>OU744790.1:21328727-31328727 GCA_916614155.1 Mesoligia furuncula | reverse complement strand
TCAAACTTTTCTTTTTAAACATAATCAAAATTTTTAACAAAAATTAGGAACCTTTCTTTGGATGACACAATTTAAAAAAATATATAGTAATCAGATCAGAATCACAACCTTGTTTTATTACCTATTGTCTAAAAAATATTTAAGTCAAAATCAGAATCACTAGCACTGGAATGTTCGCCGTGAAGAGCTGTCAATACAGCGTTAGTTGTAGAAGCTGACAGATTTTCATTTATTGAAAGAACTTCTGCCCAGTAGCTATCATCGGAGGGTACACGTAGGTCCTTTTTGGTAATCTCTGCGTGCAATAGTATAAATCGCATAAAGATACGATACAAACGGATTATAACTTATTTGAATAAATACTTAGATAACCAGGCAAAACAAAACACTCAACACTGTCTGAGCAGACCGTGCAATTTGGAATGAAGAAATAAATGTACTAGACGAACTAGAAAATATTGATTACCCTGGCAAAAACGCCAAGGGAATCAACACCAAGGTAATCAATAAAAGTTTGTTTTTTATCGATTACGTAAAAACTTAAAAGTTCTAAGCAATAATAATAAGATTATTCAATCAATAATAACAAGATTAGTAATAATAATAAAAAAGATTAGTAAAGATATATTCGAGGAAAAACTTATACAATTTTTTACGCCGTCAGGGTAATCAATGACCTAGTGAAACAAAACCAGGGGAATCAGATATTTACCTGCGTAATTTCGTCCACGGGCAAAGTGAGACGCCACCTTCCAACACGGCGTTTTAAGCGCTACTAGAGCTCGCACAAGAACGAATAACTGCGCTTCGCGACCGCTCCACTAGCGATCTATGTCTAATTATGTAGCGCGCCACAGGAATCACTGTTTAGCTCTGGACAAAACTTTAAATCTATTTCTATGTAAAACTATGGGATATAATAAAAACTGTATATTTTTATTTTCAACACATACTAATCTAGTTGTTGAAAAACTACATAAATTGATCATTTTACATTTATTAATTGGCGACTTCGGGTTGTTTTCATTAAAAAATGTGTAAAGGACGCGCCAGGGTTATCAATTTTTGTGACGTTTTGTATTTTTTTTCGATAATTACACCCAAATTAAAAAGAGTAACTATTGTGCATCAATTAGATACCATAGTGATAAGACGTAAAAAAAATACTTTGGGTCTTTATTTCAATATTGCGGGTACTTTATACCTCCGGACATCATAAATTGAGCCTCTCAAGATTCACCCCTAACAGGTATAGACTAAACTATACCTGTTAGGCATTTCAAAATGTCACGAATTTAAATAAACTATCCTCTTTCAGAAAATAGATACAACCAGGTAAATAACATAACATCATCCCTTTATTCCCCAAGGTTAGGCATAACCAGCGAAATGTAGGTGTCCCATAGATATACCTCCACTATAGCAAGGAAAATGTTTCGAAATATTCAAAACTCCGAATCCGATTGATTTTTAAACCGTTCCCAACTACCGCTCTTTTGCTGTCTCCTTTGTCTGTCTACGCTGTACCAACCTATCTACGTAGGTACTCCGCATTTAGGTTTGCAGCGAATTCGATGCCTATTGTTATGGATTATGCAGTTGAAGCCGACAGACAATGCACCTGTACACTGGAAATAACTAGATAATGGAAATTGGATCAGTGGTTTTCGAAACTCATAGAGCAAGATATATTGCGACATGATATGAAATGACATGACATGTCCTCATTGTTATAGAGCATTGTTAAAAGCATGTATAATCTATTTTCGCTGAAACTTTTAACTGAAAGTATTGTATCATATTTCCGGCCTTGAAAATAAAGAGAGCCAAATCATATGTGTTAAATTAATTAGGAAATTGTCAGTTGCCCATCATTCTTCGATAAACCAAGACACCTGGACCTTCGCATCATGATAGCTTCACATCAGTGCTATAGGACTACAGGATGCAAAAAAAAAAACTAGACTTATCTTTCCTCTTTACGTGTCACGTTACAGGAGCCTATAATGTTCCCACTGCTGGGAAACAGGCTTCCTCTCCGCGTGGTGGGTCGTAATTCACCACATGGGCTTGATTCTAGGATATACTGATTTCCTCACGATGTTTTCCTTCACCATTTTAGGTGAAGTGGTGATGAAATAATTTACACAAAGTAAAGCCCGTGTCTTCGAACCTACGACCTACAACTCGTACCTAAGTCATGGTCGTTACCAATGGGCGCTGCTCTAGATTCAAATATCCGACCAGAAAGTATCCACCTGGACAGCTCTATCATGGGCTTCGTTTAAATCCTTTTTGGATAGGCACAGTAGGAGGCGAGGCATATCCTGAGAAAGGACTCCATTGACACTCTGGGATGAGTCGGGGATTGCCCATTTGGCCAGATTTATTTCTACAACGGCCAATTTCCGAGATTTCCAGATTAGCCACTGCAGCTAGTGTCCAGGCAACAGATGTCCTGCCAGAGAGATGAAGTGTCCAGACGTGGGATGTTTGTCCCTACACAGTTGGCATCTATCGTCTAACGAGGTCGTATCTCGAGAAGTTTAACGACTCTTATAGATATTATAGCTAGACGAGGAGATGGCCGATGGAGTAAAGCTGTGGCCGAATGGTGGCCAAAGAAACCAGGGCCGTCCAAAAGTGCTCTGGGTTGAAGATATCGTCAAAGTCGTGGGAAACACCTGGATCAGGGACGCACGGCACCGGGAAGTATGGCAGAAGAAAAGGGGAGGTTATACCCAGCAGTAGGGGATTCCGGGCTGAAATGATGATAGACAAGAATACTCGTATAGGATCGAAGTGTTGAGATGTGCAATTCTGATCTGCATACGCTAATGAGGACAAATATTTGTAATTTATGCAAATGTTTCCATTGTGAGATACTATATACGTTGCAGAATGCAGTGTCTTGCGTCGATCTTTGTAAATATGTGGACACGTTAGGAAGTGTTAAGATGCACCTCTGACATATTGTTACATAGTTGCGTAAAGAAAAAAAAACATACGTTTATTTATTAAAGAAGCGAAATGACTCGATCATGAATAAAAACACTATAATAAAGTAATTATCTTCTTGACGTGTTTTTTGTTGCAGGTCATCGATAACAACGTAACTATGTGGCGTATATTTTAGTACTCAACGTAAATAAAGAAGTATGTAATTAACTCATTCCGATTAATTTTTGATAATTGCTTTTAAAATAGCTACTATGTAGTCTATATATCTACCGTATGGTAGGTAGACCATACCTTCAATACGTAGTTGCAAAAGTCATCATCATCATCTGCCGAGCCTTTTCTCAACTATGTTGGGGTCGGCTTCCAGTCTAACCGGATGCAGCTGAATACCAGTATTTTACTTGAAGCCTTTTTTTTTTTCGCTTAGAAATGACATACGCATCTCCGCTCGTCGGGGGACGAGACGGAGTATGTGGGACTCCCTGCCAGAGTGGCAGTATACCCACTAAAACTCAGCGGTGTTCCCTCATCGCCTTGATGGGGGGTCATGGGAATCCGGCTCAGCCTTTGCGTCCACAACCCCCCCGGCGCATGCCCGCCTATCTGGCGGGCCCCGCATATCCCCCTGACTGGGGGGCTACGGGAATGGCCGGGAACACCTGGCCATTCCCGTCCGGCACTGCAGTACAGGCGAGGGTGCCCCCGCACCCGTCTCCTACTGGCTTCCACCTGGGAGGAGTCGGAGATGACTGTCATACTGACGTCTTCTTCGACCCCTCCTCCGCCTTCGGAGCGCCGCCGCGAGAGGGTCTTCCTCCCGCGCGCGCTCCGCCGCCTCCTTCTGGGACATGACGTGTTCGCAGAAGGAGGCATTTTTTTTGAAGCCTATCTAACCTCTACAACCCAGTTACTTGTACAAATATAATAATTAAATAAAACCTGCATTAATTGCTTTCCTAAATCACGCTCTCATCCCTTCACAGTAGTTGCAGTCCCCACTCACTCTAAAGTATATATTCCTCCGTTCTCCTCGTTTGCTGAAGTAGGCTTAAATTCGTCTGAAGAGCATTGCTATTATAAAATAGGATTGAAATATCGGAAAATCTGTAACATACAAACATTTTACCTACGATTATGTTGTTGATTCAACATAATTGCTCAAAGACTCACGAATATTACATTTTTCAGTCTTTTGTTTTTATCATATTCTTGATTTGAAAACATAATGTACCTACCTAATATAACATAATCATATACCTGCTCAGCTTTAGTAGGTACTGTCAGTTATAAAAAGATAATTAACTCAGATTGTTTTAAGTTATATAATTATACTATGTAATGGTAAATAAATAACAAAAAAAAATCGAGGTAAAATATGTTAAATTGAAACAACTCAATCTCTTAATTATTTATTACAAGCAATACTGGAAACCAGACTGTCGAGACGACTGTGTTAATTATGAAGAAGTAACAGTTTGAACCGAATTTCTATTACTGACCCTACCTTTATACAGTATACAACCACATGGTTAATGAGAGGTTTTTCTTTTGAGTATTAAAAAAAAAACATAGTTTCCAAGAACCCTGAAGATGGCTTTGAACTGACTACGTTACTAGGTGCCAATGCCAAAACGCTTGGAAAAAAAAACATTGCGTCACGTCACATTCGCTCGTTGAGTGACACTTTCGTTTGCTTTCGTTTTACGATCTCAAAATTACATCCAAGTGAAATAATAAAAAAATTATGTGACGTTCCGTTCCTTGCAGTAACTTACCAAGTTCAGCGCCATCTATCCAGCGACTAGGGAAGAGTTCAAAAAAAAAGAAAAAGAAAATCCCTCATTATTAAACCACTAGACAAAACAGCAACGAGGGCTTTATCTGGGACGTAGACACCCTCCACAGTTTGAAGGACACTCAAACTTCGTATTTCGTCCGTATTCTCTTATTTGTTTCGATAATTGGCCTAAAAAAACAACATTCAATTAAAATTTCCTCAAAGGATGTCAAGAACATAAGCTTTCCAGACTCGAAGTCCTAGAGGTTTCGTCGGGTGCACAAAGCGATTACGTCGACGTCGACGTAGTTAGTCGATCAACGAGGATTATCGAATATTCTTTGCTGTTGTATACTTGCCTTGCACCAACAAACAAAAATGAGTACCTACCTACATGAGAATAAGGTTTTGTTTCGTTTTCAGTTGTGTATTAGATATTACTTACTACAGGGCCTAAAAAGGTCACTTTGGCAGAATCATAAAAAGATAACAAAATGGACAGTTATCTGTTAAGTTAATCGTATCAAATCCCATTGGTGAAGCATTTTTCAGTTATTTTTTTTTTGTCTGTGCTAAAATACCAATCAATCCAATCCAAATCCAATCCCAATCTCTTTGATTATACTACGTAGTGCAGCGAAAAAAAGAAAAACACGGACTGTCTTCGCCATATTATGATTCATAATGTTATCCTTTTATGATTCTCCAAAGTGGCGTCTTTACACAACTGAAGGCCAAATCAAAACGTTCAAATTCAAGTCGCAAATTGTGTCAAAATGTTGTCAAAATTGTATGGAAATTGAACCTAATCTCCTGAAGTATTATAATACCTACATGGAATCTTAGCGTCAATTTACATACTGCCAGAATTATATGCATGTTTCATGATTGTGGAAAAATCCCTCAAGACAGCTCGTTACTTATATATTTTTAAGCCAACCGGGCTTAAGTATGCTTACATGATTTGACGTTGCCTAAATGTGAAACAAAGAATATCTGCCTCAAAAAAAATAATGTCTACTCTTTCCAAATATAACGCAAGTAGGCACGATGACCAGTCTTGCTGTCATGATAAACATATTTTATTGTATAAATAACACAGAAGCTTCTTCATAGGTACTTTAAGAGTAAACTAGTCGCGAGCTCGAACTCACTGGTGGTCATGGCCAAAAAGCACGCTGTCTCACCTGGCTTCGTGTCTGACAGAGCTAGTATCAGTGATGAGCAGTTAGATGCAAGTCTACAGGAACAAAGTCTAGTTCTCAAGCACATAAACATCTTTCCGTACTGAAAGGCGCGAAAAAATATTCGAAAAGTGCATTGGAAAATCGAGTTTTATGAAAAACCACTGCATAAATCAATTACAAATAAAGTTTTTTGAACTTTTCGATAACTGAGCTTTGTCAGTACGGACTTGGTTTTGAACATTTTACAGCTCTTTTATTACTTATTTTCACACAAAATTACGTTAAAAATAGCAAGAAAAACGAATCTTTGTTGGTTCATAACTTTTTAATGGTTTTTTTATTTAAGTACTATTCTGTTTCCGTACAGACCAAATTAAAAATAAGTCAAAACGATATCATGTTTAACTTTGGATGCTCAATGTCAAACAGTGGAGTAAAACTCTCCCGAAATTTGTATGGAAAAAATATCGACTAGTGGCACCTTAAGCGACAAAGGGCGGACTTAACCTCGTCGCCAGTCTGTTAATGTATTGTCTGACCTTTGCGTAATACTTTTGTTTGTTAGATTAGACTGGAGACTTCTATCTCCCTTAGTTACCAGTGTTTATATATTCTTAGTTACTTTCGAATTTATAATATTAGTATGGATTAACCCCTTGTATGTCGTAATTATAGACACAATTAAAAGGCCATTGTGTCGAGCGTAGATCTACGTTCTGGCATACTAAGGGTTAAGGGCTTCGAGTAGTCTTGTGGGCTAAAGCCTTATTGATACCTGGCTACCCTCGTATCGTAGCGACTGCGAAATACATTTCGGGAGCATAAAAATAGCTTCAATTTCGTTATTTTAGTGCAAAAAATGGCGATTAAAGGATTAATGCTAAGGATTTTGTATTTGGTATAAAATTATCCAACACCCAAGTTCAATGACTATTACTGCTAAACTAATAAAGTTATCTTAACCGCTATACTTTTCCTTTAAAGTTCATGAAATGCACTATCATCGAGAATTTTTTCAGATTTTTCAAGCCAGTAGTTTAGCTTTTAGAGGGAGGGGGACGCCCTACTGGAACAAAAATTTGCATTTTAATCTTTAATATTTCGTAAATGGAGCATTAAATCGAAAAATAATTGTAGCAACCCCTAAGCCGGGTTCCTAGTTGACTACGGAACCCTAAAAAAAGGGCACTGATTTAGAGAGGCAGTTGAAAATAGCGGTTTTGGTAAGTTAAAATTATAAATGGCACGTTTAATAACTAGTTCAGCAGTTAAAACTAAGCAGTAAAGTAAACAAAAAACCTGGCAAGAGCGAGTCGGACTCGAGCGCCGAGGGTTCCGTAAAATCCGGGCTTATGCATAAGGTTTATGTTTATGAAATTAAATGTTTTTTTATTTTATTTTATATTTGAGTTGATTGAATAAATGGTAAATTGCGGTTTACGATGTATGACGTATTAAAAAAAAACTACTTACTAGATCTCGTTCAAATCAATTTTCGGTGGAAGTTTACATGGTAATATACATCATATATTTTTTTTAGTTTTATCATTCTCTTATTTTGGAAGTTACAGGGGGGGGGACACACATTTTACGACTTTGGAAGTGTCTCTCGCGCAAACTATTCAGTTTAGAAAAAAATGATATTAGAAACCTCAACATCATTTTTGAAGGCCTATCCATAAATACCCCACACGTATGGGTTTGACGAAAAAATTTTTTTTTAGTTTCAGTTCTAAGTATGGGGAACCCCAAAATGTATTGTTTTTTTTCTATTTTTGTGTGAAAATCTTAATGCGGTTCACAGCATACATCTACTTACCAAGTTTCAACAGTATAGTTCTTATAGTTTCGGAGAAAAGTGGCTGTGACATACGGACGGACAGACAGACAGACGGACAGACAGACATGACGAATCTATAAGGGTTCTGTTTTTTGCCATTCGGCAACGGAATCCTAAAAATGAGTAATAAAAAATAATGAAATGGATCAGTGAATATATAATTGAGCAGGAAAACAATTAAATGGGCGGTAAAAATTATTGAACGAGCGGTTAGGTGTGGGCAGTAATAAATCGGAATTTGTCGGTAAGAAATCTCATTCTAAGCAATTCTATAAACAACGGGGTCTCGTTCGCTCGCTTTGCTCGCTCACTCGAGCCCCCGTCATTCCCTTCGAACCTAACCTGTCCGAGTCGGGGTGCCCCAAGTCCCGAGCTCGCTTCGCTCGCTCTTGCATCCTAAGTTGTCATTACAAATGTGTTACGAGCTCATTCGAACCGCTCATTCCATCATTTTTACCGCTCATTCAGTTATTGGACTGCTCAATTATTTTTAGAATTGACATTGTATGATAAAATAACGGACTACTTAATAGATTTTTTATTACTGTCCATGTTTTACTGTCGCAATAATTAATCAACCTCCATTAAATTAAATAACTGCTCAATATGTTTTTCAACTGATCATAATAACATCTCGAATATTTAAATAACAGCTCAAAAAATTAGTTCCCAAAACAAAGTCTGCGACATCATAAATGTCTATTTTTTATGGTAATCAAATTTGTTCTACAATAATACATTATTTTCGAAAGGTGTTTTTACAAACATGATATTAATCCTTAAATAAATACGTATTTTATCACAAGTAGGTATTTAATTTTGAACAAAATTGTCCTTGACACCATTTGATTTTAATGAATATCTTAGGCGATATCATAGTTTTAAAATAACTTCGCACTGCGGTCGGTCATGGGGGTTATTCCGTGGTAATACTCAATATATTTTAGTAGGTCTTTTCCTCAAATTAACGCGGGTGAAACCGCGGGGCACAGCTAGTCTTTATATAAATGAAGTAGGTGGTGAAATATAGATATATATATTTCTAGAAATAAGGTGGTGAAGATTTAATATTTCAGAGAGGCATAGCATAGGTATCAAGTACAAAGATTACAGCTTCTCTTATGGTTGAAGATATTTCAGAGAAGCATTGATATATCAAGTATATAAAGTCGTGGATGACAACATCAAGCGTCCGTATCATATCGTATATCCGCATCGGCCGTAGGGCGTAATCTTTCTCTCATTGCTGACGTCATTCATGGTACTGCAAACTTGCAGAGTAAAAAAACATATTTTGATATGAGTTCCCTAGGAACTCATAGAAATTGTATTCCTAGGAATTGGATGGGTTAGCAGTATCGAAGACACATTGGCTCCAACCTACTAGAAACACATGTTTGAAATTAAACAATTACGTTTAGCGTCAGTCATTTCTAATTTTCCGTGACGCTATATAGTTAGCGAAAACACAGTCAGGATTACAACAAAAGCAATGACGCATCATTTCAAATTGATTCATGTGTACGAAGCTTAACGAGGCTATAAAACAAGCTCACATAGTAAAGTTAAAGTTAGGGAAATTCATTGTTTATCAAATTTACTAGCAACATAAAGGTTTCGCCAGGCCAAAACCAGTTCAGTAGCAGCGCGGGTTGATGTTGGCCCACGCGAGTAGCGATAGAAGAAATCATATGAATTACAGCACATGAAATATGAATGGGGGCCCGCCAACAAACTGCGCCGGGCCCTGCCCTGCTTGGGACCCTGCGCCCGCCCAGCGCGGGCGCAGCGTGCTGTGCGGGGCTGGCGCAGGGCAGGAGCAGCGCGGGCGCGGCTGCGCGTCTTTGTGTCAGTATCGCCGCCATATTTACTCATGGGAGCAGCACGTTGTATTTTTTTTACAGCCCACAGGTGGATAAAAACGATGGGTTCGGAAAAATAGATGTAATAATGACTTTCAAAATAAATATTACAGAAATGTGGCGTACAAAATGCGATTGTGCATATCGTGCAATTGTTCAAATGTTCCTCTTGGCATTCTAAAATAGGTAAAAAATATATCTTCGTGAGTTTTCAGTGCATCATTTTCATCGTCCACTGCTGGACATAGGCCTCCCACAAGCACCTCCACTTCAACCGGTTCTGTGCTTCTCGCATCCAACAGGTTCTTGCGGCCTTCACAAGGTTGTCGGACCACCTGATGGGAGGCCTTCCAACGCTACGTCTTCCGGTACGCGGTCGCCACTCCAGAACCTTTCGGCCCATTCGGCCATCTGTTCTGCGAGCAATGAGTGAGAGATTTCAGTTATGTTCTGCATGATCTCTCCTTGTATTAATATCGTGAGCACAAATTCTTTCTTTTTCGACTTAAAACCAAGAGCAACAAAAATTCCTCTCCATCGGAATCCGTATTACCATAGAGTATTATATTATCTGTGGTGTTACTCAACATCTTGCAGTCAACTGCAAGAAGTTGATGACCAGCCAGGCTACTTCATTTGGTGGTCTAGAAGTAATCCTCGAAATTGAAGGATTTTTTTCGTTCTCAGCACTATGAAAATGTAGAAAACATCGTACCTATTGGTTATGCTTTGCAGGTCGCCAGTCGACAAACAGGTTATTTTAACGACATGTTGATTATTTACCAGCTACTATTCTGTACTACCGCATCCTATAAGTATTGGGTAACTTATTTAGGATTCTCGTTGTATTTTTCCATCGCGATTATTTGTTGGACATTTGACATTTTCTTATCGAAAAAGGATGTAGGTACGTACATTACTTATATTCTTATCCAATAACGGTTTGAAATAGTTTACAATTCATTTTCCTCGATCTCGAATAGGAGGAAACTAACAACATAACTCCTGGGTTTTAATAAATGTTAACTTATTGTAAGATACTTGTAACTAACAGGATAACTGGTTGCATGTTTTATTGTTCTTTCAATGTTCTACCAATTTGTTGGTTTTTTCGAAGTTACAAATAAAGTTTTGGCTTTGACTTACGTAACTTTTTTTTTTTTTTTTTTTTTTTTTTTTCGCTGAGAAATGACATTACGCATCTCCGCTCGTCGGGGGACGAGACGGAGTATGTGGGACTCCCTGCCAGAGTGGCAGTATACCCACTAAAACTCAGCGGTGTTCCCTCATCGCCTTGATGGGGGGTCATGGGAATCCGGCTCAGCCTTTGCGTCCACAACCCCCCGGCGCATGCCCGCCTATCTGGCGTGCCCCGCATGTCCCCCCGGCTGGGGGGCTACGAGAATGGCCGGGAACACCTGGCCATTCCCGTCCGGCACTGGTGGAAGCCTGTGCAATACAGGCGAGGGTGCCCCCGCACCCGTCGCCTGCTGGCTTCCACCTGGGAGGAGTCGGAGATGACTGTCATACTGACGTCTTCTTCGACCCTTCCTCCGCCTTCGGTTGACTTACGTACCTAGGTCAGGTTACCTAAGGCTACGGATTCCTAGTAAGAGCGGCGGCTTCCACATGCGGGCGTAATGTCCAAATAAATGTAAAAAAATATGCGTTTTTTGTTAAATACTGGCGAGAAAGACAGATTTTCATGACGTCCGTTTTAATTATGACGGAATTGCTCTTCCAGCATAGCTGTATCAATTTTCAATTTTTTTTTCTTTGTCCAGCCTCTTTTGACTTTAATTTACTTTTTTTCTTGCGGAAAGTGTCCTTGTCCTTCAAAAAAGTAATTCTTATTTGAAGTAGGTAAATGGCCAGTTACCCAGTGATTAGTTGACCTACTGCTTGACAAAAGGATCATCCCGTACAGAGATTATATGGAACGAGCATTGTTAAGTCTACGTTTCCTGCTAAGATTTCCTACGTTCGTAGCTGACTGCAGACGACAGCAGCAGGCGATGTGTCGCCGTATTAGAACGAGAATAAAGATCGCAGTGATTTTGACAGTGACACAAAATGAAAGGTAAAATAACTGTGAAAGTATCGTAACTACTTCTACAATAATAACTGAAAGTATCGTAATTACTTCTACCCTAATAACTGAAAGTATCGTAACTACTTCTACCCTAATAACTGAAAGTATCGTAACTACTTCTACCCTAATAATTGAAAGTATCGTAAACACTTCTACCCTAATAACTAAAAGTATCGTAACCACTTCTACCCTAATAACTGAAAGTATCGTAACCACTTCTACCCTAATAACTGAAAGTATCGTAACCTCTTCTACCCTAATAACTGAAACTATCGTAACTACTTCTACCCCCTATTGCCAACACAATCACTTATTCGCTGGAAAGAAAGAAATATAAGAATGTCATTCAAATATCTTCAAATCATGTCACATGTGACAGGACCAGTGCGTTGCAAGTCTCATTTCCTGTACTTTGAGGACATGTAGCCCATTTGCTTCGGTGCAGTAATGAGATAATGACGGAGCTACTAAATTGCCCGGCGCAATGTCTTGCCGACATTATTGAATTTGCTCAAGGTACTCGTACCTAGCCTACGTGCATCTTGCCATCTAGCCTCCAGGGATTCCTAAGGTAACGTAGTTTGGGCTATATGTACATTGACTTATATAAGGGCAATGATATTATGAAGGAAAGATACGCTACGTTCATACTGAGCGACGTTCTGTATTGTTGCGTTGTTATTACGTACGTATGACACAGAAAGTGTATCTGTAGTGTATTGCTCGCTGCTATTAGCGGACTAAATGAAACTACAACAATTGTCTGAGTTTGTCTGCAACAATCTGCGCGTGCTAGTGCGATATCTACCTCTTTAATATAATATCATTGTTTATGGGCTATATTAAAGATGGCGAAGAGCCGTTATTTTATGACTAGAACAATTAATTATGATGAGACTAGAGCGGGATAAAAATACCATTTTTCAAAAGAAATTTTACGGAAAAATAATCTTTGCGAATATCTCTGTGTGCCTTAATAATCACTTTTTTTTAGGGTTCCGTACACAAAGGGTAAAAAAATGGGACCCTATTACTAAGACTCCGCTGTCCGTCTGTCACCAGGCTGTATGTCATAAACCGTGATAGTTGGACAGTTGAAATTTTCACAGATGATGTTTTTCTGTTGCCACTGTAACAACAAATACTAAAAACAGAATAAAATAAATATTTAAGGGGTGCTCCCATACAACAAACGCGTTTTTTTCGGCGTTTTTGCCTTGTGGTACGGAACCCTTCGTGTGCGAGTCTGACTCGCACTTGGCCAGTTTCTAAATCCACGTAGAAAATCAAAACAAAGGAATCTCCGCGAATGTTTTGGCTGCGATTCAATGTAATGCGCTTTTCATATACAGCGTCCATTTCCAGACACGGCACCTACTACCTACTAGTATTTACAATAGCACAATAATAGTAGTAGCTAGCGTGGGTTGGTGTGTGCTCCGGAACAGGTTTAAGTCTTAGCTCATTAATAATAATAACGCAGTTACTGATTCATTCCTCAAGGTCGAATACGTGAGCCCTCTTCCTACTACATTTTAACTAGGTACAGTTTGTTTTTCCTTAAAAACCTTATTTGGTAAACAAACAAGGTACGAAAATAACGAGTTAAGTATTGCATAATAATTTTAATACTTTAGGTTCTAAAGTCTTGATCTTAGTAAGAAACGCATACGGTATGAATTACATCGAGATAAGCTTAAAATGAAGAATATCTCATCATCTGCCTAGACTTTTCGCAACTATGTTGCAGTCGGCTTCCAGTCTAACCTGATGCAGCTGTGTGCCAGTATTTTATATGGAACGAGCCTTAGAATATAATAATTTTCTTACGTACGCCTATTTGTTTACCAAACAAGTGAAATAGAGAAAAATAAACTAAGTTCGTGAATTTGCATGTATTGTCCTGTCAGTGTCGACGGGAAGTATTTGAAATCAAAGAGGGAATTGAAGCGACTATTGTGAAGCGAGAATGTGCGAAGATGACAATGATGCGTAAGTGGTAACTGGCGACCAATTACTGACGATGCACGCCAGGGGCGCATTAGAGCCGGGCCATTATTGTGTCCTCAATGTCCCTCTCATTAGACGGGAATAGTGGCCGAGGAAACCTTTTGTTACTATGATTGTACTTACGAGACAGTTTAGACACTCGTGAAATTATACCAGGCTTCTTCGTGTTGGTCGGATAAAGTTTGAGCAGGAAGTCCGATTGACTTCCGAATTTTGTCTGACCAGTATGAAGATATATAGTACCGTATTTAGGACCTGGACGCCTGGTGCAGGTGGTCAGTGCAAAAGAAATATAGATCTTTGGTAGGTGCCTACGCACTTGTGATATGGAGCAGCACCCACACACAGGCAAGTGAAATTATATTTGATGCGAATGATAAGAGTAAATTGTCGGATAGAAACGAACTATTCATCTTGACAGTTTCCAGCTAACATCGCCGCGGGGGCGTAATTCAGCATAATGATACCATACCCGAATTGAGTAAGACGGTAAATATAAATTTCCTAATTATAATTTTCAGGGGAACAGGGACGTCGCGTGTGCTCCGCTGGTTGGCTTAACTCCAGTTTTATATTTAAACGAACTAGTAGCCACTGACATTTTATGAAGGAGATTTTGAAACATTTCGAATTGTGCCCTAGTCATAATGGCTTAGTTGCATTTCGAGTTTTGCTGTGCAACTGTGCATTCGTAGGCTGGTTATGCAACCGAGGTACCTGCGCAGATAAGTGCGTCGTTGTATGATGCGGTGGCTTCATATTAATATCGATGTAGTTATTACGGCAGATAAGAATCACTTATTAATAAATAATGTGCACTATGTGTCGTCACTGCTCGTGGCATGGACTCTGTTCTATGCATAATCGTAACACTTTGATAACTCGTATTGAGCGCAGCTAACAACTGCTCGGTGCGGATTTTTGTCCTAAATACTAGAATATTGTTACTCGTTTTATACTACACAAGTAAGTGTAATCTACACTCTGCTCTACAGGTGAACGTACAACTAAAATGATACAAGTGCGGAACAGGCTACCCGGCTACCTGCTCAAGTAATCTTGTTACAAAATATTTTCTTCTCTAATGAAATATCATTTTCCAAACGTTCATAAACACGAATGCCAATTATTCTTGTTCATATTCTACTAGATAATTAAAATTCCTGCTGGAATGATTAATAATTACATATTCGTTACGGGTCGTCTCTAGCCCAAAATCTGACAACCAGTCTTACCAAGGGGTATTACCCAGCAACTGGGTTGTGGAGGTCAGATAGGCAGTCGCTCCATGTAAAGCGGCATCCGATTAGACTGGAAGCCGACCCCAAAATAGTTGAGAAAAGGCTAGGCAGATGATGATGATGATTAGTAAGACATAGGAAAAATTCCTACTGAATTGTTTGTCTTATATATAACTAAGTCTCGTAACTACTTACGAGACTTTACACTTAGACATGACAGTAGAAAAAACCCGGAAGAGTATTAACTTTAATAATGCTCTAAGTTGCTTGGTTTATCACCAACTCCCCACGCCCATAGCTCTTTCTGCTGAAGTTTTAGCTGGCTGGCAATAATAGAGTTAATTTAAGTAAATTTTCTAGTAGTTATTTCATTAACATAAATTAGTTCTATAGATACTTTTATCATTTAAATTATAAAGTGTTTGAGATAGTTTGTTGTTTCCTTTAACTCCAACACCAAACGACCTGCTTAAGTTGCCATCAGAGGCAACAAATGTTAATTTGTAACAGTGGCGGAGAATGGGCAGCAGCGTTCTCTATGTATTCCACCATCATACCATACTGCGATCGCCAACCCGCCTGCCAAGCGTGGCGATTATGGCAAACCCTCCCAAAATTGGGGGAGGCCTATGTCCAGCAGTGGACGTCTATCGGCTGAAACGACGACGACGAATGCTCTAAGTAAACGTGGCTAAGAAATAACAGCTACTCGGGTCTAACAAAGATTAAGGTACGCTTGCCGAGCTGGGTCCTTCGATGGCTAACCATCCATAGTGGTTGGTTACCCATCCACTAACCGCTGGGACCAACGAATATCGACGAACATTACGGCTAGTCAGAAGCCTGACAACCAGTCTTTTCAAGGGCTATCGATCACGATAGCCCTTCTAGTCGAAGTCCAAGCGACTTCCAGTCGCTCAGTGTAAAATATGTATCCAGCTGCATTCGGTTGGACTGGCTTCTGACCCTAACATAGCTGGAAAAAGGCTAGTCAGATGGACAATGACGTGAAAACGTGTTGAACTGCATTCGTTTCTTCTTACAAGAAGCGTAAATATTGGTAGCGTGTTTGAGAATGGTCGCAGTCTTATCTCGGTTCAATTAGTCAATAATACATACCTCTCATTTCGACACTTTCGGCACTTCCACCGCGAAACGAGATTGCGACTAGATTTTGAACCCTCCTGATGTTCTAAATACCACATCGAAATTCGAAAGTTGTCGAGGTGTGAATCCACGATGATTTATTGAGAACAAATGAGTTCGCTTGCGCATTGAAAGCGGAGGTGAACTTTATTGTGTGCACACCGCGCTGCCGGGTTGGCTGACGACGCGCGACGGCCCCGGGGCCAGCGTTGCCAGAAGGTTACTTTTGTAACCTTTTAGGTGATTTTCTACTCCTTCAGGTTACTTCTAGGTTACACGACTCGAAAGGTTACTTTTAGGTGATTTTGCGGAATTTGTAGAATTAATTTTTAATTTCTTACGTGAAACCAACCTGAAATGGAACGCAATGTTGGCCAACGCAAACGGCAAAACTTCGTTCGTAGGCAGTGAGTGAAACTCTTAAAAACAAGTCTTTCTCTCTCGCACTAATGATGTATCCATAACCCAAAATGACCAAAGCGTCTCGGTTACTCACTCGTTCGATCGGATGGATTCGTTCTTGTTCGTGTTCGTTTGTTGTGCTTGTCGCCGCATCAGTCAGTCGGTCGGTCGCGCACTGACGCATTTAGTTTTGTTTATCTTCCACTATTGTTTTGTTTTGTTTGAAAAAAAAAAAGCTGGATACTGGGTAAGTGGATAAATTATTTAGTACGTTACGTTTGACTCGCTCGCCTGCCTGGATGTACTCATTTCAAACTAAATTATCCACATTTCTGAAAGTTAATACAACCAACATCTGTCTATCAACTTTTAATCTTACTGCTGGAAAAAAAATGAAAGGTTATTTTTCATTCTAAAAGGTTACTTTTTTATCCATTTCAGGTAACGGCTGGCAACACTGCCCGGGGCGGCATGGAAGATTGGCAGCGTTGCGCGCCGCCTTTGCCGCCACCCTCTTGCTTTCAGCTGGGCATTTGCTGCTCCTCACGCATTATAAGCTAAAACAATTAATGCACTGTATAGGTACTTGGGTTTCAGCATGACAGGTTTTATACGACATTAACTTATTGACCGCTCCCGATTAATACGACAAATGCTTTCGTGCCCGTGAGAACATACGTAATTTATTCAACTTTATAGCTCCACGCGTTTCTGAGAAAAAGGTCCGAAGATCTTATAAGGGTTCTTTTTTCCTAAAAAGAAAGAAAATACGTTTAATTCCTACATTTTTATTTTCGTTTTTTTTTTTAACGTAATTTTGTGATTAAAAACTTTCAAAATTGAAATTTCTTGTGGTTTTAATTACTTGCAACATTTATGTTTTTCTTTCTAAAGTGGTTTCATTGCCAATTCGTTACCACTGGTATGGGTTACTGCCACTGAGCCTCCGCATATGGATTCCTTGTCGCCTGCCGAAAACACGTGAAAAATATTTGCTTTTTAATTTGATTACGAGAGGTGATGTATTTAGTCAGCGACAACGCTTGCCAGATAGTCAGTCCGGTTTTTCGTTAAGTGGCCTAACCGCAGCAAACTCGTGTGTTGCCATGTATGGTTGGCAGAAAATATTTTATAATGGAAACGCATTATAACCCGATCGCTTAAATGCTTTTAAGCGTAATGTATACTTGATGGAAAATTGTGTTTTCTTTTCTATATATATTGGATTATGGAAAAGCTTTTAAGCTATTTACCATATTTTTGAACAGGTAAACATTTTCGGGCATAATGAGATTATAGTTAATATAGCATATATCTAGGTACGTACTTGTTTGTTGTCAACACGAAATATATTTTTGTAGTAAACAGTACTTATATGGGCAATATGGGCATAGACAAAGGATATGAAAACGCAGCTATGCTTCATAAGATTATTCAACCACTCCAAAAAGTATTCTCCAAAGAAAAGGTATTGAGATTGTTCACCGAAACAAACCACCAACGATGGCTATCAAAAACTAAACTTAGAAGAACAAATCAAAAGTTTTGTTCCATTTGTCTCGAAGCACGTGTCATACGGAATGTGACAAATCTAAAATAAAAACTTATATAGAGGTATGAGAAACAGGGTGTAATATTCACTCATCCTCCATAGAAAAGGAAGGATCCTCCGACCAGACGGGTGTTGTGTCTGGCGGGCACCTGCCCGATGACTAGTTGCGCGGTAAAGTCTGCTTGCGAGATGCAGGATTTTGCGTGACGTCAGTATAATACATTGTTCGCATGTGGCTTGTAGATACCGCTACACTTATAATGAACTTCACTTGCAAAACAATAGGCACAAACTCAAACTCAAAGCATTTATTTCAATTAAACCTTGTACAGGCACTTTTGAATTGTCAAAATTAAATAGTCTGTCAGTTAGTCAGAAAGTTGAAGCTAGTTGCCCATTCCAAAACGTAGAATGAAGTTTAGTAAAGTTATTCCACTTTTCAAATCTGGGGACAGCAAAGACACTAATAATTATAGACCCGTATCGGTTTTGCCGGTTTTTAGCAAGGTGTTCGAAAAAGTAATGTTAAATCAAATGCTCAATCATTTTAATCGTAATAACATCTTACACGATCAACAGTATGGTTTCACCAAAGGACGTTGTACAACCGACGCCGGTGTCACCTTATTAAAACACATCTTTAACGCTTGGGAAGAGGCACAAGATGCTATAGGCATTTTTTGTGACCTATCCAAGGCATTTGATTGCGTGAATTACGAAACACTGCTCTTGAAACTTGAGCATTACGGACTAGGTAAACTTGCTCTTAGCTTAATAGAATCATATTTAAATGATAGATTTCAGCAAGTTCAAATTAACGGTGTGAACTCATCGGGCTTAAAAGTCAAAATGGGAGTACCGCAGGGCTCAATATTGGGGCCATTCCTATTTTTAGTATATATAAATGATTTACCTCATTTACTGAAAAACCAACCACAAATGGTGTTATTTGCTGATGACACATCACTGATTTTTAAAGTAAGCAGACGTGCACAAGAGCTTGACGACGTAAATAACGCTATGCATGTGGTCCATAATTGGTTTACTGTGAATAATTTGGTATTAAATGAGAAAAAAACTAAATGCATTAGATTCGCTTTACCGAATGTTAGAAGTAATGAATGTCATGTTGTATTGAATAGGGAGACACTTGAATTCGTCGAAAATACGGTTTTTCTGGGGATCGCGCTTGACTCAAAGCTACAGTGGGGTCCGCACTTAACATCACTTGCAGGGCGGCTAAGTTCGGCCGCTTACGCTGTTTGGAAAATTCGCCAATTAACAGACGTGGATACCGCGAGACTGGTCTATTTTAGTTACTTTCATAGCATCATGTCTTACGGTATTTTGTTGTGGGGACGGGCTGCAGATATTGATTCTATCTTCATTCTGCAAAAGAGGGCTGTCAGAGCCATCTACAAGCTCAGCAGACGCGATTCTCTACGAGAACTGTTTAAAGAAATTAACATCATGACGGTTCCTTGTCAATATATATATGAAAACATTATGTACGTTCGAAAAAATCTACATCTTTTTAGTAAGATAAGTGACAGGCATAATTTTAACACTAGAAATAGGGACAAATTAGATCAACCGCGTTTCAGATTGTCTAAAGTAAAAACTTCTTTTATGGGTTACTGTGTAAAATGTTATAATAAAATACCATTCGATATTCTTCAATTAAATGAGAAGAAATTTAAAACATGCATTAAACGCACACTATGTAGACAAGCATACTACAAGTTGGATGATTATATCGTAGATAAAAATGCTTGGCTTAATGCTGGTCCTGCTCCACAGGCACTTGGGCTCACTAGTTAAAATTTCAATATTTGGAAGAGGTGCTTCCCTTTTTCTTTTTCAATATTTCTGACATTACGAACATAACTTTTTTATTTTATTCAATCCAGTTTAAATTGTTGAATACTGCAATATTAGATACCTCTTCCTGTTTTGGTAGTAAATTATATAAACATCTTAAATAAATTGCAAACTATAGTTTTGTATAATTTAGAAGCATTTTTTTAAATTTTGTAAATGTAAGAACCATGTTTCCGTTTATTATGCTTTTTTTTGTTTTTGACTTGAAAGAGCATGGCAGTTGAGAACGTGTCATGCTCACTTAAATGTCTCACCGATGGTGGCGCGTGTGTTGGATTATTCGGTTCCCTACAAAATGGTTGAGCTGGATGGTGCTGATCCACGCGTCATGTTCGTGAACGGGTGCCGTCGGTTGAGACTGGTCATCTCTTAACTGCCAAGGCTTATTTTTAATCTTATATTTTGAATTGTTTCTTCATTTGTCTTTTTTTTTACATTGTTCTCACATATAGAAGCAACAAGAATAATGTACCCAGGATTTTGTAATAACTTGATTTAAAAGTCCACCTAAAGTCGAGACTCAAAAAGATATAAATATACATCGACAAGAATTCATTTAATTCACCAATTAATCTGAAGTTACAAAACAATACAAATTAGGTAATTAATGAAACAGAGAGCAGTGGTTGCCCAGTAGAATCGGCCCCAACTTACGAGTTGTAGGGTTCGAACCCAAACCCAGATTTCGATAAAATTTGGCAGAGAGATAGATTGCACCCCAGGGAAGGACATAGGATAGTTTTTATCGACATACCTCGCGGGCCAAGCCGCGGGCGGATGCTAGTAAACCATAAAGTAAAGTGCTTGCTACCACTTGTATGTGTGCTCTCAAAACGGTGAGGAAAACATTGCATTGTGAGGAAACCGGCATGTCTTAGGACCATAAATTCGTAGACATGTGATCTAACCCGCAACACGCGTGGTAGATTATGGTCTTCCTCTCACAGAGAGGAGGCCTAAATCCTAGTGGGAACATTATAGGCCGATTATGTTAAACATTGATACAGTAATATAGAACACTAGTTGTAGACATTCAGATGCAAATGAATTCTTGTCTATGTATATGTTATGGACCAAGTAATAAAAAGGGGCATTTTTCATAATGCCTAGCATTATAAAAAATGCCCGGTCGATTTGATTATTTCATTATAAAAAATGCCCGGTCGATTTTATATTGGGCATATTTCAAACGGCCCGGGCATTTTTTGTAATGTCCTAATAATCACTTGGTCCATGACATATATACATCTTTTTGAGCCTGGGTAAGTGTTCCTACAATCTACCTACACAGTTTCGGGAACTTAATTGCTTCAATCGAAGAATGGCAACGTCGGTACCTACTAGTGATTAGCGACTCCCACACGTAAGCCATGCTCTCCAGACATCCTATCTCGATAGTCAGGAAATGTCGCCTACTATGCGCCATGGGATTGTTGACGTAAGTAATTGACACATGGATATTCTGTCAGATTATATCTCTGCCGTTGGTAAACCTAACTTACATAGTTTCGTAGACAGATAATATGAGTGGTTATGAGTTTATGAGTCTGAGTGATTCTGGACCAATCTGTGTGTTGTTAGCATTTAATTTTTGGTATGTAAACAAATCGGGCACACAAAAGAAGGGAGCAGTGGTGGCCCAGTGGTAACGGCCGCGATTTACGAGTTGTAGGTCGTAGGTTCGAACCCAGGCTGACTCTTTTCTTTGTGTGAGTTATTTCATCACCACAACTGTTAAAACGGTGAAGGAAATCATCGTGAGGAAACCAAAAATTTCAAGACATGTGACATCTACCAACCCAACACTGGGCCCGCGGGGTGGATTACGGCCCACTCCCTCTCACTGAGAGTGTGTCCCAGTAGTGAGAACAATATAGGGATATTTTTGTACACAAAAGACAGACGTTATATCATTATGCCTGTTTATTAAAAGGTTATCTTTAAATACTTCATGATTTTAAGTCATGAATATTATAATACCAGTATCTAACCAACTGTTACCGAGTAGGTAGAAGGCTTAACTAACAAAAAACCAAACCGATTAGCGTTTGGTTTTTATGTTCATAACATTGTTAACCTTTCCATAAATATTCATAGGTACAAACTAAGTAGGTTCCTACTAAACATTGCCCTCGATGACGTGACGTAGCAAGTACTCGCCAAGTATGTGGTACAAGAGATGGTTACCTTCGAGCCTTTTAAGGGGCTTACATGACCTAAAGCGTAGTATAGAAAAGAAAGAGAAGCGCGATGACACAACGCTGGTAATTTATTGCAAAATTTGAAGCAATTATTTAATTACAAAAAAACTATGGTTTGGACAAAAAAATTAAAACACTAGTGTTTTAGTATGTTGCTTGTAGAATAATCTGACAAAAAATCAGAATGATTGTATGTATGGTTTTTATTGTAAAAATAAAGTTTTTAGAGGTATCTTCATGATTTTTTCTATCGTATCAAATTAGTTGTATTATGTTTTTAACACAGTATATACCTAGCATATATCCTGAAAAATGTCATATATTTTTCTGATTTTGTTTACTGTACTCGATCATATACTTTTATTGTTTCTAAAACTTGCCGTTTTTGCGTTTAGGTCCTGTAATCCCCTTAAGGCGCTGGGTAAAACCATGATCTTGACGAGAAAATCCCATACATTTCGGGTGGAATTTCGGGGCTTGGCGTCTAATAAAAATGACATTAAACATTAATGAATTCGATTGATTTATGAAAAGGGATGACATCAACGAAACGAGCTTAAGGCGCTACTTGGAAAATAAATCGTAGCGACTGATCTACTAAGCGAGCGAAAGTAATGCAATTACTTTTGAAACGCAAAAGAAGAGAGATGGCTATGATGTGCGTGCGCTCGGAATAAAACGACGTATGTGCCCAAACGAATTGACTCCTTTAAAAAAAATAAATGAATTAAATTTAAAACTACTTTGTATTAACTTTGATATGATAATTCTCTATGTTTTAAAGTAAATTCCATTGAATAACTCTTAAGCGTTATTCCGTGATGTAGAAAAATGTGAAAAAATAGATATAACTGCATTTTTTTGTATCGAGAAAAATCATTGAATTGTGTATTCCTTCTACATGAAATTAGACCAAAGAGGCAAAAAACATATACCAAAATGCTAAATCCCTATTCCACATACTTAACCAGTTACACGAAATAGAAAAACCACTTTTTTTTTCAATATTTATCACCTTAAGCTTATCTCGATTTTTTTAAATGCTGATAAATCTTCTCCATACGAAAACTACCTTTTGGAATGGGCGACTAGAATCAATTCTATTTTGTTGTAATTGTTGACGTTCAAAAGTGCCTCTTATGTGCCTATTTGAAATAAATGCTTTGACTTTGACTTTGAGTAATTTGTGTGTACATAAGTACAAATTATGAGCATTAAAAAAAAATCGAGGTAGGTAATCTGCACCCTGTGACAGTCTATACTCCTGTTGCTACGAATCTTAACTTGATTTTTTTATGGGAACCTGATAATTTTTTCTATAACTCTTGCCTAAAATGTAAAGCCAGCTTGGAAGAAAATGTCACTTTTTGCCCAACCAAATATTCATAATTAATACTTCGCCCAACTTTGACTGACTGTACTGAAAAAAAAACCGGTCAAGCGCGAGTCAGACTCGCGCACCGAGGGCTACGTACAAATTTGTACGTATGTAAATTGTTTAAAAAAAGACGGACAACGAAGTGATCTTATAAGGGTTCCGTTTTTCCTTTTGAGGTCCGGAACCCTAAAAATGTACTATGTGAGTTTGCCTTGTAATTAGGTTTTTTTTCTGATAACTATTTCCTACTAGCATCGCCCCGTGGTTTCACCCGCGTAAGTTTCGATCCCGTGGGAATATCGGGATAGAAGGCATCCTATGTGTTTATCCAGAAAAATCCAAATCTGTTCAACGGTTTACGCGTGATTGAGTAACAAACATCCAAACATCTTCACAAACTTTCACATTTTTAATATTACTTAGTGGGAAGTAGGATGACTTGGCCTATTGCCCGATTCCGGCTTGACGCCGACTTCTGCGACACTATGTATATGTTTAATTTGATGTTAGATTAAAGAGAATATCCAACCCAAAAAAAATTCATCAAGGACTCATTCCAATGTTTTACCAACCATAAAAAAACAGATATAATCAGAGCACAGATATCTATAAATCTTTGACTACAACATAAATATTTTTTCCAAATTCTCAACTGTAACGGTTATAGAGAACAACGGATCAGAAATCCGCAATTAGAGTTGCCTAGCGCCTTAACGATCCGTTATTCGTAAGCAGCGGAACCACCGCGCGTCATTAGAAACCCGCTTGAGCTGCGCTTGCGACACAATAGTCGCACAGCACAGATACGCATAGATTACATTTATTTATACGGCAGATGGGACAGTCGTTTATTTAACATATTTCTGTAATTTTTGCTGATTTATAGAAACAGCGGACTTCAGACTCCATTACTTGGTAGTTGGTTGTACTGGCAAATCGGTTGGAAGTGTGCTGCCGCTAAAAATTAACGTCAGGTGGTATCCTATGTCGATGTCGCAGATGGATTTTAAAATCGGCTGTTTTACAAAACTGCTAGTTGTTTTAAAAAACCGATTATTCCCGATGTCCACCACTTGTTGGGCCACCAATGGGGGACAGGTTTAATTAAGCACTACAAAAGTAATTCCCCTCGTGCAGTTGTAAAATTTGCCTAAAAACTAATTAGAATTGTGAATTAATTACAAGAGAGAAAACTGTCATTGCATTTCGTTACCTGTGTAAATTAATAGAGTAACTGGTATTTTTAAATAACTAGGTAATTAAAGAAATAAATCTTGGCGTGAACACTTTAAGAACCGGATTTTAAAATAAAATTAGTCTTAAAGCTTTTCAAATCTAATTTATTTTTACCGACTTCATTTAAACTAGCCTCTGCCCGCTACTTCGTTCGCGTGAAATTTCACCCCCCATTCACCCTCTTTGGGGTAGAATTTTGAAAAACTCTTTCTTAGTGGATACAGTGCTCTTCACAAAAACACACCCTCCAAATTTCATGTCTCTAGGACCAGCGGTTTAGGCTGTGCGTTGATATATCAGTCAGTCAGGATTTTGAATTTTATATATATAGATTATCAGGGTTTTAAGCTTTTGTCTCTAATCGCTAACTATAATTAATAGCAGTTTGCCAAAAGTGCGGCAAATTCCGACAGGTCATAGCACCCGTATCAAACCGGAAACGGACCGGCCGTATCAACTCGAGCCGTTCAGTATTCTTTGTATGAAACTCCCTACCGCAATGCGTCGTCCCCGCGCTTACGTCTCTCCGTACCCGAGCTTACGTCTCTTCGTCCACCCTTGCCCCTCTCACCCCTCCGGCCTGATGGCCTGACGGCCTGCTGCCCATCACCGACCAGCGGTCGGCGAGCCGTAAGCGCGGCGTCGCCTAGCCGTAACCGAGTCGACGTATCGGAGCTTCTGATCCACTTTGGTTACGTGCTTACGTTAGGTTGACGCCTGTTTGACGGCGAGACGAAAGGCGATACGGTGCCGATCCTTTTCCGATACGTGTTCCTGATCCTTTTTCCGCCTTCCTGATCCTTTTTTGTTGCCGATCATCGTAACAATAAACGGATATTACGGTTATTGGGGTTTTCAATGTTGAGTAAAGGATTAAAACTAGATGCAACATTCTGAAAGGTAGTCTTGTTTCTATCAAAAGTCGCATGGCTCAGTCGAAGGTTAAGCTACACTTGCTGAGGTCAGTCTGTAGATGGGTGACAAGCGCCTAACCATTACTTATCGAAACTGTGGCTCGGAAAACGCCTTAAGTTACTTGCCTCGGCTGCCATTCGTAGATCTTTGACAGTCGTTACGAATAGTTAGAAGCCCGAAAATCTGACAACCAGTCTTAGCAAGGGGTATCGCGTTACCCAGTAACGGGGTTGTGGTAGCATTCAGCTACAGCTGGTTAGACTGGAAGCCGAAGCCAACCTAGTTGGGGAAAAGGCTAGGCAGATGATGATGATGACCACACATCGTTCAACCTAGTTAAGGTCATGACCGATGGCAGACACTACAAATGTGGCCACAACAAGAGTTAATGTAACACAAATTCCCTCAAACTTAAGAACATCTATCTTAAATATATATAAATCTAGCAGCGCCCTGCGGTTTTACCCACATAAGTGTCGATCCCGAGGGAATATCGGGATAAGAACTATCCTATGTCTTTCCCGGGACTCAAACTATATCTATTCTATACCAAATTTTATCTAAATCGGTTTAAGCGTGAAGAGGTAACAGACAGACAGACACACTTTAGCATTTATTTATAAAAAATTAGTATGGATTCAAAGTCCTGACTGACTGATATATCAACGAACAGCCTAAAGACATGAAATTTGGAGGGTGTGTTCTTTGTGAAGAGATCCACTAAGAAAGGATTTTTTTTAAATTCCACTCTTATGGGGGTGAATGGGGAGAGGGTGTTCACGCGGACGTAGTTGTAGTTAAGTTATAAACGAAGATGCGTATCTCTGTTATAAACTGATCTATAGCCTGCGTCTCTAGAAAGGTCGGCACATTTTTTCACAAGCTATGGAGTGAAAGTCAGTGAGCGGGCCTTTTTTGGTATTGCCAAATAACATGGTTTAGAACGGCGGCCTCTTAGTAACAGTCGCCGGAGTTATGTTGTGTTTCTTTTTCCAGTATCTCATTACTGTTGTGACTTGAATGGCTTTTTTTTTGTGGATGGGAAATCATCAGATGACTCCTCCCGCTCTGGGTGGAGCAGAAGGGAGTGTCAGACTCTTACTGACTAAAACCCACCCGCGTGTTCCTTGCCTTAGCCCTTTATGTTCTGGGCCAGCGGTAACCGTTTGGTAACCTTTGGTAATGGCTTGGAGTTAATTTTGACTTAAATGGGCTCATTTTGAAGTGTTTTGATTAATGTATAATTATGATGTTGAAAAAATTGCTGACGTGGAAACAAAATATGTTACAGGGCCTATTTCTTTTACTATATGTGGAGGCTTGTTATTAGCTATTTTTCCTAATCTGGGGGCACGGGAGTGCCCCCGCCAAGACCAGCCAAGCGAAGCGCAAGGGCACTACTCGTATAAATATCATAATACTCGTATAAATATCATAAGCAACTTACAAAAAGAAATGAAATCCCACAAAAACATTTCATGTTAAATGTTGCCAAGACGAGACCATGTAGCTCGCACTGTCAAAAAGTAATCAGATCTCATGTAGAGCCAAGCTTCTAACTCTACACGCCCTAACTCTACAAGGCCTGACTTCGCAAACTCTACACCTTAGTCAAAATAATATGGCTTGGCCATTTCGCTACATTCACATGAGCGTAAGGTGAAAAACTCTCATACTGTTAATGGTTCTTGTAGTAACGAAACGGCCAAACCAGATATTTTGACTAAGGTGTAGAGTTTGCGAAGTCAGGCCTTGTAGAGTTAGGGCGTGTAGAGTTAGAAGCTTGGCTCTACATGAGATCTGATTACTTTTTGACAGTGCGAGCTACATGGTCTCGTCTTGGCAACATTTAACATGAAATGTTTTTGTGGGATATTACATTCTTTATTTCATTGGTTTGTTAGTCTGTAAGCCTTCTTTAAAATAAAATAAATAAATAAATCAATTTAATAATCTGACAGGTGACAGAAACATTTTGCCAATTCGACAATTTAAAAGTAAGTAGATAAGTTAAACTATTGGTACCACTTTCCGTACAAATTCGTCCAGTTTCCTTTTCTGCGTTATTAACCTTTAGTGAAACTGTGACGGTTATGGTATTATTTTTACAAATATGTCGCATGATTATATTCAATAGGGCCCCGCTTTTTAAAACTAGTCATACATCCGTCAGTTTGATTCAGTTGATTTGTATGAACTTGAATGGTTTGTTATCTGCGCATATTTATTAGCATCTAGCAGCCCGCGGTTTTACCCGCATAAGTGTCGATCCCGCTAGAATATCGGGATAAAAACCATCCTATGTACCAACCCATATCCATAACCATTACCAACCATTTTATTTTATTTTTTCTTTTCTTCCAACAGATAGTTTGCCCTTATAACATAATAATGTAACTTTCGTGCATTCTCTATAACAATGTTTTTGATGATATTCTTGCCTGTAGAGGGGAGTCCCTGGTGTCCTGAAATACAAGTCACGGTTTAGTTTAGGCACCAGTCTCCCACAAATGAACATTGTCCTTCATCATATAAATTATCGTTTCCTCTTTTAAGTTTTAGTTAATAAGTGTTATTTGTGGAAGAAAATAAACATTTTTATTATTATTTATTATTATTATGTCCTTTCCCCGGGGTGCAATCTATCTCTCTGCCAAATTTTATCGAAATCCGTTCAGTGGTTTAGGCGTGAAAAGGTAACATACAGACTGACAAACAGAGTTGCTTTCGAATTTATAATATTAGTATGGATTGGTACCAAAGAGTTTCAGTGATTGTACCAACGGTCGTGTCCCGGTTCGCGCCAATATTCCCAAGTACCTACAACTCACAAAACGACGCCGATGACGTAGATCATCAATAGTTCGTTATGTACCTGTTACTGATGGGAACTTGGAACGCTTGGGTGCCACCGGCCTGCGGAGAATACAAGCACGAAAGAATTTCGCGGATCTCCCGTCCTATTTCGACTTATTAAAAACCTACGGTCATCTCGTTCTGACACGTTTCACCTCTAAAATGCTATTCGGCTCCAGACAAGGCCGAACTTGTTGGACAGGTTTCTAAAAATAGCGGAAATGGCCGATTTTTTGAGAATAGCCTAAGGTCCACGGCGGCGTGTCTAAGTTAACCGCTTGTTCATTTTTGTTCGCGATATTCTTTCTAATAAAGTTTGACGCTACAACACAGGGAGTTGCGTGGGTTTGCTTGATGTCTTGGCGTTTCGGATAATAAGTAGATTTTCAATGGAGCCCTGTGTAGACATGTAGCGTGGTTATTCAATGATTGTTATACCTACCTAATTATTTTTTAATTTCCTGCTAGCAACAACTAATTAGATAACAGAAGGTAACGGTTTTGCTCGGTCAACCAATGTTGCTGGGAATAGTTGATTATAGTGCTATTCAAGATTATAAAATCTCGTATTTTCGGTTGTAAGAGTAGCAATGAGTGTAATGGCTGAAGACATATTTTTTATTAAACGACGGTCAAGTAAAAATTGATCTCAATAGTGTGATAGATCCAGCAGTGGATGAAAACATCGTGAGGAAACCGGCATGTCCTAGAACCAAAAAATCGAAGACATGTGACATCTACCAACCCGCAATGGGCCCGCGTGGTGGATTACGGCCCACATCCTCTCACCGCGAGGAGGCCTGTGTTCCAGCAGTGGAAAACTGTAAGGTGCTTATGCTAGTGTAGACCCTGAAGAACTTCCCATCAAAACGTAGATAAGTCACAGCCGTTCGATTCTGTAAAAATCTCACCGTGAAAATTTAGGTGATGTGAGTTTGTTTTTGCTAGGAATTAACACTATTGACAGCTAACTCCACGTTCACTTCACCTAAGTTTTCACGGTGAGATGATTACAGAATCGCACTGCTGTTCGCTGAGTAATTGTAGATACTATTAAAATCTGTTAATTACCTTTTGGGAAAATTTATAAATCTCCTACGTCGGTAAGTACCTATATTTACAGGAGGCAAGCTGTAAAAACGTCGGTACCTATGTTCACAACCTGGTTTATAGAAATAATATCTACTGTTTAACGCAAAATAAATTTAATTTTGAAATTTAATATTTATTTAGGAGGTTAAAAATGTATACACTGGATAAACTTACCTACTAACTAACTAGCCGTTTGGGGTTGAAACTCTATGGCCATGGGGTCCGAGTGCCCACGTGGTTTTTCGAGATATCGCCAAGCGGTTAGTCGACTCTTCACGTGACCAGAGGGCTGGCCTATTTCTTGGCCAAAGAATTAGCATTGCCATTCAACGTGACAATGCTGCTAGCCTTTTTGGCACTGTTCCTGTTGACAGCGATGCGGACGAATTTTGCCCTATGATTATTTTACTTATTTTTTCATATAAATGTACATATTATTATTATTATTTTAAATAAGTATTAGCATAGATTATGTAAATAAATACTTTTACACTAAATAAACTAACAAACTATTAAAATAAAACATAATATCCTAACTTAACTAAAAGTAATAAACAAAAGTCGACAGCGATGTGGAGGAATTTCGACGCCACGCGTCGAAATTCCTCCACAGCGCTGTCGACTGGTAATGTACAGACGCCAGCACATCAAGGTATAACAATCTGTCAAATTTCTTTAATAGATTTTCAACTTTATCGTCATAGAATAAGGCTCAAAGTGGATTGGGAATATTTGACAGTTTCGGTTTCAATGAAACTGGCGGCATTGCCACGTTGTATGGCAGTAACATCAATAATTTTGTTGTGTAGGTACCTATTCGTCTAACCGCTAATATGACCCGTCCTCCGTGTGACGTCGCCTAGAATGTCTCCGAGACACTATCATATTAAATCTACATAATACGATCAATTGATCATAGATCATAATTAGCATCTTAGATTTACTAGCTGCGCCTCGCGGTTTCACGCGCGTAAATGTCCATCCCGTAAGAATATCGGGATAAAAAGTAGCCTTTATACTAATCCAGGGTGTCAGCTATCTCCATACAAAATTTTATCAAAATCGGTCCAGCCGTTTGAGCGTGAAGAAGTACATAACAAACATATAAACACACACACACACACATTTACAAACTTTCGCCTTTATAATATTAGTGTGATTATCATATACCTACCTGATATGATAGTATAATGTGTCCCTATAAAATTGAATTAGCTTGATAGTACGCATTCATTTATTTCTTGTCTTGGGTTTAACTTTAAGTCAATCAAGTAATACCAAGCTTTTTACTCCCCGTTTTTTCTTTTTTGCGCGTCGTTATCTTAGTTTACTGTCCGACTTTTAACCTGCTCATGAGTTCGTTGCCAAAGCTACAAAAGTTAATAACTGTGTCGCAGCTCTGTCAACGCCCGTCTAAATATGTATAAGAAACAAATTGTTCCAGACTTAGCTATGACATGAGTTTTTTCAGGTGAAGTGAATTTGTTTTTGCTAGGAATTGACAAAGAAATAAAAAAAGATTGTTGAAAATCATGCATAATTAAAATTTCAAAATAAATTATAACCATTATATAATATTATTTAAATAAATTGAGTGATGTCAGATTTAAATGAGGAATTATTTAGTTATAAATGTCAAAAAAAAAAATAGAATCTAAGTACCTAAGTCAGAATAATTGAAAATGTCAAAAATTATTAAATGACCCAAATTGATCGCAGAAAGTAGTATCTGTAGTGTGTCAATCATCAAAACTCTATTACGACTTTTTGCGGCCATGTTTATAAAATGGCATTAATTTCTTCTTTCTTCTTTTCAATAAAACTGTAAATGAATCAACCTTCATAACTAGTTTGTTAAAAAGAAATGTGATTTGTATGGCTCCTGTAATCTTTAATAAAATACCTGACCAACTTAAAAACTTACCGTTGCAAAAATTTAAAAAACGTTTCACAGAATTACTTGTAGATAAATGTTATTATTGTGTACAGGATTTCTTAAATGATAATTTTTTGTAATATTATCCTCTACTTTGTATTACATTTGCATGCTATATTAAGGCAGAATGTACATGGATCCTATTATATAATTTAACAACTTATTTTTATGTACCTACATTCTAAGCAAATAAAGACCTATTCTATTCTATTCTATTGTAAGAGTAAATAGAATAGAGCAATTCGTCAATAAAAATCGTCAACTTCAAAGGAAAAAAGGCTCTATTTGCTTCTAATTAATAAAGCCTGTCTCCCATCTACTGTCTTTTTGGTTTAAGGGGCTTACAGGACTACATTATCATTGACATCGTCTACAGTAAACAAAATCAGATAAATGCATGATGTTCTTCAGGATATATGCTAAGCAGATAGTGTGTTAAAAACATAATACAACTTATTTGACACCATAGAAAAAAATCATGAAGATACCTCTAAAAACTTTCTGTTTACAATAAAAACCATACTAATATACATACAATCATTATGATTTTTTGTCAGATTTTTCTACAAGCAGCATACTAAAGCACTATAGTGTTTTATTTTTTTAGTCCAAACAACAGATTTTATGTAATTAGATAATTTCTTAATATTTTGCAATAAATTACCAGCGTTGTGTCATCGCGCTTCTCTTTCTTTTCGATGCAGTCCGACAAAGACCGCGCTTTAGGTCATGTAGTCGCCACATTTTCTGTGAAGTCAAACTCTATAGCAAGAGAATCATCAACAGCCACACACATACCTCACGTAGCCCTCTCCAATTCCACGCCATTCAACTTCATTCACAGCACCTCTCATCCAGCTGCTATCGGCCACCCTGCAAAGATTTTCGCTCCATCCATGTAGTCTGAGGGCGTCCTACCTTATGTTTGCGGTCTCCACCCGAGAACTCTACCCTAACGGTCATTGGTTCTACGGCTAACGGGCCATTACGGCCCATTGCCAGTTCAGCTTGCTTAGGTCTTCTGTGAGCTATGTCGAAGGAGAATCGCAATGTCTCAAAGTCGCTCTGCCAAGTCGTATGTCGCGTTACATCAGAGACACCGCGATTCCTTTTTTGAATCGTATCGTGTCTGACTGACAGTTGCGTACGACTTTATAGAAATTGTCCTTTGAAGTCACCTTGGAAAGTCGTGCCTGTAAAGTCTAGCCTTTATTATTTGTTCAAACAGACATTTATACATTGCTGTTTTATTGCCAGATACTCGTGTCCCGGTGTTCCGGACCAATGGTCTGATTTCCCTTGTTGCTCATTCGCTGTGAAAAGATAGTGCTCTGGTTTGCCACTGCATCATGATTGACATTTTAGCGAACTACGAATTAGTAAATGGATATTTCGGGAACAACGGTTTTAAAGGCTGTTCCCAAAAAAAGTGAATGTTTTTACCATTTTAGGTATATTTCAATGTTTAGGCTCTTTGAATTCACGAAATAAAAATTACTTTTAAACATTAATTAATTAATTAAAAATCGTATTACATACGAGGCTAATAGAAATTGTTCTCTCTATTAAAATAAATTAGCGGATCCATCGTAAAAGAATGTTGCAATCAAATTCAAACTAAATAAACTATTATTACTAAATAACTTCTTAGCATTGGGTGGAAAAATACTGTCAATGATAACGGTGATGAGGAAAAACTGATAAAAAAACCAATCCTGATCCGTTTGTTACTAAACACATCCAGACATTGAATGAAAAAGGCTGAAATATATACATAGGTAAGCTAAAAATAGAGCGAGTTTTAATAACATACCTGACATACATAAACTCACACATTCTTTCCATGGGGTGGGCAGAAACTACAGATCACGCCACCTGCACGATCCATACATAAGTACTCCGTTACGTGACGCAACCTAAGCACAAGACTTTTCTAAGGAACATGACCACTATGAACTCTGTGTCCTCCTTTATTTGAATCTTTTTATTATTTGACATTTTATACAGACTATTATAATTTTCCAACTCTTTATTAGTGATTGTAATGCCAATCATATCACTTGGTTTTTATGGTTTTAAAAGGTTTCTATTTTTTTAATTTATCCTTTTGATAGATTCTTATTTGGTAAATGTGTGGACTTTGTAGGCCTTGTAGACTTTAGATCTGTAGACCATTTTTTATTTTATCAAGTACTACTTGTTGACAGGCCTACGCTGTCCTTCCATACCTACAGTAATTTGAAACATTGTAAAAGCCAATCATTTTTAAAAGAGTAACCGTGGAGTTACTTGCCGGCTCTTCTCCATAGGAAACGACCAATTGGAATCGTGCACGTAGCGTCTAACGTTTCATAAGTGCCCATGTAGGTTTATGTGAAATAAAATATTTTGATTTTTGAATTAATACTGCTTTATTTTTAATCATATAAATTTAAATGCTGGCCATTTTACGTGAACAGCGTCGGGCTAGCATTTGCCAAAGGGACGAATTCCACAGCGTTTACGCCGTACGGCATTTCATACAAACTTTCAAGAACTTGTTTTTCGAAATGAGAAACTTCATACGCATAAGCAGGATACAAAACTCTAAAAAGTTACTTAAGAACATTTTTGAAAAATAGTGTTACAGCCAAATTAGACCGATTTTAAATTTTCCATAGAAACAGAGATTTCCAATTATCTTTTTTTAAATAAGACATTTCGAAAATGTTCCTAAATAACTTTTTAGACCTTTGTATTTTGCTTATGCGTAAGAAGTCTCATTAAAATCGGTTGATTCATTTCGAAAAACAAGGGCTTGAAAGTTTGTATGAAATGTCGTACGGCGTAAACGCTCTTAAATGGCACCTGAGTGAATGCACGCGGGTGCCCAATGTGGAATACGTCGCCAAAGGCAACCAGTCCCGATGCACGAGCTCAATTTATCTAAATCACGCTAGGTTGCGTCAAATTGATGATTTGATTGGCTCATGATTGATACACCGGCTGTCCTAGATGTGCACTTCGTTGACGAATTGATGTTCAATCATGTTATTTAGTTAAACTCTATCTTAATAGAGACATTCATACTATCCATCTATACTAATTATTAATATTATAAAGGGGTAAGATTTGGATTCCGCTGAACGGATTTAGATGTACCCAAGCATTTAGGCACACAGATCGTGACTTAGGTTTGAATGGGAGATTAAATACTTTTATCCTGGTGGTACGTTCGCATAGGATAAGCGAAGCCACGGGCAAAAGCTAGTGTAGAATAAAATGTATGATCTTGATTCTTTTTTTTCAGAAGCTAGAATATCTGCGTGCACCTCAGACTAGGTGGAGCGACAGTACTGCAAGGTGGCTGGTAGCAGCTGGATGACACTGACCGAGGATCTCTACTAGGAGGAGAAAGCTAGTTGAAAACTCTACCTATGTCATCATCTGCCTAGCCCTTTACCAACTATGTTGGGGTCAGCTTCCAGTCTAACCGGATGCAGCTGAATATCAGTATTTTACATGGAGCGATTGCCTGTCTGACCTCCACAACCCAGTTACTGGGTAATACGATACCCCCAAGGGGTATCGTATTAAGACTAGTTGACAGATTTTTGGCCTTCAGACGACCCGTAACGACTGACAAAGATCCACGAATGACAGCCGGGACCAACGGCTTAACGGGCTTCCCTACCTATGTCTGGCAGTGAATTGATTAAAATAATGATGATAGAAGAATAAAGTGTTTATCAGATAAAACAGATAAACATAAGTAATTAGGTAACCTATATAACAGAAATATATTAATTCCTATTATCATACGACTTAAGCACAATAAAGATAAAACACATCTTCTGTTATCTGCAAAGTAAACCTAGAGACGGTAAACTTTGCATTATATATTCTGAGACGTTAGCGTAAATTACTCCGTACGTGTACAGTTGTCAATTTGCAGTGTCAGTAGTAAACCAGTTCGCTGCCGAGTGGGCGACCGGGGTCGACGGTGTCGGACGCCGCGGTCGAAGGGCTAACGTTAAGTGTTTGGCCAGATTGGCGCACGGGCGCGGGGCGGGCGCGGTTGCGGGAACGCGCGCGGGCTGCCCGTCCGCACTGGAGCAGGCTGCGTTCTACGTGTTGTCGTGTCCAGTATTTGTTAAAATATAATATGGATGAAGAAGACTTATTTTTACTATAAAAAAGCTCGAACTAGTTTGAGAACCCCCGAACGCGCCCGCGCCGCGCCGCGAACCCACTCCGGCCACTTGTATGAACGAGCTATGGCGTGAGTAGCCCGCGCGCTTCCCTTGCCGAGCAGCCCGCGCCGCTCATCGCGCCCGCGTGTCCTCTATGACACTCAAAGGCAGTTCATATGTTTGAGTTCTCCGCGCCGCGCCCGCCCCGCGCCCGCGCTGCCAATCTGGCCAAACACTTAGTCACTTAGTCTACAAATGCGACACTGACTTTTCGACACTTCGAGATGTGGCGAGCTATTGGGGAGGAGTACGTATGTTTAGTTGACATCTTTCGGCTGTTGATGATAGAGTGTAGGAGTACTGCAGTATCTTGGTTTATCCAAACATGCACATCACATAATTTTGGCTACTAAATTTATATAATTTACGAAGATGTTACTTTACTATAAGTGAATGTCGTGTACACCTGGAATTGGATAATAAATAAAAAAGAACTTATATCTGTTAAATTTTATTAATTAATGCACAATGTATAATTATGCTATTGGCATAACTATTTTAAATAAATAAAAGGACACTTTACATTTCCTGTCTATAATGCAATAAACACAGCACTTTAACTTTTACTCACAGCGACACTGAGTTTAGACACCGAATGTCGAGTGTAAAGTGTCGTCGTGTTAATAATTGAATACCTTTAATGACACTGAGTCGGCTAGACAAGACCCTTTGTCTGTAAATGACAGTTTGGTTCAGAATAGAGTCCTATTAAAACGATCGATTACTGTCTTTGTGCTGTTGAAGCTATTATAATGAAAATCCTATGTGCGCCTTAGGTATGTAATGGAACATAATTAAAACCATACAAATCTGTTTCATTATTTCATTAATTTCATTGCGAGTGGTAGGTCGTGGGTTCGAACCCAGATAGGCGCTTTACTATGTGTAAATAATATCATCACCATTGCTCTCAAAACTGTATAGAAAAACATCATTGAGGAAACCGGCATGTCCTACAAACAAAAATTCAAAGACACGTGACATCTTCCAACCCGCACTGGGCCCGCGTGGTGGATTAAAGCCCACTCCCTCTTGAAGAGAGGTGGCCTGTGTCCAGCAGTGCGAACATTATAGGCTGGTTATGCTACTTATCAATTAACGGAATACACTTTTGTTCTGTTTAATATTGCAGAATATGTAAGTAGTGCACCTACCACAAAGCGCCCTATAGTCTGTGAAATAAATATATATTTTCGTTCCTGCTTTCTTATGAATTAAGTTCGTCCTACATCCGCCACTGTAGTAAAACGAGTAAAGTGGTAGTACCCTTGTGCAGTTTGTCTCACTGTTGGCGTTGGTTCCACTTAACCTCCTGTCGACGTAATTAAAGTCTCTATCCTGCAAATATCGTGAGGACGTGTACCAGATAACACTACATACCACTAATACTAACTAATACTACTAATATATCTGCTGATTAATTTATATGTGCCATTATTCGGTATCTTCGGTAGATGGAGGGGCACGTAAGGAAGGTAAAATAAGAATAGTTCTATCGATCATGCCGCGGTTGGTCCTTGGATTGGTGACCATCTTTACATACCAAAACCCGTCCTTACCACGTTAAGCCATTGGTCCCGGCTGTCATACGTGGATCTTTGACAGTCGTTACAGGTCGTTAGAAGCCCGAAAAGCTGACAACCAGTCTTACCAAGGGTTTCGTATTCATACCCAGTAACTGGGTTGTGGAGTTCAGATAGGCAGTCGCTCCATGTAAAATACTGGTACTCAGCTGCATCTGGTTAGACTGGAACCCGACCCCAACATAGTTGAGAAAAGGCTAGATAGATGATGATTCGGTATGTTCGGTATGCTCGAAGAGAAATAATATTTGAACAACGAAAGCTATGAAATAAAGGCGCTGTCGAAGTCAAATTCAGCTAATGCCAACGCTAAGCCACGGTTACCTAGAGAGTGGTGGCTGCCACATAACGGCCGCAGTGACGGCCATCATGAAAATAATGGCAGTGAGTATTAGTGCTTGGCCAGACTGGCAGCGCGGCGCGGGGAGCGGTGCGGGTGCGGGAACGCGAGCGATCTGCCTGTCCGCAGTCGAGCGCGGCTGCGTTGTGCGTGTTGTCGTGTCCAGCCAGTGTTTGTCAAAATATAATACGAATGAATAAGACTTATTTTTACAAAAAAAAACTCGAACTAGTTTGAGAACCCCGGTCCCTGCACGGGCCACCCGCGCCCCCTGCGGCCACTTGTATGAACGAGCTATGGCGTGAGTTGCCCGCGCGCTCCCTCGCCGAATAGCCCGCGCCGCTCACCACGCCCGCGTGCCCATGCCTACTATGGACACTCAAATGAAGTTCTTATGTTTGAGTACGCCGCGCTGCGCCCGGCCCGCGGCCGCTCTGTCAGTCTGGCCAAGCACTAGATTTTACGGTCTCAAAAAACGCTCTCTAGGTAAACACGCCAATTTACTTTCATAAATTTCTAACGTCTCAGTGACGTCATGAACTGGCGACTACTACTGTTTTTAGAAACCGTAGCGTTACCATAGATGTGTGTTTGTCTGTTTGACTATAGGTTGAATGTAAACACACGTGTGTAGGATCGCTATGTCGACAAGTGACAAGATAGTTAGAGCATAGCTCAGTTTGCTGTGCAAGTAATTTGGTCGGCGGTCAACCCAGGGGAGATCAACAACCTGGTTGAACCTTTTTTTTTTTTTTGCGGATGGGAAATCATCAAATGACTCCTCCCGCTCTGGGTGGAGCGGAAGGGAGTGTCAGACTCTTACTGACTAAAACCCACCCGTGTTCCTTCCTTAGCCTTCTATGTTCCGGGCCAGCGGTAACCCTTTCGGACAATCCCGCTGACCCGGCAGGCTTCGGCCCTAAGGGGCCCCTCCTCGATGCTGACATCTCTTTGAGGCGCGCGTGGAACACGTACGCGCCGTCCGGCACGGGCCTGGTCCTGATCGGACGGTGAGCTACCCATTACTCTCCGCCCGCAGGCCCGCGCCTACGGTGGCCGGGAGTCGTCATGCGGCTCCCGACGCCTGGGGCGTCCCCCGCGGCGGCTGAGACGGGAGGCTCTCTCCCTGAACCGTCCCGCCACCTCCTTCGCTAGCATGACTGCTTCGCAGAACGAGGTGACTGCCTCCCACTCCCTCTCGCCCCGGACCATGGCTTGCACCAGGGCCGGACGCGAGAGGTCGCCGTCGCTGCCGATCGCCTCTACGAGGACAGACCTCCACCGTGTCCTCTGGGCGATCCTGGCAATGGTGACACCCGGGCGTTTCCTCCCGCCTGATGATGTGCAGGAACCTCCCGAAACTTCCGTGTCCGGTGAGGACCTGCGTCAGGCGGTAGGTGAGGGCGCCGTGGCGCCTCTCTAGCCACTCCTCAAAGAGGTGTCTTATTACCACTATCGTGGCGTGCCCTGCACTGGGTTGCACCTGGTTGTACCTTGGCTGCGAGAAGTAAATGAATTGACAATTTAGCAAAAATTTTATAGCTAAAAACAAACGAACAAACAATTAGTGCTATTTGTATTTATCTATGTATACACTTACATTAATGATGGATTTAATGCAGCACTCGCTAATTGACAAGTTTATCAAATATTTTCAGGATAGGCGCCCCATTGCCCAATTTCAGTATTCCATCTTCAAAATCTAAATCCTTATAATAGCAGTGCAAATGGGAGATCTAGCAAAAAATAATGTAAAATGTGCGTATGGACAGGATAATTTGTTTTATTGACTTATTTCGTTTACATTGTTTATTTACTAAGGCATCAAGTCATAGTACCTAAGTATAATATATAAAAATCAAATCACACTAATAATAAAGATTGTGAGTGCGTGAGTGTGTGTGTGTTTATATGTTTGTTATTTCTTCACGCTCAAACGGCTTGACCAATTTTGATAAAAAAAATTATGGAGGTAGCTGACACCCTGGATTAACATATAGGCTACTTTTTATCCCGATATTCCCACGGGATAGACGACGCAGCTAGTACTTACATAAAATTCATTAGGTCATTAAAATAAAATATGTACTTACATAAACATTATGAATTCCATGAATTCATCTCGCAGGTCCGTATAATCGATTGTCAGCCGGAACACACTGTAGAATCTAATAATCTAAGTACAGACGCCAGCACATCAAGCTACCCGAAACTGTCAAATTTTCCCAATCAACTTTGAACCTTATGTCTTTAACTATAAAGTTGAAAATGTATTAAAGAAATTTGACAGACTGTAGTAGCTTGATGTGCTGGCGTCTGTACATAGAGATGAGCTGGAACCTGTCAGTGCGGGTGATTGAGGCTCCCTCGGGTCAATACACAGTCATTACGCCATGAAGTACGTAATGCAGGGGCAGTCAACGGGAAAGGTCGAAGACGTTTTCACGATTTTCAATCTTAATTTTTATAACTTATTAAGTTATGAAAATAGTGAAATTAAGATATGAAAACAATAAAGAAAAGACAAAAATAAATGTCTTTGAAGTTTAATAACCTCGATAAATGAAACACAGCAATCATCTAAACTAATCTATCTACACTGATATTACATAAATAAAGAGGTAGGTAGAATTTGTCTGTGTGGTGCCGGACTTAAACAATAGCACCACCCCATACTTCCCGTGGGTGTTGTCAAAGGCGACTAAGGGGCGTACCGGAGAATGGGCAGCAGCGTTCTCTATGCATTCCACCACCATACCATACTGCGATCGCCAACCCGCCTGCCAAGCGTGGCGATTACGGCAAACATAATAATGGAGGCCTATGTCCAGCAGTGGACGTCTTTCGGCTGAAATGATGATGATGATGATGAAAGAGGTAAAATTGTTTGTTTGTAAGAGGTGATCTGTGGAAGTACACAGGGCCTACTCTTAAGTCCCTAAACGAAGATCCCATATCTTCGTTTACGGACTTAAGAGTAGGCCTATGTCCGAAATTAGTTCGAAACTTTAGAGTTAACACCCGATTAACAAACTTTTTCGGACAGGCAATACAAATCGGGCTTGGACAGCTGTTAAAATCGTGTTGTCATTCATTCTTAGGTCGGGCCTCAAGCTACTCTTATGTCCGTAAGTGATAAGGACAAGGACGAGGAATCACACGTAACTTCGGCCTTCTAAAATTACGGACTTCGCGCTTAGGGAGTTGACCTCCTGGGGCCCTAGTGTGCAATTTTTATAAATTCGTCATTCCAACACGATCCCACCACCATCCCATTGTCATTTTGCTAAAAGTTCGTAATCTGCTAAATTCCTAATGGTTGATCATTGGTCGGTCAATGGCACAGAAATTATACGATACTCGTAACGAATTAAAAGCAATGACTGCACAATGACGTTCTATTATTGGTAGGTTACTGATCAAAGGAACTGTAAAAAATTTTTCAGATTACCGCGTAAGTTAGTAATTCGTTTTTCATTATGTACGAGATTACCATTCTATGCCATTTCTTTCAATGGAGTGTCAGTGGTTGACCATTGGAAAGTCATAATGACGCCATTATATTAGTAGATTACCAAACTTGTCAAAAACAACAATTATGAAATCAATGACCATTCTGACACTATTGTAATAGCAGACTTGAGGCCCTGGTCCGACTGACAAAAATCTTCCATTGATAGAAAGCAGAACGCTTAGATACTACTGTTAAGTGCTCTTGACGCTGACGAGAGACTAAACGCAGACGAAGTCACGGGTTTGGTGAAAGCCTTTCTTTTCTTAAATTCTGCTAGATTGATATTATTATGGCAAACCCCCCCCCAAAATTGGGGGAGGCCTATGTCCAGCAGTGGACGTCTATCGGCTGAAACGAACACGACGATATTATTATTCTTTAAAATATTGCTAACCAAGACCCGCTTATCGTTAAAAATAACGTTATTATTCAATATGGATGCGGCGGCACACGGACACATAATATTATTAAAATATACATGATGCATACGAGCTAGCTCCCATATATTCTCCGATGTCTTAATAGAATTTCCGCCATGTATATATATCCCTAGGGATATACCGTACCGTAACATAGTTTCATATAACTATGTTACCGTACCGTAACATAGTTATATGAAAGCGGTTCATCTTACTAATCTAGTGAAATAATTATAAGTTTATATTTTCTTTGATTTGCACAACTGGTTACTCATTTTAAATACAACGGTCCAATCAAAAAACTTTATTTTTATTACTCAATCGTCACATACTAAAACAAACAATGTTATAGGTAAGTAGTAATTCGAGTAATACCAACTACTCAAAAGTGGCGTTTCAATATGCACACTGGCTGACTACTTAACGTAGGAAGAGTTGCTGGGTGTTGCGAAGGAAAAAGATTTAATAAACCTGTTAATTTATTCGATTATCACTTAATTTTTAAATATTTTAACTATTTGCCAGTTCTTCCTTTGCCAGTATTATAGACTGCTTCATGGGCAGCTCTATTTTTATTTTTTTATTTGTGCCTCCTTAGATATCAGCTATGTAATGAAGATGTCTTCCCCGTAATTATTATACGCTAAATTTTGAGATAATTGGTCACAAAGTTCATATAAGTAGATGATTTTTGAAAATGGTTAATAAACTTCTTCCTTTAAAGTTTAACTGTTTGATATTTTTTTTAAATTTGGTTACATTGAAAGGTTCGTTAAAGTATTAAGAACCCAATGGAATAGCAATGATGGCCAATTAATTTTAGAGAAAAGTGGTATTTAGTGACGAATTCCGGGAAGTTTAAAAAAATACATGATAATTGGGTGGTCTCGAATCCCACGAATTTTCGCCTATGCTATATGGGGTGCTTAATTGTTGCAAATGGGTGACTAGCAAGTCCTGGAAGGAATACGTCAAATTACAAGTCACCCTGTAGGTTTATAAAATTGTCTTATATCTATGATTCATAGACGTATGATGATGACCATACATCTATGAATCATACGTATGCAGTATTTTATTATCAATGATGATAGATAATAAAATATAAATAGAAAAGATAGATAGCCCCATGAAACAACACTTATTACAAATGAAATTATTTCCGGCCTGACGTTGGAAAAAATAGATTAACTTTGATTAAATGATAAAGTAAAATGCATATGTGCCAATAAAACACCTAACGGGACGGCCCACGGCGGTGACGCGGTGTTTTCGATATTTAAAATTTAAAAAGACTACACTTAGTATAATTTGGCGAGATACTAACTCTGTAAGCAGCCGGTCGATTCTGTAAAAATCTCACCGTGAAAACTTAGGTGAAGGTGTTTGCTAGCAATTGACACTATTGCTCACTCCACTCTCACTTCACCTAAGTTTTCACGGTGAGATTTTTACAGAATAGCACCCTGTACTGAAATTATGCTCAACAGTATACTAAGTATAAAAAACAATGTAGATTTGAAAAAGTTCCATAATGTAACATCGTTTTTGAAAAGACAGTCTCAGGGGTTCAAGAGCAAAAAAACTGGCCAAGTGCTAGTCGGACTCGCACACGAAGGGTTCCGTACCACAAGGCAAAAACGCCGAAAAAAACATGTTTGTTGTATGGGAGCCCCCCTTAAATATTTATTTTATTTTAATTTTATTATTTATTATTAAAGTTAAAATACATCTGAGTATTTTGTGAATATTTCAAGTGCCTACCTGTTGCCATTTTTGATATCGAGCAAAAAAAGGCAAAAAAATCGCGTTTGTTGTATGGGAGCCCCCTTAAATATTTATTTTATTTTGTTTTTAGTATTTGTTGTTATAGCGGCAACAGAAATACATAACTTGTGAAAATTTCAACTGTCTAGCTATCGCGGTTCTTGAGATACAGCCTGGTGACAGACAGACAGACAGACGGACAGACGGACAGACGGACAGACAGCGAAGTCTTAGTAATAGGGTTCCGTTATTACCCTTTAGGTACGGAACCCTAAAAATGTTTACGTTCCTTGTACGTATTTGAAATGAAAAGTAGAGGATTTAACACGGGTGAAAGTCATCAATCCCTACTCGGACACAGCGACTCGACTAGAGCGAGGGTGTCTTTGTACTTCGTATGGGAATTGATTCCTTTCGACCATTGTATAACAATCTACCATTCTAATAAGGCAGTTAGGTACGGTAAACCTACTGGCGTAGGTAAGGCGAATTGTGTAGTTACGTAAGCAGTATTAGTTAGTCTTGGTTCACGGTATAAGTTGATAACGCTCCCATATACGTATTACCTGAACTCAGTTAAAATGTACTCATGTAATATCTAAATATAATAGAAAGAAAAAAAGGATAATTGCGGTAAACATGACCAATAAAGAACATAAACAAAAAAAAATAAGAAAGGGTTGGGGGAAACATGCGTCACATCCACGCCAAACGGCTATCGCTCAGCATTATGCTGCGACCCTATGCAAGACAGAGCCCCAGCCCTGGTTTTCAGCGACAGCCGGCGCCGGCGTATTGACGTCGTCCGGTGCAGCAAACAAATATTAGGACGCTGTACTGGTACAGCATACAGATGAAAATTAATAGTATAATTGAAACTCAATGTGATAAAAACAGGAATATAAAAACACATCGGGCTTGGACAGCTGTTAAAATCGTGTTGTCATTCATTCTTAGGTCGGGCCTCAAACTAGTCTTATGTCCGTAAGTGATAAGGACAAGGAGGAGGAATCACACGTAACTTCGGCCTTCTAAAATTACGGACTTCGCGCTTAGGGAGTTGACCTCCTGGGGCCCTAGTGTGCAATTTTTATAAATTCGTCATTCCAACACGATCCCACCACCATCCCATTGTCATTTTGCTAAAAGTTCGTAATCTGCTAAATTCCTAATGGTTGATCATTGGTCGGTCAATGGCACAGAAATTATACGATATTCGTAACGAATTAAAAGCAATGACTGCACAATGACGTTCTATTATTGGTAGGTTACTGATCAAAGGAACTGTAAAAAAATTTTCAGATTACCGCGTAAGTTAGTAAGTCATTTTTCATTATGTACGAGATTACCATTCTATGCCATTTCTTTCAATGGAGTGTCAGTGGTTGACCATTGGAAAGTCATAATGACGCCATTATATTAGTAGATTACCAAACTTGTCAAAAACAACAATTATGAAATCAATGATAGACCATTCTGACACTATTGTAATAGCAGACTTGAGGCCCTGGTCCGACTGACAAAAATCTTCCATTGATAGAAAGCAGAACGCTTAGATACTACTGTTAAGTGCTCTTGACGCTGACGAGAGACTAAACGCAGACGAAGTCACGTGTTTGGTGAAAGCCTTTCTTTTCTTAAATTCTGCTAGATTGATATTATTATGGCAAACCCCCCCCCAAAATTGGGGGAGGCCTATGTCCAGCAGTGGACGTCTATCGGCTGAAACGACGACGACGATATTATTATTCTTTAAAATATTGCTAACCAAGACCCGCTTATCGTTAAAAATAACGTTATTATTCAATATGGATGCGGCGGCACACGGACACATAATATTATTAAAATATACATGATGCATACGAGCTAGCTCCCATATATTCTCCGATGTCTTAATAGAATTTCCGCCATGTAACCCAGTAAGATGGTTAAAGCCGTGATATAATTATATCCCTAGGGATATACCGTACCGTAACATAGTTTCATATAACTTCAACAATCACAACACACATCAAAAGTGTCTAGGGATCAACATATATTTTTGCAATAACTTTTCTCCTGATTGATATTAATTAAAATTTTCTTTAAGGATTCATCAAATAAAGTGTTTTCGTTTGTCACAGTAACGATAAACCAAGTCACCTTTGCATTAATAAAGAAATTTGCCATTTTCCTAATAAAGGGATTTTTGACATTTGAACCACTACACAAAAGTTCGAAAAAAAGACTGAAATAACAGTTTTCTTTAAAATTTTATTGGGTAACTTAAACAATTAATAATCCGTGTTTCTACCGCGAACACTAACAACACAAGAACATCGGTTTGGCATACTCAAAATGAGTTCATCCAAATCACGCTGTGGAATGGCCGCCCATGTTCGTTGCAACAACAAAAAAAGGTCTTCTTGCGACTGGATACCCTCCATATTCGGCAGAGCTCTTCTCTGTAGCATATCCCATGCATGCTCAATCGGGTTCAAGTCTGGCGACTGAGCAGGCCAGGGCAGGACATTGATGTTAGCTGCGGCGAGAGTCTGTCTTACAACTCTTGCGGTGTGCGGTCGTGCATTATCATGCATTAACTGAAATAAGGGACCGATTTGCACTTGTAGAGGAACGATGACGTCTGATACAATCGTCTCAGCATAAATTTGAGCGTTGAGGTTGCCTCTGATCCAAATCAACTCAGTTCTTCCGCCGATCCAAATACCCGCCCATACCATGATGGTTCCACCACTATAAGGATGGACTTCCTGGCAGGATTTTAATCGCTGTTGGCGTCCAGGGGTTCTCCAGTGTCGTATACGTCTTGTATCCGGTCTCATACCAAAACGAGACTCATCAGAAAAGCACACGAAACGCCATTGTTCTTCTGCCCAATTTCTGTGTTCAAGAGCCCATTGATATCGAATCCTACGATTGTGCATTGCTATAGGTGGTACCCGTAGCGGTCTTCGGGAATGAAGGTTCACTTCATGCAAGCGGTTTCTGACTGTTTGGTCGCTAATTAAGTTCCCTGAAGAGTGATGAAGCCTCACGGCTAACATCATGGCGGTTATTGTTGGAGCTCTTCGAGTTAAGATTTGAATGTATCGGTCTTGTCTCCGTGTGGTGCAGCGATACCGTCCTCCATGGCGCTCAGCCACGGTACCAGTGCTTCGGTAACGTGTTTAAAGTCGACTGATAACACTCTGACTTGTATTCAGAGCTAAAGCCACAGTACGTTGCCGGGAACCAGCTTCTATCATTCCCACGGCTCTGAGCATTTCTTCCCTGCTTAAATGACGTCGCCGCTACTTATGTAACGTTGGTTTTAATCAGTAGTAGGGAAACAGTAGCACTAATAATGTCTTCAATGCGTTGTATGTTTTTATAGGGAAAATATTGACAGCTGATTTTCATCTTTTACTCGAATTTGATTCACAGTTCCTGATTCAAATTATGAAATGCACCAAAAAGGATCCATATAAATTTATAAAATCATAAATTTATTACAAAGCCACATCTCAATCTCAAGAAATCCGCATAAAAATGCTTGATCCCTAGACACTTTTGATGTGTGTATGTTACCGTACCGTAACATAGTTATATGAAAGCGGTTCATCTTACTAATTTAGTGAAATAATTATAAGTTTATATTTTATTTGATTTGCACAACTGGTTACTCATTTTAAATACAACGGTCCAATCAAACAACTTTATTTTTATTACTCAATCGTCACATACTAAAACAAACAATGTTATAGGTAACTAGTAATTCGAGTAATACCAACTACTCAAAAGTGGCGTTTCAATATGCACACTGAATGACTACTTAACGTAGGAAGAGTTGCTGGGTGGTGCGAAGGAAAAAGATATAATAAACCTGTTAATTTATTCGATTATCACTTAATTTTTAAATATTTTAACTATTTGCCAGTTCTTCCTTTGCCAGACTGAGACTAGACAAGACTGCTTCATGGGCAGCTCTATTTTTTTTATAATTGTGCCTCCTTAGATATCAGCTATGTAATGAAGATGTCTTCCCCGTAATTATTATACGCTAAATTTTGAGATAATTGGTCGCAAAGTTCATATAACTAGATGATTTTTGAAAATGGTTAATAAACTTCTTCCTTTAAAGTTTAACTGTTTGATATTTTTTTAAATTTGGTTACATTGAGAGGTTCGTTAAAGTATTAAGAACCCAATGGAATAGCAATGATGGCCAATTAATTTTAGAGAAAAGTGGTATTTAGTGACGAATTCCGGGAAGTTTAAAAAAATACATGATAATTGGGTGGTCTCGAATCCCACGAATTTTCGCCTATGCTATATGGGGTGCTTAATTGTTGCAAATGGGTGACTAGCAAGTCCTGGAAGGAATACGTCAAATTACAAGTCACCCTGTAGGTTTATAAAATTGTCTTATATCTATGATTCATAGACGTATGATGATGACCATACATCTATGAATCATACGTATGCAGTATTTTATTATCAATGATGATAGATAATAAAATATAAATAGAAAAGATAGATAGCCCCATGAAACAACACTTATTACAAATGAAATTATTTCCGGCCTGACGTTGGAAAAAATAGATTAACTTTGATTAAATGATAAAGTAAAATGCATATGTGCCAATAAAACACCTAACGGGACGGCCCACGGCGGTGACGCGGTGTTTTCGATATTTAAAATTTAAAAAGACTACACTTAGTATAATTTGGCGAGATACTAACTCTGTAAGCAGCCGGTCGATTCTGTAAAAATCTCACCGTGAAAACTTAGGTGAAGGTGTTTGCTAGCAATTGACACTATTGCTCACTCCACTCTCACTTCACCTAAGTTTTCACGGTGAGATTTTTACAGAATAGCACCCTGTACTGAAATTATGCTCAACAGTATACTAAGTATAAAAAACAATGTAGATTTGAAAAAGTTCCATAATGTAACATCGTTTTTGAAAAGACAGTCTCAGGGGTTCAAGAGCAAAAAAACTGGCCAAGTGCTAGTCGGACTCGCACACGAAGGGTTCCGTACCACAAGGCAAAAACGCCGAAAAAAACATGTTTGTTGTATGGGAGCCCCCCTTAAATATTTATTTTATTTTAATTTTATTATTTATTATTAAAGTTGAAATACATCTGAGTATTTTGTGAATATTTCAAGTGCCTACCTGTTGCCATTTTTGATATCGAGCAAAAAAAGGCAAAAAAATCGCGTTTGTTGTATGGGAGCCCCCTTAAATATTTATTTTATTTTGTTTTTAGTATTTGTTGTTATAGCGGCAACAGAAATACATAACTTGTGAAAATTTCAACTGTCTAGCTATCGCGGTTCTTGAGATACAGCCTGGTGACAGACAGACAGACAGACGGACAGACGGACAGACGGACAGACAGCGAAGTCTTAGTAATAGGGTTCCGTTATTACCCTTTAGGTACGGAACCCTAAAAATGTTTACGTTCCTTGTACGTATTTGAAATGAAAAGTAGAGGATTTAACACGGGTGAAAGTCATCAATCCCTACTCGGACACAGCGACTCGACTAGAGCGAGGGTGTCTTTGTACTTCGTATGGGAATTGATTCCTTTCGACCATTGTATAACAATCTACTATTCTAATAAGGCAGTTAGGTACGGTAAACCTACTGGCGTAGGTAAGGCGAATTGTGTAGTTACGTAAGCAGTATTAGTTAGTCTTGGTTCACGGTATAAGTTGATAACGCTCCCATATACGTATTACCTGAACTCAGTTAAAATGTACTCATGTAATATCTAAATATAATAGAAAGAAAAAAAGGATAATTGCGGTAAACATGACCAATAAAGACATAAACAAAAAAAAATAAGAAAGGGTTGGGGGAAACATGCGTCACATCCACGCCAAACGGCTATCGCTCAGCATTATGCTGCGACCCTATGCAAGACAGAGCCCCAGCCCTGGTTTTCAGCGACAGCCGGCGCCGGCGTATTGACGTCGTCCGGTGCAGCAAACAAATATTAGGACGCTGTACTGGTACAGCATACAGATGAAAATTAATAGTATAATTGAAACTCAATGTGATAAAAACAGGAATATAAAAGGAAAAAATAGATACACATGCTATGGGAATATCATCCTTAACCGCTTGTGTGCCGTAATTACAGACACAATTAAAAAGCCATTGTGTCTCGCGTAGATCTACGTTCCGGCAGACTAAGGGTTAATAAACTTTTTACATTTTATGTAGTGGCAACATTTCGGAACGTAATAGAGCAGAGGTGGCCCAGTGGTAACGGCCCGAACCTACCAGTTGTAGGTCGTAAGTTCGAACCCAGGCAGATTTTACTTTATGCAATTTATTTCATCACCACTGCTCTAAAAACGGTGAAGGGAAACATCATGACGAAACTGGCATGTCCCAGAACCAAAACTTCAAAGACATGTGTCATCTACCAACTCGCACTGGGCCCGCGTGGTGGATTATGTCCCACTCCCACTCATAGAGAGGAGGCCTGTGTCCCAGGCAGTGGGAACATTGTGGGCTTGTGGGCTGATTAGGCATGTAATTTTAATAATTTCAGTCAATATGCATTTAAGCGGAAATTGCAGAGTTATTTTCAAAACAAATAGCGTAGAGTCATCTTAACACGACTCTCCCTTGAATTTGTATGTGTGTACAGGGTTATTGGTAAAACATTAACAACCTCTTAAGAGGTCATTGTGCTCATCATTATGAACAACTTTTACTATGGGACCAAACCTGAAATCGCGAAAAAAAATCAGCTGTTCCCTACATTTATGTTCGTATAACTCGTCAAAATGTAGGGAACAGCTGATTTTTTTTTCGCGATTCAAAAGAATGTATGTGTATATAACCTATTTATGTATTTGTGTACCTAGTTTTAATTTTTTTTTTATCATTGTTCCTCTCAACCAAAGCACCTGCCATCCAATCTCTTTACCACCCTTGGTGGACTGGTAGAGAATGCCTAAGGCATTAAGTCCGCCTTTGTACTTTTGGTGCGAAAAGTTTAAATAAATAAATAAATTTCAGTTTTCATGAAATATTTTTTTCTATCATATTTTTCTGGAGATTAAAGTAAAGAAAATAGTACTGCCTACCACTGAATAAGCGTAGAGATAAATTAAAAAAACAAAATGTCTCATCGACGTCCTTAAAAAGAAAAGCTGATAGACAGACATTCGATTTCCGCTGTAATAGCTAATGAAGGCTTATTTGAGCGGGAAAAGGAGAAGACCTCATAAATGTGGATGACGGGAAAAAGATAAAATTAAAATCGTCAAAGGACAGGACTCTATATGGGAGGGTTTACTATGCAAATCTATGAGGTATTTGCTTTATTATTAGTTAAGATGCAAGAGTCCTATTTTTAACCAATAACGGGCCTTAAATTATAGGAATCGGCCGTAACTCAGACAAATATCTACATTTAAGTTAGTATTTACCTAAACACAAACGTACACATAGCCTTTTTACCACAATACTTATACGGGGGTAAATGTCTTGTCAAACGGAAGAACGGCTTGACGGAGGAGAATTTATTGTTTTACAATAACATACAATATCATTTCTGGCCGTGAGGAAATGCGGTCGCAGAGACTTTTTGAATAAGCCTAAGTAAAAAGTCATAATTCGAGGTTGGGCTCTCGCTTTTCCTCCAATATTGCACCAATTAAAGGTATCAAACCGGAAAGGGATCGGCACCGTATCAACTCGAGCCGTTCAGTATTCTTTGTATGAAACTCCCTACTGCAACACACACTAAGTAATCGAAATCGTAACGTAATCGCCTCGCCTTAGGACAAGCTCACGAACCGCGGTGCGGTCGTCGTCCCCGCGCTTACGGCTCGTCGTCCCCGCGCTTACGTCTCTCAGTACCCGAGCTTACACGAGCTTACGGCCAGGCCCTTCCGGTCTGCCTGCTGCACCATCAACCAGCGGTCGGCGAGCCGTAAGCGCGGCGTCGCCTAGCCGTAGCCGAGTCGACGTATCGGAGCTTCTGATCCGCTTTGGTTTCGTGCTTACGTTAGGTTGACGCCTGTTAGACGGCGAGGCGAAAAGCGAACCGGTGCCGATCCCTTTCTGATTTGATACGTGTCCTATGACCTTTAAAAGATATTTCATAAACTAAATAAGAAGCATATACTGTGTTCCTATATTTTTCTTTTTTCAGTACCTAATAGTTGTCAAATTTGTACACTAGGCCTCTGTTGACAGCTTCTTCTTTTAGGGTTCTAGTGCTTAAAAAAATTATGTATCAACAAAAAGGAAAACATACAAGTAGTTAATATTTATTATTCTGTAAAAAATCATTGCTTTATGGTCATTAACCAGAAAGGAAACAGGAGAGAGCGTTTCTATGGAGGAACGACCACCCGCATTTCCTCTTCACAAGCTCGGTTGTGGGTTCAAATAATCAATCCGGGCAAGTGCCAATGTGACTTTTTCAATTCATACTATGTAGGTACCTACCTACATAATATGAATTGAACCTTCTACGTGCTGGAGATAGCAATACGAGCACGTGTACAGTGAGGCGGCGTCTTGCTGAAGCAAACTTGAAGCCACTTAGACCTGCAAATGGTCAAAAATTCGAAAGGCAATATCGAAATTGAAGGCTGACTTACGCTAGAAAACACTTGAATTGGACTCTAGATGACTGGTCAAGAGTACTTAGTGTTACCTACTCACATCAGTGAGGAAACCTGGATTTATAATTAAATAATAATATTAGTTAGGATTAGGATTTGTTGATTATGATCCATACCTTTAAAACTTTAGTAAGTTTTAAATGCAAAAGTAACTCTGCCTCTTACGTTTCACGCTTTTACGAGTACTTAACGGATTTCGATGAGAGTTAGGGCATACTTTTTATACCGGTAGTAAATACATTCCCGTGTGATGATTATCTACTTCTACGCGGGCGAAGCCGCACGCAAAAGCTAGTTATTACATAAGATTTAGAAGAAAATTCATACTTGGAAGGCTCACTTAATCCTTTTTATGAATTGATCGATTAGCAGTTGTCGACGCGTTGTCGCGGCTCTCTGGCGTCAGGGTGGTGACGTCATGGCTTGTGAGGTAGTTTGGCACTGTTACCTACTAAGACAAACATACGAGCAGATCCGTTGTTATGGCTAGAGGAGATTAGACCTCGTTGGGAACATTGTGTGTTTGAATGGAGAAATATTAGTTACCAAGTTCAAACTAAATAATTATAATTATTTAGTTTGAACTTGGTAACTAATATTTTCTAATTAAAAGGGTTTTTTATATACAAAATAATAATAATACAATACCTGCACGATTAAAATGTATGGAACAGCAGATTTTAGCGGTTTTCTTTAACCCAACAAAAAAATAATATGCTGGGGGTCAAGAATCTTAAGGTGACAATTAGCTATGTTTTTTTTTTTTTTAATGGGTTTGCTCTTGACTCTAGTCTAGGTCAGAGGCGACAGAGACAAAGTCGACGTTGGAGTGAGCTTACCCAGAAGAAGCCTGGTCACTCTCACTTTGAAGAGATTCGGGTTAAATGCGCTCGGAAACACAGATGCAGGTAGAGAGTTCCACTCTTTTGCTGTGCGCATTTTAAAGGACATTTGAAAACGCTTAGTGCGAATTGGTGAAATAGCAACTAGGCAACGTAACTTGCAGTGCGTCAGGATGTCCGAAGGTAGAAGGGGGCGGTGGAATGAGGTCGTGGAATTCTTAGGCACACTCTATGTTTTAAGAACTATTATTATAACGTCATAGGTATTTTAAAGTTTCAGCCAATTTAAAGGGATTTACAGAAGAAAATGTGCTTTCATGAAAAACATAAACATGTTTCCATGGATTCTGAAAGTGTATTTGAACTAAGCACGGATATCGAAGTATCTAATGCACCGTGGTAGACCGCAAAATTCAAATTTTCTTACGTTTTATGCAATTTGCAGGTCAGTGTCAGGTTGTATCTTGATCAAAATATGATTCACGACTATAATAGATATGTATTTACAGAATTATTGTCTGTGTGGTGGGTACAATTACATGAAAATTACATTTAATAAGAAAATGTCAATGTTTTGGCAAGCCATAAGAACTGTGTGAAGCAGAGAAGCAGAAGCGGGTCGCTAATACCTAATACGATAAGATGATAACCGTTGCAGGAGTTGTTTACCAAGTATTTTACTCTTCTGTGCATGCCTAGAAGTTAGGTACCTACTAGTTAAATTAGGGCTGATTTTTTCCAACGCCAGACAATTATATCATAAGAAAAATTTCAGTTCTTCCATATAGAATCTGTCAGACGCCAATTTTATTCCACAAACAGAAGTAAAAAATAAAAAAACTGCCTGAAGAGAAGAAAATCAGTCAGATCTGTGTAAAAATCAGCCCTTAGTCCATGCTAAGGGCAGATTTTTCAATCGTTAGACATTCGAGAAATTCTAGTTTCAAAATAGGTACACTATAACGTTTTCCTGTACATTTGAAACTAGAATTTTAAATCATGTGGGATCAGAGTTGAAATGGATAAATGTCAACAATTTTTTTTGGATCTGTATCAAATTCATTGAATAGGAAAAAACAAAGTGGAAAAAAAAAGTATTTTTTAAATTTAAATATGTTACTATCCCCTTAAAACACATAATTTTGGGTGCTTTTAGCAAGCTAAACTGAAGCGCTGGAAGTTTCAAAGCTAGTTTTACAATCGAACTTTTGGTAGGTAAGTATAAATAAATAAATAACTCGTTTTTTTATTAAATTTATGGACGATCTGTTTCTCTCTTCTCGCCACTACAGATTCCTTACCGAAAAAAACTCAGTGAAAACTGAAGTGGCGGGAACTGAGAGTAAATAGGAAATATTTTGTTTTTATATTTGGTAGGTACAGATGCATTTTTAAGTATACGAGTACCTAAACATATTACCATTTGTCTTCACAACTGGTTTGTCTTAAGCATAATAATATTTTTATCTGAAAATTCTGTATCTTTAATAATAGTTTTTTTTTTGACATAAAAGTACCTATCGATAAATAGTAATTCAGTAATTACCCTTAAGAGTCTTTCGTTTTACGCATCTCAAAAGATTAAAAATAAAGTATTTTCGCATACCTACTTTATTTTTATGCAAAAGTATAAAGTACATTTATCGAAATTAAAGTAGTATACGTTATTAATTAAAGTATGGTCGGCAACCCTGTACGTGTACAGTCACGAGCATAAAGTATGTATACACTAGGCTTTATTCAAGGACGATTTTCTCCTTTAGTTTTGAATGAAATTTTGTTATTACGAACAAAGTATTTTCGTAAAGGTTAGGTTAGGTTTGTGTAAAGTGTCGTATTTCAACTTTGCATTCGTTATTTCACGAAAAAATCGACATTGAAAGTTGCCAAGTGTTGACATATTAGTGCTCGTGACTGTACGTATAGCACAGAAATACACAGAAATCTCGATGTTTTGACATGTCGCCACATTACAACATTTACAACGCATCCGGGCGAAGCTGTGGCGGGAGAGATTTCGATTTCGAAATTCAGATGACGCTGAATTTGAATAGACAACCCAACCAACCTGCCAGTCAAACCCCGAACTTTAATTAAGCGAAAAAGGTTTTCTATCCAGCCTGCATTTTTCAGTAAAATGCTGACGGGACAGTCTGATCCGAATGTTGACGTGGACGGATGCAGAATGGACATCACATTGTTTATTTATAAAAACGGTATGTAGGTAGCGTCAAGGATCAAAACATGTGTACACCATGAAACTCAGCAACGATTTTCTCCGCAGTTACTATATAGCATCTTCGCACATAGTAGCATACTAAGTACCTACCTACTGACTAAGGAAGTAAACTTTTTAATTTGAACCTCCCTTCATCATTTGAATAGGTTCTGATAAGTGAGGACAAATTTATTGCCTTATCTCTGAGGTAAGCCGCATGTCAGTGGACTTGAACTACAAAAACGGTTAACCGCTATGACATAAAATGGCGCTGTCACTGTCAAAGTCAAATTGTTGATTTGTGTAGGGGATCACGAAGTCCGTAGTTTCGGCCAAAGTCTTGGGCGTTTCCTAGTACGTATACCTTACGCACATTAGATTAGTTCGGGTCCCGAACTAAAAATGAATGACAATACGACTTGACAGTCGTCTGAAATTGGGCAGTGGGTCCAGTCGACCTATTCAAAATGTAATTAAGTTGAGTGATCCCGTGGGTCCAGTTCGAGTGGGTCCAGTTGACCAAAGACTCGTGTATTTGCCCGTCCGAAAAAAATAAGTCGATACTTGTTTTAACGGACACCTCTTTTCGGGCGGGCCCGTATCTTAATAGACGGATTTAGAGAGAAGAGCCGTAGCAGTAGTAGTACCTACCGTCGAACAATATCGACTCAGCGCGTTTCATCACCTAGCACCATTAGTTGCGCTGTCAGCGTAACTGCGTCCATCACAGGCTTAATAAACTTAGTAATTACAATATTATTAAGTAATATCCAATCGAAAGTCTCATTAAATTGCTATTAATTAATGTGTTGAACCGATAATGACGTCACCACGCTATAAAACGCTCTCACGGGGCATGCAGCGTTTTGAAACGTGGTCTTTTTAATTTGTCATTTTAAACGTTTAATATTTTCTGGTAATTTCTGACGATTTGCGTAGTGTAAATCTATACTAATTATAAAGAGGTAAAGTTTGTAAGTTTGTATGTAGGGGGTAATCTCTGGAACTAACAGGATTACAAAAAAATCTTTTTGTATTTGATAGCCCAATTCTTGAGGAAGGCTATAGGCTATTTAACGTCACGCTATGACCAACAAAATTTAAATATCTGTCGTGCCGGCGACACAAAGAAATATATTATATTGTACTAAATACATTTATCATTTACCTACTGTTAATTTTTCAGTTTCGCTGAAATGATTTCATTGTGCCTTGCATTTCCTCACCAACACGAACAACAGACATTAAGGTCTCAACGCAACTAGGTACAATGGTTTGCTTTTACGTCGTGATGGATGTCCTCTATCTCTCTTATAAGAACCGATTGGTGTCTGGGACAGCTGGCAGTCAAACATGTCTGACGTGTCCCTAAAAGCTGCAAGCACAAAGTGCAATCACAAATCATCGATATTCGAGATCTCCATTACAGAAATGTCAGTCAAGTACTGCAGCTATTTAGGGCGACTGTCGACACTATCGTTGTGACAGCTTGCCACTTCTACTTCCCAATCCATTAGTACCAATTCCTGCTATCGGTAAATAATTATAGCTCCAACAGTTTGCTCGAATATTTCAGTAACAGATAAATGCAGATGAATAACGAATGTCGTCCGGGGAGATATTATAAGTAGTGCACAAACGTGTGCACTCTCTCTTTCCTACTCTCATTGTTCGCTGGGACGGCAATCCGACACGACCGGAGAGAAATCAGGTGCAGGGCCAACGGCTTAACGTGCTTTCCGTGACACGGGCAACACACTGACAACTTCCTAACTCCGGGCTATTACTATGAAATTGCCCGAAGAATTGCCAAACTTAAGTGGCAGTGGGCAGGGCACATAACTCGCAGAACAGATGGCCGATGGGGCCGAAAGTGGCAACCGCGTACCGGAGACGACGCGTTGGAAGGCCTCCCACAAGGTGGACCGACGACCTTGTGAAGGCCGCAGGAACCCTTTGAATGCGGGAAGCACAGGACCGGTCAAAGTAGAGGTGCTTGGGGGAGGCCTATGTCCAGCAGTGGAAGTCTTTCGGCTGAAATGATGATGATGACTATGAAATTACCAATGGAAAAACCCAATAACACTTTTGAGCCTGACCCAGGAATCGAACCCAGGACCCCGCGCTCAGCAGTCGCGTTTGCGAGCACGAGACCAACACAGTCAATGACACACTTACGTATCACTTGAAGACATTGCAAACCTGTGGGTATATAGATAAAAGCAACGCATGCTTGTCCACTTATCAGAAAAACAGATATATATTCATGAGATGTAGATATTCAAAATAGATGTTAACATATTCAAAATTGAATAAAAGAAAAAGGATTGGTGTCGGCCGTTGACGTCCGACAGTTAGACATGAGCACGTTCGCGCTAATGCTGTCAATCTGTTATTCAGACCCAGTAACAACCACAAAGTGAATTATTCACTTTTCCTTTTCATTGCTGAACTTGATACATTTGCAGTGTATCTAAGGTATTTTTGAATACGTTTCATCGATTTATTTGGTTTCCGCTTCATTTATTTAAATATCTCTCTACATACATAATTCTTTTACAATATGGCTCGGGTAATTTAAAAGTTACAATGTAACAATGAAAATAATGCTGTTGCACTAATTGCGTGTGGAATTAATCCATGTCAACTGTTAGATATGCTATAATATTGAAAATCATTTCACATGTATTCTAAGGTCCAGGATTTATGAAATTTCAATCTGAACAAAACGATTCATCTCGATGTGGTCATAATTCTCATTTGGTGGCCCTAAATGAGAATTAAATGGTGAGGCGTACGAACTGGGGCCCTAAAAAGGCCACTTTGGAGAATTATAAAAGGATAACATTATGAATCGTAATATGGCGAAGACAGTCCGTGTTTTTCTTTTTTCGGTGCACTACGTAGGTACAATCAAAGAGATTGGGATAGGATTTGGATCGGATTGATTGGTATTTTAGCACGGACAAAAAAAAACTGAAAAATGCTTCACCAATGCGATTTAATACGATTAACTTAACGGTTAACTGTCCATTATGTTATCCCTTTATGATTCTGCCAAAAATGGCCTTTTTAGGCCCCCTGAACTGGGCTGCAGACAAGATTAGAGAAATACCAAATTTAGAGTATTCTGGCAGACAGCGCTGTTCAACTATTTCTAGTCCACTCGAGATTAAATCAATTAGGCACGTCGATATGCAGAAAGTGTCAAACCTTTAACTAGTAGCGGAACTAGCAGAACTTGGAATTGTTAACAATACGAGCCCCTACTCGGAAGTGAAGTGGTACAGTCTAGTGGAGGGTCGTTTATTTGATGTAAAGCATAATCAGCCTATAATTTTCGCACTGCTGGGCCACCGGCCTCCTCTCAGTGAGAGGGAGTGGGTCGTAATTCACCATGCGAGCCCAGTGCGAGTTGGTGTCACATATCTTCGAATTATTGGTTCTGGGACATGCCGGTTTCCTCACGATGTTTTCCTTCACTGTTTCGAGAGTAATTGTGCTTGGGTTCGAATCTAATAGACAACTCGGTAAGTCGCGACCGTTACCTCTGGGCCACTACTGCATTTGATGTATGCGATGCCTTTCTCTGGTGAAGTCAAATGGCGAGTGCTGGCCGGTACTACTGTACGATTTTAGTTTGAAGAGATATTTTATAAACGAGGCACTGTCGGCCTCAAAAACATTTTCCCTATACATCGACAAGAATTCATTTGCTTGTCTACAATTTGTGTTTTGATAATGCTCTATCAATGTTTAGCTACAATTTAGTTTTGTGGCTTCAGTTTGATACAATATTATGGAACAAGGATTGTAGACAAATAAGTTAAGTAATTGTTGTCGTTGTAACTATTGTAGCATGCCGTTGAACTATTTAATAATTTAAAATTTTAGTCTTCGAGTGTAGCTCTAAAAAATCATAACGGTTTTGAAGTAGAGTCTCAAAAATCAGCACTTACTTTTATTGTCAAGTTCCGTTTAAACTAATCTGAGTTTTATAAAGTGGACGTCTGTCATTGATATTTAAAACCAACCTTTCGATAACAAACTTAAAACCCTTTTAGAAGTCGAGTAGTGCCGACAGTTAACACTTCACTTCACGTAAGCAGTCGTCTAACATTTGGGTTCACGAGTAATGCCTAATTAAGAATTCATCAGAGATTCAGCTGTAGGTACTACCTACGCTGTACCCGAAACTCGGTCGGGCCGAACAGCGTCATCCAATATGTAGGAGAGTCCCAATTTCAGGTAAAACGACCTAATTTAATTTCAGCCGATTTCATTTAAATCCACGAGTGAACATTTCGTAATTTAGAGTTTGTTTTTTGTTCATTTTACCGTGTTACATAAAGCGGCTAAGTGATCAGTCAGAACAGTAGCACGGGTCGATCGATGGGTAAGCTACTATGGTAGTGGTCGGTTCGTGGATGGGTGACCATCTATTACATAAATTGAGGGTGGTCTCCGTACCTCGGAAAGAGCACTAATCCGTTGTTCCCAGCTGTCATTTGTAGATCTTTGACATTCGTTACGTTACGTTATTTTTTAATATAAAACGTTTCTTCTGGGGACCCTCTTTAATTTTACCTGTTTTATTTTTATTATTTGTTGTATTAATGGCTATAGTAGTACACAGTCTGTGTACATTTCAAGCGTCTATGTATTACTTGTGGTATGCTTGCAGCTTCTCTATAATTTTTCGTATGTACAAATTTTGCATATATAAGGTTGCGAATATGAGGCCAGCACAACAACATACTACGTATTCTTGTAGCTTGGTATTCATATTCGCAGTAATGAACAACATACTACGTATTCTTGTAGCTTGGTATTCATATTCGCAGTAATGAATTAACGTTTTCTTATTTTTACAAACAGTTTTCTAGTTTGTCTACCGCCGAATCCAATGTTTTCTTTTTATTTATTTTTCATGTTTTGTGGTGAGGTGTATTTTGTTAAATATTTTAAAAGTGTTATCAAACCCCTGCACCCTTGACAATCTGAACAACACCTCTGGCACTCCAATAAACATGGCTACCTACTGGGCCCATACATTATATGCAGTATAGATGTACCTACTGTCTAAAAAGAAGAAGAGGACCCGTGTTATTTCTAACTACTACAACTCCTGTTAGTTAGACTCCACAGAGGTCACCAGAAAAAGATCGAGAAAGTAAACACGAATGAATCCAGGGGGCCAAACATAACATGCTTTTTTATATTTCTATGGAGCCAAGTCCGTTATTTTCAATGATTGGTCATTATGACAACGATACTGTAGTGGTATCTACAACGCCACATGCGAACAACGCGTCATACTGACGTCACGCAAAATCCTGCATCTCGCAAGCACAGTTTGCCGCGCAACTAGCATAAGTACAACGGCCTGACATGAATCATCAGACACAACACCCGTCTGGTCGGAGGATCCTCCCTTTTCTATAGAGTATGAGAGAACTTTACACCCTGTTCCTCATACCTCTATAATAACAAGGCAGAGCCATTACCGTTGTGCTAAAAGTGCGTAATCTCCTAAATTCATAATCGCGTGTCAGTGGTGAAAGGAAATTTCAAAATAAAAGGATATTAGATACGACTTATAATTATGTACGAGATTACCAAATAAGAAAACAAAATTGAATCGGCGTCAAAATTAAATCGATATCTTTCAGTTAGGAGTTTGCCAATAATAAAGAAAGAAAACATTGTATTTGGGACACGCAGAGGAAATGCAAATACTAAAAATAGTAGATTGTTTGAGCAAACAACTATTTTGAAGGCGAATACAACTATTTTGCTGCGCTCAGGATTCTACTTTAGAACTCGAGAAAAACTCTCATTGTTATACAATGGTTCTTGTAGTAACGAAACGGCCAAGCCATATTATTTTGACTAAGGTGTAGATTTGCAGGAGTAAAAGTCCATAACAGTATGAGAGTTTTTCACCTTACGCTCATGTGAATGTAGCGAAATGGCCAAGCCATATATTTTGACTAGGGTGTAGAGTTTGCGAAGTTAGGCCTTGTAGAGTTAGGGCGTGTAGAGTTAGAAGCTTGGCTCTACATGAGATCTGATTACTTTTTGACAGTGCGAGCTACATAGTCTCGTCTTGGCAACATTTAACATGAAATGTTTTTGTGGGATTTATTTATTAACTTGAGGATGACATACTTACTCATTTATTATAAAACTAAGTATAGTACTAATTTGTGTAAGTACCTAAACAATTACGAACGAAGGCAGAATGCTTTTCGCGCAATTTTTAATTTTTCATTAAAAAAATATTAATTTGGCTCGCGCGCCCTTTTTAGGGTTCCGTACCCAAAGGGTAAAAACGGGACCCTATTACTAAGACTTCGCTGTCTGTCCGTCTGTCCGTCTGTCCGTCTGTCCGTCTGTCCGTCCGTCTGTCCGTCTGTCTGTCTGTCTGTCACCAGGCTGTATCTCAAGAACCGCGATAGCTACTTTTGAATTGTTTCTTCATTTGTGTCTTTTTTACATTGTTCTCACTTATAGAAGCAACAAGAATAATGTACCCAGGACTTTGTAATATCTTGATTTAAAAGAGTGTCCATGGAGTTTATTGCCCGTTCTTCTCCATAGAGATTCTACGTTTTGGAATGGGCAACTAGCTTCAACTTTCTGACTAACTGACAGACTATTTAATTTTGACAATTCAAAAGTGCCTGTACAAGGTTTAATTGAAATCAATGCTTTGAGTTTGAGTTTGAGGTCTTTAATCCCTAAGGACTAAAACTGATTTGAATTTGGAATGTGGATATTGTTAGTAAAAGTTTCAATCACACAAGTAACAGGCGGTATGATAAAGAAAAAAACTGGCCAAGTGCGAGTCGGACTCGCACACGAAGGGTTCCGTACCACAAGGCGAAAACGCCGAAAAAAACACGTTTGTTGTATGGGAGCCCCCCTTAAATATTCATTTTATTTTGTTTTTAGTATTTGTTGTTATAGCGGCAACAGAAATACATCATTTGTGAAAATTTCAACTATCTAGCTATCGCGGTTCTTGAGATACAGCCTGGTGACAGACAGACGGACAGACAGCGAAGTCTTAGTAATAGGGTCCCGTTTTTACCCTTCGGGTACGGAACCCTAAAAATGCTTCTAAATTATACAAAACTATAGTTTGCAAATTATTTAAGAGGTTAGTAGAATTTTAGTACCAAACATGAAGAGATATTTAATATTGACGTATTCAACAATTAAAAGTTGAATAGATAGGTTAATAGCTTTGAGTCAAGCGTGATCTCCGGGAAAACCGTATTTTCGACGAATTCAAGTATCTCCTTATTCAATACAACATGACATTTACTACTTCTAACATAGCTATTTTATTGTCCCTATTTACGAAGAATACGTCCGCCATATCCCAGCTGCCTGCCGAGCCACCCTGAGACCGTATTGCATTCAAGCATACATTCCCGAAACCCTGCATACCGCCCGTGCTACTAGCCATCGCAGCCACATTCCGGCCGCTTGTCGCGCATTCTAATAACGAGACCACCCTACTTGATACTATTGACTAATGCGACCCAACTGTCGCGTGTCGTAGGAATATTGGAGAAATATGAATTGAAAGTAGGAAACAATGGTTTAAATTCTAACAAGCGGGTTTTCAGCTCGCGTCCCGCCCTGACTCCGGACTCGTAAACTCACGGCAACTGACTAATCAGTCAAACAACAACAAAATGTTGGCTTCATCCTACTTTATTTCACAAGTGCTCATAGTTATCAATTTGCATAAATAAAATTAAAATAAACATACGTACGGGCGAATTTGGATATAATTGGCAGAATATAAGTTTATAATTCATGATGACAATGATCTGTAATCCATTGAAGTAATTATCGCAAACTGAGGCAAGTTTGAATTATAACATTAATACGATATTGATGAAAATACGCCGTGGTGAAACGTCCCAACTCCTGAAACACCAAGACTTAACTAAAAGCAAAGTAAAGACCTTCCCGACTCGACGCTATACAAGAATACGAAAGTACAAAGACCCACGTAGATAAATTAATCCGCTGAAAACTGAAGAAAGGCAACGAAAATTCGGGACAACCAGGTCCTGAAAAATAGATGAAGCCACTTCTTACAAGTTGCAGGGTTCCTCATATTTAATTCATATAAGTAAACACACAGGTACCGTAAGTGGTAAAGTCTAATCGAAGGGTTCCGACGTCGCCGTCGCCACGGAGAAAAGTATGTTAACTCGAAACTTCAAGATGCAAACGCTTTATAATTTACATTAGTGACTAGGAGCAATCCTCATAACAGTTACATTATACAAGAAGAACAGGTAAAGTGAAAGACCTAGCTATAAGCTACATGTTCCAATTAGAACATATATAATCCAGACCAAACCCCCCCCTTTGGGGGAGGCCTATGTCCAGCAGTGGACGTCTTCCGGCTGAAATGATGATGATGATAATCCAGACCTAGTAGCCTGCCGGGTCAGCGGGATTGTTGAAAGGGTTACCGCTGGCCCGGAACATAAAGGGCTAAGGAAGGAACACGGGTAGGTTTTAGTCAGTAAGAGTCTGACACTCCCTTCCGCTTCACCCAGACCGGGAGGAGTCATTTGATGATTTCCCATCGGCAAAAAAAAAAAAAGACCTAGAAGGCAGGTAGGTACATACTCTAATTAGAACATCGAGTCACGCTGATAACAACATCTGTAGCTTTTCTGTAGCTAACTATATTGATTATGAAAGAAATTAATGTTATTGTGAAACAAAGGAAAATGTGTATTAGTAAGGTGCCTTTCTATCGTAGAAACGGAAACAAGAAAGTAGCAAGTTGCAGAATTATTAACCATGTTCTTCACAAAGGTTATGTGCGTAAAAGGTACTCGCAACCGGCGAGCGATTATGACCAGATGTATGAACGTTAACGAGGCAAAATGAGTAGGTAAGTATATGTAAGGATCGTAGCAGGTACATTATACTATACCCACTGTACTTATGGCTATGCTTTCTGCCTGGGGTAGGCAGGCTTGTGAAGTCATACGTGAATTTATGTATTCTTTGTATTAATGTACAGACAAACCCGGAAAGCAACATTATGCACAATCTCTGACCATTAAGCGAAGTCTTTAAAATTACCACATTTGCAAATTTTCCGATGGTGTCTACTCCGAAGTTTTTTCTTTTTGGTTCGGTCGGTTCCGATCCGACTGAACTTCATTCTGACACTTGTTGTATCGTAGACCCTACTCTTCGAGGAGGGGCCCCCTTAGGGCCGAAGCCTGCCGGGTCAGCGGGATTGTCCGAAAGGGTTACCGCTGGCCCGGAACATAAAGGGCAAAGGAAGGAACACGGGTTTTAGTCAGTAAGAGTCTGACACTCCCTTCCGCTCCACCCAGAGCGGGAGGAGTCATTTGATGATTTCCCATCCGCAAAAAAAAAAAAGACCCTACTCTTTTGAGAAATCTGACAAATGCGAAATTGTAATTTTGACTTAAATTTTTGTAAGTAAGTATTTTTATAAAGTAAAACTCCGTTGCCTATACAAACACAAATAGGCATGCCCTTATCACAAGCTCGATGTTATTCTTTCAAGATAAAGTATAGTCACAAAATACAGAGAGTACAGAAGGCAATCACATGTATGTTCTTCACTTTTCATAAGTACCTACCTACACTCGGCGGTCGCGCTATGGTTGTCAACTTTGGCTTATGCACAAAAAACTATCGTGGTAGTGGCACTCGTATCTAGTTGTGTGATTTATTATTGAGCTTATTCTACAATATTAAAACAAAACAATAAACATAGTATTACAATACAAAAAGTTTACAGAACAAAAACATATAAAATTTTACATTTGTCAATTTTTACTATCGAAAATCCCTTATAACTTCAAAAACGGATTACCCTGTTTACACAATTTATTTTGCCCTATCCGTTTAAGACCTAAACCTATGAAATGATACTAAAACCAACACAATATCTACACAAACAAAAAATCATGTTTTCAACTTACGTAAATAGTTGCTGGCGTAAAACCTTGCAAAAAAGTTGCTTCGTTTATACTGATTTAAAATAGGAAACTATTATATAAATCGAGCTTAGATAGCCATTTTGTTGTTGCTTGATTTTTGCATTTCATAGACGCGTGTCTCAAGCGGATGGCACTCGCGCTCGCACTCGTCCCAACCAGTCCGAGATATCGTCTCCGTGAGCGTTGTCTATGTGTGCATTGCTCGAGCGCACTTTGTATGTAGATTGCCTTCTGTACTCTCTGTATTTTGTGATATAGTGTTGGTAACAGTGATAAGAGACGTAAAACGGTATCAGTTTTTACGATTACTGTTAGCAATTTCATCATACAACTATTGTTAGGAGAATAATCTTGCTTATTGTTTGATACAACAACTAGCTCTATAAAATATCCCGACAGACTTTCAATAATTTCATACAAGACTTACGAAAATCCCATAGAAAAATGACGTTTAGTTTTTCTCGAATCTGAACCCGGGAAACTTTCCCTTTTTTTTAATTGCAATATTGGTCCGTTCTTGACCTCGATCTCGCCTGATGGACAGCGTTGGTTGAGGTCTATGATGGAACGAGCAAGCTCAGAATATGCCTATTCGATATTGCTTTTCTAATTCGGGCTATTTCATACATTTTAAAACAGAAAATAGTCAAATCGGTCCATCCGTTCTCCAGTGATGCGCATACCGGCGAACTGCACTTCATTTTTATTAATATAGATGATGTCTGGCCACAGTGCATGCTGCAGTTAAATCCTTAATCTAACAGTTCTCTAAAAACGGTTATTTCCCCTGAGGATAGCGCAGGAGTGGACACAATAAGGTTTACATAAGTTTACACACGCGACTTGGTCCGAACACTGTAGGAACACATATATCTGGCACACAACCAATTTTCTTTGGGACGTTGGACACTGTGTCGCTTTGCTTCGTAAGATGAAAAGCATTAGCATGGTCGAACTAGAAAAATGCTTTTGCAAATTCCATTTCCCTTCCAACGAGAGCGCGGCGACGTTTTCATTAATACACTATGAAATTCCATTATGAATCATGTATGAATGTTTGAATTCAATTTACCTAGTTGTGTTTGCAAACTACAGGTAGGTACTTAACTACCTTTGGATTGGAAATGTACTTTGTTATCATATTCATAGATTATGCAGATACTGAGCATCCTCAACTTTACATGATTGTTTTCTAAACGGGTATCTACATATTATATTTAGAAAGGAATTTAATTAGGTATACTCATACACAGTTAACATATTTATAAATGCAATAAATAGTAGTTTTATGTTTCTTTACGGTGGTTTAGATATCATTATTCATTTAATTATTAATTTAATTATTTTTCAATTATTCATGGATCGATTTGTAAGAAGATAAGAAATCAAAACAATAAAATAAGTCGGAACGCAATTCATAACGAGGTAAGTAGTTCACTATTGCTGCATCTAGGATCAAAGAGAGATCCCGTGCCACGCTGTGTTCTAAGTAATATGGAAAGGAGAGACTAGATGCAGGGCTAGCATGGGCTGGGGATAAAACTTTTCTCCACCGGTTATTTCCACTGACAAGGGGTAAATTTTTTTTATCCACCTGCCAAAGCACGGCAACAGGGGGAAAGAGAATTATATCACTTTTTGACATTAGATGTGGATACTCACCCCCCGTCTATAGCATGGCGACTAGTGAAAGAGAAAAATTACAGATATTTTGACATAACAAAGGGAGAAATTTGTCCTCGTCTTTAGATGGTGGGTTTAAGTATATCTCTTGGAGAAAATATAATTAATTGTACTATAAAAATGTCTCGTGCTTACTGCCACCGTGAATAGTTTATCCACCCATGTCGCCATGCTCGGAGGCTGGACAAACTTGACAGAGGGAAATAGTATTTTCTCCTCTCCCCGTGGATAAAATGTCTCCGGCCATGCTAGCCCTGCTGGTTTGTCCACCGTGAATAGTTTATCCACCCATGTCGCCGTGCTCGGAGGGTGGACAAAATTGACAGAGGGCAATAGTAGGCTAGCCCTTAGCCCTGCTAGCATGGCCGGAGACATTTTATCCACGGGGAGAGGAGAAAATACTATTCCCCTCTGTCAATTTTGTCCACCCTCCGAGCATGGCGACATATTGGATGGATAAACTATTCACGGTGGCAGTAAGCACGAGACATTTTTATAGTACAATTAATTATATTTTCTCCAAGAGATATACTTAAGCCCACCATCTAAAGACGAGGACAAATTTCTCCCTTTGTTATGTCAAAATATCTGTAATTTTTCTCTTCCACTAGTCGCCATGCTATAGACGGGGGGTGAGTATCCACATGTAATGTCAAAAAGTGATATAATTCTCTTTCCCCCTGTTGCCGTGCTTTGGCAGGTGACAATCACGTTCGAAACGTTTCGTATTTGAAAGGATTGACGTATGCTTTTCAGTAGTTTATGTCAGTCCAATACATTTTTGACTTTACCATATTATTTATATAGTTAGTATTTATTTATTATTTACCCTATTATCCGTAACTATAATCGTTATCGCTGATAGAATATCATTGTATCTAAGCCTCTGGCCTTCTATAATAAATTCTTCCACCAAGGAAGTTTTACTGTCTCGCATCCTATAAGTAAACAAAGCAAAAGTATATAGAACCAGCTGCTGCCCGTGACTTCGTCCGCGTCAATTTCGCCCTTCCCCCCCATCCACCCTCTTAGGGGTGAAATTCCCAATAATCCTTACTCTTCACAAAGAACACAGGGACAGCCTCCAAGTTTCATGTCTCTAAGACCAGCGGTTTGGGCTATAATATATCACCCAGTCAGTGAGTCAGTTTACCATTTTATAATTATATAGCTATGAGCATGACATACCGAAAGTCGTTTTATCAGGACCGGTGTAAGTAACTCAAACAATCATATAATATGGTACTTGGACACGCAAATGTTTATTTCTTAGACATGACTTTTCACTTTTTATTAGAGTATTATTTTTTTATCTGATGTACTTATTTATATTGTGTGACTTTAAGTCTGTTCTAAATAAATGTATTTTCCTTTATTCTTTCTTTCTAAGACGCCGTTAACGAAAATGAAACAAGATATTACCAATCAGTCCCTTTTAACAAAACCGGCGAAGTGCGTGTCGGACCACGCACAGTGTAGGGTTCCGTAGTAGCCCGTTATCACAATATAGTACGATTCTGTTGTTCTTTATTCTGAATATAAAAAAAAATATATAAAAAAAAAACATGTTTTTAAAATGAAGCATGAAATCGAAAAATAATTTTAGCAACCCCCAAGTCATTTTAGAAGACATCGATACCCCACACGATGGCGTAGACAACGAAAAAAATATTCATCCCCACTTCACATGTAGGGGAGCTACCCTAAAAAAAATATTTTCCAAAATTTTATTTTACTTTGTCGGCGTGATTGATATACATATTGATACCAAATTTCAGCTTTCTAGTGCTAACGGTCACAGAGATTAAGCGAGGACGGACAGACGGACGGACAGACAGACATGGCGAAACTATAAGGGTTCCTAGTTGGCTACGGAACCCTAAAAACGTATGTAACTAGCCAATTGATTCGTTGCCACTAGTTAGATAGGCAACGTCAAATTCTTGTCAAATAATATCGATCGTGTATAATATCGATCGTGGTCATCAAATATTAATAAACGTGGCATGAACGCCGGCCGGTGCTTGAAATAACTGCCCTTCAGTTTCAAAGAAGACACTCGTAATTAAATAATCTATAAGCTATGGACAACCGACTAAGGTACTTTTTTTCTTGAAGGACTACTCGTGTACTCTCTTTTAGATTGGCATGTCCTAGAACAAAAAAATGCTCAACAAAAAAACATCTGCGTGGTGGATTACGGCCCACTCGCTTTCACAGAGTGGATGCCTGGTTCCCAGGAATGGAGGCCTGGTTCCTGGCCCCGCGGTTTCACCCGCGTAAATGTTAATCCCATAGGAATATCGGGATAAAAAGTATTCCTATATGTTAATCCAGGGTGTCAGCTACCTCCATATAAAATTTTATCAAAATTGGTCCAGCCGTTTGAGAGTAAAGAAGTAACAAACATATAAGCACACACGCACACAAACACACACTCACAAACTTTCGCCTTTATAATATTTAGTGTGATAGATTAGATTCTTATCATTAAAAGTCATGTCTCTTACATAAAAAAAACAAGACTAATAAAAGCTTTTAAGACGTGAGTACTTAGGTAAGTATTTAGCGATGTTATCGAAAAAACCTTTACGCGAATGCATAGAATAAGAGGTAGGTAAGTAATCTGAAAGTGGCACCAGTGACGTAACCCACTAGCTAGATTTATGTATATATATATATATTTATATAATGTATAATATCCCATATTATATATATAATATGCCTTGGTAAGACTTTTTACTGACAAGTCTTTCTACATCGTTCTCACATAATTTTTATGTGTAATTTCAACATGAATGAAATATGTTGAAATTATAACATGAATGAAACCAATATTTTGTGACACATAAGCACCCTATAATGTTCCCACTGCTGGGACACAGGCCTCCTCGGAGTGGGCCATAATATATCGCGCGGTAGATAGATGTCACATATGTCTTCGATTTTTTGGTTCTCCGACATGCCGGTTCCCTCACGATGTTTTTGTTCACAGTTTTGAGAGCAGTTTTGTTTTTGAAGAAACTGGGACCAACGGCTTAACGAAATGAATCTTCAAGTCTCCTAATTATTTGTAGGAAATGCAAATCAATGTAGTGTTGCTAAGTCTACCAGTGGATCGGACGAAGTAACTGTTGGCTCGTTACGATGACGGACGAAGCTGTTTGCAGGCAAATTGAAAGATTACTTGAGGCGATAATATCGTATATGCGCAGTAGACTGCATGTGTGTATTGTGTTCATAGTTGCGTATGAGACTCATAGTTGTAGGACGGTGAATATCATCTTCGACTGTAGAGTTTGAATGCAATTCTTTTTTCTAGCTTTATCGTCTTTCTTACTCTCTTCTTCCCTTTTCTAAACCAGCTAGCTTAAGATGCTGGCCTAGGAAACGCTCGCATGATGATTTTTTTGTAATTGCTTTGAAAATGTATCTTCGATTTCTATAACTATGCTGAAAAGCTAGATACAAAATTATACATATATTTACTAAAACGCAAAAACGGTTAATCAGTAGTGTGCAGGTATGAGCTTCAATAGTGACTCTACTTCATCATCATCTGTCCAGCCTTTTCCAAACTAAGTTTTGATTAACCGATAATTTATTTTATTTATCCATTTATTTCAGGCATCAAGGCCCATATAAATTAATAACTTAAAAATACCATAAATACATACCTACAACATTATAATTAAGTACACTTAACAAACTAAAGCACACGAAGTGTCTGAGTCGTGTTTCGCTGACTGGTGTCATGTAGCCAGCCACGAAACCGGCGGTACACAACACCCTTCGGCCAGAACTCTTCCTTGAGGAACTTCTCGAGATGATGCGTCGGAACACGTACCATAAACGACTTGAAGTTCGTGTTGTGACGCGACTCCAACTTCTCGACCCTCATAGTCCAGCTGGTCTTCACACGCATGTACACCACGATATCCTCAACCTTCGTGGACTGGTGCCGTCTGGCGGCAATAATACTAACGAGAGTCACTCGAGAGTTACTATTATATAATACTGACTCTCCTTATTAATTTTTATTACAATGTTCATATTTTTTTGTTCTTTGCGTGACCGGCTATACTAAGATATACCTGATATTCATCGCAACACCACATAAGCCTTGAATAGTACCATACAAGTGCCAAATAGGTATAATACCCACTAAACTACGTGAACACCTTAATCCTGGCGTTTAGTAGGCATGCCTAGGTACTTACCAGCGCACTCGTGAGTGATCATTTGTTAATTAACCACTAACTAACGTTTTCTAGAGGATAAGGCTGCCTTTCCACCAGAGATGAGCGAAGATGCGTAGCGAGGAATGTGTGTACAACTAACCAATGACAACGCTAACTTAGTTCAAGCTATGAAAATGAAGCGATGTTATTGGCTGCTTTCACACACATCCCTCGCTACGCATCCTCGCTCATCTCTGGTGGAAACGCAGCCTTATACATTATGACAGACGTTACGGGTAGTCAGAAGCCCAAAAGTTTGACAACCAGTCTAACCAAATGTGTGTTATATTGTTATGTGTTTTTTATCGTGTTACCCAGTAACTGGGTCGGCAATAGCTGGTTGTGGGGGTCAGATAGGCAGTCGCTAAGTGTATAATGCTGGTATTCAACTGAAATAATGCTGGTATTCAACTGCTGGCAGTCTAGCAGCTTCCAGTGACCCCAACATAGTAAGCTGGGAAAAGTTTCAAAATTAACAAAAATGGGAAACTTGTCCATATATCTTTTTTTCATATTTCTGACTCTTCTACTCTTAAAACGATGAAGGAAAACATCGTGAGGAAACTGGTATGTCCTAGAATCCAAAAATTGGAAGACATTTGACATCCACCAACCAGCACTGGCCTCACGTGGTAGATCACAGCCCACTCCCTCACGAAGACAGGAGGCCTGTGTTCCAGCAGTGCACATTAAAGGCTGTTTATGCTATTTACAGATATACCTTTTATACCTGTATATAGCATAATCAGCCTATACTTTTTTTTTTTTTTTTTTTTTTTGTGGATGGGAAATCTTTAAATGACTCCTCCCGCTCTGGGTGGAGCGGAAGGGAGTGTCAGACTCTTACTGACTAAAACCCACCCGTGTTCCTTCCTTAGCCCTTTAGCCTATACCTACTATTGTATATCAGCAAGTTTTTTTTTTAACTGAACAAACAGCTTTGCTACTGTCTCAGTTTGTTGCGCCACTTCTTCTTCCCAGCGGAAGCACCAGGAAGGAAGTGGTGAAGGACGGGCGTTTTAGGAGACTGTCTTAAGAGCGTTTACGCCGTACGGCATTTCATACAAACTTTCAAGCCCTTATTTTTCGAAATGAATGAGCAGATTTGAATGAAACTTCATACGCATAAGCAGGATAAAAAGGTCTAAAAAGTTAGTAGAGAACATTTTCAAAACATCTTATTTAAAAAAGATAACTGGAAATCTCTGTTTCTATGGAAAATTTAAAATCGGTCTAATTTGGCTGTGACACTATTTATCAAAAATGTTTTCTACTTACTTTTTAGACCTTTATGTCCTGCTTAAATGCGTATGAAGTTTCATTAAAATCGGTTCATTCATTTCGAAAAATAAGGGCTTGAAAGTTTGTATGAAATGCCGTACGTCGTAAACGCTCTTAAGTAATTCGACGTTCGAAAAGTGCTGATTCTTAGCCTAATTTGAATAAATAACTTTTGATTTTGATTTTAAGACATTCTGGCGCTCGAACGACGTTGACTGTTGGCAAAAATTTCTGCAATTATTTATTGACATGTATTGAAAAAACAAGATGGCGGCGTTACTTCCAAATTTAAACGCCTTAAGATCCCTGTACGGCTATTGAGAAAAACACAACTGTCATCTGCAGCATAATCACAACTAAAAAGCCGATTCTGCAATGCGTGTATGCATTCCACGACCCACATACCTCTGATAATGAACCTCAGCCACCGCAACAGGTCAATCACTAATCAAAAACATCCTCTTATTTCCCGGAAATGATCCTATCAGCAACATCTGGGGGCCTAAAATGGCCGCTTTGGCTGAATCATAAAATGATAACATTATGAATCATAATATGGCGAAGACAGTTCGTGTTTTTTTTTCACTGCATTACGTATGTATAATCAAAGAGATTGAAATTGGATTTGGATTGGATTGATTGGTATTTTAGCACAGACAAAAAAATCCTTCACCAATGGTATTTGATACGATTAACTTAACAGTTAACTGTCCATTATGATTCATAATGATATCCTTTTTTGATTCTGCCAAAGTGACCTTTTTAGGCCCAGGGGGCCTAAAAAGGTCACTTTGGCAGAATTCTGATTTTGCAGATTTCTATTCAAGAAAATAACAGATGTTGCTGATATGATTATCATGTTACCCAGTAACTGGGTTGTGGAGGTCAGATAGGCTAGACTGGAAGCCGACTCCAAAATAATAAATTTGAGAAAAGCTAGCCAGATTAATTGAACAAATTGTATAAGAAATTAACAACAATGGGGAACTTATAACAGCTCTCAAAACGGTGAAGGAAAACATTGTGAGGAAACCGGCATAGGAACCGGAAATAGTTCCTGCATCACCTGCTGAGCAAAGGCCTCTCCCTATGACTTCCAGCTCTTTCGATAGGTCCTAGGACCAAAAAAACATGAGACATGTGTCAGACCCAGTGCGTGCACTGGCTCCGCGTGGTGGGTTATGACCCACTCCTCACAGAGAGGAGGCTTGTGTCCAGCAGCAGGAATTATCCCTGGCTACGTCGCCTATCAGCAACAACATTCTGTTATTTTCATGAAAATATTCTCCACTAGTGGATGCCCGCAATTTTGCTCGCTGCCATGGGGAATTACTTCTTGTACCTTAGGTTATAGGTTATGCTCCTCCTGCGCACCAAATTTCATCCTAATCAGTTCAGCCGTTGATGAAGTAACACTAATTTACACTATAAGTATTACCGTAAAAAAAACTTATGTTTTCATTACCTAATGGAAATTTATGTTTTTAAAAAAACGGGACCCTTGTGGGATCACTTGTGTATCTATCCGTCTGTCTGTCGTAGCCAATTTGCTCCGAATTTAACGGACCAATTAAGTTGAAATTTGGTACACAAATGAATCTTTGTGACCCTAACACAGACGTGCAACGTAAATAAATAAATTTTGAATAGTAGGGGGTAATTTTTGGGGCCAAATAGAAAATTTAAAAAAAAGTTTTTAATCTGTACTGTGTGACATATCAATGAAAGAGCTTACTGTGAGGATCTCAAATATATATATTTTTAATTTTAAAGAAAATTGTATTAAAGTTATTTCAGAAAATAGACGAAAATTGACCTTTCCCCTCCCCTTAACTCCGAAACTATAGAGCCTAAAATTTTGAAAAAAAATACTTAATATAGTTCTTTCTATACCTATAGATTACAGGAAAAGCTATAAAAAGTCTGTGGTCTTAAAACAACATGGTAAATCTCTCAATATTGTGCGTACAAACTTAGATTTTCAGTTGGAATGTATGGGATAACATGTATTTCAATGATAAGTTTTTTTTAGTTACCACAAACAAATTTGGGTCAGATTAAAAAAAACATGGTATGTAGATAAAATAGTCATCGTACGGAACCCTCTCCACGCGAGTTCAACTCGCACTAGACCGGTTTTTTTACAGGTTTACAATACAACGAACATTTTAGTACAATGCGTTTCAAATAAGAATAGGATCGACTTAGCGCCATGTTGTGACGTCATAGCTGTCAAATCGAATAAATTGGGTAGGGTGAGCAAAACAAGATATTTTTTTAATAACATTAATTATTTACGAAAACATTTTTTTTTTATTTCCGCTCATGTCTGCATCACTACTTGAGTGGTCATCGTCAAGAAATAACATTAATAACAAATTTAACAGGAAAGAACCACGTAACATACAGAATTAATGAAAAAAACAGTAACACTCCACAAGCACTCAGTCTCACGAAGAAGCACACCAATAACCACAGAGCATGTAACACCCAACAACGACATGATGGCGGATGGCATCTTCTTTACTTTCTGGTGAATTGTTGTCAACAATGAAAATAAGAAAGAAAGTAGCATGATTTAAAAAAAAAAACTCATTATGACTAATTTTTTTATGTTTTTTTCACTTTGATTTATCTAAGACTCGGTTAAACAAAAAAAAAAGTTATTGATACGCAAATAAGTTTTCTTTGCAAACCGTACTTTTCAATCAACATTTGACAGATAGAGGTCATTGACGTTCCTATTCTTATTTGAAACGCATTGTACCTACCAACATGCTGGCTGTAACATAATATCTTTGTAGGTACCTAGCAGGTAACATTATTTGATTACCTACATAACCTCTGCACCAGTGATAAATGAGAGATTTCTTTCTGTTTGCGGTTCAATTAGTGTTATTCGTTTGTTTTCTTTAATTATATTAATTGATGACTGTCATGAGTAGGTATTTTTTTAAATCGCTATCTTTGTTTTCAACACCTAATTATTAAAGCCCAATTATAATGAGATTATACTTAGTCATCAGCATAATTTTTTTATATAAAAATAAGCTACATTGTTGATTTAAAATACACACTTAACATAACATGCCCTTGTTTCCTCTTTAAAGTTATTAGGAAAGTAAATCCTTTTGGGATTTGTCTAACAGTAATAAAATAATCCTTCTTTTCCGACAGTCGGAACAGAGCGCAGAACTGTACGAATTCTGAGTGCGCTAGCCACTCGAGAATCAAATGCAATTTCGAGATAAAATTGTGCATTGGTAAAGCGAGAGGCGGGATTTATACTTATAACTGCATATACCGCTGATGCTCAATTCCATATTATGACCCGAGGTATGACCTAAATAAAAAAACTATTACATACTTTTTGCCAATAGAAAAGTACCTACTAAGTTATTTTTATTAAATCTTTTACAACGTAAACGACCTTGTAGACTTTAGATCTGTAGCCCATTTTTTATTTTATCAAGTACCTGGTACTTGTTGACAGGCCTACGCTGTCCTCGATACCTACTTACTGTAATTTGAAAACAATACATTGTAAAAGCCAATTATTTTTAAAAGAGTAACCGCGGTTTCATGCCGGCTCTTCTCCATAGGAAACGACCAATTGGAACCGTGCACCACAGCTTCTGACGTTTCATATATGAAATAAAAATATTTTGATTACGATTTTGACCTGTTACTGTTTCTGGAGCGACACAATACCTATACCTACTTAGTTCTAACAAAACAAAAAAAAGATAAATTTAAAAGTGGCACTGATCAGCTTGATCAGTTTGTATGATCAGCTAATAATATGAGTGCCCGTCTACTCTGTAAAAATCTCTCCGTAAAACTTGGCTGAAATGAGCTGTCGCTGGACAATCCATCTAGCATCAAGTGAAATGACAGCTCCCTTCAAGCTCATGAGTGAGATTACTACAATCGGCAGGTCAGATTGTCATCAGAACAGTAGACTACCAAGAGTATTCTAAGTAGATATGTATGAAGCTCCATCTTCTTTACACTGACAATAGTGACAATCACAATAGCGTCGCTGAATCTTCCTCACTGCAATCACTTGTGAGGATCGTCTTTGAACCTTTGAAACCGCGTGTTCATTTTAACAGTTCAACAACATTCATTGCGTTATATACGTTGTTGAGAAGACATTTTTGTCGAACATATGAAGCAATGGATTAGCTAGAACCTTCAAAATGATTCAATTTGAGATAGATAGTGTGTAGGCAATTAGAGTGCAGGTTTCCTTTATTTCTTTATTCATTTAGGATCATCAAAGGCCCGTGGCTTAATAATAACAGCCGCACAGGTCGATCGATCAGGTTAAGCTACACTTGCCGCGGTTGGTCTGTGGATGGGTGACCATCTTTACATACCGTGACCCCTCCGTGCCTCGGAAAGCACGGTAAGCCGTTGGTCCCGGCTGTCATTTGTGGATCTTTGACAGTTGTTACGGGTAGTCAGAAGCCCGAAAGTCTGACAACCAGTCTTACCAAGGGGTATCGTATTACACAGTAACTGGGTTGTGGAGGTCAGATAGGCAGTCGCTCCATGTAAAATACTGGTATTCAGCTGAATCCGGTTAGACTGGAAGCCGACCCCAACATAGTTGGGAAAAGGCTAGGCAGATGATGATTTAGGATCATCAACGACAGATATGCGTGTAGGTACCTACACAATAGATGACACATTAATAAAGGACCCCATCAGGTAAGAAGTAGGTATACTCCTTCACTTCTATGAGACCACAGCGTGCACCATAAAGTTATACAACATTATATTTACCGACTTCAAAAAATAGGAGGTTATCAATTCGACACGTATGTATGTAATATTATTGGAATTGCTTTATATTCACATATGACAATCTATTAGAGCTTCCAAACAAATATACAAAATTTTATGACGTATGTATGTATGTTTGTCCACGCATTTCTCTTCAACTATTAATCGGATCGTGACTATTTTTTTGTATTGGCTTACATTTACTTCAACTTACGGAACAGTGCAAGTTTAATTAAAATTGATTCAGTACTTTTCAAGATATGGACTAATACCTACGTGTAAGTGTGACGGCCTTGCTTATTGATATAAGCTACGAGTGTAATGTCAAAGGAAAACATCTCAAAACCTTGGCAAAATCTAGTGCAATATTTAAAACTACTATTACCTACCACACAAACAATTATTAAATTAAAATAAACAAATAATAAAACAACTATTCCAGTAAAATAAACAAATAATTATTCCAGTTTTTACTTAAATCTAAAAATTACGAAATAAAAAAGTAATTTAAAATAATTAAACCGACTTCAAAAAGAAATCAACTTAAAGTTATGAAATAACTTTAATTTCGGAAGTCGGTGGCAAAAAACTAAAATACAGATCCCAAGACACCGACTTCCGAAATTAAAGTTATTTCACAATTTTGAGTTCATTTCTTTTTGAAGTCGGTTTAATTTTTTTTAATTACTTTTTAGTATATGCGAAACCCGAAACACGCGTCTAGTATTTTTATGTAAAGAATCTATGTACAAAATTTCAAACCTGTATCATGAAAAATCACAAAGTTATAAGCTTGTTAAGTTACCTGTTTGTCCGTACAAAAACATGCTCACCCGCGCCGCTTGCGCCGCGCCGTCTTGCGCTCATTGATAATAGTACCTAGGTACTTAACCGTTCGACGCGGAGATTGGATAACCTACTTAGTGTCGCTCGGTGTCCAACTTTTAATCTTTATTAAATATTTTTCGGACAAAATAATAACATGGGGTAAAAATTATTGGAATCGATTCAGTTACTTATTCTGAACAAACTATATTCAGGTTTCGCATATACTAAAAATATTAATAATAAGTCAAATGTTCAAGAAGAGATTGAATAATTTTGGTGGGAAAAAGTTAATTTAAAAAAATTCAAGTACAGACAAGTAAGACAGGCACATCAAGCTACCCGAAACTGTCAAATTTTCCCAATCAACTTTGAACCTTATGCTTTAGACATACCTACCTAAATTTGAAAATCTATTAAAGAAATTAGACAGATTATAGAAACTTGATGTACTGCCGTCTGTACATAAAAGTTAAGAAAATATACCATTATGAGATATATTTAAATTAAATTAAAAAACAATCAGAAATTAAAGCTTTCTTATATTTGGACAAAGACTCGCAGATTTCTAAATTCTTAGTTTAGCTAACATGTTATATTGCCTACAAAGTCTTGGCACAGCGGCGGCGTAATAAGGCCAGGAATGTAAATAAATTGTACTTATGTATATATGCCTGGAAATCTGAATCTTTGTGAAGTTTATGTTCTAGTACAGTCCTGTATTTTGGAACCACCAGTAACCCTTTGACTTAACTTTGTCAGCAGCTTTGATAAAATATTTGTCTGGGACAAAGTTTTTTTATGGCAAATATAAGAAGTTATAAACACATTAACTACGTTGTCGATCAGGCGAATTTTTGAACGATTGTGAAAGAAGGTGTCCGTTTGTCCTTACCGACCTTATTACGAGCAGCTTTTGTTTTAGCACAAGTCTAACTCAAGAGCTTCATTTCCTTGACTGAAAACGTCAAAATATTAGATATATGACAGGGAAATCTACGATACAGCACAATGTTTTAATTATATTACGTAATTTAACGCAAGTAAATGTTTCTAAAACTGATATAGTTAATAGGTACAACCAACATTTTAATTTGTAACATTCCAACTACACAGTCACATCAGTCTTTGCATTTAAGCGACGTATCTAACTTTAATTATTTCTTTTGCTACGGAAAAATCACTGAATTTAAACACAACATGAGGCTATTTATGCCATCGAGAACCGAATGTTTAATTTATTTTAAATTGTATTTTGATAGACGTGACTGATGGGTGAAACATAATTGATTATTTCATTTTAGATTTTTTTAACTTTTTATAACTTCACTTTTAATTCCTTGCGTTCTTTTTGCTGCTTACTTTCCTCCTCTACGAATTTTCGTTTTTTTTTTCCACAAACATATAACTGCATTTGTTCATTGGGTTTAACTTAAAAATGATGTAGGTTATTTAGCTGAAAACCGCACATAAAATTAAAAAGATCACCATTTCACTTCACTTCAACTAAGTCCCACGAAACGGAAGGAAAAAGGCACAACAGAATTAATACACTAAAGGCACAGATAAATCTAAGAACAGTAGAAAAACCTGAAAAGAAAAAAAAAATTGATAGGTACCCATCGGTGTAATTATTTTACATGGAAGTGTGTGTGATTTTGTATGTATTACGGATGTAGTGTACAGCAAATTTTTGCGAACTATTTTGGAAGAGTTGTAAGCAATTCCTTTGTTTTCGTTTTAATTTATACTAAACGATACGATTGTTATTCGGCCTGAAATACACGTGTATGTTTTTGTTACGACATAATTCAGTGTAATTGTTTTTAATTTAGTTAATATTATACAATATTTTATTTTTATTTTTATATGGTAAGTTGTTGAATTTCCGATGTAAAACGGTAAGTAAGTACCTGAATTCCCGGTGTTGAATGGCAAGTGGCTTAATCCAACTAGGCACTGGTCCTGATGTCTTAAACGATATTTTTTATTAATCTTGCAGTTCCGCAGTGCAGCTTTCAATTATTTAAGTAAATAGGTACTGTTTTAAATAGAATTAAAAATTATTCGTATTGTGAAAACAAAAGTACCGAAGTCATTATCCATTGCTTGAAATATTTATCCATTTTAATTTCCTAGATACCGAAACTTAGGCGGGTAAGTAGGTACTTAACGTGATGCTGATGATTCCTTTGTCTAGATGTGTAGTGACGCTAATTAATTTCAGAATCTGTCTTACTTATTAATCAAACTACCTGAAGTTAGCCAAGCAGTTCTATTTAGTTTCGTTGATGTGCATTTTTTGGAGGTTTCACTTCTGTGACTATTCATTGCTTTCATATTATTGAATAAAAAATCTAAATAAAAAATTGAATATTTAATCCCAGTTTATGAAAATACGTAGTTATTACAAAAAATCTCCAGGTTTTCGTACAAGACTGAGACTACCTCGGTATTTAATGCTTTGCTAGATTACAAATTTAAAGGATATGTAATTCCCTGATCTCTGCATCTGTCCGAGAAATTTCTAACTTCTTCGAACAAGTTTTGTTTTGTTGTTGTTTATTGCTTTTCGCTCAAACCTCAGCTTTTTATTTTTCCGATGTTTTTGTATTTATTTTGTAGTTTAAACCGATTCAGTCCATAGAAGTTATATCTTCTTCTATATGCATGCAGTTTAACAGTTTTAATTTATTTGATATATTATTTAATACATTTTAAGAAAAATCAATTTGGAATTAAAATTCCTTTTTGGATGGAATTCCTATATGCAACATGTTTGTTTTATTATTAATACTTCCAGTGTCTAACTACCTTTAATTTAGAACTATATGGATTATAGACATTAATAATATGGTCTGAGAAATTAATTGTGGACCTTATTGACACCCTCGTCGATTTGCCGTATTGTAGCCATTTCGAACAATTGACAAAGAATGACAGTTGTGATTTGAATATACGGACAATTTAAGTAGCTGTAGGTAGTATTGTTCATTACTATTATTGCCTAATTAAATTTGTTTTTCCCGTTTCCCTACTTCCTTGCAATATAATAAGGTGGTTAAGGTATTAATATATATACTAAGTATCTGCCTTCTCGTAGTAATTTCCATTTCTTTTGAATAAATGGTTTTATGTTATCATCAGTACCTAAATATAAAAGTAGTTACAGCATTGCCGTTATCACTGAACGTGGTGCCTTGGTTCAATGATCGATTTATTTTTAGCTATAGTTATGACAGTTTTAAAGCAACTTTTAAAAGATTAAGTAATTATTCTTTATACTTTAATAAGATTTATTTATTTCATCATTACTAAACTCTCCTTTCGTCTTAGTGTTTTGGTTTAGTCCGCCTAGAGGTGTTATATAAGTCAAACCTTTTACTTGCTTCTATAAAATTCTTTACAGCTTTGAAACCAATGGCAAATTAAATTCGCAAGCATTTCATCAGTAATTGTTATTTTGATACTTCCATTGTAAATAGTGTATTGTTTTCTAGCGATAATAGAAGCATTATTTATGAAACTATTCATTCGCTAAGCCATTGTGTTTTTTTCTAAGTGTCGGCGATGGTTTCACGGAAGCCTCGAAGGTTATCAAGGACAAGGATGTGGCTTGCTATTGGGCCTTTGCGCTGAGGGCGGGACCCGGTTCCACCCACAAACTTTGAAATTGTTTAGTGTAACTTTTAGTGTTGTGTATTATAGAGTAACTCTGTTGTAAATACAACTTTAACCATGTTCAGTGTAGTAGGGGTTTAAAAAAAATTGTAAAAACATTTAAAATAAAAAAATAAGTTACAGTAAAAACAAGTAGATGTCCAATAAAAACCAGTTTTATTATTAAATCGCTTTGCATAGTACATAGAAGGCGCAGTAATAATTATGCTAAACATCAATCGCAATTGGCGTGCACGTTATACAAATAGAGGCCACCGCGTGACGTTGCACAATGATGCTGGCTGGAACAAAAAAGAAAATGAACAAGCTTGAAATCGTAGTCTGTCCGTTGAGTTCGCGTTCTTCGACCAAGTTTAAAATTTAGGCAGCGGGGGAGGACGCGGTGCGCGGGGCTGCGGGCAAGACATCCGCTCGCTCGCAGATTGCCCAATTCCCGCCACGAGCTTGCCGCGCCGACGATTATTTCCATTTCGTCATTCGGTGTAATGACTCAAACCCAACTCTTACGACACAGATATTTAAAGCGAAAGACATCACACAGAAATAGTGGCACAGGTATAATTATAAGTACAGTTACAACAAAAAAAAAATCCACGGTGAAAATCCTAAAAACGGCCTTGTCTCAAGCAGAAAATTCAGTGATTTCGCAGCCGACTCAAATAACAGCTTGCGTAATCTCTGACGTCACTGCAGACTTAGCCATGCTGGGAGTTGATGAGCGGACGACTGCGGCACAGCATGTGTATGATAACGACGGTTACATGCCAACCATATAGGAGAGAGAAAAAGACTGACTAGTATTTATATTAAAGTCGAGTCGATTCCTCCCCCCGACACGACTGACATTTTAATTTTCTTCCCTCTAGTCTTCATAGTACAGCTATATTCAGCTCCAACTGTAATTAAAATATTAAACGTAAACGCGACACGTGCGCGAACTGCTACAGCAAAACGTGAGTCACATGACAAAGAAAAATATTACTAATTGTTCTGTAACAGCGCACAACCGAACGCGAACCGAGTTTGCTAATGTTATAACTTTTAGAACGAATGATAAAAAACGCGGAGTGGAAATTCAACTACTTATACGGAAGTTGTAAAAGTAGGTCGCGAACATCTCACAAATTTTTAAATCCGAAGTAAAGTTATTTTTGTTCACTTTTAAGTTGATTTATGATCACTACTAGTCCCTATTTCCAGTTAACTTTAACGCGCCTCACATCGCACGAAAAAATATTAAGTTTGAAATTGTTCAACTAAAGTTAAACTTGCACTAGGGTACGAAAGAGTTCCGAGAGCACGACCGAAGCGGACGACGACCAAAGTGCGAATGGCGGCACGTAGCGACGAGGCCGACGAGCCATGGCGTTTGCTGTGAGAGGGACGCGGCGGTGGGCCCGGGGAGGGGGCCACGGGGCGTGCTGCGCGCGCAGAGAAAGGACGCAAGTGGTGATGTAATCGCGATCGATGCACTCCGTAGAGTCGTACCGTGCGCCACCTTTGATCAGCTTCGAGCAACCTCATACCTGCGACAGGGGGACGCGTACGAAACACAGTAAAGAGTTAGTTTAGCACCATCGGTGAAAACACCTTGTGACGTATTAAATAGTGATAAAGTGGAAGATTGCTGATCTGGAGCTGTGAGAGTACTAGATCGGCGGCTTGTAAATAAATTCCGAGGTCAGTGACCGTAGTATACACACGTGCTCTATTTCACGTGTACCTAACAAAGAAAACTCGTCATACGCTGCATAATTTTGGAGTGGTATAATGTGGTAGCAGTTGGATATCGATCATTTGGCTTGGTACTTGATGACGAGGACGACTGACGGGCCGTGCGCTCGTCGTGCTCCGTCGTGCGTTTTCGTAGCCCCTCGGCATCTAAGTAGGTCACACGTGTAAGCATTATCCCCACCAGACCGGCCTTGGCTTACTTGAACTAAATGGCATATCACCTCCTCTTAAGAACTGCGAGAACCGCAGCGCAAGCCACGTATAGCCACCTACTACACCCACCCATATACCCTTCGCACCTCCCCCTGTATTTTTGTTATACTTCGACTAGAGGTATTAATGATAAATTGATAATCTATTCTTTCCTATTTCATATTATCATGATTGCCCTATATACGATTTTGTACTTAGTTGTACTTAACACTATTATGGATATCAGACGACAATATTAAATCATTCAAATGGATTTAACATTGTCTAACATAACAAAGGATTGGAAAAGGGCGTGGCATATGCTGTCCCTTCTAACGAACGCCACATATTTTTTTCTAATAGGAATACTTTTAGGCTTTCATGTATTTGACGATATATGGAAGTGATTTGAACACTTACATATATCATCCTCATTTGTAATTAATGAAAAAAACGGTCGCCAATATATGATGGATAATTGTCAGATGGAATGATTGGTGGGCTCAACGCCGTAGTGCGCATGACGAAAGCTGCGCAGCGAAAATGACGCAAATTTAACGATCCAAGTCAGTCTCTACGAGCTCGCGCCACCCGTCGCGGCCTCTCGAATAAAAATCGCTGCTGATGATTAAAACAGCACTTTGGCCTCGTTGTAACTAGGACGGCACCCGAAATAACTAGGGCACGGTAACTGCGCAACTGCTAACGCAACTCATAGCGTTACGAGGCGTCTCAAACTTTAAGATCCGCGAGAAGTTACGTCGCCTTGCGAGGGAGGCGTGTCCCGAGCGGCGCGCGCAAGCGTGGGGGAACCCGACGCAGTGGTGAGTTCAGTTTCCGAAATCGACCTGTCCTTGGTATTTTCCATCCTAAAAACGCCAAAATGTATGTTAATTGGTAACGCGACGATAGTAATTGGGAAGTCTGAAAGGTATTCCCCGCACGGTACCGGCCATTCGCACATTGACGGTTTTCATTTTGTCTTCATTGTTTAGATTTGAGCGGTATATATAGGTAGTCGTAAAAACGACGATCGATATTTGAGCATCATTAACCTAATCTTCCGGTCATTTTGCCCCTAGGACGCTTACACGGACGCAACTGCGCGCTTAAAGAAACTTTCAAAAATTATTAGAAGCGTAAGTAATTATCTAACTGTTGCTGAACTTCGAAGAAATGGGCGACCAAAACTGCAGACGAGGAGGCCGGGGCTGTGATCGCTTGAGCCTTCGGCGCCCGCAGGACGATAGTGACACCTTTTACGATGTAAGCACTATTAATAACTAGTTATTAATTAATTTCAGATTTACTATATGATTTTAGGTTTACTTAGAATGCAGTGATTGTCCAAGATGACCCTCGGCCAACAGCATCAGATAATATTTTCCAATCCAATTGTTTTATTTCATAATATTTTCCCTAAACTTGGTTTAAAGTGTGTAAATTGTGTTTAGCAACTATTTATGTACCTGATTTTGGAATAATTATCTAAATTAAACCGACAGTCTATCTCCAATCAGGATATAAACTTATACCCCTATCCTATACCATTATATATTTATTGTAAATATATTCACTTTTTTTTTACATGTTATTCAGTTGTAAAATCCTCAAAATTATAATCTAATTGTGCTACTCTACCTATACAAAATCCCTATATTAAGTACTCTTGAAAATAACTACTATCTTTAATTAAAATTTGATATCCACAAAAAAAAGTTGAGAAATGAGAACTGAGCAATTTCTGAATGAAGTTATAAACTTGCTTTTTCAACTTTAACATTTTTAAGTTGCTCTTGTATACATAATTACATATCTATACATAATTCATTAATTAATTATACCTACAGTCCGGTAAACTTAAACTAGTTATTTATGCAACTGTTTTAATACCTAATTATGTACAGCTGCATACAAGACTTTATAACGAAAAAAACCCATGATATGAATCCTCTTTAAAAGGTTCTGAAACCATAGGGTGTTGTACAGTCACGAGCATAAGTATATATACACTTGGCTTTGTTCAAAGTCGATTTTCTCCTTCAGTTTTGTATGAAATTTTATGTTATTACGATCAAAGTATTTTCGAACCCATAGGTTTGTGTAAGGTGTCGTATTTCAGCGTTGCATTCGTTATTTCACGACAAAATCGCAATTGAAAGTTGCCAAGTGTATACATACTTATGCTTGTGACCGTACAGTGTTGTAAGAATTCTATGTAAATTCATGGAAAGTTTAATTGGTGAGTATCAAAGCTTGTATCACTCATTTTTGGTAAACAACAAAGTAATTATTTTTTTCAATACTGATATCGAACAAAAATATAATATTAGTACGGATTTATAGCATGGGTGTAGATGAAGATATTAACGGTACATATATTTCAGTATTATAACTGCCCAATTTTAATTAAAAATAGAAATTAAGTTTTTCGTAGGATGACCTACTTTATATGTCATGATTGTGTGTAAAATATAGATCTCAGAAAGCAAATACCAACTAAATAAATACTTAGATTTTTTTCTGATATTGAACTAATTAATATTTTCATTTGGGCAATTATCTTTCTGATAACCGTGACTAACATCATGATAATACTAATTAAATGCTTGTGTGGTCGGTTTTGGCCAAAGTGTAACAGTTTTTGATTTCATAAAATATTTTTGAAAATATAAGTTCACTCAAACAATGCAAGTTGGTTGTAGGTACTAAAATAACCCAAGTTGTTTCCCATAAGTGGTTCCCAAGTGGAGCCTTGGAAACATCATTTTCCAACAGCTTCAAGTCAAGTCAGGGCTTGTTGCTTAGCAAGTTGACAACTAACTTAAATCGTCCGTATATTAAAATCACAATTGTCATTCTTTGACAGTTGATGAAATTATTCTAATACAGTTGACTTAGGGCTGATTTTTCAATCATCTGATAACTTTATTGGAGGAATAATTTTGAAATGTTGACAGTTATTTCATACAAAAACTGTCAAACGTCAATTTTATTCCTCGTATAAAAGTTACCTGTTGATGGAAAAATCAGCCCTAAAGGTATCAAGACAAAAGTGATAGTTAACTATACTGATAACAGCTACTATCTCTTAAACTAAGTACATAGTGCGATACTCAGTAGGTAGTTAAATCAAGCACATTCTTTGTTTAATATGTAAATTAATTTTGTCTATTTAGATGACGGTAATTCCTTGTTAGGTTACCTATACTCCATTTGAAATAAGATTAGACATTTAAATAAACCTTTTTTACACTTCGCTCAACCGATTTTGTATTCTATTTCGTTGGTGGCGTGACAGTTGCAGTAAACAGTTGGTATTGTAACCACTTTTTTACTTGAAATACCATCCTTATGCCTACGGTTTAGAAGTCAACATCGGTTGAAGGGACTGTAAAAAGGTTTATCTAAATGTCTAATTTTATTTCAAATGGAGTAACTATAGTAACCAAGATTCGGTTTTACTGACTGTCCAGTTCTAACCCAGCATGTCTAACTTATCTCTCCATCTCTTCATATTGTTATGAAAAAATTGAATTCTCCATTTATGTTCGTATGTTCTCTGTATGACAGAAGGGCTATTGCTTTGCAATGAGACTGTGAGAATTTTTTTTTTATTAGGTCTAATCAGAAATATTTAATAAGTCTAATCAGAAATATTTACCGTTTTCAGATAAAAGACTCTGTTCCAATGTTGTGCCTATATTCTGCAGACAATTTAAATGCAATCAGCATAAAAACTTCCTATCAATTACAGACAAACGAATATCAATTTGTATTCAACAACTTTGTTGAACTAACATTGGGTATTATTTACAATTGAGAACCAATGAGATTCATACTAGAACACGTTCCATTCATGTTATTATCAAACAATACATTACGCACTCTTCGAGTAGCTGTAGGTACTAATATCATTGGTTACACAATTTTCTTTTGTATCCTTTGTTTCGTAGGGATAACTGCCGTTGCGTTCAAGTCGCGCTGTATAATTTGAGTTTATACGTCGAATACATTTGTTGGGCACAGTATTAATACCTAAATCGTGTTAACTAAACATTAGATAGGCGACAAAGTAGGTACTGAAAATGCCTTGAACACGCCACCACGAGCCGCCAGTGATAACGGTGTAACGATACGCGGAACTCACTGATAAGAGCATAGTGGAATAGAGCCGAACACACATGACGCGGCGACATGATCCAGCGCCGAAACGTTACACTTAGTACTCCGCCTCTCGGTCACTAATAGTAACGTATACAGAAGGGTAGAAAGAGAACGTAGTTTATTATACATTTGTCAAATATCCAATACCCGCACTCAATATAAAACGATAACACCCCGAATCTTGGCTAATTTTGAGTCACCCAGATCACACGATGTAATTAATAAAACAGCCGTGTTCAGTAAAAAATAAGGAACTTAAAAAAACGCGGGTTTACACGCGGCGTTTGATAAGAGCCCGATAACACGTAGGTTAGTAACTGAAATTTCGCAAGCAAAAAAAAAAAAAAAGTACGCCAAAATTAAAATAAATCGCCGATAAAAAATAAAGTTGAAGTGCGAGCGCGCAGCGGGACTTACCTGGGGACGGCACGCGGCTTCTCGTGCTTCAGTCGGCAGTGTTATGCCAGTAACGGCTGGCATGTTAAGTATATTTATGACAGCCGCGGCGGCTGGTACGCTGGCGCGCAGACCACGTCGACGCAGACCGATGCCGCATTGTGTTCTATACTGTATACGTATGCGCGCCCAGGAGCCCCCTCCCCCCCGTACTCAGAACTTCTCCGCCCCTCGTGCTTGACAGTAAATCGACGTAACCGCAACGAAACGCGTCACAAGGAAAATTGACTCTTCCAGCCCCAATGGGCCTGAAAGAAATGGTAGGTTTGTATCTCTATGGCAACTCTACAATGGTGTATGCGGCATTTGTCTGCTACCTACTTTAGGAGAAGTTGTCGATAACTCGGTTCGTACCGAACACTATACGCGCCGAATTCGCTCGCATGTGATGTGACCTAGCGGTCGTCAGTGGGGTCATGTTATCATGCGACACACTTAAAGCATACAAAGCGGACCTAATTAATAGCATATTCTAGTTTTATCGAACTAACGTTCCTTCGTCAAATGACTCATAGAGTCACTATTAATTGATTTATCTATGTAACTACTGATTTATCTTTATGATGAAAAATTGTCCTACGGTAGGTAATTGCTTGACGCCTTCCAAGATAATAAATAAATATATGTAGGTTAAATTCCTGGAAAAGATCGTGAAACTTTCATACATCCGAACAAACATTATTTTGGAAAAGACTGCAAGAGTTTTCAGTTACATAACTTTAACCAAGTTTTTCAACATTGGTTGGGAACGGACACAGAACGCATTGAAGTTAAGCTCAATTAAAACTATACCAAAGTACTAAAACTAAAATAATGACAGGTAATACAAATAAAAAATGAGTTATGAGGTTTAATAAAGCTTAACTAAAGCGTGATGTAGAAGTTTTCCAATATTTGTGGCACATTCTATTGGAACATTTCTAAACGACTGCTTAAACATACTGAAGAGAGCCATAGTCTATATTTTTGCTTAATTTTATATTTTTGTTTTTAGTGTTGTTTATTTATTTTTTTAGTTTTGTAATCCACAAGACAAAATTCACCTGGAGTTTCTCTAACTACCCCTGGGTCTCCGATGGAAGCGCTCCTGCAGTCATGGCTGCCTCAGTATAGGCAATGTTTTATTAATTTTATTACTATCATTTTAAATAATATTATTTAAGTATTTTTATTTTTTTTATAAATTTTCTTTGCCTCTAATTTTTATATTTATGATTATTTAATAAAATAACAATATACTAACATTATATAGGTCCTAATTGAATAACAATTTATTAATTATTTATTGATATGATATTTTATTTAAAAAAAAATATTAATAAAAATATTTTAGTAAAACTAATATTTACTCATTTCAGAATAACAATTTACTAATGATTTATATTCTTAAATAATGGGAAGATTAACGTCACTTCTCGTGTTATAGAACCCAGTCTGCCCTTGCGAGTCAGAGGAGGCTGAACCTCAATCCGAATACGAGACCTCCGGTGAATGGGTAAATATCTTCTACCTCATAATAATTTTCAGCTATTTATATTATCTTACGTTTTATCTAGAAACTATTATATGTATAGACTGGTTTAACAATAATTAAAATAATAATATACTTTAAAAAGTAAATATCCTTAAATAAAATTTATCAATGTCAATGCGTAAGTATATAAAAATCCGGAAATCATCTTGGGCAGATAATTTGAAAAAAAAAACACTACAAAGTGAAAAACAACTTTAATTTCGGAAGTCTGTGTCAAATAACGAAAATGCGGAACCAACGACAACGACTTCCGAAAATAAAGTTATTTTTCACTTTGTAGTGTTTTTTTTGGGAGTAGATGTTTTTTTTTTTGTAAAAAGTTTTTCTTGAGCCTTGTTGTTGGAAGTACCTACAACAAAGGACATCATTCAAGTGTCGATCAATTTATACCCAAAAATGAAAGTACCTACTATTTTCTTATAGGAAATAACATCATGAGTATTTTTTACTATTACAACGAAGATCTACAATTAAACCCTCGGCTGCTATTTGAGGTTGAAAATGCCAGAAAGCATATTTTCATTAACAAGTATTTTAAACATTATTAACTTTAATTTGAATTTAACATCCCGAACATGTTTTAACCGTTACAACAGATCTACAATTTAACCACTGGCTGCTATTTGGGTTGAAAGTAATTTAAACATATTTTAATTTTTGGGTACCTACGAAATGAATGATGTCCTTTGTGTTTGTTCCTAGATTTATAATATGGAATATCAAAGTATTTTTTAAACAATATTATATTTTTAAGGGCAAATAAAGATTTTCAAAAACGCAAGGAGAATATATATAATAGGCACAGTCAATCTCCTTAAATTTATCTCTGAGAGAGTCTCGGACTTAATTTATGTATCGATCGAACAGACTCTTTTCTGCAAAACGAAGGTAGTCAAAATGTGGGCCTTACACTATGAAAATAGTGAAATTACACTAAACGGGCTGTCTCTATATTTTTCTAACAGCGTATGATGCGGGGTTAGGCTTTTTGTGTACTGTAGGAAAACCCAAAGCTTAGAACCCAAAAGTAAGCCCTAGGGCTTAATTGAAGATAGCACAATATTCTAGAATATTGTGCTATTTTCAGGATTCAATTCTTCGCCCTTTATCAACACAATCGTTTTCACCTGCCTAATGTGAGGTAGCGTTAACTTAGGTAATGCTCTATAGTTTCATAAGTTATTCAAGTTAATCAAACAATCCCAAGGCAGTGGACTGAACCGAGCTAAGAAATCATCAGATTACAAACTAAATAAGAAGACCAAGTTAAATTAATTAAACTGGACAAAGGGGATTAACAGCTATGGTATGCATAAAGGTCGCCACTGATTGAATTTTCTCCAAGGAATGCAGTTCTGTAGGAGCAAACAATTGATTTCAAATTTTTATTCCTTTTAATAAAGAATGGTTGAGCGAGGCTTAAGAAAGAACTAACTTTAAATTGTCTAACTTTTCTAAATCTCGATTTCTCTTGATGTAGAAATAAATATGTATAACGGTGTATGGCACATAAACATTGTTTAGGATGAGGACGGCAATGAATGATGCTCATTGAAATGGAAACACGATCACGATTTTTTTGTATATATCTTTCACAGAAACAGTGACAGCAGTGAAACAAGAATAAATCTAATAAAACCGGGCAAGAGCGAGTCGGACTCGCGCACTGAGGGTTCCGTAACATCCGGGTTTATGAATAAGGTTTATGTTTATGAAATTAAATGTTTTTTTTTATTATTTTTATATTTCAGTTGATTGAATAAAATGTAAATTGCGGTTTACGATTTATGACGTATTAAAAAAAAACTACTTACTAGATCTCGTTCAAACCAATTTTCGGTGGAAGTTTACATGGTATTGTACATCATATATTTTTTTTAGTTTTATCATTCTCTATATTTTAGATGTTACGGGGGGGGGGGGGGGGGCACACATTTTACCACTTTGGAAGTGTCTCTCACGAAAACTGAATAAAAATTATATTAGAAACCTCAATATCATTTTTGAAGAGCTATCCATAGAAACCCCACACGTATGGGTTTGACGAAAAAAAAAATTTAGTTTCAGTTCTAAGTATGGGGAACCCCAAAATTTATTGTTTTTTTTTCTAGTTTTGTATGAAAATCTTAATGCGGTTCACAGAATACATCTACTTACCAAGTTTCAACAGTATAGTTCTTATAGTTTCGGAGAAAAGTGACTGTGACATACGGACGGACAGACAGACAGACAGACGGACAGACAGACAGACGGACAGACAGACATGACGAATCTATAAGGGTTCCGTTTTTTGCCATTTGGCAACGGAACCCTAAAAAGGAAACGTAACATAAATATGAGTATAATCGTCAGTAAAAACGAAACTAATAAAGTCATGTTGTTTTATTGCATTTAATTGAAAGTAACTTATAGTTTGTAGGTTATTACAATGTTACGAAAATGGTACTTTTTATAACAATTTATATTCCATGGTGAAACTGGGCTCTACTATCCAAAATTGAGTAACGGAAATGCTACCACCAGACCACTAAAGACCACCAACAGACCACTACCCAGACTACCAATGTATTTCTTCTCATTGCCTTGAGTAATACGTACAAAAAAATATATATATTATCTTATTACAGATTTATTTTAATTTATTTTACCTTAGTATCTACAGAATGCTATAAAACAACATGCTTTCATTTGTTTAGTTTTTATTGGTCTTTTGTTTGTAAACTCCTGAAAATATTTATGTGCCATACATCGTTTATATTTATTTCTAACAATCGAGATAGAAAAGTCAGACGATTTAAAGTAATTTATCTTTTTAAAAAGGCATAGAAAAAAACAGTTTTAGTTGAACACAGTAACCAGGCACCATGAAAATGATTGAACAAACTGGGAGCTTTCACGATAGCACGAGTATGAATTACGGCTGAAACCGAATTTTCCAAGCGATTGACTACTCACTGCTTCCGAGCCAGGAAATCCCATTTGTTCATTGTAGCACACACAAATTGGATACAATCAATTTTATTCAGAGCATATATTATTTCATACACGAAAGTCGAAACAGTTTCCTGTACCGCAGACCGAAAGTTTTCTGATCTGAAGACTAACCCTTGTTAGTCTTCAGATCAGAAAACTTTCGTTCTCAACACTTTTATGTGTCCATATATGTCACTTTTATAAATAACCAATTTTAGACAAAATTGAAACTTATTTAAGGGAGAAGCGCCATCCCAGCTTGCGAAATTTAAATTTTCTTACTTTTTTTACAATTTGCAAATTCAAAATTATAATGATTAAAATCATCCCCTATAATTATCTAAAATCCTCAATAACTTAGAGGGTTGTATTGAGGATTTTAATGATTATAATTTTGTACATACATTTATCTACTTGTAACCGTCGCGAATCATACCACCCACCACCCTTGGTTGACTGGTAGAGAATGCCTGAGGCATTAAGTCCGCCTTTGCACCTTTTTTACGCGAAAAGTTTAAATAAATAAATAAATACAACTTTACACTGAACTGAAAATTATAATAAACGTAAGAAAATTTGAATTTCGCGGGCTACCCTGGCGCTTGCCCCATAAACACCTTTTTAGTGATAGAACAGTTGATTGTCACAGTAAAGCTATTGGACCCGTGTATTGAAACCCCTTAATTCTATCTAAGTATACAAATATAAAATTCAAAGTCCTGACTGACTGATATATCAACGCACAGACTAAATCGCTGGTCCTAGAGACATGAAATTTAGAGGGCATGTTCTTTGTAAAGAGTAGGAATCCACTAAGAAAGAGTTTTTCAAAATCCCACCCCTAAGAGGGTGAATGGGGGAGGGTGAAATTTCACGCGGACGAAGTCGCGGGCAGAAGCTAGTTAAATATATATTAAAAGCCTGTGATGGGCAAAACCTTCCCTACTCTCTTTCCACTTCACTTTAAAGCTGCTAAGGACAATTGTAAATATTATGTTTATAATTCTAATAAAAACATAATATTTACAATTGTATTATGCAGAAATGATTATATTTACTTGCAATCCATTTCTATTACTGCTCTTGTGTTTATAAAATAATAATGGATGTATGTTTGTACTCGCTTTTAATTCTACTCTGTCAACTAAATTCCTAGCTTCTTCAAACTGTAATACCGTCATGCTTAGTTAGTCAGTATTGATGAGGAGGGCTTATTCCCTATTATCCACCCTAAAACAGCCACCATAATTATGGTGGATACTCGGAAACGCATCTCCGAGAATCCACCCTATGCCTATAAATTTCGTTTATCCAACTAGGCCTAGGGTGGATTCACGGACATGCGTTTCCGCGTATCCACGTTAGGGTGGATAAACGGAATAAGCCATGAGGAGCAATAAAATGTCGCTAGTACCTAGGTAATATTGTTTGCTGTTTCGTAGACGTGCGGCTAATTCCCAGAGTTCCTAATATCCTAATAGTAGGTACTGCGGAGTAAACACACTAATACACTAACTGCATAATATCCTACTAACCAAATATCCTGTCAAAAGAGTTGGTAGTCCTACAACTAGGTAAACCGATAGGAATTTTCCGGAATGGAGCGATATAAACGTATCCTTATCCAGTTTTTAATACACGCTGAGTAAAGTTAAAAACCAGTATCCTTCAGATGTACCATAAGTGTTACCATAAGTTTACCTGCGTTTATTAATAAGGAGGATAGAATTCAAAGTCCGGGACATTTTATTTCTGATAATCCTACCTCTTATCTCTTCTATAAGGCCTTTTAGACTATACATTTGTAGACTCTACTGTATTAACACTGTAATTTAAAAACATTATAAAAGCCAATTATTTTTAATACATTACCGCGGAGTTTTGTTGCCGGCTCTTCTCCATAGGAAGCGACCAATTGGAACCGTGGATCTAGCTTCTGACGTTTGATAATTGCCCGTTTAAGTTTATGTCAAATAAAATATTTTGATTTTGGCTCAGGTTACTTACACCGGCGATGTAGATGTAGGAATTTTCGACGAGGCTGCCCGCTACGCTGAGGCCGACGTAGCGCAAAAACAAGTTCCCCAGGCGCAGGGCGCCGGTGCCGAAAGCAGCGAGGAGTGGTTGCCCGTTGATCCGGTTAGTATTTCAGATATTTCACCTACACCAATAACCAAGTTTAACAACAGCAACAGTGGTGTAACTATACCGTTTGAGGCCAGTGACAAATTCATGGGGTAGGGCCCTACCTTAATGTAATGAAGCTACGCAACGTTATAGTTTTTTTACTAGCACTTCGCCCGCGACTTCGTCCGCGTAGATTTCGTATTTTCCGCTACAACATTTAACACATGACTGCTTCAGTGGCCTATGGTCGCAAGCGTATGAGCATGAGGTCCTGTCCAATAAATTAGACAAACAATGGGAAAATATTAACGTTGTGATGATTTACTTTCGAATGTTCTCGCGAACTTTTATTTTAAGGGACGATCGTTTGGTTGCCATCCTGATTTCCAAGGGGAGCGCATTCCACAGAGAGAGAAGAAGGAAGAGTCAATAAAGTCTGTGCGGTGAGTCAGTGAGCGGGAAATTGAAGAGGGCGATTATTTGATGAACGGAGATTCCTATTGTGACTTGCACAAATGTACTGAAAGTAGGGGCTAGATAACTAAGAGAAGTGGGAGTGTCAAGAAATGAAAAAAGGTGGTCAACACCCTTTGCTTTCTGTGCTAGCGTATGGTAACCACTTTAGAAGCGACCGATGCTCAGAGACATAATCATACGCAGATTTATAACAAATCGTATTCACTAATTCAGAAGACGGTCAAGTTTGTCGAGCTGATCTGCATTCTGGTGATAGTAGCACACATCACCATAATCGATGATGAGGAAAATTAAGGATTGCACAAGCTTTGTCTTCGTTTTCATTGGTAATATTTTTTCAGTTCAACCTTTCAGGTTTTTTTCAGTAGTACCTTGAACTGGCGTAGTCAGAAAAGAATTTCTGACTACGCCAGTTCAAGGTACTATCAATGTGCAAGTCTAGGTATGTCCTTCACATCAGTATTAAATGAAACGATCATACTATTGAAGAGAACTGGTGGCAAGGTTGTACCATCCACCATACTCATACTCCGCGAATTACCGATGATGATCGCCTGTCACTTATTAGGTTTTAGGTACTGCTACCCCAAATCTATCGCACCAGGTTTTTATGACTTTTTAGTTTTTAGTCCTTATTTAATTTGTTGATAGCTTCAGGTATTTTTCTACCCTCCCTTGCAAGTCATCTGCATACAGATGATACGCACACTGAAGTTCTGAAGTTATAAGATTAATATGAACTGAATTGAAAACATTCTGATTTTCAATTCTTATTAATCTTATAACTTCGGAACTTTAGGAGAAAGAATACCGCCTTGAGGAACGTCAGTTTCCAAATCACACCAGCATGATGAAGAATCTCCAGTATGAACGGACTGCTGTCATTTCTGAAGATAACTGGAGATCCATTCCATTGCCTCGGGAGAGATCATAACATAGAACAGTATAGCTAACAGAATGTCGTGACTGAGGGTTTTAAAGGCATTCGAGAAATCGACCAACACTAATGCACTAACTTTATTGTCTTCCAGTCCTGTCCTTATATCGCCAGTAACTTTAAGAAGGGTGGAAACTGTACTGTGCCCATGCCTAAACCCAGATTGAAGAGGGCTATTATTGTATGAGTTTTTTATGAGTGATTACGATGAAAAAAATTGGAGAATTGTTTGTAACTAGAATGTGGCGACGTTTAGCATTGCCTATCGTCTTGTCATCCATAGTGCAAATGGGCGTTTTACCTTCACTTTTGTGACGGGAGCATGGATGTCATAGAGTGGGTGACTACAACATCATAGAAGAACGCAACTTTGTCGTCAACTGAAATGTCTACTTTAATTAAATTATCTACTTTAATTTTTGGGTTCTGTCTACGTTAATTGTTGCCCAGCTTAAAAAAAAGTTTGTATTTCTATACTTATGTTAGGATTCTTCTGTGCTCTTGGCCCGTGGCATTATGCCCCTCCTGCCACCCTATTGTTACGCCATTGCTTAGCAAGCTGATGGAAATAGTTCATTATAGAAAATGTTTCAATAATAATCATGTGTTTTATTCAGGTAAAAGATGAATGGTCGGCCTTTATAGCCGCTGAGAGGGCTGAACAGGCCGCCAACGCGGCCAAATCGGCTCTTCATGCAGCCGAGGTGGCCCAACTCAGCGCAAAGGCCGCCCTAGAGGCAAAGATGCCGAATGCCTCCCAGCTTGCCGAAGTGGCCTGCAGCGCGACCCAGTGCTCCTTTGATGCAGCAGAATTCGCCAAGCAAGCTGCAGATGCCGCTAAGCAGGCTGCCGAAGCGGCCAAAATTGCTGAAGCCCAACTTGCGCTGGCAAAATTGTCAACGACATCTGCCAAACGTCAGGTCTTTCAGGAGAAACCCATCCTTAAGGTTAGTATTTCAGGCGTTGCATACACAAGTACATATCGACTCCCTAATTCATTATTTTGTCGACTTTGGTTGGCATTAGTACGAGTATAAGTTGTTTTTCATGTAGGCTTCCCTTTAGTGATGGTGATGATCACAAGTCATTTATAAATTTTCGTACACATTAACCTGAAACATTTAATCTTCAACTCCCACTTGCACGGTATAAACCGTCTAAAAAATTCTATAAAATCAAATCTACTTCCTTATTATCAAATTCAAGAAAATGGGAAATTGGGAAAAGCGGAACTAGGTATCTCTGAAACTTTGAAATCGCAATATTTACTTGCCGCATAGGCGAGCCGTGTGTATCATGTGCCGCACCTAAAGGAGTATTCTCAGAAATTGTTCCGAGCGTCGAAATCGCTTACGCACATAATTCTTTTGATGCAGTTCCTATTGCAATATCTAGTCCGGAGTAGAGGACGAAGCAAGCGATATTATTTCTGAGCACATGTTCATAGTCACCAGTTCATGCTTATATTAAGGAGGTCAATACTAATACCTACTTGTAATCTCAGGCGAACGTATGAAAGAGAAAGTTCCTATGGTTGTTGCGGACGGAATTCCAACGTATAACTACTTCACTTTCCCCTGCTCTCGATTCTTTTTGCCGCAACCATAAATATAATTTCGACAAACCGCGCTTAGAGTCCAGAATATAGTTCAAGGCTCATTTTCAGCATCGACGTAACGTAGGTAGGTACTTACATACGTAGTTTTTGTAAATTATAAAATACGTAGTCAATTTATGTGTTATGTTGTGATCCGAAACAGAGCAGGTACCTAAAGTATAGAACAAATGTGGACCTACGAAGGACAGCGATCCTGAGCACGTAAAGCAGGAAATACTTAAATAGGTCGCGGGGGCACGGGGTCCCCTGGGGTGGGCAACGTGATGCTCTAAGCGGGGGAGGGGGGATGGCTGCCAAACTAGGTGGCCTACATGTTCACAGAGCCCGCTTCGCTGCACAGCGCTTTTTCATCGAGGGCACACGTATTAATTATTTGAGGATCCCGCCCACGGCACACGTAACTGCGACCATCATCTTCTTGTTCTATATAAAACTTTAGAACGCCCATTGTCCCTAACGTGTTGTTAAAATAAAGTGCCAAATTATATCAATGTTACACAGAAAAAGAAACATTACGGTGAATGGGTAGTTGAGACCGCGAAATTCAAAATTTCTTACGGTGTTTGCGATTTGTGGGTCAGTCACCACTAACACTTTTCCATAAGAGATTGGTGGTTGAAACTTAGAAAGATATATTAATGATTCTAATGATTATAGTTCTCTAAATATGTACCTGAATATATTTTACCGAATCATATTTTGATCAAGATACAATCTGACACTGACCTGCAAATTGCAAAAAACGTAAGAAAATTTGAATTTCGCGGTCTACCACTATCCATTCACCTTAACTAGTTCGTTACTAGAATTTGCTGAAAGTACAGATAAATATTTTATTAGGCAGTCTATCAATCTCTTCAGATTTAAGATTGTCTTGAATTGGTTTGACTGACTTGCCGCATGCCGTTGGGAGCAGTAAGTACTACGAATGCGGTACTAATTGGTACTCAGTCAGTTCACACGTAGGTACCGTGTTATGATTTGCACATTCCTGTCTCCTACGTCACGACTGATGTCGCTGTCGAAATCATTAACAGACCCAATTACGATAAGATAGCCAATTTAATGTCCTATGACAAAAAGTCGTCAAATGTCGGTTGACTGGAAGTTAGTCACTTTTATGAGATTTGCGAGTTCTCTTCGCAAGCCATATCCGAAGGAGTGCGCATCAGTTACAACTCGAACGTAGCTACATACGTAGACTCTGTGGAATTGAAAAAATGCCGCCACACCGTATTTTTTGTTTAGAAATGTCGTACCTCCAGCTATATTTATTGTATCTAAGTACTGCAGTAGGTATTCATAGAGCCGTCAACTGTAGGGTGTTTTGGGAAGACTGTTTTTCAAGTTTTGATTTGTGTATAGGTAGGTACTACGTCCACCAGTCGCATAATACTACGCGGGAACTTATAGTTATACCTACCTAATAATAAAAGTAGGTAACTAAACTGAGAAAACACTTTTATTTAAAATTGCCCCTCAAATATATTCATTCACATAAAAATTCTGCTATAATCGAAACAGAAAGGAAAGAACTCTTTGGATTAAAAATAGGTGAGTCGCACACGTGTTTCTATAGATAAGTGTCTGGTCCGGGCACAATGGGCCCCTTGACACGTTGGTGAATCTAGTGAGCTATGAATGGACCCCATTTCGCCTTCTTCGCAAATACTATGTGTTTTGTAATTTCAGTCAATACAGGAATTACTGGATACATTTGCGATCAGTGACTGAAAAGGAATGAGATACCAGTATAACTGGTTGTGTAGGATTGTCCTCTGAAAGCATTGGTTTACCCTCAAAAAAAAGGATCGGTTTAGGTTATCTAGTAACAAAGGTGTACGAAATCGATGGTCAGGGGTCAGGTAACTTTGTCTGTACAGGGAGTGAGATTTCTTTAGTTTCATTGTAATCATTGTATTACCAGCATTCCTTGAAATATAGTGCCCTGAATTAGCGAAAATAAGTCTTAACAGAGCTGAATATAGCAGAATATTTAAACACACTTACATTTTGCTTACTTAACTGAGGGCTGAAAATTAAAAACCTTATCGTATCGACATGAAGCTTATATTGTGTTAGATTGTTGCCAAAATGAATGTTTATTTTTTTGGAAATGTAATATTCAAGTATTTAAAATCTTTGTTTGGGGACCTATATTCGTTTAATGATACCTAGTAGGAATTTAGTTATGAAGTTTGTATAGGTAGGTACTTCTAATAAATAAATAAATAATAAATATATAAATAATTATGTAGAAGCACGTTTTTGAGTAGGTAGGTAGATAAGTATATAATCAAAATAATCATCCATCATATTTGTTTTATTACATCAGATAATCTTGTTTACAGAACACACTGTAAATTATTATAATTTGTTTATTTTATTACCTTTTAGTCTGCTATTTTTATAAATTCGTTATTCCAACGCGATCCCACCACCATCCCATTGTCATTTTGCTAAAAGTTTGTAATCTGCTAAATTCATAATGATTGATCATTGGTCGGTCAATGGCACAGAAATTGTACGATACTCGTAACGAATTAAAAGCAATGACTGCACAATGACGTTCTAATGGTAGGTAACTGATCAAAGAAACTGACAAAATTTTATCAGATTACCGCGTAAGTCAGTAATTCATTTTTTATTATGTACGAGATTACCATTCTATGCCATTTCTTTCAATGGAGTGCCAGTGGTTGACCATTGGAAAGTCATAATGACGCCATTATGTTAGTAGATTACCAAACTTGTCAAAATCAACAATTATGAAATCAATGATAGACCATTTTGACACTATTGTAATAGCAGACTTGAGGCCCTGATCAACTTCTCGAATGACATATTATAATTTAACAATAAAATGATATCACAGACACATAAATATTTTCGATAAATCACTGCAATTTATCGCATCGTATAGTTTATAAAAAATAAATCAATGTAACTGTTAATAGTATACCTTCCTACCTATATTACTAAAGTTCAAGGCAATAGGTATTACAAGATAAGTTAAATATAACCGGTTATGGAACTGCCACTTCTTAACTATATATTCGTATTATCGAATATATGTAATTAAGGCTGTTACAAAACAAGGTTTATCTTTAGACCCAGGTTTAAAACAACGAGCCGTTGTTTAATTTCGAACTATAATCCGACAAAGTTAACGTTCGAATTACAAAAACTGACATTAAACCCGAGTCTAAGTTGTCAGTTTTGCGAAATCAAGTTGAAAATTGGTAAAGTCGAGTTCTTTAATATCTGAGCATGTTCATGAATCAAAAATACATAGGCAATAGTAAGTTTCATAAATCTCCAAACAGCTTTGCCTTACAATAAATTGTAAACAATTTGTGACATCATAAATATATGACTACATTTTATCAATAACATTTGCTACAGACAAAGACTCTAAAAATTGTGCGCAATCCCTTGTTCATATTATTTAACGCGAAGTTAGGTTCACAAATATCTATGCATTTTTCTATGAAAAATATCTTGACAATTTGACATGTCCCGAATTGTTGTCTTAAATTCTTTAAACAATCTCTTTACAATATCTCTCTATCTCTCAATATCTTCTATATATCTCTTTTTTTTTCTTTTTTTTTTTCTTTATCCTATTGTAATATTTTTCTTTGAATCAAATTCATTTTGAAGTTGTCACATGTTATGACATCCATCCTTCAACGGCAACATTGCATTAGGTATTACTCGTACTTCTGCTCCGGCAAGCAAAAATAAATTTAATGGTAAAGGTATTGATTTAAGTTGAACATTCAAAGCTGTATATTTACGAATCCTAGGTTGCACCAGATATATATTGAAATCTAGAGTATTTAGATAGGTATTTATGTTCCGAAGAGTAGTCAGATATTTTTTACTGCACTACCGTAACATACTTATGATTCAGTACACTATCTTAGCGCCTGATCATCTTTTGGAACTGCCATTAGATGATTACCGAGTCATCATTAGCGAGTCATTGATGGACAGTTTATTATGTCGAAGGGTTTGCCTTATAATCATCATTATCTTCATCACGTGCAACAGTGACCACACTTGACCAACATATTATTGACTGCCCTAAGAAGTTATCAGTTTTCAGGTAGATAATGCTTGCCATACCAGACCAAATCATTATGATGAATTTGCCACTTTTGGAAAGTGATGATTTCTATTCAAGATCACTTTGATTCATATTAAACATTAATAGAATTGTTTCATAATCGTGAAGATATTTATTTGAAGCACAAAATTCAACGTTATTCCGTCCGAACAAGTAGAAGCAAATAAATAAATAAATACCCAGATACAAGAGCAAGCCTTTGAACAGGTTACCTGGAGTGGAGTACATTGTTGGACATAGAACTCTCTGCAGAATGGCAAAACCGAGATGAATCGTAAAGACAAAGGAAAGGAAAGGCACGTGGAAAGGCACGTCATCACCATGGTTCGCGGTACTGACAACCGACTCTGTAGAGAGGTTATCACGAGGGGCTCAGAAGCGGTTTCAGAAGCGGTCTCCGAAGCGTGGGAGTCACTCTTGACAGTCAGACTGGGCAGTAACAGGGGAGCCTTCACAAGCAGCCCTTTACCTTTCGATCAACGATCAGGTACAATAATGCTTCAATCAAGCTGGCGACTATTGCCTACGCACAATGTATAAACTTTGGCGAATTTTATATAGCATTTCTTTTTTGTTCCATAGGTTAATGTATACTTATCGCTGACTTCGACATCGCTTAGATTTCGTAACGTTTTGGTGTACTTCCACTTCTCTCTCCACTCCTTTTATAATACAAAGCTGCAGTTCTAACAGTATATAGGTATACCTGTCTATCCTGGAAACTATTGTAGTTCTTCAAAACTAGGCGACTGTCTGCTGGATAAATAAAATAGTACATAATCTTAAGATCATTATTTTAAGTTGTCCGAACAACTGTTGTTGTTGTTGTACATGTACGGTAGTTCTCGGTAGGTAAGTACGTAATTCGTACACAATCCTAGATCAGCTAGGTAGCTCAAGCATATAAGGTACAGTTCGTAAGAAAGTATCATTTAAAATTAAATCTGCTACGTACAGGTAAACCGGTGTGCGATTCGGCAATATTCCTGGTTTCAATTTAGTACGAAGTACGACGCGCCATACAGTAGCTCCCCTAGAGGTAAAGCTTCTGTACTGCGCTTTTTCGTAGTGCACCAATCATTCCGCGTTTGTGTGGAGCTTTGTCTTGAATTACCTACAGTGCTACAAGGATCTTTCGGTACTTGAGTGACATTGACAAGAAGCGTTGTTGGTTTTCATTAGTTCCGATTTTGGTCGCGCGCCAATAGATTCTTGTACAGCTACATATTGTCATAATAAATGTCACGCATTTTTTTTTTAATTTCGTATACTCAATCTCATATTTTGTAGTTCCATGTTATTATAGAAGAGGTAAATACTTATAAGGTTTTAACAGCTCTAGTATTAGATCTCATATGATTGCCGAAGCGCATACTTTTGCTGGGAAATCTGTATGCGTATGTATACCAATCATTTTATTCAGATAAATAAATATTCATATACTTAATTATCTTTAACTTGTTTGTATTTATGTAGGTTTTATGTACTTACATACGTAGGTACCTATACTCAGCTTGCGAACCACACTTTGTTTCTAGAAGGCTACATAAGCAAGCATACATTACACCTTATTTGGATAATGTTAGGATTATTAAAAAAACGAGTCATAGGTAAATATTAAGTATTTTATTTTATCCATGGAACAAAAAGTTTTCTTATACAATTTATAGGAGTTAAGCTCCTGCCGGACAGAGGTACACTCGCCCGACACGCGGGACGCGACTGGACGCGTCAGAATGTCAGGCGACTATTCGCGCCACTTATAAGTTAATAGAATAACTTTTCGCATGCTCGCATCCCGCGCGGAATTCGCTTCAGTTCAAAGCTTTAATATATTATACAGGGTTGTTGGTAAAACATTAACAACCTCTTAAGAGGTCATTGTACTCATCATTATGATCAACTTTTACTGTAGGACCAAACCTGCAATCGCGAAAAAAAAATCAGCTATATTATAACTTGTCAAAATGTAGGGAACAGCCTCAGACCAACAAAAAAAGAAAGACGACGCGCCGCGAACATCAAAAGTGAAGCCATAAAACCGTGCTCCTGCAAGTACCTAAACATACACGCACACACCTACACTAAAACCATGCTCATCGCTCTTAGTACGTCACGAGTCGTCGTCAAGTTAACATAGATTAAAAAAATATAATTATGCCTTCCTGTGCAGTGAAAAGTTGCAAAAACAACAGCAAATCACATAAAAAGTCTCACGGAATCACTTTTCACTTGTAAGTACTTGAAATAATATCGTTTCTATAATATTAAATTTCAGATTACTTGGAACAAAAAACCTCAACGAAAGTAGTGACATAAGGTGCGGGGGTTGCCATAATACGATTTAAATTTTCCCCATTCGATTAATACATACATATAAATATGATTTGTTACTTCTAGTTATATTCCTATTTTCTTTTTTATGTATTGAATATTTTGGGTTTCCAATTAATACCAATACCATACTCCACAATATCTTACTCCACAATATCTTACTCGTACAATATAATACTACTTCCTACTCGCACAAATATCCCCAAATTATTGGGAAAACATTTAACAAATGACAAGCCTTCGATACACACATAGATAAAAAGGTGGCTTCAGTTTTAATGTTCGTGGCGCGCTGTCTATCTTTTTTTGTTGGTCTGAAGGAGCAGCCGATTTGTTTTTGCGATTTCATGTTTGGTCCCATAGTAAAAATTGTTCATAATGATGAGTACAATGACCACTTAAGAGGTTGTTAATGTTTTACCAATAACCCTGTATAAAAAAAATATAGGTACAAATAAAAAGAAAGCTGTTTCAATGCTTCATTTTCCTATACCTAGTGTGATGATTATCGATAATACAAACATTTCAATCGGTAGCATCACTTTTCACGTTTAGAACTAGTTCCCTAATAAGACAAGTTGATTGAGTTAAAAACATGAAGCACTGCCTACAAAAAGACCAGAAATTACATAGGTACTTATTTAAAAACATTTGTTATATCTTCGGTGATAGCGTAGAAATCGCCATTATTTATTTTGTTTATTTATTTTTTATACACTTGCTCCAAAAATGGCTCTTATAATCTTATTGCAAAGCGTTCAGAATGATGTGTCGTATAACAGGCGTGCTTTTTAGTGTGCATTGCCGGACTTGTGTGGGAAAGTGACAGACGTGCGGAGGAGCGCTTTTTTTAATCCCAACTTTCTTGCATTTTTTGTGCCCGAAAATTTATGAATACTTATAGATAATTACTTACCTGTTATAAACGAAATACACATTTCATCAAATAATCTATTTTGTCAACAAATTACCATTTTAATTTGTGTTTTATACCTATAAAATACAAAAAAAAATATTCGATTTTTATATTTTTATATTTAATAAAGCATTTTGGGGGCTTAGCTAGCTTAGCTTAGATTTCTTTGGGGCTTAAACCCTCTTCTATATGCCAAGACGGCGGCGAAGGCGCACGAAAAAATATCCACGAGCCTTTTACACGAACATCAATCGTCGTTAGATACGCGTGAGCATTTGTCATTCCACGTTCGGCTACATTACGCCTCAAGTGATCACAATGTATTCAAGTAAAAAAGTTCTTGGTAGGTCTGCTTCGTTTTAGTTTGAGTGGACCATGAAATCGTAAATGCCTATGCGAAGCAAAAAGCGAATTATTAACGAAAGAAAATCTTTAATTCAAAGGTTTAACCTAATATTTTTGTTACTAGGAGAAGAAAAACGAATAGCTGCCCCAAGCAGGAGAGGCGGCTGCCGCTTCAGCGGCCATTACCGGCCCTCGGGCCCTGACGGTGCCGGGTTGGGAGCCAGTCGCTTAGGCCGGGCCGGGACGAGCGGGGCCCGAGTCCCCAACTGGGCGCCGTTGCCCCGTTGCCACTGAGGCCAAACCTTCCGCCCATTGTTTGTGGACTATTTTGCTTACACAAGGCTGGTTGGCTGCACTGAAAATATTTTGGGGCGTCTCCTTGTAACTGATAATTATAATTCAGTAAGTAATTTTCTGGTTTTGTATGACGCTTACGAGAACGCACGCCCAGGAACCTCGCTGGGTGAAGTGTACCGGAACTTCGTGCCGGTGGTGCGTCCACACGCCTACACGTGCGTTGGCTTAGCGCTCGAGCTAATGCGACGCTGGGAATGCCTAGCTAGAGGATAGGTTCCCAGGGCTGCAGTTTGCCACGGGACTGGTGTCATGCGAGGAGTCTGCCCAGGGCGTGCTGCGCGATACCATCATGACGAATGCGCCCTCCGAGATGTTGGCGCCCGACAAGGAGCACGTCATGGTAGGCGTGCACATCTCACTCAACGGAAGACCAGGAATATTGATTGCTGATCCGGGGTACCACGTGTCCAGAATCGTTACTATAATGACAGACGGAGCAATGCCACATACTGGGTGGTTTAGTCAGATTATAGAAAACATACATCGCAAGGACGTTCGTTATCGCGTCTGCGATTACAATACAAATTATATAATCTGGCGCGAAGAAGAGATGCGCGATAAGGAAACAAAATGTTCAAATTCGCTTATTTATGTTTCTAGGCCCTTTTGTGATGGAATCTGCGTTACGGAAAAGAGGAATCTGGTATATAAATTAAAAAGCATAATACGGCGTTCTCATACAGGCCTTGTGAAGGCGGGGATTGTATTTTGTTTAACTCCCTTATTTGACCAGGCAAAGTTCACTATAATTTACTTCCACCCAGAAACAAATGAAAAAATAAAATATGATTTCAAAATGTTTAAAAAAACATTGATGGCATAATTTTAAAAACAATAGCAATCTGTAATGCACAATTAAACTTTCCCGCAGGAAAACTGCGTTCTATGATATACCGATTAACGCATATAATGTCTGATGAAACATTCATCGCACAATGCCTGGGGCTAAACGCGTACATCGCGGAGTGCAGTCAAATACAGCGGGATAAAATCTGGGCAAACTGGGAGCGCTTCCTGTAAAATAAACTGCAGTCTCATACAATTCTATCAGCTAGGAATTATAATATTTTAGAAACAATTGACTTTTTTCGAAATTTCAAAACTGCGTACCATCAAAACCATTTTTTGATAAGAAGTAAGTACCTACCTCAGTAGGTACCTGCCATGATATTTGTATATCATTTTTATGACAGCCATAGATAGACGTATTCTGTGGAATTTTTATCTAGTAGAAGCACAGATATAGAAATACCTAGATAACGCAAGTATCACGAACTGTATGATAAACAAGCGTGCCATTTTTTGACTACCTACTATGACGTCACAAGCTCGCGCTCTCGCTCACACTTACCCAGCCAGCAGTACACAGGACTGAGCGCGAAATTGCACCAGCTTACGATTTGTAATCGTAAGCTGGTGTAATTTTTGGCACGCGAAGTAGTTGCTCTTGCATTATCTAGGTATATCTATATCTGTGAGTAGAAGTATCCTGTTAGCACCCTTTGGATACGGATCTCTAAAAATGAAGTTCCTATATAGAAACTAGAAAAGGTTCCTAAGATCGGGGTACTGTCGATAATCGGGACAATTATTTAAGTAATGCATTATGCTTTTGCACTTATGAAGAACTATTTGCAAGAACTAGTAGTCGCGTAAATGCCGATCCCGTCCCGTGTTGCCAGGGTGTCAGCTCCCTCCATACAAAATTTTATCAAAATTGGTCCAGCCATTTTAGCGTAAAGAAGTAACAAAGATATAAACACACACACACTCACAAACTTTCGTCTTTATAATATTATAGTGTGATTACTAACACATATTTATAAATGTCTATTTTAAAGTAAAGACTGATTTTCTTAAAGTTACCAAGTAGGTACTACTTTATTAGGTACCAATACTACGTTCTATTATTCCGAAGGATTTGGTTATCAGTTATCAAAGTAGAAATGGAGTACCGGCTTTAAATTTAGGTTAGTAAATTAACAATAATTATTTAAGAACTTATATGATATAGGTACCTATTGGCCTAATATCCATCCCCATTACTTACCTATTATAAATGTGTAAGTCATTTGTCTGTCTGTCTGTTACCTTTTCACCCAACCACTGAACCGATCGTTGCGAAAGACTGATACGTAGGTATGGTTAACTTGGGAGTCCTGGGACCTGGAGAAGAAAATAGGCTATTTTTCTCTCTAGATATATGTAATAAAAAATTCCTTATGATTATAGGTACAAAATACGCGCAGACGAAGTCGCGAACACCTAATTTATAAAGTCATACGATTTGAATAAAAACTCTTTTTCTCTCTCTACTCGATTTCACGATTCCTCAGCGGCCGGGCGTCCCAGCTTCGCACGGTTGCAATATTTTTTTTCGTATTCCCGAAATTTTCTGTCATACGAACCTTGTCCTGGCAATACCAAACACAACAAAAAAAAACCGGGCAATAGCGAGTCGGACTCGCGCACCGAGGGTTCCGTACCATCATAATTATGTCTTTAAATTTTCATCGGCGAGGCCCATATTCATTACAGAATTTTATCACAGTCGCACTGCGGTGTAGAATATTGCAGTTTTAGGTCAGCGCCATCTCTTGGCCGAAAGTGGAAGTAGTGTAACTTTTGTTGATGATTTCTGAGAAAGTGTGCTATTTAGAGACATCGTTTTATTTTTCCTGTAATCTTTACATAAACTTCTATAACATAGAATTATTTCAGATTATTCTCTTTGCAAACTTCGGAGATAAGGGGGGGGGGAGTACATTTTTTATCAAAGTCGAAAACTATGCGGCCTAAAAAAAATGTTTGATCGAATTTTTTAGACCCCCTTACGGTTGCAGAAAAAAAATGTATAAGTACATATATTAGTCGTTCTTGAGATATCCAGCTGTGACAGACAGACAAACAGACAGACTGGCAGACAGACTGAGTCTCACCATAAGGATTCCGTTTTACCATTTTGGTATGGAACCCAAAAAAGAATTATCCAATTTGGTGTAGTCATTCGGAAATCATGCGCCTACAGACATATTCGGCGTCTTTGTTTTATACTATGTAAGGAAAGGATAATTCTAGAGTAACAAAGTGTATTCATTCCCAAATGGACTGCAAAAACAACTATACCTACACGATAGAGATCAAGAGAAATAAAATAAAAAGTGCCGTATTTATTTTAAGTAGGCATAAAAAAACCATCCATGATTTACGGAATTATCCCTAAACACTGTGCACAAATGGAGATAATTTAGTAGGTACAGTACACGTCCAATCAAATAATGGTTGGTCATTCGGGATATGCCGGTGTGTCCGGGTGTTACTAGCGTGATCTGGGTCGCGCAGCGCGTCCCACTGCCAAACGCACACAGGCGCGATCACACCCGACGCACAACGCACACGGCAACACCGCACCCGTCCGCGTCGCCTCGGCCTCGCTCGTCACTAACTAGGCCGAAAAACTCGCGCATGCGCTCACAACCACATACTTATAGGAAGCTATTCAAAGACAACGCTGAACGCCGATTTTGAAACATTCCATACAACTGTAATGCCCAGCCTACGAAGTACATTCCTCGCCTATTCACGATAGAGATGGGTCTAAAATTAATAAGCTGCTATATTTTTTTAGTGTCAACACCTGTTAAATAAATTTTAAAATAGCTGTTAAATATAGCAGTCACATCTCACATGTAAACACTATTTTAGCCTACTAGGTAATGAAATTAAGTAATTAACACAGGTAACAAATTAATAATAATGGCAGCGGCGCGGCGTCAGGTACTCTGCGTACTACTAAAAGGCCTATTAGACTAGACTACTACTAACCCGCACCACACAGTCCACACACAGATTGATATATATTTGTCTCGCTCTAACCCACTGCACTGCAGGCCGCAGGCAGACGGCTTTGTACAAAAGAAAGGAAAGGATACAAAATGTTGTTCCGTCTCTATTGAAATGTTTTCAACTTAGCATTTAGCAACTGTGAACTGTTTATTTTGTGTTCATTGTTAAGTCAGACATGAAGGAAATGAGAATTAATTTTGTTAGCAATCTGTCTGTGATTAAATTAACAGTTGCTAAATATAACTGCTAATTTTAAGTGTTGATTAATTTTAGCATTAGCATTTAGCAGTGTTATTATTTTTTAACGTTTTCACGAGGATGTTTTTTTTTAAATTGGAAGTATTTAAAAAAAATCCTCGTGAAGACTATTAGACTCCCTTACTATTAAACGTATTATATCAGATGAATAGTTACACACCGAATTTCTCTCTTTCAGTCGTCAGTAATTTGACTTTCGAAAGAAGAACACAAAGCGTTGTGTAACTATACAGACGCTGCCGGCCGTTTCTGTAAAAATCTCACCGTGAAAACTTAGGTGAAGTGAGTTTGTTTTTGCTAGGAATTGACACTATTGACAGCTCACTCCACGCTCACTTCACCTAAGTTTTCACGGTGAGATTTTTACAGAATAGCACCGCTTTACAACCTTTATTAGTAAGGGGGTTAAATATATATAGATAGCTAACTGTTTTATGTATTGTAAACACATAATTACATCTAATCAAATCAATGTTTTTTTTAAATATCTTGGTGTTGTAGTAGATGGATATAATTGTAATATCCCTTAATGTAAGTATGCATGGGCGTAGCTAGGGGGGGCAAGGATGGGGAGGAAGTGAAGAATCTTCTTTGCCCACCCAAGAAAAATCGGCTGTATGAAAGAGTTTAACCGCTTTTCCTTATAGGATCACTTCGTTGTCCGTCAGTCTGTCTGTCTGTCAGGCAAGACCCTTTTTCCCAAAAACGTGTGATGGTATAAAGTTGAAATTAATATAAATATATTGTTTATGTTGGGATTATTTATTACTAGGCGTCATATAAGACCTCTCATTAAATGACTGCATGGTTAGTTGAGCTGGATGATTGCCCCCCTTAGACAAAATTCCTAGCTACGCCAATATATGTACATATATTGGCGTAGCTAGGAATTTTGTCTGTAAATCTTACATATGTATACTATGCTTTTATGATGTACTTTTAAAAGCATAGTATACATATGTACTTACATATGTATACTATGCTTTTATGATGTACTTTTAATAATATAAGATAAATATTTTTTATTTTATAAACATTTTTTTTTTGTGTAATTAAACAACAATTTCCTTTGAAGTACTGACATTATGGGGTAATGTCCATTATAGTAAATTTACACTACTTTTGAGAACTGAACCGAAAAATTAACTTGGTTTTGAATTTTCCAATCCTTTATTTCTTGACGCCCCATCACAATCGTTGTACCTACACAATTAATGACATCGTACTTAGTACATAAGGATCATTGTATTATTAAGGTAGAAAGTCACCAGCCTGGTGCGAACCAGCATGCATCTATAGGTCTGTTGTAGGACCTGCATCGCCTAGGTGACAAAATAGAGTTAAGGGAGACCCTATTCGGGCGTCAATATGATTATGTAAGTACAGACGCCCGTACATCAAGCTACCCGAAACTGTCAAATTTCCCCAACCAACTTTGAACCTTAAGCTTTAGCGATAAAGTTGAAAATCTATTAAATAAATTTGACAGATTGTAGTAGCTTAATGTGCTGGCATCTGTACCTATAAAACTTTTAAAATTTGATGTGGAACATTTTGGTGTCTAATATTTTATAATATTAAAATATACGTGTTTATGTAATTGTGCAAGATTGGATCCGATATTAATTCTAAGGATGTAACGGATTCCATAATATCTAAGCCAACTTAACTGTTTACTTATACACTTATCTTAATTAATAAGTAAGTACCTATACGTAATCTTAATGAGTATTGTAATATTATCAGTTTCTCTATGTATTACTATTACCTAAATCGAAATGTTTTTATTTAAAAATTATATAAAGAAAAATTTTGAATTTTTTCGTAGGATGAGATTCTTTCTGGCCATAGGCTTGGTTTACACAATGTTGCTTTTAAAAAAGGTAACGCTTTTAAAAGTATTATTAAGAAACATTTGCACATTTCTATAGCAAAAGATTTAATTTAAATTTTAAATAAACGTAAAAAAATGTAAGACTGTTTCTGACTAGAAGGTTCAGGTTTGTCCATTTAATCTTAAAAAAGTAATTTATTGTCTGTCACTAATTTATTTAATAAAAACACTCACATTTTGATATAAATTGTATACGATACATAAGTATCCACAATACTGTTATAACAGTATTACCGAACTTTATTATTAAGGTACTTTATTTCTGTGCACATTTCAATGAAAAAAAACATAAAACTGCAGTGTTTTAAGAAGCCCATTTTTCGGACATCGCTCTATTATTTATAAATATAATAGAAAAGAAATGAAAAGTGAATTTACAGAATTAGGTATAGTCATTAAAATATCTCTTTAAGTTAGATTTGTACCAATAAGCACTTTCCGAGATTTGTTCCTATGGGACAAATCTAAGTTAGAAAGATGTATTAATGATTCTTATGATTATAATTCTGTTAATACGTACCTGTTATAGTCGCGAATCATATTTTGATCAAGATACAACCTGACACTGACCTGAAAATTGCAAAAACCGTAAGAAAATTTTAATTTCGCGGTCTACCACTGCGCATTCACCTTATAATGATTATATTCTATCAGATTTTTTAATATAAAAGCTATGTTCAAAAACTTTCTCTACCACCTTTAGTTTCAAAGGTAGCTTTGGTGCGCTCACAAAAATCTGGCTACTGTAGGTATACAGTAGTAAGTAGAGTAATAAGGGATAGACTAGTCAGGGACTGAGATCTGGGGGAACAAACTTTGGCATTTCTCATTAGACCAAAATTGGCATTTCTCATCAGGTCAAAATTGTAATTACTCATCAGGCCAAATTGTAAAAAAAAACTTATAGTGGCTTACATAACCTAAACCGCCGTCACTGTCGGACTGCATAGAAAAGAAAGAGAAGCGCGATGACACAATGTTGGTAATTTATTGCAAAATATGAAGCAATTATTTAATTTTTACAAAAAATCTATTGTTTGGACTAAAAAATTAAAGCACTAGTATTTTAGTATGTTGCTTGTAGAATAATCTGACAAAAAATCAGAGTGATTGTATGTATATTAGTATGGTTTTTATTGTAAAAAGAAAGTTTTAAAGATATCTTCATGATTTTTTCTATCGTTTCAAATTAGTTGTATTATGTTTTCAACACACTATCTACCTAGCATATATCCTGAAGAATATTATATATTTTTCTGATTTTGTTTACTGTAGTCGATCATATACTTTTATTGTTTCTAAAACTTGCGTTTTTTGTGTTTAGGTCCTATAAGCCCCTTAACATATCGCCATGACATGGCCTATGTAACAACTTAAAAGCGGTATAATAAATGCAAATTATTATTTTTAAAATAATTACCTACACTAGGTACTTTTAAAAAGTTTCCTTTGACTGAAAACATAATTTTAAAAGCTTAAAGCAAATTGCAGATTACGGCGGAAAGATTTTAAAAGGTACTCAGTGCCTAAGGTCATTCTCTAAAAGAGTATTATGTATTAAATTGAAGACACGGTAATTAAACCGAATTTCGGCACTAAGTATTATAATATGTGTGTTTTACATATTAAGTGTAATGTATAAGCTCTATGGTAGTAATAAACAATACATATACAAGTTACGGTCTTTTGTTTTACTACCCCAACCAGTAGCGGCTCTAGGGCGGTGCGAGCGGAGCGACGACACCGGGCGCCTTTAATCAACCGAAATGCGACCACCTGCTTTGGTGGTTACTATCGATGATAGTAACTTACTATAAAGCCGATCGTCCACAAGCAAGCAAACAACTGCATATGCATATATGATAGGAACACGTTAAGATTTTGCACCTCCTGAAAAAAATTTTAGGGCCGCCGCTGACCCCAACCCTAAGGCCTGAATTCCTCTTACGCTGACGTCGGTCGCGTACCGTCGGACACGCGTACCGAGACGCTGACGATAAATGGACGTGTTTACTGTAGCACCGACGTTCAGCGAGCGCGAGTCCATATAAATCGGTACGCGACCGATGTCAGCGACCGACGTCGGCGTAACAGTATTTCCAGCCTAAGCAGATATGAGAAATACCTAACCTGGGGGGTAATTATGCACTATCAGTAGCAAGGTTTCATTTTGACAGTTCAACAACATTCATTGCGGTATTTACGTTGGTGAGCAGAGAAATTTTTCGAACATATGAAGCTACGGCGGGATAATTGCGTAACACACGGAGGCTGACGCTCCAAAAATCATGAAATTCGTGTGACGTAATTTGTGGGTCTCGGTCTGGGCTGAACCTAAAAAACACTCGTAGTCATAATCTCAGCCATATCATATAGGAATCTAGCTTCGCCTCAAGGACTTGTCCTGCGCTGCGGTGTTGCCTGCATCCAGACCAGAGTTGTTGCGAACATCAGCGGAACTTCAGCATCATTTTCCACATTAGCATCAGCATCAGCATCCGCATTGATCGATTATGATTATTAATTTGATCGATGCTGATTATAATGCTGAAGTTCGATTTGTGACATGGCCGCAGAGGAGGCGGGGCTTATAGCACATGTTGTTAGACCCTAGACTATGTGCTTAGTGGTACAGTACTACATCATAATATGATGTAGGTACTTAATAGGTAGGTACACAAGGTACTTAATTACTAACTAATTATTACTAAACTACTTAAGAAAATAATTAAAATCATCATCAGCATCCGCTGATTTCAATGATAAAACATCAGCATCAGCATCGGCTGATGTCAATGATAAAACGTCAGCATCAGCGTCCGCTGATGACAATGATAAAACATCAGCATCAGCATCCGCTAATGTCAATGATAAAACGTCAGCATCAGCGTCCGCTGATGACAATGATGAAACATCAGCATCAGCATCCGCTGATGTCAACGATAAAACGTCAGCATCAGCGTCCGCTGATGACAATGATAAAACATCAGCATCAGCATCCGCTGCTGTCAATGATAAAAAGGCCAGCATCAGCGTCCGCTGATGACAATGATAAAACATCAGTATCAGCATCCGCTGATGTCAATAATAAAACGTCAGCATCAGCGTCCGCTGATGACAATGTTAAAATACCAGCATCAGCATCCGCGGATGTCAATGATAAAACATCAGCGTCCGCTGATGCGAAAAAAATATGCATCAGCTACAACCCTGATCCAGACAACACTCTAGGTACTCACGGTTCCCCAGGGATGTGCCTTACACACGTTGCACGGGGCTGTTCCGGAATTGATCTTTTAACAGAAACCGGGACCACCCCTATGTGCTGATGGTGATCACCGTTTAGTGACGTAAAAATAGCACACTCCCCGACCACCCTCCCCGAAGGTCGGGTGCGTTTAGAAGGTATCCCAACGACAAAAAAAAGGTACTCGGGGTTGTTATTTACCTACTGGTTCACACCAATATCAAAATCTTTTCTTAGCATTTCGATGGCAATCTAAATAGAGTCGAACCTGAATTAGGCTATGAGTTTGGCGCCATCAGATCCTATAACGTCCAGACAACAGGACACGTAAAACACGATGGAACAACACCACATTAACACTCCAGGGCGTCATTTATGAATCTCCTCTCTCCTCTAAACAGGTTTTCCTTGTTCCAAAAGTTATAATTATTTAAATTATGCAGTCCAATGGTATAGGTACCTCAGTTGAAGCTTAAGAGTATATCTACTGCACAGTACTTTCTACGCTCCCATTCTGTAGGTTAGTTTTGTATGTTTTTGATTCGCAACGGCGCTTTCCACATTACGACACGACCAGCAAGTTGCGTCACCTACGAAAAGGTTAACACGTATCTATGTAGGTACCATGTCTTGAAAGTGAACCACCATCGGTGGGTTATACGAAACTGCCTTTGAGTAGATACAGCCACGTCTTATAAATTTTTTACGCTTTGGATAAACTTACGGACCTACTATATATTTCCTGCTAGGTAAAAAATCTATTAAAATATGTGTTCAGACGCCAGCACATCAAGCTACCGAAACTGTCAAATTTTCCCATTCAACCTTAAACTTTATGCTTTAGCAATAAAGTTGAAAATATATTAAGGCGAAAGCGCCAGGGTAAAAGATTTTAAGGTAGGTAGCCCGCGAAATTCAAATTTTCTTACGTTTTTTGCTATTTGCTGGTCAGTATTAAGTTGTACGTTGATTTTAATATGATTCGCGACCGTAACAAATATGTATTTACAGAATTAAATCATTCAATTATACTAAGTTAACAAGTTGTCAAGTATTACTGATCCTAATGATTATAATTCTGTAATACTATAACAATTGTTTCTATGAACAAAGTTTACGGCAGGAAGTGCTGTCTATGCACAGAGATCTCTGTCAACAGTGCTTCCTATGAACCGAGATATCTACAAACATTGTTTTCTATCAACAAAGCTTTCGGCGAAACGTGCTGTATAGGAATAGAGATTTCTATTAACTGTGCTTTCTGTATGTAGTCGTATCGTACAAGCGTGTTTCTATCTTAGCCCCTTCGCACATGGCGTCGTAACCTAAGAGTATCGTAGAACGCGCGTAGTACGAGAGCAATACGAGCAGGAACATGTCGCTTTCTACTTCTAACGAAATCAAATAACAAGAAATCCTCTTCGCCTGAAGAGAAGGTAAGGTCATCAATAAATTCCCCAAACACATCTGGTACGCTTGACGCCATTATTTTAACTGAGATATTACAAAACGATACGTCTACGCGACAATTCGTTTGTAGAACACTCCGCGTCTCGTGCGCGTAGCGTAATTACGATACGCGCACGAGACAACTACGCCTACGACCCATGTGCGAAAAGCCTTAGGTTCCATACCTAATCACTTAATGAGTATGGAACCTAAGATAGAAACACGCTTGTACGATACTTGACTGACCAGCAAATTGCAAAAAACCTACGAAAATTTGAATTACGCGTGCTACCTTAGCGCTTCCCCCTTAAAGAAACTACAGATTTTAGTAGCTTGATGTGCTGGCGTCTGTACCCAACAAAAATATGCACCTAAGCTCAGAAACAGAAATGCCTTCTATGATGTATTATTATATATTAATGCCTTCTGTTATGTAACCAATGCTTGAAAAAGAGGTAAGTATCTATGTACTGACACCTAACAATATTCCAACATTTCAATCTTCCTCTTCTCGCGTCCAACGAGACCTACCTATGTATGTAGGTACAGTCAGCTATATGTAGGTACTAATGAAATTCTTAACGCATTTTATATTTCTAAGGGCTGATTTTTCCAACGCAGCTATCTTTATCGGAGGAATAATTTTAAATTTTTGTCAGTTCTTCCATACAAAAGCTGTCAGACGTCAATTATACTCGTGCTTCGTTCTCGAGATTAGTAACCTGAAATAATAAACCTGTTACTTATTTACACATGTAGTATCACCCGTATCACCCAGGATTCACCACATAGCACTGTATTTTGAGAGATAAGAGTGTAATTTTTTTTTGCCATGTATGTAGACGTACCCTACAACTCCGCTTGTCATTCACGTTACAGTGCTTCACACCCTCTATATTATTATACTCTTTGTTCACCACTGCACACCCCGTTCTCGTCGGTACGGACTAAAAGTGTTTTTTTCCAGTGTGTTTTAAGTTTTAACAAAACAAAAATGCCGAAGAGGAAGCGTGATAACATCGAAAAATTAAAAAAGAAGTTTCGTAAACTGGAGAAAGAATTAAAACGTGCTGAGCGGCAACGGTTTTCAATATCACCGTCATCCCGAGAGGACTCCATGCTATCGGAGCAAAACTATGAAGGTATGTTATAATATTTGTTATTGCTACAAATTACAGGCGTAACATAAACAAATCTCTTGGCCGTGCAATACATAAACAAAGGTTCGTTGAATTCACTGGAATTTGACACATACCTACTCTTTATTCGAACTCGAACAGTACAAAGGGCTGTTTATATCGTTATCTACTATGGTGCGTTCAATTCATTGGAATTGCAACATCTACCAATCTACCATTCATTTAGGAAAGATGTTCAATTCACTGGAATTGCAACCTTTCTCTTTGACTTGCAGGAGCAAGAAACTCAATGGACATCTTCTCGGACGATGACAATATGGCAAGACCTAGACTGGCATCAATTGTACGGGCCGTCTCGTCAGATGAGACAACGGAGTCGCGGGCGCCGCCACCTGCGCCGTCCCCCGCGCCACCCCCTGCGCCGTCCCCCGCGCCGCAACCACGCGCGCCATTGCCGGTGCCACAGCCTAACCCGTTGTCGCATCCGTCCTCAACGACGGCGCACCCGCAAGCCGCTGAGCCTTGCCCGGTCGCTGAGCCTAGCGCAATCGCTGCCACCGTCAGCGATGTAACTATTACCCCCGATGAGGACTTGATCGACATATTAGGTGATGATCCCACACAAACCACCGAGTATGGCAAAGATATTCACGTTGGCCTAGCTAACCGCCTAGAGCATTTAATTGTCAATGGACTGGACAACGACGTGCGGAAGGAATTAGGGAAAAAGCACTTGACACCGGCCAACTGCCCTAGAATAATTCCACCGATGCTCAATCCGGAAATAAAGGCTGCCTTGCCCGAAGCAAGCGTGAAACGCGACAAGGGAATAGAAAATAGGCAAAGACAGGTTGGTACTGCCTTGGCCTGTTTGAGTGACATCATAACAACTAAAATGCAAGAAAAGGACAAAGACCAGGCCCTTTTGAAACAACTTATGGATGCGGCAAAGTTAATGTGCGACACGTTACACTCAGACTCAGTCAAAAGGTGCTATTTTGCTTTGTCGTCTTTAAAGAAAGACATTAACGACCATTTGATGCAGACAAAGATAGACAAGTATCTTTTCGGAGAGGCCCTGGCTGAAACATTGAAGACTGCCAAAGCTGTGACGAAATCTGGTGCCGATATAAAAGTCGCTTACGATAAAAATAGGAAGACCACTCAACCTCAGCCATCAACTTCGCGTGGTTTAAACTGGAAGGCTCCCCCTTCGACTCGCAGGCAGTCGGGGCCGCAGAGGAGCCGCCAGCCCTTCCCGCCAGCTGGAGCGAGGGCGCCACCGCCGCCGCCGCCGCTGCCGAGCCGGCAACCGCCGCCGCCGCACGCCAGCTGGTCGAGGACATCGCGCTATCAGCCGCGGCCGACCCGCCGCCAGTAAATTAGGTACAATATGCTGGTCGTTTAGCGTCGTTTGCAAGACAATGGTCTCGCCTTACACAAGACAAAACTGTTCTTTCCTGGATTGAAGGCTATAGGATAAAATTCTTTAATCATGTCTCACAAGAAATTGTACCTTCTGTTCCTGTTTTGACACAAACTGAGATCAATGATTTTTACAAAATTATTGATAGTCTCATGACAATTGGCGCTATATCCGAATGCGCTCCGTGTGCCAATCAATTTATATCGAGTATTTTTCTTGTGCCTAAACCGAATGGCAAAAAAAGGTTTATCCTGAATCTAAAAAATCTAAATAAACATATACAGACTGACCATTTTAAGTTGGAGGATTTACGCACAGCAGTAAAATTGATGACAAAAAATTGTTATAAGTATGGCAACTTGTGATCTCAAAGATGCATATTTTTTTTTAAAAATCCATCCAGATACCAATAAATATCTCCGTTTTCAATTTGACGGTAAGTTATTTGAATTTAATGTCTTGCCATTCGGTTTAAACACAGCTCCATATGTTTACACTAAATTGATGAAACCCGTCATTGGATTGCTCAGATTGGCTGGTTTTATATCTACTATATATCTAGACGACCTATGTTTAATTGGATAATCATATAACGATTGTTTAAAAAATATTAATATTTCCATTAAATTACTAACAGCCTTAGGATTTATTATCAACTATGAAAAGAGTTGCTTACAACCTTCCATGAGATGCAAATATTTGGGTTTTATTCTTGATTCCCAAAATTTTTTAATTATTTTGCCCGATCTTAAGAAACAACGCCTAATTAACGAGATTTACATGTTTATGAGATTAAAGCGTATCAAAATAAAAGATTTTGCTAAATTAGTCGGTTTATTAATTTCTGTTTGTCCAGCCGTAGAATACGGCTGGCTCTATACCAAAGAATTAGAACGTTGTAAGTACCTTAGTTTACAAGGTCACGACGATTACAATCGTTACATGAGTATCCCCGATCACCTACACGATGACCTGAGGTGGTGGCTACAGGCCTTAGTAAAGCCCGAGAACCGTATCAAAGATGATACCTACTCGGTAGAAATATTCTCTGACGCCTCAACTACTGGGTGGGGTGCAGCGTGTGGCGGGTGGTCGTTGTCAGAGCAAAAACAACATATAAATTACCTGGAACTTTCGGCCGCCTTTTTTGCACTTAAAGTTTTTGCAAGGGACTTTCACGATTGCCAAATACTTCTACGCATTGATAACTCAACTGCTATTAGTTACATCAATCGGATGGGTGGAATTCAATATCCACACCTAACCAAGGTAGCAAAGGTTATTTGGCAATGGTGCGAGGCCCGAAAAATTTTTGTGTATGCGTATTACATTAAATCTGCAGACAATACCATAGCTGATGATGAAGACGCAACCATCCAGATATAGAATGGTCCTTAACCGAAAATATGTTTTCCTATATACTTGAAAAGTTTGGCACACCATGCATTGATTTATTCGCGAGTCGTTGTAACAGAAAATGTACAAAATACATTGCTTGGCATAGAGATCCAGACGCGTTCGCAATAAACGCCTTCACAATTAACTGGTCTGAGATGTATTTCTATGCTTTTCCGCCTTTTCCAGTTATTCTAAAAACTTTAAAAAAAATCATGAATGATCAAGCAAAAGGCATTGTAATAGTACCTTTATGGCCTACGCAGCCTTGGTTCCCCTTGTTTAAAAACCTATTAATATCTGAATTAATTACTTTTAAATCAGACAGTTACAATATAGTTTTTGATCATTCCAGCAACGGCAACATTCAAAACCATCTTACCCTGGCTGCAGGGATTTTATCAGGGGAGCCTTATCGCGAAGAAGCGTCCCGAAGTCGTCGGAACATATAATGCTCGCCTCTTTAGCCGACAGTTCTATCAGACAATATGATGTTTGTTATAAAAAATGGTTCGATTTCTGTGTCCAGAATTCTCTTGATTTTTATGCCACATCGATTACCGATGTACTGAGATTTTTAACAATGTTTTTTGATGCCGGTACTAAATACAGCAGTTTGAATAGTTTTAGAGCAGCCCTATCTTTGATATTGGGACCTAGTGTCTCAAAAGATGAAAGAATAACAAGGTTTTTTAAAGGTGTGTTCCGTTTACGTCCACCCATGCCCAGATACAATGTAACGTGGGATACCTCATGCGTTCTATCTCACTTAGCTACTTGTTATCCTAATGAAACATTAATGCTAGATCAACTGACAAAAAAATGTATAACCTTATTAGCTCTTGTTACGGCCCATAGGGTCCAGACCTTTTCGAAAATCAATATGAAGAACATTGAAATCAAATCTAACGAAATCATAATAAAAATACCTGACTTAATAAAAACGTCAAAAAAAGGAACCAATCAACCTCTCTTGGTGTTGCCTTACTTTTTACAGAAAAAAGAAATATGTCCTGCACAAGCATTAGTGGATTATACATTAATAAAACTTCATCATTACGTAAAGATGACAATTTATTTATCGGATGCAAAAAGCCCCATAAAACGGCGACCACACAGACGCTGTGTCGCTGGATAAAGAGTACGCTCCATGCGAGCGGGATTGACGTATCCATATTCTCGGCGCATAGCACGAGACACGCCTCTACATCTAAGGCCCACCAGCTAGGCGTAAATATTGACCTGATCAGAAAAACCGCAGGCTGGTGTAACAATTCAGATACGTTTTTCAAATTTTATCAAAGAAATATAACTAAATACGATCCGTCAGTCTTAGCAAGAGCTATTATTAATAATATAGATGATTAAACTATGTAATTGATTTAAAAGATAACTATTATCATGTAAAAGTTAATTACGTCTTCGTACTAAGTATACCTATTTATAATGTGAATATAAAATACTAACTTATTTATAATTATGTATTATCATAGATACAACACGATTTTGATGATGTGATTAAATATAATATTGATTCTGATATTGGCGTTGATATTTTCAGAATTATACCTCTCAAAGTCTACATGTGTAAATAAGTAATAGGTTTATTATTTCAGGTTACTAATCTCGAGAACGAAGCACGAGTATAATTGATGATTAAACGAACTTACTTGTACGTGAAGTTCCATCATAATTATACGAAGTGCTTCGTTCGAAGACATTAGTAACTCCCTCCCGCCCAACCCAAATCATTCCAAAAATATCAACGATATTACAGATACTTACTCTAAACTAAATGACAAGCGGAGTTGTAGGGTACGTCCACATACATGGCAAAAAAAAAAAAAATTACACTCTTATCTCTCAAAATACAGTGCTATGTGGTGAATCCTGGGTGATACGGTGATACTACATGTGTAAATAAGTAACAGGTTTATTATTTCAGGTTACTAATCTCTTCGAACGAAGCACTTCGTATAATTATGATCGAACTTCACGTACAAGTAAGTTCGTTTAATCATCAATTTTATTCCACGAATAAAAATGATCGGTCGATTGAAAAATCATCCCTAAATATAGATACATAAGCAGATATATCTAGGCCAGAATCAGAATTAAACCTGCCTGAAAGGATTTGGGGGGGCCTTTGAGGCCAGCACTGGGACAGTGTAGGCTAAATAAAAATTTTGCCAAAAAATAAAAACTTATTTCTATTAGATACCTAGTTAAAACGATGAAAAGTGCTGTGTATTTGGGTACCTATGTATAAACGTAAAATGACAGTATTTAAAACAAAAGTTCTGTATAAGCAGCGTTATAGCGACAAACCCACTTAAACGGATTGGGTTGAGGATTTTCAGCGTTGACCCAGATAAATTAAGCCGTGGTTTCAGTACACGAGCCACGAGCCGCGAACTTTCAGTACCTACTGCTGAAGACTTTGTGATTTTCATTATATGGTACATTGCGTTAAAAAATGCACTTAGGTACAAGGAAAATCTTGTATAGGTACCTACCTAGCTATGTGTTTATTAAACGATTTCAAAACAGGTAAGTTACCCTATGTCCCTAGCGGTTTTTCAGGGAAAGCTTTGTTCAGCAATAGGGAACAATATAGAGATAGAGCCGTCATTTAAAACCGTTTAACATGGTACCTACTAGTGTAGATTCGTATGGCACCTAGGTACAGTCAGCAACAAAAGTCGATTAACACTTCAGTTTTTTTAATCTTAGTTATTGAGCAAAATATTAGGTCTTTACCTATGAATTTGCCGTTTTGTATGAACAAATTTAAACGAATATTTTTCATGTATTTTTTATTTGTATTAATCGAAGTAATCACTCATGCAATCAATGCATCTTTGCCAACGCAGTGGCAGTTTAATGATGCCCTTCTTAAAGAAATCAGCTGGACGGGAGGCAACAAATTCTTCAAAGGCATTTATACTGCCTCTCGGGTATTGATTTTTTTTCCCGCCAAGAAGTTATCCAAATTCTGGAAAAAGTAGTAGTCTGTAGGCGCAAGGTCTGGTGAGTAGGGCGGATGACGGAAAGCTTCTAACCCCAGTTCTTGCAACTTGGAGACAGTCTGCTGTGCAGTATGAGACCGCGCGTTGTCGTGCAGGAGCAGCGGAGACGAGCGATTGACCAATACTGGTTGGAGATGTGCCAGCTTCTCCATCATTGTTGTGTTCAGTTCTTCACAGTATACATCTGCAGTAATGCTCACCCCGTTTGGTAAGAAGCTGTGATGAATCACACCGGCGCTAGACCACCAAACAGTGACCATCACTTTTCTAGGGGTAAGTTTTCGTTTAAGGCATTGTTTAGGTGCTGAACCAGGATCCAACCAACTTGCTGAGCGCTTGCGGTTATCAAACAAAATCTATTTTTTATCGCAGGTAACAATGCGGTTCAAAAATCCTTCATTTGTGTGTCTGTTGAGCAGTGCAAGGCACGTCTCGACGCGTACTTCGCGCTGGCGATCATTGAGTTCGTGGGGCACCCATTTGTCAAGCTTTTTTACCTTGCCAATTTGACGCAAATGGACCACTATTATTTTGACGCTAACGTCGAAAGCTGCTGCTAATTCAGCCGTAGATTGTGTATCATCAGCTTCCACAATCGCCTTTATCGCGTCATTGTCGACCAAAGTCTTCGGACGTCCTTGAGGTACATTTTTCAGGTCGAAATTTCCAGAACGGAAGCGAGCAAACCAATAACAGGTGGTGCGTTGGTTTGTAGTGTAAGCTCCGTAAACGTCGTTGATGTTGCGTGCCGCTTGTGCCGCGTTGCTGCCACGACGGTACTCATATTTCATAATTACTCGAATTTTTAACGTATCCATGATGCCGAAAAAGATTGAAATGCGATGAAAATGTAACACTAATCAATAAACAAATGACTACTTTTGGAAAAAAAATTCCATGTTTTTAAAATAAAATTAATTTGAAATTAGAATTCTTAGCCAAACAAAAATTATTTTGATTTGAAATGGTCAGTACTGCAGAACGGCAATTTCATAGGTAAAGACCTATTATTTGTTCAAAACTACAGCAGAAGTACAATTTTTTTAATGTAAACTCTTTGCTATTATGTGAAAAGCTAGAAAGCGTTTATTGAAAAACATTATACTTAGTCAATTTAACTACATATAAAAATGACAGTGTTGATGGAGTTTTGTTGCCGACCGTACTAGGTACAAGAAATACTTTTTGTATCGTCAAGATGTACCTACTTTTAATTGAAAAAAAGGTTGAAATCTATCCAATAACTTCACCTTCAAAAAATTAATATATGGAAAAGAAATTAAATTAAATTCAAAGGTTTAAATCTTTTAATGGGGATTTGCGAATTATTCTTCTTCGTCGAGCTTGAAGCAACGGCAGCAAGCAATAAATTATTATTGCTTTGATAATATCAATTATCTGTATATCTACTTAAGTGCCGGTCGATTCTGTTAAAATCTCACCGTGAAAACTTAGGTGAAGTGAGTTTGTTTTTGCTAGGAATTGACACTTTTGTCAGCTCACTCCACGCTCACTTCACCTAAGTTTTCACAGTGAGCTGCCGGTCGATTCTGTAAATATCTCACCCTGAAAACTTAGGTGAAATGAGTTTGTTTTTGCTAGGAATTGACACTATTGACAGCTCACTCCACGCTCACTTCACCTAAGTTTTCACGGTGAGATTTTTACAGATTTGCACCGCTGGGTTACAGAATCTCACTGTTGTAGTTTAATATTAAAAGACAAAGTCTTCGAGCGATGTTCTGTCTCCGAACATATTTGCGCTGTCAATACGAATGATCGATGTTGTCAGCAGCTTCATATGAAAAATTTCACTGAAAATACTCCTATAAGGTAAACCTAGAATTGTCAATATTAATCTGGACGCAATTTTAGTTAGCAGTACTCCCTTTTCCGCACTTAGACTGTCATTCGGTCCGTTGTGCGAGGGGATTCTGGCTAACAGAGCCAGCCTAGCTCCGCCCAAAAGCACAGAAGCTTCCTGGAAGCTTCACAGGCTTCGCGGAGCGACCTCCTTGTTCCGAGGATTTCCGCACGATGAGAAGCCACGGCCTCGCATTCCAGGACGACGTGGGCGGCTGATTCCTCGGCGTCAAGTCAGCCCCTGCAAAGGGGACTGTCTGTGGCGCCTATGTTGAAAAGATGTTTGTTAAGGAGGTTGTGGCCCGTAATTGAACTTACTATTATACTAAGGTTATTTCTACTCTGACTGAGAAGTTTTTTGGTTAGTCGCGGTGTTGGTGTATCATTGGTATAGCCAATTTTGACTGTCTACAGTCTGTTGCCCGTGACCATCTGTTGTTATGGAGTTCGGTCGATCTTTGGCGAAGCCACGCATTAAATTGTGAGAAAGCCCTCATATCAGAGCCTCTCTTCGCAAATTCATCTGCAGCATCATTGCCCAAGGATCCACTATGCCCTTTGATCCACTGGAGAGTAATACGATTCGGACGTCGATAAACTCTCCAGAGCTAGATGGCACTCAAAAATTAGTTTGTTGTTAGTTTGTTTGCCTTCTAAAGATTTGAGCACAGATAGGCTGTCAATTAGGAACTTAATGCCGAGTTCCGGATGCCTAAGCACTGTACTGCTGTTGCAGCTTGTGTTAAGGCAACACATTCGCATTGAAAGATCGAGCTGTGTGTGCCTAGCGGTATGTGGAAGTTAATATTGAGGTCAAGTGAGTGTACGCCAGCACCTGAACCGTTTTCTGTTTTTGAGCCGTCTGTGTAGATTCGCACTTCGTTGGCTCCTGACTGATCCCTTTCTTCCTGAACTGTTTGTATAATATAGTTTTTGTTGAACATTGGTTGGTTTGGTGTTCTATCACACGGGGCAGCGATGAGAGGCTGGTACTCAATTGCCCGGTCCAGGATTTTAGCGTGTGGACTGGTAAGGTTTTTGCCCCACATGCCCAGATGCATTAGCCTGATGGCAGCTAGCGCCTCCTGCAGTATGTACAGGTCAAGGGGAGTTAATTGAAGGGCTATCTCCATGGCTGCTGTTGGGGTGGTTCTCATGCAGCCAGTGGTAGCTGAACAGGCCAGTCGTTGGAAGCGTTGTAGTCTGTTAATGGTGGTGGAGAGTTCAGTCCTCGTCCACCAAACCAGAGCGCCATAAGCCAACATTGGCCTGGTCAGCGCTTTTTATAACCACAGTGTATAACCACAGAGTAATCTTCGGAGAGAGCCCCCATGTTTTCCATTACATTGGTAGAGTGTAATTGTGCTTTTATTAAAATTGTAGTCAAGATGCTTGTTCCAGAGCAGTTTGCTATCAAGGATCACCCCCAAGTACTTGACTTCGCCTTTAAGTGTTAGTTCTGTGTTGAAGAGTTTTGGAAGCCTATGGGGCCCAAGAGTTCTCTTGTTGGTAAACATTATTAGTTCTGTTTTCGAGGAGTTAACCGATAGTTCGTGCTTCGTGCACCAACTCTCGATTATTTTGAAGGCTTTTCTCATGGGATCCCATAAGATGCCCTCAAATTTTCCCGAGATCAAAATTGCTATATCATCCGCGTATCCCACCGAGTGCAGACTGCTGGCGTTGAGCTCATTTACCACTAGATTCCACAGCAGTTGTGACAGCACCCCACCCTGCGGGCAGCCTCGACTCACGATACCTCGTGTGGTGGTATTCACGGTAAATTGAATAGCTCGGTATTTTAACATGTTATTTATCCATTCTATGAGTGTTCGCGCAACGCCGTGCGTGGCAAGTGCCTGTTCGATGCTGACGAAGTTTGTTTTGTCGAAAGCACCTTCTTTATCAATGAAGGCGCCTAGAGTTGGGTTTTTGTCTTTAAGAGCATTTCTTATGCGTGAAACTACGCTATGGAGTGCTGATTCAGTTGATTTGCCTGCACAGTAGGCGTGTTGATTTGGATGTAGAGGTCTTTGTACCGAAATTTGGCATCTGATCTTCCTATCCCTCAGCCTCTCCAGTGTCTTCAATAAGAACGAAGAGAGACTTATAGGTCTAAAAGATTTGGGCTGGGTTTAGTCGTCCCTACCTGGTTTCGGTAGATTATTTTTACTTCTCGCCATTTCAAGGGAATGTAGCGGTGGGTCAGAAAAGCTCGGAACACCTTTACGAGGTAATCAGCCAGCACGTCTTGGCTCCACCTGAGCAGAGCCGGGAAAAAACCATCCAGTCCTGCTGCCTTGAAAGGTAGGAAGGTGTTGATTGCCCATGTTATTATATTGCTTGACTATTTGGAAATTTGGAACCGAACAAAAAGCTTTCAATTTTGAAATAACTAATAATACATAGGTACCTACTTACCTACCTAATTTAGACTTTACTTTCGCAGGTAAATTAAAAAACCCAGTGGAATGCGAACAGAGTGTTGCATAAATCTGGAAAAGAAATCCTTTTAGCATTTTCCAGGAGTGCCTCTGTGTTGTTGTGTGTGCATCACGCCAAAATAATGGCGCTTTTAACGCGTAGAGACGTCTTTATTTTTACATCTTTCTCACATTATAATTTATTATAAATTCAAAAGTAGGTAATGATGTAACTAATATTTTTGTATAATATAATTTAAAAGTGTCCATGGAGTTTGTTGCCAGTTCTTCTCCATAGGTATGTAGGTACCTACCTACTGCGCTTGGGCAACTAGCTTCATATTTTCTGATTCACCGACTTCTTGACAATTCAAAAGTACCAGTAAATGGTTTATTTGAAATAAATGCTATGAGTTGAGTTTGAATGAGAAGCAACGGCGTTCAGATCTGATGGTCAATTCTCGTAATTTAAAACGATCAAAATCTAGTCGCAGTCTCATCTCGGCGACAAACAAATGTCAAACACTTGTCAAAATGTTCGAAAATGTAGGTTTAAGTTTAAATACAGAACGCACACATCTCTTTTGAGCTTTGAACACAGTTAAACTTTCTGTGGAATCTCACGTGGGGGTCATGTCAAAAACTGCCTCTCACCCCCTAATTGCGAACTGGACCAATTGCGAACTAGACCAATTGCGAACTGGACCAATTACGAACTGGACCAATTGCGAATTGGACCAATTGAGAATTGGACATTTTGCTAATTGGACATAATGCGCCCAAACGGTATTTTCGACAGATTGAGACTGAGATCAGACTGTGAACGTTCTTAAAATTACGAGAATTGCCCCTCTGAAACTTAACTTGCATTTTCATCATCATGAGACAAAAGTCGTTCACTGCTGGACATTAGACTCTCCAAGCAACGCCACAATGATAATATACGGATTTTCAAGTTATTATTTATTTCGTCCGTAGTTTATCATTGATACCAATTTAAAAGGAAAAAAATCCTGAAAATTTCTCCACCGTCCTCTACGTTTTTTCCAGGGTTTATTAAAGCTTTTCCCCTACGGGGTGTAAAGTTCTAATGCTCGGAACGAGACCCTAAAGAGGATGGCGTGAGGAGCGGGTACGCCCGCCGGGCTCTCCGGCCTGCGATCCACTTCCACTGACCCAATTCCTTGCGTCTCATATGCTCCAAATTAGTGACCCCGACGTGCTACGGAGCTCCGATATACCTTCTTATACAACCGTATTATGTATTGTGGCTATTTCTGAGAGGTATTTAAAACCTTTTGTTCTAAATTTTCTGTTCAAACTGAATTATGTAGGAAGTATTCACATGCACAGGAGCGGTACATACCTAATGTACTAGTTAGGGAATCTTACCTAGGTCCTACTTTTAACTGATTGAATTGAATTCGTATGAGTGCTTGGATGGAATTCGGGTGATGTAGGTACCCCGGAGTACGGGTGCCTTTTGAAGGTTTACCCCGAAACCCAAAAAAAAAAAAAAGTTACCTACTAATCTTTGGTAGATACATAGTCATATTCGCTAACACGCACGAGGAGATCCGCAGGAGAACCAAGGTATAGTAACCAAGGTAGGAACGACATAGCCCGAAGAATTGCCAAACTTAAGTGGCAGTGGGCAGGGCACATTGCTCGCAGAACAGATGGCCGATGGGGCCGAAAGGTTCTGGAGTGGCGACCGCGTACCGGAAGACGTAGCGTTGGAAGGCTTCCCACAAGGTGGACCGACGACCTTGTGAAGGGCGCAGGAACCCGTTGGTTGCGGGAAGCACAGAACCGGTCGACGTGGAGGCCAATGTCCAGCAGTGGACGTCTTTCGGCTGAAATGATGATGATGATGATTCGCTAACAAATTAGATTTATGGCGGAAGATAGCACAATGTAGGTAATATTGATTTCGGTGTATGACAAACTGATAGGTATCGTTTTTTTTATTAACTATGTAGGCACCTAATGACGTAGCTCGACATCTAAGGTTTTTAATGACTCTATAATAATATGATCATACAGCTTTTTTTTACCTAAGAAGAGCCTGGCTACAATCATTATTATAAGAGATCTGCATAAGCAGATCCAATTATTTGGGTGATGATGATTCGATGATATTATGCTTCCCACCTAAGTATTTGCAATGACAGCGTTCTGGCTGTAATCAGGGTTAATGTTTTTGCTTCTGCTTAGCTATCAAACAGAGAAAACCAGAGATCTTTGTGAAACTAGGTACTACCGAGAAATTCTCCTATTTTCCGCAGTAGGTAATTGTAGGTAGGTAATGATTATCTATTGTAAGTTTTGGATAAACTTGAGTAAGTAGGTATTATCCATTATTTTTGGTGGATAGTGACTAACCTACTGATAATGTTTTACCAATAACCATGTAGGTATCTACATGGTTATTGGTAAAACATTATCAACCTCTTAAGAGGTCATTGTACCTACTATGGTCACTGAAACAATAGGTACCTACCTAATAGCCAACTCAAATATTAAAACCTTGAACTACTCGAATAAATCTTACAAGTATGAATGTGGACTAAAGACGACGATCCAGCAAGTGGGTCAATGGTTATCAAACGGCGGATGAGCTACACGAGTCGCAAGTAGGGTTACCAGCCGTCCGACATGTCCGGTTTTTTAAACCCCATCCGGACTTGCCCGGCCTTGTCATTTGTCTGGTCTTTTGATTGAGGGTGATTTAACAAATACACAACATAATGGTGCTGATTCTGTTGTTCACAAACTAAACTAAATTTAAGTTCAGTGCATCTTTTTCTTTCTATTCTATTAAGAAAAGGACAGAAGATAAATTTTAGTTTAGTGCTGCCAAATTAATCAGTGCCTGAAGTAAATTGACGTAACTTTAGCGAAGTTTTTAATCACGTCTAAACTTATATGTATGGAGTAGTATCAGGCGCTGATTAATTTAGGCCTATTTTTATTGTAAGCCATATTTTTTTACTTGAGGATGCATTAAACCATTTTATTAATATATAGTTATATTTAACTCTAGAACAATGTGTTTCTTATGTTTAGAAGAAAGTTGAAAGCTGCGAGTAGATAATTATCACGTTTTCATTGTTATTACGAGTATCTCCAGTCTCTATTTTTTTTGTTCCAAATAAAAACTTTTTGCTTTTTAACCGACTTCTAAAAAAGGAGGAGGTTCTCAATTCGGATGTTTGTATTTTTTTTTTTTTTTATTTGTTCGCGCATAACTCCGTCGCTTGCCAACCGATTTGAAAAATCCTTTTTTTGTTAGAAAGGGTATGCTTCCCAAATGGTCCCATGAAAATTTTATTGAAATCGGACAAGCGGTTTTTGGAAAATCAACAAAAACCTAAAAAATTATCTACATTAACGATCTTTTCATATTTCATAACTCCGTCATTTACGAACCGATTTGGAAAATACTTTTTTGAGCATTTGCTCTCGAAAATCATCATTTGGTAAAGTGGAGCTGATGATAAAGACCACAGATGGCTATCGGAACAACTCAATGACAAATATTTCACGGGTTGCGATTCGATTACTTTAATATGGTTGCTAAGCAATTTATGCTCTTTACAAGCTCCATTCCACCATATGCAATGGTGAAATGGAGCTGATGGTGACTTCTCAAACAGCTCCAGTTCTCCTGGCTTATGGGAACTCCTCAACAACTAACGTCCCTGCATCGGGTAAAGCAATATTTTGTAAAAGGTGATAAGCAGTTGACATTAGGCTATTGTAACTTAGATAAATTACAAACTGACTCACTAAAAAGTGAAAAATAAAAACTTTTTTACAAAAAAAAACAACCGACTTCCGAAAAACACTATACTTAAAGTGAAAAATAACTTTAATTTCGGAAGTCGGTGGCAAAAAACTAAAATACAAATCCAAAGACACCGACTTCCGAAATTAAAGTTATTTTTCACTTTAAGTATAGTGTTTTTCGGAAGTCGGTTGTTTTTTTTTGTAAAAAAGTTTTTTTACTTTAGTTTAACGAATGCTGAAAAAAGAAAGAAAAAAAGGCAGGATTGTTTTTGCAATAGTGAGGATTTTATTCAGGACATTTCGAATTTAGAAATGGTAACCGTAGTCGCAAGTGGCGGAGGCGCATAGTCGTCGCGGGATTCAAGTCATTAAGCCGCCTCTCCGCCGAGCCAGCCTCGATAGCGCTGACCCATATCTTTTAATCCGAAATGTAGGTAACTGGGCCGTCGCCGCCGCTTTTATACGTTTTAAATAACGAAGGGGCGACCCTGTTTTACTTTGTTGGGAGGTAGCAGATGTGGTCACTGTGAATTTATGTAGGTATAGTCTCGGGCCATAAATCCAGTAGCACGTGAACGATCGTATTCGCCTGCACGTTACTAGGCGTTTAGGTACATTGTATACATGTGTGAGTGATTTCAACGCAAACATTTACCCGTCATATAGTATAACTACGTGAAGGTGATACCTAGTGTGGGGTCAATACTAGACAAAGATAACAATATAGTTTTGTTTTCTTCATTATTAGTGTTCACACCGAGCCAATCCGAAACTAAAGCCAAAATTTAAACTTATTATCATCAGTCCATGGTTAAGTGCAGCAATGCACCTATGACTTGAAAACGAATGCCTGTCGGTTGGAAACCGTCTAGGTCAGAATGACGGGTGTACTGTTACAGAACTGAATATGTTATATATGAAAGGAATGTACCAGCAAGAAACAAGAACAATTGAAATAATAAAGTGAGCCGCAGTCCTGACAGTCAGAATGACGGGTGAATACTAAAATTAGAGACCGGATTATAAGCGTTTGCATATTCGCATATGCATTTGCATATTTTAGCCATTCTCAGCGTAATAGCATATTTTACCTAAGATCTAGTTATGATGCATATTTTCGGTACATTTACAATATTTTTCACTCACCCTGCGTTCCGAAATGCGACCAAATTTAATAACAGTCACAAAATATAAGGGCTTAGCTATTGAGTAATAATTGTGACTTACTGCATTTCGGAACGCAGTCAGTAGCCGCGCGCGTCTTTTGTTTTGACAGTTACGATAATAAAATGAAAGAGACAGAAGAACGTTCGTCTTACGAAGGGCTATCGTAATTATCGTATTACCCAGTAAGTGGGTTGTGGCGGTCAGATAAGCAGTCGCTTCATGTAAAATACTGGTATTCAGCTGAATTGGATTAGACTGGAAGCCGATCACAACATATTAAGTAGTTGGGAAAAGGCTAGGCAGATGATGATGATAATCTTATATTATACTTACTTACTTTATAAGTGACATTAATATTAAGTATTTATATAGGTATAGGTATTTCTTATATAATATATGACGGAGAAGGTATAGTGTGTCTCGTTATTATCAGCCATATTTTAACTACTGTGGGCGTACTGTGGGAAGTGTTGGTTATTGCGCAATAGAAAAACCGTTTAGAGTTCAAATCAGATTATAATTTCACGAACAAATTAATCACACTAGCAAATTACACACTGTAGATACACGACACAACCAGATACGGAACGCGGGACAGTTTCTGAGCACACGTTGTTCGTACGATGTCCAATGTCCAAGCTCCACATCGTTCTGTCGCGCTGTCGTGCGTCGACCCCCCTAGAACTCAGGCTAGACTCTGACAAGGGCCACCAGATGGCGCTAGCGTTCCGAATAGTCAAACGAATGCGATATATATTTCGTAATGTAGTGAGTCTTGTGGCTAAGTAATAACAGCCGCACGGGTCGGTCGATAAGGTTAAGCTACACTTGCCGCGTTTCCGTGCGTGGTCCGTGGATGGGTGACCATCTTCACATACCAAGACCCCTCCGTGCCTCGGAAAGCACGTTAAGCCGTTGGTCCCGGCTGTTATTCATAGATCTTTGACAATCGTTACTGGTCGTCAGTAGCCCGAAAGTCTGACTACCAGTCTTACCAAGGAGGACAGTATTCACTGGGTAATGGTCAGATAGGCAGTCGCTCCATGTAAAATACTGGTATTCAGCTGCATCCGGTAAGACTGGAAGCCGACCCCAACATAGTTGGGAAAAGGCTAGGTAGATAGATGATGACATATTTAAAACATAATTCTGTCTCTGTCATTTTAAAACTACAAAGGATTGACAGACACGCTAAGACTTTTCGTATAGCGCTAAATCTGTTTAGTTATTTCATATTTGTGATACATTCGGGCCTTGGACTTGGTTCTAAAGTCATTTTTTGTAGTATAAACTTTAACTTCAGATGGAATAAAGTACAAAATTGGCTCGAAGGCTTCAATTTGGACTAAAGTTAGAACTTATTCTTAAATGAGCCGGATAATTTTGGGGTTTCTTTCGAACACACCTAACCACCTTATTCTTTGATGACCTTATTCTTTTGTGCAAAATTATGATGAAGATGATTACTTTTGTTTTGTTATCTCTTCTCTCTTCTTGGTCGCGTACTTCATTACTTTATGCACGATGTTCTTCCACTTCGTTCGGTTCTCAGCTTTTCTAAGGGCGTTCGTAACAGAGAGTCCAGTGAGGGTGGTTGCTCTGGTTACTTGGTCTGACCAGCGGTTAGGTGACAGTCCGCGAGGTCTCTTCCCATCTACCTTACCCATCACCACCAAGTTTTCAAGATTATCTGGTTCCCGACGGGCAATGTGACCAAAGTAACCGAGAATTCTTTGGTAACAGATCCTGGATAGGTCTATCTTTTATGCGAAGCGGCTCAAGGATAGATTTTTTGCGGTCCATGGAATGCGGAGCATTCTTCGCCAACACCACATCTCAAAAGCTTGTATCTTTTTTCGTTCTATTGCCCGAATCGTCCACGACTCCGATCCCTAAAGGAATATCGAGAATACCAGTGTCCGGACTAGTCTCATCTTGGTGACATTGGAGACTTTTCTGTCCTGCCAAATACGTGTCAGCTTACTCATCGCAGCTTTTAGTCATTTGAGTCCTTCTCTTGATCTATCTTTCGCTCCCGTTCTGGAGAGTTGACCGGTTCTGAGCATGACTTTTGTCTTCGACTTATTGATAGTGAGTCCAACCAGTCCACTCTCTTATTCAGTTATCCTACTCTGCGATACAGATCAGCTAGTTCCTTTTCTCAAGATACAAAGAGTGTATCTTTATTCCCTCGACAGAAACGCCTCCCTCCCGCTCTTCTAAGGCTTTTCTCATTATGTATTCACCATATATATTAAAGAGAATAGGAGAAAGACTACATCCCTGTCTTACCCCCTTTACTGGCTTGAAAGGGCCTGAGATGACGTCATTAGCTCTTGCCATGGATACCCCCTTATGTTTTGTTATAATAACACAGAACTTTTATTAACCTATTTATTTACAATACATATAGATAGGGCTTTGTAGACTTAGGTCCGTATTATAGAAAGAAACTCAAGCATTGATCTCTATTTAAAACTATATAGTTTTGAGTCAAGTTTTAATTTTGGGACGTTCCTCAAGCATAGAATATTCTCTACTAAGTACACTAAATAAGAATATAAATGTAGAAATTTTACAAGGCGTGACACAATAGGCGGTAACTAATTGATCATAGTTCAGTCGAGCTTGGCATTCTGAAAGTTTCTGGATCTGGCCACTTGCAATAAAAGAATGAAAAAACAATTATAGAATTCGAAAATGGAACTCTTTGGGAACATGTTACCTACTTTTTAATTTGCGAGACTGTCCTTTGTTTTTCATTGTGATGGTGACGTACTTACGAAAATTGTGTGTGTCGCTATCAAAATTAATTTAACTCGTGAACATTTTCGTTTAATAATTTTTTATGATTTTCGTTGTAGCTTAAGTCAACAAGAGAGTTGCCAGAGACTTCAATTGGCATTTGGTGATGAAGCACCATGTCGCAGCTATGTGTATTCCTGGTTTGAAGAATTTAGACGTGGACGTCATCATCATCTCATCTCCATGACCAGGTATGTGAAGTGGGTTACAGACTCTAATCTCAGACCAAATAAAAAGGACTATAATATTGACACCGTACGACAACTTATTGAAATTGACAAAAAATTACTTGCCAGCAAATTCGTGCTTTGTTAGGCATTAGAATGAGCCAAGTGCAAAACATTTTACACGTGCATCTGAAGGTTCGGAAGCTTTGCACTCGATGGATACCGCATGACTTAACGGAGGACCAGAAACGACTGCGTGTTCAGTGGTGCCGTAAAACGATAAAAAAGTTTAACGGAGGACAGTCATTGGCTGACTATAATATCGTGACAGGTAAGTAACGAAACCTGGGTTTACTGCTTTGAACCTGAAAGAAAAAGCCAGTCGGCAGAGTGGGTCTCTCCTTTTGCAAAAGAGAGCTGTCAGAGACATTTATAATCTACGTCGCCGCGAATCTCTCAGGTAACTGTTTAAAAAAATTAATATTATTACGGTACCTTGCCAATTCATTTATGAAAATATTATGTATGTAAGAAAAAATCTACATCTTTTTAATAAATTAAGCGATAGACATAATTTTAATACTAGAAATACATCCACCATTTTTTAGACTCTACAAAGTACATACCTACATCTTTTATGGGGTACTGTGTTAAATGTCACAATAAAAGACCTTGTGATATTATATTGCAATTAAATGAAAGAAAGTTTAAAACGCACATTAAAAGTACACTTTGTAAACAAGCATACTTACTATAAATTAGAAGATTATATCCACGATAAGAACGCTTGGAAACATGCTGGTCCTGCTCCATAGGACAATCTAGAGACTAGACAAAATCAAACTGGTTGCTAATTTAATTGTAAAATTGATTCTTTTTTTTTGACGTTGATTTATATTCTGTAATTACTTAAACTCACACCCTGACCCTGTGATTTTTTTATTTAAATGAAAATCGTTTACTTTTACCATATTTGTAAATATGTGAGCACCATGTATCTATAAGATAATTAATTTATGTCATGTTTTCATTTTTAATTCTTTTACCTATTGTGGTATAGTAATTTTATTTTAGGTGCATCGTCTTCACATATTATTATATAATTAATGTACTTATGCAAAATATTGTAAAACATTAAAAAAAAGTAACGGTGGAGTTTCTTGCCCATTTTTCTCCATACGAAAACTACCTTTGGGAATGGGCGACTAGAATCAATTCTATTTTATTTATCGTAATTTTTGACGTTCAAAAGTGCCTTTTATGTGCCTTTCTAGACTTTGACTTTGAAAATTTGCGACGAAAGTTAAGAAAAGTCGAAGCATTGGTAAAAAAATGGATGTTTTTTTTTGGCAAATCAGGACATTACACCACAGTATCGCTTGAAGATCAAAGGACAGTGACTGCAGATTGGTACGTCAACACGTCTTGCTGGCCCAGAGTCTTAGAAAAAGTTCGCGAAAAGCGTCCTTGAAGTAATGTCCTCCTTCACCACGATAACGCATCCTCACATTCCGCTAAGGTAACAGAAGCCTATTTGAAGGCTTCAAATGTGGAACTGATGACGCATCCGCCTTACAGCCCGGACCTCGCACCCTGCGATTTCTTTTTGTTTTCAGAAATTAAAGACAAACATAGAGGCACACGTTTTACGAGCCCTTTTTTTTTTTTTTTTTTTGAGGATGGGAAATCATCAAATGACTCCTCCCGCTCTGGGTGGAGCGGAAGGGAGTGTCAGACTCTTACTGACTAAAACCCACCCGTGTTCCTTCCTTAGCCCTTTATGTTCCGGGCCAGCGGTAACCCTTTCGGACAATCCCGCTGACCCGGCAGGCTTCGGCCCTAAGGGGCCCCTCCTCGATGCTGACATCTCTTTGAGGCGCGCGTGGAACACGTACGCGCCGTCCGGCACGGGCCTGGTCCTGATCGGGCGGTGAGCTACCCATTACTCTCCGCCGGCAGGCCCGCGCCTACGGTGGCCGGGAGTCGTCACGCGGCTCCCGACGCCCGGAGCGTCTCCCGCGGCGGCTTGGACGGGAGGCTCTCTCCCTGAGCCGTTCCGCCACCTCCTTCGCTAGCATGACTGCTTCGCAGAAGGAGGTGACAGCCTCCCACTCCCTCTCGCCCCGGACCATGGCTTGCACCAGGGCCGGACGCGAGAGGTCGCCGTCGCTGCCAATCGCCTCTACGAGGACACGGCGGTGCTCCGCCCAAGCGGGGCAAACCTCCACCGTGTGCTCCACCGTGTCCTCTGGGCGATCCTGGCAATGGTGACACCCGGGCGTTTCCTCCCGCCTGATGATGTGCAGGAACCTCCCGAAACTTCCGTGTCCGGTGAGGACCTGCGTCAGGCGAAAGGTGAGGGCGCCGTGGCGCCTCTCTAGCCACTCCTCAAAGAGGGGCTTTTACGAGCCCTGCCGGTCGATTCTGTAAAAATCTCACCGTGAAAACTTAGGTGAAGTGAGTTTGTTTTTGCTAGGAATTGTCACTATTGACAGCTCACTCCACGGTTACTTCACCTAAGTTTTCACGGTGAGATTTTTACAGAATAGCACCGTTGAATCGGCGGTGAATGCGTTCCATGAAGCCATTGAAGAGGTCCCTAAGGAAGACGGGTCCAACTGCTTTGTACCTACAGTAGTTTCAGCGAATGCAAAAATGCACTAATTGCGAGGGAGTTTATACTTTTAAAACAAAAAAAGTATCGTAAGTCTTATATCTAGTCTTATTTATCAGAATCCAGAAACTTTCAGTATGCCCTAAGTATACGGAGAAGAAAATTATTAAAATACATAATTTATTTAACAATTTTTCAAAGAATTTAGTATTTATATAAGCAGGTTCTTTTCCAATGGGTCAATATACATTTTTTTCCTGCCTTCATATAGTGATAAAAAAATCTATTGACAAAACTAATAATAGAAACGTACAAACCCACGAAATAATCTTATCTATACTTATAATAAATCTGTAGAAGGGTCAATTCTGTACATTGAAAATATTGAAAAAATAAATAGCGGGGGGTGTTGCTGGATCGATACCAAACCCAAATATGTGATTAAAAAAATTTTTGTCTGTCTGTCTGTCTGTCTGTCTGTCTGTCTGTCTGTATATGCAGGCATCACGTGAAAACTAACGGTTCGATTTCGATGAAACTTGGTATAATTATACCTTATTATCCTGGGCATAAAATAGGATACTTTTTATCCTGGAAAAATACGTAGAAAAAAAAATCTTACTTTTCAGTTTTATTCATAGACGTTGTTCTGTAGAACCGCGAACACACGTTGCATTACCCGCAGTGGATAATTTTCCATTTTAATTTAAGAGAATACAGTTTCCTGTAGCTTTGTGTTACACCATGACAATAAATAAGGCTCAAGGTCAGACCCTAGGAGTTGCTGGCGTAGATCTTACCGCGAGTTGTTTTTCACACGGGCAACTTTACGTAGCTCTTTCCCGTGTGAGCAGTCCAAGAAATCTTCATGTTCATATTCCGGACGAGATCACTAACAATGTTGTGTATGCCGAAGCTCTCAATTAACTTTCTGTCGCATTGTCACGATCACTTTTTTATTATTGCAAACTTTTCGTCACTGTCAGTAATTTACTGTTTCATGCTACTTATCAAGGTCGGAATTACTATGAAAAAAATACTTACTACAGAACGCGAGCTCAACAGCAGTAGCTCAATAGAGGGATCTCCTTAATTATTATAGGCTTAGCCGTATTTGGGTCCAATAGATATTTATAAGATGTCATTGTCAGAGTTACTCAAAATGGAGAAATAAACCATCCACGCGAAGACCGACATCCGCGCGGACGGAGTCGCGGGCGGAAGCTAGTATATAATAGGTGCAAAGCTACCAGGTTCTTTTGACGCATCGTCAAAATTGGAACTGAAACCACCATTTCTGTTAAAAACCAAAAGCCGCCAAAAGATCTTTGTAGCACTCTACAAAGGTTTAACTTCAATAAATGTGGGATTGTACACTTCGGGACTGACAAAAAAAACGCAGATTTTCTAAATATTTGGGTTCTTATGGTGCATTTTAATATTTCTTATCCTTTGAAGATCAGAACAAAGTTGGTAAATAACATAAACCGTAAACGAAAACAGACTGATGCATAGACAACTCTTGTACACATCTCTGATTGAGGCTCGATATGTGTCTCGTTTCAGGTGAGTATAGATTGATTACCGTTCTGGAATAAGAACGATGCTCAAGCATTGATTCTATACTTAAACAGTGATCGACTGATCACTGACGATCAAACTACACTTGCGGACCTTAAGGTGACTCTAGTCGATATTTTTTCCATACAAATTTCGGGAGTGTATTACTTGACATTGTGCATCCAAAGTTAAGCATGATATCGTTTTGTCTTATTATTAATGTTGTCTGTACGGAAACAGAATAGTAAAATAAAAAGCCATTAAAAAGTTATGAGCCAACAAAGATTCGTTTTTCTTGCTATTTTTAACGTAACTTTGGGTGTAAATAAGTAATATAAGAACTGTAAAATCTTCAAAACCAAGTCCGTACCGACAAAGCTCAGTTATCGAAGAGTTCAATAAACTTTATTTTTAATTGATTTACGCATTATTTTTTTCATAAAACACTTTTTTCCGAAGCACTTTTAATTTTTTTTTCCGCGCCTATGAGTTCGGAATGGTATTTCTGTGGGTGAGAACTAGACTTTTTTCATGTAGACTAGCGTCTAACTGCTTATCACTGATACTAGCTCAGTCGGGCACGAAGCCAGATAAGACAACGTGATTTTTGGCCATGACCACCAGTGAGTTCGAGCTCGCGACTAGTTTGCTCTTAAGTATAAAGTGAGATATTCGAAATTGAATAGAATCATCTACAATTCTGTATAATAAAATCACTTCACACACCCTGTAGGATTGGGTTTGATATAATTTTAATTTTCTTATACAAAGAGTGTTATCCCCTAGTGGGAGTTATGGGTTATCACAGCGGGCCCTAAGCAAAAACCAGCGCTGCGTCAATTTATTGTTTAAATATCGCAGCATTATGCTGTGATACGAGCGTCTTTGGCCTCGCACATATTGTTTTTTTTATGTTCAATTTGTTCGTTTTATTTTCTATCATGTCCAAAATAAAATATATTTATTTCTATTATAATTGAGTAAGAGGAAATGCGGTCGGAGAGACTTTCGAGAAAGAATAAGTAAAAAGTCATAATTCTAGGTTTGGCTCTCGCTTATTTCCTCCTCCAATATTGGACCAATTTAAAAGATATTTCATAAAATCAAGAAGGATACATACCTACTGTGTCTCTATTTCTTCTTTTTTCATTAATAGTTGTCAAATTTGTACACTAGGCCTCTGTAGACAGCGGTTTAAATCGAGGGTTCTAGTGCTTATAAAAATCATCAAAAAGGAAAACATAGGGACATACAAGTTAATATTTGTTATTCTGTAAAATATAATTGCTTTATGGTCAGTAGCCAGAAAGAAAACAGGCGAGAGTATTTCTATAGAGAAACGACCACTCGCATTTCCTCTTAGGATTATCTACGTACTTACTCGTATATAAATTTTAGACTAATATAAATATATTCATACATGTTTTTTTTCTAATTCTGTAAGTATAAAATTTAGAATGCATGACAGCTCTTTGAGAACCAGCATATCTTAGATAAATACTTTTTTTTAGAATATGAACAGTCCATAGATTTTTCAAAAGATATGATTATATAAGTACCTATATAGGTATTATATAATGCAACAACCATTGAGTTAGACCAACTGGTCAAATTTCAATTGGTCCATGGAGCACCGACGATATTTAACATTGAACAAATAGCTAATCGTTACACACGAAAATACTTTCGAAAATCCTTTTGAATATCGTTGTCCAGTGAGAGCTCATCCTACTCAGGTTGATCGCCTTCCGGAGACACCTGCTGAGGCAACACAGTATACCTTTTGAGCACGCATGCTGTAACTGAAAAGCCAAAAGAGTTATATGATAAACATAGGCGCCTATTATCTGAAAACATATAGCACACTGACACATTCACAGTCAAACTTCATTTAATTACAACACTAGCTGAACCGACAGACGTTGCCTTTTCCAAATTTCAGTAGCACATATGAGCACATACAAAAATCCCATAGACAAAAGGACGTTCAACTATTCCCGATTTAAAAAAAAAAAATCCTATTCGGACTATCCTAATCGGAGCTTCATGGGCGTACCGTGAGGAGGTAGGCCCTTAATCCCCCCCCAAAACCCCCTACCCTGGACATGAATTTCCACCTCTGGGCCCTTCCTATCTTTCATATATTTAGCTAGTAAATTACGTTCCTACGCCTAAGTATGTACTACAATTCATTTTTAACAATCGTCTAGGAGTTTGAGTACTTTAGACGGTCTACCCAAATGTCCTTTCTTTCGAATTGTACGATGAGTCATTGCGCTCCTTAAGTTTTGAGCTGAGCTTCACGATAACCGACAAATATTACTATTAATATACGCGCTGACTAGACGGGCCCACTCATATCTGTGGTTCATCATGTGGTGTGGATCATCTTGGTCAGGCCATATGAGGACCATGCGGATTAGCATCCGCATTCGTATTTTATTATTCTTGGTCGATGGGAAGTACCCTGGTTATAATTTATTTGAGAGTATCAAAATATGTCGCATAAGTGGTCGTACTTTTATAAGTATTGCCTTGACATAGAAGCGAACCCCAAGGGACCGTAGACCTACAAATTTGATATTAATTTCAACTTGATACCTCCACGCGTTCCTGTGAAAAAAGGTTAAGTGTAGAGTCAGACAGACATCCAGACGGCGAGCGGGGGGCGGACGGACGAACGAAGTGATCCTATAAGGATTCCGTTTTGCGTTTTGAGATACAGAACCCTAATAATTAGTCACAATCATATTTAAATGGGTACCTACTTAAATAAATATTAAGAGTCCCTATAAATTTCGCGGACTGAAAACAGAAAAATATTTTTTTTTCAGCGCAAATTTCTAAATATCCTTAAGTTATCTAGTTTTTTTTAAATGCACAAGTATTTATCACCTATCTAGTAAGTCTACGAATTTAAGTTTTTGATAACTACTTAATATAAATTCGTTTATAAGGCATTATTTAGATATTTTACTACAATTAAATTAGTAGTCAAAATAAAAATATAAAAATTGATTTTGGTAGATAAACACCTCAAATTTTAAAATATTTAACACTTTTTGTTATTTTCAACAAATTCTTACGCGTAGACGACGGTTTTGCGCATGACTTTATTGTGTTTTTTCAGCGTAGTCAACATTTTTTACAGGTACTAATTCATTAAACTTAAAAAATAAAAATCGTAGACTTACTAATATACTATATGCCTAGTATTTAGGATTTTTTTCAGATCGTTATTTGCTACCAGTTAGCTAAGAAAGCAATCAAAAAACTTGGTGTTTCGTGATTACGGTTTTTTTTTTGGAATTTATATTAAGTAGTTAGCAAAACTTAAATTCGTAGACTTACTAGATAGATAGGTGATAAATACTTGTATATTTAAAAAAAAACTAGATAACTTAAGGATATTGAGAAATTTGCGCTGAAAAAAACTGATTTTTCTGTTTTTAGTCCGCGAAATTGATAGGGACTCTTAAGCAGTAGAATGGCTGAAGGGAAATCGAATTAGTCGGTAAAAAATCTAACTTGGAAATAGAGCGAGCGGGTGGTGACAGATCTAACCTAACCTAACCCATTTTTTTGGGGTGCCCTGGCTTGGCTGCGATCGGCTCGCGCGGTAAGATAACAGTTCCAACCTAAGCTATGAACTGCCGTACTATTTACCTAACTGCCCATTAACATATTTACTGGTCATTCATTTCTTTCTTTACTATCACACTTATTTTACAACCGACTAAAAATAAAATGACTATCCGTGATTTTTTTCAACTGATCATAATAAACTCCCCAATGTTAAATTATCGGTTGTAAAACCCCATTTTAATACATTATTTATTTTTGACATGTTAAAGTATTTTTTTTAGGCGAAAGCGCCAGGGTTGCCCGCGAAATTCAATTTTTTTTACATTTTTTGCAATCTGCTGGTCAGTATTAAGTTGTACGTTGATTAAAATAAGATTTGCGGCCGTAATAAATATGTATTTACAGAAATATAATCATTAAAGTCATCAACACAACTCTCTAAGACCAAGTAATCCCCAAGAATCTTAACATTTGGGGATTAAACTAACTTAACAAGTTGGATTACTGATTGTAATAATTATAATTCTGTAAATACATATTTGTTACGACCGCGAAACATGTTTTAATCAACGTACAACTTAATACTGACCAGCAAATTGCAAAAAACGTAAGAAAATTTGAATTTCGCGAGCTACCTTAGCGCTTCCCCCTTTAAACAATTTACAGACAGACAGGCAGCCTGCGTCTGCCCCGCTCCCGCACCTGCGCCCGCACCCGCGCCCGCGCCCCAGTCTGGCTAAACACGAGTACAGAACAAGAAAGTTGTTAGTTTATTTTAACCTAGCGGCCAGCCCTTGCTTCGAACGGTTCTTACGATTTGACAAAACAGAGATTACTTACATTTAATGTTGTATGTATTTATTGTATTTAAGTTATAATATTGTATTGTATGTGTTTTATATGGGCCTTGATGCCTGAAATAAATAGATAAATAAAATAAAAATTATTTTATGTAAGTTTATCCACCAACCCGCACTGGACCCGCGTGGCGGATTACGGCCCACTCCCTCTAACAGCGAGATGACCTGAATCCCAACAGTGGAAACATTATAGGCTGATTATGCTATATTATAAGTTTAATATTAATTTACAGACTGGAGCACATCAACCTACTACAATCTGTCAAATTTCTTTAAATAGATTTTCAACTTTATCGCTAAAGCATAAGGTTCAAAGTTGATTGGGAAAATTTGACATTTTCGGGTAGCTTGATGTACCTGTGTTTGTGTCTGTACCTACTGTAAACATAAACCCTCTGAAATAAATTATCTCAATGATGGTGAAGCCGCATCAAAATCCATTTCGTAGTTCAGCACAAACAAAAACGAAAAACGACTGTTGCATACAACTTTTTTTTTTTTTGCTGGTGGGAAATCATCAAATGACTCCCTGATGAACTCATTTTGAGTATGCCAAACCGATGTTCTTGTGTTGTTAGTGTTCGCGGTAGAAACACGGATTATTAATTGTTTAAGTTACCCAATAAAATTTTAAAGAAAACTGTTATTTCAGTCTTTTTTTTGAACTTTTGTGTTAGTGGTTCAAATGTCAAAAATCCCTTTATTAGGAAAATGGCAAATTTCTTTATTAATGCAAAGGTGACTTGGTTTATCGTTACTGTGACAAACGAAAACACTTTATTTGATGAATCCTTAAAGAAAATTTTAATTAATATCAATCAGGAGAAAAGTTATTGCAAAAATAATGTTGATCCCTAGACACTTTTGATGTGTGTAGATAGATAGGTGATAAATACTTGTATATTTAAAAAAAAACTAGATAACTTAAGGATATTGAGAAATTTGCGCTGAAAAAAACTGATTTTTCTGTTTTTAGTCCGCGAAATTGATAGGGACTCTTAAGCAGTAGAATGGCTGAAGGGAAATCGAATTAGTCGGTAAAAAATCTAACTTGGAAATAGAGCGAGCGGGTGGTGACAGATCTAACCTAACCCATTTTTTTGGGGTGCCCTGGCTTGGCTGCGATCGGCTCGCGCGGTAAGATAACAGTTCCAACCTAAGCTATGAACTGCCGAACTATTTACCTAACTGCCCATTAACATATTTACTGGTCATTCATTTCTTTCTTTACTATCACACTTATTTTACAACCGACTAAAAATAAAATGACTATCCGTGATTTTTTTCAACTGATCATAATAAACTCCCCAATGTTAAATTATCGGTTGTAAAACCCCATTTTAATACATTATTTATTTTTGACATGTTAAAGTATTTTTTTTAGGCGAAAGCGCCAGGGTTGCCCGCGAAATTCATTTTTTTTTACATTTTTTGCAATCTGCTGGTCAGTATTAAGTTGTACGTTGATTAAAATAAGATTCGCGGCCGTAATAAATATGTATTTACAGAAATATAATCATTAAAGTCATCAACACAACTCTCTAAGACCAAGTAATCCCCAAGAATCTTAACATTTGGGGATTAAACTAACTTAACAAGTTGGATTACTGATTGTAATAATTATAATTCTGTAAATACATATTTGTTACGACCGCGAAACATGTTTTAATCAACGTACAACTTAATACTGACCAGCAAATTGCAAAAAACGTAAGAAAATTTGAATTTCGCGAGCTACCTTAGCGCTTCCCCCTTAAACAATTTACAGACAGACAGGCAGCCTGCGTCTGCCCCGCTCCCGCACCTGCGCCCGCACCCGCGCCCGCGCCCCAGTCTGGCTAAACACGAGTACAGAACAAGAAAGTTGTTAGTTTATTTTAACCTAGCGGCCAGCCCTTGCTTCGAACGGTTCTTACGATTTGACAAAACAGAGATTACTTCCATTTAATGTTGTATGTATTTATTGTATTTAAGTTATAATATTGTATTGTATGTGTTTTATATGGGCCTTCATGCCTGAAATAAATAGATAAATAAAATAAAAATTATTTTATGTAAGTTTATCCACCAACCCGCACTGGACCCGCGTGGCGGATTACGGCCCACTCCCTCTAACAGCGAGATGACCTGAATCCCAACAGTGGAAATATTATAGGCTGATTATGCTATATTATAAGTTTAATATTAATTTACAGACTGGAGCACATCAACCTACTACAATCTGTCAAATTTCTTTAAATAGATTTTCAACTTTATCGCTAAAGCATAAGGTTCAAAGTTGATTGGGAAAATTTGACATTTTCGGGTAGCTTGATGTACCTGTGTTTGTGTCTGTACCTACTGTAAACATAAACCCTCTGAAATAAATTATCTCAATGATGGTGAAGCCGCATCAAAATCGAAAAACGACTGTTGCATACAACTTTTTTTTTTTTTTGCTGGTGGGAAATCATCAAATGACTCCCCCGCTCTGGGTGGAGCGGAAGGGAGTGTCAGACTCTTACTGACTAAAACCCACCCGTGTTCCTTCCTTAGCCCTTTATGTTCCGGGCCAGTGGTAACCCTTTCGGACAATCCCGCTGACCCGGCAGTTGTATACTACTTAAGATTTTTTTTTTAATACAATAAATTAAGACTTACGTTTTGGCTTAGGGTGTTCCGGGCGTTTTGGCTTTATTTGCCGCAGCGGCAGCGGCAACTCGTTGATAACCACTATCTGTAGGCAGAGGAATACATGTTATTTTGACGATAACGAGTATTGCGATAAATAAAAGAAAGAAAAAAAAACTGTATTACCCTGTTTTGGTCAACTGGTTTCCTGAGACGGGCAATTTTATTTAAAACTTTAGCTGCGCCCCGCGGTTTCACCCGCATAAGTTTCGATCCCGTGGGAATATCGGGATAAAAAGTAGCCCAGATATGTTAATCCAGCGTGTCAGCTACCTCCATACCAAATTTCATCAAAATTGGTCCAGCCGTTTAAGCTTGAAGAAGTAACAAACATATAAACACACACACACACTCACAAACTTTCGCCTTTATAATATTAGTGTGATTCTTAGTAGCAGCACTAGCAGCATCGTAAGTGTTCTAAGGCTCAACCTCCCCATTGTAAGCGTTACTTAATAAATGTACGAGCATCTGCTACACCTCGGCCGCTTCGAGGATTACTGGCATGATGTTACGTCGTTTACGTAACCTAGAATACTCCCTGGATCAAAACAGATCCATCCATTTTTTAAATATTAGTTTAGGCTGTATTCCGCACGTCCATGTAATAATTATAGTCTGTTTTAAAAGTATCTGGTGAAAATGTAAACATGAAAACTGAAACCTGTGGGTGCGAAATTGTAGTGTAATTTAGAAATTGAGAGCTTTGATTTGGTCATTTTAATACTTAAACCAGTAAACCTAATTTTAAATCACCGTAAGTATAGATGATTTACAATAATTTAATTTAATAATAATAATTAAATTATTGAAATTTTTTTAATAATAATAATTTAATTTAAATTTTCGTCGATGATTTTCCAAATACAATTTAATAATGTACAAACATAAATTTTTGTAAGAAGGTGGTGAGAGATAAAGTTGACAACTAAATACAGTTGAATTTCTTACTGAATACCCTTTTAGTGGGTGTTTGTCTACTATACTATATTTAATCTAAACAGGGTTTGTTTACATTTTCATCAGATACTTTTGGAACACCATAGACAATGACAGCGCCTTTATGTAGTAACAGTAAACGTGACTTTCGTTGTTTCCCCTATGGGTTGACCATAAAAACTCAGTGATTTTTTTAATCAACTGGTCTGGTCAGATGTTGACGACGTCATAATGAAACCCGGCCAAAAGTCTGTAAAATAAAGTTTTGATTTATTTTTCCTGTGTCCACCCTCGGTGGGCGTGTACTTTTCATTATTTACGCTTAAAAATAATAGTAATTTAAAAAAAAAACTTCACTCTTTCAAACCGTTCGCATACATCTAACCATCATACTGGCAAGTCTAATGCCCAATCATGAATTCAGCCCAATGACAAAAGAGGTCGCTTCGCTATTCAGCCTTGTATTCGTATGAGTATAATAGTCATCAATTTTAAATATCGAACGGCGAAGCTCAATTTCATTCTTGAAAAAAATGTTTTATTATTGTAATGCCGGTTTTTTTCTACTTACCTCACAATCGAGATGTAAAGCAGAGTAGTTAGCTCGGGTGTAAGCATCAATTGCACCCTCGAACTATAGGCGCCCTCGCTACGCTCGTGCGCCTAAATATCTCGGGCTGCAATTGATGCCTACAGCCCTTGGCTACTAATCTACTATTTAGCACTGCATTGATAATGCTCCGTCACTCCATATACTTGCGGCCGAGCGGTCTCGGGCCGTTTGCGGACCAAATTCAGTGCGGTTTTCGCAAGCGAGGCGCACGCACGTTGTTCAAAATTTTTACCGTTCCATTCGTTTGTTCGCGTACCTACGATGCCGTCTGGTGCCTTATGTGCAGTAGATGGGTGCAAATCAAGTAAAAGAAGGGATAAAAATTTAACATTTTTCCATTTACCTGTCAATGAAGATGTCATGCCATGTTATAGATGTATTGCACAGTCAGCACCGATTGACAAAAAAAATATTTTATAAACGATACAATTTTAAACTACCACCTACTCGTATAGTCAGAACATATTCACAGTTCTCAATAAAATAGACACAAATAGTTATGTTAATTTAATTTTATCGAAGAGGCAGCCCTGCGATTGCTGTGGGTTCGCGCGGTGTGAAGCAATCACAACTGTACGCTTGAGCATTTAGGCACATTTTTTAGGAGTAGGCTATTATAGCAGTAGGTATTGGAAATTTTCTACTGAGGGAAGTATCTGTTACGTAGTAACTATTTAGTAATCTGTGGCTCGGTCCCGCTAAATGCAACCTGGTGTGGATTGTGTGGTACATACACAAATGTAGTATCTTTTAAAGGCAACATTTTTAAGGGAGGCATAACCACCAAAGCCTGGTTCTAATTAATGCCTTCGTTACAAATATTGTCTTTAAGAAGTTTTTGAATAGCTTTATTGCAGTACATAACTATGTCTTAAAGAAGATATTTAGAAAAAAAACAGCACTTTTTTAGTTAGATTAATTTATTTAATAAACATTTGCACGATTTGATTTGTTTAATTCCATTTTAGTCCATAGAGACCAACATGGAAACTGCTTTGACAATGTCTCCGTTAGACTTCTGTAGTTGTTCGTGGCACTTGTCGAAGGTGACGTCAGAGCCCACTGACACCTTCACCCGCACTAATTTGATGGCGTTGTGAACGTTCCAGCCGCTCAACTCCAGGGCTTCTAAACACTGCGACTGATTCGCCTGAGGATTACAAACAATTTATATTCAAATCACATATAGCAAGGTTGCCTGGAAGAGATCGCAGAAAGCGATAAGGCCGCTCATTGTATAGGTATTTTGTAACGAATCATGTTATGTATTTTGTGGTTTACAATAAAGTTTATATAAATAAATAAATATAGGAAAGTATTTAGATCAAACGACGAAAGCTTGACACTGTAAGCATATGGGACTGGTCAGCAGCGAACAAAATGAAAATAATAAGAAACCAGTTTTTTTTTTATGCGACTAATGCGGGATTACAATCGATCCACAATTGGAGAAAATATCGATGAACATACATTAAAAAAATACATACAGACGAACATAGACCCTCCTACTTTTATGAAGTCAGTTACAAAGAACATGGAACTAAATTTAAAGGGAACACCATTTTGTATACCACCGGAATGTTCATGCACATCTAGTTTAAGAAAAAAATGGTTTTGTAATGAATTTCTTTTCTATAAACAGGCTAACTAGGGCAAAAAAACAAAGAAAGCAATAAAAGAACTAAAACATAAACGAACTGATACATATACATATTATACATTACCGGATACCTCACTGATTATTTAAGATGACCCAAAAGAAAGTATGTAAGTATTTGATTGGCTTGTAGCAGTATCTATAACATCACATGCGAATTACGCTTCATAGTGACGTCAAGCAAAATCCTGCATCTCGCAAGCAAGGTTTACCGCGCAACTAGCGTAATAATGTATACAACGGCCCGACAGGAATCATTGGGCAGTTGCCCGCCCAGACACAACACTCGTCTGGTCGGAGGATCCTCCCTTTTCTATGGAGTATGAGTGAACCTTACACCCTGTTCCTCCTACCTCTATAGGCTCACTGTGAGGCAAATCTGAATGACGTATGCGGAGCGCATGTTATTCTGTGGCCAGTTTTAGCAACTTACGGCCTTTAAAGAACTGATGCGCGTAAGTGGTGCTATACATAAGTTCGGGACGGCAGTACGTGTTGAACAGCCAAAGTAACCAAACCGACCCGGAGCAACACTACCTATTCGACTTTCATTCGGCACCTCTCGATCGGCGAATTCCGTTGGATACCTTCGCTGAACCATGTTCAGGTGAGGTCGGCACAATTCTAGCTAGGCCGCCGCGGCGCTTTTTCCCGAACATACAGCATGATTCTAGCGTAATTTTTCGTCAGTTATGAAAAAAAACCGGTCAATAGCGAGTCGGATTCGCGCACCGAGGGTTCCGTACCATCATGTTTATAATTTTTCATCGGCGAGGCCTATATTCGTCAGAGAATTTTAACACTGTGCACTGCGGTGTAGAATATTGCAGTTTTATGTTAGCGCCATCTCTTGACCGATAGCGGACCTAATGTAACTTTTGTTTATGATTTCTGAAAAAGTCTGCTATTTAGAGACTTCGTTTTATTTTTCCTGTAATCTTTACATAAACTTCAATCACATAGAATAATTTCAGATTTTTCTCTTTGCAAACGTCGGAGATAGGGGGGGGGGGAAGATATTTTTTTACATTTTTCATCAAAAGTCGAAAACTATGCGGCCTAAAAAAAAGAAAAATGTTTGAGAATGTGCAAACTGCGCTCTTTCATATGATACCCTAGTAGCCCCACTTCGAATGTTTCAGACCCAAATTTCAAGTTGATAGCATTAGTAGTTCTTGAGATATTGAACAGCAACTTTTTTTTTTTTCTCTTTATGTATTTATAGGGGCTTTTACGCATAGCGTATGCCAGTCCCATCGTATCCTAAACTATTGTACTTTCACAGGACGTGGGCCATGAATTTGAACAAATCCTTCGCATCGTCGCCATTTGTTTGGGATAGAATTGTATGGAACATGCCTACATCAGTTCTGTTCAAATTCAGGGTCCTTACTAAATTATTTCTACTGGACTCATATTGGACACATTCCATTAATAAATGTTGTAGGTCCTCGACAACTCCACATTCGTCACAATTGGGTGAAGCGATTTTCTTCATCATGAAAGCAAATTTTTTGCATGGAATGTGTCCAGATCTGAGTCTAAAAGCTGTAACAATCAGTTTTCTATTAATATCACTATTCATGAACCAGGGCACGCGAAGAGGTTCACACTGTATGGTTTTATACCATAAACCCTTCTCTAGTGACCGTTTATTAAAATATTCTTTCCAATAATCATAGCATATATTTTTAAATTTTGGTAAAAATTCTGAATAATCTAATTTAATATTTATTTCTTTTCCATTCGTAGCCGCTAATTTCGCCAATGTGTCAGCCTCTTCGTTGCCCCGCAACCCAATATGTGATGGAACCCACTGCAATCTCAGTTGGATGCCTTTTAAAGTAATTTCATCAATTTTAGATAAAATAACATAAGCTATCGATGAACCTCTGTGGCCAGAGGCACATCGAGCTATATGTTGTAATGAGCTTTTGCTGTCTGTACAAATGACGACATTTTTATATCCACAGTGATTAATTACATAAGTCAAAGCCTCTGAGATCGCAATGAGTTCCAACGTCATAATGGATGTAGGTTCACTTATTTTAAAACAATTATCCTGAGAGCTTATATCTATATTAGGTATATAATATGCAGACCCATGACCTTCTACACTTTTCGACCCATCTGTAAATATGTAAAACCAACCACTATACTTTGTATATAATTCGCTAATAATTTCATATTTTAATATATTACTATCGTATGAACGTTTAGGTTTTTTATTTGATTCTAAATTTACTATAATTATTTCATTTACATTAATATTAGTTATCCATGTCCGTAAAGTATACATTAACAATGGACAGGAAGAAGCCACCTGCAACTCTTTAACCTCATACATAACTGATACTAATAAAGGAATGTTTTAATTTTTCCAATAACAATTATATCGAAGAGCGTAGAGGTTCTCTAATAACTGACAAGTTAAATTATTTTCTATAGTCATTGACTTTAGACAAAATTTATAAGCTAAATATTTCCTTCGTAAGTACAGCGGAACTACACATAGCTCACTTTCCATAACATGAATCGGTGAAGTTTTGATAAAACCTCCTATTATCCTCATAGCCTGATTTTGAATTTTATTTAATTTATCTAGATGGCATTTTGCACTCGCATCATATAAGTAGCAGCTATAGTCTATGTGACTTTTGATTAGTGCTATATATATACGTCTCAGGTGTCTCGGATGTAAACCCCAGGAAGCACTAGCCAAAACCTTAAGTAGATTAAGACTCCTTTGCACCTTTTCAACAGTCATGTTAATATGTTTACTCCAGCGCAACGATCTGTCCAACCACACACCCAAATATTTGTAATTGTCTACTATCTCTAAATTGTCCTTATCTAATTTAAGTTCTATTTGTAATCTTCTAAAACCTCTACTAAAAATACAAACCTTCGATTTATCGGCTGATAATTGTGACCCCATTTCATCCAGAATGAGACAAAATGCATTTAACGCTGTTTGAAATTCTATTTGGCTTTCTCCTAGGTTTCTGGACGGGGGATTCTGGGGGGAGAAGTTTCTAGATCTAGATCGTCGATGTCGGGATGCCATCATGCCATTCAATGTTTATTCCATTTACATTCATGTTTACGCACTTTAACGAGTAAACATGAATGGCAGCATTCATATTAATGTGTAAGTATATCCTGTTTAATATGTTTTAGTTTAAATAAGGTTTTTGAGGCAGTTTTCTTTAGTTATGTTCTGCTACATGATAATAAACTTTATTTCGGGTCACATTGTATGAGCATTCACTATGTAAGATATAATCAGTGATCGGAAAAAGTAGAGCTATTTAGGTTCATTGCAAACATTGATGTTAATATGGATATTCCACGGGATTCCGACTGATACTACGGGATTTTATTGAATTTCATTCTTTTGTCAATATGTATAAAAATGGTTTATGTAAGCCAATAAGCGCATGAGCGACGTTGTAAATTTTACGTCAACAGCACGCTATAAAACTGTTTGCCAAGCGCACGACGTTGCCGCATTCTCGGGCTCGGGGAATATCCATATTATTCTAACCTATGGCAAGTACATAAAAACAGCTCTAGCTATTCCGATCTCTGGTTATAATGTATCACTTACGATTTCTATGCAATACGCAAACGATGGTTAGTAGTAATTATCATCATCATCCTACAGTAGTCCACCACGAAATACACAATGAAGGTGCTTTATTAGAACAAACAAACATCGACATGGACCCCGCAAGCCATTCTCGATCCTCCGCGCATTTCATCCCAGCCACCCTGCGCAGATTTTCGCCCCACATAGGCTGAAACGTCCTGCACTACGTTTGCATTCACAGTTTCTACTCAAGAACATGTACTCAAACGGTCATAGTTTCTACGGGTAATATGGCCAACCCATTATATCGTCACATAAGTAAGTACTTTCATGGTTTTAACAGCTTTTTATTAGATCTATCGCGCGTTCGTATTTCCGAAGAAACACGATGATTGCCAAAGCGCGTAGTTTTGCTGGAAGACGTATGTGGGCTTTGTCCACCTCTTTTTCCGATCCTTCGTTTGTCTCTATCTGATCACTTCGTTCAGAAAAAGATACCTCACAGCCATTATAACCGTCACTTCTAAACAAATAAAAACATCAATCAAATATTTCCTTTGTACCGCAAACAATTAATGTTACATACAAAATGTATGTGAAAATAAATTATGTTCGTTATTTCTTTTTCGTGAATTTTGCCCATGTTTTAATACCTAGTCATTCTGCTATTCGGGGCGGAGATAAATCCAACAAATCAAAGATCATAAAAATCGGTCCAGCCGTTCTTGAGTTAAAAGTGGTGTAACTAACCTAACTTTATTTTATTTATTTAGATTAATTATAAACATATGTTTTTTGTATTAATTATTTGTGGCATCTCATGGCTTTCTTATCGACAAAAAAATTGGAAACAAAACAAAAAATAACCATACCTAAACGAAAATAAATTACAACGTACTTTAAAAAAAACTAATCAATACAAAGAATTACAACAAAAAACTAATCAAAACAAAGAATTACAATAAAGTGACTATGAAACAAAAACATATGCATGACAGACAGATGTCAAAATTTAAAAAAAATCCTAAAATACATAACATAGTTTATCGAAAACTCGAACGAAATCGAATGAATGCCAAAAATAATGTCATTGATTCGATCAAATATGGCTGCATGTGACAGCTCGTCAATACCAACAACTAACAAAAACGTATTCTCTGGTAACGCTAGCACATCAAGCTACCCGAAACTGTCAAATTTTCCCAATCAATTTTGAACTTTACGCTTTAGCGAAAAAGTTAAAAATCTAATAAAGAAATTTGACAGATTGTAGTAAAGTAACTTGATCTTGAAAAAACAAGATGGCTGTCAGGTTAGTTTAGAAACAAAAAACTAGATGGCGCTGTCGGTCAAGAACAATTATTTTGTTTTTCGAAACCCAGGCAACGCGACTGCCTCTTGTTCCTCTAAGTTAGTGTATCTATGATAGTTCCTATAAATTAGTGATGAAAAGTAGAATATTCTCGTAAGAATCTACGCACCTTTTCTTTAAGTACTTTGCACATTATTCGGACTTCATCAGATTCTTCTCCACGCTGACGGCCGCATGGCTTCTGGTCAGCAAACTCCAGTAGATCTTCAACCGACACGTGATCTTTTCGCTCTGTAAATGTTTGGAAATAACTGTTGAAAAAGCGATGCACTTATATTAGAAAACAAGGTGACCCGGCGAACTTCGTACCACCTGAGAATCAATAAATACAAAATGTATGAGAAAAGAATTATCTTCATTATTTATTTTCTTCGTGATTTTTTTTCTGCTATTATAATTATATATGTAATTAGAAAATTAGAAGATTATATCCAAGATAAGAACGCTTGGAAACATGCTGGTCCTGCTCCATAGGACAATCTAGAGTCTAGACAAAATGAAACTAGTTGCTAATTTAATTGTAAAATTGATTCTTTCTTCTTTTTTTTAGACGTTGATTTACATTCTGTAATTACTTAAAGTCCACCCTGACTTATTACTTGTAATTTTTTATTTAAATGAAAATCGTTTACTTTTACCATGTTGTAAATATGTGAGCACCATGTATCTATCAGATAATTAATTTATGTCATGTTTTCATTTTTAATTCTTTTACCTATTGTGGTATTGTAATTTTATTTTAGGTGCATCGTCTTCACATATTATTATATAATAATTGTATACAAAATATTGTAAAACATTTTAAAAGAGTAACGGTGGAGTTTCTTGCCCATTATTCTCCATACGAAAACTACCTTTTGGAATGGGCCACTAGAATCAATTATATTTTATCGTAATTTTTGACGTTCAAAAGTGCCTTTTATGTGCCTATTTGAAATAAATGTTTTGACTTTGACTTTGCTATTTGGGGCGGAGACAAATCCAACAAATCAAAGATCATAAAAATTGGTCCAGCCGTTCTTGAGTTATACATGTTTGTTCTATATAATACTAGCTTCCGCCCGCGGCCTCGCACGCGAGGTAAGTCGATAAAAACTATCCTATGTCCTTCCCCGGGATGCAATCTATCTCACTGCCAAATTTTATCGAAATTCGTTCAATGGTTTAGGCGTGAAAAGGTAACATACATACAGACAGACAGGAAGAGTTACTTTCGAATTTATAATATTAGTATGGATTAGTATAGATACTCGCGTGCCACAAAGGCTATTTGAGAGCGCCGTTAAGTTCGTGTGCAAATCATCGTCATCCACAGTCCGGCTTCACCCACTGCTAAGCGTTGGCCTCTCTTTTCTAGTGCCAATCCCCACGCTCCTGTAGGTGGGGATCTCCTGTCCTCCTGTTTCCCGGTCTCAACCAGGGTAGACCCGCGGTGGTAATAATGTCGTCTGCCCATCTCGCCGCCGGACAGCCGACACTTCCGTCTTCCAGTCCTTGGACGCCACTCGGTTAACGCCTTACTCCATGTGCCATCACTGCGCCTTACCAGATGCCCTGGCCAACACCATTTCAGTTCCATAACTTGTTTTCGGATATCGAAAACTTTCGTACGACTTCGGATCTCGACGTTTGGAACTCAGTCTATTTGTCTTATGCCGATCTTGGAAAGCTCCATGGCTCTCTAGTCTCTGTGCAACTCTTAACCTCTTGCGTGAGCGTCCACATCTCAGCACCGTACGTCATGATGGGCAGAACTCATCAAACCTATATCAGTATTTTTCTGTCCGTGTAAAATTAATTGACAGTTTACACTTGCGAGTCGATAGTCCGAGCAAAAATCGAACTGCCGGTCGATTCTGTAAAAATCTCACCGTGAAAACTTAGGTGAAGTGAGTTTGTTTTTGCTAGGAATTGATACTATTGACGGCTCACGCTCCGCTAATCGCAAAAGTATCACGCAGACCACAAAGTAGATGGGCAAAACACGTCGGGGGCTACAATATAAATAAATCTATTTAAACAAAATTAAATGGTGTTCGTTGTTAAGCGCGTCACTTGAGAACGACTGGACCGATTTGACTAATTGTTTTTTTTTTTAATATTCGTCATCTGCCTAGCCTTTTCCCAACTATGTTAGGATCGGCTTCCAGTCTAACCGGATGCGGCTGAATACCAGTGTTTTACATGGAGCGACTGCCTATCTGACCTCCACAACCCACCCTATTATTGGGTAATACGATACCCCTTGGTAAAACTGATTGTCAGATTTTCGGGCTTCTGACGACCCGTAACGACTGTCAAAGATCCATGAATGACAGCCGGGACCAACGGCTTAACGTGCTTTCCGGGGCACCGAAGGGGCTTGGTATGTAAAGATGGTCATCCATCCACGGACCATCCGCGGCAGGCGCCTGATCGATCGAACCATGCGGCTGTTATTTCTTAGCCACAAGCCCCTCTTTTTATTTTCTTTAAATATTCCTAATAGTCTGAATTCGGTTTTTAGGGAAGAAAAAAATTAAAAGTGGCCTGGAATAATTCGGAAAAAGTTTAAAGTTCTATATACTATGGGATTTTATTACCTTTTTCAAGCTTCTTATTAGTCTCACAGTCACTGCTGTCCGAGCTTTCGATGTTGACCTGCACTCCAATGTCCTCTTTCTTGAAAAAGTCGCCAAATGGATTGGCTGAGTTTCCTTCAGCCCCATTGGAGAAGGGATTAGTATCGACCTTCGGGGCTGAATCAACGACATCTTCAATGGCTTCAATGGCATCGGTGGTTATTGTAGCATCTTCCTTTGAGGAAGTATTTTGATAAATGAGAGTTTCTGCAACTTGCTCGATCTGTTTTTTCGGCTCGTTGAGCAGCTTCAAAGGATATTTGCGGACATGCCGCGGCTTGTCAACCAGCTTAGGCTTTGTCGACCGAGGAGGTAACGGCAACACGTTCTGTGGAAGAAGTTTAATACAGTATGTTAGGTGCATTCGTTTTTAAACCCTATATAAAATGTTATTGGATATATTATATTAGTTATTGATACTTACGAAGACCACTTCCTCGTGTGTTGCCTCATCTGCATATGCCCTGAAAAACATTTTGTAAAATAAATTAGATTTTACCTAGAAGACGCATTATTTTTGAATTTGAATAATTTATCGCTTTCATAATTTTAACTTAATAACTTCCTTTTTTTTTTATTCATAATTTTTTTTTCTTAACCAGGGATTACAATTTTGAGCAACGATTTGTCTTTGCTTACATTAATTTTCTACACAAAAGCTGAAAAATTGTCGTTTACACTCCTAAGTTAAAAGTTACGTAACGTTAATTGAAAAGAGTATGCTTGAATGATTTGGTCACGTTGAGAGGATGAATGAAAGGGGACTACAATAAGGCATTTGCAAGGCAGGTGTGAGTGGAAACGCGGAGAAAGGACGCCATAGAAGGTCATGTAGTGGCCCTATTCGTGATGTTTTTCAGGAAGGTCGGGTTGCAACCGGCGTGCGTGTATGACCAGATGTATGAACGTAAATGAAGCAAAAGGAGTATGTAAGGATCATAGCAGGTGGCGCTGTGTAGCTACTGCCTACCCCCATGGGAAAAAGACGAGCGCTTATGTAAAGTCAATTCAAACTAATATTATTTTTTTCAAATTTTGTTTTAATTGTTTCAAATGAATATTATTTCAAGTTGAACAAATATCAACTTTATTTTAATGTCAATTAAGTTGATTTCAGAGTGACTAGCACTATTGAAAAAGTTATAAAAATCTATGAAGCTGTAGCGTAAACTGAACTTTACTGTGTAGGATTCAAGGGTATTTTTTCATAAACTCACATTTGTTTACATTTTTGGCAAATAAATCGCAAAGGCCATGGCAGTGATGTTCTTCAGGAAGGTCGGGTCTCAATCGGCGTGCGTGTATGACCAGATGTATGAACGTAAATGAAGCAAAGGGAGTATGTAAGGATCATAGCAGGTGGCGCTGTGTAGCTACTGCCTACCCCCATGGGAAATAGGCGAGAGTTTATGTAAAGTCAATTCAAACTTGTTTCAAATTAATATTATTTCAAGTTGAACAAATGTCAACTTTATTTTAATGGTAATTAAGTTGATTTCAGAGTGACTAGCACTATTGAAAAAGTTATGAAATAGTTTGAAGTTGTAGCGTAAACTGAACTTTACTGTGTAGGATTTAAGGTTATTTTTTCATAAACTCATATTTGTTTAGATTTTTGGAAAATAAATCGCAAAGGCAATATATATGAATGTAGCTACAAGGATTTGCGTAGAATTTAGCATACCGGGACTTGAGTGGCGGGTTTTGCAGCGAATGAAACTGCGCATGCGTAGTCATACGAGCCGGCTTCGGGATAGTAGTCGGCTTCATCACAGCTCCCGACTCCTTGGCGATGTGAGACATCAGCGAAGTAGATGGAGTCGGCTCTTCAATGAGGCTCGTGTATGCCATCTTCGACTCTTCAGTTATGGTTGACTGGAAAATAATGTGCCAGTTTTGTTTTAGTCCCATGTTATAGGCGGCTAGACTATTGCCATTAACCAGACACAAATTCAGACTCCGGCCAGCTACTACCAAACAACACCCTGCCCAACCCTGGAACCGAACCCAGGAAGGTGTTAAACGATAAAACCAGTTCAAAACACAAGGTCTCGTTGGTTACCCATCCACGGACCGACCGCAGCAAACGCAGCTTAACCTTGTATCGAACCGTGCGGCTGTTATTATTTAGCCAGGAGCGTTTTCCTCCCACAGCCAAGACCTAAGTTTCATGTTTTACTATGGGACCAAACCTGAAATCGCGAAAAAAAAATCAGCTTTTCCCTACATTTATGTTCGTATAGCTCGTCAAAATGTAGGGAACAGCTGATTTTTTTTTCGCGATTTCAGGTTTGGTCCCATAGTAAAAGTTGTTCATAGTGATGAGTACAATGATCTCTTAAGAGGTAGTTAATGTTTTACCAATAACCCTGTATACTCATAATCATCTACTTAATAAAAATCGTAAATTCGTTCATTCAGTGGCACATAACGTATAGTAGGTTAAACGTTGTGTGCGAGTAACCGGTGGGTCTAGACGCATGAAATTTTACACAAGACTTCCTTTATAGTGAAAAACAACCCTAAAAGGGTTAAACACGTGATGAAAGACTGTATGGAAGTTTGTCATTTTGGCCGATGTGAAATCCCATCGGGTACATAGCTTCTTAAGTAAATAAAGTTTCAGTCATACCTGTAAGTCGGGCACGCTCTTCGCCTCCTCACTGAAATTACGACGCGGCTCGCGGGAACCTGCAAAACAGTTTTAAACAAAATATTACCTATGCAAATGGCGAAAAACGGGGATTTTTTAAAGGAACATTATTATATAGTTCTTTCTTAAATATGATGAATAAGACACAAGTAACGTTATGAAATATGTTTTAAGTAAGTAATAGGAGCTCATATAATTTTAAGTAAGTAACTATAGTAATTTAACTATTTGTTCGAACTTCGACGATTACATTTTGGGCAAAATGTTATGTATGCCGTTACACACTTGTCACTTGAAACGTGTGACCTTTTAAAGATGTAAAACCTCTGATTTTGCATCACTGCCAAAATCACCGTGATCTTTATGTCTTTACAAATAGGGTAGCAAATAGGTTGCTGCTGTCCGATGTAAAATGTGAATGGAAAGAACTGTACTTACCATTCCAATTGATGACTTATGTGCGCTTTTATAATTTCCATTGTTTTGATAATGATATTGTCACATTAGAAATTATAAAATGCCATTGTGAGACTTAAGATGTTCTAACTAACTATTGGAATAAAGCACAAACTGCGTGAAAAGCCAAGCTACTGGTTTTGATTCAGGGTTCGATTTATGCATGATATGATTTTATAAGGCCCAGTTACCATGTCGAAAATCTGAAGCTTGCTTTCGAAGTTCGCTTCTGGAGATTATCTATCAGCGATATAAACGTTCACATTAGCTCGTGTGATCGCGTGTTGACCACTAGAACACATGCACTTTGAAGAATGGATAGTGACGTTTGTATACTGTTCACAATTACGCACGCTGCGTAGGAACTGGGCCTAATGCGAACATAGGCGAAACGCTATGTTTGAATTTGTTGTAACGCAAGTTCTTGGATGGGCCCGCGTGGTAGATTATGTCCCACTCCCTCTCATAGAGAGGAGGCCTATATCCCAGCAGTGGGAACATTATAGGTTGATTATGCTTATGCTAGGCAAGTTCTTTAAAATGTTATTTAATTGTATAACTATATGTTAATCGAACCCTGAGTAAGGTAACATATAAGGATAGAGCATGGGAGAAAGAGGAGCCTATAATTACCATTTATCAGACAGTAGGCAACAATAATCATATCTACCACAAAGATTTCTGACGAACATTCATCAAGACAGCCATGTACTTAACGCGCAAAAAAAATTGATGAAATTTAAAAAAAAAAAAGTGGCTAAATGAGGCCAAAGAAACATATTTAGCTGAAAACAAAAGGAAACCTATCCAAGTGAGATTAAAACAATAACAATCCAATTATGACCCAAAACTGTTAACGAAATCAGGACCAAAACATGTATAGTATCAAAATAAAAGCACTGAACAAGACGGTACATTGATGTGAATGCTTTAAGGAGTTTTCTACCTAGGAACCATGAACTTTTCTATTGGGATTTACAATACCCAAAATCCACGAAACCAAATTCGTTAAAACATTCAGGAAGATCATGGAGAAAATTGTTCATGTCACGGGTATAATCACTCCTTATGCGCCTGCTTCGACTGGTTTGGTCATACCATGTCCGCACATGGCCTAATCGTCACCAGCGATAACTAACAAAGAAAATGTAGTGTTTTAACAGCCACATTCCGACCACATCGAACAATAAACTTACCGCAGATAAGTGTCTTTATTAGGCGCTTTTTAATTTGATTGATTCGATTGGCTGGAAATAAAGTAATATACCTACTTAATAAAAAATCTAAAATTCACTGACAGAAATCGCACACAGACATACTAAATAAACTGCTGGGTGTAGAAGCATGAAGTAATTCCCTAAAGGGGTTAAACAGATTTGAATGGAAGTTAGTCATTTTTTAATTCAGATACGTAGAGTTTGGAGTACCAAATTCAACTGAATTCTAAACTTCTGTTTATAAGTAAACTAGCTGACCCGGCAAACGTTGTTTTGCCATACAGGATGAAATTGAAAACATGCGACAAACCGAAACGGGAGATTGTACTCATCATTATGAACAACTTTTACTATGGGTCCAAACCTGAAATCGCGAAAACAAAATCAGCTGTTCCCTACATTTATGTTCGCATAGCTCGTCAAAATGTAGGGAACAGCTCATTTTTTTTTCGCGATGTTGTTCATAATGATGAGTACAATCTCCCATTTCGGTTTGTCGCATGTTTTCAATTTCACCCTGTATAAATTATTTCTAGCTGCCCGGCACTACTTCGTTCACGTGGTGTCCTACCCCTTACCCTACCCTACTCCTACCCGAATTCTACCTTACTCCTAACCTACTCCTACCCTACTCCTAACCTACTCCTCCACTACTACTACCCCACTCTTATAAGTAAAAAAAAAGTATCCCATGTCCGTCTTCTGGTTCTAAGCTACCTCCCAACAATTTTCAGCCAAATCGGTTTAGCCGTTCTTGAGTTATAAATAGTGTAACTAACACGACTTTCTTTTATTTAAAAAAAAGATTAGCGGCCTGACCCAGCTTTGCAGAGGTGTTTTTTTTTTCGAATTTCCGAAATGTTCTTTCATACAAACCTTGTCCTGGCAATACTGAACACAACAAAAAAAGAATTATCCAATTTGGTGCAGTAATTCGGAAGTTATGCGCGTACAGACATTTCGGCGACTTTGTTTTATAAGGATAAGGATGATGATATCATAGTTTTTTTTGGAAATTCATCCCCTAAGTCCCCTGAGAAAATTGTCGATGGAAAATATCGGCTACACGACTTGTAACTAATGTAACCAGTAGTCGGGAAAGGTCGAATCTTACAATACCTACCTAAACGATACTTTGAATCAAGTGAGGTGTGTGTGAATCCCGTAAATGCAAATAACCAGTATGATCTTGATGGAAGCAAACGGGTGTGATATTTTACTAAGGATAATTTGAGGACTCGTTAATAGGAAATAAGTTGGGAGTGTTTTATTAAGGAGCTTACAGGACCTAAACACAAAATACGCATGTTTTAGAAACAATAAAAGTATATGATCGACTACAGTAAACAAAATCAGAAAAATGTATGATATTTTTCAGGATATATGCTCGGTAGATAGTGTGTCGAAAATATAATACAACATATTTGATACGATAGAAAAAAAATTATAAAGATACCTCTAAAAACTTTCTTTTTACATCAAAAACCATACTAATATACATGCAATGATTCTGATTTTTGTCAGATTATTCTACAAGCAACATACTAAAATACTAGTGTTTTAATTTTTTCTCCAAACAATAGATTTTTTGTAATTAATAAATTGCTTAATATTTTGCAATAATTTACCAGCGTTGCGTCATCGCGCTTCTCTTTCTTTTCTATGCAGTCCGACAGTGACCGCGCTTTAGGTCATGTAAGCCCCTTTAAGCCTGAAAACACCTAAACTTCACGCTATCGTACTGGGTGTTGTAATGCCGATATCAGACGCTTCACTCGAGTGACGGCTCATTTTTGTTTCGACACCGAAAAAAAAATACATAGGAATAAATTCATTCGGCGGCGATGGGTTGACGACATTGTTGCCATCGCGCACAAAACTTGGATGAGGCTGGCACAGGAGCGTGGAGATTGGCACACGAAAAGAGAGTCCTATGCCCAGCAATGGGTGACGTCGGGCTGTGGATGATAATGATGATCAATTCATCAGTGCTTTTAATGCCGAAATCCCGCATCGTTGGATCGGTTCACAATGAATTCATTCTTCACTTGTGTACCTGTTTGTTCTGTGTATTTGTGTTCAGTCAGAAGTTTAATTTGGAGTGAAAAATGTCGAATGAAAGACCAAAATGATCGAAAAGCGAAGCACCAGACGCTTCGTTCATTTTGACCTTCGGCTTTAGAGTCAGAAATACTTTTTTTAATTACCTGTTGTCTGGTCTCGTTCACCAGTTTCATGGCCATGATGTAATGTCAGCGGAAACTTGAAGTGAAACTTGGAACGTTCGTTTGGGGATAACTTCTTATCCCCTTCGAGGTCATACATGGACCTGGAAAAAGTAGGTGACAATACTATTAGTAAAACTGAATTTTAGGCTTAAACGGTCAGTGCATTCATATATTATACTTTGTGACATTTATACAACTATATTAATGACATATCACTTGGCAGAAGGAACAATATACATTCATTTCTTGCTTACTTTCTTCTCATTATTTGTTCAGAAATGTTATTTCAAGTGAAAGAAAACAAAATGAGAGACAAAGAAGAATGGGTAAGAACTATTTTTGTTATCTTTTTTGCACTCATTGAGTAGTTTAATTACTTAGAACTTTCCCATTCTTTTATTTTAGTTTTTTATTTTAGTTGTTTAATCAACTTAACTTCTTCAATCTTTTTTCTCCAAGTGATTTCAGACTACTCCACAAGAGTACATAGACATAGTTCATAATGCGACACTGATTTTTATTTTTATTTTTTGGGTCGGTACAACAAGATTACTTTACTACTTTAGCATACTACTAGTACATAATACTAGTTTACGATACTTTAGCATTTTAACGGTCGATACATAAAGAAACGTGTTCTATAATTTGTAAGGATTATGAAATTACAATATCTGCTTGGTTGCTGTAAATTCAGGCTTCTAGTTTTATCCACAACGAAGTTGAAAATGTCGAAAGGTCGAAAATGGCTTGAATTGCTTCGAGAAAAGCATAGTACGGCCGTGCCGATTTTTTCTCAACTTGACGGGGTACTGCCGTGGCCGGAGTTAACAACCATCAAAGTGCTTACTTGGATGTGATTTCATTAGCCATAGCGACGGCGGTGTTCAGGGTCTTTTCGTCGGCCGCGGACATGGGCTTCATTGTACTGGTCGAAAAGCCTTTCTTACGTTCGGCCTTCGAGAGCGTCTGCGATCTGTAACAAAACATTATACATTAGGAACCGATGAACAAATACATGGGTTTCTTAACCACTACATATACACCCCATGCCGGTTTCGGCTACGGTTACTGTTTTTGTTTCCGACGACTAAAGGTTACGGGCGTATGCCCTGATGTGGCTAATGTAACCTACCTTGACTGTAAAGATACGTGCACAGTGAGGAAACGTTAGAACCAGTTTTGGCACACTGTAGGTAGAAAAACCTATCTTTCTCTGGTTTTAACGTAACAATAAACTATATCAGTAACGATCTGTATGATTATATTATACTGGCTGTTATGGTTATACTGGCTACCATCAGTAGCGATCTGTATTTAACTGAAAATAGGTTATTGTGTTCGGCCGTTAAGTAGTCAGCCAAACAAAACCAGCAGTTAACTTAGGTGTGAAAGTTGGTTAAATATATTTTTGTGTTAATTAGCCTTTTAAAACCACTCTTCACTCTTTTTGAAATACGTTGTTTATACAAACTGAGATATAGAGTGGCTAACATAAGCCATGCCAAGCGAGTTGAATTAAACCTAAAAGAAAAATATACAAATATAATAAAACTAAATAATGGGACAGTTCCTCTTACTATATAAAGCCCTGAGCACCTACCCACTGGCAAGTTTGGCTCTGTTCGTGTTGCCTGTGGGCTACAAATGTTTAATACATTTTCAAATCTTTATAAAAGTATGACATAATTTGTAGGAATACACTATTAAATAAACGGTAAGTATATAAAATTTCTAAAAAAATATAACCAATCATTACAATTATAATTTTCGTCATAACATAAAATACCTACACAAAAAAATAGATAAAATTAAACACAAAATTTAAAAGAATTTAAATTTTTCAATAAGAAATTTTACATACCTACAGAAAAAAAAATATTACAACTACGCCAGATAAAATACATTGATCAAAAATGTTTTTGCACTTGAACAATATTTCTGCAAGAAAATGTTTAGCGTTTGAAAATTTAATGTTCTAGACCTCGTCCTAACTCAAACTTAACCTGGATCTTCGCGTTCATTTTCTTCGACGAACCAGAGCACGTATTCGCGCCGACAACGACAGAGGGAAAAAAGTGAAATACAAACGCGACGATCGCGTAATCACGCGGCCGTTCATTCCGGCGGAATATTGAGTAAATTCTGAACTAATATAGGCATTTTTTTACTAATCTAACTTGATTGTATGTTACGCGATAGTAACAAGTGCAACACTTTTTTGACCAGTGCATTATTCCTTAACTACTTACGGCTCTTCGTCCTCTGTCATATCCTCATCCGGGTTGTAAACGCTTTCTTCTATCATCCTAGTTTGCGTGGAAAAGGTATCGTGAAAATTTATTTTATCCAACAAAAATAACATGTATCAGCTACCAGGTGTTTATTTTGTCAATAAAATTTTAACATCAAATAAACAAAATTGCTAGAAAAATAATACCTTAGGTATTATCTTTTAGCTTACCTAATAGTAAAAGATAAACAAAAAAACAATATAGGTATAAAACTAAAATAACCGCTTATTAAATTAATGGTATCGATATAAAAACATAGTATCACCGAATAATAAAACAACATCAATACAGTACACTGAGCAGAAAAAAATATTTACACCTGAAATGCAAATTTTATTTGGGTTATAATTTAGTTAAATATTCACTAAATTATTGCTAGAAGGGGTTTGTTTTATAATCTTGCTTCTAAATTAATTGAAATTGGTGCAATACTTTTTTAGAGCAGAGTATTATAATTTTATAACAGGTACATACGGCATCACTTCGACCTCACGCTTACAACGGAAGGTTCCAAGGAACCCTCTAGGCATGCGTGTAATAAAGATTGAACCGTTTACATTTATTACATCCATCTTAATATAGTAGCCAGTAAACTTTAATAAAAGTTTGAAATAATAATATTTATTATAAATATGCTTAGTCAATTCAAAACAAAGTAAGAACTGTTTCTCAATGTCTACACACCGAACAAACTAAATAATTGGAACCTATTTATGTATTAACATATCTGCCAAGTAATTGAACGGAAACTAAAGGTCACAGCTCATTAGAGCCACTCGGCACCCACCCCGCACCGCCTCGTCGCACGGCGTCCACTCGTTGTCGACAGGTGGTCCACGGGTGGACGCCGCGTTATCACCAATAAACGTCGCGCGGTCAACCAATGGACCTCGCGTCGCGTATAACATTATCGGGTTTACAATGCGCAGTCAACGCAAGGCAAGCATGCGAGCAGCGAGTTGTCACCGAGTGGTCCACCCGCCGTCCGCGCGTGGAGGGCTTACGACCGAGGCGATCCGGTGACGCTACGGAGTTGATGTAGTGAGCGCATACCCATACAAGTTCATATAAAGAATACTAGCCGCAGAAGTCGAGGCGGTGCGGAGTGGGTGCCGGGTGGCTCTAATGAGCTGTGACCTACTCGGGAGTTTGCTGAAACAGGCCTATTTATAAAAATACTTGTTAAACAATAAAAATATTCAATTCATTAATTCACTGACAGAAAAAGCACATCTTTTAAACCGCTGATGAAGAATTCAACTCTTTTTAAAACTTGTTAATCTTCTCAAAATATAAAAATGAATCACCGAAATGTATGTACGCGCACAACTTCCGAACGACTGCGTCAAATTGGTTAATCCTTATTTTTGTTATGTTCGGTATTGCCAGGACAAGGTTTGTATGAAAGAAAATTTCGGAAATTTGGAAAAAAAATACACCCGTGCGAAGCTGAGGCGGACCGCTAGTGAAGTAATTCAAGTAATAAAGAGAAGAGTTCCTGGAAGGACTTAGAGGAGGCTTTTGCCCGGCAGTGAAGCGGTATACACTTACCCTCTTACTAATAAACGTTGTACAGCGTCTGTATAGTTACACAACGCTTTGTGTTCTTCTTTCGAAAGTCAAATTACTGACGATTGAAAGAGAGAAATCGGTGTGTAACTATTCATCTGATATAAAAAGTTAATCAGTACCTAAGGGGGCTAGTAAAAGAATGAAAACAGTTATTTCGTCTAAACGAATTAAACAAACTTTACGTACCCTTTCTTCTTTTCTTTAATTTGAAAACCTGATCCGCTGCTTTGAGCACTGGGTGCAAAAAAGATTCTTAATTACTATTTATTATGTACCTAATCAAGTCTTCCAAAGCAGAACAAACATGATATTTATTGCATTACAAAAGCGAAGCTGGTTATAGTAAAACCAGGCCTCCGTCAAACTCAAACTCAAACCATTTATTTCAATTAAACCATTTACAGGCACTTTTGAATTGTCAAGAAGTCGGTCAGTCAGAAAATATGAAGCTAGTTGCCCATTCCAAAGCGTAGGTACCTATGGAGAAGAACGGGCAAGAAACTCCATGGACACTCTTTTAAATTGTATTTTTACAAAAATATTAGTTACATCATTAATGTTGAATTTACAATTAAATGTGAGAACGATGTAAAAAAATACGTACGCGTTAAGAGCGTCCAGAGTACAGCAAATGGAGTCACTCCATATACTTGCGCGCTATAATTACCTACCGCCCAGCCGAGCGGTCTCGGGCCGTTTTGCGGACCTACGATTCCGTCTGGTGTCTTATGTGCATATCAAGTAAAAGAAGGGATAAACACCTAACATTTCTCCATTTACCTGTCAATGAAGGTGTCATGTCATGTTTTAGATGTATTGCAGTCAGCACCAATTTATAAAAAAAGAATATTTTATAAACGATACAATTTTAAACTACCACCTACAGTCAGAAAATATTCACAGTTCTCAATAAAATAGACACAAATAGTTATGTTAATTTAATTTTATCCAAGAGATAGCCCTGCGACTGCTGTGGGATCGCAACTGTACGCTTGAGCATTTAGGCACATTTTAGCATGCAGCAGTTGCTAACGCGACGGAGTAGGCTATTATAGCAGTAGGTATTGGACATTTTCTACTGAGTGAAGTATCTGTTACGTAGTAACTATTTAGTAATCTGTGGTAAAACTAAAAAAAAAACAATTGCTACTGAAATATGTTTTGAGAAATTAAACTACCGAACTCAAACTCAAATATGTATTCCACTCATGTGGATGCATAGTTATCGGAACAAAGGATTTCAGTACTCATCATGAACCCTGTAAGAGCACAGCGCAATATTTACAATTGTTAGTTAGTACAGACAGCAATAAAAGTAGTAACACTTCAGTTATTGAGCAAAATACTTCAGTTCTTTTTTTAAACTTAAGTGTTAATCGACTTTTGTTGCTGACCGTACCTAGTGTCCGCTTGTACCTACGCACCGACCTAAACGTAGGGTTTCTCAAAATATGATGACGATACTATTTCCTAGAACATATTAAACAATCCGTTTTAAGTCTTCATCATCATCTGTCGAGCCTTTTCCTAACTTAGTTGTGGTCGGCTTCTAGTCTAACCGGATGCAGCTGAATACCAGTTTTTTACATGGTGCGCCTGCCTATCTGGCCTCTATAACCCAGTTACTGGTTAATAAGATACCCCTTGGTAAGACTGGTTGTCAGACTTTCGGCATTTCGACTACCCGTAACAACTGTCAAAGATTCACGAATGACAGCCGGGATCAACGGCAACGTGCTTTCCGAGCCACAGAGGGGTCTCGTTACGTAAAAATGGTCACCCATCTACGGACTAACCGCGGCAAGCGTAGCTTAATGCTGGTCCTGCTCCACAACCACAACTAATTGATTAACACTTGAAAATACTGTTGATATAATACAAGATTGTAAGACTATCTTTGCAATGTATAAACTCAATTTCCTTTGTATTGTATAATTGCATAGCACAGATGTGAGTTCTATGTATGTAATAGAGAGCTACCATTTACCGGACAATGTCTTTCATTGACTTGAATGTGCCCTGGCGGTGAAAGAATGTCATGCTCACACAAATGTCTTGCTGACGGTGGCGTGTGTGTTGGATCATTTAGCTCCCTTCAAAATGGTTGAGTTGAATGGTGCTGATCTACGCGTCATGTTCGTGAACGGGCGCCGTCAGTTGGGGCTGGTCATCACTTAGTTGCCTCGGCTTATTTTTAATTATTTTATTTTTGGATTGTTGTTTGGTTACTATTTGCTGTACTCTGGACGATTTTAACGCGTACGCTTTCTTTTTTTTCAACGTTCTCACATTATAATTAAAAATACAAAAGTAATGATTTAACTAATATTTTTGTAAAATATAATTGTAAAAGAGCGTCCATGGAGTTTCCTGCCCGTTCTTCTCCATTGATACCTACTACGCTTAGGAATGAGCAAAACGCTTCATATTTTCTGACTGACCGACTTCTTGACAATTCAAAAGTGCCTGTTGATGGTTTAACTGAAATAAATGCTTGAGTTTGAGTTTAACCTGAGCAATCGGCCTGTGCGGTTGTAACGTATTTAAGTTTCATTGTTGCTATATGAACCAACGAACGCGTTCTTCATGTATCACAGAATTTTCATGCAAAATGTTTGTCCCTCTAACAATTGTTAGCTGTTTGTCGTATAAACAGAGCAAAAAAATAGATTCAGATTAGGTTTAAAAAACTGTTTTAAGCCTACAACGTATTTCAGCATCATGTTGTATCCCTTACTAGCGGAAGGTTGCTCAATGTTAGTAATATCCGTTTGATATTTCCTACTCTATTTACAGCCACAGAATCCGCCCACATTGAGGAAATGACGTATGTAAGCTATTTGAGTCATTTACTACCGGACGTGGATACTATCTTGGTCTAAGCTTAAAACAGATTTTTAAACCTAATGTGAATCAATTTTATTTTTTGTCGTATAAATAGCTAAGGAGCCGTTTATACATCAAACAATAAAATTGTTTCAAAGAGGGTGATATATTTATCATGAAAATACTGGATCGAGTTCGTTGGTTCATAAAAGTTTTATCTTCAAACCTTAAAGAAATTGGCCACTTTGAAGTCAAATATAAAAAAAAAACTCGGACATAACTTTGAATCCTTAAGTTTTAGTTTTATACGTTTCATGTTATATTCCCTTTCAGCGATGGACCACTTGATTGGGTAAGCCCTACCTAAACATTTTTAACCCCAATTTTCATTTTCAAGCTTTTCAAAGTCTTACATATCTTTACAGCAGATACAATTATGTATAATTTCTGCATGTACGTATATGAACGTAGCAAAACCACCTATATCATGTGGGCAAGCGAGAGAGAGTGAATTAGACGGCTTTATGCAACAATGCTTCAAGCGGCAAAGTACAGTGCCAGAAACTCTACAGAGCTTTAACCCATCAAATAAGTTGATTTACAAGCATGCCAAATATAACATTATATTGCTGCTTTATTACTGATAACTAAAAATATGTTTAACTAGCTGCTCCCCGCGGTTTCACCCGCGTAAATGTCGATCCCGTGGGAATATCGGGATAAAAAGTAGCCTATAATTATGTTAATCCAAGTTGTCAGCTACCTCCATACCAAATGTTATCCAAATTGGTCCAGCCGTTTGAGCGCGAAGAAGTAACAAACATATAAACACACACACACACACACACACACACACACACACACTCACACACACTCACAAACTTTCGCCTTTATAATATTAGTGTGATGGCCTTTACAAAAGGCAAGTCTTAAACGCACTTTTGTTTAAAACTATGAACAACTATTACATTTAGGTCGGCGAGTAGGCAAGATCGAGCCCGTATATACAGGTTAGTAGGGGCATCGAGACAGGGACACTGAGTACATGATTCCGAACCAGGTTAATAAAAAAACTGTAAGTAAGTGCCCTGCAAACAGAAAACTTTAAAAGGTCAAACCCCGTAAAGGGTCATGTTTGAAATAATCATACAACAAGATACAACACTAAATTAAAAAGTAAAAAACCCGACTGCGGTAAAAAACTGAAAAGCTAAAAACAAGCCCATTTTAAATTAAATAAAAGTTGGAAGCAGGCGGGACCCATTTGAATTTGAAAACATAATATAAATGATATTATTATGTCCCTGTAACTTCTAAAATAAGAGAATGATAAAACTAAAAAAAAATATGTGATGTACCTACATTACCATGTAAACTACCACCGAAAATTGGTTTGAACGAGATCTAGTAAGTAGTTTTTTTTAATACGTCATAAATCGTAAACCGCAATTTACCATTCATTCAATCAACTCAAAAATAAAAATAAAACATTTAATTTCCTAACCATAAGCCTTATGCATAAACCCGGATGTTACGGAACCCTCGGTGCGCGAGTCCGACTCGCTCTTGTCCGGTTTTTTATTGAATTAGTATGTAAAAAATCACGCGACTGTGGCGCGTTGTAGGTATGTGCCCCATCGCGTGGCGCGTTGGAGTGTGCGATCACCTAAGGGGTGGTGGTGATTAAGAAATTATATATAATATAGAATAATTTCAGATTTTTCTCTTTTCAAACTTCGGAGTTAAGGGGGAACGGTTTTTTTTTTTTCATTTTTCATCAAATACGAAACATTGGCGGCCTACAAAAAGAAAAAATGTTTGAGAATGTGGAAACTGCGCTTTTCCATATGATAGGACATGCCCTAGTAGCCCCACTTCAAATTTTTCAGACCCCTTTCAGTCCCTGTTGCAAAAAATATACATATTATATTTTTATTTCTTTCATTGCAAAATATTTGGGCAAACGGCATCTAAAACTATTTTACCAAATTTCAAGTTGATAGCATTAGCATTGAGATATCCAGTGTGACAGACAGACAGACAGGGAGACCGAGTCTCACTATAAGGGTTCCGTTTTACCATTTTGGTACGGAACCCTAAAAATGTGAGGTGTCGTACTGAGTGTGAAGTGTTATTTTGACAACAAGTGTGAGGTGCAACTCATTCTTCTGAGCTTATTTTTTCTTAATTCGATATGTTTTTGTGGAGTCGCCGGATTGACCTTTACAATGATAAATTACTTTTATACCTTATAAACTTTAGTAGTATGAAGCTTCCAAGAGTTGGCAGAGCAATCGCGACACGAAAAACATGTACATATTTGTTGTGTTGCAATTTTTCTGGAAGACCGAACTAAAATTAAGACGTTCATCGCATTCACGTCGAAGTCAAAACGGTGTGTTCTGCGACATGACAGTTACAAAACTTCAACTGATTTTCTCGTTTCAATAAACTGTCGTTTGGTTTGTTTTTGGGCAACGCCGTCAAATAAAGAGTTATATACTTAGGACCTCAGTATTAGGTGTATGTGCTGCATATCTATGTGCATAGTATCCGTTGCAAATTACTGGCTGCGCAGTCGTCACGGCCCAATGTATTGATTTTAAAGGAAATACCTACATGCTACTGCTAATTATACAACGTTATTTTTAGTATATGCGAAACCTAAATATAGTTTGTTCAAAATTAGTTCAAAGTAAGTTTTGTCCCAAAAATATTTAAAAAAGGTTAAAAGTTTGACACCGAGCGACACTATACCCGGTACCTAGGTACTATTATCAAAGAGCGCAAGATGGCGCGGCGCGGGTCAGCATGTTTTTGTACGGACAAACAGGTAACTTAACAAGCTCATAACTTTGTGATTTTTCATGATACAGTTTTGAAATTTTGTACATAGATTCTTTACATAAAAATGCTAGACACGTGTTTCGGGTTGCGCATGTACTAAAAATAATTTTGTATACTCAGCCGCCTTCTTGGATTTTTATTTTGACCTCACTACTGGCTTTAGCGAAAACCATGAAAACTATCTCTCTCCTGTATCTTTCCATTATATACGAGTGTGTGTGTGTGTGTGTGTGTGTGTGTGTGTGTGTGTGTGTGTGTGTGTGTGTGTGTGTGTGTGTGTGTGTGTGTGTGTGTGTGTGCGAGTACCACGAAAGGAACTTCGTTCCTGACGGGGGTCCCACAATAAGCTACTTCTTTGTCTGGGTTTTTGAAGTGTCTTCTTTAGGCGCGTTGGGCATGTTTTGAGATGGGAAAAAATCATTGAATTCGCGCCACTGTTACCGTAAGCGACACCGCGCGTGTTTTAATTGTTTTTAAGATGATTAAAAAAATACCGATGGATGGGTTGGGCTGTATTTGCACTTGGCTTTATTCAAAGGCGATTTTCTCCTTTATTTTTGAATGAAATTTTATATTAGTAGGAACATAGTATTATCGAACCCATAGGTTTGTGTAAATTGTCGTATTTCAACAGTTATTTCGTGAAAAAATCGCAATTTAAAGTTGCCAAGTGTTGACATATTGGTGCTCGTGACTGCACTCTGTTTTAATGTATATCCGATATGTCAGTGAGTGATGGCAAAGTGTTCTGTTTGTGTTTTGTTTTCACTTCTGTCGGCACTCCCGTAGTGTCGCTGTTTTTTGTATTAGTTACTGGAGCTTGGTGATAACTTCGCAGTTAAGTTTCTTTATTTAGTTTACGATTTGTGTGTTGCAAGTAGGGCTGTGCCGTCTGCGTACATTGTAACAGTAGTTTGTCCATGTAAGGAAAAATCTACTGCTGTACGCAGATCAATATGATTACAGAAAAACATAACCCTCCTTCTGACGCAGTCTCAGTCAGCAAATTGGCCTCGGACCGCGCGGTGAAAGTTGAAAAATTATTATTAATAGATAATGGCAACCAAGCTACAATTTCGTTCGACAATTTTAACACAAATAAACAATACCAAGAATCCAGCGGATAGATGTAGGTCATAATTTTCAACGGAAGGAGGAGGAGGAGGGAAAATCAGAGAGCAAAGTGGAGGACAAAAATAAATTGACTCATCCCACTATCAAGTGGGATTTACAAATCGGAAGAGAGATACATATATTGAGATAATCTCACTCATTAGATGAAATAAGCCTGAAGCAAAGCTATAAAATATACTTTTAGTTGAATCTAATTGCATAATACTGTGCAATTGAATGCAATTGAAAATTGTTTGAGTTGTGGCAGTAGGTATGACAAATGTGTAACTTTCCGAAATGTTATTATACTGTACGAAAATCATATTGCACCTATGAAGAAGCTTAAATGAGGTAATACTTTTATTGTATGAAGTCATTGTCATTTCATGATTACCACCAAAGCCATGTGCAATCAATGGTTTTTGCTAATGTGAGCCTGTGAGGAGCGTTCCGGGTCGATAGAGTATTTTGTTTGGCTAACTAATTTCAATGTTTCGTTTTAATATTTTTACAGAAACTGTTAAGAGCACATAGTACCTCAGCTAAAGATACTGCTCGCGGACGGAGTGAGAGCGAGACAGAGTGCGGTGCTGGGTGGCAGGCAGCGCCAATAATTTAGGTATTTACTTTTTACAGTGAAAATAATGGAATTTGAAAAGAATAAGAAACATAGTATCTGCTTTATATTTAGTTCAGTTGTTATGCAAAGTTTCATGATCTAATTTTTAGTATTTTTTAATACTAGCGGTTTATTGTTCGGTTTGGACGTAACTTTGTAATTTTTTTCTATCGAGAAAATTTTATGGAATCGTGTTTTCGCCAAACATAGTACTTAACATTAATCCTCAACTTTACCATATATTTATTTCAAAATGAATGCTGAAATAGTTTCGACATAGCGGCGGATCATGCTAAGAGCTATTTGAGGTAGTATATTAGAAAAGTATTATCACTGTATTATCGCTGTCAGTAGGTATGTCTCTAAACGAAATGAACGGGCTTCCTACAGCATTTTTCACGTTTCAAGGATTGTTCAACGACGAAGTTCTAAGCATAGCTGGGCATCGTCAATCATTATACTTAGTTAACTTCGTTAATCGCTAATACGTTACTAAAATAGTTAACTTCGTTAAACATTAAAGCGTAAAATTTCGGATTTAACGGAAGTTAACGTTAACGGCAAAATAATAGATTCATCTTAAATTAAATTAAGTTCGTACCTGCAGTTTCATCATAATTAGGTGTTGATACCAATCACGACAGTCAAGTTTCGCCACTTCATTGAATGACTTTGTATTGAGGGGAACATTACAATAGGCCCGATATTACAGGTCTCAGGTACAGTCAACAAAAGAGATAAGTATGAAGGATCCTCGGCCAAGTTGAAGTTTAGTAAGAAACCGATGGATGTTCTCGAATAAAATTCAATTTTATTAATAAAAAACAAACAGCTCCTTTATCAAATTAAATTTCTGTCGACAACATTCATCGTTTTCCTACTAAACTTCAACTATATCCGACGATCCTGCATACTTATCTCTTTTGTTGACTGTACATGGGACTTAAACATCAGTGGCGAAAAGTGGGTAACAATATGCTAAGCAATGTATTGTATGTATGTGTGTATGCATGTGTTCTGTCTAATTTTTTTGTTGTCTGTCTAATTAATTAAAAATAAAATAAGATAGCCTTTTATTTCTTGCTGTTTGAATTAAAAATATAAATACTGCATGCAAGCCTAATTATACATTTCAATTAATAATATAAAATTGTTTTCATTTTTTTCTTTACAATGCCTTTCTTATAATTTTCACAATAAAATTAAATAATTATTTCACTTTTATTAAAGATTAAAATTACAATGTTCGTGATTGATCTCTTTAGTAATTGGAACTTTTACTAACTATTCCACATTCCAAATTCAAATCACTTTTAGTCCCTAGGGATTAAAGAGCTATTTTAGTCCCTGTTTACGAAGAATACACTTAGCTCTTTTTGAATAGATGTGATAAAAATATGTTTATAAAATAATTCAACTAAAACAGTGAAAGCGACCAAACATTTATATCATTAATTTATAAGTGAAGTTTATTAAGAAGTGCTAACAAGGAAAATAAAGATAGTTACCTTGGACCCACTTCTCCCGGCTTCGGGGGTTGCGACTGTAAACATAAAAAATATATATTAGACACTAGTTTTTGCTACAGCAGCTACTTTTTGTGTAATTAACGTATAATCTTTGAAGAAATTATTTTGTCTGATGAAACTGTAATATTTGGAAAAAAAAATCAAATGTTTTTTTATGAATAAAATGCCTTTGCCAGTGCCATTTTCCGATAAATACCTACGTATATTTTTTAGATAAGATATATTTATTAGCTCAAACATGTGTACACATACAAGAATATAAATGCATGCAGGATAACATAAAAAAGAAAGGATCAGACATGTTTGCCACCTAGTATGGCGTGCAAATATTATGAATAATAATGAGAATACACCCATCATCAAGGAAAAATACAAAAAATAGGCAAATTGGATAAATTAACCGTGCTGCCATGCAGGGATGAAAAAGTTATTGATCAAGTAGAATACGATGCACAATGCTTTCATGTGCCGATAAAATAACTTGGTAGTCTAGGCAAAGGCAAAATATAATAAAATGAAGTTTTAATTGTAGTTTATGAAACTTTTGCACAACAAGGATTATTAAAAACACGAGACGTGTAACACACGGACGGACTGTCAAACCTTAATTCCCTAAGTGATCCGTCAGAATAATAAAACCAAAAGTAACTATAGGACCCAAGGGAAGAAAGAAATCAGAGAGGATCAATCATATTGCAATAATGTGTGAAAGTATTCACCGATTCTTCTCTTCTCTTCATGTCGACGTTTTCGAACAGCCGTTCCAGTTCTTCAAGTAAACTCTGACTGAAGTCCGTAGAGCTTTTCTGGAAAAACACGTACAAATCAGAAAAGCTCCCACTAATTGATTGACGTATGATAACAACCGGTAAGTTATCCTCATCAAAACATAGCGTTGTTTATTAACCGGACTAATCGACAGAAGTGTAAGTCGTACTGAACGCGTTTGATCTCTCTGAAGTGGCAGACAGCAAATTCCCACGCGCGACCCACCACGATTTATAAATATATTCGAACAAATACGAGGAGTCTTTTCATGAAAGGATTTTGTAAGCTAAGCTGAACCGCCTCTTGTGAAATCGCTTAAATGTACCAAATACCACCAAAATTAATACTGAAAATATACCAAAGTGCATAATTCACCAGTATTGCTTTTTGCCCGCGTCTTCCCCCGCTTGGTAGTAGAACACAGAATTTTTCGGGATAAAAAATAACCTAATTTAGTTAATCAATCATAATCGAGTTGTGTGCCCATTCACATTCGGTTATTAAGTGACAGCGTGATTGAGTGACAAAATTCATACTTCACATTTTTAATAATAAAATGAGGACACTGGTAGGTATTCAGCTGCAACCGGTTAGACTAAAGCCGGCCCCAAAAATAGTTGGGAAAAGCCAGGAATAGTTGGCAAGGCTTAGGACGATGATAAAGATAACCACGACTATTTACTATTAGAGATATAAAAGCGGTACTTACTAAAGCGTCGACGTTCTCAGCTTTTGACGCTAAGCGGTCAGATTTGCTGCACGAAGTTGCGGTGCCCTCCTGCAAAAAAAAAACATTTACTTACATCAAATACAACTGATTTTAATACGGTCACCAAATAAATCGTGTAGATATAATTGGAGAGCCCTATGTCCAGAAGGCTAATTGCTAATGATGATTAAGTCCAGATTAATTTATCGCAAAACCAAATAGTGACGTTCATAACGACTTTAGAAGTCTCTCTAGAAGGGCTCTCTGAAGTACCACGGGCACGGGCTAAATCGCTGAACATACATGGGGTATGTTCAGCGATTTAGCCCAAGATTATTAGACAAAGACATGAAGTTTTTGATAACCAGCTGAATTTTGGTACATGTATGTGGTATTGAATCATTACCTAAAACTCCCCAACCCTCCTCCACTTGCAACTAAGATAACAGGGTGATAGCGTGAATTTCAATGTTAAGATGAATTCTGATTAAATTTAATATTTAAACTTTTTAAATGATAAGCTCTCCGATCCTAGTATTAAGCTCTTGGAGGAGAGGCGATGTCCTAGAAAAACGACTTTAACCGCTTTAATACCGAGCGTATTAAGAACGCGATACACTGTACAAGGGCTCCAAGGTCATTGCAAGCGATCTGTTTCTTGGGCTGAGGCAGCTTACGAACCTGAATACCGATGATGGCAGAATCGTATCGCCCAAACCTAAACTTATGAGGGAGATCAAAAGGTTCCATGAACAAGTTGTACGCGTCAACCAGTAACCCTAATGTGAATCTATAGCTAAATCGGACAAAAGCCAGAACGAGATTAGGATGCCTCAGTTTAAAAACCACAAGGCCGGACAATAACGGAATTACGCCCGGGTTTCCGAACTCCTGAAGGCCGGTGCCTTCAGGAGTTCGTAAAAACAGTTTTTAACCCGTTGAAGGACACTGAACGAAACACAAAAGAAGATTTATTGTTATTACGTCTGCGGGCGTATAGTATCCCGTAAAGTGTTAAGGCCCGCCAGAAGCTGTTTGAACCAGTCTCTGCTCAGCGTTTCTGGACTACGAGAAAGCCTTCGATTCGGTAGAGACTTGGGCTGTTCTACTGTCTTTACAACCGGTGCGATCTTCGACAACTCGGTCGATGTGGCGACTTTTGGCGGATTCCTAAATCCAACAGTGGTGAAATAATGATAAAGATTACAAAATAAACATTAATCCATTACTTGCAGCAGTGACAGCCCCAGTAGAGCAGTATTGGCCCAGTGGTATCGGCCCAGACTAACGAGCTGTAGGTCGTGAGTTCTAAATCCAGACAGGCACTTTAATTGTGTATTTACTTTCATCATTTACGTCAACTTTAAGGCGTTCGTGGTGCGAGTACCTACATGCTACCTACACCTTGTCATGGCAGAGGACTTTTGGCCGCAAGGTTTAATGTTCCGTCGCTTCCGCGGACAAGTGCCACACGAACGCACAAAGACAGTGCTCGAGTGAAGTGTATTACTAGCATAGTTTTAAGTTTATACACTAACACACTTTGTATTATTATAATATATAATTATGTTAGTCTGTAAGGTATTTATCTATGGGCCAAAGTAGCCTGAAAATAAAGGTATTATTATTATTATTACCACTCTCTCAAAACGGTGAAGGAACACATCGTGAAAAAACCGGTATGTCCTAGAATAAAAAAATCGAAGACATGTGACATCCATCAAACCGCAGTAAGCTCGCGTGGTGGATTATGGCCCACTCCCTCGCGAAGAGAGGAGGCCTGTTTCCCAGCAGTGGGAACATTATAGGCTGATTATGCATTGTTACTTACGGAGACCAGAAGCAAGCAAGCAAACGGAAAACGCAGGTCACACGTAGTCACACTGGATTCGGTGTATCCAGGTAACGGGGCATTGTATATGGTCACACGACGTTACCAAAACAACGCCAACAGCCGACTGAATGCACGCGCTCCGAATCAAGAAGTCAGGCCTCTCCTCCAACCTTTAGAAGGGCGGGCTATATCTCAGGACGCAAGCGCCGGAGGCGAGGGGAGGTATGGCGCATTATTGAAGACACTATTCTGAATGCTTATGCTAAAAATAGCAGTTCTGGTGTCACTTAATTTCAGAAGCGTTTATGAATGAAAGTATATATAATATACTTTATTTGAAACAATTACAATTATTAACTATACTTTGTATGTATTAGTTGCTTTTATTAAGCTGCACAAATTTAAAAAATCTACACGCAATTATTTGTAATATCTAAACGTAGAACCTAGTACACGGCTGCAATGGAGTTACCATATTCACAAGAATATAGCATTTCTATTTATATAATATAAAATATGCTAACTCGCAGGATTTTTGTGGTAGTGATTTAACCGTTTAATCTATTAAGAGACTTGCTTCCATGTTTTTTAGAGGAGTATTGCAGGACAAGACTTTAATTATTTCTGTGATACCTCAGTTTTTTCTCATCAAATGTAAGACATTTTGGAGAAGAAGACTTCTGTCCTACGAACCAAAAAATATTTTTTAGCTTTGGAGCTTGTGCCATTGTATTTGCAACATGTTTTGTAATAACTGATTTATGGAGCTTATCGTTAATCACAGTAATATGAATCCAATACATTTTTTGGAGAATTTAGTTTTCAGGGCCTTAGCACTCTGCATAGAAAATAATTATGGGAAACCGCTTAACGAATTTTGCTCCGATTGCAACAATTCAACTGAATCTCTGGAATGTTTCTCCTCGAATCGCGTCATAATGTAGTGATGTTTCTGAGCGGAATTTGTTAATCGGTTTCCTATCATTATTTTCTCGGCGGCGGTGTAGTAAGCCCCAAACAACGTTTTTTAGCGAAACCGAAAAAAAATATGTTATTTTTTTGTGTTTTTACGAATGTACGCGAAGTCTAAATGCAACAGCCAGATAACATGTCATGAGTCATGTTATTCTTTTTTTAGCTGGTAATCAATTTCATTTCTCAAACCTAATAATCTAAAAATATTTACAATTTAGGAGAAAACTTAGCACAGAGGGAACCACTTTGTCCGACAAAATTCGTTCAAGATTTTCATTCCACAAAAAACTCTTAAAGACCGTTATTGCAATTACCAATTGGCGATGTATCGATATTGTCAAAATTAAGCAATATTCCGTACAAAAACTTGACTACAGGACGTTTTCAGGAAAGTCAAGCCAAGTGTTTTTATAAATACTAGGAAGTCTACCACACTCCACGTATTGGATTTTTGGGTCTCAAAATCTGTAACGATTTTTCTCACAACAAAATATTTCCCTTTGAGTGCACTTTTAATACTATTAATAATCGGAAAGCATGGTTCGTGTTGGTATGTCAATAAAAACATGTTGTTGCTTCGCTTTATTGTATACTTATCCGCCAAAACAAGAAATAATAATACCTAAGACAGAAATTAGATTCAAATTTCCATGAAAATCTAGAATATGGTAGCCCCATAAATAATTCATTAGCCCGAACGACATGGCCCACGTAAGCTCTGTTCAAGGGTATCGTTATCATAACATAATAAAGTAAACAGTATTACGTCTCGGCAGTATTCTTGAAAAAGCATAGGAAAACATGCGCTACAGTTGCACAGTGACTGTCTCTTGAATTGTAACTGAACTTTATAAGACCGACACAGAAGAATGTTTAAGACCGTACCCAGACACAAAGTTAATTGTAACATTATGAACTATGTTGATATTTATTACCCTCATGGAGTAGTATAATTAATCCTAACACAGTATGTCTGAATTCACTTGGAGAAAGTTATGTGAGAAAATTAAATTGATTTAGAAAAAGGAAATATTTAACTCATCTTTTCAAAACTAATTGACGTGCTAATGATGGACACCTTTTAAAATAAATTAAACTCTTAAAACTTTTTGTGCTTCTAATGATTCACTTTTATAAATTTTGAGCCTCTTTTTAACTTTCTGTAATTATTTAAGGTTCACAAAAGAAAGCACCAAAATTTTTATTGAATACTCCAATATAATGATTGCGCCTCTTCTAGTGAACCTCAAATAATTCCTATATTGGAATGCAGCGCTCGCTCGGCTTGCGCGGTTGGTCACAGTTTCAACCTCAATTAACCCATTTGGTCGGGGTACCCTAGAAAAAAGGTGACAAAGCCTTGCTGAAGAACTAGAGACCCATCTCATTTCTGAGCCATGTACGCAAGCTGGTTACGAACCGTCTCGTCAGGAGAATTAACGAGTTTCAGCCACCAGAACAAGCAGGTTTTCAAAATGGCTTCACTACCTTAGACCACATCCATAAAATCCGGCAAATTTTACAGAAGACCGAAGAGTACAACCAGCAGCTGTGTATGGCATTTGTGGACTACGATAGGATACATCGTAGTCCACAAATGCATGATACAGGTCTGGCCTCTTTGCAACGATGCCGAATTGACTGGCGATACATCGAAGTGTTGAGGTGTTTGTATGACGCTGACTAGATGACTGTCCAGGTCCAGGATTTGATAACCAGCCCCATCCAACTACTCAGGGGAATGAGACAAGGGGCTGTGATATCCTCGAAACTGTTCACGAATGCATTAGAGGACATTTTTAAGACGCTGAACTGGACTAGACAGGGTATCAACGTGAACGTGGAGTACATCTCATACCTTCGTTTTGCCGATGACATCGTCATAACGGCAGAGACGCTGGAACGCCTTGCCGCGTCCAAACCGCATCGAAGGTCCGCTTCTCTAAGTTGTGAAGGAGTATGCCACCAGCTTGCAGAGTAAGCAAGTTTAAGTGGCAGTGGCCATGTTTGTCGAAGGACCGATGGCCGGTGGAAAAGACTCCTGGAGTGGAGACCGTGTATCGGCCAGCGTAGTGTGTGACGCCCCGCAGCTAGATAGACAGACGACTTCAAAAAAGTAGGTGGTGGTATATCCTGGATGAGGAAGGCGGAGGATAGGGTGTTGTGTAGTTAAAAAGAGACTCAATATTTTTTTTAATTGCATTATTAGAAGCGCAAAATGCTTTTGGAGGTTCATTAATTGCAAAAAGGGTCCATCACCAGGAGGTCAATAAGTTTTTAGAGGATATGTTAAATATTTCCCTTTATAAAATCATCTTACTTTCTCAAGTGAATTCAGATAATATGCTTTCTTAGGATTAATTAAACTGAGTAGTTTAATCCTGTTTAGTTCAATTAATCCTGTTGAAAAAATTGGATTGTAGCAATATGAACTATGTCTATCTTTTATGCTCTCAGGACTCCCTGAGAGCATAAAAGAATTTTTTTTGGGTTCGGGTCCCATCCAGAATTACCCATTCTCCTTTAATGATGGGAGATGTCGAAATAAAATTGCTTATCGTCAGGGAAATTTGACGTAAATAAAAATTGCATTTTACACCAAATCATTTGGATGAATATGGAATTAATACTTTTTTTATTTCGATTTCACGAACGTCTTTTTGATAGCGGGACGCACGATATAAGCTTTCTCTGACAGACTGAAGCTATATTTTGGTCCTTGGTCCGCATGGAAAAAAGAGAGATAACTACTCTACAGTACCTGTACCTCTAAGTACCTATCAAGAAAGTTATGCTGGCTGCGGTTCAATAAATATTGAAATACCTACATAACGTAAACAAAAAAAAAACTGGCCATGTGCGAGTCGGACTCGCACACGAAGGGTTCCGTACCACAAGGCAAAAACGCCGAAAAAAATATGTTTATTGTATGGGAGCCCCCCTTAAATATTTATTTTATTTTAATTTTATTATTTATTATTAAAGTTAAAATACAACTGAGGATTTTGTGAATATTTCAAGTGCCTACCTGTTGCCATTTTTAATATCGAGCAAAAAAGGGCAAAAAAATCGCGTTTGTTGTATGGGAGCCCCCCTTCAATATTTATTTTATTTTGTTTTTAGTATTTGTTGTTATAGCGGCAACAGAAATACATAATTTGTGAAAATTTCAACTGTCTAGCTATCGCGGTTCTTGAGATACAGCCTGGTGACAGACAGACGGACAGACGGATATACGGACAGACGGACAGACAGCGAAGTCTTAGTAATAGGGGAACCCTAAAAAACTATAAAAAATAATGTTATGTTTATAGGCTTGCCGACTGACTTGGTAATTGAAAAAATGTTATTTCTGATTTAAATATTGTAGAATTCAGACATGTATCACGTAACTGAATATTCGGGAGCATCTCGCAACATCTGCGTCCTTACGTAACTGCGGCGCACGCGCGACTGTTGTGTACTGGTGTACACCGAGATTACGAAGCGCGTCGTTCCGGCCGATTTGTGTGAAGACGTAATACTGCTTACTTTATTATACTGTGTCGTTATTCCGCTATATTACATGTCTACCCACACTGACATTAAAATGCAAAAGTAACTCTGTATGTCTGTCTGTTATCTTTTCACATTTGAGCCGATCGTTATGAAATTCGGAATTTGACAGAATGGTAACCTCGGACCTGGAGAAGGAAGCCTGGAGATGTCATTCTACAGGTCCCGGAAATATCGCAACAAGAGTTCCGTATCCGAACCACAAACTTAAAGGGTAAGTCGGATCAAACCGACTTCTGAAGCTTTGCAGTTGAAAAATTCGCGCCTTTTCAACGAGAAGTACAAGTAAGTAGTACCTACCCATTAAGTTTTGCAAGTATCAAAACATGTGACTAAATCGGACACAAAGACAGACAAAATTAGACAAAAAAAGAATGGATCTTGTCTTGACAGACAGACAACACAGTGATCCTATACGGGTTCCATTTTTGCTAAGGTACGGACTTCAATCCATACTAATATTATAAATTCGAAAGTAACTCTGTCTGTCTGTCTGTATGTTATTACCTTTTCACGCCTAAACCACTAGACGGATTTCGCTAAAATTTGGCAGAGAGATAGATTGCATCCCGGGGAAGGACATAGGATAGATTTTATCGACATACCTCGCGGGCGAAGCCGAGGACGGAAGCTAGTGATGAAATAAAAAATAAACGCAGACGAAGTCGCGGGCAACAGCTAAGTATAAAAAATTCTACCTACTGAGCATCTTTCAATATTTTTAATTCTTTGAAGAAGTGGGTAGTTTCTACCTTGCTAGTCAGTGAGTCTATTTATGAGTTATTTCTGATCAAATTCAATGAAAGCTGGAGACAAGGTTTCAATTAGTGTGGGATGGATTTTTTCCAATAACATTATAAAAACCGAGGACTTTATGTATCATTTAATAGGTTTAATTTCAAGTAAAATCTTTTTCCAACCACGGTTTTAGACTGCCTTCGAACAAATTACGTTAAAGAAAAGAGCTTTCTAAAGACATAATATAACTTTACTGAAGCCTTTTAAAAAACCGGGCAAGAGCGAGTCGGACTCGCGCACCGAGGGTTCCGTAACATCCGGGTTTATGCATAAGGTTTATGTTTATGAAATTAAATGTTTTTTATATTTTTTTTATATTTGAGTCGATTGAATAAAAAGTAAATTGCGGTTTACGATTTATGACGTATTAAAAAAAACTACTTACTAGATCTCGTTCAAACCATTTTTCAGTTGAAGTTTACATGGTATTGAACATCATATATTTTTTTTAGTTTTATAATTCTCTTATTTTAGAATTTACACACATTTTACCACTTTGGAAGTGTCTCTCGCGCAAACTATTCAGTTTAGAAAAAAATTATATTAGAAACCTCAATATCATTTTTGAAGACCTATCCATAGATACCCCACACGTAAGGGTTTGCGAAAAAAAAATTTTTAGTTTCAGTTCTAAGTATGGGGAACCCCAAAAATTATTGTTTTTTTTCTATTATAGTGTGAAAATCTTAATGCGGTTCACAGAATACATCTACTTACCAAGTTTCAACAGTATAGTACTCATAGTTTCGGAGAAAAGTGGCTGTGACATACGAACGGACAGACAGACATGACGAATCTGTAAGGGTTCCGTTTTTTGCCATTTGGCAACGGAACCCTAAAAACGCCTACGCTCTAAATTTATGGCTACACAGATCTTGTTCCAAGCCAAGTTCAAAGATGGGGTCACACGGCCTGTCCTATCACAGGCCACGCCGAACCTTGTCACGCCTGAGGAGACCTGAGCGGGCCAATCCTGCCCCTCGTTGGTAATTAAGTCCCTCGGCGTGTGTAATGGCGGAACTTCAAAGTCGCGGCACGGCGCGAAGGAGCCTGACGGCCCACAAAGGAGCGGCACCGATTCTCTTTCAGGCTGGTTTTCCACCAAAGCTGTGCGGGGAAGCCAAGTGGTTAGAGAGGCCAGAAACAAAAAGACTGGCTTTATATTAATAAAGCAATTCCGCTGGTGGATTTTTACCTCGCTCACAGCTCTGGTAGAAAGCCACGCAACCCGCCCGGAACATAAAGGGCAAAGGAAGGAAGACGGGTGGGTTTTAGTCAGTAAGAGTCCGACACTCCCTTCCGCTCCACCCAGAGCGGGAGGAGTCATTTGATGATTTCCCATCCAAAAAAAAAAGCCATGCAACCAGCGTCATGCTAGGCCAGCCCGCATCAGGATAGGACAAGCCAACGGGCCGCAGGTACAGTCGTGTCTATTACCAACGGCCAGTGGAGGAGTGTCGTTTCTCGTCCAAGTCGTCACCAGTTGTTAACATCAACAGCACAGGGGGCCTAAAAAGGCTACTTTGGCAGAATCATAAAAGGATAACATAATGGACAGTTAACCGTTAAGTTAATCGTATCAAATCCCATTGGTGAAGCATTTTTCAGTTATTTTTTTTTGTCTGTGCTAAAATACCAATCAATCCAATCCAAATCCAATTCCAATCTCTTTGATTATACCTACGCAGTGCAGCGAAAAAAAGAAAAACACGGACTGTCTTCGCCATATTACGATTCATAATGTTATCCTTTCATGATCTCCAAAGTGACCTTTTTAGGCCCCCAGGATCGGTTCTCCTTCATCCTGATTTAAATTCGATAACGATTTGGTATTCTTATATTTCGTAACGATTTCATATCACAAATCATATTGGGGTTACAAATTAACCCAAAATTAATCGCAGAAAACGTAAAGATAGAACATTCAAACGACAACGGCAAGACACATCTTTTTGTTCCCTAAATCTCAAAATTAAGTTGTATTTCTCCTATTTTCAACCTTTTGAAAGCTTGGTCATAAACATATCGGCGACCCACCACGCCTAGCCACAAATTCTGTGAAACTTTACCGATAAACGACTGTGTTTCTATTTTTGTCTGTAATTTTCGAATAAATACTCTTTTATTAAACGTTGTACTACTTCCCTGTATAGTAACTATTACACACCATTTACAGACTATCAATATAAAAAAAGCAGAAATTTGTTTTAAGTTAAAATCTTACCGTGTCGGTGTCTGAGATCTCATGGTACTCGTGGACTTCATCTGTCTTGGGCACAGCACCGTTGTCCCCTTTATGGGACTTGCCGAGGGTCGCACAGCGAACCTAAGTGGAAAAGTCATATGTTTACATAAGTTTTAGTTTACGTCTACCTTTTGCTTTCGTCATCATCATCATCATTTCAGCTTTAGACGTTTTATTTTATACAATAGTTAGTAGTTACTTTAATATTAGCTTATACTCTCTCTCTTTCTCTGTTGCTTGCATGCCTATGTTTAAGTTTAGTTTTAACTACTTTTCTGCTTAAAAATCTCAGAATAGCTCAGTTTGATATACTTAACTTTTAAATTATAATGTGGAAAATGTCGTAGGTTATACATTTATAAACCTTGTATATTTATAACTTAGTGTAAGATTTTAATGTACTTATAACTGTTTATTTTCCCGAATAAATAAAAAAAAAATAATAATAATAAAGACGTCCACTGCTGGACATAGGCCTCCCCCAAAAGAGGGGGGGTTTGCCATAATCGCCACGCTTGGCAGGCGGGTTGGCGATCGCAGTGTGGTATGGTGGTGGAATGCATAGAGAACGCTGCTGCCATTCTCCGGTACGCCCCTTAGTCGCGTTTTACGACACCCACGGGAAGTATGGGGTGGTGCTATTCTTTAAGTCCGGCACCACACACGTGCTTTCGTATCTTTGTATTTTATCGTAACAAGTTATTGTGCTTTCCTGAATAAAAAGTTGGTGACCGATATAACACGGTAAGTTAACTTAACTACGACTTATTTATATCACTGTTTGATTATCGTTATTAAGAGCGCCTGTCAGATCTTTTACTTGGACTACATACTACATTTGTTTTTACAGCCTTTTTAAAAAATGAGGAGGTTATTCAGCATTTCTCAACAGAATTGGATGATTTTTAATTTGAAAGGGTATACCTACTTTAACGTCAACATTTGGTAAAGTCTTAAAGAAGTTGATGAAGTTCAAAGAAATTGCTGGTTAGTTACCACGAACAGTAAACATATCATTGTGATTGAATCATCGTATGGAAAATGAAATATAGTGGACATTAAAATATTCACATAACTAGTAGTTGTGAATTTGAGTTCGGGCATCACAACTAAACAGTGAAAACAAAAAAACAAAACCCTTTGGTTTTATAGAATACTTTTTTCTAGCAAAAATTACACCTTTACATCGACTCCCGAATCCAAAGTTATTTTGTCTTTTTTCTTGAATTTGGTTGTTATTTTAGGTAAATAAAAGTTTTTTCAGAGGTTTTGGAAAATGTATGTACACCAACTTTCCCAAATAGTTGTTTATTTATATAACAGATCACGAAATATCCGAGCCGGCTTTTTTAAATAAACACTATACAGGTAAGCTTTTAAAGCCGACTTAGTTAAAAGTTGTGGACGTACGTTCAAAATAAATAATTTTAACGGAGAATTTAAGCAAAAGTCGGAAATACAGAAGAAAGTTTTACTCAGGATATTTCCAATTCTTCTGTTAAAATACTGAAGTCCAATGAACACAGCGCTGCTTTCGCTTACATTCTCAAAAAAAAAAACGAAAGTTGTGTTTTATACCTTACTAAGAATACTTTTGCTTGTCGTCGGCTCCGATAGTGTCCTGTAGTTGTTTCTCCTCAAACTTCTTGCTTGGTTGTCACCTAATAAATCAAAATCAAAATGTTTTATTTCACATAAACCTACATGGGCACTTATGAAACGTCAGAAGCTAGGTGCACGGTTCTAATTGGTCGTTTCCTATGGAGAAGAACCGGTAAGAAACTCCACGGTTACTCTTTTTAAAAATAATTGGCTTTTACAATGTTTTGTTTTTAAATAACGAACAGAAAACACCACCACGTTAATTTAAGACCATAATTTATCTCCTAACTTATATTTAAACAAAATAAATACAGTTACAGTTAGGAGTACCATATTTCAGTCGGGTATTGTCAAACCTAAGCCATGACCTTTCATGACATAAGTTTTGTGTGTCAAGTTACGTCGGCATCCGGTGTCCCGGCGTGTCAGAACACTGTGTTATCATCACAATGGACTTATTATACACGACACCATTCATGTTTTCGTTTACTCTGAACACTATTTTATGAGTTGGTTTGGATTACAGGACATATAGATAGAATTATGTATTAGGTTTCTAAACCGGCACTTTGAGAAGAGTCCTCGCTATACGTATAAAGAGAATAATTAAATATTGGTACAGTGACATGTTTGTATTAGACTTATTATCTTGACTAGTGTAGTTTTCAATGGAATAAACGCATACATTTCGAGGCCTCGTCATTTATCCGAATTCTTTCCATGCACATAATATAACGAGTATCCCATAGCCTCTCGTCAGTTAGCCAAGTTTACCAAGTTTACCATCAGCACGCGTAGCATGAGCATCGGTTTGTCGACGGAAGAGTAGACAAAGATGACGTTTCGTGTAGACAGTACGACGGCAGCATAGTAGAAAGAGTCAACTGCACTTTTTACGAAATTCACTCATTTATACGATTTGTTTTCTTTATGATTCTTAATTTTTACTGATATTAAGTCACATTATAAGGAGGGGTACGTGGCCAAATAATAACAGCCGCACAAGTTGATCGATCAGGTTAAGCTACGCTTGCCGCGGTTGGTCTATGGATGGGTGACCATCTTTACATACCAAGACCTGTCCGTGCCTCAGAAAGCACGTAAAGCCGTTGGTCCCGGCTGTCATTCGTGGATCTTTAAACGTCGTCACGGGTCGTCAGAAGCCAAAAAGTCTGACAACCAGTTTTACCAAGGGGAATCGCATTACCCAGTAACTGGGTTGTGGAGGTCAGACAGGCAGTAGCTCTATGTAAAATACTGGTATTCACTTGCATCCGGTTAGACTGGAAGCCGACCCCAACATAGTTGGGAGAAGGCTAGTCAGATGATGATCGTGACAGTTGAGCTCATAGGGGTAGGCAGAAACTACAACACATTTATAACAAAACCTTTTCCGATCATAACTTTCTAGGAATCATAAAATATACTTATTTCTCTATGAGATTAAAAAGTTTGTAACTTTAGATAACACTAAATAGCGACAAAGATTGATGATTGAAAAGATAAAATGCAATTCAGTTTCTTACTGTAACTTTGCTACGTAATGTTATTTGGTGGCAAATAAGAAAATCGCGAGTATATGATAGTAATGAATTTGGCCAAAATTGTATCGTCGTTTCAGCCGATAGACGTCCACTGCTGGACATAGGCCTCCCCCAATTTGGGGGGGGGGGGGGGGGTTTGCCATAATCGCCACGCTTGGCAGGCGGGTTGGCGATCGCAGTATGGTATGATGGTGGAATAAATAGAGAACGCTGCTGCCCATTCTCCGGTAAGACCCTTAGTCGCCTTTTACGACACCCACGGGAAGTAAGGGGTGGTGCAATTCTTTAAGTCCGGCACCACACAGACAAAAATGTATAGCTGAACAATTTAAGTGGAAATGAAGTTTTAAGTACTGTTTCAAACCAACTCTTTCAGAAATCCTACTTTGGGGGGGCTTTGTATTTTTCAGTACGTAAAGTTGTTCAGATCTCTCTGTCTTTACACTCACAAACTCACGCCTTCTTCTCATAGGGGTAGGCAGAAGTCATAGACCGCCACCTACTACCGTCCTAACATACTCCTTACCTTTTTTTAGGGTTCCGTACCCAAAGGGTACAAAACGGAACCCTATTACTAAGACTTCGCTGTCTGTCCGTCTGTCTGTCACCAGGCTGTATCTCAAGAACCGCGATAGCTAGACATTTGATATTTTCACAGATGATTTATTTCTGTTGCCGCTATAACAATAAATACTAAACACAAAATAAAATAAATATTTAAGGAGGGCACAACAAACGCGATTTTTTTGCCCTTTTTTGCTCGATATGAAAAATGGAAACAGGTAGTCACTTGAAATATTCACAAAATACTCAGTTGTATTTTATATTTAATAATAAATAATAAAATAAATATTTAAGGGGGGCTCCCATACAACAAACATGTTTTTTTCGGCGTTTTTGTCTTGTGGTACGGAACCCTTCGTGTGCGAGTCCGACTCGCACTTGGCCAGTTTTTCCTTTTTCATTTCATGTCCTTCCGGTCAAATAATGTTTCCTTCTAAAATGCATACCAGTTATTTATACAAGCAGACGTCACGCATTCAACGGAACCAAAAAGCCAGATTATTTTCAACTTGTATACAACGTTATTTTTAACCGACTTCAAAAAGGAGGAGGTTCTCAATTCGTCGGAACCTTTTTTTTAAATTTTTTTTTATGTATGTTCCCCGATTACTCGAAGATGGCTGGACAGATTCCAAAAAATATTTTTTTTGTTTGAAAGGGTATGGTCTCGAGGTGGTCCCATTGTCACCAAGTCGGAATCTGATCCAACCAAGGAGGGAATCCCATGGAAATCGAGGGTAACCCTCAAATTTTATAGGCACACCTACAGCGATTTGAGTATTTTTCATAGTAACTCGTGCATTTGCTCTCGGAACGCACAATTTGGTGAAGTGGAACTGCTGATGAAGACTACTGATGGCCATCGGAACTACACAATAATAAGTATTTCACGGGTTGCGATTCGATTAGGTACTTTAATGTGGTTACTAAGCATTTATGCTCGTTATAATGCGTATTTTGAAGTGGAGCTGATGGTGACTTCTCAATGAGCTCCAGTTCTCCTGGTTCTTACTAGAACTCCTCAACAATTAACGTCCCTGCATCGGAAAAAGCAATATTTTGTAAAAAGGTGATGAGTAGTTGACATTAGGCTATTGTAACTTAGATTAATTACAAACTGACCAACTAAAAAGCTAAAATAAAAACTTTTTTACAAAAAAAAAAAAACCGACTTCCAAAAAACACTACAAAGTGAAGAATAACTTTAATTTCGGAAGACGGTGGCAAAAAACTAAATTACAGATCCATAGACACCGACCGACATCCGAAATTAAAGTTATTTTTCACTTTGTAGTGTTTTTGGAAGTCGGTTGTTTTTTTTTTTTTTTTTTTGTAAAAAAGTGTTTAGTATATGCGAAACCCGAAACATGTGTCGTTGTCACTTGTTTATGTAAACAATCTGTGTACAAAATTTCAAAACTGTATCATGAAAAATCACAAAGTTATAAGCTTGATAAGTTACCTGTTTGTCCGTACAAAAACGAGGTTACCCGCGCCGCGCCGTCTTGCGCTCATCGATAATAGTACCTAGGTACCTAACCGTTCGGCGCGGAAATTGGATAACCTACTTAAGTCTAACTTATAACCTTTTTTCAATATTTTTGGGACATAATATAACATGGGGTAAAAATTATTGGAATCGATTCGGCTATTTATTCTGAACAAACTATATTCAGGTTTCGTATATACTAAAAATAACGTTATATGCCTGCACTAATTCAGAGGTTTACGAGGCGTACATTACGTTTTAAAAAACGCGAAAAACCGTTAGTACAAACAATTTGCTTTGTGGAAATAATTTGGCACGCGTGTTAGCGGTCCGTAGAATAAAAAGTACTTTCAATTCAGTCAGTGCTTGTTGCAGATGTTCTAAGGGTCCGTTTGTCAGGGGTACGTGCACAACGATGCGTGAGCGATGCTTCATTACTAATATTACTGTACGATCAAAAAAGGACTGGTTTTAACTAGGGCCTTATATACACTTGTAAACTACATTTTATGCAAAACTTATCATAGGGTGCCAACCGGACCGTATCCTGACATAACTTGTATGATATTATAAGGATAGGTAATTTTTTGACATATAACATGAAGTGATATATTTTGAGGAGATAGTGGACATCTATGATCCCAAATAAATTTGGATAACGGCAAGAGAATAATGCCGTTATCCAAATTTATTTTAGAAAAAAAACAAGTACTTAAAAAAACTAAAAAACCCGACTACGGTAAAAAAATTAAGTTAAAAAAAACTGAAAAGCTAAAAACAAGGCTATTTTAAATTAAATAAAAGTTGGAAGCAGGCGGGACCCATACCATTTTTTTATTTTATTTTCAAACTCAAATGGGTCCCGCCTGCTTCCAACTTTTATTTAATTTAAAATAGCCTTGTTTTTAGCTTTTCAGTTTTTTAACTTAATTTTTTTACCGTAGTCGGGTTTTTTAGTTTTTTTAAGTACTTGTTTTTTATTTCCAGCTTTTTAGTTTACAAATTTGAAAGATTTCGCAGACGATTTAGTTCTTGGTAGGTACGTGTTTTTTACGATTTGTCACTTCGAATTACTTTTAACCATATAAGTTGTATATATTTTTGTAATCACCTTTAAAAACCCTTTATTTTGATACCCCACTCAATAGGTTACGAGAAAAAAAATTTTTTTGAAGACATAATATTGCGCCAAAAATCGGCCATTTTATATTTTTTCAATTTTGATATACCCAGTGACACTCGCGCTACCAAGACAAATCTAAAGACGTATAATTTATCCAAATCCGTTCATTCGTTTAGAAGTTACGAGGGAACAAAGAAACGGAAATACATACATACATACATACATACATACATACATACATACATACATACAGGTCAAACACATAACCCTCCTTTTGGGCTTCGCCGCAGTCGGGTAAAAATATATCATCATACCTGTAGAAAGCAACAAGAAGGCCAAAGAGAACATTTAATGAAGCATAATTAGTTTTATTAAGGTACCAGATTTCTATTGTATTTTATTAAAGACCCACTTCTACTGCTCAGATGTTTCATTCCCATACTACGAAATGAACTTTACACGAAACTGAGCTGATAAGCATTAAAATCAATTGGTCAAATTCACTCATTTATATGGACACCTCGAAAATGACCAAAGAAATTAACTAGGTACGGTAAAATTGTTTTCATGAAAAAAGAGCTAATGGTTCCTTGGTAAAATCCCCCTTATGTTGGATTCGGATTTCATTACTGACCCAGTTAAGAACAAAATCTTTGTATAGCACTAGTGAACCCTATCTTGATAATAACCCTATCGTTATAATAATAAAACTTTAAGCTTAGTCCGATGATTGCACGTACACACGCCCTCGTCTTTGGCTTTGGCTCAATTAAATATTCAAGTGGAGGGGGAACTTTAACCCCCTGATAAGCAATAAGAGAGGCACATTCAATAATACTTGCGCCCCACGCTTTCAGGATTTTAGAACTTAGTAAAAGCAGATTACACAAAAACTAGCAATGAAAATATAAATATTTTAATTCACATACAATAACATAATATTTTAGTTCGGCAACGGGTGATCCGACATCAACTATAATTGTACAGACGCCAGCACATCAAGCTACCCGAAACTGTCAAATTTTCCCAATCAACTTTGAACCTTAGGCCTTCGCGACAAAGTTGAAAATCTATTAAAGACATTTGACAGATTGTAATAGCTTGATGGGCTGGTGTCTGTACAATATTATGTCTATAACATTAGAAATATTTTCAAATGTATAATCTTGAAATATACCACTATATTTCAAGAGTATCAAATGATTAGAGACAGCGCTTTGCATGAGTGCAGTACCTAACGAGGTGACGTCGTGGCAGCGCTATCGTAGTCGCATTGCTAAAAAATGTATACAGCTCTCTAGTGAGTAGCTCACCCTCAACTGCCGTGGTTTTACTCTAACCGGATGTCCTAATAGAACACGATCGTCGTGCGAATACGCAATAGTTGCGATAATTTTAGGAACTTAAGTAACGATATTGACGCATATTTGCGCGACGATCGCTTTCACCTGTAGTACCAGAATGGAATACATACAAGATAAGTCAACTTCTTCGAAGTCAGGTCTGCTGTCTGGCTTGTTCGAAGCCAGCATGTGGTACGGAGTGGTGCCGGAAGCGCCTGTGAGGTGTGACGGCGAGTTCGGGTTGATGAGTGGCACCTGTTCCAGGTCTTCGGAGGGTTTGTATGGTGTCACGATCTGGCGAGGAGGCTGTAGGGAGAATTATGAGTTAGTGCGGCTTAAGAGACACTCAGGAGAGACTAAATGAATGGATATTCTCATATACTTCGTGCCGGTAAGAGGGAAGCAGAGACATGCGTATTTTAACACACACACGCAAGTATGCTCTTGCGACGGTCGTTAAGTACGCATTTATACATCATTTGATTTAATTCATTCTTATGAATTAAATCAAATGATGTATAAATGCGTGAGTACCACCTGACTCCTATCGAGCAAACTGCGATCATCAATACGAATAAGTAATAACTGCAAGACCATTACAGGATCAGCCTTTGTAATCATATTGTTATAAACCAGTGAACCGCCCCAGCTTTGTACGGGTGCATTGTACTAGCTGATATAGCATTTCAAACTCAAAAGCATTTATTTCAATTAAACCATTTACAGGCACTTTTGAATTGTCAGAAAATATGAAGCTAGTTGCCCATTCCAAAGCGTAGGTACCTATCGAGAAGAACGGGCAAGAAACTCCATGGACACTCTTTTAAATTATATTTTTACAAAAATATTAGTTACTAATGACGTAATTATATGTGAGAACGATGTAAAAAAGACGTAGGTACGCGTTAAAAGCGTCCAGAGTAGGTACAGCAAATAGTAAGAAAACAACAATCCAAAAATAAAATAATGAAAAATAAGCCGAGGCAGCTGAGTGATGACCAGCCCCAACTGACGGCGCCCGTTCACGAACATGACGCATAGATCAGCACCATTCAGCCTACTACTATTAGCCGCCAGGGCACATTCAAGTCAATGAAAGACATATTACCCGGTAAATGGCACATACATAGAACTCACATCCTCAGTTTAATATAACTATTGCACCCTAGCAATTGGGTGCAGAATAGCGACCCACCTTTACATCGCAAGCAATGCAAGGTTGCAAGGGTGGGTCACTAGTTTTATAATAATATACCTACCTACCCACTTATTAATATGTTATACACACCATGTTGTGCTTTATTTAAACACCACGTTTTAGAAATCTACTCTAATAATTTGCAATTTAAAGCCTAAATACTTTTACTAACATAAAATAACATCAAAACAACATCAAAATTGGAACACTAAATTAGTCTCCTTCCACCAAATTACACAAAAGCGAGAAATTAAAAACGAAAAATGTTTATGTGTCCCAATGAAAAGCATATTCATGAATTGTGGGAAAGGAACGATTACAGTTCCTGCGTGGATAGGCGAAACATACTGATAGCAGAAATATGTCCTAGATTTTCTTGTGAACATTATTTAGTAAAGTCACTAATTATAATAAGGTGTAATTGATAGTTCGACCGAACCGACAGTATTTTGCCTAAATTCTTACAGCAAAACAGTTAAAAAGTCGAGTGGTTTTTGGTCCAGTGGCATTGGAATAATTAATGTTCATGCTGTCGTCGTACATTTTAATCATCTTTCTCTTTTGATCAATCTAAATATTATAAATCTCATCATCCACGCAGGATGTCATCGCACCATTCCAGTACTTACGCAGCCAGCGGGGTCCAGGAAGGAAATATCTCCGAAGTAGGCGCCATCGAGGCCGACGTGTCCCGTGTGCTTCACGTCTCCTTGCGGGCTCGAGATCATGCTGCGCTGTATGTGTGTCCGCTTGCCGGTGTACGTGTGCCGTTTGACATCCGTCCGCAGCAGCGACGGGCGGATCGTCCGCGCCGACTGGCGGATCGGATTCGGTGATAACGAGCCCGACACGTAACATACATTTTTCTGAATGGGGGTGATGGATGCTTAATGTTGGTTGAATTTATGTGTTGGATAAGTGTATCTTTGAAAACATTCAGCTTGAATGGCTGCTCCCATGATGAAGTTTTGAGTGAAAAAATATAATGTTTACACACAAAAAAACGTTTTCAGTGCCAGAAAGCTCTTGTTTCGTTTAAGCGATTTACACAAAATTATTGTTTTTATTTCTAGCAGTGAAAAACCCGTGACACGCAAACCAAAACAGGTGAAAAGGGATGATCCGGTGAAATATTAAGGACAGAAAATATAGGGTGGACAGTTAACAAGGGCCCTAGAGAGAAAGTACCCTAAATATTAAGATGTCGCCAATTTTTACTCAAATGAGGCATTCGTTTTTTTTTTGTTAAAGTACGCAAACTGCTTTATTTCTTTTTTTAAGTTTCTTTTCAAGGAATCTAATGTTACCAACTCAAAAAAAAAAAAGAAACCAGTCAAGTGCGACTCGGACTCGCGCACCGAGGGTTCTGTACAAATTTGTAGGTATGGGGAATTTTAAAAAAAATGTAACTACTAATTTACGGTTTTCGGATTGTTTCCTTTAATTATTGTTCTACATGACCTTGCTTCTTGCCAAATTTTGATTCCCTTGAGTGTCGAAATAATTAAGTACTTATACGTTTTTTTGCGGCATAAGCGGCCGTATCTTTTTTATTATGTTAACTTAGAAGTTTGATTTTTTCACAGATTTAAGGGACTGTAGACCTGAGTATATGGTTTTAATTTCAACTCAATACCTCCACGCATTTCCGAGATAAAATGTCTTGATAGACAGACAACAAAGTGATCCTATAAAGGTTCCGTTTTTTCCTTTTGTGGTACGTAAACCTAAAAATACAGTTTTACTTCTAAAAATATAGAATTGTTTTTTTTAAGATTGGTTACCGTCAATATTTAAGGTACTTTTCCTCCAGGGTCCGCTTCAACATTCCATCTTGTATACACACATAGAAACGGATTAACGTCCGAAATTAATAATGTATCTTGATACGCGGCATCAGATGGCTGCATGTGCCTCGCCCTCAGATTGGGAAACTCGGCCGTTGATTGGTTACAGACTAGGATTTATGCGACCGAGAATTAATGGATTTATTTGACCATTGTTAATTTCGAGCGAAAGTAAAGGCAGTGAACGATAACACAGAAATTACGAATGAAGTACTTACCTCTGGGATGTACGGCTTCGTTTGTGTGGGGTCGAGCATGCCACACGCGCCTCCAGGAAGCACACCATACCAGAGTGAAGACTTCGTCATATTTCTGAAATTAACGATTAGTAATATCACTTAGGGCGCTCACTAGCGTTGCCAGATGTCCCGCTTTTGGCGGGATGTCCCGTTTTTTAACCCTCTCAGGACGTGTCCCGCCAAACGCCTGAGCGGGACGCCCAAAATCCCGCTTTTTCATGAAAGTTACTGTGCGTCGCCACGTTTTTTTTTGTTATGCTTTGAAGCGTTTGACAAGCTCACTGACAAGCTCACTGATCTCAAGAAAAAATAAACCAAAAAATTGAAGACGAACTTTTAGGATTTACATGTAACAATTTGATAAAAACCTGAAATCGCGAAAAAAAAATCAGCTGTTCCATACATTTATGTTCGTATAACTCGTCAAAATGTAGGGAACAGCTGATTTTTTTTCGCGATTTCAGGTTTGGTCCCATTGTAAAAGTTGTTCATAATGATGAGTACAATGACTTCTTATGAGGTTGTTAATGTTTTACCAATAACCCTGTATAATATTTTTTAATATCTTATGGTTTGATTGAAATCAGTAATCTGTAGTTTTTTAATACCTACTTAAAGGATTTTAACTATAATTTTGATTTTTTTTTTTTACGTCCCGATTATTTCATCCAAGTCCCGCTTTTTTTACGTTTAAGTCCCGATATTTAAAAAAACGAATCTGGCAAGCCTAGCGCTCACCCACGGCGACTTTTTGTAGCGATGCGGTCAGCATCACTACTAACGCGTGTTAGTCGCATTTGCAACGCGCTACAGAAGCGATGCCAACGCGCTACTAACGCGCTACAGCATCGCGACTGTATCGATGCAAACGCGCGACCATGTCGGACGACATCGGGGAGAGAACGGAGGGAGGGTGGCGCGTGAATGGAGATGTGGAGAACCGAGCACTACTGAATCGCGTTTGCATCGCGACAGAAGCGCGACAGTATCGCGTTTGCATCGCGACTGAGAATCGTGGTGTGGGCGAGGGCAAACAGCTAGCGACCGCATCGCGACTGTATCGATGCGAACGCGCGACAGTATCGCTACTGCATCGCTACAAAAAGTCGCCGTGGGCGAGGGCCTTATTTGTCGCCTGTGGCGTATGATCGACAATATGATATGCGCTGCTTTGTTTTAGAGATTTCTACATAATTTGACGGCCGGTTTCAACATAATAGTCAATAAGCCCAAAACACTCTCACTTAATAATAAACTAGTTAACTCCCCCTCAAGCGTCAAGTGTACACCAAGTATACAAGAAAAAGTGCTCGAAGCGTCCACGGTACACCAAGTGTACACAACAGTGTCATTGTTCTATTGTCATTGACTGCGCCCATTCAACTACTCCGACGCGTGGGGCGTTTCAACGCGTAGGCGGGCAAACGCGTGAGAGGTTAATAACTTCTTTATATTTTCGAATCGATTACACAAAATGCGTCGAGTTAACAAGATTACTTTGGCTCAGTAGGTAGTCACGCTGACCGTGGCTTCAGTAGCGTAATTACGTCCTCAAATGTGCAGAAGTAGAGACACTTTGGGCACTCCAACAAGGTCATCGTCTCGACGAACCACACTCGCTCTAACTTGTAACTTTACGACGAGTAATAAAAGGGTAAGATATTCTCTAAGATGTTTCGCACAGTCACGAACTCGCACCCACGTATACGTGCACCTGCCTGTTTCGCACACGTGCACCTGCCTTATCGTCAGCGGTGCACTAAATAATACAAATAATAATATAATAACTATGGCGAACGAAAAATACTTCGTATGACCTTTTTTGTAAGCAACTATCGCACGCCCCTATAATGCAACCCTGACCTTGAATTTAACCGATCCTGCAACAAATGCATAATGCTGTATCGGGGTTTAAATCCACAGCGACTTTATGTGAGCTATTTTCTTAAAAAGAGTTTAATGGGGATGCACAATGTAAATGTTGAAAGGAGAAATCATTTAGCATTTGTGTTATTTGATACTGCTGTAAACAGCCACATCTGTTAAGAAATAATAATAATGGCATGGCATTATAATTACAGAGAAAAAAGGGTGATAAATAATACTGCTTGAAATAGTTCCATCTGTTAAGAAATAATAATATTGACGTTATAATTATAGAGAAAAATACCGGCCCAGTGCGAATCGGACTCGGACACGAAGGGTTCCGTACGAATTAAGGAATATTCATTATCTATTTGTGCAAAAACAAATGTGGTTTGTAATTGGGTTCGTGCATTTTGGTAAATTATTCAGGGGAGAGAGGCCCTTGTTCAGCTGAACTACTAAATATTGTATCCAAAAGATAATCGCATGATTATTATGGTTTCTTCTTTTTTTCTCGGAACCATTGGGTCCCGGTCCTTTGGAAGGCGTACGAGGGGCTGAAGCCAACTCGCAGAGGCCCCTTAGGAAATTTTAATGAAATGCGGCACCAACCGACGATTATCCCTGTATGCGCTATGATTATTATTATTATTATTTCCTTTATTTCATTATATACATATTATAAATTATATTTTTAAATATTAGAATATAAAAACATTTAAAATTTTTAAAAATAGCACTAGCCCACCGGTATCGGGAACAGAGCTACCGGCGGTCAGGGCTCCAGAGAGAGGAACCTCCTAACAATGCGGGCCGTGTCCAGAAGTACCGCTTCCTGAATCGAGCCCTTGATCCAGCTGCCCAACGAGAGCCTCCTTAGGTGTTGGTCGAGGCTCTTGGCTATTAACCCATTGGCTGTCACGACTGTCGGCACAATGACCGCTGAGTCCACATCCCACATGTCGACAACCTCGCGTGCCAAGTCAAGATACTTGATCTGTTTATCTTTATTATTATTTTTATTAGGCCATATACTTTACTCTGCTACTTACGCACTGTCAGATGGCTTGGTTAGCGCCTCGAGCCTAGCGAGACATCTTGCGAGTAGCGAAGTAAGACGAACGCACTAGAATTTTCGCTACCGCCTGGTCGCCTAGCGTGTATCGAAGGACGTTAAGTCACTAGGCTCTAGGCGTTAAGCAAGTGCTGCGTCAAAAACTTTTTTACAAAAAATATACACCTGGCACGATAAAGTGAAAAATAACTTCAATTCCGAAATTAAAAAGTTTTTAATTTATAACTTTTTAGTTCACGTACCCCAAACAATTTCTATACAACTACTGTATGCTATAAAAATAACACTGACAGGATTATTATAACATCATCAACATACACTAGGTAAAAAGTACTAGCACGTCAGTGAGCTCAATATTATCTTTCACGTAACCGCAAGCACTTAGAAACACACAAAAAATAACACAAACCAATCCAAACACAAATATTACAAAGATATGCTTACTCTTTTCCTAATATTGTAATGATTTGTCCAGATTTGTACTCTAGGAAACTATTTCGGCGACCATCTTCTGGCTTCTGGAAGTTTACTGTTGCTTGCACCTAAAAAGAAGAAATATTAATAATAATGATTCCATTTATTGCAGACTAATTACATATCCACAAGTGTTAGTAATAAAGGTCTTAAAACTATACTGGACAGCAAATAAACTGGGCCATGCGCCACCTTGGAACTCGGATTCGATTTTCTCAAAAAGTATATAACTTACAACTATCAAAGTTGTACCTACAGAAATTGCGTTTCATGCTGGTTAAAATGACTATAAATTTATTCTAAAGTGTCGTCAACTCACATTGTAATCCAGCAACAAACACAATGCTAACGATTTGCTCTGTTTTGACTAGAGTTCGCGTTTAGCGGTATTTCTTTCTACAATGAGGTTAGTCGGATATTTCTAATCATTTCTTTACTTTTGCTACTTTTTTCGGTCAATAATGGATACGACACCTCAGGAAGCAGCTCAAGCTGTAGCACTACTTCAAGCAGGCGCATTCGATCGCCGTCCAGGTACGGGCAGACCTAGGGCTACATCAGTAGCAGATGACCGTTATATCCAACTTACTGTTCTGCAAAATCGCCGCCTCAACGCAGTTCAAGTACAACAAAATCTACTTGACGAACGCCAAGTGGTTATAAGTTCAGATACCGTCAAAAGGAGACTTGCTGAACGGAACCTGACTCCAAAGAGAGCTGCAACAGGCTCAGCATTAACGGTAGCCCACCGTCGAGCACGACTTGAATTTACTCGAGAGCCTACGGATCGGATGTTAGAGCAGTGGGGTAATGTACTCTTCACTGATGAGACCAGAGTGAGTCTACATGGAAGTGATCGCCGTCAGAGAGTATATCGTCGCCCTGGAGAACGTTATTCTCAATGTTGCATCGAGCGAAGTATTGCTTACGGAGGAGGATCTGTAATGGTCTGGGGCGGCATCTCGTTAACCGCACATTCAGCGTTAGTTTTCATCGAACCGACGGGTCGTACACGTGGATTGGCTTCTCATCGCTACATAACTGAAATCCTCGCAGACCATGTGGTACTTTACGCAGGATATATCGGACAGGATATGCAGTTGATGCACGATAATGCACGGCCTCATGTTGCTCATGTGGTGACCCAGTATCTACGCGAAGTCCGCATTCGTACGATGAACTGGCCAGCTCGAAGCCCGGACTTGAATCCGATAGAACACTTATGGGATGAGCTGTAACGTCGGGTTCGAGCCCAGCTCCAACAAGGCTTCCAGAGCTGCGAACCGCAATTGAAGAGGAGTGGAATGCAATTCCCCAAGATTTCATCGTCAGGCTCGTAAGGTCGACGAATACGAGGATGCTGGCAGTTATCCGAGCAAGGGAAGGGAATACTGAATACTGATCAAAAACTTTTTAAATTTTTTTTCTTTATTTCTAGCTTTAATTTTTTTTTCATTTAGTGATTCATCATCATCATCATCATTTTAGCCTAAAAACGTCCACTGCTGGACTTAGGCCTCCCCCAAAAAAGGGGGAGGTTTGCCATAATCGCCACGCTTGGCAGGCGGGTTGACGATCGCAGTATGGTATGGTGGTGGTATGCATAGAGAACGCTGCTGCCCATTCTCCGGTACGACCCTTAGTCGCCTTTTACGACACCCACGGGAAGTACTGGGTGGTGCTTTTCTTTAAGTCCGGCACCACACAGACTTTATGATTACTAACGATTAACACGACACGACTGGAAAACGACTTTTCTTTGTAAGATCCTTAATAAACACTTAATAAATTTATTAATCTCAATGAGTTTCCATTCATTTTAATCATCATGAAACGCACTTTCAGTATGTATAACTATGATAGTTGTAAGTTTTATACTTTTTGAGAAAATCGAATCAGAGTTCCAAGGTTCCAAGCGGGTGGCCCGATTTATTTGCTGTCCAGTGTGTTAGTCAATACAAAAAAAAATCAAAACAAATATAGTACTGGATGAGGATTACTTTGAAGAGCTAAGGAGAAGTTCGACAGCATTGTTCGGGTCGGCACGTTCGATTCGGCAGTATATTTTAACAACAAAGCCGATCAAAATTCCTCCACATAATCGGCCACATTCGGCTCGTGCAGATCGGCAAACTCAGTTCAGCGTCTCGTTCGCCTCACTGAATCATGTTCCGGTCGGATTGGCACAATTTGACATCGCCATATTAATATTCGATTATGCCGCCCAACTGAAGCCAGAACAAGTGTGTAGCACCTCTCCGGATGTGGTTTTAATTTCGATGATAAATCGATGGTAAGATAGATTTCCGAGCGGGCCGAAAATAGTTACTTATACAACATAAATATTGTCATTGTGACGGTTGTTGTGGTCATGTTTGGGGGAAGTTTATGTCCAGCCGGGACGAACGTCTTTCGGGAGAATGATGATAAAAACACCTAATATTAAGGTAAGGTACTTTTAGAAAATTAGAAAAATAGTTCAAACGTGGATTGTTCATAATCTCCGGATATCATAGACATTGTTGCGTCGTTCAATTTATTATTAAAGAGCGCAAGTCTATCCATCCCGGTACATTTATACTATTAATTTGTTAAATACAAAACAACAGGACAACTCTCCGCACTCAACGTTCACATGGACGCTAAACCTGACAGTGACGTGTTCGCGGACGAATGGAAGACGATCATGTTACTTTGTCTTAAGTACAGTGAGATGAGTGTATGAATTTTGTCTATAAGATAATGGTGCCAATTCCCTTGTTCACAAACTAAATTAAATTTAAGTACAGTGCATCTTGTTCTTTCTATTTCATTAAGAAAAGGACAGAACATACATTTTAGTTACTTCAGTCCTGTCAAATTAATCATCGCCTAACACTTATAAAAAACTTGCCTAGTAAAATTACGGCAATTTACGTCAGGCGCTGATTAATTTGACAGGACTAAACGAAAATTTATCTTCTGTCCTGTTCTTAATGAAATAGAAAGAAAAAGATGGACTGAACTGAAATTTAGTTTAGTTTGTGAACAACACTATCGGCATCAATGGCGTGTTCGCGGACGAATGGAAGACGATCATGTCACTTTGTCTGAAGTACTGTGAGATGGGTGTATCAATTTTGTCCAATAAGATATTGTCTTTAACTAATGTGGTTGATGGTGGCTAAATAACAACCGTACAGGTCGATCGATCAGGTTAAGCTACGCTTGCCGCGGTTGGTCTGTGGATGGGTGACCATCTTTACATACCGATACCCCTCCGTGCCTCGGACACGGCACGTTAAGCCTTTGGTCCCAGCTGTCATTCCTGGATCTTTGACAGTTGTTACGGATAGTCAGAAGCCCGAAAGTCTGACAACCAGTCTTACCAAGGGGTATCGTATTACCCAACGTCTGAGTTGTGGAGGTCAGATAGGCAGTAGCCCCATGGAAAATACTGGTATTCAGCTGCATCCGGTTAGACTGGAAGCCGGCCCCAACATAGTTGGGCAAAGGCTAGGCAGATGATGGTTGATGGTTTTAGATACATACATAAACTCACGCATACTTCCCATGGGGTAGGCAGAAACTTCAGAACGCCACATGCTACGATCCTTACATACTCCTTTTGCCTCGTTTACGTTCATATATCTTGTCATACACACACGCCGGTTGCGAGTGCTACGCACCTGACACATTGCCAATGCCTTTCTAGTGCGTCCACTCACATCTGCCTTGTAAATACTATTTGTTAGTCGCCTTTCATTTATCCTCTCGACATGACCAAAACATCTAAGCATACTCTTTTCAATGTTTGTGACTAGAATGCGTTTAAAACAAGAATACAATCGACTTAGCGCCATGTTGTGACGTCATAGCTGTCAAATCGAATAAATTGGGTAGGGTGAGCAAAACAAGATAGTTTTTAAATAACATTAATTATTTACGAATCATGAACGAAGAATTTTTAATCTGAATTTAGTTATTCGATTCCGCTCATGTCTGCATCGCTATTTGAGTGGTCGTCATCAACAAATAACAACAAATTTAACAGAAAACAACCACGTAACAAACAGTATTAACGAAAGAAACAGTAACACTCCACAAGCACTCAGTCGCACACCAACAACCACAGAGCATGTAACACCCAACGACAAGATGGCGGCTGGCATCTTCTTTATTTTCTGGTGAATTGTTGCCAACAATGAAAATAAGAAACAAAGTAGCATAATTAAAAAACTAATTATGACTAAGTAATTTTTTGATGTTTTTTTTCACTTTGATTTATCTAAGACTCGGTTAAACAAAAAAAAAGTTATTGATACACAAATAAGTTTTCTATGCAAACCGTACTTTTCAATCAACATTTGACAGATAGAGGTCATTGAAGTTCCTATTCTTATTTGAATCGCATTGTACATTTTCTTTTAAACCGCACCGTTGTCTTATGACACCGTTCCTCAGCCTAATGTTCATAGTCACACCACGCATGCTTCATGTATGTGTGGTGTGGCCGTTTTATGCTACAGTAATATAAATAAATAAGAAACACACCTGCTCCGGCCGGATGCTGCGTAGCTTAGGTCCCAAGTCTTTGAACTTAGGTCTATTATTGAAGTCGTGAGCCCAACACTCCAACATCGTAGTGTAGTAAGCTTCGGGACAGCATTCCGGCCGCTCGAGTCTCTGAAAATAAACGTGAATTGAACCCTCGAAATTAATAGTAGAATGTTTGCCAAGGGAGCAAACAACTATTTTGAAGGCGAGAGTTTCTTTGAATCCTCGCTGCGCTCTGGATTCAAAGTACGTTACGAGCTTAAAATAGTGTTGCTCCTGAGGTGGACACTCTGCTTTTCATCACCCTCTATTAAAAAATAAGTAAGAGCAACTTATGAATAAGAATAGTACTTTTATTTATTTACATACAATTTTGAGTAAACAATTAAAGAAAGAATAAAGTTTATTTGGACAAAGTTCGTGAAACACAAAATACGAACGAAGGCATAATGCTTTTAGAGCGTTTTTTATTTTTTACAAACTTTTTTATTAATTTGGCCCTCGCGCTTTATCATACAGTCTGTTATTTGTTTATACAATGTTTGTGATTGTTCTCTTTGGAGATTGGAACTTTTAATAACAATATGCACATTCCAAATTCAAATCACTTTTAGATCCTAGGGATTAAAGAGCTATTTTAGTCCCTGTTTACGAAGAGTACACTAGCTGTTTTTGAATAGATGTGATAAAAAGATATTTATGATCTGTCTGACAAATAATATATTAAAAAGGTTTTCTATCTATCTGACAACAAAATAATAAATAATAAGAGTCTATTATTGTCCCACTGCAGGCAAATTTTCATGTAAAATTGTCTGTCTGTCTGTCATGTCTAGAGGTCGCAAGCGCTTCTACTGCATGAGGTTCTAGGTTCAATTCCCAGGTTGGGCAAAGTGTTTTCTAAGTTTTTCCATTAGGAATTTCTCAGTAGCAGCAAGTCTGGATTTGTGCCCAATTGATGGCAATAGATATTGATGGCATAACTGGCGAAATGTGGGCGTGCAATCACCTCTGCCTGCCAAGAGATGCTTTCGTGATTTTATATAAAAACACGCCTGTTTATGTTGCCAGGTTTATATATTATAGAACTAACCTGAAAGTTAGGAGAATCTATAGCTTCCAGGATCTGCTGTCCCGAGAATGCAGCCCAGGGTTGGAAGCCGTACGTGAACATCTCCCACAGGCAAACTCCGAAGGCCCACACGTCACTGGCCGACGTGAAGCGAAGAAACAGGATGCACTCTGGAGCACACCTGTAAAATGAATGTAGTAAGAGTGGTAAACTAAGATGAACCCTTACCGCTGTAGCTAAAGGAAATGTTCGCGTCGACACAGAAGATTGGCACAAGCATCTTACGGGCACGTTTCATCATAGACCTCATCCATTGCTTTCCATCAGGCGTAGTCGAAGTCAAGAGAAAGCCCATTAAGCATTTTCTTTTAAATTATCTTACTAAATTAGGCTTTATCATAACAGACGAAATGCGCATTTGCTATACGACTCTGCCTACACCAGCATAGATTTCATAAGTCGAATACTAAGATAACTCAAACAGGTATGGCATACACCAATTACATCAACCAAGTGTACGGTTTCTGTCACAAAAATGAAAATCAGCGCTTAGCAAGCCGCTAACGGCCTGGCTATGACCTTGCCGCTATCAGCGGCAGCTTAGCGCGGGGCGGCGGGCGGTAAAAACAAATATACAAAAATGTATGAACCATGCCACGACGCACCGCATGCAACGTCAACGCTAGTAGTAAGACACTGCGCCACTTGCCGCTAAGCCAAAAGTTGTGGCCGAGCGATAAGGGACCTGAGCATAATGCTGACGCTTGAACCTTTTGCTTCCGGTATTATAGGTTTGTGTATGTACTTACTACTAACTAGCTGTAATACTGAAGACAATAAACAACAAATATTATTCTATTCTACCCAGACAGTTAAACGAATATGCGCGTAGGATGCGATTATTATAAAGTCATCATCATATATAACAGTATGATGCAATAATGAGCAGTATAGGCAAGTTTAGACGCTAACTAGAAACACGATCACAACGATCCTATGAAAGACTGTAGCTGTAGCGGGCCGGTGCCTGCTTACCCAAACCATTAGTTTCACCCGCTGAAGACTTCCCTCCTGGACATGAATTACCTTGGGTAACCTAGAAGTCTTTAAACAGACCCCGGACCCAGGTTGGCCGAAGCAAGGAAAGCCGTTCAGGTAAAATTCGTAGACGACTCCGCCTTGGAGTGTAAATGTGGTGCTGTTCCACAAAAGATGGGACACTTAATACTGTGTCCTGCGTGTCCTGTCAGCTGCGCGTTACAGGAACTGATGGACGCTGGTGATGGAGCCAAACAAGTAGAAGAATTTTGGGTCAAGGCCATTTAGATTGCTATCGACACGCTAAGAAGAACACGCTAACAAGGTAATCAATCAGCAGGTAAACTTGTAGTTGAATGTAATGACATCCTTGACGGTTACGGCACCGATTTTGCTGCACATCAATCCAATTTGTAGATTACGTCATGGCGGATGTGTTGATGATTGGCATTTACGAAGCACGAGTAGTCCAAGTATCAGTGTTTACAAAGATGAATGCCTACTTTTGAACTTCGCCGCTGTGAGATAAAAGTGGCAGTGAAATAAAATACAGCGCAATAGCATTGGCATCACGCGTTATTGTGGGTTAGTTAGAGCAGGCCCATAAGCATTTAAAAAAATAGCATAGGATTATCTAAGAACTCAGAGGGTTGTATTGATGATTTTAATTATTATAATTCTGTAGAGTCATATTTTTTACGCTCGCGAATCATAATGTTTTAATCAACATTCAACATGACACTGACGCTAAGTATGTACACTAACCTGCAAATTGCAAAAAGAGTAAGAAAATTTGAATTTCGCGGTCTATCACTATCCATTCACCTTAATATTCGACTTACATTTTTTTTTAAATCCCGATGTATTCTATTCGATGTATTATTTAATTGTATTCTGCGAAGCAGGGTTGGGTCGCTAGCTTAAAAATACATTAGGTTGTTTAACTTACCATGCCACTGGTAGCTTTAGATTGACGTTGTAGTTTGTCTGGTAGTAGTCTTTCCCGACGCCCAAGGCACGCGACAGTCCAAAGTCCGATATCTTCACTCTATCCTTACTGAATACTAATATATTCCTTGCAGCAAGGTCCCTGAAAAATTATAATTGAAACGTTTCACTATGATGGATATGCCGCAGTCGTTATCATGGTTATAACATAACATCTCGCCTGTATTCCCCGCAGGGTTAGGCAGATGTGTGTGCAGTTATGTTTAAAGTCTCATCTGATAGTGGCGAGCCACAGATATAGATACACCTAGATAACGCAAGAGCAACTACTTCGGGTGCCAATAAACGCACCAGCTTACGTACAAAAATCGTAAGCCGCCACTTTCGCGCTCAGTCCTGTGTACTGGCTGGGTGAGCGTGAGCGCTGGCGTTATGCCCCGGGGGTGGAGCGAGTCGGGTGCCGCACGCGGCAGCGTCTTTGAATCGATTTGATTTTCCCATCACTACATAGTGCTTGTGACGTCATAGTAAGTAGTCAAAAAATGGCACGCTTGGTTTTCATACAGAACGTGATACTTGCGTTATCTAGGTCTATCTATATCTGTGGGGCGAGCCTATTGACATCAACCGGTCACAAAACCTGACTGGGCTGCTACTGAGAAAATCTTGATGAAAAGCCTAATAACACTTGGACCGACCTGGGAATCGAAACCCCACACACAACCACGCACGCTCACGCACGCACACGCACGCTCACGCACGCACACGCACGCGCACGCGCGCCTGCTCTGCTAGCTCACACACTCAGTAACAAGGTGTTTTTTTTTTACAAATGAGTTTTGCGAATCTGAAGAAGAGAAATGCCGGTGCCGTCTGTCTGCCATCGCGTTCGTAATTATACGTTTATTTTTCTTCCATTACCAAGAAAGCCATTTCTTTCTTTCTCACCCGCACCCTGAGGTCTCCCTACTTCATATATATATTGAGAGACAATCCAGGTTGTGTTAAACATAGTCATATTTGTACCAAAACGAAATTGACTTCACATGATCATATTTAATTTTAAAAATGTAAACACAGGCCGACAGACAGAGTTGTCTATCTGTCAGTAACCGCTTCACGCCTTAAGAGCTGAACGGATTTCGATAAAATTTGGCTCTCAGGTAGATAATGTTAGGTCATAGTTTACTTTTTTCCCAGTAGTACGTTCCCATGGAATTATTCACATACCTCCGCGCAAGCAAAACCGCAAGCAAAAGCTATTTTCATATAAAACAGCGTCACTTCGTATAATCGCACAGCTAGTTTGTAACCACAGTTATAACTATAGTTGGGTGCTAACATTCATTTTCATTTTGTATTGAAATTTTATCAAAAGCGGTTGTCAAGACAAAAAGTTACCAGCACCGTCATCTCGTTACTACATTCTACATACCTATGTATCAGTCTTTTGCTTTCTAGATAAGTCATCCCATCACAGATCTGCTCCGCAAACTCGCAGAGATTTGGCACTGGGAAGTTGAGCCGGAACGACACCTCCCGGAGGCACTCTAACAGCGAACGAAGAGGCGCCAGCTCCGTCACCTAGAATGTATTCCATGTAGTATGTTTATGAAGTCCTATTATAATCGGAAAACCTTTGTACACGGCACGGTTTCTTCACGGTACGGCGTATAAACCGAGTCGTAGCAAAAACGTGTCCGTCAACAAGCTTCCATAGTGATCCATACAACACTGACGAACCATGCCTACACACGGCGTATAAACGGCGCCGTTGAAAATACGTGTCCGTATACAACACAGATATAGATATACCTAGATAACGCAAGTATCACGAACTGTATGAATACCAAGCGTGCCATATTTTTGACTACCTACTATGACGTCACAAGCTCGCGCTCTCGCTCACACTTACCCAGCCAGCAGTACAAAGGACTGAGCGCGAAAGGGGCGGCTTACGATTTGTAATCATAAGTTGGTGCAATTTTTGGCACGCGAAGTAGTTACTCTTGCGTTATCTAGGTATATCTTTATCTGTGGTATACAAGCTTTCATACTAATCCATACAACACTGACGACCGTGCCCTACACACGGCGTATAAGCCGTAGCTTTTCTCGGCAGGAAAAATGTGTGTAGAAAGGCCCTAGCAGTTCGAGAGGAATCGAGCAATTATAGTTCCTACCTATAATAGCATAATATACCTTTCTGTTTCATTTTTCTTTTGTTACTTTTTAGGGTTCCGTACCCAAAGGGTAAAAACGGGACCCTATTACTAAGGCTCCACTGTCCGTCTGTCATCAGGCTGTATCTCATGAACTATGATAGTTAGACAGTTGAAATTTTCACAGATGATGTACTTATTTCTGTTGCCGCTATAACAACAAATACTAAAAACAGAATAAAATAAATATTTAAGGGGGCTCCCATACAGCTAACGTGATTTTTCGGCGTTTTTGCCTTGTGGTACGGAACCCTTCGTGTGCGAGTGCACTTGGCCAGTTTTTTATATATAATCTTGTTTTGTTTTTTGTTTTTACTGTGTTTACTTTGTGATCTTCCTGTACGAGTCGCAAAAAATACTTTTACATTCTTTCTTAATAAAAACTATCGTCTCCGGCTGACATTGCAGTTTTTACCATCATTTAGATTTAGAAATTTTCTGGAAGCACTGAAGCGTCGCCGGGACGGGCGAGTGTCGCTACCGAAATGTAAATGATACGAATATTGTCAGGGTTTTCTCTCGCCCACACTATTGCATATTTGGATAATGCAGCCATAAACCTCTTCTACCTACAATTCCTACCACAGTCCCACCTCCTGATAAGCATTCTTAGACGTCTATGACGACTAAGGGCAGCAACCGCCCTAGTGCTTGTCGGACCACGCACAGTAAGCGGTTCCGTAATTGTTTTTTTTTTTTTTTGGTTAGCCTGTTCTGTCCCACTGCTGGGCAAATGCCTCCCCGATTTCCTTATACTGCGCCTTCTCCGTCCAGTCGGTTAGGAACGAGTCTAAATCGTCACGCCAGCGATTCTTAGGTCTCGGTTATGGTCCAACCCCCCAACCCCCCCAGCCCCCCCACAAATATGGAAAGCACAACAATAATATGTCATGTCCGTAATTGTGTTAAAAAATATGTATGCCTGCACTACACAAAAACCGGTAGGAAAGTGCAGGTAAAGATGGTGCACAACATACACCGTCTTTACAATTTTCATAGATATACTGCAAATAGTCTCCGAGCATAATGGCTGTGTAACATCCGGACAAAATTAAAACATTGAAATCCTTTTTGCCATTTCGCTAAACAACCCTAAAAAACGATCAAGTTTGTTTAGTTTCAACATATTGTGGTGGGTAACATTAATAAACTCCACTGCGTAATAGCTTAGTGGGGGAGCGGGCACCATCTGTTCTAAAAATACCGTTTGACAAACAGGGGAAAAAGTTTGAAATAATTACGAAATTCTTAGGGTACTAACGTTTCAATGGCTTTACAGAGGTTTATTTCTTTGGTTTCAAGCGGTCGTTGGTTCTTGAAATAGAATGTGAATTTATTCATTTAGTTAATGTATGTTATGTTATTAAACTAGGCTTTCAAAAATATGCTTTATGCTAACTATGCTATACCGCGTCTTACAAAACTAACTTTGCAGAAAACTTGAGTCCGAGATCATCATCTGCCTAGTCCTTTCCCAATTACCTATGTTGCGGTCGGCTTCGAATCTACCAGGATGCAGATATCATCATTTCAGCCGAAAGACGTCCACTGCTGGACGTAGGCCTCCCCCAAGGGTTCCCATAATCGCCACGCTTGGCAGGCGGGTTGGCGATCGCAGTATAGTATGGTGGTGGAATGCATAGAGAACGCTGCTGCGCATTCTCCGGTACGACCCTTAGCCGCCTTTTACGATACTATGGGGATGCAGATATAGAACATACATTGGCTTCGAAAACTCGAACCTGATTGAACAAAGCTTTCTTTGTTTTCGAGTTGGAATGACGTACGAGCACTTCAGTTCCTTTATGTTATAACTCAATTGCCTTTCCTTCTCCACAAAATATTTATTACTAGCCAGTAGCGAAGGGTAAATTTTTGTAAGAGGTAAGCCGGAGTAGGAATCTTTAATATAATTATATTATTTGTCTATAGAACACTGACTGTGCCATTTTTTAAAGGGAAGCCGGTAGGAATCGAGTTGTGTGGAACCTTCGCCACTGTTACTAGCTTATGACCGCGACTTCGTCCGCGTGAAATTTATTGTTCTCCCGACCCACCCTATCACATCTCATCGCCTGTCCTCACTATTATGTACAGTCGCGAGCAAAAGTATCTATACACTTTTTTTTTTCTTTTTTTTTTTGTGGATGGGAAATCATCAAAAGACTCCTCCCGCTCTGGGTAGGTCTGTAGCGGAAGGGAATTTCAGACTCTTACTGACTAAAACCCACCCGTGTTCCTTCCTTAGCCCTTTATGTTCCGGGCCAGCGGTAACCCTTTCGGACAATCCCGCTGACCGTCGATTTTCTCCTTTATTATTGAATGAAATTTTATATTAGTAGGAACATAGTATTTTCGAACCCATAGGTATATGTAACGTGTCGTATTTCAACGTTGCATTCGTTATTTCGTAAAAAAATCACAATTAAATTGCGATTTTTTTAGTTGCCAAGTGTTGACATATTGGTGCTCGTGACTGTACTTCGTTTTCGCTTATCGTTCTTTCTTTCTTTTTGCTTGGCTCCTGAGAGTCCTAGCGTGATGTTAGAATATAGCCTTCCTCAAGAATTGGGCTAACAAATACAAAAAAAGATTTTCAAATCAGACTGAAATTTCCTCCAGAGATTAGCGCGTTCAAACAAACTCTTCAGCTTTATTATTACTAACTAGCTTCTTCCCGCGACTTCGTTCGCGTGAAATTTCTTGTTCCCCCGACTCACACCGAATTTTTCAAATCCGACCGGCAGTTCCAGAGATTAGCGCGTTCAAACAAACAAACACTTCAGCTTTATTATTAGTATCTTAGTATAGATATAGATACTTTGGAACAGTTAAATAACTTGCTTAGCCAGTCTTCTTAATTGACACTTCAAAAGTACCTGACATGCTTTGTTGATACTTGGGTTTGGTAACAGTCCACTAACTTGCTCACCAGCCGCCAACTGACTTCCTGACTCTTCAAAAGTGCCTGAAATGAGTGCCGTGTCTTTGCATACATACCAGCATCAAGGAGTCCAGATGAAGTACCACGCCGTACAAACGAACGATGTTGGGATGCTCAATACTGTGCATGACGGCTGCCTCCTTCAAGAATTCTGTCGAGTTTGATGTCATCCGCTCGTGGCCCAGGCATTTTATAGCTACTTGCAGCTGAAACAGTAAATAGGGCTTATTAAGTTTTATCTAGCTTTAAGAACTTTTTTTTTTAAATTAAATGGCAAACTTAGTGTCCACCACCAACATTTCTATAAGGATTCATATTAAACTGCTATTAATACCAAAGGCAGCAAATTTGCGTAATCATCCCAAGGACAACGCTGAATTTCGCTGGAATACCGCAACGCTTTTTCAAACAGAAAAACAGCAACGTTGTTCGGGGGATATAATAGGTATGATGCTACGGTACTACACAAGAGGTTCTACGACTACGTACTTCAAACAGCCTTCCCTGTGCACCGCTACTATATTTCGAGTTATTCTTTCTGAGTTGCCTCTTCAAACAGCAACGCTGATCAGCGGAAGTTACTAGGTACCTAAGGTAGTTGGTAGTACTCAAAAATGTCTACTCATCATCATGCCTAGCCTTTTCCCAACTATGTTGCGGTCGGCTACCAGTCTAACCGGATGCAGCTGAGTACCAGTGTTTTACATGGAGCGACTACCTATCTGACCTCCACAACCTTCATACCTTCCGACGTTCGCTTCTATTCTACGTTCGCACCACCTGCACAGACGTGACTACGTGCGCTGCGGAAAATTCGAGGCTCGGAGGCGGTTACTAATACTGCCACCGCCATCGCCGCAGGGGAGTGGCTGGACGACCCTGCCGCGGTGTTACGGGACCCTGGAGCACCTACCTCCGGTTCCCGCTACCAACGTCTGGAGGCTCTGCAGGACAGAAGTGTTCTATAGGCGGTTCTAACTTACACGCACGCTCGATATCTTTCCCACGCCCGGCTCAATCGGCTTTGTACCTAGTCTATCTTCCTAATTAAATCTAATCTTTGTAAACAATTCTTCTTTTATTTTACTATCACCCACCACTACACACCAACTAACGTCCTAAACGTTACAGTTATTACTGGGTAATACGATACCCCTTGGTAAGACTGGTTTTCAGCCTTTCGGACTTCTGACGAATCGTAACGACTGTCAAAGATCCACGAATGACAACGGCTTAGCACAAAAATGTCTACTACTAAAATAAAAAGATTTTTCTGAGTTGCATCTTCAAGTTCTCATAACGCAATCCTTATCCAAGTGCATTCATGACAACAAGCATCGAAGGTCTGACTTAAATACGAGCTTTTAAAGCATATTTGCACTGGTAAACTATCAACAGACGTAAACACAGGATGTCGCATCTGCATACATGAATGTTAGACACCGTAACTGATAGCAGTTGCAGTGAAAGCAAAAAAATTACAAAGTAAGAAAATTACTGTTAGGTGACAAGGTCTTGCTTATGTTGCATTTCGTTCCATCATCATCTGGCTAGCCTTTTCCCAACTATGTTGGGGACTTGGGGTCGGCTTCCCGTCTAACCGGATGCAGCTGAATACCAGTATTCTACATGGAGCGACTGCCTATCTGACCTCCACAACCCAGTTACTGGTAATACGAAACCCCTTGCTAAGACTGGTTGTCAGACTTTCGGGTTTGTGACTACCCGTAACGACTGTCAAAGATCCACGAATGACGGCCGGGACCAACACGGAGGGGTCCTGTGGGTCTCGGTATGTAAAGATGGTCACCCATACACAGACCAAGCGTAGCTTAACCTGATCGATCGGCCTGAGCGGCTGTTGTATGCCTACATTTATCTGATTTTAAAACAGTTGCTATCTTGCTGCACATGATGCATTATTCATAATAGCATTTTAACTACCTTGTTAGTGGTCGAAAGCGACTGCTTATGCTTGGTTCCTATACAAAAACGAATCGTTTTGCTTACCAATGGCAGCATTTTTATTGCCAAACTGGGCATATAAATAGATTCGTAAGCTAATTTTACCTGTGTTATAGCTATGGGAGGGTCTACTATGCAAAGCTATGAGGCCTTTGCTTTATTATTGGTAAAGATACGAGTCTTAATTTTAACCAATAACGGTCCATAAATTATAGAAATTTTAACCATCAGTGTGGTGATCGATTTCCAGGTCATTGTTAGGTATTGGATTTTTCCATTAACCCTTAGTCTGCCGGAACGTAGTTCTACGCGAGACAATAGCTTTTTAATTGTGTCTGTAATTACGGTAAAGTCGGTTGCACACAAGCGGTTAAAAACTTCTCAGTAGTAGCCCAGAGTTTAGAAGTTGGTGGTGTGACATCCCCGTGCCTCGGAAAGCACGCTAAGCGGTCCTGCTCCAGAATATCAGCGTCAGGTACAGAATATCAGCGTCACGTACATTTGCCTGACACATGCTGAGCTGGACTCCCATTTGGTGCAACCTTGAGACGCACACCGCATTGTCTATGTTTCGTTATTAATTTTACTCGTCATAGTGTCACTTTTATTTCGATATGTGTTTTTCATTTTGTTTTTTTATCGGCACCTTGTTTTTATATTATAATCATGTGGGTAGTTTGGTTATCATCTAATATTGTACTTTTGTGTGTTGTGCTGTCTTTTTGTGAGCGCCAAATAAATGGTTTATCTATCTACCCTTCTACGCCTGATCTCACCCCGTCGTGTCGGATAGTCGTACCATCGGACTACAAGAGTGATGGAAGAGGCAGTGCACTAAGGCAACATATTTCCTGCGTGCTCGGCTAATCTCTATCTAGATTGGCCTCCGTGACCGCGACAATATTATTATTCATACCAACATCAATACCTAATATTATAATTGCGAAAGTATAAACTATGTCTGGCTGTTACCTTTTACACCTTCACAACTCAACGGGTTTTGATGACGTTTGGCACACAGGCTCAGGTTGATCATGACCTGGATTAGGAAATAGCTAGGTTACTTTTTATCCTAGTAGTCCATTCCCATGGGGTAATTTCTGACCTTCACGCCTGGCAAAGGCACAGATAAAATAAATTATTTACTTATAATAGAACAGCAGCGCAACGCGTTTACACCCGCTTAAGTGCTGATCCTGTGGGTATATCGGGATAAAAATGTCCTATGTCCTTTTCCAGGACTCAAACTATCTCTATACCAAATTTCATCTAAATCGGTTCAGCGGTTTAAGCATGAAGAGGTAACATACAGACAGACACACTTTCGCATTCATAATATTAGTATGGATCAATAAAAAGATCTTACTCTTTGATTCCCTGTAGTCCATGTTCCCTGTTGTACCACACCAAACTGACCCATACCAAGTTCTTTGTTGATAGTTATATCTTCTATGGAAATTATGTGCTTTGTAGGTACTTTCACATTGTTCTCGAAAACCGGTTGGGTGTCTAATGCTATAGACGAATGACCAGGAAAATTCTGAAATATACAAGCAAAAATTATATTTTATCTGTTTGAAGTGAATAATTTATTTATTGTCAACAGCTTGTAAAGGCATCATTGGGGTGCTTAGGAAAAGCAACAACAACAGTTGCAGATGCTCCATATAATATCAGCTGTCAATAGATCTAACAGTAAAGAAGCCTATGAAAGCTAACATTAAAATCATTTTATTTTAGTTTTGAAATAGATCATCATCATTCTCCTGCCCTTATCCCAATTTATTGTGGTCGGAGCAACATGTCTTTTTTTTCATATTTCTCTATTAGTTGTCATCTTGGTAGTCACCCCCATTCTAACCGTATCATCATTCACACAATACATATATAATCCAGTTCTGAAATACATAATTATTTTAACTAAATCAATTTAATAACGAAATGGCCCAGTACTGAACATGGCTCTCCCAAGTTCCCTACTTAGAGGCCCATTGTTCGCAGGCATCTGGCAGGGAGTGAAGATACACACACAGTACACTAGCTGGTTAGGACTAAAATGTTGGAGGTTACAAGTACAGAGCAAAGATTTCTTCCTCGCTATTGATAATTTTGCAGAAATATCTAACCTTTTAGAACCTAACATGAATTTTATGACAACTTGCTTTGTAATAATAGCACTAACCTGCTCTCTCTTTTTATTTGATTTCAGCATTTTCCGTATCTTTGATATATATGGGTTAGGAAAATACTTGGCATAAATCTTCTTGTATCGTCTTTGTTCTGGCCTTGACAGGCCAATTTGAGCTAAGTCTTCAGTCAACACAAATTTAAGTTGTGACACTTTTGTTACTTTTAATATGTCTCTGAAACAAACAAACCATTCAAATGTATTAAATATGTAATACACAGGTACTTACCATCATATTATCACATTTTATCTAAACATAAGTGTCCTGCAACTTCCACGTAAAAGTTGTGTTTAATAAACCTATGTTGGGGTAAGACCGTAGGAATCAAATTCTTTGCCTGCAAAATTCAATTTTGCTCTGATCTTCGTCATAGCAGAATAAAAATAATAATGAAGTATACCAATGTTTATTACTGCTTTAAAAACATTGCCACATTAGGTGGGAATTTGATTCATATGGTCTTACACCAGTGCCGATCTTACCCCAACATATTTTATTTGTAGTGTTTAAGGCAAATACTTAGAACACTACAAATGGTATTTTCCACATTTGAATTTAAACATAATATATTGATGACAATTCGCATCAGCCAAAGTATTGAGCATGTGGTTTTATTAACTTATTTATCTAGCACTAAAATGAATACAAATAATCGCAAATGCAGGCAAGAGAACCAAATCAGTGAATGGTAAGTAGGTACTTAGCAAGCGGGTCAGTAATTCTCAACATTACAACAAGTTTATTATAAACAAAACTGAGACACAAAGTTGTTTATATTTACTTATTTACCTAAACAATTCATAATACTGTTGAAGTTCGGCCTCTTCCAAAAATTCATTTAAATTTTCACGGTCTTCGAATACAGCCTCTGGAAACAAGACATCCCGAAACAACAGTTGTATTATATGCAGAAAAAGAAGTATTATAACTTAAACTGATTATTTTATTAACACTATTTACCCATAATGCCGCCGAAGACACTAAAAGACTGATAAATAAACTGCTTTAACAAAAAAATAAATAAAAAAAATATGAAATGTGCAACTGAACTTTACGTATTCTAGGCTCAACTACACTACCACAGAGCATGTATGTATAGGCCCAACACCAACACAAATAAACTTTTTGTAGTCAGCAGTGTTGCCAGTAGTGATTGAAGGTTTAGAACGCTGGGATGTTTGAAAAGGAACGAAATTAGCGGTGAAGGAACGCAAATGAAAAATATGTAAAAAAATCGATTTATTCATTATGAATCAATTTTTGTAGTAAATTGTCTTAGTTAGGTATGTTAGTTTGTCAGTATCATGCAGGCGGCAAACATATATTATTATTTTTGCAGATCATTCATCATTATCGCTCACAAAGTGCTTACATAAATATGTACAGACACCAGCACATAAGTCAAATTTCTTTAACAGATTTTCAACTTTATCGCAAAAGTGTAAGGTTGGAAAAATTTGACAGTTTCGGGTAGCTTGATGTGCTGGCGTCTGTACCAGTTTGTTTTAAAAAAAATATAGTTTGATGGCAGCCTCAATCAAACTATATAATTAAAAAACACCTTACCTACAGCTATACTAACTAATATACTACAGCCACAAAATACAGGTGCTACAGCTTACTGCTTATTTTTATAAGAAATTTTCTTTTGTTGAAGATTTTGTGTAGGCTCATATTTTCTTATACCTCCTTGAAGATTTATGCCGTAGCGGCATGCATATGGGCTGTTAAAGTGTATAATTAATTTTATTTATTAATTTCGGTTTTCCGTTTTAGTTAATTTAAGTTTGCTGAAGACAATACGAAAAGAGAGATCATTTGTAATCAAGCTTTGGGTTTTAAGTTTTGTTTGATCCACCTTTTCTGGTTAGGCAAAAGATTCTAAGTACTTACAGCCTCGGCGTCGTCGCTAGAGGCGAAGTAGTACTTATACAAAAACATACATACATAGGCTGATAAACACATTACCACTCCTTTGCATCGCGCAGTCGGGTAAAAAGGAACGAAGAGAACGCACAAAAGATGGGAACGCAATGAGAACGCATGACCGTAAAATAGAACGCAAAATGTTCCAAAAGGAACGATCTGGCAACGCTGGTAGTCAGTCAAATCGTCAACTCAACTCAGTCACAGCACAGCCACCGAAAAACCAAAGCCTTTCATAGAGAATGAACACTAAATTATTTGTAATCGATTCAATATTTCGAATGATCAATAAAATTTCGGACAAAATCGACTAAATTCTGTTCAAACTTGTTTTAGATTCTTTGTAATGCAATTTACTGTCTTGTGTTTTTAGAATCTACACTAATATTATAAAGAGGAAAAATTTGTATTTTTGTTTTTTTGTAATGGACAAACTCAAAAACTACTGGACCGATTTTATAAATTCTTTCACCATTGGAAAGCTCTTTGAGTATTAAACCAACTGGAGGCGCCATTGTCAGGCGATCCCGCTGCCAAAGGTACGAGACCGCCGGTCATAGCGGTTATATACATGTGTGCGTATAGTTTATGCTTGTGTTTGTTTTTTGTTTTGTGTGCGTGCGTAACAACGCGATCGAATTGCATTAGTGTATTATTGCGTTCCCTCGTCCCCCGCGATGAAAGTGACAGACTTATTTGCATAGATATTAGTACTCGTGGCGTCTCCGGTTGGTTTAATACTCAAAGGGAAAGCTACATTATCTGCGAGTGACAACGGCTATATTTTATTTTACAAAAAATAGGGGTCCGTAAGATATTTGGGTTTTTCGGACCCAAGGTGTAAAAAATCATCTAAAAAAGTTCCTTATTTGGCGTACGCCGCCTAAACTATAAAAGATAGAACCATAAAATGTTCTAATTAATTAAAGACCTTAAAAATATCTACAAAAAAGTCCGCGACACACTATACCTATCTATTTCGAGTTAAGCACAACAACCATTTTTTTATTTAAAAATCATGATTTTTTTTAGGACTTCATTTAAACGCATTTATTTTACACATGTCATTACTCCTTATCAAAATAAAGTACTGTTTATGTAGATAATATTTAGTCTTTAATTCATTAAAATTGGACGTTTGGTTTGAAAGTTATGGCGAAATCAATACAATACTATTTCTGCGCTCCGCGGCCCGTGGCGATAGGCGAAATAGGCGTCACCAAGGCCCCCGGTGCGGATGCGGCTAAAATGCTGACTTTACGTTTGGTTAGGTAGTTGAACCTATGGGATCAAACTTAGTCTTTTTGTAGCGGTAATCGACATCCACGCAGGCGGAGCCGCGGGGGACCGCTATAATAGGTTATATAAATCAGAATAACACATAGGCTACTTTTTGTCGCGAAAACCGACATCCACGCGGGCGGAGCCGCGGGCGATCGCTAGTAGGTAATATTTTATATATCAGCTAAGTTTTATAAGTACAAAAAATCAGTTAAAAACTAGGAAAGGAAAAATAGACATCAAAACCAAACATAATCGTGTAAACTCTGATTTTTTTCTTTTAAAAAGGAGAAGGTTCCCAATTCGGATGTTTAATTTTATTTTTATATAATTATGTTCTGGCATACCTATTTCCGTCATATAAAGACGGATTTAATTCTTTTCTTCTTCGAAAGAGGTTTATACCGAAATGATCCCATTTAACATTTCGAAGATCTAATGATGAGTTTCGGAGACAGACAACGGAACTCTTCAATAAATGCCAGCAAAACAACCGCGAGATGTCTGCTATAGCATATGTAGGTATGCATTGTTTTCGCAATCACACAACATAACATCACGCTTGTACCCTTTAGGGGGTAGGCAGATGTGTTCAATAGCTTCCTGTCATTGATATTCACCTAACAAGTAGTGTTATATGAATGTCTGTGGTTTAGGTAGGTACAACTAAAAAGTGAAAAGTAAAATTTTTTAACAAAAAAAAAACAACAGACTTCCAACAAAAACACTACAAAGTGAAAAATAACTTTAATTTCGAAAGTCGGTGTCAAAAAACGAGAACCAATGACACCAACTTCCGAAACAAAGTTATTTTTCACTTTGTGGTGCTTTTTTTGGAAGTTGGTTGTTTTTTTTTTTTTTAAAAAAAAAGGTTTTTTGCTAGATCAAAATGACAGTTGCTAATGCTGCGATCGACCTTCTTTTGTCATGTTGACACAGATAATGTAACTTTTAATTAAGCAATTTTTGTATTAAATGCGAAACGTATGGCAAAAGTGCGCGTCTTCGACCGTTTATATCTAATCAAGCTTTAAATACGAACAAAGAGAAGCTATTGCACATATACCCGTTTTTACTTTTACAGCGTGTCAGTTAATGGCACAGCCTAATGTTCCACTACCAGAACATGGTAACGTGAGGATCGGTTCTGGAGGATTACATTCTGAGTTCCATGATTACATTCCATTCCATTCTTCAGAGTTTTTGATTCAATATTATATGGCAATGGTTTTAGTTACGCAACAAACAAATTGAATGTCATTCTAAATCTTTACATGATGCGATATTTTTTCTGTCGATTGTTCACCTTACCGCTAGTTGACATGGCAATGGCACCCTATGAAGTCGATTTTTATCATTTTAGTATGGTCCTCACTACGACACATCCTGCTGACAGATGTTGAAACAGGGTTGCCGACATTGGAAATAGTTTCTTTAAAGGTATTTTCATTGTCGGAAAACAGAGATTTTAACATTTTTCTAAGTGAATGTTTCGTCGTTGCAAACGCACATTAGGAATTCATTGTACTGTGTTTAACTCTTTTTACATACCTACTCGGTAAAACACCAAGGCGTATACTTTAGCAGCAATCTATATGGATTAAAGTAGATAGGTCATTTTAATAATACGGATAAATTTCATGATTGTCTGGCAGTTCGTTTTCACTTCATGCGACCTACGCAAATATCGTGACATTGGTAGCTATTGTTCGTCAAATGGTTGAGCTCCTATAGATCTAACGCACGCGTGCACTGTCCGTATATGTCAAATGTGTCGTGCTTTCTTCAAGAGACCAACTCAGGCATTTAAACCTACAATATTATCAAAATTATGATCTAACCATTTCAATGATTATTTAACTAGCTTCTGCCCGCGACTTCGTCCGCGTGAAATTTCTTGTTCCCCCGACCCACCCCACACCCCATTGCATCTCATCGACTGCCGGCGCTATTAGTTGGTTTTTGCTTGGCGTTCTTTCTGATTTTTTTCTTTTTGCTTGGTTCCTAGGGGTTGTAGCGTGATAGTAAATAGCCGCTATAGCCTTCTTCAAGAATTTTATTGTGCTATCAAATACAAAGATATTTTTTCAAATCCGACTGGTAGTTCTAGAGATTACCCCCTACATACAAACTTACAAACTTTACCTCTTTATAGTATTAGTATAGATAAGTAATTTATAAGAGACGTTGACCTGTGAGTTTGTTTCGGTATTTCTTCTCAGAAACACCGACCTCTTAAAGTTTCAAACAATATAAATAGCGAGTGTTAACTTTTCCTATTGACAATATAAATATTATTTAGTCATAGTGACAAAAATTTAAAGGCGTATGAAATATGATTTGGCCACGTTTAGAGATTAATGAAAAGCGTCTAACACTAATAGGTACTTGACAAATTATTATTATTGAGACTGTAAGTGCAAAACTCTTGGAAGCAATACCCTCAGATACGTAAGTTCTCGCAACCAGAAGAAGCAGAAGGATTTATGGTAAAGATCGTAGCAGATGCGTTCTTTATTTTGTGCCTATTTTTATGGGAAAAGCGTGAGTTTATGTTGTTTTGTAAAGAATTAACTGTAGAACTTTACTCTGAAAGATAGATTGAGGAATATTTGACAGGACAGACAACGTTTCGGCATGTTCGCCTGAGTTTGTGTCTGCATTACTATTAAAACATGGTAGTTTTTTTTTCTTTATTGAGGCAACACCGTCACCTACTTTGCAAATATGGCGTAGAGTTGTACAAAATGCAGTGGGAGATATTTGATAAACTTGTCAATTCTGAATTTTAATAAAAAGACATGTATCTAGCATAAGACTTTTTCAATCGACTATAGTGTGCTAGACGAGTAATATCAGTGAAATGTGAATTTTACGCAATGTAGGTACAATAACTAGATAATTTTCTAATTTGAAAATAAGTTAGGAATTTCAAGTCTTATCGCTACTCCGTTTAGTCGTTTGTTTTTAGTAAAACGATCTTTTGTTTACGTATTGCAGTTTATCTTTTGTGTCGCGACCGTTAGGCCATTGTTTGTATAATTTTTAGTGCAGTTTTGTCAAGACGTTTTTGATTTCAATCTGGTAGGGTCTATCAACATTATTTTAATTCATTTTATTTATTGTAATTTTTTATTATGACCTAATTGTAATTTTTTTGCACATTTTGTTAATTTTGAACGTTTATGTTTGTTATGTAGTTTTAAGTACCTACTTAAGTGTTATGGACTGTAAGTTATGAAAATGATGGAGATGAATAAAAGAAGACACCTGGTTGGGTGTATAATGCTGCCTCATTTAAAGGTTAGTGTCTTTATATTTATTATGATTTTAAGACCTTTACAATTCAACTGGGTGCAACAGACAGCCCCATAAAACACCAAGTTATTAGGAGGTCCTGTTGTCATTAGAAGGTTTAATTAAATAATGTATCTCACACTTGTGAAAATGCTAACTGCAACCACTAAAGTTATTGGGAATCGAACCCAACACAACTGCTTGGCCGCAGACTGCACGTCATTGGCAAGCGACATGGCTTGGCCCAATGACCACTCGCTTTAATGGACTCCTCCGCTACGGACAATATTCCTTACTTAAATTATTGACTGTGTGTCCTGGAAAGCTTATATTTGTAGATCAGATGGCAGTAAACCATCATCATCATCTGCTTAGCCTTTTCCCAACTATGTTAGGGTCGGCTTCCAGTCTAACCGGATGCAGCTGAATACCAGTATTTTACATGGAGCGACTGCCTATCTGACCTACACAATCCAATTACTGGGTCTGCAACAGGCATATCATGATCAATTACCTATTAAAACCTTTTAACAAAGTCCAACTTTGAATTCTATTACTTGTTCTTAATGAACGATTTCTTCACAACAACATGTTCAATCGGGCCTCTAATTGAGCTGGTCATTTGTCCCCATGATTGTTATGTAAATGCGGCATCAGTTATATATCGAACAAAAGGCAAGACAATTATCTTTCATTATGAATGTTATCAGGAAGCATTGGACAACAATGCAGAGTTTGCAATTCTTCTAGAAAAAATAACTACATACATATATTTTAAGACTAGTAATTGTAAAAACTACTCAAATTGACATGTATTTTGGCATACAATCAGTAGTTTTCAGGTCTAAACATTAACAGAAATATTTATTTTAATGATAACTGTTAAAAATATTTTAAGGACTTACTAGGTACTTATAATTTTGAGCAAATATTTATGCAAGAAATGATTCAACCAACTTATAATTTTGGGGTTTTTAAACAGACTGCCCGCTGTACCTACAACTGCTCAGAAGACTCTTTGTTTCGTTTATGTGGACAGCTGAAAGTAAATCTAAATAATAATAATGTAATGTTTGGTAATGTACACAAAACTTTCTATTGTTTTATATAGCCAGCACCCAATTTAATGCAATTTCCTTTACATCTAGTGTTGTTATAGCTAATATCATATCTCTAGTATTTAGAGAGAAAGTTTACATGCGCTTAACTTACAACATGCAATGCTACAATGAAACTTCTAGGCCGATGCCCACTTCTCTCCTTACTACTCTCTTAGTTTCGTACATAGATTCAGATCAACAAAACTACAGAACAACCCTCAGGTTGTTTGTTGCCTGGGACCATCATCCCAGGCAATTGATTGTAGGCAGTCAAGAATGACTTTACTGATGGTCTGCTTGAAACTAAACAAATTCTTAGGCTCAGGAGGAAAACCTCAGAATAATGACACACAAATGCCACAGACATCCCATCCTGTAGATGCTGCTGCAGGGCAGAGAAATCAGCACCCATGTCATCCTGGAATGCGAGTTCATGGCTTCGCCCGCGTAGATGCCTATGATTGTCCCACGGGAATGTACCTGGATAAAATATATCCTATGTCCTTACCCAGGTCATAGTCTATCCATGCGCCTTTCATCCAAATCCGATCAGTTGTTAAGGCGTGAAAAGGTAACACAGGTAGAGTAACTTTTGCATGAATAATGTTATGGATATAGTATGGATAGTATGGAAGGAAATATAGATCATCATCTCGAAGGAACTGTTTAACGGTCAACGTTACACAGACACGAAATTAAATACATATAAGTAAGCATGGAATTATGAAAGCCGATGTTAATTTCTTGCATTGAAAGTCGTAATTAAAGCATTTTAAACATCCGTGTCATCATCTATACTATAATAATACTAATCACACTAATATTATAAAGGCGAAAGTTTGTAAGTTTGTATGTAGGGGGTAATCTTTGGAACTACCAGTCGGATTTAAAAAAATCATTTTGTATTTGATAGCCCAACGCTTGAGGAAGGCCATAGGCTATTTAACATCACGCTATGACCCTTAGGAGCCGAGCAAAAAGAAAAAAGTCAGAAAGAACGCTAAGCAAAAACGAAGTAATAGCGCGGGCAGGCGATGCGATGCGACGGGGTGGGTCGAGGAACAAGAAATTTCACGCGGACGAAGTCGCGGGCAGAAGCTAGTCTTTGATAAAACTCCACTTTTCTAAACCTTGATTCTTGAACTAAGCATAAATGTACGATCGGAAAAAAGTTCCGTTCGTCAACATTGTAAACGACCTTTTTTTAGGGTTCCGTACCCAAAGGGTAAAAACGGAACCCTATTACTAAGATTTCGCTGTCTGTCCGTCTGTCCGTCAGTCTGTCACCAGGCTGTATCTCAAGAACCGCGATAGCTAGACTGTTGAGATTTTCACAAAGTATGTATTTCTGTTGCCGCTATAACAACAAATACTAAAAACAAAATAAAATATATATTTAAGGGGGCTACCATACAACAAACGCGATTTTTTTGCTCGATATCAAAAATGGCAACAGGTAGGCACTTGAAATATTCACAAAATACTCAGTTGTATTTTAACTTTAATAATAAATAATAAAATTAAAATAAAATAAATTTTTAAGGGGGGCTCCCATACAACAAACATGTTTTTTCGGCGTTTTTGCCTTGTGGTACGGAACCCTTCGTGTGCGAGTCCGACTCGCACTTGGCCAGTTTTTGTTTTTTTCCCCATTGCCAACACTGTTAACGACAGTGGTGGTTACTGATCGGGAATAATCTTGAAAAAGTCTCGTTCGTCAACACTGAAGGAATTAAACTTTTTTACTTATCGTTAACAGTGTTGATAACAAAGCGTTACTGATCGGGAATATTTGTGATTTTTTGTTTTGGTCTGGCAAATTAAAAATCAGAGTTTATGTAAGTGTGCGTTGTAACCTAAAGACATATTTAATTACTAAATACTTGATACATTTATAAAGATGAACAACCAAAATGAATAGAACTGTAATATCATAATTGTGTTAAAACATCTTTGTAAACAACATTTTTGTTTTGTCATCTTTTGCTAAAAACAGATAAGACAGATTTTGTGGGTTGGACTCGTGAACGCGCCACATACAGTTGCCCATGGAAAAAACAGTATTTTTTTTAACAATATCAACATTCTTACAAAAAATAAATTCTAATTAAAATTCACCTTTTGCTATTCCGGGCAGAATTATTGCTTGCGGCAAGGGCGGTCTGCCTCAGGCCCTCGACCCTGGGGGCCCTAAAATCTCTAGAAATACTTTTAAATGAAATCCCAAACAAAAAATTACAACGTGGCTACAAAAATGGCGCAAAAACTTAACTTATCAGTAGTGAAATAAGCTTCGAGCTCGTTTCTCTCGCTTTGGCATCCAATATTCGTCTATTGCTCTAATTTTCTATATAGAATAGAATAGAATAGAATACTCTTTATTATGTACACCATATAAATTACAGATATATCTAGAAACTACAAAGGGTGACACAATGGGCGGTCTTATCGCTAAAAGCGATCTTTTAAAGACAACCTTTGGATGGATTAAAAAGGGAAGGTTAGACAAATACTGTAGGTAGTCTGTGGTGTACCATTTACATACATAAAGTATATTATAGTAATATATATAAATATATACATATACTTAATAATAAACATGAAACATGAGCAAAGAAAATATAATGATGATGTTTAAGGAGACAGGAAGTGCTTTTTAACTATAATTTTAAAAGTGGACAAAGATTGAGCACGCCTTACCGACACGGGCAAGTCATTCCATAACCGTACTGCTTGAACTGTAAAAGATTTGTCGTAGAAACTGGTGGAATGCATCGGCATCTCTAGTCTCAGGTTTTCCGATGACCTCAGATATTTATATTAGTCGACAAAGTATTTTGTTGTCTATTTCTGTATGAATGGTAAAAAGAAAACTTAACCTTTTCGAGGCAGAGTGCTTAAAATTTCGAGTTCGCTCCACTCGCTCTTATATCCTACATTCTCCTAGTCTTTTTTGCATACCTGGGCGAGGAGTCCCCCCGAAGCTTTTTGCAGCTTCGGGCCCCCGGCAGGCATAGTGCGCCACTGCGCTACAGGTGCGTAGTTTGTAACCGGGTTGATCAAGATACGAATTAAGAGGACTGGAACACCAATTTTGAACTTCAGTTTATCGGAAGGAACTCTTGATAACTCTAAAATCCTACGCAGACCGGGACGGCATAGCAGGAGATTTTGCCGTCAGTCAGCGCACACTAGCCGCTTAGATACCGCGGCATTCCAGCGGCTTCCCTCTTCTCTACCCCCGCCGCGTCACCCCGCGGTATGTCACAACGAGCGCCGGAAGCCTTGGCATGCCGTTGCATCTTTTTAAAGCATAGCAATTCATGTCGTATTTCTATATCGATACGTTTGAATGTCCACTAGTAAAAATTTGAATCCCTTGCCATGCCGTCCCGGTCTGCGTAGGCCTTAAGAGTTGAAACACTCAACAGAGTAAGACGTTACGTGTTCGGTGTTCAATGTATCCATGTTATTGTCTACCGAGAGATACTCCACAACGTCACCTCCCACATTATGACATCATTTTTTCATTGGTCTGTCCCACAGTTTCATGCGAAATTCGTCAAACTTTCCTCCCCTATAAGATTATTCAAACCCTGTATGATTATTTTTGAGAAAAAAAAAGCCTATGTCCTTCCCCGGGATTTAGTCTATCTGGTTCTTTATTGTGTTCCCTAACTTTTTTATCCATAATCTAAATTGCTATAATTTTTTGTCCTAATCATCATTTGTCCGAATGACAACTTGCCCGAACTTAATGTCACATAATATCATAAGTCATAAAATTGAAATCCCTAAATACAATAAATGCCCTAAATTTGTTTGTCATAAAAATTACAATCAATAATAATTATACAAAAGAGTTAAAACCGTTTTCAATATAATTTGTAAGTCGTAAATTCATAATTATTATTTAATGTTTATTTATCCATTATTAGGATTAGGATTTTTAAACCAGATTTGCAAGTATGCAGCATGCAAGCAAGCATGCAACATGCAAGCAAGCAAGCATGCAGCATACAAGCAAGAATGCAGCATGCAAGCGAGCATTCAATATGCAGCGGGCATGGTTTCTGTCACGGCTCCGGCGCTGCGGGTCTCCGGCGGTCCCACGCGAGCTAATCGTCGCAGACGGTTTTTCCTCACCACCGCAGCCTACTGCTCCTGAGCCCGCAGGCCGCCTCGCCCCTACACGCCTACGCGATTATAAATTACACTCTAGCTAGGGGTAGGGCAGACAAGACTGCGTGGAGTCGGATTTACATCGATTCTTTTCTATGACTAAATAAAACCAAATTTTTAGCAAATGTTTTAGGACTAACAATTTTATTATAAATGAACATTCGGAATAATACACATTATATAATACAATACTTAGGACATACGGCTTTATTTCATGCAAAATTAAGAAATTCAATTACCTATTATAATACTCGATATTATGACAGAATAGTTTTAGAAGTAAAGATCATTATGTAAAACAAAAATTCGAATTTTTGAACATTATGGTTACTCAAGTTTATAGCAAACGTGCATGGATAATGATTTTCGGACAAACAAGCAGGGGCCCTAGTCTGCTATTTTTATAAATTCGTCATTCCAACACGATTCCACCACCATTCCATTGTCATTTTGCTAAAAGTTCGTAATCTGCTAAATTCATAATGGTTGATCATTGGTCGGTCAATGGCACAGAAATTATACGAAACTTGTAACGAATTATAAACAATGACTGCACAATGACGTTCTAATGGTAGGTCACTGATCAATTTTTTTACAGATTACCGCGTAAGTCAATAATTCATTTTTCATTATGTACGAGATTACCATTCTATGCCATTTCTTTCAATGGAGTGTCAGTGGTTGACCATTGGAAAGTCATAATGACGCCATTGTATTAGTAGATTACCAAACTTGTCAAAATCAACAATTATGAAGTCAATGATAGACCATTTTGACACTATTGTAATAGCAGACTTGAGGCCCAGTTTAGGCGTGGATTGGTCTGTAAGAACTTACGAGTATAATGGATTAAGCTTATTTAATTGAATTTCACCAATCTATCTACTATATAAATAAAACAAGGTCGGGTTAGTTACACCATTTATAAGAACGGCTGGACCAATTTTTCTGATCCTTGATTTGTTGGATTTGTCTCCGACCCGAATAGTAGAATAACTATTAAAACAAGGGAAAATTGCACGAAAAAAATGTTTTTGAATATAAGTAATTACATTCATCCTGAGGCAGTACGAAGTTCGCCGGGTCAGCTAGTTAGAAAATATATAATCAGCATAATGCCTATAACTATGAGGTTCCCTTTGCTTGGACAGTCCACCACGTGGGTACAGGGGGCCGGAATGTCCCACACCCATGTCTAGGTAGATTCAACTCTCTGACTATCTGACCGGCTCCTTGACAGTTCAAAAGTGTCTTGTAAGGCCGATCATCGATCAAGCTTTTATATGTAGTACTAGCTAGAGCGCGCGACTTAGTCCGCGTGAAATTTCATGTTTTAACCTCAGTTTTAACATAAAATATATCCTATATCTGTGCCCCGTTACTTTGTGTTCGCTTAGCGCTCTTGCTGACTTTTTTTGCTCGGTTCCTAATGGTCTTAGCGTGATGTTACATAGCCTAAAGAATCGAGCTAGGCAATGCAAAAATATTTTTTCTAACATAAACTCAAAGCTTTTGTTATAAGCACAAAAGAACGCAAGTTTTAGAAACAATAAAAGTATATGATCGACTACAGACTACAGTGAACAAAATCGGAAAAATATATGATATTCTTCAGGATATATGCTAGGTAGATAGTGTGTTGAGAACATAATACAACTAATTTGATTCGATAGAAAAAAATCATGAATATACCTCTGAAAACTTTCTTCTTACAACAAAAACCATACTAATATACATACAATCATTCTGATTTTTTGTCAGATTATTCTACAAGCAACATACTAAAATACTAGTGTTTTAATTTTTTCGTCCAAACAATAGATTTTTGGTAATTAAATAATTGCTTCAATTTTGCAATAAATTACTAGCGTTGTGTCATCGCGCTTCTCTTTCTTTTCTATACAGTCCGACAGTGACCGCGCTTTAGGTCATGTAAGCCCCTTAAACCATTTACAGGCACTTTTGAATTTAACTCTGAAACATTTGTCTGAAATATGAAGCTATTTGCCCATTCCAAAGCGTAGTAGTAGGTACCTATAGACACTCTTTTAAATTATATTATTACAAAAATAATATTTACTTAAGTAAATAATGAATGTTATATAATGCTTGTAAGTATATGTGAGAAACATGTAAAAAAGACTTACACATTAAACGCGTTCAGTCTCCAAACAGAAACAAAAAAAAAAACAACAAATAAAAAATAAAATAAACCGTGACAGCTAAGAGACCACATGACAAGTCCTAACTGACGGCGCCCGTTTACGAGCATGACGCATGGATCAGCACCATTCAACTCAACCATTTTGAAGGGAGCTAAATGATCCAACACACGCACCACCATCTCCATCAGCGAGACATTTGAGTCAATGAAAAACATATTACCTGGAAAACGGTAGCTCTATAGTATATCAAATCCAACAGGTAATTCCAGAGATTAGCGCGTTCAAACAAACAAAATCTTCTACTTTATTATATTAGTATTGATTTAGATTTATCTTTGTAGTATTTCCATACAAAAACTGACAGATGTCCAAAATTTATTTGCAGAATGAGACTTAGACCACAAAATACAGATAGTACAGAAGTCAAATTTTACTAAAAACAACACAATATCTACACAAACAAAAATATTGTAGTATTCAGCTGCATCAGGTTAGACCGGAAGTCGACCCTAAAGTAATTGAGAAAAGGCTAGGCAGATGATGAGATGAAGTGTTATTTTACTGCAGCTAATTTTATGTCCGACGACTGTTAGTTTAGTCGAATTCGCCCTAAATATTCAAATAAGATCTTCGACCTTGTCTTAAACTTTATGGTTTCTTAGTTCAATAAATACAATTTAACAACGATTATAGTATTTCATTATTTTATATATATTTTTATCCACTCTGGGCAAGGGCCTCCCTACTCTTCGTCCACCTCTCTTTGTCCAGAGCTGCCAAGGCCCAATTTTTTAAACAATAAATGGTAATAATCTTTTAGATACGCACAATGGTCCACTGCAGGACTAAGTGCGGAAACCAAACCCATAACATAGAACATAGAATCTATTAGATTGTCTATACTTATTTTAAACGACAGAACTTAAAAGGCAGCCGTCGTATCTTCGGCAAAACGGAAATTGTATAATCTATTAATTTTGTCCAACCAAAATTTTCTGCCCAGCCTGCTGACAGATTTTGGAAGACTTTCTCCAGTACGGCCGTGAATAATTTCAGAGACAGCGGGTCTCCTTGAACTATTTTATTGATCTGGAAAGACGGTCCTGTCTGTAAGTATGACTTTACTGACAGCGGTGTTGTTTCTATAAATATTTTGTAATAGGTTAGTGTACGTGGTGTTTATTTCTTGATCCTATAAGGCGTTGCAAAGAAAGCTGATGCTATCAAAAGCTTTTGCGTAATCTACGAATGCAATATAAAGTGGGAGCTCACAACCTGGATCGACAACCTGGTTGATTGATGGAGTTGAGGTGGTCAGTGGTAGAGACGCCGCGAAGAAATTAGACTGTTCTGGAGGCTGATGTTTGTCGAGGGCTCCGGCTATTCTGTTCTCGATTTCTTTAATGAAGGCTTTCTACAGGTGCGAAACCAGACTGATACAAAGGTAATTGTTTAAGTCTGTTTGGTCACTTTTTTTGTGGAGAAGAATAATCAACGAGTGACAATATGTGCGTGGCAAATTCCGGGTTTTAAAATACTGTTGAAAAAATTTGTAACATGTGGAACAAGGACGCGTCGGCCCTCCTATTTTCAAGGCTTCAGTGGTTACGCCATCGTTGCCTGGGCTTTTACCATACCACTTCATACTCCGCAGTGCCTTGTGAACTTCTGAGTCTGTGAAAGGTGGAATTTTATCGCAGCACTGACATACAGTAGCGTTGAGTTGTACAGTCGGTTCCTCGTATAAAATTCTGTACAAACGTTCAAAATTTTGTCTCTGTCATTCTGTTTCACACCTGCTCAATCCTTTAAACACGCAATTGTAGGACGTCCATTGCTTGATATTCCTTGTTTGGCTGATTTTAGTGAGATGTTTTGTTCTTTGAGCAATCTTTATGATTAAGGGGCCGGTGAACTACTAGTTCATAACTCCATACAAACGTTATACCAAAATAATTTGTAAATCAAACATACTCTTAAGGTAGTGTGTATTTATTCCGATTGGATAACAGAATGTCTAGGTTCTCAAACAAAATATATATTTTGAAAGGACTCTGATATAAAGACGAATTATGGGGAATTTCAAATTCTATAAAAAAAATATTTTTCTCATAACTCGTCTTTAAGTCAGTGTTCATTCAAAATATACATATATTTGGGAGCCTAGATATTCTGTAATCCAATCTGAATAAATACACACTACATTAAGAATATGTTTGATTTACAAATTTTTTGGTATTACGTTTGTATGAACTACGCATACTCCGCCGGCCCCTTAATTGGTCTACAGCTTTGTTATCTGGTGTGTACATGGCAAGTTGTTATCCCTCTTCATTTAACTGTTACGTTTGGTGACTAAGTTTACTCTGTTTGTATTTGTTAGTTTTTATTTTATTACTGACCTTTTTAATGCTATTTTTTATATTAGTGTATTGAGTTTGAAATTAAGAACTTCTACATTAGTAATCAGTGGTTTGTGTGATGGGAGATAGTAGTCTATTTCATTTTTGGTAACTTTATCCGGAGATAGCCATGCCCAGCGGCGATAAGGTTTTTTTTTTTAAATAACTGTTTCTGACCGAACGCGAATGTACCGCGTTCATTTCTCAAGCCTAGTCCGTGGGGACTGACTATGTTGCTATTGTCGAGTTTTCGCCTAGCACCAACTTTGACGTTGAAGTCTCCCTGTAGAATCGTCCACGTGGCTCGGTTGACGTCACACGCCTTATTAGGAGGTCGTAAAATTCTTCAACTTCGTCTGCAGGATGGGATGATGTTGACGCATAGACTTAAACTACTACTAAGGTTTTCTTGTCGGCTATACGGAATCTAAGGACATCTATGAGTATTTTAAACTTGAGTATGTGATCTTTCCATTTTTTGGTAACTAAAAATCCCACACCGTATCTACTGTTGGTCACATAGCTAAAATAAATAAAAAACTGGCCAAGTGTGAGTCGGACTCGCACACGAAGGGTTCCGTACCACAAGGCAAAAACGCCGAAAAAGACATGTTTGTTGTATGGGAGCCCCCCTTGAATATTTATTTTATTTTAATTTTATTATTAAAGTTAAAATATAACTGAGTATTTCGTGAATATTTCAAGTGCCTACCTGTTGCCTTTTTGATATCGAGCAAAAAAGGGCAAAAAAATCGCGTTTGTTGTATGGGAGCCCCCCTTAAATATTAATTTTATTTTGTTTTTAGTATTTGTTGTTATAGCGGCAACAGAAATACATAATTTGTGAAAATTTCAACTGTCTAGCTATCGCGGTTCTTGAGATACAGCCTGGTGACAGACAGACGGACAGACGGACAGACAGCGAAGTCTTAGTAATAGGGTTCCGTTTTTATACGGAACCCTAAAAATGAAGGTAATTCGTCGTTTCAGCCGATAGACGTCCACTGCACTGGTTGCCATAATCGCCACGCTTGACAGGCGGGTTGGCGATCGCAGTATGGTATGATGGTGGAATACATAGAGAACGCTGCTGCCCATTCTCCGATACGACCCTTAGTCGCCTTTTATGACACCCAACGGGAAGTAAGGGGTGGTGCTATTCTTTAAGGAAGGCTAGGAAGGCTATTCTTGAAGGTTCAACGATTTTATTGATTTTCATTTTGGCAGTTCAACAACATTCATTGCGTTATTTACGTTGTTAAACAGTTTTTTTTGAACATATACACACAATTAAGAAGCAATGGATTAGCAAATCCTTCAAAATGATTCCTTTTTGTGTTACGCAATTATAGTGCTAGAAGTGATCGCAGATAGCGACAAGTCCGCCCATTGTATGTTTCATAGTGTTAAATTGTTGTTTTTTTTACCCGACTGCGGCAAAGCCCAAAAGGAGGGTTATGTGTTTGACCTGTATGCATGTATGTATGTATGTCCGTTTCTTTGTTCCCTCGTAACTTCTATACGAATGAACGGATTTTGATAAATTATATGTCTTTAGATTTGTCTTGGTAGCGCGAGTGTCACTGGGTATATCAAAATTGAAAAAATATAAAATGGCCGATTTTTGGCGCAATATTATGTCTTCAAAAAAAAATATTTTTCTCAAAGCCTATCGAGTGGGGTATCAAAATAAAGGGTTTTTGAAGGTGATTACAAAAATATATACAACTTATATGGTTAAAAGTAATTCGAAGTGACAAATCGTAAAAAACACGTACCAAGAGCTAAATCGTCTGCAAAATGTTTCAAATTTGTAAACTAAAAAGCTGGAAATAAAAAACAAGCAATTAAAAAAACTAAAAAACCCGACTGCGGTAAAAAAAATTAGTTAAAAAAACTGAAAAGCTAAAAACAAGGCCATTTTAAATTAAATAAAAGTTGGAAGCAGGCGGGACCCATACCATTTTTTTATTACATTTTCAAACTCAAATGGGTCCCGCCTGCTTCCAACTTTGATACCAATCTGATGTACGATATGGTATAATATAATAAAATAAATAAATATACTTATACATATACAGCGTTATTGGTAAAACATTAACAACCTCTTAAGAGGTCATTGTACTCATCATTATGAACAACTTTTAATATTTGGTCCCATAGTAAAAGTTGTTCATAATGATGAGTACAATGACCTCTTAAGAGGTTGTTAATGTTTTACCAACAACCCTGTATATGAATAAATAACACTTTTTGAGATGTACACCTAAGTATAATATTTATGCCTTAAACACAATTTACTGCAACAGTTCAAAACCGTTAAACAAAACTTAGTGTTTGGTTGCATGTAAGGAAGAAATAAAAACTTATTATCGCCAGTCAACACACGCGTTGCGTTCTCTTCATTGGCCACACGGTGCACCCCCGCGCTCATTCATAGCAACACGTTAGTTCTTTATTCCTTATTCTCAATGAGGGAGACGACTAACTCTCCTCACTTTAAAGAAATAAGGTCCAATTTTGTAAAACTGCACAAAAATCATAAAGATCCAAGAACATTTATTATTTGAACTTTCGTGACTTTGAAAGAACTAAGGAAAGTAATAAATAGGTTTCTTAGAACACAGAATTCACGTTTATCCCGGTTTATGTTGTGATTGATAGAGTTGATGGCTGTCACAAACACGTGTAGGTAGGTATCATTTTTTATACTAGAAAGACAAACAAAGAATCTTGTTGTTATTCGACCCAGAAATACGTCTAACCTAAGATGTAACAGAAATCGAATCAAACATCTCAAGATTATGAGTGATGGACGGTAACTGACGGGCAGGTCCAGAGTAAACAGTTTATTATTGTAGGTACAGTCAGTTACTGCAATTAGCTGACCCACCTTTGCATAAATGATTGAGTTTTTTATAGAATACAAATCGATATAATTTTATAATTCTTTTATATTTTATTTATTTGAGCAAAGTAAATAAAATATAGAACAATTATAAAATTACTTTGGGTCAGGTAATTGCAATAGCTGACTGTACTAGGTACCTATTTGTCCGTCTGTATGAAATATACATTCGTAGGTAACATACTATTACTGAAAAGCTATTTACCAAAATGAATTTTCTTCTTTTCGTGACAATAGACCAACTCATTATTTTCGACCGAAGTAGGAACTTTGTGAGCATTGTGAGTTTATAAAAATCTGTCAAATATGACGCGACTATTGCAACGTTTGTAAATTAAATTAGTAGATTTATGCGAGGCCCTTAAGCGGCTCTGTTATAACATAGTCTGAAGGCCAATTCTCGTAATTCTAAATGTTCCAAATCTATTCTTAGTCTCATTCTCATCTCGGCGACAAACAAAAATGTCATTGTGACAAATTAGGGAAATTAGAGGAGTTTTTGACAGATTTAGACTGACATCAGACTGTTAACGTTCTTGAATTTACGAGAATTGCCTCCTCTGCAGGGCTAGCATGGGCTGGGGATAAAACTTTCTCCATCGGTTATTTCCACTGACAAGGGATAAAATTATTTTATCCACCTGCCAAAGTACGGCAACAGGGGGAAAGAGAATTATATCACTTTTTGACATTAGACGTGGATATTGACCCCCATCTATAGCATGGCGACTAGTGGAAGAGAAAAATTACAGATATTTTGATATATAACAAAGGGAGAAATTTGTCCTCGTCTTTAGATGGTGGGTTTAAGTATATCTCTTGGAGAAAATATAATTAATTGTACTATAAAAATGTCTCGTGCTTACTGCCACCGTGAATAGTTTATCCACCCATGTCGCCATGCTCGGAGGGTGGACGAAATTGACAGAGGGGAATAGTATTTTCTCCTCTCCCCGTGGATAAAATGTCTCCGGCCATACTAGCCCTGCTGGTTTGTCCACCGTGAATAGTTTATCCACCCATGTCGCCATGCTCGGAGGGTGGACAAAATTGACAGAGGGGAATAGTATTTTCTCCTCTCCCCGTGGATAAAATGTCTCCGGCCATGCTAGCCCTGCTGGTTTGTCCACCGTGAATAGTTTATCCACCCATGTCGCCGTGCTCGGAGGGTGGACAAAATTGACAGAGGGGAATAGTATTTTCTCCTCTCCCCGTGGATAAAATGTCTCCGGCCATGTTAGCCCTGCTGGTCAACAGTTGGTTAAAGATTTCTGTTGAGAATAAGTAAAAATGTTGTGTGTGTTACGTAACGAGGTACTCCGAAAAAAACATCCATACTAATATTATAAATGCGAAAGTGTGTCTGTCTGTCTGTTACCTCTTCACGCTTAAACCGCTGAACCGATTTAGATGAAATCTGGTACAGAGATAGTTTGAGTCCCGGGAAAGGACATAGGATAGTTTTTATCCCGATATTCCCACGGGATCGGCACTTATGCGGATGAAACCGCGGGGCGCTGCAAGTTATAAAAGTAACAAAGAATATTAAAAAAACAAGGGAATCTATTCTTTTTTCTTAAATCTTCGAGGGTAGCTATTGTGAAACCTTCGTGTCAATGGGTGCCGCTATTCTTTTCTTACTCAACGTTTCAATCCGCCTACAGTTTCAAAAGATCATGCTGTATAAAAGGTCACTTTAAACAAAATTGCATTCATAGCGAATGGCTATAACGTTACACACGTCACGTTACGTAGTGTTGGCTATGGCTATTATGACGTTTGCTCCTTCAAGCTTTGTTACTAAAGATATCCTATTCCTTTTAAATCTACGTACAGTGCTACCATTATCATTATTGCTGTAAGCATTATTTTGCGCAAATCGCGCGTGCATATTACAAAATTACGTCATAATCTAGGTATTAGTTCAACGATCCACTTATCAGTTTGAGCTCCGTAACCCGGGGCAACAAAATACGCTACCCAGGGCCTTTTCACATTTTCCGATAAGCCGACCTACCCGACGCAGTCTGTAAGTAAACGCAAAAACCCGTGTGACGTACATTTAGAAGCACAAGTAATTATTAATATTGTTCCAAAAAATACCATTACTACGAATAGCTAAATTAGTTTATATTAATTGATAATAAAAACAAATAAAAAAAAATATATGGCCTCGTTGCCTCGTTGAAAATAAAGAATAAAAAATCAAAGAAACATAACCTATGGACATGCTAGGGGCATTTACTTACAAACAATAATTTCTTGATCGCCAAAAAGTGTAGGAATCCTAGTCTAGTCTAGTAATCTTTATCAAGCGCAACTTCGATCGCGTATCTCCATACACGATCGATCCGATCGATCCCGGTGGTAGTACCTGTGCCGCTGCTCTTATCTCTGGGGCGGATCTGTCAAAAACCACCTTGATGCGTTTTAGTCGGTTGAGAAACGGGCAAAGGCTCATCAGCAACGACGCACTGGTCCAGTCAAAGCTCAAGAGCCTTGAAGGCGTATCGGTTACAATTTACATTTCGGGAACACTCTTAAATTAATTATGCGTTGGAATTGCACAGTTTAATCCCAAGCCCGTTTCATCATCGGACAACAACCGGTCTATTCTAAAAAAATCACCTTGAAACATAGAACATTCCACCTGGTGCTAGGAATTGAAACTTGACTTTAAAGATCAACTACTTTAAAGGTTACTTCAGCAAGTTTCCACAGAATTGAGGTGAGATTTTACGGCTATGTACCACCGCTACGTGGTGGACGGCCCAACCGTACGCACAAAACTTAGGAACACTTTCATTTTGCGTACAGCTAAGGAGTGAAATTCCCTGCCGGAGTTTGTGTTTCCTGATAGCTGTAAACTGTGGTTGTTTAAGTCGCGAGTGAACAGCTTTTACCTCTAGGCAAACGTGCTCCATCGTCAAACGCGAGATACCGAAACATTAATTTAAACTATAAAGGAATGTTTGTATTGGGAAAGACGCCCACAACTCTCCAAAATGGAAAAATTGAAGTGGATGCAAGAGAAAACATTGAAAACGCAACAAGCGCACGTTTCCATTAAATCTCTAGGAGAAGCATTGAATGCTGGGCGTGCCTGAAAAACGTTCCAGGGATCCACAGTACACAGACCATTTGTGGGTTGTTTGTGACTGTTTGCTGAGCTGAGAGCTTTAGTTCAAACAGCACAGTGTTTTTACTTATTTGTTACAGTTTTCGATTTTAATTGGAAACAGAGACTTGATAAAGAAGGACAAGCGATGAAAAGAAATAATGAAACTCGACGAAATATAAATCACCATTTAAAAAAGTGTAAAAGTGTGCACTTGGCGTCTAATATCCTGGTAGTAGCTATTGCCGTTCCAAATCCGTAGGTGTTTCTACCAATGACGGAGAAAATCATAGCGCCGCCCTTCGTCTGCTGGCGGATACGGGCGGAGATGCATCCAAGAATCGATCACAAAATTCTGCTAGAGATAAGTACTAGCAAAAAGCAACATAAAGTAATAATTTTTAGTATTGAAGTCTGTCCGTGCTTCTGTCGGTTTACTTCACGGAAAAACAGTTTTAAACTGTGCTTAGCGGTCGAGGCGCGACAGCAATACTCGGAAAAATAAAGCATTGGTTCTTTGCGTAGTTTTATTACTTCACTTTCATTTTGAAACGCTACTCGGTCTGAAACTATTTATGAAAACGTCTCATAAACATACCGAGGCTATTAAATACAAACTGTACATAAACATGTTGTACTTTTTATTGTTTGCAATAATTATTTTACTGCTATTAAAGAGCCACCACGACATGATTATTGTTCGTGGCATAAACTCAAGAGAATTGACTGCCCGAAGATTTAGCATGTCTCATTATCATCTGCCTAGCCTTTTCCCAACTATGTTGTGGTCGGCTTCCAGTCTAACCGGATGCAGCTGAATACCAATATTTTACATGGAGCGACTGCCTATCTCACCTCCACAACCCAATTACTAGGTAATACGATACCCCTTGGTAAGACTGGTTGTCAGACTTTTGGGCTTCTGACCACCCGTATGTAACGACTGTCAAAGATCCACGAATGACGGCCGGGACCAACGGCTTAACGTGCCGTGCGGCACGGAGAGGTCTTGACATGTAAAAATGGTCACCCATCCACGGACCAACCGCGGCAAGCGTAGCTTAACCTGATCAATCGACCCGTGCGGCTGTTATTACTCATGCCAAAGTTAATTTGCAAATATTTTGCTGTTTCCAATACTTATTCCATAAATGTCGTTACAGGCATAAAGCCACTGCAGCTTATGTCGAGCTTCGTAGTGCACGATGCGCGTGCATTCCAGCGACTGCAACTAGGGCGCGGTCTGAAATCCCGCGCATTCTCGCCTAAACCCGAACACTAGCGTACTTTCTTGAGAACAACAACGGTTTCGGTTTGCGCAGGAGATACGTAGCCGGCAGACTGCGCCTGGCGTACGCTCTCTTGGATTCCGCAGCAGCTGGCCGAATGTCCAAAACTCCAAGAACGTCATCATTTTCCAACTCTTAACCCAATTTAATTGAGGTTGATGCAGCACGTCTATTTCGTCCATACATTTACAAAAAACTGGGTACTAGTACGTTCAAGGTCAAGATTCACTCAATTGCTTGTCGTATCTCGTACATTGTCCTTCAAGGAAGACTTGGATTAGTTCGAATTTGTGATCGAGTAGGGAGATACCGGTCACGCGCTGTCTACTTTGACTATCAGTGTGTGGCTTGCCAGAACTAGAATATAATATGCTGGTGCATGCACTGGTAAGAGCTTTGGGCAGTACCTAATAATATAGGAATAAGCGTATCTTATGCGTTTTGCTTTCTAATAACCTAGTTTTGAGACTAATTTACATTCAATATGATTAATGCTATACCGCTTTGAATGGAACCTGATTTCAAATTATTATATTTAATTCAAATGAAAGAAAATATTACTTACTAGTAGCGCCCCTCGGTTTCACCCGCATAAGTATCGATCCCGAGGGAATATCGGGATAAAATCTATCCTATGTCCTTCTCCGGGATGCAATCTATCTCTGCCAAATTTTATCAAAATCCGTTCAGTGGCTTTGGCGTTAAAAGGTAAATACAGACAGACCGAGATACTTTCGAATTTATAATATTAGTATGGATCCTGGCGGAATCAACGCTCATCCATAATACAACTACAAAAAACAAATCCATACTATCCATACTTAATTATAAATGCGAAAATGTGTCTGTCCTCTTCACGCTTAAACGGCATAACCGATTTAGATAAAATTTGGTATAGAGATAGTTTTGAGTCCCGGGAAAGGACTTAGGATAGTTTTATCTCGATATTCCCACGGGATCGACACTTATACGGGTGAAACCGTAGGGCGCTGCTAGTATACAAATAAATAACTGTGGACAAACCTTTGTGGTTTTATTGTTTTCAATCGCATGTACGGTAGGAACGCAATGAGCGTTTATTGCTTGCATATTATCGCGTCATATAAAAAAGAAATATACCCACACATTTTATTCCTTGTTTTAATGTCCCATAAAATGTAGCGGAGAACTTGTATCTCCTGTCTCTCAAATAAAATAAAATTCTGTTCCATGTTGCTGTTGCTGTTTCCTCCGGAAAGTTTTGCTTTGGGCAATTTTATAATAATAAATGTAGGTTATCGCATTATTTCAGTACCTATACCTACCTTTAGTATTGTATTACGAAGGTGGAAATAGTCTTGCTCCGAGCAATTATTAGAGCATGCAATGCCTGCCAGATGCCTTTCTCTAGAATTCTGCCCAAGTACGTTAAGCCTTCGATAATATAGGTCGCCCGTTTACCTTTTACGCTCAGAGATGTAGCTTGAAATTGTGTTCCCATTTTTTGTCATATTTTATTTATTTTAGGAAAACTTACAGCTAAACAAATACAGTAAGTAATAATTTATACAAAATAAGGCCAATTACAAGTTTCCACGTGTAATATTTAAATCATTATGAAACAGAACGAAAAAAAAAATATAACAAACTCTATGGCAAAACAGAAAAAAAAACTACTATTTACGCTCAAAGAAGCAATTAGATAAAATTTTCTTCAATTTAGCAACACTAGTATTGAAAATGTCGATATCAGCTTCCTGGCAGGTTGCGTTGTACATACGACTCGCTCTCACCATGTACGAGTTCCGTCTGTATGTGGTGGCCACCACCGGGGTGTGCAATAAATTAGGTCTACGTAAGAACACAGACGGCACTCGCAGCCCGATTTTGTGTAACAACTCGGTAACACCAGTTGTTCCATTGGCAATTTTGAAAAGAAACACAAGATCTGATATTTTTCGCCTTTCATAAAGTGGAAGTATATGAAATTTTTTGCAACGGTAGGTATAGTTCGATAAAAACGTTTTAGAAGACTTCTTTACGGTTACTTTTTTAAAGACAAAATCCTGCCTCTCTGATCTCTTTCCATCTGTCTCAGTTCAAAGCTACCATCGACCACTCTCTGCTAAAGGAGTCCAGATCATCCCGAACTCTCCGTCTAGGCTTGGTTACCATTATTTCACAAATTTCTTTCAAATTGATTCACAGTAAATGCTTCTGATGATAACTTGGCGACGGTTATAGGTTTCTTCTTCACACAGGTCTAATTTGGATCTTCTTATTCAAATAAAACTATGATGACATAAAATGTGACCTTGATAGAAAATTCTAATTAGGTACATAAACCTAATCTATAGCAAGTTACACGTGCTGTATTGGACCATCGTCATCCATACTAATATTATAAATGCGAAAGTGTGTCTGTCTGTCTGTTACCTCTTCACGCTTAAACCGCTGAACCGATTTAGATGAAAGGGGCATGCCAATATTAGGCCCAGAGTCGCCCAAGGGATTTGTTATACTAAAAAAAAATATGTTAATATTTTCCCATGTCTTCCACGTATTCATTATTCTGTGCAAGTCGGCACAATTTATTCAAAAATATTAAATATTAAAACGACTAAACTAATGGAACTTGAATAAAAATTCATTTGAATATGTTGCGCTTACAAAAAAAATTTGGCAGGTAATTTATCGGAATAATCGGTCATCATATTTATTATTGAACACCGTTCATTTTCTTCCAAGCAAACTGTACATAATATTATAAATCAGAAAAACCCCTTTAATAATTATTATTATTTCTATCTTAGATGATTCTAGCGATAAACAAAAAAAATCTAATATCGTTCTATCGATTTTTTGCATTTTTTATGGCAGCACCAAGTCTAACTTGTCAATTGCCGGGAAACGTAAATGTCAAATGTCAAAAGTGTCAAAACCATTGCTTGTTTTGCAACTCCATTGCGGTGACTTGTGTATATTTATTGCGGTTTAAATTTACTACTTTTACCCATGAATACTGACTGACGATTCTCGTATACCTGACGACCACGGCCTTTTTTTTTTTTTTTTGAGGATTATGGATTCTGCTACCTCTACTCATGACGACACTTGGCGACAACCTGGATTTGAAATTAGACGCTTCGACAATCGCACAAGTTTTGGATGTTGTTTTAGTGGTGTATGATGATGAGATAATTTAAAACTACAATGTATTTTGTATTATTTGACTCCCAGTTTATTATGCTACTAAATAAATTAAAATAATGTATTAAGTGATATTTCACTTATAAACATAACCTGTATTGATGTTTATACAAGAATCTTAAATAACTTCAAAATGCTAAGTGTTTTGTAAATAATTTCTTTTACTAATTAATTATTGGAATTGCCTCCTATTATTATAATTATTTTTTATATGTGTGCACAGTGGGCCTAAATTACTATGGCCACTTGGCATGCCCCTTTGGTATGGAGATAGTTTGAGTTGTGGGGAAGGCTATAGAGTAGTTTTTATCCCCGAAATTATCCCTAAAAGGTGTAAAAAGGGGGGTAGAAATTTGTAAATGGAATCAATTAAAAAATACTAGTTGTAAGACTTTGATCATTTAAAAATAAGCTACCCAAATAACTAATTCCATGCGGACGAAGTCGCGGGCAAAAGCTATTTACTATATTCCTGATTTGAAAGTTACTGTTAAAGTTAAAGTTAGTTATTCAAGATAAACTGGAACGCAAATATTTCAGGTTATATGAAAATACCTCGAAATAACAGCTAAAGCCAAATAGATTAAAAAAGTGGATTTCTGTATTTGCAATTTGTACAGCGGTTCCGGGCTTCGGGCGCAATCGCAATATTGAATTAATGAACATAAATTTTATGTTGGAAGCATACACCAGGAAATATTTCGGTGCTCAGGTACCTACAACTTGTTAGGTGGGTTTACTCACTGAATCAAGAACAATATGCTGGGACGGGCACTTCACACACAAGGCTTTCGCTTGTATCCTGATTTAGACACAATAAATGAGTTGACAATGGAAGAAAAATATCGATGTGCAATTTCCTCTTTCGTTGCAAACGAAGGACACGGAATGACTGAAGTATTCTAATAACATTCGATTCATAGTATTTATAGGAACAATTCTTTCGATCGGCTTCAGTTTTATTAGCTAGAGGTACCTCATTAGTTCGGTGAAAAAATTAAAACTTTATACACAGCACTTTGACTACGTGTATCATATTTACCACGAATAACTCATGAACGCATGACACTAATTTAATATAAAAGTGACCCAGTTTTATCCTGCCATATTTATGTACGTTATAAATGGAGCTTACTCGTATGTTAAAGGACAACTTTTCTTGCCGCTCCTACAGTAAATGTCATGCGCATCTCGCAAATGTTGTTCTACTTATTAAAGGATCGATTAAATTTTCATGTTTACACGCGCCCCACGGTTTCACCGGCATTAGTGTCGATCCCGTGGGAATATCGGCATATAAATAGCCTATATGTTAATCCAGGGTGTCAGCTACCTCCATACAAAATTTTATAAAAATTGGTCCACCCGTTTGAGCGTGAAGAAGTAACAAACATATATTACACACCACTCACAACTTTCGCCTTTTTATTATTAGTGTGATAATATAGATAGATAGTTGATGGATAGAAAAGTGGAAAGCAGTTTTATTAAATTAGTAGGAAGGAATATTAGCTAGCTAAAGGCTATCACAACGTTTGAGGAACTGGGATTCAACTTCTAATCGTCCTCAGATAATATTAAACAGTATTTTGCGCTGCAGTTTAATAATTAAGTATGCAGACGGTACGCCAGAGGAAAAAGTGACAAGGGGGCTTGATAGAGACTAGACCACAATAGAGACCAATTGGTTTGCTGGATCGACTGGTTTTGCAGGGAACGTAAAATCTTAACTGTCCGTTGTCCCCGTTGCCCATATGTCATAAGGGCGACAACGGTAAGGAAATTTTATATACAGGAAGGAGGTGGGTTTTTTTTAATACAGGTGTTTTGCATGTTTCCATAAAAGTGGTTTGTAACAGATTGAATACACAGTCATAATTGCAACTTCACTGTGGAAAAGTCTTGTACTTATACAGTTGATAATAAATTTAGTGTTGATAGAATTTTATTTTGATTTTCGCTTTCTCATCTCTGTGTATAATATAATAAATTAGATATAATTAAAATCGTGTTTTTCTTTCGGAATCTGCGTGATCAACCCAGATGGGTTGATCACACAGTTTCCGAAGAAAGACTAGTAGGTTGTTTATTTTCTGCACTCTTTAAGATAAACAACCGACTAGTGTAAACGAAAAAAATCTATGCAACAGCACTTTTATACTTTGCCTTTTTTCACTATATTAATTAAGTATTTTCTCAGGCAGGTGGAGTTAGCCTGTTAGCGTGTCTATGCCGCATTTAACCTTCGTTGTAATTTCCGTGATTAATGTAACCCCATTTGGATTGGACTCTGCATTTATAAACGCTTTGTTATGTAATACGAAACCCGTTTCGCTATGTGTTAACTAAGTTTTATGGCACTTGAGGATATCGTTGGTATCCAACGGGAATACTTTCTGCGCGACGAATTTTCTGACTGCCATACGTCTTTCGGATATAAAGATGGTCTTAGACGACCTGAATTTTTTTATAATCAAATAAGCCATAAAACATTTTCAGTTTAGTCATGAGCCAGTCCTAAATGAAAACTTATGAATAATCATCTGTTCATATTAAAATTCAGTTTAGTCATCTTAAATCTTGGTATTTGTTTATTGGAAATCGAATACTGTATCATGAATGAATATGAACCCCTTGCCACAATTAGTTTTGATTGTCGTACGACCTCGGTTAGTAACGGTCCTCCCCATCGCCTCGTGCCGTACTATAACGATACGCCTGTCCGTGTGTGTGTGTGTGCTAAGATTGCGTATTGTATTGTGGTCGACAATAGGTCCTCCAGACGGGCTGATTGTTTCGGAGTGCTTGTTCTTGTTGATCGGGCCTGTCACTGCAAATCATCGCGAATTGATCATGATTGTTTTCAAGTGCATGTAGAAATTCCAAGTAGAACGGCTAAGTCCAAATATCCAAGTAATGAAAGTTATTGCTTTTATAAGGAGCTTTACAATTCAGCGCTTTTGTAAATCATCCGATACTCTCTGATATTATTCTACAGTTCCAATTAGATAGATATTTCAGTGCTTTATAAAAAAACAGTTGGTATAAGCTTCTACAGATGAATTCAGAAAGTTTTGATTGCTTGTTAGCGACTGCGGTGCCTGTTACCCACGCAAACTGTCGTTGTAAGTAGATGCGCTGAACTGACCCTGATGGCCCGTCGTTAGGTTTAAACTTAGCGGGGTTTATTTATAAACGTTGCTTAAAGTTAACAGGCGTCTAAATGTCAAAAATATATGGTTAAACAGTAGCTTATCATTACTTAACTGGGTCATCATTTCAGCCGAAAGACGTCCACTGCTGGACATAGGCCTCCCCCAAAAGGGGGGGTTTGCCATAATCGCCACGCTTGGCAGGCGGGTTGGCGATCGCAGTATGGTATGGTGGTGGAATGCATAGAGAACGCTGCTGCCCATTCTCCGGTACAACCCTTAGTCGCCTTTTACGACACCCACGGGATACGGTATGGGGTGGTGCTATTCTTTAAGTCCGACACCACACAGACCTTAACTGGGTGATTCCATAAATGTTGGGCAACTCTATGTCTTTACAACTTCTCACCCATATAGTTAAATCAATTTTATTATCAATAATGCTAATATAGCTGAATAAAAGTGTTTATTTGTATTGACTAGCATAAATAAAAAAAAAGTAAAAAGAAATATCTAAAATCCTTCCTTACATGTTACAATCGTCAGTCCCTAACCGTGTCCATGCACCAAATTTTAGTATTTGAGGCCATGAATTTCGATAATCATTATGTTAATAACTTTTAAACATTATTAAGACTAATAAACATAAAATATTTCATCTATTATATTAACATTTGATTTGATTTTTTTATAAAATTATGTAAAAAATCCAAAGTCAATGTATTGTCCACAACTTTCAGCATCAGGCCCTAGCCACTAACGAAATTTGAAATTTCCCGCTAAATGAGTGAGCCACCGAATCAAAACAAGTTTTATTTATTATTTGTACAATGAAGTTGGCAGCAAATAAATATAGGGATGTCAGCCATTTTTTTGCACATTGTTTACGCGGCGAGTCTAGTGTGTGCACGTGTTTTTCCAGTCACTGCGTCAGGCCCTAGGTAAGTAATATTATAAAAATAATATTATTTATTAAGTTAATTTTTAATAATCACAATTCGTTTTGTAAGTCCGTTTCGATAGAAAATAATAGATATAGAGCTATTTATCATTAGGTAGGTGTATTCTTCAATTTTTACTCAAATCGTCAGTCCGAAGTGCGTCAGTCCCTCGCACTAGGGATTGATGGAGAGGTCAGGGACTGATGGACTGGCACTTCTAACGTAAGTAAATGTCAAACTACGTTTGTTTGTTATAGCACTATGTGTTTAATTGATTATTAATTTTGTATTTTAGACATGCCGCCGCCTAAAAAGAAGCCAAAATTGTCCAAAGAAGAAAACAATGGCCTTAAAGAAGTAAATTGCTGCAAAGGCTCGATTAATGAAAATTAAAAGTTATCCTGTTTTATTAGCTGAATAAATCGTCTATGGAAATCCTGTAAATTACCATCAAAAAAGGAGGTAATGATGAGCTCAGTGCCGAGAGGAGCTTATGAGGAGTACGTTACAAATATCGATGACGTGGAGATAGCTTTGGTGTCCTGGAAAAATAATGAAAGAGGACAACGTCTTCGGTGAAACGTAGATTGGTCAATCTCCTTTCCCTGACGACAATACCCTTCTCCTGCTAGAGCGGATTTAGATAATGTCTGGAATATCTAACAAAGATATTATGTTTCTTGCAAATTTTTGATCGGACCTAGCGGCATCATTGTGCAAGTACTCCACACATACTCCTAGAGGTCGCCCAAATTCCAGTGCGATTTTAGAGGGACCACCACCAAAAATGCGGAAAGGAAAGCCTTGCCAAGTTTTACCTCCAAGAGAGAGATACTTGATAGAGTGGGGCATGAACAAATCAGAACCCCTGAAATGATGAGATGCATGTTTCCATCTTGTAATTTAAAAACAGTCACAATATGCAGTAAATGTGAAGTGCATTAGAAATCAAAAGATTGCTTCAATGAGTTGCATAGGAAGTAGCATAAATATTATTATTATTTATGTATTTAATAAAATGCATGTGGTGCCGAAAAGGCAGAATGTAGTTTTTTGAAATAAATAAATATATCATTGATGTTTTTTACTATTTTTTCCTAAGTCTACAAGTTAAGCTCAATAAAATATATTTTTTCCGTATTAAAATCAGAATTCATGCATTTAAACCTTTTAAAATCTTATTATATTCCAAATAATTATGATTACCATAACATTAAGTGACAACAAATAAACGAGAAACTTTACGTATGTTTGATTCCTTACAGTAATTAGCTTCCTCATCAGTCCCTAGTCATACTTGTCAGTCCCTAGGCTCTCTAAATTGTACTGTAGTTAGCTTCTTCGTCAGTCCCTAGGCATACTCATCAGTCCCTAGACGCCTAAATTTGTAAAATCTTCATTTCTCGTAAAATACTAAGTTAAGTGACTGGCCCTTTTACAGACGGTACAATGATTTAATTATCTACCAAAAATACCACTTGAAGATGTAATTAGGATTTAATTTTTACTAATACAAATGAAGTTCATAAATCACCCTATTTTTATGGAATGACCCAACTAAGAAACCTAAGAAACTAAAACTCAACTACGACAAAAACGCCGACTAAAAGTTACGTGTGACTCCGGTTATACAAAAACCGAAACCGATGTTGTTTTATTACTATGTCTTGTTTATACTTTTATTAGTTGGCGTTTTTGCGTGGGTTATTGAGGGCAGGTCTCACCCAAGTTCACCCAACCAAACCTAGCAAATGGAATTTGAGAGCAATGATTTTTTAAGCAGCCTAACTTCTGAATATTTCAGAAAGGATTTTGTGTTTTAGAAAATAGTCAGAGTCAAACATGTTTGTTTTATTTTATTTGGGGTTTAAGTTGTAAAAATAATCAGTACATGATATTATAAAACAAAGTCCCCCCCCGCAGCTTCTGTCCGTCTGCCTGTTTCTCTGTCTGAATGCGATAAACTCAAAACCTAGCGAACGGTTTTTATAGGGGTTTCACCAATGGACGGAGTGAATCATAGTTCATTAATGTCTTGTGTAAACTGACTGAAATATGACGATGGTAATTGAAGATGTCGAAAAAAATCATGCCGAATGCTTTACTGGTGTGCGCCATTGTAGTGATGTACCTTAGCTTTTAAACCGCGGAACAACATGACGCTTCCAACGATAGGTACCTCGTTTGTTAAAATACGACAAGTAGTTTAGGAATTATGAGGGAATAGGTGAACATACACACATAGACTGTTAAAATCATAACTCTCCTTATAGGCTTTGCCGTAGTCGGGTAATAAGAATTATGCTCTTCTGCTCCTTCTCTTCTTCACTAACTCTTCTGGGCCCTTATCTACTTCAACCCAGTTTACCTAGAAGGGTGCACAATAGTATACTTTAACATTCCTCTGGTCCTAGACGAAATAACGATTCGGTTTTCAGTTTCTTCGTCTTATAAACAGCATCGAGTTTTAAAAAGAACTAGGTTACACAATAAACTGTATTCTGTGCCGTCTTCCTTTATTAGAAGGCAACTATTTGCGTTTTCGTAAAACGTGGCCGACCAGCATAGCTATTCACAACCATTCGACAGGTTCCCGAATCGAATCTGACACATTTCCAGTTATTTGCCTTGCCCCCGACGGCAAATCAAATGACTGTCGGAAGAATGGCGGTCGTCTATTTGATTTGAACTGACAAAAATTTCGGGTTTAGGATTTGTGAACAGCCTTTAGAAGACTTTTTTGATAACAAGATTCGGCACGGCAGCGTGTCGAACGGTTGTGAATATCTATGCAGCTAGGTTACACTGTCTTACTGCGAGGGTGCTGCGGATTTGCATTGTGCATCTAAAATTAAACTCTAACTCATGACCCTTCGTTTTCCGTAGTCAGATAATAAATTATTAAATAGCTGCTACATTGACTGAAAGAAATCCCTGTTTCATTGCTAACCGCAGATGATCACACACATAAAATTGGAGCAAACATAAACAAAATTAAAGTGTTTGTCAGTGGACATACGCTCCAATTTTATTTATGTGTATGACTATGGATTACCGCATCACGGAAACTGTTGAGAGTAATGGACACTACCTACACATTGGCTCGAAGCATCGGTTATCGTAATCCACGATCGATAAAATTGCGGTTGAAATTATTACGTGTAATGTCAATGCTTTTAGATGTGATCAATTTGTTTTTAAATCCATCGACGTCGTATACCGTTTTTTTCTAAGCAATTAAAATCACGAACAGTTTTCAAGAATAATTTATCGGTATTCAAACGACACATTAAAGAAAGTTAAGTCATCCGGTCATTACTAAACAATTACGACGTAGGGTAATGAAACAGGTAAACTGTAGTACTGTAATTAATTCCTCAGTAATTGGGACACTAGAGACAGGGAAACGTTTGTCGAGTATTACACGTGCGTGCGCAATAAATGAAGACAGTCTTAAGAAGTGACGAGTCGAAATAATTATTTTAAGGCTTGAGCGAACACTAAAAATAAGTCGCCAGTGTGATGTCATGAAAAGTGTTACGTACCTATCCAACACGCATCCGAGTATGACATCAGTTCTCCTCGCCACGATCATCTGTTCGCCCGTTGAATTATTATCACAGTTCCCACCATTTGTGATTCACTGTTTTTTTTTCTCGAGCTACGATTAAATGGATCTTGCAGAATGTAGATTGGCTAACCCATTATCGCAGTTGATACCTAATTAGCGGTTGGATCCGGCCGTTGTTTTCAGATAAAAACCACAAAACGGTAAAGGACAGACAAAATGGTTATGTTTCTGCTACGCTTGCTAATTATGTCTGGTATAAAGTCTGTAATGTTTTTGGCTATAATTATTTTGGCTGAGATTACTGTTTTTTGATAAGGGAAGATTAAAAACGGTGTGCGCCCTGAGGCTGGACGTTTTTATATTTATTTTCTAGTTGGTAGGTACTTACAACATCGCTCTTTTACATTTTAATGCTCCTATCTAAATGCTAGTCGTAACTTCCCGATGATGTAGTCACCTTATTCGATGCGCTACATTATTCATAGACGGCATCGCCTTGATACTGTAGTTCGCATGTTATATAATATCGAACTATTACTATATCTTTACCTAATTTTAGCTACTACTCAAAATATTTATGTTCCAACAACGCCCACACAAACAGCGGATGGCCCGTCAATGTTGTCCTCAACATGGCATTGTTTTCGTTCGGGTGTTACGTCGCGGCATGCGTCACACGCTGCTCTAGGTATCTACGTGCATGTAATTCTGCGACACTAAGTCGCCTTGCACTCGGCTGCTAGTCCGGCAACATACGTTCGCGCCATGCGGGCTCTGCTGGTGACGTTTGAAGGTTAACTGTTCTAGTTAACTGTCGTTCATGCTACACGCGACCCACAATAATCGGGATAATCATAGTCACCAATAGATCCTGGTGTGTGTCTAGCCTGGACTTGGGCCAGCCCACTCAGACACTAAGAACTACTGTGACTCGTTCATGACGCCGCATATTTTTAACGTAACAAACAGCGCAGACACACTCTCGAGTGCCAAATGTAAAGTTCACTAACATAGATTTGGCAAGAGCAGCTATTTACGCGAGTGTCTATGCTTCTAGCGAATAATCGCGGACCACGTAGACATTCATTCTTGTGATCGGCGTAGGAAGAATGAGGATCAAGTGAGAAGAGCACCTGCAACAGTTGATGGAATAGATCACAAATAGATTTTTGTGCATGTACACTTAAATCACGTAATGCTGTGTGGTGAAGTTGCCGCTGTAATTATCTACCAAATTCGGGCACGTTGCATCTATTAATTACATGTTAAATAGGTACCTAATGCTTTAAAATACTTACCGGTAATATTTTCAATGCTGAGTGTTTGATCTTCTTTGGTTACCAACATTATGAAGGCTCAAATTGCCATCCTTGCGGAGACGCGGATAAAGCTTAATTTCTCAGGAATGTGCAGTCTGTTTATAAACCGATTAATAAAAATCCTTGGTCTCGAACCGTTCGCTTGCTTTCATAAAAAAGGATGAAATATAATTAATTAACTCCAAGATCCTAGCCAACTAATATATTGCACGTAGTTGTGCCAGATAACTCGTTTTGTTTCGAGTGTCGCATGCTAATTAAATGTTACTTTATCGTCCGTGCAGAGTTCCTGCTTTCTATTGTCTTTGGCAATTCGAACGATTTACCTTTAGGTAGTAATGTATCCGGTTATTAACGACTTGCCTTCCTAATCTTCTGTCTGTAGAATAACAAATTGCATTAGATACAAAAATTATGTTCGATTCAAGTTTGTAGAAGAAATATCTTGGTTTATAGTCACGTTATTACTATATGGTTCAATCAACTGTCATCGATCCACGACCGCTCTTAATGAATGGTGGCAATATTGTTTAAAGCATGTCGTCGATGGACGGTTGGAGGAAGAACTAGATTTTCAGCTTATGACTCCGGAACTATCTAATATAAGCTATTATGAGCGACGCAGACATACGTATGTGTTATGTATGTTCGAGTCAGTTTCTGGCATTGTCTTTTATGTACCACGAGCTACATTTCGTCTAAAGTAGGTACATCACTCCATGACAATTGATTCATCTTGTGACCTAATGTAGTGGCCATATTTTTACTAACAATGACAGTCTCGGAAGTGGCAAGCAGCAATACCAATTGGCATTCTCCGTGATGTTTTGTTGGCAGACGTGCTCGGCAGTTCGTATCTCCGTTCAATATCTGATAGATTGAATCAACGACATGTACCTTTTAATGAGAGATTAATGTTTGCTCTACGCGCATTTAATTTATTGCAGTTACAATAACCTTCCAAACGACCTCGAACGCTTTTTAATACGCTTAGGTCACGTTTTTTTCAATTTAAAAAAGGTGCATCAAAGAAAGAAGACCCGTTGTGGCTTTTGATTAAAAAGCTCGGAATATTGATGCAGAATTTCAATAAGCTTAAGACTTATCTCTGAGATAAGTCTTAAGCTAAAGATTGTCAGGAAGCAGCAACGGATATTTCAATTAAGCTTTGGCTTATTAATTGCAATATCCGTTGCTGCTTCCTTACAATCTTTGCAGGCATTCATTTGTTTTACTTGTATCTACATAGCTCACTGATCATAAATGTGTCAAAATTAGAACAAAAACGTAGGATTCTCCACCTCTGACATTTGAAAATATTGTATTGATCTGTTAGCAACGACAGCTGCATGTACGTTTTCATTGCTTTCCTGTTATTACTAAACGTCTTTTGTTCTATAACGGTCACCTTTCAAATGCCTCTAATTTATGACGGCAACGAATCCCTTGTGCTTTTCTTATTTTTAAATTCTTCTTAGTTCCGCGGAGGTTATTTTTGGTAACAAAAAACATGCCTATTATAAATATCAGAAGTTTTGGCCGAATTTTCCGAGCGTTTCCGGGAAAAATGTTGCAAAATTCTTGTCTTATCTTGTAACATACACCTACCTACTGTGTAAAAGTATTGATTTAAGTTCTGATTATTAGTAGCAGTGCAATGATAAGGTGCTACATGTAGTATTTAGGTATTTTTGATCAAGGATAGGATTATTTAGGACTTTTTTAGGATTTTTGATCAATGTATAGAGACCCATGGGTCTACATTGATCAAAAATCTTGTAGCACCATAATGAATTAAATTATCTATCCGCTTACTTATTTACTTAATAAAGATAAGAAGTATTATGTAATTATTTATTTTTTATAACATTTGATTGTAGATTGTTATTTATGTAGGTACGATGGTACATTCTTTCGCGTCAAGTGCCTAGGACAGGTTACCTAACTTTCGACTTATTTTCGTTGGATCCCACTTTTGAATCCCATTTTTTAGGTATTAACGATGGGTCCCATTTGCTATTTCCATTGATTCTAATTTAAAAAGGAGCGTTTGTTAACTCATTTAGTGTGCTACGCTGAAATTACTGACTGGCTTTTACCACTTCAGGTGCTTTCATAAAATCAATGTATTGGCGTTATTTTTATAGCAGGGCGGACATAACAACCTGTACCCCTTTGTTTCTAGTAGGTGTTGCATACGTAAACTCTGATTATTAATTTGATAGACCAAAATTGTTGTATTAGATACTAGGTATAGTTTCATTAATCAAGAAACGGAAAACCATGACCGCGGTCTTGCACTGAGAAACTAATATTATTTTATAATTGAATATTATTTTTATTGTTATTTGAAAAAAGCTTTTGAAAAGAAGGATTAACACAGGATTTTTATCCCAATATTGGCACGGAATCGAAATTTATGCGGGTGATACCACGGGGCGCTGTTAGTACTTCATAAAATCATTTAATCATAGGTATTTATTGAATACTGGTGCAACCCTTTAAATGACGTTAAGAACCTTACCTGTCGGGAGCCACCTAGTGCACTAATCTAATTTCATCCTACTCGCTGTAAATATATCCACTGCATCCACTGTAGCTAATAAAATTGATTACCTATGTTCCTGTTTCATCTGTATTGACGTTTCCAACATGTTTAGGTTACACACACACATAGTGGATTCATCCAGGCTTTAAATTTAACTGTCAAATGGTATTTAAAAACTGGCCAAGTGCGAGTCGGACTTGCACACGAAGGGTTCCGTACCACAAGGCAAAAACGCCGAAAAAAACATGTTTGTTGTATGGGAGCCCCCCTTAAATATTTATTTTATTTTAATTTAATTATTTATTATTAAAGTTAAAATACAACTGAATATTTTGTGAATATTTCAAGTGCCTACCTGTTGCCATTTTTGATATCGAGCAAAAAAGGGCAAAAAAATCGCGTTTGTTGTATGGGAGCCCCCCTTAAATATTTAAACTATTTTGTTTTTAGTATTTGTTGTTATAGCGGCAACAGAAATACATAATTTGTGAAAATTTCAACTGTCTAGCTATCGCGGTTCTTGAGATACAGCCTGGTGACAGACAGACAGACAGACGGACAGACAGCGAAGTCTTAGTAATAGGGTTCCGTTTTTATACGGAACCCTAAAAATAAAAGAGCGACGTCGCTTCGAGCAACTACCAATGGCTTTCATTTTAACGGTTGACAACATTAATTGGTTATTTACGTTGTTGAGCAATGTAGCTAACAGTGGTGAAGGGTGAATTTATGACAGAGGTAAGCCGGAGAAAAAAATGCCAAACAAAAATGTCAATACTTAAGGTGAACGGGTAGTTGAGACCGCAAAATCAAATTTTCTTACATTTTTTGCTATTTGCAGGTCAGTGTCAGGTTGTATCTTGATCAAAATATGATTCGCGACAATAACAGGTACATATTTAGAGAATTATAGTCATTAGAATCAATAATACATCTTTCTAAGTTAGATTTGTACCACTAACACTTTTCCATAAGAGATTGGAGGTTGGTGGTAGAAATCTAACTTAGAAAGATATATTAATGATTCTTATGATTATAATTCCCTAAATATGTACCTGTTATTGTCGCGAATCATATTTTGATCATGATACAATCTGACACTGACCTGCAAATTGCAAAAAACGTAAGAAAATTTGAATTTCGCGGTCTACCACTATCCATTCACCTTAAGCCGTTTCATTAAATTCCTATTTCGATCTACTTTACTAAGGTATGAGCTTCATGCGAATAAGCGAAAAATGAAGAATTGACTATAGAGTCGTTGTGTTCTGAATTTCCGAAGGGAAGCCGGTGGGAATCGAATCGTTTGGTACCTTCGCCTCTGGTAGCTAATAAAATTGATTACCAATGTTCCTGTTTCATCTGTATTGACGTTTCCAACATGTTTAGGTTACACACACACATAGTAAATGCACCTCACACACAGCGGCACATTCACTCAGGTGCAATTTCAGCGGTTGCCCAATGTGGAATACGTCTTAAATTTAACTGTAAAATGGTATTTAAAAATAAAAGAGCGACGTTGAGCCGCGAGATAATTGCGGAAGCAACTACCAATGGCTTCCATTTTGACGGTTGACAACATTCATTGGTTTATTTACGTTGTTGAGCAGACACATTTTTCGAACATATGAAGCAATGGATTAGAAATATCCTTCAAACTGATTCAGATTGTGATTGAAAGTGTGTTAAGCCGTGTACGCACGAACGAACAAAACTTGGTGAACACGAACATATTGGATCGCCACGAACATTTTTGACGAACACAGTGTTATATTCGTTAGTGGTACGCACGTGCGAACAAAGTGTTCGATGTTCGTGTTCACCATGTTCTTGTTCGTTCGTGCGCACACGGCTTTAGGGTGCTGAATAGTGAACTTTGTTTATTTACACCGATTTGAAGAAACTGTCCCACCTTTCCGCGATACAACATTTATTTTTAGCTAGTCTTGTCGCAAATGTGAATGCAGTCGTATATTATTCCCAGATGATTTGTTTTAGTTCGCGGGCAGCTATAATTCTAATAGTCATTCTAGTTTCATTACAAACCGAGATTGGAAGACATGATGAATGATGCAAGACGAATTAATGTGCCTAATGAATGAGTAGATCACGGTAGTTTGCTTTTATAACATACGTTCGTATAAATAATGTCTAGTATTTTGCTATTGTTTGTTCCACAGGAAGTCGGCATCGATTTATTTACAGGTTTATTAGGTACAAATTACTAGTTTCAGTGCGCTGTAATCATTACAGGTGTACACAACACAGTACCTACAATGCAATTTTTTTATGATTAAACCTGCCGCACGGAACATGAAAGCCGTAATTTTATGAATTCACTTAAATTATCTGCATAATTATAGAGAAGCATCCTTGGATTTTTCAACGGGTAAAGTTTTTCAGTCTTTCCAAGGTGTATCGTGTTACCCTGGGTTGTGGAGGTCAGATAGGCAGTCGCTCCATGTAAAATGCTGGTATTCAGGTGCATCCGGTTAGACTGGAAGCTGACCCCAACACAGTAGGGAAAAGGCTAGGCCGATTGCATTTTTGCTTGGATTTTCCACCATGCCTCGGCTGCGTAACAATTAAAATTGCGGGCGAAAAGCTGATTAACTATTAACTTAATAAGTTAATCTTATTAGGCCGATTGTACAGGTAGGAACATACTTACAATACAGCCGGTCGATTTTGTAAAAATCACTACGTGATAACATAGTTGAAGAATGTTTGTTACTCACTCACTCCACGCTCACTTCACCTAAGTTTTCACGGTGAGTTTTTTACAGAATAGCGCCGCTGTAGTTTAACACACAACTAGAAATTAGAGTCTGCCCATCGAAAGTAAGTGCGTGACACACTGACAGTAGCAATGGCTTCCATTCTGACGGTTCATCAACATACATTGCGTTATTTCAGTTGTTTTGAGTAGACACATTTTTGAACATAATGAAGCAAGGGATTAGCAATACCCTTCAATAAGATTCAGCGGTGCTATTCTGTAAAAATCTCACCGTGAAAACTTAGGTGAAGTAAGCGTGGAGTGAGCTGTCAATAGTGTCAATTCCTAGCAAAAACAAACTCACTTCACCTAAGTTTTCACGGTGAGATTTTTACAGAATCGACCGGCAGATCGTGATTTATAAATGTGTTACGCAATTAGGGTGCTGACTGATATCTGATCGTTATACCATAGAAAAAACAAATAAGAAAGCCAATTCGAGTCCCGAGTGAGCGATAATAGCCTAAACACGCTACGGCTGTCACTTATAGTTTACTAGCTGACCCGGCGAACTTCGTACCGCCCCGCCAGCCGCTCAGTCCCCGCTTTTTATTAGGGTTCCGTAGTTCCTACAAGGAACCCTTATAGTTTCGTCAAGTCCGTCTGTCTGTCTGTCTGTCCGAGGTTTTGCTAAGGGACCTTTAGTACTAGAAAGCTGTAATTTTGTAGGAGTGCGTATATTAATTACGCCGACAAATGGTAAAATAAAAATTTTGAAAATATTTTTTTTAGGGTAGCTCCACACGTGAAGTGGGGATGAATATTTTTTTCGTCGTCTACCCCATCGTGTGGGGTATCGTTGAATAGGTCTTCTAAAATGACTTGGGGGTTGCTAAAATATTTTTTCGATTTAATGCACCATTTACGATATATGTATTAAACTTTAAAGTGCAATTTTTTGGTCCAGTAGGGCGTCGCCCCCTCTAAAACCTAAACTGCTGGCTAAAAAATCTGGAAAAATTCACGATGATAGTGCATTTCATGAACTTTAAAGGAAAAGTATAGCGGTTAAGATAACTTTATTAGTTTAGCAGTAATAGCCGTTGAACTTGGGTGTTGGATAATTTTGTACCAAATACAAAATCCTTAGCATTAATCTTTTAAAGTGACTCAAGATGAAGTAGTTGCTTGTTTATAACGCGTAAAGACTTGCATTGAAAAAGAAAATATGTTTTTTTTTTTATATTCAGAACAAAGAACAACAGAATCGTACTACATTGTGATAAGGGGCTACTACGGAACCCTACACTGTGCGTGGCCCGACACGCACTTGGCCGGTTTTTTAAATCTCTGATATCTTCTAAGATATTTTATTATAATGATTTGCCGTAAAGGGCAATTTTGATCTCCATGAAATGTACAACGTATTTAATTGGATAAGGAATAAAACTGTATCGTTTAAAATAGTTTAGTAAATAACCCATAATTTTTTTGTAATATGTAAAAGATAAAAACTGGCCAAGTGCGAGTCGGACTCGCACACGAAGGGTTCCGTACCACAAGGCAAAAACGCCGAAAAAAACATGTTTGTTGTATGGGAGCCCTCCTTAAATATTTATTTTATTTTATTATTTATTATTAAAGTTAAAATACAACTGAGTATTTTGTGAATATTTCAAGTGCCTACCTGTTGCCATTTTTGATATCGAGCAAAAAAGGGCAAAAAATTCGCGTTTGTTGTATGGGAGCCCCCCTTAAATATTTATTTTATTTTTAGTAGGGATGCAACGATACGGCTATTACGATACCAATACAAATGACGAATACATCGTAATGGACAAATACGATAACGAATTACGATACGAATGCATTACGATATTTGTTTAATACCATTTTGATGAATTTATTGGAAGCTTTGTTGTATGTTATTATTGTAAGACTAAGTAAAGTAAAAGTATAAAAAAAAGTTATGCATTTTTAATCAATATATTTATTAGTTTTATCAATTTTCAATCACGAATAAATAACAATGTTTGTCAATTAAGCGGCAAAGGAAAATAAACATAACCTAACCTCACTCCTCCTTAAAACTGTCAATGCCAAAAGTGACGGATGCGAAGCGTTCAGAAATTGACGCGTTATGCGTTTCGTTTCACCCGAAACAATAAAAATTTTAAAATTTTTGAAATAATTGTATCGGAAAAATAGCGTATCGTAATATTTACGATAACGAATGATCGTAAAGGTTTACGATAATCGCCGATATACGATTATCGTATTGGTATCGTTGCATCCCTAATTTTTAGTATTTGTTGTTATAGCGGCAACAGAAATACATGCTTTGTGAAAATTTCAACAGTCTAGCTATCGCGGTTCTTGAGATACAGCCTGGTGACAGACAGACGGACAGACAGACAGCGAAGTCTTAGTAATAGGGTTCCGTTTTTACCCTTTGGGTACGGAACCCTAAAAATGGTTCCTGTGGGTTATTTTAGAAGATAAACATATACCATCGCGGACTTTTTTGTTGAAATTTTTAAGATATTCAATTAATTCCGTAGTAAATTAATTTGATCTATCTCGTAAGGATTAGCCTTTGAATTTCTCGGCTTGTCTTTACTACAATATGCATGTATTATACATATAAACCTTCCTTTTGAATCACACTATCTATTTAAAAAAAACATATCAAAATCCGTTTGTTCCGTGTTATTTGAAAAATTACGATCGAAATATGATTAATTAAAACGTGATTTTACTGAATCATGTATTTATTCAAATAAATTAAAATGATTAGGTAATTATTAAAGGAGGTAGGTAGGTTCACGTACAAATTACTACGAGCAGCAGGGCAGCGGCGGAACGTGCGCGGGCGGTATTACGTACGGGCTAGTACTACGGCTACGGCGTAGCCCACGACTGGCGCACCTTTAGCAGCGATAAATTTTGTCAGTGTGTGCGTGCGACGACGCATAAGTACGAGCGCGCTCACATCGTCACAAACCGTGTTCGGTGCGTTTGTATGAAGATATCCTACTTATTTGTATTTACTCTGGTAATACTTCGTAAATATTTTTTTAAATAATTTATTATTTTGTGTGTCGGTTCCGGTTTTCGGCGAAAATGCAGCTCGAATATCGTTAATTTTTTTAAGTGAAATTTAAAATCATCTTTCGGTCGTTCTCTAGCTCTACCTACTAAAAATACACAATTACGTTTCTTTGATAAATAAAAAAAAAATAAAAAACCCGACTGCGGTAAAAAAACTGAAAGCTAAAACAAGCCCATTTTAAATTAAATAAAAGTTGGAAGCAGGCGGGACCCATTTTAATTTGAAAATATAATAAAAATTATATGGGTCCCGCCTGCTTCCAACTTTTATTTAATTTAAAATGGGCTTGTTTTTAGCTTTTCAGTTTTTTTTTACCGCAGTCGGGTTTTTTATATTTTTTAATAACTTCTTATTTCCAGCTTTTTAGTTTACAAAATAAATGTGAAAGATTTCGCAGACGATTTAGTTCTTGGTACGTGTTTTTTACGATTTGGCACTTCGAATTACTTTTAACCGTATAAGTTGTATATATTTTTGTAATCACCTTTTAAAACCCTTTATTTTGATACCCCACTCGATAGGTTTTGAGAAAAAAAACATTTTTTGAAGACATAATCTTGTGCCAAAATCGGCCTTTTATTTTTTTTTTCATATTTTATATACCCAGTGTCACTCTCACAATTAAGACGAATCTAACGGCACCTCTCAAGCTGAAATCGATCAAGCCGTTTAGGCTACAGAGCGTGCCAAAGAAATATACATACTATACACTCGAAAAACATAACCGATGCAGTCGGGTAAAAAGCACCACTTTTTGTCAATATTTTGTGGGTGCTGTGCTTGCACAAACCAAACAAATCACATATATGTTTAGCGTGTTCCATAAAAAGCAGAAACAGTAAACCCGAGCTACTGGGTAAAAAACCCCCACGCTGTAAACGAATTAACTTCGGTTATTCCGTTAGCCTATAAATTCCGTTTATCCAAGTTGGCCTAGGGTGGATTCTCGGATATGAAACTTACGAAACCGTACGTTGTATAGGTTGGATTTTTTTGGGGTGGATTAACGGAAACACCCATTACTTTTTACATATTTTAATATCCATTGGAGTACCTCATTTTAGTTTTCTGTTTAAAAATTGTTGACAATTAAACATCGCGTAGGTACGAGTATGTGACCTATATTCACAAAACAAATGAATTTGAACAGTGTTCCTGACTGGTACAGAAGTTCCCAGATTTAGTTAGAATTACATTTAGTTGTTGTGCGTTGAGTTGCGATTGTTGAAAACTAGCTAACGAGGTGGGTTTCAAATGTAGCTATAGAGTTAATAATTAGAAATTCACATCTGACTAGCTATTGCCCGCGTGTCTAGCTATTGTCTTCGTGTATTTTGTTCAATAATCGTGTTTTAATACAATCATCCAGAATGAAAAGAAAACTGAAAAAAATAATTTCTTACTATCAATAGGACTTATTTATTTATTTATTTATATATGCTTTATTGTACACCACAAATATACATAACATGAAAAAGATACATCAAACACTACAAAATATACAATGGGCTGCCTTATCGCTTTTTGCGATCTCTTCCAGGCAACCTTGGACTTACTGACTTAATACACTAAGAAGAAATGTTTGTAAAACGGTAAAAGACAAAACAGTAGCTTTTAATGATTGAACATACTATTTACTAAATAAAACAACAAAAAAAAAAAAGGAAAACCACCATTAATGTAAAATTTCAATGGTTTGCACGATATCACCAAATGAATAAAACAGTTAATTTTAGTGTTAAAGTTTACTGTAATGACGGTAACATTTTGCCTCAAGCTTTAACTGTTTTCGGATCAGTAAAAAATACTGTTCTGAACGTTACGCTCATATGGAACTGTTTAAAGCAGTTCAGATGAATGTTTCATTTTTATTTACTGCTTATTTCTTTCAGTGTAGCCTGAGCCTAGAGTCCGATCGAATTTCATTTTCGTGTTTCCGGCAATTTGCGGCCTAGATATCCATTTTCGGCCGAACAAAAGTGTATTGTTTACAGCTGTTATGAATGACGCCGAAAAAAAAATACGTTTCGTCAAATCGATAGAAAATCCACAACAACTTAAAGCAAAATAATTGAAAAATACAATTATATTAATTTAATAAAAAACAAACATTTTCTCGCATTTAAAGGTTCGCGACGCGACGGTGCGACGTAATTCTGGTAGAACAATTTTCATGTGACTTTCACTAGAGACGCGTCGCGCTGTCGCTAGTCTGCGGGAGCCTTAAAATCAGATTATTTTTAAAATTACATTTTTGACAATACCTACCTAATAATAGCCACAATACATTCATGTGATTTAGGTTGAAACGGTTAAATGCAATAAATGACACTATTGTTCTTGTAGATACTTCTACCAAACAAAAACTTACCTATGGGTTTTTGTAAAAGATTTTTGTTGCTTTTGTCCGAAAATGCAAATAATGACGAATTTCGTTTTCCGCTGTTTACAAAACATTTTTTGGTCGAACTCTACCTGAACCCTCTTGTCCACAGTCTATCTGTCTGTTAAACTCCATGACGACTGGTTCAGGGATTTATTACTTACTAGCTGGCCCGGCAAACGTTGTTTTGCCATATAAATTATTTCTAGCTGCCCGGCGCTACTTCGTTCGCGTTCGTTCGTTTGGTGTCCTACCCCTTACCCTACCCTACCCCTACTCTACTCCTACCCTACTCCTACACTACTCCTACCCTACTCCTATAAGTAAAAAAAAAAAGATAAAAAGTATCCTATGTCCGTGTCCTGGTTCTAAGCTAACAACTATCTTTTATATATAAATAGATTACCTATACTCTACAAAATATTTATTTAAAAAAATAACACTACAAAAAATATGAATAGGTGGCCTTTTGTAGCTTTAAAAGGCCGCTGATAGCTATCAGCGATCTCTTCTAGGCAGCCTTGGAATGGAATTATGCAAATGGTTTACCTAGGTGTGAAAAGAGACACGAGTTACTTTCGCATTTATAATATTAGACTTAGTAGGTATGAATTACCTACCTAGTATAGATTATAAACAGTACACCGGAAATTAAAACCGCCAATGATCTACATCTGCTTGATTTTGTTTATTTCTATAGCTACATTTACATTCAGCCGACGTGAGCAGGGCATTCAGGAAGTGGGCAGGACGAGTGTGTAAACACGATGCTTCTCATGCCATTGCCATTGCCACTCGCGCTGCCCGGCGCTCCCCAAAAGAGCGGTTTTTTTGTGTGGAAGGTAAAGGACCGCCAGCGCGAGCGGCAGTGCGTGCTTACATTCTGCTCGACGTCTGACATTGCCGAAACTCGAGCGAAGTGAGTGGTAGGTAGTAGTAAACACACACTTCTCTCGACCCTGCTGTAGCAGTATTTAGGGAATTATTAAAAGAGAGGAAATTTTTGCATGGTAAAGGTTATCCTGACCTATGCGTTTCAAAATTTCTCCGACAAGTACGTCGGTGCTCCATGGACCAATAATTGGTCTATGGGGAAAATTACATGTTTCCATCGTCCAAATCATAACTGGGCTATGGAGAATTGAGAAATTTACCGCTGCCCAGTTTAAGAATGTAGTAAAGCCTTGTCGATATTAAAAAAATATATATCCTATACAACTTTTGAAACCTCTTAATAATCATTTATTGAATAATGTAGTGTGTACCTACGATTCAACTCCCATGGGGATAGCAGCCAACTCAGGCGCTATTTATTGTGTAAAATAATTCAGGTCATGATTTTTTTGTACGAGTAAATAGAAAGCGCATGTTTATTATTTATCACATCTGAAAAACGATATTTTTTTGTAATTAGGTATAGATACTTAAGTATTTTTTTTATATCAGTCGAGTTCTCTAAGAACTGCTTTTTTTAATATTAATCGAGTTTTCTAACATAAACTCAGTTTAAAAAAAATATAAGACGAGTTTTCTAAGAAAAACTCAGTTTTTTATTAAAATTCCAGTCGAGTTTTCCAACAAAAACGTAGTTTTTTTAAAATATCAAATACCGACTTATCAGTTTTCTTCGATTTCAGTAGGTACGATATAATTGTGATTTTGGCTCAGTATTTAGAAAAGTGCGACAAACACATTTCGTTGCCAGCGTTTCATCTTACTTAACTCGACCTTACAGTGATACAATATATACACCTACCCAATTATTTGTCTATTAACGTCTCAAGATAATGTATCTAACTTTGGAGTCTTTATGTTAGTAAATTAACCTCATTTCGCGAATGGTAGTCTGTTAATCGTTTATGTGTATCTGTTACAACCTGTAGCGGTATCTACAACGCCACATGCGAACAACGCGTTATACTGACGCCACGCAAAATCCTGCATCTCGCAAGCAGAGTTTACCGCGCAACTAGCATAGATACAACGGCCCGACATGAATCATCGGGCAGTTGCCCGCCAGCAGGGTTCGAAAGGATAATTATCAGTGATAATTATCATGATAATTATCATGAAAATTATCATGATAATTATCGTGATAATAACATATGGATAATTATCGATTGATAATAACAAAAAATGCACTCGTGAAAGTGAACTGTATTCGAATGAACATTTCTGCACTTGCGTGTATCGGAACGCCAATGGAAATAGAATCATCATCGGACGAAGATATTCCTTTGGCTTTACTTCATTCAATTTAATTTAATTATAATGTCGAATCTGACGGACACTGATTTTTACTCAATCTGCCTATAATTAATGGTATTTTGTGTTGGATATTAAATGAATATTATAATTTTTTTCTGTGAGAATTGCCCAAATTATAATGTATTTGTTATGAAACAATACAACAAATGAATTTCTAACACAGGTGATAATTATCCGATAATTATCGGATAATTATCAAAAAGCTTAATTATCTTGATAATTTCGAACCCTGCCCGCCAGACACAACACCCGTCTAGTCGGAGGATCCTCCCTTTTCTATGGAGGTTGACTGAACTTCACACCCTGCCGGTTGATCCTGTAAAAATCTCACCGTGAACACTTAGGTGAAGTGAGTTTGTTTTTGCTAGGAATTGACACTATTGACAGCTTACTTCACGCTCACTTCGCCTAAGTTTTCACGGTGAGATTTTTACAGAATAGTACCGCTGTTCCTAATAAACATCTATAAACCTTAATTCGATGAATGAACCGAACTCTGAGCCAAGTTTAAATTGTGATTGTGGTCGATTAAGCTGAAACATCTGATAAAATAGAGCGAAAATAACCCAGTGGTTTTAGGGGTCTGGCTTGATTGTAAACCCCCATGCACACCACCCATCGCCCCGTAGAGAAGTGCAAAATAGTTCTGGTGAAACCACCTCGTTTGTTAGCATAAATTCTTAGTAGGACTAGCAGTGTACCTAAGGCGCATTGAGGGTAGGTACCTAACTTGGTTATAATAGAATAGAATACTTTATTACCTAGGTATATGACCACCCTAAGCTTAACAGATTAAAAAAAAAAAGAAATTTTACATCTAAGGGTGACACAATGGACGGTCTTATACCTAAAAGCGATCTTTTAAAGACGACCTTAGAAAAATACATTTTTCAGGTCTTATTTGTTTTGATCCTGTGATTAGCAATTACCTAAATACCTACCCATTCAATACAAAATTCGTAAATTTAATTTTGTTGGGAAACTTTTTTTTTGAGGCTTGTATTATTATTATAAAATAGTAAAAAACTGGTCAAGTGCGAGTCGGACGCGCACACGAAGGGTTCCGTACCACAAGGCGAAAACGCCGAAAAAAACACGTTTGTTGTATGGGAGCCCCCCTTAAATATTTATTTTATTTTGTTTTTAGTATTTGTTGTTATAGCGGCAACAGAAATACATACTTTGTGAAAATTTCAACAGTCTAGCTATCGCGGTTCTTGAGATACAGGCTGGTGACAGACCCTTTTTACCCTTTGGGTACGGAACCCTAAAAAGTATGTTAAGTAGTTCGCAAGCTTTTGATTAGGGTACTGCGCGACGTCCACTTATGTTTGCAGGTTTCCGGGCTTCACCACGCAAGCCTTGAGTTTTTTATGTGTAATACAATAGTTACCATAAATGTAGCAGTAGTAGAAAAAAAAGTGGCCAAGTGCAAGGCAAAAACGCCGAAAAAACACGTTTGTTGAATGGGAGCCCCCCTTAAATATTTATTTAATTTTGTTTTAAGTGTTTGTTGTTGTAGCGGCAACAGAAATACATCATCTCAGAAAATTTCAACTGTCTAGCTATCACCGTTCATGAGATACAGCCAGACAGAAAGACGGACAGTGGAGTCTTAGTAATAGGGTCCCGTTTTTACCCTTTGGGTACGGAACCCTAAAAACGCTCTAGATACATTGGCAGGAAACTTAAATCCTCAGTAAACGTCGCGCCTCTTTCTCTCTGAAAGTATTAAGTATCGGAAAAAAGCAAGTAGGTCCACAAAGATTTACGTAAGTACTTGGTTCTTTTCAACATGCTGTTCTCGACTCGTTTGAAAAGACAAGAGCCCCTTGCCCCCGAAAGAGCTTCCTTTCTGGAGTGATATTCAATTTAATCTCTTGTAGAATCTTAAATCAACTTCTTGACGTACTGGGCCTCAAGTCTGCTATTGCAATAGTGTCAGAATGGTCTATCATTGATTTCATAATAATAATTGATGATTTTGGCAAGTTTGGCAATCTACTAATATAATGGCGTCATTATGACTTTCCAATGGTCAACCACTGACACTCCATTGAAAGAAATGGCATAGAATGGTAATCTCGTACATAATGAAAAATGAATTACTGACTTATGCGGTAATCTGCAAAAATTTTGACAGTTCCTTTGTTCAGTGACCTACCATTAGAACGTCATTGTGCAGTTATTGCTTTTAATTCGTTACGAGAATCGTATAATATGTGTGCCATCGACCGACCAATGATCAATCATTATGAATTTAGCAGATTACAAACTTTTAGCAAAATGACAATGGGATGGTGGTGGGATCGTGTTGGAATGACGATTTTATAAAAATAGCAGACTAGGGCCCCTGGTCACCAATCAAGAGAGGAGACAGGTTAACACCATCAGTCTGAAGGCAATTTGAGATTACCGAAAATGTTTGAAATCTGTAGGTACAAATAGTAAAGCTAGAGTTTCTAGAAGAAAGAAAATACGTCTATTTGCGGCAAATGTGACGCATAAAAAAAAAACAAAAAAAAGTTGCCTTTGATAAGTAGGTAGTCACAATTCTTTAGGAAGGCTATGTAGGCTATTTAATCACACTAGGGCCCTTAGAGCAAAATGAAAAAAAATCACAGAAAGAACGCTAATCGGGAACGAAGTAATAGCGCGGGCAGGCGAAGATGAAGAAGCTATTAAGAGCGTTTACGCTGTTCGGCATTTCATACAAACTTTCAAGCCCTTGTTTTTCGAAATGAGTGAACCGATTCTAATGAAACTTTAAACGGATATGCAGGATGCAAAGGTCTAAATAGTTAGTAGAAAACATTTTCGAAATTTCTTATTTAAATGAAGATAACTAGAAATCTCTGTTTCTATAGAAAGTTTAAAACTGGTCTAATTTGGCTGTAACACTATTTTTCGAAAATGTTTTCTACTAACTTTTTAGACCTTTTTATCCTGCTTATGCGTATGAAGTTTCATTAAAATAGGTTCATTCATTTCGAAAAACAAAGGCTTGAAAGTTTGTATGAAATTCCGTATGGCGTAAACGCTCTTAATTAAAAACTGGCCAAGTGCGAGTCGGACTCGCACACGAAGGGTTCCGTACCACAAGGCAAAAACGCCGAAAAAAACATGTTTGTTGTATGGGAGCCCCCCTTAAATATTTATTTTATTTTATTATTTATTATTAAAGTTAAAATACAACTGAGTATTTTGTGAATATTTCAAGTGCCTACCTGTTGCCATTTTTGATATCGAGCAAAAAAGGGCAAAAAAATCGCGTTTGTTGTATGGGAGCCCCCCTTAAATATTTATTTTATTTTGTTTTTAGTATTTGTTGTTATAGCGGCAACAGAAATACATCATGTGTGAAAATTTCAACTGTCTAGCTATCGCGGTTCTTGAGATACAGCCTGGTGACAGACAGACAGACAGACGGACAGACAGCGAAGTCTTAGTAATAGGGGCCCGTTTTTACCCTTTGGGCACGGAACCCTAATAAACCATTCTCCAATCCGGATCAATCGTCATCAATCTACATATTTCATGATCAGTTTACCATCAACCCGTTCAAAATATCAGATTGACCCCAAATTAATCGTGTACCCTACTTAATCTATCCTCCGTCTAAGATTTCACTTGATAAATTTTAGGGTTCCGTACCCAAAGGGTAAAACGGGACCCTATTACTAAGACTCCACTGTCCGTCTGTCTGTCACCAGGCTGTATCTCATGAACCGTAATAGCTAGATAGTTGAAATTTTCACATATGATGTATTTCTGTTGCCGCTATAACAACAAATACTATAAAACAAAATAAAATAAATATTTAAGGGGGGCTCCCATACAACAAACGTGTTTTTTTTTTCGGCGTTTTTGCCTTGTGGTACGGAACCCGTGGTGTGCGAGTCCGACTCGCACTTGGCCAGTTTTTTTATAGATTGATGGTAGAAGGTTTCACTATTTAAAGTTCGTTTCATCATGCATAAGCATGATCAGCATAATGTCTTGCTCACTGTCCTTCGCTACCCTTCGGAAACGACGATGCAAAAGAGATGCTGATTCAAATGTCTTTTATAATGCGCACAGCAAAAGAATGGAACTCTTTACCTGCGTCTGTGTTTCCGAGCGCATATAACCCGAATCTCTTCAAAGTAAGAGTGAACAGGCTTCTTCTGGGTAAGCTTACTCTATCGTCGACTTTGTCTCTGTCACCTCTGACCGAGACTAGAGTCAAGAGCAAACCCATTTCAAATAAAAAAAAAATAAAAAAAGATGCTGAGAATGGAAGGTTGGATTAATTCCGAAGAATTTGCATTTTTTCCGTATGACATTGTGTGACGTAATCCTATTATGTTGCAGTGGTTCACTGCATAGTTGTAGGAATTGTTGGCATCAATTGAATTATCCCTCATACTACGAAGTTAGGACGGGACTTGAAAAGCGTCAGCTTATTACGTTTCAGTTATTTCCAATCTGTACATTATACTTGGTAGGTATTTGACAAGTACTACTTGTTTAGGCACCTTGAACACCTAGTATCCAGTTACCTAGGTACCATTTTTCGACGAATTCACTTAGAACCAGCAAAAAAAAAAAATATTGCCTTGTTGATAGTTAAACATTGAACTATTTTTTCATTATCTTAGGACTACGTTAGGTATCTAAGTACGTAACCCACCCTCTAGTATGGATACCTGCCGCTATAGGTAGGTACTTTATACTTCCACACAATTTTTTCAATCTTTATTCTATTTAGTTCAAAGTTGTTTAAACACTTAATTAATTAAAAAACCAACGCAAGAATACTAAGTAGGTTTTTAATATGCATGCTTACTCATCATATTGCTATGTGATATTATTATTTTGAGATATATTTATATTACCCATGATCTCGTGATCTTTGAATCACAGTCATGTCTAATAGTAATAGTCTTAATAATATGCATACGTGAAACAAAGGTCGTAGTTTGTGTATTTAATAAATTAGATGGAAAGTGGAAATGGCGCGGGCTACGCGCCAGCTAATCGATACATTATACTTTTATTTTGTTACATCGCAAGGTCGGTTGGAAGTTGGGACCGCATTCAAACTCAATGCCTAGTATTAGGGGAATAAATCATTGCGACCGCAGTGATTACGCAGCCTTACACCTGGGCAACATATTATAGTGGCCGTGTTTTGTTGTTCTAATAATTTATTGAGAAATAAACAAATACAAATAAATGTTTGTTGTAATGTATGTTAGCGCATTATATCAACTTTGAATCTTTACATGAAAATAACGACTACTGCACCCTCTAGGGGCAAATGTGCGACCTACATCCTCCCTTAGTTTGTGAAATTTTCACTAGTTTCAGTTTCCATCCACTGCAGTAAAACTTACAGCGCGCCATCTGTGTACGCCGCATCGAACTTCGTTGTTGAGGTTAGTTCTGGAAAATCCGGATAGAGGGCGCTAGTAGTATCTATCTGTTAGAATCGTGAAAATTATTATTCAAAGGAAAGCTTGGCAGCTAATGCGTTAATTAGATTCAAATCCGTATTCAAATTCAATATTTTGGATTAGCTTTCGTACATCAGAACACTCGGATCACGAACTTCGGTCGCTTTGTCTTCATTTGGTTTTAATGTCCACGGGCAATTCTTTTGCTTTGCAATCCTCTAAAGAGCAGTGACCGATAGGTTTTTTTTAGGATAATGTGGTGAAACAATTTAGGTATCCACTTCATAACAAGAAAATAATATCGTAGATATCGTTGATAACATGTAGCTGCAAACAAACTTCATTACGATATGTATAGGTACACCTTGCTAATATTTGATTAGATTAGATTGCGCATAGATAGACACTATATACCTTCGGGTGGAATATGTATGGAAGCAAAGTGCTGATCAAAGGTTGCTTGAAAGTGAAACGTGCGTTCCTACGTAAGTAACTCCGCGTATATGCATTTACTTACATAGGTCACAAATATGCCTGACGATATTCTAGTCTAGTCTAAGTAACAAAACTGGTTCTAACTGTATTTTTACAGCAACCTGGATGGGGAAGTACTTAAGGACTCGGAGAGGGCACTTTTTTAAGCGCATAAATGTCGGTTTAGACCAAACGAGCTTGTCAGTGGCCCGGAACATAAAGGGCTAAGGAAGGAACACGGGTGGGTTTTAGTCAGTAAGAGTCTGATACTCCCTTCCGCTCCACCCAGAGCGGGAGGAGACATTTGATGATTCCCCATCCGCAAAAAAATAAAATAAAAAGGGCCCACTCAATGAATATTGCACTCCTTTTGCTGTAGTTATTAAGTGCTATATCATCGGGTAATAACATTGTATTGTCTACGCACTCTCCGCTGATGACCACACACAAGGGTGTTTTCTTTTGTCGTTTCTTCGTAGATAAAGTTTCGGAAAAGTCGGCGCCAACTCATCCATAATGTGACATAAAAAGCGGATAAAAAAAACCTTTTCACAAAACAATTATCATTCTGATAACGAGGTTTAGATTTAAACTGAATCAATCAATTCGGCTATGAGGATGTTTCTGGCTGAACGCTTGATACGAAATTTCCGGCTTAACGGAGCACACATTTTATCCCAACTTCGATTAAATTTTAAGTTTGATTGAAATTTAATTACTTTTTTTTTTATGTAGAGTTTTTGGGTAGACCCCTACCGTGATTCTTCCGTTCCTTAAGTATCTACCTGTAACCTAACCCCTTCACTAATAAACGAATTATATCAGATGAATAGTTACACACCGATTTCTCTCTTTCAGTCGTCAGTAATTTTACTTTTGAAATGTTTCGAAAGAAGAAGACAAAGCGTTGTGTAACTATACAGACGCTATATAACGTTAATTAGTACGCGGGTTAGTGTTTTAGTTATATCAATTGTAATGTTTAGGTGCTTGGAGCCATGGTGTCAGGAAAAATCTATACTTAGTTACGGCCAATTTTTTAATCTTCAGATAACTTTTACTTTAAAAATAACTATGGTGATTTAAAACATTAATTAAGGGCCCTTAATGTAATTAATTTGGATGTCTATATTCGTTTCACGCTCGGCCACGCCTGCATGGTAGATTTACATAATATCTCGATACCGACATTTATGCATATGCGTCTGTTCTACTTTTTCTTTGGCTCAAGTTGGCTAGAAATATATTATGTAGGTATGAATGGACAACTGTCGTAGTATAGATTGATTTTTGATTTGATTTTTCAAGGTCTTTGTTACTACAAAGGTTGTTACAATAGTGTTTACTTAATGATCTTATTCTATTTGTACACAGATCGTGATTATATTTTGTTACATAGGCAATATTTCGCCTTTACGACATATTTATGACATATTTATTTTGAGTTGACATAAATTGACTTAAAATGTATATCATTTAACTACTATCTAGGTATGTGCAAGTCTTAGTATGGACCCACATAACATTTAATGTTTAAGACTGTCGCTATAAACTCAAACTGAAACTCGAAAGCATTTATTTCAATTAAACCTTGTACAGGCACTTTTGAATTGCCAAAATTAAATAGTCTGTCAGTTAGTCAGAAAGTTGAAGCTAGTTAGTTAGTAGTTCCCGGTTATATTGACTGCGTGCCTAGTACCTAGGTACTTAAAAAGCAATTAATATAAAATAAATTATTATTGAAACCAATGTAGAGGAAAGAATAGACGGTTAGAAAGCCAAACTAAAGATAAAAGAAAGAAAGAGGTAAGACCAAGCGACTTCAGTATTCGAAATAAGATTTTTAACACTAACTTCTTTAATTTATACTTCACCTTCGACTTCTGAAATTAGGTCGAGTGGTACTGGAGAAGAAAGGTAAAGATTTCTGTATTCCAAATTTTTATTGCATATTCCAAGATACTTTAGGTACCTTCAGTACGGATTTATTCATATGAAGGGTCAGTACGGAGGAATAGGGAAAGCTTTGAGAAAGAATGTCGATGGCTATAAGAGTAGGGGAAGACCAAAGTTACGATGGATGGACTGTGTGAATGAGGATATGGTTAGAAAGGCAGGGACTACCAAGATGACGACTAATATAGAAAGAAGTATGGAAGGAAAAGACATGTTGATAAGAGATAGAAATAAATTGGGATAAGAATGATGAAGGGTCCAATATCTCTTATCTTTACCGAGACATAGCTATTTCTCATGCGGATTCAAAATATATAATATAAATAAATTACAACTGTCGCGTTTGACCATGACCTATTTTTATTAATTGACTGCGGTTAATTTCCTTTTCAACTATGTATTAAACTATAAAGAAGAGATCGCTGAACTAGATAACAATACGGCTAGGTTGAAATTGCCCTAGTTAATCTTTCTTGACCTCCAATATTGCGAATATTGCTGTAAGATTAATGTACCTACAACGATCAGCTTATTAGTGGCTGCTTCTGGACGGTCCAGTATCTAATCTTTATTTGAGTATTCCTGAACCTAAACAGATGCGTTCGGTTAGGAATTCCGTCTAGATATCGATTACCTACGATCAGCAGGTACTTCTTAGAAACGGATGAAAACATTAAATATTTAAATTGGAGTTTACCTAATGAAACATCGAGTAATTACTAGTTAACCTGACTGCCGCTAGTTACTGTGAAATTGGCTAGAACAGATGTTCTGATTGTTTGTAAGTGAAATCAATTTGCATACAAGCTTTGTAAATATGAGCCTCGTTGCGTTTACGTCTCTGTGGTGTGCAGTAAACAAAGGCTGATTACTTACCGCCTAACGATGTTAACTTGAGACTTTTATAACATACACCGTACCCATGTAAAAAAATGCACTTTCGACTGATTGTTAGTGCGCTCGTCTATTCTTCCGTGCATACTAACGCAAATCAATATTAAAAAAAAATCAAATAAATATATTCAATGCAAAATCTAGGTATATTAGCACATTCCATACATATCACATATACATATACCCGATACGCAAGGACTCCGACATCTTTGAACGATAGCTAGGTATGGAGAACGAATACGAAAAGGTGATCCCTTGAAAATTTAATTCTCTGCGATGACCTAGTGCCCTTTCGGCAAAGCTATATTTTTCCTGATTATAAAAGGTTATCGAAATCGAATGGGTGTAATAAAAGAGTCCATTCTTAATTTACACGCCCTAGAAAGAGCAAAGCATTTGTGCCGTTTATTAAAATATTGTTGGGGCTGAACCGTTATTATTAATTTAAAGAAGTTATTAATAATAATGTACTGGCAGAGGTCAGTGTCAACAGCTGGCCTAGGTTTTTGTGAAGTTCGCTATCAATATTTTGTAGATAGGAACATTGGAAAAGTAGAGGTACAGGCACGAGCATGAAATCCTTACACTTGTGCAAATGTCATAAGCGATTGCAGTTTTGAGACTACTTAGCCACTAGACCCTCTCTTCTTTCAAATTATGGCTAAATAACAGCCACACGGATCGACCTTTTCAAGTGTTGAAGTCAGTCCGTTAATCCATCCATTACGTATTTTCTGTGACTCGGAAAGTATGACCTAATGGCACATACGATTTCGAAACCGAAAATAGTTTTGAAATCGACCGTTTTAGATTTTTTTTTTCATCGAGCAAATTACAATTTATCGTGTTTTTAACCGTTAATTTCCCTCAAACAAGGATGTATCTATGACATATATATTTTTTTCAGGACCTAAAAATAAAAATTTGACTATTTAAAATTTATTGTAAAACAGGCAAATTCGGATAACCCCTCGGGCGCGGCTGCCATGGAACTAACTACTAACTTTGACTGATGTTACGGTTAGCCCGAAAATCTGACATCCAGTCTTACCTATGGGTATCGTGTTACACAGTTGATGGGTTGTAGAGGTCAGATAGGCATTCACTCCATGTAAAAGAGATGCGTCCGGTTGGACTGGCAACCGACCCGAAACATATTTAGAAAAAGGCTAGACTCTTGAATCTCGCGTAAGACCTACGCCACACTTGACGGAAATTCCGATGAAGAATCGATCGGTGCGCGGAGGACGGAACAGACGCAGAGGGCGAGCGGTCCGCGACGGAGCGACCGATCTTCCGCGTAGTGGGCCCGTTATTAGTCATTTATATGCAATAACATGTATTGGCGTTCCGACGCGGAAGATCCGCGACGGAATTCCCGTCAAGTATGGCGTAGGCCTAAGGGCGTTTGTGCACTACAAGGAATTTTACTGTCCGGCAGTCCGACTTTTTACGGTCCCATATGGCACGCTATAAATGTATACAATACTAGGTTGTGCATTAGTTAAAAATCGGAGTGCCGGACAGTAAAATTCCTTGTAGTGCACAAACGCCCTAAGTGTAAGGGCGTTTGTGCACTACAAGGAATTTTACTGTCCGGCAGTCCGATTTTATTTTTTTATTATGGCGTGCTATATGGGTCCGTAAAAAATCGGACTGCCGGACAGTAAAATTCCTTGTAGTGCACAAGCGCCCTAACGTTTTTGTAAACATGACTGTAGGTACTTGTAACTTCGGCTAACTTCGGCCTCTATTTAACTTTAAAATCACGATTAACTGATTAATAAGTCTTTAAAAACAAAAAGTGTTCTACCAGCTTTTCTTCACAGTGTTTTTGAAGTGAAAACTTCTTTAGGCGCGTTGGGCATTTTTTGAGATGGGAAAAAACCGTTGAACTCGCGCCACTGTTACCGTAAGCGACACCGCGCGTTTATTGTTTTTTAAGACGATTAAATAAATACCCGCTTCGTATGTGTTCGGCTGTCCTCGGTCCGATATGGCAGTGAGTGATGGCAAATACTTTGCCATCTGTTTGTGTTTTGCTATCACTTCTGTCGGTATTCCCGGAGTGCTACTGTTTTTTTTTCTAATAAGCGCCTTCTGTTTTACAATAATCCACCGGGTTTTAATTTTCCAGAAAAGGTATAATTTTCCGCACAAAGTCAAATTTCATTACGCGAGAAAGGGTTGTCGAGTCGTTCATTTGTATTTGATGCAAGAGCAGACGTGAAATCGTACTTTTCCGTTTTTAACAATGCGTATGAAAAAAACAGGATGTTTACTGTACCTATGGCCTAGATATTCAAGCGTTGCTCGAACGGGCTGATGCATTGCACATTGTAAGTCGATTCTATTAAAAAAGTCTATCCGCATTTATGACGCCACTACATTTTGTGTTGAAGATAATCCTTGCCAACAAAAGTAAGTACTAAAGCCAAAAAGTAAACCGCAAGCATTTCGGGAAATAAAGGAAGTGGACCATAATACACGTAATAATAATTGTTTCAAAATTTGCAATCAGTGTAACTTTACTAGTACCTAACTAAAATACTTTTGTTACATAACATAGTACTTACAGCTCTTTTATTATATGGAATTCGAATAGTTGTCAATGTGATCTTAATTTACAAGACCTACGCTATCTACCTGCCTTCCAAGGCAGGTAAAAGTGATAAAACAACGCTAGATATTCCGATATCTAGCGTTGTTTTATCACTTTTCTCCCGCGTTTAAATTTACCTTCAATAAATTAATGTCCACAGTCGTAAATAACCACAAGGTGAAAAGTAACAGAAAAGGAGGACGCTAAGATTTATGTGTTCGGTTTTGGAATGAGTCCTATAGGAGTTAATGTCGTCTACGGATGTCTATCGCGTCCCTGCAAACCTAACAGATCTATTAAAACACCGAGGGAGGGAGATGATATATTTTATTTACAGCCTAATTTCTCCTATATGTATTCATTCGGAAAATCTGTTCGGCCTTCATCTGTTACGGTGTTTATAAAATTATGCCATGTAAGTATATCTCCCGGGCCCTTTCATGTGTGTAAGTAAAATAGGCTGACGCGCGTATTGACACGACGCTGATTTATGCGAACTTCATAACATGTGGTGTTCACACATTTTGTCTTTGCGGAAAATTCCTCGAAATACAATTTCTCGAATGTCAATTCCTCGTATACAATTTCCCAATAACAATTTACCAATTGAACAGTTTCGGTCTCAGTCAGTGGTATAATATACCAAATGGACAGTTTCCGGAATAGACAATTTCCCGAATGCATCTGTTCAATTTTGGGTCAACGGAACTCCGTTTCGCAGGGCTCCTATTTCTGGGGATGTGGATGGCGGGCTTTGAACATTGTCAATGTCAAAATGTCCATTCTCGTAATTCTGTTTGGAAAAGTCTCCGTTTCACTAATAAAATGTTCCGACATGTTATTGTAGTATTAAGGGATTCGTATTCGAGACATTAACATTTAGGCATTTTCCTAATAAACAATATATAAAAAAACATTATTGAACGATTAACGGAACCGAGATTTTTGGACAGAAGCTTATGCAGTGCTATGCTCACCTACCTACTTACTACGAAACACGTGACCAATAATTTTCGTTATCTGAAATCTATAAGCTCTTTTATTTATAACACTAGATTACTCTGAACTAAAGTTTTACCTGTTATTTTGAAGCATTCTGACCTGAGACACTATTGAAGACATTTCAACTTTGTATCCATTTTATAGTTAATAAATATTTTAGTAAAAATTAGATTTCCGAGTTCCCGAGTCACGTTGTTTGTAAAGTTACAATGACTGAAGATACACAATATGAACTGTGATGTATAATGGATACTTGAGTATTACTGCTCTGGTACTATCGTGAAACGGGTTTTTTCGCCACAAAACTGCTCCGGATGAAGCCTCTTTGGAGTCGTTATTGATCTGTTCGCAATCCACTTCTGTCTTGCTACTCGCTTTAGAAATATTGTATAAAGTTATATCTTTTGTATTTTAGTCTCGAGTCTGCCTCAGCGGCAGGGCTAACATGGGTCATCCGATAATAACCCACCCTCGCGACGAAAAGATATGTCACTATTCAAGTGGTAAACCTGTAGGATATGTGAACCTGTTGGTCTCTTCCACAGACTAGGTGCTCACTATTACATAGATGAGTATCACTTTCAGTACCTATTAGTAATTTTGCCAAGTATGGTCATTAACGAAGTTTTGAGAGTTTAATTCAAACTTCGTAAAATAATGATCGCCAGCTCATTTTCCAAGGGTGATGATTAACAACTTTCAGTGTTTTATGGTTATAATAGCGAAATTAACCCAGCTGAATGCTAGTGTGATCGCCAGCACTGCTGCTAAATATATCTACTCAGTAATTAACAAAATTTCTCTCATAGCGAGTAAACGAAGCGTCGAAGTGCTCTTTTCGAGCCTTTTCGACCTTGGCGTGCGTGTTAAGGCGGATACAGACCTTGCGAGGCATGCGCAGCGGACGGCGCTCATCGCATGTTTCGCAATGTGTGGACGTTCATATTCGTGGTGAGGCATGCGGAAGCACATGCTTCACCACGAATAAGAAGCGCCGTGCGCTGCGCATGCCTCGCGATGTCTGCTGTATCCGCCTTAACACGCACGCCAAGCTCGACCAGACCAGACCAGCTGCTGCAGCCAGCAGTGAGCTGTAGACCAGTCTCGGCAAAACGTTAGAGAGAGAGTTGATGCGCTGTGCATGTTAGCCCTGCTGGAATTTCGACAGACATTCTATAATGTAGGTATTGAAACTACAGTCAGCCATGTCGGTTCAAAAGCTCTTCAATGTGGAAAGATTAAATAGACAAATAGATTTATTGACATTGTTGACAATAGGATTAATCAAGGAATGAATATACATTCAATGGAGTAATAAACTTAATGTGTTTACTTGACGACTGAATACAGCCGGGACTGAATACAAGCCGAAAATATTGGGCTCTCAGTTCAGACGTTTTAGTCTAATTCTACTTTAATTTACTTCTTAACAATTAACTTTTGTGTCATTATTTCTTTTTAACTAATTCAGGTAGGTATCTAAGTAAAATATTTTAAAGTCGTATTTATTATGTATTTCTTCAGATAAATTCATGTTTTCGAAAATATTAGGCTTTTAGTTCAGACGTTTTAGTCAAATTCTATTTTCATTTACTTCTTAACAATTAACTTTTGTGTCATTATTTCTTTTTAACTAATTCACATAGGTATCTCAGTAAAATATGTAATAAGTAAAATATGTTAAAGTCGTATTTATGTATTTCTTTTTCACATTCCTCAGTTCAGACAATATTGAATTGAGGGCCCTAGATATACCGCCATAAATCTGTAATGTCATATACTACAGATTTGGGCATTTCTTAAAATATTTAAGTAATTCTTAACTAAATTCTTAAATAAAAATTATTAACCCAGAGATAGTACTTACTGAGATTTAGGTTATGCCACTTTATGCACACGCGTCTGGATTGAGGGCCCCAATTTAATCATAACTGTTTTAATTCACGTTTAACAAATTCATGGCCCTTTGCTTTAAGTTTTTACTATTTTTAACAAATTTCTCTATAAGTCGTTTCGTTTCGCAAGGGTTCAAAAAATTGGCCCTCAATACAGATGCACATAGAATTTGGGACTCGTGTGGGTTTCGATTAATAATTGCTATTATTGATCGAAGCGTGCAGGGCACCTAATGTCTGAGTTTGATGAAATGGCCCTATAAAGAACAAGTCATATCAACAGGTTTAATCCATGTGCCAGTCATCGTCTCTGAGCTCAACTTTTAAGTTAGGGAACGCTCGATTCCCCGACGAACATTATCATTATAAGGAACACTTGGGTATGCCTCATTAACAAACAAAGATTACTTAGTTTTACACAATTAGGTACGCTATATTGTCTTTAGGTAAGTAGGTTATTATTTTACCGAACAATAAAAAAAAAAATATAAAGATGTAATAGAGAGCCAGGAAATTACGAAAATTCAACAAAAAGCTCCGTTGTACAAACAATGAAATGTACCTACTACATAAGATTTAACATAATTATTTAATTCGCGTTCATGTTTTCGTTCGCTGATAAATGGTAATTTATGCTTCTAAAACATTACCATGTTCATTTGGTTCAGTTGTAACAAATTCTAGTTACTAAATAAGTATAAAAAATATCTTCAATTTCACGTTAAATTATTAATTTCGGGCATCGGCCGGTTCGATAAAGATTTCATAACAGCACCAGTTTTGGAAGCCTTTATACATATATATTATGCCATTATTAATTATTCATGGATATGCCATTATGAATTGCAAATTTATGTAGCGATTGAATATAAATAAAATATGGGTCTGAAACGCATGTGCTTGAAATCGGTTTGCTAAATCTATTTATTCGTTTGTAAACCTTTAAAGCTGAAAATTATTCTTCAGTAGCTGTTTGGTTCCGTCATACTCGAGGGTAAAACACCACAGGCATGGAACAGAGGTGTGGTGATACTTTTCTTTAAGAAGGGCGACAATGCTCTTCTTGAAATTGCCTGTGGTGCCTTTCGAAAACGCCACAATGTCAGTCCGACTCCAGGATCAGACCTCGAAACCTATATAACCTAACCTTCTGCAGCGAGGTGTGAGACAGGGAGACGCTATCTCTCCGAAACTGTTCACCGCTGCACTGGAGGACATCTTCAAGGTTCTGGACTGGAAAGGGACTGGCATTAACATAAATGCCGAGTACGTAACTCACCTTCAGTTTGCCGACAATATCGTAGTCATGGCTGAGACTATGGAGGACCTCAGTACATTGCTCGATGACCTCAGTAGAGCCTCCGAAAGAGTGGGTCTTAAAATGAACATGGACAAAACGAATGACATGCCAAATGCCCATGTAACACCCACTCATTAAGATCGGAGATGCTACACTCGAAGTCATGGAAGAGTTCGAGAAAGAGGTCAGTCGTCGGATCCGACTCGGCTGGGCAGCGTTCGCGAACCTACGCAATATCTTCTCGTCCCACATACCGAAGTCTTTGACCAGTGCGTATTGCCAGTGATGACTTTATGACACTGAAACGTGGTCGCTCACAATGGGCATTATAAGAAGGCTAAAAGTCACCCAAAGGGCAATGGAGAGGGCTATGCTTGGAGTTTCCCTGTGTGATCGAATCAGGAATGAGGAGATCCACAGGAGAACCAAGGTAACCGACTTAGCCCGAAGAATTGCCAAACTTAAGTGGCAGTGGGCAGGGCACGTTGCTCGCAGAACAGATGGAAGATGGGGCCGAAAGATTCTGGAGTGGCGACCGCGTACCGGAAGACGTAGCGTTGGAAGGCCGAATGCCGAAGGTGGTCTGACGATCTTGTGATGGCCGCAGAAACCCGTTGGATGCGAGAAGGACAGGACCGGTCGAAGTGAAGGTGCTTGGGAGAGGCCTATGTCCAGCATTGGACGTCTTTCGGCTGAAATGATGATGATGATGAGACAAAAAAATCAAGCCAAGTTCAAGCAAAGGAACTGGCTAGCCAGCGCCGAGTGTAATATTACACGAACCACTTGGTGCCACTTTTGACCCTTCTATAATTTTTTTTTTAATTGTAGCGTTGGAACAAAAAGCGTTACAAGCAGATATTTGAAACTATCCCAATACATGTATTATTATATATATTCTTTACAAAAAGTAATGATATTCTACCAAAGACATAAATGTAAAAAAGGAGAGCCAAGTTCAATACAAAAATTATGCTTGGCTGTGGGCTTCGCCGCAAAAAGAATGGAGATCTAAATGAGTGCCAAGTTCTATGCAAAATCCAAATATGTATTTATAGGAACAAAATAACATTATGAACAAGTATTAAACTCTATAAACATGTAACTGGTAACAACATTAATTATTTCGCAGTGTGAATTACAACGTTTTATTGGTACGCTACTGTATGTCGATGTCGCATCAAAGGCATTGAATATTCGGTTTTCGATACTGATATAACTTGACTACCGTCTCTGCGAGTAACAGCGCCCACTTACTCAGCTAACTAGAGTTAGGTCGCTAAGTAATTACGTCAATTTACGTTAGTTTCGGTGTCGTTGGTTCAAAGTACCCGCACCGGCCCCTTTAATGCCCCGACCCGTCTTATAGTTACTGTCACCCTAGTTGATTATATCAACACTTTTATCTTTTACTCTAAAAAACTTGGTTGTAAGATTCATTTCATAGTTAAAATACGTAGGTAGTAAAAGTAGTTAAAGTAGCATCTAAAGTAGGTACCCTACTTTAGATGCGACAACAATTGAAAAACTGGCCAAGTGCGAGTCGGACTCGCGCACGAAGGGTTCCGTACCACAAAGCAAAATAAAACACGTTTGTTGTATGGGAGCCCCCCTTAAATATTCATTTTATTTTGTTTTTAGTATTTGTTGTTATAGCGGCAACAGAAATACATAATTTGTGAAAATTTCAACTTTCTAGCTATCGCGGTTCTTGAGATACAGCCTGGTGACAGACAGACGGACGGACAGACAGCGAAGTCTTAGTAATAGGGTCCCGTTTTTACCCTTTGGGTACGGAACCCTAAAAAGGATCTTAAGGGCCATTTCAAAACTTTGATACTTACAAAAAAAATCTACCCCACACCCTACTTGCGTAACACTATCAATAATAATCTGAATAATTTAACTATATTGATAATCCACTGCTACATATGTTCGAAAAATATGACTGCTCAACAACGTGAATAACGCAATGAATGTTGATGAACTGACAAAATAAAAGCCATTCCTACTGTAAGTGTGATAGACAATTACGCGGCTGGTCGTTTAAAAGTAATAAAATTAGGAATCAGTGTTTCTGTTTTGCCATGGAAGCCAAACGATACAGGTATCGTGTCTTAATTCAAGTAATTCTATCTAATGTAAGTATTAGTAAACATAAACACTAGTATAGTAAGCACAGATAATATTTTACAAAAGATTTATGCCTCTAAACTGCACCTGGTTTTAGCAAGTCTAAACGCGATTATGTCAGTCATCAACTTACCGGGTGAAAACGGAATATCATTTGGCCACTGCAATATTGTACCATCGATTTGTTACCCACTTACAGTGTTCGTTTCATATGTTGTAGGCTACTTATTCATATCACACTCATAATATTATAAAGGCGAAAGTTTGTAAGTATGTGTGTGTATCCGGGTAATCCCACGGGATCGACATTTACGCAGGTGAAATCGCGGTGCGCAGCTAGTTTGTGTTATAAATTGCTTATTTTCAACGCATGTATGATTACTGGATCAGACTAAGTTTGTTTTACCTGAAACTTTTCGAATCCGGGAACCACCACCACATTTGAAGTTTCAGGTTACCTACCTTGTGAGTTTCGTACTTATTATTATTTAATAACTCAAAAGACCTAGTCTAGTGATAGCAAGCGCTACTGCTGGGCATGAGGTCCTGAGTGCGATTCCCAAGCAGGGAAAAGTGTTATCGGGTTTTTTCATCAGGAATTTCTGATTACCAGTCCGGTGTTTGGATTTGTGCCCGGTTGATGGCAAAACGTTCGTCCCCTATTACTTGAGACTTAAGAGGACTTAAGAGCATTTACGCCATACGGCATTTCATACAAACTTTCAAACCCTTGTTTTTCGAAATTAATGAACCGATTTTAATGAAACTTCATAACGCATAAGCAGGATACAAAGGTCTAAATAGTTGGTAGAAAACATTTTCGAAATGTCTTATTTAAATAAAGATAACTGGAAATCTCTGTTTCTATGGAAAGTTCGAAAATCGGTCTAATTTGGCTGTAACACTATTTTTCGAAAATGTTCTCTGCTAACTTTTTAGACCTTTGTATCCTGCTTATGCGTATGAAGTTCCATTAAAATAGGTTCATACATTTCGAAAAACAAGGGCTTGAAAGTTTGTATGAAATTCCGTACGGCGTAAACTCTCTTAAACGTAAATGGTGAAATGTTGGTGTTAGTATAGGTACTTAGACCGACTCTCTCTGCTTTACCCTTCGAATATTACAGGCGTGATGTTATGTTATTTAAAAAGATGTAGTCACGGAACAGCATTAGAAGTCAACAACGACGTCAGAGGCGTCGGAATGATGTAAATGGGAAAACTTAATGTCGATTATAAACGACTTGGAGTGGAAAGTTGCAACAAGCCACATTGTTGTCATTTTCAAGTTGCGGCACTTTCAAACTAGGGGGATTCGTTTAGTTACTTTTAAAGGCTTTTATACTTAAACACCGTCGGGAAAAGATCTGGACGGCGTTTAAGTATAAGAGCCATAGCGGATAGTTAGGTAAAAGAGAAATGAATGAGATAAATATCCCGAGCATATTCGTAAGAAGCTGGCAATATCATAAAGACGTTAATTTTTTCACGTTGTTTGTCTTATTTTTTATAGTACTTTTATATTCGTATATTTATATATATTTATTTGTGCTTCCAATGTCTGTCTCTGCAAACGGACTGGTAGAAAAAGCCTATCGCATTAAGTCCGCCTCTGTACATTTATGTGCTTGAAGTAATAAATAAATATCTACCAAAGCTCCAATGTTTCCTATTCAGTATTGTAGTTCTAAAATTTGCAGGTATCGTAACCATAATTAAATAAAAAAATAGTTTAAAAAACTAAAACCCGACTACTGAAAAGGATGAAACAGGAAAGTACCTTCCCGTGGTCGCATGCTATCATAGCTTTGTATGTTAGTACAGCGGCATGCGACCACGGGAAGGTACTTTCTTGTTTGTCTTTCTCCTTTTTTGTGTTGTCGTATTAGCTATCTAATAGTAAAAATTGCATGTTTATAACTCAAACATAACATTTTCTATCATGTGTTAAAAGTTGGCACTCCGAACGTGCTATTTATTGTTCTCTTAAGGATGGTTTATTATTAATTACCTCCCCTTTTTAGGGTTCCGTATCAAAATGTTAAAAACGGAACCCTTATGGTGAGTCTAAGTCAGTCTGTCTGTCTGTCACAGCTGGATATCTCAAGAAATACTAATGGGATCAACTTGAAATTTAGAACAGTTTTAGATGACGTTTGCCTAACTATTTTGCAAATAAGAAAGAAATAAAAATATATGTATATTTTTTGCAACAGGGACTGAAAGGGGGTCTGAAAAATTCGAAGTGGGGCTACTGGGGCATGTGGGGAATCATATGAAAGAGCGCAGTTTGCACATTTTCATGCATTTTTTTAGGCCGCACAGTTTTCAACTTTTGATGAAAAATGTAAAAAAATACACCCCTCTTATCTCCGAAGTTTGCGAAAAGAAAAATCTGAAATTATTCTAAACGAAGTCTCTAAATAGCACACTTTTTCAGAAATCATCAACAAAAGTTACATCAGTTCCACTATCGGTCAAGAGATGGCGCTGACATAACACCGCAATATTCTACACCGCAGTGGACAGTGTTAAAATTCTTTGATGAATATAGGCCTCGCCAAAGTCAAAGAAAGGCCCAGCGCACGGCTACGCACTATTGTTTAGCAGGTAGATAGCCTTTTGACGTGAACACGTCTTTAAAATTGCTTCCATACTAGGAGGCAAGTTAAAAAACCAATGATAACAAAATCGGGGGATACAGTTTTGTGTTGCAGCTTCATATCTATCATCTCCATCCTAAATTCAATTACACCATTGGGTAGCTAAAGGATCAAAGAATTAATTACGCCAAGTGAGGACTGTGACGCATAGCGTGCGGTGGAAGGAGAAGCGCCGCCATTTTGAGGTAATTTTGCTACGTATCGAGATTTCCATTTATTTATAACTTTTGACTCGAAAAGCTACGACGTACGTTTAAGTTTCAATCGACAGCTGTCGTCTAAATCTATCGATTGTATACAAAACATTAGTGTCAAATAGTGACAGTGGATATAATGTGTTAAAATAAAAAGAAAGATAATATCATAAATATAATCGCGTCAAAAAGCCAAATCCAAATACAGAGATCGTATACTGTTGGAAAGGGCTTATCAAGAGCAATCGAATGGTACCAATAAAACACCATATGACCGAGTCAAGCAGTGCCTGCCGGGAACGTAAAAGAATGAATGCGGCCGAGCGGATCAACCCTGTTACGTAAACGTATTCACGTACAACACACAGCCGTGTCCATGACACAGCCACACCGCATTTATTTTTTGTGAATTTTGTTGTAAATGTTTTTGGGTTGGGGTGCGGGGAGGTAGGGCCAGCCGAAGGGACCTTGAATTATGACAGGCAGGCAGTCGCTCCGAATTATTCGCCGCTGCTACATGTGTTTCGTTACTTTCGTTCGCTGCTACGTGATACCGCGTTTAAGTGAATTCTCCTCGGCACAAATTGTCGACGTTCATTTTTACTATGGAGTGGGAAGTTCCAGAGCTGCGCGCGCAGCTTACATATCTGCGTTTCCTAACAGGCAACCAGTGCCATTTGCCCGCAACTTCCTGGAAGTTCACAGAAGGTTGTCGATCACTGGACTTGGATCAAGTAGAGATCGTCGCGAGCCGCCTCAAGTAATTATATTGATATCGCTATTGAACAAGCAATACTGAGTGATTTGTTTGCTGATCCATCCATAAGTATCTACTAGACTACTGGCTCTTCGTCACGGAATATCCCAAAAATCAGCGTGGTGCATTTTCAAGAAGAAGGATTGTTTCCTTATCACTACCAAAGGGTGCAACATCTTCACGAAGACGTAGACTGGCGTCCAAGGTGTGTAATGTCCACTTGGATTCAAAGAAAAACTTTCCAAACTTCGCCCAAACTTTCCGAAAACCATACTATGGATGGACGAAGCGACATTCACTAGAGACGTATTACTAACTGTCGACACAGATGGTGCCGTGCAGGTAAAAACCCGAAATTGAAACGTTCATCGACTTTTCAAGTAAGATTTTCAGTAAATGTTTGGACTGGTCTTATCGATGACATGTTGATTGGACCAGTCATATTGCCGAGAACGTTGACCGGTGAAAGATTTTTAAGTCTATTGACTAATGAACTACCTGAATTATTGGAGGTTGTACCACCGACTGGGTGTCGAAGGATTTTTCTGCAGATGGATGGATCGGCCGGCAAAGTCCTGTAGGATGGCCTGCGAGTTTACCCGATTTGACGCCCCTTGATTACTTTCTATGGGGGACCATGAAGCAATGCGTGTACAGTAGCCCCATCAACACTGAGGCTGATTTGCGTGACCGCATAATTAACTGTGCGAATGATCCCAAATATTAATTCGCGCGGCTTTATGCCTGCAACAACGAGGTGAACATTTTTAGAACCTTACGCATTAAATGTTGTGTAAAATATAAATGGTTTTAATTGAACTCTTTAGTATTAATTTTATCATCCCAAATAAACCATTCTTAAGAGAACAATAAATGGCGCGTTCGGAGTGCCTTCTTTTAACACTTGATAGAAAATGTTATGTTGGAGTTATAAACGTGCTATTTTTACTATAGGGTGGTTAATACAATGTTACTTAAAGTAATAAAAAAGAAAATCTTATTGAGAATTTTTACGATTATTGTAAAAAATTATGAAATAAGAACAAATTTTTACTAAAAAAAAACATGTTTGTTTTCAATTGAGGGTAGTTTTTTTCCCACATATTTCATTTTATGAGGACGCCTAATTACTTCCAATCATTATGGAGTTTGTTTCATCGCGATAGATCATTTAGTTTAAAAGTTACACCGTTTTGTTTATACTGGATGTATTACCATAGATATATGAAAGAAGGAGATATATAGGACCGCGCCACTACTACACATGTAGTTCAGTAAAAGCAATAGATACAAAGTCGCGCATAAACTTGCAATTCATAAATCAGAATGTACTACACAATCAATTATAAACCTTAACTCATCAAACACAGCGTGCATTTACCAGGCACCGTACAACTTACTCACACTCTTTGGGTACGGAACCCGAAAAACGATATGTCCAGAACATTATATTATAAATCAATAAAATGTAGCTAAAAAATAAATGAAGAAAATAAAAAAAATAACATTATTTTACATCTTCTCAAGGGTCTACCAACCGGAAATTATAAACGTCATCTTTCAGGTCTTCTATAAACCGGGTTAAAAGGGTTGATAAATTGAATAATTAACTACAATAGCAATATATTCGTTGGGCAATCGACATTGTTGTCGATACAGCCGCTGTGTCGCAAGACACAGCGGCTGTACTATGCGACGCTCCGCAAAAATTAAGTATCGTTTTGTAATTTTTACATTGCTTGTCCAGTCACTTGGCGACATAGTTAGGTAGTGGATAAGGAGCAATGTATTTGCTGCAAAAATAGTACAGCCGCTGCGATATTTGAAAACAAAAATAACGTAGTAAAAGCAAGAAATATTTTACGATTTGTTGTTTTTCATGATTTTAAAGAGAAATACATTAAAATACTTTTACTTATATATGGTAACTGATTACCGAACCGAACGACTTATAACCGAAGTCAAAATAAATACTTCGTATCTCACGAGATACGAAGTATTTATTTTGACTTCAGTTTTTACAGGAAACCACTGAACAACTCGGCATTTTTATATTTGATCACGATCACGGTCGAAATCGCACTAGTTCGCGGAGACGACCATTTTTCTAGTTCAGGCCCTTGTTGATCATGGCGCGTGGATACCGACACGCCCCCATACCACTTCTCATGTTTTTTATATTTCTATGGGGGTCACAGTACCGAACAAAATTTAAAAAAAAATTCATAGATAAAATATTTAGATTTTTTTCCGTCTATAAAATTAAGCATAGATTCCCTCAGTTCGATATGTGAACATTATAAAGACTCCTAATGTAAGATATAAAAAGAGTAATTCTTAGTTATTACATGAAATGCTAGAAAGTAACAGGCTGACTATTAATAAATTAAAGGGCAATTTGACGTATTTCCTTGAGGACGTCAAAGTGTGACCCCCATTTGCAACAATTTTAAACCTAGGTGAAAATTCAAGGGAATAGAGAAAACCCAAATGAAAATTTCCTAGAATTCGTCACTAAATATAACTTTTCTCTAAACTCTCAAATTTTCTAAAACATCAAACAGTTAAAAGTTAAAGGAAGTAGTTTCTTAATCATTTTCAAAAATAAATCGTCTGCGTAGTCATCTACGTATCGATTTTTGAAAATTATTTTTGAAATGGTGTCAAAGTTCATACTTAGACACCATTTATGTCAAAATATATTTTTACTGGGAAGACATCTTCATTTAATCAACTATCCAGCAAGAAATACATTTAAAAAAATATTTAGAGGTGCCAAGAAAAACTCAATAATACTGGCAAAGATCGACTTTGCAAATTGTTATAATACTAAAAAAAATAGTGATAATCGAACTAGATAATTAACTGATTTATGCCATCCCACTTCTTTAGCTTTATAATATACTAGCTGCGCTGCGCCTCGCGGTTTCACCCGCATAATTTTCGATCCCGAGGGAATATCGGGATAATCCTATGTCCTTTCCCGGGACTCAAACTATCTCTATACCAAATTTCATCTAAATCGGTTCAGCGGTTTAAGCGTGAAGAAGAAACAGACAGACAGACACTTTCGCATTTATAATATTAGTATGGATACTATAATAACAATATACCCGCAGGGCAGTATGTGGCGAACTGTTGGGCAGTAGCGACCTCACGGACCCTATCTCCCGGGAGAAGTCTTGTTCCCCACCTCTGGCTTGCCTTTATTGGCCGGCCGGAGTGAACAATGACGGAGCTCCCACCTCATTCTTGCCTTTATTGGCCGGCTTGAGTGGAGATTCGCAAGAACAAATGTGCTCGGAGGAAAGAAGTATTTATTTAGTAAGATGTTGGTAGGGATCTTGATCGTACTTCCGGGATTGTCCAGATAGCCGTAGAATACCTCTCCACTCCTCACAAGCACCTCTGGACATGTTGCCTCCTTGTCGTTACGTCACTATGTGCTAGCGACTGTTTCCGGAGGCTCATTATTGAGTGTGCAACTCACCCCCTGCCATTTTATCTGTGTAATTTATATAAAACATTGGTCAGGCAGGGGCTATAGACTTTCCATAGTATTAAATACCTAACCAGTTTACTTTAGCCACCCAAACCCATAATCCAATATCTTTGTTTCCATATCCTGCAATTAGTCCTACACCAACCGGCGTTGTCGTTGTTCATTAAAAACGTCTAACGGGCCTCTGCGAGTTGGCTTCGGCCCCTCGTACGCCTTCCAAAGGACCTCCCCATGGTCCTGAGATAAGTAAAATCATAAAATAATATATAATATTATAAAGCTGAAGAGTTGGTTTGTTTGGGTGGTTAAACGCGCTAATCTCAGGAACCTATACCTACTGGTTCGAATTGATAAATTCTTTTTGTGTTGAATAGTCCATTTATCGAGGAAAGCTATAGGCTATATATCATCACACGACCAATAGGAGCGGAGCATGAATGAAAATTGTTGCAAAAACCGGAAAAACCTTTTGAGAGACAGCTTCCGTTGCGTATGCTGCGTAAGTTAAAGTTCCCCTTTAAAAGTTCTAAAAAAAAAGCAGCATAATTATGTCTATCTTTTAAAATTGACTCACTATAACCTTTTTTATGGTAATCAAGTTCTCAAATAATGCATTATTTGCGAAGATATTTTTATAAACACGATAATTATTAATCCTTATCCAAATAAATACGTTATTCATCACAAATATTTAATTTAACAAAATTGCCCTTGACATCATTTCATTTCAATGAATATCTTAGGAGATATCATAGTTTTAAAATAACTCTGCAAGTCGGCCGGTCATGAGTACCTACTATAGTTCCACTCTTACTGATCATAGCGTGATGTACCTAAAATAGCTTCTAAGTACTAAGTAACTCTTAAAGTAATGGAATTTATTTTAGTTAGTTTTTCCTCAAATTAACGCGGGGGAAATCGCGGGGCAGACAGGTAGTCTACAATAAAATTGTTTAAGAAATGGGGAATAAATTAACGTGGATAGCGCTCTTAAGTTTTTATTCCTCGATACGCTTTTATAGCTATAACATTCAATAAACTCGATTACAGCTTTTCACTTCCCAGGTCTTCATAGATTTCCTGAATTAAATTAACCGTTTTCTCGTCGTACGATTCGATCTTCCTTTTAGTTTGGAATACCTAGCGCTTGTGAGCGAGGAGGCAGATGCCACGCAATTGCTTCCTCTCATACTTTAGAACTTGGAAGTTTGTTGGCCGTATGCGACAAATTTCCACACAACACAGTCATGACATATAAGTACATACATTTTACGCTAGTTAGAATTGGTCGGAAACGTCATTATTTATGTTCATATAGAAGGTATTTGATCAATTATTACTTTAAGGACTTGGAGAGTCGAGTTGTATTGATGATTTTAATGATTATACATCGGTAAATACCACAGTAAATACTGATTTGTTACGGGCCCGTCTTACTATTTAGGGTTCCGAACCGGAAAGGATTCCAACGGGACCCTATTGAAAGAGGTCAAACAAAGTTAATTTCCAAGTGTCGCCTACAACAAGGGAAGAGCGTTCATGTCTGAAATACAGGTATTTTATATCTAGTTCAGACACAGATGTTCACTAACTGATCATATAATAAAGTGTATTATAGTGTATCACCATATTATTATTTAAATGTTTGTATATTTTTGAACAAATAAATTATTGCCTACTAAGCCTCCGCTGTCCGTTCGTCGTCCGTTTGTCTATCTGTCAGCGGGAGTAGTAGTGATACGCTGGTTCTGGCGCACCGATCTGAGGGCGGGTGTGCCAGAACCCCAAAACCTAAAAAAAAAAAAAAAAAAAAAAAAAAAAAAAAAAAAAAAAAAAAAAAAAGGTTTTGGGGTGCTCTGATCACGTTTCTGCGGTCCGTTTTTGCGTAGGATGCGCGGTTCCGGAGATGTGCAAATCAATTAGCTCATTTATCTAATTGATTTCCGGTGCTACGAACCCTCATTAGTGTTTCATTGTTAATCCTCTTATCTATTCAACCTCGTGCACCCTCATTAGCGATGCATTGTTCGCCTAATCCTTGCATTCCTTGGCGTTCTTATCTACTATTACTCATTGCTAACCCTCAACTGCTTTTCTGAATCATCAATAAAACACATTCCTTCATTTTATTACAATATTTTATTTCTTATTTTCTACAAAATATGTGCGGAACATTTCATCCACTAAAATATCATTGTACAGTGTGTTCCCCGTAAATATGTTCGTAAAACTATGCATTGAACATCCCTGAAACTTATATAGCAAATACATTAAGCAATATTCACCACACACTGAAGTCCAATCATTCTGAATCCTATCAACATTCCAGCCCCATCTTTTGCAATTCCTTTTTAAAAACTCGAGATAATATTGCGTAGGTCCTCGTCCATATGAATCAAAATATTGACCGATGCCCTTCGTATCGATATGTACAGCTACCCAGTGTGAGCCTGGTTTATCATCCGTATCCAAATTGCATATTATATACGTCGGTACATGGGTATACATAGGTAGTCTATTAGCAGCATAAACATTTTTTTCTAGACTGGGATGGATCTTTTTTAGATGTTGCTGTACTTCAAGTGTATCCATGATATTACTGCTATTAGCAGATTATTACAGTACCAATCTGTTCAATGGTTGCCATAGGAATGTTCAATTATAGTGATTTTTGTAAATATATCGCATTCTTTTGAGTGACTCAGAAAACAAGCTGATGCCTGATGGGAACAATGTGCGATAACTTTGTTGACTCATAGAGTCACTATCAGTTTCGTTGAACTTAGGAATTTGCTTTAGATAAGAATGGTGCTATATAAGAGCGAACAGTTGCAGTCATGAAATCAGTCTATGGTCGTTTGACCACAGTGAATTGTATACCGATACTTCGTTTGTGGTACTTCAGCGCATCAATAATCATGGAGGTAAGTGTTTATTCTATTGACAAACTTACTTGTATATCTTTTGTTGTTCTTTTGTTATTTCCTAACGTGTGTGTGTGTGTAATCACAATGTAAACAAATTGATATTAACATGATATCTCTGTTGTTGCAGAGATCATTCAGCTTCGCAGACGATAATGAAAATACCTATAAACAGTATTACTACTCACCGCTCTCCCCTCAACATGAAGAAGAGGGCGATGATATCGTCATTAATAACACATGCGATGGTGGAAAAAGGAAATCGCAAGCGCAACCGATTGATAATTTTTTTGAAGTGATGCCAAAAATAAAAAAGAAGAAACAGTTATCGTCAACCGTGGCACGAGCCGCTAGAGATGGTGTATCATACATTTCTACTAATTCTGACGACGGAGCCCAAGCGACGCATCTCATAAAAATTGAAATGTACGATATGAAGAAGCTATGTAAGATTCCAACTACCGATCATTGGAAGCACGCTACCACGAGGATTAAATATTATGTAAAGAATAATAAGGATAGCATCTACGACAACACAAACGGCCTCGTATACAATATTACAAAGACAATAGCAGAAAGTGAAAACGTTAAAAAATACTTTTTTAACAATGATAGCCATTAGCTGATTAGTGAATGTGATTCTGTTTACTTAAATTACTTCTGTGTACTCATTTATATTAATAATGAGGTGTGTACAGGGAGCTGTCGTCTTGTGATGCTGAGAGAAAGCCAACAACAGAAGGAAGAGATGAGTGTGGTACACGTGTACAGAACACGTCATTGAATAGCAAAGCTACAACACTGAGTGGAGAAGAAAATGAGAAAAATATGCAGTACACAAGAGCTGAATATCCATTCTTCAGTTCAAAATCTAGACGGTTTCTCAGTTTTGAAGGCTGGCCTCTCGTTATGCTACAGAAGCCTGAAGATCTTGCAGAGGCCGGTTTCTTTTATACCGGCCACGGAGACAGGGTCAAGTGTTTCCATTGTGGTGGCGGTTTAAAAGATTGGGAAGATGATGATGATCCTTGGCAACAACATGTTCAGTGGTTTAGTCAGTGTGCTTATGTAAAGTTTAAACTCGGACAGTGTTTTGTATAAGACTAAATGGAGGTTTTTATAGAAATAAAAAATGGTATACTAAATACAATTTGTTTTATTTAATTTTATAATGTTTCCCATAGTTACATAGACAACATGCATTACACATAACACATAAATCTAACACACAATATAACCTTAACATATAACCTTAACTACTATAGTCTACAGTAACATTTCTGTTTTTATCTATTTCAATAATGTTATCAAACTCAGCATAAACAATGCAGTTAATTGTTTGTATTAGTGAGGATTCAAATCGTACTTCTAATCTTACACTACCATGCTTTATGAGATTCCAATGAGTTGATGAGTTAGCTGATAAATCAGGAGTTAAATCAAATGCTAATAGGCAGTTACCTTTGGCATATTGTTCATGAGAGATTGCATTTCCTTCATTAAGAAAGTGGATACCAGTTCCCGAGAACAGAGTATGATATGCTGATGTAAATATACTATTATTAAAAGATGGTTGCAAAGCTTTTGAAGGTATTTGTTGACCATCAATATATAAGCTGAAAGAATTAATACCATAGTTTTCAAAATTAAATGGATTTTTAGTAAGGGAACCATTAAATGCAGAATTATTCACAAACCCTATTATACATCTTTTGGGTACCTGTCCTAAGAATATATTATCAAGAGTTTTTCCTTGAACACCCGAAGGAATTGTTAAAACTTTGACTTCAGCTCGAGTAATAGGATATTTAGCAGTAGTAGAAGCCAAAACTTTCTGATGTGCAAGTAATACACTTGGATTAATTCGTGCTCTTCGGACAATAAGAGTTGCATCTGTAATGCAAACTTTAAACTTTACATCGTTTGACCCAGCAATTAAATTAAAACTCTCTCTTGATCGAACTAATTTTACACTCATTTCAACACCATTAATTAGAAATTTATCTTGATTGAAAATATCACCATGAAGATGTCCAATCATTTCTATTTCCTGACTTTCAGTAACTAATTCTTGCCTTTTAACAAATCCTATGTTTTTACCATCTGTAGAATCCATTTTTCCTGCTGTATCCTCATACCAAAGACTACAAGTAAGATGAGATTGTTTAGCAGCAGGAGCATAGTTTAAAAGGGTTTCCATGTATGCTCGATAGGCATAGGTATTATTAGGTGGTGATACAAGTTTTTGGTTTAAATAAACATCAAGTTGACTAAAAAGTGAGTGCAACCAATTATTTACAGGTGCTACTACTGTAGTCGATACCAAGTTAGTTGAATCTTGATTTAATACTTTTGCCTTTATGTGGATTAATGTATGAGACAAATCTATGTAGTCATCGCCTGTACCAGGAACTTGAAACTCGATAGGTCCATCATCAGCAAGAGATGAAATTGGTTTATAGTGTATCCACAATCCACTTTCAATGCTTGTTTGTGTAGACGGTAGTGCAAACAAATCCAATTCTGACTTAGCGCACTCACAAGAATGATTATGAAGAAAAGACATATTTAATTTGAAAATATATCTTTGATATTCTTTGGTTTTAAACCAAGTTTTTTCGCAGCTTTCACTTTAGCAGCTAATTGTGGAATGAACGGGGACCGTCGTTTTCTTTTAGTTATATACCCAGATCCTGTCATGTTAAATCGATCAATTTTATCATCAGCCTTTCGTTTTAAGTTTGTACTAACTTGCTTTAGACGATCTTTTATTGAGGTTTCCATAGGACGCGCTTGAACCATATCCGATAAAAGACCAACTCCAGCGTTTAATGCCTCCTTACCAATCACTCGAGCACCACTTGAAAGTAAAGGTAAAACTGATCTAAATAAACCCCCTAAGAAGCTCCCAATACCATGACCGCGTTGATATGGTGAACCCTTATAAATTACTCCAACTCCTGATCCAGCTTGATGTGTATAATAATTTTCATATGGACAATTATGATGATCACGAAGAGAATACATTATTATAATTTTCGGAAATGTAGTTTAATACACACGGTTCCAAACTGGAATGGTATTTTTTGTCCTGTGCTCGATCTTATATCTATTTCCAACGTATCGAACTCTCTTCGCATAACAGGTAAGTAGTGAGGTGGAGAGAAAACATACATTTTATTTGCACCATAAATATATTTTGAAGGATCTAATGAAATTATTCTTAATAAAGGAGTCATGACATCGCCCACGATCTGAGGATCGATTATGTCGCAATACACAAATAGTTGAGATGGTAACCCTAAGTGTAAATTAGCAGGGCACTTTCCAAAATTTCTTTCCAAGAGATTTTTATTTGGTTCATAGCCTAGTTGTAAACTTAATTTGGGTGATAATGTAACGGATGTTATATTTTTATCCAAAACAGAAACATACACAAATTTTGTTATTTCATCTTGACGAAATGTTAATTTCTCTCTGATACCATTTAACGCTTTTAAAATATGCTCGACGTTATCATAGTTGGTAGCTGGAATATGTTTTTTGTAGTACACTGTTGAGGGTTTATCTTCAGTAGGCATTAACATGGTTTTTGTAATGTATATAACATTTTCATGATCTTGAACAGTAAACATTGTACATGGATATTGAAACTCGACAACTCCAACCGACCATTCACCTTCTAATTTAATAGCTTTTGGTAATTTTGTTGAAAAATTTGTGGTCTTGTTATCAGGAAAGTAGTCCATTGAACTATTGCTGAGCAAAGTTAAATAAAAACTTTCTTTATTCATATTTCTTTTAAACTAGAAGCTAAAACCCAACTGTTAAATTTATCTGGATAACCTCTCCACTTCACTAATACTTCTTTTCTGTGGCCAGAATAACGAGAGTCAATTATTTTATCTATTTTATATTGTGAGGTGGGGTTGTAAGTGACCTTCTGTAATTCTCTTTCATAAAAAGTACCAACTATTGGTTCATTTTGTAAATCTGTTACTGTATATACAACCCATGGAGATCTATCAATTATTGAAGATATAATAAATATTTCATCACTCCAATTTGATTCATACCCTTTTTGGAAAACATGTTTATATTTAGTTATTCGGACATAATCACCCATATTAAATTTTGGTTTTGGGTGTTCTAAAGAAAGTTTGTTTGACCTCCTATCATAAAGATTAGTCCAAACTGTCATAATATTGCTGGAGTTTACATCAGATGGGCACATCCTAATACTAGAGTGAATGCTGTGATTATAAGAGTATATTAAATCTTGTAAAACATCTATGTATCTATAAGTATTATTATGAGTGAAATAACGCCACATTTTCATTTTTAGAGTTCTTTGAAATCGCTCAACAATACTGGCCTTAATATCAGGATTGTTGGTGGTATAGTAATTAATCTTTTTGGATTTAAAGTATTTTTGTACATCTTTTGAAACAAATTCTGTACCTTTGTCAGATTGTATGTGAGTAGGTGTTGAATTACTTTCAGTAAATATACTTTCAAAGCATTCCTTAGTTGTTTCTGAGTTTTTTTTAATCATTGATCTTGCAAAAGCATATTTACTAAATACATCAATAACACAAAGTATGTAGTTGAAACCATCATTATATTGAGAATAAGTTCGCATATCACTTAAATCAGCTTGCCACAGTTCATTAATATTCGATAGAATGTACCTATTACGCGGGAATTTTTTCCGAATAGGTTTATGTAAAGTGTATGTTTCTTGTGATTGTAACCATTCCTTTACTTGCTTTTTATCCATTTTACCCTTCATGGCTTTTGATAATTTATCAATACTACTAAAACCAGCGGGGTTAGATGGGTCATAATAAATTCTATTAATTTCTTCTAGTACGGGGTCCATTTTTCCCAATCGACCTTTTTACGTATTTTATTTATAAATTTTTTATCTCCACTGTTCGGTGTAGAAAACTCTTGATCTTCAATCTCCGAGGTTTTGTTCAGATCTTTTGCTTGAAGCTGATTAATAAACTCACATCTCTTTGGGTTTCCGATATAAGTAAGTGGTACTTTAATATCTTTTAATGCTTTAGCAAATCTATCCCACCCAACTGGATCACTTCTTTTTAAGGGTCTTAGTGAATCATTTATTAAATCAACAATATTACTTCCAGGAATTTTTTCATTATCAATTATGACTGTGCCTTCATTATCCCAATGTATTTTACTTTTATTTGTTCCAACTAAGTTTAATAATAACTCACCTTTTTTATTATAACTTTTTGGTATTAAACTGAGTATTTGAGTTGGTGTGTAAAGCGGATTTGTGTTATTTTCTTTACTTTTCATGGATCCGTTCTCCTCTAACAAAGATTCAGCATCAACTATACTTTTTAGTTCTCTATCTTTATTTTTAAAGTCAATTTTAGACTCATTTAGATCTTCATTAGATGTATCAGAATAAATTGGTAATCTGAGTGGTTGTCGATCCTCTTCGGTAAAGTGAAGGTATCTTTGTAGTGTTTGTAAATATAACATCCACTTCTTACGGTCTTCCGTCTTACTATTCATAATATTTTGCATTTCAATATCTAATCGAGACAAATTACTATTAACCTTATTTTCTTGTTTTAATTTTTCAATCAATCCAGGTTCAATAAGTATCATTTTCTTTGCATTTTCCATGTTAACTGGCTAGTCCACTTACTAATCCACTCAATATTGCACCTAATATTATTGGTAAGAAAGCCCCTCCTTTTTGTATGATTATATTTTTTCTTAGTTTATGTTTACACTTATGCACCAGTTTACGGAGTATATTTTTGTGTTTATTCAATTTTTGTTTATCTTGATCTTTAAGAGGTACTTTTCCTTGTAAAACGTTATGAATACATTCACAAATACAGTTTATTTCTTCTTCATCACATGTTTTAAGTAACGCTTTTTGATATTTTGGTTTAAGCGTATGCAAAGCGCTTAGCAAATGTTTATGCGTTGTGAGTCGACGATGCATCATTTAGAAATGATTTGAATTGTTTGATTCTTGATGTATTTAAACTCTTTTGTTGGGGCGTAGACTGTACAGTGTCCATTAAATGGGAAGACATTTGTCTTGATGCGACAAAAATCATTGGTATTCTGTTTTAAATCTACCATTAAATATCCATGCGCTTCTAAAGTTGCATCCCTGTAGGCATCTTCAATGAATTTTGGGTTATCTGGCGACACTTGTCGTGCTAAATATCTTATTTGAGTTTTATCTCGAGGGTTTTTAAAATATATTATATAACTTGAGTTTAAAGAAATGTCTCTTTGACCTTTACCCTGATGAAATAAATTTTGTGTTAAATAAAATACACTAAGATTCCTATGATGACTACCTTTTGTAAATATATCCACAATTCTTCCATCAGACTCTCTCATTAGATCATCAATAATAACAAGATGTGGGTTTTCACCATCAAACATATTAAGATTAGGAATTCCTTGATGATAGTTAACATTTGGTAAATTATATAAAGGTTGCATTTCATCAAAGCACCATGTGATCTGGTTAAAATCACAATTACATATTTTTTTAACTGATTTTATGAAATTTGTTACAAAATTTGACTTCCCACATCCACTTGGCCCTGCCACAATAGCAGTAAACGGATGGATAAAGTGAAACATTTCACACGTCTGGAGTTCAAAGGGATGAAATAAAAAATGAAAATGTTTTTGTAAAAATTAAGTATATATTGCTAAAATTATATTAAACATAAAATTGATGAAAAAAAACTATTATTCATACGCATACTATTTCTAACACAATTAGTACTCATCAGAATTTTACAATCTTCTCAAATGTATGTTCACAGTTTTATCATTACTTATATAACATTATTTACAATCGAATAATTATAACTCTAACACAATTAGTACATCAGAATTTTACAATCGATACAAATTTTGTACATACACAGAAATAAAAATAAAAAGTTGACATCAACACTTAGCGTAATTTATAATGTCCCCAAGCCAATGTATCAATGTTGTTGTCCATAATACATCGTTTGGTATCATTATATGATAAAGATGCTTTATTTATTTTTTGTGTAAAAATAGTGTGTTTGATTGACTTAAATCGAAGCATACTACAATATTGTACATTTTTATTAAACAAACACGATTTGTAATTTTTCATATTCATTTTGTTGGTAACACTTTTGTTAACCCCTTTTGCCTTTGCTATAAATTTATCTTCTACTTCCAGGGCATACATTTTTGATCGCAACCCTACAAATTCCCTCAATACTTTACCATTATTCTCGTCTTTAAAAAAACCTAACTTTTTTTTATTTATGTTTGGATAACCGTAAATATTATTTTCTGGATAATCTGATGTATCAAAATAGTGAAGTAGATCTGGTTTTATATCCTCATAAAAATTGTCTGTAAAAATTTGATATATCAAACTATCGGTATCGGTGTACAATAACTTAATTTTATTTTTAAACTTTTTAATCATGTAGTTATAATGAAATTCATACATAAGGGTCTTAGATATATCTAAAATACAAAATCCTAAATAAATTGGCTTATCATAAATTAATTTTGTTTTTCGTAATTGTATTGCGACTAAATGTTCTGAAAATATTGATAAACTATGGAATTCTGGTTTTGCAATCAAATCCTGAGCACCTAAAACTTTACCACGATTATCCCAGTGAGTTAGTAGTTTAACGTTTACTCTTTTTTCAATATTTTCCATAGTCTTACCGAAGACAGAATTGTTCATTAATTTAAAAAAGTCTTTTTCAAAGTTTGATTTGGCTAACGTTCTCAAACTAGTATTTAAATCGATGTATTTCTTTAACCAAGAACTCTGTTTAAATTTTAAAATTCTATGTACTTTAATTAATATCATTCCCATTTCAATGCATTGTTTTAAATTCCTGTAGTGAATGATGTATTTATTTTTATTATTTAAATTAGGAACTAATTTAGTTTCTGTAGTATTACCCACACATATGTTTTCAGGACATAACGGAAAGTCAGAATGTAAATTATGAAGTTCATCAGGATATTCCAAATCAACTTCTAAAACATAACCAAAATCAGACGTATCCGACACATTATAATCCGTATTACAATTAACCCATTCGAAACCACCAACAGGAAGGGATTGGGACATTGCCCAACCATACAAATTATTCGCATCAAAATATGTTAGATATGAATTAGGTTTTTCACTATCATAATCCTCCATGAATTTGTTATTTGCTCTAGCAAAACGATTGCTACACTGAGATACACCCCCTCTAATACCAGCTTTAAAAAAAGCAATTTTGTCATAGTCCGTTAACAATTCTAATTCTATTTTCGTAAATTTTAACATTGCGTCCCAACTTAAACCTGGAGCAGTATAGTAATGGGCAGGATCTAATCCGTAAGTTTTAATACAAAGCTTTCTAAAGTTTTCGAACACATCGGTCAAAAGTAAAACATCAGTTTTTAAATACAAATTGGAATAATCAGACATACTACTACACTTAAAATGTTGCCAAATATCTTTTGCATGATTATAATCATCATTTGAAATATTCGAATCTGTGAGTGAACTATAAAACTGGTGTTGATCAGGAAGTGATGGATGTTTCAAGCAATCACTATTACGCATAAATTCATAAGGATAAATACCTTTCCGTCTTAAACGTAAAAAATCTTCATTATTAGGATAGTTTCTTTTTAGTTCTGTAAACTGATCATCATTAAGATTTTTAGCTAGTTGATCTAAACTACACGATAAAAATTTCAATGAATCTACGAATCTTAAAGTTACTGGTTGATTATTTATTGTTAACTGTTTTGAAAATGATATGTATCGTTCTTTATTTTGTGGAATAACTTCAATTTTGCCATCATCGAGGTTTAATGCATGGACAATAAAATGAGCATCGTAGTGACTGAGGTTATGTAAAAATATTGGAACATGACGAGGGGTTCTGAACTTAGAACTACACACTTGATGTGCAACACCCCTTAAACTACCAGTGTGCCAATCAAAATCGTAAAAAGGATCTTCATTTAACTCAGTTTCACAAATATGACATATGTTTGAATTTGAAAATTTAATTTTATCTTCATCTGATAATGGAACGGGGCATTTTTGGAAGCTATTTTTTTTAACTATTGTTTTCACATCTTCACAAAGGCGATTCATAAACACTTGTGCACAGTTTGGTCCACTATAAGTCTCATATTTTGATAATCTGTTATCATATGAACATTTAATGTAATATCCGAAACTATACACTTCATGTTTTTGAATATTCATTGTACTAGGCTTGGAGGGATCGTTACTACATGATTCTATCGGATTCAAAAAGGCCTCAAAGTCTGCATAAACCACAAAGGGCATTTCCAACTTTTTTGTGAATTTATCAAATTTTAATTTATTATTTGATGTTGCGTTACCAAACCAATCCTTTTTGGAATTTTCACCTTTGGGTAATTCCGTACAAATGTGAGCGCAATCATATTGTTGATGGTTATTAAGTCTTTCCTCTGATGGGAAATGAATTAAACATGAATCGCATATATAAACGATGTTGACTTGATATTTGTGAACTAACTAATCGCGATAAGTTTTTAATAAAACAGTAATGATTGTTAGTACCATTTGATATATATAGTAGGTTGATATGATTAGGGGTACGACATTTTGTTAAGTATAAAGGACCTACAACAGAATTACACTTTTTTTCTTTATTATACTCTAAACCAAAAACATTTATACTAATATTGTTTAATTTCTCTACTTTTGATATATCTGCAATTTTAACCGGAAAAGAAATACCAGTAAATTTAAGTTTATTTCCATGAATTGTGTAAGATGTTACCCGATCTACACTTTTACATACAGGATATAAACCAGAGAGTAATGCCCATTTGAAGCACATATTATCATTATTTTTAACATTGATTACAGCTTTTTTTGATTTAATATCTTGAGGAAGATCGATATATGAACTACCACGTAGGGGGTTGAATTTGTTAACATTCATGTCTATGTATTTAATTTGATTAAGACTCCAACCACTATCTTTTTTTTCAAATTGACAAATTTTACCAACTACAGTGTCTATTAATGATGAATAAAAAATATTTAAGTCGTCACCCTGACAAATTATGTAATTAAACGTTTGAAAATCAAATGTATTCTTAATGTCTTTAGTTTGTTGTATGAAATCAGCATGCAATATGAAGTTTATTTTAAGAATTGTATGTTGTTGAATACATTCATTTATCAAAAATAAGATATCAATTTTTAATGAATTTAAAAACGATTCCGGTGTTTCAAAATATTGCATCGATTGAGTTGTTTTACTATTAATTCTATATGTTAAAATTCGGTTACCAAAAGCGGTTTCAACAACTGTTACATTTGTTAATGAACTATGTGATTTTAAAAGATTATTTTTATGAGAATTGCTTTTTAAATGGTTATTTAGATACCTTTTATTAATAAAAACATGACATGTGTCACATTCCACCTTATTGTTGTCCACGTTATTGGTTTCAATCGATGATGTAGAAGCTCCTTCATCAAATTTTGTTTTCTTGGTACTCATATTTTCATCAGTAGTGATACTTCGTTTGTTACCTCTTCCAACTTGTGGTTGACTGTAACAAAAAACAAGAAAATTATTAGATAAATCTTAAAATAAAACATTACTACAATAATATTTCTTATTGAGTTTGTACTTTTAATACTTACATCAACGTTGTTTCAACCATTGCACAGTGATTATACAACTCATCATCATATGATGAATCGAACAGTTCACGCTTCTCCATTTCATCACAAACTTTTGACATCTCCTGATCGAATTCACTGTCGAATGAGCACAGTAAGTAACAGTTAAGTGTCGGTAGACCAATGATATCCAATTTCAAATAATGTTCAATATTTATAGTCTAGCAAAGGATTAGAAAGACAGATAGAATCTAATGAGTACACAGAAGTAATTTAAGTAAACAGAATCACATTCACTAATCAGCTAATGGCTATCATTGTTAAAAAAGTATTTTTTAACGTTTTCACTTTCTGCTATTGTCTTTGTAATATTGTATACGAGGCCGTTTGTGTTGTCGTAGATGCTATCCTTATTATTCTTTACATAATATTTAATCCTCGTGGTAGCGTGCTTCCAATGATCGGTAGTTGGAATCTTACATAGCTTCTTCATATCGTACATTTCAATTTTTATGAGATGCGTCGCTTGGGCTCCGTCGTCAGAATTAGTAGAAATGTATGATACACCATCTCTAGCGGCTCGTGCCACGGTTGACGATAACTGTTTCTTCTTTTTTATTTTTGGCATCACTTCAAAAAAATTATCAATCGGTTGCGCTTGCGATTTCCTTTTTCCACCATCGCATGTGTTATTAATGACGATATCATCGCCCTCTTCTTCATGTTGAGGGGAGAGCGGTGAGTAGTAATACTGTTTATAGGTATTTTCATTATCGTCTGCGAAGCTGAATGATCTCTGCAACAACAGAGATATCATGTTAATATCAATTTGTTTACATTGTGATTACACACACACACACGTTAGGAAATAACAAAAGAACAACAAAAGATATACAAGTAAGTTTGTCAATAGAATAAACACTTACCTCCATGATTATTGATGCGCTGAAGTACCACAAACGAAGTATCGGTATACAATTCACTGTGGTCAAACGACCATAGACTGATTTCATGACTGCAACTGTTCGCTCTTATATAGCACCATTCTTATCTAAAGCAAATTCCTAAGTTCAACGAAACTGATAGTGACTCTATGAGTCAACAAAGTTATCGCACATTGTTCCCATCAGGCATCAGCTTGTTTTCTGAGTCACTCAAAAGAATGCGATATATTTACAAAAATCACTATAATTGAACATTCCTATGGCAACCATTGAACAGATTGGTACTGTAATAATCTGCTAATAGCAGTAATATCATGGATACACTTGAAGTACAGCAACATCTAAAAAAGATCCATCCCAGTCTAGAAAAAAATGTTTATGCTGCTAATAGACTACCTATGTATACCCATGTACCGACGTATATAATATGCAATTTGGATACGGATGATAAACCAGGCTCACACTGGGTAGCTGTACATATCGATACGAAGGGCATCGGTCAATATTTTGATTCATATGGACGAGGACCTACGCAATATTATCTCGAGTTTTTAAAAAGGAATTGCAAAAGATGGGGCTGGAATGTTGATAGGATTCAGAATGATTGGACTTCAGTGTGTGGTGAATATTGCTTAATGTATTTGCTATATAAGTTTCAGGGATGTTCAGTGCATAGTTTTACGAACATATTTACGGGGAACACACTGTACAATGATATTTTAGTGGATGAAATGTTCCGCACATATTTTGTAGAAAATAAGAAATAAAATGTTGTAATAAAATGAAGGAATGTGTTTTATTGATGATTCAGAAAAGCAGTTGAGGGTTAGCAATGAGTAATAGTAGATAAGAACGCCAAGGAATGCAAGGATTAGGCGAACAATGCATCGCTAATTAGGGTGCACGAGGTTGAATAGATAAGAGGATTAACAATGAAACACTAATGAGGGTTCGTAGCACCGGAAATCAATTAGATAAATCAGCTAATTGATTTGCACATCTCCAGAACCGCGCATCCTACGCAAAAATGGACCGCAGCAACGTGATCAGAGCACCCCAAAACCTTTTTTTTTTTTTTTTTTTTTTTTTTTTTTTTTTTTTTTTTTTAGGTTTTGGGGTTCTGGCACACCCGCCCTCAGATCGGTGCGCCAGAACCAGCGTATCACTACTACTAGCGGGCTCTATACCTGTGCTTCAACCGTAATAGGTAGACATAGTGAATTAGGCCCCTGACCCTGAGGTTGAACATATATGTCACGGCTAATAGCCGAAGTGCGGCTACACCTAGTTTTAGCCGGCCGAAGTGCGGCTACACCTAGTTTTAGCCGGGTACAACTAGGTGCAGCCGGCCACATGCGGTTCGTGTGTACCTACTTTGGGTGACGTCGGTCGATAGGCGACGTAGGATGCAAGAGCGAGCGAAGAGCACCCCGAGGTTAGGTTTGGTTAGGTTACTTTAAACCCTTTATACAGAAATAGGAGACCCGCGAAGCGGGGCTCCGTCGACGTAAACGTTGTACCCGGCAAAAACTAGGTGTAGCCGCACTTCGGCTATTAACCGTAACATATATATACAGATACTTTAAATGGACGGTAAGAATATTATGCATCTCATTCTCAATCAATCGTGTCACAGGCATAAATTATCTGTTACACTCTGCGTCTAGTCCGATCAAAGCACTCGAGTGATAATTGCCATTTATACGTCGGCGTCGTTATCACAACTCATGCTATTGTTCGCGCATACTGCACTAACTAATATGGGATCATTTATCAATGTCCATGATAATGTAACTTATGTAAACAAGGGAAAAAATTGTACTGAATAACAAGAATTTTTTTTGTAAACAATTTCTATTTGTTTTCCGTTTATAATTTACTAGCTACCCGTCTCAGTTATCCCTAGGCACGGAATCCTTAGTTTCAGCCTAATTACGGGCGTATCCTACTCCGTAACACCTACGGATATAAGATTAGTTTGGGACTAAAGCTAAACTCCCTCTGAACATCAGGATGGGAACGCGCTCCCTCTGAACATCAGGATGTCAACCAGTCGGTTATCTTTTAAAGTGAAGGCACGTGAACATATCCGTCAAAAGTTGGCCGGAACTGTCCAGCGCTGATTTACTGGATTCGTTTTTCTCCTCTACCGATAATATTTTTCTCCTCACAGTTCTTTCTGTTTTTATGCATGTATGTATGTATCTATCCATGTATTAGTATGTAGTCTTGTATTTTATAATCATTTCATATGTTGCACCTACCATGTTTTGTCTCTGCATCACCCAAGTTTGACTGGTAGAAAATGCCTCAGGCATTAAGTCCGCCTTTGTACAGTATTTCTTTTACTTGTGCATAAAGTTTTAAGAAATAAATAAATAAACTAAGAATGAATATCATATCAACACGATTTGACAGTTGTCTCTAACCCCGATGTGTTATTGCCCGTCCGAAAAAGTTGATTAATAGGGTGTAGGGATCACTCCTAAGTTTCGATCTACTTTCTGACGGCCCGTACCTTGGTTGATGGGTTTAGAGAGTAGGCATCCTTGTTTCGCTCAGGTGCAATGACGACATGTCGAAAGATCATGTCATGTCGAGATTATTTCTGCGCCATATCCAAGGTTAAATATTAATAATTTTTATACATATAATCCTTCTAGAATAAATGCTCTAAATGATGACAACAGCACCAAAGATATATGTGCGATCTAACTAAGCGGTCTTGCAGGCAGTACATGTAAATATAGAAGTAGGTACCTACCACAGATGTTTATAACTTGTGCTGTGATAATAAATACGACCAAACCAATTTGTTTTATATAAGTCCAAAGCTTTTGCAAATACTGCATTTAGCGAGCCTGACCTTAAGATTGAGCGAAAAGTTTTAATGCAGCGGATTTAAATCTTATTTATGTCAGAAATAGACCCAATTGAAACTCTACAAATCAAACACAAACTCAAAGCATTTATTTCAATTAAACCTTGTACAGGCACTTTTGAATTGTCAAAATTAAAAATGAATGTTTTTTCCGAGGACCTCGTGTACCTATGTGTAAAAATACCTAATTTGCACTAAATTCCTAACGTGATGATATTATTATAGTGGACGCCCACGTCCACGTCGCGGCAACACGATGACACAGGAAAGTGTAATGTATCATTATATGGAAATTTATAAAGACGTTGTTAAATTTCCGCCCATGATAACGTTATAACATAACGTGCTATGTGCACATTAGGTATATGGACATAGACGTCCACGATGATACAGTCACGTTATAAATGATAAAAGCGAACATCAGGTGCGATTATCTGTAAAATACATTTTTTTTTTGTTAAGAAAGTAGTTTGGCAATATTAGCGACTTGTTGACTACAAAAAAGCTTGCGTGATTGAATGAGGCAAGCTTTTGTAAAGACCGACATTGATTAAAATATTGTTTATTACAATGCATTTATTAAACGGACATCTTGAAACAACTCCAGTAATTGAATGCATTTTGATTTGAAACCATTTAGTGTTAAGCACCAATTAAGAGTATTTTTATTTTCTCGGCGTCGTTCGGATCGGACGGCGACAATACGGAAATAAAATAGTAGCAAAAGCGAGTGCAGAAATTCAATTTTCTCTTCTGAATTCTATTTTCTGTTTTTATGTAATGCTATTTGACGAGTTCCAATTGCTTGTTAATTATTGAACATTATTGTTATTTAACCATTTAGTTTAGACAGAAGTATCTCAAACATTTGTGTAGGTAGTACTGCACTGACTAAGTATCGGTGCCAAATCTTCCAATTCTTCTTTGGCAACAAATAAAATTTAAAGTTTTTGGCGTAAGTAGGCAGCGAACGGGTCGATAGAAGGTTAAGGCGACAACATGACCTAAAGCGCGGTCTATGTCGGACTGCATAGAAAAGAAAGAGAAGCGCGAGGACACAACGCTGGTAATTTATTGCAAACATTGCAAAATATGAAGCAATTATCCATTTACAAAAAATCTATTGTTTGGACTAAAAAATTTAAACACTAGTGTTTTAGTTTGTTGCTTGTAGAATAATCTGACAAAAAATAATGTATGTATGTATTAGTATGGTTTTTATTGTAAAATGAAAGTTTTTTGAGGTATCTTCATGATTTTTTTCTATCTTATCAAATTAGTTGTATTATTATGTTTTCAACACACTATCTACCTAGCATAAATCCTGAAGATTAACATATATTTTCTGATTTTGTTTACTGGAGTCTGGAGGACTTTTATTGTTTCTAAAACTTGCTAGTTTTTGTCGAGGTCTTGTAAGCCCCTTAAGTGCAATTTAGCTTGCGCGTTAGCGGGGAAGTGTTTTTGTAAGCTATTATAAAAACGGCTTTCTTCAAGATCAAAGGAGTGAATCTTCTGTACGTTAGTACTATTAGTTATTCTGTGGTATTGGTCAAATCTTGCAAGCCGAGTTAAAATTTAAAACCACTTCCTTTTATCCTACGGAGTTGAAATGTTACATGTTGATTCTGTTGAATGAATTTTTATAACGCATGAGTATGACCCGATTTCACACACGGGATTGGCTCCAGACGAAGGAACTCCTTAAGAGCGTTTACGCCGAACGGCATTTCATACAAACTTTCAAGCCCTTATTTTTCGAAATGAATGAACCGATTTTAATGAAACTTCATATGTATAAGCAGGATACAAAGGTCTAAAAAGTTAGTAGAAAACAAAAAATAGCGTCACAGCCAAATTAGACCGATTTTAAATGTTCCATAGAAACAGAGATTTCCAGTTATCTTTTTTTAAATAAGACATTTTGAAAATGTTTTCTACTAACTTTTTAGACCTTTGTATCCTGCTTATGGGTATGAAGTTTCATTAAAATCGGTTCATTCATTTCGAAAAATAAGGGCTTGAAAGATTGTATGAAATGCCGTTCGGCGTAAACGCTCTTAACGGGTAACGGTACAGACACGAAATTTTCATTATAGTGTTTGTATGAAAAACCAGTTCCACGTGTAGTTACGATTATGTACAATGAAACCCACTTTAATACGTGGAAATATTTGTACTTGTTAGGCTATCGCTTTTTCTAAGTAGCACAAAATTGTTACCTACTTAAGATTCTGTGAACAATATATTTTTCATGACAAATGATGCTTACGACCGGAAAATTTAAGCTAAGGGATCGTCCATTTTCGTTTTCATGGAACATCTTTCACGGTTAGTGTGATTTATTTTACATAACTTACCTACCGATTGTTTACATAATCAGCCTATAATGTTCCCACTGCTGGGACACAGGCCTCCTCTCGGTGAGAGGGAGTGGGCCGTAATCCACCACGCGGGCTCAGTGCGGATTGGCAGATGTCACATGTCTTCGAATTTTTGGTTCTAGGACATGCCGGTTTCCTCACGATGTTTTCCTTCACCGGTTTGAGGGCAGTGGTGATGAAATAATTTACACAAAGTAAAGCGCCTGTCTGGGTTCGAACCTACGACCTACAACTCGTAAGTCGTGGCCGTTACCACTTGGCCACCACTGCTCTCCGATTGTTTGATACTAGTTTATTTTCCAGTTTATAAAGGTGAACATTTAGTACGGCATTGTATACTTTATACCTACCTACTTTTGCATACTGTTATTGGCCAACAAGGTCATTTCTAAACAAACGTAACATTCTTAGGATAAAATAAACCAAGGTTACGAACTAAATTCTTAATCAACTCACTACTTACAATTTCGTCCTTGCAGATAAATCTCGAAATTAGAGGTCCAGCTATGTTTGTCCTAAATTAATTAATTTACCGTTTTATACTAAGCATGAATAAGGAAAATGTCGTGAGGAAATTTTCGGGTATGAACGTCGATGGCTGTAAGACTAGTGGAAGATCAAAGAAACGATGGATGGACTGTGTGAATGATGATATGATTTGAAAGGGAGTGAGTACCGAGATGATGACTAAAAGAGAAAGTACAAAAAAGGACATGTTGCGGCCGACCCCAAATAAACAGGGATAAGGTCATGAGAATGATGATGACCGTTTTATACTACGGGACGTTGTAAAGACGCCAGCACGTCAAGCTACTACAATCAGTCAAATTTCATTAATAGATTTTCAACTTTCTCGTTAAAGCATACGGTTCAAAGTTGATTGGGAAAATTTGACAGTTTCGGGTAGATTGATGTGCTGGCGTCTGTACCAATGACACCATCACTGAATAAATAAAAACTATATAAATACATTTATATGTCTGTAAGAAACAGAAACTTGCTTAATATTTTTTCTTGTAGGTACCTATCTACACGCAAGAATTATAAAAAGCTAACTGAAGCTTATAAATATAGAAAGGCGACCATAGTTATCAAGAAAATATTTTACGTTCTATCGATGTTCAAGAAGTCTTATGAAGGTTGTTAACAACGCAGGCGTATATTAATATAATAAAACACCCTACCTGAAGATTAGTGGAGGTATTGTTAAATGTCAGTGCAGATTAATTTTGTTAAGACATAACCTTTGTCTAGCTAGATCATAAATTAATATCAGTATTGACCTACTGTCTGCCCGCCCTCCCATACCACCTCAGATGTCCCGTAAGAAGCATTAAATATTGGCAGCCATCATTATGGTTTCGGTTCACCTACCACTTAATATCTATACAATATACAGGGGAAAAAAATTAGGTGTTCCCTACATTTTGACGAGTTAAACGAACATAAATGTAGGGAACAACTGATTTTTTTTTCGCGAGTTCAGGTTTGATCCCATAGTAAAAGTTGTTCATAATGATGAGTACAATGACCTCTTAAGAGGATGTTGATGTTTTACAAATAACCCTGAATACATTATGTCATATACACAAGTAAATAAAATTGAAGTGTCTCTCTGTAATGTCAAACTAACAGCTTTTTATTTCGAAATGCATATGAAAGTATAACGGTACTTACCTATAACAAAAAACAAATTTTGTCTGTCTTTCTGTTTGTTCCGGCTAATCTCCGAAACGGCTGGACCGATTGTAACGGGTCTTTCACTGGCAGATAGCTGAAGGCCTATTCTAATTAAAAACGTTTCAAAATCTATTCGCAATTTCATCTCCGCGACAATCAATTTCAAAAACTTGACAAAAATGTGGGGAAATCAGAAGTATTATTATTTTTGACAGATTGAGACTGAGATCAGACTATGAACGTTCTTAAAATTACGAGAATTGCCCCTCAGATGTTAGAAGGTGTAGCTTGGCTACTTCTATTTTACAAAAATTATTAGGATGCCGAGCAAAAAAATTAAAACCCACGAAATCTCATGAAATCCAATTAGTTTTCCGACCTGCACGCGAACGAAGTCGCGGGCACAGCTAGTGAGCAATATGAACAAGAACAAAGCATTAAAAAAATCACGGTCGGCATAACCTTGCAAGCCATATTGCGACAAACTGAAAAGTTGTCGGAAGCGAAACTTTAAGAAGTTGTTCGAGTTTTATTTTTCTACATAGCAATAGTTTTAACGTGAACATTTTCCACCCTTTTTCTTAGTATTTCGTCATGCTTGAAGAATCCCATCAACCGCTTAGCGCTTTGCGAAGGAGCTTACAAAAGTAGGTACCCTTGCGACGTACCCTACTTTCCAGAAGGTATTCCAAGTTCAAGTTGTTCTCCAAGGTCATACTTTGTATATCGTGAGTAATGTTTAGATTTTATAATTATCTTTATGAGGGCTCTGAGAATTAAGATATCGAAGCTGGTTAGTTTCTTAATGGCTCTTCTCCACCGGAAACGACCAATCGGAATAGGGCCCGTGTAGGTTTAAGTATATGAAATAAAATTCGTTTATTAAAAAAAAAAATTGCTATTCCACACATTTTGTCCACGTAGTTATATCGCACTTTTCTATGATACAGCGGATTAGTTTTTTGATAACCAACGATAAATTTCTACGCTAGGGGTCTATAATTATGTGCTGAATGGTTACAGGTTGCGCTTCGATGTCCCCCCCCTGCCACCCTGTATATTGATGTTTGTGAATTTTGGTCATTTTCGCTTGTATCGTGCTCAATAGCCAGGTAAAAAATGTAGTGAATAGTTGGTAACAGGACTGTCTGTGCCGTACGTACACGCTACACATACCTACGTAGGTACTGGCACTCGTAAACGCTATTTTAATGCACCCCCGTTTGTGTCGGAACATCAGACAAAACAATTATTATGTCCTCGCTCCCTTGAGCACGAATATAAACAAATATGCAATTAATTGAGCATGACCCTCGATGCCGCTTCACTTGTCACTATATTATTCGACTCAGTTACATCGACATTTGAAACTGAAACGAAAACGTCGAAATGGAACCTTGTTTTACGTTATCCAGTTTCGCTGGTGGTCATTGAGTTGATTTGGCGCAATATCTTGTCTCGCGTGATTAAGTGTCATGCTGCCGTTTTATCTATAAAGTTTCTTGGGAAAGTGGTTCCGTCATATTTTAACAGCCGTCACGAAAATCCGTAATTTTCTTCAGTACTTTTAAATTAAAGTGTCAGAATACAGCCTGTATTAGAGCAGCCGTTATTGTGAGACCTTAGTACATTTAATTTATTTTATTTCTTAAGAAAACTTACAGCTAGGATACAGATAGTTGACAGGGAAAGAAGGCCAATTAAAAGTTTTCACTGATAATAAAGTAAATAATGTTTACACTGTTTGGTAGCACAAAAGAAACAGTGGACAGGGAAGCGACAGTAAGAATAAGTAACCACTCGAGAGAATTAAAAAAACTGGCCAAGTGCGAGTCGGACTCGCGCACGAAGGGTTCCGTACCACAAGGCAAAAACGCCGAAAAAAACACGTTTGTTGTATGGGAGCCCCCCTAAAATATTTATTTTATTTTGTTTTTAGTATTTGTTGTTATAGCAGCAACAGAAATACATAATTTGTGAAAATTTCAACTGTCAAGCTATCGCGGTTCTTGAGATACAGCCTGGTGACAGACAGACGGACGGACAGCGAAGACTTAGCAAAACGGGACCTAGGGTCCCGTTTTTTTACCCTTTGGGTACGTTACCCTAAAAAAGACTGAACAGGTTTTAGTGATTTTCAAAGAAGTTTTTTTAGTTTTTTATTTAGGAACACTGGTTGAGTGTAAATCAAGATCATCAACACTGACACATCGAGTTGTATGCTGCTAGGTCTTATAAGAGTACCTACTGTGGAAACATTGCAGAGGTTGATGATTCCTTACGGTTAAGGATGGAACAATTATGTTTGATCATTCACAGCTTTCCTAAGAAACTAAAGCTTCTACAATAATGACATATTTTATGAACTTATGAAGCAACTTGCCGATTGGCTGATGTTAGGGTCATCAAGGTATTTGTGGAAGAAATGAGACGCCGTTGTCACTAACTTGATTCTTATGACCCGACTGCGCCAGAAGGAGGGTTATGTTTTTCGAGTGTATATACAGGAAGTGCCTTATTATTCCGTAATACAGCAATTAATATAATGATTAATAAATGAGAAAAATAACTGTAAGTAGTTTTAGGTTTTCTTACAGTTATATCGTGCGTTTAACTACGAAGGTCGATTATGAAGCCAATGCAGTTAAAACAGGTGCTAATTGAAATCGATTCTGTTAAAAGATGAAGGAAAACGTGGAATGAGAATTAATGAAGGTGTTTTTCCCTTCAGTTTATCGCCGTTCCTGGAAACCGTTTCCTGGAAAGTAAGTCGTTCATTGTAATAGGCACTTACCGCCCTTTGCGACACTGGCGCCGCCATGCTCAGTGCACATGACGTGATGGTGACCTTCAGGGTTGTTGTTTACCTGGCAAGTCGAGAGGTTTCTTTTGACCTCTAATCTGTAATGTAAAGTCAGGGATATTAATCGTTACGCAAATTGACTACCAAGCTGATTGTCCGTATATTCAAATCACAAATGTCATTCTTTGACAGTTGTATGAAATGGTAATAAGGCTCGGCGCAAACGGGCCACCGACCACTGCCACCGGTGGCCAGCGACAGCGACTTAACACACTTTTTCATATATTTTGTATAGACGCGCCGCACATGTGTAGCCGTTGGCGGCCACTCGCTACAGCAGTGTCCGCGACTCGCCACTTGTGGTCGCTACGGGCCACACAAGACGCCGACACCCGCCACTGTCGCACTGCTCCACTCCCCGCGCCAGTTAAAATTGCATGTACCCAATATAGGCGGGGCGACGGGCGGCGTTGTCTACATCGTCTGCGTATTAACAATAGCGCGAGCAAACTGTCCGTGTCGGAGTCCATCGTAAGACTGCGCAGCAGAGAGCGGGTTATAAAATGTGGCGGCTTCCGAACACCGGTGGCTGTAGCTCGCTTCTGACACACTGTTACAAATGTGGCGGTGGCTGTGGTCGGTGGCCCGTTTGCGCCGAGCCTAACACGGCACATTGACGTAGCATACTCAGCCCATAACAACATGCTGGGACACAGGCGTCCTCTCTTCGAAAGAGAGTGGGCTGTAATCTAGCACTCGGGCCCAGTGCGGATTAGTAGATGCCACATGTCTTCGAGTTTTTGGTTCTAGGAGATGCCGGTTTCCTCCCGATGTTTTCGTTCACCGTTTTGAGAGTGTGCTGTGGTGATGAAATTATTTATACCAAATAAAGCGCCTGTCTGGGTTCAAACCCACGACCTGCAACTCGTCGGGGCCGTTACCACTGGGCTACCACTGCTCTGCCAAATGAACGAATGAATGATAACGAAATGGCAAATTGACGTATGGTGTCAATTTGCTTAACAATTAATTTGTCTGACTGTATCAGTAATCAGTACGTGCTCCACATACATCACTCTCTTTTCTATAAGAACAAAGGGTTTGTTGTTCTCGGAAAATTGAATAGATAGAATATCTAGCTTTAAAAGCTCTAGCTTTTAACGTGTTCTAGGGATTTATTAGCAAAGTTCCTCGTCCAACATTATCAAGTTTCAGTCTTCACCAAAATTGCTTACAATGCATATCTAACATGCAGCGACCTCGCACTGTTGGGAGCAGTTCACCAACTTGCACAGCTTGCACTCGTCTAGTCCGGCTATGAATTTTCATCGATTTGAAGTAACTACCTACTATACTCCTGAATATACAGTACAGTACAGCCTCTTAAGAGGTCATTGTACTCATCATTATGAACAACTTTTACTATGGGACCAAACCTGAAATCGCGAAATAAAACTCAGCTGTTCCCTACATTTTGACGAGTTATACGAACATAAATGTAGGGAACGACTGATTTTTTTTTCGCGATTTCAGGTGTGGTCCCATAGCAAAAGTTGTTCATAATGATGAGCACAATGACCGCTTAAGAGGTTCTTAATGTTTTACCAATAACCCTGTACATAACATCACGCTTGTAATCCCCGAAGCGTTAGGCGAAGGTGTAACTACTAGTACATCCACATTTCGCCAGTTAAGTTAAAGTCCCCTATAATAGGGGGCGACCCTATTGCCATCGACCGGGCTCAAATCCGGGCTGCTACTGAGAATTTCCTGATGCGAAAACCATTGCATTTTGCCCGACCTGGAGGCCTAAAAACTTAAAAAGGCCACTTTGGCAGAATCATAAAAGGATAACATTATGAATCATAACATGGCAAAGACAGTCCGTGTTTTTCTTTTTTTCGCTGCACTACGTAGAATTAAAGAGATTGGGATTGGATTTGGGACAGACAAAAAAAAACTGATAAATCCTTCACCAATGAGATTTGATACGATTAACTTAAAAGTTAACTGCCCATTATGATTCATAATGTTATCCTTTTATGATTCTGCCAAAGTGGCCTGTTTAGGCCCCCAGGACGTCGTACTCATAAGTAGCGCTTGCGACCACTAGACAAATGAAGTAACATGGGTCTGAATTTTGACTTGCTCTTAATCTCTGTGTTTTTGTTTTTGCAGGTACGTACCCACGTCTACGTCATTATTGAGTATGATGAATAGCGACCTAGTAACAACTCGACGGAAGAAGGTAAGTCCGTATTTTGTGACAGCTTTTTTAGACGAATCACTAAAATTGCTCTTCGGTTCGGACCTCCTCACCAGATAAAGAATTTGCTTTTGTATGGATATTTGAAAAAAAAAAAATCACGTGCATTGCTCTGCGGTACTGTACTGTACCCTCATTCTCCCTGTCGCCAGCAATACAATTACAATTTGTGGGTAGGTCGGGATAAAGGCTTATGTTACACGGAAAAAAATTAAATGCAGGTTTTGCCCGTCGCGCTGATCAGACCGATAATACTTAGATACATAAATAACACACGGTACGCTGCAAGCATGTATTTTAAACACACTACAACACATCATCTGCATACCCTTTTCCGAACTATGTTGGGGCCGGGTTCTAGTCTTACCGGATGCAGCTGAACGCCATTATGTTATTTTACATGGAGTGACTTCCTATCTGACCTCCACCACACAGTTCTGCTTATTAGATTAGTAAGACTGGTTTTCAGAGTTTCAGGCTTCTACTTCTACTACCTGTTATCACGGTCAAAGTTCTACAAATGAGCCATCGATCGACCAGTGCAGCTGTTTCTATTTAGCAACGAGTTTCTCACTCACTATAATATTGTGATTACCTTGGAAAACCAAACACAACACAAAACAGTACGTATGTACACACACCTACTATAACTATGAATTTTTAAAGCCAATTACCGGTACTTACGAATAGCAACAGAAATTTAAACAGTGACTAGGGAAAACCAATTTCGAACACATATTTGTCGATAGCAAAACGAACTGTGAATCTGGGGGCACGGGAGTGCCCCCGCCAAGACGAGCCAAGCGAAGCGCAAGGGCACTACCTACCTTTTCTCGAAGCTCTTCGTCGTATTTTTGAACCCTCTTAACTTGGGTTTGGATTATACCAGAGAAACAAAATTTTCGGTATATGATGTCAGTGGTTGGCTTATTAAACCTAAATGGCCTTATTACAAAACAAGGTTTATCTTTAGACCCAGGTTTAAACCATCGAGCCATTTTTAAATTTCGGACTATAATCCAACGAAGCTAAAGTTCTTATTACAAAAACTGACGTTAAACCCGAGTCTAAGTTGTCAATTTTGCATTAAGAACTTTACGTTTGTCGGAATAAAGTTCAAAATAGAGTAACTGGCTCGAAGGTTTAGGCTAGGTCTAAAAATAGATCTTGTTTTGTAATAAGACGGATAAAGTTTCAATTGCATAGCTCTTATACTTTAGATTTTATTGATATCTAAAATACCCCGATTTCGTCACTGATTCACTGACTCACTGACTGATGATCATCAATATTCTTAGGGTTCTTCCTGAAGTTCTAGAAAGCTGAAATTTGGCATGTAAGCTAGTAATAGTACACAAACAACAAAAAAAATATTAAAACTTGAAACTTTTACCCCCCCAACCCTTTAAAAAAGGGGGTGAAAGTTTGTATGAGACTTCCGTAAATTTTGATGCTAAAGGTCTGAAAATTTATATATGGGGTCCTTGTTATAAATAAACCCCAAAAAAAGAAAGAAAAAATGAACAACAGAAAAAATACTCGTATAAATATCATAAGCAACTTACAAAAAGAAATGAAATCCCACAAAAACATTTCATGTTAAATGTTGCCAAGACGAGACCATGTAGCTCGCACTGTCAAAAAGTAATCAGATCTCATGTAGAGCCAAGCTTCTAACTCTACACGCCCTAACTCTACACGGTCTAACTTCGCAAACCCTACACCTTAGTCAAAATATATGGCTTGGCCATTTCGCTACATTCACATGAGCGTAAGGTGAAAAACTTTCATACTGTTAATGGTTCTTGTAGTAACGAAACGGTCAAGCCATATATTTTGACTAAGGTGTAGAGTTTGCGAAGTTAGCCCTTGTAGAGTTAGGGCGTGTAGAGTTAGAAGTTTGGCTCTACATGAGATCTGATTACTTTTTGACAGTGCGAGCTACATGGTCTCGTCTTGGCAACATTTAACATAAAATGTTTTTGTGGGATAACATAAATTCCCATCACAATTGCCCACATTGATCCAGAACACCTAAGTATTGTTTGTGATGAACACAAGAGACGGCTAAAATGCAGAATTATTGGAATTCCTTTTCATGGATTGAACTATAAGCCGCGCGGAACTATAAGTTGGCCGCGCCTCACATTGGATTATAATTTCAGTGCAAGCTTGGCTACGAATTGAATGGCCAATCATTGTACCCAATTATTGTTCCGTTTATGTCCAATATCTGTCCAAGACCGATATACACATTGGTGTATAGGATCCAAGACTACAACTTGTAGCCAATATACCCAATGTGAGGCGCCACCATTAGGTATTGAGGGGGGGGGGGGGCGCTTTGTCAACAATAGGCAACCCCGCCGCCTGCACCCCCGTCCCCACCCCAGGCGCGGCCAACTAGCTCCGCGCGGACTATAGAACCAGAGGTGGGTCCTCTGGTTCGCACAGTTTTTACGACGAAGCTTGGAGATGTCTTTATTATAATTAACTACCTAACTAGCCTACATTGTCCCACTGCGAGGCAAACGCCTCACTCTACCTTTTCCACACTACCTTTTCTTTTGCAAGTGCCAGCCCTTTCGGTACGGGAGTCAAGCTCGTCCCGCCATTTTCGTCTTGGCCTGCCGCCTAATCAACATTTGTTTATATATTAACAAATACATAAACCTTTCAAAATTCAAAATATTTTATTGTTTTCGGAATAAATTCTCTAAATAATGGTGAAACCGCATCAAAGTTCGTTTGCATAGTTTTGAACCTTGTTGTCCTTCCAAACTATGCAAACAGAGACATAAAACAAATTTAATTTTTGTACAGATGATGCTCCATTGCTCCGGTACACGGTACGGTACTCATACGGTAGCTTTGATGTGGCTCGCTCGCAGTCAATTTCGTAAAACATTCGGAAATTCACGTGAAATGAGCGAATAATATTGATTGGCACTGTTCTCCCTCTGGTTTAATATAGTTGTCAGAATAATAATATGACTGCCTCTCTTGCTCAATTAATTAGCTTCTGGAAATGTTACGTTATTAAGTATAATATATAGTTTTGACATTGTAATACATTATTATTGTAAGGTTCAATGAACATTCATTTACTGCTTGATAGTCGCAGTCTCCTCTCGGCAACAAACAAATGTCAAAATTGTAGGCAAATTAGAGGTATTTTTGACAGATTGAGATCACACTGTGAACGTACTTGGCCTTCAGTTGCATCCTTTTATTCGAGCCTGAGTGTTTGAGTTTATAAATGAGGGTAAAAACTGCAGTCAAAAAAGAGTATAAGTAAATTGACATTTTTGCAATAATTTTATCCTACAAAGTCAAAGTCAAAACATTTAGGTATTTCAAATAGGCACTTAAAAGGCACTTTTGAACGTCAAAAATTACGATAAAATAGAATTGATTCTAGTCGCCCATTCCAAAGGGTAGTTTTCATATGGAGAAGAATGGGCAAGAAACTCCACCGTTACACTTTTAAAATGTTTTACAATATTTTGTTTACATTAATTAAATAATAATATGTGAAGACGATGCACCTAAAATAAAATAAAACTACTAAGTATACCAAAATAGGTAAAAGAATTAAAAATGAAAACATGACATAAATTAATTATCTAATAGATACATATTTACAAACATGGTAAAAATAAACGATTTTCATTTAAATAAAAAATTACAAGTCAGGGTGTGAGTTTAAGTAATTAATCCGAGCTAAGCTATGAAATACTGTAAAAACACAAGCGGATATCTATACTACGACGGACGGATATAAATAAAATCATGTTCTTTTGGAAGGCCTATTATTTTGGAAAATGTTTGTTTTCTCCTAATTGGACTAACTGAAGTATATTTGACTTGCTTGTTGTGTGCTCCGCTAAGGCTCCGGTTTGTTGGGTTTCCTCTTGCGGCTTTACCCTAGCTTGTTCCTAGTTATTAGGTATCGACTTATGACGATCAGTGCCAACTGATCGTCGTAAGTAGCTAAGACTGAAAGTAGCTTAACAAGTCATTATTATGCTATTGCCCGTCTCTTTACTTCTGTAAAAGATGTATCAAATAGTGATAAATGTAGACCACTTTAATTTTTCTATTGAAGCTTTCCCAGTGAAGCATTTCCGTCGCATGCTTCTAACTTATAAAACACGTTATGTCACTATTTAAGTGCTTGCGTAAACAGCAGCGGTAATAATGATTAATTAACGTGTTGATAATGGAGGATATAAAAACATAAAAACTCTTCCCCTTGTTATTATTTATAGTAGCGGCAAGGCTAAAATCTACATGAATGCCTACTGCTACGCCACTTCTTCTTTTAGTAAAACTTATTAACGCTTACGGCAGACAGAACCAGAGTAGGCACGTAAACCTGACAATCGATATGTTACTCATACCTAAACAAATGAAACGGATCCCTAAACCCATTTACCTTTCACTGAACTTGATTCCAACTGTGCGAGTATGTAATTGGGTGTTGACAAATGAATTTTACAATACATACATGTGTATTTACTTTTCCTTTTAAATCCGACGCTTTGTTTTCGTGTCGAGTTTTGTGAATTTTCGCGAGCACACACACGCTTCAAACAAACATTAGTTATGCTTTATTTCTGAGTAAAAAGAAAGGGAAGCGAATTGTACAAGTTTTCATATCACCCTATTATAGAGCCGACCGCAGGCAATCCATAAGAATAGAACATGTTTATCATATTAAAGTCGGTCTCGGTGCCTCCGCCGTAATTTGGGCGTAGGCCACAAACAAAATGCATTAATTTAACTTTGTTCATGAGTTTGTATTTGTCTTACAACTTAACATAGCAATGTTGTTCGCTGAAGGTTGAAGGTCACTCTAACAATGCTGAAATCGTATGAATTTTTAAGAACCGTCGAATAATAAACTGGTTTTCTCCTTCGTGGTGAGATAGTCTTAAAATAGTTATCTTGAAATATGCGATGTAGGTTGGAGAGCTCCACATCTGGGTCTTTACTCTATCCGCATAAATTATTTAGGCACTTCATCACGGCTACGTTCCTATTCGCACTAAAGACACCTTCAAGACCTGTCTGCTCTGCTCTGTCTAAAACATACCTGTATAGTCTCGACACCCAAACGCAAAATTATTTTATCTACAAATCACGAAACGCTAACCTATATTTTTATCCAAACGAGTTGGCAACGCCTCCACTGTAGCATTGTCATAAATAAGCGCCTTATATACCTATTTACGATAAGTTGTAAGACACGTTCACCCCTTGGAAATCGCTGACTTATCGACTGGGTATGCCCTTGGGCTTTAATTATAAACTTGGGTCGTTTAAGTTGACTTTGTTATATATAAAACAACGTCGCGCTTCGTTGAAGCCACTACCTATGCGAGCTTAGGGGTAACGTGGTTGGCGGCGGCGAATGAAATTACCTGATTGCACGTAATAACCCACAAACATTATGAAACTCCCCGTCGCCGCGACTAAGCTTTATCCCGCGTTCAACGCCGTCGAACACACTTGATTCATATCCATATATATATATAATTGTATTGTTATACATATGCTTGTTTCTATCCGCAGAATTATTTGTGCGACATAATAGGTACCGTCACCGAGTATCGATCCGCCCAGCTCACTCATCACTCGGAGTCTTGTCATTTTTGAATGAATGCCACATATTCTTGTGGTTGTTTGTTTTACGTTGATGAAATCAACGTTGACATAAATGATTTATCTGTAGTAGCCATCAGGTACCTACGTACGTACATTTGTAATAGTACAACTGCCACAGCTGAAAACATAATCCATAAGCCAACATCAACATCATTTTATCCGAAAGACGGCCATCCCTGGAGATAGCCCATATTAATCCCTTAGTAATTACCAAAATTTCTTAGTAACTGACTAACTAATTCTCCTATCAATAATAATTCCTTCAAAATTTGTAGGCTTACAAGATTCTGTTACTTAGTAATTTGGTACTCGGCTTACGTTCCACTGGATATGCAACGTGATACAAATGCACCATAATCACTACTACCTACTTAGGTTCTTAGATAGGTCCTCGAGCTCAATTATTGAGCGACTCGTCCTAATTCTCATCTCAAATTCAAATTCGCAAGAGAATTTCGACTGTAAATTCTGTATAGCCACAAATGAATGCAATGCCGGTTTAAATGGTAGCTTAGTCAATCAGATGTCTAATAAATCTGATTTTACCTGCAAAAGGGAAACTTGATATTAACGTAGAAACGAAGGAGAGAACAAATAGCAAATAAGCGCGGTCGGTTATCAAAATAAAATAAAAATAAGTGCAGAAACAGTTCCAGGATCTCAGTTTACCCAAGATGTATGCGAACGTACTTCGAAATACATTTAATAAATGAAAACGAGACTTGCACTAAGATTACTTTAGATCTTATGGATCTCGAAGCTATTAGAGAATTCACTCGTATTTGATATTAATATAGGATATCCTATAATAAATGACTTGAATGACTTATGGCACTAAAACGTGGTCGCTCACAATGGGTCTTATAAGAATGCTAAAAGTCACCCAAAGGGCAATGGAGAGATCTATGCTTGGAGTTTTTCCTGCGTGATCGAATTAGAAATGAGGAGATCTGCAGGAGAACCAAGGTAACCGACATAGCCCGAGGAATTGCTTAAGTGGCAGTGGGCAGGGCACATTGCTCGCAGAACAGATGACCGATGGGGCCGAAAGGTTCTGGAGTGGCGACCGCGTACCGGAAGACGTAGCGTTGGAAGGCCTCCCACAAGGTGATCCGACGACCTTGTGAAGGCCGCAGGAACCCGTTGGATGCGAGAAGCACAGAACTGGTCGAAGTGGAGGTGCTTGGGGAAGGCCTATGTCCAGCGGTGGACGTCTTTCGGCTGAAATGACGATCCTATAACAATAATTATTACTTTTTACATCAAGGTAGCCCGGGCTGAATCTACTCCATTTTTCTATCCTCCTTAAAATTAAATAGTGTTTTTCTACATGCCATTAAGTTCTTAAATATTCGTCGAAGTTGGGTGAGGCAGCCATCCGGGTTGAAACCTCACCAGTAATTACATGAATACGAATCCTAAAACCACCCCGCTTTATGAAAAAGGTACTCTAACTGCTAACGAACACTAACTAGCTCATCCAACTTATTAGGATTAACTCCTACACTATTTGCAGTACCTATCTACACAGGTGGATTTTAGCCTAACTCCTAATATCACTCTATTATTTAGTACCAACATCAATTGCATATCAACAACAGAATGTATTAATTTGACATTTGCTTTGTAATGATCCGTATATATTAGCAGGCACTCATACATAAATTACAAACGGCACGTATTATTCGATTGTCTGACCGACGTTTTAAAGGACATGTGTGGGTAATAACTGCTCATGCCTACGTCACGCTTGATGCACATTGTCTGAACAACGGACATCAAGAGTACAATGACATAAATATGACTGAAACACTAATTTGACACTAATCTCATCTCAATCCAACGTCATAACTCAGCACAAACAAAGTCCATTTACTTTCTTTATTAAAAGGCTGTAGACAATCCAAATTGGAATCTAAAGGATCGCAATGGATGTTGATTACAGTGAGTTTTTTTAAGCTAAATGGCCCACTAACATCCATTAACGCCTCGAAATATATCGTTGCTCGCATGACTACAAGTCCCTATCTAATTTTTTGGCTGATTTGCGTTGAGACAGCTACATTTTTCTATTCGTGATTCGTTACACTTTTCAATAACCGTCGTACCTCTATGTTATTTGGATCTCAAATATAACCATTATGAAAATCAACAAAATGTAAAGAATCACGCATGGAAGAGTGTAGTTGTCCTGATTCAAATCGGCTAAAAAATGAGATAGGACTTTTAGTCAGTGTGAGAGACAATATGTGCCACTGGCGGGCAGAGCTCCAATGTAACATTTAATTTGTAGCTACAGGAGCTCGGTACATAACAAAGCCGATGAAACACAAACAACATTGCTGACTTTGTTTGATATTCAAGAAATAAAGCTGAAAAGCGACACAAAAGCTAGGTGTCTTTGAATAGAAGCTCCGATGAACAAAGACAGCACTGCACGGCGGTGCTTTAGTACCTAGCTAGAAAGAAACGCAATAGCAATAATAAGAATTAAAAAATACTGAAATAAGCAAGAAAAGTGAGTAGTTTTCCATTTCCTACAAATCACTCTTATACAATAATATACAATACAATCTTATTTATTGTACGTACAATCCATCCAAATCTTTTTTTTTTACATTCCTAAGAATTTTCTCCCTGACTTCTGCTTTGAAAGATGTTTCGAATTTCCTAACTTTTCCGCACAAATCACCTGATAAAAAACCACGTTAACTCTATGCAAGTTTCTTGCCTGTGGCATACAATAAACTTGAGGCAGAAAATGGTCTGAACACTGTTTAGACGGCGCAACTGTTGTGAAGCAACAATAAAAGTTATCATTACTTTTGGTACGCCACAGGCAATTAAATCAAACCGTGTATTACGAGGTTTTATACAGGGCGATTTTTTATTCAAGCTAGTTTTTGTACATCCTAGTGAAAAAGTATCGCTGTCAATGCGGTGAAGCAGTCGACTGCCTCTGAAACAACACTCTATCCTGCAACAAGAGCGCTGGTCGGATGGCACGGCACGCCAGCATTAACGACATCATCGTCGGGCTCTTGTCGCCGCCGGGGCGCCAGCTGTTTTCGATCCCAATGGCTTGACACGCGACAATGGGAAGAGGCCAGATGGAATGACCATAATGCCTTGGAAGTTGGGTAGGCTTTTGGTGTGGGATGCTACCTGTGTCGACACCCTCGCGCCACCCCATCTTCCTAGCACGGTGGCTGCGGCGGCTGCTGCAGGAGCAGAAAACCTCAAACGGCGCAAATATAACAACCTTATTGGGAGCTATATGTTTAAGCCGTTTGGGGTTGAAACACTAGGGCCTTGGGGTCCGAGGGCTCATCGAATATTTCGGGACATCGTCAAGCGGTTAGTTGACTCTACGCGTGACCAGAGGGCTGGCCTATTTTTAGCCCAAGGAATAAGCATTGCCATCTAATGTGGTAAATGTGGTAATGCTGCCAGCCTTTTGGACACTTATCCCTTTGACAGCGATGCGGACGAATTTTTTGATGCCCAATGAGCTCCTGCCTTTTTCTTTTCCTTTTTTTATTATGTACTTGTAAATAATATGTATATTTTAGTGTTAAATTGTAAAATAGGTTAAGTGTGTTAGAAATAAATTTAATAATAAAAAATATTTTTGAATATTTTTGTGCATGCCTTAGCGTTGGTTTCGCTTATCTAGGCATAAAAGGAAACATGAAAAGTTTTATGGGGTCTTAATAAAATGATTGAGGCACAGCAGAACATTGACCTTTAAATTAACCGACCACATCTTTATGCCGTCATAAAGTAGACGAGCAAACACCGAGAAGGCACTGTGATGGTTCCTCCTTTGAGGAGATCATCCTATATGAGCTGCCAAAGTACTCACTATTCCATCAAGAACTCGGTAACTTACTTTATCACTTAAACTGTAGTTTATACGTTTACCTTTGAAATACTTATTATTGTGTAAAAAAAGAGTAAAATGTTATTAAATTGTAATCTTACATAACATTTTAAAAGTTCTCTTACTGTGTAAACTCGTATAAGAGAATTCCCTGTGAAGAGCCGTGGGCGACCGAATCGCAGTCGAAAATCGATATCTCGTGAAACTTAGGACTATACCCTATTCAAAGCACCGCAGAGTTTACGACTGTTATAGTACCTATTATATACAACAAGCCTTTGTGCACGCCTGTCCTATGTCACCGAGATCCTGAACAGTGGTCGACGTGACGCTATCTTTTACATTATATTGTTCCAAATAGGGTTTATAAAAATATGCGCGTGACCTACAAAAGTTTAATGTACCTATTCCACTTTTAAAATTATAATACTATGTTGTAATGCTAGGATATAATTCAATTTATTAAGTAAATTCGGGTTAAGCTGTTAAAATGGCTGTGTAAGTGATGAATGAATGAATGAAATGCTGTTAATTTACCTGTTTTATAATAACTCAATTTCCGTAATTGACCATAATTTACCTAATTAAATGTTGCGGAAGGTAATTATAATGAATGCGTTCAATAACAGATAATTATACGAACCGCATTAATTATGAAACAATTTATGAAATAAATTATTTAATTGAGAAGCTTCACGTGCTGTCTACGTTCTCACGTTTCTCTGGAGCTTACATTTGTATTCTTCAAGCGTTAATTCTTCTCGTGTGATGCAGCAAGGTGTTCAAAAAGGATTTTTCCTACATTTTAATGTAAAATGTTTCACATTTATGCAGTGCAGACCCAATACTGAATAATGCTCTGTGTCTTTGAGAATTTTACAACACAATACTAGTACAATACCGCATGTACTAGTATTGTGTTGTAAAATTCTCTCTTTCAGTCGTCAGTAATTTGACTTTCGGAAGAAGACAAAGCGTTGTGTAACTAACTATACATACACTGTACAACGTTTATTATGAGTAAGGGGGTTTATAGGGTATCAGTTAATATGTTGCAACGCTTCGCGACGCTTCCACTGAGGAAAATAGGTTGCGGAAATAGGTTATGAGCTAGAAATCTGTGAAGACCTGCACTGTTATGATCTTTTAAGTTCAATAAGTTTTGGCTTTCCGGCCGGTTTTGCTCAACTTCGCGTAGATAAAAAATATTCTACATTTATTATAACACGCATCTGTACCGCCTTTGAATTTAATCAGTTAATTAAAAAAGCAAATGCGAAAATATGTTAATAGGTAGTTAAAATAAAACCGTCATATTTACCTATGAGTATTATTAGAGTCCAAAGTAGACTGACTTATTATTTACCTAGACGATAGGTTCTCAACCTTATTTTGCCGATCGCCCAATTTGAAAATATATGTTCTATGTATTTTTTTTTCTTTTTTCCATTTTTATTTCACTTACCATCTGTCGCGCAATGAACAGTTATAATAATAATAATTTAATTATCAGGCAACTAAGGCCCATAAATAAAATACACAAAATAATCTTATACAATAATAAACTAATACATACGTATTAAAAAACTTTAAAACTATGACGATACACGTAACGTTGTCGGCGTCATGTTTCGCTGTGTGGTGTCGCGTAACCGTCCTCGGTCACGTCGATATACGACACCTTTCGGCCAAAAGCCACGATTATATTTATACGTGTTATATTTTTTAGTCGTAAGATCGAATACTTATAGTCTTCTACTGTCCCCTGAAAGTCTTAAATGCCCACGAGAAGCTTTATAGCCCAAGTTGAGAACCATGACCTAGACTAAACAAATGAAGAAATTCAGTTATTGTTTTTTAACCCTTGATTGGTAGGTAGGGACGTGAGCGCTACAAATAAAGATTTCCATAGAAAATCTCACAACGGAGTCACGCGATCGAGGAACTTCGGCCCTATACTTAGTCAAATATTCATGCAGTACATACAAAGCTTATGTTAGCGTGTTTACGGGTGCATCATAATAATTTCATGTGCTATTCGAGCGGTGTAAACATGCAGGGTGGTGCAGGTACTCAATCAAGTGACCGTCGACCACCGAAGCGGTGAAAGCTTGGCGTTCGATTTATCTACTTAGTGCCGGAAATACATGGCCGACGACGTGACGGATGTTGCACTTTATAGCAGGGTGAGATTTATAAATGGAATGCAACTAGTTTTATGCGCTTGTAGTAATAGTTTTGCAAAACTGAACAGTCAATAAAATCGTATCGAAGCATTTATGTCTGTTCGTATGTTTGAGCTTCAGGAAAGATGGATGGGATTGTGTGAGGAATGTAATAAAAGAGAAGGGAGTGAATGATAGAGTGATGGTTGATGGTTGACGTTGAAGATGACAACGTGTTCCGCCGACCCCAAGTAACATGGGACAAGGGCAGGAAGATGTTGATGATGTATGTTTGAGCTTCACGCCATAACAACTGGTCAGATTTCAATGAACTTTAGTGTAGAGCTTAAAACTATACCGAATAAGGACATAAGCTTTTATAAAGGTACATGAAATAGTTACCCTGTGACGCAAAAACGCGTGTTTAATTTCGTAGGTAGGGACGTGTTTGGATTTATTTGTAACCCCCTTCTTCATGACATTAGTAGGTATGCGTGAATTTTTGTGGGTGCCTGTAAACATTGCAATCAAACACTGCATTCATAGAAACTGAATGTTTGCGTATGTCGTTGGTTTCCCTTATGCGTACTGACCGTACATCATTATTCGTTTTGTTTGCGTTTTTTTTAAATTGCTGAATGGGCCCCCTCTTGACCTAGATCACGCCTCATGGAAAGCGATGGATGAGGTCTGTGGTGGAACTAACGTGCCCAGAAGATGCCTAAGGCACTGGAACTCCCACGCATGGACTAAACACAGCAGGCTGCTTGACGCCGAACTCCGGTGGGAGGGTGGTCGCAAACTAGGCGGGCGTTAGCCCATTACCGCCGCAAGGGAAGGATTGGCCAGTCAAATAAGGTGTTAGGTGTGACTGTCCAGGATGCGCCGAGCGCTCGGCTCAGTTGAGTAACTGGCGGAAAAAACTGCGCTACACCCAAAAATAATGTTGTGAAATAATGTTGTTGTTCCTTAGAAATTATTTCTTAATTTCTAGTTCTATATTTTTGGCGTAAGTACCTATATGTAATCGTAAAATATTTCCGCACGTCATCTCTTGCTGAACACTAGTTCACGCTTTCATTTACTTTTCAAGTACCTAAAAGTTGACGTCATCTAAAAGCGTTACTTACATCAAATCTACCGGTCGACCCGAATGTGTGAAATGGGAAAACAGAAATGGGAAATGTTGGTTGCATGGAAAAGCATGCAACCAACATTTCCCATTTCTGTTTGAAGTTGAATTAATTTCTGCATCATGAACATTATTAATTTCACATACTTAATTGCCCATCCCGAATATCATTTCAGCGAGCATTTTCAGAGTTAGTACGTCGAAATAATAATTATTCGCTGGAAATTGTTTGCAAAAGTTTTATGCTCTGCACTGCAGCTCATGTGTACTTTTCGTGGGATAGGGAAATAAAATATCATCAATGTAATGCGTGGTAAATGTTTTTGGTCCAGTCTCAATGCTATGAATTCAGCGAAACTGTAATTAAGAATGTCAATCAATTTGATGCATGTGAAACTTTATTCAACAGCCAATTAAAATGATGTGCCCTGTTTGTTTTTGGAGGGAAGCAATTTATTTATAAATTACGGTTCAATATGCTCAATTAATGAATCATTTTTAAACTGAAGTGAAAACTGTAGACCCAAGTCTACAGTTTAGTTTTGAAAATATTCTTCTGAATATTTTTAATATAGGTACTTAAATGCCAACGTTTAAATTGAAAATATTCAGAACAATATTTTCTGAATTGATTTAAGGGAAGGAATCATTAAAGTCATCAACACAATTCTCTAAGACCTAGTAATCCCACTGAATGACTATTTCATGAAATCTTGATATTTGGGATTATACTAACTTAACAAGTTGTATTACTGATTCTAATGATTATAATTCTGTAAATACATATTTGTTACGGTCGCGAATCATATTTTAATCAAAGTACAACTTAATACTGACCAGCAAATTGCAAAAAACGTAACAAAATTTGAAATTCGCGGGCTACCTTTGCCCTTTAAATACTTGGACTTAACTTGTAGGTAGTCGGTATTGTCAAAGTAGAAAAGCTTGTAGCGGTCGTCTAATCGAACCATGTAGGGTATTGTAGAGGCAGAAATATTTGTCAAGGCGTACTGCACTTCTGATTCCAGCGCGGTTCATGCCACATGGTTCTTTTCTTTGATCCTCAACTCTACCAAATATTAAATGCATACTTAAACTCAAGGCTTTTCGCCATGGGGGTAAACAGAATCTACAGAAGGACACCTGCTACTATCCTTTCATACCCCTTTTGCTTCGTACATCTGTGGTCTTAGTGTGAGTTTTTTCGACTCACGTTCGATTGCGAGCGCGTTAGAATTTTGTATGGGAAATTAGGTTTCTCCTAGTGACCATCAGGTGGCGCTATAACTTTTTCCCTTATAAAATTCTAACGCGCTCGCAATCGAACGTGAGTGAAAAACTCACACTTAAGCCTCTAGTCATAGACTTACGTTCATACAACTGATCCAGTCAAAATTAACTGCATTGTGTCCTTTCACCGTAATAAACGTGGCCCCCTATTGGGCCTCATCAGTATAATATAGGTGAACCTACCGTCGAAACGAAAAAAAAAGAAGAATGTGTGGTACTTATGTTGATCTAAAAATCTACCACATAATTCCACTAAAATTCCGCTAGTTCGACACTAAATTTAACTCTGCCACGCCAGGCACTGTAAATTAGAATCACCACAATCAAATGGTGCCGACTCTGTTGTTCACAAACTAAACTAAGTACAGTGAATCTTTTTCTTTCTATTTCAGTAAGAAAAGGACAGAAGATAAATTTTAGTTTAGTCCTGTCAAATTAATCAACTCCAGACGTAAATTGACATAAATTGATGTAATTTTAGTAGGCAAGTTTTTTATCACGTCTAAACTTGTATGGAGTAGTGTCAGGCGCTGATTAATTTGACAGGACTAAACTAAACTTTCTCCTCTGTCCTTTTCTTAATGAAATAGAAAGAAAAAGATTCACTGAACTTAAATTTAGTTTAGTTTGTAAACAAGGGAATCCGCGGTAGTAGCGAAGGGTCAATTTTTGTAGGAGGTAAGCCGGAGTAGATATCATTAACTTGTTTCCTTGAAAGCAAGGAGAATATGAATTTATAATTCTACTTATAAATATTAAATAACCCGTGGCATCAATTACACCTGTCATTAAAGCCCGCTTGCATCACAAAACATTCTGTCCCTGTTATCTTAGCGCTAAACGAACGATTTGTGAAGCAAGTGGACCTAAGAATTGGGTATTAGGTACAATTAGTATTATAAAATACGCCACTTGGGCCTCTGCTGTCATAGTAGCTAGACGGAGCTCAGGAGACGCAGAGATTGAAAAGCAATCTGGACTTTTTACTGCCAACAATTCTTTATCTCCCTTCAATGTTTCTATCAATTTCCGTAAAACGGGAAACGGCACTGGTTTTTATTTCTCTATTTTCTCATTAAGTTCCAGCTCGGGAACAGGTAATAAAATGAATAAAGAATACGTAAAGTGCTTGGCCAGACTGGCAGGCACCGCGGGCGCGGGGCGGACGCGGTGCGGCGTATTCAAACATAAGAACCTCATTTGAGTGTCCACAGTGGGCACGCATGTGCGTTGAGCGGCGCGGGTTGCTCGGCGCGGGGTGCGCGCGGGGAGCGCACGGGCAACTCATGCCATAGCTCGTTCATACAAGTGTCCGCAATGAGTGCGCGGACGGCCCGCGCGTGGACCGTGGTTCTCAAACTAGTTCCAGATTTTTTTTTTGTATAAATAAGTCTTCTTCATCCATATTATATTTTGACAAACACTGGACACGACAAAACGCAGCCGCGCCCGACTGCGGACAATCAGATCGCGAGCGTTCCCGCACCCGCGCCGCTCCCCACCCCGCGCTTCTAGTCTGGCTAAGCACTAGTGTTTAGCGTTTCTTTTTGTTTTTGTACAGTTAATTATGTAGTTAGTATTTTAATTTAGTAACTAGTGTAAATAGTTAGTGAGATTATGAAAATAAAATGTTCGGTAGCAAAAGCGTTTATTATTTTTTGCTGCGATTGTTTTTAATATTTCTTGTTTCGCGATTACTGTTTTATGTATTTATTCTCTTTGACATGTTCAATTAAAACTCCTTATTTTTTCTCATTTTGATTTTAATATTTCAACAAAGCAAAGCAGGTAGTTCCGGGGACTTTCTCTTTGAATTAGAAGTAGGTTTCATTATTGAAGGACTTTTTATGTTTACATGCTCTTAGTTGCAGCTGATTTGTGTAGTGGACTCAAAGACTAATGTGATTGGCCCTGGCCGTTTAATGTAAAAAATAAATAAATAAATAAAAACAGCTAAATCGCTTTCGATGTTTGCCATGGACAAGTTTTGCACAATATCGTGTTGTTGGCTCAGTAACTGGATCTGCGAATATGGACCTGCAACTGGACCGGTTAGATACCGCTCGCTGCCTTAATACTTACAAACCGAATACTAAACAATATGTAGAAACTTGTATTTATGTCAGAGGCTTTAGGATAAAGTAGGCTTACAAAATAACCAGTCGTTTAGAGAAAAGCGGGCTCGGACTTTAAAAAATAATTCATAGGTAATCAAATAATTTTGATTCTTTATCTACATGAATACCATAATATATAGTAAATACTCTAATAAAACGGCACTCGTTTTTGGCTTTGATAATAAATGATGAACCATTTCCACCGTAGGTAGGTATGTTTGTAAAAGTGAAATGGAAATGGAAATTCATCGATTTGCCCGCATTTTCACTAGACTTTCGGATCAAAGACGAAACGCCTGCGTCATTTATATTCCATAACACGTTTTAAACTCGAAGTTCATCTCGTATCAAAGATGAATTGTGTGGAATGAAATGAACGTTCATTTACGTAGTAGGTACGTTAGTTGTTATTGTCTGGCCAGATAATGTGTGGGGACGAGTGTTACTCTCCAAATACAACGCGGTCACATTAACTCGACGCATCTCTGGAATGCGAGGCCCGCATAGGGCTGCCATCACCTAAATTAGTGACCCCGGATGAAAACTTCAAAAACCCCGGACATTTGGGTGAAATAAAAAAAAAACCCCGGACTCCCTCAGAAAAAAAGTTACAATAACATAAAAACATCGTTAAGTATCATATTTTTTTTCTTATTTAAGTATAGAATATCAATTTAAACCTCAACAATACTAATGAAACACTTAATTTATTAATCAATTATACACTCTTCTCTATGTGAGAGATATTCTGTAAACAAAAATAATTAGGAACACTTCTTTTTGGAATCAATGAAAATTAAAAAAAAAAGTAAATCAAGCAATGTCACGAGCGCACACATTTGCCGCTCAGCTAATATTTAACCATGATTTAAGGCCGATTCACACATATCAGTGAAGTCACAGTTCAGACACAGTACCGGCACAGTGCGAAATATTCTTTCATACAGTTTCTATGAACGCATCCCCACTTGTCAGTGTCAGTGACGACACAGTGCTCTCAGTGTCAGTGGCGACACCGGCAATCACGGACGTATTCGTTGACGACGATATTTTTGTCGGATCACGGACGCCGCCGCGGCATCAAAAACAAAATGAACAAGAATATTGAAACAGCTCTCTGACATTTTAAAATATTCAAAATATTTCCTTTCACCTTTAACCAATTCTTTGTATAATGTCATGAATTCTCCTTCTGTCTCTCTTGATCGCCATGCTTCATGCACCCATTTTCTCTTTCTTCTTTGATGCTGCTCTTCTTCTTCGTCCAAAGCAATAGCTGTCATTGCCAGCTCCGTAGTACTGAACGCCATAATCTCGATACTTGACGACGAACACGTTTTCACTGAAGCTTCGTGAACTGAGTACTGACATGTGTGAATTGAATTACTGACGCAACACTGTAGCACTGATACTGAACTGAGCGAACACTTTGACGAAACTGTGGCTTCACTGATATGTGTGAATCGGCCTTTATGCTTTAATTTATTGCAAATCATTCAAAGTCGGATTTCCCCTAACACAGAATGTGTCCGGGTTTCACCCGGACACTTTTTCAGGACCCCGCCCGGACGCTCCCCGGACGCCCACCAAACTAGAACAAATCCGGGGAAACCCGGACGGATGGCAGCCCTAGGCCCGCATTCCTTAGCTCGCCCAGCAAGTGTTAGGCCTTTGTCTTTGTTACCGATACGTGCGTCGATAATTGGGCTAGTTTTCTGTTGTTGTTTAAATTATACTTTTTTATTAGGTATATTTAGGTATATTACCAAAAAACCAATATGACGTCATCAACGCCAAGCGTCGAGTAAACGTGACCGCGTTGTAAGTGCTTTTTACCCGACTGCGCGACGCAAAGGAGTGGTAATGTGTTCATCAGCCTATGTATGTATGTATGTTTGTATGTTCCTTTGAAGCACTATACAGACCAAACGCCTGGGCCGATTTTTATGATTCACACGTTAATCGATTCCTCTTAGTCCGGCGAGTGTCACTAAAGACATAACGTTATTGAAAATTCATTAAATTATTTTTTTTTCAAAACCTATCGAGTGGGGTATCAAAATAAAGGGTTTTAAAAGGTGATTACAAAAATATATACAACATATATACTTAAAAGCAATTCGAAGTGACAAATTGTAAAAAACACCTACCAAGAACTAAATCGTCTGCGAAATCTTTCACATTTGTAAACTAAAAAGCTGGAAATAAAAAAAGTTATTTAAAAAAATAAAAAACCCGACAGCGGTAAAAAACTTAAGTTAAAAAAAACTGAAAAGCTAAAAACAAGCCCATTTTAAATTAAATAAAAGTTGGAAGCAGGCGGGACCCATACCATTTTTATTATATTTTCAAATTCAAATGGGTCCCGCCTGCTTCCAACTTTTATTTAATTTAAAATGGGCTTGTTTTTAGCTTTCCAGTTTTTTTTAACTTAAGTTTTTTACTGCAGTCGGGTTTTTTTATTTTTTTAAATAACTTTTTTTATTAGCTGACTTAATTTTGATTTGTCATGTAAGTAATTTTTATGTTTAGGTACTACTTACTTTATGTTTAGTAATTTTTTGTATTCGGTTTCCTATGCCGTCTTAAAAGCGTTTACGCCGTACGGCATTTCATACAAACTTTCAAGCCCTTATTTTTCGAAATTAATGAACCGATTTTAATGAAACTTCATACGCATAAGCAGGATATAAAGGTCTAAAAAGTTAGTAGAGAACATTTTCCTAGTTTTTTTATCCTAGTTTTCACTCATTTACATTTTCCTAGTTTTTTTATCCTTGTTTTCACTCATAACACCCGTCTTAAGAGTCACGGTAGGTAATTCAGATAATACTATGTTCCTTTTGAAGCACCCGAAATATGGTCACAGCTTTTTTGTTTCTGGTTGTAACGGAGCGTCATAACACTACACTTTTGTACAATCGGTTCTAGAAAATTACGTGGGTGCTTGCTAAGTTATAAAATTGTGTTAAGGACCGAAAAATTTCAATTTAAGTATCATAATAAAAATTAAAATTAAAACTATTTTGTGCTAGCAATTGGACATCCCTAATCCCTCAAATAATTGTGTCTGTCTTTCTACCAAACATCCTGTATATAGCTTTCAATTCCCTATGCGAGTTAGTTAACTAGGTTAGATTTTATATTTTAGTGACCTTTCCCATCGAAGTGGTATGAAGAAAGATGGGCCACAAGTCTGCTATTACAATAGTGTCAGAGTGGTCTATCATTGATTTCATAATTGTTGATTTTGACAAGTTTGGTAATCTACTAATATAATGGCGTCATTATGACTTTCCAATGGTCAACCACTGACACTTCATTGAAAGAAATGGCATAGAATGGTAATCTCGTACATAATGACAAATGAATGACTGACATGCGGTAATCTGCTAAACTTTTGACAGTTCCTTTGATCCGTGACCTACCATTAGATCGTCATTGTGCAATGTGCAGTCATTGCTTTTAATTCGTTACGAGTATCGTATATGTTCTGTGCCATTGACCGACCAATGATCGATCATTATGAATTTAGCAGATTACGAACTTTTAGCAAAATGACAATTGGATCGTATTGGAATGACGTATTTATAAAAATAGATAGCAGACTTGGGCCCCACGTGACGTCGCGTCGCTGTCGCTGCGTCACCATTCGATCGGTGACTATCAGCGCGGTATGTCGCAGTTCGAAGGCTGTCATTATCATTCACCTACATAGGTACTTTGATATTCGCATTATATTCATATTTTGCGAGCATTCGACGACGATTACTTGCACTTACAGTACCTACTTTTTATGTGTCACTAAGTTGCGGGAATTTTATCATTTTCTGTGCATTAAATCCTGGAAATATAAATTGTTTATATAAATTATCATTGTTGAATTTAATGACGATCTTACTTGCAGTTTGATAACAATTGATTTTATTTGCGTCACTTTTCTGCTGATATCTTATTTTTTCGCATTTGTCCTTATTTATTTACTCTAGAAAAACAGTGGTCAGTTTAACTACTATTAAAACGATATGATTAAGTACCTATGTTGGCTATATTGATTATCCTTACCGTCACCGTTGAGTAATCTTAAGATTGTCGCACAAGGGTCATTGGCGCCTATTCTGTTGTTCACAAACTAAACTAAATTTAAGTTCATGCATCTTTTTCTTTCAATTTCATTGAGAAAAGGACAGAAGATAAATATTAGTTTAGTCCTGTCAAATTAAGATGCTCCATAGACAACTTTAGACGAGGTTAAAAAATTGGCTATTAAAAATACGTCAATTTACGTCAGGCGCTGACTTATTGACTAAAAGGCGCAAACAAACGCACAATATCCTCTGATAATGTTTTGAGGGCTATTGGAACGATGCAGTGCCGCCAGTCTCTTGGGTACATTACCAGGCGACAGCGATGCAGAGGAATATTTTGAATTTTTTGATTTATTTTTTTTTTTTTGAGGAATATTTAAGTTTTTTAATAGTTTTAGTTACATTATTAGCTTATGATATTTTTATTTTAATAATTTGTAGTTTATTTAGTTTTAGATGTTTGTACATATTAGATGTGTATAGCGTCAAGTAAAAAAATCTTTCACAATTATGGTATTTACTATTTACCCCTTGGACAACATACTGAACGTAAATAATGAAAAAACATTGATTTACGTGATAGGTAGGTAACAAAGTGGATGCGGAATAAAAACACGCAGGACGTTCAACACCTTGCTGTCCACTGAGAAGTGATGTACCTCTCCCCACGACCTAGCGACTGACCACGACGGAAGCAGACGGGGGCCCAAGCTAACAGAAAGTCGAAAGCAGCGCTATCCCTATTTTGAGTTGTGATTTACTTAGTAACATAGTGTTCCAAACAATCCATTGGACGAAGTTTAGAAAAATTCTTATAAATTACATTATAATACTTACATTCTAATATTTAATTTTAAAACATATTTTATACATAAGTACTTATAATACTCTGTTTCTGTTAATATTTTTTTACATTTTTTTTATTCTTATCATATCGGAGTGCTACCTGGGACTAGTGTTGCCAGGACTTAAAACCGAAAAGCCGGACAGACCAGCCAATTTAGCCGGACATATTGGGTAAAAAGCCGGACACCCTTAATTTTTTTGTCTTAGTATAACACTAAAATTAAAAAAAAAGTAAAACCTGGCTTTTTTTGTGGCGAAGAAGTGACTAGAGTGGTCAAATTTAAAAAGCCTAACAAAAACCGGACAGGCCGGACACCGTCTGATTTGGCCGGACACGCAACCAAAAAGCCTAACTGTGTCCGGCTTTAACCGGACGCCTGGCAACCCTACCTGGGACAGGTAGAATTTGTATGGAAACCATTCTGTTACCAGAAATGACCACAATGTTACTTAAAAATGAAAAAATAACTCAAAACGATGTCTTTATTTTATTATTGAATATTTACTAATACGATGTATTTTTTATTTAACGTAAAATTTATTTGAGGTTGTGACATTATTAATAATAAAAATATTCAAAGTGTTAAGGGACTAGTTTACCTGCGAACAACTTGACAACGACCCACAATCTGTACCAGACCCCAGCATTGCTTTGAAATAATTACGCTCTACAAAAGTTATTTAGTAAAGCGGACAAAAAGTTTCATTCTACCACCCATACAAAATGATTAAATGAAATCTGTATTATTTAACTACATATTATTATGTCGTCAAAACTGGCTTGACATAGTTGCTTCACATAGCGGTAATATTCATATAGCCAAGCAGCTTTGACGCAAGATATCTCGAAACGTTCCCAGATTTATTTCTGGTTCTGTTTAAGATACAGTGAATAAAAAAACCATAGATATCCGTGAAAAAAACCCTAAAAATATTCGCCACATAATAATGTATGTATTGACATTGAAATGTGTCCGAGGTTATTGGCTCCAACCCGACTTATTGTGAAGATGGCGGCACGTGCGACCCTGCAAAATCGGAAATTTAATGTGAAATTTTATGTAGGTACATGTTCCATATTTGTATATCTACATACTTTTGCTAATCAATAGATAAAAGATACATGTTGTTTGTGCATTAATTGAGCGCACCTGACACCGCACCGCATTGTACCCTTCGCATTGCTAACTAGAGGTGCTCGCGAACTAGATTGATCAATGGCCGTTTGTGAATCTCCCCTCCGGCTTTCTACTTGCGACTACCTGTTCCAGAACTGCGACTATTTTTGTAGCGGCTTTCAGGTCATCTTAATTAAGTAGTTATGAAGTTATAACTCCCTTGATTTTAGAGTTGTAAAGAGTTGATCGCATTATCCGTTGAAGATGTTGGGAGTTCTGGAGGATAGTTCCATCATCTTTTTAAAACTTTAAAGTTGGACGTAAAGTTTCAGAACTTTAGAATTGGCGGTATGTGCTCGTAAAAGTTTTGCCAAGATTTTGAGATTTTGGTGATTGGAGTCGTGTAAGGAGCAGCGGAAATCGATATGCAAAGTAGGTTGGTTAGCAATGTGGTGTGGAGGTCGCAGGCTATGCGTGCCTATGATCGATGGCGTTGCGTGCGCTGAGCGGGAGGTCGCGGGCCCGCTGGCGGTCCGTGCGACCCTCATCCAGCACTGGTAGAGCGCCGTGACGTGGCTTTTCTTTGTCCCACGCCGCCCGTCGTCGCCACCATTGCCTCCACCGCCTCCGTCGCTTCGTATCGCGACGCCGCGCCTACCTCTCATTGCGCATGCTCAGCGCGATATTCCTACCCACTACGTCATGATTTAAAATGATATGCGGAGCAAAGTAGCGTACATTCTATCTGTACGTCGTCACAGTACGGATTGTGACTGATACGAGCGTTCCAATAGTGATCGCAGCGCGGGTCGTGCCGTCGTCGTGCTGTACCGCTGTGGTCCCGTGGTTAGTTGGGAGCTGGGAAGGGAGCGCGCGGCAGTGCCGGTATCGATCTGAGCGTTTGGTGTGCCCGCTCGTGCACGACGCGACGTTCTCTCGGGATATTCGCCCAGTGGTCGCCGTCGGCGCCGGCCTTGCTGCACTGTTTACGCGCAGTGTATATTTATTTCATCCGCGCGATCATGCTCACCGGAGCTAATTGATAACGCGACACACGCATCCGTGAGCGCATCTCCGAGCCGCACCAGGCTCCGTCGACGTAATTGATACAATTCCAGAGCTGCAAAACTTTCGGTAAGTCCAGTTTTTTGTGTTCAACGTGCCCGAACTTTATTTTTGCATTTTATTTTTTTGCGGTTGGAGCGAATGTTTGCTAAGTTTTTAACACTAACGTTCTGTTCGTTAGGTTTTTAGTTGCATTTTATCCAAATTTATATTTTTGTGATTCTGTTCCATCTTTCCCCGTATTTAATCTCTGTTTAAAGTGTGTTTAAATATTTCTATTGAGTGTTTTAGCCGGCCATCTGGTTTATATTCTAAAGTTAGATTGTAAAATCGTAAACCACAGGGAATCATTGGTACATAGGTATTTTAACAGAGCGGGCGGTTTGTTGAACGCACTCCATCCAACCATGCTGAACAAATTCGATCCGGTTTTTGTAAAAATAATCCTATTTGTATTTGAGCATTCGCTATAGGTACTGTATATTTAGAGAAATACTACGTTAAAAATACACCCAGAAATTTTGAAAGGGCCTTATACACGTGAGGTATTCCTTATTCATACTGCGCATGTCTTTCAAGTTTATTTGTCATATATCTGTACAATGGAATTCCTAAAATCGGTAATATGTGGTTGGGGTTTACTCGGAACAATCTTCAATAGAGAGTATTCTTTACTTTTCAATCTAAATTTGAGCAGAAAAATTTCATGTATTTGAACCGTGTAGGTACGTGTTGAATGGCTCAGCAGTGAAATGGAGTGCCTACCTACACTGAAATCCCTCTTTAGAGTACACGGAGCCTCTTTACCCGCAGAGGCTGTTGAGCGACATTGTTAGAGCGAGGGCGAGGAAAGGAAAAAACCTAGTTATTCGTAGACTACTTTATTTAAATGGCACCTAAAGCCTTCGAACGAGATCGTTGAAATCTTTGCAGCATTCTTGTCGTTTCAAAGAGAGATCACACGGTGTTTAGCCGTCCCTAGATCACGTTGTTATGGCTTGTATTGTTGTTCCTACATAAATATAACTATGCACCTATTCAAAGTTCATAGTCTCTCCGTGGTGTTCCAATTATCACTCTTCCACACGTAGCTACTTCTTACATATAGATACACAATATCTCTATTACCATTTAGGTACTTACCTAATAAATAATATAATAATAATAAGTATAGATACATGGCAAAGACTAGAAATGTTTTGATAACCCTGTAGTTACCACAATCTGTTCAGCGCTGCGCATGCGTCATCATCGCTATAAAAAACAGCTTAAACGGCGACAAAAATGTCTCGCCACTGCACATTGACAGTCTTTTCAATACTGAAATGTTCTAAGAAAATTGCGTGTACTACATTTATATGGAAATAAGGTTTTAGGGATGTGCGATGATATCTTTTAACTAAAGGTGGAATCTTAGGTGCGGGACCCGCAATTTATCGTAATCCTACAGTATTTTATGTAGCATTCAATGGGGCTTCTTCAGTAAAAAACATTGGAACATTTAGACTTAGATTTGATGAAATATTGGACTTACTCCCGAATCTTCAGGCGACATTTAACTTTTCAAGATGTTCTTAAATGGCTGTCGCTTGTTACGTAAAATACAGAACGAAGGAAGTTCCGGGGACAACTTGAGAGTTTATGACAACTAAAAATCTAGTTGCGTTTGATAAATCGGCCAATGAACTATTTGCATAAAGAAGATGAACCGGCTGATACTAATAAATACAGAACCTAAATCAAGAATAATTGTTCACGGGAATTAAAAAGCACAAAAATAACGGCCAAAAATAAACCGATGATAAAAAAAGTTATCGAATGTAAGTAAATTAAGTATAGGACCTTTTCGGCATTCCCCTGTATCTATCATAATTGTTGACCGGTGTTTAACCTTTTGAACGCCACGGTCGGGTATAGACGACAAACGAAAACGTGCCCAACACGCGTTTGCTTGTCGGCTGTAGACGACGCGACGGTGGTGTGTTGGGCTCGTTTTCGTTTGTCGTCTATACCCGACCGTGGCGTTCAAAAGGTAAAAAATGTCGTTTTCTTGTCGGCTGTAGACGACTGTGGCGTGTTGGGCACGTTTTCGTTTGTCACTATACCCGACCGTGGCGTTCAAAAGGTAAAAAATGTCGTTATCTTGTCGGCTGTCGACGACTGTGGCGTGTTAGGCACGTTTTCGTTTGTCGTCTGTACCCGACCGTGGCGTTCAAAAGGTTAAAAAAACAAGTTCGATTAGGTAGGTCGGTTAGGTAGCTCACTCATAACTAGATTAGAACAGGTTTCCACAACCAGTCGCGATATTTGTGGAGAACCAAAAATACGGTCCGACCTTATCGTCGATGCTGACCTTTTCAGTTTAAATATAATTCGAACTAGTTCTCTGGAATGTTTTTAAAATAGTCATTGAATTTCATATTTTATTTTTGAGTTTACCTCAGCAGTTTCAAATTGGCATTGAAGTCATTCTATCAGCATTTGATTCCATTTGAAAAACTTAAGCTACGGGGTTTAAGTTTCATGGTAATGTACACACCATTTTTGCAGCAAGATGATTTTGTTGATTTGATTTCTGCAGAAAGGATATTATAATAAACATGATTCAGCAACAACTTGTTTAATATGAGTACTTGACTATATACTATATCCTCCTAGAAGGCAAACATCGTGAGGCACAAAATTTCATAATTTGTTGTCATGAGACATCACCAAACCGCACTAGGCCCGCGTGGTGGAGTTCGGGTCGTTCCTTCTCTCAGAGAGGAGGCCTGTGTCTGTTTCCCGACAGTAAGACCATTGCAGGCTGATTAATAGCCTCTTAGATGTACCTAAAGTAATATGTTTAGGTATAGGGAAATTAAAAAGTCAACCAAATTCAGCTACTAATAAGCTGTGCTTCCTAACATAGTAAATTAATTACAAAAATAACATAGTAAATTAATTACAAAAACAACTCTTCTGCTTTTAAAAAATACGACAAAATTTTGACAAACCAACATTGGTTTATGCCAGAATTTTCAGCTTTTTTTATTACCTAATATGCTTCTGTTATCGTATTGACACTATAATATGATAATAAGTAGTGATAGCTGCCAACACTTATCTGTCTTGCATAGGGTCGCAGCATAATGCTGAGCGATAGCCGTTTTGCGTGGATATGACGCATGTTTTCCCCAACCTTTTCTTATTTTTTTGTGTTTATGTTCTTTATGGCGTCATGTTTATCGCAAATATACGTATTTTCTTTCTTTCTTTCCAATCTGCAACGTAAGCAGCAAGGTAGACTGCCCGAAGTGCACCTATGGTGGTTCTTTAATGCCCCCATTCTTCTTATTTTCCGGCTATTAGGCAAGAGTATTTAGAAAATCACTTTTAGCGTTAAGCTTGTGACATACAATCGGACACGACCGCTTAGGTTGGTTCCAGGTTTAATACCTAAGTACCCGGTTTTTGAGGTAATTAAGTATAGCCCGAGATTATCAATTCGGTTTGATACCTTGAAACATTCTGTGTGGAAATAACCAATAACAGGTAACTTTATCTTTTATCTTTTAACCGTGCATTAGTGTAACAAAGGTTACCAAGGGTATTGAGCTGTTCAGTATATTCGCGTTCATTAGCAGAATTAATAATGCAATGTATTTGTTAACTTGTGACGTAACCAAGGTAGGTACTTACTTAAGCTACGCTGATGTATGTTACAGTAATTAACTTTAAATTGCCTGATGTTGAGGGCGTTTATATGATTTCTTTAAGTAAAGGTTAAACTTACGGCACTACCGCAAGAAAAACAAGTAGCGAAAACGTTTGACCTTAAGGAAAATAATGAAGTAACTTCATTTTAACTTAATTCCTACTTATAAATAATAATCAACGTTTTCAAGCTTTTGTGGCATAATATTAAGTATTAGCACTTTTCCCGTGGCTTAGTCTTCGTGAATTACTAGTTTTGCAATGTCAACAACCCAGTTCACTCTCTCTTCGGGGATGTTACAATAAGACGACGACTAATAGAGAAGTATGTTGGGATAAGGGAAGAAGAATGATAACGATTCGGGGTTGTTTTATTTAAAAGCATGTGTGACATCATTATCCTTTCTCAGATACAAGCTAGTCTCTACCGAATTACACAAATATCCTGAAAGTCTGAAAATAGACAAACGCATTCGAATTTCGCCATTAGTGTGAGATTATTGTGGAGTGTGATGAGAACCTGGGCCTCAAGTCTGCTATTACAATAGTGTCAGAATGGTCAATCATTGATTTCATAATTGTAGATTTTGACAAGTTTGGTAATCTACTAATATAATGGCGTCATTATGACTTACTAATGGTCAATAACTGACACTCCTTTGAAAGAAATGACAGAATGGTAATCTCGTACATCATGAAAAATTTATTACTAGGCGGTAATCTTTGACAGTTCCTTTGATCAGTGACCTACCATTAGAACGTCATTGTGCAGTCATTGCTTTTAATTCGTTACGAGTATCGTATATGTTCTGTGCCATTGACTGACCAATGATCAGCCATTATGAATTTAGCAGATTACGAACTTTTAGCAAAATGACATGGAATGGTGGTGGGATCGTGTTGGAATGACGAATTTATAAAAATAGCAGACTTGGGCCCCAGGACTTACAGTTAATATAAGTCTGAAATCGCCAACCCGTCTTGAGCAAACGTGGTGATCAATGCTCGTTCCTTCTCTTTTTGAGTAGAGCCTTTGCCCTGCAGTGAGACAACAATATGCTGGTATTATTTATATTTACATATATTGTGGATTGCACTAGCGTCTATCTGTTTAATTCATCGATCGAGGTTTTCATGTCGTAGAAAGGGCAGCGCCTTAAGTCCGTCCGGTTTTACGTTTGTAAAACCCCTTAAAACTCTGTTTTTTGCCGCAAAGTTAGGCGTATTGGTACATATTACAAGCCAGAAAATTTTAAGTATATTGTCAATGTTTAAATAAAAGACTTAATCAAAAATATTTAATAAAAATAAAATAGTATCATCATAAAACAATTGTAAAATCGTCGTTTTAGTAATTATATTCATGTACTCGTATTTATGTATATGTAATTAGGTATATATTATATTCATAGTTTTTATAGGTTTATGCGTGTCTTTATATTTAAAATATTTATTCCTCAATTTTCATGATTGCACCTACCACTGTTTGTCTCTGCAGCACTCAAAGGTTGGCTGGTAGAAAATGTGTATGTGGCATAAAGTCCGCCTCTGTACATTTATGTGCTTGAAGTATTAAATAAATAAAGCAGAACTCAAACAATATTTTTCGTCGCAAACCTAATTTTCAAAATAAACGTAAATTATCATATGTTAAGTAACGATAATATCACGAATTCAATCAACTAAAGAAATAAGCACCTACCTAAAAATTATTCCACTGAGCCGTGAATTTTTATTTTTTGATTTTGGTTGTCATTCGATTCAATTAACATCGAACGCTTCGCTGTATTGAACCTTATTTGTCGCCTCGATGCGCTTTTGTCAATTATCTAAAAAAAATGTTTCTTACCGCGCCTTAAATCCACCAACGAGCTGCTATTGGCTGATAATGATTCTAAGATCGTCCTCGTTCCTAACAAAATCTTTGTATCTAATATCTAATCTCAGCAGACGAACTAGGAGCACAATAAAGATAACAACAGTTAGAGAATATTATTAGACATGTGATAGTTTTAAAGAAAATCGTGCATATTTCTAACTACACTGGTGAAAAGTACCAGCAGTGAAATTTCTAAGTTGGTGACATTTGGATAATTTTGTGGCTACTTAGTTGAACTGTGCCCTAGTGATCTTATCTGAACGCGTTCAAGAAGAACATTAAGGATCATTTTTTTGTTGGAATTACATAGTATGTAGGTACGTTTGTATTTATATTTTGTTGTATTTTAAGGGACTTTAAAAAATAAAACACAAGTGCTTTGGTATGTTGCTTGTAGAATAATCTGACAAAAAATCAGAATGATTATACAATTATACTAGTATGGTTTTTATTGTAAAAAGAAAGTTTTTAGAGGTATCTTCATGATTTTTTTCTATCGTATCAAATTAGTTGTATATATTTTCAACACACTATCTACCTAGCATTATATCCTGAAGAATATCAATCATAAATTTTACTGATTTTGTTTACTGTAGTCGACGAGAGTCATATACTTTATTGCTTCTAAAACTTGCGTTTTTTGCGTTTAGGTCCTGAAAGCCCCTTAAATACGCTGTATGTTTCTTTAGAAATGGTTTTTCAAGCCTGGTTTTTTAAATTTAAATATTTTATTTCACGGTTCCAATTGGTCGTTTCTTATGGAGAAGAGCCAGCAAGAAACTTCCTCTTTTAAAAATCATTTGCTCTTACAATGTTCTCAAATTACAGTATGTATGGGTGAGTACAGTATGTACGTATGGGAGGACAGTGTAGGCATATCAACAAGTACCTGGTACTTAATATTATAAAATCGAAAATGGTCTACAGATCTAGTCTACAATTTCTACATCTCTGTGTCTATCACTCAAAAGATTTTGCTAGTGGCAAATGAAATTGTGCATGCCATATTGTTATGTGTGATGTAAATATTTTTGTGTGTACCTATAATAAAGAATATAACAAATTATAATCGATGTATAAAGCCACAAGAAGAAAACAAACACGCGACAAAAATGTTGTTGTCCTTTGTTTGTTTTCGAATGATTTGCACAGAATACAAATTCCATTTCACTTACTCATCATATAGGTATTGTTAACTTATAAATCTCAATCTTCTATTGATTAGCAAACACGTCCGTGCTCCATATTATGATAGTAGCCTTATCTTAGTAATGTTTTCCGTTCACAGTTGCAATGACGGTTTGCAACTGAGTGAATATTGAGTAATTCTAAGTCCAAAGGAAACCAATATTCCACTTGACTCGACGTGAAAATTTAGCGCGAGACCTCTAACCGAACATAATACGGATGTAGGGGGTGGTACGTGGTACACACATGTTCTTACTTCTTGTGGGCATGATTCGGCACAGTCGGGCGGCAAAATCGAATATACCTGGTTATTTATATTCGGGAAAAAGCCGCTTCGCTTACCTCGAATTGTGCCGCGCCCGAAACTAATTCAGTGAGGGTGAATGCCGAACGGAGTTTGCCGATCGGCACGATACGACTTGTACGTGATAAATGCGAACCTAGATAAATTAGATCAATTTTTGATAAATTGGAACACAATAGAATGCGTTCGTTCTTAAAAAATGCGGGTTGCCCATCGAATATAGAAACGAATACTTTACTAAATGTCAGTATTACTTTCGAACTCTTTTGAATTTCGAATTCGCTGTAAGGGATGATTTATGCTAGACCGTGCCCGAACGGACGTTCTTTCAGAGAAAGAGCGTCTTAAAGTGGACGGAGTCGGAATTAGATTTTACACCGACACAAATTGCGTTGCGTTTGAGAATACAGCCGTTGGTTCGTTATTTCTAAACTGAAAAGTAGGCAATGAATGTGCTTAAGTTTTTTTTACTTCACATCGCAGACTAAATCTGATTTGATTGACGCTACTTAAGTAGCACCTATACAGTAGGTTATTTTTCCAAGTAAAAAAAAATCATCGTGTATGAACAATGACGCGTTTGCAGAACTCGTTGAATATTCATTGCCTACCAACGATACCCCCACTTCATACGTAGGTACTTGTCATGTAATGATGACGTCACACAAACTACCGTCACTACAGTTATCAATACCGGTAACAATATCTTGCATATTAAGTAATACGGACTGGTTTCTGCTACTCCATGTCAAAGCGCGTATTTATGTCTTACATATTACTTAGGTATCAAGACAGCAACTTGTTAGATGGACGATCACAAAAATATGTACTCAAGCAATTTTGGACCTTAAACCTGGTGGTAAACATTTTGGGTCTGTGACTGTACAAACTTATACAGCTGGTGGCTGGGACATCGACGCGCAAACTGTAACCTTGAATTTAGCACATGATTCTAGAGCTACGCTAGGTGATAGCGCAGAAATTTTGGGTCGGTTATAAAAATAAAGGCTGTTTCATAGAAAAGTGCAATAGGACCTACGCGGTCAAAATACGCTGTTTTTTTTTAAAATAACTGACGAAACGTTTCAACGCATGGGCGTTCGGAATCATGTCCAGCATCCATGATAACATGTTGCGCGTCAATCTGTTGCCTGCCACTCTGTATAAATAACTGAACACGGTCAAAGTCACGATAACTATGAACTTTATTGCTATCGCACGACTAGACATGGCCACGTTGTTCTTATAAGTTCTAGACCTAGAATTACACAAATACATCATTTCTGTAATAAAGGCGTTGGAGCTGAAAAATATCGCACAATAACCTACAGAAAATGAACACAAAAGAATAACTGTAGGCTGACACAATTAAGATTTCCATCGACGCGCTAAGAATACCTAAGATTCCTATTCAGTGAGAATTCAACTTGACCATTTATCTTGATTTGCCTAGCTAAGAATGAAACCTCAGGCTGTCACATCTGCATTATAAATGCAGTGAATTCAAACATCTTTCAGGAGGAAATAGCAAATATATTTTGTGCAGCCAATGTTCCAGATAAGATGCACAAACCCACATATTATGTGGAATGTATTTATTTAAGTAGTATATGTAGGTGTTTAATATTAAGTAATTAACAATTTAAACTTGATTGAATAAAATAACAATAAACATGAAGTTCGTAATGTCGGAAACACTAAAAAAGAAAATAAATAGGTAAGCATCTCTTCCAAATATTAAATTTAAACTAGTGAGCCCAAGTGCCTGTGGAGCAGGACTAGCATTAAGCCAAGCATTTTTATCTACGATATAATCATCCAACTTATAATATGCTTGTCTTTATAGTGTGCGTTTAATGCATGTTTTAAATTTCTTCTTATTAAGTTGAAGGGTATTTTATATTATAACATTTTACACAGTAACCCATAAAATAAGTTTTTACTTTACAGAATCTAAAACGCGGTTGATCTAATTTGTTCCCATTTCTAGTCTTAAAATTATGCTTGTCACTTATCTTGCTAAAAAGATGTAGATTTTTTAGAACATACATAATGTTTTCATATATATATTGACAAGAAACCGTCATGATGTTAATTTTTTTTAAAGTTCCGTGAGAGATTCGCATCTGCTGAGGTTGTAGATGGCTCTGACATCCCTCTTTTGCAGAATGAAGATAGAATCAATATCTGCAGCCCAATAAAATACCGTAAGACATGATGCTATGAAAGTAACTAATATAGACCAGTCTCGCGGTATCCACGACTGTTAATTGGCGGATTTTCCAAACAGCGTAAGCGGCTGAACTTAGCCACCCTGCAAGTGATGTTAAGTGAGGACCCCACTGTAGCTTTGAGTCAAGCGTGATCCCTAGGAAAACCGTATTTTCGACGAATTCCAGTATCTCCTTATTCGATTCACACACACACATGACACACACACACATGACACACACACACATGTGTGTGTCACATGTGACATTCACTACTTCTAACATTCGGTAAAGCGAATCTAAAGCATTTAGTTTTTTTCTCATTTAAAACCAAATTATTTACAGTAAACTAATTATGGAGCATAAGCATAGCGTTATTTACGTCGTCAAGCTCCTGTGCACGTCTGCTTACTTTAAAAGTCAGTGATGTGCCATCAGCAAATAACACAATTTGTGGTCGGTTTTTCAGTAAAAGAACCAATCATTAATATAAACTAAAAATAGGAATGGCCCTAATATTGAGACCGGCTGCAGTACACTCATTTTGACTTTTAAACCCAATGAATTCACACCGTAAATTTGAACTTGCTGAAATCTATCATTTAAATATGATTTTATTAAGCTAAGAGCAAGTTTACCCAGTTTGTAATGCTCAAGTTTCAAGAGCAGTGTTTCGTAATTCACGCAATCAAATGCCTTAGATAGGTCGCAAGATGCCTATTGTATCTTGTGCCTCTTCCCATGCATTAAAGATGTGTTTTAATAAGTCACCGGCGTCGTTTGTACAACGTCCTTTGTTGAAACCATACTGTTGATCGTGTAGGATGTTATTACGATTAAAATGAATAAGCATTTGATTTAACATTACTTTTTCAAACACCTTGCTGAAAACCGGCAAAACCGATACACGTCTATAATTATTACTGTCTTTCCTGTCCCCAGATTTGAAAAGTGGAATAACTTTACTGAACTTCATTAAATCCGGGAATACCCTACACACTTGATCTACACACAAATTAAATATTAAAGCTAGATAGGGTGCAATTGTTTCAATAAGGGATTGACAAACTTTAGTAGACATGCCCATGAATGACATGTTAAAAATCCATTTTCAAATTCATTCAATAACCCTAATTAAAAGGGCTGTAAAAACACGACGTTGGCTATTTCGTAGTATTTCGAAATGTAATCAAAATAAAAAAAATTGACTCGTTACCTTTACAATAATACAGTACTTGTATGAAATAGTTATAGTAAAGTTTCATTGATAGATGTTTAAAATAACACAATTATTTTAAGAATGGAACACTTCAAACATTCTTCTATCATCATAGTTTTGATGTTGGCCGTATACCAGCTTAATAACAGAATGTTGTTGGTTCCAGGATTTTAAACACTTTTTTTAAACTGAACCATCTATTAATTAACTATACTAGCCTTCGTTTGCCTAACCGTTAATTAAAATACATAGCCAATCATTTACCGGTGTTATTTCTATTATTGTTGCGGGATTTGTAACCGATATTTGTATTTTGTATTTATTTACCGATATTTAGCGTTAGCAGTTTGTACTGTGCTTTCAGTTATATACGGCTGTCCCCCATCATCAAAATATATATCAAAACAATCTCTAGAACACTGTTTATTTTTAAATATCCTGAAACAGTTTAAGTTTCTCCAATTTACTTCAATAGGCAGTACCCGAAATGGCCCACTAAAATAAAATAACTAACACTAAATTTATACAAAGAAAAACTATAAAGCTGTTATAAGTTAACCACCAGTCTGCATATCTGCACAAGGTAGCTCTATACACCAGCCATTAGTATTACGCATACTCCTTTGATCACAATTAACTAATGTTCCAACGATATCGTACTCGAGGTGCCGCGTACAATTAAGCAAATGACCACATGTAACATGATCTGACATGGCTGTCCCCTTTGAATCAATGCACGCAGATATAGCAAATTAATTAATACCACGAATACCATGGGGATTTCGCTTTGTGTCTGTCCTGGCCAAAAGCGAGCTATACTGTAATCTGTGTTAGAGTAACAAGAACATGCCTTTGAAGCAGGATACGCGTATGTAACCTTTGTTTGCCTGGCTGACGGAGTCAAACATAGGTACGAGGTACGACAGACCAAATATGATATACTAGCTGACCCGGCAAACGTACGTTGTTTTGCCATACAAATTATTTCTAGCTGCCCAGCGATACTTTATTTGCGTGGTGTCCTACCCCTTACCTTACCCTACCCCTACCCTACTCCTGCACTACTCCTACCCTACTCCTACAGTACTCCTAACCTACTCCTACCCTACTCCTACTCTACTCCTACACTACTTCTACCCTACTCGTATAAGTAAAAAAAAAAGGTAATAGTATCCTATGTCCGTCTCCTGGTTCTAAGCTATTTCGCCATAACTTTCAAACCAAACGTCCAATTTTAATGACTTAAAGACTAATAACTAAATATTATCTACATAAACAGTACTTTGTGACAAAATAGTTTATTTTGATAAGGAGTACCTAATTACATGTGTAAAATAAATGCGTTTAAATGATGTCCTAAAAAAATTCATGATTTTTAAATAAAAAAATGGTTGTTGTGCTTAACTCGAAATAGATAAGGTATAGATAGGTGGGTCACGGACTTTTTTGTAGATATTTTTAAGTTCTTTAATTAATTACAACATTTTATAGTTCTATCTTTTATAGTTTAGGCGGCGTACGCCAAATAAGGAACTTATTTGGATGATTTTTTACACCTTGGGTCCGAAAAACCTAAATATCTTGCGGACCCCTATTTTTCTTAAAATAAAATATAGCCTATGTTACTCGCAGATAATGTAGCTTTCTAATGGTGAAAGAATTTTTAAAATCGGTTCAGTAGTTTTTGAGTTTATCCATTACAAACAAACAAACAAAAATACAAATTTTTCCTCTTTATAATATTAGTGTAGATAACATAAATAAAAGGCGGGAATATAGGAGCAAAGATTTGTACGCTGCTTTAATGTGAATCGATCGGAAGAAAAACTATGATGCTCACATGGACCAATTCCCAGTTTGCACACAATAAAATATTTCTAAGTGTATCGCCACAGCTTTAAAATATTAATCTTTTTCCATTGTTCAGGAATAATATACTTTTTTATATCTATTTAAATTGCTCATTGCATTATGTATTGTTCATCTTGTGACAATGAGCTTAACACATTCCTTTTTTACACGTTTTATTGTATGAACTATCTCGAACAAATGGTAATTACGTGTCTGGGGGGTACCACCCAACCTCTCCGCTTCTATCTCTCATCTGCTGACATTGACCCTAAACAAAGAGTTTTCCATTGCAATATCAGGGTCCGACATCTCCGACAGACGATCGCTGCAATCATATTTATAGCAGACTCACTAGCATTTTGCAGACAAAACATCATGAAAGTAAACTCGATGAATTTGTGTAGCTGTAGTATATAGCTGTACTCGTGGAACGTGCCTCTAGACGGCACTAAAATGTAGTGTCTTCTTAAGTTAAGATCTTTTCACTGTGCAGGGCTTACAGCTCTAGAAAAATGTTATGGGTTCACACAATTTTACCCCCTAGGGTCGTAATGAATCTAAAAGCTGCTCTTATTATGAGTACAATGTTTTATCTCGCAGAAAAGCACCATATTCAATGAGGCTGACGAATATGCAATGTCTCCGGAGCAGCTTTATGTTCGTCATATTTCATTCGTGTAACGTATTCTTATTCCGTTGGTTCACATTGCGTCTATTGTGTTTGTGATAGTATAAGAAAATGGGGTACGAGGGTCGCCATAAAATGGGTATTTATTTAACTAGAAAACGAAGGAAGTATTGATTAACTTACAATCGATTCGCCCCGCACTTTGTACTAGATATATATATATGTAATAGGTAGTTTTAAAAAGTTGTGCGTGTTACAGGCTTTAGGAAAATGTAATCTTACAGGGTTTAGTTTTGAGTTCGGAATAAATTCTCAATCCGCCCCTCTACACAATAATTTTAATACGAATCGCAATGCAAATAGATAATATCGTCTTTTTGATAACTTGAATAAAATATAATTGGGAAAACGGGTGCCCACTACGTAGGGCATGCAATACCGGTTAACCGGTTTTCATTTATACCGGTAACCGCCCATTTAGACGGTTAGTAAATTACCGGTGAAAACAAATCAAACCGGTAATTTATCGATGTAAAAATTATTTATAAGAATTATTCCGTTCTGATCCCCTGAACCCCTCCTCCACCCCCCCCCCCCGCCTCGATCCCCTATCGTCTATAAATATTTTTTTCAATGCGTCCAAAATGGCGTTATTTGGTTTTGTTTTTTTAGGTTTGTATTGGTTTGAATGAAATGGGAAGTTCCACCGGCTGTCGAGGACAGACCCAGGTATTTCATCATCGTCTCGACGCCGATGTGAACCCCTCCTACCGTTATTTAGGATCCCGATGGTGGCGCGTTCCGGGGCCCATGAAATGACATGGCCTCGGACTTGTGCAATGCCACCTCGAGACCCAACTGCCGGATCCTCTTCACGACTATCGCAACCCCGCGTGTCATCGCGTCGGCCGCCGCCTGTTGCGACCTCCCCTGTGCCAGGACTAGCGTGTCGTCAGCGTAGCAAACCACGCTGACGCCATCAAGGAGGTCGGCCCGCAGCGCCCAGTCGTAGCCGATGTCCCACAGGAGCGGCCCCACAACCGATCCCTGCGGGACACCGCACGACATCTCTCGCCGGTTCCACTCCCTATCGCGACCGGGGTAGATGACGGCTCTCTCTCCAAACATGCGCTTAAGAACGCCTCCAGTCGAGGCCCAAGAGCCCTCGAGGCCAGGACCCAGGCTTTACCTGGCAAGCCGTCGGGTCCTGGGGCGGTATTTTTGGCCTTCAGCCTTCCTACCGCCGCTCTCAGTTCTACCCCAATCTCAGTTTATACACCAATCGAAATGGCTTTGTTTTACAATGGCCTAAACGGAAAATATCTTTCTAAAATTTTATATACTCGTACATCGATCTATTGAACTTGTATTGAACTTAGTAGACGGTCTTCAGTACTTAGTGCCTTATATCCAATGTGTGTGACGATCTTATGTGCACTTTCCTTAGCTAAATGTTATGAAAATAATTAATGAGCTTGGGTATTAACTTAAAATAAAAACAAAAGAGCTCTTAAACTCTTAAACCCTTAGGTTGTTGCAATGCTTTGTACCCACGGTATGAGATTTGTCATGCAAAGCTGATCCCGACACGAAGTAAACTATGAAGTGTCAGCAGCAACAAATGCGGATTTTTTATCAAATACATTTTCTTTTGGTGGATTTACAGCTAATTGTTTCTCGGTGGGTACGTTAGTTCAACTAATATTGAAAGCTACCATAATCAGCCGACTGCTTGGGACACAGGCCTCCTCTCTTCGAGAGGGAGTGGGCTATAATTTACCACGTGGGCGCAGTGTTTTTTGGTAGATCGCAGTCATGTTTTCGGACATTTTGTTTCCTCACGAAGTTTTCCTTCATCGTTTTGAGAGCAGTGGTGATGAAATTATTTACACAAAGTAAAGCGCCTGCTTGGGTTCGTACCCACGATTTACAATTCGAAAGTTGAGGCCGTTACCACTGGGCTACCACTGCTCATTAACAGCTAGGTCATCACAAAATGCTTTGTGTTGCCACCAATTTATCGCACTTGTCATTACAATAGAGAGCCTAAGTAACATTGGTATAAGCACACTGTTTACACAGTAAGCATTTGCATTATGCTTAACTATGTAGGGTTAAGCTAAGCTTTGTAAGTCTTAGCTTTACTATGCAATCAGTCGGTGGTAGACGATGCGAAGAGCGCAATTAATTTTGTGAACAGGCGACTGTTTCGGATTAATAAACCCAGTTGGACCTGGACTAAACCTAAAATATTGCTCTTTTAGGTACTGACTTATGGGTATTATTATGTTCAGTTCGCGTTTTACATTAATACTGAAATTGGGTTTTGGCGCATTATTTGTTCGGGACCCTATCATCATCATTTGTTTATTGATTAAAGTATCATCATTTAGTTGTTTATTAAAGTGTCATCATTATCTTTTATTTATCATCATCATTTCGCCGGAATCGCCCACTGCTGGGTATAGGCCTCCTCTTTTTTCTTCCATACTTCATCGGTTCCTTGCGGCCCTCATCCAGGGGTTTCCGGCGACTTTGATGATATCATCAACGCAACGCGAATTTGGACAGCCCTGGTTTTTTTTCTCTTATTAATGTATAGGTATATGCAAGTTATAGAATAAAGAAGCCCAAGGTGTTGCACAGTTTAATTTACAGACTAAAAGTAGATTAGGTAAAACAGAATTTAAAAATAAATAAGTAAACACGAGAAAATAACAAAATAAAAAATGCTAATCTCGAGGCAGAGGCTATAATATAATTCATCCATCTTCTTACGACAAAGATCTATCAATCTTGCGACAAATAAGTCATTTGCACAGGGCAGATTTAAACACTTGGTGCACACATGGTACAAAATCACATGATACTTCACTTTTCGTCTAATATATTCATCTGCTATTAGAGTGTATACGACGGTATATGTGTGTACATATACCGTCTTATTACAAAACGAGTTATAACATTAGACCTAGCCCAAATCTTTGAGCTTGTAAAGTACCTACTGTATTTTGATCTTTATTTCAAAAAAAGTATACTCCTCAATGCAAAATTGAAAACTTGGACGCGGGTTTAACGTCAGTTTTTGTGAAAAGAACTTTAACTTTGTCGGCAAAAGTACAACATTTAAAAATTGCTCGATGGTTTAAACCTCGATCTAAAGATAACCTTGTTTTATAATAAGGCCGCTAAAGTTTTTAAAACTCTCTTTTTTACCGTCTTATTACAAAACGAGTTATAACATTAGACCTAGCCCAAATCTTTGAGCTTGTAAAGTACCTACTGTATTTTGATCTTTATTTCAAAAAAAGTATACTCCTCAATGCAAAATTGAAAACTTGGACGCGGGTTTAACGTCAGTTTTTGTGAAAAGAACTTTAACTTTGTCGGCAAAAGTACAACATTTAAAAATTGCTCGATGGTTTAAACCTCGATCTAAAGATAACCTTGTTTTATAATAAGGCCGCTAAAGTTTTTAAAACTCTCTTTCGAATTAAGTTAAATTTGTACTACCTCATCTCTTTGGTCTTCCATTAATATGTAATCCCGTACAGTCCGTGCCAATCAAATTCGAGCCCAATGTGACACGTACGTAACTTTCAGTATATACACACTCGACCGCACACATTCGGTCTTTGTAACTTACTGTGTGGATACCTACTGTGCGCAATTGTGATTAGTACCTATTGGGTTCCAACATACAGCTAAAAGCCACTCGATTTCTGGCTCAGTGGAGACTCCCCTGAACATTTTTTCTTTTATTCTTTCATACTATAAAGAGCAGTTATATATTGGTATTGGTACTGGTTTTGTGCTTCTTCTTTTTATTGCATCGATGATCGATACATTCAGGAAAATGGATTGATAAGATTTATTAAGTACTGTGAACTCGGATGGTCTGTAAACTCAAATCTCATCAGACATCCGTTGTCAGTCGTAGGAATGGCTATAGTACCTACGGAAAACATGGTGAAAACATTACTCAAGAATCATTTAAATTATTTTAGCCTAGTAAGAGAATACGCCTAAATATTGTATTGATACTGGCTCGATAGAGGTCCTTTGTGGTAGATCGATTCTAACTATGTAGACTAATAGAGACGTAACCTCGTAATCTTTTTGGCATCCACGCATCACTATTTGGACGTCAATCACGTTATAAACTTTGATAGCAACGAAATTCCAGATTTACGACGCAACAATTTTATGTAATAAAAATAAGTCAAGCAAAAATAGGTTTCATATACCTACCTACCTTACCTATATTGAAGTTTGGCCGCTGATATCTCTCTCAAATTGGAGTCAGGTAAAGGGCGGGTAGAAATTTCGAATGCAAATTCAGAATAATTTTCGAGGACTAGAAATCCGGATTTCAATAAACCGTTCATGAACTTTACTTCAAAGACTAGATTCTGTCGAGCTATTTGGCTACGCACCCGAGAAGACCCATAGAAATGTTTCGTCTTGCAAGCTACTCTTACCCTTTGTGGCAACATTTCGTGATGTTACTCAGACAGACTTATCATTATTATAATAAATCCTGTTTTGCTTGATGAATATTCCTGCGGATTTGCCTGTTTTGACTTTGGCGATAGACGGACACTGATCTCTCGATATCTGTGTTGACTTATCGCTTTGGGCAGCGGTTCAGGAACGGAAATTTCTTCTCTTTATCCAGCAACTCTCTTCCACATTTCATTTAAACTGCTACTCTCAATTCTCTACCAATTAACGTGGCTGCTCTAAAAATACTAAATTGAAATTGGCATTTTACTTTGCAGCATTGGACAACCACGCTTTGCAGCATTGGCAACTAGTAAAACAGTAGAATTAAAAGGGACAAGCACCTGCCGCCGCGACTGACACCATCCGAATTAATTCCACCAAAAATTCAATTTTCAATTTAAATATTAAATTGAATTTCATGTAGAACAACATGCCAATATAACCACCGTATAGATTGGTAAAAACTCATTAACAATACGATTCTTCAAACATAAAAGATTTTACTTAATAAATTTAGTGGTGTTTAAGCGATAAAATAGTCACGTGGCGTGGGAAAGTGGAGTGTTGCGGCTAATAGCTTAACCTAACTATGGCCACGGCTGTTGATGGCACACTGATGGAATTATGGCACGTTCGAGGCGCTACGGGTAAAATCGCCACATGAATGCCGATATAAAATTACCCCCACAGCCACGCTTTTGTTCGGAAAAAAAAGGTTCATAGCCTTTGAGGAACATAACGCAATTTTAAAACCCATAGCCGTAGAATCAAGAATCTAATTTGTAGGAACGAAGTTTCTTTTACGGAGCTTGAGGTAGGAGTAAACTAGGAGAAATCGTCTCGTAAATAAAAAGCGTTTATGCGACTTTTATTATATGTAATAGAAAAAGACAGAGAGATAGAGATAGTTTTCGTGATTTTCGAGGGTGCTGAAACCGATAGTGAGGTCAAAATGAAAATCTAAGATAAAGGTTGCAAAAATGTACACATTTTCGTAATTTTTTAATTTTTACAGCCGTTATCATGGATTTTTCATTTTGAACTTTGTTCCTGTTGGTCCCCCGACCACACGTTTTATAATCTCACGTACCAACGTGTAATCACAGCTAAGTATAGCGCATTAATACAGTGTGAGTCTAGTCTTATTAGTGGAAACTAAGGGAAAATGTACACTTCAGTCGAGTAAATGAGGATCTACTTGCTCCTATTACATACGTACCGAGCTATATTATACGTAAGTACAATATAGCGAACGCGTTCTTACCACAAACTGGCAAAGCCCCGCACAATGGGGACTATTTACTGAGCCGCGAAAATAATTGTCTTCAATAGTTTGCCGAAATATTGTTAGCGGAGCAATTCTTGTATTGTTGCCGTGAACACTCGGATACATGTACTAAATGGTATCGAAGCTTTGGAAATTTAATTTCTAAACATAATTCAGAAACTAAATCAGTTTCTGGATTGTCCGCACAGAATACAACAAATAAGACTCGTGCACTCCTACCTCTATGCTTATGATAATCAAAGGTTTCAACCTTCATTATGTGAGTAAAAAGGCATACAAAACTGCGGAGCGGATAAAAATCTCAATACTTCAAAGCTCGGTTGTTCGAACCCAGTGGACTCTTGTGCACTTGTTAATTGGCGGGCCGGCAGACAAAGCTCCCCTTTGGAAATCAATCAAGTTCGGAACAAATCAAAACGGACTATTCCAGTACTACTTGTATTTTGTTCTTAGGCGGTTATTAACTATTCATAACGTAGCCTTCGCGTAATGTTGTAGTTTGTAGTTACTAGTTACAACGAAAATTATCGGGTAGCTTTAGAATTTTGTTAAGTATAGGTAGGGTGATATATCGCTTTGCTAATGTCGCTACCTACACTTATAAAGCATTTGCAGGAGGTTAGGAAGGTTGGGGTTTTATGCGCTTCCGCAAAACTTATCCGTGTAGTGAAATGCAACATTTATATTATTTCGCTATCTAAAAACTATATATTATATTGACAAACTATAATGTACAACATTACATCTTGAAACATTTCTATTTTTAATGGACCATCTTCGATATTGCTTTCAAAAGATTTACAAATTAAATTTTCAAGACCATTATAAGAGCTGAAAATTTTATATAGAATTGCTTGCAGTTAAAAGCACTTTTCTTAGAAATACGAATTACGTACTATGAAGAAATATACACGGAGCAGAGGAAACACGAAAGTGCATCAATACCGCAAAACTCTTACAGGCACTTATAAGAAAACAAGCGGCATAAATATTGTAATAATATTCAACTGTGCGTCGATAATATTACTGATGCACTGGAAACGATTATTTATGAATTTCCGTCATTGTTCCAAGCCCTAGAACAACTGAACCACTTTATATTTCTCTAAAGCCTCTTTTCTTCGAAGTCATTATAGTTACGATCAGTGCTTATAAGTTCTATGAATCCTAGTTCTACCACAAAATACAGATATTATAGGAGGCAATCACAAGTATGTACTTCACTTTTCATACCTACGCTCGGCGGCCGCGCTAGGGTTGTCGACTTTGGCTTATGCACAAAAAACTATCTTGGTAGTGGCACTCGTATCCTAGTTGTTTGATTTATTGTTGAGCTTATTCTACAATATTAAAACAAAACAATAAACATGGTATTACAATACAAAAAGTTTACAGAACAAAAACATATAACATTTTACATTTGTGAATTTTCACTATCGAAAATCCCTAATAACTTTAAAACGGATTACCCTATTTAAACAATTTATTTTGCCCTATCCGTTTTAGACCTAAACCTATCAAATGACACTAAAAACAACACAATATCTACACAAACAAAAAATCATGTTTTCAACTTACGTAATAGTTGGTGGTGTGAATTTACCTTACAAAAAAATTACTTCGTTTATACTGATTCAAAATAGGAAACTATTATATAAATCGAGCTTAGCCATTTTTTGTTGCTCCATTTTTGCACTTCACAGATGCCTGTCTCAAGCGGATGGCACCCGCGCTCGCACTACTCCCAACCACTCCGAGATAACGTGTCCGTGAGCGGTGTCTATGTGTGCGTTGCTCGAGCGCACTTTTTATGTAGATTGCCTTCTGTACTATCTGTATTTTGTGGTTCTACCCTATGTATTTCTCTAAAGTCAATTTTTCAAATAAATTACTTTACTACATTGTTAATAATTTAAAGGAAAAAGCTGCACTTAAGATATTCGCAGCAACTCCCTGTTTCTGTGGAATGCTATTGTTTTCAGAAACGGTTTCATTTAGATTCATCCTGCACTTAGAAAACTGGAAGTTGTAAGGCTAGCTTTGAGTGCACTGGTACTTGTCATTATGGTTGAACACTTATTCTCTAGAAAGTTGTTTCGAAATGGATGAATTCTGAGCTTGTGCGAAACAATAACTTTATAAGAGCTGCGCTCGCGCCTCGCCTAGATGCTTGCTCAAGCGCGACTCCAGAGAGAGTCTTTGTCTAATTTTGCAAGATATTTGCATTATTTCAGGCAAGTCTTCAAACAAGCACTCTGTATAACGATTACCGTGAATTTCTGTTAAGGGGTGCGCTAGCCTGCGAAATACAAATTTTCTTACCGTTTTTGCAATTTGCAGGTCTGTGTATGACGAATATGTGTGAAATAAACTAAATATAATATATGTGCGAATCATATTTAGATTCATATTTGTAGCCATATTTATTGCCATATATGTTGTGGTTTGTATTTAGAGAATTTACAGAATTATTTAAATATAATCATTAGAATCAGCAATAAAACTCCTTAAGTTAGAATTGACCTCAAATGTGACTTTATGAAATAGTCATTTAATAGGGTAAGTAATATGAACTTAGAGAGATTTATTGATGACTAGCAACGCCTCCCGGTTTCATCCGCATAAGTGTCGATCCCGTGGGAATATCGGGATAAAAATTATCCTATGTTAAAGGGCCCGTGGCTAAATAATACAGCCGCACAGATCGATCGATCAGGTTAAGCTACGCTTGCCGCGGTTGGTCTGTGTATGGGTGACCATCTTTACATACCGTGAACCCTCCGTGTCTCGGAAAGCACGTTAAGCCGTTGGTCCCGGCTGTCATTCGTGGATCTTTGACAGACGTTACGGGTTGTCAGAAGCCCGAAACTCCGACAACCAGTTTTACCAAGGGGTATCCTATTACCCAATAACTGGGTTGCGGAGTTTAGGTAGGCAGTCGCTCCATGTAAAATACTGGTATTCAGCTGCATCCGGTTAGACTGGAAGCTGACCCCAACATAGTTGGGAAAAGGCTAGGCGGATTTCAGTGGCGAAGGTTCCATCAACTCGATTACTACCGGCTTCCTTTTGAAAATAGGCACAGTCAGTATTCTATAGACAAATAATATAATCATATTAAAGATATCTACTCCGGCTTACCTCTTACAAAAATTGACTCTTCGCTACTGAGGCAGATGATGATGATGTCCTTTCCCGGGACTCAAACTATCTCTATGCCAAATTTCATCTAAATCGTTTCAGCGGTTTAAGCGTGAAGAAGTAACAGACTTCTTACACTGATGGATTTGTATGATTAGAATTCTATAAATATATATTTTTTACTTATCAACATATACCATATAGAACCTGATACTGACCTGCTAATTGCAAAAAACATAACTAATCAGCCTATAATGTTCTACTGAGACAGAGGCCTCCTCTCTGTGAGAGGGAGTGGGCTGTAATCCACCACGCAGGCCCAGTGCGCGTTGTTAGATGTCACAAGTCTTCGAATTTTTGGTTCCAGGATATGTCGGTTTCCTCAAGATGTTTCTCTTCACTGTTTTGAGAGCAGTGGGGATGAATTAATTAACACAAAGTAAATCGCCGGTCTCGGTTCGATCCTACGACCTGCAAGTCGTAAGTCGCGGCCGTTACGGTTTTAATGAAAATAATGATGTAGATAATGTACAGTCAACAAAAGAGATAAGTATGCAGGATCGTTGGATATAGTTGAAGTTTAGTAAGAAACCGATTGATGTTGTCGGATTAAATTAAATTTGATAAATGAGCTGTTTGTTTTCTATTAATCAAATAAAATTTTATTCGAGAACATCCATCGGTTTCTTACTAAACTTCAACTATATCCGACTATCCTGCATACTTATCTCTTTTGTTGACTGTACTAAAAGCTAAAAAATAATTCGGTAGGTCCAGGGTCCAGGTACCAGTCATCACAGCTTTCCTCATCAGTCTAGTCTAGGGAAATGATCAGACAAAAAAATAAAATCGTCGTCCGCGTGAAATTTCTATCAACAGTCAACCGCTCATATCAAAAATGCTATTTACATACTTACTATTTACTCAGGTTACGCTACGCCTCACGATTTTATTTTTTTTGTCTGATCAATACCCTAGATTGATGAGAAAAGTGGTGTGATGACTGTTACCTAGGACCTACCGCATTATTATTTAGCTTTTAGTACATTATCTACATCATTATTTTCATTAAAACCGTTTAACTTAAAAATATTTTATTACTTATTTTATTTTCAAGTTTTTATTTAAACTCTATGATTCGCCATGCACTGTGTGTTCTACTTGTAAATCCGTTCATGTGATACCCATTACCCATATTGATACAAATACGAAATTAGAAATATTGGAACAAATATGAAATCTGGCATTTTGTGCCGTCGGCCATCTTAGATTTGAAATTTTTTATAGTATACTGTACGTGTACGTATTCTACTAGTCAAGCCCTTTCATTTGATACGCATATTGAGGGAGTTGTGAAAAAGTATGTAATCCCCCATTTTTTGCGGTGGCCATCTTGGATTTACAATGATATTAATTAAATTGTATTGTCTTCAAAATTAAAGGTTTGTACCAAATATCAGATCAAACTGCCAACAGGAATGTGGTAAAATATCAAGTACTAAATTTGACCCAAATAAATAACAAACAGGGCAAGCTAAATAAAACCGTTTTATAAAGATATAAGAACATTTTCTTTTTGCGGACTACCCTGACGGTTTCGGCTTAACACAAATCACGTAATTACGAGCACGTCTATGTCATCAGCCCTCACGTACTTGCTTACCTACATACACCTATATCTGTACTATATCTTGGTATTTACATAGTCATTTACAGCGACGATAAGTGCTTAATGCCTCACTAATCACAGTAATTATTACGCCACTGTACGCCGATTTCATTATTTAAGTAATATACTTAAGTACTTTGGTATAGCAGGTAAGTATTTCTAAACTGTTGCTGTTTGATAAAGCTCCGCAGAAGTTCAGCTACCGTCCAGTGTTAAATCATATTATTATAGTAGATAGGTTTACATACACTGATTAAAAAAGTATTGCACCTGTGTAAATAACATACCTAGTAGATCAGATAATTATTTACATTTTTCAGAAAATACCTAAGGAGAGTTGAGCTATAAATACTTATCTCAATTCTCAAAGGATTTAAAATATTGTGAATTCGAGTTTTTGTAGAGCAGTGGTGGCCCAGTGGCAACGGCCGCGACTTACGAGTTGTAGTAGGTCGCAGGTTCGAACCCAGACAGGCGCTTTACTTTGTATAAATTATTTCATCACCACTGCTCTCAAAACGGTGAAGAAAAAAATCATAAAGAAACCTGCATGTCCATGTCAGAACCAAACATTCGAAGACATGTGACATCTGGCAACCCGCACTAGGCCCGCGTTGTGGATTACGGCCCACTCCCACTCACATAGAGGAGGCCCGTGTTCCAGCAGTGGGAACATTATAGGCTGATTATGGGTTTTTATAGGTAATAGAACTACTAGACTAAAATTTACAATAAATATTTTTTGAATTTGGCTATATTCGCTTTATAGATCGCCAAAAATTTAAGAAATATTTAGTGAATAGTCTACATTTGCGTGATGTTTAGTGTCGTTTCTTATTCTTTGTTTTCGTAATAATTGTATCTGGTACTAATCGTTTTAGTTTAAAATAAGTACAGCCTCTTTTTTCTCTTCCTGTCTTCTTCTTTATGTTTTAGTAACTTGAATATTGTGTCTTCACTTTATCATTTACCAAGGTAATCTGTGGAAACGTTGTAGATTGTACATTTACCCACTTCCAATGTAATCTTAAATGTTATATATAATCTACCATTGTTTGATTTCCCTAACAAAATAAATAAATAAGTAGAATACTATTTATTTGACATTAATTTTTACCAAAAAATGCCTATACTTCCCAGTATTACCTACTAATGGATCCACGTTTTCTACAAGAACGCAACCGAAATAAGTTTCAGAACTTTGTAAGAAGAGTACCGAAACAGTGAAATAATCTAAAGGCGAAAACGAACTAATGGGCATCACTATAATTATATGGACCAAATAAACATGAAAGGAGATGGATAACGCCCCCATACAAGTATGGTCCAGCATGGACATAAATAAAACAATATTTAACATGAAGGAATATTTGTATTTAATAGTCCTGTTTATATTTTATTACTCCAGAAGTCGGTGGTAACGAGATATAAGACATTTTAGGTGAAAATTCTGATATGATATTTTGACGTTTAAATACAGTAGACATGTACATTGTCATGATGGTCCAGTGGTTTAATGCCTTGCTTCTCGTGCACGAGGTTGTGTGTTCAATTGCGGGCAAGTACGTGTGACTTTTTTCGATTCATATGTAGTTTCTGAGATTATCTTGGACATTACTGACATCGGTGAAGAAAAAACATCGTGAGGAAACCTGAACTTTTAGTTAAAATAAGTGTGATATCGCCAACCCCATGTTTTGAGCAAACGTGCAATGCTTGTGTCTCTTCTGTACGAGATGAGACAATAACAGGCTGGTATTATTATTATTTACTTTTAATCATATTTAACTACGTGTGTACAATAATCTATAGGTATCACATAGACTGGTCCATGTGCTTCTCGCATACAATGAATTCCTGCGACTTCTACCAGGTCATATTTTCAGCATGTGAGGCTTAGGTACCCATAAGCAGCAGTGGACTTCTATGGCGGAATGATGAATTATTATTACCAACAAGAATGGCACACTTTATCAGACGCAGTGACCTGAAATAAACAACGTACATAAGTATAAACAAATAGAAACACCCTTAAAAGACGTGCTGAAGAGGTTACTGAAACTCACGCGTGTTAAAACTTACCAATCGCGGAGTAATCCACTATAACAGTATAATAGATTGAATTTCATCCGAATCCAACAAATGCCTCCTTATGCGAAACGTTGCTATACCACAGTTAGTGCAGCGCTGGTTCTCCATCAGAAATAGGGCAAAATCAGTTGTCCAAAGTGCGAGTAGCCAAGGTAAATCGAAATAAGAAGATGCAAAGTTCGTGAAAGCCGGGATTGGTCGAGAGTGCAGTAACAACAGATATCCAGAAACAAAGCCAAAGGTCGTCGTAAAACACCACATGAAACCACAAGAAAACATTCAATACGCGAGCCACAAGAACCAACCCAGCACAGAGTACTTTTTTGCAACACAATAATGAATGGAACGGGAATGACTTATATTCTATCAAAAGTACTGTGACACCGCATTATATTGTAGTCTTTGGTACTGTGTGACTTAAATTGTCAAATCATTAACAAAAGACAAATGTCTTGACTTTGTCATGACAATTGACATAAAACCCTTAACACACGTACCTAGCTATAATATGTATACAAACATACATCTAGTCATTTAGGTGCGTCACATTAATAGAACTGATATATTGTGTTGTATTCGTAAGGTGCAGTCAAATAAATAAATATATAATTATTAGGTATATCTGTGCATGTGTCTATTATAACAGAAAGTAAGTATAATATCGTAAATGTCACAAAAATATGTCAAAATATATTTGAAATCACCTTACTATAATAATACAATAATGTGTCCTGCACTAAATATCTGTTAGACACTATCTGTTACTTACTATATAATTATGTTATGTTATGAACTCTCCCTCTCTTCCTACCCTCACCTATGGAGCGCAGACATGCGCATTAACCAATCGTCAAAAGCCCGCACTCGGGGTCTGTCAACGAGCAATGGAGCGCTGTATCCTTGGAGTTAAACTTTCTGATGGTATAAAGAACTCGATACTGCGTTTCAAAACTCAAATTGCCGATGTAGGTCACACGGTTGCCAAGCTAAAATGGAACTGGGCTGGTCACATCTGTCGCATGCCGGAGGAGCTATGGGCTAAAGCAACCACACAATGGGTCCCAAACAGCAGCAAACGACAACGCGGCAGGCCCTGAAAGAGATGGCGGGACGAGCTCGACTCTTTCCACAAGGATTGGCGTATAACAGCACTGGATAGGGATAAGTGGAAGGAGGGAAGGGAGGCCTTTGCCCTGCAGTGGGACAGAAACGGCTGATAATAATAATAATAATGTTGTATTGAATTTCTCAGTAGCAGCTCGGAGTCTGAATTTTTGCCCGGTTGATGGCACTAGTCTCGCCCTCTAATTCATGGGACTTGAACATATGTCTTGAAATGGGGGTGTAGGTACTATAGGTATTACCTCTGCCTAACCCTTTGAGGATTACAGGCGTGATGTTATGTGAATATTGGGTCAAACACTATATCGAATCAAGATTTATTTTGACAACATATTTATTACTTCGTCTGTAACTGCCTTAACAGAAGATGACAGTGTTTCCATTACTTTGAAGAACCAAATAATCTATTGATTTTTAATAAAAGAGATAAATAAAATGTGTCTTTTTTACTTTTACTTCCGTTATCACTAAACGCGCATTAAAATATATATTTTTCTTACTCTATTATCTAAAATACAGGTAAATACATGTTGTTTCAAACGATGAACATGTACTAATTACCATCTTATTTCAAATAATTGCAACATTTTAAACTCACGGATGGAAGTCAAAATAAAACAAACAAAATAATACCCTTTTAAATTGATATTTTCCCACACACATGTGCGGAGAAATGAAAGTCATGATAGAAATTCAAATATTATAAGTTTTTTTTTTAATATAATTAAGTCTTTGTCCGTGCAGGGCCACACTTTATCCATGTCCTTTGCTATATTCCATACAGACTATTTTTCTTCAAATTGTCGGAAATCATTCTGTTTTCGTAACAGATTAAGTAGACACAAATTAAGTAGGTCAAATTAAGTATTTTTATACGTAACAGAAAGCGGGTCGTCGCGCTAAAATATCAGAAAATTTTAAATATTTTTCAGTATTAATAAAATTACGGTCGCCTTCTTGAGCTCTTCAGTAAGATTTTACTTATCTTTCTCGTTAGCTGGAAACGTCTATTGAATTTTGTTGGAACAAATTAAAACTTATTTTGTGAATGCAACCGTTGGTGGTGAAGGTTAGTGGAATTTAATTTCGCTTCTTCTATACTAATTTATTAAGAGGTAAAATTCTCCTTAATTATAATTCCTCTTTATAAAATAATGAAATGGAGAAAGACGGGTATACATAACTCCGGAACCACCAGTCTTTCTCATTTCATTCTTTTTGAATTTGGTAGCCTTATTCTTGAAGAAGGTTATAGGCAATTTAACATCACGCCCTTAAGTAAGAGAGCCCTTAGTGAAGAGCCGAGAAAAAGAAAAAAGTCAGCTGATTACTTACAGTATTACTGATTTCGGTTACGGTCGCGAATCATATTTTAATCGACGTACAACTTAATACTTCCCAGCAAATTGCAAAAAAAACGTGAAAACAATTGAATTTCGCGAGCTGCCCTGGCGCTTTCGCCTTAACAAGATTACAACATCAATCAATCGAGCTGCCCTAGCCTTTTCCCTATGTTAGGGTCGGCTTCCAGTCTAACCGAGTGCAGATAAATAACATTATTTCAATTATATACCTACATAAGAATCTTAAATCTTTTATCTTAGTAATTGATATTTATATTCGTTCCGTGTTTTCGTGAAAACAAAGGAAAAGGCTATTGTATCGAGAAAAGTGTGTATACTTACCCCGTTACTAATAAACGTATTATATCAGATGAATAGTTACACACCGATTTCTCTCTTTCAGTCGTCAGTAATTTGACATTCGAAAGAAGAAGACAAAACACAGACGCTATACAACGTTTCTTAGTAAGGGGGTTATGTTATATTGAGCTATAGATAGACCTACCTACTTATAATTATCAACTGGGTACCTAATCAATAGACACAGACTGTATTGATTTGCCGAAACTTGTCTTTTTTCGGCAAGAGGCGAAATTAATAACATTTCCTTCAGCCGGAAAGGAAAATGGCCGAATATTTATGTTTCGGCCGAAAGTTGTCAAAAACCAAACTACGAAAACAAATTCGGTTGGACTCAAATAATTAGGTATCTCGGATATCTATGGGTATCTCTAAAGTATATTACGCAGCTCAATATTTTTTTTATTTTTCTCAGACATCATTATTCTTTCCGGTATGAAATTGGAAAAACACGTGAAAAATACAGTGAGAAAAAGTTTATCCTTGTTTCAAAAAATGTAGCTTATCTTGACGCAATTTTTATTACGAACGTTGTTTTTGTTATGATTGTGCAATTAGATTAATGTAATAGAACTCCGTCCCTTTCCGTATGATTTTAGCATATTTTCTGAGCAATTAGGTTATCGATAATTCGATAGATGTAAACAATGTGTATGCTGTGTCGATCATTTAGTTATAATCGTGATTCACATACTCAATGAAGGAAACAGTCATATTAGGCATCATTGCACAGGAATTGAATTAACTAAATTAAATGCTTTTCTGAAATCAGTAGAATACCTGTCGCAGAGAAACCAGATATTGCAGGAATGTTATAATTTCTAATTCGCACCTAGATACCTGCAGTGTAAGGTACACTGCAGGTATCGAGGTGCATTCAATAGGTGCATTCAATTGGTCAAAAACTAATATCAAATCAGTAATTAATCAGGACTTCCAGAAATCAGTAGAATATTACCTGTCGCAGACAAAACCGATATTGCCGATTGAGTGGATCTGCATGTTACCTTACTAATTAGCATATGCATACAACCGCTATTGATTCGAAATCGGCTACAAATACTCGCTACCGAAGTTTTCAGACAGATTTATTCCGGCAGCCAATAAAAAAAGTTTGGTGCTGATTGCCATGGCTTTATGTTGTTGACTTACATAGTGCAATAAATACAGCAAGCACTTAACGTTTATTTTTGGCAACACAACATGGAAATAGACTCGGGCCTGCTGGCCCACCTGAAATAATAATGAATGGCAAACATTTATGACTTTGATATTTTGTGTTCTATATTGGTCTCGGGTTCAGCAATAGCCGTGACTTTTACACTTTGAGGCTCGCGATCGAATTTTTAAAATGTTCCTATCCATACAGTATTTATAAAAGCGAATGTAATTGTGTCTGTCTGGTTGAAGCTTAAATCACTGAACTGATCGTTACGAACTCTGATAGATATGTAGCCTGGGGCCTGCAGAAGGAAATAAACCACTTTTCATCCCGGATATTTGTATTAACAATGACGAAATACAAAATAAACGTTGACGCAGTCACGGGCAACAGTTAGTATTATACAGGAAAAGTTTTTAACTAGTGCGCAAATTTTGACATAATAAACTTGAATATATTTTAATAAACACGTATTTTTTGTTTTGATATGTTTCAATAGTAAAAAATTAAGTTAACGCTTACGAGACTTGTTTACTCAGAAATTTATTTTATGGACGTCGCTTGCCAGTCCGTCGACCGGTCGCCCGATTCACGCCGCGCGTCGACCGGTCGCCTGACGCGCCAGCTGCTATCAGAAGTACTCACGCGCGCTCGCGGATTATTGACCCCAGTTTAGCGCTACAATTTTTTAAGTTTAGACTGTGTAAAGTTATTTGTAAACGTAATTTTTCGTAAATTCCAAATTATCCTTCATACTTTCATGGGCTTAGGACCATCAAAATGCAGAAAATAAATCATAATAAGTAAGAAAGTAATACGTTTTAGTCCATTCAAAATAAAACATTTAGGTATGATAGGTACTTAGACATGATACAATTTGCGTCAATGTCTAATCAAAGAGAACCTAAGACACTAAGATTGTTTATAATTTCTTCTTACCTCTACATTTTATTAATCACAATAATTTTAGGTATTGTTCGAAGTGACCTCCTCCCTTTTCAAGGCATAAACGTGCACGTTTAAATAAGTAAGCATTTAGTTTGTTTAGGACACTAACACCACTTTTTACTTCATTGAAAGCGTTAATTATTTTTTCTTTCAAGTCATCTAGGCTCTGAGCCTCTTCTACATACACCTGGGGCGTTTCACTTGTTTCATACACCTTGGTTTGGGCTCGCATACGAGGTACGCTCTCCCTTTCGTATCTTCTTCGTGCTGCTCGTAAATTTTCATTACTTAACAAATACACTCGCACCATTTCATAATACTCGCGGTGAGTAAAATTAGACATTGTCACTACGCTAGTCTAGTACGCGGCACGCGCGCAGAGACGGCGAAGGGACATCCGACCTTCGCTTCCGCAAGTGACGTACTGCATGTGTGCATGCGTTTTGTTTATCAAACGCCGGCGCCGCGCCGCATGCCCCCGCACCCCCGTCTCGTGCGCTGGGCCTTCGCGTTTTCATTCATGCTCATTCATAGTATTACTATTAAATTATATCCATGTCTTGCTTATTTCAAATTGGGACAAAGTGGAAAAATGAAAAAAAAAAGTCATAAACTAAAAATGGAAATGTGTTCTATTGCTTACACTGAGCCACCAAAAAAAATTTGCGCACTGGTTAAAAACTTTTCCTGTATACTTTTATAAAAATAGATATATAAACTTTATAGTGCTTTGCTGGCGTCTCTTACGCAGATAATGCGCAAAACATCTGTTGTGGTCTTGCAAGCATTCTACAAGTGTTTTTTTTCTGAACACAAATTTTGGCTTGATCTCTTTGCTTGTCTTAATACAAGAGAAAGACGATTATGGTAATGGTACAATTTAGCAATACCTACATCTTGAAACAAGACTGCTTAATATCGTTTCCTGTACCTGTATCAATGTGAGAATATTTTTAGACCAATCACTCAGTTGGTAGTAGTTCCAGTATCGTAATTGAAATGGATGTGTAACAGAAGCATTGGTACTTTGTCCTCCAAAAACTATAGGTAGGTTGTAGGTAGGTACCTAAAAGTATATTAAGAAGTTTTTTCGCTGATAAAAATTGCCCGTATGACCGTCGTCACTCGTGGTAAAGATCTGACGAGCTGATGAACGAAAATGTTGATGGCAAGCTGTCGTGTAACGATAAAATGGACATTGTTCAAAGAATAGATGTTGAAAGCGGTTTTCTCTCTCGATGTTGGTCTAAAAGAAACATGCCGAACGATGACAGGCTATCTGATACCGACCTCAGTCAGCGCACTATATCTCACCGCTGGCATAGCACCACCACAAGTCCAAGGGGAAGTTGGGCTGTGGAGAAACAGACACAGGAACCTGACCCACTATCTGGCGCACACCTATCAACGCAACGGCTAATAAAAAACAGGCACAGGTTCTTAAAATCACAGCGTCTACTAGAAAACCGGGCCGACGACGCCTGTTGCAAACTGTTACACTTACTACTTTAACCGTTTACTTAAGTTACTATCTATCACCATAGGAGCATCTCCTTGCAGGATTTAACCTTTCGAGACTCGCCTCTCTCCTTTTGAGTTTGGAGACGGTTCAGGGACTTCAAGTGGACCACCACTTGGAAGTCCCTGTACCGTCTCCGGACACAAGTGGCAAGATTTAACTTCAACCAGCGCGAAGTGGAACATCAAAGAAAAGTTTTTTTTTAAACGCGTTAAGAAACTTACGTGTCAGGTTGAGAATACAAAACTATATTATTTATTATTTAATGTCCTACCTTATAATATTTTGCATTGTTCTTAAATACTATTTTGGAATAAAAATAATCTACTTTTGAGAAGAGCAAATTTTTACGTAGTAGGTATCATAAAATTCAGACATTTCAAAGGCGATGATTCAACATTTGTAAGACATCTACGTATGCCGACTAGTTTACTCGATTCTCGTTTCTTAGTCAGTTCATTGTAGATTACTACTAGGTTTGTTAACAAACTTTGAATACATATGATCAGTTCAGTTTACGTAATTGATTGATAAAAAAAAACTGGGCAAGAGCGAGTCGGACTCGCGCACCGAGGGTTCCGTAACATCCGGGTTTCTGCATAAGGTTTATGTTTATGAAATTAAATGTTTTTTTTATTTTTGAGTTGATTGAATGAATGGTAAATTGCGGTTTACGATTTATGACGTATTAAAAAAAAAGTACTTACTAGATCTCGTTCAAACCAATTTTCGGTGGTAGTTTACATGGTAATGTACATCATATATTATTTTTAGTTTTATCATTCTCTTATTTTAGAAGTTACAGGGGGGGGGACACACATTTTACCACTTTGGAAGTGTCTCTCGCGCAAACTATTCAGTTTAGAAAAAAATGATATTAGAAACCTCAATATCATTTTTGAAGACCTACCAATAGATCCATAACCAATAGATACCCCACACGTATGGGTTTGATGAAAAAAAAAATGTTGTGTTTCGGTTCTAAGTATGGGGAACCCTAAAACTTATTGTTTTTTTTCTATTTTTGTGTAAAAATCTTAATGCGGTTCACAGAATACATCTACTTACCACATTTCAACAGTATAGTTCTTATAGTTTCGAAGAAAAGTGGCTGTGACATACGGACGGACAGACAGACAGACAGACAGACAGACAGACGGACAGACAGACAGACAGACAGACAGACATGACGAATCTATAAGGGTTCCGTTTTTGCCTTTTGGCTACGGAACCCTACAAATTAACTGATGAAACAGTATTTTTGATGGATCATGAAATGCCAAAAAAATCTGGATACGGCAAAGGTATACTTTAGTTTTTTACATTTCTCAAATGTCATGGCTTTTGATCCGCATAAGTTAGGGGGCTGAAATTTAAAAAAGGTATTTAAAAGGTATGTGAGATGGGTATATAAAACAATGGGGTGGTGTAACTTGTACTTGTTTTTTTTTCCGCCATGCAAGCTCGGACCACCCTACTACTCCCTCGAATTAAAATCAACAATACACTCATGTCTATATCATATCTATAGCCGTGATAGTCTGTATAGGAGGACAGATAGAAGCCAATTTAATACGGTCTGCTGTCTGAAAATTTTGCTTTGAAAATATTGGCTCGGAAAATTCGGAGGGCGCGACCCGCTCTTAGGCAGAAATTGATTAGTGGCCAGTAACATTCGTCAGTGTCAAATGCCACTAAGACATGTGCCACTATAATAATGACTAAGTACCTCTGCGAATTTTTGCGATTTCTTAGCCAGTCAAGCGACCATAATGAGCGGATATGAGGAGCAAATACCTATCGATGTACTTTTCCTTAACACATTTTTATAGCATTTTTTTTTTTTTTTTATTGGAAATCAAATGACTCCTCCCCCTCTGGGTGGAGCGGAAGGGAGTGTCAGACTCTTACTGACTAAAACCCACCCGTGTTCCTTCCTTAGCCCTTTATGTTCCGGGCCAGCGGTAACCCTTTCGGACAATCCCGCTGGACATTTTTATAGCTTGCGAAAACGATCTTGACGACAATAGCGATTGAAGTTATAGTGTCTAATTAAAGTAAAATGAGTTATTGAAAATCTCAAAATAAACAACTAATTGCATCCTTTTCGTTAAAAATTGATGTTGAACCCGTGATGCTTATTTGTGAAGATTGAGACTGTCTTTGTCATTGACTCTAAACTATTCACGTCGTAGCAACAGCGCTGCCATTATTATTTGCCCAATTTATTGTGATGACTAACTTGTTTGGTATGGCAGTTAGCGCCGAATGTTTACGTCTTTCCCGCATTTATTACTTATAACTATTTCATATTCGGTATTGTCGATACTGAAAATCTTTGTGTACACTCATGAAGTCTTCAACCTACTTGAAAATTTAATTTGATGTAATACTTAGTTGTTAACAGATTTTTGACGTCAATACGAAGAATGTTTGTAAGCTTCTTGTTACTAAAGCTTGTCTGTTGTTATAAAAGCAATAGGTAGTGATAGGTATCATTGCAAATATCCATCCGGCGACTGCACAAAAATATGTGCTTGACCTATTTTTAATTGCAACGACGAATTTTTTTTTATTACTTAATGGGCCCGCTCTTGACCCCGATCACGCCTGATGGAAAGCGATAGATGAGGTTTATGGTGGAACGAGCGTGCCCAGAAGATGCAGGCGTTCACTCCACATAGCTCAAAATTTGTGTCCTAAAATTACGGTCTCGCACGGTCGCCGCTCAGTTCAAAACGTGCTACCTACTGTGAAACACTTAAACTAGACTACTTTAATTATTGTGAATTTAAAAACTATGTGGGTATTTTTTTCCATTCTCAGTTAGTTTTAATGATGATCTGGCAGTTTGAGTACTTTATGCGGCCTACCCAAATGTCCTTTCTTTTGTATTGTTCGAGTCGTTGAGCTCTTTAAGTTCTGAGTTGAGGTTGAGCAACACGATTACTGACATGTACTTGCACTGACTTCAGACACTAATCTACATGGTCTTCGCATGATCTGACCAAGATTATGTGTGGACTTTAAAAGAGAAAAAAAAACGCGGGGCGTTGGTAGTTATAATTAAATTCAAAAGTAATTCTCTCTGTATGTTACCTTTAACGCAATTCGATAAAATTTGACAAGGAGATAGATGGCATCCTGGCGAAGGAATAGGCTACTTTTGTCCCTTAAATTGGTCTAAACTTCTAAAGGGTATGAAAGTTTGTATGGGAAAATGTAGCATTTCATTATTTAGTAAGGGATATTAAATTTCAAATTTATGCTTTTGGTAAGAAATTAAGAATTACTTGCGTGTTCCAGCTTTTATGTAGTATAGTATCCTATGTTCTTAGACATAGGATACTTACTACGATCCCGATAGTGCATTCCGCGGAAAAGAAAATGAAATAAAGCACTACTGCTGCAGTATCTGAACAAACAAAGCGGCATTTAGTTTCATCGCTGCAGCGGATATCGGAATTCATTTTACGAATAATATTTCAGCAATTGTGCAATATAGGGCTTCAGTTTAGGTGTAGAACGGCAGCATTCGGACAGAAGACGGTTCAAAGGGTTCATAGTTAGTTATTATGTATCTGAACAAACAAAGCGGCATTTAGTTTCATCGCTGCAGCGGATATCGGAATTCATTTTATGAATAATATTTCAGCAATTGCAATTTTAGGGCTTCAGTTTGGGTGTAGAATTGCAGCATTCGAACAGACGGTTCAAAGGGTTTATAGCTATAGGGTGTATTAGATCGAGCTCTGATAGCGATCGCGTGACTACGCAGATTATTAAGTTCGTAGGTGCCGTGGTCAGGTTGTATGCAGGCTCCAATCGGTTTAAAGGCAGGTAGGTTTCTACCGAACTGCGAGCTCGCGGCTTATTTAGTTTACCTTTTTTTTTTTTTGAGGATGGGAAATCATCAAATGACTCCTCCCGCTCTGGGTGGAGCGGAAGGGAGTGTCAGACTCTTACTGACTAAAACCCACCCGTGTTCATTCCTTAGCCTTTTATGTTCCGGGCCAGCGGTAACCCTTTCAGACAATCCCGCTGACCCGTATTTAGTTTACCTACATTAAAGATCGGTTTACGTCGTTAAACTCGACGGAAAACATTTTGACCGAAATGTAAAATTGACCTGGCGAATTCTATAAGATTAGTTTTGTTTGCCCAATATTTCAAGATGCTATTTAGTTTTATGAAACGTCCTAGTATATCCGTTATGACCGCTTAGATCACCATCTGACTATTGTGACATTACTATACGGCTGATCGCGTTATAACTAACAATAAACGAATTAAAACCTCTTTATTAAAACTCTGATAGGAAACAAGAAAGATAAAAAAAAAATGTTTTTATATTTTATTAATTCCCAAATGTTAATTATTCGCGTCTCTCGTTACACGTTGATTAAATTCCTACAGGTTATTTGGAAACGTTTTAATTTCGAGGTAGATTTACAGCTGAATACGTTTCGGCAACAGGATTATAGAGGAATTATCGAATTTCAAACCTTTAAGTTTTGAGTGTAGGTAGCGTTATTACTGCAGGGGAGAAATAATTTTGAAGACCATGTTTGTGCTCAGTTACCTACATCATTCCTCCATCTTTACCCCAATTTATTTGGCATCGGCGCAAAATGTCTTCTTCCATACTACCTTTTGGGTCATCTCGGTAGTCACCCCCTTTCTAGCCATATCATCGTTTGTCTGACGCCGAGTAATCAGCCGCCCACGTCATCCTGGAATGCGAGGCCGTGGCTTCTCAACGTGCAGAAATCCTCGGAACAATGCGGAAGCCTGTGAAGCTCCCAAAAAGCTTCTGTGCTTTTGGGCGGAGCTAGGCTGGCTCTGTTAGCCAGAATTCCCACTCACAACGGACCGAATGGGAGTCTAAGTGCGGAAAAGGGAGTCCTACAATCATCATCATCATCATCGTTTGTTTCGTAGCTAGCTTATTAAAATTAGGAACAATGCGATACGATGTGTATCGTTCTGTCACAGGTAACGGCGGCCGATGCCTATAAAATATCTCTGGTTGCGATGCTTCGGACGTCGGATGTGTGCGCCAGTTGTTGAGTATGAAGCCTATAGGGACGCACGCCGGCGGCGGCGGCGCAGCTTTATAAAAGTTATTGGAGTTCTTTTGTTTGCCCACAACTATCGCCAGGTCCGATTCAAGCTTCATTTCAAGCACTAAGGATTTTATCTGCCTTTCAGTTCGCGAAACTCGCAGTGCCGCGAATCTGTACGAATTTTTGGAAGGATTATTATTGATATTTTTTCTCGGATTTATGTAAGTAGCCAAAAATGCGGTAGTTTTTTTGTCCACACACATAGTACAAGAAAAATTAATCAGTAATTGGTAAATAGAAATCTGTGACTTTTAAGTGTAGTTTATTTAGTCCGCAAAACAATTTGTTGACTGAACTACCTAAGTACCGATTTATTTTGAACCGTCCGCCCATCTAATTTGCATTAGACTGCCATGCGAACTACCCGTCATTACTTAATTAAAACCAAAACTACTGCTGCGCTTTCAGAAACCAAAACTTCATCTTAAACAAAATAAAAAGGCTCACTTGAAATAGATACAGCCTGTTTAAGAACATTTTGTATTTTACACCCTGTATAAGAAAATTTTGTATTTGTTAATTGAGAGCGTTTTTCTACCTATACTTCTCAAGGCCTCCTCAAGTCTGCGAATGCATAATATACGACTCAACTTCAAGTAAACACCGCGTTGTTTGGTAGGACATTTTCTTTAAAATTCTGATTTGAAAGTACTGAAATGGAAAGTAGGTACCTACTAAAATAGTATTTTATCCACATGTTTGGATGAACTAAGTTATGTCTCAGAATAAATTAGTGTGATGATGTTGAAAGCCAGCAAAAATTTTTTTTATGTTATAATAAGCCAGATTTTAGTCAGAGTACACAAACAAAACATAAATTTAGTACGCAATTAAATTAGTTCGTTAAATAGGAGAACCTACTGTCTAGCTGTCTACCCCTTTTTACCGGCTTCAAAAAAAAGGAGGTTATCAATTCGACACGTGTGTATGTAAATTATTGGAATTGCATTATATTCACATATTATGACATAGACTGTCATAATATGTGAATATAATGCAATTAGACATAGATTGTCATAATATGTGAATATAATGCAATTAGGGCTTCTAGACAATTTTATAGACGTATGTTATATGTTTGTTAGACGTATGTTATATGTTTGTCCACGCATTTCTCCGCAACTGTTAATCGGATTGTGACCATTTTTTCCACAGTGCAAGTTTCATCAAAATCGATTCAGTCATTTTCAAGATATGGACTAATACGTGTAAGTGTGACGGCCTGGCTGATTGATACGAGCTACGGGTGTAGGTAGTGTCAAAGGGAAAACATCTCAAAACCTTGGTCAAATTCTAGTGCAATATTTACAACAAAACTATCACCTACTTATTACAAACAATATTCCAGTTTTTACTTAAAATAAAAATTACGAAATAAAAAAGTAAGTAAGTAATTAAAAAAAAATAAACCGACTTCAAAAAGAAATGAACTCAAAATTATGAAATACCTTTAATTTCGGAAGTCGGTGGCAAAAAACTCAAACTAATATACAGATCCCAAGACACCAACTTCCGAAATAAAGTTATGTCATAATTTTGAGTTCATATTTTCTTTTTGAAGTCGGTTTAATTTTTTTAAATACTTAACTTTTTTGCGATCGAATTTTTAATAAACATTACCATTTTACCTTTGAGAGAAAGATAAATTGGGGAATTTAATATTGGGCCTGCAAACGAATAAGTACGCGGTTTAAATTTCAATATCATGATCATGAATTCCGTAATACCTACTCGACACTAGTAAGTACCCCCCAATATAATGAAATGGAGATATTTGTTTGGCGTATGCAATCCAAAGCTGGATACTACCGTAATTCTCGGAACTGGGAGGCGGGCCCGCAAGCTTGTATGGGTGTACGGGAGCGGGCGCGGGAGCGGGTAGTTGGGAAAACAGCAATTTCGATGCGCGCGCAGCCCCTGGGTTCAGCTAAGCGCCTCGTCTCTCCGCTTGGACGCTATAAGTGTCCAGCGTTGCAAATGCAACCAGTAAAACGCATTCCTGGTTTCGCCGCTGGCACACGTCTCGCTAGCCGACCGCGCATCCCGACGCTCCCGCCTTCTCTCAATCATTGCGGAAATCGCTAAGTCTCGGTTCGTAACGTTTTACAAGTTTTTAACTACCGCAAAATATTTTATTGTTCAGTGCCAGTGCATCAGTTGTTTTTTATTATTTAGTTCTGCAATGTATTTAAATTCTTTTGTTTCAAAGGTTTTATTATATTTCTGTTTTGTACTTTGAATTTTTTTGTTTGAACAATAATATTTTATTTTATAGAATTCATTATTTCGTTTAAGTATGTTTTTTTAAATCCTTTTGAATGGCCTAGTGTCCGTAGTGTTTGATGCCCGTAGATTTTATTTGGTGATAATTATTTCGCTTCTTTGTCAGACAGAATATTTGTTAGAATGCCTTCCAATATTGTTTTAACACGTATTGAAAATTTTAATGACGATCGCTCCGTGTGCAGGTAAAATAATTAAAACAAACATTGTCCGAACTGAAGTTTTTCCAGTGCCCGATAATCTCGACGGAAGTTTGCATTTTATCACGAGTTGAAATAATATGTTCATAATATGACGGGTAGTTAAAAATAAAAGTAAAATTTTAAGGAATTTAATATAGTGACTGAAACTTGGGGACTTTGATTTTACACTTTAAATGGAGATTTTTCACTCAATTTAACCCGTAAAAATAATGCAGCCGATTATTTTATTCTTCTGATGGGAATTCAAGTCGTCAGGCTATATTTTGCCTAAACGTTAGATGATAAAGTTTCTTCTGAGTGGACAAAACAACATTTCAAAATATACCCTGAATTCTCGTCGCCAGTGCGTTTTAGATAGCAGGTAACTTTAAACGGCAATGTATAAATTGGGTTATATCAAACCTATCAAGTTTTTGATTTTTCTCTCCGAAACGTAACGTAGAGCTAACTCTGTTTTCGACTTACTGTATTGTTTTGGGACGGCTCAAAAATTACTTTAGGCAAAAATGGGAAACGGGAATAAGGGCTTTAAGCTTTGTTGCAGAATTATTTATTAAGTATTGAATTGCGTGTCTCACTTCTACCGACAATAGCACTTTTAGATCAAAGGAGTCTGCAGTGCGTTGGGAAGATGATAAAATTTTCCTATTAAAGACCTAACATCATTATGATTTATCTTTTGCTCGTAACATAATAAGTTATGCTCGTTGCCCATAAACTAACTTAATCGTATGACTTTAGCCATACAAAAGATTACGCAGACAAGAGAAAATACATTTTCAGCAATATTCTAGCGCCCTTGGGAAATCAAAGCAAAAATATTCAAATGGCTAAAGTTTATGTCGAATCGGGCTAAAGGAAATATTTTTTAGATTGAGTTATGTATTGAGAGAACAAAACATTTCGGATATCTGTTGATGGATCTAATAAAAATATTTTCGCGGCACAGTGATGGCGGGTTTCTAGAGGCACAGCTAGTTTATTCCCAACCAGCGGAGCCCCTGGCTTCGCTCGCGTTGACTTATAGCTACTCATTACTCAAGCCTAGCTAGAAAACATATCTATGAGTTAAAACAAAAAATGCGTAAATCGGATATGTTGTTCTCAAGTTACAAGGACACTACCTTATACAAAGAGTGTGTTTTAAAATATAGAAAGATATAAAATGTCATCTTTCTTAAATCAAAATTATAAGAGCGATCTATTACCGGTTGGCAAATGGCATTTAACTAAAGTACTTAGGTGGTACAACACGACCTAATAACAACCACATGGAAGTTCGCTACATGCCATACCGTTACTTTACCTTAATTACTTGCAAAGTGCATTTCTTGATTAATACCAAGTCTATCACGGCAGTGTCTACTCGCTTACAGTTTCAAATTACAAGTTGGTAGTCAGTGCAAAGCAGGTTACTACATTTAACTTCGGAAGTACTCGCTAATCACACTCGCCTGGCTTGTTGCACTACCTTGATTAACTATCACATTCTGTCAATCTCAATCTGAAGAACTCAAACTTCAACCGTCTTATTACAAAACGAGATCTAATTTTAGACCTAGACTAAACCTTCGAGCTAGTTACTCTATTTTGAACTTTATTCCGACAAACGTAATGCAAAATGCAAAATTGACAACTTAGACTCCGGTTTAACGTCAGTTTTTGTAACAAGAACTTTAGCTTCGTTGGATTATAGTTCGAAATTTAAAAATTGTTGGACGGTTTAAACCTGGGTCTAAAGATAAATCTTGTTTTGTAATAAGGCCGCAAGTGTGTTAGAAAGCGTATTAATTTGCTGTTTAATTGGATTCATCCTCATATAAATTAAGTACAAGCAACGCAACGCCCCGCGGGCGCATAAGTGCCGATCCCGAGGGACTATCGGGATAAAAACTATCCTATGTCCTTTCCCGGGACTCAAACTATCTCTGTATACCACGCGGTAACAGACAGATACACTTTCGCATTTATAATATTAGTATGAATAATTCGGCAAACTTTGAACAAGCGCAGGCGCTACACTAGTTCAAAGTTTTTATAATTGATGCTACTGAGCATCAATTATAAAAACGTTTGATGTCAGTGCTCATTACCGCGGGCTCTTTCATCTAAGTATGTTTTTACAGTCGCGCTTTAATGTACCTAAGTCTCCGGGTACCCGTAGCCTTATGTGGCTAAAACGTTGGTGTGGTGCCGTGTAGGTATCCGGACAGTGCTGACTATTGGTTCCCTATACATTTGCATGAAATTTTAAGACCTAATATAGGTAACTGGCATACTTTTGTTTCTCCTAATTTTATTTTCGCATAACATTATTTACGCATAATAGCATAAGCAAAATTTTTTAAGCATAATTTCTCTAATCATAATAATTATTAAGCATAACATTCTAAAGCATAAATTTAGCATGCTGCATGTTTTATTTCTAACGACGTGACTGAAAGTCGACGGAGCCCCGGTGGGGTTCCTATTTCTGTCTGCAGGGTTTAAAGGAACCTAACTAAACTGAACCTCGGGGTGCCCTTCGCTCGCTCTTGCATCCTACGTCGCCTATATAGTCATCATCATCATCATCACGACAATATTTACGACAATACTTTAATTTTAAGTTCTTTAGTTTAGTATTATGCGAATTCATCATATGCCAAAACAAATTAGCCTTCAAGATTATTATGCCAACATAAACTGTAAGCCAAAAAAAGGCAAAGTATTATTATGGCAAAACTAATTATACCAAAATAGTGATGCCAAAGTAGTTTAGGAAAAAGAACATTATGCGAAAAGAGCCCTGACTATCGCTACGATGATCGTGACTTTCAACGTCAATTAGGCAACCCGACCTAACACTAGCACTCCCATAGACTCGGAAAATTACCTTTTTTCTATTCCCCTCGTGTTACTTTCACACGCGTCGGCCTATTATGCTGCTGTGAAAGCCCCTTTACATTTCCGAGCCGCTGTACGTCTGACAACTATTGTATCGATGGTAGCTTCCACCACTAGAGAGAGTGGTGGCGATTCCGTAAACATCTCACCGTGAAAACTTAGGTGATGGTGTAGGTAGTGAGCTGTCAATAGTGTCAATGAGGTGAAGTGAGTTCACTTCATCTAAGTTTTCACGGTGAGAGTTGTCATAATAGAGCAGCTGTAGTCCTCTCCTATTTCTTTTAACCGAATCATACAACGAAGTCACCTCTTGCTTCTGGAAACTGTAACATTTCCTACGAAAGATTAATTTCATCTAACATGGTTTAAGAGAATCTAGAAAACTACTTAATTAAAGTAGGAGTCGCTTGAAATAGAACCACCCTTCAAATCGAGTAACACTGTTCAACGGGGAAGAAAAACGAGATTGGATCGGGTTGGAGTTGTGTTGTTTAAAAGCGAGGTCTAGATTCTCAAAGGCTCTACACGGCAAGTAGAATGTACTAAAAAGGTTGGAAAGCAACGTGTCTAGCTAATTCGATAACTTCTTCGCGGCGTGTACTCCCATTAGCTGCAGTACTTGTGCAAGGGCTGTAAATTAATTATATTGCGTCACGTTGCTTGCTTTGCCTTATTATTTAATGAAACAATTAATAATTTCCGGTAGTCTGTGCCGTGCAAGCAAACGTGTAGCAGTACTATTTTAAAAAGAAACTATATTGAACTCTTTAATGGAAGAAGTATGTATGACAAATTGTTATCGAACTAATCGAAACTTTAAATAGGTAGTTTGTTTGAAGATTATCTTTTAATTTATTTCGATTTCATTCGTAACTTAAGAGCGTTTGTTTACGCCGTACGGCATTTCATACAAACTTTCAAGCCCTTATTTTTCGAAATGAATGAACCGATTTTAATGAAACTTCATACGTATAAGCAGGATACAAAGGTCAACAAAGTTAGCATATTATTATTTATTAGTTAGCGTATATTTTCCAAATGTCTTATTTAAAAATAGATAACTGGAAATCTCTTTTTCTATGGAAAATCGAAAATTGGTCTAATTTGGCTGTAACACTATTTTTCGAAAATGTTCTCTGCTAACTTTTTAGACCTCTGTATCCTGCTTATGCATACGAAGTTTCATTAAAATCGGTTCATTCATTTCGGAAAATAAGGGCTTGAAAGTTTATATGAAATGCCGTACGGCGTAAACGCTCTTAATTATGTTGTGCCAATTGTCGCTAATGAGAACAGGGTTTTTGTTTCCATTATTGTAATGGTCAAATTCGCTAGCACACCGCCACCGCCGCGGCGGGTAGCGACGCTTTACGTCCAGTCCTTTAGTTTTGTATTATTTCTGCGTTTCAGAGTCTGAAATTCAACATGTCCAACTTCTAGTTCTGCTTCTGTACTGAAACAAAAATTTAATGTTCAATTCTATGAACCTTTTTGGTAGTTATATGATATTATTTTTATCTCATATTTTATTTCACTAACAAGCTCCCAGTATGTGAGTACTGAGTGTCTCATAGAATTAAGTCTGCTGTGCAATCTGAAAGGATAGAAGCTTGAGTGTGCTCCACAAGAGTCAAAGGACGAACAGAATAACAATAAGTGTGTGCCCCTCTCTTGGAGCGCGACCTGAATGCTTTATATAATTTAGGCAGCATTGTGACTGAAGGCCAGTCACCCGGCTGGCACTGGAGTGCGTTCCCAAGTGCACCTGCTTTTCACACCTAAGGCTTTACATACAAGCCTTTATTACAATGCCGCGAAGCGAACGCAATAATATAATCTCTGTATACCCAGTTATTCTTGAGCGTGTGTAGCGCAGACGTGCATAATACAAGAGAGAACCCTTTCGCTCTGTGACCTCCTACTACAGCGATAATATCTCTGCTCCCAAGAAATTCCATCACATAAAATATAAAATGCGGTTATAATTCTTCTCAGGATGGTCATTGGTCAGTTCGAATTCTGCGGCTTTCTTCAACTCCGTCTAACAATTAATCAAGACCTTGAACACAACAAGCGGAATGTTTTTATTTTAATAATTTATCGCTCTAGTGGCGTGGTAAGCCGCTACCGGGACTTTATATTGCCTTCATTATCCCCGTACCCTTGTGACCTGGCACTTCAGGCACTAATAGTAAGAACGGGTATAGAGTGTAAAGCGATGTTTTCTGAGATGTTTTGATATTTTTAACTGCCAGTTTTATTATAAATGCAGTGTCTTCGTGAGGTTGTTATGTTCACTTAATTGCGGTAATAACATCAGGCGGCCGGCATTCGTGAAATTGTGAAACGCCGCGCCAACGCGACGTGACCGGCATCCCTGTCGACTGCATTAGCATCCTTCCGAAAGCAGACGCCTCGACTGCAACCTTGCCTTAACACATGCACGGACTGCAAACTACACTATTGTTGTACACGCGTACAGACTTGCGAACTTGCGAACCTGTTTGAGAACCTTCTACGTCTTCATTAGTTATGTCGTAAGCAGCTCGATTATGTGGCCAATTCGAAAAGTAATATCAATCTTAGTCACATTATTGAACATTTTTGAATGTCCGTCTAATATATGACTTATAAAACGTAGGCTAATTACCAAGTAGAAAGGAACGAATTATAACTATTTGTTTCATTACTGGCATATGAAATTGTTGGCGTTTTTCAGCAATGATAAATGAGGCCGTGTGTTTAAATAATACTCCTCAATAACAGCTCATTATAAGAAGTGCGGGCGGCGCGGATTCGCCACAATTCTTAGTATTTATCTCGATGAAGCTCGAGCGCTTGCCTTGACCGTGCTAAATTAACACTTTCCAGCGTCCTTCTATCTAGTGCTTCAAGTTATCGACGCAGCTCAAGGGGCTTCCGGTCAGATAATATTCGTTAAAGTGCACTGCATATTTCTTGGTAGTAAAATAAATGTTTCTGCTATGGTAATAGAAGCCATTGCATATAAATTGCAGCTATTCCTTTTTTACAGAACAGTGGGTTATAAAGCTGTCTGCACAAACAATCTTGCAGTAGATCATTTGGCTACGCCGCCTACGCACATAAATGAATTAATTTTACGTCACGCTATATAATTAGAACACTCACATACGAGATATAGCAATCGCAGATCTTGCATTTGTATCTATAATGAAAACATTAATCAGTCAAATGTAAGCTGCACTTTTAGCACTATTATAGCAACAATATGTAGGTACGTAAAATTATTAGAGCATCGGTGCAGTTGGCTCTCCATTGCGTTATCGTCATTACTGTCTAGCGAACTATAATCATAAACTCGGCTCCAATTTACGAACGGATGATTCCAATATTTCCTTGTCCAAGTATGATGCGATAATACGCTGATACGTCGGTAGGTATCTGCTGCCATAACTCGACATGAATGTAGATCGGGAATTCATAATTGTGACTACGGGCACATCACTCATGAACAAATCAGATGGGAACTGAGGGGTTTCGCTGATGTGAACCGCAAATCCCTGTGATTGCGGATAAACGCATCTGAAAAATTGGTTGGTTCCCTTTATGTCGAGTCCCTTTACGGCGAGTCGAAACCTTGTCGCGTTTCTATTACCCCTACGTCGAGTCAACGATTTCTGTCCCGTTTCTACTCCCTTAATGTCGAGTTTCTTTACCCCGCTTCTACTATCTTTACGTCGAGTTTAATAATATCATATTTTGAAGTGCAGTCAGGTTCACATGTTTTATGTGTTATTGTATTCGAATCTACTGAATTACTGATAATAACATACAGCTTTTTAAATTTAAATAAAAGTCTATTATACATATTAGACTATTGACTGCAATATACTGAAAATCGATAGCGCATTCATGATTTTACATAAATTAAGTACAGCAGTATTTAGACATTGCGTCGGTGTGACTATATGTAATGTAGGGTACATTATCACAAATCACTAAATAGCTTAGCGCAATTCAAGTTTGAATATCAGGTAAGTTTTAGATGTCATTTCTCTTTCGCACATACAGGATGGTCCAAATAGTGACGTCAATAAAAAACTTGTTCTAATTGAGTGTTTAGGTAACCAGCGCGTAATTCTTTTCTTTCCTTTAACCAAATTAACATATTTTCTAACTTATAAATGCGTTATCGAAAGCCAGTTTGCGTGAAATGGCAGCATAATGAGAGTAAGCCAAAGAAGCCAACAGGACACGAGTTGATTCGACATTTCATGATCGCGCTTCATTTCAATGTCTATTAAACGCGTCTCCCTCATATATTCAATGCCGAAAAATCCGATGTCGTATGCATGGACACGTTCAATTGCTTCGTCAAACCGACATTGAATGAAACAAGTGATCTTGCTCTTGGATTATCGTAAAACTATTTTCGTGTATCGACTGTAGAGTGCGCGTAAATCACTTAGGCTATTTTTTCCATAGCGTTTAGAAACATCTCAAAATAGCAATTCACGTAGGTATGGCTTTTTATGACGTGACTCTGCATTGGGGCACCGGCAGACGTGATACGGAATTGCACGGCACACTCAGTTATATCTCGTTTGGATCTAAGAGGGTGAGTGGTGACGAAGAGGTTGTGACAAAAATCGATTCGTGTGACTTGCCAGCTGTTTTAGGGTTACAGTTATCACGGAACATGTAGGTACTGCTCCAATTTGCCGCCGGTCAAACTTTCCTCGTTCCACACTGTTGTTTCGAAGCGCTCAGGAAGGGTGTGACAGCGCATAATTATGTACACCGTTTTTATCTACGTTTTCCGAACAGCGTGTTCTGATAAACGTCACAGACCTGTTGCAGTACAAAATGAAACGAAAAATAAATCAATTAATTTCGTTTTATGAAGTTGAAATAGATAGCGTTTAAAGCTATGTCCGTAATAGTGAGACCATTTTTATCGGCGCAAGTTCAGAACTTTTATGTGCCATGTGACTACTGCGCTCAATAGTTGTACTTGTTGTATACCTATATGCTGCAGAAACACAATAGAAACTATTAACTGCTAATACCTACACGATCTAGCTAAAGTGTCACCATACCGTTTTGACGCAATGATTTAATGGCGGCTTAAGCAATAAAGCACTTGGAAAAGTTTCTAAAATAACTCCTTTATATACCGATAACAATGCTCGGAGTACAAGGATTAAAAAAGTTGCGCCGTTTTTTCTCAATCCGAATCCATATAAAACGCAAGTTCGGCGAATTACGGTAGAAAAATAAAAGTTTATTCCAGTGTCAAGGCTTAAAATGATTCTAAACAATATCTACTAAAATACACGACTACAGGCCGCACTCTAGTTTCCGTTCCCAAAATTTTCGCGAAAATTCGGATCAGTAATCAGAAATCGATAAGCTTAATTAGAAATTATCCAATCAAGGCGCTTACCCCAACTCTCGGCTGCTATTTGGAGCAGTCGACACCATGACAGGTGATCGCCGATGTCTAAATAACCTATGTTATGATGAATTTTCGCAGTGACGCTGCAGTTTTTTTTTATCGAATTTCCCTTCGATGCCGACTGAAACCTACCTCCATTAGGTAAATTAACGACAACCGCGATGCCCGCGGCACATAAAGTTTTCATTGGACTTTTGTATATATTCCTTTTTTTTTTTTTAAGTAACGGCTTATTGGACTGAATTTTACAATATTTGTCACGGGCGACAGAAATGAATTTGGTTTTTTAGGGTTTCGTTGCCAAATGGCAAAAAGCGGAACCCTTATAGATTCGTCATGTCTGTCTGTCTGTCTGTCTGTCCGTCTGTCTGTCTGTCTGTCCGTCCGTCCGTCCGTATGTCACAGCCACTTTTCTCAGAAACTATAAGAACTATACTGTTGAAACTTGGTAAGTAGATGTATTCTGTGAACCGCATTAAGATTTTCACACAAAAATAGAAAAAAAACAATAAATTTTGGGGTTCCCTATATACTTAGAACTGTGTGTGTCGTCAAACCCATACGTGTGAGGTATCTATGGATAGGTCTTCAAAAATGATATTGAGGTTAAACTGAATAGTTTGCGCGAGAGACACTTCCAAAGTGGTAAAATGTGTCCCCCCCCCCCCCTGTAACTTCTAAAATAAGAGAATGATAAAACAAAAAAAAATATGTGATGTACAATACCATGTAAACTTCCACCGAAAATTGGTTTGAACGAGATCTAGTAAGTAGTTTTTGTTAATACGTCATAAATCGTAAACCGCAGTTTACCTTTTATACAACCAACTCAAATATAATAAAACATTATTTTAATTTCATAAACATAAACCTTATGCATAAGCCCGGATGTTACGGAACCCTCGGTGAGCGAGTCCGACTCGCCCTTGCCCGGTTTTTTTAGTTTCTAGGTTTTATTGGACCACGTCGGGGGAACTCTTTCTGCTACATTAGCTATAAGTGGACTTCTGTTAGCAGTCAGGATTCTGGATAAGTAGTTATGTTCTGTGCGGATGCACCGACTAGTTATTAGGCAATTGCTTAAGACTAAACTAGTCGCGAGCTCGAACTCACTGGTGGTCATGGCCAAAAAGCACGCTGTCTCACCTGGCTTCGTTTCCGACAGAGCTAGTATCAGTTATGAGCAGTTAGACGCTAGTCTACGCGAACAATGTCTAGTTTTCACGCACAGAAACACCGTTCCGAACTGATAGGCTAGTAAAAATTTTCGAAAAGTGCGTCGGGAAATCGAGTTTTATGAAAAAAACACTGCAAAAATCAATTACAAATACAGTTTATTGAACTCTCCGATAATTGAACTTTGTCGGTACGGACTTGGTTTTGAAGGTTTTACAGTTTTTTTTATTACTTATTTACACCCAAAGTTACTTTAAAAATAGCAAGAAAAACGAATCTTTGTTGGCTTATAACTTTTTAATGACTTTTTATTTTACTATTCTGTTTCCATACAGACAAAATTAATCATAAGTCCAAACGATATCATGTTTAACTTTGGATGTACAATGTTGAACAGTGGAGTGAGTAATACTCTCCCGAAATTTGTATGGAAAAAATATCGACTAGTGCCACCTTAATGCTTGAGCAAACCCGTGCTACTTCAAAATAGCAAGTTAAGTTAAGTCCTTTATCAGTAGCGAATTTATAACTTCAAGTCGAAAGCAAAATGGAACTTCCGTCTCTAGCTCATTACAGAGTTGATTGATTTACGTCCGAACGTGTCTACTCAATTAGATCGCTTTCTTGAACACCTACTCCCAATAAGAAACTCCCTCGCGAAAATCCCTCTCAAAAAGAGAGGAGGCCAGTGTCCCAGCAGTGTTAACATTATTGGCTGATTATGTATATGTAAGCAAGAAATTAGGAATTCAAAACCTCACAAAAATTGAGAATAATAAAAAAGCACAAAAATTGAGAATAATAATATGGCAGCGTGGCACCTACTTATAATTTTTCCGTCATAGCACAAAACTGTAACTCAGTTAAAAGGTTACCCAGTTATAATGAAAATAATATTTACTTTCGTGTTTCTAGAGGTTTTACTGGGCGATGTTAATGTACTTACAGTGTAGGTAGCTACCTACATCGAGCATTAGAAAGAGACTGGTGCCGATTCTATTCGCCACAAGCTAAACAATATTTAAGCTAGGTGTTTCCATCTTTATCTCTCTAATAAGACAAGAGAGGGACATAGAATAAGAGCAGTTTTTAGTTGAAGTAAAAGTTGACATATCAGAACGTATCAACAAAAAATACGGGGAAGTTCAAGTGAGTTCAAGGCATAATCTAATTTGACATCTCAACTTGGTTCTTATCTGACACCGTCTTTTCTCGAGCTGAAAATTCTCTAATTTTAGTTTAGTTGGTGAACAACGGAATCCGCGCGACGACGACGTTCTACTAAGCCGAACTTTTACTTAAAACTCGATTAGCTGTATTTACGGTACCTACTTACCATATCTAAGGATCTAGACACGTTACTTAGTACGTATTTTGGCTAAGCTTTAGTGCTGTCACTGTCGCACAGCTGTCAAATTACAAGTGCATGATAGAGTCGGCAACGTGCCTCTGTGAAAGCACGTACAAAGTAACTTTTAAAGATCTCGGCCTTAGTCCAAGGTATTGTATTATGTCCACACTAGGTTTTGTAATTCGTTTACAGCACGGAAGCAGTGGTGCCCTTTGTTTCCGCGATTCGCGAGCTATTTGAGTGTAGGCCTGTCAGTTGTAACATGCAAATCGTTTTAAATAAAGTTATTTTTGTCACGTGTTGCGGAATATACGAGCCGACAAATTGCGCTCGGCAACTTTGAGCTTCATTTCCGTTTCGCTTAATGAGTTTTACAAAAGCTTTCGCTTTCATTGCAATTAAGAGTTTCATAACCGCTATAGATTTATTTTGGTTCGACTAGCACAGTTTAAGGACACTATACGTATTAATTTGAAGTAAGGTTCTTCGTAGGTATTTTCGGATTGTCTTAATATTTGGAATTTCGATGAATAACTAGTTCGTTTCGTTATGAAGGGTATCATGGAGCTGGGGCAGTAATGAAAAAAAAAACCTTATTTCCAATTTCACAATTAACATAAAGGCGATAACTATGGCACTGTTGTTTTTAAATCAGTGACTACCTCCACTGTGTTATGACTATTATTAATCAAATTATGGATTCAAGCTTCTGAATATTCAGTACTTAAGTCTTTATAACATTAAACTGCCCGGGCCTTGTGGCAAACAGTATTTGAAGTACCTTCGGTTGTAGCTATTAGGACAAACGTTATCAAATCAAACATTGAGTTTTGGGAGCCTCCCCGCCGCAGCCGGAGGCGCGAGGCGGCAGACTCGCTTTATCTTTGTCGTTGTGTCCGTGACATTTCCACGCCCTAAGCCCTCTGTCGCATCAAATACCATCCTTCACTCACTGATACAATAACCATGCCCGAATAACGGTTGTTAAACTACGTGAAATATATACGTGTAAACAAATCGTACTTTTCTTCGCCTTTACCAACCTGTCAATTAGTTATTGACAAAACAATTGCCTTGTGGTCGTAAATACGAGTAAGTGTGGCGTAATGGGTGTCGTGTGAATGGTTGCATGTTTTCCATATTTAATCGAATACAGGTGTGGGTGAAAAAGAATTCCTCAATCTGAAGAAAAGTTTTTAAGTGGTGTGCATTTCGATTAGAGTAGGGAAAAAAAAACAGGTGCTATAAGATTATATTTTACCCATTTTTATAAAAAGGGATAAAAAATTATCACAAAGCACCTGTCCTGCCTGTGCTTTCTGTCCTGTGTTTGTCTGTGTGTGTTATCGTTTTTAAACCTATAGGTTGAAAAGTGAAAATTTTAAATACTCAACACAACACTTTGCAAATAATTGATGGTTGGTTGGTACATAGCGAAAAAGCAATTTTACCAGTTTTGTCCAGGCCAGTCCAGTTTTGACAGTTATAGTCCGACCAGTTTAGTATGGAAATCTTAGAATTTCATCGCGGATGCCACCGACATCAATTTTGCTGGTCAAGTATTGTTATCGCTTGTCGCATTATGTGTATGTATATCAAAAATGTAAATCGGATTTATTTATTTTCGGAAATTGCTAATAACAAGCCTCCACAGATAAATACAAAAATTATTACTCCTTCATAGTCCAAGTTATATCTTATCTATTCTATCCTATTTAGTTATTCCCTCAAAGTTGGTTCATGCTAATTTGTTAAAATTTTTGCACCTGATTTCTGAAAAGTATCACTTTTTAAAGTATCATTTAGTAATATTCAACTGGCCGACACCGAATGAATATTGGAAAGAAGACCCACGTTGTCGGTCGATTGTCGCCCAGTAAATAGCCGGTCGCAATTTCAATTTTCCTGTCAGGTCCCCTTCTATTCGATTTAATAATGCAACGCTTGAAACGTTTCTAATAGTTCTACATACCATGTTATTAATGGAAACAACAATTAGATTGCAACCGAAGTTGATTCACCGTCAGTATCATTGAACAATATAAAGGTATACTTAGGTAAATAGTTTAGCGGCATAGTCTAGACTTGAGTCTCCCGTCTCGGGCTAAACTTTCTTATCGCGTAAATTGATATTACTTGGACGCTATGTTCGGTACTTAATGATAACTGAATACTTTACTAATGAAACCTGCACCGGACTTTCAAAGCTTTCGGAATGGCTGTGAGAGCAAATCTTACCCCTTCACATTTTAATTAAGAGTTGCTTTTTAGTTATTCTTCTTCAATAAGGGTTTCTTAATTGCTTGTAGAAAACATAATTTAACTAATGAATCTTTTCTCTTTGTTCTAGAATCCAAGATGGGGTGCTTCGTCAGTAAAGACAAGCTGACCAAAGAGGATATGGATTTCTTAAAAACGCATACCTCTTACGATGAGACCACCATCAAAGAATGGTACAAGGGCTTCAAGGTAAAGATATGAAACGACATGGAGATTGGAGATCAAAGTCGTCATACACACTTACACACAACCACACATTTTGTATTTTTTTCAGCTTCCGGATAGGCACTAAGTAGAGCATCTACTAGGTCAATTAAAAAAACGGACCGAAATTAGTAGAAATGTAAAAAATCCAAATGAATTAATCTTAACTTAGACGGAGCTGCTGAAACAGGCCATTATTCTTGAAACTGAATTCGAAACCGAGAATGATCGATTTTCCGACACCTTGCTTCGCTTTGTCCACATTATTCCTGGATGAGTAGATAGAGAAACATATCCAATTGGAAAACTAGTTCAGTGCATTTTATATCGTGCGATAAATGATTGGGCTTCAATATTTACAAATCCCGGGAGACCAGCTAGTTCTCTCTCATCATAATCATCATCTGCCTAGTATTTCCTCAACTACGTTGGGGTCGGCTTCCAGTGTAATACCTACGTATTTCGCATGGAGCTACTGTCTTTCTGACTTCCACAACTTGACTTTCCGGTTTTGCTTCTATGATTTCCAGACTGTCGGCCTTCTGCTTCGGCTACTGTTCAGTCTCTGTTCTATGATTATATATTTGAATGGTAATAGTTGTTTGTATTGTTTTGATTTATTACGTGGAAATTCAAACAGCCGGAAGTGAGTGGAATCTGCATCTTGGCTCGGTTAGCTTGTAAATATTGTTCCGCTTACTGAGACAATAAAATTTAACCCAGCTCTTGAGATTCTTGCAAAGGATGAGTGTCTTGAATAGTTTTAATGCGGAAAAATATGTGACAGTTTTGATACCTCGTAAATGCACTATAAACTAATGAACCGCGATTTTAGCGTGATCTAATGAGGTCTCGTTGCATGATTTTGTCCAGATCCAAGCTGTACCTTAATCAGACTTCTCATTAATATAATGATGTCAAACATACTTTTCCATTTGTTTTTCCACATAACATTTTATTATTAGCTACTATGGACAATTGGCATCTTGATATACTTAAGGTATCAAATCCAGAAATATTTTTGTTTTCTTTTCGTCATGAAAACAACATCCAATTAAGTACATTGTTTTTCTTATGTTGTAAGTTAGATAAAGCTTTCGCAATAATTCTAACCTTATGAAACCTAGTTATTAAGTGCTATGGCCTTGAAATAATAAAGCTAGCTATATTTTTATTACACGATAAATAAAAGTTATGTTCTCATTTGAACTGGTTATGTTAGGGTCTCCTTTTAACGATGTAATTTTTCTAGTCTGCAGCTTAAATGCACGATTATTATTTTCTCATAAACGGTTTTGAGGTTGATAAGGGTGACCTTGATTCGAAAACGAGCAAACACTAATTTATGGATACTTACTAAAGTTTATGACTTAATTATTGTAATAGTTAAAAGTATAGGTATTTATACTGGGCTTCGGGGGATCGAGGAGGGAGGGTTGGAGGGGAGGTTCTGGGGATTAGACCGGAATAACTCTGTTTAGACGACATAATTAGAAGTAGGTAGTTTTGCACACTTAGATTTTTCGGCTTGTTATCGCCCAATTACTTCGGGGCCTTTATGAGGCCAGATCACAAATGGAATTTTAGAATATATAAGTAACTCGCAAAGCTTACTGCAGTAGAAAAAAGCGTGTTAAAATTAGAAGACATGTTTTAATCACTCAATCATGCTAGTACCGAGCCTAGCCGCTGCTGCGTACATCGACACATCCCTCTCTTTACACAAAGAAACACGCAAACATCGGTGAATTGACAAATTTGCATTTGCGCGAAGTTACACGATTGTACCGACCGCGTTCGGCCCACATGCAATGTTTAGTTTAGGGCAGCGGTTCACCATACACATCAACACATTTGCATAGTGCACACCTGCTGTATTTGTACTTTCTCCATGTATCGAAACAAAACGCATTTTATTCTTTAAAGACACATAATACAAGTCCTACTCTCTTACACGCTCTTAACTTTTAACATCATACTCATAAATTCTTTTCCTGTCTTCCTGCAGCAAGATTGCCCCAACGGCAGACTGACTCCTGCCAAGTTCGTGGACATGTACAAGATGTTCTTCCCATCCGGCAATGCCGTCGAGTTCTGCGACCATGTGTTCCGCACATTCGACATGGACAAAAACGGATACATTGACTTCAAGGTAACCTATTGGTATAGTTGTAAAAGCAATGCGATTATTTTTGGCAATTTGCTAGATTGGGCTAGCTCTCTCATCACCATCATAATATTTGGCTGAATAGCAAGTGGTCATTTGTGGCACAGCAGCAATGCGAATGGCTTGCTTAAGGCACTTGTCCCACCGCCGACGACGAATCGAGTTGGCGTACAATGAGCAGCGAGCGTCCTGCCCGCCAAGCGAGCGTCGCTAAGCGAGTTTTTTCTATAATAGCTCTTGTCACTGCGACAAAATAATGGAGAGACAGTTCTCACCGGCAGTATCAACAGTCAGTGGTCAACTAATAATATATGTATTTCTTTTACTGACACAGGGCCTACATCTATTGTATTTCTTGAGTGATGAAATAGTCGATATCTCGTACCTCGTCGACGGTGGGACAGGTGCCTTAATTTAATTGTAAACTTCTTGCGAATGATTGAACAAGTTTCTTGCTTGCGTTCTTAATTCGTAATTTCTTACTGTCAGCAGTAAACAGTATTTAAAATTCATCGAACAAGAGACCAGCGAGCTCTTGTTTGTATTGGCCCCGACTCGCGTGGTGTACCAAGAACTACTTTGTTGTAGGAGTTTCTGCAGGCCATCCACGTCACTTCAAGTGGGACGCCGGAAGAAAAGCTGAAATGGGCGTTCCGCATGTATGATGTCGATGGCAACGGTGTCATTGACATTCAAGAGATGACAAAAATCGTGCAGGTTTGTTACATAGTACAGATTTTGTAGATCAACACGGAGCAATGCCCTTCCTAACGCCAGCGTCTGCAGGTTGATTATCTATACCACCAAAAACCAACCGAAACACTTACCGCGCTATTTGCAGATCGTTGATGATATTTAACCCCGCCGATTCCGAAGTACATTGCTGTGTGATCTTACAAAAAGTTTGCAGCCATTGAATATTCCCGGAGCATATAAGATAGTCTTATAGATGAGTCATGATAGCCATTTGTACGTTTCACGGCATCTATATTTTTATCTGAGAAGCAGCTTTGTTTAGTTTCAGGTGAACGTATTTTATAGTAATTGTTTTACTAGTTTTATGAACAAAAAGCTTTAACAGGTGCAACTCTAAACCTGGTCTGCGTAATACATTCGATAAAATTCGGCAGTGCACTTCAACCAGCTTTTAAAACAAAACAATCTGGCTGGCTATTATCATGAAATGAAATAACGTTCCATCATACTGCGTCACCCACTATACTTCGGTTTGTTTGGCAAAATACATATGTCAGGCATTAATTACAGAGCACCTGCGTTGTGTCGATATTGTTACGTCACCACTATGTTCCGACTTTTAATTTAGCTGCAGTAAAATTACTTTTCATACTGTCATCATCATCATCATTTTAGCCGAAAGACGTCTACTGCTGGAGATAGGCTTCCCCCAAGCACCTCCATTTCGACCGGTTCTGTGCTTCTCGCATCCAACGGGTTCCTGCGGCCTTCACAAGGTCGTCGGACCACCCTGTGGGAGGCCTTCCAACGCTACGTCTTCCGGTACGCGGTCGCCACTCCAGAACCTTTCGGCCCCATCGGCCATCTGTTCTGCGAGCAATGTGCCCTGCCCACTGCCCCTTAAGTTTAACAATTCCAGTCAGTTCAGTTCAGTTTGGTTTTATTCTTACTGTCATTTCCTTAAAAAATGCTGTCACACTATCTCTACTAGTGATGTGATTAAAACGCAATGAAACTTCGAATTAATTTAGATATTCGAAAATGACCAATTTTGATTTAACCGTAAACAATCAAATATTCTTTGTATTGATCGGATAAAAATATATGTTGTAGTTTCAAATCAAAATTAATGTTTTCATTAGGAATAACGTTTACTAATAGGTACTTACAGGATTATTTGCAAAACACCAAAATACTCAAAAATAAGAATATATAAAAGAAATGTTTGTGATTAAAATTAATATTTATTAATAAATCCAATACTGACGATTACTGATGTGATTAATTGAATTAGGCATTGCTCAATGGTTTTGTTGTAAACTTATATTATCCTGAATTCAATTATAAATATCACCCTCTAATAATATTATTTGAGGGAGATATTTCTCCTCTTTTATAAAATCAATTTAACATGGATCGGTTTTAAACGGAATTTTACTAGAATGAATCGATTATTTTGTCACATCACTATTTAAATTTCGTTAAAAAGTGGTAACACATACACACATTTACTGCAGCTAATTAAAAGTCCGACCATAGTAATTGTTAGCGGAACAACATGATTCATGACGTCCATACCGAATGGCAGTGTCCGACATTTCGCTGAAAACGGACACTATCTGCCGAGCTCGTCGGTAGTAGAAACCAATATTTCTCTAAAAGCTTTTTTAACCTCTAAGGATTTCTGAATCCTCCTAAATCTAAATAATAATAATAATAATAATAATAATTTTTTATTGCAGACATAGAAATCCATAAAGTGTTAGTAAGAATACAAAATACTTATTGCCTAGTGTTAGTAAAAATCAACCTCTGCATAAACTTCTGAGTAATCGGAGAGCCGAAGCTCTCAGCTACAGTTTTCAGGATGCTGTTCCGACTGTCCCTCACTCTCCTCAGTAGCGACGCAGTTTTTTTGCGTAAAATCGCATGGAAACCGTCAGTGTGGGCTTGCGCGAACATTTCCGACGCGCTACAGTAACGAGGTAGTCTTAACAACATCCTGAAAGCATTATTATATTGGACGCGCAGGACATCCAGCGATCTCTTAGTACAATTGACCCACAGACTGCCCGTGTACAGACTTTGGCAATAAGCCTTGAAAAGTGTTATTTTTACTTGATCTGTACACCGTGCAAATCTGCGAGCCAACATATTACTCCGGACCGCAAGAGCCCTGCGCTCCCTCTCAATGTCTACATCGTCCCTGAGATCAACGGTAAGAAGATGCCCTAGGTATTTAAAAGTTGACACCCTATTAATAGATGAACCGTTCAATACCAGCTCAGGTCCCATTCCACGGTGTTTGCCGCTGACCTCAAAGACCATGTATTCACATTTTTTTACATTGTAAACTAATCCATGTGCGGCAGCGTAAGCCTCGCACGTTTTTAGCAGCTCTCTGATTGCTCCCGCCGACGGCCCAAGCAACACCATGTCATCTGCGTAGCTGATGTTGTTTATTCTAACCCCATCAACACTGCATCCGACACGCATGCTGCTCAGTGCGACTAACAGGTCATCCACGTAGAGGTTGAAGAGTCTGGGAGACGTCAGACCACCCTGTCTCACCCCGCACTCCAACCTATACGGCTCAGAGACTGTATCATCCCATTTCACAAGATTAACTTGGTTACCATACCAATACTGGAATAGCCCACATATTTCCGCGGGTATACCCCTGTCTCCCATCTTTCTCCATAGCTTATCATATGAGACAAGATCGAACGCCTTGGAGAGATCAAGGAAACAGGCGTACACCGGCGTACCGCGATCTTTATAATATTGAACGGTGTGCTTGAGGCTTAAAATAGCACTTTCAGTTGATAGTCCGGGGCGAAACCCAAACTGTGCATCATGAAGATGTATATACTTACTTAAGCAAGAATCAAGCACACCATCCAACACCTTTGCTATTACAGTCGCAAGCGAAATGGGACGATAATTACCCTTGTCCGCAATGTCACCTGTCCTGTTTTTCACAATGGGAACCACGATGGTCTTCATTAGATTCGCCGGTAGGTACGCGTGACTAATGCACATTGTGAAAAACAAAGACAGGACTCGCGGCAGATGGACACCTGCATGCCTCAGGTGCTCAATGCTAAGCCCATCATGACCTGGAGACCTACCTCGTTTCATGTTGTTGATGATAGCACATATTTGCTTGGCTGAGAAACGTATCAGAGGCTTCGCGCCAGGACAGATGGGCTCACCATCATTCACCAAGGATGAGGGGCCGAGTGGGGATTGAACTTTGAAATGATCTTTAAAAACATTCGCAATTCCCTTCTTATCACTTATCCCCTCTACACTCGCAGAGAGACCAGGCTTCGCATCCAAATTGCCAGTGGACTTCCAAAATTTACAAAAATCTTTACTAGCTCGTTGTTCTGCTAACCTATCCATAACAATTTGTTCAGCGTTATTTTGACAAAACTTCAAACGACTTTTAAAGACTTTTCGCTTTTCATGCATGTCATCATAAACTGGGCCCGACGAAGGACGATGGTTCAGTACCCAGGTTTGAAAGCTACACCTGGCCTCACGGTGAGCGTCCCTCACATACTCGTTCCACCCACACACTCGCTTACCTCGCCTCGGTCCCCCTACAGATGTCCCTCTAGCTTGCCTAGCCGCCGCACATAGGATTTCCACAATCTGTTCGTACAAGCTGTCCAGAATAACCCTATGCTCAGCCAAACCGCATGATCCAACGCTACACCTCTCAAACTCATGGGGGAAATCAATGTCTCGCAATTTACTATTACATAAATTATGATAACTTTGCGTTTCTGACTTAGTTCTTTCACTCCAAAAGACTGAATTACGGCCTACACCCCCAGTCATCAACTTAGGTCTCACAACTTCCAAGTCACACTCCAGATGTATAGGTAGATGATCCGAAACGTAAACATCTTCGGATACATCAACATTTCTAATTGTATGCCAAGCCGATACAGATACAACACAGTGATCTAACCATCTCCTGCTTCCGTGCGCATCACTTATAAAGGTGTAGGTACCACTATCAACACCTAGCTTCTTTATGTCAGCACAAACCCAGGATTGATCAGAACAAAAACTCATTAATTCCTTATAAAACAATTCCTGGGGGTGAGCGTTGAAATCACCTAATACGAACACATTCTCTACCTCACAGCTTGCTATGGTAGCACTAATCTCACTTAATACATTCGTAAAAGTTATTAAGTTATCTGGACAATTTGTAGGCATGTATACTGAAAATACAATAATAGTACGACCCCGTGACGTGGCCGTGATGGCCACCAACCGAGGACTGCTACAGTCAACAACAGAAACTTTCTCAAAAATGCCTTTCCTCCAGAGAATGGCAACCCCCCCATGGGGTCTTCCTCTCAACAACCCTTCAGCAGTATCCACAGCCGACTTACCCGTACACTCAAAGTCAGGGCTTATTGTTCCTAACATTGGAATGTCATGGGGAAGCAGCCACGTCTCTTGCAAGGCCACCAAATCGGACCACACACATAGATCCTTAATATTATCTATGGACCTTTTAGCCGACTTACAATTAAAACTAGTTAATTTAAGGTATTTATTACTATTTTTTCTATCCATAAGTTAAGGCGTTAACTGACTATAACTTTAGGTTCCTGAGGTTTCGTTAAATCATTTACCGTCGACGGATAATGCTGTAGCAGCACTTGGCCTGACCTGGCAACCACGATTTCAGGTAACGAGAATTTCTAAGCTTGAATTAATGGATTTAAGCCTATTATAGATACGCTTAATTGATATTTCGGAAAGGACATTTTAATGAATATGTTATATTAACTTGACGTGATGAACAAGAGAGCTTTAATATTGGATTATTAATGGTTTGCACAACTACCAACAGTAAAGTCATCGACATATTGACGGAAATAAAGTTCTTTCCCCAGTCTCGTAACGTCGGCCGCTGCTTGCGTCAATTGGACGGCAGATTCGAATGAAAACACTTTGAACATCCCCTGGGAATTAGCACTTCGCCAGAGGTTCGAAATAAATATGTTATCGGAATCGCAGTCGGGGCGGCAACGTCAGTAACTCAGTTAAGCGCTTTATGTGTGTGTGACGTTTGAACAGGCTGGACAGAACACATCGAACTGTTAATGTATGTAGGTAATACCGGACGGCAAACGCGCTCTCGCTTTGAGTTGCTCTTTGAGCTCCAAACCACAAACGCTTATACACTTAGATACATAAGCAGCATCCCGCATAGATCCAATATTAATACACCCGATCTTCCGTATTTCATCCCTCTGCACCAGATCAGTATATTAACCCAACGCGCGTCTAATTAGCAGACACAATAGAAACTTTATTGTTATCGGTACACTTAGTGTATATCGGAAGTGAAAACCCTAGGAATGGTCGGCGTTTTGGAGGACTGTCTTTAAGTAATTTTGACGTTCGAAAACTTCTGATTCTCAGCCTAGTTTGATTAAATGACTTTTGATTATGATTGTGACTCGACCTGCGAAGATTTAATCAATATCGACGGCATTATACTTACCTCATAACATGGATAGAAACATAACCATTCCGTGTATTTCATCGATTGCAATTAAATAGTACCTATTCATTATTCTATTGCGTTCTTTCTTTCAAGTCATGAAAACTTGAGAAATTGCAAGCAAACGAATGGTCCTTTATATAATTACTATTGATTATAAATAAGTATTGGCTAGAAATAGGTACCTACTGCTGATTCTCACAACTCTTTAAATATTCCATCGTGTCGTGTCGTCAGCGACATGGCGTGGTTATTACGGCCCCTTACATTATATTGCAGCCCTATCGTCGTAAGCCTCTGTCAATCACTTATTTATAGAAGGAACTGCTTTAGTTCTTTGTGTCCTCATTGTTCTCGTTAACCATTGATAAGTGAGGGCTATTACGAATTCATGCACTTCAGTATTCCGTTTTATAAGTACCGGCTTGTGACTTCAGTCGCCCTTTGTAACTTTATCGTCATTAAACGTTGATATTTAGGTAGTTTGCATGTCCACGGTAGAAGGTTTTCAGTACATGACAGGCACTTCTTTTTCCGTAATAACTAATTTTTGTTCACTATAGGTAACTATATGATTTTATTAGACGTGACAAGTATTTTTTAGCGGATTCAATTACCAAAGTTAGAAATAGAGATATACAACGTTATTTTTAGTATATACGAAAACTGAATATAGTTTGTTCAGAATAAGTAACTGAATCGATTCCAATAATTTTTACCCGTTATATTTTGTCCCGAAAATATTTAAAAAAGGTTAAGAGTTGGACACCGAGCGACACTAAGTAGGTTATCCAGTCTCCGCGCCGAACGGTTAGGTACCTAGGTACTACCATCAATGAGCGCAAGACGGCGCGGCGCGAGTGGTGCGGGTGAGCATGATTTGTACGGACAAACAGGTAACTTAACAAGCTTATTTATAACTTTGTGATTTTTCATGATACAGTTCTGAAATTTTGTACATAGATTCTTTACATAAAAATGTTGTATTTTCTTGTTTGTTGTTACCGGTTGAAAACGTTAGACGTCCAAATGTTTTTATTTTGCCAGTCCAATCGAAGCCCAACCCGACCGAAGCTGCATCGACTTTCACGAACTGCTAGGTACCTATTCAGCCTTGGATTACTGGATCATGGCTCGGCGCTGACTGCGGTATTAGTTTATTTTCAAAGAGTTTTGTTCAACCAAGAATGTTTATATGCCTTAAGCACATTTATAAAATTTTGACTAAAAGTACACATGGGGTTCAAGTTTAAAACTAGTTGTTGTACGAGAGCAGCTTGGTCGTAACATCGGGCGCATTACAGCTGTCGAAGTCCCGAAACGGAACGGCAAAATAAAAAGAAACCGTACATACGATAGGTACAGGGTCACACGTACGAGGCGTCACGAGTCACGACACTGGCAGTCTAAATTAGTGGTGATAAATCGGGCTCCGGGTGATATTGACCGAACAAGAACCGTAACCGGAGACAAATGTAGCTTTTGTGCTAGCCTAATTACCTAGGATGGAATTAGAACGGCACGGCGAGGGATGAACAATTAAACATTCATTTAGGTCATGATGCGCTGTTAGGCACAGGAAGCGACGTAAAAGTGCTGGTTAAATTCCCAAGTGAATTGGAGATGGAGTGATTAAAATCGATTTTGTAGACACAGAAGTGGATACTGTGTTTCAATAATTAAACAGGACTGTGTAATCACTTAATTTACCTCTATCTGCTCCGGGAACATCAAAATTATGGCTGATCATTCATTGGCTTCTAACGATTGTACAATTTGTGTTTTTCTGCGCTTTCCAGGCCATCTATGACATGCTCGGTGCTTGCTCAAGCAACCGACCAGCTGACTCTGCCGAAGAGCGTGCTAAGAACATCTTCGCTAAGATGGACGAGAATAACGACGGTCAGCTGACGCAGGATGAGTTCCTCAAGGGATGCCTGCAGGACGAGGAGCTCTCGAAAATGCTGGCACCTTAAATTGGGCGCTCAGCTTTCTTTTAACCCTGCGATCCGTTCTCACATACCCACCCCCATTGTATGCCTCACGATAACCCGACGGCGTCGTCTTGTCCACACGGCAGCATTAGAGAATGAATCGTTTAAACAACATTTATATACTTTCAGTCAACCATTCGATCATTAAAGAACATTCTCACTGTAAATATATTTTCGAAAATTAAAACTCACCCGCGCATTTCAGTAGTTTCAATTCTGTACAAAATTTTTGTAATAAAAAACAAGCATTTTTAATATTTGGAGAAATTTTAATCGTTGCGGTGTAAGTGGAGGTAGTAAAACCGGGTCAGCTTTTATCATCGAGTCGGATCTAACACGGTAAACGGTGCGGTTGTGTGGTATTGCTGTCGTGTTGACATGGCATGAGTACGTAACATGTGTCCGTGTAGCTTGCATTGTGTTTGCGCATCCCGCCCGCGGCAAGTGCAGCCGCCGATTGTTCACTAACATATCTGCTCAAAGCTAAATATGAATCACAAACCGAGCTTAAATGTCGTTATTCCCCGTCGAGTAAACACAGTACGAATCTATTGATTGCATCCGCGTGTGATCTGTACTCTTCGCTCCACAACACAGCTAAAAACAGATACAAACCAACAACGTATCCTAGCAGTTGTTAGTCGGCTGGAGGTATTTTAGGCCCGCCCTGTTTCGGCGCGGTTGTGCGCTTCCCAATCTGCTTTCCCACGACACATGTGAATTTGTCGATTGTAAAAAAAAAGTATTGTAAAATTTAAGCTATTATTGATATAACGAAATTGACGTCAATAAATCCTCGAGTTAAAAATTGTCCATTCCTAATGATAATGTATGAATGATAATATAATGTATGTGCAATATGTCGCTGTCGGATTGTCCACTTCGCTAATAGTTTAAGATTGTGTCCGAACCATTCACTTCGTAGTGTCTATGACTATTCCTCTTGGTCTATCTGGTTCAATGCTATATTCAATCCGATGTCGGATTACTATAATACTGCACAGTATAAATCTTACATTCTAATATTAAGGAAAAATAGTGTAGCTATGTATGTACAGAATCGGTCAGATTGGATGAACAAACTCCGACAAGTTTCACGCTACAGGTAGGTACAGTGCGCTAACAAGATCGTAGCGCGCATCACGACGCGGTATTACTATCACAAACAACACGAACAATCTGATCACTTCTGACGGCATTAAGTTCAATTTACGTAAGTTAAAATAACCGTAATATTGTACACAAGTAACTTTATATTATTATCGTTTCTAGTATCGGTGTTTTTTATTATTGGTGTATTCGTAAATTCGTCATCACCGCCCGGCTCCTCCGGGAGGACACACGCTGCTTTATCCCCATATTATTTCAACGCTTTCGAATACTCTCTTTTCGTGATACTATTAAACAGTTTCTTCGCGTTGTAATACATTTCCTACCTACTATTTCTAATTAATTGGAGTATTTATATGTATCTCCCAGTTAATTTCCCCACTACTGTGCCTTCTAGTTCCCAGTTGTAAATAGTTTACCGATTCAGCATTATTTATTTACCTACCGTATAAGTTATTGGTTATCCCAGTCAACTTTGCCAAAGGTGGCCGTAACCTTGGATCTTTAACTTGAACCAAATTTTAGTGTGCCCTAGTCCCATATTTCGTGTTATAGGTAGTTAATTTTAGCATTCTTATTATATTTCGTCGCATTCTTCACCAATAGCCACTGGCTGCACACAGTCGAAAGGGTCGCGATATTATTAATTAATTTTAAATTATATTAATGTTTAAGCTGTGTTGTTTTGTCTATTAGTTTTCAGTGCATAACTGTAAGATTATTTAATGTACCTATTTGTAAGTAAAACAGACAGCGCGGAAATAACGCACAATAACGTAGCCAGGCCACACGCATTAATTTGTCGTTGGCTTGAATCAGGCGCACACGACATTACGAGGCACAACTTTTTTTTGGTAAGAAAGCTATGTTCCGAACCTAAACTCTCTCGGGCCACTAAAGATGACCCTCCACACCAACCACAAAAGAAACATAATAATATGTTGAGAGTCGGTAAAGATCAAGCATGTGCAGCTTCATATGTAACGGAGAGTAAGCATGCTACCTCTTGTCTTTATTTTCTTCATACAAGATATAGAGTCATAAACTATGATCAGTAATACCGAGGAGAGTAATTAGTTCACAATTTCATTTCATATTCATGTGCACTGGAAGCTAAATATCCTTGAATTAATTTGTTGTTAAGACATTCCATATTGTAACGCATTGCACTATAGTCATTTAAGTGTTTACTTAATTTTTAGTGTACGATTATTTCCCTTGTAAACTTCATATTTATTGTATTTTGACACTTTACAAGAATTTGTTGTATTTTGTTATTCATTGTTTACAATCCCTTAAGATAAGTTCAGTTGAATTGTATTCATTTAGTTGCTAACCGTCTGGTGACGGTCATCGACGGTGACGGACGAATATTTAAATTGTAATATTATTATAATGCAATTCTCCTGGTTGCCACGATTAAGTACGTCGCATAAGTAGAACAGTGTAAGCACGATCATAAATCGACTGAATTTTATACAAAAAGAGGGATCAATAATTCTCATCTCGGACCCGAAGGCAGCTTCGCAGACAGGGTGTTGTGTGACATATCAGAAAAACGGATTTTCGATTGGAAATATTAAAATTTAAATAACCCTTAATTTAAATTACTATTTCATAGAAAAATTCACCCTAGGCGTCACGTACTTTGTCTTGCTAACAAGCAATTAGTTAAGGCTTCATCAATGCCCGTGTAGAGCCGTGTACATTTCTCATACAAAACAATGACAAATTACAATTTCATAATATTTAGTCAATTATAATATTTATGATACATTTTATTATAACGCGACCCAGGCCTACGAGTCAGTTGCTAGTTGCTACTGAACTTTGTAATTATGATTAGTTAGGCATTGCCGCTTAATTGGCAGTCTTTACAACTACCTTTTTGTCCAAACCTTGAATTCAATCTAACTACTTGACTCGATCACTTCACTTCGAAAGAAAGCTTCATGTATGCACGTTATCGCACCACGTATAGTAACTTTTATCATAGATTTTTAAATCTCAAGTATAGAGTCGTAAAGTCAATGTGAATTAAATTATGTTCGCTTGTGGTTTCAGTTCTTACATTTTGTGCCATGTACTACTCATTATATTTAAAATCTAGGGCGAAAATTGGCAACTAAACGCAATGATCAACACCCGCGTGAGGACGCCACTGGCGGCTTGCTGTTCGTTTTAAGTCTCTTAGTGAGACGGTTCGTTCTCTTTGCGCATTATCGCCCATTTTTGTACTTAAATATTGGTTAGGACATAAGTGAATACTTTCTTCTTGGTCTCAAAAATGAAATCTCAATCTATGAAAGTAAGGAACTACTCTGTTCTAATTAGGCGTGGCATTTTACATAGTTAACCTATAATTAACTCGTGATTTTTATATTTAGCTGAAATTACAATGAATGAATGTTAAAATAATTAGGAATCATTTAGCCTATTTTTATTCATTTTATATATTAATTATTAAGGTAATTAAAAATGTTACAAACATTAATATTTCGAGTATTATGTTAGGTGTACTTTTCTTTTGGGCAATGTCATTTCTTTGTTACCATCAAATCTTATGTGTACAGAGGTGGAGTTCGTTGCACAGCGTCACTCCTGGTAACATCGATTTCAAGTGGCAATGGCATTTCTCATTTTAAATAATTTTACATAAACTAACAGAGTAGTTACCTTTGATTTAAACAATTTATAATTTGTAAACGTACTCTTAATAGTAAGCTTCAATCACTATTTGTTGGCTCACGCCATAATATTTTTTCTATAATACAAAAATATTAGTGTAGTATATAATTTAAGATATTATTGTAACTAGCTGCGATAGTCGCACAAATCAGATACTTAGATTATTTTCCGAAAATGCAAATACATAATATTAAACATAAATTCATTATATAATATTAAACATAATTTAATTATTTCGTTTAGTTTGTATTGAATACCATGTATCAAAATTCGAGCAGTTAGATATCTATGTTAAGTTTCCATTGAATATTGTCTTGACAAAACTGTACCCAAACGGTGGCGACACGCAGTGGATAGTCTCGCAAAAAACGTAACATAACTTTACTGATTGGTAGAGGTTGGTAGAACTGCATAGTGAACCAATTCTACTTTCCAGATACCTACTGTGTGGACCGCTTTATTTGTTGAAGTCTGAGTGAAGTATTAACAGCCCATAGTGTAATCTTCATTTGTATTCAAACATGAGGCTTCGTCATTATTTTATTGTGTAAAGTCGTTTCAGGCGATATTGTTACATTCATTTGGCATTATGTATTAGATAAAAGTATCCACAATGTGTCCCATTTCAATTTTTGTATTTCTAAGAATACATAGTTTTTATGAATTCACATTTTGCCTATTCATATTATGTATAAATTAAAATACAAGATAAAACAAATAGTTCATAATTATTTGTCTCATTATTGTAGTGTGCACGACGACGTAGTTTAGTAATTACTCAGTAAGTAATATAATCAAAATCATGTACTTAGTCAGTGTATCCTTTATTGTAATAGTGGAAATTGTTCCCCGCAGGATTCATTAATATTAATAAAATTACAAAAAAAACCTTACTTAATTTAATCACCCAATTTAAATTTTCTTTATGTTTCGTTTTAATGGACGGTGTGAAGTTGTTTGAATTGACTGGGCGCGACATTATGCCATTTCCTTGACTTAGAATATAACCAATTGAGTGATTTTTAACACGCCTAAAATGTAGAATGTAAGATCGTAGTCTGACTAACATTGCAGTCCCAGTTCAAAATAATGACACCATCCATATTGCCATTATGCCTTCTGAAGAAGACTGCGCGAAAAGTTCAATATCAACGTAATTTTAAAATAGCTATTGAACTGTCGCTACAGCTTACCATTCATGTGAGATCTGAGAAAACCACACACAACTCGGTACTGCACCTTCTACTCCCTAACAAGTACAATAGTCAATCCTTTCCTTAGTTATCCTTGTGATTGTTTCATGGAAATGGCTCAATACCACCCTACCTTTCCGATACACCCACTTCATAAAAAAATGCATCTGGGTCACGTGCGGTGAAAAGATAAAGTAAACAACAAAGTGTGTATCTACTAATCTATACAATTCTAAAAATAGAATCTGGCATAGATATACTTTTAATCAATATTTCAGAATAATTCCTAGAATTGGCGCAAGCGCAGTGACCGCCCCTTGTTTGTGTGCTATTAGAAGCACACACAAACAGAAAAAAGTATCATTTTTCCGGCTCTCCCACACCCCGTTATGTTTGTGTTGTCAAAAATAAACAAAAACAACACAACTCACTACTATGTAATCCCATCTAACCGAAGGATGTTCAGTGAGATTTCTAATTAATTTGTGGAACTGCCGCAAGCGCAGTGCGGCCCCGCCCACTTCATCGCCAGCGAAGTGAAAATGAAAATTAATTGATTGGGCTTCATATTTGTAGTTTTTCATAACAGCTCATAGATACGCCCCCTGATATGGGGGCGTATCTATGAGCTGCATACTCACACTCGCCTCTTTTCCACACCCTCCTCGTCCACACAGAACGCACACAAACTAGATTGATACATAATATGCATGTGTGCGTACTATCCGAACTGGCTCCGAACTCTCGTTTGAAGCTTTTCCCAGAATTTAATCACTCACGAAATTTTATTTATCTTATTCGCATATTTGTAGGTTCTGCATTTAGGACTGGTACATGATTTTGACTAATTATGTAAACTAGTGTCGTGCGCATTCGCCATGATTTGGTTTTTTATTATTTTGTTTTTGCTTTTGAATTCATTGCTCCAAAGTACCCATAATAGCGTTATTGCGAAGGCTACATAAGGTCAGATTTTTTCTTTGACTTTGTTGACTTTATTTACAAACGTTAGACTTCTTATTAATAAATCATATCAAGATTGCTTTTCGTCACTATTTCTGTAGAAATGTTGATGTTGACAAAGCGTACATAAAAAGCCTTCCTACCTAGTTTATTTTTATAAAATAATGTTTGTAAATAAAGTTATGATAGTTTGTAGATTTCATAGTTTGATATTTTAACATTTGATTTTACTTGTAAGAAAACTGTAGGTAGCTACCTTTTACTGATTAATAATAAAGTATCGACTTTTTCATCGGGGACCTGATCGGTTTTAACACTTTAATATTAAAAACCATTTTCTAGGGTCCAACCAATACAGAAAGTGATACATTGTGCTACCGCATACGGGTATATAATGGCCATAATTACTATATTGTTCATTAATCTTATGGTCGAGCCTAAACCTAAGACAAACAAAACAAAATTAGGATGAGTTACTTTTCTACTAAATTGGACATACAAAATTAAATTATCAATGCAAAGGACATCATTCATTTCCTACCCAAAAATGAAAGTGCCTGCCAGAAAAAAAAATGCTGCTGTCTTATGGGAAATGACCTCCTGAGCATTTTTTACTATTAAAACTAAATTCCACCACTTACACCTCGGCTGATATGAGATTGAAAATGCCAAAAATCATATTTTAATAACAAGTTTATAGTAAAAACATGTTCAGGATGTTAAATTCAATTAAACGTTGGTATTTCTTTAAAGTTATGCTTAAAACACTTGTTATAAAAATATGATTTTTGGCATTCTCAATGTCAAATTTTAGCCTTCAAAGGTTATAATTTTAGGCTTTCGCTGTAATAGTAAAAAATGCTCAAGATGTTATTTCCCATAAGAAAATAGTACTTTTCGGGTTATAATGTTAGCTAACTACTTTATAATAGTCATTGATAAGTACTTTAATTTTTGGGAATAAAATGTTCGACACTTGAATGATGTCCTTTTCATTCCGTTCCTGCTTGTGCAAAAGGACATTGATGCAATTTGTTCTTGTCTTTATATTCTGAAATTAATTATTTATCTGAACTTCAAGAATGACGCTGTCATTTTCAACTCTTTTAGATTGGATTCGCCACCAATACACTCCTGCCCTGACGATGCAGCGTAGGTATCTTTCCTGCCATACCTTCTTATCAGCTGACGTCGTTCACACAATTTACCCATCCTTTCCTGTTGAAATTGAATTAGGAAATAAAATATTCAAATTGTTTTTAAAGGTCGATAGCACAGTGTATCATAAATTCAATGGATACTGATTTTTTTCAGTTTGAATACTACTTTAAAGTACGAAAGGTTCTTAAGTTACTTATCTGTATCTAGCAGTTTTCTTACAGCGTATGTATAAATGATAACAAGTTTAAATTTTCAGCTGTCACTACATACTTTTTATGTTTTAGGGCACAAGATTTGACTACTAACTAAAAGCAAGCAGGTTGTGTAATATTTTAACGTCCTTTCCGAAATATAAGCAGACACCAAAATGGGCAAACAAAATAGTAAATTAAAGCCAGAGGTCTTGGAGGATCTGAAGCAGAACACAGAGTTCTCAGGTAGATATACAATTGTCATACTTTTATGTACGCTTTGCACTGACAGGCGAGCGTCGGATCGCATCGGAGCGCATTTCACTATATGTTAAAGGAAATTGAATCGGTTATGAAGTATTTAAATGTCATATTTACTTAGAAAACCCGTTCGGAACCGCGTGTATGCCGGGGTAGCTGGTCAGCTCCTCGCGTACGCGGACGGCTGCATATTGCTGCCGTTACGTTTGGACGGACCAGTTCGGCTACTGCCGCGAACGCCCAGGTGTCGCTCTAGTCGTATTAGCGTGCCAGCAGATGCGCGCGCACGCGCTCAAGTTCCAGCGGGTTTTGGTAGTCGGGCAGACAGCTGCCGCGACGCGCTGCCCCGCGCTCCGGCGCGGCCCAGTGTACCTTTACCGTACTTTAGTATCTACCTACCGTCAACCGCTCGTCCTCGACTACTACTTAAATATGACAGCACCTTTATACCGTAGCAGTACGGGCGCTTTTCGTAGTTCAAGTGTTAGTGCTGACATACTACTTAACTAAATTGCTGGATGGTGTCTAATCATTTAATTAACTATTTTCTATATTAAACTGTAACTTGAAAATAAATTACTTTTGCCAGTTATTCCTAAGGTTCTTTTTGAGTCATTTAAATATGTAAGTCCTTATACGTTTATTTAATCATGTTCCAGACGCTGAGATACAGGAATGGTACAAAGGCTTTCTAAAAGATTGCCCCAGTGGACATTTGTCTGTAGAAGAATTTAAGAAAATATACGGAAACTTCTTTCCGTATGGCGACGCTAGCAAGGTAATGGAAATCTTTACACACATTTTTCTTTACAATATTATCTTTAACGTTGTTAACGGTCATGACTACATCAGTCTTCGAATTTCAATAACCGTCGTTTGAGTTATACAAATGTATAGGAAACGTTTTATGTGATTTGTGGCTTGTCTAGTACTCTAACCTCAGTTGGTCCAAAGAGACTTTTAATCCTACTAAATTGACACCATGAAAACCGCAACAAAATCGGACTAGCAGTTTTGGAGATAAATGGCAACACTGCCGTCTCCGTACCGTCGCGGGTAAATAAAAAAGAAAATGATGTTTTTCTAGCTGACTCGGAACAATTTTTCCAAAATCTGTGAATGCAGTTTGCAATAAGTCAAAAAGTTAAGGGCGGTCTCCTTAGAATGTTTTTCTGTAGCTACAACGGTTAAGATACGCACTTACTGCCCCATCTGAAATATCCATCCTGGAAATTGGTTTGGATCAAATAATTCAACAAAAACTCGCCTTTTCTGATAGTGGTGTCTCATTATATTACCATATATTAATTTCCAGTTTGCGGAACACGTGTTCCGGACATTCGACGCGAATGGCGACGGCACGATAGACTTCCGAGAGTTCCTATGCGCGCTCAGCGTGACGTCACGCGGCAAACTCGAGCAGAAACTCAAGTGGGCCTTCTCGATGTACGACCTCGACGGCAACGGGTACATCTCGCGGCAGGAGATGCTCGAAATTGTCACGGTGAGTTTACTTTCTTTCTTGGTACGAGTAGTTTTCAATGGGTTGTTCCCAAAGTACTCCAAAAAGAGTTCCCAAACTACTCCATGAAAAATATAATATTTTTAATTAGGTTTCATTCTACTCCATGATAACATTAAAATGTTCTCAAAGTACTCCACCCCATTTTAATCAAAAAGCTAACTTAAATATGTACCTGCTATAAAAGGATAGCTGACGTACAGTTAGGCCAATATCGAGATAGTCTACTGGTTAAAGCCTCGAGTCTCATGCACGAGGTTGTGGGTTCGAATGTGGACTAGTACCAATATGACATTTTCAATTCATATGTACTTGGACATAACACTAACATCGGTAAAAGAACCTGTGGAAAGCTGCACTTATCACACTAATATTATAAAGTCGAAAGTTTGTGAGTGTGTGTGTAGGATGTGTGTGTTTATGTGTTTGTTACGTCTTCACGCTCAAACGGCTGGACCAATTTTGATAAAATTTTGTATGGAGGAACCTGACACCCTGGACTGAATAAAAAGTGGCCTATATGTTATATAAGCTACTAGTATTATATAAGTTTAAATATTTAAAAAAAAGAAAAAACTCAGCGGCAGCTGCCATACTTTTCATACAAACCAAGCGTAGTCACCGTTTACACTCACTGACGGCTTCGAATAGCGGTCCGCGTGCGCTCAACGCAGTTTTGGCCTTAAATTTTACAAAGACTTCCGTCAACGTCTATGGCAGGTATGATGATTGCCCATGACACCTGTCCAGGCAATTTCGGTGCGTCGTACTAATTGCGATAATATATTAATGATTCCAGGCTATTTACAAAATGGTCGGGTCCGTCATGAAGATGCCCGAAGACGAGTCGACGCCGGAGAAGCGAACCGACAAAATATTCCGGCAAATGGACAGAAACAAAGACGGAAAGCTTTCCCTCGAAGAGTTTATAGAGGGCGCCAAGAGCGACCCGTCCATCGTACGGCTGCTGCAGTGTGACCCGCAGTCACAGTGATACCTTATATATTAAATCTTAGTACTCAATGAGTACCACTCAGTTTATCCACACTTATATAAAACTGTTGTAAAATATCACCCTTATTACAATGCTTGTAAGAGCTAGTGCGCGTCGTAAAGCGTTGGTTACACATTAAATCAGTTTGTTGTCCTGTTGCTTGGCTGTTTGCTACATTTTCGCCAATTCTATGGATTTCCATAAATATAATAAGATAATTAGAATTTTTTAAAGAAAATATTTAAGATTTATACTCTCTGTGATTCTTGTTCACAAACGAAACAATACGGTTATACAACCTGACGAACCGATCGGCGTGATGAGATTGGGGATACATATTAATACAGAGTTCCTCAATAACCCAATAATACATTATGGTTGTGACAAGAAATGTACAGAAAATAATAGATACGATTTATAAATGAGAAAGAGATGTGAATATTTACAAAATAAATCACAGTAGAAAATTAGTACAAACATTAGTATAAAATAGAGTGCTAATAGAATATATATTGTTTAAATGGCGTCTGCTTAAAAAAAGAAAAAAAAATGCTAATATAAATATTACAAAGTGACGAAAACGCAGCAATAATTCCAAAGATAGTAGCATATTTACGGTAAGCTAGGTCTATGAAGAAAACAAGAATATTTTGATATGAGATGTAGTAGGGTAACGAACTCTTGTCTTCTATACATAATCTGTGACTTCTGAAAGGAGGCAAGGAACCGTCAGCAGCAGACAACAATACGAAAGTTAGATAAAAATAACAAGGGCAGTTCATAATTCGTTGACCTTGATGGAATTCATTTTCTGTAAAAAACAAAAAAAAAAACTCACTGTAACAACCAAACAGCAGGACAAATTATGTGCGACTCTAATGTGTATAGTGTTCAAAGATTTTTCCCATTAATACTAGTTAGGTTAATACACATTCTCTGCCCACAAACGTTTTGCGGCTTTTCGTATAAGCGGGCTCGCGAGTACCCTTGCTGTCGGGGACTACTGGAATGTTCGACGGTTTAGTAACATACCCAAGGCATTCTCGTCGGTATAGCCGATTGCTAAGATAGCGTTCCATTTTCATGTATTTAAAATATATTTGCAATAGAATAATTAAGTATCTAGTCTATCTTCCTGTCGTCTCTTAAAAGATTGTTGTATCCAAAGTAACCTTTTACATGGTGTCTCTTATACCCAATCACCTAATAGTAAATATCAATACAGTCGTCATCGATAGTCGATAGTCTTATATTTGCAAAAATCGCGTCTCTACATCTCACTTGCCCGCTTATATCGCGTCTAAATTTTTATCCAACTATCTTCCTATATTATCGAAAATAATTTATTATATCTACAACTACAACAACGTGGCTGTAATATGAGATTTTCGGAGTTCGTAGATCTTATTCAAAATGATTCAATTGAACTTTTAATGCAGTTATTGACTTTACATTTGAAATAAATTCTAAGTGTGTCTAAATACATTTGACTAACGATATTCTAAAGTCTTATTTGACAGAAAATTACATATAAACGTATATAGTTGAATTAATTATGATGTAGAATAGCAGGTATATTGTTTATAATAATTTAACGATTTTAAGTCCAGCCTTGAGTAAAAAATGGGAGAGTAACTACATACGCGCAGTGCCATATGTACAATCAATGATATAAATTATCTATTTCGAATATTACTCCGAATTGACACAGATGCTAGACGATCTTGGCACGGCAAGCCTAGAAGGTCGGACTTCAGATAAATATGTCAAAGAACAAGTTAATGACGAACAGTGCGCATCGCAGGATCACTGTGGCAAGTGGGGAGGTTGAATACGTTGATGAGTATCTCTATCTTGGTCAAATAGTCTCTTTCGGCAAGACAAAACAAAGAAGTTGCAAGGCGCAATGAAAATGCCTGGAAGAGCTATTGGGCCATGAAAGACCTAATGAAGGGTGATCTTCCTTTGTCCCTTAAGAGAAGACTCATGACGTGTGCATACTTCCCATCCTCACATACGGTGGTCAAACATGGTCTTTAACAAATCAGTCGAGGTTCACCCTCAAAGTTTGCCAGAGGGCTATGGAACGGAGTATTCTGGGTATCAAACTAACAGACCGGATTAGGAATACGATCATCCGTTCCATCACATAGATAACTGATGTCACTTGGAAAGCTGCCACGCTAAAATGGTACTGAGCCGCTGTCAGGCGACCAATGGACCAAACTTAAGACCCAATGGATCCCTCTTAATGGCAAGCGACATCGCGGCAGGCCTAGACGGAGATGGCGGGATGAGTTGGACTCCTTCAACAAGAACTGGTCCTTAGCAGCTTTGAACAGAGACAAGTGGAAAGAGAGTGGGAGCCTTTGCTCTGGAGTGGGACATCACAGGCTAATAATAAATAATTTGAAATGATCTGTTGCTTGTGCCCAGTGGTTATTAGTTTAATGCCGAAAGTCTCATCGGTGACATGAATTCAAGGAATCTTGTTTATACGAGTTGAGCGCAGACGTCGCTTCACGATACCGCGTGGTGCGGGCACGGCGCGTATGTCGTTGCGACGCATATGGTTCGGTAATAAGGTTGTACGGCTGTCTTCTCACTGCTAGCAACTCTGATGACGCTGATGATGACTCGTGTTAATTGTGTGGTACATTGGTAAAGTCAGCTGCCGATTTGAGAACATATACCTACTAAGATCATGACCCAAACGGTCATCACAATGTCCTTGTTTTAAATCAAAAACGTATGCGATAACCGGTTTTCTTGTATTAAACTGGGAACTCTACCTATCTGAGTATATATTCTCATTTTTGCACCTGTTTGTGCAGCAACATTGCATGCCTTATTATTATATTCTAAATCTAAATCGTTCCCCTTGTAGTGTGTAACCGAGCTAGCACTGAAAAGACAGCGTTTTATAGCACAATTTAGGAAGACATTTACGCAACAAACGATACAGACAAATACGTATATACAGTTATTATTAATTTATATAATAATGAATATTCATGCTGATTTATTCGCGTAGCTGATATTATTAAGTTTAGTTTTAATGAATGATGAAAAAATGAAAATTCATTATTATTGTCCCGAGTCAGCCTAAGTATTAGGTATTATTCAATTAATTTGTTCAAAATGATGTGTAAGGAATTTTAAATATGGTTAGTATAAAAGTAACAATTGACAGTAGTAGAATGTTGAGTTTTGCGGTGACTAAGTATCGTTTCCATCCGCATTCGGCTTAGGGCAGCCGCAGGGGGACCACCCATTCGATTTCGTTGAATGAAATTGAAATTAAGATGTATACAGACTTTCAAAGTCATAGTGACTTTGAAAGTTTGTAGCAATCACAATATGTTTACAATTTATAATATAGTATTCGTGTATTCTGTACAAGAAGTTCTATTGATGAAGGTATTGTGGCAAGACTGCTATTAATTGTTATGATGTTAGATATCTATTTTCTTAGACCCCGCCCTCGTTAGCTGTGGTCTTTCTACGAAAGCCCTGAACCAGACTCTCGGTGACGCTTCGACTGAAATAACTAATTGGTTTGCGCAGACAGAGCATTGCCAGACAAACGCCACGCCGCTGCGATACCGCTTTTATGTTAAATGTTGAAGTAAAAGTTAATAATATTGAGTATATAGACTTGTCTAAAGCAATATAACAGACTGAATTTATAAATGAATAATTGTCCGCGCAACTTTATTCATTTGTTTCATGCTTAAAGCAACCTATTGTGATAACTTGCGCCGTTGTCGCATCTGCCGATGCGTTTAGGATGTCTACTGAATGTGTAACCTCGTCTTCCAGACAGAATATTCTCTATTTTATGTAGTTGCGTCTCTAATCGCAGCGGTGGCGCCCGTTCGTCTGAAACATGCCCTGAATTAAAGCATTATTGGAATACACTTTATTGGTAGTTATTGACTCTGTAATATTATAATAGGTTACATATTCGACTACATTTTAATGTTCACCTAAAGTATTTATCACACATCACGAATGTTTATATACAGTTAAACGAAATTGAATAGTTTAGCGCTTGTTCTTTGCCCATATGTCACATTAGTTGTGATGATCTTTTGGAATGAACGATTTTTTTATGATATAAATATTGAATATGTGGTTATTATACCAACACGATGGCTCAAATCTCGATACGAATATAAAGTTCAAAAATGTATTCACAGTGATTCTGATTCTGTTTGTTATAATAACTACATACTTATAGTAGGTTAGAACTTTCACAATACACAATGTATAGTATTTTTAATTTTATAATAATCTTATTTTGCAATGTATCGCCGTTTTACTAACGCAATTGTTGTCGCTGTATTATTTTTGTTTTCACTAAACTTTTAAACTAACACTTATGTTATAAGCACGCTTTATTTTTATTTATTTATATTAGCTTTACATAGATGTAGGTACTATGGATAATTTTTCATTTTATATATATAATATATTATACAATGCGAATTTTGAATGACCGCCATTTTATTTTGCATCTTTAGCTAGCTAGTTCATTGAACGGAATATCGAATCAAATGCACAATTATTTTGGTTTTCGCACAACAGCAGAATAATGTACGTATCAATATTTTATAAACAATAATTGTGTATTTATTGTGGAATTGATGGTACGTACTTGCAGCCTTATTGAGGGTTCGAGTTGACTTATCTTTTTACATTATGTAGGTACCTATTCACACCAATCCGCCAGTGCTTATGATATACACCTACCCTCTTATTAATAAATGTTGTGGGGCGTCTGTATAGTTACACAACGCTTTGTCTTCTTCTTTCGAAAGTCAAATTACTGACGACTGAAAGTGAGAAATCGTTGTGTAACTATTCATCTGACATAATAAGTTCATTAGTAAGGGGGTTAAAGTATATTTTATATACATTATAGTATTTTTCGTTGAGCAATATTATTAGTGTTATGTTTTATTACAAGAAATATATATCGTAACCGAAACACAGAGACACATTATATCCAGAAGTCTTCTAATATTATATTCCATAGCCTCTGAAACTTTACAAAATATTATGATATCGTGTACTTTTTATATTCTCAGTAAGTTTACATTTATCTGTTGTATAAAATCGAAGTTCAACTAAGTGACGTAGAATTAACTTCCGTAAAATATATCGAACCTGGACAAATAAAGAATAATATTTTTAATATATAATTTTTTGATTGTGTACAGGAACATAACTAGGTGTTCGGTCGAATTTTATATCTGTGTCATTTTTGCTAATAAGATTATTAAATTCTAAACGTGAACGGTATGTACATCATCCTGAATGAAGCCTTTTATTCTAAGTGTTTAAAATGGAATTAACGTTGTATTTTGAATTAGATTTAGCAAATAGATGTTTATAAGAGTAATTTGTAATATTCCTTACTTCGCTATCCAGACACCGGACGTTTCTATGCATTTTCTCTTTCTTCTATATATTTCCTGACTGTGCAGTTGATTCTATAATCAGTTTCATATATTCAGTCTGAAATTGCTTTAACATAGGCGGTGAGGTCATTTGCTGTACATACTCAAATACACATAAAAGTTTAAAGCGTACAAATTTACCTTAGAATTTGTTCTCTTTAAAAAAATATAGTATGAAATGTTTCACAGTGCGGCAACGTCGCCGTTCGACCTCACCTCACATATTTGCTTCCGGGATACACTAGCTATTTCTGAAGCAGTCCTGATAATGTTTAGTTATTAATTTGCAATTAAAAATTGGCTTAGTCACAGCATATATGCTGTTGGAGCAAAATTCAGTATGTGAGCGAATTACCTTATAGACCCCTAGTTAGATAGGTTATATACCCAATATTAGATAGGGTCCTGTTTAAAACGCTATATGCCCCGCGTCCTCGTCATTATAGCTGATTTTTCTGAATTCTGCAGATGATTATTTTACTGTCTTCCAGTATTTTAAGCAGTAGACGACTGAACGTACTTGCGTACGTAGTTACACTTCAAATTACTAAAAATAAAAAATGATTTAGTTCAGGTTTTATTCCTGATAGTAAACAAACATACTTAGATGACTTAGCACCGCTCTAGTTTATTGCTAGCATTAAATGGGTGCTAATTTTTACATACATTACGATCTAGAATGCTTTGAAACATTTTTTAGTTTATTTAGCGGCGCTATAGCGAGTTTTATGTATTATACAGTTACAATTTCTTCCTAACATCTAATTAGATACTTTTTAGCTCTTCCTCAAATATGCTTATTGCCTTTTTAAGTTCACTCGCTCTATGATATAATATCACTTGTAATCTATGGTGCATAAAATGTCCTCTGAGATTAAAGGATTGTTATGATAATGTGTAGCTATAGTTGAGGTGCGAGATGTACCTACTCAGATGAAATGATATTTTGGTGACACTGGTATTTTAATAAAGATTTTCAAGAAAAGTGAATATTATATTATGCCGACATCAATTTTCGGATCCGAAAGTTTTCGTACTAACAAAAATTCTCCGTACTACCCTTGATCGAAACTGTCTCGAATGTTCTCTACTTAAACTATGCATTGCACAGATTGTCATGCTATGAAAAAAGAGGGTTATGAATTAACACCAGGGTCGTATTTAATTTTGGTATTTTCAGATGTACAAAGCTAAACATAATTCATAATCTTGCACTAAACTAAAGCTACAAGTCTAAATGTTTAACCTTTTTTTTCGTAAGTATCAATAATTAATACCTACCGTGTTTAGCATATGAACTTATTATTTAATACGTAAAGATGTAACTTAGGTATTATAATTATTATCTAAATTCAGGGTGCTATAGTATTGGCTCTAGAATTCTCGAGATTGTGCGCCGGCGATCGATTGTAACTCGTCAAATGTGTCCATCTCGCAAACTTCTTGTAGAAATACTAAGGTTTTTAGAAAAAAAAAATGTCACTGTCAAACAGTCGCCGCGACTTTACTTGCGCAAGCGCATGTGTAAAGCTCAACTGCTCCACAGAGATAGGAGACTATTATTGACCCCGGCTGCAGTGGCTTTTAACCCGGCTGAGCTGAGCCCGATCACAACCGCGCACGAAGCCTTTCGTGCTAACAGCTCCCGAAACGCTTCAAGGACCAATATGTACTAGAGTTGTAGTACCTAAGTCGTAATGAAAGGTACTTTGACAGTCGGTATTTACTCCGACATTTAATTAGTAGGTGTATTATCACTTACCTCCTAACTGTTGTGCATTACATTACATATCAAATCGCTTGAAAGAGCATGCTCTCAGTATTAACACACTTTGAGTACACAGTGGCTTCTTGAACAATTACAATTTGTGATCGGCATTTAAAGTAAACACATCCATCACATGTTTGATTCACTAATAGCACCCTGTTCTTTGACGATTGTGCCGTGTCAAAAATAACGTTGAGTACGACGTCGACTTGGACTAAGTATATTTGACTCCAACGCAAACCTTGCTTGTATACTTAAACGAATACATTTTGTCTTGGCAATCATTGTTCTGTGTAGGTAGTCAATTTGTGATTCCTAACATCATTTTCTTTACAATTGATCTTCTAGCTCTGATACTCTGTTTTAGATTAAAATTATTATGTATATCTATTTATTAAATCTTTCTCCTCTCAATCGACGTTTCATTTTCCAACCTTATGATAATCGTATCCTTAACGTCTCGCCTAAGCGTTTATAAGTCTTTAATATTATAAATGTACCTATTATAAAATTTATTGTAATCTTGTTTGGTGTTCAAATAAACTAATTATGTATAAAATTGCTTTAATTTTCTTGGTAATCCAAATTCTTTGATGCTGTAATAACTTGTAACCCACACTTACATACTAATATTAATAACTTTTTACGGAACTCTCTAATTTAATCTGTATCCATCCTTTTATTACCTTTTCTCATTGCTTACTTCTCTACTAACATCTTAGAGGCACTGCATAGCATACGCAGCATCAGCCCATAATGTTCCTACTGCTGGGAAGCAGGCCTCCTCTCTTCGGGAGGGAGTGGAGCTATAATCTACCAAGCGGGCCCAGTGCGTGTTGGTATATCTTCGATTTTTTGGATACAGGAGAACAACTTAGACTCCCAAGCCTGTAAGATGATTCGGTATCCGCGAAAAGGGCCGTAAAAGCGCACTTTTTGACTGGCTCTACACCAGGTTTGAAGAATTTCTTATATCAGTCAGTGTGGTCATCTAATGATGCGGAGCTCAACATCAAAACTTAGGCATCGCACACTGGCGGAGATCAGTGCATGCTTGTATAATATCAGCAATTTGCGAACAGATTACCAGGAATATTAAAATTATTTTAGGTGAAACCAGGTGAAGAAAATTTTCTATCAATTAAATATATTTCTTTGTCATGTCAAAAATACGAATTCCACACGAATTCTGTTTCCTCACGATATTTTCCTTCACCGGCTTGAGAGCAGTGGTGATGAAATTATTTACGCAAAGCGACTGCCTGGGTTCGAACCCAGGAAATACAACTCGTAAGTCGGGGCCGTTACTACTGGGCCACCACCGCTGTAACTATAGAGGTATGAGGAACAAGGAGTAAAGTTCACTCATACTCTATAGAAGGGAGGATCCTCCGACCAAACGAGTGTTGTGTCTGGCGGGCACAACTGCCCGATGATTCATGTCGGGCCGTTGTATCTATGCTAATTGCGCGGTAAATTCTACTTACGAGATTTTGCGTGACGTCATTATGGCGCGTTGGCTGCATGTGGCGTTGTAGATACCGCTACTTCACTCCCCTTCGGAGACGAGGTCGATAGTGGGCTGAGTCTTGTATCTTGCGTTGCTTGCCAGGCCAGTTTTTTCTGTTGTTTTCCAAGCTGTCAAATAAATCTGACCAACGGGAAAAAAAAATCCCTAAAAAAAAAAGAAAAGTCGAAAGAAAGACGAAGAAGTCGTTGGAAAGACTAGTCTAACTATCAATCTGTCCACTGGGAAAACTCAGCTGAGGCTCCCTTGAGTCGAAACCGGTTGCCACATAGTTCTCGGTGCGTCGGGACTCGGGGTGGCGCTGCGTTATGCTCCAGTGCGTCGGATATGGTAAAGCGTCGGGTTGAGGCTGACTGCTGGCGTGGACCAGGAGAGGGTTTAAGAGCTCTTCTTGTTGACCGGCCGAAAGTGCAGTGTGCTGGGCCAAGGTTGCTGATGAGGGTGATGACCAGCTGGCATGCGGAGTAGCTGCGTGCTGGTGTCAGGATACCTACCCGTTGAGGCCGTGGACGTTAGTATGACGCGTTGTTCGCATGTGGCGTTGTAGATACCGCTACATAACAAATTCTATAAGCGCCGAACATCTCCCAGTACCTTACTGGGAGATGTTCGGCGCTTAATCGCGCTGACTGTTTGATGGGTGTAGGTACTGTACCTACACCCATCAAACAGTCAGCGCGATATTTTTTTCTATAAATATTATATAAGTACCTACCAAATTATCCACCCTACCGACCACTACTTAGGGAAACCTAATCTGCGTTCGCGATTTATTTGCCAAAAATGTAAACAAATATAGGAATGAATGGAAAAATAACTAATTCCTACACAATAAAGCTCAGTTTACGCTGCAACTTCAAACATTTTTATAACTTTTTTAATAGTGCTCTAGTCACTCTGAAATCAACTTTCAATTGTCATTGAAATAAAGCTGATATTTGTTTAACTTGAAATAGGGTAAGGGTGTGCTGCACTGCAAACTTGTTTCAAAGAAGCCGTTTTCAAGATAAGATTCTCTACTCTAGCACCGATTATAGTTGCCTAAGTGGCTTCATGATTGAATTAAATTGACAGAAAGACTTACTATCACCTGCTGACGCTGCACGAAGGTCAGCTTCATGAAAATGAAGCCGCAATGATCAAGACAGCAGGGAATCTCCGCGCCAGCAGCAGCCGAGGCGTCTTCGCGAACCGGAAGTTTTTGGTGCTTTGAATTCAAGGAAACAGTAAACGATGAGTTCACATTACATCGACTTGTCTGTGCCTGGGACATACTTCTTTATTCACCTAAAACATTCTAGGACATCACTAGACGATTATGATTGCCCGATTTTGCTGAAAACATCGAGAAAATTGCAGTCATATTAAAGCTGTTAAAATTGTAAAATATAATGAAAATGTGTTAATGGAGTATATAAAATACCGCCATCTATCGTCAGTTTGGTGCACATCGTTGTGGAAGGAGTGAGGTTATGCATTGTCCTTTTGCCACAGGCGCCAAACTAAGCCATGGGGTTTGTTTAGCAACATCTAAAATAACTGGCATCGCTAGTTCCTGAAAGACTAATATCGAATTTATAATTCTGAAGGCTGAATTTAACTATAATTAATTAATGAACATTTTTTTTTGGTTTTGGTTAGGTACCTACCTAATAAGTAGGTACCTAACCTTTTTTCACAAAACACGTCCAACGTTATATATGATTCCAAAATTATGCTGGTTCAAAAATAATCCTTTGGAAATTAGGTTGGTAGGTACCTAACTCGCAGAACAAATAATGTTGATGTAGCCGGTAATTTATAGAGTGGAGCCCATGTAGACGCTACGTACCGCCACATTAACGCAGCGTAGCCACTGCGTAGGCGTTTTGTAGCTTATAGACCTCCATATGGTGGACTAACAACTTGGTGATGGATGCGGGAAGCACAGGACCAGGTGTTGTGGTGATGCTTAAGGGAAGCCTTTGTCCAGCAATGGACGTCTGTAATCGTCAAGTGATTAAATACCAACGTGTTTATTTTCTAATAACTATTTTGCCTAGGTAGGTAAAGACGCCAGCTCATCAAGCTACCAGAAACTGTCAAATTTTCCCAATCAACTTATACAGCGATAAAGTTGAAAATCTATTAAAGGAATTTGACAGATTGTAGTAGCTTGATGGGCTGGCGTCTGTACCATAAATTAGAATAATACAGAGTGGTCGGGACATCGGGGACAGAGCTATGAAACGAGCTATGCTTGGAGTTTTTCTGAGGGTAGAATCCGGAATAAGGTGCTCCAGCAGTGAACCAAAGTTGTCGGCTTAGTTCATAGAATAAGCAAGCTGAAGTGGCAATGGGCCGGCCATATTAGCCGTAGAACCGATGATCGTTGGGTAGACGTTTCCTTGAGTGGAGACCGTGAATCGGCAGTCGATCGTAGCGACGATCTCCGCGGGGTCGCTGGTAGCAGCTGGATGAGACTTATAATCAAGCTAAATCGCGCGCATTTGGAGAGGCCTATGTCCAGCAGTGGACTGCTATAGGCTGATGACGCACATACTGTTACCATAAATTCAGCTCATAATTCTAGACCCCCTAGCTTAGAAATATTCCAAAAGTGCAATACTTATGTAGCGGTATCTACAACGCCACATGCGAACAACGCGTCATACTGACGTCACGCAAATCCTGCATCGCGCAAGCAGAGTTTACCGCGCAACTAGCATAGATACAACGGCCCGACATGAATCATCGGGCAGTTGCCCGCCAGACACAACACCCGTCTGGTCGGAGGATCCTCCCTTTTCTATGGAGGTTGAGTGAACTTTACATCCTGTTCCTCATACCTCTATACTTACTTACGCGGTTATCGGTAAAAATGTAAGGAACAGCAATTTTTTATTTTTAATAACCTACGACAAGTTTCAAGGCAATGTGTTCAGAATCATCTACCTACTAGGTACCTACTTAATCCATGGTAACCACCCTGGTACCACCTGGTGCCATCCTGTATATATGTCATACCTACTTCAAAAACTGAAACATAAATATTTTGAAATCGAAAATGATTGCTACTTTTATAGCTCGGCATAGAACTACTGAAGTCTATAATTATTACTCACATAAGGCTAGATACCAAATTTGTAGGTAGGATTTCAGGAAGGATGATTAAAGTGCTAAAATCACTCACTTCAGTAACTGAAATTACCTACCTAGTGATTTTATTGGAATAGTATCTACTAATTAATGAGTATGTACCTATGGATCGTAGCAGGTGGCTGTTGTTTCTGCCTATCCCCATAGGAAGAAGGCGTGTTTATGTATGTAATACTAATTAAGTAGGTACTTAATTAGTATTAGTACCTACCTGTACGTAGGGGTAGATACGTATCCATATTACCGGACTAAGGTCGGTGCAGCCCGTAACTTTCACGCATTTCTGTAGAACGAAGCTTTGGGAGAAATAGCTGGTCATGTGCTAGCACTTCATAAAAATTTCTGGTATTGTCGGAATGTCTCAGTGTTTTTTTAAAATTTTTGAATTCAAATTTCGCACTTTATATTATACACTGGGCCGCAAAGAAAGCGGGTCGGTAACATAAATCTCAATAACTTCCAAAATATTGTAGCTAGCTTTATGAAATAAATACTGTGTTATAGATTATTTTATGGTGCCTAAATCAATGTCATAAAAGTTCAAGATTACGAAGTTTATTTTGAATAAAAGTAAAAATTCAACAGATTTCGAAAAATGTGCTGTGGTATACAATTTTTACATAATTTAGTATTTTGTATTGCCAATACAGCTGTTATATGGTTTATTGAAGGCTGGTTTAAGAAAAGCTGAGGAATATTCCCCCATTACCACTGCTTCACTTCTGCTTGTCTGTGTGGTGCCGGACTTAAAGAATTGCACCACCCCTTACTTTCCGTGGGTGTCGTAAAAGGCGACTAAGGGTCTTACCGGAGAATGGGCAGCAGCGTTCTCTATTTATTCCACCATCATACCATACTGCGATCGCCAACCCGCCTGCCAAGCGTGGCGATTATGGCAAACCCCCCCCAAAATTGGGGGAGGCCTATGTCCAGCAGTGGACGTCTATCGGCTGAAACGACCACTGCTTCATTTCACGAAGCGTGGGTAGAGGGGAATTTCGCTGGCGTACACGTCATCCCAGTTCGTCCTAGGCAAGCTCGATGGGGCTCAAGTCTGGGCTGCGTGCTGGCCACTCCATACATGTGATACTGACGTCTTCAAGGCAGACAAACACTGTCCGAGCTTTATGGGGATAATTTATCTTGCATAAAGATGGCGTTCTCGCCCAAATTTACAAAAACTGGAACAAAATAGATACTCATTTAAGATTTCATTCACGTATCTTCCTGCAGTTAAAGTGCCATTTTCTATTACCATTAGCTCGGTGCGGCTTTCGAAAGAAATTTCAGCCCACACGTGTATGGATCCTCCGCCGTATGGCACTTTCTCTTCAATGCAAGCTTGGTTATAGCGCGATGGGCGGCAAAGAGTCTAAAGAAGACCAGAAGTCTTCTTTAGACTCTTTGCCGCCCATCCGTCCGTGTATAGCCTGAACCTCGACTCGCCCGAAAACATTACTCTTGATCGGTCATCCAGAGCCCAATTCATGTGTTCTGTAGCGTAACTCAGCCTTAAATTTCAATGCTGCCTTTCGAGTTTTGAACCATTGGCAAGTCTAAATGGCTTCAAGTTTGCTTCAGCAAGACTCGGCTTCACTGTACACGAGCACAGATTACTCCCTCCAGCACTCAGAAGGTGATTTTTGACTTCAACAGCCGTTTGTCGTGCACCTTGTCCGGCCTGTTCCTGGTCTGCGAACATTGGACCCAGTCTCTTCAAATCGCTAGAGCACTCTTTGAACAGTTGATAGCGACACACCAACAGTTTTCGCTGTATAACGCAGACTGCGCCCGCCTTCAAGCATTGTCAGAATTCTGGTACACTCTTCATGTTTTTAATTGAATTTGATCAGAATAATGAATTTCTGCACAAGAAATGTCATATTTGTATACAACAACAAAAGTAACTTTTAAGTTTGGTTTCAAAGATGTTAAAATTAAAAAAAAATCGTCTTTATTTATATATTATACCTACTGTAATCACCAGAAAGAAATAAAAAGGTTCTTCCCCTTTTTTGTAAATAAATAAACTTTTCACACCACCTGCTCGAAAATGTCAAATTATATGTCAAGCAACCTTAACCTAAAGTGAGTCATTAGTGGCCGGGGGCACAGCCGGTCAATAATGTTGTACTGAATTTCATTATAACCCGCTGGTCAATAATGTGATTTGAATTTGGAATCTCACATGCTCAGCTAAATTGGCAGTATAGTACTAACAAACATCTTTTTTTTTTAACAAACACCCATTGGTGCCAGAAAGAGGAAAGCTATTCTCGAAACCCTTACTACGCGTGAATGATATTCTCGATTTCCTACAAAATCATAACGACTGCTTCTTCATATCGTTGCCATGTTTTCGAAGACATAATATTGTAAGAATAATTAGATAACTACGAACCATTTTTTAAAAGGAATGGAATAACATTAAAACTGGCATTAATAATAACAAATACCGTACCGCGCCGTAATACCGTAATAGTAATTGGCTGTAACATTAGTTGATTTATTTTAAGTAAACTGCGCTAAGATTGCTGTGGATTTTGTGAATAAATAAATAAATAATAAAACCTATCTATACTACAGTCGATTTATCACATTTTATCAAAAATACTCTATTTCCACGAGCGTCTCCAATGACGTTCTAAATTCAAAATGCATACAGCCAATCATCCAAAACCATTCTACCAGCCCTGTATAAAGCTTAGTTTACACAAACGCCACTTCCATGAGAGTGATATCAATAGACACACACGGCAAAACCGTAGAAGAGACTTTTTTTTTTGAAAATCGAATTGATCGTGTCTTGGCTACTTATTGGTAGATGCAATAAAGGCGCGAATTTTCGTACTATGGCTATTATTTTCTCACAGTAGGTGTAAAAAGTAGAGTATCCTCCTCTGGGCTAAAGGTGTCTTTGCCTTGGGCTAGCTCGAATCCCTCGCTGCATTCAGGATTCTTGTATTAACTCCCTCGCTTCACTCGTGAGTTAAACTCTTAACTCCCTCGCTACGCTCGGGAGTTAAGTCCCGAATCCTTCATTGCGCTCGAGATTCAATATGACGCCCATGACATAAGACACAACTTTAGCCCCTCGGTGCATAATCTACTATTAATTTAGTTTTATTTTAAAAGGATTGCTCAAGTATTTAAAAAATTATTGTAGTTTTTATAACCGACCCGCTTTCTTTGCGGCCCAGTATACACTTTATAATATTTATTTTTATTTAAGCCTATTAATCCTATTTTCATACTGTGGTATCCGTTTTTTTTTCACTACGACAGCGTCAATAGTCTTTGATTAAAATGGCTGTGAGTGCTGTAGGTAACATACAGACGGACAGGACGAAATTTCAAAAATTCCGTTTTACCATTTGGCGCCCGAACCCTAAAAAGGGGTGACTCTTTTGCGCATCGAACCACGGAACTGACCAGAACTCTTCTACTTTTATTGAATATCTACATTCACAGGGAGATTAACGACTTAGATCTTATTTGTAACTTAATAACTACTAGCTAACTCGACAGACGTCCTGTCCAAATCCTATAGAAAAAAGCTTTTTCAGTTTTTCCCGCAACACTTTCAATGTTTCTTTTTCTTAAAATCTTATTCGGACTATTACCAACATTTATAAATAAAAAATAGCCAATTCCGTCCAGCCGGTTAACAAATGATGCGCTTACCAATGAACAGCATTTCATTTTAAGGGTTCCGTACCAAAATGGTAAAACGAAACCCTTATGGAGCGACTCAATCTGTCTGTCTGTCTGTCTGTCACAGCTGGATATCTCAAGAACTACTATTGCTATCAACTTGAAATTTGGAAAAGTTTGCACATTCTCAAACATGTTTTCTTTTTTTTAGGCCGCATAGTTTTCGACTTTTGATGAAAAATTTAAAAAAAAATCCGTTCCCCCCTTATCTCCGAAGTTTGCAAAGAGAAAAATCTGGAATTATTCTATGTGATAGAAGTTTATGTAAAGATTACAGGAAAAATAAAACGAAGTCTCTAAAAGGCACACTTTTTTAAAAAACATCAATAAAAGTTACATTAGTTCCACTATCGGTCAAGAGATGGCGCTGACATAAAACTGCAATATTCTACACCGCAGTGCACGGTGTTAAAATTCTCTGACGAGTATAGGCCTCGCCGATGAAAAATTAAAAACATGATGTTACAGAACCCTCGGTGCGCGAATCCGACTCCCTCTTGACCGGTTTTTTATTTATAGAGATGATTTGATGAAATTGCCGAATATCGATAGATAAGTTTCCGATCAACTAGATGTCAGAAAAATCTTAAAAACTACAAAACCTCGAACCTCGAACTTAATGTGTTGTCCATGCATGCAATGGGAAACAAATAATAGTCCGAATCATAGTACTTATATATTTCTATGGTCCGCAGTTAATATCAAACTACACTAAAGTTAAAGTCATCAATATTCACTGAAATCATATTAGCCAAAACAAAATCGCTAAAATCACAACTACGCACGAAGCATCCGTAGTAGGAACGGACGACTCACGCTTGACCCCCGTTTCATCCCCTCTTCACATTACGTGAGCGCGTAGAATTCGCAGTTTTTAATCAAACTTTTCCTTTCGAAATTGTAGTGGATAAATACGTTGAAAACCCATTTTGTTCATACTAAGTTATACATTAAAAAGAAGAAAAGTCGCAACTATTAAAAAAGATTTAAAAAAAAACTATATGTGCTACGGGCTACCTTGCTATGTTAATAAGTATTAGATAAGTAATAAAAACGATGAAACTAATAGGAAGCTCCTAGGACCCTAGATAGAGCTAGTGTTCGCAAGTAACATTGTAACCAAATGAAACAATTACACTCAAAAGCCAACGTCCATTCAAATTAAATCAGCTTAAACCAAATAAAATTATACGCCAAATTGATTTAAAGCTCAGTAGGCACACATATAGACATAGTACGTATAGGTGAGCTCCAAATTGCGTATTTAAATAAGTACCTATCTATACAGGAACACGTATGAACGAGTTTATAGAGGTTGGCAGCAGAGTTAGTTCGCTCTCTGTATGGTGTACTATGCGTGAGGGGGGGTCCAGGGCGGACGGGCGGCGGGGGCCGCAGGGGGCGGCGGGTGGCGTTCAGGACGCCGCCGCCTAAGGGGCCTCGTCCAGAGAAAGTAAAATATCCTGGTATGGGGGAGGCTAGTATTGTCAAGCCAATGTATAACTATAGCTTTAAACTATATATCGGGGGTCCATACTATAGCCTGTGGAGTACTTATTTACATACGTATATAAGTTTATCTATTATGCAGACATAGGAAATGGAACAGGTTGGGAAAGGGACGTTGCGAAATTTGCTTACATCAGATCTATTGGACGTAAAATCGTTCTAGTTTGTAATATTGATTTGAATTCTCATTGCATGATGGTCACGTTATAATTTATGGAGGCTCCTAGTTCTGTTATTGTTTGAACAGTGTAGTGTTTATTGTAAATAGGCAATGACGATAGAATTCTTAATTTTTCATGTACATTGTTTAAAAGTCTTTCTTTGTAACCACACATTACCTTTACACCTAAAATTTAGGTGTAACTTTATACTAAAGCTCAAATTATTTTTTTAGTAGGTCAGCTCTGTAGGTACCTGCCTACGTAGGCACCAAGTGAAAGCCCACTGCAGCAATTTCCACGGCCTCGTTGACCTAATAACAAGCCGTATTCGCAGATTTGAATTCAATTTCCTTTGCGAAGACGAATTTTTTTTTTCTAACTGGATCTTGTTAATGCCTCAGAATGACAATTTGAGTGCATTAAATATTCTTCGTAAGTGACAAAACTAGGGAGGTACATCGGCACTTGGTACAGTCAGGAAAATGTATTGTTGTGCAAATTAACTACCATCCCAAATTGTCATGTGCGTGTGGTGTGAGGGCCACTTTGTTAAAACTCTTTGAAAATGTGCTTAGGATTTAGTGAACATTCCCAAAGAATTGTGAAAGTTGGTATGAGATTTTGTGAAAGTCGAATAACCGAGTTATAGACTGTAAAGTTGGGCCCTCAGTTCTCACATAGAGGATTGAGGGCCCACCTGAAACTGATAAACTATGGACACTACAGAAAAAGTCTTTATGCTAAAATCTAAGCTAATGCCAAACAAAATTTGTGAAAACAAGATATTATCGCAAAACACTGTCCTACTTTGTATATCTTCGTACAAAATGGGCCCTCAATTCTCATACACGTAAAAGTTTATTACGCAATTATAATGAAATCATTAACTTACAGCTACTGTTTGAAATCCTATATGCTACTAAATAAATTGTGAAAATTTATAAAAGCAAGAACAGGTCACCACTTTTTGTTGTTTGAAAGTTATCCCTCAGTCCTCCATTTCTTTTGTTTTCGATTTATTACGCTTATCGTTTGAAAGATAAGACAAATACAAAATTGTCTCTTTTTGTGTCAAAATTGTGCAACAAATTCGATACCAGAAAGAAATTAAAAGACCCTTTATTATATAAGAAAATCAAGTTTTATTTTTATTATCTGAATTTGCAAATAGGGTGACCACAATTTCTTTTAGTTTGCAGTTAAGATTAGTAAATGTAGAGTATAAGTTTTAATAAACTTTCTTAAATTTTTCGCTTATTATCGTCATAGCATTTGTACTCAAGTTTCATGATAAAAAAAAAATTACAAAAAAAAAATACTGTTACCCAAATCATTTTTGCTTGAAATATCGTTCGTTCTGATGACAATAATCAAATAATTTATTTATTATTTTTATAAAGGCTTTTGCCCAGCCATGGGACAATGTAGGCTAAATATAATCCTAAATAATATTTTAAATAAAACTAATAACTAGCTAATATTATATTAAAAATATTATTACATGTATTATATAATTATTGTTTACATATATGCACAATAGTTGTAATATTTAATAGTTACTAAACAATAGTTTATGATAGTGCAGCGGAAGTTGTAGGTAATAAAGCATTAAGGCGAGTTTTATGAAACAGTTGTAGTGAAGAATAAAAATAATAATAATTTTTTAATACGCAAACACATCTTCGGTCAAGACACTTAATCATCTTCGGTCAAGATATCAAACATTCAAGGTAAGTTGGTTTTGATACCTAGGTACTCATAATTTTATAAGTTCGTAATATTTTACTAAATAGTACTTAGATAGTCACTCTAAGAATTGTTTAGGTAATTCAATTTCACCTATTTATAAATTGTAAAATTTTTAAAATAAAATATAATTATTTAATACTCCAGAAAACATCTTTGTTATTGTGCAAGTACCTACCTAGGAATAAAAAAAACATCCAGGAACGCACTGCTTTATTAGGTACTAGCTTCTGCCCGCGACTTCGTCCGCGTGAAATTCGAAAGTCATATGGCTCCATCTATTATCATAATAACGTTATTATTGTTTTCCTCGGGAACAGCACTTTTTTCGGGATGAAAGGTACGTAGGTAAGGTAGGTTTAGGCGTGAAAAGCTAACAAACCAACTTACTTTCGCATTTATAATATTAGTTAGGATTATATTTAGCCTACATTGTCCCATTGCTGGGCAAAACTCTTTATAAAAATAATAAATAAATTATTTGATTATTGTCATTAGTTTTTTCGGAACGAACGATTTTTCAAGCAAAAATGATTTGGGGAACAGTATTTTTCTGTGGTCGTTCAATTTCCGAAATTATTTTTTTTATCACGAAACTTGAGTACAAATGCTATGACGATAATAAGTAGGGATGCAACGACACCGATACGATAATCGTATATCGGCGATTATCGTAAACCTTTACGATCATTCGTTATCGTAAATATTACGATACGCTATTTTTACGATACATTTATTTCAAAAATTGGACTGATACAAAGTGATGAGAGAAACCGACTTAAAGGAAAAACTTGAAAATTTTGTTTTCTGAATAAGAATTTGGCAGTAATAAATTACGACTACAATTAAAATTAAATAATAGTCAGTAAATGTAAAAAATTTTACATTTATAAAATTAATAAATATATTGATTAAAAATGCATAACTTTTTTTTATACTTTTACTTTACTCTTACAATAATAACATACAACAAAGCTTCCAATAAATTCATCAAAATGGTATTAAACAAATATCGTAATGCATTCGTGTCGTAATTCGTTATCGTATTTGGCCATTACGATGTATTCGTCATTTGTATTGGTATCGTAATAGCCATATCGTTGCATCCCTAATAATAAGCGAAAGTTTATTAAAACCTATGACTCTACATTTACTAATCTTTACTGCAATCTAAAAGAAATTGTGGTCACCCTATTTCCTAAGACAGAGAATAAAAATAAAACTCGATTTACTTATACAATAAAGGGTCTTTTAATTTCTTTCTGGTATCGCATTTGTTGCACAATTTTTTCACAAAAAGAGACAATTTTGTATTTGTCTTATCTTTCATACGATAAGCGTAATAAATCGAAAACAAAATAAAATGGAGGACTGAGGGCCCTGAATTTTATCAAGGTCATAACTTTTAAACAACAAAAGGTGGTGACCTGTTCTTGCTTTCATAAATTTTCACAATTTATTTAGTAGCATATAGGATTTCAAACAGTAGCTGTAAGTTAATTATTTCATTATAATTGCGTAATAAACTTTTACGTGTATGAGAATTGAGGGCCCATTTTGTACGAAGATATACAAAGTAGGATAGTGTTTTGCGATAATATCTTGTTTTCACAAATTTTGTTTGGCATTAGCTTAGATTTTGAGATTAAGGCTTTTTCTGTAGTGTCCATAGTTTATCAGATTTAGGTGGGCCCTCAATCCTCTATGTGAGAACTGAGGGCCCAACTTTACACTCTATAACTCGGTTATTAGACTTTCACAAAATCTGATACCAACTTTCACAATTCTTTGGGAATGTTCACTAAATCCTAAGCACATTTTCAAAGAGTTTTAACAAAGTGGCCCTCACACCACACGCACATAAATTGTCCGCATATTCAAATCACAACTGTCATTCTTTGATAGTTGTATGAAATGGCTATAGTACGATAAAATGGCGTAAGGTTGGTAAGGTGTCTAGTGAGCAGTGGCCAGCACGCTTCAATTTTACTTATTGATATCGTAAAAGAATTACTAAAACAGAGGATGAGGAGTAGCGTTCTTATGTTTGCTAATTACACAAAAAATCACCAAACCTTCTGGCAAATATGGTGATTTTAACAATCTCCTCTATGGCTTTTCGTTGGCGATCGGCATAGTGAATGTTTAGTACTATAGGCCGCACGTCAATGGCAACAATACGACTATAAATTGGCTTCTTATTCTATTGAAGCACCATACTGAGCTAGTCTAGCTCAAGGTCACAGTGTTGCTGTTGCCACTGATGTCCAGCCTACTGTACCTAGTTTTAGATGAATTTTATTCAAAAAGTTTAATATTATTGCAAAAGTATCACATTCGGATTTTTTCAGAAAAATTGGTAATTGCGTAACCCACTAAAATTAGGAATGGCTTTCATTTTGAAAGTTCAACAACATTCATTGCGTTACTTACGTTGACGAGCAGACAAATTTTTCGAACTTAAGAATCAATGGATTAGCAATGTCCTTTAAAATGAGTCAGATTATGATTTAAGAGCGTTTACGACGTACGAAATTGCATACAAACTTTCAAGCCCTTGTTTTTCGAAATGAATGAACCGATTTTAATTAAACTTCATACGCATAAGGATACAAAGGTCTAAAAAGTTACAGAACATTTTCGAACATTGAACATTGGTGAACACTTAAGAACATTGGTGAAGCATTTTTCAGTTATTTTTTTTTTGTCTGTGCTAAAATATCAATCAATCCGGTCCAAATCCAATCCTAATCTCTTTGATTATACCTACGTAGTGCAGCGAAAAAAGAAAAACACTGACTGTCTTCGCCATATTACAATTCATAATGTTATCCTTTTATGATTCTCCAAAGTGGCCTTTTTAGGCCCCCTGAACTCAATGCCACGGAAAACTGAAGTCTGGCATATTGTAAAAAAAAAAATCTTTCAATATAGGACCCCCTCATCTAATGAATTTGAAATACTTATCTACTTAATAATACCAACCTGTAAATAATACTTAATAATACCAACCTGTAAATAATTACAGTTCTTTTACAGTTATTTTAGCTCTGATTTTGCATCACTATCCAAATCATAGTGGTCTCTATTCTCATCGGAACAAGGTGAATTTTGGTTTGCTGCCATTGACACGTCTGTCAAAATCATTTTGAACTTTATTCTCATCACAATAAGGTTGCTGTTAGGTTGCTGCAGTCATAGGTAAAACGACTGTCTGTATATTGGCACTACCACATATCACACTTACAGAGAAAAAACGGTGATTGAAATAATTATCAAATAATCACCACGTTTTATTCAGAGTTTTGGAGATTTCAGGTTTTCATGCGATTATTAAAGCTACTGAGCTTGTTTCACTTCAGTTTCGTTGACAAACATTTTTCACTTAGAACTGTGTCATAAAATTGCTAAATCTCAGGACTGTCCACCTACTGCGATAGCGGGTGAAAGCGCTCGTAAAAGACAAACGGTTCGGGATCTACGGGAATTTCGTGTAGCATCTTATTCCCCAGACTTAAGGTTCATTTTTATTTGAGCTCGGTCAGAGTTAGACGAAAGGGTTATGTGCAAAATGTATGAAGATGACGCATTCATGACGGCAGCTTTTGAATCTTTTGGTATGCAATAACCAATCTTAATCACAAATAAGCGTCCTATTTGTGATTATGATTAGTTATAGCCCCGTCTTGTCAATGACAGGTCAAGGAAACACGGTATTGCGTTTTGAACTCTCGCAAAATTTTAACGTGCTTCGAACTTACGAAGGCCACGATGGAGCGGCTGCGCGTCCGTTTCGTCGCCTTTCAGCTTTGACCAGAGCCCTAGGGTTCGATATAATAATAATATGTATAACTGGATTGTAACGCTTTTCAGAGCCCTTTAAAAACTGAAGCTTTGTTGTAGTACACGATTTTATTTCACGAAGCGACGCGCGCTTTACTTTTGGTAACCATCTGTAGAACCACGCTGTGAATATGTCCGTGAAGACGACAGCACATAACACAAACAAAAACTTTCTTCTTCGGCATTCTCTTGGACGGTACCGAGAGTTCCTGCGGTTACACACATTCACAGCGTGTGGTACACTTGGTAACCACAAGTAAAACGCGCGTCACTTCGTGAGATAAAAATACTGTAAGTTGAACTCGGAAGACTGAGCTATTAATAAGAATTTTGAGTTACAATTGGGCAAAGGCTTTCTAGCAGGAGATTGCTTAAAACACCTGCAATACTTAAAAACACTAGTCTAATAATTGTCTGGGTATATACTACTCATCGATAGGAATGGGAAATGGGAAGGGCCCAAATGACAGGAAATAACAAGTTTATGACAAGTCCTACTGAAATTATCGTTGACGACAGTTTACCATGCTCAGCTCCACAAGCCGGCGATGACCAGCTGTCGTGTCGCAGTAGGAGTTATTCCATAAGAACAGTGTCAAACAAAAAAGCATGTTGTATAATTCAGAAATTATTTACAATTCCTAACAAACGTACCAACTGGCTGTTTGACCCAAACAACTTTGAACGAGGTGATTGTATATCTGATTGTGAACCCAAAACAATAAAAAGGGGACCATAACGAACACTTTTTAACCTTGACCGATAGACTTGTCAAGTGCGGGAGCGGCTAAGTCGTGTCTATGGTCATAAACAATTCAATATTTGTGATAAATTGTCGGTACTAGATACTTTTTTATTATTGGCTTTGAACTCTGAAGCCTCGTGGCTAATTGATAACAGCCGCACGTCGATCGAAGGTTAAGCTACGCTTGCCACAGTCGGTTTGTGGATGGGTGACCATTCATTACATATCGAGACCCCTCCGAGACTCGGAAAGCAAGTAAAAGCTGTTGATTCTGGCTGTCATTCGTAGATCTTTGGCAGTCTGAAGCTCAAAGTCTGACAACCAGTCTTACCAAATGGTGTTACCCAGTAACTGGGTTGTGGAGTCAGATAGGCAGTCGCTCCATGTAAAATACTGGTATTCAGCTGCATCATCATGGTAAGGCTGATGGTTGCTCTGAAGTCTAAAAATCAATTGGTGAAATATCGATCTTTTTCTGGTTTGGCAGTGCGTTATTAGGCTCACGTTGTTGTCTCCGTAGAAACTTTCTCGGTTTTGGGCGTTTTGCGTGTAAGATTTGTTTGCAAATCACCCAGGTTATCAGAAGATATTTTTAGTGAGAGATGATATCTTTTTACGTAAACATAGGTCTTGGTAGCTTCAAATCCATTACAGTTTTGAGTTTTGGCGCAAAGGTTGATATATACAAATTTTAAGCCGTAAAAGCCTTATAATATAACACAAGTTGTGACGATATATGTAAACTAAACATAAGTTGTGACGATGAAAGAATCGGGCCTACTGAACGAAGGATTGATGAACATTGGTAAATATACCTACTAACTATAGTCTTTGACGTCCGCAGTGTTCCTTCCTGGAAATTGCGAACTCTAATTATGTTGTAGGTAAGGTAATAGGTATGTGATTACGTAATAAACTAAAATACACAATCCAACAGCCCACAGCTTTGTGTAAGACTCATTACGAAGCCAAAGCCCCTCTCCATCCAATCATCGTACAAGGATCATAAACAAAGCCCTAAGTCTAATGAGAAGTGATGGAAAATTTAATTAAGTTCGATCGAGATGTTGATATGCGAGCAAGCACTCATCTGGAGCGGCCGAGGGGGGCATCCGAGCAGCGCATGTAAATGCGAGCAACGCACCGGCGCCACGGGCACCACCGGCCGGAACCTACAGCCGCAGTAGCCGGCATCGGGAGGAATGGAAAATATATATCAAGCCGAGTGAAAAGTCCACTACACACCCCGAGGGTGGCGCGCCCGGACGTGCGTTCGATTCAAACGAGCCGTGGCCGCCCCCGCTCTGGCGAGCTCCATTTTATTGTGACGTGCGATAGCGCGTGCCGCGTCCACCACCGCATGCTGTACACGCACCCCATGTGACGCTGTACGCACGCATCGCTCGCACCGCACCGCACCGCACTAAGCTACCCAACCTACCCATTTACCGGCCAGTACCACCTCCTTATTCCTTACGTACCTACTGCAGAGAAGTTTTTTCAGATGTAATTTCAGATTTTTCGCTTTAGCCTCGAGAAAGTCCCGAGGAAAAATAAATATGCTTAAACCCGACCCTAAAGGACCCGAAAGAGGAAAAAATATTAAAAATTAAGAAAATATTTGTTTTACAGTTATGTAAACATCTCTAATTACGACCTGTTCAAATTATTATTTTTTCTTCGCAGCGTGCGCGGGGCGGCGCTCTAATTAACATCTATTACAGGCTTACAGGTATTTTGGGAACAGAGGAGTATCATTTGGCGAGGGCGCTGAGTACACTCAATTAAACGAGGCCGCCCCCGCCTCGCCTCGTGGCCGAGTGGAGCACCCTGTAGCCTGTAGCCGTGCTAGCACTGCACTCCTCGTGCACATCTTTCACAACGTTTGGCGTCTTGCGGCTTCTGGAGCCAGGGGTTACGATGATGTTACGACGATCGGCTGGCGGATCCCGCGTTATCAGCGTCTAGACCAGTTGTCTGGACCTGTTGCATAGGTGGTTGCGTGGTGCGTGCAGGGCTGCGGTGCCGCAGCGTGCCGCTAGGCGGCGCTGTCCGGCACACGCTGAGCCTCCCCGTGGTCACCCGCTCGGAACGCTCGCCCCCCGCCGCCCCCCGGCCACCCTCTTTAAAAGCCAGTGGCGAGCTTCAAGAGAAAGTGCCGCGTGTGTACACTCACATGCGTACAACCATCTTTGGCGAGAGCCGGCGGGCGCAGGCCGGCGGGGTGAGCTTCGGATTATGTGGAGGCGCTTCCCCCCGTATGCGTAAGTGCGTTCACACAAAGCCTTCCCACATACATTTGCATAGTGACATTGTTCGGTAATAATGTATGTGACCACTCGGCTCGCCGCCCCACGGCGACATCTTTCAATAGATCGCCTCGCCGCTTGTTCTGCGCCTCCCGAGCCTCCCCGCGCCCCGCAGCATCTCCCGAGCCGCTTTCTAATTAAAATACATCTACTACAATACATTATTTGATTTTCTATACGTGCTCGTGTTAGCAACTATGGAGGAAGATATTTGAAATTGAAGAAGATCAGGAACTTTAGAGATGTACAACGATGAAATATCGAGATGAGTAATTTATAGATCTATTCCCAGAAAATTGCGAAACTTCAATCATTGATAGGCTAGCTACCCGCTAGTATTGACATAGATGTGTGCCGTCCATCGATATCCGTGGTGCCGTTCGATCAATTGGATCAGAAGAAATTGAATGTGTAATTTTGATTTACATATGTGACTAGGTACACATGTGCGTATAAGAGGATTTCTTGAAGTTTCGTCGATATAGCGGCGGGTGGCAAGGGAGGCTCGGACGCTCACACGCCGCCCGCCGCGCGTCTGTGTGCGTATGTCTCGGACATGCACGCTACGCAGATTTCTCTAACGATTTTCCCGGAGTGTGAAATGTAAAATAAGGGGTTAGACGAGGCTGAGCTCGGCCTCGTCCCGCGCGCCCCCCACCTGCCCCTCCACTCGCCAAATTGATGACCAGCCACCCACAGGGCGATCTGTTCAAATTTAACACATATCGTATTTAAAAGTAAAACGGTTCGGAACCTTATCTTCCCTCATTAATATTCCCTTGCAAATTGTTAGCATACTTCGTGCCGATTTTACTTTTAATTTCCTACGAGTACTTGTACCTAAGACCCGCTTGCTAATAATTTCCCTAGTCATCTCATCAATCTTTAGGGTAAATTAAATAATTGCTAATGTCACTTTACGGAAGACTTTTAATTTCGTAGTAGCAGCAGTACGGTAGCGGTACACGGAGTAGGTAACTTGTAGGTAACACCCATTTTCTATTAAACCATGCCGTAGCCAATATTGACTAGATAGTAGGAACCTAAGAATCCAAGATCTGGGCATTTCTTTAAGAAATTATCAACCTACAAAACAATTTCCTACACTAACATTCTACACATCGAAGGACTATGCAGTTAGAAACGAAATAAATTAGAAACTTCTTAAAACGTTTCAACCCCTACAAACGTTAGCGATTTATCATTATTTCCCTTGAGTTTTCTACTCATTTCCCATCCTTAAGTTCTTCTAATGGCACAATTCCTTCATACATTTATTTTTCAAGTACTTAAAAACTATGTTTTGTTCTCCGAAAATATTCTTTTGCAAATTGGTCAAAGTTCCCACATTTATTATATTCATACCTATTTTACCTAGTTTTTCAAAGCAAATACAAAATAGCTAAAGGCACCCTTACATTCAATTATATTATTATTTCAATATAATAAATTCATACGTGGAGCGGCTACGAGATCTTTTTTGCTACGAAGCTGACCATTTAAAGTTCTACAGTATTTACTGAAGCTACGACTGTTACAAACAGATATTTTCTTGTAGAGGATACTGTAGTATTTTGTCCAGTAAAAAGCGGCATCAATAGCTCACAATTATTATTTGTTCAGAAAAATATTCAGTTAAGTCGATCGTCTGGTTTGTTGTAAGTTGTAATCAAATAAGTATCGTTTTTTACTTAGCGGTAAAAAACGATACTTATTTGATTACAAATAGGTAATGTTATTTTATTTCACTAGGAAACAAACACTAATATGATAATAAAACAAAAATAAAACGAAATGTCTTAACATGTAACTTAACAAATATCGTACTCGTATTAAGTTACAACATTTTCAACGGATTCTACTTATTAAGAAACTGTTAGCAAACGTTCTAGTAAGTACTAACATATAATATAACAAAACCTCTTCGGTACGGGTTGAGTCTGTAAAAATACTTTGATTCGCATTTACATCATAAGTACTAAACCAATTCCTCCACGAAGTACCCCAATATTATCAAACATTTTCGCCCAAATTACGAATCTAAAACTAGCGTATTTATCTATAAGAAATAGCAGAGGTGGTTGGTTCTATAAACCGGTTTCAACTCAGCCACCCCCGAATCTAACTGTGTTTTATCGTTTTTTACCACACCCGCTGCATTCCTATGCACCCCTATCATCTTCTACAATGTGTGCACCGCTTTCGGAAATCGAAGTTTTTTATTAAATCCAGTATTACCCCTGTTGAAAATAGTTTGATTCAGATGTGTATTTGTGATTTTGTAATGTGTGTACGTCTTTTTACAATTATTTTCACACGCAAACTGCCTTTGAATAAAATAATTATACTTACTTAAATAATAATAAATTAATAATTGAACTTGAATAATTATCAGTTTTGGAAACAAACTGATAATTATTCAAGTTCAACTCTGTAAATCAGTTGGCACAAAATAGCTTGTTAAATTATTATTAGCTGGGTTGTCTCTGAATTCTTAATAGAAGTCTATAAAGTCAGTTCCGCAATATAAGCATTTTGTTCCAGCAATGCAATTTTTTACAATTATTTTATATCGCAAAAATAAACTTTATGTTAAACTGGGTTTGAGAACGTCATTGGTATGCAGACCTACCACAACGCAAGGCGATTGACATTTAGCACCACGTGCACAAAAGTAAAACAAAACAAAATCAAGTAAAGTTGCAGTAAAAACATCGTATACTTATTATCTGGTAGTTATCTAATACAACATACCTAAAGCAAATCTTAAATAATAAAGTTTAGGAACTGATTCCTTGTTACAGGTGGCTACGGAACAAAGAGCAATTCTACTGCGTATAATATTATCCTCAAAATTGCAAGAGAAATCCAAACGCCCGATGAGCGGTGCGGGCGCATCATTGTTTTCTCGACGCCGCTGTGTGGGTGCGACTTAGATTTTTTTCTGTAACACAAACGCATTAGGGCCTGAGTGTGCGTGGCATTTCTCGGAAACCTTTCGTGAGAATCATGCGCATTGTCCTCGTGTGCGTCCAACGTGCATTTTACACCTGTTTCTGACGCGCCTGTGTGGGTTGTTTTTTCTCTCGTGGGGGTAAATGCGATGTTGCTAGATGCATGTTTAGAATGCTCTGATGTAAATTTGACAACGTCGCACAATTTAGACACACCACCATTCTCCGTGCGGGGGTTGTTTGAGGTTTTGGTTTCTGTTGAAGTTAAAATAAGTATTCGTACCATATTCGAATAAAAATGAAGTTGTATTCATATACTTTTCTAGGATATTCTGCTTAGTTTTTTATTATACGTACCTACACAGAATGGGTTGATCCTCCGGTCTTTGTATAAACTTTTTCTTACACTGAACTTTTTAAACTACGGTAGGTAGGTACTTAATAAAAAAGTTTAGCACTTTGGTTATAAACTCAAAACTTCCTACTTAATTACTCTTAAGTTACAAATTATTCTATTAGTGTTCACTTTTTGTAAAAGAATTTTGTTAGCATTGCATTTTGGTAACCTTTGGTGACTCCAGATGACGTTACTTGGCTACAGTCCGGCCGTCGAGAGAATGCGTTCCTGACAGCTGTCAAATAGACAATAATGCCAATCACGTATTGGTTTGTATTAAACTGACCGCGGTTCGTTGGCTGCACAAAACAAGGCTTAAAATCCGTAGATATAAACAATAATAAAAACTACTTAATGAATCTGCCTCCAGCTTGCCACTTGCGTTTTCAGTCTTCCCGTGGTTACATTTTGCACACAATCATGTTATTTACATGTTACATTTAAAAGTACCTACCTACTTCTAGAGTTCAGGGATACCGTGGGTCTTGCTACCAACAAGTTGACTGGCTAATACTTAAACACTGTTTCAGTTATTATACCAAACAAGATGACGAATTAGAACAAGATGAAAGTATGAATGGGTAAGGTTAAAAAACCACGCGCATGGGTTGCGGGACCTTTTTTGGTAACTCGGGATAACACAAGAAAGACAGCGAAACAAAAACAACTTAAAGCCTATTCAAATCCTAGTTTTTAATATAAGTTATTTCCACACTTATGAATATCAACTTTGTTCTAGTGTAAATAACTTGTTCTAGTGTTAATATCCTATCCTAGTTATGTATATCCCATTTTAATTCTGAATAAGAGTAAAACCAAATTGAGGATAGATGACTGTTAGGTACTTCCTATTAACATACATATACATACTCAGCCTATAATGTTGCTGGGATACAGGCCTCCTCTCTGTGAGTGGGAGTGGACCTTAATCTACCCCGCTGGCCCAGTGCGGGTTGGTAGATGTCACATGTCTTCGAATTTTTTTGATCTAGAACATGCTGGTTCCCTCACGATGTTTTCCTTCACCGATTTGTGAGCAGTGGTGATGATATAATTTACACAAAGTAAAGCGCCTGACTGGGTTCGAACCTACGACCTGTATATAGCTCGTAAGTCGTAGCCGTGACCACTGGGCCACCACAGCTTCCTATTAAAAAATCATAGAAATTATGTTTGAATATTTATGTTGCTTTTCCAAAAACACATAATAATATTTGCATTAGTTGTTGAAATCGCAAACGCAGTGTGGACATGCTGCGCTGCCCTAAATAAATTTGGATAAAGGCAGGAGAATTATAATGATGAAGGATTCAATGAAGAATCGAGTATACTAAACGTATGGTAGTTATCCTGTCAAACTCCATGTATCATGACATTTAAACTAACTGTCATTAGTTAAGGAGAAGTTGTTAATGAAATGTCAGAAACCAAGGTAAATTTAGTTTACACTACGTATAATTTACTTTTGAGATAATTTGCAAAGGTGAACATTGCAATCTGATTGCACATATGGCATACAATAGCCATGGAAAGAATTAATCGAGTTACTAGAACTTACAAATATTTTGAGCTATGTTCAATTGTGTCAGACTTCTGACAGATTGCTAGATTTATAATTAAATTATTGGTTTGTTTGTTGCTAAGCGAATATGGATTATTAATTCTCGTTATTCAAAGTATGAGTAGGTATTTTATGGTCTTCTGATGGGTTAATGCCCTGGATTTATTTCCGTCTACGAGCTTTTTCTATTATAATTCTATTTACTGCTTCTCACCCTGACGTAGAAATTTGGTGGTAATGTTACCTACTTTAAAAAAATACCATGATTCAGACAGAAACACAGTCATCCCAACATACTTAGGTAGGTACCGGTAGATCAAAACTAGCCTAGAAGCAAAACAAAAACATCGGTCAGAGTTTAACTCGTAATGAATACCAACAAAAAGTTCGTGTTGCAGACTGCAGAGCATAACGGGCCTTCGAGCTCGGAAACTTTTTCACTCCTTAAGCGGGTCAGTTCTCAATGTTCTGACAACTCAGACATAAAAATGAAGTTTAGTAATCGCTAAATAATAACATGTCTGGCGATGGCTAACTAAAAACGGGAGCGTTCGAAGAATCAGCTCGAATGTGACCCCAGCTAAAGTCAAATCGGTCAAATGACTATGAGTACTAATTAATTTTGATATATGCACGTAGCGTATGTAGCGATATGTTGCATTAGTTTTTGTGCGATCGCATGGCCTTCGCTGTCGGTAACTGTTCATCAGACGGCCGCGTCGTCTTTGTGCAGCGAGATATTGGCCAAATGATACTTATAATGTTTTAGTATAATGCCGTCTTGTGACCACGGATAAGTAGACGAATAGGATTTGCTGCCTGTCAATCAAGTATAATTATAATTAGCATTGCTACTTCACAAAGATCGTTATGTTGTATAAATATACCCGTAATTTCAAGTCATTGATATTATTATTTGCTATTTAGTCCAAATTTGTGGGCACGTGTAGTAACTTAGTCCTTGTAGGTCTGCCTTTATATCTCATTATCTTTGATGTATCCACAATTTTTTAAGTGGAAATTTGAGTCTTTTTCAGTTCAGAGACTGCAAAATGACCAAGTCCATATTTTGTCTCTTTCTTCTTTTCGGTCATGTCATCATCATCATGACAGCCATATATATTTACTTTCTATCCTTACTCCGTAGCCTAACAGTTTCGAGTGTTATTTATTTTCTTCCATAGAAAGTAATGGTTTACCTCGTAGGTATTATGGAAAGAAAGACCAAGATTAATATTTATTTCGACATAACATTACAAATAGTCAGGGAGATCAATAGGCAGTTAAGCAAATTGATTCCCGACTTCAATTTGCCGTGCTATAGCCATTTTATACAACTGTTAAAAGGATAGTGGTGATTTCTTCTTCTTCAACCGGTCAAGGGTCCAGCGACCACCGTCACTGGACCCTTTTAAGCGGACAATCTCCATCCGTCGATTCCGTTATAAAGCTAAAATTTGCTTGAGGACGTAGCATCTTTTACTTGGTTTGACCATCGTGTTGGCGACCGACCTCGTGCTCTCTTTCTTTCGGTATTGCCAACAATGAACAGCTTTTCAATGCTGCTATCTCCTCTTTGCATTATGTGGCCGAATTAGGTCAAAATACGCCGTAGTTGTGATTTCAGTATACGGAAAATTTACCTAAGTGGGTAGTCAATTTGCTTAGCAAAAAATTTCCCTGACTTTACTTAAACTCAACCACTGATTTTGCTCGCATTATTCTATTTCTAATTATAACTTAATTTTATGTAAAAAAGGAAAAGTAGGGTTTGATATATATTTGTATATTCTTAGTAACGAACATAAAACTATTATGTATATTGTATTAAGAATTCTTGCGAATGGCAAAGTCAGCTGAGGTGGCTCGTGGCCCGGGGCTACGTTTAGCCGGCAAAGGACAAACGTGTGGCGTACATATAGCTAGGAATTATTAACATCACAACTTAGGTACATTTTAGTCATACATACAGGCACAGATAATTTAGATAATTCTGTTAAAGCTAAGGAAACTGTATCTTCAGATAAAAACTTCTAACGTTACTATTTCGAAGTAGGGTTTCTCTAAACAACAGCATTTTGTTGTTATTAGTTAAGTATTTTACAGCCACGCTTGTCCGTTTAGAAGCACATAGTCATAGCCTAGCTTGTCTATTTAGAAGCACATTGTCATAGCCTAGCTTTTCTATTTACGAGCACATCGTCATAGCCTAGCTTGTATATTTAGAAACACATTGTCATAGCCTAGCTTGTCTTTTTAGAAGCACATTGTCATAGCCTAGCTTATCTATTCAGAAGCACATTGTCATAGCCTAGCTTATCTATTCAGAAGCACATTGTAATAGCCTAGCTTGTCTTTTTAGAAGCACATTGTCATACCTTAGCTTGTCTATTCAGAAGCACATTGTCATAGCCTAGCTTGTCTATTTATAAGCACATTGTCATAGCCTAGCTTGTCTATTTATAAGCACATTGTCATAGCCTATCTTGTATATTTAGAAGCACATTGTCATAGCCTTGCTTGTTTATTTATAAGCACATTGTCATAGCCTAGCTTGTCTATTTAGAAGCACATTGTCATAGCCTAGCTTGTCTATTTAGAAGCACATTGTCATAGCCTAGCTTGTCTATTTAGAAGCACATTGTCATAGCCTAGCTCGTCTATTTAGAAGCACATTGTCATAGCCTAGCTTGTCTATTTAGAAGCACATTGTCACATCATGCATTGTCGCAATGAACCGACAATAATGATGCTAACACAAAAACCAACCAATAATAAAACCGGTTCGTACCTACATCTACACGGAATTTTACAACAAATGTTTTAATTTCGAGAATTATTTCGTCATATACTGAAGACGTTAACGTAGCTGAACTGATGATGAATTCATGACCTTTCCTATTTCTAATTATTCCGTGTGCTGCTACGAAATCAACACTATATAACATTGAATCTAACAGTTGTTAAAATAAACAATGCCATTATTTTTCTAACTTATTTTTAGTCATAAATCAACTTAAAGTAAAATATTTTAAAACCCCATTCCTACAAAAAATATTTAATAACTGTAGGTAACGTAATTAGCTCCCATTATGGTTAATCCTAGTACAAAAAAATGACTAATTGGCGATATGACGAATTCGTGGAAAGCCGCTCATAGAATAATTTTACAACATAATTGGTAAAATCCATAAAATCAACGTGAAAGTAATGGAAATGAGTAGGTAATTCCGATCCAGCCTGTCCCTTGCTGCCCTCTCCCAACGACGCCCTAAGCCGAGGTCCGTACCCAAATACTATGCTATGTCCGTACCCCACAGGGGGTGCCCTTAGCGTATAGTCGCTTAGTTTTTAAGTTTTTTAAGCCCTGGCTGGAGGCCTTAATTTTTTGAGGCATCCACAGGCAAGCCCGGCTAAGCAGACGACAACCTCATAGGCTGAACTGCGAGATGAAATTAAAAAAAAAATGGAAATAAGATTAATGATGCAAAGGTTTGTTACAAGCGAAACGAAACGTTAGAACTAGAAACTTCTATAACGAAACGCCTACCATTGTTTCACGACTCAGGATTTACCCAGAAATATTTATTACTTTGTTCCTTAAAATAAGCCTTTTTTTTACAATACCATCGCGTTATAATTCTCCGGTAATAGTAAGTGTACCTTTTGTTATGTTATGTGAAAGGTAGATAAGCAATAGCTTAAGTTTTTTGTTCTTTTGTTTTCAAGTTATTCTTGTTCTTTTTAAAAAGTCTCTGATTCTAGAAATGTTTCAAGTAAAGTTGAGCTTAAAGTGACTACATTTTCAAAGAATTTTATTAACCAAACGTAAATTTTGAACAAAAAGTGTAAGAGGATCAGAATTATGAATCTATATATATATATAATACCTAACTCAACATCATATTATAGGCACTGATTAATTTATTGCACATTCATAAATAGAGAAAGGTCTGTGACAGGAGGGTCCTTTTAAATTACAGATCACCCTGCTCTCTTAGATAGGAGATTTTACTTTACACAACGGTTAGAGTGAAGACTATCAAACGAGAACTTTTCAATGAAGATCCGGGCTAGTAAATTAATTATGAAAGCGACTGTGAACTAGCTTAGATGACTCAGTACAATACCGCTAATAAGATTGATAGTGATAACATCCGAATAAGTCCGCGACTAGACGCTCGACGGAGGTTGGGCAACGTTGCATTGTCAGCGGGGCGCGTAGCACCGCCCGCGCTGCCTGTAGCACGCTTTAGGAAGATGGATTTTTTGGCTTCGCTCGTGTGTAGCAAACTACAGTATTGTATGTTACTGAATGCAAGGTACATTGGCAGGTAAGTTTGGGCAATTTAAATTGATTGAGTCGCTCGGTTGCACGTTTTTTTTTTTATTTCAGAAAAGATTGTCAATTGTCTTTGTCAACAAATGTAGGTATGAAATAAAAATTCGATGACTTATTTAAAAATAATGATATAAAATTAATCTTAGATTTTAGATTGGTAATTAATTTAAAATAATAATTAATAATAATGAAACTTTCAGTAGCGCCATCAGGATGGAATTTGGTGTGGACAAATGTGCGGTCATGCATGTAAAGCGAGGGGAGATTGTGCAATCCGTGGGGATCCAACTCTCGGACTCCACAAACCTTCGAGCCCTCTCCGCATCCGAAACCTATAAGTATTAGGGTATGTCGGAAGCGTTGGCCATCAATGTTACTGACATGAAGCAATCATTGAAGGAGCGCTTCTTTGGCCGTCTGAAAAAAGTTTTTAATAGTCTTCTTTCAGGCGGAAACAAGGTGCGCGCCTTCAACGGTTGGGTCATGCCGGTTCTGATGTACTCTTTGGGCATACTCAAATGGACTCAGACCGAACTCGACGCCCTGGATAGGAAGGTACGTACACTGCTGAATGCAAATCGAATGCATCACCCACGGTCATCGGTAATGAGGCTGTATATCCCGCGATAGTGTGGAGGTCGAGGCTTTTTAAACGCTAAGACTCTCCACAATCGCGAGATCTGCAGTCACAGGGGTTATTTCTTAGAAACCGACGTGGGGATGGATCGGGATGTAGTCACGGTGGACAAGGGCCTCACTCCGCTCTCCTTGGGTAAAAAGAACTGGCGCAAACCAGTAGTGCTTGACACTAATGACGCATGGAGGTATGGCAGAGTAAGGAGCTTCACCGACGCCCTACATGGACCCGATGTAGATTTACTAGCGTCCGTAGCCTGGCTGCGTTTCGGTGACCTCTTTGGAGAAACCGAAGGTTTTGTCTGTGCAATTATGGACGAAGTTATGATGACGAACAATTACCGGAGATTTATTGTCAAAGACGGCACGGTTGACATCTGTCGGGCATGCCACCGGCCGGGAGAATCAATCAGACATATCATCTCCGGGTGTTCTCGTCTAGCTAACGGAGAGTACTTGCATAGACACAACCTTGTAGCCAGGATAATCCATCAGCAACTTGCTCTGACATACAGCCTTGTGGAATCGGAGGTTCCATACTACAGGTATGTGCCCGACCCAGTTCTCGAAAATGGAAATATCACATTGTACTGGGATCGATCCATCATCAATAAGTCATCATTGAGTGATTGGGCTACCATTGGTATTCATAAAAGTAGAACACGGCTTTATGAATTGTACAATGAAAGGACTTATATTAACACTGATGAATTTAATTTGTATGTTAGAAATTATTCAAAATTATTTAAAAAAGTTTGTTATATGGCCAAGTCACGCTATTTGGGTTCAAAGATTAAAAACAGCAGTAATGTAATTAAAACGACTTGGAATATTATTAATAGTGAAACGGGAAGATCTAGTAACCGAAATACTGACTACAGCCTGTCTATTAATGACAACATAATAAAATCAGACTCACAAGTCGCCGAGGCATTTGAAAATTTCTTTTCAGATATTCCCGTTTCAACTACTAAATCACTAAACTCATCACCTTCTGTTGCTGAGTCTTTGCTTAAGGACAATGTTAATGGTTGCGATTCGGAATTTAATTTTGAATATATTACCTGTAGAGATATAATTAAAACCTTTCACACTTTAAATGTAAAAAAGACTGCAGATCTGTGGGGTAATTCTGTAGAAGTAGCTAAGTCTATTATTGACATTGTGGCACCTACTCTAGCTCTTATCTTTAATAGTTGTATTGACAATGGGGAGTTTCCTGACCTTATGAAAAATAGTAAAATAATACCTTTGTTTAAATCAGGTAGTACATCAGACCCCACAAATTATAGACCTATTTCTGTACTACCTACCTTTAGTAAAATTTTTGAGAAATTAATTTTAGACCAAATGCAAAGATTTTTTAATAAACATAAATTATTACATAGCAAACAGTTCGGTTTTACAAGGGGTCGTTCAACTACTGATGCCGGTGTTGAACTTTTAGGACATATTTATAATGCATGGGAAGATAAATGCGATGCCTTGGGCATCTTTTGTGATTTGTCCAAGGCATTCGATTGCGTTCTTCACGAAACGTTAATCAGGAAACTCCGCCACTACGGGATCCGAAACACTGCTCTGGATCTTCTTACTTCATACTTGAGTAAAAGGATTCAGAGCGTTGACGTTAATGGAAAAAGATCACCCGGATCTATAGTAACAATGGGAGTCCCACAGGGCTCAATTCTTGGTCCTTTCTTGTTTCTTATTTATATTAATGACTTGCCGTACCTCATAAAGGATAATCATGATATAGTGTTGTTTGCAGATGACACTTCTCTTTTGTTTAAACTTAAACGTCAGCAGTTGGTTACTGACGATGTAAATAGCGCGATCTCGAAAGTAGTCCACTGGTTCAATGTTAATAATTTGCTTTTAAACGAGAAAAAAACCAAATGCATTAAGTTTACGCTACCCCACGTTAGGCAGGTGAAAACTAATGTGTTGATAAAGGGCGAGGAATTGAATCCTGAAGACAACACAGTATTCTTGGGCATAACTTTGGATGCTAAGCTTCAGTGGGGTCCACATATAGATAAATTGTCAAAAAAGCTAAGTTCCGCAGCATATGCTGTTAGAAAAATTCGTAATTTAACTGATATAGAGACTGCCCGTTTAGTGTACTTTAGCTATTTTCACAGTGTAATGTCGTACGGTATTCTATTGTGGGGAAATGCCGCCGATATTCAGACTATCTTTGTTTTACAGAAGCGAGCTGTTCGATCAATTTATAAATTAAGTCCGAGACACTCTCTCAGAGACAAATTTAAAGAGATTAATGTAATGACTGTGCCTTCTCAGTATATTTATGAAAATCTTTTATATGCCCATAAAAACATAAAATTGTTTAAAAAATACAGTGATATCCATAATATAAATACTAGAAATAAACACAAATTTGTTGTACCTACAACAAGGCTCAAAAAAATAGGTGGCTCGTTCAGATGCCAATGTATACGCTTTTATAATAAGCTACCAAGCCACGTTCAAGATCTAAGCCTCAATAAATTCAAATCATTCATTAAACGTAAGTTGTGCCAGAAAGCCTTTTATACCGTTAAAGATTATATTGAGGACAAAAAGGCTTGGGATTGAGCTGCTTCAAATTTCTGCATTTTGAATGACTTTTTTTTTTTTTTATATATACACATTGACATTAATGATTTTTTTTTATAAACAATGACATTTACTTACTTTGTAAAGTATTATATATATAATTTTTTTTTTTACATTGTGATTTGTGAATGTGAAGACGATGTGGGTCATTTTATTAATTTTTTATGTTTTATTTTTCTCTCTGTTCTATTACTTGTTTTTTTTTTTTTTTTTTTTTTTTTCTCTCATGGTCTGGCAGTTTGAGTAATTTATGTGGCCTACCCAAATGTCCTTTCTTTGGTATTGTTCGTCGAATCGTTGAGCTCCTTAAGTCTTGAGTTGAGCTGCACGATTTCTGACAAATGCGTGCACTGACTGGACAGGTCCTCTCAATCTGTGTGGTTCTTTCCTCAAAAGACCATCTCAGACATCGATCTACATGGTCTTCATATAACCTGACCAAGATTATGTCTGGACTTTAAAAGAGACTGTGACCTCTGAGTTTGTTTCGGCCTTTCTTCTCAGAGTAGTCAGATAGGAAACGCCGACCTCATCTAGTTTAAAAAAAACATGATTGACGTGTAAAAGTGTTTGTACAAACCTACTTACAAAAATAAAATCATTTATCATTTATCATTTATCACTGACAGGACTATTGTTGCCAATAAGCCTGACATAGTGGTCGATCAGAGCGTCGCGCAATGATTGCTGACATAACAGTCCCGCATGAGAACCTCGTGAAAGCCGAGAAAGATAAACAAGTCAAGTATCTTGACTTGGCTCGCGAGGTTGTCGACATGTTGGATGTTGACTCAGCAATCATTGTGCCGATAGTCGTAACAGCCAATGGACTAATACCTAGCCAAGAGCCTCGACCAACACCTGAAGAGGCTCTCGTTGGGCAGCTGGATCAAGGGCTTGATCCAGAAAGCAGTACTTCTGGACACGGCTCCCATTGTCAGGAGGTTTCTCTCTCTGGAGCCCTGACCGCCGGGTAGCTTGGACCCTGTTCCCGATACCGGTGGGCTACTATTTTTTATATTTTTAAATGTGTTTAATGTTTTTATATTCTAATATTTAAAAATATAATTAAAGTTTACGATGAAATAAAGGAAATAATAATAATATAATATTATTAATAATAATTTAAAATAATTAACTAATTAATTGCTACTACCAAAAACGTGAATTGGATTTTTTTTATCAGATACGATAATTACGATACTACTGAGATTATTATCCTATTTTCATAATCAATGCATTGTTAACTTCCGATCTTATTATCTTAACAAAACAATAGCAAAGACTTCGATTTTTTAGGTAGGTAAATCTTTTTTTAAATTCATATTATCTTTAAGCAAAATTACATAGTCATAGATTTTTTATTGGTAAATAAAGGTGTAAAAAATAGGTTATACCTGTTTTATTTGTTACTATCAGCGCCCCGCGGTTTCACCTGCATAAGTGTCGATCCCGTGGGAATATCGGGATAAAAACTATTCTATGTCCTTCCTCGGGATGCAATCTATCTCTCTGTCAAATTTTATCGAAATCCGTTGAGTGGTTTAGGCGTGAAAAGGTAACATACAGACAGACAGACAGACAGTGTTACTTTCGAATTTATAACATTAGTATTATTATGGATACATAATTATGACAGGTACAGACTCTTTGCTTTTCCGTTTTAACGGTGTACAAATATCAAATAGGTAGGCATAAGTACTAAAATACAATTAAGTAACAGAATTTTTGTTAAAATTAAATGACAAACTGTCAAAGCTAAATTAAATACAGGGTTATTGGTAAAACATTAACAACCTCTTAAGAGGTCCATTGTACTCATCATTATGAACAACTTTCACTATGGGATCAAACCTGAAATCGCGGAAAAAAAATCAGCTGTTCCCTACATTATAGGTTGTTAATGTTTTACCAATAACCTTTTATACATATCGTCATATTTATTACTTAGTGCATTAATATCCCTTCATTCTCCGCTTCCACACCTCAAAACCCTGTAAAAGAATCGCCTAATTAAGTAGATCGCTGACAATGCGACCTCGGGCCGCGCAAAGTTGTCGAAGCTCAACTTTGGTTGTCAGTCTGTGTGTTTATTGCCTCCGTCCCTCATAAAATGTTATGAATGATACAGTTCGCGAGGCAGGGATTAACCGTTTAGTAGCTACGTTCCGTAACCATTATTCGTTTAGTTCGGCCTTTTCCAGACCTTTTTGTGTTGAATATTTTCAGCTATATTTATATGACGGGTGTCCCGAGTACTTTTTAACAGCAAAACAAAGGTTCACATGAATGTTGTTATGCATTGTTTTTAGTGCCGCTCCGCTCTGAGACTTTTACTTGTGTGGAGTTTTGTATTGTTTTGTTTTTATTAACTTTTGATCGTCATACAGGAAAGAAAATAACGAGTGTGCACACTGTAATCATGAATTCAGCATAATTCTGAACCCCCCCTAGAGAAGAATATTTTCGTCGGTTATAAAAAAAAAATTGTCGTTCCACACATTTTGACCAAGAAGGTTTTTGATAACCATCGAATAATTTATTTGCTAAGGGAATTCTAGTAGTATTGCAGTTTGCGCACTGGTTATGTTTTTTTCCTGTTTATCATAGTTTATTTTAGTTTTTGCCTTTCCTAAGACCTTGATTGCAAATTTTAGCAATATCCTAGTGTTGTGGTCATCATGAATAAAATGTTTGTTCTTTCCTTCTTGTTCGACTCCGTCGCTATTAAGTTATGACGTAAAGGTATTACCCAGTTTGTAAATAAGTTTACGTAGGTACTTTCCGAAACATTGTTCCGTTCCGAAGTTTCTTGTAATGTTTTGAATGTTTAAGCTTATTTTATGTATCCGCAATTAAGTCGCGAGACTTATCTTATGAATTATGGAATGTAAAAAATGTAGTGTCAAGATATTTTCTAAAGTGCTTAATTATTATTCTTAAGTTTCTTAGCAAATGCCATAAAAACTTAATGAAGAATATTCAAAATGTTATAGAAACAAAACGTGAAAGGAGCCTGCTACGCACAGAGGTGTTCGGGAACAAGGAAGCCTCTTTATGTCAGTGAAGGAAGCTATCGGCACAGTCCGAGAAAATCGATGTCGGCTCCCCTCATAGTTTGCATGGCCACGGTCCGGTCGCGGCCACCACGCTACGAAACTCCTTACTTTCACTACCAACCTACATCTGTGAATTTTTTATTAAAATATTAATATTATATGGCTGGACGTAAGGGGTAGTGCTTTCGACGTGTTTAGAAAAAAATTAAGGAACCGCGCCCCCCCCTCCCGCCCCATCTCCTCCGCCCGCACCCCTCGCTCGTCCACGATGCAAAATTTTCAGTGCCCTGCGCACGGCTCGGCCATTCTGATAATACTAGCTTCTACTAAGGATTCGCTTGCTTCATTTCGTTATTTTGTTTTCACATGCATTTATGTGATAATGCAGAGGTGAGATTTTATAAGTTTACCTATTACAGTCTTCTTATAAGGAAATCTAAAATATTTCTTAGGATTCTCGTTTTAACATTATAATCACCCATTAGGAACTATGATTCACACAGAAATACCGCTACCTACTGATGTGGGCAAGTTCATATAATTATGACTCCTTTATCTACCTATTTAAACTCACTAATATCGCTTTAAAACATGACCTCGAACAATTCAGGTTTTATACTCTTTATCATAATCACAAAGATCTTTTTCGGTTATTGACTTCGAATAAGGAAATGACATTTGCTTGTCATCTATTACGGATTAATAATAATGAACACATACACACTTACGAGTATGTGCTGCTATTTGTTTTGTTTTCTGATCAACTGGTCGATAAAAAGGTTGAAATTTTTCGAGACCAAGGTGACCCTCATCGCTCGAAATACTTGCATCAATTGCAAACATACTTTACTAAGTTTTAAATTATTGTTTAGAAATTTGAGGATTTTTTTTACGTACAACATAATAAAAGGAGATTTAAAATTTAGAGAATTTCGTCGCAGGGCTCTGTCCGCCCGCATTGTAAGGGTGGGTGCTATCGCTATCCTACTCGGACGCAGCTTCACCGGACATTTCGACCGGGCATTTCAATTTTGAGAAAGAGTAGGACCAGCCCCGTCTCCCGCGCGCCTCGGCCACCCCCGCTCGGCTGTCTCGCTCGCACTAAGGACACACAAAAGGACGAAGGAGCGATAACTTCATCACCGTGCGACGGTCTCTCTCGCACACACGCTACGGTGGGGGACGACGTTGCGAATTGTTATTGAAGTCATGCCCCCGAAGGCGACTTCGGGAAGGCTGTCAGTTGCTAGTAAACGTTCGCAGCGTCCGTACCCGGCTGACCCGCGACGCCTTCACGACGACGCACCTAGCACACTACAAACTATAACGTATCGCGCTGCCGGGTTTACAAACAAGTGCCAAGTTGTTATTCCAGTACTTCCTCTGTGATTTTAGTTTGTTATAGACATTGTTAATTATTACTTATTAGACTTTTCCGAGTGACAATAAGTTATCGCTTCGCTACAATGAAACTTTTGGGCGAGTGACGCGAAGTGTTGGCGATCGCCGGTGCCGCGAGTGTTGTTGATGTACAGGGAGTCGAGCGGAGCGCGCCGCTCGCAGTGTTTACAAGCGCGCACGTGGTCGCGCCGTACGCCCGCGCTACGAAATGCCGCCAAAAACTTTCTTCGGAAACATTGTCGCTGTTTGAGCGGAGTCGCGAGTGTAACCGCGCCGACCGCGACCATGACTCTAACCTGTAGCGCCTGATGAAATAGGACTACATGTACGTCGATACGAGAAGTGCCGCTTTTTTATTATTTTTTTTACGTTGGAGGAGACGGTGCTCTCCTTTGGATTGATGATTTAAATGGCTAACAGCAACGCCGTTTCGTCGACTTTATCGTCGAGGGACTATCATTGTAAGATTTGCGATCTCTACTTGGACACTGTCGAATCATTAGAGGTGCATTTGCAATATCATAAAGAAAATTTATACGTGAAGTGGGGTACGCAAAACTCACAGAATGATACCGATAACAATAACGGTGCGAAAGTAAAGATCGAGACCACGGTGTCGGCGCCGGCCGACTCGAGCGACAACATGATCACCAAGCCCAGCCCCGAGTTCCCGCAGCGTGCCACGCCAGAGACGTCGGCGCAGTTCCCGCACCCCGCGACACCGCAGAGCTACCACAGCGCGCCCTCGCCCTACCAGAACCCCGACCAGACCAACTTCTCACCTGGAGCACAGTTCGGTAACAACTACTCTCATTCTGGCTTCTCACAAAATCAGCATTCTGAACAAATAAATTGGGAACAGTCCCAATATAACCAAGAGTATCACAAATCGAACCGGTTCCACCCGTACAACATGCAGGAGCGAGTGTCGCAGGTATCGTCGTCGAGCCCACTGTACGGTCAGCCACTCAATCAACCGACGCCCTCACCCTCGCCCAACCAGTGCGACAAATGTGGGTTCGTATGCGACTCCGCCGTCCAACTCAATGAGCACTGCAACTCTGCTCACGCGGGGGCCAGCACTGCTCCTACGTCAGCGTCAATGCCATTTCAACAGTATCAGGGAAAGCCATACAACAACTCGGGCTATCAAAATGAAAACACAAAGGTAAAGGAAGAGCATGAAGAATCGTCAGATATATTAGACCTAGACTCTCAAAAAGTTGTTTACCAAGGAAATGAGGGCGACCAGCCGACTGCGACTTTTGAAGACACGCCAAATCAAGGCCGAGAAGTTAATACGCGGACAGTGCCCATGATGCCTTGGGAGGCTCAAAAATTATACAGCAATCCACAACTTAACGGAGATGTATCTCTTTTCAAAGAACAAAAGATGTTTGCTGAACAAAAGGGTTATCAGTCGGAAGCAAAAATGTTCCATCCAGAACAAAAGTTTGCCTACACACAAGACAAGTTTCTTGGAGTACATCATGATCAAAAACCTTTCATGCATGTTGAACAAAAAATATACCCAGGCGTACAAATGCCTCCTCTTACTGATTACTCGGGACCGGTAGCATCTTCAAATCCAGATATGAAACCACCGTACCGGCCATATGATTCCCCAGCGGCGCCACAAATAACAAGCACACAACCTGCGAATCCTACATCTTCAAGCCTTCCAAGTATCGGAGGTAAAGGCGCTAATTGGAAATCAAATGAAGCGCGACGACCGAAGACGTATAACTGCACTGCTTGCAATAAATGGTTTACTAGTTCCGGTCATCTAAAAAGGCATTACAACACGACGTTGCACAAGAACGCGGTGAGATCGTCGGGTCAGCCCGACCCGGCTACGATGCCCATCTCCAACCACCATCACCCAAGCCGCGAGATGTCTCGCGCACAGCAGCAGGCCGCCGATTCCAACACGCAGAGCCCCGTGCCGTCTGAGGACGCGCGCGGCGTGGACGACTCCGCGCTGCAGTCACCCTACGCATCGCAGAGCTTCGAACGATCGCACCGGGTCGCCACCATGCAGTCCAAGTCACCGTATTCGCATCTTCAACAGGGTAACTTAGATAATAATTTCAGTAATAATCCTTTAGCTAATCACCCTTTACAGCACCAGGTCGGGTCGCATCCGCTCAATATAGGTAGTCAACCGCCGGGCATAGGAAATCCGAACGAAAGTAATCATCAGTCATCTAAAGGTGTAGTAATTTCAACGGCAGGGAATCCCCCAAACGGGGAAGCAGGTCCCTCTGTTACTCAAAATCACCATATGAGGGGCCTGCTATCAGTGTCAACCAGCAATATTTCAACTCCAGTTCTAACCCAGAGTACGCCGGCGCTTACGGCGCACACCCTGCCTCCGTTCAGTCATTTGGGTGTCAACCCGTACAGCCCGAGGTCTACGGATCCTTTGGGGCCTTCGGTTCCGGACCCCACGCACACCCCTTTATATTTGGGTCAGAATTTTCAGCAGACTATAGCACCGAGTTACCCAAACGGGATGGCCCCCCACGTTATGGATATGGCTATCAACAATCTGCCTATAGCCAATCAGGCTACTTTTGGTGAATCAACACCTGAAGAAGTCGAAGTTATGGAACAAGAAACGTCAAGCGAGCGAGCCGGCGGCCGCCTGCCGAGCTTCTCGCAGCTCCAGACGCAGAGCTTCAGCGTTTATGTTTCTAACTATATCACGCAGCCTAACGTGGGGGGTCCAGTTGTGTCTGACGAGTCGACCGCCGGTTATATTATCGTGGACCCGGTCCACTCAACGTTACAATACGGCAGTCCCGAAATAACAAGTATAGAGTACGATTATAACTTTTCACCAAGAAAAGTCAAGGACGTGAACGTGATCGATTACGACCCGGAACATGCGAAAGTTTATCCTTACGGTTACGCCGTCGAAGGAAAAACTATAAAACGTGAAGTGGACATGTTACAAACAGATTCGGGCGAACTTCAGATATTAAAGATAGAGGATATCATGGACTATGCGAATAAGGAAAATTACGGGAATCAAATGAAGTCCCCGGCTAGTCCGGAGAGCGCGAAGGCTGAGAACGAGAGCCGCGACTCGCCCGCGGTGTCGTCCACCGTGCCGAGCACACCGCTCGCCGAGCGGAACCAGATGAAGAAGTCAGCCGCCACCACCGTGCACAAGTGCTACGAGTGCGACAAGCTGTTTAATAAAGGCTGCTATCTTACGCAGCACAATAAGACGTTCCACTCGGGCGCTAAACCATTCAAGTGTATACGGTGCGGCAAACGTTTCTCTGACGACGCTTCTTACGAATGGCATTGCGTCAAGCATTCCGACAATAAGCCGTTCAAATGTAACGAGTGCCCGAAGTCGTTCAACCACAAGTCGGACCTGCGCCGGCACATGTGCTTGCACTCTGACTGTAAGCCGTTCACTTGCGACCACTGCGGCAAAGGTTTCATTAGAAAAGACCACATGGTAAAGCACTTCGGCACTCACAAGAAGAAGATCCGCTCGTCGTCGTCGCCGACGTCATCGACCTCCGTGTCGTCCACGTCGAACTCGCGCCCGCTCCACGTCGCCTATAACTGAACGCTCCGAACGTGTCGCACACACATATCATTTCGTATTTGCAGATAGCTCGTACTGACATTTAATTTACTTAGACCCTGTAGTAAATCAAAACCTGGTGTTTCGCCGCGATACATATTTATTTAGAGCGCGTTATATCGTTGTAGGGTGGCCGCGGCGCGACTCCGGCGCACGCGTTCAGTTCGCAGCTCGTTTTTTGTTGTTCATTCAAGCTAACCTTGCGTCCGACCGGCACAAGGTGACTTTACATGCCTGGGTGTCTGGGCGCTAAACATATAATTACATGACGTTAGAGTAATTCTACGATATCATTTAGATCGAACCATATCATTTTTACATATTGAATACGGAAAGAAACGTAGAAATAATTAGATAAAGTAAAAAAACGTCGATTTATTTGGGAAATATCAGACGCGACGTTACATCACATATCTTATTTTATTGTAAAATATTATAAACTATAAGAAGTTTTTTTTTTAACTTTAGTTAAAATTATATGTTTTCTTATGATTGTTGAAGTTTACGAACGATAGGTATGTGTATTTTGAAAGTATTTAGAGTATTTTTTGTAAATATTGGGACACGATTGCCAGACATTTATTTTAAGTAGGAACTGGAAAAATACAAATCGTACGCCGGAGATAAGTGTTATGCTTTAATAATTATACGATGGGTACAAATTGAAATTTCAAACGGTTTAGATGAATTGCCAAAATATAGGTTTAATGGCAAACTTTGTAATGATGATAGGTCGGTAGTGCAAGCGGCGCGGGCGCCGGCGACGCTCCGCTCGCGTCGCGTCGCCTGCGCTCGAGCGGGCGGGACGCGGCCCGTGCGCCCCTTCTACGTAGCTATTTAGCGTTTTTGTTCTAGGTGTAAAATCTTCTATTGATTATATTATTACGTATTGATATTTTCCCGGTGCTTCCTATTATTATTTTGTCTGTTAACATTTGTTTTAATATTGTAAGCTAGTTGACTTCTTTGTTTAAAATTCTGAGTATTTCCTAAAATGATACTAATTTATGTCCAATTTAGTTACCATACGTTATTTGAACGAATTTAGTTATACATTCCTGTTTCGTTAGTGGTAGGAAAGTAGTCTTCCTAAACGTTGCCAAATTGATTCCGCCAACTGTCTGTTGCGAAACGATTTAATTTTTAATAATTTTTAGCCTAATGATAATGAAATTCTCTAGCAATAATTTAACGTAATAATGTAAATGTTTTTTGTATAGTATTAAAATTAAATGGTCACGATTTATTGATTTATGTACCGAACAAGTTATAAGGGAATCATGAATTATTTGTATATAGAGTTGTGAAAAACGGTAAAATCACATTATGAAGGACATATCAAGGCCACAATGCGCGCGCGCTGGCGTGTCAATATACTCGCCGAGCGCGTCAATGTCGATGCAAGTTTGTTTAGTGTTGAACCCGGTGATCACACGCATGTGTCTGCAGGCGCAGTGCACTCGAGGTCGTGGTGACGCACGCGCAATATATTGACACGCCATGCTGCCGACTCCATATCATCGGTCGATACACGAACCTATTACTAATTATCCGTTTGTCAAGGCAAAATGTGCAATATAAACATTATATCGATTTAATTTTTGATAATGTTTGTATTTGAATGTTGATTATATTGCAGAAATATTTTTATACACATAGAATAACCTACACTAACAACGTTGATCTACCTCATCAGCGCATAATTATACACTATATAATTATTACAATCCGAGAACATGTTGTACAGTAAAGCGATATAGTTTATCGCATTCCAGTGTGACCAACAACTGTGACAGCTCGGACCGATATGGCCTACCTCTTAAGAATTAATTAACTTTTAATGAAACGTAAGACTATTGCGATCGTCAGAACAACCACCAACTGGCGCCTGTGATCGTTTATATACTTGCCAATATACAAACATGAAACGACTTCAGGCTTAACGTATCGCACAATATCAATATATACAATTTCTGATAAATTATATGAACTGTTTGTGAAAAGTAATACATAAAAGTGTTATATTGTTGAGAATATTGTGTAACAGTTTTTTTCCTATAGCAATAATAATGTGTGAAACAATATACGAAACTTAACTACCTCAAGTAACGAGTAATAGGGTTAGAGTGTTGCGGGGGCTGTGGCGCGGCTGTCGGACCGGCAACTATATACCTCATCTTGCCTTCCATGTTATGTTTAGAGAGTGCACCTCCGCGCGGCGCGACGCCCGCGCTGCAGCCCCTTACCAATATATATATATTAGAAGGCAGGTATGTCTCCCCTCATACTGTTAAAAGCACACACTAGTAGTATCAATTAGATATTAACTTATGTAAATATATAATAACGATAAATTTGTTATTTATCATATTCTATTATCGTACTCATCGATAGACTTATTTTTAAATAAGTTTAACGTAGCGATTTCAAGTTTATAACATTAGTATTAAGGACGATATAATGTAAGATTTTTGTGATGAATTTTTGTGTATAATGTATTAATTTAATAATCAGTTACCAGAGGATTTCTGTTACATTGAGTTGAGTAAAATCGAAAGAGTTAAATACGATAAGATGTTGTTTTCTTTATATCTTGTTCCCTCGTCCAGTCGTGTCTGTATGTCTGTGGTGACAGATATTGCATGCATTTCATTTTTATTATTGACACTTGTTAGCGTAGCGACAAAATTTAACATCTGTAGGTGACATTCGGGTGGAAGCGACCACTTGCTACGGAAGCAGTGTTATTAATCAGCACCTATCATAATCTGAAGTTTTCTTCAAGAGCTTCCACTCGAGTGTTGTCTAAGTGTAGAGATAAGTCTTGATTATAGATATATCTAGTTTAAGGCGACAGATCTGTCACACCGCTACGGCGAAAGCTTGTGCTCTGCGGCGGCTCGCTCATGCTTGACGATACATCACCGAACTTAACATCATCGAATATCTTGCAACGTTAGATCTCACTTACCTATATCTAGATTATTCTATGTACTAGATTCTCAAACGTGAGCGAGCCACACGAATTATTCTAATGCGAACTTTTTGTATGTAAACAGCAAAGCGATTTATAATTTTTATGTATTTCCCAGAATATTGGACGGGAACATAGGTAATGTCTACATTGTTATACTGGTAAGGTTTGCAATGTCTCCGAAGTCGCTGTAGCAGTAGTATTCGTTTCAGATCTGTGAGTTAATATAAATTTAATGTGAAAATATTCTTGTTTCATTTCCCTGTATTCCCCTGCCATGTGCGATTTTTTATGCTGAGTAATTTTGTTTTATTTTTGTGGTTCACGTGAACATAGAGCCAAAATATTTTGGTGTATTGAAAAGCCTAGTTAGCAACAGTTAAAACAGTTGCTTTGATAACGTGTATGATTGCAATCACACTTTTGGGTCAATTAATGAAGATATAAAACTATTTTCAAAGTTTACTTTCGTTATAACAACTAAAATAAACTTTGTTTCTTCAATTACTTTGCAGTATGTAAACATAAAATAATATAAATAATGTGGCCCATTTCAAGTGGATCAGCAACAATTTAAGTAACTTACAACACACAAACTGACAATAGAAAAAATATGTTATCGCATAATTATAATAATTGATTCATAAAAATTGCCATAAATTCCTAAAACCTAATCCTGAAGTTCCTAAAATGGTAAACATGCTTTGTTCGAAGCCTCGAATCGAAGAAATAATTATGTCATTGAGTAGTTTCAGTTTGTTAATGACTTTTTTACATGAAGGACATCATTCACTTCGTTTTCGTAACCGAAAAATAAAGGGCAAGAAAAAAAAGTACTGCTAACTTCTTGAGCATTTTTTACTATTACAACGAAAGTCTACCCTCAAACCTCCGGCTGCTATTTGAGAACGAAAATGTCAAAACAACAAGTTTATAGTTAAAACATGTTCAGTCAGGGTGTTAAATTCAATTAAAAGTTTGTATTTTTTTAATGTTATGCTTAAAACACTGGTTATAAAAACATGATTTTTGGACTTTTCCATCTCAAATAGCAGCCGGGAGGTTAATTTTAGACTTTCGCTGTAATAGTTAAAAATGCCCAAGATGTTATTTCCCATAAGAAAATACAACTTTTTTTCTGGCCGACTTTAGTATTTGGGTATAAAATGTTCGACACTTGAACGATGTCCTTTCAAAATGAGTCACCATAGTTTATTTAAAGGTAATTTATTGATAACAATATTAACTATTCTTCAATCGAGACTACGAAATTAAAACAATGCAAAAGAACATGACCACTACACTAACTACACCACACCAACAAATGAACAAAATGCTAAAAATAAAATTTACTTCGGTTGATTTTATCTTTAGCATTATAATACGAACGGAGCGAAGCGGAGCTGCGATGCGTGGCTGAACTGCGGCGCTGCGTAACAATGGAAAAGCGGGTCTAGCAGAGGTCTAAGTATAAAATATAAAAAGGTAAAAGAAAGTACACTACAGAGTAAGTATATCTATGAAAGGATTTAAATTCTAAACTAAATGAAATAGGGGCTTTTGTATAGTTTTATTACGGTAGACTAAACTCACACTAAATAACATTAATAAAAATTATCCAGTAGAACATTTAGTTAGTAACAGAGAAATATTGAAACTAGAACAATTCCAAATACAAAATTAAAATAGGTTTTTCTGTTGCTTACTTGCTTTACATAAATAAAATTGTATTAATAGACATTATTTTATTAGACAAAATAGATTTTCATTTGTAGCAAAAACTTTACATAGACAATAAATTATCCATTTTTTTACCAATCTATACAGGTAATTTTATTCTTTTTATTAGTACTAACTAAATATACACTAAATAGTATTATTAAAAAAAATCATTAAATAGATATTTCAACTTAACTAAACCTAATAACACACTAAAATATCAATAATAAATAAATAAATTAAAACAATGATGACAATAAAATTAGGTTAAAAATTAAAATAGTTCGAAAAGGTTGAAGCGCGGCGTAGCGGCCCGCGCGTTCATACAAAAGACTTCAACGGGCCAACCCTACGACACATCTAGAATGTGCAAAAATAATTTAGTAAAAAAGAAGAATATTTCAATACTTCTTTATTTTCAATATAAACTATTGATATGCTATTTATCTCATTATTATTTTAACAAGAAGTAATGTGAAACAACATAGCACAACATTATGAAATTAATGATAAGTTTTCATATTTTTATTTCTACGTTTTAAATAAACGGATTCCCTTTGATCCGTTTATTTATGGTAAATATAATAATGATTTCTTAAAGAAAAGATTAAAATTATAATTATTCGAATTATAATTTGTCATGAATCACGAACAGTTTAGTTACGTTACCTCAATTGATAAGAATTCATTTAATTATTATATTAATTTATCAAAAAGTATTACAGTATCAACTAGTATGGGGTCATTCATACAGACGCCAGCACATCAAGCTACCCGAAACTGTCAAATTTTTCCAATCAACTTTGAACCTTAAGCTCTGGCGATAAAGTTGAAAATCTATTGAAGAAATTTGACAGAACAATCTGTCAAATTTCTTCAAAGATGTACAGACGCCAGCATGGTTAGACTGGAAGCCGACCCCAACATAGTTGGGAAAAGGCTAGGCAGATGATGATGATGTACAGACGCCAGCACATCAAGTTACTACAAAGTAACTTGATGTGCTGGCGTCTGTACATGTTTTTGTGGCTGACTGTACAAAATAGAGTACTATTTTAGATTAATTTACATGGGTACAAAAAATGCATAAAAAAATACAAAACAATTTCTTTTATGGCTGATTTTTCAATAGTCAGATAACTTTTGTCTTAAGAATAAATCTGACAGTTTGACATTATTTTTTTTGTCAAAAGCTGTCAATATATTCCTGATTCTAGTAATTGTAATTCTGTAAAATTATCTTTCTTACGGTCACGAATCATATTTGAATCAGCATAAAACCTGACACTGATCTGCAAATTGCAAAAAACGTAAATAAAGAATGATGGCCATTTTTGTATGGAGCTTGGCCTGATGACCAATAAAGTTCTAATGTATGTTAACTAACTGCTTATAACCGGCAATTACTTGGTATGTACAAGCCCTGGTACGTAAAAATGGTCACCCTTCCAGGGACCAGCCGCGGCAAGAGCAGCTTAACCTGATCTATCGACCCGCCGTGCGGCTGTTATTACTTACTCCTCAATGTTATGAGTCAATAACTAATATTATTCAGAACTGCAGTGGACATTAGCGTCATAAACTAATACGTTTACATGGTACTTGCAGGTCTGATATCTCTATAACCCGGTATTTCACAGCCTACTGCTCATAATGAAAATTGATGCTTATGATATAAACTTTCATTTGATGTATAATTATGTGGTTTTTATTGGACATACCGGTCAAAACGCCTATCATTCTTTGAATTGCGGGCTAACTTAACTATACTTTCTGAAGAATCTGTAGAACAAAGGTTGCGTATCCTAATAACGCAAAAGCGTTGTAGGATAAATCAAGGTTTGATAGAAGCTAATATAGTCAGGGAAATTAGTTGGTTAACAAATTGACACGCTACGTCAATTTGGCGTGTTATAGCTGTTTCATACATGTTTACAACGGGTTGTTCCCAAAGTACTCCAAAAAGAGTTCCCAAACTACTCCATGAAAAATATAATATTTTTAATTAGGTTTCATTCTACTCCATGATAACATTAAAATGTTCTCAAAGTACTCCACCCCATACAACCGTCAAAGAAAAGCATTTGTTCTTCGAATATATGGACAATTTAAGTTGATAGTCAATTTGGTAAACAAATACTTATCATCGCTGACTTTACAAATACAAATTATTGACCACCTCGTTGGTCTAAAGGTCACAAGCGCTGCTTTTGAGCATGGGTTCAATGCCCAGCTCGAGAAAAACAGCATAAGAATCTTCCTATGTTATAGGAATTATCAGTAGCAACCCAAGACCAGAAGGTCGATTCTGTAAAAATCGCACCGTGAAAACTTAGGTGAAGTGTTTGTTTTTACTAGGAATTGACACTATTGACAGCTCCACGCTCACTTCACCTAAGTTTTCACGGTGAGATTTTTGACAGAATAACACCGCAGGACTTGTGCCCATCATCTGCCTAGCCTTTTCCCAACTATGTTGGGGTCGGCTTCCAGTCTAACCGGATGCAGCTGAATACCAGTATTTTACATGGAGCGACTGCCTGTCTGACCTCCACAACCCAGCTACTGGGTAATATGATACCCCTTGGTAAGACTGGTTGTCAGACTTTCGGGCTTCTGACTACCCGTAACGACTGTCAAAGATCCACGAATGACAGCCGGGACCAACGGCTTAACGTGCTTTCCGAGGCACGGAGGGGTCTCGGTATGTAAAGATGGTCACCCATCCACAGACCAACCGTGGCAAGCGTAGCTTAACCTGATCGATCGATCTGTGCGGCTGTTATTATTTAGCCACGGGCCCCTCGGACTTGACTTGACTTGACCGCAGGACTTGTGCCCGGTTAATGAAAATAGGCTCACCTTCTATCATATCGAATACAGGGTCAAATGAACTATCAGTTATGATAACGTTATTTTTGTAGTAAACTTCATATAAATTAAAAGATTTCCCTTACACATACAAGTACGTAACTAAACTAATGCAGGTCGTTGAACCCAAAAAATCATCATTCTCTTTTTTTATCAATTCGAGTTATTAATTAACCTATCACATCTGCAGAGTTTCTCTAGCTAATATAATTTGACCTTGTATAAATAGGGCTGTATTATTTACTTTTATACATAATATGTACATGACAACCCACTCAGGGAGTACTGCTGCGATGTTACTTTCCCAACCACTGCAACTTTTCTCCAGCGGTGCTATTCTGTAAAAGATCACCGTGATAACTTAGGTGAAGTGAGCTTAAAGTGAGCTGTCATTTCACCCGTAGACAGAGTAAACTATAGACTGCTGTATATCTTCTTTTTCATTCGCACAAGAAAAAGAGAAATATATTAACGTCTCTAGCAAAGGCAGAGTAAGAATATTTCTGTCCCTTACTGCGTGTCGGCTAAGCACATTAAATTAATGTGCACAACAAGTTTGACGTTTCGTCGTTTTAGCCGATAGACATCCACTGCTGGACATAGGCCTCCCCCAATTTTGGGAGGGTTTGCCATAATCGCCACGCTTGGCAGGCGGGTTGGCGATCGCAGTATGGTATGATGGTGGAATACATAGAGAACGCTGCTGCCCATTCTCCGGTACGATCCTTAGTCGCCTTTTACGACACCCACGGGAAGTAAGGGGTGGTGGTATTCTTTAAGTCCGGCACCACACAGACAAACAAGTTTGACGTTTATGAAGGAATAATAAAATAATACACCGCGATTAAACGGACAATAAGATCTTTTTCGTGCATAATTCAATAATAGTACATTTGCGCAACTGTGAAAATGGTAAGGTGCAGTGTAATAAGCTGTAAAAATTATAGTATGATGAAGATTGCCGGATTTTTTTGTCCCTTTCGGTGACATGGATACCATGAGTTTGTAGATTACTCTGTCTACGATTCCACCAACGACACTACTACCGGATTGACACTATTGACAGCTCACTTTACCTTAGTTTTCACGGTGAGATTTTTACAGACTAGCATTACAGATTCACATTAGCGACTAACCAGAAAAGCGCAATTAGTCGATTCCCAGAGAAATGATTCAACTTATACTGGAACTTACAACATAATTAATCAGAAAATAATGTTGGAGAAGTAGGAAAAAAACTTTTTAAGTAAAGTTACAATGCCACTTCCCTTATATGTCACCTAATATTTTACTATAAGAATATAGTTGAATAGTTTGAATAGTATCTGATTAAAATATAAACAAATGGATGAGAAAACGTACCTGTGATTCCTGTGAATACCAGAAGAAGGAGATAACTTATAAAAGTTACAACGCCACTTCCCTTAATAAGTCACCTAATATTTTTACTATACCTACTGTTTCATTCGACAATAATTGAGGTTAATTTTATAATTTCAATTTTCGTCGATGACTTTTTAATTCCAACTATATAATGTTATTCAGACAAAAAAATTTGGAAGAAGTGGTGAGATATTATGTCGAAGTCTTCTAAAGAAAGATGCATGTGTTACAACATTCATTTTGTTATTTACGTTGTTGAGCAGACATTTTTCAAACATCATCATCATCATTTCAGGCGAAAGACGTCCACTGCTGGACACAGGCCTCCCCCAAAAGGGGGGGTTTGCCATAATCGCCACGCTTGGCAGGCGGGTTGGCGATCGCAGTATGGTATGGCGGTGAAATGCATAGAGAACGCTGCTGCCCATTCTCCGGTATGACCCTTAGTCGCCTTTTACGAAACCCACGGGAAGTATGGGGTGGTGCTATTCTTTAAGTCCGGCACCACACAGACAAACATAGGTATGGGAAATCATAATAAGGAATATCCTTCAAATGATTCAGCACCCTTATTGCGGAACACAGTATCAATCTCAGTCTGAAACATTTCGAAGGATATTGCTAACCCATTGCTTCATATGTTCGAAAAATTTGTCAACCCAAAAACGTAAATACTGCAATGAATGTTGTTGAACTGTCAAAATGTAAGCCATTGCTACTGACAGTCATCATCATCATTTCAGCCGAAAGACGTCCACTGCTGGACATAGGCCTCCCCCAAAAGGGGGGGGGGCGGTTGCCATAATCGCCACGCTTGGCAGGAAGGTTGGCGAGCGCAGTATGGTATGGTGGTGGAATGCATAGAGAACGCTGCTGCCCATTCTCCGATACGCCCCTCAGTCGCCTTTTACGACACCCACGGGAAGTACGGGTGCTATTCTTTAAGTCCAGCACCACACAGACGTGCTACTGACAGTGTTTTACGTAATTACCCGGCAGATTATGATTGAAAGTGTCTTATGCAGTTATGGTACAAACGAAAGCACATCAAGCTACCCGAAACTGCCAAATTTCCCCAATCAACATTGAACCTTATGCTTGAGCGATAAAGTTGCAAATCTAGATTGTAGTAGCTTGATGTGCTAGCGTCTGAACCTACTGAGCAGGGATCAGATACTTTTGGAAAATACTACAGTGGTTATTTTTAGTATAAGCGAAACCTGAATATAGTTTGTTCAGAATTAGTAACTGTCGGTCGATTCTGTAAAAATCGCACCGTGAAAACTTAGGTGAAGTGAGTTTGTTTTTGCTAGGAATTGACACTATTGACAGCTCACTACACGATCACTTCACCTAAGTTTTCACGGTGCGATTTTTACAGAATAGCACCGCTGAATCGATTCCAATATTTTTTACCCCATGTTATATTTTATCCGAAAAATATTTTAAAAAGGCTTAAAGTTGGACACCGAACCACACCGTAAGTACGTATTCCAATCTCCGCGCCGAGAGGTTAGGTACCTAGGTACTATTATCAATGAGCGCAAGACGGAATGGCGCAAGCGGCGCGGGTGAGCATGTTTTTAACGGACAAACAGGTAACTTAACAAGCATAAAGCTATGTGATTTTTCATGATACAGTTTTGAAATTTTGTACATAGATTCTTTACATAAAAATACTAGACACGTGTTTCGGGTTTCGCATATACTAAAAATAATGTTCTGTAGTTAGTAAATGACGTACATGTTTAGTACTATCATGAAAAGTTTCTCCCGCCACAGGGGGGAGAAACAAAAATAAAACAAAAAAAAAACGATTTTTGTAAAGAGGCCAACGCATCAAGCTACTACAATCTGTCAAATTTCTTTAATAGATTTTCAACTTTATCGTAGAATCATAAGGTTAAAAGTTGATTGGGAAAATTTGACAGTTTCGGGTAGCTTGATGTGCTGGCGTCTGTACAATAATACTCATAAACAATTCCAGTTGTCACTTTTAATGAGCTAAACTTCATTATAATTAAATTAGCGATGACGCCAATAAAGATACACGTGAAATAAAACTGCGTCAAGTAGGTATTTAGTGTAATCTGCGCTTGATCAGTGAGTTTGGGCTTTTGGTTAGTTCTGTGGCTCGAAACGACACCTTGTTTTCGTTGTTCGCGAATTTCAAATTTTCTTACGTTTTTTGCAATTTGCAGGTCAGTGTCAGGTTGTATCTTGATCAAAATATGATTCGCGACAATAACAGGTACATACTTAGAGAATTATATTCATTAGAATCATTATTACATTTTTCTAAGTTAGATTTCTACCATAAGAACCAATCTTTATGGAAAAGACTTTAAAGGTAGAAAAAACAGGCATACCCTGCTTTTTATATCTAAGCAGGAGACTGAACTCGAAGTAGGTAGTTTAAAGTAAAACATTTACGTTAAACGTTTATTTATTTAACGGCCATCCTGAAGGCCAAAGGTTTTTAAATAAAGAAAATAATATTGTATGCCTAATTCTGATGAAGTAGAGAAAAGCTTGCATAAATAGGTACCGCAAACGTACCTATTACAAACAGATATATCTTCCTTTATATATATCTTCCTTTATATAATCTGCTACTGCGGTGCTATTCTGTAAAAATCTCACCGTGAAAACTTAGGCGAAGTGAGCGTGGAGTGAACTGTCAATAGTGTCAATTCCTAGCAAAAACAAACTCACTTCACCTAAGTTTTCACGGTGAGATTTTTACAGAATCGACCGGCATTGCAGTGCTATTCTGTAAAAATCTCACCGTGAAAACTTAGGTGAAGTGAGCATGTAGTGAGCTGTCAATAGTGTCAATTCCTAGCAAAAACAAACTCACTTCACCTAAGTTTTCACGGTGAGATTTTTACAGAATCGACCGGCTGATAGTGTTTTACGCAATTACCCCGCAGGTTGATGCGACTTATGCCCGTTTTCACAAACACAAGGTGACACCTGGGGCCCAAGTCTGCTATTTTTATAAATTCGTCATTCCAACACGATTCCACCACCATCCCATTGTCATTTTGCTAAAAGTTCGTAATCTTCTAAATTCATAATGGTTGATCATTGGTCGGTCAATGGCACAGAACTTATACGATACTCGTAGCGAATTAAAAGCAATGACTGCACAATGACGTTCTAATGGTAGGTCACTGATCAAAGGAACTGTCAAATTTTGTGCAGATTACCGCCTAAGTCAGTAATTCATTTTTCATTATGTACGAGATTACCATTCTATGCCATTTCTTTCAATGGAGTGTCAGTGGTTGACCATTGGAAAAACATAATGACGCCATTATATTAGTAGATTACCAAACTTGTCAAAATTAACAATTATGAAATCAATGATAGACCACTCTGAATTCCTAGAAAAAAACCGCTGTCAGATTTTCAAATTTGGGCGCTGAGCCGTGCGTTGAATATCCAGCGCACTCCTATTTAGGTGTAGTTTTTTTATTGTTTTAAGACCTGGTATATTTCTGCCTAACCTTTTAAAGGAAAATCGGCGTGATTTATGTTATGTTAATATTGCCAGTCACGAGCACAGCACAGACTGAAATAATGATATAAGTCCTACGACAAGTTTTCCTCACCTTGACTTCGAGTGTCATTACCTTAGGAGGTTTCAAATATTATAATAATTACAAATATAGTGTCATCATCTATCTTGCGTTTTTCGGTAAATACGAAGATTAACTCGTCTTAAGGATTCGTCCTTTGTATCAAAAGACAAAAAATAGCAGTGTGAGTGAGTTGGGACACATTGCAAGTAAGGTGAATCGACCCCTGATGCTGAATAATCGCACCGGTGTGTGCTATTCCTAAATAGACCAAATTCGTAAAAACATTTACATCAAACTAGCAGCATCCCGCGGTTTCAACCGCATAAGTGTCGATCCCGTGGGAATATCGAGATAAAAACTATCCTATGTCTTTTCCCGGGACTCAAACTATCTCTGTACCAAATTTCGTCTAAATCGGTTCAGCGGTTTAAGCGTGAAGAAGTAACAAACAGACTGACTGACTGACTGGTTTATTTAAAATAAATACTAATATACATCGCATTTACAATATTAGTATAAAATACTAATATTATAAAATAAAATAATATTAGTATAAAATACAAATATTATAAAATAAAATAATATTAAGTAATATAAAATACTAATATTATAAAATAAAATAATATTAGTATTAGTATGGATGTAGGAAATAAGAAAGTAAAAAAACTATTTACATACATGTCCTGCATTACTCACTCTTGCATCGAAGAGTTATGTCTGTTTCTGTCACCTTTCTCATATTCTGACGGTGCGAAATGCACTCGATGGTATAGTCACTAAAAAATTATACATCGACAAGAATTCATTTGACTGTCGACTGTCTACTATTTGTGTTCCATATTACTGTTCCGCTGCAGTTGCCGAGCAGTGGTGGTTGTAGTTCGTAGGTTCGAACCCAAGCAGGCACTTTAGTTAGTGTAAATTATTTCATTACCACTGCTCTCAAAACGGTGAAGGAAAACATCGTGAGGAATCCGGCATGTCCTAGAACCAAACATTCGAAGACATGGTGACGGTCTGCCAACGGATTTTGGTCCAAACCCTCTTACAGGGAGGAGGCCTGTATCCCTACACTGGAACAATATAGGCTGATTATGTAGCTACAGTTATGTACCCAATAATAATATGTAATATATTTTGTGGCTACAGATTAGGTAACTAAGATTTTAGACAATTAGTTATTTAATTAATCTTCTCTTAAAAGAGGGGCCCGTGGCTAAATAATAACAGCCGCACAGGTCGATCGATCAGCTTAATCTACGCTTGCCGCGGTTGGTCTGTGGATGGGTGACCATCTTTACATACCGTGACCCCTCCGTGCCTCGGAAAACACGTTAAGCCGTTGCACCGACTTCCGAAATTAAAGTTATTTTTCACTTTGTAGTGTTTTTCGGAAGTAGGTTTTTTTTGTTAAAAGTTTTTCTTCAGAGCGGACGTGGTCCTCATGTAGTTTCTTGTCTAGGGGCTGATGTGATTCGCCTCACGATTTCTCTCCACTCTTTTTTTGTGCACCCATACAAGGTACCCAATACAGTCAAAACAAAACCATCGAAAGAATCTGTACAACTACGAAGAACGTTCAACTTCTACTAATACGAAGCTAGGACATAGAAATCGAGAGCGAAACTCGTCGCAGCTTCGCGAGACTAGAACAATTACTTCGCTCGTAGTCACACAAGCTTGGTTTGATATAGTCGGTGCATGCTTGAAAGGAAACGCGTGGGGAGTCGGCGGGTACCGGCAGTCCGGCAGTCCGCGGCGCGATGACCTACACCGGTTTCGCTTTCGTTCGAAGGTCACAACTGAATCAGAGCCGACTAGGGAGGGGACTGCACCGTCTTGGGTATCGATAACTGGTTTTTGTGGCTGAATTATTTATTAATCGCGAACGGGTGTCAAGGACATGGTTTTTTTTAAGTGTGGAAGTTTTCGGGATAACTTTCGAAAATTAATGGAAATTATTTGAATGGAATTGACGCTGCTTTTTAGTTTATACAGGGTTATTGGTAAAACATTAACAACCTCTTAGGCGTCATTATACTCAACATTATGAACAACTTTAACTATGGGACCAAACAAGAAATCGCGAAAAAAAATCAGCTGTTCGCTACATTTATGTTCGTATAACTCGTCAAAATGTAGGGAACAGCTGATTTTTTTAAAGAGGTTGTAATGTTTTACCAATAACCCTGTATTCCAACTAGAAATAATAAATTTCGAATAACTCGTAAAGCGTGAGTTCTGGGTTTTTCCATAAGAAAATTCTCAGTTGCTGCCCTAAGTCTGGATTTATGCCTGATTAAATAAGAACAGATTAATTCTCTAGATAAGTTTTAATTTTATGACTTTAAACATTGGAAGTAGTTTTTGAACAGGTTTTGTGTGTAGGCAATTTTATCGACACATGATTCGAGCACATCACTGGCTACCAATAACGTCGAGATTCGTTGTTGTAATAACAACATTATTTAATTGAACACATGTTCGCGACAAACTCTGTACATATTTGTCGAGGCATATTGCGTTCCTTATTTATCTACGTCTATATATTAGCTGTAACTGGATTAGGTTACGTGATAACTTGGACGTTTTTATATGACACACGTTTTTGTGTATATTTATTGTACGGATATTATGATCTGTGATTCAGTTATTGATATAGTTATTATCATTAATTATGATTTGCATGCACATGTAACACGTGTTAGAGCAGTGGTGGCCCAGTGTTACCGGCCGCGACTTACGAGTTGTAGGTCGTAGGTTCGAACCTAGGTAGATTATCTCAACACCACTGCTCTCAAAGCGGTGAAGGAAAATATCGTGAGGAAACCGGCTTGTCCTAGAACAAAATATTGGAAGACATGTGACATCTACCAACCCACCTTGGGCCCGCGTGGTGGATTATGGCCCACTTTCTCTTACAGAGAGGAGGCCTTTGTCTCAGGAGTGGGAACATTTAGGCTGACTATGCACAATTGTGACGGTAGAACTTACAGGACTTTTATAACAAAAAAATATATATAAGGTAGGTACTTACCTACTACTTACCCATGTTTGAAAACTAATAAAAAATTTGATGATGTTTGATGGACGTTGATGATAGTTCAATTTAATGTTAAATTGTATTAAGTAGTATGTTATTATTAACGATGAGAATAAGACGGAATGGTGGTAAAATAATATTTCTATAAATTCGAAGTCGCTGTATTAAATTCAATATTATTTCAATTAGTAGGATAAAATAATAATTATGTATACATAACAAGTTTTGTACCAAAAAACTAAGCCACATCGGTGCGTTAGTACTTAGTTAAAATTTTTTCATCTAAAAAAGTATCGTTAGAGATACTTACTGACAATCTACATACCTACATAAATATATTATTTTTAACAACATAAATACAAAAACAAAATAAACAAACTTTTTTTTTATTGGTAAAACAAGTTTAGGTATAAACATTTTTTTTTTATTGGATCCTCCTTTTAAGCAGATAGTGCCTGTGAATGTCCTGGACCTGTCCTGTCCTGTCCTGTTCTAGGCCTGGAACGTCTAAGGCCGTGGCCGGGTCATCAACGCGGAAAATGTTATCATGAATTCAGCACATGAGACCCTCCAGCGTAAATATTTTAAATCGGTTATTAAAAAAAAAAAAAACGAGCGTGCTTATGACCACACGACTGAAGTGAAACTTAAAGAGAGAAAGAAAATGTGCGCGCGCACTGCTGTCTCTTGCTTATATCCCCCACTTAACTTCCGTTCGCCTTGCCCGATCACACTTTTCGTAACGCTTACGTCACGCGTTCGCCAGCTTACTCCCCAAGACAAGCGTGCGTAAAGAAGTTTCACTTCAAAAAAAGATCTTCCATACATTTTGACCGCGGACGTACTCGTAAGGTACTTTTCGAGGGGAGCAGGGAGTGCTAATATCGTGTGCTGGATTCATGCTAGGCCAACTCAAGGTCAAAACATGCAAGTCAAGAATCTTAGACAAAGAAAAGTATAGACGGCGGGTATCTCCATTTCATTTCCACAAGAAAGGGATAAAGTATTGAGCTATTATAAGTAACAGAAAAGGATAAAGCTATACTATTTCCGTCTCTCAGTGCGTGCCAGTTTTTTCAAGGCAGCTACTCATGTAGCCTATGTTAGTTAAGTTAGATTTTTGTTTCATGTGTGGCCACGCTACCCGATGCTCTATAGCTTTCTTACTCTAAGTCAAGAATTCAGTTTTTGTAGGTTGCACAAAGCTTTCAGTGATCAACTAGCTTGAGGCTCATCGCCTGCCCGCGTTATTCTTCGTTTTTCCTTAGCGTTCTTTCTGACTTTTTTTTCTTTTTGCTCAGCTCCTAAGAGTCATAGCGTGATGTTAAATAGCCTATAGCCTTCCTCAATAATTGAGCTATCAAATTCAAAAAAATGGTAGTTCTGACTGGTAGTTCCAGAGATTACCCCCTACATACAAACATACAAACTTTACCTCTTTATAATATTATAGTAAGTATAGTTAACGGAAGTGTAGATTCAGTTTCAAAACCTCGTATTACTGGATAAAATAATTTCCACAAAAAAATAATGAAATGAAAATCTTTATTTCGCATTGAATCTTTCGTGAATACAACACTTGGTCGCCCGAGGTGAAGGACCTCGTCTGTTAACACAGAATATAGCAGTTGTGATACAAACTTCAAGTTCAAATTCAAATTATGAGCTTGAAAGCACGGTTGGCACAGTGACTGTGTTTGTTTGCTGTGTTATACAGGTTCAACTCCTGCACGAGACAAAAAAATCCAAACCGGTTTCTCCTGTAAAAATTTTACCTTGAAAACTTAATTGAAGTTAAGCTTGAAGAGAGCTGTCAATGGTGTCAATCCTTATCGTCAGGTGGAATGACAGTCCACTTCAAGGTCACTTCGTAAGAATTTTATAGAATAGATCGATGGTCCGGTATGACTGTTACTGTACTGACGGCGAAGTGAATTCTTTTTGCGACACCTACGGTACAGTATAATTTTCTTGTGTTGGGATTTTTAAAACTCCAAAACAAAAATCACGAGTTAAGTCTGAATAACTGAAATAAAAACAAGGAAAAACACTAAGCAATAATATGCGTTGCTTAAGACAAATAAATTTGTGTTTACGATCTGCCGAAGGCGTTTGAGCGTAGCCATTAAAAGTTTTTACAACTCAATGCATGTAAATTAAAGTCTGATAAACGTCAACCGGTGGGTTATACCTACTTACAATCCTTTGCTTAATTAGTTTGATTCCCATCAGGATTGTTGGTGCTTTATCTTTCAGCTGTTTTGAGCGATGGCCGGTGGAGCAGACGAGTCTTGGAGTGGAGATCGCGTATCGACGAGCGTAGTATGGGATGCCTCTAAAGAGGTGGCCGGGATAGACTGGATGCGAAAGGCGGATAACAGGGTGTTTTGGCGCAGCCTGCGAGGGGCCTGTCCAGCCGTGGACTGATTGAAACATTTTTTTTATATTTTTTTATTGCTGTATGGGCCCGCTCTTGATCTCGATCACGCCTGATGGAAAGCGATGGATGAGGTCTATGATGGAACGAGCGTGCCCAGAAGATGCCTAAGGCACTGGAACTCCCACGCATCGACGAAACACAGGAGGTTGCTTGACACCGGACTCCGGCAGGAGGTCGTAAACGAGGCGGGCCTAAGGCCGGCCTGGTTTGCGACCACCACCGGTTTGGTAGGTTTGGCTAAGGCCCTACCACCGCAAGGGAAGAAATGGCCAATCAAATAAGGTGTATTGATTTTGTGTGGTTTGAAAGCAGAATGTGATTTTTACATCTAGGTACCTACTTCGTTTTTTCAGTTATCAGTGGTGTATATTATGAAAACATCTCTGCCAACCATTGTAGAGAAAACATACGTGATTTTAAAGTATTTTAGATAAGTGCTACATGTGACATCTACCAACCCGCACGGAGCCCGGTGGTGGATTACGGCCCACTCCCTCTCAACGAGAAGAGGCCCGTGTCACAGCAATGGAAATGATTACCTACGTGTATGTAACTCGTAGAAAAGGTGTAACTGAAATAACTGAAAACCTGAACCCTTGACCTAGACCCCTTGGTCTTAGTAGGTACTCATTATAATGAATAACCTTGACATAAAAAATTCAGCTGTTCCCTATATTTTGTCTAGTTATTCAAACTTACTAAATATAAGGAACAGTTGATTTTTTTCGCGATTTCAGAGGTAAAAGAGTACACTTTTTCAGGTTTTCAATTATTTTAATTACTAGTTATCGAAATTCGGTTCGGTGATTCGATTCAAACTACACACATCAAAAGTGTCTAGGGATCAAGCATTTTTATGCGGATTTCTTGAGATTGAGATGTGGCTTTGTAATAAATTTATGATTTTATAAATTTATATGGATCCTTTTTGGTGCATTTCATAATTTGAATCAGGAACTGTGAATCAAATTCGAGTAAAAGATGAAAATCAGCTGTCAATATTTTCCCTATAAAAACATACAACGCATTGAAGACATTATTAGTGCTACTGTTTCCCTACTACTGATTAAAACCAACGTTATTATGGAGCGGCGACGTCATTTAAGCAGGGAAGAAATGCTCAGAGCCGTGGGAATGATAGAAGCTGGTTCCCGGCAACGTACTGTGGCTTTAGCTCTGAATACAAGTCAGAGTGTTATCAGTCGACTTTGGACACGTTACCGAAGCACTGGTACCGTGGCTGAGCGCCATGGAGGACGGTATCGCTGCACCACACGGAGACAAGACCGATACATTCAAATCTTAACTCGAAGAGCTCCAACAATAACCGCCATGATGTTAGCCGTGAGGCTTCATCACTCTTCAGGGAACTTAATTAGCGACCAAACAGTCAGAAACCGCTTGCATGAAGTGAACCTTCATTCCCGAAGACCGCTACGGGTACCACCTATAGCAATGCACAATCGTAGGATTCGATATCAATGGGCTCTTGAACACAGAAATTGGGCAGAAGAACAATGGCGTTTCGTGTGCTTTTCTGATGAGTCTCGTTTTGGTATGAGACCGGATACAAGACGTATACGACACTGGAGAACCCCTGGACGCCAACAGCGATTAAAATCCTGCCAGGAAGTTCATCCTTATAGTGGTGGAACCATCATGGTATGCGCGGGTATTTGGATCGGCGGAAGAACTGAGTTGATTTGGATCAGAGGCAACCTCAACGCTCAAATTTATGCTGAGACGATTGTATCAGACGTCATCGTTCCTCTACAAGTGCAAATCGGTCCCTTATTTCAGTTAATGCATCATAATGCACGACCGCACACCGCAAGAGTTGTAAGATAGACTCTCGCCGCAGCTAACATCAATGTCCTGCCCTGGCCTGCTCAGTCGCCAGACTTGAACCCGATTGAGCATGCATGGGATATGCTACAGAGAAGAGCTCTGCCGAATATGGAGGGTATCCAGTCGCAAGAAGACCTTTTTTTTGTTGTTGCAACGAACATGGGCGGCCATTCCACAGCGTGATTTGGATGAACTCATTTTGAGTATGCCAAACCGATGTTCTTGTGTTGTTAGTGTTCGCGGTAGAAACACGGATTATTAATGGTTTAAGTTACCCAATAACATTTTAAAGAAAACTGTTATTTCAGTCTTTTTTTCGAACTTTTGTGTTAGTGGTTCAAATGTCAAAAATCCCTTTATTAGGAAAATGGCAAATTTCTTTATTAATGCAAAGGTGACTTGGTTTATCGTTACTGTGACAAACGAAAACACTTTATTTGATGAATCCTTAAAGAAAATTTTAATTAATATCAATCAGGAGAAAAGTTATTGCAAAAATATATGTTGATCCCTAGACACTTTTGATGTGTGTAGATTACTGATGATTTTTATATAACATAATTTTAGTTTTTTCTTCTTTCATCTGCCGCATGTCAGACGAACAATACCAAACTTACGACCCAATGGGTCCCTCTTAATAGCAAGCGAAATCATGGCAGGCCCAGACGGAGATGGCGGGATGAATTGAATTCCTTCAACAAGAACTGGTCCTTAGCAGTTTTCAACAGAGATAAGTGGAAAGAGAGGAGGCAAAGGGCAAAGGCCTCTCAAGGGAGCTGCCGTGGGACATCACAGGCTAATAATATATATGTCGCAGCGCAGCCAACTGGTTAAATTAACCGCTTGGCTTTTGGAAGTAGTGCTCACCTCGCTTCGCTCTCTCGACTCGCACGCGGTTGATCACAGTTCTAACCTCTAACCCATTTGGTCAGGGTGCCCTTTCTTTTTGCGGATGGGAAATCACCAAATGACTCCTCCCGCTCTGGGTGGAGCGGAAGGGAGTGTCAGACTCTTATTGACTAAAACCCACCCGTGTTCCTTCCTTAGCCCTTTATGTTCCGGGCCAGCGGTAAACCTTTCGCACAATCCCGCTGGCCCGGCAGGAGCCCCTAAGGGGGGCCCCTCCTCGATGCTGACATCTCTTTGAGGCACGCGTGGAACACGTACGCGCCGTCCGGTACGGGCCTGGTCCTGATCGGACGGTGAGCTACGTCAGGGTGGCCCTTATTGCGACCAATTCGGCTCGCGCGTGATTGGTTACAGTTCCAACCTAAATTATATAATTGAATATCATTTAGGCCGTTAGTTGAACAGCCGCCGTTTAGTTGTAAGGCTAGGCGGTTAACTAAACGGCTAATTAAACCAGTTGGCTGCGACAAATATATATTTTCTTCCGGCGACACGGTCGCTTTACTTGATAATATAATTATCTATAATATAAAAATGAATCGCTGAATGTGTTGCTAAGCGCAAATCTCGAGAACAGCTGAACCGATTTCGCTAATTCTTTTTTTAGAATATTCCTTGAAGTACGAGGATGGTTCTTACGCAGAGAAAATTTAATATATCTTTGGGAGTAGGGTAGAAGTAGGGTAGGGGTAGGGTAGTAGTAGGGTAGGAGTAGGGTAGGAGTAGGGTAGGAGTAGGGTAGGAGTAGTGTAGGAGTAGGTTAGGAGTAGGGTAGGAGTAGGGTAGGAGTAGTGTAGGAGTAGGGTAGGAGTAGTGTAGGAGTAGGGTAGGAGTAGGGTAGGAGTAGGGTAGGAGTAGGGTAGGAGTAGTATAGGAGTAGGGTAGGAGTAGTGTAGGAGTAGGGTAGGAGTAGGGTAGGGTAGGGGTAGGGTAGGGTAAGGGGACGGACACCACGCAAACGAAGTAGCGCCGGGCAGCTAGAAATAATTTATATGGCAAAACAACGTTTGCCGGGTCAGCTAGTTATGAATAATTGTTGTGTTGTGTTGTTTTTTAATGAAATAAAGTATCCTAAACCGCAGTACTAGAGTAGAGATGTTGTAATTTATGCGGTATTCAATTAATATCCGGTCTCACGCGCAGTGCGTTGATATCATAAATTATTATTCTTCGTGGGCGGACGGTAGGCTTTGATGCGGTTACTCAGACTTGAACATGTTGAATTCGGCCACTTAGAAACTATTATGTGTTTTTTGTGTTCTAAATGAGGAAAGCTTGTTTCGAAACTTTGAAATGTGTTTCCTTACAGACTTAGAAAAATAAATACCGAGTAGGCCACCTCTAGTTAAAATTCTGTCTGTTAGTTTAACCGCCTGTCCGTCTGTCCGGATGTTACACAGCTATTTTACTCGCAGACTTTTTGCACTATATCGATAAAAATTGGAAATAAGGTGTAACCGGTGCCTCTCTCGCCACAGGTTGGTGGCAATCTGTCCCACCAGCGGCAAAGTGGATTAATCCCTTATTTTTGCGGTCGATAAAATTAGTACCTACTGTGCGTGCGTAAATATTCGTCCCAACTATAGAACCCTTTACTGTGCGTGATCCGACACGCACTTGCAGGTTCTTAATGTTTGTTAGCAATGCAATTCAATAATTCCACAATAACAACTACAACAACACACATTCAATAAAATAATAAATATTTAAATGTAATATCGTTCCGAATAATAAGAACCTACCAAAGTAGGTTCTTATTATTTTTATGAAATTCACTTTGTTGTGCACAAAGATATCTAGATAGACCTAGATAACGCAAATATCACATATACAGATTAGTAAATAGATCGTGCTTGCTGTATGAAAACCAAGCGTGCTATTTTTTGACTACCTGCTATGACGTCACAAGCACTATTTAGTGATGAGAAAATCGAACGCCGCCGCGTGCGGCACCCAACTCGCCCCACCCTCGGGGCCTAGCGCCAGCATGCAGCGCTCACGCTCACCCAGCCAGCAGAACTCAGCGCGACTCGAACTCAGGACTGAGCACGAAAGTGGCAGCTTACGATTTTTGTACGTACGCTGGGCACGCGAAGTAGTTGCTCTTGCGTTACCAAGCTTTAGGCGCCTTTTCTTACGCACCTACAATCAGAATTATCACATCATCTTCGGACGGCCAATGAGAGGTCCTCAAAGAGGTCATCAAAGAAGCACCAATAGCAGCAGTTTACGAAGACTTCCGAGTGCTCCTTCGCGGAACGTTTAAAACCTCTCGGTATTCTTTCAATACTATCACATTCAAATCGACCTTGCTCTATATAACTTCATTTCTAAAACTTTAAATTTAGACGAGTCATTATTGTAAAAATCACTGACCCAAGAGCAATAAATCATTTTCTATTCTGGAGTCACCAAGAAGTTTTACTCTGAACCACACCTTGAAGAGGAACACGCATAACGCATGAACATATTTTGGTTACCAAGGTGTATGTACATAATTATATTAGTGGTTGTGCACAACACAACAGATGGCGTTCAGTAGTTTCTGGCTGCTCCTATCGGAATAAGCGTGAGTGCATATGTGTGTACGTATGTGCCAGCCTTAGTCAGTGTGGTGCCAGACTTAAAGAATAGCACCACCCCATACTTCCCGTGGGTGTCGTAAAAGGCGACTAAGGGGCGTACCGGAGAATGGGCAGCAGCGTTCTCTATGCATTCCACCACCATACCATACTGCGATCGCCAACCCGCCTGCCAAGCGTGGCGATTATGGCAAACCCCCCCTTTTGGGGGAGGCCTGTGTCCAGCAGTGGACGTCTTTCGGCTGAAATGATGATGATGATGATGTGCCAGCCCTACCAACACTTAGGCCCGTATTAATAAACGTCACTCAGTCCAAGAGCTCGCACTTGATATCGATCTTGAGGTCATGATCGTATTAATAAACATATTATTTGACGTTCTTAAGCTACGGTTTGGGTTTACGATATCAGCCGAGTGATGGACTGATTAATAAATGAAACTTGACACTTAAGTATGCAATAGGTGCGTGTACTCAAGATGCTAAAACCTGAGTGTAGGCGGTCCGTGACTTGAGGTCGTGATTAGTACCGCGAAACACGGAGTTTGAAAATATTTTGGATGAGATTAATTATTATGATGAAATAGAGTTCTGTGCGTGTATTTTATGGTCTTTGCGATATCGTTTACCAAAAATCTTTAATTTATTTATATGTTGAGGTCGGTCAAACTGCGTTAGTCTACTACGAAAGTTGTATAAAATTGGTATTACTACACACCTATCCGAAAAGTAGACCAATTCAGTGAAAATATGCATGAACAACCCATTCTCTTACTGAAAATATGCAAAAGGAAAAATAAAGATATTGGCATTCTGTCTGCATTCTTACTTTTAGCATTTTTCATACATAAACTACATAAAAAAACTCGATCAAATCTTGATAAAAATGACTAAAAATTGTGTTGCGACGTGACACTTTTTAGTGCTGACCGTCTACCCAACTTTCTTATTTCGATTCAAAACTTGCATACAGCCTAATCGATATTCGCAATTAAAAAAAAAATAGAAACTGAACAAAAACTCTTATAACTAACAAAAAGTATTGAAAGTGTTTGCAGAAAACCCAATTTATAGAATTAATTTATCATCATTCTCAAACAAAATTTTACTAAGCCTACATAGAAAATACATAACTAGATACTGGGAATTCTGTAGAAAACTATTAGAAAGTATCAAAAATAAAATCCACAATAAATAATAGTTGTCCAATAAATTAAAATAATTTTAAACAGCCAGCGCATTCCGAATATAAATTCAAATATAGAAACATTTCGGCGCGAAATTCAATAAATGAGGTACCTATAGCGTGTCTGTTAGTGACTCGGTTTACTAAAATGACCAAAAAACGATTGAAATGATATTAGAAAAGCTTAAATCATTATTATAAACAATGCATAATGTAATTTACTGCTTAAAATAAATTTATTTAATTTCCAAGTATCGATTACATTCGTCATATTATCAATCGAAATTTAAAAAAAATCGTTTGGAATAATCGCTTTCGCACATCATTGCAATAAAAAAAACAATAACGGTCGGAGATTTTGAACACAAATTGAGTAGTGGTAATGATTAATACGTGTTATTGGACCTGTGTTTGAATATTACGTGAAGACTGGGCCCTAGTCTACGTGTGGTTCACAATATTTTCAATAATATTTGTCACATTTTAAATCTTATCTTTAACTGTGTATGTGAAATTTGTGACAAGTAAAAATGTAGTAAACACGCACGATTGGCGCGAAACTTCGACATTAGAATCCAAAAACTTCATTACCACTACTTATTTGCCTTAAACTATGGATAAATTCGTCAAATAATTAAATGACGTATTATTCGCAGCCCAATTTTTATGTTTTTAGCCTCGACCACCACTGTCATCAAAATGGCGAGTATCGTATGTATTTACGAACTTGAATGTATTCAAGGTAAATTAATAAACTTGTGCGCTAAATATGAACATATTATGAGGTTTTTATCCAACACTCCTAATTAACGCACGTTCTTAAGATTTGATGGGTAGCATAATAAATATTTATATAATCAAATAAGGGTGTCGTATGTCGTCATTCTTGGGTACGATGGGACCCGGTACCGAGCCGGCGAAGGTTCGTGTGATCGGGGCGCTTCCGAACTATACTCTATAAAACGTGATAAAGCGCTATTCATTAAAATTTTAACAAAATACAAGTATTTCAATAAATCTTACGACATAGCAAGAACCATCATGAACGAAATGTGATGAATGTCATTCTAAACTTCGGTCAATGTGACGTAATCGTTCACGAGATCAAACCCTCAAGTACAGCATCTTGAGGAGCAGATCTTGGTAACTGAGATACTGTTTTCATTTGTTTATTAATTAGCAATGATCTTGAGATGCTGATATCGCAATAATGGCGTATCAAATGATATCGCACTTGGGTACGTCATTGAGGAAGGTTTATTAATACGGGCCTTAGAGTGCACACACAAGCGGCACATTGCCAAATTGTAGACGTGTCGACGGCTACCGTCAACGTGTGTCGACTGCAGTTGCCTCTATCGTTGACGCGTGCAGTTCGTTTGTATGAACAGTGCACACTTAGATGTCCATCCGATTAAACAAACATAACAGGCTAAAACTCCTCGGTGTGTGTGCACATACGTATTGTATATCATCACAAACCGAGGAGTCATTAAAATCAAGGTTACAATGACAATGACTAAATAAAGTGCATTTGTTTTTTGTCAGGTGTGGTCAATACACCTTAGTGCGTTGATCGGTAGGTTAAGCAAACACGAGTATATATTTTTATTGGTGACTCATGATGGTTCGGCGACTAAAGGACAGCGCATATTAGCACTGTATGGGAAGCATCGCCTCAACTCGAGCCGTTCGACACCCTAATTGCGTGATACACTTTAAATCATACCGAGAGATTTGAATGAAATTACTAATGCATCGCTTCATAGGTTTGAAAAATTCTTCCGCTCAACAACGTAAAAAACGCAATGATCGTGACTGAACTGTCAAAATGAAACGCATTGCGATTAATTGTCATTGTCTAGCGCCCCTTGCGGAAGTCAAACTCACTGTCCGCAAGATCCGGCCCCGTCCTCACCAGGTGCCCGACGAGGCGGCCCACAATCAATCTCTCAAAGAGCTTGCCGACCTCGTCGAGCAGCACGATGGGCCGGTATGCGGACGGAGAGTCCGCAGGGCGCCCTGGCTTCCGAATGAGGACCAGCTTCCCCGTCTTCCAATCGAGTGGAAACTGGCCTCCCTCCAAACATGCGCTTAAGAACGCCTCCAGTCGAGGCCCGAGAGCCCTCGAGGCCAGGACCCAGGCTTTACCTGGCAAGCCGTCGGGTCCTGGGGCGGTATTTTTGGCCTTTAGCCTTCCTACCGCCGCAAAATGAAAAGCATTGCGATTAATTGTCATTGTAAGAGTCTAACGCATTACTCCGCAGTATTAAGGGCTGATTTTTCTAATGCCAGATAATTTTACTCGAGGAATAATTATGAATTTTTGGCTTTTCTTAAATACAAAATCTGTCAGACGTCAACTATATTCCACGAATAACAATTATATATAATAGTCGATTGAAAAATCAGCCCTTACTCTATTAAACTCCATACTGCAACTTATCTTATAAGCATCGTAACGGCTTCTCCTCGGCTCGGGATCAGCTAGTAATTGTTGACGAGCCGATGAGGTAAGGTGATGCCAATCCTGGGCAGTGCTTATGCGTGCATATCGACCTATAGGGATTTTTATACCAGTTGTTTATGTCATATTTATTCTCATAATATAAACTTTGACAAACCTACTTGGTCAGTAGTTTCGAAAACTGGTCTCTTTAGTCTTTACTCATCTCTACGCAATGGGAACTAGTTTTATTCCAAACTTCGTGTTACAGGCTGTACTTTGGCAGTCAGTCAGTTAGTTATTCAGTCAGGGGTGCTAGGCAATTGTTAGGGTCCGGCATGATTCAGCTCAGGCTGAGCAGTAAAATAAAATGTATATTTTTCTCGCCCAGGTTTGCCGAAGGTAAATAAAAACAAAAATAAATAAATAAGTAAAAATAAATAAATAAAATCAGGCCTAGTTTCCCCGAAGGGTTAGGCAGAGGTGTACCTATAGTACACCCACATTACGCCAGACTCCGGGCTTCTACCGAAAAAATCCAGATGGAAAAAACCAATAAAACTTTGCTCTTCATGGACTCTTCAGGACTTCATGCTCATCAATAACATTTGCGACCCCTGGACCAACGACGCAGATTATTGGCAAGAGCCTTACTATAAATACCTACTTGTAACCTAACGTAAATGTAGGTACAGCGATCAGCGCAAGTCATAAAAAAAGTCTTCTTTATCACATCTATTCAAAAAGACTTCTTAAACAGGGACTAAAACAGCTCTTTAATCCCTAGGGTCTAAAAGTGATTTGAATTTGGAATGTGGATATTTTTAGTAAAAGTTCCAATCACCAAAGAGATCAGTCACGAACATTGTATGAACAAGGAAAAAAAAAAAAGTTTGTGAAAAAATAAAAAAACCGCCCGAAAAGCATTCTGCCTTCGTTTGTAACTGTTTACTCAAAATTCATACAATTTTAAATAAATAAACGTTCTAACTATTCTTATTCATAACTGTCTTATGTTGCACTTACTTATTTTTTCATAGAGGGCGAGGGTGAGTAGAGTGTCCACCTCGGGAGCAACACTATTTTAAGCTCAAGTGACGTACTTTGAATCTGTCGCTACGCTCGGGATCCTACTCTAGGATCCTTCGCGCTCCGCTCTGGATTCAAACAAACACTCTCGCCTTCAAAATAGTTGTTTGCTCCCTTGGCAAACAATCTACTATTTTATGTCTAAAAAATAAGATACTTATCCATTAATAGATTGTTCACCTTAGTCGTTAAAAGAATGCATAATAGCTAAAAAATACCTACTGTTCATATTTTATTGGGGATTTTTTTTAAGTGATATTTTTTTTATAACGAAATATTGCTAAGGTAATCTTGTTTTTGTAGGTAAGCTTTTTCTACTATTATTTTGCACCAAAGACAACCCCATTTTTATGTCCACGCAATCACTATCCATTTCAAGGTTGCCTGGACAACAGAGATCGCAGAAAGCGAAAAGGCCGCCATTGCTATTGTATGTTTTGTAATGTTAAGTGGTTTTTTTTGTTATGTATTTTCTGTAGTACAATTAAGTTTATATACCTAAATAAATAAATATTTATTAAATAAATATTTAGTTATTTAATTCTTAAAGCATACAATAAGGTACAACGGCGGTCTTAGTCAACCAAGGGTGTTGAAGAGATAAGGTGACATGATGCTCTGTATGTGAGGAGATAATAATAATAAAAAAATTAGAAAGATTATATTATTATATTACCTATATATTATCAGGATGATATTATTATACAATATTCGGATTCAGAAAGCGGTACTTCTGGACACAGCCCGCATTGTTAAGAGGTTCCTCTCTCTGGAGCCCTGACCGTAGCTTGGACCCTGTTCCCGATACCGGTGGGCTACTATTTTTTATATTTTTAAATGTTTTTGTATTTTTTATATCCTAATATTTAAAAATATAATTAATAAGTATTTATATAATGAAACAAATTATATTAAAAATAACGTAATTATTTATAGACCTAGAATAGTTACACAATTAGATAAACAGGTTATAAACTTATAATACACATACATATAAATGTACTATATTATATTGCCTTCATTTGACTTAAAACTACAGCTGCATTTCCTTTATTCAAAATGAAACTAATAATTCCCAAGAATTTAAAGCGTTTGTTCCTCTGACCAAATTCCAGAATTTTACCTTGAACCCAAGTTTTTCCTATCAAACATTATAAAACTAAGTAGGTAAAGCGAAATGTGCAGTTTGTTCCTTTTGTCGAATGCGTTTCAATATGGTATCACGTTGATGTTAATGACCGTTCGCACTTGAAACGACGGAGGTCAGTGGCGTGCTGACGACATTGTGTTTGCAATTATAACTTAGATGAGAATGGACGGGATCGTGAACAAGGCGATGCATGGCCACGATGTTTGTACACTCGGCGGAAGAGTTAGGTGTGTGGGGTAGAAATTAACATCATCATAAACATCACATCACGCCCGTATTCCCTGATGGGTTTGCAGAGGAGTATCTGTAGTAGCCAGTACACCCATTTCACCAGTTATGTTTTGGACCCATGTAATAAGGGGCGAGCCTTTTGCCATCAATTGGCCACCAATGTACACTCCAGGCTGCTACTGAGAAATTCCTAATATAAAAAAAAACAATATTACTTCATGGTTGGCAGCAGCGCTTGCGACGAGCTTAGTAGACCATCGAGGCAATCTAAAATAAATACATAAGTACCCCTTTAATAATAAACGTATTACAATCATTGAGATATAAGTACTTACGTACAAGAGTGGCCGCCGCGAATCGATAATTTGTAGCACGCTTTGTGGTCCATGGACCAGAAGTCCTTTAGTCTGCGCGGTAATCTATGCGTAATGATGAGTCACTCCCCACCACTTCCCGCGCGCCACGCTGCACAACATATTTTGTTCGCAATGTCAGCTCTAGTACGTAAGTACTTTATACCTCAATGATTACAATCAGAAGAATAGTTACACACCGAGGCAGTCACCTCCTTCTGCGAAGCAGTCATGCTAGCGAAGGAGGTGGCTGGATGGTTAGGGGACAGAGCCTCACGTCCCAGCCGCCGCGGGAGACGTTCCGGGCGTCAGGAGCCGCGTGACGACTCCCGGCTACCGTAGGCGCGGGCCCGCGGACGGAGAGTAATGGGTAATTCACAGTCCGATCAGGACCAGGCCCGTGTAGGATGGCGTGAACGTGCTCCACCTGCGCCTCAAAGGAATAGCAACAGAGAAGGGGCCCGCTAGGGCCGAAGCCTGCCGGGGCAGCGGGATTGTCCGAAAAGGTTACTACCGCTATCCCGGAACATAAAGGGCTAAGAAAAGAACACGGGTGGGTTTTAGTCAGTAAGAGTCTGACACTCCCTTCCGCTCCACCCAGAGCGGGTGGGATCATTTGATGACATCTCACCCCCAAAAAAAAAAAAGGATCGGCTTCCAGTCTAACTGGATGTAACTGAATACCAGTTTATTTTTTATTATTTTAAAATAAATAGTTTTAAAGTTATTTAAAATATGTACCTAGATGAATAATGAATTCCCCTCTTCCGTTATCTCCGAAACTAGAATCCTAACATTTTGAAATCTTCATTGTGCGTGACTGCGTGGTCCGACACGCACTTGCACGGTTTTTGTTTAGTGCTTGACATTGATTTTGCATTTGTGCGTTTTTTTAAGTACAAGAAGCCTTTTTGTTTAATTCAGCTGCCTTCATACTTATCTCTTTTGATGACTGTGCTTAGTTAAGGGCCACCGAGGGAATCGATTTCTCTCTCAAACTTATTCGAGTTGTTCAAGAATTTCATTCGCGAAAGTGAAAACGTGAAGCATCGATTCGGAATCGATACTAAAATTGATATTGATGTTTTTCGGCGTGAGTGTGCTGTTTATACATTTTTCTCTTGTTCTACTTTAGTTTGATCCTGTCATTGTATTTATTTATTTAGGATCTCCAAGAAGAGATGTAGGTACACAATTTAGGTAATATTTATTACTCAATTTTCATGATTGCACCTACCACTGTTTGTCTCTGCATCACCCAAAGGTTGACTGGTAGAAAATGCCTATGGCATTAAGTCCGCCTCTGTACATTTATGTGCTTGAAGTATTAAATAAATAAATACACAATACATGACACAAAATAAAGGGCAAAATTCGGTACTAGTTAAGTGCACGCCTTCACATAAGGAAGTTTTTAATCACGTCTAAACTTTTATAGGAGACCGCAGCATGTGATATAGTGATGCAGGGTGGCCGGTGGTCATATATTCGAACCCAGACTGACGTTTAACTTTGTGTGAATTCTATCATCACCACTGCTCTCAAAATGGTAAAGGAAAACATCGTGAGAAACCGACATGTCCTAGAAACAAAACTTAGAAGACATGTGACATCTACCAACCCACCTTGGGCCCTCGTCCGGATTTCGGCCCATTCCTATCACAGTGAAGGAGGCCTGTTTCCCAGCAGTGGGACCATTACAGGCTGATTATGGCATAGTGATGACTGCTTTTTTCCAACGACTCCTGGGGGTGGAATTCTGGATTCAATTCTCAGGTTAGGCAATAATGGTAACAGCTCGCTTTGGTAGCAACTCGGCTTCTAGATTTTTGCTCATGGGAATTAGACAAATCTGGCCAAAATGTGGGTGTAATAATATATGTAGGTATCGCTCAACCTTTAGAAAATGCAGACGTGATGAAACGTTGATATTATTAACTTATAAAAAAAAAAATCAAAGGTTAACTATTCTACCTTTACTTGAAATAATAACAATGTTAATTAATCTACGGTGCGCTTCAAACAGACGAGTGTTTCAGTCAGTCCATGTTAACATTGTATTTCAACATTAATTTACGTTTGATTTCATCAAGAAAATGGAATGGAATATGGCATCTTGTTACCCAGTAACTGGGTTGTCGACTCCAACATATTAGGCAAAAGGTAGAAAATGCCTATGGCAGATAAATGAATAATAGTAACAAATAGTCTGGATAACATTATTATAAATAATATAATATTATAGATTATAATATTAATACATATTATAATATTAATAATATAATAGAAGCCCATAGTCTGGATAAAATTATTATTATCTGTTCCTCTGCGGGCAAAGTCCTCTTCTCATACAGAGCAGGCTTCAGCATTGACCACCACGCCTGCTCAAGGAGGGTTGGTGATTCCGACTTATATTTTTAATTATTCCATATTTCCTTACTATGTTTTGCCTTCATCTATGTCAGTCGTGTCCGAGATAAACTTGTAAGTATATATGGAACTAGCAGCGCTCCGCGGTTTCACCCGCATAAGTGTCGATCCCGTAGGAATATCAGGATAAAACTATCCTATGTCCTTTCCCGGGACTCAAACAATCTCTTTAACAAATTTCATCTAAATCGGTTCAGCGGTTTAGGTGAGCGTGAAGAGGTAACAGACAGACACACTTTCGCATTATTAGTCACATTGGTATGTTGTCATCATAGATGTAGGTAAGTTTTTAGGGTTCCGTATCCAAATGGCAAAAAACGGAACCCTTATAGATTCGTCATGTCTGTCTGTCTGTCCGTCCGTATGTCACAGCCACTTTTCTCCGAAACTATAAGAACTATACTGTTGAAACTTGGTAAGTAGATGTATTGCGTGAACCGCATTAAGATTTTCACACAAAAATAGAAAAAAACAATAAATATTGACTATGACTATTATAAATATGAACTATGAACGGTGGTCAGCTTGTTTTGTATGTTTTTTAATCTGTCATCTTGGAGTGCCGGTTGAATTTAGTGTGATGTTACTAAATTTATCGTTTTCTACTCTTCAAGCCCTTTCATTTGATACCCATATTAAGGGAGTTGAGAAAAAATATGTAATCCGCCATCTTGGAGCGGCGGTCATATTGAAATTATTACAATATTGAGTATTGCACATTGTATTGTGACCAGAACTAAAGGTGTATGCAAAATTTCAGCTCAATCGGTTACCAACAAATGGTCGAAAAATGATTTGGAAATTTTGACGGACAACTTACATACATACATACTTACATATGAACAGTGCAAGCTAAATAAAAGCTTGTAAAAACAGTCAAAGGTTTTTAGCATTAATAGTGTTCAAAAACATATAAAATATAATCATACGGTACTTGAAAACACAACTTTAGTCACACAGCAGCTCGTTTAAGGATACAAATAGATTAAAGATGTGGTTTTTGTGCAACAAAATACGACACTGTACTTGCCCGGGATTCTTTCATAACTTCGTGCATGTGAGGCCCTCGAAATTAGTTTAATGCATTTCAAGTATAAATTAACTAAAAAAATAATCAAACATTGAGGTGCTTCTGTCACCTACTAAGAATTTTCTTAAATCTTACACTATTTAGACGCCAAAAATAGGTACCTAATTGTTTGTGAAAAAGCTAGTGTAACAGCTGGTTCACAATTTTTAGCTCTGCATAGCAACTCTTTGCAAAAGTACATTTTTTCTACGATCCTTCCACAGATTAAAACCTCTGACAGCAATAACACAACAGCAACCTTAATGTAAAGAAAATAAAGATCCTTGTCATTTTGACATACTTGTTTATTTATTACATTTGGGAAAACAAACAGTAGTATAATAAGCATAAACAGTGTTGTCTTAAAATTTAACTTAACAAACCCACAACATTTTTTCTTGTTACTTGCAGAAACCTAAAAGCAACCTTATTAAAAGGAAGATAAAGGTCACTGTAATTTTGACAGTATTGCAAAACCAGAGGTAAAATAAGTGTGAACGGACTGAATGAACTAACGCACACTACAAGCGCACCGCACTTTTTTGTATGAAAATGCGTTGCGCTGCGGCTCGTTTCGGCTGTAATGTGCGCTTGGCTTTATCTATACTTATAATAAATCTGTAGAAGGGTCAATTCTGTACATTGAAAATATTGAAAAAATAAATAGCGGGGGGTGTTGCTGGATCGATACCAAACCCAAATATGTGATTAAAAAAATTTTTGTCTGTCTGTCTGTCTGTCTGTCTGTCTGTCTGTCTGTATATGCAGGCATCACGTGAAAACTAACGGTTCGATTTCGATGAAACTTGGTATAATTATACCTTATTATCCTGGGCATAAAATAGGATACTTTTTATCCTGGAAAAATACGTAGAAAAAAAAATCTTATTTTTCAGTTTTATTCATAGACGTTGTTCTGTAGAACCGCGAACACACGTTGCATTACCCGCAGTGGATAATTTTCCATTTCAATTTAAGAGAATACAGTTTCCTGTAGCTTTGTGTTACACCATGACAATAAATAAGGCTCAAGGTCAGACCCTAGGAGTTGCTGGCGTAGATCTTACCGCGAGTTGTTTTTCACACGGGCAACTTTACGTAGGTCTTTCCCGTGTGAGCAGTCCAAGAAATCTTCATGTTCATATTCCGGACGAGATCACTAACAATGTTGTGTATGCTGAAGCTCTCAATTAACTTTCTGTCGCATTGTCACGATCACTTTTTTATTATTGCAAACTTTTCGTCACTGTCAGTAATTTACTGCTACATGCTACTTATCAAGGTCGGAATTACTATGAAAAAAATACTTACTACAGAACGCGAGCTCAACAGCAGTAGCTCAATAGAGGGATCTCCTTAATTATTATAGGCTTAGCCGTATTTGGGTCCAATAGATATTTATAAGATGTCATTGTCAGAGTTACTCAAAATGGAGAAATAAACCATCCACGCGAAGACCGACATCCGCGCGGACGGAGTCGCGGGCGGAAGCTAGTAGTGAAATAAAGTTGCATAGTAGCCTTAAGGGCAAATTGACGATTGTTGCACCACACTCACATGCCAATTAAGGGCTTGCGTGCGCTTTGCAATTGTACTAGCAAATTGACTACAGCAACATATATTAGTACCTACTAAGGATGTACTCGTATTAGTGTGAACCATGGTGTGAACACTGTGAACAATGCGTCATTTAAAGTTGCTATGTATATATACAGAGCCATCATCTGCCTAGCCTTTTCCAAACTATGTTGGGCTTGGGTTCCAGTCCAACCGGGTCCAGCTGGATACTAGTATTTAACATGGAGCGACTGCCTGTCTGAACACCTTTACCCAGTTACTGGGTAATACGATACTCTAGATAGGACTGGTTGACCGACTTTCGGGCTTCTGACGACCCGTAACGACTATACAGAGTAAACTTTCAAAACCAAAATGGCTGATATGTCTCCCCGCACCTTAAGAACAGGCGACCGCTATGATATCATTCAGTAAACCTTTTGCAACCTCTCGCCGCATCTTTCGAATCCCTGAGGAACACTTTCGTTTAGCCAAACAAACACTTAACATTCCGACACAAGAGCACACAGAGTTTGTTTTTATGCGCAAGATTGTTTAAATGTACAAAACATTCGATATCAGGCCCTTCCTTATTCAAATTGGTAATATTTAAATTTGTCCTTGTTGATGACCAGATAACCCCGGTCAAGTAGTACCTACGTAAATAAAAATGATTTGATTCGGTAAAAAAAGAGAAGTTCGCTTGGCGTGGTGATTGGCCGTGCGGCTTCAAGGAGGCTGCAAGGGGATGGGGTCCTCGACCTATATTGAAGTCGCTTGCACATCTCACGCACTTATTTACTCTGCTGTTTAACACTGCAGTTATATAGGTCTCCTTGGACGTTGACATACATAGTACAGTCGCACATCAGTGATACTTTGACTTTTGAGCTGGCCTAGTGAACTACGGAGTTTCAATAGAGATCAGCTTATACTGGTTTTGTTAACATTGAAGCACGGTCAACTGTACATACCTACATAGATATCTATACAAAAATATGATACCTACCTCCCTTCGTTTGTCTAGATGTCGATGCCCTGCCGCATGCAAATACGAGTATATGTGCTTTACCTACATTATATATTGTGCTGTGGCGACTTAATGCAGGGTCTGCAGTAATTTATCAAATAAACACATACCTACCTGCTGGTTACGTATTATGTTTTACTTACTGCCACTTGCAGGGTAAAATTAAATAAGCTAGCAAAACTTACTCCGCATACGTGATGTGATCATGATATGTAAACACGACAAAATAAAAAAGTTTTATTGGGGTCAACGACCGCTGGTCCTGTTGTATGCGTTGAGAAAATCTATTTGTTCTTGTTTTATCAATACATAGGTATTGAGCAGTGGTGACCAAGGTGGAGCAGTGGTGGCCAAGTGGTAACGGCCGCAACTTACGAGATGTAGGTCGTAGGTTCGAACCAAGACAGGCGCTTTACTTTGTGTAAATTATTTCATCACCACTGCTCTCAAAACGGTGAAGGAAAACATCGTGAGGAAACCGGAATGTCCTAGAACTAAAAATTCGAAGACATGTGACATCTGCCAACCCGCATTGGGCCCGCGTGGTGACTGGTGGATTACGGCCCACTCCCTCTCACCAAGAGGAGGCCTGTGTCCCAGCAGTGGGAACGTTATAGGCTGATTATGAGTGAGTGTGAGGTATTGATAATACAAAAACAAATAAATTTTCTCGTCTGTGAATCCACACCAAGAAAACTAATATTTTTAGGTGACTAGACTACCTTCGGTCTATGACCCCAAAAGAAAACTCATGAAATGAATTTCTTTTTAATTTGATCATGTTTAAATATCAATACCCATCGTGTCTGCGGGGTTTCGCTACCTAATTTAATTTGACCCTGTATATTAAACTTACTTCACCTGCAATCAAAGGCACTTAAGACGCGCAGAAGTATGACAAAGGTATGTTTCTGAAATTTTTATACTCTCAAAAGACGGTCTTTCAAATAATTTATTTATAAGTATCTAGATTTTTTAGTTACTAAGAAGTAATAGTAAGTAAGTAGAAATTAATAGTCATCTTTCTAGTATTTTTAGGGTTCCGTACTCAAGGTTACCAACAGAACCCTATAAGCTTCCGCTGTCCGTCCGCGGACTGTATTTCATGAACGATAGACAGTTGAAATTTTCACAGAGCCTGTATTTCTATTACTGCTATGTTTTATTTATATGTTATGGGTTTGGTTTCCTCGCTTGGTCCTTCAATGGACCATTGTGCGTGGGCCATGGCGGCCGGTGGTTATTCCAACCAGCCCACCTCCCTCTAGAAGCTGATTAAGTCTCCTGGTCTGGTGAGAACATCTGTGTACAATCTGGGTGTCCCGAGGGTTTCTGACCTTATCTGGGTGACGCCTGTGCACTCAAAGAGCATTTGCGCAATGGTTTCATCAGACTCCATGCACTGGGGACTGTCCGTTATGCTTAGTGTGTGAAGTTTCTATTGCCGCTATAACAACATAATAAAAACATGCATGGTGCACAAAGTTGGTCATTTACTGAACAACAGAAGTCCAAACTTAAGATTTTCCAATGCAAATGCAATAGAGCGCAGCATGGATCGAGCTTTACGCTGCGCTCCATAACTCAAGTAGCGGATGTTGGAGAAAAACAGCCAGCCTGAAGAGGGAGTGTGCTGGACAATTAAAGAAAAATGTGAAATGAAAAAAAAAATGCACAAATGCACCTGGAGCGATGGGCAAATATCGTCACACACTGGACGCAGAGGGTGGATATCACCGTCGCGGTAGACCAAGGCGAAGATGGAGCGACGATGTGGTAACATTTGCAGGGCCAACATGGCCAGAGATCTAGGTTTGGAAAAAAAAAGGGAAGGTCTTTGTCCAGCAGTGGGACATAATTTAGGATAACAAAAAAATAATAATTAAGGGGCGTGTTTTTCTCGGTATTTTATGCTTTTTGTTACGCGGCAGAAGCCTTCGTGTGCGTGCCAGACTTGCACTTGGCCGGTTTTTTATTTTGTTTTTCAATTCAGTCTGTATGGCTTTTAGTCGCCTGTTCAAAGTGACAAGTAATGAAACAGTTGGGAAGAAACAATTATAGATGTTGAAGTTGAGTTGATCTGAAGAAAAAATCTTTCATTTCTATAAATGAATTCAAGGAACAGGTTTGACTGCACGGCTTCCAGCGAGCTGAAAACGAGAGTGACCTGCGCGTGCGTGATGTGTGAGCGTGAGGTCCAGTTTTCGAGCCACCCGGCTAAGTGTTATTGGGCTCATCCAGAAATAAACTCAAAGTTTTCAAGTCTGGATAAGTATACAGAATTGTAACCTGCAGTGCGATTCTGTAACCATCTCACCATGAAAACTTAGGTGAAGTGAGCGTGGAGCAATTCCTAGCAAAAACAAACTCACATCACCTAAGTTTTCACGGTGAGATTTTTACAGAATCAACCGTCTGTAACCATATTCTGCACGTCATGATTCTAGACCTCCTCCAAGTGTAGAAAATTTTCAATGGTAAAAAAAAAAAGAAAAGTGTTTCATAAAAAACCTACGCGGTCAAAATATATGGCATAGCAAAGTTTTTTTTTAATACCCTATGATAAATTTCAACGCAGAGGGGGCTTAGAATCTTAGAATCATGTATTGTGTTGAATTCTTTGTAACTGGGTGCGGGTCGATGTATCCCACCCTTTATTCCTAGGGATATAACATTATTGACAAATTGTGAAAGTATCGATGTGAATATACCTATATATATGTACCTACTTGCTGAATACAGCAAACATATTATTTCGTTTTAGGGCTGATTTTTCCATCGCCAGATAACTTTTGTTCGAGGAATAAAATTGACGTTTGACAGTTTTTGTATGAAATAACTGTCGAAATTTCAAAATTTCTCGAATAAAGTTATCAAGTGATTGAAAAATCAGCCCTTAATAATATAAATGTTGATCAAATTGACACACTACGTTCAATTTCCCACATTACAGTCATTTTATATAGCTATCAAAAAATCGAGTGTGTAACATAATTATGGCATATTAACCGATAATATAATTATTAATATGACTTGAAAAAACGTTCACATGGTATAATAATTTTCATATGCAATAAAAACGTATAACCTAATTTCATGTGTTCGAATGTTATATTTCATATAATCTTCTTTTGCTCTAATAACATTTAGTATAAAGTTCATTACATATAATTTATAATTTGTATAATGTTTTTTTTTTATATAACGTTTAGTTGACCTAATTTTCATATTTACTAATTTTCAGCAAAAAATCTGTAATTTAATAGTAAGTAAATATCAGGAAACATCATACTGTTATAACCTCATCTAACCCAACTGATTCACCAACATTAGACCCGGAGATCTGGCGCTCTGCGGTCGTTGCCGCGGCAAGCTCGCTTTACTCGCTCGCCTTCGCGCGTTCATGGTCACTGTTCTATCCTAACCTAACCTAACGAAAATGGCAGGCGTCTAAAATCGAATCAGTTTTTGTAAAAATATACAAAACAAAGTAGACGTTTCTAAATTAAACGTTACTTATTTGTTATGATTTTGAATGTCATACTAATTGATTATTCATTCAACTGTGCTTTATAGAAAATGTCCTTTATACCATATGTATAAAATTAGGTGAAATGAAATTATATCAATCATTCATTATATAATTTCGTCGTTATATTAATGAAAAGTATATTAAATGAAATTATGTCATTTTGATCATTAGAACTTTTGTTATTATATCAAACGTTACACACCCCAAAAAATCACAGTTGTGATAAACGGACAATATATTATGTAGGTTGGTAGTCAATTTGATAAATAATAATATTCACTGACTTTATCTATTTGCTAAATACTTCTGCGTAGGCTTCCAGGAAATATAGGCGAAAAAAAAAAAAAAATGTATTTATATAATATATACTTACATATTTTTTTATAATGCGTAACAAAGTACACGCCTACACAGCATGCTGGAAATGACAGGGCAAGACAAGTACAGTCAGCCTCAAAAATATGTATACACATAATTTACTCAATTAGTTAAATAAAGGTACAGAGTGTGGGAGAAAATTGTGGTCACATTACAAATCTACGCAAGCACACAATCGCACACGCGTATTTATATAAGGGTACTTCGTCCATTTTTATTCGTTTTGACTGTTACGTAGTTATAATTTTTTTTGGGATAAAAATTATCAATAATAAATCGATTCAGTAAACGATTCTGAAGAAACTACTTTCATAATGTGCATTAATTCAATTACACATTCTTTAAGGCTCCTACAAACAGGCGCGACACGCGTTATAATCGCGCACGACACACAGGCACCGCTTGTTGCGCGACTTGCGGTGCCTATATGTGTCGCGTGCGATTTTATCGCATGTCGCGCCCGTTTAAAGGAGCCTTTAGGCTACTTGTACTACTTAAAAGGTGGGGTGTATCATTTAGGAAACTAACTAAGTAGATATAAAAAGTTACTACAGAAGTAAGAATAAAAATCTGGGGGGAATTAATCAGGCATATTATCTCCGGGTGTTCTCGTCTAGCTAACGGAGAGTACTTGCATAGTCACAACCTTGTAGCCAGGATAATCCATCAGCAACTTGCTCTGAAAGGCAAGTAGGCTGTAGCCTTGTGGAATCGGAGGTGCCGTACTAGGTAGGCATGAGCCCAACCCAGTTCTCGAAAATGGAAATATCAGATTTTACTGGAATAGATTCATCATCACTGACAGGCCTATTGTTGCCACTAAACCATCAGGCTTGCGCGCCGCTCTGATCATCAGATCAGAGCGGCGCGCATTGATTGACATAACCGTCCCGGATGATGAGAACCTCGTGAAAGCCGAGAAAGGTAAACAAATCAAATATCTTTACTTGGCTCACGAGGTTGTCGACATGTGGGATGTGGACTCAGCGATCATTGTGCCGTTAGTAGTGACAGGCAATGGGTTAATAGCCAAGAGCCTTGAGCAACACCTGAGGAGGTTCTCGCTGGGCAGCTGGATCAAGAACTTGATTCAGAAAGCGGTACTTCTGGACACGGCTCGCTTTGTGAGGAGGTTCGTCATTGTTCCCGTATTTTTTATATTTTTAAATGTTTTTTTAATCTTTTTTTTTATAAGTATTTATATGAAATAAAGGGAATCATAATCAGCATATAATGTTCCCACTGCTGGGACACGACCTGTGAGTACCACAGGTCGTAATCCTCCACGGCCCAGTGCGGGTTAGAGGATGACATAACAGTTCTTAGAATTTTTGGTTCTAGGCACCGTTTTGAGAGTAGTGGTGTTTAGCTGATTTAATCCAGCTTTCAGTAGTACCCAACAGCAGCCAGTCGTTATCAGTGGGTCCCGGAAACGATGACTAGTCCGTCTTATTGTTTAGCATAAATCTTTGGAAACTGTCCACTGTTACCGGAGAGGGGGTCTTCCGCTTTGTAATTCAATTGACTGCTTCTGATAATATAAAATTCAATTTAGAAGCAATAGTCCAGTGGTTAAGGTTGTGGATTTAAATCTCTCATGCACGAGGTTGTGGATTCAAATCCGGGCACCAATGTGACTTTTTCAATTCATATTTTACTTTCTAAGTTTATCTTAGACAGCACTGAGATCAGTGAAGGAAACATCGTGAAGAAACCTAAACATACATATACAAAAAACATAAAAATCTGTTTGTAATATCAAAATAACAGCTTTTTATTAAATGCTTATGAAATATATTTGTACGGTACTTATAAAAAAAATAAGTCTTTCTGACTGTCTCTTTGATCCAGCTTATCTCCGAAACGGCTATACTGATTTTGATAAAATTTGGTATCGGGATACTTTGAACCCTTTGAACCTTTTTATCGACATATAACTCGGGCAAAGCCGCGGGCGTTAGCAAGTAATCCATAGGTACTAATATTATAAATGCGAAGGTGTGAGTGCCTGTCTGTTACCTCCGCATGCTTAAACCGCTGAACCGATTTAGATGAAATTTGGTGTAGATATAGTTTGAGTCCCGGGAAAGGACATAGGATAGTTTTTATCCCGATATTACTACGGGATCGACACTTATGCGGGTGAAACCGTCTTAAATCGCCAATCCGCTTTGAGCAGGCGTGGTGATTGTAATGCTCATGCGTTCTTTGTATGAGAAGGTTCCTTTGCCCTGCAGTGGAACAGTAACATGCTGGTGTTATAGCCAAATGGTTAAAATTCCGGCTGTGTCATTTACAGATCTTGGATTCGATACATACTCGTTACAACGCTACATTTAGGCGTATAAACACTTAAAAGATTTTCCCATTACCGAAATCGAACTTGTGACCCTTTTTTTTTATTTTTTTTTGCGGTTGGGAAATCATCAAATGACTCCTCCCGCTCTGGGTGGAGCAGAAGGGAGTGTCAGACTCTTACTGACTAAAACCCACCCGTGTTCCTTCCTTAGCCCTTTATGTTCCGGGCCAACGGTAACCCTTTCGGACAATCCCGCTGACCCGGCAGGCTTCGGCCCTAAGGGGCCCCTCCTCGATGCTGACATCTCTTTGAGGCGCGTGTGGAACACGTACCTACGCGCCGTCCGGCACGGGCCTGGTCCTGATCGGACGGTGAGCTACCCATTACTCTCCGCCCGCAGGCCCGCGCCTACGGTGGCCGGGAGTCATCACGCGGCTCCCGACGCCCGGAGCGTCTCCCGCGGCGGCTGGGACGGGAGGCTCTCTCCCTGAGCCGTACTCCTCAAAGAGGGGTCTTATCGCCGCTATCGCGGCGTGCCCTGCGCTGGGTTGCGACAGTCGCTCTTTCCATGCCGCCATGAGATCGCGCCGGAGGTCCGTCCGCTCCGCAGCGATTTGCCGCGGAAGCGGATCCTCCCCCCGGCGTAGTGCCTCCGCGCGCCACTCATACAGGCGCGCGAGGACTATCGCCTCCAGATCCCATGGCGGCAGTCCGGCAAGGAGGCTTGCCGCCTCGCCAGAGATCGTGCGGTAGCCCCGGATAACCCTTATGGCTACCACCTTCTGGGGCGCTTCAGGTAGGGGGCGGCTCGCCGTCGCAGTGAACGCGCCCACACCGGGGCCCCGTATAGGGCCATGGACCGCACGACCCCCGCGTAAAGCCTCCGGCAGGAGGCGTTTGGCCCCCTCAGGTTGGGCAAGAGCCGCTTGAAGGCGGCCCCGGCCCGTTCCAGTTTGGGGGCCAAACGTCGGAAATGCTCCACGAAGTTCCACCGGCTGTCGAGGACGAGACCCAGGTATTTCATCGTCATTCCGACGCCGATGTGAACCCCTCCTACCGTTAGTTGGGATCCCGATGGCGGCGCGTTCCGGGGCCCATGAAACGACATGGCCTCGGACTTGTGCAATGCCACCTCGAGACCCAACTGCCGGATCCTCTCCACGACTATCGCAACCCCGCGTGTCATCGCGTCGGCCGCCGCCTGATGCGAGCTCCCCTGCGCCAGGACCAGCGTGTCGTCAGCGTAGCAAACCACGCTGACGCCATCAGGGAGGTCGGCGCGCAGCACCCAGTCGTACCGGATGTTCCACAGAGGCGGCCCCAAGACCGATCCCTGTGGGACACCGCACGACATCTCTTGCCGGTTCCACTCCCCATCGCGACCGGGGTAGCTGACGGCTCTTTCCGTCAGATACGCCTCGACTGTTCGACGGAGGTAGGGCGGCACCCGGTGATACCGGAGTGCCTCCACAATGGTGCTCCAAGGGAGGGTGTTGAACGCGTTGGCGATGTCGAGTGACACCGCCACGACGACCCCACCCTGGGACACCGCGTCCCCCGTCGTGAGGGCTCTCACGCGCATGATGGCGTCCACCGTCGAGCGCCCCTTGCGGAAACCGAACTGGCTGTCCGCAAGATCCGGCCCCGTCCTCACCAGGTGCTCGACGAGGCGGCCCGCAACCACTCTCTCAAAGAGCTTGCCGACCTCGTCGAGCAGCACGATGGGCCGGTATGCGGACGGAGAGTCCGCAGGGCGCCCTGGCTTCCGAATGAGGACCAGCTTCCCCGTCTTCCAACGGAGTGGAAACTGGCCTCTCTCCAAACATGCGCTTAAGAACGCCTCCAGTCGAGGCCCGAGAGCCCTCGAGGCCAGGACCCAGGCTTTACCTGGCAAGCCGTCGGGTCCTGGGGCGGTATTTTTGGCCTTCAGCCTACCTACCGCCGCTCTCAGTTCTACCCCGGTCACTTCAGGGATGTCGTCGTCGTCGTCCGCGTGGTCCGCTTCGGGCACCGCCAGTGGCGGAGCCATGGGCGGGGGAGTGTGCTCCCCCCGTGAAGGGAACAGAGCGCTCACCACCTCCTCCACCAGTACAGCTCCGCCTCCGTGGCTTCCGCATCCGGAGGGCGAATGCGGAGCCTGCGGTGCCTAGTGTAAAGGTGTCGCGCATCGACGCACGCCTTGCGTAGTGTCTCCAACTCCAGCGACCACCAGTACACCTGACAACTTGTGACCCTGACGGTACGTTGCTTTATTGCGCCACACAAAATTAATTGGTAAAAAGAAATAATATATATTTGCACATCATCTGCTGCGCAATTTGCCTTATTTATAATAATATTAGTATGCACTGCGTAGTATACAGTTAAACAAGTCTCAATCAGGTATTTAAAAGAAAAAACAAATAACTATTGGTGGATAAAAAGAAACTTAAAACAGAATAAACATACCTTCAGACAATGTTGGTAATGTCATAATGATAACCAATCTTTTGTACATCTATATAATTATATAAAAGAAAGTCGTGTTAGTTACACTATATAGAACTCAAGAACGGCTGAATCGATTTGGCTGAAAATTCGTGGGGTGGTAGCTTAGAACCAGGAGACGGTCATAGGATACTTTTTATCTTTTTTTTTTTACTTAAAGGAGTATGGTAGGAGTAGTGTAGGAGTAGGTTAGGAGTAGGGTAGGAGTAGGGTAGGATTAGTGTAGGAGTAGTGTAGGAGTAGGTTAGGAGTAGGGTAGTAGGGTAGGAGTAGTGTAGGAGTAGGTTAGGAGTAGGGTAGTAGGAGTAGGGTAGGAGTAGGGTAGGAGTAGAGTAGGAGTAGGGTAGGAGTAGGGTAGGGGTTGGGTAGAGTAAGGGGTAGGACACCACGTAGCGCCGGGCAGTTAGAAATAATTTTGCCGGGTCAGCTAGTATACTAAATATATATATACATCCCATGCCAATTTCGGCTACGGTGGTTGCTATTCTTTCCGACAACTAGGTACGGGTTACGGGCATGTGCTTTGATGTATCTATCTTCACTCTACAGATACAAAAAAAAAATACAAAAATGTTTATTTCTTGACAATAGTTCTTTACATTTTGTTGGTGAATGGCACCTCCTTTTAAGCAGATAATGCCTGTGTTAGAAGACGCCGCTCTTTCTTAGGTAGGCTAAAGGTGATAACAAAACTACTGACATTTTACAAAATATACTATACTTACAGTATGTGTGTTCGCATATGAAGTAGGAGGGGTGTGGCGGGTGTAAGTGTGAGAGTGGTGTGATGTGATGTGAGTAATGTGATGTCTCTAAACCTATGTGCACAGTGAGGACACGTTAGAATGCCATTGCATTGTGGTAATGGTACCTATTGTATGTTGGAGGGTGGCTTACTCTTGAGATGATCTCGCCTGCTGACGAGATCACTCCTCCGCTGGTCTTCAAAGTCGTAAACACTTTGAAGACGGACCAGCGTCTTTTTTTCTCTCACGTTTTTTCGTGGGCAAAGCTAGTTAAATAAAACTTCACTAAGGATGAAGCTATCTAACTGTCATAATCACAGAAAAAATACTTTACCTACTTATGTCGTTTTTTGACGTGCAAGTGCCATTCTCAAAACTGTGAAGGAAAACATCGTGAGGAAACAAACCGGCATGTTAAAGAACAAACAATTTGAAGCCGTGACATCTACCAACCCGCACTGGGCACGAGTGGTGGATTACGGCCCACTTCCTCTCATTGGCCCGTGTCCCAAAAGTGGGAAAATTACGGGCTGATTATGTAACACATTCAACCTTGTGGTGGTGAAGGAATATAGCCTCCCCGACCGTTTTCGGTCACGGTAGCCAATCTCAAATGAGGTTAGCCAGGTACGCAGGAGATATTATAGTGCACAAGTGTGCGCGCAAACACAGGTGCACTCTCTGTTCCTTTACTCTCATAATCCGATGGGACGGCAATCCGACACGACCGGAGAGAGTTCAGGCGCAGGACCAACGGCTTCACGTGCTTTCCGAGGCACGGGGGTATTAAACCGCTTCCAAACTCCGGACTGTTACTAAGAAATTCCTAATGGAAAGCCCAATAACACTTTGTCCGACCCGGGAATCGAACCCAGGACCAGGGTGGTTGCAAGCGCGACTGCTGAGCGTGGGGCTCAGCAATCGCGCTTGCAACCACGAGACCGGGGAACGGGGCAGTCAAGGTGAAGGAATATCGAGTTTACGGCTATACCTAAGTAGATATATGAGTGGAAAACACTAAAAATAATCTTCAATCATGCATGGATGATGTTTAAGCCAGTCTCTGATTTATTGGCAGTCAGACAGCGCACAGCCTAAACCAAAGAGGAAAATATGAAAGTAGGTTACTTACCAACGATCACGAAATTTGGGAAATTCAACTCTCAACTTAAAACTTGAGTCAGAAGGATGTGTATGTGGGCAAAATACAGGGTCAAATCAAAAAATTTGCTAGCGAAACTATTTAAACACTCATCATCATCTGCCTAGCCTTTTCCCAACTATGTTGGGGTCGGCTTCCAGTCTAACCAGATGCATTTTACATGAAGCGACTGCCTATCTGACCTCCACATCCCAATTACTGGGTAATACGATACCCCTTGATAAGACTGGTTGTCAGACTTTCGGGCTTCTGACTACCCGTAACGACTGTCATAGATCCACGAATGACAGCCGTTACTGGGCCGGGGCTTAACGTGCTTTCTGAGGCACGGAGGGGTCACGGTATGTAAAGATGTTCACCCATCCACAAACCAACCGCGGCAAGCGTAGCTTAACCTGATCTATCGACCTGTGCGGCTGCTATTATTTAAACACTATAAAAAAAACATGTGATGATTTTTCTTTGGGGTCAACGACCGCTAGTAGTTATGTTACTTGAAGTATGAGTTGAGAAAATCTATTTTCTTTTGTTTTATCATGTTAAGTTAACGATATCCATCACGTTTGCGGAGTTTCGCTAGTTAATTTAAATTTACCTTGTGTACCTAAGGTTTATAAAAAAAAAAAACACAGGTTGATCATCTTACCGATACAATGAATATCAATAAGATATTGCCCTTTACAAGACAAGCGCAAAGCGGTATCAATGCACCTAATTACACGAGCTCACAAGGGTACACGAACGTGACCATACACACCAATAGTCTATAATTAAGTATCAACACATAACTTTATAGTACGTATGCGCTATAGCAATTAGCACCGCTGTCCTTGAAACTCCGACGACCTTAGGACGCGAGTTATGCATAAAGAATCAAATACTAAATTGGAGCTGAGAGCAAAAACTGGTCGGTTCAGGTCTTGAGGTGACGTCACTCCACCGAAACGCGCCCGTTTCCGATCAGAGGACATTATAGAAAACGACAGCAGACTAACTGTTGATACCCGCGCTCAATGGGCACAAGGTTGGAACGTCTGGGATAGCTCCTTTGTTTTTAACGAGGACCACTTTTTGGCACTAGTGCTGCTCGCTCGTCATTTGTTTTACGCTTTTTAATTTGGTGTGTTTTGAAATATGATTTCTAGGCTTTTAAATAGGCTCGTCATAGACGCGAAAACGTATACACATACTTACAGTACGTACATAGGTTCCAAGGGATAAGATCTCAGAACACGTGACACATAAGATTGGTCTACATGCCTTTAAACTGTGCTCCTTATTTTTATATTAACATATAAAATCTACCAGATATCTCCTTATAGATTTTATTTATTTATTGTGTATGACTAATATGCCCGATTCACTCCAAGATTACATATTTAAACCACCAAAATTATGTATATAGCGTCCGGTTTCCAAAAATAGTGCTTTCGGCCATTCTCATAGGCCTTTTAATTATACATACAAGGAGATACTTTATTGGATTATTAGCGATAAGCATTCGATAATTTCCGGCAATGTGTGGTCACCACGAAAGTGCGTTGAGCTGCTTCTCGGGATTGAGACCGAGGTGACCATGAATATGGCGGGAGTGATTAACGCAAGTTAAGACATTTGTTGGAAGAAGTTTTTAACGATGTAGTATGTATGGGCGCTACTAGGTTATTTTGACACGTCGCCAAAATCAGAGGTAACGATGCTATCTTGTTTTTTGAATACAGACAATTTTTTTCCTCAGATCAATATCTGCAATACTTATAGTGGTCAAAATTACAGTGATCCTTATAGTTGTTATAATAAGGCTGCTATTGGGTTGCTGCTGTCAGAGGTAAAATATCTGTGAATGAACATTTCAGAAAACAATTGAGATCGTCGTAGCAGTGTGCATACTGCTTTCATCAGACTATCCCTGTTGCCTTTGCCGTTGCATTTTGTTTCCTTTGGACCACTGTCTAACACAATATTGCACGACTTATGCGAAGCACTAAAGAGTGCTTTACGATCGAAATTTTTTTGTTGCCTCCTTTCTGCAACTGTTTATATTGTTATGCTCCTGCTAGCACTCAGAACCTACTTTTTTATATAATTTATATAGCATTGTATAGATAATTTAATGGAGATTACTTAATTCTGTACTTTTCAAAAATTGATTTAATGCAGTAGAAACGAAAAATACATCGACATATTTCTATAAATCTTCCCTTCAATCAAGTGTGAAACCTGAAAACATCTCGAGTCAATTTTTTTTAAATAGATTCCTTTCGGATGATGAAACCCTATTAAAAATGGCTCTTTTATTCAAAGTAGTTTAATTATAATTATTAAAAAACTAATCAATATAATATCTATATCTACGGTTTTTTATACGATCAAAAATAAGCATTATTAGTCGGGCACTTTTGGATTTTCCAAATTTCTGTTTTCCTTGTTATGATACCTTTATATACCTACATTTTACTATCTCAAGCCCGTGAACTTCTGACCCTCGTCTTTTAAATGACAGGCAGCTAGTACGTAATGTAACAGAAGTTCATATTCGAAATGTTAGTGATATACCTAACGCTAGGAGGACTTATCCCAATCTTTAAAAAATATGTGGCATCACTAATTTCGCAGTATTTTTCGCTTTGTTGTAAAAAACGTGTCGGTTACTCATAGGTCAGCGGTGCGAGGCCAATGTATTTCTGTTAGTTTTTTTAACATAATTTATATGTATTGACAATGAACATAAATCTTTGTTTTATTGGTGTGTATTGTGGCTCAATGACAAGAAATATTGAACCCCACAATTCAAGTTAATTGTGTTAATAAAATTATAATAGCTCTCGATTTCGCATTGCACTCGGTTTCCTATTTATTTTTCATGTTAGCTTGTCGGATTATAAATATGAAACAATAATCATATTTTTGACTGATTTGTTTTGCTCACTTTCAGTAGAATTTTAAGTAAATATACCTTACTTCTGTCTGTCTGTGTGGTGCCGGACTTAAAGAATTGCACCACCCCTTACTCCCCGTGGGTGTCGTAAAAGGCGACTAAGGGTCTTACCGGAGAATGGGCAGCAGCGTTCTCTATTTATTCCACCATCATACCATACTGCGATCGCCAACCCGCCTGCCAAGCGTGGCGATTATGGCAAACCCCCCCCAAAATTGGGGGAGGCCTATGTCCAGCAGTGGACGTCTATCGGCTGAAACGACGACCTTACTTCGTCTTCGTGTCGCTGGCATGACATCATCTGCCTAGCCGTTTCCCAACTATGTTGGGGTCGGCTTCCAGTCTAACCGGATGCAGTTGAATACCAGTATTTTACATGGAGTGACTGCCTATCTGACGTTCACAACCCAGTTACTGGGTAATACGATACCCCTTGGTAAGACTGGTTGCCAGACTTTCGGGCTTCTGACTACCCGTAACGACTGTCAAATATCCAGGAATGACAGCCAGGACGAACGGCTTAACGTGCTTTCCGAAGCACGGAGGGGTCACGGTATGTAAAGATGGTCACCCATCCACAGACCAACCGCGGCAAGCGTAGCTTAACCTGATCGATCGACCTGTGCGGCTGTTATTATTTATCCACGGGCCCCTCGCTGGCACGACAGTTATTCAAAATTTGTTGGACCAAAACTTCGCTACTTTTACGGCATTACCAGTGACAGCGCAGAGGTCATTTTGGTTGCATGTTTTGAAGCACAGAGGGCAGTATAGGAGGTGGAGCATAGTTTGTGACTTAGCTCCACATCCACACCCTGCTGCCGTTCTGTCGAGGTAGCCCCACTTACAAAAATATGTATGTGCATATTGTGCATATAGCAATATGTAAGCCATTTTTTTTTTGCTAGCCTATCCTGTCCCACTGCTGGGCAAAGGCCGCCCCCAAATCCTTCCAGGAACTCTTTTCCCGCGCCACCTCGAATCAAGCCAATTTCTTATCAATATCAAATATTTGAAATTAATAGGTAAGTACTGTACTTACTTATTTTTATTATTTTTCACCTTTATACATGACCTAACTAAGATGAGAAGTGTAATTGACATTCAAATATAATAATTATCTACACAATAGAATTAAAATGCATAATCGAAAAAACTGTATTTTAACCATTGTCAGCGTTATTAATAACAATTATAATACATTTAAGACACATGATTCAACAAATAATAATTATAATGTTCCCAAACTAAGCACATAGGTACATAATTATAAGAGATCAATCATATACCACGAAAATCGTTTCTAAGGATTAATAAATGCATAATAAACCTGCAATTTGTAGTTACAGGATGGTGCTATAATAACACATAATCCATACTAATATTATAAATGCGAAAGTGTGTCTGTCTGTCTGTCTAAACGCAAAAACCGCTGAACCGATTTAGATGAAATTTGGTATAGACATAGTTTAAAAGGACACAGGATAGTTTTATCCCGATAAACCCACGGGATCGAAACACACGCAGGTAAAACCTCGTGGTGCAGCAGCTAGTAGGTACTCGTCTTCTACACTAATCTACACTAATAATATAATAATAATAATAATATTATATTATATCTATAATAATATTATATCCCCGCCGCCGTATCTCTACGTTGACGCCGTGGTGGGGCTTGCGCGCTCCAAACTCTAGGCCTATGCCGGAAGAGTTTACTTTGCTGGAATAGGTCTAAGGTGAGGAGCCAGACCAAGAGAGATACAGAAATCCGCAGGGCTGCATGTGGCGAACTGTTGGGCAGTAGCGACCCCACGGACCCTATCTTCAGGGAGAAGTCTTGTTCCTCACCTCTGGCTTGCCTTTATTGGCCGGCTGGAGTGAACAATGACGATGAACAGAGCTCCCACCCCATTCTTGCCTTTATTGGCCGGCTTGAGTGGAGATTCGCAAGAGCAAACGTGCTCGGAGGAAGGAAGTATTCCAGTAAGATGCTGGTAGGGATCTTGACCGTACTTCCGGGATTGTCCTGATAGCCGTGGAATACCTCTCCTCTCCTCATAAGCACCTCAGGACATGTTGCCCCCTTGTTGCTACGTCACTATGTGCTAGCGATCGTTTCCGGGGGCCCATTGTTGAGTGTGCAAGTCACCCCCTGCCATTTTATCCGTGTATATATAAAACATTGATCAGGCAGGGGTCGTAGTTATTCCATAGTTCTTGGTAACCAGTCCACTTTAGCCACCCAAACCCATAGTCCAACTTTTTATTTTTCCATATCCTGCAATAGTCCTACACCAACCGGGGGTTATCCTTGGGTGCACTTGCATAGCGCATACAGGGATAATCGTCGGTTGGTGCCGCATTTCATTAAAATTTCCTAAGGGGCCTCTGCGAGTTGGCTTCAGCCCCTCGTACGCCTTCCAAAAGACCGGGACCCAATGGTTCCGAGAAAAAAGAAAAAAGAAAAAAAAGATAATATTATAAAGAGGAAAAATTTGTTTTTTTGTTTGTTTGTTTGTAATGGATAAACTCAAAAACTACTGGACTGATTTTTAAAATTTCTTTCACCATTAGAAAGCTACATTATCTGCGAGTAACATAGGCTATATTTTATTTTAGAAAAAATAGGAGTCCGTAAGATATTTGGGTTTTTCGGACCCAAGGTGTAAAAATCATCTAAAAAGTTCCTTATTTGGCGTACGCCGCCTAAACTATAGAAGATAGAACCATAAAATGTTCTAATTAATTAAAGATCTTAAAAATATCTACAAAAAAGGCGCGACACACTATACCTATCTATTTCGAGCTAAGCACAACAACCATTTTTTATTTAAAAATCTTGAATTTAAAAAAATAAACTATTTTGTCACAAAGTACTGTTTATGTAGATAAGATTTAATCTTTAATTAATTAAAATTGGACGTTTGGTTTGAAAGTTATGGCGAAATAGCTTAGAACCAGGAGACGAACATAGGATACTATTACCTTTTTTTTTACTTATAAGGAGTAGTGTAGGAGTAGGGTAGGAGTAGGTTAGGAGTAGGGTAGAAGTAGGTTAGGAGTAGAGTAGGAGTAGGGTAGGAGTAGGTTCGGAGTAGGGTAGGAGTAGTGTAGGAGTAGGGTAGGAGTAGTGTAGGAGTAGGGTAGGAGTAGGGTAGGGGTAGGGTAAGGTAAGGGGTAGGACACCACGTGAACGAAGTAGAAATAATTTGTATGGCAAAACAACGTTTGCCGGGTCATCTAGTATAACATAAAATTACGCCTCTTTTCCTAGGAGGGTTAGGCAGAGGTGTACCTCTACCAATAAGTAGGTAGGTACTGTAGAGCCTCACTATGTACACACCCACTTGTCGCCAATTATGTTTAGGTCCCATGTAAGGGGCAAGTCTGTATTGCCATCAAGGGCTCAAATCTAGACCCCGGGCTACTACTGAGAAATTCCTGATAGAAAAACCTAATAACTCTTTGTCATCATCTGCCTAGCCTTTTCCCAACTACGTTGGGGTCTGCTTCAAGTCTAACCAGATGCAACTGAATACAAGTATTTTACATGGAGCGACTGCCTATCTGACCTCCACAACCCAGTTACTGGGTAATAGTGGTTACCCCTTGGTAAAAGTGGTTGTCAGACTTTCAGGCTTCTGATGACCCGTAACGTAACTGTCAAAGATCCACGAATGACAGCCGGGACCAACGTGCTTTCCGAGGCGCGGAGGGGTCTCGGTATGTAAAGATGGTCATCCATCCACAGACCCACCGCGGCAAACGTAGCTTAACCTGATTGATCGACCTGTGCGGCTGTTATTATTTAGTCACGAGACCCTTCTTTTGCTATTTTGCTACAGGCAGGGTTCTTTCCTTTCTTTCTAATAATACTTAGTCCGACCTGGAAAATAATCAAACCCATTACCTCAAGTTCAGTAGTTTCCAGACAAACGAGGTTAAATAAAGGAAAACTTTGTGTTGGTCTGACGGATGATGAAAAGTTTGAGGGAGGCCCCTCAAAACTTTTGAGTAAGGATAAGGATACGGTATTTAATTAACCAATTACCTTAACCTACCCTTAGTGGGAAAACTAAAACGGTGAAGGAAAACATCGTGAGGAAACCGGCATGTTCTAGAACCGACATTTCGAATACATGTGACACCAACCAACCCGCACTGAGCCCGCGTGGTGGATTACAGCCGACTCCCTCTCGAAGAGAGGAGCAGCCTGTGCCCCAGCAATCGTAACTTTATAGGCTGATTATTCTATATACATCTACTGTCTGTGTGGTGCCGGATGTCTGTATGGTGCCGGACTTAAAGAATAGCACCACTCCATACTTCCCGTGGGTATCGTAAAAGGCGACTAAGGGGCGTACCGGAGAATGGGCAGCAGCGTTCTCTATGTATTCCACCACCATACCATACTGCGATCGCCAACCCGCCTGCCAAGCGTCGCGATTATGGCAAACCCCTTCGCCCCTTTTGGGGGAGGCCTATGTCCAGCAGTAGACGTCTTTCGGCTGAAATTATGATGATGATGATGATCTACCTGCTGTCCATGTTCAACAATGTCGCATCCATTAAAGCTTTCGTAGACACACGTAAGATTAAGTCCGAAAACGTGTCATCATCTGCACAGCCTTTTCCCAACTATGTTGGGGTCGGCTTCCAGTCTAATTGAGCGCAGTTTATACCAGTATAAGCGTAGAGTAACTGCCTATCTGACCTCCACAATCCAGTTACCTATTTGGTGGGGCACCAAGTAGATAACTTGGTAAGACTGTCTGAACTTCTGTCAAAGATTTACGAATAACAGCCGAGACCAGCGGTGCAAGGTCCGAAAACGTGTCTAATGTGTTATATTTTATGTTTTAATCTCTTTCCTCATCTTTAACCTCGCTGAAGATGAAGAGAAGTAGACCTGCAATGGACATCAGGCAGAGAGCAAAGCATGGTCATCAATATTGAAGATTTACGCATTCTATTAAAAATCCACACCATTATCACGAACTGCCTTTCCCAAAATATGTTGGGGTCGGCGGTGAGTTTAACCGCATGCAGCTGAATACTGCGTATCTGACCGCCACTATCCAGTTACTTGGCAACGCGGTACCCCTTGGTAAGATTGGTTGTCAGACTTACGGGCTTCTGACGACCCGTAACGACTGTCAAAGATCTACAAATGACGGCCGCGGCTGAGGCCTTAAAACGTGTTTTCTGAGGCTATGTAATGGACGATCACCAATCTATGGACCGACCTAGGCAAGCATGGCTTCGATATAGAACCTTCGATTGCCCCGTGTGACCGTTATAACTCAACCACGAGCCTCGTCCTCAAGTGGGAGGCAGTCACCTCCTTCTACGAAGCAGTCATGCTAGCGAAGGAGGTGGCGGGACGGTTCAGGGAGAGAGCCTCCCATCTGTGCCTCCGCAGGGGACGCCTCAGGCCTCGGGAGCCGCGTGATGACTCCCCGCCACCGTAGGCGCGGGCCTGCGGGCGGAGAGAAATGGTAGCTCAATGTCCGATCAGGACCAGGCCCGTGCCGGACGGCGCGTACGTGTCCCACGCGCGCCTCAAAGAGACGTCAGCAACAGAGAAGAGGCCTGATAGGACCGAGGCCTGCCGGGGCAGTGAGAAAAAGGGCTAAGGAAGGAATATGGGTGGGTTTTAGTCAGTAAGAGTCTGACACTCCTTTTCGCTCCACCCAGAGCGGTAGGAGTCATGATTTCCCACCCAAAAAAAAAAAAAAGCCCCGTCCTCAGCCAGGAGCTCCTTCATTAAAATGCACACCCTATAGGTAAATCCTCACGTCCGCGTAATGTTTTATTTTATCTAACTGCATTATTAAGAGGTGAGGCAGCGCCGGTGGTCTGCGGCCTGTTTGATGAAGCAACCTTCAAATAACATTAGCCGATCGCTTGTTTTCCGTCATGACAAGACTTGTAAAACTAATTAGAAATATGTTTTGTTTAGAGGTCAAACTGGGATCAATGGAATCATCACTTGCGAGAATTTTAAGTAAACAACGTTTCTAAATCTGTACTACATAATAGCATAATATATAAATGCATTAAGTAAGCCCACATTCGCACAGACGTAAATAATATTGCGGCGAGATTTTATCGCTCACTGGATTTTCAAGCCTCGATCTTGAGCCGAGCATTGAGAATGCAACAGAGAGCATCCCAGCACGCCAAAAACACACTGTTGCATTTTCAACTCTCTGCGGTAGGCAGTGCGTTGAAAATCCAGTGCGCGAAAAAAAATCGTCGCGGGAAAAACGCGCCTGTCTGTTATCTTATCACGCCTAAACGGCTGAACGGATCTGGATGAAATTTTGTCTACGGATAGATCATGACTGGATTAGTTAAGACATTAAGATCCTCTTTTTTATCCCGGTAGTACGTTCCCGGACGTTGGACGTTGTGGTGCCGGACTTAAATGTCTGTGTGGTGCCGGACTTAAAGAATAGCACCACCTCATACTTCCCGTGGGTGTAGTAAAAGGCGACTAAGGGTCGTACCGGAGAAAGGGCAGCAGCGATCGCCAACCCGCCTGTCAAGCGTGGCGATTATGGCAAACCCCCCCTATTTTGGGGGAGGCCTATGTCCAGCAGTGGACGTCTTTCGGCTGAAATGATGATGATGATGAGTACGTTCCCGCGGGATACTGTCTGTACTTCGCGCGAGCGAAGCCACGCGCTAAAGCTATAGTAACATAATTACTGTAACGTCATGCATGTATTTTGTCAACAAAAAATTAAGTTCAAGATGTAATAGGGTACCAGCATCATTAGGCTGGTTTTGTAGCATTCCACAAAACTAGACTACGGGCTGCATCTGAAAAAACATTTTAGCCGAATTGGGTATCGAACCCAGGGACCTCACGTTCAGCAGTCGCGCTTTCAACCGCTATACCAACGAGGCTTTCTAATACTTTTTTTTAATAATCCAAGTGAAAACTTCATATCTGTGCTATCCATACTAATATGTAACCCTTATATAATTGTAATAAAGTATAAATTAGAATGATCGCCGAAGGTTTAAGAAAACTCACGTCAAACATTCTAATTTATACTTTATTACAATAAGGTAAGAGTTACATCGCAATGGTAATATTATAAAAGCGAAAGTTACTCTGTCTGTTAAGTTTTCACGCCTGAAGTGGCCTGAACCACTGAACCGATCATTATGAAATTTTAAAGATAGGTAGCATGTGACCTGAAGACGGATATAGGCTACTTTTCCGTGGAGTTTCTTGCCGGTTCTTCTCCATAGGAAACGACCATTGAAACCGTGCACCTAGCTTCTGACGTTTCATAAGTGCCCATGCCCTTTTTGATTTCATCCTCGATGGCAGACGAAGTCGCAGGCAACAGTTAGCGTAGTTTCAATTTACTGGGAATCACTGTCAAAAGTGATGAAGTAATTACTAGGTCCCCTATACCTACGAGTTGGAGGTCGTAGGTTCGATCCCAGTTAGATCACTTTACTTTGTGTAAATTCTTTCATCACAACTGCTCTCAAAACTGTGAAGGAAAACATCGTGAGGAAATGGCATGTCCTAGAACCAAAAATTCGAAGACATGTGACATCTTCCAACCCGCACTGGCACCGCGTGGTGGAATACGACTCACTCCATCTCGAAGAGCCTCTCGAGATGCTTGAGTCCTAACAGTGCGAACATTAGGTAAAGGTTGATCAATTATGCTATACTTACTCATTTATTTGAAGAATTACGTTGAGATTAAGAAGTCCTTATCAGTTTTAAGTATCCCAGTTAGTGTGTAAAAGGTTTTTTTTCTTCTTTATAACGAATAAAGGTTTCCCAAAACTTATTTATTACGTACTTTAAATTTAAATGAGAGAATATCGTATGTACATAAAATACTTTAAAAGCGATTCTTGTTGTTTTTTTTTTTCTTCGCCGCGACGTTGCACCGACACCAAGATGCTTAAAGACCCGTTTTTGATGCATTTGAACCGATTTAGTCGAATAAAAGTTGTTATTAGGGTAACCACTTGATTCGACGTAATTTGGATTTCTTGAAATTATTGTTCCCAATGCTTTTATTTTCTGAATTTCCGATGAGTAATGTAGTTATTATAGTGATTCAGACAAAATTGATGATTTTTTTGTACTTAAATTCGCTACAGCCGAAGTTAGACAATACAATGTGGAGACGACAACATCATCTGCCTAGCCTTCTCCAACTGTGTTGGGGTCAGCTTCCAGTCAAACCAGATGCAGCTGAAGACCAGTAAGTATTATTATTACATGGAGAGGGAAATACGACAATAAATGAAAACACTGACAATGTTAATGCATAGGATTATTGAAACTATCAAATACATTTTTTAACGATTTTTTCAAACAAACTAAATGGTAGCAATGGGCGAGTAATTCATCTACTCGTCCTATATGCCTTTGGCCCATTTAGGACGATTTGCAGAAAATATAAATAAATTATAAAAGTACAATGAATACAAAAAAAAGTGGGACGACTTGCAGAATAAAAAATTCTGCAAGTCGTCCCACTTTTTTTTTTTGTATGGTACTTTAAACTTTATCAACGTTTGGTACGGTTACCAAGACAAGATATAACAATATTTATTATGAATTTTTAGTTTTTACTTTTGTTTTATTCTTAAATTATTAAATATTTTGTAACAAATTATTTTTTTTATTATTTCCACACACAGAACCGTTTGAAGTGGAGATGCTTGGGGGAGGCCTATGTTCAGCAGAGGACGTCTTTCGGCTGAAATGATGATGAACTTTGCTACTGATTGTACCTTTTCTCATTTTGATAGTAACGTGGGACGACTTGCAGAATGAAAATATAATTTATTTTGATTTTCTGAAGTCGTCCTAAATGGGACGTAGGCATGTAGGACGAGATGATGAATTACTCCAATGGGCCGATTAAGGGTTTTGTCGATCAGCCGACTAGCTATAATGACTAAACCATTGAATATTATTTTTTATTATTTAGAAGAACACAGTTTAATCGTCGTCTTCACCTTGTAGTCCTAAGGTAAGTATACGATTGGCAGCAAATGTACGAGCAACAGTCCGGCCGTCGAGAGAATACGTTATTGATAATCTGTCAGATTCATACAAATGAATACGTGTTTTGCGAATTTGATGTTTATTACCTACTCGAAATGTCGCACTGGCAGGTGTTAAGATTCCATTCTCTCGTCGGCCACGGCCGCACTTATAGTATTTTAGGCTGCACAGCATACGAGGAGGTTGCATGCAAACTTTTATTTTGATTTTAACACTTTTACACGTCAATCATATTTTTTTTTAACTAGACGAGGTCGGCGTTTCCTATCTAACTACTCTGAGAAGAAAGGCCGAAACAAACTCAGAGATCACAGTCTCTTTTAAAGTCCAGACGTAATCTTGGTCAGGTTATATGAAGACCATGTAGATCGATGTCTGAGATGATCTTTTGAGGAAAGAACCACACAGATTGAGAGGACCTGTCCAGTCAGTGCACGCATTTGTTAGAAATCGTGCAGCTCAACTCAAGACTTAACTTTTCTCAAATAAAGATGATCAAAATACAAAACAATTAAATGTTAAACTTTCCAAGGAAAAGGGAAATTTTAAGATATTCAGCGAGGTTATTCAAAGTTTGACATCAGTGCGACGGATTTTCACGCCGTTTTGATGTGAAATAAGTTACACGATAAAGTTCAAGGCTTGCGGCAAACATCTAAAAGTCGGATTATACTGGGTAATAGGTACAAAGTTAACTTGATCAAATTACTTTAGATACAATTATCCAATCATTTGGAATTCTTGTACGGCTTTCAGGTGCTAACTTTTTGATTTGAGATCAGTGCTGCACTGGTGGCTCAGTGGTAACGGCCGCGACTTACGAGTTGTAGGTCGTAGGTTTGATACCGTTAGGCACTTTACTTAGTGTTAATTATTTCATCACCACTGCTTTCAAAACGGTGAAGGAATAAATCGCGAGGAAACCGGCATGTCCTAGAACCAAAAATTCGAAGACATGTGACATCTACCAACCCGCACTGGGTCCACGTGGTGGATTACGGATCACTCCCTCTTGCAGAGGAGGTCCGTGTCCCAGTAGTGGGACCAATATGGGCTGATTATGCTAAACATAAAAAGCTAAAAAAACACAAACCTCACTTACACACTAACACCCAGACTTGGCACAACTATTGGTCACACAAATAGTTGTCCCAAGCAGAAATCGAACCTGCAACACTTTTACACGTGACGCAGCAGCCACTACTGCGCCGGCTTGGAACAACTCTGGGTCACACAAATAGTTGTCCCGAGTAGAAATCAAACCCGCAACAGGTTTACTCGTGACGCAGCAGCCACTACTGCGCCGGCTTGGAACAACTAAGGGGCACACAAATAGTTGTTCCGAGTAAAAATCAAACCCGTAACACGTTTACACGTGACGCAGCAGCCACTACTGCGCCGGCTTGGAACAACTATGGGTCACACAAATAGTTGTCCCAAGCAGAAATCAAACCCGCAACACGTTTACACGTGACGCAGCAGCCACTACTGCGCCGGCTTGGAACAACTATGAGGCACACAAATAGTTGTTCCGAGCAGAAATCGAACCCGCAACACGTGTCGCAGCAGCCAATCTCTTAACTACTGCGCCGGTGATGCTGATGATGTATATGTAGATGTAATTGTATAAATAATTATCATTTAATTATTAATATTTAAATCACGCCTTTCATTCATCATGGTAGCATAAGAGCGCGCAGCACTTTACATAACAAGGCTTAAAAAATCAGATTGCTATGGGTCTCATAGCTATTTTATTTTAAGCCATCTATCATTCTCGCTCTATCGTCACATACAGCGCTAAAACAACACACTTCACTTCTTTGACAGTTCACCAGAGGACCAAACTTGGGGTTTGCCAGCGACCGATGGAGTGCAGTATCCTCGGAGTTCGACGTACCCTCCAAAAACCAGCAAAGCTCAAGTGGGCCTGGGCCGGACACGTTTGCCGCACGTCGGTTGCATTGTGGGCTAAGACCACCACATCATGGGCCCCTGAAAACGTCCAACCTGACCTGGCGTAGATCACGGGACAAGCTTGACGCCTATACGGGATCGGTCCAGATTGGCGTAGGGTCGTTTTGAGTGGAAAAAGGAAAGGGAGGCCCTGCCTTGGGACATCACAGACTGATTTATTTATTTATTTATACTTTATTGTACACCACAAAAATATATAACATGTAAAAGATACATCAAACACTACAAATTATACAATGGGCGGCCTTATCGCTATCTGCGATCTCTTCCAGGCAACCTTGCATTGGCGTTTTGGCATATATTTATTCTATTTATTTTCTACTAGAATAAGGCACGAAACCACGGACAGACGACGAGCAGTAAAGCGTGGTCACACCAATCGCGATAGAAACGCAATATCGCGTGGCGCTGCAGCGATGCAATAATTGTTGCCCCAGGACGACGCCCGCACGCTTCGCTTTAATTAATAATGCCAGCGTACAAATTGCAGCCATTTTTGTACCGCGCTATATCGACTATTTAGCTTTTAGCATTTTGTGACATTGATTTTCAGGGCTCCGTACCTAAACGGGACTTATAACTACGCCTACGCCGCACATTGGACGGAAAAACAAGCTTCCCTTTCATGGGATTTTTGAAAAAAAAAGTTCTATTTGATAGTTTTAAGTAACTATACAGTTTTGTCGAGTACATTAAAACATTGAATAAATTCGTAGTTACGGGGTTTTTTTTAAATTCTCATCATCATCATCATTTCAGCCGAAAGAGGTCCACTGCTAGACATAGGCCTCTCCCAAAAGGGGAGGGTTTGCCATAATCGCCACGCTTGGCAGGCGGGTTGGCGATCGCAGTATGGTATGGTGGTGGAATGAATAGAGAACGCTGCTGCCCATTCTCCGGTTAGACCCTTAGTCGCCTTTTACGACACCCACGGGAAGTATGGGTTGGGGTGGTGCTATTGTTTTTTAATCTATACCATAATAAAATGACTTTATAAATATTTCAAATGTATGAAAATGGAATTTGTTTTCCTCATTACTTCTGTCTGTCTTGGATTGTAAAGCTGAAACTTTTAGGTATTGTTGCCGAGCTTATAACAAATCCACCTGACCTTTGACTTTGACCCCGAACTTCCCCGTTCAAAAGATATGAATGAATTAAAAATGCATATTTGGACGATGTTGTAATTACGCGGTAATGTACCTCAAATATATATATATATATATTTTACCCAGTATTATATTATTTACCTGAAAGACGACAAACCTATATGACTATCGATTTTGGCGGAAAGTGTACATAATCATAACGTATAAATAAATTATTAATTGAATTCATACAACAAATAATGCGATATGAATTCAACGATTCAGGAGAAGAGCCAATCACAATTAAATTACTCAATGTCACAGTCAGATAGGTTTACTAAAGTCTACATTTTCTATATCTGAACTAGAAGTTAATAACAATTTGGATTCATCTTATAGAGGTTATAGAGGTATGAAGAACAGGGTGTAAAATTCACTCATCCTCCATAGAAAAGGGAGGATCCTCCGACCAGACGGGTGTTGTGTCTGGCGGGCAACTGCCCGATAATTCATGTCGGGCCGTTGTATCTATGCTAGTTGCGCGGTAAACTCTGCTTGCGTGATGCAGGATTTGCGTGACGTCAGTATGACGCGTTGTTCGCATTTGGCGTTGTAGATACCGCTACAAGGTTTACTACGAAGTTGTCTTATCTTAGGTCTGAAACTAGAGAGACATGGGTCAGAGGATATCAGCAAATAATGCATAATATCATCATTTGTTGCAACATTTGTTGCAATTCTGCTAGTTTTCCGCGAGTAGGAGGTGCTGAATATTTTGTAATCTTTGTTGCGAGCTTCGGATGCCTCTTCAGAAAGTTTACCGATTGGAATAAGGTTATTGTGTTCAATTATGTCGGCACCATGCATGAGTAATTTACACACACTTGAGGGCATGTAATACCATGCATAGAGCTCAACATATCTATGAGCTGTTGTAGCACAATAGTGCCGGAACTTCCACGTCTGAAAATTATTGCATCCATAAGCAGTTCCATTATACAGGGTTATGGGTAAAACATTAACAACCTCTTAAGAGGTTATTGTACTCATCATTATGAACAACTTTTACTATGGGACCAAACCTGGAATCGCGAAAATAAATCAGCTGTTCCCCCTACATTTTGACGAGTTATACGAACATAAATGTAGGGAACAGCTGTTTTTTTTTTCGTGATTTCATTTTGGTCGCATAGCAAAAGTTGTTTGTTCATAATGATGAGTACCATGACCTTTTATGAGGTTGTTAATGTTTTACCAATAACCCAGTATAGCTTTGTATTTTCCTCTTCAGATAGAGAAATGTTCACAGGAGTTAACACTTTTTGTAACAACATGTCCACATTATAAGAATTTTGTTTCATGAATACAAATAAATCGAGATTTGACGTAATTCCCTCCATATTGAGCAACAACAAATTAGCGCAAGTAGAACGTTAGGGTACGAATTAGTGGATGCAGTTCCTTCTTCAGAACCGGTACTGGATTTCCGGTACTGACTCGGAACCGGAATTACCCGGGAAATCTGAACTTTCGGTACTTACGCACAAATGTAGCTATTTATTTATTGTATGATCACTTTGTATACGACGTATTAATAAATTTTAGTGTAATGCAAGGCAAATAAAATTTTATGACGCGAAAATTCTCAGTAAGTATTTTCAATTAAAATATTAAATATGTTTTTTTTTAACATTATTGTATAAAAAAGTAGTTTATTGAATATGATTTGTTACTTTATATTGAAAAAAAGAAAGAAAATAATAAAGTACCTAAAGTATCGAAAAACCCGGGACTACGGGATGAAGACCCGGTACCGGATGGCTGTAAAAATCCCGAGTATTCCCGGTGTTATCGAGAGCGGGATTTCCCGGGAGCATGCCCTAGTACGAATCAGTAATGATAAGTGAAATTAAGTAGAGATGCTCTTAGTAGGTACCTGTTTATACTGCTTTAATTTAGAATATAACTCTAATCCATTTCCGGAAATGATTGTCTTACCTTAAGTGCATTTAAGTACATTATTATTACATTCCCATTATTTGACAAAAAAGGAATCTAATTACCCTAATTAGCGTAACCAGAACTCCAATTCATTAACCGAAATCATTGTTTGATCTTTCACGACAGTTGTACAGTCTTTTTTTTTTAGAGTAACAATAAAATTCGCAGAAAAATGGTAAATGTACTCGAGTATGTTACCATTATTTGATAAACAATGAACCTAATCACCCTATAATTAACAAAACCAAAATTTTTGGTCACACCTGCGCAATTACAATGGGAATTGAGGGTAGGTGGTGACTATTGTTAAGTGAGGCAGTCTACTTTGATAAATATTGGTAGGTAATTAAGGAATTCTTAGTAACTGAATACAATATTGCGGCTTTGACAACCATTTTTACCATCACTAAATCTTCAAAATATAAATTTTTAATGAATTCATACGTTTTGAACAAGGACGGTTTTCATCAAGATCAAGTCAAGATCGGTTTTCATCATAAGTTTGTTGTCTATCAGGGCTCAATACTGGGAAAAAATATATATATATATTTGAGGTATGTACATTACCGCGCATTACAACATCGTTCAAATATGCATTTTTAATTCATTCATATCTTTTGAACGGGAAAGTTCGGGGTCAAGATCAAAGAACAGGTGGCTTTAGTATAAGTTCGGCAACAATACCTAAAAGTTTCAGCTTTGCAATTCATGACTGAAAAAAGTTATGAGGAAAACAATTTCCATAAAAAAAAAAAAAAAAAAATTATGGTATAGATTTAAAAATAACCCGTAACTACTACTTTATTCAATGTTTTAAGGTAAGTACTCGACAAAACTGTATACTTGAAACTATCAAATAAAACATTTTATTTTTCAAATTCCTACGAAATGAAGCTTGTTTTTCCGTCCATTGTGCCCCGCGCGCCGTCTGTCGGAACAACCGGGGCAAAATGGAACACCTGATATAATTTGGAGTTTTTCAGGCACTTTACAATTAAGTAATTATTTTTATTGCCTGTAATTTTAGTTGCATAAAAGATAAGTTTCTACAAGTTTAATTATTTACAAAGACTAGATCCACAACTTCACTTGAAAACAAAACACAAACAGAATACTTTGCCATCACTCACTGACATATCGGATATACATTAAAACCGAGTACCTATATCCCGAGGACAGCCGTAGACATCCGAAGCGGGTATTTTTTTGTCTTATAAACAAAACACGCGCGGTGTCGGTTACGGTAACAGTGGCGCCAGTTCAATGGTTTTTTGCCATCTCAAAAAATGCCTAACGAGCCTAAATAAATTTTCACTTTAAATAAACTTATTTTCTCAACTCATACTTCCCTGCAATTACCGTGCCATCCTTACTTACCCATTACGCCTGCGGAGTTTAGCTAGTAAATTTAAGTTGACCCTCTATAATCGTCCGCCAACAAACCTAAGGCCTCTCGCCCACGGCGACTTTTTGTAGCGATGCTCGATGTAGCGATGCGACTTTTTGTAGCACCGCTACAAAAAGTCGCATCGCTACATCGATAATAAGACGCATTAGTCGCATTTGCAACGCGCTACAGAAGCAATGCCAACGCGCTACTAACACGCTACAGCAGCGCGACTGTATCGATGCAAACGGGCGACCGTGTCGGACGACATCGGGGAGAGAACGGAGGGAGGGTGGCGCGTGAGTGCAGATGTGGAGAATCGAGCACTACTGAATCGCGTTTGCATCGCGACAGAAGCGCGACAGTATCGTTTTTGCATCGCGACTGAGAATCGTGGTGTGGGCGAGGGCAAACAGCTAGCGACCGCATCGCGACTGTTTCGATGCGAACGCTCGACAGCATCGCTACAAAAAGTCGCCGTGGCCCCTCTCCCACGGCGACTTTTTGTAGCGATGCTGTCGCGCGTTTCGTATACGCGCACCGTTACAAAAAGTCGCATCGCTACATCGATACTAAGACGCGTTAGTCGCATTTGCAACGCGCTACAGAAGCGATGCCAACGCGCTACTAACACGCTACAGCATCGCGACTGTATCGATGCAAACGGACGACCGTGTCGGACGACATCGGGGAGAGAACGGAGGGAGGGTGGCGCGTGAGTGCAGATGTGGAGAATCGAGCACTACTGAATCGCGTTTGCATCGCGACAGAAACGCGACAGTATCGTTTTTGCATCGCGACTGAGAATCGTGGTGTGGGCGAGGGCAAGCAGCTAGCGACCGCATCGCGACTGTATCGATGCGAACGCGCGACAGCATCGCTACAAAAAGTCGCCGTGGCCCCTCTCCCACGGCTATTTTTGTAGCGATGCTGTCGCGCGTTTTACAAAACGCGTGACTGCATCGCTTCTATCCCGCGTTAGTCGCGTTTGCAGCGTGCGATAGAAACGATGCAAACGCGCGGCTGTATCGATACACATGCGCGACAGTATCGCGACTGTATCGATGCTTTCTTTAGTAAATGGGTGCATCCAATATATATTACGCTGCTTACGTCAATTGTTTCATATTTTTCAATAAATTACCAGGGTTGTGTCATTGCGCTTCTCTTTCTTTGCTATGCAGTCCGACAAAGACCACGCTTTAGGACATGTAGTCGCCTTAAAGACTAACTTTACATTAGTTCAACTCTGTAATGTTAACTTTGAACCTTCACTAAAGTGACCGCACACAATTCGAAAGCTACCGCAGTTGTTTTATAATAATTAATACTTGACATACTTACATAATTATTTAGCCTATAATGTTCCCAATCCTGGGTCACAAGCCTCCTCTCTGAGAGAGGGAGTGGGCCGCAATCCACGACACAAACCCAGTGCGGGCTGGTTGATGTCAAATGTCCCCGAATTTTTGGTTCTGGGACATGCCGGTTTCCTCACGATGTTTTCCTTCAGCGAGAGCAGTGGTGATGAAGTAATTTACACAAAGTAAAGCGCCTGGGTGTGTTTCGAAACGACAACCTACAACCCATAAGTTGCGACTTTTACCACTGGGTTTCTGCTCTCTTTCCAGTAAGAGAAGTGGTATATCTATAAATTGTTTTGGATTGCCAGTTCATGGTTCAGGTTAAAAACCTTGCAAACCATATCATTATTTGACCAGACCGAATTTCGGCGTTGGCGACATTGCCGAGCAAACTCAGCGGTGTCAAGTCTTCGGCGCGGGAGATATTATAGTGCACAAGCGTGTGCACAGACACAGTTGCACTCTCTTCTCTCACTCTCATTGCCCGATGGGACGGCAGCTTCCAAACTCCGGGCTGTTACTAAGAAATTCCCAATGAAAAACAATTTGTCCGACCCGGGAATCGATCCCAGGATCCCATGCTTAGCAGCTCAAGACCATAGATATCCGACTCAAGAGCAACGGAGCAGTTACTTTTCTATTACCAGCGACGTAAATGGAGCATAAACAATATTTTATAATAGTTATCGCCACACCGATGACATATACTTGCTGTTCTATAATATTATTAATACGCGTACCGGGTACGGGTGTAGGCTTGCAGACCTGTAGGCATGCCTCACAGTTTATAGCGATAGCTGGAGAGATAGTAACTGTAGATACACGAGCTATGCTAATGAACGATGTTCTGAAATATTAAGGCGGTTTAAACTCAGGTTTACCTAATTCCTAACGTTTTACGAGCTGCCGTTTTGCATGTGGTGTGCAAAAGCAAAAATTAATGGTCTTCGATATTTAGATTAGGAATCTATTTTGTAAAATGGAGAAGTGACATGTAACTTACAGAAGTGACATGTAACTTACAAGATTTTTGTTTTGTTTTGTTAGGCTATGGATGAATTCCACCAAACTTTTATACCTAGAATAAGTTTTATCTTGAGAAAATATTTTTTTAGTTTTTGACAGTTTTCCAGAACTACAACTGTCAGATGTCCATTTTATTCGACGGACTTTGGTGAAATCAGCCCTTAGTTTTGAGCTAATTTAAATCTAGAGTTAAATTTAATTAATAAAAATCACTGTCTTGTATGACGTTATGAATTAATCAAAAGTATCATTAACCTACTTCCCTTATTTAACTAACCTATTTGAAGTAAGCAATAAAAAAGCTCCTATTCACAATAAGCCCACATTCGTTTTAACAATAGCTATTAACAATCAATAGAAAATGCTACACACCGGTATATTTTTGGTACGATCGAGCCGCATCGCGTTCGCTCCTTTGTAGGGACAGCGCTCACCGTGCCAACCACTAGCTAAGGTGTGGACTACACCAAGATTACCTACTTTCTAACATTCCTTTGAAATCCGGGCAAGTACCAATGTGACGTTTTAAATTAATATGTACATTCTAAGTAAATCTTGGACACTGACATTGGTGAAGGAAAAATCATCATCATCATTTATCATTTCAGCCGAAAGACGTCCACTGCTGGACATAGGCCTCTCCCGAAAGGGGGAGGGTTTGCCATAATCGCCACGCTTGGCAGGCGGGTTGGCGATCGCAGTATGGTATGGTGGTGGAATGCATAGAGAACGCTGCTGCCCATTCTCCGGTTAGACCCTTAGTCGCCTTTTACGACACCCACGGGAAGTATAGGGTGGTGCTATTCTTTAAGTCCGGCACCACACAGACACAGAAGGAAAAATTCCGGGAGGAAATATCTGTACTTAGTTAATATAAATCTGAATTCGTCCACCCGTATTAAGCAAGCGTGGTAGTCAATGCTCGTGCTTTCTCTGCAGCGTTGTCAGAGGTCGCAGTTATCAGTACAAGCACGCTAGGACTGTCAACTTACTAACTACCTCTTGTCAAACAAGAATGATCTTAGCTGGCGCGCACAACACACGTACTACTTTATCTTAGAGTGTTGATGGCAACTTAAATTGAGACGGCCCAGAATTTATTATAATTCAGACGCCTCGAGGAGCTTCCATCAGTTCTTGTAACGTGCAGACAATAGGAATCCAAACTCACATGAATCAGAATTATAAACAGAAACGGTAGGGGTAACTCGTATTCTGCACATGCAAAAATGGACCTATTTTGGTTTAGGCATAGCAACAGGAAAGGAACCTCAACGAAGCACGTAATTCTCTAAACGTCAAACTCCACCCGGCCAAATTTTCGTTGCAAAGGTTATGCAGAACTTCTCTCAGAACACTTATTTTTTAATATCATGCTGTTATTTTTCGGCCTGGCACAGGATATAATAGTTTATGAAATCAAAAATATTAAGTTGTTTTTATGTACTTTTCCTGCCTGATACATGTTCTGTTCAATAAATTTTATAAATTCTATGTTTCTTTGACCAAATGTTTTGCTCTCGTAGCACCACCGCCCCGACCAGTTCGTGCAACCCCCGTTATTATCTAGACCGCAAGCTATGTTGCTCACTTAGTTACCTCCAGCTATTTTACGCGATAAAGAATACACCATAATACACAAAGAAAATGCACCCGTAAAAATTGCACTTCAGCCTTACAAATAGCAAAAGTTTGACGAAACTATTGCAATAAAAACATGAAACGTTCATTTTGCAGAATTTTAAAATGCACTGCAGTGGGCGAAAAATGTTTTGCTTGATATTGTTTTTGTCGTTACTAAGAGGCTTACAGGACTTAAACACAGAAAACGCAAATTTTAGAAACAATAAAAGTTTTGGGTCGACTACAGTAAACGAAGTCAGAAAAATAATGATATTCTGACGGATGTATGCTAGATAGATAGTGTGTTGAAAACATACAACTAATTTGATACGATAGAAAAAATCATGAAGATACCTCTTAAAATTTTCTTTTTACAATAAAAACCATATTAATATACCTACCATATTTTTTAGTCCAAACAATAGATTTTTGTAATGAAATAATTGTTTCATATTTTGCAATAAATTACCAATGTTGTGTCATCGCGCTTCTCTTTCTTTTCTATGCAGTCCGACAGTGACCGCGCTTTAGGTCATGTCAGCCCCTTAAGGCGAAAACTGTTTGTTTTTGCTCTAATCACTGAAAAAGATTTAACAGAGTGCATCGTAGGATTTACTTATTTGGAATGTATAGGATCATTCATTTCAATTTGGATGACCAGAAGCATTTTTAGACCCTCTGAAGGAGTTACGCTGGCTGTTTTGTTTCTCAATCAGGCACTATTATGCACTTACTGCATCGCTTCTATCCCGCGTTAGTCGCGTTTGCAGCGTGCGATAGAAACGATGCAAACGCGCGGCTGTATCGATACACATGCGCGACAGTATCGCGACTGTATCGATGCTTTCTTTAGTAAATGGGTGCATCCAATATATATTACGCTGCTTACGTCAATTGTTTCATATTTTTCAATAAATTACCAGGGTTGTGTCATTGCGCTTCTCTTTCTTTGCTATGCAGTCCGACAAAGACCACGCTTTAGGACATGTAGTCGCCTTAAAGACTAACTTTACATTAGTTCAACTCTGTAATGTTAACTTTGAACCTTCACTAAAGTGACCGCACACAATTCGAAAGCTACCGCAGTTGTTTTATAATAATTAATACTTGACATACTTACATAATTATTTAGCCTATAATGTTCCCAATCCTGGGTCACAAGCCTCCTCTCTGAGAGAGGGAGTGGGCCGCAATCCACGACACAAACCCAGTGCGGGCTGGTTGATGTCAAATGTCCCCGAATTTTTGGTTCTGGGACATGCCGGTTTCCTCACGATGTTTTCCTTCAGCGAGAGCAGTGGTGATGAAGTAATTTACACAAAGTAAAGCGCCTGGGTGTGTTTCGAAACGACAACCTACAACCCATAAGTTGCGACTTTTACCACTGGGTTTCTGCTCTCTTTCCAGTAAGAGAAGTGGTATATCTATAAATTGTTTTGGATTGCCAGTTCATGGTTCAGGTTAAAAACCTTGCAAACCATATCATTATTTGACCAGACCGAATTTCGGCGTTGGCGACATTGCCGAGCAAACTCAGCGGTGTCAAGTCTTCGGCGCGGGAGATATTATAGTGCACAAGCGTGTGCACAGACACAGTTGCACTCTCTTCTCTCACTCTCATTGTCCGATGGGACGGCAGCTTCCAAACTCCGGGCTGTTACTAAGAAATTCCCAATGAAAAACAATTTGTCCGACCCGGGAATCGATCCCAGGATCCCATGCTTAGCAGCTCAAGACCATAGATATCCGACTCAAGAGCAACGGAGCAGTTACTTTTCTATTACCAGCGACGTAAATGGAGCATAAACAATATTTTATAATAGTTATCGCCACACCGATGACATATACTTGCTGTTCTATAATATTATTAATACGCGTACCGGGTACGGGTGTAGGCTTGCAGACCTGTAGGCATGCCTCACAGTTTATAGCGATAGCTGGAGAGATAGTAACTGTAGATACACGAGCTATGCTAATGAACGATGTTCTGAAATATTAAGGCGGTTTAAACTCAGGTTTACCTAATTCCTAACGTTTTACGAGCTGCCGTTTTGCATGTGGTGTGCAAAAGCAAAAATTAATGGTCTTCGATATTTAGATTAGGAATCTATTTTGTAAAATGGAGAAGTGACATGTAACTTACAGAAGTGACATGTAACTTACAAGATTTTTGTTTTGTTTTGTTAGGCTATGGATGAATTCCACCAAACTTTTATACCTAGAATAAGTTTTATCTTGAGAAAATATTTTTTTAGTTTTTGACAGTTTTCCAGAACTACAACTGTCAGATGTCCATTTTATTCGACGGACTTTGGTGAAATCAGCCCTTAGTTTTGAGCTAATTTAAATCTAGAGTTAAATTTAATTAATAAAAATCACTGTCTTGTATGACGTTATGAATTAATCAAAAGTATCATTAACCTACTTCCCTTATTTAACTAACCTATTTGAAGTAAGCAATAAAAAAGCTCCTATTCACAATAAGCCCACATTCGTTTTAACAATAGCTATTAACAATCAATAGAAAATGCTACACACCGGTATATTTTTGGTACGATCGAGCCGCATCGCGTTCGCTCCTTTGTAGGGACAGCGCTCACCGTGCCAACCACTAGCTAAGGTGTGGACTACACCAAGATTACCTACTTTCTAACATTCCTTTGAAATCCGGGCAAGTACCAATGTGACGTTTTAAATTAATATGTACATTCTAAGTAAATCTTGGACACTGACATTGGTGAAGGAAAAATCATCATCATCATTTATCATTTCAGCCGAAAGACGTCCACTGCTGGACATAGGCCTCTCCCGAAAGGGGGAGGGTTTGCCATAATCGCCACGCTTGGCAGGCGGGTTGGCGATCGCAGTATGGTATGGTGGTGGAATGCATAGAGAACGCTGCTGCCCATTCTCCGGTTAGACCCTTAGTCGCCTTTTACGACACCCACGGGAAGTATAGGGTGGTGCTATTCTTTAAGTCCGGCACCACACAGACACAGAAGGAAAAATTCCGGGAGGAAATATCTGTACTTAGTTAATATAAATCTGAATTCGTCCACCCGTATTAAGCAAGCGTGGTAGTCAATGCTCGTGCTTTCTCTGCAGCGTTGTCAGAGGTCGCAGTTATCAGTACAAGCACGCTAGGACTGTCAACTTACTAACTACCTCTTGTCAAACAAGAATGATCTTAGCTGGCGCGCACAACACACGTACTACTTTATCTTAGAGTGTTGATGGCAACTTAAATTGAGACGGCCCAGAATTTATTATAATTCAGACGCCTCGAGGAGCTTCCATCAGTTCTTGTAACGTGCAGACAATAGGAATCCAAACTCACATGAATCAGAATTATAAACAGAAACGGTAGGGGTAACTCGTATTCTGCACATGCAAAAATGGACCTATTTTGGTTTAGGCATAGCAACAGGAAAGGAACCTCAACGAAGCACGTAATTCTCTAAACGTCAAACTCCACCCGGCCAAATTTTCGTTGCAAAGGTTATGCAGAACTTCTCTCAGAACACTTATTTTTTAATATCATGCTGTTATTTTTCGGCCTGGCACAGGATATAATAGTTTATGAAATCAAAAATATTAAGTTGTTTTTATGTACTTTTCCTGCCTGATACATGTTCTGTTCAATAAATTTTATAAATTCTATGTTTCTTTGACCAAATGTTTTGCTCTCGTAGCACCACCGCCCCGACCAGTTCGTGCAACCCCCGTTATTATCTAGACCGCAAGCTATGTTGCTCACTTAGTTACCTCCAGCTATTTTACGCGATAAAGAATACACCATAATACACAAAGAAAATGCATGCAATGAATTGCACTTCAGCCTTACAAATAGCAAAAGTTTGACGAAACTATTGCAATAAAAACATGAAACGTTCATTTTGCAGAATTTTAAAATGCACTGCAGTGGGCGAAAAATGTTTTGCTTGATATTGTTTTTGTCGTTACTAAGAGGCTTACAGGACTTAAACACAGAAAACGCAAATTTTAGAAACAATAAAAGTTTTGGGTCGACTACAGTAAACGAAGTCAGAAAAATAATGATATTCTGACGGATGTATGCTAGATAGATAGTGTGTTGAAAACATACAACTAATTTGATACGATAGAAAAAATCATGAAGATACCTCTTAAAATTTTCTTTTTACAATAAAAACCATATTAATATACCTACCATATTTTTTAGTCCAAACAATAGATTTTTGTAATGAAATAATTGTTTCATATTTTGCAATAAATTACCAATGTTGTGTCATCGCGCTTCTCTTTCTTTTCTATGCAGTCCGACAGTGACCGCGCTTTAGGTCATGTCAGCCCCTTAAGGCGAAAACTGTTTGTTTTTGCTCTAATCACTGAAAAAGATTTAACAGAGTGCATCGTAGGATTTACTTATTTGGAATGTATAGGATCATTCATTTCAATTTGGATGACCAGAAGCATTTTTAGACCCTCTGAAGGAGTTACGCTGGCTGTTTTGTTTCTCAATCAGGCACTATTATTAACTTGCTTTAACAAGTAGTAGCTTCACCGCACGTGGTATATATTAAGTAGGTATCAATGATAAAAACCGACACACTATCATCTTCATATTTGTAAAGTAACCACAAAATTATCAGTACACAAGGTCGTTTTGTAAATTAATGTAAGTATACCTAAAAAAATAAAAAGAAGACCACCCCAAAACAGCAATGTTAATAATAGACAAACAAATGGTTTAGAAACCACAGAGATAGAGACGACAATATAAGAAAAGACAGGAGTGTGAAGAAGACAGAGAGTCTTAGCTACACTATGGGTGGTCGAACATTTTTTTTCACTGCAATTTATGTTCGTAACAAAGTTTTAGGAGACGGTTTAAAGTTTCTATCAATTTGAAAGTGGATGCTTAATTTTATTTAGAACTAAATCAATCCCGATACCACACGAGTGTCTGTTCTTTTGGGTTTTAGCTCAAACTGTAGCGTGAATAATATAATAATAATATCTACCAATCCGCACTGGGCCCACGTGGTTGATTACGGCCCACTCTCTTAAAGCGAGAAGGCCTGTGTCCCAGCAGTGGGACCATTATGGGTTGATTATATAAAGCGTATATATAGGTCACCACTGCTCACCACCCGTATGTACAGTCCCATATATACAGGAGCGTCGCATATAGTTGAAGTTTACTAAGAAACCGATGGATGTTCTGGACTGAAATTTAATTGAATCAATGAGCTGTTTGTTTTCTATTAATAAAAATAAATTTTATTCGAGAACATCCATCGGTTTCTTAGTAAACTTCAACTATATCCGACGCTCCTGTATACTTATCTACTTTGTTGACTGTACTTTAGAGGGACTATAATGTCCGTTGGTGAATATAATAATCATAATTTATTTCAGATTGCTCCATAGAAATTGTTAGTAACACGAGAATACTTAAGAGATAATGTTAGTAAACCAAACAAATATAATAAAACATAGATTTTAGGACAATCCGACACCAGAAAGCATGTATGCTACTTCACTGTGTGCAGCCGCATCCAGCGCTCAAGCATCGGAGAATACCACCGGTCCGTCAATACGCTGCTGATGATGCTAAGATGCTGTTGGAACTAGCTAGGATGCGAGTTAGGGGTCGAGGTGCAACGTTTACGCATGATTGTCGCAAAACGGTCGACGTTGGACTCGGCAAACATGCCGGAGGCACTGCAATACTGCGGCATCAGCATCCTGAACGCATTGTTATACTGCACTCGCAGGCCACTATGTATGCCCTCTGCAAATAGCCAATCCACAGGCTGCACGTGTAAAAAGATTGACAGTATGCCTTTAAAACATTTACTTATGTTGTACAGCGTTATACGATTGCATATTTCTTTTCTCATTTTTTTTCAATTCAAATCTTATGGTTGTCCGTTTATTATTCAAATTCAAAATCATTTATTTGCAAATACCGGTAAACAATATGCAGATGTTAGACATTCATGTACCTAATAATAAAATTGTGTATCACAGTCTTGGTATCACCATATTTTACCATTCGGCATGCAAATTTGGTAAGTACCTACATACCATTTGAAAACTTAATTGAATAAAATTGAGGAGGAGATCAATAAGAATAGTTTAAAAATACATACTATTGCTGTTTGTTTTGCAAATATTATTCAGATACAATGCAATACGCATTTTTTATCAAAAAACTTTTTAATTTCGTTAACTTAATACGATGTTTCCGCGTTGATGGTTAATCGTTGGCAATTTGAAAAGCAGCTCATTTATATATCGAATTGTGAGTTCACTTGAAAGAGGTTAAAAGTGAACTTTAAGAATAGCACTACAGCGGCGCTATTCTGTAAAAATCTCACCGTGAAAAGTTAGGTGAAATGAGCGTGGTGTGAGCTGTCAATAGTGTCAATTCCTGGCAAAAACAAACTCACTTCACCTAAGTTTTCACGGTGAGATTTTTACAGAATCGACCGGCTGTTCATGAATGACCATACATACACAAACTCACGTCTTTTCCTTCGTGCGTGTTTGACCATCGGGATAATTGCGTAACTCACCATCAGAAGCAGTGGCTTTAATTTTGACAGTTCAACAAGATTCATTGCCATTACAATTGTTGAGCGGACAAATTTTTCAAACATCTAAAGCAATGGATTAGCAAAATTCTTTGAAATCATATAGATTGTGATTGTAAGTAGGTATGCTTTGCAATTAGGGTGCGGATGAATGAATGTAAACGAAGCAAAAGGTGTAAGAACAGCTGTTCTGTAGTTTCTACAAAACCCTGGTTTTGCAGAACAGCTCAATTTGTTGCATTTTGACAGCTCCTGACGGATATACGTCGAACTACAAGTAACCCTGTATAATATATCCTTCTGTCCTTTGAAACAAATACGATGACATCATTATAATATAACAAAACAACTAAAAAATCTCTGAATTCTGAAAAATTAAAACAGCCCAGAAAAAGTCAATATAATTATGTAAATGACTGCAGAGAATCTAAGCGATGGTAAATAAACAAGGAGTTGTATACTTTAAATACCTTTCGAAACACGATAATACAATAAATGTAAATGTTCCTATAAATTGTTTCATTTCAATATTTTTTAGGTTATTGTGAACCGATTGGCTTCGATTTAGTGAGTTCAACTACTCTCTGTCAAGTTGAATGGGATTAGGTAAATGCCCAACGCTCCTAAAAAAGCTTTCACTTCAAAAAAACTACTTTCGAAATCATTTTGTATATGTACCTCGTCTTGATGATTATTGTTATATTGTTAGCGATGATATGAGGTCGGTAACTGTCTTCGAATTTTTAGTACTAGGATGTAGGTATCCTCACGATGTTTTCCTTCACCATTTAGAAAGCGGTGGTGATGGAATAATTTTAATTAAATGAACTAATTTTAACAAAACAAGCTTACTGCCCATCCTCTTGATGAAGTACATAAGTTGCGTTTATAACTACCACTAATGAAGTGGGTACTCCATCTTCTGTCCTGAACACTTAAAGATTTTTTAAATAAATTACAACACTAAAACAATAAATTATACTCCGCGCACTAATTATGAATAGTTATGAATGCGATCGATACTCAGTAGATACCTGTTACGACTTGGCACTATTGTGTTACCCAATAAACAAACTAGAAAGTTATAATAACGGAAAAATACACCGTATTTCAAAGCGATGTAATGAAGTTTATTCAGACATTTTCAATACCTTTTGTAGTTTATAAAAAGTGTTTTATTCTTAATTCGAGTAGGAAACGCAAGTTCCTGATCACGAATTACGAAAAAAAAGAAGTTATTATTGAAACAGAAGTAAATGACCTTTCATTTCTTTTTTTTATTTAGAATTAGTAACATATAAAAAGCGTCATTTATGTGCTCCATACGACACATAGGTACCCAGTACAAGCGGTCTAGCATGAGTCTAGAACATAAAAAGTCGCGTAAACTAGAAGTGGGACACCTTGTATAAGAATTATGAACGTTCGCATGCTATAGAGTGTGTTCATAAAGAGGGTTGACGTTTTATTAGTAGCGATTCCGAGGTGAAGTTATTTTATTTTTTATTTTTATGTTAGCATATTAAATACTAGCTATGTTTTCAGTTATATTTTGTTATTGTGCCTGGCCTGGTGGTTGCACGTGGTTAATGTATAATATTTTATAATAAATGTAATATTTTCGAAAGAAATTCTTGTGAAAACCGCTTCCAAATCCATTGTGTAGACTGTAGAGGAACTGAGTGGTTAATCAGACATCCATGAATTGCGACTTTGTTTATACTATTTAAAATAGATGCAAGATCAGCTACGCAAGTGTTTAGCAAATTTCATAGTTTCAAAAATCAAATAACATCTCTCTCTCGGTTTTGTAATGACTGACAAAAACAAACAAACCTACACGTGCACATTATAATTACACAACAATAATAAAAAAATAGGTACTACCATAATTAAGTGCTACGAGATTCTACGCTACGTTGTAGCTTTGCTACGAATAACTCGTAGCAAACTTGTAATGTGACTTACGCCTATGCTACAAGACCCTGAAAATTTAATTACCTACTAAGTGACTTCGCTACGCAATATTAAAATACCATGTAAAACAAGAATTGACTAATACATAATAAGAATTGAATTAATTTGAATAATATTTTATAATTTATTACATATTTTATATTATAAAGAGAAAATATTACATTTTTTGTAAATTTGTTTGATACGCTCATGGTAAAACAGCTGAAAGTATTTGGAAGAAATTTGGCACATGAGTAGACCATGGCCTGGATTAAAACATATTATACTTTTTACCTCGACATTCTTACGGGATCGAGCCAGCTAGCTAGTATTTTATATTATTAAACGAGATTATTAGAAAAAAAAAACAAAGGACCTAAATTATGACAGTAATGAAGTTTATTAATATTTGTCGCGTGCCACGTGTAATGGAAGTCACAGTCAGAAGCCAGTCTTAAATAATTTGCGTAGTACTCCCGTTATGAACGTGCCTTTACCGTATCAGGAGGTTATTATGATAGGATGTTCGCGCCGTGATTCCGCGGTAGACGAGGGCGCGACGCGGCACACTGAAAACGTTCCACCCTCGCGAATAACCGGTAAACTTTTATTTATCAGCTAATAATGTACGACCGAATACTTCACACAGTTTATTTGATACTCATTTCACTGAATATGTTTGTTTGTTTCGAGTGGCTACCAAAAATGCATTGCGATTTTAGTAGTTGTTTCAAAAATGCAACGCTATGTAATTTTTTTATTTATTTTTATTATTGCATGGAAGATTTACAGACGTAATCATGTGATTGTGTTTTATTTTTCTTGTTGTGTTCAGATTTTTTTGCTGCATTATTTGTGTGCATGCGTTGATTGGATATCTGTAATTAAGGTGCTCAAATATGACAGGATAATCACCTGTCAATTTCGAACTTTTTATTTTGTAGCGGTTGATTTAAAAGGAAACAAAGGTCATGATTTTAATATAGAACTTGTTTTTTGTAAATTAGTTACGGATCATTTAGGTAAGTATTATTACAAATTATTTAAATCGATTTGTATTGTATCGTGTGTGTGTGTTTCATGTAGATTTACTTCCGCTTGTAATTTAGTATCACTTTAAGCAATAAGCTTCCTCTCATATCTTTTAAAGGAGAATAGCTGTACAGGAAAGAATTTTTTGTAACGTTTCATTACCGTTTTACTTACTTGCCAGTTCTGTGTACTTTTCGCTCTAGATCGCATCGTACAATCGGTACAGTCAACCGCCAGTTATTGGTAACACTGTGTCCTAGAGCTGGCCTAAGAAGTTACAATAGAGTAAAAGGTCGGCTAGAGTAAAAGACTGATTTTATTGCATGTACGTAGTTTTATTCAAAGTCCCATCGTCACAATATTTTTTCTAGTCTCTTTCTATATTTCACCGTGCTCTGTAAACTTGTATCTATAACATAATTAATCTCTTGCTCGCTAGTCAAAGAATTTCGTGCTGTTCTAAGATTAGCCGCCTTCCTATTTATTATAACGTTAGAGACAAAAATTTGTCAACATAGTTTGTAGGTATAAAATCATCATCGCATATATCTTTTGGGTAAAAACTTGAAATAGATTAAAACACTTTGGTAGTTTGACATTACTACTTCGTTTTCAGCAGAGACTTAGTCGTAAAATGGTAATAATTCATTCAGAATTAAAATTAAATGTACATACATAACAAGTTATATAAATAATGAGTGAGTTGCATTTGTTTCGGACACGAATCATATTTTAATCAACAACCTGGGGGCCTAAAAAGGCCACTTTAGCAGAATCATAAAAGGATAACATAATGGACAGTTAACTGTTAAGTTAATCGTATCAAATCCCATTGGTGAAGCATTTTTCAGTTATTTTTTTTGTCTGTGCTAAAATACCAATCAATCCAATCCAAATCCAATCCCAATCTCTTTGATTGTACATAAGTAATGCAGCGAAAAAAGAAAAACACGGACTGTCTTCAACATATTATAATTCATAATGTTATCCTTTTATGATTCTCCAAAGAGGCCTTTTTAGGCCCCCTGACATCATCTGCCTAGCCTTTCCCAACTATTGTTGGAGTCGGCTTCCAATCTAACCGGATTCAGCTGAACACCAGTATTTTACAAGGAGCGACTGCCTATCTGACCTCCACAACCCAGTTTATACTGGGTAATACGATAGGTACCCCTTGGTAAGACTGGTTATCAGACTTTCGGGCTTCTGTCAAAGATCGGCGAATGACAGTCGGGACCAACGGCTTAACGTGCTTTCCGAGGCACGGAGGGGCCTTGGTATGTAAAGATGGTCACCTATCCACAGACCAACCGCGGCAAGCGTAGCTTAAAATGATCGATCGACCTGTGCACACTGACCTGCAAAAGCAAAAACGTAAGAAAATGCCATATTCCATTCCATTTTCTTGATGAAATCTGTCTTCTGCCATACAGGTGTGCATCAACGAATTTTTTTGGAGGATTGCTGTATGCTTTTTAGTAGTTTATGTTAGTCCAACACAGTATTACCTTTTCCATCATCATTATTGATGGTAGAATGTCAGATCGTCTAAGTCCTCTGCAAAAACATTCTATTCTCATTGCAAAATTCACATGTAGCTAACGATCAAAGTTAGATTAGGTTGAATGCCAAGACCTTTCATAAATCTGAGCTAGCTTCTATATTCAAACTTCTTCTTCTCCAATCGGTCCTTAATTACTGAGACTCGTGGTCACTCTAAGGGGCTTACCGGACCTAAACGCAAAAACGCAAGTTTTAGAGGCAAGAAAAGTATACAAAATCACTACAGTAAACAAAATCAGAAAAATATATTATATACTTTAGGATATATGGTAGGTAGATAGTGTGTTGAAAACATCATACAACACTTTTTACAATAAAAACCATACTAATATACATGCAATCATTCTGATTTTTTGTCAGATTATTTTACAAGCAACATACTAAAGCACTGTTTTAATTTTTTTGTCCAAACAATAGACTTTTTGGAAATAGATATTGCTTCATATTTTGCAATAAATTTCCAATGCACAAAAGACACAATGTCTTTCTTTTCTATGCAGTCCGACAGTGACCGCGCTAAAGGTCATGAAAGCCCCTTAACCGGACAATCTACCTCCACCGACTCCGGTCCAAAGTTGCCATCACCTGCTGAAATTTGCTTGAGGACGTGGTTTCTGTTACTTGGTCAGACAATCGTGTTCGCGACCGGCTCCGTGCTCACTTTCTTCGGTATCGCCAACACTGTCCAGCTTTTCAAGGCTGATATTATCTCAACTTCGCATTTTTTAAAGCATAGAATACATATAATAAACCACATTTATAAGCCCTTAATAATGAAAGGCTTAAACTTAATTGAAAACATATACGAGCACTGGATTAATCACTGGAGCAATGGATCCAGGTTTCATATTTCTACTAGGTCATAGGTATAGGTCTTATATTTCATATTTCTTTTGCCTGCAACAGTCACATAACCTAATCTAAATTACATGAATCCTTTCTTGACTCCATAAAACGTTTAACACCCCAATGACGTCACCAACCATTTGCCGATCAATTTGCAACTAATATATTTCACATAGAAATCGATTTTAATGCCTCCCAAGGTAAACATGCGTATCGAGCGGCCCCTTTGATGTCAACAAAGGCGACCGACAAAGGTGCCGAAAATCTAGTCTATTGTTAGAATTAACTTTACTGCACCGAGCGGCAGTTTAGTTAAACATGTAGTAATTTGTTAATTGCTTATGTAGTGTTTGCAGTTTCGCAGAACTGTAGTTAAAGCAAATATAACTCGGTTTTGTTTGAGCTTTAGGTTAAAACGGCTCTCTAATGTACATTTGTTAAATTAACTGGAAAGAGCGGAGTATTATTTTTCGGGAGTACTTTCTCTAAAATATTCGTATATTGTTAAGTAATGGTATTAAGTTTTCAACTATTTTTTACTACTCTTTCAACAACATAAAAACTTTAAATTCTTCTATAATACTCTATGTAAATAAAGCTATAAAACATTGTAGTACAAAATATAGTACCTGAGTATTCTTCGGTCTTTATAATAACATTATCATTATACATATTGCATTTATATCAACATCGATGGATGGATGGATTTTGGGATACATGAAGGAGCCTCCTCGTGTAGCGCAGTTTGTTCCGCCAGTTACTCAACTGAACCGAGCGCTCGACGCATCCCAGAAAGTCACACCCAACACCTTAATTGACTGGCCAATTCTTATCTTGCGGTGGTAGGGCTTAAAGCCTGCGTAGTTTGCGACCACTCTCCCACCGGAGTCCGGAGTCAAGCAGCCTGCTGTGTTTCGTCGATGCGTGGGAGTTCTAGTGCCTTAAGCATCTTCTGGGCACGCTCGTTCCATCGCAGACCTCATCCATCGGTTTGCATCAGGCGTGATCGAGGTCAAGAACGCCCATTCAGTAATAATATTAAAAAACTTAAGTTAAAAAAAAAACTGTAAAGCTAAAAACAAGCCCATTTTAAATTAAATAAAAGTTGGAAGCAGGCGGGACCCATTTGAATTTGAGAATATAATAAAAATGGTATGGGTCCCCGCCTGCTTCCAACTTTTATTTAATTTAAAATGGGCTTGTTTTAAGCTTTTCAGTTTTTTTTTAACTTAATTTTTTTACCGCATTCGGGTTTTTTATTTTTTTTAAATAACTTTGTTTATTTCCAACTTTTTAGTTTACAAATGTGAAAGATTTCGCAGACGATTTAGTTCTTGGTAGGTGTTTTTTACAATTTGTCACTTCGAATTGCTTTTAAGTGTATAATGTTGTATATATTTTTGTAATCACCTTTTAAAACCCTTTAAATAATAATATTTAATATGGCGTCCAGTATTCGCGCAATATTGAATTTTCACTAACGTCATGTCTTTAGTGACACTCGCCGGACTAAGAGGATCGATTAACGTGTGAATCATAAAAATCGGCCCAAGCGTTTGGTCTGTATAGTGCTTCAAAGGAACATACGTACATACATAGGCTGATGAACACATTACCACTCCTTTGCGTCGCGCAGTCGGGTAAAAAGAAACATACATGGTAAATTGTTAGGCACTTTTATAGCACTTGCGAGCGACTGCCTATCTGATCAGGATACCCTTTAGTAAGCCAAGGGGTATCCTGATCAGATAGGCAGTCGCTCCATATAAAATACCGGTATTCAGCTGCATCTGGGTAGACTGGAAGCCGACCACAACATAGTTGATTAAAAGCTTGATTGCTTTTTCAAAAACCATGTCAGAAATCCTATGAATAATCAGTTGTGTGTTATTATATGAAAATAGTTACCTTCCTGCCCGCGACGCCTCGTCTGCGTGAAATTTCGGCATCCCATCGCTCGCCCTCGCTATTCCTTCGTTTTCGCTTAGCGTTCTTACTGACTTTTTTCCTTTGTGCTCGCCTCCTAAGGCGTCCTCGTAGCGTGTTGTTAAATAGCCTGTAACTTTCCTCAGAATCAAAATTGGGCTATCAAAACCAAAATAATGTTTCGAATGTGACTGGTAGTTCCAGAGATAAGCGCGTTTAAACAAACAAACTAATCACCTTTATAATAGAATTATATATATATATTTTTAATTATTTTATATTATTCATTTATTTATTTATTTTATTAATAGTATTATACATAAACAGCCTGGTTGAAGTTTAGTAAATAACATAGATATAACAGTGGAGTTTCTTGCCGGTTCTTCTCCATAGGAAACGACCAATTGGAACCGAGCATCTAGCTTCTGACGTTTCATAAGTGCTCATGTAGGTTTATGTGAAATAAAACATTTTTTTTTGAAAAGGCTTTTGAATTAAGTATAAATCACTGCGTAAAGTCAGACCAATTATTTGTGCCCCATAATAGGTATGTAAAGGTTTCAATTATATTTTTTTATTATCTTTGAATAAAAAGCGGTTTATTCATTCGCGAATACACAAGGTGTAATTATTGAAATAAATGAAAACCAGAAAAGGGGTCATTATTGTCACTTGTCATTGAATAACAATGTTGCATAATCTAATTAGCCTAATATTCCCACTGCTGGGACATAGGGCACCTTTCGGTGAGTAGGAGTGGGCCGTAATCCACCACGGGTTGGCGAATTTTTAGTACTAGGGTGTAGATGTCCTCACGATGTTTTTCTTTGCCGTTTTGGTGGTGATGAAATTAAATACACAAAGTAAAGTGCCTGGCTTGGTGCGAGCTCTGTAGAGGTATGAGGAACAGGTTGTAAAGTTCACTCATACTCTATAGAAAAGGGCGATCCTCCGACCAGACGGGTGTTGTATCTGGCGGGCAACTGCCCCATGATTCATGTCGGGCCGTTGTATCTATGCTAGTTGCGCCGTAAACTCTGCTTGTGAGATGCAGGAATTTGCGTGACGTCAGTATGACGCGTTGTTCGCATAGATACTGCTACAACTCTACAACTTGTAAGTCGGGGCTGATACTGACTGGGCCACCACTGCTCCCTTTTTTGAGCTGTTGTGTAAAAAAAATAAGTTTAAAAACTAAAACCTGAACTACTGAAAAGGATGAAACAAAAAAGTACCTTCCCGTGGTCGCCTGCCGCTGTACTAACATACTTATATAATATGCTATGATAGCATACGACGGGAACGGGTTTTAGTTTTTCAACTTATTTTTTGTTTAATTATTTTGGGGCTTATTCCAGTAATATTTATATTTTTGAAATTTGCTAAAGAACTCAACAAGGCAACATCCCAAAATATTTATTTTTAAATTCATTACTTTAGGTCTTCTAGGAGGGCGCCATTTTGAAATTAGTCTGACGTCACACCTATAACCAGCGATGGTCGAGACGCTTTTAACGATACCTCATTTGTTAAATTATTATAAGTACTGTTGTAGTTAGGAGGCAACAGATACATACATACATACCGGCCAAAAATAGAACCCTCTTTTTCATGTATCGACTGCAATAAAATAAATAATACATAAATAATAAACTCCTTAACTCGGGAATCACGAAAGCTAAAAAAACCTAAAAGCTAAGCCTAAGCTTAAAGTGACATGTCTTCAGTACATCACTGCATATGTTCTGAAGTAGATTTCGTGTTAGGAAGCCATGAATCACTCGCTTTATCGTGAAATAGCATCTGTGATAAGTGTATCGACATTTATGAGGAAAATGTTCACTTAGTGTGAGTGCCACAACGACCGGTCCTGTACCCGTGAATTCTCGTGACCTTCAATTGATTGTCTGTCTACTTGTCAGGGCTTACCTAAGCTGACCCTTACTGTACCTCTTCTCCACTGGAGAACTTTTCGGCCACTTGTTCATACTATTAGAACATCTATGCACTTTTAAAAACACAATACCTTTCATCTATCATGACTTTTCAAGACATTTATATTTATTTCTGTAAATTAAAATAATAAATAAGCAAATAACAACTTATACCTAATTAATTATAAAAATAACAAAATAAAATCCTAACTTGACTAAAATTAAACACAAACTAAAATATAGTGAAGAAAAATTCATCCGCAGCGCTGTCAACTGTTAATGTACCCAAGAGACTGGCGGCATTACCATGTTGTATGGCAATGCTTAGCCTCTGGCCAAGGTAAAAGCCAGCCCTTGGGTCACGGGAAGTGTCAACCAGCAGTTTCGAAAGTTCCTTAAAAAGGCCATGAGCACTCGGACCCCGCGGCCCGAGGGTTTCAACTTTCAAATTTTTTTTTTTTTTGACTTGTTTAGGCTGAATGTTATTCGTAATCTCGCTAAAGCTACGGTTTCCTAGGAAAGCAGTTCCGTGATGAAATCTGTCCTTTTCATCTGTCAAAAAACGCTCAGCATTTGGACAGCTTTATATGACCGATATGACCGTTCATCGCTTTCTTTATTAGGAAACCAGTCATTCATACCGTCGCGTTGGTCAGTCACGAAATCTAAATGTAGCTCACAGTGCCGGATGGAGACTACTTGATGGCCCTCTAATCAATCCACGCCTGTAGGCCCTCCTATCCACTAGTCGCCTCGTATTTTTCCAAAACATCGACGAGCGATTTGTAAAGATTGGCGCACATCTCGAGAGTGACTTTTGGGTCTTTATTAATATCTTGCTGCTAAACAGCCTTGCCATCCATGTGCTAGCAAATACTGTTTCGGTGCTGTTTCTGCCTTATGGTGCCCCCCGAGACGGGGGGTCCGGCACTGGTAGCTCATTATAATCATCATCATCATCATTATCTTTTCTTTGACCCAATGTAAGTGGGATCATGTCTTCTTCTTTCATACTTCATCTCTTTCATTCTCTATTAGTCTTCATCTCGGTAGTCACCCCCTTTCCAGTCATAATTATCTTTCACGTAGACTATCCAGCATTTCATTGGTCTTCTGTAGATGTGTATATGTGTTAAGAGCGTTTATGCTGTACGGCATTTCATACAAACTTTCAAGCCCTTATTTTTCAAGATGAATGAACCGATTTTAATGAAACTTAATACGCATAAGCAGGATACAAAGGTCTAAAAAGTTAGTAGAGAACATTTTCAAAATGTCTTATTTAAAAAAAGATAACTGGAAATCTCTGTTTCTATAGAAAAGTTAAAATCGGTCTAATTTGGCTGTAACACAATTTTTCGAAAATGTTCTCTACTAACTTTTTAGACCTTTGTATCCTGCTTATGCGTATGAAGTTTCATTAAAATTGGTTGATACATTACGAAAAATAAGGGCTTGAAAGTTTGTATGAAATACCGTAGGCGTAAACGCTCAAGACTACGTGAAATTAAAAGAAAAACAAACATACTTACAGAATTGTGTAGACTAAGTAATCATCGATTTGATGTTTTTGTTCAACCGGCCCTGCTAGGAACATTGCCCTGCTATTTTTAGATCTTTGCCTAGATGACAAATAGCGAAATTAATCATTATTTATTTTGTCTTAACTGGAGACTCGTCGTTCGTCGTTTCAGCCGATAGACGTCCACTGCTAGACATAGGCCTCCCCCAATTTTGGGAGGGTTTGCCATAATCGCCACGCTAGGCAGGCGGGTTGGCGATCGCAGTATGGTATGATGGTGGAATACATAGAGAACGCTGCTGCACATTCTCCGGTACGACCCTTAGTCGCCTTTTACGACACCCACGGGAAGTTAAGGGTGGTGGTATTCTTTAAGTCCGGCACCACACAGACACTTCTGTGTTCCAGAAGTGGAAGCATTATAACTGGAGACTTGCTTATAGTAATTCTACGGGATTTTATATTATACATTCTCGACAAAATTTAGTTGAACGTTTGAAATCGATAATTATGTCGGATTACCTTTTCGAGTTTTTAATTTATATTTACTATTATTAAGATATAGTAAATATAAATAAGAAGAAGAAAAAGAAGAAGGAAATGTGGAAGAAAGTGGGGGAGATCTTTGCCCAGCAGTGGGACAGTACAGGCCAATGGAAAAAAAAGATAAGTATAGTAACTGCCATCATCATTCTCCTGCCCTTATCCCAATTTATTTGGGGTCCGCGCAACATTTTTTGCGCACTCCCTTTCTAATCATATCATTATTAACACAGTCCATCCATCGTTGCTTTGGTCTTCCCCTACTCTTATAGCCATCGACATTCATGCTCAAAACTTTCGTCACGACATTTTCCTCATTCATCCATATCATATATGCCTATATCAAGACAACCGATTTCCATTGCTTTTTATTTGATTTGATTTTTATTGCCTTTCATTTATCCATTTTATGACTTAACACCATTGATATACATAGGTATACTTAACACTGATCATAACATAATAAAATTATTTTCACTACGAAAAGTTTCAAAAAACGTTACAACATAAAGATTATGCATGTATATGAACAAAGAAGGAAAAGAATCAAAGGGCATCAAAAAATGTATCCGCATCGCTGTCAACGGGAAGTATTCTTTTCTCATAATATTAATATTATTTTAAGCCTGTTAGCTTATATTAGGTATGTAAATATTATCTTGATTTATAAAAATATTTCCTTACATAAAGATTGGACATAAAAATGATATAGTAAAATATTTAAAGAGTCAAGCAGCCAACATTTCCTGACATACCCAACGTTTTGAGTTTGGCCACCACTTGAATTTAGAACGCATTGAGATTTCGTGTCCCGTAAATAAGTATTTCGACTAACCCTAATTAAAATGGTCAATTGAATCTTAATACTTCGGTCAGTAGTCTATTTCATGCGGTTTCCGGGCCATCAAGCTAGATTAACTTTTTTCTATTGAGTGAAAATATATTGGTCATTAGCTTTATAACAATTTTATCAACCCGTAAATGTCCATCGGTAATCGTGCGTCACAGCGGCCTATGTCGTTGCGATTGTTATCTTTTGAATATTTTTTTACTGTATTCTAATAGATGAGTCTATAGAATATAAATTCCGGTTTCAATAGAAGTTTTATTTGGGCCACCCCCAGTGGTAAAGGCAGCTTACGAGTTGTAGGCTTGAACCCAGAGAGGCGCTTTTATTTGTGTAAATTATTTCAACACCACTACTCATATAACGGTGAAGGAAACCGCCATGTCCTAGAACCAAACATTTGAAGACATATGACATCTACGAACCCGCAACTGGGTTCGCGTGGTGGACTGCGGCCTACTCCCTCTCACAGAGGAAGAAGTGGAAGCATTATAGGCTGATTATGTATTACTAGCTGTTCCCCGCGCTGTCACCCGCTGCTCAGCGCCTAAGGGTCATAGCGTGATTTTATATAGCCTATAGCCTTCCTCGATAAATGGACTATTCAACACAAAAATATTTTTTCAATTCTAACCAGTAGTTCCTGAGATTACCGCGTTCAAACAAACCAACTCTTCAGCTTTATAATATTAGTATAGATTAATTCCAAAATGTTAATATAACTCGTAACTATCTATGCAGTTTAGGTACAAGTCTATGAGTTGGGATACACATTATAGTGCATAAGTAAAAACTGTTAGCAACTTTTTAACCTACAAAAATCCAACTAAAAAGAATACAATTTTATCAAGCTAATAGCATGCAATAAAAAAGTCTGATTTTGTTCATACAAGTCGTCCCTCAATTATTATTTGTATCAAATACACATGCACCAGAAACGCCATTGAAATGTCTTGTCGCAGACGCATTCAACTCGCTAGCTGGATCATGGATGTCTAGAGAACAATTTGTGAAAGAGACAGCACTATACGCTTATGTGAGACAGGAGTTATAATTCCCACAACGATTACCTTCACCTGAGATTTGATAGGGATGTTATGAAAGGTTAGGGAAGTATCGATATCGATGCAGTCTTCACAATAATAACACATGCAGGTTGGACAAATAATGGACGAGCGTGTAATCAAATTTCCCTGCAATGACTTTCAGGAGACTGTTAATAATGATTTAGATACTTCGTTTAGAACGTTTGTTCTGGGCATAAGTTTGCTTATCAGAAGTTTATTTATACCTTTTTTTAATAAACGGGTTAGATGTTTCAAATGTTTTATTAAGCTCAAGTAAGCATTTAATGTTTGTTTATGAAATTCTATTCAGTTTTAGCTATCATTATAAAAATAATTTAGTTGGACATTAAGACAGCAGCAAAAATACAATTATTTTTAATATGTCCCGTATGCCTTATAGTTTAAATCAGCTCAGTTTATTTGATGTATACCTTTCGCAGAACAGCTGTAGTTTAATGAATTTATTTCTGACAAATATTAAATATCAAGTAACCTTTGGGAGACTTTAGTTTCGCAGCGTTTGTGTATCGGACTTGTAAGTTTATATAATGATGAAGATGAATATTAACACAGCAATATTTTTCAACGACTGAAACAGTACATAACTATGTAGTAGTGTGTGTAGTGTCTAGTACATAACTTATCGAATCTTCTATTAAATTAAACAATGTTACGATTTCTTTACGTTTATTTTGACTGAACGTCGTTACATTTTCCCGACTAAATTATCACTGTTTTACTCTAAACAATAAAAAACAAGTAATTAAAAAAACTAAAAAACCCGACTGCAGTAAATAAATTAAGTTAAAAAAACTCAAAAGGTAAAAACAAGGCCATTTTAAATTAAATAAAAGTTGGAAGCAGGCGGGACCCATACCATTTTTTTATTACATTTTCAAACTCAAATGGGTCCCGCCTGCTTCCAACTTTTATTTAATTTAAAATGGCCTTGTTTTTAGCTTTTCAGTTTTTTTTAACTTAATTTATTTACTGCAGTCGGGTTTTTTAGTTTTTTTAATTACTTGTTTTTTATTTCCAGCTTTTTAGTTTACAAATATGAAAGATTTCGAAGACGATTTAGCTCTTGGTACGTGTTTTTTACGATTTGTCACTTCGAATTACTTTTAACCATAAGTTGTATATATTTTTGTAATCACCTTTAAAAACCCTTTAATTTGATACCCCACTCGCTAGATTTCGAGAAAAATAATTTTTTTTGAAGACATAATATTGCGCCAAAAATCGGCCATTTTATATTTTTTCAATTTTGATATACCCAGTGACACTCGCGCTACCAAGACAAATCTAAAGACTAATTTATCGAAATCCATTCATTCGTTTAGAAGTTACGAGGGAACAAAGAAACGGACATACATACATACATACATACAAGTCAAACACATACCTAACCCTTCTTTTGGGCTTCGCCGCAGTCGGGTAAAAAGCCTAATACAAAATATTTGACACTTCGTTCCAAACTTGCTTGACTCTTCGAATGCGGCCAGAGCTAATTTATTGCCAGCCTGCACTACATAAGGTTGACTTTAGCGGACAACCTTTACACTACCAACAGAACAAATCCTATCTATCGATACTCTCATAAACCTTAACTATCGATATCTATCGTAACATCCCTACTAAGAATGCACCTTGACAGCACTAAGGGAAATGGTTTTTTTTAATCACATCAATCTTCACAATATATCATCCCTTTATTTACTGTGCGTCGCTACATATTCGCGCAGCCGGCTTTGTCTGGTCGCCGATAGATTTTAGGGCAAGGGGTCCCGGTGCCGGTGTATTTTCTATAGAAATAATCACCATTGATGCACGTCTCATGCAACGTCACAATAATTGATCTTGAAGAACAACTGGTTCATTATAGGGTATGGGAACTCTTTTAAAGTTATAATACTCAGGAAGACGAGTCATATGTTTCGCAAGGTGGGGTCATTACTGAGGTGTAAAGACGTAGTGATGTACTGTACTACAGATATGTAATAAATACTTATTGGCATTAAAAATGTGTACAAACAAAATGAAGCCCTGATTCTTGACCTAGGTAATAACACCTGTGTGTTACCGGAGCTAGGTCCCTACTACAGGTTGACAATTAGAGAGTTTGATGAAAGAAAGAATCTTGCAATTTTCGACTCAAGAACCAACCAGTAGGGCGGGCATGGAATCAATTCTTTCCATTTATGTTTGTAAAGACACCAATAATTATAGACCCGTATCCGTGTTGCCGGTTTTCAGTAAGGTGTTTGAAAAGATAATGCTTAATCAAATGCTCAATCATTTTAACACGAATAAAATCCTTCACGATCAACAATATGGTTTCACCAAAGGACGTTGTACGACCGACGCCGGTGTAACCTTATTAAAACACATTTTTAACGCGTGGGAAGAGGCCCAAGACGCCATAGGAATCTTTTGTGACCTCTCTAAGGCATTTGATTGCGTCGATCACGAAACCTTGCTTTTGAAACTTGAGCATTACGGGCTTGGAAAACTTGCGCTCAGTTTAGTTAGTTCTTATTTAAATGACAGACAACAGCAAGTTCAAATAAATGGTGTCAATTCACATGGTTTAACAGTAAAAATGGGTGTGCCACAAGGCTCGATATTGGGTCCTTTCCTCTTTTTAGTGTATGTTAATGATCTACTCCATTTATTAAAAAATCAACCACAAATGGTGTTATTTGCTGATGACACTTCCTTAATTTTTAAGGTAAATAGACGTGCTACAAATTATGACGACGTAAATAACGCCCTAGTGCAGGTCCAAAGTTGGTTCACTGCTAATAATTTAGTATTAAATGGGAAAAAAACTAAGTGCATAAGATTTTCTTTACCAAATGTAAAGAGTAGTGATTGTGAGATAGTATTGAATCAAGAGAAACTAGAATTCGTCGATAAAACGGTTTTCCTGGGGATCACGCTCGACTCAAGGCTACAATGGGGTCCTCATTTAACATCTCTTGCAGGACGGCTAAGTTCAGCAGCTTACGCTGTCAGAAAAATCCGCCAATTTACTGATGTAGATACCGCGAGACTGGTCTATTTTAGTTACTTTCATAGTATCATGTCTTACGGTATTTTGCTTTGGGGACGGGCTGCAGACATCGATTCTATTTTTATTCTGCAGAAAAGAGCCATCAGAGCCATATATAACCTCTGCAGGCGTGATTCTCTAAGGGAACTGTTTAAGGAAATTAACATCATGACGGTGCCTTGTCAATATATCTACGAAAACATCATGTATGTAAGAAAAAACTTACATCTTTTTGGTAAAAGAGGTGAAAGACATAATTATAGTACTAGGAATAGGGACCTATTAGTTCAACCAGGTTTCAGACTGGCTAAAGTAGACTCATCTTTTATGGGGTACTGTTTAAAATGTTATAATAAAATACCTCCCCACATTCTTCAACTGAATGAGACAAAATTCAAGTCTTGTATAAAACGCACACTATGCAGTCAGGCATATTATAAGTTAGGGGATTACATCGCTGATAAAAATGCCTGGCTCAATGCTGGTCCTGCTCCACAACCACAACTAATTGATTAACACTGGAAAATACTGTTGGAGCTGCTGAAGATTGTAAGATTATCTTTGCATTGTATAAACTCAATTTCCTTTGCATTGTATAACTGCATAGCACAGATGTGAGTTCTATGTAAGTATACCTTCTTTACCATTTACCGGGTAATATGTCTTTCATTGACTTGAATGTGCCATGGCGGCTGATAGTATGTCATGCTCACACAAATGTCTCGCTGACGGTGGCGTGTGTATTGGATCATTTAGCTCCCTTCAAAATGGTTGAGCTGAATGGTGCTGATCTATGCGTCATGTTCGTGAACGGGCGCCGTCAGTTGGGGCTGGTCATCACTCAGCTGCCTCGGCTTATTTTTAATTATTTTATGATTGTTGTCTTCTTACTATTTGCTGTACTCTGGACGCTCTTAACGCGTACGTATTTTTTTTTACATCGTTCTCACATTTACTTGTAAATTCAACATTAATGATGTAACTAATATTTTTGTAAAAATACAATTTAAAAGAGTGTCCATGGAGTTTCTTGCCCGTTCTTCTCCATAGGTACCTACGCTTTGGAATGGGCAACTAGCTTCATATTTTATGACTGACCGACTTCTTGACAATTCAAAAGTGCCTGTAAATGGTTTAATTGAAATAAATGGTTTGAGTTTGAGTTTGAGTTTGAGTTTGATGAGATTTGTGGTGACCCAGTGGTAATGATCTCGACAAGTGGTACGTTGTGGTCTCGAACCCTGACCCGGCGCTTTACTTTGTGTAAATTATTTCATCACCACTGCTCTCAAAATGGTTAAGGAAAACTTCGGGAGGAAACTGACATGTCCTAGAACCAAAAATACGGAGATATGTGACATCTACCAACCCGCACTGGGCCCGCGTGGTGGACTATGGTCCAATCTCTCTAAAAAAATCAGCTGTTCCCTACATTTTGACGAGATAAACGAACATAAATTTAGGGAACAGCTGTTTTTTTTTCGCAATTTCTTATTTGGTCCCATAGTAAAAGTTGTTTATAATGATGAGTATAATGACCTTTTAAAGGGTTGTTAATGTTTTACCAATAACCCTATATATAAGAAAGAAGATCTAGCCGCATACATTTGACTCTCTGTCCGTTTTGCCCGCCTTTTCTTTTCTGATAACGTCAGGGTACTATTGCTAAATAATTTATGCCATAGCGAAACGAATAGCTATTCATCTTTGTTATGATTTCTCCTAACTTTAAACAACAACGACTGGCCATAAATCAAGGAAACTAAATAGTTGTAACAAAACAAGAAGGTAGGCGTATACCTTGTTCCTTTTTGAGTTCGGGGAGTACCCTATTGTAATGATAATCGCGAACGGACTGGAGATTAGGATGCGGTAGTAATCAATACGTTTTTATTCTGACCTGCTTTTGTGCACTGACCCCGTGGCAGGTTGCTTTGTATGGTCAACTTGTTTGGGCAGGGGTTTGCAAGTGAACGGAATAAGGTCAGTATGGGGAAACAGGTTATGAGGTTCAGATGTGGGGTAGTGTGGGCATTCTGTAGCGAGTTTGATGTTTACAAGTTCAAGTGGAGACAGGTTTTTTTTTTTTTTCGTAATTGCAATTTTTATGTTAAGAGTTTATTCTCCGGACTACTATTGAGAAATTCCTAATAGAAAAAGCCCAATGACACTGCTCGATCTAAATCGAATGCGGAATTTCATGCTTAACATTACCGCTTGCGACTAGTTACTGGTGGCATGACCAACGAGGCAGTTAATAGTTAATTAATCCTACTTCGTACTAATATTATAAACGCGAAAGTTTGTGAGGATGGATGGATGTTTGTTACTCTTTTACGCAAAAACTACTGAACGGATTTGGATGAAATTTGTCAGACAGATGGTTTATAACCAGGATTAACAAATAGGATACTTTTGTCCCGATAATCCTTCAGAATCGAAACTTATGCGGGTGGAACCGCGGCGCGCTGCTATTACATTCATAAAAAACCTCATAACTCCAACAGTACATTTTTGTTACAACAACAATGATTCTGCCTAACAACTAAGCTTCCATTGTTTCTTTAGTATTTCAACTAACTAAACCTCATTCTTAACAAAACGAGCTTTAGTTCAAATTGTTAAATCAAAACATCTGAACACTTTGGTCAAGTCCATTGTTCAAGTTCTTGAGCTTTCATAAAACTTTTGAGTTTCTCCAAAAGTCATCTTACAGTAACACGATTAGAAGTACTTAATCGGTTTTAACCGAAAAGATAGGAATTCTGACGTAGTTTTATTTGAAATCGCTGGTTGGTTACCGGGGTGACTTTATCGAAGAAACATCTTTTTCTTATAAAAGAGTTTTAAATTCCGGAGCTATAAGTAACGGAAGTGTTGCAAAACGCAAGTTAAATCTTCCAATTCGTAAAAAAAAACAATAGCATAAGCAGTCTGTAATATTCCCAATGCAGCTGGGATACAGGTCTCATCTCTGTGAGAGGAGGGGGCCGTAATCCACCACGCGGGCCCACCTCGGATTGTTGGATACATACAGTGGAGGTTTAAAAAACAATCATCATCTGTCTAGCCTTTTCCCAACTATGTTGGGGTAGGCTTCCAGTCTAACCGGATGCAGCTGAATACCAGTATTTTACACGGAGCGACTGTCTATCTGACCTCCACCACCCAGTTACTGGGTAATACGATACCCCTTAGTAAGACTGGTTGTCAGACTTTCGGGCTTCTGACTGCCCGTAACGACTGGAGGTTATAAAACAATGCTGGGTCTAAATAAAGGCAATACACACTAATGTCTTAAAAAATTCCAGTTCTGTATTTATAAATAAACTAAAAATACAAATAAACTGCGCTTCGCACGATCCGGACACATAGCAAGACAAAAATGTGGCCCTATTTACGTGCCCAGCATTTTAAGCTTGTACCCATAAATATTCCGAATGTGCATAATTCCTACATAAAACCGGAGCTAATAACTGATGTGCAGGACACAGTCACGCGCGCGGGTTTGCTCACAAAATTCAACAGAAACCGTGTTCGTATCGTAGGCCATGCAACGTGCATTTGGCGCCTATGAGATACGTAGCTTTTTTTCAATAATTATGAAACTTAAATTCCTCAACGCATCCCACACGAAATTCAACTCTATCTTCGTTACTACAAAGAATAAATTCTCCCCAAAATTTTCGGGTTCTGGATGAAATCTAAGTTAATCGTTTTACAAGCGAGCGATTTTCTAATCTCACCGTTACCGTTTAGAATTTAGGGTCGATGTTTCCGTGGATTGTTGTGTCCTTGTGCTAGGATAATAATAATGCATTTTTTGTTATCCAAGCTGTCCGTGTGCGATGCACCGATGTCTGTGCCTGTGTGCGCCTTGTCTAGCAGCTGTGCCTATTATTTTGGCGTTGTGTGCGAGACTTGAATAGTGCGACTTTGTGAATTTGATACGTTGCAGTCGATTGTGGTGCACTATTGTTTGGCTCTATTGCAAATCTAGGTTTATTCAAAGTATAATTAATGTTCAATATGTATAACTGTATTATATTACAGAGGTTCCCAAGGATTTCTTATGGAAAGCGACAGAACAAATTATTCAAATCCGTATTGCAAACTGTAGTCGATATCAGATAAAGCCGTCCTGTCATTTTATATCCGACGTCTCTAGACGCGTTTCCTAAAATACGACGTGAAAAAAATTGACGCGCAACAAAACGCACAACATCCAAGGCTGATTATATTGTACACGCTTGCGTGACAGGTTGACATTCGACTTAAAAAGTATAGTTTATGGCAGACGGTAAGTTAGGGCCAAATGTGTTTATATTCGGTTTTGTAATTATGCAAAGCGATGATAATGACTCCGGCAAGTCACGATTAAGCTATATTTGAATTTTTCCAGGAAAGTTTTTTCCGCATTAATGTTTATGGATGTAGCAAACTTGTTAATTTTCACCGAACTGGGTCAGGGCATCACACTGCATTGATAAATAACTCTGAGCAAATCTCACCATAGTTCTACGCTAACATTACTTTTATAACTCGTGTTATGAACATTCTATGTATTATGCAGTTTCCAACGATCAAAACTATTCGAGTGCATAACAAAAATAGAAAGAAACTTTTTTTTTGCATCGTTGGCAAAGCCATTCCCAAGAACATGTGGACCGCTACGTTGCTAGATCAAATACACCATCCTGCCGACATTGTAGTTCCTTTATCAATACTTTAAAAAAAACCCTGTGTAGCATCTGTCTCACTTTAGTATGCCATTTAAAATACAGAGGTGTGAAAAGGACGGGTATAGAGGAACATCTTAAAACATAATTGCTTCCAAAATGAATAGATGTTAGACAATAAAAATAGTCTTAAGAAAGAATGACAAAACGTCCCGCGAAGTCTCTTCTGACGGTACAATTGCCAATTTGAGCTTAGCACTTAATTTATTTTATTTATTTTTGAAAATACACTTCTTTTTAAGTTTTTCTTTTTATATTCTTCGAAATGGATGTATTTAGCCGTTATTTTTTTAAAAGCAGAGCTTTCTCATGTTTTGATGAGACTAATTTCAATGATAGCCCCGAACTTAAAATAGGTATTTATTTAGATTGTATAAAAAAATATATATAATATGACTGACAGTATACCTTATGGCTAAGTAATAACAGCCGAACGGGTCGATCGATCAGGTTAAGCTACGCTTGCCGCGGTCGGTCCGTGGATGGGTGTTCGACTATCTTTACATACTTGGTATGTAAAGATAGTCGGTCACTCTTCACCCTTCCGCGTCTTGGAAAGCACGTTAAGCCGTTGGTCCCGGCTGTCATTCGTGAATCTTTGACAGTCGTTACGGGTTGTCAGAAGCCCGAAACTCTGTCAACCAGGCGTACACTGGTTGACAGAGTTTCGGGCTTCTGATGACAAGGAGTAATTAAGGTCTTCAAGGGGTCTTCATATTACCCAGTAACTGGATTGTGGAGGTCAGACAGGCAGTCACTCCATGTAAAATACTGGCACTCAGGTGTATTCGGTTAGACTGGAAGCTGAACCCAACATAGGTGAGAAATGGCCAAGCAGACGAGTAGGTATAGGTACCTACCACTTCTTAAAATTGTATATTCATGTTTATATGAAAGGGTCAAAATTTTACGTTTTTTGTAAGGTCTAGCAGTTTGTTTTTCAGTAATAAATAAGCAGAGAAATAGTTGATTGGGGGTATTCCTCGAAGCGCACCGGTTTTGAAGCGCACTAAACGAAGCGCATCAAAAGTATTCCTCGAAACGCACCATTCAGGTGAGCTAAGGAGATCATTTAGAAATATTATATATTTTTTCCTCGAAACGCACCAACGATGAAACAGAGGAGAGCATGAAGGATTCGTAATAAATGATATCCATAGACGTTTTAAAATTCAACTGTCATAAGTATTTTTTTATTTATTAAAACTACCCGGAAAGCAGAAATGAACTGGAACTATGTGCTTAACCGATTTACTACTTAACTCAATAATAACGGTAAAAATAAGGGTTTTTGAAATACAATTTTTTTTTGTTTTGTAAAGTACCAGGGTGACAGAAATGAACTGGGGCCTATGATCTCACTAAGTTGTGCACCAACGATTAAACACAAAGAGGATTATAAAGTATTCGGTATTATTCACTATATCGATATAAACCTTAAAACTGTCCTATATCTGACCTATAACTGTGATGTCCTATACCTATAACTATCAGAAAAACAGAAATTAACTGGAAGTATTTGCTTATGCGATACTACTTAGATCATTAACGGTTGAAGTACACGCTTTAAAATTTTACCATCAAAGTTTAACTAAAAATACCAGTGCGTCAGAATTAACACTAAATAGGCACCCAAGTGTTTTTACTTAGCGCACCAATGTTTTATGTGTTCGTAGAATAAGGGATATTAATAAATTTAACAAATAAATATAAATAATACAACGTTTAATAAGCACAGCGCGGCACAACAGTATAATAATTATAAAATCGCCTTTGTTTTTGTTGTGTGATTGTTTGTCTTAAACAGTTCTAAATAAAAGACTGCGACAGCCTACATCTTTAACTTTTATATGGAAGCCATTATAGCCAAATTAGTGAACCATAAATACATTTAATTTGGAAACTTTTTTTTACAATGCACATTTTAGAGTATTTATTTGATTCTTTTCAAAATAAATACCTTTATTGCTTTCAATATTTAATGTAAATAAACTGTCTTAGTAATTTAGACAATAATTTAAAAGTTACCACGATATGAAAAAAAATTAAGCGTAATAAGGAAAATAAATTGATTTTATTAAAAAGCTCTACTCTTTTTTATTATTTCTCTCCATATTTTTATTGATTTTTATTTATTAGAAATTTGAACATTCACATGTTTCACATCTGCCGGGCATCCCCTGACGTCCAATTTTTTTTTTTAAACCCAACTCAGAATTTAAACAGACTCTTGGAAAAAACGTGCGTTGTTGGTAACGATATTTTCCGTTAGTTAATACCCATCTCTATCCACCACATCTCTACTTTGCGTTTCGAGGAATACAATGATTATATTTTTAATTTGATTTTGTTAGCGCACCAAAATGGTGCGTTTCGAGAAATACCTTTGGTGCGCTTCATTTAGTGCGTTTCAGACTTGGTGCGCTTCGAGAAAGACCACGTTGATTGGTCCTCTAAAAACTTATTATTCTTCTGGGATCACAAAAAGACACCAACTTATACGGGAAACTATGAACTTATGCACCTATGAAACCTCAGAAGCTATATGCACGGTTCCAATTGGTCGTTTCCTAAGCAGAAGAAACAGCAAGAAACTCCAAGGTTACATACTCTTTTAAAAATAATTGGCTTTACAATGTTTTCAAATTACAGTGCTTATAGGCATGGGAGGACAGTGTACCTGTCAACAAATTATCGATTTATTTAATTTTGGTAAACCAAAATGGGAATTATTTAGGGTTCTAATATGGGTTTCAACGACTGGACAAGTGGACAGTGCAGTGGACAGATTCTATTGCAGTTTCCTCATTGTGTATTACGTAATCGATGAAGAGATTTTATATAGTCAAACATATGCGTAATACGTAGGTAATATCGGTTCCTATAAGTAACTCTCTGGTCCGATGGCTACATGACTTAGAAATGATGTAACACATTTGTTTACTTCATTTCTTTATCAACCATTGATTGAAAATAACTGGCCCTCACTTTCCATCTACTTAATAAAAATTCACTCACTGACTGACAACACAAAGCCTAAACCACTGGGTCAAGAAGGGAAGGATTTTTTTTATAATCATCTCCTAACGGTTTAAATAGGGGATGAAAGTTTGTACGGAAGTTCGTCATTTTGATGGGAAATCCCATCGGGCGGACTTCATCATTTGACTAGCCTTTTCCCAACTATGTTGGAGTCTGCTTCCAGACTAACAGGATGCAGCTGAATACCAGTATTTTACATGTACGCCTATCTGAGCTCCACAACCCAGTTGTGGAGGCGGACAATCACCGGTCGCCGATCGGGCGGACTTCTTATCTAGAATACGACGCAATGCAAAATAAATATCCATTAACTAACATAGGTAACTTGTATCATTCTCACTTATCTATAAACAAACCTAGCTCGCACGACATTACGTGTAGTTCCGAAATACCGAAATAGTGAGCCGAAAATATAATATTGCTTACATACGAATCACGTAGTTACCAAAATAAATATGAAAGCTAATAAACCCCATGGTATACTATTTCTGCGCACTCGTTTCGAGCTCGTCCTTGAAACCTGTCTGTACTTGAGAGCCTTATAAACAATACTAAATATCATAAACACAATAAAATTTCCGACAGTAGATACTTAATCACGAACGCCGAATTAATTCAAACGGTTTTGACTTGACCTTGAGTTACCTGTGAACTGCTGTTAACCCAAGTTCGGAGTGTTGAACCTTTCTTGTTATCTTTGGAGTTAGTTCATGCAAGATTCAGTGGGTTATTGTGCAGGTTAACTTATTACTTCGAGACAGAGGAGTACTACAAAAGATAATGGAGTTGAAAAGCTGACGAATGTAACCAATCATCAGTGCCAAGTTTAATTGCTATACCAATAGACCAGGGTGCCTAAAAAGGCCACTTTGGCAGAATCATACAAGGATAACATTATTAATTATAATGGACAGTTAACAATATCATTTTATTTATTTGTATATTTAGTGAACATTTAACTAACTATTTACACTAAATACTAAATTAAATGACGAATAACCTGACTTACTATACAAAAAAATACAAAAACAAAGGACACTTAGGCGTCGAAGCACTCGTCCGCATCGCTGTCATCCGGAAACGTGCCCAGAAGACTGGCAGCATTGCCACGTTGAATGGTAATGCTAATTCTTTGGCCAATGATCGACCCAGCCCTCTGGTCACGTGAAGTGTCGACCAGCCGGCGAGAAATTAAATTAATGGAGACGTGCACTCGGGCCCCATGACCCGAGCGTTTCGACCCCAAACGGCTGAAAGCTGTAGTTGCCCCATAAGGTTACAGTATTTGCGCCGCTTGAGAGTCTCAGCAGCCGCAGCAGCGGCGCCAGCACAGCCCGCCGTGCTAGGAACATGAGATGGCGCAAGGGTACCGACACACGTTGCATCCCACACCAGAGGCCTACCCACCTTCCAAGGCAACAACGTCATGCCGTCTGGTCTCTTCCCATCGTCACGTACCGTTTGGTAACTTTTGACAGTTAACTGTTAAGTTAATCGTATCAAATTCCATTGGTGAAGGATTTTTAGTATTTTTCAGTATTTTTTTTTGTCTGAATCCAAATCCAAACTCAATCTCTTTGATTATACCTACGTAGTGCAGCGAAAAAAAGAAAAACACGGACTGTCTTCACCATAAATTATGATTCATAATGTTATCCTTTTATGATTCTGCCAAAGTGGCCCAGATGTATAGACCATGACGTATAGTAACCCAAAAGGGCTACTACTAGAACATAGGATATTTTATATCCTGGTAGTATATTAAATTTTCGTCCCATACGTCATTTCCGAAATAAATTAATGATATCCTATCGACTGTATTTCAGACAGAAAACAAATGAAATGTGCGAGAGTACATCTACAGCAGAGAGCCAAGAGCAAGACGAAAAGAGAGAACTCCACAATAATTGAGAAACCAAGAAGATATTGCCAGAAGAGGCTGGTAAACCCTCAGCATGAAGAAGATCCTAGGTGGATTGATATTTTTGACAGGTAATTAATGGTGTTGCTTCTGTTGTCAAGCTAAACTTAATTTAGGCTATTTATATCTTTTTCTTTCTAACAATCCAAGAAAGGGACAGACATAAATTATAAGATCTGACGATTTTTGCTCGCCTGAAACTGCTTTACATAATATTATGATATACGGGGTCAAATAAAGTTAGCTAGCGAAACTCCGCTGGGTATCTATAGGTACCACATGATAAAAAAAAACAATCCAACCAAACTATAAATAACCGCGCTGGTAGAGTGTGGATTATATTTATATTATTCTTACTTAAAATTATGAGCCAAGATTTTTTTTTATTGCCATTCGATACCCATCACAATTGCGGAGTTTCGCTAGCTAATTTAATTTGACTGGCGTAGTTGAACGCTTGAACTAATTTGACATTTTTGTAACTTAATTCTTACAGTACTTTCACATTTGTTACCTCTGATTTTGCGTCACTGTCAAAACCACAGTGATCTTTATTCCCGTTACGATAAAGGTGCTGTTGGTTTGCTGCCACTGACAAGTCTGTCAAAACCACAGAGATCTTTATCCCCGTTACGATAAAGTTGCTGTTGGTTTGCCGCCACTGACAAGTCTGTCAAAACCACGATTATCTTTATTCCCGTTACGATAAAGGTGCTGTTGGTTTGCTGCCACTGACAAGTCTGTCAAAACCACGATTATCTTTATTCCCGTTACGATAAAGGTGCTGTTGGTTTGTTGCCACTGACAAGTCTCTCAAAACCACAGTGATCTTTATTCCCGTTACGATAAAGGTGCTGTTGGTTTGCTGCCACTGACAAGTCTGTCAAAACTACGATTATCTTTATTCCCGTTACGATAAAGGTGCTGTTGGTTTGTTGCCACTGACAAGTCTGTCAAAACCACAGTGATCTTTATTCCCGTTACGATAAAGGTGCTGTTGGTTTGTTGCCACTGACAAGTCTGTCAAAACCACGATTATCTTTATTCCCGTTACGATAAAGGTGCTGTTGGTTTGCTGCCACTGACAAGTCTGTCAAAATCACAGTGATCTTTATTCCCATTATGATAAAGTTGTTGTTGGTTAGCAGCCACTGACAAGTATCTCAAAACAACAGTGACCTTTATTCCCGTTACTATAAAGTTGCTGTTAGTTTGCTGCCACTGACATAAGGTTGCTGTGGGTTGGTGCTGTCAAAGGTAAAATAACTGTGAAAGTACTGTATCTGTCAGATAAATGACAAATGCAGTTTTAGTTTATTTTGTGAATAATGGATTCTGTGCCATTTTTTGCTTTTCACCTATGACTTAATAATATCAGTATATTGCGTCCACTGAATAAAAATACTTACATACCTAGGCATACCTAGGTATGTACGTAATTTTTTGTATAGCTGGTCGTACTCCAGTCTATACTAGAATATGACCCGTTATGGGCAAGATTTATTATTTTCTTATTTATCACACATAGAAGATATTAAACACCTAAACTGTCAATATCGTGCTACCCTTGCAAGTCTCAAACCCCTGAACAACCCAAATATCGGTCAAGGTAGAGTCTTGCTAAGTAATTAAAAACAAGGATATTAAAATAAAATTGTTCTAAGCATGATTTATTTTACTGTAGATACTTTCTTTTTAAATATTTAGATAATAAAGTAAAAAAACAGAATCAAAAGACTGAATGTTTTATTACAAAAATATGAAAACTTAAATGTTTAACTTCATACTTTAATGTTTTTGCATGTTTCTGCGTAAATGCATGTTCTTTTTTTTGGCTTAGATTCCATTGCAACCTGAACAGTGCTGACCTCTCTGATGCCCTTGATAGCTTCCGCGCTCAGCAAGATACAGAAGACATGGTCCTTACGGTACAGACCCTGAAGTTCCAAGGTGACGTCGACCAAACCAGCCGGCCAAGAACCAGCTTCAAATACAAGAAAAACACCGATGGAAACAAACATAGAATGTTCGTCAAACAAGCTGTGAGCCAAAATGAAGAAAGTAATGATGATAGATCATCCCAACTAACTTACTATTACTTCGACGAATACATAAAATATTTGTACAGTACTGACAGGTCAAGACCAGCATCTCGAACTTCCAGCGTATTCTTGCGAGGATTTAGCAAACAGAAAGAGAGCGAAACTAAAGTAAAGCCAGTCGAAACTAACACAGACGAAACGAAAAAGTCACGGAAAATTGAATCCAAAATTAAGAATAACGTAAAAAAGGTCCCTAAGACTCAAATAAAAGACGAAATTAGAGACAACTCTGAAACTATAGAAAACACGAAAATTATTTATAAAAAATCTGGAAAAAGGAAAAGTCTTACGATATCCCGAGCTCAAAGCCCTGAGACTGTCCAAGTAATTAGAGTCGATGTTGTTTGTAATTACACCAACAGTTCATCATCGGACTATGAAGATAATAAAAAAGAAAGTCTCTCAGACAGGTCAGAAGCGTTTAAAGAAAATGCTATAATAAAGAACGATATTTATGCAAATAGGTACAGTAACCATTTAGCAACCAAATACCTTTTGACGAATTCTATAAAATCCGTGGACGAGAATTTATCAGGGGGGTCTAAAGTGACACTGCTCTGTAAAACATTCAAGTTATCTGATCGAAACATAACTGAGAAGCCGGAAAAAGAAAAGAAGCGAACATTGAAAACCAAGAAGACCTACAAAATAAAAAGTAATAAAGTAAAGCATCAAGAAATAGTCTACTAGGATTTTTATATTTCCGTCTTGGCTGTTGTCAGGGGACTGGGAAACTTTTTAGCATACTGATAATAATTTTGGACATCGTTATAATAATAAATGAACTAAATATGATATGAAAAAAAAATCAAAATAAATAACCCTTACAAAAGTACAAATTTGTTAATTCATTATTTCTTACTGACTCACACTCGGTTTCTGAATTCAGAATTTTAACTTTGTCATTTCCCAATTCTCAATTGAGAAACAGGATGTCATTGTTATGATATCACTTCTCCGCTGTTACTAACGCCATCTGGTATATTTTGAAAGAATCATATTAAGTTTTCTTGCGTTGTTTGAACATCTCTGTTACATACACAACCACACGGGTGTTTCAAAATATAAGGAACTATGTTAACTACGACTGTTGGTCTGGTGGTCGCAATCGCGACTGCTGGGTTCGATTCTCAGGTCAGGCTTTCCAAAAATGATTATCTATTGGAAAAAAAATCCCAGATTTCGTGCTCTACACGACCTTCGGATACATTAAAAATGCACTCAGGCAGGCTTTATATTTTGTACGATGCCTAATTTAATAGATTTAGACCTAATAGATTTTATCTACACCCATGCTATAAAACCTCTATAAAATTTTCTGAAACAGTTAGTTTATTGCCAACATTAAATCAACCAGTGTTTACAGTAACCATCATCCTAACGAGTGTTAAAATGTTGTACTAAATTTCATTATGCTACTCCTTTGCTTTTTCGATCCCTGCCTTATTCATCAAACAGCCACATTCTCACTACTCAATTCGTGGTATGCATTCGATAACCCTTATTATACAACAGTTGCATAAATAACCATTGTATCGTCTTTGAAGTACCTAATAGAGCTCAAATGCACGAAGTAAAAAATCCGTAAGGTAAAAATTACGCCATGCAATTTTAAGCTTTAATGAAATATTCTTAAAACTATTTTTGAAAGAAAAAAAGTTCTATTTAGTATTTTGCAGTACCTTAGATTTATACCTACATATTTTCAAAGTACCTATAGCAAAAAAAAAAAGACATCATTATAAAATTAAATTAAAAATATTCAAATACATTTCACTATCAAACTCTTAAACACTCCCATCATTGCATCACACAAAGGGCACCTTTCTGCCAAGGTCGTAAGAGATAGAGAAGTCTGTTTTTTTTAAATTTAGCCCAACTCAATACTCCGAGGGGTTTTTTCCTTTTATCTATATCGATCTTAGGTCTTGAGATATAAGCGATCTAATGCCAAAAGACCCCAAAAAAACAAAATTCGGAAATTTTGGACATTATCGCAATTTTTAATAAAAGTTTTCGATTTTTCAAAAAAAATTTCACCGCCTTGTAGTCCTTGACTAGAACTCTCGACTCCTAGGGCCATGTCGCACTTTCAGCGAGAATAGGGGCTATACAGAAGCGATCGAAAAAACATTTCCAATGTTAAAATCCTAATGGAAATACCATGATAGCACTTTCGACGTTGGGTTTTTCCATTAGGATTTTTTTAGTAACTGCCCGTAGTTTGGAAGTTGGCGTTGCGTTACCCCCGTGCGGCAGAAAGCCGTTGGTGCTGCGCCTGATCTTTCTCCGGTCGTATCAGATTGTGTGTCGTCCCATCGGACAATGAGAGAGATTGCACCTGTGTTTGCGCACACCGAAATACGGTCAGGAGGACTATTTTGAAGTATGATATTTATGATGGAAGATTTTAAAGGTTTTATAGAAAGGCTAGGAAGGAAAGGTAGTGTAGAATACGAAACACTGTAAAGGCGATTAGCTAAGGTTCGCACGGGCGTATTCTATTTTGCTCACAGGATTTTCAGCGCTCTGATTGGCGCTGAGAGATGAAAATACAATAGTGTGTTTTCTTGAGACGCCTGGAATGTGCTCTGTTGGATTCTGAATGCTCGGCTTAACACTGAAAGTTAAAAATCGAGTGCGCGAAAAAAAAATACGGACGCGAGAACCTGGGCTTACCACTTGTCTATGCCCTCTGGTATAACAAGAAGCTGCTACAGATTACACTAAGACTCAGCATAACAACCGAACTTGGGAATCGAATCCATACTTGGTAACAGGGTATCGCCCCAACAATGTACCCACAATCTTGAAAGCGTTGCTGTGCCTGAACAGAGTAGATGCGGAAGGCAGAGCACCGGTTGATGTGGCGCAACATTAGAGAGGACTATGCAAGAATAGGTAGGTGAGTTGATTGGTAGCGGCAACAGATGTGAATAAAACGAATGTCAGCTGGCCTTAAAACAAAACCGGGAGGCCAATTCCTGAAGAGTAAATGCGTAACACACTTACTGTAGGAATGGCTTTCATTTTGACAGTTCATCAACATTCATTGCGTTATTTAGGTTTTTGAGCAGACAAATTTTTCGAACATATAGAGCAATGGATTCTCAAACATTATTAAAAATGATTCAGATTTTATTTTTTTTTGGTTTTAGATAGTGTGTTACGTAATTATGTTGCTGTATAGAAACGTTCAAAATTTAATCGTAATTTCATTTCAGCGACAATCAAAAATTTGCCCAAAAATGTAGGGAAGTAAATTAGAAGTAGGTATTTTTGACAGATTGAGACTGACACTAGAACGAGAACGTTCCTAAAAATACGAGTAAATTACCCCTAGGGCCATCTTTGTACCCAGGTTTAAATAATCGACCCATTTTTTAATTTCGAACTTTATTGCGACTACGTAAAGTTCTAATTGCAAAAAGTGAATTTGGTATTAAGAACTTTAAGTTTGTCGGAATAAAGTTCAAAATACAGTAACTGGTTCAAAAGTTTGGGCTTGTACTTAAGTTAGAACTCGTTTTGTAATGATATTGTTTAGATTTATGGTGAAAATGTGAATTAATTAAACTAATTATTGATTTATAACAGGTGAAAAATAAGGGGTATCGTATTACCCAGTAACTGGGTTGTGGAGGTCAGATAGGCAGTCGCTCCATGTAAAATACTGGTATTCAGCTGCATCCGGTTAGACTGGAAGCCGACCCCAACATAGTTGGGAAAAGGCTAGGCAGATGATGAACAGGTGAAAAATAAAAGTGCTTATAACAAATCCTTCGAAAAATTTATTACTTCTTTCACGACCCACTTTTTCTTGGTGGGGTGGTGTTTAGTTACAGCAAATTGAGTGGACGATAGACAGTAAAGATACTTTAATGTATACGTCACGGCGACACCATGGTGTCGTTGAATACCTGCCCGCAAACCTGCCGGCATTCTGGCGCCACCCTTACTTTGACCAGGGGCTCTCAAACTTTTTGCTTATTATTTTTTGTTCATTTATTTATTGTCATTCTGCCTACCCTTTTCCCAACTATGTCTGGGTTAGCTTCTAGTCTAATTGGATGCAGCGGAAAACAAGTGTTTTTCATGGAGCGACTGTCCATCTGACCTCCACAACCCAGTTGCTGGTAAACACGATACTTCTTTATAAGACTGGTTGTCATACTTTTGGGCTTCTGACTACCTGCAACGACTGACAAAGATTTACGAACCTTTTGGAATGGGCGACTAGAATCAATTCTATTTTGTTGTAATTTTTGACGTTCAAAAGTGCCTGTAATATGCCTGTTTGAAAGAAATGATTTGACTTTGACTTTGAATGACAGCCGAGACCAACGGCTTTTTTTTTTTGGGTGGGAAATCATCAAATGGGGTCATTTTCCGCTCTGGGCGGAGCGGAAGGGAGTGTCAGACTCTTACTGACTAAAACCCACCCGTGTTCCTTCTTTAGCCCTTTATCTTCCGGGGCAGCGGTAACCCTTTCGGACAATCCCGCTGACCCAGGAGGCTTCGGCCCTAAGGGGCCGCTTCCTTAATGCTGACATCTCTTTGAGGCGCGCGTGGGACACGCCGTCCGGCACGGGCCTGGTCTTGACAGGACGGTAGGGTCTCGATGATTATGTAACGCATAGTCACCAGTCCACAAACCGACCGCAGCAATTGACCCGTCGGCTCATTTTCTACGTCGATCATTTAACTACGAGCCCTTTGTGTTGTTATGTTGTAATTGGTTGGTTGTAAACTAAACTGGTATATACTAGTCAATCTCGTATTGGTTTTACCACTTTTGACTACTACTCCGAGCAAACTGAAACTTCACCCAGGTTCAAACTGTCACATAGACAAATAGACTTTGTCGTTTTAGGTATGATAAGACTTTCAACCTTAGGGTGGTAAAGCAGTAACAACATTGACTATCCCTACACCGATATTTTGCAGCACTCACAGGTGTACTCGTATTTTCTCATCGCAGTGATGGTCCCGACTTATGACAGCTATGTGAACAGAACCCAGCATTGCATAAATATGTGCTGTCACGCCCTTTAAGTAAACCTGGAGACTTTTATTTAGGTAGTAAGTTTATGTAACTTAAATTTTTTTTATTTTGTTTTTTTTTTCTGCTTGTGTATGTATAGATTTTATTGTATTTGTTGGTATATTGGCGTGGCTAGCTAACATGATATGGAAAATCATCATCTGCCTAGCCTTTTCCCAACTATGTTGGGGTCGGCTTCCAGTCTAACCGGATGCAGCTGAATACCAGTATTTTACATGGAGCGACTGCCTTTCTGACCCCCACAACCCAGTTACTGGGTAATACGATACTCCTTGGTAAGACTGGTTATCAGACTTTCGGGCTTCTGACTACCCGTAACGACTGTCAAAGATCCACGAATGACAGCCGGGACCAACGGCTTAACGTGCTTTCCGAGGCACGGAGGGGTCACGGTATGTAAAGATGGTCACCCATCCACAGACCAACCGCAGCAAGCGTAGCTTAACCTGATCGATCGACCTATGCGGCTGTTATTATTTAGCATGATATGGAAAATAATTTAATTTAATGTTCTGTGTCATGTAATGTTAATTACTTTGCATACCTAGTATTGTGTACAATCAAGTATTTTCTAACTGAACAGACAGCTGTGCTGCTAGGGAGTTTATTGCGCCACTTCTTCTCTAAAGCAAAAGCACTAGGAAGTGGTGAAGGGCTGGCGTTTTGGAGGACTGTCTTTTGTAATTTTGACATTCGAAAAGTGCTGATTCTCAGCCTAGTTTGAATAAATGACTTTTGATTTTGATTTTACGAGTTGGTCGTGAGCTCGGACCCAGACCGCCGTTTTACTTCGTGGAAATAATGTCATCACCACTGCTCTCAAAACGGTCAATGAAAACATCGTGAGGAAACCGGCATCTCCTACAATCAGAAACTCGAAGACGTGCGTGACATCTACCAATGCCCACTTGGCCCGCGTGGTGGGGCCCATTCCCTCTCAAAGAGAGGAGGTCTGTGTCCCTGCAATGGGAACATAAATGTTGCAGACATTTATTTATAATTTTGTAGAATTTCGGGATGCGTGAAGAAGCCTCCTCGTGTAGCGCAGTTTGTTCCGCCAGTTACTCAACTGAACCAAGCGCTCCGCGCGTCCTGAACAGTCATACCCAACACCTTATTTGACTGGTCAATTCTTCCCTTGCGGTGGTAGGGCTAACTCCCGCCTGGTTTGCGACCGCCCTACCACTAGAGTCCAGCGTCAAGCAGCCTGCTGTGTTTTGTCGATGCGTGGGAGTTCCAGTGCCTTATGCATCTTCTGGGCACGCTCGTTCCATCATAGACCTCATCCATCGCTTTCCATCAGGCGTGATCGAGGTCAAGAGAGGGCCTATTCATCAATAAAAAAAAGACTTTAACGGCTTTACCTCCGCATGAGCAGACCTCCAGAAAAGTTTCGGTTATCTTATCAGGAGAATTATTTTATAACAATGCTGTCTCGTTTTCTTTGATTGAATGTGCATAATAATATGTGGAAACTATGAAATTATAATATTTGACAAGCAGATTTAGCGAAAAACTTCAGAGTATCTAAAATATTCTTTGAGAAACCCTGACTACTACGCAGAAAAAATATCGTAACGTATAGTTTTCACAAACCCAGTGATTTAGTGAAACGGTGCGTGATTAAAAAAAAAGTCGTTTAATATATAACGAAGGACCGACAAAAAAATATTACAAAACGTTCGATAATCAATCTTATAGTTTTTACAAAAGTAGACAGATATTATTAACGAAATGCCTGTTTATTGGGAAGATTTCTTATTATTTCTTGAATGACAAAACTGTAATTATCGGATTTAAAAAAAAAACTACGGCAATAAAACAAAGATCGAAAATATCATAACTAATCACATTATTTTCTTATTAATTTAATGTTCGTTTCTGACGAGTGCTACACCATAATAACGGCCCCGACTTACCAGTTGCAGGTCACGAATTTGAACCCAGACAAGTGCTTTACTTTGTGTAAATAATTTCATCACCATCGTCGTCGTTTCAGCCGATAGACGTCCACTGCTGGACATAGGCCTCCCCAATTTTGGGAGGGTTTGCCATAATCGCCACGCTTGGCAGGCGGGTTGGCGATCGCAGTATGGTATGATGGTAAAATACATAGAGAACGCTGCTGCCCATTCTCCGGTACGACCCTTAGTCGTCTTTTACGACACCTACGGGTAGTAAGGGGTGGTGCTATTCTTTAAGTCCGGCACCACACTGACCTTTCATCACCATTGCTCTCAAAACGGTGAAGGAAAACATTGAGAGGAAACCGGCGTGTCCGTGAACCAAAAATTCGAAACTAGTGACATCTACCAATCCTCACAGGGCCCGCGAGGTAGATTACAGCCCCCTTCCTCTCGAAGAGGGGGCCTTTTGCCCCAGCAGTGCGAACATTATAGGCTGATGATGGTAAATAGGCTAGATTAATTAGCCGTTTTTGTTATGTGTCACTCTGACCAGCCTCTTAGCCTACTTCTTCATTCTTAACAGCATATTCTCTCATCTCTTTGAAAGTCTTCGAAAAGACTCCGGACACAGGTTGGTTGAAGCAAGAATAGCCTATCGAAGCCGTCCAAGACTGTCAATGCTGGTGCTGTTCCACAAAGGATGGGACACTTAAGGGACATACAGGACCTAAACGCAAAAAACGCAAGTTTTAGAAACAATAAAAGTATGTGATCGACTACAGTAAACAAAATCAAAAAATATATGTCATTCTTCAGGATATATGCTAGGTAGATAGTGTGTTGAAAACATAATACAACTAATTTGATACGATAGAAAAAATCATGAAGATACGTCTAAAAACTTTTTTTTTTACAATAATTGCCATACTAGTATACTCGTACTTACATACAATCATTCTGTTTTTTTGTCAGATTATTCTACAAGCAACATACTAAAATACTAGTGTTTTAGTTTTTAGTCCAAACAATAGACTTTTTGTAATTAAATAATTGCTTCATATTTTGCAATAAATTACCAGGGTTGTGTCATCGCGCTTCTCTTTCTTTTCTATGCAGTCCGACAGTGACCGCGCGCTTTTCTTTCTTTTCTATGCAGTCCGACAGTGACCGCGCGCTTCTCTTTCTTTTCTATGCACTCCGACAGTGACCGCGCTTTAGGGCATGTAAGCCCCTTTATATCGTGCCCAGCGTGTCCTGCTGTCTGCACGTTACAGGAACAGATGAACGCTACTGTTGGTGGACTTCATTACTGGACTCCATGTAAATTGTCATCGACACGATAAGGAGAAGGTCACTATGAAATGGCGATACCTACTTTAATAAAGGTCTTCAATAAAGGATTTCAAAGCCACTTTGGTAACTGGCTAAATACATCATTCTTTCAGCAAGACATTCACACACTATTCTGACAAAGTAGTTCGTAATATACCATAACTAAGTATTAAAATAATATTTTAATGCCAACAAGTGAAGTAAAGTCAGGGATATTACTTGTTAAGTCTGCGTCAATTTGCCGTATTATAGCCATTTCAAACAACTGTCAAAGAATGACAGTTGTGATTTGGCTACACGAACAATTGAAGTTGGCAGTCAATTCGCTTATTAATACATTTTACCTGACTTTATATTTCCTCCTCTCACGTAGCTCTAAAAAATGGAAGTTGGTATCAGACACCGGTTGGTCGGACTGCGCAAAACTGTAACTTAATTACTGGCGTTAACTTGCGTGATAGTAACTTGAGCTACGATATTATACTGGAAGCGCCATCTTGCGGAGGGTTGAAGAAACTTCGCGCTTATTAGAATTTGATTTACGATAACCTTGAATATTATTCAGTGTGCTATTTTATGCAGTAACGGATATCGGCGCGAACACTGTTATCATGAATTCAGTTGTTACATGACTCTAGGACCTGCAGCGTTGAATTTTTTCCTGAAAGATATAGGAAAAGGCTTTTCCCAAGGAGAGGGAGAGTTCAGACTACCGAAAAATAAATAAAAATGCTTTTGCTCGCGACTGCGCCCACGTGGAGGTCGGAAATTATCCCACGAAAACGTACCACAGGTTAAAAACTATTCTTCGTCTTACTAATCCATCTCCTGGTCTACCTGTGAACCAAATTTCATCGAAATTCGATCGTCCTTTATGACGTAAAAAGGAAATACTGACAGACAAACAGTTATAGGTACAGGGTGTTTGGCAGAACGTTGAACATACGAAAATGAATAGGTGGGGTCTTCTGCTACATACTCAGCCCTAAATTATTTGGCCCTGGCCCCCTGGATATTTAAAAAACATTTTTTTTTGCTTTCTTCTAGTTTCACCACTTTCTTAACTATAAAGTGTAATTTTTATTAAAAATGGGTAAAACAGGTATTTTTTTTTTTTTTAGATTTAAGTATTTATTACACCTGTCTGTAAGTTTGAGGACTCATACCTTTTTTCTACCTAACATCTGAATAACGCAATAATTTTATAAGAATCTGCCAACATTAAAGATTTAAAAAAAAAAAAATTGCCTGTTTTACCCATTTTTGATAAAAATACACTTTAAAATTAAGAAAGTGGTGAAACTAGAAGAAAGCAAAACATTTTTTTTTTAAATATCCAGGTGGCCAGGGCCAAATAAATTAGGGCTGAGTAAGTAGCAGATGATCCCACCTATCCACCATTTTCGTATGTTCAACGTTCTGCCAAACACCCTGTATATAGTGCTATCCACGAAGACGCGGCCTACTCTTCTTACTAATCGCTAGTGGTTGTCGCTAGTGGTTATCGCAGTTAATTCTGCTAGTGTTTTAGTTTTTTGATACATACTAGTTAATTACACACTAATTACTAATTACTGTGTATCGACAAAACTAAAACAGTAGCGGAATGTTGCACACTTGTACTGTAAGCGATTAGGAAGAAGTGTGGGGCGCGTCTTCGTCGATGGCGCTATCTGTACTTTCGCATTTGTAATGTTAGTATGATTAGGAGCAGTAATTAATTACCCAATATGCGCTTCTGATAAAATTGCAACTTGCATGACCTGCCTCGCCTTTTCCAACTATGTTATGGTCGGGCTCGGCGTTAAGCTCGACCGGATGCAGCTGAATACCAGTATTTTACATGAAGCGACTGCCTATCTGACCTTCATATCCCAGTTCCTGGGTTACACAATATCCCTTGGTTAGACTGGTTGTCACACTACCAGGCTTCGGACTATACGTCACGACTGTGAAAGATCTACGTGTTCGAAATCTCGATGTTTTGATATGTCGCGCCATTGAGCCCGTGCGAATAGGAGGGCCGCACGGTCGCCAGCTCACTCTCCTGGGCAAAAGCTTTCCCCTCCCTTTTTCACACAATTGTGTCTTTTGCAAGTAGCGGCCAATCCTTTCGGTCCTTTCACAAGCTAGTAAACAAATACCTAAGAAAGTGCACTGACTGGACAGGTCCACTTAATACGCGTGATTCTTTCATCAAAAGACCATTTCAGACGTCAATCCACATGGTCTTCACAATGATCTGACCAAGATTATTACTCGTCGTTTGTTTTGCCTTTTTTCTAAGAGATAGTTAGAAAGGGAACGTCGACCTCTTCTAGTTTTTAAAATATGATTGACGTGTAAAAGTGTTTGACCTACTTACAGAAATAAATTCATTTATCGAATAATGTTGTCGCAAAGCAGTGGAATGCATTTGCACTTTATACATTTTCTTAGCTGTTAACGATTTTTTCTAGAAAGCTAAAAGTCACCCAAAGGGCAATGGAGAGGGCTATGCTTGGAGTTTCCCTGCGTGATCGAATCAGGAATGAGGAAATCCGCAGGAGAACCAAGGTTACCGACATAGCCCGAAGAATTGCCAAACTTAAGTGGCAGTGGGCAGGGGACATTGCTCGCAGAACAGATGGCCGATGGGGCCGAAAGGTTCTGGAGTGGCGACCGCGTACCGGAAGACGTAGCGTTGGAAGGCCTCCCACAAGGTGGACCGACGACCTTGTGAAGGCCGCAGGAACCCGTTGGATGCGGGAAGCACAGGACCGGTCGAAGTGGAGGTGCTTGGGGGAGGCCTATGTCCAGCAGTGGACGTCTTTCGGCTGAAATGATGATGATGATGATGAACGATTTTTTGTGAAGAGAAACTTATTTTAGTAATTGAATATCACGTTATACTGACTAGGTTGCCTATACACCGTACCATTGTTTTGGACTTACGATGGCAACTCAGGTAACACCTATATCCAATGGCTACTATAAATAAACTCAAAGACACGTGTATCTTCTTTTCGTATAAGTCTGAAAGTAATATAAGACTTCATAATTTCGAACAAATTTGGCGAACACAAGAAAATGAGAAAATATGAATTGCTCTGCAAACATTATACATGGTCATACAGGACTAAAAATTCGAAGACATGTGACATCTACCAACCCGCACTGGGCCCGCATGGTGGATTACGGCCCAATCCCTCTCACAGAGAGGAGGCCTGTATCCCAGCAATGGGAACATTATATTATAATGCTTTTATGCTTATGTCATACATACATAAATATCGTGCAGGTAAATACCTACGGTGTACAGACGCCAACACATCAAGCTACCACAATCTGTCAAATTTCTTTAATAGATTTTCAACTTTATCGCTAAAACATAAGGCTCAAAGTTGATTGAGAAAATTACCCGACACTGTCAAATTTCTTTAATAGATTTTCAACTTTATCGCTAAAAGTTGAAAATCTAAAGTAAATCTAATCTAAAGTAAAGTTGAAAATCTATTAAAAAATTTGACAGATTGTGGTAGTTTGATGTGCATTAAAAGGGACTAAAGCCACGTTGCAAGACGATAAAAATATAACCGTGTTTTGCCCTTTTTCTTATGACTAACTGAGTGTTACTGGGTTAAATGATGCACTTTCATAACTTCGTTATTATTAGGGTGCAGTTCTTGTACCTATATAAGGAAAGAACTTTGAAACTTTTGTCGAGTTTCAAATCTTTTAAATTTAACATCGTTTTCAAAACCCTACAACGGAACTCTTACATTGTCGGAATAAAAAAGAACGGAAAACGATTACGGAACGGAAAGTTAATAAAAACCAAAACTCAACTATGACAAAAATATTAATAAAAAATGCATAAACAAGATATAGTAACAAAATAACATCAATTTCATGTAAACGCAGTCATTCGTAATCTGCAATCTATGCTAATTAAAATATTTATAGTAATTACGTGTTTATACATTTTTTTTATTTCAATTGAGGTGGGATCATTGAGACTATTGGGAATTTGATACTTATGATTTGTTAAGTAGCCTGCAATTCATTTTTTTGTTTTATTCTCATTTAGGGTTTATGTAGGTATGAATAATTTTAAATGACTAATACATTTTCACAATGTACTCTTTAAGACTTTTCATTAGATGCCAAACATAATATATATCAATCAATTTTTTTTACGTAACACTTTACATCCACCATGTAAGATTTAATGTGACGTCATATAGCCTAACCTAACCTGCGGAACAACATAACGTCATCGTTTGTTTCAAAATAAGTCGAGTAGTTTAGGAGTTATGAGCGAACAGATGAACATACATTCAATCATACTTAGCCTATTAAACTCTTCTTTGGCTTTCCCGTAGTTGGGTAAAACAGTGTTAAAATCCACCTGATCTACATATTTTGAGTTGTATAATGTTTTGTTTCCCTCTATATTTTATGGCTTTATTTGGTATCATAATAATCAAATTTTATTATTGATTAAGATCTAGCTGCTATTTATAAGCCAACCAAGTTTCGGTTCATTTAGATTCCATGGCGATTTTGAAGCCATTGAGAATTTTTTTTTTGGTAAAAAGCTGATACCTACCTTTTTCTTCGAAAACTTTAGGGACTGTACTGAGATAAAACTCAGACGGACAGACGACACCGAAGTCTTCTTAGTAGTAGGACCTCATTGAATTGTAGTTGTACCCACTTTCAGTTCCAATATCATACATTATATTTCAGAATGCTCCTCAAAAGCAATAACACAAAGCAGTACATGGCGGCCTACCTAAAGCGAAGGTGTTGTACATAAGCGAGATCACTGGCAGAAACGGCAATGATTAACGATAGTAACGGAAACGTTTGTGAATATTAATTTATAGTGGAGGTCACCGTCGCTTGCCAAGTGTGACACGCCAAACGAAAGGATTGGTGCGTTATAGACCTTCCCCCCTTCCCTAGGGGTGAAATGTGTGTGCCGAATTTATAGGTGTGAGAGATGGAACTTCAGGGTAGCTAAAGGGTGAGGTTGGACTTCGGACACCCTCACTTGGGGGGGTTTGTAAACCCCCCAATTTGCCCTAGTCCGGCGCCCCCGCCCGAGGCTCCCGTTCTGTCCAAGCGATAAGAGGGAAGAGGGAGAGATCGTCAAATGGACGTTTTACGCATAATTTAGAGAAGTAAATGGATTCGAACAGTATCCACGCAGCATAGGTAGCTACATATATCGGTACGAGTAATGAGTCGATTACGTAAACATTTGACTTGGACTTTTGACGTCTAATGTCGCATGTAAATCACAGGAAACTTTAGTGTTTTTCGCATAAAAAACGTTTGAAATTACAAAACATAAGGACTCAAGGCAATTTGAGGGTGATTTTTTTTCTAAAATTAAATTAATAATTTTGTCTAGCACAAGTTTTTTTATAACAATGTTCATGTTTATTTACTTACGTAAAAAATACAAGAATTTTTTATTAACTTTGCTTAAAACTAGTCTTTGTAAAAAACAAGTTTGTTTGAAACCTTCGAAAATACTTGGACTTGGAGTTTCTCGCGAGGGATTCGACGCACTCTGTTCAGTTTTTTGTTCTACTTACTTAAGTACTTGCTTCACGACCAAACAGGATGTCTAGTACTTTGGAAAATTTCAATAGTACGACTTTTCTTTAAAAAATAGGCTTTAAAAACACCTGCGAAATCTACGGATTCAGTCAAATGTGAACTGAGAAAAAGTTTAAACTTACCTTCCTTTTTCTTTCTAATTCTTAACTTTAATTCGTAGACAAACATTCAAGTGTAAACATACAAAACAAAAGTAAAATCACATGAAATAGTAACGGTCCTAAAAGGGAATTAACTTGGTCCATAGGGACTTCGCTGTCTGGTAATTAGCACAGCTCAACTATGGCTGGTCAAGTGTTGTCCGTAAAAGGGTTGGCGTTACAAAGAAGTGAACGTGCCAAGTTGGATGTACATACGTAGGTACCTATACTTATGGGCATCTTTAATATAGATTCTTCTATATTCCTGTGTAAAGGAGGAAATAAGTATTCAATTTTGAAGCTGAATAAAACTACAAAACAGGTAATAATTAGATTTTAATATAAGGTAACTTCATAACGCGACTTCCGAGTTGTAGGTCGTAGGTTCGAACCCAGACGCTTAACTTTGTGTAAATTATTTCATCAGCACTGCTCTCAAAACGGTGAAGGAAAACATCGTGAGGAAACCGGCATGTCCTAGAACCAAAAATTCGAAGACATGTACATGACATCTACCAACCCGCGCTGTGCCCGCGTGGTAGATTATGGCCCACTCCCTCTCGAAGAGAGGAGGCCTGTGTCCCACTAGTGGGAACAATATAGGCTAATTATGATGATTAAGAAGTCAAACAGCTGTTTATTTTTCAAAAAAAAAACTAAGAAAAGTGTTCTTAGAAGGTTTTTTTGTAATTAGATTCACTAAATTAGGCTACGTTGTTCATTAATACAATTAGATCCAGACTCGGACTTGTTAAGATATTATTTAAATATCGTAGATTTTTCTGAAATTTTATTCCTCGGGAAATATTTAACAGCCGATCGATTCTGTAAAACTCTCACCGTGAAACTTAGGTGATGTGAGTTTGTTTTTGCTAGGAATTGACACTATTGACAGCTCACTCCACGCTCACTTCACCTAAGTTTTCACGGTGAGATGGTTACAGAATCGCAATGCTGATCCACTTAAAAGTTATTGAACTTCTCACTGACGTACGCTTGTGTTTGATGCGGCGAGCGCTACAGTGCTACAGCAGCAACCCAATAGCAACCTTATTGTAACGATGATAAAGATCACTGTGATTTTAACAGTGATGTAAACACAGAGGTAAAATAATTGTGAACGGACTGTACAGACGCCAGCACATCAAGGTATTACATTCTGTCAAATTTCTTCAATAGATTTTCAACTTTATCGTAAGGTTCAAAGTTGATTGGGAAAATTGGACTGTTTCGGGTGGCTAGATGTGCTGGCTAGATACAGGTACGAGCAATAATATGTCAACACTTGGCAACATTCAATAGCGATTTTTTCTTGAAATAATGAATTCAACGTTGAAATACGACACTACGCAAACCTATGGGTTCGAAAATACTTTGTTCGTAATAACATAAAATTTCATTCAAAACTGAAGGAGAAAATCGTCTTTGAATAAAGTCAAGGGTATACATACTTATGCTCGTGACTGTACATCCAAGTTGGTTGCATTTACTAGGTCGTGTTTTTTCGTGGACTCCAAAATAGGATATACCTGTTTGTGGTTCACAGAAAGAGGCATTCCATTGTTTTAAGGTGAAATGGAAATAATTTGAGGTTCGATCGTATTGTGATGAATTTCCATTTCGCTGTTGGAAAAAAGCCCTGGTATAAATACTGGTATTCAGCTGCATCCGATTAGACTGGAAGCCTACACTAATATCGTTGAGAAAAGGCTAGGCAGATGATCAAAAACGACGTGATCGACGTGTTCTGTTAGGAAATAAATTGCCATTTCCGAGTTTCGAGTCGAAGTAGGACAGCGAAGGTTGACTGAAACTTAATCCATCCTGTTTCAATTATCAGTCTTTAGCACAATACTGTTCGTCGATAGGCTTTCACGACAATATAGTCTGCGGAATTTTGATGTTAATATATTGCAGCTTGCACTAAAATATTTATAATAATTGCATAAATTAAAATGAATGAATACGGTTAAAGAATTATAACAGGTTTTCACTTAATGAGAATCTTCTCCTTTTCGAAGTCGGTTAATTATGTAAAGATACGGCACTTATAGATTAAATAAAATAAAATTTACTAATGAGTGCTGAGTCAGGTATAGATCATCAGAAAAGAGGTTAGTTTATACTTTAAAATCTGTTCTAGTGGCAAAAAAAAACAATAATTAAAATAAAAAAAAAAACTTAGTAGGTTATGTTAATAAGTACCTACCTTCCTAAGTTACTTTTTAGTGCATTGTGCTCTGGGCCCGCGTGGACGATTTCAGCCCACTCCCACTCAACAGACAGGAGTCCTGAGTCCCAGCAGTGGGAATATTAGACGCTGGTTATTATGGTTTAAAAAATATAAGTATAGAATAGGTATTGTACTAAATCTAGTACACTAGTACAATACCTATTCTATACTTATATTTTTTAAACATTAGATAATTTTATCCGTGGCATAATTTAAAATTTTTTGACCGTTCCATACTGAATCTGTCAGGGTCAGCGCAGACCGAACTGCAAAATGCTCGCGCATGGTCGACTACTGCTCGAATGCATACTGGAACACGCAGTCGGCTTGCTCGAGCATGGTCGAGCATCAAATTTGGACGTATTCAATTTTGCGAAGTATGATAATAATCATAAGATATTTTTTTCAATAATCTCAGAAAATGCTCTGCTCTGCTCTTGGTGAGCGCTGACCCTTTGACGTCAATTTTTTCTACGAATAAAAATTATCTGTCCCTTGAAAAATCAGCCCTTAATGAATTAATATGAAATGGGCACATTTACCATAATCAGCCTATAATGATCCCACTGCTGGGATACAGGCCTCCTCTCGGTGAGAGGGAGTGGGCCGTAATCCACCACGCGGGCCCAGTGCGGATTGGCAGATGTCACATGTCTTCGAATTTTCGGTTCTAGGACATGCCGATTTCTTCACGATGTTTTCCTTCACCGTTTTGAGAGCAGTGGTGATGAAATAATTTACACAAAGTAAAGCGCCTGTCTGGGTTCGAACCTACGACCTACAACTCGTAAGTCGCGGCCGTTACCACTTGGCCACCACTGCTCTCGAAACTGGAACATTTATTGACGGAAAATGAAGATAATTATAGTATAGAGGAACATGGTACGATCTTATCATTTCCATTTTCTAATATTGGAAAATAACGTCATAGCGGACATGAGAAACGGTATCTAAAGCGATGTCAACATGTGTATGTACCATGTTGCTCGCTTCATTACAACTTGTATCCGTGTCAGAATATATTGAAATAATCTGAAATACAGTATCCAGCACATTTTCTCGAAACGTGACTGTTATTACCGCATTAAGGTTCACAATGCAGTGAAAACGATTGTTTTTTATAGCAAATCTTTTGAGTCAGAGATGTGCGTTTTTACAACCTTTTGTTTAACTTGTCTTGTTAGTTAGTTCGTATGTATGGGTCAAATCTTGTTAGTTAAATAGTAAGTACGTATGGGTCAAATCTTGTTAGTTAGTATGAATGGGTCAAATCTTGCAAGCCGAAATAAAACCACTTCCTCTTTTTTAAATTGTAGTTTTTTTTTTAATCTCATCATCTATGATGAGATTAAAAAGTCCTTGGGAAAATCCTTCTTGCCCTATCTATGCCTAAAAAATTGAGAATATATGAACTATATAAATAAATAAAATGTGATAAATAAACATTATATTATATTCCTCAATATTATTTGCACTCTCGGTCTCGGATCATTTAGCAAAACTGCCTCGAGTGCAATGACCTTGCACACTTACATCAAGTTACACTACTTCGAGTAAGGTTTCTAAAGATCAGAGGATCATCATCATCTGCCTAGTTTTTTCCCAACTATGTTGGGGTCACCTTCCATTCTAACTAGTACCAGCACTTCACATGGATCATGAAGGTTAGATAAGCTTGCTGGTTAGTACCATCAAGCCTATCTAACCTCCACAACCCAGTTACTGGGTAAAACCCTTGGTAAGACTGGTTGTCAAAATTTCGGGTTTCTGACAATCCGTAACGACTGTCAAAGATCCACAAGCCCCTTTCGTTTCGTTGCAAAAGTAAGTCTTATGCAAAAATTCATACTTCTATGTCCCGTTGTTAAGGCTGTGCGTTGTATGCAATGAATTAATTTAAGATTGAATAGTAAATACCATAAGGATAGACCAAGTAGATCTGTGGGTCACTTACTAAATGCTTTTCAGCTTAGTCCCTTTCAGTAATATCAGAACAAAAAGAATTTCTTTAAAAACATCTGTCGGAAAGCGTTGAAAGTAGGCATTTACTCCGACGCAAGATATCGCCATTGCTATTCCACGTGGTATCCAGTTTCTGGCCCACAGCCAAGAAACGCTGGCTCTATAATAAACAGCTTCGTTTCAATTTAATTTTCCCAGAATAACTTCTATGAGAAATTTTATCCATACATTTTAAATTCGAAAGTAGGTAACTCTGTCTGACTGACTGTCTGTATGTTACCTGTTCACGCCTAAACCACTGAACGGATTTCGATAAAATTTGGCAGAGAGATAGATTGCATCCCGGGGAAGGACATAGGATAGTTTTTATCCCGATACTCCTACGGGATTAAAATTTACGCGGATGAAACCGCGGGGCGCTTCTAGTGAAAATATAAGCTAGAGCATGTATAGACAGCTTTTGCCCGAGGCTATGCTCGCGTGGAGGACGGAAATATCTCACTGAAACTTATTACCGGGGTAAAAAGTATCCTATGTGTTAATCCAGGTTGTAATAAACTATCTGTGTATCAAATTTCATCCAAATCCTATTTAAAGCATAAAATATAAATAAATACTATCGTGAATTCATGCATGCCTAGTAATTTTTACCCAACTGCGTCAGAAGGAGGGTTATGTTTTCGAGTGTATGTATGTATATTTCTTTGGCACGCTCTGCAGCCTAAACGGCTTCATCGATTTCAGCTTGAGACATGCCGTTAGATTCGTCTTAATTGTGAGAGTGACACTGGGTATATCAAAATTAAAAAAAAAAAATAGCTGATTTATGGCGCAATATTATGTCTTCAAAAAAAAATATTTTTCTCAAAACCTATCGAGTGGGGTATCAAAATAAAGGGTTTTAAAAGGTGGTTACAATAATATAATTATATAACTTATATGGTTAAAAGTAATTCGAAGTGACGAATCGTAATAAACACGTACCAAGAACTGGAAGATGGAAATAAAAAAAAGTAATTAAAAAAAAAAAAACCCGACTGCGAAGCTGAAAAGCTAAAAACAAGCCCATTTTAAAAAGCCTGCCTCCAACTTTTATTTAATTTAAAATGGGCTTGTTTTTAGCTTTTCAGTTTCGCAGTCGGGTTTTTTATTTTTTAAATTACTTTTTTGTTAGAATACTGCTCAGAAAGTCGGGTCATATTCAATCATGATTCGAAAGACACGTAGCGCCATCTAGCGTCTTAAAGCAATTGGGTCCGTCGAAAGTTATTGTTCTTTTCGTCGATAAATGTTTTTTTTTCCGGATAGAAGGTATCTCATGTCCTTTTCTATACCCCTGATAACGTATACGCAAAATTTAATAATGATCGGTTCAGTGGATTAGGCATGAAAAGGTAACAAACAACCAAACAAACTTACTTTCACGTTTATAATAATTTATAAGTACAGGGTTACTTTTCAAAGACCATCCAAATTTTTACAATGTGGTCTCCTAAGAATATAAACAACTTTCACTATGGGACCAACTCTGAAATCACGAAAAAATAAATCAGCTGTTTCATACAAAACTTCAATAAGTACCTACGTGACCAAAATGTATGAACTAGCTGATTTTTTTTTCGTGATTTCAGAGTTGGTCCCATAGTGAAAGTTGTTTATATTCATGGGTAGAACACCATGTACAAATATGGATGATCTTTGAAAAGTAACCCTGTAAAAATAAACTGTGTTTGTCGAGGGAGGTTGGGGACTGTAAACTGTTTATAAATATGTAATTTCAGAAAGTTCACAATTTTCTATGTCGGCTCTTGACTAAGATGGAGTCGAGACTAAAATTTCCCGTGCCCATTTGCAGTCTAACCGGTTATTGTATTCGTTATCAGATGCGCAACGCCATATTTTTTTTATTGCTGAAACTATTCTTGACCTCGATCACGTCTGATAGAAAGCGATAGATAAGGTCTATGATGGAACGAGCATGCCCAGAAGATGCTTCACTCTTACTTTGAAGGCTAAATGTGGAAGGGACAGACGCTGGAAGAGTTATTAAGAACATCAAAATTTGTCAAAAAGTGTATAGGGTTTTGACAATGATTGTCGCTGAGAACAGATTGACGAGCTGATAAAGTGAGGTGTTGCCGATCCGGTGCTGAACATACAAAGCGATAGATAAGGTCTATGATGGAACGAACGTGCCCAGAAGATGCTTCACTCTTACTTTGGAGGCTAAATGTGGAAGGGACAGACGCTGGCAAAGTTATTAAGAAGATCAAAATTTGTTAAAAAGTGTATAGGGTTTTGACAATAATTGTCGCTGAGAACAGATTGACGAGCCGATAAGGCGAGGTGTTGCCAATCCGGTGCTGAACATAATTATCGAGTGGGTATATCGACCGCGACGGTCGCAAAATATATACGGTTATCAACAAAATCATAATTTTACAGGAGACCGTTTTGAACACAAAACGGTGATTATATATAGAAGAATAAAGCTATATTCTTCTGTTTTACAACATTTAGTTAATAGGGCATTCATTACTGTATTTTTTTTCTCTAAAACACGGTAGAAAATGGACTTCGTACAAAAAAGTATCCGCTTCTACGCGGGGTTTTTAATTGCTAAAGTCTGTATTTTTTAAATATTAAAGCAGGTATCTTATCTTGTTGATAATTTTCCTTAATTAACTATTGCTTGTAACGCCGACGTGATTTATTATAGCTGTTGCACAAAAATAACGCAAGTTTAAGGGGCTTACAAGACCTGAACGCAAAAAACGCAAGTTTTAGAAACAATAAAAGTATATGATCGACTACAGTAAACAAAATTAGAAAAATATATGATATTCTTCAGGATATATTCTAGGTAGATAGCTTGTTGAAAACATAATACAACTAATTTAATACAATAAAAAAAATCATGAAGATAACTCTAAAAACTTTCTTTTTACAATAAAAACCATCCTAATACACATTCAATCATTTCAGATCAGTCAGATTATTCTACAAGCAACACACTAAAACACTAGTGTTTTAATTTTTTAGCCCAAACAACAGATTTTTGTAATTAAATAATTGCTTCATATTTTGCATTAAATTATCAGCGTTGTGTCATCGCGCTTCTCTTTCTTTTCTATGCAGTCCGACAGTGACCGCGCTTTAGGTCATGTAGTCCCCTTAAAAAATACCGTTAAAACGGCTATGTGACCGATATCTTTGTTTACAACACGTGAATGCGTCGATTGTACGACGTAAACTCGACTAATGGTATATATCCGTGTCTAGTTTTAACTTTATATACGTGACATGACATTAGAAAAATATAAGAATAAAATATTGTCTGTGTGGTGCCGGACTTAAAGAACAGCACCACCCCTTCCCGTGGGTGTCGTAAAAGGCGACTAAGGGTCGTACCGGAGAATGGGCAGCAGGTTCTCTATGCATTCCACCATCTTACCATACTGCGATCGCTAACCCGCGCCAAGCGTGGCGATTATGGCAACCCCACCCCCAAAATTGGGGGAGGCCTATGTCCAGCAGTGGACGTCTATCGGCTGAAATGATGATGATGATGATGAAGAATAAAACAGGATTCTGAGGGCGCATTCCACCAAACTTTTATGCCTACCTAGAATAAGTCTTATCCGGAGAAAAAATATGAATTTTTGACAGTTTTTCCATACAAGAACTGTCAGACGTCAATTTTATTCCACGATTAAAAGATAACTGACTTAGGTAAAATCAGCCCTAGTCGAATTATGAAAAAAGTTAATTTCGTAACAGTGCATTTGGCTATTTGTACTTTGCTACCGTCGATATGTGTGCGATGACCTTAAATTAATACGCCCCAAGAAAAACCGGTGACATAATATTAGTCCCGAAACAGAATTTCAAAGCAAAGTTATTCTATTAAAAACATTTTTCTAATACAATTGTCTGTCAACTTGTGTATTTTTGGTCAAAGAAATATATTCTTGTTCGTTCTTTTTATGTACCTTTTAGTTACTGATAACCTTTGATGATACATTACAGTTGGATGAGCTTTATACTCGAAAAAGTCAAACGACATTAATAAAAATTAATGGAAACATACCTTGGACTTTGTAATATTCGGGTAGAAGGGACGAATATTTTCCTCACACGCGTGTTGAGAGGGTTTGAAAACACAGAGTACGGCAAACCCATCAAACCTTAGAAGTGGGTAGTAAGTAGACTCAATGATATGCCTCGTCGGAGGAAGTACTACCAAGCATAAATATAAAAATAAATAATAAAAGTGTCTGTTTGTCATATAGTGGGATACATATACGGTACATTGTTGTATGTCTGTTTGCTAATATCCGAAACGGCTGGACGGGTTGAGGGGACTTTCACTCGCAGATAGCTGATGATAAAAGGAGTAACATAGGCTTTTTTTTTGCGTCCTAAGTATGATTGGCGAGAGAACCGATACTGTTCTGCTCAGTAGGTTCACTGAACTCCATGTGTTGCGAGACCGATGAGCGTACTGTGTTGGGGTAGACGATGTGTCTAGTTTCTTCTTTTTTACTTTTTAATTACTAACATTAGTTATAAGCTCAATTCTTGTTACTAACAATCTTGCATAAGGATTTTTTTGGTCAATCTTGCATAAGGATTTTTTTGGTTTTTGGCATAGCAATATATAAAGTGTTAAAAAATTAACCCGACAAACTGTGAGAGGTCTCACAGTTTGTCGGGTTAATTTTTTAACACTTTATATATTGCTATGCCACGTAATAAACTTTACATCTCTCATATTCGGTAAGTAGGTCCTTATTACCCCCAAATGGGGCGTGTAGGTGACCAATTAGCGCTCTAGGGTAATAATGTAGCTAGAAAAGCCCTAGGGCGGTAAGTAATTAAAAAAAAAACTTCACTCTTTCAAACAGTTCGCGTACATCTAACCATCATACTGGCAATAGACATCATGAATTCAGCCCAATGACAAAAGAGGTCGCTTCGCTATTCAGCCTTGCCTTCGTATGAGTATAATAGTCATCAATTTTAAATATCGAACGGCGAAGCTCAATTTCATTCTTGAAAAAATAATTTAAAAAAAGATGAAATAAGGCAGAAATAGAAAAGTTTTACTTTAAATATTGTTTGTTTATGTTTTTTTTTTTATAATTACGTGCTAATTAGAAAAATGTTTTATTCTTGTAATGCCGGTTTTTTTCTACTTACCTCACAATCGAGATGTAAAGCAGAGTAGTTAGCTCGGGTGTAAGCATCAATTGCACCCTCGGACTATACGCGCCCTCGCTACGCTCGTGCGCCTAAATATCTCGGGCTGCAATTGATGCCTTACAGCCCTTGGCTACTAATCTACTAATAAAACTTATACCAAAAAACTTTCTACAAAAAAAAACCCCTGACTTCCAAAATTTGCTGGTTCCGCATTTTCGTTTTTTGACATTAAAGTTATTCCGAAATTAAAGTTATTTTTCACATTGTAGTGTTTTTTTTTGCAAGTCAGTTGTTTATTTTTTGTAAAATACGTTGCGTATATTTCAAATAAAAAAATATTGTAAATATCAGTGACAGAAAGATATTAAAACATCATTAATGTAAACTAAGTGGAATTTTTTTTTATTATTGAAGCTAACTCAAAAACTACCCAAACAAAGTTAATCATTTACTTATATTTATATGGGACCAACCCTGAGGCATGCTTTATCCATTAAAAAAATAATTTTGCAGATCGTCTATATATGACGGAGTTATGCCCGTACATACATAAAAAAAAAAACATTCAAATTGAGAACCTCATCCTTTTTGAAGTCGTTTAAAAACATTCCCTTCAAGAAGCTGTACCACGAATGCGCGACGCAAACGTAACGTAAATTCGAACGTTTTTCTATCATAGGATTTTGGTTCTGTTATGAAACCCAGTTATAAAACAAATATTTTTTTAATTTAACATAAAGTGACGTTAGTTACAGACATTACATCTATACTAATATTATAAGCAGGTAAAGTTTGTAAGTTTGTATGTAGGGGGTAATCTCTGGAACTACTAGTCGGATTTAAAAAATCTTTTAGTATTTGATAGCCCAATTCTTGAGGAAGGCTATAGGCTATTTAACATCACGCTATGACTCTTAGAAGCCGAGCAAAAAGAAAATAAACTCAGAATGAACGCTAAGCAAAAACGAAGTAATAGAGCGGGCAGGCGATGCGATGCGACGGGGTGGGTCGGGGGAACAAGAAATTTCACGCGGACGAAGTCGCGGGCAGAAGCTAGTTTACAATATACAGAAGTAGTATCTTAAACGTGAGTATGTCTGTGTGGTGCCGGACTTAAAGAATTGCACCACCCCTCACTTCCCGTGGGTGTCGTAAAAGGCGACTAAGGGTCTTACCGGAGAATGGGCAGCAGCGTTCTCTATTTATTCCACCGTCATACCATACTGCGATCGCCAACCCGCCTGCCAAGCGTGGCGATTATGGCAACCCCCCCCCCCCCCCCAAATTGGGGGAGGCCTATGTCCAGCAGTGGACGTCTATCGGCTGAAACGACGACGAGTATCTTAAACATAGTTCCCCTGCCTCCGAATCTAGGTTTATACCTGTGACTTGGGAGTCACTGTTCTTCCATTATAAAAGTCTTAAAACTAACTAAATAACGAATATTTTCAATTTTAAAATTCGTCGTATGTTACATTTATTTCGCGCATTATGTTACATTTATTTCGCGCATTATGCCTAGAAGTAATAGCGCGGGCAGGCGATGCGATGCGACGGGGTGGGTCGGGGGAACGAGAAATTTCACGTGGACGAAGTCGCGGGCAGAAGCTAGTTTACAATATACAGAAGTAGTATCTTAAACATAGGTCCCCTGCCTCCGAAACTAGGTTTATACCTGTGACTTGGGAGTCACTGTTCTTCCATTATAAAAGTCTTAAAACTAACTAAATAACGAATATTTTCAATTTTAAAATTCGTCGTATGTTACATTTATTTCGCGCATTATGTTACATTTATTTCGCGCATTATGCCTAGAAGTAATAGCGCGGGCAGGCGATGCGATGCGACGGGGTGGGTCGGGGGAACGAGAAATTTCACGTGGACGAAGTCGCGGGCAGAAGCTAGTTTACAATATACAGAAGTAGTATCTTAAACATAGGTCCCCTGCCTCCGAAACTAGGTTTATACCTGTGACTTGGGAGTCACTGTTCTTCCATTATAAAAGTCTTAAAACTAACTACTTAAATAACGAATATTTTCAATTTTAAAATTCGTCGTAGGTATGTTACATTTATTTCGCGCATTCGAGCTAGGCCCACAGTATGCAGTTTCAAACACAAATAGCCGGTGCCTTTTCTAGAAAAGGAGAAACTTTTCTGTCGACAAATAAAACCTTTCCGGGCAGGAATGTAGGATACACGTATAATCAGCAATAAAAATGTGTCGCATGTCCTGGCTCTTTCTAATTCAAGTGGTAGTGTGAACGTGTTAAAATGAGAGATGCATTACTCTGTATGCTTGGTATCCTGTTTTCCTATTTGTGAACTTTAGGTAGTCTTTTTTACTTGTTGCTCTCATATAAATCTAGTATATACATCCTATAATGTTCCCACTGCTGGGACGTAAGCCTCCTTTGGGAGGGTTAGTAGTTAGTAGGGGGAGTGGTTAGTAGATGTCACATGTTGTTCAAAGGGTTAACCTACGACTGCTCTGCACTGCTCAAAAAATACCTAGCCTTTTACGTTGGGGTTAGCTTCCAGTCTAACCGAATGCTGCTAAATATCAATATTTTACAAGGAGCGACTGCATAGCTGACCTCCATAACCCTGTTACTGATGAACGCGATACGCCTTGGTAAGACTAATGGTTAGACTTTAAGGTTTCTGACTATCAGTAACGACTTTCACAGAGCTACTACTGGCACCCGGCCAAACTTGCTTTCTGAGGGGTCTCGTTAAATGTAAGGGACGGTCGCCCATCCTCGGACCGACCTCGGAATTGTACTGAGTGATAGCAGTAGTGGTCACGACTGCTGTAATTCTGGATTATCTGGCTTCCTCTAGTTATAATGCCGGAGATTCCAAACCTCAAGTGAATAAATTACTACGAGGCATCGTGCATCATTGTCAGCCGATCTTCAAAGTGAGATAGTGGTCTTACGCGAGCCCATCCATAATAAGGCAAAGGCGTCATAGCCGCCATATGCAAATTTTCTTACGTTTTTTTGCAATTTGCAAGTCAGTAAACAGGTTGTATGTTGATCTAAATATGATTCGCGGCCATAACAAATATTTATTCACAGAATTATAATCATAAAAATCATCAGTACAATCTCTAAGTTCATCACCCTATTGAATGACATGAAATCATCAAATCATGACATTTGAGGGAAATCTAACTCAAGGAGTTTTCTTTCAGGAGTTTTTTTTGTATATACATACAAAAGAGTAATAATAAAGGCATTTGTGATTGACTGCCCTCCTCCAATAAAATTGCATGATTTGAATTGTGTGGAATTGTGGAACTTATATTGGAAATTGCATCGTGGGAGCTATTTCACACATCTACTGGAGCATGCGATGCAGCAAGGATATTGAATACGTCCGAGATACTTCGTCAGGAAAATAATGTATCGCATAAAATCCAAATATTTATAGCAGAATTGTTTCGTAACACAAATGGGTACATATCATCGCCTGTCCTTGCTAGAAGCAGGTTTATTAAATTTTATTCTTTGACATATTTAGCTACTAGCTGCGCCCCACGGTTTTACATGCATAAGTCTTGATCCAGTAAGAATATCAGGATAAAAAGTATTTCATGTCCTAATCCAGGTCATTGTCTACCCTTCTGCAAAAAATCATTCTTTCTCTTTAAAATATTATTTCAGTTAGATGAAACATTCAGGGGAGAAAATCAATTTTGACAACAACCTGATACCTGCAATTTGCAAAAGCTGTAAGAAAGTTTGAATTTCGCAGGCTACCCTTAACGCTTTGGCCTTAATAGTTTTGCTTGTTCCTTTGGTATATCTTGGGTAGCATCATACTAATGAAACCCTAAGGTTTTGTTACACGGTCGATATCAATCAAATAGTTGTAATGATCGTCATGACTCAGGCTCTTCGGTTGTTGAAACCACAAATGCATACAGTCTCAGTCACCATAATTCACTCCATAAAGCCGGGAATTCACTAGACGGACAGACAGACATACATACACACATACATAACATGACATACACTACACAGACTCGTCAGTTTGTTGTCTCTGTCTCAACCAGCTACATGGTTTAGTTGTTACGATGTCAACTCGACGAAGAAAAATCATAATTGCTTGTGCGCAATAATACTCTTAGGGCTGATTTTTCAAGCGACCGATAATTTTTATTCGAGGAGTAAAATTGTCGTTTGACTGTTTTTGTATAAAATAACTATCATCATTTCAAAATTGTTCCTCGAATAAAGTTATCAGATGATTGAAAAATCAGCCCTTAGATGAAAAGAAAAAGATTTAAGAATTTGGTGCTAAGAATGGTTTAAAAAAAGAAATTAGTGTAGCCATATTAATTTGCTCTAAGAATTAGAAATTGATGAACCAGGAGTCCTATACAATTACTTGCGCATGGATCAAGAATCATTAGAATTTTTATTAAATCTCGTAGAGCCTAAATTTTTATACCCGGCTAAAATTTCTTCCCAGAATAATTTATTTTCATTAATACTCATTTTATTTTAATACCTACTGCACAGTTCGATACATAAATCATAAAAAACGTCAGTACTGGTTGCTGTCGTTCTCAGGTCTGAGAACAAGCGGCCCGCGATGAGCATTCATGTACGGACATGTGCCCGCGCAGACAAAATGAGATCGCGCGGACGAGCAACGGGCAAGTCTGCCAAACTGACTGTGACGGTCCTACACTAGCAAATATTGCACAGACCTACAGTAGCGAAGTCCGGCGGGCATGTTTGCAGATTTGCCCGCGGGCATGTCCGTCTAGTGAATTCCCAGTTTAAGTCACACCCGTCACAGACAGCTGAGTTAACAGACCAAAGACGAAGTGTCATGGGATCAGAGTTATTTGTTGTCCAAGCATGGTACGGAAATATACTATAAGCAAGGCGTAACTAAAAAGTAGAAAAGGGGTTACGACGTCATCATCATCAGCCTACACCTGCGGTCCACTGCTGGAAATAAACCCCTCCAATGACACGCCATTCAGCTGAATTCTCGGCAGCTCTCATCCAACTGTTGTCAACCAACCTACGAAGATCGCCGCTCTACCTTTTTTTTATCTTGTGGAAATCCTCATGGATGTCCACCACCCGGGGTAGGTGGAGAGGTCTGTCAGACTCTTACTGACTAAAGCTACACGGTGTCCTGCTGCTACCTTTAGCCGGGGTACTGGAGTGCTTGCGTATTTTGTCACGCTCATCTAGCATAAGTCCTATCTTATGTTTGCCGATTCGCGGTCTCCACTCCAGAACAACGGTCATCAGTTCCGGGGCTACGTGCCAGCTCATTATTATGAATCACTTACTTTGGACAACCTTGAATTCAACTGATTCACACGTTTCATAATCATCATCATCATTTCAGCCGAAAGACGTCCACAGCTGGACATAGGCCTCCCCCAAGTTGGGGGGGGGGTTTGCCATAATTGCCACGCTTGGCAGGCGGGTTGGCGATCGCAGTATAATATGGTGGTGGAATGCATAGAGAACGCTGCTGCCCATTCTCCGGTACGACCCTTAGTCGCCTTTTACGACACCCACGGGAAGTATGGGGTGGTGCTATTCTTTAAGTCCGGCACCACACGGACAAGTCCGGCACCACACGGACACCGGGGCTACGTGCCAGCTCATTATTATGAATCACTTACTTTGGGCAACCTTGAATTCAACTGATTCACACGTTTATGTTCACGTAACTTGACAAAATGTACGGAACAGCAGATTTTTATTTGCGATTTCTGTTTTGGTCCTGTAGTAAAAGTTCTTCATTGGGCGTTTTTCGGGCTTTCAGTCATTTGAATTACAAAAAGTACATGTTCGCACTCCGGATGGCCACGGAGTTGTCACCACTAACAGCCGTGCTGTCAGGAGTTAAGCTGCCTATTGAATTTTTAACAATCACGTACCCTTTTCAATTACCAATCGAAAATGGGGTAGCTTCACTGTCCAACCTCGGGTGAAAATCCTTTTTGTGTTGTTTAATTATTTAAGGAAATTTCTTTATTTAAACACGAGCGCTGAAAGCGCTTTTTAGAGCTTTAAGTGCACATTTGTGATGCATAGGTATGGGTAGTCGATTTAAAAATAATTTGCTATTTTCAGCTTTAATTACATATAGTAGGTGCTAATGATTCTAAGTTCGTTGTAAGTTTACACGCGGCAGAGATTTGTTAAGCCACTAAAATTTAGACGACCTCATTATTTAGACCAATACTTTGAATGCCTAATACCCTCGCGACGTTGGCGTCATTAGAGTTTCCAAAGAAAATTAAATATTTATGCAGTACTACTAAATTTTTGAATAAAAACTATATACTATTACTTTTTAGACGATTTAGCCTGAGCATAAAGCTGGACAGATGCTTCAGTCAAGTTACGCAATGCTACGCGTAGTAGGCACGTCGTAGCTTCGTAGCTAGGTCGCCTACGAACTAGCTACGAAACGCCTACGAACTAGCTACGCGGTGGCGTACCTGCGTAGCATTGATTAAAAGCGCTTGGTTGTGACGTTTTCTGTTTTGTAGCGCGCGAAATTCAGATAGGTAGTTTTTTTTTTGCTATTTGATAAGAAACACAATGATTTGTCACAAATATGTATTTAAAGAATTATAATCAATTGAATCATCACTAACTTGCTCTGATCATATTATTTTAGCCTGAAAAATACCTTTGTACGAAACGACCTTGAAAACCAGTTACTGGTAGCTGAATAGTTAACTTTCGTCATCATCGAAGGTAATGTATTTTTTTAATACACAGTATTTTCTATGAAATGAGTACCTGTCTGACCTCCACCCTTTGGTCAGACTGGTTGCCAGAATTTCGGGCTTCTGACAACCTGTAATGACTGTTAAAGATCTACCAATGAGAGCCGGGACCAACGGCTTAACGTGCTTTCCGACGAACGGAGGGGGGTGGTCAGCTATCCACGGACCGACTTCGGTAAGTCGATCGACCCGTACGTCTTTCAACTTAGCAACGAGTCGACAAAACGCATAAAGTGGTTGGAAAACTTAGTTTAGAAAATATATAATAAATTGATACCGAAATGTTTACTGAAAATAGTTTTGATGGCGGTAGAAAAAGTTGCTTCCCATGGGACTTCTACAGAAATACTTCACGCGAACGATGCCATGAGTTAAAAGTTTTAACTATAGTATGTACCTATTGTCTATTCAAATTTGTTTAAAATTGATGTTATTTCAAGTTAGCCAAATATCAACTTTATTTTTATTGTAATTAAGTTGATTTCAAAGTGACTAGCACTATTGAAAAAGTAAAGTTGTAGCGTAAACTGTACTTTATTGTGTAGCAATTAAAGTTATTTTTCTATAAACTCATATTTGTTTACATTTATGGCAAAATAAGTCACGAATAATTTCATGGGGGTTTACATGAAATATCCTATAATGTTCTATGCTTTTTACAAGCTTTTTCTTATCTTCAGAAGACAGTTTCATACCATGTTTTTTTTTGTAAGCTAATTTTGATCAAGTACTTACATTTTTTTGTTTGAATTCTATCGTATACGAACAAGAATATAAATATAGAATATAGTTGAGTTAATTGCCAAATGCAACTAACTTTTGATTCATGTCATGCCATATCTGTAAAATAATCATTTGAGATGCGTCGTGCAGTAGAACATTGATGACCCAGAGAGCATTGGTGGCCAAGGAGGATCGGTGAAAGAAAACATCGTGAGGAAACCGGCATATCCTAGAACCAAAACTACGAAGAAATATGACATCCACCAATCCGCACTGAGCTCGCGTGGTGGATTACGGCCCACTCCCTCTCACCAAGAGGAGGTCACTGTCCCCGCAGTGGGAACATTACAGGCTGATTATGTAAGCCAAGACTGAAATACAGTTCTTTAAACAAAATTCATGGTTAATGCTCGTATTTAAAAAAACGTTTAAATTCAAGTCGAAATCTCATAGTTCTCAGCGACAATCAATGTTAAAAACTGGCCCAGTGCGAGTCGGACTCGCACACGAAGGGTTTCGTACCACAAGGCGAAAACGCCGTAAAAACACGTTTGTTGTATGGGAGCCCCCCTTAAATATTGATTTTATTTTGTTTTTAGTACTTGTCGTTATAGCGGCAACAGAAATACATAATTTGTGAAAATTTTAACTGTCTAGATATCGCGGTTCTTGAGATACAGCCTGGTGACAGACGGACAGACAGCGAAGTCATAGTAATAGGGTCCCCTTTTTACCCTTTGGGTACTGAACCCTAAAAATGGACAAAATATAGAACTTGAATTAGCAGAAGATTTTTTCACAGGTTGAGATTATCGGTGAGAATTCTTAAAGATACGGGAATTGCCCCTCCGACAACTTAGTCTGGTAATAAGTTGTCAGTTTTGTATAAGGTACTTAACCGCAGTCGGAATAAAGTTCGAAATGAAAAAGAACGGCTTCATTGCTAACACCTTTTAAGGTTCAGCTACACGTTACTGACAAATGCTCGCACTGACTGGACTGGTACACTCAAATCGGTGTAGTACTTTCCTCAAAAAATAATTGCAGTCATCAATCTACATGATCTTCATTCACACGATCTGGCCAAGATTATGTCTGGACTTTAAAAGAGACTGTGGCCTCTGGGTTTGTTTCGGCCTTTCTTCTAAGAGTACTTTAAAGGAAAGGCCGACTTCATCTAGGTTATTTAGTCATCACACTAATATTATGAAGGCGAAAGTTTGTGCGTGTGTGTGTGTTTATACGTTTGTTACTTCTTCACGCTCAAACGGCTGGAACAATTTTGGTAAAATTTGGTATGGAGGTAGCTGACACCCTGGATTAACACATAGACTACTTTTTATCCCGATATTCCAACGGGATTGACACTTATGCGGGTGAGACTGCGGGGTGCAGCTAGTATATCGTAATTATAGTGTAAAAGTGATTATGATGATTATTTAATTTTCTGAATCTGAAGATATACCTTGTTTTGAAATCAGACGGTTTGAACACAGACATTAATAACATCCCTGCCAATTATCAAATGGATAGTTCATTAAAATTAATTCCCTATTCGTAGTGCGGACATGCTAAAGTTTCGTCTTTTCTCCACAATATTATGCGTAGTTACGTGTCGTGTACGTCACGGAGTTTGAACTTACAATAAATCGATATTATGTCCAGTATCCGTACCTCTAGGGATACGGAATGTAGAATAGGTATGCCATTATAATATGTTTACATTATATAGGCAGATGAATGATGTGTGAATTGTTTATGTTTTTTTTATAAGTTGTAATATCGTGAAGTTTTTCCCTTTTAAGTCAATCACTATCTGATTGTTTGAAGTTTTATTGCTAAGGTAAATCGAAACTTAATAGTGTACCAATTAAAAACAAAACGTCGAAAGAAAATCCAACACTTTCGCCGAAACATTTAATAATTCAAGCATAGGACGTTACTCAAATTCTCTGAAGTCCCTCGCTGTATTTTTACCATGCGCTATTAAAAACTCCCCTTGCCGGCCACATAATTACGCCGAGCATCGGCTGGGAAATCCGCGAGTATAAGAGATACATATTAATACGAAAATTTAAGCCGGCCCGAACGTCGCAAGTACAAACCCCTACCCCCCAATAGCCACCTAAGTCCGAATAGGTACCTTTCTCGGAGGTTGTGTGTGTGTGTGTGCGTCCATTCTTGTGTGTGTGCACAAATTTCATAATAGGTGTGGCGTTGTGCTCGGCTCAAATTTTACATCTCACATCTCATGCGTACAGGATGTTTCGTATTTGGCGTTTGATTATTTTATGGGTTTCTGTGTTGTTAATGGATTCAAGAAGCTTGTATTGACTTTATTAGTTAGTCACCTAGGTAAATATGTTTTATGACGTAAACCCGCACTTAAGTCATGCTTAGCTGTGACTTAGGTAGTCCATTTTTACACAGAAAAGCATGACTTAAGTGCGCGTTTAGGTTATACCGTGCTATAAAATAGTATACGATACGTGTGACTTAATTAATATTATTGCATGGCGTTTACCGTGCAATAATGGACTACTTTGAGTCACACCTATCATTCCTAATGTAATCACAACAAGTGAGATAACGATGAATGCGCTATAAATAAATTTCAGCTTACATAAGTAAACAAGTTCCAGAAAATTTGAAGATTTTTTATGTTCCTCTTGCATTTCACTAGTAAGTACGCTTCATTAGCTTACAAAACCTTTGTATAAAATTTGCACGCAAATATTATGCAGTTTCTATTCTGATTTCGCTTAGTCCAATTACAACTACTAACATTACCCATACGCTAGACTGATGATGATGATGCTTTCTAGCTGATTTCGACCACAGCGACTACATTCGATGACTTTCAGTGTGGTTTTGAGCTTAGACGTGCTCCGCTTTCATATTGTGTTCTAATGTTTATGTCACAGCCAAAGTAATAAATCCGGATATTATATATATTATCTAGCCATTATTTATAATGTCTACTCAATTAAGATAAAGTGATAATTGACACAGAATTAATCACATTAGCGAAGCGGGGCTACGTCGACATAGGATGCTAGAGCGAGCGAAGGGCACCCCGAGGTTCAGTTTGGTTAGGTTACTTAAAACCCTTTACACAGAAATAGGAGGCCCGCGAAGCCCCTACGTCGACATTGGATGCAAGAGCGAGCGAAGGGCACCCCGAGGTTCGGTTTGGTTAGGTTACTTTAAATATAATGACGTCATTACGTATAATAGCTATTTAATCACTATGACTGTAACATTTATAATACATTAACGATCAATTCAATAAATACAAAACAAAACCCAATAAATTGAACCAGAAATCGGGACACCCTTTAACACGGTACTCACGGACATGCGTGCTATATCTATGGGCACCTAGGTAGCTGCTTTATTAATTTATCTGTAGCGGAGAACTAACCATAGCCTTCGGGCCTCCACCCACTACCCCTGCCTCGCTGTTTAAACATTTCCAAATGAGTATGCAGAAGATTTTGCTTAATACATGGCCACGCGTGGTGGAACGTACCCTGCCCCTCTAAATTACTTGAGCTTTAATTAAAAGCATAGCATTCTGTTCATGACAAGTATTCCAAGTAGTATACACTAGTAGCATAGTATACACTAGTAGCATAGTACCTACTATAACTAGGTATTTTTGAGTACCTATAGGTACTAAAACTTTGTTTTGATAGCTATTCATTTTTGGATCGTCCAGGAGTAGCTCAGTCAGAAAGATCTAGCTAGTATCTTCCATACCAACGCGTAGTAGGTTTCTATGATCGTTGAAATAAATACTCTGAGATTCAGTTTTGTTAATTTTTCTTGAGTTTTAGTACCGACTTACCTCTTTTTACTTACCTCTTTGTCAGGAATCCATAGTACAGTAGTAGTATCCTAGTTTGGATTCCTGACTAGTTTGGATTCTTGAGAGATTGCACAAGTCCTTGTACAATATTTTTGTAACACCTCTATTTTACTGTAATGGATAAAAATAAATGCATTTATTTATTTTATTTTTGTCCAACGGATTGATGAAATTGGCATTGTGCCACGTCAAAATCAATGCTCCGTTCTGTTATTTTTCTGTATCCTGTCTGTGAAGAAATAAATAAATAAAAAAAAAGACAGAAAAAGATTAAGTAAAGTACTAAATTGAATATTATTTAAGAAGTCCAACAATGCACGAGAAAGGCTTTAATTAGAAGTCTTCGCTTCGATTATAATACGCTTAGGGCTGGTTTTTTAATCGACATGTAACTTTTATCTGAAGAATATAAAAATAATCTGTGTACATTAATTTTCTACAAACACATTAAATTTCTGACAAGCTGTCAAACTGTCATGTTCATACCTCGAATAAAAGTTATCTGCCGTTTGAAAATAAAAGATTACTCATTATTACAGCTAATACTGTTGTTACAGTTAAACTTACGTATCACGACGATTTCCAGGAAGGGTAGATAGTTTTCCGGGAACTAGATCTCTGATAAGGTGGCGAAGTTTTGGCCATAATTGTTTAATAATAACTTTTGTTTACTTTTTCAATTTCACTAGTTCGTTCGTGCCGTTTTTAGTTAGACATGCTTTAATTATACTTCTTGTTTAAAAAAGTTAGTAATATGTTTTTGATTGTGTTATAAGCAGATTCTCAGAGTTGGGAACTACAGTCAGCAAAAAGTCAGTTCATCATCATCATCATTTCAGCTGAAAGACGTCCACTGCTGAACATAGGCCTCCCCCAAGCACCACTTCGACCGGTTCTGTGGCTCTCGCATCCAACGGGTTCCTGCGGCTTTCACAAGGTCGTCGGTCCACCTTGTGAGAGGCCTTCCAACGCTACGTCTTCCGGTACGCGGTCGCCACTTCAGAACTTTTCGGCCCCATCGGCCCTCTGTTCTGCGAGAAATGTGCTCTGCCCACTGCCACTTATGTTTGGCAATTCTTCAGAACAGAACAGAAGTAAAATTAAGAGAATATAATCAAAATGGTATTACAATAATAACTTTTCCATGTTATTATATACGAAAAGCTAAAAAGTAGTTTTTCGCATCATTTTGTGTCACTATTGATGCTCATTTTGTAAAAGTGACAGTGTTATGGGGCTTTTGTTACTGACAGTAACCTACTGCAAAATTATTTATGATTTTTGGTATGTATTTTTTTTTTTCAAGAAATCTTGCCCCACACAAGGAATTTCTCCTGTTTGTGGAACGGCTACTGGACGTAGTCAGTTCCTTCGAAAGGATGCGCTAGAGTGTCCCGCGAAATTCAAATTTTATTACGAGTTTTGGTATTTTCAGGTCAGTAACAGGTAAGCATGGGTATATACTTATAACATTAAACACGTCTGTAACAAATATTATGTATCTTTATACTGAATTATAAACATTAAAATTATTAATACTATTCTCTAAGTTGAAATTAGTCAAATATATGCATATTTAATGAACATAGAAAAGCTGAGTTTTTTTGATATAATAGCAAAAAAATACACCTTATAGCATTTAAAAAACAGAAAACAATTATTATAACGCCAAAAGGACCTTAACTCAGCAGAATGTCAGATTTCAACACAAGGTGTAGGTACCTGACGTTGATTATCAGGTGCAACCCACGGGTGCCATACGCTAGAATAATAAAAGCTGCAAAAAAACGTAAACGAGATACCTACCTACTATAGCGTTTTCGACAAGTAAAAAAAACTATTACAAAAAAGTTTGACTATTGGCTCATGATGAAAACTCTGAAAAATCATTGGATCAGCTTAGATCCAAAGTGAGTTTCTTAATAGAATCTACAAGCTCTGTTTCAAGCCCGTTCCTTAAATTACCACAGATAGGTAAGCAACCGCTTACGCATTACATACCTACTCTTAGAACCTATGTTAATTTACCGAAAATTAACATAATTCGAACACTAGATCTAGCGCGAACACGCGACGTAAACGTAACATTTAATTTGAACGACTTTTAACTTGGCAATTCTCTTGGTTGCGCTCAAAATGTTTACCTATTTAGTTATTTTAGTTAGAATCAGTATCGCCATACAACGTGGTAATGCTGCCAGCCTTTTGGTCCCTTTTCCCACTGAAGTGATGCGGACGAATTTTTTGATGAGCAGATTCTTAACCATTGTTTTATTTTATACAGGGTTTGTCGTGATGGATATCGATACCTAAACGATAAAACAACAAAGAAACTCGCTCTTGACAACAAATTAATAAATTACTTATGACTTGACCGGTGTTTTTTACTTATTTATAAGGGCCTTCACAAAACACCTAGCATATGCCTTCGGTAATATATCTCCTCGGTGTCCATACGAACAGCGTACCCAATGTTACAAAATGTTTACTCTGCGCGACCGTCGACTGGTACAAGATCTCATGTTCTTTTTCAAATTGGTTAACAATAGAATGGACTGCGATAAATTAACTGAACAAATTGGACTAAAAGTCCCCTATAATTTACCCAGATATCCCATTACCCATTTGTTCTGCACTAAACCATCCAACACAAATATAGGAGTAAATTCACCTCTCAATAGGCTCAGCCGAGAGATGAATTCTTATATAAAATCCACTCCCGATGTTGATATATACCATGACTCCTTAAAAAACTTTAAAACCCAAATTTTAAGGCCACAAAGCACGCAACCCACACAATCTAAAGATAAGATTCGTTGTATTAGTATGTAGGTTTTCTTACAATCTCTGTAACCATCTGTAACTTATATTTACTTTTAACTTTTCCATTTTATATTTCTGTTTACGCAAGTAGTTAGTTTTTTCACTAAATTTTAACACATTTCTTTTTTACCTTAGGTTATCAATGTATTCGAGAATGTTGGTTCACCTGTTATTGGCAACTGTATGCACGTGACTGTTACCTACTGTTAATTGATACCTTGTATACAGAAGCTGTTGCTGTACCTTTTATAAATAAATAAATAAATAAGCGTAGACTACGGTTAAAAATAAACAACCAAATTACTTACTTTAAATTTGCGAATAGATCTGTAAATCTTTCATAGGAAAAGGAAATAAAGCAAAGATTGAATGATCACGAAATAAATCTTTAGTAAAATTGTTTGAAACTGAGTTTAATTCTATTATAATTTTATGGACGTCGAAGTCTATAACTTCACGGAACTTCGGGCCTAGAAAAGTACGGACTGTCAAAACATTTGGTATTTCAACTGTGAATCAGTTACTTAAGCTTTTAAATTATTATAGGTACCTAACTACCTACTAGCGATCAGCCCCTGCTTCGCACAGTTTTTATAAGTTGACAAAATATCGTAATTTCTGTGTTATATCAGTGTTAGGTCTTATCCTTGCGGAATAAAATATAGTGGACTGTATATATGTTTAAACTGGTATAATTTATTATTGCAATATACTGTCCCTACAATTGTGTGACGATACGCGGTGCGCGACGCGGGTGTCTTGCTCGGTACATATTGTTTATCTAAGTCAAAGACTACAATATAATGCGGTATCTAAGGGCTAATTTTTCCAACGCCAGATAACATCGGAGGAATAATTTTGAATTTTTGACAATTCCTCCATATAAAAACTGTCAGACGTCAATTTTATTCCACTGATCAAATCAGCCCTAAGTTAAATATTAATGTATTTTGAACACCTAAAGCCACACATAAAGGCCTACGTAAAGCTTTCAGAATAAATTCTCTCAATGATGGTAAAAACAGTTTTTTATTGAAATAATTTATTCATATTTCAAAGCATTTACTTTATCAATATTATATAGGAACCGCCGCATCTCTACTTTGACGTCGTGGTGGGGTTTGCGCGCTAATAACATCTAAGTCTGTGCCGGTAAAGTTTACTTTGCCAAAACAGCCGGTGTATTCTGCAAAAACCTCAACGCGAAAACTTAGGTGAAGTGAGCTTGAAGTGGGCCTTTATTCCTTCTATACTAAGGGATTGACACTATTGACTGCTCACTTTCCGATCACTTCACCTAAGTTGTCACTGAGAGATTTTTTCGCAATGACTGCGCAAGGTTTAGAGTGATGAGCCAGTCCAAGAGGAATACATCCAAGACAACCCAAGCCGCCTGCATCGCTACGCGAGGTTCGAGCAAGCCCGACAATAGTTCTGGGCTAGATGGACCCGGGAGTACGTCTGCGAGCTACAACAGCGTACCAAGTGGCAGAAGCGCCAAGCAGACGTAAAACCTGGCCAGCTAGTAATAATCAAGGAGGTCCCCACCATTGAAGTGGCCCTTACGACGAATAGAAACCGTGTACCCAGGGTCGGATGGAGCATGCACGGTTGCTGATATCAAAACAACAAGAGGCGCACTGCGTAGAGCTGTGAATCGTATATGTGGAAGCTTTAAAACGAACTCGCTATGCACACACACATATAAACCGCCGCCCCAGACGAACTTACACTACTACAAATTAAACTAGATTATAGCAGCAAGCAAAAGTTTAAATGAAAACCATCACTATCTGAAACAATTGCACAAGCAGGGCAGCACGTGGCGAGCTGTTAGGCAGTAGCAGCCTCACGAACCCTATCTACCGGGAGAAAGCTTGTTCCTCACCTCTGTTTTGCCTTTATTATGGAGTGAACACTGTTAAGAAACAAAGCTCTCACCTCTTTCTTGTCTTGGGTGAATATCTTTCGGGCTCTGGTATGGTACTGATAGCCGTGGAACACGGCACTATCTCCTCAAGCACCTCAGAACATATTTCCCCCTTTTCGCAACGTTGCTATGTGCTAGCGACAGTTTTCGAGGGTCTCAGCCATTTGATCCGTGCATATTGTATAACGTTGGTCAGGCAGGGGACATAGTTATTTCATAGTTCAAGGTTACATTAGTTAATTGGTTGCATTGGTTGGTTGGCTATGGGTTTGGGTCAAACCCTTACCCCAATATGTTTTTTTTCCATGGTCTGCAATAGTCCTGCACCAACTAGAGATTGTTCTTGGGTGAACTTGCACAATGCATACAGGGATAATCTTCGATTGGTGCATAATTTCATTCAAAACGTCTAACGGGTCTCAGCTAGTTGTTTTCGGGTTGTACGCCTTATAAAGATCCGGGACCTTAGGGTCTCGAGAAATGTCAAAGACAAAAAATAGAAAAGCTGATCACACGGGCTTGGCCTGGGCCCGGCCTTTTTGGCGCAGCCGTGAGGCACACTTTCCTGCTAATTTCTGACAACGGACTTTGCACTTTTTATCTTTATTTAAATTTTTATTTGATGTACGACTATTATCTGACTATCTGGGGGCCTAAAAAGGCCCCTTTGGCAGAATCATATAAGGACTAACAGAATGGACAGTTAACTGTTAAGTTAATCGTATCAAATCCCATTGGTGAAGCATTTTTCAGTTTTTTTTTGTGTGTGCTAAAATACCAATCAATCCAATCCAAATCCAATCCCAATGTCTTTGATTGTACCTACGTAGTGCAGCGAAAAACACGGACTGTCTTCGCCATTTTATAGGTCATAATGTTATCCTTTTATGATTCTCCAAAGTGGCCTTTTTAGGCCCCCTGGTGTATTGTGTGTCTTTTAAGTCTTTGCTAAATAAAAGTGTTTTCTTTCTTTCTTACATGACTTAAGGCTGATTTTTCCATAGCCAGATAACTTTTTTACTCGAGGAATAAAATTGACGTTTGACAGTTTTTGTATGAAATAACTGTCAAAATTTCAAAATTATTCCTCGAATAAAGTTATCTAATGATTGAAAAATCAGCCTTTAATAACATACAAATAATAATATATAATACAATAATATGTGTTCTTGTAGTTTAGATACACAGCAAGTTTCAAAGTCATTAACATTTTATATCCCCATACTCTTACAATTTCCGTGTAGGTACTATTTCAGGAAATTATTTTATAGCAAAGCTAAAAAATTTAAATACTACAAATGTTTGTAACCATACTGCACTCCCAACTGATAGGGAAGTAATAGAAATGTTTATGAATTTCTTGAAATTATGGTATACTAACGCCATCTAGTGGTACGTTTTAGAATCTAAACTAAATAAGTGAAGCGTGAAGTGCCTCTGAAAGGTGAGTAGGTATGGTACAATAATGAAAGTTTATTTTCAGTAATTAGTTCTTTTGTGATACACTGGGCAAGTAAATATGATGTATTATGAACTAGTAGACCATTATAGTGAATATTATTTCGAGGAGGTATTACGTCACAGATTTAAAACGTGTATGCGTAGGTAGGTACATACCTACCTACGCATACACATTTTAAATCTGTGACGTAAAACCTAAAAAAAAACGTAGGTACTTAAACTTTAAATGTAGGTATACTAATGAAAATGTATAACTACTTATTTATACATTTCATTAGTATACATTTAAAGTTCCGATATAGATATTAAACGTTTCATCATCTGCCTAGCCTTTTCCCAACTATGTTGGGGTCGGCTTCCAGTCTAACCGGATGCAGTTGAATGCCAGTATTTTACATGGAGCGACTGCCTATCTGACCTCCACAACCCAATTATTGGGTAATACGATACCCCTTGGTAAGACTGGTTGTCAGACTTTCGGGCTTCTGAAGACCCGTAACGACTGTCAAAGATCCATGATGTCAGCAATATTGATGACTGGACGATAGCCTAGGGACAGGGTCCGCTTATTGGCGTACCTACAACATTGCCATTCTATAAGTAAAGTCAGGCAATTTATATAAGTTTACCAAATTGATTACCAACTTAAATTTCTCTTTTAAACAAATTATAATTTGTAATTCTTTGTCTGTTGTATGAAATTATTACGGCAAAATTAATCTGATTGTTAGCACAAACAATAACTTAGCACAATCCGCAGTTGTATAATCCCTATTTTTAAGTAACCTCACAGCTGAATACTGTCTCTTAAGATACAGAGAGCGTTTACGCCGTAAGGCATTTCATACAAACTTTCAAGCCCGTATTTTTCGAAATGAATGAACCGATTTTAATGAAACTTCATACGCTTAAGCAACATAGAAAGGTCTAAACGCACGGCGTAAACGGCGTAAACGCTCAATCTGTATACAGACTTCTGCAGCGAAATTAGTTTAAAAAAAAAATATTTATGCTTCAGAAAGCTTAGAGTCTAATTATCTAGGTTAATAATTATTAAACTAGGTATTAAACTAAACTATAAGCTTAATAATACATGAATATTATGGCAACTGTAAACGCCGACGGTACAGACGGCAGCACATCAAGCTACCCGAAACTGTCAAATTTTCCCAGTCAACTTTGAACCTTATGCTTTGGCGATAAAGTTGAAAATATATAAAAAAAAATGGCAGATTGTAGTAACTTGATGTGCTGGCGTCTATACCTTATAATGTACAGTCAGCGCTTACGCGGCGTGCAGATAGTGAGACAAAAATAAAATGTGAAATAGAGTCTTCAAAAACAAATAAAACAAAATAAAATTCTTCTCTAACAAAAACAAAACAAAATTCTTCTGTAAGACATAACATAATTATAAAGACTGTATATAGGGTAAGGATCACCAGTCTAAAGGTAGGTACATTTTAAGTTTAAGCTTATCTTCCTCTTATCAAGCAGTATTAAAGATTTCCCATTATGCAAAGAAAATGCATTGGAAAATAGACTTGATCCGGTGTTAGTGTAAAAACAACTTTAGCCGGTTGAATATAAAGTTGATTTTACCCTAGAGTCTCTAACAAATACTTGTTTGATATAAAGCTTTGCCAATAAGTTATTTCCATCCTTGCTGATTATGAAACTAATAAGAGAGGCTTATCAGAACGGCTTAGATGTAAGCTTGTTAGCAGTTTCTTATCAGATACCATTTTTAATTTTATTTAAGTACCTACTTGTCTGTGTGGTGCCGGACTTAAAGAATACCACCACCCCTTACTTCCCGTGGGTGTCGTAAAAGGCGACTAAGGGTCGTACCGGAGAATGGGCAGCAGCGTTCTCTATGTATTCCACCATCATACCATACTGCGATCGCCAACCCGCCTGCCAAGCGTGGCGATTATGGCAAACCCTCCCAAAATTGGGGGAGGCCTATGTCCAGCAGTGGACGTCTACCGGCTGAAACGACGAAGTACCTACTTTACTACTACGTTGTTGTTGTTATACAGGATTTTTTTTTATCACCATCCAAATTTTTACAGGGTGTTCTACCCATGAATATGAACAACTTTCACTATGGGACCAACTTTGAAATCACGAAAAAAAATCAGCTACTTAATACAAAAGTTCAATACTTACCTACTTGACCAAAATGTATGAAACAGCTGATTTTTTTTTCGTGATTTCCGAGTTGGTCCCATAGTGAAACTTGTAAGTGTTTATACACTCGTAAACATGAAAGTTATGAAACAAGCCACAATTTGTCAATTTAACGATAAACTGGTTCCTCTGTATTACAACTCCTATGTATTGAGATTCAAAGTAAGTACACAACTTACGAAACAGAAGGACGAAATTATCCAAGAAAGTACACAAATACTTAGTTGAGTCGCGGCGGAGTTCGCGCGAAAATGAATGAAACCGAAAGTCAACGGCCTCAGCGATTTGTTCGGAACAACAGCCTTAATAACTCGGCCCATTCATACCGACCTTCGTCTTGAGACGGAATTAGTCGATTATGTGTGAATGGCGCAACTCTATTTGTCTATATTTTTTTATCATAATGCGCTTCGTCACTACTCGTAGGTAGGGACAATTTCTTTGACAATTTTGTTGACCGTTTTTAGGGTTCCGTACCCAAAGGGTAAAAACGGAACCATATTACTAAGACTTCGCTGTCTGTCCGTCTGTCTGTCACCAGGCTGTATCTCAAGAACCGCAATAGCTAGACCGTTGAAATTTTCACAAAGTATGTATTTCTGTTGCCGCTATAACAACAAATACTAAAAACAAAATAAAATAAATATTTAAGGGGGGCTCCCATACAACAAACGCGATTTTTTTGCCCTTTTTTGCTCGATATCAAAAATGGCAACAGGTAGGCACTTGAAATATTCACAAAATACTCACTTGTACTTAAATTTAATAATAAATAATAAAATTAAAATAAAATAAATATTTAAGGGGGGCTCCCATACAACAAACATATTTTTTTCGGCGTTTTTGCCTTGTGGTACGGAACCCTTCGTGTGCGAGTCCGACTAGCTCTTTGCCAGTTTTTTTAAGATTTAAATGGTATTGTTTTAGGTTTAATTAGAATAAGTATAAGTAATGTGTGATGTTTGATAAATAGTTTCTTATTGGAAAATCTAATTATCAATTCAAATCTTTCTTCATTAAACTTTACTTTCCTTTTTAGGGTTCGGTACCTCAACAGGAAAAAACGGTACCTTTATATTTCCGTCCGTCCGTCTGTCTGTCAAGACCCTTTATCTCGGGAACGCGTAGAGGTATAGTGTTAAAATTAAAATCGTTTACTCAGGTCTACAGTCCCTTGAAGCTGTGAAAAAATCAAACACTTAGAAGTTAATGTAAAAAAGATACGGCCGTTTATGCCGCAAAAAATGTTTATTTCGACACTCTTAAGGAAATGAAAATGTATAGGGTTCTCCCCGTTGACCTAGATAGAATCATTAAATTTGGCAAGAAGCAAGATCATGTAGCATAAGTAAAGGAAAAAATCCGAAAACCGTAAATTTGTAGGTACATAAAAAAAATCTCGTGATAAACTATTTACATACCTAGAAAGTAAGGAACCCTCGGTGCACGAGTCCGACTCGCACTTGACTGGTTTTTTGTATTGTAGGTAGGCAGTCCAACGTTATTAACCTTTTGAACGCCAATGTCGGCTATAGCCGACATGAGCAAGCGTGCCCTGTGCGCCAACGACGGCTATACTCGACAAAAAACAGGTCGCAGAAAAATACAAAATAAACCTATTAAATCATTACTTTTATGTATTTTATTGATACACCTTGAAATTAAGATTTTCGGGCTTGGCGTACAGGGCATAGGAATACCGATATGGCGTGGCGGTGAAAAGGTTACACTATGTTGAAAAAGATACAGTGCCCTCCAAAAGTTAGTTTGACATTTTTCCACTTCATTTGTCATATTATATTCTAAAATTCTGGTTTCAAATGTTTGAACTATACACTATAGCAGGGGTGGCTAACTTAGTTAGACCCAAGATCTACTGTTTACTGACGACATCTTGTGCCATCTACCAATTACATACTTCTTGAAATCTTAAACGAAACAGCATACACAATTATGTAGTATTTTTTATTTTATTAAGAGCGAAAATATAAAACTGAACATTATTCTTAGTAACCTACTTATTTATAATAATGAGAGCACTGCGTTTGAGCATCTTTCGCCAGATTAGCAAAATCAGGTTTGTAGTTGGAAATATTTTTTGCCTTGCCACGATCGACTGGACTAATAGTCGCGATCGACCGGTTGACCACCCCTGCACTATAGCGTTCAAAAAATTTATCAGCTACCTGTTTTTTTTAAATTTTTATACATCATGGTGTGGCATCACAGCTGAAGTGGAAAATTGTCAACTAACTTATATGGGTATATGCTTAACCTGACCATTCGTCCCACTTTTGGGCGGGACTGTCCACTTTTCAGGCTGTCTGTCCCCTTGTCCCCAACTAAAGCAAAAATTTCCCGCTTACAAAGGAACCCAACGATATTCAATTCAATTCAATTTATTCATGAACAATTTCCTTTTTATCTGAATATCAAATATAAGACAGCATAAAACATAAGTAGTCGATAATGTTTAATTACAAAGACTAACATCGACAAATCATGTGATGAGCTCCATTCCTACTCAAAAACTAGACCTGACATTTTAAAACTAATTTGCTTCCCCGACAAATATAAAACAAATGCGTTTTCAACCGCAATGTAATGTTAAAATTACATATACTTAACTTAATGTAATAGTTAAAAATAAGTTTTTTATTTGTTTAATTCCGCAAGCGTCCTGCTCTAACAAAAAAAATAAATGGTCACGTTATATATGCAATTAAAAACAAGGTCTAATAATACCTATGTTATTAAAATAACCCAGCAAGAACGGATTTTCTTGCAGTCAAATCATTCATTTTGGCTCAACTTACCCACGTGTCAGTTTGCCAATGCAAATGACCGGACTTTTGCCATCTCCCCTAACCCTACGATTATGCAAGTTCACCGCTGCAGTTCAAACGGGGTAGAATTCGAAACTGATCGATCCACAGCTGACCCCTCGTGCGTTGGGCTATCGTAGGTATATTTTTTGGGACACCATTTAGTGGATGTCGGATGTAGGCAAAATAATAACAGCAGTATTATTAAAAATAAATTTAAATCCTTTCGGCTATTCGTTTTGTAATTTTCCGTCACCATTGTGAATTCTCAGCTACATCGTCGTGTATGTTACCGGCCAAACCCGATTTTAGGATGAACTAAGTTTCGCCTAGGCCAAACCAGTTTTCTCTACACGGGTTGCATGGTTGCGGTCGGTAGGCGACATAGGGTGCAAGAGCGAGCGAAGGGCACCCCGAGGTTAGGTTTTGTTAGTTTACTTTAAACCCTTTACACAGAAATAGGAGCCCCGCGAAGCGGTGCTCCGTCAACATAGGATGCAAGAGCGAGCGAATGACAACTGGTTTGGCCTAGGCGAAACTAATTCATCCTAAAATCGGGTTTGGCCGGTATGTTAATACACAAACTTCTTTCAACTGAACTGCGGGGTAGTTACGTAACACACTATCAGTAGCAATGGGTGTCACTTTGACAGTTCAACAACATTCATTGCGTTATTTATGTACGTTGTTGAGCAGACACATTTTTCGTATATAAAAAGCAATGGATTAGCAATATCCTTTATAATGATTCTGATTGAGATTGGTAGTGTGTTACGTAAAAGGAACGAAAAAAAACTGACTAATATTTACAATGCTTTTTGAAAAGGGTGTTTAATACTGTAATTAAAATCAGTTACATGTCGATAAAATCATAAACATGAGTTTTTCGGACCCTTCTTTATGTCCATCGCTTTGTTCGCAGTCAAGGGACCAATAAAAGTAGCTGGTTAGCAACCAATGTAAGTTGTACCATGCGATATATCCGAATTTTTAAAAGTTGGTACCTCTGATAAAATAATGGTGCCAACTAAAATATAAAGTAGATGAATATAAAAGTTTTTTTAATTTTCTGAATCAAACGAAAATTTAAGACAAAGGGCAGCCAAGAACAAGAACATTATGAAAGCGAAACAGAATCTAGGTTTCTAGGTGAAATATTTAGCCTGGGTTGCATCATCTTACTTTAACTTTAACAAACGTCAAAAGTCTGTCAAACTGCATACAAAAATCACCGGTTATGGTTAAAGTTACGGTTAAAGTCAGATGATGCAACTCAGCCTTAGTATACGTTAGGTAACATTCTCGCCACAGCGCAGGCGGACCACTAATGAGAAAACATAAGCATGTGTGGACAGCGTTCGACGCGTGGACTAGAAATTGTATAAAATGTGGCTGAGCACATTTCCATCGTCAAGGGAATTTGCACAAGGAGGAACAAGGAAGATGCGGGGGCACCCCTTTCTCTGGGGGGTCGGGCCGTCCGTCCGCCCTACATACGTACCTACGAGGGTTGGCTGTTTACAGCGAGCCGGGCACGCACGCCGCTCTCTGTTCTACAGAATCAGGGCTGCGAGCCGGACACCCAGGGCTACCACGCTATACTTATTTTAAACATTCATTTTCTTCGTCAATTTTTTTAAAGATGGAATGCTTGTTCGTTTTTTGAGAAGTCATTTCTTGGGCAGGGATCCAGCAAATGGTCTCGTAGTGTTGAAAGAAAACCTTGATAGGATTTTGTATCTGTAATTTTATCTGAAAATTATAGTGAAAGTAGGTTACAACTGTGAGATGAAGTACTAAGGACTTAATCGGTTGTAGTAGCTGATGCTGAATGTTTTAAGGCTAGTCCGAGCTTAGCGTAAGATAATGGAGCCTCTATTCCGTCTCAAAACGGTATTTGTTTGCTATTCCTAAAATTAGCACAGTAATATGGTCTAGTATCTACATACGTGTTCTAATAATGTTAATATTGTAACCCAAAAATCATCTAAGCAGTAAAATCCGAAACTCAAAACTAAAAAACTTTCCTTCGATTTCAGCAAACCAAACAAACCAACGTTCGAAAAGAGAACGAATCTCGAAAAAGTTTAAAATCTATTTTTTTTTTAAATATTCAAATAGTCTTGAATAGTTCGAATTAACCCTAGCGGGCTAGTCGCCGTACTAGATGACGCAGGGTGGCCGAAGGGGCCGTGGGGGTGCGGCGAGCGATTCGGGGGTCGTGCGGGGGGCGGGAGGGGGTCGCCCCCCCTTAGCCCCGCGCCCCCCGCTGGCCAGGACGCGGACGGTAACACGAGTGCGCCTATGCGAGGCATGTATCTTGGACGAGCAGATATAACAGAGAAGTAGCCCCCAGTACCAAGCTTCTAATCGAACGCTCGGTGGTATGCTCTACTTTAATTTTGAAAATAGAAAGTGTTTTATTGTATTGTGTATCTTTTGTTGTGTGTGATAACCATGGTGTAGGATAAGTTTGGCGGGAAGAAACATAGCATCTGAAGATCTCGTATTCTGTAAATTTTAAGGCAAATATTAAACCCTTATTCTCACAACGGTTTAATATTTTCAAAGGAACCCTTATGCGTTCAAATTTTCGAGTTTTGGCCGGTAGCAAGTGTTACGGTGCATTCAGACTGCAACTTATAAGGAAGTTCATTAAACGGCATATGGCCGGTCTCATAATTGTATGAGACCCGCCATACGCCGTTTAGTGAACGCATTATTAGCCGTAAAACCGTTTACCATTGGGTAAACAGTTTTACGGCTAATAATGTGGGGCCGGCCATATTATATTAACCGTAAAACCGACGACCGTTGGGTTTGACGTGGTCTTGAGTGGAGACCGCGAATCCACAGACGTTAGTTTGAACGCCTTCAGGTGGAACGGTGATCTTCGCAGGGAGGCTTGTAGTAGTTGGATAGCCGAGGAGGCGAGGATCAAGTAGTTTTTCGGCCGTAGCCGAGGAGGCGAGGATCAGGTAGTTTTATGTTTGACTGTTTATGTCCAACAGTGGACTGCCATTGCTGATGTTGGTGACAGGAATTTGGAGGTTTTTGGAAAACAATTTTTTTAACTACCAACCGTTTATTAATTCCCTATTACATCGGACTTAGACCGATGACTTGTGGCAAAGTAATAATAGCCGCACAGGTCAATCAATCAGGTTAAGCTACGCTTGCCGAGGTTTGTCTGTGAAAGGGTGATCATCTTTACATTTCAATACCGTGCCGTTGGTCCCGGTTGTCATTCTTGGATGTTTGGCAGTCGCTACGGGTCATCAGAAGCCCGAAAGTCTGGCAAACAGTAGCTAAAGGGGTATCGTATTACCCAATTACTGGGTTGTGGAAGTGAGATAGGCAGTCGCTCCATGTAAAATACTGTTATTGAGCTGCATCCGGTTAGACTGAAAGCCGACCCTAATATAGTTGGGAAAAGGCTAGACAGACAGACAGACAGACAGTATACTGGCTAGTATAGTGGCTGTAGACAGATGATGTCTACAGATCTGCCTACAATTTCGGAGAAACAAGGCATGGCAAGGTGATGTTATGTAATATGTTTTATTAAGTCTTAAAAAATAATTTAAAATCAATGGATTACAAATAAAAAAACGGACCCTAGATCCGCTTTTTTATCCGATATAAGCCCTTGATGGCCAATTAGTCAAGTTAGTAGTTAGTTTGGCCAATCTTATTATCCTCTGCATTTTATAAAATCCCAAGATTTTTATGGAATACACGAACATTTATTTAACCACAACTCAAGAAAACCAACCCGCACTGGGTGGTGGTGGATTATGGCCCACTCCCTCTCACAGAGAGGAGGCTGGTGTCCCAGCAGAGGGGACAGGCTGATTATGCAATTTATAAAGAAAACCAAAAAAATCAATAAAACTAATTAAATATCTAAGTAGAGTACCTTTCGAGTCGGTCGTAGCTATTTTACATGTGCGCGGCCTATAGCTACCGTCCTATCGGTTGGTACTGGCAGTCTCAATAGCATCCCAGCGACTCACAACTGAATATATTCCGAATTTCGTGTATTCCGGTTTTGACCCGTTTTTCTCCAAACGCGTTCGATTTTTGAAAGCATTTTCCTTTTTTTTTTTTGCGCCAGACGCAGGTGATTAAAACGAACGGGTTGTCATTTGGGCGGTTTCATTTTCACTTGTAAATTGTTCGTCTCTGATTTTTGGTTGGTTTACTTTTTAGGTCGCATGTAACGATTGATTTTGGAAAGTTTTGCTGGTAGAGGAGTTCAACCTAGGTCGAATAAAATAAAGCCAAGTCTTATTGGATTATTCGTCATCTTTCTCGAGTTTATTTAGTTTAAATGCTTCACGAAATTAGGTGTAAAAACCGAAAATCAATTTCCACTGCAAATAATGTTACACACGTATGTACATAATTTAATACTAAATATTAACCGGAAAAAGCACTTATGTTACCAGTCACAAAAAACAACAAAAAACAAAAACAAAAGAAACAAAATCAGTTCGAAAAGTAGACAATTTTAGAAACACGTAGGACGACATAAAGGGGTACACTGACGGACCGGATCCGTCCCCCGGGGATCGGACGTTCCTCCGTTGATTTTTTATAAATATTAATACGGTCATCTCTACCTTCGGGACTCCATTGTTTGGTCAATAAACATATAATTATCGATTCAACAAATATTATCATCAACTTCATACTTACATTCACTAAGTTTGAAAACCTATTAAAACTAGAATTGTAGGCATAGTAGTCGATTCGCACGAATTCGTTCGCCCGAAAAGTGCGAATCGTCTTTTTGAATTAATATTATTTTTAAGGGTTGTAGTACTTAGTTAACTAGTAGCTATAACTAGTTACAGCTACTTAGTACACTAAGTAATTTATTTAAGTTAAGGGAAAGTAAGTATTAGAGTGGAAGGCGATTATTATTCATATCAATTCTTGAATCAAAGCTCCGACAACATTTGAGGATACAACACCGATTGAAGTACAAGTAAGACACCTTACTAAATCAATGATAGACAGCTACCAAACTGCCTGCCCAGAGACCACCCCGCGCAGCACACCGGGCAAACAACCCTGGTGGGCCGCTGAGCTGAAACGCAAGCGCGGTAAGGTAAGACAAGCTCTAAATAGAGCCATGAATACATGCTCGGATGAGGACTGGGATAACTATTACGCAGCCAAATCAAGTTACAAAAAATGCATCAGGTACAGCTGATCGATTCTGTAAAAATCTCACCGTGAAAACTTAGGTGAAGTGAGTTTCTTTTTGCTAGAATTGACACTATTGACAGCTCACTACACGCTCACTTCACCTAAGTTTTCACGGTGAGATAGTTACAGAATCGCACTGCAGGAGTACCACGGGATGGCGCAAAGTGGCGCAATGTGGTAGCATTGAATCTTGCCAGCAAGCTAACAGGGTAAGGAAAGTTCTAGCGCAACAGTATACACCTGGGCCCGCTACCCTCCGGTAACCTGACAACACACTAACATCTTCACCAAAAGAAACGAGACGCGTCCTCATTGAAACTCACTTCCCGGGATGCATTTTCGCACAGGTAATTGTCTGGCAGGATGTAATTCAGACACCATCAGACAACGATTGAGAAACTCCAATGGCCCATCCGGAGCTTCCATCCTTTTAAGGCAGCTAGCCCTGATAGAGTGTCCCTCCTTACTTCAGTGGGGTGGCACCTCTGACGCCATAAAACTGCTGCCGTTACCAAGAGCGTGCCTGGCCTTTAGATACGTTCCTAAAGTATGAAGGGAAGTAAAAGTAATATTCATCCCTAAGCCAGGTAAGGGTGACTACACAAACGCCAAATCCCACCGTCCAATCAGCCTGACCTCTTTTCTACTAAAGACTCTGGAAAGGCTGTGCGATAGGGAACTGAGGGATGGTGCTCTGAAGACTATACCGTTACACGGTCACCAACACGCATACAGCTCAGGTAAGTCGTCTGAATCCGCCCTTCATCTGGTAGTCAGCCAGATAGAGGAAGCGATTCATCAGAAAGGCACCTGTCTGAGCACCTGTCTGGGTTTTCTTTATAGATATCGAAGGAGCCTTCGACAAAACCAACTTCGCCAGTATCAGCAGCGCCCTCTCCAGACATGGAGTAGAACAGGTACTAACGGACTGGATCACAAACATGCTAAGTAAACGAGTGGTTCGCCTTGAAGGCGAGCAGCAGCTGCCCATGATAGCCAGAGGTTGCCCCCAGGGTGGGGTCCTGTCCCCCTTTCTATGGAATCTGGTGATTGATGACCTCATCACTAAGCTCAACGCGAACCGCTATTACAAAGTAGGTTATGCCGACGACCTCGCAATCCTGGTTTCGGGGAAGGTAACAGGCACGATATGCAACCTCACTCAGCAAGCGCTACGTATCGTAGAGAGATGGTGCAGGGATTTTGACCTTTCAGTGAACCCCACTAAAACTGAACTAGTCATGTTTTCCCGTAAACGAGCTTTAGGCCCTTTTCGCATACCTAAACTGTTCGATACTGAACTCTAGTTGGCCCACGAAGTCAAGGACCTAGGAGTAACACTAGACAGTAAGTTAAACTGGAGCAATCATCTGGACAACAAACCGAACAGGGCTTGCATAACCTTTTGGCAGTGCAGGAGAATGATAGGTAAGAAATGGGGCCTATCCCCTAAAATTACACTTTGGCTGTACACCGCAGTGATCCGCCCCATGATCACCTACGGGGCTGTGGTCTGGTGGCCCCGCACCAAGCTAGTTACAGCCGCCAACAAACTGCAACGCATGTAAAGACTAGCCTGCATGGCGACTACAGGCTGCATGAGGACTACTCCGACTGCAGCAGTTGAAGCCATCCTGGGAATCCCACCGCTCCATCTGTTCATACAGCAGAAAGCGACGACGGCGGCAGTACGTCTTCATACACTAAATCTCTGGGGTAAGAGTATTACACCACACACCATACTGCTTGAGGAACTCCACAAGAAACTCCCCATTACGAAAACCATTAACGACAGGGTACCCAAACAATTTACCTATAAATATAAAATTCAAAGTCCTGACTGCCTGATATATCAACGCACAGCCTAAACCACTGGTCCTAGAGACGTGAAATTTGGAGTGTGTGTTCTTTGTGAAGACTAGGTATTCACTAAGAAAGGGTTTTTCGAAATTCCACCCCTAAGAGGGTGAATGGGGGAGGAGGAAATTTCACGCGGACGAAGTCGCGGGCAGAAGCTAGTCTTCGATAAAAAATACAAGATCCAACTTCACGAGGATCGTCGATGCGAGGGGCTACGCCCTGCAGAGCTGCGTATCTTCACGGATGGATCAAAACCATGTTGTGGCACAGGTGCTGGAATCTTCTCGGAGGATTTCAACATACATGCCACACCACTGGGGGTCCACAACACAGTGTTCCAGGCCGAATGCATGGGTATTTCTCTGGCCGCTTCAGCCATTACGGCCAGGGAAGTAAAAGACCACTCAATCAGCATACTCTCAGACAGTTTGGCTGTTCTACAGTTATACAGTTGACTCTGGATATGAGTGTCACCAGCGCCTCAACCAGGTAACCTCGATAAATTAACCATTCAATGGATCAAAGGACACAGCGGTTCGCTAGGCAACGATGCAGCCGACGAGCTTACCAGGAGGGGGGCGAGCATGGCACCAGTGGGACCTGAGCCCATCGCGCCACTCCCCTTCGGGTTTTACGCACTGTGGCAAGGAAAAGCACCAGACACCAACACGACAAACTTTGGACGGATCAAGGCGAATGCAGGCAGGCTACGGAAGCACTTCTCACATTGGATGCCCGGCTCACGAAACAGGTTCTCCGTCAAACTAAACAAAAGCTGCGTACAATTACTGCAGATTTAACTGGCCACGGATCATTTAATAAACACCTCAATGTCATAGGAGTAACAGACAGTCCGCTGTGCAGGGCCTGCATGGAGGATGACGAGACAGCGGCACAGGTGCTTCTAAACTGCCCGGTGGTCATCACGTACAGGGCAAAGTACTTCGGTAACCCAGGTACCCTACGTGAGACGGTCAGTAACATCAAGGCGTTGCTGTCCTTCCTTGAGGAGCTGGGGTGGATCGAATAACCGATTTTCCCACCCGTACGCAAAATACGCGCATTGACGTGGAGTTGCGGAACCCATATTACCTATTACCTATTATCAGTTGTCGATAGCTACACAGTTATAAGTTCAATTTAAAGAGGGAAGCGCTAAGGTAGCCCGCGAAATTCAAATTTTCTTACGTTTTTTGCAATTTGCTGGTCAGTATTAAGTTGTACGTTGATTAAAATGTGATTCGCGGTCGTAACAAATATGTACACACATCAAAAGTGTCTAGGGATCAACATATATTTTTGCAATAACTTTTCTCCTGATTGATATTAATTAAAATTTTCTTTAAGGATTCATCAAATAAAGTGTTTTCGTTTGTCACAGTAACGATAAACCAAGTCACCTTTGCATTAATAAAGAAATTTGCCATTTTCCTAATAAAGGGATTTTTGACATTTGAACCACTAACACAAAAGTTCGAAAAAAAGACTGAAATAACAGTTTTCTTTAAAATTTTATTGGGTAACTTAAACAATTAATAATCCGTGTTTCTACCGCGAACACTAACAACACAAGAACATCGGTTTGGCATACTCAAAATGAGTTCATCCAAATCACGCTGTGGAATGGCCGCCCATGTTCGTTGCAACAACAAAAAAAGGTCTTCTTGCGACTGGATACCCTCCATATTCGGCAGAGCTCTTCTCTGTAGCATATCCCATGCATGCTCAATCGGGTTCAAGTCTGGCGACTGAGCAGGCCAGGGCAGGACATTGATGTTAGCTGCGGCGAGAGTCTGTCTTACAACTCTTGCGGTGTGCGGTCGTGCATTATCATGCATTAACTGAAATAAGGGACCGATTTGCACTTGTAGAGGAACGATGACGTCTGATACAATCGTCTCAGCATAAATTTGAGCGTTGAGGTTGCCTCTGATCCAAATCAACTCAGTTCTTCCGCCGATCCAAATACCCGCCCATACCATAATGGTTCCACCACTATAAGGATGGACTTCCTGGCAGGATTTTAATCGCTGTTGGCGTCCAGGGGTTCTCCAGTGTCGTATACGTCTTGTATCCGGTCTCATACCAAAACGAGACTCATCAGAAAAGCACACGAAACGCCATTGTTCTTCTGCCCAATTTCTGTGTTCAAGAGCCCATTGATATCGAATCCTACGATTGTGTATTGCTATAGGTGGTACCCGTAGCGGTCTTCGGGAATGAAGGTTCACTTCATGCAAGCGGTTTCTGACTGTTTGGTCGCTAATTAAGTTCCCTGAAGAGTGATGAAGCCTCACGGCTAACATCATGGCGGTTATTGTTGGAGCTCTTCGAGTTAAGATTTGAATGTATCGGTCTTGTCTCCGTGTGGTGCAGAGATACCGTCCTCCATGGCGCTCAGCCACGGTACCAGTGCTTCGGTAACGTGTCCAAAGTCGACTGATAACACTCTGACTTGTATTCAGAGCTAAAGCCACAGTACGTTGCCGGGAACCAGCTTCTATCATTCCCACGGCTCTGAGCATTTCTTCTCTGCTTAAATGACGTCGCCGCTCCATAATAACGTTGGTTTTAATCAGTAGTAGGGAAACAGTAGCACTAATAATGTCTTCAATGCGTTGTATGTTTTTATAGGGAAAATATTGACAGCTGATTTTCATCTTTTACTCGAATTTGATTCACAGTTCCTGATTCAAATTATGAAATGCACCAAAAAGGATCCATATAAATTTATAAAATCATAAATTTATTACAAAGCCACATCTCAATCTCAAGAAATCCGCATAAAAATGCTTGATCCCTAGACACTTTTGATGTGTGTATTTACAGAATTATAATAATTACAATCAGTAATAAAACTTGTTAAGTTAGTATAATCCCCAAATGTCATGATTTCATGAAATAGTCATTCTTGGGGATTACTTGGTCTTGGAGAGTTGTTTTGATGAATTTTGTAAATACATATTTGTTACGGCCGCGAATCATATTTTAATAGGATTAGATTGTGGGGTAAGGCAGGGGGGATTGACTTCACCGAGTCTTTTTAATGTGTATATGGATCGGCTGATTGGTGAGCTGAGCGGCACCAAGATCGGATGCTCTGTCGATGGAACTATGATTAACAACATAAGTTACGCTGATGATATGGTGCTGCTCAGTCCATCAATCTGTGGTCTGAGGAAATTGTTGGCCATCTGTGAGATGTACGCGGAGGCTCATGGCTTGAAGTATAATGCCACCAAGAGCAAGGTAATTGTTTTTAGAGTGCGCAACAATACACCTGTTAATATTCCATCTAATCTAAATCTTAACTTACGAGGAACTCCGTTGGAGTTCGTTACGCAGTTTAAATACCTAGGTCATGTTGTCACGGACTTTCTCATGGATGATCAAGATTTAGACAGGGAGCGCAGAGCGTTGGCAGCCAGATGCAATATGCTGACTCGCAGGTTTGCACGTTGTACTAAGGAGGTGAAACTGACTCTTTTTCGAGCGTTTTGTCAATCGTTTTACACGTGCAGCCTGTGGGAAAGGTATACGCAGAGGGCTTACAACGCTCTGCGCGTTCAGTATAACAATGCGTTGAGGATATTGTTGGGGCTACCTCGGTTTTGTAGCGCGTCTGGCATGTTCGCTGAAGCGAGGCTAGATGATTTTTATGCCGTTATGCGCAAGCGATGTGCGAGTATGCTGAAGCGATTCAGGGGTAGCCCCAACAACATACTGGCTACACTGGCGGATAAAATTGATGGGCCTTTCATTAGGCACTGGGCAGCGAGGCATGTGCGTACTGGCATACATGCCGCCAATTAATTTAAGCTTTTGGTTACTTATGTTATTATGTACTAACAGTAGGTTAAGATTTTACTAACACTATATGGATCAATGGTCTGAAATAAATAAATTATTATTATTATATTATTAATCAACGTACAACTTAATACTGACCAGCAAATTGCAAAAAACGTAAAAAAATTGAATTTCGCGGGCTACCCTGGCGCTTTCCCCTTAAGTATATTTAAATTCCTAAGTCATGTTATTTTATTATGCTAAATTATGACGCGCATCTTTGGCTTAAAGTAGTTAAGTAAGTACGTTACAGAATAAACAGAAAATGTACGGCGATGAGACCGTACAGTCATCATGTACTCCATCGTATCCCAACTATGTTGGGGTAGGCTTCCAGTCTAACCCAATGCAGCTGAATACCAGTATTTTACATGGAGCGACATCCTATCTGACTTCTACAATCCAGTTACTGGGTAATACGATACCCATTGGTAAGACTGGTTGTCAGACTTTCGGGCTTCTGACTACCCGTAACGACTGTGAAAGATACACGAATGACAGCCGGGCCCAACGGCTTAACGTGCTTTCCGAGGCACGGAGAGGTCACGGTATGTAAAGATGGTCACCCATCCACAGACCAACCGCGGCAAACGTAGCTTAACCTGATCGATCGAACTGTGCGGCTGTTATTATTTAGCCACGGGCCCCTCAGCATGACCGATATATACTCGTATATCTCAGATGAGATCGTACAGTAATAGAAGAATATTTAAATATTATAATTAGTATAAAGACATACATATTATAATAATACTAAAGTTCATTTCAAATAAACTTGCGATAAAGTTTGTTCACCTCCGTCTACTAATGTATCCCAATATTTCCAAACCATACGAAAAAAATGTATGGGCAGTGTCGGTAACACGATCAAAACATTGACTTACTCCGTGTTTGGTATTATGAAACTCAACCGATGCAATGTTAGCGACAGTTTTGTATGACGAACGATATCTATCGTAAGTTATTTGGACTTTTTGGTACAGGGTGGTTGAATGACATTTATCGCAAGTTTATTTGAAATACACCTTAGCTGTGTGCTCTACGGGATTTTCTATCGGCAAAAATGACAACCTTCACTCCGTAAAAACCCTTCATTTCCTATTTAATCCAGATAGGGAACGAATTTTCAAACTTTTTTTTCGTTTTGTCGTGGCCATGTAATAACTGCTACACGGGTCGATCGATCAGGTTAAGCTACGGTTGCCGCGGCGGTCCGCGTCTGGGTGACCATCTTTCCTTGCCTCGGAAGGCTCGTTAAGCAGTAGGTCCCGGCTGTCATTCTTGGATCTTTGACAGTCGTTACGGGTCTTCAGAAGCCCCAAAGTCTGACAACCAGTCTTACCAAGTGATTTCGTACCAAGTAACTGGGTTGTGGAGGTCAGATAGGCAGTCGCTTCATGTAAAATACTAGTATTCAGTTGCATGCGGTCAGACTGGAAGCCGACTCGAACATAGTTGGGAAACGACTAGGCAGATGATGATGAGATAACGAATTTTCAAAAAATACTTCCTTTTTGCCCTCGTCATTGTGCAAAATTCTATGTTTCTAGTCCCAATGGTTTAAGTTGTGCGTTTTCTGTCAGTGAGTGTATTAATCTTGATTTTTGTAGATAATGGTTGCTAGAAAAGTTGTGTAACAGCTGTGTTTGTTTGAAGTACCTAGTTTTCTTTATTAACTTCATGCTAGCGTTAATCAAAAAAGTTTTTGTCAAGGTCACCTAACATCTATACAAATTAATAATATTAAAGTGTCTGTTTGTAATGTCAACTGCTTTATACTAAATTCATGTAAAATATATATGGTAGTAGGTACCATATATGTATATTTTACATGAATTTAGTATAAAACAAAAAATCTGTTAAAAAGTAAATTATTTTAGAAAAATAATTATTATAGAAACACATTATTGTTTACCGACGACATCTGCGCGAACGAAGTCGCGGGCACAGCCAACTGGCTGTGCCCGCGACTGATTGATTGATTTGTGATTAATGAGATTGGTACCAAAAAAGTTGTTAATAATAATAAGAAATACATACATTACAGTTTTCACATCGCAAGATTCACACTTCTGAAAATTAACCATTCATGTTGTTGTTGTTAAACAACAATTGTCAGTAGAGATCTTTAAGTACCTACTTGGCCCATTGCTACTATTTCGCATCGACACGAACTAAAAGTAGTTCAACTTAACTCAACTCAAACCATTATAAGAAGTACATACTTACTTATATTACAGTTTTAACATTGTAAGATTCAAACTTCTGAAAATTATCCATTCATGTTGTTGTTGTTAAACAACAATTGTCAGTAGAGATCTTTATGTAACTACTTGGCCCATTGCTACTATTTCGTATCGACACGAACTAAAAGTAGTTCAACTTAACTCAACTCAAACCATTATAAGAAATACATTACAGTTTTAACATTGCAAGATTCAAACTACTGAAAATTATCCCTTCATGTTGTTGTTGTTAAACAACAATTGTCAGTAGAGATCTTTATGTACCTACTTGGCCCATTGCTACTATTTCGTATCGACACGAACTAAAAGTAGTTCAACTTAACTCAACTCAAACCATTATAAGAAATACATACTTACATTACAGTTTTAACATTGCAAGATTCAAACTACTGAAAATTATACCTTCATGTTGTTGTTGTTAAACAACAATTGTCAGTAGAGATCTTTAAGTACCTACTTGGCCCATTGCTACGATTTCGTATCGACACGAACTAAAAGTAGTTCAACTCAACACAAACCATTTATTTAGAAAAAATACAGTTACAAACTCTTGTCTCCTTGAATTGTCAAGGAATCGGTCAGTCAGAAAGATGAAGCTGGTTGCCCATTCCAAAGCGTATTATAAGTTCCTATGAAGACGAACGGGCAAGAAACACTATGGACAGGGTGTCCTTAGTGTTTCTTGCCCGTTCTTTTAAATCAAAATAATGTTACAAAATTCATACCCCGTTAAAAACATTAGCCAATCGCCAAGGTGGTAGCGGTTGACTGTCCAGTTCAGTTAAACATGTCACATGACAATTTTTTTTTACTTAGTCGGAAATACTGTAGGTGTTATAGGTAAACTGACCATACATACCATTTTGAACGGGACTGTCCCTTTTCTCAGTCACCTGTCCCTTTGTAACCAAAAAAAGCTTCGGGACGCAAAATAGTCCCGTTTTAGAAACATACTATATTATATTAGAGGGATTTAATAAGAATGGTGAACTGATGATTGACTTTTATTTTTTACAATTTGTTCGAATTTATTTAAACGATTTCTAATGAGAGGTTTTTCTTTTGAGTATTAAAAAAAATACATAGTTTCCAAGAACCCTGAAGATGGCGTTGAACTGACTACGTTACTAGGTGCCAATGCCAAAACGCTTGGAAAAAAAAACATTGCGTCACGTCACATTCGCTCGTTGAGTGACACTTTCGTTTGCTTTCGTTTTACGATCTCAAAATTACATCCAAGTGACATAATAAAAAAATTATGTGATGTTCCGTTCCTTGCAGTAACTTACTAAGTTCAGCGCCATCTATCCAGCGACTAGGGAAGAGTTAAAAAAAAGAAAAAGAAAATCCCTCATTGTAATGAAACCTCAACTACCTATTTATTTTCAATTTTCACGCTAAATAATTATTTGTGAGAATAAAAATAATTATAATTAAGCTGAATTATAGTATAGAGAAGAACACTAATTGTACCTATTAAGTTACACTTTTTCTAAATACTTAAAGAAAATTAAAAAGTGGTGTTTATTTTCATTTTACCTACTAACTGTCTTTTATAAACCCATGTCCCGTTTTGAGTTAAGAAATAAATGGTCAGTTTAGTTATAAGGCACAATCAATGAAAAATCAAAGTTGAACTTTTGAAATATCGGGGTAATTCCGTACACACTATGCAGCAATGAAAGCCATTGCTGCATAGTGTGTACGCAATTACCCCAGTTTTCGACAGTTCAACAACATTCATTGCGTAATTTACGTTGTTGAGAAGACAATTTTTTCGAACATATGAAGCAATGTCTGTGTGGTGCCGGACTTAAAGAATAGCACCACCCCGTACTTCCCGTGGGTGTCGTAAAAGGCGACTAAGGGGCATAACGGAGAACGGGCAGCAGCGTTCTCTATGCATTCCACCACCATACCATACTGCGATCGCCAACCCGCCTGCCAAGCGTGGCGATTATGGCAAACCCCCCCCCCCTCCCTTTTGGGGGAGGCCTATGTCCAGCAGTGGACGTCTTTCGGCTGAAATGATGATGATGATGATGATGAAGCAATGGATTAGCAATATCCTTTAAAATTATTGAGATAGAGATTGATAGTATGTTACGTTTGCTGGGGGTTTTAGCTGACAAAGCGACGTCAACAAAAAAACAATATTGTCATATTTTCACGACAGATGCTGAAAAATGTATGAAAAACACTTTGTAAAGTTATCGAAATCTTGCTAAACAGACCCAAGGTTGCGCCAGGCTAAAGTATGTTTGGAGTGTCCTATTTGTGGAGGCGAAGTCAATGCACCCCCCCCCTGCATGCACCCCAATCGTCCTACTGCATTGCATTCAATGAATTTGCACCAATCCCATTCCCTCTTTCCAACCCCCCTTCAAAGGGAGGGAGATACTACTGAAGGTCACTTCTCGTAAACCACTTTCGCTATCACCACATTCATGCATTTCATAGATGCGGGCTGCACTTTCGTTAACCATCAAGAAAGGGTAACAGTTACGCGTCTTTTTACAACCTTTTATCTAGGTATACAAGGTGTAAAAACACCCATTACATATCCGTTATCTACGCATTCTGTACATTAAACTAAGAAACTTTGAGTTAAAATAATTGCTGTGAAATTACTTTTATTTTTGGTGTGAAAAACCGCTGTTTTCGGTAACGCGTTCTGTAACGCAAGCAAAATATTGGAGATGTATTGAATCTTGGAGGTGTTTAAAGTTTGGTAATAACTTTAAGCTTACATTATTATATTTTGTAAATAGTTTTAGATAAGTTAGGATATTATATTGTTTCCTTTAATTCATTTAACCACTTATAAATTACTTTTTTAAATATAATTTTATTATAAACATAAAAAAAACATTTTAAATATAAAAAATAGTAGCCCACCGGTATCGAGAACAGGGTCCAAGCTACCGGCCAGAGAGAGGAACCTCCTGACAATGCGAACCGTGTCCATAAGTACCGCTTTCTGGATCAAGCCCTTGAGCCAGCTACCCAAAGAGAGCCTCCTCAGGTGTTGGTCGAGGCTATTAACCACATGTCAACAACCTCGCGAGCCAAGTCTAGATATTTGAATTCTTTATCTTTCTCGGCTTTCAAGGGGTTCTCATCTTGCGGCACGGTTATTCCAACAATCATTGCGCGCCGCTCTGATCGATCCATCACCACTAAATCAGGCTTATTGGCAACAATAGTCCTGTCATTGATGATGGATCAAACCCAGTACAATGTGATATTTCCATTTTCGAGAACTGAGTCGGGCACATACCTGTAGTACGGCACCTCTGATTCCACAAGGCTGTATTTTAGAGCCTGATTGATTATCCTGGCTACAAGGTTGTGTCTATTCGTATAGTTTTATTATTTAAGTTGTTTGTTAGTTAATTTAATATAGGACCCAGTGTATGGCCCAGAACTAAAAAAAATCGCATTGACGGGAAGGCTATGTGCCTCTCCGTTACCGGCTTCATTAAGTGCCTTTGAACACTCATTATGCAGGGAGTTTAACTTTATCAGACCTTGTAAAAAAAAGTAGTAAGTAGTATAGTTTGTTATAACGTTATTTTGAGCGAAAGTCTTTTTTTAGCTTTTCTTAAAGACGTAAACGATTCTATCAAATAGTTGGCAGTTTGTAACAAACTTTGTGTCCAATAACTTTTAACAATTGCTAATTTTAACAGCCCCAAGAACAGTGTCTTTTCAGTAGTTTTCGGTAAAATACTATAAATTAATATAGGCAAAAAAACAAGAACGCGCCGTTCACGTAAAATTGATTCAAATCCTTCTGTCCAATTGATGTTATTTCCAATTAATGAAAAAGCACTAACTTAGCCCGCGATATTTAAATTTTCTTACGTTTTCTGCAATTTGCAGGTCAGTGTCAGCTGGTATGTTGATCAAAATAAATGATTCGCGATCGTAAGAAATATGTATACTTATACGAAATTATATCATTACAATTATCAATACAACTCTCTAAGTTAGTTGGCCTAAAAATTTATGATAAGTATAATTAAATACCTAGTCATTCAATAGGGTAATTTTAACAGGGTTACCTACATAATTGTCGATTTTAATGATTACTTATAGGTAGACATATTTGTTGTCTGTGTGGTGTCGGACTTAAAGAATTGCACCACCCCATACTTCCCGTGGGTGTCGTAAAAGGCGACTAAGGGGCGTACCGGAGAATGGGCAGCAGCGTTCTCTATGCATTCCACCACCATACCATACTGCGATCGCCAACCCGCCTGCCAAGCGTGGCGATTATGGCAACCCCCCCCCCCATTTTGGGGGAGGCCTATGTCCAGCAGTGGACGTCTTTCGGCTGAAATGATGATGATGGTGATGATGAGACATATTTGTTACAGTCGCGAATCATATTTTGATCTCATTAGATAACCTGATACTGACCTGCAACTTGCAAAAAAACGTAAGAAAATTTTAATTTCACGCGCCTCTCGCTTTCGCCTTAAGGGGCTTACAGGACCTAAACACAAAAAATGCAAGTTTTGGAAACAATAAAAGTATATCATCGACTACAGTAAACAAAATCAGAAAAATATACTAGCTTCTGCCCGCGACTTCGTCCGCGTGAAATTTCGGTCGCAACCCATTGCCCGCCCGCGTTGTTACTTCGTTTTCGGTTACCGTTCTTTCTTTTTCTTTTTGCTCGGCTCCTAAGTTTGGTAGCGTGATTTTAAATGGTCTATAACCTTCCACGGGAATTGCGCTATCAAATACAAAAATAATTTTTCATATCCGACCGGTAGTTTCAGAGATTAGCGCGTTCAAACAAACAGACTCTTCAGCTTTATTATTAGTATAGATTCTTCAGGATATATGCTAGGTATCTACCTTTACATTATCTAATGTGTTGAAAACATAATACAACTAATTTGATACGATAGAAAAAAATCATAAAGATACCTCTAAAAACTTTCTTTTTATAATAAAAAACCATACTAAGTAATATACATACAATCATTCAGATTTTTTGTCAGATTATTCTACAAGCAACATACTAAAATACCTATACTGTTTTAATTTTTTTGGCCAAACAATAGATGTTTTGTAATTATGTAATTGCTTCATATTTTGCAATGAATTACCAGCGTTGTGTCATCGCGCTTCTCTTTCTTTTCTATGCAGTCCGTCAGTGACCGCGCTTTAGGTCATGCAAGCCCCTTAAACCAATTTCAACTTTACGTTAATTAATGTCAAAGAAGTTAATTTTAGAATTACTACTCCTATTAAAAAAAATCTTTGATTTGCACAACCAGTTAGTAGTTGGTTAGTCATTTTAAACACAACGCAGCGGTCCAATCAAAATCTTTTTTTTATTACTCAATCGTCACAATCAAAACAAACAATGTTTTATGTAGTAATTCAAATAATTCGCATTAATAAAAACAATCTGTTCTTATATTAAGGCATAGAAACAACAAAAGTAAGTACTTTATAAAAATCTTGTACATAATAAAAAAAACTACCTATCTAATCAAGTAGTAAAATACTTCAATCTTCCTTTAACCTTAAACTTTTGTTACGAAATTATCAACAAAAACATACAATATTATAAGTATTATAAGTTAGTTATTAAATTAAATAACATTAGTAAAATCAATCTGTTTTTATATTTTGATTATATTCAATTACCATAGTATAAAGTAGGTATGTACTTTATAAAAACCTTGTACATAATAAAGAACAATTATCTATCTCTATCTATTAGTTGAATTACTTCTTACATTGTTTGTTTTGGTTGTGACGATTGAGTAAGAAAAAAACAGTTATTTGATTGGACCGTTGTATTTATTAAAATGAGTGACCAGTTGTGCAAATCTAAGAAAATATAAACTTATAAATCATTTCACTAGATTAGTCTAGTAAGATAGTTATATTTCTAGTAAGACAGTTTAGAACTCCTTTCATATAACTAGGTATATTAAGGTATTTAGCTATATCCCTATGGATATAACTGTATCACGGCTTTAACCATCTTACTGCGATATATCGATTAGTATTTTTAGAAAATAAAAATGTGAATTATTCGAGCATCGATTATGTAGAGTAGGTACCCTCCAAAAGTTATTTGACACCTTTCCACTTCAGCTGATTACAGCTGAAGTGGAAAGATGTCAAATAACTAGAATTTTAAATTATAATGTGGAAACACATTAGTGTTTCCACATTATAATTTAAAATTCTAGTTTCAAATGGTTGAACTGTACACTATATTAAAACGGTTTTTATTAACACGGTATCGACCTCCTATGGTAGATTTTTCATGGTGGATTCGCCTGCTTGGAGCTGATCTGATGATAGCTGGATAGTACAACTTTTCAGTGGTTACTCTAAGCCCCTGTAGTTTGGGTTCATATGATTTGTTTTGACGAGTCCAATTGGTAGGAAAAGCGTGTTTTTAACAAACATAATATAATATTTTTGGACTAATTCAACTAGGTACCTCTGATATGGGATTACCTTTTTTATTTTTACTTTTCTTACTTTTTACTTTTACTTTTCTTTATTACTTTTTTGTGTCAACTGCTTGAAAAGTAGAAAAAGTTAGTTTACGTTTATAATATCTGTGGTTTTACAATATTTAAAGGATTGTAATATTATTTGAATGATATTTGTATATTTCGAATTATATATATTTGTATATAACAGTATATTTCGAATTAGATTCATAAATTGCCAGGGGTTTTGACTTTATTCACGAAAAGTAATGGCTACGAGGTGAAAATGAACAATAGAAGGAAGAACAAAGGTTATGTCTGGACAAGAAATGCTTAAAAAAATGTGTAAAATGTGTTTCAAATCAAATCTAACGGACCGATGATTACAAATGTTTTCTTCTAGCGACGAGACGTCGTAAATTAGTATCGTGCAGGCGTCATGATGGTTTTTTAAGAAATTGAAGTTCCCGCTTCTTGTAAGAGTTCTCTAATCCCTCATACAACGATCTTGGGATTGATTTAGCACTAGCGCATTATTCCTCCAAAATCAAGAATCCTAGTAATTATTATAAGGACACCCAGGCCGAGGTTTCTAACTGCGTAAAATATTAAAAAACCGGCCAAGTGCGTGTCGGGCCACGCACACTGTACGGTTCCGTAGTAGCCCGTTATCACAATATAGTACGATTCTGTTGTTCTTTATTCTGAATATAATGAATATAATTATGTAATGGTAAAGACATTAGGAGTTAATGGTTATAATAACAATATATGACAAAACTTTAACACATAACGTAAACAAAACTTCTTAACACCGCGATCTACAAAAGCGATGTCACGGCACAACGTCATCTGTTATCGAATAGCGATACTAAACACAAGAAAATATTGATTTTCGAAGATAATTGTTTAAACAGATTAGACATTGACTAATAAGAACTACTTTCTTCCTTGTAAAGCTAAAAAATAAGAGTACGATTGCTGCCAAGTTATTATTTCAATACACCAAATTTTAATTCGAAAATAAACAAAGTTCGTTTGTGACTTCTATAGGTACTCGAATGAAAGCGTAACCCGTTGGTATAGCGCCATCTAGCGGCAGTATTGTGAAACTTATGATAATTTATTATGTTTTTTTTTATTTCATACTTTGTTTTTTAATGCAATTCTTTACCCGTCTTATACAAGCAACTACTTCATCTAAGTCACTATATAGGATGAATGCTAAGGATTTTGTATTTGGTACAAAATTATCCAACATCCAAGTTCAACGAATATTACTGCTAAACTAATAAATTTATCCTAACCGCTAAACTTTTCCTTTAATGTTCATGAAATGCACTATCATCGTGAATTTTTCCAGATTTTTCAAGCCAACAGTTTAGCTTTTAGAGGGGGGGGACGCCCTACTGGAACAAAAATTTGCACTTTAAAGTTTAATATTTCGTAAATGGAGCATTAAATCGAAAAATAATTTTAGCAACCCCCAAGTCATTTTAGTAGACCTATTCAACGATACCACACGATGGGGTAGACGTCGAAAAAAATATTCGTCCCCACTTACATGTAGGGGAGTTACCCTAAAAAAAAATATTTTCCAAAATTTTATTTTACCGCTTTGTCGGCGGCGTAATTGATATAAACACTCCTACAAAATTACAGCTTTCTAGTACTAACGGTCTCTTAGCAAAACCTCGGACAGACAGACAGACAGACGGACATGCCGAAACTGTAAGGGTTCCTTGTAGGAACTACGGAACCCTAAAAAGAGTGAATAAAAGAATTTTTTTCAGAACAAATTTTTCCATGTTCACACATTATCTTTGTTCTTTCTTCTATAGTTAATTTTCACTTTGAGACATTCTTTTCATGGTTCCGTACGTCCAAATAAAAACGGAACCCTTATAGAATCACTCGTGTCTGTCTGTCTGTCCACAGCGATTTTGCTGCGAATCTACTGGACCGATTAGGTTTAAATTTGGAAAACATAAGAATTTTTGTGACCCAAATAAATGAAGTTTGAATATTTTTGGGAGGCATTTTATAAGATTTTTTTAAGTTTTGCTTTTTTACCGTGTAACATAATAAATGAAAAAAAAAATATATCAGATACTTTATCCAATAAAGTAGGTAGTTGAATAAGTCAATAAAAACGTTACGGTGTACAGTTTAAACATTTGAAACTAGAATTTTAAATCAAAATGTGGCATTAAAATCAACTTTTGGAGGGCACTGTACATGCCATAATCAGTTCGATAGGAATGTTCGTAACTTGCAGTCACCTCTGAATATTTTCTCTCGTTTGTTTACAAAAAAAAAGTGTTGAATGGACTGCGTTAGTGACGTCATCAAACGAGAGCGACCCGAGGGCCACCGACTAATAAGTGGGGCAACGTGGATATCACTACAGTCTTTTTTCGCCCTCTTACACCCTTTATAAAGGGCGATCGTGAAACTGAACAAAATATTTTTTTACTCTCCTATTTTGATTTTCCAGAATATCTTTTTACAATCTTTTTGCACTGAATAGTTTTTTCTTGGAAGAAAATGTTGATTTTTCTTTTCGGAAAGGCAAGTAAAACTGATGTATTAAACATGTCACATGACAGTTTTTTTTTTACTTAGGCGGAATCATTGTAGGTGTTTTAAAGCACAATCAATGAAAAATCAAAGTTGAACTTTTGAAATATCAATATAATATAATATCATAATAACATTCATTGCGTCATTAACGTTGTTGAGCTGACACATTTTTCGAACATATAAAGCAATGGACTAGCAATACCTAAGTATTGACCTGAAACACAGGTTTTTCATAAACCTAGATCAGGCAGGTCTACATTACAGTTAGAATTTAATTTTCCTCGATTGTAATTAATGTATATCCTATTTTTAGTTTACTAATATCCATCAAAATTATACAGTTTGTGATTGATAGTGTGTTATGCAATTAACCCGCTGTAGTGAGTCAATAACTAACTTAGTCAACTTACTCAACTTTAAAAGTACCAAAAATGATTACTATTTTTGGTAATTTTAAAGTTGAGTAAGTTTATACAGGGTTACTTTTCAGACCATGCAAATTTTTAAATGGTGTTCTACCCATGATAATAAACAACTTTCACTTTGGGACCAACTCTGAAATCACGAAAAAAAATCTGCTGTTTCATACATTTTGGTCAAGTAGAGGTATTGAAGTTTTGTATGAAACAGCTGATTTTTTTTTTCGTGATTTCAGAGTTGGTCCCATAGTGAAAGTTGTTTATATTCATGGGTAGAACACCATGTAAACATTTGGATGGTCTTTGAAAAGTAACCCTGTATGACGGAAGTAAAGACGTAAACGTCGTATTGAATTATTTTCATTAGCAGTAAAGCAGTGATACGTGTTAGTCCCAAACTGAACCTAATGAGTCCCTTAGGGAACCAAAACGTCTCGTAACTGTAACTTCTTATTAGTCGTAACCTAAAAACTGTTCTTTCCTGCTATTTTTATTAGCGAATCGTTTTAGAATCTGTTAAAAAAACCCGACCATCTGTAATGTACTAAAGTTCTTACCAATTATGTAACTGAAATCAGTGGAGTCCTCGAAACATCTTGCCTTTGTTACGACGTGCTTATTTATATTTAAATAAACAAAAAGTTTTTAAATAAATAAAAAGTTATCAGGCACATCGACGCTGCTCGTAAAGACTCATAACGAGCGGCCGCAATAAACAGTGTAGGTACATTCATCGGGCGTGCGTTCCGAAAGGCAAATCTGTAAATTCAATTAAGGTTCGAGCATTTTTCGGACACAGGCGTCCGGAGCTACGCAGCCCTTCCGCCGCGGGCTCTCGCCCCCTCATTGGAAAATTTTCTCTCGAAAATTGAAGATATTTCGTGCCTTCTCCCTGGGGCCGACTCGTTCCTCGACACTTATGGTCGGCGTCCTCCGGGTGTGCAGGAGGCTTTTTACATAAAGTCCACACGTATAGGTATCGATCGTGGGCGGCCGGACAGGGTGTACGCAGATGACGGCCCCCAGCGGCTCCCTAACCCCCTCGCTTCCCCCTTTCATTATGTAAGTGCGTACCTAACGCGTGCTCGCGCGGACCTGATTAGGGGGCCTCTTTTTTAACTGACCCCCTCACTTGGTACGATTAAACTTAATTTGAGAGTGTCCTGCGAGAGGCGATTTAGTTTCACTAACAACTAAGCCTTGAAATATGGTTCGCAATTTGTTACGCTACGCCAAATGCGACAATGGACCGGCGTCCGCTTACATATATTATGTCTTATCGTCCGATGCTGGTCGTTAAGGAGAATTTAATTTTAAATTCGAGTTAAGTAAAACACTGGTTTTGTTTCACAGCTTCATCAACGCGAATCAATGCTTCAAAGAACATAAGTCACTTTAGCACACCACATCAATGGAGTGTTTGAGTTTTAAGTAAATATTTTTCCTTGAGTATTTTATTATAAATCGTCCAACCCGTCCTATTGTAGTCGTTCAATTTACCTGGCATCACGCGGTTCTGATCCGTGCCATATCGTCCGAACTCCCAACAGAGCATAATTTCCACTGGACGATTCTTAAAAGAGCCCAAAACTTCTCGGAAAAGATGAAAAGGGGTATGTCTACATTAAGTATTCGAAAAGTGGAATTGTACAAGAAAAGCAAAGTCTTGTTTTAAACGAGGACGGGGTCTTATATCGAACTTTTCCAATGATCGGACAGCGAAGAATTTTTCAATATAGATGTTTGGCGCATCTTCTATCATTTATATTTTAGTATTCCGTGAGGGAGATCCATGGAGTTGCCTTGTTGAATTTCTTATTCAGTATTAAATAGATGTTTGTAGAAGAGTTTATTAGTTGTGATACGATTTTGTCAACTTATAAGTTAAGTACCTATACTTAGTGGTTTGTTACTTTGGTACCTGTGTTTGGTCTAGTAGTCGCAAGCGCTACTGCTGAGCATGAGGTTCGATTCCCGGGTCAGGCAACGTGTTACCTACTGGGTTTTTCCACCAGGAATTTCTCAGTAGCCGCTCAGGCTACGGATTTGGGCCCGGTTGATGGCGATGGGCTACAATAGGGTACACCGTTCGGGTATTACAGGCGTCATGTTATGTAGTTGTTCGGGTGGTAAGTAAAGATGCGAGACTAAGCGGACGTGTTTTTTGTGTTGATTATAAAGATATTGATTGAAGTAATTACAAATAATGTTATTGACCTCAGTAGAGCCTCCGAAAGAGTGGGTCTTAAAATGAACATGGACAAAACGAAGGTCGTGTCAAATGCCCATGTAACACCCACTCTCATAAAGATCGGAGACGCTGCACTCGAAGTCGTGGGTGGACGAGTACGTTTATCTAGGACAAACTGTCCAGGTCTTCGAGAAAGAGGTCAATCGACGAATCCTACTCGGCTGGGCAGCGTTCGGGAAGCTACGCAATATCTTCTCGTCCCACATACCGCAGTGTCTAAGACGAAAGTCTTTGACCAGTGAGTGTTGCCAGTGATGACTTATGGAACTGAAACGTGGTCGCTCACAATGGGCCTTATAAGAAGGCTAAAAGTCACCCAAAGGGCAATGGAGAGGGCTATGCTTGTAGTTTCCCTGCGTGATCGAATCAGGAATGAGGAGATCCGCAGGAGAACCAAGGTAACCGACATAGCCCGAAGAATTGCCAAACTTAAGTTGCAGTGGGCAAGGCACAATGCTCGCAGGACAGATGGACAAGCCGAAAGGTTCTGGAGTGGCAACCGCGTACCGGAAGACGTAGCGTTAGAAGGCCTCCCACAAGGTGGACCGACGACCTTGTGACGGCCGCAGGAACCCGTTGGATGCGGGAAGCACAGGATTGGTCGAAGTGGAGGTGCTTGGGGGAGGCCTATGTCCAGCAGTGGACGTCTTTCGGCTGAAATGATGATGATGAGGAATGTTATTGCAATAATTTGCAGAGTCAGTTTATTGTGTAAGTGACGAATGTGACTAACAACTTTTTCGTTGTGAAGATGTACTAAATAGTTTTATAGACAATCAGCTTTTTCGGTGTAAGTAGTATGTCTAACCCAGGAGATAGCCCCTTCGGCCGCAGCAAATTAGTAGGACAAAGTCCTCCACCGACGCCATCGCCTGCTGAACAAAACCAGACAAGAGAACCGGCGCCGCCAGTAGCCACGGAGAACGAATTACCGACTGAAGTCGTCTCTACGTCGGAGATTCAGAGATGGCTTGGGTCCATCGACACAATTTTAACCGAAATTTGCTGGATTATGGCGGAAGGAAAAATGAATTCCGACCGTTTCCTCAGGCCTTACATTTGACGAACTTGCTGACATTGGCGTCCCCGTAGCCCTGTCTGAAAAAGAGGTATTTGATTGCATTTACATCCAAAACTTGACAGATAAATTGAAGAATATTACTCATGAGTCCTTCTTAGAAAGTATGAAATTGAGCCATAAGTCAGGGAAGAAATCTTTCTTCTTATTGCAGGTAGGACAATCTCGTCCTACCTGCAATTATATATTGGAAGTTCCTGCTAATATCAGAAAAATTATGATGGACCAAGGCCGAATTTTCATAAACTGGACATCATGTCCAGTGAGAGATTTCACTACTGTGACCAGGTGTTTCAACTGTCAGCAGTTCGGACACGCAGCCAAATTTTGCAGAGAAACGAGCCCTACTTGCAACCTCTGTGGCGAAACAGGATATTCTTTCAAGGAATGTAATAACTCGATGTTTAACGGTTTCCAAGTTTTGTTACAAAATCTTGATATAAGCTGCGACATTATCGTTCTAACAGAATGTTGGTTATCCAAACAAACGGCCAATATACCATCTATTGATGGCTTTAATCTTCACAAAAGCGATAGAACATTCAACCAGAATGATGGCATAGTGGTTTATATTAAAAATAACTTAAAAACATTAGTAGATGAACCCCTTTTTCTCAGCTGCAACTGCTTAGTGATTAAAATTATTCCCGATACCGTTATTAAGGCTATTTATAGGCCTTCAACCCAAAGTATTCATGGGTTTTTGGATTCGCTTAACAGTAACTTAGAAAAATTATCTTCATTTAAAAATATCGTATCGACATAAACATTGCTGCCGGAAAAATCGATACTCATTCACATAATTACCTGAATATTTGCTCATTTCATGAACTATTACCAGCACATTATCACCCTACCCACCAGAGCGGCTCTTGTCTAGACCACATCCTTATAAAATCAAAAAGTCCATCCAAAACATTGGATACTAATTCATCACTTATCGATCATCAAGCTGTTTTACTAACATTACTAATTTCTTCACCTAGAAATAACTGCATGCGCAGCTATACTAAACTCAATATGACGAGTCTTGAAACTGACTTACGCGGCATTAATTTTGACTTCGTTTACAACTCACATGATCCAAATGTTTCTTTACAATATTTTGTCGATTTATTACGATCTACGATAAGGAAAAATACATTAACTAAAGTCATACCTAAGTATAGTAATATTAAACCTTGGATTACGCCCGGACTTGTTCGCTGTATCAGACATAGAGATAAACTACATCAAAAATCGAAAAAAGCACCGGATAACGAACTATTAGCGAGTATTTACAAACGATATAAGAATTTCTGTAATAATCTGTTGAAAAAGTTAAAAAACCAATATGATCACAGTCAACTACAGAAAGCAGGTAAAAACAGTAAACTTATATGGAAATCTCGAACCGGCGCTAGATCTTTTATCTTCGGAGCAAAGCCCTACCGAAGCAGCAAATAGCTAACAATTTCTTCATTAATGTAGGAAAAAGCTTAGCAGAAAAACCTTACTAGCTAATAGAGCTTTTTCCATTCAAAGTCAACCTAAGACATATTCAGCACGAAACTCATTTGTCTTATTAGATACAGATGTTAATGAGGTAATAAGTAAAATAGATGGATTAAAGGAAATTTGTGCCGTAGGATGTGACGACATACCTAATGAGGTATGTCGTCACATCCTACGGCACAAATTACTATTATTATTATTAAGGGAGGGGGTCCCCTCCCTTGACTCACATTTTTCAGTTAAGTATGTTTAACGAAAGGAATATTTCCTATATTGCTTAAAAAAGACATAGTCACTCCTGTGTTTAAAGCTGGAGACAAAAATTGTGTTAATAACTACAGGCCAATTTCAGTTTTAACAGACCTCTCAAAGATTTTGGAAAAAATTATAAACAGTAGATTAATCAAATATCTTAAAGTAATAAATTACTCTCTGATCACCAATTTGGTTTTAGGCCAAAAAGATCAACAAGCCAAGCTGTTCACCAACTGACAAATTTTATAAGCACAAACCTGGATAACGGTTGTACGCCATAGGGATATTTTTAGACCTTGCAAAGGCCTTTGACAGAATTTCTTGTACTTTGCTTTTGAACAAGCTGGAAATGCTGGAAATACGGGGAGTACAATTGCAACGATTATCTGATTACCTTACCGGCCGCCATCAGTGTGTAAAAATAGGTCAGTGCATTAGTTCTGAACTTAAGAATAGCTGTTATGGAATCCCACAAGGCAGTATTTTGGGTCCTACTTTGTTCTTAATCTATATAAATGACCTGTGCAATTTGACACTCCAAAAAGGTGTAATTATCTCCTATGCGGATGGCACGGCTGTACTGTTCGCAGCTAAATCAAAGGCCGAAGTCTATCAGGTAGCACAGAATGGTTTTAATACTGTGTCTAATTGGCTTCATAAAAATGTCTTAACATTAAATACAGATAAAACCAAATACCTATTATTTAATCCAATGCTTACTAACCTAATCATTCAACCGCATAACAATTGCAATTTACATTATGCTGACATTGCGTGCACTTGTCCCACTTTAGCTAAAACCGACCATATTAAATATCTAGGCGTCACGATTGACACAAATCTGAACTTCCGCAAACAGATCGATTTTTTATGCACCAGAGTGCGCAAACTAATATACATTTTTAAAAACTTACGTAACATTGCCGACTTTAAATTAATTAGACAGGTTTATTTGGTTTTGTGTCAATCTATTATTACCTAATGTATAACGTCCTGGGGTGGAGCCGGTAAAGACAATTTTACTGCAACTAGAACGAGCCCAAAGAGCAGTTTTAAAGGTTGCTACTTTTCGTCCTTTTAGATTTCCTACACACCAGCTTTATATGGCATGTAAGGTGCTAACAGTACGTCAATTATTTATTTTGAATGTAGTTTTATTCCAACACACGGAACTTTATTTTAACCCAATACCTTCAGATAAGAGAAGAAAAGATTTGGTTTGTGCTAACTCGCAGACTAAACATGCTTTTGCTAACCGATTTTATTTATTTTTAGGACCCTACTTACATAACCAGTTTAACAGAGTGCTAATGATTTATAATTTGTGTAATTTACTAGCACAGGAATATTTGGCAAAACTCAATTATGCAGACACGGAAAAACTACTAGAAATTTTAAAATAAAATCTATCTACCTAATATAATTATGTCTTTTCATTTACCTAATTAGTAATAGTCTCCGCTTTATCCACTTTAATATTATTCGTTAATTTATTTAAACATAATAATATATCTTACATAATCTAATTTTAAAATATTATACCCTAATAGTAACTCTTTAAGACATTGAAAATACCATTAGACATTTTAAAACCTTCTGTTCAATTTAGCTTCTGCAGCATTTATGGTTATCATCTTTTTAAATGTTTGGTGTAAATTGATGGCCTGAAGCACAGGTTTTCCATAAACCTAGGTTTATGGAAAACCTGTGCTTCAGGCCATCAATTAGGCAGGCATTATCAGGCAGGTCTACATTACAGTTAGAATTTAATTTTCCTCGATTGTAATATATGTAAATCCTATTTGTACTTTACTTTATACTTGAATAAAATTTTATTATTTTATTTTATTTTTATGTGAATGACATTCTCAAAATTGTTTTTTTTTTCAAAACTTTAAGTTTGACTAGAGAAACGCGATGTCAGAGACCTCGTTTTACTACCGAACCGAAAAAAGAATCTGAATAAAAACACTTTTTTAACATAAGGACCAAGAATAGTTAAGTAGTAGGATAGTTTTTCAATATTGAAATTTCCCGCTAAAATCTAATTATTTATCCCAGATCTTGGGATCTGGAATAAATAATTAGATTTTAATTTAATAGAAGGTGTCGTGATCGCTTTGATACAGTATATCAATGACATATACACGAAACAGACAATTTAAAAAGAGACAAAAAAAAATGTTACCCAATGTCTACTCCACGTCCTCCGCTGCGTCAGCTATCGCCCAAGCCCGGTGCCTATATACTATAAAAAGTATAGTTGCTGTTCGTGGATTTGGACAAATTAAACATCTTTCACTTGGTATTAGGTACTGTTGCGTACCCTCCGATTAGCCTTCAGGCACAAATTCTAACAATCAGTAGAACTGAAAAATCCGAAAAGGAAATATAAAATATATTTTCCTAATTACCTATTCGAAGCCGGAAGACATGATGTGTCATTCCTCAATCTGCGCTGGACTGGACTTTATCTCAGGAGGCTAGAGTACCTAACTAGTTGAGTCTCGGCAGTGAACAAAATAAAGTCTGATTCTGGTTTGAGTAGACTAAATAGGGTGGAGAAGGAGTTAGAACTGTACCAAACAGACCAGTCACAAAAATATAGTACATACCATAAACATCGACAAGAATCAATTCGATTGTATAAAATATTTTTTCTATAATATTGTATCAATGTGTAGCTACAAAACATATCACCCAATTTGAATTTTCATATCCCTAACTTAAGGGGCTTACATGACCTAAAGCGCGGTCACTGTCGGACTGCATAGTAAAGAAAGAGAAGCGCGATGACACAACCCTGGTAATTTATTGCAAAATATGAAGCAATTATTTAATTACAAAAAATATTGTTTGGACTAAAAAATTAAAACAATAGTGTTTTAGTATGTTGCTTGTAGAATAATCTGACAAAAAATCAGAATGATTGTATGTATATTAGTATGGTTTTTATTGTTTAAAGAAAGTTTTTAGAGGTATCTTCATGATTTTTTTCTATCGTATCAAATTAGTCGTATTATGGTTTTAACACATTATCTACCTAGTATATGTCTATGTATGTGCTAGGTAGACTTTTATTGTTACAGTTCTATTGTTTCTAGAACTTGCGTTTTTTTGCGTTTAGGTCCTGTAAGCCCCTTAAGGAATGCTGCGTTTCCCATACAAACTTTCATAGGAAGGATATAGGGGATGAAATTAGTATGGGAAACCAAAATTAAACCTTGTGGGGGTGCACTTAAGGTTTAATTTTGAGACAAAAAGCAGCCTAAGTCCTAGATACATATAGTATTAAAGAACGGAAATTGTAGACAAACAAATGAATTCTTGAAGATGTATACATATTTTGAGGCCGACTGTACTATCCTGTGACTAATGTTGGGTACCTACCGTTACAAAACAAAAATGCAAATCAAGCCAAAGAGCTATGAAATGAATCAATGAAGAAGAAGATATACCACAAGGAAAAACGCCGGAAAAAACGTTTGTTGTATGGGAGCCCCCCTTAAATATTTATTTTATTTTGTTTTTAGTAGTTATTTGTTGTTATAGCGGCAACAGAAATACATAATTTATGAAAATTTCAACTGGCTAGCTATCGCGGTTCTTGAGATACAGCCTGGTGACAGACAGACGGACGGACAGACAGCGAAATCTTAGTAATAGGGTCCCATTTTTACCCTTTGGATTCGGAACCCTGAAAAACGTAGATCTGGTAGTCTCAGTCTAAAATCAAAGTTTGTTTGTTCGTTTGTCCCGTAGATAAGTATGCGATGAAACTTTGATTATGTTGTCGTACGCACACCCGCGAAAGTCGGAAACAAACTTGTGGGCATCAGCAGAGTGTCAAATAAAAATATAAAATAAAACGATCTGAATTAGATACCTTTGGATAATAAACAAGAGCAAAAAATATGTATGCATTTCCTTTTTAAAATCAAATAATATGAAGTACCGTAAAAACAACCTAGTAAGTTCTATCTAAACCAGCATTATTTATTAATGAACTTTTTTTAAGTAAGATGGATAATTTTAAGGGAGCTTTATGATACTGTTGACGTTTTATCAACTATTTATAGAAAAACGTATATAAAAGTATGTTTTTCTTATTATTTATATTTAAAAAAAATCGAAAAGTAGAATTACTAAACATTCAATATTATTTTTTCTAGCAGCGCCATCTATGTAATATTTCAAGAATAATTGCAGCCTCGGCTTCCTTCATTCGTTCAGCGAGGAACGCTACGCATACTTGATATATAGTGTTAGCTCCATCCCAAAGATGGCGTTAAAAACTCTGCATTGATGTTGGGTGAAAGTAAGTGCGAAGGGAGATACAGATGATGTCTTTCTTTGCTCCCTTTCGCGAGCAAGTATTAACATAACGGTTTGTAGAGAGATGGCGGTGGGAGCTGCAAAAGAACGACACAAAAAAACCACGCGTCAATCTATATAAATACAGGGCGTCACTCGACTATATATAAAAGCAAAATACACCGTTATTTTGCTTTTCGAAATTCTGATTGCTTCTTCACCTTTTTGCCTCAAAGTATATCAAAATGGGAAAGGAGATTGACCAATCTACGTTTCGCCGACGACATTGTCCTCTATTCTTCCTCAGCAGCTGAGCTAGGCCAAATGCTCGAACAACTGAGCCACGCCAGTCTTCAAGTCGGACTTACGATGAACATGTCGAAAACAAAGCTGATGACGAACAGCACCGAACGCAACGTAGAAAGCAGGTAGTGCAGGTTGAATATGTCCATGAGTACATTTACCTCGACCAAATAGTAACCTTCCAGACGAGACAGGACAAATAAGTCTCTCGCCGCACAGAAAACGTCTGGAAGAACTATTGGTCGATGAAACATCTCATGATAGGACCTCTCCCGCTTTCACTAAAACGAAAGCTCATGGACATGTGCATACTTCCTACCCTCACCTACGGAGCGCAAACATGATCTCTTACAAAGCGTCAAAAGTCCGCACTTGGAGTCTACCAACGGGCTATGGAACGGAGTATACTAGGTGTCAAATTCACAGACCGCATTTAGAACTCTATACTTCGTTCCAAAACACAAATAGCGGATGCTGGCCTAAAATGGAACTGGGCTGGCCATATCTGTCGCATATCGGAGCAGCAATATGAAAAAGCCACCACTCAGTGGATTCCCAATGGCAGGAAACGACTGCGCGGCAGGCCCAGAAAGAGATGGCGGGATGAGCTGGACTCCATCTTAAAGGGTTGGCCCACAATCGCAGTAGACCGGGAAAAGTGGAAAGAGGGAAGGGAGGCCTTTGCCCTGCAGTGGGACAACACAGGCTCATAATAAAATAATAAATAAATATCAAAATGTCGAGTTCATCGTCAGTGTTTATCATTTGGTGCCTCGGTTGTGGTAAGCGATGATCGAAACGTCCCAAATTTAGCAGATTATTCACCAACCGTTTCGTATTAAATCAAGATGGTGTATTTCTATCAGGATATTATCTTTTGCGGTGCCATTGTAAGGCTAATGTTATGTTTTTGTGGTTCAAAAAGTATGCTTCCATTAAATCGAAATTATTTTAATACGCCATGGTTATGTTAAAAATTCACAATACAATGCAAAAATCTTACAATGAAAATCACAGAAACAAAAGAATAAAAGTTTGAAAATGGAACACATTTTTGAATTATTTCTTTATAATCAGCCAGCCGCATTGCGATGGACAAAATAATTTACGCGTCTTTCGGCTCAGGATACGACTCGATTTGTTACATATAACCATGTACCTACTAATTACGTATCTCTATATCATTTTATCATGCACTTAAATTACAATAGGGAAATGATGCGTACTTCTCAAGTGGGTACATTTATTAGTAATAGATACTTATGATAATGTCAGTTGTATGTCCTTACGGCAATGTCAGCTTTTCATTTTTCTGAACAAAATTTCACATCAAAAGTTAATATTCAGGGTCTTCCTTTTATTTCTGACACTATGTTACTAAACAAAATTAATCCTTATGATGAAGCCTTTCGATCGGTATGATAAAGCTACAGGGTATTTTTTTTCTCATGTAGCGGGTTCGATTCCCGGTTCAACCATGTAATTATTTAAAAATCTATGAATGCAGTTTAAATTGATTTTTTAAATAAAAATAATATCTTCTTTCAGTAAAATGTTCCATCTACAATATTGAAGGTACTTTCCCTCCATGTGGCATAGCCGTGAGACGCCCTGTATATAAAAGGCAACCGTTACTGACTGACTGATCTATCAACGAACACCTCAAACCACTGAACGGATTGTTGAGAATAAAGTGTGGAATTGTGAGTATATGTGAGAAGTATCAAATGTTCCCGACGCAGGAGTAGAATATAACAGGATAGTTAACGGTATACGCAAAAGCAGTACCAGTAGCATAAAAACAGGTAGGAACAATAACGACAATAGCGACACCTACAATAATAGAACTAGATATGAAATTGGTAAGAACATCATAGGTTTATGACAGACAAAGAGAGCTAACACATAACATTTTGGGATGCATGAAAAAGCCTCCTCGTGTAGCACAGTTTGTTCCGCCAGTTACTCAACTGAACCGAGCGTTCATCGCATCCTGGACAGTCACACCCATCACCTTATTGACTGGCCAATTCTTCACTTGTGGTAGTAGGATTAGCGCCCGCCTGGTTTGCGACCACCCTCCCACCGGAGTCAGCCGCGTCAGTCACAATTGCATATGCCTTAGGCATCTTCTGGGCACGCTCGTTCCATCATAGACCTCATCCATCCCTTCCATCAGGCGTGATCGAGATCAAGAGCGGACTAAAAATAAACTAGTAAAAATTGCTATAGAAAAACACCGTTCATTAAGAATAGCAAAACGAGAAATTTTTCGGAACAAAGCTTGGGATAAAAATAAACCCTTACCCCTCCATAACCATTAAGATAAAAATGGAACAAAAGACCACAACAGGCAAAAAAATATTGAAATTTATTAATTTATATAAGTTTCGTTTCACAATAAGTGAAAAAAGGCTTTCATAAAAGTTATTCTCAACCGTACTGACGCAATATTAGACTAACACCAACCACCAGGGTTCACCTAAGTTTTTCCTTAATCAGCTAATAGGAAGACATTCAGAATTTCTGAAACCTGGCTTTCGCGGATTACGCAAAGCTTTTGAAAGCATCAAGCACAACGCAATATTCTCAGCCGCAGGGATTTTCTACATCATGACTTCGTAAGCCCGACTCTGATACCGCTAAAACGTTTTTTTCTGTCAATAAAAATAATAAATAAATAAATAAGTATGTTTGTACAAACACAATAATTATTCTTCTTTTTTCTCGGAACCATTGGGTCCCGGTCCTTTGGAAGGCGTACGAGGGGCCGAAGCCAACTCGCAGAGGCCCCTTAGGAAATTTTAATGAAATGCGGCACCAACCGACGATTATCCCTGTAATTAATATATAATTATAATATTAATGTATAATTATTTATTATTAGTTTTATTTTTTTACACACCAATCTAATTTTGAAAACTAGTTGAGGTCGGTACTGTCGATATTCTTATTATTGACATCTTTGTATTATTGACATCTCTATATTTTTGACATCTTTGTATTAAGGACAGTACGTAATGAATTTGAACAGTGATTTTTGTTAAATTTGAAATTGTTTATTGTATTATGTTTTTTTCTTTTTTTTCTCTCTCTCTCTCTTTTGTTCGTTTGCATGCTGTAAGGTAAAATGTATTGGGACACTCCACAAAATAACCATATTATATGTATACCTACATTTGTGGCTAATAAATGATTTCTATTTCTATTTCAGCATTTCCTATGGTGTTCATAATTTTTAATTCAATAACCCCTTTTCAGGTTTAGAATTATTTCAATGACCTAAGGCTTGTAGACACGCAATTGGAAAAAGTTCAAGGTTTGTCGAAGGGTAGGTTCTGAAAGCTACACCCAAACAATAAGGTATGGAACCTGTGCCACGGCGATCAACCTTTGATAGACTTTTGTTTCCCAATTAGTTGAAGGAAAGCTCTGGTCAGGGGGGGGTACTTTGGCTACACTGACACGAATCCCACGCGGGACGCGGGACGCGACTGCACCACTCACGCCAGTTTGAACATCTTCATGCAAGTTAGTTGACACAATCGGTATGACTGAAATTCGTCCCGCATCCCGCGCGGGATTTTCTTTAGTTTTATTTTTATTATTTTTGTGTGTTTGTTCTTTCTCTTTGTCATGTTTACAGTAAATAAACTGATTTTCTTTCTTTACTTTCAGTTTGGCCAGAGTTGAAGACTAATTTAGCAAATTTCTCCGAATCCCATGGGAGATATTTTTATTTTAGTACTTAAAATAGATTCAATCGGAGAAGTTTTTGGCGATTGACGTCATTCCCCTTATTAGGAAAGAGTTACGAAACTTGGTACAAATATAATTTGATTTAAAGAATACTCTATTCTCAACAATATTTTTGTAAAGAAAATATAATATTGCTAAAGGTAGACAAAGCAAGCTTGAAAGAACGGCTAATACCGCCGATAAATCGGTTAGCTGTCATCGCTATCGTGTCTCATCATCATTATTATCGTCATCAGCCTACAGCAGTCCACTGTTGGACATAGGCCTCTCCTATTGCACGCCGTTCAACTCGATTTTTGGCAACTTTCATGCAGCTGCAACCAGCCATCCTGCGCAGATCGTCGCTCAATCTAGCCTGAGGGCGTCCTACTTTACGTTTGCTGATTCGCGGTCCCCACTCAAGAACACGTATACCCCAACGGTCACCAGTTCTACGGCTAATATGGCCGGCCCATTGCCACTTCAGCTTGTTGGTTCTGAAAGCTATATCGACAACTTTGGTGGTGTCTACTGCAGTGTTAAAAGTGTTAACTTTCTCTAAATGTGTTAAGTCATTCAGTTTGGTTCAGATGAATGGTGTTAGTTCACGAACATGACATCGTGAATGGGCGCCGTCAGTTGAGACAGGTTATCTCTTAGCTACCGTGGCTTATATTTATTACTAGCTGACCCGGCAAACTTCCTACCGCATCAGAATCAATACAAAATGTATGAATAAATAAACTATCTCCGTTTTATTTTTCCGTGAAAAATTCACGGAAAAATAAAACGGAGATAGTTTATGTTGTTGTTTTAATATGTTTTAATAGTTATTTTGCTATTCGGGGTGAAGACAAACCCAACAAATCAAAGATCGTATAATTCGGTCCAGCCATTCTTGAGTTATAATGGTGGAAACGAACCCGACTTCGTTTTATTTATAGATTAATATTTTGAATTGTTGTATATTTAGAGACGCAACATGAATAATGTACCCAGAGTTTTGTAATATCTTAAATTTAAAAGAGTGTCCATGGAGTTTCTTGCCCGTTCTTCTCCATTGAGATCTACGTTTTGGAATGGGCAACTTGCTTCAACTTTCTGACTTACTGACCGACTATTTAATTTTGACAATTCAAAAGTGCCTGTTTAATTGAAATAAATGTTTTTTTTTTTTTTTGAGGTTTAGAAAAAAATTTCGATCATTCGATTGGCGAGTGAAATATGCCGAAATCCAACATTGTTGGATCGATTTACTAGGCCCCGGGTAAAATTTATAACAAATGGTCCTTAGAACCATCAGTACTTAGGGCTTCGTACCCAAAGGGTGCCAACGAGACCCTACTACTAAGCCTCCGCTGTCCGTCTGTCCATCTGTCTGTCAGCGGGCTGTATCTCATAAACCGTAATAGGTAGACAGATGAAATTTACATAGAGTGTGTATTTCTATTGCCGCTAGAGCAATGAATAATAAAAATATCCATACGAGAAACGTGTTTTTCGGGTTTTCTTGCCGAACGGTGTTGTGGTACGGAACCCTTCGTGTACGAGTTCGACTCCTACTTGGCCGCTTTTTTATATTGTCAACCGAAATTGTTTAATTCATTCCACTTGAATTACACTATTATCAATGAAAGTGACACTAAAAGAAAATCCTAGAATACTTACTCTTAAGTTCACCTTGACTTTTTATTAGCTAACATCCAAGCTCGTAATGACTGCAATATATCACGGTTATATAAACAGTTAGAACCAGGTATTGTGTATTTATTTTATTTCTTATTTTTTGTTAGGTGTTGCCAGTTTGAGACGAGAAGAAATTCTAGTTTCTCACAAAGCTACAATATCTGCGGATAAATCGAATAACAATCGAAAAAAATCGAAAATCGAATTCAATCGAATCGACAATCTAGCGGGGTACACCGGGCCACTTTGGAGAATCATAAAAGGATAACATTATGAATCGTAATATGGCGAAGACCGTCCGTGTTTTTCTTTTTTTCGCTGCTCTACGTTGGTACCTATAATCAAAGAGATTGGGGTTGGATTTGGACCGAATTGATTAGTATTTTAGCACAGACAAAAAAAAAACCTAAAAAATGCTTCACCAATGGGATTTGAAACGATTAACTTAACGGTTAACTGTCCATTATGTTATCCTTTTATGATTCTGCTAAAGTGGCCTTTTTAGACCTGTAGTGTATAGACATTTATAGTCTGTGGTATATAACTCTGTCGTCTCGAGCAGCGCACGCGCGGGGTCGCTGGGCGAGGGGCGGGAGCCTACCGACCGCCGCGGGGAGAAGACGTGGACGCTGGCTGCGAGCCGATATCAGCGTAATTGGATTATTGTTCTTTCCTAATATCAACCTGTGAGTCCTAGTGTACATTAGAAGACCCCTAGTAGGAATGGCTTTCATTTCGACAGTTCAACAACATTACATTAATTGCATTATTTACGTTGTTGAGCAGACAAATTTGTCGAACATGAAGCATTTGATTAGCAATATCCTTCAAATTATTCAGACTGTGATTGTGTGTGTATGTTACGTAATCAGGGTGCAGTGATACGCATATTGTTACCACTAATCATACTGGCCGAGGTGGGTCAGGATTAATATTAACTTATCCATCATACTGTTACAAATTGTTTTTTTTTTTTTTGATATGGGTTTGCTCTTGACTCTAGTCTAGGTCAGAGGTGACAGAGACAAAGTCGACGATGGAGTGAACTTACCCAGAAGAAGCCTGTTCACTCTTACTTTGAAGAGATTCGGGTTGTATGCGCTCAGAAACACAGACGCAGGTAAAGAGTTCCACTCTTTTGCTGTGCGCATTATAAAAGACATTTGAAAACGCAAATTGTTGATTGTTGTTGTTGATTGTCCTAAGTATTGCTAACATGTCAGCAGTCTATTTTGGGACAGTAATAATATTACTTAGTCCTGCGTTTCAAAATTTGCCGAAGGTGTAAACAACAATGGCTGCTCGAAATTGTCTATAGGGTTTAGTGATGCGGTAGTAGGAATCTTAAGTTTTGGTGCTATCGATATTACGATTTTTTTGTATTAGTGTTTCATCAGTATTTTTTTATTGAGAAACATCTTCTTAATTACATTCGTGAATACGAACAAGATGTAAATACAATCATATTTTGCACTGGTTGCAAAACGCATAGTCGAAATAAATTGATAATTTTATTGAAGACAATGAAATTGTAAATATAGCACACGTGGGTACCATAAGTACCATTGGATAGGATGGACATTGCTTGCATACCTCAGATGTCAAACATACCGTCCTTCAAAATAGTCCCTAATTGAACCTAAAAGTATACAATCTTCAACTGAAGATTGTATACTTTGAAGAGTTACCTTGAAGAGGTTCCCGGATGCCCCTAATTCTCTTTATTTGATTCATCGACGTTACTGTTATCGCTTGAGCTGTCGCTACTTTCTGAATCACCAACGTGAATTATAGTGTTGTACACTGGTACAACACTGTAATTCACGTTGGTGAAGGCCACTGGGCCTTGTTGAAGATTCCATCAATATTTTTCATTTCTTCCTCGACTTTTGTCTTTACGCATTCCGACCACTATTCGGCTCAAAACGCCATACTTTCTAGAAGTATTTTTTTACTTCAGGCATTAAAGATGTTTTATTATGCCTCCCAACATAGCCCTTCATTTGTGCCCATATCAATTCGACTGGTTTAAGTCTCAATGGAAAGGAGGAAGGCGAAGTACAGTATAGTCCACATATTTAGTGTTAAATTGGCCTTTAGTTATCGAATTTTGCCAAGAGCTGTGCTTCTATTTCATTTATTTATTTATATTTATTTAAAACGGTACAACACCAATTATATTAATTAACAGAGACAATTGTTACGTTGACAATAATTATGTTAAATATAGTTTAATTTAAACCTAACATGGCACAGTGGACTCCCTTGAATACTTTCTCTCACAGAACACCAGACATATATGCATAATTTTACTCCATTAATCCGCAAACATTAATCCGCAAACACAACATTCATGGTTGGCAGTCAGAAGGACATTTAGGACCTTTAGAGTAGGTACGACTGAATGGATATTCGGCTCTGGCTACAGTTTTAGATGATGCGAAAACAGATTGTGCCGGCGGCTCTGCCGGTGTCCGGTGTAAGTATTTGTCTAGCACAAATAGCCGGCAGAAAAGGCGACGAAGCGCTGGGCAATCGATACGTCTCCGTAAGGTCTTACAGGGTACCGTGAGCTGATCAAAGCCTCTTCTTACCCCCTAAAATATAGTTGGTAGGGTACATATAGCGAAAGAAATGGTATAACCTTTGGAAGAGGCATCTTAAGAAAATTTTCTGTACCTTTTCTAGCGTCAGTGTTTGGGTCGCATTATAGATAGCGGTGGCACAGGCACTGGACTCGAGTTAACTTCGAATCAGAGAGTATTTATTAGACCGTTGTACAGTGTTCACATTTCTCAAAATACGCTACGCTGTTTCGATATTTGCGTCCTGGGAGATTTCATGAAAATAAAAAGCGATAACGACAGATATTATTATGAATATATTATGGTCCGGGTAATGATTACAATTATTCACAGGTACATGGTAAATAATAATGAATCTTAATGTAATAAATACATAATTTACACAATAAATTAATAAATTTAAATAACAAAATTAAATCCTAACTTAACTAAAACTATACAGAAACTAAAAAGTAGCGTCGAAAAATTCATCCGGATCGCTATCGACTGTATGTACCCAAGAGACTGGCGGCATTACCTCGTTGTATGGCGAAGCTTAGCCTCTGGCCAAGGTAAAAGCCAGCCCTTGGGTCACCGGAAGTGTCAACCAGCCGTTTCGAAATTTCTTTAAAAAGACCATAAGCACTCGGACCCCACAGCCCGAGGGTTTTAGCCCCAAACGGCTCGAAAATATAATTTCCGATAAGGTTATTATATTTTCGCCACTTGAGATTTTCCGCAAGATGGTACATGGTTGAATAATACAATGGTTTAGATAAGACACTTATAAGTAATAGCTACGGCTAGGTCGGTTACATAGTTATTATTACCTGTGAGCCCAAACTAATCTTCTCCGTCGGCAAAGTTGTAGGGCGAGCAAGCCTAAATGGTCCGGCTTTAAGCTAGCAATGTAGTGCTGTCTAGTATTGGGTTATTCAAACCACTCAACGCCACATCCATATTACACAGAAATCACTTCGACGCCACACAGTTCTGACGCGAACTCCGTTCATTAGTATTGAATTTCTAATTTTGATCATCGGGTTTTGCTGTTGACTGTACTATAACCTTTTTTTAATAATTGAATGGACACCAATTTTAATTTTTTTACTTAATTAATTTTCATTTAGTTTAAGGAGTCCTCGCTGATTTTTATCAACTAAGTACTTTGAACCAGTACCGGAGAGAACCAGTTCACTTTTTAGGGTTCCGTAGCCAAATGGCAAAAAACGGACCCTTATGGATTCGTCTGTCTGTCTGTCTGTCCGTCCGTATGTCACAGCCACTTTTTTGCGGAACTATAAGAACTATACTGTTGAAACTTGGTACTCTGCGGTAAACTGTGGACCGCATTAAGATTTTCACACAAAAATAGAAAAAAAAAACAATAAATTTTGGGGTTCCCCATACTTAGAACTGAAACTCAACATTATTTTTTTCTTTAAAACATGTGGGGTGTTTATGACAGATATTCAAAAATGATATTGAGGTTTCTAATATCATTTTTTTTCTAAATTGAATAGTTTGCGCAAGAGACACTTTCAAAGTGGTAAAATGTGTCCCCCCTGTAACTTCTAAAATAAGAGAATGATAAAATTAAAAAAATATATGATGTTCATTACCATGTAAACTTCCACCGAAATTTGGTTTGAACGAGATCTAGTAAGTAGTTTTTTTTTTAATACGTCATAAACCGTAAACCGCAATTTACCTTTCATTCAATCAACTCAGATATTTAAAAAAAAACATTTAATTTCATAAACATAAACCTTATGCATAAACCCGCATGTTACGGAACCCTCAGTGCGCGAGTCCGACTCGCTCTTGCCCGGTTTTTTTTTGAACAATGATTACTCATCTCCAGTGAGTCCGTCAAGGCAACTTTGTAATAAGAGAGGTGCCAATAAAGGTGCCAATAAATAAATAATGAGTTTTTCGACAAGTAGGTAACGATACACGAGAAGTCTAGTTAGCTCGGGGGTTTTAAGATCGCTTGAAGCGGATACGATTGGGGGTTTCAATTCCCAGAAACAGTTTTCCTTTTGTTATTCGATACTGAAAAGCAGACCCATCCCACCCACGGACCCATTATCCGGAAAAGAACCGGAGTTACCGACATAGCTTGCAGAGTAAGCAAACTGAAGTGGCAGTGGGCTGGCCATGTCTGTCGAAGGACCGATGGCCGGTGGAGCAGACGAGTCCTGGAGTGGAGACCGCGTATCGGCAAGCGTAGTGTAGGACGCCCCCCAGCTAGATGGACGGACGACCTAAAGAAGGTGGCTGGGGTAGACTGGATGCGGAAGGGGGAGGACAGGGTGCTGTGGCGCAGTCTGGGAGAGGCCTATGTCCAGCAGTGGACTGCGATAGGCTGAGTTGATTGATTGATTGACTGAAAAGCAAAGAGAGTGGTCTTTGCTGTAAGGCGACATTCGGCAATACGTTGGTTCGGATCCACGTTAAGCCAAACTCTTTTTGAAAGTATTCGTTATGAGTCGTAACAAAATCTTTGTTAAATCGTCGTTTCAGCCAATAAACGTCCACTGCTGGACATAAGCCTCCCCCAATTTTGGGAGGGTTTGCCATAATCGCCACGCTTGGCAGGCGGGTTGACGATCGCAGTATGCCTTACTTCCCGTGGGTGTCGTAAAAGGCGACTAAGGGCCGTACCGGAGAATGGGCAGCAGCGTTCTCTATGTATTCTTTGTTAAATCAGTATAATATTTTAAAACTTGAGGCGTCTGTTATTGTGAAAGCATGCGCATTTTGTAAAACTCGCTGTCAAAAAAGCAGCGGACTAACCTTTCACAAGTAAGTGAATTTCATGACTATAAATGTTTCGATTGCTTGTGTGAGCATTTTTAATACTATCTTATATTTATAATAAATGTTTTCATTAATATCCCATCATATTTAAGTGTAATTAGGGCTCAGTTTTCACGTATATTGAATACAATAATTTGAAGAGGGTTGTAAACGTTCCATGTCGATAATGTGTCGATAATTTGCTTCAGACAGTTAATAATTTTAAATTTACGTCTTTCAAAGAGAAATTTACTGTCGCCAGAAATTTCTGCAATTTGATTAGGTACCTAAAACAAATTAGCAAACACTAGTTTCTAATTTCAAAAGATAAATCCATACTAATATTATAGGTAAATTCGAAAGTAACTCTGTCTGTCTGTATGTTACCTTTCATGCCTAAACCACTGAACGGATTGCGATAAAATTTTGGAGAGAGATTGCATACCGGGGAAGGACATACTTAATATATTTTTTATCGAAATACTTCGCGGGCGAAACCGCGGGCGGAAGCTAGTATTATATGTAATGTGTACTTTTATCCGAAGTAAAGGCCTAAAATCGAAATAAAACTTGCCATCTACAATACCTACTGTATACTTTAGTCAGTTTTACTTTAATTAAATACTTAATTTCAGATTTCCCACCAACTCAACTGAGCAGGGTTGAAAAACATGAAATAGGAAAATTGGAGTCCTAAATCTAATTATCATCTTTGTGGCAAAAATTTCACTGCGGACTGTTTCGTTAAACACTCTACACGTACACTCTTAATACAGACTAAATAAAAATAAAATAGAATTGATTCTAGTCTTCCAAAAGGTAGTGTTCGTATGGAGATACGAACACTACCTTTTGGAAGACTAGAATCACTTCTATTTTATTGTATTTTTTGACATTTAAAAGTGCCTATTTGAAATAAATTATTGACGTTCAAAAGTGCCTATGTAGTACCTATTTGAAATAAATTATTTGACTTTGTTATTTTTTGTGTTTTTTTCCATTACTATGCACGCTATCCAAATACCCAATAATGAAAATGGAATCCCTCTCCTTTCCGCTAGTACATGGCAAGGTAATGTTACAAGGTTCACTTTTAGCATTCCATTTGAGTAAATTTGATTGAATTTGTATGGACGCTGTTTGTTGCTTTTTTGTTTGTATTACATGGTTCAATTCTTCCAAATTGAACACCAAAAGTGACTATCACGAAGAAATACAACTGCTATTTGATTTACTAGGTTAGAGCGAAATGGCAACATAATAGCTCAATAGTTTTTAGTTCACATTGCGAACTAATGTGACCCCAGCTCAGATTGTAAAACTAGTGTAGTTGATGCCAGGAGACATTAGCTCAACCATAGTAGTTTTTAGGCTAAGTTTTAAAACTTAGCCTAAAAACTACTATGGTTGAGCATACATGCTTAAGCATGTACTCATATTTAAATCTGACCGTCATGCGCTATAACTTAAATGGACACTAGCCACTAGTTTATAGCTTGCAATCTGACCGCACCCTAATTAATTTTCATTTAAGGGGCCGGCGAACTGCGCATGCTAATGCGTAGTTCATACAAACGTAATACCAAAATAATTTGTAATTCAAACATATTCTTAAGGTAGCGGAACCTAGTTAGGTTCCCAAATATATATTTTGAAAGGACTCTGATATAAAGACGAGATATGAGGAATTTCAAATTTCATAGAAAACTTATTTTTCTCATAACTAACTAACCGAGATCTGATTTAAAGACTTAAATCAGATCTCGGTTTGCATCTTGATTCTACACTAGGACGAAAACCATGCTTGTGCAGACTTTGATTTTCCCTATAATCGACTATGGTGACGTGTGCTACTTTGACTTGATCGCAGTTTTGCTGGATAAGCTCGACAAATTGCTCAACAATGGGATCCGGTTCATATTCAACCTGAGGAAATATGACCATGTGTCGAGCTATAGGTCTGAGCTCAAATGGATGTCCATTCGCTAAAGAAGAAGTTTGCGCGCTTTGACCACGCTTTTCTCCCTTCTCAACTCTCCCACATCTCCTTCTTATCTCGTGTCTCACTTCCAATGTTTTTCTCATGCTAAGAATTTGCGTTCATCTAACAATCTTCTCCTACTCTGTCTTCTCCTCTTCTGACTTTGTTTATTCTTCCTTTCATATTCAGTCCATTCTTCTTTGGAATGCTATCTTCCTCTTGATATCAGGACGGCCACCAGTCGGTATGCATTTAAGCGGAAATTCCAGAGTTATTTTCAAAACAAATAGCGTAGAGTCATCTCAACACCTCTCTCCCTTGAATTTATATGTATAGTATATATATATATAATGAGTATATATTATAGTCCATAGTATGTGTACCTATTTGTGTACCTAGTTTTTTTTTAAATCATTGTTCTTCTCAACCAAAGCACCTGCCATCCAATCTCTTCACCACCCTTGGTTGACTGGTAGAGAGGTACCTAAGGCATTAAGTCCGCCTTTGTACCTTTTTGTGCGTAAAGTTTAAATAAATAAATAAAAGTATTTTTTTATCGCAGGATATATCGCATCTCTAATATTAGTTCCACGGTCCCATCACGTTGCTTTCAGCGCAAAATGGCGAAAATCAAATGGCTTCATTCTGTCATCGATAGTATGCAGTCCAGCGCACTTGTATTATAGAGGTCAGTGATAAAAATACATTAAATTGTTTTTTTTTCAATAAAGGAGTATTAGATACTCCTTGTAAAAACAGTAGATATTTTTATGTCAATTACTAGCTAGCATCTCAATGACATGGTTAGACGAGACAAAAAAGGATCACTTCCCAGGCAAGTTCAATGTTATTGCTTTTGGCAAATGGCCCCAACATCCAGTATAACACTAGCTTCTGCCCGCGACTTCATCCGCGTGAAATATCTTGTTCCCTCGATCTACCCTGTCGCATCCCATTCGCCTGCCCGCGCTAGTAGAACCGTTTCCCCCCCGAAGGGAAGAAAACGAATATTTAGGTTTCAGCCGTAGTTTCGACCCACTGCGAGATTACCCCCATGAACTTTGCGCGTTTGCAGTGTGTATCTACCCTCTATTTCCCTCACAATTACGGTGTGGCGGATGCCGGGGCGTCATCACCGGCTAGCTTGTCATATCAGTACTCTCATAATCACAAGCCGGCAAGAACGGCAAATAGTGGGTCGAGCTACGGCTGAAACCTAAATATTCGTTTTTTTCCCTTCGGGAGGAAAACGTTTCTGTTCAGGTGTTCGAGCCTACGCTCGACCCACTATGAGATGTGTTTATAATCTGCTGGCGATGGCTAGACGTACTGTGGTAAAGCAGGGAAATATTGTACATAATAAGTAAGTAAGACGGCAAGAAGTACAAATAAAAAACTTTAATCAGAATAATAAAAAAGAAAAATATCAGTCTTCCATTATTAAATCAGTTTAGCTTAGATTGGAGAAAATGATTGACTTAAACTATCTAAATTCCCTTTTGATTGACTTGGGATTTCTTTAAAGTAATGTATCAAAAAGGTATCCCTTGATCTCCAGTTCCCTTGTTTGATTACTTCATCAAGATTAAGGTTTCTATTGATTCAATTATCTGAGTTGACTGCTGCCCTACAGAATATCAATCATCTTCTTTAAATAGTGCATCTTTGAATAGTGTTCGAATCCAACCGACAATAACGCTTCTAGAGGCTTCCTTTACTTTACCCCTGGTGGATAACTCCTTATATTTTTGACTCTGATTATGAAATTATACGTACAATTTTTTTTTTTACATTATACCTACTATTTTTGTTTTTATTTTTTTGACGTTATTTTTAACTGTTGATATATTTTATATGAAATGACTCTTGAAATACATACATCTCACATCAATTCAAATTAGGCTTTTATATGTATTGTTTTCCGCATTTGATAATTTTATTTGGTATTGTTTCTGCATGTGATAATTTTATTTAATATGTAACGTTCAACACAATGTAAATTGTTTAAGAATAAATAAATGAATGACTGAATGAATGAATGAATAATTTTAAAATATGTTGCACTCCCTTTGGTTTATTATTATTATTAACTAGCTGACCCGGCAAACGTTGTTTTACCATATAAATAATTTCTAGCTGCCCGGCGCTACTTCGTTTGCGTGGGGTCCTACCCCTTACCCTACCCTACCCTACTCCTACACTACTCCTACCCTACTCCTACCCTACTCCTATACTACTCCTACCCTACTACTATACTACTCCTACCCTACTCCTACCCTACTCCTACTCTACTTCTACCCTACTCCTACACTTCTCCTACCCTACTCCTACCCTACTCCTATACTACTCCTACCCTACTCCTACCCTACTCCTATATTACTCCTACCCTACTCCTACTCTACTTCTATCCTACTCCTACACTTCTCCTACCCTACTCCTACCATCCTACCCTACTCCTATACTACTCCTACCCTACTCCTACCCTACTCCTACCCTACTCCTACACTACTCCTACACTACTCCTACACTACTCCTACCCTACTCCTACCCTACTCCTACACTACTCCTACCCTAATCCTACCCTACTCCTACCCTACTCCTACACTACTGCTACCCTACTCTTACCCTACTCTTACCCTACTCCTACACTACTCCTACCCTACTCCCATAGATATATTTATTAAATTTTTCTCTGCGTAAGAACCATCCTCGTACTTCAAGGAATATTCTAAAATAAGAATTAGCGAAATCGGTTCAGCTGTTCCCGAGATTTGCGCTTAGCAACACATTCAGCGATCCATTTTTATATTATAGATTATATTGCCAGAAGATATCTTTTTATTATTCTGTAATAATAATTGGTTATTATAAGGGGTAACTTCTGTTGTCTCACTGACTAGTTTAAATAGTTATCCGGAGTGACCTCCACAACTACAACTGGAGAGTCTAGATTGCCCGAATAAATAAATATAATAATGAATAAATAATACTTTCCAATCTCTCTATTCGGGGATTGTAGTCTACCTTTGGGCTATGTGGCCTTTTGCGATAACTCTGTGTGGACGATGAGGGTGAGACCTTTGAGCCTGGGACTTAAGAAGTTTAGACGCTTCCGTTTGAGAGATTAACTGAGGCTTGATTGTTGGTAGGAATTCGTAAAACCTGTTAAAGGCGTCTATTGGGTGGATCATTTTCATTGTCGCAAGAAGCGCGTAAACTAAAGCGCGACCAACAGGCCAGTTAATCAGCTTCCTCTTTATTGCCCTATACTTTCGCTCACTAAATGATGTTGGGGTGCTATCACAGAAAGCGTAGGCAAGTTGAATCGTGGGCATTGCGAAACGAAGTCGACACTCATCATCCGACGATATCCTGCTTCCAAAGATGTCTTTGTAGTCGACGCAGTTTACGACCCAGGACGGAGGTCCACAAAATTGATGAGATATACCCAGAAGACTGGAAAGTCTTCTGGGTATATCTCATCAATTTTGTTGATAAATTGAGTGTATACTGTCTCTTCATCAGGAAGGGGTTCCAAGTTAGCGAGTTCGCCCATTGTAGTGCGTTCCAAGATCTGTGGGCGACACGATAGATTTAGAACATAGCCCGCATACTTAACTAAACGACAGCCGTATCGCAGTAAGATGTCGGCTGCTCAGCTGACATCTCATAGGCAGCGCAGCCGATGCCACTAAGTGTCGGCTGTACAGCCGACGTTTTTTGGATGATTTGCTAACTGCGAAACCGACGTTTTGGCTGGGATGCAATATCCGTCCCAATCACACACCCCAATTACATCCTCACAGCTTGAGAGCTGTGAGGATGTGATTGGGGTTACCACATTGCACATAATAGCGAGTCTGCCGTCCTAGGAGCGGGCATTCGCAACGAGTGTACATATACTACCGATGATAATTTAAATCACTTCTGTCATCATCATCATCATCATTTCAGCCGAAAGACGTCCACTGCTGGACATAGGCCTCCCCCAAAAGGAGGGGTTTGCCATAATAGCCACGCTTGGCAGGCGGGTTGGCGATCGCAGTATGGTATGGTGGTGGAATGCATAGAGAACGCTGCTGCCCATTCTCCGGTACGCCCCTTAGTCGCCTTCACTTCTATCACATTCACTTAATAACGAGAGTATTCTTACCTCATTTACTTCGTGAAGAGCCATTTTGAATGTAGTTCACTAAAAATGTGATATTATTATATTATAATTTTTTTTTTTTTACACACTGCTCACTGCAAAGATCAAAGACGTAGGTACCTACTGATATGACAAGCTAGCGATGCCGCCCCGGCATCCACCACACCGTAATTGTGAGGGAAATAGAGGGTAGATACATACTGCAAACGCGCAAAATTCAAGGGGGTAATCTCGCAGTGGGTCGAGCGCAGGCTCGAACACCTAAATACTTCGTTTTTGCTTAGTTTTTCTTTCTGATTTTTTTCTTGTTGCGCAGCTCCTAAGGGTCTTAGCGTGATGGTTAAGATGTGTGATTGATGGTATTAAATTTAAAAATAAATTTTCAAATCTGAGTAGCAGTTCCATATACCTATGAAGGCGTTCAAATAAACAAACAAAAAATCATACAAACTCTTCAGCTTTATTAAATAAGGTCCCATTAATATAGATGGATAAACTTTTAGAAATCATTCAGTCCACCAAAATAAGGACGATGGTAAAAAAATATATAAGAAAAACTGGCCAAGTGCGAGTCGGACTCGCACACGAAGGGTTCCGTACCACAAGGCAAAAAAGCCGAAAAAAACATGTTTATTGTATGGGAGCCCCCCTTAAATATTTATTTTATTATTTATTATTAAAGTTCAAATACAACTGAGTATTTTGTGAATATTTCAAGTGCCTACCTGTTGCCATTTTTGATATCGAGCAAAAAAGGGCAAAAAAATCGCGTTTGTTGTATGGGAGCACCCCTAAAATATTTATTTTATTTTGTTTTTAGTATTTGTTGTTATAGCGGCAGCAGAAATACATACTATGTGAAAATTTCAACAGTCTAGCTATCGCGGTTCTTGAGATACAGCCTGGTGACAGACAGACAGACGGACAGACAGCGAAGTCTTAGTAATAAGGTTCCGTTTTTACCCTTTGGGTACGGAACCCTAAATACGCATAGATTCTTACAAGAAAAATAATCAGCTAACAAAAATACACTAATGTGATTTATTATTTTAGGTCAAAATAAAATAACTTTAATCAGTGTTTTTTATTGCTTGGATATCTTTGGTTAGACGAACTGAGCGCTATGTTAAAAGGACCATGTGCACTTTTGAATGAACACTGGGCCAACTTTTCAAAGTTGTGCAACAGTGATGAAACCCATGACATAATAATATGACAGCTGCAAACGCAAAAAAAAACATTTTCTCGCTGGATTTGAATATAATGAAATAAAGTACACTTTATAAAGTACACTCAGAGCTTTCATAATATGTCATATAATTCATCACTGTTGAAATAGTGGGCCCAAAATGTCGCATGGTCCTTTGTCCATCTATTTTAATGGGGCCCTGTGTATTATAGATAACGGCGACAATAATGCAAACGGACGGACGCGGACGGCACCGTATGTATAATGACGAATCATACAATCGACCAGCTACAGATTCACAAACATTTTGCCAACGTGGTTTTTGTTACCAGATATGTGCTTCGTAGGAATTCATTGACACAACCATATATACTAATTTCTGTAAAATAAAAATGAAATGTTGTTCGTTGGTAAGTAAGGCAACTTTAGAAAGGCTGGAGGGCTGGATTTTTTGTTTTAAGGTGTTTGTAATATTCCGAATCAGGTTCGGGCACTGACCTCTATATTATAGAGGTCAGTGGGTTCGGGAGAAAAGAAAAATTTGAAAAGTTGTCGGGGAAATTCGGGAAAACTGAAAGTGTATTTTTATTCTATTACCCCTTACTTCCCGTGGGTGTCGTAAAAGGCGACTAAGGGTCTTACCGGAGAATGGGCAGCAGCGTTCTCTATTTATTCCACCATCATACCATACTGCGTGGCGATTATGGCAAACCCCCCCAAAATTGGGGGAGGCCTATGTCCAGCAGTGGATGTCTATCGGCTGAAACGACGACGACGATTTTTATTCTATGGGAATTTTGTACTCATTATTGAAATTCGGACAGGACAGTGTCTGTCGGGCCAGCAAGTAATTCATATTTGTCACCGTATACAAAATGCTAATGCACATCGTTAGTTTATAATCGATCTTGCGAGATTACATAAAGACTATCGAAAAATTGTAAACTAGCTGTAACAAACTATTTACAATGTAATGCATTATTTTTCGATATTTTATAATCTGTCCAAGACAAACTGAAATATTGACGGTATCAAATTTGCAAGCGACGAATCGCACCTTGCACTAATACTAAGACTCCAAGTAACTGCCACCAAATAAGAACAATAACTTATTTGGTCGGGTTGCCCTGGCTTAGTTACTGCGACCAATTCGGCTACCGCCAAAACCAATTAATCCGGGACGGTGCACAATTTTACTGTTGATAAAATCGGACAGATTGTGGACCCTGTCGGTAAGTGCACGTTCGTTCACATTTTGACGGTTTGACATGAATTGATTATCGTCATCTTCATCATTTCAGCCGAAAGACGTCCACTGCTGGACATAGGCCTCCCCCAAGCACCTCCACTTCGACTGGTTCTGTGCTTCTCGCATCCAACGGGTTCCTGCGGCCTTCACAAGGTCGTCGGACCACCTTGTGGGAGGCCTTCCAACTCTACGTCTTCTGGTACGCGGTCGCCACTCCAGAACCTTTCGGCCCCATTGGACATCTGTTCTGCAGCAATGTGCCCTGCCCACTGCCACATAAGTTTGGCAATTCTTCGGGCTATGTCGGTTACCTTGGTTCTCCTGTGGATCTCTGCGGAATAGATTATAAACTATGGAAAATGTATTCGTTTTATTGTACGCAGTATAGTACAGTACACAGTTTATCGACAGTTTACAATCTCGCGAGATAGATTATAATAAACTAATGACATATGTCGTACTTGCAAGAATGTGACACAAAATCTTAGCCATCGATACTAAAAATATAAAAGTATAACAGTCTATGCACGTAGCAGTATCGTTAAAACATTGTTTGTTAGCAAAAAACCTGCGTGTTTTGTAACATAAATACAGGGAGTATGCCTACCTAAATACATATAGTGCTTAATTATAGGGAAAAGATGCTAATTTATTCCGAAGCGGTCGCCGTAGTAATGTTTAATCGTAAAAACAGCGGTTTAACATTCCATTCGCCGCAGGTTCTCACTAAGGACGGTTGAAAGTTGAAGTTGCCTCGTCATTCTCAGTATAGCATCATCAAACTCACTACTAAGTGTGTAACACTCCGCTGAAGTTTTTTGGTATGAAGTTCATTAACGCGGCTTGTTGGGGTAAACTGGTAGAAATCTTCACAAAAAAAAAAGCGTTTAGAAAGCGTTATGTGGGACTCCTTGCAACTTTATCTCTCTATTTCTATTATATATAACTAGCAGCGCCCCGCGGTTTCATCCGCGTAAATTTCAATCCTGTGGGAATATCGGGATAAAAAGTATCGTGTTAATCCAGGAAGTGGTCTATCTATGTGCCAATTTTCATCCAAATCTGATCAACGGTTTACGCGTGATTGAGTAACAAAGATCCAAACATCTTCACAAACTTACACATTAATAATATTAGCAGGATAGAACGAGACAGAGAGAGAGAGAAAGCGATAGTTCACGGATTTTTGTTGGATGTAAATGGGATATGTACTCGTAGATACAGTAGAGTGCGCCAATTTTCGCTATACGCTAGTTTCAGTCATGAGTGTTAGGCTTTTAGTACACACAAGTTTATAAAAAAAAAAACTACGGTTTATACGCCGTGTGTAGGCATTCGTTACGTCAGTGTTGTATGGATCACTATGGAAACTTGTTGACAGACACGTTTTTTCCTACGGCGTGGTTTATGCGCGAATCGTAAACCAACCGTGCCTTGTACAAAATGCCTTAGTTATTAATAATGGCCGATACAAGATAATCACAACCATATCGTAATCGAAAACGCTACTCTAAATTCGTTTGGTCAAAAATTTCTCTACTCGTTCTTACTTATGTAGTTATAATATATACCTATTTTCTGGTCCTCTTGTCTATTAAACCCAATCAGCTAGTCAATCTACGCTAGCCTAAGGCGTCGTAGCGCATAATTTGATTGCGTTGCAGAAGCTATTTCGGTGATGACGACGATTTTTAGGGTTCCGTAGTTCCTACAAGGAACCCTTATAGTTTCGTCAAGTCCGTCTGTCTGTCTGTCTGTCCGAGGTTTTGCTAAGTGACCTTTAGTAGTAGAAAGCTGTAATTTTGTAGGAGTGCGTATATTAATTACGCTGACAAAGTGGTAAAATAAAATTTAGTAATTTTGAATTTTTTTTTTTAGGGTAGCTCCCCTACACGTGAAGTGGGGATGGATATTTTTTTCGTCGTCTACCGCATCGTGTGGGATATCGTTGAATAGGTCTTCTAAAATGACTTGGGGGTTGCTAAAATAACTTTTCGTTTTAATGCACCATTTACGAAATATTAAACTTTAAAGTGCAATTTTTTGTTCCAGTAGGGAACCACACCTCTAAAACCTAAACTGCTGGCTTGAAAAATCTGGAAAAATTCACGATGATATTGCATTTCATGAACTTTAAAGGAAAAGTATAGCGGTTAAAATAACTTTATTTGTTTAGCAGTAATAGTCGTTGAACTTGGGTGTTGGATAACTTTGTACCAAATACAAAATCCTTAGCATTAATCTTTTAAAGTGACTAAGATGAAGTAGTTGCTTGTTTATAACGGGTAAAGACTTGCATTGAAAAAGAAAGTTTTTTTTTTTCAGAATAAAGAACACCAGAATCGTACTACATTGTGATAACGGGCTACTAAGGAACCCTACACTGTGCGCGGCCCGACACGCACTTGGCTGGTTTTTAGATTGGCAACCGTTTCGGTAATTTTTAGGATGGTAACCGTTTCGGTAATTCCCTCACGGCACTGCACCATCAGAGCAGAGCAGTGATGGCCTAGTGGTGTCGGTCCCGGCTTACTAGTCGTAGCCACGTGCCAGCAGGCACTTTGCTTTGTGTATTTACATCACTACTGCTGTCAAAACGGTGAAGGAGAACACCGTGAGGAAATTGGCATGTCCTAGAACCAAAAAAATCTAAGACTTGTGACATCCAACCCACAATGGGCGCGCGAGGTGATACGGTCCACACCCTCTCACTCAGAGGAGCCCTGTGTCCTAGCCTGGGACACAGGGCTCCTCTGCTGGGACTCCCAGCAGTGGGAACATTGTACATAATCCACCCTAGCATAATCATGCTTGTTATGCATGTGTAGGTACTGCACATCTGGATTATTAAGGTGCATAAAGCGCGGTCACTGTCGGACTGCAGAGAAAAGAAAGAGAAGCGTGATACTGATGACTCAACGCTGGTAATTTATTGTAAAATATGAAGCAATTATCTATTTACAAAAAATCTATTGTTTCTAAAAAAATAAAACATTAGTGCTTTAGTATGTTGCTTGTAGAATAATCTGACAAAAGATCAGAATGATTGTATGTATTAGCACAGATTACTAAATAGTTACTACGTGACAGATACTTCACTCAGTAGAAAATTTCCAATACCTACTGCTATAATAGCGTACTCCGTCTCGTCAGCCACCTCCGCATGCTAAAATGTGCCTAAATGCTCAAGCGTAGTTGTGATTTAACGATTAAAATTGAACAACGTGCGTGCGCTTCGCTTGCGTAAACCGCACTGAATTTGGTCCGCAAACGGCCCGAGACCGCTTGGCCGGGCGGTAGGTAATTATAGCGCGCAAGTACATGGAGTGACGGAGGCCTGGTATTAATATGGTTTTTATTGTAAAAAGAAAGTTTTTAGAGGTTTCATGATTTTTTCTACCGTATCAAATTAGTTGTATTATGTTTTCAACACACTATCTACCTAGCATATATCCTGAAGAATATCATATAATTTTCTGATTTTGTTTATATACTTTAAGTGGTTCTAAAACCTGGGTTTTTTGAGTTTAGGTCCTGTAATCCCCTTAACATAATATTATTATATAACATGCTATGCTCGGTGTTTCTATGTCGGATAAAATGAGATTATAAAGAAATTTAATTATCCGGGAAAGAACCGGAGTTACCGACATAGCTTGCACAGTAAGAGTAAGCAAGCTGAAGGGCTTGCCAAGTTTCTCGAAGGACCGATGGCCCATAGGCCATTGGTCCTTCGAGAAACTTAGCCTTGCTCTTGGCTTGGTGCAAACGAGTCCTAGAATGGAGACCGCGTAAGCGAGCGTGGTGTAGGACGTGATTTCTACCATAAGTATTTTTCCATAAGAGATTGGTAGGTACCTACAAATTTAACTTTGAAAGATGTATATTATTTGTAATGATTATAATTCTCTAAATATATACCTGTTATTGTCGCGAATCATATTTTGATCACAATTTCACGGTCTACCACTACCCATTCACGTTAAAGATGAGAAAAATGCTGATAATGATAATGACCACCTGTAACATCTACAGCAACATTGAATGATAACAAGCCTTTATTGTGGCTTCCTCAAAATCGATCATTACTTTAGTTAGTTTCCACAGGGGTATCTGTGATTTTATAAAATATCATAAGAATATTTATTTCTATCTCATAAATATATATAAAATTCAAAGTCCTGACTGATATATCAACCCACAGCCTAATAATATACTGGTTCTAGAGACATGACATTTGGAGGGTGTGTTCTTTGTGAAGTTCAGAAAGAAAGGATTTTTCGAGATTCCACCCCTAAGAGGGTGAATGGGGAAGGGTGAAATTTTATGCGGGCGAAGTCGCAGGCAGAAGCTAGTTTTGTCATAAACGCATAAAGAATGAGCACTTCATTAATAACATTACTACTACTGCCAATGTCAACATGAATAGAACAACATTTGTGAGAAAGTAATATAATTTTTATTTTTTGCTAGCCTATGCTGTCAATGCCTGAACAATATAATTATAATATAAATAATTATAATATATATAATTATAATATATTAGTAATAGTAAGACCTAGAGGCCTTGTGCCAATGGCAATGTGAGTGTAGCAAAATAAATATGTAAATCATCGTGGATTCTCACCTCGACACCGTTCGAACTAAATGGTGTTTACAGTTGTTGTTGGGTTTCGTTTGCATTTAAATTTTTACCGACTTCAAAAAAAGGAGGTTATCAATTCGACACGTATTGTATGTATTATTATTGGAATTGCATTATATTCACATAATATGACAATCTATTAGGGCTTGTATGTAGGTATGTTTGTCCACGCATTCTCCACAACTATTAATCGGATCGTGACCATTTTTTTTATTGGCTTATATTTACTTCAACTTAGGGAACAGTGCAAGTCTCATCAAAATCAATTCAGTAATTTTCAAGATATGGACTAATATATGTAAGTGTGACGGCCTGGCTTATTGATACGAGCTACGGGTGCAGCGTAGTGTCAAAGGGAAAAAATCTCAGATTTATTCTCAAAACCTTGGTCAAATTCTAGTGCAATATTTACAACAAAACTATTACCTACTTATTACAAAAAACAAATATTCCTGTTTATAATTAAAACTAAAAATTACGAAAGAAAAAGCAATTTAAAAAAATTAAACCGACTCCAAAAAGAAATGAACTCAAAATTATGAAATAACTTTAATTTCAGAAGTCGGTGGCAAAAAACTACTTTTAATTTGAAATTCTATTTTATAGATAGACATAGATAACGCAAGTTTCACGATCTTATTGAAAACTAAGCGACCATTTTTTTTACTACCTACTATGACGTCACAAACAAGTTTATAGATAGACATAGATAACGCAAGTTTCACGATCTTATTGAAAACTAAGCGACCATTTTTTTACTACCTACTATGACGTCACAAGCACTATTTACTGATGGGGAAAATCAAATCGATTCAAAGACACGCGCGTGCCGCAACCGTCCCCCCCCTCCTCCCCCCGCGGCCTAGCATCAGCGCTCACGCTCATCCAGCCAGCAGTACACAGGACTGAGCGCGAAAGTCACCACTTTCGCGCTCAGTCCTGTGTACTGCTGCTGTGTACTGGGTCCGTAATATGGGTGTACCTACTACGTACAAAAACCGTAAGCCACCGCTTACGGTTTTTGTTCGTTGTAGGTACACCCTTATTGAGCTAGTTATGTTTAAGTCCCATATAACAGGCGGCGAGCCTATTACCATCAACCGGGCCAGGATCGCAGACTCCAGGCTGTGGCCTGTGAGGCTGCTACTGAGGAATTCCAGATGGAAAAACACAATAAAAAATTTCCCGATCGGGGATTGAAACCAGCTACCTGATTGCGTAATACTTTTCAACCACTACTCCGGAACATAAAGGGCTAAGGAAGGAACAAGGGTGGGTTTTAGACAGTAAGAGTCAATCACAATGTGAACCACTTTGAAGAATATTGTTAATCCATTGCTACATGTAGCAAAAAAATTATCTACTCAACAACGTAAATAACTCAATGAATGTTAATAGGTCTCATTTTAATGATTAAAAAAAGAGTTTATAGTATCCCAACACATTGCTAGCTTATAGCCGGACCATTTAAGCTTGCTCGCCCTACAGTTTTGCCGACGGAGAAGACTAGTTTGGGGCTCACAGATAATAATAATTATGTAACCTAGCCGTAGCTTTTACTTATAAGTGTCTCATCTAAACCATTGTATTATTCAACCATGTACCATGCTGCGGAAAATCTCAAGCGGCGAATATATAATAACCTTATCGGATACCGGCCCCCTTCTACCTTCGGTGATCCGGTCATCCAGACGCACTGCAAGTTACCATCCCTGCCTAACTCATAACTCAGTAGATTCAGACGCCAGCACATCAAGCTACTGCAATCTGTCAAATTTCTTTATATATCTGTCTCTTAGAATACAGGCTGTCCTAGTCTAAGGGACAGGGTTATATACTTTTTGTACAGATTTTGCAACATGCAATGAATTGTAATGTACATTGTATATGTGTTTCTGTATTTTTTGTGAATAAACCTTATTATTATTATTATTATTATTATTATTATATAATAATAAAAAAAAAATTATATGTGTACATAATAAAGAGTATTCTATTCTATTCTTTCAAAGATTTGACGTTTCGGTTAGCTTGATGTGCTTGGCGTCTGTACAAAGACAGAGCGCATTTCCAGGTTTTCTGTACCTACAACAGTAACGTCCTGAGAATGATTGGAATCAAATCCTACGATAATTAATTATTTTATTTAAGTCAGACACAGTGATCCATATAATTATGTTAGTTTGCTTAAAAATTATGTTAGTAGGTAACCAAAGATTAAAAAGCAATACATGCCACAATAATACTATTATAACTAAAAATTAAATAACTGAAATACATAAAATCAATTTGTAAAATAAATGTATAAGTTAATAATCAAGAAATTCATTAAAATCATAAAACAAACGAATACACTCGAGAGCAATGAATTTGGGCCACTTTAAAGATACTGAAAGTCTCGGAAACTAAGAATGCAAGCTTAATGAAATAATTAATGTTCCTTAAATGAAAGTAAGTAATAAAACTTCTTAGTTATAGAGTTATGCTATCAAAAATGACAAAAAAAACTGGCCAAGTGCGAGTCGGACTCGCACACGAAGGGTTCCGTACCACAAGGCAAAAAGTCGAAAAAAACATGTTTGTTGTATGGGAGCCCCCTTAAATATTTATTTTATTTTTATTATTTATTATAAAGTAAAAATACAACTGAGTATTTTGTGAATATTCCAAGTGCCTACCTGTTGCCATTTTTGATATCGAGCAAAAAAGGGCAAAAAAATCGCGTTTGTTGTATGGGAGCCCCCCTTAAATATTTATTTTATTTTGTTTTTAGTATTTGTTGTTATAGCGGCAACGGAAATACATAATTTGTGAAAATTTCAACTGTCTAGCTGTCGCGGTTCTTGAGATACAGCCTGGTGACAGACAGACGGACAGACGGACAGACGGAAAGACGGACAGACGGACAGATGGACAGACGGACAGACGGACAGACGAACAGACAGCGAAGTCTTAGTAACCCTAATAAAAAAGGGGACTTTTGAAAATGGAACTACGAATTTTCGGCATCTATTTTTGCTTTTGTTTCTATTCTGTCATATAAAAAGGCAATGATATTGTAAGTAAAAACATCATTGTAAAAAGGTAAGTATGTAAACAGCGTTTCTGAATAGGTAATGATATACTATGGGTTTGCTAGGGAAAGGATATTATGAACTTTGTACAGAAAGACATGACCAGGCATATATTTCAATTAGGCTGGTCATTTAAATATGTTAACAAGAAAACTAGTTGTCCGTTTCAAAACTAGGTCACCACGGAGAAGAAGGACAAAGAAACAACATGGCAGCTTGTTTTAAAGTATTTTATCAATACATTTTTGCATTAGCAAAAGTATTTTTTTATTAGCCATTTAATGTTCCACTGCTAGGCAAAGTCCTCCCTACTCTCCTTCCATCTCTCTCTGTCCAGAGCTGCCAAGGACCAATATTTATTAAAGGAGTCCAGCTCATCCCGTATAAGACACACATTGCCTTATTCCAAACTAGTTGACCCGGCAAACGTTGTTATGCCATATAAATTATTTCTAGCTGCCCGACGCTACTTCGTTCGCGTGGTGTCCTACTACCCCTTACCCTACCCTACCTCTAACCTACTCCTACCCTACCCTACTCCTGACACAAAAAGTAAAAAAAAAACAATTCAAAAACCGGGTATAAAGTATCCAATGTCCTTTTCCCGGCTCTAAGCTACGTCCCCACCAATTTTCAGCCAAATCGGTTCAGCCGTTCTTGAGTTATAAATAGTGTAACTAACACTACTTTCTTTTATATACACTTCTGGACACATCTATTGGCCCACCTTGTATTACAATTATATACAATTCTGTATAAGTATAGATATTGTGTTAGTAAAAATATGATTATTTACGGTTGTGGACTCGTGGCTGTCTCAATGTATGTATCTGTCACCACCAATTAGCTTAACTAGCCTTTCAGTTAACAGTCCAGCCTTTTAACTAAACGGCGCCGTTCAACTCGCGGCCTGAAAAATGTTCAGCGGATGCGTCTAATACAACATTTAGTCTAATACACATTACTGGTATACATTTTCTGTGACTTAAAGAATAGCACCACCACATACTTCCCGTGGGTGTCGTAAAAGGCGACTAAGGGAGACCGGAGAATGGGCAGCAGCGTTCTCTATGCATTACACCATCATACCATACTGCGATCGCCAACCCGCCTGCCAAGCATGGCGATAATGGCAAACCCCCCCAAAATTGGGGGAGGCCTATGTCCAGCAGTGGACGTCTTTCGGCTGAAATGATGATGATGATGAGTTGATGATATTACTAGTGAACTGGCTAGCTGGTGCTTAGGCCATTTATACAATAGGGAGACCATGTGACGAAAATGTTGGAATGGGCAGCTAAGTAACTAGTTGGGCAATTCATAGGTATGGTTGGAACTGTGATGAACCGCGCGCGAGCCGAATCGACTGCAGTAACTATAGTACTAATGCTCATGATTATCGTTGGCAATCCATTCCAGTCAGCGCCCCATTTGATTAACACCTAACACACATATATATATTATATATAGATGACAAGATCTCAATATCTGTCCGTTTGAGTCTGCAATTAGTCCACTGGCGTAATGGCTTAGGTCAGTCGCTGTAATCAATCGGGGAGTAAACAGGGTGTTGCTTTGTGCCCCATTCTGACGTCACAGACAATTTGGTAACATTGCTACAGGAAACACACGAGGGTAGCTACTGATCTAATTTGTAAATGAAATCAAGCCACTTATGTTTACCGCCCTACAATTCAGTAACTCATGATCACAGCCTACGAATTATTTTCATGATAATATCTCCAACGGTTTGTCGCCAATTTGAATCCAAAATCAATTAAATAAATTATTGCTACCACATTAATCTCTTGGACCATTTGTCAGAGTTATAGCAATGTATCAACGGAATGAAACAGAAAATGAATGTTCCATAATTCGATTTAAAACATAAGCGATGTTAGTCATATTAGACCACATACAGGGGGCCTAAAACTATAAAAGGATAACATTATGAATCATAATGGAACTGTTAAGTTAATCGTATAAAATCCCATTGGTGAAGGATTTTTCTGTTATTTTTTTTTTGTCTGTGCTAAAATATCAATCAATCCAATACCAATCTCTTTGATTATACCTACGTAGTGCAGCGAAAAAAGAAAAACACGGACTGTCTTCGCCATATTATGATTCATAATGTTATCCTTTTATGGTTCTGCCAAAGTGGCCTTTTTAGGCCCCCTGGACAACATCATCATCATTTCAGCCGAAAGACGTCCACTGCTGGACATAGGCCTCCCCAAGCACCTCCACTTCGACCGGTCCTGTGCTTCCCGCATCCAACGGGTTCCTGCGGCCTTCACAAGGGCGGCCTGGACAACATAGTTATCAGCAATAATATCAAATAACTTACGTGGATATATCTATCACCACAGTTGAATCGAAAAGTTCACAGAATTGGCGGGTACAAGTATTTTTATGGCCTCCCAATATTACTCAAGTACATCCAGCATTGCCGCCATTTTTAACCAATCATTTTGACCGAATAACTTGTCAGTCTAAAGTAAATCTAATTTTAAAGACTAAGGGCTAATTTTTCAATAGACAGATAATTTTTATTCGTGGAATAAAATTGACGTCTGACAGTTTTTGTACGGCAGAACTGTCAAACATGAAGAATTATTCCTCCGATAAAATGATCTGGCGTTGGAAAAATCAGCCTTTACGGTTTTATAACAATTTATCTGACTATAATTAGATGAGCGCACTCGCACTGAGTTTACTACATATAATAATATTTATTTTTCCACTTAAACATCAAAAATGGAACGTAAAATTAAGGCAATATTTCAAATACAATGTTTATTTCTGCTATCCTTAAATTTTTGGTGAAAGTAAAATAAGTTTTTGTATTTATTTAGACCAACTCACAAATCACCGGTTTCGTTCGGAATTTGTTGATTATTTATCTAGATTTACTCCGACAGTTTAGCAAGAATATAGTACATACTAATTCCATGCAATTTAGCGCTTCGTGAAATCTGCATGCGTTTACGTTGGGTTGACGCCTGGTTGACAGCGAATCAAACCCGATGAGGCGAAATATTGCCGATCCGGTGCTGAGCTGAAATGGTGTCCGATGACCTTTGGTAACATTTACTTCGATGATGTACTTAATGATAAAAATAGTATGATTTTTGAACATTTTCTGCTCATTACTAGCATCCTGTCTGTATCGTTATTTATAAAAGACTCTCTTTGTTATTTATGATCACTGTTGTGTAATGGATTTCTCTCTTATTCCGTGTCCTAATGAAAGCGATCAGCGAAATAATTTTGTTCGGCACACCTGAAAGCGGCTTCCGGTTTTCCAAGGTAATGAGGGACAAATGATCGCATATTGGACCGACGCACTGTGGCCGATAAGGTCGATCTCGCTGCACAATAGGGGTAACTAAATTTCTTTTGGTTATCATTCATCACTACAAAACCGATCACAAAGGACGTATTATTTGCTTAGAACCAAAACAGTGCAGAAATGTTACCTATATGAAATCTCATGGTTGCACAGTTTTTCACTGACCTGTATTATACGAGTATGTATGATAGAGGTCAGAGCTCTTAATGCACTGTTTTTAGTTTTTTATTTAGATATTAATTTACCAAAGAGGTTTAATGTCTCCCATTAAGTTTAATATAAAATGTATCACTGACCTCTATCATACAATGTCAGTGAAATGTATGCATTTCATCCAAAAGATACTGGCTGAAAATAAAAATCGGCTGAATAAAACCAACTTGGAGAAAAAAAAAACAAATGGCGCGCATTGTAAAACTTTGATACTTCATATTTAGCAAGAAAAATTAAAAAAAATGGAAATAGTCAACGATAGTGATATGAATTCAACTCCAGAAAGTATAAAAACAGTCGCAAATGAAATTGTTATTAACCTTTTGAAAACCTTATGAAAACTTTGTTTTAATTGAGTTTTTATTTTGAGTAGGTATATTTTATCACGGTAGATTACGCACCTTGCTAAGGTGAGTAATTAATGCACTCGTAATTTAGTGCCCTCGCGTGCGCTCGGGCCGAACATAACACTCGTGCATTAATAACTCACTTTGCACTCGATGCAACAATCTACTATTACCGTACCTCAGATCAAATACAAAACCAAGACAGAGGGCTGTCAACAGTAAAGTGAGGCCGGTTTCGTAAACATTGGTGCACATTATGAGGTGTAGTTTGGTTGTATATGTGTGCGTGTGAGCGTGTATGCACAGAACGGAGGTGTAGTTTTTGTATGATTCACTGTATTGTTCGCAGCCGCAGCGCTGTCTTGACTTTTTATTTGGTCTGAGTACCGCACTAGCTAAAACGATAACAAACACTCCCGGTCACGATTGAGTAATAATTTTGGGCAGATACCCTCTAATAATTCGTAATAAATGTCGATGTGCTCGATAAGGCCATACAAGTTATTAGTACCCACAACTTTCTTGACGTGAAAAACTACGGTTTGTGTGTAGGTAAGGTCGTCAGTGTTGTATGGAGCACTATGGAAGTTGTTGACGACACGGCGGCACTACACGGAAGGGGGCCGGTGCCGTATACCATAGAACCGTGTCATATACAAGGTCAAACAACTTTTCTAAGGCGCGATAAACACTTCGAACCGTAAAAAAACCGTGTCGTGTACAAAGGGCTTGAGTGAAATTATAATGAAATCATTAGATTTTTCGCATTCAATATGTCAGCATCTCAAAGTATCACAAAAAGGTTTTATGTTATCTGCTTTTAGTTTATGATCGTGAAGTAGGTGGTCAGTAGCACTTTTAAAATAATAACTATTACAAATAGCCAATCGACTGGCATGAAAAATGCAGTCGAATATAAAAACACCATTTTTTTTTGTGCGAACTTTGTGTCTCGTATTTGTAAAGAGACATATAGGTAGAATACATTTACCTTGTACCCGGGCTGTAAACCTAAACTGGAAGAAGCCTCTCACTGTTGTAATTCTCGTATTTTCAGAAATACCAAACCAAACCATAGCAAAATAAGGTTCATAAACAAAACTGAAAAAAATACGGGTTTATTTGAACATGACGACTGCCCGGATTACACCAAAACCGGGCGGAAATGTGAACTCAATGCAGAAAAACACTGCCTGGACCGTTTTGAGGCACTGTCGACGTGCATTGACTGGCTGAATGGAAAAGGCAATAATTTTACTGTCAGATATTATCTAGCTGTGTATTATCGGTGCAAACAAGCCTATTAAAACATAATTATGTTATAGAAACCGAGAAACCGTCAGGCCCAAGAAACGAAGAGTTCGCAAAATTGATAGCTTTTTATATGGATTATGTACCAGAGAAAAACGCACTATGACTTATTCTAAAATACCTACTGAGTTTTATAAGAAAAGGCAAGGCACCATTGTGGGACCTTTATTGTTCCTTCTGTATATTAACGACCTGCCGAAATCAATAAAACATAAATGTGTCCTATTTGCTGATGACACTACAATAATAATTAAATGTAAAAACCCTCAAAACTTTGATATGGAAATTAATCAAACGTTGAACGATATAATACAGTGGCTAGATAATAATAAACTTAAAATAAACATTTCTAAAACTAATTTATTATATTTTAAAACTTGGAAAAGTCAGAATATACGGTTTAATGTGGTCTATAATAATAGTAATATTAATCAAGTGTATACCACAACATTTCTTGGAGTTACACTGGACGAGTGTCTTACTTGGAAGAAACACATTGACACAATCAGTAAAAAAATAAACCAATTCGTGTTTGCATTACGAAAAATAAAGGTTGTTACGTCACAGCATACCTCCCTGATGGTGTATCACGCCCACATCTGCTCAGTGATTCGCTATGGTATCGTGGTTTGGGGAAACTCTTCCGATTTAGAAAGAATTTTCATTGCCCAAAAAAAATGCATTCGGACAATGTTTAATATCGGGTGGTCCGAATCCTGCAGGCCCGTATTCAAGGCGCATGGCCTTTTAACGGTGCCCTGTATTTATATCTTCGAAGTTGCTAGGTTTTTAAGATCTCATCCTATGCTCTTCCAACGGAAAGACAACACAAATAAAAGGCAAGTTACACATTTAGCGTATGAAATGCCTATTCCTAGATTGCAAATCTTTCGGAAGAGCTGTGTCTACATGGCTCCTTTAATTTATAACGCGTTACCGGAGTCAATAACAAAACTTCCTTTTAAAAAATTTTGTACAAAATTGCGAAAGTGGTTGTTACAGGAATGTTTTTATTCAATTAATGAATTTTTCCACAAATCGATACCTCTAGGCTCAAAGGGCGTATAGCACATTTTGGGCTTTTTGACTTTTTATACTTTTCTCACTCAGTTTTTGATTCTCTATCGATCTGTGTAATCCACGTGTGTAATAAACGAATTATTATTATTATTAAAAACGCACTATGACTTATATTCTAAAATACCTACTGAGTTTTATAAGAAGAGTACGTCAGGAAGACAATTTATGTGATGTGAGCTATCTCAGTTGCGATGATGATTTTGAGTAGTTTTAATTTGTGATAAAAATATCATTTGTTATTTTATTTCCGCTTTTATTTAATTTTACCGTACATTGATTGTAATAACAAACTCAAAAATAATATTTTAATGGAATTTAAGCTTATAACCTAAATTTTTATAACCAATGTACTGAAAGAAAGAAAGAAAATACATTTATTTAGCGCAGACTAAAAGACACACAATACAGATATTAGTCGAACATCAGATAAAAACAAAAATAAAGATAAAAATAAAAAGTGCAACGAACTTTGCACTTATTATTCAATCTTTAGTTTTGTTGTAAGAAATTAGCAGGAAAGTGTGCCTCACGGCTGCGCCAAAAATACCAGACAACTAGTGCCTGACGCTGGTTTTGAACTGGACCTGATGGGTGAGGTGACGGATGTATGCATGATTAAATAAATAAAAACTGGCCAAGTGCGAGTCGGACTCGCACACGAAGGGTTCCGTACCACAAGGCAAAAATGGCGAAAAAAACATGTTTGTTGTATGGGAGCCCCCCCCTTAAATATTTATTTTATTTTTATTTTATTATCAAAGTTAAGATACAACTGAGTATTTTGTGAATATTTCAAGTGCCTGCCTGTTGCCATTTTTGATATCGAGCAAAAAAGGGCAAAAAATGACGTTTTTGTATGGGAGCCCCTCTTAAATATTCATTTTATTTTGTTTTTAGTATTTGTTGTTATAGCGACAACAGAAATACATAATTTGTGAAAATTTCAACTGTCTAGCTACCGCGGTTCTTGAGATACAGCCTGGTGACAGACTGACGGACAGACGGACAGACAGTGAAGTCTTAGTAATAGGGTCCCGTTTTTACCCTTTGGGTACGGAACCCTAAAAACAAAATGAAGAAATTTAATTTTCTCATACACTCGTTCTTATGTGTGTTCTGATTTTATGTGACACAAATTCGTTTTAGGGTTCCGTACCCAAAGGGTAAAAACGGAACCCTATTACTAAGACTTCTCTGTCTGACCGTCTGTCCGTCTGTCCGTCTTCCGTCTCTCCGTCTGTCTGTCACCAGGCTGTATCTCAAGAACCGCGATAGCTAGACTGTTGAAATTTTCACAAAGTATGTATTTCTGCTCGATATCAATATTATAGGTGTTTTTTTCGGCATTTTCGCCTTGTGGTATGGAACCCTCCGTGTGCGAGTCCGACTCGTACTTGGCCAGTTTTTCATGACTTTTTCCCATGTTTCAATAGTTATTCTTAGATTTGAAATGAAATCAAAGATCATAATACTAGATAACATGTATGCTGACATTATCTCATCGCTTAGTCAAGCCTCGGAGTCCAGCTATGGGGTCGCTACGAGTGCTACGAAAAAACAAGTTATGGGATGGAATAAGCGTGTTGCGGGTGCTCATAGGGTGGCCAGACTTGATTTTCAAAACTGGTTACAGTTTGGTAAACCGAAAGTAGGTTCTGTTCATGAAGCGATGTGTCAGAGCAGAAAAATTTTCAAAGCTAAGCTTAAATGGTGTCAACAACACCAAGAGCAGATAAAGATGGATCGGCTAGCGACACTGCATTCGAAAAATTAGTTTCGTGAATTTTGGAAACATACCAATAAGATAAACGTCAGGTCTGGCCTTCCTTTGAGTGTCGAGGGTGTCACTGATGCTAAAATTTACGCTAACTTGTTTAAAGATCACTTTACCGTGGAATCCCCATTAGGGGCTCCAGAGAGAAGGCTGGACGCTGACCCCGTGTGTGAAACCATCAGAACAAGGGTGAGTGCCAAAGATGTAAGAAATGTTTTAAAAAATATGAAAGGGGGTAAATCCCCTGGTCATGACGGTCTCAGCGTCGAGCACCTTCATAACGCAGGGCCACACATTTCTAGACTTTTATCTATGTTCTTTAATCTGTGTATCGGGCACTCCTATCTTCCCAGTGAACTAACAAAAACAGTGTGATTGAGGCTCAGTTAAGAAAGTTTATTAATCTACATGATGCTCAGTTCGGCTTCCGCGCCGAACTTTCTACTGAGAGCGCAATACTGAGCCTTAAACACACTGTCGAGTATTACACCAGCAGTAAAACGCCCATTTATGCATGCTATATGGATCTCTCTAAAGCGTTTGATCTTGTTAATTATGAAAAGCTCTGGGATAAACTTAAGGAAACTAAATTGCCGGAAGAGATAAGTAAGTATTTTAAAGTTTTGGTATCAGACTCAAGTAAACTATGTCAAATGGGCTGGTACTTTGTCAGATCCATATGTACTACAGTGTGGTGTAAGACAGGGTGGATTGTCGTCACCAGTTTTGTTCAATTTATATGTAAATGCACTGATCGTTGAGCTTAGCAGCATGCATGTCGGTTGTCACATAGATAACATCTGTGTCAATAATTTAAGTTATGCAGATGACATGGTGCTGCTGAGTCCAACGATCGGTGGACTTCGGGCGTTGTTAAATGTGTGTGAGAAGTATGCGACTAGCCATGGTCTGAAATATAATGCCACAAAAAGTGAACTCATGATATTTAAGGCAGGTACTAAATCACCAGATCAGTCCCGCCAGTTATCTTGAACGGAACCCCTATGAAATTGGTCACTTGCTTTAAATATCTTGGGCACATAGTCACTGAAAACCTACGTGATGATGAGGACATGGACAGGGAACGTAGGGCGCTGTCGGTCAGAGCGAATTTGATTGCCCACAGGTTTAAGCGATGTAATGCTCAAGTCAAATTAACACTTTTTAGAGCGCACTGTACTTCACTATACACATGCTGCCTGTGGGCTCATTATACGTAAAGATACTTCAGCGCTCTACGAGTCCAATATAACAACGCGTTCAGGGCGTTGTTGGGGCTGCCGCGCTGGTGCAGTGCGTCAGGCATGTTCGCGGATGCACACGTTGACGGCTTCCATGCCGTGCTTCGCAAGCGATGCGCCGCGGCGCTCTGCAGGCTGCGCGCCAGCACTAACAGCATCCTAGCGGTTATAGCGGATAGGCTGGACTCACGCTATGTCCAGCATTGGGTTAGTACCCATATTAAAAAATAAATCTGTTTTCTTATTATTAACACTAACATTTAATTTCTATTTTACTAACACTACCATTTAAGTTCTTTTGTACTAACACTATGGATTTAAAAAAAGTCTGAAATAAAAAGTTTTTATTATATTTTATTTTATTTATTTTATACCTTAAAATCGGTCTAGCCTTTCCTGAATTATAAATATGGTGTACCTAAGTAACCCGGCTTTGTTTTATGTAAGAAAAAGATATGACTGGATGATTGATACATTAACAAATGTGGAGTCCAAAACTTGCGTCTACAGTGTCAAATAATATTGATCAGCTAGATTTGCCTTTTCGTCTACAGTGAGACGATCGCTTATACCAGGACACGCCCTTATGATGTATTTATCGGTGCTCACTTCCCTTCACTAATAACACTCAAGAAAAAGGAAACACCAAAATAGTTAGTGCCTATTTCGTATCACTAGTTGCTATGGCAACTTGATGCTACTCAATAATTATTTTATTGTCTTTTATTTTCTTAGAAACTGATTCTTAATTACGACCCCGCACGGATCGATCGATCAGGTTAAGCTACGCTTACCGAGGTCGGTCCGAGGGTAGGTTGGTGGATCTTTACATACCGTGACCCCTCCGGTGCTCGGTTTCTATAAACAAAAAGAAATCGTTTTGCTTACCAATGGTAGCATTTTTATTTCCAAACTGGGCGTTTAAATAGATTCGTAAGCTACTCGTAATTTTACCTGTGATAGCTACTATTATTAGAGAATATACAAGAGTCTTAATTTTAACCATTAACGGTCCGTAAATTATAGGAATCGGCCCTAAGAGATTGGTCCCGGCTGTCATTAGTGGATATTTGACTGTCGTTACGGATCGCCAGAAGCCCGAAAGTTTGACAATCAGCCTTACCAAGGGGTATCGTGTTAAAGGTCTACCGGAATCTCATGGTATAAAAAAATTACAGATAATGATTTTCAGATGGATTGACATTGCCATAAGAAAATCACAATTATTTTTTTATGTCCTGAGATTCTGGTAGGCCTATAAATCCAGTGTAATTGAGTAATGGAGGCAGATCGGTCTATTGAAATTGATATTCTAGAACATTTTCGAACTGTCTTATTTAAAAAAAGATAACTGGAAATCTCTGTTTCTATGAAAAATTTAAAATAGGTCTCATCATCATCATTTCAGCCGAAAGACGTCCACTGCTGGACATAGGCCTCCCCCAAGCACCTCCACTTCGACCGGTCCTGTGCTTCCCGCATCCAACGGGTTCCTGCGGCCCTCACAAGGTCGTCGGTCCACCTTGTGGGAGGCCTTCCAACGCTACGTCTTCCGGTACGCGGTCGCCACTCCAGAACCTTTCGGCCCCATCGGCCCTCTGTTCTGCGAGAAATGTGCCCTGCCCACTGCCACTTAAGTTTGGCAATTCTTCGGGCTATGTCGGTTACCTTGGTTACCCTGCGGATCTCCTCATTCCTGATTCGATCAACGAGAAACTCCAAGCATAGCCCTCTCCATTGCCCTTTGGGTGACTTTTAGCCTTCTAATAAACTTCAATATTATATCAAAAAGAAGGCCCATTGTGAGCGACCACGTTTCAGTGCCATAAGTCATCACTGGCAACACGCACTGGTCAAAGACTTTCGTCTTGAGACTCTGCGGTATGTGGGACGAGAAGATATTGCGTAGCTTCCCGAACGCTGCCCAGCCGAGTCGGATTCGTCGATCAACCTCTTTAGAAGAGACGAGACCGGTCTCAGATAAAGAAAAAATCGGTCTAATTTGGCTGTAACACTATTTTTAGAAAATGTTCTTAAGTAACTTTTTAGACCTTTGTATCCTGCCTATGCGTATGAAGTATCATTAAAATCGGTTTATTCATTTCGAAAAACAAGGGCTTGAAAGTTTGTATGAAATGCCGTACGTCTTAACGCTCTTAAAGAAAGGAGATGAGAAGAAGGGACTCTTGCCAAGTTACGTGCCAGTAAAAGTCATCATCTGCCTAGCCTTTTCCCAACTATGATGGGGTCGGCTTCCAATCTAACCTGAGCTGAGCTGAGGCTGAGGATGGAGCTGAGTATCAGTATCTTTACATGGAGCGACTGTCTATCTGACCTTCACAACCCAGTTACTGGGTAATACGATACCCATTGGTGTCTTACCAATGGGTATCGTATTATCCAGTAACTGACAGTAACTGGTTGTCAGACTTTCGGGCTTCTGACTACCCGTAAAGACTGTCAAAGATCCACGAATGACAACGACTTAACGTGCTTTCCGAGGCACGGAGGGGTCTCGGTATGTACAGATGGTCCATCCACAGACCAACCGCGGCAAGCGTAGCTTAACTTGATTGATCGACCTGTGCGGCTGTTATTATATAGCCACGGGCCCATGGTCTATGTAATATAGATTAGTATTTGATGAAAACGTTTCATGATTAGGTATATACAGATACATGGAACATTTTGCTGAAAGAAGACATTATTTTAATTAAAAAAACAATTTAAACTGCATTCATAGATTTTTAAATAATTACATGGTTGAACTGGGAATCGAACTCGCTACACGAGAAAAAAATTACCCTGTAGCTTTATCATGCCAATCGAAAGACTCCATCATAAGAATTATTTTTTGCTAAAGAACATAGTGTCAGAAATAAAAGTAAGACCATGAATTTTAACATTTTTAATACAAAATTAATCAATTTATCCCCAGATCTATAGCCGTTAGATTTTTTTATGAGGTTATGTAAGAAAAATTACATTGTTTTTAAAATTAAAATAATGTCTACTTTCAGTATAACGTTCCATCTACAATATTCAAAGTACTTTCACTCCATGTGGCATAGCCTATAGGTATATTTCCTGACCATGCATGGCAGATAGTTTCTAGATAAAGCTAACTAAGCCTGAAATGGGATTATCGTATCTTCTGTCTAATCCGTCGTGTTATGACATATGGCGGATTTAATGTGGTGTAATGTGTCACGACATATTCCCTCTAGTGATCTGTCGCATAACAGTAGAACAAGAACACACGACAAGGTGTCGGGACGCAACACGCGAAAAATTACGTCACCTACGTTAAATACGTGTTAATTATTAGGTACTAGCGACCCACCCCTGCTTCGCACCGTTTTTTGGATTTGACAAAACTTTGAGATTTCTTTATTGTATATATAAATGGTACTAAGTATACACATAAACTATCCGGAATAAATTTTGGTGAAATCCGCGTAAAAATTCGTTACACAGCTTAAAAGATCAGCGAGGTCACTCAGACAGACACGAAAGGCAACTTTAATTAGGGTTCCGTACCTAAAAGGTGCCAACGGAACCCCATTATCTACTAAGCTTAAGCTGTCCGATCGTCCGTCCGTCTGGCTGTCAACGGTCTGTATCTCATTAACCGTAATAGGTAGACAGTTGAAATTTTCAGAGAGTGTGTATTTCTAGTTGCCGCTATAACAATAATAAAAGTAAAATAAAGTTAAAAATTAATCCACATAAGAAACTAGTTTTTTTCCGGCGTTTTTTGCCTTGTGGTACGGAATCCTTCGTGTGCGAGTCCGACTCGCACTTGATTATAATACGTATAATTATGCTTTAATTTGATACGCATAGGATGACGTCATATCAAGACTAAATATTAAGGTGGAGAAACATTAATTGAACCTACAATAATTAAAACTGTATTTACTTAACCAATACTTGTATTTTCATCGTGTTTCGTGGTCTCATTTCACGCCCGTATTAATATTTATCAACCTTCCCCAATTTCTGTCATTGAAATTTGACCAAATATACATGGAACGACATTTCCGACATCAGTCGATCAATAAGTTATATTATTACTCCATCGATACGGGAACTGTCAGCTATGTCGATACTCTTCGAAGAAATGTTTGTGATATGTGTCACCACATGTAAGATAAAATTTAATTACTTACAACACTGAATCAATGAAAACCTATGTCAAGCAACGGACGTCTTTCCGCTAAAAATGATGATGATAATGAACCACGTCACAACAACATAAACGTTCCTGAAAAAAATATCTAAATGATGGTGAAAGCCGCAGCAACATCGTAGAGTAGGTCACATAGAAACAGCAGGTCGATTCTGTAAAAATCTCACCGTGAAAACGTAGGCGAAGTGAGTTTGTTTTGCTAGGAATTGACACTATTGACAGCTTACTCCACGCTCACTTCACCTAAGTTTTCACGGTGAGATTTTTACAGAATAGCGCCGCTGGTACCTACTTGAAACTTTATTCAAAATAACGTTACGCTTCCACTAGAATAGTAACAAAATTAATTCCTTGGCTAGAACGATACTGACAAATGGAACGAAATCTTAAACCGTTCACTAACAATATGATCAATATATCGTTATTAGTATAACGATATAATAAAGTTATTCATTTCGATACTCAATTTTGCCAGCTTCATGACATAAAATATGACGAAATAGACGAAAAAGTATGAAGAATAAACTTTTCAAATGAATCGGTAACGTTTCACAAGTAACGTTATTAGTTTACAAGCAGATAAGCTTAATGTTACTGATAACTATAACGTTACTTATAATATTGTTCTCGTCGTCGTCGTTTCAGCCGATAAACGTCCACTGCTGGACATAGGCCTCCCCCAAATTTGGGAGGGTTTGCCATAATCGCCACGCTTGGCAGGCGGGTTGGCAATCGCAGTATGGTATGATGGTGGAATACATAGAGAACGCTGCTACCCATTCTCCGGTACGACCCTTAGTCGCCTTTTACGACACCCACGGGAAGTAAGGGGTGGTGGTATTCTTTAAGTCCGGCACCACACAGACTAATAATATTGTTCTACGAAAATGATATTCTATAACGTTTTTCTTAGTTTTTATTGCAATTTTTAGGCTTTAGTATCGTTACAAATTTTGAAACGTTATACGATAACATTAGTGGTAACGGAACGAAATTCATTTCGTTTTCAAGTCCCTGCATAGAAACACTAAAAACGACTTTTATTTATAACTAGCTGACCCGACTGACGTTGTCCTATCCAGATTTCAATAGTTCATACGAAAGAAAAAAAAACCTTTTAAATACATTTATTTAGCACAGCACACAATCTACATCAGCTCTAAATAAATAATTATAATATACAGTCAACAAAAGAGATAAGTATGCAGGATCGTCGGATATAGTTGAAGTTTAGTAAGAAACCGATGGATGTTCTCGAATAAAATTTAATGTTACTAATAGAAAACAAACAGCTCATATAACAAATAAATTTTCAGTCGATAACATCCATCGGTTTCTTACTAAACTTCAACTATATCCGACGACCCTGCATACTTATTTCTTTTGTTGACTGTACTTATTCACAAAACATAAACTTTGACAATAATTTAAGTTTACAGAGAGGTATGCAAATATCTTAGACAAAGAAAAGTATAGACGGCGGAGCTCCATTTCATTTCCACAAGAAAGGGATAAAGTATTGAGTTATTATAAGTAACAGAAAAGGATAAAGCTATATTATTTCCGTCTCTCAGTGCGTGCCAGTTTTTTCAAGGCAGCTACTTATGTAGCTCATGTTAGTTATGTTAGTTTTATGTCTCATGTGTGGCCACCCTACCCGATGCTCTATAGCTTTCTTACTCTAAAGCTGAATTTACATTACGAAACTAGTTGCACAAACTTAGCTATTCATTGATTGTTTCACGTGTAAATAATTATCTATTTACACTATCAATGAATTACTAAGTTTGTGCAACTAGTTTCGTAATGTAAATCCGGCTTAAGGCAAATTTAAATAGATTTTACAGAGGTTGGATACAAAAGGTAGGTAGTCTTCAAAAGTCTTGCCCTCAAACTAGGAAACTCCTATATCTTGGGAGGCACTAATACAATAAATAAAAAGCAAAAAGTTTTTTCCGAATTTAATCATTTTACGGGGCATTTTCAAATTGTTATTTTTAATAAAAACTTAATTCGGACTATTACGAACATTTTAAAACAAAAAATTGCTAAATCGTTCCTGCTGTCCTCAAGAGAGAACGGCTGGAACTTTCAAATTAGCGAACAGTGCAAAATCGATTCAGTAATTTTCAAGATATGGACTAATACGTGTAAGTGTGACGGCCTGGCTTATTGATACGAGCTACGGGTGTATTGTCAAAGGGAAAACATCTCAAAACCTTGGTCAAATTCTGGTACACTATTTACAACAAAACTATTACCTACTTTTTTCAAACAAATCGACGCCTCCCACGCATAAGGTCGACCGGGTCCGGGTCGGTGGTCTTACGACCTTACGCGTGGGAGGTATCGAAATATTCCAGTTTTAACTTAAAACTAATAAAAATTACGAGATAAAAAAGTAATATAAAAAAAATTAAACCGACTTCAATAAGATCACCATCATCATCATCATTTCAGCCGAAAGACGTCCACTGCTGGACATAGGCCTCCCCCAAAAGGGGGGGTTTGCCATAATCGCCACGCTTGGCTGGCGGGATGGCAATCGCAGTATGGTATTGATGTGGAATGCATAGAGAACGCTGCTGCCCATTCTCCGGTACGCCCCTTAGTCGCCTTTTACGACACCCACGGGAAGTAGTAGTAAGTTTGCAAGACTTACCGCTGACAATGTTTAAAAAAATACTTTTCTAACTATTGATATTTAAAAGATATTATACCATTAAGGATTATTTAGATGACAAATCAATGGAAGCTGTAATTTGTAAGCTAGATTAATGGACATCGCTGATTGTGAATACATTTGCACGCCGTGTTATGGCAGGATTTATGCTGAAACAAATTCAATGTAACACCTTAAGTAAGTACCATTATTCTAGCAAATAAATATTTTCGATTTGATTTGATTTGATTTGAGTATGGGGCGGTAATTCAACAAGATATTAACTCAAAATTATGAAATAACTTTAATTTCGGAAGTCGGTGGCATCAACTAAAACTAAAATACAGGGGGCCTTAAAAGGCCACTTTGGCAGAATCATAAAAAGACAACATTATGAATTATAATGGACAGTTAACTGTTAAGTTAATCGTATCAAATCCCATTGGTGAAGGATTTTTCAGTTTTTTTTTCTGTGCTAAAATACCAATCAATCCAATCCAAATCCAATCCCAAACTCTTTGATTATACCTACGTAGTGCTTCGAAAAAAAGAAAAACACGGACTGTCTTCGCCATATTTTGATTCTTAATTAAATCCTTTAATGATTCTGCCAAGGTGGCCTTTTTAGGCCCCCAGAACCTAAGAGACCGACTTCCGAAATTAAAGTTATTTCATAATTTTGAGTTAATTTCTTTTTGAAGTCGGTTTAATTTTTTTACATAGATTTGGACCCTTCAAACAAGATTATATTTCTTTCGTAGTTTGTCATCATCTGCCTTGTCTTTTCTCAAGTATATTAGTGTTGGCTTCCAATCTAACCGGATGCAGTTTCTTCCAATTGAAATAAATGCTTTGAGTTTGAGTTTCCGTAGTTTGTCCGGGCAGACATTAATTTGTAGGAAGTCTTGTTGAGATCGCAATTTCATTTTGTGTTTTTCTTTAAGTTTGTGTGTATATTTTTATTTAGAGAAATTTGGTATCAAACCCTGTATAATTAATATAAATGGATGTTTGTGTACTGTTCATTAATTTCCTTTCTTTGTAAAATGGTGTTGGAATAAGTTATTCTTAAGTAAATAACTAGCTACACTAGCTCTTTTTGAATAGATGTGGTAAAAGAATAATTTTACAACTATTTACATACCTACAAAGTGCGGAGCCCTCGGTGCGCGAGTCCGACTCACACTTAACCGGTTTGGTAATTATTACAGTATATACTTTTAATTTCATATGCATTTAGTAAAACTGTTATTTCGATATTACAGACAATTCAATTTTATTAATTTGTATAGAAGATAATATTAGATTTATTTATAAATATTATATTTTATTAACGACGAAAAAACAGGTGTCATCTGGAATACTTGGTTATATCTCCCGAGGATTTGAGGTGATTTAGATCTGGTTTCGAGGACCTTTTGTGGAAGATGCTTCAGTGTCACTCCTGCGATAACGCTACTGTAATTTTTTATTCGTCCTTCAGCTAAAAATCATAATCCTTTTGCCTAGATTATGATGATGAAAAACAAAGGACGAAGACACGAAGCGATTTATAAATAATAAGTGAAGATGTAAACATCGTGAGAAAACCTGGGCTTTTAGACAATATAAGTTTGAAATCGCGAACCTGTGTTTCGAGCAAGTGTGCAAGGTGATCAATAAGATAAGATAAGATTTATTTATTTGTATAAACATGGTATACATACAAGAGCATGCAAGATGATAATAAATTCCATTATACTTAGTCCAATCATGTTTAGCCTTATAATATATTGGCGTACAAATATTTTGAGTCAATATAATTAATAAACATCATAATAAAACTAATGTCATACAAGTTTTTCGACCAAAAATTCAGACACACTATAATATGCCTTTTGCGATAAAAACACCATCAACTGACGTTTGAGCGCATTGATACTTAGCTCCTTCCAATGTTCTTGCCTTCTTTGTATGAGAAGAAGTCCTTTGGCTTGTAGCTGTAGGGCGGTAATAGGTAATACGGACTGGTGTCCGTAGCTCGACGTCGAAGCGAGTATTTTGCATACGGCGGCGTAATATGCCAGGATATTATTACGTAATCGTTCTTAGATATTACAATATTACAATACTTAGATATAACATAGGTATTACAATAGAAAATATATAAGCAAATTATGCTATACTCACTGAAGTCATTATTATAAAACCATAACATAACTATTTATTATTATACACCAACATGTAAACTCGTACACATAATTATATGCTTAAAAACATAAACAAGTCATTCATTACATAACATGTTATTACCTACACTATGATAATCAAGTAATCCAGTAGACACTACATATATATTTAATAAGTTTAAAATTTAAAAATCTTTCTTTCTGTCGGTTTTAAAAGCAAGTCAACTGTGGGTACTTACCACTTTTATAATATACGTGGCGCACTATGTAGGTACCATTTTGTTGAAACTCAGATGTGTCTTCTCGACATCCGTATGTCACTAACGGGATGCAGCAGAATACCAGCGTCAGGTATTGTACCTGGCATAATTATGCTGAGCTGGACTCCCATTTGGTGCAACCATGAGACACACACCGCCCAGTAGTGATCGACCGTTATATGTAGATGTACAACATGAGCGAGGTGTCTATGGATCAATTTATCTTTTTAATCTTTGTTTTTTTTTTCTTTCACCTGTTTTTAACGTTTTTTAATATCTGTATTGTGTCTTTTGTTGCACTGAATAAACGTTTTATCTATCTATCTATCTATATTAATGAACTGAAAGGTGTGAATTTCACTCAGCTAATACTTACTGAATTTTCAAGAAAACCTATTGCACTTTTCTATAAAACAGCCTTTATTTTTTTTATAACCTACGAAACATTTTCACGTCTAGGATCATGTGCTATATTCATGGTTACAGCTTGCGCACCGATGTCCCTCTCATGTCACTCTGTATTATAGCCACATCACGGTTTTCTCAAGCACAGTCATGTATATACACCGTGTTCCGGTCTCTCCATGTTTTTCTTATGTATTTTATTAGGATTTACCGTATGCAATTATGACGCTGCTGTAGCGGTTGCGGGACAAAGATCGTATTCCGTTTGGCGACGTAATTTATTTATAAAAAAACAAAGCCTTCACGTCGCATTACAACGTTAGTGCCTGTTAACGTAAAACATACTTAGTAATAAACTTCGACTAGATGTTCAGATCATGGAAATAACCATTTTCCAATAAGGACACATTAATGAATTCTTATTTTTTGTTAATATTCATAAAAACTAAATACCTTGAAGTAAATCACCCGATATGCATGCCTCTTTATCCAAATTGGCAACGACGTATTTTCATTCATAAGATTTCGCAGGCTGAAACTTGTCGAAACTAAGTTAAGAGTTTAAGACCCTTTCTCACTGCATAGCTCAATTAAATTTCATTAAATGAAGTTACGAAGCCTTTTTAAGTTCTACTTCCTGTGATAGATTTAATTTGTAAAAGCTATATAAGCGTTTACAAAGTTTATGGATAACGTGAAGAACACGGTGTATATCATCATCATCTGCCTAGCCTTTTCCCAACTATGTTGGGGTCGGCTTCCAGTCTAACCGGATGCAGCTGAATACCAGTATTTTACATGGAGCGACTGCCTATTTGACCTCCACAACCCAGCTACTGGGTAATATGATACCCCTTGGTAAGACTGGTTTCAAAATAGTAGGTAAGTAATAATATTTTATAATTTTGCCAGTAGCCTAACAGAATTCCTTTTTTGTTTCAGAGAAATTACCTACTGTGAGTCGGAGGGTCAAAAGATATAAAGAAGAGGGTTTTAACCAACCAGTTACCAGTTGAAGTTGCATTGCAAGGAAATATGCAGATATATGTTTAAATATGTAAATATGGTGTATAATAAACAAAAATAATTATGATATTACAGTTAAACTATCCCGCATCCGTGGAAACCAAATTTTTTTCCTGAATAATATTATCATAATAATGTAGGTGCAGGACTTGTTTACTAATCGCTATCAGGTTATTGTTATTTATCCACCATTTATAATATAATTTTTATTAAAATATGTTTTTAATACTATGATCCTACTAATATTATAAAATCGAAATTTTGTGAGGATGGATGGATGGATGTATGTTACTCTTTTACGTAAAACCTACCCAACGGTTTTGAATGAAAGGCACACAGATAGTTTATATCCAGGATTAACACATAGTATACTTTTTATCCCGATATTTAGGTGAAACCGTGGCTCTGTTAGTAATATTATACAGGAAGAGATAGCTGATTCATATAGATACGATTTTTTAAAATTAATGTTCATGAATCTTCTCGATAAATCTATATTCATTTTTAACCGACGAAAAAACACAGGAGGTTCTCAAGTCGACGCGTTTGTATATATATATATATATATATATTGTACGACCACGCATAACTTTTTACAGTGCTGTCTGGTTTTGATAATTCTTTTTTGCATTACATTCTCGGCAGAACCTGATGTTGTAGAAAAGTTTCCGCTTAATTCCTCATTCACGCATAACATAATAACAGAAGACATTACTGGAAAATCTTGCTGAAATGCTTAGAAAAGTTTTGAAGGGAGTTCATAATTTTCTGTTCCATTAGACTTTAAGCCTAGACCACTATCTGGTCTATCTTTATACCACGGGGCCTAAAAAGGGCACTTTGGCAGAATCATAAAAGAATAACATTATGAATCTTAATTATGGTGAAGACAGTCCGTGTTTTTCTTTTTTTCGCTGCACTACGTAGGTACAATCAAAGAGATTGGGATTGGATTTGGATTGGATTGATTGGTATTTTAGCACAGACAACAAAATTACCTGAAAAATCCTTCTCCCATTGGAGAAGGATTTTTACGATTACGATACGATTGGATTTGATACGATTAACTTGACAGATGACTGTCCATTATGATTCACTCTTATCCTTTTATGATTTTGCCAAAGTGGCCTTTTTAGGCCACCAGGTGCCTTTTGTATGACCAACACTTGGTCTTGCTTGTCCGGAATTCCAAGAATTAATAAAATAGTATATTTAGCCCCAGACAAGATATAGCGCTGTTTCGATAAACAAAAGGGACTTCATGCAGGGTGTGTAATAACAGGGAACGACGTGGTTCTAGCGTTATATTGTGAGATTCGGCCAATTTACTCCTACTTGTTCCTCGCTTCTAAATCCTGTCTTAGCAATTTCCTGATTTCTTTTACCCGCTAGATTTTGGTTTAGTAAGTAGAAGGAAGATTTTTTTTAGGTTTTCCGTGATCGACTGATTTTAGAGAAGTGAATTCGTTAAGTGAACATCGATCGCTGCATGGCAAAGAATAACAAGAGATGAACAGGCAAAGCCTCCTAACATTTCGGCAACGCTGTGCGGTACGAGGGCGGGCACAGTGGCGGTAAGGCGGGCGGGATCGGAGAGTGCGCGAGGGGAGGTCGATAAGCAGCATTTCAGTATTTCAGTGTGACTCGGTCGGTCGAGGCTCACGGTCGCTTCCCGTGCTCACAGTGCGGTCGACTCGCTCTTCTCCTACCCTTGCTCAACTAAGTTCATTCCGCTCCCGCGTCGCTCGTTCGTTTGGTCGCTCGCTAGTTCGCATTGCTTGCAAGTTCGCGTCGCCTGCTAGTGTACGCGTTCACCGCTCTCGCGCGTTTCGCGCCTTCCCGGAGGTTTTATAAGTAAGTATCTTTTTCAGCGTAGCTGTCACCTGAATGTTCTCCATGTTTTTCTTAAGTATTTTCTTAGGATTTTTCGTATGCAATTTTTTTTTAGGCGCTGCTGGAGCGGTTGCGGGACGCAGATCATATTCCGTTTGGCGACGTAATTTATTTATAAAAAAACAAAGCCTTCACGTCGCATTACAACGTTAGTGCCTATTAATGTAAAACATACTTATTAATAAACTGCGGTACTTGAATAATACTTCCGAAATGGATTTGGCTATCGGTATAAATCTTCATACGTGTACGTGACTGGATTTGAATGTGTTTTAATAGAATCAATAATGGGGGTAGGAATATAATGTGATTGTTTTAATCCGTGTCTGAAATTCAGTCCACTAATTTATTTTGTACGGGGCTTGGTTCTGGGTCGCGCTGTTGCCGAGTTCTCTTTTACTTCTGTTGACTTAGTGCTTTGTTTAAGCTCGTTGTGTGAGGTAACACCATTTGAGAAAGCTTTAGGATCTTCGTTTTGAATGTTTCTTTTATCTATGGGATTTTATGTAACTTGTACATGAAATAGTTTCAGAACGGTAGACTCTGTATCTTTTGCGAGGTATCATTTTGGTTGACCTTTGCCAGAATTGATTGTAGAACAAAAATCGTTTATATCAGTTACGTAAAATGACAAATTTTTCTTATACCTAATTCCGATTTCATAGACAATCGTTACTCCCTCAGAACGAGAGGAGGTCCCGGTAGTGGGAATGTTATAGGATTATGATTATGCTACACAATCATTTGGAAAAGGTATTCAAGGGAATGCAACCTAATTACAACCTTAATTAGGAAAAACGAAAATGTCATCAACCCAGGTTCATTTAGGAATAGGTTTCAATAATTACGACGGGTCAATAATTATGTCGACTGCTTTGAGTTCTTACTAATTATTAATCAACACGATATTAGCTCTACTTATAAATTACATAATTTAAGCAATGTTGGGTAAAAAGAATCTATTGGTTTTCTAAAGCTACGCCTTTTATCAAATACGTTATTATTTTCCTAAAATAAAAAGAAAAAAAAATCCGTCACAGTTCTTATTAATATTATTTTTGTGCGGGAATCGGTAAACGTCTCCTGGAGAACGAATAACAAAAAAAAAAAAAACGATTGAGTACGCGTATCAATAGATAGATACTTGGTTCAAACAATTTCATCAATGAAACCTTTATTCGTACGTCGACGTCTGGTTGTTTGACTCGTACGTGGTTGTTAAGGATAACTTTAGGGAAACGATAAATATTTTTAAGGTAATTATTTACGCCAGTCTGTTAACGTTTTCTTGTAACTACAATGGTTATGGAACCTGCCCTTACTGGCCCGTCTAAAAAAATAACCCTGTATAAAAAAATATCGCGTTATGTTCAGTTTGCATTATGTTATTTTCTTGCCTGTGGAATACAATAAAATTGGGTTTAGACGGTGCAACTTTTATTGTTGCTTCAACTAATCAACTAACAACGCAACCTGCAAATCAGACTAAAATGACTGAAGATAGACTTGTCTAGACATTTTGAAAAAGTATGTTCTTTCGTTTTTTCTGTGCGTTGTCGATCAATATAATTAGTCACGGATGCTTTTTACATTGTAGGTTGTAACCGGAATAGGGTTTTAACAAACACAAATTTCCCGAGCTGTATTAATCAACAATTAGTTTTATAGAAATTATGGATGGCTCATCCAGCCAATTATGCCACCTCAGCTCTTATAGCATTAAGGACAATAAAGAGAAAGAGAAATAAACAAGAAAAAAAAGAGAAAAAGATTATTCTGTAGTACATCAGGGTACGGAAGCTCAAGTAAGAACTTGAGCTTCTGTACCCTGAGGTACTGGTATTGGTTGAGGTATGGCGTGAACTCGTTGAGAGGGGGCGTGTATCTAGGCTGAATATGTGATGAGCTCGTTAAACCCGGCTGTAATTCGTGGGTCTTTGAAAGTTGTTAGGAGTCTTCGAACGTTCGAAAGTTTGGCAACCAGTCTTACCAAGGGGCAGCGTGTTACCCAGTAACTGGGTTGAGATCTGGGGCCCTAAAAAGGCCACTTTGGAAAATCATAAAAGGATAACATTATGAATCATAATATGGCGAAGACAGTCCGTGTTTTCTTTTTTTCGCTGCAATACATAGATATAATCAAAGAGATTGGGATTGGGATTGGGTTTGGATCGGATTGATTGGTATTTTAGAACAGTAAAAAAAAATTACTGAAAATTCTTCACCAATGGGATTTAATACGATTAACTTAACGGTTAACTGTCCATTATGTTATCCTTTTATGATTCTGCCAAAGTGGCCTTTTTAGACCCCCAGGAGGCCTAAAAAGGCCACTTTGGCAGAATCATAAAAGGATAACAGAATAACTAACTAACTGTATCAAATCCCATTGGTGAAGCATTTTTCAGTATTTTTTTTTTGTGCTAAAATACCAATCAATCCAAGCCCAATCTCTTTGATTGTACCTACGTAGTGCAGCGAAATAAAGAAAAACACGGACTGTCTTCGCCAATTCATAATTCATAATGTTATCCTTTTATGATTCTCCAAAGTGGCCTTTTTAGGCCTCCAGATAGGCAGACACTCCTTATAAAATACTTACTGCTGCATTCGGTCAGACTGCAAGCCGACTCCAAGATAGTTGGGAAAAGGCTAGGTAGATGATGATCAGCAGTGCTGGCCCAGTGGTAACGGCTCCAACTTACGTTTTGTAGGTCGTGGGTTCTAACCCAGAAAGGCGCTTTACTTTGTGTAATTTATTTCATCGCCACTATTCTCACAAATGGTGAATCCTAGAACCAAAAATTCGAAGACTTGTGACATCTACCGACGTACACTGGGCCCGCGTGGTGGATTACGGCGCACTCTCTTTCACAGAGAGGAGACTTGCGTCCCAGCAGTGGGAACGTCAAAGGTGAAAGGTTGATATTATACTTATGGTAGTTTATGTTAGCGCCGATTTGAGAGGAATAGCTTTTAAAGCAAATGGTCACGGAAGTAGGTATCTAATGAATCTCATTACTATTCTGCTATTTCTTCTATTACATTTCGAGAATGCTTATCCACACGTTATTACAATGTAAATAAAAAATGGAATTGATTATGCTCAATCTTCGGCTTCAATATGGCATGATATTGGCGCTTTTGATATTCCACGCGAGTCTGACTGGCACATATCCTTATTTTGACACGTTTTTACGTGAAAACGTCTTATCGCTCGTAGTACTAATAAGTTCAATATTTTTGACTGAGAAAATGAAATAAGATTTCAATCGCTAACAAATACGAGACTATATGCTAGATCAAACGGTTGAGCATGCAAAAGATAGGTCATGTCAACTAATTTTGAGCCAGGATTATTTTTCTCACGGTATCTATTTTTTATCATGTTATTTCTTTGGGTGTGCCGTAATTAATGGATAACCTCTTAAGGGGTCATTGTACATAAGTACAATGACCCCTTCAGAGGTTATCCATTAAAGGTTATCCTAATGTTATCATTATGAACAGCTATTACTATGAGACCAAACCTGGAATCGCGAAAAAAGAATCTGCAGCTGTTACCTATATTTTGACGAGGTATGCGAACATAAATGTAGGGAACAGCTGATTTTTTTCGCGATTTCATCCTGGCACAGTCTGGAAAGGACAGAACTCAACGGTTCACTCCTTAATATTTGCCATAAAAAGCACAAAATGATCATTGTTCCATTTTTCTTAACTGTCATTCTTGGATCTTTGGCAGTCGATACGGGTCGTCAGAGACCCGAAAGTCTGACAACCAGTTTTACCAAGGGTTATCGTATTAAATTACCCAGTAACTGGTTAGTGGAGATCAGATAGACAGTCGCTTCATGTAAAACACTGGTATTCAGCTGCATGCGGTTAGACTGGAAGCCGACCCACACATAGTTGGGAGAAAGGATAGGCAGATTAAAAAAATCGTAGAAATTAAACATTATTTCCTTAGTCTAATTTTGTATCAGGAAATACGTTGCTAATCTAAACTTCGCTCTATGAATCCGTCCAAAACGTTAATATGAATTTTAATGACGATGTATTATTTATATTGAGAGACCATAAACCTAATAACACAGACTGATATTCGATCTCTTGAATGTTGTGCGGCTGACTTTTATAAAATAACGTTATTTAACTCGGCGGGCTGAGGTTAAAGTAAAGGGTGTCTCAGTAAGAGTGCACTTTTTAAATTTAGAATTTTTTTTTTTCGTGCAAGTGGCAACTCTGAAATTTAACAGCTGTCACCTATGTTTACCCCGATTATTAAAAATGGAGCGCTTTTCGAAAGAACAACGCGTTATAATTGTGAAAACTCATTACAATGGAGCAAAGTGAAGTCGATGCCAATTTTTCGAAAAAAGTAATCTTCTCCGATGAAGCGCTTTTCCATCTGAATGGCTACGTAAATACACAAAATTGTCGAAATTGGGGCTCAGAAAATCCTCATGCATTCCATGAGAAACAAATGCACCCACAACGAGCAACTGTCTGGTGCGGATTTTGGTCAGGTGCCTTACTTTTTTGGAGATGAGGCCGAAATTGCAGTGACTGTGAACGGCATTCATTACAGGAATATGATAACCGAGTTCTTGTGGCCTCAACTGGACGGCATGGATCTGGCCAACATGTGGTTTCAGCAGTACGGCGCCACCTGCCACACCGCGCATGAACAATCGACTTATTGCAGCAACGGTTTCCAGAACACATTATCTCACGAAATTCTAATGTCAACTGGCCACCAAGATCGTGCGATTTAACGCCGTGCGATTTTTTTCTTTGGGGTTTTGTGACATGTCGGGCTTATGCGAATAAACCAGAAACAATTCCTGAGATCAAATCAGAGATCCAACGCGTCATCGGTGAGATACAGCTACATCTCTGTGTAAAAGTCATAGAAAATTTCATGAAAAGAGTAATGGCCTGTCATCAGAGCCTGAGGGTTATTTGTCGGATATTTTATTCTATACTTAATCGGAACATGTCTTCTTTACAATCCAATAAAACTATCACAACTCTCTCATAAAATAAATGCTTTTATTTTAAAATGAAAAAGTGCACTCTTACTGAGACACCCTTTATAAGACGATCTAAATCTAGTACTGAAGATCTCATTTGAGAACCAAGGCATGATAGAAAGGTCTGAGAATATCACAGTTAATACCATCAAGACAACACACTTCCATTACAATTGATCCCACGCTAAACCAGTTTCAGACGAAATATTTAGTATTCTGTGTGTACTCGGGTTTCCCATAATAGGCCCCTTTGACGTTTACCCTGAGTGCATTCTCTGATCCGAGAAATACGCCAGTAAAAGCCGTTATTCAGACAATTTTCCAGCTAATTTTATTTATCAACATCGGGAAGCAGAGAATCACTGGCAGGTAGCGTGCTACTTTTTACCTAAAAGGTTCCCACTGCTGAGACACAGTCTCCTCTCAGTGAGAGGGAGTGGGCCATAATCCATAACGCGGGCCCAGTGCAGATTGGTAGATATCATATGTCTGCTTTTTTTTACTGTGGGACATGCAGGTTTCCTCACCGTTTTGAGAGCTTTGGTGATGAAATAATTTACATAAAGCAAAGCGCCAGTCTGGATTGGAACCTATGACCTACTACTCGTAAGTCGGGGCTGTTACCACTGCGCCACCAGTGCTCCTGGGCTATCACTGCTCCTGGGCTATCACTGCTGGGCTATCATTGCTCCTGGGCTATCACTGCTCCTGGGCGATCACTGCTTCTGGGCTACCACTTCTCCTGGGCTATCACTGCTGGGCTATCACTGCTCCTGGGCTATCACTGCTCATGGGCTATCACTGCTGGGCTATCACTGCTCCTGGGCTATCACTGATCCTGGGCTATCATTGTTCCTGGGCTATCACTGATCCTGGGCTATCATTGTTCCTGGGCTATCACTGCTCCTGGGCTATCACTGCTCCTGGGCTATCACTGATCCTGGGCTATCATTGTTCCTGGGCTATCACTGCTCCTGGGCTATCACTGCTCCTGGGCTATCACTGCTCCTGGGCTATCACTGCTCCTGGGCTATCACTGCTCCTGGGCTATCACTGCTCCTGGGCTATCATTGCTCCTGGGCTATCACTGCTGGGCTATCACTGCTGGGCTATCACTGCTCCTGGGCTGTCACTGCTCCTGGGATATCACTGCTCATGGGCTATCACTGCTCCTGGGCTATCACTGCTCCTGGGCTATCACTGCTCCTGGGCTATCACTGCTCATGGGCTATCACTGCTCCTGGGCTATCACTGCTCATGGGCTATCACTGCTCCTGGGCTATCACTACTCATGGGCTATCACTGCTCCTGGGCTGTCACTGCTCCTGGGCTATCACTGCTCCTGGGCTATCACTGCTCATGGGCTATCACTGCTCATGGGCTATCACTGCTCCTGGGTTATCACTGCTCCTGGGCTATCACTGCTCATGGGCTATCACTGCTGATAGGTTTCAAAAGCTATTCAAGTACCGGTCTGTTGTAACGATTAAAATACCAGTAGGTACACTCAGACCAAATAAAAAGTCAACACACAGCGCTCCATATACAGTGAAACATGCAACAACTACACCTCCGCTCTGTGCATACACGCTCACACGCACACATATACAACCAAACTACACCTCACAATGTGCACACATGTTTACGAAACCGGCCTCACTTTACTGTTGACAGCCCTCTGTTATGGTTTTTATTTGGTCTGAGCCAGTACAAGGCTAATTCCTGTATCTAAAAAAAACATTATATTTGCCAATCAGTGTAGTCCCAATATTACACTACTAAGATATAACACAATCATTTTACGAGGCGATATTTACTAATAACCATCGGTAAATTATTTGGGAAATTGGTACCTAATAATAATTTAGATAGAAACACAATGAAACCATTTCGTTGGAAATAACCTTAGTTTTGTGTGGTCATGTGTATAACACGCACCACTAACAAGGAATTTTGGTTTTTTAAAGATTCTAGTTTCAATTCTACACGGTTCTACTGTGATTTTAACTGAACTTCAGTTAAATTTATTATTATTTAATTTTTATTAGAGAACACGCAAAAAGAATAGTTACTTTACGTGGTTAACTAATCGAATAAATCAACGGAAATGTAAAACAAGAAGGCATTTTTAAAATTCAATCCATGTACCTACTGTACCAAATTATAAAAGTTGTCTAATTAATAAAACAATTTAATTGTTGTTTCCCGTTCTGCCTTTACCCTCTGTCCTAATTATGCCGCCCCACAGCGTACGGTGACATTTGTATGGAATTATTTAATCATTTTATTGAACTGGGTAGATACCATACACACGAATGTAAGCTTAGGGTCGCGGCACTGAATATAAACCAAATCAATTAAACTTTGACCGTTTTTGAAGAGTTTTCCGGAGAAAGTTTTGCTGTTCCGTTTAAAAAGAAAAACATCTTGTTCGGGAGACGCACAGGAAATACTAACAATAAAAATGAGTATTTAAAACTAACACTTTAAAAACGAGACTTGTGAGAGGCCAAAAAGGCTCAAGGTTCAAGGCTCAAGACTAATACAATAAATATCGCATTTTGGGCGATTTTCTTTCTTATTTTATTGATACTAGGAGTTCGGACAATTTATTGCTTCAATTACCGTTAGTTCTCATGCAACTGACGGGATTGGCGGAGATGCAAATTCGTTATTGTCACTTGGGGTAGCATTTTTCCTACACACACACCACACACAGCACACCGCATCAGACACCATCGGTCATGGGACAGTATACCGGTACCATAACTGCACAGCAGTAGCACGACGTCGCCTCAAACTTAGGCTACAGCTAGCGGCCAGCGCTCTAACTACGCGTTGTCCGCGAGGTGCAAGCTCGCAGTCCGTGCGCCGGCCGCGAGGTGCAAGCTCGCAGTCCGCGCACTGGCCGCGAGGTGCAAGCTTGCAGTCCGCGTGCCGGCCTCGAGGTGCAAGCTCGCAGTCCGCGCACTGGCCGCGAGGTGCAAGCTCGCAGTCCGCGCACTGGCCGCGAGGTGCAAGCTTGCAGTCCGTGCGCCGGCCGCAAGGTGCAAGCTTGCAGTCCGAGCGCCGGCCTCGAGGTGCAGGCTTGCAGTCCGTGCGCCGGCCGCGAGGTGCAAGCTCGCAGTCCGCGCACTGGCCGCGAGGTGCAAGCTTGCAGTCCGCGCGCCGGCCTCGAGGTGCAAGCTTGCAGTCCGTGCGCGACTATATAACCTGGGTTACGAAAGTGGAGAGTTTTAGTTTAGTTTAGCCCTTAAATCCGGAATCTATCCACTACAATGGAAGATATCACGTGTGACTCCCATACCGAAATCTTCCAATAAATCTTCAGTCGATGAATATCGTCCAATAGCGATACTATCTTCTCCCGCGAAAGTTTTCGAGAATATCCTCCATCGAGGATTTTACAAGCAAGTGAAGCAGCACCTGTGCAATGACCAGCATGGTTTTCGTGAAAAAAGATCTGTCAATACCAACTTACTGACACTAGTTAATTACATCTCGACTAGTCTTGATGTGGTTGCGAATGCCAGATCCCTCTTATATGCTGGTGACTTAAAACTATTTTTTTAAATCAAATATGAGCACGATTGCCAAGCTCTGCAATCAGACATTGACGCAGTATTTAAGTGGAGCTTAGAAAATAAAATGGAATTTAATAAGTCAAAGTGCTACATGATGTCTTACGGTCGAATGCGGCGCCCAGTCAACTTTCTATACAAACTGAATGGAGAAACAATCACAAGAACTGATTCCATGAAAGACCTGGGAGTCACATTCGACCGTAAGCTCACTTTTCGCGACCACATCGCATCCACTGTCAAGGAGTCCTTCAGGGGCCTTGGCTTTGTATTGAGAAACTGTCGTGACTTCCACAACCCCCACGTTATCAGGCTTCTTTGTGGGGCATTGGTCCTTAGCAAGCTTGAGTCTAGTGCGTGCGTATGGAATCCTTTTGAGAAGCAGTTTGCGTTAGCTTTAGAGAAAGTGCAAAAAGCATTCCTCAGATACCTTTACAAGCATATGTACGGGTTTTATCCCTTCTTGTATCCCACTAAATTCGTGTTGGGCTGTTTGGGTTTCAATTCTCTAGAAGTAAGACGGTCGCGCGATCAGATGATACTGATATTTAAAGCTTTTCGGGGGATTATCGATGACCCTGAGTTGCATAATGTAATATGCAATCTATTTGTCCCAGACAATTACTGTCGCGGCAGGAAACACCGCTAATTGGATCTTCCAACTTGCCGCACAGTTGCGCACTCCAAGTCACCCATCCCTCGGACATTAGGCGCTATTAACGCTCTCCTGGACTCAATATCTTGCTATGTTTGCGGATGAATGGCAGATGATACTATCGGAATGTTTGAAGTTTTGTGAGAAGAACACATGACTGAGTTGAATCAATTATATTTTATGTCAAATTATATTAAATAGTGTAATTGGCTTCGGCCGTTCTATTTTAAATAAATAAATAATGTCGCAGGCGACTCGGAGTCGGCGCGCAGTAAGCACAAGGTCGGCGCGCTGTAAGCACGCGGTCCGCTCGCTATCAAGCACGCGGGCTGCGAGACGAGTTGTATGATAGCGGCAAGCACGCTGACTGCCCGCCGTTGGCTTTTTCATATTGACATTATGAAATATATTATACGACCCACGATTTAATGCTCTAATTTAAATGACAAGTTAATTGCTGGGTTGGAGCGGTGCTGGTATAGTGTGCCATGACTCGGTGTCAATTTATATTCTAATAAACTGACTAGAAAAGAGTCTCTTTAGTTGGGTTTTAACTGTTTCTCCATTAAATATAAGCATTTTCAAATCGTCTCTTTTGACTCCCAGAAATCGAAGCAGTGACAAAAACATACCAGTTTTTCCTACCCAACCCAGTCTCATTATTAAACGGGTCAGAAAATGGAATCGCTATCAACCGCGCTGCTTTACTTAGCCTAGTGAATTGGATGCACGTATTCCTATAAAATACGTAATTTTGCGAATTATTTGTTGCATTTAATATTTTTTTAATTGAAAGGTACAGCAAACAGTAAGGGCGAGGCCCCATTAGTGCGTTGCGTTGCGTCGTTGCGGATCAACGCATCAACGCATTTTATGCCACACCTGCGTTAAGTCATTATGAATATAATGATGACTAATAAATTAGACATTATTGACTAATTTAATTGAAATAGTAATTAAGTTGTCATCATCTATTAGCAGCACTTCTAGCAGATAAAATCTACTTGACTAAAAATCCTAATAGGTACTTTACCCTCCAAAGACCGCTGTATAATCTGACTTTCAGATCAGCACAGTCCATGTTGTGCCAGTTGATAGGAAAAAGTACCTTCATGAATAGTGGTTTAGAGGATAACACGGGGTACGCACAAACAAAGAAAAAAAAGTTGAAAATAATTGCCAAAGGATTCACTAAAAGGTTTGTCCACAGAGAAGAAACTTTTGGAAAAACTGTGACTGAATATTGCCGTAAACAATACGCCGAAACAAGACTAATAAACTTCGTTTTATCATTCTGTTGTTTTAACATTGTACGAGAAACGGAACGGCCTTTGATTGACAGTTTATAGGTACCTATAGGATGGGATAGTACATTTTTAGGTTCTCAAAAAGACAAAAAATCAAAGGATTTTATGACGGATAAAACAGTATGTGTGCTTTGTTCGGATAAAGCAATATGGATATTATAACATTTTTTCATGATCGTCAATAGTTTTCGTTTATTTTCTGTGCGCTGCGGTGTGTTCCAACAAAGCTTTGTTAATACTTTTAAAAGCAGCCGTTTTTAGGGTTTCGTATCTTAAAAACGAAACACGGAACCCTTGTACACTTCGTTGTCTAACCCGACCGTCCGTCAGTCTGTTAAAACCCTTTTTCTCAGGAACGCGTCGAGACCGTATCAAATTGAAATTAATATCAAATACTTCAGTTTTGTCATTTTAACTATACAAACATTTAACACCCCGTCAGAAAATTATATACTAAAATGTCCCGGATAAGCCCCTAACTCCGCAACCCTCCTGTATGATCAATTACCTACTTTATCGTTAGCGGATAATGTTATAAAGTTACCTACTTACGATAATCGGGAGCGATGGCTCATTAAACTCAACTTTATATTTGTCTTTACGATTTAAATCAGCTAATTTCGTAGAGTTTTTATATAAATCTAATTACCTACTTATCGGGATTGTTATATTGTTATGAAACATTCTGGTGACCAACCCAGCATTTCGTAAAAATATAGTTCTATATTTTTGCCATATCGTCTACAACCGAAAGGGGATACCTACATTATTATTAGTAATTTAGTTTGTTCGACAATTAGTCGAAGGTAAATTAAAAAACCGGGCAAGAGCGAGTCGGACTCGCGCACCGAGGGTTCCGTAACATCCGGGTTTATGCATAAGGTTTATGTTTATGAAATTAAATGTTTTTTCATATTTTTGAGTTGATTGAATGAATGGTAAATTGCGGTTAACGATTTATGACGTATTAAAAAAAAACTACATGGTAATGTAGATCATATATTTTTTTTAGTTTTATCATTCTCTTATTTTAGAAGTTACAGGGCCGCGGACACACATTTTACCACTTTGGAATTGTCTCTCGCGCAAACTATTCAGTTTAGAAAAAAAAAATATTAGAAACCTCAATATCTTTTTGGAAGACCTACCCATAGATAGCCCACACGTATGGGCATGATAAAAAAAAAAATTGAGTTTCGGTTCTAAGTATGGGGAACCCTAAAATTTATTGTTTTTTTTTTCTATTTTTGTGCGAAAATCTTAATGCGGTTCACAGAATACATCTACTTACCAAGTTTCAACAGTATAGTTCTTATAGTTTCGGAGAAAAGTGGCTGTGACATACGGACGGACAGACAGACAGACATGACGAATCTATAAGGGTTCCGTTTTTGCCATTTGGCTACGGAACCCTAAAAAGCCATAGTCTTCATCAACTTCCTGTTCTTGTCCCAATTTAATTTTTCGTAGATTCAGCATATCTTCCTCTTCCATAAATCATTATTAGCAGTCATATACTATTAAAAATTACATAGTCATCTGTTGAAAAAAAAAAAACCATTCAAGAGCGAGTCGGACTCGCGCACCGCGGAGGGTTTCGTACAAAGTAGGTAGGTAAGTAAATAGTTTTCAAGGGATATTTTTTTTTGTAATATATCTTTAGAATTACGGTTTTCAGATTTTTTCCTGTATGTGTGCTACATGTATGTATGCTTCTTGCCAAATTACATAATTCTAGGTCAACGGGAAGTACCCTAAGTTTTGATTCCGGTATATAAACGCCCGTATCTTTTGATTGTGTTGATTTAGAAGTTTGTTTTTGTCACTGCTTCAAAGGATTGGAGCCTTGAGTATTTGGTATTAATTTCAACTTGATAATTCGACGCGTTCCTAAGAAAATGGCTCTTGACAGACGGACAACAAAGAGATCTTATAAGGGTTCCGTTTTTCGTTTTGAGGTACGGAACCCTAAAAAAAGCGTGTTCTAATACAAAGCTTAACATAACATCACGCCTGTAAACAAAGAAGGGTTAGGCCGATGTTTACCCGTTGTCCTAGGTGAGCGACGGGACGCGACACGTAGGGACACGACGCGACGCGTTGTAATACCACCAATACTTCACGCGACGTGTGTCCTATTTTGTATACATTCGTGAGCGACAAACGTGGCAATCTCACTTCATTATTGTTTTAACCATAGGCATGTATACTGCGTATGTACCTTTACTCGAAAATTCATATTTTGAATACTTAGCCCTACAAAAACTTCGTAAACAAACAAGAAAGGCAACAAATATAATAATATTTCGAAAGAAAGAAATAAGTTTGAAGGGTTTCATCATTTATATCCGAAAGAGCAAAACATTTTTTTTTTTAAACTGAATAAATGGTACTCTTTTTTATTAATCTGTACTCTTTATTTACCCTCTCTGAAATCAAATATACCTACTCTACTTTTTCTAGAAAAAGCCTACTTCACACTGCGTCGCGTCTCGTCGCGCAAAAAACAAGTCCGCAATTCGTCGCGTTTCGTCGCACACTGATTAAGGCGACAACGTAGACCACAAGTTCATATAACGACTATTTGATATTTTCGCGTCGCGTCGCATTACCACACTTGTCGTTCAACTAGGACAACGAGTTAGGCGACAACGTAGGCCACCACTACGACTAACGACTATTTGATATTTTCGCGTCGCGTCGTTTTATCGCGTTTGTCGCCCCGACCCTTGCTCGAGCCAGCCCGCGCCGCTGAGCCTGTAGTTCAAAATCAGTCCCTAATTAATTCCGATCCAGCCTGTCCCTTGCTGTCCTCTCCCAGCGACGCCCTAAGCCGAGGTCCGAACCCCACCGAGGGGTGCCCTTAGCGTGTAGTCGCTTAGTTTTTAGTTAGTTTTTAAGCCCTGGCTGGAGGCCTCAATTTATTGTGGCATCCACAGGAAAGTCCGGTTAAGTAGTGACGACCTCTCAAGGTCAACTACGAGATGCCATATTAAAAAAAAAAATAAAAAAAAAATATCGCGTTTGTCGTTCACCTAGGACAACGGGTTACCTATAGTGCCTATACCCACAGTTCGCCAGTCGTGTTGTGCGTGGTGTGTGTTCTAATATGTTATCATTACATAACCACACGCTCCAAAATGTGAGAGTTGTCTCTTTTAACCCGGTTCCACGCAACCTTTGATATTTTTTTAATGAAATAATTAATATTTTACTTTGTATTACAACACGAAAAATGTGACAAGGGTAAGGACATTTAGTTAATAATGACTAAGAGAAAAAAAAATGGTTTGATTAAACGTTATTACTTAATATTCATAGAGACTAGAGTACTACAGTGGTAGCCCAGTGCTAACGGCCGCGAATTACGAGTTTGTAGGTCGTAGGTTCCGAACCCAGACAGGTATTTTACTGCATGTAAATTATTTCATCACACCACTGCTCTCAAAACGGTGAGGAAAAAATCGTGAGGAATCCGAGATGTCCTAGAATCAAAAAGTCGAAGACATGTGACATCTACCAACCCGCACTGGGGTTGTGTGGTGGATTGCGTGGGGGTGGATTAAGTACGGGCCACTCCCTTGCACCAAGAAGAGACCTGTGTCCAAGCAGTGAGGACATTAGAGGCTGATTATTATATGGACTAAATTAAATGTTGAACGATCGCCTTTCAATTCAAAATATATTATTTCTGACTTAATGTCTAATTTTAGACATTAACAAGCTATTGTGAAAAAAACCTATCTTCTCTCTCTCTCTCTATCAATTATGAAACGAACACTACCATTCGTGTAATACTAAATTCATATTAACAATTCACCTTTTAAATTCTACTTTTCCTCTTTAATACTAAAGGTAAGCATTTATACTTTTATTTTTCCTTTGTCCCGAGGTAGGTAATCAGAACCGCAAATGATCTACTGTTTTCTTAATGCCCTCCCTCGCTCCTTGGTCGCAATAGCAACGTTTTCCTGAATGCTTACAATCCCTATAAATATAATTTTTATCTGCTAATAATAAATCTTTTAAGACAGTAAGAACAGTTTTATAAGCAATTATGTAATACACAAAAAGGAACGATGCATCGAAATAATTCCTTTGTTACGCGAGAGCTACGCAGGCCTACGCCGAGCTACGCAGGCCTACGCGGAGCTACGCAGGCCTACGCCGAGCTACGCAGGCCTACGCCGAGCTACGGGAATTGCTACACAACATGAAAACGGTTTTTGATTATTGTTTCAACAAAATTGATTTTATAGCTCGAATCCTGAAATTCTCATTAGTACTCGAGTTAGGTTAGACTAGGTTAGGTATAGGTTTAGTCAGTAAGAGTCTGGCAAGGGCAGGAGGATTTTCCACTCAGGAACAATAAAAAAAGGCTAGGTATAAAGGTGTGAATGGGAAACGTAGCACTGCCATCTCAATTTCCGCAGTTCTCCGGCAGACTTGACCTACATCTATATCTACATTGTGTTTCTAAAGGGGTGTTGGACCTGAAAGGGGCCATTGTACTCATCATTAACAACTCTTAAAATCATGAAAAATAATAGATGTACACTATATTTTATCGAAATGTGTGAATATAAAATAAAAACCGGCCATCACATCACATCATCAGCGTACAGCAGTCCACTGCTCTCATCCAGTCATACTGCGAAGATCTTCGCTCCAACATTATCCAACGGTCATCGGTTCTACTGCTATTATGGCCGGCCCATTGCCACTTCAGCTTTCTCATTCTATGAGCTATGTCAACAATTTTGATCCTCTGCCGGATCACCTCGATTACATCTATATTCTCTTATTTTCTGCACAAGTTTTTTATTTTATATACGTAGTACAAAAACTGTCTACTTGATTATCTTTTTGTATAAATTGCAGCTAACAGAAAATATCACAATGTACTCGTATCATTACGTTAATGGTGCCTTTTCGTGTCTGAGTCTTTTTGCTTAAACGTGCCGAAAAGTAAAATAGATTATCTATTTTTATTTATTTTACCATTTATGTACACACATGTAAACAGGAAAGAAAAAAAATAGAACAGAAAAATAGGTACAAAAGTGATGCTTATTTCATAAGAAATCTCTTGCAGCATGCCTGCGATAGGACAATAGATAGAGAGATGTAGACAGCGTGTGAAAGAGTAAAGGAGACAAAAAAATATACATAAAGTCATAGGTACACAACGCTGGTAATTTATTGCAAAATATGAAGCAATTATCTATTTACAAAAAATCCATTGTTTGAACTAAAAAATTAAAACACTAGTGATTTAGTATGTTGCTTGTAGAATAATCTGACAAAAAATCATGATTGTATATTATACTAAGGTTTTTATTGTAAAAAGAAAGTTTTTAGAGATATCTTCATGATTTTTGTCTATCGTATCAAATTAGTCATAGTATGTTTTCAACACATTATCTACCTGGCATTATCACATTATCCATTTCTAATTATATCCTGAAAAATATCATATATTTTTCTGATTTTGTTTACTGTAGTCGATCATATACTTTTATTGTTTCTAAAACTTGCGTTTTTTTTTGTTTAGGTCCTGTAAGCCCCTTTATAAAACTAAACAAATATTATGAAAATGTTATATAATAGATGCGATATTATATCTACATTATGTAGGTATAGCGTGGGCATGGTATTCAATATTTATGGCTAGACTGACAGATGTTTATCTTGCGTGTCTACTTTAGGCTTTCGTATTTTCTTTAATGTTATTATAATTTTATCGTATTCAATTTCGAAGTTCATTCAGGAGTGGGTAGGAAATAATGAAATCCTTTTTCTTTTTGATATAATATTGAAGTTTATTAGAAGGCTCAAAGTCACCCGAAGGCGATGGAGAGGGCTATGCTTGGAGTTTCTCTACGTGATCGAATCAAAAATTGAAAGATCCGCAGGGGAACCAAGGTAACCGAAATAGCCCGAAGAATTGCCAAACTTAAGAGGCTCGCAGAACAGATGGCAGTTGGGGACGAAAGGGTCTGGAGTGGCCACCGCGTACCGGTAGGCTTAGCGTTAGAAGGCCTCCCACAAGGTGGACCGATGACCTTGTGAAGGCTGCAGGAATCCACTGGATGCGCAGAACCGAACGAAGTGACGGTTCTTGTGGGAGGCCTATGTCCAGCATTGGGTGTCTTTCGGCTGAAATGGTGATGATGATTGAATGAATTTTAGCTTCCCGTTTTTATGATTTCGCACCCAAGCCATTTCATTGACCCACGATAATAAAATCTCCGAGGCCATTTACATTTTCAAATATCATAAAAACATCCCTGTTTTGCTAACATCCCATTTGTTTTGTTTTGACTTTCGGAAATGATGTCCTACAAATAAATTTGAATACGAAAGTGGTACGGTTTAAGGAAACCCGATATTATTTTATAATATTTATTCAGGACTTGGAATTGACTGCCTCGTTGGTTTAGTAGTCGCAAGCGCTACTGCTGAACACGAGGTCCTGGGTATCGTTTCCCAGGTCGGGGACAGTGACTGGGTTTTTCTATCAGTGCTTGCCCAGACTGGCACCGCGGGGCGGGGAGCGGCGCGGGTGCGGTATCGCGCGCGATCTGCCTATCCGCAGTCGAACGCGGCTGCGTTCTGTGTGCTGTCGTGTCCAGTGTTTGTCAAAATATAACATGGATAAAAAAGAATTATTTTTACTAGAATAAAAGTTCGTACTAGTTTGAGAACCCCGGTCCCCGCGCGGGCCGCCCGCGCACTCACTGCGGCCACTTGTATGAACGGGCTAAGGCGTGAGTTGCCCGCGAGCTCCCCGCGGCGAGCAGCCCGCGCCACTCACCGCGCCCGCAAGCCAACTATGATGAAGTTCTTATGCTTAATTACGCCACGCCATGCCCGCCCGTGCCCGGGCGGCCAGTCTGGCCAAGCACTCAGGAATATCTCAGTAGCAGCTCGGAGTCTGGATTCGTGTCCAGTTGATGGCATTAGGCTTGCCCCCTAATACAAGACAGCAAAACATAACTAACGAAATGTGGTTGTATTAAACCAACCATCATCATCAACCACCATCATCATCATCACCTCTGCCATCCATCATCATCATCCACCACCATCATCATCTCTGCCTAACCATCATCATCATCTGCCTAGCCTTTTCCCAACTATGTTGGGGTCGGCTTCCAGTCTAACCGGATGCAGCTGAATACCAGTATTTTACATGAAGCGACTGCCTATCTGACCTCCACAACCCAATTACTGGGTAATACGATACCCCTGGTAAGACTGATTATCAGACTTTCGGGCTTCTGACTACCCGTAACGACTGTCAAAAATCCACGAATGACAGTCAATACTGTCTCAGTCTGACACAATCCACCTTTGCCTAACCCTTTGGAAAATAGAGGCGTTGTGTTATATTATGTTTCTGCTGCGATAATATGGGGTGAGCAAAGGTTCAATGCTCTTTAACTAAGTTATTGCTCGTTTTATAGCACGATGCATCGTGCTATAGTTTTGCACGATTCATAATGCGAAGCATTAGAGAGTACGTTACGATCGAAACATTTTTTGGCTTCCTTTCACCTTCTTCACTTTCTGCAACTGTTTCTATTGTTATACTGCTGCTAGTACACAGAACCTACTTAATTGATATACCCAATTGTGAAATTTCACCCTCTCCCATTCACCCTCTTAGGTGTGGAATTTAGAAAATCCTTTTCTTAGTGGATACCTACTCTTCACAAAGAACACATCCTCCAAATTTCATGTCTCTAGGCCCAGTGGATTAGGCTGTGCGTTGATATATCAGTCAGTCAGGAGTTTGAATTTTATATAAGTACATTAAATAGATTTAATGGAGATTAATTCTCACAATATTTCTAAAATATTTCCCGTCAATCAAGTGTAACAAAAAAAAAATAAAAACAAAAGGAATTAAAAACTTGAAAACATTGTAGCTTACGAAAAAATCAATTAATTGAGTCTTTTGGTTTATAAGTTCGTGTAACCCTATTGAAAATGGCTCTTTTATTGAAAGTAATTTAATTATAATTAATAAAAACTAACTAATATACTATTTATGGTTTTATATACGACCAAATGAGTATTATGAGTTGACTATTGGATTTTCCAAATTTTTCCATTTTCATCGCAGTGGTGGAGCGGTGGGCTGAAAAGTTGCGTGGAAATCGGTTGTCATGGTATGGGCATGTGTTACGAAGAAATGAGGAAAATGTCGTGAGGCGAGTTCTGAGAATGGTTGTCGATGGCTATAAGAGTAGGGGAAGACCACAGAAACGATAGATGGACTGTGTGAATGATGATATGGTTAGAAAGGGAGTGAGTACCGAGATGACGACATAGAGAAGTATGGAAGAAAAAGACATGTTGCGCCGACCCCAAATAAATTGGGGTAAGGGCAGGAGAATGATGATGATGATGATCGCAGTGGTGGAGCGGTCTGTATTTGTGTCTAGTCCTTCCGGAGGTTGTATTTTAATTATTTAGAAACATGGCTAAAGTGATACCGAATAGTTAATTCGTGGTAGGTAGCTATGTCTTAGCATAAGTAAGAGCATACTAATTAATTCCGAGTGGTGCAATTGGTCATTCGGTCTCGGCTCCAACAGATGACGAGTCAGATACTCTGGATATTGTCTCAAACAGATGCTTTCATTAATATACAGGAAGATTTTTTTATCACCATCCAAATTTTTACAGGGTTTTCTACCCATGAAAAAAACAACTTTTTATTTACTTTTTTTTTTGTCAGATTATTCTACAAGCAACATACTAAAGAACGAGTGTTTTAATTTTTTAGTGTAACCAATAGATTTTTATTAAATATATAATTGCTTCATATTTTGTAATAAAAAACTGGTTAAAGACTGGTTGTCATACTTTCGGGCTTCTAACTACCCATAATACTATCAAAGATATACGAATAACATTCGGGACCAACGGCTTAACGTGCTTTCTGAGGCACGGAGGAGTGTTGATATGTAATGGATGATCACCCATCCACGAACCGATTGCGACAAGCGTAGCTTAACCTTCGATGGTCCCGTGGGGCCACGAGCCACGAGTTTTTACCTTAGTTATGTTTCAATTTTGTGGATTTTTTTGTCAAAAGTGGTAAAAGAGTTACGACGTCGACTGTAGACCGCTTTCTCTCGCAACGGCATGAATTATACCCAGAATATTTCATGGCTAAACAATGTGTACCGTACGTGGGTGTACGTACTAACATTTTGGTTTCCAAACAGTGTTGGTATTTCAAGATGTTTTTTTTGTTATAGTATAAAACAAAGTCACTTTTCGTGTTTGTCTGTGTATTCGTGTTTTTCTTCTAAACTACGCCACGGATTTTAATGCTGTCTACACCATCCTTTAGAAAATTATTTCCGGAAGGTTTATTTGTACAGTCACGAGCTTATAATTATCACTATGGACAACTCGGCAATTATATCTGATTTCATGATTCATCCATTAATATGTCGTCAAAATGACGGTAAATATATGTGATCATTTGTGGAAGACATAATATACAAGTGGCAGCACAAATTAAGGACGTCGAAGGAATACTAAAACTAACTGACGAGACAAGCGACGCCAAATCAAAAAGATGTGTCACCTCTTAGAATGCAATCATTTAGGACATATTGTCTCGCGTTATAAATATCTGGCTACTCAGTTAAATTCACATGGATGTGATATCTGTGATCAAAAATATCTGGCATACCTTTGGCAGCATACAAACCGACGGTATCTATTATACACTAATATTTTTATATAGGTACGTCATATCATAAATAAGGAACCTTGGTTTTTAGTCAACTCATAAAAACCGTGCAAAGCAGGGCCAGGTCGTTACTAATTTAAGAACCATTTTCCAAATATCAGAATAGCATAGCTACTTTGCAATCTAAAAGGAAACTTTTAACGACCACTTCAGTATTTTATTGCCAAAACTCTCTAAGTAATTCCTTCGTTTTCATGTAACATGTGTAAAATAATTACAATGTGTACGTGCTCATCTCCCAATGTAGTAGCGTGAAGATATGGATACAATTTACGTTTTATACGTGCATTGACATAATGTCCCATCGCTTAAGTATTCATGCTGTGATTTCGCTTGTTTTTTCATTTTTACTATAAATAACATTGTGAACACTTTGTTGGCAGGTTATTATCCATTTCACTAATATTTAGCTTCTTCTTCTTAGAGTGCCGATTGCAATCTAAATGGACTCGGCCCAGATCTCGGCCACTTGTTTGGCGCCATCACCAGCGCCCATCAGTTCCTGTAACGTGCAGCTGACAGGACACGCAGGAAAGTGTCCCATCGTTTGTGGTGGAACAGCACCACATTTACACAGCACAATATTTAGCTTATTACCTGTGTAGACAAAGTTAAAATGGTAATAAATCTCATAGGCTTATATTGTGTATTTGTCCAGTAATAGGTATTTGGTTTAATTAACAAGACACTACTTTGATGAGTGTAGCAAAAAAACTTGGTTCACTAATGTTTCACCAAAACACCACTGTCAAATTATTTTACGAACCAACGTTTTGTATAAGTATTTTATTTATTTAACAAACAACTTATTCCGTAAATGTTTTATTTTATAAACACTCGCTTTACAAACATTTATTTAGCAAATGCTTATCTTTGCAAATGTTTCGGATGATATGTAATCATTTATACATTTTTAACCCCCGATAAAAACAGAGGGGTGTTATAAGTTTGACGTGTGTATTTGTGTGTCTGTCTGTGCCATCGTAGCTCCCAAACGGCTGAACCGATTTTAATCATTTTATTTATATAGAAATTCTATAAAATTATTTCCTACAAGAGCGGTTCCTTCATACTATAACGGCCGCCTCGAAAATCTATTATTTTCATCAGTATTTGACATTGTTGTTCAAATCTATTATTTTCAACAGTATTTGACATTGGTGTTAAAATCTACTTTATTCACCAGTATTTGACATTGGTGTTATAATCGCTCTATATTGGGACAGTCGTTATTGCGTGAACGTTCCCCGTTTTCCTAGAAAACTAGAGCTTCACAGAAAAGATTATCCTAATACCGCGAAATTCCCTCATCAATTCAAGTAATGACATAAATTTCGTTCAGTATTACTTAATTAAAGCTAGAAAATCTAAGAACAAAAGCGTATTTTCCAGCGATAACGATCTACTCAATTATTGTTGTTTTAGAGTGTTTTACTTAGATTTTGTCTCATACCGATGCAGATAGAAACCAAATCGTTTTTTTTTTTTCATCGGATGGTAAATCTGCGTTTATTCTTCTTTTTTTACACTTACTATCAATGATTTAATTTTATGAAAAACTACACGATTCCGTGAGAACATCGGGATAAAAAATAACCTATGTTAATCCAGATCACGAAATAGTTGTGTGCAAAATTTCATCAAAATCTGTTCAGCCGTTTTTGCGTGACGGAGTAACGAACATACAAATAGATTTATAACTTTAGTAGGATTGCATTGACAAATCATCAAGCCCGATTCCGACTCGCATTTTGTTGGTTTTTTTTTGGAAAAATATTTGTCTATTTATTTCAAATTCTCAATTGCCGATCGCGTATGTGAATTTTTTTAAGTAGCCCTATAAAAAAAAAATGTGTTTGTAAAATCAAACGTTTTAAAGCAATTTATCAGACTTTAATTAGCCTATGATTTATCTTCACATCCTTAGTACAAAAACTTTCACTGGAGGATGTCTGCTCAACATTACTGCTGCCTAACAATGTTCCCACAGCTGGGACCCGGGCCTCCGCTCGTTGAGAAGGAGTGGGCCGTAATCCAACACGCGGCCCCAGTACGGACTAGTAGATGTCCCATATTTCCGAATTTTTGGTTCTAGGACATGCCGGTTTCCTCAATGCCCAACGACGAGTTAAAAATGATTCATTGATTCGCAAACAATGTAAAATATCTAAGAACTAAAATATTTCACTCACGAGCGCTTCTTGAATATCTCCATCCAAGTTTATTTCACCGGAAATTTCTAGACGGAATATACGTACGATAGTATCTGCTTGTCCCTGAATACAGAGAACTGAGTCTCCAACTTTCACGTAGTTTACGTTTGCGTTACATGTTGTTGGATTTGCTAGAATAGTTGAAGCTTGTACCTACGTCAAGTTTTGGTATTATTCCTTAGGTTATAAGTAGGTATTAAATGGCTGTTAGAGAGCAGTGGCGGCCCAGTGATAACGGGGTCGAGTTACAAGTTGTAGGACGTAGGGGTTCGAACCCAGACAGGCACTTTACTTTGTGTAAATTATTTCATCACCACTGCTCTCAAAACGATGAAGGAAAACATCGTGAGGAAACCGGCATGTCCCAGCCAAAACCAAAAATTCCGAGACATGTGACATTTACCAACCCACACTGGGACCCATGGTGGATTACGGCTCGCTCCCTCTCAATGAGAGTAGGCCTGTGGCTCAGCTATGGGAACATTATAGGCTGATGAAGACCAAAGAAACATTAGATGGGCTATGTGAAAGATGATACGGAAAAAGATGAAATAATCAACCTGATTCTAGAATCAGCGGTGCTATTCTGTAAGAATCTCACCGTGAAAACTTAGGTGAAGTGAGCGTGGAGTGAGCTGTCAATAGTGTCATTCCTAGCAAAAACAAACTCACTTCACCTAAGTTTTCACGGTGAGATTTTTACAGAATCGACCAGCAGGTTGATTACCGTGATGACAATTAATAGAGAAGTATGAAAGAAGAAGACATGTTGCGCCGACCCCACGGCACGTAAATTGGGATAACGGCAGGAGAATGATGATAACTCAATGATATTATAAAGGAAAGATATGCTACGTTCATACTGAGCGACGTTCTGTATTGTTGCGTTGATATTACAAAGTGCTCACTGCGATAGATACTACGGCACGTATGACGCAGAAACAGATAGCTATCTGTAGTGTGTTGCTCGCTGCTATTAGCGGACTAAATGAAACTACAACAATTGTCTGAATTTGTCTGCAACAATTTGCGCGAGCTAGTGCCATATCTACCTGTATCTAATATCATTGTGATAAAACATTATTTTTTTTAAAGTTCTTTTTAACAATTTTATGCATTTTCTTTGACATGCTTTTAAAAAAAAGATTTAAATAAAAATATATATTAAAAAAAATATAAATAAAAAAAAAATATTAATATATATTATTGAAATTACGTAATATCAACACAGAACGGGCGGTCTGGTTTTAATGGCTTCATATCCTTTCTGAGGTTATCCTTAAGTTAACAAAAGAAACGTCAGAGCAAGATCTCTTTGACTGAAGATTTCGAAATCAATTAAATAGTCTTTTGTCCTATATATTGGTAAACATTTGTCTTGTCTTACATAAACGAAAGACAAGAAATGTTTTGAAAAGAAATGTAGAACATTAAGAAGTGTCTGTTCAAAGACATTAAGTCTAGCTTTGTACAGTATTTTTCACTTGTGCATAAAGTTTAATTAAATAAGCGTTATTTAATCTCTGTTCTTGTAACTCGAATCATTTGTCATCATCATTTTACGTCATTAATTTTAAAGTTTACAGAACTGGATTTAAATAACAGATTCTAGAATGAGGGATGATAATTGTGTTAGCGTTTTCGTAGAAATACTGAATGAAATTCACGAGTTTCATGATCCAAACATTTGTCTTATTACCGAGCACACTTGTGCGTCAAAATGTTCTCCCGCTGAGCTGCCCCGCTTTGTAACAAATTAAATACACGGTTGACTAACTCGACTTAATAAACTCTACTTACCTAATCGTTTAACATACAATTTTACGAAAAAAAAAGAGTAACATAAATGAACATAAGTATCATGATTATGATACAATAAACTGTAGCTCTTGTGTCTTTGAAACCTAGTTTGGAATCAGCGTTATAAATACGCAAAAATGACTACAACACAAATATTTTGGTACCTTTTGAATGGTACATAATTGTTTATACACAATTCAATTTAATGCTTTGTTTTGTTTACAACATACAAAATCAGATTTTGAATACATTTTTGTAATAGGTACAATAAAGTGGCTGAGTAGTGGCCAATCTCAATTAATTTTACTAAAATATGCGTTAGGCGTCAATGTAGGGGGCAACCACGACTAATTGCTTTACAGATTGGTGTGGCTGCATTAGCAGGCACTGTTTTATTTTGGTAATTTTATCGTGCTTATGTAATGATGTGTACTGACCACTTTGATATTATGCTAGCTAGTATTTAACTATTCAATAATTTTAAATTTTAAAGATAGAGTTTGCAATTGTTGTTTAATACCTAATTATGTACAGTTGCATACAAGACTTTAACTATACCCATGATATGAATCCTCTATAAAAGGTTCTGAAACAGTTTTTTGTAATATTAATATCGAACAAAAATGGCGGCCGGCGGGATACGACGTGAAATCGAATTACCTATAAGTTCTTTTTTTTTAATCACGGCGCTGTGGAAGTGCAACTCGCGTGCATGACAATGTTCTTTTTTTGAAAAGGAGTTGCATAATGAAGTTTAGTACACACACACTCACACTCGTTTACACTCGTTATGGATGATATTATGGTTACTATGACACTGGTTGTTTTAGTGTTGGCAATAAGCTTCTTCAGAAACTTGTAGACAGGATTTATAGCATGTGTGCAGATAAAATTGTTAACACACCTCTTGACATCTCAAAACCTGTCGCTAGGTGTTATGTTTCATAAAAATAATCGAATAATAATAACGATAAACGTTATAATTATTCGTTTTTTTTTATTTCGTCAATGCATTTTTTGTTATTGTATAAAAAAGTGTTAAGTTTTAATTTGAAGCCCTGACTCCTGAGCTAGGTAGTACCTGTGTTAAATAAGTCACAAAGAGTCAGAAAAAATGAGAACAACAACCAGTAGTGAACCAAATACCTAATTTTAACATCGATGAGTTGATCTCGATTCGGTCGGAAAGATTTTATCAGGGTGAGAACGTGTTAACTCCGCGCCGCTAGATCGATGAAGCTCGAAGCTCTATCTTGATTGTTGGTACTTTTCATAAATATTATACTAGAAAATGTACTGTAATGTAATGTAGGTCTTCCACATGGACAAAGAAACTACAGCGAGTTTCATATTCGAATTATATTTCCATTTTAAATAACCTCCATCAATACAATATACGCGGTAGGATGAAGCCAAATAAGATTTCTATTCAGTCAATCCTACGTTCAGCCTCAGTTAGCTCGTACACCGCAAATAAAAATGAAATAATATTGTAAGAAAGAAGTTAAATGAAAGTTCCAAGGCGAACCCGTGTCAATAGAAACACTGAGGCGTTAGAAATGCATGCAACTATAACGTACGCGACACAATAGCCTCCTGAATAAAGACCTATTACCACGATGCAAATTTCTTGCATACAATAAAATTGAAACAACTTTCACACAAAGGAACACTTTCGAAATTGCAAGTTTTATTGTTGATTCAACTTATGATGTTTGCCACAAGCAATTAAGTCGCATCAAGGCTTAATAAAGCTGGCAATTTTCGACACATTCATTCAGTTTTTATTTTATCAGTAGCACTCACGTCTAGCAAAAAGTCCTGCCATTTTATTTGCTTCTGCCCGCGTGAAATTTCGGCTCCGACCCACCGTGTCGCAACCTATCTGCTCGCGCTATTACTCCGTTTTCTGAGTTTTATTCTTTTTCCTCTACTCATAAGGGCCGCAGCGTATTGTAAAATATAGCCAGCATAGCATATAGCCTATTTCTCAAGAACTGGGCTAACCAATTTATTTATTTTTCAAATCTGTTTCCGAGGGAAGCGCGTTCAAAAAAACAAACTCTTTAGCTTTTTGATTTAACAAATCGAATATCTTGACTTAGCACACGAGGTTGTTGACATGTGGAATGTGAGCTCGGCTGTCATTATGAATATTGTCGAAACAAACTTCAGCTTTGTTATTAGTTTAGATAGATATCTCGACATCAGAACCATCTGGTCCGATATCCATTTTTGCAACTGTTAGGAGAGCTTATAAACATTGAAAATTAATAATTGTTCGTTAATTTTGAAGATTTTCATGCTTGGTTATTTGAGATTCAAGGGATGCCAATTTATAAGCGTTTCTTGCAATAAATCCCGAAAAAAAACTACATTTTGTGTCTAAAGGTAGTCACATCAGACCTAATTTTTAAGGTCAATAGTAGTTTAAGGAGCAATCAATATTTATATGTTGTTATCAGACCTTTTGGTTCTAATAAAATACTATCTGAATAAAAAACTATGATGTGTAAATCCGACCATTTGGTTCAAAAATATAATTAATGTATGTTAAAAATATCTAATATATGTTAACAACAGAACCTATGGCTCGGGACAAATATCATTTCAATGGCTGTGGTTATGTTGCGTACGTATAGCTATGACATTACTTCCTCTAAAAAAGTTGTATTGTTAAATGAATCTGTATAGTCTCTTCCTCTCTTCTTCTCTCTGTATACATTGTCCTGAATTAAAAATTTGTTGAATTAATTTTGTGGCATGGGGATATGCAGAAAGATGTAGTCATACTTTAATTAAATACGGTTTCCTGAGGTACTTCAGTTAGCCATTGAATGTGGGGATAAATAAAAAAACAATATAACAAAAATTAAAACAATCTTCTAATCATAAATCTCTTACCAAAAGCGACTTCTACGATGATGATATGAATTCAGATACAAGTACCGTGTAGATGGCCTAAAAACCTACTACCTATAACATAATTATTATTTTAAATGTGGAAGCCGGTTTCATGCTGTTTGGATGTTTGTTAATCAATGACACCTTAATGACTGAACGTGTTTGGGTGAAATAAGGGTAATATATGGGTAGACTATGACCTGGATTAGGACGTAGAATACTATTAAAAAATCTACATCTTTTTAGTAAGATAAGTGACAGGCATAATTTTAACACTAGAAATAGGGACAAATTAGATCAACCGCGTTTCAGATTGTTTAAAGTCAAAAATTCTTTTATGGGTTACTGTGTAAAATGTTTTAATAAAATACCACTCGATATTCTTCAATTAAATGAGAAGAAATTTAAAACATGCATTAAACGCACATTATGTAGACAAGCATATTACAAGTTGGATGATTATATCGTAGATAAAAATGCTTGGCTTAATGCTGGTCCTGCTCCACAGGCACTTGGGCTCACTAGTTAAAATTTCAATATTTGGAAGAGGTGCTTCCCGTTTTCTTTTTCAATATTTCTGACATTACGAACATAACTTTTTTATTTTATTCAATCCAGTTTTAATTGATGAATACTGCAATATTAAATACCTCTTCCTGTTTGGTAGTAAATTATATTAACATCTTAATTTTTTTTTTTAATTTTGTAAATAACCATGTTTCCGTTTATTATGATTTTTTTTTTGATGTTGACTTGAAAGTGCATGGCAGTTGAGAACGTGTTATGCTCACTTAAATGTCTCACCGATGGTGGCGCGTGTGTTGGATTATTCGGTTCCCTACAAAATGGTTGAGGTGGATGGTGCTGATCCACGTGTCAAGTTCGTGAACGGGTGCCGTCGGTTGAGACTGGTCATCTCTTAACTGCCAAGGCTTATTTTTAATCTTATGTTTTGAATTGTTTCTTCATTTGTCTTTTTTTTACATTGTTCTCATATATAGAAGCATCAAGCCGTAAGACGTTGGTCTCGGCTGTCATTCGTGGATCTTTGACAGTCGTTACCGGTAGTCAGAAGCCCGAAAGTCTGACAACCAGTCTTACCAAGGGGTATCGTATTACCCAGTAACTGGGTTGTGGAGGTCAGATAGGCAGTCGCTCCATGTAAAATACTGGTATTCAGCTGCATCCGGTTAGACTGGAAGCCGACCCCAACATAGTTGGGAAAAGGCTAGGCAGGTGATGATATAGAAGCAACAAGAATAATGTACCCAGGATTTTGTAATAACTTGATTTAAAAGAGTGTCCATGGAGTTTCTTGCCCGTTCTTCTCCATAGAGATCTACGTTTTGGAATGGGCAACTAGCTTCAACTTTCTGACTAACTGACAGACTATTTAATTTTGACAATTCAAAAGTGCCTGTACAAGGTTTATTTGAAATAAATGCTATGAGTTTGAGTTTGAGTTTATAGATATAGGACTACTATATCTTCTTCTTCTTAGCGTATCCATAGCAATCTAAATAGAGTCGGCCCAGAATTCCGCTACTTCTTTGTCACCATCACCAGCGTCCACCAGTTCCTGTAACGTACAGTTGACAGGACACGCAGCACACAATATTAAGTGTCACAGTGTGAACAGCACCACATATACATCCAAGGCGGAGTCGTCTATGAATCTTCCCCTGAACAGGTTTTCCTTACTTCGGCCAACCTGGGCCCGGAGCCTGTTTAAAGACTATATATATGAACTAAAAAACTAACTGCCATTATTAGAATTTCAAACATATGTATTAAGCTCTATTAATAGCAATTCGTTTCTTTAAAGTCGAATGTTAACGACGACTATTATTTAAATTAATCGCACTTTTGGACACTATTCACTTCTTTTTAACTTTGAGGGCTATTCAAAATTAAATTAGGTACAGATTTAGTAAAAGTTATTAAGAAGTGATCCCTGTGAAACCCGTTACGTAAATCGTACTACGGTGAACTTTTTAATAGTTTTCGGTTTGGCTCATTTGACTGAACAGACAGCTGAGCTGCTGGGGAGTTTGTTCGCCACTTCTTCTTTTGCCAAGCTAAAGCACTAGGAAATGGTGAAGCGCGGACGATTTCGGGGACTGTCTTATGTAATTTTGACGTTATAAAAGTGCTGATTCTCAGACTAGTTTGTAAATAAATGACTTGTAATTATGTTTATTTTTTTGACTGTACAGAAAATATTTGCTAACCCTGTAAAGAAGCACCTATAGGTATAGCAAAGCGGCCCCTACTAGCACAAGAAGTTTGCGCAATATGGTTGAGAGCAAGAGCTCAAAAATTATTTTCACGCAATAACATTGCCGGTCCACCAGCTTTATTGCAATTGTCTGACAAACAAAGCTGGGTATACAAAAACTTGAAATTTTGCACAAGAGTTCCATCATTAACGAAAGTGACTAAGGAAGGATTTTTGTTTTCTTCCTCTAAAGGGTTTTATTATGAGGAAAATACGCGAGTTTATCATTTTTTCCGAATGAGAAATCCTATCGGGTACACGGCTTGTTGTGCAATAAAATTGAAACTAATTCAATTTCTTTTTCAATAAATGCGTAATCTCCATTCCCATCTTTAAACGGTCAAAACCGCTTAGAAGCTCTATTTCAAGAGCGGTGGAGCTTCGAATTTCGATAATGAATCAAAAGCCGACTAGGCCCACAGTGTGAAGCTATTCAGTACCGCAACTAACTCTCCCCACATTCCCCTGTGGTGTGATACTTAATCGAGTGTCATTGAAGTGAATGCTACTCAGCGACTCCACCCTGCATTGTTTTTTACTAACGACATTGACGCTAAATACGTTTTATGCAGCTGTGGCGTGTTGGTTAGTTGGTTAGCTTTCAACTAAACAAGTAGATTTTTCACGATAAATTGACTATTTCGAATCAAATCAACTTTTTGTTTTGTCTAATTCATGACACGTAAATATAATTGAACTTAGGACTTTTTTCTTCTCTCCTACCAAAATCCTTTTATATTTTGCAAATTAGCATTAAAAAAATTAAATGTTATCGTTTTAAAACGTTAACCCTGGCCAAGAGTTTTATTTGCACTCGAATTTAATAAAAACCTTTAATTAAAAGGTTGATTGACACCGTGTGCTGACCAAATCAATTAGGTTGGGGAATTCGTGGGAGTATTTTTGCATGTTCTCGCTGGTTCAGTTTTGAACTGCCATAATAGATATGAAAATAGACAAATTTATTGTCAAGTCAACTCAGCCTATGGGAGAGACCTATGTCCATTGCTGGAACATTAATTAATTAATTAATATTAATTTATCATATTTAAATCAACATACAACCTGACACTGACCTTCAAATTGCAAAAAAAAGTAAGTAAATTTGAATTTCTCGGGCTTCCTTATCTGATGCTCCTCTTAATGCAAAATAATTTAACTAATTAAGTAATTCTATAACATAAAAGTCGGGCTTCTGAACTCATATCGGCAAAAACATAAAGGCAAGTAGCTCATCAAGCAAGTGGCTCGATAACATATTAGCCGCTCAGAAAGGAGCTGACGGAACCGACTGTTCAGGTTGTGCACAAATAATTAAAATATAGGTATATGACGGAGAAAGGCGTGTATATGTGTCGCCTTATTATCAGCCATATTTTAATTACTATGGGCGTAGTGTGGGTAGTGTTGGTAATTGCGCAATAGAAAAACGGTTTGCAGTACAAATCGCATTATAATTTCACGAACAATTTAATGACACTAGCAAATCACACACTGTAGGTACACGACACAACCAGATATGGAACGCGGGACAGTTTCTGAGCACATGTTGTCCGTACTATGTCCAATGTCCAAGTCTGCTCCACATCGTCGTTCTGTCGCGCTTTCATCGCCCCCAACGAACTCAGGCTAGACTCTGTCAGCGCCACCAGATGGCGCTCGCGTTCCGAATAGTCAAACGAATGACTCCGTCAAAGCGTTGTGGTCACAGCGCTTCCGCCCGCCTTGTTAAGTCAGTTCCCGTACTAATTATTTCTCCGGCATATACATCTAGTTTCACCACATATTACTCGGATTTGTCTTGCTTGCCTTTGATGGACTTTACCCGCAAAGTAAATATGGAAGGACCGACATCAAAGTTGGTGGAATTGCAGCGAAAATAAACTGAGCTTGCAGACGTCTGAGGTGATATACGAAACGGATTTAATCCTTTGAATATGGCGTGTTGTGAGGTATTAGCAACTCTATCAAAAGGTATTCACTATTGCAGGAATTGGAATTGCAGGAATGTTTGGGACTAAATTCATATATGCAGGTCCAACGTAAGACACCACGGTGTCCATTCAAATCGACGGTACTACTAATTCTGTCAAAGGTTTTCGTTACTGTTGTGAATAGCTAGTAACCAGCGCTTTGCTGCAACGGATAATGATTTTCAGTTCGAGCGCGGAATCTTATAATGTAGTATAATTCCGTGGCTGGCGTGAATACATTGACATGTCAGCTTCTATATTTTTTTTATTGGCTTAATGCTTTCTACGCAATGGGAATTTAAACGATTGACAGTTCTAAATATACATAATTTTTAGAGCAATCGACTTTGGTACTATGTTGACATCTCGCATTTCAACATGTCTAACTTGACAAATCATCATGTCAAATTAACGATTCACATGTTTTTGTGAACGAACATTGATATTTTGATAAATTATCAACCTATACTCAGTAATCATAATAATATTCGTTATTTGATATCTCAACTTATTCCCAATGAGTTTAAGTATTATAGAGTGATTAAGTATTATACTTAATACCCAATAACAAATTTGATAATGTACTAATTATAAATTGACACGTCAAGTTATGGCCAATCAAAGTAATTCGGTTAAAAACAAAGTTTTAAGTTAACAACTCGGTGAATAAGTTGATAACTCGTTGGTGACCAACTTGACAAGTCTGTTATTATGCAAAATATGGGGAATTTCGTTTATTATGTTGTTATCATTAAAAAAATGGCATAAATAAAATAGGTAACCTTTAAAACAACTAAAACGCATACGTTAAACTATTTATCAATTTACCAGAAGAACTCAAACCTTGGCCGCCCTGACAAATTTCAATTTCAGATATGTCGACGTACATTATGAACGCCAGCCACGGAATTAATACCATTTACTATTGTATGAATTTCTGGAACTAAATTAATATTGTGCATACAAAGTAAGATTTACTAAGATTTAGTTTGAGTGATTATTGTATGAATTTCTGGAACTAAATTAATATTGTGCATACAAAGTAAGATTTACTAAGATTTAGTTTGAGTGGTTTGTGGCTAAGTAACAACAGCCGCACGGGTCGATCGATCAGGTTAAGCTACGCTTGCCGCGGCTGGTCCGTGGATGGGTGACCATCTTTGCATACCAAGACAAGGGGTCTTGGTATGCAAAGATGCTCAAACAAATAGAAGTTTTATGTCCCGCAAAGTGTTAAGCCGTTTGGTCCCGGCTATCATTCGTGGATCTTTGACAGAAAGTCTTTGTGGTCGTCAGAAGCACGAGTCTGACAACTAGTCTTACCAAGGGGTATCGTATTACCAAGTAAATGGGTTGCGGAGGTCAGATAGACAGTCGCTCAATGTATAATACTGATATTCAGCTGCATCCAGTTAGACTGGAAGCCGATCCCAACATGGTTGCGAAGAGGCTAGGCAGATGATGACAGACGATGATAAAGTAAGATTTACCTCTGTTCAAATCGTGCTAATGACTACTTCTGTCAAGGGTTTTAGATATTGTTGAGAATATCTCGTATAACGCGCTTTGTTGTTGCAGTTCGAATTCGAACGTTGAAATCATATTAGGCATTAATTAATTATTGCTGGAATATATTACGACTAAATTAATGTTATGCAACTGCAAATGTACTGTTCTACAAACGTCTCTGTTCAAGTCATACTAATGACTACTAATAGTACTTATTCTGTCAAAGCTTTTGGAGATTGTTGTGAATAGCTACCAAACCGCTCTTTGATGGAACTCAAAATGATTTCTAGTTCGAATATCGGAATCTTATTAATTGTATCATAGGTAATTAATTGAATTAGTTGTCGTTCGTTGGGGACAAGGGATTCTGTGAGATAGTTATTATGTGTATCCAATCAAACAATCAAATCGCTGAAGGAAAACATTCGAAGACCACCACCGAACATTCGAAGACATGTGACATGCGGATAATGACCCACTCCCATCTCATAGGAAGGAGGCATGTTACCCGGTAGTGGGAGTGTTATATGCTGATTATCAAACAAACATCTAAAAAGACTCGATAAAAATGGAAAAATATGAAGCAGAAACAACAAGTCTGGCACAGACAATACTGTCCATTCCAAGGTTGCCTGGAAGAGATCGCAGAAAGTGATAAGGTCGCCCCTTGTATTGTTTTGTTGTGTTTAATTAATTTTTTATCACATCTTTTTAAAAAGAGCTAGTGTATTCTTCGTAAACAGGGACTAAAATAGCTCCATAATCTAGCGACTAAAAGTGATTTGAATTTGGAATGTGGATATTGTTACTAAAACTTCCAATCACTAAAGAGATCAACCACGAACGTTGTGTGTAACAGGCTGTATGATAAAGTAAAACGTGCGAGCCAAATTAAAAAAAAATTGTGAAAAAATAAAAAACGCGCGAAAAGCAAGCCTTCGTTTGTAATTCTTTACTCAAATTAGGATTATACTGGAATGGGTGATTTCAGGATAGACAGGGGACAGGAAATTTACTCTAGAGGTATAATGTGTTAGTACTGAAGTACTAACACACTATACCTTAATTTCCTATTCTATTTAGTATCGTATTTTTCTACAGTAAGGTTAGATAATCAAAGGTTCGTGCAGCTAATTAATTCCCTAGCATTTACCCAGTTTACTTAATCTAACCTTATTGTAGATACTTGTTTAGTTCCAATTACGCTCACATAGTGCTGCAGCCGATAGAAAAAGTAGTGAATATCGATACGGGACTTCATTATTTTCGAAGTGAAAACTTCTTTAGGAACGATGAGCGATTTTTGATAGGGTCCGCGTCCCCGACCTTTCTAATGTTAATAGTATATTCTGTAGCTATGAGTATAACGCGTTGCGCTTGACCAGCAGTAAAAGCATTCTTTTTTTTTTTTTCGTATGGAAAATCATCAAATGACTCCTCCCGCTCTGGGTGGAGCGGAAGGGAGTGTCAGACTCTTACTGACTAAAACCCACCCGTGTTTGCGTAGCCCTTTATGTTCCGGGTCAGCGGTAACCCTTTCGGACAATCCCGCTGACCCGGTCGGCTTCGGCCCTAAGGGGGGGCCCCTCCTCGATGCTGACATCTCTTTGAGGCGCGCGTGGAACACGTACAAAACGTACGTAGTATAAGCATTCTCATAATTTATTTAATAATTGAATTTACTACTTAAATTCTGATTTTCTAATTTTAAAACCACTTTCATACTTTTAAATATTCACGTCTGTCGGCAGTCCCCTGGCTACCGTTGTTTAGAAAAAACAGGGCCAATTCTCGTAATTAAAAACTTTCAAAATCTAGTTGTAATGTCAAATCAATGTCAAAAACTTGTCAAAAATGTAGGGATTTTAGAGGTATTTTTGACAGAATGAGACTGAGACTCAGACTGTGAACGTTCTTAAAATTACGAGAATTGCCTCTCTTTTTTTTTTCTTGTGTTTTCTTTCCCCACGCCAGTGCCAGCTTCATCCAGGTTATGCCCGCGCTGGCAACAATGTCGTCTGTGCATCTCGCCGCCAGGCGACCGACTGTTCCTTATTATTAGGTCCTAGTTCACTTCAATCGAACTTCACTCGTTCCTATTAAATATCAATTTATATTTAAATAGTGCACGTAGTAAATATTTTCCAACTCATTAGTATAGTGCCGTGTTCAAAGTTAACGCGATCGACCTTCCCCATGTAGTCTCGGCTCGAACGCCACTAGAATATGTATTGGCTTAAATTATTTATAACCCGGATTTCCTGACTTACCCATACAAGAGTATACGTTCCCTTGTTTCTACAAATATTGCGTAATAGGATTCCTTTGTAAGTGGAATAAAATAGCCGTTGTTAAAATATTACGTATTCATGCGATGATTGCAAATAAACCGTGAATAAATCCCTTTAGTTTATAATGTAAGTACATTTTTTAAAGAAAGTGTGGACTCTTTTACATTCTTTTCTCCATACGAATCTACTTTTTGGAAGGGGCAACTAGAGTCAATTCTATTTTCTTGTAAATTTTAACGATCAAAAGTGCCTTTTATACCAATGCCTGTTTGAAATAAACGATTTGACAATGACTTTAATGCCGACAAAGCTTGCAGAGTTATAAGCAAGCTGGCCCTCTGCCACAGAGGGCCAGCCATGTTTGTCGAAGGACTGATGGCCGGTTTAGCAGACGAGTCAAGCGTAGAGCCCCCCAGTTAGATTGACCTGACCCAGCCACCTTAATAAGGTGGCTGGGTCAGACTGGATGCGGAAGGCTGAGGCCAGGGTTTTGTGGCAGAGGATAAGCTGAGTTGATTGATTGAGTTTATAATGCACATCCTGCAGATCGACGAACAATAAATCGTATGTAAATGAAAATGGAAGACATAAAAATAAAAACAATTATTTTAGAAACAATGATCAGTAGGTTAGGCCGAACGGATCTGTAGTGGCAACCGCGTATGGATAGATGTAGGGTTGCCGCGTTGGAAGGCCATCCCACAAGGTTGACCCAACCTTGTGAAGACCGCAGGAATTCGCTGGATGCGCGAAGCAGAACCGGTCGAATGTGAATATAACGAAAATAATTATATTTATAAGTTGAATAATACTATTCACAAGCTGACTTGTTGTCATAGTGACAAATTATTGTTTTTTGACACTAACAAGTTTGTTAGTGGTTTTAAGTTAACTCAGAGAACTTTATCTCTGTCTGGGGAATGTAGACATCTGATTGCTATGTTGATAGCATATATTAACGAGGTTATAGCTAATATAACGAATTCTAGTATTAGTGACGAGTCCGTGTTGCATAGTTATACTAACAACATAGTGATTAATTATGAATCGTCATGTAGTACGAAGGAGGATCCACCTATAATACCAACATCCTTGGAGACCACTACCAGTCAGATAGGATATTCTCCTCCTGCTGGAACTTATTCGGGCAATCTAGACTCTCCAGTTGTAGTTGTGGAGGTCACTCCGGATAACCATTTAAACTAGTCAGTGGGACAACAGAAGTTACCCCTTCAAATAACCAATTACTATTACAGAATAATAAAAAGGTATCTTCTGGCAATATAATTAATAATAATAAAAAACCAAAGGGAGTGCAACATATTTTAAAATTATTTAATCAAAATATCCAAGGTTGCGCTTCCAAATTACTGGAAATAGAATTGTTTTTGGAAAACACCAAGTTTGATGTCATTTGTCTAACAGAGCATTGGTTAAAAGATCATCAAGTGATGTCAATTAATTATGAAAATTATTGTGTAGTTAGCCATTTCAGCCGAAAACGTATGTTACATGGCGGGTCATTAATATTAATTAAAAATTCTATTAAATCGAAAGAACGAAAAGACATAATCGGGTTGTCTGTTGAACACGCCATTGAATTGTCCTGTGTTGAGCTTGATAAGCATGTTATAGTATGCGTATACAGACCTCCAAGTTACCAGAATCTATTGGTGTTTGATTCTGTAATGGAAGATGTGTTAAAGAAACTTAGTACTAGTAGTAAGTCAATAATCGTATGTGGAGATTTTAATATTAATTTATTGGAAAATAACTCGAATACTGTCAGATTGTTAAGTCTTTTTAAGTCATTTGATTTGTCAAATGTTTTTATTGAACCAACCCGAGTGACAGCTTCTTCTGCCACTTGTATTGATAATGTTTTTTGTAATTGTGATTACTTACACAAAGAAATTGTAAATAAGTTGCCATCTGATCACAGTGGACAAACAATAACATTTAGCTCATGCTTGCTTGCATGCCTTTACAAAAAATTCAAATAAGGTTTAGGACAATTACATGTAAAAAGTTAGAGAAATTAAATAATTCTTTGGCCAGTAAATTATGTGATCAGAATTTTAATAATATAGGTGACCCAAATGAGTTCTACGCCGAGTTCTTTTCAATATTGAACGCGCAGTTTAATAACACTTTTCCATTAAAAACTAAAAGTATTTACACTAAGTTTTTATTTAGTGACTGGGCGACTCCAGGTATTCGTAAAAGCAGGGAAAAACTTTTTGAACTCTATGGCTTAAAGCAACATATGAATAATACAAACTTTCATCAGTATGTTGCAAAATATTCAAAAACTTTTAAAAGTGTGTGTCAAATAGCTAAAGCTCTTTATATTAGCAATAAAATAAAATCAGCTGATGATAAAATAAAAACTACTTGGCAAATAATAAATAACGAAACAGGTAGGAAAAAACAGCGTAATACTGAATTTAATTTAGATACTGCACATGGCCCCATCAACTCAGATGTAGAAATAGCTCAGGAATTTGAAAAGTTTTTTTCTAATATTCCCCTTAAAACTACTGAAGCTTTAAATTCATCCCCCACGCTTTCTGCTGCCTTACTTAAAAAGAATGTAAAGGCATGCCCTTTGGAGTTTAGGTTTCAGCATACAGACCCTCAGGCTGTTATAAAAGCTTTAAAAGATCTTAACATTAAATCAACAGAAGATCTCTGGGGAATGTCTGTAAAAATATGTAGATCTTTCATCGAAACCATTGCGCCCTATTTAGCTTTCATATTTAACACCAGTGTTGATCAAGGAGTCTTTCCGGATCTTATGAAACATAGTAAAGTTGTACCATTGTTCAAATCCGGTGATAGTAAAGAACCTAACAATTATAGACCTGTCTCAATTCTGCCAGTTCTCAGTAAGGTGTTTGAAAAGTTGATGCTCAATCAAATGTTACGTCACTTTAATAAAAATTCCATCTTTCATGAACACCAGTACGGTTTCACCAAAGGGCGTTGCACTACTGACGCCGGTGTTACCCTAATAAAGAACATTTTTAATGCCTGGGAAGAAGCAAAAGATGCCATTGGAATCTTTTGCGACCTCTCTAAGGCGTTCGATTGCGTAAACCATGAAACACTTCTGATGAAACTGGAGCACTATGGAATTAGAAAAACAGCACTTGATTTGCTAAGATCATACCTGAAAGATAGAAAGGTTAAAGTTCAAGTAAACGGCGTAAACTCATTAGGGTCTGAAATGACAATGGGTGTTCCTCAAGGTTCGATATTGGGTCCATTCCTCTTTTTAGTTTACATTAATGATTTACCCCAATTACTTCAAAATCAACCGAAGATGGTGTTATTTGCAGATGATATGTCATTGATCTTTAAGATAGACAGACGGGCACAAAATCTTGACGATGTGAATAACTCTATTCTTCAGGTCCAAGATTGGTTCACGGTAAATAATTTGGTACTGAATGAAAAGAAAACCAAATGTATTAGATTTAAATTACCTAATGTTAGAAGTAGCGAATGTGACATCATACTTAATGGAGAAAAACTGGAATTTGTTGATCGAACGGTTTTTCTGGGAATCACGCTAGACGAGAAATTACAATGGGGACCTCACATAACATCTCTTGCGGGGCGGCTTAGCTCGGCCGCTTATGCTGTTAGAAAGATTAGACAATTAACTGATGTAGAAACCGCGCGTTTAGTCTATTTTAGCTACTTTCACAGCTTAATGTCGTACGGCATTTTACTATGGGGTCGAGCTGCTGACATTGAATCCATCTTTATTTTGCAAAAGAGAGCTGTCAGAGCCATTTATAATCTACGTCGCCGCGAATCTCTCAGGGAACTTTTTAAAAAGATTAATATTATGACGGTACCTTGCCAATTTATTTATGAAAATATTATGTATGTTAGAAAAAATCTACATCTTTTTAATAAAATAAGCGATAGACATAATTTTAATACTAGAAATAAAGATAAAATACATCAACCATTTTTTAGATTAGCCAAAGTAAATACATCTTTTATGGGGTACTGTGTTAAATGTTACAATAAAATACCTTGTGATATATTGCAATTAAATGAAAGAAAATTTAAAACTCACATTAAACGTACACTTTGTAAACAAGCATACTATAAATTAGAAGATTATATCCAAGAAAAGAACGCTTGGAAACATGCTGGTTCTGCTCCATAGGACAATCTAGAGTCTAGACAAAATCAAACTGGTTGCTAATTTAATTGTAAAATTGATTCTTTCTTCTTTTTTTTTTGACGTTGATTTATATTCTGTAATTACTTAAACTCACACCCTGACTTATTACTTGTAATTTTTTATTTTAATGAAAATCGTTTATTTTTACCATGTTTGTAAATATGTGAGCACCATGTATCTATTAGATAATTAATTTATGTCATGTTTTCATTTTTAATTCTTTTACCTATTTTGGTATAGTAATTTTATTTTATTTTAGGTGCATCGTCTTCACATATTATTATATAATTAATGTATACAAAATATTGTAAAACATTTTAAAAGAGTAACGGTGGAGTTTCTTGCCCATTCTTCTCCATACGAAAACTACCTTTTGGAATGGGCGACTAGAATCAATTCTATTTTTTCGTAATTTTTGACGTTCAAAAGTGCCTTTTAAGTGCCTACTTGAAATAAATGTTTTGACTTTGACTTTGACTTTGAATAGTGAAAGATCCAGTCTGAAAGTGGCGGTGCTTAGGGGAACCCTATGTCCGGCAGTCAACGTCTTTCGCCTGAAATGATGATGTTGTTCAGAAGGTTGTTACAAATAAATCTGTAAATGTTGCGACAGGTAGTTTTGAAGTCTGTTTGAAAAAAACATCAGGAACATGTTCCATACAAATTCAAAGCAAATTAATTAATTATGTCGTGTAACATAAGAGATTTTGTACAGTATGAAATAATGAACCTCGCTAGTAAATAACGTTCACATTTAGGCTTACATCTCACTGGGACACCATGGTGGCGTAACTATGGTCGCGCTGCCAGTGAAATATACACAGCTTTATTGTAGGTATCTCACCAGGCGTCCGATCGGTTGTACGCAACCAACCATACATTTTTTGGCAGTGCGACCATGGTTGTGCCGCCACTGGTTTCCTAGTGAGGTAGGGCCTTTAAGGTAAAACTTGCATATAATAATTGCAACTAAGTACATTCCGTCTGTTTTGCGTTGCAAAGTAAAGACTTATCAAACGACGTAATCTCAACATATTCAGATTTCCCATTTCCTTTGCCATCATTTCATTTATTTCCTTTGAATTTAATATTTCAGCGACATTTTCCCTTGACATATTATGCATTTCTAGTGAATCCTTTTTAGAAATTCCAGGCTTACAGGCAGGCTGTGGGGCAAAATTTTGCGGTTGTACCCTGTTCGGGAAACGTGGCTTTGAAACGCTGTCTTGTATCTTTATTTTTCATTAATGTCTTTTGATGCATTTCAAGAAATTAATGTTCTGGCTTTTTAAAAATTAAGATAACTTTTTGCTTGCAGCGGACTGGGGTATAAAGGCTGGTCTTTGGTATCAGTTTTTGCTAAAATTTAAAATTCTTGCAAAAACTTTAAATTTTTGTTAACATTTTAGATGTAGATAGGTTGTATGTTTTGATCTGCTGATTCCTATCATTTTTTTTTTCCAGATAGCTCTTTGGACGTTTTATCTTTGGATGAATCAATTTTTGAAATTGATAATAAAATCAATTGATTTCAATTCAATCTTCTCTTCAATTACTAGTTCTAGAATGAAACGCATAAAGACAATTGCAATTCACGGTTATTGGTAAAACACCAACAACCTCGAGGTCATGGTACTCATCATTATGAACAACTTTTACTATGGGACCAAACCTAAAATCGCGAAAAAAAAAGCAGCTGTTATGTTCGTATAACTCGTCAAAATGTAGGGAACAGTTGATTTTTTATTTTACGATTTCAGGTTTGTTCCCATAGTAAAAGTTGTTCATAATGATGAGTACCTCTTATTTTTTTATAGTTAATTAAAACGGTAAAAACCAATTACATTAATTAACATAGAGACAATAATTACGTTCACAATAATATAATTTAAAACTAACATGGAACCGTGACTCCCTTGCATACTTTCTCTCACAGAACTCCAGACATATAGGCATAATTTTAATCCATTCATCCTCACATCACATTCTGGGTTGGACCTTTAGAGTACGACAGATTGGGGATTCGGCTCTGGCTACAGTTTTGGCTGGCAGTTGCGCAAACAGATTGTTGGCTCTTACGGTGTCCGATTTATTTGTCGGGCACAAATAGTCGGCAGAAAAGACCATTGAGTTCCGGACAGTCGATACGAACCTCTTAAGAGCGTGTATTCGATTCGCAACGAAAACATTGCATTTTCGAGTTTTTTCCAGGGCAATATCGTAATGATGTGAGCAGATTATTTGAAGAACATTACGGTTTTAGAAAGACCAAGTCTTGATTTAGTACACTAAAGAGTAAAAGTGTAATTTTTAATGACGGTTTTTGAAACTAAGACAATCCCTGCATGTTGTTTTACGAAAATAGACGTCAGAGTTATCTTTCAGGACGAATAGAACCATTATAATGTGCCAAAATATTTTATTTTATGCGTTTTTCCAACAGGACATAATTATAGTGTCAAAGTGCAACACAGATCTAAAATTACGAAAATATTGCTATTAGATATTAAAAAATAATATTTAAAAATTTTTTTTCACCAGTAGTTGAATAGAAACATAACTAATATATTTATTTTATGAAAATAAAGGTAATGCTAAATATTCTGAAATTTTTTCAGACCATTATTTAAATTCATTTATTAAAACACTATAAATCATTGCGCGCAATCCTTTACCGATCAGTGCGTGCCGGATCCTCCCAGCGACAGGACGTAACACTTTTTGTTTTAGGTTTTTAGTTTAAGTTACGTCGTACTAGTAAGTAAGTTTAAGTTACGTCGTTCTAGCAATCGTGTAGATTTTGTCTTGCGCTAAATCGAATACGTGCTCTTAAGAGGTTGTTGGTGTTTTTCCAATAACCCTGTATATTTAGAGTAGGTTACTTTTATTATTAGAAGCAGTCACTCTTGGCCACTGCCAAGGAGCTGAGGTGGCCCCGTAGAAACGGCCGCGACTTACGAGTTGTCCGTCGTAGGTTCGAACGCAGACAGGGACATTACTTTCGTTTTAAATTATTTCATCTCTACTGCTCTCAAAAGGGTGAAGCGAAACCTAGAAACAAAAGTTCAAAGACATGTGACTTTCACTAATCCACACTAAGCCTGTGTGGAGGATTACGGCCCCTCTCACAGAGAAGGCCTCTGTCGCGCCAGGTGGGAACATTAAAGGCAGTTTGAAAGATATTATAGAAAATACGTTTATTTGCTACAGACAGCATTACATACACACAGCATACAGACAGCGTTTATTTGCGCTGTTTTATGACGCAACAAAAAAAAAAACAGAACAGAGTTTTTGCTTACGCTGTTTTATGACAAATGACTAAGGGCTGATTTTTCAATCATGATAAATTTATTCGAAGAATAATTTTGAAATTTTGACAGTTATTTCATACAAAAACTGTCAAACGTCAATTTTATTTCTCGAATAAAAGTTATCTGGCGATGGAAAATCAGCCCTAAACCAAATAAAGACTTGGCTAAAAGGTTCCAGCAACTAGGCCATTAAAATAATAATAAAAAAAAATGTTTTATGACAATCCACCGCCTGTCAGCCAACGGGGCTGACACTCGAAATTATTCCTATTCTAAATACGAAATAGCACTGACCTCTATAATACAAGCTTGTATTATAGAGGTCAGTGCGAAATATGTAGTCTTTATCACTAAAATATCGCCAGTACCTAGGTAATTACACAATACTAGCAGCGCCCCGCGGTTTCACCCGCGTAAGTTTTGATCCCGTGGGAATATCGGTATAAAAAGTGTCCTATGTATTAATCCAGGAAATGGTCTATCTATGTGCCAATTTTCATTTAAATTTGTTTAACGGTTTACGCGTGATTGAGTAACAAACATCCAAACATCTTCACAAATTTTCACGTTTATAATATTAGTTGGATTCGTAAGGTTGTATGAGAAATCCATCCAGGTTATACCCTTTAGTACCTCTTTTTAGGGTTCAGTATCCAAAGGGTGCCAACGGGACCCTATTACTAAGCTTCCGCCGTCCTTCCGTCTGACTGTCAGCGAGCTATATACTCATCCCGCGGGATAAGTTCGAGCGGCCTCAGATGATTATAGAGTTCATGAATCGAATAGGAATATAGTTGAAAATTTCACAGAATGTGTATATGTATTTTATGTCTATTACCGCAATAACAACAAAAAATAAAATAAAGTAAAAAATAATTTAAAAAAACGTGTTTTTTTTCGCGTTATTTGTTTGTGGTACGCAGCCCTTTTGTTATAGGTAAATTGAACAAGGTTACGTTAAAACATTTTTGATTGACAAAAATAGGCATGACATAGATGGCCATCCCAATATAAACTGTAGTTAGCTAGTACCAGCATGAGTACTAATGTAGTTTCAAAAGCTCTTTATATTACATGAAATGAATTCCTCAAACAAACGAGGTTCGCTTAATTTTAATAGCATTTAAGTGTGCAATGCAAACACGTAACCGGCGGTCGACGATGCTTCTGAACTATTTCTCACCATGTCGAATGAAAGCCACATTTAATTCCCAGCCAGCAAGCAAAATCCTCAACGCTTTATTTAATTACTTACAACATAGAGCTCAGAGCACATCTCTACTGTATTCCTATTAGATAGTTATAATAATAGTGTTATTGCGTAAAGTTCACACTTGGAATCTTACTCAAGTGATCGCAAGAAAAAATAATTCGCTCTTAAAAAAAACCCGCCAACCGGTTTCCGGATTTTTTCCTTTACTTGTGCTATATGACATTGCCTCTTGTCAAATTTTATGATTCTAGGTCAACGGGAAGTACCCTTTTTTTTTGCGGATGGGAAATCATCAAATGACTCCTCCCGCTCTGGGTGGAGCGGAAGGGAGTGTCAGACTCTTACTGACTAAAACCCACCCGTGTTCCTTCCTTAGCCCTTTATGTTCCGGGCCAGCGGTAACCCTTTCGGACAATCCCGCTGACCCGGACGTCAAATGACTCCTCCCGCTCTGGGTGGAGCGGAAGGGAGTGTCAGACTCTTACTGACTTAAACCCACCGGTGTTCCTTCCTTAGCCCTTTATGTTCCGGGCCAGCGGTAACCCTTTCGGACAATCCCGCTGACCCGGACAATCCCGCTGACCCGGACGGGAAGTTCCCTTAGGTTTTGATTCTCTTGCCAATGTCAAAATGTGCGGCATAAACGCAACACAAATCTTTTGATTGCTTTGACTTAGAAGTTTGATTTTTTCACTCATAATCAGCCTATAATGTTCCCATTGTTGGGATTCAGGCCTCCTCTCGGTGAGTTGGAGTGGGCTGTAATCAACCACGCGAACCCAGTGCGGGTTGGCAGATGTCACATGTCTTCGAATGTTTGGTTCTAGGACATGCCGGTTTCCTCACGATGTTTTCCTTCACCGTTTTGAGAGCAGTGGTGATGAAATAATTTACACAAAGTAAATCGCCTGTCTGGGTTCGAACCTACGACCTACAACTCGTAAGTCGCGGCCATTACCACTTGGCCACCACTGCTCTCATCTGGTCTGATCTGATTTTTACTACTGCTTCATGGGACTGCAGCCCTGAGTAATTGATATTAATTTCAACTTGAAACTTCACGCGTTCCTGAGAAAAAAGGGTCTTGAGAGACGGACAGACAGACGGACAATGAAGTAAGGAGTTAAGTATAAGGGTTCCGTTTTTCCCTTTTAGGCACGGAACCCTAAAAAATTACGTTTAGCAAAATATCACGTTTTCGCGTTTAGAATTTGGAAGTAATGATTAGACACTAGGACAACAGTAATATCGGAAGTCAAAATAAGAAAGTAAACTTTATCCGAAAACAAAAAATACTTGAGCAATTGCTAATATACTGTAGGTATATCAACCATCATTATCACCCCTCTTGAGCAAGCGTGGTGATCAATACTCGTGTCTTCTTTACAGTGGGACTATAAAGGCAGGTATACACATAGTATAGAACACTCCTTGTCAATTGTCTTTCTGAGTAACCCCTTAGATCTTCTAAACTACACAATGGATTTTGAGTCTGCTTGTTTAAGAAACTACTGTGATCGTTGTCCATATGGTGTTGTCTATACGGTGCAACATGTCTTGATTAGTATTTACATGTTTGCTGTACCTATAGGGATTAAAAAAAAGAAGAAAGAAAAACAGTCTATTCTGCACAAACAAAACGCACATTCTAATAATTATACCATCGTGTACTTATAGGTAAATAAAGTCTCTAGTATAAAATATGTGTCGTGTATAAAGTGTGTATCTTGTTTAAAGCCAAAAGCCATGTATTCGAAAATGAGTATTAAAATGTAATTTGATGACAATGTAATTGGATAGTGCATTTATTTGGTGAAAAATGTGCATCTTCAGACTCGTTTCAGTAAATGGCACGTATGATACTTGGTAGTAGGTACCTACAATACTTTAATTAATAAAGAAATACAAAACAATCCTTTTTCACTTCTCGTGCTCTAAAAGTTCGTCTTTATGTTGTGCGTAGGCGACATGAAGTCGCTTTTTATGCACTGGTCTCTAGTGCATAAAGTAATTTTTTTTTCTAAGACTAAGATATTCAGACCCAACAGCCACACGCACAATAAAACGTCACAGATTAAATTCGTTATTTAATTCGAATTTTAATTAAAAGAATCTATTGCTTGGACTAAAATATTAAAACACTAGTGCTTTAGTATGTTGCTTAAAGAATAATCTGACAAAAAATCAGAATGATTGTATGTATATTAGTATGGTTTTTATGTGGAAAAGAAAGTTTTTAGTGGTATCTTCATGATTTTTTTCTATCGTATCAAATTGGTTGTATATGTTTCCAACACACTATCTAACTAGCATATATCCTGAAGAAACTGCATATAAATGCACGGCATTATAAACGCAGAAACATGTATGACATTCTTCTGATTTTGTTAACTTTAATCGATGATATACTTTTAGGCATTATAAAACTTGCGTTTTTTGCGTTCAGGTCCTGTAGTCCCTTTGATTATTAATACCTAATTAATAACTGCGTAATATAATAATATGCAGTTTTTATTCACCTACTTCAGTTAGAGAAAGAAAGAGAAATATAGCAGTAGTAGCCCAGTGGAAACGACCGTGACCTAAGATTTGTAGGTCGTAGGTACGTAGCAAGGCAGGCACTTTATTACCAACTTTCACGTCCTCTTAAGGAAGAAATATGTTCAGTGCAACACAACTTTTTCTAAGCCTGAAAGCTACACAGAAACTACTCAAAGAACTTCATTCACAAAGAAAAAGAAGATTTTCAACTTAGCTGCTTGCGTCTTTAGATTAAAGTATCTATATAAATTTTTAAGCTTATTTTAATGAAAAATCCGTTGTAAGAGATATTTTTAACAATGGCGTTCTTTTGGTCCAAGTTTTAATGAAACATTATACCGATAGTAAAAGGCATTAGTACTTAGGGATTTGTTTTTGTGAAACTCTTAGTGCTTGTCTAGGGAAGTACCAATATCTATCATTCACACAATATGCTGGGTTTAGGCAACTAATGGTAACATTAAATGCATAAAGAACATTGGAAAGTTGTAGAAATGTTTTTCAGATTTTCTTTACAAACCCAGTTTGCAGGACTTAATGATAGCTGGGTACTTGATGTAATATAAACTTAATTAAAGGTTCTGTCTGTGTGGTGCCGGACTTAAAGAATAGCACCACCCCATAGTTCCCGTGGGTGTCGTAAAAGGCGACTAAGGGGCGTACCGGAGAATGGGCAGCAGCGTTCTCTATGCATTCCACCACCATACCATACTGCGATCGCCAACCCGCCTGCCAAGCGTGGCGATTATGGCAACCCCCCCCCCCCCCCTTTTGGGAGAGGCCTATGTCAAGCAGTTGACGTCTTTCGGCTGAAATGATGATGATGATGATGATGAAAGGTATATAGGTCTTCTAGAACTATCCTCTAAACATCACTTCGAAATTGGATCGGTATCGAGGAGTCGATCTTCAATGATTTTCTGTGGAGGTTGTTACGCCACTTCGTCTTCCCAGGGAAAACACTAGAAAGTGATAAAGGGCGGGCGTTTTGGGGAATGTCTTGTGTAATTTTCACGTTTAAAAAGTGCTAATGGGTGAGGCCCTAAGTGCGTGACGTAGCGTCGTTGAAGGGATCAACAAATTATTCCGTTCTGATCCCCTGAACCCCCCCCCCCCCCCCGCCTCGATCCCCTCCTAGATCGTCTTCTGTTTTAATCTCTGTCTTATCCACTAAAAACTTTCCCATACCGGTTTTTCTTTTGTTTTTGATCCTGAAGGATCGTCAGCAACAAAAATAAGTACCGTCAAACGGGGTGAATAGGGATGCAGGGGTGAATCGGGAGGAAACTTTAAAAGCGATTTTAACAATGAAATAATGTAGTTTGTTGCCAAAAAGGCATCTAATGTGTTGATTGTATTATAATTAACGATTAAGTGTCCTTTTCGGCAACAAACTGTATTATTTCAACGCTAAAATCCATTTTAAAGTTTTGTCCCAATTCACCCCCGCATCCCTATTCACCCCGTTTGGTGGTACAGGGTTTATTGAAATACATAAGTTCGTAATTTCTTATTATAACGGATACGTGTATGTTAGTATTGTATGCCACCCCTGCGTTAAGTCATTATGAGTATAACAATGACTAATAAATTAGACATTATTGAATAATTTAATTGAAATAATAATTAAATTGTCATAATTTATTTAAACATAAGTCAGTATTCACTCGACGCTGCGACGACGCAACACACTAATGGGGCCTCGCTCATTCTCGGCCTAAATTGAATAAATGGTTTTTGTTTTATTTTACGTTTTTGAAAAAAAATAAATGGGTTCGTTTTTTTTTAATTTAAAAGAAGGGTTATGATTTTGACCCTTAGAACTTCAAAAGGACTTATAATAATTTGACAAATGAGGTATCGTTAGAAGTGTCTTGACCGTCCACTAGTTATAGGCTATGTGACGTCACACTAAATTCAATATGGCTCCCTCTACAGGAGATAAAGTAATGAATTTAAAAATAAATATTTTGGGATGGTGCCTTTGGGGTATCATATGAAAGAGTTTAATAAGAACATTTCAAAAATATAAATACCACAGAAATAAGCCCCAAAATAATTAAATAAAAATAAAGCTTAGAAACTAAATCCCGACTACTGAAAAGGATGAAACAAGAAAGTACCTTCCCGTGGTCGCATGCTAGTGCTACCATAGCTTATATGTATGTTAGTACAGCGGCATGCGACCACGAGAAGGTACTTTTTTTTAAACATTTTTTACCCTGTGCCGTAACTTGTATGAACTTTACAGAAAAAATATCTACCTACTAACAATACCTAATACTGAGTGCTTAAATGTATGATCGGGAAAGATACAAACGAATGTTGAATCAGTTTTTAATGAGAGATTAAAAACAAACAATCTGCCTCGCCTGTTCTTATTCTGCAAATTCTGTTCATTTTTTGTTTTGACAACAAATAATTACTAGCAAAACTCAACGATACTTCAGACAAAAGTTTTCCATTTTCCTTTAAGTACTTATAAACTTTCATAACGTTTCCTATCTCACACAATACACGTATCACGATACGAATTACAAACTTCCTCAACTTTGTCCGTCGAGCATTACATTAAAAATCTTGACATCGACAGTAATAAGATCAATTGCGTGTTAAAAATTTTACGCAAATAATATTATGAATTGTCAGTTTGTGACCATTTTACGACTTTTATTGAATGATAATTCATAATGTTATCCTCTTATGATTCTGCCAAAGTGGCCTTTTTAGGCTCCAAGTACATACTGTATTAGTTAAGTTAAGTTATACTGGATTAGTCCAGCCGTACGTAATGTTACCGTTTGCTGTAGAACTATCATAGTTATCGCATTGCTGCAGCCGGGCTGAGTGCGGGCTTAGAGAGTAGGTCAACACTGTCATTTTTATAATTTAAAAGCACTTTCGATGCGATGGGTGGGTTAATAGGTACTCAGATTGGCTTAGTGTGAATATAGTAAATTGGAATCCATTTACTCATGGGCTACTTTTCAAACCAGTCTAAATAAAATAAAAAAAATGCTTATAACGTCTGGACCGATTTGGCTTTTTTTTTAATGTTTGCAATGGTCCAAATTAGGTATTTAGCGAAAGTAAAATTAGAAACATTGCCTGGAAAATTTACAACTTCGGAAAAAGCTGAACCTCCTTTTATCTATTCGATTTATGTATAGAATAATCAGACACCGGCCTCCTCTCGGTGAGAGCGAAATTTTTGTATGATTTATTGATATCTGGACAGGACAGGTCGTTCATTTTCTTGGGATTAGTGACGGCCTAGTGGTAACGGCCGCGACGTATAAGTTGTATGTCGTAGGTTCGAACCCTGCCAGGAGCTTTACTTTGTGTAAATTATTTCATCACCACTGCTATCACATGGTCTGTGTGGTGCCGGACTTAAAGAATAGCACCACCCCTTACTTCCCGTGGGTGTCGTAAAAGGCGACTAAGGATCGTACCGGAGAATGGGCAGCAGCGTTCTCTATGCATTCCACCATCATACCATACTGCGATCGCCAACCCGCCTGCCAAGCGTGGCGATTATGGCAAACCCTTCCAAAATTGGGGGAGGCCTATGTCCAGCAGTGGACGTCTATCGGCTGAAACGTCGAACGACTGCTATTACAACGTTGAACGAAAACATCGTGAGGAAACCGGTATATCCTAGAACCAAAAGTTCGAACACATGTGATATCTACCAACCCACACCAGGCTTGCGTGGTAGATTGTAGCCCACTCCCTCTCAGTGAGAGGAGGCCTGGGTCTAGCAACAGTGGGAACATTAGAGGCTGATTATGGATAGGACAAAGACTGTCGGGTCAGTTAGTCCTAACTAATATTCCGAACTAACATTATAAATGCAAAAGTAAGTTTGTTTGTTACCTTTTCACGCCTAAACCACTGAACCGAACATCCTGAAATTTTGCATTATACGTTGTTAGAAACGGACATAGGGTACCTCTAACCCCGAAAAAAAAATTCTGTTTCCAAGGAAAACTGGGCCACCAAGATACAGGCTGTGCCTAGTTTGGGGCCCACGGCTACTTCTACTTATGCACTCTTTTTAACTATCATTGTTACTGTTTGTATGTTTGATTATTATTATTAAACAAAAATATCGTTATTATGATAATAGATGACGCCACGTGTCTTTCGAATCAGAAACAGGACAAAGACTGTCGAGTCAGCCAGTGTAAAATAAATTTAGCTACAATGAAGTGCCGGGGCTCTCCGAAAAAACCGTGCCACTTTAGCACAAAAGCCGTTAGTTAGTCTTTTTTCTTACGACGCGACCGAATTTACGGGTAACTCCAAGTTGTCTTTTTCTACCAAAGCGGATTCGAGAGTTAATTCGATTTGGTAGTTCTCATGAGTTCTGCGAGTTTATTTCATTCTGCAGAAAAAAGATTAGTGGTGCTTACTGAATTTGTGGACTTATTCTAGTGTCGACACTTTTAATTATCACTCCTGATTAATATCAGTGCGTACGTTGAATCAAGTCGATGTGTAACTATGACAGAGTGGGAAGATGGAGTGCGCCTGTGTTTGCGCACACTCTTGTGCACTATAATATCTCTCGCATCGAAGGCTCATCTCTGTTGAAATTGGCCGCCATGTCCGAAATATTTTCTGGAGGACTGAAACAACAACATAACCAGACTAAACTACAAAGGAGAAGGATAACGCTCCCATACAAGTATGGTCCAGCACGGACATTAATAAAACAATATATATCATGAAGGAATATTTATACATAATAGTCCTGTTTATATTTTATGACTCCAGAAGTCGGTGGTGACGAGATATAAGACATTTTAGGTGAACATTCTGGTAAGATATTTTGACGTTTAAATACAGTAGACAATATGTATATTGTCGTGATGGTCCAGTAGTTAATGCTTCGCTTCTCATGCACGAGGTTGTGGGTTCAATTCCGGGCAAGTACCAGTGTCACTTTTTTAAATTCATATGTAGTTTTCGAGATTATCTTGGACATTACTGACATCGGTGAAGAAAAAACATCGTGAGGAAACCTGGACTTCTAGTCAAAATAGATATCGCCAACCCGGTCTTGAGCAAACGTGCAATGCTCGTGTCTCTTCGGTACGAGATGAGATAATAATAGGCTGGTATTATTATTATTTACTTTTAATCATATTTAACTACGTGTGTACAATAATGTATAGGTATCACATAGACCGGTCCCGTGCTTCTCGCGAATTCCTGCGACTTTCTACCAGGTCATATTGTTCAGCATGTGAGGCTTAGGTACCTATGAGCAGCAGTGGACTTCTTTGGCTGAATGATGATGATGACTATTATTTTAAAGAAAACTCTTTAGTTCGTTTGTAAGAACGTAATATATGAATAAGCGTAGTGATCAATGCTCGTTCTTTCTCTGTATGAGGAAATCAAATCAAAAGTCATTTATTCAAACTAGGCTGAAAATCAGCACTTTATGAACGGCAAAATTACATAAGACAGTCCCCCAAGACGCCCGACCTATGACATTTTTCTAATATCTATGTTCTGGCATCCTAAAACAAAGCAATGTCTTTCTGTACTATTAGCTCTAGAGAAATCTGGCAATGTGACAAATATTTCAACATGTGGAACTTCAGGGACTGGTGGAACTCCAGGGAACGGTAGAACCTCGGGGACTGGCACATTTATATTTTCTTGTTGCTGACCGTCGTTCTTGACGCTGTTGGGCCGCCTAGGTACTGGAGATTGCGCTCTGAAAGCTCGTTGGCAGCATGGGTGGCAAATAGAGGTTGTCGGTCTCACCTATATATATGAAAAAGTTCATAATGTATCATTTCATAACATAATAATTGTATAAACATATTGAAGCGCAAACATTTTTCATACTAACTTATTGTTGAGGAAAAATCCTTTCAGATATAACATCATGAATGTGTCTATTGCTCTCAGAGTTCCGTGTCAGTGTGTAAAAACGAACACGTATCAGGGATCTTCCACAGTTTACACACACATTACGATGGCAAACACTAGGGTTTGGTCTTCCACTTGTACCAGACTGTGATAATGTCTGCCTAGCCAGTAACTAGCAAGAATGGCACACATTATCAGACGCAGTGACCTAAAATAAACAACTTACATAAGTATACACAAATAGCTACACCCTTAAAAGACGTGCTCAAGACGTTACTGAAAACTCACGCGTGTTAAAACTCACCAATCGCGGAGTAATCCACTGTCTTATAACAGATTGTATTTCATCCGAATCCCACAAATGTCTCCTTATGCGAAACGTTGCTATACCATAGTTAGTGCAGCGCTGGTTCTCCATTAGAAATAGGGTAAAATCAGTTGTCCAAAGTACAAGTAGCCAAGGTACAACAACAGATATCCAGAAACAAAGCCACAGGTCATCGTAAAACACCACAAGAAATCATTCAATATGCGAGCCACAAGAACCTACACAGGAATGACTTAAATTGTCAAATTATTAATGAAAGGCAAATGTCTTGACTTTGTCATGACAATCGACATAAAGCCCACATCACACGTACCTAGCTGCAATATTGTATATGTATACAAACATACATAAACTACCTGCTTTTGCCATGCGGGAAGGCAGAAACTATAAAACGCCCTCTATTAAGTATTATGACCCTTACCTACTTACTCGTTTTGGTTTGTCCACGTTCATACATCTAGTCATTTAGGCGCGTCACAATAATAAAACTGATATATTGTGTTGTACATAAGGTGCAGTCAAATATATAATTATTAGGTATAGCTGTGCATGTGTTTAATATAACAGAAATTATAATATCGTAAATGTCACAAAAATATGTCAAAATATATTTTAAATCACCTTACTATAATAATACAATAATGTGTCCTGCACTAAATATCTGTTAGACACTATCTGTTAATTTCTATGTAATTATGTTATGTTGTATTGAGTTTCTCAGTAGCAGCCCGGAGTCTGGATATTGTCTTGTCCCGGTTGATGGCAATAGGCTCGCCCTCTATGTCATGAGACTTGAATATAACTGTTGAAATGGGGGGTAGGTGCTATAGGTATACCTCTGCCTAACCCTTCGAGGATTACAGGCGTGATGTTATGTGAATATTGGGTCAAACACTAAGTATATCGAATTAAGATTTATTTTGAAAACATCTATTGCTTCGTCTGTAACTGCCTTAACAGAAGAATACAGTGTTTCCATTACTTAGAACAAAACTACTACCACCTACTTGATTTATTGATTTTTAATTAGAGATAAATAAAATGTCTTTTTTTCTTTTACTTCCGTTATCACTAAACGCGCATAAAAATATATTTTTTTCTTACTCTATTATCTAAAATACAGGTAAATACATGTTGTTTCGAACGATTAACATGTACTAATTACCATCTTATTTCAAATAATTGCAACATTTGAAACTCACGGATGGAAGTCAAAATAAAACAAACAAAATAATACCCTTTTAAATAGATATTTTACCACACACATGTGCGGAGAAATGAAAGTCATGATAGAAATTCAAGTATTATAAGTTTTTTTTTAAATATATTTAAGTCTTTGTCCGTGCAGGGCCACACTTTATCCATGTCCTTTTATTCTTTCATTAAATTACTTAGCTCAAAACGGCACTGTCTTTTGTTCGCAGTATACTTAGTTGCCCTCTAAGAAGTATGAGATACTTTCATGACGTCGAAGTTAAGTACCTACTTCATGATAAAACAAAGTCTTTCAACGGGTTTCGTGCTGAAATTAAGTACGAGTATAATTCAGTGCAACAATATCTTTAGTAATAATATATGTCGTTGAAATATTCACGAGCTGAATGTTTTGAAACGTAATCCTCGCCGAGAGGCAAATTGAAAACGGAATATGTTAAGCCTTTGTTGCATGAGCTTAGCTTAGAAATGTTTTATTCTTTTTCCCGTCTTCATATAAATGACGCCCATAAATTAATATTCTCGAGTAAGTATCTGTAGGTATACATTTGATACGCGTTTCGCTCTTCGGTATTGTCCGTCTGAATTATCTTTTTGAGGTTGTCTGTACATGAACTAGATAAGTAGGTAATGGTGAACATAGGTAGTCACTTTAGCAACTCATTTAGAAGGTTTCCCAAAAACATTTAGTTCCGTTTAGTTCCGGTTTTTCCCAAAACCGTACCGAGGCGAGCACTACTTCCAAAGGCCAGGCGGATAACTAAACGGCTAATTTAACCAGTTGGCTGCGAATATAAAAGATAACAGAAAAATTACTTTATAGGCTTTCCCAGCAGAAATATCGGACCAGTTTCACGAGGGCATGGTAAAACAAATGCTCTATAATCAATTTATTGTCTACCGGCTCCTCTGACGCGCAGTTCGGGAACGAAAGGTTCCGCCTGAATAAAAAGTAGCCTGAGGCCCTTGCACGAACACGCAACGTAAACGTAATATAAATTCAAACCATTTTTTAAATCGAAAATACAACTGTATCCGACATTTTGGTTGATATTTTTGCGACAAGCACAAAATAATTGGAGTAGTGGTGGTGCACTGGTAACGGCCCCGACTTTCGAGTTGTAGATCGTGGGTTCGAGTAGGGTTCAAGCATAGGCAGGCGCTTTACATCGTGTAAATAATTTCATCAGCACTGCTCTCAAAACGGTGAAGAAAAACATCGTGTGGAAACTGGCATGTCCTACGGTCCAACCGCTTCACGCGGTTTCATCGCGGTTGGCCGCCATAGCGGTCAGCCGCTGTGGCAACCGCGTCAGGCGACAGGCCGCTCAAACGAACCGCCTAGGCGTAAGGACCCTAAGAACCACAACTTCGAAGACATGTGACGTCTACCGACCCGCACTGGGCCCGCGTAGTTGATTATAGACTTATAGTCCACTCTCGAAGAGAGGAGGCCTGTGTCCCAACAGTGGGATTATGGCTGGTTATGCTTATTCTAAGCACAATTTGTATTAAATACCAATAGATATTTTTATCTTAAAACCAATTAATCGATCTACACGTGCTGTACGAAGACTTGTTAGTGGCATAGAGTTACGCCACTTCGCGCAGACAAGCCATGGAGTCTACGTCGAAGAGGCGCACCGACGCCTCAGATGTTCGTGTCTCGAAGTATGCATTCCAGTGCCGTTTTGTGGAAATAAACTACTATAAATAAATAAATTAAATATTATGTGCGAAAAAAGTATTTTCAATTTTAAAATCGGTCGAATGTAATACGTTAAGCCTTGTCTCCTGCGCGTGTTTTTTCGAAACATTACACAAAAACCTCTTATAGAAGTGGCGTGGCCATACACATTTGTGTACGGAAACACGATGTTTTTGTTTTCCAAACTGCACGCAAAACATTCCCCGCGCGGGTGAAGAGGGGAAGGGTTTGTTTCGTTTTCAACCGACACGCGCACCGTGCACATCCAGCCTTTAGCATTTTGAAAGCTTAATCCAACTGACACAGGCTTAGAGGTTATATTGTCTAGTGAATAGTTGACACTAATCTAAAAATATTTTAATACGCAGGAGACAGCTCTTGTATGAAAACAAATCACAAACATTTGTTTTGTAAGGATTTTTGTGTTGTTTCGAAAAAACACGCGCAAGTCGCACGGCTTAAGGGGCTTACAGGACCTAAACACAAATAACGCAAGTTTTAAAAACAATAAAAGTATATGATCGACTACAGTAAACAAAATCAGAAAAATATATGATATTCTTCAGAATATATGCTAGGTAGATAGTGTGTTGAGAAAATTCATGAAGATACCTCTAAAAACTTTCTTTTTACAATAAAAGCCATACAAATATACATGCAATCATTCTAATTTTTTGTCAGATTATTCTACAAGCAAGATACTAAAACACTAGTGTTTTAACTTTTTCGTCCAAACAATAGATTTTTTATAATTAAATAATTGCTTCATTTTTTGCAATATTTAATTACCAGCGTTCTGTAATCGCGCTTCTCTTTCTTTTCTATGCAGACAGTGACCGTACTTTAGGTCATGTAAGCCCCTTAAGGTAGACAGATAGAACACTCATTATTATGTAAATCACACTTATATTACAAAGGCGAAAGTTTGTGAGTGTGTGTGTGTGTTTATATGTTTGTTACTTCTTCACGCTCAAACGGCTGGACCAATTTTGATAAAATTTTGTATGGAGGTAGCTGACACCATGGATTAATATATAGGCTACTTTGTATCCCGATATTTCCATGGGATCGACATTTACGCGTGAAACCGTGGGGCGCAGCTAGTACACCATAAATATTAAAGAATAAGTGTAGAAATTTTTTGCAAAGGGTGACACAATGGGCTGTTCAATCGCTTAAAGCATAACCAAAGACAACCTTGTATATGAATGGATGAAAAGTGAGACAATTCTGCAGAATAGTCTACGGTGGTAGTTACGTTTATTTTGCGCGTTCGTGTTGGGCCTACAGTTCAAGAATGAAGTGTTGTGTCAGAATAAAAAGTAAGTAGTAACTTTTCCGTCACAGGCGCGTCAATTCTTGATGATCAATTGAGATCTCTAGAAGCGATCTAAAGAGGGATAATTTAATAAAAAGATAAAGTCAAAGAAAGAGGAAGTTAAAACTGCAATAAAATTTTAGTTTTTATTTTATTAATAAAAAGGGGTCGTAATATTTTTTAATTACATAGATACTTACTAGCTCGGAGAACGTTCATAAACAATAATTAAAATAGTTTAGGTACCAGTAACTAAAGCTATTTTTTGTTATGCTGTCCTTTGTGTGCTGTCTGTGTGGTGCCGGACTTAAAGAATAGCACCACCCCATACTTCCCGTAGGTGTCGTAAAAGGCGACTAAGGGGCGTACCGGAGAATGGGCAGCAGCGTTCTCTATGCATTTCACCACCATACCATACTGCGATCGCCAACCCGCCTACCAAGCGTGGTGATTATGGCAAACCCCCCCCTTTTTGGGGGAGGCCTATGTCCAGCAGTGGACGTCTTTCGGCTGAAATGATGATGATGATGTCCTTTGTGCACCATATATAAACGATTTATCTGTATATCTCATCATCTGCCTAGCCTTTTCTCAACTATGTTAGTGTCGGCTTCCAATTTAACCGGATGCCGCTGAAAACCAGTATTTTACATAGAGCGACTGCCTTTCTGACCTCCACAATCCAGTAACTGGGTAATACGATACCCCTTACTATGACTGGTTGTCAGACTTTCGGGCTTCTGATGACGTAACGACTCCCAAAAATCTACGATTAACAGCCGGGAACAATTCAATGAAATTTACTTTAAAACATAGAGAATTATCATATCAAAGTTAACTCAAAGTAGTTTTAAATTTAATTTTGTTAAAATGGAGTAAATTCGTTTTGGCACATTTTTTTTTTGCTAGCCTATGCTGTCCCACTGCTGGGCAAAGGCCTCCCCCAAATCCTTCCAGGAACACTTTTCCCGCGCCACCTCAAACCAGCCCTCGCGGTACGCGTCCAGGTCATCTCGACATCTCTTTCTGGGCCGGCCACGGCGGCGCCGTCCATATTCAGGCACCCATTGTGTGGAGATTTTTGCCCAGCGGGCACTATGCCCGTTTTGGAACGCAGCGTGGTGTTCCGAATTCTGTCCTGTCTTTTAAAACCCAGGATGCTGCGTTTCATCACTCTTTGGCACATACGTCGTTTTATTCCGAGCACACGCACACTATAGCCATTACTGTTCTTTTGCGTTTCAAAAGTAATTGCATCACTTTCCTCCGCTTAGTAGGTTTTCGAGGATTTTAGATTTTCGAGGTGCCCCGAGGGGCGTCATGGAGTCCTGGAGTGGCACCCACGCATCGGCAAGCTTGGAAAACCAGCTGCTTTTAATTAATTTTATGTAACAAAGTTTTCTTAGTTAGTTCAAAGGAAGTCTCACATTATTACATTCTCTAGAAAATATAACATTTCTATGTTTTCCGAGATGAAATACCAGAGCGGAATATTAAACAAAGAAAGAAATGCATCTATGTAAATGACAAGAGACGGAAGGATTAATGAAACAGCGTTCCATTCACTTTGAGTACCGTCATGGACTTAAAAAAGCTAAAAAGCTTTGTAAGGAAAAGGAAGACTTACGGTTCACCAAGTTATACTTAGCATAAAGGATATTTACTATAAAGACGGCAAGAGGACTACAATAAATAAATTCTCTTCTTGAACGGCTTTGGAATATAAGAGGTAGATAAAAAACCGGCCAAGTGCGAGTCCAACTCGGGCACCGCGGGCTCCGTACAAATTTGTATGTAGGTTGTTTTAATTTTTTTTATTTTGTAATGTAACTACAAATTTACAGTTTTCGGATTTTTTACTTTACCTACTTGTGCTACATGACATTGCTTCTCGCCAAATTTCATGATTCTAGGTCAACGGGAAGTACCCTAAAGGTTTTGATTTCGGAACATATACGCCTGTAACTTTTGATTGCGTCGACTTAGAAGTTTGATTTTTTCACTGCTTCAAGGAATTACAGCCCTGAGTAAATATTTGATATTAATTTCAACTTGATAACTTTTCGCGCTCCTGAGAAAAGGTCTTGACAGACGCACAGAAAGACTGACAACGAAGTGATCTTTTAAGGGTTCCGTTTTTCCTTTTGAGGTGTGGTGGCAGGGTGGCAGGACCGGGTCATCGACGCACAACCTGTTAGCATGGGTTCAGTACATGATTCTGAAACCCCCTGCGTTGAAATGTATAGTCGTTTATTTAAAAAAATTGTCGTTCCATACATTCTGCACTTTTCTATGAAAGAGCAGTTTTTTTTTTATAAAAGATCAATTTTTTTTAACCTAGGTTCTAGAATCATATATATTATGTTGAATTCATGGTTACAGCTGATCGATTCTGTAAAAATCTCACCGTGAACTCACTTCACCTAAGTTAGGTGAAGTGAGTTTGTTTTTGCTAGGAATTGACACTATTGACAGCTCCCTCCACGCTCACTTCACCTAAGTTTTCACGGTGAGATTTTTACAGAATAGAACCGCAGTTTGCGCTTCGATGATTGCCACCACGTATTTTATTAGAGAAATTATTTATTTTAGCTGACATTTTTTTAGTTGGTTTACTCGTTAAATGTAAAAATCTGTAAGTTCTTATTGCTTATTTCAACTTTGCAAATGGTTACACATAAAGTTCGTTTGGTTAAAGAGCCTGGAATTAATTTTCTGAAAGCTTGGTTTATTGAATTGAACTTCAGTTTCTTTTAGGGGGGCGGGGAAAGTGAAAAAGAAAAAACTTTCAACTTACTCCCTTTCTAGAGGAGGGAGTTGAAAGTTCATGTCCTTAAAGTAATATTAACCTACTAAGTCATATGATACATATCCCTTTATATTTCTGTTTATATTTTACAAAATCCAGTAGATGTCACTCTGTGGTGTCACTAGTATACTTAGGATCTAAGTAAAAAAAATAAGAGAAAAATACATAAAATTAAAAATTCGAATAATATACAATAAGCGGGTGTACGAGTGCCTGTATCATTGCTGCATCAATCCCACAAGAATCCAAGAATCGACTTACACAGCACTCACAATAAAATTAACTGCCACAAATCCGTTTTATCAAAATAAATCGAAACCAGAAAAAAAAAAGTATTATTCCAATCACAAAAAGGCCTTTTTTTTTTTTTTTTTTTTTTTTTTTTTTTTTTTTATGGGGATGGGAAATCATCAAAGACTCTTACTGACTAAAACCCACCCGTGTTCCTTCCTTAGCCCTTTATGTTCCGGGCCAGCGGTAACCCTTTCGGACAATCCCGCTGACCCGGCAGGCTTCGGCCCTAAGGGCCCCCTCCTCGATGCTGACATCTCTTTGAGGCGCGCGTGGAACACGTACGCGCCGTCCGGCACGGGCCTGGTCCTGATCGGGCGGTGAGCTACCCATTACTCTCCGCCCGCAGGCCCACGCCTACGGTGGCCGGGAGTCGTCACGCGGCTCCCGACGCCCGGAGCGTCTCCCGCGGCGGCTGGGACGGGAGGCTCTCTCCCTGAGCCGTCCCGCCACCTCCTTCGCTAGCATGACTGCTTCGCAGAAGGAGGTGACTGCCTCCCACTCCCTCTCGCCCCGGACCATGGCTTGCACCAGGGCCGGACGCGAGAGGTCGCCGTCGCTGCCAATCGCCTCTACGAGGACACGGCGGTGCTCCGCCCAAGCGGGGCAGACCTCCACCGTGTGCTCCACCGTGTCCTCTGGGCGATCCTGACAATGGTGACACCCGGGCCTTTCCTCCCGCCCGATAATGTGCAGGAACCTCCCGAAACTTCCGTGTCCGGTGAGGACCTGCGTCAGGCGGTAGGTGAGGGCGCCGTGGCGCCTCTCTAGCCACTCCTCAAAGAGGGGTCTTATCGCCGCTATCGCGGCGTGCCCTGCGCTGGGTTGCGACAGTCGCTCTTTCCATGCCGCCATGAGATCGCGCCGGAGATCCGTCCGCTCCGCAGCGATTTGCCGCGGAAGCGGATCCTCCGCCCGGCGTAGTGCCTCCGCGCGCCACTCATACAGGCGCGCGAGGACTATCGCCTCCAGATCCCATGGCGGCAGTCCGGCAAGGAGGCTTGCCGCCTCGCCAGAGATCGTGCGGTAGCCCCGGATAGCCCTTATGGCTACCACCTTCTGGGGCGCGTTCAGGTAGTGGGCGGCTCGCCGCCGCAGTGAACGCGCCCACACCGGGGCCCCGTATATGGCCATGGACCGCACGACCCCCGCGTAAAGCCTCCGGCAGGAGGCGTTTGGCCCCCTCAGGTTGGGCAAGAGCCGCTTGAAGGCGGCCCCGGCCCGTAGGCTTACCTTTGACCCGTAGTCACACGGTACCTACCCTTGTGGCCGCAATATATTAGAGTTTCATGGGCCTCATCCTTATTCCAAGGCTGAAATAAACAGGCCTGCCCTAAAACTATTTCCAGTTTCCCTAAATCAAAGACAGGAGAACTTAGATTAAGACCACAAGATGTTAAGGTTTGATTCATTCATTCAGATTCTTCATCTGCCTAGCCTTTTCCCAACTATGTTGGGGTTGGATACCGATGTATACCAATGTTTGATATGGAGCGACTGCCTAGCTGACTTCCACAACCCCGTTACTGGGTAATGCGATACCCCTTAGTATGACTCGTTCTCAGACTTTAGGACTTCGGACTACTCGTAACGGTACAGTAAACGGGTTTTGGACGTCAATTAGGCAGGTGTTCCATGTAAAATACTTCTTTTCATCTGTATCCGGTTAGACTAGATGCCGACCTCAACATAGTTGGGAAAAGGCTAGGCAGATCGACTGCCTAATGAAATGTAATGATGTTTATTGGGAGAATTCCTTACTAATAAATTACTATAGAGGGCTGTAATATCTCCCGATAATATATTCAACATTACTCTTCGATATTTAGCTGAAATTGGACAACATTAATTAACGAGAATTAAATCGGGCAATAATTCCTTTTGACGGAGGTTTTCAGTTGCATTTTGACGAAGTTTCGGTTCTGGTTTCAGTTTGAACGTTCAAAATAAATGGAATTTATGATTTGTTAATGTGTATTTGTTGGCATTTAAATCGTTTATTTATGCGCTATATTACTTTAACAGATTACACTTTTAAGATTTTTTATTGACGATTACGCAGAAAATATGAATTTATCTATTATTGTGAATTAATATGATCCAGTCTACACTAAATAGTTTTGTATTCTACTATAATATAACGTAAGTACAATATAATAAATGTGAAAGTTTGGATATTTGATTGTTTGCTAAGCAGTCACGCAAAAACGTCTTTACGGATTTAGATGAAACTTGGCCCACATATCGCTTACAACTTAAACTTACACATATGATTTTTATCCGGGTAGGACGTTCCCGTGGGATCATTTCCACGCGGACGAAGCCTCGGGAAAATGCTACTAAATATATAAAATACTATTAATGGTTCATAAGAGGTCAATGAAATACCTAACGAAAATAACAAGAAAAATATCTTCAGTAGATAAGGCACGTAGCCAATTAGAATTCGACTTACCGAATTGAATTTTCCCTCGAGCGATGTCTTGTCTAAGCCACAAAAGGTGCTTTTTCAATAATTTCCAAGTCGGTAGCCGAATACCGAATTTCTAATTTTAGTCCGAATAATTTGATTCCGTTGTACAATGCTTAAAATGTTCTCGATTGTTTTTTTTTTCGAACCCTCAACATTATGCCCTTCGTCTACAATACCTAAGTTCAAATCAAGCGCAAATGGTGTTGTAGCGCATTTTTTCTAGTACCAACAACCATAAAACAAACACCGACGAACTTCCACAAAGATGAAAGCCTATGGGAGGTGTTCCTCATCTTTTTACAAAGTATAAAACAAAGTCGCTTCCGCTCCCCTTTTAAACTACTCAACGGATTTTAATGCAGTTTTCAGCAATAGACAGAGTGTTTCAAGGAAGGTATATATGAATAATACATACATATTGTAGTAGTGAAAAGCCGAGAAATTCAAAGATTTGTAATGTGATGTCGTAACAAACATATTTTTGTACGCTTACATTGCAAACACTGGCTAAACCTTACGAGATAGATCAAATTAATGTGCTACGGAATTGTATATCTTAAAAATATCGATAAAAATTTCCGCGATGGTATAGGTATGTTTATCTCTTAAGGATAACCCACAGTAACCATTCTGATCTTTTACATACTACAAAAAAAAATATGGGTTGTTTACCAAGTTATTTTAAACAATACAGTATTATTTGTTGTGAATTTCATGGAGATCAAAATTGTCCTTCACAGCATATCATTAAAATTGATATCTTAGAAGATATCAGAGATTTAAAAAGCGGGGACAGAGCGGCTGGCGGGGCGGTACGAAGTTCGTTTTTTTTTTTAATAATTTTCTCTCAGCTAGTTTCAATAATATAACAACTAAGTTCAAACCAGCGAGCGCAAAGATGATGTTTTGTTGTAATTTACTCGAAATTAGTTTATACGGGCCTTTTTGTAATGAAGAATGAAGACACTAACCGTGACACAGGATCAATAAAGGCATGCGGAGAGTTCTTCAAATCCACATTCAAATATTTTTATTTATAAAAATATATAACAGTTATTAATAATAAAATTCACACCGTCTTGTCTACAACGGCATACAAATATTTAAATCATAATTTCTAATCAATTAGTACTTAAAACCTTAAAAATGAATAAACAAAACTAAAAAATACCATTCAAGATTATGAATTTAAAAAATACACATACACTAGTAAATTCATTATAATTATGTCCAAAATCTAAATATGGGGGGGCTCCCCATGGTCCTGTGTGCTACCGTAGCGGCGATGTCGTAGCGGTTCGTAGAAGCTCCGTAGCGTCGTAGCTCGGACGTAGCGTTGAAGCTTTAGCGTATTATAATTATATTGTCGGATGAGTATTATTATGAAAGTTTGATCAGTTATTTCTTTGTTGTGCTTTTCAAAATAAAATATTTTGTACTATGAAAAAATTTACAAACAAAATATTATTTTTTATTGCTGAATGGGCTTGCTCTCGACCTCGATCACGCCTGATGTAAAGCGATGGATGAGGTCTATGATGGATCGAGCGTGTCCAGAAAACGCCTGTTTACTCTTGAAAGTTTAATATAGATTTTGATAGATTCGTTTTAGTTTTAAATATAATTATATAAACTGCGCATTTATAATATTAATACTATATTCACCCACCCAGACCAAACCTAGTCCTACAAAGTGGTTTTTAATGAAGTGAACGAAAGTGTTTGAAAGTAGTCCACATCAAAGTCAGAAAATGCGAACCGTTGGCAATGGCAATTGCAATGTAAATTGTAGTATTTATAAGGCATCTATACATATTGTTAATTAACAGTATGTATCTGTGTGTTAATTAACAATATGTGTAGAAGTTTAACACTTATGTTAGACAGACTGTTAATCTATATAAAAGGAAATTCGTAGTCTAGAACTCAAGAACGGCTGAACCGATTTGGCTGAAAATTGGTGGGGAGGTAGCTTAGAACCAGGAGACGGACATATAATACTTTTTATCTTTTTTTTAAACGAAGAAGCGCCGAGCAGCTAGAAATAATTTAAATGGCAAAACAACGTTTGCCGGGTTAACTACACACATCAAAAGTGTCTAGGGATCAAGCATTTTTATGCGGATTTCTTGAGATTGAGATGTGGCTTTGTAATAAATTTATGATTTTATAAATTTATATGGATCCTTTTTGGTGCATTTCATAATTTGAATCAGGAACTGTGAATCAAATTCGAGTAAAAGATGAAAATCAGCTGTCAATATTTTCCCTATAAAAACATACAACGCATTGAAGACATTATTAGTGCTACTGTTTCCCTACTACTGATTAAAACCAACGTTATTATGGAGCGGCGACGTCATTTAAGCAGGGAAGAAATGCTCAGAGCCGTGGGAATGATAGAAGCTGGTTCCCGGCAACGTACTGTGGCTTTAGCTCTGAATACAAGTCAGAGTGTTATCAGTCGACTTTGGACACGTTACCGAAGCACTGGTACCGTGGCTGAGCGCCATGGAGGACGGTATCGCTGCACCACACGGAGACAAGACCGATACATTCAAATCTTAACTCGAAGAGCTCCAACAATAACCGCCATGATGTTAGCCGTGAGGCTTCATCACTCTTCAGGGAACTTAATTAGCGACCAAACAGTCAGAAACCGCTTGCATGAAGTGAACCTTCATTCCCGAAGACCGCTACGGGTACCACCTATAGCAATGCACAATCGTAGGATTCGATATCAATGGGCTCTTGAACACAGAAATTGGGCAGAAGAACAATGGCGTTTCGTGTGCTTTTCTGATGAGTCTCGTTTTGGTATGAGACCGGATACAAGACGTATACGACACTGGAGAACCCCTGGACGCCAACAGCGATTAAAATCCTGCCAGGAAGTCCATCCTTATAGTGGTGGAACCATCATGGTATGGGCGGGTATTTGGATCGGCGGAAGAACTGAGTTGATTTGGATCAGAGGCAACCTCAACGCTCAAATTTATGCTGAGACGATTGTATCAGACGTCATCGTTCCTCTACAAGTGCAAATCGGTCCCTTATTTCAGTTAATGCATGATAATGCACGACCGCACACCGCAAGAGTTGTAAGACAGACTCTCGCCGCAGCTAACATCAATGTCCTGCCCTGGCCTGCTCAGTCGCCAGACTTGAACCCGATTGAGCATGCATGGGATATGCTACAGAGAAGAGCTCTGCCGAATATGGAGGGTATCCAGTCGCAAGAAGACCTTTTTTTGTTGTTGCAACGAACATGGGCGGCCATTCCACAGCGTGATTTGGATGAACTCATTTTGAGTATGCCAAACCGATGTTCTTGTGTTGTTAGTGTTCGCGGTAGAAACACGGATTATTAATTGTTTAAGTTACCCAATAAAATTTTAAAGAAAACTGTTATTTCAGTCTTTTTTTCGAACTTTTGTGTTAGTGGTTCAAATGTCAAAAATCCCTTTATTAGGAAAATGGCAAATTTCTTTATTAATGCAAAGGTGACTTGGTTTATCGTTACTGTGACAAACGAAAACACTTTATTTGATGAATCCTTAAAGAAAATTTTAATTAATATCAATCAGGAGAAAAGTTATTGCAAAAATATATGTTGATCCCTAGACACTTTTGATGTGTGTAGTTAACAATATGTGCAGTCACGAGCACATACATATTGTTAATTAACAGTTTGTGTAATAAGTGTTAAACTTCTGCCTACCCCTTAGGGAATACAGACGTGCTCTGGTTTTAGGTATGTAATTACACTAACTACATATATGTTTAGATTGTAATTTGAGACGAATCATTACGACTTGAGGTCACGAACAGCTTCGGTCGTACCATTTCTCATGTCGCGTCGTCATGTCGTGTCGTCATGTTGTGTCGACAAAAAAGCCACACAGATTATTGAGATAGATAGAGGTTTTACGACATGACAAAACATCTAAATTACATATTTGTATGTAAGTTTAATATTAATGTCATATCATCATTTTCCTGCCCGTATCCCAATTTATTTCTGGTCGGCGCAACATGTCTTTTTCTTCCTTACTTCCTTATTCGTCGTCATCTCTGTAGTCACCCACTTTGTAACCATATCATCCCTCACACAGTATAGGTGTGTTTTTTTGTTTTTTTTTTGCCATGAGATTCTGGTAGACCTATTCCAGGCCACTCAGAAAGTATTGCGAAAGTTTTTATGTATGAGAGACTGGCCAGATATAATCTATTTAGAAAATATGATTATTTAAAAGTAAAAATAGGTACGTTCCAATTTCAAAATTTCCGTCCACATTGTTTTCGAGCTAATTTAAATTATCGTGTCTCATTAAAAAATTGATCTGCGCCGGGAACATTTTCGCGCTATTTTTTACAATTTCAAGTGTCGCCTGAAACCGGACGAATCGTACGATAGACTTCAAATAACATTCATGGATGAAGGCCGTTCTAAGGCAACCGTGTATCGTTGGTATAACGAATTCAAACGCGGTCGATTTAATATGGGGATGAAGAAAGAAGTGACCGCCCTTTGACGACTGTTACGGAAGAAAGCGTGCTAGCAGTGAAGCCTTCACGAAATTCTACACGTGCATCTTCGCGTGAGGAGGATAGTTTCACGCTGGGTGCCGCACAACCTCGCCGATGCTCAGAAGCAGGCCCAGGTGGAATGGTGCCGTGATATGATAAACATATTTAAAGCAGGCTCGTCTCGGCGTGTTTGCGACATCATTACTGGTGATGAGTCTTGGATTTATCAATACGATCCAGAAACGAAGCGCCAGTCGACGGTTTGGGTGTTTCAAAACGAATCAACGCCTACCAAAGAGAAGCGATCTAGAAGCGGGCGGAAGATTTTGATCGCGAGCTTTTTCAATTTGACTGGCTACTTGGTGACAATTCCTTTACGGAACCAAAGAAGCAACAACGCTGACGGGTATACTACCAAATGCTTGGCAGAAGTTTTCTCTGTTGTGAGCAACAAGCGACCAAACAAAGGGGTCCGCGGGCTACTGCTCCACCACGACAAAGCGCCTTCGCACACCGCGCTCAAAACGAGGGATTTCCTGGTCAGCACGCCGGTCAAACTCCTGGGCCACGCTACTTACAGCCCTGATCTAGCACCGTGTGACTTCTTTTTACCCCTGAAAATAAAAAATCTGCTCAAAGGGATGGAATTTCCGTCGCCGGAAGATGTGCTGTCAGCGTTCAAGCAGGCTGTAAACGAGGTGTCTGCGGCGGACTGGAAAAAGTGTTTCGAAAACTGGTTCAGACGCATGAAACTTTGTATAAAGGCTAGTGGAGAGTACTTTGAAAAGATTTAATAAAAAAAATATTTACCTATAAAACATTTATTTTCATTTTCGCGAAACTTTGTGGACCGATTTTGATAATTATGTTTTCGTTTGAAAGAATATGCTCTCGACCAAGTAAGAATTTGATGAAGGGATCCCATGGAAATCGGGGGAAACCCTCAAATTTTATAGGCAAACCTATAGCGATTTGGGTATTTTTTAAAGTAATTTGAGCATTTGCTCTCGAAAATCATCATTTGCTAAAGTGGAGCTGATGATGAAGACCACAGATGGCCATCGGAACTACTCAATGATAAATATTTCACGGATTGCGATTCGATTACTTTAATATGGTTGCTAAGCAATTTATGCTCGTCACAATGCGAATGGTGAAATGGAGCTGATGGTAAAATGCCAGAAAACCTCCTCAACAATTAACGTCCCTGCATCGGGAAAAGCAATATTTTGTAACAGGCGATGAGCAAGTTGAAACTATGCCTCGGAAGTCGGTGGAAAAAAACTAAAATACAGATCCAAAGACGGCATTTTGACGGCACGGTTGGCGCAGTGGTTAAGCGATTGACTGCTGCGCCGCGTGTCGCGGGTTCGATTCCTGCACGGAACAAATATTTGTATGACCTACGAGAAGTTGTTCCGAGTCTGGCTGTTTGCGTATGTGAGTTTAAATGTTTGTAAACGCACCCACGATACAGGAGAAATACCTAGTGTGGGGCAACGTATTAAAAAAAAAAAAAGACACCGACTTCCGAATTCAAAGTAATTTTTCACTTTGTAGTTTTTGTGGCAGTCGGTTTTTTTTTTGTTAAAGAGCTTTTTAGATAATCATTGTTACTAGAGTGACAGTGTAATGGCGACTTTATCCTTCAAATGTCGACTTCAAAGTGATAAAGTATAGAATAAAATTTGTCTGTATTATTAGCGACTACAAAGAAAAAATGCTGCTCTGTTATTAACATAGTCAATATGACAGCGACATGTGACATATGAAATGAAACCTGCGTGGTGAAATTAAATATGAAGATATTCCATTGGTAAAATATTTATATGGAACTAGCCGACGTAGTTTCATTTCACTGATAAGTATTTTCATAAAATTAAATGAAGATCGTTGAAGTATTTAATAAAGTTGTTATTATATTTATTTCACGGCCATTTAGAGTAGTGGTGGTCTAGAAGTAACGGTAGTGGTAACGGTTACGAGATTTAGATCGCGGGTTCGGACGCAACCAGGTGCTTTACTTTGTGAAAATAATTTCATCACTGCTGCTCTCAAAACAGTGAAGGAAAACATGAGACATGAGGAAACCGGCATGCCCTAGAACCAAAAATTCGAAGACATGTGATATCTACCAACCCGCACTGGGCCCGCGTGGTGGATTATAAGCCCACGCCCTCTCGAAAAGAGGTGCCTATCCCAGCAGTGGGAACATTATAGGCTGATTAAGTTAATGACAACTTCCTGTTGACGACGATGCGGACGAATTTGCCCTATGATTCTATCCCCTCCCTCTTTATACAATGTGGAGACGACAATACGACAATAAAATATTGTTGCGCGCCACAATTAATGCCTGGTAACCACTAGAAACATCTAGAATGTTCGAGTATATACCGGTCCCGACTGACCATTTCCAGAAATGTCTAGAAAGTTCTAGCATCGAAATTTCTAGAAGGACCTTGACTCTACTAGTTCTGCTACTCGATACTAGATGGCGTTAGTGGTAACTAATGTCACCATGTATGTACCAGGCATTAATTGTTGTGCGCAACAATATGAAAACAGTGGCATACAAACACATAGCGATAGAGTATTTTGGAATCGTAATTTAAAAAAATACTTTTTTCAAATAAACTAAAATTTAAAAGTTATGGGTCGACTCAATCTTTGACTAAAACTATTGCATATATTTGATTGAATTTTCGTTTGCAGACTGGAGACGTTTGGAGATATACATACGCAGTCAATTTATTGTTGTCTCCACCTTGTATACCTACTTGTACATATTATTAGTTAGGTATTATTGTAAGACTGTCAGCTTTTAAATTATGTAAAGATTATATTCATTCAAATAATGAACAATGATAACACAGTTTTTATTAAACAAATAAAAACAAATCCTGTGTACGAAATGGTATAAAAAGTTCTCAGAAGGACGTAAGTCTTTGAAAGTCTTCTCAACTGCTGAGATCACAAGGATGAAACATAATACTTCGCGTTTCTGCAAACAAGAGTACAACCGTTTCAATAATTCTGTGTTGTTCACTTGCATTCTCAAGTGATATGTTCCCCTTTTATTATTGTCCTTAATTGTCAATGTCCGGGAGAGGAATAATATTAAAATTCCTAATCTTTCGTTACTGTACCAGTACATAGTTTTTGAATCTCAACTTACTTATGCGATGTCACAGTGTCCTAATATAAAGCGATCCTCGCGCGAATACGCAATCTTCAATTCTTCAATCTTGTTGGAGCGATGATGCGTTTGCCGAAAAAATCAACGTGTGGGAATATCGGGATAAAAACTATCCTTGTCCTTTGCCGGGACACAAACTATCTACTATTTTCGGGATCGAGATGGGGGGGTGAAGGGGTGGGTTCAGGGGATCAAAACCAAATTTCATTTAAATGGGTTCAGCGGTTTAAGGTGTAGGTTTTGTCTGTGTGGTGCCGGACTTAAAGAATTGCACCACCCCTTACTTCCCGTGGGTGTCGTAAAAGGCGACTAAGGGTCTTACCGGAGAATGGGCAGCAGCGTTCTCTATTTATTACACCATCATACCATACTGCGATCGCCAACCCGCCTGCCAAGCGTGGCGATTATGGTAAACCCCCCCAAAATTGGGGGAGGCCTATGTCCAGCAGTGGACGTCTATCGGCTGAAACGACGACGACAGCGGTTTAAGCGTAAAGAGGCAACAGTCAGTCAGATAGACAGACACACTTTCGCATTTATAATAAAAGTATGGATATAAAAATATATGGATAATAAAAGAAAAGAAAAAGGTGGAGCACATAGTTCATTGCTTCATATATTAGAAACATTTGTTGGCTCAACAACGTAGATAATAAAATCAATGTTGTTGAACTGGCAAAATGGAAACCATTGCTATTGTGAGTGCGTTGCCCAGTTACCCCGAAGGACATGGCCCTAAACATGGGGAGATCACGAGCCTCCTTTATTTCCAGTTTGTTCTGACAAAACCGTTCTGATGTCCGAAGGGTTCATATGGCAAAATTGTGGAATGGTCAGGCTGATTTGAATATCAAATTTGATTTTGCTTGCCAGCCAGTGAGAGCACTAAAATAAAATCCAACATCTATACACGGCACAATTTTTTTGTTGTTGAATATTTATGCGATTCAATCGAATGTAGGTATCTATCTTTTATTATTTATAGATATGTTTATCTATTCTATCTACAATTTGAAGCTTTTGGCACAGGAAAATTGGTTTAGGCCTGGTCTGAATATAAAACAAGAAACCCTCCAATGCACAACCCTCCAATACATTCTGTTCATAAGTGTCGATCCCGTGAGAATATCAGGATAAAAACGACCCTATGTCCTTTCCCGGGATACGATCTATCTCTCAGCCAAATTTTATCGAAATCCGTTCAGTGGTTTAGCAGTGAAAAGGTAACATAGAGACAGACTAGAGTTACTTTCGAATTTATAATATTAGTATATGGATACTAATAATAAAGCAGAAGAGTTTGTTTGCTTGTGAGTTTGAACGCGTTAATCTCTTGAACTACCAGTCGGGTTTGAAAGTTCTTTGTGCATTTGGTAGCTCACCTCTTGAGGAAGGGAATTTAACATCACGATAAGACCCTAAGGAGCCGAGGAAAACATAAAAAAAAACAGAAAGTCGCCAAGCGAATACGAAGCAATAGCGCTGGCAAGCGATGCGATTCGACGGGGTGGATAGAGGAAACAAGAAATTTAAAACAAACGAAGTCGTGGGCAGAAGCTAGTCATAATAAATTTCAAACAAACGAAGACGTGGGCAGAAGCTAGTCATAATAAATTTCAAACAAACGAAGTCGTGGGCAGAAGCTAGTCATAATAAATTTCAAACAAACGAAGTCGTGGGCAGAAGCTAGTCATAATAAATTTCTAACAAACGAAGTCGTGGGCAGAAGCTAGTCATAATAAATTTCAAACAAACGAAGTCGTGAGCAGAAGCTAGTCATAATAAATTTCAAACAAACGAAGTCGTGGGCAGAAGCTAGTCATAATAAATTTCCGTTAAAAGCCTCTAGTTAGTATAATGTGATTAAAATAAAGTCGTAACAGATCCTAGAAACTTTCCCCTAATTGGCGTTAGTGAATTTAGGAATGTTTCTAAAAAAAAAGTGTGAAAAACAGTGTTTCGAAAAATGTGTGTTGCACACATTATGTGCTAAACACATTTTTAAATTTCAATTCGGTGGGAATGGAGAAAACATACCTAGGTTAGATGCTGCGAAAAAGTGTTCAGAATGCATGAAACTGAAACTCAAGTCAAATAATAATGTTTGAAACGGTTTTCCGTTTATTTGACTTGAGTTTGTTAAATTATTTTAATTTAACACTAGAGTTGCACAGCCGAGTTCAACTACAATTTAAAGGCATGATTTTATTTCTAATAATAATCCGAACTACTGACACAGCCGTACAAATATAATATTGTCATATTGCGTCGCCGTCGTCGTTTATCATATCGCTCTATGTATAATATTTCCCCATTGACACAGCTACAAATGGCTTGCATCGTCTAGACACTGTTTGGACAGTGCTTTTATTGTTGCTTTAAACCTATGGTAACCCGCGGGCCGTCAAATCAAAGACATCGGCGTGCAACCAGTAACTATGTAGATACAGACGCCAGCACACCAAGCTACCCGAAACTGTCAAATTTCCCCAATCAACTTTGAACCTTATGATTCAGGGATTAAGTTGGAAATCTATTAAAGAAATTTGACAGATTGTAGTAGCTTGATGTGCTGGCGTCTGTACATGATTCTGGACACCCGTGAGTTGAGAACTTTCGACATTTATCAAAAAAAAAATTGCTGATTGACTGATTGATAAAAAAAAAAATTAGCTCTTCCATACATTTTGACCGCGTAGGTTTTGTACTTTTCTGTGAAACAGCATTTTTTTTTTTATAAAAAATTCTAGCCTAGAAGCATGTGCTGAATTCGTGGATACAGTTTGCTCGTCGATCTTACCTGCCACCCTGTATGTAAGACTATAGACCAATGTACGTCAGTTAGCTTGAAAATACATAGGTATTTACCATCATCATCATTTCAGCCGAAAGACTTCCACTGCTGGACTTAGGCCTCCCCCAAGCACCTCCACTTCGACAGGTTCTGTGTTTGTCGCATCCAACGGATTCCTGCAGCCTTCACAAGGTCATCGGTCCACCTTGTGGGAAGCCTTCCAAAGCTACGTCTTCCGGTACGCGGTCGCCACTCCAGAACCTTTCGGCCCTATCGGCGGTTCTACGAGCAATGTGCCCTGCCCACTGCCACTTAAGTTTGGCAATTCTGCGGGCTATGTTCGTTTACCTTGGTATTACCCAGTAACTGGGTTGTGGAGGTCAGATAGGCAGTCGCTCCGTGTAAAATACTGGTATTCAGCTGCATCCGGTTAGACTGGAAGTCGACCCCAACATAGTTGAGAAAAGGCTAGGCCGATGATGATGTCGGTTATCTTGGTTCTCCTGCGGATCTCCTCATTTCTGATTCGATCACGCAGGGAAACTCCAACACACACAAATGTATAGGTACTAGCTGACCCGGCAAACGTTGCTTTGCCATATAAATTATTTCTAGCTGCCCGGCGCTACTTCGTTCGCGTGGCGGTCTACCCCTTACCCTTCCCTACCCCTACCCTACTCCTACCCTACTCCTACCCTACTCCTACCCTACTCCTACACTACTCCTACCCTACTCCTACCCTGCTCCTACCCTAATCCTACACTACTCCTACCCTACTTCTACCTTACTTCTAACCTACTCCTAACCTACTCCTACCCTACTCCAACCCAACTCCTACCCTACTCCTAACTTACTTCTACACTACTCCTACCCTACTCTTATAAGTAAAAAAAAAGCATCCTATGTCCGTCTCCTGGTTCTAAGCTATCTCTCCATCAATTTTCAGCCCAATCGGTTCAGCCATTCTTGAGTAATAAATAGTGTAACTAACACGACTTTCTTTTATTTAAATAGATTACTTAGACAAAATCCTCGTTGAGAGTATGTTCGAGCACCATCCAGTCCGTTTACACGCCGCTTTGGCGTATTCCTTGCTACAGGAAGCATTGCCATTACGACTTAGGGTAATGGCCGTCCAGTCGGCTTTAAGGGCAGTGTTTTGAATGAGAGAACGGCTTATGGAACCTCAGCTTTGCATAGATTGGTTGAAATTTGGCTTGTATGCTAGCGTGTTTGCATGGCTTCGCACCGTGTAGACTAAAATTAATTGATGGAGCTTATACGAGCACAACAGGTACACAAAGACTACTTACTGTACTTGTTGGTAGCAGTTTGTTTGCTCTTGTGATACAGGGACTCCTAGTACAAGAGCCAGGGCTACACTGATGTTTGAGTTTTGAAGTGAAAAAGCACACTAATATTATAAAGGCGAAAGTTTGTGAGTGTGTGTGTGTGTTTATATGTTTGTTACTTCTTCACGCTCAAACGGCTGGACCAATTTTGATAAAATTTGGTATGGAGGTAGCTGACACCCTGAATTAACATATAGGCTACTTTTTATCCCGATATTCCCACGGGATCGAAACTTATGCGGGTGAAACCGCGGGGCGCAGCTAGTAAATAAATAATAATATTTATTATTAAATTACTAGCTCAAATTAAAAGAAAAGAAAAAGAAACAGGTCCATTTATTGGTACAAAAAAACCAACTTACATGTTTTAGCATCATCTTAATTCTGTTCTGACTGTGTCATTTTTAATGTTGCTTCAACTTATCGTATGCGAAATCGCGAGGTAACTGGCATGTCTTAGAACCAAAAGTTCGGAGACATGTGACATAGAACCAACCCGCACTGGGCCTGCGTGGTCGATTACGGTCCACTCCCTCTCACCGAGAGGCATAAAGGCTGATTATACTGGGTAAATAAAGATTTATAACTAACTTCAGTTTTTCTTCTTCAACAGGCTTTCGCGTGGCGTCATGGCTGCAGTCGTTTTCCTTGTTCAAGTAAGTTAAATATGTAATAATTACTTTACTTAATAATTATTAATAATCGTTATACCTCAACTCTTTTCCGCTTACAGTGATAAAAATGTAATGTCATTTTTGTATTTACTAATCTCAGTTTCACTAATAATCACGACACCACTCAAGTTTTATTTCTTTTGTTTTGTTTAATGCCTAAAGATTCAACACAGTAAGTACTTTCTTTTCTTTACAATTTTGTTGTAATAGCGGTCATAGTAGTACATAATCTGTGCAGTTTCAAGTACCTATAACGGTCACAGACAGACGGACAGACGGGCGGACGGACAGACGGATGGACAGCGGTGCCTTATTAATAGGGTCCCGCTGGCACCCTAAAAAGAGAATGGAGAGGGTTTGGAATCCTAAAAGACCTTCCCTCGCTATATAATTACCTCTAAGTATAATTAAAGGAAAACTCTGTTCACCGAAGTTCACGAACATCCTGCATTGATTTTAGGCCTCGACCAATTTCCTCTTTCGGCAACATCCGTGGAGTGTCACGCACACGTCTCACTTGGCGCCTTGTTTCGCAAACAACTTCTCTTCTACAAGTCTTTGCATTTGTTGGAAACCCAACAATAAAGTTGTACAATATTTAATTACAGTCAATTATTTTCTTGCCTTCATCAGTTTTCAAATTCTTTCCTGTAGTAAGTCAGGACACAAGTCAGGACAGTTTTGAACAGACTTTTACATAGAAAACTATAGGTATCCTTTAAGTATGGACGTCATTATTTCTTAACACTACTGTGGACGTGGAGTCTCACAGACTCCTATATGCACGCACATTTTTTTTGGGGAATTTGATATAAGATCGCTTTAAAACTGATTGAATATTAAAGTTATGGGATTTAGTAATAAAATAACGTGCTTAGATAATCAACTTTTATTTCAAAAATTATAGAAATTTAAAAAAATCAAAAATGATGGCACTTTTCAGTCTAAATCTACTTAGGTTACATTTTTAGGTATTAAAAACAGCCAAACTTATTCCTATAACAAAATTAGTCTTTTTTTCTCAAAATATAATATATAAGAAACCAAAAACACAAAACACCTACTTCAGGTAACGAATATAAAAAAAATTGACAACAGTCTAATAACGTAAATTTATTGGCAGTCAATGCACAAAGGTCTAGAACATTGGAGACACACAGGTTTGTTGCACCCAACACAAACATGGGTAGTCATCCTATGTTTTTTCGCGGGACAGATTCTACATGCTCTTCTGGTTCCTTGACTGGTTTCTTGATCCTGGACATCTTCTGTAACCATATCATTACCTAAAACTCGAGTCATAGTCAACCTCAGCTCTCTTGGCAATCGTGTATTTATAACACGTCTTTGCAAATGAGGCACCACGAGCACACGTGCTAATTTTTTTAGGAAATCTCCTCTCTCCACAGCTTTTGATTGGTGCATATTATATAAAATGTACGCATTCATGGCATTCAAGTCTAGGACACGGTATAGCAACACCATAGGCCATCTCCTTGTTCGACGGCTACTGGAGTAAATGGAGCATTTTTTGTCAGCCTCATCGACGCCCCCTTTAGTTGAGTTATAATACATAATAATTTCTGGTTTTTTAGTATTTTCATCTACCTGGTCACTATGATGCATGGAAGATACAAGCATCACAGCTCTATTGTTCTTTGGCACGTATGAGCATAACGTTTTTGTGCTCGTAAATCCAAATAAAGTAGAGCTTACTTCTCGATTCTTCTTTGGCTGAAATTCAATCGGGATTTCCCTCTTGTTTTTCTTTAGCGTCCCTACATACGTCAGCTTCCGTGAGGATAGTTCGTCTACGAGCTGTATAGATGAAAACCAATTGTCAGCCGTGACGTTACGGTTAGTTCCTTGAATGGGTTATGTGAGGCGTAGGACACACTGAGTTGGAACTAGAAATTTTTTTTCTTGCTCTGTCAATCCGGTACCATCCGAGTCTTTTCCAGAGTAAATATACCCCTTATAAAAATAATAGTTTTTGGCATCACATAGTGCTCGTATTATCAATCCATATTTACCAGGCTTTTTTGGCATGTATGATATCATGTGAGTTCTTCCTCGAAATTTGACGAGCATTTCATCAGCTGTGGCACATTCGCTCAATTCACACAACTGTTGAGAATTAGTCACAAACTTATTGAAAATAGGGGATATGGCAGCCAACTTATCAGTCTTCATCCTCTCTTCACGATCATCTGGGTTGTCAAATCGTAGACATAATAACAAAACCAGAAATCTTGTCTCTGACATTCCGCACCTAAATATCTCACAACCTGTGCCATCTGAAGCGAACACGTAACTCGTGTTTTCATCATTTGATTTACAGCTGAGTAAAACAATAGACCAACAAAGGCTTTGAGCTCAACCATGTCCAAATCATTCAATTCAGGTCTGTTATAACGGACAAACTTGGTTCTGTAATTAGAAATTCTAACATTGGTCCAAGTTAGAATGCACTGGAGCATTTCTTTATCGAAAAGCTTATTCCAAATACTGTAGTGATCTTTACCATCTTCAGGAGTCAATTTTGAAGAACCTGCACGAGATGTTATAATATTATGTTGTGGGGTACGTACCCTAGCCGAAGGCGGCATCTTGGCCCATTTATACCTATTTTTGCCGCAGTAATAGTTACTTCTTACAAACTCCGATAGTGGAATATTGTCAGAACTATCACTACCCGATTCTTCTCCTAGGTCCTGGTCCTGGTCCTGATCTTGGTCCATCTTCATCATTGTCACTTTCATGATTTTGTATCAGTTCGGACTCCAATATAATTTTTTTTTCAATATTCTCTTCATTGTCAGACTGATCCGAAGCTAACAACAACTCACTCACTTCTTGTTCGAAAGATGGATCTGTTGCACGCAAAGTTTTTCTCGCAGGGCTCGTAGATGGTCGTTTTGAATTAGAACTACCGGCTTTATTGTTTTTTGACATTTTGTACTACAAAATCTGAAACAAACATAATCGCCCTTATAAAAATATATCATAGGGCAACAATGGACGTGTAGCCTGACAGGCTCCGGTCAATATTTTGGTGGTTATTACTTACGTGATATTCATCGGAAGACGCAACCTCCTCCCTCGTTGGTAGTTTTACAACTAAAACAAAAGCTACTGAGCCGCTCAATCGCGGGGAGTGGGGGAAAGTAGGTGAAACTAAGAAAACGAAAACATCGAGTAGCCTGTGAGACTCCACATCCATACTTAAAGGGTATTTAATCTTTTTTATCTACACCCATGCTACAAATCCATACTAATATTATAAATTCGAAAGTATCTCTGTCTGTCTGTCTGTATGTTACCTTTTCACGCCTAAACCACTGAACGGATTTTGATAAAATTTGGCAGAGAGACAGATTGTATTCCGGGGAAGGACATAGCACAGTTTTTATCGACATACCTCGCGGGTGAAGCTTATTGCCAACAATTTTGCGTCACTGTACAAATCAGTGATCATTATTCTCATTCAAATAAGGTTGCTGTTGGGTTGTAGCCACTGACAAGTCTGTCAAAATCATTGTGATCTTTATTATCGTTACAATAAGGTTGCTGTTAGGTTCCTACTGTCAGAGGTCAAATCAAATGAGGTAGGTACAGGATGAACACTAGTTCATCCAATTAACGCTCATTCTGGCACAGTTGGGTGAATAGTTGGTTAGAGGACGATTTTTTAGTAATAATTTTATTAAAAAAATAATTTCTCTTCCACAAAGGTGACTTAAAAATATAAGGATTATAACATCTGTAAATCCTTTGTGGGAAACTGGTATTTCCGCTAAGAAAACCTGTCACACAGATTTTAAAGATCGATGTGGGTCATCGATCTGTAATGTGTGTGACAGGTTTTCCTTTCCGTAAAAGTTACGTTTTTTGTAAGAGTTTTTTCCGAGTTTGGGCATGAGCACGAATACTGTGATATTTAATAAGGGCTTTTGAGTGAGGTGAGTGTTTATTAGTACCTATTAGTGTCAATTGTCAAATAGTTATAATCTGAGGAATAGAAATAGCGGTTGAACAGCTATTGTCATCATCTGCCTAGCCTTTTCCCAACTATGTTGGGGTCGGCTTCCAGTCTAACCGGATGCAGCTGAATACCAGTATTTTACATGGAGCGACTGCCTATCTAACCTCCACAACCCAGTTACTGGGTAATACGATACCCCTTGGTAAGACTGGTTGTCAGACTTTCAGGCTTCTGACTACCCGTAACGACTGTCAAAGATCCACGAATGACAGCCGGGACCAACGGCTTAACGTGCTTTCCGAGGCACGGAGGGGTCACGGTATGTAAAGATGGTCACCCATCCACAGACAGGTTGAACAGCTATTGTATAGAAAATAAATCTCAAACGCCATATTTTTTATTTAGATAAAAATTCTTGCAGACCAGCCAAAATAATCTCTCCTGTCACTCGTTTAAACTACTCTTCGATGAAGGCACTAAATTCCTTTTTATTTCAGCTTCGTTTCAGACACTCAGTTTTTTATAGTGGATTTTAATGCACAAGCCGTGTACAGCGCTAATAAGAATTTATTCAACGCTTTCACAGTAGCTTCCCAAATCTTCCCTCAGATTTCACTTTGAGTAGGTAGTACTAGGTTTTACTTGGTATCAAAATTTAGGTTCACTCAAGATATCCGTGGGTTTACCAATCCTAGATTTGAACCCAGCCAGGCTTGACAGGGTTTGACTTTACTTTGCGTAAATTATTTCATCACCACTGCTTTCAAAACGGTGAAGATAAAAATCATGAGGAATATAGCATGTCCTAGAACCGAAGATTCAAGGACTATTGACTATTGACTTTCACCCACCCGTACTCTACGGCCCGCTCCCTCTCAGAGAGGGCAAGCCTGTGCCTCAGCAGTGAGAACAATAAGTCAATCTCGGCCTTCTTTCACCACCTCATTAGTCAGTCGCGAACTATCGACTTATCAAGGTAGTGATATTGAAAAACTCTATCGATTCACGATTTTCATAAACACTACTTAATGCATAGATATCCGAGAGATATGCCTTCACTCTATATTTGTTCGAGTTCAAATGTCGCCACCTTTTTCCCACTCCTGAAACTCACACAAACACAAAAGAAATAGATAAGGCCCACATGATGCTTTTTTATTATACACATGCTCAAAAGGCGCGGGCACCATTCATTTTGTTAGTGTAATTATAATGTGTGTATGTATTTATATTATTTGAAGTTATTAATATTGTATTGCATTGTATTTTGTCTGTGTGGTGCCGGACTTAAAGAATAGCACCACCCCATACTTCCCTTGGGTGTCGTAAAAGGCGACTAAGGGTCTAACCGGAGAATGGGCAGCAGCGTTCTTCTTTATGCATTCCATCACCATACCATACTGCGATCGCCAACCCGCCTGCCAAGCGTGGCGATTATGGCAAACCCTCCCCCTTTTGGGAGAGCCTTGGTTGGGCATAAGGGCCTTGATGCCTGAAATAAATGGACAATAATAATAATAACCCACCGCCGTATCTCTACGTTGACGTTGTGGTGGGGCTTGCGCGTTCTGAACTCTGGGCCCATGCCGGAAGAGTTTACTTTGCCGGAACAGGTCTAAGGTGAGGAGCCAAACCAAGAGAGATACAGAAACCCGCAGGGCAGCATTTGGCGAGCTGTTGGGCAGTAGCGACCCCACGGACCCTATCTTCCGGGAAGAGTCTTGTTCCTCACCTCTGGCTTGCCTTTGTTGGTCGGCTGGAGTGAACAATGACGAGGAACAGAGCTCCCACCTCATTCTTGCCTTTATTGACCGGCTTGAGTGGAGATTCGCAAGAACAAACGTGCTCGGAGGAAGGAAGTATTCCAGTAAGATGCTGGTAGGGATCTTGACCGCACTTCCGGGATTGTCCTGATAGCCATGAAATACTTCTCCGCTCCTCATAAGCACCTCAGGACAAGTTGCCCCCTTGTCGCTACGTCACTATGTGCTAGAGATCGTTTCTGGGGGCCCATTATTGAGTGTGCAAGTCACCCTCTGTCATATAAAATGTAAGGTCAAAAGGTTAAAAAATTAAAAAAATTAAATTGTATTAAATTAAATTAAAATAATAAATTAAGTACAAAAATAGACAAAAAATACAGGACAACAAATACTTAAGCCGCTATTTCCAGCCATCGTTTATAAGTTCTGGTAGCGCACACTCTATCAGCAAGTTCTTTCACTATACTATTACTACACGTACCAACCCTGGACATGAATGACGCGATTCTGTTCCTTTGGATAGCATTGAACGCGTTCAGCCTCGCCTCCACGAACATGCCAGAGGCACTACAATTTCGCTTCAACCACATGAGGTGTCTGTAGATGTTGTTATACTGAACGCGAATGCCATCCCAGGACTCTCTCGTATAGTCAGTCCAGAGCTGGCACGTATAGATACTTTGACAGTATGTTCTGAATAGGTGCACTTTAGTCTGCACTTTGACTTTAAAAAATCGTCTAGCAAGCATGTTCCCGACAACCGACAGGGCACAACGCTGACGATCGATGTCCGCATCGTCCCTCATGTTCGATGTCAGTATGTGACCAAGGTACTTGAACCTCTCCACCACCTTAACTGTCTGTCCCTCAATGCATACTGGTGGAATATTTTGAGGTCCCTTTCCCGACCTGAATATCATCAGTTCTGTTTTCTTAGCGTTATAAACTAAGTCATGACTCTTCGCAAACCGAACACAGATAACCAGCAGCTTTCTTAAAGCTTTAATAGAGGGGCTGAGCAGAACCATATCGTTTGCATAACTCAAGTTGTTTACATAACGATCGCCCAATTTGAGCCCCACTGGTGTCCTGCTCAGCTCCTCAATCAGGTCGTTGACATAGAGATTAGACAGGTCGGGAGAGGTCAAACCCAACACCACAAGTTAGCCTATAGTCCTCAGACATAGCACAATCCCATCTAACATTGTTGAACTGATTACAGTACCAATACCTAATAAGCCCCGTGACCCCAGCTGATACATTACTACGCTCAAGTTTCTCCCACAACAGGTCATGATTTATAGTGTCAAAGACGCGACTAAGGACGAGGAAACATGCATAGACACTAGTTTCCTGATCGACATAACACTTGACAACCTGTTTGACACTCCCGGCCGAAGACCAAACTGACCGTCGTTAATATTAATTGACGGACTCAGCTGTTTATGCAACAGACGCTCAAGCACCTTGGCCACTATAGTTGCGAGAGAGATAGGTCTGTAATTGGCCATGCTCGAGACATCACCAGTCCTATTTTTAGGAATAGGAACAACCACTGTGCGAATGAGCTCCACAGGCAAGTAGCAATGATTAGCACAGAGGTTAAAAAATTGTGCCAATACACAACAGATATGTTGGCCCGCATTCATCAAATGCTCCAAACTAAGGCCGTCATGGTCTGGAGAATTCCCACGCCTCATACCTCTGAGCACGTCCAGTACATCATCGGATGTGACATGGAAGGCCCCCCTAGCATTGCCACACTGCAGATTCTCGTCTGTCTCAACAACGTAAATAAAGCAATGAATGTTGTTGAACTGAAAAAAACCCATTGCTAATGATTGTGTGTACGCAATTAAACTTTTGGTCAGTTTAATCGGATGGAGGCGATATGTGCCACGCCTCCATGACATATCGCTCGATATCCGTGACTTAATGAGATTTCAATTCAATCTGGTTTTGAATTCTGTGACGTGACGTTCAATTTGAATTTGGGCGAAATGTAATCTAATTATACTCATTCAAACTCAAACTCAAACTCAAAGCATTTATTTCAATTAAACCATTTACAGGCACTATTGATTTGTCAAGAAGTCGGTCAGTCAGAAAATGTGAAGCTAGTTCCCCATTCCAAAGCGTAGTAACCTATGGAGAAGAACGGGCAAGAAACTCCATGGACACTCCTTTAAATTATATTATTACAAAAATTTTAGTTACATCATTAATGTTGAATTTATAAGTAGGTATATGTGAGAACGATGTAAAAAAAAAAACGTACGAGTTAAAAGCGTCATCAAGCCCTGTATTCATTGAATTTACTTCAAACGTTTTAATTATTTTTATTAATTAATTGTCTTACTGTCAAATCCTTTTTTTTTCTCTCTCTTAATTCTTGTTTGAGATAATAAGGAACAATCCCTTAGTCTTATCCAAATATTAATATATATACATTTTTTTTAATAATTAATTTATTATATTGTTTTAATAATGAAATAGTATAATATATCAGTGTATTGCTAATCTAGTGGCACCTTTTACCTTATCCTAATTGTGTTAATATGCGGATAATGTCGTACCCACGGTGCAAAAACGTCACTTATGCAATTTTTGTCAAAATAGGTCTGAGTATGAGAAAAAGCAGCTGCTTGTACCCCTTTACCTGGTGAGTGATTGTCCATTTGTATAGTGCGTATACTTTCCGCGAGAGGGCAGTTGTGTCGTTATTGTTTAGTCAACGAGAACTATACCTTTTATTAGAATGTCGAATTTTCAAACGCTGAAAAATTACATCATTTGCATAAGTGACGTTTTTGCACCGCAGGTGCGATGTAGTGGGCTGCAATATTGTTAATACTTTTTATGTGTCTAATTGTTATTTGTAAAATAAAATAAAATAAAAATAAAATCACCTTTACAGACTAACGTAGTACGGAGTTTCAATATAATAACGAGCAGCTAACGCTGGTTTTGTTGCCACAAACGTGCAGTCTACTGTACTACACAGATATTTGTTGCTACGGCTAAACCGACTTATAAGAAAACAGGGCCATTGTCACGAATGACACATTTTTTTTTGGTTTGTTTTGTTTAACTTTTACCGTCCCACTACTTGACAAGGGCCTCCCCCAAGTCCTTCCAGGAATTCTTTTTCCGCGCCACCTCGAACCAGCCCTCGCAGCACGCCAACTCATCGCGCCACCGCTTTCTGGGCCGCCTTCGGCGGCGCCGTCCATCGCCGAGTGACACATAGACCACTTTTTATCCGGGAACAGACTTACCAACCGAATTTCGATAAAGCGTAATACGACAAGATTTTATTTCGACAATATGGAACTCTGACACGTCTTCATTTCGACAATACTTTAGTTCGAAATACCTTAAGTACGACACTACTGTACTCCGACAAAGCGTTTCTTCGACATGACTTAACTAGGAAACGATGCGACTTCGACGACATGCTTCTTCGACAACAAGTATAGTTGGTACCTCTAGGATGCAAGTAAAACCACTGTTAACAGCTAGTGGATATTACAAAGCTTGTTACCAATACCGTAACTGCACTGTAAGCAAATAGGTAGGATTGACTGTTACCATCGAGTTAACAATATTAGTTTTGATTAGAGCTTCCCACTGCGCGTTTAATGTGGTTATAAATTTATTATATTATAGCGCATTCACAGTGTGCTACAAATGTTTTGCCTCATGAGAGCTGATGTAGGTACCAACAATCCCTATTAAAGTTAAGCTTGGACTTTGATGTTCCATAAAGGAAGCTGATGTATGTATGTGGTGTTTTCTATACTTCATGCAGTAATAATATAATGTGTGTGTGTTTATATCTGTTGTTTGTATGGTGTACAGTCAACAAAAGAGATAAGTATGCAGAATCGTCGGATATAGTTGAAGTTTAGTAAGAAACCAATGAATGTTGTCGACTTAAATTTAATTTCATAAATGAGCTATAGGTTTTCTATTAATAAAATAAAATTTTATTCGAGAACATCCATCGGTTTCCTATTAAAATTCAACTATATCCGACGATTCTGCACACTTATCTCTTTTATTGACTGTACATAATAAAAAGCATTCTATTCTAAAAACCTTCATGCTAAAATCTTCCCGGTTTGAAGTCTTTGGTCAAAAAGTTCGCAAGCGCTACTTTTGAACGTAGCCCAGGGTTTGACCCCTAGGTGGCAAAGGGCTATTGATGTTTTTTATCCCAATTCGTTCAACGGTTTGCGCGTGATTGAGTAACAAACATTCAAACATCTTCACAAACTATCACATCCTAATTTATAAAAAGAAAAGTCCTGACTCGTGGGTCAGGACATTTTCAGGCTCATCAGCGCCTAGGCCAAATCCTTGAACCAAGAAAGCTGTGGAGGTTTCGTTATGATGTAGACAAAGATAGGTAACAAAAAGGATTGCGGACGAATTCGCTGGCCAAGTTTTAGTTTATAACATTAGTAGGAAGCCTAAGGACAATCTAAAGTGATGTAACAGATTTCTCAAGTCTACCATCTCACTAAATGACGGCACGAAAAACATTTTTACAAAAAAAAACAACCGACTTCCAAAAACACTATAAAGTGAAAAATAACTTTTATTTCGGAAGTCGGTGTCTTTGGATTTGTATTTTAGTTTTTTGCCACTAACTTCCGAAGTAAAAGTTATTTTTCACTTTATAGTGTTTTTGGAAGTCAGTTGTTTTTTTTTGTAAAAAAGTTTTTATTTTTCTCTTTTTAGCGGGTCAGTTTGTAATTTATCTAAGTTATAATAGCCTAATGTCAACTGCTTATCACCTTTTACAAAATATTGCTTTTCCCGATGCAGGGACGTTAATTGTTGAGGAGTTCTTCTAGTAAGAACCAGGAAAACTGGAGCTGATTAAGAAGTCACCATCAGCTCCACTTTACCATACGCATTGTAATGAGCATAAATTGCTTAGCAGCTATATTAAAGTAATCAAATCGCAACCCGTGAAATATTTGTCATTAAGTAGTTCCAATGGCCATTTGTGGTCTTCATCATCAGCTCCACTTTACCAAATCATAATTTCCGAGAGCAAATGCTCAAGTTACTTTAATAATAGACTTAGGCAAGAAAAATTTTGCTAAGGGCCAAGTTTATGTTACGCTTAGTCGTGTAAAGACGCTGGATGGCATTGTATTATGCGACTTGGAACCTACTAAATTGCTAAATAGACCACTTGACGAAAAGGCATTGCGTGAAATGCAACGATTGAGGCTTTTATAAATCATCATCAGCCTATTGCAGTTCACTGCTGGACGTAGACCTCCCCAAGTTTGCACCAACGTTCACGGTCCTCCGCTTCTCTCATCCAGCCACTACCGGCAACCTTTGTTAGGATAATTATACAAAAGAAAAACTCGCAAAAGTATTTCACTTTAAGAAGTATTTATTAGTTTTTAGACTAGATGCTGATAATCAGGCCAGACTTATGCCAACATTGCATTGAACTTAAAATTTAGTCTTGTTTAAAATGAGCCCAACACGACTACGGTGCTGTAATTTCAAGGTTTGTACTTTTTCTAATGCACCTGGCTTCAGCATCAGGTCTCTATGTACTTCGGTGTTCCTCATTAACAGTATGTTTATCCACACATCGAGCCCTTTTCAATGAGCCTAAACACGATATATCTGCTGTTAGTTGTCGAGGAGTTAGGTACTCTGCAGACTATCCTGACTGTAGCATCAGGTCATAACTTGATGATCATGAGACCAAATGTGGCAAATACCCTATCGGACATCAAAACAATTTACTAAAACAGTCCTTGCCTGTTCGAGTAACTTCTTACTGTTAAGGAGTTGTACCTTCCATCATCAGCCCAGCTACCTGAGATGGTAACAACCATACGCAAATACACAAGATACTTCCTAAAATATGCTAAAAACAATAAGTGAGCCTATAAAATTTGAGGGTTGCCCTCGATTTCTCTAAGATCCCATCATCAGATCCTAACTTGGTGACAGTGGGACCACCTCAGAACTATCTACTTTCGAAAAAAAAAAGAATTTTGAAAATCCGTCGACAATTGGCGGAGTATTCGATGAACAAACATACAAAAAAAAAAACATACAATCATCCCAACATAGTACCTCCTCCTTTTTGTGAAGTCGGTAATAAAAATATGATTTCTCAAACACACTCCTCCGACTGATCATGACGAGCCTGGAGAACAGTTCCCAACGAGCCACCAATTGCCAAGGTCCACCAGAAAATCTCTTAACCGACTACGAAGTCAAGTACCCGCTGTAGGCACAATTTAATATGATGGGGGTATGCTGGCAAAATTGCGAATATGGAGCCACATCACAAACGATGTTTCACCTCCTGCAATTTCACCTACACTTTTAGGGACTTTTGCGAAGCCACTGATAACGCTGTTAATAAGGCCGCTTTCTCACAAACGAAGCTCACGTAACTTCGACGCGACTCAGAAGTAGGATTTCTGGCAAAATGCAGATGTATAATAATATATAATATAATATAATATAACATAATATAATATAATATAATATAATATAATATAATATAATATAATATAATATAATATAATATAATATAATATAATATAATATAATATAATATAATATAATATAATATAATATAATATAATATAATATAATATAATATAATATAATATAATATAATATAATATAATATAATATAATATAATATAATATAATATCCCTCTATCAACTATAACACTTCCTAAAAGTTTATGAACCGACCTGTGTTTTAATCTTGTCTTCATTTGTTGCAGCTTCTTGGGTACCCTCCGTCAGGTGGACTGGGGCGGATGGCGACGTGACACTCACAATCTCTTCACTAAGCTCATCCGGACTAAGGACCCTCGTGAATCTGAACAGAGTCAGGAGGTGTCCTTACCGGGCAGACAACGACTATCGGTAAGTACATTGTTTGGATATCGGCGACAGACGACCCGCACCACGTAGTTATGCTTATAGATATTTCTCCAAACAAATCCGCGTGCGGACCGTCCGTCGCGGTTTTGCTACTAGTTATTTCTTTAGAAGGTACCTATTATTTTAAGAAGTTCTCGTAGTGTGTTTGCACAGAACTGAGTTAAAACTTTCGCTCAACAAAAACAATGATTATGCGCACACTCGCAATAAAGCAATAATAAGAACAACAATTACAGTTATCATAAACTTCTGAAACAACTGTTCGAAAGCGAAACTTGACACCTTTCTTTAAAAGAGTAGTTTGGAAGACAAAGTCTACAGGTCTCCTACATTCTAACTTTCTTTGAATGTAGAAGAATAGGTACCTACCAACATACACGTGTTTAAAAATATGTTATTCTAAACGATTAAAGATCAGATTGTAGAGGCAAACCACGCATGCGTCGCATTACATCTACACTCCTGATTTTCTAGAAAAAGCTATGCACTATAAAGCTTTGATTACTTGAATCATTCCCTACATGAAATTAGTACCTCATTCTGCTGTTTTTTGAAGGTTTAAACGTTATATCTCATCATTTTTTTTTTAAATTAGAATTTCGGGCTTAATGTAAAGGCGCCAGGGAAGCACGCGAAATTCAAATTTTCTTACGTTTTTTGCAATTTGATGGTCAGTATTAAGTCGTACGTTGATTAATATATGATTTGCGACCGTAACAAATATATACAAATATGTTACAGAATCAGTCATCAACACAACTCTCTAAGACCAAGTAATCCTATTGAATGACTATTTCATAAAATCTTGACATTTAGGATTATACTAACGTAACAAGTTGTATTACTGATGATTATAATTATGTAAATAATATTTATTGCAGTCGCGAATCATATTTTAATCAACGTACACCCAGACACTGAGCTGCAAATTGCAAAAATCGTAAGAAAATTTGAATTTCGCGGGCTACCTTAGCTCTTCCCCCTTTAAAAATGTACATCGCAGCATAGAAACTGTCTATACACACAGACAGACAGATTCCTACACAGACAGATTCCTACGCTGCGATGTTGGAAATGAACTATAGACGATCACTGTATAGGTACATATGCTCGTAAGTAAAGTCCTCTTCACCTTATCCGGCGACAGCGGCCCAGACTAATTTTAATTCCTTTCGCGAGCTCTCTGATGACTTGCAATACCGGTCTTGAAAACCCGGTCGCACTGTTTACAGAAGACTCGTAAGTAAGAAAGAAGAAAAGAGATAGCAGTGGTCATGCTACGCGTTCAGGAGTAAGTCACATCAATGACCGATCTTGTGGTAACATCTTGGATATTATACTAGAATTATTTGTTGAAGAAAACAAACTTCAATTTAACAAAGTTTTCCAAGTAAATAGCAGAAAGTTCCCGCGGCGACAATGTAACAAATGGTACTCCTTACAAAGTGGCATCTGCTACAAACGTTAATTATTTTCTCTCATTGCTAGAATGTGGTTGCTACTCGATTTAAGGGGACTGTAGGACCTAAACGCAAAAAACGCCAGTTCTATAATGCTTAAAGGTATATGATCGACTACAGTAAACAAAATCAGAAAAATATATATGATATTCTTGCTAGTTAGATAATGTGTTGTAAACATAATACAACTAATTTGATACGATAGAAAAAAATCATGAAAATACCTCTTAAAAAACTTTCTTTTCACAATAAAAACCATACTAATATACATACAATCATACTGATTTTTTGTCAGATTATTCTACAAGCAACATACTAAAGCACTGCTTTAGTGTTTTAATTTTTTAGTCCCAACAATACATTTTTTGTAAATTGATAATTGCTTCATGTTTTGCAATAAAAGTGTGAGCAGTGGTGGCCAAGTGGTAACGGACGCGACTTACGAGTTGTAGGTCGTAGGTTCGAACCCAGACAGGCGATTTACTTTGTGTAAATTATTTTATCACCACTGCTCTCAAAACGGTGAAGGAAAACATCGTGAGGAAACCGGCATGTCCTAGAACCAAAAATTCGAAGACATGCGACATCTGCCAACCAAAAAATCTCAATCCAATCCATCAAAATCTTTATGTAACGTTTAATATAATTTCGAAACGACTTCTTTGTTTGTGAATCATTTGGGTTAGATGAGGTTATAACAGTATGATGTTTCCTGATATTTACTTACCATTCACTATAGAATTTTGGCTGAAAATTAGTAAATATGAAAATTAGGTCAACTAAACGCTAAGTAAAAAGAGCAATATACAAAAGAAGGTTATATAAAATATAACATTCGATCACATGAAATTTGGTTATACCTATTTGTAGCATATGAAAATTATTTCATAGTTATGAACGTTATTTCAAGTGATATTATACTATCTGTTATTATGCCATATAATTATTACACACACATTTCAATCATAATTTCATAAATTTTTGCGGTGTTCCCACAAAGTACAAGTCTCTAAATCAGCTGTTATACTTCTATTCTTACTGAATGTATTCCCGGCTTAAATAATAATTTTTGTAAAATAATAGGTCTTTACAGAAACAAGGATTTTTTTTCCCAAAAGTAGTCAATTGTTTATTGATTAGTGTTACATTTTCATCGCATTTCAATCTTTTTCGTCATCATGGATACGTTAAAAATTCGAGTAATTATGGAATATGAGTACCGTCGTGGCAGCAACGCGGCACAAGCGGCACGCAACATCAACGACGTTTACGGAGCTAACACTAAAAACCAACGCACCACCTGTTGTTATTGGTTTGCTCGCTTCCGTTCTGGAAATTTCGACCTGAAAAATTAACCTTGCGGTCGCCCGAAGACTTTAGTCGACAATGACGAATTAAAGGCGATTGTGGAAGCTGATGATACACAATCTACGGCTGAATTAGCAGCAGCTTTCGACGTTAGCGTCAAAACAATATTGGTCCATTTGCGTCAAATTGGCAAGGTAAAAAAGCTTGACAAATGGGTGCCCCACGAACTCAATGATCGCCAGCGCGAAGTACGCGTCGAGACGTGCCTTGCACTGCTCGACAGACACACAAATGAAGGAATTTTGAACCGCATTGTTACCTGCGATGAAAAATGGATACTGTTTGATAACCGCAAGCGCTCAGCAAGTTGGTTGGATCCTGTTTCAGTACCTAAACAATGGCCTAAACGAAAACTTACCCCTAGAAAAGTGATGGTCACTGTTTGGTGGTCTAGCGGCGGTGTGATTCATCACAGCTTCTTACCAAGCGGAGTGAGCATTACTGCAGATGTGTACTGTGAAGAACTGAACACAATGATGGAGAAGCTGGCACATCTCCAACCAGCATTGGTCAATCGCTCGTCTCCGCTGCTCCTGCACTACAACGCGCGACCTCATACTGCACAGCAGACGGTCTCCAAGTGGCAAGAACTGGGGGTGGAAGCTCTCCGTCATCCGCCCTACCAGACCTTGCGCCTACAGACTACTACTTTTTCCAGAATTTGGATAAAAAATCGTAGGTTTATGTAGTATATAATGAATCGACGTTATCGATTCTTGGCGGGAAAAAAATTATATACCCGAGAGGCAGTACAAAATGCCTTTGAAGAATTTGTTGCCAGCTGATTTCTTTAAGAAGCCCATCAATAAACTGCCACTGCGTTGGCAAAGATGCATTGATTGCATGGGTGATTACTTTTCGTTTAAATTTTTTCATACAAAACGGCAATTTCATAGCTCATAATGCCATGTTCAAATCAACCTTAATACATGAACATAACATGACGGTTGTAATCCCCAAAGGGTCAAGCTGAAGTGGTAATTATACCACCTCTGCTTGACGCTATGAGTACTAACTCACACATTTATGTGTAAGTCCCATGTAACACCAACAAGTATACTGACATATTTGATTAACGCTAATTATGCTGTTGCAACTTGTCCCAAACTAAAAGCAGAGTTCTAGAAGCCAGGACAATGTGTGTGCCTTTGACGTGATCAAGACGAGTAGTGAGTTCAAGCATTGTTATTAGAAGCTTCGAGTTACTAGTTGGAAACTACAGGGAAACATTGTTCGACTTTGGTTGCGCAACATTGTTCGCGTATCTGCCTAAGTTAGGTACATTGTTACCATGAAACTAAAAGACGTCAGTCCTTTCAGTTTAAAATAATCGCGATAATAGCCACAAACCGCTGAGGTCGGCCCTGAAAGCGGAGGCGAGATGACCTGGAGGTCACCGCGAAGGCTGGTTCGAGGTGGCGCGGGAAAAGAGTTCCTGGAAGGACTTAGGGGGAGGTCTTCGCCCGGCAATGGAAAAGGGAAGGCAAAACAAAAAAAAAAAATCAGTAAAGACAAATTGAAGATATTTTCGTAATAGCTTTTAACTTGTCTAAAAAATTTACGATTTCTTATAAATGATATTACTTGTACTACTAATTAGAGGTTTTCACTCCAAGCATCTGAAATAATAAATTCTCAGATACCTTGTCCAGAGCCCGCCACTGTATATTTCAGAAGGCGGTCTGTCTGCCTGTATCCTCTAGTGTTACCTTACCGCTTGAAGCCGGTCCATCCGATAAGCTAATATTTAATGGTTTCACTACCGTCTGCTTTACAAAATTACCCTGCCTATGAATAGATTTGTTAGTTTTTATTTTTACTTTGTAGACTATGGAGTTATTAATAAAAAATAAAAAATAATCAGTAAAAACCCTTATTACATAAAATAAAAAAATAAAAACTGCAACAGATAAATAAAATAGAATAGAAAAGAATGTCAATGCAATTTAGATAGACGAACGAGTAGGTACAAATGTTACATAATTAAAATAAAATATCAAAGGTAAAATAAACGAATGAGTAGACGGTCAGCAACAAAAGTCGATTAACACTTCAGTTTTTTTAATCTCAGAACAGTTATTGAGCAAAATATTTGTTCAAAATTATAGCAGAAGTACAATGCAATTAAGAACAAATATTTTGCTGAATAACTGAGATTAAAAAAACTGAAGTGTTAATATTATTTTGTTCAATAACTGAGATTAAAAAAACGGAAGTGTTAATCGACTTTTGTTTCTGACTGTACATATCATAAGGGTCACAGAAATTTAAATTAAAATAGAATTTCAAATTATAAGGGTCACAGGATTAAAATCAAATATCAAATGTAAAAATAAACGAATGAGTAGGCACAAATGATATGGGTCACAGAATTGATATTATTAATAGAAAATCAAATTGTTTACTAGGAAAAGGTTAACACTCAAGTGTTGCCCTCTTCGTAGTAAACAATTTGTGGGTATGGGTCCTTCTCTAAATCTTCGGTTTCCAAAAAAAACGGTGTTCGCCAAGTAGTGACGTCACTGACGCGTTATTTATAAAGTTGAGTTGGTGTGTTTTCCTAGAGAGCTGCCAGAAGTTTTTTAATTAATCTCGTAGTTTGCCGCGATATGTTAAAAATAGATGATTTGGCTTTCGGAATTGATGGGGTCACTGCTGCAGAGTACTTAAGTCTAGGACGGACGGAGTCCTTTGTACGCGCAAAGGTAGCCCGCGAAATTTTAATTTTCTTACGTTTTTTGCAATTTGCAGGTCAGCACACTATTGACAGATCACTCCACGCTCCCTTAGCGTGGAGTGAGCTGTCAATAGTGTCAATTCCTAGCAAAAACAAACTCACTTCCCCTAAGTTTTCACGGTAAGATTTTTACAGAATAGCAACTCTGTTCAGGTTGCATGTTGATTAAAATATGTTTCGCGACCGTAACACTTAACACTCTAGTGAAGCGTCTGATGTCAGCTTAATATTTACATAAACTGTTCACTGACACTTTCTTTGATGAGTTATCAGACAGAAAAATGCTGGCATCACTGTCGACTGGTAATGTAGACTGGTAATAAAGACTGGCGGCATAGCCGTTATATGACAATGCTTAGCCAAAGTAGAAGTTAGCTATTCGGTCACGGGAAGTATCAACCAGCCGTTTGGAGATTTTTTTGAACAAACCATAAGCACTCGGACCCCAAGCCACGAGGTAGAGTTTCAAGTTGTAGGAATTGCAGCAAAATTAACATCGTAAAAGAATGATATAAAAGTGGAACATCCACGAGACATATTATATTACACAGCGAGTCGAGAATTTTCCTTTGATACTGGATGAAAAATGTAGGTGTATCATGTCGGAAATTCTTTTCTCATAGTTTTTTTTCCGGCTAAAGTCTTCGAGAATAACGTCGGTTTGGATATAAATAGACTGCTCTATTCTGATTTAATAAATGTGGGTAGAATTTAGGAATATATCATCATAACTGTAAGAACTGATTTTTGTACCTACACTTTTTGCAATAAAATATATATGATTTTTAATTTGATTTATTCTGTTTCCATTAAATTTGATTTATTTTGATTTGACTTATTAGGGTTTTATCTGTTTTATGATTTCTATTATTTTATGTTTGGCAAGGCGTGTTATTTACCTGAAATAAATGAATTTATTTATATCTTCTACTATATAAAATTCTCGTGTCACAGTGTTTGTAACAACACTCCTCCGAAACTGCTTAACCGATTTTTATGAAATTTTGTGTGTATATTCTGTAGGTCTGAGAATAGGACGTAAACTATTTTTCATACCCCTAAGTAATAAGGGTGGTCCAGCCCAATTTGTTTCAATTTTTTTATGCTTCGCCATTAAAATACATGCAACCCTAAATTTTCACCTTTCTACCACCAACCCCTATTTTTAATAGTCTATATATATAAAAATTAAATGACGTTTGTTAGTCTCAATAAAATTCGAGAACGGCTGGACCGATTTGGCCAATTTTGGTTTTAAAATAGTGGAACACTCAGAAAGTTTTGCAAAAATAAAAAAAATGTTCTATAATTAAATATTTTCAAAGTACTCTCCACTAGCCCATAAACGAAGTTTCATGCGTCTGAACCAGATTTCGAAACACTTTTTCCAGTCCGCCGCAGACACCTCGTTTACAGCCTGCTCGAATGCTGACAGCGCATTTTCCGGCGACGCAAATTGCATCCCTTTGAGCTAATTTTTTATTTTCGAGAATAAAAAGAAGTCACACGGTGCTAGGTCAGGGCTGTAAGGAGGGTGACCCAGGAGTTTGCCCGGCGTGCTGTCCAGGAAGTCCCTCGTTTTGAGCGCGGTGTGCGAAGGCGCGTTGTCGTGTTGGAGCAGTTGCCCACGGAGCCATGTGTTTGGTCGCTTGTTGCTCACAACAAAGAAAACTTCTGCCAAGCATTTGGTAGTATACTATTCAGCGTTGATGCTTCTTTGGTTCCGTAAAGAAATTGACACCAAGTAGCTAGTCAAATTGAAAAAGCACGCGATCAAAATTTCGTGAAGGCTTCCCGATCCAACCTGCAGCATGTCCTGAATCTCTTCATACGTAACTCGGCTATTGCCTTGGATTAAATTTTTCACTGGTAGCACGTTTTCTTCCGTAACAGCCGTCAAAGGGCGACCACTTCTTTCTTCATCCCCAAAGTTAGTCGACCGCGCTTGAATTCGTTATACCAACGATGCACGGTTGCCTTAGAAGGGCCCTTATTCACGAATGCTATTTGAAGTCTATCGTACGATTCGTCCGTTTTCAGGCGACACTTGAAATCGTAAAAAATCATAGCGCGAAAATGTTCCCGGCGCAGATCCATTTTAGGGTTCCGTACCCAAAGGGTAAAAACGGGACCCTATTACTAAGACTTTGCTGTCTGTCCGTCTGTCTGTCACCAGGCTGTATCTCAAGAACCGCAATAGCTAGACAGTTGAAATTTTCACAAATTATGTATTTCTGTTGCCGCTATAACATCAAATACTAAAAAATGACGTTTGTTAGTCTCAATAAAATTCGAGAACGGCTGGACCGATTTGGCCAATTTTGGTTTTAAAATAGTGGAACACTCAGAAAGTTTTGCAAAAATAAAAAAAATGTTCTATAATTAAATATTTTCAAAGTACTCTCCACTAGCCCATAAACGAAGTTTCATGCGTCTGAACCAGATTTCGAAACACTTTTTCCAGTCCGCCGCAGACACCTCGTTTACAGCCTGCTCGAATGCTGACAGCGCATTTTCCGGCGACGCAAATTGCATCCCTTTGAGCTAATTTTTTATTTTCGAGAATAAAAAGAAGTCACACGGTGCTAGGTCAGGGCTGTAAGGAGGGTGACCCAGGAGTTTGCCCGGCGTGCTGTCCAGGAAGTCCCTCGTTTTGAGCGCGGTGTGCGAAGGCGCGTTGTCGTGTTGGAGCAGTTGCCCACGGAGCCATGTGTTTGGTCGCTTGTTGCTCACAACAAAGAAAACTTCTGCCAAGCATTTGGTAGTATACTATTCAGCGTTGATGCTTCTTTGGTTCCGTAAAGAAATTGACACCAAGTAGCTAGTCAAATTGAAAAAGCACGCGATCAAAATTTCGTGAAGGCTTCCCGATCCAACCTGCAGCATGTCCTGAATCTCTTCATACGTAACTCAATAAAAATAAAATGAATATTTAAGGGGGGCTCCCATACAACAAACGTGTTTTTTTCGGCGTTTTCGCCTTGTGGTACGGAACCCTTCGTGTGCAAGTCCGACTCGCACTTGACCAGTTTTTTAATGAGACATGATAATTTAAATTAGCTCGCTAACAATGTGGAGGAAAATTTTGAAAACGTACCTATTTTTACTTACAAATAATCATATTTTCAAAATAGATTATAACTGGCCAGTCTCTCATACATACAAACTTTTTTCGCATTTCTTTCTGAGTGGCTTGGTATTTGTAGAAGTCCATGAAAGGTTTAAAAGGTGAGAAAATATGAAGAAGTCGTAAGGAAAATAGTAAAAGCAACAATTTTATTATCTCATACAAGCTGTTCACAGTTAGGCGTATTGCTACAAATGTACAAAGAGGAGGCAAAAAAAAAAAACTCAATAAATAGCCTTAATAGTATTTTCAAAAACTGGCCAAGTGCGAGTCGGACTCGCACACGAAGGGTTCCGTACCACAAGGCAAAAACGCCGAAAAAAACATGTTTGTTGTATGGGAGCCCCCCTTGAATATTTATTTTATTTTATTATTATTATTTATTATTAAAGTTAAAATACAACTGAGTATTTTGTGAATATTTCAAGTGCCTACCTGTTGCCATTTTGGATATCGAGCAAAAAAGTGCAAAAAAATCGCGTTTGTTGTATGGGAGCCCCCTTAAATATTTATTTTATTTTGTTTTTAGTATTTGTTGTTATAGCGGCAACAGAAATACATAATTTGTGAAAATTTCAACTGTCTAGCTATCGCGGTTCTTGAGATACAGCCTGGTGACAGACAGACGGATAGACGGACAGACAGCGAAGTCTTAGTAATAGGGTTCCGTTTTACCATTTTGGTACGGAACCCTAAAAAAAGAGCTCAATAAATATTTAACGTTGCATAAATGTTGAGCGTAAACGATCATATATTTTATGTAATGATATAAAGAAATACCTAAGAAATATTGTACTGAGTCGTGCATTTATTTTTTTATTTACTTAACTAAAACTGTAAAATTACTTTTATTTTGGTGGTCATTCGATTCAACCAATCGGAAGAATCCTTTGCCCAGCAGCCAGATTCCACCCATAGTTCGAACAAGTTTTATGGGTTGCCTTTCGGCCTATAAACGTCATTCCCCCATTTGAATATTGGAATATTTAGAGCAGCGCACGTCTGTTACAAATTTCCAATAATTAGTCATGACTCGTGCTACCGAGAATCATAAATGAATTTGTTCATGTTTGCATGACAGATGTGTCCATCTGCATAATTATGTGCATTTCGGTCTTTCAGAACAGAGATTTATGGATGGATACTTTCCTACTATTGTGAATCGATATTTTATTACTATCTATACTAATACTGAATAGTTTGTTTCTTTGTTTGAACGCGCTAATCTGATAATGGAAGCACCAGTCGGATTTTAAAAATTCTTTTTGTATTTGATAGCATATTTCTAGAGGAAAGCTATAGGCTATTTGATAGCACGCTACGACCCTAAACAGTCGAGCGATAGGGATAAAAGTTAGAAAACGAAGTGAAAGCGCGGGCGGATAATAGGATTCGACTCGGCTGGGATGTCGCGTGCAGAAACCAGGAAAATGATACGAGCCAACTTCAAAATATTCGGAAATAAGAGATTTGTTTTTCAATTACCAACTAGATAGAAGCATCGAATGCTGAAGAGTAGAAAAATATATTAAGTTCAAGTCAATATCATGAATGTCACCTGTCAGATATTTCCGATATTACTCAACGGTTATTTCACAGAAAACTTGCTCCGTCATACAGCTGTCACGAAAGGAATTTATGACTGTAAAATTTTAAATTCAGAAGCGCATTCTGACAAGTTAATGGCCGCCGCGTTCACGATGATTGGGATATTAGTTACAAGACTCAGCTGTCATGATTCATGACTGAACCTGGAAATTGAAAGCAAGATAAGGTTCGATTTTCAAAATTACATTGACAGAAATTTTATTGTCGACGTAATTTTTCCAAATGGCCAGACATTTCTCTAAGGGCGCATTTTACCAAACATTTTTACCTAGAATAAGTCTTAAATAGGCACTGAGAATAAATTATAAATTTTTGTCAATTTTTCCATACCAGAACTGTCAGACGTCAATTTTATTCCAAGGAGAAAAAATATCTGATTCGGTAAAATCAGCCTTAAGCAGGATAAGGAAACTTTAAAGAAAGTAGGTGAGAGGGGTAAAATGGAAAATAATAAGAGTGATAAAGCGAAACATTTTTTAGTCTGTTGTTCCAAACGACCTTGTGGGCTAGAGAAATTGACGCTCAGTCTTCACTCTGAAACACCTTTTACCAACTATGTTGGGGTCGGCCTCCAGTCTAACCGGATGCAGCTGAATACCAGTATTTTACAGGGAGCGACTGCCTATCTTACCTCCACAACCCAATTACAACCCAATTACTCGGTAATACGATACCCCTTGATAAGACTGGTTGTCATACTTTCGGGCTTCTGACTACTCGTAACGACTGTCAAAGATCCACGAATGTCAGCTGGGACCAACGGCTTAACGTGCTTTCCGAGGCACGGAGGGGTCACGGTATGTAAAAACGGTCACCCATCCACAGACCAACCGCGGCAAGCGTAGCTTAACCTGATCGATCGACCTGTGCGGCTGTTATTATTTAGCCAGGGGCCCCCTCCTCCGGTACAAACCGAGCCGAATTATTGCACTGAAAAAATATACTTAGTTACTCTCATATCTAAAAAGCGAATAAAAATCTTAGTTAAAAACTTTTACATGAAGTAAAAAAAACCCTAGCTCGTTATTTCGAACGATAGTTTACAATAAAACATTCATTGAATAACTTGGTTTTCCACAGGGGATATACTTGTTATTATTCTGCGGTCTCATTCCTTTTACGTGATATACACCATCAGGCACTCCACCGCACCATACGGTGCGACAAACTAATACGCGACGCGACGACGCGATGGAAATTCTTTATGTATAAGGCCATGACGTAATATAAGCAATCGTGGCGCGAATACGTGATCGTCGATTTGACTACGTCACTCATTTGTTTCGTAAAGCAAGGTGTTTTTAAAAGTGATCGCGACGACTGCGTATTAGCCCGACGATCGCCTTATATTATGTGCGTACTGGCGTACATGCCGCCAATTAATTTAAGCTTTTGATTACTTATGTTATTATGTACTAACAATAGGTTAAGATTTTACTAACACTATATGGATCAATGGTCTGAAATAAATAAATTATTATTATTATTATTAGGAGACGGGGTTAAACCTATCGTCCAATTTCTTTTATATGCTAGTAATATCAGATTCCATTCGTTACAGGATACAATTTAATTAAACCCGTTGGGACACTACACCTCTGTCGAGCTGAGAATTCTTGAAAAGAATCGCTTGAAAGTTGAAGCATTATACTTAGTTGCAAAGGATGACAAACAAAGCATTTAATTTATAGCTCGTAATTTTACCCACCCTCGCGATAGACGAGCTGAGTGTTCATTTACTGGTCAATTTCAACGAACGTACGTAATTAAGTAGGTACTTGTAAACTTCATGCGGCAATGACCAACAATGTTCCAACAATGTCTAAGGGTCAAATCACACCGAGATGGCAGCGAAGCGGCGAGCAGTTTTAGTGTCATATAATTTTAAACTTTATCTTCATTACTATAATACATAGTATCACTTGAGAAACTTGAGTCGTCGGAGTGCTCGCGGCGCCGCGGGCGGCCGCGCGACCTTTCAAGTTTCTCAAGCGATACTATGTGTTATAGTAATGACGATAAAGTTTAAAATTATATGACACCGAAACTGCTCGCCGCTTCGCTGCCATCTCGGTGTGATTTGAGCCTAAGCAAACAGTGACATATTTCAGTGAAACATGAAATTACATTGCATATATTAGCACCAAGTGATGAACAAAATGAAATAAACCGGGAACTGAGAATTAACTTGTTGGACCTGTGCGACTGATATTTATATTTATTTCGTTATAGAAACAAGTCTCAGTCTACCAACAAAAGGGAATCACACAAATCTTATAAAAGCGAAAGTTTGTGAGTGTGTGTGTGTCTTTATATGTTTATTACTTCTTCACGCTCAAACGCCTGGACCAATTTTGATAAATTTTTTGCTAAAGTAGACTCGTCTTTCATGGGCTACTGTTTAAAATGTTACAATAAAATACCTACCCACATACTTGAACTGAATGAAACAAAATTTAAATCTTGTATAAAAAGCACACTATGCAGCCAGGCATATTATAAATTGGGGGATTACATCACTGACAAAAATGCTTGGCTAAACGCTGGTCCTGCTCCATAAGGACGCACAAATAAATTGATTAGCATTGAAAAACACTGTTGGAGCTGCTGAAGATTTTAAAATACTATTTTTGCATTATATAAATTCAATCACCTAGTATTGTATAGTGGGGCCCGTGGCTAAATAATAACAGCCGCACAGGCCGATCGATCAGGTTAAGCTACGCTTGCCGCGGTTGGTCTGTGGATGGGTTACCATCTTTACATACCGTGACCCCTCCGTGCCTCGGAAAGCACGTTAAGCCGTTGGTCCCGGCTGTCATTCGTGGATCTTTGACAGTCGTTACGGGTAGTCAGAAGCCCGAAAGTCTGAAGAGGTATCATATTACCCAGTAACTGGGTTGTGGAGGTCAGATAGGCAGTCGCTCCATGTAAAATACTGGTATTCAGCTGCATCCGGTTAGACTGGAAGCCGACCCCAACATAGTTGGGAAAAGGCTAGGCATGATGATGAGTATTGTATAATTGCATAGCACATGTGTGAGTACTATGTACATACTATAAAGCTTCCATTTACTTGGTACGCCTTTTATTGACTTGAATGTGGAATGAAAGGAAATGATGGAAATGAAAGAATGGCGGTTGAGAGTATGTCACGCTCACTCAAATGTCTCGCTGATGGTGGCGCGCGTGTTGTATCATTTAGCTCCCTTCAAAATGGTTGAGCTGAATGGTGCTAATACATGCGTCATGTTCGTGAACGGGCGCCGTCAGTAGGGACTGGTCATCTCTTTGCTGCCATGGCTTATTTTAATTTAACACCTATTTGAATTGTTATATTTTTGATTTCGTCTTTTCATTACGGACGCTTTTAACGTTCTTCATCGTTCTCACATGTATAATTTTTAACATGAATGATGTAAACAAGACTTTGTAACCATATTATTTTGATTTAAAAGAGTGTCCATGGAGTTTCTTTCCCGTTCTTCTCCATAGGTACCTACGCTTTGGAATGGGCAACTAGCTTCATCTTTCTGACTGACCGACCCCTTGACAATTCAAAAGTGCCTGTAATTGGTTTAATTGAAATGAATGCTTTGAGTTTGAGTTTGAGTATGGAGGTAGCTGACTCCCTGTATTAACATATAGGCTACTTTTAATCCCGATATTCCCATGGAATCGAAACTTATGCGGGTGAAACCGCGGGGCCCTGTTAGTACTTATATACGTCGTATCTGTATCTATTACTCTCTCTGGCTCTGTGTGTACATAAACAATAAAAATGTTGTCGTCAGAGCTATTTTTTTAAATGATTAGGTAATTTCTAAAATCTTAAAGATCTATAATCTATCTATAAATTCTAAAAGCTTTAATTAGTAAAGTTTGACCGATAAAGGTTATACTGTCTAGAGATGAATCATAAATACATTTAAGTAATTGTTGCGCATGGGAATGATTGATTATTTTGTACAACTTTGTAGCCCTCGTAGATAAGTATTAACTACGCTGCTAGCAAACCACGCAGCAAGATTGATCGATGCGTGGTAAGATTTAAAGGTTAACCAAAATGATAAAATTTCAATATAATATGAGCGTTTATGAAGTAGGTACGGCATACATACATACATACGTAATCAGCCTATAATGTTCCCACTGCTGGGACACAGGCCTCCTCTTGGCGAGACGGAGTGGGCCGTAATCCACCACGCGGGCCCAGTGCGGGTTGGCAGATGTCACATGTCTTCGAATTTTTGGTTCTAGGACATGCTGGTTTCCTCACGATGTTTTCCTTCACCATTTTGAGAGCAGTGGTGATGAAATAATTTACACAAAGTAAAGCGCCTGTCTGGGTTCGAACCTACAACTCGTAAGTCGCGGCCGCTACCACTGGGCCACCACTGCTCTACATAGGTACGGCATTTTATACAAACTTTCAAGCCCTTGTTTTTCGAAATGAATGAACCGATTTTAATGAAACTTCATACGCTTTCAGAATACAAAGGTCTAAAAAGTTACTTAAGATTATTTTCCTACTTATGCGTATCAAGTTTCATTGAAATCGGTTCATTCATTTCGAAAAACAAGGGCTTGAATGTTTGTATGAAATGCCGTACGTCGTAAACGCTCTTAAGGACTTTTCATTTAATTGTAAATGTCCTATTCTAGTGTGTAAATAAACTTTTTTACCTACATCAGCATAGGTATACAGTGTTACATCAATAAATTCCTATTTAAAATAAGTAGGACCGTTTACGGTTCGAATACGTCGATTCAGCCAAAGAAAACGTTTAGCGCATAAAATAGTCGTTTAGGAAGATATTTATGGGATACCAATATCCGTAGCAAATGTGCAGAGCGGTGCGGGACGTGATTCTTCGGGGCGATATACTCTAACTGGAATGTCATAACTAGCAGCATAGCAAGATTCTATTCGCGAAAAACGTCAAAAATCAGGGGCTTACAAGACCTAAACGCAAAAAACGCAAGTTTTAGTAACAATAAAAGTCGACGAAGATAGACTACAGTAAACAAAATCAGAAAAATATATGATATTCTTCAGGATATATGCTAGGTTGATAGTGTGTTGAAAACAATACAACTAATTTGATACGATAGAACAAAATTATGAAAATACCTCTAAAAACATTATTTTTACTAGAAAAACCATACTAAGTAATTACATACAATCGTTATCCGTGATACAATCGTTATGATTTTTTGTCAGATTATTCTACAAGCAACATACTAAAGCACTACTGTTTTAATTTTTTAGTCCAAATAACAGATTTTTTGTAAATAGATAATTGCTTCATATTTTGCAGTAAATTACCATCGCGCTTCTCTTTCTTTTCTATGCAGTCCGACAAAGACCACGCTTTAGGTCCTGTAGTCGCCTTGTGCGAATGTTTTAATATTATTTTTATAGGTCATTAACATTATTATACATCATCATCATCAAAATACATAAACATTTTATAACAAAATATCACTTAATATTCCAGAAACTTTTTTTGTTTTTGTTAGCCTATTTACTGTCTCAAGGCTGGGTCTGCCTAGAAAATGTTCTGAAGTAACTTTTTAGACCGTTGTATCCTGCTTATGAAGTTTAATTAAAATCGGTTCATACATTTCGAAAAACAAGAGCTTGAAAGTTTGTATGAAATACCGTACGGCGTAAACGCTCTTAGACCTTCCGGAATAAATTCAAAACGACAACGGTTTCCAACTGCAAGTTAATTCTGTAATTTTGCTTCATTCTGTCTAGCTTACATCCCATGCTCCGCATGGTTTCTACAGCCTGTCAAAACGTGGAGTTTTCTTTATTGTTTGCTAGTTTAATATTAACATACTATACACATAAAATCTCCGGAACAAATTCCCTAAATGATGGTAAAAACCGCACCAAAATCCGATGCTGAAAAACTAAGTGGTCACACAGACAGTCACTAAAAAGCAACTTTAATGAATAAAAATGACTGTATAGAAGGGGCCCGTGGCTAAATAATAACAGCCGCACAGGTCGATCGATCAGGTTAAGCTACGCTTGCCGCGGTTGGTCTGTGGATGGGTGACCATCTTTACATACCGAGACCCCTCCGTGCCTCGGAAAGCACGTTAAGCCGTTGGTCCCGGCTGTCATTCGTGGATCTTTGACAGTCGTTACGGGTAGTCAAAAGCCCGAAAGTCTGACAACCAGTCTTACCAAGGGGTATCATATTACCCAGTAGCTGGGTTGTGGAGGTCAGATAGGCAGTCGCTCCATGTAAAATACTGGTATTCAGCTGCATCCGGTTAGACTGGAAGCCGACCCCAACGTAGTTGGGAAATGCTAGGCAGATGATGTATAGAAGGACCTACCTAAAACTTAATAAAATCCTGTGAAAATATATTCATTCACACACTATCTTAAAACGATCTCACTTTACACATCATAGTTAAAAATACCTACCGTATATTCACACCTTTCTATTTTAAGAGCGTTTACGCCGAACGGCATTTCATACAAACTTTCAAGCCCTTATTTTTCGAAACGTATGAACCGATTTTAATGAAACTTCATATGCATAAGCAGGATACAAAGGTCTAAAAAGTTAGTAGAAAACGTTTTCAAAAAATTGTGTTACAGCCAAATTAGACCGATTTTAAATTTTCCATAGAAACAGAGATTTCCATTTATCTTTTTTAAATAAGACATTTTGAAAATGTTTTCTACTAACTTTTTAGACCCTTGTATCCTGCTTATGCGTATGAAGTTTCATTAAAATCGGTTCATTCATTTCGAATAATAAGGGCTTGAAAGTTTGTATGAAATGCCGTTCGGCGTAAACGCTCTTAAACGTCATTCATGCTTCTATTTGGATCAAGTTATGTGCGTTGAACCTGCCACCGCCACAGCCGCCACTTTGTGTGGGTGGCGTGGGATGAAAAGGACGATTTGAGGCCGAATATTAACCACAGTGTTCAGTAACACATAGGCGAATATTGCAGAATGGTTGTTAAAAAAGGCCTGGCAAGGGTTCCGTACCACAAGGCAAAAACGCCAAACAAAAACCCGTTCGTTGTATGGGCGGCCCCTATTTATTTTATTCTGTTTTTAGTATGTGTTGTTATAGCAGCAACAGAAATACATCATCAGTGAAAATTTCAACTGTCTGGCTATCGCGGTTCTTGAGATACAGCCTGGTGACAGACAGACGGACGGACGGACAGACAGCGAAGTCTTAGGTAATAGGGTCCCGTTTTTACCCTTTGGGTACGGAACCCTAAAAACGGTTTCATATTGGGTGGGTAGCATAAAATCAAGTCATTGTGCATAACTTTACTTGCATAGTGGTGCAACGGAGTTCGACCCCAGACGGGCGCTTTACTTTGTGTAAATCATTTCATCACTACTGCTCTTTAAACGAAAACCGGCACGAACTAGAACCAAAAATTCGAAGACATATTGTGACATTTACCTAACCTCACGGGGCATGCGTGGTGGATTACGGCCCGTTTCCTCTCACACAGAGGAGGCCTGTGTTAGATAGGCTGATTATATATATAGATAAGAATGTATGTTGGTATACAAAATTATTTTTAGTATGCGAAACCCGAAACTCGTGTCTACTATTTTTATGTAAAGAATATATGTACAAAACTTCAAAACTGTAACAAATTACAAAGTTATAAGCTTGTTAAGTTACCTGTTTGTCCGTACAAAAATATGCTCACCCGCGCCGCTCGCGCCGCGACGTCTTGAGCTCATTGATAATAGTACCTAGGTACCTAACCGTTCTGTGCGGAGATTGGATAACCTACGTAGTGTCGCTCGGTGTCCAACTTTTAACCTTTTTTTAAATAGTTTTGGGACAAAATATAACATGGGGTATAAATTATTTAAATCGATTCAGTTACTTATTCTGAACAAACAATATTCAGGTTTCGCATATACTAAAAATAACATTGGATATGTGATTGATAAACTCCAATACCGTTTGACCGATCACCATTCAAAATTTTTTACTATAAAGTTTTTTACTTTGTAAGGTTGTATGCCTTTCCAAAGCAGAGGATACTAATTTATTACATTTTTACATATAGATATTCTCATAACGAGATGTGCAAATTATATATTTAAGTAAACATGAATTATTTTGGTTTATATATTTTTTTGGACTATAATGTACAGTCACGAGCACTAATGTGTCAATACTTGGCAACTTTCAATTGCGATTTTTTCGTAAAATGACATACATAAACCTATGGGTTCGAAAATACTATGTTCGTAATAACATAAAATTTCATTAAAAAATAAAGGAGAAAATTGCGTTTGAATAAAGCCAAGTGTAAACATACTTATGCTCGTGACTGTACAACAATACTTCAATACAAATCATTGACAACTCCTGTGTCAATGAAAAATATCCTACTTAGCAGCTCCATTTTGAAAAGAAATAATAATAATCCATGTTATTTATTTATTTATTATAAGCTCACCAACAGCACAATCACTTACAATTCAAATAAAATATCATCTAAAATTAGCATTTCAGTAACCATGCAAATAACAGGTATGCATAACATCTAAAATTAAAAAATATATGAGACAAAGGAGAACAATAAAAAGTGTATCTAGTATATTATCGAGAACACTACAAAAACAAACCGATTAGAGCTGCATAGACATGCACTCTACACTCTGTCTAAATAGGGAACGTCTGTATGAAGCAAAACTCATGGAGAAAATATCAATAGGAAAATCTGTCAAGTTGGACCTTTCATTATATTGCCCTGCCATACGTGTTAGTGGGCTATTAAATGTAGTATTTAAGGTGGATGTAGGCAATTCAAAAATACGATGATGACGCTTACTACGTTGGCTAGACCTAAAGTTAAAATAGTACTTATAATATTATAGTATATACTATACTATAATATTATAAGTGCGAAAATGTGTCTGTCCGTCTATCTGTATGTTACCTCTACGCTTAAACCGCTGTACTGATTTGGATTAAATTTGGTATAGAGATAGTTTGAGTCCCGGGAAAGGACATAGGATAGTTTTTATCCCGATATTCCCACGGGATCGAAACTTACGCGGGTGAAACCGCGAGTCGCTGCTAGTAATATTATAAATTCGAAAGTAACTCTGTCTTTATGTTACCTTTTCACGCCTAAACCTCTGAGCTGATTTCGATAAAATTTGGCAGAGGATAGATTGCATTTTGGGGAAGGACATAGAATAGTTTTTATCCCGATATTCCCACGGAATCTACACCGTAACCTAGTGTGCATCGACCATTACATCTGAAAAGCATTCGCTCTCGGCGGTAATTAGTGTTCTCAATGTGATAATTGCATTTTCCTCAACCAAGCTACGAACGGAAATAAGACTTTTAAAAACTCCAGATGCGAGAACGCTTTCATAATTTTCTGCTTTTCTTTTAAAAACAAACGACTCTGCGAAGGAATTTTAAAATGAGATACCATTTTTTTTTAATGCTGCATAATTTTCTGCTAAGTTTAAAATAGTTACTTGTAAGCGAAAAGTAGAACGTTATGCATTTGCATGAGATTTATTTGTCAGTTCCTTTTACGATCAAGAAGATTCGTATTTGTGAAGCACTCTAAACGTTAGCCTGCGCGAACCATTTCCCGTATTATCAATTATAGTATCAAGGAATATTTCACTTTATTTGCCAGGCACTACAGTCCACTTTTCTATGTGGTCGCAAATCAAGATGCAACGGCCTTTTGGCCAACCAGTCGCCGAGTTATATTGAACAAACTGAATTGTAAAGTGTTCCATTTCCATTTAACTTTAAGGTTGAGTATTTCTGCGTGTAGGCCACAAATGTTTACTATAATTATATTCAAGGTTGCAATGGGTTTAATTAAACGGACAATAATTTTATTAATGAAATTTCATGAAGTTGTGAATGTGGACCCACGAAGTGAATCATCGTGGGTTCGATTCCCGCAGGAACAAGTACCTATTTGTATGACCTACAAGTAGTTGTTCCGGGTCTGGCTGTTTGTGTATGTGAGTATAAATGTTTGTAAGCGCACCCACGATACAGGAGAAATTCCTAGTGTGGGGGCAAAAAAGAAAAATAATTAGCCATCATCAAAAACCCGGTTCAATTTAAAATCAAACTGATTCCACTGAAATACAATTAATAATTTAAATGTTATTGTTTTAATAAAAAAATAATTACAACCCCTGTGCTGGAAAGCTCTCCATCGGCATTCATTAGATAGATGATTTTAACCAATAAATTTACTGTAATTTTCATGAAGCCGCAAAATCAATTCAATTCAATTCATTTATTCAATAACAATTTTTACATCGTGTCTGAATTTCTATAACTAAATGTAAGTATCCAAATTACATTAAAATGAGAATAATAATAAAAATAATACAAAATATAAAAATTAATGTCATAATAAAATTCAATTAATTCAATTTAATTCAATAAAGTTTCAAATTACTTAGCTTCCGAATTTTGTATTTATTTATAATTCATCAATTGAATATAGACAAAGCCATTATTAAAATCATCACATTAATATATTAATATTATAAAGGCGAAGTTTGTGAATATGTGTGTTTATATGTTTGTTACTTATTCACGCTTAAACGGCTGGACCAATTTTGATAAAATTATGTATGGAGGTAGCTGACACCCTGGATTAACGTATAGGCTACTTTTTATCCCGAAATTACTATGGGATCGACACCTTTGCGGGTGAAACCTCGGGGCGCACAGTGCCATTTATACGAGTATTTCGAGCTCATTCATCCATGAGAATACAAGCATTTATGAAACTGTCCGTGCATCGTTCAATGCATTTTGTATGGATATATTTAACAAATGCGTTCGTGTAGTGACTAGGGCTTTTCTATAGAATACAAAACAAAATTCGGATCTAACCGCACTGAATTGATTCACATACAATTTAATCCCAACTATGTCGGGGTCAGCTTCCAATCTAACCTGATGCAACTGAATACCAATATTTTACTTGGAGCGACTGCCTAGTTGACCTCTACATCCCAGTTACTAAGTACTACAGACTACTACCGTAATGACTGACATAGATTCAAAATTCATTCTTACGTTTTCCGCTGTTTTATGTTGAAAATTGATGAAAAGTCATAAAACGGAGGAGGTTCTCAAGTCGACGCGTATATATATTTTTTTTTATGTTTGACCACGCATAACTTTTTACAGAGTAGTCCGATTTTGCTCTCGAGGTGGTCCCATTGTCCTCAAGTTGGAATCTGATGAGAGGATCCCATGAAAATCGAGGGAAACCCTCAAATTTTATAGGCAACCCTATAGCGATTTGGGTATTTTTTAAAGTAACTTGAGCATTTGCTCTTGGAAATCGTCATTTGGTAAAGTGGAGCTGATGATGAAGACCACAGATGGCCATCGGAACTACTCAATAATAAATATTTCACGGGTTGCGATTCGATCACTTTAATATGGTTGCTAAGCAATCAATTAATTAATTTGCTTGTTTGGCGCCGACTCAAAATTACTTAGGTAGGTATACTTACATTAGTTTAAGAACTTAGTTATTTAGGTTAAATAAAAAAGGTTTATTATTTTTGCTTTTCAGTTTTTTCGGCGGTTTAATTTTATTAGTAGCCTACTCTGTCCCACTCCTAGACAAGGGCCTGGCTCCACTCCTTTCATCTTTCGCGAGCCAGAGCGTCCTTCTTCCAGTTTTGATGGAACCTATCCAGCTCGTCACAGATCAATACGCGGCAATTATTATTTAAAAAAAATACTAAATTTAAATCATCAATATAGCTCTCGAAAAGTCGAAATTATATTTGAGGGTAATACGACTATTTGGTGAAAATACAATGATTTCGTGTAAACATAATTTCAAGATAATGAAAATCAAAAGTCATTTATTCAAATTAGGCTGAGAACCAGTAAGACAGTCTCAAACTCCCCAGCAGCACAGCTGTCTTTTCAGTTAAAAAAAAACTTAATTTTATACAATAGTAGGTAGGTTGCAAAGTAACGACATAATGAAACACAGAACATTAAATTAAATTGTTTGCCGTATGTCACCTGTCACACCATTATGCCAAATACAATGAAAGCTATACTCAAGCCAAAAATAGTAACTAAAAATTTAAATTTAAACAAAACTTCATATCTCAATAACAGCCCAGGCTGACAATCGATTATTACCAACTTTCATTTCATATCATCAAACTATACGCCTTTTTTTTCTTTCATAAAATGTATTGTTTCCAATAATATATATTGCAGCTATCGAAACTGTTCAATATTGAAACTATTTTCGCAATGCAGTACGTGAAAACAATGCGATGTCAAACGGAATTTCTGAAAATTGTGATCGCTGTTTGAATAAGCTGAAAATGTTTTTTAATAGGTACTCGTAATATTTGTAGCAATATTTGTAAAATACAGATGATGAATTGATTGTTCATTGTGGATGATTTTATTTTTCGTACTTATGACGTATATAAAAAAAATAAAAGGGAGAAAGAATCATAAGACATCTAAAAATGTGCGTCCAAAAGGCTGGCAGCATTGCCCAGTTGTATGGCGATGCTGATTTGCTTTGGCCAAAAAATAAGCCTTTTTTATAAACATGTAAGTACATAAACAAAAACAACATGGACATAAACATGAACATATTATTATTTATATTTTTTTAACTGTTAGCTTATTTTATGTAATTATATTGTCTTGTTTGAAAATAGAACATTTCTAAAAGTTCTAACGTTCTAGTGCTTTTGATGTTTGTATGTGTCCTTAGTTCGTTTAAACCACGCAATGGATCTTGATACAGTCTTCACCATAATTTAGAGAGTTTTTTCCCGAAGGTTTAGATGTATGTATAGGGTGATTTGTAATTTGATGTGTGCCATCCAGGACCTAATAGTGTGACCCATTTGCAACAACAAAGCACCCTAAAAACATAAAGCCAAGGAAAAAAATAATGGAATTGGAAAATTTTCATGTATAATTTTAAAATTTCCCCAGAACTCGGCACTAAATATCACTTTTCTCTAAACTCTCAAATTGAATGGCCTTCATTCCTATTCCATTGGGTACCTAATACTTTAACACAGAAGGCGAATCTTAACGAAATTGTGGCTCATTCCATAAGAAAGATTTCAAGTGCTATTTCGTATTTTCTAATTGGATTTTGGGAACTAAACTTAAACCTTTGGATTCTTTAATAAACTCTCATTTTATTTTAATAAGAATTTTTCAAAGTCTTATCTTCATAATTATTTTCGTTTTATACAAAGCAAACGAATGAATGGTACTCGGTTTTATTGCCATATTAAAAACAAGGATATTCGTACCTACTCGCAATAAATTCCCGTGGAAGGTTGATGATAGGATTTCTTTCCCGTGTTGTCTTTGGCTGCGTATGCATTTCATGATTATGTTATATGAATCTGTAAACTTATTTTATAAACATGTTTGTAATTTAACAATTCGATGATGGTCTGGCAGTTTATGTAATTTACGCGGCCTACCCAAATGTCCTTTCTTTGGTATTGTTCGTCGAATCGTAGAGCTCCTCAAATTCTGAGTTGAGCTGCACGATTTTTGACAAATGCGTGAACTGATTGGACAAGTCCGCTCAATCTGTTTGGTTCTTTCCTCAAAAGACCATTACATACACCAATCTACATGGTCTTCACACGATCTGACCAAGATTTTGTCTGGACATTAAAAGAGACTGTGACCTCTGAATTTGTTTCGGCCTATCTTCTCAGAATAGTCAGATAGGAAACGCCGACCTCATCTAGTTTAAAAAATATATAATTGACGTGTAAAAGTGTTTGTACAAACCTACTTAGAGAAAATAAATCATTTATCATTTATCAATACTGTACATAAAGTAGGTATGTTTGATTATTTCCCCTCCTTTTAACATACTTGTACAAATTATTATTTAAAACTGCTTTTTAAATTATGTAAAAATAAATAAATAACATGAAAAAAATAAAAAAAGCAATCAGTTTTTCAGTAGATTTTAGAGGACTTTTACTATGATATTTTTTAGGGTTTCATAGCCAAATGTCAAAAAACGGAACCCTTATAGATTCGTCATGTCTGTCTGTCTGTCCGTCCGTATGTCACAGCCACTTTTTTCCGAAACTACAGGAACTATACTGTTGAAACTTGGTAAGTAGATGTATTCTGTGAACCGCATTAAGATTTTCATACAAAAATAAAAAAATACAAAATTTTGGGGGTTACTTAGCTGAAAATTTGAAGCTCAAAATTTTTTTTTCATCAAACCCATACGTGCGGTATCTACGGATAGGTCTTCAAAAATGATATTGAGGTTTCTAATATCATTTTTTTCTAAACTGAATAGTTTGCGCGAGAGGCACATCTAAAGTGGTAAAATGTGTGCCCCCCCCTGTAACTTCTAAAATAAGAGAATGATAAAACTAAAAAAAATATATGATGTACATTACCATGTAAACTTCCACCGAAAATTGGTTTGAACGAGATCTAGTAAGTAGTTTTATTAATACCTTATAAATCGTAAACTGCAATTTATCTTTCATTTAATCTACTCAAATATAAAAAAAAAACATTTAATTTCATAAATATAAACCTTATGCATAAACCCGGATGTTACGGAACCCTCGGTGCGCGAGTCCGACTCGCTCTTGCCCGGTTTTTATATGTTGAGTGTGCGACATCATTGTTTTCATATTTCGATAGTCTGACGAACGACAGTCAAAACCGGTTTTTGTAACTAGAACTCTGTCGGAATTTAGTTCAAAATTCAAAACGGCTCATTCGTTTAAACCTGGGTCTAAAGAAAAACCTTGTTTTGTAATAAGGTTAAAAAATCTAGAACTTAAAGTTTCTTTTCTATTTATTATTTAATTGTTTTACCATATATAATGTACCTACACATAAATAAATAAACAGACAAGAAAAAAAAACATAACAGAAAAATAGGTACAAAGGTCAAAGATTTATGGGTACCCTGCTCTTGTTACTTGTCAACCAAATTAACTATATGTTTTTTTTCACAGCGATGCCTAACGACAATGGATTTAACATCTCTCGGTGTCGGCTCTTGTGTCGGCACCGGTATGTACCTGGTTGCTGGAATGGTTGCTCGGAAATTCGCGGGGCCTGGCGTTGTCATCAGCTTTATAATCGCCGCCCTTGCCTCCATCTTCTCCGGTGAGTCCTTCATCATCCTTCTTCGCCCTTATGTACCCCAATTTATTTTGGCTTAGCGCAATATGTTTTTTCCTTCCATACTTCTTTATAAGTATTAGTCGTCATCGTCCATGTGATTTCAACCATCCACATGCTAACCAGCACTGGGGTCCGCATGGTGATAACGGCCCACTCCCTCTCATAGAGAGGAAGTCTGTATCTCAGCAGTGGGAACATTATGGGCTGATTATGTTATGTCCATGTGATTCATACAATATTCTAAGTAACTTTTTTGTTTACTTATGTTAGGAACTAAAAAACAGGGTACCTAGGTATTCATGTCAGTTTGCACTAAAACCACTAGGCAACGTCAGGGCAAATATTAGTAAAAAAAAAGAAAACATGTAAATGTAATTAAAAAGCCAATTATTTTTAAAAGAGTCATAGTAGAGTTTCTTGTCGGCTCTTCTCCATAGGAAACGACCAATTACAACCGTGCACTTAGCGTCAGACGTTTCATAAGTGGTACTAGGTATAAAGTGTAATAAAACATTTTGAATTTGAGTAAAAATTAAATGTAAATAATTGTAGGTAATCAAATGCAAATGTATTCAAAACAAAAAAGATTTCGGAGAAGATTCGCTTCGCCAGATAAACGCGGGGCGGTAACCACGGCACGTTTGCTCTTCCAAAGCACAATTTACTGACCATTGGACGGTTATAGGTACCTAGATCATTTTAATTGATACTACACAGTTGTATTTATGACACAGTGCTAGATTCCTTGTGATTACCACAGAAATTGTAGTGTGAACGGGCTTTAAAAATCACTGAATATGAAATGGATCTATTATACTTAAAACATCGTTCCGTCTCTGTCAATTTTTGTCTTACGGCCGAACCCAATAATCTGTCTATATCAGTCTAATCTATCTAGTCCTGGCATATTGGAGACAGAAAAACCTATCTATCTCTGGTTTTAACGTACCAATAATCTATATGAGATCAAGTACTTTTAACGGCCCACGCAGTCAGTCGATGGAGGGCTCAAAACTGTAGTTACCCAGGCAGTATTTGCGGCGCTTGAGAGTCTCAGCGTACCTAAAGTTATTTATATTTATAGGGGAGGTAAGCCTAAAACGGGTAGCCCGCCTAAAACGGGTATGCTTTTTAAATTGCGCACCGTTATTGCTAATTAGAATGTGTGCGTGCAGTGCGCGAACCCTGCCGCTCGCCAATCACAGGGAGTCGGCGCGCTTCTCTGGCGGACACGAGTTCACGGTAAGATAAGAAAGAAGTTTTTTGCTATTTCCACTAAAAAAAATTGAGTTACATTACTTTTGAATACTCGAAAATGGTTTACAATATGTTCTTACTAGTTTTGTGTTATTATTTTGCAATAAATAGACGTTTTATTTGTGTAATAGGTTGGCGTTTATTATTTAGGTTTTAAGGATATGAGTCGATTGAAAAAAATACATGCTTGTGGGCAAAAAGGGTAGGGGTAAAGCGGGTGCCCGTTTTGCCCATACCCGATTTGCCTTGTATAATTTCATTGACTGCTTATTAGTTCTTTTATTTTTGCAGATGGTTAATAAATGCAAAAGAAATACTGCAAATGCATCGTGGGATGAGGGAGTTATGAAGCTTGCGATAGAAGAAGCTCTCAAAACTTCCGTCAATGGTGCAGCAAAAAAATATTGCATCAACTTTTCGACTTTACAGATACATGTAAAGAAAGGATGTCAAAAAAAATCTAGGAAGATTCACAACAGTTTTTACAGCAGCTCAAGAATTAGAGCTAGTTGAGTATCTATTTCATATGGGTTATCTGTTTACGTTGCCAACTCATTACGTTGTCTACAAAGTGCCGTAACCATTCCAAGAATACTGGTCCATTGATCCAACCATTATCACTGCAAGTAGCTGATGATCCTGGTGGAGCTCCATCTGAGTTATGATTGTTAAGAAACAGTTTTAGTCATTGATTGACGTTGACCTAATGTAATTCAGCCCCTACCCGCTTTGCCCAAAAGCCCTACCTGCTTTAGGCCCCCCCTACGGGCAAAACGGGTAATTCGAATGGTAAAGATTTTTGTTATTTTTTTATTCTTAATGTACAAAACTACTAAATATGTCATTTATTTTATAGTCCTTGATAACTAAACATTTCAAAATGTACAAATAAATGTTCAATTTGTATCTATAAACTGTTTTTATTTATCATCAACCTTAGCTTACCCGTTTTGGGCTACTCTCCCCTAATATTAGTTTAGAGTAACCGCTTGTGTACCGTAATTATAGACACAATTAAGAAGCCATTATGTCTCGCATAGATCTACGTTCCGGCAGACTAAGGGTTAAATCATTGATTTTATTGATTTGAAATTTCTTTATTTTAACATAAACAAAACAGATAAAATGACATTCAAATCTTATTCTAAAAGCATTCAACCTTATTGTTGGGTGTTTTGTGCAGACTATGGCGCCTTTATAAAACATATACGTATACTTACATAAATTATGTAATGTAAAAATAAAACTTCTTGTTATGAATCAGAGGTATACCTACTTACTTTAATTAAATATTGTAGTTACTGTTCAGCGCGATGATTAGACACAAACGCACTTTATAACACATAATTAAACTATATTTTAAGATTGTAACAAAATACAACATTGATAGATTGAAATTTTTCCCTTGACAGATCTATAATTTAACTAAAATGCAAATGAACTTCCGTGGACTGAGTGAGTTTCGTTGTAAATCTACCTACATTTAGAGCGACCGTAAAAAAAAGTCCGGTCATAGAGTCGCATCGCCATTGCGATTAAATCATTGTTTTTGTCCATACAGGAGCCTGTTACGCCGAATTCGGAGTCCGTGTGCCACATACTACAGGAAGCGCTTACATGTACAGCTACGTAACCGTTGGTGAATTCATTGCGTTCATCATCGGGTGGAACATGATTATGGAGTACTTGGTAAGTATATTTTATAACTTTTTTTTTGAGCTCCACCAATTTAATGACGCTACGCAGTTTTACTTACTAAATTTTTTTTGTCATATAATACTTACACTCCAGAGGCCCCTCTGGAGTGTAAGTAATAACGGTCCGTGGCTAAATAATAACGGTCGCACAAGTCGATCGATCAGGTTAAGCTACGCTTGCCGCGGTTGGTCTGTGGAAGGGTGGCCATCTTTACATACCGAGACCCCACCGTGGCTCGGCAAGCGCGTTAAGTCGTTGGCCTCGGCTGTCATTCGTGGATCTTTGACAGTTGTTACGGGTAGTCAGAAGCCCGAAAGACTGACAACCAGTCTTACCAAGGGGTGTCGTATTACCCAGTAACTGGGTTGCGGAGGGCAGATAGGCAGTCGCTCCATATAAAAGACTCGTATTCAGCTGCATCCGGTTAGACTGGAAGCCGACCCCAACATAGTTGGGAAAAGGCTAGGCAGATGATAATACTTACAGTCCATTTACAGATATTTTAAATCTTGATAACTGAAAAAAAAAAGACATTGATCAATGACAATTCAAACCTTTAACCAAATACAGAAATGGACTAAAAGGTTTCATTTTTTATTCTGATTTCTTTAATTTAACTAAAAGCCTACCCATGAATAAAAAATACGTAAATCCCTTGGTAATATAGGGAGACTCAGTTTACGACAAAAATATCAAAACAAGTTTCAGCTTTTACCACCGTTTAAATTGGGTGACTCATGTTTCAAGCCATGATATTAGCATACTAGAAGCACGAAATCAACCGTTTTTACAACTAACAGTTTAAAATAAAACTTGGAAATTTCCACCTGTCATTTTTACCTGCAAAAGCACTCGCACTTTAAAACTGACTGAAATTTTTGCTCTGAATGTTACCAGTTTTAAATGGCAAACGCATATCAAGTCACAATTAGGCAAAAGCGCCAGGGTAGCCCTCGAAATTAATTTTTTTTTACGTTTTTTGAAATTTGCTGGTCAGTATTAAGTTGTACGTTGATTAAAATATGATTCGCGGCCGTAACAAATATGTATTTACAGAATTATAATCATTAAAGTCATCAACACAACTCTCTAAGACCGAGAAATCCCCAAGAATGACTATTTCGTGAAATCTTGACATTTGGCGATTATACTAACTTAACAAGTTGTAATGATTATAATTCTGTAAATACATATTTGTTACGACCGCGAATCATATTTTCATCAACGAACAGCTTAATACTGACCAGCAAATTGCAAATAAACGTAAGAGCATTTGAATTTCGCGGGCTACCTTAGCGCGTCCTCCTTAAGAACAGTTTAGGTGATACTTAATGAAAATAGAACATACGAGTTTCATTATACGGGCAGGGTTAAATTAAATTAGGTAGCGAAACTACGCGGACATGATGGATATCTATCGATACCTAAACACGATAAAACAAAAAAGAAACGAATTAGACTGTTTGTTTTGTGTGGGGTAACCGACCGCAGTTAGTGTAATCACTAGAAATATCAGTTTAAATAAATTAATAGTTTAAAAAACGCTATAAAAACACGCTTACAAGACTTTTCTAAGAAATCCAAAACAGCTATGATACGAGTTTCCATCATGAAGTTCCAGTTCATATCTTCTGGTTCCATCATCAGATCAGTTCGACAGTACCATATTATTGTATTGTCACCAGAACTACATACAGCTGCCAATTTTCACTACGCTACGATCCTTGGAAAATGGTTAAATTAGTTACCTTAGATTCCATTACATAGTTTGTTACATACAGGTTGACCTAATAAAAGCGTGTTAAAATCAGATTTTAATCGTGTACACTTCACAGACGTTATGAGTATATTTCAACTAAAAAAAAACAGGTTTTCTCAACTCAGACTTCAAGTTTTGGGATGCATGAAGAAGCCTCCTCGTGTAGCGCAGTTTTTTCCGCCAATTACTCAACTGAACCGAGCGCTCGGCGCATCCTGGACAGTCACACGCAACACCTTATTTGACTGGCCAATTCTTCCCTTGCGGTGGTAGGGGCTAACGCCCGCCTGGTTTCCCACCGGAGACCGGCGTCAAGCAGCCTGCTGTGTTTCGTCGATGCGTGGGAGTTCCAGTGTCTTAGGCATCTTCTGGGCTCGCTCGTTGCATCGTAGACCTCATCAATCGCTTTCCATCAGGCGTGATTGAGGTCAATGGTCCATTAAGCAATAAAAAAAAAGTAACAAAACATCGAGCGGTCGTTTTTTATAGTGTTTAGTTATTGATACCGATTTAGATATCGTCAGCAGAGTTTCGCTAGCTAACTCAATTTCATTCTGTATTATAAGAATTTGAATTATTTTACTTCACTTATTAGCGGTTAGGCCGTACGGCATTTCATACAAACTTTCAAGCCCTTCTTTTTCAAAATGAATGAACCGATTTTAATGAAACTTTATGCGCTTAAGCAGAATACAAAGGTCTAAAAAGTTAATTAAGAACATTTTTGAAAAATAGTGTTACAGCCAAATTAGACCAATTTTCCATAGAAACATAGATAGATTTCTAGTTATCTTTTTTTAAATAAGACATTTCGAAAATGATCTTAACTAACTTTTTGGACCTTTGTATCCTGCTTATGCGTCTGAAGTTTAATAAAAATCGGTTCATTCATTTCGAAAAACAAGGGCTTGAAATGTTGTATGAAATACCGTACGGCGTAAACGCTCTTAAACCTTCCGGAATAAATTCAACACGACAACGGTTTCCAACTGCAAGTTAATTCTATAATTATTTCGCTTACTCAAAACTGAATTTGGAACAACTCTCGTAGAGTATTGGTTTTCATTTATTCAATCACAGTCTTGTTTCAATAACTTCGGGATATAAACAGGCATAAAGGTTTTGGATAGGTAAATAAATCAGGCTAAAAGTATATTCATCAATACTTTATTTACATAGTTCTTTGTGGACCGATCAATATAAGGTAGCCTCTGTTAGAGATTTGATGTCATTTCTTATATTGCAATGTCACGCAATATGCGGGTGGCAACGAAATTATAGCCACACTACCTATAAAGAGTACTTGAGGCTGCCCGCCCACGACAGACTTTTTGTAGCACCGATAATCGGGCCGATTTTTCCTCCGATTTTTATGACCGTTTTTGTGACCGACTCATCGTACACGTCCGTCACTTTGTATGTGGATCGAGGGAGCAGCACGTCATGGACAGAGAGAACGTATACCATGTCATGAATATAAGGAGGAAGGTGAATTTACAGAGGAAGATTTGTCTTTGTTTTTTGAGGATCAGAAGAGAGAAAATAAAATTAGGGTTGATACCATAAACACTCAGAGATTTTTAAAGGGGTTATTTTATGGTCTTCATGCTGATCTGAGACATCGTCCAGACAAGTTTTTTTAATAATAATAAAATGTCAATTAATACGTTTGATAAGCTGCTGTTATTAGTAGAACATATTACACATCAGGACACTATTATGAGGAAGTGCATTCATCCAGAGCAAAGGGAATCAAGGTAATTACTAATTAAGGTATCGCTGAGCAATCCTTCCCTAGCAAGTGCATGCGGCTGACTATCGTGTCGGTGAGTAGTATGCGTTAAAACGCATACATTTCCAAACGTTCCATTTTTCACCGATAATCAGATCGGTCTGGATACACCGATATTATTTCTGACCGACTTTTTGTAGGACGTGTGCGTTGCGTTGCACTATTGCCGTACGTTCATGCAGTACGTTCTATTTTTGTCCTACAAAAATCGGTCACGTCGATGACCCTTTTTTTTTGGTGCGCGTTGTACATCCTCCATCGTGGGGGTGATAGAGGGATAACGGACTCTTACCGGCTAAAACCACCGCGGTGTTCTACCTCTGCCTATGGCCGGGGCTACTCTGTATACAATTTGAGGATTTAAAGTAGTTCGAGCTTTTTTCTAGTAAAAATAAATCTTCTTCATCCATATTATATTTTGACAACACTGGACACGACAACACGCAGAACGCAGCCGCGCTCGACTGCGGACAGGCAAATCGTGCGCGATACCGCACGCGCCCGCTCCCCGCCCCGCGCTGCCAGTCTGGCCAAGCACTCAACCTTTGGGTCTAGAAGCATGAATTTTTGCATAGGAGTTCCATAAGTAACATGTCTCTCCTAAATACAGATTACTCAGTAATCTTAGCCAGGAGAGCAGCGATTCACTCAACAATTCGTTGTACCTACACCATGTAATTAATAATGCATACTTTCTAGGTCCCTCATGTACTATAAAACCTTTATATGCCTTAATAAATTTATTATTATTATAACAATTATTAATAAATAATTTTTATAAATCATCTTCTAAAGAAAAAGTGAAATTTTGTATGGTTTTTCCTCAGACCAATGAAAAAGTACTTTTTTATTGGCCTGAGGAAACCAAAGGGAAGGGAGGTGTATTGGGTTGGGTATTTCGTAATTTTTGCCGATGGGAAATAACATCGAGCGCACGGGCAGTACAACCCCGGCATCCGGTACCCCGGTATCCGGCTCGAAGGACCAAAATGTGCACACAGACAGCTGCTAGTTGTTTATTGAGTGTGCTACAACTGCCGCTCCCTATGAACACAGAGTGGCTAGATAGAGGCAATAACGACCTAAGTTCCTACCCCTAAGCCCCTAACGCCTACAACCTAGCTCTTACAATTCAATGCCTACCTGTCTGACTAGCCCTAGTACCCTATCAGCCCTAACGCCCTAGCCCTAACGTACAAACCATAACACAACGCACTAGTACTGTTGTGTGGGCAGGAAAGCCTGTTACCAGCGACCTAAGGCAACAGACCGGAGCGGGTAGGAAGGCAAGGTAAGTGTACCAGGTGCAATGTACACAGGAGGTGGATATCTCACTGCCGATCCCACAGACTCACAGGATCGATCGTACTGATGGCTAAAGGTGTCTTGGCCACAGTGAGGGGTAACTCGACGGAGAGGAATCAAACACGACTCCAGCTTGATGACTAATTTTATTTACAAAGTTTACATCTTATATACTAATTATAAACTAAATACACATAGATGCTTGTTTAGTGTGTGTGCCTTCCGTCATCCATGTGTGATGTTGTTGATGCAGCTATCTCTCGTAACTCGGTCAGACAAAGTGCTGATGCTGATCCGAACTTTGTACAATAAATGTTGTGATCCGTTGATTTAGCGATTAAGATGAAATTAGCTGTATTGCAATGTTTGGATTAGGGTTCCGTGGTGCTATGGTTCACTTGTGAACAGGCAGTACAACCCGATTCAAACATTATGTCGGCTCGGAAAATGAGGCGAGTTGTTGCGCAGTAACAAATCACGTGTCAACGAGTGTGAAGGGTGAGGTACTTTGCCATAAAGTTTGAATCGGGCTGTAGAATAGAATAGAATAGAATACTCTTTATCATGTACACCATATTAATTACAGACTTAATTATAGAAACTGTACAAAGGGTGACACAATGGGCGGTCTTATTGCTAAAAGCGATCCTTTAAAGACAACCTCTGGATGGATTAAAAAGGGGAAGGACAGACAAATACTGTAGGTAGTCTGTGGTGTACCATTTACATAATACAATAAATACATACATAAAGTATATTATACTAATCTAAATAAATATATACAATATACATATAACAATAACCATGAAACAGGAGCAAAGAAAATATAATGATGATGTATTAAGGAGAGAGGAAGTGCTTTTTTATCATAATATTAAAAGTGGACAAAGATTGACCACGCCTTACCGACACGGGCAAGTCATTCCATAACCGTACTGCTTGAACAGTAAAAGATTTGTCATAGAAACTGGTGGAATGCATCGGCATCTCTAGTCTCAGGTTTTCCGGGCTGTATAACGAGAAACTCTTATGAGTGCCTATTTTCTTAAATTTATTATTTTTATTTACTATTTTTTTAAATGTCGGCTCGGAACATGAGGCGAGTCACTGCGCAGTAACAAATCACGTGTCAACGAAGGTGAAGGGTGAGGTACTTTGCCATAAAGTTTGAATCAGGCTGTAACTACCTATTTTACGAAAAACTCTTATAAATGCCTATTTTCTTCCAGAACTTGCGTTTTTTCTGTAACTCGTTGTATAAATGACTATAGCTTCCGCCCGCTCCTTCGCCAGCGAGGTATGTCGATAAAAACTATCCTATGAAAGGATATAGGATAGTTTTTATTTTATTTAAAAGTAAACTATCCTATGTAAGGACATAGGATAATTTTTATTTAGTTAAAATATGGCAGAGAGATAGATTGCATTCTCTGCCATATTTTAAATTTTATCGAAATCCGTTCAGTGGTTTAGGCGTGAAAAGGTAACATAATATAGACAGACAGACAGAGTTACTTTCAAATTTATAATATTAGTATGGCTTTGGATCAACTAAATCACAAATACTTTCCTTTGTTTCTCAGATCGGTTCCAGCGCATGTGCCCGGGCTTTAAGCGCCTGCTTCGACTCTTTATGTGACGGTGCAATCTCTCGCAAACTGGCTCAAAAAATCGGAACAATGTATGGTAAGTACCTTCTCAGTGTTTTAGGTGAAAAGGTGGAGGGAAATGCCATTTCGATGTGTCACGCTAAGCGAGGCCGTTTTAGTAAAGTTCTAATTTCATTTCATAGTTCCCTTAAAACCCGCATTAAAGATCACGTGATTTCTTTCAGTTTTAGATCTAGCTTTTATTTAATTTAGAAAACACGAAGTTCATGTATAAGAAAACTTAGTAGCAAAGAAAATGAGAATAGCGAAGGTATTCTTATGTATACAATCAACAAAAGAAATAAGTATGCTGGATCGTCGGATAAATAGTTGAAGTTTAGTAAAAAACCGATGGATGTTGTCGACTAAAATTTAATTTGATAAATGAGCTGTTTGTTTTCTATTAATTAAATAAAATTTTGTCTGTGTGGTGCCGGACTTAAAGAATTGCACCACCCCTTACTTCCCGTGGGTGTCGTAAAAGGCGACTAAGGGTCTTACCGGAGAATGGGCAGCAGCGTTCTCTATTTATTCCACCATCATACCATACTGCGATCGCCAACCCGCCTGCCAAGCGTGGCGATTATGGCAAACCCCCCCCAAAATTGGGGGACGCCTATGTCCAGCAGTGGAAGTCTATTGGCTGAAACGACGACGACGAAATAAAATTTTATTCGAGAACATCCATCGGTTTCTTACTAAACTTCAACTATATCCGACGATCCTGCATACTTATCTCTTTTGTTGACTGTACATATGGCGCGGTTTGAAGCAATTGTTTAGGTAGCGCATCGCAGCAACAAATAAGGTTCAAAACCGCGATGCGTTTGATGTTAGTTGAATCGAATGACCACCAAAATAAAAGTAATTTTGCAGTTTTAATTAAATTAAAAAATAAATACACGACTCAGTGGAATATTTTTAGATATTTCTTTACTTGATTAAATTACCTTTATTATCATTACATAAAATATGATAATTTACGCTTGAAATTTTGCGAATTATGCGACGAAACAAAATGTTTTCAGCTCTGTTCTACGACTGTTTTACCGTGATACTATTTCATTTTTATATATTTTTTAATCAGTATTTCATTTGAGCATATGGACTCAATTTTTTTCTGGCTAGTAATATTATGTGCCAATACGCCTAACGGTGCGACAAAAAACTGGGCGTTTTACGGTGTCCTATGTTTGGGCAGCGCCTTAATCAGGTTTCGATTTAGCGTTATAGTAAGTAATTATCCATCGAAAACATAGCGGTTGTCCACTTTAAAAAAAGGGCTTGGTAGCAAAATACAAAGGGCTTGGTAGCAAAATGTTTAGGCTTGTTGCTTATTTTGATAAATGTTTGTTTGTCATGCTTCCTGAAAACCACACAGGCTGTGGTTCAGCTTCCGACAAGAAAATTAGAAACATTTTCTATTAAAAAAAATATCAATCAGTTATCAAAAAAATAATAAAACTATTTAAATAACAAGCAGTGAAGGACTACCATTTATTAATCGTAAAATACATTTATTAAATTCAAATTGATTTTTATTTTCATAATTACACGATTAAAATCCGTTTCCTTAGACTTCAGCAAAAAACAAATATTCTTAAGGTAATTTAGATTCTGAAGGTAATTAATGTGACAAATATCCCACATGCACGCAGCTACATTACGCGTACCTATATTTCTCTACCACAAATTCCCCTTTATACATTTTCAATTTCGAATTTCGAAAAGAGAGACACAAACAAACAAAATAGTAGTGAATAACTGGATGAGTTTATTTTAAAAGCAAAGCAAAAAGGGTGCTGTACATTTATGTGCTTGAAGTATTAAATAAAGAAATAAATAAAACTACTGGCTAAATATTTCATCTCACTGTAAAAATGGACGTGAAATAAACCCTGAAATAGAAAACAAAAGATTAAAAAAAATCCAATGGCTGTATGATTAGATCCGAAAACCACAGACCAGAAGGCCAGTTCTCGTAATTTAAAACGTTCAAAATCCAGTCGCAGTCTCATCTCAGTGATAAACAAATGTCAAAAACTTGTCAAAATGTAGGGAAATTAGATGTAGGTACTTTTGACAGATTGAGACTAGGATCAGACTGTGAACGTTCTTTAAATTTCGAGAATTGCCGCTCTGATGTCTACAAAATGCCTCGCCATTACGACTAGCCGTGAGTTTGAAAACGAATTTAAAATATAGGTTGACCAATTCGAATGTATACAACTTTTTTTGTCTAAAATTTTTATTAGGCGCCAATTTTAACGGTTCTTTGATATCCTCCATTAAGTGAAAATGTGGCAAATTCGTCATGTACCATTTATAAGGCCATGTCAAACGCATTAATTTCAGTATTTTTATCCTAAACCCCTTCCTATAAACCTGTTAAGATTGTAATTTGAAAACATTGTAAAAACCAACAGTAACTGTGGCGTTCCTTTCCGGCTCTTATTCATAGGAAACGACCAATTGGAACCGTGCACCTAGCTTCCGACGTTTCATAAGTGCCTGAGGTTTATGTGAAATAAAATATTTTTATAAAAATATTTACGCACAAAAAAAAATATTTTTATAAAAATATTTTATCTAACAAAAAATTGTTGTTGTTTTTTGTATTTTTTTTTTTAATCGGGTCGTTTTTTTCAACAAACTGTACGAGTAACTAATCCCATTTTGATCAATGGAGGTTTAGTTATTAAACAATATTTTCACTATTGTGGATAAGAGCAACGTTTGTTGACCCAGACCCCTAAATTCATTATGTCTCACTGGTTTCGTGGGGTCATTGCACCATTCTTCTTTGAAGAGGCAGGACAGGTGCTGCTGTTACTGCGACAGGCAATCGCAAGAGTGTTAAGATTTAATTTTGTATTCATCAAATTAATTAGTTAGACCTAGAAAACACATGGCTCCAATAAGATGGAGCCAGAAATCATGTAGCACGAAACATAATCGAAACGTTGAGAGGAATGTTTCCTAAACAAGAAATTCCAGGAAATGTTGACATTAATTTGACCCCCAAATTCACCAAATTTAAAACTGCATCATTGGATTTTTGGCAAATCAATCTTTCTAGCCAGGAATCGAATCCGTTGATTTTGATTAAAAAAACACACTGTATTATTACACCATTCGATAGAGTCCCTAATCAAATCAAATTCTGGGAAATAACACTTGTAAAATTCATCCTGTACATAATATACAAGTTGGAGTGACAATACGATAATGAATTAAACTTCGTATGTTGACGTTCCCAGTTTGCATCAAAAAATTCAATCATTGTCCAATATTTTAGTCTCTCTAGCTAATCAGCTAATCCCCTTAGTCCCGCATCCGATCCATAGTAGGCATATCACTACTATTTCGTTCGTTTGAAAAAATGAGTTTTTATTTTCGATGTTAGAATTTATTTGGTAGTTTCAAAATGCTCCTATGCATTAGTATTGCCAGTCTTTTCAATAATTGTCGTCTCTACATTGTATATATAAATACTCGTTTAAACATTAAGTAATACTTGTAATTACCTACGTGAGTATGTTAAGACAAACAATGGGAAAACATGAAGACAATACCTACTAAGTTTATCTTTAAGAGTCGTGTAAGCAGGTGGTCGCTCACAATGGGCCTTATAAGAAGGCTAAAAGTCACCCAAAGAGCAATGGAGAGGGCTATGCTTGGAGTTTCCCTGCGTGATCGAATCAGGAATGAGGAGATCCGCAGGAGAACCAAAGTAACCGACATAGCCCGAAGAATTGCCAAACTTAAGTGGCAGTGGGCAGGGCACATTGCTCGCAGAACAGATGGCCGATGGGGCCGAAAGGTTCTGGAGTGGCGACCGCGTACCGGAAGACGTAGCGTTGGAAGGCATCCCACAAGGTGGACCGGCGACCTTGTGAAGGCCGCAGGAACCCGTTGGATGCAGGAAGCACAGGACCGGTCGAAGTGGGGATGCTTGGGGGAGGCTATGTCCAGCAGTGGACGTCTATCGGCTGAAATGATGATGATGAAGCAGGCAGTCGAGTAATATTTGGCAAATGCAGTAAATTATTTCAAACCAGTCACAATAAATAAAAATTACATATTATGTAGTTTTGTCACTCCCAGCAAATCCTGCGTGCTCCAATTATAAAGCAAAATTGTTAAACGTTTCGGCGAAGGCACAACTAAAATGGCGCCGACACGTCTTCGTGGCGTCAATTTGTTTGTTACGCTCTAGAACTAACACGAGTTTGTGTAAAGCTTCACAATACTACGACACGGTCCCTTTTCGGAAACTTTATTTCATAAAATTCAATGATTTTTGTTTGAAAGCGTTTTATGTTAAATCTTCTCTCGTTTTTGCATGAGTTATACGAGAGTTTTCTAGCTAACTAGCTATTGTCCGCATCTTCGTCTGCGAACTCACCTTAGATCAGGGCACATAGTGTAAGTTCCGAGTGTTCTGGACAAGCAACCACAGGCGGCAGGTGAAATAGTACTCTTCCTCGTTATTTTTTTTATATATAGTTTGAACCCAATAGGTGACCACGTTGATTGCTGCATCAGTAGCATTCTTTAAGTCATCTGAGGTGCAGGTGAATGGGCACTTATGCACTTACTGTTGAAGGTCGTGCGCTTTGATGTGCTTACACACTTACCATCTTTATTATTACTCTACTAAATACTTTTGTGAAGCTACAACATTGCAATGTACTGTATTAGCTATCTGGAAAATAAACAAACTTCTACATATTTCTTTTTATTTCTATTCGTAAATTGATCGGGACAGTCATAACTTTCACCATAAGCCACCCCTAATATTAACCATTAATTAAACGTTCGGTAGAAACTAAACGCATTTCCATTTACAAATAAACGAGCTATTGTTCCAAATGTTTAGTTGAACCCTCCAACCAAACTGTCCTCAATGAATCAAATTCCGGCACGACCACGTACACGTGTAGGTGAATATTGACAAGCCAAAAGCGAACGCTTCGAATTCATTGGATGCAATTGTTCGTGTGAACAGCAGGGTGATGCACACATTAATGCGAAACATGATTAAAGCGCGGTATTTGTCGGACTGCATAGAAAAGAAAGAGAAGCGCGATGACACAAAGCTGGTAATTTATTACAAAATATGAAGCAATTATCTATGTACAAAAAATCTATTGTTTGGACTAAAAAAATAAAACACAATTTTTTTTGTAGGTATTTGCTTGCAAAATAATCTGACAAAAAATCATAATGATTGTAAGTATGTTAGTATGTTAGTAAGGTTTTTATTGTAAAAAGAAAGTTTTTAGAGGTATCTTCATGAGTTTTTTCTATCGTACCAAATAAGTTGTATTATGTTTTCAACACACTATCGACCTAGCATATATCCTGAAGAATATCATATATTTTTCTGATTTTGTTTACTGGAGTCGATCATATACTTTTATTGTTTCTAAAACTTGCGTTTTTTTTGCGTTTAGGTCCTGTAAGTCCCTTAAATAGCAATCGGTTCCAATGCCTTTCATTCTGACAGTTCAGCCACGTTCTTTGCGTTACTGACGTAGTTGAGCAGATGAGTTTTTCAAATCTATGAAGCAATTATTTAGGAATTTCCTTCTAAACCGTCGGGGAATTGTGAAAGTGTGGTTCGCAATTAGGGTCAGTTCACACCGAGACGCGACGCGCAGATGTCAAGATAGCAATACAATTATAGACCTTATCTACTATACAAAAAGGTACACAATTCAGTGGGGTGGGCCGCGCGGCGTAGCACGCCGTAGTAGGAACTGAATTGTGTTGTGTACCTTTTAGTGTAGTAGATAAGGACTATAATTGTATTGCTATCTTGACTACTGCGCGTCGCGTCGCGTCTCGGTGTGAACTGACCCTTAGGGTGCGGGCTAGGTACTTCACACGATCAATTGCATCTCATGAATTTCTAATTATAACCAATCACTATTAAAACGGTCGACTTTATAAGCCCAATGCCAAAATGAAACCGATACGGAATGTCAACTTGCCAATGAATTCTCAGTTTACAAGCTGACTTTTTGATTTTCAAAGGCAAGGTCGAATAATTCCCATTGCATTTGCTAAAGTTTAGAGTCGTTTAATAGAAATTAAATTTTGGAAACGATCGTTGCCAAGAGCAAATGCAAGAGCAATTTGCCAATGAATTCTCAGTTTACAAGCTGATTTTTTGTTTTTAAAGTCAAGTTCTAATAATTCCCATTGCATTTGCTAAAGTTTAGAGTCGTTTAATAGAAATTAAATTTTGGAAACGATCGTTCCAAGAGCAAAGTTCCAGTTCTAGTCTTGGAAATAATTTTTGCCAGAAGTAAGCCAACTGACAACTGACACAATTGATCAAATCAGTATTACCTCCACATTTAAGGCTCCACGGACAAGCGCGGAGACCAATTTCGATACAGTTTTCATATAAATTGTTCTACCGGAGTCTCGTCGCGCCGTCGCGTCCTTCAGCGCCGTATGTAATATCAAATAATTACTTACCAGTATAGATTATTTTAAATTGCTCTGCTATTAATGGTAATTTTAAAAAACACTTGATTGTAAAAATGCAGCGATTTTTTTTAATGAATGTTTTTCTTTGTAAAACAAATGTCAAATCACACGGGAAGGCGATAGAACATTCTTGAGTACCTATTCTTTGTTTTTACTTTTTCTTTGTTTCTACTTTTTAAATAAAATATTTATTTTCTTTTATTAATAGTTTTTTTTATAACTATAACTAAAATAGAACGCAAACAGGAACATATTCTTTATAGAGCTTCACAAAACTTTCTCCACCCAGATATTATTCTAAAGGCTTGCAAAGGCTTCACTTGTTTTCCTTTAGGTACGCTAACCACTTGTACGGGTCGGTATTATTCGGCAGAGACTGGTGGAAAAATGTTTAGTCGATTTGCCGACCCGAACAAGTGTGTAAAAGCCCTTAGGTATGAGCTGTCATTTACACCATCAGTAACTTTCTTAGTGTGTTTACTATCGTGTTGAAAGCCATCTTTCACGGTTTTAAACTCTCTCACCCAGGTTTCAATACGAGAGAAGAAATAATAGTATTTTGCTCTCATGAAAACTCTAACAGCCAGCACAAGCATATAAAAAACCGGGCAAGAGCGAGTCGGACTCGCGCACCGAGGGTTCCGTAACATCCGGGTTTATGCAAAAGGTTTATGTTTATGAAATTTTTTTTTTTTTAATTTTATATTTGAGTTGATTGAATAAATGGTAAATTGCGGTTTACGATTTATGACGTATTAAAAAAAACTACTTAGTAGATCTCGTTCAAACCAATTTTCGGTTGAAGTTTACATGGTAATGTACATCATATTTTTTTTTTAGTTTTATCTCTCTTATTTTAGAAGTTACAGGGGGTGGACACACATTTTACTACTTTGGAAGTGTCTCTCGCGCGAACTATTAAGTTTAGAAAAAAGTTGTATTAGAATTCTCAATATCATTTTTAAAGACCTATCCATAGATACCCCACACGTATGGGTTTGATGAAAATAAAATTTTTGAGTTTCAGTTCTAAGTATGGGGACCCCCAAAATTTATTGTTTTTTTTTCTATTTTTGTGTGAAAATCTTAATGCGGTTCACAGAATACATCTACTTACCAAGTTTCAACAGTATAGTTCTTATAGTTTCGGAAAAAAGTGGCTGTGACATATGGACGGACAGACAGACAGACATGACAAATCTATAAACCCTAAAAAGGGGAGAGAAAAGAATCATAGGGCATCAAAAATTCGGCCGCATTGTTGTCAACAAGAAAAGTGCCCAAAAGGCTGGCAGCATTGGCACGTTGCATGGCAATGCTGATCCTTTGGCCAAAAAATAGGCCAGCCCTCTGGTCACGTGAAGATTCGACCAACCGCAAGGTTGGACGACTCTTCGATCGTCGGCAATGACTCGAAAAACTAAGTGGGCACTCGGACCCCATAATCCTAGGGTTTTAACCCCAAACGGCTCGAACAAGCTCTCATGACTTTTGCTCTCATGATTATTATCTTCCAATTCGCGCCATGTTTTTCACAATTTTGATGTTAAAACCTTTTAAATTCGGCGCGTTGTGTGATTGTTGGTAGGGGAAAATTTTGGGCGCTTCACCGCCATGCTAATGTTAACAGTATATCGATAGCTAGAACCATGACGTGTTTCGCTTGGCCAGCAGTGAAAACATTATTTTAATTAATAATTTGAAAATGAAAATTCGAACACAGCACCTTTTTTTTCTTCATAGTTTTAAGTTGTCAATTCTGTCGGCATGACTTCCTAATTTATTCGTTATTTCTCTCTCAGCTGCAACTTTTTTTATATCCTGAATTGTCACGGGTGTACGCTCGTATCTAGCCTTTCCATTACCCGTTACAGAATACGACCTAGTTAGAACTGCATCTGCCATTTCTTAGAGCTGGAATGGTTTCTATTCAAGCCGAGATGGCGTGCAATAACTATTACTCGGTATGATTGTCGATTTATAGATGATTTTATACACACACCAGCATATCAAGCTACTACAATCTGTCAAATTTCCTTAATAGATTTTCAACTTTATCGCTAGAGCATAAGATTCAAAGTTGATTGGGAAAATTTTGCAGCTTCGGATAGCTTGATGTGGTGATGTGGTGGTTCATGATACCATCAATGGTTAACTGATAAAGTAAGGTTTAAACTTTTAAAGTTTGGTTGGAATGCCTCTCACGAGGTAGATCGATGACCTTGTGAAAGCCTTAGGAATGCGCAGGGTGCGAGAAGCACAGGATGGGTTTTCGTGGCTACGCTTGGGGGAGACCCATGTATGCCCAGAAGTGGACGTCCACTGCTGGACATAGGCCGCACCTCCACTTCGACCGGTTTTGTGCTTCTCGCATCCAACGAGTTCCTGCGCCTTCTAACGCTACGTCTTCCGGTACGCGGTCGCCACTTCACTCGTTCTGACTATGATGATCGCTTAATATAATTGCACCAGCAGGATCTTCTTTTCATAATAACGTGAATCGTAATCATAGCTAATCGCAATTTATCTTTCTCGGATAGTATTCCTCCCAACGCTTCTCAAGCGAAGTATCCTGCTATTTGAGCTGTTATATCCCTTTGAGGCGAGATGCCCGTTCTAGATAATGTCGTCTTTCACTTGAATTGTCACAGCTTCGGATTGGTTCCACGAATTTATAGATTTGTGGCCTGTGTGAAGTGAGTTGGTGACTTGTGGTAGACAAAAAGTTGCCTTGACTATTTTAGTTTTTAATAACTTTATTAGACTGGAAGCTGACCCGAAGATTGTTGGCAAAAGACTAGGCAGATTAATATAATAACTTTATTTAAGAACATCCTTACTTATGTTAGTTAAAAAAAACAAATGGATTGAAATGGACACGACACATGGAGTGCAATCCAGCGTCTTAGAAATTGCCCGTCTAACCCGTCCGCCATTACTTTCAGAATGATGTTGGCACTTGTTTGGATACGGTGCAATATAGAGGCCGCTCTCATAGAAGGCTTACAATAGGGGACGTTCAGCACAAGGCAGACAGGTTCGAATCGGTTTCAAAGTGTTTAGTATTCATGGAAAAGTCAAAAAAGCTGATAGAATGTCACTTTGACTTGAGATGACTACGACTTCAATCTGTTTCCCTAGTAAATAAATCCTTAAAGGTATAGCGGGATGACAATCATTTTAAAGGTGACAGTTGACTTATTGTTGCATATCAAGTTAAATAAATATCTTAAAAATTTTACATATTTTAAATGCTGACAGTGATAAAATAATACTAATAGATACAATATTCTTTATTACGTACACCATAAAAATTACAGATATAAATGTAGACATTTTATATAAACCTACTTTATTGTACACCAGAAAATACAAAACAAAAAAATACGTTAATTAATATAAAACATACAATAAAAGCGATTTTTTCAAGACAACCCGAGAACCCGAGATCGTTTCCTTTTTAATAATAAATTTATTTTATATAATATTTCAATTACAATGTTACTATTTTACAATTTAAAATAACACTAAAATATGCATATTAAATAGTATATACAAGTATATATAAAAAAAAAATGTACAATTAAATGAAAAAGGATAGAATCATAGGGCATTAAAATATCATATAAATTATTTTGACAAGATAGGTAAGTACGTGAAAACGTGTTGCGCCAAACATGGGATAAATGCAGGAAGTTGATGATGATTTTGACAATACCCAAGACCCTACTCTCGACATACTTAACTATAAAACATGGTAAAGAACCCAACACAGCCTGAGATTTAACGACGACGTTTCTTTAAGAATTCTGAAGTAAGGCTTTTAAAATGAATGAAATCCAACGATGGTAGTACTAAATGGCTGGCTGGTATACCACGCTGGTTGTTATAACAAGCAATAAAATAAAATATTACACTCACTCGTTTTCATTCGTTTCGCTATCTTCATGATGGAATTAGCTTTTTTATGCACTTTGGAGTTAATAGGAAGGATTAAAGGAACTAGGTTTTTAGAAAGCTTATACTTTTAGCCACCACGTTGGTGCTTGACTGTAAAAGGTACCTACTTTACCAATACCTCTGGTACCTATCTTAAAATGTTTGCTATTTTGACCATTGCCGAAGATTTGTCACTATTTGAAAATGAAAATGTGCCATATTTGTAAAAAACTTACAAAGTGACACATTTCCTCGACAGGATTGAAAAAAGCAGGAAACTATGAAAGAAACTAACGAAAATTGTCGGATTGCCGCCTATAATTATATAAGGGTTTAATTAGTACATGAAGATGCTCTTAGAATATCATTATTTCAGCCCGTACTACTTTTAATAATATAAATAAATTCACAACTACATTTTCTTTTATTTTATTATTTTTTATTCTGTGAATAATATTTACATAATCTATGCTAATATTTAAAATAATAATTATGTACATTTATACAAAAATTGAGTCGTAACCGTATAAAAATAAAACTTTAAGTTCGTTCATAACAGGGAAATAATATTTTAAGATCTCTCTGCGAAATGTAGAACAAAATGGCGTAAAACTTTTAGACGGCGGTAATTACGATAATTATATTGTTGGAGTTAACTTAATTCGTGGGCTTCAAGACCGCTGTGGTGGCCTAGTGTTATCGGTCCCAACATAGGTACGACTCGTGGGTTCGAACCCAAGCAGGTCCTTTACTTTGTGTAAATAATTTCATCACCACTGCTCTCAAAACGGTGAAGGAAAACATCGTAAGGAAACGGCATGTCCTAGAACCAAAAATTCGAAGACATGTGACATCTACCAACCGGCACTGGGCCCGCGTGCTGGATTACAGTCCACTCCCTCTCGAAGAGGGGAGGTCTGTGTCCCAGCAATGAGAATATTATAGGCTGGTAACCGTTCCCGTTTACGTTACGTTTACGTCACCAGTTCATACTAAGCAATCCTGTAGGTATTGCTGAAGTCTAAACTGCAAGAATAAGGAATAAACAAGACTTTCCATCCACTGCGCAATTTCTACGATTTAATTTGTTTCCGAAGAACCGCAAATGTTAACGAAAACCACACTACATCGAAACTTAAGAACGGAATCTGTGTCAGTGTGTCGAATCAGTATCCTTATTCTATGTAGGTATACTTGCAGGAAATTGTGTATGTCAATAAATAAATTATGCGCGAAAGAAGTTTATTATATTAAGGGCAAATTTTTCAATCTTCTGATAACTTTAATCGAAGAATAATTTTGAAATTTGACAGTTATTTCATACAAAAACTGTCAATTTTATATCTGTAAAAAGTTATCTGGCGATGGAAAAATCGGCCTTAAATTGTTCGTATATTTATGTTACTTTTTACTCAATGCATTCGTGCTTCGTGCTAGGCCCGCAGGAAACAAAAGATTGAATGGTTGTAGTTGCCATTCCCTATAGAAATATTATGTTGATCGAAACAGGGATGATACATTTTGTATTTTTATAACCTGGAAGTCAAGTTTACCGACACTTTTAAAACAAGGAAAAATGGGGATATTGTTAGCGCATTTTCCCCTCTTTATTTAGACCTCAGACAATGTAGTCATGATTATCAGAATAATAGAGAAGAAACCAATGCTTGTTCTATTATAACCTCTTCAATCTCGATTTATTCTTTCTTTTAATGTTTTATCAATATCTTTGTTATCTTAAGTTCTGCATGGAAGCCGCCCCCGAGGATATTATTCCTTAAGTACACAATTTACTTATCCATATTCAATCGCTTGTTTCTAAATTGACTTTATATTCATAAAAAGAAATATCAACTTTACTATAATAGGTAAATTAAATTGATTTCCGAATGACTAAGACTATTGAAAAAGGCATCAAAAATATTGAAGTTGTAGCACAAACAGAACCTTATGTGTTAAAGCTTTTTTTTCCCAAAAACACATATTTGTTTACATGTATGGAAACGAAATTGCAAACGCAGAATATGCTTATTTTGTATGCTATTACTCTCGCGAAGCGTGCTGAGTGTATTAAGGTACTAAACAATTTTATACTTCAACAGTGTTAGAGTGCTTGAAACCTCGATGTCACCTCCTTGTAAAACAAAATGCATGCCACGCATATACACGCACGCACATGCCAGGCATCGAGGCAAGCAAGCAGCCCAAAATTTACATATCGCAGCTATATCATTATCATCATCATCATTTCAGCCGAAAGACGTCCTGCTGGACATAGGCCTCCCCCAAGCACATCCACTTCTACCGGTTCTGTGCCTCTCGCATCCAACGGGTTCCTGCGGCCTTCACAAGGTCAGCGGTCCACCTTTTGGGAGGCCTTCCAACGCTACGTCTTCCGGTACGCGGTCGACACTCCAGAACCTTTCGGCCCCATCGGCCATCTGTTCTGCGAGGAATGTGCCCTGCCCACTGCCACTTAAGTTTGGTAATTCTTCGGGCTATGTCGGTTACCTTGGTTCTCCTCATTCCTGTTTCGATCACGCAGGGAAACTCCAAGCATACCCCTCGTCATTGCCCTTTGGGTGACATTTAGCCTTCTTATAAGGCCCATTGTGAGCGACCCCGTTTCACTGCCATAAGTCATCACTGGCAACACGCACTGGTCAAAGGCTTTCCTCTTGAGACACTGCGGTATGTGGGACGAGAAGATATTGCGTAGCTTCCCGAACGCTGCCCAGCCGAGTCGGATTCGTCGATTGACCTCTTCGCAGCTATATGTAGCAAGCTAAACCGCGATCGCGAGGTATCGCAATGAAAAATGCATATCGTAGTATCTTCGGTTTGGATGAAAGCAGACTTAATAGTGCAATTAAAATTGCTTTCTTGTGCGAGTAGATTTGAACAAAATAGACAAAAATTTTGCTAATAAGTACTTAGTATAACTTATTATGCAAAACTTAGCAGAAGTGACGACCTACTATGTGATTTTGTCCAAAAGACAGCTGCTGTCACTCGCTCATTAAAAAAAATGGTTATTGTATTTGCAGTTATAACACTGCAAAACTTTTGACGGATTCCACAATAATAGCCCACAAAGGGATCATATTTCATTAAAGCCAACACAGCCGTTTAAATTTTCTGAATGCTAAAATAAATTGTGAACACGCAACTAACGAAATAAAATGTATGAAACGGTTTCATCAAACCAATGAAACGGCGGCGGCGAAAACAAATGAAAATTGTTTAAGCTGTACGATTGTGCCAAATAATGGAACGTTAAGGCTCTATTTTAGGATCATTGTTTCGAACCATATATCAGACAAATATTCTATTTATATGTTTGTTACTTCTTTACGCTCAAACGGCTGGGCCAATTTTGACAAAATTTGGTATGGAGGTAGCTGACGCCCTGGATTAACATATAGGCGTAAGCCTAATATTGCACTATTAAGTCAGCTACCATCATCTTTTCATCCCTACTTTTCCTACTTTTCATCCCGATATTCCCACGGGATCGAAACTTATGCGAGTGAAACCGCGGGGCGTTGTTAGTTGTTAATGTATAATAATTCAAAATACGGGCATTCAGCTGCATCCGGTTAGACTAGAAGCCGACCCCAACATAGTTGGGAAAAGCACAACACCCTGTCCTTGGCCATCCGCATCAAGTCTGTTCCAGCCGTCGTCGTGCCGGCTCGAACTACTTAATTACGACTAAAATTTTGTTTGAAAGTTTAGTAAAATTTCAAATATTAAAATATGTAATTAACGAAGAATAGGAAAAAGTCGAACATAGTGAAAACATCTGTTTTGGGAAATCATTCATTCATTAAATTGTAAAAAGTAACTTAATTATTAGCTTTGCTTTATATTAAAATAAAGGGGAAATTAATCATTAAGGGGGAAGCGCTAAGGTAGCACGCGAAATTCAAATTTTCTTACGTTTTTTGTAATTTTCTGGTCAGTATTAAGTTGTACGTTGATTAAAATGTGATTCACGACCGTAACAAATATGTATTTACAGAATTACAATCATTAGGATCAGTAATACAACTTGTTAAGTTAGTATAATTGTTAAATGTCAAGATTTCATGAAATAGTCATTCAAAGGGATTACTTGGTATTAGAGAGTTGTGTCGATGACTTTAATGCTTATAATTCTGTAAATGCATTTTTGTTACGGTCGCGAATCATATTTTAATCAACTTACAACTTAATACTGACCAACAAATTGCAAAAAACGTAAAATAAAATAGAATTTCGCGGGCTACCTTAGCGCTTTCGCCTTAATAACCGATAAACCCTTATACTTAGGTCAATAGGAAGTTTTCATGAAGTCTGTATTTTTTAAGAGACAAAAAAAGTGAAAATCATTAAAAGCTGTTGAAAATCTGTATCGCGCAGGGAGATTTTGGTGTAGCAATAAACCTTGTTGACACTGCTCTGGAAATGTAGTGATATTGAGTTCGACCATTCTGCGTAAAAAAATGGGAAAAAAACGTTTTTGGTGTTTCGAATAAAGTGTTAATATCGGTTGTAGGCGGAAACGGTGTTTTTTTTACAGCCACGCAGTTCAAAATTGTTTGCAAACGTTCAAAGCTACAAGTAAATAGCGCATAAAAAAAAACAGGAATAGTTTTATGTAGACATATCACCACTGATATATTCTACAAATACGAAATTATACAAAGAGCGGTCAAGTATGGTATGGGCATGTGATGAGAAGGGATGAAACGCATGTGACTAGAAGAGTGATGAATATACATGTTGACGGATGGAGAGGGAGAGGAAGGCCGAAGAAAAGATGGATGGATTGTGTGAGGAATGATATGAAAGAGAAAGGAGTGAATGATAGCGTGACGGTTGACAGAATGGAAGAACTTTACTTGGCACCGACTTCAAAATCATGTAAAGAAAGAATTAATAAATTAATGTTATTAAATTAGGTAGGTACTCTAGGCACTTTTGAAATCGGTTTAATATACCCAAAGCTAATATAATCATTAAAATGGGCTCATAAACAAAAAGTTATACGCGAACATTATGTTATTTATTATAAAAACAAATCATTTAAAAAATAAAAAACCCGACTGCTTTAAAAGTAACTTTAAATAAAAAATATATAATATATGTATATAATTAAAGTCAAGACATTAAAAAAATGTCTTGACCAGGAAAAGCTATTATCTACGATTTAAAACTTAACATTGTAAAAAAAATGTTTTAGTTGTTCGATTCGCACTTAGCCAGTTTTTTGAAAAAGTACACGAACAAAATTGTATAGACGTAACCATAAACCAACTAATATGTACCCACAAAAATTACTTTAAGTTGGGAGAGTAAAAAAAAGAAACTGGCAACACTTATAAAATATGGCGTGATTTGATAATCATAAAAACAAAAAATAAATATGTAGTTTCTTGGTTACTTACCGATGGTAAGTAACCAAGAAACTATGTGTTTGGTATTTTTTATCCTTCCTTTATAATTCCGGCACAATTTAATAGCACAAACCGTCATTTTGTCGCTGATATTTGTTTTTTACTTGGCGCGCGTAATACGTATTGACAGTAAAGTGACACGATCTGCACTGATCGGTGGGTAAGCACTTGTGAACCAACAGTTGGTTGACACTTTTTGACACGTTTGCGCGCACTTGACGCTCCATATAGACATTTATATAATCAAAGGTAATGAAATTGCCGTTCTGCAGTACTAGCCATTTCAAATCCAAATAATTTTTGTTTGGCTAAGAATTCTAATTTCAAATTAATTTTATTTTAAAAACATGGATTTTTTTTTCCAAAAGTAGTCATTTGTTTATTGATTAGTGTTACATTTTCATCGCATTTTTTTTTCGTCATCATGGATACGTTAAAAATTCGAGTAATTATGGAATATGAGTCGTGGCAGCAACGCGGCACGCAACATCAACGACGTTTACGGAGCTAACACTACAAACCAACGCACCACCTGTTATTGGTTTGCTCGCTTCCGTTCTGGATATTTCGACCTGAAAAATGAACCTCGCGGTCGTCCGAAGACTTTGGTCGACAATGACGAATTAAAGGTGATTGTGGAAGCTGATGATACACAATCTACGGCTGAATTAGCAGCAGCTTTCGACGTTAGCGTCAAAACAATATTGGTCCATTTGCGTCAAATTGGCAAGGTAAAAAAGCTTGACAAATGGGTGCCCCACGAACTCAATGATCGCCAGCGCGAAGTACGTGTCGAGACGTGCCTTGCACTGCTCAACAGACACACAAATGAAGGAATTTTGAACCGCATTGTTACCTGCAATGAAAAATTGATTCTGTTTGATAACCGCAAGCGCTCAGCAAGTTGGTTGGATCCTGGATCAGCACCTAAACAATGCCCTAAACGAAAACTTACCCCTAGAAAAGTGATGGTCACTGTTTGGTGATCTAGCGCCGGTGTGATTCATCACAGCTTCTTACCGAACGGGGTGAGCATTACTGCAGATGTGTACTGTGAAGAACTGAACACAATAATGGAGAAGCTGGCACATCTCCAACCAGCATAGGTCAATCGCTCGTCTCCGCTGCTCCTGCACGACAACGCGCGACCTCATACTGCACAGCAGACGGTCTCCAAGTTGCAAGAACTGGGGTTGGAAGCTCTCCGTCATCCGCCCTACTCACCAGACCTTGCGCCTCGAGACTATTACTTTTTCCAGAATTTGGATAACTTCTTGGCGGGAAAAAAATTCAATACCCGAGAGGCAGTACAAAATGCCTTTGAAGAATTTGTTGCCTCCCGTCCAGCTGATTTCTTTAAGAAGGGCATCAATAAACTGCCACTGCGTTGGCAAAGATGCATTGATTGCATGGGTGATTACTTCGATTAATACAAATAAAAAATACATGAAAAAAATTCGTTTAAATTTTTTCATACAAAACGGCAATTTCATAGGTAAATACCTAATTATATTGTAGCAACTGTAATAGATGGCTACAGAACCTTCAACTAGCATTTGTCACCATGTTTTTGATCAACAATTTTGCTGCCCGCACGTACCTAACTACCTGTATGTCGCAACTGTGTAAACACGGCCTAACGTCCACGACCAACGAAAAAATAAGATAGAGACTAGATTATTATTATGAAGATTGTATGCAAGAAACAACTGAAGATGGTCTACCAATATTTAACAGTTATGTAGGGAATGAGCAGAAAGCTTTATAAATTTTTTCATCTAAGATACGAATATATATTTAAATAATAATATAAAGATGAAAGATCTTTTTGTTTGTTTGTACGGAATGCTCCGAAACTACTGGACCGATTTAAACCACTTTTTCACCAATAGAATGCTAAATTATCAGGCAGTAACATAGGCTAACTTTTTTTTTTTAAATAGAGATCCTTAAGAAAATTGCAATAATGTAACCCAAAGTAGCAAAATGTTGCCTATAAAATTAATTATTTCTGTGTGGTACTTAAAGAATAGCACTACCCCATATTTCCCGTGGGTGTCGTAAAAGGCGACTAAGGGCCGTGCCGGAGAATGAGTAGCCGCGCGCGGCTCTCTATACATTTTACTACCATACTGCGATCGCCAACCCGCCTGTCAAGCTTGGCGATTATGCTAACCCCCCAAAGAATGACAAGCACAAAGCGTCGGGAACAGCACTTTTTTTCGGGATGAAAGGTACCCTATGTCTGTTTCTGTACACCTGACAACGTATATGCAAAATTTTTAGGCGTGAAAAGGTAACAAACAAACTTACTTTCGCAGTTATAATATTAGTTAGGATCAGCTTCGTTTTTGTTTACCCTAAATTTTTTAAGGGGTCATTGTGCTTACAACTTTTACTACAGGACTAAATCGAAAAAAATCTGTCCCATACATTTTGTCGGTTTATGTGGACACAAAATGAATGTACAGACATCAAATTTCTTTAATAGATTTTCAACTTTATCACTAAAGCATAAGGTCCAAAGTTGATTGGGACAATTTGACAGTTTCGGGTAGCTAGATGTGCGTCTGTACTTACGGAAAAGCTGATTTCTTTTCCGAGATTAGGCACACGTTGCATTATTACAAGAACAAGTAGAGTGGAATATGACCCATATCTAAGTAAGTTTCAATTTGGGGAATGTAATTAAGTACATAACATCTCGCATGTCTCCCCAAAGGGTGGAATGTAATTAAAGGGTACCTATTTTGTGTTGCCTGGATCTGATTTTACGAATGAACAAACTCAATATTATACCTACTATATGATATCGAACCGGTCGGATTCTTACGACAACTAATTTTACCAAAATTTTGCATAGTAATTAGGTAATATAAATTAATATATTATGCAGAATTTTCTGTGCGTTTTATTTTAGTAGCGAAATACGATTAAATAATGCTAAAACAACCTTTATTTTAATGATGATATAGGTAACTCTTGTCGACGAAGGATTACCTATATCATCATGCACACCCAATGCATTCTGCATTAACAGAAAAACTGGTCAAGTGCGAGTCGGACTCGCACACGAAGGGTTCCATACCACAAGGCAAAAACGCCAAAAAAAAACATGTTTGTTGTATGAGAGCCCCCCTAAAATATTTATTTTATTTTAATTTTATTATTTATTATTAAAGTTAAAATACAACTAAGGATTTTGTGAATATTTCAAGTGCCTACCTGTTACCATTTTTGATATCGAGCAAAAAAGGGCAAAAAAATCGCGTTCGTTGTATGGGAGTCCCCCTTAAATATTTAATTTATTTTGTTTTTAGTATTTGTTGTTATAGCGGCAACAGAAATACATAATTTGTGAAAATTTCAACTGTCAAGCTATCGTGGTTCTTGAGATACAGCCTGGTGACAGACAGACGGACAGACGGACAGACAGCGAAGTCTTAGTAATAGGGTTCCGTTTTTACCCTTTGGGTACGGAACCCTAAAAACAATCTCCTAAGAGATTTTTTTTTAATCTTTAGCTCTACAAGTTTATGACAAAGTAATAAATATACGAGTAAAAGCATTGAGATCCATCTTTAGACTGTTGTAGTCCAGCCCGTTTGATACGAGGGGTTTGTCAACGGTTAGAAAGTAAATCTTTGAATCCAATGCTAAGCTCCTTAAGCCCCATCGGAGATAATCTCTCCTTACATGGCAGATAGGCGTCCTTACTCCGAGCCCGTTTCTTGATTCCTGATGTTATAATATATTTTGTCTGACGGAATAAAATCGTCGGTAAGTTTCAAATTGTTGACTAGTAAAGAAAAAGAAAGAAACATTGTTTATTCTGCCCAAACAAGAGGCACATTACAAAAAAAAATGTACATAAGATACACATACAAATTAGTCAAAAGCCTCGTAGTTAAGCAAATAAAAATTGCCAACTAGTGTGTTATTTCCGTTGCCAAATGGCAAAAACGTCTTGTAGTTTTGTGTCTATCCGTCCGTTTGTCACAGGCATTTTACTCGGAGACTATCATTATCAGTTAGCCACTAGATCGATAGGAGGTGTATTCTATGAACCGATAAACAATGATGTAGTGAAATTACGAAAATAAATAGGCTGACAAAAATATTTGATGCACACTTTGTCAAAAAAAAAATCTATAAATCTATCATTTTTGTTAAAAAAATCAAGTTCTTCTAAATCTGCACAGTAAAACTAAATAACGATTGCAAAATAAAACGTAATCTGTTTCCAACGGTTTCATTCCTAAAACAATGTACGCTTTATTTGATATAAAAACAAAAAAAAAAGAAACGGAACTTTTATGTCAATCTAGCAAAAATATCTATTATTTTCGCAGAAACGTTGAATTTATTCGCGAAAATCTAATTTTGCATGGAAAAAATATACGTATTGCTGCGTTTCCGCTTCAGCTAAAGTGTTGAGGCCAAACAAAAAATATAACAAATCCGTAAACCATTCCACGGAACGGTTTTTTGGTATGCTTTCAATCAGGACTAATGAAATAACGTTTGCTAGTTTCACTAAAACTCGAGTACGGCTGGACCGTTTTGGCTAATGTTGGTTTTGAAATATTTGTAGAAGTCCAAGGAAGATTTAGCAGGTGAGAAAATATGAAGAAGTTGTAAGGAAACAATAATAGTAAAAGCAATAATTTAATTATCCCTTAAAAACTGTTCGTACCTTTAAAACATGGAGCGTTCAGAAATTAAATTATACAGACATAATAAGATTGTTTAATTTGATTTATTCACTTGTTTGGTATGTCCTTTACTCTTTTATTTTATTTCTATTTTAGTATATTATCAAGACAGACATTATTTTAGTCACAAAATAAATTTCTGAACGCAATATAAATATTTGACAACAAAATATAATGTCATTTGTTTCCTTTGTGACTTTGTGAAACTACTGCCATTTACCATTTTTTGTAGTTTAGTGTATTAGTGAAATAGTTTAGTGTATTTACAATTTCAAGGAAAACACGACCTGACTTAGGTCGTAGAAGTTAATCAAATGTGCGACGAGCTACGTGCAAACCGCACTGATGAGCACCGAGACACAGATAATGATAATAGCCGTATTGGTATGTCAGAATTGCGTTCTAGAGTGACTGAAAATTAAGTGGAAAGGCTAAGAATGAAAAGTATATATATATTATTTTGTTTCACTCCAACACCGTTCAACCGATCACCATGATTTAATGTATTTTTGGTTTTCTGCAAATTTTTAGTTATTGAACTTTGTCACATTATTTAATTCTGAGGGTACGAAATTCGCCGGGACAGCTAGTTTAAAATAAATAGCTAATGATATTTAAAATATATAATATCAAAGTTCATTATTTGATATAATTATATCGCATAGGTATAAAAAAGATGTAAATTTCATTCTGTATGTGTTCTAATTATAAAATTAAAGTTTGTGTTTGATTATTTGACGATACTTTGTAAAAAGTGTAAGAAATTTTGAATATCACGGGGTACATTAAAGTAAATGCTAAAATAGCGTTTGACAAATTCTCAACCTCAAATCTTCAATTCAGAAACCGGTTGTGTACTATTTGAACCTACAGGCTAGGACCAGCCGACGAGAGAATGCGTTCTTGACATCTAACAGTTTCATACAAACGAGTACATAGTAAGTTCATAGTAACGATACAGTACGTGTTTTGCCAATTTGGTCTTTAATAGCTTCTAAAATTCTAGCACTGACAGGTGTTAGGAACACATTCTTTCGGCGGCCGGACTGTAATGGATCTAAACTCAAGATAAGTTACACACTTGCATCTAACTTTCAACAGTTTACCGCTACACCACCCTCTCCTTTGGGAAATATATTGCAATATCCACGCTCAACCAACTCCCTTGAGACCACTTTACCGTGACATCGATTTTCGGATGCATCCAATATCATGGGCAATTTAGCCCTATAGAGAACTCGTTGAGCCCACATAGGATTAACGACTGGGGCACCATTTTCAGGGCTTTATGCCCGAGATACTGCATTTTACAATAATATTTTGACAGTGTACGAGGAGCTAATTAAATAGATTGGTCTCGGGGGACATCTGGTTGGAACGAAGTTCCTTTCGCTTTATATTATGTACAGACGCTAGGATATCAAGCTACTACAATCAGTCTTTGTTTAATTTTATCGCTAAAGCAAAAATTCAAAGTTGATTGAAAAAATTTGACAGTTTCGGGTAGCTTGATGTGCTGGCGTCTGTACTAGATGTCCCGCGACTTCGTTCGCATGCATGTCAGAATTCGTAATCTGAGTAAATGTGTAAATAGCATTTATAATGATATGAGAGGTTGACTGTTGATAGAAATTTCACGCCCCCCACGATTATATTTTTTTGCCTGATCAATGCCCTAGATTGTTGAGGAAAGTGGTGTGATGACTGGTACCGTACCTAGGACCTACCGAATTCTTGTTTAGCTTTTAGTACATTATCTCCATCATTATTTTCATTAAAACCGTCATAAAAGTCTAGCTCACATTCGCCAAGTGTGCAGATAACTTGCGATAGGGAAACTCATTCGAAAATCTTCCTAATTGCTTAAACTGTTACAGCACTTCTTATACTACTTAAAATTTAAGGTTAAACAAACTTACCCCAAGTAAAATTCGAGCGTCATAATGGTAGTGAAATTCGTTCGTTCAGGATGGTGCAGCTTCAGTCTAAACTTTGATTAATTATGCGCAGTTCCGCGACGATCCTTCCCAGTTCCCTTGCAAGACTGAAGGCCTAGTATTTGCATTGTAATGTACAGAAAATATATAATATAATGTGCTAAGGAAATGTGGAACGAGGAGAATCTTGACTGGTTTTGCGGGTTTGAAAGATATTTCGTAGTAAGTATATTTATTTACTCAAGAATGTAATGAAGCTCATGTTTTTCAAAATATTGCTGTTTTTATTTCATAGAGGGTTATGGTTCTAGATTATTTTAAGTATATTTCATGAAAAGTTTACAATATGAGGTTTTTTTTCGTACACTTTCCAAAGACCTAAAGTTATTCAGATTTAGAAATAGGCGTCCTGTGTAGGTATTAATTAGCCATCGTGAACTATGCTACGTGTATTAAAATACTCGAAACAATTAATATTGTGTGAGGTGGTACGACATGCATGTTCATCGTAACAATATAATATTATGACGATATCTCTAGAGTTACGATAGCTAGCTCTCTACAAATTATGTCATTGGCATAGTTATTAAATTACCTAACAGAATATGTATAGTTTTGCCTTTTAATGTATCTAACGTTGTTTTGTAACTGTAACTAAATGCGGTTTCACCAAATCTCTTTGAAATGTTCCACGTCGGAAATTCCAACACTCGGTTGCTTCGATATGAGTAAGTTGGTATATTATAATAATTTGTATGCAACTAAAGACATTTAGATATTTTTTATTTTATTTCTTATGGGTACACAAACAGTAGTAGTATATTAAACGGAAATTGCCCACTACATTTTCCACAGATTACATCTTAGATATTTTCCAAACTGATCGCAAACGTAACTGTAGTCAGGGCAAAATCAATTAAATGAACAAAAGAAACTAAAAATAACCAAACACAACTCTTGTTTGTGTATTGCATCCTACGGATCCTAAGGACAAAGCGTAATATAATATCGTAAATCTAGCTTAAGCTCAGTCTAGTTCTATATAATATTATGTCTCGTGTCATAGGTATGCAAGCTAAAAAGGCTAAAAAGGTCCCAGCATCCAGACCATCAAAATAATTTAGAAAAATATAGAAATATATGTATATCATGACAGGTCGCGTTGGGTGCAACAAGAAAATTATTCTCGAAAAATTTTGCAGTTTTTCATTGCAAATCTTGCATTGATAAATCAGCTGGACATATTTACTGTTATCTGCTGGACGATTGGTAATCAAAGGTTTGTGACAATTGACAGTCCGGTTTTGACACATTTTTTGTGACAAATCTGTCAAAACCACATAATCGAAAGACCACTGAAATGTTTATAAATTACTGAAACCAGGACCTGTTCTCTGCGAACAGTGTGATCGGTCGCACTGTTCGCAGCGAACAGAGCCCTGGCTTAGTTAAAGTTACGTTAAGGGGCCTCGAAGCCCCACATCATAACTCTTACTGAGAGGACCCTTGGTTCAGCAAAATATAAATTTTAGATTAAAGCCTCTCAACGGCGTTAGGTGCCTCCCTGCATGAGCTATTTGCGTCAGGTTAAGCTTCGGCAGGGCCTGCAATCCTTGAACGCGCGACGACATAACAAGCTAGCTAAAAGCTACATTTTCAGTATAAGCTGACTTCTCATTGTACGAAAAGCAATGCGAGGACCGCTATAACTGAAAATATATAGCTTGTTAAGTGGTCGTGTGTACCTAAAGTGCGCCCTTTATAAAATTCTAACGTGTCGGTATTATCGTGGTCGTCCACATCCACAGGTACTTAAAATGTATGGAAATACGTGCACGTTTATAACGTAATCGTGGATGTAATATACAAAGCGTTTTCATATAAGTTTGCATACATTTTATTTCTCAGTATTATCGTATATTGTATGTATTATTGTATTGTACTGTAATATTGTCTCGTTAGAAATACACGCACATTGACTAGTAAAATATCTGTTGATCTGGTTCCATATTTAAATATCGTAATATCCACATACTTTCGTATTGAGGTGACATGGTACTTTTGTGGAATATTAATGCTGTATCTCGATTTCGGAACAAATTATATTATCATCCACCCGAAATCTAAATCAGAATTGGGTCAGGCAAACAATCGATTCGATTGTACAAAATTTTAAAATTGTGCGTATACGAAATACTTTTATATTATTTTATTTATTGTGATTTGTGAATGTGAAGACGATGTGGGTCATTTTGTTACTTTTATATATATTTTTTTATTATTCTCTCTGTTCTAAATTAGTTGCTTTTTTTTTTCCTCTCTAGGTCTGGCAGTTTGAGTAATTTATGTGGCCTACCCAAATGTCCTTTCTTTGGTATTGTTCGTCGAATCGTTGAGCTCCTTAAATCTTGGGTTGAGCTGCACGATTTCTGACAAATGCGTGCACTGACTGGACAGGTCCTCTCAATCTGTGTGGTTCTTTCTTCAAAAGACCGTCTCAGACATCGATTTACATGGTCTTCATATAACTTGACCAAGATTATGTCTGGACTTTAAAAGAGACTGTGACCTCTGAGTTTGTTTCGGCCTTTCTTCTCAGAGTAGTCAGATAGGAAACGCCGAACTCATCTAGTTTTAAAAAAACCATGATTGACGTGTAAAAGTGTTACTTACTTACAAAAATAAAATCATTTATCATTTACTAAGTTTAGTTCGTTAGCTCTATTGACAATTCTATTTCTAGAACACGCTGGTAATTTTCAGAATTCTAGCTACTACTGCGAGTAAAATCTCTATATGTAGCACCTAGTATCTACTTGATTTTGAATAACTTTTGAAGTGAATGCTTCTTTAGACACATTAGGTATTTTTTGAGATGGGAAAAAACCATTGAACTGTTACCGTAAGCGACACCGCGCGTGTTTTATTTATAAGACTATTAAAAAAATACGCGCTTCGGATGTGTTCGGCTGTCCTCGGGATGTATTCGGTTTTAATGTATATCCGATTATGTCAGCACATGAGGAGACAAAAAGTATTCTTTTTGTGTTTTCTTTTCATTTCTGTCTGACCTGCACTCCCGGAGTGCCACTGTTATTTATTTATTTTTTTAACTCAGTAAATCATTTCAGAATCCCCAAACCCACCAATGCAGTTTGGGCTTTAGAGTAGGCACCTAAACGTATATCTATAGATAGGTACGTATTTGATATAAAACAAAGTCACTTTACGTGAGTGTCTGGGTGAGTGCTTAAATCTTTTAAACTACACAATGGGATCGTCTGTGTGGTGCCGGACTTAAAGAATACCACCACCCCTTACTTCCCGTGGGTGTCGTAAAAGGCGACTAAGGATCGTACCGGAGAATGGGCAGCAGCGTTCTCTATGTATTCCACCATCATACCATACTGCGATCGCCAACCCGCCTGCCAAGCGTGGCGATTATGGCAAACCCTCCCAAAATTGGGGGAGGCCTATGTCCAGCAGTGGACGTCTATCGGCTGAAGCGGCGACGACACAATGGGATTAGCGGTTCTCGCCATCACTTAGAGCATCTATTCCGGAAGGTTTCCGAGGGGCACTTCGGCCTAATTTTAAGAACGTTCACAATCTGATCTCAGTCTCGACCTGTGAAACATACCTCTAATTTCCCTACATTTTTGACAAGTTTTCGACAGTGATTGTCATTGAGATGAGATTGGAACTAGTTTTTGTACGTATTTAATTACGGGATTTAGTCTTTTGTAAATGAAAACTGGTTTATTTATAATTTAAACAAGAAAACCTCGACAACTAGTGATTGGAGGCCTTTGTTAGGAAACCCCGCTCCTCCATAACTTAAATAAATTTTACTTGTTTTATACAAATGTAGGTAAAGGAAATAATAATAAATAAAAAGAGAGAATTATAGCTAGACTCGTACTGGGCCCGCGTGGTTGATTACGGCCCATTCCCTCTCACAGAGAGGAGGCCTGTGTCCCAGGAGTGGGAACATCATAGGCTGATTATGCTAAGTAGCACACATGAAGGCATGCGAGTGTGTGAGCAAGAGTGAGGGTTTGTGAATGAGAGAGTGTGTGAACGTGTGTGAATGTGAGCACGAATGAATTAGGGTGCGCGTGAGGGTTTGTGAATGTGAGAGTATGTGAACGTGAGTGAATGTGAGCACGAATGAATTAGGGTGCGCGTGAGGGTTTGTGAATATGAGAGTATGTGAACGTGTGTGAATGTGAGCACGAATGAATTAGGGTGCGCGTGAGGGTTTGTGAATATGAGAGTATGTGAACGTGAGTGAATGTGAGCACGAATGAATTAGGGTGCGCGTGAGGGTTTGTGAATGTGAGAGTATGTGAACGTGTGTGAATGTGAGCACGAATGAATTAGGGTGCGCGTGAGGGTTTGTGAATATGAGAGTATGTGAACGTGTGTGAATGTGAGCACGAATGAATTAGGGTGCGCGTGAGGGTTTGTGAATATGAGAGTATGTGAACGTGTGTGAATGTGAGCACGAATGAATTAGGGTGCGCGTGAGGGTTTGTGAATGTGAGAGTATGTGAACGTGTGTGAATGTGAGCACGAATGAATTAGTGTGCGCGTGAAGGTTTGTGAATGTGAGAGTATGTGAACGTGTGTGAATGTGATGACGAATTAATTACGGTGCACGTGAGGTTAAGAATGGTACAGGCATTAGGTGTAGGGTTTTGTTCTATTCCAGCAGCGCCTCCTTGTTATCTGATGTTTTATCAAATTAGTTTTTTTTTATTAATTTTATTTATTATAATTCCATAAAGTTAAAATTAGATTTAGCACAGTAACCTCGAAGTTTTGACATAGCGCCATTGCATCCTTGAGAAGTTGGAGCAAGTTGCCAGTACTTAATATTAATCAGAGACCACAAATCAATCATTTTGACTGGATTGGCAGATGCCCCCTTCATTAATTGAGTTGGGTTCTCCGACTTGACAAATGTTAACTAAATATAGATTTTAAACTTAACCTAAGCTTAAGTAATTCGTGCAACGTTACGAGGATTACCGATTCTGGGTTGTGGATTAGCTTAATTATCTCGGTATTTAACTATTTACCTACGTGTGCAAATAGTTTGTTCATATTAATTAGGTACTTGTAGAGGCCAACCTATTTTGGTGTGTTTGAGTAGCTGCAAAGCCTGGAAGTAGTCAAACAGTAATAGTAGATTATGCACCGAGGGGCTAAAGTTGTGTCTTATGTCACGGGCGTCATTTTGAATCTCGAGCGCAATGAAGGATTCTGGAATTAACTCCCGAGCGCAGCGAGGGAGTTAACAGTTTAACTCACGAGCGAAGCGAGGGAGTTAATACAAGAATCCTGAATGCAGCGAGGGATTCAAGCTAGCCCAAGGCAAAGACACCTTTAGCCCAGAGGAGGATACTCTACTTTTTACACCTACTGTGAGAAAATAATAGCCATAGTACGAAAATTCGCGCCTTTATTGCGTCTACAAATAAGTAGCCAAGACACAAGATAAATTCGATTTTCAAAAAAATAAAGTCTCTTCTACGGTTTTGTCGTGTGTGTGTGTGTGTGATATCACTCTCATGGAAGTGGCGTTTGTGTAAACTAAGCTTTATACAGGGCTGGTAGAATGGTTTTGGATGATTGGCTGTATGCATTTTGAATTTAGAACGTCATTGGAGACGCTCGTGAAAATGGAGTATTTTTGATAAAATGTGATAAATCGACTGTAGTATAGATAGGTTTTATTATTTATTTATTTATTCACAAAATCCACAGCAATCTTAGTGCAGTTCACTTAAAATAAATTAACTAATGTTACAGCCAATTACTATTACGGTATTACGGCGCGGTACGGTATTTTTTATTATTAATGCCAGTTTTAATGTTATTCCATTCCTTTTAAAAAATGGTTCGTAGTTATCTAATTATTCTTACAATATTATATCTTCCAAAACATGGCAACGATATGAAGAAGCAGTCGTTACTATTTTGTAGGAAATCGAGAATATCATCCACGCGTAGTAAGGGTTTCGAGAATAGCTTTCCTCTTTCTGGCACCAAAGGTTGTTTGTTAGTACTATACTACCAATTTAGCTGAGCATGTGAGATTCCAAATTTAAATCACATTATTGACCAGCGGGTCATAATGAAATCCAGTACAACATTATTGACCGGCTGTGCCCCCGGCCACTAATGACTCACTTTAGGTTAAGGTTGCTTGACATATAATTTGACATTTTCGAGCAGGTGGTGTGAAAAATATTTTTTGTATTCAAACCAGTAATTCCTGAGATTAGTGCATATAATATTAGTATAATAAAGGGTGGCCTGTCGTCAGGTCACCAAAAATGTATTTACAAATTTTTACTTGACAAACAACGATTGGCAAAAACATGATTTGTCATTTCATCATTATACAATAACAAGTTTGCCAATTAATTCACTTAAGAAAATAATTATCCGATAAACTTTTTTTTAATTGACAAACAATTAGTTTATTTTTTCATAAAACAACGTTTGGAATAAAAACGTTTTACATAATGACTTATGTTTACGCAAGAGCGGGCGAAGCGAGCTCGGGACTTGGGGCATCTCGACTCCGACAGGTTAGGTCCGAAGGGGATGACGGGGGCTCAAGTGAGCGAGCAAAGTGAGCGAACGAGCTCCCGTCATCCCCTTCGTGTTAGGTTTCTTTAAGCCCTGTAGACAGAAATACCCTGCGAAGCGGCGCTCCGTCGACTACGTCTTATTATTATTGCTTAGAAGCCAACATGTTTTTACTCCGCCCCTAAGATGACCCACTGACCCTTACCATTTTAACTTACAATACCGTCATGATCACTTTGTGACTGGTTTAGAAAATGTAATATTTATAATGATATCTATCTTTATAAACAAAAATCAATGTTTGTATGTTTATCCTCTATGCGTTCCGAAACCATTGGTCAGATTGTGATGAAACTTGGGTAGGGTGTTCTGGGGACGCTCGTGAGGGTTCCTAATTATAAAAACATGGGAAAAAGAATCAGAGGCGGTACGGAGTTCGCCGGGTCAGCTAGTTTTGTATAAACGTGATTTTTCCAAAATAATCTAAATACTTATTAAATGAAAAATGTATAAATTATTAAATATCATCGGAAAGATTTGTACAGTGAAGCATTTGCCAAGTAAATGTTTGTAAAGCGAGTGTTTAAAAAATAAAACATTTGCGGAATAAGTTGTTTGTGAAATAAATAGTATACAAAAAGTTGGTTGTAAACTAAAAATTTGACAGTGGTGTTTTGGTGAAACATTAGTGAACCATAATATGATTATAGAGCTGAAGAGTTTTTCAATGAAAAATATTGCAAAAAACGGGAAAACTTTATTTTTACCGTTTTTGCAACATTATTCATTTTGAGAGCTTCCGTTGTGACGCTGCGTAAACGGTTAAAGTTACGCAAAAATCATGTACGACGGAATTGTTCCCCTATAAAAGTCCCAAAAAAAAGTAAGCGACAGCTTCTGACTATCTACTTATTGGCCGAACATACAGATCAGCTAAAATGTATAAATAACACCTTTTTGTACTTATGTTCACAAATAAAGATTGATTTGATTTGATTTGATTTGATATCTTTTAAGGTTGACTCACTATAACCTTTTTTATGGTAGTCAAAGGTTTTCTAATTTCTTGTGAAAGCACCACTCAGTCGGGCACTGCAAATAGATAGACTTCATATATACCCAAATAAGTAGGTCGCAGCAGGGGCAACCTCCACAAGTGGGCGTTCATCAACGGCTCACACCTCCGGTGTATATGCGGCGTCCCTCCACAGACAATGCCTCACCTCCCATCTGGCGCCGCATCCTGCACACGTGAGTATGAATGGTGTTCACGTTGCTGGAAATTGGGCCAAATCCTCCTTCTGGGGTAGTCGGGAAGCTATCGAAAATCTCATTAGCGCCTTTCTGAAAAGACGTTTGAATGACGTTTCAATGAGTCACAAGTGTCGCAAGCATGGCAGGTTTCTCCACGTCTGTTCACTTAATGTGCTAGCGTTTATTAAACTGTCTTTAATTGTTCAAAAGAGACATTGGTTACCTTGGCTGATTTATCAATAGTCAGATAACTTTTATTTAAAGAATGTACCTATGTGACTGGTTCACATATTATTATTAAATTATACTAACACGTTACAAAATAATCCGCCATTGCATCCAAAAGGAAATCTCATCTCACTGTAGAATAATTTACAGAATTCCCTTTAAACGAGAAAACAATTAAAGCAACTTTAAAGATGAAAACTTCCTCATTTGCACTTAGCTAAGCCAACTCTAGTACCGGATGAGGACTAACTTTTTAAAGCCCTTTATTCCAGCTTCATTCATTTTGTATGTTTTCAACTCAGGGTACCTATAGCGTCTAAGCTAACATTAGCCCGGTTCAAATGCAATGTGTCGAGTTTAGTTAATGACATCATTGTTGTTTCAAAAAAACATTCGCCGACAGCTCCTTTTTTTGAAATCCGTTAAAAAGTAAAACGCGTACAGTTTTAAAAATAACAGCTACTGCTAATTACTTTCTTCGCGTTTTTAATTACTTTCTTCAATCAATCGCTATAATGAATCTTATGGATAATACAAACGAAGGCTAAATCTTTATACGTGTCATTAAAATTCAAATAACAAGGATTTTCCCTGACTGTCTCGTTGGTTAAGTGGTTGCAAGTGCTACCGCTGAACACGAGCTCATGGGTTCGATACCTAGCTTTGGCAAAGTGTGATTGGGGTTTTTCTATAAGGAATTTCCCAGTAGCAGCCCGCTGTCTGTGGACTTGTGTCCGGTTGAAGGCAACAGGCTCACCCTCTATAATACATGAGACTTGGACATATCTTGAGAACTGAGGGTGCCCTGCCTAACCCTTCGGAGAAATATGGCGTGATGTTATGGTTTATTTATTTAATTACTAGCTGCACTAAAAAGTAGCCTATATGTTAATCCAGGGTGTCAGCTACCTACATACAAAATTTTATCAAAATTGGTCCAGCCGTTTGAGCGCGAAGAAGTAACAAACATAAACACACACACTCACAAACTTTCGCCTTTTATTATTAGTGTGATTTGTTATGTGGGATCATTAAAAACTTTTTCATAACTCCTTTATTAATAACGCGACTTTATTAACAATTGGTAGCATTGACAGTCGCCCAAGAATTAACTAGGACACCATACTAAAACTCAAATTAGAACGATCGATAACGTCAGGCAATCAAAACGCCATAATACTGCAACAATGAAGGGGAGGTTTGTGAATAGAAACGGTTTGTAATATTAATTACTGGCTGCTTAGGTCAGGTTTAGTAGAACAGTAACAAAACGGATCGAAGCGATATGTTTAAAGGGATACTTTTCAAAAGCCTGTGGTACCTAAAGTGGCCCTCAAAAGTTATTTGACATTTCAAAAGCCTGTGGTACCTACAGTGGCAAAACTTATTTGACATTTCAAAAGCCTGTGGTACCTACAGTGGCAAAAGTTATTTGACATTTCAAAAGCCTGTGTTACCTACAGTGGCCCTCAAAAGTTGTTTGACATTTCAAAAGCCTGTGGTACCTAAGTTATTTGACATTTCAAAAGCCTGTGGTACCTACAGTGGCCCTCAAAAGTTATTAGACATTTCAAAAGCCTGTGGTACCTACAGTGGCCCTCAAAAGTTATTTGACATTTCAAAAGCCTGTGGTACCTACAGTGGCTCTTAAAATTTATTTGACATTTCAAAAGCCTGTGGTACCTACAGTGGCCCTCAAAAGTTATTTGACATTACAAAAGCCTGTGGTACCTACAGTGGCCCTCAAAAGTTATTGGACATTTCAAAAGCCTATGGTACCTACAGTGGCCCTCAAAAGTTATTGGACATTTCAAAAGCCTGTGGTACCTACAGTGGCCCTCAAAAGTTACTTGACATTTCAAAAGCCTGTGGTACCTACAGTGGCCCTCAAAAGTTATTTGACATTTCAAATTCCTGTGGTACCTACAGTGGCTCTTAAAATTTATTTGACATTTCAAAAGCCTGTGGTACCTACAGTGGCCCTCAAAAGTTATTTGACATTTCAAAAGCCTGTGGTACCTACAGTGGCTCTCAAAAGTTATTTGACATTTCAAAAGCCTGTGGTACCAACAGTGGCCCTCAAAAGTTATGTGACATTTTTCCACTTCAGCTGTGATGAAAAAATAAAAATAAAATTATGAAAAAAATATCAGGTACTCTAAGCCCAGGTTCACATGGACGCGTTTTTCCTGCGGCGATTGTTTTTCGCGCAGTTGATTTTCAACGCACTGCTTATTGCCGTGGGTTGAAAATCCCACAGTGCTTTTTTTTTGACGCACTTTGATTTGCTCTGTTGGATTCTCAACGCTGGGCTCAACACGGAGAGTTCAAAATCAAGTGTGTGATATAATCCCGTCGCGATATTTTTATGTTCGTGCGTACCTGCGGTTAAGGTAGTTGGATTAGTCAATAAAAACGTTATAGTTATAGTTTCTACTATAACGTTTCTTAACGTTTTCTTCAGGGATGTGAGGTGTTACACGAACGGATAGAACAAGAAATGAGTACATAAGAAAGAATGAGTACATAAGTTTGAAAGTCACACCGGTAACTGAAAAGTTGTGTGGAAATCGGTTGTCACGGTATGGGATGTGTTACGAATAAATAAGGGAAATGTCGTGAGGAGAGTTTTGAGTATGGATGTCGAAGGCTATAAGAGTAGGGGAACACCAAAGAAACGATGAATGGAATGTGTGAATGATGATATGGTTAGAAAGGGGGTGACTACCGAGATGACGACTAATACTTCTCAGTATGGAAGAAAAAGACATGTTGCGCCGACCACAATAAATTGGGATCAGGGTAGGAGAATGATGAGTAGTTTAAACTTTTGGATAACTAGAATTTAAAATTATAATGTAGTGTGTCAAAGCTAAAGTGGAAAATGTTCAACAAACTTTTGGATGTCATATAATTATCTTCTTTAAATAGTATTTAAACTAATTAGTTTTTCTTGTATGTCCGTGTGACCGCGTTGTTCTTCTAAATTATGAAATGGAGTGTGATGTAGTTTTCTTTAAAAGATCGCTTTTAGCGATAAGACCACCCTTTGTACAGTTTCTATATGTATATGGTGTACATAATAAAGAGTATTCTATTCTATTCTTCCATTACTTAGAGATCAACAAATGATTTTGGAGAATGAAGATCATAATCAAGCCTAGCCTTTTCCCAACTATGTAGGAGTTGGCTTCCTGTCGAACCAGAGGGTTTACTCCCTAAGCATGTTATCCTTAGTTTCAGCTGAATTATGAGCGTTTCCTACTCCGTATTATTTACGGACATATGATAATTTCGGGGCCCGAACTAAGATTGAGTTGCAACGTGATTACTGTCTGGCACTTGTTTTGACGTATCGACTAATTTCGGAGGGGCGGACCCCTCCGAAATTAGTCACGAAGATACGGATATCTTCGTTAGTGGACTTAGAGAGTTGACCTCCAGATGCAGCTGAATGTGAGAAGCAGGACAGAGAAGATGATAAATAATATTGGCAGTAAACTACTTGGACGCAAACAACGGGTTCATAAGATCGATATTTCGTGCCGGCTGGGCCAGCACCCGTTCGAGCTTCTAAACTTGGATTAATAGTCTTAGGTCGGATCCAGGCCCTGGAGGAGGCCTCAGAATGATTAATATTGTAGTCACTGCTCAAGAGAATAACAAATAATTTCAGTTTTTGTTTTACAGTAATAATACAAATTAATTGTTTTGTTTATACGCATAGCACAGACATCGCTGTTACAGCAATGGCGATCTTATTTATTGATAAGGGGATGGCCCTATTTATTTGCTCTGTAAAGTACTGATCAAACTGAGGCAAATTCCGATGCAACTAACGTCAACTAACTTGTATAGTGTTCAAACTGGCGCGGATAGTAACACGCGATTTCCTAATCATTAAAACAAACGACGCGCGCAGTCGCGTCCCGCGTCCTCATGGGATTCGCCTCAGTCCGAACAGTGGGTAATGAGTTTCTGCTTCTTTTGTCGCGACGACCATTGGTGCGTTGCGTCGTCGCAGCGTCGTCGCAGCGTCGACTCAATACCGACTAATGATTAATTAAATTATGACAATTTAAGTATTATTTCAATTAAATTAGTCAATAATGTCTAATTTATTAGTCATTATTATATTCAGACTCAATGCAGGTGTGGCATACAATGCGTTGCTCCGTTGCCACGGCGCAACATCATTTCAGCCGAAAGACGTCCACCGCTGGACATAGGCCTCCCCCAAAAGAGGGGGGCTTGCCATAATAACCACGGCGCAACGCAACGCACTAATGGGTCATCGCCCTTAGCTGACCCGACAGACGTCGTGCTGTCCAATGGACGTTCAGTGTTACCAAAATTTGAAAATTTTGCGGAAAACTTTTCTGATTTCTCTTTCCATAAAAACCTGACTCGGACTCTTACGAAATTTTAAAAACAAAATATTGCCAATTCGGTCCAGCCATTTTCAAGTGATGCGCTTACTAACGAAAACCATTTTATATGTCCTAGTTATCTATCTATCTATATATATAAGGAGAAACTGACTGACTGAATGACCGACTGACTGACTGAGATATCAACGCACAGCCGAAACTACTGGGTCTAGGAATGTGGAATTTTGCACACGGCTTCCTTTTTATTATTAGGGTTCCGTAGCCAAATGGCAAAAACGGAACCCTTATAGATTCGTCATGTCTGTCTGTCTGTCTGTCTGTCCGTATGTCACAGCCACTTTTCTCCGAAACTATAAGAACTATGCTGTTGAAACTTGGTCAGTAGATGTATTCTGTGAACCGCATTAAGATTTTCACACAAAAATAGAAAAAAAACAATAAATTTTAGGGTTCCCCATACTTAGAACCGAAACTCAAAAATTTTTTTTTCATCAAACCCATACGTGTGGGGTATCTATGGGTAGGTCTTCAAAAATGATATTGAGGTTTCTAATATCATTTTTTTCTAAACTGAATAGTTTGCGCGAGAGACACTTCCAAAGTAGTCAAGTGTGTGTCCCCCCCCCTATAACTTCTAAAATAAGAGAATGATAAAACTAAAAAAAATATATGATGTACATTACCATGTAAACTACCACCGAAAATTGGTTTGAACGATATCTAGTAAGCAGTTTTTTTTAATACGTCATAAATCGTAAATCACAATTTACCTTTCATTCAATCAACTCAAAAAAAAAAAAAAACATTTAATTTCATAAACATAAACCTTATGCATAAACCCGGATGTTATGGAACCCTCGGTGCGCGAGTTCGACTCGCTCTTGCCCGGTTTTTATAATGCCCCTACATTATAAAAACCGGGCAAGACTAAGCACTAAGAAGGAAAAGGGTTTTTGGAAATTCAACCTTTAAGGGGGTGAACAGGGGATTTTGGTTGTCGATAAACGAAAATGCGAAACCGAAGACACCGACTTCCGAAATTAAAGTTATTTTTCAATTTGTAGTGTTTTTTTTGGAAGTCGGTTGTTTTTTTTTTGGAAATATGTTTTTATTTTTCACTTTTTAGTTGGTCAGTTTGTAATTTATCTAAGTTAAAATAGCCTAATGCTGTAGATCGTTGAGGAGTCCCCTCGACTATCTTTCGGCTACATTATCAGATCGACTCCAGGCCTTCATTAAATTGTAGTGCTTTAAAATACTTAATGAAAAAGTTAACAAACGCACTGGTCGCTCCTACTATTTTCGAATGTTCCCCTCGATTTCACTGGGATGCCATCATCACACCCTGGTTTCCTTATCATGGGACCAGCCTTGGCATAATCCTTTCCAACGAAAAAAGATTAATCAAAGTCAGTTCATAAACGACGAAGTTATCCGCGAACACACATAAAAGTCCAATTGAGAAACCTCCTCCTTTTTTGAAGTCGGTTAAAAATCAAATCAAATGATTTTTTAAGTTTTTGTTATTTGGTATTATTCAAACGATCATCATTAAAAATCATAATTAAGTTGTTGTTGCTTTAATATGTAGCAATTCTTATTAAAATAATCCGTCTGTGACTCGCGTGCTGGGTAACGTTGATAAAATAATTAATAAGTACAAATGAAAAGAAACTTTGAAGAACAAAAATAAAGACAAATAGACTACTTACTTGTCAAATTATTAAACATAACATAAACAAAAGTAACAAAACAATCTAACTTCACTTAAATCAACTTATATTTAACAACGTAAAAAACTACTTGTGTAATTTTTTAAGATATTTATAATGTGACATCAAAAGTAATAAGGCATCTAAAGTGCTTCGTTCAACCTGCTGCGAATTCGGTTGTACATAATTCCTTCTGAGGAAAAAGCAAGCTCTGATTCGACGCTTGTAGGCGGAATGCCCTGTAGATGCTTGTAAGCAGAATGAACGGAACAATCACGGACGAGTTTCGCGGACAAAAAACAGAAAAATCAGGTTTTTTCAGCGCAAATTCCTCAATATCCTTAAGTTATCTAGTTTTTTTTTAAATACACAAGTATTTATCACCTATCTATCTAGTAAGTGTACGAAATTAAGTTTTGATAACTACTTAGGTAATAAAAATTCCAGAAAAAAAAACCTAACACACGTTTTTACGTAATCACGAAACACCAAGTTTTTAGATTGCTTTTTTAGCTAACTGGTAGCAAAAACGATCTGAAAAAAAATCCTAAATACTAGGCATATAGTATATTAGTAAGTGTATGATTTTTTTTTTAAGTTTAATGAATTAGTACTTGTAAAAAAATGTTGACTACGCTGAAAAAACCCAATAAAGTCATGCGCAAAACCGTCGTCTACGCGTAAGAATTTATTGAAAATAACAAAAAGCGTTAAATATTTTAAAATTTTAGGTGTTTATCTACCAAACTCAATTTTTATATTTTTATTTTGACTACTAATTTAATTGTAGTAAAATATCTAAATAGTGCCTTATAAACGAATTTTTTAGTTATCAAAACTTAAATTCGTAGACTTACTAGATAGATAGGTGATAAATAATTGTGTATTTTTAAAAAAAACTAGATACTTAAGGATATTGAGAAATTTGCGCTGATAAAAAATGATTTTTTCTGTTTTTAGTCCGCAAAACTGATACCCTTAAACACTTGCACTACGCGCGTCTCGCGCCACGCTCGCTGGACACTCGCGAGAAGCGACGCGCGAACAGCGAACTCGCTTGTTTCGATTTTTTGTTACAATTTCTTATTATTCAAAAAATCTGGATTCGATTTTCAAATCCGGATTTGGAAGTGTAGTAAAAATGTGCGGTTATTCGGATTTTTAGGATTACGGATAGTCTGGATTGCATTCCCTAGTGAGGGGTGAGGCGCAGCGAGTAGCGAACTTCAGAACTGCCATAAAGTTTAAATCGGGCTGTACCTACTTATCGAAGTTCGTCTAATAGAATTGCATCCGTTGCGTCAATTTCGTAGAACTCTGAACGGTTTCATACGAGTAGCTCCCGAGTTTTCAATGAATTTATTAACCGGTAAATCTGCGATTTGTATTAAATAGCTAGTTTAATTAAAAGCTAGTTTAATAGTTTTTGTTAGTGCCGTCAGCAAATTCTTCTCTTTTTATTTATACGGTTCGTTCATAGTGGAAAATTATTATTATTTTTCATGGTTTAAAGGTTTTACGATAACTTTAATGGTAATATAAAACTTATTTTCTACGATTTTGGGGAGTTATAAAGAGAGATACCTAACTCTCTTTTTATCTCCCGAGATCATAAATTAAATATTATAAGTTTAATTACCAAGATAAAAATGTGAATACCACTTCAAACCGTTTCTGTCTCAGATAAATATTATTTTAAAATAAAAAAGATTTAAAAATAAAAAGGTAATTTATTATGTTTTGGGCTTTTGGGTATCTTATTTAGTAAACATATAGACCACGCGTATAACTTTGATCAACGCTGATAATTTCTGGGGCATATTTAATTTTAATAGGATCGACCGTTTAGGTTGGGTCGGGAGTGGGCCAACCTTCTCTCCCCTTTCCCCACATAAAGACCCTCCCTCCCTACCCCTTTGACACCCAGCTGACGTTATAAAAACCATTTGCGACGAACAGTAACACTTATTTGCAAAATAAAAAGTAATTTTCCGATTTGAGCGCGCGGTTTTCAGCGTTTTTGTTTTTAATTTTATATCACGTTTAAACTGTGAACAAAGGGTTTTTGACACGATATTAAAATTAGAGTTTATTTAGCTCGGGTTGGTTAACATTTTAATTTCCGTACCTCCTAGGTCCCCATATAAATTTTTACTGATAACTTGCTTTATACTTCTAATTTGTTACATAACTCAAGTAAAATGAATCACAACAAACAGCACTCAAATCCAAACACAATACACACAAACATAAATCTTGTCACATATCTAGTCACACTCACACCTTACCTAACATTAACACACAACAATTGGTGTCCTATATCACACTACACTAGTTTCTATTACCTATCTACCTATCTCGTATACATGCCAAACACTCCGGAGCTTTTTAAGTTATCATTCAATCGTAAATCGTTTCTTACAAATGGCTAATACTCTGCATTCTATTATTACAGCCGACTTAGATGAATTTGAAGTAGCAAAATCATATAAATGTCCACCGTCAGACTGCTCAAACTACTTGGTAGGGTTGAACCATCAAATCAGAATTTTCCATATAAATATACGAAGTATAAATAAAAACTTTGACGAACTATTATTATTGATAAACTCACTCAATGTTAGCTGTGATGTATTGGTGCTAACAGAGTGCTGGCTAAGCAAAGTGGTGAATCTCCCTGTGTTGAACGGCTATAACTCGTATTATACAAAACGGACGGCCAACCAGAACGACGGTATTGCTATGTATATAAAAGATAACATTAATTGCACTGTTAAAGAACCCAATTTTCTAAACGGAAATTGTCTAACATGTGAAATCACAAATAAACTCGCATTTATGGCTATTTATCGTTCCCCGTCATATAATACCAGGGTTGAATTCGACAACTTTTTGAATAGCGTAGACAATATCCTCTTGACCTTAAAAAACTATAAAAATGTCTGCCTAATCGGGGACACAAACATTGACATCCGACCTATTGGCATAGAGGAACGGGCTACCGAATATTTAACACTAAACGCCACCTACGGCCTGTTACCTGCCCACCGGATACCCACAAGAATTGATAGCTGCATAGACCATGTGATGCTCAAAACGGACAAAACAGCCACATTACTTGTGATTGAGTCACATGTTACTGACCACCTCCCAATTCTACTAACCATTAATAGCGTACAGCTCTCCGGAAGATCGGCGCCTGCCTGCAAAATGCCAAAAATAGACTACACTAATTTAACAAACTATATCGAAGCCCAAGATTTCTCAGAAGTACTGAAAACAAATAATCCTAACATAGCATCTGACACACTTACTGAAATATTAAACACCGCTTTAAATAGTCACACAAAAATGGTTACCATCCCTAAGAAAGACAGAAATATTAAACCCTGGATTACACCCGGTCTACTGCGGTGCATTCGTCACCGTGATAAACTTCACAAAAAAGCAACGAAATCGCCAGACAACCAAATACTTCAAACCACCTATAAACGTTATAGAAACTATTGTAATCGTCTACTCAAAAAGCTTAAAAGGTTGCATGAACAAAATGAGCTACGCAAAGCAAAAAATGACCCTAAAAGACTATGGAATAAAATCAAAGAAATCACATACACCAATAAACAAAGAAATCCCCCCTATGAGTTATTGAGTACAGCCTCTGATAAACGCGATGCAGCTAACCACGTCTGTAACTACTTTGCGAACATCGGTCAAAAGTTGGCGTCCAGGATAAGTGCCGCAGCCCAACCTTCCCCGTCACATCTCTCCCAAAGCACGAGTCCTCCTGGCTCCTTCGTTCTTCTCGAAGTGGATAATGCTGAAGTGGACTCCATTATCTCAAGCCTAAGACAGGACTGTGCCACTGGCTGGGATGGTATTCCCGTCAAACTAATAAAACTATGTCGACATGTCTTCGTACCACTTATCACTCACATAGTGAACTGTTCTATAGCCACAGGTATATTCCCTAATACGTGGAAAAAAGCCGTAGTCCATCCAATACATAAGAGTGGGAACAGAGATTGTGTAGATAACTATAGACCCATTGCTGTACTCCCTGCTATGTCGAAGATAATGGAGAAAATTATCAATAAACAACTTGTAAACTACCTTCACAAAAACAACATAATAGCAAAAAACCAGTACGGCTTTAAAAAAGGAGTATCTACAGAAGACGCAGTGCTAGACCTAACTGAACTTGTAGCTAGGAAACTAGATAATAAACATAAATGCCTGGGTCTATTTCTTGACTTAACTAAAGCTTTTGACACAGTCTCTGTTCCCACCCTCCTATCAAAGCTGCATAGCATCGGCATACGAGGCATTGTTCATGATCTCTTCAAGAGTTACTTGATGGACCGGAAAATCTGTGTGAAGATAGGATCCCATATTAGTGATGATGAGATAATGTCATACGGAGTCCCGCAGGGCAGCGTACTCGGCCCAACGTTTTTCCTTATCTACATCAATGACTTGTGCACCCTTACTCTGTCATCTGCTAATATATTTACCTTTGCCGATGATACAGCCATTGTAGTACACGGGAAGAACTGGGCTGAAGTCAAAAATAATGCTGAAGAATCCCTGCGAATTGTCATGGAATGGCTCCACAAAAACCTACTTACTCTGAACCTACAAAAAACCAACTACATCCCATTTTCTATTCGGGCTAGTACGAAACCTCCAAACATATATTCGATTAGAGCTCACACCTGCCTGGACACCTCGACCTGCTCTTGCCTGGCGCTCCCCTCAGTAACATCTGTCAAATATTTGGGCGTGATGATCGATGATGGTCTGAAATGGAACAGGCATATAGAGTCTACTGCTGGTAAAGTCAGGAAAACCATTCACCTCTTTAAGTCATTAAGGCATTCTGCGGACTTAGAGACCCTTAAAATGGTTTACACTGCACTTTGCCAGTCCATCATCGGTTATTGTATTCTAGCTTGGGGTGGATCGGCCAAAACTAAATTCCTCGAATTGGAGCGTGCGCAAAGGGCAGTACTTAAGGTTATGTTGCAAAAGCCCTTTCGCTACCCGACTAATCAGTTATACACCGAGCTCAAACTTTTAACTGTGAGACAGTTATTTGTCCTCAGAACGGCTCTCTGGAAGCATAACCAAGTACCACCTCCAGACTCAAGTAAACGTGGCCAAAGAATAATTTGCCCAACTCCTAGTCATAGAACTACCTTCGCCAAAAGACAGCTGTATGTTCTGAGCTCTCTTGTTTACAAAAACATTAATAAATCCACACTGATTGCAGGGTTAAGCAAACACGAAGCAAAGACTAAGCTGAAGAACATGCTGTACACCCTAGACTACGCTCAAACTGAGGAACTACTGACCACTCTGACATAAGTTGCAACATTCCATAGAGAACATGTACTTAACACAATCACCGACATCTTTAATACAACAAAAGACACTACTCAAACTACTGACTCTAACATACTCGACACCACCACACTCACATGTGTACTTGGGCTCTCATGTGATATGAGAAGCCTAAGTATATAACACAACACAAAATACACACGTTTCCCAGTCTCACAGACACTCACACAACACAAACAACACACACGATTCCCAATCACACACAGAATCAACTATACAGTCATTTTACTTTTTAATCTTTTTTATTTTTAAAATTACTTTTAATTTTAATTAATCTTTTTTTGTATTATTTTGCTTTCCAAATGTTTTTCCTTTAAATCACAACATAATAGTATATTCTTTTTGTGTAATATCAGCTTACCAGCTCTTAATTTCCATAGGGATCTAGTGTCCAAGTGGCAGTAGAACACTGACTCCTAAGTCACAGGTATTCCTAGTTTAGGAGTCAGGGTTTCAATATTTGTGCGCCTTTAATTATTAAGAACTTTAGCTAGATATTAAGCATAATTGTAAGGACTTGCATCAATAAAGTATTATTATTATTATTATTATTAAATATGTACCTATACCTATTGTTTTAACAAGACCTACAAATGTAAATTCAATTATTCATACATATTATTATGCTTTTAGAAGAACTTGAGTATGTAATATTATCGTTTTAGCTGTCTATCCTGCCTACCTAATCTGTTTCAACGTTGACATACTTTCTACTGAAAACGGACGTCAAAATTCTTTAAAATATATACCTGAAATCGAAGATTCGGTTACGAATATGAAATCCAGCACGCTGCATCGCACGCCGCACCGACAAGAGTCGCAAACGCGCACAGAAGGTACAGACGCCAGCACATCTACTGCAATCTGTCAAATTTCTTTAATAGATTTTCAACTTTATCCCTAAAACATAAGGTTCAAAGTTGATTGGGAAAATTTGACAGTTTCGGGTAGCTTGATGTGCTGGTGTCTGTACATACCTTGTCTCTGTGGTACCTCGCATAACGGCGCTCTTGTAAAGGGATCTAATTGACAATTAAGCTGGCCAAATGCTTCCAGCTTATCTCTTAATTCACGAATGTTCACAATGATCCCGAAAAAACTGGGTAGATATTCTACGAGAAACAACGCTTTCCGAGCAAATTAAGGCCGCATGCCGAATTAGCTATAATCGCTCACAGCGCTCACATCATCTCACATGCGTTCCGATTTAGATATTACGATTATGACAGCTGAAGGCTGTCAACAATTCGGAACACTTGTGAACGCGCTCACAGTGCTTACTCAATCTCAAAGCGATATTATTACAGTATATCTTTGTATAAACACCACATTTCTTCTTCAGTTCTTCTTTGGTTAGGTGGCGACTGTCAGCCAGAAGCACAATTTCGAAAATGCCACGTTAGTTTAGTTTAAAGATGATGCAACTCAAAACAAAACACACACACACACTGTCATTTTTGAAAACGCTCACGGTGATATTATTGTAAGCTGAATGGGTAGTTGAGACCGCGAAATTCAAATTTTCTTACGTTTTTTGCAATTTGCAGGTCAGTGTCAGGTTGTATCTTGATCAAAACATGATTCGTGACAACAACAGGTACATATTTAGAGAATAAGAATCAATAATATATCTTTCTAAGTTAGATTTCTACCATAAGCAGTTTTCCATAAGAGATTGGTTGATGTGCGTCTGTACACACATAAATAAACAGATAAGAAAAAAACCGAACAGACAAATACACACACATTATTTTTTCCTTCTCTCTGATTTATATTGACTGCGTCGTTGGTCTAGCGATAGCAAGCGCTACTGCTGATCACGAGGTTCGATTCCCAGGTCGGGGAAATTGTTATTGGGTTTTTCCATCGGGAATTTCTCGGCAGCAGCTCAGAGTCCAAATTTATGCCCGGTTGTGCTGTATTGTGTTTGTGTTAGGATATTTATATACAGGGTTATTGGAAAAACACCAACAACCTCTTAAGAGGTCATTGTACTCATCATTATGAACTACTTTGACTATGAGACCAAACCTGAAATCGCGAAAAAACAATCAGCTGTTAAGTCTGTTAACTACATTTAAACGAGATACGCAAACCTACTTAGGTATATGTAGGGAACACCTGTTTTCTTTTCCCGATTTCAGGTTTGGTCCCATAGTTATTAGTTATTCTGTGTATATTTATAGTTTTAATAAGTTTATGCGTATATTTATATAAAATAGTTTATTACTCAATTTTGATTATTGCAGCTATCACTGTTTGTTTCAGCGTCACCCAAAGGTTTACTGGTAGAAAATTCCTATGGCATTAAGTCCTCCTCTGTACATTTGTGTGCTTAAAGTATTAAAAAAACCTGGCAACAGTGAGTCGGACTCGCGCACCGAGGTTTCCGTGCCATCATATGTTTTTTTTTAAATTTTCATCGGCGAGGCCTATATTCGTCAGAGAATTTTAACATTGGAGTTTTATGTCAGCGCCATCTCTTCACCGATAGTAGAACTAATGTAACTTTTATTGATGATTTCTGAAAAAGTGTGCTATCTAGAGACTTTGTTTTATTTTTCCTGTAATCTTTGCATAAACAGATCTAACACATAGAATTATTTCAGATTTTTCTCTTTGCAAACTTCGGAGATAAGGGGGGAACGGTATTTTTTTAACATATTTCATCAAAAGTCGAAAACTATGCGGCCTAAAACAAAAAATGTTTGAGAATGTACAAACTGCGCTCTTTCATATGATACCCCACATGCCCTAGTAGCCCCACTTCGAATTTTTCAGACCTCATTTTAGTCTCTGTTGCAAAAAATATACATATATTTTTATTTCTTTTTTATTTTCAAAATAGTTGGGCAAACGTCATCTAAAACTATTCCAAATTTCAAGTTGTTAGCATTAGTAGTTCTTAAGATATCCAGCTGTGACAGACAGACAGACTTAGTCTCACCATAAGGGTTCCGTTTTTACCATTTTGGTACACAACCCTAATAAATAAATACCTGTCGCATTGACGAAAATACATTGACGTCGATTTTGTGAGCTACAACGTTCGACGTCAGATTAAATTGCTTATTCCTCTACACAATTTAACCGTGGAATGTTCAACGGGTATTGCAGCTATTTATGCGAAATAGTGAGGTTTGGAAGGAAAAAGAAGAGGCCTTTGCCCAGCAGTGGGACACATCATAGGCTAACAAAAAAGAAAAATGGCTGCTATTTGAATTCTTTGTGTTCCTGTTAATTAATTTTTATTGAAGTGACAACTTTTTTAGGCGCGTTGGGCTATTTTTAAGATGGGAAATAATCATTGAAACCGTGCGTGTTTTGTTTATAAGACGATTTTAAAAAAAATACCCGCTTCGGATGTGTTCCTGGGGATGTAGGTAGGTACTCGGTTTTAATGTATATTTGATATGTCAGTGAGTGATGGCAAAGTCTTTCTGTTTGTGTTTTGTTTTGACTTGTGTCGACACTCCCGGAGTGCCATTGTTTTTTTTATTTTAGTTAAGGTTCAGCATTTAACCAATTGTTGAAATAATTATAGTTTTCTTCATCATCATCTGCCATAGCCTTTTCCAAAATATATTGGGGTCAGCTTCCAGTCTTACCGGATGAAAATGGTGCATAGTTTTCAAGAACTAAAGTTCTCAGGCTCTAATTTCACATATTCCTAGTAGATTAGTAAGTATTTCATTCTAAAGCAAGTGCTTACGTTACAACTTGCGGTGTTGAATATTTGATCAACGAAATGTTGGACCTCTATGTTTTACTCAGACAAATTATACTACAATAGGATTTGTTAAACTGTGGCTCGTATATTTCACAGGTCAAATTCATTAGTTTGTATACACCATTTGTTTTCAAGTATTAACGTAAACAAGGCAAGTATATAAGGAGTATGTAAGGATCGTAACAGGTGGCGTTCTGTAGTTTCTACTTACCCCCATGGGAAGAAGACGTGAGTTTATGTATGTTAAGTGTATTTAAATTTATGTTTGCTGCTGTCTGTGTGGTGCCGGACTTAAAGAATAGCATCACCCCATACTTCCCGTGGGTGTCGTAAAAGGCGACTAAGGGTCATACCGGAGAATGGGCAGCTGCGTTCTCTATGCATTCCACCACCATACTATACTGTGATCGCCAACCCGCCTGCCAAGCGTGGCGATTATGGCAAACCCCCCTCCCTTTGGGGGAGGCCTATGTCCAGCAGTGGACGTCTTTTCGGCTGAAATGATGATGATTTTAATTGTAATTGAGTTGATTTCAGAGTGACTAGCACTATTGAAAAAGTTTAAAAAATGTTTGAAGTTGTAGCGTAAACTGAGCTTTATTGTGTAGGAATTAAAGTTATTTGTCCATAAACTCATATTTATTTACATGTTTGCCAAATAAGTCGCGAATGCAGATTACCTAGGTATAAAAAAAAATTACACATTTTAGAGTTACTTCCAGGAAATTAGTACCGACCCACTATTTGATAATTCAGAATAAAATTGAGGACAATGTGTCTAGACACATTGTTGAGTCTGGATCTAGACCCAGCCAATCTTCTTATAAGTTTTATGAGCAACCGTATTGCTAAGGAGATTAGACCTTATATTTACTGTACCATATTTCTGAACAAAATGTTGCCTTACAGATTTTTAGTTTGCATAATTTGTAATAAGTCTCGAGGGATTTGTGTAGTCGAATTAGGTACTGCTCGAGACGAAAACGTACCCAAACGTTAGACGGTAAATGAGAGGAGGTACGTGAGTTCAGGTAAACGATGTTACGTGTAATATTCGTGGCCTATTTCTGTGATATTCGACGTAACAAATCTAATTTGGTACTTATTTGGGTAATGAATTACAACATTTATCGACTTATTTACATATGTTAAATTTTTTAAGGGTGTAATAACAGCCGCACAGGTCGATCGATCAGGTTAAGCTACGCTTGCCGCGGTTGGTCTGTGGATGGGTGACCATCTTTACATACCGAGACCCCTCCGTGCCTCGGAAAGCACGTTAAGCCGTTGGTCCCGGATGTCATTCCTGGATCTTTGATAGTCGTTAAGGGTAGTCAGAAGCCCGAAAGTCTGACAACCAGTCTTACCAAGGGGTATCGTATTACCCAGTAACTGCAGCTGCATCCGGTTAGACTGGAAGCCGACATCAACATAGTTGAGAAAAGGCTAGGCAGATGATGGGTTGGGAAATCTTTCAATCTTTGCGTAGGTGTTTACTGCTGTGCAATAACATTACCCAATAAAAATCGTTCGTCATCTTCAGCCTACAGCAATCTACTGCTGGAGATAAGCCTCTCAAATAAACGTGTTTTCTTTCTCCAATTGCACGCTATTCAGCGGCGATTCCTGGCAACTCTCATCTAGCTACTGCCAAGCACCCTGCGAAGATCTTCGCTCCAACAAGCCTGAGGGCGTCCTACCTTACGTTTGCCGATTTGCAGTCTCCACTCAAGAACACGTTTTGGAGACATAGGTGGAAGGTGTCCTATATGTCTCCTCTAACGCGTATTGGAGGCGAAGTTGCGGTCGAAGAGCGGAAGTGAAACTACGACTTGCGGTTAATATTATAATTGCCACACGTATTAGTTCACAGTTCAGATACACTATAATTTAGCACTAAATATAAGTAATTAAAACTAGTGGGGACCAGTAAAACTAATCTAGTCCGTGTCCCGCGACGGTTGGCAAGCAAGAGCCGTTACCACTTAAGGAACGCTGCGGTTAGCGCCCCGGATCGTACATTCGTGTTGCCACTTAACAGGGGTGCGTTCCTAACTAACTTATAAATACATAAACTAAAACAATGCAGGCGACGCCACGTATTCTAAGATGCGTTCACAAAGGCACAATACGTGACGCCACACCACCCCCCCACGGAGAAGGATGAACCGATTTAACAGAAATCGGAGAAATCCTTGAATTTTACTCGTCTGCCAGACCGAGTGGTATATGGCAGTTTTGTAGTGGTTGTTGGATTGGTGTCTGCGTTTAAAGATGAATCTGGCTGTTTTGGTTTTGATGTGGTTGTGTCAGTGGGTTTAACAGTTTTTGTCGGAGGTTTAAGGACTGTAGGTTTGGTGTGTTCCATGTAAGCCGGCTTGACGCGATCAATGCTTACAGCGACGTTTTTACCCTTGATGACCAAAGTCATTGTTTTGCCATCGCTGGCGCGATCAATGACTTGGTATGGGCCTGTATATGGTGGTTGTAAGGGGCGTCTGACTGTATCGTCACGAAGAAAAACGTGAGTTGCTGACGAGAGATCTTTGAAGATGAAAGATGATGGTTGAGTGTGACGAGATGCAGGGATTGGTCGTACAGTCGACATTTTACGTCGAAGAGCGGAAGTGAAACTACGACTTGCGGTTAATATTATAATTGCCACACGTATTAGTTCACAGTTCAGATACACTATAATTTAGCACTAAATATAAGTAATTAAAACTAGTGGGGACCAGTAAAACTAATCTAGTCCGTGTCCCGCGACGGTTGGCAAGCAAGAGCCGTTACCACTTAAGGAACGCTGCGGTTAGCGCCCCGGATCGTACATTCGTGTTGCCACTTAACAGGGGTGCGTTCCTAACTAACTTATAAATACATAAACTAAAAAAATTCAGGCGACGCCACGTATTCTAAGATGCGTTCACAAAGGCACAATACGTGACGCCACAAAGTCTCACCCAACGATCATCGATTCTACGGATAATAAAGCCGGCCCAGTGTCACTTCAGCCTGCTTATTCTCCGGATAATTTGGCCGGCCCATTGCCACTTCAGCCTGCTTATTCTATGAATAATATGGCCGGCCCAATGCCACTTCAGCCTGCTTATTCTACGGGTAATATGGCCGGCCCATTAGCACTTCAGCCTGCTTATTCTACGGATAATATGTCCGGCCCAGTGCCACTTCAGCCTGCTTATTCTACGGGTAATATGGCCGGCCCATTAGCACTTCAGCCTGCTTATTCTACGGATAATATGGCCGGGCCATTGCCACTTCAGCCTGCTAATTCTACGGATAATATGGCCTGGCCATTGCCACTTCAGTCTGCTTATTCTACGGATAATATAGTCGGCCCATTGCCACTTCAGCCTGCTTATTCTACGGATAATATGGCCGGCCCATTGCCACTTCAGCCTGCTTATTCTGTAAGCTATGTCGACAAATTTTGTTCTCTGCCGGGTCACCCTATAAAACTAGGATTCTAGGCTAAGAAAACAACAAAGACACTCACTGAAAAACGACTCCCTTTGTGTATAAACTCAAACACGAAAGCATTTATTTCGTTTAGACAATTCACAGGCACTTTTGAACAGTCAGATATATCAAGCTATCGTATCGTCGTATCGTAATTGACAACTATATTAAAAAAAAAGATAATGGACATTAAGAACTTTAAATCAAAAATATTGTTACAAAATATTGGTTACATCATTCATCTTGAAATTGTATATACGCAGGGTGTGCAGTCACGAGCATAAGTATGTATACACTTGGCTTTATTCAAAGACGATTTTCTCCTTCAGTTTTGAATGAAATTTTATGTTATTACGAACAAAGTATTTTCGAACGTTAAAAGTTGCCAAGTCAACGTTAAAAGTTGCCAAGTGTTGACATATTAGTGCTCGTGACTGTACTAGAAAGGTGTGGTCAAATTTACGGGTGTCATCAAACTCTCACCTTTCTCCATGGGACCAACATAGTAATAGTGAATATAGTGAATCGCACTAATAAAGGTGAAAGTTTGTGAGTGTGTGTGTGTGTGTTTATATGTTTGTTACTTTTCACGCTCAAACGGCTGAATCAAATTTGTTAAAATTTTGTATGGAGGTAGCTCACACCCTGGATTAACATATAAGCTACTTTTTATCCCGATATTCCCACGGGATCGACATTTGCTCGGCTTTGCTCTATGTCAATCGATTTTAACTTACTGTATTACCACATGGGGTGGAGCGGGTAAAACAAAGTTACTAACCATCGAGAGAGGTCAGAGGGCGATTCTCAAAGTCTCTACTTTCCTCCCTTTCCTTTTTCCTACTAACCTCTTGTACAAAGCTTGTGAAGTATTAACAGTTCGACAGCTATTTATTATGGGCATTGTATTAAAACAACACAAAGCTCTACCCTACAGCGCTAGATGTACTAATAAAAGACGTAAATATGTAGTTTGTCCACAAATTTCAACAAAACATGCTTTCATATCCAAATTTTACCTGTACTTCGGACCTCACCTATATAATAGACTAAACTTGAAAGCAAACATTTATTCTGTGAACTATACAAATTGTAAGAGAATCCTCAAGGACGCTCTCCAAAGTATGTCTTATGAAGAAACAGAAAATTTACTAACTGTATTAGAGTACATATAGGTATACAAATTTCACATGTTAACTATTCATCAAGTTTAGAAACTAAGTGTTATGCTACTCAACATATAATTATTTGTCTATTGTCAACTTTCGATTATTTGTTAATTTTAAAATACTATTTTTTTTTAAATAGTTCAGGCACGTAAGTCTCAATATAATTTTTATTTAAGCAAAACTGTAGGTACTAACTTTCATGCCTTATAATTGTTGAATAAATATATTATTATTATTATTATTAAAAAATTACGCGGGTAAAACCGCGCAGCTAGTACTGAATAAATTATCAACTGCCTTATACAAAACTTCAATACCCTCGACCCTAATGATGATTATATTTTCACGATTATGACGTTGGCAATCTCATGTAGAAAGTTCTACAATTTGACGGTCAGTACACTCAGACCAAATAAAAAGTGAAGACAGCGCTGCGAACAATACAGTGAAGCACGCAAAAACTACACCTCCGCTCTGTGCACACACGCTCACACACACACATTTACCACCATTGACAATCAAACTACACCTCACTATGTGCACACATGTTTACGAAACCGGCTTCACTTTACTGTTGACAGCCCTCTGTCTTGGTTTTTTATTTGGTCTGAGTGTGCACACACCCATTTCAAAAATAGATCACACCTGTCTGGTACATCCTGTAGATAGATGCAAGATAGATAGAAGTAAGCTAATCTACTATAATATATCTACTATAATATGACGCCACTCCATCACTAAATATGGTCAAGGTAGTATTAGTTATAGTAGTTTGGTGGTATTTGTAGTATATCAGACTGTGTAGAACAATGCACACCCTATATAATTAGGATTCTAGGCTAAGTGTTTATTCATTGCTCATTCCTTGAATGTAGGACGGACCTGCGCAAAAATATTCCATTAAGAAAACATGTCTGGGTCACAGATATTAATGACTATCTATGTTGGCACTTTAGCAGAATCATAAAAGGATAACATTATGAATCATACTGGACAGTTAACTGTTAAGTTAATCGTATCAAATCCCATTGGTATAGAATTTTTCAGTTATTATTTTTGTCTGTGCTAAAATACCAATAAATCCAATCCAAATCCAATCGCAATCTCTTTGATTATACCCACGTAGAGCAGCGAAAAAAAGAAAAACACGGACTGTCTTCGCCTTATTGTCATAATGTTATCCTTTTATGTATCTGCCAAAGTGACCTTTTTAGCCCCCCTGACATATACGAGTCGAGGCGTTCATATAGGTTAGACTAGCTTCTGCCCGCGACTTCGTCCGCGTGAAATTCGTACTTTCCTCTTATAATTTCGAAAATGTATGTTTATGATTTTTATCATTTATTTAGTATAAATAAGTATTCGGGCCAATTTTTTAGTTTATAGCTCAAAGGGATCAGATTTTTCAAATAAACTATCCCAGCTTTTTACCCCCCCAGGAGAGTAATTTTGAAAAATCGTTTGGGATGTGTTCATAACTTGACTCAAAGACCCATACCCATTTTCGAGTTAATGGAAGCAAGCAGTAGAATTTTCCACCTTCGTAGGAGTCAATTTTTGAAAAACCCTAAATCACTTTTTTTAAGTATCTTTTGTTTTAGTAGTACCGAGTTTCGAGTTAATCCGACAGCGGGTTAAATATTTTTCTAATCCATCAACTTTGTCACCCCGCAAATCCTCTGTGAGGGTTTTTTTAAACTAAAAGTGATAATCTTTATTATTTACTAACCCAAATATTGCCAAGTTTCTAATTTATTAACCAAATGAATAAGATTTTTCATATAAACTGTATCCCCTCTTTCTATCCCCATAGGGGTGGAATTTCGAAACATAATCTAGATTATTTATACCAATTTTCCAGTTAATCAAGCCTCGTAATACAATTCTGCCCTGTGAAATTGACTACCCCTTTTCACCGCATTAGCGGTAGATTTTCAAAAAACCCTGAACCACTTTATTATTTATTTTGGTCTTAGATAGGTACTGAGTTTCGAGTTAATTGGGCCGCGCATTAAAATTTTTCCATACTAAATTTGACACCTCCCAATCCTCCTTCAGGGGGTAGTTTAGAAAACTAACCCAAAGGGGAGATCCCTTTGGGTTAGTTTAGAATTCCAAAAAAATTCGAACATTCAAGGCACTCATTAAAATCCCCTTATAAATCGAATTACCACTTTTTGTCTCATCAGGGGTCAATAATTATCGAAAACCCCATACACTTACTATTGATTCTTCACCTGCCTAGCCTTTTCCCAACTATGTTGGGGCCGGCTTCTAGTCCAACGGGATGCAGCTGAGTACCAGTATTTTACATGGAGCGACTGCTTATCTGATCTCCACAACCCAAATACGATACCCCTTGATAAGACTGGTTGTCAAACTTTCGGGCTTCTGACCACCCCTAGCGACTGTCAAAGATCCACGAATGACAGCCGGGACCAACGGCTCAGCGTGCTTTCCGAGGCACGGAGAGGTCATGGTATGTAAAGATGGAAACCTATCCACAGACCAACCGCGGCAAGCGTAGCCTGCGTAACCTGATCGATCGATCTGTGCGGCAGTTTTTATTAATTATTTTCTGTCATAAGTATTAATACTGAGTTTCGAGTAAATCGGACCGCCCGTTAAAATTCTTCCACACAAACTTTAACACCCCAACACAAGGGGTGTTGGGGTGTTTTGATAAACGAATAATGATAAACTTTATTACTTGCTTAGGCAAGTATTCTTGCCAAGTTTATTAACCAAATGAATAAGATTTTTCTTATAAACTGTATCCCCGTTTTTCACCCCCACAGTGGTGGAATTTCGTAAAATTGTTTGGGATGTGTTCATTACTCGACTCAAAGATTGTTTATACCAATTTTCGGGTTAATCAAGCCACGCAGTAAAGTCTTCCCCTATAAAATTAACTTTTCACCCCGTTAGGGGTAAATTTTCGAAAAACGATGATACACGTTATTCTTTATTTTCGGTCTTAAGTATAAATACTGAGTTTCGAGTTAATCGGACCACGCGTTTAAATTCTTCCATACAAACTTTGACACCTCCCAGGGGAGGTGCTCCTCTTCAGAGGGTAGTTTAGAAAAAAAAGCCAAACTTCATAATTTATTTAGATAAGTATTCGTGCCAAGTTTCATGGTTATTAACTCAAGGAATAAGATTTTTCATACAAACAAAATCCCCTCTTTTCACGCCTTAAAGGTTAAATTTCCAAAAATCCCTTCTTAGTGGATATCTACTCTTCACAAAGAACACACCCTCCAAAATTAATTTCTCTACCCAGCGGTACCGACCAGCGTTTTAGGCTGTGCGTTGATATATCAGTCAGTCAGGACAAAATTTAGTCCCCCTTTTCACCCCTTAATGGATGAAATTCTAACAACACCGTTGTGTTAGCTTCCAATCATAAGCCTAGATAATAAATTTAGTGATTTTTACGTCGAAAATTAATGACTTTCTATACACAACTTCATCCCCCTTTTTAAGCCTTCGGGGCTAGAATTATCAAAAACGCTGAGACACGTATAAATTAATTTTCAATTGTCAGCCTAAATACAAAATTAGAAGATCCTAACTTCAAAACTGTCGGACTTTCATATAAACTTCCATCCCCTATTTTAACCCTTTAGGGGTTGAATTCCCAAAAATACTTTCTTAGTGGATACTTACTCTTCACAAAGAACACACCTTCTAAGTTTCAAGTCTCTAGGTCCAGCGGTTTGGGCTGTGCGTTGATATATCAGTCAGTCAATCAGTCAGTCAGGACTTTGAATTTTATATATATAGATAGATTAAACGAGGGACATACGAAGAGAGTATGTACTAGGGTGTCACTTATATGGGTAAAAAATTTATTTTTTTGAATGTCGAAATGCATACCCCTTCATTTTTTTTAACTACCCAGACCTACTTAAATACAAAATTTTATCTTCCTATGTCAACATTAACCGTGCCGACAAGGCCGTGAAGAATTTGAAAATCGCTGACTTTAACCTTTTTCGCTATTTAACTAAATAAAATGAAATATTTGTAATTTATAAAAATAATAATAAAAAATAAAGTAAGAAAATAGGTATCTATTTATTAAAAAAACGTAACATTACAGATTAGCAAGGATGTTTTCTTTTAAGGGTCTCTTTTTTACAGTCTGTATAGATATCTATGCTCTTGCACACAGCGTAGTAAAAATTGTTTTTGTTTTTCCTTTGCAGTGATTAATTTTGCATGAAAATCTTGCATACGTTTTACAGCTCTTTCAGCTGTATCATTCACTACCCTTAAAGAAAGAACCTTTCTTTTTGCCTGTAAATAGGCAACATCTTCTTCCCACGTAGAAATAGGTTTCTTCAAGAAGTTTTCATCAATTTTTAAACGAGAAAATAAATTTCTGCTCTAGACAGACACAAAATCACTTAATGATTTTTCTGTAAAAATAGACAAGACAGTATTATTATCAGTTTATTAAAACAGGGTATCACATATGATAAATGTTAAATGAATTATTTATTTCTGTAAAGGAGGCTTAGCGTAAGCTGCTTTTATATGGCATTTATTTATAAATTAATGATTAATAGCTAACTCTAACATAAAACTATGTATTCCCATTTACCATACAAATAATCAGACATGTCTTCTTGCGATGGAATATATCTCTTCCCAAAATCATACAAACTCTCTTTTTGTAAGTTCTCTACAATACTTCTCTTGGTTTCTTCATAAACTTCATCATCAAAGAGTGATAAAATAGTCATTTCTTCTGACAAGTACCAAAGGTGTTGACTAAACTTTCTCAGGGCTGCTTTGGAGATCTCTTTGTTAACAGTTTCATATTCCTTAAGCCTTTTTAAAAAGCGCAAATCTTGATTTGGTGCCTTCACCGCCAGACTACCGGTACTTCCGAGCCATGATTTCACATATATAATTGCAATGAATAAACAAACGTCTTGAAGTACTTACTCGTTTATCTTAGGCGCAAATTTTTAATTGAGATTGCAACAAACACATTTTCAAAGAGTAAATAGCTCTAGCCATCCACCTTGCTTGATGCATTGCTCCAGGAGGTCTTATTTTAATTTTTTTCTCACTATCGCCGCCTAAGAAAATAATAGACAGTTCAATCAGTTCCCGATAATAGTCACGTACAATGGATTTTTGCAGCTCTTCATTATAAAATGTCAACAGTTCTTTGATTTTTGTATTACAAAAATGTTGTGTGACGAAGTCGCTGTGTGTTTCAATAGCAGCTGTGTGGTGCATTCCAGTTATCTCTAAACTTTTTGAACATCGGGATATCAGGGCTATTTGAGATTTGGTGGATTTTTGAGATGACCTTTAGCACAGTCACTGTCGGACTGCATAGAAAAGAAAGAGAAGCGCGATGACACAACCCTGGTAATTTATTGCAAAATATAAAGCAAATAAATTCCAAAAAATCTATCGTTTGGATTAAAAAATTAAAAAACTAGTGTTTTAGTATGTTGCTTGTAGAATAATCTGACAAAAAATCAGTTTAATTGTATGTATATTAGTATGGTTTTATTGTAAAAAGAAAGTTTTTAGAGGTAGGGGAGACCGGGTACAAAAGTAACATTTTGTACTTTGACACTGGTTCCCAGCTAGTTATTATATTTTTAATGAAATTAATATCGTCACCTATAAACTTCGATTATGCTCTACAAATTTGTATTTAAATTTACCTCAATATTCACTGTTTATTGTGAATTACAGAGATTAAAAAAAAATCTCGATTGTTACTTTCGACCCCGAGGCCAGGGCGAAAAAAATAAAGGTTTATGTCATAAATATGAAATGCAATATCAAATCAACTAATTATTTATTAGTAAAATGTTTTTTAAGAACATAAATGTTAAAAAAACGATTCTATAAAATAAAACGTAAGTGAATCATACTCATTCCATTAAGGGGACAAAAGTTACACGTAACTTTTGTACTCGTAGTGCATGTTACTTTTGTACCCAACCACGTTTTTGTTAATTCATGAATGCCTACATAAAAAACTTTTTTACAAAAAAAAACAACCGACTTCCGAAAAACACTATAAAGTGAAAAATAACTTTATTTTCGGAAGTCGGTGTCTTTGGATTTGTATTTTAGTTTTTTGCCACCGACTTCCGAAATTAAAGTTATTTTTCACTTTATAGTGTTTTTCGGAAGTCGGTTGTTTTTTTTTGTAAAAAAGTTTTTATTTTTCACTTTTTAGTGAGTCAGTTTGTAATTTATCTAAGTTACAATAGCCTAATGTCAACTGCTTATCACCTTTTACAAAATATTGCTTTACCCGATACAGGGACGTTAATTGTTGAGGAGTTCCCATAAGCCAGGAGAACTGGAGCTGTTTGAGAAGTCACCATCAGCTCCATTTCACCATTGCATATGGTGGAATGGAGCTTGTAAAGAGCATAAATTGCTTAGCAACCATATTAAAGTAATCGAATCGCAATTCGCAACCCGTGAAATATTTGTCATTGAGTAGTTCCGATAGCCATCTGTGGTCTTTATCATCAGCTCCACTTTACCAAATGATGATTTTCGAGAGCAAATGCTCAAAAAAGTGCTTTCCAAATCGGTTCGTAAATGACGGAGTAATGAAATATGAAAAGATCGTTAATGTAGATAAATTTTTAGGTTTTTGTTGATTTTTCAAAAACTGCTTGCCCGATTTCGTTAAAATTTTCATGGGACCATTTGGGAAGCATACCCTCTCCAACAAAAAAAGAATTTTTCAAATCGGTTTTCAAGCGACGGAGTTATGCGCGATCAAACATAAAAAAAAAAAATACAAACATCCGAATTGAGAACCTCCTCCTTTTTTAGAAGTCGGTTAAAAATGGCACTTTCTATTCAAAAATCAATAAGGACACTGTATAAACAATCTAATCAAGAATTACTTTCTAAATAGTCACATATTGATATCATAATTTTAATAGTACGTAACACTAAATGAATAAATGTCAAGAAAGTTACTTTTGGTTCGTAAAATCACGTGGCGTCCTCTAGCACAACCTTAAGGCGCAGGGCGAGGGCTGCGACTGAATGCAAGCGGGGGAAGCGTTGAAGGCTATCTCCTGACGGTAGCGGGGCGGCGTTTCGACTATTTGATAAACCTACAGATCGTTTGTTACCTACTTGCGTCCCGCCGTTACTTTTGTACCCGGTCTCCCCTATCTTCATAATTTTTTTTATCGTATCAAACACAACTAGTATAATGTTTTCGACACACTATCAACCTAGCATATATCCTGAAGAATATCATATATTTTTCTGATTTTGTTTACTGTAGTCGATCATATAATTTTATTGTTTCTAAAACTTGCGTTTTTTGCGTTTAGGTCCTGTAAGCCCCTTAATTAATGTATTTGGTGTTTTACCATTTTAAATAACTATAAATAAATAAACTTGTCATCATCATCATCATTTCAGCTGAAAAACGTCCACTGCTGGATATAGGCTTCCCCCAAGCACCACCACTTCGTCCTTGTCTGTGCTTCTCGCAACCAACGAATTCCTGCGGCCTTCAACAGGTCATCAGACCTTATGGGAGGCCTTCCAGAAGCATCTTGGTTACCAATGATTTAATTTCTCCTTTGGTGCTCAAAATGGTAGTCAGAAGCCCGAAAGTCTGACAACCAGTCTTACCAAGGGGTATCGTATTACCCAGTAACTGGGTTGTGGAGGTCAGATAGGCAGTCGCTCCATGTAAAATACTGGTATTCAGCTGCATCCAGTTAGACTGGAAGCTGACCCCAAAATAGCTGGGAAAAGGCTACGCAGTTAATCGCTTTGCCCAACTTTACGATTCGTTAAGTAGTTCTTGCTATAGATACTTGAATCAAATACGCATCCTTACGACTGCTTAGGCAATTTTTGGATGCCCTGATAAACAATAATTAGGTATTCTAAAGCAGAAAAAAAAGAAAAGAATAAGAAAATATCGCTCAAAAGATCTAAAGATCTCTTTTAGCGATAAGACCGCCCATTGTGTCACCCTTTGTACAGTTTCTAGATTTATATGTCTGTAATTTATATGGTGTACATAACAAAGAGTATTCTATTTTATTCTATTCTAATTTTTACTGTCGTTCTACACAAAAAAAAATAATAATATACGCGTCGACTTGAGAACCTCCTCCGTTTTTTTTTTCGTCGGTTAAAAATTGTAGTAAACATTATGAAAGTGTACAAACGCCAGCACATCAACCTACTACAATCTGTCAAATTTCTTTAACAGATTTTCAACTTTATCGCTAAAGCATAATGTTCAAAGTTGATTCGGAAAATTTGACAGTTTCGGGTACCTTGATGGGCTGACATCTGTACCTGCTTAATTAAATCTTAAATTCATTCAGCTGGTCTAGAAGCATGAAATTTTGCACAAGAGTGCCTTTTATAACGGAGGTGAGCACCAAATTCAAAGTCAATTAGGTTTTTATTTTAACAAGAAAGAATACTCAGAATACTCAGAAAGAGTACCAGGGTAGGTAATGACTATTTTTCAGGTACTAGGTACTAGGCGCCCTGGAAGTCGGGAATCGGGAGCCGATTCCCGGCCACCCTAGGCGCGGGCTTGCGGACGGCGAGCAATGGGCAGCTCGCCGTCCGGTAAGGACCAGCCGGTCGATTCTGTAAAAATCTCACCGTGAAAACTTAGGTGAAGTGAGTTTGTTTTTGCTGGGAATTGACACTATTGACAGCTCACTCCACGCTCACTTCACCTAAGTTTTCACGGTGAGATTTTACAGAATAGCACCGAAGGCCCGGGACAACGGCGCGTGTGTTCCACGCACCCCACAAAGAGATGTCAGCACTATCTGACGGGGTCGGCTAGGGCTAGTCCGCTATGCCTGCCAAGGTCGCGGGTTGTTCGAAAGAGATACCGTGGCCCCTGGCACAGGCAACTGAAGGAACACGGGTGGGTTTTAGTCAGTAAAAGTCTGACACGCCTTCCCGCTCCGCCTAGAGCGGGAGAAGTTTGATAACTTCCCACCCAAAAAAAAAAAAACTAGGTATCAACCTAGATCTAATTATACAAAAACAAAAAATTACCAACATTTCCCGCACCATAACCTATCTACTAATAAAATCGTCCGCCTGTATTCAACTCTGAATAAAACAAATATTGACTGCATTGAAGGCAATAAACCGGCTCTGCTGTAGACAAGTAATAAAATACTGCAAGCATTGACAAGGATATCAAGTAACTGTACAACTCTTTACACCCGGCGGCGACTGCTCTTTCCACGATCGAACTGCGAAAAGCAATTACTTTCTCTTTTGAGTTTTACTCCGAAGTGGAACTTCATTTCGTTTATTACTATAAACGGATAATATAATAGTAAGTTATTATGTATTATTACTAACTGTTGACCACGACTTCGTCTGAATGTAAGTATTTTGCATTTATATTATTCCTGTCTTCTCCAAGTCCATCATCATCTGCCTAGCCTTTTCCCAACTATGTTGGGGTCGGCTTCCAGTCTAACCGGATGCAGCTGAATACCAGTATTTTACATGGAGCGACTGCCTATCTGACCTCCACAACCCAGTTACTGGGTAATACGATACCCCTTGGTAAGACTGGTTGTCAGACTTTCGGGCTTCTGACTACCCGTAACGACTGTCAAAGATCCACGTATGACAACCGGGACCAACGGCTTAACGTGCTTTCCGAGGCACGGAGGGGTCACGGTATCTAAAGATGGTCACCCATCCACAGACCAATCGCGGCAAGCGTAGCTTAACCTGATCGATCGACCTGTGCGGCTGTTATTATTTAGCCACGGGCCCCCCAAGTCCAAGGATGAATATGAGTCAAATTTAATAACGACAGGTTCAGTGGTTTAGGCGTGACAACAGACAGACAGTTAATCTATACTAATAATAATGCTGAAGAGTTTGTTAGTATGTATGTTTGAACTCGCTAATCTCTGGAACTACCAGTCGGATTTGAAAAAATATTTTTATACTTGATAGCCTAATTCTTGAGCAAGGCTATTTAATAACACGCTAGGAGCGGGGCTAAAAGAAAAAAGTCAAGAATGTACTTGTAGCACCTCATTTCAGCCGAAAGACGTCCACTGCTGGACGTAGGCCGCCCCCAAGCAATTCCACTTCGACCGGTTCTGTGCTTCTTGCATCCAACGGGTTCCTGCGGCCTTCACAAGGTCGTCGGACCACCTTGTAAGAGGCCTTCCAAAGCTCCGAAGCCGGTACGCGGTCGCCACTCCAGAACCTTTCAGCCCCATCGGCCATCTGTTCTGCGAGCAATGTGCCCAGCCCACTGACTTGACACTGACTTGTAGCACGAGAAAATCTAAATTGTAAACAAGTAGTAATCCTGCCTCGACAACATTATGAAATCAAATACGAATGAAATTTATTACTTTTGTTTTCCCGAAACTAAATCCCATAATTGTTTTGTTCTATCAGCTTTTCCGCACGCAAATGCTTCATCACTTATAATGCTTCGAGACACTAAACACGAGGCGAGAGCGATACGAACTATTCAGCAGGGAAATTTCGTAACACACTAAGGCTGAGTTGCATCATCTGACTTTAACCGTAACTTTAACCATAACCGGTGATTTTTGTATGCAGTTTGACAGACTTTTGACGTTTGTTAGGTATAGTTAAGAGCGTTTACGCCGAACGGCATTTCATACAAACTTTCAAGCTCTTGTTTTTCGAAGTGAATGAACCAATTTTAATGAAACTTCATACGCATAAGCAGGACACAAAGGTCTAAAAAGTTAGTTGAGAACATTTTCGAAAAATAGTGTTACAGCCAAATTAGACCGATTTTAAACTTTCTATAGAAACAGAGATTTCCATTTATCTTTATTTAAATAAGACATTTCGAAAATGTTTTCTACTAATTTTTAGACCTTTGTATCCTGCTTATGCGTAGGAAGTTTCGTTAAAATCGGTTCATTAATTTCGAAAAACAAGGGCTTGATATTTTGTATGAAATACCGTACGGCATAAACGCTCTTAAAGTAAGATGATGCAACCCAGGCTAAGAGTAGCAATGGCTTTCATTTTGACAGTTCAACGACATTCATTGGATTATTTACGTTGTTGAGCAAATTTTTCGTACATACAGTACATAGAAAAGAAAGAAAAGTATTTATTATGACTCGCATTGGAAGATCACAAACTAAACTTAACACAAACATAAAAATACATAAAACCTTTTCACGCCTAAACCACTGAACGGATTGCGATAAAATTTGGCAGAGAGATAGTTTGCATAACGGGGAAGGACATAGGATAGTTTTTACCTACATACCTCGCGGGCGAAGCCGCGGGTGGAAGCTAGTTCTAAAAAAAAAAAAGTTCTCTGGTTAGAAAAAGTGTAGAAACAGAAAGTCCCCCTGTACTGTCCTGTACTGTTTCATATGAAGCAATGAATTAACAGGATCCTTCAAAATGATTCAGATTGTGAGTGAAAGTGTGTAAAGCATTTAAGGTGCTGGTTGCCACCAGAAAGTTGTTCACAAGAAACTTTGAAGACATATTTAATGCAAACCGCCTCACCAGACCCACCCGCGCTTAGTGTTCCAAAGTTTTAAACTCATGTAATATCTAACAGCCAACGGCCTACTTGTTTTGGGTCACCAGGCGCCAACATCAATTGTTTGTGAAACATATCGCAAACGTTTGTGGTGTGAGCGGAGTGCTACCCCAAATGTGCTAAATACGGTTTTTGTATATGAGTGGTCTATGGGTTGTTCAACCTATGATTACGATTATTACGAAAACATAGTGAGAAAACCGGCATTTCCTAGAACCAGAAATTCGAAGCCATGTGACATCCGCCAACCCGCATTGGGTCCGCGTGGTGGATTATGGCCCATTCCTTCTCACAGAGAGGAGGCCTGTATGCAAAATTTCTTTCTACGTTTGCAACAATAATAATTAATATTAATGACAATACCCTTCGTACACACAACCAATTAACTTTTCGACCGTGAAGTAATACGAGTAGTAATAACCTTATTATTATTTACCTTATTATTATTACTGCGTCCCGCGGTTTCAACAGCATAACTCTCGATCCCGGGGCAATATCGGAATATAATGTATCACATGTCCTAATCCAGGTCGTGGGACGAATTTGGTTGAAATTAGGCACATGGCTAGACATGTGCCAAATTTCAACCAAATCAGTACAGCCATTTTAGCGTGAAAGCGCAACAAACAAACATACAAAAAATCAAATCTTTTCTCTTTCTGATATTAGCTTAGAAAACACTTTTTTACATCAGTCTATAAATACCAACCTCCTTTCTTCCAAAAAATGACGCTGATTTTTCACCCCACTACCGAATCACTAGACATTTTTCTCCTGCCTCTATGTTGCTGTGAACAAAGACAGTAGTGTGCAATAGTACATTTTGATACATTTGTGCTATGTTGATCATTGCACCCGAGGCGGACGAAGCCGAGTGTGTAATGATCAATGTACACGCATTTCGTATGACGTTTTTCAACACACTTGTCTTGCGAGGGAAAAACAGACTTGTATTGTTATTAACTTTTATGGAAAATGGCGCGCTGGTTTTGTTTTTCCGCGCGCCGTGCTAAAGATGCGAGCGCATTTAAGATAAATAAATTTTAGTTTATTTAGGACCAAGGACAATTCAGACTATTTAAAAAAAAAGTGAAATATGGCCCGCGGATTCCTTTTGGCATGAAAGTCTCTTTGATGAGATTTAAAAAACACATCTCCGACTAGCAAATAGTTATCTGTGGCGTTATCGCACTAGTGTGGTAACATAAAGTAAAAAGCACGCGTGTTTAATACACTCCAATAAAGAACTAAAAGCGGTTCAATAAGAGCCACTTTACGAGCAAGTGTGTTCAAAACATCCGACATCGACTTTTTAATTCGCATCGTCCACCCCCAAACCGACTGACCTAGATGCTATAACAGCATTTTGTTACTACAAACTAGAGATGCCGCGAATACTAGCTGTTATTCGTTTTTCGGCTTTACGCGCTAGTATTATATAGCTAGTATTATTTGCCATTCGGCGTATAGATTTTCTTCATTTAATGAAGAAAAAACTTTACTTAGACTTAAAAATAATCAAACTTTTTAATAACAAAAGACACTTGGTTTAATTGTTAACTTAAATCAGTATAATAAAACATGAGACTGATTTCTTTAACTTCATTGTTTTATTTTCTTTAACTTTAGAGAAATTTTAGATTACAGTAGCAAATAAATTGGTAAGTTCAAGACTTCCGCGTTGGAAGGCCTCCCCCACAAGGTGGACCGGCGACCCGTTGGATGCGAGAAGCACAGAACCGGTCGAAGCGGAGGTGCTTGGGGGAGACCTATGTCCAGAAGTGGACGTCGGCTGAAATGATGACAACAGGCGTGATATTACCTATTATTTGATAACAAATAAATTCTTTTTTATATTCCTTTTTTATGGCGAATAATAGTGGTTAGATATTCGACTATTCGCCATAGGGAATGGCGATTAATCGGTTTTCGACTATTCGCTATAACAACTATTCGCGGCATCTCTACCACAAACGTAGTTACATTAAACGGTTTTAAGGCGGTGCCTTGCTCCAAAGGCATTTAATTGTTTGCTTTCATTTACATTTAAATACTCCTACACAAAAAAATTGTGTAAGTTTTTATTAAATAATTTGGTCCGTTGAGACAGCACTTAAACTCATAAAATTATGTTCATTTCGTGCAAAAACAACAAAAAATCTAAAAAATAGTTATTTTCTATTAGTCTCTTTTTTATTCATTTTTAGAAAGAGGTCTTTATTATTGTACAGTCATGGAAATTTATTGTTTATCAAATTGAGATACTACGGCGGCCATTTCTTACACCTGTCAAAGAATGGCAGTTATGATTTGAATAAATAGGCAATTCAAGTTAGTAGTCAATTTGACAAACCCAGTGACTTTACATTAAAATTTAGAACAGTCGTCATATAAGTACTTTGTAAAATAGGATCACGAACGTTGGAACCGCAAATGTGGCCAGCCCGTAATTGCTTCCCGTTACTCACAAAGAAATATTGGAAACACAGTTTTAACAGTTTCCCCACAATTAATGACGCTAGGTATGATTGTAAATCCAATCTCGGACGAGGAAATATTACTCATTCGGATAGTATTCAGGATGAAGATGAATAAATACCTACTTTTATATCCAGCACAGCAAGTTGCGTGTAAACTGCAACGAATGCTGTTTGATTTTTAACCAAGTATGACAAAGTTTTTGCAGGCTTTTCTGATTGTGACTTTATAGTGAAAATATTAAATGAATATTATTTCGCCAATGAACGTAGAAAAGAAAGAAAAGGATGACAAATACCAAGAAAGTGGCTTGGCTTGGCTTTCGAGTTCAGACATATGCACCACCAGACACTATACAAATGAGTAATGTAATAATTCCATCAGTCCTGCAAATGGCTTTCGAAAATGTATTTCGTAACATGTGATAGTCCACGGAACTGCAGGCTAAAATCAGGCGCTTGATCCAGGGATATGTTGTTGTGTTGACTAATTATATTAGACTCAGGTGCGTCATACGCCTCACAACCTTCCATGTCATCCGGCTATATTGGCCTTATTGCTCGGATCACAGGATGCACTCAGGGTAAACGTCAAAAGCCTAATTGAGCTCGGGGCATACATGGAATTCTCAGAAATATGAGAATCCTGTCAAAGGTTGTAAACTAATTTTTCGTACCACTTGCTCAAAAAAGTGACATTCTATGCCGCAAAAAGCGAACATAACAATAGTCATTTTTAATCTGTTAAAAACAGGGAAAGAAAATTGTACTTAATTTCATTCATCCTCTAGGGGGAGAATGTGATTTAAATTTGGAATACTTACCGAAATTTATACTGAACTACATCTGTGTTTACACCATTGAGTTTGTATATAAAGCATTATACATCTTTTTGAAAAAGGAATACGCATTTTATAAACTATCGGAATGGGAAATGTACTCTACAAGCCATCGGCAAAAATAAAATTAGCAATATGCCAAAGGAAATTGCTAAATATTTAAAACTTAAAGATGTTGAACTCTACACCGGTCACTGCTTTAGAAGAACTTCGGCGATTTTCTTGGCGGATTCAGGGGCGGATATTACGTCAATAAAAAGACACGGTGGTTGGAGCTCTGATAGAGTAGCTGAGGGTTACATCGAAAGCTCAATGGCGAATAAACCCATATTAAGCAGTCAAATTAACAAAAATATAAAACTTAATCCATCAGAGCTACAACCATCAACTTCCGGCATCTTACCTTCGTCCGTAACTCACGATGCACCACCACCACTATCTTCGACGTACTTATACTATCTACAATGAAACGCAAGTTCCTCAGACGCAAGAACAGAGAAATACTCAAATCAACTCATCAGCAATAAATGTACCAAAGAAAAATGTAACTCTCTCTATCAATAATTGGAACAATGTTTCGAATGTTAACTTTTACTTTTAATTGTCATTATTTTGAATAAAGGCTTTTCTCAAATTATTATTGTGTTAATTTTTTCGCAAATGGTAGGAAAAGTAGAGTATTTTCCTCGGTGATAAAGCTGTCTTAGTCTTGGGTGAACTTATATCGTCACCCGCGACAGAAGACACTGCTTTATCCCCTTGGTTAATAATCTATATATATTATAATTCAAAGTCCTTACTGACTGACTGATTGACTGACTGACTGATATATCAACGCACAGCCCAAACCGCTGGATCTAGAGACTTGAAACTCAGAAGGTGTGTTCTTTGTGAAAAGTAAGTGTCCGCTAAGAAAGGATTTTTGGGAATTCAACCCCTAAAGGGTTAAAATAGGGGATGGAAGTTTATATGAAAGTCCGACAGTTTTGAAGTTAGGATCTTCTAATTTTGTATTTAGGCTGACAATTGAAAATTAATTTATACGTGTCTCAGCGTTTTTGATAATTCCACCCCCGAAGGGTTAAAAAGGGGGATGAAGTTGTGTATAGAAAGTCATTGATTTTCGACGTAAAAATCACTAAATTTATTATCTAGGCTTATGTTTGGAAGCTAGCACAACGGTGTTGTTAGAATTTCACCCATTAAGGGGGTGAAAAGGGGGATGAAATTTTGTCCTGACTGACTGATATATCAACGCACAGCCTAAAACGCTGGTCGGTACCGCTGGGTAGAGAAATTAATTTTGGAGGGTGTGTTCTTTGTGAAGAGTAGATATCCACTAAGAAGGGGTTTTTGGAAATTTAACATTTAAGGGGTAAAAAGAGGGGATTTTGTTTGTATGAAAAATCTTATTCTTTGAGTTAATAACCATGAAACTTGGCACGGATACTTTTCTAAATAAATTATGAAGTTTGGCTTTTTTTTTCAAAGTCAAAGTTTGTATGGAAGAATTTTAACGCCTGGTCCGATTAACTCGAAACTCAGTATTTATACTTAAGACCAAAAATAAAGAATAAAGTGTATCATCGTTTTTCGAAAATTTACCCCTAACGGGGTGAAAAGTTAATTTTATAGGGAAAGACTTTACTCGAGTCTTTGAGTCGAGTAATGAACACATCCTAAACAATTTTTCGAAATTCCACCCCTGTGGGGGTGAAAAACGGGGATACAGTTTATAAGAAAAATCTTATTCATTTGGTTAATAAACTTGGCAAGAATACTTGCCTAAGCAAGTAATAAAGTTTATCATTATTCGTTTATCAAAACACCCCAACACCCCTTGTGTTGGGGTGTTAAAGTTTGTGTGGAAGAATTTTAACGCGCGGTTCGATTTACTCGAAACTCAGTATTAATACTTTTGACAGAAAATAATCAATAATAACAGCCGCACAGATCGATCGATCAGGTTACGCAGGCTACGCTTGCCGCGGTTGGTCTGTGGATAGGTGTCCATCTTTACATACCGTGACCTCTCCGTGCCTCGGAAAGCACGCTAAGCCGTTGGTCCCGGCTGTTATTCGTGGATCTTTGACAGTCGCTAGGGGTGGTCAGAAGCCCGGAAGTTTGACAACCAGTCTTATCAAGGGGTATCGTATTTGGGTTGTGGAGGTCAGATAGGCAGTCGCTCCATGTAAAATACTGGTACTCAGCTGCATCCCGTTGGACTGGAAGCCGACCCCAACATAGTTGGGAAAAGGCTAGGCAGATGAAGAATCAATAGTAAGTGTATGGGGTTTTCGAAAATTATTGACCCCTGACGGGACAAAAAGTGGTAATTCGATTTATAAGGGAATTTTAATGAGTGCCTTGATAAACTCAAAAAAATGGTACAAATAAATTTGGACTTGAAACTTGGCACAAATAATTATAAAGTTCGATTTTTTTTGGAATTCTAAACTAACCCAAAGGGGAGATTGGGGGTGTCAAATTTAGTATGGAAAAATTTTAATTCGCGGTCCAATTAACACGAAAATGTTTTCTACTAACTTTTTAGACCTTTGTATCCTGCTTATGCATATGAAGTTTCATTAAAATCGGTTCATTCATTTCGAAAAATAAGGGCTTGAAAGTTTGTATGAAATGCCGTACGGCGTAAACGCTCTTAAGCGATATCCGAAACACGTGTCTAGAATGTGTAAAGAATCTATGTACAAAATTTCAAAACTGTATCATGAAAAATCACAAATTTATAAGCTTGTTTTTCCCTACAAAAACATGCTCACCCGCGCCGCTCGCGCCGCGCCTTCTTGCGCTCATTGATAATAGTATCTAGGTACCTAACCGTTCGGAGCGGAGATTGGATAACCTACTTAGTGACGCTCGGTGTCCAACTTTTAACCTTTTTTAAATATTCTTTTTTGGGACAAAATATAACATGGGGTAAAAATTATTGGAATCGATTCAGTACTAAAAATAACGTTATATATGTCTGTACTTTGTGTATGATGGGAGCGACTTGCACAACCCAGGTGGGGGCTCGCCACGATAGTGGCGGTAAGGCCTGTTATGAAGGAATGGCTGGAGAGGCAGCATGGCGCCCATAGTTTCCAGCTGACGCAGGTGCTTACTGGACACGGATGTTTCGGGAAATACCTGCGTCGCATAGGTCGGGAGCGGGCGCCCGTTTGTCATCACTGTGTGGACTGCCACGAGGACACGGCGCATACTCTGGAGGAGTGCTCAGCTTAGGCCTAACAGCGCTGTGCCCTCGTCGCGACACTTGATGTGGGTGATTTCTCATTTCCGGCCGTGGTTCAGTCCATAGTCGGAAGCGAAGACGCGTGGGATGCTGTGGCCTCTTTTTGCGAGGAGGTGATGCATGCAGAGGAGGTGGCGGAGAGTGAGAGAGAGCATACCTCTCATTCCACCCGCACCAGAAGAGCAGCCGGGCGTCGAAGGGCGCCACCATAAGAAGGGCGAAATTGAGGACGTGTTGTCACTCGAGCAGTCAGGCTCAAAGAGGTGGTACGCAGTATGCGCGCTTTAATGGAAGAACGTGCGGTCGTGGGATCGGCAGCACTTGGTGTTAGGGCCCGCTAGACATGGCGGGCTGATACCAGTCGGGGGTGCGGCGAATGAACAGTGGGCTGCATCAGTTGTATGAAAATTTTAATACAACTGGGGTACCCAATTGATGCAGCCCACCGTACAAGTTTCTCCCGGGCCCCCGACTCATGGCACTAGAAGGAGCAGTGGGGTTTTAGTCGGTAGGAGTCCGACATAACCCTCCGTTCTTGCCAGATCGAGGGTATCCGTGAGGATTTCCACACGAAAAAAAACAGGTACTTCACAGCCTGTTTCGTACAAAAGGTGGTACAATACTAAGTTATTTACGTTTGTGGCACTTCGGGATTTACTGAGACTATAAGCGGTACTTCTTTTTTATTAATCTAACACTTCGCTCGACTATTTTTACGGTCTGTTTTTCTGAAGAGATTTTTCACACATTATTATTTTTTTAAGAACAACCTTTTAGATATTTTAGACGTAGTATTATGTACTATCGTTTGTCCTTTTCTAAATGTCATATTTTCTGAAAACCGCTGATGACATTAAAATAATCTTAGTACCCTTACACGAGCGATACTCATCAACGGCAGAGACAACTGCAACCGACGATGAGTATCGATGGATTTTCATTATAAGTACTTATTCCGTTTATTTATTTTTTTTCCGTACAAAATAATTTTTATTCAAACTTGAAAATTTTTAGTACTTATAAAAATCTTATAAGTATACCTAATTTAAAAATATTAAGAATAGTGGTCCGCCGGTGTCGGGAGCAAGGTCCAAGCTACCGGTGTTTAGGGCTCCAGAAACAGGAACCTTCACACGATGCGAGCTGTATCAAGGAGCCTTCTGAATCAGGTTCTTGATCCAACCTCTTAGCCTCCTTATTGAATATATTGTTAAAAACTACAAAATCCAACTTACGTAACGTGTACAATACAAATTAAAGGAACCCCTATAATGTATTGTACGTATGACGATATGTCAAGCTATACATTTCCAGTATAAGCTTCTTTTTTTTTAACCTGGATAAATGCTCATGCATGCTGCACTACCACGGGGAGATAGTGCAGTTATGTGGGAATCTAACCCACTAAAACTCCACGGTGTCCTCGGGAACACGGGCACGCGTTAGCACTCACCCGTGAACCCGCCGTGGCTGTCCGTCACCGGACCCTCCTCTGGGGAGTACTCCCCATCACCGGCGCCCCAGAACACATAGTATGGCGCCGATTCCCTTGTTCACAAATTAAACTAAATTTAAGTTCAGTGCATCTTTTTCTTTCTATTTCATTAAGAAAAGGACAGAAGATAAATATTAGTTTAGTCCTGTCAAATTAAGATACTAGATAGCAAGTTTAGACGTGATTAAAAACATACACAACACAAAGTCCCCGTCCGGTCCGTATATCTCGAATCCGCGGCCGTCCAGCGCGTATTGTGCCCGTGTTTATCGCTTCCGGTCCGTTTGCCGGCGCGCCACCGAAACCGAGCCGTAAAATACGTCAATTTACCTTAGGCGCTGTCTAATTTGACAGGACTAAACTAATATTTAACTTCTGTCCTTTTCCTAATGAAATAGAAAGAAAAATATGTACTGAACTTAAATTTTGTTTAGTTTGTGAACAAGGGAATCGGCGCCATTGTATTGCTGGGTAGGTAAAGACGCCAGCACAACAAGCTACTACAATCTGTCAAATTTCTTTAATAGATTTTCAACTTTACCGCTAAAGCATATGGTTCAAAGTTGATTGGGAAAATTTGACAGTTTCGGATAGCTTGATGTGCTGGCGTCTGTACAATATTAATACTGACATCCTCAACCTCTGAAAGCTTTACCAATTAGTGCAGTTAAAATGATTGGGTTTTATCGTTGTGATGAACCAATCAGAACAGCACCCTAACTGTGTAACACACTATCAATCACAATATGAATCATTTTAAGGATATTGCTAATCCTTTGCTCCTTAGTGTTCAAAAAATTTGCATGCTCACCAACGTAGGCAAAATAACGCAATGAATCTAGTTGAACTGTCAAAATTAAAGCCATTGCTACTGATAAGGTGTTACGTAATTACCCCACAGCTGACAGCAGATTAACTTATCACTTGGATCAGAATTTTCTGAAATGGGGTTATGCTGTTATAAAGTGATTAAATAATCATCATTGGTACATTTATTATTTGGATCCGTCGGTTGCGTTTACGGTTACATCTCTAATCCCTAAACTACCGTTTACGTCGACAGTTTGCTGTTAGCAGTTTCACTTCGATTAGATCACTTGTTAAAATAAGTTCACGTATTAGGTACGGATAATTAGTTCATTTCACTGCAACTACATACAGTACAGGGATAGTTTAACAGTTTCTCAAAAAAAAGTATATTAAAAATAAAAGTTGGAAGCAGGCGGGACCCATACCATTTTTATTATATTTTCAAATTCAAATGGGTCCCGCCTGCTTCCAACTTTTATTTAATTTAAAATGGACTTGTTTTTAGCTTTTCAGTTTCGCAGTCGGGTTTTTTTTATTTTTTTTTTAAATACTTTTTTATTTCCAGCTTTTTAGTTTACAAATGTGAAAGATTTCGCAAACGATTTAGTTCTTGGTACGTGTTTTTTACGATTTGTCACTTCGAATTACTTTTAACCATATAAGTTATATATATTTTTGTAATCACCTTTTAAAACCCTTTATTTTGATACCCCACTCGATAGGTTTTGAGAAAAATAAAATTTTTTTTGAAGACATATTTTCAATTCCAGTGTCACTCTCACAATTAGGACGAATCTAACGGCACCTCTCAAGCTGAAATCGATCAAGCCGTTTAGGCTACAGAGCGTGCCAATAAAATATACATACATACATACACGAAATACGAAAAACATAACCCTCCTCCTGACGCAGTCAGGTAAAAAGGCGCGAAATAACTTACTTGATAATTACACTATGCAATGAACGAAAATGTTACCATCATTTCAGCCGAAAGACGCCCACTGCTGGACATAGGCCTCCCCCAATTTTGTGGGGGGGTTTGCCATAATAGCCACGCTTGGCTTGGGTTGGCGATCGCAGTATGGTATGATGGTGTAATGCATAGAGAACGCTGCTGCCCATTCTCCGGTCTCCCTTAGTCGCCTTTTACGACACCCACGGGATGTATGGGGTGGTGCTATTCTTTAAGTCCGGCGGCACCACACAGACAAAAAAATGTTACCAGCCGAATCAATAATGGAATAATCATTTTTTTTTCTAGTTTCAATTAATTTACTGGCCTAAAATAAATACAAATGTGGATGATGTGTAATGGAATAATCCATATTTTCATTTATTATTTACAATAATTTTAATTCTACATAAACGTTACCAGCTGAATAAAATGTATAGTAACAGTGTTTATAATACCTAATGTTACCTATTACAAACCAAGATATTTTTTAAAGAAACCAAATTTATAATCGTTTGGTATTAGGTATTTGACACAAGTGTTTTAACAATACGGAGCATGGCCTAGTCATAACGCATATGTTTTCAACTCAAATCCAGGGGTCCTAAAAAGGCCACTTTGGCAGAATCATAAAAGAATTACATTATGAATCATAATGGACGGTTAACTGTTAAGTTAATCGTATCAAATCCGATTGGTGAATGATTTTTCAGTTATTTTTTTTGTCTTTGCCAAAACACCAATAAATCCAATCCAATTCCAATCCCAAACCAATCTTTAATTATGCCTACGTAGTGCAGCGCAAAAAGAAAAACGCGGACTGTCTTCCCCATATTATGGTTCATAATGTTATCCTTTTATGATTCTGCCAAAGTAGCCTTTTTAGGCATCCAGACCTTGAGCAGGTTATTTCATTAGGTACCTGTAGCACTGTTAAAGAGATAATGTAGAAAAATAGGTACATTTTGAGAAAGGTGCATTTTGAGAAAGGTACGTTTTGAGAAAGGTGCATTTTGAGAATTGTATGTTTTGTGTATGGGGTGCATTTTGCGAAAGGTACATTCTGCGACTGAACGATACTATGTTCCCAAAGATCCCTAGACGATTGGGGAAGCAGTACCGACATGAATGGCAAAATAATACAGCCATGTCTACTGTCCGTATACAATGTCAGTCCTTTAAAGGGCTTACAGGACCTAAACACAAAAAACTAAGTTTTAGAAACAATGAAAATATAATGATCGACTACAGTAAACAAAATCAGAAAAATATATGATATTCTTCAGGTAGATAGTGTGTTAAAAACATAATACAACTAATTTGATACGATTAAAAATCATGAAGATACCTCTAAAAACTTCCTTTTTACAATAAAAACCATACTAATATACATGATGCAATCATTCTGTTTTTTTTACAGATTATTCTACAAGCAACATAATTAATTAAATAATTGCTTCATATTTTGCAATAAATTACCAGTGTTGTGTCATCGCGCTTCTCTTTCTTTTCTATGCAGTCTGACAGTGACCGCGATTTAGGTCATGTAAGCCCCATAAAGATTGGACACATCATAGAGGTAATATGAATGAAGAAATTAATTTAACTTTTTTGTTAACAGGCAAACCCCCGGATCTGATGGCCTGCGGAATTACTTTAATGATGATGATGGTGCTGGTCGCCGGCGTGCGAAAATCCTTGTTCTTTAACAACTTGCTGAATGCTATCAACCTCACCATTTGGGTTTTCATCATGACCGCTGGCTTGTTCTACATCGATGTCTCGAACTGGACTGAGCATAATGGATTCTTACCTTTTGGATGGAGTGGAGTAAGTATTCAGCTTTCTATTTTTTATTTATTTTACAGACACTCTATTTTTAGAGTCCACCGTATAGCTGTCCTGTAAAATTTACTTCAAACATCACTCAAGTGACTGCAAACACTAAGGATGTTGACATATTTTTTTTTAAACTCATAAAACCGTATAGCTGTTCTGTAAAATTTACTTCGAACATCACTCAAGTGACCGCACACACTAAGGATGTTGTCATTTTTTTTAAATTTTAAACTCGAAAAATATTTGTTTTGCAAATAGTGCAAACAATACTGCAAAAACTTATCATCATCATTAATGCCTATAATGTTCCCACTGCTGGGACGTAGGCCTCCTCCGTGAAAGAAGGAGTGGGCCGTAATCCACCACGCGGGCCCAGTGCGGGTTGGCAGTTGTCACATGTTTTCGAATTTTTGGTTCTAGGACATGCCGGTTTCCTCACGATGTTTTCCTTCACCGTTTTGAGAGCAGTGGTGATGAAATAATTTACACAAAGTAAAGCGCCGGTCTGGGTTCGAACCTGCGACCTACAAGTCGTGTTTTTTGTGATAGCAGTGTTAACCTATAATTAATTGCTGTACCCGCAATTGTATCCTATTATAAATAATAAGCTGCTAATGTGTTGGTGTAAGCAATTGTTGGTTCCCGTGCCGGACGGCGCGTACGTGTTCCACGCGCGCCTCAAAGAGATGTCAGCATCGAGGAGGGGCCCCCTTAGGGCCGAAGCCTGCCGGGTCAGCGGGATTGTCTGAAAGGGTTATCGCTGGTCCGGAACATAAAGGGCAAAGGAAGGAACACGGGTGGGTTTTAGTCAGTAAGAGTCTGACACTCCCTTCCGCTCCACCCAGAGCGGGAGGAGTCATTTAATGATTTCCCATCCGCAAATAAAAAAAGCAATTGTTGGTTATCCTGAATAAATAAATAAATAAAATAAAAAGTAAGTCGCGGCCGTTACCACTTGGCCACCATTGCTCTAAAATAACTGCGTTTTAAAATACCTGCTAGACAAAGACACTACCGAAGAGGTGACGTCACGACTATGTAACTTCAAACTAGCTCCATACATTGTCAGCACCGCGAGACAAGGACGGGAATAATCCCCTCCAAAAACGTTTAAAACGTGTAGCTTCTCCCCATCGATTTTACAGATCTTTTTTGATTATCCTGTTTCACTATGCCTTCTGTAAAATAACATAACGATGTATTTGATCTAACATTTTTAATATTAAATTATTATTAATTATTATTTATTTTTATCTATTCGAAATCGATCTAATTTGTTTTTGAAGTCCTCACGAGCAAGCAACCTTGATATCGTTCGAATTTTGAAGTGATATTTAGAGAAAGATCTACAGTTGGTTGGAATATTTTTGGAACGTTCTGGCGTTACTGCCTGCAGTACAAATGTCCAATGCATTCTATAAATTGAATTTTACTTTATTTTATCTTATATTCACTGTTTCACTCGAAAGACAAAGGGAAAATGTAATTACAGAGACACTGACATGTTCAGCCTTTTCGATCGTTATCGAGGGTTACGCCGCGCCGCCGTCGCGAAATGGTTGGATATTAGCCAGACAGAATATTAGTAAGCAGTGAGGCTCCCATTTTGTACCTAGAAATGATCGTCAAAGTTGATCTAAACGTGCGTTTCACTCTAGACGGTTATAACCAGGTTCTTGGTGTTTGTTAGTTTCCTAGGTTCCGACGTAACAACGAATGTAACAATCTTAATACCAAGAAGCTCACATAAACGCCATGTGTACATGTTACTGGTGCTAAAATGTTTACGGCGCAGCGTTAGAACCTGCCGTGTCAGATATTAATAAAGTGTTAGTAGTTTGATGAAGGTGAGGTCTGCATGCAAACTTTTCATTCGAACTTGCATGAAATTTTAGCTTTTATTAAGGGGCTTACATGACCTAAAGCGCGGTCACTGTCGGACTGCATAGAAAGAAAGAGAAGCGCGATGATACAACGCTGGTGATTTATTGCAAAATATGAAGCAATAATTTAATTACAAAAAATCTATTGTTTGGAATAAAAAATTAAAACACTAGTGTTAAAGTAAGAATAATATGACAAAAAATCAGAATGATTGTATGTATATTAGTATGGTTTTTATTGTAAAAAGAAAGTTTTAGAGATATCTTCATGATTTTTTTCTATCCTATAAAATTAGTTGTATTATGTTTTCAATACACTGTCTACCTAGCTTAAATCCTGAAGAATATCATATATTTTTCTCATTTTGTTTACTGTAGTTGATCATATACTTTTATTGTTTCTTAAATTTGCGTTTTTTGTGTTTAGGTCCTGTAAGCCCCTTAAATACGCAAGCTTTCTGCAATCGACAGCTTGGATATAAAAAAGTTGTTTGAATTCATCAGAGAACGAGAGATTGGTGGCCCAGTTGTAACGGCCCTGACCTACGAGTTGTAGGTCGTGGGTACGGACCCAGGTGCCCGCTTTACTTTGTGTAAATTATTTCATCACCACTGCTCTCAAAACGGTGAAAAGAAACATCGTGAGGAATAGGAAGGAAAGGTCCTAGAACCAAAAATTCGAAGACATGTGACATCTATCAACCAGCACTAGGCCCGCGTGGTAGATTATGGCCCACTCCTTATCGAAGAGGAGACCTGTGTCCCAGCAGTGCGAACATTATGGGCTGATTATGGTTTGAATTCATCTCCTATAATTTCAATATTTAGACCAGATAATCAACGTTCAAAAACCACTCAGCGGCTGCAATTGACTAGGTTAGGAGTTTAGATCACTTCAATTTCACACGTTCTGTGAAATTGAACTGACCTAAACTCCTAAACTAGATCAAAGTTTCATTCATTTCCGATCTCGGTCACTGTACGAAGACAAAGAGTCGGAAGTTTGAATGTTACTGAAGGTATCTATCGCGAGCGGGACGCGCGAGTGGCGTCCGCTATCAACAGCTGACGGATGAGTTCTAGTTTCAACTGGCTTTTCAACCATAGAGGACAGTTAATTTAAGATAATGATAACAATGACTTTTCTATCGGAACTATCAAGTTCTTTCTGTTTCATGGCATTAGGTTAGGTTAGAGAGATGAGTACTACCTTCCTGGTAGTACTCATCTCTCATGTACTGGACAGGGTAGGTTGGCTCAATGCTGGTCCTGCTCCACATCCACGACTAATTGATTAACACTGGAAAATACTGTTAGAGCTGCTGTACATTGTAAGACTATTTTTGCGTTGTATAAACCCAATTTCCTTTGTATTATATAATTGCATAGCACAGATGTGAGTTCTATGTACAGAGCTACCATTTACCGGGTAATATGTCTTTCATTGACTTGAATGTGCCCTGGCGGCTGATACTTAGTATGTCATGCTCATTCAAATGTCTCGCTGACGGTGGCGTGTGTGTTGGATCATTTAGCTCCCTTCAAAATCGTTGAGCTAAATGGTGCTGATCCATGCGTCATGTTCGTTAACGGACGCCGTCAGTTGGGGCTGGTCATCACTTAGCTGCCTCGGCTTATTTCTAATTATTTTATTTTCGGATTGTTGTTTTGTTACTATTTGCTGTACTCTGGACGCTTTTAACGAGTAGGTACGTCCGTACGGTATCGTTCACACATAATTATAATTATAAATTCAACATTAATGATGTAAATAATATTTTTGTAAAAATATAATTTAAAAGAGTGTCCATGGAGTTTCTTGTCCGTTCTTCTCCATAGGTACCTCCTACGCTTTGGAATGGGCAGCCAGCTTCTTATTTTCTGACTGACCAACTTCTTGACAATTATTCAAAAGTGCTTGTAAGAATTATTAGAAGGAATTAATTAAGGCCAGATGGAATGACCATAATCCCTTAGAAGTTGGGTACGCCTACACGCTCGCGCCATCCCATCTTACTAGCACGGTGGGCTGTGCTGGGGTGGTTGCTGCAGGAGCAGAAAACCTCAAACGGCGCAAATATAACCTTACTGGGAGCTATATGTTTGAGCCGTTTGGGGTTGAAACACTAGGGCCTTGGGGTGCGGTTGGTTGACTCTTCACGTGACCTGGGCTGAGGGCTGGCCTAATTTTAGCCCAAAGAATCAGCATCGCCATCCAACGTGGTAATGCTGCCAGCCTATGAGCTTATCCCATTGACAGCGATGCGGACAAATTTTTGATGCCCAATGAGCTCCTGTAGCATCCCGCGTCCCGCGGTTTCATTTGCATAAGTGTCGATCCCGTGGCAATATCGGGATGAAAACTATCCTATGTCCTTCCCTGAGATACAAACTATCTCTCTGCCAAATTTTATCGAAATCCTTTCAATGGCTTAGGCGTGAAAAGGTAACATACGGACAGACAGAGTTACTTTCGAATTTATAGTATTAGTATGGATTTATATTTTAGTGTTAGCCTGTAGATGGTTTAATTGAAATAAATGCTTTGAGTTTGAGTTACAGTGGCTTTCTAAAGATAGTTGACATTTTTCCACATAGGCTGTGTGACACCAAATTTTAATTATGATTTAAAATTTTAGTTCCAAATGTTCGAATCCCTCAGGATAGCCTGATTTTTATTTTTAATTTTAATATGTCGTCAACCAGTCTAACCAGTATCTCTTTTCATCTCTTAGTAGTCAATCGGAGTCTGGAAGAGATATAGCCTTGTGCTTTCAGACCGCCCTTTATACCTACACTATTAATATTAATTTGACATCACATTTTTTTTTAGTTTGTGTAATAATCTGCACTGACAAAGTAATATTTCTGAAGTCTTGATGAACGTGTCTTCACACGACATGATCCAGTGAATATGATTTTGAATTTAGTACAACAAGCTCGTGATGACCCAGTAGTTAATAACTACCTACTTATGTGACTTTTTCAATTCCTATGTACTTTCTTAAGTTTATCTTGGACGTCACTGACATTCTGAGAGCAGTTCCCGTATTTTTGAGAACCAAGGCATTCATTCATTTTGCATTCTAATCTCAGTCGCAATCCGTTAAAAATATAATGTGGAACCTAAGATAGAAACACACTTGTACGTTTATGCTTGTAGATCTCTATTCATAGATAGCACTTCTTGCCGTAAACTTTTTTCATAGAAACCATTGTTTCCAGATACCAGATTACTGTATGTAACAAGCGTGTTTCTATCTTAGGTTCCACACCGAAAAAAATAATCGATTTACATACATTTTTGACAAGTTTTTTACATTTGTTGTCGCTGAAATGAGATTTTGACTTGAATTTGGACGTTTGTTGAGTACGAGAATTTGCCTTCTAGTTCCTATTCAATAAACCCTTTCATATCTATTCGATGTAAAATACAAATGTTTTCTGACTACAAAAGACATTGAAAAAAGTAAAAACACAATCGAGAGATCGCAGTTGTGTTTACATTGTGAAATGAAATCATAATATTATTGAAAGTCTTCTTGAACTATTCACAATAAAGTATATCACTGCGAACAATATGATGCAGAAAATTTTATTCATTCAATGATTGAACAATAACAGGACTTTTATTGCCTTACAATTTTAAATTTATTTTTTAGATGAGAAATTCATTGGAAGAGTAATATGCTTGCAAACAATGCTTATGATGCGGCTACGCTTGCTGCGGTTGGATGGGTGACCGTGACCCTTCCGTGTATCAGAAAGCACGTTAAGCCGTTGGTCCCGGCTGTCCTTCGTGGCTCTTTGTCATTCGTTACGGGTAGTCAGAAGCCCGAAAGTCTGACAACCAGTCTTTCCAAGGGCTATCGTATTACCCTGTAATTGGGCTGTGGAGGTCAGATAGGCAGTCGCTCCATGTAAAATACCGGTATTCAGCTGCATCCGGTTAGACTGGAAGCCGACCCCAACATAGTTGGGAAAAGGCTAGGCAGATGATGACCATATTTTATAATAAATGACCTGTATGTAAATAACATTTAAAAAAAAACACGTTACTGAAGAATTGAGAAAAAATCACTCCCGCCAGTAGTTTAATAAAGGTGTAATTATGTACCTACACCTATCTTCTACAAAATTAAGAACAAAAACGCTAATGTTAATTTCCTTGTCAACCAGGTATTCAGCGGGGCAGCAACTTGTTTCTACGCTTTCATCGGATTCGACATCATCGCCACCACCGGCGAAGAAGCGAACAACCCCAAGCGTTCCATCCCCCTGGCGATAGTGAACAGTCTCGGGATCATCCTCCTCGCTTACGTCTCGACTTCCATAATACTGACACTGATGGGTAAGTACATGACTCTTTTTCTATTTTCTTTCTCTTTTCAGCAAGGACTTCTCTGTCTGGTGTATCTCCGGGAACGTATCTACCGCTGTACAAGGACATTTTTGGCACAGAATTTTTGGAATAAGAAGTAATAATGCCTCCATCTTGTTTGTCCAGTACATTTCACAATCATTTTACAAATCCCATTGACAGAAAGTATAATACATAAATTAAAGGTTAAAAGGAAGGGGGAGATGGGTACCACAACTAAAAAATAATAAATAATAAACTTTTTTGCAAAAGAAAACCAACTGACTTCCAAACATTTTGGAAGTCGGTGGCAAAAAACTAAAATACTGATCCAAAGATTTCCGACATTAAAGTTATTTTTCACTTGGTAGTTTTTTTGTTTCAAATTAAATTAATGTGTGAGAAGAATTATAAAAGAATTAGTAAAAATAAAGACTTTAAAAGTTTACATGCCTATAAAGGTCAGTTTTCTAGACGATAAAGGAATGCTTAGAGGTGCTTCTCTCTGCTCTCATAAGTTTTCGGTCGTAATTTCATTTGTTGTGTAACCAACGTCACATTAAGATAGTAGTGCGCCGGTAACATGGTTTCTCAGAACATTACACCGGATAATACCATTAACCTACTTTAAATAATTAAAAAGGAAAGAATAATAGAGTTTGGGAGGCATGAAGGGCCTCCTCGTGTAGCGCAGTTTGTTCCACCAATTACTCAACTGAACCGAGTGCTCGGTGCATCCTGGACGGTTACACCCAACACCTAATTTGACTGGCCAGTTCTTCCCATGCGGTGGTAGGGCTAACGCCCGCCGGAGTCCGGCGTCAAGCAGCCTGCTGTGTTTCGTCGAAGCGTGGGAGTTCCAGTGCCTTAGTACTTGTACTATTTATTCTGTGGCGTTAGGCCTCTTCTGGGCACGCTCGTTCCATCATAGACAGGTCTATCGCTTTCCATCAGGCGTGATCAAGGTCAAGAGCGAGCCCAATCAGCAATAAAAAATAAAAAAAAAGCTTTTAATTAACACATAAAGCTTACTATAACTTGAATGAGTTTTTAAATGAGGGATCATGTTTTACCAATTTATTATTTTTAATGGTCTATACTATCATAACATTTTTATATGTCCCTTGTCTGAGGCAAACACGATGATCTGTTTTTATTTCTGACATCTTATGCATGCTGTCAAGTTTTGTTGTGTGTATTGTACTCATACGAGTATTTGAGCAAATAAATGAAAGATAGAAAAATAAGTTTATTTGCCACAGAAATAAGCTTGCATACAAAAAGTTAATTAACTTGAATAATAAAAAAAATATAAACAGGGTAAAATTATAAACAGGGTAAAATTGAATTAACTAGCGAAACTTCACAGTCATGATGGGTCCCGATATCTATATGTATAAGGTGTAAAAAAATTAACCTTACAAACTTTAAAAAATCCGCTGTTTCATACATTTTGATCAAGTAGGTAATGAACTTTTGTATTAAACAGTGGATTTTTTTTCGTGATTTCAGAGTTGGTCTCATAGTGAAAGTTGTTCAGTCCAATGGTCTAAAGCACCTCTTAAAGTTTGTAAGGTTAATTTTTTTACACCTTATATATGACGAAAAACAACGCAGGGGCGTTCAGAATTGTGTACTCAATCCATAGTAAGAGCGGTCTGCGCTACATCCGATCCGAATTCGAATTAAATATCCGATTTCAATCCGAATTGGGAATGTCCTAAATTCTGACGCATAGAGTTCGGATCTAACCCCTCATACAAATAGTACTATGGTCATTTCGGACCATAGTACTATTTGTAGTACCATTTCTCGGATTCGGATCGGATGTTGTGCAGAACCGCTGTAACAGGTGACATGTAGGTGTTCCTGCCAACCTGTATATTATTACTTAGGTACTACAAAGTGTTTTTCACTTTGTAGTAATAATATATTAAACATACATAACACAAAAGTTTCGAGAAAGGTCACTCCCATACTTTTCTAGTTCTCTTTATCATTCTCCTTCTTCGGCCAGTCAGGAACAAGTCTAAATCGTCGGTGAAGACGTCTTCAAGCACCCACTACGTGACGATCCTGTTACGTCAGTCACAGGTTTTTTAATAAATTAAAATCTCTTCTCTCTCTTTCGGCTGCTGATGTTATAGACCAACTGTCACTTAACTAAAGAGTAATCAAAACTTTGCCAATTAGATTGATAAAGTTCGACGTTTTTGGCAGTTTATTACAACTCCAACAAATTACAAGACAACTTTGATCGTAATTATTTAACAAAGAGCTATATTCATCAACTATGTTGGGGTCGGCTTCCAGTCTAACCGGATGCAGCTGAATACCAGTATTTTACATGGAGCGACTGCCTATTTGACCTCCACAACCCAGTTACTGGGTAATACGATATTCCTTGGTAAGACTGGTTGTCAGACATTCGGGCTTCTGACTACCCATAACGACTGTCAAAGATCCACGAATGACAACCGGGACCAACGGCTTAAAGTATGTAAAGATGGTCACCCATCTACAGACCAACCGCGGCAAGCGTAGCTTAACCTGATCGATCGACCTGTGCGGCTGTTATTATTTAGCCACGGGCTCCTCTTCTCTCAAAGTGCTATATTAAGGCTGTATTTATTTTAAACTTCCAACTTCACTCAAGAGTCTGCGAAGATCGATCGATCTCATCGCCATTCCCTTCCACTTAATCCCCATGCAATTGTGGTCAGTACAGGATATCTTCTTCCTCCGTGCTTCTTTATTAATCGTTATTTCAGTAGTCACCCTTTTCCATATCATCTTTCTGACAATCTTCCACTACTTCCAAAACATTCCTTACATCATCCTCATTGCCACTTGCCACATGCCACTTTCAGACTTCCTCTTATATACCTACTCATTTCCTGCTCTAACCATTCGCACCAGATACACCACATATCCCTCTCACACCATCTGATCTCAGTTACATGCAATTATTTTGCACTCATCCGTCAAATTAACACTATCAAACGAAATATAATTTCTGCAATCTGTCCTTCAACTCGTGAAATCGTACCAATCAACCTGGTGAAATTGTAAACTATTTGATGCCAGTCGAAGTTGTGGAAACTGAGAACAAAATGCAGTTTCGATATCTCTCAAGCCTTGTTAGTTTGCGGTTAACTCCAGTACCTACTGCTGCGCTAAGCTGTCTAGTAAATTGAAAATGAAACTTCGTGATATTTACAGTTATTGGTTATGAGAGCCATTCTCTCACGGAATTGTAAAATGTAATGGGCAGTGGCTATTTTTCAACCTTCAGAATAAACAGAAACTGGTATTTATTATTGGTTATACAGTAACGAAGTAGAAGTAAAAAGTATGGATGGACGGGGAAAGACGATATTAGTTTCGCGGTGCAACCGCACCGCGAAACTAATATCTAGAAACTAGAAAAAAATGGTTGATTGAAAACCTTCACTCAACCATTTTTTCGATCGCGAACTGGCAACTCTACATTTAGGTGAAACGACGTGTTTATTATTTTCGATTCTACAGTTTTTTGTTGACTATAATCATTTTGATAACTGATGAACAAAATCTGTCGTTTATTTGATAATGAAGCAAGGAAGTCATGTTTTTCTACCCCCTTTTAAAATGATAATTTATTAATTTTCTTTTAACTTTATTTTTTGCAGATAAATAAATAGTGGTAAAACAGAAATAAGTAGATAGATATTGTACCTATAGATAGAAAGATGATTTGTTCGAATACCACACTCGTTATGCACACACTACACTTAATAATTAAATATGGGGAGCATAGAAAGCCAGGCATGGTGGCCTGTCACGGTCTTTCACACAGTTTTTGACCCGAATGCATTTCGCGTGCGATGTTGGCCACATTGAATAGGTCAGGGTAAAAGCTGTATTGCAGGTGTGGTAGCATCGTAATGTAAAACAACGCATTGTCGTCTAACAACCAGTTGCTGGGGTACTTTGAATGAGGTACAACTATTGTCCACCAAATTCTTTCAGGTTTGTTCATTATCTTACATATAATAAAATGGCAGCGAAGTCAAAACTGTACATTTTTAGGGTTCCGTACCCAGAGGGCAAAAACGGGACCCTATTACTAACACTTCGCTGTCTGTCCGTCCGTCTGTCTGTCACCAGGCTTTATCTCAAGAACCGCTATAGCTATATAGTTGATATTTTCACAAATTATGTATTTCTGTTGCCACTATAACAACAAATACTAAAAACTAAATGAAATAAATATTTATTGGTGGTTCCCATACAACCAACGTGTTTTTTTCGGCGTTTTTGCCTTGTGGTACGGAACCCTTCGTGTGCGAGTCCGACTCGCACTTGGCCAGTTTTTTCGTAGTTGTATGTATGGTTATGACTGTGAATGAAAAACCCCGTGTGTTATATTATTTTTAAGAATTATAAGATTTATTAAGTATTATTTTAATTTTAAGAATGCATCAGTCAGTGTATCAGTGTTGTGCCATGAGATAGTATCACTAATTCACTAAAACCGAAAAAATTGGCAAGAAATGGGAAATTATTACTAGATGAAGGCTGGGTGTGAGTTAATTCCCAATAACATCACAAATTAACAATGTAAGAGAACAGATCGGATGTCCGACGTGTTCAGTTGGTAATTGACTTGTCACCTGACAACATGATAATTTGGTGTTGGCAACACCGAATTGTTGTCCAGTCTCTAAAATATTTCTCAATGTGCCAGCCAATCTCTGAAACTACTTTGAAATGCTGAAATTGTCGGTTTTAGATTGAAACAATGTCACATACTGGGTCCCGTTGAAATTAAAAAGAAAGAAATTAATTCATACATAACACCTGCCAAACTGCCGACAAATTGCTTTGCAGTTTGGCAGGTGTTATGTTAAAATAAAATTGTAACATTAAGGATTAAATAAATAAATAAAAAAATCATCGGGCCCAAAACAAATACGCAAATGCTCTAGCTGAAAACACAGACATTTATGCTAAAGTTTATACGAAATAAAATCACAGATATACACGAAGTAAAGGGTTATGAGCTCGCTGTATCACTTCACATATTGAAGGACTCTCTGGCGAGTGAAAGAGAGAACTTAGTTTTTACAAACTAATCAAATATTTTTCAACCCTTTTCATACTATAATTTCAACAGTTCCTCGAACTCTTAACTTTTAACGTGTTAACTGAGAAAACAACAGTCGAACCATCGGAACATAGGTTTATAATTTTATTTAGGAACTGGATTCTGCTCGCGGCTTTGCCCGCTTGGTTTTCGGAAATTATGTAGCTTAAGTTACTCCTTATAATGTCAGCTGTCTGACATTGAAAGTCCCGTCAAAATCGCTCAAGTCGTTTCGGAGATTAGCCAAAAGAAAATATATATATATTTTTTTGTATAATTAGCCGTTTAGTTAAAGACCTAGCCTTTTAATTAAACGGCGGTCGATTTGAATGATTTTTAATTATAGTTTAGGTTGTGGCACTATGTCCATTAAATTATCTAAACAATGGTATATCCATTGCTTAGATAATTTGAGACATTAATTCTGTACTTTTCAAAAGTGATATAATTCAGTAGAAACGAAAAAAAAATCAAAATATTTCTAAAAAAATTCCCGTCAATCAAGTTTGAAACGAAAATCATTTTTTTTATAGATTCGTTTCTCCCATAGGTGGAACCCTATCAAAAATGGCTCTTTTTCAAAGTAATTTAATAATAATTAATAAAAGTTAACTAATATAATTTCTATATCTATGGTTTTTTAAACGATCAAAAGAGCATTATGAGTCGTGCTCTTTTGGATTATCCATTTTTTTTTACATATAATGTATATGTATTTAATGAAATAAAGGAAATAAATAAAGACTCTAAACGTAAAAACATCACTTAACGACAAAACAAACTCAACAAAAAAAATAGGCAATCATAGGGACTGCCGTCATAAGCGAGCCCACCACTAACTAAAAACTCATCGAAGTTCAAGAGTTAATTACAGGCTCCTATGACACTTCAGCAAAAGAGTGCACCGGTCTGGAACATCGTTATATATCAGACACTGATAATTATATTATGTAATAACTGGGGCCTTTATTCCCTTGACGTATAATAAACTAGGTTACGGAAATTAGCTCCACCGCCGCGATGAAATTGAAAACCTGTAGCATAATGCATCGTGCTAGACAACGAGCGGTAAGTTAATTAAAGAGCATTGAACTTTTGCTCACCCAATATTATCGCAGCAGAAGCAACATAACACAACGCCTGTATTCTCCGTAGGGTTTTTCCCATTTCGTCTGTTATGTTTATCTACCATAGGAGAAGGCTGTCGCCCAGAAGAGGGAAGTTTATAGGCTGTTATGCTAAGTATAAAAGCTGTAATTTTCTATTGTCCTAATATTTGTGGCTCTTTATTCATATGAGTTTGGTTTTTGTAAGTCTCAACTTGTGTTGTGTGAGTGAAATAGGTCTGACGGAGAAGGTACGTGTGTCTCGTTCTTATCAGCCATATTTTAATTACTGTGGGCGTACTATGGGTAGTGTTGGTTATTGCGCAGTAGAAAAACCGTTTACAGTTCAAATCACATTATAATTAACGAACAGTTTAATCACACTAGCGAATCATACACTACAGTGTATCATACGCTACACCACTCAACGATACGGAACGCGAGACAGTTTCTGAGCACATGTTGTCCGTTTGATGTCCGATGACCAAGTGAGTGACACCGCTCTGTAGCGCTCACTCGACTCAGGCTAGACTCTGTGAAGCGCCACCAGATGGCGCTGGCGTCCCGATCAGTCAAATGAATGACGTATCTATGTTCTATCTTATGGGTTTGGTTTCAGCCTCCTTCCAGAAGCTGATTAAGTCTCCCGGTCTTCCGTTATCCGGTCCGTTCCGGTCCGGTCGGTTGAGAATGAATGAATATTTTAATATCCTGTCGGAAAATGAATGACTTATTTCCGACAGGTAATTAAAATATTCCAACACAATTTGTAGAGTTTTCCAACATAATGCTCATTACCGATACTGAACATTTTTCCGAAATGAGTTCAAATTAACCTATCATTTTAATTAAGTAGTAAAACTGATTGTAAAATTACGTCCGGGATTCAGGCTTCAAAATGCATTTTATATTCTCTGGCGTGCTCTGTGTAATTAAAACATACAAAGTGGGTATTGTTTTTTGGTTCGACTAAAATCCATCATAATGAAATTAATTAACTGAATATTTGCTAACTAAACAACCAATCATACCGCTCGAAACAAGGATGGTTTCATGTGGTCTGACTGCAACGAATGATATTAAAAATTCTGTGCGACTCACCCACACGATATAAAATTACTTACTTACTTTACAAATGAAAAACCGATCCGATTTAGGTAAGTAAATGAAACAAAAATAAAACCATTCAATGTTCAAAAGCAATGACGATTTTTATAATCGATGGTGATTTTAATACTGGCAGACGCAGCAAGACAATAGATTCGTTAACAAAGCGCTCGATAATGCAGGCTGCTAAACAAGTTAAAATTATGGCATTTTGAACTTTACTAAGTACGGTTTATATGAACTGAAAGCTCTGGTTGTCTTTGATCTTAAACCATAACATAAACGACAAAAAATTTAATACCTATACAATTTAAGTCCGATGGGTACCTACCCAATATTTTTTATAAAATCTTCCTCTGACATCGCCATTTTGTAGCGCAATTAAAATGAAAAAGACAAGTAAATCACTTCGCGACAGATCACGTATTTTATCTTGTTAAAAAAAATTCGACTAACGAAAGATATTACAAAATAATATCAAAATGTAGAAAAATATATCTATCAGGCAAAATTTCAGAGGAAGATTTTATAAAAAACTAGCTGACTTATTATGAATGAATGTATGAGAGAATGAATTATTTTCATTCATTTTTTTTTCGTGAAATTTTCCCATGTTTTAATAGTTATTCTACTATTCGGGGCGGAGACAAATCAAAGATCATAAAAATCGGTTCAGCTGTTCTTGAGTTATAAATGGTGTAATTAACCCGACTTTGTTTTATTTATATAGATACTAGCTGCGCCCCGCGATTTCACCCTCATAAGTGTCGACCCCGTGGGAATATCGGGATAAAAAGTAGCCTATATATTAATCCAGGGTGTCAGCTACCTCCATACAAAATTTTATCAAAATTGGTCCAGCCGTTTGAGTGTGAAGAAGTAACAAACATATAAACACACATACTCACAAACTTTCGCCTTTAAATATTAGTGTGATTGGGTACCTAGGTACCTACTCTCGGACTTATATTGTATCTTCAAATTTTTGTCGATTTTAAGAACTTCCTAAACGCAATAGCATATTCAGCCTAATAGTGTTACCACTTCAGTGACACAAGGCTGGGGGCCTAAAAAGGCCACTTAGGCAGAATCATAAAAGGATAACATTATGAACCATAATATGGCGAAGACAGTCCGTGTTTTTCTTTTTTTCGCTGCACTACTTAGGTATAATCAAAGAGATTGGGATTGGATTTGGATTGGATTGATTGGTATTTTAGCACAGATAAAAAAAAAATAACTGTAAAATTCTTCACCAATGGGATTTGCTACGATTAACTTAACAGTTAACTGTCCATTATGATTCATAATGTTATCCTTTCATGATTCTGCCAAAGTGGCCTTTTCAGGCCCCCAGTATCCGGACAGAGGGAGTAGATTGTAATTCAACAGTGCGGATTGGTAGATGTCACATGACAGCGAATTTTTGTAAAATAATTACCTACTAAACTAAAGTTACTACAGTTCAAAATGCCATAGTTTTAACTTACATAGTTTAGCTGCCTCGTTATCTAGCGCTTTTGTTAGCGAATCTATTGTCTTGCTGCGTCTGCCAGTATTGGTCTTGTTTTTTTTTTTTTATTTAATCCGTCTGTGGCGCAGCAAAGATCCTTGTGAATTCCGAAGATAACTTAATAAATAGAGGTTGTATAAACGGTGTTTTTTGTCCTGATATTAGAAACCAACGTTTGTAAAGCCACGAAACGTACACCCTAATCAATTATAGCATGTTTTCAAAGAGACGAAATCAACAGTTCCTTTTTAATATCTATTTTAGTCATTTGGTATTTATTTCATTTTATAGTTTAACTAGCTTAGTCAGTCTTACCAGGGGTATCGTATTACCCAGTAACTGGGTTGTGGAGGTCAGATAGGCAGTCGCTCCATGTAAAATACTGGTATTCAGCTGCATCCGGTTAGACTGGAAGCCGACCGCAACATAGTTGGGAAAAGCCTAGGCAGATGATGATGAGTTTAACTAGCTGCCCGGCGCGACTTCGTTCGCTTGGTGTCCTACTATCCCTTACCCTACCTACCCTACCCCTACTCCTACCCTTCCCCTACCCTACACGAAATGAATAAAATAAAAAAAATATCAAGAAATGATGTATCATGCTACATAGAAAAATGTCTGTCTTTCATAAACTAAAATACTCGTAAAAATAAAATAAAAGAGTAAACAGACCAAACAATTGAATAAATCAAACTATACAATCTTATTACCTCCGTATTACTGAACGCACCCTGTTTGACAGGTACGAACAGTTTGTATGGGATAATAAAATTGTTGCTTTTACTCATAGATATCCGACTATTTTCCTTACAACTTCTTCATGTTTTCTCACCTTTTAAACCTTCTAAGGACTTCAACAAATATTTTAAAAAAATAGCCAAATCAGTCCAGATATATATAATTACCTATAGACTATTAAAAAATAGGCGTTGGTGGTAGAAGGGTGAACATTTAGAGTAGCACGTATTTTTAATGCCGAATCATAAAAAAATAAAATGACCAAACAATAAAAAATAAATTTTTGGGGTGGACCATACTTAGGGAAATGAAAAATAGTTTACGTCCTATTTTCAGACCTACTGAATATAAACACAAAATTTCATAAGAATCGGTCAAGCCGTTTCGGAGGAGTTTTGGTTACTAACACTTTGACACGAGAATTTTTGTATATTAGACTAGGCATGTAAAGTCAGGGATATTAATTGTTAAGCAATTTGATTTGATACCTACTTAATTTATCCGTATATTCATGGTATATCGACGGCAAGTGCCAATACCTCCTAAGTGACAAAGTCATAAATTTACACAAACTGAAAAAAAACGTTCAAAAATAGACACGTTGCGTTGGTTTAGTTGGGAGGTACATATTTCAACATTTTAATTGAATGCTGTTGCAACTAAAAATACACTTAGGCGATTCACTAAAACATGCGAATAACGCTTTTAAATTCAAAACGATAAAAAAGTGAATTACTCAAAAAATGTCAGTAAGGAGGTATTGGCACTTCGCCGTCGATATTCAAATCAAAGCTGTCATTCTTTAATAGTTGTATGAAATGGCTATAACAAGGCAAGTTGACGTAGTGATAACAACACGAATATGACGAAACATTATTATTACCAATAGAGCCATATAACCGACTTCTTAAAGTTATGCTACTGCTCTAAAAATACATACATCTGTTGCATATTGTGTGTTATCAATCAACATGAAATGGACCAACTAGTGTTGCCAGACAAGACGGTGTATAATCAAGGTACAAACACTTTGATTATACACCTATCTTGTATCTCCTATCTAGTCTTGAAACAACCGAAGTACCTAGTAGAGAATGCTTTCTGCGGCCGCACAATAGAAACTTCTTAGGTCCCATATACAAACGATCAATTTCGTTTGTCAATTGTCGTTTGTTTACCTTTATTAACATTAATATCCTACAATATGCAATACAGGGTTATTGGTAAAAAAAAAATCTACGGCGAATAATGAGAAGCACTTCCCACATCCATGTCGGAAAACAAATTGGAAACATACATTCTACTTTATGAGGGTACTTTATAAAATCTTGAAATGGATACTGCTCAGAGTACACTACAATATAACAATATGTAACAGTTAGTGCCAGCATTGTATCTTTATGGATTTTATTTCAATAGATCAAAAGGCTACACGGTCTTATACGTTCTTGTAGATATCGATTCTTGTTCCCTTGTTCGAATGTAAAATATTGGATATTATTGGATATCCAATTTACTGAGTAGACAATATTTGTACGCCTTGCGAGGCGGCGCATAGTGATACAATATCATACCAATGTGTCACAAATAAATAATAGAGGGGCCCGTGGCTAAATAATAACAGCCGCACAGGCCGATCGATCAGGTTAAGCTACGCTTGCCGCGGTTGGTCTGTGGATGGGTGACCATCTTTACATACCGAGACCCCTCCGTGCCTCGGAAAGCACGTTAAGCCGTTGGTCTCGGCTGTCATTCGTGGATCTTTGACAGCCGTTACGGGTAGTCAGAAGCCCGAAAGTCTGACAACCAGTCTTACCAAGGGGTATCATATTACCCAATAGCTGGGTTGTGGAGGTCAGATAGGCAGTCGCTCCATGTAAAATACTGGTATTCAGCTGCATCCGGTTAGACTGGAAGCCGACCCCAACATAGTTGGAAAAAGGCTAGGCAGATGATGATGTGTCACAAATAAATAAAATTTGAATTTGAACGATAATATTACGATTTCTGAAAGGAACACTTCAAATATTATGTGCTTAGAAAATTCAGTCATGGATTACCTCGCTTAACTTACAGAACTTACTGAATATTAATAGGTATTGATATTAATATTCAGTCTGATTTGTACCATAATACCATTCAGCCTTTTTTATAAAATAAAGAATACCTTTTTGCGGCGATTATAAGACTTCAAAGTAAAAAATCACATTCTTTTTGACATTATCACTATCGACGGTGTTTCTCATTGTCCCTATTGAGTATCTGAATCAAAAGGCTTTGTTCTTGGTTGGTGACCGCTACCAAGTCGGATTTTAAACATGACCGTCCTTTAAATAGGTATTGTTATTAGGTCCTTGGTTCGATGGCCAGGTCGGGAGAGGTCATATTGGGTTTTTCCATCAGGAATTTTCAGTAGCAGCCCGAAGTCGGGATCTGTGCCCTGTCGATAGAATTTGGATTTGAAGCATAACTGGTGAAATGTGCTCGTGGTCATCAGTAGCGCTTGCGACCTACGTGGTAGTCAGTTTGTCGCTCGCATGACTAAAAGTCTTATCTGATTTTTAGCTGATTTGAGTTAGAACAACTACATTATTCTATTCGTGATTCTTTACATTTTGTTGCCTTTCGGAATGGCAATTTTGAAAGGCAACAAGTGTACCAACGTGGTTGTAAGTTCGTCGCTGGCATGACTAAAAGCCTTATCTGATTTTTAGCTGATTTGAGTTAGAACAACTACATTATTCTATTCGTGATTCTTTACATTTTGTTGCCTTTCGGAATGGCAATTTTGAAAGGCAACAAATGTACCAGCGTGGTAGTAAGTTCGTCGCTTGCATGACTAAAAGCCTTATCTCATTTTTTGCTGATTTGAGTTAAAACAACTACATTATTCTATTCGTGATTCTTTACATTTTGTTGCCTTTCGGAATGGCAATTTTGAAAGGCAACAAATGTACCAACGTGGTAGTCAGTTCGTCGCTCGCATGACTAAAAGTCTTATCTGATTTTTAGCTGATTTGAGTTAGAACAACTACATTATTCTATTCGTGATTCTTTACATTTTGTTGCCTTTCGGAATGGCAATTTTGAAAGGCAACAAATGTACCAACGTGGTAGTAAGTTCGTCGCTCGCATGACTAAAAGCCTTATCTAATTTTTTGCTGATTTGAGTTAAAACAACTACATTATTCTATTCGTGATTCTTTACATTTTGTTGCCTTTCGGAATGGCAATTTTGAAAGGCAACAAATGTACCAACGTGGTAGTAAGTTCGTCGCTCGCATGACTAAAAGCCTTATCTCATTTTTTGCTGATTTGAGTTAAAACAACTACATTATTCTATTCCTGATTCTTAACATTTTGTTGCCTTTCAAAATGTTTATATTTTGAGATCCAAATAACATAGAGGTACGACGGTTAGTGAAAACTTAGTCGGAGACGTGCGTTTTTCAATCTCATTAAAGTGATTTCATGCCAAAAGGAATCCGCATGCCATATTTCACTTTTTTTTTTAATATTCTGTATTTAGGTACCTTGATCCGAAAATGAACTAAAATTTATTTACCTTAAATCGATATTCAGGGTCTTTTCCGTTTGGTTCCGGGAGGGACCGGAACCAAACGTAAAGACCCTGAATATCGTTCTATTATTACGGATTCTCACTGAACTAATGTATATTTCTTTATGCCAATAGTACTTTCAAATTTCATACTATTTAAACTACAATTTGATATACGACAACACTACGATACGATCATTTCCCACCTCAATACTTTCTTTACTTTGTACAAAGCTTTTCTGTATATAAATGTACAGTCTCATTCATTACTTTAAATAATATTAAGATTTAATGTTTCGTCGTTGTATTAACTCATTATTCTATCCGTTATAAATACTGATCCTTTAATTAAATATTATCTCTATAAACCGTTAAAATTAATTCGAATCATAATATTTTCGTTTCCCTACCTTTGTTTCCTTTGTAATACGAACAAAACATGACAAATGAATGCACAAACCGTGGGAAGCAAAAAGAAAAAGAAACACTACGATCAGTCTAAAGATTATTCTTATAGTAGTGTTCATTATTTTTTTATAGGCTGTTTAGCGGTTTTTCCAGTGCCTTTATTCACAAAAACAAAACCAGAGCGCCATTTTCCATAAAAGTTATACAAGTCTGTTTTTTCCTTGCAAGTATGTTGAAAAACGTCGTATGAAACGCGTGCGTATTGATCGTTACAAACTCCTTATCATCGGGTTCGGTGATCATCATAGCACATCATAATGTACTATTACGATGAAAACCGTTTCTATCCATTTTCTTGAATCAAACAACTTGTTTATATAAACTTATCGGAAAAGCAAACTAACTTAAATTTAACTGAATTTTTCATCTGATTACCTACTACTAAAAGCTTTCATATTTTAACATAAAAGTTTAAAGCCATGTTTTCTGTCTAGCTTTCTCGGAGAAAATAACCTGTGTAAATAAACTTATTGGAGAAGTAAACAGGCTTTATTTCTGGTGAACTTTATTGAGAAAACAGAAAACGTTTGTCAACAGTTTAACTTCGCCTTTTTCAAATGATACCAGGTTATTGACAAACAAATGTTTGATAAAATATATTATCATTTATAACGATACTTTTTACCCGACTACGGCGAACCATAATGAAGGGTTATGATTTTGGACCGGTAAGTATGTATGTATGTTCATCTGTTCCCTCATTACTTCAAAAGTACTTATAATAATTTGACAAAATGAGGTATCGTTAGAAGCGTCTTGACCGTCCATTATAGGCTATGTGACGTCACACTTAATTTGATATGGCGCCCTCTAGAGGACGTAAAGTAATGAATTTAATTATGAATATTTTGGGATGGTGCCTTGTGGGGTATCAAATGAAAGAGCTTAATTAGCACATTTCAAAAATATAAATTTTACTGAAATAAGCCCCAAAATAATTAAACTAGCTTACATATTATTGTATTAATATTATCTTATTTGATTTTATTTTGAAATAAGATAATACTAATAAGTTCTTAACTTATAGTCATTACCAAAGAAAATCATAATTCAAGTTATTGAACACCTATTGAAAAGATATTTTTAATATGAGCATTTTTTTTTCGCTTAAATTAACAGCCATTTTTGTGCACTTATTCCATAGACAGCGATGCCGATGAATTTTGAAGTTGATGCCCAATGAGCTCCTCATTTTTCCTTTTATTAACATAAGTTTAGATTTCATGGTTTTTGTTTAATTTAATTTACCATGTTTGCTAGAGATATTTGATCCTTATGATTGACCCTATCGATTGGTGCCATAAATGTACAGGATGTTTTTTTCGGATTTTAGTCGGTTCTATTCCCGGGTGTGGCAAGCGCATTTTCAAAAATCTTTAAATGCTGTTTTGTTTCTTTTTAAAAACAAAGGAATGTTTCCTTTGAGTAACATTTGCTGTCTTCAGTATTTAGAGTACTTTCCCTCTAGGTACTCTTCGAAAATTCCACCCTGTATACATAATATATTATATTATATAATTAAGTGTTAGCTTGTACATTGTAATTAAAGCTTTTACATTGTAATTAAAGTTTATTCAAATACATGCAGTATTTGAATAAACTTTAAAATTAAAGTAAGTGACACTCGTATCAACCGCAATACCTGATTCATTACGCATCTAATTAGAGCGTCCAGTCGAACAATATTCGGTTCATTATTATGCCAAAATGAATATCTAAAATAATATTGACGCTGCGTTTCCATAAACATGATATGAGAATATTATTTAAAACCGAACGCGTTAGCTCGATTTTATTGGAAAATAATTTTATCAAAACCACTCTTGCAAAAGTTTATTAAATTACGGTCAACCACAGCCACAATTTCATTTTAGAGAGAATTTATGAGATTCATTATTACCTCCACTTACATTTTATGATTAATAAAATTAACTTATTAAAACAAAATGTGTGGCAATTTTATCTGTTAGGTAAGTAATAAAAAGGGTTATATTATATAATTTTGTTTTTAGTTACAACCGAAATGCCTAACGGATTTCTTTTATTCAATTAAACGATTATCTAACGAACGCCAAATCGATACTACCATTCATAAAAAACTCAAAGATGAACTGGAAATTAGCCAGACTCTATGAACATGGTTTGAAAGTATCGGCACTTACTAAAGCTAACAGGTGAAGACTCAGAAGATATGAGGGTGTTATCACGAGAGACAAGACAAAAAAATGCACGAAATCTTAGACCGAAAAACAGTAACCAAACGCATCAAGAATCAGTAGTAGAAGAATGAATATGCCGAAATGAATCATACCAATCAGAAGTAGCACATCCTGTGATGTGCTACTTTCCACATGTTTATAGGCGCTACGAACCGCACCTGCTGCATTCAGCAATGCAGTACAAGGCCAAATCCAAGAAGGTCGGCCGACCTATTTACACATGGAAGGACTAGGTTTTACACTTAAGGTCATGTAAGCCCCACATGACCTAAAGCGCGGTCACTGTCGGACTGCATAGAAAGAAAGAGAAGCGCGATGACACAACACTGGTAACTTATTGCAAAATATGTAGCAATTATCTATTTATAAAAATCTATTGATTGGACTAAAAAATTAAAACACTAGCTTTAGTAGTTAGTATCTATGTTGCTTGTATAATCGAAAAAATAATTAAAAAATCTTTAATCTAACAAAAAATCAGAATGATTGTATGTAACTATATGTTAGTATGGTTTTTATTGTAAAAATAAAGTTTTTAGAGGTATTTTCATGATTTTTTTCTATCGTATCAAATTAGATGATTATTATATATTTTTCTGATTTTGTTTACTGTAGTCGGTCATATACTTTTATTACTTCTAAAACTTGCGTTTTTTTTGCGTTTAGGTCCTGTAATCCCCTTAAAACAGGACACAGAGTACTTCAACAAGGGAATCAATTTTTGGATGGATACAGCGGAAGACAGAAATAAGATCAAGAACGCTGCTAGTGAGATTTACAAAAACCAGACGGATAATAGCGAGAGTCTCGCTATTATCCGTGTCTGGTTTTTTGTAAATCTCACTAGCGTCTGACTATTATCCGTGTCTGGTTTTTTGTAAATCTCACTAGCAGCGTTCTTGATCTCATCGAGACCTCAGGCGATGACATTGAAAACAGCAACATCTAACACGACTTAACACAGCAGAGCAATGACATACAAAAGAGCCGAGAAAGCAGTTAATCCTCGCCAAAAGATTCATCGGTGAAGCTTGACCTAAGCCAACACGGCGCGTGGAGGGGTGCGGCGACATATCGTTAAAAGACATCCACTCCACTAGTCCAATGCTAGGATGCATATCCGGTAGGCTCTTAAATACTTCCCTATCCTACGGGCACGTCTTTCCTACCATTGCCGCGCCCCCCGGTCTGCTCCTCAATATGCAATGGTCGCTGTAGCACTATGAACATTTGTAGGTTCATTCGATTAATCGAGACTGGTTTAGCCACGCTGGGATCGGTGTATTTCATTCATTCATTCATTCAATTACGAATATCTAACGATTAGCTTCTGCCCGCGACTTCGTCCGTGTGAAATTTCTTGCTCCCCGACCCACTCCGTCGACTCGCAACGCCTCCGCGCTATTATTTCGTTTTCAATTAGTGTTCTTTCTATCTTTCTTTCTATTTTTTGCTCTGCCCCGAAGCGTCCTAGAGTGATGTTAGATAGCCTTCCTCAAGAATTGGGCTACCAAACGTATAAATATATTTTTTAATCCGTGCGTTTTTAGCGCGTTCAAACAAACTCTTCAGCTTGATTATTAGTATAAATATAAATATCTACAACTTCTATGAAATATTGTCTTTTAAATATTATGGTGGAAACAATGGAATATTAGTCGAACAAAAGTAAGCGCCCCGTAAAGCCTAGGTGACAATTCATGGGATTCGATAAAAACCAAAATTTAGACGAATTTTAGAAAACAAACAGCAACTCGCGCTGAAAGTGTCCGTGTACGTTACCAATTATATTATTTTTCTTAAGTTTTTTTTTTCTTTTGCCCCCAGTGCCATACGATCAAGTGGACACTGACTCGGCCTTGGTGCAGATGTTCGCCCACGTCAACGCACCGACCTGCAAGTACATCGTTGCCATCGGCGCTCTCGCTGGCCTCACTGTCTCCATGTTCGGCTCGATGTTCCCGATGCCTCGTGTTGTGTACGCAATGGCTCTTGACGGCCTGATCTTCAAGTAAGTGTTTCTTTTGCTGTGCTTACCTTTTTTTTTAAACTTTGCCCCTCTCTAGGAATTTCTCCTGTATTGTGGGTGCATTTACAAACATCTAAACTCACATACACAAACAACACAAGCAAACAGACAAACAGCCAGACCCGTAACAACTACTTGTAGGTAATTTATTTATTTCAACGTTATTTTACTTGAAGAAATGCTTGTGGATGTTCCCAATACTAAGGTCGAAAACTACACGGTTATCCTTCCACTAACTTTGGTTTAGAGACCACATTCATCAGCCAACCCGAAACCAGAGCACAAAATGTTCAGGATTAAGAAAAACATAATACCCTCAGAGCACGGAATACTCTTTCAGATTTTATACGTGACTAGCGGACCCGACAGACCTATCGGGTAATTGTGAATCTAAACCATCTAGGAACCCATTCAAACACACAAAAATGTCAACAAAATCGATCCAGCCGTTTTGGTGGAGTTCAGTGACATACACACGCACTGAAGAATTTAAAAAATAAAGATTAATGTTGTAGCACGAGTAAATGGTGACACGCTTGGTTTGTCTGGAAAGTGATGACCCTGGCGCCTCTAGCAACAGCAGCCAAGGTGTCAAAGTCAAATTATTTGTTTCAAGTAGGACATGTAGGTACGTCAAAATTTACAAGTAGGTAAATTATATTCATTCTAGTCCAAAAAGTAGTTTCGTCTCTTTGTTGCTAAAACTATACTGATACTTTGAACCGATGATGATGCAATAATAACGTGAAATATAACAACGTAGAACTTCATATGTGTTCACTTAACATACTTTTAAGGATTGATATTGAGCAATCCCATATTATACGTTGATCGAACCGAACCACGCGAACTGTAAATGAACAGCTGATATTTGATCAAACATTGACCTGATCCTCCAATATTTGCACTTCACGATCCTACCTAGTAGTACCTAAACAAAAAACAAATGTAGGCATGTAAAATAGATAGCGTTGCTATGAACCAGTGGTTTGTAATACGTCGTGTCAATTTAAGAGCGTTTACGCCGTACGGCATTTCATACAAACTTTCAATGAACCGATTTTAATGAAACTTCATACGCCTAAGCAGGATACAAAGGTCTAAAAAGTTAGTAGAGAACATTTTAAAAATAGTGTCACAGTCAAATTAGACCGATTTTAAATTTTCCATAGAAACAGAGATTTCCAGTTATATTTTTTTAAATAATATAAGTAACTAGTCCGAGACATTTTCCGTCTAAAGCCTCCCGCAGACAGGACAGGCGCGACGCGTTTCTGGTAGAACAATTTCTATGAAGTTTAAGTTTTTATATAAATTGTTCTACTAGAGTTGCGCTGTCGTGTCTGTCTGCCTTTATCGTAGGTACCTACGTTAGCAAGTAAATAGTAACATGAGCTTGTATTTAATCTATTTAATTAATAAAGTACAAGTTAAAGTTGCTTTCATGTCTCTTTGTGTGACCACTGACCGCGTTGGTTTCCAAACTAGACAACGAATTTTATTTCCCATCCACAAAAAAAAAGAAAAATTATAACGGATTTTGATGTCTATCATTTACGTCCAAAGAATTTATTCCGAAAATGTTGTGTAAATAGGTTATTACATTAACATTTAGCTTAATGTTATAAAGAAATCTCGATGTTTTGTCTAGTAAAAACTGTGCGGGTCTCGCGTGGGTACAATTATATAAGTTTCAATAGGTTGTATATTTAAGGTTTCCCATTATTGCATAAACATATAAACCGAGGTTAGGCGGAGTTAGGAGAAGCCTGAAACAGTTTCATAAGTGTTGCAGTATTTTATTGCGGGGTCGATAAATGGAATAACTCGAAACAGCGGTTGAACGCATACGCCGTTAGGAAAATTCGTGATTTGACTGATTTAGAGACAGCCCGTTTAGTTTACTTTAGTTATTTTCATAGTGTGATGTCGTACGGTATTCTGTTGTGGGGAAATGCCGCCGATATTCAGACAATTTTTATTTTACAAAAAAGGGCAATTCGTTCTATTTATAAATTAAGTCCTAGACACTCCCTCAGAGACAAATTTAAAGAGATTAATATAATGACTGTGCCTTCTCAGTACATTTATGATAATCTTTTGTATGCACATAAAAATATTAATCTGTTTAAAAAATACAGTGATATCCATAACATAAATACTAGGAACAAACACAAATTTGTTGTTCCTACAACAAGGCTCAAGAAAATAGGTGGCTCGTTTAGATGCCAATGTATACATTTTTATAATAAACTTCCTAGCCACATTCAAGAACTAAGCCTAAATAAATTCAAAGCTTTTATAAAGCGAAAACTATGCCAGAAAGCCTATTATACTGTAAAAGACTATATTGAGGACAAAAAGGCTTGGGATTGAGCTGCTCCAATAGGTTTAGACAGTGAATGTTATTTTGCAATTTTTACACTTTAATATTTTTTTTTTTTTTTTTAAGTATCTATTTACTTACACAATGACATGTACATTTACTGTATAAAGTATTATATTATTTTAATTATTGTGAATGTGAGGACTATGTGGGTCATTGTTTACATTTTAATCGTGGTCTGGCAGTTTGAGTAGTTTATGCGGCCTACCCAAATGTCCTGTCTTTGGTATTGTTCGTCGAATCGTTGAGCTCCTGAAGTTCTGAGTTGAGCTGCACGGTTACTGACAAATGCGTGCACTGACTGGACAGGTCCACTCAATCTGTGTGGTTCTTTCCTCAAAAGATCTTTTCAGACACTAATCTACATGGTCCTCAAAGATTATGTCCGGATTTTTATATACACATTGACATTGATGAATTTTATTTAGACAATGACATGAATATTTACTTTGTAAAGTATTTTTTATTTTATTTTTCTTTTCATTTAATTATTGTGAATGTGAGGACTATGTGGGTCATTTTTTTTCTGTTTTCCTTCTTAGTTTTAATCATGATCTGGCAGTTTGAGTAATTTACGCGGCCTACCCAAATGTCCTTTCTTTGGTATTGTTCGTCGAATCGTTGAGCTCCTCATTTCTGAGTCGAGCTGCACGATTTTTGACAAATGCGTGCACTGATTGGACAGGTCCGCTCAATCTGTGTGGTTCTTTCCTCAAAAGACCATTTCAGACATAAATCTACATGGTCTTCACACGATCTGACCAAGATTTTGTCTGGACTTTAAAAGAGACTGTGACCTCTGAGTTTGTTTCGGCCTTTCTTCTCAGAGTAGTCAGATAGGAAACGCCGACCACATCTAGTTTAAAAAATATGATGACGTGTAAAAGTGTTTGTAAAAACCTACTTACAGAAATAAATCATTTATCATTTATTTATCATTTATCATTTAACGAGTCTAATATTATTCACATTTTTGTAGTTGACCAAATGCAGGAAAAACTGTTTTAATGGTTGTACCCAACCGATTTAGTTTTAACCTTTCTGAAAATCATCACCAATAATATAAAATAAAAGTCCCATCCCCATCCATTGAATTAGAAAATATAATAAAAATGGTATGGGTCCCGCCTGCTTCCAACTTTTATTTAATTTAAAATGGGCTTGTTTGTAGCTTTAGCAGTCGGGTTTTTTTATTTTTTAAATTACTTACTTTTTTTATTATGTAGACTATTTTAGAGGAAAGTTTTCTATCCCAAATGTCAAAATCACACTGACAACTGTCAGATGTCTAAGGTAGTGAACAGTAACAGTAGAAAACTTTCTATTCGACGCGACGGCCACAAAGTATATGCGGTTATCTACAAAATCCCGCGAAAAAAAAAACAAAATTCCTAAAAATTCCACTGTCAAAGATCCACGAATGACAGCCGGGACCAATGGCTTAGCGTGCTTTCCGACGCATGGAGGGGTCTCGGTATGTAAAGATGGTCACTCATCCACGGACCAGCCGCGGCAAGCGTAGCTTAACCTGCAGTGCGATTCTGTAAAAATCTCACCGTGAAAACTTAGGTGAAGTGAGTTTGTTTTTGCTAGGAATTGACACTATTGACAGCTCACTCCACGCTCACTTCACCTAAGGTTTCACGGTGAGATGGTTACAGAATCGCACTGCTGATCGATCAACTTGTGCGGCTGTTATTATTTGGCCACGGACCCCTCCTTATAATGTGACTTAATATCAGTAAAAATTAAGAATTAAAAAGAAAAAAAATCGTATGACAAAACAAAGAATTCTGAGTCGAATTAAGTAAAAGAGTGAATTTCGTAACAAGTGCAGTTGACTCTTTCTACTTTGCTGCCGTCGTACTGTCTACACAGTACGTCATCTTTGTCTACTCTTCCGTCGACAAACCGGTGCTCATGCTACGCGTGTAATAAACAGTTTTTATGTATTTTTGAAGAAAAATTAATTTAAAAATAATTCGGAAGCTATAAATTTACCATGTCAGAGGAAAAAATAATTGAGGTAACCAATAAGCTCACTACTCCCCGGCGTTTCCACTCACATCGGCATTAAATGCCTCTTGTTAGTCGCCCTTAAATAATAAAGAAAAGAAAGAAAGAAAAGAAAAAGTATTTATTGCCACTCGTACAGGAAGATCACAAACTAAACTAAACACAGTCAAATAAAAATAATTCATTATAATAATTGCTGCAATTGCCACATATTTTAATCTCTCTCGATAATATACATTTCCTATTTCCTCATGAAAGTGTCAAAGAACCAGCTTTCTCTTTACGAAACTCTAACGATACGTTGCATCACTTGCATCGCTGAATTTAATGAGTACTACCTAAGTCATTCCAAAGCGCAAATCCCTCAAATGCAAATGGAAACAGTCCAAATGTACGTTTGACCATTCATTTCCGCGTATTCTATACCAATGATAAATTTCGCACTCTCACAATTCTTCAGTACGTGTGTATGTCACTGAACTCCTCCAAAACGGCTGGACCGATTTTGTTGACATTTTTGTGTGTTTGAATGGGTTCCAAGATGGTTTACATTCACAATTACTCGGTAGGTGGCGCTGCGTTCAGGCAGGACAACGTCTGTCGGGTTCGCTTGTGACGTATAAAATCTGAAAGAGTATTCCGTGCTCTGAGGGTATTATGTTTTTCTTAATCCTGAACATTTTGTGCTCTGGTTTCGGGTTGGCTGATGAATGTGGTCTCTAAACCAAAGGTAGTGGAAGGATAACCGTGTAGTTTTCGACCTCAGTATTGTGAACATCCACAAGCATTTCCTCAAGTATAATAAACGTTGAAATAAATAAATAAATTTGACGCCACTGCGTTCACTGCTGCGCTGCGTGTTGCGGGTACGAATCCCGCACGGAACGAATATTTGTATGACCTACAAGTAGTTGTTCTGCGCGCTTAAATACACGAGATGGCGCTTAAATACACGAGATGACGCTTAAATAGACGAGATGGCGCTTAAATACGCGAGCAGGCGCTTAAATACACGAGCTGGCGCTTAAATACATGAGCTGGCGCTTAAATACACGAGCTGGCGCTTAAATACACGAACGAGCATGTTGTCGACGGCTGCAATTGCCCCTTACGCCACATACGTTCATTTAAATGATAAGTGTGGATAAAAGCTGTTATCTAACCTAAAATATATTTCAGTTGCAAGTCCAGTAAAAATTATACTTACCTACATCACTTTCGCGATTAACTAGAGCACTTTGAACTCACTTCGGCCTCGGTGTTGCCCTCAATAACAGTAAGCGAAGCCTGCACTTTGCGGCCCTAGCGCCGCGTCACAATTTGCTTGTTATTGGTTATTTAAAAATCACTCTATTAAGTATAGGATTAATTAACGGTTTTGTGATAAAGAACCCCGAATTCCAAACCGATATAGGGATCGAAAGAGGTTGTTTTATTTATAATATTTTATTTATGTTCTGTGACGATCGATCAGGTTATGCTACGCTTGCTTCGGTTGGTCAGAGGATGGGTGACCATCTTTACATACGTGCTTTGGAAAGCACGTTAAGCCGTTGGTGCCGGCTGTCATACGTTTGGTATTATTATAAAAACTATTTACCATTCGTTGATAAAATACAGACTACATTCATTGTAATAATTGCTGCAATTGCCACATATTTTAATCTCTCTCGATAATATACATTTCCTATTTCCTCATGAAACCGTCAAAGAACCAGTTTTCTCTTTACGAAACTCTAACGATACGTTATATCACTTGCATCGCTGAATTTAATGAGTACTACCTAAGTTATTCCAAAGCGCAAATCCCTCAAATGCAAATGGAAACAGTCCAAATTAATGTATGTTTGACCATTCATTTCCGCGTATTCTATACCAATGATAAATTTCGAATTCCTCGGAATGAAATCCCTTTGGCGTCGAAATGTTATTACGTGCGAAAGCTAAAATAAATAGTCGGTACGGTATAATGACTCAATTTACCGAGCCTTTTCCAGAACTTTACATGGAGCGACTGCCTATCTGTCCTCCATAATCCGGTTACTGGGTAATACGATACCCTTTGGTTAGACTGGTTGTCAGACTTTCGGGCTTCTGACTACCCTTAACGACTGTAAAAGACGTAAAAATAACAGCCGGAACCAATGGAGGGGTCTCAAAATGTTATGGATTCGGTTCGTCGATCACCCATCCACGAACTGACCTCAGCAAGTAGAGCTTTACCTTCGATCGACTCGTGCGGCTATTATAATTTAACCACTCGCCATAATGACTTCTGTTACTAAATTGGAACCGACTCTCGATGGATTCTTTTTACTCCCGTTTCCCCCTTCTAGTTCGCTTTAATTAACAGATCTGTTTACAAGAACTGTCCGTATATAGACAGAGTAACTGCTGCTAATGAAGTTTTAAATGATCTGTGCTCATGGAAGCGATAGCGAATCCCGCTCGTTTTCATTTGTGAGCTATTGGTATTGGTAATTTTGCTTCCAGCCGGCCGTGTGTGCGTTTAGAGTCAACTTAATAGCTGTTCTAGTAGTTTTTGGGAATTAGGAGCTTTTGATGTTCGTTAGCACAGATAAAGAGCCATCTTATTAAAAAAATGAAAACGATTTTCCTCGGAATAAAAACTTTTGACACCTTTTTAGGGTTCCGTAGCCAAATGGCAAAAACGGAACCCTTATAGATTCGTCATGTCTGTCTGTCTGTCTCTCCGTCTGTCTGTCTGTCTGTCTGTCTGTCCGTCCGTATGTCACAGCCACTTTTCTCCGAAACTATAAGAACTACACTGTTGAAACTTGGTAAGTAGATGTATTCTGTGAACCGCATTAAGATTTTCACACAAAAATAGAAAAAAAAACAATAAATTTTAGGGTTCCCCATACATAGAACCGAAACTCAAAATTTTTTTTTTGATCAAACCCAGACGTGTGGGGTATCTATGGGTAGGTCTTCAAAAATGATATTGAGGTTTCTAATATCATTTTTTTCTAAACTGAATAGTTTGCGCGAGAGACACTTCCAAAGTGGTAAAATGTGTGTCCCCCCCCCCTGTAACTTCTAAAATAAGAGAATGATAAAACTAAAAAAAATATATGATGTACATTATCATGTAAACTACCACCGAAAATTGGTTTGAACGAGATCTAGTAAGTAGTTTTTTTTTAATACGTCATAAATCGTAAACCACAATTTACCATTGATTCAATCAACTCAAAAATAAAAAAACATTTAATTTCATAAACATAAACCTTATGAATAGACCCGGATGTTACGGAACCCTCGGTGCGCGAGTCCGACTCGCTCTTGCCCGGTTTTTTTTTACTTACGATGATTTTTATACCGCCATTCAGTGAGGTCTGATAAACTTCGAAAGTACCTACATATACGATCGAAACTGTCGCTGAAACGGATCATTCAAAAAACATCGAAACATTTCATGGTTCGTTTTCTCATTTTAATCCGTTTTATAAAGTTTCATATAGATAATGGTCCGGTGCAAATGCATGCATACTGCTTTCGACGTTAAATGCGCTTCCCATCCCTAACACATTTAAACTTGAACATGAAAAGCGCGGCTGAATTTTCATTAGATTACTTTGTGTGAACGTTTCACTGGCTTATAGATCGTTGCATTCAGCTGGATAATTGCGTTACACGCTATGAGTAACAATGTCTATCACTTTGACAGTTCAGCAACATTCATTGCGTTATTCACTTTGTTGAGGTTTTTGGATTATTAATATCATTCAAAATAATTCCGAAAAACCGAGGGAGATTGATAGTGTGCTACGCAATTAGGGTGCAGGTAAGACTTAACATTAGAGCCTTGGGGCCCAACGTACTACAATAGATTTTCAACTTATTTTTTTTTTTTAAACTTTGCCCCACACTAGGAATTTCTCCTGTACTGTGGGTGCGTTTACAAACATTTAAACTCACATACAGAAACAGCCAGACCCGGAACAACTACTTTATCGCTAAGGCATTAGGTTCAAGGTTGATTGGGAAAATTTGACAGTTTCGGATAGCTTGATGTGCTGGCGTCTGTGCGTACGACCCGGCCCCGCGGTTTGGAAAATTTAACGTGGACATCCATAGAGTGACGTGGAGTCGTTTATTGCGTTATTAGAAATTCAATACATTGGTGCTTATGGGTGCATGCAAACGTACAGGAGTTGTGGGTAATTATTTAATGATCCTACCTTCCCTTTGTGAAAAAGTGTTCTCTGTAACCCGATGGTTCTCAGGTATGTTTCAGTACAAAAATACTCGTTACACCGTATAATTATTCGTTACCGCATTGAGTATTGTGATACATTCGAAGCTCTAATACTCACAATCTCTAGTCTAAATACAAATCTGCGGGAAAAACTCACCATCCGTACTGTGATGTTTTATTTTTCTCTAAGAACTGAAAATGCTTTATGGATCGCTAAAATCTCGGCAGTTTATCGCATTCTTGTTGGCACGAGCGGTTTTAGACAATAAGCTGCTAGACTCTAACTACAAGTCAGTAGTGTCATTAAACATGAAAGTGGATATAAGTAACATTCTGAAAATGTTGTTTTGAGTTTATGATAACGCAAGAAATTACTGTCCGAGCTCAATTTTTCAAGCCGCGGGGCACCAATTTTTTGCGTGCTAGCTTAAACAGCATCATCATCATCTGCCTAGCCTTTTCCCAACTATGTTGGGGTCGGCTTCCAGTCTAACCGGATGCATCTGAATACCAGTATTTTACATGGAGCGACTGCCTCCACAATCCAGTTACTTGGTAAGACTGGTTGTCAGACTTTCGGGCTTCTGACTACCCGTAACGACTGTCAAAGATCCACGAATGACAGCCGAGACCAACGGCTTAACGTGCTTTCAGAGGCACGGAGGGGTCGCGGTATGTAAAGATGGTCACCTATCCACAGACCAACCGCGGCAAGCTTAGCTTAACCTGATTGATCGACCTGTGCGGCTGTTATTATTTAACCACAGGCCCCTCTACCGTAAACAGCGATTTATCAAATTAAAATTCGTGTCCTAGCAACAATTTTTCACAATGATGCTTTGTTTGATGTACTGCCGGTCGATTCAGTAAAAATCTCACCGTGAAAACTTAGGTGAAGTGTGTTTGTTTTTGATAGGAATTGACACTATTAACAGCTCACTCCACGCTCACTTCACCTAAGTTTTCACGGTGAGATTTTTACAGAATAGCACCGCAGAATGGCCATAACGGCTTTGTGATGTATCTTTTACACCCTGTAAATCAAATTGATATTGTAACACACGAATGCCCTAAATTAATTGACCAATAATTGGACTTCGCTTCATAAGCACTATCACGGCATAGACTCAATTAGATTACGTGATCAATATAGCTAGTAACGTTCCCAGAAATAATTAGTAGTAATGCTATGAGCGACGACTTAGTGCAATTCGCGTTCAGCCAATTAGGAGCAAGCTGTAAGGTGTGATCTCAACTTGAAACTTAATTAGTGCAATATTGAAATACGTTTCCCGTGATTGGCTGGAGATTTCACCTTCGACTTTTTGTAAGAATGGCATCTCGCAGTTCAACCTGAGGGGTTGGGCTTTCCTGTGGATGCCTCAATAAATTAAGGCCTCCAGCCAAGGCATAACGACTACACGCTAAGGGCACCCCCTGTGGGGTTCGGACCTCGGCTTAGGGCGTCGCTGAGAGAGGGCAGCAAGGGACAGGCTGGATCGGAATTATTTTAATTTTTTGGGGACGAATTTAAAAGTACAGGCTCAGCGGCGCGGGTTGGCTCGAGCAAGGGTCGGGGCGGACATGGTACGGGGTGTCGCGACGGGCCTCAACGGCGAGGGCGGAAGGACGGATGATGGGTCTTGTGTTTTCTAAGTGTGCTGGTGGTCTTTCTACTCTCCTGGAGGAGGGTAGTGGCGTCATCGGGGGTGGATTTCACCTTCGACGTAATGAGGAAGTATTTTATATCGTCGCTCGCTTGTTTAAAAGTCCTATCTCATTTTTGGCTGATTTCAGTAAATCAGTTAGGACAATTACATTTTTCTATTCGTGATTCTTTACATTTGTTGCCTTTCAAAATGCTTATATTTTGAGATCCAACATAGAGGTACGACGGTTAGTGAAAAATTTAAAGAATCATGAATAGAAAAATGTAGTTGTCCTAACTCAAATCAGCAAAAAAATTAAAAAAATGAGATAGGATTTTAGTCATTTGCTTCTGCAACGCCATATTACGGTTAATTTCTGTTCTATCATCATTATCCACAGCCTGACTTCACCTACTGCAGCATAGACCTCTTTTTAGGGTTCTGTACCAAAATTCTGAAGACTCAGTCTGCCTGTCTGCCTATCTGTCTGTCTGTCTGTCACAGCTGGATATCTCAAGAACTACTAATGCTATCAACTTGAAATTTGGAATAGTTTTAGATGACGTTTGCCCAACTATTTTGCAAATAATAATGAAATGAAAATATATGTACATTTTTTGCAACAAGGACTGAAAGCAGGTCTGAAAAATTCGAAGTGGGGCTACTAGGGCATGTGGGGTATCATATGAAAGAGCGCAATTTGCACATTCTCATACATTTTTTTTAGGCCGCATAGTTTTTGACTTTTGATAAAAAATGATGTAAAGAAAACGTCCCCCCCTAATCTCCGAAGTTTGCAACGAGAAAAATCTGAAATAATTGTATGTGATAGAAGTTTATATAAAGATTACAGGAAAAATAAAACAAAGTCTCTAAATAGTATACTTTTTCAGAAATTATCAACAATAGATTCCTTAGTTCCGCTATCGATCAAGAGATAGCGCTGACATAAAACTGCAATATTCTATACCACAGTGCACAGTGTTAAAATTCTCTAACAAATATAGGCCTCGCCGATGAAAATTTTAAAACATATGATGTTACGGAACCCTCGGTGCGCGATTCCGACTCGATCTTGCACGGTTTTTCATGTGCCAGTCCCCGCCCCTGTGCCAGCCTCACCCAGGTTCTACCCACGTTGGTAACAATGTCCTCCGCCCATCTCGCCGCCGGACAGACATTTAGTCTTCCAGACCTTGGACGCCACTTGGTCACTGCCTTACCTACTCCACCTGCCATTACTGCGCCTTGCTAGGTGTCCTGCCCAACTACATTTGAGTTCCTTAATTTTCCGATATCGAAAACCTTCGTACATCTGTTCTATAGGTTCAAAGAAAATGTTTACCCTTAAAAAACAGATTAACATTTATAAACTTACAAGCCGTGCACCCGATGGGATTTTCCATCGCCAAAAATTACCAACGACCATACAAACTTTGATCCCTTATTTAACCCCTGTAGGCGATGAACTTTCAAAATCCTTCCATAGTGAAAATTCTTTTTCATCTCTCATACCCGGAAAGTAGTGTTTGTTTGATCCGAATAGCGGGTGGAAGACGCTGCTTCCCACCCTTGGTTGGGAAAGTCTCTTAGTAATTGCTTCCCTCCCTAGGGCGGAAATGAATTTTAAAAATAGAACTAAATTTAGTTAGATAGACAGCTTAGTCAGGCATACGACACCCTTAATTGATTAAATGTAAATATTTATTATGCTACCCATCAAATCTTATGAATGTGCGTTAATTAGGAGAGTTGGATAAAAAGCTTATATGTTAACGCCAATAAATCTTTCATATTTAGCGCACAAGTTAATAATTTACCTTGAATAAATTCAACATACATAGGTAGGTACGATAATCGCCATTTTGATCTCAGTTGTGGTCGAGGCTAAAAAACATAAAAAATGGGGATTTCGAACATCCTGACTTCACCATAGGGGACTGTGAATATACATAATTTAATTATTGGACGAATTTATCCATAGTTTAAGGTAAATAAGTAGTGGTAATAAAGTTTTTTGATATCTAATGTCGAAGTTTCGCGCCAATCGTGTGAGCTTACATTTTTACTTTTCACAAATTTCACACACACAGATCTAGATAAGATTTAAAATGTGACAAATATTATTGATAATATTATAAACAACATAAAAATCCCCAGGTTTTAACGTAATAGTCAAACACAGGTTCAATAATACGTATTAATCATTACCACTACTCAATTTGTGTTCAAAATCGCCGACTATTGATTTTTTTTATTGCAATGATGTGTGAAAGCGATTATTCCAAACAATTTTTTTTTTTATTTCGATTATCTCGAGTAATTAATATGACGAATGTAATCGATACCTACTTGAAAATAAAATAAAATTATTTTAAGCAATAAATACAATAAGCATTGTTTATAATAATGATTTGCTTTTCTAATATCATTTCAATCTCTTCTAATATCATGTCAATAACAGACAAGCCACAGGTACCTCATTTACTGAATTTCGAGCCGAAATGTTTCTATAATTGAATTTATATTCGGAATGCGCTCGCCGTTTAAAATTATTTTAATTTATTGGACAATTATTTATTGTGGATTTTATTTTTCATAAGGCCTAATAGTTTACTACAGAATTCCAAGTAAGTAAGTAAACATTTTTTAGGTAGGCTTAGCAAAAGTTTGTTTGAGAATGATGATAAATTAATTCTATAAATTGGATATTCTGCAAACACATTACATTTCAATACATTTTATTAAAAGAGTTTTTATTCAGTTTCTACAAATATTTTTCATTTTTTATTGCGAGTATAGATTAGGCTGTACGCACGTTTTGAATCGAAATAAGAAAGTTGGGTGGACGGTCAGCACTAAAAAGTGTCACGTCGCAACAAAATTTTTAGTAATTTTTATCAAGATTATCATGTTTTCTAAGTAGTTTATGAAAAATGGTAAAGCGGGACGGCCCGCGGCGGTGACACAGAATCTACTAATGTCGCGGTAACGCGGTGTGTTCCATACTTCAAATTTAAAAAAGACTAATGAATAGGTATGACTATGTACCTACTATTCATGTAATTATTATCAATAAATATTTTAGAAAAACTACTATTTTTTACTTTCCTTATATTCGAAATGAAAAGTAGAGTGTTTAACGCGGGTGAAAGTCATCAATTCCTTTCGACCCTTGTATAACAATCTACTATATTTTCGACTAAGAGGTTTAGGCGGTATGTCTGTCAGTGAATGAATGAATTCCGTGAATGAATTTAAGATTTTTATCTTAGACAAAGAAAAGTATAGATGGCGGGTAGCTCCATTTCATTTCCACAAGAAAGGGATAAAGTATTGAGTTATTATAAGTACCAGAAAAGGATAAAGCTATACTATTTCCGTCTCTCAGTGCGTGCCAGTTTTTTCAAGGCAGCTTTTATGTAGCTCATGTTAGTTATGTTAGTTTTGTCTCATGTGTGGCCACGCTACCCGATGCTCTATAGCTTTCTTACTCTAAGATTTTTATTAAGTAAGTAGATAAACTAGAGTGTAAAAAATTAGTGTCAGGTGGAATTTTCAAATCAAATCCTTAGCATTTTTTTTCAGCATATTTTTACCAACTAACTACAATTGTAAACTTACACCTTCTTCCCAAGGGGCATAAACTACAGAACGGCACCTGCTACATTCCTCACAAACTCCTTTTGCTTCGTTTACGGTCATACATCTGGCCATACAAGTATGCTGGTTTAAAGTTATTTTTGACCAAATAACTCACAGTCTTTAATTGCATCGTGCTTGCATTCAAACATGGTGTTAATTAATCAATTGAACATCGCTTCTGTCATCATTTACCTGAACAGCTGTTGTATTTAATGTTCTTGTAAGCTACTAATAGTCACCCTCAGCCAGTATTTTACCCAAATATAGGCCTTTGGGCAACGCGACAAGCCTACTGCATATAGTATACCTACTAATTAGTTATCTAATTAATCCGCAATTCCCTCGTGCATTTGTGATTTCGAGACATAAACCCCTCATAATTGACCCTCAGTTCGCAACGCGACATGCACACTATATTTCAATAAATATTTCAATATTTTTCTTCATAAAAAATAAACTAACAACTCAACTAAACAATCACCCCGGTGGTCCCGTGGTCACAAGCGGGACTGCTGAGCGTGGGGCCTGAGGTTCGTTTTCCAGGTCAGGCAAAGTGTTATTTGGGTTTTTCAACTAGCAATATCTCAGTAACAGCCCGGGGTTTGGTAGTCGGCGGTGTGATACCCCGTGTCTCGGAAAGCACGTTATGCTAAGCACGTTAAGCACGTTATGTTGTAGTGGAGGGAGATCAGGCGCAGGACCTATCCTGCGCCTGATCTCCCTCCACTCGTGTCGGATTGTCGTCCCATCGGACTATGAGAGTAAGGGAGGAGTGATTACACCTGTGTCTACTCACAAACTTGTGCACTATAATATCTCCAGCATAGACGGCCAGTCTGAAAAAGGTTCAGTCTGGAGGACTAGTATTACTATTGTGCACAAATATAGGCATTTGTTCAACACCAAAGCCTAGTGAATGGTAATAATAATAATGATTATATTATCAATTCAGACACGAAATCTCTTATGGGGTATAAAAATAAAATAAATCTCATTGTATTAATAATTATGAGCAACTTTTACTATCTGAAATCACGAAAAAGTCAACGGTTCTATACATTTTGTAGAGTTATGTGAACATAAATGTAGGGGGTACAGCTGATTTTTTTTTCGCTATTTCAGATTTGTTCCCATAGTAGAAGTTGTTCGTAATGATGAGTACAATGACCCCTTCAGACATTTTGTGTATGAATAGATAGAACTTTTTTTTCATCGGCAAAGCCTATATTCGTCAGAGAATTTTAACACTGTGCACTGCGGTGTAGAATATTGCAATTTTATGTCAGCGCCATCTCTCGACCGATAGTGGAACTAATGTAACTTTTGTTGATGATTTCTGAAAAGGTGTGCTATTTAGAGACTTCGTTTTATTTTTCCTGTAATCTTTACATAAACTATCACATAGAATAATTTCAGATTTTTCTCTTTGCAAACTTCGGAGATAAGGGGAGGAATGTTTTTTTTTTTTAATTTACGGCCTAACTTTTTATCCCGATATTCCCACGGGATCGACACTTATGCGGGTGTAACCCCGGGGCGCAGCTAGTAAAAGTCAACTCAAATAACATTTCATATTGACTATATGAATATTATGTTACTGCTCAGACGTCTATTTAGACTTTGCAGGTACAATAAGGCTTAGGGGATCAGTTCAATAGACTACCTGAACGGGCAGCGGTAATACTATAATATTGTAATAGGATTATCGAACGTCTCAGTTACCTGGCTAATATAGATAAAAGGCGCTATGTCCGAGCCGATTTGAGGGGGTGTGGTGCGGGGAAATCTGCGGTGCGCCCCCCTCGCTTTCAGCTCGTCGAACACGTTAGCAGGGCGACTAGCGACTACATGACCTAAAGCGCGATCTTTGTCGGACTGCATAGAAAAGGAAGAGTAGCGCGATGACACAACGCTGGTAATTTATTGCAAAATATGAAGAAATTTATCTATTTACTTATATCTATTGTTTGGACTTGGATTTATTGGTATTGTTTTGGATTGCGTGGCGATTATGGCAAACCCTCCCAAAATTGGGGGAGGCCTATGTCCAGCAGTGGACGTCTAACGGCTGAAACGACGACGACGACGATTGTTTGGACTAAAAAATTAAAACACTAGTGTTTTAGTATGTTCCTTGTAGAATAATCTGACAAAAAATCATAATGATTGTATGTATATTAGTATGGTTTTTATTGTAAAAAAAAGTTTTTAGAGGTATCTTCATGATTTTTTTCTATCGTATCAAATTAGTTGTATTATGTTTTCAACACACTATCTACCTAGCTTAAATCCTGAAGAATATCATATATTTTTCTGATTTTGTTTACTGTAGTCGATCCTACACATTTATTGTTTCTAAAAGTTGTGTTTTTTACGTTTAGGTCATGTAAGCCCCCTAAAAGTTTGGACAACGGCTATAGCACAGGCAGGTGCAGGTGACAGTGATATCAGTATGACTGCAATATTTAAACAGAAGGAAAGATAATACAAATACAAAAATATGTATTTCTTTCAAAAAGTGTACACAGTTGGTGATTTTTGTAGTAAATCACACTAATATTATAAAGGCGAAAGTTTGTGAGTTTGTGTGTGTTTATATGTTTGTTACTTCTTCACGCTCAAACGGCTGCACCAATTTTGATAAAACTTTGTATGGAGGTAGCTGACACCCTGGATTAACATATAGGCTACTTTCTATCCCGATATTCCCACGGGATCGACATATACGCGGGTGAAACCGCGGGGCGCAGCTAGTGTTATTATAAAAACGCTTATTTTATTTAAACTACCAAATGATTGTGTGTTTGTGTGATTTTCCATGCGTGTGAGAATCCATAAAAGTTGATGATCCGGTATAATTTTTAAAACATTTATGCTCTCTTGGATCGACACCTTGTTTTTCAGCTCGAGCGAGACAATGGCGTCGATTCTGTTGTTCACAAACTAAACTTAACTAAAATTTAAGTTCATGCATCTTTTTCTTTCTATTTCATTAAGAAAAGGACAGTAGATAAATATTAGTTTAGTCCTGTCATTATTCGTTTAGTCCTGTTACTATTCTTTGAATCCCTAGGAAGGACTTGGTTCTCAAATATGTAGCTGTTGGTTGTTTTGGATCAAATGTACCTACAGACGCCACTCATCAAGCTACCCGAAACTGTCTTTTCCCAAACAACTTTAAACCTTATGCTTAGAACCGAGCAGTGGTGACCAAGTGAGCCGTGGTGGCCAAGTGGTAACGACCGCGACTATTACGAGTTGTAGGTTGTAGGTTCGAACCCAGACAAACGCTTTTCTTTGTGTAAATTATTTCATCACCACTGCTCTCAAAACGGTGAAGGAAAACATCGTGAGGAAACCGGCATGTCCTAGAACTAAAAATTCGAAGACATGTGACATCTACCAACCCGCACTGGGCCCGCGTGGTGGATACGGCCCACTCCCTCTCACCGAGAGGAGGCCAGTGTCCCAGCAGTGGGAACATTATAGGCTGATTAAGAATGATTATTTCATCATCATCATTTCAGCCGAAAGACGTCCACTGCTGGACATAGGCCTCCCCCAAAAGGGGAGGGGGCATAATCGCCACGCTTGGCAGGCGGGTTGGCGATCGCAGTGTGGTATGGTGGTGGAATGCATAGAGAACGCTGCTGCCCATTCTCCGGTACGCCCCTTAGTCGCTTTTTACGACACCCACGGGAAGTATGGGGTGGTGCTATAATTTAAGTCCGGCACCACACAGACATGACCACCACACAGACAATGATTATTTACATAATTTTAATTAATATTGTATACTGTTCTTTCATTAAAACAGTTGGCATAAAATGAAAATAAAAAACAGACCATTATTATTAAAAGTAGGTTTATTAGGCACTCACGAATATGCAAACTTTTGCCAACTGCATCTTAATTCGCACTAATAATCAAGAGAAAAAGTTTTTCTTTGCCAAGGATCCACACAGAACTGGCGTGGGTTGTTTAAATCCGTCGGGATACTGGAAGCGCACGTCTCTTTGAGGAGTGCCGACATACTTTGCGTTCCCCTTTACGACCGAGGAACGAGAATGTGAATGACACGCTTAATAATTTTACTGGAAGAGCTAGTACTTTGAGCGTGGTTTTAAACGGTCGTGAAAATATTCCGGTAAAACTCGGAAAGACGAAGTAAATGACAGAGATTCCTCGTCGTTTCTCGGAAAGGCACTTTGAACTCATGTCGTTTTAAATTCTATTTTCCAGGTTCACATAAAACTATGCGTCAAACTTTACGTACGTTCTTCAATGGTATCCAAAGTGCAGGCATATAAATTAATTCCCTATTTTCTTTTGTTTCAGGAAACTGGCAGCGATCTCCGAGAGCACTGGCACCCCTGCTTTTGCAACCATCTGCGGAGGCATTGCAGCCTCTGTGGTGGCCCTTTTGATCCAACTTGAGGTGCTGGTGGAAATGATGAGTATCGGTAAGTACTCTCTGTCTTATTATAAAGGTTTCTGCAAAATGCAACGTAGCATTGAAACGGAGTCGACAATTTAAGGGAGAGAATTGACCTAAGCTATACCGAAACGCTTGTGTCGACTTTGTTGGAAATCGTTTTAGAAACACAAAACCACGATTGCCACTTGTCTAAGCCCTCTGATCAGAAAACTGAGGACGCAGCGATTTAGGTTGTTCAAATAGAGGTTGGCAAGCTACAAATAATAAATGTGATTTTAATAACGCTATTTAGTACTAAACACAGTAAGTTCCAGTAATACTGGAAAACTTATTTGCTTAAAAGATCCCAGGGAAAAGATTTTACAATTTTCCACAATATTTATTGGTGATAAGATTTTTATTTTTAACCGACTTCAAAAAAGGAGGAGGTTTCTCAATTCGACCGTATATATATTTTTTTTTTATGTGTGTTCGCGGATAACTTCGTCGTTTATGAACCGATTTTGATTATTCTTTTTTTGTTGGAAAGGGGATATGCCAAGGGTGGTCCCATGATAAGGAAACCAGGATCTGATGATGGCATCCCAGTGAAATCGAGGGGAACTTTCGAAAATCGTAGGAGCAACTAGTGCGTATGTTAATTTTTTCATTAAGTATTTTAAAGCACTACAATTTGATGAAGGCCTGGAGTCGATCTGATGATGGAGCCGAAAGACAGTCGAGGGGACTCCTCAACGATCTACAGCAGTTACCTTGTGTTTGGGCTTGATTAATTTGTATTGATGTGAACTTTACACCTAGATGGGTTGTGACTGTCATTAGGGGTCTGATGATGAAGACAAAGGACAGTTAAGGGAACTCCTCAACAGTTTACAGTAGCTACCTTGTGTATGTTCACCGATTACTCGAAGACGGCTGGACCGATTCCAAAAGTTCTTTTTTTATTTGAAAGGGTATACTCTCGAGGTGGTCCCATTATCATCAAGTTGGAATCTGATGAGAGGATTCCATGGAAATCGAGGGAAACCCTCAAATTTGATAGACAAAGCTACAGCGATTTGGATATTTTTTAAAGTAACTTGAGCATTTGCTCTCGGAAATCATCACTTGGTAAAGTGGAGCTGATGATGAAGATCACAGATGGCCATCGGAACTACTCACTGACAAATATTTCACGGGTTGCGATTCGATTACTTTAATATGGTTGCTAAGCAATTTATGCTCGTCACAATGCGTATTGCGAGTGATTGTTGAGGATCTCCTGGTTCTTACCGGGAGAACTCCTCAACAATTAACGTCCCAGCATCGGGAAAAGCAATATTTTGTAAAAGGTGATGAACAGTTGGCATTAGGCTATTGTAACTTAGATAAATTACAAACTGACCCACTAAAAAGTGAAAAATAAAAAAATATTTACAAAAAAAAAAACAACCGACTTCCAAAAAAAACACTACAAATTGAAAAATAACTTTAATTTCGGAAGTCGGTGTCAATAAACGAAAACGCGAAACCAAAGACACCGACTTCCGAAATTAAAGTTATTTTTCAATTTGTAGTGTTTTTTTTGGAAGTCGGTTGTTTTTTTTTTTTTGTAAATATGTTTTAATAATAATTATCCTCCCGCCAAGGCAACCTCAAAGCAAGCTGTAAGCCAAGTAGGATACAGTTGAGTAACATAGAGCACAAGTGCGTACGCAACCCAGGTGGAATCCCCCTTCCCTCACTCTCTTAGTGTTGTGGGAATGGGACCCGATACGACCGGGGAGAGATCAGACGCCGAACCAACGGTTTTACGTGCTTTTCGAGGGACAGGTTGTAACACCACAGACGTCGAAATTCCTGGCTGCTTAGAAAAAAACCGTGATGGAAAGATCCAGTTGAACTTTTTCCAACCCCAGGCTCAGCAGTACTGGTTAACCACGACACCAGTGTGACAGTTTTAATAGTCAATCTCTACTAATTGGAAGAAACTTAGTTGAATACGATTATTTATTTTTGTCCTTTAAAATCGACATAAATACAACTTTAACCAAATCTAAAATTCATCCGCATCGCTGTCGACTGGTAATGTACTCAAGAGACTGGCGGCATTACCACGTTTCTGCCCAAGGTAAAAGCAAGCCCTTGGGTCACGGGAAGTGTCAACCAACCGTTTTGAAATTTCTTTAAAAAGACCATGAGCACGGACCCCACGGCCCTATAGTTAGATTTCCCGAGTTGTTCTAACTAAAACAACTCGGGAAAATCTACCTAATATAACTATTTAAACCCTGAAAAGAATATGAAGGAAAGATCAATTTAAAAACAACCTAAAAAGTGTAGCAAGAAAGTGTTTAAGTTTGGCATGGAAACTTTTCACTTTGGACTTCGATCTTTCGCGTAGTTACAACACGCTGAAGTTTTAATAAAAAAAGGACCGACTTTCCCAGGACCGAGACAAGATGTTTCATTTTTCTTGTAGTTTACTTGTATAACGTATTTTTAATCTATTTGTGAGTAATTTTTAAAAGCTGAACCATTTTGTATCTAAGCTGCCAATTACATACAGTTAAAAAAAAACACGTAAACGTAGAGACACAAAAAATGCAAAATGATAAAGTTTCACATGAATACATGGGCGCTCATGAAACGTTAGAAGACGCACAGTTTCGCGGGCGTTTTCTATGGAGAAGAGGCGGCAAGAAGATCCCACGGTTACTCCTTTAAAATAATTGCAAGTCTAAGGCTTTTTGAAACGTTTTTCTTGCTGTGAAAAACTACGGTTTTATTCGGGGTGTGTATGACACACGGTCGTCAGTGTTGTATGGATCTAAAACTATTGAAAGTTATAGAAAGTTACTGAATGTTATCATGTTGCATAAAGTTGCTCCACAAAAGTCACTTCGGTGTAAATGCAGCGTAACAACTAAAGTTTAGCTACTCGATATCTACTTCGACCGATCTTTGAAGCATCTGTGATTTCTCCCAATTAATATAAAGTCGATATTCTAAAGCTACCTTCCGGCGGTTTCTGCCTTGCATTCATGCTTGAAATTCATCTTCAACCATTACAATGACAACATCGATGTAAATGAGTAGATTTCTCTTTTAATAAACGAAGTTTAAATTCTCAAGGTTCATTTTGCTCTACCATTTAGATATATGTATTTTAGTTGTAAAAAGTAAAGGTTTATAGTTTTTTGTTTGTATTGTGTTACGTTAGATACAATGGTTCAGCTGTAAAATAACTTGAATAAGAAATGAAATGTTTATTTCTGCTTTTTTTTTTACACGTCAATATTTTAAAACTAGAAGGCAGCGGCATTTCCTAACTGATTAGTACCTGAGATGAAATGCCGAAACAAGCTCAGAGGTCATGGTTTCTTTTAAAGTCCAAACATAATTATATTATTAGGATTTTATGTGAGTATAAGAGTGCAGGGCCTGGAGAGGGCCTTTTGAAGAAAGAGCCATTGCAGCTTTGAGTTGACCTGCCCCAACAGACGGCATGCATAAGTACATCAGTCATCGTGCCGCTCAACCTTATTTTAGGAAGCTCAACAACCCGTCACGCGATGCTACCAGATTCGTAGGATATTAATTGCGTAGACTATATACAAAATACTCAATACCGTCACACATTCATAGTCAGTCAGTCAGTTTTCTCTATAAAAACACTTTCAACTCAAAACCTACCTCCAATTAGGCAATATTACAATAACTTTGAACCTTATGCAGGTTCAAAGTTGATTGGGAAAATTTTACAGTTTCGGGTAGCTTGATGTGGTGCCGTCTGTACATTACAATACAATACTTTAATGTCATGTTTCATTTATACAAAAAACATTATCAGCTTCCTAACCTTTTCCCAACTATGTCGGGGTCAGCTTCCAGTCTAACCGGATGCAGCTGAATACCAGTATTTTACATGGAGCCACTGCCTTTCAGACGTCCACAACCCAGTTCCAGGGTAATACGATACCCCTTGGTAAGACTGGTTATCAGAATTTCGGGCTTCTGACAACTCGTACCTAACTACTGTCAAAGATCTACGAATTGACAGCCGGGACCAACTGGAGTCAAATAAATAATAATAAGCACAAATATCACACTAATATTATAAAGGCGAAAGTTTGTGAGTGTGTGTGTGTTTATATGTTTGTTACTTCTTCACGCTCAAACGGCTGGACCAATTTTGTTAAAATTTTGTATGAAGGTAGCTGACACCCTGGATTAACATAAAAGCTACTTTTTATCCCGATATTCCTACGGGATCGACGTGAAACCGCGGGGCGCAGCTAGTTTACTTCATAAAGCAGCCATGCATTGTCAAAGAGCACACTCACAATGAATTTCCTATTTAAATCCCATTCTAAGTTCTAAACAGTAAGCTATTTACACAGGTATTTACTGCAGCAATTACCTCAACTTAGTTTCAACAAGTAATAGTACTTAACTTACTGAAGTGAGGCTACGGTGCTCTCTGCGCTTGAAATCCTTCACAATTGTTCCTGTTACTTATTCATAACTTAATTTCTGTTGGTTAGCTAGGTACTCACTTATATGTCTAGCTGTGAATTCGGTAGAATGAAAGAAGGTATATTAAAACTGCAAATGATATGTAGGTAATGATTGGGAATGATTTGGATATTTTCAATTTACCGAAAAGTAATTGTTTGCTTTTAAATGATTTTTAGATTGTATTAGACGATCGTGTAATTTTATTTCCCAATTTATCATCATCTGCCTAGCCTTTTCCCAACTATGTTGGAGTCATCTTCCAGTCTAACCGGATGCAGCTGAATACCAGTATTTTATATGGAGCGACTGTCTTTGTGACCTCCACAACCCGGTTACTGGGTTGCCGTACCCCTTGGTAAGACTGGTCGTCAGACTTTCGGGCTTCTAACTACCAGTAACGTAAACTGTCAAAGATCCAAGAATGACAGTCGGGACAAACGGCTTAACGTGCTTTCCGAGCCACGGTGGGGTCTCGGTTTGTACAGATGGTCACCCATCCACAGACCAATCGCGGCAAGCGTAGCTTAACCTGATCGATCGACCTGTGCGGCTGTTATTATTTAGCCACGGACCCTACCTCCTTTATTTCCTAATTTATGTTATAGGTATTTTGTACCGACCTTTTTGTTGTCTTTTTTGTTCTAACCGCGGTGGTTTGCGAGAAAATGGACGTAATTCAAAATTCTTTCAAATTGAATACTGTATGCCAAACGATCATAAATCTTTGATATTCTAACGTGAACAACAATAAATTTTCCTTTAATCAGTAAAGTCAAATCATTTACATTTTGCGCTATCATACTTGTATAATACAGGTCAGTGACTAAAACATTTATAAAGAAATTAAAAAGAGAGAAATCGGTGTTCATTCATCTGCTAGAAAGGACGCTGATGTCTATCAGTGAAAACTTTTAAATGGCATATTGTGCAAGAACACTTTTTGTAATAGCCGTAAGTTTTCCGAACAGAATAAAATAAACACACTTTTATTTCTTCATCTTCTTCTTAGCGTGTCGATGCCAATCTATAGGTACAGGGTGGCCAACTTGGAGGCACTTGGTGGTATACAACTTTTTTGCCGCCATTTTGTTTTGGCGGCAAATATGACAGTTGTTTCATGAAAATTATTTTGTGTAGATAATAATTTTCATGAAACTGATAATGCAAATTTGTTACGGAGCGTTTTACGACCAAATAACGTGTTTTAATTACTAAAACATTCTACTCAACCCAATCATGTATTGCGAAAACTCTAAGAAATTTACCTAGTACCATAGTACTAGGTAAATTTCTGATTTCACCATTTTGATGGCAATACATATATCGCCATCAAAATGGTGGTATTTGTGTTCACATATTAATTGCATCCAAAATAAAATAAAAATATTGAAACAGAAACATATTGCAGACTTATCATTTTTCAATTCCATACTGATATATGGAAATCTGGAAGAGTCACGAACACGCGTAGCACCTCGTAGAACCACTCGGCTATCTCGTAGCTGCGCACGTAGCAATCGGCTACGCGTAAGTAACAGAACAGAACGACAGAACGCATACTAAATTTTTATAAAGAGAAGACTAGTAAGTAATAATAAAAATTATCTATGTTTCACTTTAAAAAAAGGGTTTAGTGTTTGGAGTCTCGCTTTAAGCAAACAATACCTGTGACAAGAGAGAGGCCATTAAATAATTAAATGCTTCATATTTTTGAGGGTGTTCTTTTCAAAAAGTAGACGAGTAAAAATACAATTAAATATATACATAATCTAGCGAGTAGCATATGATCGTAAGGTGTTTTTTTTTTTGGAACTAGACCCTTTTTTATTTTATTTTAATTTCCCAATTTGCTATCAAGCCTCCAACTTATTACAAAGCATTAATGCAAACATTAATGAACTAAAACGGTGTTTTTTTATTTCCATATAGGTACTAATAAGGCGACAGCTTATATTTCTTTAACCATAACGTTTACAATAATTCAAAAGAGCATAATTAAACCAACACAAGATATTTATGCTGATGTCTGAACCAGCATTATTTATCGGCTTACTAATGATAAGCATAAAATATTTTGTCATAATTTACATTGGCATAACGAAATTCTGCATAATGATCACCACGCATAATATTATGAGGCATAAATGATTTACCATAATTTTTATTGTCATAAATACTGTTGACATAATAATAATGAAGCATAATTTTCTGTAGCATAATATTATAAACGCATAATGATATTTACAAATAATCTGCTTTGGAATAAACATAATGAACCCTAATAATTTATTACTCCTAACGGTTGTTGTTGTATAATACGAAATACTGTCTATTTCGTATTATTGATTATTGCTCCAATGTAATGCCGAATGTAATACAATAATAAGACGTAGTCGACGGTCTACAGGGTTTATAGGAACCTAACACAAAGGAGATGACGCTCGCTCGACGTATGTCGACGTAGCCCCACCTCGCGGGGCTCCTATTTCTGTGTAAAGGGTTTAAAGTAACCTAACCGAACCGACCCTCGGGGTGCCCTTCGGTCGCTCTTGCATCCTATGTCGAGGAAGCCCCGGCTTCGCGGGGCTCCTATTTCTATGTAAAGGGTTTAAAGTAACCTAACCATTTTTTTTTTTTTTAACGTGGAGAAATGCTCATGCATTCTGCACTATGTGGGACTCTAACCCACTAAAACTCCACGGTGTCCTCCTCTGCCGCTTACGGCGGGAACACGGGCACGCGTTAGCACTCATCCGTGAACCCGCCGCGGCTGTCCGTTACCGGACCCCGTTACTCCCCATCACCGGCGCACCAGAACACATAGCACGCCGTGACCACCCCAGGGACCAAACCAGCACATGGGCGCCAGACGACCCCGTGTCTGGGCACCCTTGGTCCCCCTGCGACGGGTCAGGACATTGGCCCCGCCGCCTGCCAATTTTCGGCCGCAGAGGATAGGGAGAGCGGCCAACGTCATACCGACACTCCTCCTCCCCTGCGGCCCCACCGCGTCCGCCATCGAACGTTGGCGACCCCGTCAAGGCCGCGGAAGGTAGGGAGAGCGGCGCACCGCAATACCGGCACTCCTCTCCCGCCGCGGCCTTCAACCCTCAGCCGCGATGCCTCCGATACGACATCGCGGCCCGCCTCAGTTGCGATGTCGCCGAAGCGGCACCGCAACCTACTTGTTGGCCGCTACGTCGTCGGCTTACAGGCAAAAGCCCTGACGAGCGGCCCATCCTCGGGTTCCTCTTCGCTTCACCGTGGGTGTCCAAGCCACGGCTACTGAGCCCCCCCGCCTCGACAATGCGGGAACCCACCGGGGGGGTGCGGGAACTCAACGGGGGGGAAAGTAACCAAACCTAACCTCGGGGATCCCTTCGCTCGGGGTTATTATAATTTTGTGAACAGTATTGAAATAAAAATATACCAGATTACTATATATAATGTGGGACGCACCCTTTTTATATTTATGACTCATGATTATTAGATAAATAAATATTATGCCTCAAAAATGTATGCAACTCCAAATTATGCCAAAAGAAATTAGACCAAATGATAGTTATGCTAACCTTTGCATTATGCCAAAGTATTATTACGCCACAGTATTATTAGGCTAATAAAAGTTATACGAAAACATTATGCCAAACAATATTATGCCTTTAAATTTTATGCCAAGAGGAGGATTATCTTATTTATCACGGGATCATAAAAAATGCTATTTTATTACAACTAGCATCTGGCGCAGATGAGCTCGTACGATTTTACTAGGGACATCAAAATTAAAATTTAATACGAATTTACAGGTGAAAATGCAGAATTTATTTTCATAAGACGAGTTTTATTCGCAGGTGCAGGTTTTGAAACTTGAAAAACGTGATCCAGAGGATTACTCTCAGATAAAATTATTTTGAAAAATGAGTATTTGGGAATCTAAAGTCGCGTTCTCTCGTGGACTATACAGTCCACTGACCTCTATTATACAATTATAGAGGTCAGTGCTACAGTCACATACCTGTATGTTTATTTAGATTAGGTTATAACTCAGCTGACCGCAGTCCAATGCTGGACATTGGCCTCTCTGGCTATGTAACGCAAAAAGTAAACTAAAATATGAAACCAATTCTAGAAATGATTGACGATAGTTTTATTGTATATACGTTTCTCGATCTGACCTTTGATATCTCAAACAGTTGAAACGTCAGCTCTCTCTCTTATTCTGCAAAGCTCACTCGTATTATTCTGTAAAGTTCATTTCACATTTCGCGATACCTTTGGAATTTTGAAGAGTTGGTTTTGCTATTGCAGTGTAATAGCAACTCGACCTTGTCTCTCACGGTTTTTACGACTTGACGTCGAGATGCCTTTAGTTTATCACACTAATCACACTAATAATAATTATAAAGGCGAAAGTTTGTGAGTGTGTGTGTATTTATATGTTTGTTACTTCTTCACGCTCAAACGGCTGGACCAATTTTGATAAAATTTTGTATGGAGGTAGCTGATACCCTGGATTAACATATAGGCTTTTTATCCCTTTTTACTTTTTATCCCTATATTCCTACGGGATCGACATTTACGCGGGTGAAACCGCAGGGCTCAGCTTGTGTCAGTTTAATATTAAGGGCCCTATCTCACTAGGACACCAATGGCGGCGCAACCATGGTCGCACAGCCAAATTTGGTTTGGATTGGACGCCTGGTGGATACCCACCATAAAGCTGTATATTTTGCTGGCAGGGCAACTATGGTTGCGCCACCGTGGTGTCCCAGTGAGATATAAGCCTAAGAGTGCATACACGAGTGATTTGTTTGCCGCGAGATGGATATACGTATGTCGGGCATGTTTGAGGTTCTGTGAGATGATAGACGAAAAAAGTTTTTTTTTCTGTGCCTATATTATTAGACTATTGCTTCTTAGTTTTATTTGTTTTGTTAGTTATTTTTATGTATTTTTTCTTTTTGTCATTCCTTCATTATTGTAAATACGTCTGTTTTTATTGAAACTTTACTGTGCAAAAAATCAATACACACAGGCGACCGATGACTCGTGTGAATTTATGAGCACTATGTTCCAGAATAAATTATATAAATAATGTTGAAAACCGAGTCAAAATCCGATGCGTAGTTTACAACGCGGTCACATATCTTTTTGAAGCTGCTGCAGCATCCTATATTATGGCGTCGCATATCTCGTCATACAGTTTTGGTGTTCCTTCGATGTCACATATTTGCGCTAATATTGGACATACCTTCCATTATAAATATCTGGCTACTCAGTTTAATTTCGAAGAATGTGATACCTCGTTGAGGTCAAAAATATCTGACATAGGTAACTTTGGCAGCATCAAAACCGTAACTTATTATTTTTCATCATTTTTCTAATTAGTGCTGAGGTTGCCACTTTAGTCCAGAGGGCCACGGGGTCGGGGTCGAACGCTGTACACAAGCGACCGGCAGGTTGAAATAGACTTTTAGACTCAAGTCCTACATGGCTTGTTCAGGCTGATGTCGCCCAACATTGTCCAACATGCCCTGAACGGCAAAACATGACTTTCAAGTTTGTCGTTCAACATGTTTAATACGAGATCAGGGGGCCTAAAAAGGCCACTTTGGCAGAATCATAAAAGGATAACAGAATGGACAGTTAACTGTTAAGTTAATCGTATCAAATCCCATTGGTGAAGCATTTTTCAGTTATTTTTTTTTGTCTGTGCTAAAATACCAATCAATCCAATCCAAATCCAATCCCAATCTCTTTGATTGTACCTACGTAGTGCAGCGAATAAAAAGAAAAACACGGACTGTCTTCGCCATTTTATAATTCCTTTTATGATTCTCCAAAGTGGCCTTTTTAGGCCCCCAGTAGTATTCTAAATCTCATCCTTCCATGCAGCTAGACGGATTTTAGACTGACTGTATGCAAAGTCACAGAAATTAATTGTTTAACAAATTGACTACCAACATCATCTCTGCCGGGCTGCCTAGCCATTTCCCAACTATGTTGGGGTCGGCTTCCAGTCTAACCGGATGCAGCTGAATACCAGTATTTTACATGGAGCGACGGCCTATCTGACCCACAACCCAGTTACTGGGTAATACGATACCCCTTGGTAAGACTGGTTGTCAGAATTTCGGGCTTCTGACTACCTGTAGCGACTGTCAAAAATCCGCGAATGACAGCCGGGACCAAAAGGCTTAACGTGCTTTCCGAGACACGGAGGGGAAAATTGACTATCAACATAAATTCTCCATACATTCAAAGCAAAACTGTCATTCTTTTTCAGTTGTATTAAATAGCTATAACACTACAAATTGGCGTAGTGTGTCAATTTGAAATTAATTTATCTGACTACATTTAAGCATAGCCTTGTGGGGGCTATTTATAAAATATAAAATTATATAATAATAATATTATAAATAATAATATAATTTCTGTATAAAATGTATTCAACAAATATTCTGTTCGTTCAAAGATCTGACCACTGACAAAGACAGAAAAAGATAAAAAACAACGTAAATTCTAACTACCCGCGTCAGGAAACAAGATAGCGTTAACTTGGAAGGTTTGTTCAGTCAGCATAAAAAGCAAGCTTATCTATATAATAGACGTCAGAAGTTGGAGCAGATAATGCGAAGGCGAGCAGCTCGAGGTCTGGACTTATGACAAAAAAGCTGCATTGATAATAGCCATGACAATTGCAATGTCGGTTTGGTTTCGACTTGAGGGTGGCGTATTTATCTTGAGTCCAGAGTTCGTGGAAGCCTTTGGAGAGAAGCTTTTGAAATTTTTGTTGGACTTCGTTTCACGGGCCATCCTGCGTAACAAAGGTGAACACTAAGGAGGGATTTCTGAACAGGGCCTAAAAGTCTGTTTGGCACTTCGACTCTTTGCCCTTGGTAAATCCCATCAGGCACACGGGCTTAAAATAAAAACACCGTTAACTTTGTTTTTTCTTTTGTTTTTTGGTGACTGCCGTAGAAATTCCCACGCAGTTAACCAATGTTATTTAGCTATCAAAATCTATCCACGAATTCCACAGTGAATTACCTGTATACGAAACTACTTCCTTAGCTAGAACACCAACCCAAGAGAGGTTGACCGAACATTCACGTAGGCGGTTTTGTAGCGGCGCTACGCTGGCGTAGAGGTCGCTACGCTTGCGTAGAGGTCGCTACGCTTGCGTAGCAAGCGCTACGAAACTGTGGTTGCCCAAGTATTATTAATTATGGATTATTTGGAGAAGCCCCGTCTCTTTGTGGCTACTAGTGTTACTGTGTGATAAAAGGTTAAAAATACGCATAATAATGCAAAACATAATCATAATCATTTATTAATTTGCGAATATGGGTACAAAAGAAAAGGTCTCATACAAACAACAGTGTCCATTAGCCATATCCTACCATAAGGCATGCAAATTTACAAATACACATTTACAAATACACAGGTATCTACGAAACTAGAATTTTAACTATAAAAGACATTATTTAAAATATCGCATGGAGTAACATTATATAAGTTTATCCTGTAAATATTCAGCGACAGAGTAATATGCTTTTTTTAGTAACAGTGTTTTTATATTGTTTTTAAATATATTTATATCACTTATCTCCAGAAGTGAATTTGGTAAATGGTTATATATGCGTGGAGCCATACATAATATACTTTTATTTAATAAAGCTGTTTTATTGCTTGGTAAACATATATTGAATTTGTATCTCTTGCTATTGAACTTATTAAAGTAGTTTGTGTTTTTCCTAACGAACATTACAACCTCTAATATATATATACATGGTAACGTAAGAATATTTAATTTTAAAAATGATGGTCTGCAGCTGTCAGTTACTTTTATACTAGTTATGGCTCGTATACATTTCTTTTGGGCTTTAAATACCTCTTCTTTATTAGTAGAGTTACCCCAAAAAATAACACAATACTTTAGAATAGGTGCAACATAGCCGTTGTATGCTGTAAGGACTGTAGAGGTACTGACCGTTTGTTTACACATACAATAATATTTTAACTCTTTTGAACTCATTCGGAATTTTTGAACACATGAGTTTTGTTTTTTTTTATTCCTTTTATATTAAAAATGTTGTATACATTCAAACTGGCCACCCTGTATTTACACATAGAGGGTGGCAGGGCCATCGGATAACTGTTACCATCGAATTAGTACATGATTCTGAACCTCTTCTTGCCTTGTAATTTTTCGTCGGCAATTAAAAAAGAAAAATGGGGGGGGCCCGTGGCTAAATAATAACAGCCGCACAGGTCGATCGATCAGGGTAAGCTACGCTTGCCGCAGTTGGTCTGTGGATGGGTGACCATCTTTACATACCGTGACGCCTCCGTGCCTCGGAAAGCACGTTAAGCCGTTGGTCCCGGCTGTCATTTGTGGATCTTTGACAGTCGTTACGGGTAGTCAGAAGCCCGAAAGTCTGACAACCAGTCTTACCAAGGGGTATCGTATTACCCAGTAACTGGGTTGTGGAGGTCAGATAAGCAGTCGCTTCTTGTAAAATACTGGTATTCAGCTGAATCCGGTTAGACTGGAAGCCGACCCTAACATAGTTGGGAAAACGGCTAGGCAGATGAATTAAAAAAGAAAAATCTGTCCCAAACATTCTGACCGCGCAGGTATCGCACTTTTCTAGGAAATAGCAGTTTTTGTTTTGATAACCGACGAAAAATTTCTACGCTAGAGGGCCTAGAATCGTGTGTCGTGTCCGTTTCAGTTAGCGCGTCGATTTTCCTGCCACCTGTATAAAGTTACCTAATACGTTTGGCACACCGACGGCTGATAGGTTCTCCAAATAGTAGCCTCCCGGGATTGAATAGCGCTTGTCCACTGCAGAGTTTATATTTCTGGGTTATTTTATAGAACAAAAACAATGTTTTTACAGCCTGAACCTTCCGTTATTGTAACTTGACGAATAACTAAAATAAACCGATAAAAAAAATGTTTTTTAACATTGTGCTTGTGCCATTTATGGCCCTCATAGCAGTACAGGGAGCTGTGGTGGCCCAGTAGTAATGAGACTTACGAGCCGGGTCGTAGATTCGAATCCAGTCAGGCGCTATATTTTGTGTAAATTAATTCATCACCACTGCTCTCAAAACGGTAAAGAAAAATAAGGAAAGGAAATTTCCATCGTGAGGAAACCGGCCTATTCAAAAATTCGAAGACTTGTATATCTTCCAATTTTTGGTGCTTGGAAATGCCGGTTGTGACGTCTTCCAACCCGCACTGGGCCCGGGTGGTGATTATAAGCCACTCCCTCTCAAAGAGAGGAGGCCAGTGCCCCAGAAGTGGGAATATTATAGGTTGATTAAGTCTTGAGTTGAGCTGCACGATTTCTGACAAATGCGTGCACTGACTGGACAGGTCCTCTCAATCTGTGTGGTTCTTTCCTCAAAAGACCATCTCAGACATCGATCTACATGGTCTTCATATAACCTGACCAAGATTATGTCTGGACTTTAAAAGAGACTGTGACCTCTGAGTTTGTTTCGGCCTTTCTTCTCAGAGTAGTCAGATAGGAAATGCCGACCTCATCTAGTTTTAAAAAAACATGATTGACGTGTAAAAGTGTTTGTATAAACCTACTTACAAAAATAAAATCATTTATCATTTATCATTATGCTATGGGTTAATTATTATTGGAGTTGAGATTCCGATAGGATTTTAACGTTTTTAAATACAGAACAAAACCACAAAATATGTGAAACAACAGAAACACAAACTCAAACTCAAACCAATTATTTTAATTAAACCATTTACAGGCACTTTTGAATTGTCAAGAAGTCGGTCAATCAGAAAATGTGAAGCTAGTTGCCCATTCCAAAGCGTAGGTACCTATGGAGAAGAACGGGCAAGAAACTCCATGGACACTCTTTTAAATTATATTTTTACAAAAATATTAGTTACATCATTAATGTTGACAATTATATAATTATAATTTAAAATTATATGTGAGAGTAAGAAAACAACAATCCAAAAATAAAATAATTAGTAATAAGCCGAGGCAGCTGAGTGATGACCAGCCCCAACTGGCGGCGCCTGTTCACGAACACAGAACAAAAAAACACAAAAACTAAATACAGAACAAAACAACAAAATATGTGAAACAACAGAGCGAATATATCTAGAACATAATTAAAATAACATTTATCATTTCGTGTGTTTTTCTTTTCAGTACAACAAATAAAACTATGTTCGAAGTAATTGAACCCACTGAACACAATAATTCAATTGAACAAATCCCAAGAATCCTTTGTTTGATCCTTTAGCTTGTTTTTATTACAATACCTAGTGACCCGTCAAGTCTTTTTGATGTTAAACCCTTCCGAAGAATAAAGGATACTTTAAATATTTAACATAGTATGTTTTGGTATTCAATAGCCAATTTACCAACTCGTCCTTTTAGCCTCCTCGCATGCATATTTTACAAGGAGCTACGATTAACCAACCCAACCTTCCTATAAGTGACAATTTAAGGCAACTGAGGGGCTGCAGACCACAAGTAACCGCATAGTTTAGCATGGCAACCAAGACCACAACATTGAGGGGCTTACAGGACCTAAACACAAAAACGCAAGTTTTAGAAACAATAAAAGTATATGATTGACTACAGTAAACAAAATCAGAAAAATACATTATATTCTTCAGGATATATGCTAGATAGATAGTGTGTTGAAAACATAATACAATTAATTTGATACGATAGAAAAAAATCATGAAGATACCTCTAAAAACTTTATTTTTACAATAAAAACCGTACTAATATACATGCAATCATTCTAATTTTTTGTCAGATTATTCTACAAGCAACATACTAACATACTAGTGTTTGAATGTTTTCGTCTAAACTATAGATTTTCGGTAAAAAAAATAATTGTTTCATATTTGCAATAAATTACCAGCGTTGTTGTGTCATCGCGCTTCTGTTTCTTTTCTATGCAGTCCGACAGTGACCGCGCTTCAGGTCACGTAAGCCTCTTATCGTGTGTCATGGAGCGTACTGCGCGTGGTAAAAATCGTCGCCTATCATGAAAATTAAATAAGTGTGGCATGCGCAGATTAACCTCAAGGACATAGAGAGATTGATGAAACCTATTAGTGGCATGATCTCTTCAACGCACTGCATATATAATATGTAATGAAAAGAGTGTTCATACAACAACAGACATGGCGTGCTGCATTGAATTTAAATCAATGTATGAATAATTCAGTTCGGTCGTTTACGACGCGCTATATGATTTAAATTTCCTCTGACATGCAATGAGAACATCGCGCTGCATCGTATTTATTTTATAGTGTGAACGCCGCTTGGTTTTGAATGTGATGTAGATGGCATATCATAGCTATTTTAATCATTATCACCGCTGTGGTAAGGCCGTCGTCGAGGACGAACTATAGACCTATCTAATAATGTGCGTGTGGTGAGAGGGCCACTTTGTTAAAACTCTTTGAAAATGTGCTAAGGATATAAAGAACATTCCCAAAGAATTGTGAAAGTTGGAATCAGATTTTGTGACCTCAGTTCTCACATAGAGGATTGAGGGCCCACCTGAAACTGATAAACTATGGACAATACAGAAAAAGTCTTTATGCCAAAATCTAAGCTAATGCCAAACAAAATTTGTGAAAACAAGATATTATCTCAAAACACTGTCCTACTTTGTATATCTTCGTACAAAATGGGCCCTCAATTCTCATACACGTAAAAGTTTATTACGCGGATAAAATGAAATCATTAACTTACAGCTACTGATTGAAATCATATATCCGTTTCTTTTGTTTTCGATTTATTACGCTTATCGTATGAAAGATAAGACAAATACAAAATTGTCTCTTTTTGTGAAAAAAATGTGCAACAAATGCGATACCAAAAAAAATTAAAAGACCCTATAACGTATAAGAAAATCGAGTTTAATTTTTATTCTCTGAATTAGGAAATAGGGTGACCACAATTTCTTTTAGATTGCAGTAAAGATTAGTAAATGTAGTGTACACGTGAGGACCGAGCGATGCGAGCTCTCTCCTCAAGCGAAGAAAGTTATCAAGTGCTAACAACAATGATAGTCATATATAAGTCAATGGCTAACAATAAATGTCTTGTAGTTTTCTTGTAGAAATTACTGTAAGAATTTAATCTCTTGTAACTACAAGAGATTAAATTCTTACAGTAATTTCTTACTCGGAAATATCAACATTTGTACCTACACCATGCGAAAAGACATTTTCACGACAATAAATCCCTCCTTTTAGTTCAGTGCAGGTTTCATATTATTAATAATTATATTCATGACTTTCAATGATTAAATTTTGTAATAATCTTATGATATTGATAATGATAGTGCTCCAGACCAATCTTCGGTGGAGGCCAATCTCAACGGAGACTAGCCTTGGGCTCGGGAAATATTATAGCGCAATCGTGGGTCAACATCCTCTAATCTTTGCCCCAAATATTTATTTGAGTTCGGGGCATGCCTCTCTCTTCACATAATCTATCGATCTTTACCTCGGACCAGTCCGCTTTTATTTGTCGTCATTTACATACATACTATTGACAAAAGCGTCGGAGTCGGTATTTATTTTTCAGGTGTTTTTATTCACCCAATAAAAACACCTGAAAAATAAATACCGACTCCGTCCCGGAACAAACCGGTCCCCGATGAGCTGACGACCCGGAAAGCTAGGCCGACGACTGAACGATACAACAAGGAACCGACTGACCTATATCCTATAGCTAACAAGAAAAAAGATGCTGCTGGATAAACGGTATGATTTTTTTTCTATTTTTCTTTTATTATTGCAAAACCCATAGATATCCGACGTGGCAAAACCTCAGAAGTAAGTAAGTAAGTTAAGTTCTTTTAAGAGCGTTTACGCCGTACAGCATTTCATACAAACTTTCAAGCCTTTATTTTTCGAAATTAATGAACCGATTTTAATGAAACTTCATACGCATAAGCACAAAGGTCTAAAAAGTAAGTAGAGAACATTTTCGAAATGTCTTATTTAAAAAAAGATGACTGGAAATCTCTGTTTGTATGGAAAATTTAAAATCGATATAATTTGGCTGTAACACGATTTTTCCAAAATGTTCTTTACTAACTTTTTAGACCTTTGTATCCTGCTTATGCGTATGAAGTTTCATTAAAATCCGTTCATTCATTTCGAAAAATAAGGGCTTGAAAGCTTGTATGAAATGCCGTACGGCGTAAACGCTCTTAAGATTTATGTTCATGCTTGTTGAAAAGTAGTTGTTGCTTGCAGGCTCATCTTCAAACTCCGACGCTCCGTTTGACCTATCTTGGGAGGAGTTTCGATAAATATTTAACGTCTACACTTTCGTAACTTCGGTGGTTTGGCTTGGCTTGTGTCAGTTAATCTTGGACTTGCAAATTGTAAGTACCAACCTACCTTTATGTAACTATTCAAGAAGATATCCACTATGTACGTGATTTCTATTTCTTGCATATTTTATACTAGCTGCGCCCCGCGTTTTTACCCGCATAAGTTTCTATCCCGTGGGAATATCGGGATAAAAAGTATTCTATGTGTTAATCCTTATTATAAACTATTTGTGTGTTAAATTTCATCCAAATCCGTTCTGTAGTTTTTGCCTGAAATAGTACCAAACATCCATCCATCTATCCATACTCATAAACATTCGCGTTTATAATATTAGTAGGATTTATGTCGCATTTCATGTCTGATTATGCTGTTTACACCATCATTTGGAGAATACATACATAACTAAAATATGTTTATAATAGATTAATCATCATCTGCCATCATCTGCCTAAAGTCTATTCCCAAGTTCGTTGGGGTCGGCTTCCAGTCTAACCGAATGCAACTAATTATCAGTATTTTATATGGAGCGACTGCCTATCTGACCTCCACAACCCAGTTATTGGGTAACGCGAAACCCCTTGGTAAGACTGGTTATCAGACTTTCGGGCTTCTGACTACCCGTAACGACTGTCAAAGATCCACGAATGATAGCCGGGACCAACCGCTTAAACTGCTTTCCGAGGCACTTAGGGGTCTCGGATTGTAAAGATGCAGGTCACCAATCCACAGACCAACAGCGGCAAGCGTAGCTTAACCTGATCGGTCGACCTGTGCGGCTGTTATTATTTAGCCAGGGGCCCCCTCATAATATTGAATTTAAATATAATAAAGAAACCTCGATGCTTTTTCAGGGGTGTGTGTTGTCTGGTTTTAGAATTTGTTCAGTAACCTTAGCTTAGGATAATAGATTAATATTTTAATTTTTAGTAGCGCCAACATCCAGCAGATATATAAAGGGATGTGTTATTGGTTTGCTCTCAGTCTGACAGTCAGTCTTACCAAGGGGTATCGTATTACCCAGTAACTGGATTGTGGAGGTCAGATAAGCAGTCGCTCCATGTAAAATACTGTTATTCAGCTGCATCCGTTTAGATTGGAATCCGATCCCAACATAGTTGGGAAAAGGCTAGGCATACATATGATGATGTTATTGATATGCTATCGTAGCGTTAGATTACTTCCGACGATCCATCCTGCCAATCTGACCCGGTTTAATTGGGGGCAGTTGGGGGCCTACACTGGTTTGAAATGTCTGCACTAGCGTGGAAACTTTCGCTGTGTTTTTAAAGTGATGTTCCACCACAGTATCGTGAAATATGTAAATGGTTCACAGGTCATGGAAGAAAATATGAAAGTCACAGGGATGTCGGAGTTGACCACAACTCCGACACCCCTGTGACTTTCATATTTTCATGATACTTATATCATCCGGTTACACTAAGAGCCGACCCCAACATACTTGGAAAAAGGCGAGGCAGATGATTGATGAATGCTTCGCGTCGTAATAAATTAATTTTACTTTGCTGAAACATTTAAAACATTCGGCCCGGTATTTTAAAATGGAAACCATATATCATTGAACTGAAGTACCCACTCATTAATTAAAGATACGACTGAATAATAAACAAAAATAACAGCGGTAATAATGTGTTTTACCGATATTAATCTGGTGTGTTGCATAAATAAGCTCCTTCAATCTATCGAACTGTAATAACTGTTCGACGGAATACGAATAGGAAACTCAATTTACAACTCACCGAAGTAAATCTCTCACTTCCCGTACCAAACACATACACACATAAACATTCAGATATCTGAAATGTAGTGCGTCTGTGCTGTCCAACCAATTATGTAGTTGGGTCACTGTACTCACTATTTTGAGTCCGTATCAGCCGGCGGGTCTTCTAGATATAGAACTTTAAGTTACCCATAGTTAATAGTAATCTATTTATGAAAAAAAAAACAATCAATCACAGAATCCGCTTCGAAGGTGTCTTACCTTCGAAGCGGATTCTGTGATTACAATAAATTATTACTATAAACCAGACTGCTGTTGGCGGGCCAATTCAATCACGTTGGCAGCCTTTTTGGGGGGCCTCGGGCCTGTGGTTAGGTAGCCTTGCACTACACAATACACACATGCTCTTCATTCAACATGAATTTCATATTTAAATAATAATAAATGTTTTATTCTGTATTAAAATATTGATAAAATTATTACATAAAGTCATAGAAATTATTTACTAAGGTATAATAATGTTAGATGCCTGTACTAGGATAATCCTGTATCACAGGCGGCATGAGCATACTTAATGGTAATTGTAGGACTATAAAATTCTTAACCATACTTAACATTAGAAGTCTTGAAATAATGCCAAATTTTACTAATTAATTATTTTGTACCTAGTTTACCTAAATACTATTTACCTTAAAGATCAAAATAATAAAAAGTCTTAATGTAAACGAATTATTGAGTCAGCGTAAAATAGTTTTTTGCACTTTAAAACCTAGCCAAACACATATTATGATACGATTTTGCGTCAGCAGAAATTGGTAAGTGGGTTAAAGTCGATGTTGCACAAAATTAAATCACGTTCGAGCTTCGAGGCAATGTGTTTATTCAATTTTTGGTGAGAGCGACATCAACAAAATCGAGGATTTGTAGGCTAGTGCAGTGTTTGTTTGTGTTGAGTCAGCAGCAGGCAGTAAGCCCAGAAGTCTGGCCTTAAGTATGACGTTCTAGGCGCCCTCGTAGTCGATAGAGTTGATGTACCTGTATTCCGCTATTTTCCTAGCAGGGCACTCAGCATCTCCCGTTTTGTGGTTATTGGGCTTTATAAAGCGTGAGCAAGTTGTACATTTCGATGTGTCAGCTTTCTTTGCGCGCTATGACATCCAGTGTAAGGAGTGAATATAGCTGTTTAACAAAATAAAAACTATGAAACCGCCATAATTTATTTATTAGATGAAATCAATGCCACGATTGAAATAATCGGAGATATTTAAAACGGCATGGTTATTTAGTTAATTTTTTTCTATGTAACCCTTAATTACTGGCATGAAGGAAATCACGCAACAGCTCGCATGGGGTCTTTAGAGACCCCAGTTTGTCAGCAAAATATTATATTTGTAGTATAAAAAATATGTATATAAATATGTGGGGCAGCGTAGGCTAAATAAAAAAAAATGTTATAAATATACCTCGAACATAAATATTTCTGGACACAATAAAAGAAAGAAAAAAACTTCCAACTTAATGCACGGTTTTGGACATTAGGAGATCAAGGGTAAAATATTATTATAATATATTCATAATATGCTGTGTGAATTTAGGTTATAACATATTTGAAAGTATATAATAAATTGCATACATATAGAATTGTGCATTTACTGATTTGACACTTTTCGGTCGTTCTTCCTGGAACAATTGTTACACACGCTTGGCATGAAATGATACTATATCCTTTCCAATTTTAGTCTCGTGATCACTTTGGATTCCCTTCTCCCCTTCAAACTCCGAATGTGAACCTCCAACTTGATAGTCAACATTTTACAACACAATAGTCTCTTAAGCATTTCATTCGTTCTGAGGCATGAAGAAAATCCTCTGTAAATGTGTAAATTTTGCATAAACGCCCCCTAAGATTTGTAAGTAAGAAATAAATAAAATAATTTGATTATCAATTTATAAATTGAAAATAAAAAATAAATAAAATAATTTGATTATCAATTTATATATTGAAAATAAAAAATAAATAGAATAATTTGATTATCAATTTATAAATTGAAAATAAAAAATAAATAAAATAATTTATTTATAAAAGTCAAAATGTGATAGGTCCTTGCTCAAAAAGTTACGTAATTACTCAAGAGAGCAGCGACGCATCCTGCAGCTGCAGCAACCTAATCCGTGTTAAAATATCATCTTTGAGGTGTATTGTGAAGCTACGTGCGCCATGACGTTTCCACCAATGCAAGTACATTTTTTCGTCACATGAAAGAGCATCGACCCTTTGCAAGTAATTTAGGGTTACTCGTGTATATCGAATTTTTAAACTCAGATTTAATCTCTGATTCAGTAAACCTGCTTTCAAACAAGTTAGATTTTGTGATATTTTGACGTATTTATTGCTAGCATTAGCTACTTGGGGATAAGTTATTTTGTCGCTTACTCTACCAATAGACTACGTACGGAAAACGCACACTGAAACTAATTTCAAAGTTCTAATATTGTGAAAAATTGTCAGGTTTAAAAAAGTAAAAACCGATATTACTAGCTTTTCTATATTATGGCCATATAAGTCCTTATTGAAACCCAAATGAAAATGTTCCTGGTAATATTTGCAAGCTCACTAATTACGAGAAGAAGTAAAAAAAAAAATTTTTTTACCAGATCCGTTAATGCTTTTCTAAGCCGAGATTCTCATTTCAGCTTTCATAAGACTGATATAAAGGGTGATTTTTTAAGCGTTGTTTTTTTTTTAATCGAATAAAACATTCAATTTGCATCATATATTCGAAACTTTTATTGAAATTGATAACTTGGCCTTTGCCATTTACATTTTAAAGATAACTTCATGTAAATGTTGTCCGCGGCTCCTTTTCAAATGGTCCATTCGGAAGGTCCAATTTGCATCACTTTTTTGAGCATTTCGGCCTGTATCCCACGAATTACGCGTGTTATGTTATCCTGTAAGGCTTCAATCGTGTTCGGCTTGTCCACATACACTAACGACTTTACATAACCCCACAAGAAATAATCCAGAGGCGTCAAATCGCATGATCTTGGCGGCCAATTCACGGGGCCATTTCGAGAGATAAGCTGCTCACCAAATTCATCCTTCAACATGTCCATTGTTTCACGAGCTGTGTGGCATGTGGCACCGTCTTGATGAAACCACATGTCAACCAAGTTCAACTCGGCCAACTGGGGCAAAAAAAAGTTGCGTATCATGGCTCGATATCGTTCGCCGTTGACGGTAACGTTTCTTCCATAGTCGTCTTTGAAGAAAAATGGACCGATGATGCCACCAGCCCATAAACCACACCAAACTGTAGTTTTTTCAGGATGCATCGGTAATTCTCGTATGGCATGTGGCTGTCCATCACTCCTGGTGATAACAGCACGAATTGTTGATTCACCAGGTCGATTATGACGACCATAATATGGTCGTAACAAACGAAACACATTTTTCACAGAGCACGAATTTTGATAGTAAATTTCAACAATTTGCAATCTTTGCTCGTTTGTAAGTCTTTCCATGATGAAATGGCAGAGTACACTGAAAACTTTTCACTTTGACAGATGACGTTTGGATGCCATTACCAACCAGTGCCGCCAACCTGAAAAACTTAACTCTTAAAAAATCACCCGTTAGTACTTACGTGGTAGGTTCACATATTCCACAATCGTTATTCCTGAAGAACGTGTTATGAAACGTGAGCCAATAATAATTAGGTTGGGGCAGGTCAAGCAGCACCCCAATAGCTTAAAACACTTTCAGTCACAAACAAGCAGAAGGATTTTTAAGGAAATTCCAAATCCATTGCTCCAAATGTTTGAAGATCTGTCAGCGCGACTTCGTAAATAACACAATGAATATTGTTGAACTGTCAGAATGCATGGAATTACCATTGTAAGTGTGTTACGCAATTAGTGTAATTGCGTTATCCTTACGTAAGATATTTTAACAGCACTATATTGCTGCCGTTTGAGAGGCATAAGCCCCTAAAAATATATAATATATAAATAATATAATAATAATGATATCGTAATATATTTTGTCACTCGGGTCAACACAGTGCTACTGCATTTGCATTCAACCTTTTGTTCAATTATAAGCTATTATGATATAAAAATAATAATAATATAATTATAGTCCCATACCGCAGCAATTTTAGTATCGGAAATTAAACCTCATGGTTTAATTATGGAATGAAAATCATTTGAAATAAAAAACGTTCCTAAAAAAAACTTGAATACAAATAAAATTGGTAATCTATATATATAAAAGAAATTCGTATTACTTACACTATTTATAACTCAAGAACAGCTGTACCGATTTGGCTGAAAATTGGTGGGGAGGTAGCTGAGAACCAGGAGAAGGACATAGGATACTTTGTCTTTTTTTAATTTTTTTTACTTATAGGAGTAGTGTAGGAGTAGGTTAGGAATAGAGTAGGAGCAGGTTAGGAGTAGAGTAGGAGTAAGGTAGAAGTAGGTTAGGAGTAGGGTAGGAGTAGGGTAGAAGTAGGGTAGGAGCAGGGTAGGGGTAGGGGTAGGACACCACGCGCACCACGGCAGCTAGAAATAATTTATATGGCAAAACAGCGTTTGCCGGGACAGCTAGTTTTAAATAAATGTAGCATTAATTTGTAACATTTATTTGTTGAAAATGCTAGCGATCCAACCCTGTACTATCAATCAAAATCTGATTAATTTTGAAGGATATTGCTAATCCATTGCTTCATATGTTCGAAATTTGTCTGCTCAACAACGTAAAAATAACGCAATGAACTGTCATAATGAAAGACTTTCCTACTGTTACTGTGTACGCAATTTCCTCGCTGGTTCGCACGAGTGCGGTCTTCTGTGGCGCAATGTCAAGATTTCTATTCTTTATCTAAGATACCCAATGTATACATCCAAAATTTTATAATTTATTGTGGATACCACATCAAAATCAATGGTGAAATTAAAATTAAATTTTCTGTATAGTTTTACTTAAGTTAGGATTTAATTTTGTTATTTTTAGATTTGGAGCAAAGTTTTATTTAGGTAATTGGTTGATCTTTCCAAAATCTATTAAATCAGTTACAGTTAAAAAAAAAACCGGGCAAGAGCGAGTCGGACTCGCTCACCGAGGGTTCCGTAACATCCGGGTTTATGTATAAGGTTTATGTTTATGAAATTAAATGTTTTTTTATATTTGAGTTGGTTGAATAAAAGGTAAATTGCGGTTTACGATTTATGACGTATTAAAAAAAAAACTACTTACTAGATCTCGTTCAAACCAATTTTCGGTGCGAGTTTACATGGTATTGTACATCATATATTTTTTTTAGTTTTATCATTCTCTTATTTTAGAAGTTACAGGGGGGGGACACACATTTTACCAATTTGGAAGTGTCTCTCGCGCAAACTATTCAGTTTAGAAAAAAATGATATAAGAAACCTCAATACCATTTTTGAAGACCTATCCGTAGATACCTCACACGTATGGGTTTGACGAAACAAAAAATTTTTAGTTTCAGTTGTAAGTATGGGGAACCCCAAAATTTATTGTTTTTTTTCTATTTTTGTGTGAAAATCTTAATGCGGTTCACAGAATACATCTACTTACCAAGTTTCAACAGTATAGTTCTTATAGATTCGGAGAAAAGTGGCTGTGACATACGGACGGACAGACAGACGGACAGACAGACAGACAGACAGACATGACGAATCTATAAGGGTTCCGTTTTTTGCCATTTGGCAACGGAACCCTAAAAATGGTGAAATAAAGTTTAAGAAATAAGTGCACTGAAGTTTAAGAGTAAAGCTTCCTTGTTTCATACTCTTTATTTACTTAAAGAAAATCTACAAAACCTTTACTAATATAGATTTTTAGATACAAAATGCGTCCTATTAATTTTAACGTAGACAGTAGGTGATTGTGCGCCGTACCTACGTAAGCAACTGTGCCTCGATCGAAAGAAACGTTTTACGTAATGGCTGCGACGGTTGCCTGGACACCTGTTAGGTGCTAAATCATCTTTTTTATGTAACTGGGCTTGGGGTATAAGAATGAAAACCTTTTTATTACAAATCGGATTTTTTTTTCATATATTTGTAAATTAAAAGCCTATTATCGTGGTACCCAGTAACTGGGTTGTAGAGGTCACAGGAAATCGCTACATGTAAAATACATGTACTTACCGCTGCATCTGGTGATGCTAATATAGTTGGGAAAGACTAGGAAGATGAGTATGATAACGGTGAGTCAGTTAAATGACCTTTGAAACAAAACAAAATACATAAGTAGTTTTATGGAAGTTTCATGTCGGTACCAAATTGTCTACAGTTATAATAACAACTGAACACTGTACCACGGAGTAATGGCTGTACTGTCACGAAAAGACATGCACACCGTACTTTGACTTTAACTTTAGCATATACGAGCTCAACTGTCTCTAATGGGACACAATTACTTTTTCTATTGTTACCGAACTTAAACGCTTGCTTAACTGACGAGGAGAGAGGCATTATTTATATCACATTTAAGTTCAGATTCGTATGTAATGCTTGCTAACTTTCATATAATTATATGAGTAAGAAAACTATGTGCTTATGCATAAGTGTTATATTCGTATGAAACGCTAACAAAATAAGCTTTGTAAGCGATATGGTCTGTGAATCTTGCCCTCAGTATTCCATACATAAGGTCGCCGTACCGCTGTCCAGAGCAGACGTGCATTTGATTTATACAAAATTCTACTGATTAGTGCTCCTCAACTCTAATACATATCGTGAAGCAAATAAGAACTATTGTGGTGTGAACATTTCTATGTGAATTGTGACTTATTAACCAGTGCAAGTGATCTGTGCAGCGCGCAGCGAGCGCGAAGACACGCTTCACCCCCGCGCGGGACAAGTACGGTCGTTATTTTTCGACTCGCTCACACAGCGACTTTGCGTTCGAGTTCGTACTGCACTGAGCGATTGTTGTGCGCTTACCTACACAATACATAAGATCTAGCACAGAGTAGCCTGCGCGTGAGAGGTCGCAGATATCAAGATGACTACAATAAATAGCACCTTCGACCACGAATCCGAAAATGAACCTAGGCTTGGTGAAATGAGCGTAGATGGATCGCTTATCGACAAGGAATCGCCACCGCCTTATGTTACGTTCCGGAAAGGAGTGTCACACGGCCACGACTCTGAATTCCGTCAAGAATTTAAGGCATTTCAAGAGAGCATGCTAACTATGCTGGAGACGTGGCTCACGAAACAAGACAATAAGTTTTCAAAATTACTTGGGGAATTCGAGTGTGTGAAAAAGTCCATTCAATACATCAGCGATAAATGTGATGACCTCGAAAAAAGTACACAGGCTGTCAAAAATCGTGTACAGCTTGTCGAGCAAAACGCCCAAACATACGAGCCACGGCTTGCCGACCTGGAAGCGAAACTCGAATCCATGGAACAAAGAGCACGTAACTGTAACCTCGAAATAAGTAACCTGCCTCAAAAACGTGGAGAAAATTTGATAAATATTATTGAGAATATTGCTAATGTTTTAAAACAACCAATATCTGCTCGTGATGTGATCGCGATTCACCGTGTACCACAAGCCAACCCAAATAACTCTCGACCGAAGAACATAATAGTAAAATTTTCCAGCCAAATCTTGAGGGATAACTTTATCTCAGCCGCTCGCCTCAACAAAGGTATTTCATCCGAGCAAATAAATATACAAGGTCCCCCACAGAAAGTATATTTGAATGAACACTTAACACTAAAAAACAAAAAATTATTTCGGCAAGTCAGGGATATTGCCAAAGATATTGGGTACGAGTTTGTCTGGATTAAGCACAGAGTCATACTTGCCAGGGCCGACGTCTCCACCGCCGCCATCGCCATTCGCTCAGAAAAGGATATGTCAAAACTTACTCCCCATGTTCCCAGAAATTGATTACTTAATATTAATTGTTTCTTTATTTTCAGCCATAAATATCAGCAAAAATATCATGATTGACGTAAATCGTATTATGAACAGTGTTATTTGCATTATGATCTGCGTGCGGGCTCTGTATCATGCATTACTCTGTGTGTTGACGAGGTATGCGACTACTCATAATTTGGTTTTTACTTCCACCGTCATATTTACTCTTTCTATCACATTAAATTCCAAATGTTTATTCCTTTTAAAGTTACAATCACTCCTTATAGAAACATACATGTATGATGTTCAAATAATTGATTATAGTATACCTAACAAGCTTCATTATGCCTTTAATCATACACAAGTACTCGTATTATTTAGAATCATAAGGTACCCCGGCTATAGATTATATTATTACGTACGGATTATGAGTCACTTGTTTACACTTCTTCTAGTAACACGTATTAATACTTTTATTCAGCGTAATGACCAGTAACATCTCGATCTATTATCAAAATTGCCGAGGGTTAAGAACAAAATTAAATACTCTGTACAATAATATACTAGCGGACTCCCACGATATCATTATTTTATCAGAGACATGGTTGGTTCCCGATATTGACGATAACGAATTCATCGACTCAAGGTATGTCGTGTATCGCTGCGATAGAAACCGTGTGTTGAGTGGTAAGTCTGATGGGGGCGGTGTTTTGATAGCGGTTCGCCGCGGTTTAAGTGCAACGCGTTGCGAGTTAACGACGACGCTTTGTCAAGATGATTGTTATCATACTATGCCTCATAACATTGACTACGTACTTTTAAAGTTTTACTCTAAAACTGCTAACAAATATCACACTGTGTGCGGCGTATATGTTCCACCAAACCAAACGCTAAATACTTACCAATCGTTATTTCTTTTGCTTGAAAAAGAACTGTCTAGCCGTACTATCAGTAATATGTATATTTTTGGAGATTTTAACTTACCGCACATCGAATGGGTTGCACTCGACACACCTGCACTCATGCCTTGCATACACAATAACAACAGCTCATTAGAAATCCTGCTTCTCAATTTTCTATCGACTATAGGCTGTAAACAATATAATAACACAAAAAATCAGTTAAACCGCACTTTAGACTTATTAATTTCGAATGACGCTTGTATGTGTGTGCCGGCGCCCACTCCCCTAATATCCGTAGATGCTTTTCATCCGCCTTTTCTGACAACTATCTCCTTTGAATTGGTGCATGCGCCCATGGCTCGGTGTTCTGCGCCTAGATATCGTTTTGCTGAAGCCAATTACTCCGCTATTAACAAAGATATTACTCTGGTCGACTGGACTTCAGTTCTAGATAATGACGTCTCATTAGATTCTGCTACTCAATGCTTTTACGAAACTATTTATGAAATTATAAAGTCTCATGTACCGATGCGGCCGGTTAAATCTAATGAATATCCGATTTGGTTCTCTCGTCCGTTGATACACATTTTTAAGAATAAAGAAAAGGCATGGTGTAAGTGGAAGAAATATAAAAATTGTGCGGATTACGAACAGTTTTCCTTATATCGTAGGAGATTCAAGTTGCTTTCTGCTGATTGCTTTAATAGGTATCTGTGTTTTGTTGAAACCAGCATACAGAAAGATGTAAAACAATTTTGGTCGTTTATAAAAAGCTATAAAAGAAATACAGGTGTACCAAACACCATGTCATATAATAATGAGGAATGTAGCGGGCCTGTGGACGTTTGTAAATTGTTTTCTAGGTTTTTTGAGTCAGTGTATGAACCTACATCTAATAATGTCAATAGTAAGTCTGTGTCGCCGATGGAAAGCCAAGTAACTATAACGGACTTGTCATTCTCTAAAGCTACGATAGTTAAATTGCTCAAATCCTTAGACGTTACTAAGGGTTGTGGGCCGGATGGTATTCCTCCCTTCTTTTTAAAACACACTGCTGAGTCGATAGGCGTGCCGTTATTTTATTTATTTAACCGTAGTCTGAAGGAGGGCATTGTGCCTCAAGCATGGAAGACTGCTCATATTACGCCTGTATATAAAAGCGGCACCAAAAACGACGTTACCAACTATCGTCCAATATCATTGTTGTCCACCTTGTCAAAAGTTTTGGAGCGTCTGGTACATAATGAAATCTATCCTATTTTAAATAATATTATTATCCCTGAACAGCATGGCTTTGTTCATGGTCGCTCCACCATAAGCAACCTAGTCTTGTACTCAAATTTTTTATTCGAGAATATGGACAATCAATTGCAGGTTGACACAATCTACACTGACTTCTGTAAGGCCTCTGACAAGGTGGACCACAGTATGCTTCTGCAAAAAATTGAATTTAACGGTATCCGTGGGAGTCTGCTTCGCTGGTTTATATCGTACGTGAAAAATAGAACTCAGAAGGTTGTGGTCCAGGGGTTTTCCTCTGATGTGATTAGCGTGACATCTGGTGTGCCGCAGGGCTCAATTCTGGGTCCATTGCTCTTCGTTTTATTCATAAATGACGTAAATACATACTTTAGAAACTGCGGTTTTCTGTTGTATGCTGACGACCTTAAAGTGTTTCGTAAAATAAGCTCTATTGATGATTGTGTTAAATTGCAAGAGGACCTGGATCGTTTCTCTGCCTATTGCTTAGCAAATAAACTACAATTGAGTTTACCCAAGTGTAAATCTATTTCTTTTACCAAAAAAATTAATGTCGTTCATTTCACATATTCGCTTTGTGGCACAAATTTAGAAAAAGTTTCCTTAATTAAAGACCTGGGTATACTATTTGACTCAAAGTTGCACTTTGATGCTCACGTTGACCTCATCACAGCAAAGGGTTATCAATTTTATGGTTTTATAAGGCGGACCTGTAACCTATTTAAAAAACCTTCCACATATTTACTACTATACAAGTCACTCATAAGATCTCAACTGGAATACGCCACATGTGTGTGGAATCCACTTTATGATAAATATAGTGACCAGCTTGAATCGGTACAACGTAGATATCTTCGTTTTCTAAACTACATATTTTCTAAGAAACGTTCTTCATATCATACTCTCCTAGAAAAGTTCTCTTTGTCAACTCTTAAATCAAGGAGACTGTATCTTGACCAATCATTCTTATATAAAGTCTGTCGAAATGAATTTGATTGCATTAACCTAATAAATCAGATTTATATTCGCATACCTAGTCGCTCCCAACGTATTCGCGATACTTATACTCATAGTCTATTTGCCCCCAAGCCGTGCAGGACTAATGCAGGCGAACGAGCTCCTTTACGGCGTATTATGAAAAGTTACAACGATAATTTTGCTGATATCGACTTGTTTGTTTTGTCACTTACCCAATTCAAGAAATGTATATGTGCAAAAATTGACCACATTTCCTCATAATGTCAATATTTTCTCAGATTTGCTTGTTTATATTTTTAACCGACTTCAAAAAAGGAGGAGGTTTTCTATTTGGATGTTTATGTCATTTAATTTTATTTTTATGTGTTTTATTTTGTATGTTCAGACATAATTCCGTCATATACATATAGACGTATTCGCAAAATTCATTTTCTGTTCGCATGCGTTTCAATTATTTTAAGATCTATGATGAGTTTCGTAGCATTGAGTTATATTGTACTACGTAGTGCATTATAACTCAATGTTTCGAACTCGGTTGTTAAAAGTTTGTCTCACCTTTTACAAGTGTTGTGTAAATCACATTATAATAGTTAATCTTTTGTTTACTTAAGTTTGCTTTACCTAATTAAGGTTTTGTGTATTATTATGCGGATAACGGTGCTGGTTGCGTTATTACTCAATTGTTCCAAATATATTTGTACTTAGTATTAAGCATCATTACGCAATTGTTTGTTGTCCTGAAGAAATAAAAATAAAATAAAATAAATAAAATAAGCTATTCTTAGCTAAGTGTCAAACGTTATTATCATAATATTATTATATAGTAATATAACAGGAAGTACTTAGGAAGCAAGAAGCAGGAAGCTGCAACAAAAGCCTTTTTTTTTTAATCATATTTCATTATTGTGAGGAAACGTCGTTTCCTGATAGTATTAAATTGCGGTATTGGCTTATTCAGCTTGGTACTCATTAACTTTGTTTATTAAACTAGATATACTTAGTCAAGCAGATCGCGTCTCTCTTATACACTTTTTTTAAATTGTTGCAAAACGAACACGGTATCAAATCGCTAGTTAAATTTATTATTTCGTTTTATTCAAAACTAGTGAACCTCCAATGCTTCGCATGCTTTTTGCGGCTTGTCTAAACATGGAGATTTCCTGATAATCGGTTAGTTTAATTTTAATAACTATACACATAAATCTTCCGGAATAAATTCTTTAAGTGATGCTGAAAACCGCATTATAATCAGTAGCACAGTTTAGAAGAAAAACGCGGTCAAACAGAAAGTTACAAATAAAGATTTATTTCTTACCACAATATTGTAGGTATATAAGTACATTTCTCAATGTATATATATCTAGCTGACCTAGCGAACTTCGCATCGGCAGAGAATCAATATTCAGTTTTTTAGAAGTAGGTATAAACTTTTTCGTGAATTGTTCCCATGTTTTAATAGTTATTCAAATAATTAACAAATGGAAGATCATAAAAATCGGCCCAGCCGTTCTCGAGTTATAAATGGTGTAACTAACCTGATTTTGTTTTTTTTTTTATCTAAACAGACTTGCTTAGAAAATATCTAATCAATATATTTAATTCTCTTAACTTTCTATTTACACTAGGTACTAAATTGAAAGACTTACTAAGTAACTATATAAAAAATACAAAAAAAGGATACTTAGGCGTTGATAATTATAATAATAATAATTGTTTTTTCCATCATTTTAAGTATTCTAGTGGAGAGTGCCTAAGCTGGCTAGCTTGTAGTCAAAGTTCAACGTGAAGTGAAAATTTCGCAAATATTTAGTTCAGTAAAAGCCGTGTCTCGTCGTACAAGTGATCTAAAATGCCAATCTATTTCGACAAGTTATATTATTTATTACAAAGAATGAAAGTCAAACGTGGTAACCTGTTTTTAAACAAGGCATATTGTTGTCACCTGCGAATTTGTACATTATGATTACATTACAAGCTTTACGCCGTGTGACGTTGGCAAAATGTTATCTTAGTAACGCATTATGCATGGCAAATAGAAAAAAAAATTGGTTCCGTAAAACTCTAGGCAAGATTGAAATAAGACCTAAATAAATAAGAGCCTTTTAGACACGGTAGAAATTTTTGCTCTGGCCCCGTGCCCCAGCCCTGTAACTTCCAGTGTGATTTTAAATAATACTTCACGTCAAAAACCATATTCTATATTATTTCAGAGCAGTTTTTTCATATTTTATAGGACTTACCTACAATCAGTAGCGGCCCTAGGGCGGTGCTAGCGGTGCGACGGCTCCGGGCGCCGTCATATGAGAGGCTGAAATCAACCGAAATGCGAGCACCACTGGTGGTCGCATTTCGGTTGATTTCAGCGCCTCGACGATCGGGCGGACTGTCTGACTGACCGGTGGACTGTCCAATAGGCACCAGTCATTGATGATAGTAACTTATTATAAGCCCGATCGTCCACAAACAAGCAAGCAACTGTATCGTCGTTTCAGCCGATAGACGTCCACTGCTGGACTTAGGCCTCCCCCAATTTGGGGGGGGGGTTGCCATAATCGCCACGCTTGGCAGACGGGTTGGCGATCGCAGTATGGTATGATGGTGGAATAAATAGAGAACGCTGCTGCCCATTCTCCGGTAAGACCCTTAGTCGCCTTTTACGACACCCACGGGAAGTAAGGGGTGGTGCAATTCTTTAAGTCCGGCACCACACAGACAACTGCATAATTATGCATATATAGTAGGAACATGGTAAATAGAGGGGCGCCACGTTATTAAGATTTTGCACCACCTAAATAAAATTCTCACCTAAATAAATTGTCTGTGTGGTGCCGGACTTAAAGAATAGCACCACCCCATACTTCCCGTGGGTGTCGTAAAAGGGTCATGCCGGAGAATGGGCAACAGCGTTCTCTATGCATTCCACCACCATACTATACTGCGATCGCCAACCCGCCTGCCAAGCGTGGCGATTATGGCAACCCCCCCCCCCCCATGGGGGGAGGCCTATATCCAGCAGAGGACGTCTTTCGGCTGAAATGATGATGATGATGATGAAATAAAATTCTAGGGCCGCCGCTGCCTAACAATCAATGAGTCTTTCGAAAAATTACATCTGTTGATCAATATATCATTCGCATAATATCGAATACGAACAATGACTGGCAATCCGTTCACGTCATAAATGCTATCAAGTTGTCATGACGTCACTTACATGTATAATAAAAAGGTCGCGTGCCGCCGTGTTCTGTCACGCAACAGGCAAAGACGCTCACGTTGGCGGTGTGACATGAAGACAGCATACAGGTGTTTCTCATACTGAATCATTTCAGAGTATGTTACATACTCTGAAGTGATTCAACAGAAAATATAGAAAGGAATACGAGTTGAGTGAAAACTGACAGTGATGCTAAATATGATGCATTCATAAAAGTCTGACATTTAACACAGGCCCTTGACGTACTTGTCAACCTTTTACAACAATGAATCTTAACCTTTCGGGCCGAATAGTTAAACAAAATTGTAGTTATGAATGAGCAAAACTTCATCAAAATCTATTCTAAATAATTTATTAAACAATAGATTTAAATTCAACACTTCACATTTACATTTGCAAACTCTGCCGACACCTTCCAACGTAGAACTTCCGTAAGGTCAGCGCAAGTGGCACAGCCAAGTCGACACAATTAAATATTGAATACTGGCAACAAGTTAGAACAGCCCGCGATAGTTGGCAACACTCTCATCTACCTACCTAGGTATACAACTTTCAAAATGGTGCAGACTGCAGGGAAATTGTTCAGAGTTTGGGAGTCGAGTTTTGTTTCACAGTTCAACTTCGCCTTGATAAACAGAAGGCATATTATATCTGAAGAGAACATGAACATTTTAACGTGGTTACGATAAATAATATTCTGTGGCTGTGCTATACATGAAAATTACATTATTTTAAGTAAAATTACTAGAATTGTAAAATTTAATTGTACTGAAAATAAAGGCAGCTATTTGAATTGATCCTTATCCAAACATGTTTGCAGATGTTCATTTTGTATAAAATAAATTTATTTCTGTAAATTGGTAAATAAAAACGCTTTTACACGGCAAAATTAAATTATGTTGTAAAATTAGATGAGCTCGGTGCGTAGCTGACTACTCTAAGAAAAAGACCGAAACAAACTCAAAGGTCACAATTTCTTATAAAGTCCAGTCACAATTTTGGTCAGGCATCAACCTCCTCATGTCATTGATCCCACTTGTGAGAACGGCCTTAGCACAGCCATTGCACTGAGGAACCTGTGGATTGCCGGTAAAGAGGAATCTTTCATGAATATTAAAGGCGTTTCAAATGCGAAACTTTAAAAGATTTTCTGTATCGTGGGCCGTGGGGTTCGTGCGATATATGCGAGGTAGTAAGTACTGTTTTATAAGTATTTTGGCTCATGATGGCTCATGGCAACTGCCATAGAATTTTTATAACAAATTTTCTTACGTTTTTTGCAATGTGCAGGTCAGTGTCAGGTTGTTCGTTGAACAAATATGATTCGCGACCGTAACAAATATAAATAAAATAAATAAAAAATTAAATTCATTTAATTCAGCCAAGATCCATATTTACATAAAATTAGATTAAAATATTACAATTCCTACTGCCACAGAATAAAATTTGTCTAAAAAAATGCCTCTGAATAAAGATATAAAAGATACAAATTGTCAGCGTCACAGAATTAAAAATTAAATCAAATGAAATAAAAAATAAATAAATTCGAAATATAAAACAATACAAAACAAGTCACTATAAATATAAATATGTATGTAAATGTCAATTAAAACTAAGAGCACTGACATGTCTGCTACAGCATTTCCTTATGAAGGGGCAGTCAATTCGCTCAGCGATGCGCGAGCGAAACATGCCCGAGGCGCTGCAGAAGCGGGGCAGACAAATGAAATATGACTTTACAGAATTATGATCATTAGAAACAGCAATACAACTCCTTGAATTAGATTTGGCCTCAAATGTCATGATATCATGAAATAGTCATACATTATGCTAATAATTATGAACTTAGCGAGTTGTTTTGATTATTCCGTCGGTTGAGACTGGTCATCTCTTAACTGCCAATGCTTATTTTTAATCTTATATTTTGAATTGTTTCTTCATTTGTGTCTTTTTTTTACATTGTTCTCACATATAGAAGCAACAAGAATAATGTACCCAGGATTTTGTAATATCTTGATTTAAAATAGTGTCCATGGAGTTTCTTGCCCGTTCTTCTACATAGAGATCTACGTTTTGGAATGGGCAACTAGCTTCAACTTTCGGACTAACTGACAGACTATTTAATTTTAATTTTGACAATTCAAAAGTGCCTGTACAAGGTCTAATTGAAATAAATGCTTTGAATTTGAATTTGAATTATTTATATGATTATAATTCTGTTACTAAGTATTTGTTATGGCCGCGAATCATATTAAGATCAACATACAACCTGATAATGAACTGCATATTGCAAAGAAAAACGTAAGAAAATTTGAATTTCGCGGGATATCCTGAAGCTATCGTCAAAAACATATTCACTGAAGAAAGAAGAACAATAAAGGTCTACCCGTAAAAGTAGGTACTTTGAGATATTGTAACTTTTAAGAAAACAATGGGTATTTCAATGTAACGGCTGAAAATTTCACGATTCTGAAGGTTTACATTGTGATTCAAGGCGGATACATTACGGTTTAAAAGAGTAAAGACAAACGGAAGCACGAGAGGGAGGGGGGGGGGGGCTCGTTTTACGAAGTAAAAACAGGATGGAGGACGGTTCCTTGCAAATTGAATTTTTCAACACCTTTTAAATAAGGGTTCACATTGCAAAGGTTGAGACGGTACCCTTCCTCCGTTCACGACTCGACGGTACGGTTCCTATCGTTCACTCCAGCTATATTAAATTCGGCGCTTTTTCTAGTAAAAATACCGGAAAGTTCACTCTTATTTCTTTATTTATATTAAGTTTATTGTACGTCAGAAAATACATTACAAAAAGAAAATATACACTACAAAACAACTCTTATTAACATTGGTGTATTTTAAATCCAGGCGAAACATGGTTTATTAATTAGGTAATTGAGTTACATAGTTTATTAAGTGTATACAAATTACATTACACACTACACACGTGTGTGTGTGTGAGTACAAGACACGACACACAGACATACACACACCCCCACACTACACACACACCCCCACACTACACACACACACACCCTCACACACACTACACACGTGTGTGTGGGTGAGTACACGATACGACACACACACACACATACACACAGACCCCACACACACACCCCAACACACACGACACTATTATTATTATTACATACACCATCCATTAATTTATAATTGCTGCCAAGAAACTGAGTATTCTTAAAAAATTGGCAGTAATTTACAATATATTTCCGAAATAGAGCATATAATAAAATAAAGGCAATTGAAGAAGACATTTTCCCCCTTATACCTACAAACGTATTAAATCCGATGAATAGTTTCACACCGATTTCTCTCTTTCAGTCGTCAGTAATTTGACTTTCGAAAGAAGAAGACAAAGCGTTTCGTAAGTATACAGACGCTATACAACGTTTATTAGTAAGGGGATTAATTTAAAAAGCTGGAGAGTTTGTTTGAACACGCGAATCTCTGGTACTGCCAGTCGGAATTGAATAATTTCTTTTGCATTTGATAGCCTATTTTTTGTGGAAGGCCTGTTGCTATTAACATCACGCTATTGGGAGTCAGGCAAATGCCTAGTTTGGGGTCACCGTCTATTCTATTCTTGTACAAATTGTGATTAATAAATAATTTGAATTTGAACTCAGAACTTAAAAAAAAATCAGAAATAACGCTAAGCGAAAACGAAATTTCAAAGAAATTTCACGCGGACGAAGTCGCGGAAAGAAACTAGTACAATCACACTATCAGACTAATATTATAAAGGTGAATGTTTGTGAGTGTGTGTGTTTATATGTTTGTTACTTCTTCACGCTCATACGGCTAAACCAATTTTGATAAAATTTTGTGTAGAGGTAGCTGACTCCCTGGACTAACATATAGGCTACTTTTTGTCCCGGGAATCGAAACTTATGCGGGTGAAACCGCGAGGCGCAGCTAGTATAGTATAAACACCAAGATGGACCCCTCTACTCAGTGTTATCTTGTTTATTCCTCAATGTTTTATATTTTATTCTAACAATATTTCAAAATTATTTTGTTGAAATTTTAATGAAAGCTTATTCTTAAGTTTTGAATTTGAGTTAGGTTAGCTTAATCTCTGTGACCGTTAGCACTAGAAAGCTGAAATTTGGTACCAATATGTACATCAATCACGCCGACAAAGTGGTAAAATAAAATATTGGATTTTTTTTTTTTAGGGTAGCTCCTCTACATGTGAAGTGGGGATGAATATGTTTTTCGTTGTCTACCCCATCGTGTGGGGTATCGATGAATAGGTCTTCTAAAATGACTTGGGGTTGCTAAAATTATTTTTCGATTTAATGCTCCATTTACGAAATATTAAACTTTAAAGTGCAAATTTTTGTTCCAGTAGGGCGTCTCCCCCCCCTCTAAAACCTAAACTGCGGGCTTGAAAAATCTGGAAAAATTCACGATGATAGTGCATTTCATGAACTTTAAAGAAAAATTATAGCGGTTAAGATAACTTTATCAGTTTAGCAGTAATAGTCGTTGAATTTTTTCGTCGTTGAGTTTTGGATAATTTTGAACCGAATACAAAATCCTTAGCATTAATCCTTTAAAGTGACTAAGATGAAGTAGTTGCTTGTTTATAACGGGTAAAGACTTGCATTGAAAAACAAAATATGTTTTTTTTTATATTCAGAATAAAGAACAACAGAATCGTACTATATTGTGATAACGGGCTACTACGGAACCCTACATTGTGCGTGGTCCAACACGCACTTGACCGGTTTTTTTGTGTTTAGGTCCTGTAAGCCCCTTAAAACACAGTAGTGCTAAGGGGGTACCCTTCACTACTGTGTTTTAAGGGGCTTTGTAGCTGCGACCTGCGAGCCAACGCGATGTCGCTTGCTACTTCTAATCAATACATACCCGTAGTTACAAACGAAAAGTCCTGACCTCTTCATCAATGCCCAACGCAAACCCTTTGAATATAGAAAGCTGAAATTTTGCAATTCGCAATTTTGAAATTTTGCTTTATACAAAAATGAAATGAAAAAGGATTTTTTTTTAAATTATTCCTATAGGGCGGTACAAGTCGCAGGCAAAATGCTAGTCTACCAAAAACAATACCTACCGGTTACCATAGAATAGATGTTTAGTAATTTTCCTTGGTTTTATTAGCTACTCACAGGACACATTCGTCGGCTCATTCAGATGACTCTCGCAAGCAGATGGCACCCATCGTCCCCTTGACCTACTTAGGAAGGGAGGTCAGAAGACATTGTGTTTTGTGCCCAAACTGAGGAACACTTTCGTTATTGAAAACACGAAGGGCCGTGTACGTATCTTTATAGTGTCACAAGACCAGCACATTAATTTTTAATAGATTATTTATAAAACAATATAATTTTTGTTTCTATTGAACTAGGCCAATAAAAAATTAGCACTTATTAAAAAAATATTAAAACATAATATTATCCACAGATAATAGTTCCCAATTCGCTAGTATTTGGCATCGCAGTTTTAGAGAAAATAAAGATAAAATAGAGAGGCCCGTGGCTAAATAAGAACAGCAGCACAGGTTTGTAGGTCGACCGATCAGGTTAAGCTACGCTTGCCGCGGTTGGTCTGTGGATGGGTGACCATCTTTACATACCGTGACCCCTCCGTGCCTCGGAAAGCACGTTAAGCCGTTGGTCCCGGCTGTCATTCGCGGGTCTTTGACATTCGTTATGGGTAGTCAGAAGCCCAAAACTCTGACAACCAGTCTTACCAAGGGGTATCGTATTACCCAGTAACTTGGTTGTGGAGGTCAGATAGGCAGTCGCTCCATGTAAAATACTGGTATTCTGCTGCATCCGGTTAGACGAGAAGCCGACCCCAACATAGTTGGGAAAAGGCTAGGCAGATGATGAGTTTTAGAGAAAATAAATATAAAACATTTTCTATTTGCTTTGGCAACACTGATATCGTACTCTTAGAGATAGCGTTGCTCTGTTGGCCCATTCGACAAGGGACTGATCCTAAAAAGGATGGGCTGGGTGGGTAATTAATTATATTTCAGTTCAGCCTTCATGAAATTGTAATCGGACTTCACTTATGGTAAGATCGTCTGATTAATCAATTTCATTTCATGATGAACTGCATGATTACAGATTAGATGTTTAGAGTAAAAGTCGACATGTGCCATTATTTGAAGAGATACTTATCACCTAGATAACCATTGCCGGATTAAGACTATGATGATGACTGATGCCCTAAGCTATCCACGCCTATGGGTCCCCAGTCGAAGTCAAATCATTTATTTCAAATGGGCACATAAAAGGCACTTTTGAACGTCAAAAATTACAACAAAATAGAATTGATTCTAGTCGCCCATTCCAAAAGTTTAGTTTTCGTTATTCCCTTGTTCACAAACTAAACTAAATTTAAGTTCTGTGCATCTTTTACTTTCTATTTCATTAAGAAAAGTACAGAAGCAGAGAGAATTACTCAGCGCCTGACGTAAATTGACGTATTTTTAATAGCCAATTTTTAGGGTTCCGTACCCAAAGGGTAAAAACGGAACCCTATTACTGAGACTTCGCTGTCTGTCCGTCTGTCTGTCACCAGGCTGTATCTCAAGAACCGCGATAGCTAGACTGTTAAAATTTTCACAAAGTATGTATTTCTGTTGCCGCTATAATAACAAATACTAAAAACAAAATAAAATAAATATTTAAGGGGGCTCCCATACAACAAACGCGATTTTTTTGCCCTTATTTGCTCGATATCAATAATGCCAACAGGTAGGCACTTGAAATATTCACAAAATACTCAGTTGTATTTTAACTTTAATAATAAATAATAAAATTAAAATAAAATAAATATTTAAGGGGGGCTCCCATACAACAAACATGTTTTTTTCGGCGTTGTTGCCTTGTGGTACCTTCGTGTGCGAGTCCGACTCGCACTTGGCCAGTTTTTTTAATCTCGTCTAAACTTGTCTATGGAGTATCTTAATTTGACAGGACTACACTTATATTTATCTTCTGTCTTTTTCATAATGAAATAGAAAGAAAAAGATGCACTGAACTTAAATTTAGTTTAGTTTGTGAACAAGGGAATCGGCGCCAGTATCCACTAGTCGCCTCGTATTTTTTCTAAAAAAATCAACGAGCGATTTGTTAACATTAGCACACGTCTCAAGAGTGACTTTTGGGTCTTGTAATATCTTGCTAACGAACAGCCTTGCCTTTTATGTACTAGCAAATATTTTTTCTTTTCCTTTGTTGGGGTCAGCTTCCAGTCTAACCAGTTACAGCTGAATAATGGTATTTTACATGGTGCGACTGTCCATCTGACTTCCACGAAACAGTTACTGGGAAACATGACACCCCTTGGATATTATTCAACCTAGTTATCAATTAATTATTATTCATTAGTTCTGCGTACATACACGGCGACATTTGCTTGTCACAACTTGACATAGGAGATCACAGCTGCTCTCACTCGAGGTCACTGTGTTAGACACGGTACATTTGTTAGGGACACAACAGCACCCCCCCCCGGTGGGTTCCCGCATTGTCGAGGCGGGGGGGCTCAGTAGCCGTGGCTTGGACACCCACGGTGAAGCGAAGAGGAACCCGAGGAGGGGCCGCTCGTCAGGGCTTTTGCCTGTAAGCCGACGACGTAGCGGCCAACAAGTAGGTTGCGGTGCCGCTTCGGCGACATCGCAACTGAGGCGGGCCGCGATGTCGTAACGGAGGCATCGCGGCTGAGGGTTGAAGGCCGCGGCGGGAGAGGAGTGCCGGTATTGCGGTGCGCCGCTCTCCCTACCTTCCGCGGCCTTGACGGGGTCGCCACCGTTCGATGGCGGACGCGGTGGGGCCGCAGGGGAGGAGGAGTGTCGGTATGACGTTGGCCGCTCTCCCTATCCTCTGCGGCCGAAAATTGGCAGGCGGCGGGGCCAATGTCCTGACCCGTCGCAGGGGGACCAAAGGGTGCCCAGACAAGGGGTCGTCTGGCGCCCATGTGCTGGTTTGGTCCCTGGGGTGGTCACGGCGTGCCATGTGTTCTGGTGCGCCGGTGATGGGGAGTACTCCCCAGAGGAGGGTCCGGTGGCGGACAGCCGCGGCGGGTTCACGGATGAGTGCTAACGCGTGCCCGTGTTCCCGCCGTAAGCGGCAGAGGAGGACACCGTGGAGTTTTAGTGGGTTAGAGTCCCACATAACTGCACTATCTCCCCGTGGTAGTGCAGAATGCATGAGCATTTCTCCACGATAAAAAAAAAAAAGGGACACAACAGCACATTATGACGTAGGTAATCTAATCAGTATCGATACAGCTTAGACAATGGTCTCACAACACTGACCTCTATAATACACATTATAGAGGTCAGTGTCTCACAATAACGGCTGTCCCTGCGTTTTGACACATTAATGTCAAATACTGGTGGTAATAATGACAGATATTGACGGTACGGCTTTCTTTGGAAACCAAAGCTTACCTGAGTAGAGTATAGCATAATACCGTATTGTACAGACGCCAGCACAACAAGCTACTACAATCTGTCAAATTTCTTTAATAGATATTCAACTTTATCGCTAAAACATAAGGTTCAAAGTTGATTGGGAAAATTTGATAATTTCGGGTAGCTTGATGTGCTGGCCTCTGTACAACCAACCACACATCAGTGGTAACAATTTGACATTGACAACGCCTTTATGTCGTAAGAGTAAGGACGAATTTCGTAGTGCAACTGCTTCCACCGATCTGCGGTTCGTATCTATTACGTTTTACTAGTTTTACTAGTTGATATTTCTGTTACAAAACATACACGATACTTTTCTTATTGAGTCGGTGTTGTATATGCCCAAAAATATTGGGCATAAATACAAAACCTCATTTCGTTCCCTCGGACAAATTTTTCACTAGAAATTCTATTAAGTACTACCTATTTTTACAAAGCTTCTACATACATATACGTAAGTACTTATTACAAAAACACGGGTAGGTATAATCAATTAAATATCCAACGTTTCTGATTAATTGAATAAGTATTATAAATTAATTGTTTGCTGTTATATCGGCGCTGCTTGGCAACACTGATCACGTAGGTACTTACCTTATTGTCACGTAGGTAAATTATTGCTTTCATTTATTTAATTATGATAATAGCGCTTTAAATTAACATGCTGACTGTTTTATGACGACGAGATCGAATCAAAATGGTTTATATACGAAGTAGCGGGACACTTTGACTAACATGTATTTTCAATTTGATGATATAACCTATTTCGAACCGCTCCCGCCCCAATCCGCTCGTCCAACAAGGGCGCAGCTCCTAGAATGTTCTAGTATCCGTGTAAGAAATAGCCGACACGCACCCTTCTTTCTAGACTGTGTACCGAAAAGTGTACCTACCTACAATTTTACGAAACTTTATTTTCGCTCCGAACCCTATTGTTTTTTGTATATATTATTGTATGTATCTTAAAATGTTATTTTCAAAATTAATCTTCGACCTTTTTTGACCGCCTCCGGAAAAGCCTTGACAATCTTATAATAATACAAACAAATGATACATCGCGTAACATGTGGGCCTAAAAAGGCCACTTTGGCAGAATTATAAAAGGATAACTTAATGGACAGTTAAATGTTAAGTTAATCGTATCAAATCCCATTGGTGAAGCATATTTTAGTTATTTTTTTTGTCTGTGCTAAAATACCAATCTTAAAATACCTCTTTGATTATACCTACGTAGTAAAGCGAAAAAAAGAAAAACGCAGACTGTCTTCGCCATATTATGATTCATAATGTTATGCTTTTATGATTCTCCAAACTGGCCTTTTAGGCCCCCAGATATTAATTTAACTGAAACTCATCCTAAGGCTCTGAAACTGGCTCTTAACTTCTCTCGACTCTGATCTACATATGTGAGATTCCAAAGCTTTAATGATGAAAAATTGAAGATAAACACTACAAATTAAATATCCATCACCTTAATCACTATTGGGACATGCTTCATTTCATACAAGCCGCAGGTTTTAATGTCTAAATATTAAACCAAAAATATCCTCCACGTTTGCCACAGCAGCTTGAAATATTTTGCACGACACGAAGGTCGCGGCACGGTTGCTCGTAAAAGATTCTCCGCGAAGTAAATTCTGCCAGGCGGGGTAAGTATCTCAGCCCCTTATACTTATTTAATGCAAGCCATGCTGGAATTATACCGTCGACAATGGAACATCAACAACCCAGCTTTCACTGAAACAGTTCCAGAATCTTGGTGTAGGTAACAAAGATCTTTTTTCAATGTTTTGTGTCAGGGTGAGTAGCTGAGTCCGTCCGCGTCGTTCTCGTAAAAACTTTGAGTGGCAATTTATAAATTTTCCAATAGCACTGTGATATACAGGGTTATTGGGAAAACATTAACAACCTCTTAAGAGGTCATTGTACTCATCATTATGAACAACTTCTACTATGGGACCAAACCTGAAATCGTGAAAAAAAAATCAGCTGTTCCCTACATTTATGTTCGTATAACTCGTCAAAATGTAGGAAACAGCTGATTTTGAATGACTGAGAATGACCTCTTAAGAGGTTGTTAATGTTTTAACAATAACCCTGTATAAATCAAAGGAGATCATAATGGCTCGTAATAATTTATGTATATTAATCATATTCAATAAATGCGCTCAAACCAAACGGAAATATAGCATTAATCATCTAAATCGCTGTTACCGGTCAAATTGATGTGATTGTGTAACACACACACAATCCCAATGCCATTCAGTTTGACATTTCAAAAACATTCATTGCGCTGTTTACGCTGTTAAGCTGACGAAGTTTCTAACATATGAAGCAGTTGATTATGAGTTTCCTTCAAAATTCTTTAGATTGTGATTGTGCGGGTAACTTACAAAAACTGGTCAAGAGCGAATCGGACTCGCGCACCGAGGGTTCCGTTAAATCATGTTTTTTTTCCGTTAATTCATTTCATCGGCGAGGCCTATATTCGTCAGAGAATACTAAATACTATGCACTCCGGTGTAGAATATTGCAGTTCTATGTGAGCGCCATCTCTTGACCAGAATCCTCTTGTGGAATTAAAGTAATTTTCTTGATGATTACTGAAAAAGTGTGCTATTTAGAGACTTTGTTTTATTTTTCCTGTAATCTATATATAAACTTCTATAACATAGAATTATTTCAGATTTTTCTCTTTGCAATCTTCGGAGGTAGGGGGGGAACGGTATTTTTTTATATTTTTCGTCAAAAGTCAAAAACTATGCAGCCTAAAAAAAAGAAAAAAAAGGTTTGAGAATGTGCAAACTGCGCTCTTTCATATGATACCCCACATGCTCTAGTAGCCCCATTTCGAATTTTTCAGACACCCTTTCAGTCCCTGTTGCAAAAAATAAACATATATTTTTATTTCTTTCTTATTTGCAAAATAGTTGGACAAAAGACCTCTACAACTGTTTCAAATTTCAAGTTGATAGCATTAGTAGTTCTTGAGATATCCAGCTGTGACAGACAGGCAGACTGAGTCTCACCATAAGGGTTCCGTTTTACCATTTTGGTACGGAACCCTAAAAAGACCAGCAGCTACATATATTGAATCGCCAGCCCATGCTGACACTTTGTCCAAAAAATAAAGCCCAGCCCTCTGACGCATAAGCAGAATGCATAACCAGTTGTCTACGACTTGACTGTCTGTGACTTGAAGATATTTAGATACATTGCATATTTAGCCTTTAATGTTCCCACTGCTGGAACCCAGGCCTCCTCTCTGCGCCAGGGAGTGGGATCCAGTGGCGTAACTATACCGTTTGGGGCCCGTGGCAAGTTCAAGGGATGGGGCCCTCCCTCAATGTAAAGAAGCTCAACCAACGTTACAGTTTTTTTTATTAGCACTTCTCCCGTCTTCTTCTGCGTACATTTCATATTTTCCCCTACAAAATTTAACACCTGACTGCTTGTCCTTATGTTAGGATCCATCTGTGCTCATGGCCCTCTCGGGCCGGGGCCCCCCTCTAGCTGGGGGCCCGTGGCATTTTGCCCCAATGCCGCCCTATAATTACGCCACTGCTGTAATCTATCACCCAGTGCGGGTTTGTAGACGTCACGTTTTAGAATTGCTGGTCCTAGGAAATTCCGGTTTCCTCACGAAATTTTCAGTGGTGATGAAATTACTTACACAAAGTAAAGCGCCTGTCTGGGTTCGAACCCACGACCTGCAAACTCATAAGTCGGGGCCATTTACCACTAGGCTACCACTGCTCACTTTGATACAATAACGAGTGTTAAATTAAAGAAGACTGATGATAAACGAGTGTAAAATGATATGTTCCGAAACCACGTAATGTGTTGGTCCAGCGCCTGATCTCCCCGGTCGTGTCGGTATGCTGTCTCACATGACTGGAGTGGGGAAAGAGGTAGTACACCTGTGTTTGCACTCACACTCGGGCACTATAATTTATTATCTGCCAATGATACGGCTACGCCTGCAACATGATTCAAATAAAAACCAGAGTGGAAATTCCCGCAATTTTAAGAACGTCAAGGGGCCTAAAAAGGCCACTTTGGCAGAATCATTATGAATCATAATATGGCGAAGACAGTCCGTGTTTTTCTTTTTTTCGCTGTGCTACGTAGGTATACCTAATCAAAGAGATTGGGATTGGATTGATTGGTATTTTGGAACAGACAAAAAGAAATAACTCAAAATCATTCACCAATGGTATCTGATACGATTAACTTAACCGTTAACTGTACATTATGATTCATAATGGTATCCTTTTATGATTCTGCCAAAGTGACCTTTTTAGGCCCCCAAATCTGAGTCTCAATCTGTCAAAAATACCTCTAATTTCTCTACATTTTTGTCAAGTTTTTGACATTGATTGTCGCCGAGATGAGATTGCGAGATTTTGAACGTAATAATTATGGGAAGTGGCCTTCAGATTATGTTTCTTTCCCACAATACAAAATATGTAATCCGCCATTTTGTGGCGGCGGCCATCTTGGACCGATTTTCATCAAACATAGCTAAGAACACTCCCGACTAATTCACCTTTCAAACAAAAAAAAAACAAAATCAAAATCGGTTCATCCGTTCGGAAGCAACGATGCCCACACACACACACACACATACACACACACACACATACACACACACACAGACACGTCAAACTTATAACACCCCGTCATTTTTGCGTCGGGGGTTAATTAAGAACCACTACAAAATGCACCTGTAATGCAATGCGTCTGTGTGGTGCCGGACTTAAAGAATACCACAACCCCTTACTTCCCGTGGGTGTCGTAAAAGGCGACTAAGGATCGTACCGGAGAATGGGCAGCAGCGTTCTCTATGTATTCCACCATCATACCATAATGCGATCGCCAACCCGCCTGCCAAGCGTGGCGATTATGGCAAACCCTCCCAAAATTGGGGGAGGCCTATGTCCAGCAGTGGACGTCTGTCGGCTGAAACGACGAACGACGAACGACAAAATGCACTACCTAATTATTTAGAAAGAGCTTGCCTCAAGCAGAAAAATGGACGACAGTAAAATGAGACATTTATTACACAATTAATTTATCTCCAGTCGACTTCAAAAGAAGCATTATTTATATGCAGGACATTGCATTTACTCCGTCATTTGCTAATGAATCCTCTTATAAAATACAAAGTATCCACTTTGAAACGAGTTTTTAATTCCATTTGTTTAATTTATTATGATGAAGTAGGATTAAATATTAATTAAGCATAATGGAATCACGTATGGTACTAATACTAATTTAACTTATTTACTTGTAATTATTAGTTGTATGCGGCACATGTCGGCGTTATTGTTTCAAATATTTTGTTGTGTCCGATCCATATTATATTCTATTTATCAAAATATGCTAAACTATTATTATTCTATTATTATTTTCGGCCATTGCTTGCGGCTTTGCTTTGAAGATAATATAATATTTATTTAGGATATACCCTATTAAGTGAAGGCACATTGTTCTCGAATCTTACCGACTACAACGACTCCGTACATAATATGGATGGACTCTTCTTCTGTGTTACAATTTCGGTGTTCATATAAATATAGTCATGCAAGAAGGATCCTCAGAAGAACACACAGTTCAGTTTGACTTAGACTAACGTACACGATATGTTCCAGCACTTACTTATAGAATCTTCTGTTCTTCCCCAGGTACTCTTCTGGCATACACCCTGGTCTCCACCTGCGTCCTGGTGCTGCGCTACCAGCCTCACTCCACCAACCTGATCGAGTTGCTGCCACAGAGTCTTCGAACCCCTGTAGATCCTGAGGGAACTGCTAGTGCCAACCGCGAGACGACTTTCACGGTAAATTATTAATAAAGTATGAGAATAATCAGCCTATAATGTGAACATGCCTTCTCTCTTCGAGAGGGACTGAGCTTTAATCTACTACGCGGATTGGTAGATGTCATTCGGTCGAGTTTTTGGTTCTAGGACATGCCGGTTCCACAACGAGTTATCACATTCTTCTGGATTTAACTAAGCATTCTAAGTAAGAGGTGAAACATCTGCTTTTTGAAGCCTATGCATAATCAGCCTATAATGTTCCTTTTGCTGGGACACAGGCCTCCTCTCTGTGAGAGGACACTCCCTCTATACACAGCCACTTCCACTCTTTACGGCCCCCTGGCTACCCTAACACCACCCTCCACGATCCGGGGGCGTTCAGTGGGAGTTGGTAGATTTTACGCGGGCCCAGTGAGATTTCACATGTCTCAGATTTTTTGGTTCTAGGACATGCCGGTTTCCTCACGATGTTTTCCTTCACTGTTTTGAGTGTAGTGGTGCTGAAATAATTTACACAAAGTATAGTGCCTGTCAAGGTTCGAACCTACGACCTACAACTCGTACGTCGCGGCTGTTACCACTTCGCCACCACTGCTCTCAAAGCTGATGCAGCATCCAACAACTACAACGGCATCACTTATCTTGTCCGATAGTTTTGGTGCCTTCGATATCACATATTTGTGCTGCCACTTGTATAACCACAAATGCTCACATGTATTTGCCGTCATCTTGATGACAGATATTATCGGATGAATCATGAAATCAGATATTATTGCCGACCGGTCCATTATGTGCTCGTGTCTTTCTAGTGTAACAATAATTGCAACGTTGAGATTAAGACCTATTTCATTATCGTATGTGTTCCAAAATACTATGTTCCTAACAATATAATTACAATAAATAAAGTAAGAAAAAATCACTTTTCAAAGGTGGTTTGGTTGGTTCCATACATATTAGTGCGCGTAGATGTACGTAGTGTAACTGTAGCAATTTTTAGGTACCTAGTATATATCACAAACATATAATTAGCATCCGTCTTGAATGTGGGCTTTTGGTCACTGAAAGTATGTGACCGGCGGTTGATTGTATCGTTGTATAAAATATCTCGGATGGTTTAATAAATGATGTCTCATAATTCACCGGCAGCAAATGTGGCTCAAGTCCTAAGCGCTTTGTAAAGAACTAAACCTATTCCTAAAAATATAAGTTGGAATCAGGCGGGACCCATTTGAGTTTGTAAATATAAAAAAACCGGGCAAGAGCGAGTCGGACTCGCGCACCGAGGGTTCCGTGCCATCATATGTTTTTAAATTTTCATCGGCGAGGCCTATATTCGTTAGAGAATTTTAACACTGCGTACTGCGGTGTAGAATATTGCAGTTTTATGTCAGCCAGGGGAACGGTATTTTTTTTACATTTTTCATCAAAAGTCGAAAACTATGCGGCCTAAAAAAAAAGAAAAAATGCTTGAGAATGTGCAAAGTGCGCTTGTTCATCCCCCACATGCCCTAGTAGCCCCACTTCGAATTTTTCAGACCCTCTTTCAGTCCCTGTTGCAAAAAATATACATATATTTTTATTTCTTTCTTATTTGCAGGGCAAACGTCATCTAAAACTATTCCAAATTTCAAGTTGATAGCATTAGTAGTTCTTGAGATATCCAGCTGTGACAGACAGACAGACAGACTTAGTCTCACCATAAGGGTTCCGTTTTACCATTTTGGTACGGAACCCTAAAAATGGTATGAGCCCCGCCTGCTTCCCACTTTTATTTAATTAAAAATGGGCTTGTTTTTAGGCTTTTCAGGTAGTTTTAGTTTAAGGTTGCAGTCGGGTTTTTGTTTTTATTAGCCTGTTCTGTCCCACTGCTGGGCAAAGGCCTCCCCCATTTTCTTCCACATTTCCTTATGCTGTGCCTTCTCTGTCCAGTCGGTTAGGAACGAGTCTATCGTCACGCCAGCGTTTCTTAGGCCTGTCTCGGTGACGACGCCTGTCTTCAGGCACCCACTGTGTGACGACTTTGGCCCATATGTCTGGATGCATCACGCCCAATCCCACTTCAGCCTCGCAGACTTGCCGCCAACATCGGCGATACCTGTCTTGGAGCGTCTAAGCTCCATCGCTCTTTGGCAAAACTTTTAGTTTACAAATGTGAAAGATTTCGCAGACGATTCAGTTCTTGGTACGTGTTTTTTACGATTTCTCACTTCGAATTACTTTTAACTATATAAGTTATATATATATTTTTGTAATCACTTTTTAAAACTTTTTATTTTGATATCCCACTCGATGATAGGGTATTAGAAGAAGAAAAAATTTCAAACTCCACAACATGGCACCCCAAATCCGCCATTTTACCTTTTTTTTTTAATGGTACATTACACTGTGACACTCGCACTACCAAAACAAATCTAAAGACGTATAATTTATCCAAAGCGGTTCATTCATTTAGGAGTTACGAGGGAACAAAGAAACGGACATACATACAGGTCAAACACATAACCCTCCTTTTGGGCTTCGCCGTAGTCGGGTAAAAAGTATGTTTTTCATGAATTTTTATGTGTATGATGTGTAAGGGTCGTACCGGAGAATGGGCAGCAGCGTTCTCTATGCATTCCACCACCATACTATACTGCGATCGCCAACCCGCCTGCCAAGCGTGGCGATTCTGCAAACCCGGGGGGGATTATGGCAAGCTTGGGGGAGTCCTATGTCCAGCAGTGGACGTCTTTCGGCTGAAATGATGACGATGATGATGATGTGTAAGTTATGCAGCGCTCAGAAAAAAATAGAACATAGCGCTACGTAGGCCGATTGGGCATGCTTGTTAAAAACAAAATAAAAAAATAACTAAATAAACTAAATTATAGTTTTGCCATAGTTAGGTACTTTTATATATCTTCAAATGACCTGAAGGTAGGGAGGAATGCTATACTTTTCGGGTCTGCCATTTTTAATTCAGAAAATATATACCTAAGACTAAAACAAATCAATGTTGACTACTTACACATTTGATGTGTCTACATTAGTAATAAAAAAAGTTCGAGGTTGAGTCTTTGACAGAAGCACTTAGAAATTCATTTCCCAGTTGAAAAGGAAATCGAAAATGTGTAAAACGTAATGAAAAATTTCCTTTGAGGTACCCTCGGGTACGTCAATGGAAGAAGTTTAACCAGCTGCAGAAAAAAAATGTTAGAATTTGTACAGGTATTGTGAAGTAATTAGCAGAGAAAGATAAATTGTAGTTTTGACGTTTATTGCGTTCTGACCTTTACAGTAAATACGATTATGAGAACAAACCATGTACAATGGCAAACAATTATCTTAACAAACTCTGTTGCTGAACTTTGAAGGTGAAAACTGATCTGGGGACCTGAAAAGGCCACTTTGGCAGAATTATAAAAGGATAACATTATGAATCATAATGGCGAAGACAGTCTATGTTTTTCTCTTTTTCGTTGCATTAGGTCGGTATAATCAAAAAGATTTGGATTGGATTAATAGGTATTTTAGCACAGACAAAAAAAAATAACTGAAAAACCTTCATTAATGGGGTTTGATACGATTAACTTAACAGTTAACTGTCCATTACGATTCATAATGTTATCCTTTTATGATTCTGCCAAAGTGTCCTTTTTAGGCCCCCTAAGTATTTAGTTGCTAATTCAATTAAAGCCTACATAATTATGACAGGTGAACGTGAAACTCGTAAGAAGAGAATTTACTGAAAATGAAACATACTCGCAGACGGAGCTTTTCATTAAAAATTAACTTATAAAATCCTCTTACACGAAGTAGGATGTCTTTGAAAATAAAAGGTTTCATACACAGTAATAGCAATCAAGTAGATTATACACTTAACTCGTCCGACATAAAGCGCTGGCGTTATATTCATGCAAATTGTGTTAAAGACAACAAAATTTAGCGCTGGGAGCTGAAAAGCGTGAAAAATGGTGAAAATAAACAGGCGTGGAACATTGTGTATTGAAGCCAGCGGCAAAGAAAATAAATTAGTAGCTCAGTACCCCGCTCGGACGGGAAGACTCAGTGCAACGTTCGCAAAAACTATAATTTATTTAGGACTGATTTTTCCAACATCCGATATATTAGTCTATCCGTGGAATATTTTCTAAATTTTTGTTAATTTCTCCTTACAAAAAGGTAATTCGTAATTTTTGTCAACGAAAAAAAATAGAGGAAATAAATAGAAAAGAATAAAAAAAAATAAAGAGAAAAGATAAGAGAGAAGAAGAAGAGTGAGAGAGAGAGAAAGAATAGATATATTTGGAGTTGGAAAAGGACGATGGGACTTGGCGTACCCAAAATTGAAACATACCCAACAGACTCGAGACGAAATAAGTTATTGAAGCTTGGGACGCACCACGTTTTTTTATCTTGCATAATTTTGTCGCAGGAATGCAACGTATGAGTTAGTACGGCAGTGCGCGCACATTCGAGTAATAAATCGCAGCGATTTTTGTCACAAATTACTGCGTTTGCTCGCGACGCGATTATCGCGAAAGTAAACTGCAGCGTATGGAATTGTATGGTCCCGCGCGCACTGCGACAGAAAAATCGCGCACTCGGGCCGGCTGGCGGCGGCGCCCATTCGTATTCCGTTCTTTCGTTCGAGAATAAACATGTTGTGCGCGATTCTAAAATCGTGTCGCAAAAAGTAAAATCGTGGTGCGCGCTTAGCCTTACTTGGATCATTCTTGACAATGGCGACGACCGTGGAATATAAACGTAATGATTCGTTGTTTTATGTTCATTATTATATTTAAAGTCGGCAATTATTATGTTTTTATTTCTTTTATTGTAACAAGAAATAGAAGACAAAAATACTTACATATTTTCGTTGGATAAATGAAATGAATTCAAAGATGATTTTTTCGGGAAACCCCATATATGTAAGGCATGAAACAAACAGTTTGTTATGTTGTAGCCCGTAACGAAAAATATGAAATAAAAATTAACAATCATATAACAATCATCCTTTCAGCCTTAATAAAGTTATCTCTAAGTACTCGTACCTAAGTAGTTTTAGAGTCAGGTACCTACGTAGTTACTAAACTGGCGGCAAGCGTTGAATACAGAACCTCCTTTTTTTGAAGTCGGTTAAAAAATAAATATGTTTAAAATACTTAAAAAAAACTTCTTGTATCACACAAAAACTGAAAATAATAATGTCATTAGAAAAACTATTCTGGACACCAACACAGCACCGTAATTGCCAGTCGTACCCGATGTTCCACAGAGGCGGCCCCAGGACCGATCCCTGTGGGACACCGCACGACATCTCTCGCCGGTTCCACTCCCCATCGCGACCGGGGTAGCTGACGGCTCTTTCCGTCAGATACGCCTCGACTATTCGACGGAGGTAGGGCGGCACCCGGTGATACCGGAGTGCCTCCACAATGGTGCCCCAGGGGAGGGTGTTGAACGCGTTGGCGATGTCGAGTGACACCGCCACGACGACCCCACCCCGGGACACCGCCTCCCCCGTCGTGAGGGCTCTCACGCGCATCCCACTGCCAGAGCGACTGTCGCAACCCAGCGCAGGGCACGCCGCGATTGCGGCGATAAGACCCCTCTTTGAGGAGTGGCTAGAGAGGCGCCACGGCGCCCTCACCTACCGCCTGACGCAGGTCCTCACCGGACACGGATGTTTCGGGAGGTTCCTGCACATCATCAGGCGGGAGGAAACGCCCGGGTGTCACCATTGCCAGGATCGCCCAGAGGACACGGTGGAGCACACGGTGGAGGTCTGCCCCGCTTGGGCGGAGCACCGCCGTGCCCTCGTAGAGACGATTGGCAGCGACGGCGACCTCTCGCGTCCGGCCCTGGTGCAAGCCATGGTCCGGGGCGAGAGGGAGTGGGAGGCAGTCACTTCCTTCTGCGAAGCAGTCATGCTAGCGAAGGAGGTGGCGGAACGGCTCAGGGAGAGAGCCTCCCGTCCCAGCCGCCGCGGGAGACGCTCCGGGCGTCGGGAGCCGCGTGACGACTCCCGGCCACCGTAGGCGCGGGCCTGCGGGCGGAGAGTAATGGGTAGCTCACCGCCCGATCAGGACCAGGCCCGTGCCGGACGGCGCGTACGTGTTCCACGCGCGCCTCAAAGAGATGTCAGCATCGAGGAGGGGCCCCTTAGGGCCGAAGCCTGCCGGGTCAGCGGGATTGTCCGAAAGGGTTACCGCTGGCCCGGAACATAAAGGGCTAAGGAAGGAACACGGGTGGGTTTTAGTCAGTAAGAGTCTGACACTCCCTTCCGCTCCACCCAGAGCGGGAGGAGTCATTTGATGATTTCCCATCCTCAAAAAAAAAAAAAAAAAAAAGCACCGTAATTGCGTAATAGAGATTCCATCACAATCTGAATCATTTCGATATTGATATTGCTAATCCATCACACTAATATTATAAAGGCGAAAGTTTGTGAGTGTTTGAGTGTTTATATGTTTGTTACTTCTTCACGCTCAAACGGCTGGACCAATTTTGATAAAATTTTGTATGCTGACACCCTGGATAAAAGTGCAGCTAGTTTTTACTAAGACTGCAGTGGCCGCAAGTCAAGCAGAGACAGCGTTTTGCGTTTTTTGACACCATAAAGTCAAACCCCGCTACCATCATTTTCATGACGTCATCACATGACGACATAATGTTCAGGGTCATCATTTAGCGGCCACCGCTCTTCTAAGAAACCGTAAGTTTACTGTCCGGTCGCAAATGCATTATAAACCAACCATTCTATTTACGCGAATTATGAAGGTAGATGAAAGAGTCTAAGACGGAGGATATGTGGGGCAAGGTTTCTTTGAACTTGTTTATTCATTTATTTATATTCTATTGTACACCAGAAAACACATAACAAAAAAAATGCAATTATTAATACTTACAAAACATACAATGGGCGGCCTTATCGCTTTCTGCGATCTCTTCCAGGCAACCTTGGAATGGATAGTGATTGCGTGGTTGTAAAAAATGGGGTTGTCAGTGGTGCAAAATAATAAACTATAATATATACATAGATATATATACATATAATGATGTATAATAGAACCGTGACGAGGGAAACATCGCGCATGTACACCTATTTAAGTTATGATATTGTATCCAGAAAACAATCCTGATTTTGTAGCTTTACACACAAACTCATAATCAACTTTGTTTGTTTGATATAAATTATAGGTTTCTTTAAAATGACCGAGCATACACAAATACGCAGCGCAATGATAAATGATAAATAAATGATAAATGATTTATTTTCTGTAAATAGGTTTTTACAAACACTTTTACACGTCAATCTTATTTTTTAAACTAGATGAGGTCGGCGTTTCCTATCTGACTACTCTGAGAAGAAAGGCCGAAACAAACTCAGAGGTCACAGTCTCTTTTAAAGTCCAGACAAACTCTTGGTCAGATCGCATTTATATTTTGTTCGCGGTATATTTTGTTTAACCCCCATACTAAGGCTGGTTTTAGAGTCGCGCTGACCGCACGCTGACCGTCGGCGCTGACAGCTTGAAACGTATGAACTTCTAGGAAGCGTTTTAGAATAACGCGTAGCTATTAGCGCGTGCCTTTCATACGTTTCGGCTGTCAGCGCCGACGGTCAGCGTGCGGTCAGCGCGACTCTAAAACCAGCCTAATAATCGTTGTATAGCGTCTGTATAGTTACACAATGCTTTGTCTTCTTCTTTCATAAGTCAAATTACTGACGACTGAAAGCGAAAATCGGTGTGTAACTATTCATCATGATATAATAAGTTTATTAGTAAGGGGGTAAAATTATAACAGTTGTAAAAAAACCACCCTAACAAAACCGAGACTCACTTGTTCTTCTAGTTGTCATGATATTTTATTTTGTTCTGGACCATACATAAGAACCTTCTGGCTACGGAGATATTGAAGGTCAAAGTTTCAACTTTACAAAAAGTTTTTTACGAAAAGAAGTTTGAAATATTATAACTTAACTTTAAATACTCCCACCATCCCTGTACCGTTACATGTACCCATAAGCACAATGTTTTGCTGGCGTTACGTTGCGCACTACCTTAACCTTTTGAATGTCTTAAGTTACACAGTTCGACATAAGCAATTGTCTTTCTATTGTGTCTCTAATTACGGCATTCGATGAGTTAAACAGCGAATTTTCACACCAAAAATAAAAGTCGTTTCCCAGCTACCTAACTGCTGGGCAACGACTTTTATTTTTGCACAAAGTTACTTAGTTTTGCAAAAAGCGTAGATGACGGTTTCGTGAACATTCTTGTGAAACGCCATAGATAACTAATCGAATCAATAATCTGCTAAAAGAAAATATTAGAAAAGAAAGAAAAAAATGGTGGTATTGTAGCAATAGACCTCATCTATAGGAACTTTACAAGAAATAAAAATGTCCATCGCCTTCGCGTGAGCTCAGAATCACCTCTCGTTCAACTATATCGACGTTCGAGTGAGCTTGTTCAACTATTTTCTCATTTACTCGGAAAATATGTCCAGGAGCGGACAAAATGAACCGATGTTTAATGAAAGAAAACCGGCCAAGTGTGTGTCGGGCCACGCACAGTGTTGGGTTTCGTAGTAGCCCGTTATCACAATGTAGTACGGTTCTGTTGTACTTTATTCTTTTTCAAGTAACTACTTCATCTTAGTCACTTTAAAAGATTAATGCTAAGGATTTTGTATTTGGTACAAAATTATTCAACGCCCAAGTTCAACGACTTTACTGCTAAACTAATAAAGTTATCTTAACCGCTATACTATTCCTTTAAAGTTCATGAAATGCACTATAATCGTGAATTTTTCCAGATTTTTCAAGCCCGCGATTTAGGTTTTAGAAGGGGGGGGGGGGGGACGCCCTACTGGAACAAAAAAATGCACTTTAAAGTTTAATATTTCGTAAATGGTGCATTAAATCGAAAAATTATTTTAGCAACCCCCAAGAATTATTTTAGAAGACCTATTCAACGATACCCCACTCGATGGGGTAGACGACGAAAATAATATTCATCACCACTTCACGTGTAGGGGAGCTACCCTAAAATAAAATATTTTCAAAAAAATTATTTTACCACTTTGTGGGCGTAATTAATATACGCACTCCAACAAAATTATAGCTTTCTAGTACGAAAGGTCTCTTAACAAAACTTCGGATAGACAGACAGACAGGCGGACTTGACGAAACTATAAGGGTTCCTTGTAGGAACTACGGAACCCTAAAAAATGTAGTTTTCTTTTATTGGCTGGCACCACATGATAGAGAGGTTATTAAAGAAAGTCCGTTGATATTTTATCGATGTATAATTGCCATTTGCTGACTAAGAATAAGTTTAAAAAATTTAAAAATTTACATTCCATATTTTTGTACTTTCTTTTAAAAGCCAAAGATGCTAGACCACTTAATTCCTTACTATAATAATAGGTAATACGTGCCGGTGTCCGCAACTCCGCGTGAAGGCACGTGTTTTGCGAAAATCTAATTTTTTCGTTAAATCGGTTATTCGATCCGCCCCAGCTCCTCAAGGAAGTCCGGCAACGCCAACGTTACTGGTACATTATTCTACTTGTCAAGCCCTTGCATTTGATACCCTTATTGAGGGAAATGTGAAAAAAATGTAACTCGCCAATTCGTGGTGGCGGCCCTCTTGGATTTGAATTTATCATAATGTATAGTATTCTACTATTCAACCCCTTTCATTTGATACCCATATTGAGGGAGTTGTGAAAAAAATATGTAATCCGCCATTTTGTGGCGGCGGCCATATTGGACCGATTTTCATCAAACATAACTAAGAACACTCCCGACTAATTCACCTTTCAAACAAAAAAAAACAAAATCAAAATCGGTTCACCCGTTCGGGAGCTACGATGCCACAGACAGACATACACACACACATACACACACCCCTACACACACACACACACACACACAGACACGTCAAACTTATAAACCCCGTCGTTTTTGCAATGGGGGTTAAAAATAGGTACGTTCCAATTTCAAAATTTCCCTCCACATTACACTGCGTTACACGATTTTGGTACCCTCTTAACTGATAGCTGGAATGAATAGGTAATGAGTCACAGATGAAATGTTCCAAACATATGTGGTATCCATCACGTCTAATTTTCGAGGTACAGTCAATTATATCGTAGGAATACCTTTACTTTGGAAAAGTTGTTTGTTTTTATCTCCTTTATTAAAATATGATGTAAAAAAGAATTATAACTACCCTGTTACCGCTTTCGATGTATTGTACTTTTTAAATATTTTGTTTTGTTTAGTAATCGTTTCCATTCGATAACGTCGACATCTAATGTGAAACATATACCATTGATAGATCCTAAAAATGTCATTTTACCTCCCCTCCACATAAAACTTGGTTTGATGAAAAATTTTGTGAAGGCTATGAATAAAGAGGGAGATGGATTTTTATATTTAAAGACAGTATTTTCAAAATTAAGTGATGCAAAACTCAAGGAAGGGATATTTGTGGGACCGCAAATACGCACATTGATGAAAGACCCAAATTTCGACAAAAAGCTTACTAATAAGGAACTTGACGCCTGGTTATCACTTAAAGCAGTTATAAAAGGGTTTTTATTGAACCACAGAGCCGAAAATGCGGAACAGCTGGTTAACGACATGTTAAAGGCATACGAAAAGTTGGGTTGCAGAATGTCATTAAAAATTCACTTTCTTCATTCTCATTTTTCTTTCTTTCCATCTAATCTTGGTGCGGTCAGTGATGAGCAGGGTGAGAGGTTCCACCAGGATGTAAAGAAGCTTGAGGAACGATTTCAAGGTCGTTGGGACACAACCATGCTAGGTGATTACTGTTGGCATTTAAAACGAGAAGATCATTCAGAGCACAAAAGAAAAAGTTAAATTTTCATGATATTTTGTATTAAAATTTTATAAAATGGCTTTTTTGAGTTTTTTTTACCTAAATGATAAAATTAAACTTGATGAATGTAAAAAATTCTGGTTGATTTTATTAGATTTCTTTAAAATATGTTTTTGCCTTTTAATTTTTAATATAAATTGGCACATTCTTACAGAAGAAAAATGAGACGTGATGAAAAGAAAATTTGTATGTATGTTTAATAAGCGATAGGTATAAATAAGAAAACATGACATTTCAAAGCGGGTACTCAAAATTTTTTTTTAATTTGTAACGCAGTGTTATTAGCGAGCTAATATAAATTATCGTGTCTCATTAATTAATAGATCTGCACTGGGAACATTTTCACGCTATGATTTTTTACGATTTCGAGTGTCGTAGGAAACCGGACGAATCGTACGATAGACTTCAAAGGGCATTCATGGATGAAGGCCCTTCTAAGGCAACCATGTATCTTTGGTATATGGAATGAAAGCGCGGTCGACTAACTTTGCAATGGGGGATGAAGAAAGAAGTGGTCGCCCTTTGACGGCTGTTACGGAAGAAAACGTGCTAGCAGTGAAAAATTTAATCCAAGGCATTAGGCGAGTTACGTATGAAGAGATTCAGCACAGATTGCAGGTTGGATCAGAAAATCTTCACGAAATTCTACACGTGCATCTTCGCGTAAGGAGGTAAGGAGGTTAGTTTCACACTGTATGCCGCACAACCTCACCGATGCTCAGAAGCAGGCCCGGGCGGAACGGTGCCGTGATATGATCCCAAGGTTGCCTGGAAGAGATCGCAGAAAGCGACAAGGCCGCCCATTGTATATTTTGTAGTGTTTGATGTATCTTTTTCATGTTATGTATTTTTGTGGTGTACAATAAAGTACCTATATAATTATAAATAAATAAATATGACAAAACAAATTTGAAGCAGGTTCGCCTCGGCGTGCTTACGACATAATTGCTGGTGATGAGTCTTGGATTTATGAATACGATCCAGAAACGAAGCGCCAGTTGACGGTTTGGGTGTTTCAAAACGAATTAACGCCTACCAAAGTGAAGCGATCTAGAAGCGGGGAGAAGATTTTGACCGCGAGCTTTTTCAATTTGAATGGCTACTTGGTGTCAATTTCTTTACGGAACCAAAGAAGCATCAACGCTGAATGGTATACTAACAAATGCTTGGCAGAAGTTTTCTCTATTGTGAGCAACAAGCGACCAAACACGGCTCCGCAGGCTACTGCTCCACTACGACAACGCGCCTTCGCACACCGCGCACAAAACGAGGGACTTCCTGGACAACAAGCCACCCTACAGCACAGTGTGACTTCTTTTTATTCCCGAAAATAAAAAATCTGCACAGAGGGATACAATTTTCGCCAGCGTTCGAGCAGGGTGTAAACGAGGTGTCTGCGGCGGACGGAAAAAGTGTTTTGAAATCTGGTTCAGACGCATGAAACTTTGTACAGAGGCTAGTGGAACATTTTTTTTATTTTCACAAAACTTTCTGTGTGTCCCACGTACATGACACAAACACACAGGAAACGATAAAACGAATCAATTAAAAATGATAGCTACGCCAATCCGCTTACGATCTGTTTCAAAAATAGCGATGGCAATTTTACGAGTATCAATTCATCGCAAAAAGTATTGATTTATTGATGGGTTTGTTCTGAATTTTAATCTGCAAATGCACTGATGCTTGCCAATCTCCTTTACCATCGATGTCCGCTGTGTCCAGTAGTTGATTGACGGAATTAGTTTCATGGCAACTTGTACTAAAGTGAAGTTTCCAATTTCATGATAACATATATATAGGTATGTTAGTTCTTTCTAAGTAAAACATAGATTACACAAAAAAAAAATATCTTAAAAAAAAATCGTGAGGAAACCATGAATTATCAGTTAGTCCTTCTTTTTTAGCCTTTTTTGTGTATTTTTTAGGCAATCACAGACAGAAAAAAAATGTTAACATTGTTTTTTTTTGTTATAAGTAAATAGGTACCGTATACTTTCACATGCATTCAGTAAAAAGCTGCTATTTTGGCATTACAAACAAATAGTTCAATTTCGTTTATTTGTAAAGATAGACAATAGTTACCACATGTCGTATGAGTTCGACAGCCGTTGACAAACGCGTTTGTATTGAACCGTTCAATATGCCAATGGTACAGGCTTGCGTTACGTCTCTTGAGGCAGTGTTAGGCATATTATCGACCGAGGCAATAATAATTGGTATTGTAATAGAATTGGTATTGTATTCACAATATTGTGATGTATGCGTTAGTATAGTATTGTAATGAGTTTATGTTATGCCCTGTATCCCTTCACATTTACTAAATAAGTAATTATGTTCTCATACCGTGTGGTGGGACCCTGGTGATCTTCTATACAGGTATTCCTAGTACAGACACCAAACTAGTTTCTAAGCTTGTTTCAATTTTTATGATACCATTGTTTGTGAAGAGTAAATAAAATTATTTGAATTTGAATTTGTATTCAGAATTTGTACTTAGTTTTTACCGACTTCAAAAAGAGGAGGTTATCAATTTGACACGTATGTATGTAACGTTATTGGAATTGCATTATATTCACATATGACAATCTATTAGGGCTTCCAAACAAATATACAAAATTTTATAGACGTATGTATGTATGTATGTATGTTTGTTGACGCATTTCTCCGCAACTCTTAATCGGATCGTGACCATTTTTTTTTAATTGGCCTACATTTACTTCAACTTAGGGAACAGTGCAAGTTTCATCAAAATCGATTCAGTAATTTTCAAGATATACGTGATATAGGTACGTGTAAGTGTGACGGCCTGGCTGATTGATACGAGCTACGGGTGTAGTGTCAAAGGAAAAACATCTCAAAACCTTCGTCAAATTCTAGTGCAATATTTACAACAAAACTATTACCTACTTATTACAATGAAATATTCCAGTTTTTACTTAAAACTAAAAATTACGAAATAAAAAGGTAATTTAAAAAAAATTATCATCGGTCGGTAGAAAAAAACTAAAACTAAAATACAGATCCCAAAACACCGCCTTCCGAAATTAAAGTTATTTCATAATTTTGAGTTAATTTCTTTTTGAAGTCGGTTTATTTTTTTTTAATTACGTTTTTATTTTTTTTATTGCGGAATGTGGTGTGATGGAAACAGAACATGCCTGTATAATCTTGCTTTGAAAGCTGACGTATTACATGTAGAAGGGAATACAAACACTGCCAGAGAGTTCCGCACTTTGTCAACGTCAAAGTTAAAGCACTTATTTCAAAAGCTACTTTTGTACGCCGTGGAGGCAAAACATGACTTCGATTTAATTTAATATAACAGATTGCATGTCATGTGTGTATACTCATGCTTTGGACAACTTAATTTATCTTATCTTATTTTGAACGTCACAATTTACAATAAAATAGAATTGAATCTATTTCGCCCCTTCCAAAAGGTAGTTTCGTATAGAGACGAGTGGGGAAGAATTTTTTTTTTTTTTTTTTTTTTTTTGGGCAGCAAGAGGGACAGGCTGGATCAGATTATTATTATTTAACGAATGATGAGACCGGCTTTTCCTAGCAGACTGCTCTGAGAAGAAAAGCCGAAACAAACTCAGAGGTCACAGTCGGGAATTTAAATCTACAGGCTCAGCTGCGGCGCGGGCTGGCACTACATCGAGCAAGGGTCGGGGCGGACATGGTACGGGGTGTCGCGACGGGCCTCGACGGCGAGGGCGGAATGACGGACGACGGGATATGTGTTTTCTCAGTGTGCTTGTGCTCTTTCTACTTTCCTGACGGAGGGTAGTGGCGTCATCGGGGACGGTGAGGGTATGCCTTGGTCGGCGAATCTTACTTATGCGGGAGGGAGTGTATCGGGAGGCCGCCGCAATCAGGGGATTGGGATGCTTAATGGCAGTATCAAAGAAACGCTTTGAGAGGCGTTTCATGAACTGCTGGACGGTGGGAAGTCTGAGATCTACGTGAAGGTTCACGTTTCGGACATAGAAGGGGGCTCCCGTGACCTTTCTGAGGAAACGGTTTTGAATGGTCTGCATTTTATGCAGGTGATGAGGCTTAGCGTGTGCGAAGACTACGCAAGCGTACGTCATGATGGGACGGATGACTGCGGTGTAGAGGCGCAATTTGCACTTGAGTGACAATTTGCTGCGGGAGGTCAGTAGGGAGTGGAGCCTGCCGAGTGCGAAGGCGGCGCGCGAACGCGCCGTCCTTATGTGCACTCCGAAACTAAGTCGGTCATCGAGAGTGACCCCTAAGTATTTGGCTTGCTTGTCCCAAGGGATCGGCTTGCCATACATAGTGATCGGGCTGGGGAGGGGGGGGGAGGAGAATTCGCGGTTTCCTGAAGAGAACCGCCTGACTCTTATCGGGGTTGACCTCGATTCTCCATTTCCGGAACCAATCGCCTAAGGCTTTTGCGGATTTTTGGAGAGTGCGAGCGATAGAGACCTGACTGTGACCCGTATAGTAAATAGCGGTGTCGTCGGCGAAAAGAGCCAACTGAGCCGATTTACTTTTGGGAATGTCACTGGTGAACAGGGTGAATATGAGGGGGGATAGAACGCCACCCTGGGGGACTCCGGCACGGACCGGGTGGGGGGGAGAGAGTGCGCCGTCTATGCGATAGCGGAAGGTACGATCCGACAGATAGTCTCGTAAGATGAGCACGAGACGGTCTGGCACACCTAGCTGGTAGAGCTTATATAATAAGCCATTATGCCAGACCTTGTCGAATGCTTTCGCAATGTCGAAGAATAGAGCACCTGTTGGCGCACCGCGCTGGAAGCCAGCGCTAATGTGCTCAACGATGCGGTGGACCTGATGGACGCACGAGTGTTTAGCTCGAAAACCAAACTGCTCGTTGGGGATGAGGCTCTTTGATTCGGCAAAATCCCTGAGACGCTTATAAATAAGTCTCTCATAGATTTTGCCAAAAACATTGAGCAAGCTGATGGGTCGGTAACTGGAGGGCTCAGACTTGGGTTTGCCAGGCTTGGGGATACCTATGACCGTGGCTTCTTTCCACGCTTGGGGGAAGATGTTGTTACTCAGAGCGCCATTGAAGATAGCGGTCATGAGCAAAATGAGGGGGGCGGGGAGGAGTTGGTACACCTTATTGGTGATACCGTCCGAACCGGGGGCTTTGCGGGGTTGGAGCCCTTTTATGATGTCTTGCACTTCGTCAGGAGTGACCGGAGGCAGAGGATCATCAGGGTCTTCGACTGGTGGGAGGGAGGCTCTACGTTCGACCTCAGCGTTCACCTTGTCGAGGTGCGCTTGATCTACTGGTTGAGAGCTGGGAGAGCATTGGGACTCTAAGCTGGCGGCGAGGCATTCGGCCTTTTCGATGTTGTCAAAGGCTATGGTCTTATCAGGGCGTACGAGAGGAGGCATAGAGGCCTCTTCGGGGGAGCGAAGCTTCCTCTGAAGCTGCCAGAAGGCATGGTGATTGGGCTCTAGTTCACCGATCATCTTGCTCCATTCCTCAGAGCGCAATTCCCATATGCGTTTCTTTACAGCACGCTGTAAATGGCGCATATGGGCTTTGTTCGCATCGCAGGGAAAGGAGTCGTAGGCACGAATGGACGCGTTCTTCTCGGTTATCAGATCACGTACGTCAGCCGGTAATTTCCAGCGATGGTCTTCCATCACTGGAACTTCCCGTGAACAATCCGTCAATACGGATTGGACGTGCTCTGTAAACGAGGCGATCGCTCCCGTCGTGTCAGCGACTGAGACAATATGATCGGGAATGGAATCTAAGTGAGGTGACGTGGTGGATTGTAGGCTTTCGCTTACTTTCCTCCAGTCAGTCACTACTTTGGTCTGAGGGGGCTGGTTGGGATCACGGGGGCCCGAATAGGGGGCTAGGTGAATAATGACTGGGCGGTGGTCAGAGTTGAGCTCTTGATGCGTCTCAATAGATTGCAAACGGAGGTTTACATTCTTGAGCAGCGCTATGTCGAGCACGTCAGGAAGGTGGTTTGGATCGTCCGGGTAATGGGTGGGATGCATCGGAGCGATGACATCGAAATTAAGGGTGGAGCTTAGGTTGAACAGGAATCTCCCTCTGGTAGAGGTCGAGTTACTGTTCCAGGCGGGATGTTTGGCATTAAGATCCCCCGCCATGATGACGGAGTCACTCATACCGAAGAGGGCAGTGAAGTCGCTGGTGAGAGAGATGGTATCCTCTGAACCAGTGTAGGGCGGGATGTAAGCAGAGATGATTGATATAGATTGATGACCAGTCATGCCAAGCCGACAGATAGAGACCTCCAGGTGAGAGAGTAGAGGAGGAGGGTCTATGGGGGAGCAATGAAGGAACTTTTTGAAATAAATAAGGGTACCACCTTTGTGACATCGAGACCTGTCGTTGCGAACTAGTTTATAGTTGGCAATGTTCGGGTTAGTGGGGAAGAAACTCCACCATTACTCTTTTAAAATGTCTTACAAGATTTTGTATATTATATTTTATTTCAATATAATTATATGTAAATACAATGCACCTAGAATATCACATAGAAACAGAATAGAATTGATTCTATTTCTCCTCTTCCAAAAGGTGGTTTCGTGTAGAGACGAATGGGGAAGAAACTCCACCATTACTTTTTTAAATGTCTTACAATACTTTGTATATTATATTATTTAAATCCATACATATATAATTCAAAGTCCTAACCGATATATCAACGCACAGCCTAAACCACTGGTCCTAGAGACATGAAATTTGGAGTGTGTGTTCTTTGTGAAGACTAAGGTATCCACTAAGAAAGGGTTTTTCGAAATTCCACCCCTAAGAGGGTGAGGGCAAAATTTCACGCGGACGAAGTCGAAGGCAGAAGCTAGTATTACTTATTATATGTGAAGAATAACACATATTTTGTGCCTGACAAATATACCGGACACCGTCAGAGCCGCCCGCGCCGGCACAATCTGTTTGCGCAACTGTCATCCAAAACTATATCCGAATCCCCAACCTACTTACTTTAAACATGCAAAATGCCCTTCTGACTGCCAACCCTGAATGTGATGTGTTTGCGGTTGAATGAAGTAAAATTACGTGTATATGTAAAACGTACGTTACGTGTTCTGTAAAAGAAAATTATGTAAGAGAGAGACTATACAACATAATTACCTACTGTCAGCGTATATATTTGTACCTGATTGGTTTCTTGGTAATTTGGTGCTGTACGGTTTTAATTAACTATAATTACCTAAATAATACAACAACTTTGACATGCAGTGTGGCTTTCTGTTTGTTTGCGGTCAATGGTAAAGGCTCCTTCAAACAGGCGCGACACGCGATAAAATCGCGCGCGACACAAAGGCACCGCAAATCGCGCAACGAGCGGTGCCTTTGTGTCGCGCGCAATTATATCGCGTTTCGCGCCTGTTTGTACAAGCCTTATTACTTAATAATATCGACCGTACTGCCACGAAGTAAAGGCGCTGTCAAAGCCATGCTGTTACCATGTGGTTGACTGTACAGTTTACGTAGGTATGTACTTGGCCACGCGGGCCCACTGCGGGTTGGTAGATGTCAAAAGTCTTCGAATTTTTGCTTACATGCTAATTTCCTCACGATGGTTCCCTTCACCGATGTCAGAGATGTCCAAGATAAATAAACTTAGAAATAGAAAAAGTTTTTAAGAAATAAATAGGTTTAGAGGAAAGTTAGTCTAAAGACTATTTCAGGCACTACCTTACATTTGCATTTAGGGATAACTAGCTGCGCCCCGCGGTTTCACCCGCGTTATTGTCGATCCCGTAGGAATATCGGGATAAAAAGTAGCCTATATGTTAATCCAGAGTGTCAGCTACCTCCATACCAAATTTTATCCAAATTGGTCCAGCCGTTTGAGCGTGAAGAAGTAACAAACATATAAACACACACACACACTCACACACACACTCACAAACTTTCGCCTTTATAATATTAGTGTGATTACAATTTCAAAGTTTCGTTCTGAAAGCCTTGTCAATCAGTCTACTCTAAACTAATCCATACTAATACCTATTATAAATGCGAAAGTGTGTCTGTCTGTTACCTCTTCACGCACAGACAACCAGTAAGCCCAGGTAGCACGGGCGATTTTTTCACGAAGCGATTTTTTTGAATTGCTGGCACTGCCCTGCGCCGAGGGTTGAAATCCAACAGTTTGTTTTTTGACACGCTCTGTTGGATTCTCAATGCTCGGGCTCAACACCGAGAGCTCAAAATTCACTGCGCGATAAAATTCCACCGCCATATTTTAACGTCCATCCATACGTGGGCTAACTAAACCAATTTTATTAACGGTACGAACTTATTAATATTGTAGGTAAGTACCTAGTATATGTTCAACATGTTTTTTTTTCCTTTTTAATCGGTTGTAAACCTTTAGCAATGTATCGATTGCTGAGGTTCATTCTTCCAGAGAAGAATCTTCCTCTCAAGGTCATTTACGCTTCATTCAGTAAAGTGTCATTTGTGGTGGCGTTTGAGCCTTTTCATAGTTCAATTACTTTGAAAAGGCTCAAACGCCACCATAACACCGCCATACGTAATTTACTGAATAAAGCATAGCCATGGTTGAGCTGAATGGTGCTGATCTATGCGTCATGTTCGTGAAAGGGCTCCGTCAGAAGGGACTGGTCATCACTTAGTTGCCTCGGTTTATTTTTAATTATTAAATTTTTTTATTGTTGTTTTCTTAGATACTATTTGCTGTACTCTGGACGCTTCTAAAGCTTACGTCTTTTTTACATCGTACTTAACTAAGATTTTTGTAAAAATATAATTTAAAAGAGTGTCCATGGAGTTTCTTGCCCGTTCTTCTTCATAGGTACCTACGCTTTGGAATGGGCAGCTAGACCGACTTCTTGACAATTCAAAAGTGCCTGTAAATTAAATAAGTGCTTTGAGTTTGAGTTTGAATGTTCGCTTGGGGCTTTGTCTAAGGTGGTGCTGTGTGACTATTTTCGATTTTTGTATGACTCTATCTTGTGTCCTATTTACTCTTTTACGACTAAATGATAAATCATTTATGATTTTATTTCGTAAGTAGCTTTGTACAAACACTTTTACACGTCTATTATATTTCAAAAACTAGACGAGGTCGGTGTTTCTTTTAAAGTCCAGACATAATCTTAGATCATGAGAAGACTATGTAGATTGATGTCTGAAATGGTCTTTTGAGGAAAGAACCTCACTGATTGAGTGGACCTGTCCAGTCAGTGCACGCATTTGTCAGTATCGAACCTATATCAGGTTTTTATTATGCAGATCGTTTTTCGTAATTGCCCAAACAATATCTTTTCCGAATTTTACGAATTTCACTGTACATTACGGGCAGCACAGTAACAACCTTTTCCTTTTGTCTTCTTTTACGAAACGAGCAGATATTTCTTTTTTTATCTTTTAGTAAAAGGTAAAATGAAAGTTTAGTTATCCAACTGTTTTTTTTCTATCCTGTCTTTTAAGAAACAGATGCAGCCGCTATGATTCTGAAACTTGTAGAGAGCACTGCTGCGATCACTTCAAAAAGTACACTTAACTGATTGTAAAGAGAATAGTTGTGCTATTTCCAAAGTTCAACATGACTTGAAGAGCAACGCAAATGTTTGGAAAATTAAGGACTGTTAAAATTTAAACTTCTTTTTTAACTGGACTGTTACGCCTTGGTCGGCGACGCTGAATTACTTATGCGGCCCCAGTCGTAAGTTATCACTTCTATCGTGTGATCATGTGCACATACACTCTTTTTTTTCTCATTAGGTACACACAAAACTTTTAAAAAATCTAATAAACTGCTCAAAGATGTACGAAAACTATATATTTTTATTAAGTAAGTACTTACTACGTACCTACCTTCTGGCTACCTGAAAAGTAAGTTAAAAAAAAACAAAAGGTTTATCAAAATCGATGTCCCGAAATAAAATAATAATTAATTATAACAGACATAATTAATATGACGCTTGTAATCTCCGAAAGGTGGTGTACAGACGGCAGCACATCAAGCTACTACAATCTGTCAAATTTCTTAAATAGATTTTCAACTTAATCGCTAAAACATAAGGTTCAAAGTTGATTGGGAAAATTTGACAGTGGATTAAATCGGTAATTTTGAGCAGTTTTTGAAGGTTCTAGTGCTTATAAAAATAATGTATCATCAAAAAGGAAAATATAGGCACATACAATTAGTCAATATTTATTATTCTGTAAAAAATTATTGCTTGGTCAGTCTTGGTCAGTGACCAGAAAGAAAACAAGCGTGAGCGTTTCTATGGAGAAACGACCACCCGCGTATCCTCTTAAGTCCCATCTAATAGGGAGCGAGCCAATTGCCATCAACCGGGCACAAATTCAGACTTAAGGGGCTTACATGACCTAATGCGCGGTCACTGTCGGACTGCATAGAAATGAAAGAGAAGCGCGATGACACAACCTTGGTAATTTATTGCAAAAAATGAAGCAATTAGGTACAAAAAATCTGTTGTTTGGACTAAAAAAATCGATGCATGTTGCTTGTAGAATAATCTGACAAAAAATCAGAATGATTATATGTATATTAGTATGGTTTTTATTGTAAAAAGAAAGTCACAACGCTGGTAATTTATTGCAAAAAATTAAGCAATTAGGTACAAAAAATCTGTTGTTTGGACTAAAAAAATCAATGCATGTTGCTTGTAGAATAATCTGACAAAAAATCAGAATGATTATATGTATATTAGTATGGTTTTTATTGTAAAAAGAAAGTTGTTAGAGGTATCTTCACTTCATGTTTTATTTTCTATTCAATCAAATTAGTCAAATTAGTTGTATTATGTTTTCAAAACACTATCTACCTAGCATAATATCCTGAAGAATATCATAAGTTTTTCTGATTCTGTTTACTGTAGTCGATCATATACTTTTATTATTTCTAAAACTTGCGTTTTTTCCGTTTAGGTCCTGTAAGCCCCTTGAGAAATATTCTGGATACAAACACTCACCGCCCGACCGGGATTCGAACCCGGGAGAATAATTATAACATTCCAATAAACACAGGGAATCAGAGAGAAGTGGAAAGATTAGGGAGGCCCTTTGCTCTGCCGTGAGACATCACAGGCTTTTAATAATAATATTAAACAGAAAAATAAACAAGGAAAATTATGAATATTTCAGTTTATTAGGCGGAACGATTCTAGAGTCAGTCAATAACCGTGAAGTCATTTATCTCCGACGCCACTTAACAGAATTGCTCGACATTCCCCCCACGGCTGCACCCCTGCCCCATTTTCTAACCGACTTGTTCAGTTCAAGGCAAGAACATCGAGAAACGACCAATTTCGTACGTACTTACAGATATCCCAAGTGTGCGCTTCGGTAATCATCGTAAATCTTCGGAAGTACGAACGCGCGTTGATGAAAATCTAATATAGTCATATAGAGCTGTAATAACCGTGGAATTTAGAGATAATTTTGCATCACCATGATTACCAAAATTATAGATTAACAACTCTATGCATTTTTCTCGTTTATCTGTAGATATTTTCGTACTATTGGTGGGGTATGTCGAGTTTTATAAAAAGTTCGTCTTAGGAGAGCGTCTCTCATGCCAGTACGACAGTAAAAAAATAAACAAGGTTACTGTTATCGGCTCCATTATGGGAAATATTTAATGATCCTGTATACGCTCATTGACCTTCTAATGATGAACATACACAGTACACCTTTACATCCAAGTTGATCGCAGTTCCTTGGCTATCTAAAGATACTTTTAGGACCCCAAAATAGGAATTATTAGACTTTTTGATATTTTTAGGATCCCAAAATAGGAATTATTCAGAAAAAGAGGCGCATTCATTATATTAGAATGTTCAATAATATTTTTAGGAAAATAACATGTGAATTAACTGAGGTTCAATTAAATACATGCCCTACAATAAGATACCTTCAGAAGGTGGCTAATCTCTAAGTCCGTCGACGAAGATACTGGCCCGCCGCCGCCGTTTGGAAATAGTCGATTCGATAAAACAAGGAACAAATTCAATTTTCCGGACGGGAAAAATCACATCGTGATTAGGGATAACTGTCAAATCGTGTTGTCATTAATTCTTAGTTCGGGCTACGAACTACCAAATAATTCCCGTAATTCTCGTAATTCAAAGTCAAAGTCAAAGTCAAAGTCAAAGCATTTATTTCAATTAAACCATTAACAGGCACTTTTGAATTGTCAAGAAGTCGGTCAGTCAGAAAATATGAAGCTAGTTGCCCATTCCAAAGCGTAGGTACCTATGGAGAAGAACGGGCAAGAAACTCCATGGACACTCTTTTTAAATTATGTTTTACAAAAATATTAGTACATCATTACTTTAGAATTTAAAATTATATAATGTGAGAACGATGTAATAAATAAAAAAAAGACGTAAAACGTTAAAAGCGTCCAGAGTACAACAAATAGTACTTAACAAAACAACAATCAAAAAATAAAATCATTAAAAATAAACCGAGGCAGCTAAGAGATGACCAGCCCCAACTGACGGCGCCCGTTCACGAACATGACGCATAGATCAGCACCATTCAGCTCAACCATTTTGAAGGGAGCTAAATGATCCAACACACACGCCACCGTCAGCGAGACAAATTGAGTGAGCATGACATACTATCAGCCGCCAGGGCACATTCAAGTCAATGAAAGACATATTAATACTCGGTAAATGGTAGCTATAGGGTACATAGAACTCACATCTGTGCTATGCAACTATACAATACAAAGGAAACTGAGTCTATACAATGCAAAGATAGTCTTACAATCTTCGACAGCTCCAACAGTATCTTCAAGTGTTAATCAATTAGTTGTGGTTGTGGAGCAGGACCAGCATTGAGCCAGGCGTTCCTATCAGTGATGTAATCCCCTAACTTATAATATGCCTGACTGCATAGTGTGCGTTTTATACAAGACTTGAATTTTGTCTCATTCAGTTGAAGAATGTGGGGAGGTATTTTATTATAACATTTTAAACAGTACCCCATAAAAGATGAATCTACTTTAGCCAGTCTGAAGCCTGGTTGAACCAAAAGGTCCCTATTTCTAGTACTATAATTATGTCTATCACCTCTTTTACTAAAAAGATGTAAATTTTTCCTTACATACATGATGTTTTCATAGATATATTGACAAGGCACCGTCATGATGTTAATTTCCTTAAAAAGTTCCCTCAGAGAATCGCGTCTGCGGAGATTATATATGGCTCTGATGGCTCTTTTCTGCAGAATAAAAATAGAATCGATGTCTGCAGCTCGTCCCCAAAGCAAAATACCGTAAGACATGATACTATGAAAGTAACTAAAATAGACTAGTCTCGCGGTATCTACATCAGTAAATTGACGGATTTTTCTGACAGCATAAGCTGCTGAACTTAGCCGTCCTGCAAGAGTTGTTAAATGAGGACCCCATTGTAGCCTTGAGTCGAGCGTGATCCCTAGGAAAACAGTTTTATCGACGAATTCTAGTTTCTCTTGATTCAATATTATCTCACAATCACTACCCTTGACATTTGGTAAAGAAAATCTTATGCACTTAGTTTTATTTCCATTTAATACTAAATTATTAGCAGTGAACCAATTTTGGACCTGCAGTAGGGCATTATTTACGTCGTCAAAATTTGTAGCACGTCTATTTACCTTAAAAATTAAGGAAGTGTCATCAGCAAATAACACCATTTGTGGTTGATTTTTTAATAACTGGAGTAGATCATTAATATACACTAAAAAGAGGAAAGGACCCAATATCGAGCCTTGTGGCACACCAATTTTTACTATTAAACCAAGTGAATTGACTCCATTTATTTGAACTTGTTGTTGTCTATCATTTAAATAAGAACTAACTAAACTGAGAGCAAGTTTTCCAAGTCCGTAATGCTCAAGTTTCAAAAGCAAGGTCTCGTGATCGACGCAATCAAACGCCTTGGAGAGGTCACAAAAGATTCCTATGGCGTCTTGGGCCTCTTCCCACGCTTTAAAAATGTGTCTTAATAAAGTTACACCGGCGTCGGTCGTACAACGTCCTTTAGTGAAACCATACTGTTGATCGTGTAGGATTTTATTCGTGTTAAAATGATTGAGCATTTGATTAAGCATTATCTTTTCAAACACCTTGCTGAAAACCGGCAAAACGGATACGGGTCTATAATTATTGGTGTCTTTACTGTCCCCGGATTTGTAGAGTGGTATTACCTTACTGTACTTCATCAAATCGGGGAAGACTCCTTGATCCACGCACGAATTAAATACTAAGGCTAAGTAAGGCGCAATAGTCTCAATTATGGAGGTACAGACCTTAATTGACATTCCCCAAAGATCTTCAGTCAATTTGATCTTAATTTGCTTAAAAGCTTTAATTACTGTTATAGGGTTAATATGCCTAAAGTTAAATTCACTCGGGCAGGCTGAAACGTTCGCCCTGACTAAATCAAAAGCGAGCAAGGGCGACGAATTTAAGGTTTCAGTTGTTTTAAGTGGGATACTAGTAAAGAAATTTACAAATTCTTGAGCCACTTCTTTGTTATCGCAAATGAGACCGCTTGACGTCTGCAGTGTGTAATCAGAATTATGCTTTTTATTCCTGTTCGTTTCATTATTTATAATTTTCCAAACCGTCTTTATTTTATTGTCCGCTGATTTAACCTTGTTGCTAATGTAGAAGGCTTTAGCTGCCTTACAAGCGTTCTTAAAAGTTCTAGAGTAAGTAGCAACATACTTATTAAAAGTTTCCGTGTTAATATAAGGCTTAAGGCCATACAGCTCGAAAAGTCTTTCCCTACTTTTCCTGAGTCCTTTAGTGGCCCAGTCACAAAATAAAAACTTAGGGCTGATACTTTTAGTGTTCTTCTTAAAATAATTATTGAACTCGGTTTGGACTACTGAAAAGAATTCATTATACAAAATATTAACATTGTTTACTGTAAGATTCTGATTACTTAATTTACAAATTAAAGTGCTATTAAATTTATTTAAATTAACTGAAGTTATTGGTCTGGATTGTATCTGCACTTTTTGTATTAGCATGTTGGACTCAAAAGTTACAGTTTGACCGCTATGATCAGAAGGGAGATAATTAACAACTGCTTTATCTAAATAGTCGCAGCAACAAAAAACATTATCAATACATGTAGCAGTAGTCGAAGTTGTTCGGGTTGGTTCTACAAACACATTTGACAAATTGAATGATTTAAACAAATTTAATAATCTACTGGTATTTAAATTATTTTCTAAAATATTAATATTAAAGTCACCACAGATAATGATTGACTTATTACTAGTTGCAAGTTTTGCCAAAACATCTTCCATTACTGACTCAAATATAGAATAGTTTTGATAATTAGGGGGTCTGTAAACGCACACTATAACATGCTTATCTAGCTCAACACAAGACAGTTCAATGCTATGTTCAACAGATAGTTCAACTATGTCTTTACGAGGTTTGAATTTAATACATCTTTTAATAAGGATTAGTGAACCACCACGCAGCATTGAATTTCGATTAAAACAACTGGCCACACTATAATTGTCATAGTTAATTAACATTTCAGAATCTTTTAACCAATGCTCAGTTATACAAATAATGTCAAACATTGTTTTTTCTAAAAACAACTCAATTTCCAATTGTTTGGAAGAAAAACCTTGAATATTTTGATGAAATAATTTCAAGGATTTCTGCTTAGCCCCTTTTCTACAGTTCACTATTTTAGTGCTAGAAAATACCTTTTTGTTATTATTAAGGGTAACTATACTGTTAGTGGTACCTTCTGTTGTCTTACAAACTAGTTTAAATTATCTGAGCTAACCACCTTAACATTAGTACTATTACTAATTGTGGTGCTAATTTTGGATGACTTCGACATACTAATTATGTCTGGGTTAATATTAAGTGCTAATAGCCTAGCTATTTGGCGTCTAAAACTAATAGGCAGATACACAGTATCCCTAGTCGACCTTAACTTATCAACAAAAATGTTGGTATCAAAAAATATAAACTTGTCACTATAGTGACTAACTATGAAATGCATGTAATTATTTAACATGTGAATGTAGTTGTTTTGTCTGTTTGACAAGTGCTCAAAATATGGAAAAGCACACAAAATTATTTTCTTACAATTTAACTTCAATAGGTCGGTGACACTATCAGTGATATCTTCTTTTTTAACATTTAAACTGTTACCTACAAGTACAGTAATAATGGTATTAGGATCATATTCATTCCTAGTTATTGAAGACATTATTTGTTTATAGGAAGTCTGAGGCATGCAAAAGTTTTGAGAAGAATGACACAGGTTGTTGCTAAGTAATTTACCTAATCCTTTCCCAAAACTATCAGAAAACATAAGGGAACAGTAACAAACTTTACTACTACAAGGGAGAGAACTAGCTTCAGTCTGAAGTACTTGTAATGGACCTTGTTCAATATCTGGTGTGTCTAGATGAGGAATAGAGACCTGAGCACTTCCTGACTGGGACGGGTCCTCCGTTGCCTCAGTCAGGAGAGTGCCAAGATTGGACTTGCTTTGCAATGAACAATGAGGGCTGCTGAGAGTCAGCGGGTCCACTTTGTCTGCATTGGAGTTGCACATGTCCACTAGCTCATTTGCCGCAAGGATATGCTCCTGAATTTGTTTTTCAGACCGCACATACTTAGTATAAAGTGAATGTATTGACTCTTCAAGTACCTGAATTTCAGACTGTAAGCGTTGAGTGTCAATCTCATAAATGTTCTTACTATCTTCTAATTTAATTTGGTAGTTATTTAATTTATTTATAAGAAAACCACGTTCTTTTCTTAGTTTAATATTATTAGAACTGTGTTTTTGTTGTTTCCTGAATTTATTGCATTTATTTATGATTTTATTTAGCTTTGCATATTTTTTAATTTTATTTTGGCTTATTTTATAACTACTATTATTATGTTTTAAAATGGAATCCTCAGTTAGGTCTATTGTTATAAGGGGGTTGCAATTAGTGTTTAATAATTCATTATACAAGTTAAAATCTAGTCCCAGTCCCAGTCTGCGGTGCTATTCTGTAAAAATCTCACCGTGAAAACTTAGGTGAAATGAGCCTGGAGTGAGCTGTCAATAGTGTTAATTCCTAGCAAAAACAAACTCACTTCACCTAAGTTTTCACGGCGAGATTTTTACAGATTCAATCGGCTAATTTCAGCAACAATAAATGTAATTTTTTGCAGATTGAGTTCTTGCGAGAATTGCCCCTCTGATGTCCGTAAGTGACACAGAGTAGGAAAGACCCGTAACTTCAACCGAAGCTACGGATTTCGTGCTAAAGGAGTAGACCCCTAGTTTAGGAAGCATAGCGTAATCTGAGCAGCTCAAAATGAGTCCCTTCCCTAGGCATATCCCAGTCATCCCTATACTCAATACTCATATCGCACAGGAGCAATGGTAACTGTGCCAAATTCATTATTTCTTCTTTTCTTTCTTTTAGGGTGAAGCCTATAAGGAAAAACCACAATTTATTTTTTAACATGTATCTTTACTTCTTTTACAGTCTCAGTTTTGAGTCCGTAAGTTGTGAGTTGTGAGTGAGTATCTGGTGAGCGCCAAGTGTAGTTCTGCGCTAATAATATTATAATTTATGAATTTCATATTTCACATTTTACTTTCCATTATTAACTTCATGTTTTCCTCCCTTTGTTACCTATAATCGGATTTCGTAAGCCGAGAGCCGTTACTTAATTATACCCCTCTGTGAAGTAATGAAGAGGAAATATTTTAATGTTTCACATTTCGTTCATTTTATTGGCTTCAAAATATAAAAAAACTGGCCAAGTGCGGGTCGGACTCGCACACGAAGGTTTCCGTACCACAAGGCAAAAACACGTTTGTTGTATGGGAGCCCCCCTTAAATATTTATTTTATTTTGTTTTTAGTATTTGTTGTTATAGCGGCCACAGAACATATACATAATTTGTGAAAATTTTAACTGTCTAGCTATCGCGGTTCTTGAGATACAGCCTGGTGACAGACAGATGGACGGACGGACGGACGGACAGACGCACGGACAGACAGCGAAATCTTAGTAATAGGGTCCCGTTTTTACCCTTTGGGTACGGAACTTTAAAAACCAATTTTTTTTTTTTATCAATGTCGAATCTTTAAGTGATTACCTAATGAAAAATTTAAAGGACAGTGCCGTGGGACCGTACCAACTTGCGAGGGAACGTGTCACAAACAAATGTAGTTCACAAAATTACTCCTATTTTTAAATTAGATTTACGTTTTTGTTATGAAAAATATGCTTAAAATATTATGTAGGTAAACGGCAAATAAATACGAATTGCGGGAATCCATAAATAAAATAGTTAGCAATATAGAAAGGGCATTAGATTCATCTCCAAATACATTAGGTTTGGTTGTGACATTAACAACCTCTTAAGTGGTCATTGTACTCATCATTATGAACAACTTTTACTATGGGACCAAACCTGAAATCGCGAAAAGAAAAAAATCAGCTGTTCCCTACATTTTGACGAGTTATACGAACATAAATGTAGGGAACAGCTTATAATTTTTTCGCGATTTCAGGTTTGTTCCCATAGTAAGAGTTGTTCATAATGATGAGTTCAATGACCTCTTAAGAGGTTGTTAATGTTTTACCAATAACCCTGTATTTGACGGCATTCTCCTTTGGTTCTAGGATATGCCGGTTACCTCACGAAGTTTTCCTTCACCGCTTTAAGAGCAGTAGTACTTACATATTGTTTATTGCTTGTTTAATTTGCTGGCTGAATTTAAATGATAAAAATAGGTGCCCTTGTTTATAGAGCCACGTCAATACGTCGAGTCAAAGGTAACAGACAAACACATTGTACCGCAATATCCGTGGCTCGAGGCTCGTGGACATTGCAATGTTTTGCTGGCGGATGAAGCGGAATTTATTGAACTGGGTCTTCTTTTGTTGTGGGGCTGTATTTTGGCCAGTTGAAACAAATGAATGATATTTTGGAATGAATAAACTACGATTGTGATATTAATATAACTTAGGATCTCACAATAGCTTTTGTTTTCTGTTGTTGTTGAGGTAATGTTAGCAACTAAGGACGACTAACTCAGTTATTTTCACACTAGCCGCGCCCCGTGGTTTCACCCGCATAAGTTTCGATTCCGTGGGAATATCAGTATAAAAAGTATCCTATGTGTTAATCGAGGGTGTCAGCTACCTCCATACCTAATTTTATCAAAATTGGTCCCGCCGTTTGTGCGTGAAGAAGTAACAAATATACAAACACACTCACAAACTTTCGCCTTTATAATATTAGTGTGTTATCATGAAAATTGATACAAAATGATTCGATACTTTTAGCATTTCATGTAACTACTAAGGTAGGGTTGTTTCACGTCCACTTGACGTACGCGTAGGTATAACTACCGTCACGCGTCAAACCAAAAAAAACCATAATCAAGCTAGGGCGTCTAGCAAAGGTGCCAAGCGCGTAGTGTGGCCGGTAGCAAAAATTCTAGAACGTTCGTTTTTAAAATTCTAGAACGTACGTTTTTAAAATTCTAGAACGTTCGTTTCAAAAAATGATGTGTAGGAACCTAACGAACTTTATCCCCGCAAGCCATATATCCGCACTCAATCAAGATTTCTAAAGAGATGGATTAAGAGGCTTCTGTAGCTACTCCTCGAGGGTTTAAAAGGTTGTAGAAGTATTAAATAAATAGCCAGTATACAAATAAAAATTACATAAACAGAACTTCACGCCTACTTACCTCGAAGGGTTGGGCAGAGGTGTAGTCCCATCAGTGCCGGATTAACCCATAAGCAAATTAAGCAACTGCTTAGGGCATCACGTCTCGGGGGGCACCACAAGGCAGAAACAGCGCCGAAATAGTATTCGCTAGCACATGAAAGGCAAGGCTGTTTATCAGCAAGATATTACAAGACCCAGAAGTGACTCTAGACATGTGCGCCAATCTTTACAAATCGCTCGTCGATGTTTTGGAAAAATACGAGGCGACTAGTGGATAGGAGGGGTCTACTGACGTGGATTGCTTAGGGCATCAAGTAATCTTAATGCGGCACTGAGTACCATATAATAAGTGGCCAGCCTATATTCATCACCCGGGCTGCTACTGAGAAATTCCAGATTGAATAACCAAATAACACTTTGCTGGAACCGGGAATTGAAACCAGGACATAAAAAATAAAGAAAGAAAAGAGGAAAGAATTTAACCTTGCATACAAGCTGCCTCTTTTTGCTCAAAGAGGCAGCTCGTACGCAACAAATGGCTGTAATGTTTGCATGTTTCAAGAAGTCTAATTTGACCAGCCAGGGTGCTTGAAGGAAGTAGCGTTCCAAGGATGTTATAAGGAATACAGTGAAAGTCTGAATGCACAGAGAGAGCAAGGAAAGAAGGGTACCCTTGTCCCAGGAGAGACGAAACTAACGCATAGACAATTGAACCAACTATTGGAAGCATTTCCACCCAAAAAACAAGTGGTTTAATTCATGAAGTACCTAGTTTGTATTTAAGAAAGAAAAAGATATGTCAGTAAATTTGTAAATACGATGTTTTCGCGATAATATAAACAAAAAACATAAGCAGCTTCACATGCAGTAATAGAAACATTCGGGTGTCCTTATGTAAGGTTTTTATGGTTTAAGTGAGGACTCAAACTCAAAAAATCAAAAACGTACCCTCGACGTCAAAGTCTGTCATGTAGTCGAACGAACCGTGGCGTGCTGGGCACATTTTTGTTATAAATGATAAATGATTTTATTTTTGTAAGTAGGTTTGTACAAACACTTTTACACGTCAATCATGTTTTTTTTTTTAAACTAGATGAGGTCGGCGTTTCCTATCTGACTATCTACTCTGAGAAGAAGGCCGAAACAAACTCAGAGGTCACAGTCTCTTTTAAAGTCTAGACATAATCTTGGTCAGGTTATATGAAGACCATGTAGATCGATGTCTGAGATGGTCTTTTGAGGAAAGAACCACACAGATTGAGAGGACCTGTCCAGTCAGTGCACGCATTTGTCAGAAATCGTGCAGATCAACTCGAAACCTGAGGAGCTCAACGATTCGACGAACAATACCAAAGAAAGGACATTTGGGTAGGCCACATAAATTACTCAAACTGCCAGACAATGATCACAAAAAAAGTCATCTAAGTGTTTGTCATCTATACATGACTGTGGCGGTCAAAAGGTTAACAGTCCTCACTTAAACCACCCCAGTGGTCATAGTGCAGATGATGACCACCGGGTTGGTTTTAGGGAGGTAAAAATCCCACACTCGCTGGTTTTATCCCCATAGAACAGGCGCCTTTTGAAGGTTTCCGCCTGAGAACAAGGAAAAAGAGGTATATCACTACCTTTTTTTTCCTAAAAAGAAGGTAGTTATTTTTCCGACCTTTATTTTATTTTATTTTTTATTGAGAGGAACAGCAAACAGTTACATTATAAGGACTTACAACTAGTTTAACAAAATAGCAATTTGGTTATAAAGTAACCCACAACGCTGTCCACAAGTAGGCATAGAAGTTTAAGAAAAAAAAGAGCTAATCGCTAGGAACATTAATAGCAGTACGTGTGGCAAATACTTAATTAAAAGTTAATTGATAAAAAAAAAAAATTAAAGACTGAAAACATTTAAGATAAATAAAAAAAATTAAAAATAATTTGTTCAATATTAAAGTAAAAAGTTATCAAAATTATACAATATTACTATGTTGAGGAAGACGTCTTATGATATCTAATAGGGAATGGCGAATGAGGCTTTTAAATTTACTTATTTAAAACCTTTTTTTAAATCTGAGTTGTTGACTCATCAGGGCCCATCAGGGCCAACTCATTTTCCCAAAAAACCGGCTATAATGACCATTTGGATATTTGATTGAATTTTTGTTTGTAGACTGGGAACTTCATTAGTTAGATGAACGACGTTTAATTTATTGTCAAATGTCGTCTGAGCAGTAGTGGCCCAGTGATATAGCCCCGACTTACAAGTTGTACTTGACTTTGTGGTTTTAATTTCCTCAGCACTGCTCTCACGGTAAAGGAAAACATCGTGAGGAAGCCGGCATGTCCTAGAAATAAAAATCCGAAGACATATTGTGATATCTACCTACCGACACTGAACCCGCGTGATGGATTACGGCCCACGCCCTCTCACAAAGAGGAGGCCTGTATCCCATCAGTGGGAACATTATATACTGATTTTGCAATTAACAACTTGGATATTTGATTGAATTTTTGTTTGTAGACTGGAACGACATTATACGAAGTTTAATTTTATTGTCATATTGACGTTAGCCCTGTAGATATGAGCATAAATATAATTGCTCGGCAATAATATCCGATTTCATGAATCATCATGTGTCATCAAGGTGACGGCGACTATATGTGATCATTTGAGACTGTTCATACCTCTAGGTAAACCTGCAAGGCCTGTACCGCGAGGGGTTCAGATACGAACAATCCAAAGTAATCGCTCCGAAGATAATTCACAGCCCGTAACCATTGCTTCATATGTTTGAAAACTCGTCTGCTCGATAAAAGAAATAACTCAATGGTTATTGTTGAATTATCGAAATAAAAGGGATTGTGGTTATATACATATGTTAAGCAATTAGGTTGCTTAGTTTAATTCAGTTGCACCTCATTTCTGCAACACAACTCGAACCAAATCTTCATGAAAATGTTAGGACTCGTGGATGATCTTCAGGTAAGTATGTAAAGTCTTTCTTTTGTTAATGATCTGTACGGCTGTACCAATCAATATGACTGAAGTTCTGCAATCGCGTAACACACTTACAATGACAATGCATTTCATTTTGATAATTCAGCGATATTCATTAAGCTAATTACTTTGCCAAGCAGACGAATTATCCAAACAAATGAAACAATGGATTAGCAATATTCATCAAAATAATTCGGATAATGATTGATAGTGTGTTAAGCAATTAAATTGGTTCATCACAACAATAAAACCCAATCATTTTAACAGCACTAATTGGAAAAGCTTTCAGAGGTCGACGTTGTCAGTATTAATATTATACCTACCCAGCAATAGAATATGAAATCTACTGAATATTCCATTGCTTTAACATTGTGGAGTGACTGAAAAAAGTGCTAAGAAAAGGCTTTCTAAGAAAATAATTGTGATTGATAGGGTGCTAATTATTCAGACTAATATTATGTATTATTTCCAGGCCCACGCATCCACCCACATCATGCCACCTAGCCAACGCGTCATGGTCCGTCGAGTCACCAGAAGGTAACATAAGCTAATTGCGAATGTCTTGCGAATGTGCCTCCGCGAAAGGCCGGCCGCACCCTTATATGTCATCAAGTATGTGTGTGTTAGCTACGCGGCTATGTGGCTAGGCCTCCCTTGACGAACGACGGTTCTTAAATTTCTAATCAAGACAGTATTTTATTTAGTATTTTTTTCAATATTTATAACTACATGAAAGTTGCCAGTCTCAAATCACAAAAGATAAAACCCGATTTACACGGTGCAATTTAATTGTCTGTGGCATACCATAAGTTAAAACAAGAATATAAGCACGTTTAGACGATGCAAGTCAGCTGTTGCTTCAATTTTATTGTCCACCACAGGATAATAAAGCATCGTGGAAATGGGGCGATGTTTAAAATATAGAAATAATCCTTTTGCATCATATATTTAGAGATTGTTTTTCCAAATTTATGCTCCTATAATGTTGCGAACAAAACTTGAGTGTCTTTCGACACTCGTTCCTGAACTACAAATGTTTCCAGCTCTCCCGATTCTGATGACACCCTGCCTGGCGATGAGAGTGAGGAGTACCGCGATGACACCTTCCTGGTCAACTCCAACAACGAGAACAACTACTACGGTAAGACATTGTTGCATCTTAACTTATGCTCATGCTCTGTCAATTTTTTCCCTCTAAAACCTGTAACCGCCATTTGCTTTTATTGCCAAGCGATCTGTAATGTTATGCTGGTACCTAATTATTAACAGCTGCCGTACTTTTGCAAAAAAAAAACTATGTGACTACGATCTTTATAAATACTGTATTTATGTACGTGTATTTTACTAATATTACGTGAGATATGTGATCCCACACAACGTTAAAATAATAGTAGTCACACAAAGAAAGGATTTCAGCCAAATGGTAAGGACGGGCTCGAATAGTAAAAATAATAATATTTATGAGTTAGAATAAGAAATACGATAGTGTTGAAGTAGGATCGATTTAATTTTGCTATAATTATTAGGAAGTCATGTGACTATTCGCGCCAGAATGATCACCTCGATACAAGTTAGTTGACATAATCTGCGAGGGTAAATTTCGTCCCTCATCCCGCGCGGGATGCGCTTCTGTTTGGACAGACAACAAAATTTAAAAAAAATATTGACAGTTGCTGACCTTGACTTGAAAAATTTCAACGTGTCAAAAATGAAAATCATCATTTCAACCGAAATACGTCCACTGCTGGACATAGGCCTCCCCCAAGCACGTCCACTTCGACCGGTTTTGTGTTTCTCGCATCCAATGGGTTCCTGCGGCCTTCACAAAGTCGTCGGTCCACCTTGTGGGAGGCCTTCCAACTCTACGTCTTCCGGTACGTGGTCGCCACTCCAGAACCTTTCGACCCCATCGGCCATCTGTTATGCGAACAATGTGCCCTGCCTACTGCCACTTAAGTTTGCAGGCAATTCTTCAGGTTATGTCGGTTACCTACCTTGGTTCTCATGTGGACCTCTTCATTTCTGATTCGATCACGCAGGGAAATTCCAAGCATAGCCCTCGCCATTTCCCTTTGGGTGACTTTTAGTCTTCTAATAAGGCCCATTGAAAAAATTAAGATACCGAAGTTTAATACTTAGTTGCCCATTAAGAAACGAATAGTGAAATTGGAGTAGTTCCTTAGGAAACTTGCCTCTGAAGTTGTTTTGCTTGATGTACCTACGTGAAACCGGGCAATAAACGGAATACTTTTTAGATTTCACCTCTTTGGAAAAATCAGAACGAGCAATATTAAAACATTTAAAGAATTTCACTCACATTTTTCTTGCCGTGAAAAACTACGGTTTATACGCCGCGTGTAGGCACGATCGTCAGTGTCGTATGGATCACTATGGAAGCTTGTTGACTGACACGTTTTTGCTACGTCGCGGTTTATACGCCGTGTAACACGGTCGTCAGTGTCGTATGGATCACTATGGAAGCTTGTTGACAGACACGTTTTTGCTACATCGCGGTTTATACGCCGTGTGTAGGCACGGCAGTCAGTGTCGTATGGATCAATATGGAAGCTTGTTGACGGACACGTTTTTGCTACATCGCGGTTTATACGCCGTGTGTGGGGACGGCTGTCAGTGTCGTATGGATCACTATGGAAGCTTGTTGACGGACACGTTTTTGCTACATCGCGGTTTATACGCCGTGTGTGGGCACGGCTGTCAGTGTTGTATTGATCACTATGGAAGCTTGTTGACAGACACGTTTTTGCTACGTCGCGGTTTATACGCCGTGTGGCACGGTCGTCAGTGTCGTATGGATCACTATGGAAGCTTGTTGACAGACGTTTTTGCTACGTCGCGGTTTATACGCCGTGTGTGGACACGGCTGTCAGTGTTATATTGATCACTATGGAAGCTTGTTGACAGACACGTTTTTGCTAAGTCGCGGTTTATACGCCGTGTCTGGGCACGGCTGTCAGTGATTATTGATCACTATGGAAGCCTGTTGACAGACACGTTTTTGATATATCGCGGTTTATACGCCGTGTGTGGGCACGGCTGTCAGTGATTATTGATCACTATAGAAGCTTGTTGACAGACTCGTTTTTGCTACATGGCGGTTTATACGCCGTGTGTGGGCACGGCTCTCAGTGATTATTGATCACTATAGAAGCTTGTTGACAGATACGTTTTTACTACATCGCGGTTTATACGCCGTGTGTAGGCACGGTGGGCAGTGTTGTATGGATCACTATGGAAGCTTGTTGACAGACACGTTTTTGCTACATCGCGGTTTATACGCCGTGTGTGGGCACGGCTGTCAGTGTTGTATTTAACACTATGGAAGCTTGTTGACAGACACGTTTTTGCTACGTCGCGGTTTATACGCAGTGTGTAGGCACGGTGGGCAGTATTGTATGGATCACTATGGAAGCTTGTTGACAGACACGTTTTTGCTACATCGCGGTTTATACGCCGTGTGTGGGCACGGCTGTCAGTGTTGTATTGATCACTATGGAAGCTTGTTGACAGACACGTTTTTGCTACATCGCGGTTTATACGCCGTGTGTAGGCACTGTGGTCAGTGTTGTATGGATAACTATGGAAGCTTGTTGACAGACACGTTTTTCTATTGCACAGTTCACGCACCGTACCGTAAAGAAACCGTGCCGTGCACAAAGGGCCTAATTCATGTTTATCGTCTGATATTTTCAGACTATTGAGCTAAAAACGAGTGAATCCCTTCCATGTATCTGTCTCACAATACTGTGTCCTTTCCTGTACACATAAAGTTCTCGGCCGGTCCCAGTTTAATTTCCCTTGTGATATGAATAAATTGTATAAAATGATCACAGATGTTTGAAAGCGAAAAGCGTAATAAATCGTGCTTCAATAATGTCAATATTACTATTGATATTATTAGGTCGGTATCGACATTTATATTATGTTTATAGTTTTCTCACGAATCTCAAGTACACACATCAAAAGTGTCTAGGGATCAACATATATTTTTGCAATAACTTTTCTCCTGATTGATATTAATTAAAATTTTCTTTAAGGATTCATCAAATAAAGTGTTTTCGTTTGTCACAGTAACGATAAACCAAGTCACCTTTGCATTAATAAAGAAATTTGCCATTTTCCTAATAAAGGGATTTTTGACATTTGAACCACTAACACAAAAGTTCGAAAAAAAGACTGAAATAACAGTTTTCTTTAAAATTTTATTGGGTAACTTAAGCAATTAATAATCCGTGTTTCTACCGCGAACACTAACAACACAAGAACATCGGTTTGGCATACTCAAAATGAGTTCATCCAAATCACGCTGTGGAATGGCCGCCCATGTTCGTTGCAACAACAAAAAAAGGTCTTCTTGCGACTGGATACCCTCCATATTCGGCAGAGCTCTTCTCTGTAGCATATCCCATGCATGCTCAATCGGGTTCAAGTCTGGCCAGCCGAGCCTGGCCTGGCTGAGCAGGCCAGGGCAGGACATTGATGTTAGCTGCGGCGAGAGTCTGTCTTACAACTCTTGCGGTGTGCGGTCGTGCATTATCATGCATTAACTGAAATAAGGGACCGATTTGCACTTGTAGAGGAACGATGACGTCTGATACAATCGTCTCAGCATAAATTTGAGCGTGAGCGTTGAGGTTGCCTCTGATCCAAATCAACTCAGTTCTTCGGCCGATCCAAATACCCGCCCAAACCATGATGGTTCCACCACTATAAGGATGGACTTCCTGGCAGGATTTTAATCGCTGTTGGCGTCCAGGGGTTCTCCAGTGTCGTATACGTCTTGTATCCGGTCTCATACCAAAACGAGACTCATCAGAAAAGCACACGAAACGCCATTGTTCTTCTGCCCAATTTCTGTGTTCAACAGCCCATTGATATCGAATCCTACGATTGTGCATTGCTATAGGTGGTACCCGTAGCGGTCTTCGGGAATGAAGGTTCACTTCATGCAAGCGGTTTCTGACTGTTTGGTCGCTAATTAAGTTCCCTGAAGAGTGATGAAGCCTCACGGCTAACATCATGGCGGTTATTGTTGGAGCTCTTCGAGTTAAGATTTGAATGTATCGGTCTTGTCTCCGTGTGGTGCAGCGATACCGTCCTCCATGGCGCTCAGCCACGGTACCAGTGCTTCGGTAACGTGTCCAAAGTCGACTGATAACACTCTGACTTGTATTCAGAGCTAAAGCCACAGTACGTTGCCGGGAACCAGCTTCTATCATTCCCACGGCTCTGAGCATTTCTTCCCTGCTTAAATGACGTCGCCGCTCCATAATAACGTTGGTTTTAATCAGTAGTAGGGAAACAGTAGCACTAATAATGTCTTCAATGCGTTGTATGTTTTTATAGGGAAAATATTGACAGCTGATTTTCATCTTTTACTCGAATTTGATTCACAGTTCCTGATTCAAATTATGAAATGCACCAAAAAGGATCCATATAAATTTATAAAATCATAAATTTATTACAAAGCCACATCTCAATCTCAAGAAATCCGCATAAAAATGCTTGATCCCTAGACACTTTTGATGTGTGTATTTCGTAAATACGTATACTTACCTAATTTTTAAGTGAAAACTTCTATGGTCTCTTTCTGGACAGTGAATAAAACAGGGATCTTGTCCACGGGCGGTTCCTACTCCGTATCACTTACGGACTTATGATTACTGATTAGTTTAGGGAAAGAAATGAGAATGAATGAAAACACTGTTTGACAGTTGTCCCTATTCTATATTCTATTTTTTTAAGGTTCTGGCTCCATCGGTAACGTTCGATGATTTTGCCAATGTCAAGGTATGAGAAGATACTTAATGAACGTAAACTGTTACACATCTATTGATCAGTGTTTGTAGCGGTGGCAACCATGGATCCCCATGCTAAAAAAGGACGAAACAACTCGCGATATGTATTTGACAGTTGTCCCTACTCGCGATATGTATTTGACAGTTGTCCCTACTCGCGATATTTATTTGACAGTTGTCCCTACTTGCGTATGGATTTGACAGTTGTCCATACTCGCGATATGTATTACGCCGTAAGGAAAGAATTGAATTTGACACTTGTTTTGACGGATCAACTACTTCCGGATTAGCCCGTTCTTCGTTGACGGACTTCAAAATAGGCCCCCTGAACCGATGGCGGGCGGGTCGGTGACACTGAATGGCGTATACTCGGCGCTAAATCGCGGCTCCTGTCGTCATCAGTTTAAAATTAGAAATCATATAAGTTTTCACTTCTATCGGTTTTTTCTTTACAAATACGAGAAAAGTACTAAAGGAAAAGTCGATTGCTCTTTGATAAATTAATATTTGACCCTCGACATTGCGTGTTCAAGTAATAATTGTCAACTCAAACATCTATAATTGAGCAAACTGTTATAACTAATTAATTGCCGATAGAAGAGGTCGAGCAAGTCATCGTGTACTTTTAACAATCAACGAAAATTGCTAGATTAGATCCGTTAATATTTATCTTAGCAAGACCGGCTTTCTGAAAAGTAATACAATTTAATGTTCACTTTATTATATTGGTTTAGTTCAACCTTTCACATCTGACAGTTTACATAAAAATTATACCTCGCAGATTTATGCCCGTTTTGACTTACACTAGAAAATACCTAAATACAATGTGTAAACGTAAAGCAGTTGCTTAACGCAAACAAAATTATCCAAATGGACGATAACCAAAGTTACAACTCTTACGGTTGCCTAGCAACATATATATAATACAGTATTGACAAGTAAATCCAAGTAATTCTCTGTCACAACAAGCAAAATACTAAAGCAGCACCATCTATGTGCAGTTGGCGGCGGCTCTTCAGGCAACAACACTGCTTGCAGCCGATTCCTCGCAGCCGTGTCCCGTCAGCTGAATTCGATGAGCTACCTGTGCCCTGGCCTGTTCCCATGGGTTGACTGCGGACCAGCTACGGAGATGAGCGGTAAGTTTACATCTTAGATCTGAACACTGTTCACGTGAATTCGGATGCCTATGTAATTCAAGCTGACGTACAAGTTTAGCAGTGGCAGTCCATTAGTAACCGTGAGATGGAACACAGGCAGTCCCTTTACTTTTTCTAATTTATTTCATCACCACTGCTCTCGAAACGGTGAAGGAAAACATCGTGCGGAAACCGGCATGTCCTAGAATCAAAAATTTGAATACATTAAACAGCCACCAACCCGCACTGGGCCTGCGTGGTGGGTTACATCCCACTTCCTCTCAGAGAGAGAAGAACTTTACCCCAGAGCAGTGGGAACATTGTTGGCTGGTTATGCTTATGTAAAAGTGTAAATGGACGATGTTGAGTACACCATCTTCGGATATGCTCCTGCTTCATCGTCCCATTCCAAAGACACCCGAATTCGTCAATGCTGCCAATGAACATCTCGGATGCCAGTATTCAAATAGCTAAAGGCGAAAAGAGTAGGTGACTGCTTTTAATTTCAAGTGAAGGCTTTATTAAAAAATCAAAACAAAGGCTTATTTCCGGATGAGAAAATTCAAATATGATCCCAGTGTACAGTGAAAATTTTACGAGTTTCAAAGAGACAACGGACTCATGAATTGTTCAGAATTTCATATATTTTCTTTATTAAACTTGTTCGCTCTAAAACTATGATGAAACTTTTCCCTGTAACTGCAAAGGACGTGAATGGAAAACAAATTCGCAGCTACAGTTTTCACTTTTAAAGCGCGTTTTATTAAAATCGCGTTGAAAAAGCGTTTGAGCTTGTGATCGAGAGTGTCAGGTCAAACATTTAAACGAGCTTATTTCAATATACAATATTTTGTATGAATCCCTTTGAACGCTGCAAAATTTTTGCCTTTTTTATTAAATATTTTCCGGATAAAGCTTACACTGCTAACTGGCAGTTTTTTTAAACGGCAATAGCCAATGGAATGTATGTGGTGCGAAATGTGGGCGCAACACCTTTTCCCTAGGAGGCAAATTTCTGCTGAGGTCCTGGGTTCGATTTGGTCGAACAAAGTGTTATTGAATTTTTCCATCTAAAATTTATCAGTAGCAGCCTAGAGCTTAGATTTGGGCCTAGGTGATACCAATAAGCTCGCCCTTTATTACATGGGACTTAAACAACTGGCGAAATGTGGGTGGACACACACACACACACACCTCTGCCTATGGCTGCCTTTCCACCAGAGATGAGCGAGGATGCGTAGCGAGGAATGTGTGTAAAACTAACCAATAACAACGCTAACTTAGTTCAAGTTATGAAAATGAAGCGATGTTATTGGTTTGTTTCACACACATCCCTCGCTACGCATCCTCGCACATCCTCGCACATCTCTGGTGGAAACGCAGCCTAAGCCATGTCGGGGCATAAAAACGTGATGTAATTTTACTTTTTTAAACTTCTGCTTCAATTGATTTTATCTTCATACCAGGAATGTTCGTCATCAAATCAGTGGGTCTCATGTATCTGCTGATCATCCTCTTCGACCTGTTCGCTGCGTACGGCAACCCCGGCACCTCCACCTTCACGAACATTACCATGATGCTGCTGATCATTGCCATCTTTACCATCTTGCTGATGATTTCGAGGAAACCACAGAACCGGTAAGGAAGATTTGGTTTCTTAGTAAGTTTCTCTTTCACTAACAAATGATAAATGATTTATTTTCTGTAAATAGGTTTGTACAAACACTTTTACACGTCAATCATATTTTTTTAAACTAGTTGAGGTCGGCGTTTCCTATCTGACTATTCTGAGAAAGGTCGAAACAAACTCAGAGGTCACAGTCAGAGACAGATTGAGCGGACCTGTCCAATCAGTGCACGCATTTGTCAAAAATCGTGCAGCTCAACTCAGAACTTGAGGAGCTGAACGATTCGACGAACAATACCAAAGAAAGGACATTTGGGTAGGCCGCGTAAATTACTCAAACTGCCAGATCACGATTAAAACTAACTAAGAAGGAAAACAGAAAAAGAAATGACCCACATAGTCCTCACATTCACAATAATAAAACAAAAGAAAAATAAAATATTTTACAAAGTAATTTATCAGTAATTTATAATTTATCATTTAAAATTCATCCCCTAAAGGGGTTAAATATTGGATGAAAGTTTGTATGGAAGTTTTTGCTGTAGGGAAATCCTATCGGGTACACGGCTTGTCTTCTACTTAATTAAAATCTTAAATTTACTCACTGACAGTGTGACAGACAACGCTCAACCTTCTTCTTCTTCTTCGTGTAACTGGCACGTCTGTGTTTTAAATCTTGTTTTTCCAAAAGTTAGCCACTTCCACGGCGTTGTCGGTGGCAGCGCAGAGGTCACTTTGACTGCATGTTTTGGGACACAGAAGGCAGAATAGGCTATGAACATATGCGTGCCCAGTGTGGCAGCGTTCCGCTCACGCTAAGTACATGTTGCTCTAAACGAAACCTGCCGCACGATTACTATATCCCACAGCTGGCATAGCTCCATCACAAGTCCGAAGAGAAGTTGCAAGCGTAGTGGAGAAACGTAAACAGGAATCTGATATCAGACACCCACAATCTGCTGCACAGAATTTCTTAAAATCGACAGCGTCTCTGTCAGGAAACACGACCGACACACGTTGCAAATTGTGGCAGGATACTCTTCCAACAGCATCTTTGCTGCAGGGTGTAACCTTCCGTGGTCCACATGGAAGTCTCTGAACCGTCGCCGGACACAAGTGGGAAGATGTAAGTCTAACCTGGTAAAGTGGGCACTAAGGTGTGATTGTGGAGGTATGTCACAAACCATGCTCCATGTCACAAACTATCCTGCCCTCTGTGTACCAAACCGCTCAACCTAAATCCCTTGGTCAAAAGTCAAGAAATGTGACCCTTGATCAAAAAGTCAAAACGGAGGTGAGCACCATGGAAGGATATTTAAAAAAATCATCTCCAGGGGTTAAATGTTGGATGAAATTTTGTATAAAAGTTTATAGCTTTTGCCGGTGGGAAATCCCATCCATTCATCCACTGTTATTATAGAAATTACTTCTACTTACTTTCACGAGACAAATAAACATTTCAGTATAAAGTCGAGGAGAGACAGTTAACCTGTAATAATTGAATGTAATAATAGCGCCCGCCGATTCTGCTGTTCACAAACTAAACTAAATTTAAGTTCATGCATCTTTTTCTTTCTATTTCATTAACGAAAAGACAGAAGATAAATATTAGTTTAGTCCTGTCATATTAAGATACTCCATAGACAACTTTAGACGAGATTAAAAAATGGCTACTAAAAATACGTCAATTTACGCCGACTAATTTGACAGGACTAAACTAATATTTATCTTCTGTCCTTATCTTAAAGAAATAGAAAGAAAAAGATGCATGAACTTAAATTTAGTTTAGTTTGTAAACAACAGAATCGGCGCCAATATCAATCTATCTAACCCAGAACTAGACAATTTATAAATTTTAAATGATTTTGAAGTGAAACTTCTTTAGGAGCGTCAAGCGGAACTTCTTTAGGATTTTTTGAGATGGAAAATAACCATTGAACTCGCGCCACTGTTACCGTAAGCGACACCGCTCGTGTTTTGTTTATAAGACGTTTCAAAAAATACTCGCTTCGGTTGTGCTCGGCTGTCTTCGAGATGTATGTATGTATGTATTCTGTTTGTGCTTTGTTTTCACTTTTGTCGGCACTCCCGGAGTGCCACTGTTTTTTTTTTATTTCTGTAAGTAGGTTTGTACAAACTTTTTTACAATTCAATCATATTTTTTTAAACTAGATGAGCTCAGCGTTTCCTATCTAACTACTCTGAGAAGAAAGGCCGAAATAAACTCAGAGACAGAAACAGCCTTAGATTCAACTAGCTCACCCGCCGAACATCGTGCCGCCTCAGAATCATTATCGAAATCAGTCAATTCGTTCTCGAGATACTCTCAAAAAAGCCATTCCATACAAAATGTATGAGAAAACTAATTATCTTCATTTTTTTTTTTCATAAACATCGATCCAACCTAAAAATTTATTAAAACGTGGCTAAAAGGTGATGTGGCTTGTGGCTTCGATAGGCGAATAAGAATTCAAAGAATGGTAAATTCCGAGTTCAATAAGTATTTTAAGAAGAACACTAAAAGTATCAGCCCCAAGTTTTTATTTTGTGACTGGGCAACTAAAGGGCTTAGGAAAAGTAGGGAAAGACTTTTCGAACTTTATGGCCTTAAGCCTTATATTAACACGGAAACTTTTAATAAGTATGTTGCTACGTACTCTAGAACGCTTTACTTTTAAGAACGCTTGTAAGGCAGCTAAAGCCTTATATATTAGCAACAAGGTTAAATCAGCAGACAATAAAATAAAGACGGTTTGGAAAATTATAAATAATGAAACAAACAGGAATAAAAAGCATAATTCTGATTACACATTGCAGACGTCAAGCGGTCTCATTTGCGATAACAAAGAAGTGGAAAGAATTTGGAAATTTCTTTACTAGTATCCCACTCAAAACAACTGAAACCTTAAATTCCTCGCCCTCGCTCGCTTTTGTTTTAGTAAGGGCGAACGTTTCAGCCTGCCCGATTGAATTTAACTTTAGGCATATTAACCCCTTAATTGTAATTAGAGCTTTTAAGCATATTAAGATCAAATTGACCGAAGATCTTTGGGGAATGTCCATTAAGATCAGTACCTCCATAATTGAGACTATTGCACCTTACTTAGCTTTAGTATTTAATTCATGTGTGGATCAAGGAGTCTTCCCCGATTTAATGAAATACAGTAAGGTTTACAAATCCGGAGACAGTAAAGACACCAATAATAATTATAGACCCGTATCCGTTTTGCCGGTTTTCAGCAAGGTGTTTGAAAAGATAATGCTTAATCAAATGCTCAATCATTTTAACACGAATAAAATCCTACACGATCAACAGTACGGTTTCACCAAAGGACATTGTACGACCGACGCCGGCGTAACTTTATGAAAACACATTTTTAACGCGTGGGAAGAGGCCCAAGATGCCATAGGAATCTTTTGGGACCTCTCCAAGGCATTTGATTGCGTCGATCATCAAACCTTGCTTTTGAAACTTGAGCATTACGGACTTGGAAAACTTGCGCTCAGTTTTGTTAGTTCTTATTTAAATGATAGACAACAACAAGTTCAAATAAATGGTGTCAATTCACTTGGTTTAATATTGGGTCCTTTCCAGTGTAGTATGGTGGTGGAATGCATAGAGAACGCTGCTGCCCATTCTCCGGTACAACCCTTAGTCGCCTTTTACGACACCCACGGGAAGTATGGGGTGGTGCAATTCTTTAAGTCCGACACCACACGGACATGCTGACTAATTAAAGTCAATTTATTTTAGCAGCCTGTGAACCTCATCCTCACATATTTCCACAGAACTGATATCAGATGTGCACTGTGTCGCACTGCTATGATCCACGTCATATGAAATAGGATCATAGCCAGCACCAGTGCCTAAAAGAAAATTAGAGTGAAAATAATCGCCAAACATGTTGCAGATTACGTCACCGTCGCTGGATGACAGCTGCCCAAAGTGTAGAACTGATGGATACGAGTTTGATTGTTTCCTAGCTTTAACATAACCCCAAAAGGCCCGAGGATTCTTAATTATGTCTGATTCTATTTTTATTATGTAATCTTCAAACATAACCTTTTCTAGATCTTTCACCCGATCTCTCAATAAAGCAAAAGATTCAAAATCTGACAAATTTACGTATTTTTTAAATTTAGCATGATATTTAGCCTTATCTTTAATTATTTTGATCAGCGGGCTTCTGTACCAGGGCGGATACTTCGATTGGGAAACTACTGTTTTAGTTGGTATGAAGATATTACGTGGCCTATCAATAACAGTGTAAAAGTAAGTGAGGGCGTCTTCCAGCGGCCGACAGTTTAAGTCGCTCTGCCAATCCACCAGATTAAGTTCGTCACATATTGCATCATAGTCACCCAAGTGATTCAAGAATTTTACGTGGGGACGAACGGGAAGACTATGCAATTGAACAAAGTCGGCGGTAACACCTAATGCTTTATCATGCGAGTCCTCAGGTACAAGTGGATCACCACACCAAGCGACAGCAACTTGGTCATTGGATAGCGCTAAGTCCAAAATCCTATCATTGTCGTTTGAGTGCCAGTTATACTGTGAAAGGTTACAGATATTGAAGTTATGAATGAGATTTGTTTGGACAACGCCCTGCAGGTTAGTGGGGCGTAAAGTATACCCGTCGGCAGACGGGTGCCACTTTATGTTCGGTTGATTTAAATCACCCTGAATAACAAACTTATCAGCAGAATGCTAAAGGACAATATCCGATAAATTATCAGAGAAATTACCAAGCTGGACTTCTAAAGAGCCTAGGTTCTGGCCACAGATGTAAGTTACAGAAATGTGCATTTTATAAGATATTCTTGGTTTCTTTCGCACTAATGTCAGTGTAACCCACAAGTCCTCAGCACTCGAGCACCATTCCCTGCGAGCATTCGCCACAAGTTCACGTCTAACCGCGATTAAGACACCTCCTCCCATAACTTGATTAGTGTTCGCATAGTCACGGTCCCGCCTCCATACGAGATATATGTCGTCAAACAATTCAGAATCAGATATCCCGTCAATTAACCATGTCTCCGTCAAACAAATAACATCAAAGCTATTAATACCTACATTTCTAAAGAAAACTCCTGTTTTCGTTCGTAATCCCCTCACATTTTGATAATAAACACTAAGGGACGCCATCAAAAATGATCGAAAACGTAAGCACAACATGAATAGCAGAAGTGTAGTGTACATTCAATACGCGGAAACTTATAATATTTCTAGAAGTACGGTTAATTTCTGTGAATAAGTAAGATAGGACTTTAACGACATTTACATTAAGTACAATTAGCATACTGCAACAAAAGGAGCCATAATAAAAAATATGGTCATTAAAAACTCGGAATTTATATATTAACAAGCTAAATGGATCATTAGGTGTAGGACGATAGCAATTAAAATCGTAGTGCAAAAATAATACGGAGCAATTAACACCGAGCGATAAGCGAACAAAGGGTTGGCGAGAATGGAATGCGTAGAAAAAACCAGTACATCTGTTTCTCAATCTTAATGAGCCGATGTAATAGATAAACAACTTGCCAGAATGATAAATAGGTAACGCTAGTATAAAAACTTCTTTAAATCCGGTTCAGATTTGATGTGCAGTTTTGGAGACGCGGTGTTTTTGCGAAGCATGATTTTGAAAAACAAACATGTTCAAAACCACGTTCTTTGGCTCTGGCCTTGGTCTTATTCAGAAGGATTTTGTTTTCGAATGTTAGGTGGTCGTTAACATAGATCCTATTTTCGCCACGCAGTCCCAGGTCACCAGCATTCAGTGCTTTTTAGCGGCTGTTACAAAATCATTTTTCAGGTAGCTGTTGTGCACCGAGCAGATTATGTTTTTGTTTTGCTTGTCGTTGCGCATTGCTTGCACCCTTGCCACATAATTAATTGTTCTATCTATCGGAATATGACAGCCAATGACATCCCCGATCTTGGCTATTAATAAAAATAGATTTTCATCGCTGGACATCGGTACTCCCTTGATATCAATGTTGTTAATCCGGGATCTCTGGTCACTCTCACTCTGTTGATTCTCAAGCTTCTCCACACGGCTCTGCAGAAAAAGAACACCTTCCTTAGTCTTCTTTAAGACCTCAATTTCCTGCTCTAGTGCCGAGACCTTGCATGTCAAGGCCATCATTTCGTCATTGACCGTATCCATGGATGACTTTACTTCGGACAATTCAGATCTAATGGCCCTTATTTCCATGAGCTCTATTTGGATTGCTTTTACGCTTTCAACCAGCGCTGGCAATGCTTCCATTTGGGTTGAGAGCCGTTTGAGTTCAGCTAAGATAATCTCCGAGTCAGCAGTAGACGCCTTGAGAGAACCGATGCGGGGACTGGCTGCCGCTGATGATTTGCAGCTAGCACATTTCCATGTTGCTTTACGGTCCCCGAGCTTTCTCCAACCAACTTCTGTTATACCTGCGCAGGGGAAGTCAAACTACCCGTCACATAGGGTGCATGTCACGCCATCTCTAGCTTCAACCTCACAACCCTTACACGTAAACATCGTGAGTAACATGAATAAAAGTTTGAGAAACGCAGTTCGTGTTCCTTCAATGAGTGATGAAACAATATGCACGCGCGCGTTCGGTTAGCTGTCTAACGTATGTATGTATGTATGTATGTATGTATGTCTAATGTATGTGTATAGTCTATGTTTAGTACTGCTGTCTCTACATGCGCTGTGATTTCATGGTCTGTGAACAAATTCGTTTTAGCTAAACTCAGTTACATCCATTGTTTGTTAGCTAATGATCGATTAATTAAACTTAAAAAGCATTCATCGATGTAAAAAATAGACTAATAAATCCGTAGTTTACTTGAATATTTTTTCCATTTTGTTGATCATCATCACCATCTGCTTTTTCTCAACTATGTTGAAGTCGGTTCCGGTCTAACCGGATGCAGCTGAATACGACTGCCTATCTGACCTCCACAACCCAGTTACTGGGTACTAGGTACGTTGCCCTTGGTAAGACTGGTTGTCAGACTTTCGGGCTTCTGACGACCCGAACGACTGTCAAAGATCCACAAATGACATCGAGACCAACGGCTTAACGTGCTTTCCGAGGCATGGAGGTGTGCTTGGTATCTAAAGATTGTCACCCATCCACGGACCAATCGTGGCAAGCGTAGCTTAAACTGATCCTTCGACCCTTTGGCTATTATTACTTAGCCACAAGCCCCTCTATCTATTTTGTTAATCTAAAAGAAAGAAAGAAAGAAAATACGTTTATTTGCTGTAAACATGACGCAATAAAGAACATCTGAACTGTTTAATCAATGTGTGGGTTGAAATTTTTCAGTGTTGCCCTGATCTACACCACTCCTGGGCTGCCCTTCGTGCCGACCATCGCCATCATCGTCAACATCTACCTGATCCTGAACCTCTCCATCTTGACCCTCGTCCGATTCACAGTCTGGATGATACTCGGTAAGTTTCATTGTAACTTGTTTAGAAATTCATATTAAAATATTTGTTCCATTATCGGCAATTTGTCGCTTTGTAATGGAAATTACAATAATGTTATAAAAATCTACTCGAATATCTAGAATACTTTTGTGAAACTAGCCTATTGGGACACTAGAAAACGATTATAAAGTGAAAACAGAAAAAAGAAGCCTTTTAAGAGTAAAAGTGTCTACTTGTTTTAAAGTGTAATCGCTTTTACTCTTGAAAAAACTTTTCGCGAATAAAAGCGATTAAATAAAAGCGAAACGGAAATGTTAAACAGAAAATAAATCATGTCTCTGGACTTGGCGCGCGAGGTTATTGACTTTTAATGAAAACCTATCGAACATTGTGCCGATAGTCGTTAGGCACAGCCAAAGGCATAATAGCCAAGTTCCACAACCTACACCTTCAAAGGATCTTGCTCGACAGTTGGATTACGGAGTCTCTTTACGTTGGTCATTCAACCGGACTCGGGGATCGCGGAAGGCGCGTACGTTCCCGTGATCCCGGGCGCTAGTGTGAGAAGGGAACACCAGGGTTTATAGTTTAACAGACCCCTCCGCCCCCCCCCAGGGCGGTGGACATCCATGAGGAAAAAAGGGTGGTCTACTCTTTAAGTCCGTCAACGAAGATATGGGCCCGACCGAAAGTAGATATTCCGTCAAAACAAGTGTTTAATTCAATTTGTCAGACGGGCATAAACCCAGCCGGCGTAAGAACAACTGCCAAATCATGTTGTCATTCATTCTTAGTTTGGAACCAAACTAATCTTATATCCGTAAGTGATACGGAGTAGGAACCGCCCGTAACTTTAGGGCCGAAACTCATAACCGCGTTGCGGCGCCGCGACGCCGAAATCTGGAAGAAAAGTCCGAACTTGTTATCTCAATCTTTCGCCGCAACGTTGCATGCGTTGCGGCGCCGCAACGCGGTTATGTGTTTCGGGCCTTATGGAGGTTTGAGACAGTCACTGGTTCCTCTCTCTGATCACCACAGTTGCTTGGCTTGATTCCGACATTGGCAGCCGTTATTTTATTTAAATGTTTTTGATATTAATATAATTATCACTGAAACGATTATAATTATAATCTGATTATAATTATCATCTTTTAACAAAAATAGTTTCTTAATCGTATTTCACCGTGTATTCCAGGCTTGTTCATGTACTTCAAATACGGCATCAAGAACTCGACTTTGGAAACGAACCCGCCTGTCCCGACCCCTGAGACCCCGCCGCCACCGAACCCCCTGAACCGCACCACTATCCCGCCACCATCACCGTACCAGGCCAGACCCACCGGCGACCGAAACATCTTCGAAGGAGACGGCAACGAAGGACTTTATGGAAATATGGAGTTAGTACCTTTATGAAAAGCAGAATGGATTTTTTCCTATTTTTGAAAATAATGTTGTAGGATACATAGGAATTTTAGTGAATCATGGGTTGTAATCATCTTTATGAGTGTGTAAAGCTTTGTTCACGGACATAGTATGAGAGAGAGGGACGTTATTCATGAGATCACGGTAAACGCCGCTCGCTTGACTTAACTCATGTGAGTAAAGCCCTACACGCTGCTTCACGAGACAGTGAAGACTAGACCTTGTGAATGAGTACCGGAATGCAAAGAACAGTCACAACACCCATCTAGCACCACATTACTCTTCAAAAGTTTCCATCAACTATTTTAAGTAGAATCAATCGATAGAAATAACATTTAGAACTTAGTTTTAGATTTCTAATACTTTTGCACCCCGTCTACCAACTAACACCATTTTCCAGGTATGACAATGCTTTACTTACGTGGCATGACTCTAACTTGCAACCAGTAGGATCGTCAAGTGGTCTTTCAACCCCATCCTCGGAAACCAACAGAATGCAACCACAAGCGCAGCAGCCCTCCACTTACAATCCGTCGACGTTCCGTCAAGTAGAAACTGTGTAAGTATTGCCGTAGGACCGTATTGTGACGTGTTACTGCCACATTACGTCACCAGGGAGCAATGGAGCAGCGGCGCTATTCTGTAAAAAGATCACCGTGATAACTTAAGTGAAGTGAGCTTAAAGTCATTCCACCTGATGCTAGGGATTGACACTACTGACAACTCACTTCGCCTAAGTCTTCACGGTGAGACTTTTTTCAGAATAGCATTCCTGTACAGGGTGGCAGGGACGACATACAACCAGTGTTACCTTGGATATTGTACATGCTTCTACTGAAACCCTCTGCGTTGAAATATTTCGTCGGTTATAAAAACAAAATTAGCTGATACATACAATTTGACCGTGCAAATATTGCACTTTATGTTTTGATAACCGACCGAGAAATTCTACGCTAACCCTAGCGTAGAACTTCAGCAAGATTTCAGCACATGATTCTAGACCGCTATCTAGAATAATGTGCTGATTCTAGACCGCTGTCTAGAATAATGTGCTGATTCTAGACCGCTGTCTAGAATAATGTGCTGATTCTAGACCGCTGTCTAGAATAATGTGCTGATTCTAGACCGCTGTCTAGAATAATATGCTGATTCTAGACCGCTGTCTAGAATAATGTGCTGATTCTAGACCGCTGTCTAGAATAATGTGCTGATTCTAGACCGCTGTCTAGAATAATGTGCTGATTCTAGACCGCTGTCTAGAATAATGTGCTGATTCTAGCCCGCTGTATAGAATCATGTTAAATCTTGGTTACAGTTTGCGCGTCAATGTGTCTGCACTGTCTGCCACCCTGTATAGGACGGATTGCATCATCCTCTTTTCCCGAGGGAACTATGATGTATGAACTATGAACACTTCAAAATACGGCCCCTGGATATCTATCAGGGTTGTTCAGAACGCGACGAAAATATATGTAGACCTGGCTTTTCTGAAAGAAAATTAAGTACTGAATGACCAAAGTTCTCCAGACGTAGTTATACCCCTTAAATTAAAGGACGGCGGGCCGCAGCGCAGCACGTTATTTAAAAAAATCGGTCAAGTGCGAGTCGTGACTCGCCTACGAAGGGTTCTGTACCACAACGCAAAAAACGCCGAAAAAAACAGTTTCTTGTATGGTTCCTTTAATTTAATTTTTATTATTTGTTATTATAGCGGCAATAGACATACACAATTACACACTCGTCTACCTATTACGGTTCATGTGATACAGCCCGCTGACAGATAGATGACCGACGGACAGCCAACGGCATAGTAATTAAGGTCCCGTTTGCACCCTATTAAGTATTTATTACGGAACCCTAAAAATCGCCGTAAAGTGCGATGGTTCAAACAAAATGTAGGTACGAAGTGTAGGAGGATTGTTGCGTTGCGGTGCGGCCCGCTCAAATGTGTGTCAGCCTTAAGGTTTCGATTTCGTTGACGTGATTTCTGCCACCTTCTTATAGGTAGGAGGATAAAGGTCCACAGATATTTCCGCCGAGCAGTAGGTAGGTATTTTAAATATTGATTCATCCTACCAAATTTTACAACATAGTATTTAGCTTTCGTAGCTATCATTGTTTCCATTGTAATTATGTAAATTTGTTCCAAAATAAAAAAATAAACTTAAATTCATGTCATCAATAAGTTGCGTATGGAGTGTTTGACATCTATAAACAGGCTGTTAGAGTTCAAAATTATTTAGTGAAAGGCTCTTCTTTGCGAAAAGATAAAGAAAATTGACACCGCTAACGCTCAGTTTTTTGTCGCAGAGTTAAACACGTCAATAACCACTGTCTACACTGTTTTAAACCGTGTATTTTGTGCTTGACGCTTATTGTTTGCAGAGCTAGGTGTATTACAAGCCAGAAAGTGAGTTTATTGTCAAATGTTCAAAGAAAAGACTTATTCACCAATATAATAGTACTTATTATGATAAAACAGTCATAAAACAGCTCAAAAATTATATTTCGTCGCATAATTATCAATTTTTTTTGCGTAAACTATCATATTTTATGGAATGATAATAATAAAGGGAATCATCATCATCATCATCATTTCATCCGAAAGACGTCCACTGCTGGACATAGGCCTCCCCCAAATGGGAATAAAGGCACTAGGTACAAGAAAATAAAGAAATATATAAAAATTGTTCCACTGGGCCGTAAATAATTAAAACTGCAAAATTACTTTTATTTTTGTGGTCATTAAATTCAACTTACATCAAACGCATTGCTTGATGTTGAGTCAGCCGTCGGAGATCTTAAAGTCAGGTTATCAGCCAAGGATGTGGCAGGCATTAGTAAAATACGCGGGTTTTAATATGATAAGAGGTAAATCTCCTGGTCACGACGGCCTCAGCATCGAGCATCTGCAAAATGCAGGAGTTCACTTGCCAAGGGTTTAGCCATTAGCCATTCGGACCTACCTGATAGACTGGTATACACTGTTGTTTGTACCAATTCCTACAAATAAAACCGGTGATACTTCGGATTTATTCAATTATGGACCGATTTCATTAGCCACGGTTACTGCGAAAGTACTGGACAGTCTGCTTGACCACCAACTGGGCAGGCATATTAACCCTTCGACCGCCAATGACGCTTTAAAGCGTCATTCAATAACTTGATCGAGACGCCAATGACGTCTTTAAGCGTTCATCGCACTTCAACTTTTAATAACAAATAAAACTTTGCTAATGTTGCGTCCTTGGCGGTCAAAGGGTTAAGCTCCATGACGCACAATTTAGAAGATTTCGATCTGGTTTGTCAACGGAAAGTGCTATCATGTGTCTTACGCAGACTGTTCAGTATTATAGTGATCGGAAAACACCCGTTTATGCTTGCTTTCTCGATCTCTCAAAAACTTTAGAACTGGTGTCATATGACATACTATGGCGCAAGCTCGAAGGTGAGACAGATTGCAGTCAGGAAGTTATAGCTATTTTTAGGTATTGGTACAACTACCAGAAAAATAGTGTCAGATGGGCAGGCTCTTACTCGGATGTGTACAGGTTACAGTGCGGGATGAGACAGGGTGGACTGACTTCACCGAAGCTCTTCAACCTGTACATTAACCAACTTGTCGGGGAACTCAGCAGTGCCAGTGTCGGGTACTACATAGACGGCGTTTGTCTCAACAATATCAGTTACGTAGATGATATGGTACTGCTGAGTCCATCGATTGGGGGTTAGCGTAAGCTGATACGGCTTTGTGAGTCCTATGCGGAGGCCCACGGGCTCAGATACAACACGAGGAAAAGTGAACTCCTAGTATTTAAGGGGCGGGGCCAAAAATTTTGTGACTGTGCCTGCAGTCACCATAGCTGGTATACCCTTAAACAGAGTCGCGCAGTTCAAGTATCTGGGCCACTGGGTTTCCGAGGACCTAAAAGATAACGCGGATGTGGAAAGGGCACGTAGGGCGTTGGCTGTCCGGTGTAATATGTTGGCCCGCAGGTTCGCGCGTAGCAGTAATCAAGCGAAAGTGACTCTTCTTAAGTCTTACTGCCAAACACTTTACACGTGCAGCCTGTGGATTAACTACACACTTGGCTCATACAACGCCCTACGTGTTCAATACAACAACGCGTTTAGGGTGCTGCTGGGGCTACCACGATTCTGCAGTGCTTCGACTATGGTCGCAGAAGCGCACACTGATGGGTGTCATGCTCTTATAAGGAAGCAGTATGTGTCGCTGCTGAGTCGCGTTAGGTCCAGTAGCAACAATTTAATAAGCGTGTTCGCGGACAGGTGGGACTCTCCACTGCTGCGCCACTGGATACGTTTGCATACTGCACTGTGAGCAGTGGACAGTTCCTCCCGGTCCTCATGTGTGTTGTTTTTGTTTCGTTTGTTTTATTTTGATGTGAATTCGTTTTTTAAATGTGCGTGTTAAAATAAGGATACTTTCTGAAATAAATGTTTATTATTATTTCGTTTATTTATTTAGTTAACTTACTTTCTTACATTTTTAAATATTTCTTAAAATATAAAAATTAAGTATAAAAAACATTCAAAAATGTAAAAAAAAATAAAATCATACAAACATTCGAACATAGTACCTCCTCCTTTTTGTGAAGTCGGTAAATAGTGATCCGCCGGTGTTGGGAGCAGGGTCCAAGCTACCGGTGGTTAGGGCTCCAGAGACAGGAATCTCCTCACAATGTGAGCCGTATCGAGGGGTACTGCCTTATTATTATTTTTATTATTATTTATTTTTTACGTTTTAACATATCTCGGGACCATGGGGTCCCGGTCCTTTGGAAGGCCCGTTAGACATTTTCAATGAAATGAGGCGCCAACCGACGATTATCCCTGTTCACACTATCCAAGTGCTCGCAAGGACAACCCCCGGTTAGTGTAGGACTATTGCAAAACATGGAAACAAAAATATTGGATTATGGGTTTTGGTGGCTAAAGTGAGCTGGTTATCTAGGACTATGGAAAAACTATAGCCCCTGCCTGACCTATGTTCTATATAAATTACACAGATAAAATGACAGGGGATGACCTGCACACTCAATAATGGGCCCTATTATTGCTGTTTTGAACCTTCTTTGTTGCCGCGATGCGCTATTGTCAATTACCTAAAAATTTGCTTTTTCCCGCGCCCACACCGTAATTTCGTAATACACAAACAGTAGCAATGGGTGGGTGGTGGTGGGTGGTGGGTGTGGTGGCATGGGTTTCATTTTGACAGTTCAACAACATTCATTTCGTTATTTGCTTTGTTAGGCAGACACATTTTTCGAACATATGGAGCAAATATGTTTGAAAATTATTCAAATTGAGAGTAATCGTCATCATCTGCCTAGCCGTTTCCTAACTATGTTGGGATCGGCTTCCAGTCTAACCGGATGCAGCTGAATACCAGTATTTTACATGGAGCGAGTCTCTATCTAACCTCCACAACCCAGTTACTGGGTAATACGATACCTCTTGGTAATACTGGTTGTCAGACCTTCGGGCTTCTGACTACCCGTAACGACTGTCAAAGATCCACGTATGACAGCCGGGACCTACGGCTTAACGTGCTTTCCGAGGCACGGAGGGGTCTCGGTATGTACTGTGCAGATGGTCATTGATCCACAGACCAACCGCGGCAAGCGTAGCTTAACCTGATCGATCGACCTGTGCGGCTGTTATTATTTAGCCACAGACCCCTCTTGATATGAAATTGAGAGTAATAGTGTGTTACGCAATTATGCTGCAGGGACCATATTACGCAGTATTAATGCTATCATAATTCCAGTGCGAAAAAGAAATGGTGCTATCGATCATGTATAGCTCCGTCCCTCTCTTACACTGGAATCAAGATGGCATTTAGCCGTCATAATACGGCACCAGGTTTCCATGTTTATTGTCTTACATTGTTTAATCAGACTAATGATGTTGCCACTGCTGGGAGGGACCCTAGCGTCCTCTCTGTGAGAGCGAGTGGGCCGCGCGAGGCCATTGCGGGTTGGTGTTAGATGTGCCAATACATGTCATCGAGTGTTTAGTTCTAGGACATACCGTTTTCCTCACGATGTTTTCCGTAACCGTTTTGATATGTATTATTCAATACTTTTCATGGCTTTGAAACCAGTTCGAGCATTAAAAATAGTTTTTTTTTAACAGCAAACAATTTGTAAATACCTAACTAAGATGTCAAACACTCTGTCATTATCTAAACATTTTAATAAAGTGCGTGATTAATTGTATGTAGGTACTTTAGATTATTAATAATATAAGCTTATAAACCCATATTAGGAAGTAATGATCGACTGGGAACTGTTGGGAAGTTACTTCACAGTGAATAAAGAAGTATTTGTTACATAATATCTTTATACATTATTATTATTTAAGTATTTCTTATATCTATCAGTAGCAATGGCTTCCATTTTGACAGTTTAACAACATACATTGCGTTGTTTACATTGTTGAGCAGACAAATTTTTCAAACATATGAAGCAATGGATTAGCAATATTGCTCAAAATGATTCAAGAGGATGGTGTGGTACGCAGTTAGGGCGCCGGTGGAAATGAAGTTCTTTTCGCTTTTGCACAAAATGCTACACTTTTTTGTTCTAGCTCTCATTCTTCAAGTGAGCAAAGTATAAATTGCGATGAGGAACTTCGTTCCAAAAAAAAGTGAGTTCGCTTTCGATTTGTGTTCGGTGGCTTCAGTGAGCGGGTCGACTCTCTAAGTCCGTCAACGAAGTTGCGGGCCCGTCCAAAAGTATGATCCATCATAACAAGTGTCTAATTCAATTTTTCGGTCGGGCAGGAACACGTCTGGAGTAGGGACAACTGTCAAATCGTATTATCATTCATTCTTAGTTTGAGCCCCGAACTAATCTTGTGTCCGTAAGTGATTAGGAGTACGAAACGCCCGCAACATTGGCCGAAACTATATGGACTTTGTGCTCAGGGACTCTAAAACTCAGGGACTTCAAAACTCACTTCGAACTTCAAGGTCTACCATTGAAGTTCGAAGTGGGTTTTACAGAATACACCACAGGCCGTCTCCTACAAGGATTTAATTGTGTACTAAAATGGATCTTAACAATTTCAGTTACGACCCGCGTACGAACCGGACCACCACAGTGGCAAGTTCCATCAGCCGACCTCCATGGGCGTACCCTGATGCTGCCTACGGAAACTGGGACTAATCTCTCTCCCACGACTGTCTTACTAAAGCGTTTTGACTAGCATGTACGCCTCTTACAACCTTGATTTTTCACTCATTATTTCTCTTAGCGTCTTATTTTCACACATAATTTTGCAAACTCAATAGAAACCGGTGATTTTTGTTTATTTTACAGCTCCCTTGTCAAACCTAATGTGATCGTATCTTCACGGTAACTTCGTAAAGTCTAGCGATGACTTATCACGGCTTTACGTAATCTTTACCTAACTTAAGATCCATCGAAGACCTTAAAATCTGACATAAGATATTGACTCCTCTTTATTTTTGTCGAGTGTGATGCCAGGGAAATTAATTTTTAAGTAAATTGCCCACAAACTTAAATTGTTCGTAGGTAACATTCAAATCGCAACTATCATTCTTTGACTGTTGTTTATCACGGCAAATTAATGCAGGGCATCATTTTGTTTAACAATGATTTCCAGACGACTATGCGCATATACACTTCAAATACATGCTTCTTCAACCTTTAGCGTAGTTTATCTATAGACGGTGACCCGAGACAAATATCCACCCTGCCTAGCAATTGCCGTTGTGAGGTGGATAGTTACCTCAGGTCAACGACTGTATTTACCGATTTATTATACTTCTTGGCCATTTACTGTAGTCACATATTTATATTAGTGATATACTTATAAAATATATATCATCTTTATACATGTATCCTTATAATATGTAAAACTGATAATATATGAACTATTTTAATAATTTCAACGAACATCCCGTACGTTTACTGAATGATCGGCAATTCACTTGAATATCACCAAATACAGGACGTTATTAAACATATCTGATGATATTAATATCACAATTCATCATTTTTTACCATAACACATAATTATATCATATAGGCATAAACAGTGTTTGACGCAATTCTACGTACGGGAGTCTCTAAAAAATTTACCTATTTCTATGTTTTTTATTCCAATTTCTAAAATAATAATATCTAAACATATCACCTAATGAATTTCTACGATATTTATTTATTGAAACTAAAAATTTTCTCCTGTTATCAAAATTTTTCGTAGTTTGTATATACCCCACCAACAGATAGTTGTACCTATTTTGTAACTCATGTATTGCCCTAAGTTAAGGTACAATTGTGAAGGCGACCGCAGACCGCAGACCGCCGCGGTTAGGCCGCCAAACCGCATGACAGACCACTGCGATTTGCGGTCTGCGGTCGCCTACAAAATTGAAATTTCAAAGAACTTACGATACCTTCATTATTTTTATATCCATTTTCACCTGTTTATTGTTACAGAATATTTTTATGCGGTTCAAAACGTTGTTGAATATTTATATTTAGTATTTAATGTATTTATTTCAAATATTTTTATTTATTTTGTATCAGTATCATATAATTTTATATAACAAGGGTCGGTATCAGTCCGCTACCGCTTTCTACTCCTAAGTTTTTTGTTATTAACTTCAAAAGACGGTCCTCCCATAAATCTGACATACTTCTGGAATTGGACTGTAATGTCCGGTTTTAGACAAGGCCAAAGTAACATCAACATTATATTGCATTGGATGAGTGAAGTAAACAAGAACATCTCTTGGATGCGGCGGTGCGGTAACACTCGAGATTCGCACACAACTGCCATGCAACTACATAGAACCGGACTTTCGTGCAGTCCCGTCCAAATTTATATATGAATTCTTTTTTGATCCTTTTTTATTTTATTAATTACTTAATCATTTAATCTTCTAGTTATTTTTGTTTATTTCTAACTCTATGTAATATTATTCTTAAAAATGTGATATTTTAAGTAATGGTTTAACTATAAACTTAATATATTATTAGAACTCTTCAGATTTATATATTTATTTTTGTTTTAGTACTTATATTGTTTTATAATTTTGGCTAAATACCAATATTTTTAGTTAGATATAGTATTTCATTGTACGATACTTTACAATAACCAACTTGTAAAGTGTAAACGTTGCCTACTGTAGATATACTGACAGGTCTCAAGTATATATCAGATATTATTTAATAGCTACTTTACCACTAGTCGCTTTTTATATATTTGCTCTTCAGATGAGACAAAAACAGGGTTAATTTAAAATTAAGTTTAAAAAATACAAATATAAAGTCACTTTTCTTGCATGTTATACTTAATTATGCAAGTAGTTATTACTTTATTATGTATTTAGGTTAAGTATTTTGTCAGGGAATAACTCAGGGAAAAATTCTCTTTGGATAACTAAAATTATGATAAAATTGGTAAGGCCTTAAGGTACGGCCAAACGCCAGGACGCCGCGTCCGGCGCGTGCGGCGTGTAAAATGAATTTCTAGTTTGTGATCGCGGCGATCACGGAACGGGTGTAAACCTAGAAAACCTAGAAATTCATAATAAACAACTGAACGCCAACGCCACCAAGATCGCTAGACGCCGGACGCCGGCGTCCTGGCGGTTTGGCCGTACCTTTAATGATTAGAATTTGTTGATGTTGATAAATTACTAGAAATTGTTGGCTTTTTCAAGTCGAGGTGTACTCAACTTGAAATGAATTGATTTGTAATTAAGTTGTTAAAGGTCGTAACAGCTGATATGAGTTAAAAACTGACAATGAATTATGATTATGTTCAATATTCTTCTCGAGGGAGAATATGAATCGTAACTGACTACGGGACTTGACAATATGAGTGATCTCAGTTGGCACCTGAACTATTAGACATGGCTCAACGTAAGCCTATGAGACTCTAGCCAGTCCTTATGACCAGGGGAACCCCACACGTCTAAGGACTAGAGGCTTACTTAGAATGCGCGTGACATAGCTTACTACGACCGACACAACATCGAGTTCGTTGACAACTGCAGAAAAATTTAAGACCGAACATAGCAGCGAAAAGTGGATTCTCACACGCTCCAATTCCCGGTTAGTTGGTGTCAGATACCAGGTAATGAAATGTGTAAGTGTGTAACTACTTACCCATGTACTTCGCCACCAGGTATCCGGCGATACCGTGTAGAAAGGCACTATAAACAAAAATCTTAACATCACTACGAACATTACGCGTGTCTCATTTCTAAATCACGCGCATTCTAATCCGGGACTACAACAGTCACGTCCCGCATTCAAATAGAGATGATACCAATTAACTCTCTTCTATTTAATAGGATTTAGGTATGTTCTGTGTAATCACGCACTTGAAACAATAACTGTTAGTATTAATATACTCCTTCTATCAAACACATTATAATTACCATTTGGGGCTGTTGGCTTGGGTGGTGCACTTGCAGTAGGTTTTTCAATGAGCATTGGGTTTTACAGATCGTAAAACCCTCTGTGGTTTGATTCTGGCCTCTTGGTGATGCGTTGCGAAGATACTCTAACATGAAATCAAGTTAATGCGGCACTCTTGGGTACACTTAACATCCACGAACAAGCATTGCTGCTTGAAATCCATCCGATATGTAAACTCGTTACAAAGCGATGGTTTCTTAATAGTTCGTCGTCGTTTCCTCGATGATGCAGATCGCGACCAAATGCAACGCGTCTACGAGTTACCTATGCGGTCTTCTGTAGCGTGGACCGCTTGGTACATGCTGCCTCCTACATCCTTCTTGACGGCGTCTGACCAACTTGCCGGTGCTCTACCTTGAGCGCGTTTTCCTTCCACCGGCCCAGTATCATGAGCTTTTCCAGACAATGCTTGGGTGAATACTTAATATGTCCTGTAGTTAGCCGCTTGGTGATGCTGAGTTCTTATGGACTCATTTGTTCTCATGATGTACCATAGTTTCTTAACTAGTACCTACCAACATTCGGCAGCTGTTCTTAAATGGTCAGGCAACACTTCATAAATCGAGTTTCACGGTATGAAACAACTAAAGAAGTCTTTGTAACTACAATCTACCATCATTCGTCGCTAACTTGGTCGGAACATTTCTTGTACCAGTTACCACTGCTTTTTTCGCCACTCCAGGACCTCCAGTCCGAATCTAAATTAATTTCAGAAAATTTTCTTTTCCATAACCATTTTGGATTTGCTACCAAAATTATGACGCTCAAAATTTTTATTTAGGTATTCTCTTCATTATTTTCATAGATAGTTCTTGAAATTTTAATTATAAATTGTTGATACGAAGGATTGTAACTGTAAGTCTTAAATAATTAAGAATATTATACATTTAGATAAGTATTAAAATGTTAAGCGTAGGGCAGACTGTGTGCAACCGAAGCTGGACAAACTTAGATCAACCTGAAGTTAGTCATGCATATCTCAGCAGAGTCACAGTCCACCATCGACAGTATCATTCTGGTAATGAAACATTTTGGGCTATAACTGCGCCTGAACTGACTTACAACATCAAAGACAGGTATCCGCCGAAGTCTATTTTCAGACCCTGGCTTATCCAATCGTACGTCATGAACACCGCCACGCGTCCAAACAGCTGATTGTCAGTGAGTGAATGCGAGCAATGCGTACTTTAAACTGTCTACACCAACAGCTACATCGCTGCGAAATGCAGCTGCAGAACGAAAATAAGCCCACCGTACCATCTAACAAAAACTTCAAAATGGTTTTAATGTCCAAGCTGCTATGCACACAGTTATCTCTAAGCTTTAAAATACATTGAATGGTTTACCTACATTGAAGGCAGAGGGACAGTGGGGATTGTTAATACCAGTTTAGTCGCACACTTTTAGTTATTTAAGGTTGGTTTCCCTTAGCCTTGAGTGGAGATCGAGCTGGTGTATTTTAAAGCGCCGAATCGATTTTCCCCATATTTAACCGAGTTATCCAAGCACAGCTTATATTTAACTTATATTTAAGTGTAGATTCTGCTGTCCGTGAGTGTATGAATACACGGACACAGAGTTGAGAGGAAAATATTTGCTGGAGATGGTATTGTGTGAGTCGGTACACGTATATAGTGAAGAAACTACAGGTTCTACCTGCTGCGTCGCGATAAAATGATCACAGCGTTGTTTAAAACTGATAAAAATGTATGTAGACTTCCTATTAATCAGACCGATGTGTCAGTCAACAGTCCTCCACTGAAGAACCGTAGTCACTAAATTTCACGAGGACGCAACCAAAGGCCTATCATAACATGGCGCTCTTTGTTCAGCAGCCACACTGGCTGACCGGCTGTCAGGCACACGCATGCTGATGCATGAACACTGAACAGCCGAGAATGCTCCTAACACAATCTCCACATAATATTTCCGCTCCGTAGTTGTCCAGGTACAGAATGACAATTTCTAGCTTTATCATTATAACCAACTAATATTAAAATGACGTAATCTGCCTGTTAGGTTAGGTTACACAGTGCCAGGAGTGACTATTAGCAAAACAAATTATTACAGCGTTGTAATTTTTAATATTCCGTGGTTCAGCTAGACATTGTCATAATGTATCTCTGTCTTGCAATGCTTACATTCCTATTTTAGAATACATAAGAGTATACGTTATTTTGCCTACAATTATGGATCTCTACGTTTTTAGGTTTCTTTAGTTTTTAAGTATTTAATTAACGATAAGTATGCCATAAGTTAATATCTAAGTTATATGCTTTTTCGACTATGCCTGATTTTTTTTGTCTATTTGTATTTTTCTTTGTTAAATAATTTCTTTTTTCGAAATATTTTTAACATGCATTCCAAAAATGCCATTCCTAAGGAACTGAGCTAAGCAAAACCTCTCTATATTTTTACTTCCTGGCCGAATTTTTGAAAGCATAGTCGTAAAGTATTAATGCACATTCAATATAATTTAGATTATAATTTGTCTGTTTCTGCTGTCGCCTCTCCGGATCGCAGCAGCACCGGTTATCATGATAAGAAGAGAAATAGTAGTAGATCAGGAAATAATTGTTTGAAACAATTCATTCCTGTAAAAGTAGAATAACACCTGGTCAGAATGTTATAAAAGATGATGGCCACATACCTACGAGACGTTGAGAGAATGAATAAATACTTTCGAAGGAAGGAAGGGAATAAGTGTAGACATTGTACCACCTTAATAAATGGAAAAGCGTAGAAACTTTTTACTCTAATGAATAATAATTAACAAGAGGACGACCGATTAACAAAAAAGTAGACGACAAAGAAAAGTAAACTAACTTACTCACGCAGGTAAAATGTCAGCGTTATGAAAGATATTGGACCAATGGATATAACCGATACGCTGCTTCGCTCCGGAAAATATTTATTATGCTGAAATGTAAACTTAGTTTTACTATAATCGATCGTAATAAAATGTTAATAAATCAATCATTAGTGTTTTATTTCTCATCATATCAATCATCCTTTCACTATGGGACCAACTCTGAAATCACGAAAAAACAATCGGCTGTTTATACAAAAATTCAATACCTACTTGACAAAATGTAAAAATGGCCAAATTTTGTAGGGGGAATTAGGAAATCTACGCGCAAGAAGTCGCAGGCGAAGTGACAGAAAAAAATCTATAGATAACGTTGGTTGAACTTCTTTAAATTGAGGGAGGGCCCTAACCCATGAATTTGCCACGAACCTCAAACGGTATAGTTACGCCACTGACTATTTCTTTCTAAACATTTCGGGAGGGATCCCGAAATGTTTTCTGATTTCTTCAGACTTTGTTGAGCTTCATCTAGGTTTACTTAGAATTGTCCTTCGCGCTTAGAGCGTTGCGCAACAATCCTACCTTCCTTTAACGTTATTTTTCGTGTTCGTTTTACAAGTTTTCAGATTTCTTCAGACTTTGATGGTCTCCAGCTAACATTAGAACTATGTATTTGTGACGTCAATGCGAACTCGCAAGAAAGGTCGTTGCGCAACTCAACTCAACTCAAAATGAACATCATCAAGTACTTATCAAAATAACATTTCTAGTTAGCCAGCTGTTACGACATACCTACCAACATCAACCCACTTGAAAAGTTTTCTGATTTCTTCAGACTTAGTTGAGTTAAGTTTAGAAGAGTTCGTAAAGTCAAAGCAAACTCGAATTCTCTTTATAACCATCCCAATCATCATCATCCTAATGAGTTGCGCAACATCTACCCTCCTATGACGTTCGATATATTAGGGTTCCGTTGCCAAATGGCAAAAAACGGAACCCTTATAGATTCGTCATGTCTGTCTGTCTGTCTGTCTGTCCGTCTGTCTGTCTGCCCGTCCGTATGTCACAGCCACTTATCTCCGAAACTATAAGAACTATACTGTTGAAACTTGGTAAGTAGATATATTCTGTGAACCGCATTAAGATTTTCACACAAAAATAGAAAAAAAACAATAAATTTTGGGGTTCCCCATACTTAGAACTGAAACTAAAAATTTTTTTTTTCGTCAAACCCATACGTGTGGGGTATCTATGGATAGGTCTTCAAAAATGATATTGAGGTTTCTAAAATCATTTTTTTCTAAACTGAAAAGTTTGCGCGAGAAACTCTTCCAAAGTGGTAAAATGTGTGTCTCCCCCCGTAACTTCTAAAATAAGAGAATGTAAAACTAAAAAAAATATATGATGTACAATACCATGTAAACTTCTACCTAAAATTGGTTTGAACGAGATCTAGTAAGTAGTTTTTTTTTAATACGTCATAAATCGTAAACCGCAATTTACATTTTATTCAATCAACTCAAATATAAATATAATAAAAAAACATTTAATTTCACAAACATACCCATAATATCATATTCATAAACCCGGATGTTACGGAACCCTCGGTGCGCGAGTCCGACTCGCTCTTGTCCGGTTTGATTTTTTAATTCCGTTACACTTTATTGAGCTTCAGCTAAGTTTAGAAGTATTCGCAAGAACGGTCATTGTGCAACTCAATTCTTTTCAAAATTAGGACAATAATACCAAAATAACATTTCTACTATTTTTTAGGGTTCCCTACGTCCGGATGAAAAAACAGAACCCTTATAGGATAGCTCGTGTGTCTGCCTCTCTGTCACAGGCTCACAGCCAATATGCTCCGGTGCCGCATTTGATGTTCTATGAGAAAATAATTGATATACATCAATGTCGAGAGTCATCTATGGACATCAAATGCTGCACCGGCGCAGTGTTGCCGGTTGCGCAAATTCTAGAGCGTTCGTTTCACTTCGCTCCTGGCAAGGTGACTCGCTAGGCTGTACGTCTAGCCTTAGAGGATGACTAAGCATTTTGTAGTCCCTGCTATTTCCTCCATTGTCCAAGAATTCCGTTTTATGGCTCGTGCCAACTCTCCTTCAATCTTTATCCGAGACCGTTCCATAGTTACTACCCGCTTCAAATTCTTTGTTAGCAAAAACCAGTAATGAACTGTTGCATTATTATCACCATATAAAAGAAGCAAGGAATAACACTTGTAATAAAAAGGTTATTCGTAACCTTTGGGGGAAGACAAGCGACGACGGCGGTGACGACGGCGACAGACGCTTCGGAGACTTCGTTCGGAAACACCAGCCCCCCATAACTTATCAAGCGGATTCTTCCTCACTGGCAGAGGGGAAATGCATCCTCCCGCAATGCTGATGAGGCGCTCTTCTAAGGGGAACAATAAAAGTCCTCCTGCTGGCCCACCATCAGTTTTTGTTAGGCCGTTTATTTGACGGAGCTTCAACCTCTTCTGGCTTTTGTACTGGTTATAGTATCTACTGCAAACAAAATTAATGATGTATTGGTTGTTTTCCGACTCTTATGCGAGATGCGAGCGCAGCGTGTAGCACAAAGTAGAACTTACATTAAGTTACTTACCTTCTTCCAGTCCGGTATAGATTTACATAGTCCTCCGGCATCAGCTTTTAAAATGTCGGCGCAGTCTCCAGAACCTTTTACACAGGTTATTTATTGCCTTCCCTGCGTCTTACCTTGCTCAAAGCCAATGATTGGTGCTCCGCCAGAAATTCTAGTAGGAGCTCCAATTGGCGAGGCATAATTTGGCGGACCACAGACTTTAAGAAAACGGACGTCTTAGAATATTTAATTATGATGATATGGTGATGAGGTGATGATCCTTTCGCGTGTATATGACGACAGTAAGAGCCATGAAACTGGACTGGATGTGTATTTGTGGTTGGTGGAATTAAATAAAACTAAAGCTCACTGTATTACAAGGATTTTATAGGGAAATTGAAAAAAAGTATTTTTTATCACATCTATTCAAAAAGAGCTAACTGTGTATTCTTCGTAAATAGGGACTAAAATAACTCTTTATCCCCTAGTAGTCCACTCAACGAATGAACCAAAAGGAGATGTAGAGTGCGTGAGCTGGGCCCTAAGCGATTTCTTCGGTGCGTCGTAGAGAGAGAATATCTACGTAATGGAAGCTAATACAATTTTCTACAACTTTTATCTTACACACTTTTTTCGAATTCCTACCCACTTTCGAACTACACGTTCCGGAAAAGTGAAAATTTTCGTAAAAACGACTTTTATCAAACACTAGCTGTTAACTGCTACTTCGTTCGCGTTAATTCGGGATAGAAAGTAGCCTTTATGTTAATCCAGGTCCTAATCTATCTACCTACCAAATTTCATCCAAATCTATTCAGCCGTTGAGTTATCGAAACTCTTATCTATGTAGGTAGGACTATTAGTACCACCCAGCGGTTGCACCCGCATAAGTTTCCTGTGAGAATATCGGGATAACAACTATCCTATGTCCTTTCCCGGGACTCAAACTATATCTGTACCAAATTACATCTAAATCAGTTCAGCGGTTTAAGCGTGAAGAGGTAACAGACAGACAGACACCAGCGGAGCTTGCATGCGTAATGCTCGAAAACTGATTAGAATTTAGAAAAAGTGTATATAGGACAATGCAGTTTAGCTGCGTTCTAAGTTGGTGGGAGAGAGCTGAAAGCTATTAAAATTTTCTACAACTTTTGTCTACACTTTTACAACAACAACACTTTTGGCACTTTTGTCTAACATAACATTGTTCAGGGTGCTTACACCCTGAGCAACTTTCGGAAGAAATCGCTTAGGGCCTAGCTCACGCACTCTACAACTCCTTTGTTAAGTGGACTATAATAGGGACTAAAAGTGATTTGAATTTAGGATGTCGATTTTGTTAGTAAAAGTTCCAATCACCAAAGAGATCAATCACGAACATTGTATGCACTAGGTTTACTTTGTCATAGAGCCTGTTACTGAAAAAATAAAAAACGCGCGAAAAGTATTCTGCCTTCGTAGGTAATAAAGTGTCCACCTCGGGAGCAACACTATTTTAAGCTCGAGTGACGTACTTTGAATCTCTCGCTGCGCTCAGGATTCTACTTTAAAACCACTCGCTGCGCTCGGGATTCAAAGATACTCTCGCCTTCAAAATAGTTGTTTGATCCCCGCATTATATTGTAATATCATATCCAAACATGTTGACAGGTACAAAAAAAGCAAAATTGAAAAAAACAACTTTCAAATCTAAAATCTACTAAAAAATTTACAACAACCAAGGAGTTCGCAACAGACAGGGATGCTAGTACCTATAAAGAATCGTCTATTTCCCAAAACCACGATCTAAATACTCACATTTTACCCGACTACGGTAAAGCCAAAAGAGGATACATATGTTCATCTGTTCCCTTATAGCTAATATTTAACTTACTACCAAGTAAATCGAACGAAAAAAAGTTTTCACGTCAATAATTGAAAAAAGACTATAGCATGTTATGTTAGTCTCACCCCGCAAGGTTTTTTACCCTTAAACCCTTTTTGTCAACTAGGTACTCTTTACGGACCTTTTCTATTTGACCGGACATCTAAAGTGGACCTTTCTTTACCCTTGCCACTTCAGTAATTTACATTAAATAAGCACTTTTACCATAACTATTTTAGTTTAAATTTACGTTTACCTATTTTAGTGGACACTGGCAGTGGGTCTGGCCCACAAATTCAATGTCTGTGGCTATGCTCGGAGTTTCTTTGAAGGAAAAATCAGGAAAGAAGTTGTCCGGAAAAGAACTGGAGTTACAGCTACAGCTACAGAGGGGTCATGTTTTTGAAGGACCGATGGCCGATGGAACAGACGAGTCCTGGAGTGGAGAACGCGTATCGGCAAGCGTGGTGTGGGACGCCCCAGCTAGATGGACCGATGACCTTAAGAAGGTTACTGGAACAGACTGAATGTGGAAGGCGGAGGTCAGCCTGTTGTGGGCAGTGGGCTGCGATAGGCTGAGTTGATTTAATTTTAGTTTAAACCCGTTGTTGCTATTGGTTCTAATCTGCCTAACAGGTGAAACAAGTTGTGTTGTGTAAACCTACCAAATAATATGAAGGTATACATGGCCATTTTTAATTATCATTGCCTTTCAACGTGGCAATGATGATGCCTTTTGGGAGGTATATCATTGGTTGATATCGACATTCTGAGGATTGTGTGACCCATTAATGAAGGGAACACCCAACCTCTTGTGCGTGTGGATTGAGTGACTGCACCTTACAAAGGAAAGGGTGACGTTTGATGAAATTCAGGACGACGACCATGTTTATATGTTATTATAATTATTGATTATTTTTAATTCAACCGATGTACTCCACATAATCGATTGCCTTCTGTTACCAAAGTAGTACACAATAAATATTATCACTACGCCCTTTACTTTACATAAACATACCCATAACATAATACCTTGTTACCTCGAAGGGTTGGGCAGGGGTGTAGGGGAAGCCCGGGCAAGACGAAAATGTTAAGAGGTATACTGTAAATAAAACCACAATCGAATAATCCATAGAACTCTTTGTACTTTTAATTTGTACTATGTTTAATCATTTTTGAAAAATAATCATTACAATTCAAAAACTTAAATAATTTCTATAATAATTTTGAGCAATAACAAAAGGTATCAATTATCCGTTTTGCCCAGTGGGGTCGGGCAAAAAGGATAAGTAGAACTAGTTTAGATCAGTCTTCGCAATCATCACAGAAGTAGCTGCCAACTCCTACATAAGAAAGGGCAGTCTTCATGCGCCCAAATGCACTGATTACACTGAATCCAATCTTCCGCTGGTAGTTCAGTGTATTTGTCAGCGCACACTAAACCGTAAAAATCTGGTTTCGGATTTTTGTTTTGTTATTTGGCTGAGGATATTTTAGTTTTAGTTTTACTGGGGCCTGCTAACTCAGAAATGGTATATGTAATGGTAGTGATAACTAATACTAATAATATGCTTCCACTGAGCAAAACTGAATACCTATCCGTTTTGCCCATATCCATTTTGCCCAACACTCTAATATTAGAAACAAGTTAAGACTTGAAATGTTTTTAGTAGGTAAACTAAAAGTAACTATCACAAATAATACCTAAATAAACGTGCAATTGAATATACAAAACATTTTTTTACAGGCAACTGATGACTAACACAAAAAGTAATAGAGTAATAAGTAATCGAGGGCGAATCTATTGCCATCAACCGGGCACAAATTCCAGATAAAATAACCCAATTACAATGCCCGACCTGGAAATTGAACCCATGACCTCAAGCTCAGAAGTAACTGGCGCACTCAACTGTACATAGGAAAATTAATTGAGGAAAATCACTACCAAATTAGATGGTCCGTATATTCAAATAAAAGCTGTCATTCTTTGACATTTGTATGAAACGTCTCTAACACGGTATAAATTGAGATTAGGTGTCAATTTACTTAACAACTAATTTCTCTGACCGTACATCATAGCCAGTGAAAATCGTAAGTCCTTCCTCTCTGTCAGCGCCGGTTTTAGCACTACCAGCGCCCTGGGCGCTGATCTGCCATTGAAACTCATACGATTTAAGCAAGGGATTTAAAGAAATAATAAATACACTTATTAAAAAAATTCTAATCAAATTTTACTTTACTAGCCTTTCTATCGGCAAACTAAGACATCAAAGTCTGTTTTCCGCAATTTCATTTTCGATTGACAAGGTTGCCCAGTTTGTCAATCTAGATATTGTTGATCGCAGAGAGGTTTTTATCAGCTTAAGCTTAGAAAAACTCCTTTCCCCAGTAGCCACAGTTACAGGTACTTACAGTAATCAATATTCGCAATGCTATCCATACATTTGGATATAGCTCTTGCTAAATTTTAAAATAAAGACAGGAGTAACCACATTGTAACAATCATCTATATTATCAGATTTAGAGTCTACAGTGAATTTCAATTTAGTGATCTCCCACTACAGAGTTTGAAAAGGTCTGGTATATGCGGATTTTTTTTGTATTGTACAAAAAAGACCAAGATTCCGGGTATTCCTTTAACTGTTCAAATGTTTCATTGAGTGAATTTATGGTAGTGTCCAATAGACAGTTGAAAAATTCAAATTTCTTTTCTGGGGCAGGCGCCCCTTCTAATCTGGCGCCCCTTCAAATCTGGCGCCTTGGGCGATCGCCCAACCGCGCCCTACCCTAACGCCGCTACTGCTCTCTGCCGTGATCGGGTGAAAATTATTATTTTGTACAAAAAAAAAACAAAATGGTGACGGAATCAAATTTTTATTTCCAAGTCCTCATAATGCCGTATCATGCATGTGCGCTTCCTTCTCTCAAACATTGAACACAATAACATTAAGAAGAAACGTATGTATCATTTCATTTGGAACTACGTATTATATACATTGGTTTGAAACATCAAGAAAAGTCATCCCAACTATTTTATACAAATGACGTTGCTACAGAACATTTTATTTGAATTTATTAATACAACATTTATAACAGATAAAATCATTACTAAAACGTTATTCTACTCATAAATTAATAACACAATTTTATAATACTTACGGGAAGCATCGGTACACATTGCTTTGTTTGTTAGTAATAAATCGAATCGCAACAATTTTAAACAAGATCATAATCCTATATGTAAGATTAAAAGACAATGTCCAAAATGTAGGGAGCGTCCTGTAATTTTGGCCATTGGCTTTTATTAACCCAAAATTAAGAATGTATAATCTAAATTAAGTAGGTACTGTTTTATTGTTTTTAACAGCCAATTTCATAGTTGCTTTGTACATAAATCCTACTAACCTCGAATAGTCGAGCAGAACCGAAAACACGCGTTATTTTTATAATTTTGATTGTAAGGCCCTTTGACCTTTGTATCCTTTTTTTTTGTCGTGAAACTCTAAGGTTTATACGCCGTGTGTAGGCTCGGTCGTCAGTATTGTATGGTTCACTATGGAAGTTTGTTGACGGACACGTTTTACCTACGGCACGGTTTATACCGCAAGGAAACCGTCCCTAAGGGCCTAGTGCTACGTCAAAAGCTGTGATGTTGATAAACACTCCAATTTTCGAATAATTACTATCAAACAAAAGATTATAATCTAAATAGCGTTAGTTTGGCGGATAGTTTTTGTTGAAGAGTTTGAGGGGGTATTAGACAACTCTCTGCTCACTACATACATTTAAGTAGGATTGAGGTGTGAATGAATACCTACATCAGCTAACATTTGTGATAACATTGAATGGAGGATATTACAATATTTTAATGAGTATAGTAATATGATTACTACAACATGACAAAATACAGTTTATGACTGTAAAATACACTGAATTTACGCGTACCTTTGTCGTATCGTACAATTGAAGTAACAAGAAACATTCTACGTGTGAACGTACGTTATGTTACTTATTGATTGTGGCTAGGTACCGAGAGAATGCACAGAATTATAATATTCAACTTAATTCTATCTTAGTATGGTTATTGGCAGAAGGCGGAAATTTCATGTTCTAATCGCATCGTATTACGAAGTTAATATTGCATTTTTAACGAATTTTCAAGCTTACAAATCAAGTTCTTTTTTATAGAGTTTTCAGATGAAAATACGTCATGGATGACTGACTTAAATAAAGGGGGTTGGAGATTTTGATATGAAGCCTGGCATTCCTGCCTGTCCGACATTTTGTTTCTTTTTTTTTTTTTTTCAAAATATCGGCCATGCCTGAATCGTATAGAAGAAGATAGCTGACATCGATGCAACATTCAGAGTGATTATTTCAAACATCTATGCAACAAGATGTAAGAAAGTTAAAAAAATATGGAGGTTACGTGATCAACTTTGAACGTTCGAATATCGCAAACGTGACACTACGGGTTTCGTTTCTGTTTGGATTGATCTCAGCTATCAATTTAAATATACGATTCATGCGTGGCCGCAATTTCTAAAAAAAGAACTCAATGGCGGACAGGTAGGTACGCCACGGACCTTAGACCCCGTAAATAATTATGAATCCACCTTGAGTGGTTACCCCCTCCATGTATTTAAAAAAACATAACCGTGAAAAATTAAGTGATCGATAGTAAACGGTATCAGCAGTTTGAAGGCTTGAAAAGTCGACGAAATAACGTGGGCGCTAGAAAATTGTGCAATGAAAATACCGCTCTCTAAAACTCCCCTCTCTATATGAAACATGTACAGACGCAAGCATATCAAGCTACTACAATCTGTCAAATTTCTTTAATAGATTTTCAATTTTATCGGTATAGTATAAAGTTCAAAGTTGATTGGGAAAATTTGACAGTTTCGGGTAGCTTGATGTGCTGGCGCCTGAATCTAAGAAGTGGAGTAGCGCACGCCACGCGTAGATATAACAACGCGTTTATATACTAGACGCAACTATATACCTACAGTGAGCGAGCGTTTATTGTCAAACATAATAATTACAGGTGAAACCAACAAATATATAAACAAACATAGAATATACACATAAATATCATATCAAAAGTGGAATTGAAAAAAAAAACAAATATCAAAACCCTTTTATGTGAAATAAAGGTCAGTATTTTTTTTTTTTCAAATTTCACTACCACCTGGTGAAAATGATCTTTCACATTTGATTGTAAAGAATTCTATTTTAGGCTTTGTAGTAATAACATGACAAAGTTGATGATAATGACCAACGAATGATGAACATGATCATAAAAACTCGAAAATTTAACATAAATGATTCGTAAAATTTTATGAATATTAAAAATATTAACCTTTGTTAAAAAAAACCAACATAATCTTACTTCCGTCAAAATAAAAATCTTAAGCCCTATAAACACGATGCGTCTTTCTTGCATACAATAAAATTGAAGCAACAACTAACTTGCATTATCTAATGTTTAGACGATGCAACTTTTATTGTTGGTTCAACTTAATGCATGCCACTGGCAATTAAATTGCCCCGTGTAAATGAGGCTTTATAAGCGCACTCGTAGAAAATCCTGTTTAAATTTTTATTGAACCTCTCACCAAGAACGATTCTGCATCAAATCGAAGGCATTTGTCATATTACAGTACTCCGCCTTTAGTCGCATTTGAAACCCAGATCATCTTTACCGCCACTTACACTGGTTAGTTGCTACTGCTAAACATTTAACAAAATGGAAATGCAGACTTAAATAAACCGCGCTCGCGTTTGCCAGCTCTATATCTAAGAAACTCATCAAGGAATCACATTACTGATCTTGGCACTCGCTGTCGACGGTACTCTTCTGTTCGGTGTCGTCGGGCGTGCTTAGGGCCGCCGCTTCATCCTGGCCACCCTCTGCTTGGCTGCCCTCTGCTGAGTCGCCTTCAGCTTCGCCACCATCAGCGCCGGTGGCTCCCTCCGGGGCCGTAGTCTCGTCCTTCTCTTCAATAGATGAGTGCTCGTTGCGCAGGCTGGTCCCGCCTGCGCCGCACTCGCCGGTCGGACGCAGCACGAGGTACATGAGAAGATCGGATAGAGATATGATGCCGATCACTTTGTCGTTCTCGTCTACTACAACCAGACGATGTACCTGGAAGATCAGAAAAATAACTTTGTATTTCGTACTCATAGTCATACTCAGCCTGCTGCCGGGACACAGGCCTCCTCTCTGTGAGAGGGGGTGGGCCGTAATCTACCACGCGGGCCCAGTGCGGGTTGGTAGATGTCACATGTCTGCGGAATTTTTGGTACTAGGACATGCCGGTTACCTCACGATGTTTTTCCTTCACCGTTTTGAGAGCAGTGGTGATGATTTAATTTACGCAAAGTAAAGCAGAAAGGGCTCGAACCTACGACCTACAACTCGTAAGTCGCAGCCGTGACCACTGGACCACCACTGCTCTTCTTTCACTTTGTATTTTACAACCAAGAAATCATAAAAAAAAATAAACAGTGACACTCCGGGCGTGCCGATAGAAGTGAAAACAAAACACAAACATAATACTTTGCCATCACTCACTGACATTATATATATACATTAAATATACATTAAAACCGAGTACATCCCGAGGACAGCCGAACACATCCGAAGCGGGTATTTTTTAAATCGTCTTATAAACAAAACACGCGCGGTGTCGTTTATAGAACAGTAGCGTGAATTCAATGGTTTTTTTCCATCTCAAAAAATGACTTCAATAATAATACCGGTCTATTACTGTCCCACTGCAGGGCAAAGCTCTCTTCCTGATGCAAAGGAAGCACGAGCATTAAACACCACGCTTGCTCAAGACAAAGTTGGCGAGTTCATACTTACATTTGTAGCGGTATCTACAACGCCACATGCAAACAACGCGTCACACTGACGTCACGCAAAATCCTATATCTCGCAAGCAGGGTTTACCGCGCAACTAGCATAGATACAACGGGCCCGATGCGTATCATCGGGCAGTTGCCCGCCAGACACAACACGCGTCTGGTCGGAGGATCCTCCCTTTTCTATGGAGGATGAGTGAACTTTTCACCATATTCCTTATACCTCTATATATTATCTACTAGATCTTCCGCGGCGTGGCAGTCCAGAGGACACTAACGCAGACGAAGTCGCGAATTCGACTGCGTTAATTTCCTTTGGAACTTCAACGCCTCCTCTAAAAATTTTAAAGGAATCCATTGGAAAATCAATCACTACTAAAATATACTAATTGTTTACCTAGACTTGAATTTCGAAAGATTCTTCCATTCATGAGCTATCAGAAAATTATCAGTTTATTAACCAGAGCAGATTGAATTTTCTCAAAAATGGCAGTTTTCGGTAGAGAATGAAAAATGAAAAAAAAAACACAATCCAGGTTATCGGGACTAATTAGCTCTAGATACCCCTTTTCAAGAAATTTCAATCGGGCCTCTACACCTTACTAAGTTTTTTTAACTGAACAGACAGCTGTGCTGCTGGGGAGTTTGTTGCGCCACTTCTTCTCCCCAGCGAAAGCACCAGGAAGTGGTGAAGAGCGGGCGTTTTGGGGGACTACCTTATGCAATTTTGATGTTCGAAAAGTGCTGATTCTCAGCCTAATTTGAATAAATGACTTTTAATTTTGTTTTTGATTCATATAGTAGTCCCCTACTATTCGGTGTAGGTGCCCGCTATTCACAATCGGTTCATCAAAATTTTATTGAGATCATGATTCCTTTGACCACTTTACCCGTAGTTTCCAATTTAGCCTGATGTGCCATCGCAAGAATCATGTTTATATACGCGACTGTCGTATATTCCCCCACTTCCATGCAGTTGACTACTTTTTTAGGATCCCGTACGTCAAAAGGAAAAAAGGAACCCTTATAAGATCACTTCATTGTCCGTCTGTCTGTCAGGACCCTTTTTCTCAGGAACGCGTGGAGTTGAGATTGATATCAAATACTCGAGGCTGCAATCACTCGAAACAGTGAAAAAAAAAACTTCTAAGTCAACGCAATCAAAAGGTACGGGCGTTTATAACCCGCAATGGGCCCGCGTGGTGGATTATGGCTCGCGTGGTGGATCCTGGCCCGCGTCGGGGTTATAGCCCGGTTGGTGGATTATGGCCCACGTGGTGGATTATGGCCCACTCCCTCACAGAGCGAGGAGGCCGTGTAAAATTATAGGCTGATTATGCATATATTGAAGTTAGGTTTCACCTCTGCACGCACTATCCTCTCCATGACATTGAAGAGCGTTTCATCAAGGGTACACTTCTGGACGCCCTCGAACCATTCGTTGCGATGCTCGTTAGCTGTCTTCAGCGTAACGTCCAGGTTGTTGTATGTCTTCTCAGCTGCCAGGTTCTACGATAATAATGGATACACTGAGTAACACAGAACGTTTTCGACAGTTTAAATGTCGAAGGTGTCATCTGTAATGTAATGATTATGGGCCCGTGGCTAAATAATAACAGCCGAACAGGTCGATCGATCAGGTTAAGCTACGCTTGCTGCGGTTGGTCTGTAGATGGGTGACCATCTTTACATACTGTGACCCCTCCGTGCCTCGGAAAGCACGTTAAGCCGTTGGTCCCGGCTGTCATTCGTGGATCTCTGGCAGTCGTTACTTGGTATGACTGGGTCAGAAGCCCGAAAGTCTGACAACCAGTCTTACCAAGTGGTATCGTAATTACCAAGTAACTGGGCTGTGGAGGTCAGATAGGCAGTCGCTCCATGTAAAATACTACACTTCTGGACACATCTATTGGCCCACCTTGTATTTTCAGTTTCGTTTGGTCCTAGCTAAAATTTTATATTAGATAGAGCAAAAAGTTTTTATGCAGTTTAGAACCTGGCACATTCACAATTTCATTCAATTGTCTTTTTTTGAATTTCGAACACAGAATTTAAAGAAACAAAAGACAATTTGGAGCCTGTTTGTTGATATCAAACAATCGAATACTTAGAAAACTTGGTTTTATTGGTTTACTTGGATTTAATTCTTGAAAAAGTGATTGATATCTTTGGTTTTGCAACAAACATTACTTATTCTTAATCAATAATCTATGGATACTTCACCTGAAGTCGCCGCCCAAGCTGTGGCACTTATTCAGGCCGGACACAGCCAAAGAAACGTGAGTGCTCAACTTAATTTAAGTCGATCTGCGGTCCGAAATGTTTATCGGAGGTACCTAGAGACTGGCGGCTTTGTTCGACGCCAAGGAAGGGCACGATCTCGGGTCACAACTGAAAGGCTGGATCGATTCATCGTGACGACCAGCTTGAGAAATCGTCACCTTACCTCCATTGAGATACAAAACCAACTTCGCGACTTCCACGGAGTATCTGTGAGCGCTCGAACTGTTCGGAGAAAGTTAAAAGAACGCGATATGGTACCACACAAGCCAGCTAATGGGCCCAAACTAACGCGAGCCCACCGAACAGCGCGCCTTCATTTCGCACGCAGTCATTTAAATTGGAAACAGTAAGATTGGAGCCGTGTACTCTTTTCTGATGAGTCTAAAATTGTGTTACATGGCAATGATGGAAGGAAGAAGGTCTACCGACGTAAGGGAGAGCGTTTCGCACAATGCTGCTTTGAAGAGAGGGTTGCTTATGGCGGTGGCTCATGGACTGTCTGGGGCGGTATATCCGCTAGCGGCAAAACTCAACTTGAGGTTGTTACAGGACCACGGCTGCCAACATTAAATGCTGAAAGGTACATTCGTGAGTGCTTAGAACCTCACGTGATACCATACGCGGACTATGTGGGCCCAAATTTCCTTTTTATGCATGATAATGCAAGAGCCCATGCGGCCGGCATCGTCAGGGAATATCTTCGGGATGTGAACATCACAGTTATGGACTGGCCAGCCAGAAGCCCAGACATGAACCCCATTGAGCACATGTGGGACGAGCTAAAAAGACGTGTTAGGGCTCGTCAGCCAGTTGCCCAGACGATGCAGGAGTTGAAAACTGCCATAGAAGAGGAATGGGAGATGATCCCTCAAAATTTCATAGAGCGGTTGATAAACTCTATGCCTAATCGTATGAGAGCTGTGGTAGATGCCCATGGAGGCAACACGCGTTATTAAATTAAACCTTTATTTGATAAAACATGTTTTTTATTCAAAAATCAATTGCCTTTAACAAGGCGCATATCCGACTTGTTAGGCGTAGCTCCATGTTGTATGGTATTCTGAATTCAAATTTAAAACAATACGATCGAAAAAGATGGTAAAATGTATCAGGTTTAAAACTGCATCAACAGTTTTTGTTCAATCTAGCAATCATATTTCGGTAGGGGCCATCGAAACCTAAACTCTAAGGTGGGCCAATAGATGTGTCCAGAAGTGTATTATTTCAGCTGCATCCGGTTAGACTGGAAGCCGACCCCAACATGGTTGGGATAAGGCTAGGTAGATGATGAATTTTATTCAGCTGCATCCGGTTAGACTGGAAGCCGACCCCAACATGGTTGGGATAAGGCTAGGCAGATGATGAATTTTATATAGCTGCATCCGGTTAGACTGGAAGCCGACCCCAACATGGTTGGGATAAGGCTAGGCAGATGATGAATTTTATTCAGCTGCATCCGGTTAGACTGGAAGCCGACCCCAACATGGTTGGGATAAGGCTAGGCAGATGATGAATTTTATTCAGCTGCATCCGGTTAGACTGAAAGCCGACCCCAACATGGTTGGGATAAGGCTAGGCAGATGATGAATTTTATTTCAACCAATTTTATTTTTATTTTCCTAGCCTCTTGGCGTGATGTTATGGTATGTGTTGTCTCCCATTAAAATTTTGTTTTTGATGAGATGATACGCATATCTTATGAAGGGTTTCTTTTACGTCAATACGATTCAAGCTGGCATGTAAGCATGATAAAGTTTTTATCACTGAACTATACTCCATTTGAAATAAGATTAGACATTCAAATAAACCTTTTTTTTTACAGTCCGTTCAACCGATTTTGAATTCTATTTCGTTGGTGGCATGACATATGGCAGCTGCAGTAAACAGTTGGTATCGTCACCACTTTTTTGCTTTTAATACCATCCTTATGCCTACAATATAAAAGTCAAAATCGGTTGAACGGACTGTAAAAAAGGGTTTTATTTAAATGTCTAATCTTAGTAATCTTATTTCAAATGGAGTGTAGGTAATAACAAATTCTGACGAAATTGACAGAGTTGTCAATCAAGATTTTTATTTAAACTCCAAATAATACGTACAATGACGTCAAACTTTGCATAAATGTCCTTGAGGCGTCCATCGGCGTCAACTAGTGGTAACGCGGAAACGCGTCGGTTGACAAACTTGCGTAGAGCGTCGATAATCGACGTGTCTTCGGTAGCCGTCTCGATGTCGTTGAGCGTGCCTATGCGCAGGTCGCGCAGCTTGTTTTGCAGGTACGCAGGCTTCGGCAAGTCGTTTATCTGGAACATTAACCATATTATATTAATTGGAAGTTTCGTCACCTATATATCGCCAATTAACCGGTTGAATGCCGTAATTACAGAAACCAATATGTATGGGACCAAACTTGAAATCGCGAAAAAAAAAACAGCTGTTCCCTACATTTATGTTCGTATAACTCGTCAAAATGTAGGGAACAGCGGATTTTTTTTTCCCGATTTAAAACAAAAATCAGCTTTTCCCTACATTTTGACGAGTTATACGAACATAAATGCAGGGAACAGCAGATTTTTTTTTTCGCGATTTCAGGTTTGGTCCCATAGTAAAAGTTGTTCATAATGATGAGTACAATGACCTCTTAAGAGGTTGTTAATGTTTTACCAATAACCCTGTATATGCCTTGTAAATTTATTTAATTTACTTTTTGATAGTCGACTTTCATTCATCCTCACAACCTGACCAAGCATCGGGCTGCTACTGGCTAATGTTTAACCTGTGACACTGCCCGACCAGCACCCTAATTGCGTAACACATGCACTATCAACCGGAATCTAAATCATTCCGAAGCAAATTGCTAATCCATTGCTTCATAAGTTCGAACAATTTGTCTGCTCAACACGTAAATAACGCAACGAACTGCCCCGTTGGTCTTCCCGGTCGAACAAAGTCTTTCCATTAGGAATTTCTTAGTAGAAAAAGTCCGAAGTTTGGAAGTTGGCGGTTTAATACCCCAGTGCCCCGGAAAGCACCTGAACTCTCCCGGTCGCGTCGGACTGCCGTCCCATCGGACTATGGGAGTATAAAAGGAACAGAGAGTGCACCTGTGTTTGCGCACACACTTTTGCACTATAATATCTCCTGCGTACCTGGCTGATCTGCATTGAGATTGGCCACCGTGACCGAAAACGGTCGGGGAGGCTATTATTTTTTTTAAATAACGCAACTAATGTTGTTGAACTATGAAAATAATATATCGATGCCTTAGTTCACACTTGCACTAACTGCAAAATTGACAATTTTGAGGAGAGCGTTTTAAAGTTTAGACGTGAACAGTACGAAAACAAAGTAAAATAATAAAACAAATATGCATCTATTCACAAGACTAAACCTTTAATCTAACTCCATCTTAACTCAATATTGTACGATATTTAGTGTATTTGGCACTAAAAAAGTGAAAATTGAAAATTTTGCAGTTGGTGCAATTGAGAACTAAGGCATCGACATAAGATAATGTTTTACGCAATTGCCCCGCCGGGCATAGTATCCAGTCGTACTATTACCTCGTTGGCTGGCCGGCAATGGTTAGAAAAGACAAATTCCTCAAAATCACCCACACATTATACAGATGTACAAATACTCACATATAAGAATAGAAAACGCAGTATCCTCTTGTGTGTGAGTATGTAGAGGACGTTGCCAGTCCGAGGGTCGATGACGGGCAGCCGATGGATGCGGTTGGTGATCAGCATGCGGATGGCGTCGAACAGAGAGCAGTCCGGCCCGATCGACACCAGCGGCACCACGGAGCCCATCAACACATCTAAAAAACACATTCGTTTATACAGCTACGAGTCAAAAACTGCCTGAGTTTAGATGTTACTGTTAGCCTGTATGATTTCCATAATCAGCCTATAATGTTCCCACTGCTGGGACATAGGCCTCCTGTCGGTGAGAGGGAGTGGGCCGTAATCCACCACGCGGGCCCAGTGCGGATTGGCAGATGTCACATGTCTTCGAATTTTTGGTTCTAGGACATGCCGGTTTCCTCACGATGTTTTCCTTCACCGTTTTGAGAGCAGTGGTGATGAAATAATTTACACAAAGTAAAGCTCCTGTCTGGGTTCGAACCTACGACCTACAACTCGTAAGTCGCGGCCGTTACCACTTGGCCACCACTGCTCTGCTCTCTGTATGATTTCACTGATTGGCAAAGGTCTCTCCCCATGACTTCCAGAGCTTGCAATCCAGGGCTAATGAGGACTTGGACTCGTTTAGTTTGTCCAGCTCGTCCCGCCGTCTTCTACGGGATATTTAGATTGCGGCGGCATCTACATCGCCTCGTGTGAAGTACGTATCACGTCACGCAAAAATCCTGCATCGCTGACGTATACTGACGTCACGCAAAAATCCTGCATCGCGCAAGTCGGGCGTCGGGCAGTTGCCCTCAAGAAACAACCCCTCCCTTTTCTATGGAGGATGAGTGAACCCTATTCCTCATGCCTCTTTATGATGATCTTATTCATGAATTCATAACCTACAAGATAGCCCGCCTCCCTTCCAGCTCGCCTCCCTTTTAGAGCGGTTACACACGGCGACTTTTTCAGCGATAAACGCGAATGTTTATAAAACGTAAGATTCCATGACGACACCAGCACTAATTTAAGCTATGTGAATCGCTGCAAAGGGTAGCCGTGTGCAACCGCCCTCATTTTTCGATTTAATATTTAACAACATTAAATTTAATTTGTGATTATTTGGTAACAATACAAAAAAGTTTGAATTATCGTTACCGTCGCCCCGCGCATGTCTAGTAACCTTATAATCAAGGGGAACGCCCCTTGCATGCCAATTTTTACGCTATTTATTATTTTGCGTGAAGTATTAAATTTTATTTTTTTAGTAAAATTGTTTATTTTATTATTTTAACAGACTATCATAAACGCTGTACTATTAAGGGCTGATTTTTCAATCATCTGATAAGTATATTCGAGGAATAATTTCTAAACTTGACTGTTATTTCATACAAAAATTGTAAAATGTCAATTTTATTCGTCGATTAAAAGTTATCTGGCGATGGAGAAATCAGCCCTTATTGTGATAACCTAATCGCCACTGTGTATGATTATCTAAAAAAATCAAAGTATACTTACGACGCCAAGTCTCAAGTCTGTGCTCTTCTAGCTCTTCCATAGCGACATTCGGGCTGGTGTAGTACATCTGCAGTATCTTGATGAAGTCCGTAATGGTGAGCATGCCGACGAACTTCTGCCGCTGAGAGTCCCATAGAGGAGCGGCTCGGACGCCTGTTGGCAACGACGATTATTGGTATTGGCTGATGGTGGCCAAAAGCCAACGTTGTTTTAAAAGACGTTGGACTTGTGTTGGTTGCCAACATCAGTATTCGGAGGGTGAATAATAGAATGAGTTGGTTATAATGGATGGCCAAGAATCTATCTATGGAATTTGATAATTGCCTAAGGGCTGATTTTTCAATCATCTGATAACTTTATTCGAATAAAATTTTTAAATTTTGACAGTTAATTTCAAACAAACACTGACAAACGTCAATTTTATTCCTAGAATAAAAGTTATCAGGCGATTGAAAAATCCGCCCTAAATGTAATTATAAATTTCGGAATTACTCCTTAACAAGTTTGTAGCGACAACCACGACTACATTGTTATTACGACGCTAATAGTACGAAGATGACGATAACGTTTTCACTGACGTCACAGAATTCTGCATCGCGCTATCAGTGTATCCATAAAATTTGCATTTATAATAGAGTGTAACTACAATCGTTGGGCACCGGTCCACTACACCCAACGCCATTCTGGTCGGAAAGTCCTCCCTTTTCAAGGAGGAAGTTCATATCTCGTTTTTAATCCCTTTATCTCCGAACTGGAGGCGGCGTCGCCGTTGTGCTCGGGGTCACGAGGATCAAAATGGGATTGCTTGTTGTAGGCTACTACCCACCGATTGGCATTTGGCATTCGTATTATGTCTTATGCAGATTTCTTGAAAAACTCGCAGGATTTTGAGGCATCAGTGTCGCCGCTATATTCAGCTTCGCACACAGTTGGCTAGCGTCGTAGAATCTTTGTAGCTGTATTGGTGTTGCTACATGTTTTAATTTACAATCTCCACCTAATGGAAGCATATGTCCTTCACAGTAAAAATGAAGCTGTCATTACAGCAATTGACTCTTTTGTTATGACGAGTCCGCTATCCAGGGGTATAATCAGTTTTCAATGCGCTGCTTCGCTTACAAATTGCATACTTACATACTTATGACATGATGTACAAAAATATTATAACGAAACAAAGATTCTGCAAGGATCACAGCAAGTTGCGTTCTACTTCTACTTTACCTACATATTTATTTTTAACCAGCTGACCCGACAGACGTCCTGTTCAATCGTTTTTGTTTTTTAGAATTTCCGGGAAACTTATTGTTTGTCTTTCCATAAAAACCTAATTCGGATTATAACAAATCGGTCCAGCCGTTTTCAAGTGATGCTTGATCTTACCAACGAACAGCATTTAATTTTTATTTATAAGTTAAAAATTCATAACGACGCATAGCAATGCGTAATTTTACTACAATGTTGTTGCCTTACCACAGTTGCGTCTATCGACAACAAAGCGGAAAATATCAACAACAGCCAAAACAAACATGATGAACATAGCTTGTGGACTAACATAGTTTGCCAACTCGAATAAAATATATGGAAAGAGGATATCCTGTAAACTTGGAAGGAACCTGTAGCTACATGGACATATACAGGGTTATTGGTAAAACATTAACAACCTCTTAAGAGGTCATTGTACTCATAATTATGAACAACTTTTACTATGGGATCAAACCTGAAATCGCGAAACAAAATCAGCTGTTCCCTACATTTTGACGAGTTATACGAACATAAATGTATGGAACAGTTGATTTGTTTTTTCGCGATTTTCTGCTGAAGAGCTAAAGCTCTAGGAAATGCTGAAAGGGCGTGCGGTTTGGGGAACTGTCTTATGTAATTTTGACGATAAAAAAGTGCTGATTTTCAGCCTAATTTGAATAAAGACTTTTGACACTTAGGGGAAATTGGAGTACTATGTAAAGCAGTGAACCGCTATTAAACATTGATTGATGTGTAAACACATGAAAAGCTTCTACAAACTTGTAATAATATTGTTTTGTACATGACTGATTACTGGGCCCCAATTCTGTATTATACACGTGCAAACCACGTCTATATCGTGTCTTGTTTACGACAAGGAATCGAAATGTCAACCGTACGGACAACATGTATTTTGACAGTTCCAACCACGCCATCCGTCATTGAGAATCCGTTTATAGCAGATGTCGTGATAAGGTAAGGAATTGACATGGTTTCGAAGTAAGGTATCGTTAAGTGGTCATAGTAAGTTAGGGCTCTGAATAGACACAATGACACAGAACTTGTTGTACTTCTGCCTCATCCTGTGTGACGTGCTTTTTTAAGACATTCTGAGGATACGATACACTTGGCAACACTAAGGCTGACTTCCACCAGAGCTGCGCAAGAAAGCGGAGATGTAAGCGAGAAAAAAACCACCAATAAAATGTCAATTTGAATATGAAGCAATGGCGGATGGCCAGTTAACCGTTAAGTAATGACGGATAGCGGGCTTGCTACAGTGGGCGTGTTTACAAGCACAACAAGCGTGACAAACGGCATTTATGCCCTAATGTCATAGCTAACTGCAGCGAACAATACATGCTATATTGCAGGTTTTAACTACGTCAATTCCCACATTAAAACGGTGTGTGTGAATAAAGCTATAGGCTTATACTTAAGTGTCAGACAGCACGCGAAATGACGGCTTTTTATCGAGTATCATAGAAGGTTCTATTGATATTTTAATCTGATCTTCCCTTCAGATAGGTATTAACTCGTATGAAAGGCAGCAGCTTGCTTTTGTCTGCTAAATCCCGCAAAGCAATAGTAACGGAAGAATAACTACCATTTTTTCCAGCTTGAGTTTAGTATAAGTTATAAACCATCGGTATTTTTTTGGAAAAGTCTCGTCATCAATGATATTATCTAACTTTAGCGAAGGAAACTGCGATATTAGAGGCCCGCGGGAGATACCTACATATAGTGTTATGTTGACCTATTTTGTATATAGGTCTATCTTATCACTGACGACAGAATATAGGTCGTTTAGTCGGGCCGAATTGACCTACTACATGTCACACGGTTAAAATTTGTTCACAGATACCAAAATAGCAGGGTCTTAATCTTAATATCCGTTGAACGGAGTAACATTGTAAAAGACCAGAGAATCTGTGACAGGATCTAAACATTTATTTACTAATAAAATCATTAAAAATGGGTAAATAAGGGTAAATATATCTTATCGCCGAAGCCTTTCTGATTTTGTCTGACACTTACTTATTAACCTCCTTAAGAAACAATACAACCACGCGGTGGAGACTGTAAATAGGCGCCTACTACATAATACAAGGTTAATTTAAAAGAAAAATCTTACTGAAACCATAAAGTCCAATGAACTTCTATCGTCCATCCTTATCTTCTAATAACATTGATAAAAGCTAGCTTATCAGGCTTTAAAGACTGGCATAACCGGCATAAATACGTGTTTTGAAATTGGATTTTTATTAATCTATTCATTGATAGAATAGCAAACCAACCAGTGGTGTAGCAGTCGCGAATCGAGCTTAAATAATTTAAAAATAAGCCATTTTTGTTTAAAAAAATGCAGGAATGATATACACCTTAGCTTCCATGGCAACGCGGCCGTATTGTTTCTTATGGGGTTCGGCCGAACATTGCATACACCAGCTGTATAAATAAATCAGAAATGTTACATCATCAATGGATTTCTTTAATTACCTCGCATGGCATTAGGACGCTATTAAAATCGCTTTACACAATTAGCCAGAGTTGAAATCGCAACGCTTTTAATAATTCATTCGCTCAGACATAAGTGAAGTTTTTAATTATAAAAGATAAACGCATGGCCATTAAAAGAGTGGGTCAAGGTGCCAAAAAAAATTATAACTATTATAATAGGAGGCAATTTTTTGATACCTTGCGCATCAAGGTATCATAAAATTGCCTTCATACTTAAAATTGACAACCATAGATAAAGATATATCTTTATCTATGGTTAGTAAAACACATTACAACAAAGATGACTTTGAACAACAGGAAAAAGAACGAGCAGATAACAGCAGCCTTATAATGCTGAGTAAAATATATTATTGTGTTAAAACAAAAACACGTTAAGCGGTTGCAACTAACCTGCCATATTGCACTCAACATGATATAAATGCCTTACGCAAACAGTTTTTCACACTGACCGTTATAAACGAGAGCGAAGAATGCCTTCTTGACCAGGAGTTGTGTGTCGAAGACCACCAGCTTCGCCGAAGTCGGTATCAGGTCGTAACACTTGTGGAACTTGAAGAACTTGACGAATATCTGGGACTCATCCTCCTCTGAAAAAAGCATCATCAAAAAGAACTTAGTATTTATGTACATTGGAACATGTTCATTGTACGGCAACGCGGACATAAAATAAGAAATGACTCATTTTTGACGCCTATTTATAAACTCAGTACATACACTAACATACGTATATGTTCGTCGTATGTAGGTACACACAACTATCACATTTGAAACGCCATTGGTTAATTTAAACAGTGTGATGATAAGCGTTATTTTAGACTTTCCTTGTGTGCGTTTTTTAAGTTTTGAGAACGAAATTCGATTAAGATGAAGGTAAACGAGTCGTTGTTGACTTAAACAATGCACGTGGGAGATACATTTTAGAGAAACATTTGTTTAAAAAGTTGAATGACGGCAATTACCTACGCAAAATTTTCTGAAAATGTATCTATATATACAGGCTTATTGCTAAAACATTAACAACCTCTTAAGAGGTCATTGCACTCATCATTATGAACAACTTTTACTATGGAACCAAACCCGAAATCGAGAAAAAAAAAATCAGCTGTTCCCTACATTTTGACGAGTTATACGAACATAAATGGAGGGAACAGCTGTTTTTTTTTCAAGCGTGTCCCTTAAGAAGTTATTAATGTTTTACCAATAACCCTGAATAAAAATAACGTGTATCAGGGTTTTTCGAAAATCTACCCATAACGGGGTGACAAGTTAATTTTACAGGGAAAGGCTTTACTGCGTGGCTTGATTAACTCGAAAATTGGTATAAACAACCTTCGAGTCAAATAATGAACACACCGAAATTTCACCCCTGTGGGGGTGAAAAGCGGGGTACAGTTTGTGTGAAAAATCTGATCCCTTTGATCTATAAATTTAAAAATTGGCTCGAATACTTTATTTATCTAAATAAATGATAAAGATTATAAACATATATTTTCGAAATTTTTAGAGGAAAGCACGAATTTCACGCGGACGAAGTCGCGGGCAGAACCTAGTAATACAATATACCTAAAGATATGGACTGATAGAGAGATAGAGAGATACGGACTTGATACAATAGATAACGTATCATTCGAGTTCCATTTCAGCCGATAGACGTCCACTGCTGGACATAGGCCTCCCCCAATTTTGGGGGGGGTTTGCCATAATCGCCACGCTTGGCAGGCGGGTTGGCGATCGCAGTATGGTATGATGGTGGAATGCATAGAGAACGCTGCTGCCCATTCTCCGGTAAGACCGTTAGTCGCCTTTTACGACACCCACGGGAAGTAAGGGGTGGTGCTATTCTTTAAGTCCGGCACCACACAGACCGAATATCCGAATAGATAAAAACAAAGCGTGTCCATTGAATTCTCATCGATTAGTATACAATCTCGAATGCTGAATTCATTATTGTTGTTTGCTGGGGGTCCCGCTACGTTACATAATACCGATGATAAGTAAGTACAGTCAGCAACAAAAGTCGATTAAAACTTCAAGATTTTTTAATCTCAGTTATTGAGCAAAATATTTGCCAAAAATTGCAGCAGAAGTAGTATATTATTTTGCTCAATAACTGAGATTAAAAAACCTGAGGGGTTAATATTTTGCTCAATAACCGAGATTAAAAAACTGAAGTGTTAATCGACTTTTGTTGCTGACTGTACCCACTGAGCCAATATTTTCCGACTCTATAATGAGTATAAATGGGTCAATTTCAACATATTGTTTGTCGCCATTTACCTGAATAATATTGAGCAACAGGAGGTGAACAATAGTGTTTTCATATTCCATAAAACATGAAAGATTTTACCAGCTAGCAACCGGACTGCTCTAGGCTGGGTCAACTTATTTAAATAACCGGACTGCTCTAGGCTGGGTCAACTTATTTAAATAACCGGACTGCTCTAGGCTAGGTCAACTTATTTAAATAACCCGTGAAAATGAAACCCATTGCTACTGATAGTGTGTTACGCAATTACCCCGCAGACTTCCTTTACAACAATTTTGATGATTCTAAGCAAACGCACGTTTTAAGATTAGTATGACGTCATTTCTTCCACAATTGGGTACTATTAAGTAAATACTAGTCAATTGGGTAATATAAGTACCTATAAAAAACTAAGTTTATCCTTCCTTGCACACATCACGAAGTTGTTGTAGTTACTATATACATCAACAGCTGATTTGCTTTATTTTCCTTGTATGTCCTAAACAGGTTTATGATATAGATGGTCCTAACATGTTTATAAGCCCAGATGCGGACGCGTTTGTTCGCGGCGATTTTGACACTGGTTAGCGCCGAGGGTTGAAAACCAAACGTTTTTGACACGCTCTGTTGGATTCTCAATGCTAGGCTCAACACCTAGAGTTGAAAATCCAGTGCGCAATAAAATCCCGCCGCCATAATATTATTACCGTATTAGAATTAATAAATTTAAGAAAAATAATTTATTCGTTTTTTTTTTCCTGAAATTTTCTCGTGTTAATAGTTAGTCTGCTATTCGGGGTGGAGGCAAATCCAACAAATCAAAAATCTTAAAAATCGGTTAAACCGTTATTAAGTTATAAATGGTGTAACTAAAGGGACTTTATTTTATTTATATAGAAGATAGATAGATATTCTAGTAGATAAACCTACTAACGTATGTTGGAAAAAGTTAAAGAAGTAGTTTAAAAAGTAACTTAGTACTTAGTAGACTTAAAGAGAGTATGAATTTCGAAACTATAGAAATTGAGCACGACCAAAGAAAAAGAGATTACCTAATTGTGCAAAAGAATGCTAGATAGGCAAAGATTGAGATGACGGCTGCTAGAGATGTAAGGAAGAACAGCTTCTGTCCGCGGCTTCGCCCGCGAGGTATGTCCATAAAAACTATCATATGTCACTCTCCGGGATGCAATCTACCTCTCTGCCAAATTTTATCGAAATCCGCTCACTGGTTTTGGCGTGAAAAGGTAACGTACATACAGACTGACTGACAGAGTTACTTTCGAATTTATAATATTAGTATGGATGAAGTCATTTAAGTTGCTTAGACCAAATAATGGACAAGGGGGATGTGGCTGTCTCCTTTTTCATGATGCAATGACGGAATATCGACGGGCGCTATCAGAAAGCCAGCGAAGCGATTTTTTTTTTATTTCGCAGCATCTTGCTGGGATAGGACAGAAGCCTTTTAGGCCTCGCACAGGTCTTCTTTTTTTTTGGTCCTTTCCCTCATCTTTGTTAGTTCAAATCTTAGGTAAACTTAAAAGATTTAATGTTCTTTTTATTGATTGATTTCTTGATGTTGTTAGATTTAGGGCTGATTTTTTAATCGACCCATAAAAAAACAAAAATTCAAAATTAATCCTCCAATAAAATTATTTGGCGTTGGAAAAACCAGCCCTTAATGTTCTTTTTTAGGGTTCCGTAGTTCCTACAAGGAACCCTTATAGTTTCGTCATGTCCGTCCGTCTGTCTGTCTGTCTGTCTTAGCTTAGGGTAGCTCCCCTTACATGTGATGTGGGGATGAATATTTTTTCGTCGTCTATCCCATCGTGTGGGGTATCGTTGAATAGGTCTTCTAAAATGACTTGGGGGTTGCTAAAATTATTTTTCGATTTAATGCTCCGTTTACGAAATATTAAACTTTAAAGTGCAACTTTTTATTCCAGTAGCACATCCCCCCCCCCCCCCTCTAAATGCTAAGCTGCTGGCTTGAAAAATCTGGAAAAATTCACGATGATAGTGCATTTCATGAACTTTAAAGGAAAACTATAGCGGTTAAGATAACTTTATTAGTTTAGCAGTAATAGTCGTTGAACTTGGGTGTTGCATAATTTTGTACCAAATACATATAAAATCCTTAGCATTAATCCTATAAAGTGACTAAGATGAAGTAGTTGCTTGTTTATGACGGGTTTAAAAAACAAAATATGAAATAAAAAAACTAAAAAAAAACATAATAAATTATCATAAGTTTCACAATACTGCCGCTAGATGGCGCTGTACCAACGGGTTATGCTTTCATTCGAGTACCTATAGAAGTCACAAACGAACTTTGTTTAATTTTCGAAATATAATTATTTTGTGAATTGAAATAATAACTTGGCAGCAATCGTACTCTAATTTTTTAGCTTTACAAGGAAGAAAGTGGTTCTTAATATAGAATCGTTAATGTCGAATGTGTTTAAATAATCATCTTCGAAAACCAATATTTTGTTGTGTTTAGTATCGCTATTCGATAACAAATGGCGTTGTGCCGTGACGTCACTTTTGTAGATCGCGGTGTTGAGATTTTCTTGCACCTCACCACCTTGTGGTTACGTTGTGTTTAAAGTTTTGTTTACTGGACACCCTTGTCATTTAATGTTATTGTCATAAGTTATTTATTTCATAACAAAATACATTGTGTTGAAAATATTACAGTGATGATAAATAAAATAGTTAATAATAACAATATAATAATCTAAACATAATATATGAATAAATCCTAATATCTTTACCATTACTTAAAATATTCATTATATTCAGAATAAAAAACAACAGAATCGTATTATATTGTGATAACGGGCTACTACGGAACCCTACACTGTGCGTGGCCCGACACGCACATGTCCGTTTTTTATTTTTTGTATTTCCTGTGCGCGTCCCAATTAAAATACTTTTCTTTCTTTCAGTTGTTTTTTGTTAGTTGGAAATATAAATTCGCAGTCTAAAGTTAGATGGACACGTGGATTTACCCATTATTTTGTTTATAAACTAGAAATGAATAACGAGTGACCGTGAAGAATTCAAGATGTCACTTGTTCGTAATCAATTTTGATGTTGGAACAACTCAAGGTCAACGCCTTTGTGTGTCAGGTATTGGCTCTTGGCTAAATAATAAAAGCCGCACGGGTCGCTCTTCAAGGTTAAGCAACTATTGCCGAGGTCGGTCCGCGGATGGGTATCCATTGTTATGGATACCCACATACGGACCGACCGATGCTAAGACCGCTCTGTGCCCGGAAAGCGCGTTAAAAGCGTTTACGCCGTACGACATTTCATACAAACTTTCAAGCCCTTTTTTTTTAAATGAATGAACCGATGTTAATGAAACTTCATACGCATAAGCAGGATATAAAGGTCTAAAAAGTTAGTAGAGAACATTTTCGAAATGTCTTATTTAAAAAGAGCAGGATACAAAGGTCTAAAAAGTTAGTAGAGAACATTTTCGAAGTGTCTTATTTAAAAAAAGATAACTGGAAATCTGTTTCTATGGAAAATTTGAAATCGGTCTAATTTGGCTGTGACACTATTTTTAGAAAATGTTCTTTACTAACTTTTTAGACCTTTGTATCCTGCTTATGCGTATGAAATTTCATTAAAATCGGCTCATTCATTTCGAAAAATAAGGGCTTGAAAGTTTGTATGAAATGCCGTACGGTGTAAATGCTCTTATGCCGTTGGTCCCGGCTGTCATTCGTAGATCATTGACAGTCGTTACCGATAGTCTGAAAACCAGTCTTACCACGGTGCATCGTGATACTTCGTCTTTCTCTTTCATTAAGCATAGGTATACGCGATTTGGTGTTCCTGTACTGTAAACTTATTTTGTATTTTTAACCCCCAAAAAAAACCCAGGGCTGTTATAAGATTGACGTGTGTGTCTGTGTATCTGTGTCTGTGCTATCATAGCTCCCAAACGGCTGAACGGATAGTTTTTTTTAATAAATAAATATCTTCCTATTGGTACAAAGGTAATTTTTATGGAGGAATATGCATTTTTTTTTAAATACTTTTTTGACTTACCTAAGTCAAAGCAGTTTTACTACACTTAGGTTCCGTCTGCCGAACCCTTCAGGGAATACAGTAATACTGGCGTGATATTTTTTTTAATTTTCTCTAATTTCGAAAATGTTAATCTAATTAAGTACTTATGTGAATGTACATAAGAACTTATATCTTTTACTATCTCCTGCCCGCAACTTCGTCCGCATGGAATTTTTTGTTCCCCCAACCCATCTCGTCGCATCCCATCGCCGGACCGCCTTTTGAAAGGACAAAACTAATAGACAGCGATGCTTTGAGTATTTCATTCGCTCGACATTTTCAGTGCAACATGCATGTCATAACGCCTCGTACCAAATCAGCTGGATTTATTTAGAACTAGCTTTTACGCGCAACTACGCCCGAGTGGAGGTCGGAAACTTTTCCACGGGAACATACTACCGGGGTAAAAGTATCCTATGTCCTAAGCTAACCCTGGTTTGTCCGTGTATGGAGACAGGAGAGTGATCTGGAAATTTCATCAGTTTAGTCGTTAAGGCGTGAAAAGGTAACAGACAGACGAGTTACTTTCGCATTTATAATATTACTTTACATTACACGTTGATGTGGCGTTCAGTGGTTTGAATCACTTCGACGCCACACAGTTCTGACGCGAACTCAGTTCATTAGTATTGAATTTCTGATTTTGATCATCTACTTTTGCTGTTAACTGTACACATCTCATACAAAATCGTTGTTTTCTATGGACAAAAGCTGAAAAGAGCTGAATAAGTGTGGTTAGTCCCTAAGATCGCTTACGATATTTTGAAACATTGTCACTGCCAATATATTAGTGAACTCGACTGTACATTCATTTATTGCGTGGCAAACGGGAACAACCCGCACTAGGCCCGCGTGGTGGATTACAGCCCACTCCCTCTCACGGAGAGGAGCCCTGTACCAAAAAAAAAATATATGTATATAATATTTTTGAGAAATACTATGAGTATTTCTCGAAAACTATGAAAACAATACTTTATTTTTTGGGTCGTCGGTAAAATCAATACTGTGCAGCGTGCATGCGTACATATACACCCATGGGGCCTAAAAAGGCCACTTTGGAGAATCATAAAAGGAAAACACTATGAATTATAATATGCCGAAGGTAGTCCATATTTTTCTTTTTTTCGCTGCACTACGTACTTAGGCACAATCAAAGAGATTGGAATTGGATTGGATTGATTGGTATTTTAGCACAGACAAAAAAAAATAACTGAAAAATGCTTCCTCCCTCCCTCAATGTAAAGAAGCTCAACCAATGTTATAGTTTTTTTTTATTAGCACTTCTCCTTTCATATTTTCCCCTACAAAATTTAACACCTGACTAGTTCTGTCCTTATGTTGGGATCCTCCTGTGCTCATGGCCCTCTCGGGCCGGGGCCCCCCTCTAGCTGGGGGCCCGTAGCATTTTGCCCCAATGGCATCCTATAGTTACGCCACTGGACGTATCTATGGATAAACTTTCTGTTTGAAACCTTTGAAGTTTGTTTTGTTTTTTTGTTTATCTGTAAGTACTACATGAGAAAAAGTATTTTCTGTGGAAATAGATTATAATAGCCTTTAAACTTCAATAAAATGAGCATGTTTATACACTCCCTTCGTGTCCGAGTCATTGCATTATAAAGTGACTGCGCCGTGACTGGGAAGTATCAAATAGCACTGGAATGCATATGATGTTTTCAGTTGCAACTAAAATACCTACTAGTAAATGGACACCGCAGATCGCACCACTTTACAGTGTAACTAGTGGCACACCGTAACCACACCACAGAAACGTGGACGGGCGCTAATTTGTGTGAAAATAAAAAGTTAATGCACACGGACCACATTTGGCCGTTAAAAAAAATCAATCGAGTGGGCGATACCGACTACATCAAGGCCACGTCGCTGCCACAACGCAACAACGAGACCACGCACTAGCGGCCGGCCATATCAGTCTATCGCAAACAACGGTAATAATATGTCTGTCTGCAAATGCAGACACTAGCCACATCGTAACCACATCGCAACCACTAGGGGCAACGCAACTCCGTCAAAATTTTGTACAGACACAACAACGAAGCTGCAGCGACAGTGACCACTGCTTGCCAACATTTTGCTGCGATGTGGTGCGGTGTGATGGAGGGCCCTTAATCAAATTTTGTAAAACTTCGACGTTTCACGTGCCACAAACTACTGGGTACACCGTACACTTTAATATAATGTGGCAACATTGATGTTCACCCTTTCTATCTATTTTAAAGCTTCATAATATTTGCCTGCGGTTCAGGATTTTTGAAAGTAATAAATGGAGAGATGTCAATATTGTTGAAAGCGAAATCCTTTGGAGAAGCGCCAGGGTAGCCCGCGAAAATTGAATAACTATTTCATGAAATACTACGTTTCATGCAGGGTGCATGAATGGAGCCTCCCCGAGTGACGCACCATCCGACCTTTTGTTACGTCCGGCGCACCCTGGGCAATCGACTTCCGTCGATTGGCTAATCCTTTCACCACGATGCGATGTCGACACGCTAAGAAGAAGATGAAATATCAATCAATAGGGTTATATGAACGTTGTATTTATGATTTTAATGTTATAATTCTGGAAATACATACTCGTTACGGTCAGAATCATATTATGTTCAACATACAAACTGACACTGACCTGCAAATAGCAAAATAAGAAAATTTGTAATTTGAGGGCTGTCGTGGCGATTCCCCCTCAAGTCTTATCAAATTATTGAGCGTACAACACTGCCTTATGCACCCTATATCGACGGCGAAGTGCCAATACCTCCTAACTGACATTCCTTGAAAATTCACTTTTTTTATTGTTTTGAATTTAAAAGCGTTATTCGCGTTTTATTGAAATCGCCTAAGTGTATTTTTAGTTGCAACAGCATTCAATTAAAATGTTGAAATACGTACCTCCCGACTAAACCAACGCAGTGTCTATTTTTGAACATTTTTTTCAGGTTGTGTAAATTTTTGACTTAGTCAGTTAGGAGGTATTGGCACTTCGTCGTCGATATGAAGTGAGGCGCTATCATGAAATCCTTTTTATAGGCCGACCGCTTAACTGAGACGTTGCCTGAGGTAGCAGCGCGGTGCGGGAGGGGTGTGTTGAGTGGTGACGTGATGCGAGACAGCGGCAACCCAAAATTTTTTTTAGGTGGTGTAAAATCTTAACGTGGCGCCCCTCTATGCATCATGTTCCTAATGATATATGCATATGCAGTTGCTTGCTCGTTTTCGATTGATTTCAGCGCTTCTCCCATGACGGCACACGGTGCCGTCGCACCGCTCGCGCCGCCCTAGGGCCGCTACTGTGCGAGAGCTCAGTGATTTGTCAACTTATGACAACTATCACCCCTCCCGCACCGCGCAGATACCTCAGGCAATGTCTCAGTTAAGCGGTCGGCCTATACTATCATTATTATTTATTCACAAGACAACTACCCACAGCAGATGGCCCTGCCTGCCACCCTGTACAGGTTCACTTTATAGGTTTCGACATGATTAAGACCCAAAGTGAAACCGCACAACATGACAAGTAAGAAGTTTAGCTCACAAAATTACAGGTACCACCTACAAATACTTATAGTAGATACCTAAGTATTGTTATATTTTCACAAATTCACATAGAATCGAGACCGTAACCTTCTTTATCACCATAAAATAATTTAATCTTTATTTATTTTATTTTTATGTGTCGCCCAGATTTTTTTTACCAAACTAAATGACGAGTTCTTTATAAGCTGTCATCTTTAGGTATGTCTTTATCTTCAAGGTATTACAACATATCCATAGAAAAAAGTTACGCGTGTCGAATGTTTTATTATCTGCCAAGTCGAGCAAAAACAATATGAATGACCAAAAAAACCCATCTCGTGATTGTAAACAACGGCAAACGAATACTTTTCTTTTAATATTTTTTCGTGAGGCTGACACTCGATTGGATTCCCAATTGTCTTTAGATACATCAGCAGACCATTATTTCGCGTCGAAGTCATTGTGCGGACACGTCGACAATATCGAGTTACAATAAATCGCCGAGGCAACTAAACAAACAATAGATTTCGTAACACTCAAAACAATATAGTAGGTACTATTGAATTAAAATGATTATTTCGCGGGTCCAATTAGCTGACGGAAACGAATAGTAAGCAGAGCCACATGCAACACGGATGTTGTATTTCGTCGTTGAATTATTCTGTGGTATTCACGACATCATTACGTAGCTGACACTCTTGTAGTTGATACGTGATATGTTATGATGAATGATCAGTGGATCGTTGAGCTCCATAAGTTTTGAGTTGAGCGTTGAGTTTGACTGGACAGGTGCACTGAATCTGTGTGGTTCTTTCCTCATAATACCATTTCAGTCATCGATCTAGATGGTCTTCACATGATCCGAGCAAGATTATGCCTGGACTCTGAGTTTGCTTCGGCCTATCTTCTCAGAGTAGTCAAACAGGAAACGCCAATCTCATCTAGTTTTTTAAAATATGATTGACGTGTAAAGAAATAAAATCATTTATATTTTCAGCAACCCGGTACCGGGTTTTCATCCCGTAGTCCCGGTTCTTTCGATACTTTCGGTACTTATTGTTTTCTTTCTTTTTTTCAATATAAAGTAACAAATCATATTCAATAAACTACATTATTATACAATAATTTTAATATTAAACATTTTTAATTGAAAATACTGAGAATTTTTGCGCCATACAATTTTCTTTGCCTTGCATTACACTAACATTTATTAATACGTCGTATACAAAGTGATTACGTGAAGAAAAAAGGCTTATTTCTAATTCAAAATATACCTCAAAAAAGCATTAAAATTCGGTTGTGATTGTGTTCTGACGATTATTGTCAATTATAGATTTACGTATAATACATAGTTTTATTAACTACACCAACCCACATTTGTAATAAGTTCATATTTTAACAGATTTAGATAATTATATTATGTACCTAGTGTGCACGCACACGTGCCCCCTTCATACAATAAATTAATAGCGACATTTGTACGTAAGTACCGAAGTTCCAAGACCAGTACCGAAAATCCAGACCCGGTTCTGAAGAAGGAACAGACATCCACTAATCAGCACCATAATTGCATAACAACTATCAATCTCAATCTGAATCATTTTGAAAGATAGTGGCGCCGATTCTGTTGTTCACAAACTAAACTAAATTTAAGTTCAGGCATCTTTTTCTTGACAGAAGATAAATATTAGTTTAGTCCTGTCAAATTAGTCAGCGCCTGACGTAAATTGGCGTATTTTTAATAGCTAATTTTTTAATCTCGTCTAAATTGTCTATGGGGTATCTTAATTTGACAGGACTGAACTAATATTTATCTTCTGTCCTTTTCATAATGAAATAGAAAGAAAAAGATGCATGAACTTAAATTTAGTTTAGTTTGTGAACTACAGAATCGGCGCCATTGCTAATCCATTGCCTCAACTTCGAAAAAAGTGTCTGCTCAACAAGTAAATAACGCAATGAATGTTGTTGAACTGTCAAAATGAAACCCATTGCTACTGATAGTGAGTTACGGAATCTGAACATATTTTGCGCACATGTCAAGTTAAAAATAGGTTATTGTCATTCTTAATCCAGATCCGTGTGGTCCGGATCAAGAATAAGCAGGCCGCTCCATAATATTCCGTGGGTGTCGTAAGGCGATTAAGGGTCAGTTCACACCGAGACGCGACGCGACGCGCAGTTGTCAAGATAGCAATACAATTATAGACCTTATCTACTACACAAAAAGGTACACAATTCAGTGGGGTGGGCCGCGCGGCGTAGCTCGCCGTAGTAGGAACTGAATTGTGTACCTTTTAGTGTAGTAGATAAGGTCTGTAATTGTATTGCTATCTTGACAACTGCGCGTCGCGCCGCGTCTCGGTGTGAACTGACCCTAAGGGAGCTTGCTAGTGCATACCATTTGAGCACCTTGAGTCACACGCGCGGTGGCGGTATGGCGGCAAATATATTCGGTTAAGGGCAAGAGAATGATGATATCAAGTTAAAAAGAGTTGCCCAAGTGTGCCTCTGTGTTAGTTGACGTTGCGTTGACGCCGCCGAGACGCTACGCCATTCACAAACTATGTAATAACGTCGCGATTACGCAGCGTTTTATACATTGAACGACGCGTAGTGCGAAGGCCTTGCCATTTATCTTTTCCGTTTACTTTGTTATTCAATTTGACTACGAAAATGTCAGGAAGGTAAAAAAAAGAGTAAAATACTGATTATTTATCTGCACCTTACTTTTGTAAAATAAAAATAGAAAGCTTTTTATGGTTGCCATTATTAAACAATGGCCTGGAGATGGAAACCGCTTAGAACGCTTAATACACAGTGCTGACTGAAAGCAACTACTCCTAGGGCACCCAAGAGTTTCCGCGACTTTAAATGTATTTAATAGTTTGAAGCAATTAAATGGGGCTAACTTCATATTTCCAGGTCAATGGTACATTTATTGTGCACCAGTTAAGAGCGTTTACGCCGAACGGCATTTCATACAAACTTTCAAGCCCTTGTTTTTCGAAGTGAATAAACCGATTTTAATCAAACTCCATACGCATAAGCAGGATACAAAGGTCTAAAAAGTTAGTAGAGAACATTTTCGAAAAATAGTGTTACAGCCAAATTAGACAGATTTTAAACTTTCCATAGAAACAGAGATTTCCAGTTAAGTATCTTTATTTAAATAAGATATTTCGAAAATGTTTTCTTCTAACTTTTTAGACCTTTGTATCCTGCTTATGCGCATAAAGTGTCATTAAAATCGGTTCATTAATTTCGAAAAACAAGGGCTTGAAAGTTTGTATGAAATGCCGTACGGCGCGGCGTAAACGCTCTTAAACTAAGGATGCCTTTGCATCTGGCCTTAGTTGACGACGCATTGACGCCACGTAGCCGCGTCGTTGGCGTCGCGTTCCCGCTGCGTATAAGTTCGACGACGTCGCTAGATGTAAACAGTGCCTTCGACTTTAAAGTTATTATCAAAAATACAATTAACTTTAGTGCAGACAAACTTCTAAACGCAATAAATTTCAGTGTTTGTTTGAGGCAGTCTAGGCAGGAAAGTTCTGACGTGTCCTATTCCTATAAACTTGAATGGAAGTTTAGCTCAACCTAGTTTCAGAGCCCTTTTATCTTCAGACTCTCTCTAGCTCTAGCTTTCTCCGAGTAAGCGACAGTAGAAGTTTAGGTTTAGTTTAGTTGATGCACAGATAGTCAGAGCTGAAGATAATTTTCTCAAGTTATTGTATTTCGAAGTTAAACTTCTTGCTTTGGAAGTTGAGACACGGTCGAAAGACACAATCACCAAGCTAAGATTACGTAGGCGAAACGAGTAATTCATTGACCAAAAACCCGAATAAAATCATAAGAGGTAATTATTTTTTGTTTGTGAATTTGTAGATAGTGGTAATCTACGGAACTACCATCCATCCGTCGGATTTGAAAAAATCTTTTTTCATTTGACAGCCTAATTCTTTAGGGAGGCTTTATAGGGTTATTGGTAAAACATTAACAACCTCTTAAGAGGTCATTGTACTCGTCATTATGAACAACTTTTACTATGGGATCAAATACAAAATCGCGAAAAAAATCAGCTGTTCTCTATATTTTGACGAGTTATACGAACATAAGAAACGTAGGGAACAGCTGATTTTTTTTTCGCGATTTCAGGTTTGGTCCCATAGTAAAAGTTGTTCATAATGATGAGTACAATTACCTCTTAAGAGGTTGTTAATGTTTTACCAATAACCCCGTATAACATCACGGGAGCCGACTGAGCCGAGCAAAAAGAAAAAACCGGGCAAGAGCGAGTCGGACTCGCTCACCGAGGGTTCCGTAACATCCGGGTTTATGCATAAGGTTTATGTTTATGAAATTAAATGTTTTTTTATATTTGAGTTGGTTGAATAAAAGGTAAATTGCGGTTTACGATTTATGACGTATAAAAAAAAAACTACTTACTAGATCTCGTTCAAACCAATTTTCGGTGGAAGTTTACATGGTATTGTACATCATATATTTTTTTGAGTTTTATCATTCTCTTATTTTAGAAGTTACAGGGGGGGACACACATTTTACCACTTTGGAAGTGTCTCTCGCGCAAACTATTCAGTTTAGGAAAAAATGATATAAGAAACCTCAATATCATTTTTGAAGACCTATCCATAGATACCTCACATGTATGGGTTTGACGAAAAGAAAATGTTTAGTTTCAGTTCTAAGTATGGGGAACCCCAAAACATATTGTTTTTTTTTTCTATTTTTGTGTGAAAATCTTAATGCGGTTCACAGAATACATCTACTTACCAAGTTTCAACAGTATAGTTCTTATAGTTTCGGAGAAAAGTAGCTGTGACATACGGACGGACGGACAGACAGACAGACAGACGGACAGACAGACAGACAGACAGACATGACGAATCTATAAGGGTTCCGTTTTTTGCCATTTGGCAACGGAACCCTAAAAACCCGGAAAGATCGCGATAACAAAATACTAGCGGGCCAGAGACATAAGCGGGATGCGTCGGGAATCAACAAATTTCACGCAGACGTAGTTGCGGGCAGAAGCTAGTGTTATGATAAGTTAGTTTAATTAAATATGTCTACCAGAATCTCATGGCAAAAAAAAAACATTGTGATTTTCATACATTGGCAATGTCAATCCCTAAGAAAATCACAATTTTTTTTTGCCATTGTTTTTAAATTGCTGAATCTAACACTTGCATCACTCTAAATCGTAGTGTTTGTCTTCTAAAGCCTCGACTGCAGTCTACTACTAAGGTGCATCTAATGCAATAATTATTTTATCACAACTGCATTCAATGATAAATTACGCTGAGCGTGAGTCATGCGTTTGATATGATGAATGCAGCCGCGGAGCAGAACTGAAAATATGATAGACATTACGATGAATAATTGTTGTAATTAGGATAGGTAGAAGGTTGCTTAGTGAAGTAGAAATAGTTTAGGAATGAGGAAGAAGACTTGGAATGTATGTAGATGATGAAGAGGATCCCAGATAGAAATTGAACTTAAATCAAATAATATGGAAGACTCGCAGCGCCCCGCGGTTTCACTCACGTAAGTTTCGATAGTAGCAATATCGGGATAAAACTATCCTGTGTCCTTTACCGGGACTCAATCTATCTCTATAGATACCAAATTCCATCTAAATCGCTTCAGCGGTTTAAGCGTGAAGAGGTAAAAGACAGACAGACAGACTTTCGCAATTACCTATAAAATTAGTATGGATAAAACGGAGACTTTTAATAAACTAAAGAGATTTTGGATGAAGTAAAGCATCTACTGTAGGTACAGGTAAAATAGCCCCCATGCAAAGATGGAGGGACGAACTTGAGACCTGCCGAAAGGACTGACCCGCAATAAGCAGAGGGCAGAAATGTGTGGAAAAGGGAGAAAAATCCTTTGCCCAGAAATGAGACAATAACACTAACCTAATGGAACTAACCTAGCCTGTAGGTAGATAAAAAAGATTGGCTTCCAGTATTCTGAAAGGCTTTTCAATTTCATGTTTCGAATCATGTGATTGGTCGAGGTTACTTTGTTGATCAACCGACAACACCTTGACAGCGGCATTCAGAAGACGATGGTAAGGTTAGGAGTAGTTAGAGAATTTATCCTGGAGAAATGTAAGAGTACCTATGTTTGTCACATATTCAACCTGAATATTCAGCTGATTAGTTTAATCACGTTTTTTAAATAGACCACTGAGATGTACAGTTTTGGCACCAGACAGACTAGATATGAAAAAACGGTGCGTTTAAAAAAAATATTGTGACGTAAGAATCTTATACGTCTAGATAAAAATCCGTTGCTATCCGAATAACGTTCATTAGACGTTAGATGCGGATACATATTTGTTTATTTACGTTCATTGCTGGTGCGTTGCACACACAGCGGTAAGGATGTGACGTCATTAGAAACCTCAAGTGGACTGAGTTCGTGAAGTCATGCATGAAATTGAAAACTAATCTGAATGTTATTTCAGGTAAAACTCTTGAAATTGCCCGCCTTGGTTCATATCAGAATAGAAATCTGAGAAACACTTCTGAAAAATACAGCAGGCAGTGCAAAACACATGAAATTGAGTTGTTGTGAACACCCTCCGTACACCTATTAAACTTCCGAGTATGACATAGTTTACCTGCCAACTAAAACATGATCTACCAAATTTTCTAATAGTAAGTAGATACTGAGGTACCGAAAACGTTTCAGCATTCAAAGTAATTTGCATGAAAGTGGATAATCCAACCGCGATGTCAACGCACTGCTTGAAGACACCGGAGTATAGCGACTCAATCATCACGTCGTCACCGCACTGACGGGCACAACGAAAACAAAACGCAAACATCAACAGGTAGAGTGTTGCGCAAAAGCTGTCGCGCAGCGTGGGTGACATAAACAAGCCGGCACCTTTGAGTAGCCAGTCAGCTAGGAACGCCTTCCAAGCGCGGCCGACGGCCTCGAACTCCTTGATGAGGTCGATGGAGTAGACGGACTCTTCGGCGTCGTCGACGGCGAGCGCGGGGTTGTCCGAGAAGTAATGTAAGCGCAGCATGCGCGGGGCCCGGGCGGCGCATCGCCCGCCGCCACTCGGTGCGGCCCGGCGCGCCTCCCACGGCTCACTGCTAATTATACGCGCGCGCCAGCCGCGCCGGCCACGCCGAAACGCGACGAACTTGACACCACTAGCACCCCGCCTGCTGCTACGTCGCCGTCGCTTGGCCGTCTGCCCACGCCCACCGTGTGTCCGAGGAGATGCTACGATAATGCATCACACACCACCTCTCAGAGACAATTATACGTCTACAGTGACGCATTTGTATTCTGTAGTATCTTTGGCTTGTTTCACTCTATTTATGTCACTAACAAAACGATCCTCTCAAAGAGTAGACTGCATCGATAGAAATTAATTCAAATATACTTTAGCTAAATAGGTACTATGACTTCTAACTTATAGGTATACTAATAATAACCAATAAAAACAATTAGAGTTAAACGGAACTGACAGTTATTGCGCCGATAGTTACGGTTTGAGTTATGAAAAATAACAAAATGATGTAATGAATGCATGGCAACTACAATACCCACTTATTTTTCATGGTTATCTACAATAATTCTATCAGTTCCGGTTTGCATTTCAATTATTCTCACAGAATTTTAAAACGTTTAACGTTATTTAGTCGGTTCTCGGTACACCTCGCGCTCTATGTTTAGAAAACTAAAAATGAGCATGCCAGTCATCATACGGAAGACGCTCGTTCGTTGATCTCTATTTCCTTATTAAAATTATGCTGCGAAATATGGAAGATGCCAAGTTTAGTTAGCAGGAAAAGCCGGCGTCATCGCCATCTAGTTTTAAAATATTGACGTGTACTTCCTTATTTAAATAAAAAAACATAAATTTAAATAAAAATAAAGGTAGGCCGGAAAAGCCGGCGCCCGCCATCTAGTTTTAAAATATTGACGTGTACTTACTTATGTAAATAAACATTTCTTTTCATCCCTGGCAGCTTAGCTCTAAAATTTTATCGATAGATAAGCCCATAATAGGGTCGGGCCTGCGGGCGGAGAGTAATGGGTAGCTCACCGTCCGATCAGGACCAGGCCCGTGCCGGACGGCGCGTACGTGTTCCACGCGCGCCTCAAAGAGATGTCAGCATCGAGGAGGGGCCCCTTAGGGCCGAAGCCTGCCGGGTCAGCGGGATTGTCCGAAAGGGTTACCGCTGGCCCGGAACATAAAGGGCTAAGGAAGGAACACGGGTGGATTTTAGTCAGTAAGAGTCTGACACTCCCTTCCGCTCCACCCAGAGCGGGAGGAGTCATTTGATGATTTCCCATCCGCAAAAAAAAAATAAAGCCCATAATAGGGTTTGGAGAGAGGACTTTGCCCTGGAGTGAGACAGGGCAGGCTAACAAAAACGCATTGATTGAAAAACGCATGCGCATCTAAAAGTGTGTTCCACTGCGTATTTGCGCACTATGATTTAGTAATGGTAGTTTATTTCTCAAGGGAAACTAGCTATAGTTCTGTTAGAAGTACATACAGCTCATTATTTACTACTTCGTATGTACTAGTGGTACTTGTTAATATTATCGGAACAGCTCTGCGGCATTGGAAAGATTTGACTATGAAATGCATGGAAGTTTTCACAAAATAATTATGATTAATTCGCGTAATTTAATTGAAATACTTACATCGACATTATAACTGTAATATAATACGATTTATGATACCTTCAGTCCACGTTAGTTTTCTTTGACGCAGATATATAAGCATAATAATGTCTTCACTTTGCGGATTTCAAACACTGCGTGAGAATAAAATCACAAACTAGACAATTATGCATCATGATAGGTAAGTATTGAATTTCTTGACTGGTTGAATTCTAAATACACTTCCCGTGACCAATACATTACAACCTTGTAATTAACTAAGAATTATACGTTTAGAAAATACATGAATGGAATCGTAAACCGTAAACGTGACTGCTATTCGAGAACACAATCAAAATGGCGAGAGTAACTTCTGTTTCGGCGATAAAAAAACGAATTTATAGCTATCATAAGAATCGTTAAATTTTATATGACTAAAACTGCCAATTTTTGTTGTTTGTAAGCAATATTTGTCCAACATGTTTTAGGCCTGTATTTGAGAACTTCGCTCAAGACGGAAAGCTTTACTTAAAAACAGTTTCAACTAAGCAAATAACTTTAAGGGGGAAGCGCCAGGGTATCTGGGGGCACGGGAGTGCCCCCGCCAAGACCAGCCAAGCGAAGCGCAAGGGCACTACCTACTTTTTCTCGAAGCACTTAGTCGTATTTTTGAACCCTCTTAACTTGGGTTTGGATTGTACCAGATAAACAAAATTTTCGGAATATGATGCCAGTGGTTGACTTATTAAACCTATAAAGTTTCAATTGCATAGCTCTTATACTTTAGATTTTATTGATATCTAAAATACCCCGATTTCGTCACTGACTCACTGACTGATGATCATCAAAATTCTTAAGGTACTTCCTGAAGTCCTAGAAAGCTGAAATTTGGTATGTAAGCTAGTAATAGTACACAAACAACAAAAAAATATTAAAACTTTAAACTTTTACCCCCCCAACCCCTTAAACTACGGGGTGAAAGTTTGTATGAGACTTCCGTAAATTTTGATGCTAGAGGTCTGAAAATTTATATAGGGGGTCCTTGTTATAAATAAACCCCAAAAAAAGAAAGAAAAAATGAACACTCGCACTCGCACTGTCAAAAAGTAATCAGATCTCATGTAGAGCCAAGCTTCTAACTCTACACGCCCTAACTCTACAAGGCCTGACTTCGCAAACTCTACACCTTAGTCAAAATAATATGGCTTGGCCATTTCGCTACATTCACATGAGCGTAAGGTGAAAAACTCTCATACTGTTAATGGTTCTTGTAGTAACGAAACGGCCAAACCAGATATTTTGACTAAGGTGTAGAGTTTGCGAAGTCAGGCCTTGTAGAGTTAGGGCGTGTAGAGTTAGAAGCTTGGCTCTACATGAGATCTGATTACTTTTTGACAGTGCGAGCTACATGGTCTCGCCTTGGCAACATTTAACATGAAATGTTTTTGTGGGATTGATATTTCAGAAATAGTCATTCAATAGGGTTATATGAACTTAGAGGGTTGTATTGATGATTTCAATGATTATAATTCTGCAAATACCAACTTACCAATACCAACTTGTTACGGTCGCTAATCATATTTTGTTCACCTTACAACCTGACACTGACCTACAATACAATCTGCAAAAAACGTAAGATTTCGCGGGCTACCCTGGCGATTCGCTTAAACTAGTTTTAGGTACCTACTACTTAATCCTGAGTTTAGTCTTAATGTTGCAAATAACATTTTTTTTTGCAAAACATGGCATTGTTTGGCACTTTTCGGGTAGATTTTTTATTAATGATTATAATTCTGTAAATACATATTTGTTATGACCGCGAATCATATTTTAATCAACGTACAGCTTAATGCTGACCAGCAAATTGCAAAAAACCTAAGAATATTTGAATTTCGCGGACTACCTTAGCGCTTGCCCCTTAAGAGCGTTTACGCCGAACGGCATTTTATACAAGCCCTTATTTTTCGAAATGAATGAACAGATTTTAATGAAACTTCATATGCATAAGCAGGATACAAAGGTCTAAAAAGTTAGTAGAAAACATTTTCAAAAAATAGTGTTACAGCCAAATTAGACCGATTTTAAATTTTCCATAGAAACAGAGATTTCCATTATTTTTTTTTAAATAAGACATTTTGTAAATGTTTTCTACTAACTTTTTAGACCCTTGTATCCTGCTTATGCGTATGAAGTTTCATTAAAATCGGTTCATTCATTTCGAAAAATAAGGGCTTGAAAGTTTGTATGAAATGCCGTTCGGCGTAAACGCTCTTAATGCAGTAGGTCCGGAAGTGATGTTTGTTGTGCTAAGCGTACTAGAACTAAGTTGATGTATTTAACTTATCAGACGTAATCGGTCCAGTGCTTATATGTTTTGACTTTGATTCGTGCATTTTTAATGAATCGTAACAAGTAAGCGGTTGCGGATTAAAATTTTAAAATCGTTCAAAGGTAAAAATGCTAGTAAAAGTTGATTGTGTAAATAAAGAATTAACCTTTGATTTAATTTCTGGTAAATCGTGCGATTTAATCATTTTATCGTGATCACCTTGTTTAAAATTGGTGTTTGGTTAAAAATGCTGGCACGTGCCACCAAATATCTGGGGGCCTAAAAAGGCCACTTTGGCAGAATCTTAAAAGGATAACATAATGGACAGTTAACTGTTAAGTTAATCGTATCAAATCCTATTGGTGAAGCATTTTTCAGTTATTTATTTTTTGTCTGTGCTAAAATACTAATCAATCCAATCCAATTCCAATCCCAATCTCTCTGATTCTACCTACGTAATGCAGCGAAAAAAGAAAAACACGGACTGTCTTCGCCATATTATAATTCATAATTTTATCCTTTTATGATTCTCTAAAGTGGCCTTTTTAGACCCCCTGAACTTTGAAGCGCGTCGAGCGTGAGCCCGCGAGACAAAAGATCGGCCGGGTTGTTTTTACCAGCAACGTAACCACGGCAACTCACCAGTCAATTCATTGATTTGTAGTACTCTGTTCTGGACAAATGATATTAACAAGTTAGGTGAAATTTTAATCCAATTTATGTCAATCGTGGAGTCAGACCAAAAGTAATGTTATCAAACGTGACTTAATTATGTATTTTTTTTAAATAACCTGGCACCAACTAAAGCTCCGCACAGCTCAAGTCGCGGTATTGTAACTGGTTTAATTGGTGCGACTTTGGTCTTAACGCAAAGCAGCCCAACAGTGACCGGTGAATTGTCGTTGTATGCACCATAATGCATCCTGTGATGCATCCGTGAAAATATGTAAATCTGTGTATTTTGTATTTACTTGTCTGTCATGCTCATGACGAGGAATTTACAAGTTTTGTAAGTATTCAGGCGTGTCAATATTTTTTTCCACATAAACAAAATATATCGTTAGGAACTGGATTGTCCCAACTTAACTTACCAAGCCATAATTTTTGTAAAAGTATTTTTGCAATTATAAATTGAGGGTGATAACTGATAACACTGATAACAAACCTAATGGGTCGTACACCTCTGAGACAACAAACAAGATAACCTTAGTCATAAGTGAAGGTTTGATCAATCTTTGTTGTAAAATAATTCAACAAACCAAGACCGAGAGTTTTAGTTAAACAATTTTCGCACAAAGCTAATTAATTCCTTTTGATGATTTGTAGAAGTCTCCGAATTAAACAACAATTTACGTAAATGGAAGCAACCAAATATTAAAACATCATTTACTTTGGTACAAATGTCTAATAAACATTGTTTATCATCATGACCAGTAATTAAGTCATCTACAAACAGATCTTCGTCTATAACTTGCCTTGTGACGTCATCCTTACACTCACAGCTGTTTGATGCATCGAATACTTACATAAGGAGCGGACGCGGTATTATGTCATGGTATTAAGCTGGTACACACCGAGTTCGTCCGACTTATTTTCACGCCAAAGAATTAAATGAAGATTTCTTTGATCTGGTTGAATAATAATTTGTCGATACATTTTTTCGATGTAAGCGCATGCAACAAATCTAAATTGTCGAAAGCGTAACAAAATTGAAAAAACGTCATTACTTATGTAGATTTTGTACATCCATCAGAAACCACCCTAACTGTGGTAGTACTACAATGAACTCTTAAAACACCGTAATGAAAATAATTTGGTGATGGATACCTAGTGATTGACTGGACTCATGTACCTATCCTAAACTCAAATACTCATTCATAAAATCGCAATATATTTTTTATATTTTGGTGTAGATTTATCTAATTTACGTTCAATTGAAAACGATTTAGCGCGAGTGTATAAGTAGTATATCTATTCTTCTAGTGTGTCGCTGGACTCGGCTAATGGAATGCGCGCACAAAAAACCGACCCGTGTTATCGCGGTACGTAGTTTGCACAAACAAGTTTTCACATACAGACTAACTCCCAGAATTTCCTAAGTTGAGCGTCTAATCATTGTGAGTTATTTGCATTGAACCCGATTGTTGCGTGAAGTTTTATTATTCAACAATGAGCCAGATATTACCCATCCCAACTTAGTATTCTCCATCGCCATTATCATTTTCCATCGCCAGAAAACTCTTATTCGAGGAATAAAATTGACGTTTGTCAGTTTTTGTATGAAATAATACTGTCAAAATTTCGAAATTATTCCTGGAATAAAGTTATCAGATGATTGAAAAATCTTAGTCGAATTAGTCCGTCATTTAAAAGGTCACAGAATGTTTCTGCCCAATTAATAATTCGAGACCTAATGGCGAATAAAATTTGGGATCTGCTAACTGTATATGATCAGGGATATTTGTGTGATGTCATACGTAAAGATGAAAACTAAGCTGTTATTTGATTAAAAATTAAACATTGAAAGCGTGTTATATTGTGCTGCTTTAGACCTCTAATTGATTTTGTGGAATTAGTCACCGAGTTGCCTACTACGGAGACGCACAGTGGACTGTATCAAATTAAGATTAACTCTTTTGCATAAAGATTCTGCAATAAAGCAATGGTCAGCATTGCTTTATTCCGTTACCGTACCGTTAGCTAATAAAGCGCGGGTTGTATGATAATGCTTTTATCTGCAGCCTCAACTAAAGTTGTAAACAGCTATACAGTCTCTAACAATTAATGAGTAGTACTTTGATGTGTTGGTGTATTTGAAGACTTACCACTAAAAATATCCTGCGACGATGCCTGTGAATTAAGCGCAACACCTGACGATGTGGATGCACTCAAACTATCGTCACATTTATCATGAATTAAGTAGTTGTTTCTTGTTGCATTGCTCACAAGGACCGAACCAACACTCATCCACCGAATGATTAGTGCGTAAACAATTACAACTAACTTCTTTTCATTAATTAATTTTATTTTATCTTTATTAGTTAATTTTAAGAATAAATCGCAAGAAGCGGATGGTTAGCTAACATAGTACAAATACGAGAACGTTTGGAATTTTTATTATATTATGAGTCTCACACAACGAGCAACGAGCGGGCACGGAGGGGTGCCTCGGAAAGCACGTTAAGCCGTTGGTCCCGGCTGTCATTCGTTGATTTTTGACAGTCGTTACGGGTAGTCAGAAGCCCAAAATCTGACAACCAGTCTTACCAAGGGGGTGTTACCCAGTAACTGGGTTGTGGAGGTCAGATAGGCAGTCACTCCATGTAAAATACTGGTATTCAGCATCAGCTGCATCCGGTAAGACTGGAACCCGACCCCAACATAGTGAAAAGACTAGGCAGATGATGATGAATCATCATGTCCCAAGACTTGGTCGGGGCGCTGAGGTTTTTTGAAGGAACGTAGATTTTTGAGAACGTTATCATCTATATGTATCTATATCTAGTTTACGAATTTGATTGGATGATTCCTTAAATAGAAAATAAAGCCTTGACATGGTTTTGCACAAGTAAAAGGTTATTATTGAATGTGTTTTCCAATAACTCCCATGTTATGTTGTAATTCTCAGAGGAGAATTGTAATGAACTAAGTTAGCGTTGGTATTGGTTGATTTCACACATATCCCTCGCTACGCATCCTGGCTCATCTATGGTGGAAAGGCAGCCTTTATGCTGGTCGCGACGATTTCTTCTGCTGTGTCCGACGTCGAAGGTCCAAAATATGTACGGAGATTAATAAAAATCTTCTTCGATAGCATTAAGGCGCATAATGAATATTTAAATATAAGTACACTAAAAAGTTTTGACAAAAATTGTTAGTGTAAGTAGGTACCTATATCGTGTGCGTGTTTGTCGAGCGTTTCTTAGAATGACCGAAGCGCCACGCGTGGAGAAATTCGGAACTACACTCGTGACGTCCAGTGTTAGTGGGTTCATACATGATGACGATGCGTAGACAACCTTAAAAGAGGTCATGGAACTCATCATTTTGAACCACTTTTAGTGCCAATTTCACCAATGAAAACGAACGCGATCAGTAAATCTGAACCGCGTTCAAGAGCTGTCAGTGTCATCATTGTTGTGGAAAATCGTTCAAGAGCTGTCAGTGTCATCATTGTTCTGGAAAATCGTTAAAGAGCTGTCAGTGTCATCATTGTTGTGGAAAATCGTTCAAGAGCTGTCAGTGTCATCATTTTCGTGGAAAATCGTTCAAGAGCTGTCAGTGTCATCATTGTTGTGGAAAATCGTTCAAGAGCTGTCAGTGTCATCATTGTTGTGGAAAATCGTTCAAGAGCTGTCAGTGTCATCATTGTTCTGGAAAATCGTTAAAGAGCTGTCAGTGTCATCATTGTTGTGGAAAATCGTTCCAGAGCTGTCAGTGTCATCATTGTAGTGGAAAATCGTTAAAGAGCTGTCAGTGTCATCATTGTTGTGGAAAATCGTTCAAGAGCTGTCAGTGTCATCATTGTTCTGGAAAATCGTTAAAGAGCTGTCAGTGTCATCATTGTTGTGGAAAATCGTTCAAGAGCTGTCAGTGTCATCATTGTTGTGGAAAATCGTTCAAGAGCTGTCAGTGTCATCATCGTTCTGGAAAATCGTTAAAGAGCTGTCAGTGTCATCATTGTTGTGGAAAATCGTTCAAGAGCTGTCAGTGTCATCATTGTTGTGGAAAATCGTTAAAGAGCTGTCAGTGTCATCATTGTTGTGGAAAATCGTTCAAGAGCTGTCAGTGTCATCATTGTTGTGGAAAATCGTTCAAGAGCTGTCAGTGTCATCATTGTTCTGGAAAATCGTTAAAGAGCTGTCAGTGTCATCATTGTTGTGGAAAATCGTTCAAGAGCTGTCAGTGTCATCATTGTTGTGGAAAATCTTTCAAGAGCTGTCAGTGTCATCATTGTTCTGGAAAATCGTTAAAGAGCTGTCAGTGTCATCATTGTTGTGGAAAATCGTTCAAGAGCTGTCAGTGTCATCATTGTTGTGGAAAATCGTTCAAGAGCTGTCAGTGTCATCATTGTTCTGGAAAATCGTTAAAGAGCTGTCAGTGTCATCATTGTTGTGGAAAATCGTTCAAGAGCTGTCAGTGTCATCATTGTTGTGGAAAATCGTTAAAGAGCTGTCAGTGTCATCATTGTTGTGGAAAATCGTTCAAGAGCTGTCAGTGTCATCATTGTTCTGAAAAATCGTTCAAGAGCTGTCAGTGTCATCATTGTTCTGGAAAATCGTTAAAGAGCTGTCAGTGTCATCATTGTTGTGGAAAATCGTTCAAGAGCTGTCAGTGTCATCATTGTTGTGGAAAATCGTTCAAGAGCTGTCAGTGTCATCATTGTTCTGGAAAATCGTTAAAGAGCTGTCAGTGTCATCATTGTTGTGGAAAATCGTTCAAGAGCTGTCAGTGTCATCATTGTTCTGGAAAATCGTTAAAGAGCTGTCAGTGTCATCATTGTTGTGGAAAATCGTTCAAGAGCTGTCAGTGTCATCGTTGTTGTGGAAAATCGTTCAAGAGCTGTCAGTGTCATCATTGTTGTGGAAAATCGTTCAAGAGCTGTCAGTGTCATCATTGTTGTGGAAAATCTTAAAGAGCTGTCAGTTGTGGAAAATCGACACTGAGTTACGCGTTCAGATTCATTGGTGATGTCCGCCCTTAATATGGCAAGGACCGAACACTCTGAAAAGCGAAAAAAATTTGCTATTACACCTTGGTAATAGCAAATTCGGTAGGTACTGGGGCCTAATTTCCATAATCATTCATCATCAATCCATATTAAGGCTAATCGAAATTAATTTGAATTGGAAGCGAGTTTTTTTGAATGCTCTTATGATTTGCAAACAGGGTCGCATAAACACAGCGGGAAGCGGGTGCTAATTAATTTACAATGAAATGACAGCGGCAATAAGGGCAGATATAGTTACGCCACAAGCGTGTTTGCCTGACAATTAAAACCGGGCTAGTGAGATTCGGACTCGCACACGAAAGGTTCCGTACCATAAGGCAATAAACGGCGAAAAAAAAACGTTTCTTGTATGGACACCCCCTTTAATTTTTAACTTTATTGTTTCGTTATAGCGGCAATAGAAATACACACTCTGTGAAAATTTCAACTGTCTACCTATTGGTGATTCATTGTTGGTTCATGAGATATAGTCCGCGAAAGCGGAGGCTTAGTAATTGTTCCGTTGGCACCCTTTGGATATGGAACCCTAAAAATTATGGAGCCATGTATACGGATAGAGCTATTATAATTACGTACCTATGTATGTCTACTACTTTTCTATAAAAAGATGCAGCTTCAATATAAGATATTAAGTACCTATTCAAAAACTGGGAAGTATGGAAGGAAAGGTCATTAAGTTATTTGATCCAGTCATGTTTGTTACTTGTTAAGTACATATAGGTATTTATTAGCCCTTAAAGAAATTCAGTTAAGTATAGAAGAGGTTATAAAAGTTCAGAAAAAAATTTTTTTTTCTAAATCGCCGACAAACATTCGTCTTCGATTATTTTCCAGAATCCCTTGAAGTAGGAATTCATAGCAGAAAAGTCACCGAAGTAGAAACATTTCCAATGGGATGATCCGTAACTGAATCGTTTTGCTGATTGCTGAGACCAAAACCCTTTAACTAAAGGTCCTTTCTAAACATCTATAAAGCGATCTGACCTAAGCAAACGTATTACATTGTACTTACTAACTTCTGCTCGCAACTTTGCAATTATTTTTTTATTTTTTATCAAAAAAAATATCCTATGACACTCGGCAATACTGTAGCTTCCAATTAGTCAAAAGGATTTCGGAATCCGATCAATAGTTCCGAAGATTACCGTCTACATACAACCTCACAAAGGAAATCATTAATTTCTTACCCAAAAATTAAAAAGCCTGAAAAAAGTAGTAACTTCTTATTGGAAATAACATTTTGGGCATTTTTCAGGATTACAGCGAAAGTCTAAAATTAACATTTATCTTTTGCGTAAGTATAAAATGTTCCTATATGTTAAATGTTCCTTTTACCTCGTTATAATATTAGGTATTAGGTACCCTATAGATTATTATACTTAATACTAGATATACCGGAGACCGAATCTGATAACCTTCAAAAAATAATATCGTTACTTACAACAGAAAACGTATCTAATACGTGTGAAATCAATTCAATTGATATTTATTTCTGTTTTATAACAAAAATAAAGGAAAACACTCTTTCACATAATAGAAGACTGGCGACACACCCATGAATCATCATACTATAATATCATATTATAAGGAAAACTGTTCTTAAAATGGTCGTTTCAAGTGAAAGTTTCCTCAAGAGGAAACACGGTCACGTTGTCTTTGGCGTTCATTCCTTACAAACAGACAAAACCCGGAAACAGAGGAATACCCTCTGCTTTCACCCTGCACTTTAAGGGGATTGAAGATTTTTATATGGAGGCTGGCATAAGTACCTACTGTCTCGCCATTTTTTTTTTCAACATTGTGGCCATGCATGTAACGTATACAGGGTTACTTTTCAAAGACCATCCAAATTTTTACATGGTGTTCTACCCATGAATATAAACAACTTTCACTATGGGACCAACTCTGAAATCACGAAAAAAAATCAGCTGTTTCATACAAAACTTCAATACCTACTTGACTAAAATGATTGAAACAGCAATTTTTTTTTTCGTTACTTCAGAGTTGGTCCCATTTTGAAAGTTGTTTATATTCATGGGTAGAACACCATGTAAAAATTTGGATGGTCTTTGAAAAGTAACCCTGTTTATATCGATAGCTGACATTAACGAAAACATACTGGGACCAAACCCCGTCAAGCGTCACGTTTCCAGGATATTAACGGTCAAAGTTGATCAAAGTTGATATGGATGTCACGCGATGGCGCGGGAGTAGGTATGCCACGGATCTTCAAAGCCACACACACGTTTAATCACAGCTGTTCTGTGATGCTGCCAGCCCTTTGAGCTTTTTCTTTTCATAGAATTTTTTGATGCCCTATGATTCTTTTCCCTCCTGTTTTATATACATGTAAATATTATTTTAAGTCTGTTAGCTTATATTATGCAATAACGTCAATAACAAACTACGATAAAAAAAACACAAAAAGACCAAGCATACAAAAATGACCGCAGTAGACAATTAGACATAGACTGTATCGTAGAAAAAAAATCTCTAGTGTAATGAACTAAAGACACTATTTTTTTCTCGTATTTACACCTTTGTATGTAATAAACACATGACCTCGTTTCCTCTTCAGAGCTGAAAAGGGTGCATGTACATAACTTTAATAATTATAAAAGATGGTAATAAACTTACCTAGGTCGGAAAGGCTGACTTTTTCCAGAAATGGGTCCGCCACCGGCAACTGAAATGTGGAGTAAAAAATTATTTCCCGACACAATGAGTTAAAGAAAAGGTCAAAGATTCCAATAATTGGCACACCCGTAACGCAGATTATTACAAAAACCTGAATAAGCCTAGGTTTGCACAGGCATACTTTTTTCCTGCAGTGCATTTTCAACGCTCTGCTTAGCTTTGAGAGTTGAAAACCCAACAGAGTGTTTTGTTGACGTGCTGGGATGCGCTCTGTTAGATTCTCACTGTTCGGCTCAACAAGGATAGTTAAAAAATCCTGTGCGCGAAATCATAATACAATTTTACTGACAAAGCAAATGATATAATGTCGGCTGAAATGACTAAAATCAAAGCAAATATTACCAAATGCCTATGGCGCTGATTCTTCGATGTTAGGTGACTTGGTCACTTTTCTGAGACAGACGGCCATACCCAATTTCTTGATAAAACGATAGAAAAAACAAACTATTTGTAAAAATCATTCACTACTAAATGGAATTAAATAAAAGCCTGTTGAGATACACAGGCTGAATTGTTTAGACGGGGCTGTAAGAGCAGGTACCTCAACCATTTCAGCTACAAGAAAACGTTCTTAGGAGACTATACCGAAGGATTGAATAGTAGATTATTCACTAAGGAGATAAAGCAGTTTCTATTGTCATGGGTGTTAGGTATACTAATCCCAAACGCGTTGAAAGATTCTAGCTTTGATGTAACTCCTGAGCAATGCGAGGGATTTAAGAAAGACTACACTTCTTAGTGCAGAGAGAGTTTCAAGCTAAGACACCTTTATTCCCGAGGAGAATACTTTACTTTTCGCACCTGCAGCGACGTTATTGGAGTTTCAAATTAGTAGTTTATGAAACTGTTAAGATAACCTAGAAATATTTATGTGCAATTGCATACACTATTTTATCTAAACTCATGCAATTGCATCAAAACCCATTAAATAATATCGTAAATATGACGTCACAGCAACCGATCAGCTGTTGCGATGACATGCCATACTGCCATTACCGCCACAGACAATGTAGAAACCGCACATTACCTATCCAATATTTTTGGACTTGACCACACACAGAAAACAGTTGTTTTTATAGTTTGTTATTTTACATTATTTTGGTTGGTTGGTTTATTGCTTTGGTCGAACTATATATTGATAGAAAAAAAAGTTTTTTTTTTATTTAAAGGTTTTCATACGACTTTTTGTGAAGGTTCCAAATCAATCAAATTCAATCCGTAATAACCAGCGGATAACCCGCTGGTTATTACGGATTGAATTTGAATGAAATGCAGTACAATATTATTGTCTACGGTTTTAAAAAGGCTTTTCTAAAACCTTTTTAAAGGTACTTGCTTAGGTTAGGTTTGCATGTCATCATTTGACAATTGATTTCGATTGAATAGTTTGAATTTGTGGAGCAGGTGGTGTGAAAAGACTTATCTAGACCATCTGAGGTTAATAATAAATATTTGTAATATGAAACAGCATCGTTGGGCATCTTAAGAAACGTGAGAATTTAAGTTTTTCTAGCTGTATATTTTTCCAAAATCTGTGAATGTAATTAGCAATACATCAAAAAGATAAGGACGTCGAAGAATATTTTCCTGCCTGCCTGGGTTTGCCTGTAGCTATAATGGTTATGGTAGGTACCTACTTACCGGCCTTTTTTTTACGTTTGGGAAATCATCAACAGTAATAAAACCCACTCATGTTCCTTCCTTAGCCCTTTATGTTCCGGGTCAACGGCAACTCTTTCGGACAATCCCGCTGAAGGTACCGGGCTTTACTGTGCCGTCTGAAAAATCCAACCTGTATTTTCATTTGCCGAGTCCAGCTTCTGCCATTATACAAGCCACTTTATGTCCCTTTACAGTTTGAGTGCTCCGCGTCACTGAGTTTAGGCGGCCTAGTTAAAAGTTTGTTAGTTAGGAATATAACCAGTGGTGCTGAAACGAAGAGTTTGTTAGGTACCGTGACGGCGTTATGAGATAACAAGCGCGGCGTAGAGTTACAGAAGCTGTGCAGTGACAACTTTTTAATTAATCAACTGGTAAAAATTTTGCATTGGTATTTTTCAAAGTATTTTTATTATTTTTTTAAGTTTTTACTCTGTTCTACTTTATTTTATCTTATGTTCAGAAGGAACGGGTTATTCTGTTACAACAAGCAGTAGACCTCACAACCACGAGGCAATACAAAAAACTGATTAACACACACGGAATAACAGCTTCTTCTGCGAGAGCACAAATATCCAGTCACAGTTTTAACAATTTGCCAATATCTAATAGATGGCGCCGCGCCGACATATTGACGTCACTGAATCTTAAATCGAGCAAGCAAGGTTCACGGACCACTCTGGACTGGATGCCCATAATGTTAGTTTTTCTTAAGGACCTTCATAACTAACACTTGGTAATAATATTTGGGTACAATTTAAATGCTCACCAAAATAATTTTTAGAACCTAAGACTAAGTACCAAGTAAAATATGTTAACTTCAAGTAAAATAAACCCACTTTATACCGAGGTGCCTAAAGAACAAGTTTTAAGTTCCAAAATAATTATACACTCATCAGAATAATTGTACGTGTTGTATTTATATTCTTTTTGCATACCAGAATGGATAAATGTTCACCAAATCTTGTTTCCCTGAAATAGTAACATTAATACCTAAAATGAAAAATGATGGATGACGTAGGATGCAAGAGCGTACGAAGGGCACCCTGAGGTTAGGTTACTTTAAACCCTTTACACAGAAATAAATCGGCAAAATATATATCGGCGATTTATTTCTTCTTTCTTTAAAAATAAGTCGGCGAAGCGGGCCTCGGTCGACATAGGATGCAAGAGCGAGCGAAGGACAATACAAATATCAAGTAACATGTGTTTGGGATACGCAATATTATATTTGATATTCATAAAAATTGTACGAACGACCGTAAGCTTTTTTGCGTTAGTATAACGGACTAAATTTAAAGTCGAAATAAAATATTGGTAACATTTATTTAGCCATAATATAAAATATTTGGTCTGAAATTAATTTCAGACCAAATATTTTATATTATGGCCATAAAGATTTATAAACGCCTTCAAAGTTAATTTTGAAGGCGTTTATAAATCTTTATGGCGTATAATAAAAAGGAAAATAGGTTCATTTCTACAATATTTTATGAAACACAATTTGGTGCGCATTTATCCATTCTGGCAGGTATTTCTAATGTTTTGGTAGTAAAATAGGTACTTTTCTTGTAGCCGTTTAAACACAAGCCATATTAAATTGCAGCGGCCCATTCGCTTCGTATTACTAAGTTTTACTTCGACGAGTCCAAAAGATTATGTTTTGCTTGTTTGTCTCAAAGACTTCCATGCAAAGTTATTAATTAGCCTGGGATTAACCGTGCCCCGCGCAGCTTAGTTCTAAGAAACCTTCTACATAGCCTGCAAATATTTTTTAGAAAAAAGTTTCTACTAAAAAACCCACCATCATGGTATTACAATTTTGCGATTGTAAACAATAAGGTACTACGACAACAAACATTAATAACATACGTTCATAGTAAGTACTTAAATAAGTAATTGTGCCATGTAGTGATTAACGTACTAACTACAATTAACAGGTAAGTACTTAGGCAGCCAACAAGGCACTGAGCAATGGTTGCATATAGATAGGGCACGTCTTAAATAACGAGGGGACTTGTCGTACTGTTATCTTCTTCCCCCTGTCCCACTTTTCCTGACCTTGTTCCATGTTACTTAGGGTCGTCGGCGCAACACGTTTTTTTCTTTCGTTCTACCCTGTCAGCTGTCAGTCTATTATTCCATCCATCTATTGTTCGGTCTCGCTGTAGGTACTGTAGAGGTTTTGTCCGGTTGTCTTTGACAAACGACCTCAGCGAATATTTTGTAAGTTGATGGTACGTTTATCGAGATAAACACTATTTCATATTTAGACGGATAGAAAAAGAACAGAGACTTCAAAAAGAATAATCAGCTTGGAGAGCTGATTGGGCACGTCTAGATGAATATAAGTAAGTAGTCTCATTGATAGGAATAATTTTGAGACTATTATAAAATGCGCTTTTTATTTCATTGATTGCGGTACTTTATTTATAAAGACCATCGCACATCGGCAGACGGCTGGGCAAGGATATTTTAAATTTACCAACCACGTAAATTCTATCTAAAGGCAACAAGACATTGATTCCAAAGCTAAGAGACTGGCCACGGTGTATCCAAGGGGAAATCCCCTGATGCTCCGTGGTCAGTCTCTGAGCTTTCTTTTTTTTGTCTGAGGTATTGAAGAGTGCGCTGGAGGATACCGCGGCGGAATGCGACGACATGCGGCGGGATGCGAAGACATTCGGCGGGACGTGAAGGCATGCAACGGTATACGCCGGAGTCCGCTAGCGTACGATCGCGGGATCGATGATATAAATATACAATCGCATGTGCCTGTTTTTCATCCGCGAAAATCGATAGTAACATCAAAATCAAATCCACAATTTCAAAATCTAGGACAGTGTGTTGTGGCGCAGGCTTCCATGTCCAGCAGTGGACTGCATTGACTAACTTGATAATTTTGAACCTTAACCACAGCGCCAACCTACCAATCCTATCCCTACCAACCAAGCTACCAACTGCAGCCGTTCTATGTTCTATGTTAAGGTGAATGGGTAGCATGATCAAAATATGACTCGCGATAATAACATATTTATGTTGCGAATCATTTTGATCAAGATACAATCTGACACTGACCTGCAAATTGCAAAAAACGTAAGAAAATTTGAATTTCGCGGTCTACCACTATCCATTCACCTTAAGGGTTTGGTATCCGCACTTGGTCCTTCAAGTCATTCAAGTAGATCATTGTGCGTGGAATTTACCTACTTAGATTCAGAATAATGAAAATGAAGACTAATAAAATTATAGTACCTTAATGAATCGTGCATTTTCATTAATGGGTTTAATTCTGAGTCGCTAATCGAAGGATACCTAACAGCTGCTGCTAATTACGCAATTAGTATTAGTTTATAGCACAGATTGCTTCATTCGATGATAAGGCTTCTTACTGAGTGAACGTAGGTCTGCTAACTACGAGTACGATAACATTAGAGATTTATTTCTGTTTAAAATGTCATAATCTGATGCATGGTTATTATTAATTAGTGGTTATTTGTACGGTAAGCTAGGAAACGCCGGTGCCATCTAGTTTTAAAATATTGACCAAAAAAATATGGACGTGTCAAAGTGTCTTCAATGATCTACTTACAGACATAAAATTGAATTTCATAGTAGATAATTTGTAATCAAGTGGCATGGGTTATGAATGTTATGATGCATCATATAATAATATACTTGCAGTCTTCTTCAGGGCAGACATTTATGAATGAATCAGAAAAAATCTGAAATCGGATATTATTTCCGATCTGTCCATAGTCATATATAATTCATGCTCGTGACTATACGCGGCATTCCCTTTTTTTTCTCCCTCATTACAAGTGACAGAGACGACGACGTTCCACAAAACTTTTATTATTATCTTTCTAAAACCGGCCGGTACTACTGCCTGTATTATCTCGGTTGCAAGTCGTTTGACACTCACCCCTCGTGAATCCCGGAACAGTATGGCAGCATGATGAGGGTCGAGGAAGGCGTCTGAAGCCCGGTGTCGGAGGGTCGGCACATGTCCTAACGATGACCGGCGCTTCTCCGCGTCCTGTGATGTGGCTCTGCGCAAGTGAGCTCCTGTGAAACAAACGAACTTGACGTCATTATCATCATCATTGCATTAGGCTGGTTTTAGAGTCGCGCTGACCGCACGCTGACCGTCGGCGCTGACAGCCGAAACGTATGAAACGCACGCGCTGATAGCTACGCGTTATTCTAAAACGCTTCCTAGAAGTTCATACGTTTCAAGCTGTCAGCGCCTCTAAAACCAGCCTAATACTGTAGTGTCTTGTGTGTTCCGGCCTTTAGCAGAAAGGTCTGGCTAGATATAATATTCCATTCGAAGATTCAAACGAAGATGTCAAATAATATAATATTGTGTTTTTTTTCATAGAGTCATTCATATAATTTCTGTAAAGCTGTGATGTTCCTTACAACAATATAATAGTTCCAAGTCTACGGTCTTTTAATTATACACAAGGAACTGTGGAGGTCCAGTGTAGACCTCTACAGTACAGCATAGTAAGTATCATTGTATATGTACAGCAGTGTTCAATGTTGATTTTTGAGCGACCATTTTTAACCAAAAAGGTCGAAAAGTGCTTCGGAAAATCGAGTTTTATGAAAAAACCACTGCATAAATCAATTACAAAATAATAAAGTATTAAACTCTTCGATAACTGAGCATCGTCGGTAAGGACTTGATTTTGAAGATTTTACAGTTCTTTTATTACTTATTTATACCCAAAGTTACGTTAAAAATAGCAAGTAAAACGAATAGAAGAAACAAAAATTAAAAATAATCTCACAGGGGAGAGTATTTTCTTACGTGACTTGAATAACTGGAAAATTGGTATAAATAATCTTTAAGTCAAGTTTATAAAAACATCCCAGACAATTTTTCAAAATTTCACCCCTTTGTGGATAAAAAGAGAGGATACAGTTTATATGAAAAATCTTATTCATTTGGTTAATAAATTTGAAACTTGGCAATATTTGGCTCAGTAAATAAGATTGTCACTGGGTATTAGTTTAAAAAAAACTCCTCGCAGAAGATTTAGGGGGTGACAAAGTTAACAGGTTAGAAAAATATGTGACCCGCTGTCGGATTAACTCGAAACTCGGTACTAATAAGACAAAATATAAAAAAGTATGTTTTACGATTTTTTTAAATCCACTCCTACCAAGGTGAAAAAGGGTACCTAATAAAGTTAAAGGGGTGGATTTTACTGCTTGCTTACATGAACTCGAAAATGGGTCCACACACCCCATTCGAATTTTTAAAATTCCAGCTCTGTGAAAAATCTTTTTCCTTTGATCTATAAACTTAAAAATATGTACATAAATAATAAAGATCGTAAACATACATTTTTTAAAATTTTTGAGGAAAGTACGAAATATAGCCGGACAAAAAAGCGGGCAAAGAGCTAGTACTCGTACATCAATAAATTGCCTAGAATTTCCTAGTAAATTCTAGGCAATTTATTGATGTACGAGTACTAGCAAGGAAAACCAGTTAACATAACACATAGTGGCTAGACGTTAGTTATGTAATTTATATAGACAATAAGGAAACATGCGTAGGTAATAAACTACACAATCGTGCGAAGAAATATTTGATTTCGTTCGTGTAAAAAAACATTGTGATAAAAAGTATTCAAGTATTACCTTTAAATTAGGTAACTAATACGACACTAAACGATTTTATGCCATCTAAAATTTTACTGAAATTCAACAAGCAGCACTATTTTAAGCTCGAGTGACGTACTTTGAATCCCTCGCTGTGCTCAAGATTCTACTTTAGAACCCCCGCTGCGCTCGGGATTCTAATCTAGAATAATTCGCTCCGCTCCGGATTCAAAGAAAGACAAATTTTAGCTGTTTCCGCCTTTGGCAAACAATCTACTATTAAACCATCATTTTGTTAGGGAAAGTGTGACATAAAACAACTTTTTAATTTGAATACGTAAATTCAATGTCCTCTCTATTTTGACATGGATTCCCGTGAATTAGTATTTATTTGTCACTAGCTGCACCCCGCGGTTTCACCCGCATAAGTGTCGATCCCGTGGGAATTTTGGGATACTTTGTATCCCTATATGTTAATCCAGGGAGTCAGCTACCTTCATACAAAATGTTATCAAAATTGGTCGAGCCGTTTGAGCGTGAAGAAGTAACAAACATATACACACACACATACACACACTGAAGCACTCACAAACTTTCGCCTATATAATATTAGTGTGATTTACATCATTAATACTTTAAGGTGATGATCGAGAAGAAGTGCCGCAACGCCCTGCGATCTGCAGCGCAAGTTCTATGTCGCCTCGTGAATGGTTAACGGTATATTTTAAATGAAATATATCATAATATATTACACACATGATTAAAAGTAATTCCTAGTTCATAAACTAGGAATTACTTTTAATCATGTGTGTACAATCATTCATGTGTTAAATCATTAAAAATGCAGTAATTACGCGTGTATACGCATTCCATTGTATTCAAATAGTAGATCCCAAGTTGATTTGACTATTTATTAGAAGACAGTATAAATATTTGCACGAAAAAGTAGCTATAAGTAATTAGTTACCTACTTAACATACTAAAATGGTATTTTGCTTGTCAAAATCCAAATAATACCTGCTTCTGTCTGTCTATCACCTGTTCACGCTTAAACCGCTAAACAAATTAGGATTAGACTAGACGATAAGAGATAGAGTTAGGATAGTTTTTATCCCGATATTCCCACGGGATCGACACTTTAAGCGGGTGAAACCGCGGGGCGCTGCTAGTAACTGATAAAACCTAAACACAAAATATATGTATATACTTAGATGTTATGTCATAGGTTTAATGATTTTCATAGTTCTCATATGGCGATCTTTACCTCCAAATATATAACGTAACACTTTAGGGTACCATATTACTTAACATTTTTTGTTTGCATAAGTGTACCCTACCCAATGATACTACATTCTTCGTGCGCGGAAGCTTTGAAAAAAGATCTGCATAGCTATTCACAACCACTCGATATGCTTCCGTACCGTATCGAACATAAATCAATGTCATCATAGGAGTCCTCCAAACGCTGTTCACATCTCCAAAACCCGACCGAACCGAACCCGAAGCCCAAATTTTTAAATAACCAAATAGTCTTTAATGAACCTGCCTGCCATCAAGGCTCCCGCAGACAGATGCGACGCGACTCCCATAGAACAATTTCATAGAAATGGTTCCACCAGGGTCGCGTCTCGCGTGTCTGTAAGAGCCATCAGTGATGGCTCTTACAGACCAGGCAAAATAAGTAATTCACACTGTGATGGCCCATCACAGTGTGAATTACTTATTTTGCCTTTGTGTTAATCAAAGAGGAACAGATCAAGTGATGTGGTTTCAATTCATCACGTGAAGTTCGTATTTATAGTTGGGTCACTTATCAGCAGCCTGTTATCAGCGACAGTCCTGCTTACAGCCCAAGCGTTAGAAAATCGCTGATATGATTGTAAGTGCGGGAATTTATTTATTTATCATTATTATTGCAATAGGAGCTGAAATGGACGTCGACATTTTAAAGTGGGGTAATTAATTATTAATGTCAAGTCGGGTTTTCATTATGGAAGGTGTGCCCTATAAATCCGATCAGATCCGAATGGAAATGTCCGTAAAAATACCACTCAACCTTACCTCCGAAGTTTGCAAAGCGAATAATCATAAATAAATATAGTTGACGGACTTTGGGAACTTGGGAAAAATAATGTTCCTACCAAGGTATCTTCGGAACTTAACGGAACCCTTGGGGGCCATATAATACGCACAACTTGTAATTAAACGGAAGTTACCATCCACACTCACGCGTGAAAACAGTAGCGCGCGAGACTCGGTGCCTTGGTTATTTGGTTATTTGGTGGTGCTTACGGAGGACGGTGCGTCAAAATGAGCGTCAGTTGGACGAACGAGCAGGAACTCGTGTTGATCGAGTGTTATCATGCCGAACCCATTTTATGGGATGCTAAACACAAAGATCATAAAAATAAAATGAAAGTACATGACGCATGAACACACGCAACTGAACGATAGCGAATGTGGAGGGACAAGTTTTTCGCGACGACTTAGCGGCAAAATTACGCCGTGAATTCACGCCGTGAATCACACAGGAGTCTGGAGCCCGCATAACACGTTACATTACGCCCCGTAACGCCGGTCGGTACCCGCCTTAATATACTACAAATAAGTAATAATTGAGATTGGGTTACCATCATAATAATCAACAAATGAGAGAGCACACTATTTTTTCATGTCTAGATTAGCATAGCTGATGATTTCTGCTCGGTCGTAAGTTTTGCTAAAGAAAATAGGCTATTATCGTTTAAGTACTTACTAAACGTTGCAAACCGTAGATAGTCACGAGCATAGATATATAGCTACAGCCGGTCGATTCTTTAAAAATCTCACCGTGAAAACTTGCGTGGAGTGAGCTGTCAGTGTCATCCCACTGATGCTAGGGATTGACCAAGCATTCATTTACAATCATAATAGAGATTTTAATAATATTTTTATGCTAATCCTATTGATCATTTTATATAATTTCAAAGCTAGTATTTTAGTTGTCAAAACATTACTATTTGTGGGGTTTAAAATAAAATAGCAAAACAGAAACTTCGTCAGAATCTCAATGTTGTTTTTTTTTCTTTTTTTTCAAAGACCGTGCAGTGATCACGCCACACAGACAACGTGGGATTAAATTATATGGTCCGTCACCAAAAAACATAAATGATCAATAGAATTAGCATAAAAATATTATTAAAATCTCGATTATGGTTATAAATGTATGCGTGCGTGGTTAATCCCTAGTATCAGGTGGGATGACACTGACAGCTCACTCCACGCTCACTTCACCTAAGTTTTCACGGTGAGATGGTTACAGAATCCCACTGCAGATCTGACAATAGTAATACCTACATTTATGCTCGTGACTGTTCCTATACCTTCTGAACTAAATATACATGAAGAAGGCAAGTATGGAATTGGATCACAGTATCTAGCTAGATACACATATTTATTTGAGCAAGCTTTAATTCAGGAAATATACCCGTAAATATTCAGAAAATTCTAGAAAAGTCTTCTCAAAATTATTAAGTATGTAATTATATGAAAGAAGAAGATAGACATCTTAACTGTTTGCGAATCGAAATGGCCTTTCCTGATTTCCATATAGTAAACCCGACTGAAATTATAAACTTTTACTTAGGGCTGATTTTTCCATCGCCAGCACGCGTAGCATGAACACTTCTATCTCTACTAAGAGAGACACATTGCTTTCTATACAAAGTGACATTTCTTTTCTTCATTTTTGACATACCGCCTAGAAATCTTTCTACAATCTGTCATTTTGTCTTTCGTTTCCAACGATCTTTGTCTAGGTCCTTTTATAAGTAGACTATTTCAGAAGAAAGTTTTCTATCCCAAATGTCAAAATCACTCTGACAACTGTCAGTAGTGAAGAGATTTTGTAATCGCTAAAGACAGTAGAAAACTTTCTACTCGACGGCCATAAAGTATGTACGGTTATCTACAAAATCCCACGAAAAAAAAAACAAAATTCCCAAAATTCCAATGGCTTAACGTGCTTTCCGAGGCACGGAGGGGTCTCGGTATGTAAAGATCACCCATCCACGGACCAACCGCGGCAAGCGTAGCTTAACCTGATCGATCAACTTGTGCGGCTGTTATTATTTGGCCACGGACTCCTCCTTATAATGTGATTTAATATTAGTAAAAATTAAGAATCAAAAAGAAAAAAAAAATCCTATGACAAAACAAAGAATTCCGAGTCGAATAATGTAAAAGACTGAATTTCGTAAAAAGTGCAGTTGACTCTTTCTACTTTGCTGCCGTCGTACTGTCTACACGGAACGTCATCTTTGTCGACTCTTCCGTCAACAAACCGGTGCTCATGCTACGCGTGCTGATAACTTTTATTCGAGGAATAAAATTGACGTTTGACAGTTTTTGTATGAAATAATATTGTCAAATTTTTAAAATTATTCCTCGAATAAAGTTATCAGATGATTGAAAAATCAGCCCTTAATGAAGTTAAAATATTTGCAAGGGTAAGATGCATACGTACTTATAACTCTAATAGAAGTCAATTTAATTATGTATTTTATCATTTTTAGGGCTGATTTTTCCAACGCCAGATAATTTTATCGGAGGAATAATTTTGAATTTTTGACAGTTCTTCTATACAAAAACTGTCAGAAGTCAATTTTATTCTACGAATAAAAATCATCTGTCGATTGAAAAATCAGCCCTTAATCTGACAAAAGCGAGTTTGTTTTTTACTATTTTTTTTTTTCGTTTTTTTCTTAATTGTAAGGGCAAGGTTTGTCTGAAAGAATTTGGAAAAGCAGAGGACGGGTAGCAAGTATAATTCAATTGTTGAAATGTTACTTCAGTACGACATCTAAGGAAATTACGTGCTTACTAGAAGCTTGTTTATCGAAACTTAATAGCTTTCGTATATCCTGGAAATAAGCCCTCGATTGACATCAAATTGTATCTACAGGGTAAAGGATAAAATCACACGCAAGGTAAAATGTAGGTCGCCTGCTCAGTCACGGTCTAATGATAGTATAACAATATCGTTTCCGCAAGGGCGTGCAAGACAATTCAGTCGGATTACATAATTCTTTTACAAGATTTCGACTGAGAATCTGCATAGCTACGTATATTTTTTGATTATTTGAAGGTAGCTAAATGTTATTATTTCTAGGTTATGCGTGTAAGTTAGGTAGGAAAGTTTTTGAAAAATACGAATTAATTAAAAAAAAAAAACCGGGCAAGAGCGAGTCGGACTCGCTCACCGAGGGTTCCGTAACATCCGGGTTTATGCATAAGGTTTATGTTTATGAAATTAAATGTTTTTTAAATATTTGAGTTGGTTGAATAAAAGGTAAATTGCGGTTTACGATTTATGACGTATTAAAAAAAAACTACTTACTAGATCTCGTTCAAACCAATTTTCGGTGGAAGTTTACATGGTATTTATTGTACAGCATATATTTTTTTTAGTTTTATCATTCTCTTATTTTAGAAGTTACAGGGGGGGGGACACACATTTTACCACTTTGGAAGTGTCTCTTGCGCAAACTATTCAGTTTGGAAAAAAATGATATAAGAAACCTCAATATCATTTTTGAAGACCAAACCATAGATACCTCACACGTTTGGGTTTGACGAAAAAAATTTTTTTTAGTTTCAGTTCTAAGTATGGGGAACCCCAAAATTAATTGTTTTTTTTCTATTTTTATGTGAAAATCTTAATGCGGTTCACAGAATACATCTACTTACCAAGTTTCAACGGTATAGTTCTTATAGTTTCGGAGAAAAGTGGCTGTGACATACGGACGGACAGACAGACGGACAGACAGACAGACAGACAGACAGACATGACGAATCTATAAGGGTTCCGTTTTTTGCCATTTGGCAACGGAACCCTAAAAACACCTGTTTTGAAACCAAAGCGTTTTCGACACCTCTTTTTTTTTCAAAATTAGGTCACGTCTATGAGTAAAGGCTCAATGCAGGCGCGATGCGACGGTGCGACGCGATTCTGGTGGCACAATTTTTATAAAGTTTTTGTAGAAATTGTTCTACTGGCTAGAGTCACGTCCGTCGTGCTGTCGCGTCGCGCATGTCTGCGGGAGCCTTTACTATTTTACGATCGATCATAAATAGAATTATCTTTCTGAAGTCTGATACAAAACAGACGTTAGGTATGAACTGAATAGTTAGGGAAGCCGACGGATTTGATTAGTGATGAATAAAGTGAAAGTGGTTTAGTTGGCACAACACTGTATACACAGTTAACAATTTATTAAATTACTTGAGACTGCTTGTAATTAATATTCGTCGTTCCCAGTTCCTTATGATAGCATTCATTTTGCGATTGGTTTGATAGGTAGATACTAAGAAAATTCTTCGCAACTGTAAACTCGTGAAAATATTGACATTGCTAAAGGATATATAAGGACGTCGATGATAAAATATAATAATCTTTGGTGGCAATAGAGTTAACCTGCTTACCTTTAAAAAGGTTTAGGTGGAAAAAAGAATAGAATACAATGGTTTTCATCACCTGCCTAGCCTTTTCCAAACCATGTTGGGGTCGGCTTCCAGTCTAACCGGATGTCGCCTAAATGGTTTGTACATATTTCCATTTTCAATAAATAATAATAAGTCCGTCCCACTGTTTTAGAATAATAATCCTACTAATATTAAAAGTTTATGAGGATGGATGGAATGGATGGATGTTTGTTACTGTTTCACGAAAAAACTACTGAACGGATTTTGATAAAACTTTACAGTAATATAGCTTATTATACATCAGAATAACACATAGGATACTTTTTATCCCGATATTCCCATTGGATCGACACTTATGCGGATGAAACCGCGGGGAGCTCCTAGTGCTAGTATTATAGCTCTGTTAGTAGACTAGAAGTGCTGTACCTGTACATATTTATATTTGTCCCCAGACCCAGTGAAGTAAGTACTAATATACCTATTACCCTGTACTTATTTTTGTTGCTGACGATCCTTCAGGATCAAAAACAAAAGAAAAAGCGGATCAAACCGGTATGAGAAAGTTTATAGTGGATAAGACAAAGATTAAAACAGAACATGATCCAGGAGGGGATCGAGGTGGGGGTTGGGGTTCAGCGGATCAGAACGGAATAATAAGTTCGATGACAAAATAAGGTTAAATTCTGATACTGTTCCACAATTACGTAACCAATAACATGGTTCTATGATGTATTGGTCATAATAATGTAGATGTAAGTGTAGACCATGGAAACTTGGAAAGTACCCCAGAGAGTTAAAAAAATATTACGACTTAATTCCCGTACGGATACTATACGAAACAAGTATACAAAGAGCGAGTTGCATCAACTAACTATAACGATAACCAATGCCTTGACAGCCGTCAAATCTCGGTTTGCACACTATAACCTTACCCACTCAACTTCGGGCGGTTTTGCACCAAGTAACTATACTTACTTATCGATAACCAATGCCTTGTCAGCTGTCAAACGTCCGGTTAAGCAAAATACGGGATGCGTGAATCGTGCTATAATTATCAAATAGTTAATGTATACTTAGCTTTATTATTCCACTATCGAAAAATATGCCAACTGTTCGGTTAAAGCAGGTATGACTACCTACAATAGGTATGTATACAATACAGACTAAGCTGACATAATCCTCTCCACACATATATTTAGCCAGATGAAATTGCTTTAGGCTTTTACCCAGTCTTTACATACTTAAGTAATACATAAGAATCTCGTGTATGAAAAAGTTAAGGAAATGAGAGATAACAAAAAAAAGGTCGCGCCGCACGCCGCGGTGAGATTACCTACGTCTGAAAATGTTTTTTATAGCCGAAGGTTACATCGCTGCATCCCAAGTAGAACGCGCGCCATATTTGGACCGGTTTCGCCCGATAAATTCTCTCCACCCAGTAACCCATTTTATAGGAACCATTGACAAACTGTATATTCTCAATTTGACAACATGAGGCCACGAGCTTCGGTTTCTAAATTGGGAAATTGAAGTTGGAAACTTGGCTAACTTCACCTAGCATTAGGCACTGAGTTGATAGCCCGCAAAGTTCATAATTTCTTTGTAAAAAAAAAAAAAAACTTCAGAAATTATGGAATTCGCGGGCTGGATTGAGAGTTTTACAATTTCAACATCAAATTCTCAATTTAGAAACTGGGTCAATAAACTTTTTCAAGCTATGAGAAATTAAATCCATACATTAAGGATACTTAATAGGAATTTCATTGATCGATAACTAATTTAAGATTTTTTTGAAAATATTTTCTAATAAAACATTACAAAATATTCATTGGAAAATCCAAAAGTGCACGACATAAAGTTCATTTGATCGTATAAAAAACCATAGATATAGATATTATATTAGTTACTTTTTTAATGATTATTATTGATTATAAATAATAAATAATATAATTATAATAAATATTCTTCAAATTATAATTAAACTACTTTGAATAAAAGAGCCATTTTCAATAGGGTTCCTCATAAGGGTGAAACGAATATATTTAAAAAAAACGACGGGTTGCACTCCGGGAGTGCCGGCAGAAGTGAAAACTTGAATATTAACATTGTTAACTGTAACTGTAACTGACTGTCTGTCTGTCTGTCTGTAATTTGATCCGGAATAACTCATCCTGTATACTTGTTTTCAATGTTTGATATATTTTTGAAATCTTACGAATTTTCGATCAGGGTCACGTGTCATCTTACGATCAGGGTCACGTCTATAGATGGGCAATCCACCCGGGTTTAAACCCGGTGCTTTGATAAACACCCAATTTTGTAGGTGTTTATGGGTGTTTATCAAAAGCACCGGGTTTTGGATTGCCCATCTATAGCACGTGTCATCTTACGAATCTTACGATCAGGGTCACGTGTCCTGACGCGAGTTTAACATTTTTACCCATTACAAAGAAAAGTGTACAACGCCGCTAAAGAAGTTTTCACTTCAAAAATCTCAATTAATAGATTTGTTCGCAAGCTACAATGTTTTCAGGTTTCACACTTGATTGACGGGATTTTTTTTAGAAACATTTTTTTAACGTTTCTACTGCATTAAATCAATTTTTGTAAAGTAAAGAATTGATCTACATTAAATTAACCATACAATGATATATAAATTAAGTAGGTTCTGTGTACTACCAGGAGTATAACAATAGAAACAGTTGCAGAAAGGAGGCTACAAAAAAATTTCGATCGTAAAGGACTCTCTAATGCTTCGAATTATGAGGCATTAGCCTAATAGAACGCGAATGCGCGATCATCGTAGGTTCGTGCGAATTTTACTTGTACGAACGCGCGATCAAACATATTGAACTCGAATAGGTGTCCTAACTGAAAATCACACGACGCGGTCGCACGACTCAAATGTTAGAAAATCTATTCGCGCGAACTTAGTTCGTACGAAAAAGCGATCAAACATATTAAACTCGAGTAGGTGTCCTAACTGACAATCGCACGACGCGGTCGCGCGACTGAAATGTTTGAAAATCTATAAATCTATCTATAAAATAGGTCATCCAATTATTTCCCGACAGCAAAAATTGAGCGTCTCTGACGTCCGTGGTTGTTAGTACCGACCGCGACCGTGCCAGTGCCACGAAAATAGTTCCAAATAACAAGCTTTAATTCAGGAAATATACCATCAAACGGGGTGAATAGCGATGCAGGGGTGAATTGGGATGAAACTTTAAAATGGATTTTAGCGTTGAAATAATACAATTTGTTGCCGAAAAGGACACTTAATCGTTAATTATAATACAATAAACACATTAGACTCCTTTTGGGCAACAAACTATATTATTTCAATGTTAAAATCGCTTTTAAAGTTTCGTCCCGATTCACCCCGTTTGAGGTACCAGTAAATATTCAGAAAATTCTAGGAAAGTGTTCTCAAAATTATTAAGTACCTATGTGAAAAGAAGATAGACATCATAACTATGTTTGCGAATGAGAGGTTTTTCTTTTGAGTATTAAAAAAAAACATAGTTTCCAAGAACCCTGAAGATGGCGTTGAACTGACTACGTTACTAGGTGCCAAAGCCAAAACGCTTGGAAAAAAAACATTGCGTCACGTCACATACGCTCGTTGACTGACACTTTCGTTTTACGATATCAAAATTGCATCCAAGTGAAATAATCAAAAAATAATGTGACGTCCCGTTCCTTGTAGTAACTTACCAAGTTTAGCGCCATCTATCCAGCGACTAGGGAAAGGTTAAAAAAAAAGAAAAGAAAATCTCTCATTGAAATGGCCTTTCCTGATTTCCATATAGTAAACCCGACTGAAATTATAAAATTTAACTTAATGAAGTTAAAATATTTATTTGCAAGGCTAAGATGCATGCGTGCCAGTGCCAAACCAGGAACTCCACAGTCGCTCCCGTCGTAAATTCGCGCGATGATAACGTATTCGCGTTCTATTAGGACACCCAGTTTTTAAAATCGCGTGAACACGCGATGGTCGCGTCGCTACTCGCGCGATGATCTCGCGTTCTATTAGGACGATGCCTGAGTCGTGCAATATCGTATCAATTATGTTCAGTATCTAAATAACCATGGAGAATGGAGTGGTAACTATCAATGGTATTGAAACGGATAGATGTCAAAGTATAAGTAAATATTCGTTACGGCCGCGAATCATATTTAGATCAACGTACAACCTGATACTGACATGCAAATTTTATTAAATGCGACGGAGCTTTCGCCGCAAAACATAACACGTCCATCCTCCATGCTAAATCCTAAATGGATGCGGCTTATATCCTGAGCACGATTCGGATTTTCGGTAGAGTTTGAGCCAGACTAAAAAAAATTAAAACCAGGTAGGTATTGCTCTTTAGGGTCCATTACGAAACGAAGGTAGTCCATAAATGCTGGTGCGTTTTCTACTCCAAAGAAATTTTAAAACAAAGAATTTTTTTTTTTTTTACTTATGAGTCTTATGACTTTTATGAGGTACAGACGCCAGCACATCAAGCTACTACAATAGTCAAATTTCTTTACGCTTCCATAGGCATGCTAAAGAACTGGCCCGCTATTCATCCAGAACGTTAAAGTGGGATCGGCCAAGAGTACATTCTTCTTTTGCACGCAGATCTTTTGCATTTCTTGGGTCATATCTCTACTCTAAATTCTATTCCCATAATAGATCTATACCTTAACGTACAACAGCTGTAAGAATGCAATATTCAAATGGCCAAACGGATAAACCCCAAAAATTATGACCAAACGGAAGACCTTTTACAAACATAATATCTGACATACAAAAAAAAAACTTGCGCGCTTTTGCACCACATACACCCCATACGTAACAAACACCACACACTCAAACCCTGTCAAAGCACCTACTTATACCCCTGTCATTAAACCGTCTTTCTACAATATAATAATTTTAGTTAGTTAGTTTTTTTTATATTGTACTGTTTTTTTCTGAACTGAATTAAGTTTTTATTTATTTATTATCTTTAGTAGATTTTCAACTTTATCGCTAACGTATAAGATTCAATGTTGATTGGGAAAATTTGACAGTTTCGGGTAGCTTGATGTGTCTGTACAAAAGTCTTCATTATGCGAAATTACCCTACTCAAGTCTTTACTTGAGTAGGGTAATTTCGCCTAGTGAAGACTTTCATTTTTTTTCTTCACTAATTCGTTAATTAGCGGAAACAACGAAAGTTTCGTGGAATAGTCCTTCATTATTTCCGGGTAAATATACCTACATAATTCAAAAATATCTGCAAGATTTTAGTCGTTTATATAAACAATTTACTTACTAATAAAAAACTTTTTACAAAAAAAAACATCCGACTTCCAAAAAAGTGAAAAATAACTTAAATATCAGTGAACTTAGTTTTTTTTTTTCGTTTTTTGCCACAGACTTTCAAAATTAAAGTTATTCTTCACTTTGCAGTGTTTTATTTTGTAAAAAAAAAAACACTTTCTAGTTGTGGTACTTACGTACCCCACACAGATTCATATAGGTAGGTACCACTAGTTGCTATGGAAATAACAGTGATAGGAAGTTAATATTAGGTCTTTACCTATGAAATTGCCGTTTTGTATGAAAAAATTTAAACGAATTTTTTTCATGTAAGTATTTTTTATTTGTATTAATCGAAGTAATCACCCATGCAATCAATGCATCTTTGCCAACGCAGTGGCAGTTTATTGATGCCCTTCTTAAAGAAATCAGCTGGACGGGAGGCAACAAATTCTTCAAAGGCATTTTGTACTGCCTCTCGGGTATTGAATTTTTTTCCGCCAAGAAGTTATCCAAATTCTGGAAAAAGTAGTAGTCTGTAGGCGCAAGGTCTGGTGAGTAGGGCGGATGACGGTGAGCTTCCAACCCCAGTTCTTGCAACTTGGAGACCGTCTACTGTGCAGTATGAGGTCGCGCGTTGTCGTGCAGGAGCAGCGGAGACGAGCGATTGACCAATGCTGGTTGGAGATGTGCCAGCTTCTCCATCATTGTGTTCAGTTCTTCACAGTACACATCTGCAGTCATGCTCACCCCGTTTGGTAAGAAGCTGTGATGAATCATACCGGCGCTAGACCACCAAACAGTGACCATAACTTTTCTAGGGGTAAGTTTTCGTTTAGGGCATTGTTTAGGTGGTGAACCAGGATCCAACCAACTTGCTGAGCGCTTGCGGTTATCAAACAGAATCCATTTTTCATCGCAGGTAACAATGCGGTTCAAAATTCCTTCATTTGTGTGACTGTTGAGCAGTGCAAGGCACGTCACGACACGTACTTCGCGCTGGCGATCATTGAGTTCGTGGGGCACCCATTTGTCAGCTTTTTTACCTTGCCAATTTGACGCAAATGGACCAATATTGCCGTAGATTGTGTATCATCAGCTTCCACAATCGCCTTTAATTCGTCATTGTCGACCAAAGTCTTCGGACGACCGCGAGGTTAATTTTTCAGGTCGAAATTTCCAGAACGGAAGCGAGCAAACCAATAACAGGTGGTGCGTTGGTTTGTAGTGTTAGCTCCGCAAACGTCGTTGATGTTGCGTGCCGCTTGTGCCGCGTTGCTTCCACGACGGTACTCATATTCCATAATTACTCGAATTTTTAACGTATCCATGATGACGAAAAAGATTTAAATGCGATGAAAATGTAACACTAATCAATAAACAAATGACTACTTTTGGAAAAAAAAATCCATGTTTTTAAAATAAAATTAATTTGAAATTAGAATTCTTAGCCAAACAAAAATTATTTTGATTTGAAATGGCCAGTACTGCAGAACGGCAATTTCATAGGTAAAGACCTATTATAACATCATTATCACGATTGACGTGTAAAAGTGTTTGTACAAACCTACTTACAAAAAATAAAATCATTTATCATCATAAATATACACTAACCGGACTATACTCATAGGTTTAGGAAGTAAAATAAAGGTAAACACAAAAACCGACTAAACGTTATACCAGTCTATTCAGTTGTCATGCTACGTCACAGTTGTACTCTTCAATTTAGTAACGTTATTAACGAATTATAACGTTGCTAAATTGGATCGTTTAGTCAGTTAACCATGTCGCGTGGTGTTTTGTTTACCTTTATTTTACTACCTAAACCTATGTAGTATAAATACGTATTATTGAAGCTAACTCAAAAACTACCCGAGCAAAGTTAATAAAATGTATATTTATGGGATCACCGCGTAAGCTTACACTGCTAAATAAAAAAATGGTTTTCTAAATCGGATTTTCGAAATTGACGAAAATATCAATGAATTCATATAAAATATAATATATATACATGTCGGAAATATGTCATTCGTTTGACTATTCGGAACGTCAGCGACATCTGGTGGCGCTGGACAGAGTCTAGCCTGAGTCCGTGGGGGGTCGAGGACTGAGGAGAGCGAGCAGCGAGGTGGAGCGGCGCACTTGACCATTGGACGTCGTACGAACAACATGTGCTCAGAAACTATCGCGCGTTCCGTATCGTTGAGTGTGTACCTACAGTGTGTGATAAAACTGTTCGTCAAATTATAATCTGATTTGGACTGTAAACGGTTTTTCTATTGCGCAATAACCGACAGTACCCATAGTACGCCCACAGTAATTAAAATATGCCTGATGATATCGAGACACACATACCTTCTCCGTCATACATACAGGATGTTTGGCAGAACGTTGAACATACGAAAATGGTGGATAAAAAAAATGTTTTGCTTTCTTCTAGTTTCACCACTTTCTTAACTTTAAAGTGTAATTTTTATTAAAAATGGGTAAAACAGGCAATATTTTTTTTTTTTTTATAATTAATGTTGGCAGATTCTTATAAAACTATTGCTTTATTCAGATGTTAGCTAGAAAAAAGTTATGAGTCCTCAAACTTACAGAAAGATGTAAAAAATACTTAAATCTTAATTCAACTTTCATTAAAAAAAAAAAATGAATGAGGAGTTCAAATTCTAGCAAAACATCCCTAGTGTGTGACCCTTCTAATGGTATGTAATTTGCTTTTATAAAAAAAAACTTTAAAGAGTTCTTTCATAATTTTGTCAAGCAGGAAATTTTTGACGAAACTCTACCTTTACGGAAAGTGAAATGTTTTGTGAAATTTAATAAGTACTGCAAGGTTGGTAAAAATTAAATGATCGATTGAAATTATGTAAAAAAAACTAATATTGCCGGTTTTACCCATTTTTAATAAAAAATACACTTTAAAGTTAAGAAAGTGGTGAAACAAGAAGAAAGCAAAAAAAATTTTTAAAGGGCCAGGGCCAAATAAATTAGGGCTGAGTAAGTAGCAGATGACCCCACCTGACCACCATTTTCGTATGTTCAACGTTCTGTCAAACACCCTGTATAGACGAATTGGAATTGGGATCCACCTCCTTTATAAAGAAGTCGGTTAAAAACTAATCATATTTACCCACGAATCACGGACGACCTAAATAAAAATCTTGATAAGTCGATCACTAATGTTATTTGGGGAAAGGAAAATATTATTTTCAGATTCTCAGAAATTGAATAACAACGTTATTAGTTTTACTCGCCGCGAGTCGCGACAGAGCTTGCGGCCTTTTCCCAAATGATCCTGTATAAATTACGAAAAAGACATAAAATAATATGAGTATTTATTTATTCAATTATTTGGCTAAAGAAAACTCCACCTGTAATTTTGTTTGTAAAAGAAAGAGAATTAAAATATGAACACCTATCTAAAATGTATTTAAGTTGATACGTAAAAAATAAATCTATATTACTGACAAAGGCCGCAGGCGAATTGGGCGGGGCTTATTAAAGTGACAGAGTCAATTATTTCACATGCGAAAAACGAGAGCGCAACAATGCGCTGGAACTGGAACCAAAAAAACAACGTAAGCGCCAAACAAAATTAAAATTGTTTAAAAATAAATTAAGCTGTGTATAAAAATATTTTCAGTCAGACTTTTCAATTACCTGAGTATTACGCACATTTTGAATGCAATTTTGCAAGGAAATTACAGAAACAGAAGAAGTACAGAAAAAAATATAAAAAAGGTATTTTCAGTCTTTTCGGAATTAAATTCTTTCGAAGAAATTTAACCCAATTGCGTTTTCCTTTAGTTAGAGTATTAATCAAATAGTCAATAAACATATACTTAACCAAAAAGTTAAATCCATACATGCTGTATTAGTGATATAAATGGTTACTAAAAAAACCCCAATTTATTTATTTATTTTTGGTATGGCCTTAATTTAGGCCTCATTGAAAGAAATAATCAACTAACATGAACAAAAAGTAATACATACTCGTAATTATCCTGATGGCGGGCGTAGAGAATTTAAGGTGGCTATAGAACCGATCTAATTGGATTAAAAGCAAATCGGTGTAAAAAAGTACATCAAACCTAAGGGTAAATTAAAGTAGATTCGTCGACTTGTACTTTATTTCCTTTTGTAAACAAAATACACGGAGTTATTTACTTGGATTTACACTGGATATCAGGGCCCTATATCACAAACTTTACAATTGATACAATTAAACATTTGTAAATCTTACAAGTGTCTTTGTATTGTACAGACGCCAGCACATCAAGCTACTACAATCTGTCAAATTTATTTAATATTAATAGACTTTCAACTTTATTACTGAAACAGAAGGTTCAAACTTGATTGGGAAAAATTAACAGTTTCGGGTAGCTTGATGTGCTGGCGTCTGTACACAGGGCGACACATCTAGCTAATATTTCCAATTCCAGTTTTAGCTGAACTCGAAATTTAAATGTTTTTCGTAATGTTTTTTTTTTTTTTCCTTATTCAGCAATAAACTTGAAATTCTATTAAAGAAATTTGGCAGATTGTAGTAGGTTAATGTGCTGGCGTCTGTACAATCAAGTCAGCTTATATACTGGTTATGTATAGCTTGATGTGTAGCCGTTCGTACCACAAAACTCGAAGCCACATGACATAATTGTAACGGAAAAACCTTACAAGTATGTAAATTGTAGGGACAAGTCTACCATTTACATATTTGTAATTCCTGTGTAACGCAATATTTTCTACAATTTAACAATTATGTAGAATTGTAGACTTGTAAAATTTTTTGGTATGTGTCACCGGTGGATTAGGCTAAGTAATAACAGCCGCACGGGTCGATAGATCAGGTGAAGCTATGCTTGCCGCGGTTGTTCCGTGGATGGGTGACCATCTTCACATACCAAGACCCCTTCGTGGCTCAGAAAGCACGTTGAGCCGTTAGTCCCGGCTGTCATTCATGGATCTTTGACAGTCCTTACGGGTTGTCAGTAGCCCGAAAGTCTGACAACCAGTTTTACCAAGGGTTATGGAGGTCAGATAGGCAGTCGCTCCATGTAAAATACTGGTATCTAGCTGCATCCGGCCCCAACATATTTGGGAAAAGACTAGGCAGATGAGATGGATCAGTAAAGATTTCTGAAATGTGCCTCCACTGTTCCTTCAAGAATGATCAGTCGCTGGAGTGACTTTTTCGCTGTGCCGTTAAAAAACAGCTCCAGAACTCTTATATAACAGAGCTCTTTGCATGAAGAGCACAGAATAATAATAAATACACTTCACGTTGTGGAAGCTACCGACTTAGCGTGAGGAGGTATGAAGCACAACCTTGACGTGGGTTTTATGCTACTCGTAGCTTTATACGACACATCATAAAACTTTTTAACGACTGCACTATTAAGTTTGTAGTGACTCTCATCATTAACACATAATTGAATGACGTAATGGGTGAAAAGAAAATCAATTGTGACTGATTTCAAAGCATCTCCTTCATCCAATTGAGTAGAATTAATTTAAATTAAATTATTTACTTTTCCTAAAGTTGTATCCATGTTTTACCAACATATTTGTCGAAGGGAACTCGTCCTGCTCTCGTCAGCATGACTAGTTCCAGTTTTGTGTTCAGTGTCATTGTGGCCTTCACAGATATATCAAGGAAACCTGATTAGGATGACGTAATCGGTAGGTATGTAAATACTGACGCTACTGTTGCTAGTGTTGCTACTTTGTACTGTCCAGTTTCATATCTATTCTCTAAAGTCTAAATAAATAGGACCTATAAAACCAGGTGCTTTCTTTCTTGAGCCTTCTTCAACTTCTTGATGTATTTTGATGCGGTTTTCACCACAATTTTAAGAATTTCTTGAGGAGGATTTTAATAAACACTCAAGATATGAATTAGGGTCACATAAGGTACCTGAAAGTCTAGGCTACCTTAATGAAATAAATTGTGTTTAATAGACAATTAAATGTTCCTTAAATCAAAGTAATAAAACTTCTTAGTTACTGTAAAGTTATGCTATCAAAAATGTCAAAATAATAAAAAAATGGGACGTTTGTAAATGAAACTACGAATTTTCTGCATCTGGTTTTGGTTTTGTTTCTATTCTGTCATATAAAAAGGTTATGAACAGCGTTCAATATTCATTATTAAAGCTATAATAATGTTGCTTACACCTGAAGAATGCATCAGAATTCTCACAATGGTTGGTGTGTCGCTGTCAACTGTACAACGAGTTCTCCGACTTTACGAAGAAACCCGCTCTAACCTACGCAGACCAGGAACAGGCAAGGCCAGGTGTACCACAGCACGAGAAGATCGACACTTGATCAACACAATGCTTCGAATCCGGTTTCTCACAAGAACTGCACTTACATATCAGTTTCGACGCCTCGGAGGAAGTAACCCAAGTGCATGGACTGTAAGACGACAACTTGCTGAAGCAAATTTAAAACCATTAAGAACTGCAAACGGCTCTAAATTGGAGCGTGGGGATCGTATTTCGAGATTAACCACTTAAATTGGAGTATTGAAGATTGGTCAACATTGTATGTCTATACACTGTTGTTCTTCCGTCGTTCTTTCTTCTGGTCTTCTGACCTGGGGAGCGATTCAAGCAAGCATGCATCGAAGAGAAAGTGGCCTGTGGCGGTGGATCCGTACTTGTATGGGCCCGAATTTCTGCAGAGTTGCACAGAGCTGGTGGTTATAGAAGACGGCACTATAACCAGCGAAAGACACGTGGAAGAAGTCCTAAACGAATAGGTTGGTCCATTTATGATCAATTTGGGAGAGGATACTATCTTTATGCATGACGATGCCCGGCCTCATACTGGTGAAATTGTGAATGACTACCTTCAAGAGGTGAACATTAACTGAATGAAGTGGCCAGCACGCAGCTCGGACCTCAACCCAATCGAGCATGCTACGAGCTCGGACGATATGTGAGACACCGAAACCCTTCCCCGTTCATGCTTCAAGAGCTCAAAGTAACGCTCGTAGAGGAATGGGAGAATATTCCCCAACATAGCATAAGAAACTTGGTGTACAACATGCCAAACCACATAACCGAAGTAATGACGGCCCGTACAAAGTACTAAAACTCAAGAAAATTTTAAAGAGGTAGAAATAAAACATGCTTTTCTATTTTTTTGTTATATGATGAGATTGGTTATTTTTTTGTTTATGTAATTTATTATGAATATAATACAAAGTGACATTTTATTACTTTTTCTAAGGAACATTTGATTGTCTATTAAACACAATTTATTTCATTAAGCTAGCATTCTTAGTTTGCGAGACTTTCAATTAATCAATCTTTATTTGTGAACATATACATAAAAGGTCTTAAATATACATATATTGTAGTCGAGCTCAATATTCTAACAAAGAAATTGGTGTACAAATAGTATTTTTGTATAACATCATTTTAAAAAAAATCGATTAAAAAGTAAGTAAAGTTAAATAAATGTCAATTAAATGAAGAAATGTCAATGAAATTAAATTTTACATGCATGTCAAAGGAAGATAACATTATAGAAATTGTAATAATTTGTCATTAAAAATCTTCAATAGTCATATAAATTAGAAACAAAAACAAATTACTTTTAAGTGGACATTTTCTTCACTTCTTGAACATTTTGGTAATTTATATATTATATCCTTGGAGGCATTGCAAAAACACTGTTCCTAAATAGTGCAGTTTTAGACCGAACTGTTTGTAATCACAATCAGCCACAACGGCGCTGGCTACTTACACGAGCAAATTTGTGCAGATTATTTTTGACAAACATGGCTTTTTCAAATATGTACAACGATGACATTGTTAATATTATCATATTTAAAAAAAACGGTTTGCAACTGTCAGTTGTCTGTAAGTAGATAGCTCTTATGCATCTTTGTTGAAACTTAAATACTGTATATTTACCCCAAATATAATATAATTCCATATTCCCAAAATATAATTCCATATCTTAATGTTGAGGCCACTAGACCATGATATGCTGTTAATACTGTTTTCCGATAGGATGGTTTACTTAACATTATGCAAGGCATAGGAGTATGAGTTTAGTTTACTACACACTTTATCAATATGTGAATACCATTTTAATGTGTTTTCTATGTTTAATCCGAAAAATTTTATTACATTTGTTTCATTAATAACTTTGTCATTAGGTATATGTAATATTTAAGTTCAATTTGTGATTTACTCTTTGTTGAAATTTCATTATTACTGTTTTGTCTAGATTTTTAATCAAATTATAATTTTGCAGCCAATTCACAACTGATTTTAAATTAGGATGAATGTCAGCCTCTAATGTACTTACTTCGTCATTATTAAAAAGTAAGGTGCTGTCGTCCGCAAACATTGTCATATACGTTGACGCTGAAGAAAAGTCATTAATATAGATAATAAACAGAGGCGGTCCGACTACGCTACCTTGTGGTACCCCGTAAGTGACAGTTCTCTGGCTAGATTTATATGCGAGTTCGGTTTTTAGGGTTCCGTACCCAAAGGGTAAAAACGGGACCCTATTACTAAGACTTCGCTGTCTGTCCGTCTGTCTGTCTGTCTGTCTGTCTGTCACCAGGCTGTATCTCAAGAACCGCGATAGCTAGACAGTTGAAATTTTCACACATGATGTATTTCTGTTGCCGCTATAACAACAAATACTAAAAACAAAATAAAATAAATATTTAAGGGGGGCTCCCATAAAACTAACGCGATTTTTTTGCCCTTTTTTGCTCGATATCAAAAATGGCAACAGGTAGGCACTTGAAATATTCACAAAATACTCAGTTGTATTTTAACTTTAATAATAAATAATAAAATTAAAATAAAATAAATATTTAAGGGGGGCTCCCATACAACAAACATGTTTTTTTCGGCGTTTTTGCCTTGTGGTACGTGAGCGACCTTCGTGTGCGAGTCCGACTCGCACTTGGCCAGTTTTTTTTTACATATTCTACTAATTGTCGTTATTTGCTTTCTATTAAATAGGTAAGATTCTATTAAATCTAATATATTTCCTCTAATTCCGTATGCGATAAGTTTGTTTATCAGTATTTTATGGTCTACGCGATCGAAAGCTTTTGACATGTCCTTATAAAGCGCTAGAGTTGGTAGTTTTTATCCACTCTGCTGCTAACCATGTGCAAGAAATCTTAGAAAGCCATGTTAATTGATATGTTTTTTCGAAAACCTTTTTGGTTATCAACGAATAAGCTATTTTTCTCTAAGTATGAAGTAAGTTCATTATACTGCATTTCCAAATATTTTTGAAAAAATTGGCACTAATGCGATAGGTCTGTAGCAGGACATATTCTCTTTGCTATCTTTTTTGAAAAGCGGCTTTACAATGGCTATTTTTAATTATTCCGGAAAATAACCATGCAATATGCACATATTGTTAAGATGACTCAACACAGGTGCAAGTATTGTGGATACCTGTTTAACAATTTTTGTACTTATATCATCGCACCCAATGCTAGACGTATTTTTTGTGACATAATAATACGATGAATTTCAAAGGGTGTTGTAGGCAACATAAACATGAACATTTACCTAGTATTGGTGTATTTTTATTAACTGGCTTCACTTGATCCACAAAATAATTGTTAAAAACTTGTGCTATTTCACGAGGAACATTTTATCATTTGACTTGATTCTCATTATAGGTTCATTGGGCAAATTATGTTTATTCTTGTTTTTGTTGATAACTTTCCATGTTGCTTTACACAGATTCTGAGCTGAATGTATAAAACGACTGTGAAGGGCCCGCTGTATGACATTTATAATTATATTAAGCCGATTTGATTTTGCAGCTTTTTGAGATTTGTTTTATTTTGCTTATTCGGCAATAACCGGTACTTTCACTGCAATTCCCATTTTCTTTTACTGCATATCCTAATGCCACGACTAATCCATTTTGCTTTTACTTTAGTCGATATCTGCATTTTTGTATTTGGAAAGTACAAATCGTAGAGCAACCTAAACAAATCATAGAACAGCTTGAATGCCTTATTGGGATCAGTTTCCTTATATACGTCAGCAAAAGTGATGCACCTGATGTGGTCTACGAATTTCTGAACATTTTCTTTTGAGTAATCTCGTTTAGTTGAGAACCAGTAATTTATCATGCATGTCTGTCTAACTGGACAATTTTAAAGTTGAGCCGTATAATCGGATACCGCTAGCTCTAAAACTTCATTCTGAATTATGTTGTATAAGCAGGTTCATTTACCTTACTTTCAGGTATCTTTATGTGGCCCTAATTCAGTACTCTCGAGTGAAGAATACATGGTAATTACACGGGCGTCGCGGTGGGGTCGCTATAGTGTTATATAAAATTATACTTATAATTAGCTATCTGCCCTCTCTCCTTTGTATTCGTGGCCACGTTTCCTTACAGGAATCCGTGCAGACCGATAATTTTAAATGAGGATGCCTCATGTCTCTGTTACGAGATATGGAATAAATTATGGAAAGTTGAATTAGACATCGTTTTGACATAAGATTATCGTGAGAAAACATTGCACTCATGATGACATATTGGCGGGTTACATGACGGCAAGTTATGTAAGTAACACTGATGGTAAATAAAAGCTATCCGCTCTTTTGTAAGCAGAGCAACCAGTTTTCGACGCAGTCTTATGGACAATGTACCTATTTAACCAGCTGACATACATATATTATCAATTATCTAGGTGTATATAGTGGCAAAGCGTAACGTTTTTACGACTTGCCAAACTTCGTGATTTCTTTAGCTTAATATGAATTTAATATACACATAAATCTTCTGGAATAAAATATACTCTCAATGGTAGTGAAAACCGCAACAGTTATGCAGTGCAATCCGTTGTGCAGTTTAGAAGAACAACGCAGACACACAGTCAGACGAAAAGCGACTTTAATTTAAAATATGTAAAGATGACCTCAGCGAACGAGACATACTGAATCCAGACGGGACAGGGCACGTAGCACATGAGTTCATGTGACGTAAAGGTTATCTTTATTATACAAACAACGGTACTCAACAAATATCTAGTATTCATTGTAATTAAATAACTTCTGTGCCTGATAATGAATGATTTGCCGTTACTAACCCAGAGATTTCAGGAAAGTTATAATCACACTAATGTTATAAAGGCGAAAGTTTGTGAGTGTGTGTGTGTGTGTGTTAATATGTTTGTTACATCTTGACGCTCAAACGGCTGGATCAATTTTGATAAAATTTTGTATGGAGGTATCTGGAATAACATATAAGCTACTTTTTATCCCGATATTCCCACGGGATCGACATTGACGCGAGTGAAACCGCAGGGTACAGCTAGTGGGGGTTATAAATTACAAACATAGTAAAGTTTGTAATTTTGTAAAATCAAATAAGGTGATTTGGTCCAATCGCGCCTAAAGGGTTTGTTATTAACAACCTCACAAAATTCACTTACATGCCCACGGGAATCTCAAGTGATTTAAGTAAATGAACGAAACTACCTGGTTAAGCAGTGGCATTTACTAATGACTAATCATAACAATAACAAAATATTGATAAAATGTTGCTAAACCACCGAGAAAGTGAAAGTTTCTTAGTAATTTGTTTGCTGTTAAGGGGACAACATGACATGACCTAAAGCGCGGTCACTGCTGGACTGCACAGAGAAGAAAGAGAAGCGCGATGACACAACGCTGGTAATTTATTGCAAAATATGAAGCAATTATCTATTTTTTTTATCTATACATCATCTGCCTAGCCTTTTCCCAACTATGTTGGGGTCGGCTTCCAGTCTAACCGGATGCAGCTGAATACCAGTATTTTACATGGAGCAACTGCCTATCTGACCTGCACAACCCAGTTACTGCGTAATACGATACCCTTAGATAAGACTGGTTGTCAGACTTTCGGCCTCCGTAACGACTGAAAAGATCCACGAATGACAGCCGGGACCATCGGCTTAACGTGCTTTCCGAGGCACGGAGAGGTCACGGTATGTAAAGATGGTCACCCATCCACAGACCAACCGCGGCAAGCGTAGCTTAACCTGATCGATCGACCTGTGCGGCTGTTATTATTTAGCCAAAAAATCTATTGTTTGGCCTAAAAAATTTAAACACTAGTGCTTTAGTATGTTGCTTGTAGAATAATCTGACAAAAAATCTGAATGATTGTATGTATATTATTAGTACCTACTTATGTTTTTTATTGTAAAAAGAAAGTTTTTAGAGGCATCTTCATGATATTTTTCTACACTATCGAACTAGCATTTATATCCCGAAGAATATCATATATTTTACTAATTTTGTTTACTGTAGTCGATCATATACTTTTAGGCATTATAAAACTTGCGTTTTTTGCGTTTAAAAACGCAAGTTTTATAATGCCGCGATACTAATTACGTAAAAAAGTTGGATAAAATTTGCCCTAAAATAAGTAAATGTAGACCGAAATGTGAATCAAGAAGGATCATTCATTGGAAGTGTGTAAACGTTCACGTGAACCATTTTTTACTTTTTGAACTCTTTATTTCCCAAGTTATGTAGTAAGGTAACCGACGAATTGTTAAAGATACTCAACTATTTTTATCCATTAATAGGTTGACAAACTGCGTCTGATAATCGTGTATCCTTCTAGTATTCATTGAAAGGTTGAAAAAAACTAGGTATCGATCGAGTATGGTCGAGTATCGTGAGGGTGATGATCATTCATCAACATCTATACACGTATACAATAAGTCAAAATCTGTCTGTCTGTGTGTGTGTGATATTACTGTGAGTCAATCCATAGGTACAGACGCCAGCACATCAAGCTACTACAATCTGTCAAATTTCTTTAATAGATTTTCAACTTTATCGCTAAAGCATAAGGTTCAAAGTTGATTGGGAAAATTTTACAGTTTCGGGTAGCTTGATGTGCTGGCGTCTGTACATCCAACGATGGATTCTTCAACTTTTTTCGTAATATGTTGTAATGTGCATCAAATGTTAAGGCGAAAGCGCCAGGGTAGCCCGCGAAATTCAATTTTTTTTACGTTTTTTGCAATTTGCTGGTCAGTATTAAGTTGTACGTTGATTAAAATATGATTCGCGGCCGTAACAAATATGTATTTCCAGAATTACAATCAATAAAGTCATCAACAAAACTCTCTAAGACCAAGTAATTCCCATAGAATGACTATTTCATGAAATCTTGACATTTGGGGATTATACTAACTTAACAAGTTGTATTACTGATTTTAATGATTATAATTCTGTAAATACATATTTGTTATGACCGCGAATCATATTTTAATCAAGGTACAACTTAATACTGACCAGCAAATTGTAAAAAACGTAAGAAAATTTGTATTTCGCGGGCTACCTTAGCGCTTCCCCCTTAAGATCTTCCCAAGGGACTTATAATACAAGCGGTTATTCACAGATGACGGGCATAGAGTAGTGCTCCCATTTTAAAATAAACGACGCCGCATCTGCGCCAACTGCAGATTATTTAGTAATGAGCGTCACTGAATCGGCCACAAAGCTAATTAGTGTTCAGTATGGTAGCGATATGTCTACTTAAAATTTTATGTTTAGTGTTCCCAGCTGACACACTATTTCTGTACACCTCGATAATGTTGATTGAGATGATACTTTCCAAGTTTTCCAATGCGCACTTTCGAGAACTATTTCATTCGGTAATAGTAGTAGTGATACGCTGGTTCTGGCGCACCGATCTGAGGGCGGGTGTGCCAGAACCCCAAAACCTAAAAAAAAAAAAAACAAAAAAAAAAAAAAAAAAAAAAAAAAAAAAAAAAGGTTTTGGGGTGCTCTGATCACGTTTCTGCGGTCCGTTTTTGCGTAGGATGCGCGGTTCCGGAGATGTGCAAATCAATTAGCTGATTTATCTAATTGATTTCCGGTGCTACTAACCCTCATTAGTGTTTCATTGTTAATCCTCTTATCTATTCAACCTCGTCTACCCTCATTAGCGATGCATTGTTCGCCTAATCCTTGCATTCCTTGGCGTTCTTATCTACTATTACTCATTGCTAACCCTCAACTGCTTTTCTGAATCATCAATAAAACACATTCCTTCATTTTATTACAACACTTTATTTCTTATTTTCTACAAAATATGTGCGGAACATTTCATCCACTAAAATATCATTGTACAGTGTGTTCCCCGTAAATATGTTCGTAAAACTATGCATTGAACATCCCTGAAACTTATATAGCAAATACATTAAGCAATATTCACCACAAACTGAAGTCCAATCATTCTGAATCCTATCAACATTCCAGCCCCATCTTTTGCAATTTCTTTTTAAAAACTCGAGATAATATTGCGTAGGTCCTCGTCCATATGAATCAAAATATTGACCGATGCCCTTCGTATCGATATGTACAGCTACCCAGTGTGAGCCTGGTTTATCATCCGTATCCAAATTGCATATTATATACGTCGGTACATGGGTATACATAGGTAGTCTATTAGCAGCATAAACATTTTTTTCTAGACTGGGATGGATCTTTTTTAGATGTTGCTGTACTTCAAGTGTATCCATGATATTACTGCTATTAGCAGATTATTACAGTACCAATCTGTTCAATGGTTGCCATAGGAATGTTCAATTATAGTGATTTTTGTAAATATATCGCATTCTTTTGAGTGACTCAGAAAACAAGCTGATGCCTGATGGGAACAATGTGCGATAACTTTGTTGACTCATAGAGTCACTATCAGTTTCGTTGAACTTAGGAATTTGCTTTAGATAAGAATGGTGCTATATAAGAGCGAACAGTTGCAGTCATGAAATCAGTCTATGGTCGTTTGACCACAGTGAATTGTATACCGATACTTCGTTTGTGGTACTTCAGCGCATCAATAATCATGGAGGTAAGTGTTTATTCTATTGACAAACTTACTTGTATATCTTTTGTTGTTCTTTTGTTATTTCCTAACGTGTGTGTGTGTGTAATCACAATGTAAACAAATTGATATTAACATGATATCTCTGTTGTTGCAGAGATCATTCAGCTTCGCAGACGATAATGAAAATACCTATAAACAGTATTACTACTCACCGCTCTCCCCTCAACATGAAGAAGAGGGCGATGATATCGTCATTAATAACACATGCGATGGTGGAAAAAGGAAATCGCAAGCGCAACCGATTGATAATTTTTTTGAAGTGATGCCAAAAATAAAAAAGAAGAAACAGTTATCGTCAACCGTGGCACGAGCCGCTAGAGATGGTGTATCATACATTTCTACTAATTCTGACGACGGAGCCCAAGCGACGCATCTCATAAAAATTGAAATGTACGATATGAAGAAGCTATGTAAGATTCCAACTACCGATCATTGGAAGCACGCTACCACGAGGATTAAATATTATGTAAAGAATAATAAGGATAGCATCTACGACAACACAAACGGCCTCGTATACAATATTACAAAGACAATAGCAGAAAGTGAAAACGTTAAAAAATACTTTTTTAACAATGATAGCCATTAGCTGATTAGTGAATGTGATTCTGTTTACTTAAATTACTTCTGTGTACTCATTTATATTAATAATGAGGTGTGTACAGGGAGCTGTCGTCTTGTGATGCTGAGAGAAAGCCAACAACAGAAGGAAGAGATGAGTGTGGTACACGTGTACAGAACACGTCATTGAATAGCAAAGCTACAACACTGAGTGGAGAAGAAAATGAGAAAAATATGCAGTACACAAGAGCTGAATATCCATTCTTCAGTTCAAAATCTAGACGGTTTCTCAGTTTTGAAGGCTGGCCTCTCGTTATGCTACAGAAGCCTGAAGATCTTGCAGAGGCCGGTTTCTTTTATACCGGCCACGGAGACAGGGTCAAGTGTTTCCATTGTGGTGGCGGTTTAAAAGATTGGGAAGATGATGATGATCCTTGGCAACAACATGTTCAGTGGTTTAGTCAGTGTGCTTATGTAAAGTTTAAACTCGGACAGTGTTTTGTATAAGACTAAATGGAGGTTTTTATAGAAATAAAAAATGGTATACTAAATACAATTTGTTTTATTTAATTTTATAATGTTTCCCATAGTTACATAGACAACATGCATTACACATAACACATAAATCTAACACACAATATAACCTTAACATATAACCTTAACTACTATAGTCTACAGTAACATTTCTGTTTTTATCTATTTCAATAATGTTATCAAACTCAGCATAAACAATGCAGTTAATTGTTTGTATTAGTGAGGATTCAAATCGTACTTCTAATCTTACACTACCATGCTTTATGAGATTCCAATGAGTTGATGAGTTAGCTGATAAATCAGGAGTTAAATCAAATGCTAATAGGCAGTTACCTTTGGCATATTGTTCATGAGAGATTGCATTTCCTTCATTAAGAAAGTGGATACCAGTTCCCGAGAACAGAGTATGATATGCTGATGTAAATATACTATTATTAAAAGATGGTTGCAAAGCTTTTGAAGGTATTTGTTGACCATCAATATATAAGCTGAAAGAATTAATACCATAGTTTTCAAAATTAAATGGATTTTTAGTAAGGGAACCATTAAATGCAGAATTATTCACAAACCCTATTATACATCTTTTGGGTACCTGTCCTAAGAATATATTATCAAGAGTTTTTCCTTGAACACCCGAAGGAATTGTTAAAACTTTGACTTCAGCTCGAGTAATAGGATATTTAGCAGTAGTAGAAGCTAAAACTTTCTGGTGTGCAAGTAATACACTTGGATTAATTCGTGCTCTTCGGACAATAAGAGTTGCATCTGTAATGCAAACTTTAAACTTTACATCGTTTGACCCAGCAATTAAATTAAAACTCTCTCTTGATCGAACTAATTTTACACTCATTTCAACACCATTAATTAGAAATTTATCTTGATTGAAAATATCACCATGAAGATGTCCAATCATTTCTATTTCCTTACTTTCAGTAACTAATTCTTGCCTTTTAACAAATCCTATGTTTTTACCATCTGTAGAATCCATTTTTCCTGCTGTATCCTCATACCAAAGACTACAAGTAAGATGAGATTGTTTAGCAGCAGGAGCATAGTTTAAAAGGGTTTCCATGTATGCTCGATAGGCATAGGTATTATTAGGTGGTGATACAAGTTTTTGGTTTAAATAAACATCAAGTTGACTAAAAAGTGAGTGCAACCAATTATTTACAGGTGCTACTACTGTAGTCGATACCAAGTTAGTTGAATCTTGATTTAATACTTTTGCCTTTATGTGGAGTAATGTATGAGACAAATCTATGTAGTCATCGCCTGTACCAGGAACTTGAAACTCGATAGGTCCATCATCAGCAAGAGATGAAATTGGTTTATAGTGTATCCACAATCCACTTTCAATGCTTGTTTGTGTAGACGGTAGTGCAAACAAATCCAATTCTGACTTAGCGCACTCACAAGAATGATTATGAAGAAAAGACATATTTAATTTGAAAATATATCTTTGATATTCTTTGGTTTTAAACCAAGTTTTTTCGCAGCTTTCACTTTAGCAGCTAATTGTGGAATGAACGGGGACCGTCGTCTTCTTTTAGTTATATACCCAGATCCTGTCATGTTAAATCGATCAATTTTATCATCAGCCTTTCGTTTTAAGTTTGTACTAACTTGCTTTAGACGATCTTTTATTGAGGTTTCCATAGGACGCGCTTGAACCATATCCGATAAAAGACCAACTCCAGCGTTTAATGCCTCCTTACCAATCACTCGAGCACCACTTGAAAGTAAAGGTAAAACTGATCTAAATAAACCCCCTAAGAAGCTCCCAATACCATGACCGCGTTGATATGGTGAACCCTTATAAATTACTCCAACTCCTGATCCAGCTTGATGTGTATAATAATTTTCATATGGACAATTATGATGATCACGAAGAGAATACATTATTATAATTTTCGGAAATGTAGTTTAATACACACGGTTCCAAACTGGAATGGTATTTTTTGTCCTGTGCTCGATCTTATATCTATTTCCAACGTATCGAACTCTCTTCGCATAACAGGTAAGTAGTGAGGTGGAGAGAAAACATACATTTTATTTGCACCATAAATATATTTTGAAGGATCTAATGAAATTATTCTTAATAAAGGAGTCATGACATCGCCCACGATCTGAGGATCGATTATGTCGCAATACACAAATAGTTGAGATGGTAACCCTAAGTGTAAATTAGCAGGGCACTTTCCAAAATTTCTTTCCAAGAGATTTTTATTTGGTTCATAGCCTAGTTGTAAACTTAATTTGGGTGATAATGTTACGGATGTTATATTTTTATCCAAAACAGAAACATACACAAATTTTGTTATTTCATCTTGACGAAATGTTAATTTCTCTCTGATACCATTTAACGCTTTTAAAATATGCTCAACGTTATCATAGTTGGTAGCTGGAATATGTTTTTTGTAGTACACTGTTGAGGGTTTATCTTCAGTAGGCATTAACATGGTTTTTGTAATGTATATAACATTTTCATGATCTTGAACAGTAAACATTGTACATGGATATTGAAACTCGACAACTCCAACCGACCATTCACCTTCTAATTTAATAGCTTTTGGCAATTTTGTTGAAAAATTTGTGGTCTTGTTATCAGGAAAGTAGTCCATTGAACTATTGCTGAGCAAAGTTAAATAAAAACTTTCTTTGTTCATATTTCTTTTAAACTAGAAGCTAAAATCCAACTGTTAAATTTATCTGGATAACCTCTCCACTTCACTAATACTTCTTTTCTGTGGCCAGAATAACGAGAGTCAATTATTTTATCTATTTTATATTGTGAGGTGGGGTTGTAAGTGACCTTCTGTAATTCTCTTTCATAAAAAGTACCAACTATTGGTTCATTTTGTAAATCTGTTACTGTATATACAACCCATGGAGATCTATCAATTATTGAAGATATAATAAATATTTCATCACTCCAATTTGATTCATACCCTTTTTGGAAAACATGTTTATATTTAGTTATTCGGACATAATCACCCACATTAAATTTTGGTTTTGGGTGTTCTAAAGAAAGTTTGTTTGACCTCCTATCATAAAGATTAGTCCAAACTGTCATAATATTGCTGGAGTTTACATCAGATGGGCACATCCTAATACTAGAGTGAATGCTGTGATTATAAGAGTATATTAAATCTTGTAAAACATCTATGTATCTATAAGTATTATTATGAGTGAAATAACGCCACATTTTCATTTTTAGAGTTCTTTGAAATCGCTCAACAATACTGGCCTTAATATCAGGATTGTTGGTGGTATAGTAATTAATCTTTTTGGAGTTAAAGTATTTTTGTACATCTTTTGAAACAAATTCTGTACCTTTATCAGATTGTATGTGAGTAGGTGTTGAATTACTTTCAGTAAATATACTTTCAAAGCATTCTTTAGTTGTTTCTGAGTTTTTTTTTATCATTGATCTTGCAAAAGCATATTTACTAAATACATCAATAACACAAAGTATGTAGTTGAAACCATCATTATATTGAGAATAAGTTCGCATATCACTTAAATCAGCTTGCCACAGTTCATTAATATTTGATAGAATGTACCTATTACGCGGGAATTTTTTCCGAATAGGTTTATGTAATGTGTATGTTTCTTGTGATTGTAACCATTCCTTTACTTGCTTTTTATCCATTTTACCCTTCATGGCTTTTGATAATTTATCAATACTACTTAAACCAGCGGGATTAGATGGATCATAATAAATTCTATTAATTTCTTCTAGTACGGGGTCCATTTTTCCCAATCCACCTTTTTACGTATTTTATTTATAAATTTTTTATCTCCACTGTTCGGTGTAGAAAACTCTTGATCTTCAATCTCAGAGGTTTTGTTCAGATCTTTTGCTTGAAGCTGATTAATAAACTCACATCTCTTTGGGTTTCCGATATAAGTGAGTGGTACTTTAATATCTTTTAATGCTTTAGCAAATCTATCCCACCCAACTGGATCACTTCTTTTTAAGGGTCTTAGTGAATCATTTATTAAATCAACAATATTACTTCCAGGAATTTTTTCATTATCAATTATGACTGTGCCTTCATTATCCCAATGTATTTTACTTTTATTTGTTCCAACTAAGTTTAGTAATAACTCACCTTTTTTATTATAACTTTTTGGTATTAAACTGAGTATTTGAGTTGGTGTGTAAAGTGGATTTGTGTTTTTTTCTTTACTTTTCATGGATTCGTTCTCCTCCAACAAAGATTCAGCATCAACTATACTTTTTAGTTCTCTATCTTTATTTTTAAAGTCAATTTTAGACTCATTTAGATCTTCATTAGATGTATCAGAATAAATTGGTAATCTGAGTGGTTGTCGATCCTCTTCGGTAAAGTGAAGGTATCTTTGTAGTGTTTGTAAATATAACATCCACTTCTTACGGTCTTCCGTCTTACTATTCATAATATTTTGCATTTCAATATCTAATCGAGACAAATTACTATTAACCTTATTTTCTTGTTTTAATTTTTCAATCAATCCAGGTTCAATAAGTATCATTTTCTTTGCATTTTCCATGTTAACTGGCTAGTCCACTTACTAATCCACTCAATATTGCACCTAATATTATTGGTAAGAAAGCCCCTCCTTTTTGTATGATTATATTTTTTCTTAGTTTATGTTTACACTTATGCACCAGTTTACGGAGTATATTTTTGTGTTTATTCAATTTTTGTTTATCTTGATCTTTAAGAGGTACTTTTCCTTGTAAAACGTTATGAATACATTCACAAATACAGTTTATTTCTTCTTCATCACATGTTTTAAGTAACGCTTTTTGATATTTTGGTTTAAGCGTATGCAAAGCGCTTAGCAAATGTTTATGCGTTGTGAGTCGACGATGCATCATTTAGAAATGATTTGAATTGTTTGATTCTTGATGTATTTAAACTCTTTTGTCGGGATGTAGACTGTACAGTGTCCATTAAATGGGAAGACATTTGTCTTGATGCGACAAAAATCATTGGTATTCTGTTTTAAATCTACCATTAAATATCCATGCGCTTCTAAAGTTGCATCCCTGTAGGCATCTTCAATGAATTTTGGGTTATCTGGCGACACTTGTCGTGCTAAATATCTTATTTGAGTTTTATCTCGAGGGTTTTTAAAATATATTATATAACTTGAGTTTAAAGAAATGTCTCTTTGACCTTTACCCTGATGAAATAAATTTTGTGTTAAATAAAATACACTAAGATTCCTATGATGACTACCTTTTGTAAATATATCCACAATTCTTCCATCAGACTCTCTCATTAGATCATCAATAATAACAAGATGTGGGTTTTCACCATCAAACATATTAAGATTAGGAATTCCTTGATGATAGTTAACATTTGGTAAATTATATAAAGGTTGCATTTCATCAAAGCACCATGTGATCTGGCTAAAATCACAATTACATATTTCTTTAACTGATTTTATGAAATTTGTTACAAAATTTGACTTCCCACATCCACTTGGCCCTGCCACAATAGCAGTAAACGGATGGATAAAGTGAAACATTTCACACGTCTGGAGCTCAAAGGAATGAAATGAAAAATGAAAATGTTTTTGTAAAAAATAAGTATTTATTGCTAAAATTATATAAAACATAAAATTGATGAAAAAAAAAACTATTATGCATACGTATACTATTTCTAACACAATTAGTACTCATCAGAATTTTACAATCTTCTCAAATGTATGTTCACAGTGTTATCATTACTTATATGACATTATTTACAATCGAATAATTATAACTCTAACACAATTAGTACATCAGAATTTTACAATCAATACAAATTTTGTACATACACAGAAATAAATATAAAAAGTTGACATCAACACTTAGCGTAATTTATAATGTCCCCAAGCCAATGTATCAATGTTGTTGTTCATAATACATCGTTTGGTATCATTATATGATAAAGATGCTTTATTTATTTTTTGTGTAAAAATAGTGTGTTTGATTGACTTAAATCGAAGCATACTACAATATTGTACATTTTTATTAAACAAACACGATTTGTAATTTTTCATATTCATTTTTTTGGTAACACTTTTGTTAACCCCTTTTGCCTTTGCTATAAATTTATCTTCTACTTCCAGGGCATACATTTTTGATCGCAACCCCACAAATTCCTTCAATACTTTACCATTATTCTCGTCTTTAAAAAAACCTAACTTTTTTTTATTTATATTTGGATAACCGTAAATATTATTTTCTGGATAATCTGATGTATCAAAATAGTGAGGTAGATCTGGTTTTATATCCTCATAAAAATTGTCTGTAAAAATTTGATATATCAAACTATCGGTATCAGTGTACAATAACTTAATTTTATTTTTAAACTTTTTAATCATGTAGTTATAATGAAATTCATACATAAGAGTCTTAGATATATCTAAAATACAAAATCCTAAATAAATTGGCTTATCATAAATTAATTTTGTTTTTCGTAATTGTATTGCGACTAAATGTTCTGAAAATATTGATAAACTATGGAATTCTGGTTTTGCAATCAAATCCTGAGCACCTAAAACTTTACCACGATTATCCCAGTGAGTTAGTAGTTTAACGTTTACTCTTTTTTCAATATTTTCCATAGTCTTACCGAAGACAGAATTGTTCATTAATTTAAAAAAGTCTTTTTCAAAGTTTGATGTAGCTAACGTTCTCAAACTAGTATTTAAGTCTATGTATTTCTTTAACCAAGAACTCTGTTTAAATTTTAAAATTCTATGTACTTTAATTAATATCAACCCCATTTCAATGCATTGTTTTAAATTCCTGTAGTGAATGATGTATTTATTTTTATTATTTAAATTAGGAACTAATTTAGTTTCTTTAGTATTACCCACACATATGTTTTCAGGACATAACGGAAAGTCAGAATGTAAATCATGAAGTTCATCAGGATATTCCAAATCAACTTCTAAAACATAACCAAAATCAGACGTATCCGACACATTATAATCCGTATTACAATTAACCCATTCGAAACCACCAACAGGAAGGGATTGGGACATTGCCCAACCATACAAATTATTCGCATCAAAATATGTTAGATATGAATTAGGTTTTTCACTATCATAATCCTCCATGAATTTGTTATTTGCTCTAGCAAAACGATTGCTACACTGAGATACACCCCCTCTAATACCAGCTTTAAAAAAAGCAATTTTGTCATAGTCCGTTAACAATTCTAATTCTATTTTCGTAAATTTTAACATTGCGTCCCAACTTAAACCTGGAGCAGTATAGTAATGGGCAGGATCTAATCCATAAGTTTTAATACAAAGCTTCCTAAAGTTTTCGAATACATCGGTCAAAAGTAAAACATCAGTTTTTAAATACAAATTGGAATAATCAGACATACTACTACACTTAAAATGTTGCCAAATATCTTTTGCATGATTATAATCATCATTTGAAATATTCGAATCTGTGAGTGAACTATAAAACTGGTGTTGATCAGGAAGTGATGGAAGTTTCAAGCAATCACTATTACGCATAAATTCATAAGGATAAATACCTTTCCGTCTTAAACGTAAAAAATCTTCATTATTAGGATAGTTTCTTTTTAGTTCTGTAAACTGATCATCATTAAGATTTTTAGCTAGTTGATCTAAACTACACGATAAAAATTTCAATGAATCTACGAATCTTAAAGTTACTGGTTGATTATTTATTGTTAACTGTTTTGAAAATGATATGTATCGTTCTTTATTTTGTGGAATAACTTCAATTTTGCCATCATCGAGGTTTAATGCATGGACAATAAAATGAGCATCGTAGTGACTGAGGTTATGTAAAAATATTGGAACATGACGAGGGGTTCTGAACTTAGAACTACACACTTGATGTGCAACACCCCTTAAACTACCAGTGTGCCAATCAAAATCGTAAAAAGGATCTTCATTTAACTCAGTTTCACAAATATGACATATGTTTGAATTTGAAAATTTAATTTTATCTTCATCTGATAATGGAACGGGGCATTTTTGGAAGCTATTTTTTTTAACTATTGTTTTCACATCTTCACAAAGGCGATTCATAAACACTTGTGCACAGTTTGGTCCACTATACGTCTCATATTTTGATAATCTGTTATCATATGAACATTTAATGTAATATCCGAAACTATACACTTCATGTTTTTGAATATTAATTGTACTAGGCTTGGAGGGATCGTTACTACATGATTCTATCGGATTCAAAAAGGCCTCAAAGTCTGCATAAACCACAAAAGGCATTTCCAACTTTTTTGTGAATTTATCAAATTTTAATTTATTATTTGATGTTGCGTTACCAAACCAATCCTTTTTGGAATCCTCACCTTTGGGTAATTCCGTACAAATGTGAGCGCAATCATATTGTTGATGGTTATTAAGTCTTTCCTCTGATGGGAAATTAATTAAACATGAATCGCATATATAAACTGCACGATGTTGACTTGATATTTGTGAACTAACTAATCGCGATAAGTTTTTAATAAAACAGTAATGATTGTTAGTACCATTCGATATATATAGTAGATTGATATGATTAGGGGTACGACATTTTGTTAAGTATAAAGGACCTACAACAGAATTACACTTTTTTTCTTTATTATACTCTAAGCCAAAAACATTTATACTAATATTGTTTAATTTCTCTACTTTTGATATATCTGCAATTTTAACCGGAAAAGAAATACCAGTAAATTTTAGTTTATTTCCATGAATTGTGTAAGATGTTACCCGATCTACACTTTTACATACAGGATATAAACCAGAGAGTAATGCCCATTTGAAGCACATATTATCATTATTTTTAACATTGATTACAGCTTTTTTTGATTTAATATCTCGAGGAAGATCGATATATGAACTACCACGTAGGGGGTTGAATTTGTTAACATTCATGTCTATGTATTTAATTTGATTAAGACTCCAACCACTATCTTTTTTTTCAAATTGACAAATTTTACCGACTACAGTGTCTATTAATGATGAATAAAAAATATTTAAGTCATCACCCTGACAAATTATGTAATTAAACGTTTGAAAATCAAATGTATTTTTAATATCTTTAGTTTGTTGTATGAAATCAGCATGCAATACGAAGTTTATTTTAAAAATTGTATGTTGTTGAATACATTCATTTATCAAAAATAAGATATCAATTTTTAATGAATTTAAAAACGATTCCGGTGTTTCAAAATATTGCATCGATTGAGTTGTTTTACTATTAATTCTATATGTTAAAATTCGGTTACCAAAAGCGGTTTCAACAACTGTTACATTTGTTAATGAATTATGTGATTTTAAAAGATTATTTTTATGAGAATTGCTTTTTAAATGGTTATTTAGATACCTTTTGTTAATAAAAACATGACATGTCTCACATTCCACCTTATTGTTGTCCACGTTATTTGTTTCAATCGATGATGTAGAAGCTCCTTCATCAAATTTTGTTTTCTTGGTACCCATATTTTCGTCAGTAGTGATACTTCGTTTGTTACCTCTTCCAACTTGTGATTGACTGTAACAAAAAGCAAGAAAATTATTAGATAAATCTTAAAATAAAACATTACTACAATAATATTTCTTATTGAGTTTGTACTTTTAATACTTACATCAACGTTGTTTCAACCATTGCACAGTGATTATACAACTCATCATCATATGATGAATCGAACAGTTCACGCTTCTCCATTTCATCACAAACTTTTGACATCTCCTGATCGAATTCACTGTCGAATAGCTCCACATTCTCTTCCATGGATGCGGAAAAGAAAGCACTGGTGCACACTTCACTGAAGTTTTCCATCTTTGCAGAGAAGAAAGTAGGGAGCACAGTACGTAACAGTTAAGTGTCGGTAGACCAACTGATACCCAATTTCAAATAATGTTCAATATTTATAGTCTAGCAAAGGATTAGAAAGACAGATAGAATCTAATGAGTACACAGAAGTAATTTAAGTAAACAGAATCACATTCACTAATCAGCTAATGGCTATCATTGTTAAAAAAGTATTTTTTAACGTTTTCACTTTCTGCTATTGTCTTTGTAATATTGTATACGAGGCCGTTTGTGTTGTCGTAGATGCTATCCTTATTATTCTTTACATAATATTTAATCCTCGTGGTAGCGTGCTTCCAATGATCGGTAGTTGGAATCTTACATAGCTTCTTCATATCGTACATTTCAATTTTTATGAGATGCGTCGCTTGGGCTCCGTCGTCAGAATTAGTAGAAATGTATGATACACCATCTCTAGCGGCTCGTGCCACGGTTGACGATAACTGTTTCTTCTTTTTTATTTTTGGCATCACTTCAAAAAAATTATCAATCGGTTGCGCTTGCGATTTCCTTTTTCCACCATCGCATGTGTTATTAATGACGATATCATCGCCCTCTTCTTCATGTTGAGGGGAGAGCGGTGAGTAGTAATACTGTTTATAGGTATTTTCATTATCGTCTGCGAAGCTGAATGATCTCTGCAACAACAGAGATATCATGTTAATATCAATTTGTTTACATTGTGATTACACACACACACACGTTAGGAAATAACAAAAGAACAACAAAAGATATACAAGTAAGTTTGTCAATAGAATAAACACTTACCTCCATGATTATTGATGCGCTGAAGTACCACAAACGAAGTATCGGTATACAATTCACTGTGGTCAAACGACCATAGACTGATTTCATGACTGCAACTGTTCGCTCTTATATAGCACCATTCTTATCTAAAGCAAATTCCTAAGTTCAACGAAACTGATAGTGACTCTATGAGTCAACAAAGTTATCGCACATTGTTCCCATCAGGCATCAGCTTGTTTTCTGAGTCACTCAAAAGAATGCGATATATTTACAAAAATCACTATAATTGAACATTCCTATGGCAACCATTGAACAGATTGGTACTGTAATAATCTGCTAATAGCAGTAATATCATGGATACACTTGAAGTACAGCAACATCTAAAAAAGATCCATCCCAGTCTAGAAAAAAATGTTTATGCTGCTAATAGACTACCTATGTATACCCATGTACCGACGTATATAATATTCAATTTGGATACGGATGATAAAACAGGCTCACACTGGGTAGCTGTACATATCGATACGAAGGGCATCGGTCAATATTTTGATTCATATGGACGAGGACCTACGCAATATTATCTCGAGTTTTTAAAAAGAAATTGCAAAAGATGGGGCTGGAATGTTGATAGGATTCAGAATGATTGGACTTCAGTTTGTGGTGAATATTGCTTAATGTATTTGCTATATAAGTTTCAGGGATGTTCAATGCATAGTTTTACGAACATATTTACGGGGAACACACTGTACAATGATATTTTAGTGGATGAAATGTTCCGCACATATTTTGTAGAAAATAAGAAATAAAGTGTTGTAATAAAATGAAGGAATGTGTTTTATTGATGATTCAGAAAAGCAGTTGAGGGTTAGCAATGAGTAATAGTAGATAAGAACGCCAAGGAATGCAAGGATTAGGCGAACAATGCATCGCTAATGAGGGTAGACGAGGTTGAATAGATAAGAGGATTAACAATGAAACACTAATGAGGGTTAGTAGCACCGGAAATCAATTAGATAAATCAGCTAATTGATTTGCACATCTCCGGAACCGCGCATCCTACGCAAAAACGGACCGCAGAAACGTGATCAGAGCACCCCAAAACCTTTTTTTTTTTTTTTTTTTTTTTTTTTTTTTTTTTTTGTTTTTTTTTTTTTTAGGTTTTGGGGTTCTGGCACACCCGCCCTCAGATCGGTGCGCCAGAACCAGCGTATCACTACTACTGGTAATAAAACTGGAAGAGAATAAACAGGAGCCAGCTTCACTTTATACTCAATTTTAACTCTCTGTGTGGAAGAAAGTATAGAAGCTTAGGGAAAAAGTATCGGCCTAGTTAGTAAACCGAAGCTGAATAGCTGAACCTATGATCCGATAATAACATCGTATTAATACCAAATGAATACGCGTAAGTATTATGTTACGTTCTACGGCATCACACAAAAACCGCAAGAAAGTGTGCTGTGAAAGTCCTATATGATGCGAATCAGAGCGAGCGTTAAACAAAAACTACTAGCAAATCTAAGAGTTATTCAAGGCCCGTATTACAGAACGTCGCTCAATATACAAGCATTACTTAAAACTAGATTCAAGCCATCTGATTGATTGATACTAGTTTTAAGTAACGCTTGAGTATTGAGTGACGATCTGTAATACGGGACTAAATTAGATAACAGATATTTGTTTCCTCATAAATAGTAATTTAATGACTATAAGTAAACGCAAATGACTTAAATGCATAACCTAGAATGAAGTTTCGGGAAGTATTTATTTTGTACACGATGTCGTATTTAGAGAAGATTCTAAATACTGTCTCCTGACGGCACGCTTTATGGGTATTTCAATAGTTTCTGTTATGCAGTCATACAGCGAGAACAATGCTTTCTCCCAACTAGATAATATATACGTTCGTAACGTATTGTATTAAAAATTTCTAGCTTAAATCTACTGGTAAAGCGATAGAATATTTCCAAGAACAGATACAATACCTTCTCTCAATATTTCGTCGTAAATCTGGTACGTAGCGCCGCAATCTTCGAGCACTTGCCGCCTTAGAATTTTATGCAAGTGATCACCATCGAGAGACTTTGATCGTGAGCGAAACTCATCACTGTCCATAGCACGAGCCTCGTCGGTACTGGCGGCCGGAATAGCGTAAGAGCCTCGCCGACCTTCCCCAGTCTCGTGCCGCCACTGCCCCACTTTTTTACCAAACGTTCGTATCAACTCATGTATCGTGTGGTGCTTGTATCGATGTCCGCTACCGCTTGACCCTGACCCTCGCCTTTCATCTTTTTTGTCATCTTTGCTTTGATCTTTGGAATGCTCTTTACCGTGATCTTTGCTGCCAGTCACACTTTCTGTTAACTTTTGAGCAAAACTTTTATTATCATGACGACTTCTATGGCTCAATTTTGAACTGGAGATCTCACCATAACGTTCACATTTGCTATACTCGTGTTCTTGAATATCGTCCATAGCATCATTATAGAGAGGTGAAACAAAAGTTCTGTAGTCATTTCTTGGCGGATGGTATGTGTTGACACCAATCTGATGGCGATCTCCGTCGCTACGCCGCCTGTAGTCTGGCTGGTGGGTGTAATAGTGTTGCTGTGTTGGGGAGCCTCTTTCCATAACATCACGAATGTAACTCGCAAAGTTGGGGTAGCGGTCGCGGGGACTAGATGCGAACTCATAGGGGCTCCCTGAACTAGCTCTCAAGCTGCGCTGGGTACTGGAGCCTCTCGGATGAATAGGAATAGGTCGAGCAGCCGATGATGACGCGGCGCCTTCATTTCCTAGTACATTACGTGAATCTGTTGAACTCAGACTAGAATACCAGCTATCTCCGCTGCTGTCATCTTTATCCAATGGAGGAGTTGACTCCCGATGGTGTTTATGAAAAAAGTGTGTAATTCCGTGCATTTTGAAAACTGTCTGTTTAAACTTCACTGAGTCCTAACTTTACCACATTCATCTTCGTTGAATATTGATCAGATCTCGGGCTATAGCAACAATAAAAGTTATTTTAGCTCAAATATTTACCGGGCAGTACGTCATCATCATTGTTGTAATGAATACCGACTTATTATAATATCATAATATATAAACCTACACCAGGGTTCATTAGCCCGTGCAAAACCAAAATGACAATATGGAGCTCGCTGCAAGAATATCAAGCAGAGGTCAAGTGTTTTTCGTAATACAAGAGCGAGAGAGCACACCAGCTGTAGCGCGTAGCCGAAAGGGGATAAAACAGGTTTAACGACTTCCAAGGTCGCGTCCTACTTTGAAGGTCCGTGATCATGACTGTGGCAAAGGGGGAACGCCGCGTAGGGCCTTGAGGGACGCAGCGAATACAAACGTTTGGGACAGGACGCATGCGTACAAAGGGGTCACCTTCACTGCGTGCCAAGTTAATTCACCATGGCAAAATCATTGCATTGCGAACGTGACGAGAGGCACGCAATTTTATTTAATAGAAACAAGAAGTAGGTAGGTACCTAACAAAGTTCATCTTAAAGTGTGAAAACAAAAAAGTATTTGCATATTATTGCGTCTTTGATAGCGTCAATAATAATGGTGGTGTTACGTTATCAAATTAGCTTTATTGAAAAAAAAAACACAAATAACTTATTTTTAGCAGTATTTTATTTTTAGATGCGGCAATTCATTTTTTACTCATATATACAATACAGGGTGTCCGGCAATTAATGGATAACCTTGAAATGGCATACAGCAGAACTTATGGCCGTTCAGGAAAAATACAAAACCAAATATATCCTAAGTAGTACTTAAGATATGTTTTTTTTTAAACACTACAAATTTTTACCTTATTTTACATTATTGTACGCTACGACCACAAATGAATGAATTCCATCTTTTTTTGTTGTTGTATCATTGTACGCTAACTATGTTGATAGATAAGTAGTAAATAGTATGACTAGCTACTGCCATTTTAAAAAAATAACTTAAACTAATTTTACAGTAGGTAATAATTTTTCTTAAAAATCTTTTTGACAATGTTTGAACGTCTTTGGTATAAAAAAAATGTATGAAAACATGAATGAACAATAATTTTAAAATAATGTCGGTTTCAATTACATTTTGCAATGGTATAATTTATTATTGTATCTAATGTAAATAGTGAATTATTGATATTTATGCAGAAAAGGAGAAAATTTTACTAAATAACAAAAGTTGCAATATTGGAACATTTTTTACATTTAATTGCAACTGATGAACTGGCCATTGGAGTTAACACATAATAAATAATAACAATACAATAATAAATTATACCATTATAAATAAGCTTGAATCCAACATTTTTTTTTAAATTATTGACTCGTTTTCGTACATTTTTTTTATACCAAAGACGTTTAAACTCTGACAAAATTTTTTTTTTTTAAATTTTTCACTGTAAAATTAGTTTAAGATTTTTTTTAATTGCAGTAGCTAGTCATACTTTTTAATGCTTATCTATCGGCATTGTTAGCGTACAATGATACAACAACAAAAAACCGATGGAATTCATTCATTTGTGGTCGTAGCGTACGTACAATAATGTAAAATAAGGTAAAAATTTGCAGTATTTAAAAAAAAACATATCTAAGGTACCACTTAGGATCTATTTTTTTTTTGTATTTTTTTCTGAACGGCCGTAAGTTCTGCTATAAGCCATTTCAAGGTTATCCATTAATTACCGGACACCCTGTATAACAGCTATAAAACAGCTTGTTGTTTTTTCTACAATGCTAAAACCCAAGTTTCAAGTCCTACAACTAAGTTGTATATAGGTATCAAAATATAAGTTTGTCGTGACCGAATAGAAAACAAGGAAAGACCAATGAATACTATAGTATTACATCGTTATCATTTATCACAACTCTACAATGTTTAAGGTCGAGCAATTTAATCGTTAACCTATTTATTTTTTCTTTAAATAAAATGTACTGAACAAGTTCAATGATTTACTTCTATTTATTTTTAGATAAGTTACATACTGCAGGTAATTTAATTGTTAAGCAGTTGGACATGTTGTCTATTGGCTTTAAATACTTAAATAAAACACTTAATTTTTGGGTTACAGAATGTGACCTAATCCAACTTTATTTTGTAATTTTCGAATATTTAAAATTTAGCATCGTCTAACTCGACTGCTGGAAATGCTGGAAATGGTCAAGAAAATTCGTTATTTATTTACTTGTCTACAAATTATCATTTTTATTGCTTGAACATGTAACACATTGTGAGGATATTAGGGTGTTCCGAAGCTGGATACAAAGCCATTTAGAGCATTTTGAGCCATACCTGTCTTAGTCGAAGTACTTAGGAATGTTTTTTTTATTTTTTTCCCAGATAAAGTTGGATAATTATGTTATTTTTGACTAAATGTATGTAGTTAAAAAAAAAAACAGATACTTCGTCTAAGACATGTATGGCTCAAAATGCTGTAAATAGTGTCAACTATCACTCCCTTAAAGCTTTGCACTCAGCTTCCAAACACCTTGTATTTTAAATGTCTATGTAATTGCAAATGGCTTGTAAAGGTCGCTGCCACTACAAGAGGTCAACTACTATGAACGCAAACAAAAAAAAATTATTACTTTAACGTAACAATTATATTTTATATTAAGTTAGTATTTATTCCATGGCTTTGAACATTTACAATTTTAAAACAGCTTATTAGTCGATTCGCACGAATTGGCACATTTAGATTTTTAAGCAATAATGTATAGAAAAAAGTTCACTAGCGGTAGCGCACAGAAGAGTTAGAGCTAAATATTATAAAACGTGTACTTTTTTCTGAGCTTCATTACATAAAATTCAAAATGTGCCGATTCGTGCGAATCGCCTATAGATAAAATAATATTACATTCGCCTGTTTCAGGCGGCATAATTCGTGCGAATCGTCTAACAACTAAGGATTAACATGCCCGTGACGCGCGGCGGGGTAAATTAATGTCGGTTTGAGATTAATTCGGAACTTCCATTAAAACGGCCAATCGTGCGCCGAATCTCTAATTTAATATGGTACAGATTTCTAAATTGGGAATCACTGCCTTCCTAGCCAATTTCACAAAATAAATCAGCAACGTGAAATATTTAATGAAAAGTAAAGTGACTTTACATACATACTTTTCATAAAAATTGAGAAAATAGTTCCTATCAGCGTTTTACAACCAGCATCCTAATTGCGTAACACACTATTAATCACAATCTGAATCATTTCAGGGATACTGTTAATCCATTGCTTCATAAACATTGTTCAAAATTTGTCTACTCAACAACGTAAATACCTCAATTAATGTTGTTAAACTGTCAAAATGTAAGCCATCCCTAATGTTGTTGTTATCAAGAACGTCATGATAACAGCTTACCACGGGATCCCTTCGGAATAAAAATGACGGATTACGACGATAACAAAACAGCAGATGTTTTGTAATCGTCGTAATCCCTCATTTTTATTTTTACAAAGAGTTAATTCAATTGTTTTTACCTCACAAATACATCGAAATATGTAAATTTTTACGATTGTGTGTTCATCAATTTAGGATTCAACGACGACGGTCGCATTAACAATAGGTATACCTAGTCACATTAAATTACAAACGCGTAACTCTTAATTTCAATGTCATTGTATGTTTTCAAGTAATCTAAGTAAAGCAATAGGAATAACATATACCTACTTACACATTTTTAGAAGTATATTAGCTGAAGCAAAATTAAATACAATATTGTTTCAGCTAATGTATTAAAATATCACGTGCGACATCATAAGCTATTATGTAACTAATAAAAACTGGAGAAATGCAAGCTCAACATCAAAAATGTAACGTTTGTATTACGTAGTTTCCGTTCTAAATACTTGATTAAGTTGCATTGTGACACCTGACAACATGATGACTATGTGGAAATTAAATACCTACTAAGTCGTATTTGACCTATTTTAAAATTCAGAGAGGTAACCCGTAAAATACACATTTGAAATTTTTGTGTTTAAATTTAAAAATAAATATTATTATCCTGTTCGCCAATATACAATTTGTTATAGTTCAACGATACTTTGTGTTTGTCTTTGCTTCTGTACGTTTATTTGTCTGTTCGTTTGCTAGTTCTGGGGGCCTAAAAAGGTCACTTTGGCAGAATCATAAAAGGATAACAGAATGGACAGTTAACTGTTAAGTTAATCGTATCAAATCCCATTGGTGAAGCATTTTTCAGTAATTTTTTTTGTCTGTGCTAAAATACCAATCAATCCAATCCAAATCCAATCTCAATCTATTTTACTGTAATACCTACGTAGTGCAGCGAAAAAAAGAAAAACACGGACTCTCTTCGCCATTTTATAACTCATAATGTTAACCTTTTATGATTCTCCAAAGTGGCCTTTTTAGGCCCCCTGATGTCAATAGGCAATGCTATAGTAGGTCCCACACGTAGGTCTGTAACACGAACTTTTCGTCAGTTTTAAAGTTTCATTAAATAGTTGAAGTTACAGTTTTTACTTTTCGAAGGTGTTTTTATTTTATTGGCGCATCTTGTTTCCTTTTCGAAGTTTCGTATCCGAACACATTAATACTTCGTGTTCAAAAAAGCAATGATCAACTTCTGCTGATCTTCCCGCTAATCAACACACAACAACTTAGGTATTGTAGTACCTAGTAGTAGCTATATAAAGTTACCTTAAACAATAAGTTAATAATATATACATATAAGTTAATAATTAATAAGTAAGAATGTCTTCATTATATATTATTTAAAAGGGACTACTACTACAGCGACAGTTGTAAACATTTCAAACTTCTTATATAACTTTGTAAACAATGTGGGGAACAAAATGATTGTGTAACTAATTATCAAACGTCTAAAAGTAATCTAGCCACTGATAATGTAATGATTTTACAAATATTCAAAGTTATATGTTAGAAGGAAATATGTTTATCTGTTAAAACCCGTTCTTTACTGATACATACGGAAGGTGCTGATAAAATGTGTTTACCGTTCGTCAGGCAAAATATTAACAACACTATAACATTTGGCGCGGTTTCGGGCAGTTCTTATTTTTTACGGACCTGTTATGTTGTGAGTACAATGTTGTTTACAACATGTGTCGCAATGCGTCAGCTACACTCGGCTAAGAGGTTGTACGAGAACTCACACCATGTGCTACAACAGAAAAACGTAAACACCACGCCGTGGCACCCGGCTGCGCCGAGATCTGATCAAACAAAGGGAAGTCAACCTAGTAACCACATCCGCACCGTTCATGGACGATTTAACACAATGTGCCGCTCTTGTGCATCGTAAATAAATATTCACAGTTCATTGTATCGTTATTATTATTATCGTGTGTAGTACGTCGCGCGCGACACGTCACTCACTCGCGACAGACGTGGGAACACTAACTTAGTGAAATAAGCTACTAAAGAGAGTGGGAACGAGAGGGCATTAGAGTAAGAGAAGACGCGCGTTGTCGGGCAGTCCGCACGCGGCATTGGAGCAGCGATCCGGAGCGCGAGGCACACGAGACCTGCGGCCGGAGTGTATGAATGCCCGACGCGGCTCACGTCGCTTTGCCTCGCAAGCCGGTGGCCGACACCGGTACACCGTCCTCCCGCGCTTACCGGCGCATCATGCCTTGGCCTTGGCTTGTTCGCCGCTGATGTCACTTGGGTCTAGCAGCCTACCACTGTTATAGTGTTATTATCAATTTAACTATACAATAATATTGACGGCCAATTCGTGAGTTAGCTGGACCGCATTGTACCTACCTACTACCAAAACGATAGCTGTCTTGTAATCGTGAATGATGATGATCTTCTATTTAGCGTGTCGATGGCTATCTAAATAGAGTTGGCCCAGAATTTGGCTACGATTTGGCACCGTCAGTAGCGTCCAACAGTTTCTGTAACGTGCAGAGTACCTACAGGACACGCTTGTTTGCACATCCACCAAGTGCTCAAACGAGAATTATGACAATAGTCCTCATCTTAGAAAATGTCAATATACATAATATATGCTTAGCAATATATTGGAAAAACTTTACTTAAATCTATTTTTAAGTTATGAAGTGCGAAACATTAAGTGATATTTGAGTGGGTTTTCTTTGTGCTGCTGCGTATCAGCGACATAATAGAATACAATAAAAATTATAGAAAGAAAATAAAAATCGGACACACGTGTATTACGGGCGCAGGATATCGGATATGAACGTGAAAAGATAATGTTTTCCTGACACCGATATCCGAGCAGTCGCGGAAATACTAATGTCACGTTGATGCACTGCTGACCTATACGAGTACAGTGTCAACAGGAGTAAAGGCCAGCGACGAAGATAGATCGTGTTGCCCTTTTAAAACCTCGCTGACCCTAAATAAACACATTGGAAAGTCTGTATATTATTTTTAGTATGAGGCCAAAATTTTGAAACGAGATTTTAGCATAGATTATTTCTTACGAAACCTGTCACAGAATGTGGGCCGGAATTTCTAAATTCCCAATGCGGTCTAGGAGTCGAGATATCACTAAAACAACTGGAATGTCCTTGCTCTTTCTGATATGAAAATTGGCATGAGAAAAGGTATGATCTCATTGTAGGTAATAAAATTAAGACGCCATGATAACAACGTCACAAGAAATTAAATGAATCACATACCTGCTGAGTTCGTTTCCCACTGACCTCTTAATATTTAAAAGTGGGACAAATTAGGGAGTTGTGCAATATGTTTGGTTAGGTGGTCCAGTCAAAAGTCAAATATAAAATAAACCAGGATAAGTAAACGATAGATTAATCGAGTTATAAGCGTGTAGAGTAATGAAAAGGTTGAGCTCATTTACGATATTGTTTTTACTTGCAGCTTGTTGGAGGTCGTTGCATGAAGCTGAATGGTCATTGCACGGCTTATTATTTTTCCCACTATGTACTGCCAACATTATGACTACTAAAGGGGGCTTACAGGACCTAAACTCAAAAAACGCAAGTTTTAGAAACAATAAAAGTATATGATCGACTACAGTAAACATAATCAGAAAAATATATGATATTCTTCAGGATATAATATGTTAGGTAGATAGTGTGTTGAAAACATAATACAACTAATTTGATACGATAGTTAAAAATCATGAAGATACCTCTAAAAACTTTCTTTTTACAATAAAAACCATACTAACATTCTGATTTTTTGTCAGATTATTCTACAAGCAACATACTAAAACACTAGTTTTAATAAGCTACCTAATGACATAAAAGATTTAAACTTGACTCAATTTAAACGCAGCCTAAATAAATTTTTAATAGACAAATGCTACTAGGTATACCATTGACGAATTTCTTGCTGACAAAATTTTTTGTGACTGATCCTGTGTGTATTTATGATTTATGATGTACCTAATATGCCTATCGGACTTTTAATTTAATTAGAATTGTATTGTTGTTGTATTGTATTGTTGTTGTTGTATGTTTTAATTAATTTCTAATATTGTTAAATTCGTAGTGTATGGCCCTAAAGGGTAGATTTTTGAGTTTCTATAAAATATCTGTAAGACCTGTTATTTCACCGAAAAATCGCATTAATAAATACTTTGACTTTGACTTTGACTAGTGTTTTAATTTTTTAGTCCAAACAATCTATTGTAATTAAATAATTGCTTCATATTTTGCAATAAATTATCAGTGTTGTGTCATCGCGCTTCTATTTCTTTTCTATGCAGTCCGACATTGGCCGCGCTTTAGGTCATGTAAGGCCCCATATGGAGATTTTTATTCGTTTTTCCATGAATAATAATTTATATGTTCTTTTCCAAATACTTGGGTAAATCCAGATAAGTAGCTCACGTCACACATTGGAACCAAACTAACAGTTAGGTACCTCTGCAATTTTTCAGTCTCTAAAAAAGTATTTTTCTTCCGTTAAGTATTTTCTTCGTCTATCTTTCGTCATAATCTATGAAAACGATGCAATAATATCTGGGAGACACTCAAATCACTACTGTGTAACTGACACTAAGATCTGTCTTAACGATGATAAACTTTTAATCAGAAAGTTTTAATTGTTTTTCGACGAATAACCAGTTCAGAATATAATACCGCACGAAAAGCACGTCGGTACGTGGACTTGTTTTGTAATTCCGAATTCTTTCCGAATTAAATATATTCCGAATTATATACCACTATAAAACAATAAATCAAGGAACAAGTTTTACCCCAGACACACTGACATGTATCCAGAAATCTAGACATGTCTGGTACATATTGTCACTAGAATATATAGATAGATTAGCTTTTGCCTGATACATGTGTCAATAGAATCGTGTTCTGTTATTGAAGATCTCATTGTCTTGAGCGGAAATGAAAATCGAAAAGTAAACGCTACAAATATAGCTGGATTAAATTTTAAATAGGTAAACCCTTTCGTTATTAGATGAAAAGGAGAGCTGAATTCTGTTTACTAATCGTTTTATTTTTGTTTAAACTTGAGGATCTCCCTAAGGGCTAAAATTTAACAAGCAATCTACAAGTAGGTAATCTGTGGCTCTACGATCAATTTTCGAAATTATTGTACTCTACCATTAACTTTCTTTTTAGGCACAACTACAATGTTTATTGTCTATACCGTTTGTTTATTGTTGTAAAATGCCACGTGGAAGTTGCAGAGTCTCCTAACATGTGGAGTCTCTAACTAATTACTTAGGTACCTAATATGTAACTAATATTTGGTGGTACGTGCTGCTGTCCGCAACTCCACGTCAATGCGCGTGTTTTGCGTACAAAAATGCCACGTGGAAGTTGCGGAGTGAACAACTACAGTTCGCTTCAAATAACTTTGCCGCTCTGAAGCTAAGCTTTTCACTAGTCACGCATGCGCGCTGCTGTTTTATTCCTACTGCGCAGTGTTTTGTTGCCTACTTCAGAGCGCCAAAATTATTTGACGCGAACTGTAGGTACAAGCAATTCGTTGCTTAGAGGTGACTCATTTTTTTTTTTATTTGATTAATACCAATCAACAACACTTCCAAATAGAGATGTGCCGTTGCCGGCAATATTGCCCGAAGTGGGAATATTGGTGGCAATATTGCCGAGAGAGGAAATATTTGGGAATATTGCTTAATTATAAGTTATATTAACTACGGAAACTATGTACAATACTTAAAATTAGCATTTAAAGGCCATAATCTACATTGTGTACAATAAAATATTGTTTTGGGTAAAATTGCCAATAACAATATTTTACCGGCAATGTTGCCCATATTGCCATACACGGTAGTGACTAAAATTGAGATGAGAATTGAAATATAGGTACATATAATATACAGGTATAAGTATATAATATGGAAATAACGAAAAATCTTTTTGAAGGACACGCGTGTGCGTTTTTCAAATATTTTATGATCGATATACTACACAAATATAACTAAACGATAATTACAATTGCAGTAATAATAAAATATATTGGTATCATTTGACAGGCAACATTGGCAATATTGCCAATGTTGCTGGCAATATTGGTATTTTACCGCTAGTGGCAACATTGGAAATATTGCCGGCAGTGGCAATATTGCCACCAGGCACATCACTACTTCCAAACAATCGATGCTAACTTGTATCTCTCACTAATGTGCAAATGCTTTAAAAGAGCTGAAGAAATAATTTTGCTGTATACACAAATATTTCATTTGTCTTTGATCATGTTAAATGTTGATGTAAAACGAAATAACACGTAGCAGGGGCAGTATTCTCTATGACACAATGAACGTAACCGCGCGAAATGAACGCGAGTATGGTGTGAGTGTGATTAGCTTATGCATTGACGTGGTTCCGAAGTAAGGAATTATTGAGTGGTCATAGTGAAATAGGGCCCACTTTAATCATTTTTTATTGGTTTGTTTGTTTGCCTAATTGGTTCAAAGTACTCCCGAGTTCTTTTCCATCCTTTAACAATAGGTAAGTAAATAACATCTCGGTCCAACTCACTACGACACCAACTCCCAACAGAAATCTACAATAGAACCAATTAAAATGAAAACAAAACAAAACTTCCTGTGGAAATAATAAACAGAACTGAAATGTACAATAACAAACCTGTTTACATTGCGCCCGAAAGTTATCAATTAATTACTGGGTGACAGAAAATCATTGGATGGGGGACGAGTGTTCAACAAATGAACACAGTTCAGCCAATGTGTAACCTACCTACATGTGGCAATACTTAAACATAAATGTACAGTCAAGTAAATTAATTGCTAGGCAAATTGCCACTCTACGCCAATTTGCCATAATATCATACAGGTCATTCAAAGTTATTTGCTCTGAGAGCAACAACCCAGTAGCAACCTTATTGTAACAAGAATAAAGATCGCTATGATTTTGACAGATTTGTCAATGCACCCACCGAACATCAATCTTATTGCAATGATTATAAACATCACTGTGATGTTGACTGTGATACAAAATCAAAGGTGAAGTATTTGTGATAGGACTGTAGCCATTTCATACAACTCTCAAAGATTGACAGTTGTGATTTGTATGTAGGTACGAACTATATGGTAGGTCAGTTCCGCTACACTATTACTCTCACACTAAGAATTAATTCTCCACTGGTACTGTTATCTATTCGAGATAACAGGGCCTCTAATTTCAATTGGTCTGCCAGCTGATCCATAGAGATCCGATGTTACAGTTATGATACGGATACACATGCCAGTAGCTGGCATAAAAGTATGCAAGTAGCCTGCACGTCATCATGGCATTCACCAATCAGCTTGCATGCCGTGTGCCATAACAACTTCTGATTGGTGAATACCATACTGGCATGCCAGCTACTTGCATGTGTGAGGGAGCCCTTTAGTGACACATACAAAGAAAGCATACAAAGGTAAATGTCGCAGGCTCACAGCCGGCAGCCTAGCAATAGTGAGTTCGAGAATCGCACTCCACTATTATATATTTTTTTATTGCTTTTTTTCTATTAACACGGGTACTTTTGTGAAAAGAACACCTCTACAGTGCGGCCGACGAGAGAACGCGTTCTTGGCACTTGTCAGTTTCATACAAACGAATTTGATCTTTATTAGCTACTAGAACTGTCGCACTGGTATGCGTCAGGAACGCATTCTGTCGACGGCTGGACTATAGTCGTTTTGTTCCCTCCCCTACAGAGATATAAAACGGAAATCCGTCATACCATTAAAAAATACTCTTGAAACTTAAAAGAGCTTATTACAATACTAAATGCTGCATTAATTATTGTTCAGCTTAAGTTCTTTGGAAAATTAATAATCTTCTAATTACCATTCAGCTGCCGCCGGGTAATCGGTCTTGGTATAAAATGTATAATAAATCCCCTGACGCTTCCTTGCAACAAAAAACCAACGGTTTAAAAAAAACGGTTGCAATCTAAAAGTTAATTAAGAAACCAAGGATAATTAATTAGTACAGTAAGTGGTCTGCATAACTCGACCCCTCTTCCCCTTTGTAAGAGGGGTCAGGTTATGTAGAGCACTGACTGTAGGTACCTATCTTTTCGAATATTCTAGAGTAAAAACTTTAAAATAAATAAGATGGTTTTATATCGTACTACCTGGAATACGACACCAAGTATAATAATATAATATTGCCTTGTACTGACTCGATAGAATTCAAAGTTGATTCTAATTACCTAGCTTGCAAGTTTAATGCAAGTTCTTTAGTTTAGTTGCACTTGATTAAGCAATGTCTAACTGAATTATTAAAAAAACTGGATTTTAAGACGTTCAAATCCCAACTGTCATTCTTACACTTGTCTACTCATGTGGTTGTATCGAAACGGCTATAGCTATAACACGACATATTGAATTCACTTAACAATTAATTTCCCTAACTATACATTCAGCAACAAAAGTCGATTAACACTTCATTTTTTTTAATCTCAGTTATTGAGCAAAATATTTGTTTGTTTTGTATTTGTGAAGTGTTAATATTTTGCTCAATAACTGTCATTCGTGGATCATTTACAGTCGTTACGGGTAGTCAGAAGCCCGAAAGTCTGACAACCAGTCTTACCAAGGGGTATCGTATTACCCAGTAACTGGGTTGTGGAGGTCAGATAAGCAGTCGCTCCATGTAAAATACTGGTATTCAGCTGCATCCGGTTAGACTGGAAGCCGACCCCAACATAGTTGGGAAAAGGCTAGGCAGATGATGATGATGATGATGAACTGAGATTAAAAAAAACTGAAGTGTTAATCGACTTTCGTTGCTGACTGTAAATTCAAAACAACTTACCTTCTGAATGGTGTGATTATTAAAAGTATTAAGTAAATTATTTATGTTCTCGAATGAGATCTATAAACGAGATTATTTTTCCTTAGCGACCAAAATTATAAGACCAAGTTTTACGCACTCACATTATCTCTCCTCGATCCCAAATTTTCCGGGAATGCGTTCATTTATCTCAGGATTCTCAGGCTATCTTAATTAATAACTGCCATAAAGTTTCATTAGGGCGTGTAAAATACTGGATTCTCAACTGAGATTCCAATTAAAATTTTATACATATATATTTCCACAATTTGTTATGCTGTGACAGTCTACAGCAAACAATGACCGAAAGTTTGATATGATGTGGTGTTACAGTAGGTTTGAATTATACAGGAAGATTTTTTTATCACCATCCAAATTTACAGGTTGTTCTACCCATGAATATGAACACTTTCACTATGAGACCAACTCTAAAATCACGTAGAACACCCTGTAAAATATTTGGATGGTGATAAAAAAATCTTCCTGTATGTAAGACCAGCGGGGTAATTTCGTAACACACTAACTGTAGGAATGGCTTTCATTTTGACAGTTCAACAACATGCATTGCGTTATTTACGTTGTTGAGCAGACAACATTTTGAACTTAAGAAGCAATGGATTAGTAATATCCTTCAAAATAATTATATTCAGATTGAGATTGATAGTGTCTTACGCAATCAGGGCGCAGTTCCTAACGTAGGTGCCTACAACACAATCTAAAATTAGAAGTTACGAGTGAACAAAGAAACGGCCATACATACATACAGGTCAAACACATAACCCTCCTTTTGGGCTTCGCCGCAGTCGGGTAATGAAGAAGACAATAACATAACGTTGCTGGTAGAATATACTGTTGTTAGCACAAATAATTGACCTATGCAAACAAGTCTGGGAAACAGGCAGATGGTGCACCGATTGCACTGAAAGAAATAAGCAGTAAATAACAATGTAAAAACATTAATCTGAACTGCTTTAAGAGCCCTCTTACATTTTGGTACTGTGCGCACATCTTTTTTTTTGGTTATAAATGGCATCTCGCAGTTCAATCTATGAGGTTGTCGTCTTCTTAACCAGGATTGCCTGTGAATGCCTCAATAAATTAAGGCCTCCAGCCAGGGCGAGCGCGCATCGACGGCGGCGCAGTGAAATTTAGAGTAAGTACTTTTATTTTATTTACTTATTAAAAAAATCACAGTATCAATAAATGTTTTTTTTTAATTGATATTGTTTAAGCAATTATTGAAGACTATTTTGGTATAAATACTACGTGAAAATGATGTAGAAGTTCGGAGATATTCAGACTTGTTTCCAGTAGAAAATTGAATTAGTTCCAGTATTTTTTTTCTTTATTTATAAGGCATAATTATAACAAAAATGTATTCTATTATTATTGTATGATATAAGTGATATGAAAAAAATGATTTGATGGATTATATTCAACAGAAACTACAAATTAGAGCTCTCAAATCAGCTCTCCATGAGTTTTTGCCTAAACATGCATCAGGAGAACGGTTATTGCTAAATAAATAGACAAAAAATAAATAAATCGCTTTATTATTATTGTAGAAGAGAAAACGAACTATCTTTACCAATTAATTGCTATTTATACCAATCACCGAATAGTATTCAATTTCAACGAGGAAATCATGCATCTATGCACATCTTTGTAAGAGGCCTCCTAAGAGCCTAACATTCAAAACATTATTTTTTACTGATCTGAAATCAGTTAAAGCTTGAGGTAAAATGTTACCGTCATGACAGTAAATGGTTACAGGTCCAACCTAAACCATAATTGAATATCATTCAGGCCGTTATTTGAACAGCCGCCGTTTGGTTAAAAGGCTGGGCGGTTAACTAAACGGCTAATTAAACCAGTTGGTTGCGACATAGGTATACATTAAATCGAATGAACTGTATTGTTATTCAATTGCCGTATTTACAATGTCCCACATCCAGGAAAATTGTGCAAAAATATAATATTATTGAAACTTTGCATGCCACGCGAGACCGTCAATGTGCTGGGGTATTGGCTACGTTTCAAGCACTTAGGTACAGACTATGTACATTAATAAATAATTCATTACACACATAACCAAATATCAGTATTGCACGACACATGTTAACAGACATTGATAAAACTCACGAAACAATTTGTGTCTATAGCAGATGACCTACAATATAGTGTTTACAAATACTTTGCACGGCTAGTAATTTACAAGGAGTATTTGATTAAGACTTGCTTGTATTGTTGATTTGAGAACTTAACAAGTAACTTACGTATTGACTGTGGTAGGTAAGCATGTTTAAGTAAATAAGCGATCAATCGCATGTTGTGATTGGTTAACCAAAATAACAACAAACCATCATGTAATAAGTTGATGCAAGATTTGATTACACATCAAACTGAATTTAGTTCCTGTATACATAATTCAGAAGACCTAAAAAGGCCACTTTGGCAGAATCATAAAAGGATAACAGAATGGACAGTTATCTGTTAAGTTAATCGTATCAAATCACATTGGTGAAGCATTTTTCAGTTATTTTTTTTGTCTGTGCTAAAATACCAATCAATCCAATCCAAATCCAATCCCAATCTCTTTGATTGTACCTACGTAGTGCAGCGAAAAAAAAGAAAAACACGGACTGTCTTCGCCATTTTATAATTCCTTTTATGATTCTCCAAAGTGGCCTTTTTAGGCCCCCAGGTCTCTAGTTTTATCCACAACGAAGTTGAAAATGGCCTGAACTGCTTCGAGAAAAGGATGGTACGGCCGTGCCCCGCCTTTTTGCTCGACTTGGTGTGCCCCCAGATATATGTGTATAATCCACCGCAAATCGGTTGTAACCATATAAATGTAAAAAACAGGAGAAGTGGCAAGGGGGCGCGGGCTGGTCTGTGTCGACGCGTCATGAACAAAATGAGCATATTGTAGGCAAATGGCCGTCTCCGCGAACTAGAGCCGAGCGCTATCGACCGTGATCGTGAAAAAATATAAGAATGCCGCCGTGTTGTTCATTGGTTTCTTGTAAAAACCGAAGCCAAAACCAAAACTTTGTAAATCATGGAATCACCTATAAAAATATGGTAAGTGACAAAAATATAAATATTTTACTATATTTGTCTTTAAAATGATAAAAAACTTTACTACGTTAATTTTGTTTTCAAATATCGCAGCGACTGTACTATTTGCGCAGTAAATTCATTGCACCTTAACCACTACTTAAGTATGTCGCTAAGTGACTAGGCAAGCAATGTAAAAATCACAAAACGATACTTTATTTATGCGGTACATCGCGTGGTATGGCCGCTGCCTCTTGCGGCGAGTTAGTGATGTGACCGAGCAGATCCACTAATGTCACAATGTCGATTACCAGTGGCGTGCATTTCATAAAGACAAAAAGACATTAAGCCAGAACAAGGTTATAAATAGACAAAAAGACAGAACAAGAATAATAACACACAAAAACAAGAATAATAACTAATATTATTTTTATTAAACTTAAATCATAAATCAGCTCCACCTGTCCATATTATAATTGTACAATCTGACGCAACTTCGCATTGCGGTGCACTAGCGCCTCTGAGTGCCTCGGGAAAGACAAACTATTCGCATCTAAATGTTTTTATGTGCTCTCGTGGTCTTGCAGATTTAATGGGTGTGCATTCCTTTAAATATGTTGCACACAATGTCACAAATAACGCACACAAGCGCACAGAGTAAACAGTGTTTTTTTTACAACACGACAAATTACGAAACTTACCTACCGAAGTTTTCCGAACCGAAGTTGGCTATGCAACTATTTAAAAAAGTTGCATGTTTCATTTAATTATCGCTACATAAATAACCATTACTTTTTGTCGTATTATTTTTATAATGTTTTGGTTGTGAGCAATGACAACAGATATTTAATAAATTAAGAGGAAATGCGGTCGGAGTGACTTAAACAGCCTAAATAAAACAAAAATTCGAGGTTTGGCTCTTGCCTATTTCTTCAATATTAGACCAATTTAAAAGATATTTCATAAACTGAATAAGAAGGATATAATACAGTGTCCCTATGTTTTTCTTTTTTCATTAATAGTTGCAAATTTGTATGTATTATTTGTAATTTGTGTGTACTTTTTGAGGGTTCTAATACTTATAAAAATAATGTATCATCTAAAAGGAAAACATAGGGACATTCAAGTAGTTAATATTTATTAGTCTGTAAAAAATAAGAAAACGGGCGAGAGTGTTTCTATGGAGAAAAGACCACCCCCATTTCCTCTTAACGTTGATAATAGTGTGAAAAATGGATAATATTCACTGTGAAAGTTGTTCAGGTGGGTGTGTTTAGACAAAATAAAAAATTATGCGTTTTCAAAACTGTCTTTCAGTGAAAAAAAAAACAAGTCATCGTGAAAGATCGTACACCCGGATTTGCAAATAATACAAAGTAAAGGTAAAGTCAATCATAAATTCAATACAAAACAATATGATTCATATTATTGGCTTACAGGTTGCATACACAGCAATCGGTTGTTCTGTTTCCCTAGCCTACTATTTTCAAACACTAAAACCGTTTGGAACGATAGCTTTTAGTATTTTCTGCCTACAGTGTCTAAAAACCCAGTGCACACCACTGACGATTATCCGTCGAATATATTGCTATTATAGTTAATTTTTCAATTTGTCAACAGCTTAAATCCGGTTGGAAGACCTTTAAAAAGATGTAAAATTATGTTTAATTTTATTTTTCTCATTTCAATTTTTTTTTTAGCTAAGTACATTTTTTTATATTTATAATATAATATTTTGTGGACATATCGTTTTATTTATTTTATTTTCAGGACCCCAACTTTTTTTAGTAGGTCCAATAATAAATGTAAGAATCGATAACTTTCCGATTTAGTCAATCACTAGCGTATGTTTAAAATAATTGGCTTTTGCACAGCACAACGTAAGCGACAGATGTTTTGTGTGAGTAAGTTGTACGGTGGATGGTAAATGCACGCTGTGTTTGATGAGTTATGATTTATAATTGATTGTGTAGTACATTCTAAATTATTAATTGCGAGTGTGTGCGCGACTTCGTAACCATTGCTTTTACTGAACTGCACGAGTAGTAGTGACACGTGCATGAGAGACACTAGCGACACTGGTTTTCGATACATTTTCAACTACTGGGTATATCTCCTTCTTTCTTATATATATGGTTGTTTGTTTTTGTTTAACAGTTTGAGATTGAGAGATTGACAGCGCGTTTGTGTCGCAATAGCAGGTTCATTTGCGTAGTGCTAGTGTTACCAGCGGTACATGTCGGTAGCAGAGGGCAGTTTCCGTAGTGCAAGTGGTACGGGTAGTCAGAGGCCCGAAAGTCTGACAACCAGTCTTGCTAAAGGGGCTACACAGGTCGTGAAGTGGTACCACCGGTAGTTTACTAATGTGTACGAACACATAAGTGCTCATAACTAATATCATACGAAATGAATACGCTATTTAGATATCACAGAAATCTAACTTGCTAAGTAATTAGTTTAGAAAAGTTATTAGAGTTACTACTCGGCATTAAACTTCCACTAACTTACTAAGGGCACTTGGAAAGGTCGCGAATAACTTGGAAGTATAAACAGAAGCAAATAACACTCATTCATTAAATCAACGGCAGCTCAAGATTCTTTGGAATAAATTCTACCTTAGGTGTCTAAAATTACTATCTATGGTCGGACTTTTAATTAGCTGCAGTAAAATTATACTTCTTACTGTCATTTTATTATGCCACACTATCTCTACTACTGATGTGCACTCGTTCTAATATTTGATGTGTACTTCTTTTAATTTATATTCTAAATTGACCAATTTTGATTTAACCGTAAACAATCAAATATTGTTTGTATTGATCGGATAAAAATATATGTTGTGGTTTCAAATCAGTGTAAATATATAGTTTACTAAAGATAATTTTGTTTAATTTTTACTTTGAAAATCCTACTATATTGATCTAAGATATCATTTTTCAACTAGGAATAACGTTTACTATACAAGGTTATATGCCAAAAACTTAAATATGTAAAAGAAATGTCTGTAATGTTGTAATGTTTTTATAAATCCTATCCAATCGCTGACATGATGACAAAATAATAATTAAGCATTGCTCATTTTTTTTATTGCAACCCTATATTAACGTTAACTTCGTTATAAATATCATCCTCTAATAATTATCATAATCCTCTTTTATAAAATCAATTTAACATTGATCAGTTTTGAACAGAATGTTAAATGAATGAATCGATTATTTTGTCACATCACTATTTCAATTTCTTTAAATAGTGGTAACACACGGCTCAACTGTTGAAAAATCAAAATTTGATTTATAACAATAGAAATGCAATTGTGTCTCATTCATTAGCCACAGCTGAGCTGCTAAAAAGCTGTCATTTTACTGTGGCATAATTAAAGTCCGACTTTAAGTAACCTGCCTAGTAAGTAGGTAGTTAGGTATACCAAAGCTTTCAAATAAGTAGGAATAGGACCTTATCATCCCGGGCCCGTGGCTAAATAATAACAGCCGCAAAGGTCGATCGATCAGGTTAAGCTACGCTTGCCGCGGTTGGTCTGTGGATGGGTGACCATCTTTAGATACCGAGACCCCTCCGTGCCTCGGAAAGCACGTTAAGCCGTTGGTCCCGGCTGTCATTCGTGGATCTTTGACAGTCGTTACGGGTAGTCAGAAGCCCGAAAGTCTGACAACCAGTCTTACCAAGGGGTATCGTATTACCCAGTAACTGGGTTGTGGAGGTCAGATAGGCAGTCGCTCCATGTAAAATACTGGTATTCAGCTGCATCCGGTTAGACTGGAAGCCGACCCCAACATAGTTGGGAAAAGGCTAGGCAGATGATGAGGACCTTATCATCCCACCATAGCTACTAGATAAGTTTTGCTTCACTGAGCTGTTGTCTTGAATGAATGTTATGTGTTCGTCTTGATTACATTTAGTTGTGTGCGTAGAAATGATTGACAAGCTTCTGCTCAGATATTAATGAATGTTCAGATATTATTGGTAACTTGTAGTGTACCTATGGAACTTATTGACTTTTTATATTGTTCAGAAGTATTTGGTCACCTCGTCTGATACAATATGTCTGACGGCGACCGTACCTACCTACCTCAAGCAAATTCGTGTAGCACTACTTGCTATGTAAATAAGTACCAGTGTAGTACCAGTACCAGGAAGTTAATATAACATCATCAACATGTACACGAAGTGAAAAAAACGTATTATTGAAGCTAACTCAAAAACTAACTATAAGCAATCGCAAGTTTCTTCTACCAAATGATAAATGATTTTATTTAATTATAATTTTCTAAATCGGTGCACAATTGACGAAAAAAAAAATTAAGCAGACGACTTTAGAACCTCCTCCTTTTTTAAGAAGTCGGGTAAAACTAAAGTCAAATTAAATGTTTTGTGACCGCGTTGAAATTACGCAACAGATTTTGATGCGGTTTTCGCCATTGTTTAATTAGAAAATTTATTCCGGAAGGTTTATGTTTGTATAAAACATTAATATTTTAATACATATAATAAAGGAAACTCGATATTTATTCAAGGCAATTGCCCATACATGTGCGGGTCGCTAGTCTATTATAATTAAAGCATAGATCGGAGTAGGTAGATTGAATTGGGGTCATTGATCCGAAACGTATATATTAATATGGACATTCCTCCGGAATTTCGGGATTGAAACTTTACGTGAAAACAGATAAATAATAAATTAATTTAGTTTTGATACCTTCCTTTAAATTTTGAATTGAGTTGTAATAATAATCACCATTAACAATACTTAATTGGATCCGGAAATACCGGAATTACTTTCCGGGCAAATGGCTTATCCATGTTATTCTTTCTGTAGGCATTAATCCTTATAGATAACGTAAGAGTAACTACTTCGCGTGCCAAAAATTGCACCAACTTATGATTACAAATCGTAAGCCGCCCCCTTTCGCGCTCAGTCCTTTGTACTGCTGGCTGGGTAAGTGTGAGCGAGAGCGCGAGCTTGTGACGTCATAGTAGGTAGTCAAAAAATGGCACGCTTAGTTTTCATACAGTTCGTGATATTTGCGTTATCTAGGTATATCTATATCTGTGGCATTTATGATATAAGTACCAAAAATCAATCCATCTACTCCGATCTTTGATTATAAGTACTACGAAACGTACGTACTGTGTTCCCCCGACCCACCTCGTCGCATCGCATCATTTGCTCGCGCTATTATACTTATTTTCGCTTAGCGTTTTTTCTGTTTTTTTTTTTGCTCGGAGCCTAAGTTTCGTGGTGTTAAATAGATTTTGAGCCTTAGACAAAACAAACAAAACGAGTGCGGTCAGGAGATCCCCATCAGAGACGAAGTTACTTACGCGATACTCGTACGCACACACACGTATATAATAGAAAGAGAAAGAAAGAGAGAAAAAGTATGAATTTAATACGCGTTTTTAACGCCGAGCCATCTAGTATAAGTTTTTAGAAACTCTCGTAAAGTTGTCGCTTCTTGGATTTACATTTTGACTTCGCTGTCGGCTTTAGCACCCTCAAAAACTATAAAAACGCCATCCATGATTATAAATCATAAAATTTTTGCAGCCGTCATATTGGTTTTTCATTTCGACTTCACTTTTGACTTTAGATCCCCCGAAAACCATGAAAATGATACCGTTTAAGAAAAATTTGAACATTTTCGCAGCCGCCATCTTGTATTTTCATTTTGACCTCACCATTGGCTTTAGCACCTTCGATATCCATGAATACTATCTCCCTCTCTCTATGATAGAAAGAGAGAAAGTCGCATGGAGGGGGCATAACTTTTTAGTTACATGACGATTTCTACCAGTTTACTCCTACAGCAAGCCTCATTAAAGAACTTCGTCCCAGCAAATAAAAACAAACTCTTCAACTTTATTATAAGTAGGTATAGATTAATAGAGATTTACTAAATGATTAATAATACCTACCAGCCAGCGTTAAGGGGTTTACATGACCTAAAGCGCGGTCACTGTCGGACTGCATAGAAAAGAAAGAGAAGCGCGATGACACAAAGCTGGTAATTTATTGCAAAATATGAAGCAATTATTTAATGGGGAATTTTTACTACACCTCTATTTAGAAATTTAAGCAAACATTTCTCCACTAATAACCTACTGCATATCAAATAAATGACTGTACTACAAATTAACTACACTACACACTAAACCAACATAATATACAAAATTTGTAATGACAACTTATGATGCAAGAGCGAGCGAAGCGAGCTCGGGACTTGGGGCACCCCGACTCGGACAGGTTAGGTTCGAAGGGGATGACGCGGGCTCGAGTGAGCGAGCAAAGCGAGCGAACGAGCCCCCGTCATCCCCTTCGTGTTAGGTTCCTTTAAACCCTGTAGACAGAAATAGGGGCCGCGCGAAGCGGGGCTCCGTCGACTACGCCTAACCACATATTTTTGTAGATAAAAAAAAAACTTTGGGATTTTTTTTCTCGGCCACTATGATTTACTTTTAGTTAACAGATAGTCATTCAATAAAACAGTTAAGCTTTAAAGATCTAACAGTATAGTATAATTGATTTATTTGACGAGCAAATTTAGTGTGCAATTCAGTATTTTTGGTGGTAATTTCCAATATTTTGATTGAAAAAAGGGGATTTACAGTTAAAGTATTAAATACCACCTTTATTTAATTACAAAAAATCTATTACTAAAAAACTAAAACACTAGTATTAAAAGATAGTATACAAAAAAACAGAATGATTGTATGTATATTAAGTATGGTTTTTATTGTAAAAAGAAAGTTTTTAGAGGTACCTACATATCTTCATGATTTTTTTTTATCGTATGAAATTAGTTGTATTATGTTTTCAACACACTATCTACCTAGCATATATCCTGAAGAATATCATATATTTTTCTGATTTTGTTTACTGTAGTCGATCATACACTTTTATTGTTTCTAAAACTTGCGGTTTTTTGTGTTTAGGTCCTGTAAGCCCCTTAAACCGTCTCCGTTCGCATTTACTAGAAACAATATAGCGAACAAATAACTATTAGTTACCGAGTTACGTGATCGATGGCTGCCACGCGGAAACAACATTCATTTGGTTCTTTATTATTATTCCCGCATATTACCTTTATTATTACGGTCTTAAATTCGAACCCAGGCAGGCGCTTTTATTATTATTAGCCTTTAATGTCACACTGCAGAGCAAAGGCCTCTCTACTCTCTTTCCACTTCTCTCTATTCAAATCTGCTAAGGACCAGGGGGGCCAAAAAGGCCACTTTGGTAGAATTGTAAAAGGATAACATAATGGACAGTTAACTGTTAAGTGAATCGTATCAAATCCCATTGGTGAAGCATTTTTCAGTATTTTTTTTTGTTTGTTTTAAAATACCAATCAATCCAATCCAAAACTCTTTGATTATACCTACATAGTGCAGCGAAAAAAAGAAAAACACGGTCTGTCTTCGTCATAATTTAAAGTTATAATTTAGTTAAAGTTCTCCAAAGTGGTCTTTTTAGGCCCCCAGTTCTTGTGGAAGGAGTCCAGCTCATCCCGCCTTCTCCGTCTGGGCCTGCCACGATGTCGTTTGCCATTAAGAGGGACTCATTGGGTCGTAAGTTTGACCCATTGTTCGTCTGACATGCGGCAGATGTGTCCAGCCCAGTTCCATTTTAGCGTGGCAGCTTTCCAAGTGACATCAGTTATCTTTGTGATAGAACGGATGGTCGTATTCCTAACGCTTTACTTTATGTAAATTATTTCGCTCTCGAAACGGTGAAAGAAAATATCGTGAGGAAACCGACATGTCATAGGTAATAGGTACAACGGGCTGGTGTCCGCAACTCCACGTCAATGCGCGTATTTTACGTGCGGGTGGGAACCGACACGTCCTAGAACCAAAAATTCGAAAACATGTGACCTCTATATACCAACCCGCAGTGGGCCTGCGTGGTGGATTACGGTCCCCTCCCTCTCACAAAGAGGCGGCCTGTATCCCAGAAACGGGAACGTATAGGCTGAATATGCTATTATTGTTCCCACGCTTTGTTCCATTTGTTTGAGGATCTTATGTTTAATTTAAAAGAAGTAAAAACAGTTTGTTTAAACGCAATACCGTGGAATGGATGACGCCTAATTTTCTTTTCCCTTGTTTAATACAATGTTTTATTAATAAGCGCTTAAATAATTGCGGATTCATGTTAACTCTTGTGCCCTCGGGTTAAATTATAAGTAAATTGTGGCTCTACATCGGTAATAGGTACTTTCGATTTGTGAGGTAAAAAGCTTTGAGTATTAAACCAACTGGAGGCGCCATTGTCAGGCGATCCCCGCTGCCAAAGGTACGAGACCGCCGGTCATAGCGGTTATATACATGTGTGCGTATAGTTTATGCTTGTGTTTGTTTTTTGTTTTGTGTGCGTGCTGTTATAAGCATACACTGAACCCTAAAATGCTTAATCATCATGGCTTTCAGCCATCTCAGTACAATAGTCGTAGTCAGCAATAATCATTGGTACTAAAGCAGTCTATTTCGAACCTTTACGGTGATCGGTTGCATAAGGGTCCCTTTTACTGAATTATAATAAATAATTAAATAAAAATTAATTATATTTTAAATAATTTCTTTTTTTAAAAAGCCTCTTTCAAGGGACCCTATAACATTTGGTGGCAGCGGTGGGATACGGAAATCCCCAGTGCCGATTCGCGTAAACAATATTTGCGTTAAATCAATAAATAGACTCTCCGTATCCTGCAATCCTATAATAAATAAATGGTAATAAAACCAGTGAAGTGTTCATAAGTAGCACGTTACGATTCTGCGAGTCGCGTACACCTGAGCGCATATAATAAGTGCAGCCTACATCTATCCTGTGAGTGTCCTGCGGACATCCTTTAATCGCCCTTCAAGCATCCTGCGAGTCCTTCGAGCATCCTGCGATTCCTTCGAGCATCCTGCGATTCCTTCGAGCATCCTGCGAGCCACTCCGAGCACCCTGCTAGTCCTCCGAGCATCTCACGCGTCCTTCAGGGATCCTGCGGATCCTGAAACGTTATAAGTGTCGTCCTATGACCCGCGAGTGTTTTGTGTTTAGTCTAACAAGTGTTCCGTGAATCTAAGAGTGTCGGTTGTGTTATCTGCGTGCGAGTGTCGCCATGCAGCCGCTCTCAGCTCTAGCTCTTATCGCCGCCTACGTATTCCTGTAAGTCGATGAACAATTGCTAACTATAAGCTTATCTCTGTCAGTTTAATATTAATATTTTGTTACTTGACGTCTAGAATTTGCATGTTATGCCTCCTAAAGTACCAAAAAACGAAGATAGCAAATTGCAGATTGATATTCCATCTGAGCCTTCAGACCTAAAATCTCCAATCTTATCACCAAGAATTACTAGGCAAACAGTAGAAATGGAGCTTAATACTTTATTAAAGTTCGTAAAACCATATGACGGCAGTCGCGAGAAACTAAATTCGTTTATTAATAACTGCAATAATACATATGAGCTAGCATCCGAGGCACAAAAGCCAATTATATTAAAATACATATTATGTCAACTTACAGACAAAGCCGAAATCGCTTGCTCGATCAAAGAGTTCACATCTTGGGAACAGTTAAAAGAGTTTCTTAAAACTCAATTTTCAGAAAGAAAACACTATACACATTTACTTAATGACCTCCAGGAAAGCAAACAAACTTCGTCTGAAAATGTAGGACAATTCGCCCTTCGTATGGAGACTTACCTTTCTCAATTATTAACAGAGATATCTCTCTCTAATTATAAGGCCAAAGAAATACCAGGTCGTACAGCGGCCATGGAGGACCTTACACTCCACCACTTTCTTATGGGTTTAAACCCTCGCGTATCAAACATGGTAAGGTGCAGGGCACCTAAAACTTTCAATGAGGCCGTTAACTTAGCCATTTCCGAAGAAAGGATTTTAGAAACTCTTTATAGGCGAAATCATAGCTCACAACATGATAAACAAGCTAGCCAAAATAGGTCCAAACCTAAAACCTTTGCTCAGAACAATAAATACTCGCAGAAATCATCTTCGCAACCAAGTACGTCGGGTAGCAATCCTAAACATGACCCAACCCTTACATGCAAATATTGCAAAGAGATTGGTCATGATATTAATAACTGTCAAAAGCGACAGAAACGTTACCCGAGTTCTCAACCTCAACAGGATCAAAGTAAATCCTCTGGGTTCCAACCCAATCCTAAATCTCCTCGAGTCAGTTTTGTCGATGATTGCGATGACTCTGACGAATCTATCCACGATGACGAAGGCGAAAATGCCGAAGTGGAAGATTTAAACGAATAAACGTCCTGCAACCGTGCCGAACGGGACGTCAAGTCAAAATCGGCACACATTCGAACCGCATGAGTTCAACCAATAAAAATCCCGAGGTTATACAGCAGGGTAACCAGTCCCAAAACGGCAACCTCAACCCTTTCGAGGTTATACAGCAGGGTAACCAGCCCCAAAACGGCAACCTCAACCCTTTCGAGGTTATACAGCAGGGTAACCAGCCCCAAAACGGCAACCTCAACCCTTTCGAGGTTATACAGCAGGGTAACCAGCCCCAAAACGGCAACCTCAACCCTTTCGAGGTTATACAGCAGGGTAACCAGCCCCAAAACGGCAACCTCAACCCTCTCGAGGTTATACAGCAGGGTAACCAGCCCCAAAACGGAAACCTCAATTCTCCTAATAAAATTTATGAGGTTAGTATCGATACCTCTAAAAAGCTACTACCTCATGTGTTGATAGAGTCACAAGTCTCTGATATTCCACTAACACTCCTTGTAGACTCAGGGTCTGCAATCTGCTTGTTAAAAGAATCAAGTGTCCTAAACAAGCCAAAAATCATTCATAAACCTATAAGCATTAAAGGTATCGACCCTGGCGTTGAAACCACTCAAACTATGGGCTATTTTAATTTAAAACTGAAAGTTTCCGATTCTAAGTCAATTAGCCATAAATTCCACATGATCAAGGAAATTAATCTACCTTATGATGGCATTATAGGTAATGATTTCCTGACGGCTAACAGTTGCAACATCGACTACAGTCGTGATGTTCTTAAAATAACTCGCAATGAGATTAAAATTCATTTCTTTGACTCTTGCTACATTATACCACCACGCACAGAAACTGTAATAGAATGTACCGTCACAAATCCAGAAATAAAAGAAGGTGTGATCCTAGATCAACATCTTTCTAGTACTCTTCTAGTTGCTAATTGTATAGCAAAAGTTAAAAACAATGATAGAGTCAATATATCCGTTGTTAATACCTCTAATAAACCTGTTAAGATTAAACGCAACCTTAACCTTAGACTAGACCCAATTGTCGCTTATCCTATTCAGTCGACCCCCCTTAGTGAAAACGTAGTAGAACGTACTAGGAAAGTTTTAAATTCCCTGAGAACCTCCCACCTGAATGACGAAGAAGCTCAAGCTCTCTTTAATTTATGTTCAGATTATTCTGATATATTCCACTTACCAGAAGAGGCTCTGTCTTTTACACCAGCCATCCAACATGAAATCAAAACCACAAGTAACACTCCGATACATACAAAATCTTACCGTTTTCCTGAGTGCCATAAAGAGGAAGTGGACACCCAAATTAATAAAATGTTGGACCAGGATATTATCAAACCCTCGAATTCCCCATGGTCTTCTCCTATATGGATTGTTCCTAAAAAACCAGACGCTTCTGGCCAAAAGAAATGGCGCATCGTAATTGACTATAGAAAGTTAAACGATGTCACAATAGGTGAAATTTATCCTATCCCTCAAATTACCGAAATTCTTGACCAATTAGGTAAAAGCCAATATTTCAGTACCCTCGACCTTTCATCAGGTTTCCATCAATTATTGATATCACCAGAAGACGCACCTAAAACAGCCTTTTCTGTACCCCAAGGCCACTTTCAATTCAATAGAATGCCATTCGGTCTAAAAAATGCCCCGAGTACGTTTCAGAGGCTTATGAATACTTGCCTCGCTGGTCTACAAGGCTCTCGTTGTTTTGTTTATTTAGACGATATAGTCCAGTATGCATTTGATCTAAATTCAGCAATCTTTAATCTCAAGGCCATTTTCAACAGACTTCGAGAATTCAATTTAAAACTTCAACCAGAAAAATGCGAATTTCTAAGAAAAGAAGTTACTTACCTAGGACACATTATCACCCAAAACGGTGTAAAACCAAATCCAGATAAAGTGAAAGCTGTAACACAATACCCCGTTCCAAAGTCTGCTAAAGACATTAAATCTTTCTTAGGCCTCGTGTCATACTACAGGCGTTTTATCCCTAACTTTTCGAAACTAGCCAAATCCCTTACCTTGCTCCTTAAAAAGGACGCCTCGTTTGATTGGACGAATGAACAACAACTCAGTTTCGAAACCCTAAAAAATAAACTAGTCGAAGCACCTATATTAGCTTATCCTGACTTTAATCAAACCTTTTTGTTAACCTGCGATGCATCTAACTATGCTATATCAGCTATCCTGTCTCAAGGTCCCATCGGACGTGACCTTCCAATTGCATATGCGTCCCGCACCTTAAATAAAGCCGAATGTAATTACAGTGTCACGGAAAAAGAATGTTTAGCGATAGTATTTGGAACTAAAACCTTCCGACCATATTTATATGGTCGCCGATTTATTATTATGACAGACCACAAGCCGCTACAGTGGCTATTCAATTGTAAAGATCCTGGGTCTAGGCTCATTCGATGGAGGTTGAAACTTGAAGAATTTGAATATGATATTCAATATAAAAAGGGTAAAATAAATGCCAACGCAGACGCTTTGTCTAGATTCCCCGTTAATCCCGTTCAACCTACTGCTAACGAAATAACAACACCTAATCTTCTAAATTCCGAAGCTAATATTACACCCGAAAATTTTGATAGTAACTCAGACAGAGATTTGTTCGACTTTATAACGTCACCTACTTCCCTTCAGTCGGAAGAACTTAATCCCGATCATCTCTTAGAAATTCCTACCCCAGACCTTTTTAATACAGAATCTCTAGATCCTACCTCTATAAGAGTCCCATCAGAAAACACTAGGACTCAAGATGCGCACCTCAGTTCCATCCCTGACTTATCCACGGTCGACTATTCCAACTTCCTGAAACAAATAGCTGATAAAAATAAATCATTCAATACACACATTATTGAACATAATGACAGTTTACTAAAAACCACTTCTAAGATAGTCTTAGTACCCACATCGATTGATTTAGATGAATCAAATCCATATATTGGAGAAATATTAAATAATCTAGAAAATCGAGACCAAATCCGCAACCAGGAAAAACAACTACATACCTTCTATAAAGTCCAGTCAGGAAATAAGGATTACTACTTCCTGTACGTAAAAGTACATCACTTCGACCAGGCGTCATATGACGAATTATTTAAAACCCTTAAATGTATTCGTAATGAACTTGTAATAACTGACCAAATTAAAGAAATAAGTATATCCGACTTCCGTGACCCTTTTGAAAAACACAGTTACATTAAAATTTATAATATTATAAACTACCTATTTCATAATACTGGCATACAAATAAATATCTATCATAATAACGTTACTTACCCATCACCGTCTGAAGTTAAGAAAATTCTCCACGACAACCATGACTTACCCATAGCTGGTCACCTTGGTGTCAGTCGTATGTATGATAGATTGAAACAGTTATATTATTGGAAAGGTATGCGCAATGACATAGAGTCTTATGTAAAAAGTTGTAAGTCGTGCCAAGAAAATAAAGCTTTACGCAAAATAAATCGCGCACCAATGCAAATTACAAGTACGTCAACTAAACCGTGTGAGCGCGTATCGCTTGATGTAGTAGGACCTCTTCCAGAATCCGGTCCGGCAAAACTTAAATTCATATTAACACTACAAGATGATTTCACTAAATTCTCTACCGCGTACCCCGTGCGCAGCACGACAGCCGAAGAAACATGCGAATGTTTACTACATTTCATATCAATATTTGGCCTCCCAAAATTTATTTTAACCGACCAAGGCACTAACTTTACAGCAGACCTATTCAAGAAAACGTGTGAATTTCTAAAAATTAAACAGCTATGGTCAACTCCATACCACCCACAGACACAAGGCGCCCTTGAACGAAGCCACTCAACCTTGAAAGAATATCTAAAATCTTTCGTCAATATGGAACAAACAAATTGGCCCCGTTATGTATATACAGCCATGCTTACTTATAATACTACTGTTCATACCGTAACGCACTACACTCCGTATGAATTAATGTTTGGCAACAAACCGTTTATCCCAAACTCTATATGTGACGAAAACCTTGGCGTCACATACCCTGAATATGTCCGTATGCTACAAAACCGCTTAAAGTATTCTCGCGATAAAGCTCTTGAATACGTCCACAGATCTAAGATAACGTCTAAAACGTATTATGATTCTCATAGTCGACCAGTACAGTATAAAGTTGGCGATTATGTTTACTTAAAGAACCACCTTAGAATGCGAAAGGCCTTATCACCCATATGGAAAGGTCCGTATAAAGTCGTAAAAGTTCACGGCAATAACACTATATCATTATTGATAAACAGACGACACGTCCGTCACCATTATGACCAAGTGAAACTCGCTGAGGTCGCCAACAACCTGTAAAAGAAAACTTATAAGTTAGAATAATAAAAATCGATTCAATAATCAATATTTTAGTATAGATAGATTATACACATAATGATATCCTTATAAACTAGTTAGGTTAATAGTAATTAGTTATTACATTAAATATTTAGTTAGTATATATAATACATGCATACCTATGTACTTGCAGTGCCTCAGCGGAACTCCAACCACCTAACGAGTATGTCCACGCGATAACTGCGAGTCCTGGAATATACTTCGATTACATAGGGAAATTAAAAATAAATAATGGCATCCTAAATGTCATTATGCCGTTAGATATTTTACATATTAAACCGCATATTGAAAATATAAATTCAGCATTAGAAACGGTAATTTATACATGTAAACAAACCGGCTATATAAAACACTCAGAATGCCGCAATACAGTGGAACCACTAGTAGTTCAACAACAGAATTTAATAAAACTATTTAGTTCCATATCTTACCTTACTGATAGTGATGATCACAGAAACAAACGAGCATGGATTGGAGGAATTGGAATGATTCTAAAACAAGTTTTTGGTACTTTAGATGAGGACGATGCTATTCAATATGACCGAGCTATTGAATCAATACAACACAATCAAGATAAACTCAAGTCTTTCATAAGAAAAAATATTTTAATAACTAAATCTGTTATATCAACATATAATAATACGTTTCACAAGATTCAACAAAACGAAGTAAAGTTAAATGACGCTATCAGCAAACTCTCGAGCAGTATTCAAAACATTTCTAAAACTACGCATATATTAGAACTAGATTTTGTCCGAAATACCTTGGAAACTTCCATGGTCACCCTAACGTTTCAACTTGAAGACATAACAAATGCGATAATGCTTTGTAGTCAAAACATACTACACCCGTCCGTTATGTCGCCTACCGCTATGTACCGAGAATTAGCTGATAACGTAAGGCACCTGCCGAATAATCTAAACTTACCTGTTCAATTAGATATAAGTTCAGTTCATACTATTATAAAAGTGTCTACTTTATTGTGTTATTATTTTAACGATAAACTAATATTTCTATTGCGTGTCCCTTTGATATCCAACCAAGAATATTCTCTGTTTAATAATATTGCATTACCAACTCCTCACGACGTCAACCAACCAGACACATTTAGTTTAATTGTACCAAGCGCTAAGTATTTAGCTATAACAAAGGACAAGTCAAATTACTGTAAATTAGAATCATTGGAAAATTGTAAACTACTACGTTTGGCAGAATATTTATGTGAAATTCCTATTATCTACAAAACTGATTCAATACCAAGTTGCGAAAGCGAACTGTTATCTAAAACAATTAAAGAAATTCCCGCAGTCTGTAATATTAAACTTATTCATGGTAATCTAGATATTTTTTAAATCGCTCAATAATAATAAATTTATATATGTTCAATCTGAATTAACGAAACTTTCACTAGATTGCCAAGGTCACAATCAGATAAAGGAAATAAATATATTCGGTATCGGCATATTATCAATACCAACTAATTGTATCGCATATTGTAGAGGTACCACGCTGTTACCGAGATATAGCAATGTTTTAAACTTGACTTCACCTATTAATCTGCCAGATTTCAATTTAATAAATAGTAGTTGTTGTAAAATAAATAGTATAACGAATAATATGTCCCCTACCCACTTAGAGCAAATTAACTTAGATGATATGAATCATGTTAGCAAAGCAATTAACAACCTCTTATCAGACGTTGATAAAATTCAAGAAACACCCCACATAATTAAATATGGGACACATTATTCAGTAATTATAAGTTTAATATTATGTTTTATCTTGTTTTACTTAGTTTATAAAATTGTAGTTTTTTGTAAACCCAAATGCAACCTTCGCAAATATAGTTTCCGCAAATGCGATAAATCTAAATCGGAATCTGTGGAACTGGAGCAAACCATTCAAGAAATTCCAGCTCCAGCCCTAAGAACCTCTTTCTAGGGTTAACTTTGGTAATCATCCCCAAAGTTCACTCTAATAGGGGAGGTGTTATAAGCATACACTGAACCCTAAAATGCTTAATCATCATGGCTTTCAGCCATCTCAGTACAATAGTCGTAGTCAGCAATAATCATTGGTACTAAAGCAGTCTATTTCGAACCTTTACGGTGATCGGTTGCATAAGGGTCCCTTTTACTGAATTATAATAAATAATTAAATAAAAATTAATTATATTTTAAATAATTTCTTTTTTTAAAAAGCCTCTTTCAAGGGACCCTATAACAGTGCGTAACAACGCGATCGAATTGCATTAGTGTATTATTGCGTTCCCTCGTCCCCCGCGATGAAAGTGACAGACTTATTTGCATAGATATTAGTACTCGTGGCGTCTCCGGTTGGTTTAATACTCAAAGGTAAAAAGTGACACAACTTCTTGCCAAATTTCATGATTCTAGGTCAACGGGAAGTACCCCATACGTTTGATTCCGGAACATAAACGCCCGTATCTTTTGATTGCGTTAACTTAAAAGTTTGATTTTTTTCACTGCTTCAAGGGATTTCAGCCCTGAGTATTTGATATCAATTTCAACTTGATAACTCCACGCGTTCCTGAGAAAAAGGGTCTTGACCTACGGGCAACGAAATGATCTTATAAGGGTTCCGTTTTTCCTTTTGAAAACGGACCCCTAAAAATGACAAAAACATCAAAAGTCAACTTTGACTTAAATGACAAAGAAAAAGGAGCGATTTACTTTCCATTTTAGCTCTTTTATCTTGAGCATTTCGCCTCTCACTACCCCTGGAAGTCCTTAGAAATGTTTAATTTACTTTGAATAACTTAGTTATATCTTTGTTACTTTTCAAGTTTCCAGAGTGCTCAGTTTCACATTATTTTATTTTCACAACTGAATCGACTGCAGGAAATGCAACAGAAATAATGTTACCGCGCGGAAAACGTTCAGAACCATTCATAATAAAGCCTTCTAAAAGCAACTTGGTATATTTTTCTTAAATGCGTCTCAGTGAGTTTGGTCTTCGATATTTGCGGCAAAGTCTAATAGAATTCCTAAGATACTTACAGTATTTTTATCTCACGTAGCAACGCGCGATTTACTTGTAGTAACCAAGTGTACGCGTCGCTTCGTAAGATAAAAATAATATTCAGGTCAGGTCATTTATTTGTACATTATAAAGAAGTTTTTTTATACGGAAAATGTGTGCGTTTGACTCTGATCAGCTAACTTGAGCATCATAGAAACTGATTTCAGGTAGAATAAAATAAGGTGTTTATAGTAAAAAAAAAAACTGGCCAAGTGCGAGTCGGACTCGCACGCGAAGGGTTCCGTACCACAAGGCAAAAACGCCGAAAAAAAAAAAAAAAAAACACGTTTGTTGTATGGGAGCCCCTTTTAAATATTTATTTTATTCTGTTTTTAGTATTTGTTGTTATAGCGGCAACAGAAATACAATTTGGGAAAATTTCAACTGTCTAGCTATCGCGGTTCTTGAGATACAGCCTGGTGACAGACAGACTGACGGACGGACAGACAGCGAAGTAATAGGGACCCGTTTTTACCCTTTGGGTAAGGAACCCTAAAAATTGTATACTTACTACTTTATCATCTATAAAAAATAAAATAAAATTGTTTTTCGTGTTTGTACCACTTCTTTCTTCGAAGATTTTGATGCGGTTTTCAGTATATTTCAGAGAATTTATTCCGAAATGTTTATGCGTATTATACATGTTGAAATCTCGATGTTTTGTAAACCGTAAAAACCGTACGCAGACCTGCCCCGGTCGCTATTATAAAATAATCATAACAATATCTGTTGATGCCTCTTGTTTCTTTGTTATTCCTGCAAATTCACCGAAAAATAGGCCAATCAGATTTCTTTTTTCAATTAGTTCTTCAAGAAGATCCGCTGGCTGTCTTCTCAGAATGTATTGGCAGAGGAGTATGTGGTACAGTCAAAAGCATAAGTATGTATACACTTGGGTTTATTCAAAGGCAATTATCTCCTTTATTTTTAAATGAAATTTTAAGTTATTACGAACAAAAAATTTTCGAACCCAGAACTTTATGTAAAGTGTAGTATTTCAACGTTACATTTCATTCATTCATTCCCGAGGAGAGGGGCCCGTGGCAAAATAATAACAGCCGCACAGGTCGATCGATCAGGTTAAGCTACGCTTGCCGCGGTTGGTCTATGGATGGGTGACCATCTTTACATACCGTGACCCCTCCGTGCCTCGGAAAGCACGTTAAGCCGTTGGTCCCGGCTGTCATTCGTGGATCTTTGACAGTCGTTACGGGTAGTCAGAAGCCCGAAAGTCTGACAACCAGTCTTACCAAGGGGTATCGTATTACCCAGTAAGGGTTGTGGAGGTCAGATAGGCAGTCGCTCCATGTAAAATACTGGTATTCAGCTGCATCCGGTTAGACTGGAAGCCGACCCCAACATAGTTGGGAAAAGGCTAGGCAGATGATGATTTCATTCATTCATTCGTTCATTTCACGAAAAAATCGCAATTGAAAGTAGTCAAGTGTTGATATATTAGTGCTCGTGACTGTACACCCTCACTTTGCCTGTTTTTTTTCCATGTACCTTATAAATACGATAGGTACTTACGTCGTCAATCCATTATGTTCACCACTAGTAATTTTTATTGTCCTGATAAACAACTTTTAGTCACTAGCAGCAAGTAAATTATCAAAATACAGCAGCTTATAAGGAATAAGCAGCGGAAGTCGGCGCGGAAGCTCTTCATTCCACGAGTGTAGAAAAAAAGTTGGTAGAATAAATATATCTAAAGAGATGTGAATAGCATGATGGTGGTGAGAAAAAAAGCGTCTTACCTGCAGCATGGTGTTGCTGAGCTATCACCCTCTGAAATAAGGGAAATTAAACAAATATTAGGCAAAACTCAAAACGAAACATAAGCATGCGGTTATTCCGTTTATCCACCCACAAATCCACCCTAAGGTGATGCGGAAACACATGTCCGAGAATTCACCCTAGGCCTAGTTAGATAAACGGAATTTATAAGCTTAGAGTGGATTCTCGGAAATGCGTTTCCGAGTATCCATCTTAGGTTGGGTTTTTTGGGGTGCATAAACCACGGAATAACCGGAAGTATGGCAAAAACATTTCAAGAAGAAGCACATGATAAAACTAGTTTTAAAAAGGGAATAGGTAAAAATATTTAACACATTGAAGGACACTGAACGAGACACAATAGAAGTTTTATTGTTATTACGTCGAGAGGCGTTAAGTGTCCTGCAAAGTGTTAAACATGTATCAAAACAATAAAATGTGTCCTAAAGATACATTAAATAATTATAGCTTAATGAAAATAAAAAGATAATAAAAACGGAACGAAGTTTTCTATCATTTTGAACGATAGGTGCAGTTTTGTCAATTTTTATTCTTAAACATTTACATTTAAATTCGTTATTAGTCGAATTATCACATCAGAGCTAAATGGTTAGACATTTCTGAGACCTGCAAACTAATTGGTAGCATCTTTTTTATTTGGACACTAAAGTAAAATCCATTACTTCACGTCATGCAACTTGTATGAAAAAATTGTCTGCCTGACAGATCGATTGGTGAAATGTCAAAATTGAAATTGTGCCGATGACGGTGGTGCTACCGCAAACGAACCTTAAAAAAATAGAATAATAGAACCAGTCTGTCAAATTCTATCCCCAAGTTGTTTTTGTTTAGAGGTTATCCAATTAAGGGCACGTTTTCACTGTGAAATCAAATATCACAATGCCAATCACGACCCACTTATCAAGCGTAAGCGTAAAATTTTGAGAGAAGGCAGGTTTTATTTTGACATTTCAATTACTTACTTAACATAGTTTTATATGATAATTGAAATGTCAAAATGCCTACTCGTAGAGCTACCAATAAATCTGAATCGCTTTTTCCCAAATATATTGCGGTCGGCTACCAGTCAAACCGGATGCAGCTGAATACTAGTACATATTGTACATTGAGCGACTGTCCATCTGACCTCCACAACCCTGTTACCAGGAAACACGAGCCGAACAATAAAAGCAGATCTACCTTGCAATACAAATATTAAAAAAAATAGAAAATTCAAATTGTAACATGGACTCTTTACTTGCGTGTCAAATTTTAACTACGCAGCGAATCAGGGGCCTTCTGTATTTCATCGAGTAAACGACTTACAGATTAAGCAAAGACGATAATTAATATAATAATTATTGCAACGAACTCAAATAAATTTATGAGCGTCAATACATTACCGGTATATTTGCCGAGTCCTATTTATTTGATCACCTGTATGAATACGCTACATATCTACCTATAAAACAAACATCCCTACAATGGTCCTATTGTGATGTTCAAGTTTCATGGTCATAGTTTTCAAAATCAAACATTAAAAGCATATTTCTAGTGCAAAATAAAACGGTAGGTCTTTCTGCTCTACCTTGCTCCATTCGATAAACCAACACAGCGGTACATATATGTCGCTATTTCAAATGGAACAGCTAAAAGGAGCTTAACCCGTCATGCTAGGATGAAAATCGCTCGCCCATTCCCAGTAGGTTAGCCCAATCAAGTGTACACAATCTAGTCTCTAGACAGACCCAATAAAGGACGTTGTAGATTGAAGGCAGCAGATAAATCGATTTATTTCTAGGAAACTTTCAATTGTTTAAATGTGAGAATAATTCACATGTGAAATTGCTTCAATTTAAGCTATGGCCGTCGACAGAAGGAATCACCTTAAGGAATGCTAGTGTATAGTAATGACCTGCGGGGTAATTGACATTTCAACAACATTCATTGATTGCGTTATTGCGTTATTTAGGGGCTATAGCAGATTTTTTGCAATTATTAACCACCTCCTCCGCCTTGTCAGCAAAAGTAAGCAAAGCGCTTAACCCCCCCCCCCCCCCCCCCCCCAAATCTTTCGTAATCATTGTTGGTACATGCATTTTTCAATTTGTTCCGGTTTCCTTATTGATTCAAGAGCAACATATATGCGTTTCGTTTTCAACCATAGACAAGTAGGGTTGCCATAATTATGTGTTCAAACCAAAATCAACAAAATTTTGTGGAATATCCAAAAAAGTAAAAAAAAAATACTACTGACGTAATCAAACTCAAACTCAAACTCAAACCATTTATTTCAATTAAACCATTTACAGGCACTTTTGAATTGTCAATCACGATCAATACCCCCCCATCAAAAAAGAGATGTCAGCAGGCCGAAGCCTGCCGGGCCAGCGGGATTGTCCGAAAGGGTTACCGCTGCCCGGGAACATAAAGGGCTAAGGAAGGAACACGGGTGGGTTTTAGTCAGTAAGAGTCTGACACTCCCTTCCGCTCCACCCAGAGCGGCAGGAGTCATTTAATGATTTCCCAACCAAAAAAAAAAAACTGGCCAAGTGCGAGTCGGACCCGCACACGAAGGGTTCCGTACCACAAGTCAAAAACGTCGAAAAAAACATGTTTGTTGTATGGTAGCCCCCCTTAAATATTTATTTTATTTTAATTTTATTATTTATTATTAAAGTTAAAATACAATTGAGTATTTTGTGAATATTTCACCTGTTGCCATTTTTGATATCGAGCAAAAAAGAGCAAAAAAATCGAGTTTGTTGTATGGGAGCCCCCCTTAAATATTTATTTAATTTGGTTTTTAGTATTTGTTGTTATAGCGGCAACAGAAATACATCATCTGTGAAAATTTCAACTGTCTAGCTATCGCTGTTCTTGAGATACAGCCTGGTGACAGACAGACAGACAGACGGACAGACGGACAGACGGACAGACAGCGAAGTCTTAGTAATAGGGTCCCGTTTTTACCCTTTGGGTACGGAACCCTAAAAAGACCCCCATCTCCCATGTCATCAAAAATAAGCAAAGCAAAGACCCCCCGCCCCCCTGTAGTGCTCACGTAATACACGTAATACGTGAATGGCCCCTTACGTTGTTGAGCAGACACATTTTTCGAACATAATTATGAAGAAATGGATTAGCAATAGATTTATCCTTCAAAATAATTTAGATTGTCGCTGATAGTGTATTACACAATTAAGGTGAAGGTTTCAACTACATATTCCCAATGCAGAAACTGGGTGACAGTTACGTAAATGGCATCGAATTTGAATAATAATAACACGCGTCGCCTGTTCACAATAACGTCTAATCTATGGTTGACTATCTGGTCAAAGGCTAGATTACATTAAAGACTCGTCGCTTTAGACTAAACAAAGCGCAGTTTCCATTATTGTCTTAGTACGAGCGTCCAATCGTGTACTGTTGGCAATCGATCTCTGTTGTGAACTTTCTCATTCACAAGTCGCAAGACGTGGCAAGCACAGCCGACCTTTGTCACCCATAAGAAATGGAGCAAGTGCTGCATATGTCTTTTATTATCAAAAGAGAACAAGTATCGTCAGGTGGGGTAATCGATCTCTGTTGTAAACTTTCTTATTCACAAGTCGCAAGACGTCGCAAGCGCAGCCGACCTTCGTCACTCATAAGAAATGGAGCAAGTGCTGCACATGTATTTTATTATCAAAAGAGAACAAGTATCGTCAGGTGGGGTAATCGATCTCTGTTGTTAACTTTCTTATTCACAAGTCGCAAGACGTCGCAAGCGCAGCCGACCATCGTCACCCATAAGAAATGGCGCTAGGGCTGCATATGTCTTTTATTATCAAAACAGAACAAGTATCGTCAGGTGGGGTAATTGCAATGGCGGGGTATAAGCAATAGGGTGTATTTAACTACTATAGAAAACTGGTGCTGCCATCACTGATATGCAATGGTCGGAGTAGGTAGATTGATTTTTGGTACTTGTATCATAAATGCCCACAGAAAGAATAACATGGATAAGCCATTTTCCCGGAAAGTAATTCCGGTATTTCCGGATCCAATTAAGTATTGTTAATGTTGGTAGTGATTATTATTCTACTCAAATCAAAATTTAAAGGAAGGTATTAAAACTAAATTAATTTATTATTTATCTGTTTTCACGTAACGTTTCAATCCCGAAATTCCGAAGGAATGTCCATATTAATATATAAGTTTCGGATCAATGACCCCAATTCAATCTACCTACTCCGACTACTGCTGATATGTATAAGGTACTTTTAAACTACGCGCCGACCAATTCACAAGACAGTTTGACGGACTTATGTAAGTTAAAAAGTTAATTTCCGCATTTTATTGCAATAACCCCCGATTTGAATCTACACTACAGTCCTAATTTAATAATTAGGACTGTAGATAGATTCAAATCGCGGGTGTTTAATTAACACTCGCCCTGCCCTGGGAACCGCCGGCGACCCAAAAAAATTTGTTCAGCAGGCCAAAGCAAATTTTTTAATACTGTTACCACATTTTCCATAACAGAACGCCATTAGTTGTAAAAACTATTTCAATTCGGGAGGTCAGGGCGGATCCCACGGCGTCCTGAAAGTTTTTTTTTTAACCCATGGCCTCTTGTAATAATTTTGACTTTTGACTCACGGCATTCACAAGCAGAAACTTTGGAACCCGCCGGCGGCCTCCATGGCCTCCTGAACTTATAAAGTTTTATATTTTTTTGGCAGGGAGTGTTAAAATAACTCTGATAATAATTTACCAGAGTGATTTTAATTAAACAAATAACTTAAAAGTTTAGCTTACTAAATGCTTAATACACATGGTAATTACGCATTTGTGTTGTTATAAATTAAAATGTTATCTATGGCTGAATATGTCATTCTAGTTATTGTACACGCAATTACCCCACCTTACCCTACTACGTTTCCTTACTACCCGACTACGGCAAAGCCAAAGGAGGGTTATGTTTTTTTTTTAATAGTTTTATTGAACCTGTGGGGTAATCGCGTAACCCACTAGCAGTAGCAATGGCTTTCATTCTGACAGTTTCAACAACATTCATTGTTTTTTAGGGTACCGTACCCAAATGGTAAAAACGGGACCCTATTACTAAGACTGGAGTCTTAGTATGTCCGTCTGTCTGTATGTCACCAGGCTGTATCTCATGAACCGTGATAGCTAGACAGTTAAAATGTTCACAGATGATGTATTTCTGTTGCCGCTATAACAACAAATAAGTAACAAAAACTTAATAAAATAAATATTTTAGGGGGGCTCCCATTCAACAAACGTGTTTTTTTCGGCGTTTTTGCCTTGTGGTACGGATCCCTTCGTCCGACTTGCACTTGGCCAGTTTTTTATTTACTTACGTTGTCGAGCAGGCAAAAGGATTTCAAAAATAGAATCTAATCTAATTTTATCTATGTTATTTAATTCATTGTAATTAATTATGCTTTAATAGTTTTTTTTTTCAAATTTCATATTATGTATTAATTGTTTTATTTAATTAATTGTGTTATTATCTGCGCATAATGTAGTGCATGCTGTGCTTTTCTGTAAGTGATGAGGCGCTTAGACTTAAGTTTGCAATGTACAAATTATAAAGTAACAGTGTACTCATTGTTGAAAAGCCTAATAAATAAATAAAATAAATAAAAATAAAAAATTTGCAATATCCTTCAAAATAATTCAGATTATGACTGATCGTGTGTTACGTAATTCGGATGCTGGACTGTATCAGCCAAGATCGATAAAATTTTATTTTTGAAAACGAAGCATGTTTAGCTACAGTATTGATTGGTATTTCCGCTAATGATATTACTTATGCATTATTTTCCTGACACGTAAAACAAAATCTAACAACGTATGTACATATTAGAATACAATTAACATAATGTATGTATTTAAGTCATTATGCATGTAAATAGTCGTGATTCATTGATACGCTGTCTTTTATGCTGATTGAATGTGGCTTTTGTAGGCTCCATATTGAAGTAACTACACAAGTAGACGCCATAATACAAAGCTCGAATGCAACATGCGCTAACGCATACTAAGCAACGAAAAAACAAAAGACAAAACCGAACGCAATAAAAAGAGGCGGCGGAATTAGAAACTACAGGTGCCGGCCGTATTATGGCAGTTTAAGTCATCATGATTCCAGTATAAGAGAGAGACAGAGGTATACATGACCGATATCACCATCCCTTTTTCGGACTTGAATCATGATGACATTAATACTTCGTAATACGGCCCCAGTTATTAAACTTTTCAATCGCTTTTTCAGGCAGCGCGAAACATTCCCATACTCACAAAGTCACAATAGTGTTTCCACAGTCGTTTTGCACAGAATCAAAGAAACGTTTTTCATAAGTAAAATTTTTTATAGATATTTTCCATGGGCTCACACTCACTACTACTATACATTTTATGCAAAGAAAGGGAACGTGATTGATAAGAAAACTTACTAACAACTTTATTGTCTGCAAATTCAAACCACAACTGTAACGTAGGTACCAACTCTGCTCAACAATCAACTTGGGGAAGTTGATTGTTGAGTGAGCTTCGAGCTTCGATTTCAGCGGTATTCAGTCGGGGGACTGAATACCGATGAAATCGAAGCTCGAAGAGTTAAGAGTAAACTAGTCGCGAGCTCGAACTCACTGATGGTCATGGCCAACAAGCACGCTGTCTCACCTGACTTCGTTTCAGACAGAGCTAGTATCAGTGATGACTGATAAGCAGTTAGACGCTGGTTTACAAGCACAACGTCTAGTTCTCACGCACAGAAACTTCGTTCCGAACTGATAGCCGCGTAAAAAAATTCGAAAAGTGCTTTAGATAATTGGAAAAGGATAAAATAATTAAAAAAGCCCCGACTTAAGAATTTATGTAACGAGACTAAGACAGATAAATTCATATGGCAGTCGGGGGACCTCTTAGAATAGGTGGTCCACCGATCGGTCCCCCGACTTTTTTTTTATTTAATTTTATTATTTTGTGTCGGGGTTTTTTTTAATTTTTTTTTTTATTTTCATGCTTTTTGTAGGGACTCCTTAATTTTTGTATTTCATTTCTTTTATTTTCTTGCTTTAAGATACAGATAATTTGGTGTTTAATCAAGTTTTTTATAAGTCAAAAAATAATTATTAATTTATAGTTGAAGAATAATTTTTAAGAGTAAACAGATTTTTTTGTTTTATCTATCCTTTTTCTAGTTCTTCCGTTAGTTATTCAACTTTCGTAAAAGTATTTCATAGCTATTAGATATCTTAGGTATTTCAGATCTAGTTTATAAAATGGGACTGCGACATTATCTGATGTAGAAATACGTTTGTTAAGTAGGATAATTCCATTCGTTCATCAGTGGTCGTAGGTTCCAGTCATCACTCCACTTTCCTCATCAATCTAGGGCAAGGTCAGACACAAAAATAATTTTCAAGTTTTTAGTTCCTTTTCATTTCATTAGTTAATATTCCTCATTCCCTTTCAATATAGTGTACATTATTCTACTTGTCAAGCCCTTGCATTTGATACCTATATTGAAGGGGTTGTGAAAAAAAAATGTTATTCACCATTTTGTGGTGGCGGCCATATTGGATTTGAAATTTTTAATAGTGTATATTATTCCACTAGTCAAGCCCTTTCATTTGATACCCATATTGAAGGAGTTGTGAAAAATATGTAATCCGCCATTTTGTGGCGGCGGCCATCTTGGACCGATTTTCATCAAACATAGCTAAAAACACTCCCGACTAATTCACCTTTCAAACGAAAAAAACAAAAACCAAAATCGGTTCATCCGTTCGGGAGCTACGATGCCACAGACAGACACACACACGGACTCGTCAAACTTATAACACCCCGTCATTTTTGCGTCGGGGGTTAAAAATCGAGTTTTATAAAAAAAACCACTGCATGCAATTATAAATAAAGTTTACTGAACTCTTCGAAAACTGAGCTTTGTCGGTACGGACTTCGTTTTGAAGATTTTACAGTTCTTTTATTACTTATTTACACCCAAAGTTATGTTAGTAATAGCAAGAAAAACGAATCCTTGTTGGCTCATAACTTTTTAATGGCTTTTATGTTACTATTCTGTTTCCGTAGAGACAAAAATTAATAATAAGTCAAAACGATATCATGTTTAACTTTGGATACACAATGTCAAACAGTGGAGCAATACTCTCCCGAAATTTGTATGGAAAAAATAGCGACTAGTGGCACCTTAAAAACCAATTAACAGTTGGGAAACGATGGATAGCTGATAGTTCTACAACTACAAAAGTATTCATAATCCTACGAAGTTTCCTGTTTGTGTCAAAAATACTTTTCTAGCAGCAGTAATTGTTTGATAAATGATTTATTTTCTGTAAGTAGGTTTGTATAAACACTTACTCGTCAATCATATATATAGGTTTTTTTTTTTTGGGATTTTCATTAACTTTTGCGAGCATTTTACTCCAGTAGCGGTTGGAAAGTATTTTTTACGTCTTTGGTGTTATCATTATAAATTAATTCTCGCTATATTAGGTACCTAATCAAGGCACAATGGAAACACCTTCGTCAGAAGCTACTATGTGTAAGATACGAGAAAGTATCTACAAACAAGTACTATAAAGATTAAATTAAACTTACAGTAAACATTTAATTATGATAAAAGTTTATCATAATAATATAATAGATATGTATCCATCCATACTAATATTACAAATTCGAAAGTAACTCTGTCTGTCTGTCTGTATGTTACTTCGATAAAATTTGGCAGAGAGATAGATTGCATCCCGGGGAGGGAAATAGGATAGTTTTTATCGACATACTTCGCGGGCGAAGCCGCGGGCGGAAGCTAGTATTAAAATAATTCCTAACCAAACTAGTATACATGAAGGACCTGCACGTTCCTATGAAAGTATACGAGCATATAAGTATTATTTATAACGTCCTTACTTCCGGCATCACACACTGAGTACTAAATCCAATCGAATTTGTTTGAAAAGGACTCAATTTGACACCAGCCGGTCGATTCTGTAAAAATCTCACCGTGAAAACTAGCGTGGAGTGAGCTGTCATTGTCACCCCACTGATGCTAGGGATTGGCCAAGCAAACATTTACAATCATGTTCAACATTTTAGTAATATTTTTAATGTTAATTATTTTAGTCTTAAAAACGTTTTATTTTAATTTTTGTTCGTGCGTGACGCGCTCGCACCTCAAGCTATATAATAAGGATTAATCTAGAAAAAAAAAACAACATAAAAATTCTGATTGGTTTTGCTATTTTATATAAAAACCCCATGAAATAGTAATGCTTTGACAACTAAAATACTAGCTTCGAAATTATATAAAATGATCAATAGAATTAGCATAAAAAATATTATTAAAATCTCGATTATGATTGTAACCTTACTACCACAAAACAGTGTTTATCAGTTGTTTAGGCTAAACACCTTTAAAACACGACATATTTATATGGACTTTGACGTAACACTGACATTAGACACACGTTGAACAAGTGTTTAAGTTTTTGTGGTTAGACCCTAACGGCCTTATTACAAAACAAGATTTATCTTTAGACCCAGGTTTAAACCATCCAGCCATTTTTAAATTTCGAACTATAATCCAACGAAGCTAAAGTTCTTATTACAAAAACTCACGTTAAATCCGAGTCTAAGTTGTCGAATTTTGCATTAAGAACTTTACGTTTGTCGGAATAAAGTTCAAAACAGAGTAACTGGCTCGAAGGTTTAGGCTAGGTCTAAAATTAGATCTCGTTTTGTAATAAGACGGTAAATGTTTGCTTGGTCAATCCCTAGTATTATTAGGTGGGATGACACTGATAGCTCACTTCATGCTCACTTCTCCTAAGTTTTCACGGTGAGATAGTTACTGAATCGCACTGCAGCACACCCTATTTGAGTGACACACTATCCATCTCAATCGGAATCACTTTGAAGGATATTGCTAATCCATTGCTTTATATGTTTGAAAAATTTGTCTGCTCAACAACGTAAGTAACGCAATGGATGTTGTTGAACAGTTAAAATAAAAGCCATTGCTACTGATAGTGTGTTACGCAATTAGCCCGCTGTTTAATTCGATATACAACATTATTTTTAGTAGTTATACGCGAAACCCGAAACACGTGTCTATTACTTTTATGTAGAGAATCTATGTAGAGACGCCAGCACACCAAGCTACCCGAAACTGTCGAATTTTCCCAATCAACTTTGAACCTTACGCTTTAGTAATAAAGTTGAAAATCTATTAAAGAAATTTGGCAGATTGTAGTAGCTTGATGTGCTGGCTTCTATAAAATTTAAAAACTGTATCATGAAAAGTCACAAAGTTATAAGCTTGTTAAGTTACCTGTTTGTCCGTACAAAAACATGCTCACGCGCGCCGCTCGCGCCGCGCCGTCTTGCGCTCATTGATAATAGTACCTAGGTACCTAACCGTTCGGCGCGGAGATTGGATAACCTACTTAGTGTCGCTCGGTGTCCAACTTTTAACATTTATTAAATATTTTTGGGACAAAATATAACATGCGGTAAAAATTATTGGAATCGATTCAGTTACTTATTCTGAACAAACTATATTTAGGTTTCGCATTATACTAAAAATAACGTTGTATAATAAGCCGTGGATTTTACATGTTTAGGTTAGATTTGAGGGCAAACTACGCTTAACAAATGATAAAGGACGCAGTTGTAAATAAAGAAATATAAAAATTTGTTTCACCTTAAAAATAGGAGCTTCGTATACATGAAACAGGAGACACATCCATACTAATATTATAAATGCGAAAGTGTCTGTCTGTCTGTTACCTCTTCACGTTTAAACCGCTGAACCGATTTAGATGAAATTTGGTAGGTATAGGTAGAGATAGTTTGAGTCCCGGAAAAGGACATAGGATAGTATTAATTCCGATATTCCCACGGGATCGACACTTATGCGGATGAAACCGCGGGGCGCTGCTGGTCGCTAATAAATCATCCCTACATCAAATAGCTGTCGACAACCTGCTTGATTTGACTCTTTAATAAAACTTGACCTGGATCGTATTGATAAATCGATGTGTGCGCAAGTGGCTATTTGAAGAAGGAACAGATGCATTGCCTCTAAAGACAGGCTGCGTCATGATATGCACTTTGCCATGTTGTCTATAACGCAAAATCTATGCCTCTATCTATGGCGAAAGCGACGTAAATACAGGGTTACCAAATTTTTACATGATGTTCTACTAGCTGTTTGCTGTTCTATTAGCTGTTTCATACAAAACTTCAATACCGACTTGACCAAAACGTATGAAACAGCAGATTTGTTTTTTTCGTAATTTCAGAGTCGGTCCCATAGTGAAAGTTGTTTACATTCATGGGTAGAACACCATGTAAAAATTTGGATGATCTTTGAAAAGTAACCCTGTAAGTATAATTTGCTCTAATTGCTATGACATGAACATGTAGGTAGAGGTACTCACTCATACATATTCAAGGATTTATAAGTGTAAACAAACCTGACGAATAATTGACATAAGTTATTTGTGTTATAAATTATGTGAGACTCGTAAATACATGCGAGTGTAATAATGAAAACCGACCCCGGCAGCGATCGCAGGCACTAGCGGTAATAAGATAGCTATAGGAAATGATAACATCCGACCGTATGCGACAATTATTCCGTCTTCATTATTATACCACGTTATTTTTAGTATATGCGAAACCTGAATATAGTTTGATCAGAATAAGTAACTGAATCGATTCCAATTATTTTTACCCCATGTTATATTTTGTCCCAAAAATATTTTAAAAAGTTTCAAAGTTGGACACCGAGCGACACTAAGTAGGTTATCCAATCTCCACGTCGAACGGTTAGGTACCTAGGTACTATTATCAATGAGCGCAAGACGGCACGGCGCGAGCGGTGCGGGTGAGCATCTTTTTGTGCGGACAAACAGGTAACTTAACAAGCTTATAACTTTGTGATTTTTCATGATACAGTACATAGATTCTTTACATAAAAATACTAGACACGTGTACTAAAAATAATGTTGTATAATGACGTCATGTTTACTTTGGGGCGAAAGTGACAATTAAACGGATGAAAACTGCGCATGCAATCTGCACCCTAATTGCGTATCTCTCATAATCAATCACAATGTGAATAATTTTGAAGGATATTGCTAATCCATTTTTTTCTTATGGTCGAAAAATTTGTCTGCTCAATAACGTAAATGACGCAATAAATTAGTATTGTTGAACTGCCAAAATGAATGCCTTTTCTACTGTTAGTTTGTTACGCAATTGAGGGGCCCGTGGCTAAATAATAACAGCCGCACAGGTCGATCGATTAGGTTAAGCTACGCTTGCCGCGGTTGGTCTGTGGATGGGTGACCATCTTTACATACTGAGACCCCTCCGTGCCTCGGAAAGCACGTTAAGCCGTTGGTCCCGGCTGTTATTCGTGGAACTTTGACAGTCGTTACGGGTAGTCAGAAGCCCGAAAGTCTGACAACCAGTCTTACCAAGGGGTATCGAATTACCCAATAACTGGGTTGTGGAGGTCAGATAGGCAGTCGCTCCATGTAAAATACTGGTATTCAGCTGCATCCGGTTAGACTGGAAGCCGACCCCAACATAGTTGGGAAAAGGCTAGGCAGATGATGAGTTTGTTACGCAATTACCCCTGGAGCAAACAGTGGCTCAACTTATTAAAAACAAATTGATCGTCAATCATGATAAGAGAGAAGGGGCAAGACTACAAGATAATGTCCGAGAATTTTCCGGCTAAATAGCTTGATCGAATCTCACGTGGAACATTTTACGCCCCGCCTTCTGTGGACATTAAAAACATATTAGCATCGTAAACAAAGATTGTCACGACACCTTACGTAAACAGAGCATAGTTTATCAACATATAATTTGCATGAATGCATGAGTTTACGTGCCTCTGCTCTGACCTACACAATATTGTTGAGAAAACTGGGTTATACTGGGTTATTCTTCTGGAACAATACTAGTAACGTGGTGAAAAACTTTGCCTTTGGTGTTGAGAGTAACGACTACGTGAGACATGTCGTACTTAGTCTAACCGTCTTCATTAAATCTGTGAAAATGTAGCTGAATGATATTATTACCAGTTGGTAGGTACAGGGCTTATTGATTCGAATAAAAACTTTTTCAGGCGTAAAAACAAAGCCGTCAGTATCTACGCATGACAAAAATATGTAAAATTGTGTAAAACGATTCTCGTAGCATAAACTCTTCATGAATCTTCCTTCCAAATTTCACGCATGTCAACGTTTGCCTCAAACGACAATAGAATTTCATTTCAATATCTATTTTGTGGCACGTGTAAGGTACTCAAGTACTCAACTTTATGAATTCGGGATCGAGAGGTTAAACCTCCTGTCTCCTAATCGAGGTCGCAGGAACAATACGAAACAATAACTCAATGCTATCTCCAAAAAGTTGTAAGTAGGCACGTAATAGCAATTATTTTCAGTGCACAGGTTAACATTTCCACATTGAAAGCGCCTTTATGTCGCAGTAATAAGTGTGGTTTTCCTAGTGCTAGTGTTACGACTAATATGCGGTTGGCTGTACATAGATTTATCAGTTGTGTATCAATAATAATATTATCAATGTTAGGACTGATTAATTTAAGCTACATAATAAGTACAGACAAAGTAATAAATCCTCTCGAAATTGGATGCGTCCTGTCGTTTATCGACACTTTCAATTTAAAATGAACAGATTGCAGCTCTCAATTACGAGGGATATAATATCTAGCATTATCAATTTCCGAGCATCTTTTTGCAGATCGCTACAATAAGTGTACGATCTACGAATGGAATAGCTTTGGAAGATGGCAGATCACGTAAATATATAACATTACCAGCAGCGCCCGCGGTTTCACCCGCATTAGTTCCGATTTTCTGAGAATATCGGGATGAAAAGCATCCCATGTTTTAATCCTGGTTAAAAGCTATCTGTGTGCCAAATTTCATTTTGATCCGTTCAGTAGTTTTTGCGGAAAAGAGTGACAAACATCCTCACAAACTTACGCGTTAATAATATTAGTAAGAGTAGGACTGCACGGTAGCACTTATCAAACGCTGGCCTCGGCTACTGAGTCGTATTACTTTTTCTAAGGAGCGCGTAGGCAGCCGGCAAGGACTCGGGAGTAGGCCACAGTTTATCAGGTATTAAAAACATAACATAAAACACTCGCCAATGTATCACAGCAACATTATACAGCGATAATATTGACATAATTTACGTTTCAATTACGATAACAGACATGTTTTATCAATCAAACATTTCCATTTTTAAATTGTCTACTAGCCAATTGGCAATATATCAAATAAATAAAAATGGTATCTAAAGTGAATGAAAATTAAATTGACTAGTCTATTGTACTAAGTGCATGGGGCAGGGAGGATTCAATCAACTACGACTACTGAAGATAAATGCACTTAACGGTTATTGAACTTTAAAACTTCTTGTATTTTTTTCTAAACTTCTTATAAGTGGTGTTTTTACCTGATGCTGTTCTTGTGCCGACTGTTTCTGTTGATGGTACTGTGCCACAAGCCTGATACCACTCAACTCCAAGGACCGAGGATCTAAAGAACGACTACGCGGCTTCTCCGAATAAAACACATCTTCGTCTCTTTTGCCTTTTTTCCACCGAAAATAATTAGACATATCGGGCCATTCACTATCACAAACACTTACACTAATATGTTCATTTCAATTAATATGCGTAGCACGAGCGAGGTTATAGTTTACACATTTCAGTAAAAACCGAGGAGGTTAGACCGTGAAGGCATCTCCATAAGTACTGAGAGATAACGCCGCCGTCACGAGACGTTATTGTTATGCAACGTGGAGTGTGTTCGCGATAGATATCCGCTGGTGTCAGCCCGGTTCCGCAGCGGAACTTCCAAATCTATGCGGGAGATGCGCCTGCGCCGCTCATCTAACCGCACCCACCGCCCAAATGCTCGCTCCACGCTGTCGCAATAGTTCACAACTTAACACTTACACAGCTATATTGGTGAGGGGAATCGTGATATAGTAATTTGGATCATAGGTTACTTTCAACGTACAACATAACACGTAATAAAATCGTAATTGTGACATTTTCCGTGTTCATTTACCCCTGATTTAGCAGAAACGATGACAAAGTGTCATTGTTCGAGCGAGACCGTCATGATTACTTCCTGAATTTTTAAATGAGCGCAGGAGTGTCTGCGACGCGGCGGGTCAGGCCGACTGCACGGTGGTCTAGTACACAAACCTTAGGCTAGACGCTTCACTTGACCGTTTTATAGCTGGACTGGCCGTTTAATCACGAATGTACTCTACTAACTAGTAAACAACGTGCGCACGAGTCTGTCTGTATACAAAAGAGTAGATGATGTAATCAAATCAATTTAAGGATAAACGTTTCAAAACAGCTGCATTAATGTATGTTGCGTGTTGTTTTCAAAAGAGATGGATAACGGTCCCATACAAACTTGGCCCATTGATGAACACAAATAAAATTAAATGTATAATGAAGTTCTAAGTAACTAGCTTCCGCCCGCGGATCGCCCGCGAGATATGTCGATAAAAACTATCCTATGTCCTTCCCCGCGATGCAATCTATCTCTCTGCAAAGGTACAGACAGACAGACAGACAGAGTTACTTTCGAATTTATAGGTATTATTATTATGGATAGTGTTTCAAAGCCTTGTATATTTTTGTTCGTCATAAAACTTTGTGAAGGACTTATAATACGACTCTTCCAAAATCTGATGTCTCCAAAAATTAATTCAAACCTTTAGATCGCGGAGTAATCCATTGTCTTCCAGCAGATGGAATTTCACTCAAATCTAACGTCTGTATCCCAAATAATTAATTTCGGTCCGAGCTATGCCAGTTAAGTGGAAATCACAGGTCACCTCCTCTAAATACAGCTTATTGAAAATATTGTTTTGATACGAGTTCGGCAAAGTTTGAGGTGTGGTAAGGGTGCGGGGAATGAGAAAGCTGTGCTATGAAAGGCTATTTAAACAAAAACGTTCCACTGTGTAGTGATGGGACAGAGACATGAAATACCGACAATGTAATTATGTATATCGATAAAATTTGTTAACCCTATTAAAAATTTACTAATTACTTTCTTCCACAATTTTAAAAGACACCGTTTAAATTACTTTGTAAATATTTTTTTACCATTGCCACTCGAAAAAGGGCATTTTATTCATCGATAACAGTGAATAAAACTCTCTTTTAGTCACTGCGTGAATCATCTCATCATCTGCCTAGCCTTTTCCCAACTATATTGGGGTCGGCTTCCAGTCTAACCGGATGCAGCTGAATACCAGTATTTTACATGGAGCGACTATCTGACCTCCACAACCCAGTTACTGGGTAATTCGAAACCCCTTGGTAAGACTGGTTGTCAGACTTTCAGGCTTCTGACTACCCGTAACGACTGTCAAAGATCCACGAATGACAGCCGGGACCAACAGCTTAACGTGCTTTCCGAGGCACGGAGGGGTCACGGTATGTAAAGATGGTCACCCATCCACAGACCAACCGCGGCAAGCGTAGCTTAACCTGATCGATCGACCTGTGCGGCTGTTATTATTTAGCCACGGGCGTGAATAAAAACATTATTAATTCGAGGGGCTTAGTTGAATCCCAAGAGCAGCGAAGGATGCTAGAATAGAATCCTAAGCGGAGCGAGGGATACAAGGTCCGAGATGAATTATTATTTTCACGAGTTGTGTACTCTACTTTTTACCATCGACTGCGAGAAAATAAATAGTAGTATAGTATTTATCACATTTTATTTTATAATCGATAATAAGAGAACAAAGGATTAATTTATAAACATTAAAAATAAAAAATGTACTCGGCAATCTATTGGAAACAATAAAATAGGTGCGATGCCAAAAGAGATTGCCACATTCTTGAGTCTATCAAATCCCGAACAGTGCACAGGACATTGCTTCCGCAGAAGCTCTGCCACCCTTTTAGTCTGTTCTGGTGCTGATATTACAGAACTGAAACGCCACGGAGGGTGGAGGTCCAGCATAGTAGCAGAAAGCTATATCGAGGATTCAATTGAAAACTAAGCCAAAAGATGCAGCCGAATAGTTGACAGTATAAATCTAAAACCGTCTACTGTTGACCCTTGGGCGCCACTATCTCCGGCGCGCCCTTCAACATCGAAAGGACAACCTTGTGGAACGACTACATTACAGCTTTCTCAGCAACAGCAACCACAAAATATGGCAACTTTGCCAAAGACCCAAGTCTATCTAATACGACCGTTTCAAAACCAAACAAGAAAATTACACTGAATTTCGTAAACTGTTCTAATTTCACTATTTATTTTTAATGTTTAAGTATAAATTAATCCTTTGTTCTCTTATTACCGATTATAAAATAAAATGTGATAAATACTATACTACTATTTATTGTCTCGCAGTCAATGGTAAAAAGTAGAGTACACAACTCGTGAAAATAATAATTCATCTCGGACCTTGTATCCCTCGCTCCGCTCAGGATTCTATTATAGCATCCTCCGCTGCTCTCGGGATTGAACTAAGTCCCTCGAATTAAATTCCCTTTTTTTTCACTTGTTGTATAATCTGCTATTATTTAATTGTGGACGGTCATTAACGATAGAATGCGAATAACTCGCTTAAGATATATTTCATAAGTAATATTTAATCTTTATAGCCGACAAACTTAGATTTTAACTGCTTTGCTCAGAACATCAAAGAGTCTAAATACATCTCATTTAGACTCAGACACTACAGTCCTTTCACAGTTATTTTACCTCTGACAGCTGCAACCAAACAGCAACCTTATTATAACAACAAGAAAGATCAAAGTGATTTTGACAGACTTAACAGTTGCAGCAACCCATTACCAACCTTATTATCACGAGATTAAAGATCACTGTGATATTGTCAGTGATGCAAAATCAGAGGTAAAATAACTGTGAATGGAATGAAAAAGTGTTCGATATTATATGACGTAATTTATCTACTAGGCTACTACATCGATCTTTTGGGGCTTGAATGACGATGACGAGGAGCGCTTTAAGTGAACATTTGTTTAGTGAAGTGAATTGGAAAAAAAAATTGCAAATGCGTCTTTATGACGGAGTTATGTGAACATCTGTCTGTGTGGTGCCGGACTTAAAGAATTGCACCACCCCTTACTTCCCGTGGGTGTCGTAAAAGGCGACTAAGGGTCATACCGGAGAATGGGCAGCAGCGTTCTCTATTTATTCCACCATCATACCATACTGCGATCGCCAACCCGCCTGCCAAGCGTGGCGATTATGGCAAACCCCCCCAAAATTAGGGGAAGCCTATGTCCAGCAGTGGACGTCTATCGGCTGAAACGACGACGATGCGAACATACATAAAAAAATATATATATAAAAACATCCGAATTGACAACCTCCTCCTTTTGTATAAAACCAAGATGACGGCGTTGGTTCTAATTTTGGCCACGCGCCAAGTAAACCTCGTAGCGCTGTAGGTAACTACGGCCGTATAATTATGATATTTAAGGAGCTTTCGCATTTGGCGTTAACGTCGCGTTTAAAGGTTGCGCTAGCGACGCGTACAACCTAGGCTGCATAAACAGCCTATAAAATTCCCACAGTTCCGACACAGGCCTTCTCTCTGTGAGAGGGATTGTATTGAGTTGAGCCGTGGCTGTGTCAAAGCGTTTGATGAACGGTTGCGATAGCTTGCAAGCGTGATGACTGCTCAAAAAGGCACAAAGAGCTGGTCTAAATACATCATAATCGGCTAATATCATCATATGTAATAATAATATCAACATAATACTGTCCCACTGCAGGGCAAAGGCCTCTTCTAGTACAGAGAAAGCATGAACATTAATCACCACGCCTGCTTAAGGTGCAACTAGTCGGTATTTTTTCCATACAAATTTCGAGAGAGTACTCGTATTACTCCACTGTTTGACATTGTGCATCCAAAGTTAAACATGATATCGTTTTAACTTATTATTAATTTTGTCTATATGGAAACAGAATAGTAAAATAAAAAGCCATTAAATAGTTATGAGCCAACAAAGATTCGTTTTTCTTGCTATTTTTAACGTATCTTTGGGTTACTTTGGGTAAATAAGTTAGTAATAAGAATTGTAAAATCTTCAAAACCAAGTCCGTACCGACAAAGCTCAGTTATCGAAGAGTTCAATAAACTTTATTTATAATTGATATATGCAGTGTTTTTTTTATAAAACTCGATTTTCTTAAGCACTTTTCGAGTTTTTTTAACGCTCCTATCGGTTCGGAACGATATTTCTGTGCGTGAGAACTAGACGTTGTGCGTGTAGACCAGCGTCTAACTGCTCATCACTGATACTAGTTCTGTCAGACACGAAGTCAGGAGAGACAGCGTGCTTTTTGACCACCAGTGAGTTCGAGCTCGCGACTAGTTTACTCTTAAAACGGATTTGCGACTTTTCATCATGATTATTTCAGCCGAAAGACGTCAACTGCAACTGCTCTCCCAAGCAAATTATTTCGACTGGTTCAGTGATTCCCGCATCCAGCGCATTCCTTATATTGGCAATTTCACTTCTATTAATCATAAGTCAAGTTTTCCTCACGAGGTTTTCCTTTACCAATGTCAGAAGATAAAAACAAGAAAGAAAGATAAACTTAGAGAGAACAAATTAATTGAAATAGTCGCATTCGTACTGGCCCGGATTTGAACCCACAACGTCGTGCATGAGAGTCGAGGTATTAACCACTGGGCCATCACGACTAATTGTCATGTGCAATTACAATAAATTCATTATCAAAGAAAACTGAATTATACATGGAGTACCAAAATAAAATCTGGCATGTAGCCGACGACATTTGCCAATTCTATTAAGAAGTAAAACGACTTGTTTACTACTTGTTTACTAGACTTCCAGAGAGTGTAAACAAAATCTAGTTAAAATGAATTGATCTTAAGTTTTTATTTTCTGCTGTTAATTAATAATGAGTCCATGAATAACGCAATAATAATAATACCGCCTTAATAATAAAAATATAGCCATAATAATAATAATAGATGTTTGAAAGTTGAGTGCAAAGCTTTAAGGGAGTGATAATTGACACCATTTATAGCATTTTGAGCCATATATGTCTTAGACAAAGTATGTTTTTTTATTTTTAAATACTGACCGAATGTTTGTCATTTGGTCAAAAATAACATACCAACTTTAAATGGGAAAAAAATAAAAAACATACTTCGTCTAAGACATGTAATCTAAATGGTGTCAACTATCACCCCCTTAAGGGTCAGAACACATTAATCGACGGCGTTCGACGGTTTGTCCATACAAAAAGAGAACAAAGTATGGAACAAAGTAAGAATCCTTTCGCATCGACGCGACGAACGCGCTCCGGCGGCGGCAGACTGACACAAAATCGCGATCGATCGATTAAAAGGTTAAACTGCTCAATGGACTTTAATGCGAACTTTTTCACTTTACTAGAGAATTTATTCCGGAAAGTTTATGTGTATAACACATTAATATTAAACTTACATATAATAAAGAAATCTCGATGTTTTGGTAAGTCGTAAAAACCGTGTGAAGGGGACAGTGGGTCTAGTCGCTATGTGCGTCAACAAATATACGGGGCCGTCCAAAAGTAGTGGATCTCTCAAAACAAATGTCAAGTTAAATTTTTCGGACAGGCAAATACATATTGCGAGTAAGTAGGGACAACACTGTCAAATCGTGTTGCCATTCATTCGTAGTTCAGACCCCAAACCGTATATCCGTCGGGGATACATAGTTGGAATCGTCCGTAACTTCGGCCGAAACTACGGATATCATGCATAGGGAGTAGAGCTCCAGGAGCGGGTTGCTAGTTAATTATAAGTCTAGGTATCCTCACGATATATTCCTTCATCGATCTCAGTGATGAATCAAGAATATCCAAAAATATCGCCAGCGCCTTTTAAAATAATGACACTTACCCCCTTACTAATAAAAGTTGTACAGCGTTTGTATAGTTACAAAACGTTTTGTCTTCTTCTTTCGAAAGTCAAATTACTGTCGACTGAAAGAGAGAAATCGGTGTGTAACTATTCATCTGATATAATACGTTTATTAGTAAGGAGGTAGAAGTATAAGCTATAGGTACTACACTACGACGCACGCGACTGTAGGTTTAGATTAGTGTCTAATCAGGCGCAGAGCTTACAGTGAAACTTTTATTGCGCAAATATTTCGTATTTCGCATTTGCAAGTGAACAATTAAACTTATAAGACTTACCACAATTACTACGTTAAATATTCGACACAAAGAATAAACACAAGAATACCAACGTATGTTTCTTTTCCTTCGTCTTCCAACACAGACACGAGCCCATCGTTCTATTCCAATGGAAACTATGTACTTGGAAAATCCAAATAAAACTAAAAACTGCTTCCAGTAAGATTTAAACGCGTTCCAACATCTCACAAACAAACCAATTCGTCTTCAGCGATCAAAAGTGAACTAAAGCTTTGAACAATGATGAGGAGCAAAAAAAATTATTTTATTGAGTTCCATAATATATTGACCTAGGGGGGCAGCCCTATTTACTTTAATAGAATTTTATAACCGAATAATTTTAAAAAGAGATTACTTAAAGGAAACCTGTTATTATTAAGAGCCCCAAAAATTGGGCCACACGTAAATTCAAATTCAAATGTTTATTGCTCAACACAGTACATAATAATACATTTCTAGATGTCAAGTGAATGCGCAGTCCACTGTGTTGCACCAATTCAGGCATGCAAAATTATCGTTAAAATTATACTGTGTCATAAATTCATATCTATATGTTATATAATTTCATTAATTCTAAATAATACCCTATAAAATGTCATAAATTCAAATCAACAAGTTATACAATGTCATAAATACAAATAAATAAATAAGTAATTGCATAAATTCAAATTAATAAGTAAGTAATGTCAGAGTATATAATGTGTAATAATTAAGTAATGTCTAATACAGTCAACACATAATTAACAATACAAATGAAATAATTTTACGTAGTTGTTAGTAGGAGCATAATGAAAGGTCAAAGGAGCCGTTTATAAAGATGCTGACAAAATAGATGACCATACCTTAAACACAGTATTTAAGGGGGAAGAGCTAAGGTAGCCCGCGAAATTCTAATTTTCTTACGTTTTTTGCAATTTGCTGGTCAGTATTAAGTTGTACGTTGACTAAAATATGATTCGCGAACGTAACAACAATGTATTTACAGAATTATAATCATTAGGTATACAACTTGTTAAGTTAGTATAATTGTTAAATGTTAAGATTTCATGAAATAGTCATTCAGTGGGATTACCTGGTATTAAAGAGTTGTGTTGATGACTTTAATGATTATAATTCCGTGAATACATATTTGTTACGGTCGCGAACCGTATTTTAATCAACGTACAACTTAAGAGGGCTATCACAATTTTTTCTTGTTTAGAGCGTTTGACTCGAGTTTTGATGTGTGATTATGATTTAACTAAAGCCACAATAGTAAAAAAAATACATGCCCGAGAAAGTTTGATTCCTTCTTTTGGGAGCGCATTCAATAAATATTCCACTTTGTTCACATAAATCACTAAAAAACTACGCTACGCTACGCTAGGAAATGGTGGAGGGCGGGGGACTGTCATATGTAATTTTGACGTTCGAAAAGTGCAGATTCTCAGTCTAATTTGAATAAAATTACTTTTGATTTGCCTTTTTTACTTTCTTTTGACTTTTTTATCCAAACTGTAGATACCACATCACATTGCACTTATTTCTATAAATAAGTACCTACTTAAATGTCTAACTACCTGCTGAATAAATTACATTTATAAAGAAACTTCGTAAAAAATTAGGTACCTACCAACAAAAAGTATCAGTGCGATTCCTTTCTTAGAAACTGGCAACGCGCAAGTAATGCTTCTGGCATCGCAAGCGTCTATAGGTTGCGGTAACTACACACCATCAAGCGGGCTGCGTGCTAGTTTGCGAAAAAAAAAAACAAGTATATGTTTATGACCCTATAGTAATTCTATAGATAAACTGCTGTTCTAGGAAACATTCATTGGTACAAATAATATTTCATGAACTATGTATAACACTAATTTAATTTATTTCGAAAACAAAGTAGCAAAGGCTCTTGTTGGTTTGTTCCTGGCATCGGACGCATAGCCGTTTGCATGTGTGCGTAGCATACCTCTTTAGATGCACACGTGCGCATCCGCTGCCGCGCGCCGTCGAATTTACCTAAAACTGAGCACTTCGATTTTGTAATAGCGCTCTTAAGGTCGTTTTTAGGCACCTACTTATTGTACGTAATGACTGATGAACTCCAACAAAAAACGTTATTATCACATATAGTAAGTACTAATAACAGTTACCAAATTCGATTGCGAACTAACAATTAACTTTACTCAATAAATACCAGTAAAATTAAAAAATAATACCTTCAAGTACCAAGATTAGTTATAGTTACGTATAAAATCGAGCGGACAATGGGTTCAATGTGTGCGTGCGCGTAATGTTGTTGTGTTGCGATTCAGATACCTAAACTTGAGCGAGTTCAAAATGTGATAGCGTCCGTAATACCGACCAGCAAATTGCAAAAAACGTAAAAAAAAAATTATTTCGCGGGCTACCTTGGCGCTTTCGCCTTAAGGGAGAAGCATCAGGGTAGTCTGCGAAATTCAAATTATCTTAAGTTTTTATGCAATTTGCAGGTCGCGTCGGTGTCAGGTTGTAGGTTGAACAACATATGATTCGCGACCTAAACAAGTATGTATTTATAGAATTATAGTCATTAAAATCATCAATACAAGATTCTAAGTTCCTATAACCCTATTCAATGACTATTTCATAAAATATCAATCAATATGGTTATATGTAATATAAGGCCGACCTCTTAACTGAGACGGTGCCTGAGGTAGCTGCGCGTTGCGGGAGGGGTGATAGTTGTCACAAGTTGACGAATCACTGAGCTCTCGCATCACGTCACCACACCCTTCTCCCACCGCGCTGCTACCTCAGGCAACGTCTCAGTTAAGCGGTCGGCCTATGGGGTTGTATTGATGATTAGTGTCACTATAATTCTATATATACATACTTGTTACGGTCACGAATCATATTTTGTTCAACATACCACCTGACACTGACCCGCATATTGTAAAAAGCGTAATGGTGCCTTTCCATGCTTGCCAAGCCTTGGCAAACGTCTTCAAGCCCCAAGCGTCCACAAATCCCGCTTGGCATTTGGAAGTCGTTTCCATGCTTGTGAATGCGTCAGTGTGCTACGTACACCTAAGCATGGCGGACACAAAACTTGTGTCGGCTATTGCGTTTGGTTTAACATACTTTCATTTGAAATTCAAGCAAAGTAAAACAAAAACAAGGAATGCTCGACGACCAAGAAGATGGTGGATGATAAAGATTCATAAAAATCGTTCCATTAACGTCTTTGGGGTTCCAGATAGACGATTCGCTCTGGTAATATTCCAGAAACGATAAACTCTCATCGTTCGACCAACCACTCGTTTTAAACAAAGAACTAAACATGCTCTCATCGCGAGATCACAATGGCTACTAATAAACGTGCACCAACGTGTGAATGCGTTGCAAGCGCTTGCCGCAAGCGCCCTTTGATCTGAGTCCTAAAACCGACACTAGACCGGATCGGAGACAAGCGTCCACAAGCTCACACAAGCCCAGCCAAACGCCTTCTTTACACGCTTGTACTTGTGAACGCTTGCCGAGCCTTGGCAAGCATGGAAAGGCACCATAAGAATATTTGAGTTTCGCGGGGTACCCAAGCGCTTCTCCCTTAAGAAAGCTGGAGGTTGGAATAACCACCGACGGCCGCCATGGCCCACGCACAATGTTCCATTTGAAAGGACCAAGTGCGGAAACCAAACCCATAACATAGAACATAGAAGCTGGAGGTACTGATTCAACAAATCCTAATATTTAATTTCTTCTTTAAAAGTTCATAATACGAAAGGGTTTGTTATTAAGAAATTATTATCCGATGTGTGAAAACGTTTTAGTAGTGATGCTGTTTAAAAGATAGCCTTGGATTTGCCCCTGGTGAGAGTACAAAGAAAGTTGAATTAATAAACAATTGTTTGCGACTCATGAGAATAATGCAAGTAACTTTATGGGAATGCAAGGGTGTTTCGCTTTCTCAAGCTGCAGTACATCAAGGAACTACATGTGAAAAAGAGAAGTAATGTATTTACAAACAAGTTGCTAGGCCATCACATAAAGTACAAGTCAACCGTTTAAATGTTTTTATAGGTTATGCAACATGGCCGATTTTTGAATACCCGATTCCAATTTTTTTTTAAACCGGTCAAGTGTGAGACGGACTCGCGCACCGAGGACTCCGTACAAAATTGTAGTTATGTAAATAGTTTAAAAAATATTTTTTTGTAATATTACTACAAATTTACGGTTTTCGGATTTTTCCCTTTACTTGTGCTACATGACATTGCTTCTTGCCTAATTTCATGATTCTAGGTCAACGGGAAGTTCCCTATGGGTTTTGATTTTGGAACATAAACACCCATATCTTTTGATTGCGTTGACTTAGAAGTTTGATTTTTTCACTGCTACAAGGGATTGCAGCCTTGAGTATTTGATATTAATTTCAACTTGATAACTCCACGCGTTCCTGAGAAAAAGGGTCTTGACTGACGGACAGACAGACGGACAAGGAAGTGATCTTATAAAGGCTCCGTTTTTCCTTGAGGTACGGAACCTTAGAAATCGGTCATGTCATATTCTAAAACTATCAACTAGTACTAACCTAGGTACTGACTATCTATTAGACTAGCTTCTTCGCCCGTGACTTTGTCCGCGAGAAATTTCTTGTTCCCCGATCCACCGCGTCGCGTATTACCCGCCCGCGCTATTAAGCCGGGGATACACATGCCAGTAAATGTTGAAAGTAGCTGGCATGAAAGTTACTAGCATGTACGAGTAAAGGCCTACGCAGACCGGGATGGCATGGCAAGGGATTTTGCCGTCAGTCAGCGCACACTAGCCGCTTAGATACCGCGGCATTCCAGCGGCTTTCCCGCTTCTCTACCCCCGCCGCCTCACCCCGCGGTATGTCACCACGAGCGCCGGAGTCCTTGGTATGCCGTTGCCTACCACAGCCGCGGGAGCCCGTGGCGCGTCTTTCAATGCCGTACAATGAAATCCCTTTCGATGCCACGGCATCAATTTAAAGCATAGCAATTTATGTCGTATAATTCTTTATCGATACGTTTGAATGTCCATTAGTAAAAATTTAAATCCCTTGCCATGCCGTCCCGATCTGCGTAGGCCTTAACTGGCACACTGCGGATACATTTGCAAGTAATACTGGCATGCAAGTTGTGCCCTTGTATTCCACTATTACCATCGCGTCGCACAAAAGTATGCTTTGGCAACCCCCCGCGACCCCTCCCTCAACGGGCATGCGAGTAAATCAAAGGTTGTGCTAGCTACTTGTATGCCAGTTACAGGCATGCCAGTCAGCGTATACACATGACAGAAGCTGGCACGTGCAAGGAGCTGGTATGCTAGTGTGCAAGCTACTGGCATGTGTATCCCCGGCTTTAAGTACTTCCGTTTCACTTAACCTTCATTCTGATTTTTTTTTTCTTTTTTTCTCGGCTCCTAATGGTCGTAGCGTGATGTTAAATAGCGTCTAACCTTCCTCAATAATTGAGCTATAAAATAAAAAATATGTTTTTCAAATCCGGCTGTTAGTACCAGAGACGAGCGAACAAAAAAAACTCTTCGACTTTATTATATCGTATAGACAGGGTTATTGGTAAAACAGTATATTAGATAAGTAACAATAATATAGGTACCTAGAAAGTTAAGATTCTACTTAATAAATATAGTTAGATATTGACTCAGCCAATTACGCAAATATCTGACTAAAATGGCCTGACAAACCCTAATCTCATTGAATAATAAAAAAGTATTTTTGACAATATTTATCAATCATAGAATTTAACGACCTTTTTAGCAGATAAAATAATAAAGAAAGGGATGGGAATAAAAGCTGTCAATTACGGCTACAAACGAAACCTAAAGTAGGTTGGACACCTCTTGAATGGTTTCCGTCTCTTCCTCGCTCTATCTGTTAAGCGTTGGTTTCCTAGGAAAGTGGTTCCATCATATTATAACGGCCGTCATGAAAATCTGTCATTTTCACCAGTATCTGACAAACTTTGGCCCCGCTGCCCACAAGATTTAAATCGCAAGATTTGCCCTCACCGTACTTATCACAAGAAAATAAGAAAATGTATCCATACTGAGAAAAGTGTGCTCACACTTTATTAAATAGCATTTCCATGATAATCAAGTGAAGTCACTGAGTCATTGTGTCAGAGGTGCCAAAACGAAACAGAAATGCGGCTGTCTATTAACGCGGTAGGGCGAATCTTACGATTTAAATCTTTGCGACTGCCATCATTTTCATGACAGCTGTCGTGCGCTCTTGGTCTATTAGAAATTCATTATTTCCGACTTAATTTCAACTGTAGCAAGGTCGCTATTTGTTTGGCAGTGACAAATCCGCTGCGCTGTCTTTGGTTGGCGGTCAGCAAGGATCGCAATGAAGTTTATCAGTCTGACTTTGTTTCGCTCTTTCTTCTCAAAGTAGGCATAGAGAAAACACCGAACTCATCTAGTTTTAAAAATGAGTTATTTTTGAAGTGTGTCACACTAATATTATAAAGGCGAAAGTTTGTGAATGTGTGTGTTTACATGTTTGTTACTTCTTCACGCTCAAACGGCTGCACCAATTTTAATAAAATTTTGTATGGCGGTAGCTGACACCCTGGATTGATATATAGGCCACTTTTTATCCCGATATTCCTACATGATTGACACTTACGCGGGTGAAACCGAGGGGCGGAGCTAGTTTATAAATACGTACCGATTTTCTCTTTTCAGCGGCCTCTACCGGCGGGCTCTGTCCCGGCACGTTGACACGACCCCGGAACATCTCCTTCACTTTGTCCATGGCGCTGGGGCGACGGCTCGAAGATGCTGTTACTGTGTGGTAGTACTGTTGGGCCAAATGACAGGATTTTAAAAGGAGATAATTGTAGATTTTTATAGGGGTTTGTCTAAAAATCAAAAAATCTCTCACTGAAATAGCATCATCATCAACAAGCTATGGAACGAGCTATGCTTGGAGTCTCTCTGAGGAATAGAATACAGAATGAGGTGATACGGCACAGAACCAAGGTTGTGGACATAGATCACAGGATAAGCAAGTTGACGTGGCATTGCCGGCCATATTAGCCGTAGAACTGCTGACCGTTGAGGTAGACGTGTTCTTGAGTTGAGACCGCGAATCGACAAACGTTAAGGAAGAATGCCTTCAGGCTAGGTGGAGCGACGATCTTCGCATGGTGACTGGCAGCAACTGGATTAGAGTTACCGCGAATCGAGCTTAATGGCGTGCAACTGCAGAGGCCTATCTCCAGCAGTGGACTGATGTATGCTGATGACGATGGTGATGAGTGGCAATACAAAGGTTTGATGATTTTGAGGGTTTTGTGGTACACATGTGTACCAGGAGAATCTGAGATGTTACACCCACAGATATAGATATACCTAGATAACGCAAGAGTAACTACTTCGCGTGCCAAAAATTGCACCAACTTATGATTACAAATCGTAAGCCGCCCCTTTCGCGCTCAGTCCTTTGTACTGTTGGCTGGGTAAGTGTGAGCGAGAGCGCGAGCTTGTGACGTCATAGCAGGTAGTCAAAAAATGGCACGCTTGGTTTTCATACGGTTCGTGATACTTGCGTTATCTAGGTATATCTATATCTGTGGTTAAACCCAAGGAACGGAAAAATTAGGCAGTTTTTTTATTTGCTTTTTCATAAAACGGGCGCTTATAATATAACCTTATGATTATAGACCTTCATTGGATGTGAGACAATGAAACTCTCACCTTGAATATTTGTTGAAATAAAATGAAATATTTGATCGCACAGAAAGTGATACAGCTGTTATTTTTAAGCTGGGTTCATCACTTTACAAGTCAGTAATTCCAAAATGACAGCTTTTCATAAATGCATATGAAAGTATTATACGGTACAACTAAAAACAATTTTTATTGAAGTGAAAACTTTAGGCGCGTTTTTTGAGATGGCAATAAACCATTGAACTCGCGCCACTGTTACCGTAAGCGACACCGCGCAAGTTTTGTTTATAATATGGTTAGAAAAATTATTGACTGTCCTCGGGATGTACTCGGTTTTAATGTATATCCGATATGTTAGTGAGTGATGGCAAAGTATTGTGTTTTCACTTTTGTCGGCATTCCCGCAGTCATCATCATCATCATCATCATCATTTCAGCCGAAAGACGTCCACTGCTGCACATAGGCCTCCCCCAAGCACCACCACTTCGACCGGTTCTGTGCTTCTCGCATCCAACGGGTTCCTGCGGCCTTCACAAGGTCGGCGGACCGACTTGTGGGAGTGCCACAGTTTTAATTTTTTTTGCGGCTAATCTCCGAAACGGCTGGACCGCTTGTGACGGGACTTTCACTGGCAGATGATATTATGATGGTTCACAGGGAGATGTTATAAGAAGTAACTTGGGCTACTTTTACTTCAGATATATATGAAAGAGACACATTATTGTTTTCCGACATCCACGCGAACGAAGTCGCGGGCATAGCGAGTTTAAAGATATTTAATGAGGTAACAAATCGTCTACTGCGGCCTTAGCTATATGAATAAATGAGAATAGATTGACAAGCATCGTGTTAACCTATTTTTTTTTCAATTGACACCCATAACTATCGGAAACGACTACCAATTGATACGCCACAATTTATTTCTCATATTTTTATTATTAGTGCTACTTTGTATATAACGGAGAATGGGGAAAAATGTATCTAAAGTCTATTCAAAGTTATGTTTCAAATTAATATTCATCAAGTTAAACGAATGTCAACTTTATTTTAATGTTAATTAAGTAGATTTCAGAGTAACTAGCACTATTGAGTAAAAAATGTTTGAAGTTGTAGCGTAAACTGAACTTTATTGTGTAGGGTTTAAAGTTATTTTTCCATAAACTCATATTTGTTTACATTTTTGGCAAATAAATCGCGAATGCAGATTACATAAATTCACGCCTTCTTCCCATGAGGGTGGGCAGAAACTCCAAAACGCTATGCTACGATCCTTACATACCTTTTGCCTCGTTCACGTTCATATCTCAATCTGGTCATACATCAATTCTTCTAATATTTTACTTAAAATGATTTGTGTTCTTCTGAGAGACCCAAAAGCTTCAATAATGTCCAGCAGTGAAGTGTGAAAGGGGTAGGCCGATAACATGGACAAACAGGCTACCAACATAGGTTCGGACAACAAAAGTAATAGCAACTAGGGTCGTCGGGACTCTTTTTTTTAGTTTCTTACTAAACTTCAACGATTTGAAGTTTAGTAAGAAACTAAAAAAAAAGAAACTTAAATTATTAAAAAACGAACAGTTCATTTATCAAATTAAATGTCATTCGAAAACATCCATCGGTTTCTTACTAAACTTCAACTAGGTAAGTATACCCGATAACCCTGGTTACTTATCTCTTTTGGTGACTGTACATAGTTTAATGTTGCCGTAATATGCTTAGGGTGGATTCCACCAAACTTTATACCTAGAATTATGTTATAACCTAAATATAAATTTTGCATTTTTGACAGTTTTCCTATACTAGAACTGACAGATGTCAATTTTATTCCACGGATAAAAGATATCATCTGGCTTTGGTAAAATCAGCCATTAGTCAAGCAGGTATGGATAAGGCGTTTTACACGGGGTTTACTTAAGAGCGTTTACGCCGAACGGCATTTCATACAAACTTTCAAGCCCTTATTTTTCGAAATGAATGAACCGATTTTAATGAAACTTCATATGCATAAGTAGGATACAAAGGTCTAAAAAGTTAGTAGAAAACATTTTCAAAAAATAGTGTTACAGCCAAATTAGACCGATTTTAAATTTTGCATAGAAATAGTGATTTCCAGTTATCTTTTTTTAAATAAGACATTTTGAAAATGTTTTCTACTAACTTTTTAGACCCTTGTATCCTGCTTATGCGTATGAAGTTTCATTAAAATCGGTTCATTCGTTTCGAAAAATAAGGGCTTGAAAGTTTGTATGAAATGCCGTTCGGCGTAAACGCTCTTAACACAACATGCTACCTCGAGTCTATAGTATTCATTGAACTACAAAGCCAACCCGAAAAAGTTACTCCACATATTCGGCTTTTATTTCGGCTCGTGCCGGTCGGAAAACTTTGTTCGGCATCTACTTAAACAATTCGAGCGCCTTTTTTTTCGAACATATTATCTACATATTATTGATTTTGCCGCCTGACAGTGCCGAATCATGTCTGAACGTGTGTGTAGCACCCCTCACAGCTACAACCGTACTCGCGAAAACCGCGTTATTTGGACAACTTCTAAAGTAGATAATCAGATGGAAGTATTACATACCCTCGCGTCACTGCCAGAATGTGGGTGTGCTGACCCGTCCCTAGATTTCTGGTCAGGCTTGGCCACCGCCGGCACCACCTTCGAAGTCTCCATTTTGGCAGGATCTTTGGTAGGCGCGCTTGATTTAGTCATGTTCTGAAATCATAACGATTATGTTACTGACAGTACAAAAAATCAAAGTTTTTAGAGACAATTTGTCACTCGTTCTTCTGGAAAGAAAATACAAAAACATGATTGTTGTCACCGGTTTTGGGTATGTGAATCTATAATCCTGATGATTAGAGCAAAGTTCTGGGAGAAAATATGTCTTTTAGAAATGGTCCTTGGATACAAAAATACTACTTAATTAAAAAGGATTAGGTACTCGCAGCATTTTCGCCCGAGTCCTATGATTGTTTTTATTGCACACATTGCTTGAGTGAATGAATGAATGAATGAATTGCACCGATCCCAGCGTGGTTAAACCAGACTCGATTAATCGAATGAACCCCAAGATACGCACTAGCTCCTGTAGCCTCATGTTCATGGTGCTACAGCGACCATTGCATATTAAGGAATAGACCGGGGGGCGCGGTAATGGTAGGGAAGACGTGCCCGTAGGATAGGTAAGGATTTAAGAGCCTACCGGATATGCATCCTAGAGTAAGCATTGGACTAGTGGAGAGATGGGTAATTATTATCTATGGATGGGCATCTTTTATCGACCTTGCCGCCAGGTTGGTTCAGGTCGAGCTTCGTCGGCGCGTCTTTTGGCGGGTTTCTTCTGCTTTCTCGGTTCTTTTGTATGTAATTGCTTGTTTTGTTGTGTCAGATGTTGCTGTTTTCAATGTCTTCGTCGGAAGTTTCGCTACTATCCGTTTCCGGTTTTTGTAAGTTTCACTAGCAGCGATCTTGATCTTACTTCTATCTTCAGCTGGCATCATCATCATCTGCCTAGCCTTTTCCCAGCTGTATCCGTTTGAAAAAATTGATTCCCTTGTCGAAGTACCTCATGTCCTGTTTTAGATTGTCGTTCCGTGTGTAAATAGGTCGGCCTTCTTGGATTTGGCCTTGTACTGCATTGCTGCATGCAGTAGGTGTGGTTGCGGCGCCCGTAGACATTTGCGAGGTAGCACATCCTGTGGTTCTTGATGCGTTTGGTTACTGTTTTTCCGTCTACGATTTCATGCATTTTCTTTTGTCTTGGTAGAGTGGTTAATCAAGTTTCTAATGATAACTCGCTCATATCTTCTGAGTCTTGACCTGTTAGCTTTAGTAAGTGCCGATACTTTTAGGCCATGTATCATGCCTGATGGTCCTATTGGTTAACGATTTATTTGTTCGTTGTGATTGGATATATCCCTTAGTGCCTTGAGGTCGACATTGTCAAAAGGCCTGTTTTTTTTTTTTTTCGAGAGCGTGTACATAAATTCTTTTACCTGCACGCCGTTCTTCGTCTAAGACCCTTTGAAGCGTAAATATATGGTCGTCTGTTGATCTATTGTTTAAAAAGGTCGGTTGGTGTTTGTCCAATTCCGTTATTATCTCGTCTATTTTTTTAAGTGCGTAGGATGCGTAAATTCTGACCCGTGTTGCAAACCGATATGTGGCGATATTCATTCGCATCTTTAGGGTTATTGTTTTTTTTTTTTTTTTTTGTAATTAGTACTTGTACGGTCTCCAGCCACGTGTCGGGTGTTTCGTTCTGTGTCCAAGCTTTGTTCATGTGTTTGGTGACGGCTTCTTGTAATATTTCTGGAATTGTTTTGTAAAGCTCGATTACCACTTGGTCTGTTCCGGGAGCTGACCCGTTTCGCATTTTATTAATGATTTCCATCACGTCATCCGCGATGGGTCCATCACACTGTTCTTTGGTTATCGGATTGTTTGTATTAATTGTTGGTATAAGATGGCCCTCGGATTTTTTTAAATATTTGCTCCCATTTGGTCATCGGTATCTAAGTAGATCTTTTTCGACGTTTTGTTTGAAGTTTGTTTCTAGCAGTTTTTTGCAGGGTGGTTTCGCCCATTCATTGAGGCAGGCCCTACATGATTTTTGCTCTTCCTGATATTTAACCTTTTGAAGAGTTGCCTGACATTCTTTTACTAGGTTGTACCTATTTGGATCTAGTTGCCTATTCTGTAGAAGTTTAGCTTTTTGTAGTTTAGCAAGAGCTAATCGATGATCTCTGGAGAGAACTGGCTGCAGAATCAGTTTCCTGGGCAGCTAATACTTCCGTTATGGTATTTCAGGGTATTTCGATGTTTTGTCCGTTGAGTTGATTCCTACATATCTTTTAGTTTTTTGATATGCAGTCTTGGTATTTTGTATTTGTGAATTTACTATTGAGGGTGACATAATGGCACTGTTTACAATTGAAATTCTTGTATCGGTTTGTTTGTTGTTTGTTAGCAGACCCCAGATTATTTTATGGTCGGATGTGCTCCTAGCGGCCCATTCGCCTGTAATAAGTTCGAAGATTTTTTCTGTTGCATGTGGCGATAATTTGATCCAATTGAGATTTCTGAGTGCGCTTTGACCATGTTATCCTGTATGATGATCTCGCTTTTGTCTTTTTTTTGCAGTTTTTCTGTGTTGGTTGTAGAGCTCCTGAGTGTTTACCTGTTTCTTTCAGGCTGTATGAATGCCCCTAATTGAGAGTTCCGCATCTTAGTTAATTGGTAAAGGCTTATTATGTTGTGTTGTTTTGACGTTGTTTGATTTTTCATTAGATTAATCGGGTTGCTGTTGTAATTGTCGTCGTCGGTCATGGCCCAGCTATCATAGTGCTGGTACTTGTAGAGGATGTGCATGTTGCTGGGTACTGGTTCGCCGGTAGGTGAATACACTAATGTGTGTCTTGTATCCGTGTGCACGTGCAAATTGACAAGATAGAACTCGAACGCGGCGATTCATATATCCTCTCCACCTCAGAACGTCTTGTTATACTGCGTGATTGTGTATTTGTTATCCTTTGTTCCTGGGAGAGATTGCTGTTAGGGAGAAATTCTTGTATATTATTTAAGAGCGATATTATGAAGAAACCAAACCCATTACATTATTTATTTGATGGGCTATAGCTATAGCTCGAACTAGACAATTGCCGTCTTTTGTCATACGCAAACTTATGCCCATTTTTAAAGAGAAAGCCTTTTGTTTTTATGGTATCGCAAGACCTTCTCAGCAAACATGTGCGTGGGTTTGTTTTTGAGAAACAATAGAGCTGACAGGGGACGCCTCAAATTTATGAGCCTTGCTTTTTTGTTTCTTGACTTAACCTTTTTTAACTTGGAGTCCAATTTTGCGCACATGTTCGAATCCAGGTACATGGATTGTGATCAGACATATTGACATACATAGTGTCAGATATACAGTCGTGGGCGCAGAATTGGGATACGGGTAAACGAGAGAAACAGCTCCTTTATGTACAAGACTTGACTTACAGGCTATGAAATAAGTTACTTGTTCAAGGCAGTTTTGGTAATTTAGTACAATGTTAAATGAAGAAAATCGTGGAGTGCGAATTCTAGAGCGATACCGTATTATAGGCTAGAGTAATAGTGTCTTAGTATCCCTCGCTCCTAGATATAATATGAAAACATTTCCCTAAAGCCTATTTTTAGCTTACAATGATGTTAAATTCACTCGTGGTTTAAAAATCCAAATTAAGAAAACAAAGCGCAGCCGGATACAGCTTCTAATGGAGATCCCTGAAATATACGGAAAGATCTCACCAAATTGGCCCGCTAAGGAAACTCGACGTCACCAAGCTCCTCTGTTGGGAGGCTTAAGCTTCTGGCTTGTATACCAGGAACACACCCACACAAACAACACGCGATACACCGTTTCGAATTTCAAATTTGAGTTTCAAGCTGAGAGTTACGCCAGTTAGAGCCACGTGGTACGCACGTTGCATCAAGTATAAACAAAGGCTGGACCCGACACGTCCGTCCCCTTCGGCGGTCACTATCCGAATCTTTATTGCACACATTGCTTGAGTAAGCAAATATTGCGCTCTGATCGACTTATTAATAGGAACACAAAAAATCCCAGTACGTTATAGTAACAAACCTACAGGTTGCATGAAAGGAGGCTCCCGAGTGACGTATCCTCCGACCTTCTGTTAGGTCCGGCGCACTCTGGGCAACCGACTCTTATCAATGGCTAATCCATTCACCACGATGGCATCGACACGCCAAGAAGAAGATCTACACTTACCAATTACAAGAACGACACTATTCCAGAGACTTTTATAATACAATAACTGTTCAAAGCCTTGTCATTCACGTAACTATTGTATTGATAACCGAGTTTTAATTGAGTACTGTGCAATCAGTAAGTAGCTGTGTACTTCAAATATATCTTACTAAGGTGACATCATTGTAACATCAGTTGATTTACGAGAAAAACAGTTAAATGTGTGGTTCGTCGTTAATTTTATCATATTATGTATATTAAAGGACATGTTAATATATATTTGGTCATAAAGAAGAATCAAGACTATAAAGCTCTATTTATACGAAACAAGTTTCTTGCCTCTGGCATACAATAAAATTGAAGCAACAAATGACTTGTATCTCTAAACTCGTGTGTGTTGCTCGCGTAATTCTGTAAGTCGCGAAAACGTCATAAACTACTGTATCTGTGTGTGGGTGTTTTTTTTTTTTTCTTGAAGAAACCTCAACTAATTTGTTAGGCACTGACTATCGGTTTCTGCAACCCTGATTAAGGCACATAAAACACTGATACTTAAAAAAATTACTTGACATTGCATGTCAAATGATGACATCCAATTGATTTGAATAAGCATTAAAAACCGGGAGAAAGGATTTGTTACCTATAGTAATATTATAATCATATAGAGAGCACTGTTTATATCAGCTGTAAGTTTCCCGAGCAAAATAAAATAAAATAAATTCATAACCATAATACCAGCCTATTAATTGTCCTACTGCAGGACAAAGGCTTCTTCTCATACAGAAAAACTTTTATACAAAAAAAAACAACCGACTTCAAAAAAAACACTACAAAGTGATAAATAACTTTAATTTCGGAAGTCGGTGTCGTTGGTTCCGCATTTTCGGGTCTTGACACCGACTTCCGCAATTAAAGTTATTTATCACATTGTAGTGGTTTTTTTTTGAAGTAGGTTGTTTTTTTTTTGTAAAAAAGGTTTTATTTTTCACTTTTTAGTTGTACCTACCCCACACAAATTCAATTAACACCAGTGCATTGAAGAATTGAAGACACCAACTAGAAGAATTATCAAAATTCGCATAGAAATGCCGGAGATGCAGTACATTTATGCATATAACTTCGTACATAAGAATAATTACCTACCTAATGTATTATATACTAAAACCTTCCTAAAAGTATGTAGATCACATTAATGAAATAATTGTCAAAATTGCTTCATTCGTTTTTGAGAAAATCGCGGACATACAAAAATACATGCATAAGGGTCGAATACAGAACCTCCCTTTTTTTAAGGCGGCTTGCTCAAGATGGGTTGGCGCTTTCAGAATTACTTTATATAAGTCCATGATACTCGAAAATACATGTTTTATTATTAGTATTTACCCAATAAACCATCACCCACGACTTTCCACGAAACACTAACATTGTAAATTAATTAATAAAAGTCTTCGTTCATTCATTCACTGACAGACAACGCACAGCCTAAACCGTTAGACCTAGAAATATAAAATTTTGCACGAGAGTTGAAAGAAAGTTGATGAAATTGAGAACTGTAGAAGGATTTTTGAAAATACATCCATAAAGGGCTACAGAGGATGAAAGTTTGTATGGAAAGTTCGTCATTTTAGGCCGATGGGAAACCCTCATCGGGCACATGGCTTATTTCAATATCATTGTTAGGTAAAGTACTGACCTGTACAGCAGTCATGACTTGCTGCATGATAGACGGCTGTTTCTTGACGTCACCGCGCTTCGACTTGATGATGTCGAACACCGCAGGCCTTCGACTCACCCCGGTGGTTCCTAGGAAATACAACATTGAATTTGATATCGGGATGTTCCCAATAGTTTCTCTAGATGGGTGCCCATCTATTACATATTGGGACGCTTTTGTGCCTCGTAAAGCATGTTAAAGCTGTCATTCGTAGATGATTGACGTTGTACAGTGTCGTTACCGGCAGTCAGAGCCGCAAAAGTCTGACAACCAGTCTTACCAAGGGATATAGTGTTAGCCAGTAACTGGGTTGTTGAGGTCAGATAGGCAGTCGCTCCATGATAAATACTGGTATTCAGCTGCCTCCGGTTAGACTGGAAGCCGACCCCAACATAGTTTGGAAAAGGCTAGGGAAATTGAGTAGCAGCCCGGTGTCTGCATTTGAGCCCCATTGTGGCAGTTAGGGGACTTACATATAGCTGGCCTAATGTGTGTGACGATAATCTTCAATACCAGAGGCACCGCAAGTGCCTTGCTTGCCTAGAGATAAAGCTGAAATCTCTGTTGCAGTTGTTATTACATCGACACCCAAATCTTACAAACCAAAGTACAGCAATGCTGCTAGGCAGTAGAAATCCCTGGACGGCCTCCATCACAAAGAGCTCTGCTGCTTATTTACAAACTAGCAGCGCCACGCGGCTTCACTCGCGTAAGTTTTGTTCCCGTGGGAAAATCGGGATAAAAACTATCCTATGTCCTTCCCCGGGATGCATTCAATCTATCTGGGAAATTTTATCGAAATCCGTTCAGTGGTTTAGGCGTGAAAAGGTAATATACAGACAGACAGATAGACCATACAGATACTCAACTTCCTGAATGGTAACTGTATCGTCTTTAAGTGTTCAATTACCGTGTATAGTCTGTTGGTACATGGGGTGAGCCTGGCCGTCATCGTTGGAGGTGCGGCGCCTGCGCTCGCCCACAGACTGCGTACTCCGAGTGATCGCTGCATCCAGACGTTGCTCTGAAACGTACAAAACTGTTTATTAACCGCTTGTGTGCCGTAATTACAGCCACAATTAAAAAGCCATTGTGTCTCGCGTAGATCTACGTTCCGGCAGACTAAGGGTTAATAATAGTCTATGGTGCAAGATACTGTTATTATGGAAACTGCGGTCAAGGTAAGTTACCAAGAAAAAGCAATATCAGCGTGATTCAGCACAACACCAATAAGTAGATCATCAGCCTTTTCTCAGATTTAAGCGACCTTTCAGTCATTTTCATACTATACCGGTAAACGCGGGTTACTTTAGCTCTGGGGGGGAACTTTGGGTCAATACAAGAAAGGGTTTTCTATTTTCTATTGTTGTATATGGCTAGATTGGCTCAACGCCGTCATAAATATTGTTTTTGGGTTGACAAAATATGCAGGTCAAACTAACCTTCTTCAAAGAACAACATTGGCTCAAAAGTAAAAAAATAAAATAAAAAATTTACACATACATTTTGGGGAAAATAACATTATTATTAATTAGCTCCTATCCTCACATGTAAAACAAATCCATTAAAATGCTAAGAAATCCAACATAATCCCTACTATCAAAGGGTTTTTAAAAAACTGGCCAAGTGCGAGTCGGACTCGCACATGAAGGGTTCCGTACCACAAGGCGAAAACGCCGAAAAAAACACGTTTGTTCTATGGGAACCCCCTTAAATATTCATTTTATTTTGTTTTTAGTATTTGTTGTTATAGCGGCAACAGAACACATAATTTGTGAAAATTACAACTGTCTAGCTATCGCGGTTCTTGAGATACAGCCTGGTGACAGACAGACGGACAGACAGCGAAGTCTTAGTAATAGGGTCCGTTTTTACCCTTTGGGTACGGAACCCTAAAAAGATGAAAAATTTGCTAAAGTAATCCGCGTTTACGGTACTCATAATCTATAGTGGAAAAAATAAAAGGTTAATCATTTTTAGAAAAACCAAACATGTTATGATTTTGTTGGATCATTGTTTATGTATGAAGGTAGATTACGTAATGGAATAGTTGGAGATGATGTATCCAAACGAAATAAATCTATCTGCTCATGGATTCGCTCTGTTCTTATAAGTCTTTGGTCTAAGCACATTTCACTCCGGAAATTAAATATGGACAGAATTGCGGGTAAACAGCTAGTAGTTATATTAAATGCAGTTATAAACCATAATCAAGCCGAAGAAGGGGAGGCGATAAAACATTCACGTAGTGTGTGCGTATCTGTGTCAGAATCTACATAATTATCGACAGCGGTCACGCGGTTATGTTACAAAACGGTTTCCATTGATGCACGTCATATCTATTGCCTGTCATCGTTACTCCCAGCATGGCATCAAACCAGCATGGCATCATGTGCAACCAAACCGCTCTTTAACTAGTGTAGTGCATGAACTCTAACTAGTGTATGCAGATATGAGAATAGAAGATCATACAACTATTCCACCTTACCTATTTCTGTGATCGTAGTATGTTTACTGTCACAGCTCGAGGATCGAGAAAAGGCATGCTCCGGCGCATCCAATATTTATCAGAAATCCAAACCAGCAATTAACGAATAAATCCACGAATTCGTAAATTTTCTTTTAATTTACATTTATAGGTACCTACTATTATAAAATAAGAGAACTTTATTGTTTTTACCCGACTACGGCGAAGCAAAAAGGCAGGTTATGATTTTGACCGATATGTATGTGTGTTGATCTGTTCCCTCATAACTTCTGAACTCCTTGTCATAATCTACCGACCCTCGAGATAGATGCCGCATGCTCAGTTAGAGAACATATTAAGAAGGAACAGTTACTAACGCCTAATTGAATATGGTACCGTTAAGCCTAGTGAAGGTCACGAGCAACCGGCGTGTGTTGTTGTTACACTAATAGAATTTACGCATTTCGCGCGAAACTACAATCGTTGCAAGTGCAGCATGACTTTGAAGAAAGATTCAGGCAAGATGTATATGTGCACCGTATAATTATGGACATCGTAAGTTTATAATCCATCTTGAGAGAATATTTTGATGGTTTACGAGTATACTCGTAAACTATCGAAAAATTGTGAACTGCAACAAACACGGATATCGAGGGACGAGGGATATGGCAGGGAGGCGTGGCGCGTGTCGCCTAGTTAAGATCAACCTGACCATAAGTTGGTAGGTACGCGCGACGTGGTTATATGAGGAAATTGCCTAGCAACGGACCCATGTCCGAAAATGCATTAGTGATGCGTTGCGCTGAGATATATGAATTAATACATTTTATTTCAGTTTCCCGAAAGATCCAGAATGAAAAATAAATGGATAGATGCAACTGAACACAGGGAAAATAATTGGTTTGCCTCAAACCAAAGTGTAATTTGTTCTTTACACTTTAAAGAGGATTGTTTTAGTCCCTCCTCGAAAAGACACATGTTTTTTAAGTGGGCTGTACCTACACTCAAATTGAGATACATATGTGAAACCATAAGTTAACTATTATTAGTAGAGCCACCAGCAAAAATATTATGCATATTTACTTGATAATAAAAACAAGAGATAGGAATTTCAAGTTTTTTTATGGTAGAACACGTATTTTCGTACTTTTTTATATTTTTAAAGGGGATTGAAGATTTTCATATGGAGCCTATCTGCATATCGTCCTATCAGGCCTATCTATATAAATGGAAAATTATAATATGTATCCTATACATATTTATACCAGCTAAGCTGCTGCCCAATGATTTTGACGATATCCTGCAAACATACATTACAGATAGAACTAGCTTCAGCCCGCGACTTCGTCCGCGTGAAATTTCACCCTCTTAGGAGTGGAATTTCGAAAAACCCTTTCTTAGTGGATACCTACTCTTCACAAAGAACACACCCACCAAATTTCATGTCTCTAGGACCAGCGTTTTAGGCTGTGCGTTGATATATCAGTCAGTCAGGTTCAGACTTTGAATTTTTGTATCACTTTGCCCGCGAATAAAAAAAATAATTAAAGCTATCGTTCCACAAGGTATTGTGTTGAGTCCAGTGGTCCACCCGAAACCCAAAAAACACTTCTCTTTTTTTGTGGTTGATTTCTATCGATATTTTTATCGATCAAATATTTATATTAACCCATCTTCCCTAGAATTGCATGTGTGCATTCAGTGACTGTATCTATACTTTCTAGTGCCCGCCCCTTTTGAGCATGTGTGCAATTAGATATCACAAAAGTGTTACCTACGCTTGTTGTCTTGTGTGCGTGCCAAAAAAGCCGCCCCTTTTGATAATGTGTGCAGTATTTATTTCTTTTGTTTTTGTGGGAGTTTCCGAGGCGGGGAATATGTGGCGACATGAACAAATATGCAGTGAAGGCATATCTCTCGGATATCTATGGCAACAAACCACGTACAATTTAACGCATTATTTTTCGATAGTTTATAATCTGTCCATGGCAAACAGGCAAATTGTGAACAGAGGGGTAATTCTCGTAATTTTAAGAACGTTCACACTCTGATCTCAGTCTCAATCTGTCAAAAAATACCTCTAATTTCCCTATATTTTTGAGTTAGTAAGTTTTAGACATTGATTCTCACTGAGATGAGATTGCGACTAGATTTTGAACATGGCCTTCTGGTATCAAACTTGCATTCGAAGGATCGTTCCTTGCGCTAATACTAAATCGCCAAGTAACTGCGACCAACTTGGAAACAGCGTTCGCTTAGCTCGGGCGCGGTTAGTCACAGTATCTATCCCATTTGGTCCGGGTGCCCTGGCTTAGTTACTGCGGCCAATTCGGCTGCCGCTAAGACCGACAAATCAGGAATGGTTCACAATTTTACGGGTGATAAAATCGGACAGATTGTGAAGCCTGATCGGTAAGTGCAGGTTCGTTCACAATGTGACGGTTTGACATGGATAGATTATAAACTATCGAAAATGAATACGTTGTATTGTAAACAGTGTGGTACGGCACCCCAATTGCGTAACACACTATCAACCACAATCTGAATCATTTTGAAGGATATTCCATTGCTTTTTTTTTTGCGGATGGGAAATCATCAAATGACTCCTCCCGCTCTGGGTGGAGCGGAAGAGAGTGTCAGACTCTTACTGACTAAAACCCACCCGTGTTCCTTCCTTAGCCCTTTATGTTCTGGGCCAGCGGTAACCCTTTCGGACAATCCCGCTAGATATTCCATTGCTTCACATACAGGGTGTGGCGTAAATAGTGGTCCACCGTTAAGGATTCGATAAGTATACCAGATAATTTACTATAACATAATACAATTTTAACCATTTTAGTAGTACATTTTTTTTCCAAAAATTGTTCTTGAATTTGCGTGATTATGTTAAAATTAGGGTTTAAATAGAGAAGATCTAAGATCTTTTCTTTAAAAGCGCTAAATTTACATAAAAAAAACATAATTTTACACGACATTTTTAGTATTCAGCAGTAAAGAACATAAACCAAAATGAAAAAAGTACGGTTTTTGTCGAAACTACATCCAAATTTGTAGCAAAAGGTAGAAATTTCGTAAAGAAAAAACAAAAAATATATATTTTCGGAACCCTTGGGTAAAAATGGTTAAAATTGTAATATGTTATAGTAAATTATCTGGTATATCGAATCCTTAACGGTGGACCACTATTTACGCCACACCCTGTATATATTTGTCGGCGCGTGAAGCGGTTGGCGCTGTTTGTTTCGAAGTTTCGAGCTGTCAGAACACGATGACCGATGTCACTCGGTTTTGACGTTTAAGTCGGTTTAAGCAATAGAGCTTAGTTCGGAAATCGCCTCATTCGGATACGAAGCGAATCGCTTGAGTGAGCTCGCGACTGGGCTGGTAACACTGGTTTTGGTATTAATTAGTTTGGCACCACTGGTTTTGGCGGGAACTGAGAAAAGTCAGATTACAGAACGACAAAACCAGACACACATGCTTCCCCGGAGTTTTCCGGGATGAGAGGAGTTTTATGATGGAAATTGGAAAAGAGGAGCAGTGAGAACTCCGCTAGAAGAGAGAGGTTCCTTGAGGGACAGTCAACGGAGGTCAATTTGGTTAGCCAGCCCGGTAACGATCTCGCTGCGTATCTGGATGTCGTGTACCTAGAGTGTGTGATGATTAGCGAGTGTGATTCAATTTAAGTTCGTAAACTATAATCTGATTTGAAGTGCAAACGGTTATTCTATTGCGCAATAACCAACTCTACCCATTGTGCGCCCACGGTATTTGAAATATGGCTGATGATGACGAGACACACTATACCTTCTCCGTCATCAGAAGTGGGATTCGGGTTGGTTCAAGCGCAAAAATCAGAACGCTAGAAGTGACAGTAATTTGAATCACAAAGTGCAAACATTCAAACACCAAAAACAATAATCGTGTGGATCTGTCCAAGTTCGACCCAGACAAAGCAGGTACGGATGCGCGATCATGCTGCATGTTGTTTTCGGCATAGGCTGTAATCTGCATGCAGAAATACCTTTGCCTAGTGACGCGCCTGCCGCGTAAACATAACAATAACAGTGCATGACAGCTGATTTGTTTTGCTAAAAATTCACGCATACGAAGAACGTAGCGTGTAGCTACCAGTGACGTGGAGTGACTTTAATAATCGAGCTAAGCAGCCGTCAGCGAAGCCCTCCGTGTGCTGCAAGTGAGGGAAACCAGGGCCCGATGCATGAGCCCGGCAGCAATTTGGATGGTAGACAACGTGTTGGAAGTAATGAAGGGCAAGTGGATGTCGTTTATCTGCCCTCAGACACGTTAGAACATATTTAAAGGTGAGCTGTATTGTTTTGTTTACGATTCTCTTTCTGAATGCTTGCTAGTAAAGGAAAGGTTAAGTAGCAAACGAGTTAATAATGTTGTTGTGTTGACGAGTATTGGTCAAACGCGTGTATTCAGCACAGAACAAATCATAATTATGTAGCGTTGCGATTAGCGAGCAACAACTTGAGATTTTATTAATTTCTACCCAACATTTACTTGCAAAGTAATATTATGACAATACGTGAAATTTTGAACGTAGGCTTTTCAATTAACATGCCTGCGATTGAGTTTTGTAACATTAAAGTTCTTGTGATAAATTCAGTTTCAAACGGTTAACAATAACAAGGTTCCATTTCATATGACAAAGGCAGCTATATCAAAATTTTGGGTTTGCAATTTCGTGTTATTATAAAACGAAGGGGAAAGCCAGATTATCAGACTAAGTTAGATCGGAAGTTCAGAGGTCCGTTTAAGGTAGTGGATGTTTTGATAAGTGATCGCTATAAGTTAAAAGCTTTAAATTCTAACCGTACTTACAATTTTAGTATGCTCACGATCGTCTTAGAAAGATGCCTCAATGTGAAGTTCCATCTGAACTGATTGTTGACATAGAATCCAATGCAGATAATAATAGTAAAAGCACTTCCGCTATTGTTTGAATATGACGCACACTAAAATGACTAACCTACCTACCCTTTCGTAATCAAACTGTACAGTCTGGTCGTAGTTGTAACTGCGATTCTATGAGTCGTTCAGGGTGCAATGTGCGGCTAGATGTATGGTGGCTGGGTCTGAATAAGACTACTGTTTGGGTCTGAATAAGACTACTGTTTGGGTCTGAATAAGACTACTGTTTGGGTCTCAATGAGACTACTGTTCGGGTCTATAAGACTACTGTTTGGGTCTGAATAAGACTACTGTTTGGGTCTCAATGAGACTACTGTTCGGGTCTATAAGACTACTGTTTGGGTCTGAATAAGACTACTGTTTGGGTCTCAATGAGACTACTGTTCGGGTCTATAAGACTATTGTTTGGGTCTGAATAAGACTACTGTTTGGGTCTCAATGAGACTACTGTTCGGGTCTATAAGACTATTGTTTGGGTCTGAATGAGACTACTGTTTGGGTCTTAAAGAGACTACGCTGCCGAGCAGCCGGGTCGTATTAGTGTTGTGTGTTGTGTATTTTTCACCTTACAATAACTGAAGTTTATTCTGATTATTTTTACTTGTGAGGTATCTTTCAAACTTTCTTTTTATTTTTACCATAACAATGTGTTCAGAATTGGCCGAGTGGAACATACACTGCTGTTGATTTTTTTTATGGTTACAGGTTAACACACAAGGACGTGTGCAAGCAGGATGGCAGTGTCGGACAGTGCTGTACTCTTTGGATCGCCTGTACGAATAATTGCTGATCAAGGATGGTGCTTTTCAAGCAAGGAGTTTCTCGACTTCTGCCAAATAAATAGTGGATTGCAACCGGCCAAAGACATCATCTCAGAGAAAGCATCGACTCCGGTGACCTGTATCCTTTTTTGTTGGCAAGCTAGGTCATATCACCACAAGCTGAAGAAACCAACTGCGGTAATGGCCGAGTTAAGAAGCGAGTGCATGTCTGTGTTAGGTATAGCCCAATCTAGTTTACAATGCAATTTTTAAATATGCTCTCGATAGATTATGAATGATGCCTGTAGGTCATGTACCAGTCGAAGTAGATGGTGATCACAGTGGTGATAAGCAAGCCTACATTATTGGAAGCACGCGAGTAGGGGTTCTCTATCGGCCGTAGTAAAAGGTGTGTAGTCACAGGGTGATGCACAGAGATCCATGCGCTGGATGTGTGAGAGCAATGCGATTGCTGGTCGGCCGGAGAGCCGTGGCGTTAGAGCGGTTTACTCGTATGTGGGTTTCCAGGTGTCTAAGGCTCTTAGTGAAAAAGATTATTGTTGTAATGTGGATAACGATGGTACATGACTCTGGTTGATGATCCTTACTTTGATTAGATAATCAAAGTTTGTTTACATGGCTCTGGTCATTGATGTTTTTTACTATGATTTATCAAGTACGCTCATGAGGCTAAGGCACATGCCAATGGATCAGAGTATTACTGCCGAATTTGAGAAAAGTCAAGTAATAGTCCTGTTGATGAAACAGAGCTTAAGCTGTGTGTGTGTGTTGTGTGGGGTTTTGTGAGAAACCACAAAGTCCGAGAGCGACTTGGCGATCCGAGGGGGATGCGCAATTGAATGGTTGAGTAGCTAGAGGTTACTGGATAGTATGAGACACATGTACCTTAGTTGATTATTTAGTTTGTGATCTTGAGATTTGTTAATCAAATAATGAGTAATGCTCTGACCTCTGCAATTTTTCAGTTTTTTCGAATTTTTATTGTGTTTTTGCCTGTACCATATTTGGTCAGGTTGACCGAGCTCTGAGATACTTTGCGGGTGTATTTGTTTACAGATTATCACACGAGGACGTGTGAGACGTCAGGACGGCCGTGTCGGCGCGTGAAGCGGTTGGCGCTGTTTGTTTCGAAGTTTCGAGCTGTCAGAACACGATGACCGATGTCACTCGGTTTTGACGTTTAAGTCGGTTTAAGCAATAGAGCTTAGTTCGGAAATCGCCTCATTCGGATACGAAGCGAATCGCTTGAGTGAGCTCGCGACTGGGCTGGTAACACTGGTTTTGGTATTAATTAGTTTGGCACCACTGGTTTTGGCGGGAACTGAGAAAAGTCAGATTACAGAACGACAAAACCAGACACACATGCTTCCCCGGAGTTTTCCGGGATGAGAGGAGTTTTATGATGGAAATTGGAAAAGAGGAGCAGTGAGAACTCCGCTAGAAGAGAGAGGTTCCTTGAGGGACAGTCAACGGAGGTCAATTTGGTTAGCCAGCCCGGTAACGATCTCGCTGCGTATCTGGATGTCGTGTACCTAGAGTGTGTGATGATTAGCGAGTGTGATTCAATTTAAGTTCGTAAACTATAATCTGATTTGAAGTGCAAACGGTTATTCTATTGCGCAATAACCAACTCTACCCATTGTGCGCCCACGGTATTTGAAATATGGCTGATGATGACGAGACACACTATACCTTCTCCGTCATATTCAATAAATGTGTCTACTCCACAACGTAAATAACGCAATTAGGTAATGTTGTTGAATTGTCAAAATGAAAGCCATTGCTACTGATAGGGTGTTATGCAATTACCCCGCGGTTCACAATAAAATTTATCGACAGTTTACAATCTCGCGAGATAGATTATAAACTAACGGTGTTCACAATTATACGGTGACATTATATACCTACGACAAAAGGGGCAAATTATAAAACCGCGATATTGAAAAAATCGTTAGAAAACAGCGATATTGAAAAATTCGTTAGAAAACAATTTGTCCTGCCTACATCAAATTTCTACCAACAGTGTGTTTGAAAACATCTGAATCTAAATGTCGGCCAAACAAATACTTAGCGTAGATGTCACTGAATGAAACCATCAAACGACCCTTCGCAACAGACATCGTAAACAAGATTACATCAATGATTCTTGAACAGACAGCGCCACTATTGTTTATCGACTTGTACACTTGTACCTAACCTACGTATTCTATTAGAACGGAGTGTAAATCTATGTCGTTAGTCTTCTTAAAGTGTTGAACAATTTCACATTAAAAGTTTTTTAGGGTTCCGTAGTTCCTACAAGGAACCCTTATAGTTTCGTCATGTCCGTCTGTCTGTCTGTCTGTCCGAGGTTTTTCTAAGAGACCGTTGTTACTAGAAAGCTGTAATTTTGTAGGAGTGCGTATATCAATAACGCCGACAAATTTTTTTAGGGTGTGAAGTGGGGATGAATATTTTTTTCGTCGTCTACCCCATCGTGTAGGGTATCGTTGAATAGGTCTTCTAAAATGACTTGGGGGTTGCTAAAATTATTTTGCGATTTAATGCTCCATTTACGAAATATTAAACTTTAAAGTGCAAATTTTTGTTCCAGTAGGTCCCCCCCTCCCTCTAAAACCTAAACTGCTGGCTTGAAAAAACTGGAAAAATTCACGATGATAGTACATTTCATGAACTTTAAAGGAAAAGTATAGCGGTTAAGATAACTTTATTAGTTTAGCAGTAATAGTCGCTGAACTTGGGTGTTGGGTAATTTTGTACCAAATACAAAATCCTTAGCATTAATCCTTTAAAGTGACTAAGATGAAGTAGGTAGTTGCTTGTTTATAACGGGTAAAGACTTACATTGAAAAATATGTGTTTTTTTTTGTACTTATTCGGAATAAAGAACAACAGAATCGTACTACATTGTGATAACGGGCTACTACGGAACCCTACACTGTGCGTGGCCTGACACGCACTTGGCCGGTTTTTTTTTTAATTTGTTTAGCGTTCAGAAACAAACCAATTTAATAACAGTGCCGGAATGGAGCTAAACTATTTAAGTGGGCATAGAAACGTTATGCATTATGTATTGTGCGCGTTGTGGTGTGGCTTATGCCGTGAGACTTGCACATTCATAATAACGCACAACAGAGTAATTAAATTCTATCACTGTCTAAACACCTGGAACTGGTCTAGCAGTTAATTATATTAGCACCGGCGGGACTACGGCTCATTTAGCTTTCATCTATAACATATCGCAGTACTAAATCATGTCTTGAATGATGTAAAACTGTTTTCTATCACGCGTAGACAAACATCAGTATGATAATGTTCGCTCTTTATACTATAACCACAGCTAATTCAAGGCCGGCGCATGCTACTTCGCACGTGAAGGTGGACTTAGACCAAACGGACATTGAATCACAACAAAAACGAGCAATATAGCAAGCTTTTCTTGACATTTTAGTGGTTAGACCAATGAAAGAGTTGTTTACACCATCTGAATTTGGGATAGAATATGTATTCACTCGTTGGGTCTTTAATATATAAACCGACCAGTTTTATATTGTTGAATCTGCGTAGGGCAATTTAATATTACCTTTTTTTTCTTTTTTTTCTAACATACCGAGTTTATTCTTTTCTCAAACCGAGCTATCGAGTGCCAACAATTATATAGAGGAAAGTTGAAACGGACCCTGGAGGGCAATAAATTACATTCGTTTTTTTTTATCCGAAAATAAGTAGGTAAGACTGCATTCAAAAATTTCTGAAAAGTCGTTTGCCTGGGCCGGGAGTCGAACCGACACGAACGCGAAATAAGAACATTCTGTAATATTTATGACACTATTCGAAAGGGACAACCTATTTACTGTTGTGTTGCTAAAATAATAGGTTTTGATAATAATCTTACGCTAAACACTATAGGTATATTATTTTCCTGTGTCTGCATCTGCACTCGCCGGGCACCTTTGAGTTCGGACAAAAATAATTATAGCAGAGCGGTTTACACATACAATAATATCTTAGGCTACTAAATGCGTCTAGCAGACAAGATAAATCATATTTTTTAAATATCTGCACGGAACAGAAAATTCCTCTTTTCAGGAAAATGATTATTTTCAATATTAATTCGTAAACAGTTTGTGCATACAGCATGTATAGGTTATGAAAGATAGCTCAGCCATTACTAGACTTTACGTGAGGTGAAATTTCCAGAAGACAATAAAGTAACGATAATAAATAGCCACATTTCATTAAAATATCCTAAGGGCCTCTGCGAGTTGGCTTTGACCCCTCGTACGCCTTCCAAAGGACCGGGACCCCATGGTCCCGAGATATGTAAAATAAATAGCCACAAACAATATAACGCTAATCTCGTTAACAAGTAATTCTCTCAAGTCCCGCGTTAACATCGACCCTTACGACGAGCTAGACGGTTGGCAAGAAGCCAACGCGGCGGTGCGACTCATATAATCATGTAGGAGCACTCTGGCAAACATTGCGGGATCTACTACACTTTCCGTCGATAATAAATCTATATTTACAAACTGAATTACATAACTTTCCGTTTATTTGTCAACACAGTTAGCATCAACACTTCGTAAGACTTCGGTTGTTAGTAGGTGAGATAATGAAAAAAAAAACTAGGTAACCTAGCAAGTAGCAAGCTCTACCAGGCCAGTATTAATGATGTCATGTTAGTCGCGTGCTAGAACTATGCTACTAGATACCGCGCTAGCAATTTAGCAATAACAAACAGAAAGGTCGTATAAAGCCACGTGCTCTATTCTCGAATCGAAACATATAGGAAGTCACGTCATAATGATAATTACATTTTATTGCTTCCACAACAAGATGTAATCAATGACGGGAGCTGTATAAACCCCTTGACAATTTTATCGAATCATCTGAGAGCCTCCGTTCGGCACGCGTTCCGGCACGGGTTACCGTGGCTTGGAAATCTCTAAATAGATATCGAACCCAAGTCGGCCGTAGTAAAGACAATTCCTATAGATGAAGGTTCACGGACGGCTCAAATCTCAAGCGCGTATGCGGCACCTCCCCACAGAAAATGGACCACCTTCCATCCTGCGTCGCGTGTCACCAGTGCACTTGATGATCTTATGACTGCGTCAGTGAGAGTAGGTATTTGGTCCAAAATGTTTGTACTTTATGCCATCGATAGGAACGTTAAAAAGAAGATTCCTCACCTCGTTTCTGTCTACGTTCGTCACTGCTGCGTCGTACTTCCTTCTTATCTGGAGTCTTTGAAACCGGTTCTTTTGGTTTGGTCCCAGTCGCAGCACCCCAGGTTCCAGAACGCGCTCTGACTTGCTCTAAATTCTTTACAGACGTCAAAGCTTCATTCTTCCCAGGCACCTTTGCTACATTCTCATTTTTCTTCAAAAGTTCGACTTTGGCAGAGGACTCTTCTTTGAGGGTCTGTAATTTTTAAAAATATTTTAAGATATATTTCTATTGTTTGTATATGTAATTAAGTCTTTTTTATATTATCAATACTAGAAATACTTACTTTGTCTTCGGTCCTTTTAACCCAAATGTCCTCAGAACTAGCGGCTACTTCATCAACGGTAGATCTAATTTCGATTAAACTACTATCAAAAAAATGTTTATCAAGGTGGAGATTCTCTCCTTCAAATATGGTACGAACATTTGGCCGCTGTTCTTCAGCACCTTGGGTTCCAAAATGAACAGTATGCGCGTTGTGCATATGCGCGCGCAGAGCTTTCTGGACGTTAGGCGGCGCAAACGGCGGAGTCGGCGCACTCGGCGCCGTCGTTGTCACCAGGAACTTGTGGCGAGCTCCCATTACAGTTCTTTTCGGAGGTTCCTGTCCATCAGACACAACATTGCCACCACTAGGTGTCATCTCGCTAACAACATTTACATTCTGGTCTTCTGTTTCGGTTGGGCTACTTTGTTTAGCAATATTTTTTCTGCTTTTCAAAATTTTTGGACTGACTTCACCCCACCTAGAAGAAAGTAGATCGCTATCTTTCCACTCAGTGTCTTCATCTTCCTCACGGCATTGTGATAACCTCCGACGCTCCGGAAATGGAAATGGTGAATTTGAATTTCTACTTGAAAGACTGTTGCAATGATTCATAAAGTAGTGCTGAAAGAAACTATCTGTTTCTGGAGTATCATTATTGTCGCCTTGGATTATATCCTTCAGAGCAGCTAGTGATGTGATTGTATTGTAGTTTATAGCAGTTACTAAGTCATCGCTATCGGTGGAGCTGGCCGAGACGCTACCGCCGCCGTCATCGATAGCCAGCTTGTTCATTTGTTGGCATGATACTGCTACTGTGTCGTCTGTATCTTGTGTTTCAACTTTTTTCTTCTTCTCATTTTTACGTCCGCTCTTCTTTACTTTTACATTTGAGTTTGCTTTTTTTTCGGTATCCATTGAACAGCATGTGCCTTTGTTGTTTGGCCAAATCTACGATATTTAGAAAAGCGGAAAATTACTTAAGGCACTTACTAACTTTACACAGTTTTAATTCACAAAAGTCACATGATAGTACTATATAATGTCACAAGTTAAGTAATATCGTAACAAGTTTCGTGGCTTCCGTCACCGAACATAGGACATGGTGATGTTGTATGATTCCAAACTATGTCCAGGGAACATTTTACGAATCTGAAATTAAAATTGGTTGCATGGTCACGTCACTTCTTTATTTTTACTTCTTAATTTTACTGCTTGCCGCGTAGTCTCGGAAATGGCTACATTTAAGTTTATTTTGAAACCAATTACAACATAAAATTAAAATGCCGAAGAGTGATTTTAAGAAGTCCTATATTATCCCTATCTATATATACTTATGACTTTTTGTGGGGAAATCCTCATGCATGCCTCCGTCTGGATCTGAGTGGAGAGTAATGGAGGATTATGTCAGACTTCTACAGCCCAAAGACATAACGTGTTATTCCTACGACCAGTGATCTTAAGAAAATTTGAATTTCGCGAGTTAATCTGGCCCTTTCGCCATAAGACCATTAAAAAAATCTTAAGATTATACATCATATTTTTTTTATCTAACCATATTTCGGATAGTATATGTACTTTAAAGTAGAATTAGGATGCTGTATTTTTAACCGACTTAAAAAAAAGGAGGAGGTTCTCAATTCGGTTGAATATAAATTGAATTAACTCTGTTTTCTGTTATTTATAAGGCGATTTGTAAAATTCTTTTTTTATTTGAAAGAAATACTTTTAGATTGGTCCCATAGAAATTTCATCAAAATCGGTTCGTTAGTTTGGTTTTAAACCAAAATTACTGGTAAAAATCCATGTAAACGAAATTGCGTCGTTTACTTTTCTATGACTTTTCAGTGGTGACTTAGTGGAATTGTCATATGGAATGCAATAAAGAATTGAGTATTGAGTACTGTCATAGGATGCATTGTCGCTATAAGTGCCGCATCATTACAAAATTAACCGACTTCAAAAAGTTCTCAATTCGACTGTATTTTTTTTGTATGTATATTACGCTATATCTCGGTCAATTGTAAATCGATTTCAAAACATCTTTTTTTAATGCATAGGGTATGCGTGTGCCTCAGCGGTGATCCCATACTTACCAATTTTATTAACTTTGCTTGGGTAGTTCTTGAGTTATTTTCAATAATACGTATTTTTGCCACTTTGTATAAATTGAAGATGTTACAATAATTTTTTTACATAGAAAGTAGTGTTATACGAATTTGTGTGGAGTAAGTACAACTTAAAAGTGAGAAATAAACAACGGTGTCCAAAAAAGACACTACTATGAAAAATAACCTTAATTTCGGAAGTCGCTGGCAAACAACGAAAATGCGAACCCAAGGACACCGACTTCTGAAATTAAAGTTATGTTTCACTTTGCTGTTGTAGCGTCTTTTTTGGAAGTCGGTTGCTTTTTTTTTTAGTAAAAAATTTTATTTGGTAAGTAGTCAGTTGTTTTCTTTTGTAAAAAACTTTTTGTTACGTATTAATTAATTTTAAAAAAGCGCCGATTTGAGCCAAATTTGTTTAAATTTTATTAAAATTCGTTATTTCAATTTACAATACCAAATCCAGATCTGGCATCCAATGTATTGGAAGATGATTTACTATTGTTATAACGGAGTGAAGTGGCTGCACGAATAAATTAACCCTACACTGGGTTAATTTATTCGTGCAGCCACTTCACTCCGTTATCTAATCAAAACGCGCAAAGTTTACAATGTGCAAAGAGCATAATTTATAAAATCTCTATTCAAGTGTCCACAACGAAATTACATTTCGTCATCGATATGTTATTTCCATTGTAGATGATCTCATGATAATTTAAAAATGGTAGAATTCTATAATTAGATAGAGTACCTCTATCTCGCTCTGTTTTGAATAAATTAAGACAACACTATTATGTATGAACAACACTATTCATGGCCATGGTTAAATATTTCGACCTATTAAGAACCGAACAGAACTATTTCATTAAAAAAAATTTCTCAAAACTACAAGACGTAAAAGAGCCTCCCAAAAAATTTCAAAACATTATACCCAAATACGAGATCCTCTTACGACTCGAAACCAAGTATGTACCAGGTACCTCTTCCCATCCAGTATAGACACTTAACCATACTTCAACTCAAATGAACACCATATAAAAGAGGAAAATAATACGGTACCTCCAGAATGAACAACCACTCTATTGAGAACAATTTCGATTGAATATTGATACATTACGGAAGGACCTTCATGATTGCTTTAAATAGTTGATCTACATCTCGTCAGCTCACTACACCGTGATAACGTCAATCAAAGAACAAAGTACACACACACTCCAGGCATACAATACAACCGAACAGCATCCATAAAGTAATTAGACGAGACCAAGAAGTCATCACATGACATCTCAACGCTCCATCTTAATAGACGCACGATGTATGGCCGTGTACCGAATAAAAATAGGCCCAGAAAGTACTTTATGTACTTTGTAACAATTCTATTGTCTGTCATAGTCATAATAGAAGCATCTCCCTCGTATAGAGTAGCAGCTGATGTCAGGAGCGACTAGTTATAGAGTGAAGCAATGGGCGTTGCAGTGGTTGTTTGCACACTCCCAAAAATACTGCTACTCTACGCTGTGTATTGCGAATGGCTCAATATTGAGATCCTATCGACCTTGAGCCATGCTATAAATGGATTGTATGCTGCTAATTGATAGGCGAACCGCTGTGGACGGCAAACAATGTGTGCAAAGTGGCAGCATAATACTTCTCGTTGTGCTAGTACTAGTAGCAATGGGTATTGTAATGGGATACAGAAAAATCTTGCTGTTTGTTTAAATAAATAGTAGCCACAACATGTTTTAATTGAGCAGTGGCGTTAATTTGCATTCTCATAAGATCTTACATGGATTAGACGCCAAACGTCAAATAGCCAAGGATTTGATCAATATCTAATGGAACCAAATAGAACGAATATAAATAATTGCAAGCCCTGTTTGAATATTGAAACTGTACCTATTCTCGACGATTATATTAATTTTACTAGTCAAGCCATGTTGAGATTAATGAACGATTGATGCTAATGCGGGTGCGCAAGGACGCAGTCACAAAGTGCATAACAACTAGCAAGCTAAAGTACTCAGTGTAATGTGTAGGAAAATTATTAATTGTGAATACAAATCTATACAGGTTTTAGGAGGCCAATGTTACATAATCATTTCATACAGAGTTGCTCAGGTTTGCGGATTATTCGTAAAAAAAACCATTAGGAACTGTATGATATTTTTATATCGGTGATGATGCACGGCTTATAAACATCCGAGACGTTTAAGCAGCTGGTTTTAAAGTCGATGTAAAAAATACGTAGAAAGTTACCAAGATCGGAATTTATTATAATAAAACGAGCGTCGCAGTACCTATCAATAGGAAGTGAACTACGACGAATGAACTTCCCTAGAAAAACAAACAACACACTAACAGTAGAATGGCTTTAATTTTGACAGTTCAACAACATTAATTGTTTTTTTACTTTGTTTTTTGCAATAGATTAACAATATCCTTCAATAATATTCAGATTGTGGTGATAGTGTGTTACGCAATTAGAGTTCTGGACGAGAAAACAATGCATTATTAAGTATTAAAATCTTCAACGAGCAGTTTTTACTCAAGAGAAAATTCATCAAGCACGTTACGAGTCTGTGTTTCAACATTCGTTCTGGAAATAATGAGCCCTTTAACCTTGAGTATTGCCAATACTCGAGGTTTATTTATTATAGTACAGTACACCCATGTTGGAAAACATTACATACATATTCAAACAATAGATTTTAAACTAACAAACAGTAGGTACCTCCGTTATGTAGGTAAGTATATGACAAGGATAGGAATTACGTCATTTTGCTATCATTCATCATTGCTTTACTGTTATAAAAGGACATATTTAAACTACGTGTGCTTGTTTCTTAAGGGAAAGATTCCGTTAGCATTTCTTTTCTTCGTTGCTCAGCAATTAGTTGAAAGTAGTCTGCTTAGTGCTGTCTGTAGAGCACTAAACGCTACAACATAACAATTCTACGATTCATTCTCACAGTACTTTTACCAACATATCCTACCTATCCTACCTACATATTATACCTTTGAAAATCAGCTGAGGTACATAAGATGTTTTCATAGCATTGAGTAGCACATCGTGGCCAACGGGTTTATTCAATGAAAATTTATTGATAACTAGCTTCTGCCCGCGACTTCGTCCGCGTGAAATTCGTACCTACTTTCCTCTTAAAATTTTGAAAATGTATGTTATGATCTTATCATTTATTTAGATAAATAAGTATTCAGGCCAATTTTTAAGTTTTTAGATCAAAGGGTTTTTGTATTTTTCAAATAAACTGTACCCCGCTTTTCACTCCAACATGGATGGAATTTTGAAAAATCGTTTGGAAAGTATTCATAACTTGACTCAAAGACCCATACCCATTTTCGAGTTTATGGAAGCAAGCAGTAAAATCCAACCCATGAACTTTATTACCCTTTTCCAACTTGGTAGGAGTCGATTTTTGAAAAACCTTAAAACGCACTTTTTTATTTTTAACCGATATCAAAAAAACTGGCTAAGTGCGAGTCGGACTCGCACACGAAGGGTTCCGTACCACAAGGCAAAAACGCCGAAAAAAACATGTTTGTTGTATGGGAGCCCCCCTTAAATATTTATTTTATTTTAATTTTATTATTAAAGTTAAAATACAACTGAGTATTTTGTGAATATTTCAAGTGCCTACCTGTTGCCATTTTTGATATCGAGCAAAAAAGGGCAAAAAAATCGCGTTTGTTGTATGGGAGCCCCCCTTAAATATTTATTTTATTTTGTTTTTAGTATTTGTTGTTATAGCGGCAACAGAAATACATCATGTGTGAAAATTTCAACTGTCTAGCTATCGCGGTTCTTGAGATACAGCCTGGTGACAGACAGACAGACAGACGGACAGACAGCGAAGTCTTAGTAATAGGGTCCCGCTTTTACCCTTTGGGTACGGAACCCTAAAAAGGAGGAGGTTCTCAGTTCGTCGGAATCTTTTTTTTTTTAAGTACGTTCCCGATTACTCGAAGACGGCTAGACCGATTTGAATTTTTTTTTTTTTTTTGTTTGAAAGGGTATACAATACTTTTCAGGTGGTCCCATTGTTATCAGGTCAGGATCTGATGATGGGATCCTGGACAAATCGAAGGAACTTTTCAAATATTATAGGCACACCTATAGGTAGTGATTTGGGTATTTTTTATAGTAACTCGTGCATTTGCTCTCGAAAAGCACTATTTGGTGAAGTGGAACTGATGATGAAGACTACAGATGGCCACCGGAACTACTCAATAATAAATATATCACGAGTTGCGATTCGATTAATTTAACATGGTTGCTAAGCAATGTATGCTCGTCACAATGCAAATTGTGAAATGGAGCTGATGGTGAAATACCAGGAGAATTCCTCAACAATTAATGTCCCTGCATCGGGAAAAGCAATATTTTGGTAAAGGTGATGAGCAAGTTGACATTAGGCTATTGTAATTTAGATAAATTATAAACAGACCCACTAAAAAGCGAGAAATAAAAACGTTTTAACAAACAAAAAAACCGACTTCCAAAATAACACTACAAAGTGGGAAATAACTTTAATTTCGGAAGACGGTGGCAAAACTAAAATACAGATCCAAAGACACCGACTTCCGAAATTAAGGTTATTTTTCACTTTGTAGTGTTTTTTTTTGAAGTCTATAAAGTTTATAAACCAAATAAATAAGATTTTTCATATAAATTCTGTCCCCTCTTTTTATCCCCATGGGGATGGAATTTTGAACACTCGTCTGGGATGTTTCTATGACCTGACTTAAGGATTATTTATACCAATTTTCCAGATAATCAAGTCACGCAGTAAAATCGTTCCCTGTAAAATTAACTACCCTTTTCACGCAGTTAGGGGTAGATAAACCCTGATACACATTATTCTTTATTTTTAGTTTTAAGTATACATACTCAGTTTCGAGCTAATCGGACAGCGTGTTAAAATTCTTCCATACAAATTTTGACACCCCCCAATCCCTCTTTAGAGGGTAGTTTAGAAAAACAAAAATGCCAAACTTCATTATTTACTTAGATAAGTATTCGTGCCAAGTTTCAAGGTTATTTTTATTATAACTCAAGGAATAAGATTTTTCATCCAAACAAAATCCCCCTTTTCACCTCCTTAAAGGTTGAATTTCCAAAAACCCCTTCTTGGCTGAGACCTACTCTTCACAAAGAACACACTCTCCAAAATTCATGTCTCTAGGACCAGCGGTTTAGGCTGTGCGTTGATAGATTATATAATTAAAACCAAAATTTCATCCCCCTTTTCACCCTCTTAAGGGTTTAAATTCTAACAACACCGTTGCGTTACCTTCCAACCATAAGCCTAGATAATAAATTTAGTGATTTTTCTTCGAAAATTAAGGAGTTTACATACGCAAATTCATCCCCCTTTTTAACCCTTCGGGGGTAGAATTGTCAAAAACGCTGAGACACGTATAAATTAATTTTCAATCCTCAGTCTAAACACAAAATTTGAAGATCCTAACTTCAAAACTGACTGACTTTCATATAAACTTCCATTCCCTATTTCACCCCTTTAGGGGTAGAATTCCCAAAAATCCTTTCTTAGTGGATACTTACTCTTCACAAAGAACACACCCTCCAAGTTTCGTGTCTCTAGTACCAGCGGTTTGGGCTGTGTGTTGATATATCAACAATCAGTCAGTTTACCATTTTATATTTATATATAGATAAATACCTTCAGAAATGCCAGGAAACAATTGGCACCATCTAAAAAATGGAACAACATTGTGTAGGTACTTCGCCAATGTAAGCATACAACATTTCATACAATCAACAGATTACATCAATTTGAACAGCAACAAGTCCAACGTGTGACAAAAATGTAATGATTTGATTTCTTATTTTAACTTTCATTAAGTCCATACAACGTGTATTAAAATATGAAAACGTTCTAATGTAGGTATCCATGTTTTTGCGTGAACAGAAGAAATGTAGATTGTACAATTGTTTCCGTTTCATGCGTGAATATTGACACGCAAATTGTTAGTATTTCAATCATTCTGTACTAATTAATGATGACTAAAACTGTTGTATTTTAACTGGCAACATAAGACAAAGAAATTATTCGACACACTGAGAATACTTAGAAGAGCTCTATTTGGTCGATAAAAGAAATAATGAAGGGGCTTTCTCTTACTAAAGAGAAAAACGTCCGCCATTGTGTCTGCGAAAAATATAACACAGTTAAGTATAAACTGACTTAAAGCATAACGTCTCGAAACTGCGTTCAAAACTCAAAATGTTAATGTGGTAATGGGGATGATCTTATGGCCAACGCCACACCATTTCCAAACGCAGCAAATCCTGAAAGCCAGGATCTACAGGGGTGGGGTGTCAGGGCAGAAAACCTCCACGTGTGCTCGGGGACTGGGGTTCCTTTCTGGATACGTCCGGGGGGAAGACCAGTGTTCGGGCCGGTGCATCCTGGGGTGTGGGCAGCGATTTCACGTTGGGATTATTTCCCAGTGGGATTTCGCTGTCCGCATGCTAATGTTCTGCCAGGAGGATCGCCCCACACAGATCGCTCTGAGTAGCAGAGCGACAATTGTGGGGGGTCATAGTGGGCCCGGTGTGCACTTACCCTGCCGCCGAGCAGGCAGGAGGGGCAACCCTCCTGCCACCGCTAATCTCGTAGCCCTGGAGACAGTTAAGGTCATGTCTCTGGCTGTTGAAGGGGGTCGAGGGTCTTGGCTTAACCGCCCGGACCGCGAGGAAGATTAACCTCTATAAAAAATTCCCCAAATCTCCAAGCGGCGGCGCACCGTGAGGGAGGTTGTAAGCTTGGCTAATGGGTAGCTTGATTTAGTCGCTAGTGCGAACCGATATTTTTGAGCCAGTACAACTTGAAATATACTCGTGGGAACAACTATGGAAATAAATAATACAAAACAAAAACCAACAGAAGAGGTAAGGAGTGATGCGGAATCGGAGTCCGATGCCGCATCTGGAGGCACGAGCATGGGAGGCTCAGGGAGCCCCTGCCGTGCCAAGGAGGTGGCCGCTGCGAAGAAGAGCAAGCGGCCAAGGTCAGAGGACAGCCAGGGGTCGTCCTCCGACGGGGAGCTGGCCTCGGCTCGGAAGATCCCCACCAGTAGGCGGGGTGGGGTCCGAGAGCGAGGCAAGGGCAGGGGACTCACTGCCCGTGAGGCGGCGGAGAGAGCGGAGGAATCCGCAAAGGAGGAGGGGACCGGTCGCGCGGTCGCTTCGGGGCCCTCTAGCGACGAGGCGGGGGAGGCTAGCAGCCCTGAACCCGAGGCGGACTGCAAGCGCAGGTTTGCGGCGGTCGTGGAGGCCGCGATCCGAGACGTGGCATTGAAGAAGCTCCAAGCTTCGAAGAACAAGGCCGTAGTCTCGGCGACGGCCTCCATCATGGCGGCAGCGGAGGCGGCCAACTACACCGGCCCCTCGGCCGGCGAGGTGGCTGAACTGCGGGCGGAGGTCGCCCGCCTGACGGCTGCCATGGAGCATCTCCAAAAGGAGAATGGGAGGCTCCGGGCAGACCTGGCCGGCCTGCGGGTCACCGGGGGCGTGCAGGCGAAGACACCGAGCCAGCCACTCCCGGTAGAGAACCAGGTCCTCAGCCTGGTTCGACAGGAGTTGGCGGCCTTCCAGGCGCGGTTCTCCGTCCTGGAGGGCATAGTCCTGCGCCCCCCTCTGGCGGGCGGGACGGCCCCGGGGCCGAAGGCGGCCTCATACGCGGCCGCTACGGCAGCTGCCGCCCCTAAACCCGGGCCGTCCGGCCGGGCCCAGGCGCCGGCTAAGCCGGCGTCGGCCAAACCGGCGCCGGCCAAAACGGCGTTGGCCAAACCGGCGTCGGCCAAACCGGCGTCGGCCAAACCGGCGTCGGCCAAACCGGTGTCGGCTGGAGGAGCCTCGGCGCCGACTGGCGGGGCCCCGGCGCCGGCGCCTACTGGCAATACCCCGGCGCAGGCCCGGAAGAGGGGCAGACCGGCACGGGAGGCGAAGGCACCAGAGCCAACGCCCCGCCCCCAAAACCCTCCCACACCTCCCACGACCGACGCCGAATGGCAGGTGGTCGGGGAGAAGAAGAAGGCGGCCAAGGCGGCCAGAAAAAAGGCGCAGAGGCGGCGCCGCAAGGAGAGAGCCGTCGCGGCTAGGCTCCGCGCCCCGAAGACCGCGGCTGTGGTAATAACACTACAGCCGGACGCGGTCAAAAGGGGCGTCACGTACCGTGACGTGCTCTCGAAGACAAGGGAGACGGTGGACCTCCGGGAGCTGGGGATCACCGGGGGCCTCCGGCACAGGGTGACCGCCACTGGCGCCCGCATGCTGGAGATCCCCGGTGCGACAAGTGGCCCCACCGCTGACGCCCTAGCTGAGAAGTTAAGGGCGTCCCTCGATGCGGACGAGGCTCGGGTCTCCAGGCCCGTCAAGTGCGCGGACATGCGCACCTTGGGCCTGGATGACTCCGTTACGGAGGAAGAGGTGGTGGCCGCCGTCGTCAGGACGGGCGGGTGTCTGGCCGAGCAGGTGAAGGCGGGCACCATACGTCCTGACTTCGCGGGGATGCGAACCGTAACGGTAAGCTGCCCCGTGACGGCGGCGAAAACGATTGTGGAGGGCCGAAGGCTTCTGGTGGGCTGGGTCTCAGCGCAGGTTAAACTGCTGGAACCCAAGCCTCTGAGGTGCTACCGATGCCTTGTGGGACACCACGTTGGCATCCAGTGCACCTCGGAGGTGGACCGCAGCACACTGTGCTTCCGCTGCGGTCAGCCCGGACATAAGGCTGGCTCGTGTAACGCCGCGCCGCACTGCTTCGCATGTGCGGCTGCTGGCAAGCCGGCCGATCACCGGGCGGGGAGCAAGTCCTGCGCTCCACCCGCCGGAACCAGGAGGAAAGGCAGGCCCTCCGCCACCGTCGCCACCACCACCGTCGCCGCCGTCGCTGCCGCCGCCACCAACGCCACTGCTGCCGCCGCCACCACCGCCGCCGCCGCCGCCGCCACGACCACCACCGCCGCCGCCGCTGCCGCCGCCGCCATCGACGAGGGGCCCTCACAAGGGGCCCGGGAGGGGGCTGAAATGGAGGAGTAATGGCTCCTCTACGCCTCCTCCAGGCGAACATCAACCACTGCGCCTCTGCTCAGGATCTGTTGCTCCAGAGCATGGCGCAGTGGTCGATCAACATCGCCGTGGTCGCTGAGCCGTACTTCGTCCCGCCCAGGGATTACTGGGTGGAGGACCTGAGCGGCTCAGTGACCCTAATTTCGTCGGCCGCCGCCGGTACACCGTCCCTCGAGGCTGTCAAGAGGGGACGGGGTTGCGTGGCAGCACGCTTCGGGGAGATTGTTGTGGTGGGCGTATACTTCTCCCCGAACCGAACTCTCGCCGAGTTCCACAACTCCCTTGCGGAGTTGAGAGTCGTCGTCGTCGGGTTCCGTACCCTCCCCGTGCTCGTCCTCGGGGACTTCAATGCCAAGAATGTGGCTTGGGGTTCCCGGTATACGGACACACGGGGCAGGATGGTGGAGGACTGGGCTCTGGAGACAGGCCTGGTCGTCCTAAACCGGGGTTCTGTCCCAACGTGTGTGCGGATGCGGGGTGAATCAGTGGTGGACATTTCGTTCGCCAGCCCCGCTCTGTTGCCGCACGTCGTCGACTGGCGCGTCATGGAGGGGGTGGAGACCTACTCCGACCACCGGTATATCCGGTTCGACGTCTCCGCCCAGACCTCAAGCGCGCCGGTCCGACAGGCCCCGAGTGGTCCGCGGTGGGCGCTGAAGCAGCTGGACCGGGAGCTTCTCCTGGAAGCCTCGATCGTGCAGGCCTGGGTGTCACCACCGGACAGGCCTGCTGACATCAACGACGAGGCGGAGTGGTTCCGGGAGGCCATGTCCGAAATATGTGACGTGGCAATGCCCCGGGTCCAGCCAGGACGCGCCTGGCGCCAGGTGTACTGGTGGTCGCCGGAGCTGACGACCCTGCGCGAAGCGTGCGTCGCTGCGCGGCGCCGGTACGCCAGGCACCGCAGGCTCCGTATCCGCCCTCCGGATACGGAAGCCATTCAGGCGGAGCTGTACGAGGGGTACAGAGCGGCGAAAACCGCCCTCCGAGCGGAGATCCTGCGGGCCAGGGGACTGGCCCGCGAGGAGTCGCTGGAGACTCTGAACCGGGACCCGTGGGGACGCCCCTACAAAATGGTGCGGGATAAACTGCGCCCATGGGCGCCCCCGCTGACGCAGAGTCTCCGGCCCCAGCTCGTGGAGGACGTGGTGGGCGCTCTGTTCCCTTCACGAGGGGAATATACACCCCCGCCCATGGCTCCGCCTCCTGCGGTGCCCGATGCGGACCACACTGCCGACTACGACGACGACGATGCTCCGGAGGTGACCGAGGTAGAGTTGAGAGTGGCGGTACGTAGGCTGAATGCCAAAAATACCGCCCCAGGACCCGACGGCTTACCTGGGAAAGCCTGGGTTCTGGCCATGGAGGCTCTCGGGCCTCGACTGAGGGGGCTCCTAAGCGCATGTCTGGAGAGGGGCCAGTTTCCACTACGTTGGAAAACGGGGAAGCTGGTCCTCATTAAGAAGCCGGGGCGCCCTGCGGACTCTCCGTCCGCTTACCGGCCCATTGTGCTACTCGACGAGGTGGGCAAGCTCTTTGAAAGAGTCATTGCAGACCGCCTCGTCGGGCAGCTGATGCGGGTGGGGCCGGACCTGGCGAAGGGCCAGTTCGGTTTCCGCAGGGGGCGCTCTACGGTTGACGCTGTCATGCGCGTACGAGCCCTCACGACGGGGGATGCTGTTGCCCGGGGTGGGGTCGTCTTGGCGGTGTCTCTAGATATTGCCAATGCCTTCAACACCCTGCCCTGGAGTTGCATCAGGGAGGCACTCCGGCATCACCGGATGCCGACCTACCTCTGTCGCATGGTCGAGGCCTATCTGTCGGACAGGGCCGTCATCTACCCCGGTCATCAGGGAGAGTGGAACCGGCGAGAGATGTCGTGCGGTGTCCCACAGGGATCGGTCCTGGGGCCGCCTCTGTGGAACATCGGGTACGACTGGGTGCTGCGCGCCGACCTCCCTAGCGGCGTCAGCGTAGTTTGCTACGCTGACGACACGCTCGTCCTGGCGCAGGGGAGGTCGCACCAGGCGGCGGCGGAACTAGCGACACGCGGGGTTGCGACAGTCGTTGAAAGGATCCGGCAACTGGGACTCGAGGTGGCCCTGCACAAGTCCGAGGCCATGTGTTTTCATGGCCCTCGGAACGCGCCACCGTCGGGTTCCCAAATAACGGTAGGAGGGGTTCACATCGGCGTCGAGTCGACGATGAAGTACCTGGGACTCGTCCTCGACAGCCGGTGGAATTTCGTGGAGCACTTCAGACGTTTGGCTCCCAGACTGGAGCGGGCCGGGGCTGCGTTGAAGCGGCTCCTGCCCAATCTAGGGGGTCCAAACGCCTCCTGCCGGAGGCTCTACGCGGGGGTCGTGCGGTCCATGGCCCTTTACGGGGCACCAGTGTGGGCGCGTTCACTGAGGCGGCGACCAGCCCGGCGGTTGAACGCGTCCCAGAGGGTCATGGCCGTCCGGCTAGTCCGGGGTTACCGCACGGTCTCCGGGGAGGCAGCGAGCCTCCTTGCCGGATTGCCGCCATGGGATCTGGAGGCCAAAGTCCTCGCTCACATATGGGAGTGGCGAGAGGAGGTAAAACGCCGGGGCGTAACTCCGCTGCCGCGACAAATCGCGGCGCAGCGGACAGAGCTCCGGCGGGATCTCATGGCGACATGGAGAGTGCGACTGTCGCAACCCAGTGCTGGGCACGCCACAATTGCGGCGATAAGTCCCCTCTTTGAGGAGTGGCTAGGGAGGCGCCACGGCGTCCTCACCTTCCGCCTAACGCAGGTCCTCACCGGGCACGGCTGCTTCGGGAGGTTCCTGTCCAGAATAGGGCGGGAGGAAACGCCCGGGTGTCACCATTGTGTGGATCGCCCGGAGGACACGGTGGAGCATACGGTGGAGATCTGCCCAGCTTGGGCAGAGCACCGCCGTGTCCTCACGGAGGCGATCGGCGGCGGCGATCTCTCGCGTCCGGCCCTAGTCCGGGCCATGGTACGGAGCGAGAGTGCATGGGAGGCTGTCGCCTCCTTCTGCGAAGCAGTGATGCTCGCGAAGGAGGAGGCGGAGCGCGTGAGGGAGAGGCAATCCTTGCGCCCTCACGCCCCTAGCCGCCGCAGGAGACGCCCTGGGCGTCGGGAATCGATAGCCGATTCCCGGCCACCGTAGGCGCGGGCTTGCGGACGGCGAGCAATGGGCAGCTCGCCGTCCGGTAAGGACCAGGCCCGGGTCGACGGCGCGTTGTGTTCCACGCGCGCCTCAAGGAGATGTCAGCACCAACTGACGGGGTCCGCTAGGGCCGATGCCCGCCAGGGTCGCGGGTTGTTCGAAAGAGATACCGTGGCCCCTGGCACAGGCAACTGAAGGAACACGGGTGGGTTTTAGTCAGTAAGAGTCTGACACTCCCTTCCGCTCCGCCCAGAGCGGGAGGGGTCATTTGATGATTTCCCAACCAAAAAAAAAAAAAAAAAAAAAAAAAAAAGGATCTACAGGGGCGACCACCGGAAAAGCTTCAAGACGTGAAGTTCGTCGAGTCCTGGAGAAATCATTCGACCGACTTGAAACCCTCAACTACAAAATTACTCAGGAAGAACAGCCCAGGTGTGAGAAAAACCTTAGTTTCTACTTCTCTCAATTACTTAAGTAGGAGACAGAAGGAACAAAGATCAAACGGCTGTCAAGCTTAAGTGGAACTGGTCAGGTCCCAACTATTACATGTGCATGCAGGAAGAGCAACAACTACACAGTAGGTCCCAAACAGCAGCAAACGCAATACATAATTTTAACTAGGTAATAAGACGAAAACAATGTGTTTTTCAGCTGAAGACTATACTTGGATTTCCCTTTCCAAAGCAATTTGTTTTATGTCCGTTTCAACCGCGCGGCCACCTCATAATATTTGATGAAACTTTGCCAGGAATTAGTGCTAATTTGTTACTTTACGCACCTCTTTTCCTGAATTTGTTACAAAAAAAACTAAGACGCTATGACAAAGAATAGTTTGCCGCTAGAACCGCCACTTGCCGTAGTCATCGCTCGTGATTACACAGAAACTATATAATGCAGATAGACGAATGATGCATCAAAAGAAAGGTCTTAATTTGTTACATTTGTTACAAAAATAAAAAAACTTCAAAACGTAAATAAACAAAAAGTTATGCAATATTTAGTTTTCAGGTTACGAGTAGGTAGGTATATCACCATAAATATCAAATTAATAGAGGCTAATGTGTATGGACAATTAGTTACTAATTTGTTACAGCGAATAAACAGAAAAAAATACTAGAAAGTAGGTTCAATAATTTGTTAGAGTCGATTTTAGTTGGCCGCTCGGACGGCAATATGTCTAAAATACAATGGCGTTTATCTGGTTATTAAAAGTAGGTTTAAGCTTATTTAAAGGACTAATCGACGGGTAACGTGACCTAGTTTGGATAAATATGGCGAATATAACTGCAGCATTCATATTTTAAAAGATATTTACAAAAAAACAGTAGTATGAAACCGTATGAGAGTAAGGTGACCATGAATTTTTACAATGAAGTGTGACTGAATAGTGATTATTGGAATGTTCGATATTCATATCTTATTTTTTTAGGGCGAGTGGTAATGTAAGTGATTACAAATAACAGCTCTAATTGACTGTAAACTCATGCCTCTTAAATGAATGAGGAACTTCAAAAATAACAATTAGAATCGATTTGTAAATAATTATTTTAAAATAAACGATTAATTGTAGGCATCACTATGAACTAATGAAGACCGAGTACTGTCAATATGGGGAAGAATAAAACAATTTCAGTACTTATTAAATACACTATTCGTGGGAGCAAGTTGATACAAAAGTATAGAATAAATAAGCGTTTAAAAACTAAACATGATTTTTGATTAATTTGTTTCTTTTCGAGCGTCGTGTTCAAGCGAAGCCGAAAGTGAACAAAGTCCTTTGGCTGGTCTTTGAAAACTAACCCTGTATAAGCACTCGCCCTAAAAAAATAAGATATGAATATCGAACATTCCAATAATCACTATTCAGTCTCACTTCATTGTGAAAATTCATGGTCACCCTGCTCTCATACGGTTTCATACTACTGTTTTTTTGTAAATATCTTCTAAAATATGAATGCTGCAGTTATATTCGCCATATTTATCCAAACTAGGTCACGTTACCCGTCGATTAGTCCTTTAAATAAGCTTAAACCTACTTTTAATAACGAGATAAACGCCATTGTATTATAGGCATATTGCCGTCCGAGCGGCCAACTAAAATCGACTCTAACAAATTATTGAACCTACTTTCTAGTATTTTTTTCTGTTTATTCGCTGTAACAAATTAGTAACTAATTGTCCATACACATTAGCCTCTATTAATTTGATATTTATGGTGATATACCTAGGTAGGTCATAACCTGAAAACTAAATATTGCATAACTTTTTGTTTATTTACGTTTTGAAGTTTTTTATTTTTGTAACAAATGTAACAAATTAAGACATTTCTTTTGATGCATCATTCGTCTAACTACATTATATAGTTTCTGTGTAATCACGAGCGATGACTACGGCAAGTGGCGGTTCTAGCGGCCAACTATTCTTTGTCATAGCGTCTTAGTTTTTTTTGTAACAAATTCAGGAAAAGAGGTGTGTAAAGTAACAAATTAGCACTAATTCCTGGCAAAGTTTCATCAAATATTATGAGGTGGCCGCGCGGTTGAAACGGATATTTTGTTTTTAGGGTAATGAGCGCCACTATGGGAAGCAACCAAGTTGAAAGCAGTAGTTATTTTGTCAGGCACTGCACTGAATAGAAACGGACAATGGGCTAAACCTGATGCCCGGCGACCGTAAATGAAAAGGGTTTATTGTTGCTAACAGCCAGTCTGAACAAAAGAGAGTTACATTCTCTAATATCATGTATAATACTCAGGTGGACAGGTGTGCACTTGGCTTAAATGACTATCAAATACAGAGGGTCTACGTAAAATTCGAAATTAAAGTTGTTAGTCTTACTCAATTAGCTTTGTCTCGAAACTGCGTTCAAAACTCAAAATGTTAATGTGGTAATGGGGATGATCTTATGGCCAACGCCACACCATTTTCAAACGCAGCAAATCCTGAAAGCTACAGTGCAGCCGTAGAACAATGTTCAGTTTTAACTATCTAGATTCAATGTTAAAAACTAAAAGATTCAGATTTCTAGAATTCTAATCTTGTCAGGACCGCATGTTTGCATGTTATTATAATGCACTAACATGCAAGCAATGAATTCATATTCCTAGTAATTACACAACAAAATACATTTCAATCAATTCATAGAGTGCCAACTGCTTATAATAAGTACCTACATAGTTTCTATCAGCCTCTTTTAAAATTAAAGGGGGACATGCAATTTCGTAAATTAGTCATTTCCTATGGGATTGGGTGGAGTATTGGATACGATGCGGTAGCGGATACAGCTAATGTCAGTCATGAAGACCACTTAGAACTATTAGTCTTACAGCTTACTGCCTGTGTTCGAGACGTCTCATTAATGATAAAGACCCCGAAGAACTGAATATTGTAAGCAAAAGAAAAGTCACTGTATTGCTCGTCAGATTGTGTTCGCTGCGAATAAAATACTTGTTCAAATGAAAATAGACTTGGTCTTTATTAAAATCGATTACCTAGATGTTTCTTTAGCAGTCTCTCGATCAGTGGCAGTGACACACTTGCTCACAAAACGATTAAGAGGTGGTCATTAAAATGTCATCTTCTGGCGTTTTTATTGCGCACTATAGTTTGTAAAGTGTAGAAATCTGAAGACCACTCGAAAGTGTCTATTTGTCTAATATAGAGAATCAATTTTTAAATAGACTCTTTCAAGATCGATTGAGATGATTATAATTTGACTGTACCAAATCTGATGCTTTATTGGTTATACAAAAAGTACAAATGGTTTTAGGAAACCAAGAAATGTTGGTCATATGTGGAAGTCAACAATGGATGAGCAAAAAAGTTTGCGAAAGAGGCAATTTTACAGTATTTTAGTGGTAGGTATAATCTTTAACGATTAATTATTGGAATAAAATATTTGGATGGGGAAAAACCAAAATTGTTTTGCTAGTTGGACTTTGGTAGTAATTACGGATCTTATTTGCCTCAAATTTTCTCAAGTATCGGGTTGGCAATATTTGGCATCTATTTTAAACAGATGACTTTGGACTTGATGCTCTATTGTGGAAGAATAAGAGACGTCGAAAAGTTTTTCAGTAGGAATGTGGTGCAACCCTCAAAGAAAGGACACTTCACACTGCTGATAATGCCGGTTAGTATGGATCCCGTTTTCTCAAGTGCCGGGACTGTTTATCAGTATCTGCAGAGGATTGTGTGCGCAAACGCTCTATCTATCGATAGATTTAAATCGGTATATTATACTAAGAGTAAACAATGAGAAATTACTGGCGCCTAAAACATTTTGCTACTATCAAATCTTAACAACATCGTCTATACATAATTATTACAAATCGCTTTTCATGTCTGTCTGTGACCGCGTTGTTCTTCTAAACTTAGCAACGGTTTTTTATGCGGTTTTCAATATCATTTAGGGAATTTATTCCGGAAGGTTTATTTGTACAATACATTAATATTTAACTACTACTGAGGGCTAATTTTTCAATGGCCAGATAACTTTTATTCGAGGTATAAAATTGACGTTTGACAGATTTTGTATGAAATAACTGTCAGAATTTCAAAATTATTCCTCGAATAAAGTTATTAGATGATTGAAAAATCAGCCCTTAGTCTTCTATCCGATTTCAAAAATAGGAGGAGGTTCTCAATTGGGTTTAATTTTTTTTTATAATTGTTACTTCTGAACTCCATTATTTATAAGCGATATTGTTTTTAATCGAAAGGATTCACTTTCAGATTAGTCCCATAGAAATTAAGAGGAACAGGGTGTAAAGTTCACTCATCCTCCATAGAAAAGGGAGGATCCTCCGACCAGACAGAGAGGTGAGTCATATCGGGCCGTTGTATCTATGCTAGTTGCGCGGTAAACTCTGCTTGCGAGATGCAGTATTTTGCGTGACGTCACGCGTTGTTCGCATGTGGCGTTATAGATACCGCTACAGAAATTTCAACAAAATCAGTTCTTTGTTTGGTTTTTAAACCAAAATAACTTGTAAAATTCAAGTAAACGAAATTGCGTCGTTTGCTTTCCTATGAATTTTCTGTGGTGACTTAGTGGAATTTTCATGGCATGCTTTATGGCTATACATAAAGTGCCGATATTTATAAAATTTACATTTTTAAGTCATATTATAAAATATGTAATTATGCACAGTATAATTATGATTATGTAAATAATTTGACGCGACAGGTGGAGCCGACACTGTTATTATATGCTAGGTAGGTGTACATACTGTGTATAGACTTTTCTAAGTGTGTGAACTTGTTATCAGGCGTTGTGTAGCAAACATTATTTTATGGTTCTAGCCTCTTCTAAATCAGATTATAAATACATGTTTATCTAATCAAACTCATTACAGAGCTCTTGTCTTTCTTTTTGATCACTCTAACCAGTTCCATATAAATTATCTACATATCTACAAGAGGTTCACAAAAAATAAATACATATAATGGAACATTTATCTTATCAACCTAAATATTTTAAAATACCTCAAGGAATAATCGTTTACAATGCCTAGTGTTAATACTTCAGCATTGATTACCTACATGTCCTAGATCCAGTGGCGAGAACGTTACGAACAGCTAAATAATCTAGGACCTTCTGTCGCCTGCCTAAACCGCTACGATATCAAATTTATTCGTAATAGTCATAACAGCATGCTCTCTTCGCAAGTTATCATGAATTCTGAGCTGCCTCGCCTTCTTACCCACAGTTATCGTTACAAAGCCAAGGCGAGGCAAATTAAAAACTCGATGCTTCGCACAAACGATAACAGACACTTCGCGAGGTCGCGCGGTGTAGATCCGGCTAATCGCATGTGATGCCCACACGCAATGACGTCATATGGGTCTTCCTTCCCAACGCTAATTATGTTACTTAAAAGCTTTATACATCTTTATAGCTCTGAATTTACTTGTTACACGCATTGTTATTGCCGTAATAAACCGTAATTTCCAGACCAAATCACGCGGTATGTAGTAAAGATTGAATACTTTGCTTTAAAAAACTTTATTACAGAAAAAAACAACTGGCTTCCAAAAAAGACACTACAAAGTGAAAAATACATTTTCGCAAAAGTCGCATTTTCGACAATTTTTGTTTGATTTCCGAAATTAAAGTTATTTTTCACTTTGTAATGTCTTTTTTGGAAGTCAGATGTTTTTTTTTGTAAAGTTTTTATTTTTCACTTTTAAGTTGTACTTTACCCTAACACAAACTCTTACAACACTACCTGTTATGTAAATATCAGTGACAGGAAGTTATTATTACATCATCAATATAAACCAAGTGGCTAAAATACGTATTATTGAAGCTAACTCAAAAACTACCCAATAAAGTTAATAACATTTATATGGGACAACCATATCCAGATACCCTACCCAGAGGCGTCTCATCCCATGTAGCGCCCGTGTGCAAACATTACCCAAGCGCCCTATTTTTTTTTTTTGGGTGGGAAGTCATCAAATGACCCTCCTCCCACTCTGGGCGGAGCGAAAGGGGGTGACAAACTCTTACTAACTAAAACCCACCCGTGTTCCTTCAGTTGCCTGTGCCAGGAGCCACAGTATCTCTTTCGAACAACCCGCAAACCTGGCAGGCATCGGCGCTAGCGGCCCCCGTGAGGCGCGCGTGGTACACAACGCGCCGTCGACCCGTTCCTGGTCGTTACCGAACGGCGAGCTGCCCATTGCTCGTCGTCCGCAAGACCGCGCCTACGGTGACCGGGAATCGGCTATCGATTTCCGAGGCCCAGGGCGTCTCCTGCGGCGGCTAGGGGCGTAAGTGCGCAAAGATTGCCTCTCCCTCACGCGCTCTGCCTCCTCCTTCGCGAGTATTACTGCTTCGCAGAAGGAGGCGACAGAGTCCCATGCACTCTCGCTCCGTACCATGGCCTGGACTAGGGCCGGACGCGAGAGATCGCCGCCGCCGATCGCCGCCGTGAGGACACGGCGATGCTCTGCCCAAGCTGGGCAGATCTCTACCATATGCTCCACTGTGTCTTCCGTGCGATCCACACAATGGTGATACTTGGGCGTTTCCTCCCGCCTCATTCTGAACAGGAACCTGCCAAAGCAGCCGTGCCCGGTGAGGGCCTGTGTTAGGCGGAAGGTGAGGACGCCGTGGCGCCTCTCTAGCCACTCCTCAAAGAGGGGTCTTATCGCCGCAATTGTGGCGTGCCCAGCACTGGGTTGCGACAGTCGCACTCTCAATGTCACCATGAGATCCCGCCGGAGCTCTGTCCGCTGCGCCGCGATTTCTCGCGGCAGCGGAGTTACGCCCCGGCGTTTTACCTCCTCGCGCCACTCCCATATGTGAGTGATCCCCAGATGTGAGTGAGTCCCAGATCCCATGGCGGCATTCCGACAAGGAGGCTCGCTGCCTCCCCGGAGACCGTGCGGTCTCCCCGGACTAGCCGGACGGCCATGACCCTCTGAGACGCGTTCAACCGCCGGGCTGGTCGCCGCCTCAATGAACGCGCCCACACCGGTGCCCCGTAAAGGGCAATGGACCGCACGACCCCGCGTAGAGCCTCCGGCAGGAGGCGTTTGGACCCCCTAGATTGGGCAGGAGCCGCTTCAAGGCAGCCCCGGCCCGCTCCAGTCTGGGAGTCAAACGTCTGAAATAACCCAAGCGCCCCCTAGCAAGCGCGCGGTCAAAATGGAATGGGTACAAAGTACAAGTAACAGCACATCAAGTTACCACAAACTGTCAAACTTCCCCAGTGGATAATAAACTCTATTGTCTGGAGATGAAGAAGAAATTCGTCGGTTTTGGATACCATGGTGTGCTGTTGACTGTATTTAGAATTAAACAGGCTATTCTGTTGTTTACCCTAACAAGCCAAAACGTACCCATGTTAACATGTCTATATAGATGTTATGTTAGATCATATCAATGTCCAAATTTTTAAATTTCTTCATTCTAATTACGACCTCATATCAAACAAAGTTCAATATCAATTAGGAACATTTGACAAATTTGGGAAGCTCACTGCGAGGGAGGCCCTCTGCACACGGATAAAAAGTATTTATAGGAAGGAAAGAGTGACAAAAATATTTTAACTTTATTTTCTATCCTAAACAGTTGAATTCACATTACTGATTGTTGATGTTTTCAAACGAATCATTGAAACAGGTGCCGCCGAGCGATGCGACACTCACTAATGTGTAATAAGGTTTATTTCATGTTGAAAAAAAAGTGCGCGCTCGTGGCGCGGCCGCGGCTTGCTTTGGTCAAATCGAAAAATATAAGAAGAGCTCCAGATGCTATACAAAATGTATGCGGAGCTCTTTTTACGTTGGTCATTCAAAGTGCCGCGGCAGGCCAACGCGCGCGCTGAGTTGGGGGGCTCCGTAGCGAGCGGCGCTCGGCGCCCCCTAGGACCGCTGCGCCCGTGTGCAACGCACACCCTGCACACTAGGTAAAGACGGCCCTGGTCCTATCCATTAAAAAAATAATTTTTGAAATCGATTTACGATTGCCGGAGATATCGCGTGACATACTTATACAAAAAAAAATACCGTCGAATTGAGAACCTCCTCCTTTTTGAAGTCTGTTAATTATGTAAAGATACGACACTTAAAGGTAACTAACAGACAGACAAGAGTTACTTTCGGATTTATTAATAGGTACCTACCTATGGATGTTTAAAATAATAATTGAATTAATACTACTGTGATTTCAAACAAACGTCTTCAGTACAATACTTGAAATATATAAATTGTTAAGGGGGCCTGGACAGGTTTTGTAAAAAACTTAGTTTAGGCACCAGTCTTCCACAAATTAAGTACAACACTTTATCTGTAGACTAATTTAACTTCAAGCTGTAATTTGTGGTAAGAAATAAATCTATTCTATTCTATGGATGGATATTATTGCAGCTGTCATTGACTTAAGTACATAATTACTATTTGGCAGCCGTGGATTAGAGAAATTAAGTCTGTGCAATTTATACTAACATGACCAAGGCATTTGACTAAGGTCTGATTGTTCAATAGTAAATGACTTTTATCTGAGGAACAAAATATTGTGGTTTGACAACTTTTGTATATATGTTATGTTAAACTGACAGAGTTCTTCGGCTATAAGTTATCCGACTGTTGAAAAATCAAGTGCCCTAAGCATAGAAATGCCTGTCACCACGCAACATGGGCAACATGGGCCTGTACTTACTAGGCAAATGGCCGTCTCCGCGAACTAGTGCGCTTTCAACCGTGATCATGATAAAATATAAAAATGCCGAGTTGTTCAGTGGTTTCCTTTAAAAACCGAAGTCAAAATGAACACTTCGTATCTCATGGAATCACTTACCATATGTAAGTAAAAGTATTTGTCTTTAAAATCATGAATCGTAAAATATTTCTTGATTTTACTACGTTATTTTTGTTTTCAAATATCGTAGCGGCTGTAGGTACTATTTTTTTTAATACATTGCTCCTTAACCGTTACCTAAGTATGTCGCTAAGTGACTGGACAAGCAATGTAAAAATTACAAAACGATACTTTATTTTTGCGGAGCGTCGCATGGTACGCACGGCTACTCATCAAGCCATACATAACCAGTATAAGCTGACTTATGATGGTATGAAAAACATTTACAATGCGAGGTCAGCTATAACTAGAAATGTATAGCTTGATGTATGCTTGTATAGCTTGTATAGCTTGTTGCTTGCGGTCTTGCGGCGTGATAGTGTTGTGGTTGTGAAGATCCACTAACGTAGGCTATCGACAACAATGTCGATTGCCCAACGAATATATTGCTATTATAGTTAATTTTTCAATTTATCAACCGTTTTAACCCGGTTTATAGAAGACCTGAAAAGATGACGTTTAAATCCGGTTGGTAGACCCTTGAGAAGATGTAAAATAATGTTAATATTTTTTATTTACTTCAATTATTTTTTTAGCTACATTTTATTGATTTATAATATAATATGTTCTGGACATATCGTTTTTTATTTATTTTATTTTTATGAATGACCCTAATTTTTTTTAAATACAATAATGAACAGAAGAATCGATAACTTTCCGATTTAGTAAATCACTAGCGTATGATTAAAAATAAATGGCTTTTGCACAGCACAACGATAGCGATAGATGTTTTTGTATGAGTAAGTTGTACGGTGCATGGCAAATGCACGCTGTTTCATGAGTTAAGGTTTATAATTGATTGTATAGTACGTTCTGATTTGTAAATTGCAAGTGTGTGCGCGACTGTGTATCTATTGCTTTTACTGAACTACATGTGTAGTAGTGGCGCTGTGGTGGGGCCAACCTAGGGGCTCTGATACATTTTCAACTACCAGGCATATCTCCTTGTTTCATATTTATATGGCCCTAAGTGTGCTATATGATTATGTAAAAGCACAACATCTAGATTTTGAATTTTGATTTAGATAGATTTTAATTTTAGGTAAGTGGGTAATATAAAAAGAAAGTTGATTTTCGCGTTTGTCTGTGTCCACTTAATTCTTCTAAACTACACAATGAATTTTAGTGCGGTTTTCGCTACCATGTAGAGAATTTATTCCGGAAGATTTAATTAATATTTCTATGTAGCATAGAAATTGAGGGGCCCGTGGCTAAATACTAACAGCCGCACTGTTCGATCGATCAGGTTAAGCTACGCTTGCCGCGGTTGGTATATGGATGGATGACCATCTTTACATACCGAGACCCCTCCGTGCCTTGGAAAGCACAATAAGCCGTTGGTCCCGGCTGTCATTCGGAGATCTTTGACAGTCGTTAAGGGTAGTCAGAAGCTCGAAAATCTGACAGCCAATCTTACCAAGGGGTATCGTATTACCCAGTAACTGGGTTGTGGAGGTCAGATAGGCAGTCGCTCCATGTAAAATACTGGTACTCAGCTGCATCCGATTAGACTGGAAGCCGACCCCAACATAGTTGAGAAAAAGCCAGGCAGATGATGATATAGCATAGAAATTTCGATGTTTTGACATGACGTAGATCAGTCTATCCACATCAGTAGATCGCACCCGTGCGAAGCAAGTCCTAGTCGCTAGTATAATATTTTCATTTCCGCTTATAGAATAGGCTTCTAAGTTACAAAACATTCGGACACGGGACTTAGCCATAAAATTCTATTTTGATTCTATTTTGTGGCTAGGTTTTGGTCTGTGTCCTTTGCTAGTTGCTTTTTACTTAAAGAATGTGCAAAAGAAAGACCATTCATGATACTATTGTATTTTTACTTACATTTATTTACTTTAAATGATAATACTATTCATAGCATTCTGTTTCTTTTTTATGTACATTTTATTTTGTGATCAATAAGCAATGCGCAACAATATGTAAGGATTTAGATTACATATCCTCATCATCTTCCTGCTCTTGTCCAATGATACCTACTTGGGTACCAACTTCTGTTGTCAAGATTTTTTTTATCCAATACAAAGATAGTGATGCTCCTTACAAGACACTAAAAACACAGAGCCAAGACAAATAAAAAAAACAATTGTATGGACTAATTGCACTTGACTAAAAAACGAATTAGGTATGCCAAAATTGATTTCATGAAAAAAGAGCTAAAAACACTGCAAATGCAAGTCATAAAACATCAAATCACTGCCTTGCATTATAGTTTAAGCAGTTTTTTTTTTACTCTGTTGTTAGTAAACCTCACAGCAATTGGTATTTGCATTGCTAAATTGTGGGCCAAACAAATATAAAAAACTTTTTTGTTATTTTTGCCATCAATACTATGAAGAAGAGCAATCTGTGACACAAAACTATCATATAATTATCTTCCAGCTGATATTATGATGACAAAGGAAACGGGTAGCTTAGTTAGCTATCAATTGTACAAACAAATATGTATACAGTCACAGACAGATACTTCAGTGATATTTAAATAAGCTCTGATCAAATAATAATGAGCAATATTTATTTTAATACCTTTAAGTAACATTCTGATAAATAATAATATGTTGATTATAATCTAAAAGCTGTTTTATTTAAGACAACTTCTCTATAAGAGTAAAATAAGCTATATTTAATTTAACACGGCCAAATACTTCTTTAATTTAATTAAATGTGATTATGTTATCAATTTAATAAACCCACATATTTATTAAAGCACTGAATAATGTGTCACTTGGAGGTGTAAGTAGCTTCTACATTGAAAAAGAAGATCACACATATCTTTTTCCCTTTCTTAAATAAAAGTAGCCTAAGTTACTTCTTACACCATCAACTTGGCATCAGCCAGTGAGTCTTGTCAAAATCAATCCAGCTGTTTCAGAGATTAGCCAGACCAAACAGACAGACAGGCAAAAATAAAAAATACCTATACTTTCATATGTACATTTTGTAAAAAGCTTTTATTTTGACATTACAAACATACATCTTCAATTTTATTGATTTGTATAGATGTATAGATTTCTGAAACAGTTTTCCTGACTGAAAATTAAATTAGTATTTAATATTTAGAAGGCTATTTACATACATGGTTTTTATATGTATATAATTTTTAGTTAATAGATGTCCGTCACATGTATGAACTTCATCTTAAAAAGGAAGGTACCTATTTTTCTGTAACTATGACATTTATTGTTCAAGTTTGTTAATATAGCGTTACAACACAAAAAGATGATAAAGTCAACCTGTTAATGGTGATATTTAGACGCCACGCAAACAAGTAACAAGACCGAACAATCAGAAAATTTAAAAGTACATTCTTATAATTGGCATTATTAATATTATTTGACTTGTAAAAATTTGACATAAAATAGTAAGTTTTTGTGTATAAGTGAGGAAATTAGGGCATAATTCACAGACAACACTTCAATTTACTTTAATAAGTAAAGTAAGTGTTTCATTAAAGTTGTTATCATTCTCCTGCCCTTAACCCAATTTATTTGAAGTCAGCGCAACATTTCTCTAATAGTGGTCATCTTACCGCCTTTCTAACCATATTATCATTCACACAGTCCATCCTTCGAGCAAATAAAATTTCTTTCTTTCTTCTTAGGTCTTCCCCTAGTCTTATAGCCATCAACATTCATACTCAAAACTTTCCTCACTACGTTTTTCCTCATTCCTCCGTATCACATGCCATTACAGCCCATTTCCACAAAACTTTTTAGTTACTGGTGCCGCTTTCAGACTTCCTGTGTTTCATACGAGAACCGAAATTTATTTTATTTTATACAAGAATAATGTTTTCCTCAATGCATTGGTTGATAAAAAATAAGCCACACCATTTTAGTAATAAACTATAACAAGTAAGTATTGACTTTGAGGTTGTTCTGGTAAACTATTTGTAATATTCTATTGAATATGAATTTACCTAACAAACTTTTGAGAATATCTAAACAAACATTGGTCTTAATAGTCAACAATACAATTTAACTAGTTACCGGGTCCCGACACCCAGCAGCCCTCATCCTCAGAGCATGGGTGGTTCCAAGGATAAAACCCCAAAATACACAATATTCAGAACCCAATATTTAGGTGATGTGTTTTTTTAACTTCTATTGTGTCTCATTCAGTGTCCTTCAATGTGTTAATAGAGACCCTTCCTCCCTTTCTGTTATTACACCATCCCCATTTCGGGAAAGGGTAGTTGAATATAGCGTTGTGTAAAAGGCTTTTATCTTTTCAGGAAAAAAGTACTTTAATTTTCTAGTGTGAGTATTGAATTACAGATTTAAATGTTTCTTTGGATTACCCCCATACTCTAAATTTTCTTGTAGTTAGAAATCATGATTAAAATTTCTAGTTAGAGTAGGCAAAATATGACAGAACAATATACTTTAAACCCTTAAACTACCCTCAATCTGTTGTAGCTTGGGAGCCGCTGGCTGTAGGGATACCAAAGTTTCACTACTATAATTAGCAGCAGTAGAAGATTATAGTTTTGTTTGCATAAACTAGGTACACAAGTAAAACAGTTACTGGCTTCAAAGAAAATCATAACACCAAATTACTCCAAATGCAGTACTTACAGCAAATTTATGTTGCTAATTACCTGTTAACACTAACTTTACAACTTAGTGAAACCAACCAACCTGTTATTTGCCAAGTTTTAAGACAAAATGGATGTATGTAGGGTAGTTTTATTTCTTGCAGAAATAAAATACCTACATAAGAATTCTTTCCTTGAATAGGGCATTTGTAATTTTGTTTGGATAAGTAAGAACCCTACCCTATTACTAGAATTAGAAGTACTTCTTGCATAGTTTGAAAGTTCAAGTAAAGTTCAAGACTAAACCTGGGTCGACTAAAATAAGTATAAATAGATAGTTCCATAACTTAACTATAGTTTGAATAAATAAAATCATCACAATTTCCACTATAGCATTACTTTTTCCGAGACTGCGCGGGGCACCCACTGGGATAGACGAAGAAGACGTGACCAAATAATTGCGAAACCAACCGTAAACACATCAATAACACACACTGCACTTATTTATAAAACAAAATATCCCATCACAAAAAGAAACTACCGAGTCTTTTTATATTACTACGATACTTTACAAACAATTTTCACGAGTAATTATTTAGTTTTGTAATATTCCCCTGCTCGAAACACTTCATTTTCATTTGACATTTTTGACAACCAGAGTTGCCAGTAAAGGCCACTTATACCACTGACCCACTGAGTCTTAGAAATTATACAAAATCAAATCAGAGTATACAAAAAAAACAACCTACTTTCAGGGCAAAAAACGAACATACAAAACCAAAGGCACGAACTTCCGAGATCAAAGTTACTTTTGATCCACTCGAATGGGTCACTCCAGTATCGACCCAGATGAAAATACTGTCCAAGACATCTGAAAAGAGAAGGATTGGAAGAAGAATTGGAAAAGAGAAAAATGGGATGACAAGTGAGCGTACAAAAATTAAGGAAGACATAGAAAACATAAACCAATAAACCTCGATGGTTATACACCACCGACTGGCATTATACAAGTTGTATGATAGAGGCCAGTGTTAGACTTTGTATTTTTTTTAATTTTTGTAAATGTAAGAACCATGTTTCCGTTTATTATGATTTTTTGATGTTGACTTGAAAGAGCATGGCAGTTGAGAACTTGTCATGCTCACTTAAATGTCTCACCGATGGTGGCGCGTGTGTTGGATCATTCGGTTCCCTACAAACTGGTTGAGCTGGATGGTGCTGATCCACGCGTCATGTTGGTGGACGGGCGCCGTCGGTTGAGACTGGTCATCTCTTAACTGCCAATGCTTATTTTTAATCTTACTTATATTTTGAATTGTTTCTTCATTTGTGTCTTTTTTTTTACATTGTTCTCACTTATACACACATCAACACGGTCTAGGGATATTTCATACTCAATTAAATAACTCGAAAAGTACTGGCCGCATTGGAATCTTTTATACACCGATTTGTTTGTATTTTATCTCAGACTAATACAAAATTCAAATTTTTGAAAATTCTTTTGTTTCGGTGTATAAAAGATGTCTTGATGTGTAGGAGAGGGCATTTTCAATTGTGCGAAATTTAGAAAACAATACGAATTACGTTTAGTTACAGTTTTTTTTTTCATTTTTAAACGAAAGATAAAGTTAAAATTGAAGTATTGTAGCCATGCAACGCCGACATTTGACGAGGGCGGAGATGTTACGAGCTGTGGGAATGCTGGAAGCTGGGTCTGTTCAGCGCAATGTTGCTGATGCCATAGGGACCCACCAAAATGTAATTTCAAGATTGTGAACACGCTATCGTGCCACGGTGAAGTAGCGGAGAGGCACCGGGGGCCAAGTCGCATCACTACCCCCAGACAAGGCCGATTTTTGCAAATTACTGCGCGAGCTCAACCAAATGCAACGGCGACTCAATTGGTACAAAGGCTGCGAGTGGAACACCAAGTGCTTGTGAGTGACCAAACTGTAAGAAGGCGGCTGCATGAAAGCAATCTACGCTCTCGTAGACCACCCCGGGTCCCACCTTTACGGAGAGGCAATTGTGGACGACGATTAGAATGGGTTCGGAACCACGTGGACTGGGGCCGTGACCAATGGTCCAATGTGCTGTTCAAGGATGAATCCAGGTTCGGCTTCCATCCAGATTCACGAAGGACGCGTGTTTGGCGAGTTCCTGGACGATGGAGCCGTCTCCAGAACCCTCAGGAAGTTCACCCATACCAAGGAGGAACAATTATGGTTTGGGCAGGAATTCGCCTTGGAAGACGGACGGATCTCGTTTGGGTGCGGGGCAATATGACGGCAGAACGATACGTCCAACAGGTGCTGGGGCCCGTAATCTTGCCCCACAGAGCACAAATGGGGCAAGATTTCCTGCTCATGCACGACAATGCCCGGGCACACACGGCGAGAACGGTAGCAGCTTGGTTACATACACACAATGTTAGGGCCTTAGACTGGCCTGCTCAATCGCCAGATCTAAATCCCATTGAGCATGCATGTGATATGCTGCAAAGAAGAGCTCTGAAGGAAGTTCCTGAAAATCTGGCACTGAAGATCAACTTTTTGCGCACCTCAGAAGGACATGGGACAATATTCCGCAGCAAGACATTGACAACCTTGTTCTGAGCATGCCGAATCGTTGCCGATGTGTTATGAACATCATGGGCGCTTTCTCAGACTACTAACTTCAAGTTTATAAACACAAATTAAATGAGTTTTCTATATTTTTCAGTTTTTACTCACAAATTAAAAGTTAATTCATATACGGTTTCCGTCTATGCTTCATTTTTTTTCCATAAAATCCTGAAATATTAATGTAAGTACCTTAACCATTATTAAAAAATGGTAGAATATTAAATAACGTATCTTGTATACATGTCATATAAATAATTAACACATTGATAGTAACGCTTTTTTAAAAATATCCCTAGACCGTGTTGATGTGTGTAGAAGCAACAAGAATAATGTACCCAGGATTTTGTAATATCTTGATTTAAAAGAGTGTCCATAGAGTTACTTGCCCGTTCTTCTCCATACAGATCTACGTTTTGGAATGGGCAACTAGCTTCAACTTTCGGACTAACTGACAGACTATTTAATTTTGACAATATTCAAAAGTGCCTGTACAAGGTTTAATTGAAATAAATACTTTGAGTTTGAGTTTGAGTTGAGGCACTAACGTGGTTGGAAATAATTTTCAGTCTATCAAAAAGTACTCTATGGAAATAATATCGAGTTGCATGGATTTTGCGACGTATCGCTGAAGGTATATTATTATGTTTATTAGGACATTAGTAATAATTGCAAATAAAAAGATAAATATGTTAAAGTACTTTAACGGTTTTTAGTAACTTTAAAATACATATTTAACAAAATTTGTTAAATTAAAAAAAAAATAATTTATAAAAACCTTGCTAAACCAAGATTACAACAAGAATATTTTATTGCCCAGACTGGATTTAAGTGGTGCACATCTGCTTTTTACGGTGATGGTGAAGGTGAAGGCAAGTTTGATTGGTCACAACACCAATGTTTATGGGTGGACTGATTCCATGGCAGTTCTGGAATAGATACAAGGCGATCCAAATCGCTGGAGTATTTTTTTTTGCCGATTGGTGCGACCAGACGGAACGGATAGGTGTTGTGTCTGGTGGGCTACTGTCCGACGATTGCTGTCGGCACAAGACATTGGCTGCAATGTCGTCACCCCAGAGCACCGATACAAGTAAAGCAAGTGGAAACATCGACTGCATGCACGACCTTTATGAACTTCCTCGTAGTAAATTTATAGAATTAATAATTTAATTAAGTACCTACTTAGACATGAATTCAATTTTGTAAATTAACTTACTGGGCATTCGGACTTTATATGATTACATCGTACATTAATTTACTGCGCTAGCATACGCATTTTTACGGTTCCCTATCCATTTGCATAAAATTTTAAGACCTAATATAACTTGCCATAATTTTGTTTGGCATAATTATACTTTCGCATAATATAATTACGCATAACAGCTTACGCATAATTTTTTTAAGCATAATTTCTCTAACCATAATAACGATTAAGCATAATATTCTAAAGCATAAATTTCTAAAGCCTAACTTTTTTAAGCATAATATCCTAAAGCATAAATTTGCCCGAAGAGGATATACCAATTTATTTCGACGATTGGAAAAAAGCCATATCTCCTGAATCAGGTAATAAATAACATATTAATATAATATAATGAACAATTTTGTGGGTTATTTTTTCGCTGTAGGAAGCATGAAGCAAGCAAGCATACAGCATGCAAGCAAGCATGCAAGCAAGCATGCAGCAAACAAGCAAGCATGCAGCATGCAAGCAAGCATGCAGCATGCAAGCAAGCATGCAGAATGCAGCATTCAAGCTAGCATGCAACATGCAGCAGGCAGGGTTTCTGTCACGGCTCCGGCGCTGCGGGCCTCCGGCGGCTCCACGCGTGCTAATCGTCGCAGACGGCTTTCGCTCACCACCGCAGCTTCGGCTTGTTGGCCGGCTTCGCCGGCCAGCCTCAGCCGCGGCGGCTCGCTCGCAGCCGCCTGCTCCTCAGCCCGCGGGCCGCCTCGCCCCTACGCGCCTACGCGATTTTAAATTACACTCTAGGGGTAGGACAAACAAGACTACGTGGAGTCGGTTTTGCAGCAATTCGGTTCTGTCACTAACTTTTGTTGCACAGTATATTAAATTTAATTAATTGTATGCCTAAATATTATTATGCTAATAGTCATTAGGCCTACTAACGTTATGCGAATCAAACTTATGCCAAAACAAATTAGTCTTTAAGATGATTATGCCAACATAAAATGTATGCCTAAAAAAAATATGCCGAAGTATTATTATGCCAAAACAAATTGTGCCAAAATCGTTATGCCGAAGTATATTAGGACAAAGAACATTATGCGAAAAGAAGGGATCCCCATTTTTACATAATGTACTTATTACTAATATTATTAATGAATACACTTTTGGCCATTTTATTGTAAACATGTTGTTACAATTAATTATTTAACTCACAAGAAGTCAGTCAAGAATAGTTTTCTTCCATCTCTACATATCACAGTCATGTTGTATTATCAAGCAAGTGCTCGTAAAATTACTTTTGAATTACAATTTTTTTTTTTGCGATATACAAACTACTAACGTTAGAAGCATACCTAACTAAGGCACTAGTTACAGTAATTAGTATAAGTAGTAAAACGAAGAGAAGATAATAATATGGTAAAGTTGTAAAGTACGGATATTTTGTGTAAAAAGCCGGTAACTCCCGTTAAGCAGCTGGGTAATTACGTAAAGTTCACATTCGAATAATTTTTATCTTTATACATAACCAAATTATACAAAATGTATCCTATTATATAATCTGGCAGCCCTGTAAGCACAAACCACAGACAAGCACCAGACAAGTAAATCAACTTCTTCTATTCTTTAGTCTGTGAGTAAATCTAAATAATAAATGGTCGGATACACGTTCACGAATCCACTCAATCTAACACATTAGCTTCCTGTCACTGATATTCACATAGCAAGTAGTGTTATATGAATTTGTGTGGAGTAGGTAGGCACAACTAAAAAGTGAAAAATAAAAACTATTTTACAAAAAAAAAAACTACCGATTTGAAAAAAAATAAATTACAACCTGAAAAATAAATTTTTGTTTCTCGTTCTTTTTTTGTTTGAAAGGATATACTTTACAGGTGGTCAGGTTTATTGTCATCAAGTCAGGATCTAATGATGGGATCCTGGAGAAATCGAAGGAACTCTTCAAATTTTATAGGCACACACACCTATAGCGATTTGGGTATTTTTTGTAGTAACTCGTTGATTTGCTCTCGGAAAGCACCGTTTAGTGAAGTGGAACTGATGATGATGACCACAGATGGCTACCGGAACTACACAAAAATAAGTGTTTCACGGGTTGCGATTCGATTAGATTACTTTAATATGGTTGCTAAGCAATTTATGCTCGTCACAAAACGAATAGTAAAATGGAGCTGATAGGTGAATACCAGGAGAACTCCTCAACAATTAACGTCCCTGCATTGAGAAAAGCAATATTTTGTAAAAGGCGATGAGCAAGTTGACATTAGGTTATTGTAAGTTAGATACATTATAAACGGACCCGACTAAAAAGCGAGAAATAAAAACCTTTTACAAAAAAAAATGACTTCCAAAAAAACACTACAAGTGAAAAATAACTTTAATTTCGAAGTCGGTGGCAAAATACTAAAATACAGATCCAAAGACACCGACTTCCGAGATTCAAGTAATTTTTCTCTTTTTGGGAGTTGTTTTTTTTGTTACAAAGTTTTTTATTTTTTTTTATTTTTTATAAAAAATAATGAACATTCACCCCAGTAAATAAAATACTTACTGTTTTCATAAGTGAAGGTAATAATAATAATAATAAGCTAGCAACACCAACAACGTCAACACGTAATATATTGTCATCTCTATATTTTTCAGATTTTTAATTTTTAGAAGCTCATACCACAGTCATATTTATAATTTTTGTATTCAATGTGAATAAAAAATCGAAAAAATCAAAATATTATTTTAAAAATACAATGAATAGAAACATAAACCGACATCAAAAATTGCCAAACCGGAGGTGACATCTGTCAAGCATGTCACCCCCGATAATTATAGAAAAACATGAAAAAGACAATAATTTTATGAAAAAATGTTGACGAGATTAGCAGCTCGCCGTGCACGCCTACCACCTCCGGACTCGTCGCTCAGCTCCGCCCCGCCACCTCCGGAATCCAGCCCCATCGTGAGTGCTGTGACACCGGCCGTGGCAGTTGCGTCGAGCTCGAGCGACGAATATTTTTCCCCGCCGACGTCGCCAACACCCGTACGCCGGCAGGGGAGAGGCCGGCCACCGAACAGCTTGGGATTTAGGGGCCATCCGGCCCCGAGTCGGGTCCCCGCTACCGGTGGTTGTGTGCAGCGCATGAGATGGACTCAGTCTATGAACGAGAACGTCATGCGCGCATATTACAGGTCTACAGAGGGGGGAATTAACCTCACTGCGTACCGCGATAGGATGCTGTCTCTGTTCCAGGAACTGGAACCAACCGTCAACGTTTCGGCCCAACGACTGTCGGATCAGGTGCGGGTCATCCAACGCAATCATAGGTTGGACGATATCGCACTTGATAGGCTGCGCTCAGAGGTACTGAGCAACCATATCGTCTCGACTTCGGCACAAACTGCGGCACAAGCGTCAACTGTAGATGCCATCCCGCCGCGGTCCAATCATGTTGAAGAAGAGGATGATAGGGTTGACACAGTAAGTAGCCAGTGCAACGTCCGACTGAGGAGCGCACTGGAGGATGCATTATGCGAGTATAGGTTCACTCCTACCGAACTCAGACCACGTTTACCGCGATTACCCATGCACAAAAAAAATAGGGCGCTGGTGTGTGCCTTGGACTCGCAGCTCAAGAATTTCTTCGAGAGCAGCGAGGATCTCGTTGATACACACTCGATCCTGTACTGTGTGGCTGTGGCGACGGTATAAACGGCGGGTGGATCGATACACGCAGAATCGCATGTTCCAGAGCGATGAAAGGTGGGTGTATAGAGCTTGGGAGCGACCTGAACAAAATGTGACAGATGTATACCGCCCGGATGATGCCACCACAAGTGCATTCTGGTGCAGCATCTGGTCGGTCCCCGTCTGTCACACTGAGGCTGGCTGGATGCGGGATGTCGAGCGAGTGTGTGAATCTGTACCAGAAATGGAAACAGTGCTAATTACGCCATCAGACGTTACCAAAGCGGTCCGTCCGTTACCGAATTGGAAATCACCGGGACCGGACGGACTGCATAACTTTTGGCTGAAATGGCTGATTAGTTCACACACTTGCCTGGCATCTCAGTTCCAGTCATCCTTAGAGTCTGGGTCGCTACCGCAGTTTCTAACAACAGGCGTTACCCACCTGCTCCATAAATCAGGTAGTCCCGCGGAACCCAAGAATTATAGACCGATTACGTGTTTATCGACGGTTTATAAACTTCTTACATCCATTTTGAGAGCGAAAATTAATACGCACATTCAGAGTAATTCGATTATGTCTACCTCTCAAAATGGATGTAGGAATGGGTCCCGCGGTACTAAGGAGCTGCTCCTCATAGACATGGCCATTAGCCAACAGGTTCGTCGATCCCGCAAGGATCTGTCGACATGTTGGATAGATTACAAGAAGGCCTACGACTCGGTGCCACATACATGGCTCATGAAGGTGCTGGAGTTGTACAAGATAGATGCAACTCTACGCACCTTCCTTGAGTCGTGTATGAGGCAATGGAAGACAGTCCTTCGTTATCCAGGATGTCGACAGATCCAGGGAAATGATGAGCCTGTATGGATTAAACGGGGAATATTTCAGGGCGACAGTTTGAGTCCACTTTGGTTCTGCTTAGCCCTGAATCCTCTAAGTACACTACTGGAGGATTCAGGTCTAGGCTATGGGTTGAGGAGAGATGGTCAGGTCATATCTCACCTCCTTTACATGGATGATTTGAAACTCTTTGCCCCCAACAAATTGCGTCTGATGGAGCTACTGAAGGTAACAGAAACTTTCAGTAGCGCCATCAGGATGGAATTTGGTGTCGACAAATGTGCAGTCATGCATGTAAAGCGAGGGGAGATTATGGAATCCGAGGGAATTCAACTCTCGGATTCCATAAGCCTCAGATCCCTCTCCTCATCCGAAAGCTATAAGTATTTGGGTATGTCGGAAGCGTTAGGCATCAACGATGCTGACATGAAGCAATCGTTGAAGGAGCGCTTCTTTTGTCGCCTGAAGAAGGTATTAATTAGTCTTCTTTCGGGTGGAAATAAGGTGCGCGCCTTCAACGGTTGGGTCATGCCGGTTTTGATGTACTCTTTCGGCATACTTAAATGGACTCAGACCGAACTCGACGCCCTGGATAGAAGAGTCCGTACACTACTGACTGCAAACCGGATGCATCACCCACGATCATCGGTGATGAGACTGTATATCCCGCGGAAGTGCGGGGGTCGAGGCTTTTTAAATGCGAAGACCCTCCACAACCGCGAGGTGTGCAGTCTCAGGGAATATTTTTTAAAAGCCGAAGTGGGTATGCACCGTGATGTGGTCGCAGTGGACAAGGGGCTCACCCCGCTCTCCATGGCTAAAGAGAACTGGCGCAAACCTGTAGTACTTTCTACTGATGACCGCAAGAAGGTATTGCAAAGCAAGGAGCTTCACGGGCGCTTCTATCGGGCTCTTCATGAGCCCGGTGTAGATTTCATAGCGTCCGTATCCTGGCTACGTTTTGGTGACCTTTTCGGGGAAACTGAAGGTTTTGTCTGTGCAATTATGGACGAAGTTATCTTAACGAATAACTACCGGAAACATATTATGAAGGACGGGACGGTTGACGTGTGTCGGGCATGCCACCGTCCGGGTGAGTCTATCAGACATATTATCTCTGGTTGTTCTCGTCTGGCTAACGGCGAGTACTTGCACAGGCATAACCAAGTGGCCAGGATTATTCACCAGCAACTTGCTTTGAAATATAAGCTTGTGGATTCTGAGGTACCGTATTACAAGTATGTGCCCGACCCAGTTCTTGAAAATGACCATGTCACGTTGTACTGGGATCGGTCTATCATTACTGACAGGACTATTGTTGCCAATAAGCCTGATATAGTGGTGATAGCTCGATTAGCGCGCCGCACAATGATTGTCGATGTTACCATTCCACATGACGGGAACCTCGTGAAAGCTGAGAAAGAGAAACAAATCAAATATCTCGACTTAGCACACGAGGTTGTTGACATGTGGAATGTGAGCTCGGCTGTCATTGTGCCGATTGTCGTATCAGCCAATGGGCTGATGGCCGAAAGCCTCGATCAACATCTATCGAGGCTCTCGTTAGGCGGTTGGATCAAGGGCCTGATTCAGAAGGCAGTACTCCTTGATACGGCTCGTATTGTGAGGAGGTTCCTGTCTCTGGAGCCCTAACCACCGGTAGCTTGGACCCTGCTCCCGACACCGGCGGATATCTATTTTTTTATATTTTTAAATGTTTTTTATACTTATTTTTTATATTTTAAGAAATATTTAAAAATGTAAGAAAGTAAGTTAGCTAAATAAATGAACGGAATAATAATAATAATAAGAAATTTATTTCAGACGTAGTCCATATACTGTTAGTAACACAACAACCTTATAAAACAATTGTTAGTACATACAAAAACAAAGCCACAGAAGGACATAAACATAAAAATAAAAATCATGAAGTGGCACCGCACAGGAGTGCCAGTTCATGCCAGGCCCTGGACGCGACCACCCACAGTGTGTAGGCGCATCCAGTGCCACCACATCGGCGAGTCCCAACGACCCACGAACACGCTCAGAAGGCTGTTCGAGCTGGCCCGCAAGCGCTTCATAAGTGACGCAGAACGCTTCCGCATGATGGCATGAAAACCATCAACGCTTTTCACGGCAAACATTGCTGAAGCGCTGCAGTGCCGCGGCAGCCCGAACAGCACCCTGAACGCGTTATTATACTGTACTCGCAGAGCACTGTAAGTACGCTGCAACAATTGTCATCAAAAATAATATCTAAAAGTACTTACATCTTTTCAAACTAACAGCAGACTGAAGGATAAACGTAGATGTTCCTTCCTTGTAATACTAAAATGTTGAGGTCGTTTTTGTACATAATGACTGATGAACTTCAACAATACTAAAAACGTGATTATCACATATAGTAAGTACTAATAACAGTTACCAAATTCGATTGCGAACTAACAACTAACTTTACTCAATAAATACCAGTAAAATTAAAAAATAATGCCTTCAAGTACCAAGATTAGTTATAGTTACGTATAAAATCGAGCGGACAACGGGTTCAATGTGTGCGTGCGCGTAATGTTGTTGTGTTGCGATTCAGTAGCTCTACCATGAGTTTGCACAGCCGAAACTCGCTAGCGTCTACGTAAATAATATGTATGAAATATTGTACAGCGCCCCTAGCGGTCACCGAAAGAATTAAAATTCGTACCATGAGCACTATAGATTTCGATAGGTAAGAAACCTAACGTAATCTATTCGATAGTCACTAACGTTTTTCAGCTGTCGCCATACAAAACGGCACCATGAGTTAATAATTTGACAGACGCTATCGAAAAATACGCTTACGATAGTAGTTACGTCACTCACTAGCATTTTGACGCGTGAAACATATGTTTACACTGAAATTATATACGTTTGTGAGTATTTTGAGTCAAAATAATGTCTGGAAGAGCTTATTTAGCATGGAATATGTTGGCGGCCGCTGAATTTGAAGACCAACGACGTAAAGAACGTGAATTTCAAGCCATAATTACAAGAAAATGAAATTCTAGCTTACCAATGGATGGGACATTTCGCAGCTACCTAGGAGGCTTTCTGTGATGAATATTAACTTAAATTTAAATAAAAGACATTTTACTTATACGACCTTTTCATTTATTTTATTATTATATGGGAAACATACAGCATATTTAACAAAATAAGGAACACAAAAATTGATATGAAAACACATACTTGTTACCTACTAACTACACATTTTTTTCTTAAACATTGGACACTAGGATTTCCCCTGTATCGTGGGTGCATTTACAAACACAAATATCACATGCACAAACATCCAGACCCGGAACAATTAGGTATATTTCTTTGGAAGATTGGATCACACAACTTTTTGCTCCATGCGACAAATGAACCGGCGATTCTTAGCGCAGAAGCGACAGGCAGTTTCTAAAAATTGTGCCATACTGGTCCTCATTGTATTATTGTCATTCTGTAAACTTATTTAGATGAATTTTATTAAAAAACGCCGTAAACACAATGTCAACAAATACAAAATTACAAATTGAAAACGACACTCGATGACACAACAGTGACATATAAGGAATAAAAATTCAACAACCACTAAATACCTTAAGAAGTTCACGAACCGCCAACCATTCTATTTAGTCGGATTATTGCCTATCATAACATTTTAAGCATAGGCGATAGCACTACATTTTGAGCATAATATATGCCGTTCTCTCTCCTTATTACTGAGAAAGAAAGAAACAAAACTTAAGGAAGTGACGTTACATACGACACGATCTATCGAGTTTACCTTAGCGCCTGCGTAAAACTCCGTAAAACTCATGGTGCAAGCATTATCGAAATCTATTCGATCCACGTTAATACGCTAGCGAGTTTGACGCTAGCGAGTAAGTTTTCGATAACAACTCATGGTAGAGGTACAGATACCTAAACTTGAGCAAGTTCAAAATGTGATAGCGTCCTTAAGTAATTTACGTAAAACTATTTTTATTTTGAAGAAAATATTTTATGTTTGAACTATGTAGTTACCGTAAAATGCTGTAACTTTGCCTGGATTTTGACGTTTTTTGTTCGTATCTCTGAACCTATTTATTATTACGACTTCTAAAGACTTGCAGATGGAAAACAGACCTTATGCCTTGCCAGGTAGAACCCAAATCTATTTAAATCATGCCGTCATTCAGAATTACAAACACTCAAAGTCGTAGGCAAAGTTGTAGGTAAAATACACAACTTTGCCTAGAAGGATATCTCAATAAATAAATAAATAAATATAAAATAAAATAAATATATTGTTGATCTTTTTTTTTTTGTATTTTTTTCCGTGTACATGAGACACCGTGCTTGTCCCCAGCAGTTAGATTATTGCCATGACGATAATATATAATTTTTTACTGCTAATAGGCAATGTTGTAGCAGGTACCAGAAACTTTTCATACAAAAATGTCGTTGACTCTAGGGTTGTCCCAAACAAAAACGGATTATTTTCTTAAACTTTTATTCACTTTGTAAAAAAATTAAACAAATTGCTACTTATGAATAAAAATCACAAATGTATTGCTTTTTAGCAATGCTGCCTTTTACGATGTGGGCTTCTTCCTCAGTTGTCAACTCTGTAGGTCGACCTAATGGTTTGTTATGCATGTTTTTTGATTTATTAAAAATGGTCTGACGCGGGATCCCAAATTTCTTTTCCGCTTCGTATGATGAAATGATTTTTTTTCGTACGAGATCTGCTGCAACTTTTAATATTTCTACAGAGTAATCGGCATAACCAGGTACGAGCTCCTGGTTTTCTCTTGCTTCGTTGTGTATTATTCGGCATTTTTGCATATAACTGCAACAAAGTTAAGACTTACTTAAATACAAAATCATGCCTGTAATCACTGAAGGGTCAGGCAGAGATACACCTCTGCCTCACCCTTACAGGCGATTGAAAACATAACTGTCGAAATAAAAATAAGAATGTTCTATTGACATTAAAAATGTAACATTTTCAATTGAAGCTCTAACTCCTAGGTGATACCTGTGTCTCACCCGATTTTGGTACATTAACAATGTATGCAATAAAATTAAAATATCGTAAAACGAAGGGAATTTAGTGAATGCAAGCTCTTGAGTTTCGATATAACCGGGTTACAAGCTGTGAAAATTTCATGCAAATATGACATTTATATAGTAAAAATATATCAATATTAAAATCCTACTAGTGACAACCCTAGACCCAGGCAAAGTTGTGTCACTCAAGTTTCCAAAACAGTGCACAACATTGCCTACTAAGTTATTTTAATGAAACCGTGTCGTTTTAATAAAAATATCAAGCAATATGGAAAGTAGATAGTATGTTCTTACCCTGGGATGTTATAGCTGCACGAAAACACCTTTTCTTTAGCTAAAACTTCAAAAGTTACACGACACTAAAAATTTTCACCTACGCGCACCGGTGTTTGTCGGCCAACTGACAGAGTAACAATCACAGAGTAACTTCAAGTAACTTGTAATATAGGAGAGTAACAATGAAGCTACCATTACAAAAAATGAAAAATCTGTTGCCGTAATAATGTAAAATCACTACCAAATGGTAGATAATAAGAAAAAACTAAGCAAACGCGAAATATCGTAATTGAAACGAAATAGGCAAACTTGGGCTTAGTTGGCAAAGTTGCAGCGTTTTACGGTACTAGTTGTGTTGACTTTGCAATTCAAGATTTTATTGTTTGATTTCTTAAGGCTTCGCCGACCGCGCAGTGGCGCCCTCATCGTTTGTTTGGTTATTCTTTTATTTTAGAATGAAAATGCAGACGACGAAAAACTTATTTGGTATTACTTAATACCTACTCGTATTCCATTTAAGCCAAAAAATCCGGACAAAAGTCTAGAAGTCCGGATAAATCCGGACGGATGGTAACCCTAAGCGCATAAGGCATACATGTGACCACTTTGAAATGGAAAAACGTGTTTTGCAATATTAATCGTCGTAAATCCAGACGAATAAATATAGGGGCTAATAAAATAACCATTTACTTTATTTATTTAATGTGCGTGTGGTGTGAGGGCCACTTTGTTAAAACTCTTTGAAAATGTGCATAGGATTTAGTGAACATTCCCAAAGAATTGTGAAAGTTGGTATCAGATTTTGTGAAAGTCTAATAACCGAGTTATAGACTGTAAAGTTGGGCCCTCAGTTCTCACATAGAGGATTGAGGGCCCACCTAAAACTGATAAACTATGGACACTACCGAAAAAGTCTTAATGCCAAAATCTAAGCTAATGCCAAACAAAATTTGTGAAAACAAGATATTATCGCAAAACACTGTCCTACTTTGTATATCTTCGTACAAAATGGGCCCTCAATTCTCATACACGTAAAAGTTTATCACGCAATTATAATGAAATCATTAACTTACAGCTACTGTTTGAAATCCTATACGCTACTAAATAAATTGTGAAAATTTATGAAAGCAAGAACAGGTCACCACCTTTTGTTGTTTAAAAGTTATGAGCTTGATAAAATTCAGGGCCCTCAGTCCTCCATTTTATTTTGTTTTCGATTTATTACGCTTATCGTATGAAAGATAAGACAAATACAAAATTGTCTCTTTTTGTGAAAAAAATTGTGCAACAAATGCGATACCAGAAAGAAATTAAAAGACCCTTTATTGTATAAGTAAATCGAGTTTTATTTTTATTCTCTGTCTTAGGAAATAGGGTGACCACAATTTCTTTTAGATTGCAGTAAAGATTAGTAAATGTAGAGTCATAGGTTTTAATGAACTTTCGCTTATTATCGTCATAGCATTTGTACTCAAGTTTCGTGATAAAAAAAATAATTTCGGAAATTGAACGATCACAGAAAAATACTGTTCCCCAAATCATTTTTGCTTGAAAAATCCTTTGTTCCGAAAAAACTAATGACAATAATCAAATAATTTATTTATTATTTTTATAAAGGCTTTTGCCCAGTAATGGGACAATGTAGGCTAAATATAATCCTAACTAATATTATAAATGCGAAAGTAAGTTTGTTTGTTAGCTTTTCACGCCTAAACCACTGTACCTTTCATCCCGAAAAAAGTGCTGTTCCCGAGGAAAACAATAATAACGTTATTATGATAATAGATGGAGCCATATGACTTTCGAATTTCACGCGGACGAAGTCGCGGGCAGAAGCTAGTACCTAATAAAGCAGTGCGTTCCTGGATGTTTTTTTTATTCCTAGGTAGGTACTTGCACAATAACAAAGATGTTTTCTGGAGTATTAAATAATTATATTTTATTTTTAAAATTTTACAATTAATAAATAGGTGAAATTGAATTACCTAAACAATTCTTAGAGTGACTATCTAAGTACTATTTAGTAAAATATTACGAACTTGTAAAATTATGAGTACCTAGGTATCAAAACAAATTTATCTTGAATGTTTGATATCTTGACCGAAGATGATTGAGTGTCTTGACCGAAGATGTGTTTGTTTACATTGTCCCATGGCTGGGCAAAAGCCTTTATAAAAATAATAAATAAATTATTTGATTATTGTCATCAGAACGAACGATATTTCAAGCAAAAATGATTTGGGTAACAGTATTTTTTTTTGTATTTTTTTTTTTATCATGAAACTTGAGTACAAAATAATGCTATGACGATAATAAGCGAAAAATTTAAGAAAGTTTATTAAAACTTATACTCTACATTTACTAATCTTTACTGCAATCTAAAAGAAATTGTGGTCACCCTATTTGCAAATTCAGATGATAAAAATAAAACTCGATTTTCTTATATAATAAAGGGTCTTTTAATTTCTTTCTGGTATCGAATTTGTTGCACAATTTTGACACAAAAAGAGACAATATTGTATTTCTCTTATCTTTCATACGATAAGCGTAATAAATCGAAAACAAAAGAAATCGAGGACTGAGGGATAACTTTCAAACAACAAAAAGTGGTGACCTGTTCTTGCTTTTATAAATTTTCACAATTTATTTAGTAGCATATAGGATTTCAAACAGTAGCTGTAATTTAATGATTTCATTATAATTGCGTAATAAACTTTTACGTGTATGAGAATTGACGGCCCATTTTGTACGAAGATATACAAAGTAGGACAGTGTTTTGCGATAATATCTTGTTTTCACAAATTTTGTTTGGCATTAGCTTAGCTTTTAGCATAAAGACTTTTTCTGTAGTGTCCATAGTTTATCAGTTTTAGGTGGGCCCTCAATCCTCTATGTGAGAACTGAGGGCCCAACTTTACAGTCTATAACTCGGTTATTAGACTTTCACAAAATCTCATACCAACTTTCACAATTTTTTGGGAATGTTCACTAAATCCTAAGCACATTTTCAAAGAGTTTTAACAAAGTGGCCCTCACACCACACGCACATTTTATTTAACACTAAAATACTAAATTAATTTTTTTAATTAACTATCTTACTATACAAATAAATACAAAAACAAAGGACACTTAGGCGTCGAAGTACTCGTCCGCATCGCTGTCATCCGGAAACGTGCCCAGAAGACTGGCAGCATTGCCACGTTGAATGGCAATGCTAATTCTTTGGCCAAAGAACGACCCAGCCCTCTGGTCACGTGAAGTGTCGACCAGCCGGCGAGAAATTTCCTTAAAAAGGAGACGCGCACTCGGGCCCCATGACCCGAGCGTTTCGACCCCAAACGGCTCAAAGCTGTAGTTGCCAATAAGGTTACAATATTTGCGCCGCTTGAGGGTCTCAGCAGCCGCAGCAGCGGCGCCAGCACAGCCCTCCGTGCTTGGAACGTGAGATGGCGCAAGGGTATCGACACATGTTGCGTCCCACACCAGAGTCCTACCCACCTTCCAAGGCAACAACGTCATGCCGTCTGGTCTCTTCCCATCGTCACGTACCAAGCCGTTTGGTTCTAACACCGCTGGTACGCCGGCGGTGACAAGGGCTCGACGAATAATATCGTTGATGCTGGCGTGCCGTGCTATGAGACCTGCGCTCCTGCAGCAGGACAGGCCATGGTGTCCGAGACTGTCGACAGCTTCACCGCAGTGACATCGATGCGGAGCAACACAAGGTGCGCCCAAGCGGAGACACGTAGCGAGCCGAAACGATGAGTCATCCATCATTGTGCCTATAGTGGATGACGGGAGCGCCTGAAGCCACAAGCCTGACTCCCATTCTCCCACAGCCAGCAGACGGGCACGCTCAACAGTATTACGTGACGTGTTTACAAGGGTATTCCGTATAATACTGCAGAGCGGCACGTCCCACCGTCTCTGGCTAATAAAATATAAACATCTTTTAAAACATTTATTAAACAGATAAAATTGGTGTACAAGAATACATTCAGATAAAATACATACAAAATAGCCTTTTTTGATATCTAATAACATCAAGTATACCTACCTAATAACTGTAAAGTTTTATCAATTTGGCCCGTTTAAAGAAAAAATAAGTAGAATATTATTGAAGGATGGAAGACGCTATTTTTTGCATTTTGCTTAGAACCTGCGACTAGAAGCGGCTACTGCCCTTGCTTGAGCTTGAGACGTGCGTGGACAGCAACAGTAATTTAGGGCCTATGCATACATCTTTTTACAAGCTTTTATTTAGTTTTTACATTGCGATATTGATCTGCGCAGGTAAACTTGAGAAAGAAGCACTAGTAAGTCAGCTATACAACCTCAGACCAAATAAAAAACCAAGACCTAGGGCTGTCAACAGTAGTGACAGTCGAAAGTGAAGCCGGTTTCGTAAACATAATGTGCACAGAGCGGGGTGTAGTTTTTGCATGCTTCACTGTATTGTTCGCAGCGCTATGTCTTGACTTTTGATCTGAGTATACAACACGTGCATTGACGGCACGTAAAAAAGCCGTCGTGTGCTCTAATAGGTCCATAAACGCTGTTTTTTGCGTGAATCATATGACTAATACCTACTTATTCATTAACAAACAAGAAAACAATTGCAACAGTCTAATTTCGTTATTCGAAATAAAAGCCTCGTAATACTAACATTTGTATACCAACTAATTTTCTATAGGTACTTAAGTATAATAATGTGTTGCATATGACACAGGATGTAGCCAGTTGAGGCAGTAAGGCTGCCACCTGCGATTTATCGTAAGCAGGACGAGACAGGCTCAGCGCTAGCTACCGACTACCTACAGTTGATTTCAGGATGACAAATCAACATAAAGCTGTAGGTACTGACGCTGTGCTTAGCTTAGCGAACTTGCTCGTGCAAAATGTCTTCTACAAAATCTTTAAGCTACACGAGGTTTGCTGTGCGACTGAGGGTCAGTAATGGGCGTTATTAGACCACGCGAAGTCGAGAAATGCCACGAGTCAGCACATATTGCGTGACTGCTGCTGCGTTTAAAACATGCAACATGTTTTGTGGATGAGGTGCGAATTAGCTAGATGTAGAACATAGCGCAGCTTAATGTTGATTAGTCGTCTACAGACTACACTGTAATATTAGCATAAAAATAAAAGCATTATGTTAACCCATTAACGCTAAAGCCTCGAATTCACTTGGAGACAATTGTTTCGCCACACAACACGGGTCGCCTTTGAGTATTAAACCAATCGGAGACGCCACGAGTACTAATATCTACGCAAATAAGTCTGTCACTTTCATCGCGGGGGACGAGAATAATACACTAATGCAATTCGATCGCGTTGTTACGCACGCATACAATACAACTACAAGCATAAACTATACGCACACATTATTATAACCGCTATGACCGCCGGTCTCGTACCTTTGGCAGCGGGGATCGCCTGACAATGGCGCCTCCAGTTGGTTTAATACTCAAAGCGGGTCGCTGATCGCTGTCAGAGAATTAGAGCGCCGTTGTCACGCGACATGTATGGCGACATCGAAAATGTTAGAAAAGGTCGTGAGACAAGGCTAGCCTCGTTGGTCGACATCGCCCGACGTTCCCCAACATTTGCAAGCGACACTTGTGCGGGACATTCATCCCGAAGTGAATACGATGCTTAGACGCAGGCTGCAACCATATTACTCCACTTAATCGATTTAAATTCAACTATTAATTGTATACAATTCAAAAACATATTCTGGTACTATTTGTTATACAATAGGGATTTATAAAATGCATTTATTAAAAGATTCGCTTGTGGCAGTAACGCAATATTAAATACAGCTAATACTGTGTTACATGTTTATACATGTAATTTTTCTATAATTAATTCTTCGAACCCGCTTACATCACACTTTTACACATGTATAGATCTTCTAATATACTTAATTGGTTTTATAAAAAGAATGTGTACGTAACAGTGGGTGTGCGCAATTTTAAATTTAAACAACTACTGTAAATTTCCTATCTACTCAATTTAGACAAGAATGTAAAAAAATTAGTAAAGAAATACAGTTTCAAAAACGTTTTGAGCAAAACTCTTGTTTACAAAATGTATGTTTTATTGAATTTAAATTTCGTTCATAAAATAAAATATTCATTGATCTATGAAATTGGTAAGGATGATATAATTACAGATCAATTGATAATAACTGATTGATTACAATTTTTGGTTAGAAAATAATCTGATCAATTATTAAACATCCTAGCTACTTAAATCTACAAATTTTGGAGGTGCTAAGCTTCAAAGGGTGTGGTTGGTTTCTCAGTAGCAGTGTGGACGCTCGAGTATGTCATATTTTTCCTGAAAGTGAATGTAATATTAGACAAGGCGCCACAGCTTTGTGGGATTTGGACAAAAAATGACAAACCTCCATACCAACATTCATCCCCTATTTACGCCGTTGGAATTCAAAAATTCTTCGTTTGCCAACCTTGCCTTCATTGAGAACTCTTGGGAAAATTTCAAGCTTCTAAACCCATGTGTTTAAGTATGTGGAGTGGGGTCTGTTAGAGAATTTAAGGTTTTTATTTAGTTGGTTTGCTCATTTGTGAGATAGTACTGTCAACAACAAGTCAGTAGTAACACTTGAACTAAGAAAACCCCTTTTACTACAACTAAATACAAAAAAGGCGATTTCAAAGTCACTGTTACCCATAGACGTGAGGTTGACTGTACAAATAAGATTACGTAGATACTGACCTTTGCTGATTATAAACCCTTGCAAAATGTATTTTGTGGGCTACATAAATTCCTATGAACAAGCAGAGACCGACGATAAATGAACCTCCAAGTAGTGCCGGGAACTGAAATGTACATAATTAAAATCTTATAACACATTGTAACAAGAGATAGAATAGTACCTATATTGTTTACTCTAGCTAAATTGTACAAGGTACCATAAACCTAGGTAACCCTAAATACACTTTCATCAATTCAGAAATGTTCGCAAAAAAAGAACAATGGTAAAAATTTCCATTTAAGTACAATGTTTTTGAAAAAAATCGCGTGTTGGTTTAAAAATGGAATTTGTGTTCATCAAAATCGAAGTTGTGATCTGTATTGTTCGAAAAGACGCATTATATCTGTTGGTTTAAGGGCGCGTGCACACGAGCCCGATTTTTTACGCGCGCGCGTAGCGTACGTATCGCTCCCTCTAAAAACATTGGAATTAAATGCTTTCCTTTTGAGGGAGCGGTGCGTACGCGGGGCGCGCGCGTAATGAAATCGCACTCGAATCGCGTCGTGTGAACGTGCTCTAAAAGTTCACAAGTTTGTGATAGAGGAAAATGTCGTGAGGAAAGTTTTGAGTGTGAATGTTTGTTTTTGTTTTGTTGCATGATGGCTTTAAGGGGCCAATCAAGTATTACGTAGGCTCTACAGGGGGGCGACCCCCCCCGAGGGGGGCGGGGGGGTCGTTGCTTTGCTTACTTTTGATGACATGGAGGATGAGGAGCTGGATGGTGATTACAAAGTCAAAGTCAAAACATTTATTTCAAGTAGGCACTTAAAAGGCAGCAGTATTTATGCGGGGTAAGCGCTTTGCTTACTTTTGCTGACGAAGGGGAGGCGGAGGTTAACTAAGATGAAGACCAAAGAAACGATGGCCAAATTGTGTGAAAGACTACAAAGGGGGCTTCCACCGAGATGACGGGTAATAGAGAAGTATGGAAGAAAAAGACCGACCCCAAATACATTGGGATAAGGGCAAGAGAATGAGGACGAAGTTTTTTTTACATGTATTTTTTTATCATAGACACTTTTGATTCCTTTCCAAAATTTGAAAGAATTGTGTATATCGGGTTTTTTTATATAAATGCCCTTTATATATAACCTACTTATATAAGTTCTAAATAGCTAAACTTGTCTAAAATACGGCTACATCTAAAATACTGAACAAGTTTTAAATGTAGATCAGGATTGTTATACCTATATGGATAATTGAGGTCCCTTCGATATTGACTGAAAAATAAGCATTTAATTAATATTTTTAACATAATTGTACCAACATAATAATATCTTTTTTTAAAAGAGCTAGTGTTTTCTTCGTAAACAGGGACGAAAATACCTCTTAGGGACTAAAAGTGATTTGAATTTGGAATGTGGATATTGTTAGTAAAAGTTCCAATCACCAAAGAGATCAATCACGAACATTGTATGAACAAGTAACAGGCTGTATGATAAAAAAACGCGCGAACCAAATAAAAATAAAAGTTTGTGAAAAAATAAAACACGCACGAAAAGCATACTGCCTTCGTTTGTAATTATTTACTCAAATCAAGATTTTACTTAGTTTTATGAAAAATTAGTATGTCTTCCTCAAGTAATTGTATGTACATAAATAAACATTCTTATTCATAAGTTGCACTTACTTATTTTTTCATAGAGGGTGATAAAAAGTAGTGTCCAGCTCGGGAGCACCACTATTTTAAGCTCGAGTGACGTACTTTGAATCCCTCGCTGCGCTCAGGATTCTACTTTAGTACCCCTCGCTACGCTCGGGATTCTACTCTAGGGACCTTCGCTCTGCTCTGGATTCAAAGAAACACTCTCGCCTTCAAAATAGTTGTTTGCTACCCTTGGCAAACAATCTACTATTAATTTAGGCTTTGTCTTGGTTCAGTTGCCATAAAATACAGGGTGGCGGGGACATGGACGCACAACCTGTTGCCATGGATTCAGTACAAGATTCTAAGCCCCCTGCGTCAAAAGCTATGGTAAGTTATTTAAAAAAAATTGCTTATATTTTGACTGACTCATTGCATTCGTCGTTCGTCGTTTCAGCCGATAGACGTCCACTGCTGAACATAGGCCTCCCCCAATTTTGGGAGGGTTTGCCATAATCGCCACGCTTGACAGGCGGGATGGCGATCGCAGTATGGTATGGTGGTGGAATACATAGAGAACGCTGCTGCCCATTCTCCGGTACGATCCTTAGTCGCCTTTTACGACACCCACGGGAAGTAAGGGGTGGTGGTATTCTTTTCTTTATTCATTGCACTAGTATGTGAGTATTAATAGTATTTTCATCACCTCTTTATTGCATTCATCTTCCCAGTTGACGTTGAGAAGGTTCTTGTAAAGCTTCCTGAATCTTTCTACTGGACAGACTTCCCCACAGAATGGTATTTTGAGAACTTGCGGCTCAACAATCTCTACTGAATTCCTGTACGAGATTCTCACATAATATCCACCTGTCATTTTGATGTCTGAAATACACAATAATATTTTGTCAATATAATTATTATCAATACAGGGTTATTAGTAAAACATTATCAACCTCTTAAGAGGTTATTTTACTTATCATTATGAACAACTTTTACTATAGGACCAAACCTAAAATCGCGAAAAAAAATCAGCTGTTCCCTACATTTTGACGAGTTATACGAATATAAATGTAGGGAACAGCTAATTATTTTTTCGCGATTTCAGGTTTGGTCCCATAGTAAAAGTTGTTCTTAATGATGAGTACAATGACCTCTTAAGAGGTTGTTAATGTTTTACCAATAACCCTGTATATTACATAACATATTATCAACTGCCAGGACACTCTCAAGTCAATGAAAGACGTACCCCCCTGTATTTACTGCGGGTACGTATTTCATATACTACTATTTATATAGTACATAGTGCTCATAAACGTGCTATGCAATCATATTATAATACTGCTTCTGCGACTGCGTCCGCGTAAAGTTTATTGTTGTAACATAAATATGACACTCGGGAATACTGTAAAGGTACCAGTTCGTAGACGACCGCATACAGCAGCACCAGACGACGTATCGCTACAACACTACTGGTTCGTATGTATTTCTATGGAATACCTTCCGCAGCTAGCGACACGTCGCCCGACTACGTCACACGGCCGCAGACGTCGAGTTGCCCGACCGCAGATCAGTAGTGCCACCGACACTGGAGCGACAGCACGTTGAATCTTTCTCAAAAAATGAGTTTTTCCAATGCCGAGGAAGAAAACTGATTAACCCGGTGGCCAAATATCCTGCACTGTAGGATTTATCTCACAAAAACTATACAAACGGTGTCGTAAAAGATAATATTTGGAAAAATATAGGACAGGAGTTAAATAAAAGCGGTAAGTACCTGTATTGTTTATATTATTGTAGTTCCCAAACAGGTCAGACATCTTGTCTCACGGAACATTCAGAACTAACTGGAATACGCCGCTGCCGTCAGCTGCTGTAGATATCTGCGGTTGGGTTCGGAATCGTGACTGCAGCGGCATGACGCTGCGACGTGCCGCTACGACATGTCGCAATATCACGTCTGCTGCTGCTGTATGCGGTCGGCTACGAACTCGTACCTTAAGCTTCCCATTAGTGAAAGAATTCTCGGAATCGGATCGGTAATTCCGAAGATTACATTTTAACTCACAAATTTTAGCTCTTTATAATATTCAGTGTAGACTAGGAGATTGAATCTATGCAATGCAAAGATTTACAATCTTCACCAAGTCCAACAGTATTTTCAATTGCCTACATATAAATTAGTTTATGCGCCTTTGTGGCTGTGGATAAGTATATATAGTACTTAAAATAAGCTGCATAGTGTACTTTTAATACAACAAGAATAATGTACCCAGGATTACGTAATATCTTGATTTAAAAGATTGTCCTTGGATTTTCTTGCCCTTTCTTCTCCATAGAGATCTACGTTTCGGAATGGGCGGAACTTTCTGACTAACTGACAGACTATTTAATTTTCACAATTCAGTGTCTGTACAAGGTCTAATTGAAATAAATGCTGAGTTTAAGATACAATATTTAAATTTCGTCTCATTCAGTTGAAGTATTTGGGGAATTGAATGAAATGAAAGATGAGTCTACTTTTGCCAGTCTAAAACCTGGTTGTACTAATTGTTCCCTATTTCTAGTAAACTATTCATAGCAATAGCAGCTGAAGTCGATGTATGAACTATCAACCGGTTGAATGCCGTAATTACAGAAACAATTAAAAAGCCATTGTGTCTCAAGTGGATTTCGTTTATACGAAGGGTTTAAAGATGGTGTCTAAATCAGAAAAAATAAATTTTATGCAAGTGTCTTTACAAACTTGCATAGTTGATGATTTCATGACAAACCAATTTCAGAATCATACTTACTCGACAACAGTTCAATGAGTATAGTTGATGTGTATGTAGGACAGTTGCCATCATACAGGCCCAAAGCATTGAGCAAGTTTCCCACTGTCACGTCATGTGCACTGTACATAACCACTTTGTGACTACTTTTTGAGGAAGCTGACGTGGCGTCCTTCATGTGTGCCATTATATGTTTGAGTAGAGGACCCACTTTCAGTCGCGCAAGTAGGGGCGATCCCGTTTGTGTTGTAAAGCTGCCAAGAAAACATTTTAATATTATAAACCGCGAGAACCTGTAATTAGCTTTATGTCTCATAGACTATTGTTATCCTTCTGTTGGTTCTCCTATAAATAAATAAATAATATGACGTAAGGACCATAGTGAGATAAGACTGCAGTGCTAGAGTAATTAAAGTATTGAAAGTAATATACAATACAGAACATTTAAATATTTATAGAAAATACTGCTTTGTAGGTAAAAAAAACGGTCCAAGTGCGAGTCGTACTCGTACACGAAGGGTTCCGTACCACAAGGCAAAAACGCCGAAAAATCACGTTTGTTGTATGGGAGCCCTCCCTTAAATATTTATTTTATTTGAATTTTATTATTAAATTAAAAATACAACTGAGTATTTTGTGAATATTTCAAGTGCCTACCTGTTGCCATTATTGATATCGAGCAAAAAAGGGCAAAAAAATCGCGTTTGTTGTATGGGAGCCCCCCTTAAATATTTATTTTATTTTGTTTTCAGTATTTGTTGTTAAAGCGGCAACAGAAACACATAATTTGTGAAAATTTCAACTGTCTAGCTATCGCGGTCCTTGAGATACAGCCTGGTGACAGACAGACGGACGGCGGACAGACAGCGAAGTCTTAGTAATAGGGTCCCATTTTTATCCTTTGGGACGGAACCCTAAAAAAGAATATGGGGCATTTCTTTGATTCTTCAAAGAAATGCCCCATATTCTTTTGCCTGCTTGAATAAATAACTTAATAAAATTAAAATAATTCTAGTGTTCAACAAGGTGAATGGTGCTATACATGCGATTGTGACCAACCAGTTTTGAACTGGCTGTTCACAATGTTGACTATGAATGATAGGCTGAGGAAAGATGTGATAAGTGCGGTTTAAAAGAAGATGTAGTGACAAAAAATTAAAAGAATATGTTGAGAGGATGAATGAAAGTCGGCTAACAAAAGGAATTTACAAGAAAGATGTGAGTGGATATGCCGGGTTCGCCCTAGGAAAACCTTATTTGTGATGTTTTACTGAAAGTTCAGGTGTTTAGTACTCGCAACCGGCGTGCATGTATCACGATGTATAAAAGTTAACGAAGCAGGTGGCTACCACATGAGAAGAAAACGTGAGTATGCTATGTATGTTCAGTTCTATAATAAAACAAATAAACCTGTAACATGCTGGCTCCTGCATTTTGTCTGGGAATACAGACTGGGTCCACTTTGGTAATGTAAAGTTATATAGCGATTCAATGTACAAAGTGGAATAGATGTCATCAATGTCATAGTAGTCCTTTACTTTCATACCAGTATATGCCGAAAGATAACTGAAATACAAATAGGTAGATTATTTAATCATACTATACATAAATCTAAATAGAACTAGGGTCACAGTTCGACTGCGTAGGTTGCCGTCACATGTGAATTACATGAATACATCAAAAACTTTTATTATTATTATAAGTTTGTATTTCCCCACTGCGAGGTCGAGGCATCCCTACTCTCCTTCCCCTTCCCTCATTTCAGGGGTAGTATGTCCAGTCTTTACCAAAGGATTCCAGCTACTGTGACAGCTGCTGTCCACCTATGGCCTGTGGCTGTGTGCTGTGTGTGTGTGTGCAGTTGCTGTGACAACTTTGCCAGTAAAGTTGTCTAGTCTGTCTAATCTTGCCTTTTCTAGAAAGTATGTACGGAACCTGACTTGATCATATTTGCTAGCAAAGATGATCAAGTCAGGCTATACCTACATCATTTCATAGATACCAAAGTTGTGACCTATTATTGTAGTTGCCCTTTAACATTTTTAAACATAACTCCACAGAGTAAGCCAAACTGAAACCTCTAAAAATCTATGGTAAATCTCAAGATTATACTGATTGTACCATTATTCCGCGGTTATTACAAAGGGACTGACTCCCCCGTGACATTATAATGTCAAAAAACATCAATGACTTACTCCATCAACCGCTGGTATTTACTCAGTCTTTCCTTATATGGTTTAGAGAGTGTTAGCCTCTCCAATTCCTCGCGGTTATTAAAAAGGGACTGACTCCCCCATGACATTATAATGTCAAAAAACATCAATGACTTACTCCATCAACCGCTGGTATTTACTCAGTCTTTCCTTATATGGTTTAGAGAGTGTTAGCCTCTCCAATTCCTCGCGGTTATTAAAAAGGGACTGACTCCCCCATGACATTATAATGTCAAAAAACATCAATGACTTACTCCATCAAGCGCTGGTATTTACTCAGTCTTTCCTTATATGGTTTAGAGAGTGTTAGCCTCTCCAAATCCTCGCGGTTATTAAAAAGGGACTGACTCCCCCAGGACATTATAATGTCAAAAAACATCAATGACTTACTCCATCAACCGCTGGTATTTACTCAGTCTGTCCTTATATGGTTTAGAGAGTGTTAGCCTCTCCAATTCCTTTTCATAAGCAGGACAGGGCTTTTTCATAGCAAGTAGTTCATCTTGGTTTTCTGGTACAGTGTGCACGGGTATCGGCTGCCAGAGTATTTCCGTATTCCATGTAGTTTTGTTGTTTGGAGGGTACATTCCTGTTTGTGAAGTTTTTGTATTTTTACCAGATGTTTTCGTGTTTACAGGCCTACCTGAGGTACTGGAGGTGCGGGAGGGGTATTCGAATGACAGCTCACGCGACATGCCAACAGCACCCCAACTGCGTGACACACTATTAATCACAATCTGAATCATTTTGAAGGATCCATTGCTCCTTATGTTCGAATAATTTGTCTGATCAACAACGTAAATAAGGCAATGAATATTGTTCAACAGTCAAAATGAAAGCCATTGCTACTGTTACTCCACCCGCACCGCGCAGCTACCTCAAGCATGGTCTGAGTCCTCGATGTATGGACTCAGTCAAGCAGTAGGCCTGTAGTTATATAGCGACGTATAAATAGAAGATGTCAAATTCAAATATTTTATTTTGTCTTTGCGAACAATGACATCATATTATTTTTAAAAGCTTAAAAACTATGTGACCTTAGTTTTTGCACCACCACTAGGAATACCTGTATGGCAAATCACCAGGGTCTCACTATACGGTATGTAAACATAATATTAGTAATTTAGTAAATGTCAAGGCATAAGATAAAATCGATAAAACTGATAGAAGAAAACAAATAAGCAGTATGATTAAAATAAAATTGCTCCTCACCTGCTAAATTTGCCTGGGCAGACATAAGAGTGCGGTCCACATCTGTTGACCGAATATAAATTTCAGAAGGATCAAAGTCTTCTGACAGTAAATGCTGAAAGGTTAAATTGCAATTAATAATAAATTTATATAATAAAGTCAGACAATTAATCCATATTTTTGTTATTGACAAAAATATGGATTAATTATTAATTATTGTTAATCACAAAAATATGGATTTTCATTATTTTTATCGTAGCTCTATATTATGTAAGCACGCAGCAGTAAGCACAAATAGAAGAACACAGAAAATACACATAGAAAATCGTTTCACTTCACAGCACCTATGACTAAGTCTATCCAGTGCGTATAGAGCTATTTGAGCGTTTTGCAAACGCTTTTAGTATGCGCCTCTATGAACATTCCCGAAGCACTAAGGCGCTGCGGTAGTCCCAACAGCATCCTAAACGCGTTGTTGTATTAGACGAGGAGGACGTTATGAGCTTGGCGTGAATACTTGACCCTCAGGTTTTTGGAGGAGAAACTCGCAAGTATGCTTTAAATAATGTAATTTTAACCTTCTTGTTGCAATGTGCAAACCTGCGAGCCAACTAATCGATCCTCTCTGGTAAACCTCTCCGCTCCCGCTCTATTTCTTCACCAGCCTCAAGGTCCGGTGTTATTATATATATATCCTAGATAAGTACTTAAATCCGGGTACCTACTACTTTTAGGACAGTGCCACCAAGTTATTTAGAAGGGATTTTAGAAGGACAGTTCTTACCAGCCCTGAAGATGAGAAGCACACTTGTTACAATTATATTTTAACCCATGAGCCTATGCATACTCTTCTCACAGATTTCTGAGCATGTTGATTGAAAGAGCCAGCATTTAGTCCGTATAATATTGTTAAATTCAGCAATAAGCTATTGGCTCAATTGTATCCTTAATTACATTCTGTGCTGACATCTGTCACATACTCCGGATACTACGTCAGCAACTTACGCAGATGACACAGCCGTTTTGGGTAGCCACAAAGACCTTGAAATTGCATCTAAAATATTTCAGAGTAGTCTAGAGGACATAAATAAATAGCGAAAGAGGTGGCGAATAAAAGCAAGTGCATACAAATCAGCCTAGGTGACCTTCAGTCTGAGACAAGGTATATGTCCAACTGTGAGACTAGGCGATCACGAAGTTCCACATTAGGACTCTGTGAAGTACCTGGGCATGCACCTTGACCGCAGGCTTACAAGGAGGACACATATCCAAACCGAGAGAAATCAACTTAATATCAAACACAGGAACCTATACTGGCTCCTTGGAAGAAATTCTATCCTGTCAATAAACAATAAACTACTGGTGTACAACACACCATCTTAAAGCCAATTTGGACATATGGAATCCAATTGTGGGGGACTGCTAGCGTCTCTAATATTAACATGCTCCAAAGAATCCAAAATGTCATCCTCAAAAACATCACAAATGCACCTTGGTTTACAAGAAACTGCGAATTTCATTAATATCTTAACCACAACACAGTGCATCAGGAAGTGAAAAACTGGGCAGAACGCTACAGAGCACGCCTTCAGAATCATCCAAATCTTTTGACGAAAGCGCTCACTAAGGCGGATCATAAAAGGCGGCTGAAAAGGTTAGCTGTGGTAGACCTTGCCAATGCCAACTAGGCCCTCAGACCAACAAAATTTTGATACTAGGACATGCTGCCATGAAATATTATAAGGGAAATCTCGCTGTAGAAACCACTCTGCACCATCAAATCCAACAACAAATCTGCTCATAGTCCAGGGACTGATTGCAGAAAAACATGGGGGAAAAAAAATAAAAAAATTGTGCTGACATATTTTAAAAGCATCATTCTATCTCTCTCTTTCTGCTTGAAATGATTGACGGTAACAGAACAATGTTTTATAATTGTTGAGTGCTTTATTTAGTGATTTTATGGTGTATCAGGGATTATATAGTTATCTAATCTAGTCATTTCTAAACTTGCAAGAGTTACAAGTATTTTCACTTACACATCACTCATTTGAAGGATTAGCTATTGGATGTGGTTTCCCCGAAATCCTAAGAAAACTATTGTATCCAGACAAACAGTATTCTATAAGTCAATCGAAGTCACTGATTATATTAAGCCGACAAATGTTGTATGAAACAAGAATGAAAATGTAATCGTGAAAACTATAAGCGCTTACTTGCAAACGGCTTCCAGTAGGCGATTGTTTGATGGGTTAATCTTTTAGCCACACTATTGTACATTGGCAGATTTAATGCCTGAGACATTTTTTTGCAGTTGACTATGGGAGATTTGGAGACAAACATCAATCCAATCCGTTCAGTCGTTAAAGCATGATTGAGTAACAAACATCCTAATTTTAAAATGTATGATTTCACTAGCCTTCCTTTCCTGCTTTGCACGGTTTACGACTAGACAAAACATCTAGATTCTTTTATTATTAAAATACATTTAAGTTTAATATTAATGCATTATATGTATACAAAAACCTACCGGAATAAATTCTCTAAATGATAGTGAAAAATGCTTCAAAATTTATTGCTTAGTGTAGAAGGACAATGCGATTTATAGTATGTATAGAAGTAGGATGTTTAAGGCGGTTTTCACACTGCCCCGCATCATGCTGCATATTGCGTGTCGACGCACCTACGCGCGTTCCTGCGGGAGTGCAGATCTGCATCATCGTGCGGGTTTTTTGCGCACTCACGCGCGTAGGTGCGTTTTGTAGATTCACGCACGGCGGCTCTCGTTTATTCGCCGTTCTCTGTCACACACGTCACGCCCATTCAAAATCACGCGCGGCACTGCGGGATTCGGTGTGCCATACCTTGCGTCTCGCCCCGCACCTACGCGCGGGGGTGCATGTTTCTCCGCGTGTATGCGCGTGATCCGCATGAACGCGCGTGGTTGCGTTTTCAGTGTGTTGGACTGTGCGTGTTTTCTATACAAACGGAGATACTTACAAGTAACGTTAAAACACGCAGTCACGCAACATGCAGCGTGGTGCGTGGCAGTGTGATAATCGCCTAAGAGAGATATTTTTTATTTGTTTAGTGTAATAGGTAATACGGGCTGGTGTCCGCAACTCTACGTCAATGCGCGTATATGCGTATTGGAAGCCGACCCCAACTTAGTTGGGAAAAGGACAGGCAGATGATGACTTTTGTCTAGTATATTAATACTGCTAATACATCTGGTTTGTATTTTAATGCCACACCAGCATTAATTTGTAATTGTAACGCTCAGCATAAAATCACATTATCACACTAATATTATAAAGGCGACAGTTTGTGAGTGGGTGTGTTTATAAACTAGTCAAAACAAAACAAGGGCCACTTGTGAATTTTAACATCCAGACCGATTTAATTATTTTAAAGCTTTTAAAACGTTTTTAAACGAAATGTCTGTATTTTCTGAAGTGTTAACAAACATAATGTGAGGATACCACTTGCTTGCATAATTTTTGAAGTGGGTACTTTGATAGTTTTTTTTTTAACCATTTGAATTTACCCCTTCTAAGACGAATTCTTGAGTCATTTATTTTGTGGATGCATTTGATAAATTATTTTATTTTTGTAAGTAGGCTTGTACAAACACTTTTACACGTCAATCATGTTTTTTTTTTAAACTAGATGAGGTCGACGGTATTGTTCACTGATGAGTGTAAAGTGAAATTTTTTAGTGATGATCACCGCATTAGAGTATGGAGACGAGAAGGTGAGCGATTTTCGGATGCTTGTCTCCATGAAAGTAACAGATTTGGGGGTCCCAATGTCATGGTATGCGGAGGAATTTCTCTATCAGGTCGAAACTAACTTAATGCACGACAATGCCCGCGCTCATAAAGCTAGAGCCACTAGGAAAGCCCTACACGAAGCTGGTACACGTGACTTGCCGCGGCCTGCCAACAGTCCGGACCTTAACCCCATCAAACACATGTGTAATTTGTTGAAAAGAAGTGTCCGGGACACAAATCAACCCCTACATAATGAACGACTGCTCATTAACATGCTCAAGTCAAACTGGGAACAAATTTCAGAAGAGACAGTGCTGATCTGGTGGAAAGTGTGCCATCCAGGCTTCAAGAATGTGATTGAAAAAAAGAGGAGGACATGCACAATACTAAAGAAGTGCAAAAACAATAAAAAATCTTTCGTCATTTTTGCTTTAACCTCCTTTCTCATTAACTGTATTTTTTTGCTGAAATTGCATTTTATACAAGAAACTTAATCAGATGTTCTTTAATCTATCAATAAATTTAATTTTAAGGTTTTTTCATTAAAAATTAGCTAGATAATTCAATTTAATTATTTATCTACCCTCAAAACCTCATTTATTAGAATACATGGTGGCCCTTATTTTGTTGTGACTAGTATATGTTTGTTACTTCTTCACACACAAACGGCTGAATGGATTTGGATGAAATTTGGCACACAGATAGTTTACAATCAGGATTAACACATAGTATTTATACATATACTTTTTATCCTGATATACCACGGGATCGATATTTACGCGGGTGAAACCACGGGGCACAGCTAGTCACACTAATATTATAAAGGCGAAAATTTGTGAGTGTGTGTGTTTTTTGTTTGTTACTTCTTCATGCACAAACGGCAGGACAAATTTTGATAAAATTTTGTATGGAGGTAGCTGACACCCTGGATTAACATACATATAGGTGAAACCGCGGCACGCAGTTGGTAATATATAAATGCAAGAATTACTTTGTAGTTAAGTAAGTAATTAACTTATCTATGAACCTATTTTAAGTATTGTAGGGCTGCGTAGTTTATCAAAAATTTTCAAGTAGGTAATGATGATTGCTATAACAATTATGCGCCTTATAAGATTACATTCACATGATAGCATAATTATTATGATGACACATAGCATCATTAAAGGTATCATCTTACCGAATATCTTTGTCTGAACCATTTCCCCAATGCGTAGTGCTGCCTTTTCCCAATATTGGTGAGCTCTCCAAATTTTACAGGCCACAGAGATTCATTTCGCCAAGGGTCGGTAGGGTAGGTCTCCACAGGCGTCCTATCTCCGTGTCGGTAAATAATTGCTGCATATTTAACGTTTTCTTCGGCGTAGGTAGTTGTAAAAATCAAAAATAATAAAAAACTAATCATGTTGCCGAGATTTTAAGTACACAACCACTCTAGTTGGGTAAAAATTGCATTTAAAAGTAGACTATTGAATAGTTTAATAACATACTCAATGTGCCATCGCAAAATTAGCTAACAAAGTTGCAAATTGAAAATGAAATACAAATAAAAATGATCGAAGTGTCTGATAAATTTATAGTGGACTGGCTCGACTGAAGAGAACAAATGACATGACAACAAAAATATACGGAATGCAGATTACAAAAAAACTCATTCGTTCAAGTGTCAGTGTCATGCATGGAATTAGTATTTACCTCTAATGAGTTGGGCAAATTGTAATCAGATTAATGATTAAGGATTACGATTACATTTTGTAATCATCAATCAAGATTACAGATTACGGAAATTAATCAAGAAAGTAATCATATCGGTGATTAATGATTATTAGTTTGTAATCGTTATTTTGATTACTTTTTTGATTGATGCATACTAACTACATTTAGGAATTCGAAAAATAAAATCATTAACATTGTAAATCATCTTTATTTTTTGATCAGTCTCATGAATTAATTTTTTTTAATAATTATTATACTTAAGAAAACAATCAAGAATTATTTTTATGTGTGCCATGTGTGGCTTAAATTAGATTTTAAAAGCACCCTCTTTTCAAACATCTCATCATCACCATCCGAAAGTCTGTGTGATTTAGGTAAATTGGTCATGGTCGCATATGAGAAAAGTCTTTCGACAGGACCCGATGACGGAAGAGGTGTGTTATATTTTTTAAAAACACGTTTAATTTCAGGGTATCGATTTAGCATCGATACATCCCGATCCTGGTCCGCTAAAAAATGAGAAATAATGGCATCTGCCTTTGAGCGTTGTATCATATCTCCCGAATCAGGCTCTGAAGAATCTGTGTCAAATTCAAAATAGCTGTCTTCATATATATTATTAGGTGTGACTTAAAGCGTTTCAGGTGCCTCATGGATTTCCTTGATTACAGCTCCTTTAAAAATAGATTTGATTCTGGAATGGTATTCTATATTAACACAAGCAAGCCATTTGCCCTTGAATCTGGGGTAAGACATTGCAGCAACTGCTGCATTTTGAGCTACTTTTGAGGAGAAATCAAAAAACTCTGCAAATCGCGTTTCTACGCTCTCCAAATATTTCTTTACCAACATTTGACAAAAAGTAAGAGATTCTCTATTCAGTTTTTGCAAATTTTTGCGCAAAGTTACTAAACATGGCAATAATATACCGTAATACATGTCTTGTTCGCCTTGTAATATATCCAGGGCCTCTGCTATTGGTTTTGAACAACGCAAGTATTCCTTTATGTAATGGAAATCATTATCAGGTAAAACGTTTGTCATTCCTAATGCCACGTGCAGCTGTACACTCTTCTCCTGTATTGATGCAATTTGTTTCAGTGAATCATAAAGGCTGTTCCATCTAGTGATTCCCGGTTTGGAAAGGGTATGACCAACAATGTCAAGTATTATTTCAGCCGATTTAGGCCGGCCGGCGGAGTTCCACAAGTTGTTGCATTTTTTAATAACTTGATTATGAATATTGCCAATACTTGTGTCGTTATTTCGTAATACTTTATTGGCGTCCGTAGTGGCATATAAGTTTAGCTTGTGTGCACAACACCTTAAATGTACAGGCAATTCTAGTATTATTGACTGTGGAATAATATTTTCGTCAACAGCTAGCGGATCAACTTCATGATAAGTACTAAAGTGTGCCACAGAAATGACCTCGATGTGAGAATCTTCTTCGAGGATAGAACTTTCTGCGGGTTCTGAATTGTCATCAATGTTATGAGTAAAATTTTCTCAATTTTCCACGTCTATGCCAAACTCTTTAAATGCTTTTACAAAATTACTACCGTTATCAGTAACTGTAGCCAGCACTTTCCGGGAGTCGAGACCAAATTCAGCATGTACTGCTTCAAGTAAAAGAGCTATACGGTCGTAGCTGTGCGTACCTGAAAATCTTCGACAAGCCAGTGTTTCCGACTTCCGTTTCAGATTTGTGTCGAGCCAGTGTGCGGTAACGCCCAAAAAACTTCTTGTTTTTGCCGACCAGATATCGGCAGTTGTGCAGACTTCATCTACATCGCGCAATTCACTCTTGATTTTTGTAATTTCCTTATTAAAGTAATCATCAATCAATCGACCCAAATTTCTTCTACTGGGAACGTTCAATCCATTTGCAGAGATATTTAAATCACCAAAGATTTTTTTTTAAAGTGATCGTCTATTGCTTGTAAAGGAATCATAGAATGAATAAAAAACTTTAACATATTTTCATTAAATTGGTCCTGTGAAATCGTTCGATCAGTAGGTACATCACTAGTACTACCATCTCTAATATCTGGTTGCAGTTGGTTGGATGTTCTAGTAGGTAGACCGTTTATTTTTTTTCATAGTTTTCAAGTAACTCTGATACTCGTTGTGTGTTTCTTCCCCGTGTCTTCGTTTGAGATGAGTTACAAAATTTGATGTAGAATTATTAAAGCCACTAATTTTAACTAGTTTTGGCCGACGTAATGTACAAATTGCCACTTTCTTTTTGCTCGTAGACTCCGATTCTGAATACTTACGTAAAAATTTTTCCATCAATAATGCATGGTAATGTCTCAAGTTGTTCATGGTGCACGGTTTCAGATTCTGAATTAGTAGATAAAGACGAAAAAGAACTTGACGCCATTTTACAATAAATACTGATTTTACAATAATAATGTTTAAACACCAAAACACATAGGCCAATACGTCACGGTTTAGACTCGTGAATCAATTTACGTTTATATCCTTGCGCACTATTATACAGACTGACTGCTTGCGCTATAGCAAGAAGCGGGGCGCAGGCGGCGGACGATTGGCTTACCGGCCGTACCTTGTACCCCACCCAACTCCCGTACCCCGCGTGCCGTATCTTCGAAATGCAATTGAGCACGCAGAAATTCTTTTTCGAATTTACTTAAGGATTTAAATAACGAAAGAGTACAAAACGTCCATGACATCCAAATTGGATCAGAAGTTTTTAGAAAAACGCAGACATACAAGATACATACTGATTGAATATAGAATCGCATTTATTAAAAATATGCTTAAAAAATTAATCAAATCTACCCATGTAATTAAGATTACTGACTATTGTAATCAAAACTAATGATTACAAATGTAGTCATGATTGAAAGTAATCAAGATTAAAAGTAATCATGATTGATGTATTCATGATTACTTTCAATCAGATTATTAATCCGATTACAAAAGTAGTTGATTACGACCTCTATATTGCTTCTTCTATGGTTTGTACTCTAAGGGGCCCATTACACGGTAGGCCGTATGTTTATTGTACTCTGTGACGGCAGGTTTTGCTGTCAGTTTTACAAGGCAGGGGGTAGCACAGTGTGATAAGATTCAGGTTTTTGTGTCATCAACTCATCATGTTTTTATTGAGTTAATCGATAGAGTCTACAATTCCGATGATTAGAGTAAAACTCCGGGTTCGCTAAGACTTGTACTTTTTTTTTTATATGTCAAAGTTTCGCAATATCTTAATACTTACTTATTACAGAATTTATTTATTCTATCGAAAAAAGGTATAATAGCCTACCGCTCTACTAATTCCTGTTGCTTTAGTATGAATGGGTCGAGAGATATGATTTTTTTTCTCATTTTTCGTTTTCATTTTTTTATTCATCTAAACCGCCGTAGTAGGTCATTCCTACATCAAAAAATTGCTGATACTTTCTATTATGTGTAGTATTAATTCCAAAACCTAACTCATTGGTTTCCAGGAATTATTGGAGATTCAAAATTTTCCTTAGGGGTGTCACTTTCATGTATCCGAAAAAAAACCAATAACAATATATTTTATCTGAAAAAAAGGTGTTTTTATATAATTAATATGGAGTTGGCTATTCAAAAGGAAAATGTATATAAATTTGTAAAATATTATGTAGGCTAACCGAACTAAAATTCATCTTCATTGTTAGTTACAATTAATTCAACATGAGAATAATTAATCATCGATGGCTAGATTCTTTCTGGTATGGTCTCAATAAAGACAATGCGGCCGGTGGCAATGGGATTTTGTTAGCCTTTTTTTCTCTCTCTAAGAGGTTGTAATCAGAGATAATTGGATCCGATGAGACTAAAGCTCTGTGAAAAAGGTCAAACATAGTTGCTTCACGAGATTTCTTTCTGGTATGTTGCTCTCTGTCAAACCTCCAAAATTTGTTGCGTGACTCAGCCGCTTGTTTAGAGAGCATGCCAATAGGTAAATTTGATTTTTCTATAATTTTCGACCCCTGTACTAAAATTCTGTGAAGCGTGACAGTCATAGGATGCCATCCATACTTCGCAACATATTTGTATGCCAACTCTTTGCAAAAAGTTGTGAATTTTTCAGGGTCAATTGGCAGGTTACTAGACAAAACTGTTAAAATAACATAATTATAATCCATCAAATAGCCACTGTTCAATGTTCAAAATGTTTGCAAAGTACGGTTACGGTATAAAGCTTGACTGGCGCTCAGTCCCCTGAAATTGTTCCAACTCCAGATGGGACAACCATTGATTTTGCTTTATAGCAAAAACTATAATTTAATAAATATAGTTACATAATATATATAAATAACGTGTGTGTAGTTAACGTAAATGATTTAAGCAGGGGCTAGTTCTCAGCGTATCATATCAAAAATCAATACAATTGATGTAATACATGATTAAATTGATTTAAAAGAATTAGATAGGTATAATAAAATTCATGTAGATAAAAAATACAAAATAAATTATTCTAAAGGATTGTTATAAATCAAAAAGTATAATAAAATTGATTTAAAAGAATTGTAAAATATAAAAGTATACTAAACTTGATTCAAAAATAAGTTATAAAATCAAAAAGTAAAATAAAATTGATTTTAAAGAATTGTAAAATTAATAATAAAAAGAACTAAATTGACTAAAAAATATTTAATAAATTGTCTAAAATGTTGATATATTACTCATGTTTAATGTTGATTGATATACTTATGAGACATCGGAAAGGATTTTCTTTTATTTACTATTAGTTGAGTCTTTTGAGTTAGAATTTATAGACGGTTTCCAAAAAAGGTGTATCAGTCAACGTGATACCAATTTCTCCATTTGTCTTTTAATTTCCTTTATAAAATTACTCAATCTTTGCCATCTAAGCCACAAAGTAATGATATCTTGTTATGGTCGTGATAAGGAAGCTAAAACTTAATAAAAATAAACAAATTATGTTTTGGTTGAAGTGGTAGCCCTAAGTGCGGATATTTCGGATATTATTAAAATTTCCAATTACTCGTGGAAACCAAAGAGTTAGGTTTTGGAATTAATACTACTTATAATAGAAAGTATTAGCAATTTTTTGATGTAGGAATGACCACCTACTACGGCGGTTTAGATGAATAAAAAAATGAAAACGAAAAATGAGAAAAAAAAAACATATCTCTCGACCCATTCATACTAAAGCAACAGGAATTGGTAGAGCGGTCGGCTATTATACCTTTTTTCGTTAGAATAAATAAATTCTGGAATAAGTACTTCCATTAAATTATAATGATTTTTTTTCATTTTTCAAGAGTCAGATATTGCGAAACTTTGACATTAAAAAAAAAAAGTACAAGTCTTAGTGAACCCGGAGTTTTACTCTAATCATCGGAATTGTAGACTCTATCGATTAACTCAATAAAAACATGATGACACAAAAACCGGGATCTTATCACACTGTGGGTAGCAAGTAGCAACTGCTACACATTTTAATTTCTTAGTATTCAGCGCCATCTATCTACCAGGACATAAATTAAAAATGAACAGTGTTGTCAGCGTAAATCGATTAGGAAATTGGTAGTATATTTTAATAGAACTGTAACCATATAATTTTTATTTTTGATCTATTGTGAGTTAGTTATAATTTTTTTAATGTTTGTAAAAGTTCCCGGATCATAATAATTTATTAATATTTTGTTCATATTGATCAAAAATATACTTTTAGTAGAATTTATAACACAAGATAGGGCCACACTCAGACCAACAAAAAAAGAAAGACGGCGCATCGCGAACATCAAAAGTGAAGCCATAAAACCGTGCTCCTGCAAGTAAACATACACGCTCACGCACACACCTACACTAAAACCATGCTCATCGCTCTTAGTACGTCACGAGTCGTCGTCAAGCTAACATAGATTAAAAAAATATAATTATGCCTTCCTGTGCAGTGAAAAGTTGCAAAAACAACAGCAAATCACATAAAAAGTCTCACGGAATCACTTTACACTTGTAAGTACTTGAAATAATATCGTTTCTATATTATTAAATTTTAGATTACTTGGAACAAAAAACCTCAACGAACGAAAGTAGCGACATAAGGGGTTGCCATAATACGATTTAAATTTTCCCCATTCGATTAATACATACAAATAAATATTGATTTGTTACTTCGAGTTATATTCCTATTTTCTTTTTTATGTATTGAATATTTTGGGTTTCCAATTAATACCAATACCATACTCAACAATATCTTACTCGTACAATATTATACTAGTTCCTACTCGCACAAATATCCCCAAATTATAGGGAAAACATTTAACAAATGGCAAGCCTTCGATACACACATAGATAAAAAGGTGGCTTCAGTTTTAATGTTCGTGGCGCGCTGTCTATCTTTTTTTGTTGGTCTGAGGGGCCACATGATATTGACATTTCATAGCAAAAAAAAAAGTGTCGACGGTTGCGCTTATTTTTGTAATTATTTCGTTTTCTTTCCGATTTAAGAGTAATTTACGTTGAGTTTGTTACTCCGTATTTGCTAAAAATCTTGGAAGATAAACTTTCCCATCGTGTCTCTTCTTTCTAAATCACGTTGAGTTGATTGTGTTCCTCCGTGTGTTCCCCTTTGTGTTCCTCCGTGATCGAACAGAATTGCTTAGACCCTCAGTAAATTGGAGTGTTTTGTGTTTTTTAATAACAATGTCTCGAAACAAGTGTTGTGTGCCCGGCTGCCTAGTCATCAAAGATGACGGTTAATATATATTGAGTTAAGTAATGTTTTGTTTTACCCATTAGATATGAACATAAATATAAGTGGTATTTGTTTTATTATCCTCGAAACAACAAGTTTAGTGTAATACCTAATTTGCTTTACCGAGTAGAATAATGTAGAATGGTAAGAAATTCTGCTGTGGTTAAAAACTAAACCTAAAAATATATCAGAACCAGATTTAATTTTTTTAGGTTTAGATTTCCTACAGCATAAATTTTTAACCGTTCTACATTAATACTCGGTACAATATAGCTGTGTGTAGTACTACTACGTAGGTATCGTATGTGTTTGAGTGTGTAATAGTGTATGTCCTGGTAACTAGATGGCGCTGCCTACGAAATTAAATATACATAAAATACGAAATTAAATATGCCTACGAAATTCTTAAGTTACCAGTCTATCTCCAATAGTCGTCTATGAATCAAGGATTGTGACTGACCGTCACTGACGAAGTACGCTGGACTTAATAGGTACTATCGATGACAAAATGAAGACATAAAATTTGATTTTCGCCATTTTGGCTTTGGCGCTGATAGCAACGTGAAGGTTTACCGTGGAACTAATATTAGAGATGGGATAAATCCTTCGATAAAAAATACTTTTATGAACTTTTTTGATCGTTTTAACCACAGAGTAATTTATTACATAAGATAAACTTCCAGTTATTTTTATGCTGCATAAGGTGAATGGGTAGTTGAGGTTAAAACACCAAAAACCTCTTAAGAGGTCATTGTACTCATCATTATGAACAACTTTTACTATGGGACCAAATCTGAAATCGCGAAAAAAAATCAGCTGTTCCCTATATTTTGACGAGTTACGAACGTAAATGTAGGGAACAGCTGATTTTTTTTCGCGATTTCAGATTTGGTCCCATAGTAAAAGTTGTTCATAATGATGAGTACCTATTATACGTACAATTACCTCTTAAGAGTCCGTGCATAAAATTCCCTCGCTAGAGTTTAGGTAAATTCATTGCAGTGCTATGTTTGTGTGCACCGTTCACGCACACATGCCTAAAAATCGAGCGTAGTGATCGCTTATACAGTTTTGATCCTTTAGATGATATTTTTTTATTCATATAGGTACGGTTAAGAAATAAAAATCTGGAATGTTTGTCTAATATAGTATTCGTTTAATAAAATCAATATAAATATGGTACAATTTGGTTTTAAATGCATTTAGGTACATTGAGACATTTAATAACATTGTGGTAAGCGTCTTACATAAATATCTACGAGTAGGAATCATCGATGAAGGAAAACATTGAATTACCTTAATATGCATACGCATATTTAAAGTTTTCCTGCATCGATGTCAATGATGACTAAGATATTATACTTACTTAGAAATTTCAAACAAATTGAAAAAGTCTTCTTGGGACTGGGCCCGTATTTGAAACCTGCAGGGCAATTGCGTAACACATCATCAATCGGAATCGGTTTCATTTTGACAGTTCAACAACATTAATTGCGTTATTTACGTGTTGAGCAGACAATTTTTTCGAACTTATGAAGCAATGGATTAGCAATTTGCTTCAAAATGATTCAGATTCCGATTGATAGTGTGTTACGCAATTAGGTTGCAGTATTAGAAAAAAATAAACATGTTGCCCTTTGCGGCTGTCGAAAATTATTATATATATTATACATATATAATAATTTTCGACAGCCGGAAAGGGCAACACTATAAGACTTTCATTTTTACGATTTGGCCACGAAACCCTTAAAAAATAATGAACAGCATAATATTTTTCATACCATGTCTGATTGTACTTCTTCAAAGCTTGGAACTATTGATTTTTTCGAGGTGTTATATTCATTATTCTGAAAGCATAAATAGTTAAAATTATGTATATACTGTAGGTACTTATGTAAATTCGTAATTTATTTATATAAGACACAGGTGATGCCATGCCTAGATCAAGCTGATATAAGTTTTAACAACTCATGTCAACTTTATCATAGAACATTATCACTAGTAATTATGTGTTTTCAGAACTCCCATAGTCATCGATTTCCTAAAATTACCAATATTTGAAAATAAGAATGTACTCGTAAATATTTCTTTATGCACTTTTAGCGTTGATCGAAAGTAAGAGCTTACATATTCTTGAGACAAAGCCGTAGCGATTTGATTCGAATTACGTTCTGTTAGAATTTGTCTGATACGTGCCAATCCCAAGTTTCGTCGTTTTTTTTTGGTGATGCACTGGTAATGCGATCCTTTCTTTCGACCTATTGTCTACAACAAATTTGTATATTAATACCAGTAACTTATGGGCAGTGAAGGGCTCAATCACTAAAATTCTTCAGCGATTGATTAGTCAAACTAAAGCTTTAGAGCCATTAAAAAATACGTGTGTGGTCGCGGGGCCTCCGTCAGGAACGAGGTTCTTTCGCACCCACAATTTCGGATTTACATTTTGACCTCACTACTGACTTTAGCACCTTCGAAAACTAAGAAAACGACACCCATGACAAAATTTTGAAAATGTTCACAGCCGCCATCTTGGATTTACATTTTAACGTCACTATCGGTTTTAAAACCCTCAAAAACCATAAAAACGACACCAAAGACAAAAATTTGAAAATTTTTGTTGCCGCCATTTTGGATTCATATTTTGACCTCACTATTGACTTTAGCACTCTCGAAAACTATGAAAATGACACCTATGACAAAAATTAAGAAAATTTTCGCTGCCGCCATCTTGGATTTACATTTTGACCTCACCGGCTTTAGCACACTCGAAAACTAAGAAAACGACAACAGCGCCAGCCGGGTCCAACTATAGCTAAGAACCATCCAAGTGACACAAAAAGAATAAGGAAAAAATCCAACCAAATCGGCCAACCCGTTTAGGATGAGAAGAATTACGAACAAGCGCACACCGGAATTTTATATAAATAAAAAGTCTAGGCATGCAAAATTTTAATGTTCTTCCTAAATCAGCAAAGTACTTACTTAAAATAAAATTAATACTTACCGGATCAAAATGTGGTAGTCGGCGTACAATTTCTGGAATATTTTTACGTAGAACACCCGCGTGCCTGCGATGCAAAGTGATACGTCCTCACGCTGGGAAGGCCCGGTCGCTACTGACGGGATCGGTTTTGCGCGGTCGATAATATAGTTTACTTTGCCATTTATTTACGAAATGAAAATAATATTTATTTATAAAATAAAATTCAGATTCTATTTAATGGTTAACTTAAGATTAATAGGTAATTTAAAAAAAAATTAAAAGTTATTCTAAGATATAGAAAAAAATACTCATTTGTCTTGAAATTTCCCAAAAATTACGTAATTTCAAAAAATTTTTCCTGCTATATTTTGTATTGAAGTTAAAAAAGTGTCCCGCCACGTGCAAGTAGCCCATATAATAATGCTGGTAATATTTTTTAATGTTCAAAATCAAAAGTAGTATTTTGTACAAAGATAAAATCAAACGTCAGTCTCGCGTCATTTTTTAGAAAACTTGTTGCGAAATTTAGTGATTTTCCATGAACTACTTATTGTTTTTGAAAAATCCCTTTCAGCCACATGCTATACAAAGAACTAAACTTTTCAAATCAGAAATAATTTTATAGAAATTACCTTTCTCTTTCTCACAAACAATGAACAAAATTGATCAAAATCAGACAATTTCGTGCACGGCCCCTTAAGAGGTTTTTGGTGTAACAAATAACCCTGTATAATTAGATTTAGGACTCCAATTTTCCATTTTCATGTTTTTCAGTCGTATCTGCTTAGTTGAGCTGATGGGAAATTAAGTATTTTATTAAAGTAAAAATGACTAAAGGACCTATACAGTACATTGTAGACGGCAAGTTTTATTTCGATGTCTTTACTTCGGAAACATGTACTTACACATTACCTACATATAATATTTATCTTTTGAAATTACAAACTAGTATTTGCTAATTTGTTTTAGCTAATCAAATTGCAGAAATTTCTGGCGACAGTACATTTATATTTGAAAGACGTAAATTTAAAATTATTTACTGTCTGAAGAAAATTATCGATACATTAACGACATAGAACATTTACAACCCTATTAAAATGATTGTATTCAATATATTAATTATGTGAAAACTGAGCCCTAATTACACGTATACCTACAGAGCGTTAGGTTAAACGAGGGACATACTTTGAGGGGAGTTAGTACTCATGAAAATGAACAACTTTTAATATGGGAATAACTCTAAATCGCGAAAAAAAGAATCAACCGTTTCCTACATATTTTATGTTCGCATAGCTCGTCAAAAGTACATTTTGACGAGCTATGCGAACAGCTGATGTTTTTTTTGCGATTTCAGGTTCGGCCCCATAGTAAAAGTTGCTCATTTTCATGAGTACCTACTAACTCCCCTCAAAGTGTGTCCCTCGTTTAACCTAACAACCTGTATATGATGAGATATTAATATAAACATTTATTCTAAATAGGTATAAAATAGTATTAAAAATGCTCACAAAAGCAATTAAAACATAATTATAAAGTCATGAAATTCACTTACTTGTGCAAGGTTATTCCGCTGCCTTTTTGATAGCGAGTTTTACAAAATGCGCATGCTTTCATAATAAAAATGTTCTAAATATCACGTAGTAAACACAAAATACGCAAAAAAAAAAATAAAAAAAAAAACCAAACAACTCAAAGTCCATTTGAAAGAACGTGCCAATTTTATTTCCTGAGTAGGTACCTACCCCGAGCTGCTTTGAATCGGCACAAAAAACAACTGTCATTTCGTAAAATTTAATCCAAATCTGGTCAGCCGTTAAGTTATCGAAACTTTTATCTATGTACTAGCAGCACCCCGCGGTTTCACCCGCTTAAGTTTCCCGTGGGAATATCAGGATAAAAACTATCCTATGTACTTTCCCGGGACTCAAACTATCTCTACCTATACATATAGCTAAATCGGTCTGCTCTCAAATTACGAAGTTTATTTTTTACATACCTAAGTACTTCTTTGACATAATCTTTTTATTATTCGACATAATGTATACTTACAGACAATTCTAATTTTTCACCTCTTTAATAGTGGTTTTAGTTTAGTAGGTTTTTATGTTTCTGGGGGCACGGGAGTGTCCCCGCCAAGACGAGCCAAGTGAAGCGCAAGGGCACTAGCTACCTTTTCTTGAAGCACTTCGTCGTATTTTTGAACCCTCTTAACTTGGGTTTGGAGTATACCAGATAAACAAAATTTTCGGGATATGATGTCAGTGGTTGACTTATTAAACCTATAAAGTTTCAATTGCATAGCTGTTATACTTTAGATTTTCTTGATATCTAAAATACCCCGATTTCGTCACTGATTCACTGACTCACTGACTGATGATCATCAATATTCTTAAGGTTCTTCCTGAAGTCCTAGAAAGCTGAAATTTGGTATGTAAGCTAGTAATAGTACACAAACAACAAAAAAATCTTAATACTTGAAACTTTTACCCCCCCAACCCCTTAAACTAGGGGGTGAAAGTTTGTATGAGACTTTCGCAAATTTTGATGCTAGAGATCTGAAAATTTATATAGGGGGGCCCTTGTTATAAATAAACCCCAAAAAAAGAAAGAAAAAATGAACAACAGAAAAAATACTCGTATAAATATCATAAGCAACTTACAAAAAGAAACGAAATCCCACAAAAACATTTCATGTTAAATGTTGCCAAGACGAGACCATGTAGCTCGCACTGTCAAAAAGTAATCAGATCTCATGTAGAGCCAAGCTTCTAACTCTACACGCCCTAACTCTACAAGGCCTAACTTCGCAAACTCTACACCTTAGTTAAAATATATGGCTTGGCCATTTCGCTACATTCACATGAGCCTAAGGTGAAAAACTCTCATACTGTTAATGGTTCCTGTGAAACGGCCAAGCCATATATTTTGACTAAGGTGTAGAGTTTGCGAAGTTAGGTCTTGTAGAGTTAGGGCGTGTAGAGTTAGAAGCTTGGCTCTACATGAGATCTGATTACTTTTTGACAGTGCGAGCTACATTGTCTCGTCTTGTAAAATGTAAAAAAATACCGTTCCCCCCCGTTATCTCCGAAGTTTGCAAAGAGAAAAATCTGAAATAATTCTATGTGATAGAAGTTTATGGAAAGATTACAGGAAAAATAAAACGATGTAAGTATATTGAAATAGCACACTTTTTCAGAAATCATCAACAAAAGTTACACTAGTTCCACTATCGGTCAAGACTATCGGTCAGCCCCATCGGCTGACATAAAACTGCAATATTCTACACCGCAGTGCGCAGTGTTAAAATTCTCTAACGAATATAGGCCTCGCCGATGAAAATTTAAAAACATATGATGGCACGGAACCCTCGGTGCGCGAGTCCGACTCGCTCTTGCCTGTTTTTATTTTATTTTATCAAGTATCAGAATCTGGTACTTGTTGACAGGCCTACGCTGTCTTCCCACACCTACTGTAATTTGAAAACACCACTGACCTCCTTGTATTATAGAGGTCAGTCACTGTAAAAGCCAATTATTTTTAAAAAGAGTAACCGTGGAGTTTCTTGCCGGTTCTTCTATAAAGGAAACGACCAATTGGAACCATTGGAACCGTGCACCGAGCTTCTGACGTTTCAATGCCCATGTCGGTTTATGTGAAATAAAATATTTTGATTTGATTTGAGTCAGTAGAGTTTTGGTCGTTTTTGTTGTGTTGTGACTTGTGATTCTGTTAACAATAGTGGTTGGGGGGGGGGGGGGGTCGAATGTTTAAACAATACGGTGATGTTTATAAAAGAATAGACATTGTTCAAATCTTGGCCCAAAACTTCTACAAATATTAAGTTTCACTCAAATGGTGTTTAAGAATTAGAATAATTACAGTAATTTTTTTTATTAGTTTGTGGGGAAACCCTCAAAATGCGGCTTTGGGGATAAGACCGGGGATTGTGGCATTTACCTCACTAAAACCACCATCTGCGCATGGAAAGTGGCATCGTTACCTCTCAGAAGACCGATCCGATACTCCCTCTGTGCAACGCCTGTTAGGGCACAGCCCTAGGGAGACTGCAAAGGGGTCTCTCCTAAACCTAACTGTGCAAGAGTGCAAGGCACCACGTGACCACTGTGCGTCGTCTACACGACAGCAGTCATATTTTATAGTTTTTAGGGTTCCGTACTCAAAGGGTAAAAACAGGACCCTATTACTAAGACTCCACTGTCCCTCTGTCTGTCTGTCTGTCTGTCACCAGGCTGTATCTCATGAACCGTGGTAGCTAGGCAGTTGAAATTTTCACAGATGTATTTCTGTTTCCGCTATAACAACAAATACTAAAAACAATAAAATAAATATTTAAGGGGGCTCCCGTACAACAAACGTGTTTTTTTCGGCGTTTTTGCCTTGTGATACGGAACCCTTCGTGTGCGAGTCCGACTCGCACTTGGCCAGTTTTTTGTTTGTTCCATAACCTTTTGAAACATTTCCTAATTATGTTGGCGCTGCTTTTAAAGTATCTGGACGTTACCGCATGAATATCAGACAAGAAATTGTCATGTGGGCAGAGAAGGTCACTGATACGACGCATTTCCTAAGCAAACTTTTATAAAAGTCGTTCGATGTTGGTACCAGTTTTACGGTCTACCTACGGACTGAATCATGGTAAGTAAGGTTGGGGAAATAAGTAGCACGAAGCGAGAATGTTGTTACGAAAAGCTAGAAATCATAACATTGGAGTAGCATGTAATAAGGCCGTGTTTAAAAAACAATTGAGCCCCCTTTTTTTTTATAAGCTTTTATTATTACAAGCTTAGCTTGCACTGTTCGTATGTAATGTAAGTTGTCCGTCAAAATATTGAAACCATTCGACCATGATAAAGTAAATAATATCACACTAAATTCAATTTGGCCGCCGCTCTAAGATGGCGGTTTACATTTTTTTCAATCCCCTTAATATGGGTCTTATCAAATGAAAGGGCTTGAAGAGTAGAAAATGATAAATTTAGTAACATCACACTAAATTCAATATGACCGCCGCTCCAAGATGACGGATTAAAAAAAGTTTTACATAACAAGCTGACCATCATTCATAGCACACGTTCAGCCCTTTGGAACTCGACATCATTTATGAGCTGATCAAGTACTTCACTGTTTTCTTCTTCTTCTTCATTTACATATGATATGTTACCGCTTCTTCATGTGCCTGTATTAAGGCATTTTCAAGCTGTCGGTGCCGTTGACGAAATAATTCCATGTGGTCATTCATTGCCTTTAGTCTATCTACACTAGCTAAGAAAGCTTCTCTTGCAGTACTGAAACCCTCAAGCAATTCGGTTTCACCTCGGAAAGTTTTGTATTGAACTAATAAACTATAATAGAAACTCTTAGGATCCGTCCCGACATAATTTTTATTTCAAATCAATAAAATAATGTAAATAAATAATAGTAAAAGAAAAGTCAATAATAAATCTTTAAGACTAAAAAGTAAAAAACGTAAATGAAAAAAAAAAGTTTTCGAAAACAAGCTTTTATTTAAATAAAAACGTAACCTAAAAAAGAAAGAATAACGCGAACTAAAAAGAAAAAATAAATTAAAGTGACAAAAAGCTTGAGGCACCGGTGTACGGTATCCGTTATACAGGTGTAGGTACACAATTACAATGCCTCAAGCGTTTAAAATTTATCTAATACTTATTTTAAAATGACAATGTCACTTAAATTTATTTTTTCTTTTTAGTTCGCGTTATTATTTCTTTTTTTTAGGTTACGTTTTTATTTAAATAAAAGCTTGTTTTTAAAAACTTTTTTTATTTTCATTTTATAATCCGACTGCTGCGAAGCTCAAAAGAAGGTTATTATTTGTTTTTTTTTTCAAAATATGAAAGGTTCGTGAACTGACAAATATAATGCAAGAGCGATCGAAGCGATCTAGAAATTTGAAGCATCTTGAACCCAATCTGCCGGTCGATTCTGTAAAAATCTGACCGTGAAAACTTAGGTGAAGTGAATTTTTTTTTGCTAGGAATTGACACTACTGACAGCTCACTTCACCTAAGTTTTCACGGTGAGATTTTTACAGAATAGCACCGCTGGTTTCATCGAAGAGCGAGCCAAGCGAGCTCATAGTGGGGCATTCTGACCAGTTACATTTTCATTGTGATTTTACTAAGATAATGCAAGAACTAGAAAATTGGAGCATCCTGACTCGGAAACTGGCTGTGTAGGGTTGAACCGGCGCACCTTTTAGGGGCGGAAAATTTGGAGACCGTATTATTTTTTATCACCGACCGTATTCATTGGCTTTCTCCTCTTCCCTTTCATTGACGTTGGTACATTCAACGGTACCGCAAAATTCTGTATTCTATGGTAAAAATTCTTGCGACCTTCACAAGATCGTGGGTCCGGGCTACCCGTGCTGTGGTTTCTGCTACGCGGTCGCCACTCGAAGAGACTTCTGTTCTGTACGAAACCCCCCGGGGTCCAGTCCACCTGAAGTTTAAACAAAATTAATAAAATTAATTTCTTGTCGGTATAGCCGACCTCGTATCTGTTGGCACCGGCCACTTGCACGTCATATTTTTAGTGACAAGTGACGTTGTCTATGACGTTTGCTAGTTTATAAAAATAATCTTAAAAAGAGGCTGATATATTTTAAAAATGTATGCATCGTTAGAAGCCCATAAAGTTTTTAGAGGTTCATTAATTTAAAAAGTTTACGTCATTAGAAGGTTAATAAGTTTTTAGAAAATCAGAAATATTTCCCATAGGTATGAGCTCAGTGACCAGACCCTGGTTTCGTTCCACAAATTTGCCTACGATACCGATGTAATGGCTGACGAATGAAATTAGTTAAAGGTGCGAAGGAATTTATAATACCTACGTAATTTGTCGTTTTGCAAGATATTTGTAAGTTTGTACATATTTAATAAATGCGGATGGAGTAACTTGCAACACTTTAGTCAAATGTTTACGCTTTCGAATTAAAATAATTCTTCGCATAAAAATCTAGTACCTAATTAGCTACTTTTTACAGAAACAATTAACAATGTGAAACTAAAAATGGCGTCAATTGATAAGTGGGTCATTAACATTATGCAAAAAAAAACACGCTTAGGTACGTAGCTATTATTTGGAACGTCTACGCTTCCTCGTATCTTTTCCGTGGCTTCTACGCAACATCCACGTGTTGTCTACATAGTGTCATCCCAACCCCATTATGTATTGAACAGTTTGGAGTAGAATTTGGTCAGGAGGAGAAATTGGGCCTTATTTGAAGATGCCATGGGTGATGTTGTTACAGTGAATTGAGATCGGTACCTACCATGAGATAAAAACAAGTTTTTCTTGTATTTATTTGTATAGTAAATTAGTTAGTCATTTAATTTAGTATTCTAGTGTAATTAGTTTGTAATAATCTAAATAAAATTGAGGGTAATAAGACATAACACTTTATACAAGAAAACTCTTTATAATAATAAATTTTTCTTAAATCAAGTGTATCAGTTGGGCTAGGAAACATTTGGTTCCAACAAGACGGGGCCACATGTCATACGGCACGAGCCACAATCGAGACATTGAAAAGAATGTTTCCGGGTCGATTAATTTCGAGACACTGTGACATTGATTGGCCCCCAAGAACCCTGGTTTTTTTCCTGACTGTTTTCTGTGGGGCTATCTATCTAAAGTGACGTGTCTATTCTAGCAGGCCAATGAACCTACCTTCAACAATTAAAACAAAATATCCGAGACACAGTCACTGAGACAATGCAGGAGATGTGTGAAAATATCATGAAAAACGCAATGAAAAGGGTTCACATCTGCCATGCTGCTAGAGGTGGACATTTTATTAAGTAGTATACTTTGCTCTTTCAAACTCAAAGCATTTATTTGAATTAAACCTTGTACAGGCACTTTTGAATTGTCAAAATTAAATAGTCCGTCAGTTAGTCCGAAAGTTGAAGCTAGTTGCCCATTCCAAAACGTAGATCTCTATGGAGAAGAACGGGCAAGAAACTCCATTGACACTATTTAAATCAAGATATTACAAAATCCTGGGTACATTATTCTTGTTGCTTCTATATGTGAGAACAATGTAAAAAAAAAGACACAAATGAAGAAACAATTCAAAATATAAGATTAAAAATAAGCATTGGCAGTTAAGAGATGACCAGTCTCAACCGACAGCGCCCGTTCACAAACATGACGCGTGGATCAGCACCATCCAGCTCAACCTTTGCTCAAGCTTTGTCAGTCAATTTTGGCTTACTATGTTACTCATGGGGTGGGGCGAGTAAAACTTTGTTATTGAAAGAGAAACATCCTGTATAAAGCTTGTAAAGTACTTACAGTTCGACAGTTAATTATAATGAGCACTGTACTAAAACAACACGCAGCGCTTCCATACAGCACTGAATTTACAAAAAGGAGACGGAAAGATATAGTTTGCCCTCAAAAAAGTACAAAACATGCTTTCACTGCCAAATTTTATATGTACAGACGCCAGCATATCAACCTACCCGAAACTGTCAAATTTTCCCAAACAACTTTGAACCTTATGTTTTAGCGATAAAGTTGAAAATCTATTAAATAGATTTGACAGTTTTTTTTTAAATAGCTTGATGTGCTGGCGTCTTTATCTCGGACCGCTACTCTATAATAGGCTAAATGATAAAGGGAACATCTACTCCTTAAATCATAGTAACTGCAAGAAAATCCTTATGGAGGCTCTTGAACTATGTCCTATGAATATACAGAGAAGTTATTACTTGTGCTAAAGTAAATATTGTTCGTGTTATATAATTTTATACACATTTTTACATTATTATGTACCAATAAGATTAATATGATAATACCTATGTGAATATTTAATCAATTAATGTTACCTTCAATCGCCTGAAACACAGGATTAGGTACCTAGTTCAGGCACAAATCATGGGTGAACTTGACAAAGATTTAAGAAAAACTGTATTTAACGTTAGTCCTTATGTTTTAGAATAAATTTTATTATTACTATTATATTTGTCTTAATACCTACTTCATTTCCGGCCGTAAAATACTATATTAAAAAAAACTTTATATTTCTTATATTGTTTTTATAAAATAATTAAAAAAAAATAAAGTGTATACCTGTTATTTGCCCATCCTGTAGTTCTATTTTCTACCACCTATAGCGCTACTAAATAAAACTACAAAAGTCGCGCCGAGTTTGCAACCGTTTCCGAAAATATAGATGAAAACCAGTGATTTTAAAGATGTTTAATAAAAACAATTGCATAAATATTGCGAATCTCAAACGATCATTAAAATAGCCGTAGATTAGAGAAAAGGTTTTGGGGGATAACTGGCTCGTAAAACAGGCTCAAGTGTCCATGCAAACTGGCGTTCGACGGGCTCCTGCGGAGTATATTACTGATAAGTATGCAAAATACGATAAATTAAGAATATTGCAGGATTAGGCTACCTAATATTTACGAAGTACTTCCATGACAGCCCTGCTCGTGTTATACTTGTGGTGGAGTATTTTGATTTAGTCTTAGACATTCACAAAGATTGCGGTCGTGGCGGTTGCGACAAAATTCAGTGCAAACTGACAGTGAGACAGATTTATTATCGTTAGAAAAGTCATCGAATTATCTGTTAGTCTCATTATGTCCTGTCAAATATCATAATATTAAATCGTGTCTATTTAAAAAAATATATAATTATGTCACTTCCTAAAATAAAAGTCTGATTATTAGCGTTACTTACCTGCGCCATTTTGTACTTTGGTACAGACAACAAAGGAGATAAGTATACAGGATCGTTGGATATAGTTGAAGTTTAGTAAAAAACCGATGTAGTTTGTTGCCTGATATTTAATTTGATAAATAAGCTTGCTGTTTGTTTTCTATTAATATATATTTTTTTCTATTAATAAAATAAAATTTTATTCGAAAGCATCCATCGGTTTCTTAGTAGTAAACTTCAACTATATCCGACGATCCTGTATACTTATTTCCTTTGTTGACTGTACATTATTTACTAAAACTGGTGAAATAATACGACGACATCTGATTTATTTATGCTTCATTCATGGTAACCCTAACATAATTATGACTTTTGACGAAATGGATGCGATTAGAAGCGTCGTCAATTTATGCATTATACATAACGGCGATAGTAGGTTTGCATACAACGAATCATACAATCCTACTCTTCGTCAACGCAGCTTACTCGCATCGTTTGCGTAGTAGGTGCTACGAAACGTTGTAGCGCCTAGTCGACGGCTACGCTGCTTATTCGCACCGCTCGCGTAGAAGGTGCTACGAGACGTCGTAGAGACTACGCGACGCCTACGCTGCCGCTGCTTACTCGCATTGATTACGTAGTAGGTGCTACGAGATGTCGTAACGCCTACGCGAGCTATGCTGCTTACTCGCAACGGTTGCGTAGTAGATGCTACGAGACGTCTGGCGCCTACGCGACGTCTACGCTGCTTACTCGCATCGCTTGCGTAGTAGGTGCTACGAGACGTCGCAGCGCTTACGCGGCGCCTGTGCTGCTTACTCGCATCGCTCTGGCGTGGTAGGTGCTACGAGTTGTCGTAGAGCCTATACGACGCCTACGCTCCTTACTCGTATCGCTTGCGTAGTGGTTGCTATTAGATGTCGTAGCGCCTTAGGGCGGTGCGAGCGGTGCGACGGCACCGGGCGATATCATGGGAGGGCGCTGAAATCAACCGAAATGCGACCACCGGGCATCAGTCAACGAATAGTTACTAATACTAACTATCCGATGACCGATGATAGTAACTAATAAAGCGCGGACGCGAAATATAGATCGAGTCGCCACGATCATTTGGGCGCGCAAACACAGCGGGTGGCGCGGAAAGGACCATTTATTGGAAAAAACTTGTGCTGATTTGCAAATCAGTTTGACAGGGGCGCCACATTAAGATTTAGCACCACCTAAAAAAAAATCTAGGTCCGGCTCTGCGTAGCGCATACGCGACGTCTAAGCTGCTTTCTCGTATCGCTTACGGAGTAGGTGCTACAAGACGTCGTAGCGCCTATCACGAGCTACTTCTCAGACGGACAACTGTACATCGCTTGCAACTGCGCTACCAGTCCTGACTCTCTTCATATTTTGGCTGCTGAGACTAAAAGTACAAACCGGAGGGTTCCGTAACATCCGGGCATATGAAATTAAATGTTTTTTTTTTTATATTTGAGTTGATTGAATAAAAGGTAAATTGCGGTTTACGATTTATGATGTATTAAAAAAAACTACTTACCTACTAGATCTCGTTCAAACCAATTTTCGGTGGCAGTTTACATGGTAATGTACATCATATATTTTTTTTAGTTTTATCATATCTCTTATTTTAGAAGTTACATTAGAAACCTCAATATCATTTTTGAAAACCTATCCATAGATATCCCACACGTATGGGTTCGATGAAAAAAATATTTTGAGTTTCAGTTCTAAGTATGGGGAACCCTAAAATTTATTGTTTTTTTCTATTTTTGTATGAAAATCTTAATGTGGTTCACAGAATACATCTACTTTCCAAGTTTCAACAGTATAACTAGTTCTTATAGTTTCGGAAAAAAGTGGCTGTGACATACGGACGGACAGACAGACAGACAGACGTGACGAATCTATAAGGGTTTCGTTTTTTGCCATTTGGCTACGGAACCCTAAAAATAGGCTGTTATTTTAGTGTATTGAGTTGTCTTAAGACTTCCACGCGGACGAGGTCGCGGGAAGAGTCTCCGGGTCTATCGGGTTTGGCCAGGAACATATTTCACACTTTAACGGATTGTACCCGGTAATTTGCAGACTACCTAGTTAATGCGCATTTAACGTATTCGCTTTATTTCAAGTTGACGATGACGGAGTCTTATTAATTATAATTAATCATAATATGATTTATTATTCATAGTATATTTGAAGTGGGAGTGGGCCAGACACGTGCCAAGAATGCACCCGGAGAGATGGGCAAAGATAGTCACTCACTGGACGCCTGAGGCAGGATTTCGCCGCCGAGGTAGACCAAGGCGAAGGTGGTGTGGCGACCTAATATAATTTGCAGGGTTTTTTTATCTAACATGGCCAGAGATCGCACAAGACATCCCGCGGTTTTGACCCGCGGTTTGGACGAAAAAAACGGGCAAGAGCGAGTCTGGACTCGCGCACCGAGGGTTCCGTACCATCATATGTTTTTAAATTTTCATTGAGGAGGCCTATATTCGTCAGAGAATTTTAACAGAGAATTTTTGTGCACTGCGATGTACAATATTGCAGTTTTATGTCAGCGCCATCTCTCGACATCGGTCAAGTCACTATCGAATGGAACTAATGTAACTTTCGTTGATGATTTCTGAAAAAGCGTGTTTATTTAGGGACTTCATTTTATTTTTCCTGTAATCTTTACATAAACTTCTGTCACATAGAATAATTTCAGATATTTTCATCAAAAGTCGAAAACTATGCGGCCTAAAATGATACCCCACATGACCTAGTGCCCCACTTCGAATTTTTCAGACCCCTTTCAGTCCTTGTTGCAAAAAATATACATATATTTTTATATCTTATTTGCAAAATAGTTGGGCAAACGTCATCTAAAGCTATTCCAAATTTCAAGTTGATAGCATTAGTAGTTCTTGAGATATCCAGCTGTGACAGACAGACAGACTGAGTTTCACCATAAGGTTTCCATTTTACCATTTTGGTACGGAACCCTAAAAAGGGGAGGCCTCTGCCCAGCAGGCAACACAAAACAGGTTAACAAAAAAAAATAAGTAGTATGTTTGGTATTAATTATCAAAACGAGCAAATATATATTTTCCTGTTTCTTTGAATACAGATTTCTGTACCCGTTATGAGTTGGATTGTTCTAGAAAACACTAATGTATTTTATTTGGGAAATGTTTTATTTTCGTGATTTTATTTTAAGTTCTGTGAACCGTTCATATTTTGTCATGCAAAGTTTTAAGCTATATGGATAAAATGAACGAGTTTTGTTTTAAAACCGTTTAAAACATGAAACATCGTTATTATTATGTTTGACTGCCCCGTTCGTCCTGAGCTGCTGAGGTCCTGGGTTTGATTCCCGGGTAGGGCAAAGTGTTATTGAATTATTCCACCAGGGGGCCTCAAAAGGCCACTTCGGCAGAATCATAAAAGGATAAAATTATGAATCATATTGGACAGTTAACTGATAAGTTAATCGTATCAAATCCCATTGGTGAAGGATTTTTCAGTTATTTTTTTTCTGTGCTAAAATATAAATCAATCCAATCCAAATCCAATCCCAATCTCTTTGATTACACCTACGTAGTGCAGCGAAAAAAACAAAAACATGGACTGTCTTCGCCATATTCATCATTATCTGCCTAGCCTTTTCCCAACTATGTTGGGGTCGGCTTCCAGTCTAACCGGATGCAGCTGAATACCAGTATTTTACATGGAGCGACTACTGCGATTTTACTGTCTTCGCCATATTATGATTCATAATGTTATCCTTTTATGATTCTGCCAAAGTGGCCTTTTGAGGCCCCCTGGAGTTTCTCTGTAGCAGCCTGGAATTTGATGGCAATAGGCTCGCCCTTTATTAGGTACATGCGACTTAAACATACCTGGCAAAAAGTGAGCGTACAATAGGCTATACGAGTACACAACGTTATTTTTAGTATATGCGAAACCTGAATATATATATAGTTTTTTCGGAATAAGTAACTGCATCGATTCCAATAATTTTTACCCCATGTCATATTTTGTCCCAAAAATATTTAAAAAAGGTTAAAAGTTGGACACCGAGCGACACTAAGTAGGTTATCCAATCTCCGCGCCGAACGGTTAGGTACCTAGGTACTATTATCAACGAGCGCAAGACGGCGCGGCGCGAGCGGCGCGGGTAAGCATGTTTTTGTACGGACAAACAGGTAATAACTGTGATTTTACATGATGCAGTTTTGAAATTTTGTACATAGATTCTTTACATAAATACAAGACAGATGTTTCGGGTTACAGGCGTGATGTTATGTTATGATTTTCAACAAACGGAGAGACCTTTTGTCTTTCAAAATTAACATGTTTGAAGAGGAATGGCTTTAGGTCACACATAATCAGCCTATAGTGTTCCCACTGCTGAGATATAGGCCTCCTCTCTCTGAGGAGTGGGCCGTAATCCACCACGCGGGGCCGGTACGAGTTGGTAGATGTCACATATCTTGTTTGTGAATTTTTGGTTCTAGGTCATGCTGTTTTCCTTACGAATGTTCTCAGCTGGCTTCAGATCAAGAGTGCGTAATCTCCCAATTACGCAGTAAGATTTTGATTCCTAACTTATTTCTGAGTTTAAGTGGAACATTATTCGATACACAATAATTTCATTTAACTACAAAGAGACGCAGGATAATTTTGACGTCATTAAATTTGATGTTAAGGACTGAATATTTTTATTATTGTAGTTATTGTACCTAGATTCAGTTAGGTAGTAAATTGGTTGTCCGACTACAAGGAACAATTCAACTATTTATAACGTTGTAAATAACGTTCGTAGTTAGAGGCACCGCCTGCGCAGCCGCAGTTAGAGGCACCGAAGTTAATGCAACGGCAAGATGTGAAAGGTCAAATCGTCTCACATTTAAAACCAACAAATGCACAGTACCTATATTATATTATGTAAAATTAACGATACAACTCATTAGTATTCAATAATATGCTAAATAAAATGTTGCAATTTTAACAATAAATTAAAAAGCTATGAGGAGCCCCACTGTAATATTCTAATCTTGCTTTATCTATTATAATATTTCAAGGACCTTTTCCTCTATTGAATGAATAAATCGTATTTATTGGTAAATGCAAATAATTATTATTTTAATTCCTATGTGTTAAATCTTTAAAACACTTGATCTTCTTACTTTTTAACCGACTTCTAAAAAAGGAGGAGGTTCTCAATTCGGATGTTTGTATTTTTTTTTTTTATGTTTGTTCGCGCATAACTCCGTCGTTAGCCAACCGATTTGAAAAATTATGTTTTTGTTGGAAAGGGTATACTTCCCAAATGGTCCCATGAAAATTTTATCGAAATCGAACAAGCGGTTTTTGAAAAATCATCAAAAATCTAAAAATGTACCTACATTGTCTACATTAACGATCTTTTCGTTTTACTCTGCATTGCGTTTTTTGTTCGCGCATAACTCCGTCATTTACGAACCGATTTTGCTGATGAGCAGTTGACATTAGGCTATTGTAACTCAGATAAATTACAAACTAACGCACTAAAAAGTGAAAAATAAACACTTTTTTACAAAAAATAAATAAACCGACTTCCAAAAAACACTATAAAGTGAAAAATAATTTTAATTTCGGAAGTCGGTGGCAAAAAACTAAAATACAAATCCAGACACCGACTTCCGAAATTAAAATTATTTTTCACTACCTTTATCAGTACCTTTATATACATAAAGGTACTGATAAAAAGTGCCATCACATTCTATGAATATACAACACTATCACATTCTATGAATATAGATTCATAGAATGTGATAGTGTTGCAAGAAGACTGTTTATGTTAGGTGTAAATTACCCGGATTGAATAAAATAATAGTATACTGAAACCCATGCCGAGCTGTTAGTTATGGTACACACAGTACCACTTCATAGGTACTACAAGTCGGTCTCACTATGTGGTGTAACGCTAAATAGAGTAAAGTAGTTACAATACCTTGGTCACTGGGTTACTGAGGATGGCACTGATAACTGTGATATGGGGAGAGAGCGTAGGGCATTGGCAGCACGTTGCAATATGCGGCAAGCAGATTTGCAAAGTGCGATAATACTGTCAAAATACCATTGCTTAGGGCATATTGCCAGGCTTTTTATAGGTATAGGTACCTATAGGTGGGGCGGGGGCTTCAGGTGCCGACTGTGTACCAGCATACACGCAAAAACGTTACGTATGCCCTGGGTGTTCAATACAATATTGCTTTTAGGATAGTGTCGCTGCAATGTTTCTGTGGCGTCAGGGATGTCTGCAGTAGCGCGTATAGATCATGATCATGCGTATAAGATCCGCATCATTAGGTACTGCGTCGGATGCGAGACAGCGACAGCAGTCTGAGCATTTGGCCACCTGTTGTGGCACCCGTGCGCAGTGCATATATATTGTTGCCAGTAGTTTCCAGAAGATGGCATCATAGTAGTTAGTAGGTATAGTATCAGTCAGTCAGTCTTCTGGACACTTTTCCGGATGACAGCGATGCGGGCGAGTACATCGACACATTTGTCTTTGTTTTTGTATTTACTAGCTGATCCTGAACATCGTCCCGCCTCAGATTATGTTCTTTTTTTGAAGTGAAAACTTCTTTAGCGGCGTTGTACACTTTTTTTGTAATGGGTAAAAAATGTTAAACTAGCGTCAGGACACGTGACCCGAAACCACGTGACCTGAAACTTCTTTAGCGGCGTTGTACACTTTTTTTGTAATGAGTAAAAAATGTTAAACTCGCGTCAGGACACGTGACCCTGATCGAAAATTCGTAAGATTCCAAAATATAAAAAATTGAAAACAAGTATACAGGATCAAATTAAATTAGCTAGCGAAACTTAGCCACAAGTATACAGGATCAAATTAAATTAGCTAGCGAAACTTAGCCACAAGTATACAGGATTAAATTAAATTAGCTAGCGAAACTTAGCCACAAGTATACAGGATCAAATTAAATTAGCCAGCGAAACTTAGCCACAAGTATACAGGATCAAATTAAATTAGCCAGCGAAACTTAGCCACAAGTATGCAGGATACAATGGCAAAGTATTAATATGTGTTTTGTTTTCACTTCTGTCGGCACTCCTGGAGTGCCACTGTTTTTTTTTTTCGTGAATTTGTCCCATGTTTTAATAGTTATTCTGCTATTCGTGGCGGGCACTATTTCAACAAATGTAAGGTCATAAAAATCGGTCCAGCTGTTCTTGAGTTATAAATGGTGTAACTAACCCGACTTTGTTTTATATACCTACTTACTAGCTGACCCGGCAAATGTTATTTTGCCATATAAATTATTTCTAGCTGCCCGGCGCTACTACGATCGCGTGGTGACCTACCCCTTACCCTATCCTACCCTACTCCTACACTACTCCTACCCTACTTCTAGCCTACTCCTAACCTACTCCTACCCTACTCCTACCCTGCACCTACCCTACTCCTAACCTACTTCTACACTATTTCTACCCTACTCCTAATAAGTAATTCAAAGTATTAAAAAAGGGCACTGATTTAAAGAGGCAGTTGTAAATAGCGGTTTTGGTAAGTTAAAAATTATAAATGGCACGTTTAATAACTTGTTCAGCAGTTAAAACTAAGCAGTAAAGTAAACAAAAATGAGTAATAAAAAATAATGAAATGGATCAGTGAATATATAATTGAGTGGGAAAATAATTAAATGGGCGGTAAAAATGAATGAATGGGCAGTTACGTGTGGGCAGTAATAAATCGGAATTTGTCGGTAATAAATCTCATTCTAAGCAATTCTATAAACAATGAGGTGGTAAAGTAGTTTTGGGTGTGTAGTCGACGGAGCCCCGCTTCGCGGGGCCCCTATTTCTGTCTACAGGGTTTAAAGGAACCTAACACGAAGGGGATGACGGGGGCTCGTTCGCTCGCTTTGCTCGCTCACTCGAGCCCCCGTCATCCCCTTCGAACCTAACCTGTCCGAGTCGGGGTGCCCCAAGTCCCGAGCTCGCTTCGCTCGCTCTTGCATCCGCTATGATCTGCCGAAGTATTTAGCGAACCGCCCATTCCATCATTTTTACCGCTCATTTAGTTATTGGACTGCTCAATTATTTTTAGAATTGACATTGTATGATAAAATAACAGTCTAATTGATCTTTTATTACTGTCCATGTTTTACTAATAATAATAATAATAATAATCTTTATTTCAACAAACAACTTCAAGTACAGGGTAACTTAGATACTACATCATGAGCGACGTATAGGAATATCATGGTGGATAGCGAGGCAAACCCAGTTCCGTGCTAGGAATTAACCTGTGTTACGGACACTAGGGCCGCTCCACCATCTCACTAGAAACATAACCACAAACGTCCGTAGTAAAAAAATTATTGAGTTACTGGATTCCCAATTTAGGCATGCCTGTATATAGGGAATCCATATAAAATTAGGTACTGTCGCAATAATTAGTCAACCGCCATTAAATTAAATAACTGCTCAATATGTTTTTCAACTGATCATAATAACATCTTGAATATTTAAATAACAGCTCAAAAAATTAGTTCCCTTAAAAAAGTATTTAAAAAAAATTATGATGGTTCTAAGCTACCTCCCCACCAATTTTCAGCCAAATCAGTTCAGCCGTTCTTGAGTTATAAATAGTGTAACTAACACGACTTTCTTTTATATATATAGATATAGATTTGTATAGTGTAGTTAGTGATAGTACCTACCTAGTGTAAATTAGTTATGTTAAATATTGTAAAAAAAAAAATTGAAAATGCAAAAGTACCTACACGACTCATAATTTATTAAATTATAATTCAACTAATTTTAATAAAAGAGCCAATTTCAATAGGGTTCCTCCTACGGGTGAAATGAATGTATAAAATAAAATAAAAAATAACTCAAATTATTGAATTTTTCGCAAGCTACAATGTTTTCAGGTTTCACCTGATTGACGGGATTTTTTTTAGAAATATTTTGATGTTTTTTTCGTTTCTACTGCTTTAAATCCATTTTTGAAAAGGAAAGAATTAATCTCCATTAAATGAGCTATACAATGGTAAACAGGATGTGGCGTAAATAGTGGTCCACCATTAAGGATTCGGTATACCAAATAATTTACTATAACATATTAAAATTTTAACCATTTTAGTAATACCTACATTTTTTTTACAAAAATCGGTCTCTTTGCATGATTATGTTAAAATTAGGGTTTAGATAGAGAAGATCTAAGTTTTTCTTAAAAAGCTCACATAAAAAACCATAATTTTACACGACATCTCTAGTATTCAGCAGTAAAGAGCATAGATCAAAATGAAAAAAATATGGTTTTTGTCGAAACTACAACCAAACAAAAGGTAGAAATTTTGTAAATAAAAAACCGAAAAAATATATTTTCGGAACCCTTGGGTAAAAATGGTTAAAATTGTAATATGTTATAGTAAATTATCAGGGCCTCAAGTCTGCTATTACAATAGTGTCAGAATGGTCTATCATTGATATCATAATTGTTGATTTTGACAAGTTTGGTAATCTACTAATATAATGGCGTCATCATGACTTTCTAATGGTCAACTACTGACACTCCATTGAAAGAAATGGCATAGAATGGTAATCTCGTACATAATGAAAAATGAATTACTGACTTAGGCGGTAATCTGCTCAAATTTTGACAGTTTCTTTGATCAGAGACCTACCATTAGAACATCATTGTGCAGTCATTGCTTTTAATTCGTAACGAGTATCGTATAATTTCTGTGCCACTGACCGACCAATGATCAACCATTATGAATTTAGCAGATTACGAACTTTTAGCAAAATGACAATGGGATGGTGGTGGGATCGTGTTGAAATGACGAATTTATAAAAATAGAAGACTAGGGCCCCTGGTATATCGAATCCTTAACGGTGGACCACTATTTACGCCACACCCTGTATAAATTAAGTAGGTGTTCTGTGTACTAGCAGGAGCATAACAATAGAAACAGTTGCAGAAGGAGGCAAAAACATTTTTTCGACCGTAAAGCACTCTCTAAAGCTTCGCATTATAAGTCGTGCAATTTATGTAAGTAACCCATATCAATTAAAACATTCCTTATTATATTATTATTATTATTGTTCCTAATTTGTTGTCGTCTGTCTTAGTTAATATCGGAAATATCGTTTTTATGGTTGCAATGGCCTTGAAATACCTACCTGTGTTTACAATACAAATGTACAAAGTCTAGACTAAGTATAGTTCGTTCAAAAAAATTTATAAATCACATGTATAACGCATGTACACAAGGGCATTGGCATATTGCTATTCGGCCAACGCTTAAGAAACGCGGAAGCGTCTTTATCAATACTTAATTGTCCGATCACCGAATCACTTAATTGTCCGATCAATCCTTTTGGGTGTACGGTGTAGGTCATAATTAAAAAGTACATAATTCGGTGCTCACAGGCGACTATTCCGACTAACTACATTGGACGACGGGGCCGCGGCCGCAGCGTGTATTATTTTCCGCGCAAAACAACGTTAAGAGCAATGAAGGGTAACTGATGTCATATACACTGAAATATTAAATACAGAAAGTAGGTTAACCGCTTACTAATCGTAACAAAATATCGATATATTGAATACTATCTGCGCCCCGCGGTTTCACCCGCGTAAATGGCGATCACAAGGGAATATCGGAATAAAAAGTAACCTATATGTTAATCCAGGGTGTCAGCTACCTCCATACAAAATTTTATCAAAATTGGTCCAGCCGTTTGTGCGTGAAGAAGTAACAAATATATAAACACACACACACTCACAAATTTTCGCCTTTATAATATTAGTGTGATATTAATTAAAGGATTTGAAGTGGTTACTAAAGGGAGGTAACGTAAATGCTCCTATTAACGCCAGTTTTAGCTGTCTTCGGATTCACTTTAAAAAAATAGATATAAGCTGTTATGTTAGGAAAGATGTTATAATTTATAATTAATCTCAACGAAGTATTATTTGCAATTCAGAACTTAAATTCAATATTCAATAACACAATAGTTACTAAATAATTATTTAATCCAAAAGAGTAGTCGATTCTATTACCGACCCATAGAATGCGGCAAGATTCTATTACCGATTTTTCTACTTCTTTTACCGACCGCTACGAAGTTGTCACTTCTTCTATACTATTAAATAAAATAAAAAATCGTTTTTAAGGTATTTATTATATAATAACAATAGTTATGAGATCAACATTATTACAATATGAACATAATTATTTATTGCAACTCTTAGAGCACTTATTTTTTGTTATTTTAATTAATAAAAAATATAATAATCAGTCTCAGAAAACAGTCTTCAAATAATTATATGCTTACTTTTTAATTACCTACATTACTAATTAGATATTATAAATCAGCAACAAAAATATTTTTATCTGTAATACAATCACAAAATACCTTTATAATACCTGTACAATACCCCAGATAGAAAATCCAGTCTACCAGTCTTTTTTCTTGCTCCTTCGTTAAAACAGTTTGTTTTCCACAATGTTCATTTATATATTTATTATTTCTCTTGTCACGCAAAGTTGTCCTCGGTATGCCATAGGTTTTTGAAGCTTCGTATATGCTGGTCCCTTCTTTTAGGTATAGCTAGAAGCGCAGTTTCTATAGTTGAGCAGAGGCGTACCTACTGCTTGCGCTTCTGCGGCTCCATGATTCTATAAAAGAACACAATCTTTAAAGAGATATAGAAATTAATTCTTCGAAAGAAGCTTTAAAAAGTTACATGGCCCCCATTCCGTCCCGCCATTTTTATTTGATATGAAAACATATGAAATATAGCCAATGCCATGAAGCCATGAATGAAACTGGATAGCAAATATTATTTGACATTAATTATATGTCCTGTGACAAAATCTCTCAAAACGTCACGTATGCAAGAATAAAAAAAAAATAAGCCAATGTGTTCAAAAATATACATTTTATTTTTGTGTACTGTAATATTACCAAAAATATCGTCACATCTGTGAGTCGGTAATAGAATCAAGTATGAAGGTTACAATATTCTATTAGCGACCAATAAAATTAATAATAAACAGATAAAATATCCGCTTTATGGAATACTGTTAAATTCGATCTCATTGCTATATTATTTCTTTTAAAATCAGTTAGTCTTTAATTCAGATAATAAAGGTTATTTACAGTATAATATCATTATAATAATAGGAATATTGTCTAACGTTGAATCGAGTTTTACACAAAAACTTTAAGAAATAGCTTTGTCGTTAATAGATCTAACGAAGTAAAAAAAAATTAAGAATTGAACAGGAAAAAAATAAAAATCAAATGAGGTAGTTTATAATAGATATTATTTTAAAATACTAAATGTTCTCAAAATTTAACAACGCCATGGGTCGTTATTAAAATCAAGTTTTGAAATTTGGATTCTATTACCGCCTTAAATTAAAACATGATTTTATAACACAAAAACCAATAAAAAGTATTATATTAAGAGTTAGTTTAGAAAACGAATATATACGTTACAGTTGTAATGTGATAGCAAGAAGACAAATCCATTTTTAGTGTGTCATTTTCCTTAAGTAATATTTAGGTGTACTTACGTGGTTGGAGACGCGACACTATGAAAAGTGCGTCCGCTTCGGGCGCGTCCCACTCACCGTCAAATTATTTCTTTCACTGGCTATTTAAACACACAAACTTTACTCTTTTTGTTGTCCAACAAAAATACGTAACTAATTTTTAAGGTATGACTTTTCTGGAACCCTATGTTATGTCTAATATGAGTGATTTAAAAATTAGATCGTTAATAGAGTACACATTTTAGGGGGTCGTTAATAGGAGCTTTTACGTTAGAACAAAACACACCATATTAATGCCAAGTCTCTACGTGATATCTAGTACCTTTCATGATATAAACAAATGCACTATTGTGCAATATTTTTTTGGAAAACTTACATCTAAGCAAGCTCTAAGTTTCCCAAAAAATATTGTGTCCGTATGGATTGAGGAGCGATGTCTCAAAGATAAGTGCGGGTACTACTAATATTTAGTAGTAAATCAAGCTATTTTGTAGGCCTGATCCTGGAATTTGTAGTAAAATCCTTAAAAAGTTAAAAGCTCTGCTCCTCAATTCAGACGACTGGATTGAGGAGCCACCTTATAATAAGCGTCCTGTAACTTGTACTCGCGTTTATATGGATCCTCAATCCTTACGGATATAAATTATAAAGTAAAATAAATAAATAAATGAACCCTTATAACAGAACCATATGGAAAAGTAGTGAAAGTGCAAGATTATGCCTACAACACAATCAAATGGTAGGCACCGAAAAATAAAGAAAGTGTATAGATAATTTTAATTTTATTGCATCAGCATCCAATCAGATCTCGTCTATCTGTTACCTAATAAAATTCCTGAGAATCATCTCACCTATGACCTCAATGAAAGTGGCCGCCGCCGCGCCGTGGTGATGCTCGCACATATTTATTGCCTATCACGCCGGTACCCATAATTCTAGCACAACGGCGCATATTCTAATAAGTCTATCTACATATTATCTAACTTAGGTATACAATCGACGATATTTTTTTGCATCCCGCTTTCCGCGAGCAAACTTTATAGTTTACTGTCTATTTATAATTATAAGATTCACGTGACCTATCTGAAATATAAAAGTTGACGGAAGTGGTATAAAAAGGTCAATAGCGACATTTTAATATTCGTATATGATATAGCCCGTTTCTGAAGCACCGTTAGAATAGTTTCCAAAAATATTTTTTGCAAACATGTCACGACATGGTGTAGCGTCGTGGCGACGTCACAACAGGATTCGCTTAGTTTAAAAGCTAACAATTGAGTTAAAGTTGTTATTTAGACAATGTTCGGCATGTGGTTGCGCGCGCGCCACACGAATATAAATCAGGCTAGTGGTGCCGCATGCCGGGCGGCGGCGGCGGCGGCGGCGGCGCGGCGCGGGCGGTTGTGGCAGCGGCATCAACTTGGAGTGTACCGGAGGTGTTCGAGTATGAACGGCAGATCAAGCGTGGCCTCCGTCGATTGTAGACCTGCACAAAGCCGTGCCGCGGAGAAAGGACCGACTCTAGTGCATCTTGCGACATCACCAGCTGCACCACACAAACATGAAGATTCTACCCCTGTGAGTAACCTTAAATCTTTTATTTAAATTATTTTCGTGCTGCTCCTTTACAGTTTATTGTATTCCTGTAGTTTCACCTTACTTCAATTAAGGAGTGCTTATCCATTATTAAGCCCAGGTTGCAGCTGTGCGATTGCTTTTGCGATGTCTCTTTATCTGTATATCTTAACACTTAGTAACTAACTTAATGCCGTTCTGAAGTGATTTATAGGGTAAAGTTTATTTGAAACCTATTTCAATACTTAATACCTAAGTACTAGCTTTTACATTTGTTGGGGATTTGGCAAGGCGATATAATTTGAAAGGTGGGCTAAGTGAACGATTGTGTTAGTTACCCATTTATTGATTTATGGTTGTTAACCCAGTGTCGAGTATTGCTTTATAACCTATGACGAAACATAAAAACGTAATCATAAATACAATATAAGCTTAGGAATGTTTACGGCGTGTGTTGCCTTTCTAATATCATTCTCAATGGTCAAACGTAATACCGACGCACCCTTGTACTTACAGCGACTGACAGCTTGCGGACATTATAATGAATGCCGCCTACGAGCCGGTCACTCGTTGTAAAGCGTTATTTTAATAACGATTACCATCAGAGACCTATCTGTAAATTAGAATAGGTTGTTCGTAACTGATATTTCATAATTTGTTGACTTATAAACCTCATTAAAGAGACCGCGGACTGACCCGACGTAACAGAGTAATTAATTTTCAAATTAATTGAGCGAAACCAAGAACCGGTTGCATGAATGAGTCGGTCCCATGTTGAAAGTTGGTCCCGCGACCTACGATTAGGCAATGTAACGTTATGTAGGATGCGGCAGACGCAGCCGTGCCTAGGCTCCCGGACTCGCGGCATTTACAGCTCGACGCCTATCATTGTTATGTAAAACGTCTCCGCATCTTCTTGTACGCGCGTGTGTAGGTGCTTATACTTTTATCTAAACGCATCTGCTTTTTGTTTGAGTACAATATTTCAAAACGTTACCTATCGTGGAAGAATCACAGATGCTCATAACTGTCTGACATTAGCTCTTTCTGGTACAGGTCTACGTCCAGGTGTAAATGCCGCTGTTTTTCAAGTCACCATCCTCTTGCCGTTAACCCAATTTATGTAATTAGGGTCGGCGCATGTCTTTTCCTTTCTTAGATCACCCCTTTTTTTAGCCAATTCATCTTTCAATAGTTTTTCAAGTGCACCACTGTTCAGAAAGCTGCCAGTAACTCTTCAACACGAGCACCATTTATTTGAGCTCTCTTTCACTCAAACATCAGCTTGTCGAAACAGAACAATCTAAAGAATCGACCACAGTTTCATTTTAACTCTGAATCAGATTTACAAGAAACACGAACGCATTTGCTAAATATGCATGTAGAAGTCCTTGATCGTGTTTTGTCGGCCTTTGGAATGTTTAGAGTTCAAAATACATATTCACATAATATTCTATTCAAAAAACATATTGCTCTGCATTAAATTGTCGTAAAAACGTTTACAAATCAGTCTGCCTGCACGTGTGTTGCTTTTAAACGAAAAGTTCAGCAACACTTACTCAACTTAGAATACATTGATCTTAGTTTACATATATTCCATATATTTGTCGAACAAATTGAAATGTTTTGTTGAGAATAGAGAATACTTTTTGTTACAGTGAGTTTATTAACATAAAGATAGATAGACTGTCGTAACATCAGATATTTCGAAAATCACGATTACGAATTGCAACAAGTGTCTTACTTTTTAGAATTCATTTTATCACAAACTTTCACATGTCTGCATTTGAAATTAACATTTTGTAACACGAGGCTAGTATTAAAAAAACCTCCAAAACGCAAAACGGAAAATATTATGTCTGGATAATTGAAACAAGGTTTAAGAATTGGTGTTTCTACATTTTGCAATGTCGGTAGGTAACTATTGATAATGAATGCAACCACTTCCACTTGCTGGCCTCAATTAATATAGATTATAATGTATTAAAATTCTGCATCAGTTTTAACGCAGTTTTCTACCCTAATGATCAATTTTGGAGTCTTACAGTATTTAGCAACCGATGTTTGCTTAGACAATGTTACGCGTGGGTGGATGGTACGCAACGCTCATTGTGAGCCTCGCTGCACATCCCACTGCAAGTACCTACCTAGATTCACATTTTGAGCTAGAACTGTGCGCTACAGTTTAGGCCACAGAACTCACAGATCTAGGCATGCACGTAGCAATCCTAGCATCGGTAAGACAAAGGCGTGACTGGATGCAGAAGCGTTCAAAAACACCTAGCACTTACTCAACGCCGACATTACCTACTGCGCACTATAAGACATTTGGTAATAAAACAAAGTTGCTCAAGCAGACGATTGACATTTGCCTATTAAATCGGGACTCGTATAAGCATTCAGTGTTTCATAGTATCTTTCCTGTCCGCATCTATTCTTGCATAATTAAAAATCATGGAGACATCAAATTCAGCAGTCACTGAAACTTCTCATAGCAAGAGCTTTCGCAGCTATTCGCATAACACGAGCACATTGCTCAACAGCTTTTATAAAGCTACATTTAATTGTGAGAAGATTTGTGCGTACAGCGCGCAGCGGTCGCATTGTTTCTTTTATTGGGCTCATGTTAGATCTTCGTCAAAGTGTAATTATAATTTTTTATCCAATTTTTGGACATTACTGTTATTCTGATTGTCGAAATTCGTGGGATCAGTGGTGCAATTGGATTTTTGGGTCGCAGGAAGGTCACCGTAGAAATGGAATTCCTGTCAAAAGTGCGTAACTCCGTCACGGCTGGGCAGAGCAGTGCGCACGCGCCCGGGGGGCAGAACGCTGCGCCTGCCGCATTGTACTGCGAGGTCAGCCTACTTTTTACCACTTCTGGTTTCTGGCCGACTGACCTTGACGTGATTTGAGGTTAAATTTACACATTCGGTGCGCCCATACACGTGCGACATAGTAAATTACATTGCCTAGTATAGAAAGCTGCACTTTTTCCGACGTGACCTGAACTGCAATTACATGATTTCTACTCATGAACAAATGACAAATAAAAGGTGCGGACTTCCTTTCACAAAATGCAACGGCACGTTTACTGAGGCGCGATGAAATATTTGAAATAACAGTGGTGATAATCACTGATCGTATTGCACTCGTGATGGCGCATATCATTAGTCGGACAATGCGTGCGGATGGGTGGGCGCTGTTCCATCGTGAATTACATCAAACAGAGAAAGTAAAGGGAAGCTGTTGTCGGAAGCGGACACGGAATTGAAGCGTGGACCACCTGATCGACCCTGTGCGAGGACCCGTTATACAACAATCTATGTAGTAGAGCGACGTGTTGACCTTTGTGGGCGTTGCGGCGCATGGTGGAGTCTCCGAGACTCGAGCGACTGATGGCCGACCCGGAGGTGGTGCCGTGTGCCGGGTTGCACCGCGTAACACGACATTCACCCAGCCTCGGCATACCATACTTTGACATTTAACGCCTTGAACTATGTATGTATTAAGCACACGTTAGGTACTCACAAAACTCATTCTTCAACTTGTTCATTTTGCATGACGTTACTAGGTGATTGGTAATAATGTGTAGATAATGTTCATTTTGTAGACATGGTCCCCAAGGCAAGTCCTATAGGACGTGAGAACAATAGAATTATCAAATTCATTGTTTCCATTTTGCCCCCTTGACCTTAAAATTAACTGACCTTTTTATATGATTACTTCCAACATGTTGAAATGTTATTTTCTATTACGTGATTCGTATATACGTAACTTAATACCTATTAGACAGGCATATTCTATTAGGGGTTATGTAAAAAATATTATGTTTGCGGCAATTAGGTATAGCAACAGTTAGTTAAATCCTTCGAGAAAATTTTCTGACAGTAAAAGATAAATATTTATATAGATAATGTCTCATGAAGTCTGTGGTCTTAATTGATTGCACAAGGGCAACACAAATACCCAGTGCATGACACTCATAACACATTGACATTAAAAATTCGAGGAATCATTTTTCTTTGATAATAGTGTAATAAATTAGTAGGTATTATAAATTGCGAATATCAAACAGGTACATGAATAGGTGGCAGATATGCAAGCGTTTATAATAGATATCCCTGACATTTTATATCTAAATAACTTGGCAGAAAAGTCTCGATGCTGCCATGAGTAACTTTACTATATTACGGATTTATAATTCACAATCGATTAAGCAATATGAATTTTATAATTATGGCCAAAAACTTGTTAATCACATATTAACATATGCACGATGCATATTAAGTAAGCATAAATTGTGTATATGCAAGCATAATAAATGCATATGCATTGCAAAAACCGATGGTCCATTATAATTAGAACAGCGTCAAAACTGGTTATTTATTTCTCACTAATATTTGTAGTGGTTGTATCGTGAATACTGACGGAATATTGAGCAGTTTATTAAGTGTTTGTTAATACATACCTACTGGTTGGCAGCTTGCAGCGATAGGTCTAGTTTGAATTTTAGTAAATGATCACTTTGCGAACTAGATAACAACAAAGTCAGGGTTGTATTAATTTAGTCTGACAAGGCTGTAACTTGGAAGGGATATGAGTAGCGTTAGAAGAATAAAACAAGATAAAACCATATACAATGAATGCCTACGATACTTCTAGGTAATCGATAAAATAGAATGGATGTACCTATCAAAGGAACATGCATGATCATGATAGTCAGATACAATTTACTTTCATATTAAAGGCAGCCGTGCTAGCTATAACAAGCTCGTCTTCCTGATGTGATTACCACATAATCCACATTAATGTGTGGCCAGGCAGCCAGGCAGTCATCAAACGTCCCGATATTGTTGTTTCGATACGATTGCGCTCGCGCACGCTGCGGTGCATAAAGTCTCAGTTATTTCAACACGAAATGATACTCAAGAGTAATATTGATTTACATTAGCCATGCAAGCATTGTCATAATAACATTTTTGACTGTGAATAACTCGATGCAACACTGGTGGTGGCTCGGTTATTATAATTACTGTAGAAATAAAACAATTAGCTGTAGACTACAGTAAAGATTTTTCTAAAGCTACCGATGATATTAGGACTTGTCTGTCTTTATAACTAACCAACTGTGATTGATTGATGTTGCTGCTAATATTTGCCTACAACATACATGTTGTGAAAAAGAATGTAGTAACTAATAAAATATGTAACAAACCTGTTTGTTACACAAATGTGTTGCTGTTACGGTCCTGATTCAGTGTTACCATCACCCCCTTGTAGAAAAAATGTGGTCTATCAACATGAATGTTGAAATATGAATAAGTATTATATTGGGTGGTCAGCATTAGTTATGCAGTGACATAGAATTCTTATCGCCTTGTTGGCTGTCGGTCTATTGGTCGTTAACGCACCTCTAACACCAATAACTGGGATTGATCCGACGGACAGTATGACCGAGTTATTGTGGAACACAAATTCACAGTAACAACGTAACATGGAACAGTTCACTTCGATGGCAAGAATCTTTTAGCTTCGCCCTCTTCTATAAAATGGAATTAGGCAATCATTCTTACTTTAACCTAAGTACCTACATACTTGGGGGACATCTGTTAATTAAAATATTAAATTCGTTTGCCACTGACAGACAACACACAGCCTGAACCGCGTCTAAAAGCATGAAAGTTTGCACAAAAGTTCCTGAGTTACTAAGAACTGAAAATAACTTTGCAAATTCATCCCCTAAAGGGGTTAAATAGAGGACGAAAGTTTGTAAGCCCTTATTTTTCAACTTAGAAACGTGGAAGTTGGTACTTAGACTCTTGTTTATAAGTAAAAGTTAGTTGTATAGCCGTTTTTTTCAAACTCAGCCCTTTAAGCTCCTCAGACGTTGCCTATGGGAAAATCGACCGGGCACACGGCTTGTCGTAGACAAGCCGTTTATGTACAATATTTGAAGTGAATTGTGTTTGTATTTCAGGTTTATACTGGTGGCGTGCGTTGTGTGTTCTGCGCGGGCGCAGGATGAGGAGAGGGCGGCGGCGCCTGCGCGGGGGGGCCTGCTCAAACGCGGCGGGTTGACCAAGGGGAAACCGACCACCACCACCACCACACCTGCACCTCAGGTAGACTCACTACTGATATTTCTCGATTTATAAATATTTACGAAAAAGATTTCCATTAAAAAACGAAAAGAAAAAGATCTTATAAAATTTTGTCTTACGAGTAGTACCTAAGTACCTACTTGTTATGCTTCGGTCTTGGTCAATATTCTATTTAGACTGGTTAAACTTGATATTCTTGTTACATTCTGTCTGTGACCTAGTAAAGGCGGAAGCACTATTTTCCTTGAATAGCAAAAAATATATCTAAATATGAATTATTATACCGTACGCAGATAAGCACGCCAGAACAAACGCAATCAAAAATCACATGATTTCCAAACACTAGATTGTCTATTTTGGGCAAAATGTTAGGTATTCGATTACCTGCGTCGGCGGCGGTTGCTTCGCGGGCGCAGGCTGCGGTTACACAAGAAACAACTCGCATGCACACGTACAAATAAACATGTAAAACAACAATATTGCACACATCTTAAAGTCTATTGAAAGAAATTGCCATATTACCCCGCGACGATTTAAGCTCTTAGAAAGTCCACTTAGTGTCGTTTCGCAACAAATCTCAGTCAAAGCGGATTGTTTGGCCAAGAGTGAGCGTTAATTGTGTAAATATGTGTAGTCAGTATTACATGTTATGTTGTGTGTCACGAAGACGACACGAGAGGACGCGCCCGCGCAGCCTCTCGCCGCTAAAAGGTGGAAGTTCATGCGATTTCACGCTCAATTGAATCTAACAATACCTGATTATGTATTGGAAAGCGTTTCTTTTTGTAATGTCGAGACATGAGAGGAATTGTCGAGTTTAATAACAGTACCTACCTACCTACAAAATAATATGCATTAATTGACAGACTTTGTTTCGCTTTTATGTGCGCGAGCGTTGAAAATATGTATAGATAGTATCATATTTTTTGCCAAGGGATAATTTTTGTGAAGGATCACGTTTCTTTTCTTTGAATACCTGCGCTAAATATTATCAAAGTAAAGACGGAGAGCCAATTCCTTTCCATCAAACAAAGGAAAAAAGATTTAGTCTACGGTGCCCACTGACATTAAATTTGTTGCCCTCCAAATCCTGTTTTCGTACACGATTGCCTTGACCTGTCTTTGAGTCATCAAAACGAGGAAAACATTGTATTTATTTTTGAGTAAAATTAAAAAAAAAAACTACTGCTTCAGACACGTTTGGTTGTTATCAAAACATATATTCGCAAAGGTCATTTACTTATGCGTTTTGTGAGTAAAACTTTCCGCTAAGAATAAAAAGTTTTTGTAAAAAAACTTTATGTTATTTCAAAGATTCTCCTTAAATGCACCAGCAACCATTTGCTGCACCTAATAGTTACGAAGATGTAGCGGTCTCATCTAAAAGAACTTAAAGTTGGGCAGTGACGTCACACGATGCACCAGCGTTTCGCAAAGGATGTCATTGCAGGTCCATCTAGTTCAAGGCGAGTGGGGCGAGCGTCCGATGATCGGGTCACCTTCGCGTATGACCTTTGCGAGACCTCCCTTTCCTCTGAGGAATTTCTACCTGCAAGTTTCGGTCACCACCCGCCGTCAGACCGAACTGGTTTCCCAAGGAAATTTATGACGTCCAACGCGAAATGCGATCTTTGCTCATAAGCGGAAAATAAATACATTAATTAATTATTTAAAAAAAAAATGCTTTATTTATTGAGTCCGGTTATATATGCTATTAGCTACTTCGTAGCAGGACTTGTGATGCAAAGGTCAAGGATAGGAGCGCGTGATGCAGCTGAGTTATTCACCACAGAGGCGACATTGATGCTTCTGACACTCAGTTTTAGAAGCTTATAAGTATTATAGCTATTCAGAGTTGAACATCTGCTGATAACCGTAGGTACAAGTATGTTATAGGCAATTTCCCAAACTTTTATCAATATCAGTCCCTAAATGTTCAGTAATGATCAATAATGCTGAATAAATGGCCAGTTTTCTTTTTTAGAGAATTATTTACTAGGTACTCCTTCTGTTTAGTCCAAGCTTATGTATGAGGGAGACGGCGACAATCTGGTTTAAAGATCACACCAACTTATTGGAATGGGTGCCAAATATTTCAGTGGTCACGAACCTATTCGGTGTTTCCGCTGTGTCTCTAATACGCAACCATGTTTCAACCTTTAAACAATGCCTTCAGGCAGACGTTTATTGGACCTGTTTTGTTGGGTCAATGGTGGGTCAGCGGTTGGCAAATCACCAACAGTAGTTCGTAGATGAATAAGTCAATACTTAACAATCAATCTGAATCAAATTGTGATAATAAATTCTTAGCTCTTTTGAACAATGTTGATTTCCGTTAAAAAGAAGGTCGTTTTCCAATTACAAAGCGATAAAAATTATATTGATGAGTATTTTATCATTGATTACACCAATAGGTACATCATAATATTTACACACAAAGTATCACAGACACGAATATCTTTTGAACCACTTAAGTAGAACTTAAGCTTATCTTCAGTATTCATCGGTTAAAGTTCATTAAAGCATTACAGTGTGCTGAATCCCTGCTGGAGGAGAACGCGTAGTTGATTTCCATATTTCTTTGCTACCATGATGTTATTTTTTAATTTGTGGAGTATAGATTTTACTACTAATTCATTTTAAAACAATAATTAATTTTATTTCTAAACATATCCGTTATTGTTTTGTTTTCCAGGATGAAGTAGAATACGAAGACGATGGTGACTACCCAGCCGAGGGTGAGCAACAGGAGGCTTCGACCGAAGCCCCCTCTTCCACCACAGAAGGCAAAAAGCTGGTGGGCAGTGGCGTCAGGCCCTTCAGAAGCAACACGGAACTGCTCGAGTTATTGAAGAGAAAGAGGGCTCAGGCTGCCGAAGGTCAGTTGGAAATCCATTGAGAATAATAGTGACGCGGTTTATTTTAAGTCAGTAAAAATGACAATAAATCGAAAACTGGTCCGAATTCAGTATTCCTAAGAGATTTTTTTGGAGTCCAGGATTTTTGTATAAAAATTTTGATGATATGAAAAATCTAGTGTTTTTAATAGTATTCTCCAATAGGTGGTCAGGATTGGACAGTAAGTGAAAACTTCAGCATCGGACACTACGCCATGCAGAAATCATCGAGTTTCTTTGGAACTACACTATCTCAATAAAATGAATATATATGTTAGAAAAGATTGGTTCAAAATTAACAACACTTTGTATTTACAGCCAAATTGAACGCCCCATCGACCACCACCTCGTCGGCACAGGATTCTCTTGACCCAACCAAAATTTCCTACAGTTAGTAGTATTACTTAGTACTCATCGATCGCAATATTTGAAATCACACATTTCATCATGCACATGTGTCATTACTATCATTTGGGTGACAGGTTTTCATAAATATTAATACGTCATCATCATTAATGGTAAGAGCAAGAGCGAGAAATTAAGAATGATCTTTCTGCTGCAGATAACAAGAGCAAAAAGCGTTTGAACAATGCTCCGGTGACCAGGGAGGTTGCTAACGATGAAGCACCAGCAGCGCCTAAGCCAAGCAAAGGACGATTTGGCAGACGTAAGTTAAAACATAAATAAGTATAAATAAGTTATTTTGGATGACCGTCCCGACCTCAGCTTCAATAACAATTAGAAACTTGCAAATACCTATTCCGTGCTTTTTGAATGTCATACAAAAGACAGCCCCAAATAATTACCATACTTAGCGCAGCTGGGGAAATAAATTATTTAAGTAGGTAGGTACCTACTTCTGAATTATATGAAGTGACGGTTTGGCCTTGTAAAGCTCGCTCGCCCTTCATCCGCAATCTGGAGAACGTGCTATCGTAGACATAAAAACTGAATCTGATATTTACTGCGCATTCAATTTTACCTATGAAGATTAATTAAGTAACACCCTCTTAAAAGCAGAAACTCATATTAACATCTATGTTTGGCTGATAGTAAATAACAACTCATCTGCAATCTGCTCTTTTCTGTGTTAATTGGCCTTTTAAAACCGGTTGTTAGTCATTTACTATCATGTTACGAAGTTTTTCGATACACATTATTTTTCTTCTCTCAGCAGCCACAAGGTCAGTCCAAGAAACAGAGGAAGAGCCCCAGAGCGACGCCGCGGCTCCCGCCAGGTCCGCCAGGACGTTCAGGCGAGGTGGTAACTAACTCCAGCCCCCTCAACACAATACTCCCTACCCACCATCCCGCTTCCCTCATCCCTTCCTTTCAAAAATATTATCTGGGAACAAGTTTATGCCCACTCCCTGCAGGCTATAACCTAGAATATATTCGTACCACGATGCGGCAACTCACCCTGTGATATTGTGAAATAATCTGGACCATATATGTAATTTAGATGCAATGACTTCAATATTATGATAAAATTGCTAAGCCATTCATCGATTGTTACCTAATATAATCTAGCTTATATCCCGACAGCGGACACACGCTACAAAGAACCCCTTTAGATTCCAAATTCATCACATTAGATGGATTAGAATACATTTTTTATACTTGTGTAAATTATAAGTGTAAGTAATTTTTAAATAAAATAATTTTAAATTTATCTTATGGTATTTTTATTTTGTTACATATTGACATACTTACGATACTTTCTGACCCAGACAGAGACGCTGTTAAGTCTTTAAATACTTTAAAAATAATAACAGAAAAATAATTAACAGTTTTGAAACATTAGGTAAATCATTCACTGAAGAGTTGACCGTCAATTTTAGATAATAACTCGTCGATCATATGGCACTTGACGGCAATTTGATAACCACTTGAATAAAAAAATGATTTCGAGCCCTTATTTCAATGGATTTTTGTAATAGTTCAAACCTTGATCAACAAGCTTATTTCATTGAACTTTCGAGTTAAATACACCTAAGTTATTTCAATAAGTTATTGTAATTTTTATAACTTGTTCTACAAGTTTTCTTTCCAGAAGGTATATTTAAAAAAAGTATAATTATACTTAAAAATAAATGACGAATATGATGTATTTCTTCTTTCTGCTTGTCTACTTCTTGAGAACGCGAGTGACCTCTGCGAGAGGAGTCTTGTAAGTACCAGGCTTTACTAGGTTGACGAGTTGTTCGGCGATCTCTTGACCAACGCGGACTTGCGCCTCCTTCGTTGATGCACCTGAGACATTAAAACATTTCTCAGGTTTACATGGAGTAATGATAATTAACGTGACGGTTGTATTCCCCCTAAACGTTAGACTAGGAAAAGGTATTTAGTATACCCATGTTTCCCCAATTAAACGGAGAAGGGCCTATTACAACTAATTGGGCAACATACTCGGAACTACTCCTGAGGAATTCTGAATGAAAATTGGTGACCTCGATATGATCTATCTTTTCTTTAGTTACCTGATGTGATATATACGATACGTGATATATGTGAAAAACCCCTTCACGAAAAATCTCTACAATACAATGTTGGAAAAAAACCTTTTATTTCGGAAGTCGGTGTCTTCGGTTTTGTTTCTTTTTTTGTTACCGATTTCCGAAATGAACGTTATTTTTCACTTTGTATTGTTTTATTTTTTATTAAAGTGGAAACTTCTTTAGGCTCATTGGGCATTTTTTGAGATGGGAAAAACTATTGAACACGCGCCACAGTTACCGTAACCGACACCGCTTCGGATATATTTGGCTGTCCTCGGGATATACTCGATTTTAATGTATATCCGATATGTCAGTGAGTGATGGCAAAGTATTCTGTTTGTGTTTTGTTTTCACTTCTGGCGACTGGAGTGCCACTTTTTTTTTTAGCTTTCATTCTTATCCCACACGTATTCGTATTCCACTTGCTATATAAACACCAGTGGCAGGAAGTTTTATAACATTATCAACATACACAATGTGGATTAAATACGTATTATTGAAGGTAACTATTAAAAATTCATATGAGACCATCGTACGAGCATCCCGAAAGGCGGCTTCTAGTCTAACCGGATGTAGCTGAATACCAGTATTTTACATGACCTCCACAACCCAGTAACTTGGTAATACGACACTCCTTGGTAAGACTGGTTGTCAGACTTTAAGGCTTCTGACGATCCGTATCTAACGACTGTCGAAGATCCACGAATGATAGCCGGGGACATAATCTTAAAGTGCTTTCCGAAACTCGGAGCAGTCTCGGTATGTAAAGATGGTCACCCATCCACGGGCCAATAATGACCGTATTCGCAAGCGTAGCTAGCGAATCTGATGGTTCGACCCGTGCAGCTGTTATTAGATACTTAGCAGGCCTGTTAGCCACACTCACAAACAATCCAATAAATTTTTCACCATGATTAATATGGTGTACAATTTATTAACGAGGCCATCACAAACTATTTCCAGTTTTATCAAGTGTCAATAACTCACACAAGTTAGCAATTAAATTGCGTAAAGAATTGAACACAGACTTCAGTATTATCTACTGCTGATAAGCTTTCCATAACAAACTTAGAGCAATTATTATGGGAAAGTCGTGCTTTGGAATGGCAGGATACGAGCCAAATTAAGACTTGGGCAAACATCAATCAGTCTGATACCTACGTGCAAAAGAGAGATTATAAGTAGAATTGTGTTAACTAGAACATGTATCGTTAATACAGTTACGTAAGAAATACAGATTTGTAATTCATAGGTAGATACCAACTTCATAACACACTAACCCATTTTTCATAGTGGTATAGAATTATTATTCACGGACAATGGTAATTATAGGCAATTTCTGTTGGAAATTATACATAGTTACAGTAGTTAGGTACTAGTTGTTATGTGTGTACCTATCTAGAATTGCAGATCTTTACATTAGTGTTCATAAAATCATGATATTACTAAGTGTTCTTTTGTTAGGTTAATGAATAAAATTGAGCACAAAGTGTAAGAAGGATATTGCAATCGACTTTGTCCGATAAAAGTTAAAGCATGAAATAAGAATTGTATTTCAGTTTATAATGCTGATTGGCTTAAACGGGATCCAACACCGTCAAAGGCTCACTAAGGCCCAATTGCACCAAATGCTAAACGAATTTAAAATATCGTTGCGTTTCTGACAATCGTTTGAAGGTGACGTTTGAAGCGGACCTAAGAATTTGTTGATTGATCTGCGTGATCAGAATCGAATGCATCGGACAGAAAAAATAATGAAGTTCTAGGTGAACCTACCTAAATGCGGGGTGGCAATGACGGCTTTGTGCTGAATGATCTCCAGAGTTAGGGGATCAGTAGGTGGCTCCTGCTCAAACACATCAAGAGCTGCTCCTCCCACCTGAAAAATTATAGTTAAAATTAATTATTATTCATACTTACAAATCAAAAGATTGATCATCCTAGGAAAAAAAAACAAAAAAGACTTTTTACTGCTTGATAAATAGTAAAGAGGCCAGTTCTCGATATTATATAAGTAGTTACTTTTTATCTTTTACCTTTAATTAATTGTCTAGAAGATACTGTTAATTGAAATTACACATAACTCTACAGTTTAACGTAAACTGTATTAGTCTAAAGTAATTGGAGTGCCCAAGAGAATCATATTGGGACCACTTCTATTTCGTGAAAGGATGGTTTCCTTTTGCTGACAACTTCAAACAAGGTGAACAGTACCTTAAATAATTAATATATTATGATCTACTGAGTTATGCTCAATCGTACCTGTCCAGAGTTGAGACCATTAAGCAGGTCACGTTCCTGGATAAGACCTCCGCGTCCTACATTCACGATCTTGATTCCTTTCTTGCAGCTACCAAGCACCTTTGCGTTGATGAAGTCTGTAAATAAGGATTAACATAAGAAAACACGAATAAGACAAATAATGATATAAGTAGTTACACACACGTTGACTGCCTCGTTGATCTGGTGGTCGAAAGCGCTGCCGCTGAGCTGGGTTCGATTCCGAGGTCAGACAACGTGTTATTAGGTTTTTCTATCATCATTCATCAGCCCGGAGTCTGGTTTTTTTTTCGGTTGATGGTAGTAGGGTAGCAGCCTATTATTGATTTTGACTTACACATATAATAATAATATAATAATAATAATAATCTTTATTTATCCAAAAACATACAGAGTTTGAAATACAGTTTGATATTTGGTTTAGAAAGTACATTAATAGTTAATGTTGCAAAATCTGTACAGAATAATATTCTCTACCTCTTAAGCTAGGGTATACCTGTATTATAAGAGGTAGTTTACGGTCAATAATCAACAAAAACTTATATCTCAAGTGGACTGTGTCATTCTACTGTATGGTATAAAAGAGTAGGATTGTATGTTGTGTGTTAGTGTGTGTGAGTGGTGTGTGTGTGTAGGTGTGAATGTATGTGTGTGTGTAGGTGTGTGTGTACTATACAAGATAGGTGAGTAAAAACTCCGTGTAAGAGTAGTCCTTAAGGAGCAGCCACTCTGTTACTTTAGATTTTAGTGCATGTGAATTTAGATTTATAATATTGAGATGTTTATTAATGTTTTTATAGATATGGGTACTTAGTATATAATATTGATGTTTGGCGAAAGTGGTCTTATGTTGTGTACTTGGTAGAACGTACGTGCGTTTTTTTGTAGTATGAGGGTGGATTTAAGCACATAAAGCTGACGGACCGTAAGTACTTTACAGTCAGAGAAGAGTTCAGTTGTTGGATACCGGTAGGGCTTTTTCGTCATGACTTTAAGTATAGCTCGCTGTGCTCTTTCCACCCTTAGGAATCTAGTCTTAGCCGCACCGCCCCACGTAACTATGCAATAACCAATCACTGATTGGCATAATGCAAGGTACACCATCTTAAGAGTTTTTAGGTCGGCGGATACTCTAAGAGACTTAAATATATGTATAAGACGTAAAGTTCTGGTGGTGACGGCGTCAATTTGTCGGTCCCATCTCAATCCGTCGTCTATGTGTACTCCGAGGTATTTAACGCTTTCGGATCTAGCAAGTGGAGGACAAGTGCAAAGGGTGGATGAGTTTGTGCAGGAATGGGGAGTTATACTAAAAGAAGGAGATGGTTTAGCGTTACGTCGTATAGCAAAGGGAATATAAGTAGTCTTTTGTAGGTTTAATGTAAGAAGGTTCGAGTTTAACCACATCATAACTTTAGCCATGACCACCTCCGCATTTGCTTTCACAATGTCCCAAGTGATTCCGTCTACAAGAATCGCAGTGTCATCTGCGTAAGCGTAAATTCTACCATTTGGGAGACTCAGTCTACAGAGGTCATTTACGTAGATCTGAAATAGGGTCGGGGAGAGGATCCCTCCCTGGGGAACACCATAGGACACGAGAAACTCATCACTTAGGTGAGTATCAATTTTAATGCATTGCTTACGGTTTTTTAGGTAATCCTTAAATATTTCTAGCGGCATTCCACGTACACCGATACTTTCCAGCTTCATGATGAGCTTGGGAACAGAGACTGTGTCAAAAGCCTTCGAAAGGTCGACATAACTGGCGACATGCGGGTTAAATATAAGTACATCCCTGCCTAACCCATTGGAGAAAACAGGCGTTATGTTATGATAGTTTTTTAAACACTCGCACGATTTTTTTCTGCTGTTATCGGGTTGGTTTTTTTCCAATCCGATAAATATATATTTGATTGATCGTAGGTGGAAAATTTTACTTCTAATAGCCCGCACATTTATGTATGTTGAGGCCATTAAATTGAAATGTAACTGTTTTTCACGATGTTCCAATTTCCAGCGAAGATAACAAAGATTACGCAACCAAAAAATACAAAATAAATGACATAAATGTGGGTTACAATTGACCTGTCTAATGTCTATACATAGCGCTATAAATGAATATTCAACCGAATACAATCAAGTGAGTGAAACCAATTGTTTCAGAACAATTTACTCGATAAGAGCGTTATTTGTTCGTATAGTATACTGAACTCTGGAACTAATTATAAACTATTAAAAACATCTACCATAAAACATCTGATCTGGTGCCACTGATACAATATCTATCAGGTCTAAGGAAATAACAAAAAATAATTATAAGTAGGTATATTATCATACTATACCCAAAAATGTCCTATAAAAACAATAAAAATTTATATCTAACAATAACTTTATAATTGATAGATATGGTAGGTAATCGCGTGTTCACCGATATGTTATCCTATGCTAAAACGTTTTGACTTTTTTTCGTAACTAAGGTGTCCATCGCGAAAAAAAACAAAATCAAACTGGTTGCTAATTTAATTGTAAAATTTATTCTTTCTTCTTTTTTTTTACTTTAACTCACACGCTGACTTATTATTTGTAATTTTTTATTTAAATGAAAATCGTTACTTTTACCATGTTTGTAAATATGTGAGCACCATGTATATATCTATCAGATTATTAATTTATATGTCATGGTTTCATTTTTAATTATTTTACCTATTGTGGTAATGTGGTAATTTTATTTTAAGTGCATCGTCTTCACATATTATTATTATTATATAATTAATGTATGCAAAAATTTTAAAACATTTAAAAAGAGTAACGGTGGAGTTTCTTGCCCATTCTTCTCCATACGAAAACTACCTTTTGGAATGGGCGACTAGAATCAATTCTATTTTATTGTAATATTGACGTTCAAAATAGTAGATTGTTATACAAGGGTCGGAAGGAATCAATTCCCATACGAGGCATTTAGACGCCCGAGCGCAGCGAGGGCGGCTATAGTCCGAGTGGGAATTGATGACTTCACCCGCGTTAAACACTCTACTTTTCATTTCGAATTTAAGGAAAGTAAAAAATAGTAGTTTTTCTAAAATATTTATTGATAATAATTACATGAATAATAGGTACCTATTCATTAGTCTTTTTTAAATTTGAAGTATGGAACACACCACGTCACCGCCACATGAGTAGATTCTGTGTCACCACCGCAGGCCGTTCCGCTTACTAGGGCCCGTATTATTATAATTCTGTCTGCATTCTTACTTTTACCATTTTTCATAAATTACTTAGAAAACACGATAATCTTGATAAAAAATACTAAAAATTGTGTTGCGACGTGACACTTTTTAGTGCTGACCCAACTTTCTTATTTCGATTCAAAACTTGCATACAGCCTAATCGATACTCGCAATAAAAAAAATGAAAAAAAATTGTAGAAACTGAATAAAAGCTCTTTAAACAAACAAAATGTATTGAAATGTAAAGTGTTTGCAGAATAACCAATCTATAGAATTAATAAATTATCATCATTCTCAAAAAAACTTATAAGCCTACCTAAAAAATGTTTACTGGGAATTCTGTAGTAAACTATTAGAAAGTATCAAAAATAAAATCCACAATAAATAATTGTCTAATAAATTAAAATAATTTTAAACAGCGATCGCATTCCGAATATAAATTCGATTATAGAAGCATTTCGGCGCGAAATTCAGTAAATGAGGTACCTATGTCCGCCTGTCTGTTATTGACATGATATTAGAAGAGATCGAAATGATATTAGAAAAGCATAAATCATTATTATAAACAATGCTTATTGTATTTATTGCTTAAAATTATTTTATTTTATTTTCAAATATCGATTACATTCGTCATATTAATTATTCGAGTCAATCGAAATTAAAAAAAAAATTGTTTGGAATAATCGCTTTCACACATCACTGCAATAAAAAAAAACAATAATGGTCGGCGATTTTGAACACAAATTGAGTAGGTAGTGGTAATGATTAATACGTATTATTGAACCTGTGTTTGAATATAACGTTAAAACCTGGGCATTTTCGTGTTATTTATAATATTATCAATAACATTTGTCATATTTTAAATCTTATCTACATCTGTGTGTGTGAAATTTGTGAAAAGTAAAAATGTAAACACATACGATTGGCGCGAAACTTCGACATTAGATATCACAAAAAGTACAATACCACTACTTATTTACCTTAAGCTATGGATAAATTCATCAAATAATTAAATGATGTATATTCACAGCCCCATTATGGTAAAGTCAGGATGTTCGAAATCCCCAATTTTTATGTTTTTTAGCCTCGACCACAACTGACATCAAAATGGTGATTATCGTACCTATGTATGTTGAATTTATTCAAGGTAAATTATTAACTTGTGCGCTAAATCTGAAAGATTTAATGGCGTTAACATATGAGCCTTTTATCCAACACTCCTAATTAACGCACATTCATAAGATTTGATGGGTAGCATAATAAATATTTACATAATCAATTAAGGGTGTCGTATGTCTGACTAAGCTGACTACGTAACTAAATTGAGTTCTATTTTTAAATTTCATTCCCGCCCTAGGGAGGGAAGAAATTACTATGAGACTTTCCCGCCCAAGGGTGGGAAGCAGCGTTTTCCACCCGCTATTCAGATCAAACAAACACTATTTTCCGAGTATGAGAGATGAAAATGCCTTTTATGTGCCTATTTGAAATAAATGCTTTGACTTTGAAAAATAGCATCACCGATAATCTCTTCTGTCTACAATACTATAGAATAAGCGCAACAGCGCTCTTTCAAACAATCCTAAGTAATGCAGTCGCCAACCTGCCTATGCGTTTATGTTATCCCTCCTTAACAGGTCTTGGGGATATGGATGTCCAGAATAGGACTTAAATTCGCTAAGATAAGAGATACAAGATACTTATTTTAACCAGATATCGACACAATGATGATGATACAAATGTTTTGACCAGTTTATTATTATTTTGATATAATCGCGCACTTACTTTTCGTAGATTCAATGAGCGGCGTGTGCAGAGTGATGTAATCAGCGAGTGGCCAGATTTGCTCCAGCTCCATCTTTGTCGCGTGGAAGGTGGCGCAGTCCTCCGCGGTGACGAACGGGTCATAGCCGATGATCTGTGCAAGCAGGACGTTCGTAAGATTGAAGACAAAGGTAAATACAGTCGCTGTTTCAAGTGATTACAAATGAGGCATACTCGTAAATGATGAAAATTCGCTTTAAATAGCAAGCAAGCGCATCATGATAATACAAAAGCACGTTGCATACAAACAGTTGAAAGGTACAAATAATAAAATAAACGTGAATAGACATGTTATCATTAGGTTAAAAGCTATTATTTGCATCACATGTTATTTCATCAGAAAAGTCCAAGTAATTTATCCATTACTATTGCTTCCTTATCTTATCGGCCATTTTACTGAAGAGTTCAGTGTCCGAAGAATTTTATTTAACCTTCGTTTGTTTCATCAGGTTTCGTCAGGAGTCGACAATCAAGTCATATTCATCAAAACATCAAAGCTTTGATCTTTAGCTAAGATATTCCTTATTCCAATTTCGCAATAGATATAACAATAATAGATTTAACATTATACCTACAAAATTTAATTATCTTCGACATCCTATGTGCTGTTTACAACGATGTTTCTTTCCAATGTTGTGGTTTGCTGTCAAAGTGACATTATTTACAGTAAAAATGTCGCTTTGACGGCTAAACACGCCATAGAAATATTCTTGAAGGTAGATCTTATTCGCTGGTGATTTCGCACAAACCTAGAATAAGTGACATATATACCTTCATTCCGAAGGCGTTCATGCGGACGGCGACTTCCCTGCCGACCCTGCCGAGGCCGAGGATGGCGAGTGTCTTGCCGTTGAGTTCAGTGCCGGTGTAGAGGGCGCGGTCCCAGCGACCGGCGCGCAGGGCTGAAGCAGCTGGCACCACATGCCTCGAGAGATTCAAGATCAGACTGCAAGTGAGCTCGCACGCACTTAGGGCGTTAGCTCCTGGGGCACTGTAACAATAATGAACAAAAGTCATCAGACAAGAACAAAAACAATTAATGGTTCAATGTAAATAAGACTAACGAAGCAACATTTTTACAAATGAAATTATTGGCATTGGAAAACAATTAGTTTGTTTAATAAATAAATAAATAAATATAAATATATTCGACCACTATCACACAACGCCGTCTAGTCCCAAGCTAAGCAGAGCTTGTGTTATGGGTACTAGACAACTGATAAACATACTTATATATTTCTAAATACATACATATTATAGATAAATTACACCCAGACACAGAACAAATGATCATGCTCATCACACAAACATTTGTCCTGGGTGGGAATCGAACCCACGACCTCCGGCATAGCAGTCAGGGCCACTAACCACTAGACCAACGGGCCAGTCAAATGTCTAAATCCGAAATCAATTCGCATGATTCGGACCAAACCGACGAACCTCTTGCGAATTTAACTTTTTACATGTGCGTGTTAAAAAACACCATTTGACTCCTTATGTGTTACAGCCACTTACTTGATGACTCCTACTCCTCGCTCGCCAGCAGCCTTGACGTCGATATTGTCGACTCCTGCACCAGCGCGACCAACCACCTTCAGGTTTCTGCCGGCTACCAAAACCTCCTTGGTGACTTGTGATGCAGATCTTACTACCAGAGCATTGTATTTCTGTTCAACAATCGATATTTAATTAGGTAAGTAACATAAATTCCCAAAAATAAAAATGTTATTTTTTTCTGAGATTAGAACTGCGTAATCTCAGAAGTTGACAACATTTTTAATTTTCATGTCGGAATCGCCCCAAATCGTACTTGGGGCAATTCTGATATGAAAATTTCACATCGAACTCGAATTTCATATAAATTATTCGAACAACAGAAAATGTTTAAAAACTCATTTTGCAGATTCACACATCATAATTGAATTTCTGTTTGTATTCCTACCCTAATGTTTAGAGAATAACACGTAGTTAGTGAAAATATATGAAAAAAATAAATAAAAGCAATACAATTTATAGTTTAACCACTCAAATGTGCGATAAACTAAAGTAGAGACTAGTCACGGCTTGCTACAGTGTATACCTAGAAGCTGAAGAGGAAAACCTTTCCTACCTATGTTTAATTTAGAGGTTAAGAAACACCTGACACACTAGCAAATTGTAGTTAGAAGGAAAAAGTTAGATAAAAGGAAAACTGCAACTTTGTAAGATTAGGATACAAAGCAGCCCCGCCCGATCAGGACCAGGCCCGTGCCGGACGGCGCGTACGTGTTCCACGCGCGCCTCAAAGAGATGTCAGCATCGAGGAGGGGCCCCTTAGGGCCGAAGCCTGCCGGGTCAGCGGGATTGTCCGAAAGGGTTACCGCTGGCCCGGAACATAAAGGGCTAAGGAAGGAACACGGGTGGGTTTTAGTCAGGATACAAAGCAGCCGGAAAATATGTATTTTTATTCATGCATGGATTGTATTATGCATGCTTAGTTTTTAAGAATGCTTAAACAAAAATAAAAACTTTAAATATAAGTAAATATTACTCACAAAGTGCAACAACCTCTTGTCGTTAGTAATAAAGATAAAGATGAATAAAAATGAATTGAGTTACATTTTGGTGTTGACCTTTGTAAAGAGCCCTTACCGGTATTTCTTGTAATAGTTCTTCTTTGGTGATCTTTGCTTTGTTGATGACACTAATCCCATGTGAGTTGAGGATCTCCGTGCAGTTAGCACCAACACCGTCCACGACTAAGACTGACTTGATTTCCAAAACCATCTTGAAACTGTGGAAAAAATTAAAAACTGTTAAATTAATTAGTAGTAAACCCGGATCACACCTCAACTTGGCGTACCTACATACATAAATTCACTCTCGCAAATATTTTTCGCAGTTTTCTGCAATACAACAATACACGAATAATTATTTCAAGATGGTACGTACGAGTATAAAGAGGGAGCAAAACCGGTTTTACTGTTTGATAAAAATACACCCACTAAATAAGTCGCAAGAATTATCTAATATTTAATGCAAGGTCATTATGATAAAGATGCTAAAAGGTACTCATAGGTACAGTAACTGCATATTACGCGAGTGTATTGCAAAGCGAAATTCGCGGAGAAGTGAATAATTTTTATCAAAGTAATAAAGTTGATTTTGGCCTAGTTATAACTCGAAGCGTTGAAAACATTCATTCATGGTTTCCAAAGGTTAGTTATAAACATATTAGTAGAGTGTTATGTGTTACATTTAACAGATAAAAGTACAAAATTATACTCACGTTTAAGATATTGGGGGTCCTGTACGTGTTGCCGAGCGGCTGGAGAACAACTATAGAGTAGGGACAGTGAGGAGCGCGGCACGAGTTCGACCAGCGTGGCGTGCGGGGTCGACACTTATCTTCGTTAGCGGCCAATGAGCGAACGTCACAGTCGCGGTCTGCTCCACCGTTATGTACGGCTGAGTTTGCACTCGATTCCAATCAGTCACACGTGCCACCTCGCGACCGTACACAGTTTCGGTGTGCATTGTTGAGATCACAGAGCTACTTTTTGGGCCGTGTGAGCAACCTGATAAAATTTGAATAAGTACTTACTTTAACAATTAGCTTATCGCTGATACTAGTTAGTTTAACGATGCATCGTTACACTAACTACATAGATCATCAGACCATCATCATCAGATCATCATGGTCATCTTCAGATATTTATTCTTTTATAACCAGCTGTAGGACTAGACTAGACTCAATTGTGTCTATATCTACATTGCATGTCATTCTATTCTTACATTTTGTTTAATTGAACAACTGTTACACAAGTTGGGCATGTTGTTTGTCAACAACAGAACAACATTGTTCTTATTTGTGATGTCAAAGAAGGACAGTATTGCGTCGCGTTCTCCTTTGTTTGCGTAAACATGTTTATCGCATTCGAACTCGCTTTCGATAATTCACTAGGTATTTCGTAATACGATAATTTATCAGAAATCGAAAGGGAACGTTTAAATACCTACTTCCTGTGCTGGCACTGTTGCTGGGGCGGAAGATCTCAAGATATCTTGAGCTGTTTGGGGTTGAGACCCTGGGGCCGTAGGGTCCGGCACATGGACTCTTTAAGGAAATCTCGAAATGGCTGGTTTAAATTTCCCATAACCCAAGGGCTGGCTTTTTCATTGCCATACGACGTAACGTATCGGGTACTCCTACATTTGGAAACATTAGCTGTCGACAGCGATGCGGATGAATTTCGACGCTATATTTTTATTTATTTAGATATAAATCTTTATTTACGTATCTACATATTTATTTTAATTCTAAATAAAATAGCCACTATATTATTTAAATAATATATATTATGTGCTTAATGTTTATTATTTACAAATTATTTATCTAGACTGATAATGTTGCTTTTCGGGTCTGTCTGTGAGTGTGACCGCTATGTTCTTCTAAACTGCACAACGGATTTTGATGCGGTTTTCACGCTAATTCATTCCTATTTAGCTTATTTCGTGTTCAGGTAGTAAGAGTAGGGAGTGGTCGTTAGTAATAGCTGTGTAACTTTATACTTACTGTAATGTATGATATCTCTAATGACGTAGGCACCCACGGGCTAGACCACAGATATAGATACACTTAGATAACGTAAGAGCAACTAGTTATGTACTTCGCGTGCCCAGCTAAAGCAGGCCTTTTACCTGTACAGTTCAACTGTACAGGTAAACCGCAGCGTGTATGTTGCACAACTGTACAAGTTTCTACGCCTGTACAGGCAAACCAAAAAAAATATGAATACTGATATTTTTTGCCCGAGGGTATAGGTACCTGTGAAGTTTAACTGTGGCGGTCACCTGCACAGGCGGCAGTTGTCCTGTGATTGCTAGAGGGGAAAGACTTGACATGGGAGTACTTTTTTCTTTGCAGTAACCATGATTTGCACCATTGTTCACGGTATCTTCGTTTAAATTCTCTTTTCTTTAATAAAACAAACAATAAACCTATTCACGCTACTGCGTCGAGTTCAAGCGCCGCTGTCGGGGCCATAGTTTCAACTGAGAGTTTGTACAGGTTTTCCGCTACGTGTATGGCCTCTATAGAGCTCAGGTTTACCTGTAGGTACAGTTGAACTGTACAGGTAAGCCTGTCAGGTACACCCTAGCGTGTATGGCCTGCTTTACGTACAAAAATTGTAAGCCGCTACTTTCGCGCTCAGTCCTGAGTACTGCTGGCTGGGTAAGCGTGAGCGCTGGCGCTAGACCCCGGGGGTGGGGCAAGATGGGTGCCGCATGCGGCGGCGTCTTTTAATTGATTTGTTTTTCCCATCACTAAATAGTGCTTGTGACGTCATAAAAGGTACCTAGTCAAAAAATAGCACGCTTGGTTTTACATATCGAGATATTTGCGTTATCTAGTTCTATCTATATCTATGGGCTAGACACATATAGCTGGGAGCTTGATAAGCCAGCCAGCCAGTCATCGTGCATTACAATAGTATAAGGTAGTAGTAAGGTAGTGGTATTCTAATTACCTTTTCCTTTTCCCTTGCACAATATCGATATAGGTACAGACGCTCAAGCATGCTGCCACAACAAGGCTTGTCAAACTTACAGTTATATGTGTAGTCAACCTTAGTTAGTGTGAATTGTAAAAATAAATATCGTGAATAGGTCAACTGTTAAGGTATGTAGAGGCAACAATGCTAGTAGAGGACATTATACGGACAGACTAGCATTTAATATTGGCCGTCCGTTCATTACTGATGACCTTGAGCCAGCCAGAGACGCTATGATTGGCTAACTATAACCGACTGTGTTGACTGCCTGTTAGTTTGTTACTCTTAGATGCTTAGATCCCATAGCATTATCTGATCTATGTTGTAAAATTAAAGTTGTTAATGTTGTAAATAAACCTGTGTTAGCGTTCTAAGTTGTCCTAACCAGTCACACGACTCACAGGCATCATACTTTGTAATAAAACCTACTTGTATCTAAAATACTGTATTTTGCCAATTTTTATTTTTTAAATAAATACTTATTTATTAATTTGTTTGCAAAGTTATGTTTATTTTTGTTGTTTACCAGGCTGAAATTGTCATTACAGCAATTTTTACCTTTGAATATATGATATAGTGCATATAAGAAATGAAAATTTATCACCGCAGTGGTGGTGGTTTACAGATTCGAAAATACTGTATTCTTGAAACATTTTCCAATTAAGTAGTTAATTTAGGAGTCGGTAATAATATCGCTCATCTGGAGAAACGACATAACTACAACTTTTTCTTTACGTCTTTGCTTTCCTAACGTAAATACGCTTAAGTGCTTTGGCATACCATTTTACAATTTTTTTTGAAAAAATTAATTTACGTCGATGTTTCTCCAAATGAGCGAAATGTAGTTCAGCATGTGAACTGTGATGGTCGGCTGAATTAATTATTATTATAAACCTGTGTTGTCCCACTGCAGGGGAAAGGTTTCCCTTCCCTCTTTCCCCTTTTCCCGGTCTACTGCGATTGTGGGCCAATCCTTTAAAAAAATTTGGCCAAGTGCGACTCGCACACGAAGGGTTCCGTACCACAAGGCAAAAACGCCAAAAAAACATGTTTGTTGTATGGGAGCCCCCCTTAAATATTTATTTTATTTTGTTTTTAGTATTTGTCGTTATAGCGGCAATAGAAATACATAATTTGTGAAAATTTCAACTGTCTAGCTATCGCGGTTCTTGAGATACAGCCTGGTGACAGACAGACGGACAGACAGCGAAGTCTTAGTAATAGGGTTCCGTTTTTACCCTTTGGGTACGGAACCCTAAAAAGGAGTCCAGCTCATCGCGCTATTTCTTTCTGGGCTGAATTACTTTAATTTTAATTGCTTCAGTCAAGTGTGCTTGTTTCGTGAATTAATGAAACATTTTCTCTGACGAAAGATGATTTCGAAAGATGAGAAGCCGATTGCTACCTTGACCTGTGTTGATGAACAATCAGCTGGAACGCTTTGTGAAATGTGTGTTCATTACCTATATTAAGAGACAAATAAAACAATAAGATCCAAACGTTATAATCTTAATTATTAATTTTATTATCACACTTACGAAAGATACAAAAACATATCACGATGGCACTCAGTCAGTGCTTCAGCAGACGTGTAGATACAGTAATATCGAGTTGATTGTGACGTCACATAATACATATAGGTAGTACAACTTTTTCACCAATCAGCAATCAATAATAAATACACACGAAAATAAGTATGCTCGACGAAAATTTTCGATGTCAATTTCTATAAATTTTATGTAAGACAAAAACATGATATAATTAATACAATATTTAGCCAAAATATGGATAGTTATATCTAAAGTTGTTTTGGAGGTAACCGTCACATTGGGTGTCGTGTTGAACTAATAAGGCTTCACGGTAATCTTGTTACGGTTCTTTTAGGTAGGTACCTACATAATATATTTAACTATTTCGTAATCTACGTTACAAATCTCGACAGAAATAATGTTTAAAATGTTCTCGAAGTTAAAAGACTTTTTTTTGTTATCGGAAAACATTATTTTTATAGATGGTAAAGTGATATTGATTTGGTTTATATTGAATTTTTCGGGCGATTTCCTTATACATGGAATCCCGGACTTACTCGTAACAATATCTACTACTAATATGTACATAACACTTGTAAAATATAAAAAGGATAGTACTAAGTAGAGAGTACCCTAAGGCACATTTCTAGGCGTGAAAAAATATTAGAAACTTAAACTAATTATAGACACACTAAAACTACAGTAGAAAAAACATTTATATTAGGCAGATAGTACGTAGACGAAAGACACTAACACCTAAGTAGTTTCTGGAGTGAATTGACTAAGATTAATGACATATCATAAATGCTGAACTTAGCTGAGAATTTCTAATTTTAACCTTAAAACAACCTTTTAAATAAAAGTGTAAAACAAAATTTTGACGGAGTCACTGGAACAGCAGTGATACTAAGAGGATCTACATAGAAAGAGACGTAAGGTTCAGCATTATGTCATTGTGTATGTAACCAGAGATAATTAGGATTTTTGTGGTGGTTATTTGGGATGGTAGATGCCTCTGGCGGGCCTGGTGGGCCTGCCACCGATGCCTCCGGCTGCGCGTCTCTTCGCGATGAGCGCGTCGAGCCCGCGTAGGGGCGCGGCTGTTGTCTCAGCTGGCGTGGGCTCTGTATCTGTTTCACTCTTCTGCTCTGCACTAGTGCTCTCTTCTGTCACCTCTGTTGACTTCTTAGGCGCTTCTGTAGTTGCCTGGTTATACATAAAAATACAATTCAACAAAAATATCGATAAAGATATTTCTCTAAGACAATTCTAAATCTCATGTTATTTTATGTCATGATTATTCCAAAATTACCTCTGTAGAAGCCGCCATCTTCCTCTTCAGGAGAGGGTTGACACGACGAGCAGGAGGAGTGACAGATGCACGGGGCTTGGGAGAGGGAGAGAGTTGCAGCCTGGTGCGGACCCTCAGGCCACTGCGAGGTGCCTCAGGAGCTGGAGTGGCTGATGAAGCCTGTTTGAAAGGAAAAAACACATATGTCAATCTGGTAGCGTCGTGCATAGAGAAATCTTGTAAAATTCTCTGCAAAGAAATAGATTCTCCACAGTACGTTGGGAAACGTACTGTGGAGAATCTATTTCCAGTGAGCAAATCTATAGCAATTTTGTCATTTATTTGTGTGTTTTATATTAAAATTTGTTTACCTCTGCATCCGCATCTGTAGCAGGCGATTCAGGTGCCGAGGTCTCGGCTGGGGCTTCCGAGGCTGCCTCGGGGGCTGTGCTGACGCCCCTCAGGCGAGGGTTGGGGCGCAGGTTCAGCCTGGGTCCGGGGCGAAGGGACGCTGGCCGGAGACCGCCGGGTCTGCCACGGCTAAGCGGGATGAACAGGACATTGGCTTATTACATTTGGTCAAAATTATGTTCTCTTTTATTTTTTATATTAACATTGATTCAATCTTCTGCTGAATTCTGATGAACCTACTACACATACATCTAAGGTTACTATTGGGAGGGTCTCAGGAAGTATCTCGTTATAAACGTAACTAATCTGAATATAACAACACAGTTAATTACTGTAACGAAGCTGATGTCATATAGTGGATAAATTTTTTAGCTACTTTCATAGAACATATTCAATGAATTTGCAACAAATTCGGCAACCATACGATATTTGGATCACTCTGCCACGACTGCCATTTTTCATGGTCTGGTCATGGAATGGTCATGGTGGTATTACCGAATAAGTACTACAATTTGGTTTTCTCATAATTGTATCAAGTAAAATAAAAGTAAAGAAACTATATAAAAGAATAATTTCCTGAATGTGATCTGATCCAACTAATTACAACTGCCAGTGAAACTACATCAAAATGACTTAGGGGTGAATTTAGTCCCTTTCTGACTGACAAAATTTTTACAGAAAAATCTCAGAGAATTCAAGAGAAGTATGGAAGAAAAAGACATGTTGAACCGACCCCAAATAAATTGTAATGGCCAAGAGAATGATGATAAGGTGATGAAACTAACCCAATAGACCTGGAGGGTATGGGGGTAGTCTCAGCGACTTCTCCCGACCCTACGCTGGGCGACGTGCTGTCTTCACCGGCAGAGCTGGCTGCAGCGGTGGTGCTTGTGCTTGACGGACCTCTCCTCAGGCCTGGACGAAGCCTAGGTCTGAAAGAAATCCACGAGGTGTTAGTTAGCATGCTTGGAATTTGAACTTGTCTTGATTTACATTCATGCAGTAGACATTAAAAAAAAAAGTATAGAAATATTTGAGACTGCGGTATTAGGAGAGGATAATCAGCCTATAATGTTTCCACTGCTGGGACACAGGTATCCTCTCTGTGAGAGGGAGTGGGCTGTTCTCCACATCGGTGTCCAGTGCGTCTTTCACCGTTTTGATAAAACGACAGGTTACGCTAATAGGAGAGGTCTATTATCGTCTGCACGAACCTAAACTCTTTATTCATTCGTTTCATATAAAGCGTTTTAAAATGGCCATATTTTACCTGGGTGCAGGTGCTGCTGGGGCCTCACTGGATGCTGCTGCGCTGCCAGCATCGTCCACCACGGGGGCAGAAGTTGTGGAGGCTGGCCTGGTGCGGCCGGCGAACAGGCCACGACGACCGAACGCCTGCAACAAGGAACACCCTCGTCAAATATATGGAATTTACTATACTTGCATCGCTGTTTATAGACACATGATATATAATTATAATTCTATCGACTTCTTAACTTTAAATGTTTTTTTGTTCTCGTTTTAATTTTGGTGCACTGAAAACTTTTTAATTTCGGCCCTAAAGTGTTTTTTTAGAATTAAGACAACAATGTGTGCCTACAAACAAATTGGATGCTCCATAATTCTCGGGTGATGGAGTCTGCAGCTGGGGGGGAGGGGCACTTTTTTAGCTGTACAGTGTACATAGCATCCTTCTGTCCATGTAGCTGTCTTTCATCAAAAGGAAGTTTTTTACACTGCCCCTTTTATATACATTTTGTTTCAACCACAGCTCTAGCGGTGCTACTTACTCATTGCACCCGAACCCACTCTGTGCTACAAGCAAGGGCGCTTTTGCTAACGATAACCTATATATCGTCAACGAACATTTACATAGTTTGAAAGCACCAGCCATTAGTTAAAACCACTCGTACCTAGTAATTAACATTTACATCTTATCAAAATATTTAAATATTTCGTAACACGAACTTAACCACTGTATTTAGCTGACACAAAATTCGCAATGCAAAACAGTACAGTCGCTCTTATTGCTAAGCTATTAACTAAGTATACGCAGTAGGTAAGGGATCAATGAATATGGATGCAAACCTTGGGTTGTGTGACTGGTTTCTCTGCTGGGGCCGGCGTCGTGGCGTCGGCAGCAGTGGAGCTGCTACCAGCTGTAGTCTTACGGCCGCCTAAACTCGGCTTTCCAAAGCGACCTGTTGAACAAACACTCATTGAATGTATACCTACGACGTAATGAATGCAGGCCACCTTCGCCCTATGCTTGATATTTTCATGCTACTAACATTGGACGTGGTAAAGGCGGGATGTAGGTCAAAAGTTTATTAATGTTCTTTAGCGGAAGTTGCCGGTCGTATACATAGTATATTATATTCCTTGTTCATGAATTGTGTAATCATTATGATGAAGATGGTGTCTATAGTTCAGTGTCAAATTACAGTTCCGTTTTAAAAGTTTTACGACATAAACTAAGCAAATTCGACAAAAGTAAACTGTTGCTATGTCTACTTGCTAAGATATCGCAATGTCGGTCAGCTTAGTATATTGGTTGTATATTGGTTTTCAATATACCTATGTATATACCTGCACGGCGTCATGGCCAACTAGCTCTACTTGTTAGAATTCCTAACGAAATTACGTCAAAGATTAGGCTTACATGGGTAACGTGGATTGCGTTAGAGCATCCATTTTATAAAGTCGTAATACGAGGCTCGAACTTCTCCAAAAATTAATATTAGTTATACAGAATTCTGACGTAAGTAACAAATGATACGGTAACAATTATGAAAAAAGTCATGCTTATAATAATGCCCTTAAGCCTGGGGGCCTAGAAAGGTCACTTTGGAGAATCATAAAAGGATAACATTATGAATGAACATTATGAAATGGCGAAGACAGTCCGTGTTTTCTTTTTTTCGCTGCACTACGTAGGTACAATCAAAGAGATTGGGATTGTATTTGGATTGGATTGATTGGTATTTTAGTACAGACAAAAAACATTACTGAAAAATGCGTCACCAATGGGATTTGATACGATAAACTTAACAGTTAACTGTCCATTCTGTTATCCTTTTATGATTCTGCCAAAGTGGCCTTTTTAGGCCCCCTGCTTAGAGTGTAATATCACAACCTAATGGCCTATCTAACGTGTTGCCTTTGAAAACAACAATCGTAAGAAACAGTGCGTAAGATTGTTCGTTAACAAACAAATGACTGTATTTTAATTAATTAGAATTATTGATGAAGAGTAAAACAAAAAAAAACATTGTAAGTATTTTAAATTGATTCACATATAGATACCTAAAGTACTAGGTATTTATCTACATTACTGTGTCCTTTGTTTATCGTTTTAACGCTGATAGTGATGCCTCCAAATATTCTGCACTGCTTATCTTAAGATAAGAGTTATCTACCTAATTAAACAACCTACCTATACTAATAGAGAAGTTACACTTGGTCGTTTGCCGCAATAAGATGAATTAAAATGTACAGACGCCAGCACCTCAAGCTACCCGAAACTGTCAAATTTTCCTAATTTGTTAAAAAAAGTTTGAACCCTATGTTTTAGTCTTAAAGTTGAGAATCTATTAAAGAAATTTGACAGATTGTAGTAGCTTGATGTGCTGGCGTCTGTATCTATGGAATTTGTAACTACACCCTAATTCACTATCAATCACAAACTGAATCATTCTGAGGATGTTCCTTGCAGACACATAATCATGTCTGCAAGTAACATCCTTAGTCAATGGAATTTCATGAAAAATTCCATTGCGTTATTTACGTTGTTGAGCAGACAATTTTTTCAAACATATGAAACAATGGATTAGCAATCCTTCAAAATGATTCAGTTTGTGATTGATAGTGAATTAGGGTGTAGTTGCAAATTCCATAGGTACAGACGGCAGCACATCAAGCTACTACAATTTGTCAAATTACTTTAATAGATTCTCAACTTTAACGCTAAAACATAGGGTTCACATAATCATGATGATCAAAGTTAAATATTTTTCGTCGAACGTGAGATGCCACTTCGCCGGGTGATGGGACAATGCCTAAGATACGAGGTCGATTAGTCGGGCAAAATTAATAAGTAAAGAATTCATCAAGGCTGCTTGTAAATAACGGTACGGATTTCCGAATTCGAGTAAAGTCATTCGGATTGCTAAATGTGGGCTAACGACCTAATTAATTAGTGTGATTGGGCCTTCACTCTCTCGTGGTAACAAGTTAAAATAGTTGTTTTAATGTTTAATTTGATAAAGACTTGGTTCTTATCAGAGCGGTAGGTAAGATAACAGGATCCTCACGGTGAAGTTCAAGGTACTTACTTTGACTGTGATAAAATTTAAATAGATTTCTATCCGAAAAAAATTTTGTAGGTACCTAATTTTATGGATTCGTGGGTCCCCCGGGTTTTTAAGGTTTTTGGGTCCCAGTAAAAAAGAAGGCTGGCTGTATAGGAATCCAGTAACCTTGGCATAATATCGGCTTCAACGCAAAATACGTAAGTACATCTCTAATTATTTTTATACCATCAGAAATGGAGCTTCTTTAGTTTTTGTCACTAATCGAATAGCTCAACTCAGGTTGATCTATTCGATTACTGACAATTGCTTGCACTGAATCGTCAGGTCACAAAATACCATTTTAGACACTACCTAATCTACATGGTCCTCACATGACCTAACGAAGATTATATCTGGACTTTAAAATAGACTAAGACCCTGAGTTTCTTTTGCCATTTCTTTTTAGGGGTAGTCAAATAGGAAATGTCGACTATATCTAGCTTTATTAGGGTTCCGTACCCAAAGGTTAAAAACGGGACCCTATTACTAAGTCTCCCCTGTCCGTTTATCCGTCTGTCACCAGGCTCTATCTCATGAACCGTGATAGCTAGACAGTTGAAATTGTCTGTTGATGAATGACGATTTTCGAAATTATGTATTTCTATTGCCGCTTTATCAACAAATATTAAAAACAGAATAAAATAAATATTTTCGTTGGGCTCCCATACAACAAACGAGTTTTATTCGGCTTTTTTGCCTTGTGGTACGGAACCCTTCGTGAGCGAGTCCGACTTGCAGTTGGCCAGCTTTTATTTTTATTATGACGAGAAAAAGTGAGTATTTACAGAATAAACCATTTAATTTCACTTCATAACGATCAACAAAAATATTACTTTCAACGCATCTACTTTTTCATAAAATGAAAAAAAAAATACTGTCTAAAATAAAACAGTATCTCTCGTTATCATGGCAACAAAACTAGCTTATCTGATATCGACCGACAAACAGCGCCACAATGAACCACGAGCATGATGTAACAGACTAGAAGTGTCACCTACATTAAGGCACGCCATTCGTCTCGAACCCGCCTTTCCCAGTCCATTGTTACTCCAGCAGATGTATGAATACATTCATCAAGCACAAAACAAAACTTTACACCTTCCACGCACTAATCATTCGTGAGAAAAACTATTCTCATAATGTGTAGAGCGTGTGCATGAGAGGCCATACGGATATTCTCCATAGCGTGACATTCGCTTAAAAGGCATATTCGCAACAAAAACAATCGCAGAGCAACAAAAATGAATAATTAAAACATAACTTTCGCAGGTGGAACACAGCATAAATAACTTGGGATTGTAAGCAGCATGCTAGGAAAATGGCGACGGCATTATACCGATGTTATCCAGTCTACTACGGTTTAATATTTAATGGTTTGTGAACATGTGCTTGGAGTGTGTATGTATCGTTATTAAATGTAGGTATTATTTACAATATTTGAGACCTTACAAAATGTTTTTCATCTCCCATCAACCAACTTATAAGATCAATTTCTCAATATTAACAATTTATGACACCTTGCTTGAGTTTATGCAAAAGGTGAAAGTATTACTTTTTTTTGTAACGCCTGATAAAACTTTGCAAGTGACTGTCGAGTATCAGTAACTACTAAATTACAAGTAGGTATGTGCCAAATATTGATCTGTTCATAATCAGCCCCTACCTGTCCCTTATACCAACTCAGTATAAAATAAATGACATAAAACGGTACATACAAATTCCAATGAATTACGTTGTGTAGAAAACGCGCGCTAATATAATCATTAATTAGTTTCAATTAAACCACGTAGTGGACTTTCGCCAATCGCGCCGAGAATCTCGAACTGGATTAGTAATGTAGTTCATGGTGAAGCAGTCAGTGTTATTACACAAGTGGTCGAAAGCTGAGCGTTTACCTCGCACTCTGGTGGAGGTCTCCAGCGGTGCTTCGGTGGCGGCGCTGGAGGTGGACACGCGGGTGCGGGCGCCGGCGCGGCCCTTGAACCGGGAGGGTCGAGTGGGTGCCGCTGTAGTGGTGGTGGTTGGCGCCGGCGTGGTGGTAGTCGTCGTCGTGGTCGTGGTTGTGGTCGTGGTGGTAGGTGGCGTGGTCACCTCCTCCGTAGTACTCATGAACTCTGTCGTCGTCCACATATCGTCCTCAACTGTCGTCGTCCCATCGAAATTGATCTCATTCGTCGGGTTGATGTCATTGTTCAAGTTCTCTCCTGCTAAGTACGCGTACAGGTCCAGAGCCACCTTCTCCATCGCAGTCATGGTCGTGTACTCAGTGGTTTCCTGGTCGTAAGGAGTAGTCTGTTTGTAGTCGGCGGGCAGTTTTGAGTCGTCTAAGACCTCCTGGAATCTGATGACCGACGATAAGCTGTGACCCTCCCTGGCAGACTCTTTGGCATAAGTGGGTTCTTTGGCAATTGATGTCGTTTCAGGCACTTCTTCTGTAGTAGTCCGGCTTTCTGAAGAATATCTACTTGGTGGCTCTTTGTATTGGGATGGGGACGGAATGTCACCAGAATGAGTCTTGAAGCTGTCCAGGTCTACAAGTTCCGAGCTTGGGCGTCTGTAAATATAATAAATTATTATTAAAATAATTATCAGCTTTGTTGTGCATTCAGAGTGAATGGTCGGTGTGTACGTTACCTGATGTGCGCACGGGTCCTGCTTCTGGTCTGACCGATTGACTCATCAGCAACATTGTCGCTTTGTGACCGTCCGCGATGTCTAACTGTTTCAGAAGATACTTCGGGTACGTAAGTTGTCGAAGTAGCTGATGCTAAGTTACGACCTCGAGGCGGGAACCGTGTGCTTGATGGCAACCTAACGCTTTGAATATTAGGAAGTGTTATTAATATAAATAAATAATAAAAGTATAAAGTGTATCCTATAATTCAGTGTACTTAAAATGTTTAGAAATGCAATGAAATAGAACATGCAGTACCTGATGTCCTCTTCTTCTTCCTCGGAGACGGGTGCGGGCGCGACGGTGCGACTGCGGCCTCGTCCTCTAGACGTTGCTGGAACAACTTCGTTTTGTATTTCTGGAGTAGCAGCGGTAGTTGTTCTGTCAATAGAACTGTACTTGTTCTTAGTTTTACTTTCGTTAGCAATGTGATTCTCACTTTCGATTTTTTCCGGACCGTCGTGAGAATTGTGAACAGGGGTGGCGGCAGTGGTTGAAGCTTTATCTTTTCCTTTTCCGTCTTTTTTGTTACCTTCTTCTTCCTCGTCATAGTAATAATAGATGTACTCATATTCGTAGTCCTGGCCATTGGGACCTTTCTTAATTTGGATTCTCGATTGGGGCTTCTGTTCTGAGCCAGCCGTTTCTAAATTAATGTTAGACGATAACAGTCCGGTGTTGATGTCGTCGATAGTATCAAAGTTAATAGGGATATAGTCGAATTGCTGGTTAGAAGAAGCTGTAGGTGGGGCAGTAGTAAGGACCGGCCTCTGAGTAGTTGTGCCTGAAGTTTTACTTAATTTTCCAGACTCTGACATCGCTTCCAAAGCGACAGCCATTTTGGGATTGGTCTCAACATCTGTTAAGTTCTCCCTTATTTTAATGTCTTCTAATTTTGATACGGGAATATCAACTTCAATTGATTCCGAAGCTTTGTTTTTTAATCCCTTTTTGAACGAAGCTTTTTTGTCCTCTTCGATTGCAATGATACCCTCGGTTGCATGTTTTACCTTTCCGCTGTGTAACTTCTTGACAATCTTTTCACTATCATCTTGTTTGAAATTTCTGTGATGAGGGTGCTTTTCAGGAATTTTGTGTGAAGTCTCGAAGTTTCTTAATGGAGTTTGTTGGCCTGAACTGACCAGCACGTACTCTTCACCGGGCCGAGGCTCCGTGATGATATCTACATCGGCGTGCGCCGTGTAGAACGTGCACACTAACAAGCATCTGTAACAAAGAAACGGAATTTGTAAGATCTCCATCAAAATGGTAAGTTACGAAAGTTTGTTATATTACAGAATAGGAGTCAGTGCTCCGTGACTCAGCAAGATGACATCTGGCAGCTGCGCCTACGAGTCAAAAGCTTGCGACCCTGCACAAGGAACTCTGAGTCACCAATTCATTTCATCACCGCATTCTCGAGCTGGGTATTGTTTGTCTACCAACACAACTTCGCTGTTACATGAGCATTTCTAATGAGTATGTTTAAAGTGACGTATAATCACGTGTAAGTACGGGTATATTAGCACACTTTTTGTGCATTGATTGGTTTCATAACAGCTATCGATTTGCATAGCTATCGATATTTCTGGCACAGTTGCACGATGGGGAGCAAAGAAGTTGTGTGAAAATTCATCTAGATGTCTACAAAACAAGCATTGTCGAACATTGCAATGTTGCAAGAGTGATGTGGTCGTGAGAAATGGCGGCGAAAATCGGAGCGTGGGTGTATTACGCATTTCGATTCCGCGCAAGTGCAAGCCGATCGATGAGGCAACTCTGCATGACGTTGACGATCACTTTCGCCTCAGGATTGACTCTCACACGAGCCTCTCGCGGCGAGCCGGCTGCGTCCCGAGCCCGTCTGAGTCCACTACAATACATTACAGTATTTATGGCACTTTATAATTGATCAGCCTGTCATTAAAATTATCAATACGTAAGAGCTGTTACGACTGTTGCTGCCTCCTACTGAGTGTTTTATGCTAGTTTGACGAGACAAGAATTTTGCAATTTTCACGATCGAAGATGATTTTGCGGTTGCCCAACCGGCGGGTCACAGACATTAATAACCCGAGCTGTTAAGATCAGACTCGGAGAAAACATTTTGCAGTAAATGCAAAGGCATGTACACATTAGTCTTTCGGAACTCTATCGCTGGAGCAGTGGGAATAAAAAGTGCAATGAATCATATCACGGCTACTTTATCGTATCGCGAATCCAATTATCGGTGTCGGAAGTGTTTGAGCTTCCGCAAAATTTCTTGTGAGCCTCGACGGTACACGGAAGGTGATTGAGGGATAACAAGCGAATGGCGCTATATTGGAATTAAGTCCATCCGATCGCATTAGGCCACCTTCATTTCACTGCGTGCGAGGAAGTGTGTGACAACGCACGCCAGTGAATGCGGCCACACCGACCGTGACTGGTCCCGATGCAGTCACTTTACTTGTGAAGGTTACCGTGAATACTGACTGGACAATAAAACCCATATTAACGATAGGTCTTGTTCTTCAAAAAACTGGACTTTTACTAACATTTAGGTATAAGTTTGATGCTTTGCATCAAACTTATACCTAAATGTACAAAGCGAACTCTTCAAATTGTGTCCTTTACGAATCAATTAACATGATGTAGTTTAGATACTATTGCTGTCGAGCTTAGCAGGATACAGTCGACTGTAAAGCATAGTTAAACTGCGTGATAAAAAGGTAAAAGAGGTCTGTGTAACAGCTTCCAGCAAAACTTGTACTTGAATATCCGCTTTCCATAATAACAATACGTAATTTCCTGTATCTCCATTTGACGTCACACAACATCGTTGAGCTAAATTAATCTTACATAAATATTATGGAAAATCATTGAGATAATGAATGCAGCCTCAATTCCGCACTGGAGTGTAACGAGACCAGTACCTACGTTTGTACCGGTTCAATTTCACTAGATGTAAGGTCGCGAGCGCAAGGCTAGGTGAGCGTGGCACAGGACCGATACACAAAGACGTGATACCTACAGATACTAAGCAGTCCCTATTGCGGCGAGCTGTTATGTTCACACTTTGAATTTGAACCAAATAATATATAGTCAAACGCTTTGAAAATGCAGCTTATAGCTAGCTATTAGCCGAATGTATGAGTCTACAAAAGGTATTTTTTTTAGACCTGTTATACATTAATACTGCATGAGTTGATCTCTCAAGTTTTAGACGGTAAACTTTATAAATGATCTCCACAAATAACGTAGGTACCCTCATGCTCTTTAAGCCTAACATGGTATTTCCACATGCATCAGAGGGTTCAGAAAGTTCAAGGCGTATCAGGGCACCGTTTATTTGTACTATTTGGGTTTGCGACACGTGAATCAAGTTATTTTAGAATGTAGTCGAACTACATGGAACTCAAATATTTTAAGCTTTGTTTTTCGTGGCTCCAGTCTTACGAGATTTAGATGAAGATATGCTTTTTTGGTACTATAAAAGCCATTTGTTTGTCTGCAGTACCATTGTAAATAATATAAACTTTAATAAAACAACATAGTAAATTCTTCTGATAATAGAACATGATATAAATAAGCTAATCGTAAAACAGATTACAAAGGCTGTTCTAAAATAGATCAATCGGCCTTTCGCTAAGTGGCGTGACAAATCGCGATACCTAAAAACTTTACACAATATTTCTTTTTGTCGCGTGCGCCTTTAGTGGTTGTTATTTACAAGACAGAAAATACTCTTTCGTAACTTTGACTGACTACATGTCAAACTAGCATACTCCTGTCCAGTTTCAAAGAATTTTAATTGTACGACGATAGAATATGCGCTTAGGCATGAATTTATAGTTATAAGACAAAGCGCCACAAAAAATATGTACACATTAAAAATGTATGTACGCAACGAGTGAGTGCGTCTGCGTCGGTACATTTATCATTTGTGTGGATGTGCTAAGTCAGTGCTCGTGACTTGATTACATCTGGGTTCGGCAACCCGTGCTTCCTCCCAGCGCGAGTGGTGCATCGCCCCACTGCGGAGGAAGCGCCGCACAATCTCCCGGGAAATTGAAAGATCTGAACGTGACAAGAAAGTATTGCCAGCTAACTCTTTCACTGCTTACAGCATGCGCAATATTACCATCTTTTGATTAAATAGCACCGCAATGTTAAAGGTTAAACTCTCTCCGTGGTAAAAACGAGTTTTGTGGTATCTAAGCTCCTCATGCTTGTTTGGAACTTGTTCGTCTACATTGTTTCGCTTTCCACACATGATTGTTGATAATGTCCTTGTATAGGATCTATTTCACATGCTTTATGGAATTCTTAGTCCAGTATTAAGTACCATGTTTCATAACGTTTCAAGAATCTCAAGATCAATGGAGCCAACTGACTCCTAATACAAATCTTGGTCACAGTTACGCAAAATATCCAACAAATCGTATATGCAATGTCACTTTATAATTAGAAACATACATACCAGAAGGTTTTTAATGATCGTGTGAACTCTATCATTAAGATAACAAATATCTAACATAACTTAACTTATTGTGTACTAACTTACACCACATGGGCATTGGCCAACCGCGATGGATGGTAGATGCAAGGTTAAGCTCATATATTTTAATTACGTTTCTTGAAATATGTATAGTTAAGTATACAGTAAAGTGCCTCCAAACGGCAACATGCCCATTGTTGCTTTGGCCATGGAACCGTCGAAAATCGTTTATACAAACAAAATTTAATATATTTTTTACTGTATTGTTATCGTGACTATATCATGCATATTGTAAAACACGCCAAACGCTTGTTCACACCTATCAATTTCAAAATTTAAATAGTTACTTTGTTTATTGCAGTTGCATGTTTGTTGTTCATTGGCTTGCAATAATTTTACTTTCGGTTGTAGGTGGCACTATCAAAACAACAAACTGGGAACAAAGATATTTTTCTGTAAGATTTACAATGTTGAGTACATCCGGAGTTAAATACATTCTGCGGCAAATATGTAATGTTACATAACAGCATCATAATATAAACGAGCAATCGTTTCACATTTCTGAAATAAAAGTGGTCACATTAATATGTAGTTGTAGCAGTTTATATTATTCAATGAGGTGACAGAAAACCGGTGGAAAACTGGTTCTAGGAAAACCTGCGTGGAGCTACAAGTACTTAAGTACATTTGGCCAGAAGTGGTGATTGTTATCCGTGGGAGCAGCAACTGAACGGGAGGGGGTCAAGGACGGACTATATTTCCCACACATTCATAATATTTACTTACGTTCGCCATACAAAAAGCGACCTACGGCATTTGAACAACCATACGAAGATAGTAGCATCATACGCTGATTATGCTACTACTACTGAAATTCCCGCCGGATTTCCCCACGCGGGTCCAGTGATGACAGATGTCACATGGCTTCGAAACTTTTGGTTCTAGGATATGTTTACGAAAACAGTAATTTCTCTTCGACTTACCTATCTACTAATAGTAGATTATTCATTAAGGGTATAAAGCAGTGTCTTATTGTCGCGGGCGCTATTTTGAATACTGAACGCAACGAAGGACTGTAGGGCTCGCGAAGCGAGGGAGTTAAGACTAGAATCCTATCGAATATCTAATCCAGTGAGGGATTTAAGCTCGCCAAAGACGAAGACACCTTTATCCTCGAAGAGGATACTCTACTTTTCGCACCTACTGCGAGGTAATAAAAACCAATTCAACTATCAAATTAGTAGTTTATGAACCTGTTAAATAACCGGGGAATACCTAGATGTGTGCAATATCATTCGCTATTTACCCGACTATGTGACTGGACAGGGTTATGTTTTTGCGTACTTAACTTGTATGTATCTTTGTATGTGGAATTCCCTAAACCCTCGGCCGGATGGATTTTAATCCATGAGGTGTCTATCGACTCGTTAGGGTCGCACAAAGGTATAGGCTAGGGTTTTCTTTTTATAAAATCAAATTAGCGGGCGACAACAAGTAAGGGCTTGAAAAATAAAATTAGTACCATTACTAAGTATGTGGGGTCAACATAAAGGTCTTGAGGACACGATTTTACAGCCCCGTCATGAAATCAGGCATATAAAAATGTCTATAGGTTAACGATTGAAGGAATGTCGGTTTCGAAAACCGCACATTCGCCACTCTTGATTTGCATAAACAATTTCTTAAGAGGACATCGCTGTACTTAGACGTACTTGTTTCCTAGAAACATTAATTGAAGAGCTTTTAATTGCTGAGTCGGTGTCACTAGAACTTAAACCTATAATTAAACTATCAAGTAAGACTGTTACGACGGAGCCTTTTAAAGTTCAGATTCTATTTTGGTGGAGGTATCTATGTACATTGGCGGATGCGGATGCATTATGGCAGGATTTTATTCTGTCCTTGGTTAGGTACGATAGCATAATAAAAAATCTGTCAAAAAACAGTAGGAAATATTGTTTCAGGGCAAACACTCCGGAGTTCCTAAAACTATATTGCACCAAGTCATCCTGAAGATGATTGTAACATGTATAATATTATAAAATCCGTCACTTTGACATTAGCGTGTGCAGTGAGCTCACAAGTCACAATATTACGAGATGTTTGCATAGGTGCGCAAGAGTGGAACATCTCCTACATAGCTGCAATTTCGATTGCAACCAGTTAGGTAATAGCAGTTGTAACGTTAGGTCGAGCCAAATTGTATTATAATCGTTCTTTACTCGAATCATTCTTTATTGTGTCTACATAAGTTTTAAGCGGTCGCTTGGCTCACCTTGAATTGACAAAAGTTGTTCTACATAATTATTTAACGAAAATAGTTTTTTAAAAGAACTTGTAATATTTAAGATTTAATTTCACACGACTACTAAGTAGGTCAGTAATTTGTGCTACGGTATTCAAATTTGTGATGGTATATTTAAATACTGGTATTCGACTGTATCCGGTCACACTGGAAGCCGACCCCAATATAGTTAGGAAAGGGCTAGGCAGACGTAGATGATGATATTTAAATACCTACCCGTTTAAAAGAATAACATTAAGGGTCCCTATCAGTTTTGCGGACTAAAAACAGAAAAAAAAATCTGTTTTTTGTCCGCGAAACTGATAGGGACCCTTAAATAGATATTAAAAGCTCGCTACTCAATAAAACCAGTGAGCGGTATTTAATGATTCATACAATACATGAAATTCTAAGCACGTACGTGCTTGGTCCTGAGAACGTTGACAAGTAGCGGCGTCATGTTGGACTAAGTACCGGCGTGGGCGCAGCTACGCGGACACATCGAATACCAAGCGTTTACCATCGCTGACATTCTGTGAATGATGACGATATGATAAAAGCCTATCTAGCCTGTTCCAAAAAGTGAACATGATTTGTCCTCGATTTTTGAACTCTTCTTGAAAGACGAGAAAAAGCTTTCAAAGTTTTTATTAGAAAACGGGTCTAAGCAAACTACGATGAAAAAAACTATGTTGGTAACTTAAATGTTAACAGCGATATTAAAAAATGTCTTTTATTTTGTTTTTTCAGTTTGGGAAATCATCAAATGACCCCTCCCGCTCTGGGTGGAGCGGAAGAGAGTGTCAGGCTCTCACTGACTAAAACCCACCCGTGTTCCTTCCTTAACCCTTCATGTTCCTGGCCAGCGGTAACCCTTTCCGACAATCCCGCTGACCATAAGAAATATGAGGGGACGGCGGGTACGCAGTCCCCACTATAAAAAATTACGCATCCGAGTTACCCACATTAGGGATATATAACCGCCTTGTTGATCACGGTATCCCCTACGCCATGTAAGTATTTTTCACAGGGGTTGGCTTTGGAGATTATCACAATACACACACACATACAATACACAGTTAGTTTTAATTCATAAGCATTAGATGTTGTTATCATGTTACCACACAGTGCGGTTACATAACCTGCCTGATGGCATTAGTTAGCTAGGCTATAGGTTAAAGATCCAAATAAATGCTACGTAATATGTATCTGATTCTAATTGATGACTATTTCTCCAGATTTCACCACATTTTTCTATGGCATTTATGACGAACTATGAGTCGTGTAGTCGTATATATAATGTTAGTATTTATTGAAAAATTCTTTGTAATCCAATCTTTCTTTCAATTACATGCGCTGTCTAGTGTCTAGTAATGATCACTGCTGAAGACAGGCTTCTTTCATTTTATTTTATATTCAGTCTTAATAATGAACATGGCCCCGTACCATGACTGCTAGAAGGACTTGGAGGAGGCCCTTGCCGAGCAGTCAGATAGTCATGGCTATTCAATGAATAATGTTGAGGATAGTTTGGCCGTAGGTAGTCATCACTATGGAGTTCTGACAGCGTGACTGACCACAAATACAAAGGACGCTGGACTGCTCTGGAATGGTCCACATTGGCTCTAGTAGACCCAATTGAGTAACTGGAGGGCAAACGGGGAAGATTTTGCCAAACATTAGGACAGTAAAGGCTTTATGTAACACTGTCCAGATTGGGTAGTTTAGCACTCGATCTCGAAAGTGGTAGGAGATACACTATGTTTCCTTCGCAAACCACAGGTCGGAGAACTGGAGGATTTCAACAGGGAACAAATAAGGTGACAGTAAAACCACGCTAAGTATACGGAAAGCTTATGTTTGTAGAACAACGCAGAGCTTATAATTCCGAACACTCTCAGAAGAACACAAAGAACTTTGTTCGACGTTTTGCTAAAATATTTACAAAGAAATTACTGAAATAGTTTCCTCTTTTCATAACTGCGTTATAATGAGCAGGCCTACAAATAACATGAATTCATTTCGTCAGTGCGTTGTGACAGAGTAATAAATACCGGCCGATGAAACCGATACCTTGTGAAAACGGATATGAACAATACTCGTGCTGCCGGAATAAACTCGAGCATTCCACGCGGCCGTGTCAACGAAACACAAAGGTTCTCGGGACTCGGGTATTTTGGATAACAAGTCAAACTATGTGTGGTCCTTTAAAATTTGACACCCATTTTTATTAACCAATTAAGAAATGGAGGTACGGAGCCGCTACGTTTTGGCTACGAATGTGCTACGGAGTTCTCGTAGCATTTCTCGTAGCATTTTTTTTTTTTGAGAATTTGTTAAGTATTTCTGGATAGTTCCATCTATTAGTGGACTAGTTTTTAATTCAATTTTGGTTTCCTTTTCACAGCGTATTTTTTTAAATGTTTATTTTGAGAATATATGGGCTTATGAGCATAATATTGACTACTAAATTTAGTATGTATAAAGTATTTAGACCGTGCATATTTTTCATAGTTGTTCGTTGTGTAAGGGAACTAAAGGACGTAAACGCAAAAAACGCAAGTTTTATAATACATAAAAGTATATGATCGACTACAGTAAACAAAATCAGAAAAAATTATGATATTCCTCAGGATATAAACTAGTTAGATAGTGTATTGAAAACATTATACAACTAATTTGATACGATAGAAAAAAATCATGAAGATACATCTAAAAACTTTCTTTTCACAATAAAAACCATACCAATATACATACGATCATTCTGATTTTTTGTCAGATTATTCTAAGCTAGACAACATAACTACTAAAGCGTGCGCGCGCGTAGTGTTTTAATTTTTTAGTCTAAACAATACATTTTTTTGTAAATAGATAATTGCTTCATATTTTGCAATAAATTACTAGCGTTACGTCATCGCGCTCTCTTTCTTTTCTATGTAGTCCGACAGTGACCGCGCTTTAGGTCATGTAGTCTTCGTAACATTATATTATTTTTGCGTTTATAATAATGGTATTTTTTTTAAATATACATTTTAGGGTTAATGGATGAACACCAAGGGAAACACTGTTTTAAGGATTTCAATATATTACATTTATTAATCCTTTTATATTTATATATTGGAAGGTGTGTTTGCTAATATTACGTGAGACGTGTGAAAACAAGGCTAATAGTACAGTCACTATGCAAAAGTAAGGATTTCGGTCAAGTGGTTAAGGGTGCCACGGATACATTAAATAATATTTATGAGTCAGAAAGAGAAAGACGATAGTGTTGAAGTAGGATGGATTTGTTTTTGCTATACTCCAACATAAGACACGTTTTGATATTTATATCAGAATGACCACATATGGTGAGCTACGCATGATTAAATTATCGAACCATCTCATAATTTAGCCCTAAAGTATTTGTCAAATGTCACATATAAACATAAAATAAATATAAAATGAAGAGTGAGTCAGAGAGACCCGGATCTGACTAGTAATATTTTCACGATACGGACACCAGCTTTTATGTAATCAACAGGTTTTATGTCATATATTGTCATTTAACGGCAATAGATTTTCTTTGTCATAAAAGTAGTTATATGAATAGGTAATTTGCAAGGAGTTACGGAATATGTAGGTACCACCCACCTCCCAGTAACCAGCACTAACTATCATGCGTCTAATTTTAAAGCTGCGAATAATTTCTGTAATATTTATTAGAAAGTATCGTATGAACAGTTAGTTGTTTATACCGGCTGATAGCGGGCTCAGGGTTACAAAAAACGCAAATATTATTGAGAAAGGCTTGCCCAAAATATTTAGTAGATTTCGCAAGTCCTTGCCGTTCGACTATACGCCCGGTTACGCATTGTGCGTTGTTCCATAATGCAACTAAAATTTCGAATAATTGTTACAATTTTAACATTGAAATAGAGTTTCCGCAAGCAAAATAGAATCTCATCAGTTATTTGAAGAACCGTTACTGTACGCTTTTCATTTTTTCATGAAGAAAACTTGTAAAATAATTCGCTTTTGCAGTTTGAATTAAAGCTGTATTTCATTATCTATAAGGTTAAATATTAATGAACCCGATAAAAAAAAGTTAATTCGAAGTTTCAAGGAAATGAACCATATAAAATTACATATTATTATTGGAACACGGAAAGCCAACCTTCCAAACAGAAAATTGGAGGGAGCGAATTGAATCATTGAGTGCATTCATATTTCAAGAGCATTCTGAACTTCCTAAAAGCGGCGCGTGAAGGCGGCACCGGCGACACTCGCGGTGCACCCGTGTCCTGGCACAAGGTCTGGTCTCCGCTCAAGCACCTCGAGGTCACCGGTGAACGTAGCCACGGGGGCAAATATGTGCGCGTAATCAATTGCCTATTTATTACTCATGCTCACTCCCTCACTCCTCGCGCTACCGACAGAGCCGCAAAACATTTTATCAATAAAACTAATTCAACACGGTGCTTATACAATGTTTGATGAATCACGACTCGCGGTCTGTCTTCGACATTTACTCTGCCAGAATTAAAACCATTAACATGAGATAGACGTGTGCACTACATCACTGACGGACGTGACGGATCATACGTGAACGTGAAACGATATCGAAAGGGTAACACAAGCTCACTCAGCTTACTTTCAAATTGGACAATCACTAATACGAGTAGACAACGTAATAATGATAAACATCGAGAAGAGAAAATAACAGACATCATCCAAGTGTAACGTGCGTGTAATCGTAATGTTCTATTACAGATTTGCTGTGAATTCTAGAATAGAACAGTTTAAACCATCTTCGTAGATTGAAGCTAAAACAGCAATTAAGTATGCACTATATAGCCTCATCAAATAGATGAGGATACATAAAGGACATGTAAAGGTCAACTAGATATGAGTAATATCGTCCTTTCGGCAAATTTATTTTAGCCATAAAATTGTCTTCGAATGGATTGGCTGATCGCTAGTGATATTCCACAGCTGTCACAGATTGATGCGAGTATAATGACAACTAAGCGGCACGTAGCTCATGTATTGAACGGTACTGTGGTTCGTCAACCCTAGGCGAAGTCGGATTGCGATCACGTAGAAATTAACACGTCGCCCGTGCATCGAACGCTAAAGCCAACGTCGACGTGAGCGTGGGGCGCGGGGCGTGGTGGTGGCGTGGCGGCCGCGGCTTACTCTGTAGATTATCCACGACGCAAACAATCGATCGAGACAATGAACGCAGATATGTGGCTAAGATTGTTAAAAACAATCTAACAAACAAAAGGCAATTTTAACGTAATTTCTGAACTGATAGTCTAATCAGAAGGAAGCGCAAATCTCGATGTAGATCGACGATACAATGGTGTAACGAATAACAAAAAAAACTACGATTTTTTTTAACGTTGAAGATCACAATAAGGCGCGTAATGTTTCCTTTAATTGTCATATTTAGTTACTAGACAATTTTGATTACAGTGTTGCTACTTCCAAGTGTTTCATAGCCTACCGTTAGTTATTGTAGCATCATCACCTGCCTAGCCTTTTCCCAACTATGTTGGGCTCGGCTTAGAATATAAAAGATGTAATTGAAGTTGTTATCTAATATTACAGCATATTATCCACAGCGTTGGCAATTTCATAATACAATCAGCTTTAGGTCACTGTGTTAATTTATGTTGAAGAAACGTTTTTGTTTCGACTCATAAATTGTACCGATGCAACTTGCAACTAATTGCCAAGCAAAAATATACCGTTTGTGAAATTCTAACGATTTAATATGTGTACATAATTATAATTATATTTCATACTCAAATGTCATATAGTGTGGGACTTTTGGCAAAATGTTAGTAGGTCATTAGAGTCAAGACCTGTACCCCTAGTTCAGTCCTAAAAGAGTCAACGCGACTTTCAAGGCAACGTGGGAAGACTACAACTTTATAGCATTTCTGTTTTTAGACGACTATTTAATTAATTTACAATCGTGCCTTTATTGAAATCTAGTCGAAACGCATTATTAATGCGTGGAGTCAACAATGTAAATTGAGAAGTGGAATTTTGCATAAAAATGAAGTACGCCTAGAGATTTATAAATAAAGCTTTAGTGGTCGAGTGAGCGGCGAGCACTTGGGTATCAGTATCACGCCCGCCGCCTGCCCGGAATCACCAAGTGTGGTATGGGCGGCACGCACCGCGCTGTCCGCGGCTGACACCGAAATATTGCCATCACACTGCACAAGAATATGTAATCCACACACCTCTGATTCACACAACGCTCTCTTGGAATCCATAGAACATAAAACAGAAAAGCTCGACGTATGAGCCCACAAGCTATCAGTTACGATTACATTATTAGGTCGATGACTGTCCCGCCGTCATTGGGGGCTCAAAAACCGCATATCAAGGTCCAAGTATTTCTTGCTAAATACCTACGCTTCCCAAGCAGAAAATCAACTTTCCACAATACCGGCACATAAAACATGTTTCGTAAACAGGAACCGCTCATGCGTAGGTACCGTGACTGACGGCGCACCCTTTTTAAAACTTCACAAAAAGTATCGAATAATTTAAATGTAAATCATCTTCAAATAGAACAGCGACCAGCGACCAGTCCGCAGTCCACTTACACGGTTCATTTCACTTCCTAGTCCTGATTACTGTCGAATTACTTACAGTACTGTCAATCAAAACGCGAGCAAACACTGCGGGTAATTAACGTATGCGCCCGTCGCCGGGTCAACAGCTGACCGCAATGATATCTTTGTTTCGAACGTGTACAGAATAAATTACAATGGTCAATAGTTGTAGTTACAACTGATACACTCATGTCTGGCGCTCATAACTCACACTTATACGTGGCGTTACAGTGGCCGTTTCATCGACCGCGGCGCTCGTGGTCATGTTTCGTAACGCCGCCGCGGATCATGGGCATAGAAAGAGCCAAGGTCAAAAAACTGCGTTCCAATCGTGCAGTGGCGCCGCCAGCACGTCACCGGCCGCAGCGGCCACATTCTCACTCATTACTGGGAATCTCCCGCCGACTTAAAACATCTTGCGAAACGATACTAAGCAATAGATAAAGGTTAAATCCCCCGAGTTGCTACAGCGATTTGCCTAGAAAGTGAAGATGTTGCATCCGCCTCGAGCAACAATAGTGCGTGCATCTATCTACCTACTGACTCGCCTACAGAGTGGTGTCGATATTACGGGACGCCGATAAGTAGGTAGCTATAACTAATGGATGGTGATGTTTTATTCATTCGTTATCTCACTTCGCATTCCTCGAAAGGTCATCGGCAGGAAAGTGAAACTGGTTGAAGCCGAAAGTGATGCTTACAAAATTCGAAGACGCACATAAATATCCGATTATGTTCGCGTCAACGCGTTGTCCGGCGCGGGGTTGAACCCGGACCCCACACTTAATGTCACTGATGCAATCATGTTAATCCAATGTCATTTTATTATGACATGCTTTTAGCGTTTTCTCCGCACATGATGCGCAAACCAATCTGACGAAACCAATGATATAAGATGTGTAGTATTTGCGCAAATATTGTTAGCTATCATTACCAGTTATGTCTGAACTTACACCCTGTGTAAATACCTGCCTTTGCAAAACATTGAGTCAGATACTTCCCAGCTCCCCGCAGTCCGACGCATAATGTATTTCATTACTACGAAATATCACGCAGTTATTTACATGTTTGCCGCATTAAAAAAAACGGCTGAGAACATGAAATGTGTTAATAAAATATTAAGCAACTTGTAAAACCAGCCAAATAAATATCGAGATGTTCATTATCAAAATGTCACAAAATGAATGGCATTAGTATTTTAATGCCTTAGTCAAGAAGACAGACGTACCATCAGGCTCGACTATTTCTTTAACAACAGCTTCTTTTTTTGGGAAAAACTGCGTCGTGACTTAGTTGGGTGGAAGCGAGTGTCTCACTATACTTAAATGGTAACTTCATGACTCAAAACTTGATTCGTATCAGTCCCTATAAAACCATTATGAAACACGAACAGACAAGTATTATTTTCCTCACCAATTAACCGCTTCCCTTTCGCTGTATCCGGCGCAAAAGTCCAATGCGCTGCCGATATTAAAACATTCGTTTTCTAATAGTTGCTAGTCACGAATAACAAATAAGGCTGAGAGTAGCTGATCTGATGATTGAGTGAAAATGTGATTTAAAGATAATTTAAATAAGTACACAATACATATTTTATACCGAAGTATTAAACCAGTTTTCGTCTGAACCATTAAATATCCTGAGGCATAAAATAAGCCTTTATGTAACGTCAAAGCTCCACGCATGTAGCGCTTCAGGCGAAGCTAGTTTATTATTTTCGCCACGACATCGACTTGACCGCATTTTTGGCGCATCGATGCCTGCGTGCAGTTGCCACACGCCATTGATTCTATCATTTTAGCCGCAACTATTGTTAGGAAGGTGCACGTGCCGAGAAAAATGCTACTGCAATTTATCGCTACAAGCCTCACCGCGTTGAAACTATTAAAATTAAGCGTTGCGTCAAGTGGACTCGCGAACTAATGTTGTTGCCGAGCCGGTTCTCGAGCAACAGTAGGTTAGTGTAAGTCTCTTGAGTTTATAGCACGTGCTCAACTTGTGGTTCGTATAGGTAGTAATCAATCAATATAACACATATGGCCTTTTGTATCGAGTAGAGAAAGTAATCACTATCTTATACTTGCTAATTTTAGGCTGATCGAGCCTCATATTTCCTAAAATGATTACGACGCCACATTAATTAAAAAAATACTAATCAGCAGTTAAAAACAACAGTTACAAAGTACATTCGATGCACACAGCAATCAGACATAATTCACAACGTCTGCAGGCAAATTATTAGCAACTCCATTACCACATATATTGCCAAGTTTATACACATTCCGATTGAAATCAATCTCTAGCCGTAACTAATGAATTGGACACTGAAAGAAAGAGGTATTTGTTGCGACAGGATCTGCATTTTGTAGACCTGTCCCAATCAAATGCTGGATCAATCATGCGGGAATATAAAAGGCTAATCTCCAACCGTTTGTGATGAAAGAAGTGATAAACATTTTCAGGAATGCAATGCTGCGAATGTTTATACTAAGTATGGAGTCTCAGCGAATGCAAAGCGAGTGTGAATCCTAAGTCTCCATACGCGTGGAGCAGCACGGTTGCTAGGTCGTGACCAGATCCGCCAACCCGCTGCCCTTGACATATCGGCTCATAGAAAGTATAAGCATCAACCACGACTACTCGGACTTAAGATATTGTTTGCAAACTGGTTGATATGTTGATGTAATGACAGGAATGTTGACTAACGCTAACACGCTAGCAGTATTAGGTCAAGTTGTGAATATCTGGTGGAGCTAGGATAAGTATTGTTTCTCCACCAGTTAAGTTTTTGAAGAAACCAACCTGGTTGACCTCCTTGCAAGGCTATAATACAAGTTCATCATCATCTGCCTAGCCTTTTCCCAACTATGTTGGGGTCGGCTTCCAGTCTAACCGGATGCAGCTGAATACCAGTATTTTACATGCAGCGACTGCCTATCTGACCTCCACAACCCAGTTACTGGGTAATACGATACCCTTGGCAAGACTGGTTGTCAGACTTTCGGGCTTCTGACTACCCGTAACGACTGTCAAAGATCCACGAATGACAGCCGGGACCAACGGCTTAACGTGCTTTCCGAGGCACGGAGGGGCTCGGTATGTAAAGATGGTCACCCATCCACAGACCAACCGCGGCAAGCGTAGCTTAACCTGATCGATCGAACTGTGCGGCTGTTATTATTTAGCCACGGGCCCCTCACAAGTGGGTTAATACAAGTTATTCCAGTAATTAAGGAACGTCGGAATAGTTAGACAGAGTTTTATTTTTTTATTCAAAGAAGTCGAAAAATTACAACTTTATAGGAAATTAAAAAAGATGACGCCTTATTAGCTGACCCAGGAACATGGAGGTATAAGAACTCCTTCAAAAGGCAGTATCTCCACCATTATTAAGTATAGTACCCGGTTGATAATGACTTATTGAGCTTTAGAAACATACTCCCAAGGGTAGTACAAGTGTCAGAAACAACTCTCTAACTATTTCTAAAACCTAATGAGCTTTATTAAAGGCTATGTACGTACAGTATACCTTACCTACAAGAAAATGCTGCGTTTGTCAATGTCACGTCCCACGCGGCCAGCGACCACCATTTACATCGTTATGTGGTATTCATTAGAGCTGCTTTATCTCGTTACGACCGCCAAAGAAGGAGCATTAGCTTTACATAGTTAGGCTCACCGCGAGACGAGCATAACCTTCAAGACTGTAGGCTAGTCTGTAAAGTTTACTTTGAACCTCGCTCAGGTGACCGCACATAATTGTATCCTCGCAGCTAATAGGCATATAAAAAAGCGGGCGAGTTCTTACTAGGGATGAGTATGAACGAAGCGACGTTTCTGTTTTTCGCGGGTTCTTGACACTGGTCGAATTTCGAAGCTTTGTTTGGTACTTAATAACAGAACTAAGTGTATTATAAGTGAAAATCCCTATCCTAGACTCTGGATTTTCCAAAGTGCTTTTTTTTCCAGAAAACCCCTTTTGTAAATAAAACCTCTATTATTCATTTTAAAGTTCCTTTTATGTCATGTTGTTTTGTAAATCTGATCATGCATAAGTTATTTGATTACTGTTGATTAAAGTTATTAACCAAAGTTCACTGTGTAGGTACACACACCGACCTCTCGTCTTATTTCGTGCCGCGTATATTTTGGCCTATTATGTAACGAGACTATTTGTTTTGTCATAGAGAAAGCCAATAACAAATGACGATACTAAATGCGTGTGTAACTAAGTATCTTAATATTATTTGACTTTTGAAGAACGTGCCATCGTCCCACTTCTCGATCGATGTCATATTATTATGCGTTTTTATTTTCTCAGTGAAGCTTCATTGAACTACGATTGAAACTGATCTAGTAAGCATGTGAACGAACGAAAGATTTTGTTTTCATTTGAACGCGAAGGCGAAAGTTGTCGGATGTGAGATGCGCGCGGGCGTAACAACGTCACACCTACAGATTACGTTTGCTGGTGACAAGTGGATCGTAACGAGTTTATTCCTTCTAATTTTACCTTAGGAAAAAGTAAAGAGAATTTTATTATTTATTTCTAAAATTTGACGGACAATTATGTATGTCGAAAGCAAATAATGCATGCCAGTTGCATAATTTGCAATTCAAATGTTATATGATTTACTAGAATTTTTGATAATAATTATTTTAACACGTGCACAACCCGCCAAATCGATAAAAATTATAACCGACTAATTTAATTTGTTAATATCGAACCGGTTCTCAACGGTACAGCTTGCAACAATTAATCGTAGCAAGCATTGCTCGATGCTTTTATAACACCAAAAGTAAATATTAGTTGGCAATCTTTAATTATTATTCAGTTTCATGCGGAATTTGCCTAGTTAGGTAACAGTAGATGCAACAACAAACAATCAATTTTTATCCCGTGTTTACAAAAGGACATCGTGTGAAACAATCGCGATTGTCACTAGTTACGTAAGCGAGGTGTATGCGATGGGCTTTAGCGAGATTCACACATAAAAAGCGAAAGTGAAGGTCGGCGCGAAGAGACGCGGCTCGCGGCGCCCGCGCTGCGCCCGCGGACACGCCACCGCCGCCGCCGCACCGTGTCACCAACGTTTTGAAACATCTACATTAATATTAAACAGAGTTTGCCCAATTTTTCCTTCACAAATACCATCTAAATCAACAACAAACTGTCAAATATTTACAACAACAATTTAATGACTACCAAACAAAATGATGACGTAAACGGATCCAATTATGAGCTCATTTAAACTAATGCAGCGAACAAAATTTTGAAGATAAGCCTATTAGTTCGCGAAGCTATATCCGACATTTCAAGTTCCACAATAATCGTGATCCAAATGGTTTAGGCGGTCATTTTTTGTCGTACGACAAGTGTCTGGCGGATACGATTACGTTTAGCCTCGTCCGGGGAAACTTGCCCAGACGCGGACGCCCGGACATCCGCGCGCATAAACAGACACCTCACTATAATCGCATATGTATGTGCATATAGAGCGAGTGTGGTGAAATAGGTAGCTGGTAGAATAAAGGGTGCTTTATGCTAGACCTAGCCGGGTGCGAGGCGAGTGCGAGGGGCTGAGCCTTTAAGTTACCTACACGAACGGATTGGACTGTTTAGTTTCAACGATTTCCTTCTAGACAATAGTTGTTGTTCCCGCCGTCATCGTAAGCGATCGATCTGATCGCATCAACAGCTACCACGACACAGATATGTTCAAATCAGATGAATCTGAATCATCTGAGCATGAAAAAAGTGTTTCCTGTTTGAGACCTGTGGCTCGTCCGTGCCCAGGCCAATTTACCGCTCGGATTTTGCTCGGTCTAGCATAAATCATCCTTTAATAAACCTTGTTAAATAAACCAGCTTCGGTATATATTTATTAATTAACCTGCATCTACCTATCAAGTGCTAGAATAACCGGTTGCAGTACGTAATAAATTGAATTCTGACTCTTCGTAACTGAAAGTAATGTGCTAGTTATAAGTAAATGAGTTCCTGAAAGTGTAGTTAGTGTACCTGAGATTTTATTACTTATTACTAAGAGTACATTGATCAGTTAAATATATAATATCGATAAAAGAATAACAAACACAGGCACAATTTATTTTTATAAGTGAAATTTGTGAAACGTGGAAGTACTTAGTTCAATAAAATGCAAGTATTTTATTGAGTTATACTTAACTACACTTCTACTTTTATTAAAATAATTAGACAAAATGCCGTATCGTTAATAAATCGCAATTTAATGTTTCGCTGTACGTGACAATTAAATATGAATTCATTTGCTTAATAAACGGGTTAGACTACTTTCATAAGGAAATATGAACAATAATTATTTTTATACAAATAGCATGTCTATTCCACCAGGAAGCATTTTTTTTAGGAATTTCAGAAGTTCCTTCTAAATAATCTATGATTTAGTAAGATATAACTTTATTTTATGGTCGGATAGAAACAAAGTACCGGCGAGTCATTCTATTAGACAGACGCAAATTGGGGCTCGGCTGCTGTTTCAGAAATTCCTGTGCCACCCGGGAATCGATCCCAAAACCAGTTCAACAGTTACGACAACTAGACCAACTACCCTAGGCAGTCAAAAGAGCTTTAAAGTTTTCAACAAAAGCTTAGTCGTTCTGCAAAGCATTATTTCAAAATGTATACAAACACATATTTTGTTGATTCCCGTGTCTAATCTAGACAATTGTGTAGCTGTAAGAACAAATCTAACGAAGGCAATATAGCTCCTAGCTCGCAGAATCATAGACAACAGACAAATTACGAGTTGAGCAACGCGCCGGACAATGAGAGCATGCTTAGAGACAATGAGCCGCTTGAACAGAACAATGTTGCTTTACAAATTGCATTTTGACAGCACAGTATGATGAAAGGGTTACCCGCGTGCATATGGGTGTTTATTAAACATAAAATCATCATCATCATCATCATTTCAGCCGAAAGACGTCCACTGCTGGACATAGGCCTCCCCCAAAAGGGGGAGGAGGGGTTCCCATAATCGCCACGCTTGGCAAGCAGGTTGGCGATCGCAGTATGGTGTGGTGGTGGAACGCATAGAGAACGCTGCTGCCCATTCTCCGGTACGCCCCTTAGTCGCCTTTTACGACACCCACGGGAAGTATGGGGTGGTGCTATTCTTTAAGTCCGGCACCACACAGACAAAAACATAAACATAAAATATACATGTTATATATAGTTAGCTCGTCGTCCCAGTGGTCAATGCCTCGCCTGTCATGCATGAGGGTTCGAATCCGGGCAACCAATGTGACTTTGTCAATGTATCTGCACTTTCTGAGTTTATGTTGGACATGGTGGGTGGTTTTTATGTTATAACGGTGATTGCAGGTAGAATTATATGGGCAACTGATCTGATAAGAAGAGGCTATGTAAGAAACATAACATAATAAGTATGAGAAGTTTATTAACGGTAAAAGTTTACGTGGGGGTCGACGCACGCTAGGTAGGAGGCTTCAAAATAGTAGTGACCCATTCTCTGACTAACTCGCATTGATACCGGATTATAAAAAAAAAACAGAAAAAACTCTTATTTCCGAGCACCTTTTGTTTCCAAGTTACATTTTTCCAAAACTGAAAGAATTAGAATGGACATCCTGAAAACCTTTTAATCTCCTGCAAAAGATTCTCCAGAAGCGACTGAAAAGTTTTATAAAAAGATTTCCATCTGAATTTCTAACTGTATTATGACCATTTCATTCATTTAGATTGGCGTGTTCATGTCCTTGAAAATTATCGATTTCAAATCTATTTTAGAACGTATATAGTTATAAAAACAATAACTAATTAATTTCATAATTAGGTCTAGGTTGTCCGTGGGCATCGCCTGGGTGCCGATGAGTCAATCGAAACAAAAGCTTCTTCGAGCTGTCTTCACTAAATCCATACTAATGTGAAGGCCAACAAAATACATAATTAATGAGCTATCACGCAATCTGTGTTTACTCTCACAACACTGAACTTTTTTGGGGAAATTTTGTTAAATTGATAGAACTGCAGTGAAGACATCTTCCCGATGTAAACATATAATATGTCAGGTTCTACAAGCTACTCTGTTGTACAACAAGCTTCGTGAAGACAATAAAGTACACGCGGTGGAGGAAGCATGCAACAAACAACTCATTTATGTGACGTGCCGCGCCGCCTCAGGCACTCGGACCATCGAACCAATGATTACCTATTGAAATGTAACAGACATAACTCGGAACGCGACGTAAACACCGATCGTCACGTTTCATGGACTTTCTTTTAACACATCGTCGACGTATCGAAAATCTTTTAGTAAGGAGAAATTCCCATTCTAATTTGTATTCAGTAAGAAAACGCCTAAACGAATTTTGCATTGGATACGATATGTTACGTTAGTTTTTTTAATAGAGAAAGCAATCTAGGTATGTTTTATATTACCTAATTAGGAAGTGGTGGCATATAATAAAACGATTGTTTCACGACACACGTAACATGGGACACGCAGATAGATTTAAATGTTCCAACTGGCTTTCCTTCAAACAATGACTTTTATCCGCCAAACAATTAAATGTACCTAAACACTATTACATAAATCATTAAATGCACGTTAGATATCATTTGTGTTGCGTAAAATCTAATGACGATTGTTGTATAAAGTTTTTAATTTCGTAAAACGTAACGAGGAATGTTAATGTTGGCAAATGTGTGAGAACTTTTTTTGAACTCCACTTACACGTTTGAATATACGGAATGATGTTTCTAATTAGAAAAGATTAATGAATCCGGTCTTTTACTCTTGTTTGTTTTGTTATATTCCGCGTCCGCATAATAATGTGCGCTGATGTGTCGCATATTGCCCACCTGTGAGTTTATTTATTTTGACCACATAAATAAAACTTCTGACTCATCATCTGCCTAGCCTTTTCCCAACTATGTTGGGGTCGGCTTCCAGTCTAACCGGATGCAGCTGAATACCAGTAATTAACATGAAGCGACTGCCTATCTGACCTCCACAACCCAGTTACTGGGTAATACGATACCCCTTATTAAGACTGGTTGTCACATAAAACTTCTAACTATTCATAGCTATTTCATATTTTGTTACAGTTTCGATATCTACGCTATAAAAATGTTTCGTGATCACTTAAAACGCAATACAAGAACTGTACGACTTGTGCGACCTTGCTTTTGTTGGAGAAATTATGTTGTTTATTGTAAGCATTTATCAATAACTCCATTTATTGTGAAAATATTGATTCGATTGTAAATTGGAAAATATGCTCTAATTAGAACTTTAAAATGTTTATGCACATTAAATCTCAAATGATATTTCTTTATGAGCAGGTACCAAATGAAATGCAAGGAAAAAGGGTCAATGATCGACCCTTCGTTGCCGAACAGGGGGTCTTTGAATCCACTCAATCTCTTTTGACACTTGCCTCTGAAAGTTTGAGACAGAGATTATACTTTTGATTTCGTTTTTTTAGTCAACTGCAATTATTTTTTCATTTTTTTACGATAATGATTTACATCGTTTATTATTTTATTATTGAAATGGAAAATTTAAGCGATATTTTTGGAAGTATTTACTTTAAATCATTGAAGTATGTAAATGTTAATCAAAACGACTTTGATCGAAATGGAGTTCTTAAAAAACCTAAACTAAACAAAGGATATCAAATTCTGTTCACGTAATATTACAGAATATTTAATACGATTTGAGGTAACGGCCTTTGATTGAGCGATCAACTATTAGGCATTCCTAGAATCAAAAGCTGCCGATTGAGGATAACAATACAAACGAACGTTTAATCAAAATCTATTCAAAACTAAGGTCACATCAAACCGCAGACAAAATTCATCGATATAGTTGATTAGCAATTAATGACGAGACCTTGATAAAATTCATGGTAATTTTGATCTGTAAAAACCGTTTATAGACCCAAAAAAAACGGATTGGTCATCAATAACAGGGTACTTTAGTAGGTTTGAAGTTTCTAAGAATGCAGCTTATGAAAACCTGCCTACAAAAAAAACTTTACATTATTTCGCCAGTAAAACGTATCTCATTCAAGTTCAAATCGATTAAAAGAAATAGCTATTTACAACTAAGAAAAGTACACGCAATTCAAAGTTTGACCACGCCACGAAAGATCATGGGAAGTTAGTAACGCTTTCATATGGCACACGCACTTGTGTGTATGTACCATACGATGACGATGCTGCTGCCGACCGATGACAGCGGCGACAGGTGGGCAGGACGTCTCAATGTGTAAATGCCGCATCTGCGACGCCATTTAACATCGTGTTGCAACTAGAGAGAGCTTTGACAATGGCTCGCGTTAGATCATACTTATCGCACGTCATGTTACTTATCTAAAAGTATTACAGAACTTTTATCGTCACTTAGCGATGTTTACACCACTATAACCTGTCAAATCGACGATATTTTATTGATGCCTTTCCTCTAATGTTTTCTATAATGACGCCGGGTGTGAGAAGAGTGAATGTAAGAAGGCTCGTTTCGAAATCTCCTCACTCATGTACACTTGTTAATTTCTAAACTCAATAAGTCTATCATAGTTAATAGTCATTTCTGTATTCATGTAGACTTGTTAATTTCTAAACTCAATAAGTCTATCATAGTTAATAGTCATTTCTGTAATGAGTATCTCCACTGCAGCTAAAAAGTTTTATGGGTACACTTCGTGCGTATATAACTATGTAAGTGTGTATAGTTGGAGAAAACCATGAAACGGTGAAAACGATGCGTAACGAAGCTTCGCGGCGGCGAAACGCTCCGCACTTCACATAAAGTTGCAGCCGCAAGTACCGGCTGCGTTGTTTTTACAGCAGAAACGACAAAACACAATAGACATTTAGCATTTGCGGTTTACTTGCAACACGCCTTGTATCAGGACGTGAGGTTGCGGGTTCATGAAGTTATTTATTGATTATGAAATAAATAAGCGTATGAAAATAAGACTCGTATAATGAGGTTCGACAGCTAGCGTGGAGCGGTAGCGCGGGCGCAGGCGCCTGTCAGGGAGACAATATGCGCACAAAGTCGTGCATATTTTAAAAGCAATGTTTCGCAGCCTTCATTGAGAAATACGCGCCCTCATTCGTGATGTCAGTTGGCAGCCGTTGAGCAATGAAAACCTGATTTCCACACGAGAAATCAGATCGAATTTTTGTCATATCGATCGATGATTAGCGAAATCATAATTTCAAACTTAGCTATAACTGAAAGTCATCATAGCAAGCAAACGTAAGATGAAAGTCACACGGCCACAGACGGAGACGATCCGGCCGCGTCCATTTATAGTTTTATAAACACGTCTCTACACAACAATTATCGGCTTTGATGTTAGAAAGTGGTCGTGTCCGAGTGGAAACAGATATAGATATGTTAAATGCAACAGTTATTATCGCATTAACAATAACAGCCATTGAGTAGTTGGAATGTAGAGTATGTGGTAGTAGTGAGTAGTACTTACAGCGCTATCCTGGCGACGGTCATGGTGTGTGTGGGTGGAGCCCGGCTGCTCGGGCTGCGGCTGCAAACAGAGACGTCACGTCAACACACGCGCCTTTCCCAAGCGACACAAGTTGCGACAGTGAAGCTCAACGAGGAAGCTGCATCGCACATTTAAATGCAACGCTAATGTCAGAGAGCGGTTAAATGCCAATAGCGGCGACCTTTCGGTTTCGACTAGTGTTGCGCAAGTGAGAATCGCCGATGATCGTGTGAGAAAGGCGAGTGCGTGTGGGGGAGGAGGTAGGGGTGGAACGCACCGGAGGGGGGGAGCGGGTAACACCGCTGGCGACGCGCTGCCGTTCGGCGACTAACTTCGCCGGCGCGCGCGCACCTCTTACTTATAGCCGCGCGCCCACCAGCCGCCGAGCGCGGCTCACCCTCGACACCTCTCCTGTTACCCTGACGGCCGCACCAACCCTCCACTCACACTCGTCCACATGCAACCACCTAACAACCCGGCCCCATAAACAATCATGCAACATTCAGGATACAGCCTTCACACGTCTTGGCTCTAAGTGTATAGCTTGAAGCCAGATACTTTGACATTTGACGAACAATAGTTGTATAACATCGCCATAACAGATAACACACATACATAGAAGTACAATTTTCAAAGATAAAAACAATTCGTGTAGCGGCGCTACGCGGTGCTACGAAAGACATCAACGCGCTCAAACATTTTTTTTTTAAGTTTTTCAAATTTTATACCTAAGTTTTTAGACACCTATGCCTAATTAATATGTGAGAACAATCCATAGAACCTGTAACCATTTTTTGTAGATATTCCTCATTAAAATGCTGGACTGGGAGCCAGTTGCCTGTTGCTGTTGTGTTGGGTAAAAGACAGGCACATTTTTGATTCCTTATTAGAATGTGGAAACCATTTGTAGAAGTTGTAAGTATCAGGCAGAGTTTTACACTCTTGGTTAGATAACCCTTAAAAGTCAATCTAAAAAAGATGTCATTGTATATTATGTAATGTCCCGGAAATGCGACAAACGCTATAAACCACCTAAACATGAAAATATAATATACAAGAAATAATAGACCTTTACCGAAACGCAATAGGTCTTTGTGTATTCTGTACGTAATAGGTACTATGTATTAGTAGTTTTCCTTGTAAATCTCATAGAACTTTATAAAATCCTTGACTCCTTACATCATTTATTTGGGATACATAACAATGACCTAACACACCTTTAGGCTAGCCCAATGCATGAAACTAAATACCTAACAGTTTTAGGCACTTTGTAGGTGCTAATTAATCATAAAAATAAAGGTTTAAATTATTAGTACACATCTTGTAGTAGCAAACTTCTAAAATATTGGTATATTTATGTTTAGTAATCGCGTTTTATAGTCCGCTCGGAACTAGTTGGCCGCGCCTTAGGTGAGGACGGGGGTGAGGGCGGCAGGGTTGCCTAGTATTTGCAACCCAGGTACTGAGTAATGACAAAGCGCCCCCACCCCTCCGTCCCACCGCACACATACCAAAGGCGCGGCCAACTGTAGTCCGACTTTTAATTATCTGCAGTAAAATTTCGGACTTAGTTTTGGGATATGCATGTCAAATAAGTTTCGTTTTGTTACACTATTCTGTACTAGAAAAACAAGGTTTGGTTGATGGCCGCGAAAAAACAAAAAGAAACCAATTTCAGTCATTTAAGTAACACATGAGCTGTCTTACTGCAGCTAATTAAAAGTCCGACTATAGTTCCGCGTGGACTATAGTTCCAGCGTAAATTATTACTTTTTCTAATGTCCCTGTAATCATTATTACGATAGTTAAGAATTATTTAATTTAATAACTAATTACGTACCTGTATAACGTTTAACGAGGTCTGCTCTATTAAAAATATTACCGGAATAAAATATTACACTGTAATCGTTTTTACCCGTGAAAGCCAACTAATGAATGAAAGCTTCGTTTACCTTTATTCTTGGATTAATTAAGAAAGTCGGTACTATTTAATTGAATGAGTTGCAAGGTTTGAACTTGCTACTTCATGTTCAGATGGTGCTGATAGTTGACAATTACAATAATATCAGCATATATTTGTCCCACTGTAGACAAGGCAAGGGTGGAGGTAAGGAGCAGTGGTGGTCATCACGCCTTCTCACAGAGAGGAGGCCTGTCTAGTCCTGTCCCAGCAGTGGGAAAATTATAGCCTCATTATAAACTCAAACTCAAACACAAACTCAAAGCATTTATTTCAATTAAACCTTGTACAGGCACTTTTGAATTGTCAAAATTAAATAGTCTGTCAGTTAGTCAGAAAGTTGAAGCTAGTTGCCCATTCTAAAACGTAGATCTCTATGGAGAAGAACGGGCAGGAAACTCCATGAATTATGCTAAGCAAGGCAGCGGCCTCTTCTGATCTAGAACATAAAATATCATTGATTTAATCACCGGCACATACCGATGGATTTGAACCAGAAGACCAAATCTCGTGATTAAACACCTTCAAAATCTAGTCGCAATCTTATGTCAGCGACAATCAATATCAAAGCCTTGTCAAAAATGCAGGGAAACTAGAGGTATTTTTGACAGATTGAGGCGTAGAACGTTCAGTCTGAGGGGCAATTTCCGTAATTTTAAGAACGTTCTCAGTCAGAGGGCCTAAAAAGGCCACTTTGGAGAATCATAAAAGGACAACATTATGAATTATAAAATGGCGAAGACAGTCCGTGTTTTTCTTTTTTTCGCTGCACTACGTACGTACAATCAAAGAGATTGGGATTGGATTGATTCGTATTTTAGCACAGACAAAAAAAAACTGACAAATGCCTCACCAATGGGATTTGATACGATTAACTTAACAGTTAACTGTCCTTTCTGTTATCCTTTTACGATTCTGCCAAAGTGGCCTTTTTAGGCCCCCTGATCTGTCACTCAATCTACGCTATTACGTTAGGTACAAAACCGACAATTTGTTTAACATCAACAATGCCCATTTCTAGATATATAAGTCCTTAATGTAGATACATATTTTATCAAAATCCTTCTATAGTCATGGCTTCAGCTTCAGAAGGACTTTAATAGATAAAACTAAAATTTTATCCAACAAATTATTTAAAAATGTTGAAAGTTTCTTCCATACGAAAATTACCGTAAGACGTCAGTTTTATTAAATAGATAAAAAACAAGTGATGTTACCGTATTGTATCACAACAGAGCAAGATGGATGCTATCGTGGATGTTATAGTACAATCAAGAAGATTAATTAATTGAGCATTTTTGCGTGAACTAACATTAAACTTTCCTCTAATTCAACGTTTTATACTTAACATAATACTGCAACAACAAGAACGCAGTTAAAAAGTTGTTTACAAAGCTAGTACAACAATGCACGGTTTGAATAACAATACAATTTCAGAAGTTTCTACAAACGAAATCGTAAGTGTCGAGAAGATTCTCCTTGCACACTTAACGTCCTCAAAGTTCAAGTGGTTTGGCAACAAGGAACTCACATATACATGCATGCCAGGTATGTGCGGTATGCACTAACTTTTTATTTTATTTATACTTTTAATCTTCACGCATGTTTTCCCTTAAGAGGCTTGCGAACATTCCATTCGTTGGCGCCACAAGAGAAGCAGCAGGTCGAATCAATTGTTTTGTGTTGCAAATTGAGCTACTGTTTTCTTTTTACTGTAATGTACAGAATAGTTTATTGTAGTTGAAAAAGTCAATATTATTAAAATTAAATGATATTTTAAGTTATTCCGGTAGGTAAAACTATTTCTGTTTCTTGTGAAACCCTGCCAGAGTTTAAAACCTATGTACGAAAATACTTTAACTTTTTTTTTTTAATCGTTTATTGTTTTTTAATTTTACATGATTTCTGTTAATTTATGTTTGTCAATGGGTGTCATTTACCTGAAATAAATGACTTTATTATTTATTTATGTACACATATTATGCATGTACAGGCAATACGGGTTAGTGCCCGCAAAGCCACGTCAAAGCGCGAATTCTGCGTAGGCACATATACGTATAAACAAATATACAAGAAGTAAAAAAGAAAAATATAAAGGTGATGTTTATTTCTAAAGTTAAAGATATCATTATTCTCGTCCAGCGTTTAAGGAGCTTACAGGACCTAAACACAAAAAACGCAAGTTTTAAAAACAATAAAAGTCAAAGATCGACTACAGTAAACAAAATAAAAAAAATATATGATATTCTTCAGGATATATGTTAGGTAAATAGTGTGTTGAAAACATAATACAACTAATTTGATACGATAGAAAAAAATCATGAAAATACCTCTAAAAACTTTCTTTTTACAATAAAAACCATACTAATTTAAGTATATTAGTATGTCTTTTAAAAAAATAAAAATCAGAATGATTATTAATTGAGCATGATATTAATTTAAGTATATTAGTATGGTTTTTCAAAAAATAAAAATAAGAATGATTATTAATTGAGCATCATATTAATTTAAGTATATAAGTATGGTTTAAAAAAAAATAAAAATCAGAATGATGTATGTACAATCATTCTGATTTTTTTCAGATTATTCTACAAGCAACATAGTAAAATACTAGTGTTTTAATTTTTTCGTCCAAACAATAGATTTTTTGTAATTAAATAATTGCTTCATATTTTGCAATAAATTACCAGCGTTGTGTCATCGCGCTTCTTTTCTATGCAGTCCGACAGTGACCGCGCTTTAGGTCATGTAAGCCCCTTAAGTTAAATTTACCGATAACATTTGATAGGCATTTGGACGATATATTATTTTACCTTTTAGCAAACACGTTACATGGCGACCCCTAAGGGGTTGTTAACCTAATGCTGCCAAGTTTAGTATTGACGGTATTTATAAAAGATACTGATTTAAATGAAAGCCAGATCGCTCAAGAGAGGCCCTTGAGCGATCTGGCTTTCATCTAAATCAGTATCTTTTGGGGTGTTGAGTTCTTTCACGTCGAGAGAAAAAAGAGGGCAATCTCTCAATGCTCGACAGGTTTCTCCATCAGTGAAGGGTCATAAAATTATATGATTTGATGAATAAGTATAACCTAAAAATCGTCGGTGCTCCATGGACCAATTGAAATTTGACCAATTGGACTATGGGGAAAATGGCATGTTTCCATCGTCCAATTACCAACTGGACTGTGGAGAACACTGGACGTAAACCAAAACTATGTTCCATTGTAACATTATAACCCGAGTTCACACTAGTTTCCTATGCTTTTACTTCAAAGAAGCTTTTGTTATTACCTATATGGATTTTCATTGAATAATATTTTCTCTGGAATGGTATCAGCTTCTGCGCCAGTAGGTGCGTTCCTGTTTCAGCAGCACTTTCCATGGGCTATGCACTTATAGGTACTACGAATAACTGTAAACTCAGGGAAATTAATTGTTGAACAAACTGACTACCAACTTAAGTTGTTCGTTTATTCAAATTACAATGACGTCAATCTGCCTAGCCTTTTCCCAACTAACGTCTTCCAGTCTAACCAGATGCAGCTGAATACCAGTATTTTACAAGGAACGACTGCCTATCTGGTTTTCACAACCCAGTCACTGGATTGGTTGCCAGACTTGTGGGTTTCTGACTACCCATAACGACTGTCAAAGATTTATGAACGACTAGCTGCGCCACACGGTTTCACCGGCGTAAATGTCGATCCCATGGGAATATCGGGATAAAAAGTAGCCTATATGTTAAACCAGGGTGTTGGCTACCTTCATACAAAAATTTATTAAAATTGGTATAGCCGTTTGAGCGGGAAGAAGTAACAAACATATAAACACACACACACACACACACTCACAAACTTTCGCCATTTTAATATTAGTGTGAATCCGGATAAAATATGTTAATACAGGGTGTCAGCTACCTCCATACAAGATTTTATCAAAATTGGTCCAGCCATTTCAGCGTGAAGAAGTAACAAACATATAAACACACCCCCACACACACACACTCACACACTCACAAACTTTCGCCTTTATAATATTAGTGTGATAGCTGGAACAAACGGCTTATCGTGTTTTCCGACACACGGAGGGGTAACTGACGTAGGGTGTCAATTTGCTTAACAATTACATCCCTGACTTACTTGTACTTACACCGCGAAAAGTAATTGTAAATAAGTGAATTATGTATTTCAAATAAAGCGAACGAATTAAAAATACCTACATGCACTTGGAAATAACCACACCAACACTGTTGCCAGAAATACTTCAACTGTAGGTACTCAGTTTGATTTTAAATTGCTGTGCAAGAAAAGGATGATGTCATTATGATTTCGCTGTAAACATTGTGGTAAAAATTTATAGGCGATTAAACCGGTAGTGGGCATGCTGAACCTACTTCCAAAATTATTTCATTTTAAGTATATAAGTAGGTATATAAGTAGGTCGTCGTCGTTTCAGTGGATAGACGTCCACTGCTGGACATAGGCCTCCCCCAATTTTGGGAGGGTTTGCTATAATCGCCACGCTTGGCAGGGGGGTTGGCGATCGCAGTATGGTATGGTGGTGGAATACATAGAGAACGCTGCTGCCCATTCTCCGGTACGATCCTTAGTCGCCTTTTACGACACCCACTAATATAAGTGGGTACTACATACCTATCATTACGTTGAGGGACCCGTGGCTAAATAATAACAGCCGCAGAGGTCGATCAATCAGGCTACGCTTGCCGCGGTAATTCTTTGGATGGGTGACCATCGTTACATACCCAGACCCCTCCGTGCCTCGGAAAGCACGCTAAGCCGTTGCGCTCTCCTGTCATTCGTGGATCTTTGACCGTCGTTACGGGTAGTCAGAAGCCCTAAAGTCTGACAATGACAACCGGTCTTACCAAGGGGTATCGTATTGCCCAGTAACTGGGTTGTGGAGGTCAGATAGGCAGTCGCTCCATGTAAAATACTGGTATTCAGTTGCATCCGGTTAGACTAGATGCCGACCCCAACATAGTTGGGAAAACGCTAGGCAGATGATGACATACAACGCGGTCACATTAACTCGACCCATCTCTGGAATGCGAGGCCCGCATTCCTTAGCTCGCCCAGCAAGTGTTAGGCCTTTGTCTTTGTTACCGATACGCGGGTCGATAATTTGGCTAGTTTTCTGTTGTTGTTTTAATTATATTTTTTATTAGGTATATTTAGGTATATTACCAAAATGACGTCAACGCCAAGCGACGAGTTAATGTGACCCTGTTGATGGGTGTTAGCTATTGGCAGAAAACAAAAACTGTAATGATAGGTTCATTACAGTTTTTGTTTTCTGCCAATAGCTAACACCCATCAACAGGGTAATTCCGTTCACACACATTGCTAACAGTAGCAATGGCTTCCATTTTGGCATTTCATCAATATACATTGCGTTATTTACGTTCTTGAGCAGATTTTTTTTTTCGAACGTATGAAGCAATGCTTCAAAATTATTCAGATTGTGATTGACAGCAATTAGGGTGCTGTGCTCCAGAGAGAAGAACCTCGTTAACCGCGTAAAGTGTTCAGGAGAGAGTATATCTTCCTGTCTACACCAAGTCCTTTTGTCAATATCATTATTAGCAAGTTTCAAAGTTATCGGAACGCGAGTTACGATTCTTCCATACAAACTTAAACACACCTTAGGGAATAATATTTTTCAAAGGAACAAAACTCGCGCTTTTGTACCCCATAGTAGTTGAATTTCCATAATTATTTCTATAATCTACTCTGTGATTCTTTCATAATAGATGGTTACCTCACATAAGAAACCGACTTAGTTCAAATTTTGAATTCCATGATGTATCAGTCGGGATATTTGCCTTCATATCTAAACTATTATTATGCTGCCAGTCTTCTGGGCACCTTTCCGGATGACAGCGATGCGCATGAGTACTTCGACGCTTAAATATCCTTTTGTTTTTATATTTATTTATATAGTTAATCTTTTAATTTAGTACAAGTGAAAATAGTATAAAAATAATAAGTATATATAAAGAAGAAGAAAAAAGAGTATAAAGAGAAAAGATTTGATTTTTTGTATGATTGTTGGTTACGATTTCACGCTAAAACGGCCGAATGGATTCGGATGAAATTTGGCACATGGGTACCATGAGCTGGGTTAGGACATAGAATAATTTTTATCTGGTATTACGTTCCCGTGGCAGATTTACCGACCTCCACGCGGGCGAAGGCGCGGCGAATATTAAAAAATCTACAACGACGATTAGGTGTGGTGGTGAATCAATATAGGTATCTATATTTATAGACCAACTTTTGATAGACTCGTAATAGGTGGATAACATACTTTTAAGCGTGTCAGCTGACAAATGTTTTTAAACTATACTCTATCTATTTGAAATAAGATTAGACATTTAAATAAACCTTTTTTACAGTCCGTTCAACCGATTTTGACTTCTATACCGTAGACAATAAGGATGGCATTAAAAGCAAAAAAGTGGTTACAATACCAACTGTTTACTGCAGCTGCGATTTGTCATGCCACGAACGCATTAGAATTCAAAATCGGTTGAACGGACTGTAAAAAAGGGTTTATTTCAAATGGAGTATAGTTGGGTAGATATAACTGAAGACGGGCGTCGTCACCGAGGCTGGCAGGCCTTAACAAACGCCGGCGTGACAATTTGGACTCGTACCTGACCGATCGGCCGGAGAAGCCACAACGTAAGGGAAATAGGAAAAGTATGGGGGAAACCACCTTTTTTTGTGGAGAAATGCTCATGCATTCTGCACTACCACGGGGAGATAGTGTAGTTATTTTGCTCTAACCCACTAAAACTCCACGATCACGGGCACGCGTTAGTACCACACATCACTGGCGCACCAAAACACATAGCACGCCGTAAACACCCCATGGACCAAACACTTTTACACTTCAATCATATTTCTTTTTTTAAACTAGATGAGGTCGGCGTTTCCTTTCTGAGTATTCTGAGAAGAAAGGCCGAAACAAACTCAGAAGTCACAGTCTATTTTAAAGTCCAGACAAAATCTTGGTCAGATCATGTGAAGACCATGAAGATTGGTGCCTGAAATGGAGCGGATCTGTCCAGCATTTGTCAAAAATCGTGCAGCTCAACTTAGAACTTGAGGAGCTCAACGATTCGACGAACAATACCAAAGACAGGACATTTGGGTAGGCCGCATAAACTACTAAAATTGCCAGACCGTAACTAAAATTAAAACGGAAACCATGACCCACATAGTCCTAACATTCACAATAATTAAAATAATATAATACTTTATACAGTAAATGTACATGTCATTGTTTATGTAAATAGATATAAAAAAAATGAAAGTGTAAAAAAGCGAAATAAAAAATAAAAACAACATTCACTGTCTAAACCTATTGGAGCAGCTTAATCCCAAGCCTTTTTGTCCTCAATATAGTATTTTATAGTATACTAAGCTTTCTGGCATAGATTTTGTTTTAAAAAAGATTTGAATTTATTAAGGCTCAGTTCTTGAATGTATCTAGGAAGTTTATTATAAAAACGTATACATTGGCATCTAAACGAGCCACCTATTTTCTTAAGCCTTGTTGTAGGAACAACAAATATGTGTTTGTTCCTAGTATATATGTTATGGATATCACTGTATTTTTTAAACGGATTAATATTTTTATATGCATACAAACGATTATCATAAATATACTGACAAGGCACAGTCATTATATTAATCTCTTTAAATTTGTCTCTGAGGGAGTGTCTGGGACTTAATTTGTAAATGGAACGAATTACCCTTTTTTGTAAAATAAAAATTGTCTGAATATCGGCGGCATTTCCCCACACCAGAATACCGTACGACACCACACTATGAAAATAACTAAAGTAAACTAAACGGGCTGTCTCTAAATCAGTTAAATCACGAATTTTCTTAACAGGCGGCGTGTGCTGCAGAGTTAAGCTCTTTTGACAATTTATCTATATGGGGGCCCCGTTGAAGCTTAGCATCCAACGTTATGCCTAAGAATATTGTGGTATATTCGGGTTTCAATTCTTCAGCCTTAATGAGAACACTAGTTTCTACTTGTCTAACGTGGGGTAACGTAAACTTAATACATTTGGTTTTTTTTTGGTTAAGAAGTAGATTATTGACAGTGCCTATGTCCAGCAGTGGACGTCTTTCGGCTGGAAAGATGAAGATTATTGGCAAGGGCGTTATTTACATTGTCAGCCGCTGACGTTTGAATTTAAATAAAAGTGAAGTGTCATCTGCAAACAACACTATATCATGTTTATCCCTTATGAGGTAAGGCGTCATTTATATAAATAATAAATAAAAATGGGCCGAGAATTGAGCCTTGGGGATCCCCATTCTTACTAAAGATCCGGGTGACCTTTTTCCGTTAACATCAACTCTCTGTATCCTGTCACTTAAGCAAGAAGTAAGAAGATCCAGAGATACGTTCCGGATTCCGTAGTGGTGCAGTTTCCTGCTTAACGTTTCATGAAGAACACAATCGAATGCCTTGGACAAATCGCAAAAGACAAAAGACAATCGCAAGATTATATATTTATGTCCTAAAATGTCCACCCCTGCATCGATAGCCGAACGACCCCTTGTAAAACCGAACTGTTTGTTAAGCAGTAATTTATTTTTATTAAAAAATGTTTGCATTTCATGTAAAATAAGTTTTTCAAAAATTTTACAAAAAGTAGGTAGGTAGTACTGAAATAGGTCTATAATTAGTAGGGTCTGATGATGTACTACCCGATTTAAACAACGGTATTATTTTACTGTTTTTTCATAAGATCAGGAAACTCAAAACGGTCAATCCAATTATTAAATATAACAGCTAAAGTAGGTGCTACAATGTTTACAACATCCAAAAAATTATCCCATAGATCAGATCTGCGGTCTTTTTAACATTTAACGTGTAAAAGGTTTTAATTATATATTATCTTTACAGGTTACATATTGGAAGTGAAATTCAGAATCACAAACTGCAACGTGGTCCCCCTGCGACGGGTCAGGTAATTGGCCCCGCCGCCTGCCAATTTTCAGCCGCAGAGGATAGGGACAGCGACCAACGTCATACCGACACTCCTCCTCCACTGCGGCCCCACCGCCTCGGAGAGCGGCGCACCGCAATACCGGCACTCCTCTCACACCGCGGCCTCCAACCCTCAGCCGCGATGCCTCACATACGACATCGCGGCCCGCCTCAGTTGCGATGTCGCCGAAGCGGCACCGCAACCTACTTGTTGCCTGCTACGTCGTCGGCTTACAGGCAAAAGCCCTGTTCCTCTTCGCTTCCCACAGCTGGTTTTGAAAAAAAAACCGGGCAAGAGCAAGTCGGACTCGCGCACCGAGGGTTCCGTAACATCCGGGTTTATGCATAAGGTTTATGTTTATGAAATTAAATGTTTATTATTATTTTTGAGTTGATTGAATGAATGGTAAATTGCGGTTTACGATTTATGACATCTTAAAAAAAAACTACTTACTAGATCTCGTTCAAACCAATTTTCGGTGGTAGTTTACATGGTAATGTACATCATATATTTTTTTTAGTTTTATCATTCTCTTATTTTAGAAGTTACAGGGGGGAGGACATACATTTTACCACTTTGGAAGTGTCCCTTGCGCAAACTATTCAGTTTAGAAAAAAAATGATATTAGAAACCTCAATATCATTTTTGAAGACCTACCCATAGATACCACATACGTATGGGCTTGATAAAAAAAAATTTTTTTAGTTTTGGTTCTAAGTATGGGGAACCCTATTTATTGTTTTTTTTCTATTTTTGTGTGAAAACCTTAATGCGGTTCACAGAATACATCTACTTACCACGTTTCAACAGTATAGTTCTTATAGTTTCTGAGAAAAGTGGCTGTGACATACGGACGTACAGACAGACAGACAGACGGACAGACGGACAGACAGACAGACAGATAGACAGACATGACGAATCTATAAGGGTTCCGTTTTTGCCATTTGGCTACGGAATCCTAAAAAATGGTTGATATAAGTAATTTTTATCACGTAAACTGTTTATCTAAGTTATTTAGTTTCGTTTATTAATGTACTTAATTTATTGATTTGTAAAATATTTAAAGTAAATGACACAATAGAATCTGAAAACTCTATGTTTGAACCAGGCTCACTCAGAAAGTATTGCGAAAAAAAGTTTTTTATGTATGAGAGACAGGCCAGTTATAATCTATTTTGAAAATATGATTATTTGTAAGTAAAAATAGGGACGTTCTTATTTCAAAATTTCCCTCTACATTGTTTGCGAGCTAATTTAAATTATCGTGTCTCATTAAATGAACATACATAAAAAAAACATATATAAAGTCGAACATATAACCTCCTCCTTTTGGAAGTCGGTTAAAAATGTATCTGGGGGTCTACTCCCTAAGCACGAAGTCCGTCGTTTCGGCCTTCGTTACGGGCGTTTCCTACCTCCTATCAAACAGGAAACCCCTGAAACCAGACGAATCGTACGATAGACTTCAAATGGCATTCGAAGAGACCTTCTAAGGCAACCGTGCATCGTTAGTATAACGAATTCAAGCGCGGTCGACTAACTTAGAAGGATCAAGAAGTGGTCGCCCTTAGACGGCTGTTACGGAAGAAAACGTGCTAGCAGTAAAAAAAGTTGGATCGGGAAGCCTTCACGAAATTCTACACGTGCATCTTCGCGTGAGGAGGATAGTTTCACGCTTGGTACCGCACAACCTCACCGATGCTCAGAAGGTGGAATGGTGCCGTGATATGATAAACAAATTTGAAGCAGGTTCGTCGCGGCGTATTTACGACATCATTACAGGTGATAAGTCTTGGATTTATCAATACCATCCAGAAACGAAGCGCCAGTCGACGGTTTGGGTGTTTCGAAACGAGTCAACGCCCACCAAAGTGAAGCGATCTAGAAGCAGGGGGAAGGTTTTGATCGCGAGCTTTTTCAATTTGACTGGCTACTTGGTGTCAATTCCTTTACGGAACCAAAGAAGCATCAACGCTGAATGGTATACTACGAAAAGCTTGGCAGATGTTTTCTCTGTTGTGAGCAACAAGCGACCAAACACATGGCTCCGCGGGCTACTGCTCCACCACGACAACGAGCCTTCGCACACCGCGCTTAAAACGAGGGACTTCCAGGGCAGCACGCTGGTTATACTCCTGGATCACTCTCCTTACAGCCCTGACCTAGCACCATGTGACTTCTTTTTATTCCCGAAAATAAAAGATCAGCTCAAAGGGATACAATTTTCGTCATCGGATGATGCGCTGTCAGCCGCGTTCGAGCAGGCTGTAAACGAGGTGTCTGCGGCGGACTGGAAAAAGTGTTTCGAAAACTGGTTAAGAGCGTTTACGCCGTACGGCATTTCATACAAACTTTCAAGCCCTTGTTTTTCAAAATGAATGAACCGATTTTAATGAAACTTCATACGCAAAAGCAGGATATAAAGGTCTAAAAAGTTGCTTAAGAACATTTCCGAAATGTCTTATTTAGACAAAGATAACTGGAAATCTCTGTTTCTAAGGAAAATTTTAAATCGGTCTAATTTGGCTGTAACACTATTTTTCGAAAATGTTCTTAAGTAACTTTTTAGACCTTTGTGACCTGCTTATGCGTATGAAGTTTCATTAAAATCAATCGATTCATTAATTTCGAAAAACAAGGGCTTGAAAGTCTTAAGACGCATGAAACTTTGTATAGAGGCTAGTGGAGAGATACTTTGAAAAGATTTAATAAAAAAATATTTACCTATAGAAAATTTTTTTTTTTCGCAAAACTTTCTGAGTGTCCCACGTAAGTATTTATTATTTTTTACTTTATTTCAATTACTTTTGGTAATGAATTTTGGTATTTTTAACATACCTAATTGGCGAAGTTACTTTCGGGAAATGCAATCGTAGGTATATTGTTGTTTATCTATATTGTATATCTTCGCTTCGGTTCGACTCTGAGAGCCTTAAAAGCGTCTTCGCCGTTGCTTGCCGCCGGTTTGTAGGTTATTATTAGGTACTCAACTCAAACTCAAAGCATTTATTTCAATTAAACCTTGTACAGGCACTTTTGAATTGTCAAAATTAAATAGTCTGTCAGTTAGTCAGAAAGTTGAAGCTAGTTGCCCATTCCAAAACGTAGATCTCTATGGAGAAGAACGGGCAAGAAACTCCACGGACACTCTTTTAAATCAAGTTATTACAAAATCCTGGGTACATTATTCTTGTTGCTTCTATATGTGAGAACAATGTAAAAAAAGACAAATGAAGAAACAATTCAAAATATAAGATTAAAAATAAGCCTTGGCAGTTAAGAGATGACCAGTCTCAACCGACGGTACATCAGGTGACATCATCTGTCCAGCCTTTTCCCAACTATGTTGGGATTGGCTTCCAGTCTAGCCGGATGCAGCTGAATACCACTATTTTACATGGAGCGACTGCCTATCTAACCTCCAGAACCCAGTGACTGGGTTATACGATACCTCTTGGTAAGACTGGTTGTCAGGTTTTCAGGCTACTCTCTCTACTCTCCCTTAACGACTGTCAAATATCTACGAATGACAGCCGGGACCAAGGGAAACAAAGAAATGCAAGGGTTTCGAAAATGTGATGGATAGTCACCCATCATTGGACCCACCTCGGCAAGCGCAGTTTTATCTTCAATCGATCCGTGCGGCTGTTACTATTTAGCCAGGAACCCTTCTATATGCTTTTGTAAATAAAATCGAGTTTAATTTGTAATATTTAGAATTACACCCATATTCTAAGAAGTAAAGTCGCTTCGCTGTCCCTCCGTCGGTCTGCGCTGACCCTAAGTACATATAAGTACGAGACACATACTAATAATGAACATCATACATACTAATGTTTGTATCTCCAAAGTACATTGAAATGATCCGAAAACGATACCTACATCATGTTCAGTGGTGCAAGGCATATATCAAAGTCAAAATGGCGATGATGAATTATATTTACCAATAGAATTGATATTTTGATCGTCCACTCGACCCGTGAATGCATCAAAAGTCAAGGACGGGTGATTTAACGCTCCAAACTAGTCTGATCCTCTTGATTTGATTAACATGTCGACATAGAATCGCTTTTGGCTTGAAATCGTCTTTTCGCTTGGTGGCTGGTGGCAAGTTCATCATTTCATCATTTCGGACTGCGAAAATCATGTAGGTACAGTGGGCTGCATCAATTGGGTACCCCAGTTGCATGACAATAATATGTGGAAGACTTTTAACGTTGGAGTAAAGCATGCCTGTACCAATTTGAGGCAGGATTTCATCTGACCTATGACGTCACTTCGCGCGTGTGGAAGCATGCGCGTGACTCTATATTGCACTATGTGTCGAAAAAAACGTGTTCAGCTAAAACGGTTAACGTTATACAACAAAAATATTTGCCAAAACAGGGTTCAAAAGTTGTAATTTTTTTTTAAATTCTTCCGTACTTCTCTATTAGTCGTCATTTGGTTAGTCACCCCTTCCCAACCATATCATCATTCACACAGTCCATCCATCGTTTCTTTGGTCTTCCCCTATTCTTATAGCCAAAACTTATTGGGGTTGACTTTCAGTCTAGCCGGATGCAGCTGAATACCACTATCCTCCACAAGGTTTGTTTTTTTACCAACATTCATACTCAAAACTAATATGAGGATTAATTTTAGATGTTGTGAGCTGGAGATGAGTGCTGGAGTGAACACGGACGAAGAACAGAACTCCTACCTCTTTCTTGCCTTTATTAGCCGGCTAGAGTAGAGATTCGCAAGAGCAAACGTGCTCGGAGGAAGGAAGTATTCCAGTAACATGGTGGTATGGATCTTGACAGTACTTCCGGGTTAGTCCTGGTAACCATGGAATACCCCTTCACTCCTCAATCACCTCAGGATATGTTACACCTTTGTCACTATGTGCTAACGACAGTCTTTGAGAGCCCGTTATTGAGTGTGCATGTCACCCTCTGTAATTTGATCCGTGTATATAAAAAACATTGATGACAAGACAGGCAAGGGCCGTAATCCTTCCACAATTTCAGGTAACTAGTCCACTTTAGCTACCCAAAACCCAGAGTCCAATATCTTTGTTTACATATTCTGCAATAGTCCTACACCAACCAAGGGGTTGTCCTTGGGTAAGTACACTTCCATAGTGCGTACAGGAATAGTCATCGGTTGGTTCCTCATTAACCGACTTCTAAAGAAGGAGGAGGTTCTCAATTCGGATGTATGTATTTTTTTTTTTAACCGACTTCTAAAAAAGGAGGAGGTTCTCAGTTCGGATGTATGTATTTTTTTTTTTATGTTTGTTCGCGCATAACTCCGTCGCTTGCCAACCGATTTGAAAAATTCTTTTTTTGTATACTTCCCAAATGGTCCCATGAAAGTTTTATCGAAAACGGATAAGCGGTTTTTGAAAAATCAACAAAAATCTAAAAAAAGATCTACATTGTCTACATTATCGATCTTTTCGTTTACTCTGCATTGCGTTTTTTGTTCGCGAATAACTCCGTCTTTTACGAACCGATTTGGAAAATTCTATTTTTTTAAAGTAACTTGAGCATTTGCTTTCGGAAATCATCAGATGGTAAAGTGGAGCTGATGATAAAGACCACAGACATGGCCATCAGAACTACTTAATGACAAATACACACATCAAAAGTGTCTAGGGATCAACATATATTTTTGCAATAACTTTTCTCCTGATTGATATTAATTAAAATTTTCTTTAAGGATTCATCAAATAAAGTGTTTTCGTTTGTCACAGTAACGATAAACCAAGTCACCTTTGCATTAATAAAGAAATTTGCCATTTTCCTAATAAAGGGATTTTTGACATTTGAACCACTAACACAAAAGTTCGAAAAAAAGACTGAAATAACAGTTTTCTTTAAAATTTTATTGGGTAACTTAAACAATTAATAATCCGTGTTTCTACCGCGAACACTAACAACACAAGAACATCGGTTTGGCATACTCAAAATGAGTTCATCCAAATCACGCTGTGGAATGGCCGCCCATGTTCGTTGCAACAACAAAAAAGGTCTTCTTGCGACTGGATACCCTCCATATTCGGCAGAGCTCTTCTCTGTAGCATATCCCATGCATGCTCAATCGGGTTCAAGTCTGGCGACTGAGCAGGTCAGGGCAGGACATTGATGTTAGCTGCGGCGAGAGTCTGTCTTACAACTCTTGCGGTGTGCGGTCGTGCATTATCATGCATTAACTGAAATAAGGGACCGATTTGCACTTGTAGAGGAACGATGACGTCTGATACAATCGTCTCAGCATAAATTTGAGCGTTGAGGTTGCCTCTGATCCAAATCAACTCAGTTCTTCCGCCGATCCAAATACCCGCCCATACCATGATGGTTCCACCACTATAAGGATGGACTTCCTGGCAGGATTTTAATCGCTGTTGGCGTCCAGGGGTTCTCCAGTGTCGTATACGTCTTGTATCCGGTCTCATACCAAAACGAGACTCATCAGAAAAGCACACGAAACGCCATTGTTCTTCTGCCCAATTTCTGTGTTCAAGAGCCCATTGATATCGAATCCTACGATTGTGCATTGCTATAGGTGGTACCCGTAGCGGTCTTCGGGAATGAAGGTTCACTTCATGCAAGCGGTTTCTGACTGTTTGGTCGCTAATTAAGTTCCCTGAAGAGTGATGAAGCCTCACGGCTAACATCATGGCGGTTATTGTTGGAGCTCTTCGAGTTAAGATTTGAATGTATCGGTCTTGTCTCCGTGTGGTGCAGCGATACCGTCCTCCATGGCGCTCAGCCACGGTACCAGTGCTTCGGTAACGTGTCCAAAGTCGACTGATAACTCTCTGACTTGTATTCAGAGCTAAAGCCACAGTACGTTGCCGGGAACCAGTTTCTATCATTCCCACGGCTCTGAGCATTTCTTCCCTGCTTAAATGACGTCGCCGCTCCATAATAACGTTGGTTTTAATCAGTAGTAGGGAAACAGTAGCACTAATAATGTCTTCAATGCGTTGTATGTTTTTATAGGGAAAATATTGACAGCTGATTTTCATCTTTTACTCGAATTTGATTCACAGTTCCTGGTTCAAATTATGAAATGCACCAAAAAGGATCCATATAAATTTATAAAATCATAAATTTATTACAAAGCCACATCTCAATCTCAAGAAATCCGCATAAAAATGCTTGATCCCTAGACACTTTTGATGTGTGTATTTCACGGGTTGCGATTCGATTACTTTAATATGGTTGCTAAGCAATTTATGCTCGTTACAATGCGTATGGTGAAATGGAGCTGATGGTGACTTCTCAATCAGCTCCAGTTCTCCTGGTACTTATTAGGGGAACTCTTCAACAATTAATGTCCCTACATCGGGTAAAGCAATATTTTGTAAATGTGATGAGCAGTTGACATTAGGCTATTGTAACTTAGATAAATTACAAACTGACCCACTAAAAGTGAAAAATAAAAACTTTTTTACAAAAAAAAAAACAACCGACTTCCAAAAAACACTATAAAGTGAAAAATAACTTTAATTTCGGAAGTCGGTGTCTTTGGATTTGTATTTTTGTTTTTTGCCACTGACTTTTTATTTAATTAAAAACGTCTAACGGGCCTCTCCGAGTTCCCTTCGGCCCCTCGAACGACTTCTAAAGGTCCGGGACCTCAGGGTTCCGTTATATTTCCAATACCTACATTTTAATCACATAATTATATTAACTAAGCTGTTATAAGTATGACACTTTAAATAGTATTAAATTTGAAATAGCAAAACATCAAAGGAAGAAGAAAATATGAATCCTATACACCAAATAAACACCTTGCAGCCATTTACTCACATCCTATTATAATACCTCCTTACAACACGACACGAGTCCGGTGACTTAATATTTTGAAACCGAAATATCAGTAGGTACACACCATACACACACCACACAAGTCTAACATTTAATGAACTGTAGATAATTGAGCATTACTACGAACACAAACTGTGATTGACTATTAAGAATAATAATAATTTAAATAGTTAATTTTCTGCAAATACTGGTTTAACCAGATGTTAAAATAAATCGTTTATGCACAGTCCATATTTTGACTGTTCAGGGCATTCAAATTCATTTTACAGTAATAATATCTACACAAGTAGGTAGGTACCTACTCACTTTGTTAAAAATTACAACAATTTACTAATATAAATTACAAGACACGTTCTACTAAAAAACTATTAAATATGTTCTAAAAAACTATTAAATATGTAATATCAAGTACTAAAAAACTATTAAATATGTTCTAGTATCAATTTCAAAACCACCTTAACATAACAATTTTTATGTATCTCTTATGTTTCCTTTAAGATAAGATTTTTTTTATATATTGCTTAAATTCTTTGTAACATGGCCTCTTCTGATAAAGATGATCTATTGCCTTTATTTATATAGGTGAACCTATAAAACCAGAGTATTGAAGAGGCATCGTGGCAAACAAGAATAGAAACGAACATAGACCTACTAAACAATGCATCGTGGCAAACAAGAATAGAAACGAAGATAGACCTACTAAACAATGACATAAAAAGACTAACAAAATAATAAAACAGTAACAACCCAAAGAGAAAACTTGGGGAAAAAAGGCAAACAAATCATTACAAAGACCAAAGAACACAGCTCACAGCAAATTTTTAAAAATAATTTAAAAATTAATTTTTATATTTTAATAAGAGAATAGAAGATCACCAGCCTATAATATAAAGTTCCCATTGCTGGGACACGGGCTTCCTGCCTTCGAGAGGTAGTGTTTGGTAGACGTCACATGTCTTCATTTTTTTTTTTCTAGTACTAGCCGATTTCCTCACGATGTTATCCTTCACCGTTTTGAGAGCAGTGGTGATAAAATTATTTACACAAAGCGCCTGTCTGGGTTCGAACCCACGACCTACAACTCGTAAGTCGGGGTCATTACCAATGCTCCGGCCACCAATGCGTTACTAGCAGTGATCGGAATAGGTAGAGCTATTTAGGTTCATTGACCGCAAACATTGATGTTAATATGGATATTCCACGGGATTCCAACTGATACTACGGGATTTTTACGGGATTTTATTGTCGCTAGAGCGCACCTGTTTTTGTCTTTTTCTGCGCCACTAGAATTCAATTCTTTACCAACAGTAACTTCGAAACTAAACTTAACTTCGTAATAATCATATTATTCTAACCTATGGCAAGTACATAAAACAGCTCTACCTATTCCGATCTATGGTTATTAGTCATAAACTAGCAAGATTCGAAAAAGATAATGAAAGAAAAGTTAACAATAGATTATCTACAAGTGAGGAACAATTTTAAAGACAGCTTAAAGGTAATGATGCCACAACCCTAAACCCTTCATCATACGAGGCTCCAAAAGAATTCTGGCAAGGGATTTGGTCAGACAGTACTGGAGTGCGATTCTGTAACCATCTCACCGTGAAAACTCAGGTGAAGTGAGCGTGGAGTGAGCTGTCAATAGTGTCAATTCCTAGCAAAAACAAACTCACATCACCTAAGTTTTCACGGTGACATTTTTACAGAATCGACCGGCTGAACATAATAAAAGGAAGCTAAATGGATGGACCTACAACAAGACATAGTAAGGCCAGAAACATCATCATCATCATCTGCCTAGCCTTTTCCCAACTATGTTGGGGTCGGCTTCCAGTCTAACCGGATGCAGCTGAATACCAGTATTTTACATGGAGCGACTGCCTATCTGACCTCCACAACCCAGCTACTGGGTAATATGATACCCCTTGGTAAGACTGGTTGTCAGGACTTTCGGGCTTCTGACTACCCGTAACGACTGTCAAAGGTCCACGAATGACAGCCGGGACCAACGGCTTAACGTGCTTTCCGAGGCACGGAGGGGTCTCGGTATGTAAAGATGATCACCCATCCACAGACCAACCGCGGCAAGCGTAGCTTAACCTGAGCGATCGACCTGGGCGGCTGTTATTATTTAGCCACGGGCCCCTCTAGTAAGGCCCGAAACAACAGAAGAAATTTCTTTAGAAGATATAGCTGTTCTTGAAATAAATACAATACAATTATATCTATACTAATCTATGATACTAATAATAAAGCTGAAGAGTGTGTTTGATTGAACGCACTACCAGTCGGCTTTGAATAAATATTTTTGCACTCGGATCATTAGGAAACGAGCAAAAAATAGTCAGAAAACGAAGTAGTAACAGACGATGCGATGTGAAGGAGTGGGTTGTGTTGTGGAACAATAATTTCACGTGGACAAAATTTGGAAAATCTATATTTCTAGCCAGGAATCGAGCCCATTGATTTTGATTTAAAAAAACATACATACTGTATTACACCACTCGATAGTGTCCCTAATAAGGATCAAATTCTAGGAAGTAATTAATGACATATATAATTCATTTTCTAAAATAAAAAGTAGCCTACTCCTTATAACATACGCTCTCTGCCAGTGAAAGTTCCGTCAAAATCCGTCCAGCCGTTTCGGCGATTAGCCGGATCAAACAGACAGACAGAGAAACAAACTATTTTTAATTTTTTTTTTGTATTTGTGACAGTGGACAAGCGTGGGGCGCACTATAATTAATTCAAAATCCCTCCACGCTTTCTGAATTAAATTAAATAACTTATTTTAAATTTTTAGTGCGTATCTAAAAGCATGTTTTTCAGTTTTTTTTAACTACGTATTTTTGGCAAAAGAATCAGCATCGCCATACAATGTGGCAGTACTGCCAGCCTTTTTGGTCATTTTTCCTGTTGACAGCGATGTAGTCGAATTTTTTGATGCCCTATGATTCTTTCCCCTTTTTATGGTTCCGTACCTCAAAAGGAAATAACGGAACCCTTATAGGATCACTTTGTTGTCCGTCTGTCTGTCTGCCTGTCAAGACCCTTTATCTCGGGAACGCGCGAGGTATCGAGTTGAAATTAAAACCATATTATACTCAGGTCTACAGTCCCTTGAAGCTGTGAAAAAAATCAAACTTCTAAGTTAACATAAAAAAAGAAACGACCGCTTATGCCGCTAAAAACATATATTTCGACATTCTCAAGGGAATCAAAATTTATAGGGTACTTCCCGTTGACTTAGAATCATGTTTGGCAAGAAGCAAGGCAAGGAAAAAATCCGAAAACCGTAAATTTGTAGTTACATTAAAAAAAAACCGTGATAAACTATTTACATACCTACAAAGTACGGAACCCTCGGTGCGCGAGTCCGACACGAGTAGTAGTGATACGCTGGTTCTGGCGCACCGATCTGAGGGCGGGTGTGCCAGAACCCCAAAGCCTAAAAAAAAAAAAAAAAAAAAAAAAAAAAAAAAAAAAAATAAAAGGTTTTGGGGTGCTCTGATCACGTTTCTGCGATCCGTTTTTGCGTAGGATGCGCGGTTCCGGAGATGTGCAAATCAATTAGCTGATTTATCTAATTGATTTCCGGTGCTACTAACCCTCATTAGTGTTTCATTGTTAATCCTCTAATCTATTCAACCTCGTGCACCCTCATTAGCGATGCATTGTTCGCCTAATCCTTGCATTCCTTGGCGTTCTTATCTACTATTACTCATTGCTAACCCTCAACTGCTTTTCTGAATCATCAATAAAACACATTCCTTCATTTTATTACAACATTTTATTTCTTATTTTCTACAAAATATGTGCGGAACATTTCATCCACTAAAATATCATTGTACAGTGTGTTCCCCGTAAATATGTTCGTAAAACTATGCATTGAACATCCCTGAAACTTATATAGCAAATACATTAAGCAATATTCACCACAAACTGAAGTCCAATCATTCTGAATCCTATCAACATTCCAGCCCCATCTTTTGCAATTCCTTTTTAAAAACTCGAGATAATATTGCGTAGGGGTTCGTCCATATGAATCAAAATATTGACCGATGCCATTCGTATCGATATGTACAGCTACCCAGTGTGAGCCTGGTTTATCATCCGTATCCAAATTGCATATTATATACGTCGGTACATGGGTATACATAGGTAGTCTATTAGCAGCATAAACATTTTTTTCTAGACTGGGATGGATCTTTTTTAGATGTTGCTGTACTTCAAGTGTATCCATGATATTACTGCTATTAGCAGATTATTACAGTACCAATCTGTTCAATGGTTGCCATAGGAATGTTCAATTATAGTGATTTTTGTAAATATATCGCATTCTTTTGAATGACTCAGAAAACAAGCTGATGCCTGATGGGAACAATGTGCGATAACTTTGTTGACTCATAGAGTCACTATCAGTTTCGTTGAACTTAGGAATTTGCTTTAGATAAGAATGGTGCTATATAAGAGCGAACAGTTGCAGTCATGAAATCAGTCTATGGTCGTTTGACCACAGTGAATTGTATACCGATACTACGTTTGTGGTACTTCAGCGCATCAATAATCATGGAGGTAAGTGTTTATTCTATTGACTAACTTACTTGTATATCTTTTGTTGTTCTTTTGTTGTTTCCTAACGTGTGTGTGTGTGTAATCACAATGTAAACAAATTGATATTAACATGATATCTCTGTTGTTGCAGAGATCATTCAGCTTCGCAGACGATAATGAAAATACCTATAAACAGTATTACTACTCACCGCTCTCCCCTCAACATGAAGAAGAGGGCGATGATATCGTCATTAATAACACATGCGATGGTGGAAAAAGGAAATCGCAACCGATTGATAATTTTTTTGAAGTGGTGCCAAAAATAAAAAAGAAGAAACCGTTATCGTCAACCGTGGCACGAGCCGCTAGAGATGGTGTATCATACATTTCTACTAATTCTGACGACGGAGCCCAAGCGACGCATCTCATAAAAATTGAAATGTACGATATGAAGAAGCTATGTAAGATTCCAACTACCGATCATTGGAAGCACGCTACCACGAGGATTAAATATTATGTAAAGAATAATAAGGATAGCATCTACGACAACACAAACGGCCTCGTATACAATATTACAAAGACAATAGCAGAAAGTGAAAACGTTAAAAAATACTTTTTTAACAATGATAGCCATTAGCTGATTAGTGAATGTGATTCTGTTTACTTAAATTACTTCTGTGTACTCATTTATATTAATAATGAGGTGTGTACAGGGAGCTGTCGTCTTGTGATGCTGAGAGAAAGCCAACAACAGAAGGAAGAGATGAGTGTGGTACACGTGTACAGAACACGTCATTGAATAGCAAAGCTACAACACTGAGTGGAGAAGAAAATGAGAAAAATATGCAGTACACAAGAGCTGAATATCCATTCTTCAGTTCAAAATCTAGACGGTTTCTCAGTTTTGAAGGCTGGCCTCTCGTTATGCTACAGAAGCCTGAAGATCTTGCAGAGGCCGGTTTCTTTTATACCGGCCACGGAGACAGGGTCAAGTGTTTCCATTGTGGTGGCGGTTTAAAAGATTGGGAAGATGATGATGATCCTTGGCAACAACATGTTCAGTGGTTTAGTCAGTGTGCTTATGTAAAGTTTAAACTCGGACAGTGTTTTGTATAAGACTAAATGGAGGTTTTTATAGAAATAAAAAATGGTATACTAAATACAATTTGTTTTATTTAATTTTATAATGTTTCCCATAGTTACATAGACAACATGAATTACACATAACACATAAATCTAACACACAATATAACCTTAACATATAACCTTAACTACTATAGTCTACAGTAACATTTCTGTTTTTATCTATTTCAATAATGTTATCAAACTCAGCATAAACAATGCAGTTAATTGTTTGTATTAGTGAGGATTCAAATCGCACTTCTAATCTTACACTACCATGCTTTATGAGATTCCAATGAGTTGATGAGTTAGCTGATAAATCAGGAGTTAAATCAAATGCTAATAGGCAGTTACCTTTGGCATATTGTTCATGAGAGATTGCATTTCCTTCATTAAGAAAGTGGATACCAGTTCCCGAGAACAGAGTATGATATGCTGATGTAAATATACTATTATTAAAAGATGGTTGCAAAGCTTTTGAAGGTATTTGTTGACCATCAATATATAAGCTGAAAGAATTAATACCATAGTTTTCAAAATTAAATGGATTTTTAGTAAGGGAACCATTAAATGCAGAATTATTCACAAACCCTATTATACATCTTTTGGGTACCTGTCCTAAGAATATATTATCAAGAGTTTTTCCTTGAACACCCGAAGGAATTGTTAAAACTTTGACTTCAGCTCGAGTAATAGGATATTTAGCAGTAGTAGAAGCTAAAACTTTCTGATGTGCAAGTAATACACTTGGATTAATTCGTGCTCTTCGGACAATAAGAGTTGCATCTGTAATGCAAACTTTAAACTTTACATCGTTTGACCCAGCAATTAAATTAAAACTCTCTCTTGATCGAACTAATTTTACACTCATTTCAACACCATTAATTAGAAATTTATCTTGATTGAAAATATCACCATGAAGATGTCCAATCATTTCTATTTCCTTACTTTCAGTAACTAATTCTTGCCTTTTAACAAATCCTATGTTTTTACCATCTGTAGAATCCATTTTTCCTGCTGTATCCTCATACCAAAGACTACAAGTAAGATGAGATTGTTTAGCAGCAGGAGCATAGTTTAAAAGGGTTTCCATGTATGCTCGATAGGCATAGGTATTATTAGGTGGTGATACAAGTTTTTGGTTTAAATAAACATCAAGTTGACTAAAAAGTGAGTGCAACCAATTATTTACAGGTGCTACTACTGTAGTCGATACCAAGTTAGTTGAATCTTGATTTAATACTTTTGCCTTTATGTGGAGTAATGTATGAGACAAATCTATGTAGTCATCGCCTGTGCCAGGAACTTGAAACTCGATAGGTCCATCATCAGCAAGAGATGAAATTGGTTTATAGTGTATCCACAATCCACTTTCAATGCTTGTTTGTGTAGACGGTAGTGCAAACAAATCCAATTCTGACTTAGCGCACTCACAAGAATGATTATGAAGAAAAGACATATTTAATTTGAAAATATATCTTTGATATTCTTTGGTTTTAAACCAAGTTTTTTCGCAGCTTTCACTTTAGCAGCTAATTGTGGAATGAACGGGGACCGTCGTTTTCTTTTAGTTATATACCCAGATCCTGTCATGTTAAATCGATCAATTTTATCATCAGCCTTTCGTTTTAAGTTTGTACTAACTTGCTTTAGACGATCTTTTATTGAGGTTTCCATAGGACGCGCTTGAACCATATCCGATAAAAGACCAACTCCAGCGTTTAATGCCTCCTTACCAATCACTCGAGCACCACTTGAAAGTAAAGGTAAAACTGATCTAAATAAACCCCCTAAGAAGCTCCCAATACCATGACCGCGTTGATATGGTGAACCCTTATAAATTACTCCAACTCCTGATCCAGCTTGATGTGTATAATAATTTTCATATGGACAATTATGATGATCACGAAGAGAATACATTATTATAATTTTCGGAAATGTAGTTTAATACACACGGTTCCAAACTGGAATGGTATTTTTTGTCCTGTGCTCGATCTTATATCTATTTCCAACGTATCGAACTCTCTTCGCATAACAGGTAAGTAGTGAGGTGGAGAGAAAACATACATTTTATTTGCACCATAAATATATTTTGAAGGATCTAATGAAATTATTCTTAATAAAGGAGTCATGACATCGCCCACGATCTGAGGATCGATTATGTCGCAATACACAAATAGTTGAGATGGTAACCCTAAGTGTAAATTAGCAGGGCACTTTCCAAAATTTCTTTCCAAGAGATTTTTATTTGGTTCATAGCCTAGTTGTAAACTTAATTTGGGTGATAATGTTACGGATGTTATATTTTTATCCAAAACAGAAACATACACAAATTTTGTTATTTCATCTTGACGAAATGTTAATTTCTCTCTGATACCATTTAACGCTTTTAAAATATGCTCAACGTTATCATAGTTGGTAGCTGGAATATGTTTTTTGTAGTACACTGTTGAGGGTTTATCTTCAGTAGGCATTAACATGGTTTTTGTAATGTATATAACATTTTCATGATCTTGAACAGTAAACATTGTACATGGATATTGAAACTCGACAACTCCAACCGACCATTCACCTTCTAATTTAATAGCTTTTGGCAATTTTGTTGAAAAATTTGTGGTCTTGTTATCAGGAAAGTAGTCCATTGAACTATTGCTGAGCAAAGTTAAATAAAAACTTTCTTTGTTCATATTTCTTTTAAACTAGAAGCTAAAATCCAACTGTTAAATTTATCTGGATAACCTCTCCACTTCACCAATACTTCTTTTCTGTGGCCAGAATAACGAGAGTCAATTATTTTATCTATTTTATATTGTGAGGTGGGGTTGTAAGTGACCTTCTGTAATTCTCTTTCATAAAAAGTACCAACTATTGGTTCATTTTGTAAATCTGTTATTGTATATACAACCCATGGAGATCTATCAATTATTGAAGATATAATAAATATTTCATCACTCCAATTTGATTCATACCCTTTTTGGAAAACATGTTTATATTTAGTTATTCGGACATAATCACCCACATTAAATTTTGGTTTTGGGTGTTCTAAAGAAAGTTTGTTTGACCTCCTATCATAAAGATTAGTCCAAACTGTCATAATATTGCTGGAGTTTACATCAGATGGGCACATCCTAATACTAGAGTGAATACTGTGATTATAAGAGTATATTAAATCTTGTAAAACATCTATGTATCTATAAGTATTATTATGAGTGAAATAACGCCACATTTTCATTTTTAGAGTTCTTTGAAATCGCTCAACAATACTGGCCTTAATATCAGGATTGTTGGTGGTATAGTAATTAATCTTTTTGGATTTAAAGTATTTTTGTACATCTTTTGAAACAAATTCTGTACCTTTGTCAGATTGTATGTGAGTAGGTGTTGAATTACTTTCAGTAAATATACTTTCAAAGCATTCTTTAGTTGTTTCTGAGTTTTTTTTAATCATTGATCTTGCAAAAGCATATTTACTAAATACATCAATAACACAAAGTATGTAGTTGAAACCACCATTATATTGAGAATAAGTTCGCATATCACTTAAATCAGCTTGCCACAGTTCATTAATATTCGATAGAATGTACCTATTACGCGGGAATTTTTTCCGAATAGGTTTATGTAAAGTGTATGTTTCTTGTGATTGTAACCATTCCTTTACTTGCTTTTTATCCATTTTACCCTTCATGGCTTTTGATAATTTATCAATACTACTAAAACCAGCGGGGTTAGATGGGTCATAATAAATTCTATTAATTTCTTCTAGTACGGGGTCCATTTTTCCCAATCGACCTTTTTACGTATTTTATTTATAAATTTTTTATCTCCACTGTTCGGTGTAGAAAGCTCTTGATCTTCAATCTCCGAGGTTTTGTTCAGATCTTTTGCTTGAAGCTGATTAATAAACTCACATCTCTTTGGGTTTCCGATATAAGTAAGTGGTACTTTAATATCTTTTAATGCTTTAGCAAATCTATCCCACCCAACTGGATCACTTCTTTTTAAGGGTCTTAGTGAATCATTTATTAAATCAACAATATTACTTCCAGGAATTTTTTCATTATCAATTATGACTGTGCCTTCATTATCCCAATGTATTTTACTTTTATTTGTTCCAACTAAGTTTAATAATAACTCACCTTTTTTATTATAACTTTTTGGTATTAAACTGAGTATTTGAGTTGGTGTGTAAAGCGGATTTGTGTTATTTTCTTTACTTTTCATGGATCCGTTCTCCTCTAACAAAGATTCAGCATCAACTATACTTTTTAGTTCTCTATCTTTATTTTTAAAGTCAATTTTAGACTCATTTAGATCTTCATTAGATGTATCAGAATAAATTGGTAATCTGAGTGGTTGTCGATCCTCTTCGGTAAAGTGAAGGTATCTTTGTAGTGTTTGTAAATATAACATCCACTTCTTACGGTCTTCCGTCTTACTATTCATAATATTTTGCATTTCAATATCTAATCGAGACAAATTACTATTAACCTTATTTTCTTGTTTTAATTTTTCAATCAATCCAGGTTCAATAAGTATCATTTTCTTTGCATTTTCCATGTTAACTGGCTAGTCCACTTACTAATCCACTCAATATTGCACCTAATATTATTGGTAAGAAAGCCCCTCATTTTTGTATGATTATATTTTTTCTTAGTTTATGTTTACACTTATGCACCAGTTTACGGAGTATATTTTTGTGTTTATTCAATTTTTGTTTATCTTGATCTTTAAGAGGTACTTTTCCTTGTAAAACGTTATGAATACATTCACAAATACAGTTTATTTCTTCTTCATCACATGTTTTAAGTAACGCTTTTTGATATTTTGGTTTAAGCGTATGCAAAGCGCTTAGCAAATGTTTATGCGTTGTGAGTCGACGATGCATCATTTAGAAATGATTTGAATTGTTTGATTCTTGATGTATTTAAACTCTTTTGTCGGGACGTAGACTGTACAGTGTCCATTAAATGGGAAGACATTAGTCTTGATGCGACAAAAATCATTGGTATTCTGTTTTAAATCTACCATTAAATATCCATGCGCTTCTAAAGTTGCATCCCTGTAGGCATCTTCAATGAATTTTGGGTTATCTGGCGACACTTGTCGTGCTAAATATCTTATTTGAGTTTTATCTCGAGGGTTTTTAAAATATATTATATAACTTGAGTTTAAAGAAATGTCTCTTTGACCTTTACCCTGATGAAATAAATTTTGTGTTAAATAAAATACACTAAGATTCCTATGATGACTACCTTTTGTAAATATATCCACAATTCTTCCATCAGACTCTCTCATTAGATCATCAATAATAACAAGATGTGGGTTTTCACCATCAAACATATTAAGATTAGGAATTCCTTGATGATAGTTAACATTTGGTAAATTATATAAAGGTTGCATTTCATCAAAGCACCATGTGATCTGGTTAAAATCACAATTACATATTTTTTTAACTGATTTTATGAAATTTGTTACAAAATTTGACTTCCCACATCCACTTGGCCCTGCCACAATAGCAGTAAACGGATGGATAAAGTGAAACATTTCACACGTCTGGAGTTCAAAGGGATGAAATAAAAAATGAAAATGTTTTTGTAAAAATTAAGTATATATTGCTAAAATTATAATAAACATAAAATTGATGAAAAAAAAAAAAAAACTTATGCATACGTATACTATTTCTAACACAATTAGTACTCATCAGAATTTTACAATCTTCTCAAATGTATGTTCACAGGGTTATCATTACTTATATGACATTATTTACAATCGAATAATTATAACTCTAACACAATTAGTACATCAGAATTTTACAATCAATACAAATTTTGTACATACACAGAAATAAAAAGTTGACATCAACACTTAGCGTAATTTATAATGTCCCCAAGCCAATGTATCAATGTTGTTGTCCATAATACATCGTTTGGTATCATTATATGATAAAGATGCTTTATTTATTTTTTGTGTAAAAATAGTGTGTTTGATTGACTTAAATCGAAGCATACTACAATATTGTACATTTTTATTAAACAAACACGATTTGTAATTTTTCATATTCATTTTGTTGGTAACACTTTTGTTAACCCCTTTTGCCTTTGCTATAAATTTATCTTCTACTTCCAGGGCATACATTTTTGATCGCAACCCTACAAATTCCCTCAATACTTTACCATTATTCTCGTCTTTAAAAAAACCTAACTTTTTTTTATTTATGTTTGGATAACCGTAAATATTATTTTCTGGATAATCTGATGTATCAAAATAGTGAGGTAGATCTGGTTTTATATCCTCATAAAAATTGTCTGTAAAAATTTGATATATCAAACTATCGGTATCAGTGTACAATAACTTAATTTTATTTTTAAACTTTTTAATCATGTAGTTATAATGAAATTCATACATAAGAGTCTTAGATATATCTAAAATACAAAATCCTAAATAAATTGGCTTATCATAAATTAATTTTGTTTTTCGTAATTGTATTGCGACTAAATGTTCTGAAAATATTGATAAACTATGGAATTCTGGTTTTGCAATCAAATCCTGAGCACCTAAAACTTTACCACGATTATCCCAGTGAGTTAGTAGTTTAACGTTTACTCTTTTTTCAATATTTTCCATAGTCTTACCGAAGACAGAATTGTTCATTAATTTAAAAAAGTCTTTTTCAAAGTTTGATGTAGCTAACGTTCTCAAACTAGTATTTAAGTCTATGTATTTCTTTAACCAAGAACTCTGTTTAAATTTTAAAATTCTATGTACTTTAATTAATATCATTCCCATTTCAATGCATTGTTTTAAATTCCTGTAGTGAATGATGTATTTATTTTTATTATTTAAATTAGGAACTAATTTAGTTTCTTTAGTATTACCCACACATATGTTTTCAGGACATAAAGGAAAGTCAGAATGTAAATCATGAAGTTCATCAGGATATTCCAAATCAACTTCTAAAACATAACCAAAATCAGACGTATCCGACACATTATAATCCGTATTACAATTAACCCATTCGAAACCACCAACAGGAAGGGATTGGGACATTGCCCAACCATACAAATTATTCGCATCAAAATATGTTAGATATGAATTAGGTTTTTCACTATCATAATCCTCCATGAATTTGTTATTTGCTCTAGCAAAACGATTGCTACACTGAGATACACCCCCTCTAATACCAGCTTTAAAAAAAGCAATTTTGTCATAGTCCGTTAACAATTCTAATTCTATTTTCGTAAATTTTAACATTGCGTCCCAACTTAAACCTGGAGCAGTATAGTAATGGGCAGGATCTAATCCGTAAGTTTTAATACAAAGCTTTCTAAAGTTTTCGAACACATCGGTCAAAAGTAAAACATCAGTTTTTAAATACAAATTGGAATAATCAGACATACTACTACACTTAAAATGTTGCCAAATATCTTTTGCATGATTATAATCATCATTTGAAATATTCGAATCTGTGAGTGAACTATAAAACTGGTGTTGATCAGGAAGTGATGGATGTTTCAAGCAATCACTATTACGCATAAATTCATAAGGATAAATACCTTTCCGTCTTAAACGTAAAAAATCTTCATTATTAGGATAGTTTCTTTTTAGTTCTGTAAACTGATCATCATTAAGATTTTTAGCTAGTTGATCTAAACTACACGATAAAAATTTCAATGAATCTACGAATCTTAAAGTTACTGGTTGATTATTTATTGTTAACTGTTTTGAAAATGATATGTATCGTTCTTTATTTTGTGGAATAACTTCAATTTTGCCATCATCGAGGTTTAATGCATGGACAATAAAATGAGCATCGTAGTGACTGAGGTTATGTAAAAATATTGGAACATGACGAGGGGTTCTGAACTTAGAACTACACACTTGATGTGCAACACCCCTTAAACTACCAGTGTGCCAATCAAAATCGTAAAAAGGATCTTCATTTAACTCAGTTTCACAAATATGACATATGTTTGAATTTGAAAATTTAATTTTATCTTCATCTGATAATGGAACGGGGCATTTTTGGAAGCTATTTTTTTTAACTATTGTTTTCACATCTTCACAAAGGCGATTCATAAACACTTGTGCACAGTTTGGTCCACTATACGTCTCATATTTTGATAATCTGTTATCATATGAACATTTAATGTAATATCCGAAACTATACACTTCATGTTTTTGAATATTCATTGTACTAGGCTTGGAGGGATCGTTACTACATGATTCTATCGGATTCAAAAAGGCCTCAAAGTCTGCATAAACCACAAAGGGCATTTCCAACTTTTTTGTGAATTTATCAAATTTTAATTTATTATTTGATGTTGCGTTACCAAACCAATCCTTTTTGGAATTTTCACCTTTGGGTAATTCCGTACAAATGTGAGCGCAATCATATTGTTGATGGTTATTAAGTCTTTCCTCTGATGGGAAATGAATTAAACATGAATCGCATATATAAACTGCACGATGTTGACTTGATATTTGTGAACTAACTAATCGCGATAAGTTTTTAATAAAACAGTAATGATTGTTAGTACCATTTGATATATATAGTAGGTTGATATGATTAGGGGTACGACATTTTGTTAAGTATAAAGGACCTACAACAGAATTACACTTTTTTTCTTTATTATACTCTAAACCAAAAACATTTATACTAATATTGTTTAATTTCTCTACTTTTGATATATCTGCAATTTTAACCGGAAAAGAAATACCAGTAAATTTAAGTTTATTTCCATGAATTGTGTAAGATGTTACCCGATCTACACTTTTACATACAGGATATAAACCAGAGAGTAATGCCCATTTGAAGCACATATTATCATTATTTTTAACATTGATTACAGCTTTTTTTGATTTAATATCTTGAGGAAGATCGATATATGAACTACCACGTAGGGGGTTGAATTTGTTAACATTCATGTCTATGTATTTAATTTGATTAAGACTCCAACCACTATCTTTTTTTTCAAATTGACAAATTTTACCAACTACAGTGTCTATTAATGATGAATAAAAAATATTTAAGTCGTCACCCTGACAAATTATGTAATTAAACGTTTGAAAATCAAATGTATTCTTAATGTCTTTAGTTTGTTGTATGAAATCAGCATGCAATATGAAGTTTATTTTAAGAATTGTATGTTGTTGAATACATTCATTTATCAAAAATAAGATATCAATTTTTAATGAATTTAAAAACGATTCCGGTGTTTCAAAATATTGCATCGATTGAGTTGTTTTACTATTAATTCTATATGTTAAAATTCGGTTACCAAAAGCGGTTTCAACAACTGTTACATTTGTTAATGAACTATGTGATTTTAAAAGATTATTTTTATGAGAATTGCTTTTTAAATGGTTATTTAGATACCTTTTATTAATAAAAACATGACATGTGTCACATTCCACCTTATTGTTGTCCACGTTATTGGTTTCAATCGATGATGTAGAAGCTCCTTCATCAAATTTTGTTTTCTTGGTACTCATATTTTCATCAGTAGTGATACTTCGTTTGTTACCTCTTCCAACTTGTGGTTGACTGTAACAAAAAACAAGAAAATTATTAGATAAATCTTAAAATAAAACATTACTACAATAATATTTCTTATTGAGTTTGTACTTTTAATACTTACATCAACGTTGTTTCAACCATTGCACAGTGATTATACAACTCATCATCATATGATGAATCGAACAGTTCACGCTTCTCCATTTCATCACAAACTTTTGACATCTCCTGATCGAATTCACTGTCGAATGAGCACAGTAAGTAACAGTTAAGTGTCGGTAGACCAATGATACCCAATTTCAAATAATGTTCAATATTTATAGTCTAGCAAAGGATTAGAAAGACAGATAGAATCTAATGAGTACACAGAAGTAATTTAAGTAAACAGAATCACATTCACTAATCAGCTAATGGCTATCATTGTTAAAAAAGTATTTTTTAACGTTTTCACTTTCTGCTATTGTCTTTGTAATATTGTATACGAGGCCGTTTGTGTTGTCGTAGATGCTATCCTTATTATTCTTTACATAATATTTAATCCTCGTGGTAGCGTGCTTCCAATGATCGGTAGTTGGAATCTTACATAGCTTCTTCATATCGTACATTTCAATTTTTATGAGATGCGTCGCTTGGGCTCCGTCGTCAGAATTAGTAGAAATGTATGATACACCATCTCTAGCGGCTCGTGCCACGGTTGACGATAACGGTTTCTTCTTTTTTATTTTTGGCACCACTTCAAAAAAATTATCAATCGGTTGCGATTTCCTTTTTCCACCATCGCATGTGTTATTAATGACGATATCATCGCCCTCTTCTTCATGTTGAGGGGAGAGCGGTGAGTAGTAATACTGTTTATAGGTATTTTCATTATCGTCTGCGAAGCTGAATGATCTCTGCAACAACAGAGATATCATGTTAATATCAATTTGTTTACATTGTGATTACACACACACACACGTTAGGAAACAACAAAAGAACAACAAAAGATATACAAGTAAGTTAGTCAATAGAATAAACACTTACCTCCATGATTATTGATGCGCTGAAGTACCACAAACGTAGTATCGGTATACAATTCACTGTGGTCAAACGACCATAGACTGATTTCATGACTGCAACTGTTCGCTCTTATATAGCACCATTCTTATCTAAAGCAAATTCCTAAGTTCAACGAAACTGATAGTGACTCTATGAGTCAACAAAGTTATCGCACATTGTTCCCATCAGGCATCAGCTTGTTTTCTGAGTCATTCAAAAGAATGCGATATATTTACAAAAATCACTATAATTGAACATTCCTATGGCAACCATTGAACAGATTGGTACTGTAATAATCTGCTAATAGCAGTAATATCATGGATACACTTGAAGTACAGCAACATCTAAAAAAGATCCATCCCAGTCTAGAAAAAAATGTTTATGCTGCTAATAGACTACCTATGTATACCCATGTACCGACGTATATAATATGCAATTTGGATACGGATGATAAACCAGGCTCACACTGGGTAGCTGTACATATCGATACGAATGGCATCGGTCAATATTTTGATTCATATGGACGAACCCCTACGCAATATTATCTCGAGTTTTTAAAAAGGAATTGCAAAAGATGGGGCTGGAATGTTGATAGGATTCAGAATGATTGGACTTCAGTTTGTGGTGAATATTGCTTAATGTATTTGCTATATAAGTTTCAGGGATGTTCAATGCATAGTTTTACGAACATATTTACGGGGAACACACTGTACAATGATATTTTAGTGGATGAAATGTTCCGCACATATTTTGTAGAAAATAAGAAATAAAATGTTGTAATAAAATGAAGGAATGTGTTTTATTGATGATTCAGAAAAGCAGTTGAGGGTTAGCAATGAGTAATAGTAGATAAGAACGCCAAGGAATGCAAGGATTAGGCGAACAATGCATCGCTAATGAGGGTGCACGAGGTTGAATAGATTAGAGGATTAACAATGAAACACTAATGAGGGTTAGTAGCACCGGAAATCAATTAGATAAATCAGCTAATTGATTTGCACATCTCCGGAACCGCGCATCCTACGCAAAAACGGATCGCAGAAACGTGATCAGAGCACCCCAAAACCTTTTTTTTTTTTTTTTTTTTTTTTTTTTTTTTTTTTTTTTTTTTTAGGCTTTGGGGTTCTGGCACACCCGCCCTCAGATCGGTGCGCCAGAACCAGCGTATCACTACTACTGACACGCATTTGACCGGTTTTCTTATAACATGCACTGCCTGTTAACTTATTTATTTGTTTAAACTTTTCGCACAAAAAGGTACAAAGGCGGACTTAATGCTTATATTTCATGTAAATATTACCTTGTTTGAAAATAAAGAAACTTCCTGGATCTAATCTAACTTTTAAGATTAGATCCAGAAGTCTCGGCCTGTACCTATTTTGAATTGTGAAATTCATAAGTAGATCGTGTGCGGTCGATGGCTGGATTATTCACCTTATGAGCTATCCTCATAAGGTGAATAATCCAGCCATCGCATGCCGTGCCACCCTGTATATCTATTGTTTATCTATGATATACAGGGTGGCACGGCATGCACAACCATGGATATGAAACATTTTTAGGGTTCCGTAGTCTAACAAGGAACCCTTATAGTTTCGCCATGTCCGTCTGTGCGTCCGTCCGCAGCTTAGCTCAGAGACTTTTAGTACTAGAAAGCTATAATTTGGCATGGGGATACATATTAATCACGCCGACAAAGTGATAAAATAAAATCATGAAAAAAAAAAACCTCCTGTATAAGTAGGTATACGTAAATTGGGGATGTTTTTTCTCTCGTCTATCTTTGGAATTTGGATGGATCCTTTTGTGAAAAATTAAGATTTAAATTGCTAATTATTGTTAGTCAAGTGTGGGTCCCCCCACCCCTCTCGCCTGCTAAATGGTTGTTTTCGAATATGTGAAAAAATTCACGGTAGTCTAGTTATAACGGTAGTTATAACGAAGTTAAATGGAAAACTATCACAGCTAAGTAGGCTTTAAAAGTTTATGAGTAACATTTGCAGTTGCAATGAATGGGAGAACATGATTTTCAACTATAATGTTAAGTTTGTTCTTGGGATAAATGCATTCCAACTACGGAACCCTTTATTCTGTGTGGTCGGACACGCACTTGCCCGGTGTTTTTAATAACCGACGTAAAGTTTCTATACAGGGGAATCGTGTAGGTACTGAATCCATTGGTAACAGGTTGTGCGTCGGTGTCTCTCCAACCTGCCGTTCTATTCTCTAAAAATCTCACCGTGAAAACTTAGGTGAAGTGAGCTTGAAGTGAGAAGTCATTCCACCTGATGCTAGGGATTGGTAGTGTTGACAGCTCAGTACCTACACGCTAATTTCACCTTAGTTTTCACGGTGAGTTTTTTTTTTACAAAATAGCACTACTGTTATACCCACCTGCAGTAGGATACATATCTACATTGAAACAAACGCAAAGAAACTCATTCTGTTTTTTAGGGTTCCGTAGCCAAATGGCAAAAACGGAACCCTTATTGATTCGTCATGTCTGTCTGTCTGTCCGTCCGTATGTCACAGCCACTTTTCTCCGAAACTATAAGAACTATACTGTTGAAACTTGGTAAGTAGATGTATTCTGTGAACCGCATTAAGATTTTCACACAAAAATAGAAAAAAATCAATAAATTTTAGGGTTCCCCATACTTAGAACCGAAACTCAAAATTTTTTTTCATCAAACCCGTACGTGTGGGGTATCTATGGGTAGGTCTTCAAAAATTATATTGAGGTTTCTAATATCATTTTTTTCTAAACTGAATAGTTTGCGCGAGAGACACTTCCAAAGTGGTAAAATGTGTGTGTCCCCCCCTGTAACTTCTAAAATAAGAGAGATAAAACTAAAAAAAATATATAATGTACATTACCATGTAAACTACCACCGAAAATTGGTTTGAACGAGATCTAGTAAGTAGTTTTTTTTTAATACGTCATAGGTAAATCGTAAACTGCAATTTACCATTCATTCAATCAACTCAAAAATAAAAAATAAACATTTAATTTCATAAACATAAACCTTATGCATAAACCCAGATGTTACGGATCCCTCGGTGCGCGAGTCCGACTCGCTCTTGCCCGGTTTTTTTCTAAGTTTTTGTAACAATTATGTGCACTTAACTGACCTCTAGCGAAACATTAGGTATCTACCGTGTCACGGCATTTCGCCAACTTTTCTATTTTGGTGTTTGTCACACGTGTGTGATATAAGAATAGCCTTCAAAACTTGCACTGTTTTATATTCAATATTTCAAAATAATACCTACATTCATCTATCCATCGTATTTTGTAACATCTCATTTTAGATATTTATAACATTTGAAATATTGCCAAACGCGAACCGAGACGTGAAAATGCGTGAAATCAAAGATACTTAAATGATGTTCTCGGAAAGCAGGATTCGACGGCTATGCTGAAGCACCTGAACCAACCTGAAGGTACTTACATAGTCATACCTAGGTAGGTAATAATAAAACATAATGTTTATTTTATCTCTACATATTAGGTGCATTCACAGAAATTTTATCAAAATTTTGGAATTTGTTCCCAAAAATTCTTCTGGTGTTTAAACTAACCCTAGGCCTGTATTTTAGAACTCCAGGCACCCCCCTATGTACTTGAAGTACTAAATCGTCTAAGTTGTACTTATTGTCCAGCCCATAGATCTTAGACCAGATTAGGTACAGAAGTACCTAGATGAAAAGAAGAGGTACCTAGACCTCTTTAGGAAATACGGTCAGCAAAGTAGATTAACACTTACTTTTAATTCATTTAAATTGCCACAAAAATTTATTCTTTATCGACTTCTCTTCTCAATCTCTCTTCCCTACTCTCTACCACACTCAATGTGTTCTTGTTTAATAACATTTTGTTTAACTCTTTCGTTGCTGACTGTACATGCATTGTCATGTCCGCATTATTAATATGCATTAGGTACAATTACGATTTGGAAAGCATTCAATTAACAATTCTTTAGAATTAATTTTTAAATTAGCTTATTACACCATAAATGATGATTTCAGATTTAACTAAGCTATATAAAATAGGTACAATTTGTAAACGACGTTAATTGGGGATATCAGACGGTAGTGTATTAATAATAATAGGTACAAATAAAAACACAACAATTATTTTAAATTCTTTATTTACAATGCGCATAATGAAAATAGCGAACATTGGTACTGAAATATTCATGCTCTATCGTCCATTCATGTTACAAATAATGATTATTAACGTAGAGTTTAATTAAAAATAACTATCTAAACATGTTACAAGACGTGTTGACAAAAATATATAATTATTTATCACAATATTCTTATGTTAATAAATTGAACTAAATATTTACAAATTTGGTTAACAAAGCCCTGTTCTATGCGGCTTCCGATACACCATAACACAACGCGTTGAAATATAAAAACGTTTTATGATCCGTAAACTTTGAAAAGTAGACTTCAACTAACATTGAAAGAGGTTCTACGTACTTTATGTGCCTGTATCATTTGGGCCGACCTCTTAGAAGATGGAAGTCAACAGGACGTCACCAAAGAGCCGCACGATACGATAGACTAAATTGAACACATCACAAGACTAACGACTATAAAATGTTTATAAGTAAACATGAGAAATAATAAGTAGGCTCTAATTACGGGTCGTTGGTAAGAAGCAAAAGGTAAATACAACTAGATCCACTCTGTAAAAGAACGAGTCATATTTACTGTCCAATTTGTTCTATAGCAGAAACAATAGTATAAAAATTAATAACATAAATATACAATAAACTTCAAAAATATTTTATGTAGAAACGATTGATTGAATGTGGTTATCTACTACCAAACTACAGGATAAATTCTATTATGTGAGTGTCCGAGTTACTTCCAAATACGCATTTAGTTTTAGTAACTTTATATTCAAAGACTTTGTTAACTGTATCAATATACAATTAACAAAAATTTTGAATACTGTATACTACACCCCCTCCCCCTATTCATAATTCTTATAACCGAAAAGGTGTTGGATTATATTATTATCTCACTTTATTGACAACCAAATGACAAGGATCGCTACAATTTATCTAACATTAATAAGTTTAAATTTTTTATGAATATGAGGTAGATACCTACCGTTATCGAGATCTAGAAAGCCACAGTTGACAGATATACACTGAACATATTTATTGATGTTATAAGTAAATTCTTAAGTTCATAAGATTTGTATAGTTTTTTCTTGACAATTGAGCTGGTGTCGACTATTCTGCCAACGTTGTGGCGGCATCACACTGATGTCACGCAAAATCCTGCATCGCGCAAGCAGAGTTTACCGCGCAACCTCTATAGCGTCAGGTTGAGGATTTATATAAGCTGTTGAAAAATTAACCTTACAAACTTGAGGTGCTTTAGACCATCGAACTGAACAACGCTATGAACACTATGGGACCAATCTGAAAAAAAAAAATCCGCTGTTTCATACATTTTGATCAAGTAGGTTATTGAACTTTTGTATTAAACAGCTGATTTTTTTTTTCGTGATTTCAGAGTTGGTCCCATTAGTGAAAGTTGTAACACAGTTCGATGGTCTAAAGCACCTTTTATAAAGTAATTTTCGTCCTTAGTTTGGCCAAACTTCAGCTGTCAAAAATGGCTTCCAAGATCTCAAGAGGTGTAAATGTCACAGTTATTTTAACAATTGCATTCATTCGTTGTACTCTGTTAGCATTAGCAGTAACAACTTAGCATTAGATCACAAACCGTGGTTGTAATTTATAGACTTACTAAATTCATAACCCATTTCCTATTTTAACACACATCACGGTATGTAAATAAACAACAATACGTAAACGTATACATTGAGCGACTGAGTATTTTGTGACTGACTTCCATTCCTTAATTTTGTTGCCTTTAACAGCCGGTTCACACACTTGGATCGTGATTCAATACGAATCGTGTTTGATGATCGTGTTCAATGACAAATCGACAGAAACAGATGATGAATCATTTTGAAGAATTTTACATTAATTAAGGAAAGGTCACGAAGGATGTTTGTGTGAACAGACCGTTACCGTTTTGCGTTTAGTTTACAATAACTTTATTTAAACCTTTAACATATTATGTAAATGTATCACAGTGGTGTGCGCTGACCAATCGGTTCGAGTGTTGCTTGGAGTCGCGGGTGTCACATGGCGCGGGCCATACCCATACATATAGTAAAAGTGTTTAGTGATGCACAGTACACACCCCCACCCTTTTTCAAGTTAAACAAATATCAACTTTATTTCTATGACAATTAAGTTGATTTCAGAGTGACTAGCACTATTGAAAAAGTTATAAAAATGTTTGAAGTTGTAGCGTAAACTGTACTTTATTGTGTAGTAATTAAAGTTATTTTGCCATTAATTCATATTTGTTTACACTTTTGGCAAATAAATCGCGAACGCAGATTAGCTATCATTACTTGAAACCAGGTTCTACAAAAGCATTTCTGCAGACTATACCTACGACTCTAAGCTCCCGATGATTACACCCATTTTAGCAGACACAACTAATTAGTGTGAAGTGCGCATATCAACTTATCAATACAATTATTAACAGTGTACCAATTGGAGCAATCTAATACAATTTTCGAAGACTAAATTGCTACGTGCGCTACTTCTCCTGAATGCCATTGCATTGCCAAAAGAATATAATTTACTTGCTTGCTCATTACTTGCTTTTTTTCCTCACTGATGCATGCCTTCTTTAGGCGGGCTTTTAAAGTTTATATAATACTAATAATTTTTAAATTGCTTTTTTAAGAAAATAAGCCACTTTTTAATTAAAATATTACATATTTCTTACACAGTAATACTATTTTCTACGTCAGTTTTTTACAATATCAGATAAACTAAGATTCTTATAAAGACCAATCCAATTAGAAAAATGTAGAACAAGGCCTCGAAAATGTAGAACAAGTGTCATTTTTCATTTGGTTTCAATCAAGTAAGTTCGTATGGAGCATACATTCTTGTTGGACACTTAATTTTATGCGATATTGATTTCAATAAATCACTAAATCGTAATAGCTAATTTACAATAAACTCTCACCTATAGATTTATACATTGGGTACTTTATTTTGGACAAGCTGACGTTGTCTTGTTTTTGATTCGAAAAACACGTGGTGCCATCTGTTATCATAATAACGTTATTGTTGTTTTCCGCGGGAACAGCACTTTTTCTCGGGATGAAAGGTACTTTATGTCCGTTTCTGTACACCTGACAACGTATATGTAAAATTTCAGAATGATCGTTTCAGTGGTTTAGGCGTGAAAAGGTAACAAACAATCAAACAAACTTTCTTTCGCATTTATAATATTAGTTAGGATTAATGGCGATTACCCTATTGAAATCAATATAACTTTAGTAGAATGCCGCCCTGGCCTTTTTTCGGACATCCGCAATTTTGTGAAACCAATCGTCGAAATCTTTTGCGTACATTTATCGTCTATTAACGTGACCCATCTACATACATCCCATTAAACACTATCACATCTGAACCTTCACATAAAGAGAGTTTAAAACACTACATTTTAAACCTTTAAGGTATGGACCTTATAGTAAGGATTAGACGTGGCAATGCCATCGAGAGCACATGACATGTAACATAACATTGCATAATTAATATTATCACGACCGACTACAAGCTGGAGACTTATTTTAATATTATTACTTTATAGGTAACAGTTTGATTGATAATAATCGTATGAAAATTATTATAATAACCTTGATTTCTGCAAAAACTGCTATGGGTTTAGAAATTTACATCAAAATTGGAGAGTAATATTAAGCGTACAAAATTTATTAAAATGGAAGGTTAAAATCTGTGCAGAAATTCGTTTATATAGCGAAATGGAAAGAGTTGGACATCGAACATTTACTTAGGCAACTTGAAAGCTAGACATTTCAATAATTAAGGGGGATATTACACCGTCATGTATCTAGGATCATAAATCTGTTTTTCTATATGAAATATATTATACCGATGCGAAGCTCACAAATGATACATGTCTATATTACATTGTAATTTATCTATGACTCATAGATATACATGGTTATTGGAAAAAACATTAACAACCTCTTAAGAGGTCATTGTACACATCATTATGAACAACTTTTACTATGGGACCAAAACTGAAATCGCTAAAAAAATCTGCTGTTCCCTACACATAAGTTCGTATATTATTATTAATTCATTTATTTCAGATAACTACAATCCATATAACACATTAAATTAAAATCAATTGACACATAAATACAATGACGATGATGATGATGTATAACTCGTCAAAATGTACGGAACAGCTGATATTTTTTTTCGCGATTTCAGATTTGGTCCCATATTAAAAATTGTTCATAATGATGAGTACAATGACCTCTTAAGAGTTTGTTAATGTTTTACCAATAACCCTGTATAAGATGGTGTAATAGCCCCTTAAGAAAGACTATTTCTATTACTAATTACCTACAATCTATAGACATGAATGTTATACTTAACACACATCGTTTACATCAAAAAAAAATTTAAATAGAGCGGACATATTATGTGGAAGTGCACATTAATACAGAAAAAATATTTAATAGAATATGAAACATTAAAAAAATATTGTATTTATTATGTAACGTAACGTACCCTATTTATCTTAATTACTTGAAAACGTCTATGGAACACCTCGTCCAGAGATTGTTTAAGGGAGGGGCCCACGAACTATTTAGTTTCCCAGAAACTTTTTTCTCTGCCGCTGTCTCCTCGCCGAGATTTGGACGATGCGCACATGGGAGCGACAAACAGCAACGCTACTTTTTTTGTTAAATTTTCGGTTTAGCAGCAACAGGCTAGCCGGCAAGTTATTTGTCGCCGTGCGCGCACTTGCATTGCAACCAATAGATGGCCGACAGTAGCGACCAAACCCGCGGACAAAAATGTCCCCCAGCTGTCGCGTCGCTATATGCGCGCACTTTAGTACAAACCAGTAGACTTGATGTGAGAGACAAATTAGTTGCGGAGACAAAAGTTGCTCGTGGGCCCTCCCTAAGGTGACTAACTTATTACAGTCTTCCTGGAGTATGAAACAACGAAATTGCTAACTAGGACATCATCAGTACTTAAATTGAAGTCCATGTAGATAATCTCGCGAGTTCTTTGGAAGCTCTGTCTTGGAAGAGGCTTGTTGTTAAAATATTGTGAAGAATAATTTAAATAACTATTACAAACACTACATTGGTGAATGCTAACAGCACCATTAAAAAGTAAGGGTGCTCTAGGTGTGTAAATATATCGATTTTTATTAAAATGTTTTGGTATATATATAATCAATCTTGTTTTGATAACTTACTAATGCAGAGCATAAAGTAGGACGCCAGCACATCAAGCTACCCGAAACCGTCAAATTTTCAATCAACTTTAAAACTTATATAAGCCCCGCACGTTGATATTGCGACTGGCGGCCATCTTAGTGACGTAGTCGTACTGTCAGTACCGTTCAGCGCTTACGTGTATGTGCGGTGTATGACGTCAAAATGACGTCACGCAGCTGTTATTGTGACAAGATTCCATCGCAATATCAACGTGCGGGGCTTATACTTCAGTGATAAAGTTGAAAATCTATTAAAGAAATTACACAGATTGCAGTAGCTTGTCTGTACAAAGGGCATTGAAGATTTTATATGGAGCCTGGCATACCTACTGTCGCAACATTTTGTTGTTTTTTTTTTTCAAAATGGCCGCCACTCATGATACCTATTTAATCAGCTATCGATTTAATATACCTATAGGTTTCATGCAGGGCCGCAATTTTGCCACTATTTTAATAATATTGCTTTCTTTAGACAACAACTAGATTCCTCTATTCGTTGTTCCAATATATGATTTTAACGCAAGATGTCACAGTCAATTTACAGGTCACAGGGAAACTGCCATCACAGCCACATAGTCATTGTCGACTATAGTGTTTGAATTGAAACATATCTTACGTATATACAGCCTGTTCACACATGGACGAATTGTGTCGTATGTCCGTGTTTGAATACGAATCATTTTAATGTTCTTTGTGGGTCATAAACGATGATCGTAATCACGCGATCACAAATCGTAAATATTACGAAAACGAAAAAAGGCTATTCAACCAGACGAACACCGTCTGAAAGGGCGTTCGTTTTCTGAAGGAGCTTTTTCGTATCGTTCGGTTAAAGAATCATCATTTATGACGAATCAACTTTCAAAGATGATGAATCCTCTTGACAAATCTTATGTGAATAAGTCGTCTTGGCTCATGTTTATGTGAACAGACCGTATTGTCGAAGTATTTTATAATATTATGGCAAGTCTCCCATGTGCTTACGAGTATTGACAATCACAGCAACCTTCACCAATAGATTTATTAACGTAATTATTACCAAAACAGACAAGCAGTAACAGTTAAATATCGTAGTATGGCCAAACTGTACGATCGTAAAGAAAACTGGCCATTCTACTATTATTAATAGATAATTGTACTATTTCTTATAGGCGATATCTACAACAGATAGGTACAATCAGCCAGCCAAAGCCTTAATCGTCATAAATGATTAACTATATGTAAACATATTATATGACTACACTTTAAAACAAGCATTCATATAATAATATTGTTAATGTATAAAAATATTGCGGTGTATTGGCGAAATACGAATACAGCTGTTAACGGAGCTGTATTATTTATATAAATATATATTTTGAACAATTTAAGGCAAATGTTTTAGTATTTTTATGGTTCCGTACGTGAAAAAATAAAAACGGAACCGTTATAAGATCACTTCGTTGTCCGTCTGTCTGTCCATATGTCAAGACCCCTTTTCTCAGGAACGCGTGAAGTTATCAAGTTGAAATTAATATCAAATACTCAGAGCTGCAATCCCTTGAAGCAGTGAAAAAATCAAACTTCTGAGTCAACGCAATCAAAAGATATGGGTGTTTAAGTTCCGGAATCAATATAGGCCTATAGGGTGGGTACTCTACCCGTTGACCTAGAATCATAAAATTTGGCAAGAAGCAATGTCATATAGCACAAGTAAAGGAAAAAATCCAAAATCCGTAAATTTTTAGTTACATACGCAACTAATTTAAAACGGAACCCTCGATGCGCATTAGACCGGTTTTTTTTATCAACTCGATTGAGTACTCTTAGACGATGTATGAAATGTATATACGAGTATGACCACAGCGTCGGAAACATATAAATTTAATCTAGGTACCACGAGATTAAATTTATATGTCCTAACAAATTTATATGTCGTAACCAAGGTCATGGTCTACCTGTGTGTCAAATTTTTATCGAAATTCGTTTAGCTGTTAAGGCGTGCGAAGGTAACAGACAGATAGACAAAGTTACTTTCGCCTATACAGGGTTACTTTTCAAAGACCATCAAAATTTTTACACGGTGTTCTACCCATGAATATAAACAACTTTCACTATGGGACCAACTCTGAAATCACGAAAAAAAAATCAGCTGTTTCATACAAAACTTCAATACCTACTTGACCAAAATGTATCGACTGGTTGTGAATAGCTATGCAGGAAGAGTAGTTTGACAGCTTAGGGGGCCTAAAAAGGCCACTTTTGCAGAATCATAAAAGGATAATGGACAGTTAACTGTTAAGTTAATCGTATCAAATCCCATTGGTGAAGTATTTTTCAGTTATTTTTTTTGTCTGTGTTAAAATACCAATCAATCCAATCCAAATCTCTTTGATTGTATCTACGTCGCTCGTGCAGCGAAAAAAGGAAAACACGGACTGTCTTCGCCATATTATAATTCATAATGTTATCCTTTTATGATTCTCCAAAGTGGCCTTTTTAGGCCCCCAGAACAGTGACCGTCTCTATTTTGCTCAGCCACATTATAAATATAGCAGTAGGTTTATTTTAATTCAGTCGGCGCACGAAACAAACCGTTGTCATATTTCTGCCTAGATAAGTTTTCATCAAGGTCGTACTGAGTGTGTACCGACTCGGGTTAAAATATTTACAGCTGTCACTGGTGATTGGAGGGACTACCGAGTACCTAGAACTAGATGTTTCTAAATATAGTAAATATTTCTTTAAATACGGTAAAGGTAATAAATTGTTCAACAAATTTAATGTCGCAGCCAATTATTGTTGTATAAAACAATAATTATTAATTTACTTAGCATATTTAGATGAAAGTGAACCAACGGATTGTTAATATTTTGTAAAGCAATAAAACGCTAAGCACAAAAATGCTTCCAAATATGTGGTGCGTGGATCCGTAAGCAGTTCGCGGGAATGGCGTTAGGCTGTGAACGCGACCCCAAATTTAAAAAATAAATTATTATTATTATTACCTTCATCATCATAACTATTATTACTTTATTTTCATTCTTTCAAAACTTTACTTTTAAAACTAAGTTGACCAATGTTACGATCTATGTCCAACTATATAATTTTTTTTTAAACATAAAATTTTCAAAAACATACATAAATTCTATTTTTGTCCCTTGTAAAGATGTATTTATAATTATATTGGTATGTTTTTTTTTTGTTCATTTTTGTATATATCACAACAGTAAATTTTAAAAATTGCAAAAATATTTTGAATTCCGTAGGGAGGTCCAACGGATTTGCATACTCGACCTCTTATTTGCTTGACCACCTTCGATAACAATTCCCAGTAAATTAAAACCACACTAAGCGATAAAATGCGGGCAAGCAATAGTTACGTGTGAATACATTTGCTGCAGCTTGTTGCAGTTGCGATGTGGTAACTACAAAATTTTGATGTTACGACGTTATGACTAGTGTTTGCATACAGACAGATAGACTCCGGCTTTCGTAGAGGAAGCACGGAGAGGGCCCAGGCGGGACTACGCAGTATCGTCGCAATGTTGTGTTTGCGATATGGCCGGCCGCTAGAGTGTGGTCTCGGTGGTGGTAGCGTTGTGTCTGCGACGTGGCCTTGATGTGGTATCGCCCACACGAATGATTTTGACAGAAATGATTTTTGGTAGAAATGTGATCCGTGTGAAAAACAAACTATTAATTAATAAAATAAACTATTAATTTTCCTACAAACTAACGCCCGCCCGGCCCTAGGTTGAAGCCACACGGTAGCGAATCTCGCGCTCTCGCACTCGTATTTTGTTTTAATGATTAAGAAGTTAGGCGGTATTTTAAACACGTCCATTTATCTAAGGCACAATCTGAGGTATCACAATCAACACAGTCGCCTCTGTTTGGCAACATTTTCAAATTATGTAATTGTCACATAGACAATTAAACCTTCTCGTTTTATGACTTGCAAGTAACATTAAAACTTTTTTTATATTTTTTATTGCTGTATGGGCCTGCTCTAGACCTCGATCACGCCTGATGGAAAGCGACGGATGAGGTGTATGATAGAACGAGCGTGCCCAGAAGACGCCTATTCACTCCCGCTTTGAAGACAGAAGGGTTAAGTGTTAACGGTGGTAAAGCAATTACGAGGTCGTCGAATAGTTACTCTATGACATAGGTACTTATTAGAACGACACACTCCACTGAAATATAAACCGACATCTCTTTAGCCGATACTAAAATTAATTAACATGTATTTAGTAAAGGAATATTCATTAGTAAGCGTATTTCTATATCATTCCAGTGGAACGTGGTTCTCTACAAAGTACCGAGACAACATTTAGCACTGGATCCCCCCTACAATGCGGCCCTAAAGAACATGAATTTAATATTTTTAGGATGTACACACTATACGAAAACTGTATATTAAAAGTATATTATTATAAATTTAATGACGCTATATATGTGTTAATGTTATTTTACTTTACTTACTATTGTTATAATAATCAAAAATATTTAACGATTTCAAAAATGTGTGACTTATTGTATCTGTGTGCCTAATAAGCGTATATTATGTCTATGCAATCGTTTTTTTTTCAGTTTGAAAGAAGAGCATGCCCTCAGGGCTTTAGCAGACATGATACTTTTAGCATCGGCGATTTTAGCACTTTAATCGCTTTTGGGAAGCTTGATACTGCGACTGAAACTCCGCACACATACACAGATGCCAATAGAATCGATTTATTAAGGTTTTGTCATCTGCCGATAGGCGATCCTCAAACGCAGCGAATCGCAAGAATACGATACATCATCGAAGCAATCGCGACAGGCCGCTAAGAATCGCCAAACACGATTCAGCATTGATGAAGTCACTAAATTGCCAACACTCAAAGTAGAATGTTCACACGTCCGATAAAGTCAGTTTTAATATAATGCTCTTCGATTTAAAATTCAGGCGATATGAATCTCATCATAATTTTTTTTCAGTCAAAATTTTTAGAAGATATGTCTTACACTTTGTTCTAGAGGTAGGTAGTAAAGCAGGAGCTAAGATCATAAATAATTCGAAAATCAAAAAGACCGAATGACTGTCAGTGCTATAATTATAATAAAACAACCAACGACTATTTCGGCTACGGTGACTATTTCTGTTTTTTTTTTACGACTACAAATCTTGGTCTCGGAGTCCGGTAAAACAGAAACAGTCAGTTGCGCAGAAACTATTTTAAGAGCATAAGGCTACCTTTCCACCAGAGATGAACGAGGATGCGTAGCGAGGGATCTGTGCAAAACTAACCAATACCAACACTAACTTAGTTCAAGCTATAAAAAATGAAGCGATTTTATTGGTTGATTTCACACACATCCCTAGCTACGCATGCTCGCTCATCTCTGGTGGAAAGGCACCTTAAGCGTGCGCGCAAACACAGATGCACAGAGGCAGATCTCGCCCGTGTCCTTCATCCAGTGGAACGGAAATCGCTACGGCTGGAGCTGGGCTGGTTGTCTGGCAGAAGGATAACTATATGTAGGGGACAATAGTTATCATCGCACCTGGTCTTTTACTATGCCTAGCTGCCTTGCCAACGGAGGTGGGTTCCAAATGAGGCCGAGACAGACCCTGTGCACTATGCGGGGAGCAACCGCTAGACTTAAGTGCCGAAACAGTTCCACCACTTCCTTCTCTACCAGGTTTTGCCCATGAGCCGACTTGGTTACCCGGGTGTGGCCGCTGCGTACAAGTCAGCTACTTGGAGCCACTGATGAGAGTTTGAAGGATGTCAACGATTTTAACAAGGCACTCGCATCGCCAGTTTAAGCCGACTGGCAGGAATCGGACACAGTGCTATATATTACTTACACATAAAAGTTTTAATAAAAATGACTATTTCTAGCTGACTATTTCTGACTTTTCTACTTTTATTGCCATTTGTGTAGTTCATAAAACACATCAAGGAAGAATTGACACAAACCTTCGAACTAGTCTATTGAATTTGCGCTAACATGTTCCTAAAAAAATGTTTCAACTGTTGGAGCATTATTATTCTGTATTGCCAATTAACATAATTACGGCCTAATTTATTAAGTAGCTTAATATTATTCAATATCGTGAGGTAGTATTCTAGCAACAATGGGTACTTGTTTACATCGACGTAAATTGCTTCGTGTCTTAGTGACTCGTATATTTCAACTTAAGATTTTGAATTGCCAGTGTAAGCAACTTTAGAACAAAAATGATATGACATTACCAATCGAAATTGAGGCTCATTTCGCTTGACCTTTGTTATTTTAACGACTATATCAAAGGAGAATAGAAGGAACAATCTCACTGGTAGTTTACTTATTACTATCACTGTTCCAAACTATTGTGCGTACCGCTTTGACAAATCCTCTTATAATAAACCGTTTCATTTCGGAAGACATGCTTGTTAACAAAAGTGTGTTCCGTCGCTAAAACTAGGATCCATAAAAGTATTTTTTATAAAAATATTATATTTTTGATGCTTAAGTTTCTCTTTTTGTTTTGTAATTGCACACACATACACTTCTTTATTTAATAAGATACTATTGTTCATCATGCCTACAACTAATTTATATAATTTAGCAGCAGTCAATCTAAAACCTAAGCTTATTGAACACGTAAGCTTGTTCAGTCAACAAAAGTGGTCAGTTACCAGCCGGGAAATTAACTTCATTGCACTTTTCTATTATTGTTGCGTCCGATAAAAAACTTTTTGGATGTCTAAGATTTGACTTCAGAACGCCAATTCTCGTACTTAAAAAACGTTCTATTTCAAGTCGCAGTGTCATCTCAGCGAAAATCAATGACGAAATGTATGGAAATCAGACGTATTTTTTACCAATTGAGACTAAGATCAGACTGTGAACTTTCTTAAAATTACGAGAATTGCCCCTCTAAGCTCATACAAAAAGGTTGAGGGGGAAGCGCCAGATCTTACGTTTGTTTTTTTTTTTTATTAAATTGCAGATCGGTCTCAGGTTGTATGTTGAAAAAAATATGATTCGCGACCGTAACAAGTATGTATTTACAGAATTATAATCATTAAAATTATCAATACAACCCTTTAGTTCATATAATCCTATTGATTGATATTTCATGAAATAGTCTTTCGCGGATCATATTTTGTCTCACATACCATGACACAGACCTGCAAATTGCAAAAAACGTTAAAAAAAAATTCGTCCCATAATAAGGAGCTGTATTAACCTGGCTGGTTACAATTATTTTTTGTTGACTGTTCATTCACTGTTACTCTTAAATGTGCGTAATCTTCCTTGTCAACACTTCTCTTATTTCCCCGTACTATTTAACTTCTAAATCATCAATGTCTTAGCTCCTGACATATAAAAGTGCAAGGCAATTCCCTAAAACTGTTTCATGGACGTTTCTTGAAGTTTACTCGAAAGACGATTGCATAGACACAGGTTTATAAATGGAAGAATATTTAATATCTCAATTCTTTCAATTTTTTTTTTAGGTTATTTTGACTTGATTATAAAAATATTTTTTTTGTATTTTTATTATAATGCCTATTACTAATATTGTTTTTTTATACATCCCTATACAGAACTAACTTTATATTAATTAATCCTTTAATTTTTTCTAAGGCGTAATATGTTAGGCACGCGTAGTGTTCGTGCCTTTGTTAGTGATTATTTACTTGACCTTGGGCGATGGATTACAACGATAACGCATCAAGTTTCATTACGGGCTAATTCTGCGGCATTTTATTGAAAACGCGAGTATTTAAAACTTGATGCGCCCATCTCCAAATGATTATTAAATTATCAATAATATCTGAATCCTTCAATCAGAGAACGCAGATAATACAATAATTGTAATAAAAACTGAGCCCAAGATACATACAAGAGTACAGGTATTCTCTTGTATGTGGTGAATCACAAACTTATCTGTTTTATCGGCCAACATTAAAAACTGGACAATCGCGTCGTTAACATTAGGTTAGCAAGGTCGATGCTATCTTTCTTTACTATAATAACTGTACATAAATCCATGTTCAAAGACTAATACAAAAGACATAAAAACAAAACATGTGCGTTCTAAGATCCTAGAAATTATCTATAAATAGTGTGTTCTCATATAAAATCACGTTGTTTAACAATATGGCCTGTCAGTGGCAACCCAATTCACCGACATCTAATTTTGAGTGAAGTGGACAACTATAAACTGTGGTGTCTGGTATATAATACATAATAAGTTAAAAATCTGATTTTACACTATGAGCATTTGAAACTTTCAATAATGCTACAAATAGGAATAGTTGCTTTGTTGATTAAACTGTTACTTACATGTACTCATAGCAGCAAAAAAAATCGTTTGGTCTATTATTTGTAAGTCTCCTTGCAAAGAATAGACCAAACGATTTTTTTTAATGAGTATATTAGCTCAACTGTCATTAATGACACACAATTACTTTTTCTATTGTTACCGATCTCTAGATTTATCCACAGTTGAAGGCGAAAAACGGAAAATTGACCAATTTTGGACTTATCATGTGTATATACCAAACACAACAGAAATGGTTTAAAAGGGCTATATGGCTTTTATTGCTTAGGTAGTAGTCGCTATCACATAGATTGTAGACCACTTTACTTAAAATTAAAACAAAGTGTTTTCAGACAATTGTCAACGAATTGAGTATGGTCTGAGTATGACACGCGGTTAGAGAAAATCGTAAGAAACAAACAGCAAATACATGACAGCATTTACGATAAAAAAAATCCGTTACGAAGTCGAATTTCGAAAACAATTCCAAATAAAAAAAAAAAGTTTCTGAAATGAATCGAAACATTTTAACCTTAGATATGTACAAGGAACTTAAGTATAAAACGAACCAAACACTGGCATATACACAAAGAAGAGAAGTATTGTTTGTTACGTCACTGTCTAAGCATGTGCTATACCCAGACGGGGTACTTGTTGCCACGCGGGGACAGCAGACACCGGTGTTATGGTCGGTGAAGGAGTGGTGTGTCTTCCCCTTCGGTGCTGCCCCATCGCCCGCCGCGCTGTCGCTCGCTGCATTTATTCGTACAGCATGATAAATTCTGACCCGCCTGAAATAATTACAGGTTTAGTACTATGGTGTCCTAGAGGTTCCCGGTTCGATTCCTAGGTCGGACAAAGTGTAATTGGGTTATTCCATGAGGTATTTCTCAGTAGTCGCCCGGAGTCTGGATTTCTGCCCGGTTGATGCCAATATGTTCGTCGCCTACTATATGGACTTAAACATAACTGGCGAAATGTGGGTGTACAGTCATGAGCACAAATATGTCCACACTTGGCAACTTCGAAATACTATGTTTGTAATAACATAAAATTTCATTCAAAAATAAAGGAGATAATCGCCTTTGAAAAGTGTATACATACTTATGCTCGTGACTGTACTACGGCCAGTAAGGCCTTCTTGCACCACAAATCACTGAAAGCATTTAGCGGTAAACTAATTTTAAAACAACGTTTTATTTCTGTTAATAGTTAAATATATCATGATGCGCTTCACTTGGCCAAAAATAGACGGAGAGGACAGAATATCGTCAGGGAAAAGATGTTTACAAGGGAGGATCACGACCCTCAGTAATAAGGAGTACGACTTGAAGAGGAGGGTTTAAAGCTGATAGAGGTAGAACGATATTTTTAACACGCTAAACGCATTTAGTGATTGTAGTTTGTAGTGCAAGGTGCAAGTGAGCCTAAGAATGTAATGGTAACTTCCTTGATAGCATACCTGTGTCAGATGCAGGTCATAGAGATGCAGCGTGCTAACAGACATGTCCTGGTTGTCGTCTCCAGGCTGGCGCGGCGTATCTCCGCTGAGGGCGCTGGCACCCAGCACTGAGCTAATCCCAGCGAGGCCCATGGGGGCACTAGAGGCACTGCCTGCGGGCACCGAGTGGGCCGGGCCCGCTGACGGGGCATCCTCCTCGTCGCTAGTTTCGTCCATGTCCTTTGAAACAAGGGGCTATTAAAATATCGTGCCATTCAAAACCGAATTGAAACTGCGACGCTAATCGTTCATCACAGGAATAGCCTACTTGGTAGTAAGAAAAATTTATGAATTTTGTTGTGTAGAATGGTTATGATGGGCTAAAAATATCAAAATTCAAATGAATTTTGTAAATAATTTTAAATTAACTAATTATTTTTTGTCCTAATTGCGTAAAAATAAAGCTGTTCGTCACGTGACATTGGACGTGCATCAGAGCATTCTTGTAGTTGACTGTGTTTCAAGTTGTAAATAGAAACAAACTGTATGCTTCTCTCTCGCACAACGTAGCATTGTTCATTAATCTACCAAATTAGTAGTATTCAATCATGTCATCGTCATCGTCCAACATAGTCAAACTAGATTTTTTTTAACCTTGTAATTAAGACTACCGTATAAATATTAGTACTAAGACATAAGTATTAAATGACATTTTCGCTGAAATATTCATATTTTGGAGCAAATAAAACAAAGAACATTACTTCCACTCTGATTTCTCAAAAACTATCAACTAGCCTGTCGAGAGTGAGATATTATTAATTATATGTTAACCTCTCTGCTCGACTAGATTTTGACATATGACATACCAGCTGACTCGACGGGATGTTGTGAATTACGTCATGATTTTCAGGAATTTACTTCAACTTTCAGCATTCGAATTTATTAAGAAAAATGTGTTACCGCGCCTATTTGGACAATAAGTTTGTGGCAAATATCTTTAACTATATGCTGATGTCGGTCAAACCGCGTTATTCTACTGCGAATAATGAATAAAATAGATATTACTACACCTATCCAAAAGGTAGGCATCTTAAAATCGCTGAAAATATGTACATAAACCACTTAGTCTCTTGATGAAAATATCCAAAATGGAAATATAAAGATATTGTCATTCTCTCTGCATTCTTACTTTTACCATTTTTCATACATAAGCTACATAAAAAACATGATCAAATCTTGATAAAAATTACTTAAATTCTGTTGCTGCGTGACACTTCTTAGTGCTGACCATCCACCCAATTTTGTTATTTCGATTAAAAAATGTCTTAAAGCATAATCGATAATCGGTATTTAAAAAAAATTAAAAATTGTAGAAATTGAATAAAAACTCTTTGGTATATTTTTCATGAATTAATTATTTATTTAAATATAATCATTTTATTTTAATAAGTACAGTGTGGATAGGCGTGTCACTTTTTATGGTTCCCTACGTCCGAATGAAAAAACGGAACCTTTATAGAATCACTCGTGTGTCTGTCTGTGTAGGTCTGTCAAACCGATTTGTTTCGAATCTACTGGACCAATTAAGTTGAAATTTGGTACACTTATAAATTTCTGTGACTCGAACTTGGCCGTGTTACATAAATAAATTAATTTATAATATGGGGTCACTTTTTGGGGTCACATTAGAAAATTTAAAAAGCTTTGCATACTGTAGGTACCGTGTGATATATCAAATGAAAGGGCTTGTAGTGAGGGTCACAAATATATTTTTATAAGACCACTGAGACTATAATAAAAAAAAAATACAAAATATAGTTCTGTGATTACCTATAGATTCCAGGAGATCCTATCAGAAGTCTGGTCTTAAAATAACATAGCAAATCCCTCAATATACTGCGTCAAAACATGTTCGGAATGTTAGGGATGTTATATTCAATTTAAAGTTGTTATTAGGGTTCCGTACCAAAATGGTAAAAAGCAACCCTTTTTTTTGGGTGAGAAATCATCATATGACCCCTCCCGCTCTGGGCGGAAGGGAGCGTCAGACTCTTACTGACTAAACCCACCAGTGTTCCTTCCTTAGCCCTTTGTGTTCCGAGCCAGCGGTAACCCTTGCGGACAATCCCGCTGACCCGGCAGGCTTCGGCCCCGGCGGGTACGTGTTCCACGCGCGCCTCAAAGGAATGTCAGCATCACATGAGAAAGGAACCCTTTTGTTGCGACTCAGTATGTCCGTCTCTCACAGCTGGATATCTCAAGAACTACTAATGCTATCAACTTGAAATAGATTTAGGTGACGTTTGCCCAACTATTTTGCAAACAAGAAAGAAATAAAAATATTTTTGTTTTTTTTTTTACAACCGAGACTGAAAAAGGTTTTGAAAAATTCAAAGTGGGGCTACTAAGGTATGTGGGGTATCAAGAAAGAGCGTAGTTTGCACATTCTTAAACATTTTTTTAAGCCGCATGCTTTTTGACTTTTGATAAAAATGTAAAAAAAAAAAATACCGTTTCCCCCTTATCTCCGAAGTTTGCATAGAGAAAAACCTGAAATTATTCTATGTGATAGAAGTTTATGTAACGATTACAGGAAAAATAAAACGATGTCTCTAAATCGCACACTCTTTCAGAAATCATCAACAATAAATACATTAGTTCCACTATCGGTCATGAGATAGCGCTGACCTATAACTGCAATATTCTACACCGCAGCGTGCAGTGTTAAAATTCGCTGACGAATAATAGGTCTCACCGATGAAAATTAAAAAACATATGATGGTACGGAACCCTCGGAGAGCGAGTCCGACTCGCGCTTGCTTGTTTTTTTAATGTTATGCTCAAAACACTTGTTATAAAAATAAGATTTTTTGGCATTTTTAATCTCAAATAGCAGCCAAGGGGGTTAATTGCAGAGTTTCGCTGTAATAGTAAGAAATGTTCAATATGTTATTCCCCTAAAAGTGACACAGGGCCGTTGCGGGTGACGTCAACATCGAAAGGGATAAGAAAACAGTACTTTTCTTTTCTGGCCGGCACTTTAATTTTTGGGTGCGTTATAAATCATAAATAAATCATAAATCATTTATTTGTTCATTACATTTTGGGTAGTTAAATAAGGTCTTAAATAAAATGTGTTTCACCAAAATCTACCAATTGAGGCATATGAACAGAACACAGCACAGGTCAGTATTAAACTTAAATTAATTATTTGTCAAACATTGTCATTACATTAATTATCATAAATCATTTAATTGGATTAGGATACTAAAATATACAAAAGCTAATTGAAAAAAAACAAATACAAAATAAAATATAATAAAAGTTGGCTTATAAAATCATGTCAAACTGTCTTCAAGAAAATCTTCAATACTATAGTAACACTTGCTGGCCAAGAGGTTACTCATTTTTGTTTTAAATAATGTTTTATGGCAGGTCTTGTATTCATCCGGGACTTTATTATAAATTTTTGGTGCCAGACTTAAGAAACTTTTACCCATTAGACCCGTTTTTGATTTGTTACCACACAATTTATTATTATTATTGTATCTCCTATTACGCTTCACTACATCTGAGAGGCGCTGAAAGTAAGTGGGATTGCTGTGAACAAATAAGGCCACCTCAAGGATATATATGGAGGGAAGTGTCAGGATTCTGTGTCTGATAAAATAAGGTCTGCAGCTGTCTATGGTTTTGAGACCAAACATGGCACGAATACAGCGCTTCTGTGCTTTAAATGCCATATTTTTATTGGTGGAGTTTCCCCAAAAGAACGTTACGAACGTTATGAATGATGAGTTAATGAAATACAAACTTATTTTTGCAGTCGATCAAATTAATGATGAGCATTGTGCAATATTCAACCCAACTACCGAACTTTTCACTGTGCGTGGTCCGACATAAACAAGGCCAGTTTTTAAAATTACGTTGGGTTAGTACCACAAAAAAAAACCATTTCTATTACTCAAGTAAACTATTAAATACAAAACTGTCCAAGTGCGAGTCGGACTCGCACACGAAGGGTTCCGTATCACAAGGCAAAAACGCCAAAAAAACAGGAATGTTGTATGGGAGCCGCCCCTTAAATATTTATTTTATTCTGTTTTAGTATTTGTTGTTAAAGCGGCAACAGAAATACATCATCTGTGAAAATTTCAACTGTCTAGCTATCACGGTTCATGAGATACAGCCTGGTGACAGACGGACAGACGGACAGTTTAGTCTTAGTAATAGGGTCCCGTTTTTACCCTTTGGGTACGGAACCCTAAAAACTACCAAGTTTATACAACTAATAAAACATATTGAAATGTAAAGTGATTGCGGAATACCCAATTTATCCAATTAATTTATCATCATTCCCAAACTTTTGTTAAGCCTACCTAAAAAATGTATACTGGGCATTCTGTAGCAAACTATTGGAAAGTATCAAAAATAAATAATTATACATTATATAAAAATAATTTTAAGCGGTGGGCGCATTCCGAAGATAAATTCAAATATAGAAAAAATTCGGCGCGAAATTCAATGAATGACTATGGTCAAAAGTCCTCAGTTATTGACTCAGTTTTAATATAATGTCCAAAAAACTATTATAATTACATTAAAAAAGCATAAATCATTGTTATAAACAATGCTTTTTGTATTAAAATGATTTTATTTTAATTTCTGAGTATCGATTTCCGACATTCGACATATTAATTACTCGAGTCAATCGAAATTTAAAAAAAAATTGTTTATCATAATCGCTTTCACACATCATTACGATAAAAAAAAACAATAATGGACGGCGATTTAGAACACAAATTGAGTAGTGGTAATGAATAATACGTGTTATTGGACCTGTGTTTCAATATTACGTTAAGATTTGGGCATTTTCGTGTTGTTTATAATAGTTTCAATAATATTTGTCACATTTTAAATCTTATCTACATGTGTGTGTGTGACATTTGTAAAAAGTAAAAATGTAAACACGCACGATTGGCGCGAAACTTCGACATTAGATATCAAAAAACTTCATTACCGCTACTTATTTAACTTGGGCAATGGATGAATTCGTCAAATAATTAAATGATGTATTATTCACTGCCCCTGTGGTGGAGTTTGGATGTTCGAAATCCCCATTTTTTATGTTTTTTAGCCTCAACCACATCTGTCAACAAAATGGCGATTATCGCATTTACAGGCTTAAATTTAATAAAGGTAAATTAATAAGCTTGCGCGCTAAATATGCAATATTTATTGGCGTTAACATATTAGTTTTTTATACAACTCTCTTAATTAACGCACATTCATAAGATTTGATGGGTAGCATAATAAATATTTACATAATCAATGAAGGGTGTCGTATGTCGTAATTCCTGGGTCCAATGGGACCCAGTACCGAGCCGGCGGAGGTTCGTGTGTTCGGGTCCATTCGGGGGCGCTACCGAACTATACGGTTAATAAGCACCGCCATTTTCGATTTATTTCTTTTATGAATACATTGGCATAATTTTTAAAACAAAGAGAAACTACAGAACTTTTCTCTCGTTTATATTTTTAAAACTTCTATTGTTTTTTTCAAGATCTGTATGAAAGTAGCTCTTATACCGTGATTAAAATATTAGCTAGGTTTGTGGCGGGTCTAACGACCAAGGTTGCGACAGGCAAATATTTTATGTAAATAGTGAGGACTTTTTAATTCACTTTTACAACTTCTTCATCGTAGCGTGTCGATGGCGATCTATAAACAGTCAGCCTAGAATTTGGCTGCGAGCTTGGCACCATCAACTCCTTGTAGCGTGCAGACAACAGGACACGCTGGACACGATATTAAGTGCCCCATCGCTTGTGGGACAGCGCCACATTTACACTCCAAGGCGGAGTCTGAATATTCACTTGTAGCGGTATCTACAACGCCACATGCGAACAACGCGTCATACTGACGTCATGCAAAAATCCTGCATCTCGCAAGCAGAGTTTACCGCGCACTAGCATAGACATAACGGCCCGACATGAATCACAGGGCAGATGCCCGCCAGACACAACACCCGTCTGGTCGGCGGATCCTCCCTTTTTCCATACAGTATAAGTGAACTATACACTGTTCCTCATACCTCTATACTGGTGACCCCGACGTGCTTTGAACACGCACTTTTACAACTGACAAATATTTATATCAACTCACCAAATTAAAGAAATCGCTTTATGTTTGTCTTAGTATCGGCGTAAACCACTACCACATTATCAACCTTATCCAAAAACATAATTTCGTAACTATAGACTATACAGTAGCACTTACTGGTAATCTGTATTGTTGCTTCTGCTGTGGGTAGTATGAGAGAACTGCTGGAAGCGGTGTGATAGCACCAAATAGACTTTGTTGAATGTATGATCCCAGCATCGTTTTGTTCTGAAATGAAACAAAGTCAGATGTCATTTAATCAAACTAGGCTGAGAATCAGCACTTTTCGAAGGTCAAAATTACAAAAGACAGTTCCCCAAAACGCCCGCCCTTCACTACTTCCTAGTGCTTTCGCTGGGGAGAAGAAGTGACGCAACAAACTCCCCAGCAGCACAGCTGTCTGTTCAGTCAGAGAATACAATATTAAATATGTAAGACTCCATTTCATTGTTTTATGGACGACTGTCGATACCAGCTGTTTCCACAGAATCGCAATTTAAATTACTTACTAACGGGAGGAAAGACCGATTTCGAAGAAGAGCATTCGCAAGTAGACCTTACACACACACAAGAACTGTCAGGTTGTGCGCTGTCGTTCAGCCTGTCTGTTAATCACAAAACTTTTTGTTCTTTTTTTTATTTTCATTTCTACAACGCGGTCGCATTAACTCGACGCATCTCTGGAATGCGAGGCCCGCATTCCTTAGCTCGCCCAGCAAGTGTTAGCTCTTTGTCTTTGTTACCGATACGCGGTCGATAATTTGGCTAGTTTTCTGTTGTTGTTTTAATTATATTTTTTATTAGGTATATTACCAAAAAACCAAAATGACGTCATCAACGCCAAGCGTCGAGTTAATGTGACCGCGTTGTATGCAGGGAAATCAATTGTTAAGTAAATTTACTACTTAATCACTTAAATTATCCGTATATTCAAATCACAACTGTCATTCTTATTCAGTTGTGTGAAGTTGTTATAAGTTATAACACCCCAAATTGACGTAGGGTGTCAAATGGACACCATACGTTGACTTGCCATTACTGTACAAAAGGCGGACTTAAAGCCAGGACACATTATGAGCAGCCAACCTTCGATTGGTATACTTACGAGATGGTTGTTAGCCGGCACGGCGTGGTGCATGCTCTGCCGCAGAGAGCGCAGGAACTGCCGCTGGGAGGGCTCGGTGGGCTGCCAGCCAGGGTGGCGACACGAGAACGCCACCAACGACAGCTCCGTCTTACCGCCCTCGCCCTGGTCGTATTGAGTATTACCATTTCCTCCTGCAATTAGTTACGTAGGCATTATTATATATCCTGTATTTAAACATCAAGAATTATTTTAATGCTCGGCATTACTAATCCAAAATAGGCGGAAACTTAAGAAGATGACTATTCGTGATAGGAAAGTTCTAGAAACAAAGACTAAGTATTACACTTTTATTACGGAATCAAATAGTAGTACATACCTTTCAATTTGCCGGGTGTATGCCAATCAGGGTGACCATGTCGACGGATATCCAGCTGAAATCAGCGGGTGTTATCTACTTTTAATATATGTAGCTTTAGCGATAGCGCCAGGGCATCTCGCGAAAATCAAATTTGCTTAGGGTTTTTCCCATTTGCAGGTTTAGGTTATATGTTGATTAAAACATGATTCGCGACCTTGGCAAATATGTATTTACTTACAGAATTATAACCGTTAAAACCATCAATACAACTCTCTCTGCCTTATTACAAAACAAGGTTTATCTTTAGACCCAGGTTTAAACCATCGCGCCATTTATAAATTTCGAACTATAATCCGACAAAGTTAAAGTTCTTATTACAAAAAGTTGACGTTAAACCCGAGTCTAAGTTGTCAATTTTGCATTAAGAACTTTACGTTTATCGGAATAAAGTTCAAAATACAGTGACTGGCTCGAAGGTTTAGACTAGGTCTAAAGTTAGAACTCGTTTTGTAATAAGGCGGTTAAAGTTCAAATTAGCCTATTGAATGACTATTTTATGAAATCATAATATTTGAGGCCAATTCTAACTTTGCGGGCTACCTTAGCGCATCCTCATTAATCGGAGACCGACGGGAGTTACGTTTTTGGCCAGTTTCCAAAAAACTAACTGGTTGCGGCCATTTAAGTCAAACCAATTGCAGTTGCAGCACACACGGTACAATATCGTTGGGCACTAAGTTCACTTTGTCTAATATTGACTTGCTATAAGTGTGTATGGTAACCCAAGAGGGGATACCAAACCCTTTTACCTCATTTATACATAACAGTACACAAATGCATGGAGCAGCAGATTTTTCCAGCAATTTTCGAAAAATAGTGTTGTAGCCAGATTAGACCGATTTTAAATTTTCCATAGAAACAGAGATTTCCAGTTATCTATTTTTAAATAAGACATTTCGAAAATGTTCTTAAGTAACTTTTTAGACCTTTGTATCCTGCTTATGCGTATGAAGTTTCATTAAAATCGGTTCATTCATTTCGAAAAACAAGGGCTTGAAAGTTTGTTTGAAATGCCGCACGGCGTAAACGCTCTTAAAGTGTAGCATACCTGCGCAAACGAGCAAACGTCGCCAATGCCCAACACGCTGACGGTGAAGTTGCGGTAGAAGTCCACGATGTCGAGCGCTCGTGAGCGTAGTGAGAACAGGATCAGTGGACACAGCAGCGGACTTAGCAGCTCGAAAATGATGTACACCTGATCATCGTTTATTATAAAATTAATTTCGTGAAATACATTCCAAATTGATCGTATTCGTGTTTATCCGTACATAAATATAACACACACTATCACACATATTGTGCTATGTGTCGTTTCGATTCAGGGTCAGTGGTCGCTTCCGCTGTCGTCAGCGCTTCGATCTTGAAGCCGTAACGGCCACACACGGTACGGATTTTCATGAGCTTAGACGGATCTGAACATAAAACATAACATGCATGTAGTGCACAGATAAATACATACGGCTCTAAACTGGAAGAGTTGCTGGAAGTGCGCGGCCACGTCCTTGGTGTGCGCACGGCCCCTCCAGGCGGCGGGCAGGTAATGCACGTGACCCAGCACTTGCACGAACAACTCCTCGCCTCGAGCGGGCCCCGTACAACCACCGCCTAAACGTTCTTCCTCACCTATAAGAGCCCTGAAATCGAAAAATATTTTAGATTATGGGAAAATCATTAAGGCCTCTTGTTCACAGACGTGTCTTCGCCGTAAAAATAGTTGGTTGATGAGTCTTGCGTAGATTTGTCAGTATGGATTACTATGGAAGCTAGAACACAGACATGGCGTTAAAACGATGCGGGGCGCTTTCACCGTACCCATAGTATCCAACCGTAGAAGTGACAGCGATAAAACATCTGCGTACAAGAGACCTAAGGGTGAAATAACATCTATCAGCAGCGATTCGCATTTAAAACCATTATTTGTATGATAATGCGCACGCGTGAACATATCTTGTAACCACGAATCAATGCTGCCAGATATGAATTCACCCTATCATTATGACCTAGTGTGAAATTATGATTGTTTTGTAGCATGATAACACAATTAAATTGATGGAATCGGTTCATTGGACGAACAATGATATTGAACGCCTATAAAAGGGTTAGATACATTCTTGCTTTTTGGATGTAAAAATAATGTTAAAAAGACCTAGTGTATAAATAAGAGGGAACGCATTCTCAACGTTGCTTTACAGATGTGTTGAAGAAGTATGGCCACTTTACATGACACAAACTTACTGATGATATGAACATCCATCGTGGAGAGTATACCATTCATGACATTCTTTCATTACAATTCTGAGATGAAGCGAGGTGATACTCAAGGTGAGAATGGGAAAAGAGAACACAGAGTTCGCGAATGACAGATCATCATGTAAAATGTTCAATAGAATAATATTACACATATCCAATAAAACGCTTGTATGGAAAATGTTGACAATACCGTCTCTAACAGCAGCCACCGAGGCATCTTCTACTCCTCTCCGTGATCTATGCATATGTATATAGAATTCTAGTAATTCCGTTTATAAATAAATAGCTAGACGTGCCGAGCTACCACGATAACAAAGATTTGTTAGAACTAAATCGACCTCGCTACAATAAACAAACCTAGTTTCGGAGCTTGTTTACAAAACGTAAAATATAGTCGATACTATGTTTGGAACTAATTAAATAACATAACAAACGGCTCCGAACAAAACGAAGAAAATATCGAAACTACCGATTTATTTATTTTGAAAAAAAAAACAAAATGGTGGACACTGTAAGTATGCCAGGCTGCATATAAAAATCTTCAATCCCCTTAGGATCTGGATTTCAGAGAAACAAAATAAACCGGTTCTTGCACCAGCCAGTTTAGTAACAATTACTGTTCATATTCCTAATATTAAGTGGACTATACATACGCATAATGCAGAGATGGAAGAGGCTCGCAGGTTAACAAACGGGATCATTTAACTTCGGCGACAGTACCTTAACAAAATGCGACGAAAAATTGCATTTAGACACATACTCACCGAAAGTAGAGAACTTTTTAAAGCAATGGAGATCGACCATAAGCCACGATAAGACTACGACAGAGAAGCGTACGGGACAGAAATATATTGCAGAGAGGAAAAGGGAAATACAAAAGCACAGGACAGAGATCGTTTCCACTTTCCAAAAAAATAAAAAATACTCGCAGCAGATGATGATAACATACAGGATACAATCACAAAAACAACTAGTCAACCAACACATTGCAGTAACTTGTAGGCAACGCATCCTCTTAATGTGTATCCTCTTACACGCGACGTATGGCTGGAAATAGAGTGACTCAGACATCACGCGTACCAATAACCTCTCGAAGACATGGACGTGCCTAGTTTAGTGTGGACGGTCAGCGAAAAAAAGTCCATTTAAATCGAGAGTTTACCTTACCTGCCCCCGCACCCTGCCCCCTGCCTACTTAAAACATGAGTTATTTCATTACACTGTTTTTTCGTAAATAGAAACCATTAAATAGACCCAAAACAAGTAACCTAGTTAAATCGGTAAATATTAATATTGTTATAAAAAATATGTATAAAATTTTATTTCTAATACTGTAGCTATGAGGAGAATCTGTAGCCTAGAGCTACAGATTCAACCATTTCAAGGAATGCACCCAATTATCCAATTACCAGCACTACTCCAAGCCTAAGGCCATGTCCTAACCGCCTTGCCGCGGGATTTTATATGAATATGATGTAATCGCGCGATCAGTCAAGTCGCGTCTGTAACGTCATAATTATGTAAACGATCGCATACCGAGTTCGGCATTTGTCTTCGAGGAGAAAACCGACTACGTACTGCGAAAAGAGCACAAAGTGGTAAGAGCCCGGTAGTATAAAAGTATGTAACTTTGAAGCAGCTGTACCGACCGTAGAAGATACACACTAGTATAAGAGGCTCAGAGCTACAACATAGATGGGGAATAACATCCAACATTCCAATAGAATATGATAAGGTATACTAACCTGGCCCCAGCCAGAACACAGCCCAGTATGGTGATGATGCTGAGCACATGTTCCACTGTGAGCACATCTTCGTCGTACACCGACAAGACGACGAGCACACCCAATACACTCGCAGATATAAATACCACGTTCCTGGAACACGCGAAAAATAACAAAATTATTATTTTTTAAACAAAAGGTCTAATAAGCCTACCAAAAAATCGTTACAATTAGCAAAAAAAAAATTTTTGATTTTTACCTTACGGCATCGCCCAGAATTGGGAAACGCTCAAATTATCTTAAGTACGTTTTTTCCGTTTTTTGCAATTTGCAGAACAGTGTCAGGTTGTGTGTTGAACTAAATATGATGCGCGACCGTAACACAGGCCGTATTTACAGAATTATAATAATAAAAACCATCAATACTACAACCCTCTAAGTTCATATAACCCTATTGATTGATATTCCGAATAGGGTTTAAGAGTTAAATAATATAAGTAGCAATAATCTTTCTTTATCATTATCTGCCTAGCTTTTTCCCAACTATGTTGTATGTTGGGGTCGGGTCGGCTTCCAGTCTACCCAGATATTATTGTTAGTATGAGTTAGAGTCAATTTCCATACTTTAGTGATCATTCTCCTTTAAAGACGTAAATCTCGATATATCTTGCTAGGCGCTAATTGTGACTTTTTCAAGAAATTATGCATATTGACATATTACTCCTACTTGTACGACGTACGACTCCTACTTGTTACTCAAATTGAACATTTTATTACTAATTACAGTTGTATAATTAGGAAACCCAGCAACAAGATATAATAGAAATAGACGGCTACACACAAGGGACAAACACAATGCACACGCCACAACGTCACCGATCGTTAGAGACAAAGCTAGATGCGCAATAGGCCAAATGAAAGTTCGTCGTCATCATAGTTATAAATCAGTAACGGAATAAGTGCCAAATCGCACGAGTTTTATTTTTGTCAAAAGTAAACATTGCGTTATAAAAATAGCACGGCATTGTTTACGCAATATCTTTTGCTAGATAAATACTTTGGAGTAGTTACGATTACTGTAATATCACGATTAATCCTACTAATATTACAAATCTGGAAGTTTGTGAAAATGTTTGGATGTTTGTTACTCAATCACGCGTAAACCGTTGAACAGATTTAGATGAAATTTGGTATAGAGATAGTTTGAGTCCCGGGAAAAGACATAGGATAGTGTTTATCCCGATATTCCCACGGGATCGAAACTTACGCGGGAGAAACCGTGGGACGCTTCTAGTATAACATAATGTTGTAATCTTGTTTAGTAATTCAGATACTTACGTAGTTAACTAGTTAGTGCATAATCTAATTTAATGTCCTGACAATTTTATTTTGTATGGTCAGCTGCTTATACGGCCTAAAAGATGCATATTATAAAAAGAGGTTCGTGATAATTTGCCCTACGCGCCATCTTAGCTGTAGTTTCATTGCGGTAATGATCTAAATCTGATTTGCAACTATTTGTTATTTTAAGATAACACTACTGAATATAGTTTATCCTCTATGACGCTAGAAGACATTTGCGTATGAGTCAATGAATGAATCACACGAACTACGCATGATGATAAACAGACTAGATAGGTCCTTTTGTTTTGTTTATTGTGAAAAACACACAACTCGTGTTTGACAGAGTTAAAAAGTTAACAGTTCGGCAACTTTGTTATTCTTAATCCAGTCTATAAGTATTCCCAAAATTGGAACTGAACCCTGTTCTATATGAGAGGGAAGGGGGCCTTAATTCATAGTCATTGTCAGCTCTTGTATAACATAATCTGCATAGGCATGTGCTGGGACACGGGCCGCCTCTCTGTGATAGGGAGCGAGGCATAATTCACCGCGCGGACCTAGTGTGGGTTGGAGATGCCACATGTCTTTGTACTTTTGGTACTAGGACATGCTGGTTTCCTCTTTTTCTTTCACCGTTTTGACAGCAGTGGTGATGAAATAATTAACACAACGTAAAGTGCCTGCTTGTGATCGAAACCACAACCACGACAACTCGTAAATTGCGTGTCTTATGTATAATTTTCAGGTCCTGTTTTGATCTCCGTCATCATTAGTTTGGATATTTAATCAGAAACTACCTTACTTTGCAATTACAGTTGTGATAGGTGACGAGAAGCTTCCGAGATATTTGGTAGCCGGTTTGTGTGCTCGGTTGAGTCTGTCTCGAAGTTCATGTTCCAATTCGTTGAAATGACGAAGAGTGATGCGGGCGTACAGCGACCATGTTCGCAAACCAAGTGACGCGGGCGAACGCTTTATTAACTGGAATGTCACATAAACGTATTATATAAACGATCAAAGGTTTTAGGATTGAAGCGCTCGTTTTTATATACATTTTACTGTCGCTGAAAATGCCAAGGATACTATATTAAAAGTTCTAATAATTTCAAAGAAGACATAGTAAATACAGATAACCGCCACAGATACTCATTTGTCACTAAAATATTGAAAAGCTTTTTCGTGTGTTATGAAACTATAATTTTGTAAACATAGTTATTTAAAATAGGCAACTACATCCATGATTGTAAAAGCTCTATATTAGATCTCAGTGTCGCGTTCGTATTTCATTACCTTAGAGATCTTCTCGAGTACACAAATCTCGTAATAACTGTGTTGTGCATAATTATGCCGTCATACAGAAAAAGGGCACAACTAACATTTTTTTGCAAAATTGAGTTATAATACATATTTGGAATCAGAAAAAAAAGGCGCATATGCCAGTTTTTTTACTCAATTTTGGAAAAAATGTTAATTGTGCCCTTTTTCTTTGACGACAGAATTAATAACCTGCGCTAGCTTCTAAAACAAGACATGTCTCAAGGTAATAATTATATTGTCTGTATACTGTATGATAAGAAAAAAAATCGGATCGTTAACCAATTTTATTTGATAAATACTAGGTCAAAGGGCCTTCGTAAGTAACTATAACTATTTTGGTTAAAAAAATCAGCATATATTTTAGTGGCGTATAATTTCCCAGTAAAATAGCGATCAAAATCGAATAACTCTTTAAAATCAAAAATTTTATTTAGGAGATAAGAGGGCAGAAAGGTAGTTTTGCAAAGTTTTGAGCTATATCTTTAAGGCGCCTAAACCAACCATTAAAAAATATATATTTTGACTTTTAAGGTACCTTATTCATTTATAGCGTTCACTCTTGCGCTCATTAAATGATACCTAACTCGGTATGTTAATTTAAAGTTTTTTTTTCTTATGATCGCACTGACCACTCAAGTAAATCTTTTATAGATTTACTTGAGTGGTTAGTTAAAGGGGTTTGATAGGCATAATTATAACATCATGTCAAAATTCAATTCCCTACGTTGCATAGGTCTCGAGATAAACCTCTGTGACAGACGGACAAAAAGGTAATCTTATAAAGGCTACGTTTTTAGGGTTCCGTAGTTTCCTACAAGGAACCCTTATCGTTTCGTCATGTCCGTCTGTCTGTCTGTCTGTCTGTCCGAGGTTTTGCTAAGAGACCGTTAGTACTAGAAAGCTGTAATTTTGTAGGAGTGCGTGAAGTGAGTGCAATTACGCCGACAAAGTGGTAAAATAAAATTTTGGAAAATATTTTTTTTAGGGTAGCTCCCCTACATGTGAAGTGGGGATGAATATTTTTTTTGTCGTCTACCCCATCGTGGGGGGTATCGTTGAATAGGTCTTCTAAAATCACTATATGGTTGCTTAAATTATTTTTCGATTTAATGCTCCATTTACGAAATATTAAACTTTAAAGTGAAAATTTCTGTTCCAGTAGAGCGTCCCCCCCCCCCTTCTAAAACCTAAACTGCTGGCATGAAAAATTTGGAAAAATTCACGATGATAGTGCATTTCATGAACTTTAAAGGAAAAGTATAGCGGTTAAGATAACTTTATTAGTTTAGCAGTAATATTCGTTGAACTTGGGTGTTGGACAATTTTGTACCAAATACAAAATCCTTAGCATTAATCCTTTAAAGTGACTAAGATGAAGTAGTTGCTTGTTTATAACGGGTAAATACTTGCATTGAAAAACATTTTTTTTTTATTTTGTATAAAGGACAACAGAATCGTACTACATTGTGATAACGGGCTACTACGGAACCCTACACTGTGCGTGGCCCGACACGCACTTGGCCGGTTTTTCCTTTTTAGGTCGGAACCTTAAATAAATTGAAAATATATTGTGGGAGCAACAAGATTTAGTACCCTTATTAATAATGCCTCACTTAAACCTCGAAAATGTATGGATAATCTGACGCTTATGCTGGTTGTCTACTTTACTCCGCCTTTATTATAAAGGGGGTTTGTCTTTAGAAGGGTTTTACATATACTGTCTTTGTCATGCGCAATGTAAAATTTATGGTGGTAGTATGAAGTTACCTAGCCGTGACGTGAACAAACATGACGTGTGGGTCAGCACCATTTTGAAGGAAGCTTTATGATCCAACACACACGACCGCTCCACAACCAGAGACACATTTGAGTGACAGCATAACATACTCTCATGATGTCTCAAAACTGGTTGAACTAATTAATGCCTATATATCTAGTCTAATAATTGTGTCTTTCACCTATATTAATTTTTTTTAAATATTGTATTTATTTTTTTTATTTTTTAAAATGCATAAGAAATTGTAATTATTTCTATTGTTTGTAAATGTGTCTATGATTTCTATGATTTTTTTAAGGTGCGTCAAAAAAGGTCTCGGAATTTAACATTCGATTTTTTTCTGACTGTCTGTTTCTGACATGGTCAGATTAAATTTCGCAAATGTAGACATTTACTGATCTGGTAGCTCGTACAGTTAGCACCTTGGCAGAAAAGAACAGATCGCAATACACACATTGACTGAACGAATACATTATATATCGTCGCTTTTGCAACAAAAGTTTAAGCAGCTAATATTACAGAAAACGAGGAACAAGAACGTATCATTATTAAACTTACCTCGGCATAGTTGAAGAAGAAGTAAAGTATCTGCCACGCCTGTATAAGTGGCGAGAGCAGTAAGTTCACAACGGCCAACCATAGTATTTGTCTCTCAAGCTGACGAGCAAGCAACATTCGTTTTGAATGATCCTTGTAACATGCACGAAGCTGCCAGCAGTTCTCCCAAGGACTCCATGGACTGTCTGTTGACGAAACACAGCCATTTTTCACTATTAATAATTATAAATACCAATACCACATGGAGAACCTTAACGAAACGCTAACATACTAAGAATCTCATTGTATCCCAAAGTTGGTTGGAATGCAATTAATGGTCTTGCATACAATTAGAAAACAATAATACATATAAATTAATATGATGCAAAAAACTCTGTTTTTTCACCACAGAGAAATAAGGAAAAGTATTTGCTTTGCTTTTTAAGTTATGAGGACTGTTATTTAACATGAATAAAATACTTCCATGAAAATGTATAGCAAATCTATTCAAAAGAGACGCTAGACAGTTCTCATATGTTGACTAGATACAACACAAAACCATGGCCACTAAGTTATGAAATTGGATACTTACAAAATAACAAAAATTCTATGTTCCATTTCAAACCCCGTGATAAATAGTGGAAATCACCAATACAAGGCACGTGTATTTGCAGAGGAAGTAAGTTTTTATTGACCATTGCCACCATATAGTTTGTAAATCTGTAATGAAAAAAAATAGTTCACATCAGTTGTCTATTACTTAAATTTTATGAAGTTAACACTTTGAAGACACTAAACTCCTTCGAAATAATAACAATAAAACTTCTATTGTCTCTATGGGGTATTAGCCTGCCTCTTTGGACTACATACTTAACATCTATTACCTCATTAACACAAGCTCTATGTGTTGTTTTCTGTTCATTAATTAGTCGTAGTACTAATAAAAGCGGGACTTTAATAAAAATACCTGAGTATTCGATGGTATATATCTAATTCATTAATCTCTTGCTTATGGACGCACATGTGGTGTTCTGGCTGTGCTTCTCTCACTCTATCCTGTATAGTCGACCAGTTAATCCAAACTAAATCACTCTGAAACACATGGGTAGCCAATTAAAGAATTAAATTACATATTTCAGAAAGTATTTATGTTTTATTTTGTTACTGAAACCACAAGAAATATAAGAATATGTTTTATTTGCTTACCTCTTTGATTTTTAATGCATTATTATAAAATAATTTGGTGTCATAGGCATAATATAAATGGTATATTGATATCACTAGCCTCATCAACCAAATGATTGCACACAATGTGATGAGACACCACCTAAAAAAAGTTTGTTAGATGTACAAATATTTTACAAAGAAAAAAATATTTTAAAATCATGAGTTTGACAACATTGACATTTGCTTAGGCTATACATGTGATGCATTCGCAATAGAATACAGTATTTTGACTAGTGAAGTAATTTTTTTAGATAATAATCATAAAAGGCATTATGTAATCATTTTTTTGAAGATTTTTAATGAATATGCCTGAAGCAATAAAGCTGGCAGTTGGCTAAGTAATAAAGGCCTAGCTATAATAAGATTGGGTCTTAGAATATCCAGCATAAACTTTTTTTAGAGACTATGCATTAAACAAATAAAGATGTTACAAAAAGATTGTATGAATTTTGGGAAAACTTATGACTGTTATGATTGGCTTATGCAAAATAATCACAAATATTTTATTAACATGTTTCACATTATATTAAGCAATTGTGCAATAACTACACAACTATAGACCTGACACCCTAGCATTTGTGGTGCACATTCTGGTCGAACATGAATCTCAGTTCGCAGTGCTATGTTATGTATGGTATGCAAATAAAAACCCAATTTAAGATTTTAGTCAGGTTCCATACATTCTGCATCCTAGCAGGACCTTGCAGGTATAATCAGGTATAATCAAACGGTACACAGTTGCAAGAGTGGCCTACTTTACATGACAATAAATATTTTACTACTCACCATTTCCAGGCAACACTCTCGACACAGACTGCAGGAGACAATATAACATCATTTAAGCTAAGTTTTTCACTTCTGTTGGCATTTGGACCATTCCTAAATAATCTAGTATAATCTACACAATACACCAAAAATGTGGAAAACCACACTATGAAAATAAATTGCAACAAATAAAATAAATCAGACATTATCATTGGGTAAAATCCACCACGAACATAGTATCTATACATTCTTGTAAAAAATGAGTCTAGATCCTCTATATGAGTCCATCCTCCTGCAAGAAGAAAATAACATATTTTATAGCAGTTTCCATTTTTAAGTTATTGATAAGGATATTCATAAATACATAACAGGCACTAAAGGTGATGATACAGCAATTATTTTAAATGGCCTTGCATACACAAACAACACGTCTTTAGTAGTTAGACCCAAGACTTCAGTATCATAATATTGAGCATGAGACAATGAACAAAGACTCACAAAGGGAAAACCATGTACTTTGCTTGCTTACCTTTATTTTTGGGCACTTTATGGATGATAACATTGTTGGCGTCCTCGTGCTCGTGGTCCAGGGTAATAAAAGTTGGAACTGCATTCGTGGTCACCGCCAGCGCAGCCAGTGGCGGAGTTAATTCGTTGTCCAGTGCGCTGTAGGTAACATCGCGTTTTCCAAAATGTGCCATATTAAATTCGAGAATATCAATAAAACTGCACGTTTCTACGTATAAACACAATACGCAGAGGCCATTTACTATCTAGACATTCTTGACTTTGTCCCAGAAACGTGAAAAATAACTTATCAACACAATCAACTTTGAAAATTCATGCAAATTATTTTTTTATTGCAATTTTCTAACAACTAGTATATTTTTTTTTCTTTGTAATCGTTACTTTAACGTAATTAATAAAATAAGTTCAAGGATACAATGAATTTTGTAAGTCCCCAACAATAAAGAAATTAATACACTTCACAAATGACGAAAATAAACCACGAATGACATCCCATTGTACTACATTTTCTCAAACAAAATAATGGTTCGATTTCACGCAGAAATGTAAGAACCACAGATAACATAGTGATTGTCTGAAATCATGCCCTGTCTACGCCCGCGTCCCCAGTATATTTGGGCAAACACCCATTCAAGTGGAGGAAAAAAAAACTTTAGTAAAACAAATAATACTGCAATTGTTGGAATGGCGTGGCTTTGCTTTTGCGCACTTTTCCTGTAGACGCAATGCGAAGCGGACGAATTTTTTGATGCCCTAAGATTTTTTCTCTCTTTTATAGACACATGAACATAAATTATTATTATTTTATGTCTGAGCTTAAAAAAATATGAAATTAAATTATGTACTTCACATTCGTATAATAATAATAGAAGCCAAGTATTTTCAATATCGTGTTCATTATGACAAACATGTCATATAATTCTATTAGATGGGCGCCGACAGTAGGCCCAAGCACTGGGGGCTTACCATCACCTCTTCAGAAGTTGAACTGCACTACTTTTTTGTACTAAGACGTCTTTTTAGCAGACACCTTCATACAAGTGTATACTTAATACAGGTTGGGCCCAAGGGACTGCCGGTCGATTCTGTAAAAATCTCACCGTGAACACTTAGGTGAAGTGAGTTTGTTTTTGCTAGGAATTGACACTATTGACAGCTCACTCCACGCTCACTTCACCTAAGTTTTCACGGTGAGATTATTACAGAATAGCACCGCTGGTCATGTCTGTCAGCTTATTTTTCTAATCTTAATTTTTTTATTGTTGTTATGACCCCTTTTAACGTGCAGTCTTTCTACATTATGCTCATATGTATAATTTCAACATGAATGATCTATTCATGTAACTAATACTTTCGTACTTTGCTAAGTGTCCATGGAGCTTCTTGCCCATTCTTTTCCATATGAACCTGCTACGCTTTGTCATCCTCAGTATATAAAATGTACTCTGTGGCTTCTTAATATGATGTTAGGCTGCCACAAAAACTGCCACTTGCTCACTTCAGATCAGTGTTGCCAACCTGACCGAACCATAAAACAGCAGTTCAGGCTTAAAAAAAACAGCAGAAAACAGTAAAATGGTAAATATAAAACATTTAAGTCTACTACTATATTATAATTAAAAATGAAACCCATAATAGAATTGAAAACGCAAGTACAACATAATCAATATTATTTATTTAATAAGTTAAAAATACGAATAATTGACAAATTCTTAGAAATATTCTTACAAATATCATACATACTTTTATTGAATTTCTTCGCTTTTCAGTCGCGTTAAATGTATAGCATTCCTTTTTTTCGGTTTTACTATGTAATGTGCCTTTGATTGTCGTCGTGGACATTTTATTTCTTAGTTTAGTTTTCAAAATGTTTACTGCTGTTTTGTTAGACATAGGTAAACATTTATTCGGATACATGACATATATCATGAAGTTACTTATTTTAACTGGAGGTTTTATCATTTTAGACGAAATCTCCAGTAAATATAATCGTAAACACAGTAGAAATTGGCACTTAAACAGAAAACAGGGATGTCATGGTGAAAACAGTAAATCTACTGTTAAAACAGTAGGGTTGGCAACACTGCTTCAGATGGCGCCACTATCTAGTCTAAGAATTTGACAGTTAGCTGTCACTATCCATAATTTTGTTTAAACTAGCGTTTTTTTTACCTTTGCTTAAAAATATTCGTTGCACAGGCTGTGCAACGAATATTTTGGCTTTATATGGCTCCCCGAATTTTTGCACTGCAAAAATTCGGGGAGCCATATCTATTTGCCAAAGATGTTAAAAGAAAAAAACTGTGGGAGAAAGCTCACCGAAAATAATTTGGAATCCTAATCTTTCATCGAGACTGTGATTGTGCAATCTGAATCTCTAACTTTTATGAGATAAACTCGAATATAGGTACAGCACAGCTATTCACAACCACTCGATACGCTTCCGTACCGTATCGAACATCAATCAATGATAACCTAGGAGTCCTCTGAACGTTGTTCAGAAGTCCAAAACCCGAATATATTATCAGTTTAAGGGCTGATTTTTCAATCGACAGATAATTTTTGTTCGTGGAATAAAATTGACGTCTGACAGTTTTTGTATGAAAAAACTGTCAAAAATTCAAAATTATTCCTCTGATAAAATTGTCTGGCGTTGGAGAATAAGGGCTGATTTTTCCATGGCCAGATAACTTTTATTCGAGGAATAAAATTGACGTTTGACAGTTTTTGTATGAAATAACTGTCAAAATTTCAAAATTATTCCTCGAATAAAGTTATCAGATGATTGAAAAATCAGCCCTTAATCAAATAAACGTCCGCTATTCTTCCGACTACTGTTTGCTGTCGGGGGCAAGGTAAATCGTTAGCGAATGTGTCATGTTCGATACTATAGCCTATCGGATGGTTGAGAATAGCTATGCTGGTGAAACTTCCAAAAGAACGAAGGGTAATTGCATGCCAAAGATGCCTCACTGCGATACTTAGAGATCGCGGTTTAGCTCGCTACCTCGATGTCACCTCCATGTAAAACAAATGCATGCTAATAGACAAGCACGTACATGCCAAAGGATACCTCACTGAGCCGCCCACTACTTGAACGCGCCCCAGAAGGTGGTAGCCGTAAGGCTTATCCGGGGCTACCGCACGATCTCGGCGAAGCGGCACTAGCCTACTTGCCGGACTGCCGCCATGGTATCTGGCAATAGTCATCGCGCGCCTGTATGAGTGGCGCGCGGAGGCACTACGCCGGGGGGAAACTCTGCTTCCGCGGCTAATCGCGGCGGAGAGGACAGACCTCCGGCGCGATTTCATGGCAGCATGGAAAGAGCGACTGTCGCAACCCAACGCAGGGCACGTCACGATAGTGGCGATAAGACCCCTCTTTGAGGAGTGGCTAGAGACCTACCGCTGGACGCAGGTCTTCGTTGGACACGGATGTTTTGGGAGGTTCCTGCACATCAGGCGGGAAGAAACGCCCGGGTGTAACCATTGCCAGGATCGCCCAGAGGACACATTGGAGCACAAGGTAGAGGTCTGCCCCGCATAGGCGGAGCAACGCCGTGTCCTCGTAGAGGCGATCGGCAGCGGCAGCGACCTCTCGCGTCCGGCCCTGGTGCAAACCATGGTCCGGAGCGAGAGGGAATGGGAGGCAGTCACTTCCTTCTGCGAAGCAGTCATGCTAGCGAAGTAGGTGGCGGGATGGATGAGGGAGAGAGCCTCCCGTCCCAGCCGCCGCAGGAGACGCTCCGGGCGTCGGGAGCCATGCGACGGTTTCCGGCCACCGTAGGCGTGGGCCTGCGGACGTAGAGTAATGGGTAGCTCTCCGTCCGATCAGGACCAGGCCCGTGCCGAACGGCGCGTACGTGTTCCACGCGCGCCTCAAAATGATGTCAGCATCAAGGAAGGGGGATTGTCGGAAAGGGTTACCTCTGGCCCGGAACATAAAGGGCTAAGGAAGGAACACGGGTGGGTTTTAGTCAGTAAGAATTTCACACTCCCTTCCGCTCCGCCCGAGCGGGCGGGGTCATTTGATGAATACCCAACCAAAAAAAAAAAAGGATACCTCACTGCGATACATCGCGAGCTACATAAGGGTTTACCTCGATGCCTAGCACGTGCGTGCGTGTCTCAGGCGTGGTTAAAAGAAAACAGAGACTATTCAAGGTGGAGTGCTAAAATGTTCAGGCTCGCTTCGCTCGCTTTTGCGACATACATTCTGTTATAAAAAATAATAAAATAATAAAAAAACTTTATTCAGCTCAGAAAAAACACGGTACCTACAATAAAAAAAAAAAAACAAAAACTAGTAGCAGTTTACTAGGAGCCTTAGGTGCTAGGTTTTACAAATGCCCTGGACCCCACACTAGGATTCCCTGTGTCGTGGGGTCCAGTCTCTTCCCAAGTAAAGCAAACATTTTAATTTATGTATCTGTAGTGATGTAATTAATTCTAAGAGAAATTAAACAATAGAAATTTTATTAAGAACCTGAGTAGTACCGACAGTGTTACATAGAAAAATAAAATTAAAAGATGAATAATTTAAAAGAAAAAAAATAAAAACTAACAAAAATTATTCTTGTTGATTCTTGAGCTTTTCTTCAGTCGACAAAGCAAGTGCTTTTGGAATGATCGAAAGAAAATCGAACCTATCCGAGAGTGTGCAAAATTTTCGAGCTCGCTCTTGCATTCTACATTATGGTAGTTGCTTTTTGGGCTTGCCTGCATAAGTCGACAATGTAACTCCTATTTCTGCTTAAAAACATAAAACCAAACATAACCGGCCATAAAAGAGGCGGGTTCTTAAATTTTTTGAGCTCGTTTCGCTCGCTCTCCCCACCCTACATAATCTGCCGTTATAATACATACGACCAATTTGGCAACATTACTAAGTAAAAGAAACCCCCCCTCTCCCCATGTAAAAGGCACGTCCCTGTATAACTTAAGTAATGTGCAGATGGAGATGTACATGAACCTTTGCATAACACCTGTAATCCCCAAAGAGTTGGGCAGGGGTGTACCTTCATATAGTAATTACACCACATTTCGCCAGTTATTAAGTGCCATGTCATGGGGGGCTAGCCTACTGTCGCCAACCGGACACAAATCCAGACTCCGGGGTGCCTCTGAGAAATTTCTGATAGAAAAACACTTTACCCGACCCAGGAATCGAACCCAGCTAGGGCCTCATGCTCAGCAGTAACGCTTGCGACCACTAGACCAATGAGGAGATGTACAGTGGGCTGCATCAATTGGGTACCCCAGTTGTATGAAAATTTTAATACAACTGGGGTACTCAATTGATGCAGCCTACCGTACCTCTACCTCCCTTAAAATATTCCTCGGCACCCATGGTGACCCCGTAAAATCTTGCGCTGCGACCGCGCCTGGCGTGTCTATCTATTAGCATGCATTTGTTTTTAACCGCCGTCAGAAACAGCGGGGTGTTATAAGTTTGACGTGTGTATCTGTCTGTGCCATCGTAGCTCGCAAACGGCTGATCAGATTTTGATGATTTTTTTTTTACTTGATCGAGAGTGTTCCTAGCTATGATTCAAGAAAATCGGCTTAAACGTTTGAAGATTATCAGCTCTTTTCTAGTTGATGAATTTATGTGAGCATCTTCCACAGGTCGGATTTAGTTGAAGTATTTCGTTACTTCAATAATATTAAAAGAACATAAGTAACCTTAAACTGCTGCTGCAGCATCATTTTGAGTTTGCAGAATATCCAACTACCATACCTACCATACAGCAGGGGTATCGTGTTGTTTGTTATTTACTAAAGAGAATGTTTACAAAGTCCAAGTTGTACAAAGGGCTATGGAGCGTGCCATTTTAGGCCTATCACTGAAAGATCATGTCCATAACTCGACGTAGGACTAAGGGCGGCTCTGGTATGGAGATGGGCAGAATACCTCCTTGGTTAGACGTGATGATGACATATTATTATACAGGGTGTTTGGTGCATCGTTTGCCAAATGGAATTGGCCGAAAGGAGAGGTCATTTGCTATCTCTTAAGGCCCAGTAACTCATTCCTTGTTTGACTGCTTTTTTTAAAATGACTTTTTAACTTTTATTTGGAGAAATACAAGAACTTAACTTAATTTTTTTTTAAAGTTACGAGTATAGCCTTCAAATTTTATTTTAATTCTTATGTTTACTCTTGTATGGTTCTATGAAATTAAAAATTTACTTGCTAATAACATCCAGTTCCTTTTTAATAACCAATGTTTAGAGCCCACTAGAATAACTCCGTCTTGCTAACCAATTTTTAGAGCCCACTAGAATAACTCCTACTAGTGCCACATGCCTAGATAACATTTATACAGATGTTATACCGACCCACAAAGAAATTATTAACTTAATAGACTCAGATCATTGCGGACAATTGATCAGTATTCCAAATTACAACAAAAAAGTTACTAAAAAAGATATCACTGTTAACCCAAAAACAACTAATCGCTTGGAAACATTTAAAACTAAACTCTTGGGTAAATTACCACTTTTATTCACTAATGATGACCCTAATCAACAATATAATGATTTTTTTAATATGTATTGCACACAATTTGATAACACTTTTATTCCAAAAAGATTATCAGTTAATAGTAACGCTTCCTTCAGTGACTGGGCCACCATTGGTATACATAAAAGTAGAAAACGACTTTATGAATTATATGAAGAACGGATTTGTATAAACACTGCTGAATTTAATTTATATGTTAAGAATTATTCTAAAATATTTAAAAAAGTTTGTAGTATTGCCAAGTCACGTTATTTGAGTTCAAAAATTAAAAATAGTAGCAACATTATTAAAACGACTTGGAATGTCATTAATAGCGAAACGGGAAGGTCATGCACCCGAAGTAGTGACTACAGCCTTGCTATTGATGACAATATAATTAAATCAGATTCTCAAGTCGCCGCGGCCTTTGAAAATTTCTTTGCAGAGATTCCAGTATCAACTACTAAATCTCTTAACTCATCACCCGCTGCCGCAGAGTCTTTACTTAAAGAAAACGTTTCAGTTTGTGATTCTGAATTTCACTTTGAATATGTAACCTGTAACGATATAATTAAAACCTTTCACACGTTAAATGTTAAAAAGACCGCAGATCTATGGGGTAATTCTGTGGATGTTGCTAAGTCGATTATAAACATTGTAGCACCTACTTTAGCTGTTATATTTAATAATTGTATTGACCGTGGTGAGTTTCCTGATCTTATGAAAAACAGTAAAATAATACCGTTGTTTAAATCGGGTAGTACATCAGACCCTACTAATTATCGACCTATTTCAGTACTACCTACCTTTAGTAAAATTTTTGAAAAACTTATTTTGAATCAATTGCAAAGATTTTTTAATAAAAATAAATTACTGCATAATAAACAGTTCGGTTTTACAAGGGGTCGTTCGACTACCGATGCAGGAGTTGAACTTTTAGGACATATTTATAATGCATGGGAGGACAAATGCGATGCCTTGGGCGTCTTTTGCGATTTGTCCAAGGCATTCGATTGTGTTCTTCATGAAACATTAATCAGGAAACTGCACCACTACGGAATCCGGAACGCATCTCTGGATCTTCTTACTTCTTACTTGAGTGATAGGATTCAGAGAGTTGATGTTAACGGAAAAAGGTCACCCGGATCTGTAGTAAGAATGGGGGTCCCCCAGGGCTCAATTCTTGGTCCTTTCTTGTTCCTTATTTATATCAATGACTTGCCGTACCTCATAAAGGATAATCATGATATAGTGTTGTTTGCAGATGACACTTCTCTTTTGTTTAAAATCAAACGTCAGCAGCTGGTTACTGACAATGTAAATAACGCCCTTGCAAAAGTAGTTAACTGGTTTAATGTCAATAACCTACTTCTTAACGGAAAAAAAACGAAATGTATTAAGTTTACGATACCCCACGTTAGACAAGTAGAAACTAGTGTTCTCATTAAGGATGAAGAGTTAAAACCCGAAGATACCACAGTATTCTTAGGCATAACGTTGGATGCCAAGCTTCAATGGGGCCCCCATATAGATAAATTGTCAAAAAAGCTTACCTCTGCAGCATACGCCGTTAGGAAAATTCGTGATTTGACTGATTTAGAGACAGCCCGTTTAGTTTACTTTAGTTATTTTCATAGTGTGATGTCGTACGGTATTCTGTTGTGGGGAAATGCCGCCGATATTCAGACAATTTTTATTTTACAAAAAAGGGCAATTCGTTCTATTTATAAATTAAGTCCTAGACACTCCCTCAGAGACAAATTTAAAGAGATTAATATAATGACTGTGCCTTCTCAGTACATTTATGATAATCTTTTGTATGCACATAAAAATATTAATCTGTTTAAAAAATACAGTGATATCCATAACATAAATACTAGGAACAAACACAAATTTGTTGTTCCTACAACAAGGCTCAAGAAAATAGGTGGCTCGTTTAGATGCCAATGTATACATTTTTATAATAAACTTCCTAGCCACATTCAAGAACTAAGCCTAAATAAATTCAAAGCTTTTATAAAGCGAAAACTATGCCAGATAGCCTATTATACTGTAAAAGACTATATTGAGGACAAAAAGGCTTGGGATTGAGCTGCTCCAATAGGTTTAGACAGTGAATGTTATTTTGCAATTTTTACACTTTAATATTTTTTTTTTTTTTTTAAGTATCTATTTACTTACACAATGACATGTACATTTACTGTATAAAGTATTATATTATTTTAATTATTGTGAATGTGAGGACTATGTGGGTCATTGTTTACATTTTAATCGTGGTCTGGCAGTTTGAGTAGTTTATGCGGCCTACCCAAATGTCCTGTCTTTGGTATTGTTCGTCGAATCGTTGAGCTCCTGAAGTTCTGAGTTGAGCTGCACGGTTACTGACAAATGCGTGCACTGACTGGACAGGTCCACTCAATCTGTGTGGTTCTTTCCTCAAAAGATCTTTTCAGACACTAATCTACATGGTCCTCAAAGATTATGTCCGGATTTTTATATACACATTGACATTGATGAATTTTATTTAGACAATGACATGAATATTTACTTTGTAAAGTATTTTTTTTTTTCTTTTCATTTAATTATTGTGAATGTGAGGACTATGTGGGTCATTTTTTTTTTCTGTGTTCCTTCTTAGTTTTAATCATGATCTGGCAGTTTGAGTAATTTACGCGGCCTACCCAAATGTCCTTTCTTTGGTATTGTTCGTCGAATCGTTGAGCTCCTCATTTCTGAGTCGAGCTGCACGATTTTTGACAAATGCGTGCACTGATTGGACAGGTCCGCTCAATCTGTGTGGTTCTTTCCTCAAAAGACCATTTCAGACATCAATCTACATGGTCTTCACACGATCTGACCAAGATTTTGTCTGGACTTTAAAAGAGACTGTGACCTCTGAGTTTGTTTCGGCCTTTCTTCTCAGAGTAGTCAGATAGGAAACGCCGACCACATCTAGTTTAAAAAATATGATGACGTGTAAAAGTGTTTGTAAAAACCTACTTACAGAAAATAAATCATTTATCATTTATCATTTATCAATAACTCTCAAAGTTTTTGAAAAAAGGAAAAATACACTTAATACTCAACTTTAAATTGCTGTAAAAAAAAAACTAAAAGCGATCGGGATCTTCGAATAATTTTAAAAGGTTCTCTAGTTTATCCCCTTTCCAACGGTGTGCAATATACCAAAAAAAACGTTTAATAACTTCGGTAATTCCCTAAATTTGTAATCGAGACACATCAGGCTGATATTCGATATTACGCTAAGAACACTAGGTTTCACATAAATAACATTCTTTGAGTAAGTGGATAGTGTTATCTCACTCTTATGCAGTCTCTTATCTATTTCTAGGGTCCTAACTTTCTTCGAACTTGAAATAAAAAAATAAACTTTTATTTAATAAGTGAAAATTGGTAGCTGACCTAATAATTAGGGTAAGTCTGTTTGTAGAAATTCTTTTTAAAAAGTTCGGATCGAAAGTTTCGCGTGGGTACGCAATAGTGGAGGACAATTTGAACAAAATTTATAATTACCTTATTAAGTAAAAGTTTATTTTTTATTTCAAGTTCGAGAAAAGTTAGAACCCTAGAAAGAGATAAAAGACTGCATAACACTATCCACCTACTTAAAGTATGTTATTTATGTGAAAACTAGTGTCCTTACCATAATATCGAATATCAGCCTGATGTGTCTCGATTACAAATTTAGCGAATTACCGAAGTTATTAAACGTTTTTTTTTGGTATATTGCACACCGTTGGAAAGGGGACAAACTAGAGAACCTTTTAAAATAATTCGAAGATCCCGATCGCTTTTAGTTTTTTTTTTACAGCAATTTAAAGTTGAGTGTTAAGTGACTTTTCCTTTTTTCAAAAACTTTGGGAGTTATTAAAAAGGAACTAGATGTTATTAGCAAGTAAATTTTTAATTTCATACAACCAAACAAGAGTAAACATAAGAATTAAAATAAAATTTGAAGGCTACACTCATAACTTTAAAAAAAAATGAAGTTTAAATGCAGAGTTCTTGTATTTCTCCAAATAAAAATTAAAAAGTCATTTTAAAAAAAGCAGTGAAACAAGGAATGAGTTACTGGGCCTTAAGAGATAGCAAATGACCTCTTCTTCCGGCCAATTCCATTTGGCAAACGATGCACCAAACACCCTGTATAATTAATGTATGCAAAATATTGTAAAACATTTTAAAAGAGTAACGGTGGAGCTTTTTGCCCGTTCTTCTCCATACGAAAACTACCTTTTGGAATGGGCGTATAGAATCAATTCTATTTTAACGTTCAAAAGTGCCTTTTATGTGCCTATTTGAAATAAATGTTTTGACTTTGACTTTGATGGCAGGACAGGTAGAGAAGAGCCCTAACAGAATGGTTGCCGTAAAACGGTAGGAGAGCTAATGGCAGACCAATAGCCAGGTGGGTGAACGACCTACAGAAGATCGCGGGGAATACCTGGATAGGACCCGCACAGACCAGAATGAAACAAAAATACACAAAGGAAGGAACTCAATACCTACTCAACAGTGGCTAGGGCAAGGTCACCAATGATGAATATACATATTTGATGTCTAAGGTAGCCCGCGAAATTCAAATTTTCTTACATTTTTTGCAATTTGCTGGTCAGTGATTAAAATATGGTTCGCGGTCGTAACAAATATGTATTTACAGAATTATAATTATTACAATCAGTAATACAACTTGTTAAGTTAGTATAATCCCCAAATGTCAAGATTTCATGAAATAGTCATTCTTGGGGATTACCGTACACCGTACCCGTACCGGCCGTACCTACTTGGTCTTAGAGAGTTTTGTTGATTACTTAAATGTTTATAATTCTGTAAATAGATATTTGTTACGGCCGCGAATCATATTTTAATCAACGTTCAGACGCCAGCACATCAAGCTACTACAATCTGTCAATTTTTTAAAATAGATTTTCAACTTTATCGCTAAAGTATAAGGTTCAAAGTTGATTGGGAAAATTTGACAGTTTGGGTAGCTTGATGTGCTGGCGTCTGTACAACTTAATACTGACCAGCAAATTGCAAAAACCTAAAAAAAAAATAATTTCGCGGGCTACCCTGGCGCTTTTGCCCTAATTACACACAGCAAAACACGTATTAGAATTAAATTAAAAAACCAATAAAATTATGTATTTATTTAAAATATACTTTATTGTAAGTACCTATATTCATGTACCTACACCTATTCATAATAACGTTAAGTAGGTAGGTATACTTACAATATTTTAACATTAATTTACTTATTCTAAAAACGCTTATTTCTTAGTTTACAAGTTTTAAACCTATCAGGGTAGTAATTTTATCTGCTAATAAATAATGGAAAATTAAATAAATTAAACACAACCAATCAGATATTAAATTCATTTGAGTTAACAACTTTTATTTTATCGGTATTTAAACATACCATAAATATATTTTTAGATTTACAAAATGTTACTGACAAACTTCGTTGTCTACATTTCATGCTAGACGATTGCCAGACTGCCAGTCAACTCACACATAACTATACTGCGGTGCTATTCTGTAAAAATCTCACCGTGAAAACTTATGTGAAGTGAGCGTGGAGTGAGCTGTCAATAGTGTCAATTCCTAGCAAAAACAAACTCACTTCACCTTAGTTTTCACGGTGAGATTTTTACAGAATCGACTGGCTGTGTACAATAAAAACATTGTCTGGTAAACGACAGGTACCAAATGTATAGGGACCCGTCTTACCCTACAATATTTTGTATGCAAAATTTTGGTAATAAAATATCTGAGGGTCTGTAGGTAACCAACGAGAACATCTTGTGCTGTTTTTTAGGTTGTTTTGTTTTTATTAGGGTTCCGTACCAAAATGGTAAAACGGAAAACCCTTATGAAGAGACAGTCTGTCTGTCTGTCTGTCACAGCTGGATTTCTCAAGAACTACTAATGCTATCAACTTGAAATTTGGAACAGTTTTAGATGATATTTGCCCAACTATTTTGCAAATAAGAAAGATTTTTTTTTCAACAAGAAAAGACTGAAAGGCGGTCTGAAAAATTCAAAGTGGGGCTACTAGGGCATGTGGGGTGTAATATGAAAGAGATCAGTTTGCGCATTCTCAAACATTTTTTCTTTTTTAGGCCACATAGTTTTGGACTTATAATGAAAATTGTAAAAAAAAAATACCGTTCCCCCGATTTTTCTCTTTCCAGATTTTTCTCTTTGCAAACTTCGGAGATAAGCTCCGAAGTTTGCAAAGAGAAAAATCTGAAATAATTCTATGTGAAAGAAGTTTATGTAAAGATCACAGGAAAAATAAAACGATGTCTCTAAATAGCACACTTTTACAAAACACATCAACAAAAGTTACACTAGTTCCACTATCGGCCAAGAGATGGCGCTGACCTAAGAATGCAATACAATGCGCAGTGTTAAAATTCTCTAACGAATATAGGCCTCGCCGATGAAAATTTTAAAACATAATTATGATGGTACGGAACTCTCGGTGCGCGAGTCCGACTCCATCTTGCCAGGTTTTTTTAGTTGTGGTAGCACCCCACACAAATTCCTATACCATTGCCTGCTAATAAACAATAGCTACAGGAACTTATAATAACAACATCATCAACAAACACAACTAGCAAACATTTTATTTTACCACTTTGTCGGCGTAATTGATATGACACACTCCTACAAAATTACAGCTTTCTGGTACTATCGGTCTCTTACCAAAACCTCGGACAGACAGACAAACGGACGGACATGACGAAACTATAAGGGTTCCTTGTAGGAACTACGGAACCCTAAAAAACGACGACTGCAAAACCTCTTCCTTTTTTGAAGTCGGTTCAAAACCAGCCACGCCACTCGCACACAATCGCGATCATGAACATTCAAATCAAGTAATTCGTCATAGCGTACCTTCTAACTCACGTAATTCGTAATTTTAAACTTTATGAATGCAGTACATCGGTATTTTGAACTTCGAAGTTCAGTATGACAGTCAACACTTAGCATATATCAGCCTATGTTCGCAATCGCTGTAACACAGGCCTCCTCTCTCCGAGGGAGTGGGCTGTAATCTTCCAAGCGAGGTCAGGCGGGTTGGTAGATGTCAAAATGACATTTGAGAGCGAGAGAGGTGATGAAATAATTTACACAAAGAGCCTGACTGGGTTCGCACCCACGACCTACCCGTGAATCGGGGCCGTTATCTTGGGCCACCACTGCTTTTACACACTTTACTTGCTTTGCCACAATTAGGTATTTCTTGTTCGCACTGCACCCGCTGGGTAATTGTTTCTCTGCTGGGGCATATCATAATTTTAAGTGGGCCATTCATAATTGTGGTTCGTTTCAAGATGCAGTGGAGCTGGTGGCCAGCCTGCCAAATTAATTTTAATGGTAGGTAGCAAAAATAAGTTAGTATTTTATAGTTGTTAGAATTTGTCCAAGATGCTGTGAAAAACAAAACCATTTCTGCTTATAAATTTTTCTTATCGATTGAGTTGAGGCAATTAAATTTTTTTAAATTATTGCATCCCAGTCGAGTCATACTCATATCTTCAGATAGGGCTTCAAATATGACTACTTTATTGGTGAAATATCTAACTAAAAGAGTGTTTGTCCCTCTAACATTGTATTCATTGTAGCGGTGAAAAATACAAAATAAATTAAGTTGAATTAAGGATACCCTTTCGACAAAAATTGGTTGGTAACTGGTACCAAGCTACCAACCAATTTATAGATATTATCTTGTGTATTTTTTGAGTTAAGGGATATTTCGGTTTTCTACTACCTAGCTATTTTAAATTTAGTGATCGCAGAAATGGCTTTGTTTTCCACTGTCTTTATTTATTTAGGCATTAACTGATGGCATATTTGGGTATTCATCTGTTTCATCTGTTTGTGATGTATTGTCTACGTATGTTCTTGATGCTTTTTCCGCTTCATCTTCATCCGAACTCCATACTCCAGGGTTTTCTAACTCGTACAGCCTCATCGCCTTCTCCAAAATAGTCAGCTGGTGTTCATCTCTCCCTTTTTTTTTCTTCTTAGTCGCAGTCCCTTTGACAGTCGCATTTTCCTTATTAGTCGCATTTTCCGTATTAGTCACATTTTGTGAACCAGTCGCAATATGTTTATCAGTCACATTATCTTTATCAGTCGATTTTTCGTTACCAGTTGCATTTTCTTTATCAGTCGTATTTTCTTTACCAGTCACAATTACTTTATCAGTCACATTTTCTGGACCAGTCACAATATCTTTATCAGTCGTTTTTTCCTTACCAGTCGCATTTTCTTTACCATTCGCATTTTCTTGATCAGCTGCATTTTCTTCATCGGTCGCTTTTTCCTTACCAGCCGCATTTTCTTTAATAGTCGCATTTTCTGTATCAGCGGCATTTTCTTTATCAGCCGCATTTATCGTATCAACATAATTTCCTGTATCAGTCGCATTTTCTGTATTAGTGGATTTTCTTGTATCAGTCGCATTAACATTGTTAGACGCGTTTTCCTTACCAGCCGCATTTTCTTTATTCGACGAATTTTCTTTATCAGTCGCATTTTCTTTACCAGTCGCATTTTCTTTAAAAGTTGCATGTTCTTTAACAGTCACATTTTCTTTACCAGTCGTATTTTCTTTACCAGTCACATTGTCTTTGTCAGGTTTCTTAGCTTCGTTAGTGCAAATTTTTGGTTTCTTATTATATTTTGCTTTTTCATATTCTGGCGCTGGGTCTGTCGATCTTTTACACCTCGGAATGTGCGTTTTTAGTACAGTCCAAGTTCTTAGATCCATCAAATCCCAAGATGGCTCATCAAACTCAAGAACAGCTTCCATCTCGCTGAAGCAAGTCAAAAAACATCTTATTTAAATATTTATCTAAAATATTATATCACGGTAGGTAAAGTCAGCAACGAAAGTCGGCTAACGCAGTTTTTTTAAATCATTAGTAAAGTTTAATTATGATTTTAGCATGTAGTAGTTATACTTTAACTAATGCTATTCTGATTATATTAATTGAAATAACAAACATTGTCAAGTTAATAACACATAGGTACCATATAGGTAGGTAGTCATTAGATAGGTGCCTATGGAGAACAAGCGTGTCGTATATAAGTGTATTAAACTGTTAGAACCAACTTTCCTTGCTGACCGTTTACACTCAAGCAACGGGTACCTTCCTATTCTGCCCTGACGCCCAATACCGTTAAGATATGGATGGAGCTCTTCAAGGAGAATATTTCTTACACAGACGACTTCTCTCGATAATAAGAACGTAAGGAGTTACCTGTGAGTAGGTAATTAAATTTTATTTAGAATCTGGTATTTTATCAATTAATTAACTTCCACTATAATACTGTCCCTTTCAAACATCATCTTCTTCGCCAAGGACCCGAATAGTCACCAGTATAGTATAGATCATTAACTCCGAACTGACTAAAAATAGGCAAAAGGCGTGTTAGATGAAAAGTTCTCTCCATTGGTATTTAGCTTACGGCTATTGGGTGCTAGGGCAGATACCTACCTACCTACCCTTAGTTCGTTGCCCGTCATTCTCCTTTACTATTAGTACCTACATAGCTACATTACATACGTAAGTAGGCTTAAAGTTTATTTTTACCGAGATTGATAAACACTGTGCAGGAATCTCAAACTATCTTTATATTTTTTGCCCGGGTCTTCGTTTTTGTAATAACTGTCCCTCAGCTCCACCCATACTTTCTTTAATTCAGCAACTAAAACAAGAAAAAGAAAGTATTTAGGCATTGGTTATGAGAAGGTACAATTTCTGTCCATGATAAGGTTCAATCTGCCTAGCCTTTTCCCAACTATATGTTGAGGTCGGCATGAAGTGACTGCCTATCTGACCTCGAGAACCTAGATTGACCTGAATCGGATAGGTCACTCGATAGATACCTACCGATCCGACTCAGCCGGTCGATTCTGTAAAAATCGCACTATGAAAACTTAGGTGAAGTGAGTTTGTTTTTGCTAGGAATTGACACTATTGACAGCTCACATCACGCTCACTTCACTTAAGTTTTCACGGTGAGATGGTTACAGAATCGCACTGCAGCACCGCTGTTTATTTGTTGACATTTATTTATTTCTTTGTTTTGACAGTACCTACCTTATAGGAAACCAAAATGTACGTAAATATTTGGTACTTGTTGTTAACCTACCTTTCTCTTTGATTTCTGCTTTTTGATGACTGTCTTCCGGCGGCTGTTCGGGCATTGGATCTCCCGAAGGTGGTATTAATGATTTCCACGCTGCTCTATACATTTTCTTATTATAATATTCCTCAGACTGCATATCCCATATGCATTTGTGTTCTTTTACCGCCTCGATAAATTGTAAGGTAGGATCTTTTTCTTCTTCCACGATTTCTCCTTCCATAATTTCTGGGTCCAATATTTCTGGCTCCATATTTTCTTGTTCCATGTTTGTATCGCACGCGGCACGATTGCCCGTCACAAGTAAACTGAGGTAGCGCTTAGGGTATTGATTGGTTCACCCACTCAGACCAGCGCGGCAGACGCGGCGCTCTGCGCACTAAATATGGGTCAATCTAAGGATATGGATAAACCTAAACTGAACCTTTATATATGATATGTACCTATTTGAAATATGATCTTAGTTTTTATAACATAGCTTCACGCTTGTAGGTAGTCCCCGTAGGGTTGAGCAGAGGTGTTATGTTGTTAGTTTGTGTACCTACCCAGAAAAGGTGTTATTGTAGGTACTAAACCCAATCTTGTTCTACGTATGGTGTCATAGCGGAGAAAAATTTACTAAGCAGGACGAATGATAAAGTAATGAATTTTATTTTATTTTATTTAGTATTTTATCATTTAATTAAGTAGGTACTTAGTTATTTTTTTGTTATAAATAACTAGCTGTGCCCGCGACTTCGCGTGGATGTCGGAAAACAAATTAGATAAGTATCATGAGTTTTTATTGTGCAGGACCCAAATTATTTTTGTAAAGTAAAAGTAACCTAAATAGGATAACGTCAGCTATCTGCCAGTGAAAGTCCCGTCAAAATCGGTCTAGCTTTTTCTGAGATTAGCCGGAACAAGCAGACAGAGACAGACAAAAATAAAAATGTTTCTTTTCCAATATACTTTCTTATAGGTAGCATTTAGTAAAAGCTGTTATTTTGACATTACAAACACTCACTTCAATTATATTTATTACTAGCGAGCCCCACGGTTTCACCCGCATAAGTGTCGATCCCGTGGGAATATCGGGATAAAAACTATCCTATGTCCGTCCCAGGAATGCAAACTATCTCTCTGCCAAATTTTATCGAAATCCGTTTAGGCGTGTATAGGTACCATACAGACAGAGTTACTTTCGAGTTTATAATATTAGTAAGGATGGATTAGCAATATCCTTCAAAACGATTCAGATTATCAACCACAATCTGATTAGTTAACCTACAAGAGTAGCTTAACCTGCAGGTTAAGCTACTCTTGCTGCGGTCGGTCCGTGGATGGGCGACCATCTTTACGTAGCGAAACCTCTCCGAGCCTCAGAAAGCGCGTTAAGCCATTGCTCTCGGCTGTCCCGACCCCAACATAGTTGAGAAAAGGCGAGGCAGATAATGAGCAGAGAAGAGGGTACTGGTTAGTTTTCCTCTGCTCCGTCTCGGTGGAGAGTTGGCCACGGAAAAATCCGTTGAAGACAAGTTTTTGCGGCAGCTAACTATGCAACGTCTGCCACGGACTTTACAGACGCACCGTGAAAGCCTGACTGGCCCTAGGCTTCGTCTATACTAGGCGGAGACATCTATGAGCACCACAGGTCTACAAGTGTACACACTCGGCGAATCACTTTGCTGTCGTCTTCTGTCACCGCCACCGTTGTTGTTAGGTACCTAAGTCACCCAGGTATTGCAAAAACTGTTACAACATAAACAAATATTTTTTTTATTACACACTAAGAAAACTCAATTTTTGTCGAACGTAAAAATATGATTGGTTTATACTAAAACCTAAAAAGGTAGGCAGTTATATGTAAGTAGTAGTTATGATTTTGAAAAATGCTTAGCACTTTATTATTATGAAGAACGTTTAGAAAATGTTTTTATTTGTCGTTCTTTTGTGCTGCGTTCTTCACCCTATATTGCAGTAAGTCAATATGATGATTCTCATACCTACTTAAAATACGTGGTTCGTTTACAAAATATATTTGTAATGTGAAGTTTATTTTTTCAGTTACTACTGTGTTTTTGGTAAAAGAGAATCCCTCCAACGTTTTGTAGTAGAAGACGGGGCCAAACCGTATGTATTTCATAGGTTACCTACCTATAGACAATCATTATGACATTAGTACTTAAACCAGGAATAATAGATACTGGCGCCGATTCTGTTGTTCACAAACTAAACTGAATTTAAGTTCAGGCATCTTTTTCTTTCTATTTCATTAAGAAAAGGACAGAAGATAAATATTAGTTTAGTCCTGTCAAATTAGTCAGCGCTTGACGTAAATTGACGTATTTTTAATAGCCAATTTTTTAATCTTGTCTAAATTGTCTATGGAGTATCTTAATTTGACAGGACTAAACTAATATTTATCTTCTGTCCTTTTCGTAATGAAATAGAAAGAAAAAGATGCATTAACTTAAATTTAGTTTAGTTTCTGAACAACAGAATCGGCGCCACTAACTAATTTGTATATTTCTGTTTTAGTGCAATCTTTGGTTCGTATAGTTACGATCCAGTGAGGCAAGTGTTTGTACCGCCGCCTCCTGATCCAAACGCCTTCAATGGCACTACCAAAGGTCTAATAGATTCTACAACTGTCCCGACAACAGACCCACGAGCAGACACACAAGAAGACCTACCAACAGGTACACAAGAAGACCTACCAACAGGTACACAATCAGACGTAAACGGAAAGACACCCCAGTCACACCAGCTAACATCCACTCCATCTGTCACGATACCGGGTCAATCACTTGAAGACTCCTTCATCTCAACGGCAGGTTGGATACAGGGACGGAAACATCCTGATGGAAAAAAAACAGTTTTAAGGAACAATGTAGCGCCGATAAACAACAACCCTTGGTGGGAACGACCTAAAAAAACTTTCGAAAACGTAACTTTTAATTTTATATTATAACAAAAAGTATAAAATGGCGCCGATTCCCTTGTTCACAAACTAAACTAAATTTAAGTTCAGTGCATCTTTCTCTTTATATTTCATTAAGAAAAGGACAGAAGATAAATATTAGTTTAGTCCTGTCAAATTAAGATACTCCATAGACAAGTTTAGACGAGATTAAAAAATTGGCTACTAAAAATACGTCGATTTACGTCAGGCGCTGACTAATTTGACAGGACTAAACTAATATTTATCTTCTGTCATTTTCTTAATGAAATAGAAAGAAAAAGATGCACTGAACTTAAATTTAGTTTAGTTTGTGAACAAGGGAATCGGCGCCAATGTCAAATAATATCAATACACATCATTATTTTCAATGTAATAATAGAACATTTGTTTCACTATAATAAAATAATTCACGATTGTACCTACCTACTTTCCATGGTATAGGGAAGAATAAAGAATCATTGTATTCAGGTATAAACTTTAATTTCTCCCATTTTTTTTAAGTCTTGTTATGTTTATTTATTATATGGTTGAGCAAAACAATATTTTAACAACAGAAAATTGGTGATAAGTTCAATATTCCAAATGTATCGCATAAATGCTGTGTGGCTTACAACGAACCGCTCGAATAATCGAATAATGCGAGGCAACCGTATTAGATCAGCGCTTTTCACTTTACATGCTGACATTATAATACAACACTAGTAGGTACATATTAAAATTGTGGACAGCTGCGTTTTTTTCATAGCTGTGTGCCTTTCGTTAGTCGTACGGACAACAACAAAAATCTGTTTCAGCTGGATTCAATTTCAAACATTATGGCGTGTCGTCTCAGAGAGTGAGGAGAGTCGCTGCTTAATAGCAAATTCACCTGTCAGACCGTAAGGGGTAGGAACAGCGCAACGAGCAGCGCATTTCAGAGCCGCCATGAATTTTGAATCGGGCTGTAAGTACCTACTTTCACATAATATCTCAAATAAATTGACAAAACCAACATTATTCGTTAGTCAGATTTTCACTATTTCATGTAGTCAATTTAATAAATTACGTTTGGTTTTCATTATTATAAGACTTTGTTTTCAGTCAAGATTTTAAAATTGAATTGTTATCCGACTTTTGATGCTGACCGTAACTACACTGTTTAAATTTACGTTAATAGCCAAGAAGTTCACTGACTGGACAAGGCAACCCAGTTTTTCAATAGTACTTAGTGGGCCACTTGGTATAATGGCAATATTGCCAATTTATATTTTAAAATTCACTATATTTTCATAAACATGTGTGCGTGATTAAGCAGAATTCTACAATAAGTATATTCCATTATTTAGTACATTACAAATCATCTCTTTTCAATGGCTACGTGATTATTACTAAGTATACACAACAACTATTACAATTTGGTATTTTATCTATTAAAAATCTGAAGCTTTATCGTTCTAAATTGGTGTTTTTATTTCTTTGAGTTATCGCTATTCTATCATTAAAAAGGTACAGGTGTTTACTTCATTATAAAATATAGGTAAAGTTTGTTGTTAACAATAACCACTGTATACACTGTTACACTCTAAAATATTTCTAAATGAGCACAATGCAAGCCTTATACTATATATTATATTATATATAATATATATTATATTATATATAATATATATTATATTATATATAATATATATTATTATATTATTCTTATATTATCCGTGTTCCTTACCATAACCTGAACTAACTAAAGACCATAAAATAATTATAATATTCCCGTCGTATTTCATCAGCCATTTTTGAATACCCCTTTACCACCTCCCAGTACTAATAAGTAATATTTATAGCCGGATAAAAGAATTCTTAAATGTTGTAGTTATTAAATGTAAAATAATATAATTACTTAACATTGAAATATCGCTTTGGCTAGTGTTTTCCTACGGTCTATGTTGTGATGATTAGAGACTGGATCATATGCACTAAATCATAGATGCCTAAACCAACAAAATGGCGCGTAGACAAGACCGGCGCATACCGGCAGCCGGTAGGAATAGTTTTGAAAGTTATTTACATAATTAGGATTATGTAGATGGAGGAGGCTGGAGGTGATTTGTTGGAAATATCAACATGGAAGTATGTTCACACGGGAGTTCTAAATAAAAGGTCCAGTGCTTTTCCATGATTCGCATACATTCCGGCCTCTAGCTTATAATTATCAATCATACTTATAACTACTATAACATATCATATTTATCTCACTTATAATTTTGTATACTTGATCACAAGGAATGCACATTGATAGTGCAGATGGCGCAAAGCTGATAATTTATCTAAGGTCACAGGAATGTAAAGGTGTTCGATGACACCCCAACTAACGTTAAAAAACAACTGCATACGTCAGTGGCGCCGATTCTGTTGTTCACAAACTAAACTAAATTTAAGTTCATGCATCTTTTTCTTTCTATTTCATTAAGAAAAGGACAGAATATAAATATTAGTTTAGTCCTGTCATATTAAGATACTCCATAGACAATTTAGACGAGATTAAAAAATTGGCTATTAAAATCCGTCAATTTACGTCAAGCGCTGACTAATTTGACAGGACTAAACTAATATTTATCTTCTGTCCTTTTCTTAATGAAATAGAAAGAAAAAGATGCCTGAACTTAAATTTAGTTTAGTTTGTGAACAACAGAATTGGCGCCACTGACATACAAACTATTAGGTACGCTTACACACACATCACACGTTGAGAAATTCAAAAGTGAATAATCAAAGAAGTAATGTTTGAATTGAACCAACCACAGTGTAGACCGCGAACTTGAATTTTTTTTAACGTTTTTTGTAATTTTCAGTCAGTGTCAGGTTGTATGTTGGTCTAAATATGATTCGTAACCATCTATATACAATGCGTTGATTTGCATCCTAGTCAAATTCAAGGACGTAATTATGCTAATGATTCTCGACCCAAATCAACAATAAAATGAGTAGGTATTTTTTTTTTCTTATTTAAGGAAATCCGTAAGTGTGAACCAGCCGTATTTAAACGCGGCCCGTCTGTTACTAGCCCTATAACCGCGCTTCACACACACACAAATGCAAACCATTCATTCAACTCTCATTCGATAAATTCGTAGGTAATCAATCCCATCCCCCAATCACACTCCCGCGCCGCTCCTAGCCACGCCCCTTTTCCCCGCCGGCGCCGCGCGCCGCGGCGCCGGCGCCGACAGTGTGATTGAACTCGCCGAAGTGTTCGCGAGTGTGCTTTGCGAATTTCCGTACATCGAGACGTAGTTACAAAGAGTGATGACGGACAATTACTCAAATGCCGAGTTGGTGGAGATGGTCGCCATCAGTGGAGACAGCCTACGTGGAGCCATCCGGATGTTCGTGGAAATGGACATTCACCCAGGTGATAATGCCGTGCGGGTTACATTTTGGTCGCTGGTTCCTGGAACACCAAGACGCCAACATCCTGTGGACGGACGAGTGTTTACCTAAGAGTTGAAAGTAAGTATACCACGTACTTACACTTAACTAGCACGTCTTTCCATTTCATCAAACGTAGAAAACATCATTTTTAGACTTAGTAGATCGGTACACTAACTAAGGTAGGTATTATTGCCGGCCCTAAGCCCGTTAAGTAGGAAGGAAAGTTTCAAATCAACCAATTTAATCCACAAATAAAAACAAAATTACTACGAAAACTTTAGGTTGAAGGATATTATTAATCATCTGATAACAGGTCAGTGAACTTTTCTTTGGCGCACTAGTATTACTGTCATTAGTAAGATTTCCGTATTCCAATGATGCTCAAAAATGAGTTAATTATCAAGCGAAATTTATGACAATAATGTAGGTGATTTTCGAAATAAAATTAGGTAAAATTATTGCTACCGGTCGGGTCATTGCTACGCGGCGCGACGGCGGGCGCTACCATTTCGGGGAAAAACAGCTGCATGCATTGTCGCTGTGTGCGTAGTCGGGTGATTCTGTTTTATTTGTATTGAATTAAGGGTGTAATTCTGAAATACTGTTAAATTTCATCAACAAAAAAAAAGCAGCGCTTACTAGTTATTGCCCCATAACGTACTTCAATTGATTATTTATGTATTTTATGACAACCTCCTGAACTTTGACGAGGATGCAAATCAACATATTGTATATAAATATAAAATTCAAAGTCCTCACTGACTAATATATCAACACATAGCTCAAACCGCTGGTCCTAGAGACATGATACTTGGAGGATGTGTTCTTTGTGAAGAGTAGGTATCCACTAAAAAGGGTTTTTCGAAATTCCACCCCTAAGAGGGTGACTGGGGAAAGGGTGAAATTGTATGCGGACGAAGTCGCGGACAGAAGCTAGTAACTAGAACTTTACAGCATTATTATCATTAGAACCAGCAATACAACTCCTTGAGTTAGAATTGGCCTCAAATTTCATGATTTCATGAAATAGTCATTCAATAGATAGAATTAACTTAGAGAGATGTATTGATGATTTTTATGATTATAACTAGCAGCGCCCCGCGGTTTCACTTTCAGGTTTATAATTAAAAAAATAAAATTTTGTTACGGCCTCAAATCTTATTTAGATAAACATACAACCTGATATTGGCGCCGATTCTGTTGTTCACAAACTAAACTAAATTTAAGTTCATGCATGTTTTTCTTTCTATTTCATTAAGAAAAGGACAGAAGATAAATATAAACAAAAACATTTATCAAACAATTTCAATTTTTTTTTTATCTTCTGGGATTTTCTTAATGAAAAAGAAAAAGATGCCTGAACTTAAATTTAGTTCAGTGTGTGAACAACAGAATCGGCGCCACTGACCAGCAAATTGCAAAAAAACCTAAGAAATTTGAATACGGCGGGCTACCCTGACGCTTTCGCCTTAAGATTTATTTCTAAGTAGGTGTAACAAGCATGCTGCCCACCTGATAGTTAGTGGTTACCGCTGCCTATTGACATCTGCAATAGTAAAGGCATCGCAGCGTTGACGACCCGGAGCCAAAGGTGAAATGTTTTTTGTGCCTATAACTAATCGCTGGATTAGTTATAGGCACAAAAAACATTTCACCTTCGTCTGTTTAGTTAGAAGGGTTTGGGGTGCTGACCCCAAACCCTTCTAACTAAACAGACGAGCTCGTATAACATTTCAATCACTCACTACTTATTTCCTTTAAAGTGTAAAGTCTAATTTTCTGACTGTGAGACTACAACAATGTATTGTGGTAACAGGGCTAAGCTTCCTTGAGTTCAAATATACCTACACATTCATTTATAAAATAATGTTTCATTTCTTATTGACAATATTACTGACTATGTGTCCGATTCCAAAAACGAGGGACAAAAACGCAATACCAATTATTGCTCGAAAGTACCTGGAACAATAAAATACATTAAAAATAAAAGCGATAGAGCAGTTTAAAAAGTCCCACTTAAACTTATTCGTAGTGTAAAACCAAACGCGCGTCGCTTCGTGGGATAAAATACTATCCATAGATCGTGTCGTGTGTCGTGTAGTCGGATAAAAAGAAAAAGAAAGGATCGTGGAGTCAAGTGTCCTAGATCCAAAAATTCAAAGACATTTATGACTTCCACCCACACTGAGCTTCCACGTGGTGGATTACGGCCACTCTCTCTTCCATAGCGGAGGCCTGAGTCCCAGCAGTGAGAAAATTATAGGCTGAATTCAAGTACCTATTTGTGAAAAGTACACTTACCAAGTAAACTTAGATCTTCTGAGCAATCTTATGATGCATTCTGTTTGTTGCCTAGTGCTGGCCAGGTTTCCAGAGTTGTCCACCACGAAATGAGACTTCGCCACTTTATCTTCAAGAGGCATTTGACTAGTGATGCGTTTCTTAGCAACAGCTTCCGAGAAATCGTTGCGTTTACACAACCTTTCTAGTTGCTGGTGATCTTCACTGAAAATAGTAATACACCGATTAGGAATATTGTGCAATGCGCAAAGGGGATTTAGTTATTTTATGTAAGAGAACAATTTGAATAATTTACGCCTGTTTTCCCATATTGGGTAGATCGAGATTTATTATTACATGAACTGTAGCGGCTGCATCTACACCGCCACATGCGAACTACGAATCATACTAGCGTTACGCAAAATCCTGCATCGCGCAATCAGAATTTACCGCGCAACTGGCAAATACAGGGTTCTTGGTAAAACATTAACAACCTCGAGGTCATTGTACTCATTATTATGAACAAGTTTTACTATGGAACCAAAACCTGAAATCGCGAAAAAAAATCTGCTGTTCCCTACATTTTGACGAGTTATACGAACATAAATCTAGAGAACAGTTGATTATTTTTTTTCGTGATTTCAGGTTTGGTCCCATAGTAAAAGTTGTTCATAATGATGAGTAAAATGACCTCTTAAGAGGTTGTTAATATTTTACCATTAACCCTGTATACAATGAGACCGATATACATCATAGCGCCATCTGTTGTTGGGTGGCGTAAGCAATGTAGGCGTGTCGTTCTGTTTTGTACCATACAACGCTAGAGGGCTTCAGCCTTTATGAATGAAATATTCGATAACTGCTTACGCTTCTCGACACTAGAGGGACGATTTATGAATGAATCATTATGTAGTCATGAATATTTGTTGTAGTTGTCGCCTCTCGACACCGCAGCAGCACTGTAGTGCATACAGGAATGTTCTCGAAATTTCTGGAAGCCGGAAGTTGATTTAAACGAAAGCCGTGTCCGCCCAGTCATTTTAATATTGTTCAGTTCGCTTCCAGAGGTAAGAAGATTCACTAGTCTCGTAATTGTTGTAACCGTGTATTGTTATAGGACACGGTATTTTAACTGAAGCCATGCTTGTCTAAAATCAGTGTATGTAATTATAATAATCTAAAACCAGTATATTGACAATAAATCTGGTAGTATAGTTTCACATTGAATTGGCCTTTCATTCAAACATCTGCTAGTTTGTCCTCTGTCCGCAGCATACAACGTCCCGGCATCAATCGGGCAGTTGCCCACCAGACAAGACACCCGTCTGGTCGGAGGATCCTCCTTTTTCTATAGAGTATGAGTGAACTTTACACCCTGTTCCTCATACCTCTATAGAATATTTCATCATTCAGAAGTCTAATGTAATAAGGCGGGGTTGTTGCCAGGAATCGGGCACATACCTAGACTGTGAACGACGTAAACGAGAAAGACCTTCAAAATTGAGACTCACCAAACGACAGTAATAATTTTATGCATGAAGGTCAACATTTTCCCAGTTTCAAATAACAATGGCACTTCCATGACTATGTAGCTATGGCCAGAGAAAAAGTAGGATATGGCCATCTTCATCATCGCACTTTGTATCCTAGGATGTGTGATGGCGTTCAATTTCCGTCTCTTCTCTAAATCGTCGAATACGATTTCGCCCAGCCGCGCTCGGTTCACTTTACCATCTGGTAAAAGCACCTCGTCTCCAAAATATTCTCGTAACTCTTCCCACGCCTTCGTCCCTGGCTCCAATACTGAAATTAAAAATAAGTTCAGTGTAGGTACATTGTTTCTACTTTAGCCTTTGAATCGTACTGTTATCCTGAAAAGTCTGTCGAGTTTACCTATGCGATTTTTGGCCTGATAAAATAAGACCCATATGGTTTTCTTCTCTCAGTTTAAGCTCATGGTTTCTAATCATAATAATCATCATCGCTTATCTATACATATAATAAATCTGTAGAAGGGTCAATTCTGTACATTGAAAATATTGAAAAAATAAATAGCGGGGGGTGTTGCTGGATCGATACCAAACCCAAATATGTGATTAAAAAAATTTTTGTCTGTCTGTCTGTCTGTCTGTCTGTATATGCAGGCATCACGTGAAAACTAACGGTTCGATTTCGATGAAACTTGGTATAATTATACCTTATTATCCTGGGCATAAAATAGGATACTTTTTATCCTGGAAAAATACGTAGAAAAAAAAATCTTATTTTTCGGTTTTATTCATAGACGTTGTTCTGTAGAACACACGTTGCATTACCCGTAGTGGATAATTTTCCATTTCAATTTAAGAGAATACAGTTTCCTGTAGCTTTGTGTTACGCCATGACAATAAATAAGGCTCAAGGTCAGACCCTAGGAGTTGCTGGCGTAGATCTTACCGCGAGTTGTTTTTCACACGGGCAACTTTACGTAGCTCTTTCCCATGTGAGCAGTCCAAGAAATCTTCATGTTCATATTCCGGACGAGCTCACTAACAATGTTGTGTATGCTGAAGCTCTCAATTAACTTTCTGTCGCATTGTCACGATCACTTTTTTATTATTGCAAACTTTTCGTCATTGTCAGTAATTTACTGCTACATGCTACTTATCAAGGTCGGAATTACTATGAAAAAAATACTTACTACAGAACGCGAGCTCAACAGCAGTAGCTCAATAGAGGGATCTCCTTAATTATTATAGGCTTAGCCGTATTTGGGTCCAATAGATATTTATAAGATGTCATTGTCAGAGTTACTCAAAATGGAGAAATAAACCATCCACGCGAAGACCGACATCCGCGCGGACGGAGTCGCGGGCGGAAGCTAGTTTGCTAATAAAGTAGGTACATAAAATAAAGGGGTTTACAAAACTTTGTGATCCCTATACAATCTACCTTAAATTAGGCATGCAAACATTGAAAAGTTTATTTAATAAAAGAATGAACATGTCAGACAAATGTCAATCAACAGAGGCATCGCAGCCGGGTTTTTCAACAAATCGACACGGACTGGACACACGTGTGTCCAGTTGGTGAAAGTCAAAGTTAGTATCACTAATTATTTCGTAATCTGGACACGCCAACATTAAATAAATAATAATAAGTGACACTAATTTTGAGTTTCACCAACTGGACACACGTGTGTCCAGGATCAGTCTCTCGTGTCGAGTTGGTGAAAAACCATCGCAGCCTTGTTCGACCAGAGAAACATTCCTATCAGATGCAACGACTTTTCAAAACACTCAAAATGTACCTAGTGTTAGTAGGTTGACTTTGTTAAATTGAATAGGTAAGTAACGTGTGCAGCTAAACAAATGACTTAATGACCGATACGTTCGATCGATTAGTTAGTCGTTAGTGCCTGCCATGGTCGTTCCTAGCTACAGAGCTAATATCAGCCATTAGGTCCGACCCGCGACCTGACAGCCCTATGAATAAGTAAACATTCCATTTTTCAGTTCCTTTATTTTTACGTATTCAGAAGCTTCGTTAATGCACAGAGAGGGCCACTGCACGACTGCATTCGTGACTACAATGACTCACCTGTTTATTAGATATACAAGTTCTCTTTTTACCCGAGTAAGGTAAAGCCAAAAGGAAGGATTAGGGTACCATGGCAAATTATACCGGCATCGCAACTGCACAGCTGCATGCTAGCCGCCAGCTCGCCAATTGCTGCAAGCAATTGGCGAGCAGAGGTGCAAGCTCGAAGTCCGCGCGCCGTCCGCGAGGTGCAAACTCGCAGTCCGCGCGCCGACCTCGAGGTGCAAGCTTGCTGCCACCGTGAACATAATTATTTTGTACGACAGTGGTGCGCAGGCGACGGCGCACAGTATGATAAATGCCTCAAAAAACGGACATCACTTTTTTATTCTATAAATCGAAAGTATGAACTATTTTGAATGCGAGAGTAGAACTCCCGGATCTTAAATATACTTAAAAACAGAGTTATAATTTTTATTCGATTTTTTTGGATTTACAGAAAAACACAAAAATAAACGATGTGATGCAAATATTTGAACATTTGTTTTTGAAGTTTATTGACATTATATGCAAGGTATTATATAGGCGAAACAGAAAAGATTTCACTATAATAGAAAAATAAATATGCCTGATTTTATCTTTATTCCTTTTTATTTTTTCCCTCGGACATCTTTTGTCAGTAGCACCTAATATTTATCTTAAAATATTCTTCAGATCTGTACTATTAACTGTAAAAAAAATCAGATGCAAATCTATCAGGAAATCGAAGATATTATGATTCTATGGTTTTCAAATTTTTCTCTGATAATAGGGTTGTCTTTCTCAGAACACAAAAAACACAATAAATAATTTCTGTTGAGACTATAACCTGACGAGGGCGGACCCCTTCCCTATACCACATTTACCCCTTCATCAAAAAAATATAAATTATGTAAATGTATAAAAAATATTTTTAAATCAAACGGTTTTATTTAACAATACATAAAATACACGTGAAACAAAATAAACTTTACAAAGTATACCTACAAACAGCCACTAAGGGCAATTTTTGAACTTCACAATATTATTTTAAGCCAAGAAAACTTTATAAGCCATTAAATTTTCTATGGGTACCATTATACCTACTGTTTATACTTAATGAGTAATACTTACTTCATTTTAAGAATTAAAAAATTAAAATATTTTTGCTTTCAGATTTTTGATTTGTGAAAACCCTAACAACAAAAAATCGAAACTCGAAAAATCCGAATTCCTTCGTGTTTAGCATCTGATATTTTACAGACAGGTTATCATAATCCTAAGCAATAATGTGTGTGAAAATAAAATGCTACTACCTTATAGAACCTGCGCAAAAAAATAATTTCAAAATTACAGAAAAAATGACGTAGCTTGCTTTAAATAACATCTAAAAAATTGCGCCGACGTTGTTTCGCAGCCGACTCGGGAATCGGCGCGCAGCAAGCACGCGGTCGGCGGCCTGTAAGCACGCGGGCTGCGAGTCATCTTAATAATAATTAATTTATTTAGGTCCTTTTACAAAGTAATACATTTACAAACTTATAAATACTTAGTAGTACCACGTTCTTAACAGATTGGCTTAGATACTTTTTTTAAAACTACTTTAATTTACACATTTTAATTTCCTATGAATAAAGTGCTTTGGTACTGACGTTTTAACTTGTGGCGACCCGCCTGAACTAGGTTAATAAAAACCTGTGTTTCAGACCATCCCCAGACTAAGCGATCAGCTTTTTTGTCCATAGTTTATTTATTTATTTAAATAATGCTATCTTAAAGTACTAAATACAAATTAAAAATTTCCAATTCAGTATCTATATAATCATTGAAGTACTTCTAGAAGTTTTTCTGTGTCTGTATAATCAAGGTTACCCAAATATTCGCATAATTTTAGACTACAATGTTTGTAACTGGCACTATAAATATTAAGTATCCTATTAAGCTTATTATAAATAGAGTAGAATTGTATGGCAGCGGGAAGCGCGCTAACTGCCCGCCGTTGGCTTTTTCATATTGACATTATGAAATATACGACAACTGCTGGGTTGGAGCGGTGCCGGTATAGTGTGCCATGACCTTTATATTTTTAGCAGTCTATATTATGTTTGTAGGCTCTCCCTTGTGTCATCGAAAAGAAATTGCCAAATTATTTCCCAAACAATTTTCCGCATAATTTCATTTGCAAATTCATTAATTAGCAGTGCCTCAAAAAACGGACATCCCTTTTTAGGGTTCCGTACCCAAAGGGTAAAAACGGGACCCTATTACTAAGACTTCGCTGTCTGTCCGTCTGTCCGTCTGTCCGTCTGTCTGTCACCAGGCTGTATCTCAAGAACCGCGATAGCTAGACAGTTGAAATTTTCACACATGATGTATTTCTGTTGCCGCTATAACAACAAATACTAAAAACAAAATAAAATAAATATTTAAGGGGGGCTCCCATACAAAAAACGCGATTTTTTTGCCCTTTTTTGCTCGATTTCAAAAATGGCAACAGTTAGGCACTTGAAATATTCACAAAATACTCAGTTGTATTTTAACTTTAATAATAAATAATAAAATTAAAATAAAATAAATATTTAAGGGGGGCTCCCATACAACAAACATGTTTTTTTCGGCGTTTTTGCCTTGTGGTACGGAACCCTTCGTGTGCGAGTCCGACTCGCACTTGGCCAGTTTTTTATTTTGAATGCGAGAGACAATTATTTTGAATGCGAGAGTAGAACTCCCGGATCTTAAATATACTTTAAAACAGAGTTATACTTTTTATTAGATTTTTTGGATTTCCAGAAAAACGCAAAAATAAACGTTGTGATGAAAATATTTGAACATTTGTTTTTGAAGTTTATTGACATTATATGCAAGTTAATATATAGGCGAAACAGAAAAGATTTCCCTATAATAGAAAAATAAATATGCCTGATTTTATCTTTATTCCTTTTTATTTTTTCCCTCGGACATCTTTTGTCAGTAGGTAGCACCTAATTATCTTAGAATATTCTTCAGATCTGTACTGTAAAAAAAATCTAATGCAAATCTATCAGGAAATCGACGAAATGATGATTCTAAGGGTTTCAAATATTTCTCTGATAATAGGGTTGTCACTCTCAGAACACAGAAAATACAATAAATAATATCTGTTGAGACTATAAACTGACGAGGACGGACCCCTCCCATAAACCGCATTTACCCCTTCATCAAAAAAATATAAATTACGTAAATGTATAAAAATATTTTTATATCAAACGGTTTTATATAACAATACATTAAACGAACAAATATACAAGTGAAACAAAATAAACCTACAAACAGCCACTAAAGGCAATTTTTGAACTTCACAATATTATTTTATGCCAAGCAAACTTTATAAACCATTGAATTTCTTATGGGTACCTCTATACCTACTGTTTATTCTTAATGAGTTACACTTACTTAATTTTAAGAATTAAAAAATTAATATGTTTTTGCTTTCAGATTTTTGATTTGTGAAAACCCGCAACAAAAAATCGAAACTCGAAAAATCCGAACTCGTTTGTGATTAGCATCTGATATTTTACAGGCAGGTTATCATAACACTAAACAATAATGTGTGTGAAAATAAAATGCTACTACCTTATAGAACCTGCACAACAAAATAATTTCAAAGTTAGAGAAAAAATTACGTAACTTGCTTTAAATAACATCTGTAATGGCGGCGGTTAGTTTTCGTGCTAGGTTGCGTAATAAAACACGTGACGGAGTTCAGACTTCTTGTTATAAACCAAAGACATTAAATTATTTACAATTATAAACGTTAGGTCTCGTCGCGGGCGGCGTTCGCAGAACGCGCGCATAGCTAACGAACGTGGGCGGCCGACTGGCTGCGCGGGCGGATCGCGGCAGTGGAGAGAACTTTGTACGATCGGCGTGGACGCCGTCGGTTCGACGCAAGCTTGTTGCGGCGCGCGTAACCTTGCAACGCTACACACTCCCCCTCTAGTTCGAACATAGCGCCCTCGCGTTCGGGCTAGCAATCATAACGACGGGGTCTACCACGCTTGCGCTTCTCTCTAACCGGGGGCTCAACATCGCCAACGAATGGGGTCAGATGGGAAACATGGTACCGTCCTACGTGCTCACCTTTAGAGATCCCTTCTATCAGGTAAGTAGTAGGGCTCACTACTTCGCGAATGCGGTATGGACCGTCCCTTCGAGGTATGAATTTCGCAGACTGTCCAGGGCCTACGTCATTCATCCCTTGCGTCCTCAATAGAACAAGGTCACCTACCTTATAATCCGGTGGCGCGCGTCTTCCTTCATCAGCGTACCTCTTCTGCACAGCCTGGTTACGTTCGTGAACGTCTCTGGCGTCGAGGAGTACTGTCGACAACTTACGCAGGTAAGGCGTAATGTTGTGTACGAAGTTATCGTTCTCAACGATGGTCTTCATATCTCCTACGACATCCGATGGAGCGCGTAATTCCCTCCCAAAGGTAAGGTACGCGGGTGAGAATCCAGTACTTGTCGTGACAGCGGAATTCATCGCGAACCTAACAGCTGCGAGGTGAGCATCCCAAGACGCGTGGTCTTTTCCTACTAATATGGCTAACTGAGGTTTTAGGTCACGGTTTTTCCGTTCCACGGGGTTCGCCTCTGGGTGATATAGCGGCGTCAAGGATTGTTTGATACCCATCACATGACAGACCTGCTGCATGACTTCAGCAACAAATTGGACTCCATTGTCGCTGATCATCCTACGTGGGACTCCGAACCTCATGAAAACTTCAGATATTAAAAGCTCAGCGCACTCTACGCTGGTGGCGTTCTCTAACGCGAACAGCTCGACCCAGTGGGAGCAAGTATCCTCTAGAATTAAAATCCAACGGTTACCTTTGGATGTTTTCGGCAGGGGTCCAAACAGATCGACAGCAACAACTTCGAAACGTCGGTTCACTGCAGGAGTTCGAAGCAGTCCTGTAGGTTTTCTATTGTCAATCTTGTATCGCTGGCAAGCAGTGCAGCGTTTAATATAATCAGTGATGAATGATCTCATCCCTGGCCAGAAGTATCTCGCCCTGATGCGCTGCAGGGTTCGTTCGGCGCCGAAGTGACCTGCTGTGGGGGCGTCGTGGAATTCTACGAGCACGGCTTCTCTCTCGTGCGCGGGCACCACGAGGCAGGCAGAATCTTCATCTTCGGAGTCGGGTGCACACCTATACAGCACACCATCTGATATCACGTAGCCTTTTTCTGACCAACCCCTCCCCCTGAAGGGATCGTCGGTAGCTTCCAGATCCTCGATGATCTTCTTCAGGTCAGGGTCTTGGAGTTGGCTGGTGCGCACCTCCTCAGGAATCCTGCGTGGCATATCCACAGTCGCCAAGCACATCTCGCAACCACCTGGATTTTCCTCACAACAGGCGGGGCGGCTTAGTGCATCAGCGATTACGTTCACCTTCCCAGGAGTGTACTGAATCTGCAGATTATAAGCCTGGAGGGTTAGTGCCCACCTGGCAAGACGACCGCTGGGAGATTTTAAGCTCATCAACCAACGCAACGGTTGATGGTCAGTTTTTACTATAACTTCCGATCCCTCGATGTAGCCCCTGAACTTCGTCACCGCCCAGACGACGGCTAGAGCCTCTCGTTCGGTGGTTGTATAGTTGCGCTCAGCCGGCTCTAGGAGACGGCTGGCGTACTCTATAGGTCTCTCATCAGGGCCCTCCCCCTGCATCAAAACAGCGCCGAGACAGTAGTCACTGCTATCTGTCCGGAGGGAGAAAGGCTGGGATTCGTCGGCTTGGCGAAGAATGGGAGCGGTGATCAGAAGCTCTTTGATGCGCTCGAAACTTGATTGCTGCTCTTCATGCCACCTCCAAGAGCTGTTTTTCTTGAGAAGGTCTGTTAAGGGTTTAGCAACTGCAGCGTAGTTCGGTACAAAGCGCCGGAACCAGCTGGATGTTGCCAAGAAACCCTTAAGCTGCCTTTCGTTCTTTGGGGCAGGCATGTCAGCAATGGCCGAGGTCTTCTCCGGATCCATCTGTAGTCCACCTGGAACGATGATGTGACCGAGAAACTTCACTGAGTCACGGGCGAAACAGCTCTTCTTCCGGGTTGACTCGAAGGCTGAACTTTTCGAGTCTGTCGAAAACTGCTTCGAGGTCTTCCATGTGGCTCTCGAAAGTCTGTGATAAGATTATCAAATCGTCTAGGTATCCTAGAATAGTCACAGGTCTGCCACCTTGCGGGTTGGAGTTCGGTTCTTTGTTGGGTACATGAGGTACATTTAGGTTCGACTTGAAACGGTCGATTAATCTTTGAAATGTGGCACCTGAGTTGCGGAGGCCCATCGGCATTCTTTTAAACCTATAGGTGCCAAAGGGAGTCACGAATGCGGTTTTGTCACGATCCTCTTCTGAGACACACACTTGGAAATAGCCAGAGTGGAGGTCCAGGGTGGTCATGTAGCCGGTCGTCTTTGCAGCGTGAAGCACGTCTTCTATGCGCGGGAGCGGGTATCTATCTGGCTCTGTCACCGCGTTGAGCTTCCGGTAGTCCACGCACAGGCGGACGCCACCATCCTTCTTGGTGACCAGGACGACATTAGCGGCCCAAGGCGACTCGCACTCTTCTATGACATCAGCATCCAACAGCTTTTCAAGTTCACCTTCTAACAACTGTCTCTTACCCTGTGACATTCTATAAGGTGGTGAAGCAGTTGGTTCTTGCTTCTCGTCTACCCGAATGCGATGAGTAGCATAAGTTGTAGGGGGGCCTTCGGTGGCGAAGCGCTCAGCCCTACTGGTGATGAGCTGGTTGAGCTGCATTTTCTGGGCCGGCGACAGCTTCGTTCCTTCATCTTCTCTCAGCGCCGGACTGGTGGTATTCACTTGCATCAGTTCTGCGTCGCTGGCGGATGTGAGGCTGTATGTTTGCACGAAAGTAAACTTTTGCTCAGGGGAATCACAAAAATGCCAACAGTTATGTTGGAGATCCAATAATATACCTGCTCTAGCGATGAAATCTTGCCCGAGAAGCGTCCTATTATTAGCTTCTGGCATCACTAGGAAAGTGGTGGGGATAATACGTCCCTGAACTGTGACGTTCGTATTACACGAAAACAATTCACGTACCTGCTGCGTGCCGTCCGCGAGGCCGATGTTGCGGTGCGTTCTCGTGAAAGTGTTGCCACTGGCCAGCAAGACTTTGTATAGTCCGGGGCTGGCAAGACTCTCGGTAGCACCTGTATCTAGCACTGCGACACCTACCAAAGATGCAACCTCTATCTTTATGGTGGAGTGTGTCACGTCGGTCACATAGGTAACAGCACTTTGAAAACTCACCTTGTCGGCGGGGGGTGTACCCTTACATGTCGGACACTTCGACCGTATAACACCTTGTCGACCGCAACCGTAACACGACAACGGTGCGTTTTCAACTAACTGCTCATTCGATTTTTGTTTATTTCTAAACTCATCTACTGAATGACCAAACCGTTTACAGAAAGCGCAGCGTGGCCTGACACGTTTCGAATTCGCGACAGTACTTGTTGTGTTCGAACTAGAATCGGGTGTCGCATGCGAAGGGTTATTTTGAACAACAGTAGCATTCGGAGGGTTATTGTTATCATTTCGTGTTTTGTTAGAATTATTATGATTACGAGATGAATTTAATAATGATTTGGATGGACTTACTTCGTTCAGCGTCTCCTCCACATACCTCGCGCGCTCGAGCAGACAGTCGACGCTACTTACACTATCGCGTGACACTCTTTTTCGGATTTTACGATTTAAAAGGCCGTAAATAATATCTAGTTGCATTATTTCTGAAATACTATACGGTATACGCGATAAGTTGGCGCGCACTCGCGATATAAACGAATCTACACTGTCACTTTCACTCTGGTCTTTCGCGAAGATCTCTCGAAGGATCCGGTGAGGGGGGCGTGGGGCGCCGTACATAAATCGTAGTCGGCGTATTGCTTCGTCCCACGACTCCACGGTAGATTTGATGCCTTGCCACCACACGGCGGCGTCTGCCGTCAGCAGCATGGATAACCCTCGAAGAGCGTGTTCGTCGGATACGTTTGCGCACTCTTTATATACGAGGACGTTCTCGACGAAAGCTTCTAAGGCTTCGGCACCGCGTGCGGCTCCGTCGAAACGGGCCGTGCATCGCGTGAAGTTGCTATGCTGGTTTGGCGCACCGGTGTGTATAGTTGTAGGATGACTCGGTCCCGTAGACTCGCCATTCGGTGACGTCGGCGTCGGCGTCACGACGCTTCGCATAACGTTCGATAACAATCGTGTCAGTTGGTCTTCGGATATCGCTATCATATTACTCCCACGTTCCGCTGTAGGCGTTGTCGAGGCGCTTGCACTAGCGCGGTTCGCCACCGCGTGGTTCTCCTCGTCGCTCGTATCGGAAACATCGTGGGCGTCGTCCTTAGACGCGTGCCGGCGTGTATTTGGCGGCATTTTCTCGTCGAAAACTTATTACGATACGAAGATACGAAATAGTTAGGTAGGTATATAGTCCACTAGCTAGGATAACACAGTCGCGTGGGTTTCGTTCGCACTCGCGTCGGTACTGTAGGTATTAGCCGTACGGAGCGCGTGCCACGAGTTGGGCGCAATTTGTAATGGCGGCGGTTAGTTTTCGTGCTAGGTTGCGTAATAAAACACGTGACAGAGTTCAGACTTCTTGTTATAAACCAAAGACATTAAATTATTTACAATTATAAACGTTAGGTCTCGTCGCGGGCGGCGTTCGCAGAACGCGCGCATAGCTAACGAACGTGGGCGGCCGACTGGCTGCGCGGGCGGATCGCGGCAGTGGAGAGAACTTTGTACGATCGGCGTGGACGCCGTCGGTTCGACGCAAGCTTGTTGCGGCGCGCGTAACCTTGCAACGCTACACATCTAAATTTTTTTTTCTTTTTTCTAAAAATAGCAGATAATTGGCTTTATCACATAATATAATTAAAACATAAAAACGTTACATACATAATAAGATAATACAATTCTTTTGATTTCTATGGATAACTAGAATAAAATATTGAAAAAAATATAGCTCTGGTTCTAAGCTGAATTGGTTTCTGGGAGTTCTACTCTAGCATTCAAAACAGTGTATACTATGGATTAGAAGAATAAAAAAGCGATGTCCGTTTTTCGAGGCATTTATCATACTGTGCGTCGGGGCCCTATTTCTGTCTGCCTATGATTTTTCTTGGCCCTGTTTAATATTATATGAGGTAAAGGTATTCTCATTCGCTCGCTCTTGCATCCAATGTCGACGGAGCCCCTATAAGCGGGGCCTCTATTTCCGTGAAAAAGGTTTAAAGTAACCTAACAAAACCGAACCACGGGGTGCCCTTCGCTCACTCTTGCATCCTACGTCGCCTATCGACCGACCGCAACCTTGCAATGTAATTAAAAAAGTAACCATGTAAGTAAAACCAAAAAAATATATTTTTATATTTTTTTTTTCAAAACAAATCATTTGACCAAATGTTTATTGTCTAAAGATTGTTTGCTGTAATAAATCATTTGATTAAAGACCAAATGCCTATATGAAATTATTCTTGACAATATTCTGCCAAGTAATTTGACCAAATGAAAATGTGCCTACTAAAATCATTCCAAACATTGCATTGGTATAAAAAAAGGTTGCTGAAATTTGTTTGGGTGGTGAAATTTTGGCAAATTCTTTTCGGCAAAATGGCAGGATCCCATGTTTGTACTAGCAATTTTGTACTTTCTCCTATAAAATTCAACACTCCTTCCAGCCCCATTAAAAGGTAGTTTGCGAAATTTAACTATTAAGATCTTTATTACTTTTTATTACATAAATTTCCAAGTTTATTGATAAAAGACGCTCACCGAGTAAACATTGGCTCCGCGAATATTACAAGTTTTAAATTGTTTTAATAGTTTATATGATTGCAAAATAAGTTTATCAGTTTCATTTTAACAGAAACCATAAGAACAAGTGTTATCCAACGTTAAAATGCGAAGTGAATAAGTTGAAAATATAAATAGTGACAATCATTAAATAGTGACTCAAACTGGAACAAGTGCAGTGAAATAGTGCCTGTGGGCATTTTCACAATAAAACCCCCCTGTGACATCAGCTCCGCCACCATTGAACATTGAATATAATTTACAAAATTTGTATCCTATAAGTGTTACATTAAAAAAATACTAGTCCAATAATTAATGGCGTAGGTAGATAAAAAAAAAACAAAAACATTATCTGGCAAACCATTTTCATCTATATTGTCAACATACGAACACAACACCTAGTTTCGTTAATATCCATTAATACCAGATAGCAAGTTTAGTTGTATCCTCGACCGGCGTGCATGGTGCTCCGAGTTCGGATCTCAACAATTCTTTTCGTGGATTTACTTGAAATTTAAAATATTACAGGATTTAAAATGTGCAGCGTACACCGCCAACTGCTGACAAGGCGAAAGATCCAACTAGCGACACGGATTTAACGACGGAGACTCACGTAACTACGCGTTATAAACGGCCTAGAACAACTAGTAAACACAACAGTTCGATTGAACCATCGCCCGATAAATTCAACAACGAATCAACCCATCTGTCTATTACACCAGAATTAATTCGAGACATTATACACACCAAACTGTGTATCCTTATAACTACCGATATCCGAAATATTGTGCAGTAGAGCGTGAGAGCCGAACTAAAGGGTGCTCTTTGATGCACATGAAAAGAATAGGAAGTTAAAAATTGAAATGGCTCAGATATATAATCAATACACTGATGCCATAGAAGAACGGGATAGACTTCAACTTGTTGTGGACGGGTTCAGCCAGTGTAGCACAGAGTATGAACAAGCTCTTAGTCAAAAACATATATTACAACAGCAGCTACATGAGGCTCAAAGTCAAATAACACAACTTGAGACGACCAATCTTAACATCACCGCCTCGCTGAACCAAAGTCTGTTCGATGAATTGATGCCTATTGCCCCGTCAATGGTTTCTGCCTTAAATCCCACAACATACACTATTGATTTGACAGCTGATGATGAATCAAAATCATATAATTCAGTGAGGGTAGTTACCAGTAAAAATAAACTAAAAAAATACATTAAAATTAATAAATACATTGTTAAAACACAAAAAATGGTAAAAAGACAAAAGTTCTTTATCAAAAACGTTAAATTGAATAGAGAAAGGTTGAATTTGCTCAAACAATTAGACAGGTATTCTTATAATTTGGAGCAAAGTACTAGGAAGTACCACATTGACACAGAGACCTTGAAATCTGAACTTGACCATCTACAGGAGAAACTTAGTTCAATGACCAACAAATATAATACCTCTGAAGACCTAATGAGGGAATATGTGTTGGCAATGAATGAGCTGGTCAACTCACAAAAAAACAACTGTGAGCATTGTCAAACACCAACCAACATGCTTACACCAGACCATTCATTGACAACTTGCAATACCACCTTACTGCAGCCCTGTGTCGATTTGATAATTCCTTCTACTAATAGTTCGTATAAACATTGTAAACAAACTTTAAATAATGATATTGTATTATTTTGTGATGAGATTGGTAAGGACTTAGGTCACTTGTTGACAGATGAATATCCGGGACACTCTATAATAAATTACTGTATGCCTGGTTGTTCTTTGTTTCATATTATGAAAGAAATTATTAAATGTAACTTTACCCAGGATACAACTTTATTAATTTTTATGGGTAATAGGGGAAATGTAAACAAAGGAGAACTGCTCCAGTATCATAGAACATTATGCAACCTTAGTTTAAGAAAAGTTGTGTTATTTACATTTCCTTATAGTAACAGTTTGCCACAGGAAGAAAATAGCCTAAGATTTGAATTGAATATGACATTGCATAACTTGACATTTAATAATAACATGTTCCATTTAGTTGATATTAACAATTATGTTAGTAATAATTTCTATTTGACAAAAGATAGATATAACATTGTTATGTACTATCTTTCTGACTATTATAAAAGACAAATAGCTGTGTCGCTATCTTATTTTTTTTCTATTACAGCCAAAAATTTGGCTAAACAACTTGCTTCTTTTGAGCAATGCAACAACTTTATAAATAATTCTGCCAATAATTTGGTCACTATTAATGACATTGCTGATAATTTAAATTAGAAATTAAGACAATAGAGGCAACCTCTAGCTATAATGTACAGAATTTCAAAAACAGCTCAAAAAAAAGTTTAAAATCAGTAAATAGTATCAACCTGGTGCATCAAAATATTCAAGGATTTATGAACAAAGATTTAGAAGTAGAATTATTTATGAATTTTAATAGTATTGACATTCTTTGTATAACCGAACATTGGCTAAAAAGCCACCAGTTCTTGTTCAATTTTAATAATCACCAGGTTGGTAGTTCGTTTAGCAGAATAAATGCTATACATGGTGGCTCATTAATTTTAGTAAGTAACCAGCTCAAATTTAAAGAACGTAAAGATATTGTGAGCCTTTCTGTTGAGCGTTTGGTTGAAATTGCCTGTATAGAATTGGAGCACTCTATTGTATTAAGTGTGTATAGACCCCCTTCAGGATTGTATGACTGCTTTGAAAAGGTAATGGATGAAGTGTTACACAGGATTTGTAACTCAAACAAGTCCGTTATCGTTTGCGGTGATTTTAATGTTAATTTATTAGAAAACTCAGGTTCTTGTAGTAAAATTTTAAGTCTGTTTCAGTCCTACAATCTTTGAGTATTAAACCAACTGGAGGTGCCATTGTCAGGCGATCCCCGCTGCCAAAGGTACGAGACCGCCGGTCATAGCGGTTATATACATGTGTGCGTATAGTTTATGCTTGTGTTTGTTTTTTGTTTGGTGTGCGTGCGTAACAACGCGATCGAATTGCATTAGTGTATTATTGCGTTCCCTCGTCCCCCGCGATGAAAGTGACAGACTTCTTTACATAGATATTAGTACTCATGGCGTCTCCGGTTGGTTTAATACTCAAAGCCTACAATCTTCTAAACCTATTTTTGGAGCCCACAAGAATAACCCCTACTAGTGCCACATGCCTAGATAATATTTATACAGATATTATACCAAGCCACAAAGAAATTATAACTTTACTAGATTCTGATCATTGCGGGCAAAGGATTACTATTCAAAACCAAAACAAAAAGGTGGCTAAAAAGGATATCACTGTTAACCCCAAAACTGCAAGTCGCTTGGAGGCTTTTAAAGTTAAACTCATTAATAAATTACCAGTTTTGTCTATTCATGCTGATCCCAATCATCTTTATGATAATTTTTTTAAAGTATACTGTAAACAATTTGATTCCACTTTTATTCCCAAGACTATCTCGGTTAATAGTAATGCATCGTTTAGTGATTGGGCTACCATTGGAATTCATAAAAGTAGAACACGGCTTTATGAACTTTACAATGAAAGGACTTATATTAACACTGATGAATTTAATTTGTATGTTAGAAATTATTCAAAATTATTTAAAAAAGTTTGTTATATGGCCAAGTCAGCTTATTTGGGTTCAAAGATTAAAAACAGCAGTAATGTAATTAAAACGACTTGGAATATTATTAATAGTGAAACGGGAAGATCTAGTAACCGAAATACTGACTACAGCCTGTCTATTAATGACAACATAATAAAATCGGACTCACAAGTCGCCGAGGCATTTGAAAATTTCTTTTCAGATATTCCCGTTTCAACTACTAAATCACTAAACTCATCACCTTCTGTTGCTGAGTCTTTGCTTAAGGAAAATGTTAATCGTTGCGAATCGGAATTTCATTTTGAATACATTACCTGTAGAGATATAATTAAAACCTTTCACACTTTAAATGTAAAAAAGACTGCAGATCTGTGGGGTAATTCTGTAGAGGTAGCTAAGTCTATTATTGACATTGCAGCACCTACTCTAGCCCTTATCTTTAATAGTTGTATTGACAATGGGGAGTTTCCTGACCTTATGAAACATAGTAAAATAATACCTTTGTTTAAATCAGGTAGTACATCAGACCCTACAAATTATAGACCTATTTCTGTACTACCTACCTTTAGTAAAATTTTTGAGAAATTAATTTTAGACCAACTACAAAGATTTTTTAAAAAACATAAATTATTACATAGCAAACAGTTCGGTTTCACAAGGGGTCGTTCAACTACTGATGCTGGTGTTGAACTTTTAGGACATATTTATAATGCATGGGAAGATAAATGCGATGCCTTGGGCATCTTTTGTGATTTGTCCAAGGCATTCGATTGCGTTCTTCACGAAACCTTAATCAGGAAACTCCGCCACTACGGGATCCGGAACACCGCTCTGGATCTTCTTACTTCATATTTGAGTAAAAGGATTCAGAGCGTTGACGTTAATGGAAAAAGATCATCCGGATCTACAGTAACAATGGGAGTCCCACAGGGCTCAATTCTTGGTCCTTTCTTGTTTCTAATTTATATTAATGACTTGCCGTACCTCATAAAGGATAATCATGATATAGTGTTGTTTGCAGATGACACTTCTCTTTTGTTTAAACTTAAACGTCAGCAGTTGGTTACTGACGATGTAAATAGCGCGATTTCGAAAGTAGTCCACTGGTTCAATGTTAATAATTTGCTTCTAAACGAGAAAAAAACCAAATGCATTAAGTTTACGCTACCCCACGTTAGGCAGGTGAAAACTAATGTGTTGATAAAGGGCGAGGAATTGAATCCTGAAGACAATACAGTATTCTTGGGCATAACTTTGGATGCTAAGCTTCAGTGGGGTCCACATATAGATAAATTATCCAAAAAGCTTAGTTCCGCAGCATACGCTGTTAGAAAAATTCGTAATTTAACTGATATAGAGACTGCCCGTTTAGTGTACTTTAGCTATTTTCATAGTGTAATGTCGTACGGTATTCTATTGTGGGGAAATGCCGCCGATATTCAGACTATCTTTGTTTTGCAGAAGCGAGCTGTTCGATCAATTTATAAATTAAGTCCGAGACACTCTCTCAGAGACAAATTTAAAGAGATTAATGTAATGACTGTGCCTTCTCAGTATATTTATGAAAATCTTTTATATGCCCATAAAAACATAAAATTGTTTAAAAAATACAGTGATATCCATAATATAAATACTAGAAATAAACACAAATTTGTTGTACCTACAACAAGGCTCAAGAAAATAGGTGGGTCGTTCAGATGCCAATGTATACGTTTTTATAATAAACTACCAAGCCAAGTTCAAGATCTAAGCCTTAATAAATTCAAATCATTCATTAAACGTAAGTTGTGCCAGAAAGCCTTTTATACCGTTAAAGATTATATTGAGGACAAAAAGGCTTGGGATTGAGCTGCTTCCAATTTCTGCATTTTGAATGTTTTTTTTTTTTTTTTTTTATATACACAGTGACATTATTATTATTTTAAATTTTTATTTATAAACATTGACATTTGCTTACTTTGTAAAGTATTATTTATTTTATTTATTGTGAATGTGAAGACGATGTGGGTCATTTTATTAATTTTATCTCTGTTCTGTTAGTTTTATTTCTTGATCTTTGTCTGGCAGTTTGAGTAACTTATGTGGCCTACCCAAATGTCCTTTCTTTGGTATTGTTCGTCGAATCGTTGAGCTCCTTAAGTTTTGAGTTGAGCTGCACGATTTCTGACAAATGCGTGCACTGACTGGACAGGTCCTCTCAATCTGTGTGGTTCTTTCCTCAAAAGACCATCTCAGACATCGATTTACATGGTCTTCATATAACCTGACCAAGATTATGTCTGGACTTTAAAAGAGACTGTGACCTCTGAGTTTGTTTCGGCCTTTCTTCTCAGAGTAGTCAGATAGGAAACGCCGACTTCATCTAGTTTTTAAAAAAAACATGTTTGACGTGTAAAAGTGTTTGTACAAACCTACTTACAAAATAAAATCATTTATCATTTATCATTTATCATTTATCAGTATTGAACTAAGCCAGATGAAAGTCTCCCTATAGTTCACTAGCAAGCAATACGATGATATCCGCTTCATTTTGGAAAAAAAGTCAAAGGTAGTATATCATTTACAAAAAGAAAATAACAGCATGAAACCTTTAATAAAGGACCTAACTTTAAGATTAACTCAGATGGAGCAACATGCCCGATCTTGTAACATAGAAATACTATCCGTGCCTGAGTACAAGTCTGAAAATCTAAATGTCACAATGCTGCAGTTATGTAAAATAGTATGATGCCCCTTAAAGGAAAATGATATCGTTATGACTACAAGGATTGCTAAACAAAACCCAGAGGGAACGCGTCCTAGATCCATAATTGTTAAACTTACTTTTCCTGCAGTACGTGATGAAATTCTAGCTGCCGTGATAAAATATAATCAAGCCAATAAAACAGATAAACTTAACACTGCACACTTGGGCATAGGGGAAGATAAAAAGCCTGTCTATGTAGCTGAGCATTTAGCTGTACCAAACAGATCTCTACACCATGCTACGAGGATGGCGGCCAAGGAGAAGAACTACAAGTTTGTATGGGTGCGACACGGTCGCATTTTTGCAAAGAAAAACGAAACTTCCGAACGCCTTCTCATAAAAGACATGGACTCTCTGGTTAAATTAGTTGAATACGTTTTAATTGTTTTTATTTTTGAATGTTTCATGAACAAATAATCTATAATTCGATTTTCAAATTTATTACCAAAATACCAGAGGTTCAAAAACGCATGATTTGTATCACAGCGTATTAATGAATGATTATGATATTGTAATTCTTACAAAAACTTAACTTAATGATGATATCTCCAGTACAGAATTATCGGTGATCGTTACAATGTGTATAGATGAGACCGTGAACTCAATGAGCTCTGTAGGAAGAGGACTGGGGGCGGGGTATAGATCGCTATTTTGAAAAAACATAATTTTATTGAAATGGCGTCTTATAACAGTTTGTGTAAAGATCTATGGGTTAAAGTTCAAATTAAAACCAAAAAGAATGCAATCAGTGTTTGCTTTATATTCCATCCCCAGTTAAAATTGATGTTTTGGAGCATTACCTTGAAAATGCGAGTAAAGTCATTAGTACAAAGGGCAATTACTTTTATAGCAGGCGACTTCAATCTGACTAACATCAACTGGCTCAACAGTGATAACAGTAGCTTCCTAGTCCTTGAGACCACTAATTGTTTAACTAACCACCTTTTTACTGAGTTCGTTGCGTTAAATGGTTCAGACCAATTCAATAATGTCAGGAATGACAAATCAAAGATCTTAGACCTAGTTTTAGCTGATATAACGAATGTTAAAGTGAACGAATGCAATGATCCCTTATCTAAAGTAGACAAACATCATCCTCTTTTACTGGTCTATTTAGATATACTTCCTGAATGAACTCTGAACTGCAGTATGCTGCCTACACGTAACTATCACAAAACTGATTATCAAGCTATAACACAACATCTTGACTCTATAAACTGGACTACAACGTTACAAAACTGTGGGACGATGGATGAAATGGTTGATATTCTAAGAAAACGTAAAGGATGCTGTTAGCAACAACGTTCCTTTTTCATATGAAGTTAATAACAATAAATTACCGCCGTGGTTTACGAAAGAACTCACAAAATTACTGAAGGAAACATACAACCTTAGAATAAGAGTAAAAAAATATAACAACGCTATGGATAAGATTAGTTTAGCGTTACTAAAGGGGAGGTACCGGTCATTAAACAAATCATCTTACATTACCTATATTAAAAAAATAGAAGCTAGAATAAAAACCAATTCTAAATACTTTCGGACATACATTAAACATAAGCGTAAAAATAAAAGTACAATCCCGGAAATGATGAACTTAAACGATGAAGTAGCTGACAATAGTACCGATATCTGTCAACTATACGCAAAAAACTTTTCATCGGTGTATAATCAGAACCACCCCACACAGCTAACAAATACATCAAACAGTTCATTGAGTTGTGTAAGCCTAAATGTATTAAGTCACCTATCGCTTACAGAAGATATGGTCGCTAGCAAACTGAAATGTCTGGATATTCGTAAAGGACCAGGTCCTGACGAGATTCCCCCAATTCTTCTAGCTAAGTGCGCGAAGTCCTTCTCGGCGCCTTTAACATTTCTCTTTAATAGCTCACTTGTAACAGGTTGGTTCCCATCCGCGTGGAAGAAAGCTAAAATAGTCCCTATTTTTAAAAATTATAGATCTATATCGATTATCTCTATTATCCCTAAAGTTTTCGAGTCATTATTGTATCCTTATAGCCACTTGAAAAATCACATAGTAGGCAATCAACATGGTTTCTTTCAGGGCAGATCAACTCACTCTAATCTAGTCGCTTTTTCAGAAAATGTCATAGAATCTGTAGACAAAAGGATTCAGGTTGACGCAGTGTATACCGATTTTAGTAAAGTGTTCGACAAAGTAGACCATCTACTTTTAATACAAAGACTCGACAGCTGCGGAATATACGGTCCACTACTGCTATGGTTTCAGTCATACCTTAGTGATCGTTTATCGTTCGTTGTTTTGAATGGGGTCCGATCTGAAGATTTCCACGTGACGTCTGGGGTACCACAAAGCTCCCACTTAGGGCCCTTGCTTTTCAATATTTTTATAAATACGATTATTCACTGCTTCCATCACGCAGATCATATTTATTTGCAGACGATCTCAAGTTAACCTTGCCTATAAAATCTATAGAGGATTCTTACTTGTTGCAAGCTGACTTGGATAGATTAGTTGAGTGGTGTAAAGAAAATAAGATGAGCTTAATCTTACAAACAATTTTACATATAAAATTTAAATAAAATGTTTTTAATACAAAATACTCTATTTCGGGCGAGACACTCAACGAAGTTAATACCATCCGGGAGCTGGAAATCTTGATAGACAGCAAATGACCTACAATGGCCATATAGCTAAAATAATATCAAACGCAAACAAAATGCTAGGTTTTGTATTAAGGACCTCAAAGCCATTCAACAACTCTAAAACTAAAATTATTCTTTGAGACGTTGATTTGAAGTAATTTGGAATACTGTTCACAGGTATGGTCACCCTGTGGAGAGGATCCGGCAGTTGGGTCTCGAGGTGGCATTGCACAAGTCCGAGGCCATGTCGTTTCATGGGCCCCGGAACGCGCCGCCATCGGGATCCCAACTAACGGTAGGAGGGGTTCACATCGGCGTCGGGATGACGATGAAATACCTGGGTCTCGTCCTCGACAGCCGGTGGAACTTCGTGGAGCATTTCCGACGTTTGGCCCCCAAACTGGAACGGGCCGGGGCCGCCTTCAAGCGGCTCTTGCCCAACCTGGGGGGGCCAAACGCCTCCTGCCGGAGGCTTTACGCGGGGGTCGTGCGGTCCATGGCCATATACGGGGCCCCGGTGTGGGCGCGTTCACTGCGGCGGCGAGCCGCCCACTACCTGAACGAGCCCCAGAAGATGGTAGCCATAAGGGCTATCCGGGGCTACCGCACGATCTCTGGCGAGGCGGCAAGCCTCCTTGCCGGACTGCCGCCATGGGATCTGGAGGCGATAGTCCTCGCGCGCCTGTATGAGTGGCGCGCGGAGGCACTACGCCGGGGGGAGGATCCGCTTCCGCAGCAAATCGCTGCGGAGCGGACGGATCTCCGGCGCGATCTCATGGCGGCATGGAAAGAGCGACTGTCGCAACCCAGCGCAGGGCACGCCGCGATAGCGGCGATAAGACCCCTCTTTGAGGAGTGGCTAGAGAGGCGCCACGGCGCCCTCACCTTTCGCCTGACGCAGGTCCTCACCGGACACGGAAGCTTCGGGAGGTTCCTGCACATCATCAGGCGGGAGGAAACACCCGGGTGTCACCATTGCCAGGATCGCCCAGAGGACACGGTGGAGCACACGGTGGAGGTCTGCCCCGCTTGGGCGGAGCACCGCCGTGTCCTCGTAGAGGCGATTGGCAGCGACGGCGACCTCTCGCGTCCGGCCCTGGTGCAAGCCATGGTCCGGGGCGAGAGGGAGTGGGAGGCAGTCACCTCCTTCTGCGAAGCAGTCATGCTAGCGAAGGAGGTGGCGGAACGGCTCAGGGAGAGAGCCTCCCGTCCCAGCCGCCGCGGGAGACGCTCCGGGCGTCGGGAGCCGCGTGACGACTCCCGGCCACCGTAGGCGCGGGCCTGCGGGCGGAGAGTAATGGGTAGCTCACCGCCCGATCAGGACCAGGCCCGTGCCGGACGGCGCGTACGTGTTCCACGCGCGCCTCAAAGAGATGTCAGCATCGAGGAGGGGCCCCTTAGGGCCGAAGCCTGCCGGGTCAGCGGGATTGTCCGAAAGGGTTACCGCTGGCCCGGAACATAAAGGGCTAAGGAAGGAACACGGGTGGGTTTTAGTCAGTAAGAGTCTGACACTCCCTTCCGCTCCACCCAGAGCGGGAGGAGTCATTTGATGATTTCCCATCCACAAAAAAAAAAAAAAAAAAAAAAGGTATGGTCACCCTGTTATAACGTTCATATGCAACGTATTGAACGAGTCAAAAGAGATTCTTGTATCATCTATCCTTACAATGCAAAAATGCGATACAATTAAATTCATATAAAGAGCGTGTTCAGCACTTCAAACTGCAAAGCTGCACCAATCGTAGAAAAGTTCAAGATCATTGTTACCTTCACAAATTGTGACATCTAAACTAAACACTGAATTACTATCCAAAATATATTTTAATGTTCCTCGCAGGTTACCACGGTCACATAGCTACAATGTGCATTACAGGATAATGTATATTATACAAGTTCTATAATGGTAAAAGATAATTGTAATGTATCTCGTTGGTAATCCTTAAAAAAAAAGTTAAAAGGAAAAAGATCTTTCATAAACTTTACCCCGTCCCACCCAACAGGGACTGATTTAAAAAAAATCTTAAAACATCTGTTTCGTCATTTTTTAAGTTTATGTATAAAGAATTATTGAGTTAATCAAGCCAAGCAACATAATTCCGCCCTAAAAACTGAATTACCCCTTTTTGCCCAATTATTTGTTTTTAAGTGTTCCATTCGATTCGCAATAAAATAAAATTATATTAGAAACTTTTGTTCAGCATAATGTTCAAGTTGAACTAAGCGAGCTAATAGAATGTGCGCAAGAGACTATAAGCATTCATAACCGAGTTTAATCACTGTGGTGTTTGACAGATAGTTGACAGTTGAGAGTTGATTATTATAACAAGTGAGGGTACCCCACAGCATAGTTTTGAAGCGACTAACATCCGCCGCGGCAGCCATTATGGACGCCAACACGCCAAGTAAGTACATAACAGTGGCGACGAGAAAAAACGTGAAATATCGTGAAAAAAACAAGTGAAAACATTGTGAAAACTGTGTAGATACAATGGCTGGTATAAGATTTGAGATTTTTGATATTAAAGGTGGGTGGATTGGGAATCATATAAAGAACGATTTGGTTACTTTATATTAGCACATGGCATAACAGAACTTAATAAGCAGAAAGCTGTATTTTTTGCATCTTGTGGAATTGATCTGTATAACTTAGTTAAATTAAATCATTAGTGTTTTCGAATTCTGTGTGCCAGATTACATTAGATGAAATAGATACAAAAGTGAATAACCATTTTAGTCCGCGACCAAATGAGATAGTAGAATCATTTAAATTCCACAGTAGGAATCAGGGTAAAAATGAATCAATTCAAGAGTAGTTGTGTAAGCCTAAATGTATTAACTCACCTATCGCTTACAGAAGATATGGTCGCTAGCAAACTGAAATGTCTGGATATTCGCAAAGGACCAGGTCCTGACGAGATTCCCCCAATTCTTCTAGCTAAGTGCGCGAAGTCCTTCTCGGCGCCTTTAACATTTCTCTTTAATAGCTCACTTGTAACAGGTTGGTTCCCATCCGCGTGGAAGAAAGCTAAAATAGTCCCTATTTTTAAAAATTATAGATCTATATCGATTATCTCTATTATCCCTAAAGTTTTCGAGTCATTATTGTATCCTTATAGCCACTTGAAAAATCACATAGTAGGCAATCAACATGGTTTCTTTCAGGGCAGATCAACTCACTCTAATCTAGTCGCTTTTTCAGAAAATGTCATAGAATCTGTAGACAAAAGGATTCAGGTTGACGCAGTGTATACCGATTTTAGTAAAGTGTTCGACAAAGTAGACCATCTACTTTTAATACAAAGACTCGACAGCTGCGGAATATACGGTCCACTACTGCTATGGTTTCAGTCATACCTTAGTGATCGTTTATCGTTCGTTGTTTTGAATGGGGTCCGATCTGAAGATTTCCACGTGACGTCTGGGGTACCACAAAGCTCCCACTTAGGGCCCTTGCTTTTCAATATTTTTATAAATACGATTATTCACTGCTTCCATCACGCAGATCATATTTATTTGCAGACGATCTCAAGTTAACCTTGCCTATAAAATCTATAGAGGATTCTTACTTGTTGCAAGCTGACTTGGATAGATTAGTTGAGTGGTGTAAAGAAAATAAGATGAGCTTAATCTTACAAACAATTTTACATATAAAATTTAAATAAAATGTTTTTAATACAAAATACTCTATTTCGGGCGAGACACTCAACGAAGTTAATACCATCCGGGAGCTGGAAATCTTGATAGACAGCAAATGACCTACAATGGCCATATAGCTAAAATAATATCAAACGCAAACAAAATGCTAGGTTTTGTATTAAGGACCTCAAAGCCATTCAACAACTCTAAAACTAAAATTATTCTTTGAGACGTTGATTTGAAGTAATTTGGAATACTGTTCACAGGTATGGTCACCCTGTTATAACGTTCATATGCAACGTATTGAACGAGTCAAAAGAGATTCTTGTATCATCTATCCTTACAATGCAAAAATGCGATACAATTAAATTCATATAAAGAGCGTGTTCAGCACTTCAAACTGCAAAGCTGCACCAATCGTAGAAAAGTTCAAGATCATTGTTACCTTCACAAATTGTGACATCTAAACTAAACACTGAATTACTATCCAAAATATATTTTAATGTTCCTCGCAGGTTACCACGGTCACATAGCTACAATGTGCATTACAGGATAATGTATATTATACAAGTTCTATAATGGTAAAAGATAATTGTAATGTATCTCGTTGGTAATCCTTAAAAAAAAAGTTAAAAGGAAAAAGATCTTTCATAAACTTTACCCCGTCCCACCCAACAGGGACTGATTTAAAAAAAATCTTAAAACATCTGTTTCGTCATTTTTTAAGTTTATGTATAAAGAATTATTGAGTTAATCAAGCCAAGCAACATAATTCCGCCCTAAAAACTGAATTACCCCTTTTTGCCCAATTATTTGTTTTTAAGTGTTCCATTCGATTCGCAATAAAATAAAATTATATTAGAAACTTTTGTTCAGCATAATGTTCAAGTTGAACTAAGCGAGCTAATAGAATGTGCGCAAGAGACTATAAGCATTCATAACCGAGTTTAATCACTGTGGTGTTTGACAGATAGTTGACAGTTGAGAGTTGATTATTATAACAAGTGAGGGTACCCCACAGCATAGTTTTGAAGCGACTAACATCCGCCGCGGCAGCCATTATGGACGCCAACACGCCAAGTAAGTACATAACAGTGGCGACGAGAAAAAACGTGAAATATCGTGAAAAAAACAAGTGAAAACATTGTGAAAACTGTGTAGATACAATGGCTGGTATAAGATTTGAGATTTTTGATATTAAAGGTGGGTGGATTGGGAATCATATAAAGAACGATTTGGTTACTTTATATTAGCACATGGCATAACAGAACCTAATAAGCAGAAAGCTGTATTTTTTGCATCTTGTGGAATTGATCTGTATAACTTAGTTAAATTAAATCATTAGTGTTTTCGAATTCTGTGTGCCAGATTACATTAGATGAAATAGATACAAAAGTGAATAACCATTTTAGTCCGCGACCAAATGAGATAGTAGAATCATTTAAATTCCACAGTAGGAATCAGGGTAAAAATGAATCAATTCAAGAGTAGGTACATTGCAGCACTTCGAAAAATGTGTAGTATTTGCAACTTTGTAGATTTAGAAAGAACCTTGAGAGATAGACTGGTGTGTGGCGTAAATAATGCCAAACTACAAGAGAATTTACTGAAGAAGGCTAACCTAACTTATGCAACCGCTGTGGAGTTGGCATTGTAAGCGGAAAGATGTGTTGAAGACCTAAAGATCCTGAAAGTACCGGCCATTGAGGAATCATCAATCTGGTAAGTGCAAGCAGGGCAGTGAGGTAGAACCAATGGAGGTAAATCAATGCGGTGGATGAGAAAAAAAAGAAGCTATACTGCTACAGATGCGGAGGAACCCACTTGTATCACAAATGTAAGTTTGTTTCTGCTAAATGTAACACATGAAACAATGTAGGCCATATTGCATAAATGTGCAGGAAAAATAATACGGTAATGGAACTGTTGATATCAAAGAGATTCAAGAAAAGGAAGAAGAATTTATGAATGGAATATACTGTGGGAGGTACACACAGTGAACCTGCTATAATATACCGAACTACAACTGAATAACAAATTAGTCAAGTTTGAGGTTGATTCCAGCTGTTCGTATACAATCATGTCAAAGGAACAAGCTGAATTAATCTGGCCAAATGGATTGGATTTACAGGAATGCAGGCTAAACTTGCACACCTGGATTGATGCTAAAGTGCATGTGCATGGCAGGACCAAAGTTTTTATTGCATATAAAAACTTTAAAGGTTACCTGCTTTCAGGCCCGTGCCGGACGGCGCATACGTGTTCCACGCGCGCCTCAAAGACATGTCAGCATCGAGGAAGGGCCCCTTAGGGCCGAAGCCTGCCGGGTCAGCGGGATTGTCCGAAAGGGTTACCGCTGGCCCGGAACATAAAGGGCTAAGGAAGGAACACGGGTGGGTTTTAGTCAGTAAGAGTCTGACACTCCCTTCCGCTCCACCCAGAGCGGGAGGAGTCATTTGATGATTTCCCATCCGCAAAAAAAAAAAAAAAAGGTTACCTGCAAACAATAATTGGACAGGGGCGAGGTTATCTCCTTGGTAGGAATTGGTTCAAGCCTCTAGGGATTTCAGTTGAAGGTCTAAATAACATCAATCCTCTATAGATAGTGAAAAGGATGAATCTTAGTGGAAAATACTTAAAAAATATAAAGAATTGTTTGATGGACTTGGCGAATACAAAGGACTTAAAGTTGTGATCAATAAATTGCTAGAAGGATGTAACAAACTGATTATGAATGCGAAAAGCCCTAGAAATGTTAAAGAGCTACAAGCTGTTTTGGGGTTTTTGAATTTTTATGACAGGTTTATGAAAGACAAAGCTACAGTATTGGAACCACTACATAGGCTGCTAGATAAACATGCTGTATGGAAGGCTCAGGCGCGAAACGTCTCTTTCGCAAAATGTCCCCTGGTAGTAAAACGTCTCTTTCGCAGAATGTCTCTTTCGCAAAATGTCTCTTTCGCAGAATGTCTCTTTCGCAGAATGTCTCTTTCGCAAAATGTCGCGCCAGGGACTTAAGAATAAAATTTTTATTTTCAAAACAAAAAATAATTTATTAAAATTATAGTGCAATTATGATGTTAAAATGTTGGTACTTAAATTTACTAAAGTATGTATTCCAAATAAAAAAAAATATTTTGATACAGTTAAAAATAATATTTTGGTACAATTTAAAGTTCAGTGATGGCAACATTTATAATAATATGTGAGGGTAGTTAGAAAAAAACTTATAAATGTATGAGTCTTTCATTATTGCCGAGCTGTGTTTTGTCTGTTACTTTTTATTGGAAAACAGTAGTGAATTTGAGTTTAAATTATGGATCAAGAAATCGAATACATTCGTATTTTAGTGCGAAGATTTAATTTTTTTATTATTTTTGAAAATGATAACAAAAGTTAATTTCAGTGCCACAATTAAGATATCATTTCATTTGATATGTCATATAAATATATATTTTTTAATCATTTTAAAAATGGTATAAAAAATATTTTCATTTGCAATACTTAGTTAATGTTTAGTTAATATTAGTAATAGCTCCTATTATCTTATCTGTGGATATGTTACTAACAGTATTGATTCTTTTGATCTAAATTTTGAATGTGTGTAAAATGTTTGATACCTATTGATATTGTATTTTTTGGGATACATACTTAAGTAAATTTAAGTACCAAAATTTTAACATCATAATTGCACTATAATTTTAATAAATGATTTTTTGTTTTGAAAATCAAAATTTTATTCTTAAGTCCCTGGCGCGACATTTTGCGAAAGAGACATTCTGCGAAAGAGACATTCTGCGAAAGAGACATTTTGCGAAAGAGACATTCTGCGAAAGAGACGTTTTGCGCCTGAGACGTATGGAAGTGGGGCAAATTAGAGACAGATACATTCCAGAAAGCTAAAGCTACTCTATCTAGTAGAGATACCCTAATACATTTTGAATATAACAGGAAGGTAACATTAACATGTGATGCTTCAGAATATTATTATGGGGTATTAGTATGGGGTAAGAGTATTCTATTCTATTCTATTCTATGAGCCGTCCTGGCTCATGTTATGGATGATGGATCAGAAAAACCTGTTGCTATGGGATCCAGGACTTTAACTAAATCGGAACGTAATTATGCACAGATCTATAAATTAGCGGCGGCGATTATATTCGGCTTAGAAAAATTCAATCAGTACTTACTAATTTGGAAGACATGTAGTAATATATACTGATCATAAGCCGTTGCTTGGGATTTTAAGCCCAAATAAAGCAATACCTAAAGTGCTGTCCCCAAGAATGATGCGATTGGCTTTGAAGCTGAACTCACATGATTATGAATTACAATATAAATGTGGCACTTGTGTTGTAATGCAGATGCTCTCAGTAGTATTTTAGTACTGTCGGAGACACCAAGCGCCATTCAGTATTCAGCAAAGATATTGCAGGACAAAGGGGTGAGACAATATTTTATCTAAAGTGAAATTCTGGATGTTGCATGGATGGCGTGATACCGTAAACGACAGTAATATGAAATTATATTGGCTCAAAAGAAAGGAGTTATCTGTTACAAATGACTGTATAATATGGGGTACCCTCGTGTTATGTACTTACTTATTCGCTATATATTAGTAATCGACAATTCGTCATGGCAATATGACATTTCAGACCAAACAGCTAATAAGGCGCGCTATCAGTTCGAAAGCCAGTCTACAATTAGGTATCTCTTTAAGATAAGGGTTAATTTGTAGGTACGTACATATCATGGCACAGCATGTTTCTACATTTGCTATCATATATAGTGAAACAGTTTCATTTGCATTTGGATTAGATTCTAAGCCCAAGTATGTCAAACATTTAATTGGATTTTCCAATTCAGAATGAGTTGTGTAATTGTTTTTTAGAGCGAAAACTGAAATTTTCATAGTAATAATGATAAACTATACACATTCTGTGTACGCTGGGAATCGAACCCTGGACCTGTGCTGATGCTTTTACATAAATAATTAAACATTTTCAATTAATTCATACTATAAAATTATAGTAGCATTACTGTGATTTGTATGCATGAATCTTCCAGTGAAGCAGTCAACGTTAAACAAGTCTTGTCATATGGAAATGAGGTGATATTTCACCTTTACTTGCATGTAAAATGCTGCATGTCGAATGTCTAATACTGTACAGAAGAAATACATATTTTTAAATAATGTAACATCAACTTCCGGTGGGTGTAATTGTTACACAAAGCGGCTATTCAGATAATAATGTGCTTCAGCTAACATGGAAAAACATGAAAGGTATCTAAAAAGTCACAATGGCTCTTAATATGTTAGTGTGTTTCGCAATTGCCCCGCTGGGTTAGTACATAGGATCCTTTTCATCCCAGTAGTATGTTCCCATGGGATAATTCCCGACATTGACGCGAGCGAAGCCACAAAAGCTAGTCTTTTAATATTATTTAAAAATCCAAGATAACTTTGCCCGTCTGTCAAAAATTACACATAAATTGGATAAGTGGCTCTCCAGTGAGAAGTAATCCTATTACTTATGATTGGAGAACCACTTATCCAATTTATGTGTAATGTTTCCATTTTTTGAGAGGTATTCACTGGCTTGGGTTTAGTAAATATGTAAAGGCTCAGGCTCAGCTAGTTGACTAACAAAATTGAGATTGGTGCAGAAAAAAATAGAACAGAAGTAGAAAGTATTCAGATCTTTCCGTAAATCAGCATGAAATATTTACTAAGAGAATACGTAAATATATTAGAATAGGTATATATATTAATTTAAAAGAATGTCCATGAAGTGACTTGCCCATTCTCTCTCCTTAGGAGCTCTTCTAGCTTCATCTTTCCCACTGACTAACTCCTTGACTGTTGATTGGTTTAATTGAAATAAATTCTTAGGAGATTGGATTAGATAGTGTGTTTAAAAAGTGACATGAACACCAATCACTTAAGACTTAATACACAATTCTATGAATGGTTTATCAATTAAGTTTACAGCTTATGGACAATGATTGTAATGCAGTTACAGTCTTTTTACAACATAACTTCTGTTTTAGTAGTAAACAACATCAGAGATGTATTCCATTGCTTCAACCATTCAAAGACTGGGTTTCTTTTGGGTGCAGAAAGGACAACATAAGACGTAAAAGAAAACCTATAAAATTTAAGTTACATTTCTGATCTTAGGAAATTTGTGGATTGGTTGTGAATCAGAGACAAATCGGTGGGCTGAATCAATCAATTTAAAATTAGTGATAGCAATTCACAATAAAAGTCGCTTGCTAAGGGACCTTGGCAAGGTGCTAGGCAAATTATAGGCGCAAGGCGTATCAAATTCAACTTCGCCCACAAACTAACTTGTGAAATTCGCACATTTCGCATACATATTAGAGATTAATAATTACCTTTTCTAGCTACTTCATCTGCGTCAATTACTGCTATGCCATGCCCTCGAAATATTGAAAGTACTGTACTTTTTCCGGTCGCAAGTCCACCAGTTAAACCTACTATGAACATTTTGTTTAAAATTACTTAGTTATCCACTTTGCACTGGTAAGTAAATATCGGTAAACTAAGGGTAACATTCGCTACTTAATCGTAACTAAATAATGAGTTGTACGTGTCCGATATTCAAAAAATTCAACACTGACTGAAGAGGAGGAACAACACAACTACCCGATATATTACTTTACTCTATGAACACAACAATGCACGAAGCTGCGGCTTCAAGCTTGCCTAAAATAAAAATGTAATCCAGAGAGTACTTGTACTCGTGAGCTTGCCTTTACAGTTTTTGACAAGACGTCAAAATCAAGACAGCCTTTAAACGTCAAAGTCAAACACAGATAATTATCAGCTATTTAAAAAAAAAAATCTGTACCTTGGATAGATGTCCTTCAGTTTGGTGCCAGCTAAATAGAGCTGAGATGCCAGTATACAAAGAAAAAAAATCGACTGCGCCTTTAAACGATGGTCCGCTTGTGACTTAGCGCAACTGTGTCTACGAATCTAACTCAGAAGGACCGAGCGCTGTGTTCAAGTGCCGTATCTACCGCTTGTCTAGTTTTCGTTTGTTTTGTGATTAGTCAATCACAAAACAAACGAAAACTAGACAAGCCTAAACATACAGCAATGGCGATTTGTAGACGTTGATCTCAGGCCACGTAAGACGAGCTTTCAGTTTTTAGCCCGATTTGTCCCGATTTTGTTTTGTCTCTGTGTTGCCACACTGGTAACTGACAACAAACAAACTAGCGACTGCAGAGTGGAAATGATAAGTAAGCGTGTGTCCAGACTGGGGCTCAGGGCGGGCGCGGGCGCGGTGCGGCCTTGGGTGCGGGAACGCTCGCGGGCTGCCTGTCCGCACTGGAGCGCGGCTGCGTTCTGCGTGTTGTTGTGTCCAATGCAGTGTGACCATATTAAATTTTACGAAAAACCGAAGCACCTCAAAAAATACTGAAAATCTTATCTGAATGAATTCTAATAGACTAAATCCGGGTAATTTCCTGTACATCAATGTTCGCGCGGACGATCGCTACGGTGTTACCATAGCTTTTTATCCAAAATATACTTCCGCCAAAAAATACTAAATTACCGATGCTCGGAAAAGTCGATAAAATGTATCGAAAAAGTATTAAAAAACCGAATCAGGTCACACTGGTCCAGTGTTTGCCCGCATGCTGCCCGCGCCGAGCAGCCCGCGCCGCTCGCCGCGCCCGCGTGCTCACTATGGACACTTCAATGGAAGTTCATATGTTTTAGTTCGCCGCGCCGCGCCCGCCCCGCGACCGCACCCCAGTGTGGCCAAGCGCTAAGTGGCTGCTAAATCATAAATTTATCATAATTACCAAGATTTCTGCAGTCCTAGCGTCACTGGCAACACCAACGTTGTAAGTGACAGTTTATGTTTTAAAAAATATTATAAGGCGGATACAGACATTGCGAGGCATGCGCTGCGCACCGCCGCGCACGCCTCGCAACACCACGCCTCGATATTAATTTGGCTCGAGTAAAAATTAAACCAGCGCATGCTCAAGTCGACTGACGCATGCTCGGGGAGATCCAACCGCGTGCGAAGCACTTGCATCGCAATGTGCGTACCTTCAATTGTGGCGAGGCATGTGCTATGCAGAGCGAGCCACCGAATGTCAAAGCGCCTCCGTGCGAGCAGGCGTAGGTTCATTTTCTCAGCGGAGGCATGTGTTGTGCGTCGTGTCCAGCGCATGCCTCGCAGTGAATGTTTAGCTACGTCCACACGTACTCTTTGATGGTGGAGTGTTTGCCGACATTCGCTGGCTCCCCCAAAGACGGATACAGACATTGCGAGGCATTTGGAAGCACTTGCCTCATCACAAATATGAACGTCCATACATTGCGAAGCATGCGATGAGCGCCGTGTGCTGCGCATGCCTCGCAATGTGTGTATCCGCCTTTACATGTATTTATCCATTTATGGTGAATGCGCAATGGTAGACCGCGAAATTCAAAGTTTTTTACGTTTTTTGCAATTTGCAGGTCAGTGTCAGAGTATATCTTGATCAAAATATGATTCGCGACTGTAATAGATATGTATTTACAGAATTATAGTCATTACAATCATCAATCTCTTGTGAGATTTGTTCCTTAAGCACTTTTTCCTAAGAGATTTGTTCCATAGGAACGATGTATTAATGATTATAATTGTGTAAATACGTAGCTGTTGTAGTCGCGAATCATATTTTGATCAAGATCATACAACCTGCCACTGACCTGAAAATTGTAAAAAACGTAAGAAAAATTGAATTTCTTGGGCTACAACTGCGCATTCACCGATGCCCCAGTGGGTATCGGTATTTTAATACTATAATTATTTTTTATGAAATTAATCCTACTAATTAGTCACTTGTAGAATATTCATCAATTATTTTAGAAACCATTGAATGATGAGTATCTATACTTTACACTTTAAGTTTTTATCCCCTTGTAATTCAAAGTTGTTTTAACTGGAATCCGCGATCCGAATGGTAATGGAATCGGAATTACAGTTGCAATGAAATAAGCTATAATATCTTAAAAATACTTTAATTTCACAATGGAAGACAACCGTTTAAAATTCATACAAATCGCACATTACCTACAAAATTTCACGACTGTTCAAATCAAGCAAATCAAAATCGTTTATTTGCATTAGATTTGGTACGTATGTACAAAATATCACACTAATAATATAAAAGCGAAAGATTGTGAGTATGTTTGTTACTTCTTCACGCACAAACTGCTGAACGGATTTGGATATTTGGCACACAGATTAACCAGGATTAACACTTAAGATGCTTTTTATCCCGAAATTCCCACGGGATCGAAACCTATGCGGGTGAAACCGCGTGGCACTGCTAGTGATATATAAAATTCTATTCTGTATCTGTTATCCAGATAGGTAATGAATGAGTTATATATAAGTTGCGCCATATACAGCTGCTCCTGAATAGTTCTATCCTTACCTAGGTACAGGGATTTGTAGTGAATTTTCGTTTGTTAATTTTTTTTTTTTTTTCGATTTCGCAAATCTAAATAAAAAAGAAGATAAGAAGTTATGATAAGAACGGTATGAAGTTTGTGTGATTTAAACACTGGTCTACATGATTCAGACCAGCAATCCATGTTAAAGATTGTACGAATGTACTTTTTGTGCTATTAGTAGGTATTCTAGATATTTCCGTGGAATTTCCCAAAACAATAATACCATACCGAATAATGGAACAAAATAATATAGGCATGATACACCATCATCACAGTTCGTTTAGATGTCTCATCCTTAATTTTTTTATTAAAGCTTAAACAAATCTATTCATTTTCATACATATTTTGTCAACGGTCAATATTTTCTTTCCAGGTGAAATGTTCATCGAGTGTTATTCCCAGAAATTTTGCTTTTGTTCGACTAATTGTTTTTTATGAGATACTAACAGCTGACCCGGCAAACATTGTTTTGCCATATAAATTATTTCTAGCTGGCCGGCGCTACGTACTATTTATTCTGTGGCGCTACTTCGTTCGCGTGGTGTCCTACCCCTTACCCTACCCTACTCCTACACTACTCCTACCCTATTCCTATAAGTAAATAAAAGTATTTTTTAAAAAAAGATAAAAAGTATCCCATGCCAGTCTCCTGGTTCTAAGCTACCTCCCCACCAATTTTCAGCCAAATCGGTACAGCCGTTCTTGAGTTATAAATACACGACTTTCTTTTATATAATATATAGATTTTAAGTTGGAGGCATTTATGCGTTTTGATATTTAATATTTTCGTTTTATCTATATTATTCTTTAAAGCATTGTTATCTAACCATGTGATGGCGTTATTTATATCTGACTCTTAGGTTTCAACGTTCTTACAATCTATAATAAAATTACCGTCGTGTCATCAGCAAAAAGGACACAATCTTGTCCTACTGCTTGAGGAAGATCGTTAACATACACAAGGAATAACGGTGGCCCTAGAATGCTTCCCTGCGGTACACCAAAGTAATTGTATGGAGGTTGGGAATCGAAATTGATGATACTGTTACCGTTTTCTTCGAGGTTGGTGATACTCGTGATTTCACTTCTAATGCTGGACCTCTCGTTATAGGTACTTACCGATTTTATTCAATTTGTCGGGAAGAATTGAATGATGAACAAAATTGAAAGCTTTGCTTAGGTCTAAGAACAGAGCTGATGTTGTAACTTTAGTGATAATATTATTTAAAATTGATATATCTAGGCGCAAAAGGCGCAATGCCAGTTTTTTTTACTCAATTTTGAAAAAAATGTTATTTGTGCCCTTTTTCTTTATGACGGCAGTATATTGCTTTAGTTGTTAGTGTTATTTTGTAAGGCTGTGTTGGATTAAACAATATCAATAAAGAAGTTATTAAATAAAGGAGAATGGGTAAGACCGTACCTAGACACAAAGTTAATTGTAGCATTATGAACTATGTTGGTCTTTATTGCTCATGGAGTAGTTTAATTAATTCTAGTTTAATTAAGACAGGATGTCTGAATTCACTTGGAGTAAAAATTAATGTGAGAAAATTAAATTGATTTAGTAAATTGATTTATTAAATTGATTTATTATTATTATTATGAGCCTGTGTTGTCCCACTGCAGGGCAAAGGCCTCCTTCCCTTCCCTCTTTCCACTTTTCCCGGTCTACTGCGATTGTAGGCTAATCCTTTAAGAAGGAGTCCAGCTCATCCCGCCATCTCTTTCTGGGCCTGCCGCGCAGTCGTTTTCTGCCATTGGGGATCCACTGAGTGGTGGATTTTGATATTGCTGCTCCGACATGCGACAGATATGGCCAGCCCAGTTCCACTTTAGTCCAGCAGCTGTGCGGCCAGCGTCCGCTATTGATAAACTCAACTGAACTGAACTTAACTCAATTGATTTAGTAAATATTTAACTTATCCTTTCAAAACTTATTGATTCTAATGCTGGACACTTTTTGAAATTAATGAATCTCTAAAACTTTTTGGGCTTCTAATGATGCACTTATTTAAATTGAGCCTCTTTTTAACTTTCTGTAATTATTTAAGGTTCACAAAATAAAGTATCTATTTACTCCTTCTCTCTCCTACCTTTAATATTTCTCATTTTGCGCTGCTAAAAATATTATTGAATAAGTACTCTAACATAATGATTGCGCCTCTTTTTGTGAATCTCAAATAATTCCTATTTTGGGGACTTAACAGTACTGAATAGCACAGTAACTGCGACCAACTTTGGATACAGCGCTCGCACAGCTTGCGCGGTTGGTCACAGTTCGAACCTCAATTAACCCGGAGTACCCTAGCAAAAAGGTGACAAAATCTTGCTGAAGAACTAGAGACCCCATCTCATTTCTGAGCCACGTATCCAAGCTGGTTGCGAACCGTCTCGTCAGGAGACTTGACGAGTTTCGGCCACCAGAACAAGCCGGTTTTCTAAAAGCTACAATACCGTAGTCCACATCCATACTGTTCGGAAAATTGTGTTGTGGACTACGAGAAAACTTTCGACTCCATCGTAATATGGGCCGTTCTGGCCTCTTTGCAACGATGACGAAATGACTGGCTACATCGAAGTGTTGAGGTGTTTGTATGACGCTGCCACGATGACTGTCCAGACCATCTATCAAAAAGTGCTCTGTGGTCCAGACCCAGGACATGAAAACATAGATAAAAATACTAAATGTACAATAGATGGGCCACTGCGGTTTTCGTTTTATAAAAAGTCAGTACTCTGGCCAAGAGATAGCGCTGCATGTCCCAATGTCACCTTCGCCTACGCTAGATGGCGCTTTTAGGAGTTTTTGTTTCTAGTATTAAGATTGAAGAATGCAAATCTTAGGAATTTATTTGTGTGGAATAAATTATAATTGTTATGTGTTTTATACACGTAACAATTATATTTATTCCAAACAATACTATGATGACAAAATCATATTCTAGTTATTGTCTTAAAGGAAATGTAGAATTTGAAACAGACACGAATTTACTTATTTCACTTTATTTTTATTTTCACAAAATCGAGGTCCAGTAATACATGTTGTTGGGACAATCGTTTACGTATCTTATCACAGGGTCCAAGGGAGAAGCAGGGTCTAACGTTTTATCAAGAAAACAAGCACAGTCCTAAGTCGTAAAAGAACACAAAACAGATCACCAGATCACAACGAACCGGGATTCGGGCGTGGTCCACTTGCTTAGTTCACCTGGGTGGACCACGGGCACTTTTTCTTGCCGTTGGATCACCTAAATTATGGGGAATATGCAAATAAAATCCTCTTGTAATGTTTTCAAAACCCAACTGACAATTTGAACTCGAACTGTCTATCATCATTTACGTTTCGTTTCATATTTGAAAAAGATTTTATTTATTGTGCTACTATATTTTATAAATTTATTTCTAATGCAATAGTAAAATAATAAATAATACTTGTTTATTATTGTTTAATTTGTATATTAGTTTTAGTTTTGTTGGTACTGTTGTAAAGTAGCTCTATCTAGCAGCTTAAAATAAAACTATGGCCAAAGTTTCTGTACCCACACGCTCAGATAGCAGCACTATCTATGAATATTTTATTAGAAGCCAATGTATGGAAGTTTCACTGCCCTGCATGAAAACCAGCCCCATCCAACTAAGGGAGTGAGACAGGGGCATGTGATATACTCGAAGCGCTTTCACGATTGCGTTAAAGGAAGTTTTTAAGACGCTCTGGACTGGACTAGACAGGATATCAACGTGAACGTGGAGTACATCTCATACCTTCGTTTTGCCGATGACATCGCCGTAACGACAGAGACGCTGGAACAGTTAAACCAGATACTGCATTATAACCTAAATGGAGCGAATTTGAACAAGAGGAGAGGAGAGAATTTGGACAACGCGAAAGTCATGTATAATTCGCACCCCTTGCAGAGTCCAAACCACAGGTTCGTTTCTCTAAGGAGTATTATGCCACCAGCTTGCAGAGTAAGCGAGCTGAAGTGGCAGTGGACTGGCCATGTTTGTCGAAGCGAAGGATCAATGGCCGGTGGAGCAGAAGAGTTCTGCAGTGGAGACCACGTATCGGCCAGCGTAGTGTGTAATGCCCTCAGCTAGATGGACAGACAACCTCAAAAAGGTGGCTGGGACTGTTAGAATAATACCTGGTGTATCCGGGTGGAACACTGGTAGCAGAGATGCAGGTGTGTGTTCGGAAGCTTACGAATGCAGTATTGACGAATAACTTGGATATTTATAAGCGCACAAATAAGGAAAGTTTCTAACATATGTCTACTCAAATTTATTAGAGTTCATAGACCTAATTTTATTTATTATATTAGAGCCTACACTTTTATAAACTGTTTTTATCACTCAACACTTATTAAAATGTTTATTTCTATTAAAATAGATTACATTCAAATATTAGTTAGCTATTTTTACGATTTTTTCAGAACACAGTTTTCGTGACATTTATTGACGGGAAGCTCGATAAGTTATTGGAGGTTAATTAATTGCAAAAAAAAAACCGGACAAGAGCGATTCGGACTCGCGCCCCGAGGGTACCGTACCATCATATGTTTTTAAATTTTCATCGGCGAGGTCTATATTCGTCAGACAATTTTAACACTGTGCTCTGCGGTGTAGAATATTGCAGTTTTATGTCAGCGCCATCTCTTGACCGATAGTGGAACTAATGTAACTTTTGTTGATGAATTCTGAAAAAGAGTGCTATTTAGAGACTTCGTTTTATTTTTCCTGTATTCTTTACATTAACTTCTATCACAGAATAATTTCAGATTTTCTCTTTGCATACTTCGGAGATAAGGGGGGGGGAAGGTATTTTTTTAAAACTTTTCATCACAATTCGAAAATTATGCGGCCTAAAAGAAGAAAAAATGTTTGAGAATGCGCAAACTGCGCTCTTTCATATGATACTTCACATGCCCTAGTATTCGAATTTTTCAGACCCCCTTGAAAAAAATATAGGTACATTATATATTTTTAGTTGGGTAAATGTTATCTAAAAGTACATATGCATACAAGTGGCGCTACGACTTCGAATTTTTCAAACCCCCTTTCAGTCCCTGTTGCCAAAAATATACACATAGGTATTATTTCTTTTTACCCGACTGCGTCAGAAGGAGGGTTATGTTTTTTATTTGCAAAATAGTTGGGCAAACGTCATCTAAAATGATATCAAGTTGATAGGATTAGTAGTTCTTGAGATATCCAGCTGCGACAGACAGACAGACTGAAACTTACCATAAGAGTTCCGTTTTACCATTTTGGTACAGAACCTTAAAAAAACCGAGCAAGAGCGAGTCGGACTCGCGCACCGAGGGCTCTGTAACATCCGGGTTTATGCATAAGGTTTATGTTTATGAAATTAAATGTTTTTTTTATTTTTATATTTGAGTTGATTGAATGAAACGTAAATTGCGGTTTACGATTTATGACGTACCTATTAAAAAAAAACTAATTACTAGATGTCGTTCAAACCAATTTTCGGTGGAAGTTTTCATGGTAATGTACATCATATATTTTTTTTAGTATTATCATTCTCTTATTTTAGAAGTTACGGGGGGGGGGGGTGACACATTTTACCACTTTGGAAGTGTGTCTCGCGCAAAGTATTCAGTTTAGAAAAAAATGATATAGAAACCTCAATATCATTTTTAACCGACTTCAAAAAAAGGAGGAGGTTTCTCAATTCGACCGTATATATATATATTTTTTTTTTTTTTTTTTATGTGTGTTCGCGGATAACTTCGTCGTTTATGAACCGATTTTGATTATTCTTTTTTTGTTGGAAAGGATATATGCCAAGGGTGGTCCCATGATAAGGAAATCAGGATCTGATGATGGCATCCCAGTGAAATCGAGGGGAACTTTCGAAAATCGTAGGAGCGACTAGTGCGTTTGTTACTTTTTTCATTAAGTATTTTAAAGCACTACAATTTGATGAAGGCCTGGAGTCGATCTGATGATGGAGCCGAATGACAGTCGAGGGGACTCCTCAACGATTTACAGCAGTTACCTTGTGTTTGGGCTTGATTAATTTGTATTGATGTGAACTTTACACCTAGATGGGTTGCGACTGTCATTAGGGGTCTGATGATGAAGACGAAGGACAGTTAAGGGAATTCCTCAACAGTTTACAGTAGCTACCTTGTGTATGTTCACCGATTACTCGAAGACGGCTGGACCGATTCCAAAAGTTCTTTTTTTATTTGAAAGGGAATACTCTCGAGGTGGTCCCATTATCATCAAGTTGGAATCTGATGAGAGGATTCCATGGAAATCGAGGGAAACCCTCTAATTTTATAGGCAAAGTTACAGCGATTTGGATATTTTTTAAAGTAACTTGAGCATTTGCTCTCGAAAATCATCACTTGGTAAAGTGGAGCTGATGATGAAGATCACAGATGGCCATCGAAACTACTCACTGACAAATATTTCACGGGTTGCGATTCAATTACTTTAATATGGTTGCTAAGCAATTTATGCTCGTCACAATGCGTATTGCGAGTGATTGTTGAGGATCTCCTGGTTCTTACCGGGAGAACTCCTCAACAATTAACGTCCCAGCATCGGGAAAAGCAAAATTTTGTAAAAGGTGATGAACAGTTGGCATTAGGCTATTGTAACTTAGATAAATTACAAACTGACCCACTAAAAAGTGAAAAATAAAAACAATTTTTACAAAAAAAAACAACCGACTTCCAAAAAAAACACTACAAATTGAAAAATAACTTTAATTTCGGAAGTCGGTGTCAATAAACGAAAACGCGGAACCGAAGACACCGACTTCCGAAATTAAAGTTATTTTTCAATTTGTAGTGTTTTTTTTGGAAGTCGGTTGTTTTTTTTTGTAAAAATTGTTTTTATTTAAAAACCTTTTCATAGATACCCCACATGTATGGGTTTGATGAAAAAAAATTTTTTGAGTTTCAGCTTTCAAAGTATGGGGAACCAAAATTTATTGTTTTTTTCTATAAGTAGTTCTTATAGTTTCGGAAAAAAGTGGCTGTGCTATACGGACGGACAGACAGACAGACATGACGAATCTATAAGGGTCAATAAGTTTTTAGAGTAAGTACCTACCTATAAGTTAAATATTTCTCAAATTCAAATTCTTTATTGCGAACTAAGTGTAGGTGCAGAATTTTGAAGATGTTAACAATAGGTAGTGTAGCGAAAATAGACGGGAAACACTTTTTGCTAACTAATACGTATAATTTATTTTTACATTCCAAACATTGATTATAAAAAATATACAGGTAAAAATGATGACGAAAATATCTTGAGAAACCGTGACGTGAAAATAGGTTAGGTATATAAAAAAGAATACCTTGGGTATGTACAAAAAAAAAACAATTTGAAAACGCGACGAATTTAAAACGTGATTGCAATCAATTTTAATCCGTAGATACGCGTGCTTAAAACGGTCCGCAAAAATAGGTTAGGTATCACACCCGCCGTATTTCAGTTAAAATAAAAAATTAAACTACCTACAACATACTAGGTAACAAAAGAATAGGGGAGAAAATAAAAAATATCTGTTTAACACAGGCTCCTGTCCGTCGGCGAATACGACCGTCGAATCCGGCTCAGCCTGATCGTCAGTACGAATCGACTGTTGCTCCGGTGAATTGCAGAAATGTGTTTTTAAGTCTACTGCTTGTTAATGTGTGTCTTACTTCCTCAAATAACTTTTTTCTCAACGTGAATTCAGACATGATTTCTTAGGATTAATTATACTATTCCCTGAGGGCATAAAAGATACACATAATTCATATTGCTAGTCATTTTTAGGGTTCCGTAGTCAAAACTAGGAACCCTTATAGTTTCGCCATGTCTGTCTGTCCGTCCGTCTGTCTGTCCGTCCTCGCTTAATCTCTGTGACCGTTAGCACTAGAAAGCTGAAATTTTGTAGGAGTACGTATATTAGTTACGCCGACAAAGTGGTAAAATAAAATTTTGGAAAATATTTTTTTTTAGGGTAGCTCCCCTACATGTGAAGTGGGGATGAATATTTTTTTCATCATCTACCCCATCGTGTGGGGTATCGTTGAATAGGTCTTCTAAAATGGCTTTGGGGTTGCCAAAATTATTTTTCGATTTAATGCTCCATTTACGAAATATTAAAGTTTAAAGTGCAAATTTTTGTTCCAGTAGGGCGTCCCCCACCCCTCTAAAAGCTAAACGGCTTGAAAAATCTGGAAAAATTCTCGATGATAGTGCATTTCATGAACTTTAAAGGAAAAGTATAGCGGTTAAGATAACTTTATTAGTTTAGCAGTAATAGTCGTTCAACTTGGGTGTTGGATAATTTTGTACCAAATACAAAGATGAAGTCGTTGCTTGTTTATAATGGGTAAAGACTTGCATTGAAAACCAAAATATGTTTTTTTTTACCTATTCAGAATAAAGAACAACAGAATCGTACTACATTGTGATAACGGGCTACTACGGAACCCTACACTGTGCGTGGCCCGACACGCACTTGTTTTTTTTGGTATGGGGCTCATACAGAATTTCTCATTGCCCTTTGCGAATTCAGAGCCTGATGTAGCTTTAATACAATTTACAACTATGCTATTAATATATTCTCCGTTCATGATGATCCTCATTTTTTGAGTAGGGTAAATATGCCAAGCATCGCCCCCCCGATCTTCGGCAGTCTGCACATTTTTAACTTGCGTTCATTTAAAAGGTAACTCAGGCCTGAAACTGCGTTAAGCGGGCGCCCGCGCGGTTTCATACAAAAGTGCTCCGTCGCGGGGACCTGCGCGGGCGTCCGTCACGGGGAAGCGCGCCCCGCACCCACGCAACGGAGCCCGCCTCCGTGCGACGGAAACCGTCGCGGGGGCACGCGCGGTGCCCGCCAGCGGTAACACGCACGGGCTTGTGCAGTCAAGGGCGCCTATTTGGTCAGGTAGACTGTCGGGCGTCCGACGCTGCAGGGCTAAAGTTAATAGACTGCAGAGGAAAATGACCATTCGTATCGCACGAGGATACCGAACGATATCCTATGAGGCGGCAACTCTCCTGGCGCGCTTTTCGCCGCTGGACATCCTGGCGGATATGGACGCGAAGGTCTACGACCAGATTCGCGATATCCGCTAAAGCGGTGTGCCAGGAAGCGTATTTATAAGGCTGAGGCGGCGGGAACGGTGACACGCGCTCGAGCGGTGGCGCGAGCGGCTACAGCAGCCGCAATATTCGGGCAAGCGCGTTGTCGAAGCCGTTCAGCCGCACTTCGAAGCCTAGCTGAAATGAGGAGAGCGTATCTCCTTCAGGCTCACCCAGGTGCTCACCGGACATGATTGCTTCGATGAGAACCTGTACAGAATTGGGCGAGAGGCCACGGCAAATTGCCGCCACTGCGGAGACAGCCTGGATTCCGCACAACACACGCTCGAGGACTGCCCTGCGTGGGCCTCCGAGCGGCGGGTCCTGGTTGCCAGGATCGGGCGAGACCTGTCTCTGCCGGCAGTAGTGAGGGCTATGCTGGCAGAGACAGAGAATTGGACGGTAGTAGCCTCCTTCTGTGAGACCGTGATGGCCAAGAAGGAGGCCGCCGAGCGGGATCGGGAGAGGGCTGATCCTGCTCGGAGAAGGAGGCGTCAGGGTGGCAACTGCCTTGGCGCCTAATACGCCGAAACCCGCTTACAAAACAAGGTAGGTGGACCTTCGAGGTCGCGGGCGCACAGAGTGGGGTCTCTGTCCGCCCACCAAGTGACCCCAGGGAAGACGGTGGCACAGTGACACGTGCATAGCGAGGCTCAGATGAGGCCCCTTTATAGTCTCCCCAGGGATGTGCCTTTCAGGCGTTGCACGGGGAGGTTCCGGAATTGGTATTTTATGAGGAACTGGGACCATCCCTATGTGCGGTGATCACCGGGGTGGTTTTAGTGAAGTAAAAATCCCACACTCCCCGACCTCCCTCCTTCAAAACCCTTGAAGGTTTCACCCCGACAAAAAAAAATGGTGATACGGGTCGCACGCACGCTCAGAGAAAAATTCTAGTTCTCCATCGACACGACTATACATGCACACCGTTAAAATTGAACTAGCGACACTGCGTAAATGAAATATCCGGTCTCCGCGACGGGTACCCGCTACGGGGAGCGTCGCGTTCCAACGGAGCCCACCCGCGTGTCCACGCGCGTAGACACGCGACGGTTGCCCGTCGCGGGCGCCCGCTTAACGCAGTTTCAGGCCTAAGTGGCAATATTGCCACTCGATTTCGTTCATTAGTTCATACTCTGTAAGTACAAATTACTGTCTGTGTGGTGCCGGACTTAAAGAATTGCACCACCCCTTACTTCCCGTGGGTGTCGTAAAAGGCGACTAAGGGTCTTACCGGAGAATGGGCAGCAGCGTTCTCTATTTATTCCACCATCATACCATACTGCGATCGCCAACCCGCCTGCCAAGCGTGGCGATTATGGCAAACCCCCCCAAAATTGGGGGAGGCCTATGTCCAGCAGTGGACGTCTATCGGCTGAAACGACGAAGTACAAATTAACTTTGCAACAAGATTTTAAAAATCTACACAAAACTAAACCAGTGGAAAAAATTAAATGGTTTTATTGGTTTTCTAAACTTATTTTCTACACTTCACTTTTTAACAATAAAATTGAAGCACATAAGATAAATTTATTTTAAATTATCACATATGCGTTCATTTGAAGTCTGTAACTGGCAAAATGACAGTGATTGATCTGGTCCGCAATATTTGGCAGAAAGAAGGAAAATTTCTTTCGTGGACTATTTCTCCAGGGATGATGAGTTTCACAGCCGCCTGAATCTCCCTGTTACTCATTGTCTTACTGTGGATCTTGCCTACCCCATTTATTTGCAACATGTTGTTGAGAAAAAATATTATGTTTTGATTTTCTTGAAAAACCTTTGGGAGTAACTCGTAGACGAGAAGCTCTTCTGTTTCGATTCTATAGTTTTTCTGTTTCGATTCTATAGGTCTCGAGATGGTGTTGTCCTTTGTTGGAGTTAGTTTATGAGCCTTCTTTTGGTACTCTTACTGGCGCCATTTTTGTTACCTTGCTTGCTTGAATTCTGCTACAATCAATGTTGTTTTTTATGTGAACTTGAGTAATTTGCATGTGGTCAATCCATTTTTTCCATATGGGCTGAATTCATGCAACACTCCACTCCACCCTGATAAAAAATACCTATGGCAAGTACTGGAACACGACAATCAAATAAACAGTTTCAGATTGAATAAGATTACCTAATATTGCATTGTCAGTATTAAGATACTCGACTCTACAACAGCCACTGTTACTTTAAGTTCCACCCCCTTACTTGGGGATATATGCCTTTTGTATTCTAACATCATCAACTGGACAATCATTTTTGTCGCATTCAACTAAACCTATTCTTTTCACAACAGCCATTCCAGATTGAACTCTTCCAAAGATTGTATGCTTGCCATCCAGCCACTGTGTTGGAGCTAGGGTGACAAAGAATTGAGACCCGTTTGAATTAGGTCCAGTATTTGCCATAGACAACACTCCAGCTCCAGTGTGTTTTAAATCTGGGGATATTTCGTCGTCAAACTGCGGTCCATAAATTGATTGTCCACCCTTGCCTGTGCCAGTGGGATCACCTGCCTGTATCATAAAATCTCGGATAACTCTGTGAAACTTTGTGTTGTTGTAGTAACCTCGGCGTATTAATTCCATGAAATTTCTGCATGTTATAGGTGCATGTTTCCAATACATCTCCACAACCAAAGAACCCATTCTGAAAACAGTATAATAAAAATATGCTACTTATTAAAAAGTCATAATTACATTAGTAATTTTTTAGCAGAAATTTACCAAACATCGAACTCTGGTCGAATTTTGTGACTATTATATAGTTGTTCTACGGCTGATAGCCGAACTTAAAAACAGGCATATTATTAAGATCTCAACCAGACAAACCACTGCTCGATTATGTGAGGTTATTTGATGCGTGTTTCAGTAGGTACGTACACAATGCAATGTTAGTTTCCGCTTTCCATGTGGACCCAGTTAAAGGCACAGTTTATATTATGAAAAGGTTACCTAGAATTAAACTAGTATGAATAAATAACGACATAACTTATTACTTACGTTGTTTCTATCACAGCCACTGGCGGTTGCCATGACTTATCGGGAATACCAGCATTAGAATAGCCAAGCATGATAGTCTGTAATTCTTAGAGCTTGAATTTGAACAACGACTCGGAAAACGTGGAAAGCATCTGTTCACTGTTGTGGAAAGAACAACAAAAACAAACCCACAGAGTACATTTGAACAAACCGCACCGAAAAGTCTAGTACTCCGTGGCAGTCAGTTGTGGCACCGATAGGGATACGCACAGAGTAACTAAAGTATCGATACCACAGGGTATCGTTACTTTTGTTTCGATACCAAGTACTTTTGGAATCGATACTTTTGTTCAGATACTTTTGAAGTATCGATACTTTCTAAAAGTATCGATACTTTCTTTCTCTCCCCATTTCTAATAAAAAATCAGCATAGGAAAAAGAAAAATTACTAATCGATATTTTTAAACAAAATATTTGTCACAACACTACTAAACCTAAGACATGGTTCGGGGAATTCCCACTCACTACCAAGCACTCATGTGTGTTACCATTTTATTTCTTTGGGCTGTTTCAGGAGTTTTCTACGAGTAATTTTTACGGGTTGAATAATCTGAGTAATGTTTTTTTGTCTTTACAACTATTTTAATTATCCAGTTTTCTGATAATAATGCAGCTCCTATTGGTATTATTGCATTATTTGCGCAGCATCTTTCAGTTCTTTAGTTATAGGAAAGTACTTCTCTGACATATTCCTGAAATAACAAGTAGCAACACTAAGTCACCAAAATATGTCAGTTGTTTGTACTTTTGTAGTCTATGAGTACATCCAATAGATACTTAGAAACTGTTCAGAGGCACGTTCCTGCTAGATTTTGTGGCGAAACTTAGCAACACAAAGTACACTCCATTCGGTTTTTTTTTAAAAGTACTCGATACCTTCAGGTATCGATACTTTTGTTCCGATACTTTTTTGGTATCGATACTTTTAATACGATACTGGTATCGAGTAAAGTATCGATACTTTTCAAATTTTGCGTATCCCGTAGACCTTAGAGTAAGAAAGCTATAGAGCATCGGGTAGCGTGGCCGCACATGAGACAAAAAACTAACTTAACTAACATAGGCTACATGAGTAGCTGCCTTGAAAAAACTGGCACGCACTGAGAGACGGAAATAGTATAGCTTTATCCTTTTCTGTTACTTATAATAACTCAATACTTTATCCCTTTCTTGTGGAAATGAAATGGAGATACCCGCCGTCTATACTTTTCTTTGTCTAAGCCGTAGACAGAGAAACTAATAGACGAAGGGACTCTGTAACCGCGGTCGAGACAGAGATAGTTTTTCAATGTGTGCGTATAATGTTGCCATAAAAACTACATTCCCCTGTTTTTGGAATGCTAGATGGAATAGGGTAAATTATTTTAAGGATTTAATTAAAACACGAGATTTATTAATTTTGACTTTTTATACAACTTAGATACTAAACACTCCAAACAAAAAAAAAAAACACATATTGATTGCGAAACAATTTTAATTTTGTGAACATATTTCTTACTTTTCCTTAGGGATCTGATAGCTGTTTTGTCAACTTGTACTGGAACAGCACTCGCCTCAGGTGTTGAAATCTAAAACATTCAATCAAATTATTAATAATTATGTTTAACCTGTGGACTCGCTGTTGAACGCATATTATGAATTTAAGAAGAATGTCAAATAATGCTGTCAATAGAATACCCTGAGGGACTTTCTCCTGTATAGGTATATTATTTTACTCTGTGGGGACTTTTCTGGCTCTTGTATTATTGACACTGACGACGCTGACTTTGATATTGTTGAGTTATCGCTTTCAACAACTTCTATCTGCAACGTAAATCATAAAGTTATGAAATATCTTCTGAAAAAAGTAAAATTATAATAAATTCTTACAGCATTTGGTACTTCGTCGTCGTCGTTTCAGCCGATAGCGTCCACTGCTGGACATAGGCCTCCCCCAATTTTGGGAGGGTTTGCCATAATCGCCACGCTTGGCAGGCGGGTTGGCGATCGCAGTATGATATGATGGTGGAATACATAGAGAACGCTGCTGCCCATTCTCCGGTACGACCCTTAGTCGCCTTTACGACACCCACGGGAAGTAAGGGGTGGTGGTATTCTTTAAGTCCGGCACCACACAGACGATTTGGTACATTTGGTACTTACTGCGTCAGAATGCAGAACTGTTTTCTTTTTTTTTTAGTAAATTTTCTGGGAAATGATTGCTACATATTTTGCAATACTTTGTGGGAGTCCAATCTTTTCTTCCAGTTGCTTGGATCCATTTTATACGAAGGTCTGGATCGTCTGGAAAACTAACGATAAACTTAGCTATATTATTAATACTCACAGGTAGTTCAGTTATTCTGTAACGACATATATGTGTCATTCTTATTCGATCACAAATAGGAGAAAGAATAAAATAATATAATATATTTATAGATTAAGAAGCTTCCCCTAAAAGATACTATGCTATTATTGGATTTCATATTTTTTTGTTTACATTAAATTGTCGAGTCAATACTTTTTATCGAGACGCGGGGCATTTTTTAGCAGACGCTGGCAACACTTACATGATATTAATTATAGGTTATGAAAGATAAAAACTCGACAAAATCCTATTAAGTTTAGAGTTTTAATGAAACGTATCGTTCCGTCATGCTATGGAATAAATAATTATCACTAAGAAACTACATTTAGGGACAAAACAGTCGTACTTACGCGTGAAAAGACACACCGGCAATTTTCTTCTCACTATCGCTTTTACGTGAAATAAAACACGACAACGCACCATTGTAGAATCGTCGATGTGATATACGGATAATTTCTTTGTCTTCTCACTGGATTAGAATCGTAATATAACATAAAAATAAGCAAAACTTGAACATCGAACACAATGAGGGCATGAAGTGTCAAAGTTAGTTTCGCAATTTGAGTTGCTGACCTTGAATAAACCGGTTACACGGTAAGGGACAAAAAAATGGATAATTGTATCTCTGTCTAAAACATTCGTAGTGTAATTTTCGCTCTCTTTCTTGTGTAAGCGAGAAAGGAATTGTCACTGCGTCTATTAGTTTCTCTGTCTACGGCGTATCCCTAAGCACCGAGTACCGACCACAGATAACTATATACCAAGTCAGGTACCGACATTGACATAGAAAAGTACCTATCTCAATGGGTACCGACCACAGGAAACGAAAGGTAATTTCTCTTTTTAGTCTGTGGGTACACAGCTTAGACAAAGAAAAGTATAGACGGCGGGTAGCTCCATTTCATTTCCACGAGAAAGGGATAAAGTATTGAGTTATTATAAGTAACAGAAAAGGATAAAGCTATACTATTTCCGTCTCTCACTGCGTGCCAGTTTTTTCAAGGCAGCTACTTATGTAGCCTATGTTAGTTAAGTTAGTTTTTGTCTCATGTGTGGCCACGCTACCCGATGCTCTATAGCTTTCTTACTCTAAGGTACACAGATTACTATGTAGCAAGCTAGACCATAAAGGTGAACGCAGACTTGGCCGCACCGCAGTCTCCGCAGTCCCCGCAGTCATCGCTTTTTGTTAATGGCCTCGCACATCTATCCGCACCGCAGTCACTGCAGTCGTTCCCGTCGCCGCACGCATCGCATTTGATTTCTTTCATTCAGGTTGCGGCGTGAACACAGAACATATATACCCTAAAGGGGCCGTGAACGCGAATGACGTCATCCGCGCCGCGCTAGCCGCAGCGTTCGCTGCGTGCGCGCCGGCGTTGGTGACGTCATCAGCTGCGGCTTGGAGAGTTCGGTCGTTTCAGGGACTGCGGCGACTGCGACGCGGGTGGGTGTGCGAGGTTGCATATAACTTCATATAAAGAATTCGAATGCGAAGACTGCGGCGCGTGCGGTGCGGCCAAGTCTGCGTTCACCTTTATGGTCTAGCTTGCTACATAGTAATCTGTGTACCTTAGAGTAAGAAAGCTATAGAGCATCGGGTAGCGTGGCCACACATGAGACAAAAACTAACTTAACTAACATAGGCTACATAAGTAGCTGCCTTGAAAAAACTGGCACGCAGTGAGAGACGGAAATAGTATAGCTTTATCCTTTTCTGTTACTTATAATAACTCAATACTTTATCCCTTTCTCGTGGAAATGAAATGGAGCTACCCGCCGTCTATACTTTTCTTTGTCTAAGCTGTGTACCCACAGACTAAAAAGAGAAATTACCTTTCGTTTCCTGTGGTCGGTACCCATTGAGATAGGTACTTTTCTATGTCAATGTCGGTGTCATAGGTACCGATCGCCGCGCGCTGACAGAATATAAATACCCTCTGAGCACGGAAGAATGAAGACTCCTTTAAAAATAATTAATTGCTTTACGCGCCAGATTTTAAACTGATTGTAATATTATTTTATTTAAGATTATCTGCGCAACGCGGTTTTACCCGCGTAAATGTCGATCCCATGGGAATATCGGGATAAAAAGTAACCTATGTGTTAATCCAGGCTGTCAGCTACCTCCAAACAAAATTTTATCAAAATTGCCGCCGCCGTTTGAGCACGAAGAAGTAATAAACTTATAAATGCACACACACACACACACACACACACTCACAAACTTTCGCCTTTTTAGGGTTCCGTAATTCTGACAAGGAACTAAATAGGTCTTCTAAAATGACTTGGGGGTTGCTAAAATTATTTTTTGATTTAATGCTCCATTATATTAAACTTTTTGTTCCAGTAGGGCGTCCCCCCCCTCTAAAAGCTAAACTGCAGGCTTGAAAAATCTGGAAAAAATCAGGATGATAGTGCATTTCATGAACTTTAAAGGAAAATTATAGCGGTTAAGATAATTTTTTTAGTTTAGCAGTAATATTCGTTGAACTTGGGTGTTGGATAATTTTGTACCAAATACAAAATACTTAGCAGTGACTAAGATGAAGTATTAGTTGCTTGTTTATAACGGGTAAAGACTTGTATAGAAAAACCATAATAAATTCATTCGAGTACTTAAAGAAGTCACAAACGAACTTTGTTTAATTTTCGAATTACAATTTTCTGAATAGAAATAATAACTTGGCAGCAATCATTCTCTTATTTTTTAGCTTTATCAGGAAGAAAGTGGTTATTGGGGAAGCCCTGAGGTAGCCCGCGAAATTCAAATTTTCTTACGTTTTTTACAAGATTAAGTACGTTGATTAAAATATGATTCGCGGCCGTAGCAAAAATATGTATTTACAGAATTTAATAATTAAAGTCATCAACACAACTCTCTAAGACCAAGTAATCCCCAAGAATGACTATTTCATGAAATCTAGACATTTAGGGATTATACTATCTTGTCATTAGTTTACTATTGCTATTCGATAACAGATGGCGTTGTGCCGTGACGTCACTTTTGTAGATCGCGGTGTTAAGATTTTCTTGCAAGGTATGACCTATATGACCTTATTAAAGTTTTGTTTTACTATGGTATGGACTGGTATGGATACCCTTGACATATTTGTTATGCGAGATATTTTTGGGACGTTGACGTTGTACAGTTAACTATGTAGAAAGAGAAAGAAATATGTTAAATTTTTGGAGTTGCTTTGCTTTAATGTTTGTTTCTTTTACATAGTATACTTAGTATAGGTAGGTAATCTTTTAATTTGATTGACACTCTCGTTCGTTATTATTTGAAATAAAAAATAATTTATTTTTTCTCTTACGTCTTTTTGTTGATGGTTTAATAATATTATAAAAATCTTTCTTTTATTTGTTCGTAACTTAGCTAAGTTGTACATTTCTTGGGTAGTAGGTACTTATTATTTATTTACATAAGTAAAGTTTTATATAATATTTGATACATTTTGTTGTTATTTCTTTTACGTAAAAAAGGAAGAAAATTGTTATCACATAACCATAACATAACAGTCCTTGCAAATTTTTTGGAGATTTTAACGAAGATTTTCTTAGCAATGACAATAATGCAGTATTTAAATTAATGGGTGACGCCGGTTATCAATCATTTTTACATCCATTTGCTTCTTCACGAGGTGGTTCTCTTATAGATAACGTTTTTTCTAACTTCCCATGTGAAGTCGGATTTTATAACTCATTTTTTAGCTACCATCGTCCTATGTGGAGCAGTTTTTAAGCGTTTAAGACCATCACACTTCTGATCGACATCCCCACACGTCTTAGAAAAAAGTCGATTTTTGTTATTATAACCATTTTAACTCCTAATATCTTTGTCATTACATATTCATTATATTCAGAATAAAGAACAACAAAATCGTACTACACTGTGATAACGGGCTACTACTGAACCCTACACTGTGCGCGGCCCGACACGCACTTGGCCGGTTTTAATAATAATAATAAATTCTTTATTTCGGATAACATACGATCCACTGTGTTAGTAAATTCCTTATAATTAATGTAGTTACATATTATTTACAACTTGTTTATCCGAGATCGCTTCATGTGGACGACGCACAAGCGAATGGAAAGTACTTCACTCGTTCATCACCCCCACAAAACGTCTCAGAATTAATATTAGTGTGATGGTTACTACCTATAAACTGAGAGGTGACGGGATTTTTCATAACGATCATGGATGCGGTTAGATTTACTTTTATTGTTTGTAGAGTAATTCCCTTATGTGAATGATGTCAGTCTGCCTGCTCTCAGTGGTTGCAGCTTCGAGTTATAGCGCTTACAAGAGGCTTCATTGCGAAAAATAAAACGATCAGAGAAATGGTCAGTTATAATATACAGGGTTATTGGTAAAACATTAACACTCATCATTATGAACAACTTTTACTATGGGACCAAACCTGAAATCGCGAAAAAAAAATTCAGCTGTTCCCTACATTTATGTTCGTATTCTCGTTAAAATGTAGGGAACAGCTGATTTTTTTCGTGATTTCAGGTTTGGTCCCATAATAAAAGTTGTTCATAGTGATGAGTACAATGACCTCTTAAGAGGTTGTTAATGTTTTACCAATAACCCTGTATATTCAAAGTATGGCGTCTCCGCAGATGAAACAAGTTGGTCTGCCGGCTCTCAGTGGTTGCATTTCAGAGTGCCTATGATGGACGCAAGTCACAGCGGTTGCAGTTCTGCATTGTTGCGAAAAAAAAACGTTAAGAGAAATCGTCAGTTTTAGTAGGTGAAAAATGTTGGCTACCTATTCGAAGCATGGTGTCTTCACAGGTGAAACGAGTTGGTCTGCCGGCTCTCAGTGGTTATATGAATTCCAGAGCTTCGCTTAGTTATAGAAAAATTCAACTTAACGGTAATCAATAAAATAAAGAATTAAGTAAATCGAACAAATCCAATTTTTATTAATTCAACTTACATAATCTAATCAGAATAATATAGTTAAATATTTACTTACTTCTAACATTTTATATTTTTCGAGTTGTTTCATTAGTCATATTTATCCGTGACTGATAGTATTTACATAATCTATGCTAATATTTAAAATAATAATATTATGTACATTTACATAAAAAAATAAGCAAAATAGTCATAGGGCATCAAAATATTCGACCGCATCGCTGTCAACAGGAACAGTGCCGAAAAGGCTGGCAGCATTGCCACGTTGTATGGCAATGATAATTCTTTGGCCAAGAAATAGGCCAGCCCTCTGGTCACGTGAAGAATCGACTAACCGCTTGGCGATACCCCGAAAAACCAAGTGGGCACTTGGACCCCATGGCCCTAGTGTTTCAACCCCAAACGGCTCGAACATATAACTCCCAATCAGGTTGGAATATTTTCGCCGTTTGAGGTTTTCTGCACCTGCAGTAGCCACTCCAGCACAGCCCACCGTGCTAGGAAGATAGAATGGCGCAAGGGTGTCAACACATGTTGCATCCAACACCTAACTTCCAAGGCATTATGGTCATTCCGTCTGGTCTCTTCCCATCGTCGCGTGTCAGGACTGTCAGGCCGTTGGGTTCTAAAACAGTTGGCACCCACGCGGTGACAAGAGCACGACGGATGTTGTCAATAATGCCGGCGTGCCGTGCTATCCGGCCTGCGCTCCTACTTCAAGATAGGCCATGGTGCCCGAGGCAGTCGACAGCTTCACCGCACTGACAGTGATGCGGAGCCCCGCAATGAGCGCCCAAACGCAGACAGGTAGAGAGCCGGAAAGTGGTGTCACCCAGCATTGTGCCTATGTTGGGTGACGGGAGTGCTTGAAGCCAGAGCCCCAACTCCCACTCACCCACAGCCAGCAGGCGGGCACGTTCAGCAGAATTGGTGGACGTATTGATAAGATTATTCCGTACCAACCTGCAGAGCGGCTCATCCCACTGTCTCTGGGAAGATGGGTTTACGGGCCGATCAGTATCCGGGCAAGCCGCTTTCCAGGCGTTCACCGCGTCGGTCAAGCAAGGCACTTTAGAGTCAACTAGGCAAGGGGCTAAAATTTTCCCGGTCTACTTTTCAGTGCTGTGGACAGAAGACAGGAACGCCGGTAAGCTAATACTGGTAATTTTGCGGTCGCCGAGGCCACCAAACTGGATGGGTGGTGTGGCTTGAAGCCACGCTCGGTCGTCCAAGGCCACATTTAGAATGTATGTTAGTGTGCTGCGAATAATTTGGTAAATTTTGTCCAAGAGGTGTGGCTGCTTCCATAAAGGGGAAGAGCGTATAAAATACATAAAATTTGGGCCAAAACAACAGTAGAATCAGGGTGAATGCCGAATGTAAATTAATTTTAGAGAGTCTGTCCGAAATCTCGTAGAAATTTCTAATTTTTTCGTCGATGAAACGAGTAAAACTATCTTCTAAAATTGGGGAACCCGTGCAGTGAACTTAATTTTGTTTAAAATTTTGATGTAGAGTCAATTATGTAGAGTCTGTCGGTAATGTCAGAAAGGTAAAGTTCACATTTTGAGGGGTTAAGGTCCAAGCCCATATATTGAAATTCTAAATAATAAATAAAATAATAAATTGACGATTGAAACCGAGTCAAAAGTACTAAGTGGAAATTTCGATCCGTAGCAAAATTACTTCAAAATGGCGGCACTTCCCTGATTCCCTCTCTACCGCGCGCGAACAGCGTCGCAGTCCTCACTTGGCGTAATTAATTCTTTGATCCTTTAGCTATCCAATGGTGTAGGTGAATGAATTTAGGATGGAGATGATAGATATGAAGGTGCAACACCAAACTGTATAGGAACCCCGATATTGTTATCACTGGTTTTTTTGACTTGCCTCCCACTATGGAAGCAGCCGGTCGATTCTGTAAAAATCTCACCGTGAAAACTTAGGTGAAGTGAGTTTGTTTTTGTTTTTTTTTTTGTAATTGACACTATTGACAGCTCACTCCACGCGCACTTCATCTAAGTTTTCACGGTGAGATGGTTACAGAATAGCATCGTGTTCTAAAGAAGTATTCACGTCGTCAACTCGTGGTCAACTGGAAACACGTTTTTGCGCTATTATACGAATTGAAATTCGTTTTGTTTTTAGATTTTAAACCTTTTAGTGAGTTTTAATTTTGGTATCAAAGACAAAGACATTTATTCGTAGGATATGGTAGGTACAAAGTTGGTTGGTATAATTGATAAGTTCAACACATCCGTTCACACGAATATTTATTCTGTGAACCTAATGTACACGTGGGAAGGTATAAAACCTAACTTGTTTATTACATAAACTCTAATAGTCAATACAAAACACTTCTAAAATGGACATTTTATACTTTTATAATAATATGTATTACCTACTTATAAGAGTATAAAATTATACTATATTATTATTATTATATTATAGTATTATTATTTATATCAAATAAAAACATAACAATAACAACATTTCTATTATCTAACTATACTTGTTTTCATTTATCTATACTTGTTTTTCTTTTTGTTTATTATCTAACTAAATAAACCCACCATATTATTAAAAAAAAAATATATATATTATTTACTTATTTACCCTTATAATCAAAAAAATCTTTTACAGTGTAAAAAATATTTTGGAGAAGCCAATTTTTCAGACTCGTTTTTTGTAAAATTTAAATGGTAGGTAGTTCTCTTATCACTTTTGGAATGTTGTTATATTTTAAATGGACATAAGATAGCTGTTTCTGTAGTGGAGAGTGCTACTACAAAATTGGTTTTCTAATTGGTCTCTTTTTGCAAATCTATTGTTTTCGGCTACTGTGGAGAAGAAGTGAGAGTTTTTCTTGACAAATATGGCTATTTCATAAATGTTAGTAGAAGATAGAGTTAGAATCTTTAGCTTTTTAAAAATTGGTCTACTGCTCTCGTATGGAGGCGCCCCTGCAGTTATTGCTCGCAAGCATTTTTTTTGCGCAATGAAAGCTCTTTGTATGTGTGATGAGTTACCCCATAAGAGTAAGCCGTACCTCAATATAGACGCTACGTAGCCGTGATAGGCGTTGAGTGCAGCTTCTTCATTCACTGTTTTGCGTAGTTCTCTTAGTACGTCTCCTGAAGCCCTTTATTTTGACACCCCAAAGGTCATGGAACAATTTTGTTTATATAAGTATCATTAATACAATTTACCATTCCATTATTATAAGAACAAATCCTACCGTATAATCATCGTGCGATCTAGACTCAGTCAGGCGTTCAGTCAAACTGAAACTCTTCAGCTCAACTTAGAATTGATCATTTCATAAAGTGTTGGTTCGGTGATTTCATGACCAGCTAAAATTGACCAAATCGTTAAAACGTCAGTTTAATGATGCGTATGTTAGTCGATGTTTGGCCATATTACCTATTAATGGAGGGATATTCTGGGGTATCCATGGTTTAAGGTGTGGTAAAAATTCTAAATACAGGAGGAACATTTGTATTGCTCTTCACTCTTGTAAGTACGAACAATAGGTTAAAAATTAAATAAAAATCTTAGAAAAGTAAACAACAACAAAGCGACAACAACGCCTCTACCGGTGGATAATCTAACTATTTTACGATATGATCCAGTCACTAATGTTTGGCCAGATCATGAAGTAGGTACCTAGTCGTGCTTATTGTCAAACGTTGAGTATTCAATGATATGGCTAGACCACATCAAGATGTGACCATGAAATCAATCAATCAAATCAATCATTTCATGAAATTATCAATTGTAAGATTTGGCCACGACATAGATTATGAACAACTTGTGCTATGGAACCACACCAAACCTAAAGTCGCAAAAAAATACCTACCTACTTGTGTTCAGATAGTCTTTTTTTTTTTCGGATGGGCAATCATCAAATGACTCCTCCCGCTCTGGGTGGAGCGGAAGGGAGTGTCAGACTCTTACTGACTAAAACCCACCCGTGTTCCTTCCTTAGCCCTTTATGTTCCGGGCCAGCGGTAACCCTTTCGGACAATCCCGCTGACCCGGCAGGCTTCGGCCCTAAGGGGGCCCCTCCTCGATGCTGACATTTCTTTAAGGCGCGCGTGGAACACGTACGCGCCATCCGGCACGGGCCTGGTCCTGATAGGACGGTGAGCTACCCATAACTATCCGCCCGCAGGTCCGCGCCTACGGTGGCCAAGAGTCGTCACGCGGTTCCCGACGCCCGGAGCGCCTCCCGCGGCGGCTGGTACGTGAGGCTCTCTCACTGAGCCGTCCCGCCACCTCCTTCGCTAGCATGACTGCTTCGCAGAAGGAGGTGACTGCCTCCCACTCCCTCTCGCCCCGGACCATGGCTTGCACCAGGGCCGGACGCGAGAGGTCGCCGCCTCTACGAGGACACGGCGGTGCTCCGCCTAAGCGGGGGAGACCTACACCGTGTGCTCCACCGTGTCCTCTGGGCGATCCTGGCAATGGTGACACCCGGGCATTTCCGGGCGCGCGAGGACTATCGCCTCCAGGTCCCATGGTGGCAGTCCGGCAAGGAGGCTTGCCGCCTCGCCCGATATCGTGCGGTAGCCTCGGATTAGCCTAACGGCTACCACCTTCTGGGGCGCGTTCAGATAGTGGGCGGCTCGCCGCCGCAGTAAACGCGCCCACATCGGGGGGTATAGGGCCATGGACCGCACGACCCCCGCGTAAAGCCTCCGGCAGGAGGCGTTTGGCCCCCTCAGGTTCGGCAAGAGCCGCTTGAAGGCGGCCCCGGCCCGTTTCAGCTTGGGCCAAACGTCGGAAATGCTCGACGAAGTTCCACCGGCTGTCGAGGACGAGACCCAGGTATTTCACCGTCGTCTCGACGCCGATGTGAACCCCTCCTACCGTTAGTTGGGATCCCGATGGTGGCGCGTTCCGGGGCCCATGAAACGACATGGCCTCGGACCTGTGCAATGCCACCTCGAAATCCAACTGCCGGATGCTCTCCACGACTATCGCAACCCCGCGTGTAATCGCGTCGGCCGCCGCCTGATGCGACCTCCCCTGCGCCAGGACCAGCGTGGTTCAGATAGTCTTAGATCTGATTTTGTCTCGATTTTATTTTTGGTTGTTCATAATGATATAAGTCTACCAACATTGGCCCTTTCAAAGGTATAGTGTGAACAAAAACGAATGTTTTAATTATTGTATTTTTATGACCTCAGCTTAATAATTGCGTAACACACTTCTTGCAACCCTTTCATTTTGACTAAAGGCAACCAACAACTTTTGCGTCATAAGTGTTTGAAAACTTCGTTTACTCGGACAATACGACACATAACTTAATAAAACTACGTGTTGAATAGCCAACATTAAAAAGTTTTTCAAAGCAAAAGTGTTAGTGGTTACGCAATTATACATTAAGGCTTCAGCAGACAGGAGCGTCAGGAGCGACGCGACTCTAGTAGAGCAATTTCTCTGAAAACTTCATGGGAATTGTTACACCAGAATCGCGTCGTACCGTCGCATCGCGCCTGCCTGAGGGAGCTTTTAGGGTGCCGGGGAATGTTCTAGGCTCCGTTACTTTAATAATTGCGTAAAGTTTCGTAAGTTCGCTTTGTTTATTATGTGTGAGAAACTTACGGTTTTGTAATCATCGTCACTTCGGGGCACTTGGCGTGAAAGCGAAAAATAACTTAAAATTTAGGCTCAACCACTGCGTCTAGAACAGTCATCATCAATCAATAGCTCGCGAAGCATTCGAAACGTAGGTCAATAACTTAGATACCTAGAAAACAGAAAACTTTGGAATACCTAAGTAGGTAGACAAAAATCTGCTGTTCCATACTAAAGTGCTATAGGTACTACAAGCTTAGTACCTAGTACCTACAAATTTTGTTGATATCCGTGCTTGTAAGTGCTCATTCACACGAGCAACATGACTGTGTCAACGACAGAGGCAACTGCAACAGTCGACGAGATATTCTCTGACAGTGCCTCAGTCCTCCAATCCCTACGGAAAAAATGCTTCACATCGAATCTATTACTCGAATATCACAATGCGCTTGAACGGGTAACTTTCGATACAGTTACCCGTTCAAGCGCATCACAGTGAGGTTAAACCTAAACTACAATAGATAAAAGGACACAGTGGATCGGTAGGAAACGACGCAGCTGACGAGCTGGCCAGAAGGGCATCCAGCACGTCAATCTGTGGACCGGAGCCTGTAGTGCCCATCCCCTTCAACCAACTACGCAGGTGGCTACCAAAGCACACTCACACACAAGCAGAGAGCTGGTGGACCTCGTCACCGCGCTGCAGGCAGTCCAAGGAAGCCATGCCATCGACAGATGGCAAGCTATAACCAGACGTTTACTACGCCTGGACAGGAAAGGAATACGTCTGGTGACGAGGACTATCACGGGACACTGCTCGCTAAACAAACACTTCCACACATAGGCATAACGGACAGTCCCTTGTGCAGGGCTTGCATGGAGGCTGATGACACTGTTGCGCATGTGATCTTTGAGTGCAAGGCGTCACCCAGATTAGGCCAGTAACCCCCGGGACACCCAAATCTTACACAGATGTTCTCAACAGGACAGGAGACTTAATCAACTTCTAGGGGGGGTGGGCTGGTTGGAATAACTACCGACGGTTGCCATGGCCAACGCAATGGTCCACTTGAAGGACTCAGTGCGGAAACCAAACCCATAACATAGTCATAACATAGTGCTTGTCTCTCGTGTGTGCATACGTACCGTGTCATCGCGGTGGCCCTCAGATATATCGAAGTTCAAAGCGACGACGATGAAAAGTACGCGCGCGCAATCGATACCTCTTTCACATTATTAATAAACGTCTATACCTACATATAAAACATTTTTTCTGACTTCCAAAAAAACACTAGTTACAAAGTGATTAGTTAAACATCTAAGATTCTAAGTATAGTATATATATGTAGTTATGTACATATAAAAAAATATTTATATAAAAAACAAATGACTTCTAAAAAAACGTAAGTGATTTGAATTTCGGAAGTCGGTGTCTTTGATTTTGTATTTTCTACCGACTTATTTTTCACTGTGTGGTGATTTTTTGGAAGTTATGGTTGTTTATTTTTTTATTGTAAAATAGTTTTTTATTTCACTTTTTAGTTGTTGCCACAACTAAAACCTAGAGTTCCCTCGGTATCGCCAAGATGCCATCATCAAATCTTGACCTGATAACAATAGGACCTTTCAAACAAAAAAAAATAATTTTCCAAATCGGTCCGAGTAATCGGGGAGTAAATATAACACTTATATAAAAAAATAAGTACCTACTTTAAAAAACTAAGAAATATGCGCGATGAAATCGTGTTTTTTAGTTATTTTTTAAAGTTCAAGTTTATAGTCAACGTAAGTTTATAGTTATGACGATTATTAGCAAGCTCAAGGGATTTGCAAGTGCAATATATTGAGGGGTTTACTAGTAACCCCTAAAGAGTTCCACTATTCATCTACTGACTCCATCATCAGAACCTCGACACTAAGTGCAATTATATTGCTATAGGTACTGCAATTTGTACTTTCGGCAGTAGGTAAGTATCTAATTTTATTAGATACCTACTGCCAACAATAACAAAGCCAGCAAACATTGCTGAAAAAAACAAATTAGATACTTTCCAGCCCTTCGGAGAAACTAAATCGCACGATTGTAATAACTAACACTTTGAGCTATGAAAACCAGCCTTATTGCTGCGATATAAAAGTGCAGTTGCACTGAAGTTCTAATAACGATAATAAGTTATCGGCTATTTTGAAACAGACGCAAAAATTAGAATTATTTATTGACACACTAACAAGGCAATTTTCATGCTGAGCATTACATGTATGTTGTTACTTGTTAATGAACTGCCTTGAAATCGAAGAGACTTTAATGATCTAATAAAGTCTTTTGCCACGACAAGATAAGGATTATATTACACAAACATCAATTGTTCTAGAACAGTATTAGAAACCAGTTTAATGAGGTCCTTGCTACCCCTCGTTATTGTACGCGCAGTTGAAAAACGCGATTACATTTTCGCACCACAGAGGACCTCATTATTTTGGTCGGTGGGCACGTGGGCGGAGAGCTCGATTAGGGCGGAGTCTCTGGGCGCCGAACCATCCCTGACCCTCACACCGAGCACAGTCACAATCGCGTCAACTGCGGCGACACTACTCCTCCAGCTTTCACGGCTCCTTGACGTGCTTTGGAATTTAATTGTCGTTCTAGTGTTACATGTGTTGTGATTCAAGTATTTCAAAAAAAATATTATCATTTTTCTATCATGGAGGGGCCTAATGGAATCAGGTGCTCTTCGTTAGATAATCCTACGAGTGTAGTGCCCTTGCCCGTGGGAGGTTCACCGATCTCAGCCAACAGTTCTGACAACTACATGTACGATGACGACTCGTCGATGTCCGATGGTAGCCTGTACGCCAGTGATCAAGAAAATCTGTCCACTCCACGAAGAAGGTACAGATCTTTAGCAAAACTTAAGTACGTACGATTCCGTATCCTAATACTTCCTAATTATTGCTTGGCAATTTTTCAGTCTCTTGAGTTATATTGTCGAATTTTTTGGTGCACTTAACATGTCTCTGCTTCTTCGTAGAACAAAATGCGATCTTGCGACTTCAGTGATTTTTAACCAGTTATAAATATTTTTTTCTGTTCATCATATTTAATTTTCACTCCCTGACTTCAAAAAAAAATGTAAATAGGACTTTTCTAGAATAATTAACTGTAGGTAAATCGAACAAGAAGTGATTTTCAAATTAAACTCTCTCAACTTGATTTAAAAAATCCAGTTTTTTAAACGCTTGGCGGATTCACAATGATTATCAACGAAGTAGGTACATTACTTACTCTCGTACGGAGGTGAATCAGGCTAATCAAGCCAATTCATCTCTGGAAAAAAATATATTGTCAGCAGAACAAATGAGGACACGCAGTTTCAGGTTGTTAGGCCAAAGAGGAAGTAGTTTGCAAGATCAAAACGCTGGCAAGGATTGTAATATAACATTATTATACCTATCATCAACTAACTGATATTTAGGGACAAAATAGATGTTTTTTCATGGACAATTATAGCACATTTGCACTTGCTTTAAAGTATTATTGCGTGCCTCAGCTTTTGCGACCACTTACTGCTTCGATAAAGTTCAGCTCAGACCTCACCTATAGTGATTCCCTCATTTGTTTCTAGGTCGGACTTCCGGCGCCTCCACAGACGTAGATCTTCATTGCGGTGCCCTCAGCAGCAGATCCAACAGCGTCAGGCCGCCAACCTACGCGAACGCCGTCGAATGCAGTCCATCAACGAAGCCTTCGAAGGACTACGTGCACATATTCCTACTCTGCCTTATGAGAAGAGGCTGTCTAAAGTTGACACGTTGAAGCTAGCCATTGGATATATTGGCTTTCTGGGTGAACTGGTCAGTATTGCTTTCAGGGCTTTTTTTGTTCTTTAATTAAACAGTGTAGCAGTAGCCTGAAAGTCTTTGAAAGTATTATCTTCATCACTTATTGTAAGCTAACTAAATCGAGGTAGGACAGATCTAGGCTATATTTTTATAATATTGCAAACAATGGCGTGGAGGAAAAGATAAGGGACCTATCTACCTTTTAGAAGACTATAAACTAACTGCCCTGGCTCAGCGACCCGAACTAATTCGTCACATCTGAAAGCAAAACACTTACAAAAACTTATAAATATCCTACTCTATTTTCTGTCTTAGCGAACTGATGACACACTTTCTCCAAGCAATACCTTTTTGGATCCTTCAGGGATGAAGTGATTGGTAATACTTTGGAATAACATAGGTTTTCTATATACTCAGGTACGAGTGGACCGCTGTTCATCAGAAACCACTCTGTCAGGATTAGCCAACACTCACAACAAGGAGGAGCAGAAGAAAGTTATCATTAAAGGTAAGATTCCTTAGGTAGGTACCTTACTTTAACTTAAACTATGTGACTATTTGACACTTCCTACGATTAAATTACCTTTGTGCAAAAAGTTTTTGTAAGGTATTAAAAATATAATAGTACAGCCGGTCGATTCTGTAAAAATCTCACCGTGAGAACTTAGGTGAAGTAAGTTTGTTTTTGTAAGGAATTGACACTATTGACAGCTCACTTCACATAAGATTTCACGGTGAGGTTTTTATAGAATAGCACCGCTGGAGAGCAATTTATTTTGTCGTAGTCGTAAAATTTGTTGTTTAATTGCAAGATAATTGAAATTTAAATTGTTTATTAAAATAATTGATGTACATATAATATTAATAAAATTATAGGTATTTAATCATTGGATTCTATCTGAAATGGGAATTAACCTGTACCTCAGGTGTACATAAATTGCTTAGCAATTGGACCTGCAGTGCGATTCTGTAACCGTCTCACCGTGAAAACTTAGGTGAAGTGAGCGTGCAGTGAGTTGTCATTAGTGTCAATCCCTAGCATCAGATGGAATGATTTCTTACGGAATGAGCTCACTTCACCTAAGTTCTCACAGAATAGACAGGCTGTACCAAATTACAAACATGCCTGCAAAGGGATAAGGCAAAGTAGCCATAGGTGCAAACCTATGGCTACACCTTTCTATCTCCTGCTTACTTATGTCTAGATGGAGGAAAATTGAAAACAATTTTAGTAATGATTCCAAATTTTTTTTAAAATAATTTTCGCTTGCTTGACCATAGTCCCGCTGTTTCACTGAAGTTTTTCTCGAGATCTAGGATACGTATATTAGGTATCTGAATATTGGCGCAATGGTAGGTCTTGATGACGGTGCACACAGATCACCAGTTTAAGATATATTTTTTTTGCGTTCGACTTTTTTGACTCAATTTCCTGGTAACCTTCTTCGTCAGGACGCTTTTCTTGAGATTGGCTTGATTGACTAATAGGAATTAACGTGGTCTCGAAGTAAGGAATCCTTGAGTGGTCATAGTGAATAAGGGCCAAGGAGTAGTAGTGGATCCGTGTGATGCTAGACTCCTGCTAGAGGGCATGGTCTATTATTTTAGAATAGATCACTAAGTACATACTCTTAACAAATGCGTATTATAACAACAACAGGGCTATAGGTTGGCTAGCAAAAGTCGAGACTGTTGGCAAAACAAGTTATTTTTTTTTAGTAAAACTTGATCTAATCAGTAGATAACATTAAAAATTGATGCACAAATAAAGTCATACAGATGTGAGGTGTCCAATGGAGCATGCATGCATAAGTACCAGAGCGATGCGGTGGGTTAGGCGGTGGCGGTGCCAGGGTGCGCGACCCCTGCAATATGTTTGTGCACCTTTTAATGATCGATACACCACTAATGTGGGTTCATTACATACACACAATTAATTGCTGTACAAAAGATTGCGTTTTCACCTACATGGCGAAAAAAAAAATATTAGCCTACTTTCAACACTTCTACAAATTCAAATGTAACTCAACATATTTTTTTAATGACTATTCATTACCGACTGACATAGGTGCTTTACTTACGCGCTAATTTATTTATGATTAGCTTCCGCCCGTGGCTTCGCCTGTGAGGTATGTCCATAAAAACTATCCTACGTCGTTCCCCGGGATGCAATATATCTCTCTGCCAAATTTTATCGAAATCTGTTCAGTGGTTTAGACGTGAAAAGGTAACATACAGACAGACAGGCAGAGTTACTTTCCAGATAATATTATAGTATGTATTTTACAATAATTTTCCATCGTTGCGAGCTACCCTTTAGGACTGCAGTTTGCACATGGTGGATGGCAATTACGTACGTCACCCATCGCGTGTGATAAACGCATAATCGTCGTCATCGTTAATATCTCGATTGGTCCAGTAGCTTTGTTCTCACGGTACATCACTATCGCGTGATGATGTGACGAGCCCAGTCCGGGCCCCCGTGGGATCCCGCTACCGTGTCATTTAATTTTATTGTTAATGATAAAGTTCTCTCCTACAATGTGTTATTGCTGCATCTGACATTTTTAATTGAATACATAGGTGCATTAAGTCACGCCTGCAATCCCCGAAGGGGTAAACAAAGGTGTTCTCCGTTTACGTCTTGGGGAGGAGTTTTTGCACCTACGATCCATATAATAGACGGATAAGTAATTTAATTGAATAGTATAACTACGTTCGTTTTTTTCATATTTGTGATTGTACTATGAATACACTTTTGTCTTACCCTTCGGGAATTATAGACTTCGGGAGCTCTACCACTTCGGAGTCTCACAGGTTGCAGCGAAAGTTCGTGATTGCTTTTAACCAATGAAGTTGAAATATTGTGGGCTTGTTTTTGTAAGTTTGTATGGAATGCCGTACGGCGTAAACGGTCTTAAATTAGCCATTTTGTTTAGTACTTGCACCCTAATTGCGAAAATTATCTCAATTTGAATAATTTTGAAGGATCTGGGGGCACGGGAGTGCCCCCGCCAAGACCAGCCAAGCGAAGCGCAAGGGCACTACCTACCTTTTCTCGAAGCACTTCGTCGTATTTTTGAACCCTCTTAACTTGGGTTTGGATTATACCAGATAAACAAAATTTTCGGAATATGATGCCAGTGGTTGACTTATTAAACCTATAAAGTTTCAATTGCATAGCTCTTATACTTTAGATTTTATTGATATCTAAAATACCCCGATTTCGTCACTGACTCACTGACTGATGATCATCAAAATTCTTAAGGTACTTCCTGAAGTCCTAGAAAGCTGAAATTTGGTATGTAAGCTAGTAATAGTACACAAACAACAAAAAAATATTAAAACTTGAAACTTTTACCCCCAAAAAAAAAAAAAAATCCGTAAATTTTGATGCTAGAGGTCTGAAAATTTATATAGGGGGTCCTTGTTATAAATAAACCCCAAAAAAAGAAAGAAAAAACTGGCCAAGTGCGAGTCGGACTCGCACACGAAGGGTTCCGTACCACAAGGCAAAAACGCCGAAAAAAACATGTTTTTTGTATGGGAGCCCCCCTTAAATATTTATTTTATTTTAATTTTATTATTTATTATTAAAGTTAAAATACAACTGAGTATTTTGTGAATATTTCAAGGGCCTACCTATTACCATTTTTGATATCGAGCAAAAAAGGGCAAAAAAATCGCGTTTGTTGTATGGGAGCCCCCCTTAAATATTTATATTATTTTGTTTTTAGTATTTGTTGTTATAGCGGCAACAGAAATACATCATCTGTGAAAATTTCAACTGTCTAGCTATCGCGGTTCTTGAGATACAGCCTGGTGACAGACAGACGGACAGACGGACAGACGGACAGACGGACAGACAGCGAAGTCTTAGTAATAGGGTCCCGTTTTTACCCTTTGGGTACGGAACCCTAAAAATGAACAACAGCAAAAATACTCGTATAAATATCATAAGCAACTTACAAAAAGAAATGAAATCCCACAAAAACATTTCATGTTAAATGTTGCCAAGACGAGACCCATGTAGCTCGCACTGTCAAAAAGTAATCAGATCTCATGTAGAGCCAAGCTTCTAACTCTACACGCCCTAACTCTACAAGGCCTGACTTCGCAAACTCTACACCTTAGTCAAAATAATATGGCTTGGCCATTTCGCTACATTCACATGAGCGTAAGGTGAAAAACTCTCATACTGTTAATGGTTCTTGTAGTAACGAAACGGCCAAACCAGATATTTTGACTAAGGTGTAGAGTTTGCGAAGTCAGGCCTTGTAGAGTTAGGGCGTGTAGAGTTAGAAGCTTGGTTTTACATGAGATCTGATTACTTTTTGACAGTGCGAGCTACATGGTCTCGTCTTGGCAACATTTAACATGAAATGTTTTTGTGGGATATTGCTGATCCATTGCTTCATATGTTTGAAAAATTTGTCTGCTCCACAACGTAAATTACGCAATGAATGTTGTTGAACAGTCAAAATGAAACCCATTGCTGCTGATAGTGTCAATAGTGTGTTACGCAATTACCCCGCATAACAAGTTCTAAAGGTTTTCTTTGTAGTTACCGGTCAAACCCGATTTTAGGATGAACCAGTTCACCGGCGACATAGGATGCAAGAGCGAGCGAAGTGCACCCCGAGGTTAGGTTTGGTTAGGTTACTTTGCCCCCCGGTGGGTTCCCGCATTGTCGAGGCGGGGGGGCTCAGTAGCCGTGGCTTGGACACCCACGGTGAAGCGAAGAGGAACCCGAGGAGGGGCCGCTCGTCAGGGCTTTTGCCTGTAAGCCGACGACGTTGCGGCCACCAAGTAGGTTGCGGTGCCGCTTCGGCGACATCGCAACTGAGGCGGGCCGCGATGTCGTAACGGAGGCATCGCGGCTGAGGGTTGAAGGCCGCGGCGGGAGAGGAGTGCCGGTATTGCGGTGCGCCGCTCTCCCTACCTTCCGCGGCCTTGACGGGGTCGCCACCGTTCGATGGCGGACGCGGTGGGGCCGCAGGGGAGGAGGAGTGTCGGTATGACGTTGGCCGCTCTCCCTATCCTCTGCGGCCGAAAATTAGCAGGCGGCGGGGCCAATGTCCTGACCCGTCGCAGGGGGACCAAGGGTGCCCAGACACGGGGTCGTCTGGCGCCCATATGCTGGTTTGGTCCCTGGGATGGTCACGGCGTGCTATGTGTTCTGGTGCGCCGGTGATGGGGAGTACTCCCCAGTGGAGGGTCCGGTGGCGGACAGCCGCGGCGGGTTCACGGATGAGTGCTAACGCGTGCCCGTGTTTCCGCCGTAAGCGGCAGAGGAGGACACCGTGGAGTTTTAGTGGGTTAGAGTCCCACATAACTGCACTATCTCCCCGTGGTAGTGCAGAATGCATGAGCATTTCTCAACGTTAAAAAAAAAAAAAAAAATGGTTAGGTTACTTTAAACCCTTTACACAGAAATAGGAGCCCCGCTGAGCGGGGCTCCGTCGACATAGGATGCAAGAGCGAGCGAATGAACTGGTTTGGCCTAGGCGAAACTAGTTCATCCTGAAATCGGGTTTGGCCGGTAACATATATAATCGAAACTTGCGTTTTCGTAACTACAGTCCGGCCGCCGAGAGAATGCGTTTGTGACACCTGTCAGAGCGACAATTCAAGTGACTAATAAAGATCAAATTTGTGACACCTGTCAGAGCGACAATTCAAGTAACTAATAAAGATCAAATTCGCAAAACACGTATTCGTTTGTATGAAAGTTACAGGTGTCAAGAATGCATTCTCTCAGTGACGGCACTGTAGCCAAGATTTCTCCTTTTAAAATAAGCTATAGATTAAGACAACTTCTCTACACGTAAATGATTTAAATTCACTCAAAGCAATTAACGTCACAATAGACCAAAGAAATATAGGGGAATAAATATTCAAAACAATACACCCCTAATTTGACACACAAAAAGCATTGTAAGTACACTTGTGCCGAAACTGAACGCGCTAAAAGTGTAAACAAGGGTGTAGGCAGCATTATTTGCGAATCACGCCGTAGCAAATTGAAAGATCACCCCCGCTAACAGCCCGGAGTGTATTGGAACACTATTAAGCGTCCCCAGACCCCACTTATGGACATAATGTGCAGATTGTCTTGAAAATTTAGTTTTTTAAATTATCATACTCTATCTCAAAACGTATCATCTCGAGATAAATAGAAATCTAAGACATCGCTCAAGGGTAAAAAAATATGTACACAGTGGTTTCTCAACTAGCAAAAGGCACGCAAATTCAAATCCGACAAAGCTGCATAACAGCTTTTTGTATTAACTATTACAAAAAAAAAAACGTCAAAAAAGAACAAGCTCGCTGGCCAGTTGGTCAAAACGGTATTTAATGCCAACTTTGGGCGATGCATTTGGTTCAAATCCACGTAACTCCGTGCTCTTTTGGAAATTATTTCTTAGGATAAACGTAAAAATTCGGTGCTTTTTTTATTTTAGTGGTACAGAATATAGTGACTAAATATTATTATTACATAGTTCTCTACTACACAAGTCCATTAACCGAGCTCTGGGACAGGCCTTTTATAAGACCCAAAAACGACAACGACATATATTATATGCATATGACCTCTATATTACGACGAGCCACCTTTTCCTGGCTTTCCTGGAACAAATAGGGTCAGTAACATCTGGGTCACAGAGTACTTTTTGATAGACTAACCGGGTTAATATCCTATTTACACGGTGCAAGTTTATTACTTGTGGCATACCATAGAGGAACAATTGACTGGCACCGCATAAATTCCTATAAACCGTCATATAAATATCGAATTAAAGCATCTTAGGATCCTATTTACACGGTGCAAGTTTATTACTTGTGGCATACTATAGGAACAATTGACTGGCACCGCCTAGATTCCTATAAACCGTAATACAAATATCGAATTAAAGCATCTTAAGATCCTATTTACACGGTGCAAGTTTATTACTTGTGGCATACCATAGGAACAATTGACTGGCACGGCTTAAATTCCTATAAACCGTCATATAAATATCGAATTAAAGCATCTTAAGATCCTATTTACACGGTGCAAGTTTATTATTTGTGGCATACCATAGGAACAATTGACTGGCACCGCCTAAATTCCTATAAACCGTCATATAAATATCGAATTAAAGCATCGATTTATCGAACCTGGACTCAACAAAACATGACCCAAGTGTTGATAAAACACAATAATATTCCGATGTGTTACAGATAATGACAATACTATGGTCGCAGTATAACGTATAATCTCTTTTTCAATTATTAAAAAGCACCTTATCGAAGTGTAATGTAGGATTTACATAGAGATTAAAGCGCACGTGCGCCCTTTCACACTGGCGTTGCGTGGCGTCAAGTGATTTCGTTCCTGTATTGTTTTTTATTCACGAACCCAACCAAAAAGTATTTATATAATGTGATACGCTAAGTGGCAAACTGTATACGGAAGGAAAATTTAAAATTAATGTTTGGAACGAAGAACTTTGACGTTTTCATTGTTATTTCAGATTTCAGCGCAAAGATTATAGTAAGATATGGCGTAAGATTTTGAAAATTATTTTCTAAGTGACTATTTTTTTTTTCATCTTTTACCTTAAAGAAATTTAACAATGCCGATCAAACTTTTGCTCGCTCGTCAAATATTCGACTCGACGGGCGTGCCGACCATCGAAGTGGATATGGTGACGGAACTTGGACTATTCCGCATTGCGGTTCCATCAACTGATCAGAAAAGAGTTGCAGAATCATTACAGCTACGAGATAATAATCCCGCAGAGTACTACGGTATGGGTGTATTAAATGCTGTCAAAAATATAAACAATATAATCGCCCCAGAACTCATTAAACAGAACCTCGAGGTAACCATGCAGAAAGAAATAGATCAGTTCATGGTTGCCCTCGACGGCACTGAGAACATGTCAAGGCTCGGCGCGAACGCTATAATGGCTGTGTCGCTGGTAGTGGCCAAGGCTGGAGCCGCCAAGAAAGGGATGCCTCTGTACAGACACATTTCAGACATGGCAGGGGTCACCACCATCATATTGCCAGTTCCGCACTTTACAGTCCTGACTGGCGGAATATTGTCCTCCAACGGATTGCCATTTCAAGAATATTCAATTATGCCAACTGGAGCGTCATCCTTTACAGAGGCCATGCGTATTGGTACAGAAATATATACGTATGTTAAAAACGTGATATTGTCCAAATACAATGTGGAGTGTACGTACGTCAGCGATAACGGCGGTTTCTCCATTCCAATCCTAAGCCATAGAGACGCGCTTCTTTTCCTAACCGACGCTATCAAGCAATGCGGATATCATGGCAAGGCTGAAATAGCCATCAACGCAGCAGCAATGGATTTACACAAAGATGGATCTTATGATTTAGAATTCAAGAACCCAAATTCAAATCCTCAAGAATATATTTCGTCTGACAAGCTCGCCGAAATCTATTTGGACAACGTAAAAGAATTCCCAGTGTGTTCTATTGAGGACGGTTTCGAATATGATGACTGGTCTGCTTGGTCCCTGCTTACGGCTCGTACATCGGCGCAACTGTTCGGCAACGACTTGACGCAGACCAACCAGAGAAGGGTTGGCATGGCCATCGAGAAAAAAGCGGGAAATACAATTGGTTTGCGAATAAATCAAGCGGGTACGTTGAGCGAGGTCATCGAATGTTACAAGATGATTAAAGCAGCTGGATTAGGTGTGGTTGTCGTTGATAGATGGGGCGACACTTCTGATTTGTTCCTGGCTGACTTGGTGGTAGGGTTGTCCGCGGGCCAGCTGAAGTGTGGCGCGCCCGCGCGTGGCGAGCGCATCGACAAGTACAACCAAGTGCTCAGGATAGAGGAGGAGCTAGGAGCGCTGTCTAAGTACGCTGGCAGGAACTATCGCGGGCAGCTGTAGAAAATCATAGCGGTTTTATATTGTCATTTTTATTTATAATAAAAAGGTAACACAAAAATTTCAAAATAATGTAACTATTCCCTTATTTATTTAACTAGCTGTGTCCCGCGGTTTCGCCCGTGTTAATTTGAGGAAAAAACCTACTTACTAAAATAATATATATTCCATTACTATAAGGCTGGTTTTAGAGTCGCGCTGACCGCACGCTGACCGTCGGCGCTGACAGCTTGAAACGTATGAACTTCTAGGAAGCGTTTTAGAATAACGCGTAGCTATCAGCGCGTGCGTTTCATACGTTTCGGCTGTCAGCGCCGACGGTCAGCGTGCGGTCAGCGCACGCGCTGATAGCTACGCGTTATTCTAAAACGCTTCCTAGAAGTTCATACATTTCAAGCTGTCAGCGCCGACGGTCAGCGTGCGGTCAGCGCGACTCTAAAACCAGCCTAAGAGTATTATATATGAGATTATTACATAAGTCCTCATGACTAGTAAACAACTATGATATCTCCTAAGATATTCATTGAAATCAAATTGGGGGGGGGGGGGGGGGGGGTCCGGACCCGTGGACTACGGTCATGATGTCAAGGATAATTTTGTAAAATTCCTCGTGGTCAAATCAGTTTGACTACTAAGTTAGACCACGAGGAAGGAACGTAATTTTGTTCATTAAATAATTGTGATGAATAAAGTATTTATTTGGATAAGGATTAATATCATGTTTATAAAAGCACCTTCGCAAATAATGTATTATTTTAGAACAAAAAGATTGCTATAAAAACGAAGTTATAGTTGAGTCAACCTTAAAAGATAGACATAAATGCTGTTGCGGATTTTTTTTTGAACTTTTAAAGGGAAACAATTAACCGATTACGCAGCGTACGCAACGGAAGCTCTCAAAAGAAATAATTTTTCCCATTTTTGCAACATTTTTCATTGATGCTCAGCTTGCATTGGTCGTAGCGTGATGTTTATAGCCATTAGCTTTCCTCGAATGGACTTTCCAACACAAAACGAATTTTTCAATTCGAACCAGTAGTTCCCGAGATCAGCGCGTTCAACCAAACAAACAAACAAACTCTTCAACTTTATAATATTGGTATAGGAACCGATCCAGACTGAATTTTACAAGCATCGGACCTACCGACCTACCTATACTAAAAGATACCTATATAAAAAACTAGCTTCCGACCGCGACTTCGTCCGCGAGGTATGTCGATTAAAACTATCCTATGTCCGTCCCCGGGATGCAATCTAACTCTCTGCCAAATTTTATCGAAATCCGTTCAGTGATTTAGGTGTAAAAAGGTAACATACAGACAGACAGACAGAGTTACTTTCGAATTTATATTACTAGTATCGATTCTTCGCTCCTGTCTAATATTAAATAACACAAATCTGACTATTTCCTAAGTACGTAACGAACGCACAAATTGCCGGAAATACTCATTATGTCCATTGTGACATGATATAAACTGTTATTATAGCACTTGTAGTTATAGAGGGGTGAACTCGAGACTGGATACTAGTGGTTACATGAACTTACTAGGTAGGTAACTATTTCTAACAAACATCGCAAATGGTTCTCTTTAAAAAAAACACTTTATGTATCATGCTCTGCATCCTGACTGACTTTTTTCGATGGTGCAAGATAACAATTATTAACAATAATAGATACAACAGAGCTCGGTAACCAAAGTAAAGGCGTAAACTTAATACCTATTAGGAGGGTTTACGCCGTACGGCATTTCATACAAACTTTCAAGCCCTTGTTTTTCGAAATAAATGAACCGATTTTAATGAAACTTCATACTCATAAGCAGGATACAAAGGTCTACAAAGTTACTTAAGAACATTTTCGAAAAATAGGGTTACAGCCAAATTAGACAGATTTTAAATTTTCCATAGAAACAGAGATTTCCAGTTATCTTTTTTTAAATAAGACATTTCGAGGCGTAAACACTCTTGAGGCATTTTGCATTTTGAATTTGCAAATAACACAATTTTGTTCTAAAAAACAAGTCCCGCCCTGTTATCAGTATAATGTATCAATGAATTTGTTATCATAAGCGCAATACAATGAAAAAAATAATCGACAAGAACGGGTCAACCCTATCGGGGTGTATAGTAGGGGCCTAAGGGCCCATAACAGTGCGCACGTGCGCTCCCCTCATGTGGCGGCCCCCTCACATCACAGGGCCACACGGGGCCGCACGGGCCTTAACGCATTTGTGAACTGTTTAGTTAGCCCTCTTTACGTCTCACAAAAATAATTGTAGATAAATAAACCTCAAGTTGAAGCGCTTAGGGGGTTCCGGAGCGATTGTGCGCGGATAATTAAAGTTGGACGATTAGCTGTTTTTTTCACTGTTCATTTCTCTTGTGTTGATGAAATTATGTATTATGACGTCCCGTTCCGGAAAAAGCCCCAAAAGTAAAGATATTTTCCTCTTGCATTTCGGTAAAAATAACATCACTTTTTTTGTTCTTAGTAGGTTCAGCTTCTTTTCTTAGGAGACGAGACGGATTGAAAGCTGTATCAAAAAAACTATAATTTGTTTAGGTGCATCGCATATGTTTTTTTATGTACTCCCCTACTCCTCGATTTAGGTGAGGCGGAACCATGCGGAGCCATACTTTACCTACTAAAGGGTCCATTGGACTGCGACTTTATATACCTCGTAGCGCGCGTAGCCAGGGCTACGAAACTCGTAGAGGCCTGAAATGTTCGTGACATCTCAAGCTCACGAACACGAGTTTCGTAGCCCCGGCTACGTTATATGATTATGGCCGGGTATGATTTCCTAATGCTCTATAGACTTTGCTTTCCGGAAAAAACAGTCACCATAAAGACCAATAGGAAAACTAAATGGAGCTCTCGTGGGATAAAACTCTGTAGTAGAAAACAAAGACAACTACTTTGGAAATATAGGTGCAATCCTGACTTAAGTAATAAACAAACTTTTAAAAAATATACTGTATTATTTAAAAAAATAATGCGTTTAACCCAGAAGTCGCAAAATAACCATTTTATACAGAACTCTCAAAATAGATCGAAGGCAGTTTGGAAAATAATAAATAAATCTAAATCAAGTTTGCCACATGATACAATAAATGCCATACAAAAAGATCAACTTTCTATAACGAATCCTATTGACATATCTAATGAATTCAATAACTATTTTGTTGACGAAATCGAAAATAATAAACAAAATGACATGAATTGGACTAATCAAAATAATATTGAAAATCTGACAGCACAATCCCTATTTATGTTACCTGTTTTGACGACTGACATTATTAAAATAATTGACAATCTAAAAAATACGAACACAATTGGTTATGATGGTGTATCTACAAGAGTTATTAAATATGTTAAAGAAATTATAGCGCCACCTCTCGCACACATCATTAATTTATGCATCACTGATGGCATATTTCCGAAAGGTCTAAAAAAGGCCATAATTAAACCTCTATTTAAAAGAAACGACAAAACAGATGTAAAAAACTATAGGCCGATAGCAAAACTCCCAGTACTTTCAAAAATATTTGAAAAAGTAATTTATAATTCAATTTATACGTACTTTGAAAAGTTAAACCTATTCTGCAAGGAACAAAAAGGATTTCGTAAAAATCATACTATTAATATGGCACTTTACGATTTATTACAACATATTATGACATCAGTAGATAAAAATAATCCAGTATGTGCAATCTTTACTGATATGACCAAGGCATTTGATTATGTAGATCACAAGATATTACTGCAAAAACTACATGGATATGGCATAAGGGGCAATGTTCTGAAACTTGTTGAATCATACCTTAGTGACAGATATCAATACACGGAAATATCTAGAATATGTCATAAGACTAAAACGCAGATCATATATAGATCAAAACCAAGACACGTAAGATTTGGCGTGCCCCAAGGTAGCGTGCTAGGGCCGTTATTATTTCTGATATATATAAATGATCTGCCAAAAATAATACGACACAAAATGATCCTATTCGCCGATGATAGCACAGCTGTTATAGGATGTGATAATGTTACAACTTATCAAAATGATATTAATGAATGCCTTCTCAATATCATCCGTTGGATGAATAATAATAATCTCATAATTAATTTAAATAAAACTAAGGTGATGCACTTTCATCAACGGCAACCACATCCAAATATTGATATAACTTATAATAACCACAAAATAGAAGAAGTAAATAATGCTAAGTTTTTAGGTATAACCATCGACAGTAAGCTTACTTGGAAACCCATGATAGAAGAACTCTGTAAACGCCTGAGTAAATCTGCTTATGCACTCTTTCAGTTATCAAAAAAGGTGAATAAAGATACGTTACTGGTAGCATACCATGGACTTGTAGCTTCTGTGTTGCGATATGGCGTAATTTTTTGGGGGCAGTCGACTGACCGTGAGCTTGTATTTAGGATGCAAAAAAGATGTGTCAGAGCAATGTGTAATATAAAAACAACGGATAGCTGTAGACCCTATTTTAAGTCTTTAAAAATACTTACCCTTCCAGCATTATACATATTGGAAACTGCATTGTTTGTGAAAAGAAACACACAACTGTTTACAAAAATATCTTCAACTAAAAAAACTCCATTGCGTGCCCAATATGTAAACAAACTATGTAATCAAAAATGTAAGACCGCATTGATGCGAAAAAGTTTTTTTGGTATGGCACCTAAAGTGTTTAATAAAATTCCCAATGACATAAAAAACTTGACATTGTATAAATTTAAAAAAGCCCTTATCAAATTATTAATTGACAAATGTTATTATAATGTAGACGAATTTTTGAATGACCAAATATTAGAATAATGCATTTTTTTTTTTTTACTATTTATTAATTTTATTCTATTTAAGTAATGTATCTTTTTTATCCTTTTCATGTTAATTAATTTAAAATAATTTTCTTTTTTACTTTTATTTTTATGACATAATGTACCTACCTAATGACTCCTAATGGGTCCCTCATAAATTTGTATGTCTTAATTATGACAAAACATAGAGCATGCCCTATTTATGTAAACACCTATGTATACACCTATGTTTCACAAATAAACTGATTGATTGATTGATTGATTGATACGCGCGCTACGAAACTCGTAGAGGCCTGAAATGTTCTTTAGGTATTGGAATGTGATATTAAAATTATGAACCTGAAATAAAGTACCCGCAAATGTCAAACTGTCGTATATTATCCTATTTTGGTTGCATACGAACAGTGAAAAATAAAATTATATAAGTTTAGTACTTATATAATTATATTTTGAAACCGGTATGGTATTTCTAAAATCATCGTTTTTTAACAATATTTTTTTTAACAAAAATACCGACTTCCACAAAAACAAAGTGAAAAATAACTTTAATTTCGGAAGTCGGTGTCTTTGGATCTGTATTTTAGTGGTTTGCCACCGACTTCCGAAATTAAAGTTATTTTTCACTTTGTCGTGTTTTTTTGGAAGTCGGTTTTTTTTTTGTTAAGTAATAGTTTTTATTTTTCGCTTTTTAGTGGGTCTGCTTGTAATTTATCTAAGTTACAATAGCCTAGTTTCATCTTGCTCATCGCCTTTTACACAATATTGCTTTTCCCGATGCAGGGACGTTAATTGTTGAGGAGTTCTCCTGGTCCACCAACAGCTCCATTTCATCATTCGCATTGTGACGAGCATAAATTGCTTAGCAACCATATTAAAGGAATCGAATCGCAACCCGTGAAATACTTATTATGGAGTAGTTCCGGTGGCCATCTGTGGTCTTCATCATCAGTACCACTTCACCAAATGGTGCTTTCCGAGAGCAAATGCGTTACTATAAAAAATACCCAAATCGCTATAGGTGTGCCTATATCTAATATTTAAAGAGTTCCTTCGGTTTCACCAGGATCCCATCAGGATTTTGCAAATCGGTTCATAAACAGCGGAGTTCTGAGGTAACACAAATAAAAAAAAATCTACCGAATTGATAACCTCCTCCTTTTTTTAAGTCGTTTAAAAAACAATATGTACATAATTTAAAAGCCAACAGTAAATAATTTGAACACTTAGTTATTTTCTTGTCTTGAGAGGGGCCCGTGGCCAAATAATAACAGCCGCACAGGTCGATCGATCAGGTTAAGCTACGCTTGCCGCGGTTGGTCTGTGGATGGGTGACCATCTTTACATACCGAGACCCCTCCGTGCCTCGGAAAGCACGTTAAGCCGTTGGCCCCGGCTGTCATTCTTTGACAGTCTTTGACAGTCGATACGGGTAGTCAGAAGGCCGAAAGTCTAACAACCAGTCTTACCAAGGGGTATCGTATTACCCTGTAACTGGGTTACTGAGGGTTACTTGGGTTGTGGAGGTCAGATAGGCAGTCGCTCCATGTAAAATACTGGTAATCAGTTGCATCCGGTTAGACTGGAAGCCGACCCCAACATAGTTGGGAAAAAGCTAGGCAGATGATGAGTTATTTTCTTGTAATTTTGTTTATTATATACTTATAGTTGAATTACTGGGACCCGTGGCTAAATAATAACAGCCGCACAGGTCGATCAATCAGGTTAAGCTACGCTTGCCGCGGTTGATCTGTGGATGGGTGACCATCTTTACATACCGTGACCCCTCCGTGCCTCGAAAAGTGTCCCTGCTGTCATTCGTGGATCTTTGACAGTCGTTAAGGGTCGTCAGTAGCCCGAAAGTCTGACAACCCAGTCTTACCAAGGGGTAACGTATTACCCTGTAACTGGGTTGTGGAGGTCAGATAGGCAGTCGCTCCATGTGAAATACTGGTATTCAGCTGCATCCTGTTAGATTGGAAGCCGACCCCAACATAGTTGGGAAAAGGCTAGGCAGATGATGAGCTAGCTAATTCGTTGCAATGCCTTCTCCGTTTTTTTTGTTAAGGACCTTCTCCGGTGCGCACACAACAACTAGTTTACGAAGATAGCCCTTACCTTATTAATCTTTATTATTTTTATAAATAAAAAGAAAAGTCCTGACTGACTGATTGACTGACTCATCAACGCCCAGCCCAAACCCTCGGACCGAACCTCTGTGCAAAACTGAAGTTTTGCACAGAGGTTCCCTTTATAATGTAGACAAGGAATAAGGAAGGATTTTTCGAAATTCAACCCCTAAGAGAGGTAAATAGGGGATGAAAGTTTGAATGAACAATCTTATTCCTTGAGTTAGTAAACTTGAAACTTGGCAGGAGTAATCTAAGTAAATTATGAAGTTTAGCATTTTTCGTTTTTCTAAACTACCTAACTAAAGAGGGATTGGGGAGCGTCAAAAATGGAAGAATTTTAACGCACAGTCCGATTAACTCGAAAGTCTGTATTTATACTTAGACCAAAATCTATACATATATAATTATATAAAATTCAAAGTCCTGATTGACTGATCAACGCACAGTCTAAACCGCTGGTCCTAGAGACAGGAGGGTGCGTTCTTAGTGAAGACCTAGGTATCCATTAAGGAAAGGGTTTTTGAAATTCCACCCCTAGGGGGGTGAATAGGGGGAGGGTCAAATTTCACGCGGACGAAGTCGCGGGCAGAAGCTAGTAATAACATAATTATGGTCTAGTTTACGAATTGAGGCACTCCCTGAAGCCCCATTTTCACGACGCAACGTGCTTGCCTGACGCATACAACAAAATTGAAGCAACAAAAGTCTTGCATTATCATAAACACTGTTTACTTACGGTGCAACCTTTATTTTTGCTTCAACTCAACTTTGGAATGCCACTGGCAATTAAATATACCGTGTAGAAGAACATGTAACAACATGGACATGGCAACTTAGCCATTTCGAAGTTACTAGCTATACTTTATTGCCTACTAGCAGAGCCCCGCGGTTTCACCCGAGTAAGTTTCGATCCCGTGGGAATATCGGGATAAAAACTATCTTATGTCGTTTCCCGGGACCCAAACTATCTCTATACCAAATTTTATCTAAATCGGTTCAGCGGTTTAAGCGTGAAGAAGTAACAGACAGACACATTTTCGCATTTATTAGGGTTCCGTACCAAAATGGTAAAACGGAACCCTTATGGTGAGACTCAGTCTGTCTGTCTGCCACAGCTGAATATCTGAAGAACTACTAATTCTATCAACTTAAAATTTGGAATAGTTTTAGATGACGTTTGCCCAACTATTTTGCAAATAAGAAAGCAATAAAAATATAAGTATATTTTTTGCAACAGTGACTGAAAGGGGGTCCGAAAATTTTGAAGCTCTTTCATATGATGATACCCCACATGTCCTAGTAGCCCCACTACTAGGACATGTGGGGTATCATCATATGAAAGAGCGCTGTTTGCACATTCTCAAACATTTTTTTTCAGGCCGCATAGTTTTCGACTTTTAATGAAAAATGTAAAAAAAAAATACCGTTCCCCCCTTATCTCCGAAGTTTGCAAAGAGAAAATTCTGAAATTATTCTATATGATAGTAGTTTATGTAAAGATAAATGAAACGAAGTCTCTAAATAGCACCCTTTTTCAGAAATCATTAACAAAAGTTAGATATATATATCACTAGCTGACCCGGCAAACGTTGTTTTGCCATATAAATTATTTCTAGCTGCCCGGTGCTACTTCGTTTGCGTGGTGTCCTACTCCTTCTTACCTTACGCTACCCCTACCCTACTCCTACCCTACTCCTACCCTACTCCTAACCTACTCCTACACTACTCCTACCCTACACCTAAACTACTCCTACCCTACTCCTACACTACTCCTACCATACTTCTAGCCTACTCCCATAGATATATTAAATTTTTCTCTGCGTAAGAACCATCCTCGTACTTCAAGGAATATTCTAAAAAAAGAATTAGCGAAATCGGTTCAGCTGTTCTCAAGATTTGCGCTTAGCAACACATTCAGCGATTCATTTTTATATTATAGATTAACAATAGTTCTACTATCCGCTATCGGTCAAGAGATGGCGCTGACATAAAACTGCAATATTCTACACCGCAGTGCACGGTGTTAAAATTCTCTGACGAATATAGACCTCGCCGATGAAAAATTAAAAACATGATGGTACGGAACCCTCGGTGCGGGAGTCCGATTCGCTCTTGACCGGTTTTTTAATATTAATAGTGATGGTGGAATAACTCACACTCCTTTTTTTGGGCTTTTTTTGGTTCATGTCAAGTGTTCCCTATACCATTCGTTTCGACGGGCGCGATACCCTTGGCGTATAGGTGGGCATCGTGCTCGAAGGCCGTATTCATGCAGCCTATTTCTCACGGTTTGTTAGCTAACAACAACACCGCTTGAGAATTGTATTGCTATAAACCTATCTGCCGGGCGGTTAACATCGGCTGACGTCTTGCGGTCATTGGTATGTATGTATGTATCGGTCAGCAGGATCCCCTGTATGAACGTAACGCTGCCACAGACGATAAATCACGCTCCTATTGACACCAAAATGCCGAGATACCTGGGACTGATTTCTTCCCGCTTGTAGCATTCCTAAAGCTCTCTGCATTTTATCAACAGTCAAATGGCGTCGCTCAATGACATAAATAATGACTCACCACTCACAATTTTTCACTCGAACACATGAAATCGGGAAAAATAATTAACATTTATTTTAATGAAAACAAAGCACAATCGAAAAGTTTCTATTTTAAAACCAGCCAGTTTAGGTTTCTGAGAACAAAAATATTGTATACCAATCTATAAAACATGCAGTTTCTGTAAATGATACGTGTTGCTTAGACTTTTTTGATGTGTGTATATATGTACTTACTACATAATAATATATGTACCTATCTATAAATACTACATATAAATAAACAAAATTGAATTGTCTGTTTGTAATGTCAATGTCATGATACAGCTTTTTACTAAATGCATGTGAAAGTGCTTGCGATACTTGTCCAATAACAAAAATAAAAAAAAAACCGGCCAAGTGCGTGTCGGGCCACGCACAGTGTAGGGTTCCGTAGTAGTTATCACAATGTAGTACGATCCTGTTGTTCTTTATTCTGAATATAAAAATATAAAAAATAAAAAATATTTTTTTTTTGTTATTTTGTTTTTCAATGCAAGTCTTTACCCGTTATAAACAAGCAGCTACTTCATCTTAGTCACTTTAAAGGATTAATGCTAAGGATTTTGTATTTGGTACAGAATTATACAACAACCAAGTTCAACGACTATTACCGCTAAACTAATAAAGTTATCTTAACCGCTATACTTTTCCTTTAAAGTTCATGAAATGCACTATCATCGTGAAATTTTCCAGATTTTTCAAGCCAGCAGTTTAGGTTTTAGAGGGGGGGGGGACGCCCTTCTGGAACAAAAATTTGCACTTTAAAGTTTAATATTTCGTAAATGGAGCATTAAATCGAAAAACTATTTTAGCAACCCCCAAGTCATTTTAGAAGACCTATTCAACGATACTCCACACGATGGGGTAGACGACGAAAAAAATATTCATCCCCACTTCACATGTAGGGGAGCTACCCTAAAAAAAAATATTTTCCAAAATTTTATTTTACCACTTTGTCGGCGTAATTGATATACGTACTCGTACAAAATTACAGCTTTCTAGTACTAACGGTCTCTTAGCAAAACCTCGGACAGACAGACAGACGGACATGACGAAACTATAAGGGTTCCTTGTAGGAACTACGGAACCCTAAAAATTTGTGTTATTTTAGACAAACTTAAAAACTATGTTTCACTAGTTTGTGAGACACTGGTGTGCGCTAGGAATACCCGTCTTATTCCAGTGGGGAGAGAGACAGAGCTATAGAAGGCCGATAGATCCATTCCGTTTTCGCAGCGGAATAATGATGGTTTTAATACGGCCATATTATAGCAGATCACCACAATTGTCTCTAAATGAGGACAATATTTACCGTCTTAGCTCGGTATGTACGTTAAGGCTGTACCTATGTGCGAATCGTCGTAATCATGATGACAAAATAAATGTCCGTGACTACTGCCTGACCACCAACGCCAATCGCTTTCATATTTGGTAAATAATTAGTACTCAATTGGTACTAATTAGTAGTCGAACAACAAAATTGGAACCTTAGTAGTTTTCGAGAAAATCGACTTTGAAGGTGGTCCGGCGGTAGTCAAGCTCCCTTCAGCAGAACCACCATGAGCGCCAAAAAGGGGGGCACGCTACAGCTATTCTAAGTATACAAATAACTCTGACTCTGTGGTTTCTTTCCAAATTTATAATATGTACTTACCTACTTATTATAAATTTGGAAAGAAATCACAGAGTTTTTAATAGGGAAATCTTGAAATGAAAATTTGGCACCTTGACTACCGCCAGCCCACCAATGGCATGGTATATCTCGTAAACTACTGGAGTTCTAACTTTGAATTTTGGGTACTAAATTTATCTTGCAGGGTACTAAATTTTTTATGTAGGTTTGAGGAAAGCGACAAGCTTCTCTAACTTGGAATCAACATTCAAAGTCGTGGTCGTGCTGAACAATTACGAGAAAGTTATCATCGTTGATTTCTCGGTAAATACAAATGTTACAGTTCTGTTTTTTTTTACGAAATAAATCACATATATATGGGTACCTACTAATTATTTGTATACTTAGAATAGCTGTAGCGTGCACCCTTTTTCGGCGCTCATGGTGGTCCTGCTGAAGGGAGCGTGGCTACCGCCGGACCACCTTCAAAGTCGATTTTCTCGAAAACTGCTAAGGTACCAATTTTGTTGTTCGAGTACTACGTAATTAGTACCAATTGAGTACTAATTACTAAATATGGAAGCTATTGGCGTTGGTGGGGCGGTGGTAGTCACGGACATACGAAATAAACCTAACTAGGTACTTACTGAAAACTTTTTAAAATTAAATGTTTATTTTCAGGTAGCAACTTACAAGCGCATTCGTTGTCATGGTCTCGACGTGGGGAAAGGCAGCCAGGATCCACCTTGCACGCCAAAATATGGATGCCCGAAAACCCAGGATCTTTGCATGTACCCCCACTGTTATCGATAAAGTAGAACTTAGTTAAACACCTGTGTAAAGCCAGATTATCATTAATGTGTAGTGTCGTGTCATGACGCCTTCTGACGCAGTGTTAGCCAATCAAAATTCATTGTGATATGACGTAGTCCTGAACCGAATCGTTTGATTGGTCTATCCTTCGACACGACACAACACGACACGATTGTGCCGATCGGTTCACATTGTTATTTCTGAATACAAAATACTAATTGATCTCATTATTATATAATATAGTATACCTGTATAAAGTACTTAGTTTATTAAGTTAAAGTATATTTTTAAAGATCTTAATCTCAATTATGTCTTGTCAATTAGGTAATTGTATAGAAAACGAAAACGGTGAAGGAAAACATCGTGAGGAAACCGGCATGTCCTAGAACCAAAAATTCGAAGACATGACATCTACCAACCCGCACTGGGCCCGCGTGGTGGATTACGGCCCACTCCTCACAGAGAGGAGGCCTGTGTCCCAGTAGTTGGAACATTATAGGCTGATTATGTATGTACTTATGTATAGTTAAATGTAACAACATGTAAAATATGTGTAATTAAGTGTAACAAGACCAAAGGTATTTAAAACTGTGTCATTTTGAATAACATGTAACTACTATGTCAACTCTAGTCACCTTTACCCATACTCCATTTGAAATAAGATTTTAACGGTCCGTTTCACCGATTTTGACGTATATATATATCGTAGGCATAATCGTAGGCATATGGATGGTATTAAAAGCAAAAAAGTGGTTACAGTACCAACTGTTTACTGCAGCTGCCATATGTCATGCCAACAACGCAATAGAATTCAAAATCGGTTAAACGGACTGTAAAAAAGGTTTATGTAAATGTCTAATCTTATTTCAAATGGAGTATAGGTACATTTAATCGTAAATTAAGTAAGTATAATTTTACTAACAACTACCTGTGCCTAGGCGAGCGACATTCGCGTGGATGTCGGAAAACAATAATGTACCTACATCTCTTTACTTATAATGTTGCTCTTTACTTTTTGTAAAATAATAGTAGATTATGCACCGAGGGGCTAAAGTTGTGTCTTATGTCACGGGCGTCATATTGAATCTCGAGCGCAATGAAGGATTCGGGATGTAACTCCCGAGCGCAGCGAGGGAGTTAAGAGTTTAACTCACGAGCGAAGCGAGGGAGTTAATGCAAGAATCCTGAATGCAGCGAGGGATTCAAGCTAGCCCAAGGCAAAGACACCTTTAGCCCAGAGGAGGATACTCTACTTTTTACACCTACTGGGAGAAAATAAAAGCCATAGTACGAAAATTCGCGCCTTAATTGCGTCTACCAATAAGTAGCCAAGACACGATCAATTCGATTAAAAAAAAAAAGTCTCTTCTACGGTTTTGTCGTGTGTGTCTATTGATATCACTCTCATGGAAGTGGCGTTGTGTAAACTAAGCTTTATACAGGGCTGGTAGAATGGTTTTGGATGATTGGCTGTATGCATTTTGAATTTAAAACTTCATTGGAGACGCTCGTGAAAATAGAGTATTTTTGATAAAATGTGATAAATCGACTGTAGTATAGATAGGTTTTATTATTTATTTATTTATTCACAAAATCCACAGCAATCTTAGCGTAGTTTACTTAAAATAAATTAACTAATGTTACAGCCAATTACTATTACGGTATTACGGCGCGGTACGGTATTTGTTATTATTAATGCCAGTTTTAATGTTATTCCATTCCTTTTAAAAAATGGTTCGTAGTTATCTAATTATTCTTACAATATTATGTCTTCGAAAACATGGCAACGATATGAAGAAGCAGTCGGTATGATTTTGTAGGAAATCGAGAATATCATCCACGCGTAGTAAGGGTTTCGAGAATAGCTTTCCTCTTTCTGGCACCAAAGGGTGTTTGTTAGTACTATACTGCCAATTTAGCTGAGCATGTGAGATTCCAAATTCAAATCACATTATTGACCAGCGGGTCATAATGAAATCCAGTACAACATTATTGACCGGCTGTGCCCCCGGCCACTAATGACTCACTTTAGGTTAAGGTTGCTTGACATATAATTTGACATTTTCGAGCAGGTGGTGTGAAAAAGTAGTTCCTCAACTATCACCAGTGAATGTCTATCCGGAACTTGGAGATTATCCGGAACAAACAGTTAAAAAAAAAAGGTTTTTAGGCTTCCGTTTCTCAAAAAGAAAACCGGAACCCCTATTATAAGATCACTTCGTTGTTCGTTTGTCTGTCCGTCGGTCAAGTCCTCTTTTCTCGGGAACGCGAGGAGTTATCAAATTGAAATTAATATCAAATACTCAGGGCTGCACTGTTCCGGAATTAAAACCTTAGTGTATTTCCCGTTGACTAAGAATCACGAAATTTGGCAAGAAGCAATGTTATGTAGCACAACAGCACAAGTAAAGGATAAATCCGAAAACCGTAGTAGTTGGGTACCTATGTGACAGCCAAAATGTTTATTTAAAAAAAAAATCTCGTTAAAAACTATTTACATACTTACCTAGTTTGTTTTTTTATAAGTACCGTATATACTTACTTGCATTTTGCTGCATTTAGTAAAAACCTGTTATTTTGACATTAAGTAAGTACAAAAATATCATTTTTTTTATTTTAAATAATAATAAATGCACCTTATCTACCTAACACTGTAATGTAAGTATTCTATTCCAATAAATGATATACCTACCTATTACTGATATTTCCTTTTTCCATCTTACTCTCCTCTTTACTTAGGTAGGTAACAGTACCTACCTATCAACCTTTATCTAAGATTCTAAGGTATGCACATGAATGGCAAGGCTGTTTACCAGCAAGATATTACAAGACCCAAAAGTCACTCTAGAGATATGCGCCAATCTTTACAAATCGCTCGTCGATGTTTTGGAAAAATACGAGGCGACTAGTGGATAGGAAGGCCTATAGGCGTGGATTGCTTAGGTCACCAAGTAGTCTTCATCCGGCACTGTATATAGGTACGCACGATGACACACAAGCTATACATTTCCAGTATTAGCTGAATCCTCATTATACAGACGCCAAGCACATCAAGCTACCCGAAACTGTAAAATTTTCCCAACTTTCAACCTTATGTTTTAGCGATAAAGTTGAAAATATATTAAAGAAATTTGACAGATTGTAGTAGCTTGATGTGCGAAAAGCCTAATGAGAGGTCAGTTAAAACTGGAAATTTTTATGTCATCGTGTGTACGAGATCATACGTTATGACAGCCAATAACGTAATATAAATAGACGCGTCATGCATGAACATCACGGCAATCGAAAACAGTGTAAATACTATCGGTAGCCATAGCAACTAATACGCACGAAGAAAGGGAAAGAAAATTAAATGTCATCTACGGAATTTCTGTTGTTAGAGAGAGAGCGCCAGCCGCCACTAGAAGACATAAAAAAAAAAACATTTTTCTTGATACTTACGCATAAAATGATACTTTTTTATCTTTCACAGTTGCAGTACAATTTTTACATTTCCTAAAAACACAGGACGGCATTTTTTATATTTGAGGAAGTTATTCACACAAATTAGTTATTTTATTGTCAGGTACAGCCGCGGCATTGGTTGGTAGGTACGTGACTAAATGGAAATGCGGTAATTACCTTCCATTCATGTTGCCACTACAGAGCGCGGGCAACGTATCTTTAGTTTATATATCATTGATGACAGCAGCCCTGAATGTTAAAATTTCATATGTTCAACCCTTTCTTTCCAGAGTGTTGAAAGGAGACAAGACGATGAAGCAACGGGCAGATGTATTATGGTACAAGTCACATGTCTTCGCATTTTTGGTTCTAGGACAAGCCGGTTTCCTCACTATGTTTTCCTTCACCGTTTTGAGAACAGTGGTGATGAAATAATTTACACAAAGTATAGCGCCTGTCGGGATTCGAATCCACGACCGTGAGTCGCAGCCTTTTCCACTGGACCACCACTTTTATTTTTTAACTTGGAGAAATGCTCGTGCATTCTGCACTACCACGGGGAGATAGTGCAGTTATAGACTCTAACCCACTAAAACACCACGGTGCCCTCCTCTGCCGCTTAAGGCGGGAACAGTGCTTTCTCCAAAAAATATGGCAGTGGTCTAGTACATATTTATAATGTTATGGGATTATTTCATTATCTCAAACAGTTACCTATCAATGATTACGTACAACTTACAAGTTGTCGGGCACATGATTACCTCGTTGTGAAAATCGAAATAACTTTCCGGGTTCTGTAGGCAAATGGCAAAAACTCTTATAATTTCGTCATGTCCGTCTGACTGTCAGTCCGGATGTTACACAGCAATTTTACTCGGAGACTATCCGGACTGTATCGATGAATATGGGAAAGAAGATATAACAATGGTGTAGAGAAATTATGAAAAAAATTCTTATTGGTGGCACTCCCCATACATGTAACCGATGGATGAAAAAAACTATAAACACGTGGGGTATCAAAATAAAAAGATGATGATGTGTCTACTGTCTAAGTAAATTTTTAGGGTTCCGTAACCAAAGGGTAAAAACGGGACCCTAATTATTACTAAGACTCCACTGTCCGTCTGTCACCAGGCCCCGGCCAGGTCTCATGAATCGTGATAGCTAGGCAGTTGAAATTTTCACAGATGATGTATTTCTGTTGCCGCTATAATAATAAAAATAAAATAAAGTTAAAATTAAAGGGGTTTAAAAGATACGTTTTTTTTCGGCCTTTTATGCCTTGTTGCACGGAAACCTTCGTGTGCGAGTCCGACTTCCACTTGGCCGGTTTTTTTTTAATATTTTGTGTTGTGCATGGGTTTATCCCGACTGTACAACTCTTATACAACTCTTGACTGTGCGTGGTCAGTTTCCATATTTCTTTTTGCTGCAGACAGATTAAATTGAAAGCTATTATATTGTAGTTGAAAATTGCGGAGTTCAATGGTGAAACTGTGGAAGGTTACACAGGTGTTTCCATTCCCAAGGGGTGGGCTGCGAACGAAGCTCCGTGCACATACCTAACCATTCATTACAGCACATTCGGGTGTACTGATTTGAATATATATATAGTTGAGGGCACATACTATCACCTTCAAAAATAGCTAGAATAATCTGAATTAAGTATTTTTCACTATTAGTTACCATTGTCTACTAGATGCGAAAATGTGGGACATTAATTGTGTCTGTGGCTGTAGGTAATTAACAGGTGGCCTGTAGCCGAAGGACGGGCGGTCTAGGTCTTGCCTTATTTATTCATAGCACGTACCACGACGTGGTGATGCCATGGTCAATCGAGGTCAAACGAAACAGTCACAAGAAGGTTAGGTCTTTCTAGTTTCTAGCATCCATTTCTATAAGCCACGGGATCATTCATGTTTGTAGGAGAGGTTTAGGGAGTCACTAGGTAGATAGTTTGAGAAAAATTATTCCGAATTAAAGGTCCACGTGTTATCACGTGTAGTCACTAATAGTCTGTCTACTCTCGCTCATTACCAAAGTAAAACAATCATTTCTAACAGGAAAGTTTAGGCAGATTAAGGACTGATTTTTCAATCGACAGATAATTCTTATTCGTGGAATATAATTGACGTCTGACAGATTCTGTATGGCAGAACTGACAACAATTCAAAATTATCAGGCGTTGGAAAAATCAGCCCTAAGTCCAAAACTTACGCTGAAATGTTGGTCATCATGTCTCATATTAAGTTTTTTCTACAAAACTTTTGTATTTGTTATCCATTGGAGTGAATGCGAGGCTCTAGGGCGGCACTCGATCAATATATACTGTAGATGCGGATTGGCTGCAAATGTCTTTTCCCACGGTCGTCCCACACCACCGCCAGTGCTGCATACCGGTGGATTCAGGCCGCGCACCACGCCGCGTTTAGCGAACACCGGCTTAGATTGTGAACAAGATAAAATGAATTAAAAAATACCTGCACTAAAATATAGTTCCCAGATGACGTACGTAACCTATTAAGATTTTAGAGACCAGCCTGGGGTCTAGGCAAATATAATGCGAGTGTTTATGGTTCTATAAATAATCCCCGTAGCATTGACACTCCGACTGCTCAACACGTTGGTAATAAATACATTATTATGTAAGCCAGTGACATGAGACGCAGGCACTGTCAAGGTGAACCTGCCGCAATATTCCGTAAACATGGCAACTAAAGACCTTCTGGAAAATAAATACCTATGTTTTTTTTAGGAGCTAGTGTCGAATGTCTTCAGCTGCTCTCTCCTACGATTTTGCAGTATAATAATAATCATAATAATGTCGTTTTGATAAGTATACTACCATTTTTGAAGACAAATATTAGCACCAAGATGCAACAAAATCAAATACTCAGATGACACTGAGACACTGAGATGCTGACGCGAAGTCGGGCACGACATTTACTCGAAAACACACACCCAACATCTTCGGGTTCGTCGCTCAGCTCCACCTGGCAGTTGCCGGATCCAGCTCCAGTCGTGAGTTCAGTGAGACCGGCCGCTGCAGTTGCGTCGAGCTCGAGCGACGAATACTTTTCGCCGCCGACGACACCACCACCAGTATGTCGACGCGGAAGAGGCCGACCACCGGCCAGCTTAGGACTCCGAGGCCCACCGGCCTCTGATAGGGTCCCCGCTCCCGGTGGAATTGTGCAGTGCATGAGATGGACAGAAACTGTCAATGAAAATGTCATGCCATACTTTGGAACTACAGAGGGGGGAAGTAACTTGACTGCGTACCGTAGTCGGATGCTCTCTCTGTTTCAGGTGCTTGAGCCGGCTGTCAACGTGTCGGCGCAACGACTGTCGGATCAGGTGCGGGTCATCCAGCGAAACCATATGCTGGATAACGTCGTACTTGATCGACTACGTCTCGAATCACGGAATAGCCATATTACGCCTGCTTCGTCATTGGTCGCGGTGCAACTGCAAAATGTACCCAGTATCTCACCGCGACCCAACCGTGTTCACGTAGGGGATGATGACGAGGCTATATCCGTGAGCTCCCAGTGTAATGCAAGATTCAGGAGCGCTTTGGAGGATGCTTTCCGTGAGTACCGCTCTATTCCGCCTGGACTTAGACCACGTTTACCTCGTTTGCCCATGCACAAGAACAACAAGGCTCTGGTGTGTGCTCTAGACTCACAACTGTCAAATTGTTTTAACAACAGCAAAGACCTCACCGATACCCATTCAATTTTGTACTGTGCAGCTGTAGCGGCATGTCGTGTAGTTCATGTCAAATTCCCCAACAGTGACAGAGCTCCACGACCAAAACCAGCTGTACCAGCTTCGCAGTGCAGGATTGAGTGTCGTATCAGTGAGGCTAGAGCACTCATCGGCAAGTTAATCTGCTTCAGGGAGGGCAATACTCGCCCTAGAGTGATGCGCTTTGTGAAGCGGCCATTCTCGGGAACTGATATTAGTTCTCGAGGTTATTAGTCCCGCGTCACAGAGCGTATCGACTTCCTGAAGCAGAAGATCTATGCATGGGCAAACCGTATTCGTCGGTACAGACGGAGAGTGGAGCGGTATACTCAGAATCGCACATTCCAGAGTGATGAAAGGTGGGTTTATAGGGCTTGGGAGCGACGGAATTTGGTGTGGACAAATTTGCGGTCATGCATGTAAAGCGAGGGGAGATTGTGGAATCCGTGGGGATCCAACTCTCGGACTCCACAAACCTTCAAACCCTATCCGAAACCTATAAGTATTTGGGTATGTCGGAAGCGTTGGGCAACAATGTTACTAACATGAAGCAATCGATAAAGGAGCGCTTCTTCGGCCGCCTGAAAAAAGTATTTAATAGTCTTCTTTCAGGCGGAAACAAGGTGCACGCCTTCAATGGTTGGGTCATGCCGGTTCTGATGTAATAGAAAAATACAAGAACTCTGCATTTAAGCTTAATTTTTTTTTTTAAGTTATGAGTATAGCCTTTAAATTTTATTTTAATTCTTAAGTTTACTCTTGTATAGTTCTATGAAATTCAAAATTACTTGCTAGTAACATCTAGTTCCTTTTTAATACCTCCCAAAGTTTTTGAAAAAAGGAAAAATACACTTAACACTCAACTTTAAATTGCTGTAAAAAAAAAACTAAAAGCGATCGGGATCTTCAGATTCTTTTAAAAAGTTCTCTAGTTTGTCCTCTTTCCAACGGTGTGCAATATACAAAAAAAAACTTTTAATAACTTCAGTAATTCGCTAAATGTGTCATCGAGACACATCAGGCTGATATTCGATATTACGGTAAGGACACTACTTTTCACATAAATAACATTCTTTGAGTAGGTGGATAGTGTTATCTCACTCTTAAGCAGTCTCTTATCTATTTCTAGGGTTCTAACTTTCCTCGAACTAGAAATAAAAAATGTCCAGTTTTGTCGTTTTTTATTACACTCGGACGTGGATGATCCGAACTTTTTAAAAAAAGAAACTCTACAAACAGACTTACCCTAATTATTAGCTCAGCTACCAATTTTCAGTGAAGACCTGTCTTTTGTTTTTCATCAAGACGATTATCGCGCTCACTGGAGATTAACCGCAAGTAGGTACTCCCGTACTTTTGAATGTTGCATTCCCAACAATTTGTTGAATCATGGATTGGGAGGGATGGCTCTATTCCTTGGCCTCAGTTCCCCAGACCTGACTCCGTTGGATTTTTACATATGGGGATGGCCCAAAGAACTTGTTTACTCCACGGAAGTTGAGACTAGGGATGATTTAGTCCAACGCATTGAGGCAGCTTTGGTCACTATCAAAGCAGAAATACGTTTACTTTACACACAGTCACCACTACACTCGAGATAAGACGAAGATGTCGCGCGTGTGTACGCAATAGTGGAGGACAATTTGAACAAAATTTATAATTAGGTACTTATTAAATAAAAGTTTATTTTTTATTTCAAGTTCGAGGAAAGTTAGAACCCTAGAAAGAGATAAGAGACTGCATAAGAGTGAGATAATACTATCCACTTAGTTAAAGAATGTTATTTATGTGAAAACTAGTGTTCTTACCGTAATATCGAATATCAGCCTGATGTATCTCGATTACACATTTAGCGAATTACTGAAGTTATTAAAAGATTTTTTTGGTGTATTGCACACCGTTGGAAAGGGGACAAACTAGAGAACTTTTTAAAAGAATTCGAAGATCCCGATCGCTTTTAGCTTTTTTTTTACAGCAATTTAAAGTTGAGTGTTAAGTTTATTTTTCCTTTTTTCAAAAACTTTGGGAGTTATTAAAAAGGAACTAGATGTTGTTAGCAAGTAAATTTTTAATTTCATAGAACCATACAAGAGTAAACATAAGAATTAAAATAAAATTTGAAGGCTTTACTCATAACTTAAAAAAAAAAATTAAGCTTAAATGCAGAGTTCTTGTATTTTTCTAAATAAAAATTAAAAAGTCATTTTAAAAAAACCTGTGAAACAAGGAATGAGTTACTGGGCCTTAAGAGATAGCAAATGACCTTTTTTTCTTTCGGCCAATTCCATTTGGCAAACGATGCACCAAACACCCTGTATATACAGGGTGAAATTTTGAATGCAGTACAATCCTTGAGACGTCGAATGCAGCCATGTATTGAAAACAATGGACATAATTTTGAACAATTAATCAGGTTTAACACGTAGGTAACATAGAAAAAAAAAAGTATTTTGTTAAATGAGCTCTTTTCTTTAGTTTCCCGTATGTCATTACTGCCCTTGTCAGAATTCGATCCTTATCAGCGACACTATGGAATGGTGTAATAATACAGTGTGGTTTTTTTTTAAATCAACGGGTTCGATTCCTGACTAGAAATATTGATTTTTTAAAAATCCAATGCCGCAGGTTTAGTTTTTGCATCAAAATCGAGCCCGCGACTCCTTTGAGTACTTTTCGCTATTCCTCATAGTTTCGGATTTGGCTATCCACTTGGTAAATTCATTCTGTATACAAACTAAATAATGCCCTACTGCAGGTCCAACTTAGTTCACTGCTAATAATTTAGTATTCAATGAAAAAAAAACTAAGTGCATAAGATTTTCTTTACCAAATGTCAAGGGTAGTGATTGTGAGATAATATTGAATCAAGAGAAACTAGAATTCGTCGATAAAACTGTTTTCCTAGGGATCACGCTCGACTCAAGGCTAAAATGGGGTCCTCATTTAACATCTCTTGCAGGACGGCTAAGTTCAGCAGCTTATGCTGTCTGAAAAATCCGTCAATTTACTGATGTAGATACCGTGAGACTAGTCTATTTTAGTTACTTTCATAGTATCATGTCTTACAGTATTTTACTTTGGGGACCGGGCTGCAGACATCGATTCTATTTTTATTCTTCAGAAAAGAGCCATCAGAGCCATAAATAATCTCCGCAGGCGCGATTCTCGTTGAGGCTGGTCATCACTTAGCTGCCTGGGCTTATTTTTAATTATTTTAATTTTGGATTGTTGTTTTGTTACTATTTGTTGTATTCTGGACGCTTTTAAGACGTACGTCTTTTTAGGGTTCCGTTGCCAAATGGCAAAAAACGGAACCCTTATAGATTCGTCATGTATGTCTGTCTGTCTGTCTGTCCGTCTGTCTGTCTGTCCGTACGTATGTCACAGCCACTTTTCTCCGAAAGTATAAGGACTATACTGTTGAAACTTGGTAAGTAGATGTATTATGTGAACCGCATTAAGATTTTCACACAAAAATAGAAAAAAAACAATACATTTTGGGGTTCCCCATACTTAGAACTGAAACTAAAAAATTTTTTTTTCGTCAAACCCATACGTGTGAGGTATCTATAGATAGGTCTTCAAAAATGATATCGAGGTTTCTTATATCATTTTTTTCTAAACTGAATAGTTTGCGCGAGAGACACTTCCAAAGTGGTAAAATGTGTGTCCCCCCCCCCGTAACTTCTAAAATAAGAGAATGATAAAACTAAAAAAAATATATGATGTACAATACTATGTAAACTTCCACCGAAAATTGGTGTGAACGAGATCTAGTAAGTAGTTTTTTTTTAATACGTCATAAATCGTAAACCGCAATTTACCTTTTATTCAACCAACTAAAAAAATAAAAAAAACATTTAATTTCATAAACATAAACCTTATGCATGAACCTGGATGTTATGGAACCCTCGGTGAGCGAGACCGACTCGCTCTTGCCCGGTTTTTTATTTTTTACATCGTTCTCACATTATATAAAGTGATATTTTTGTAAAATGTAATTTAGAGTCCATTGAGTTTCTTGCCCGTTCTTCTCCATAGGTACCTACGCTTTGGAATGGGCAACTAGCTTCATATTTTCTGACTGACCGACTTCTTGACAATTCAAAAGTGCACTGTTAATGGTTTAATAAATTAAAATTTAATAAAATTTATTCAAATATATAAAGACTAACGTTAAATACAGTATTTCTTAAATCTATATCGAGTTCATCCATGATTTGTGCCTGAACTAAGTAATCTTGTGTTTCAGGCGATCGGAGGTAACATTAATTGATTAAATAATCACATACTTATAATATATTTATCTCATTGGTAATATGTAAAAAGGTGTATAAAATTATATTTATCATAATGGTACTTATGTAAAAAGGTGTATAAAATTATATAATGCGAACAATATTTACTTTAGCACAAGTAATAACGTCTCTGTATCTTCATAGGACATAGTTTGAAAAGCCTCCATAAGGATTTTCTTGCAGTTACTATGATTTAAGGAGTAGATGTTTCCTTTATCATTAAGCCTATTATAGAGTAGCGGTCCGAGATACATATAAAATTTGGCTGTGAAAGTATGTTTTGTACTTATTTGAGGGCAAACTACTTATATCTTTCCGTCTCCTTTTTGTAAATTCAGTGCTTTATGGAAGCGCCGCGTGTTGTTTTAGTACAGTGCTCATTATAAATTACTGTCGAACTGTAAGTACTTTACAAGCTTTATACAGGATGTTAGTGGGGAAAAGAAAAGGGCGGCAAGTAGCCACCTTGAGAATAGCTGTTTGAGCTTTTTCAATGGGCAATAACAAAGTTTTACTGAAAGAAGTAATACAGTAAGTCAAAATTGACTGACAAAGAGCAAAGTTATATACCTAACCTAAGTACTTGCCTAATTATTTTTGGATCTGCAATAAATCGTATCTTTTTGAATACGTATATCAGCTTACGAATTCTATTATTTAGAGCTTCCACGTGTGGTTTGAAGGAAAGGGTTTCATCTATTATACTACCCAGGTATTTTATTTTATCTGTCTTTTTAATATTAGGACACTTACACTGGCTATCTGCAGGGACTGGGCGACAATGAGCATGCAACGCTGAGGGGATCTTCGATATTTGCTTGCGCAACTCTTATCTGCATTTAGGGTTAGTGAGTTATTTTGAAGCCATTTATTTTTTACAATGTTGAATCCGTGTTGCGCAAGATTGTAGACTTCATTTGCTGAGTCAGCCGAAAAAAGTAGAGCAGTGTCGTCAGCGTAAGTTATAATAGTGCCATGCTCTAACTTGAGATTGCAAAGGTCATTTATGTAGATTAAAAACAGAGTGGGCCCTAAAACACATCCTTGAGGAACACCAAAAAATGTGTTTTTTGAACAGCGCTGAGAACATTGCCAATCGGATGGTGTACCGCATCAGCAGTTAAAACTTTAAGCCTAAATACAAACTAATGCACAGACAGAATTGATTTACTCGAATCTTCCAAATATTTCAACAACCTTTTCTTTATAAGTTTTTTCAATATTTTTGACATGGAAGGCAGTAAAGAAATAGATCTATAATTCGTCACTTGCTCTTTTCTGCCTGATTTATAGACAGGGATGATTACAGCTTTTTTGAGACATTCAGGGAAGACTGATTATAAACAAATGCGGAAAAATAATTATGCGGAGTTGAAATAAATGCTTTGAGTTTGAGTTTAAAAATGTCGATAACCCATCGATTGATAATTATGTCATATCCCTATAAATAATAACCGACCAGACTGCAGTAGGTATATTGAGTAGAATGTGTGCCGCCGATAAAAAGCAACACAAAACTAGCTATTAGCTATTCGTTTTGCTAAACCTGCGAGAAATTTGAATGAAGACAGTAGCGAAATCTTACTTTTTGATTATTTTTCTTGTCCGAAATCCAGTGGGTTATCTTGTTTTTGCTAACTGACTGGACTATTTTTACATAATTAAAGTAGATGTCACGTGTAGCGCTACCTTCTCGTACCTCATCTGATTGATGTGTCCCACATTGTGTCATGTATGGCATGAGTCCTACATTGGATGCAAATCACTAAAAATACTTTTGCATACGACATTCTAAGTAGGGTTAAAGACGCACCCTGCAGTTACGAAGGTCCACCTTAATAATTAGAAAAGGAAAACTTAACGCTATCTCTGTATAAGTTCAACCAAAAATTCGAAGACATGTGACATCTACCAACTCGCACTGGGCCCGCGTGGTGGAGCACGGCTCACTCCCTCTCACAGAGAGGAGGCCTGTGTCCCAGCAGTGGGCATTATAGGCTGATTATGTATGAATAAGTTGTGTCTTGAGGAAGCTTATAATGCTTCACCTCTTGGTCAGAGTATAAGGTAGTCCTTGCCACCGTACACTCTAGCACTGTTTTAGCAAGAAACATTAAGTTCTGATGTAAAATTATCGATTTTTAATAAAACTGACCTACAATACAATTTGCTTAGGCCTCATCATTTCAGCCGAAAGACGTCCACTGCTGGAAATAGGCCTCCCCAAGCACCTCCACTTCGACCGGCTAACCGACCGACTGGCGACCGACCTGCTTTGCATATAGGTATTATTATCTTTCTCTGTGAACAAAATGTTCTTTTAGCTTTTTTTATGCGAGTGCATTTTCACTTTCTATGTGGTCCGTTGTGCTTCGCTTATAAAGGTTCACTTAAAGCGCTTTAAAACGGATCAATTTTTTTCGAGATGAAGGGTACCCTGCACTTTTTTTCGAGATCAAAGGTACCCTAAGCTGTGTCCGTACACCTGACAACGTACAATAATATGCACAATTTCAGGATGATCGGTTCAGCGGTTTACACGTGAAAAAGTAACAAACAAACAAACTTACTTTCGCATTTATAATATTAGTTAGGACTAGCTGTGCCCGCGACTTCGTCCGCGTGGAATAGTGACTTTTCGGGCAGCATATTTTGAATTACATATACCGTCTACAGACCGGGCATTTGCTTTCCGAACCCTCTGAGAACTCAGGCGAATTTCAGTAAAAGTCTCAGACTCTAGTGCTTGAGCTTCACGATCGGCAGTGAGACGTATTTCTCGTTCTTCCTGTGTTTCCTGAGACCGAACATTTGCTGTCCGAACCCTCTGAGAACTCAGACGAATTTCCCTATCAGTGAAAGTCTCAGACTCACGCGATAGTGTATGAGCTTCACGATCGGCAGTGAGACGTATTTCCCGTTCGTCCTGTGTCTCCTGGAATCGAGCATTTGTTGTCCGTACTCTCTGGGAGCTCAGGCGGATTTCCCTGACAGCAAAAGTCTCAGACTCACGCGATAGCGCGTGAGCTTCGCGATCGACAGATAAACGTGCCTTTCGTTGTTCCCCGTTTTCCCTATTTCGAGTTGTCATCATTCGAGAACGATTTGAACTCAGTTGAGATTCTCGCTGAGTCGAAGTTTCTGCAGCACGGAACCTAGCCTGGTGCAGAGAGCCTTTTGCCTCACGACCTTCCTCAGATTCCTGTGATCGAACTAATCTCATCCTTTTAGCATTTCTGCTACATTGGGAGAGGTTGGATCTTCTTCGAGGCATTCTTACAATAAAATAGTACTTACTACTTAACACACAGTTATTTAGTAAACACGTACTATCGTAAACAATTAAATTATAAATACTTACAGATTATTATACAGTCTAAAATTATCACAGTTTAAGTAATAAGTGTTAAGACGTGTAAACCAAACGTCATTATCATCATCATTTCAGCCGATAGACGTCCACTGCTGGACATAGGCCTCCCCCAATTTTGGGGGGTTTGCCATAATCGCCACGCTTGGCAGGCGGGTTGGCGATCGCAGTATGGTATGGTGGTGGAATGCATAGAGAACGCTGCTGCCCATTCTCCGGTGAGACCCTTAGTCGCCTTTTACGAAACCCACGGGAAGTAAGGGGTGGTGCTATTCTTCTACACAGACAAACGTACTAACTTTATAAAACAAAAGAATTGCTAGAAAAAATAATTACTAACTTAAGCTAATGAACTTATACTTAATAAAGAAAATCAAGAAAAGAAATGCCTAACCTATACCAAATACTTATAATATTTATATACAAACCCTAAATACAAATTAAGATAAGTATACCGAAAATCAGGGAAAGAAATGCCTAACCAATAATAAATGCTTACAATATTTATTTACAAAACCCTAAATAAAAATTAAGATAAGTAAATACCCAATAATCAAGGAAAGAACCGCCTAACCTATACCAAATACTTACAAAATTTTAAAGAAAATTAAGAAAAAGAACCTAACCTACAAACCCTAAAATATAAATAAATGAAATATGCAAACAGTCAGTATTCAAGTGAATCGCAATAATCGAATCCAACTATTCGCCTATACTCTCCAGGATACGTGCGTTCGCTACGAATAACTGAATCCTTATGGCAGCGGCGCGTTTTCTTTTGAAATGGTCATCTCGCAGTTTAACCTGAGGGGTTGTCGACTGCTTAACCTGGCTTTCCTGTGGATGCCTCAATAAATTAAGGCCTCCAGCCAGGGCATAATACACAACTTAACTACACACTATAAACTTAAAAACTAAGCGACTACACGCTAAGGGCACCCCCTGTGGGGTACGGACCTCGGCTTAGGGAGTCGCTGGGAGAGGGCAGCAAGGGACAGGCTGGATCGGAATTATGGCAGCGGCGCGGCTCTCAGCGCGCTTTATACAAGGTGTAACGGAAAGGGGGTATCAACCCTGAAGGAGGTGAATGTGTTCATGAAACTGAACAAATTTCCCCAAAGAACATAGGTCGAAATATGAAAAAAAATTTGGACCTCCCATAGTAATAGTAAATCATTGATGTGCTATTACTATGGGAGGTCCAAATTTTTTTTTCATCTTCATTCACCTCCTTCAGGGTTGATACCCCCTTTCCGTTACACCTTGTATATATAGCGACGGGCGCGCAGGCGCGAGGCGTTTACGTACTCTGATAGAATACCTTAACAAATGTTCGCCGTGATTCTTTAAATTGACATAACTTTTTTATTTATGAACCGATTGACATGAAATAAACACTAAGGCCGCTTTCACATTAGGACGTTAGCAGCGCGACAGTAGCGCGGCAGAAGCACATTCCTTCACATTATAAGAACAGAGCGCGGCTGCCGCGCCGCAGTTTAGTTCAGTGTGGCGCACTTCATTTCAAAAATGGATTCCGGCGGGGAAACATTGTTGCTCCTGCTTTTGATTTCAATAATAAATCGTTCGGTATCAAACTCGCTCATTGTGTAGTCTACAATTACATACGTTTGCAACACTGGCTCATCGCCGACTGAGCGCACTCGGCGGCCGCGGCGGCAGAGCGCGACTGCCGCGCTTCTGTTTAAACTATGAAATTCTGACAGCGCGAGAGCCGCGCGTAAGCCGCGCGACTATCGCGCTGCTAAATGTGAAAGCGCTCTAAATGTTAAGTGAAGCTTACTACAATATATTAGTGAAAACCGCATCTAAATCGAATAAGCCGTTTCTGATATTAGCGTGCACAAACACAGCAGACAAACAGACAAACAGATAAACAGACAAAAAAAAATTTAATTACATTTTCGGGTTCGGCATCGATATAATAACAACCCCTGCTACTTTTTTTTAATATATTTCCATTGTACAGACACCACTTTTCTACAATTTTATTATATGTATAGATTATGATTGTTGTTGAGTTTTGTCGAAAATGTTAAATAAAGCGAATAGTTTTTTTTCCTAAATACCTAAGTTTTTACCTAACTGGTCCGTTATGCCTTCCCTTCCCCTATATAATGATTTGACCTTAAATCTAAATTGTCTTGTTGCATTGATAGAATAGCATGCAGGCACGTCGTGTCAAATAATAAAGTCTGGAGTGCACTGCCGTTTGCGCTATCAGTTCAAAAGGACATTTTAATGGACATCACTATCACTCATTCGAGTACCTACCAACTTGTACAAATGATTAAGTGGTAGGTATCTAAGTGGCTGTAATAAGTAGGCACCTATCTAAGGTACTTTGTTAGTAAGACTACAACAAGTGAGGTGTTGAGGAGCCTACCTTACCATAATATTATTAATGTATTTTGATACATTAATAATATTCACAAAAAAAAATCAGCTGTTCCCTACATTTCGTATAACAACTTTATTTATTTAGACAGGTAAAAATAACAAAATTAAATTCTAACTTAACTAAAACTATACAGAAAGTAGAAAATAGCGTCGAAAAACTCATCCCCATCGCTGTCGACTGGTAATGTACCCAAGAGACTGGTGGCATTACCACGTTGTATGGCGATGCTTAGCCTCTGGCCAAAGTAAAAGCCAGCCCTTGTGTCACGGGAAGTGTCAACCAGCCGTTTCGAAATTTCTTTAAAAAGACCATGAGCACACGGACACCACGGCCCGAGGGTTTCAACCCCAAATTACTCGAAAATATAATTTCCGATGAGGTTATTATATTTTCGCCGCTTGAGGTTTTTCGCAGCCGCAGAACCAGCGCCAGCACAGCATGCGGAGACAGGAAAATGGGAGGGCGCAAGAGTATCGACACGTAGCGTCCCACACTAAAGGCCTACCCACCTTCCATGGAAATAAAGACATACCGTCCGGTCTCTTGCCATCGTCGCGTGCCAAGCCATTGGGTTCTAATACAGCTGGAACGCCGACGGTGACAAGAGCTCGTCGGATGATGTAATTAATGTTCACGTGCCGCGCTAAGCGACCCGCACTTCGGCTGCAAGACAGGCCGTGGTGTCCGAGGCTGTTGACATCTTCGCCACAGTGACAGCGATGGGGAGAACAGCAAGGAGTGCCTAGTCGTAGGGAAGCAGCGAGGCGAAAGTGTCGTCGAAAAAGTGCCTATGTTCGACGAAGGTAGTGCATGAAGCCAAAGACCCGACTCCCACCTACCCACAGCCAGCAGGCGCGCACGTTCCGCAGAAGTAGCAGACGAGTCAAGTAAATTGTTCTGTACTACTCTGCAGAGCGGCTCATCCCACCGTCTCTGGGCAGATGGATTGTCGGGTGCATCAGTATTTTGGCCAACCGAGTCTCCAGGCATCCATAGCCTCGGTGAAACACGGCACATCAGAATTAATCAGTGTGGAGGCTAGGATTTCCCTGATTAATTTATTAGTGCCGTGGACCGAAGATATGAAAGCCGGTAAACTAATACTAGAAATTTTGCGGACGCTGAGGATGCCGATGCCGAGGACGCCATACGAATGGGAAGAGTAGCTTGTGCCCAAGCTCAGTCGTACATGGCCACATTTAAAATGGAAGTTAATGTAGGTATGCCTGATAATTTGGTCCATTTTGTCTAAAAGGTGCTTCCATAAATGGGAAGCGCGAAGGAAATTATGTTAATTTAGGGCCGAAACAGTAGTAGCGGATTAAGGTTATGGCCGAATGTTAAATTTAGAATTTAGCTGTCGAATAATTGGGTGAATGGCTAAACTAAAAATCACTGGCCCAAGGGGGTCACCTTGTTGACAGCCAACAGCAGATTCCAAAAGGTTGTTCCGATACAGTAATGTAGAAGGGTGTCTGTAACATTGCCAAATGAAACGCGTCGCGTTTTTCTAGTTTCTGCCAGCAAGGTGTCCCTATTAACAGAATAAACTTACTATTCGTATAACTCGTCAAAATGTAGGGAACAGCTGTTTTTTTTTTCGCGATTTCAGGTTTGGTCCCATAGTAAAACTTGTTCATAATGATGAGTAGGTACAATGACCTCTTATGAGGTTGTTAATGTTTTACCAATAACCCTGTATAACTTTTGTTGATGATTTCTGAAAAAGTGTGATAATTGAGACTGCGTTTTATTTTTCATGTAAGGACCTAATCTTTACATAACCTTCTATCACAGAATAATTTCAGATTTTTCTCTTTGCAAACTTCGGAGATAAGGGGGGCGGGGACGGTATTTTTTTTTACATTTTTCATCAAAAGTCGAACACTATGCGGCCTAAAAAAATTTTGAGAATGTGTAAACTATAAGCTCTTTCATATTATGATACTCCACATGCCCTAGTAGCTCTACTTCGAATTTTTCAGACCAAGGGGGTCCCACTTCCAATTTTTCAGACCCTCTTTCAGTCCCTGTTGCAAAAAATATACATATATTTTTATTTCTTTCTTATTTGAAAAATAGTTGGGCAAACGTCATCTAAAACTATTCCAAATTTCAAGTTGATAGCATTAGTAGTTCTTGAGATATTCAGCTATGACAGACAAACAGACAGACTGAGTCTCACCATAATGATTCCGTTTTATCAGTTTGGTACGGAACCCTAATTAGGCCAAGCGCGCACCACGAAATTGAATAGTTGCGATAAATAATCGCAGCTGAGTGGCAGTATTATTGTTTGTGACGATCTAAATATTGATCTATTATTAGTTAATTCACCGGAGAAATGTAAGCATAACTCATTGTTTAAATGATTAACGAAGCGGCTAGTAGAGCAACAGCAACCTCAGCTTCATGCATAGACAATGTATTTAATAAATAATCTTCTACAATACATATATGACAGCAGTGTGGTGGCCCAGTGGTCACGGCCCCGACTTGTGAATTGTAAGTTCTTGGGTTCGAACCCAGACAGGCGTAGGCGCTTTACTTTGTGTAATTTATTTCATCACCATTGCTCTCAAAAAACGGTGAAAACATCGTGAGGCAACCGGCGTGTAGGTACTAGGACCAAAAGAAGACACGTGACATCTACCAACCCGCACTGAGCCCGTGGTAGATTACGGCTCAATCCCTCTCACTGAGGGAGTTTTCGCGCCACATTTTCCCAGTGCAAGCACTAGGCAGTGGTGAAGAGCGGGCGTTTTGGGGGCCTACCTTATGTAATTTTGACGTTCGCAAAGTGCTGATTCTCAGCCTAATTTGAATAAATGACTTTTGATTTTAGAGAAGGGTTCGTGTCCCAGCAGTGGGAACCACGTACCTACTCTGGCCGCACTTAATGATCTCTTGGACTCTAATCCAACAAACGATCTGTTTGCGAACGAATGGTCGAAGATTTTGTCGCCATGTCAGAAGTACCTACTGTGAGTCTAACAGTACGAAGAGTGAGAGGGATGTGTCGTTAACTTTAAACTTGAATTTATATTTAATCTTTTATGTGTATGTGTAAACTGTCTTTAATAGCTGAAATTGGTTGTAAACCGTTTTAATTAAAGAAAAAAAAACGTTAGATATAGGCTGATTATGTTAAACATAATAAAATCTATTAACGAAGTAAAACTCTAGGTAAGTACATAAATATTTTTGAAAAAAGTAAGTAGGTAACTGGTACGAGGTGTAGGATCGTTCTGATACCGAACATAGATTTTAGAATTTTTGTCCGTTTGTTTGTTTGTCAGGATGTATGTTCCGGATTGACGCAAAAACCAATAAATAGATTCTGTTTCGCTCAAACAAAAGTCCGGTAGGTACCTAGGTATTTGCTATGGGATAAAATACAAAAATAATCTATCAAAATAATAAACTATTACATTAAATATAATTGACTCCTACGAAAAGTAGAGACGTTTTAGCTGCATCCGGTTAGACTGGAAGCCGACCACAACATAGTTGGGAAAGGGCTAGGCAGATGATGATGACGTAAAGTAGCGACGTATTAGGTACGCTGAGTCGAGATGTCATGTAGACTTCCGCAAAAACGCCGATACACGACGCCAGTCGGCCAAAGTACCGACCTTCTTTTATAATGCGTCGGAACCCGCACTACAAAAGCCTTCAAGTAGGTAGGTAAATCTTATGGCGCGACTCCAACTTCTCAAATCTCAAGGTGAACTTCATTCGGATGTATTCCACGATCTCCTCAACCTTCGTGGAGTGATGTACCTAATCGGAAGACCTACAGCCGTCGATGGAGTTGTGGGACGCAGCAACATGCCCGCTCCAGTCATTGCTGTTCCGGATTTATATACGAGAAGCTGGCTTCTTCTTTCGTTTTTCCTCCACTTTGCTGAAGCCATCCTTATCAGCCTGTCCTCGACGTGTTACCGGTGGTAAAGTGCTTCGTACTGATTTGAGGAGGCAGGAGCCCTTAGGCACCCATTCTAGGTTTAAAGGTTGCTGCTGAAACTTATTGGGAACTTGCATAACGGCTGCAGAGTAAGTTAAGTATTGACGTGCTGACGTTCGTCGGTATTCACACGATGGAGTACGTGGGAAGTTCGTGGCGCGGTTGTGCATTCGCTTGCAGTGACGGCGGCTGGTGACGCGTCGAATTTTGCTGACTCGAACGCCAGCTGTCTCCTATATTACAAGTTACTCTGTGGCCAGCTGCGATGCACTTACCGCTCTGTGACGTAGGTACGTTGTTGTTGTTAGCTGGTTCGAGTGACCTACATACAGTGTCGCGTAAATCCGATTTTTCGGTACCTACGTAGATCGGTGATGATGTATTGCGATACTTGCAACTTTAACAGCACTTCATCCTGGCTTGAGATCAGACAATGTGATGTTCCTCAACAGTCTGGTGACGTCGACGTGGTCGAAAGTCACGTGGAGCAGATTCCGCAAATCCTTCGCCACGAAAGTCAGCACGTCGGTCGTCCGGATCGGTTTACTTCCAACATTTTAATAATGTCTTGAGACTTCTCTCTCTCTCCCTCCTACGGGATTTTTTTTTCTGACTGTGAGAACGTTGTAGGGTCAAAATGGTCACCAAAACTACAGTCTACAAAGAGACTGTAGATTTGTTGACCAATTTCTATTCTAGAACTTGTTGACAGCCGTAGAGGTACTGTCCTCTCATAGGTACCTATTAACACTGTCATTGGAAAACATTGTAAAACTCTAACTATTTTCTCATATATTTAGGTCTACATACAAGAAACGTGTTTTTGCTTTGTGGTACGGAACCCTCCGTGTGCGAGTCCGACTCGCACTTGGCCGCTTTTTTAAAGTTGCATCTCACCAGAAGTATGTCCGTTTCAACCGCGCGGCCACCTCATAATATTTGATGAAACTTTGCCAGGAATTAGTGCTAATTTGTTACTTTACACACATCTTTTCCTGAATTTGTTACAAAAAAAACTAAGACGCTATGACAAAGAATAGTTGGCCGCTAGAACCGCCACTTGCCGTAGTCATCGCTCGTGATTACACAGAAACTATATAATGTAGATAGACGAATGATGCATCAAAAGAAAGGTCTTAATTTGTTACATTTGTTACAAAAATAAAAAACATCAAAACGTAAATAAACAAAAAGTTATGCAATATTTAGTTTTCAGGTTACGACCTACCTAGGTATATCACCATAAATATCGAATTAATAGAGGCTAATGTGTATGGACAATTAGTTACTAATTTGTTACAGCGAATAAACAGAAAAAAATACTAGAAAGTAGGTTCAATAATTTGTTAGAGTCGATTTTAGTTGGCCGCTCGGACGGCAATATGCCTAAAATACAATGGCGTTTATCTCGTTATTAAAAGTAGGTTTAAGCTTATTTAAAGGACTAATCGACGGGTAACGTGACCTAGTTTGGATAAATATGGCGAATATAACTGCAGCATTCATATTTTAGAAGATATTTACAAAAAAACAGTAGTATGAAACCTTATGAGAGTAGGGTGACCATGAATTTTCACAATGAAGTGAGACTGAATAGTGATTATTGGAATGTTCGATATTCATATCTTATTTTTTTAGGGCGAGTGCTTATAAAGGGTTAGTTTTCAAAGACCAGCCAAAGGACTTTGTTCACTTTCGGCTTCGCTTGAACACGACGCTCGAAAAGAAACAAATTAATCAAAAATCATTTGTGTTTGGTTTAGTGTTTGCACAGTTATTTGGATTATTTAAAGAAATTATGACGATGGATGCAAATGTACCACTTGTGGAGCGACCTACTGCCTTATAACAGATTCCACTGCCACAAGATCGAGGGTATGCCTTCTCCTTTGCGTGATATCAGAACCACAATTCGCACATCGGAGCTGTATCACAGTTTCCACCACAGGCAGGAGTTAAAGCGAAACTGCCTCGTTCGTATCCGTACGATTCAGTTCGGCGAGTTCGAAGGGGGTATCAGTGTCCATTTTCAAAACCAAAACAATACTTGAAAAATTATCACAGCAAAACGAAAAAAACAATATTCACGTTGCCATGAAACAGTGAATGACAAGTGGGGGTATCAGTGTCCATTTTCAAAACCAAAACAATACTTGAAAAATTATCACAGCAAAACGAATAAAACAATATTCACGTTGCCAAGAAACAGTGAATGACAAGTGGGGGTATCAGTGTCCATTTTCAAAACCAAAACAATACTTGAAAAATTATCACAGCAAAACGAAAAAAACAATATTCACGTTGCCAAGAAACAGTGAATGACAAGTGGGGGTATCAGTGTCCATTTTCAAAACCAAAACAATACTTGAAAAATTATCACAGCAAAACGAAAAAAACAATATTCACGTTGCCAAGAAACAGTGAATGACAAGTGACTTGAAGTGACAAGACAACTGACATTGAAATAAATCTTTTTTTTTTAAATAATCGATTAATTAATTGATTAAAATCGAATTTAATTGACTATCTTCGATACTTGTAAATACTTTTGCTTTCCAGATAAAAACTAAGGACAAAACATGTTCGAAATAATGTAAGTGATTACAAATAACAGCTCTAATTGACTGTAAACTCTTGCCTCTTAAATGAATGAGGAACTTCAAAAATAACAATTGATAAATAAATGATAAATGATTTTATTTTTGTAAGTAGGTTTGTACAAACACTTTTACACGTCAATCATGTTTTTTTTAAACTAGATGAGGTCGGCGTTTCCTATCTGACTACTCTGAGAAGAAAGGCCGAAACAAACTCAGAGGTCACAGTCTCTTTTAAAGTCCAGACATAATCTTGGTCAGGTTATATGAAGACCATGTAGATCGATGTCTGAGATGGTCTTGTGAGGAAAGAACCACACAGATTGAGAGGACCTGTCCAGTCAGTGCACGCATTTGTCAGAAATCGTGCAGCTCAACAATTAGAATCGATTTGTAAATAATTATTTTAAAATAAACGATTAATTGTAGGCATCACTATGAACTAATGAAGATCGAGTACTGTCAATATGGGGCAGAATAAAACAATTTCAGTACTCATTAAATACACTATTCGTGGGAGCAAGTTGATACAAAAGTATAGAATAAATAAGCGTTTAAAAACTAAACATGATTTTTGATTAATTTGTTTCTTTTCGAGCATCGTGTTCACGCGAAGCCGAAAGTGAATAAAGTCCTTTGGCTGGTCTTTGAAAACTAACCCTGTATAAGCACTCGCCCTAAAAAAATAAGATATGAATATCGAACATTCCAATTCACTATTCAGTCACACTTCATCGTAGAAATTCATGGTCACCCTACTCTCATACGGTTTCATACTACTGTTTTTTTGTAAATATCTTCTAAAATATGAATGCTGCAGTTATATTCGCCATATTTATCCAAACTAGGTCACGTTTCCCGTCGATTAGTCCTTTAAGTAAGCTTAAACCTACTTTTAATAACGAGATAAACGCCATTGTATTTTAGGCATATTGCCGTCCGAGCGGCCAACTAAAATCGACTCTAACAAATTATTGAACCTACTTTCTAGTATTTTTTTCTGTTTATACGCTGTAACAAATTAGTAACTAATTGTCCATACACATTAGCCTCTATTAATTTGATATTTATGGTGATATACCTACCTACTCGTAACCTGAAAACTAAATATTGCATAACTTTTTGTTTATTTACGTTTTGAAGTTTTTTATTTTTGTAACAAATGTAACAAATTAAGACCTTTCTTTTGATGCATCATTCGTCTATCTGCATTATATAGTTTCTGTGTAATCACGAGCGATGACTACGGCAAGTGGCGGTTCTAGCGGCCAACTATTCTTTGTCATAGCGTCTTAGTTTTTTTTGTAACAAATTCAGGAAAAGAGGTGTGTAAAGTAACAAATTAGCACTAATTCCTGGCAAAGTTTCATCAAATATTATGAGGTGGCCGCGCGGTTGAAACGGACATCCAGAAGTGTCTCTCAATCGATTGCGTACCTAAATAGGGCAGTGCCGACACAATTTGTGCAAATGGGTCTTTACTGACCCATCCAATACCCAGTGCGAGTGCGGTGCCTCTAATCAGACCATGCCCCACTTACTGCGAGTGCCCTAGGTGCCCGTTCACCTGCACCTTGGATGACTTAATGAATGCCACTGATGCCGCAATCAACGTGGTCACCTACTGGGCTCAAACAATATAAGATAACGAAGAAGAGGACTTACCATCGAAAGAAGAAGACCAGAAGTGTTTCCTATTTTTTGTGTAGGTATTATTGTTTTGGCCAAGCAGCCTAGCGCCAATCAAGCAGATGGCGTCTGTTTGTTGACATAGGTACGATCAAGAGCGATTCGGACTGGCGCTGCGTCGCGCACCGAGGGTTCCGTACCATCATGTCTTTAATTTTTCATCAGCGAGGCCTATATTCGTCAAGACAATTTTAACACTGTGCACTGCGGTGTAGAATATTGCAGTTTTATGTCCGCGCCATCTCTTGACCGATAGTGGAACTAATATAACTTTTGTTGATGATTTTTCCTATAATAAGGATTGCAGGAAAAATAAAACGAAGGCATAAGGCTGGTTTTAGAGTCGCGCTGACCGCACGCTGACCGTCGGCGCTGACAGCCGAAACGTATGAAACGCACGCGCTGATAGCTACGCGTCATTCTATAACGCTTCCTAGAAGTTCATACGTTTCAAGCTGTCAGCGCCGACGGTCAGCCTGCGGTCAGCGCGACTCTAAAACCAGCCTTAGATAGCACACTTTTTCAGAAATCATCAACAAAAGTTACATTAGTTCCACTATCGGTCAAGAGATGGCGCTGACATTAAACTGCAAAATATTCTACACCGCAGTGCACTATTTAGAGACTTCGTTTTATTTTTTCTGTAATCTTTACATAAACTTCTATCACTTAGAATAATTTCAGATTTTTCTCTTTGCAAACTTCGGAAACTATGCGGCCTGAAAATGTTTGAGAATGTGCAAACTGCGCTCTTTCATATGATACCCCGCCACTTCAAAATTTTTGGACCCCCTTTCAGTCCCTGTTGAAAAAAATATACATATATTTTTAGTTGGGCAAATGTTATCTAAAACTGTTCCAAATTTCAAGTTGATAGCATTAGTAGTTCTTGAGACATCCAGCTGTAACAGACAGAGAGACAGACAGACAGTCTCACCATAAGGGATCCGTTTTACCATTTTGGTACGGAACCCTAATTAGGCTAAGCGCGCACCACAAAATTGAATAGTTGCGATAAATAATCGCCAATCTGTTAACAATACCTACCGATATACTAGAGTCCGCGCACTGGGCTAAAAAATAGCTTGAGGATATGCTTGAAATAGTAGATTGTACAACTAGTGCATAAAATGGCTCGTTTATGCCCCAGTTATACACTCTGATTTTCACTTCGATTGATTGCGAGAAAATGAAACAGGCATAAACTACATAACAGTATTTTCACTGTTCAAAAATGTTGCAAAATTGAAGAAGAAAATAGCTAATTCCCAACACGAAGGTGTTGGGAATTAGCTATTTTCTTTTAATTTTTAACATGTCATTCGACTTGGGTACTTTATTCTGTCAATTCATAAAAACGTTTATTTGCGTTATTCAATAATTTTTATCTGGTTTTATTAAATTAACGATGAAGTCACGGAAGTGATATAAATTAAAGCAAATGAAATAAAATAACGACTTTAATCTGTGACGTTTTATTGTTTGTGTGGCTGTTGGGCCTGATTATGTCTTAGAAAAAAAAATACTTTATGCACAAGAGCATAAAAAGAGACTTTAAGTCGTCTACGCATGACATAAAGACGAACTTTCAGTGCATGAGAAATGAAATAAATAGTGTCCGACCGAATGTTCGGTTTCGGTTTCGTTTTCGGTTGAGTTTCGGCAAAAACACGAGTTTGTGTCTAAACACACTATGCCGAAGTTACGCGACCGAAGTTCGGCAAGATTACGCCCGCAATGCTATTTGAATTACTGACGACACATTATGCCGAAATTACGTTGCGTTAAATAGCATTGAAATAGCATTGCGGGCGTAATCTTGCCGAACTTCGGTCGCGTAACTTCGGCATAGTGTGTTTAGACACTTTCGGTTCAGTTTCGTTTTCGGCGGCAAACTTGCCGAAACTACGACCGAAATCGAAAGTGCATTCGGGAGTTTTCGCGCTGTCGGTCATTCGGCGCGTTATTAGTACCACCTTAATTAGTTTCCATAGGTACATAATCTTAGAGTCTATCCACTCAAATAAATACCTATTGTGAGTATTTTTAAGGCGCAATTAATATTTTTTTCTTAAATAAAGGTTCCTATGTTGATTATTTAATAAATGAAAATGTCGAAGATTGCTTATCTATGTAATTTAAAGAGAAAATAATAAAGACTGACTGATTATACTAACGTTTTCTTTATTTTTCCCTCAAAATATGATCCTTGTAAGGAAGTTTCGGTTTCGGTTTTGGCCGAAACAGACCCCGTTGCCGAAATTCGTTTTAGGTTTCGGTTTCGGTCGTAAAACTAGTTCGGTCGGACACTAGAAATAATATTTGCTTTTGCGATTTTATTTCGCATAAACATGCGATTAAAAAATCGCATCGCAGTGCTCGTTTAGCCTTACAAATTTTCAAGCACGCCGCGTCGACTGCTATGATGGGTTGACTGAATTTGCGGGAAAATTACATGTTTCCATCGTCCAATTACCAACTATGGAGAATTGAGAAATGTTCCGCTGCCCAGTTTAATACTAGGTATAGTAAAGCCTTGTCCATACTATTTAAAACAATATATCATAAACAATTATTTTTGAAACCGCTTAATAATCATTTATTGAATAATTACGACAAAAAAAATCATTTCCATAGGAAACTGGCGTGAACTCAGGGTTATAATGTTACAATGGAACATAGTTTTAGTTTACGTCCAGTGTTCTCCATAGTCCAGTTGGTAATTGGACGATGGAAACATGTTACAATTGGTCAAATTTCAATTGGTCCATGGAGCACCGACGAGAATTTAACAGCAGCCAATCAGATCCACTTGATATGCGTTTAGTTTTGACTAATCGTTGACTTTAGTTCCAGAAACGGGGTAATAGTAGCGAAACGCATTACAACTGCAGACTGCTGTGCTGTTAGTATTATTTACAAAGTGTAGTAGTAGGTTATTTTATCGTCGAGTCAATAAGGTCTAAATTGTGACCATTCAAGTAAATCGTTTGCTCTGTATTTAGTTCAGTGTCTTATTAAATGAAATTCATTTTAGTTTTATTCTCTTTATTATTTATTGTTGTAACTTTAATACGTATTCAAACCAGGTTTCCGTCTCTTATCAATTGTTTTATCTGCTCTACACGATTTTAAAGAACAACAAAGATTTGCAATCTTCGCGTTTCTCTTGAATTTAAACAATAAATAAATATTATGTGCTGATGTTACATTTTGTGTTTTTGATTCAATGTATAATGATTATATGTGTGTACCAGGATAAATGACATATTTTAATTTCTAAAGAAAAATCTATACATCGGTACCAAAGATCTGTTTATATCATTAAAAGAAAACAATTACTATACCATACATATATACATTATAAAGTTTACAAATGCTGTAAAATTTACGAATACATATACTACTTTTTTTAAGTAACAACTCAAGGCCTAATATCAGGTAAATCATAACAACTTTTTATTAATAATATCGTGCTTTACGCTGTTCTAAATAATAATTAATATCTATCAACATTTATGTCTTATGTTTGTAACTACATGAGTTTTTCAATATAAATCATAATTCATAAGGTACATTTAAATCACAATTCATTAATAAATATTATGTCATCATGTTTATGCACGGTTTTACTCTTCGTTTATCAACAGTTATTTTACATATTAATAATCCACATATTACATAGCTAGTCCACGCCACATTTACAATTCTTAATTATGTATTTCTAATCACGAGCTTTTTAATAAGTAATATCGTAGGCAGAGAAATTAGGTACCTAGGTACGCTATGACTGCTATGAGTTATCATTATTACTGGTGATTCTGTAGTGCGCTGACTAAACGATAGAGGCGTGACACAATAGGAGCTGTCAGATAAGATGAAGTGTCTTTTTGTAATGTCAAAATATCAGATTTTTACTAAATGCATTTGAAAGTATAATTATAGGAGAAAAAAAATTGTCTCTGTTCGCCTAATCTCCGAAACGGCTAGACCGATTTTGATTAAATTTGGTATGGGGACACTGCACCCAGGGGAAGGACATAGGCTTTTATGGACTTTTTATCGACATACCACGCGGGCGAAGCCGTGGGTGGAAGCTAGATATAAGTGAATTATAACTTCGAAACAAGTTTTTTAAGACGCCAAGAAAGAAAACGCCCACTAGAAGTATTAAGCAATTGTTTTTACTCTTTGTCTGATGGTAAACGAAAGAACGGTACATATAATTTGTTACATTTATTTGGTTTCCTCAAAACGGGGCATAGTCCACTTGCGGTCGTCAGTCTAAAATGTAATATGACTATTCTACTAAGTAATTCCCTGAACCATGTAGAGTTAGAATACTTATACATATTATATTACATTTATATAGTTATAAACTAACTATGGACATAATCATAGTTCCGAGGCTGAATTGGTGTTGTAGTTCGTATGATTATATTTTTACTACTAACTAAGCAACAATCGTAAAAATAAGGCTACAACTATAACAGCCCTTTTCCACTTGTTAGTTGAATTTTTTTAAGTTATATTAATTATATTATCAGACTAGTATCTAACCTAACATTCTACACTAAATTCATGAAGTGTAGGTAAATAGCGTGAATTATACAGAAACGGCGTGAGGTGAAGGCGCGGCGCAGTCACAGCGCAGGCGTGGAACGGATAAGGCACGGACCACGGACACAATTAAAATTATATACAGGGTTATTGGTAAAACATTAACAACCTCTTAAGAGGTCATTGTACTCATCATTATGAACAACTTTTACTATGGGACCAAACCTGAAATCGCAATAAAAAACAGCTGTTCCATACATTTAGACGAGTTATACGAACAGCTGATTCTTTTTTCGCGATTTCAGGTTTGGTCCCATAGTAAAAGTTGTTCATAATGATGAGTACAATGACCTCTTAAGAGGTTGTTAATGTTTTACCAATAACCCTGTAGACGAGGCCAAGCGACGTTACGATGCGTCATTATACAGGCTGACTTTGTTGCGATAGCATGTCTTCCTCTTCAGAAGACGAAAATGCGCTTGCTTTGCTGCAACTCATTAATATACAGAGGCACAGAAGATATTAGGTGCACCCCGTGTGGGTATTGTCAGAAGAGCATAGATATTTTAAAATAATGGAAACATTACATGAATATCCTGATCGTTTTCCTACAGTGTATAAAATGTCACAAGAATGTTTTCACATTATATTGTCGAAAGTAAAACACGGTCTTTAAAAGCAGGATACACATTGGAGAGAACATCTCTGTCCTGAAGAAAGACTATTGATAACAATAAGGTTAGTAAAACATCTTTGATCTATTATATAAAATTCAAAGTCCTGACTGACTGATACCTATATCAACGCACAGCCTAAACCGCTGGTCCTAGCGACAAAAAATTTGGAGGGTGTGTTCTTGGTGAAGAGTAGGTATCCACTAAGAAAGGATTTTTCGAAATTCCACCCCTAAGAAGGTGAATGGGGGAGGGTGAAATTTCGCGCGTACGAAGTCGCGGGCAGAAGCTACTATTTAATAAACTTTTATTTGTTTCATTTGTTTTTTTTTTTGGAGCTATGGGCTAAAGTAACCACACAATGGGTCCCAAACAACAGCAAACGACAACGCGGCACGCCCAGAATGAGATGGCAAGACGAACTCGACTCTTTCCACAAGGATTTGCGTATAACAGCACTGGATAGGGATAAGTGGAAGGAGGGAAGGGAGGCCTTTGCCCTGCAGTGGGACAGAAATGGCTGATAATAAAAATTGTTTCATTTCTTAGCTCATACCGCATAACAAGCGACGTATTACTTGAGCGACGCTCCAGTCGCGACTGCTAGCGATGCGGCACAGGCGACAAAGCGGCGTGCCTGAGCTGCCGCGCTGCTTGAGTGTAATTCACAACACGTCGCCTTCGTACAATTCGTATGAAAACGTTTTGAAGCGGCATCATGCCTGCGCCGCGCTTTCACCTAAGGCGTGAATTATACACAGACGGCGTAAGGTGAAGGCGCGGCGCATGCACGATGCCGCTTCAAAATCTATATATATAAAATTCAAAGTCCTGACTGACTGATTGACTGACTGATATATCAACGCACAGCCCAAACCGCTGTACCTAGAGACTTGAAACTTAGAAGGTGTGTTCTTTGTGAAGAGTAAGTATCCACTAAGAAAGGATTTTTGGGAATTCAACCCCTAAAGGGTTAAAATAGGGGATGGAAGTTTATATGAAAGTCCGACAGTTTTGAAGTTAGGATCTTCTAATTTTGTATTTAGGCTGACAAATGAAAATTAATTTATAGGTGTCTCAGCGTTTTGGATAATTCCACCCCCGAAGGGTTAAAAAGGGGGATGAAGTTGTGTATAGAAAGTCATTAATTTTCGACGTAAAAATCACAAAATTTATTATCTAGGCTTATGATTGGAAGCTAACACAACGGTGTTGTTAGAATTTCATCCATTAAGGGAGTCAAAAGGGGGATGAAATTTTGTCCTGACTGACTGATATATCAAGATCAACGCACAGCCTAAAACACTGGTCGGTACCGCTAGGTAGAGAAATTAATTTTGGAGGGTGTGTTCTTTGTGAAAAGTAGATATCCACTAAGAAGGGGTTTTTGGAAATTTAACCTGTAAGGGGTGAAAAGAGGGGATTTTGTTTGTATGAAAAATCTTATTCCTTGAGTTAATAAACATGAAACTTGGCACGAATACTTATCTAAATAAATTATGAAGTTTGGCTTTTTTTTTTCTAAACGGTAGTTTAGAAGGGGGATTCCCTGAAGGGGGATTGGGAGGTGTCAAAGTTTGTATGGAAGAATTTTAACGCGTGGTCCGATTAACTCAAAACTCAGTATTTATACTTAAGACCAAAAATAAAGAATAACGTGTATCATCGTTTTTCGAAAATTTACCCCTAACGGGGTGAAAAGTTAATTTTATAGGGGAAGACTTTACTGCGTGGCTTGATTAACTCGAAAATTAATATAAACAACCTTTGAGTCGAGTAATGAACACATCCCAAGCAATTTTACGAAATTCCACCCCTGTGGGGGTGAAAAACGGGGATACAGTTTATAAGAAAAATCTTATTCATTTGGTTAATAAACTTGGCAAGACTACTTGCGTATGCAAGTAATAAAGTTTATCATTATTCGTTTAACACCCCTTGTGTTGGGGTGTTAAAGTTTGTGTGGAAGAATTTTAACGCGCGGTCCGATTTACTTGAAACTCAGTATTAATACTTTTGACAGAAAATAATCAATAATAACAGCCGCACAGATCGATCGATCAGGTTAGCAGGCTACGCTTGCCGCGGTTGGTCTGTTGATAGGTGTCCATCTTGACAGCCGGTCCATGAATGACAGCCGGGACCAACGGCTTACGTTGGTCCCGGCTGTCAATCATGGACCTTTGACAATCGCTAGGGGTGGTCAGAAGCCCGATAGTTTGACAACCAGTCTTATCAAGGGGTATCGTATTTGGGTTGTGGAGGTCAGATAGGCAGTCGCTCCATGTAAAATACTGGTACTCAGCTGCATCCCGTTGGACTGGAAGCCGACCCCAACATAGTTGGGAAAAGGCTAGGCAGATGAAGAATCAATAGTAAGTGTATGGGGTTTTCGAAAATTATTGACCCCTGACGGGACAAAAAGTGGTAATTCGATTTATAAGGGGATTTTAATGAGTGCCTTGATAAACTCAAAAAAAATGGTACAAATAAATTTGGACTTGAAACTTGGCACAAATAATTATAAAGTTCGATTTTTTTTGGGATTCTAAACTAACCCAAAGGGGAGATTGGGGGTGTCAAATTTAGTATGGAAAAATTTTAATGCGCGGTCCAATTAACTCGCAACTCAGTACCTATCTAAGACCAAAATAAATAATAAAGTGGTTCAGGGTTTTTCGAAAATCTACCGCTAATGGGGTGAAGAGGGGTAGTCAATTTCACAGGGCAGAACTTTATTACGAGGCTTGAATAACTGGAAAACTGGTATAAATAATCTAGATTATATTTCGAAATTCCACCCCTATGGGGATAGAAAGAGGGGATATAGTTTATATGAAAAATCTTATTCATTTGGTTAACAAATTAGAAACTTGGCAATATTTGGGTCAGTAAATAATAAAGATTGTCACTTTTAGTTTAAAAAATCCCTCACAGAGGATTTGGGAGGTGACAAAGTTGATGGATTAGAAAAATATTTAACCCGCTGTCGGATTAACTCGGTCCTACTAAAACAAAAAATACTTAAAAAAAGTGATATAGGGTTTTTCAAAAATTGACTCCTACGAAGGTGGAAAATTCTACTGCTTGCTTCCATTAACTCGAAAATGGGTATGGGTCTTTGAGTCAAGTTATGAGCACATCCCAAATGATTTTTCAAAATTACTCTCCTGGGGGGGGGTAAGAAGCTGGGATACAGTTTATTTGAAAAATCTTATCCCTTTGAGCTATAAACTAAAAAATTGGCCCGAACACTTATTTATATCTAAATAAATGATAAAAATCATAAACATACATTTTAGAAATTATAAGAGGAAAGTACGAATTTCACGCGGACGAAGTCGCGGGCAGAAGCTAGTGTTTTCATAAAAATGTACGAAGGCGACGTGTTGTGAATTACACTCAAGCGGCGTGGCGGCGGGCGGCGCCTTCGTACATTATCATTTGAAGCGGCATGCCTGCGCCGAGCCTTCACCTTACGCCGTCTCTGTATAATTCACGCCTTACGCCGTCTCTGTATAATTCACGTCAGAGCACGTGTTAATAAATTGTAGGCTAGGTAACGTTGGATGGAACTTACTAGCTACGTAGCTTAGTCATTAGCAGTATAGTTCTTTCGCAATACTTAATAATAGGAAATATTAAAAATAACTTATACTTACTAAAAGTTTCATAATTTTAATTGATCGAGTGTGAAGGAAATGAGAAGTTGTCAATAGAGTTACTTATACTAACGATAATGTTGCCGACTTTCATCGTTAATCGTAAATGATCATCGGATCAATGACGTAAGCGAAAAGAGTTTTATAGAAAAAAGACAGAGGAAGTTTTTTTATTGGAAAATTTTTGGGATGTGAAAAAAGAAGACCATGACTGCGAAGTTTAAACTCGAAATTTAATTACTTATCTAAGACGCGAGACGACAAGATATTGTTTTTTATATAATTATAATAGTTAATGAAAATTGTTTTAACATGTCATACATTTTGTATGGAACGTCTTTTTTGATGATATCTTGAGAACGGATTGTCTGAATTCGATAGATGGCGGTACGAAGTTCGCCGGGTCAGCAAGTTATTAATAAAAATAATAAAATGACTAATACTTGGACTAATAATTACCTAATAATTACAAAATAGAAAAAATATATACGTCGCTGTGACAAGAGTGATTTCTCGTGAGCTCGTTTAAGAGTGTGAATCATGGGCCATACTGTTGCAGATATTTTGCAGGTCATGGCCCAGCCATAGATTGCTCAGCCGTAAGCTCTAATAAAATGTTTTTATGATGGCCGAGCTATTGCTCTAATAGTACAACCACACATGTCCGTGAAAGCATAGCCCGTTTAGAAGCACCTTTAGAATCAATATTTTAAAAGCAGTCGACAAAATGGGGCAAAATTTATAATAAACAAAATCAAGTTCTTATGCGAGCAGTGGTGGCCAAGTGGTAACACTCGCGACTTACAGGTTGTTGGTCGTGGGTTCGAACCCAGAGAGACGCTTTACTTTGTGCAAATTATTTCATCACCACTGCTCTTAAAACGGTGAAGGAAAACATCGTGAAGAAACTGGCATTTCCTAGAACCATAAATTCGAAGACATATGTGACATCTACCTATCAACACTGGGCCCGCGTGGTGAATTACATTGATTGGGGTACATTACAGGCTGATTATGCAAACTTCACATTCTGAAACGGTCGAAAAAAAAATCATGACCTTCGAAGTAGGTACAATAATATCGACCTTCCAGGCTTGATGGCGTAGAGAAGTAAATATGTATGTAGCCATCGATCAATGTCGACTAGGCATTAGGTTCAAGTTCAGGTGTTAAAAAATAATCGATTGTCGATTAATGACGGAACTAGACCATTCTGAGAAGTGCCAATAAATTATGCAGTTAAGCCCGGCGTAGCATGCGTAGTTCATACAAACGTAATACCAAAATAATTTGTAAAACAAACATATTCTTAAGTAGTGTGTATTTATTTCCATTGGATTATAGAATTTCTAGGTTCACAAATATATATTTTGAAAGGACACTGGATATAAAGACGAGATATCAGGAATTTCAAATTTCTATAGAAAACTTATTTTTCTTTAAATCTGTCTCCATTCAAAATATATATTTGGAATCCTAGACATACTGTAATCCAATCGAAATAAATACAAACTACATTAAGGGCTTACATGGCCTAAAGCGCGGTCACTGTCGGACTGCATAGAAAAGAAAGAGAAGCGCAATAACACTTATCTATGTACAAAAACTATTTTATAATAAATAATGTAAGAAATTTAATGGGTTATTTTAATTATAATTAAAATTGGTAATGAAGGGATGAACTGCTTTTAAAGACAATCAAGAGATGTTTTTGAAGATTTTTTGATGCATGTATGTTTAATTATGATTTGAGTTCCATCACTTGAAAATATAATTTTTTTTTGGTCAACATTATTTACGGTTTAAGAGATACACTGCTTTAAAAAACCAACTTTTTGACCATTTTCAAGGAATCTTCGCCTTAAGGATATGTTTGATTTACAAATTATTTTGGTATTACGTTCGTATGATTTAAGCATGCTCCGCCGGCCCCTTAACTATGATACTTACTGGCCAAGTATTTCAAGTGGTTATTGGTACTGATTGGTTAGTGGTTTTGTATTTACAGTCTATCCGCGAATGAAATAGTGCGGGTGTCCCCAAGCGGCGTGGAAGAAATGTAATAAAAATATTTAAGGGGCTTACGTGACCTAAAGCGCGGTCACTGTCGGACTGCATAGAAAAGAAAGAGAAGCGCGATGACACAACGCTGGTAATCTATTGCAAAATATGAAACAATTATTTAATTACAAAAATGTATTGTTTGGACTAAAAAATTAAAACACTATTGTATTTTACTATGTTGCTTGTAGAATAATCTGACAAAAAATCAGAATGATTGCATGTATGGTTTTTATTGTAAAAAGAAAGTTTTTAGAGGTATCTTCATAATTTTTGTCTATCGTATCAAATTAGTTGTATTATGTTTTCAACACACTATTTAACTAGCATTATCCTGAAGAATATCATATATTTTTCTGATTTTGTTTACTGAAGTCGTTCATATACTTTTAGGCATTATAAAACTTGCGTTTTTTGTGTTTAGGTCCTGTAAGCCCCTTAATGTGAACCTTTGACTTTGAAGCACTTATAAGAGGAGACAATATTTCTTGCGTCAGTGGCGGTAAGTTCGGCGAGACGCGTGTTTTAGTTTTCAAAGCGCGGCATTATTTATTCGGATGGACTTTTGTAATTCCGGTCTTTATTATAGTTTGAAACTACTAAATCAATTAAAAGTACTTTGAGGCACCTGTTCGCATCAATCACATTAACTAAAACTTTGCCACTTTGGTCTACACGAGAAATGTCGTTCATTGGCATATTAACCCGGTCCGAAAATTATAAGGAGTCGCAAGAATAAAATATAAATATAGCTAACATGCAAACATGATTGAATGTTGAAAATAATATAAAATGAACCAACACATCCAACACCAATTCTTTCGCGTCCAGCAGTCACAATATGCGACGTACCAGCGTGAGTCGTTCTCTTAATACATTGCTAACCGCGTGTTATAATTCCAAATTGTACTTAGGCAATATTTTGTAAATTATGTATGGATATGTACGACAGGCAAATATTAAACTTTGTAATAACTAAACTATATTATGCTAAATGCGCTGATTGTAAGCCCTAACTAACCAATACAGGATATTCTAATTACAATTATTGTGCTTTGGCATGAGCTCCGCTAGCTTTTAAGGCTTTTTTAACTAGGGGCTTATAAACAAAGGACCACGGCAGAAATAGTAAGAATCCTGAGAAATATAAACTAGAATAAACAGTCCACCATTTTGAGAAGCTCTTGACGTCGAATGGCGCCAGACTCCAGCCCATAAATACTATTGTGTATGTTTTTAGTATAATGTACAGGAGATATTTGATGATTGTATTGTTCCACATTTTATGGTAGAATTCAGTTTTGAGCAGCATTGATTCTAAATCTTTCTCCATTACCATTATAAGGAATTCGTTGAGGAAGGTCATGTAGTAGCCGGACTGTGTGCCGTGCCACAGCGCGAGGAAGGCGAGCGTGATGAGCTGGCTGAGGTTGCGGTTGCCGAGGAAGCGCAGTCGCTTGTACACGTACTCGGCGGCGAAGTGGTTGGTGTTGCAGTTGAAGCTGTCGATGTAGTGCTGGAAGCGCGTGGCGCTCTCGAAGCGTAGCAGCTTTATGTTGTTGCAGCCGTCCCACTGGCTCACCGACGTGCCGCCCTCCGAGCGCGTGCCGTTGTACGATAGACCGAACCTGATGCAAGACGCTGCAACAACCGATACTCAACATCAAACATCATTCATGAAACTACTAACTAGGCTGACAGTCACCACTTTTTGAATGTCAGAAGTTGCATTATACACTTGCTAGCTTTTACCTGGGTAGAAAAAGTGGCGCGACTAACTCCCCAGCAACTTTTCCTTAACATCACAAGAACTTAGTAGGTACTGTTATCGCCGTGTTGATCCAGATTCAACAAAGTATTCCATGTTACATTTTGTAACAAAGAACAATTTCAATTTGTTAGAACTTAAATAATTTATACAAATTGAACTGACCTCAGTGCACTGATTGCCTCATGAACATTAAATACTAAAGCAGTATCAAACCAAAGCGACCATTGTTCAGAGTACCTATAACGAATTGTTTTGAAATTGGATTAAGGGAACGTCACAACTGGGTTATTTGGTCGGTACACTTTCTTAATTAAATGTTTTAATTACTCACATTACGTTGCTGATTATCGTGACCAGCATCATTATGCAATTGTTATGATGGTCATATTCCTATGATTATATAGATGATTTACCCAACATTATTGATATAATCTAGATCAAACGTTGAAATATTTTTACTAGCATATAAATGAGATATGTATAACATGATAAGAATAATGAATTAATGATGTTTGTTTACCTTCGGTGAGCAGCCAGCAGGAAATGTATTTATACAAAGCGAAATGAGCCCAAAGTCCGCAGTAGAAGTTACGATAGAATACTGAATTGTCCCAAAACTCGTCCGATAACATAACTTTCATACTGAATACAGTGACTGAAACAAAAGAAAACGCAATTGAATTAGCATTGAGTGGTTAGTATTCTTCTATCAAGTAGATTGTTTCCGGATTCAGGAGATCCGGCACCCTGATTGCGTAACACACTATCAATCGGAATCTGAATAATTTTGAAGCTAATTGCTAATCCATTGCTTCATAAGTTCGAAAAATTTGTCTGATCAACACGTATATAACGCAATGAATGTTGTTAAACTGTCAAAATTAAACGGATTCCGATTGATGATGTGTTACGTAATTGCCTCGCAGGATCCAGGGATCCAGGAGCCGGTTGAGAAAAAGTACACTGTGTACCTACGACAAGACCGTGACCGGCACAATTTAAATTTTCGACTATATTAGCACAAAATAAATTATTGGAGCAAGTAGAGTAGTAGTCTTTGCCTAGAATACATCGTGACAACAGAGTTCCGTAGTACATTCGATTTTCAGTCAAAGCACTTCTCCCGACATAAGTCCTGCGTAAGCAGCGCGCCACAAGCAGGTGCACACGCATCCAAAAGAACCAAAAAATCGCGCGATCAGGCTGCAAAGTGTTTGAAGATGTAAAATACCAGTCTTCTTCTTCGTGTCGCTGGCACGACAGTTGTTCAAATTTTGTTGGCCCAAAACTTTGTCACTTCGACGTCGTTATCGGGGGCAGCGCAGAGGTCACTTTGGCTACATGGTTCATTCATAGTGAATTAGATAAAGCGATATACAGCGTGTAACGGAAGGGGGGTATCAACCCTGAAGGAGGTGAATGTGCTCATGAAACTGAACAATGATTTACTATTACTATGGGAGGTCCAAAATTTTTTTTCATATTTCGACCTATGGGGAAAGTTGTTCAGTTTCATGAGCACATTCACCTCCTTCAGGGTTGATACCCCCCTTCCGTTACACGCTGTATAGAAATTTTAAACGTCGATAGCCGACCCGACCGCAGTAATTTAATAGGATGTGTCCCACCGAAGAAAAATGCACCACACAGCTTTAAAAGCGAGACCACGGTTATCTATCAGTTATAGATGGCCAGGAACTATTGATGAAAAAGAGTTAGGACCCTTTTTACATAGTAGTATACAGAGCGTTAGGTTAAACGAGGGACATACCTACTTTGAGGGGAGTTAGTACTCATGAAAATGAGCAACTTTTACTATGGGGCCGAACCTGAAATCGCAAAAAAAAAAATCTGCTGTTCAGTACATTTTGACGAGCTATCTCGTAAATGTAGGAAAAGGCTGATTTTTTTTTTCGCGATTTCAGGGTTAATCCCATATTAAAAATTGTTATTTTCATGAGTACTAACTCCCCTCAAAGTATGTCCCTCGTTTAACCTAACGCTCTGTATGTCTCAAGATGTCAAGAGACACTTAATCTCTGTATGTCTCAAGATGTCAAGAGACACTTAGTTGAAGCCGATCTCAAATATAGAAGCATCATGATGCTTCATCATCAAGAAACCGTTCTTTACCAAGACACTTTAAAAAACACTAATTAAAAATAACATAGCCGGAAAATTATCGATGTCTTAGACTGGCCCTCACAATCGCCAGATCCTATCCTGATTAAAGGTGCTTGGGCGTTGATGAAGCTTATGATATGTGCGTAAAAATACACATAAATACCTGCTGCAAATTCAATGCAACATAAAGTTGTTATGGACTTGATTTAATAGCGATGTTGCCTAAAAGTAGTGCAAAAATGCCTTAACGATGGCAGGCGATCACAGACAAGGGAGGAGCCCTTTTTTTTTTCAGATGGGAAATCGTCAAATGACACCCTCCCGCTCTGGGTGGAGCGGAAGCGAGTGTCAGACTGTTACTGACTAAAACCCTCCCGTATACCTTCCTTAGCCCTTTATGTTCCGGGCCAGCGGTAACCCTTTCGGACAATCCCGCTGACCCGGCAGGCTTCGGCCCTAAGGCCCCCTCCCACATTAAGCGTGCGCCGGGCGCGAGCGTTCCTCGAGCGTGTGACCGACGTGCGCGCCGCGCAGTGAAATTGACTGCGCGGCGCGCATGTCGGACACACTCTGATGCTGACATATCTTTGAGGCGCGCGTGGAACACGTACGTGCCGTCCAGCACGGGCCTGGTCCTGATCGGACGGTGAGCTACCCATTACTCTCCGCCCGCAGGCCCGCATCCGGTGGCCGGGAGTCGTTGCGCGGCTCCCGACGTCCGGAGCGTCTCCCGCGGCGGCTGGGACGGGAAGCTCTCTCCCTAAGCCGTCCCGCCACCTCCGCCGCCGCTGCCGATCGCCTCTACGAGGACACGGCGGTGCTCCGCCCAAGCGGGGCAGACCTCCACCGTATGCTCCACCGTGTCCTCTGGGCGATCCTGGCAATGGTGACACCCGGGGGTTTCCTCTCGCCTGATGTGCAGGAACCTCCCGAAACGCCGTGACGCCTCTCAAGCCACTCCTCAAAGAGGAGGGAGGAGCCCTGACACAGTATTTATCTTAATGCATCAAAGTATAAATATTGAACCACTATTATGTATTATCATCAGGAAAAGCCCAAGTTAATTTTATGAATGAATTTTGCCGATCACGCTCTTGTCATACAGTGTAAGTCAATATTTAGATATGCATACTTGTCCTATTTTCATGATACTTCTTTGTTCAGCTAGGAAACAACAATATACCAGATTTTCTTGCTAACGAATTTGGTATTCAAAACAGTATGTACAAAATTATCAAGCAGTATGTATAAAATTATATAAACAAAACATTAAAAGAATATTACCTCCAACTTGATAAGCTACCAAGTAGATTGCACCCTGAATTAGCCTCTTCATGGCATGCCCCTCAAACACAGCAGCTTCCGTTTCCAAGGGGAATTTATCAGAGATAAAATCTTTGTAGCGCCTAAACGAGAATATGGGTCCCACCAGGAAACACGCCGGGAAGTAAACGAATCCCAACAGCTCCAGGAATGTAGGCGGAGTCTCCAGAGCCGTCACTTTATTAGTCACAGACAGTTCCTCTCCTTTTAGCTTCTTCTTACCATCCCACAGGTCGAAGGACAAAGCGATCAACTTCAGAGTGAGCACGCAGTGCGGCATCGTCCATGTGATGTCGTAGTCCTCCGACTCGGTCACCACATAGCCGGCCAGGAGATAAGTCATGTTAAACGCAAATGTCAATATTGCATTGTTCTTTCCCGGACCAAGGATCTTAGTGCTTAAATAAATTACTAGCGCCGGAATGGCATTATGGTACATTGAGATACCAAAATTATAGAATGCCATGTCGAATCCCGTCACGACGAAATATAAGTTCCGATATTCTACATGTTGCTTGACGTATTTATGATAGATAACCGCCAGCGGGTATCCTAGCAGGATGGATATTAACAGTTTCAGTGCTGGCTCCGTGGCGCCTATTACGTCGGCGAGAAAGGGAACTGGGCTCAGGCCAGCTAAGCCCAGTAAACTAAGCAGCAGGCCAAACATTTTTCACCAATCTGTAAACAAAAACAATATTGTTAGTTATTATAGTAGTTTTCTGATAATAGACGTAATTTGTTTTGTCTAGTAACTCTATTTGTCGATAAGACTGGTCCACGACTTGGGTCAATGTTTCTTAGCTTAATGCATGACAGGCATGCAAACAATGGAAATTTGTATTCATTTTTTGCATGTTAGTGACATTCCTAAAATACTAGCGCTAATAAGATGAAGTTTTGGTGTAGGTACATCTAAGTAAGGACCCGCGGTTTCACCTGCTTAAGTGTGGGATCCCGTGGGAATATCGGAATAAAACGTATTCTATATGTTATTCTAAAATCTAATGTATAAGCTTTATTACTGTAAAGTTTTATCAAAATCCGTTCAGTAGTTTTTGCGTGAAAGAGTAGCAAACATTCAGGTGTGTGTGGTGTTACTGGAATGGATGGAATAATACATCTATTATTACATCCATTGCAGTAACACCACACACAGCTCTTAGCATTCTTTAACATTCAAAGATTATAATGATGAATTATCCAAAACAACCCGTTAAAGGTGAGGGTTTTGAAGTTGCAGTACAAAATCCGCGCGGCCGAAGTCGCGGGCATAATGCTAATTATACCCTACAATACATAAAGAGTCTTAGCAACCAACACAGACAAGCATCGGTAATTAAATTCAAGAACTGGCTAGAGCTGAACTCTTGCCCCTATTTAATTCATACACATTTATTCTGTGTAAAAATAGCGATTTCGGTACGTTCTCACTCCGAAAAAAATTCCGATTTTACTTTTCTATAAACGTAAGCCGCGGTTTAGATTATTGTTACCATCTACTGTAGGTACCTATAGTAGATAGAAGAATTTAAACCGCGGTTTACAAGAAGAACGGAAAATCAATACTGTGCATGCGTAAGTATCGGCCCCGACTACCCTGCACTGCGTGTGGTCCGTGACAAGCATTTTGCCAGTTTTTATTTTGGTTTGTATTTATATGGAAACAACAAGATCGTAAAACGCAACAAAATGACACGTTTCTGTGATGCGGATGCGGCCCATACATGAACATTGAGTGGTCATAATATATCCATAAATCACCAATCCTCTGGTTTGTGATTTTTAAACTTGACTTATTCCTGAAATCCCCCCCGAAAGTGCCCCCTGAGGGGACAAAGTGGACTCTAAAAAATAAGTCTGGAATTCCCCCTGATCCCTCCTGAGGTGTTAAAATTTTTTTGCTGGTGCTGATTGCCAAAATATTTACCGCGGGCGCCAGCAGATATTTTACCTAGATAATCTAGAATGCAGGAGCGAGCTTGGGAATAAATTTTGACCATTCACACACTAATAGGAGCCCCGCCAAGCGGGCCTTCGTCGACATACTCAATAAAGCTATCTCACCCGCGCAAGTGTAGATCCCGTGGGAATATCGGGATAAAATGTATGCTATATCCTTTCCCGGGACCAACTATCTCTATACCGAATTTCATCTAAATCGGTTCAGCGGCAGCGGTTTAAGCATGAAGAGGTAACTGACAGACACACTTTCGCATTTATAATATACTATGGATATTTTGTAAGTATGAATAGCTGACCCCGCAACCCTTTCTTTGAATTGTTAGTATTTCGGTTGTAATTAGTGTTACTTACATGGTTTTTTTTATGTTGTTGTACGTTTAATAATGTTTTTTTAAGTATACGTAAACTGTCTAATTCATGGATAATCTATGGTTTAATTACTAGCCAACCGTGTTGTCTACAAGTGGTTGTTTTATATTATAATATTTTCGCCTTATCCTTTATACTTCATTTTTACTTTCTGTAAATTTCCGAAAAAATGGATAATTGTTTTAAATTTAAGTATCGCATCACTTGATGCTATTAAGGGAAACTTTCAGGGAGGTATATGCTAAATAATTTAGATTTTCCAGGTAAGTACTTTGTTTAAACTGTTTTAATTATTGTTTTTACTAAAATCAACCGATTTCCCTCAACGCTGTTTGTTTGCAAGTTCAGTTTTCCCTCCTGAGGAGATTCTCTCAGGGGGATTAAAGGAATACCTTAAAATGAAAAGGGGGATTTCTGGACTTATTTTACATGAGAGTCCAGACTTCCCCCCTGAGGGGGATTTTGTCAGGGGGGAATAGTGGAATAAGCCTTTATTTAAAAAACTTACGTCATCTGATCAATTTACACCTGTTTCAAAAACCAAAAAACAATTTACACCTGTGTAAAAAGGAATCCAATGCGTTCTCAATATATGAATAAACTGTGCGACAGAAAATGCAGAACCGCTTTAATGAAAAAGAGCTTTTTTGGCATGGCTCCGAAAATGTATAATAAAATACCCGATAGCATAAATATTTACCCCTATTAAAGTTTAAGATAAGTCTCTACTCGCTATTAATTGTAAAATGTTATTATACTGTAGAAGATTTTATAAATGATAATTTTTAATATTTCGTGTGCAATAAACATTTGATGTAACTTTTTAAAATATTATTTAAGAAATCTGTTTCTCTTTTTAGGTTATCTTTAATAGGAGATTTTATTAAGATATATTTATTTCGTTTTAAAATAGTTTTATCTTTCTTGTAAGTAGGTATTAATTTTGTATTTTTCTGTTAGTTTTGTTTTGTTTTATTGCTTGCCTTTAATTTTATTTTATATTTGTACGCCTTCACGGCAAAACATAGCGCCGATATTATTAATCTAAGACCTTTATGTATATTATTATTATATTATTAATCTAATACCTATGTTTCACAAATAAATATTCTGATTCTGATTACCGACTGTTAAGAATCTTAATTTGGTATTCAATTACCCACATTTTGACTTGACTTTTTGGCGGCTAAACGAAACAAGCAAACGAACGAGACAGGCGTTTGCTTGTCTCGTTTGCCTGTCTCGTTCTGTTTCGAAAGTGAAATGACAACGGCAGCGGATTATTCGTTATCATCAACGCGGAATTGAAGGATAACCTGTTTATGATGCTTATCGCGCAGGTTAGTCATCAGTTCATCACATGAGGCGAGCTGTGTAGTCACACTACTAGTTTTTTCGAGAACTAATATGTACATATACATACTGTGCATGCATAAATATTCATTTTAACTTAGGAACCCTTCAGGCGCTTTGTACACACGTTTTTCTTGTCGTGAAAAACTACGGTTTATTCGTCGTGACTTCGTGAGGCACAGTCGTCAGTGTTGTATGGATCACTATGGAAGCTTGTTGACAGACACGTTTTATCCGCTCCGTGGCAATAGGTATATGATATTCTCTATAAGTCATAATAGCAGAACATTATATTCGCAAATCATCATATTCTCAAAACATAATATTCTCGAAACATCATATTCTATAGAAACCATATTCGCCATGATATCATATAAGCAATTTATGATATTTTTCGTCTAAATGTAACATCGGGAACAAAATACTTAATCAGTTTTTTTCTAATCGCTCTTTTATACTCTTTTGATCACGATACTACGCACGGCGCGGTTTATACGCCGTACCTAAAGAAACCATGCCGTGAACGAAGAAGGCTAATTTTGCGTGGTCCCCCACGCACTTGGCCAGTTTTTTTGTTTCTTACGAACGAGGTTTCTTATTTACACAATGGCTTTACTAATTGCAAAAGACGTATATGAAAATAACTAAAATGTGTTAGTCATAGTGGTATGATTCTGTTCATTTTAATATAATCTAAGGGATCCTCTCTTTGTAACACGTAATGAATATGACTCAGCATAAGATAACAAACAACACGTCAATTTAGTTGTTTATAAAGAATAGGTATTTGGGCATGGAATTATTTGCTACAAGTTACAACAAAACTCATCATCATTGGTAAGAAAACGATGTTCAAGTTCTAGGCAACAAATCCAACGTACGCAGGTATTCCTTAATGAGGAAGCGTACCTGGATAAAGCTGGCACAGCAGCGAGACTGCGAGAGCGCTAGATGATGCTGATGTCATAACTTAGATGGACTGCGAGAGCGCTAGATGGTGATGATGTCATAACTTAGATAGACTGCGAGAGCGCTAGATGATGCTGATGTCATAACTTAGATAGACTGCGAGAGCGCTAGATGATGCTGATGTCATAACTTAGATAGACTGCGAGAGCGCTAGATGATGCTGATGTCATAACTTAGATAGACTGCGAGAGCGCTAGATGGTGATGATGTCATAACTTTGATAGACTGCGAGAGCGCTAGATGATGCTGATGTCATAACTTAGATGGACTGCGAGAGTGCTAGGTGATGATGATCTCATAACTTAGATAGACTGCGAGAGCGCTAGATGGTGATGGTGTCATAACTTAGATAGACTGCGAGAGCGCTAGATGGTGATGATGTCATAACTTAGATAGACTGCGAGAGCGCTAGATAATGCTGATGTCATAATTTAGATAGACTGCGAGAGCGCTAGATGGTGATGATGTCATAACTTTGATAGACTGCGAGAGCGCTAGATGATGCTGATGTCATAACTTAGATGGACTGCGAGAGTGCTAGGTGATGATGATCTCATAACTTAGATAGACTGCGAGAGCGCTAGATGGTGATGATGTCATAACTTAGATAGACTGCGAGAGCGCTAGATGGTGATGATGTCATAACTTAGATAGACTGCGAGAGCGCTAGATGGTGATGATGTCATAACTTAGATAGACTGCGAGAGCGCTAGATGATGATGATGTCATAACTTAGATGGACTGCGAGATCGCTAGGATGATGATGTCATAACTTAGATTGACTGCGAGAGCGCTAGGATGATGAGCGTCTACCTTTTGAGGGGTTCATGAAGGGACGGCGGAAAAGGGGACAACATGTACTGGGGTGCTTGAGAAGTGGCGGCTTTCAGAACAATCCCAGAAACCGGAAGATGGTCAAGATCCCTACGAACACTTACTGGATTACTTCCTTACCCCGAGCACGTTCGCTCTTGCGAATCTCCACTCAAGTCAGGCAATAAAGGCAAGAAAGAGGTGGAAGCTCTGTTCCTCGTCAGTGTTCACGCCAGCCGGCCAATTAAAACAACCAGAGGTGAGGAACAAGACTACTCCCGGGAGATAGGGTCCGTGGGGTTGCGAATGCCCAACAGCTCGTCACATGCTGGCCTGCGGGTTTCTGTATCTCTCTTGGTCTGGTTCCTCACCCTAGCCCTGTTCCGGCAGATAATCTCTACCGGCACAGGCCTAGAGTTCGGAGCGCGCAGGTCCCACTCCCACCACGACGTCAGCGTAGAGATACGGCGCGGCGGCGGCGGTGGGGTTATTTGTTATTGTTACTTCTATTATCAAGTTCAAACCTATGTTTACTATTTTACACTGCTGTTTGTTGACCCTAAATAAATAAATAAAATGAAAGTCATTGCTATTGATAGTGTGTTACGCAATTACCCCGTTGGTCTAAATATTATGAGCACAGAATAACTAATAGTACTTAGCGTACCTACGTAGAATACTAAAAAAAAAACAACCGACTCCAAAAACAAAAACTAAAACGTGAAAAATAACTTTAACTTCTGAAGTCGGTGTCTTTGGTTCTGTATTTACTATTTTTGCCACCGACTTCCAAAATTAAAGATTTTTCTTGTCAAATAGTTTTTATTTTTTTCACACAATTGCTTCGTCATAGTCGCTTACAACGCGGTCACATTAACTTGACGCTTGGAGTTGATGCCGTCATTTTGGTTTTTTGGTAATATACTTACCTATAAAAAAATAAATATACATAATCACACTAATATTATAAAGGCGAAAGTTTGTGAGTGTGTGTATGTGTTTATATGTTTGTTACTTCTTCACGCTCAAACGGCTGGACCAATTTTGATATAATTTGGTATGGAGGTAGCTGACACCCTGGATTAACATATAGGCTACTTTTTATCTCGATATTCCCTCGGGATCGAAACTTATGCGGGTGAAACCGCGGGGCGCAGCTAGTAAAAAATATAATTAAAACAACAACGGCAATCTAGCCAAATTATCGACCCGCGTATCGGTAACAAAGACAAAGACAAAGGCCTAACACTTGCTGGGCGAGCTAAGGAATGCGGGCCTCGCATTCCAGAGATGCGTCAAGTTAATGTGACCGCGTTGTAACTATCTTAATGAGTTATCTTATCGTCACCCGTGAAATACTTATTATCATTGAAGAGTTCCTGTGGCTATCTGTGGTCTCCTTCAATAGTTTCACTTCACAAAATTATGCTTTCTGAATGCAAATAATTGACTTTTTGATGAAAATGCCAAAATTGCTGTATGTATGCCTATAATACATGAGGAGTTCCCTCAATTCCTCATGGATCCCATCATCAGAACTGGATTTTGACAAAAATGGAAACAATCTGGAAGTATATGATTTTAAATAAAAAAAGATGTTTCCAAATCGGTTTATACTTAAATGAGTTCTGAGGTCATCATCTGCCTAGCCTTTTCCGAACTATGTTGGGGTCGGCTTCCAGTGTAACCGAATGCCAGTATTTTACATGGAGCGACTGCCTATCTGACCTGGAGGTCGGACGTTACCCCTTGGTAAGACTGGTTGTCAGATTTTCGGTTCTGACTACCCGTGACGACTGTTAAAGATTCACGAACGGCTTAACGTGCTTTCCGAGGTACGGAAGGGTCTCGGTATGTAAAGATGGTCGCCCATCCACAGACCAACCGCGGCAAGCGTAGCTTAACCTCATCGATCAACCTGTGCGGCTGTTATTATTTAGCCACAGTTCCCTGACGATGTAGGTACTGAGGTATAAACATTTTTTAAAAATACAACCGAATTGAGAACCTCCTCCTTTTTTTGAAGTCGGTTAATAAGGTCAATACAATACCAGACTAAAACAACAAGAAACGACAAACTACATTAATGCCATTGAATATTTCTTATTACAATTAATATGCTAATAATTAATATATTAATACACAAGCTATTAATGCTCAAGAGGCAGTTGAGATAAAAACAAACCAAGATAAAGTATATCCATCAAACAAGAAAATTAGACATCATTTTATATATCTAGTAAACCAGTCATACTCATAAGTACTCATCATTTAAAAGTTGATTAAAGCAGCTAAACTAGGAGGTAATCATTGTTGGTAATGATCACTTGTGGTGAACCATATCCTACAACGATCTGCCTTGGACCTATCAGCTTTAATAGGTGTAACAAGGACAAGGGAGACATGACTGACTAAAAACGTGGAATTAGTATAAACTATAGTACAACTGGAATGCTTACAAACGTGTGTCCTTTTCTAATAAGGTGAAAGGGGACACGATGGAAAAGTTATAGTACATTATGATACATGTGTGCTATGTTGATCTTTATGCTCGAGGCGGTATTATTAAGAAAGTCGAGAGTCTAATGATCAATGCACGACGTTTTTCAACACACTTGCGAGGAAAAAAGTAGACTTGTATTGTTAAATATTAACTTGTTTGGAAAATGGCGCTTTAGTTTTGTTTTTCCGCGCGCCGTGCTATGGCACTGACAAAACCTCTAAACAGCCTATAGAAAAAATATAATAAACACAAAATAATGTTTAGACTGATCGTAGTGTTGTCGTATTTCAAATTGTAGTTTTTAATACACTGCATTATGGACCTAAAAGTGGTTAGAAGAGAAAAAAAAAAAAAATTATCTATTATAGAGCAACAACGCGGCCACGGATAATATGTTACTGAATTTGGCAAAAGTCTATCTCGTGAAAACTACAGATAGAAATACTATTGTGGTCGGTTGTAGGTTACATCATTAACGGCTTTGATGAATTAAAATTAATATTTTATATTAATTTTAAAAGAATATTTCTAATAAAAACACCTCAAGGGTACCTGATAAATACGGTTGTTACGGTTGTTGTTGTTGTACGGTTGTTTAAATCTATTATTAAGCTAGCCGTTAACAGAGCAAATTAGTTTCATATTATGATCATTTTTAAACTAGGAATAGAATTCAATTATTAAGGGCGGATTCCACCAAATTTTAATACTTAGAATAAGTCTTATCCTGTGAATAAATATTGAATTTTTGACAGTTTTACCATACTAGAACTGTCAGACGTCAATTTTATTCCACGAATAAAACAACAGGCTTTGGTAAAATCAGCCCTAAAACAGTACATAAACGGTATTTTTCGATAAATTATAATTTGGGTGAAATAGATAAATGCAGTTTAAAAAAACTTGGTTAAGAATGGGCATGACGATATTTTATTTTGTGCTAATATTATACCAATTAATTTGTACCCTTCATTGAATCAAGTAAAGAAAAATGCCGTGGGACGGTACCAACTTGCGAGAGAGCATATCACAACCAAATGTAGTTCATAAAATTACTCCTATATTTTAAATTAGATTTACGTTTTTGTTATGAAAAAGATTCCCGGATTTCGGACACAAAAATAAAAGTATTTTTATTTACTTTTGTATGTATTTTCTCTTATGTCACTTCATTTCCGAATGTTGACAAACATTTAAATGAAGAAGATAACTTGTAAGTACCTACCGACACCGATTTATTATTTACTTATAATATTAGGGGTACTTATATTTTTATGTGTCAAATACCTTTAGGTCATGCGTTGCGTCGTATGTATTTAAATTATTATTTTGGAATAAATTTTAAGCATTTAAAAAAAAGAGGACTGATTCAAAAAAAAGAAACCGTTTTTATTCTGACGTATTGCATTTTTGTTCTGTTGCGCCGTTACGGATGACGTTACGTGACTTGCAATATTGGTTTCATCTGAAATATTGAAATTTAATTAAAATCCATATTAACGAAAACGTTCAGGTGCTTTTCCATAACGTAATCTTTGTGTGATAATAATCATAGATCGGAGTAGGTAGATTGATTTTTGGTACTTGTATCATAAATGCCCACAGAAAGAATAACATGGATAAGCCATTTTCCCGGAAATTAATTCCGGTATTTCCGGATCCAATTAACTATTTTTAATGTTGGTAGTGATTATTATTACTAATCAATTCAAAATTTAAAGGAAGGTATCAAAACTAAATTAATTTATTATTTATAATTGATACTTCATATTTAGCAAGAAAAGTTTTAAAAAATGGAAATAGACAGCGATAGCGATATGAATTCAACTCCAAAAAGTATAAAAATAGCTGCAAATGAAATTGTTAATAACCTTTTGCCGCAAAAGTCGCGGGATAAATATTTAAAAGCTTATGAAAATTTTATAAAGTGGACAAACGAAAGACGTGTAAAATCGTGTTTTTAACATATATTTCAGTGTGATGTCCAAAAAAATGAGACCATCTTTTTTGTGGTCTATATATTAAACGATAAAAAGCACAGTTAATACCAAGCACAACGTGGATATAAAAGAATACTCTAAATTAACATCGCTTCTGAAGCGGCTATCAGATGCATGGGGGTACTTATATGAGTAAAAAGTCGAAAGTGCTCACAGCTCAGGATATAGAAACATTTTTGAATGAAGCATCTGACAATAAATATTTAGCAACAAAGGTAAGTTTGAGTATATAATCTAGGCGTTGAGACATTATGACCGATATAAACACTGTTGCCGGCTAAGTAGAATAACTACTTGCGACATGTTTTAAGTTATTCTAACTACTCGGCAATGTATTTCTACTAAATACTTGACGTTAAGAATGTATAATTTATACATTCTTAAGGTCAAGTATTTAGTAGAAATATAAACCGACCATTAATATAATTCAATGCCTATAAATTATGTGTTAATTTGTGTGTAACGTCGAACTTAATCTTTTTTACAGGTTGCTCTCATTTTCGGTACAAGCGGTGCTTGCAGAAGCTCTGAATTAATGAATATCACAATTGACAGCATCGAACAGCACATAACCAAAAAAAACCGGGCAAGAGCGAGTCGGACTCGCGCACCGAGGGTTCCGTAACATCCGGGTTTATGCATAAGGTTTATGTTTATGAAATTAAATGTTTTTTTTATTTTTGAGTTGATTGAATGAATGGTAAATTGTGGTTTACGATTTATGACGTATTAAAAAAAAACTACTTACTAGATCTCGTTCAAACCAATTTTCGGTGGTAGTTTACATGGTAATGTACATCATATATTTTTTTTAGTTTTATCATTCTCTCATTTTAGAAGTTACAGGGGGGGGGGACACACATTTTACCACTTTGGAAGTGTCTCTCGCGCAAACTATTCAGTTTAGAAAAACATGATATAAGAAACCTCAATATCATTTTTGAAGACCTATCCATAGATACCTCACACGTATGGGTTTGATGAAAAAAAAAATTTTGTGTTTCGGTTCTAAGTATGGGGAACCCTAAAATTTATTGTTTTTTTTCTATTTTTGTGTGAAAATCTTAATGCGGTTCACAGAATACATCTACTTACCAAGTTTCAACAGTATAGTTCTTATAGTTTCGGAGAAAAGTGGCTGTGACATACGGACGGACAGACAGACAGACAGACAGACGGACAGACAGACAGACAGACAGACAGACATGACGAATCTATAAGGGTTCCGTTTTTGCCATTTGGCTACGGAACCCTAAAAAGACCGTCTATTTGTAATACGTGACGAATTTTTAAATGAAGTGCAGAAATACATGGTGCTGCGTCCAAGCTCTATAAACACAAAGCGGTTTTTCTTAAATTACCAGAATGGAAAATGCACAAAACAAGCCATCATCAGAAACAAATTTGGAAAATAGCCTAATGAAATTGCTAGTTATCTGAAGCTGCAAAACCCGGAAGCGTACACTGGGCATTGTTTCCGCCGAACGTCAGCAACTCTGCTAGCTGATTCCGGTGCTAATTTGACTACGCTCAAGCGTCATGGTGGATGGGAATCGGACCAAGTAGGTAGCAGAAGGTTACATAGAGGAATCGGTACAAAATAAAAGTAAAATCACTCAAAACATAACGGAATCAATTCATTTGCACCGATCAACATCACCACGTCGGTCTACTTCTCATGGAAATGATTTGAAATTGTGCCCGCGTCTATCTGTATTGTCTGATTCTGATGATAACAATTATTATTCACAAATAAACCAAACAAATACTAGAATAACTGTTCCAAGTAAAAATACTTTTTACAAAAAAAAAACAACCGACTACCAAAAAACACTACAAAGTGAAAAATAACTTAAATTTAGGAAGTCGGTGTCTTTGGACCTGTATTTTAGTTTTTGCCACCGACTTCCGAAATTTAAATTATTTTTCACTTTGTAGTGTTTTTTGGAAGTCGGTAGTTTTTTTTTGTAAAAACCTTTTAATTTTCACTTTTTAGTGGGTCAGTTTGTAATTTATATAGGTTACAATAGCATAATGTTAACATCTAACACATGTCACCTTTTACAAAATATTGCTTTTCCCGATGCAGGGACGTTAATTGTTGAGGAGTTCTCCTAATAAGAACCAGGAGAACTGGAGCTCAGAAGTGACCATCAGCTCCACTTCACCATACGCATTGTGCATACCAGCATAAATTACTTATCTAATCACAACCCGTGAAATACTTATTATTGAGTAGTCCCGATGGCCATCTGTGGTCTTCATCATCAGTCCCACTTCACCAAAATGGTGCTTTCCGAGAGCACATGCATGAGTTACTTTAAAAAATAGGTGTGCCTATAAAATTTGAGGGTTTCCCTCGATTTCCATGAGGGCATTTGCATTTCCTCCTCCTTTTTGTATTGTGCTTACGTCCGCAGTCATCTCGAATATGGTAGTCAAATTTGGAATCCGAATTATGCAGTGCATTCAGACAGATTGGAAAGAATACAAAGGAAATTCACGAGATACTTAGGTTATAAATTTAAAAGCCCTTATCTGAGTTACAATGAACGATGCGCTCGATACCACTTACTTCCACTTGTAACTCGGAGAAATATATCTGACTTTCGGTTCCTAGTGAAAATAGCACAATCAAGGGTTGATTGTCCTGAACTTCTTTCTAAACTGTCTTTGAATGTTCCACCTCGGCATTCTCGTTTGAGGAATCTTCTTCATGCTCCTTACGCTCGCACAGTTTACCGTAGCAATTCTTATATGATTCGCTCAGTCAAAGTCTTTAACCAAATTGTTAAGAATAAACACCCTTCAATTGATTTGTTTGCAAGCAGCTTAGCGTCTATCACTAATGTTTTATCTAAACAGTCTAGTATTGTTTCTGATACGCTCTAATGGCGGCTGCCTACTTATTTTACCGTGCTTATTTTATTAGTTTAGTAATAACGTTATAATTAGTGTTAGTTAATGAATAGTTAGTTAATTTTAAAATGTGTACAAAAATACTCTATTGTTAACTGTGGAGGCTTGTAAATAGCTTGTCGTCAATTACCTCACTACTACTTCTGTATTTGATAGCTGTAAGCCACCCAAACACAATAAAAAAAAATAAAAAAAAAGAATTGTGAAGTCGGTAAAAATGCATATTACACTTTTCATAACTGAACATTTAATAATAAATTGTAAGTTTTAAATGTTTGAGGAGATGAATTAAAATTTGTTTTCTAACTTGAGTTTTTATTTTGAGTACGTAGTAGAAGTAAAGTAGAAAGAAAAGTAGATTAGCACCTTGCTAAAGTGAGTAATTAATGCACGCGTGTTAATTTAGTGCCCTCGCGTGCGCTCGGCCACCAACATAACACTCGTGCATTACTAACTCACTTTGCGCTCGATGCAACAATCTACTATAGTTCCACTATCGGTCAAGAGACCTAAAACTGCAATATTCTACACCGCAGTGTTATAATTCTCTGACGAATATAGGCCTCGCCGATGAAAATTTAAAAATATAATTATGATGGTACGGAACCCTCGGTTCTCGAGTCCGATTCGCTCTTGATAGGTTTTTTTATATTCATAATTATTACCTCCATTTTTGCGGTTACTTTTGTATTATAGATTTTTACAATAATATTAATTCTGGTTACTAATTAAATAATAGATATTTATTGGTTCAAGGAATAAGCCACGTTATAATAGTAATAATAGAAGTAATTCTTTATGGGCCTTCTTTTTTTGAGGATATAAATATTTATATAGGGGGCGAGATGGCGGAACAGTATGCAAGAATACGATTATAAAAATATTTTTACAAGTCGGGTTCCACTATGTCGCACGTAGATGCACTCAGTCGAAACCTAGTTGTGCTCGACTTTGTTAAGGTACGGTGCATTTAAACTAAATGGATAACGACAGTACAACAGAGCGACCCTGAACGTAAAACGTATCATATCTATTTTAAAAGACGAGGATACAAACGGTATATTAGAAATTAAAAATTTAGAGAAAAAGTTAGTGATGAAGCTGATATTTCTTTTCGAGGCTTTGATGACTACCTTCCTGCTATATCACCAGATCTTTTATATACCTAGGTAGATCACGAAGATGATGTCTGGACTTCAAGCGACTGTGACCTCTGAGTTTGTTGCGACCTGAGTAGTCAGATAGAAAAAGCCGACCTCATCTAGTTTTTAAAATATGGTGGACGTGTCAAAGTGTTTGGACTACAAACCACAGACTTATATTGGCCTGTGGTACAAACCTTTTTACAGAAATAAAATCATTTACACAGTGCGTGTGTGAAACTCGGTGGGTCTATGAAGACTAAGGCCGAGTTCCTTCAAATAGTGTTTACCATATATACATTGCATTGGATGAGTCCAAACACGATACGTTTGTTGTATGTTGCAGCACCAGGCCAAGGTTAACACACTATTGTTTACCAACTACTTATCTACGTAGACCGAGCATAAACTCGGAGGATCTACGATTAGCAAGGCCTTCCTGCTCCATCATCAGACCATTGGTCACCATCTCAAGTCGACTACTCATCTAGACTGATTTAATGAGCCAAAATACGATAATGGCGCCGATTCTGTTGTTCACAAACTAAACTAAATTTAAGTTCAGGCATATTTTTCTTTCTATTTCATTAAGCAAAGGACAGAAGATAAATATTAGTTTAGTCCTGTCAAATTAAGATACTCCATAGACAATTTAGACGAGATTAAAAAACGAAGGTTAAATGATCAATAAGAGCAGTGATGGCCCAGTGGTAACGGCCCCGACTTACGACTTGCAGGTTATGGGTTCAAACCCAGACAGGTGCTTTACTTTGTGCAAATAACTTTTCAGCACCTCTGATCTCAATATGGTGAAGGAAGACACTGTGACAAAACCAGCATGTCATAGAACCAAAAATTCAAAAAATCTAACCATATCCTCATTCACACAGTCCATCCATCATTTCTCTGGTCTTCTCCTACATAGTTTTTGGACCTTCATACTCAAAACTTTCCTCATTTTTCTGTATTGCATGACCATACCATTACAACTGACTTCCACACAACTTTTTAGTTACCCGTGCCACTTTCAGACTTCCTCTTATTTACTCATTTCTTATTATACAATAACGATAAGAATATCCCTTTTATTAAAGTAAATAAACTTAAATGTTAACTTTTTCGGCATAGCCAAAAAAACCGATCAAGTGCGAGTCAAATACAAATTTGTAGGCATGTAAATGGTTTAAAAATTATTTTTTTGTAATGTAACTACACATTTACGGTTTTCAGACTTTTTCCTTTACTTTTGCTACATGACATTGTTTCTTGTCAAATTTCATGATTCTAGGTCAACGGGAAGTACCCTATAGGTTTTGTAGGATATGTACAGTGATAGAAAATAAACGCCCATTTTGATTGCATTGACTTAGAAGTTTCATTTTTTCACTGCTTCAAGGGATTGCAGCCCTGATAACTCCAGGCGTTCCTGAGAAAAAGGGATCTTGACTGACAGACAGATGGACAAAGATATCATATCTTATAAGGGTTCTATATTTCCTTTTGAGGTATGGAACCTTAAAAATGAGAAAAAAGACTTGTGCAATAGAAGAGAGATAAACATAACAAGTAATATCAGCTTCTAAACAGTATGTTATGAATAATATGACATTCTGTACTTAGAAATACCCACAAAAGCACTTCTTTACATAAGTTGTATTTACTGGAATCAATGATATGAAAAAAAACTATATCAAGAAATCACACATCAGTTGATTGGGCGAGTAAAAGTGAAATAAATGACCATTGTATGGCCTGATTATTATAAAAGAGCTGATTATTTTCAACATAGCTAAACAGCTTCTTATGAAACTTAGTTAAAAACCATCCTGCTTAGTAAAAACTGAAACCTTGATCTTTTAATATTTATTTATTTAATACTTCAAGCACATAAATGTACAGAGCCACTTAATGCCATAGGCATTTTGTACCAGTCAACCTTTGGGTGATGCAGAGACAAACAGCGGTAGGTGCAATCATGAACATTAAGGATTAAATATTTTAAATATAAAGATACGCATAAACCTATTAAAACTATGAATATAATATATACCTAATTACATATTACATATAAATTTATGCACAAATAAATATACATAAATACATGAATATACTTACTAAAAAGAAATAAGACAAACAATGAGAAAATATTACGGTTGTGATGCTAATATCTTACTTATTCTCATAAAAAACACCAATAATAAAAATAAAATAGCATGGCATGATGGCAAAGCAGTATGTAGGTATTATTACTTTAGCACAGGACCAGCACAGCAAATTGTAACATTCAAACAAGTAAGGTTTTTGTGTTTGTCCAACCTTCACAAAATAATCATACTCTGTCCACAAAAGAACATATCCTACAAAATTAAATGTCTGCCAAATTCAATCAAAAAGTGCAAAATTTAATTAAATTTAGTTAAATCAATATGTAATATTTGTGGAACAAATTCTTTTTTTCAGTTAAATTTAATTTCAAATTTAGCTTGTGTAAAATACATTTACTTAGCACAGATTATAAGACACACAATACACCAGATACATACATCAGATAGCTGTCCAATCCTTCGGAGAAACAAGGCGTGTTGTTGTTGTTGTTTTAAAGCACTCTTATCTATCATCAGCCAAATAAGGCACCTACCCACATAATGCAACAATTACAAAAACCAGTACAAGAAATTATAGATTTTAATAGAGCAATAATTGCCTATTAATATTTTATCACAAAGATTTGTCGATCGCAATTTATCAGGGTCTGGGGAACACGTAACAATTTAGCAGATCGCGGTCACGCAGGTTTAGAAAACGTTAAAGACATTTAAAGATATTACCTGGACATAATGTAAATAAAACAAAGGTATGCAATTTTAAATACAAAGCCAATAACGATGAACAATATTACTAAAACAGCATAGTTTGAAGTAGAAAATACTCACCAACATCCAACAGTAAAAACGAAAAACGAGCACCAACTTTAATGAGAGCCTCTCGAACTTCGAACTCTCGAAGACAGAGGAAAAGGATGCCCAAAACTACAATGCAGCAATTGGTAGATAAAATTATTATGGATGAAAATTAATAAGAACAATGCAGTGAACGTACGTGTCCAAAGAGCACCTTTGCGGCATAGTAATTTAGTGCTCTGTGGTAATTCGAGACAAAGTGCAGACGGACTGGACTGCAGGAGCACTGACAAATGACAGGCGTGACAGACAGTTGACAGGAGGCGGCAAACCATAGGCAACCCTAAGAATTATAGCAATTTCTAAGTTGATTAAATATAAATAGGCGATTTTAAATTGACGTTTGAACATACATTATTTTACAGAAATAGGAGTTACTTTGTGTTCAGAAATTTTGAAAATGAAGAGAATGTGCAATGCAAGGGCAACCGAAACGAGCTCGAAAACTTTAGCACCCTCCGTCTCGGATAGTTTTCTTTTGACCATAAATATAAACAGAAATAGAAGTAAGTATCTTAACTTTGAGAAACAGCGAACTCTAAAATGTTGACTCCCCATTGTATACCTAGGGTTTTTCCTATTTATTAAGGTGAATGCTCCAACCGTTTTTTGCAATTTGCAGGCCAGTGCTAAGTTGTATGTTGATTAAAATATTATTCGCGGCTGTAAGACATATATAGGTACAGAATTATAATCATGAAAATCATCAATAAAACGCTCTAAGTTCATAAAGCTGTAGGAATTACTTTATCTGTTTTTTTTTTTTGATATATGTCTTACAACCGCGAATAATATTTTAATCAACATACAACCTAGCACTGGCCTGCAAATTGCAAAAAACGTAAGAAAATTTGAATTTCGCGGGCTGGTTGGAGCATTCACCTTAAAATGAGAAAAACTGCGCACGTGTATTACAAGGCTTGCAGAAACGGGACCAGTCATAGAGGTCAGTGGGACCAGTTACCAAGTATTGGCCGCTTGCAGAAAAGGGACTAGTCATAGAGGTCAGTGGGACCAGTTACCAAGTATTGGCCGCTTGCAGAAAAGGGACTAGTCATAGAGGTCAGTGGGACCAGTTAGTTACCAAGTATTGGCCGCAAAGTCGCTTTTTCTCCTTCTAGAGTCGTCACTTTTACTCTATGTCTATGATATTTATAGTCAATAATGTAGAATTATCTTAGAGCATTAAGAGAATTATATAATCTATGGTTCTCACACTTCTTCGCCAGCTTCGCCTCACTAGATTGATTGATTTTGATTCGCGATTTGTAAAATATTTTGCCGCATTACTTCTTGGCGTTGTGAAAATAGGTAACTATTTCTCAATCGAGGAGATTACCTGATTTCATCCGAAGAATATTCCATCATTTACTTTCCGCCCAACACTCACAGTTTGAAATTCTTGCCGGCGTATGATACAAACAAAGGTAACCCGGATTTCATTTAATTATAATATTCAGTGTCTTTGTGTCTCAGTTTTGTATCGAAAACTTAAGGTTTTAGTTAATTATACTAGACATTAAGAATTAGATTTTAGAATATTCAAACTTTTCATGCTACATGCATGCTACATAACTTCTGTTTCCTGCGGAAGATTTACAAGTCATCGTTTCGTTTTGTAATCTGAAGACAACAAAATTCGAGTATTATTGTAATATAAGATTGATTAACGATATCCTTGAGTACATTTTTCGCTGGTGATCATAAGAATAAACGGAAACCAAATCGCGATTATAAAAAATACCAAGTAAATTGAAAGGTTTGTTAAAGCGGTGCCTCATACTGGTTTTTCCGCTGCTAGGCATGGCAACAAGTTGGGTTGAGGACACGGGACAATGTCCAACAGCTCACAGCTGACAGACACTGGAACATCAGTTGAGGTATTTATGGATAGGTGCAGTCACTGTGTCCGGCAAGTGTGAAATCAAACGACAAAAAATTAAACATCAAACAAGCTACAAAGCTGAGAATGCTTTACAAACCTCTCAATCAAACCATTTGCTGAAATGATCAAAATTTACTTTAGTTTCGGAAGTTGGCGTCTTTGTTTATTTATTTTTTTGCCACCGAGGTTTGAATCTATAGTCTTTGACATACTAACAGTATTGTGTTATTTCTTCAGGTGATATTTCAACATGGAGTCTGCTGGCGATTGGTGTTTGATAGAGAGTGATCCTGGGGTTTTTACACAGCTCATTAAAAAATTTGGTAAGTGGCACCAGAACCTGATCTCATTGTTGTATAATGTTTGAAAAGTTCTTATGTAATGTTAGATTATGTTTAACAGGATTATAATCCTGAATTAGGGTCCTCACTTCAAGTTTAGGGCCAACAAAATTTGAATAAATGTCTTGCCAGTGACCAGTGCATGTTTAATATAAATTATTAATTCACATAAATCTTCTAGAATAAATTCTCTAAATGATGGAAAACCGCTTTAAAATCTGTGGCCCCAGTTTAGAAGAACAATGCAGTCACAGACAGACATGAAAAGCGACTTTTATATTTAGAGATGAGTAAATAATATATGAATATATTGTACCATTTTATATTCAAATTAAGGCATTTTTGAAAAACAAAACATGATATAAAATGTTTTGTTATTGTTTGCACCAGAAAACATTAAACATGTAAATGTTTTGATACAAATCTCACTGTAATTTGTTTAGAAATGACAGATTTCAAGATTTGTTGTGGACTGCATTTACACGAACCATAATTATATTTAATGGATGTGTTGGTATGAGATGTGTCTCGTTTGGCATTCATACTGTTATTCTGTTTATGACACCTAAACGTATGGCTTAATATTTAAAGCTCGGCTCAGCACCTACAGTAGAAACCCAAACAGCACAATAATATATAGGCATTCATTTATTTGATTCATACTGTTAGTTAGTTAGAAACATTAGTTTATGAAATTGGTCCATAAAACATGTCAAGAGATATGAAATGTCAAATAAGTTTCGAATCAACAAGTTAAGAGCAAACGCAGGTTTTGATCCTTTGACTTATTTTCATGTGAATGTTTCATCATGATGAAACATAACATAACAGCATGTAGTGCAAACATGCAGTTACTTTTATCTTGTTATAAGTTTTCTTTAATATATGATGCATATTAAATATGATATGCTGTATTAGATATGCTGTATCTAGGTACAGACTGTTTCAAAATTTGGTGTGCCAAAGTTATTTTGGCAAGATCTAACCTATCCGAGTAGGGGTGTTAATATTTTCGAGCTTGCTTCGCTCAATCAGCATGCAGCCTATGTTCTCTTGATTTCTTAACAAACTAACTCCTGTTTCTGTAATAATGGTAAAAGTAATCTAACCTATGTGTGGCGGGAGCTAAACTCTTTGAGCTCACTCTTGTTTTATGATTGGCATCTCGCAGTTCAACCTAGAAGATTGTCTTCTGCTTGACCGGACTTGGAGCTCGCTCTTTCAGGCTAGGATGGTACTTAAACTTATCATACCCCTCCCCACTTACGATAAATCAACTACACGTACATTTGAACTAGTTGACATTTGAAAATATACGAAATTTTTAGTCCTTAGCCCACAATGTTTTTATGGAGTAGGCACCGCCTGTGGACAACTAGTAACCGTGCAGTTCAAACATTGGTCCCTCCACTAGCCAGTCAGGGAATTTCAAGATTTGTAACTGTTAAGTACTAGTAAATGTTTTACTTATCTTTTAGGAGCTACTGGGGTTCAAGTTGAAGAATTGTGGACAATTGAAGATGGTATCTTCGAAACGTTAAGGTACGTTTTTTTTTTGGGAATCTAGGAACATTTTCAATGCTGTAAGTATAATAAACAAAAAACCGGGCAAGAGCGAGTCGGACTCGCGTACCGAGGGTTCCGTAACATAAGTTCCATGCATAAGGTTTATGTTTATGAAATTAAAAGTTTTTTTTAATTTTTATGTTTGAGTTGATTGAATGAAAGGTACATAGCGGTTTATGATTGATGACTTATTAAAAAAACTCTTACTAGACCTCGTTCAAACCAATTTTTGGTGGAAGTTTACATGGTAATGTACATCATATATTTTTTTTAGTTTTATGATTCTCTTATTTTAGAAGTTATGGGGCGGACACACATTTTACCTCTCTTAAGTGTCTCTCGCGGAAACTATTCAGTTTAGAAAAAAATGATATTAGAAACCTCAATATCATTTTTGAAGACGTATCCATAGATACCCCACACATTTCTAAGTATGGGGAACCCCCAAAATAATTTTTTTTTTCTATTTTTATGTGAAAATCTTAATGCGGTTCACATCTACTTACCAAGTTCAACAGTATAGTTCTTATAGTTTCGGAAAAAAGTGGCTGTGACATACGGACGGACAGACAGACATGACGAATCTATAAGTGTTTCGTTTTTTTGCCATTTGGCAACGGAACCCTAAAAACACCTAAAAGGAGAGAGGGTTATGGTATTATTTTTCTTCATTTTAATGGTGATTGTGCTATGAACATGAAAAAAATCTGTTATGCTTATTTTTTCAGGCCAGTGCATGGACTTATATTCCTGTTCAAATTCTTGCAACATGAAGAGCCTTCTGGCCCCATTGTCACTGACAGTCGTCTCGATAAAATCTACTTTGCCAGACAGGTGCATATACATAACATATAAAACTTATTTAATTCACTATAGAGTACCCATTTAATTTTTAAACATTAATTTCTGTTTTGTTTTAGGTTATAAACAATGCCTGTGCAACACAGGCTGTTATAAGTCTGCTGTTAAACTGCGACCATCCTGATGTAGACCTGGGACCAGAACTGACCAGTTTGAAGGAGTTTAGCATGTCCTTCGATGCGAGGATGCGAGGACTTACACTAAGCAACTCGCAGACAATTCGTAGTGCTCACAACTCCATGGCAAACCAGACTCTCTTTGAGTTTGATCCTAAAACTGCTTCTAAGGTATGCAATGTATTGTATTTAATTGTACTAATACTGTATTTTTTAATTGACAATTATTTACAAGCTTTTGTATTGTTTTTGCAATCCTATCACAATGCAACTTTGTATACTTGTTCCATTTCGATGAATGCTACAGCCAGTATACCTTTTGAGGAAATTCATAAACGGTTTCTGGTAATTTATTTTAGTTTTAGATGGTAGAGCAAATATGTAAAATTATTTCTGTTTTCTGTACAGTCATCATGCACAAACAATAATACAGAATGACCTTGATATTTCAGGATGACGAAGCGTACCATTTCGTTGGCTACATGCCAATAGATGGGCGTTTGTACGAGTTGGATGGCCTCCGTGAAGGTCCCATAGACCACGGGCCCGTGGCTCCAGAACAAGACTGGCTGGATGTAGTCCGCCCTATTATTATGAAGAGGATTAATGTGTATGTGTATATATTTTTTTCTTTTGGTTCACTTTTTTTTATTCAATCACATTGGTATTTATAATGACTAATTTTCATAATTTCATCTGAATACTAATTTTGCTTTCAGCTGCAGCCTGGAGTCTGAATTTGTGGTTAATGGCAATAGGAGGCGAGTTTTAACATGAGACTTACCCCGCGCCCTAGCCAAAGCCGATCGTCACGCTAGTACCCGATCCACGCGATCGTTTGTATGAATTTTGATGTACAAAGGCGACCTGATTGATCGCACGAGTATGTCATTTTCATATAAAAGAGCGCGACGATAGCGTATTGGCGCGACGATCGCTTTCGGTTAGTACGCGGCCTCACTCACCTCTGCATCTCGCATGTATAGCCCAAAGGGAGCCCTTGGGAGTACAGGCCTGATGCTATGGTTCCCATTGTTGTAAATAGTTGACAAAATAGTACTATTTAATATTTCCAGATATACTGAAGGCGAAATCCACTTCAACCTGATGGCCCTCGTGTCAGACAGGAAGATGATCTATGAACGACAGCTCCAAGATCTGTTGGCGGAATCTCAGTTGCTCGGCATGGAAACAGATGAAATGGAAAACGAAGTACCCCGACTTAGAATGTTGATTGAGTATGAAGATGTAAAAATGATGAAGTATCAACAAGAAATGGCTCGCAGGAGGCATAATTATTTGCCTTTCATCATCATGCTTCTCAGAATATTAGCCGAGGAAAAGATGCTGATGCCACTGCTCGAGAAGGCTAAGGAGCGTGCTAATAAAAAGGGCCCTAAGAAACAAAAAGTATAACACATGTCTGGGGCTGGAAAGCGGGTCGAACGCGCGCGAAGTTCGCGGCGTGACTCGCAGTCCAGCCCCTCGCGCGTGTTGCCCGCCGCCGAACATTACTCTTTAGCTGACTTAGACGCCATATATAGGGACCCGCAAGATTTATTATTCAATATAGAACCCCAGCACATATTAGAACAAGCCATGGTAGAATCACACGAAGTATTAGATCGATCTATTTTCTCTCACGCAGTGACTCGTAACAATAATATATTAGACTCTGATGATAGTAAAGACTTTTTAGGTGACCCTCCGCCACCGCCCGGGTTAATATCAGATAACATTGAAATTGAAGATATGGAACTAGATACGGACCTAGTGCATCAAATGGACCCGCTGTTGAATGTCAAACCACCTGAACCAGATTTTGAGACGGACTAAATTATCAGCTTTTAGAGTCAGTGTTATTCTAACGGGCGTCAATTGGTGTAGTGAATTAAAACAATTAAAATTTAACGCTAATCTAAATTAAAATCGTGAATTGGATTGATGGATACTTCAAATATCATTTATGCAACCATATTAAGTGCATAAATGTTTTACGTGTAATTAGATGATTCCATTACACTTTTCATACGCCTGTTAAGAATTGTATGTTAAATATTAAAGTATTATTTCAATAAAACTGCAACGATAAAAATACGTACATTTATTTACTAACAATATTCGTGTATGTAACTTATAACTGAGCACAGTTACGTGTCAAGCTAGTTCATAAACAATCCTGAAATTTAGGCATTAAGTACAGTGTGGATTATTAGTGAACATTGCTTGACCATTATCTTACTTTACATAGTGGGCTGTTGTTAGTAACGAGCTGACAACTTACAAGTGACTGTCGAAATTTAAACTAATTAGTTGTTGTAGTGCAAATTGTTTGATGTTGATAATATCATAATGTTCGTATATGTGTCTGTATACATAATTATAAATCTCGTCGTGCTAGGCATTACACGAACTTGCTGCTACACAGGTATATATCAGGTACATTGATGTGTATGTGCTAGTGATTAATTACAATAGAGCAATGTGCAACCATACATATGTAATTGTTATTGAAATCATACATTAAAGCATATAATATTATATAATATTTCGAGAGTTAGTGCATTTATAAAATATAATTCAAAATGTGTAAAATAAAATTCAAATTCTCAGGCTAATTCCGCGCTGTCATATTATTACGTTACATAAAAGTACTGTTGTCATTTTGTTTGCATCTTATCGATTGCTGTATAATAGTAATTATTTACATCTTATTACGAAAATTTACTTACATCTAAATTATAAACCTAATTAACGAAAGATTTTTTTATGTATCAAGTTTACATGAGTAATAAATTAATGAATTTGGGGTGTGATGTGGCACTTCAAACATAATCTAGCATCTGTTATTTACATCGGGGCACAGTTTACTGGTACACGAAGATGCGGTGACGGTGACATGATCGATGATCTACGAGTAATTATTTACAGAGATAGGTACATATATTGAGCTTAGCTGCCTGCTATGTTCTATGTCATTACTTGGATTCGGAAAGCAATCGTTTTGATCTGATTATATTCTTTGTACGACTAAGCTTCGAGTCGAATATCGATTAAGAGTATCACAGATTAGTTGCTTCAGTTCAATTTAGACTAAAACGCTTGTTGAATGTTTTAGGTATCGTTATGTTTGTGTGTCGAATCCAGGTAATGAGTGAACAGAGGCTGGATAAGTTGTGTAGTGGGGCGTCTAGTCGAGACGCTTCACGTGTTGGGCAGCAGGCCTTTGGGCTTGATCATCATGGTGGCGCGCTTCAGTGTGTAATCCCATCCTCTCCAGCGGAACCACACGATACCTGGAGCACATGAAAGTGTTAATTACACATGCTACGAGCATAATACAGCGGTTTTTCTGTCATTATTTGGTCTCCACATTATACAGATAATGTCTCCCCCCCCCCCCCCCCCCACGCGTCGGTATGGGCCTGCGCCTGTCAAAATAATGATCGCAACGTGCCGTGATCACACCAACTTTGGTCAGACCTTTCCATATTTATGGAGACACCCCAAATATTAAAAGTTGTTTGATTCTTTTACGAAAGTCTTATCTTGTGCTAGGTTAGGTTGGACATATGATTATTGCCTACCTTGTCTGGCAGTGAGGTCTTGTGGATCGTGCAGGTAGAGCCCGTTGAGGCCGCGGCCGCAAGACTTCCACCACCACCCTCCCTTCAGCATGGAGGCGCAGTTCAACGAGGACCTGTCGTTATCCCTGTAAGTAACAATTAAGCATAATTTCTACTGTGGGCAGTATCTCGCTCATGAACGAGAAATTCCTTATTTGCTTCATGTTTATTAGTGTTGTCGTGTAGTAGTAGGTAGGTGTCGATGTTGTACAAATTTACATTGTATTTGAATTGTAAGGTTAGCAGAAAAGCTGTCGGGGGGCGTAGGGTCGGCTGTGAGGAACATAGTTGTTCACCATTAGTATTTTGTATGGATGATATGACAGGATATAGGAGGGGACGATCAGTCACGGTCAGTTAGGTGTTACTGCTAATCTGCTCCCGGGCGGAAGCGTAAAGGACGGGCGTTTAATATCTGTATTAAGTAGATTAGTAGATATTGTTCTATGGTCTGTAATGATAGCTGAATATTAGAATACTATTGATAAGATTTATTGTATAAAACATTGTAAAATGATTGTTAGTGTCTTTGAATCTCATAAGGGGACTACATGACCTAAAGCGCGGTCACTGTCGGACTGCATAGAAAAGAAAGAGAAGCGCGATGACACAACTCTGCTAATTTTTTGCAAATTATGAAGCAATTATCTATTTACAAAAATCTATTGTTTGGACTAAAAAATTAAAATACTAGTGCTTTACTATGTTGCTTGTAGAATAATCTGACAAAAAATCAGACTGATTGTATGTATATTACTATGGTTTTTATTGTAAAATGAAAGTTTTTAGAGATATCTTCATGATTTTTTTTTATTGTATCAAATTAGTTGTATTATGTTTTCAACACACTATCTACCTAGCATATATCCTGAAGAATATCATAATATATTTCTGATTTTTTTTTTGCTGTAGTGATGACAAGTCGAAACGCAAGTTTTAGAAGCAATAAAAGTATACACTTTTATTGCTTCTAAAACTTGCGTTTTTTTGCGGTTAGGTCCTGTAATCTCCTTAAAATCAACTTATCCGATAATTAATGTATTGTCAAACATTAGCAATATTCTGTATTTGATTAATGTTAGTAATTTAAATTTAAAAAAGGCACATGACACGTGCTCAGTGCGAAGACTTAAAGCCTTATGCTGTCCCTGTTACTTTAAGGCAAATTGTAGCAACATACATACCTACTATTACTATTTATTTCAAGAACGTCACAAAGTTGCGTTTTTGTTTGAAGAATCAGCGTTTAGGCCGTAACAAGTCCACATACCTGTTGTAAGTAGAGAAGGGGCTGTTGTTGGATCCGTACCAGGGGTCGTTGAGGGAGTCTCCCGCGTTTCCCTCGTAACCATCAATTTCAAGCTTGTAGTATTCCGCTTCCGAGTAAATCTTGAAGTGCGAATACTGTGCATACCTGGTTTGTCGGAAAACATTAGTATTTCTATCATTTCTTTGACCCTTTAAAAAAATCGATTGTATCGCTAAGTCTTCTCTGTTCAAACACACAAGTACTCTTTATAAACTGCATTACCAAGCCATTTACCCCCGTTTTCTAACAGCCCATGAATTAAAACAATTATAAAATCCTATCAAGTCATTTGATTGGCCGTAGTTATTTTGTTCAACCACTCGAAACGTTTAACATAAGATCACTACGTTTTAAATAATTTTATTGCTACTGTTCTGAACTTAACACGAGTGTCTTGTACAATAACTAGTTCAGTATGTCGCAATGTCGAACTATCTATCTATGCCTACGTACAGATTAAGTTAATAGTAGCCATAAATCCGTCAATCAATCGTGTAGTGAGTATCAAAGCGGGTGATAAACTTGTAAGTAGGTTCGCCTACGCTGCTTCCTACGATGTAGCTTGTAAGCACGTGTATCAATCACATCTCATAAATATGGCTCTTCGTTAGCAATGTTTTATTGTAGAATTTATTGGCTTGTACATTTTTTATGGGTAAAGTTTAGTTGATCTAGAACTTTCGTTATGTTGTTGTCAAACTGTTCTAATTCCATACTGTTTTCTTCTAGTAATAGGCTTAGCTACCTTTTGTTACTTATCTTATAATGTATACAACAACTTAAGTAAGATTACCAGCGTGCAGTTCCGAAACATGTATTTATATTCATGGTAGTTTAAATCTTATGCGAATGTCTTTAAGACATGACGCGCACGACTACAGTGGGTACCTACTCGGAAATTCTATGCAGCTAGTGCTAGTCTGCTTACCTCTTATTACCGTCGAAGTCTTCAAGTTCAACCCTGAGCATATAGTCATCGTTGTTGGTCAGCATATAAATATTCTCGTTGCCTAGCCAGAACTCCTTGCTGGGGTCGCCGAACCCGTTCTTGTAGTCGTTCCAGTCTTTGTTGAAGTTCTCAGCAGGGAGGCCGTAGTCATCTCGACGGTGTATCACCTGGTTAACAGAAAGGAGGTTTTATTTTCCGACCATAACAATACAATGAGTGGAATGCTGTTCATCTGCAAGCGCAGCTCTTTGGCGTTCAATTCCATCGCCCACAGCAGTCCCTTCCACTGCTGGACATAGACCTCTTCCAAGTTCTGCTCCGTAGGTACAACCTCCCGCATCCAGTGTGTCCTTGCCACCTTGTAAAGGTCGTCGGTCTATCTAGCTGGGGGCATTCATCGCAGTACGGTACAAATCCGCGAAATAATTGCGCTAGGCAGTGCGACTACTCGCGGCTGACGGCTGTCGATCGACACTGGTCGGCTATTACAAGCTAGAAGCTTGAGACTCAATTGTTTTTTTTGTAAATTCTTCGCTCGTGAGAGATGATTAGATGAGAGCTTGTGAGTATCCCTTATACAGTTGTTATGAGATTGGTCAAAAAAGACAGCTAGTTTGTTAGTGAGGCTGCTAGAATTCCCAGCGGGCGCCAGACTTTAAGTAAGAATAATCGTTGTGGTCTCTTGTTTATTTTATATTATAATTAATATCATAATCAGACGAGCCAAGCGAAGCGCAAGGGCACTATACCTACCTTTTCTCGAAGAGCTTCGTCGTCTTTTTGAACCCTCATAACTTGGGTTTAGATTATACCAGATAAACAAATTTCTCGGGATATGATGTCAATAGTGAACTTATTAAACATACAAAGTTTCAACATAGTTCTTATATTCTAGATTTTATTGATATCTAAAAAAGCCCGATTTCGTCATTGACTGCGATGATCATCAAAACTCTTAGGGTACTTTCTGAAGTCCTAGAAAGCGGAAATTTTGTATGTACCTAAGCTAGTATTAGTATATAAATAAACAATATAATAATTCTAAAACTTGAAACTTTTACCGCCCAACCCCTTAAACTAGGGGATGGAAGTTTGTATGAGACTTCCGCATATTTTGATGCTAGAGGTCTGAAAATACATATAGGGACTCCTTGTAAATAAATAATGAAATACATATTTCAGGATTTTTAGTAAATCACTAAAGCCAACATTTTTTTTTCATAAGTAACTTACAAAAAGATGTGGTCTCTACAAAAACAATTTCATGTAAAATGTTGCCAAGACGAGACCACTTAAGCCTCGCACTGTCAAAAAGTTATCAGATTACATGTAGAGCCAAGCTTCTCTATACGCCCTAACTCTACAAGCCCTAAGTTCGCAAACTCTACACCTTAGTCAAAATATGTGGCTTGGCCGTTTCGCTATCATCACTTGAGCGTAAGGTGAAAAATGTATTAACTGTTCATTACTTTACTGTTATACAATAGTTCTTGTAGTAACACAACGGCAAGGCCTCATATTTTGACTAAGGTGTAGAGCTTGTGAAGTTAGGGCTTGTAGAGTTAGTAGCTTGGCTCTTCATGAGATCTGATAACTTTACAGTGCGAGCCTTATGTGGTCTCGTCTTGACAAAATTTTACATGAAAATGTTTTTGGTGGGTAGTGTGTAAAATCCAATTTAAAAATTTGTAGTAGATTGACAATATTGTAGTAGTATTTAAATGTCATATTAGGTAGGTATAGATGTATTAAATAATAATGTATTATACTTATTAAAAAATAAAAACTATCTTTTTAAAATATTTTACAAAAAGCATTTAAGAAATCAGAGTTGAAACATGTATTACTACTTTAAATACCTAATACCAGCCTATGACTGCCTCACTTCGGAGGTACTGTCTTCTCGTATAGAGAAGGAATCAATGCGCATGATCATCATGCTTGCTCAGACCGTGTCTACTTGCTGATTATTAAATACAGACCGTTAGCCGATGGTGAGACGAAATTGACTTCCGGTATTCATTTATATTCCAAATTTCAAGCATACAATAAATACAGTTAATATAACAATATTTGTATAAGTATTCAAAGTATTATATACTCGTATACCTATCTACTTAGATATTTCTTGTTATGTCAAAGTAGAAACGATAGGATAATATGATTGTATGCCCAGTGTTTATGCAATATTTGAATTTATCAACTATTAATTGCTATTTTCTAATAGTCCAAATGTATATAGCAAAAATCTGCACACTACTTATGTTCAAGAAGCCATTAGAATGTGAATATGATAAGCATTATAAGCTTTAACTGTTAATTGAAATAGTAATTAATAAAATCACTTTATTCAAGCAGTATTCAACAAAATTCTCGCCCATAACTTGTCTGAAGCATGCTCTAATGGCGAATTGTATTACACAAAATAGTTGAGATAAATATGAACTTATGTAGTTTTTTATGTAATTAGAGTTTAAGTTGATTAATGTTGTATTTTTTAAATTCAAAACTTGGGAGTCCTAAGAGATGTGGTTTAATAAGGCGATAGAGAAGTCTAAAAAGGATATGATAACTGGAGTCTGATAATAATGCACATAGGATTATTTAAGAGTAATGGAAACTCCTACAGTTTGTTGTCATTATTTTTGTCTTCGCACGGCTACAAATCAAGCTATTTATATAACCAGTATAAGCTGACTTCTGATTGTACGAAAAACCTATACAATACGAGGTCAGCTAAAACTGAAAATGTATAGCTTGGTGTGTTGCCGTGTGTGTACAGGGTTATGGGAAAGACACCAGCAACCTCTTAAGAGGTCATTGTACTCATCATTATGAACAACTTCTACTACGGGACCAAACCTGAAATCGCGAAAAAATAAATCAGCTGTTCCCTACATTTATGTTCGTATAACTCGTCAAAATGTAGGGAACAGCTGATTTTTTTCCACGATTTCATGTTTTGTCCCATAGTAAAAGTTGTTTATAATGATGAGTAGGTACAATGACCTCTCAAGAGGTTGTTAACGTTTTACCAATAACCCTGTATGTTACCTTGTTCGGTCTTACTACAAGATGAGGTGTATCTTTTTAGTCTAAGCTTAAACCTTCGAGCTAGGTTTTATGTGTCGAACTTTATGTCGACTCTGGTAAAGATTCCAATGCAAAAAGTGACTGTCGTACCTACCGTTTCTAAAGTGATCCGTTTTGCTTGCACTAAAGTTTTACCTGGTTTTGTAATGAGACTGTTTATGACTCGTTTTTGTACCTATTCGGTGTCTTTGTAAACCTCGGTGTTCATACACACGAGCTGCACGCGACAACGTCAGCCGCCTACGAGTATCGTTGACTGCCGTCAACTAGTGTCGACGGCTGCAGTCGCCTCTGTCGTTAACGCGTGCCGCTCGTGTGTATGAACAATTGTTTTGTTATTGGGGCCGTTCAAGTATTACGTAGGCAGATATTTTGCAATTATTAACCCTCGTCAGAAAAAGTAAGCAAAGCTCTTACCCTCCCTCCTCCCCCTCCCATGCTTACGTAAACATTGGTACATGCATTTTTCAACGTGTTCTGGTTTCTTTATTGATTCATGAGCAGCAGTTATAAGTCCCAGTAGAATCCCTGAAAATGCGTTTCGTTTTCAAGCATCGACAAGTAGCTGCCATGTGTTCAAACCAAAATCGACTAAATTTTGTAGAAAATCCGAAAAAGTAAAAAAAAAATAGTACTGCTGACGTAATCACCAGCCAGAGTTCCCCATCCCCCATGTCATCAAAAATAAGCAAAGCAAAGACCCCCGCCCCCTGTAGTGCTTATGTAATACTTGAATGGCCCCATTGTTTGTGTTGATGATTTGTTCTCATACAATAGTGGTATCAAGATTATCGGGTAATGTAAGCCAGAATTACTTTAAATTAAATCTACTTTTGTCCTTATAACAATTCTTTGATTTTTACAAACCTCCGTTGAGTTCAATTAGTCTGGTATAGTCCAAGAGCTAGATCGATGAGTTCACGAAAAAACTCTTCGATCTGGCTCTCTTAAACTTATCTTTTGAACCAGTGACCGACAAATTCTGATAATTGGCGAAAAGTTTCGACTAATTAGCGGCTAATTCTTTATGTTATCAAAATTAAAATCTCTGATGATGGCCCTGCCAGAGTCAGTGACACACCTGCTCCTACACCTGCGATAGGCCCCACTCCAGTGGTACCTAACAAAGCCACTACAAGCTGGCCTAGTATTCTATTGATACTCCGTACTGCGCTAGGGCAGCTCAAGCTCAAAGTGTTTCACGTGCGGTCTACTGTACTTACGTCACAAAATAATACCACGCTTGTTTAGCCCGGCGAGTTAAGCAGAGGTGTACCTTTAGCACACTCACATTTGGCCAGTTTGCCATATGGCTTTATTCATTATGACAATGAGTGATTTCTCAGTAGGAGCCACTAGCGTCCGTTTCGAACCGTTTCTAGGATCTAACCCCTAAAAAATTGTGTCAGATTTCATGTTTCAAATTCAGATAGTAAGACGAAAACTCGGTATCCGTCAGTGCCGGATTTGAAGAACTACATCATCATGATAAATCTACCTTGGTCTATGTAACGTGCGGGTCTGACTCTTCCTACTAGGTAGAATTCATGCGTGAAAAGCGCCACTCCATCTAATTAGAATAGTCCTCCACACCGAATTTCGGCCATAGCAGCCAATCTCAACGGAGACTAGCCATCTACGCGGGAGTTACTATAGTGCACAAGTGTGTGCGGAACTCACACACTTCTCTTAGGTACTCTCATAGTCCGACCAGAGAGAGATCAGGCGCAGGGCCAACGGCTGAGGCATGGGGTATCACAACACCAATTTCCAAACTCTTGGGCTGTTACTAAGAAATTCCTAATGAAAGAACCCAATATAATAACACTTCCCCCAACGTGGGAATCGAAGCCAGGGCTTAACAGTCGCGCTTGCGACCACGAGACCAACGGGGCAGTTATTTCATAGTTGTGGTATGTGGAAAGTGCAAAGGACGCGCTTCTTTATAGGAGTAAAATAAACATAATGGAACTTACAGTCCAGCCTCCGTCAGCGACGTTCTGCTCGCAGAACACCTTCAGGAACCAGTAGGTGGTCCCTCTGATCTGCAGGTAGTACACGCCAGACTCCCGCATGCCGCCGTTCATCAGGTCCACACACGAGTACCCCTGCAAAGACACCAGATATCATTGTAGAGTAAATAAACGCGCATTATGGCCGCAGAGCATAGCATTTCAATACAAAAAAGTGCGGTGTGACCCGCTTGCAGTGTGTGATGTGCGATGGTTCATATATATAAAATATACGCAAGAGATGTAGAAGGATTTTTGCAATCCGTCCGCTTACCTAAATGTAGGTACACAGCGCTTCACTCTACATCCATAATAACATAGATAGGCACAAGCAATAAATTATGAGCACATAAATACGTGCATTCATTTCAGCTATCTTTGAAAATGCGGAAATGATCATATGTGCACCCTGCGCCCGCTTTGAATAACTTTATAAATGTGCAACGTCTTACAACATTCTATTTGCATAGGCTATACTTTATTACCCACTAGCATTGCCTAGGAGCGCCCCGCGGTTTCACCCGTGTTGGTTTCGATCCCGTGGGAATACCGGGATAAAAACTATCCTATGTCCTTTCCCGGGACTCAAACTATAGCTTTATACCAAAATTTCACCTAAATCGGTTCAGCGGTTTAAGCGTGAAGAGGTAACAGACAGACACACTTTCGCATTTAAAATATTAGTATAGATAGGTATTCGCGATGCGTTCGGAATGATAATTCACACACTTTAATATGCATAATGAAGAGAATAAGCATTTGAATGGGTTCGAGGCGCGTATAAAACTTTATTAGGTACCTACCTACTCAAACAATGGCATCAATTTTAATGCCACGTTATGTATATCGTTACGCAATATTAATAACTTTCTTTCCCTTTTTGTACTACAGGTGGATTGATTACCGGCCCCTTTGAAACTTTCTCAAGATAATTGCCATTTGTCTTTATGTCGTATTTATAAGAATCTTTGAATGTTTGTCTTTTCTCATGGGTAGGTACACGTGTTTCTGTAACAGTAGGTAGGCTGTAGATGTAAGTAGACTGTTTTTCTTTCATATAGGTACTTAGTTCGTTAGGTAGGTACACACAGTTTAGTTTTTATTAAGATAACATAACGAACTCGAGCTGTCTAAACATTGCGTCTCATTAAATTTTCCCACTCCCGCTCCACCCGCTCTGGGTGGAGCGTCAGGCTCTTACTGACTAAAACCCACCCGAGTCCTTAGCCCTTTATGTTCCGGGCCAGAATACCCCACGAGAATATCAAAAACCCACTTGTATAATATACAGGGGGCCTAAAAAGGCCACTTTGGCAGAATCATAAAAGGATAACATAATGGACAGTTAACCGTTAATTTAATCGTATCAAATCCCATTGGTGAAGTATTTTTCAGTATTTTTTTTTATCTTTGCTTAAATACCAATCAATCTGATCCTAATCCAATCCCAATCTCTTTGATTATACCTACCTACGTAGTGCAGCGAAAAAATAAAAACACGGACTGTCTTCGCCATATTACGATTCATAATGTTGTCCTTTTATGATTCTCCAAAGTGGCCTTTTTAAGCCCCCTGGTCAGTGATCAAAATACAGACACTATACCAACTACATACCAACTTATTAAAAAAAAAATTGGTGAATAAACCGAGTAATTACGTAAATATACACTTCCTCGTTCGCTCGAAATAATTCAGCTTTCACGACTTACATAGGTCCCTTTTTAGTAAAATACCTACCTAAATATGCCTATCACCACGTTCAGCTTCAACGTTAGGTACACTTACAATACAACAGACTGTATTTACACAGATTTCGAGTTAATTAGAAAATATTCAGCTAATACTTAGCATACTTAAATCTTTATTTATCTCAACATCATAATTCAATCTAAAGGCACTGGTTAATAAAATAAAGGTGTATGAGCTCCGGTCCTGAGTTACAGACAGGGCTGGGCAAAATACATGCTTTGCTTTAATTGAAATACAAATTATAAAATACAGTGTCGCAAGTAATTAAAATGCAAAATACAAAATGTCTTTGTATGGTAAAATACAAAATACAGTATTTTAGCTATTTTTAATTGAAATACAAATTACTTAATTACAAAAACTATTTAAAAAAAAAACCACCTTCAAAAACCATCAGACAAAAGTGTAAAGTAACTTTCTTCCGTGAATGAATGAAAGAAAAAGTGAAAGACACGTTATGACTTGACATCTTAGCTTGAGATTGACAATAATTCAACGTACCTACCTACATTTCTTTGCGTTTTGTTGGGCAATTTCGTTCAAAAACGCTTAAATAACAAGTGCAGTGTTCCCAACTCTAATAAAACTCTCGCCTTGCACTCACCACTCACGATCGCTAAATGAAGTTTAAATGTATTTTAATATTAAAATGTATTAGTATTTGAAATACTAATTACAAAATACTTCGTCGTCAGGTATTTGAAATACGAATAACAAATTATATTTTAAGGAAGTAATGAGGAGATCCGCAGGAGAACCAAGGTAACCGACATAGCCCGAAAAATTGCCAAACTTAAGTGGCAGTGGGCAGGGCACATTGCTCGCAGAACAGATGGCCGATGGGGCCGAAAGGTTCTGGAGTGGCGACCGCGTACCGGAAGACGTTGCGTTGGAAGGCCTCCCACAAGGTAGACCGATGACCTTGTGAAGGCCGCAGGAACCCGTTGGATGCGGGAAGCACAGGACCGGTCGAAGTGGAGGTGCTTGGGGGAGGCCTATGTCCAGCAGTGGACGTCTTTCGGCTGAACTGATGACTGATGATGATGAAGTAATTGAAATACAAATACCGAATACGTATTTGTATTTTAATTACGTATTTTAATTACAAGTTGGTAATTCAAATACTGCCCAACCCTGGTTACAGATCACCCGGCTCTGTTAAAATAGGACATGTTAATTTCCAAACGTTTTGAGTCAAGATAAGTATTATGATCTATAGGTATATACAGGGTGTACCTAAGGAGAACGCTTCCGAAGCAGAAACGTAGATTATATACAACCTAAATGCAAACAGATACCAGTAACCTTTCGCTTTAAATTGGTTATTTTCAAGACTTCATATTTCGTAAACACGTTACACTATTTATAACTTAAGAACGGCTGAACCGATTTAGCTGAAAATTGATGGGGAGGTAGCTTAGAACCAGGAGACGGACATAGGATACTTTTTATCCGTGTTTTTTAAATACTTTTATTAGGAGTAGAGTAGGAGTAGTGTAGGAGTAGGTTAGGAGTAGAGTAGGAGTATGTTAGGAGTAGGGTAGAAGTAGGGTAGGAGTAGTGTAGGGGTAGGTTAGGAGTAGGTTAGGAGTAATGTAGGAGTGGAGTAGTAGTAGGGTAGGAGTAGTGTAGGAGTAGGGTAGGGTAAGGGGTAGGAAATAATTTATATGGCAAAACAACGTTTGCCGGGTCAGCCAGTTACTAATAAAAGTCTGAAATTAGCAGAACAAAATTAAAAATACATATACATAATGTGTTTCATAATTATGAAACTGGGGAAAGTTGCAAATTTTATTGACTGATACATAACAGTTTGAAAGCAGTAAGTAGATACTTACAGTTAAGTACTAGTTCTGTTGCAAAGTTGACAGAAAAACGCCGCTAGAGTACGATAAAAAAGAGAGAGGTTTTACTAAACTGTCTTTTGAAGCATTAGCAAGTAAACATGCCTAAAACAATTATGCAAGAGTTTTTAGCAATTAGTAGATATCTAAACGCAACCGTTTCTAATGGAAACAAAACATCATTTGTGTAAATCTTAGGAACTCATTCACGCGATCTGGAATGCCAATTACGTCGGCATTTACGGACATTTCAAATGACGGTTCATTAATATCTCTGTAGTAGGCAGTCGGTATTGCCCAACTTACTGTCCAACTACCTTCTAAGCACGGTACCGGAGTACCGGACGCGGTCGGTACCTACTTGTTATTATATTCTTACACTTTTAGTTTCACAATTCATGTATAAAGAGACCATTTTAACCTTCCCTTCTACAAATATCTCGTATCTTATCTAATTAATGTTGCCATAGACACTAATTATTGCTTAGACAGTTATCGCGAGCTCGAACTCACTGGTGGTCATGGCCAAAAAGCACGCTGCCTCACCTGGCTTCGTGTCCAACAGAGCTAGTATCAGTGATGACGCTAGTATCAGTCTACTCGTAAACTCGTACAACGTTTAGCACACAGTGCCAGATTAGCCCATAAGCAAATTAAGCAATCGCTTAGGGCATCACGTCTCGGGGGGCACCATAAGGCAGAAACAGCACCGAAACAGTATTTTCTAGCACATGAATGGCAAGGCTGTTTATCAGCAAGATATTACAAGACCCAAAAGTCACTGGGGATGTGCGCGAATCTTTACAAATCGCTCTTCGATGTTTTTGAAAAATACGAGGCGACAAGTGGATAGGGGGGCCTACAGGCGTGGATTGCTTAGGGCATCAAGTAGTCATAATCCGGCACTGCACGCACAGAAACACCGCTCCGAACTGATAGGCGTGTAAAAAAAATCGAAATGTGCTTTGGAAAATCGAGTTTTATGAAAAAATCACTGCATACATCAGTTACAAATTGAACTCTTCGATAACTGAGCTTTGTTGGTACGAACTCGGTTTTGAAGATTCTATTTACACCCAAAGTTACGAATCTTTGTTGGCTCATAACTTTTTAATGGCTTTTTATTTTACTGGTCTGTTTCCGAACTGACAAAATTAATTATAAGTCAAAACGATATCAGGTTTAACTTTGGATGGACAATGTCAAACAGTGGAGTAATACTCTCCCGAAATTTTTATGGAAAAATATCGACTAGGACACCCCAACTGACCGGACGGACCTTATCGTGGGAAAGTGAAGAAATACCTACAGATATTGAAAGGCTTTACCAGCGTAGGTAATCCTAGTGATAATTATCCAAAAAAAGGCGGCGAACTAACAACAAACAAAACAAATCAACATCAACAAACAAGACAAAACTAATCTGATAAATCTTTGAGAGGCAAGGTTCATTCATCTTCGTCGCGGAACTAAATCATTAATCTATCGTCAGCATTTTTTCCTAATTAGACCGTAATGAGACGGTGGGACACATTCATTCTTTAATTCACTAATTTACAATAACTGCTGACAGTGCTTTAGTCAGAATCGGTCACTTTCGTTACAAAACTATGTACCTACTTAGTCGTCAATTTGCATCATCTTGATCAGAAATTAAATAACCATTTATTTGCTGTTAGAAACAGCACCGAGAAACATTATAATATAGCGGAGATGGCAAGCCTACTTTGTATGGGAATTTCAGTGCGTTGACAAAAGTCAAAAGTCCAAGGTGAATTCATGACTTCCTGAAAATATGTTCGTTGAAATTTTAAAGTTTTATCGATACACATAATTCCGTTCCATGATTGACTGTCTGGCAAATGGCAAAGCAGGTAATATACCACTATGACGATAAGACTTATTTGGAAAATATTTGTAGAGAGGTAGGTACTAGATACCTACCTACTTTAAATCCTATGGAAGCATTTTTAATCTAGAGCCTTGATTCTTTTTTTACTAAGCTTAATAGAAGATTAAAGTAAGTACTTAAATAAGTCATAAAACTTTTAACATTACACCAACTTGCTTTTAAATCGAAAAGCTTTTGTAAAAGTGCGCCACAACTGCAAAAACGGCCAAGTGCGCAGGACGGGTGCGCCAAAGTTCACCTAAATTTTCAATTCCGATAATTGGAAATCCGAAAATGTTCTTCCTAAAATTTTTCATCCTAACAATCACAATTCCTAACTAGGTACTCTGTCTCTAATGTTCATAATTCCGAAGCATTCAACTTCATAATGTCAGTAGCAATAAACATCTGTTATACTTTTATTTGTTTTCCTATATTTTCTCAACATAACCATCTTTTAAACTATTTTTCAAAGTCATATCTTTTTGTTTAGATTTATTTTTATAGATTTTTTTTTGTTTAGATTTTATTTATAGCGGTAACCAACATAATATACAAAAGTAACACATTTGTAATGACAACTTAGGATGCAAGAGCGAGCGAAGCGAGCTCGGGACTTGGGGCACCCCGACTCGGACAGGTTAGGTTCGAAGGGGATGACGGGGGCTCGAGTGAGCGAGCAAAGCGAGCGAACGAGCCCCCGTCATCCCCTTCGTGTTAGGTTCCTTTAAACCTTTTTTTTTTTTTTTTTTTTGGGTGGGAAATCATCAAATGACCCCTCCCGCTCTGGGCGGAGCGGAAGGGAGTGTCAGACTCTTACTGACTAAAACCCACCCGTGTTCCTTCAGTTGCCTGTGCCAGGGGCCACGGTATAAATAGACTACGCCTAACCACATATTTTTGTAGATAAGAAAAAACTGGGATTTCTTTTCTCGGCCCCTATGATTTTGCGAAATTTGCGGTTTTCAAATTTACACTAAAAAGAGTCTATTCTATCCAAAAAAATAGTTACTATCAAAAAGGGTGTGGAAGTACAGTGGTTCCATAGACACAACTCAGTACGTTATGTAAAGCATACCCCCAAATAATAATCCCACAAAAACATTTCATGTTAAATGTTGCCAAGACGAGACCATGTAGCTCGCACTGTCAAAAAGTAATCAGATCTCATGTAGAGCAAAGCTTCTAACTCTACACGCCCTAACTCTACAAGGCCTGACTTCGCAAACTCTACACCTTAGTCAAAATAATATGGTTTGGCCGTTTCGTTACTACAAGAACCATTAACAGTATGAGAGTTTTTCACCTTACGCTCATGTGAATGTAGCGAAATGGCCAAGCCATATTATTTTGACTAAGGTGTAGAGTTTGCGAAGTCAGGCCTTGTAGAGTTTAGGGCGTGTAGAGTTAGAAGCTTTGCTCTACATGAGATCTGATTACTTTTTGACAGTGCGAGCTACATGGTCTCGTCTTGGCAACATTTAACATGAAATGTTTTTGTGGGATTTCATTTCTTTTTGTAAGTTGCTTATGATATTTATACGAGTATTTTTGCTGTTGTTCATTTTTCTTTCTTTTTTTGGGGTTTATTTATAACAAGGACCCCCTATATAAATTTTCAGACCTCTAGCATCAAAATTTACGGAATTTTTTTTTTTTTTTGGGGGGTAAAAGTTTCAAGTTTTAATATTTTTTTGTTGTTTGTGTACTATTACTAGCTTACATACCAAATTTCAGCTTTCTAGGACTTCAGGAAGTACCTTAAGAATTTTGATGATCATCAGTCAGTGAGTCAGTGACGAAATCGGGGAATTTTAGATATCAATAAAATCTAAAGTATAAGAGCTATGCAATTGAAACTTTATAGGTTTAATAAGTCAACCACTGGCATCATATTCCGAAAATTTTGTTTATCTGGTATAATCCAAACCCAAGTTAAGAGGGTTCAAAAATACGACGAAGTGCTTCGAGAAAAGGTAGGTAGTGCCCTTGCGCTTCGCTTGGCTGGTCTTGGCGGGGGCACTCCCGTGCCCCCAGATCATACCCTCAAATTAAAACTATAAATATCATCTTCTAATATTATGGTAATTATGTTTAGGGATAAAAGAACAGTAGCGGCCTTATTACAAAACAAGATTTATCTTTAGACCAAGGTTTAAACCATCCAGCTATTTTTAAATTTCGAACTATAATCCGACGAAGCTAAAGTTCTTATTACAAAAACTGACGTTAAACCCGAGTCTAAGTTGTCAATTTTGCATTAAGAACTTTACAGTTGTCAGAATAAAGTTCAATATTTAAAAATGGCTCGATGGTTTAAACCTGGGTCTAAAGATAAACCTTGTTTTATAATAAGGCCGTTAGAGTTTAAATATATTTACATTAATGATATTATTAATTACAATTTTCGGAAACATGAGTGTTATGAAAATCGCCGGTAGCACTACAAATAGTATGACTGAAAACTTTAGGATGAAAAATTTTAGGAAGACTGATCATTCGGATTACAAATCATTAGGAAGAACAATTTCGGGTAAAGAACTTTAGGTGAGCCAATATGGACCCGCGCAGGACTGCACAATACGGTAAGTCATAGGGTCCCGTCAGTCTTTGGGCATGGAACCCAACAAATTACGTCGTATTTGGTTCGCATCCATCTTTCCTTATCGGGAAACCATGTCTTTATGTAAACGACTTCCTATGTTAGAGTTACGGTGAAACTGCTGCGGTTCCCAACGCTAACCGTTGACATTTTCCCTGTGATTGTTAACAAATCATAATGCACTATGGTGTCCTCAGTGATTTATAGATATTATTGTGATTTGCATAAGCGTATCTAATACAAAGCGTTAGGTCGTACGACAGCTGCGGCCCTCAGGGGAAATGAAAGTAGGAGGTTTGTTTTCATCATTTCGTGTGACAAGACGGTCACGATCTGTCAGTCTTCTAACTAGGTAGGTACGTTCTTAGATGTGATTGTTTTATGGTTCTTACGGCACCACAATAGCAGTAAGAGTAATTTGTCAACAAGACGGTTTTATGGATGTTGTCCAATACCTATAGGTAATTAGGTACCCACCTACTATTCATGAACACACATTGATTTGTCCACTAAATGAAGCAATTTTATTTTGGATTCTTTACGGTTATGACTTGTGTCATACTTGTGACATTTAAACCTTAAAACAGAGATGGCGTTTCTTAACGGCTGTTTTGTACTTTTCGGAAGATTGAAGGCCTAACGAGCATTCAATCTGCTTCAGCTGTACTAAGTGCCTATAAAGCCCGTCACAGACGTAGCTATAATATATATTCATATGAATCATAGCAAGGCATATTACGACATATTTTGTATATAAATTAGCGAGTGAGCGCAAACGCAGCTACAATATATATATTTCTATGACGTCACCAAAATATGTCGACATATATTATACATATATCTCGGTATATTTTGGCATAGGATGATAGACGCATAGGACAAGGACGACCGCAGACCGAGTGAGGGCAAAATATATATTATAGTATTGCTCCCGTGTATGGTAGCCTGCTATACTTAAATATATATCTATATCTATACCTATTCTTATTTAAAATTTTGACAATCTCACGTTTAATCCCTGTTAAAATAATGACTATCTATTGACCAATAGTTTTGTGAAATGTTTAAAGTTTATTGTGGACATAGGTCTCTAAGATAATATAATAGATATATATTCGTTCCATTAATCTGGGAAGTAAAAGATATTTAGGTCGAGAGTCTATTAGTATAATATTTATTCAGTCACCTGCTCACCTGGACTGGAAACTTACTTATTGGTAAATTTATTGAAATTACAACACTTGAATACGTGGGTGTTCAATAACCTGTACAGGAAGTTAATTCGCAAAATTAATTACTTACCCTAAGTTAGGTAAGTTGCGAAATCACGACAACCTGCTACAGTTAAGTTTAATAAGTGCCGTTTCATGTAGATTCTGTTTAGGTATCGGATACCTATTAATTACTGGAAATTGCAGTGCGTATTAGTTAGCAATTTTTTTGTTAACATTGTTATACACGCCTATTCCGGTCAGTTTTATTTATCCTTCGTATATCGTGCCTACGCTCATGAGACCAAATCTAACAAGTATAACAATATAACGTGTCTTAAATGAATAGTGGCGGTAAGAAATGTGAAGTATTTCGGAATGGTTGCCAACGAACAGTAACCACAACGTATGTATTCGATTGCGTTCGTAACATAACGTAAGTATTTGGAGCGACATTTTTTACACAGGTGCGAGTCGTGCGCGATAGGTAAACATGTTATAAAACGTTGCATCATGGAGCTCCACATAACCGCCGGTTCTCGTACGCTAAGAACAATAAACACTTGTAATCATTGGTAATTGTCGCATGGTGGGAAAGGCCGGTTTTTGCGCGGGCGCTTACAAAGGCGCGGAAAGCGCGGCCCGGTGTATGAGTGTGATGCCGAACCAGATTTACGTAATGAGAGCCACGCAACTTTCCTTGCACGGAAATGTCGCGGTGTCTCAGCTTGGCGCTTTTTCAACGACAGACCAACAACAGAGCTTCGCTCTTGCGAAGTTTACCTACTGTTTAAGTATGAGCCAACAATTTTTTTAAGCGTCTTCAAAGTTGGTTTTTATATTTTTTGCGAAATGCTCGTATAGAATAGAATAGAATACTCTTTATTATGTACACCATATTAATTATAGACATAATTATAGAAACAGTACAAAGGGTGACACAATGGGCGGTCTTATCGCTAAAAGCGATCTTTTAAAGACAACCTTTGGATGGATTGAAAAGGGGAAGGACAGACAAATACTGTAGGTAGTCTGTGGTGTGCCATTTACATAATACAATAAATCTAAATAAATATACACAATATACATATAACAATATACATGAAACATAAACAAGTAGGTTCTCTGAATAATTGCAAAAAAGTAACAAACTACGCCACTGCTAAAGATGCACCGTTCATGGGAATGGTACCGGGGCAAGGGCCAAAATCTGACGTAGGTACCTAGCTAGTAATTAGCTTTTTAAAAGCACTTTGCCTTGAATCATAAATTCAGATTTAGAAATTAGATTGTGAAAACTTGTGGTGGATAGCGAGCGGATGTCATAAAATATTTGTCAATCTTATGACCAGTATTGACTGGAACTTATAGCCGTTTGGTCCGAATGTATATATATATTCCGACAACTGCATACCAGAGCATGTATTGCACAGTAAGCATTTTGTGTTCCTTATTGCTAAATCGGGAGACGTAAATGGCAGTGTATCGGAGAGACTGGACAACTAGACCGACAGGCGCTGATTAACATTCCGACAACAGAGCTTAAATACTAACAGTAACATTCCCGAGCCACCGCCTAGACTGACTGATTTGTATCAATCCGTAGCCGATGCAATCGCCTTACTTCATCTAACCTACATATAGACAAGAATCAATTTAACTAAGACGTATTGCTGCAGCTACTTGTAATCAACGTTTTTGTTTTGCATTATGATATTGATACACATTACGGAGACTTACGCGCGCCGCCTTAGAAAAATATCTTCTATACTGTCTGAGTTTCGTACAAAGCTGTAAAGCTGCGAGATTATCTTGTTACTCCATCAATCATAGGCCAAAGAAAAACGTTTCAAAAATGTTTTTACCAAAGACAATTTCAATTATGATTAATAGCCGCGGGACGATGAAACACGATGCTCCGTGGTACTTACTTCAATAAAGTTATATCATTCGCTCGGTTAGCACATTTTATTAATTGCACCTTTAAGATTTGTTCAGCGACAACGATAGGTGTGTTGTGTTATAATGAGTAATAATATTCTTTATGTAACTTTGACTCACTTTCACGTCTTTATAGTTGGCGACGATTTCCGAAGCGAAAGTGTTATTGCCGATGATGGGTTTGTTCTTGACGCTGGGGAAGATGATGCCGCCCTTGCGGCTGGCGGGGCGAGGGCTGGTGCTCCCAGCGCCTGTGCTGGCGGGCGTCACGGTCACGGTGGCGCCCGCCGCGCTCCCGCTCGACGTGCTTGACGTGCTCGTGCTCGGGCTGTGTGCGACACGGACATTAGTCACCGTACAACCATACACCCCATGCACCGAAACGATTTCGCGTGTGTAGGTTGTACGAATAAGACACAAAATCGCCAGGGCTCGCATAAATATGTCGCATGGAGAACAAATTATAGAATCATTGTAACAACAGCGCAGTCGCATAGGCACAATAAATTGGGAATAGAAAGATGTCACCTGTTGTTTAGTGTAGTGGAGGGCGGGATGGTGGTGGCGGCCACGGTGCTGGTGATGGGGTCGGCGAAGGGCTCGTCCACGCGGTAACGGTTGGGCGCGTACTCTACCAGCCGGTCAATGGTGGGGTCAAGAAGGAGCTCGGCGGGCACCGGCCGCTGCGCCAGAGTCGCTACGTCGTCCTCCTGCTTCTTCAACCGCTTCTCCACCATGTCTAAATTTTCGATGATGAGATTCGTCTTGAGACGTAAGTCGTTGTGGATCTGTCCGATGGCGCGCTCTTGACGCTGCGTCTGCGTGAGCAGTTCATCGGACTTAGGAACCAAATCATCTACGGAACTCTTTGTACCGACGACCACATCCCAAACCTCGTCCATCTTTTCTGAAACACTCATCATAGGGATAATTTTATTTGCAAGGTTATCAATTTTACTGCTTTTTGTAACAGGAGCCTGCGTGCTCGTCGCGGTACGGTTCTTAAACAAACTGTTGACGTTAATTGAAGCATCTTCAGGTTCAACTATGGCGGCGTGTACATCTGCCATCATGTAAAGCACTTTACCTAAATTCTCAGAAACGAGATTTATATGGAACTGTAATTTACGATCTACTGTCGACACGGAGCTTCTCAATTGGTCCACTTCTTTCGTGATTTCAGTGATAACCTCGGTATTCAAACCTTTTGCAATTTCTATAACGTTTAAATTAATAGGTTTCTTTTCACTGGCCTCGGCATTGATGTCATCGACTGGCAAAAAATTGCTGTCGATCTGATTTTTAAGGCCTACCAGTGTCGTGTCGATGTTCGATACTTTTTGGTCTAGAGATTCCAGTTTTCGGTCGAGCAACTGTGCGTCACTTATCTTGTTTTTAATTTCGGCCTGTCTTTTTGCGGTGTTTTCGGTAACGGTTTCCTCGTTGTTTTGGCCTATGTGACTGAACAGTTTTAGGTCGAGGTTCCCCAGTTTTGATATGATAGCATCTGTTTTGTGTATGTTGTCATTTACTCTCGAGTCGAGCGCTTCTACTCTCCTCATTAAGTGTTCCACGGCCTTGTCCAAGTTTTCTATCCTTTGTAGTTTTGTCTCTAATGTACTCACTATTACTTCAAATACGTTGAATATGTACTGCTCTCTGAAACAATAAAAAATAAACTACTTTGAGTACTAGTATGAAAAAAAAAATCAAAAAGTGTAAGTAGGTACTTAGATCATTTACCAATGTTGGGTAAACGCTAGGATAGTATATGGCACAGAACAATTTTTTATTTACTCCTATAACCCCAGTGAAATTGACATATCTGTCATGTGAGTTGTTATGCAAGGAAAGAAATAGAAACCTTGTATACGTGCTACAACGTGCGCGCCATAAAATGTTTAATAGTGTCATAGACCTACGCCTGCTGTAGACATGGCACTAACTAAGTACAAACTAGTTCTTGTTATTAGTCGTTTTATATTCTCTTGCGCTTGCGCAGACACTCTGAAAATGTATGAACCTATAAAATATCATGTAGCAATTTGTTCCAGCAATTTCGTAAATTAAACGTTATGTCTAACCATTTTATGAGTCGGTGAAATAGCAAATATTTTTGTTGAACCTAATTCAAATGGCCTACGGCAAATGCTAGCTATTATTACTATGTTTAACGAGTTATTTTTAAACGGTTAGTATGTCTGATAGAGTCTTGTACTTAGGTACTAGAATATTGATACAGAATGACATAGCGGTGACGTGTAATAAAAACAATACGCGTGTGTTTACTGACGGCATAATGTAAATTGGTTACGTCAGCTCTATTAGAAGTCACAGCATAAACCTAACGTAGAATTATCCTGAGTTTATAAGTTGATAGCTTTGGTCTATATTTTATCGATGAAACATCTTCTACGTCAACTAAAATAAACCACAAAATGGTACAGAAAACAGTCGATAATCAATAGAATCTCACTAGATTCGAAATTAATACAGTTAAATAATATTGTACTTTTATGCCTATCATGTTAATAAACATGAATGGTGTCGCTAGACGTGTTGATCCAACCAATATTTTATGCAATATAATGTATTATTAAGTGAATTATTGATCACGACGGTGTCAATGAAATAAACGAGTTTTATGATTATGTTTACGACCACTTTCCTTTTGATATTTTATTAAAATATCTACTTACTGAATAATTTTTGAGCACACGAGTAAGCCCGGGTACGCAGTTATTAAAAAAGTTAGTTGCTTTACTCAACATTTTGATTAAAAAAAAAATGGATAGCATCAGCGCGTAGGTACCTATAACATTAATATACCTATAGAATTCAGATGAACCGAAAACTTGTATCGAAATATATACAGTGACAGCAATACACGATCCAGTGTTCATGTTACATTGAACGACTTCAGAACCAATTAAAGCAACGATATCGCTGATATTATAACTTTCGAAGGTAAGTTCTGCTAATATTTCCAATAGCAAGGTGTTCGTGTTCGGCAACATAAATTCATTTCGAAATCACAAACGAATCCGTTATTATATGTATAGAGGCGGCCGCACCACATCGACCTAAAGTGAAGCGAGAGGCTATCGTCCGATATTATGCAAATCCACTGTAAAGCCACAGTTTGGTCAACCGGCCCACTTTAATAGTGTTTGCTTTACAAAATTGATCGCCTGTTACGACCTGTCCTATCCGATACATTAACTTCCTGAAACCGAGACATTTACTAAAGTGTACAGACCTAGCAACGGCATTGAGTGTTGCAACACCTGCCTCCTTTCGAACGCATTATAGCCACCATATTCCCGGGTACGGCTCTAGAAATTAAATCGAACAAGTGTTGATTAATGAAGCATTCAGTGTAAGTATTTCGGTGAGCAGGTTCCTGCTAGACGTAAAGTATTGTGTAAGTTGTGCGCGGAGGCATTCTGTAGATTGTTAACGATTGCTCGCAGTACGCCGCGGCTCGCGTGATGCCAGTATTTTGCCATAAATCTAACTCCTGAGATAACATTGATTGTGTTAATCAATTTCATTAATAACGCGTGCCTAATTCGGTAAACATTCGTTCACTTGTTGCGGAGCTAGGTACTACTTATATTAGGTAACATAAACAAACAACTAAAAGTATTGATTGTAACACTGCCTGCAAAATGTCTAATAATAGCAATAATAGCTTTCAGAAATATGGGACAAATGTTTTTTTTACGACATTACATTAGTTAATAACATTGTTAAAACATATAGATGTTTTAACAGTGTTGTTTAATATAAATGTAGGTATAGACCTACATTTATATTAGTATTCATATTTTCGACAAAAAAAGGAATTGCTACTTACGAGGTTTGGAAACAAGTAGATGTGATGCCAAAAATATAGTTTTTAGAATTTTTGTCCGTTTGTCTATTTGTCTGGATGTACATATGTTCCGGATTGGCACAAAAACAGCTAAACAGATTTGGATGAAATTTGGCCGACAGATAGTTTATTACCTTTATTCTCGGTAGTACGTTCCCGTGGGATATTTTCTGACATTTACGCGGCCGAGGCCGCGGGCGAAAGCTAGTTAGCAATATCAACCAGTTATATACCTATACCAACATATTTTTAACGTGCTTAAAAGTTGAACATGAAATGTATGCTGTATGTAAAATAAAATGCCGTTATTCCAATACAATAAAATGTTAGGTGGATTAGACGTATTATATTAATGCTATTTTAAAAGCTTTTGTTAATTGATAACCATATACGACAATTAAAATAGATGGGCCTTCAATATTATATAAGAATGTTATGAAAATGATTGTTGTTGTTTCACTGGTAGCTGGGTGTAAATTACGCCCAATTGTTTCCTTGTTTATGTAAAAAAATACTACAAAGCAATTAGAAGTTTTTGGTGGACATTGTAATTATCACCCTAGGTAATCATCATCATTTCAGCCGAAAGACGTCCTCTGGACATAGGCCACCCCAAAGCACCGCCTTTGTTTCTGTTCGGTCCGGTTCTTTGTTTCTGACATCCACTAAATATAAGGGCGAGTGCCAATACTAGGTATTGGTATAAAAGTACCGGTTTTCAGGCTATCTCCATTTAAGATCTTCGGGATAAGAAACGTATTAGGAACTTAGGATACAAATACAAGGCAGTGTCAACATCACAACCTATCAAGATGCATCATACATAATCTCAACATCTATACATATACAGTGAAACTTGGTTAAGTGGGACCTGGATAAGTGAGAAACCTCCATAACTGGAACTCATGCTGAGGTCCCAACACTTTGGCACTGAATTACCTCTGTTAGTGGGACGAGGTAAGCCTCTATATCTGGGATTTATTCTTTCGATTTATCATCATAGTTACCTCTATAACTGAGACAGCGAGTAAATTTTATATGCATAAACCTCTGTAACTGAGATAACATTGTTTGTTTACTCATTCTTATTCTACCCACAAATTATTTTATTTAATGATCGCACCTGTATAACTGAAATAACCTGTATTCTCACCTCTATTAATGGAACCCTCTGTAAATGAGACAGATATTTATTTATACCTGTATATCTGAGACACTGGGTAAGTGGAATACCTCTATAAGTGAAACGACATTGCAGGTCCCTTGATGTCTCACTTAACCAGGTTTCACTGTATTAAATCTGTAGAAGGGTCAATTCTGTACATTGAAAATATTGAAAAAATAAATAGCGGGGTGTGTTGCTGGATCGATACTAAACCCAAATATGTGATTAAAACAATTTTTGTCTGTCTGTCTGTCTGTCTGTATATGCAGGCATCACGTGAAAACTAACGGTTCGATTTCGATGAAACTTGGTATAATTATACCTTATTATCCTGGGCATAAAATAGGATACTTTTTATCCTGGAAAAATACGTAGAAAAAAAAAACTTATTTTTCGGTTTTATTCATAGACGTTGTTCTGTAGAACCGCGAACACACGTTGCATTACCCGTAGTGGATAATTTTCCATTTCAATTTAAGAGAATACAGTTTCCTGTAGCTTTGTGTTACGCCATGACAATAAATAAGGCTCAAGGTCAGACCCTAGGAGTTGCTGGCGTAGATCTTACCGCGAGTTGTTTTTCACACGGGCAACTTTACGTAGCTCTTTCCCATGTGAGCAGTCCAAGAAATCTTCATGTTCATATTCCGGACGAGCTCACTAACAATGTTGTGTATGCTGAAGCTCTCAATTAACTTTCTGTCGCATTGTCACGATCACTTTTTTATTATTGCAAACTTTTCGTCATTGTCAGTAATTTACTGCTACATGCTACTTATCAAGGTCGGAATTACTATGAAAAAAATACTTACTACAGAACGCGAGCTCAACAGCAGTAGCTCAATAGAGGGATCTCCTTAATTATTATAGGCTTAGCCGTATTTGGGTCCAATAGATATTTATAAGATGTCATTGTCAGAGTTACTCAAAATGGAGAAATAAACCATCCACGCGAAGACCGACATCCGCGCGGACGGAGTCGCGGGCGGAAGCTAGTCTAACATAAGACTATTGTTACTAACCCAATGGATCTCTGTTATCTGAATAAATATAATAGTAATAGTAATAATAATCAGCCGTTCCCACTGCTGGGAGTGGGCCGTTACCCACCACGCCATCCCAGTGCGGGTTGGTAGATGTCACACATGTCTTCGAATTTTTGGTTCCAGGACATGCCGGTTTCCTCACTATACTCGTATATGTTCATGCCATTTTCAGTCAGTGAGTAATTTTCTTAGCACAGATGGCAAGAAATTTTAACAGAGAACTTTACTTGGATGCAAGTTGAAACTTTCTCTCTTTCTCTTTCCTCTCTCCTCTTCTACACTTGCCAAATACAGATACTTTTTTTTTTCTAGCGCGGAGAAATGACTGACGTGGAAGTTTTATATATCTTTCCCATTCCTACCACTAGATAAATGGAAAATATGGACAGTAAATTCAACCACTGCATTCTAGTTATTGAGAATTGTAGTGATGAATAGAGTCATTCTCCTCATGTTCACGCTTAACGATCTCAGAACAAATTCCAATTAGCCTAAAACTTCTGTCCCTAAATCGGCAGGACTAATCCGAGGGCAGAACATTCTTTTGCTTTAAGATTCGAATGTGGCTCAGGGTCCTAGTATTGTGTGGGGCACCGATTGCGCTTACAACCCGCGCAAACGCGTTGTGCAGACGACGGGCCATTGTCAAACGAATATTGTTCTATTTGTTCCGTTCTTATTGTAACTGAACGTGCTTTGTCTACACATCGCGCCACGATCGACAGACCCACGTGCATTACTGATACCATTATAATGGCGAGCGGATTCGTTCGCAAGTTTGCGAGAAGATTGTCTTTGGTTGATTGGAGGTCGTTAGTTTATGGTAGGTACATCTCTAGCATTCATAATAACTCGTTTTGGGAATTACGTTTGCTTACGATAGTCATGATTTTGTTTATTTGTCTGTGATTTGCTATGAGTTATAAGTATTTGTAGTGTTGAGAAATTTTTTTCAACTTTGTTTTTCTTTTAGTAATTAATTTTTGTTTGAAGCATCTTAAAAAAAAAAACAAATCATGATGAAGTATTCCACGTTCTACAAGCTGTTTTTGTGGGAATCGTGAGATATTTAATTATATCAGCAGGCAGCTTTATGACATGTCCACGATTTGAATGATGCCAGATCTGGCAAACATCACGTCCGAACTGTTTTGAATAACTGTTCTTCTTGATATTATGATGACTTCAATCCAAGTCAAAAATACCTATCTACCTTTTTTTTTTTTTCGGGGGGAAACCTTCAAACCAATCATACCAACTGTTATATTGTCTTCTAAGGGCTGATTTTTCCAACACCAGATAATTTTATCATAGGAATAATTTTGAATTTTTGACAGATCTTCCATACAAAATCTGTCAGACGTCAATTTTATTCCACGAATAAAAATTATCTGTCGATTGAAAAATCAGCCCTTAATCTCAATATTTATTTTATTATTTTTATTATTTGATCTTAGCTTTGCCTTAATTCGTTAGTCTATTTATTTGTACATTTAGTCTTGTAGTCCCGGTGAGGCTAACTAGCAATATGAACTTTACTATACTTATTTTGTCCATAATTATGAAAATTATCAAAATGTTGTACCTACCTATGTAATGGTGCCCAAGACACAGGCCGTGCCTAGTTTGGGACCAACGATACCTCCTTAATGTAATTTTGAATTAAGAAATAAATGATTTATTTAAACGATTTAAAAATAATCCAGAAACTTTTTAAGCAAGGTGAGAAATTACGTTACGATTAAGATTTTCTAGTTCATTGTAATTGCGTGCACCTTATCAGATATTATGTCAACACGATAGTAATCGACTGGCATACCGCTTGATGTAGGTATGTTACGGCCAACTCCACTACAAGGACTTTATAAGAATCTAGGTAATTATAACTAGTTGGGACTTAGCTGCGAGATAATCGACAATAGAGCACTAATATGTCAACAAGTATGTTATTGTAAAAACAACAAAATGACAAGTGTCACACAGTGGGACCTTGCGGCACGCCGCGCGCCGTTGGATTATCGGCTGAGCTGAGCACATTTCGTACGAATATTTTGACGTCGACTTTGAGATTAAGTGAGTGAGCATTGAGCAGTGAGCACTGACCCTCGTGTGACCATGTGCAGCGCGGTGCCACCCACACGCCGAGCCGCTTGCGTGTAATAGCTATCATTAGTCTAGGCTGCCGATACGAGGAGATATTTGATTTCATTACGTTACATCAGCATCTTTTAAATTGAGTTTTTGTTTATTGACAACATAATTTGAACATAAAACAATAGTGGTACCTATCGGCTCATGTTTCTCATATAAAAAATATTGACAACGTAATCTTAGAGGCCTTAAAAGTCACATGATAACTCAATATGCCCACGATAATGTTCTTGTATTACATTCTACGTGCAGTTTTATGTTTCTATAATAACGGGTCCATAGTTTTATGGGCGACACGCGTCGACCGGCCGCGGCCGCACCTGGCTCATATAAAACGTATAGGTATGTACTACATTTTCATTGTTTCAAGATCATGAGAAAACTGTTTGAGCATTCAACGCCGCCGTCAGCTGAAATTAGATCACAATTACGAAGTCAATTTACATAACTTTGTGTTGTTACTTTTGTATTTTTTTTATTATAAAATGTGATACTCAAAACGATTGCTTAAGTATATTCAGTTGTTAATTGTTCTTACAAGTTACAACAGATATCGGCAATAGCAGTGGGCACGCTTCGTGAAGATGTTGGCTCATGAGATTGGCCGATTTTGTTTGAACGAAGGCCTTTTATTGTGCTTTAAGGCTCCTTCAAACAGGCGATACAAAGGCACCGCAAGTCGCACAACGGGCGGTGCCTTTGTGTCGCGCGCGATTATATCGATTAGCATGAAGTCGAACATACACGGATCCACGGAATACCTAGCCCATCCCCGTATACTTGTGTGTTTCGATTCCCCCTACCATGTTGCTATCCTGCCTATGTACTGTACTCTCGCCACAAACCGTGATAAGTTACCGTTACAGAACACAGAGATGTTTGCTAAGACAGCTCACGCAGATATTCTCTTTATGACGTGCGCAACGCAACAGTGACTTCGAGCTATCCATTGAATTTCTAGGTATCTACATCTCAGGTAATATAGCGTATCAATTGTTTATAGATTTGTTTACGTTGATGAAAAACTAATTCAATAAGACTTTGTTATCAATTTAACTTTCGTCGCTCATGTTGTACATAATCGGCTATCTTTACCCGACTATTTAATGGTTACGATGTCTTGTTTATAACTTTTAGTTGACCCTTTTATGGGTTGGTAATTAAACTATGCATAAGTACTACAAATTTAACTTTACGACCAATTCACACTAAGAAAAGCAGGTTAAATTGCTCACAATACATAGATCACACTCGCAAAGTTTCCTTCCCAAAAAATAACCTACCAATCCAAAATGAAATGTTCCTAATACCAGCACAGTGCGAGCAACGAGTGCTAGAATTTCAACGAACAAACGCCATTTTGTCAAACTAGAAAGTGAGTTCACACAGTAATAAAGATTTTTATATTTTACTGATGATATAACTTAACATTCAACATTTTTAGAAATAAGTGTTATTGTTTTAAAACCTGATTTGTTACGTCAGTAATTCATTTTATTTAAATACTGCTTAACGATAGCCTGTGTGCCCGAAGGCTTACGCAGGGACGTACCTTTATTTAATATGCCCACATTTCGCCAGTTACTTTCAAGTCCCATGTACAACCAAATAACACTTTGCCCGAACAGGGAATCGAACCCAGATGTACGTTTGCCCCGCACGGCCCCCCAGAATTTGCGATTTAGGTGTACACCAATGCAATGTACTCGCCTCTAGGAGTATATGTACCGGTTTCTTTTTCAATGTACCTCTGTACTTTTGAAGAAATATGCAAAAAAAGGGGGCCGTGCCAGCCAAACGTTTTCAGCACGGCCCCCGTGTAACTTGAAAAATATATAGCGTATTAAAAAGTTTCATAAACTCAAGGAATGTACTTTATTAACACGTTTTATGTACCGTAACAGATATTGTGAATTTGTAATAACAAATAATATATAGATGTGGATAGGGGGCCGTGCTGAAAAAAAAGAAATAAGAAAATATCAAAAAAAGACAAAACAACCTTAGCCAAAAACTATTAAGAAGTAATTCATGTTTGGCAAGTAACATATGTACCGCATTGGTTTCTCATACAACTTGCTAAATTAAAAAAATAAACGAATTTTAGTTTATTCAGCACGGCCCTCTATAGTTGCCTATATCTTTTTAAATATGACATGTTTGTTTACAAAATTCGACTTCCTGAATTATGTATAGGAGTACATTCGTTCCAAATAAATTGCGATTATGGTGTATTAGTACTCTAAAAGATAAATTGCATCAAAAATATCCTAACATACAACTGATGGGGTGACCATGGTTCCATAAATTAGGTACATATATTCTATACCTATATTAATGAAATTATGTGACTACATTGAAATAAACATTCTTTTTTTACAATTTGTTTTTTTTTTCTTCAAAATAATATTAGCGATGACATCTTTTAAGGGAATTAAATCAGTTAAAACTTGTTGTGTGCGGTCGCTATTAGTTCACTGACGCTACCGTGATTTTTGAAGGCGCTGGTGTCGCGGTTACTTCATGTTGCGCAGTTGCGCTCGAGTGTTTATTGATCAGTCACAGCTTGCACAAAAGAAGAATGCCAATATTGTGTAAAAATGATAAGACCTTTTATACCTTTGAATATTAACGTAATCAACATGTTTGGCATTTTTGCATTAGAAGAGTCACTTGCTATCGAAACTACTTCTCAAATTTGTAAAAATGATTGCGATGGAACTGTCATTTCAAGCTATTGTTTTATCTTTCATTTTATTTGTATACAAAAATATTCGTGATTTTTAGGTTAGGTGTCGCCTGTCGACTATTTTCATAATAAATTTTAATTCTGCAACACTACTTTAATAATAATAATAATTCATTTATTTTTCAGACAAAGTCCATTACATTAACAATACATAAAAAATAAAATTGATATAATAATTGAAAAAAATAATAAAATAATATTAAAATACACACACATGTCATTTAAATAAAAATATTAAAATACATACTAGTCATTCACAGCAATAAAAAATAAAAAATCAATATACAAAAATACATACACATGACATGTCATCCAAAACGAACCACTATTAAAATAAAAACACAAAAACACATAATATTATTTAATACGAGGGGATGTGCTACTATGAAGCTGCATCCACCTCTGCAACAAGGGCAGATCCCACCGCTCAGACAATACCTTCAGGCCGCTGTTCGAGCTGTTTTGTAGGCGACTTAGTAGCGAAGCGCTCCGTTTCCTTATAATCGCGAAAAAGTCATCAGTCCGCGCCTCAGCAAACATAGTCGAAGCACTACAATACCGCGGAAACCCTAACAACGTCCTGAAAGCATTGTTGTACTGTACGCGCAGTGCGCTGTACGCCCGCTGCGTAAATTTGGTCCACAGGCTGCACGTGTAAAACGACTGACAATAAGCTTTAAATAACGTCACCTTTACAGGTCTAGTACATCGTGCAAACCTGCGAGCCAACATATTACACCGGACAGACAGCGCCCTGCGCTCCCTGTCAATGTCCAAATTGTCACACAAGTCGTCGGAGACCCAGTGGCCCAGATACTTGAATTGCTTCACCCTGTTTAAAGGAATGCCGCAAAGAGTGACTGGAGGCACTGATGAGTAGCATTTGGTGCCGGCTTTAAAAATCATAAGTTCACTCTTCTTGGCATTGTACCTGAGCCCATGGGCCTCCGCATATGACTCACATAAGCGCAGAAGTTTACGTAGCCCACCGATCGATGGGCTCAGCAACACCATATCATCCGCGTAACTAATGTTGTTCATAGTGACCCCATCTATAGAACACCCAATATTAGTGCTGCTGAGCTCACCGATCAGCCGGTTCATATACAGGTTAAAGAGGCGAGGCGAGGATAAACCCCCTTGCCTCACTCCGCACTCCAACCCGTACACGTCCGACCGCGCCCCCGCCCATCTGACGCTATTCAGCTGCTTATCGTACCAGTACCTGAATAAAGATATTATCTCACGTGGCACATCCGTTTCATATTTTAGCTTCTGCCACAGCTTGTCATAACACACCAGATCAAAAGCTTTTGACAGATCTAAATAGCATGCATAGACTGGTGTGTTTCTGTCTGTGTAATACTGAACAGTTAGCTATAAATTACAAAATATTATTACCTTTGATTTAAATGGAACACGACGCAATGGTTTTGTGTAATATTCCGGTCACTATTAATATTAAAAACCAAATTTATGAAGTCGTTGGTGCTATTGAATATGTAGGGAATTCAATGGTGAATCTGGGCCATTATAAGTGCCATACGCTTAGCCATGAGCAATGGCTATGTTACGATGATTTGGCCTTTAAAATTAACAACAGTACCTACAGTAGATTCAATATTCGTACACACCCTTACTTACGTTTTAGCGAGTGATCTTTGATGTTTTATAATTATGTAAAAATAATAACAATATTCTAATTATTACAGTTGCTTGAAACACTACTGTAGGTTAAATTAGTTGCCTGTGATTATCCCAAATAATTAATGTGATTAATGTAAGTAATATTATTGTAATGTAGGTAAGGTTCAATGAGTGAATTGTTGGAAACGTATCTGTGATTTTTTAAGCCTTTTAAGCTCTGTAGTGTTAGTGACACATAGTTTTTCTGCGATTATTCCATAGGTAAACGTAACTAATACTGTGAAATGTAACGAAACTGTAATTTTATTGTAATGTACCGTACATCAATCCGTGTGATTTATTGGAAATATATCTGTGATTTTTTTAAGCCTTTTGAGCTATTTAGTCTTAGCGACACTTGTTGTTTTGTTCGATTTGCGACCTACTTACTACTAATAAAGTTATCGTTAATACGAATACGATGCGAATATCATGATTTCACGTGAGAATGGTTAAAAAAGCTTCTGCATAAATTGAGTAAATCTTTAATAAAATAAACGTTTATTTTATTAAAGATTTACTCAATTTATGCAGAAGTTTTTTTATCCATTCTCACGTGGAAACATGGTCACCCCATCAGTTGTATGTTAGGATATTTTTGATCCAATTTAACTTTTAGAGTACTAATACACCATAATCGCAATTTATTTGGAACGAATGTACTCCTATACATAATTCAGGAAGTCGAATTTTGTAAACAAACATGTCATATTTAAAAAGATATAGGCAACTATAGAGGGCCGTGCTGAATAAACTAAAATTCGTTTATTTTTTTAATTTAGCAAGTTGTATGAGAAACCAATGCGGTACATATGTTACTTGCCAAACATGAATTACTTTTTAATAGTTTTTGGCTAAGGTTGTTTTGTCTTTTTTAGATATTTTCTTATTTCTTTTTTTTCAGCACGGCCCCCTATCCACATCTATATATTATTTGTTATTACAAATTCACAATATCTGTTACGGTACATAAAACGTGTTAATAAAGTACATTCCTTGAGTTTATGAAACTTTTTAATACGCTATATATTTTTCAAGTTACACGGGGGCCGTGCTGAAAACGTTTGGCTGGCACGGCCCCCTTTTTTTGCATATTTCTTCAAAAGTACAGAGGTACATTGAAAAAGAAACCGGTACATATACTCCTAGAGGCGAGTACATTGCATTGGTGCACACCTAAATCGCAAATTCTGGGGGGCCGTGCGGGGCAAACGTACATGAACCCAGGACCTCATGCTCAGCAGGGCTCATGAGTAGACAAACGGGCAGCGCCTACGACCGCTACCAGCAATTTAAATAGTGCTTGAAGAATATATCGGTGAAGTGTAGCAATTGGATAGTCTTAACTAAGGGTATGTTAAGAATTCAAATTTGGAATTAAGAATTGATCGTTTTTTGCCCGACCGCTGCAGGTTGAAGAAAGCCGTTTCAAAATCGTTCAAAAAATTGCTCAAACGGTTAATTTTAACGATTTTCTTGCTAGTGCAGAATTGTAGCTGTAGAGTCACGACCTTTATCTTTAAAAGAGAAAGAGCTGGCTCAATGCTTGTCGTCTTTCTTTTATCTACCTTATATAATGCGGACATTATAGGTACACATCATCTTCTGTAACTTTAATGTAAAGGTACTTTATACAAAGCATTTTCGAATAAAATATTCATTATAAATAAAAACTTTTTATTTTCAAGCAGTTAAAACTATGCTGGGTATGCAATTTATGCATGATAATATAATATCATAGTATTCCACTGCACCTCCAACGCAGATGATTGAGTAAGTGATTTCTGACAAACACCTATTTAAATTAAACAACATTTCCTGTTTAAGTTTAAGAATGTTGAAACAATAATCCCAATTTGTAAGACTAATTAGTCGATACTTCTTTTTAATTTTACAACATAGGAGTTAAGAAATAAGAGTAACTTATATACTGCGCAAGTGGTTACGGTTATCCGAGGGGCACCGGTTTTTACAGTGCTCATAGACTATGCACTAACAACCTGACACGAACTGACGCAATTTTAAACATTCAAAGTATCTGTTGATTAAGGATAAAAATTGATAATTAAACACCTCTCGGATATCCCTTATAATAAAAACACTGAGGCACCTGTCCTAGCGCCGACGATTAGCGAGAAGCGAATAGAGTTAGCAACTAGAAAAGAGTCAGAATGTCAGAATGGTCTATCATTGATTTCATAATTGTTGATTTTGACAAGTTTGTCTACTAATATAATGGCGTCATTATGACTTTCCAATGGTCAACCATCCCATTCATGGACTCCATTGAAAGAAATGGCATAGAATGGTAATCTTGTACATAATGAAAAATGAATTACTGACTTAGGCGTTAATCTGCTAAAATTTTGACAGTTCCTTTGATCAGTGACCTACCATTAGAACGTCATTGCTTTTAATTCGTTACGACTATCGCATATGTTCTGAGTGATTGACCGACCAATGATCGACCATTATGAATTTAGCAGATTACGAACTTTTAGCCAAATGACAATGGGATCGTGTTGGAATGACGAATTTATAAAAATAGCAGTTGTCCCTGCGAGTGTGTCCGGATAGTTTTGTTGCTGAGCTATGCCAATGCGCGACAAGAAGACTTGCTGGTATGCGTATGTACCGAGCGAGATTCTCTCAGTGAATACAAACGAGCGTCACTGAGCGAGTATTTTTATTGATAGCTCTTGTCACTGCGACAAACTAGGTGGAGAGAGAATTCTCGCTGCCAGTGAAAAAAACAGGAAAAAGAAACAGTCGCGATCAACTGTCTTTTACTAACACGGGACTTACATCTACTGTACGTTTCTTTAGCGAGAAAATGGTCGATACCTGTAATAAAATTCGCTTCTTTGTAGACCTTGGGACAGCATCACGATCACGATCAGCATTTATCTAAACCGCGGTCAAGACCTGTTAGTGTCAATATTCCATAACAATGATGACACTGACAGCTGTCAGCTTCTGGACGTTCAGAAGTGCTTGCGGCACACCCAGCACCGTAACACACTTACGATCACAACCTGAATTATTTTGATGGATATTGCTAAACCATTGCTTCATAATGATGTTCGAAAAGTTTTTCTTCTCAGCAACGTAAACACCGCAATGAATGTTGTTGAACTGTCAAAATGAAAGCAATTATAGCAGTGTTCATAATCTCAGATAATTTACATTCCATCGCCACTTGATCCGTTATCTACTTTATTCAAATGTATTCTAAGTTGATTTTTGAGTGACCATTTGTAACAAAAAGGTTCTAATAAGTTTTTGGTTGCAATGGAATTCGAACTTTGTTTAGTATGACATTCAGTTTGTTGTTCCAGGACTTGAAAATTATCTCAAATTCTTAATTCAAATATAGGTCCTGCTGGTAAGTCAACTTCGCTACCAACCTGTTGAATGGCTTATGTTTTTTATAATACCGTAGTCTGTACCAAGTGAAGAAGAGGAAATTGTCATGATCACAAAATCGGCAGTAGGATTGATGATCACAATTCGATGTAGCTTCCATGTAGTCTACAAATTATGTCTACTGTTAGCCTCCTAACACAAATTGTAAAGAATTGTAGAAAACTTCCCAAAAATGTCATAAAATTAACTAAATAGTTAAAAAGACATGTCTGAAACAACGTCAATACGTTGACGTTGTTTACATAATGTTATGTTGTTTATGTATGTTTTTCTACATGTTTTATTCACGACATGTTTTTGACAAGTCTTTGACAAAACTTGTTGAAAACAAGTGGGTAGCTTACTACAATTTTTAGTAGGTAAACGCGTGGTTAGACATGAGGACATGACTAATCCTTTATATCGCCTTTTATCTATCTACACACATCAAAAGTGTCTAGGGATCAAGCATTTTTATGCGGATTTCTTGAGATTGAGATGTGGCTTTGTTATAAATTTATGATTTTATAAATTTATATGGATCCTTTTTGGTGCATTTCATAATTTGAATCAGGAACTGTGAATCAAATTCGAGTAAAAGATGAAAATCAGCTGTCAATATTTTCCCTATAAAAACATACAACGCATTGAAGACATTATTAGTGCTACTGTTTCCCTACTACTGATTAAAACCAACGTTATTATGGAGCGGCGACGTCATTTAAGCAGGGAAGAAATGCTCAGAGCCGTGGGAATGATAGAAGCTGGTTCCCGGCAACGTACTGTGGCTTTAGCTCTGAATACAGAGCAGAGAGACAGAGAGAGAGAGTCAGAGTGTTATCAGTCGACTTTGGACACGTTACCGAAGCACTGGTACCGTGGCTGAGCGCCATGGAGGACGGTATCGCTGCACCACACGGAGACAAGACCGATACATTCAAATCTTAACTCGAAGAGCTCCAACAATAACCGCCATGATGTTAGCCGTGAGGCTTCATCACTCTTCAGGGAACTTAATTAGCGACCAAACAGTCAGAAACCGCTTGCATGAAGTGAACCTTCATTCCCGAAGACCGCTACGGGTACCACCTATAGCAATGCACAATCGTAGGATTCGATATCAATGGGCTCTTGAACACAGAAATTGGGCAGAAGAACAATGGCGTTTCGTGTGCTTTTCTGATGAGTCTCGTTTTGGTATGAGACCGGATACAAGACGTATACGACACTGGAGAACCCCTGGACGCCAACAGCGATTAAAATCCTGCCAGGAAGTCCATCCTTATAGTGGTGGAATCATCATGGTATGGGCGGGTATTTGGATCGGCGGAAGAACTGAGTTGATTTGGATCAGAGGCAACCTCAACGCTCAAATTTATGCTGAGACGATTGTATCAGACGTCATCGTTCCTCTACAAGTGCAAATCGGTCCCTTATTTCAGTTAATGCATGATAATGCACGACCGCACACCGCAAGAGTTGTAAGACAGACTCTCGCCGCAGCTAACATCAATGTCCTGCCCTGGCCTGCTCAGTCGCCAGACTTGACCCCGATTGAGCATGCATGGGATATGCTACAGAGAAGAGCTCTGCCGAATATGGAGGGTATCCAGTCGCAAGAAGACCTTTTTTTGTTGTTGCAACGAACATGGGCGGCCATTCCACAGCGTGATTTGGATGAACTCATTTTGAGTATGCCAAACCGATGTTCTTGTGTTGTTAGTGTTCGCGGTAGAAACACGGATTATTAATTGTTTAAGTTACCCAATAAAATTTTAAAGAAAACTGTTATTTCAGTCTTTTTTTCGAACTTTTGTGTTAGTGGTTCAAATGTCAAAAATCCCTTTATTAGGAAAATGGCAAATTTCTTTATTAATGCAAAGGTGACTTGGTTTATCGTTACTGTGACAAACGAAAACACTTTATTTGATGAATCCTTAAAGAAAATTTTAATTAATATCAATCAGGAGAAAAGTTATTGCAAAAATATATGTTGATCCCTAGACACTTTTGATGTGTGTATAATTATAATAAAACAGTAGAGTTTATTTGTTTGTTCACGCTAATCCCTAGAGCTATATGTTGGATTTGAAGCCCAAGCCCTGAGGAAGGTTATAACCTTCCTATATATCCTAATAGCCTATAGGCTATTTGAAATTACGCTACGACGAAAAATTCAGAAAGAACTCTTAGACTCAATTTACACCGCTGCGGAACGGAATGGAAGCGAATTTTCGTAATAGCAAAATAAATTTTCTGTCAATTGTCTAACGTACAAACTAGATACGAGCTTGTTACTGCTGTGATTCCCGAAAATACGCGATAATTCTCCAGAAAATGCGCGACCTGTGCGTATCATTTCAGCCGAAAGACGTCCACTGCTGGACATAATCACCACGATTGGCAGGCGGGTTGGCGATCGCAGTATAGTATGGTGGTGAAATGCGTAGAGAACGCTGCTGCCCATTCTCCGGTAGGTACGATCCTTAGTCGCCTTTTACGACACCCACGGGAAGTATGGGGTGGTGCTATTCTTTAAGTCCGGCACCACACAGACAACCTGTGCGTATGGGTGTATCTAATTTGTGCGTTACAATATTGACATAAAGTTCATAATGCTTTGTACAAAAAAAAATCGCTTCCATTCCGTTCCGCGGCGGTGTAAATTGAGCCTTAGAGAAAATGAAGAAATAGCGCGAACAGGCGATGCAACACGGCGCGGTGGGTTGGGGGAATAAGAAATTTCACACGGATGAAGTCGCGGCATGAAGCTAGTTTGTAATATCATCAGACAAAACTTTTTTTTTGTCAGCTCTTTGTAAACATAAACATATCTATAACCTGTCCACAGAGTACCTATCGAACATAAAAATGGTACGTTTAGGTAGATTCTGTCACTCTTTCAAGTATATAAAACGAAAGTGTCAAGTAACAAAATAAACAAAAAACAAACCTAAATATTGTTCTTGTATAATTATGAAGTTTGAAGATAATGGGATTGCTGTGAAACATGATACTCTAACTTTCTATCCATCCACTGACATTAGAAATAAAAAATCGTCTGTAAGAGATGATTTGCGCTAGCGTCGCATCGGCAACGTTTCAGATATTTTAAGATCGTGCCTGCACGCTTGTTCTTTGGCTGAGCTAATATACTTAGCATAATATTAAAAAAAACCGGTCAATTGCGAGTCAACTCGTACACGAAGGGTTCCGTACTACAAGGCATAAAACGCCGAAAAAAAAACGTTTCTTTTATACCCCTTTAAATATTTATTTTTATTTATTTATTTACTCAAGACAAAGGATTGTAGAACACGTTAAAAATTAAGGTACAGTGACGTAAAAGTTACATAGTGCTTCTGATGTTACTGTTATTAATTTTATTTTTATTATTTGTTGTTATAGCGGCAACAGAAATACAACATCTGTGAAAATATAAACTGTCTAGCTACCACGGTTCATGAGATACAGCCTGGTGACAGACAGACAGACAGACGGACAGTGGAGTCTTAATAATGGGCTCCCGTTTTTACCCTTTGGGTACAGAACCCTAAAAAACTAAAATACTAGGAATTTCTCCTGTACCGTGGGTGCGTTTACAAACACAGATCTCACATGCACAAACACCCATACCCGGAACAACGGAACAAGGCCAGGCAAATATTTGTTTCGTGCGGGAATCAACCGCAAGACGTTGTCAATAGCCCAGACAATGCGCCAAGAATGCTGTGAAAAACTTAACCACGCACTTGATGAGGAAGTAGAATTAAATTATGATTGAATAGATAATAGACAAACTTTTTTTTCTCATTGACTGTAAAGCACCAATTACACATCTTGCTATGTATTAACCACAATACCTACGCTTTAAACGACGAAATAAATGTATGTCGAAAATATCTACTTGTAAAGATTTATACGTATGCCTATCACAAAATTAATTGTTGTAAGTACCTTCCTCCAGTTTATTGAAAGTCATTGAGCTGTAACCCTTAAATGCATATTGATGTAGATCTACATCAATTTATTTAAAGAAATAGATAGCAAAGGGACGACTATTAATAATATCTATATACTTATTATTTATTGAAACAGTTCCATATTCTAGGCGTAGTCGGCAGGATGTTGTGAAAGTCAATAAAAGAGACAACAATCTAAACTACTGCAAACGGTACAGTTGTCGAGGTCGTCACAGAGAGCAAACGTTTAGAAAATGTAAGTGACAATACAAACATCTAATTTTGAAAATAAAAGGACTGTAACATTTAATATATGTTATAATGTTTTTATATTATATTTGAAAATTACAACAGAATGAAATATAATGCGGCAAACAGGCAAATAAATAAGTATAATTAACTCGACAGTTGAGTAATAAACAATCATAATATGGAAAAATTAAACAATTATTGCCGTGCTCAGTAATTCAAAGTGAACCTTTCGTCATATTTAAAAGCGTCTACTTGCCGAGTAAAGCTTGCAAGTGATTTCACGATTTTATCGATATATGATTATTACATCTCTATATTAGTAGATAAGCGTCCACGAATGATGGATTGTCTGCACCGTGCCTGTTGCAACTGTCCATAACTTTATCAAATGACAACTCGTCTAGACCAACTCGTATTATAAGGTGTTCGCGACGCAAAACATGCGGCCAGTGGCCAACTGATTAGGAAATATTTTGATATATTATACGAAAGGCGGAGGAAAATTGCTGCAATCTTGATCATGTCGATTAAAATTCAGATTATAGAATTTAAGCTCACATTCAGTTTGTGGCGGCTGAAGGACCAATTTACATTTAAGAGAGCGGAACACTTTATGTAAAGGAGGCATTCCCGCCTAGCAAGGGCATCAGAATCTAATTACACTTACGAAATTTCAACTACAAACGACATAATTTGAAAAATAAAACCCTAAATATTCGTAGCATTGTCGTAGGCTCGTAGCGCGTACTCGCTACGACTAGGGAGTCGGGAGCGCTACGGCGTAGGACAGTGACTCAACTTTTCTTTCCAAAATCCTATTTTGTAATCAGAATGAGGATACGAATATTTACTACTGTCATTTTAGTTTCAAAACCGGTTCTAGCATAGCAAACCGTAACGTTTGTGATATTCACAACATTAAACCGATTATTATCTACTACGAACCAATCAGTAGATATCGGACTCGTGTTGTTCTCTCGACGGGCGGTTCGATTTGTATTCATATTGATAATTTATAATTATACCCATATGTCTATATTACATCACGTATTTATCTATTCAGAATATTAAATTGAGAAAGGGACAACTTTCCTGGAACTTGATAACAGTTAAATATTCATAGAAAGCATGTAAATATTACACAACCACAACATATTAATTGCCTACCGTTTAGTACATAATAGGTAGTTAATGCCGATTGTTTCTTAAAAGCCTTTCACTGGTCGTTTTAAATTAAGTTTAAAATAAATTCGTCAGTCGTTAGCGCAGATGTAGGTACAAGTTAGATAAATCTTCGGACGTGTACATAAGTTAAACATTTGACATGACTGACGTTTCTCGTCCAAGTATTCGTACCACGCCATAATTCTATCGCATAACGACTGAATAATTATATCTGATTCTGTTTAAGAATTCGGCCTGTGAGTTGACTAATACGGTCACACGACACAGATGTATGCGCCGCCGCCGCGCGCCGCGGTATGAACTTAAGTTAAATTAATGTGCAGTCGCCTGCGCCCGCGCGTGCTTTACGAGTATGTTCAGCCTGCTCCGATTGTATCTTACAACGTATCAGCGAACGACATGATTGTACAATCAAACAAATGGGTGATAACACAGTACAGTGGGGTTTTACAGCTCTGTCTACACTAACTTGTTGCGTTAAGCGCTTGTTTGAGCTTGAACTAAGTCGAAGAAACGAGGAGATAATTGTGATAAGTTTCAGATATTGCTGCTAGGTTTACGAAGCGTAAATATTGTATTATCACGACGGGCTAGAGTTGGTAAGCTGAGAGTCGTTGCCACAGCTTGCGTTGGCAAATGACAAACAAACTCGAACTCGACTCATTTTGAAATAGGATGAAGATCGTAACGAGTATGTTTGAAGCGGGTTCAACGTGCGATACAATCAGTTCGAAGTTGATTGACGGCTCGCGCCCGCGCTGGGGAAAGGGGCTTACGTAATGTCACATTAGTAGGTAGGTAGGTGAGAAACGTGTGTATAGCACTGATGAACGACGGCCCACGCGGCATCGACACGGCTCGTAAATATAGTTCACTCTCTTCGGAGCAAGACACTAATAACTGTGCAGTCGGCAGCTAGACGTGTCGGCGCCGACGCACAGAAAGTGAAATAACTGTATGTTCATTGAGCGCTTTAGTTACGAATCGACGTACAAAACGCGGCGGAGTGAGGAAAGTAATCTAGAGGATCACTTTAAAACATAGTATTACTTTGAAAATCTTCTGTGTAGGTACACAGTCGTCGGTACTTAGATAGATACTGGAGTGCTGTTTAAAAGAATATTTATACTATTAATTATTATTGAAAGTGATTGTGTCTTATGATGATAAGTTTGTTTGGGGCTTATATTAGAGGTTTTTTTGTATTATTAGATCAGCTTCTAAATGATGATCAGTTGTTAAGTCTACATTATTAAGATTATTATCGCCTTTATTTAATAAAAATACTTATCAATTACATTTTTAAATATTAGAACATACATTAAAAAACACAACTAATGATTACTAAACCTAACTTAGTTCAAGAAGTTCAGTTAAACTAATTTTGTAATACGCTACTGAAAATAAATTGTATTTTGGCTAGGTTTATTTTAGTATCTATAGTAACATCTGGACCTACATCAATAAAAAGATTAATTGCCAGCATGTAACTTAATAAATTAGGCGTCTATTGTATTACTATTTTCGACACCGTGCCATGTTTAGCTATGGTATTTAAGTATTTAATAGATATTTTGTAATGACAAGAGACACGTCCGCCAGTTATTACGGTCGGTAAGTACGTGCTCTATTATTTTTACATCAAAGCAACAATTTCACAATGACACCCGGGCTTTGGTTGACGTACTTGAGTTTTTTTTTTAAATCGCTAGTTTTTCGTTGAACGTGTAACCCTGCGTTTACGCCAAGACGTGACGAGAACACATGTACTCTAATTGTTGTGTCTACTGTTTTCTTACTTCTTCCTTAAGTTGTATAAAAGACTTGTCAAAAATGTGAACAGAATAGTTATAAAAATATGTTTGAAACCATTTCAATATTTATGTATGATACATGTTTGAAGCATGTAAACTTAGTTTTCGTATGTTTCAAAAAACGAAAACAAGTATCACAACTTGTTTGAGGTTGTAAACGTAGGTAAGAAATTGACATGAAGTATAATGGGTGGGTACTTTATTTCTAAAATAAATGCTAAATTTTAATAAGATTAAAATGTGAAAAAATATATAGAGTGAGGGACAACGATGCGTAACCTGTTGCCATGGAATTAGTACATAATTCTGAACGTATAATAATACATTTTGGCCCCGTAGGTATTGCACTTTTTTTTATGAAATAGCTGTTTTTTTGGTAACCGACGAAATAAATCTATGCTAGGGTTCTAGAATCAGGTGCTGAATTTATGGTTACAGTTTGTGCGTCGAAGTCTCTGCCAAAAAAAAAAGAAAAGCCTGTATAGGTATTTAGCGTCGCCCGAACTAAATGACCACTCACAGGCTGTAACTGAGATTATAAGAGTTTTATATCAATTTAAATTAACTAATTTCGTTACCTTCTCCTTATAAACAAGTTTTATAAGTTCAAGACTTCTGGGGATATTATCATTTTCCTCCGACCATAGACACAGGTGGAACACCGCGGTGGTTTTAGCCGGTAAGAGTCTGGCATGCCCCTCTTTCACCCCATGATGGAGGAAGTCAGTGAGGATTTATACCGCGATTTAAAAAAAAAGGTAGGTTCTGCCGGCTCTGCCATACTACTTACTCTATGAACCCATTAAAGTCCATCAATTTAAATAATATACCTACGTATTCATTAAATCCGCCGGCGCACCATCAGCCTCTAACGTAAATGGAAGATAATTTGCTCACCGTAAAACAAAGGGATTGTAATAACTAGTAACGAGAAACAATATGCGGTAACCCTCAAACAGATGATAACACTCTATATTTAGCCGTGAGTTCAATTCGTATACATTGTATTGTTTATACTTAGTGCTTTTGAATTACTCATGATAACCTAGCTTGTAGTTGAGGTAACTACAAGCATGAGATTTCCCAGCGGCAAAAATAACGAACTCTCAAATACCCCGTACGCAAAATACGCGCATGACGTGGAGATGCGGAAACCAGCCCATATTACCTATTTACCCTTTAGGGGATGGATTGTAAAATTCTTCCTATGTGCTCACTTACGATATAAAATAAGGAACTTTTGTGCAATACGAGTATTTGATGCTTCTGGAATCAGCGGTAAGGCTGTGCGTTGTCTGTCACTGTCAGTAAGTGAATCACACTAATATTATAAAGGCAAAAGCTTGTGTGTTTTTGTATGTTTGTTACTTCTTCAGACACAAACGGCTGGACCAATTTTAATAAAATTTCGTATGAAGGTAAGCTGACACCCTAGCTAGTTTAACACATAGGATACATTTTATCCCGATATACTCACGGGATCAGGACTTATTCGGGTGAAACCGCGGGGCGCAGGTTAAAGTTATTTACCTAAGCCGTGCGCGCGCTCGTTAGGTTTTCCCCTCCTCCCCTTTATGAGATGAACTTTCAAAAATCTTTCCTTAAGTCCGAAGTTGAGCACTCACCTTCATTATAAAATAAACTCTTGTGTGCATTTCACGCTTCTACTCTCAGTGGTCTTGGCTGTGACTTGTGTGATTTTACTTAATAGATTCAGTAGCTTTTGTTTTACTGAGTTTTTCATAAAGTTAAACTGCGTGCGCGTCGAAAAGTTTCCAACAAACTATTTTAAGAGGGTTCCTTTTATGAACCTAATAAATAATTAAGAAACAAATCGACCGTACAAGGACGACAACGACAACCTTCAAGGAACATTATACATTATAACTATTACAAGTTATAAAATATATTTAAGATACAGCCATTGAGCTCATTTTAGAAACTGTTGAATTTTGAGAGACATGATTTAGACTTTTAGAGTAACCAATAAGGCAGCTTGTTTAAAAGTCACCTAGAACGTTTTAACTTTATGAAGTCTCTTGAGTTAAATATGTTTACGACTTTGCTATTTATTGCAACCGAATTAGACTTTACGGTTGACGTTGTTACCTAGTAAATAAGTAAAAACCCTTTTGTGCACCTTTTCATGTTATATTGTCAGCCTAAAAAAAATATGCAAGACTAACCTAATCTACCCATTGTAGCGAAAATAGACGGAAAGAAACACTTTTCGCTAACTAATACGTTTAATTTGTCTTTAAAAATCCAAATATTGATTATAAAAAAGAGAATAATATAGGTACAGGTAAAAAATGTTGACAAAATATTTTGGGAATCTGTGACGTGAAAATTGGAAGGAATACCTAGGGATTGTACCAAAAAAATTAAAATTTGAAAACGCGACGAATTTAAAACGTGATTGCAATCAATTCTAATCCGTACGCGTGCTTAAAAAGGTCCGCAAAAATAGGTAAGGTATCACACCCGCCGTATTTCAGTTAAAATAAAAAAAATCAAACTATCTACAACATACAACGTAATACAAGAATTGGGGAGAAATAAAAATATCTGTTTAAAGCAGGCTCCTGTCCGTTGGCGAACACGACCAGCAAATCTGGCTCAGCACGGCCCTGCTCTTCCGTAGGTATCGCTACCTACGAATCGGCTGATGCTCCGGGGAATTTCAGGATGGATAACTTATTGGCAAGCGACTGGGTGCCGGGGTGGAGCCGAGTGTATCGGCTTGCTCTTGAGTTCGGGCCTTAATCTGGAGTAAAATTTATCCATAAGAACCCGTGAAGCAAGCAGAATCTCATATACCCAAAAGAAGGATAGAACCATAATTATTACGTACCAATTAAGGAGAAAAAGAACTTTTAATTTTCCATCAGCAGTGGAGACTCTTTCAAAAATGTCTTCTAGCGAGGAACCTTTCGTAAAGAACGAAAGCGATTATAAAAAATATTGCGACATGAAAAAAATAAAACAATGAATGAACCAAAAAAATAGTAAATACGCACCAAGATAATACAAAAACACTTTCAGATAAATAAAAATCAGAGATTTAGGCGTTCAGATCGAGAAGAAAAAAATATAATCTTTCACGTCAACAGATTTCTTTCAAGTGAAGTTTAGCACCATAAAAAAATGCCATCTGACGTATCAACGATTCGTAATATAAAAAAAAAACTAAGTAATACATGGCCTGTATTAAAAACGAGGTTGAATATTAACTCCAAGAAGGCTTGATGAGGAAAAAAAATAATGCAGGATTTGTTAATGCTGCACCATATACAGGGTTATTGGTAAAACATTAACAACCTCTTAGGAGGTCATTGTACTCATCATTATGAACAACTTTTACTATGGGACCAAACCTGAAATCGCCAAAAAAAAGCTGCTGTTCCCTACATTTTGACGATTTAAACGGACATAAATGTAGGGAACAGCTGATTTTTTGTTAGCGATTTCAGGTTTGGTCCCATAGTAAAAGTTGTTTATAATGATGAGTACAATGACCTCCTAAGAGGTTGTTAATGTTTTACCAATAACCCTGTATATCGACCAGAATTCATTTATTTGTCTACAATGTTGTATATATGTTTTAGAGGCTGACTGTACAACAATATCTTATAATCAGCCCATATTGTTCCCACTCCTGAGACACAGGCATCCTATCTGTAAGAGGGAGGGGCTGTAATCCACCATGCGAGCCCAGTGCGGGTTATGTCACGTGTCACATGTCTTCGACTTTTTGGTTCCAGGACATGCCAGTTTCTTCACGATGTTTTCCTTCACCGTTTTGACTGTAAAGTATTTAGATGAAAGAATATACTGGTAAAAAAAACTTCTCTACTGTGCCAATATTATTTTATAGATAGATATAATGTGCGCAATCACTTTTTAACCGACTTCCAAAACGGAGGTTATATGTTCGTATGTTTTTTTTTTCACCGATTTCTCCGTCAATTGTGGAACTATTTTGAAATTTCTTTTTTTGTTTGAAAGGGTATACTTTCGAAGTGGTCCCATTGTCATCAAGTTGGAATCTGATGAGAGGATCCCATGGAAATCGAGGGAAACCCTGAAATTTTATAGGCAAACCTATAGCGATTTGGGTATTTTTTAAAGTAACTTGAGCATTTGCTCTCGGAAATCAACATTTGGTAAAGTGGAACTGATGATGAAGACCACAGATGGCCATCAAAACTACTCAATGATAAATATTTCACGGGTTGCCATTCGATTACTTTAATATGGTTGCTAAGTAATTTATGCTCGTCACAATGCATAAATGGTGAGTGGTTGTTGAGGAGTTCTCCTGTTGCTTACCAGGAGAACTCCTCAACAATTAACGTCCTAGCAACAGGAAAAGCAATATTTTGTAACATGTGATGAACAGTTGGTTTGAAAGGGTATGCTCTCGAGGTAGTCCCATTGTCACCAAGTCAAAATCTAAAGTGTGAAAAATAACTTTAATATCGGTGTCAATAAACGAAAATGCGGAACCAACGACACCGACTTCCGAAATTAAAGTAAATTTTCACTTTGTTGTTTTTTTTTGGAAGTCGGTTGTTTTTTGTAATAAAGTTTTATTTAAGTATACTGGCGGGTAAGCTATACTTAATGTCACTTAATTCTTTGATGTCTACGGACTGTCCCTACAGATTACATTAAGGGCGGATTTTTCAATCCACCGATAATTTTTATTCGTGGAATAAAATTATCGTCTGACAGTTTATGTACAAAGGAACTGTCAGAATTTCAAAAATATTCCTCCGGTAAAGTAAACTGGAATTGTTGTTGTTGACCTTGTGAATTTCCATTCTATTTTATTCAGAACAATTCACATTGCGTTCGAATTTTTGTAATCATCAATTCATCACCAACCTGGAGTAACCGTGTGAGGTTCAGCAGGTCTTTCTCTACCAATGTAATGTAGGTACCTGAAACAAACAAAGCATTTTATTAGGTAACAGTTTAAAATGAACACTTTCTATCTAATTAAATATCATAACAGAAGGGGAATACAAAACACACATTAATATTTTACATGTAAGTACAAAATCAAACGAGACTTGTTTTAGTGTATTTAGATAAATGTTTAATTAAAAAAGGTTTGTAAACAAAATTAATCATACAACTATACACAAATTATCATTTATTTCGTATTTAGGGTTCCGTACCTCAAAAGAAAAAAAAAACGGAACCCTTATAGGATCACTTTGTTGTCCGTCCGTCTGTCTATCAAGACCCTTTATCTCGAGAACGCGTGGAGGTATCGAGTTAAAATTAAAACCATATACTCAGCTCTACAGTTCCTTGAAGCTGTGCAAAAATCAAACACCTAAGTTAATATTAAAGAAAATATGGAAGTTCATGCTGCAACAAAACGTATATTTCGACACTCTCAAGGGAATCAAAATTTATAGGGTACTTCCCGTTGACCTAGTAGAATAATAATAATAATAAGTATTTATTAGCACAATACAAGTTTGACACATATTAAATACACATATTAGTCAGTGAGAACTGAGAAATCAATACAGAAATAGTGTACAAGAGATGGGTAAAGTACAGTCAACACAGTATTAGAGCCCTGACTCCTAAACTAGGAAGATCCTGTATCTTAGGAGGCAGTGTCTTCGCATAAATAGTGGACGAACAAATTATGAGCGTACTAGCAGACTCGGATAGTCACAAACATCTCACATCAACATAGTCAGAATCATGAAATTTGGCAAGAAGCAAAATTCGTGTAGCACAAGTAAAGGGAAAAATCCGAAAACCGTAAATTTGTAGGTACATTTAAAAAAACCCGTGATAAACTATTTACATACCTACAAAGTGCGGAACCCTCGGTGCGCAAGTCCGACTCGCACTTGACCGGTTTTTTACGTAGACATTCGTAACAACCAGTTTACAATTAATTTATTGTTGAAGTCGATATCGTTTAAAAAGACTGCTAATTAAACAACATTTCACACGGCATGACATGTGTTTTCATTAATAAGCTAGATCAGGTTAGTTCATAAAAAGACGTTTCAAAATCTGGTTAGTTACGACCGTCCGATGATGATATATTGACATTGTAGTAACAAATTACCGAATCACACTGTGATTCTGTTCACAGCACCGCACTTCAAATGGCATTGGTATTACTTAATCTTGGACTATTATTAATTTGAGACAATTATGAACAAACCACTATCAGTTATCTACGTATTCTAAGTTGATTTTTGAGTGACCATTTGTAACAAAAAGGGCCTAATAACTTTTTGTTTGCAATGGAATTTGAACTTTGTTAATTATGTCATCCAGTTTGTTGTTCCATAACATAACTTGAAAATCATCTCAAATTCTTAATTAAAATAGGATGGTATTTAAACGTACTTCAATTTATTCCCATTTCATTTACCTAATTTTACCTGTGTTCCACCAAATATACTGAATGTGCACCAAAATATGTTCATTAAAATATGTCATAACGAGCATCTATTTAACAACTGTTGCAAATTTGTAAAAATAGTAATACACCTAATTTTAAAAACAAGCATTTATTTTTTTAGTTTTACTTCAGATAATGCACTGCAAAATGTATTTGAATCAAACACCAATTAATGTCCAATGTAGCTTTATTGGAGTTTCATGGGAGTGGTACCAGCCCCGTTCCCCCTGGTACCACTCCCATGAAACGAGGACGCACCATTCTTGAGAAAAACAAATTATTGTAACCTAACCTCAAAACACTAGTTTTCAATACAAAGTTGCTTCTGCACGTCTCCGGCGCTGCGGGAAGTGCAGCCCCATCGCCCTTACGTGCTCACCTCCGCAGCTTCGGCTTACTGGTCGCCTCCGGCGACCAGCCTCAGCCGCTACGGCTCGCACGGGTGCCTATGCTTTGTTACAGCGGGCGGGGGCTGCACTCCCTCCGCGCCTCCGGATTTTTAAATACACCCTCGGGGTAGCAGCCAAAAGACTACGTGGAGTCGGGGTGCCCCGATTCGGTTTTGGGACAGATTCGACCTATTTCAACCAGAAAGTGGGGTACGCTAACTTCCTTCTGAACAGAATTTCTAGGTACATGATTCCCAATGAGCGTCAGGTACACTCCCGCGCTTGTGTTGCAAACTTTCACGAAAAAAGAATATGATTTATTAATTTAGTTGTTGAATGAAAAACATTCAGGAATATTTGGTGCACGATCAGTATTTTTCGGGGAAGAATAAAATAGTTATTGTTACAATAGAATATTTGCAGCGCACTACAATAAAAAAGTGTTATATCTTGGTGTTAATTTGGAATTTGTTTGATGTAACATATTTTGTTGGCCGAGTAGTTTAATTATAGTAAAACAATTAAACGGGTTTAAGATCAATATTTTAGAAATGCATACATAGATGTACCTTTAGATTTTTGGTGAACACAAAAATATTATCCATTAAAATATAGAGGTGCATAATGTACCTTTTCACACCACCTGCTCGAAAATGTCAAATTTTATGCCATAACCTAAAGTGTGTAAGTGTTTAAGTCATTAGTGGCCGGGGGCACAGCCGGTCAATAATGTTGTACTGGATTTCATTATGACCCGCTGGTCAATAATGTGATTTGAATTTGGAATCTCACATGCTCAGCTAAATTGGCAGTATAGTACTAACAAACACCCTTTGGTGCCAGAAAGAGGAAAGCTATTCTCGAAACCCTTACTACGCGTGGATGATATTCTCGATTTCCTACAAAATCATAACACTGCTTCTTCATATAATTGCCATGTTTTCGAGGACATATTATTGTAAGAATAATTAGATAACTACGAACCATTTTTTAAAAGGAATGGAATAACATTAAAACTGGCATTAATAATAACAAATACCGTACCGCGCCGTAATACCGTAATAGTAATTGGCTGTAACATTAGTTAATTTATTTTAAGTAAACTGCGCTAAGATTGCTGTGGATTTTGTGAATAAATAAATAAATAATAAAACCTATCTATACTACAGTTGATTTATCACATTTTATCAAAAATACTCTATTTTCACGAGCGTCTCCAATGACGTTCTAAATTCAAAATGCATACAGCCAATCATCCAAAACCATTCTACCAGCCCTGTATAAAGCTTAGTTTACACAAACGCCACTTCCATGAGAGTGATATCAATAGACACACACGACAAAACCGTAGAAGAGACTTTTTTTTTGAAAATCGAATTGATCGTGTCTTGGCTACTTATTGGTAGACGTAATAAAGGCGCGAATTTTCGTACTATGGCTATTATTTTCTCACAGTAGGTGTAAAAAGTAGAGTATCCTCCTCTGGACTAAAGGTGTCTTTGCCTTGGGCTAGCTTGAATCCCTTGCTGCATTCAGGATTCTTGTATTAACTCCCTCGCTTCGCTCGTGAGTTAAATCCCGAATCCTTCATTGCGCTCGAGATTCAATATGACGCCCGTGACATAAGACACAACTTTAGCCCCTCGGTGCATAATCTACTAATATTTCTTCGCATATGTACTCTTGGACTAGAGTTGAGCACTACATATTTAAAATTTTGATCCACACACACACAGTGTTGATCCCTATGGGCCTTTGTATACGACACGGTTTCTTTACGATACGGCGAATATACCGCGCCGTAGAAAAAACGTGTCTGTCAACAAATTTCCTAAGTGATCCATACAACACTGACTATCGAGCCAACAAACCCGTGCCAAAAAAAAAACAGTGGCACTCCATGAGTAAAGGACCCGACAGAAGTGAAAACTTGATAAGAATTATTCCGTTCTGATCCCCTGAAGCCCCCCTCCACCCCCCACCCCCGCTTCGATCCCCTCCTAGATCGTCTTCTGTTTTAATCTCTGTCTTATCCACTAAAAACTTTCTCATACCGGTTTGAACCGGTTTTTCTTTTGTTTTTGATCCTGAAGGATCGTCAGCAACAAAAATTAAAGCATAGTAATTTTATAAGTATGTTTGAAGGTCATAACTTCCCAAAGAACATGAAACGCGCGTCGATGTCTTTATAATGGCCAACACTTAAAACAGAAGTGTCAGTTACGGTAACAGTGTCGCGAGTTCAGTGGTTTTTTTCCCATCTCAAAAAATGCCCAAAGCGCCTAAACAAGTTTTTTCACTTCAAAAATATGTCTGTCAATAAGCTTCATCCTCCATCCATACCACTGAGTGTAAAAATATGTCTGCCAATAAGCTTCATCCTCCATCCATACCACTGAGTGTAAAAATATGTCTGTCAATAAGCTTCATCCTCCATCCATACCACTGAGTGTAAAAATATGTCTGTCAATAAGCTTCATCCTCCATCCATACCACTGAGTGTAAAAATGTGTCTGCCAATAAGCTTCATCCTCCATCCATACCACTGAGTGTAAAAATGTGTCTGCCAATAAGCTTCATCCTCCATCCATACCACTGAGTGTAAAAATATGTCTGCCAATAAGCTTCATCCTCCATCCATACCACTGAGTGTAAAAATATGTCTGTCAATAAGCTTCATCCTCCATCCATACCACTGAGTGTAAAAATATGTCTGCCAATAAGCTTCATCCTCCATCCATACCACTGAGTGTAAAAATATGTCTGTCAATAAGCTTCATCCTCCATCCATACCACTGAGTGTAAAAATGTGTCTGCCAATAAGCTTCATCCTCCATCCATACCACTGAGTGTAAAAATGTGTCTGCCAATAAGCTTCATCCTCCATCCATACCACTGAGTGTAAAAATATGTCTGTCAATAAGCTTCATCCTCCATCCATACCACTGAGTGTAAAAATGTGTCTGCCAATAAGCTTCATCCTCCATCCATAAAACTGAGTGTAAAAATATGTCTGTCAATAAGCTTCATCCTCCATCCATACCACTAAGTGTAAAAATATGTCTGTCAATAAGCTTCATCCTCCATCCATACCACTATGAATGAATGAATGAATGAATGAATGAATGAATGTTCATCCTCCATCCATACCACTAAGTGTAAAAATATGTCTGTCAATAAGCTTCATCCTCCATCCATACCACTATGAATGAATGAATGAATGAATGAATGTTCATCCTCCATCCATACCACTAAGTGTAAAAATATGTCTGTCAATAAGCTTCATCCTCCATCCATACCACTGAGTGTAAAAATATCATCATCCTTCATCCATACCACTGAGTGTAAAAATATGTCTGTCAATAAGCTTCATCCTCCATCCATACCACTAAGTGTAAAAATATGTCTGTCAATAAGCTTCATCCTCCATCCATACCACTGAGTGTAAAAATATGTCTGTCAATAAGCTTCATCCTCCATCCATACCACTAAGTGTAAAAATATGTCTGTCAATAAGCTTCATCCTTCATCCATACCACTGAGTGTAAAAATATGTCTGTCATTAAGCTTCATCCTCCATCCGTACCACTGAGTGTAAAAAGGGCCATAAGACATTGTTTTGATATAAACGTCGTTATAAATGTAGTCGTTTTTTTTTATTGTAATCCACCTAATTATTTTTTCTTAAAAATAATTGTGAAATAAAATAATCCATTTTGTAAACTCGTTTCACAAAAAACTGTGCACTTAGCTATTACGGCATCGGCAGCGGCGACCGCCCGGCTCGCAAGACAGTGTCCAACACAATGGAAGGAAAAAGATAAATAAAAAAATAACCGATCATGAGATTAGATGTTTTTGTATCGATCAATTAAAATTACTACGCAGGAATAAATAAAGTTTCAAAATGCTTTAGAATTTCCAGAGTCGAGGATTGTGTCTCTAAAGGTCACTAAACAACGATTGTTACTGCAGTAATTTACATTACCATCATCACCTGCCTATCCTTTTCCCAACTATGTTGGGGTCGGCTTCCAGTCTAACCGGATGCAGCTAAATACCAGTATTTTACATGAAGCGTCTGCCTATCTGACCTCCACAACCCAGTTACTGTGTAATACGCCTTGGTATCAGTTGTCAGACTTTCGGGCTTCTGTCTGACGACCCGTAACGACTGTCAAAGATTCACAAATGACAGCCATCAACGGTTTAACGTGCTTTTCGAGACACGGAGGGGTTTTGGTATGTAAGATCATCATGGCATCCATCCACGGACCAACCGCGGCAAGCGTACCTTAACCTGATCGATCGACCCGTGCGGCTGTCATTATCCACAAGGCCCAACAGCCCCATGCAGTAATTTACATTAAGCAGTCTAATTTATAGAAAAAGCACTTAATAGTGAACGTTAAAAGCTGTTATTATACTATGATCTTATCGTATTCTCAGTTTTCAGTGTAACTGACATCAAGGTTTCTTCAGTACCTAATTCTAACGATTACAATACAAAAGTATTTTTGACAGCATGCAATTAAGGCTTTTGGATTAAGACGTTTATTTTGAATCAAACGTTACAAATAGTAAAAAAAAAACATACAAACATCCGAACATAGTACCTCCTCCTTTTTGTTAAGTCGGTAAAAATAGTACTAGACAAAAATATTACAATATTGATTAGTACAACAAATTACGAAAATGTAGTACTACAATGCGGCCGACGCGACGAGAGAATGCGTTCTTGATATAGTTGCCGGCACGTAACTTTTCAAGAATTTTTGTAGTGGGGGAAGTTTGCGCACGCACAATTTCATACATTTTTATATGCGCGAACTTCCCCCACTACGAAAATCTCTTACCAAGATACGTGCCGGTAACTGTACCTGTCAGTTATGGTTGCATACAGACGGTGAATTTGATCTTTATTAGCTATTAGCTGCGCCGCGCAGTTTCACCCGCGTAAGTTTCGATTCCGTGGGAATATCGAGATAATATGTAACAGCTATAGGTAACATATAGTAAGTATATAATTTTTATGTATCATCAATAGTTTTCTCAGCACACGCCAAATAATGAACTTCATAGGCAAAATTTTGCTACTTTGGGTTACATTATTGCAATTTTCTTAAGGGTCTCTAATTTTCTGAAAATAAATTATAGCCTATGTTACTTTCTGATAATTTAGCAATTTATTGGTGAAAAAATGGTTTAATTCGATCGAGTAGTTTCGAAGCTTATTCGGTGCAAACATTCAAACAAAAAAAATCTTTCCTTTTTATAATAGTACTAGCTTCTGCCCGCGACTTCGTCCGCGTGAAATTCGTACTTTCCTCTTAAAATTTTGAAAATGTATGTTATGATCTTATCATTTATTTAGATAAGTAAGTATTTGGGCCAATTTTTAAGTTTATAGATCAAAGGGTTTTTGTATTTTGCAAATAAACTGCATCCCCGATTTTCACTCCAACAGGGATGGAATTATGAAAAATCGTTAGGGTTGTGTTCATAACTTGACTCAAAGACCCATACCCATTTTCGAGTTAATGGAAGCAAGCAGTAAAATCCAACCCTTGAACTACTTGCCCTACTACTACCCTTTTCCAACTTGGTAGGAGTCGATTTTTGAAAAACCCTAAAACCCCCTTTTTATTTTTACTGACGTCAAAAAAAGGAGGAGGTTCCCAGTTCGTCGGAATCTTTTTTTTTTAAGTACGTTCCCGATTACTCGAAGACTGCTAGACCGATTTGGATTTTTTTTTTGTTTGAAAGTGTATATATACTTTCCAGGTGGTCCCATTGTCATCACGTCAGGATCGTATGATGGGATCCTGGAGAAATCGAAGGAACTCTTCAAATATTATAGGCACACCTATAGCAATTTGGGTATTTTTTATAGTAACTCGTGCATTTGCTCTCGAAAAGCACTATTTGGTGAAGTGGAACTGATGATGAAGACTACAGATTGCCACCGGAACTACTCAATAATAAGTATTTCACGGGTTGCGATTCGATTACTTTAACATGGTTGCTAAGCAATGTATGCTCGTCACGATGCAAATGGTGAAATGGAGCTGATGGTGAAATATCAGGAGAATTCCTCAACAATTAATGTACCTGCATCGGGAAACGCAATATTTTGGTAAAGCTGATGAGCAAGTTGACATTAGGCTATTGTAATTTAGATAAATCATAAACAGACCCACTAAAAAGCGAGAAATAATAACGTTTTAACAAAAAAAAAACCGACTTCCAAAAAACACTACAAAGTGAAAAATAGCTTTAATTTCAGAAGTCGGTGGCAAAAAACTAAAATACAGACCCAAAAACACCGACTTCCGAATTTAAAGTTATTTTTCACTTTGTAGTGTTTTTTTTGGAAGTCTATAAAGTTTATAAACCAAATAAATAAGATTTTTCATATAAACTGTGTCCCCTCTTTTTATCCCCATAGGGATGGAATTTTGAACAATCGTCTGGGATGTTTCTATGACTTGATTTAAGGATTATTTATACCAATTTTCCAGTAAATCAAGCCACGTAATAAAATACTCCCCTGTTGAATTGACTACCTCTCTTCACCCCGTTAGGGGTAGATTATCGAAAAATCCCGATACGCTATTCTTTATTTTTGGTCATAAGTATAAATAGGTACTGAGTTCCGAGTTAATCTAACTGCGCGTTAAAATTCTTCCATACAAATTTTGACACCCCCCAATCCCTCTTTAGAAGGTAGTTTAGAAAAGCAAAAAATGCCAAATTTCATAATTTACTTAGATAAGTATTCCTGCCAAGTTTTAAGGTTATTAACTCAAGGAATAAAATTTTTCATACAAACAAAATCCCCCCTTTTCACCTCCTTAAAAGTTGAATTTCCAAAAACTACTTCTTAATGGACACCTACTCTTCACAAAGAACACACCCTCCAAAATTCATGTCTCTAGGACCAGCGGTTTAGGCTGTGCGTTGATAGATTATAAAATTAAAAACAAAATTTCGTCCCCCTTTTCACCTCCTTAAGGGTTGAAATTCTAACAACACCGTTGCGTTACTTTCCAACCATAACCCTAGATAATAAACTTAGTGATTTTACTTCTAAAATTAAGGACTTTCCATGCACAACTTCATACCCCTTTTTAACCCTTCGGGGGTAGAATTGTCAAAAACGCTGAGACATGTGTAAATTAATTTTCAATCATCTGCCTAAACACAAAATTTGAAGATATAAACTTCCATCCCTTATTTCACCCCTTTAGGGGTAGAATTCCCAAAAATCCTTTCTTAGTGGATACTTACTCTTCACAAAAATACACCCTCCAAGTTTCATGTCTCTAGGACCAGCAGTTTATATAATTTAAAACAAAATTTTATCCCCCTTTTCACCCCCTTAAGGGTTGAAATTCTAACAACACCGGTGCGTTACCTTCCAACCATAAGCCTAGATAATAAACTTAGTGATTTTTACTTCTTGCACAACTTCATACCCCTTTTTAACCCTTCGGGGGTAGAATTGTCAAAAACGCTGAGACATGTGTAAATTAATTTTCAATCCTCTACCTAAGAACAAAACTTGAAGATCTTAACTTCAAAACTGACGGATTTTCATATAAACTTCCATCCCCTATTTCACCCCTATAGGGGTAGAATTCCCAAAAATTATTTGTTAGTGGATACTTACTCTTCACAAAGAATACACTCTCCAAGTTTCATGTCTCTAGGACCAAAACTAAGGACTTTCCATAGACAACTTCATCCCCCTTTTTAACCCTTCGGGGGTAGATTTGTCAAAAACGCTGAGACATGTGTAAATTAATTTTTAATCCTCTGCCTAAACACAAAATTTGAAAATCCTGACTTCAAAACTGACGGACTTTCATATAAAGTTCTATCCCCTATTTCACCCCTTTAGGGGTAGAATTCCCTAAAATCCTTTCTTAGTGGATACTTACTCTTCACAAAGAATACACCCTCCAAGTTTCATGTCTCTAGGACCAGCGGTTTGGGCTGTGCGTTGATATATCAACAATCAGTCAGTTTACCATTTTATATATATAGATTAATAATTTTCAATCCTCTACCTAAGAACAAAATTTGAAGATCTTAACTTCAAAACTGACGGATTTTCATATAAACTTCCATCCCCTATTTCACCCCTATAGGGGTAGAATTCCCAAAAATTATTTGTTAATGGATACTTACTCTTCACAAAGAATACACTCTCCAAGTTTCATGTCTCTAGGACCAAAACTAAGGACTTTCCATAGACAACTTCATCCCCCTTTTTAACCCTTCGGGGGTAGATTTGTCAAAAACGCTGAGACATGTGTAAATTAATTTTTAATCCTCTGCCTAAACACAAAATTTGAAAATCCTGACTTCAAAACTGACGGACTTTCATATAAAGTTCTATCCCCTATTTCACCCCTTTAGGGGTAGAATTCCCTAAAATCCTTTCTTAGTGGATACTTACTCTTCACAAAGAATACACCCTCCAAGTTTCATGTCTCTAGGACCAGCGGTTTGGGCTGTGCGTTGATATATCAACAATCAGTCAGTTTACCATTTTATATATATAGACTAGCTTCTGCCCGCGACTTCGTCCGCGTGAAATTCGTACTTTCCTCTTAAAATTTTGAAAATGTATGTTATGATCTTATCATTTATTTAGATAAGTAAGTATTTGGGCCAATTTTTAAGTTTATAGATCAAAGGGTTTTTGTATTTTGCAAATAAACTGCATCCCCGATTTTCACTCCAACAGGGATGGAATTATGAAAAATCGTTAGGGTTGTGTTCATAACTTGACTCAAAGACCCATACCCATTTTCGAGTTAATGGAAGCAAGCAGTAAAATCCAACCCTTGAACTACTTGCCCTACTACTACCCTTTTCCAACTTGGTAGGAGTCGATTTTTGAAAAACCCTAAAACCCCCTTTTTATTTTTACTGACGTCAAAAAAAGGAGGAGGTTCCCAGTTCGTCGGAATCTTTTTTTTTTAAGTACGTTCCCGATTACTCGAAGACTGCTAGACCGATTTGGATTTTTTTTTTGTTTGAAAGTGTATATATACTTTCCAGGTGGTCCCATTGTCATCACGTCAGGATCGTATGATGGGATCCTGGAGAAATCGAAGGAACTCTTCAAATATTATAGGCACACCTATAGCAATTTGGGTATTTTTTATAGTAACTCGTGCATTTGCTCTCGAAAAGCACTATTTGGTGAAGTGGAACTGATGATGAAGACTACAGATTGCCACCGGAACTACTCAATAATAAGTATTTCACGGGTTGCGATTCGATTACTTTAACATGGTTGCTAAGCAATGTATGCTCGTCACGATGCAAATGGTGAAATGGAGCTGATGGTGAAATATCAGGAGAATTCCTCAACAATTAATGTACCTGCATCGGGAAACGCAATATTTTGGTAAAGCTGATGAGCAAGTTGACATTAGGCTATTGTAATTTAGATAAATCATAAACAGACCCACTAAAAAGCGAGAAATAATAACGTTTTAACAAAAAAAAAACCGACTTCCAAAAAACACTACAAAGTGAAAAATAGCTTTAATTTCAGAAGTCGGTGGCAAAAAACTAAAATACAGACCCAAAAACACCGACTTCCGAATTTAAAGTTATTTTTCACTTTGTAGTGTTTTTTTTGGAAGTCTATAAAGTTTATAAACCAAATAAATAAGATTTTTCATATAAACTGTGTCCCCTCTTTTTATCCCCATAGGGATGGAATTTTGAACAATCGTCTGGGATGTTTCTATGACTTGATTTAAGGATTATTTATACCAATTTTCCAGTAAATCAAGCCACGTAATAAAATACTCCCCTGTTGAATTGACTACCTCTCTTCACCCCGTTAGGGGTAGATTATCGAAAAATCCCGATACGCTATTCTTTATTTTTGGTCATAAGTATAAATAGGTACTGAGTTCCGAGTTAATCTAACTGCGCGTTAAAATTCTTCCATACAAATTTTGACACCCCCCAATCCCTCTTTAGAAGGTAGTTTAGAAAAGCAAAAAATGCCAAATTTCATAATTTACTTAGATAAGTATTCCTGCCAAGTTTTAAGGTTATTAACTCAAGGAATAAAATTTTTCATACAAACAAAATCCCCCCTTTTCACCTCCTTAAAAGTTGAATTTCCAAAAACTACTTCTTAATGGACACCTACTCTTCACAAAGAACACACCCTCCAAAATTCATGTCTCTAGGACCAGCGGTTTAGGCTGTGCGTTGATAGATTATAAAATTAAAAACAAAATTTCGTCCCCCTTTTCACCTCCTTAAGGGTTGAAATTCTAACAACACCGTTGCGTTACTTTCCAACCATAACCCTAGATAATAAACTTAGTGATTTTACTTCTAAAATTAAGGACTTTCCATGCACAACTTCATACCCCTTTTTAACCCTTCGGGGGTAGAATTGTCAAAAACGCTGAGACATGTGTAAATTAATTTTCAATCATCTGCCTAAACACAAAATTTGAAGATATAAACTTCCATCCCTTATTTCACCCCTTTAGGGGTAGAATTCCCAAAAATCCTTTCTTAGTGGATACTTACTCTTCACAAAAATACACCCTCCAAGTTTCATGTCTCTAGGACCAGCAGTTTGGGCGGTGTGTTGATAGATTATATAATTTAAAACAAAATTTTATCCCCCTTTTCACCCCCTTAAGGGTTGAAATTCTAACAACACCGGTGCGTTACCTTCCAACCATAAGCCTAGATAATAAACTTAGTGATTTTTACTTCTTGCACAACTTCATACCCCTTTTTAACCCTTCGGGGGTAGAATTGTCAAAAACGCTGAGACATGTGTAAATTAATTTTCAATCCTCTACCTAAGAATAAAACTTGAAGATCTTAACTTCAAAACTGACGGATTTTCATATAAACTTCCATCCCCTATTTCACCCCTATAGGGGTAGAATTCCCAAAAATTATTTGTTAGTGGATACTTACTCTTCACAAAGAATACACTCTCCAAGTTTCATGTCTCTAGGACCAAAACTAAGGACTTTCCATAGACAACTTCATCCCCCTTTTTAACCCTTCGGGGGTAGATTTGTCAAAAACGCTGAGACATGTGTAAATTAATTTTTAATCCTCTGCCTAAACACAAAATTTGAAAATCCTGACTTCAAAACTGACGGACTTTCATATAAAGTTCTATCCCCTATTTCACCCCTTTAGGGGTAGAATTCCCTAAAATCCTTTCTTAGTGGATACTTACTCTTCACAAAGAATACACCCTCCAAGTTTCATGTCTCTAGGACCAGCGGTTTGGGCTGTGCGTTGATATATCAACAATCAGTCAGTTTACCATTTTATATATATAGATAGATTAATTTTCAATCCTCTACCTAAGAACAAAATTTGAAGATCTTAACTTCAAAACTGACGGATTTTCATATAAACTTCCATCCCCTATTTCACCCCTATAGGGGTAGAATTCCCAAAAATTATTTGTTAATGGATACTTACTCTTCACAAAGAATACACTCTCCAAGTTTCATGTCTCTAGGACCAAAACTAAGGACTTTCCATAGACAACTTCATCCCCCTTTTTAACCCTTCGGGGGTAGATTTGTCAAAAACGCTGAGACATGTGTAAATTAATTTTTAATCCTCTGCCTAAACACAAAATTTGAAAATCCTGACTTCAAAACTGACGGACTTTCATATAAAGTTCTATCCCCTATTTCACCCCTTTAGGGGTAGAATTCCCTAAAATCCTTTCTTAGTGGATACTTACTCTTCACAAAGAATACACCCTCCAAGTTTCATGTCTCTAAGACCAGCGGTTTGGGCTGTGCGTTGATATATCAACAATCAGTCAGTTTACCATTTTATATATATAGATTATATAATTAAAAACAAAATGTTATCCCCCTTTTCACCCCCTTAAGGGTTGAAATTCTAACAACACCGTTGCGTTACCTTCCAACCATAAGCCTAGATAATAAACTTAGTGATTTTTACTTCTTGCACAGCTTCATACCCCTTTTTAACCCTTCGGGGGTAGAATTGTCAAAAACGCTGAGACATGTGTAAATTAATTTTCAATCCTCTACCTAAGAACAAAATTTGAAGATCTTAACTTCAAAACTGACGGATTTTCATATAAACTTCCATCCCCTATTTCACCCCTATAGGGGTAGAATTCCCAAAAATTATTTGTTAGTGGATACTTACTCTTCACAAAGAATACACTCTCCAAGTTTCATGTCTCTAGGACCAAAACTAAGGACTTTCCATAGACAACTTCATTCCCCTTTTTAACCCTTCGGGGGTAGATTTGTCAAAAACGCTGAGACATGTGTAAATTAATTTTTAATCCTCTGCCTAAACACAAAATTTGAAAATCCTGACTTCAAAACTGACGGACTTTCATATAAACTTCCATCCCCTATTTCACCCCTATAGGGGTAGAATTCCCAAAAATTATTTGTTAGTGGATACTTACTCTTCACAAAAAATACACTCTCCAAGTTTCATGTCTCTAGGACCAAAACTAAGGACTTTCCATAGACAACTTCATCCCCCTTTTTAACCCTTCGGGGGTAGATTTGTCAAAAACGCTGAGACATGTGTAAATTAATTTATAATCCTCTGCCTAAACACAAAATTTGAAAATCCTGACTTCAAAACTGACGGACTTTCATATAAAGTTCTATCCCCTATTTCACCCCTTTAGGGGTAGAATTCCCTAAAATCCTTTCTTAGTGGATACTTACTCTTCACAAAGAATACACCCTCCAAGTTTCATGTCTCTAGGACCAGCGGTTTGGGCTGTGCGTTGATATATCAACAATCAGTCAGTTTACCATTTTATATATATAGATATAATTAAAAACAAAATGTTATCCCCCTTTTCATCCCCTTAAGGGTTGAAATTCTAACAACACCGTTGCGTTACCTTCCAACCATAAGCCTAGATAATAAACTTAGTGATTTTTACTTCTTGCACAACTTCATACCCCTTTTTAACCCTTCGGGGGTAGAATTGTCAAAAACGCTGAGACATGTGTAAATTAATTTTCAATCCTCTACCTAAGAACAAAATTTGAAGATCTTAACTTCAAAACTGACGGATTTTCATATAAACTTCCATCCCCTATTTCACCCCTATAGGGGTAGAATTCCCAAAAATTATTTGTTAATGGATACTTACTCTTCACAAAGAATACACTCTCCAAGTTTCATGTCTCTAGGACCAAAACTAAGGACTTTCCATAGACAACTTCATCCCCCTTTTTAACCCTTCGGGGGTAGATTTGTCAAAAACGCTGAGACATGTGTAAATTAATTTTTAATCCTCTGCCTAAACACAAAATTTGAAAATCCTGACTTCAAAACTGACGGACTTTCATATAAAGTTCTATCCCCTATTTCACCCCTTTAGGGGTAGAATTCCCTAAAATCCTTTCTTAGTGGATACTTACGCTTCACAAAGAATACACCCTCCAAGTTTCATGTCTCTAGGACCAGCGGTTTGGGCTGTGCGTTGATATATCAACAATCAGTCAGTTTACCATTTTATATATATAGATTATATACAGGATTATTGGTAAAACATTAACAACCTCTTAAGAGGTCATTGCACTCATCATAATGAACAACTTTTACTATGGGACCAAACCCAAAATCATGAAAAAAAAATCAGCTGTTCCCTACATTTATGTTCGTATAACTCGTCAAAATGTAGGGAACAGCTGATTTTTTGTTTCGATTTCAGATTTGGTCCCATAGTAAAAGTTGTTCGTAATGATGAGTACAATGACCTCTTAAGAGGTTGTTAATGTTTTACCAATAACCCCTGTATACTACTAGCTCTGCCCCCCCGGTATCACCCGCATAAGTTTCGATCCCGTGGGAATATCGCAATAAAAAGTAGGCTATATGTTAATGGGGTGGTGTGTCAACTACCTTCTTACAAAATGTTATCAAAATTGGTCCAGTTGTTCGAGCGGAAAAAGTAACAAACATATAAAAATACATACTCACAAACATTTGCCTTTATAATATTAGTGTGATTGTGATAAGATATTGTAATATAATCGCATTTGAGCTTTAAGCCCTTTTATATTACGTTATACGTTATAAAGTTAGAAGCAAAAGGTTACTTTGTTTCCTTTAAAGGTTTAACGATGTCTCAAGTCAATTAATTGAATTAAACAAATATGTTGACGACGTTGTGCAGGTTTTACTGTCAATAAACCATGATGGGCTATTCAATAATTATCATTAATTACGACTACCGTCTTCTGAGTAATTGATGTAGGTAAGTGTGATGGATTAATTAAACTGTCACTCGGTTACGAAACGCCAGGAGCGTGCCTTGGTGATTGGCACAAGAAAAGAGATGCCAATGCTCAGCAGTGGGTGAAGTCGGGCTGCGGATGATGATGATAATGATGGGTTGCGAAATATCAAGATACAACTGCAGCGCTATTCTGTAAAAATATCAAGATACAACGGCAGCGCTATATTTTAAAAATATCAAGATACAACGGCAGAGTTATTTTGTAAAAAATATCAAGATACAACTGCAGCGCTATTCTGTAAAAATATCAAGATATAACTGCAGCGCTTTGCTGTAAAAATATCAAGATACAACGGCAGCGCTATATTTTAAAAATATCAAGATACAACGGCAGCGCTATTTTGTAAAAAATATCAAGATACAACGGCAGCGCTATTTTGTAAAAAATATCAAGATACAACTGCAGCGCTATTCTGTAAAAATATCAAGATACAACTGCAGCGCTATTCTATAAAAATATCAAGATACAACTGCAGCGCTATTCTGTAAAAATATCAATATACAACTGCAGCGCTATACTGTAAAAATCTCACCGTGAAAACTTTGGTGAAGAGAGAGTGAAGTCATTATTTTGTTTCTCACCTCACAACATAGCGCTACGGGAAGCAATTAATGCACTTTATCTCCACAAGCTATTTTACTTCCACATATTATTAGGTAAATTAACTCTCTAATGGCGCCAACAACCTAATCATGTAACATCTATGGAAATCGGAACGCGTTTTATTTAACTTAGAGTCACAGAAAAGTGAAACTGACTTAAATCACCGCTGAGTTAATCGTTGATTAGTTAACCGTTGATTAGGGTGCTGTAAAAACGATGATGTCATTTTTTGTATTGTGCATGCAGCCAATGTGCTGGACTAACACACTTCTGGTCCTAAGGGGCTAAGGCTTGATTACAACACACCTAGATAACGTATGCAAGGCATCACAAGTAACTGTATGGCTTTTCTTCAGATAACATGCGAAGGAAGCTTAATTCTGCCGTATTTATAGATAAGGACTGATTACACATTAATTAGCAATGCTTCCTAAATCTACACGTAATGTACTATGGCGTAACACAGTACACTGTTGTTACTGTGCTTACATAGAAAAACGACATGCGATATAAAACTGCTCCGTTTTGTCGTCCTACCCAGCGGTGGTATTCTGTAAGAATCTCACTGTGAAAACTTAGGTGAAGTGAGCGTGGAGTGAGCTGTCAATAGTGTCAATTCCTAGCAAAAACAAACTCACTTCACCTAAGTTTTCACGGTGAGATTTTTACAGAATCGACCGGCAGCTTTCAAATCTAAATTTACTTACGTGTTTTGCAATTTGCAGGTCCGTGTCAGGTTGTATGTTGATTAAAATATGATTCGCGACCTTAAAAAATATGGTTTTACAGAATTATAATCATTAGAATCAGCAATAATTCCCAGAAATGTCATGATTTCATGAAATAGCTTAAAGTAATATGAACTAAGCTAAGAGAGATGTAAGGAGGATTTTTATGAGTTTAATTCTACAAATAAATATTTGTTACGGCCACGAATGATATTTAGATCAACATACAACTTGATACTGATCTGCAAATTGCAAAAAACGTAAAAAAAATGGAATGTTGCGGGTTACCATGTTGCGCCTTAACGCTTTACTTATGTGAAATACTTAGCCAACGCATATCATATAGTGGTTATAGTGTACTGAGGTAGGTAAGTGTAAGCGCTGCTAACCGCGTTTCGATTCGTGTGATATGATAACGATCAACCGACGCATTAGTGCATGCCAGTTGTATAATGAACGAGTATTTGTCTTTTGCCATATATTACGTACCTACTCTTGTTAGACGAGTTATGTACCGCAGTCCCCGGCACAGGGCGAGCCAACGACCGCCTTATTTTTACTACTAGGTGACTCAATGATAGATAGCTACCACTCAAAATGAGTTGTAATCATTGACAATTTAACAATTATCGGTATAGTGCATTCCTGACGCAGTTACGTAACGTCAGCTTCGATGTTTTATAACATTTTGCTCTTTCTTTAGAGCTAACTGCGGTATACGCTCATTGAAGTTTGGAGAAAAATGTTGTAAGTACGCCGATTTTACGTAATTTGACCGTTTATGAAGCTTATAAAATTATAAAACCACCCAATTTGAAGAATAAGGAAATTTACGAAATTCTTTTTAAAATTCACTTCCATATTTTTCTGGTGCATAATAATGTGTATTAAGTATGTTAATTCACAAAGTAATAACACCAAATTATTCGTGTGAACTAGGCTTAAGTGAAAAAGGTCGTGTTCGGTTATATCGTATCACGTAACAGTTTGCGTATTGCAGGCCAGCTGACGATTTGATCACGAATTGTAAACAAAAAATAAACGAGACTTCGTGAGGCACGGGATTATAACGGGGAGGCCGGTAGTGCGGCCCCGTGGCCAGTGGGCGTGCTCAGATCAATATCACCCGCGTGCATTGCACTGCACTGTCAAGTCAATTAATTAGGCCACTTTTTACCAAACCACATTTGGTTGCAACTCTGGTGTAAGATCTGAAACACCAGCCTCTAACCTCTGCTCCGGCATTAAAAGCATTGCAAATGCGTTGCGTGCTTAATATCACGGCAATTTCTCAATGTTCATAAAAAACCTAGCGATGAAAGTAAAACACTGCAAAACTCTAGGCTCTAGGCAGATTTATACAGGGTCAAATTAAATAAGCTAGCGATATTTCGCATCAGGCGTGTTGGGCATCGTTATCTATACATGATAAAATAAAATGATTTGATGTTTTTTTTTGAGGTAAACGACCGCTGGTTGTTTTTTGTACTTAAAGTTTGAGTTGAGAAAAACTGTTTTCTTTGGTTTTATCGTGTGTATAAGATATCGAAACGTCTGTGAAGTTTACATCAGAAATAAATAGATTTGTAAAACTGATATTTCAATTAACTACACAAGCTGCGGTCGATGAACTTACAAAAAAAAAAAAAACATCAAATTAATAGATACCTGTTTAGGGTTTCGTACCAAAATGGTAAAACGGAACCCTTATGGTGAGACTCAGTCTGTCTGTCTTTCACAGCTGGATATCTCAAGAACTACTAATGCTATCAACTTGAAATTTGGAATAGTTTTAGATGACGTTTGCCCAACTATTTTGCAAATAAGTAAGAAATAAAAATATATGTATATTTTTTGCAACAGGGACTGAAAGGGGGTCTGAAAAATTCGAAGTGAGGCTGCTAGGGCATATGGGGTATCATATGAAAGAGCGCAGTTTGCATATTCTCCTCAAACATTTTTTCTTTTTTTTTAGGCCGCATAGCTTTCGACTTTTGATGAAAAATATGAAGAAAATACCGTTCCCCCCACCCCTTATCTCCGAAGTTTGCAAAGAGAAAAATCTGAAATAAATCTATGTAATAGAAGTTTATGTAAAGACTACAGGAAAAATAAAACGAAGTCTCTAAATAGCACATTTTTCAGAAATCATCAATAAAAGTTACATTAGTTCCACTATCGGTCAAGAGATGGCGCTGACATAAAACAGCAATATTATACACCGCAGTGCACAATGTTAAAATTCTCTGACGAATATAGGACTCGCCGATGAAAATTTAAAAACATATGATGGTACGGAACCCTCGGTGCGCGAGTCCGACTCGCTCTTGCCTGTTTTTTTTTGTTTTATCATATTTAGATATCCATAACATCTGCGGTTTTCGTCAGCTAATTTAATTTGACCCTATAAAAGATATACTTTGTTAATTAATCATGTGTTTATAAAGTTTACATAATTAACTAAATAAAGACGAATGTGTGCGGTTTCCTTACGGATTTTCCTCTTACGTTAATTAACTTCCATTTTATTTTACTCGTATTTGCTGGACCCTGTTCCACTGCCCTAAAGGAGTTAACTGTTGCAATGAGAATGAAAATAACTTGGCTATGGAATTAAAATCAAATTAACAACCTTTAATCCAGGAATCCACCGGATACCGGTAACGTATTTAGTCATTTAAGATATCTTCATTCAAAGTGCAGCAAACTATTCCTTAAAAGCAAGATAACCAAATTATCTTTTCCTGATGCAGAAATCTATTTAAGGCCGAACCCAATTACATATCTCGGACCAGTTTTGGTAAACTGGAGGTGAAAAAACCTATCTCTGGTTTTACAATAAAGTTGATATTTGTTTAACTTGAAATAACATAAATTTTAACCATCATCATCATCATCATTTCAGCCAAAAGACGTCCACTGCTGGACATAGGCCTCCCCCAATTTTGGGGGGGTTTGCCATAATCGCCACGCTTGGCAGGCGGGTTGGCGATCGCAGTATGGTATGATGGTGTAATGCATAGAGAACGCTGCTGCCCATTCTCCGGTCTCCCTTAGTCGCCTTTTACGACACCCACGGGAAGTATGAGGTGGTGCTATTCTTTAAGTCCGGCACCACACAGATAAATTTTAATAGACTTTAGGTATACAGGATTGCCGTGACTTCGACGGGCAGCCTGTATCATGGATTCAGTATATGATTCTGAACCCTCCCTGCGTGGAATAAGTCGGCTATTACAAAAACCATTGTTCTATACATTTTGGCGTCGTAGGTTCGTCCTGTTGCACTTTTCTATGGAACAGCTGTTTTTAGGGTTCTGTAGCCAAATGGCAAAAACGGAACCCTTATAGATTCGTCATGTCTGTCTGTCTGTCCGTCTGTCTGTCTGTCCGTTCGTATGTCACAGCCACTTTTCTCCGAAACTGTAAGAACTATACTGTTGATACTTGGTAAGTAGATGTATTCTGTGAACCGCATTAAGATTTTCACACAAAAATAGAAAAAAAGCAATAAATTTTAGTGTTCCCCATACTTAGAACCGAAACTCAAAATATTTTTTTTCATCAAACCCATACGTGTGGGGTATCTATGGGTAGGTCTTCAAAAATGATATTGAGGTTTCTAATATCATTTTTTTCTAAACTGAATAGTTTGCGCGAGAGACACTTCCAAAGTGGTAAAATGTGTGACCCCCTATTTTAAAAGTTACCACCGTAACTTTTAAAATAAGAGAATGATAAAACTAAAAAAAATATATGATGTACATTACCATGTAAACTACCACCGAAAATTGGTTTGAACGAGATCTAGTAAGTCGTTTTTTTTTAATACGTCATAAATCGTAAACCACAATTTACAATCAACTCAAAAATAAAAATAAAAATTTAATTTCATAAACATAACATAACATAACCTTATGCATAAACCCGGATGTTACGGAACCCTCGGTGCGCGAGTCCAACTCGCTCTTGCCCGGTTTTTTTTTTTATAATCGACCAAAAATTTCTACTGTACGGTCTAGAATCATGTGCGGAGTTCATGGTTACAATCTGCACGTCGATATCCGTGCCAGCCTGTATATATGGGACATTCGTCAGTACAAATACTTCTTCTTCATGTGAATTTACATGAAGAACAGGTAAGTATTGGACGACATTAGCATTAAGTATATGCCTAGGTTCAGAATTCTCCACAAACATGCAGATCTTTCTTAGAAAAGGAAACGTCAGGGAGGCCTTTGAAAGGCCACTTTGGAGAATCATGAAAGGATAACATTATGAATTATAATGTTTTTTTTTTTAGGTTCTGGGGTTCTGGCACACCCGCCCTCAGATCGGTGCACCAGAACCAGCGTATCACTACAACTTTTGTTTCTGTAGCAATTAAGCCAGATTACAGGCTTCTTCATAAGATGTGGACTTAATTGGACTTAAACGATAGCTTTGTATCGGATGACACTGACGCTAACTCAAGTTCGAAAGGGTTACCGCTGGCCCGGAACATAAAGGGCTAAGGAAGGAACACGGGTGGGTTTTAGTCAGTAAGAGTCTGACACTCCCTTCCGCTCCACCCAGAGCGGGAGGAGTCATTTGATGATTTCCCATCCAAAAAAAAAAAAAGGGGGGCCTAAAAAGGCCACTTTGGAGAATCATGAAAGGATAACATTATGAATTATAATGTGACCAAGACAGTCCGTGTTTTTCTTTTTTTCGCTGCACTACGTAGGTACAATCAAAGAGACTGTGATTGGAGTTGGATTGGATTGATTGGTATTTTTGCACAGACAAAAAAAAATTGCTGAAAAATGCTTCACCAATGGGATTTGATACGATTAACTTAACAGTTAACTGTCCATTCTGTTATCCTTTTATGATTCTGCGAAAGTGGCCTTTTTCGGCCCCAGGTCACTAAAAGTTCAAAGTTTAAACATTTTAGATTCTTAATTCATTTCAACAATTAAACACTTAACCCCATTGATAACTGATAATAAAAGTGACAACTTGAAATACATTTGCTTAATTTGCTTATTTAAATTTCCTGTTGGATATTATCATAAAATCATTACATAATTTATGATTCTAATGATAAGAATCCTGCAGGGTATGCTACCTTTTTTTTTTTTAAAGTGTAGGTAATAATAGTAGTAATGGCTTTCATTTTGACAGTTCAACAACATCCATCAAATTTTTCGAACATATGAAGCAATGGATTGTGATTGAAAGTGTGGTGCCTATTTGAATCGACACCGAATAACGTTACAAGTTGCGGCACGTAAGTTGGCAAGAGTTTTTGTAGTGGGGGAAGTTTGCGCACGCACAATTTCATACATTTTTATATGCGCGAACTTCCCCTACTACGAAAATCTCTTGCCAAGTTACGTGCCGGTAACTATAGCCTGCAATTTTTATATACAACCGCTTTGTATCCAATGAGATCCATTTTTAACTGACTTGTAAAAAGGAGTAGGTTCTCAATTCGGATATTTATATGTTTGTGTGATTGTTGTGTGATTAATATGTTGTGATTGATTGATTTGTGTGATTTATACGTTGTGCGATTGCTGCTATTGCTTACAGCATGCATTGTTTACGCAATCACACAACATAACATCACGCCTGTACCCTCTAAAGGGGTACGCAGATGTGTTCAATATTCACTTTGTAGTGTTTTTTTGAAACGCGGTTATTTTTTTGGAAAAATGTTTTTATCCGCAACGATCCAATGTAACGAAACCTAGTGTTCTAAATATGATAAGTAGGTAAGTTGCTAAGCTGAGAAGTTAGTATAAAGTTACAGCAAAACATGCGGTTTTACTTCGCTTACCGCACATTATACCAACCAAGATTAACACAAATACCTGAACGAATCTGGGCCTAATTAATGGCCTTCCATCAACATAACATTATAATCCGCGTAGGAAGACAAATAACTCGGTAAGTATAAACGATTATGGAAATATGAAGATACAAGTTTTGTGTTTCGTATGATTAATTTTATAAGGACCGGATGGCCGATGTAGCCGTGTCCTTGAATCGGTAGAGTTAGTGTGCATACACGAGCGACACTCGTCGACGACAGAGGCAACTGCAGCCGTCGACGCGTGTCGGCAGCAGCCGTCAACGTGTGTCGGCGGCAGCGGTCGATGCGTCGGTGGCTACCGTATCTCGTGCATTTGAGCATTGTACTCGAATACACAAGCGACACGTTGTCGACGGCAGCCGCCGACGCGTCGACGGGTGTCGATGGATGTTGACGGCTGCAGTTTCCTCTGACGTCGATGCATGTCGCTCGTGTGTATTCTGTGTCCACTCTGTAGCAATCTCAACGTGTAAACTTAAGTGAACTGTCATTCCACTGATGCTAGGGATTGACAGCTCACTTCAAGCTCTCGGCACCTAAGTTTTCACAGTGAGAGTTTTACAGAATAGAAGGCCGATGCTAGGAATAGACAGCGACCTTCAAGCTCTCGGCACCTAAGTTTTCACAGTGAGAGTTTTACAGAATAGAAGGCCAATGCTAGGGATAGACAGCTCACTTCAAGCTCTCGGCACCTAAGTTTTCACAGTGAGAGTTTGACAGAATAGAAGGCCGATGCTAGGGATTGACAGCTCACTTCAAGCTCTCGGCACCTAAGTTTTCACAATGAGAGTTTTACAGAATAGAAGTCCGATGCTAGGGATTTGCAGCTCACTTCAAGCTCTCGGCACCTAAGTTTTCACAATGAGAGTTTTACAGAATAGAAGGCCGATGCTAGGGATTGACAGCCCACTTCAAGCTCTCGGCACCTAAGTTTTCACAGTGAGAGTTTGACAGAATAGAAGGCCGATGCTAGGGATTGACAGCTCACTTCAAGCTCTCGGCACCTAAGTTTTCACAATGAGAGTTTTACAGAATAGAAGTCCGATGCTAGGGATTTGCAGCTCACTTCAAGCTCTCGGCACCTAAGTTTTCACAATGAGAGTTTTACAGAATAGAAGTCCGATGCTAGGGATTTGCAGCTCACTTCAAGCTCTCGGCACCTAAGTTTTCACAATGAGAGTTTTACAGAATAGAAGGCCGATGCTAGGGATTGACAGCTCACTTCAAGCTCTCGGTACCTAAGTTTTCACAGTGAGAGTTTTACAGAATAGAAGGCCTATGCTAGGAATTGACAGCTCACTTCAAGCTCTTGGTACCTAAGTTTTCACAGTGAGAGTTTTACAGATTATAAGACGCAGTACTTTATAGATATCGGCAATTTTGTCGGTACCTACTAGCACTAACTACAGGTGTCCCATGACATAATCAGTCTATAAAATGTTCCCACTGCTGGGACATACGCCTGCTCTCTGCAAGGGAGTGGGCCGTAATCCACCACGGGGGCTCAGTGCGGATTGGTAGATGTCACATGTCTTCGTTTTCTTGGTTCTACGACGTGCCGGTTTCCTCGCGATGTTTTTGTTCACCGTTTTGAGAGGAGTGGTGATGAAACGATTTGCACGAATTAAAGTGCCTGCCAAGGGTAGGTGGGCCGCCGGGTACTGGAGTGGCGTCCGGACAAGGTGGACCGACGACCTTGTGAAGGCCGCAGGAACCCGTTGGATGCGGGAAGCACAGAACCGGTCGAAGTGGAGGTGCTTGCGGGAGGCCTATGTCCAGCAGTGGACGTCTTTCGGCTGAAATGATGATGATGATGAAAGTGCCTGCCTGGGTTCGAAGTTTCGAACCGACGACCTAAAACTCGAAGTCGGGGCCGTTACTACTGGACCACCACTGCTCACTGGGCCACCTGCTGTCCCATTGAAATCACGCTGTTCTACAACATTATTTTTAGTATATGCGAAACCCGAAACACGTGTCTAGTATTTTCATGTAAAGAATCTATGTACAAAATTTCAAAGCTGTATCATGTAAAATCACAAAGTTGTTACCTGTTTGTCCGTACAAAGACATGCTCATCCGCGATGCTCGCACCGCGCCGTCTTGCGCTCATTGATAATAGTAGGTACCTATGTACCTAACCGTTCGGCGCGGAGATTGGATAACCTACTTAGTGTCGCTCGGTGTCCTACTTTTAACCTTTTTTAAATATTTTTGGGACAAAATATAACATGAGGTAAAAATTATTGGAATCGATTCAGTTACTTATTCTGGACAAACTGTATTCAGGTTTCGCAACTAAAAATAACGTTGTATATGACAGTATTAACGGTTCAGTAGATACTTTTTCTGGTGAGAATTGCCGTTCAATTTCTGCATCGGGATTTTAACCCGATTCGTGGTTATTGATGGGCCGTGAGAAGGTTAATTGTTCCCACCGTTGTTAAACATTTAATACTGGGAGTGTAAACATTTACAAGAAAACAAGGTAGAAGAGACACGCGTGTAACATGGAACCATCGTGTGAAAAATCGAAAACTGAAAATTGAGTTCATCGACCTTCTCCTTTTATTAGAATTAGAGAATTACATTATCAGCTTTTTTATTATAGATAATATCACACTAATGTTATAAAGGCGAGAGTTTGTGAGTGTGTGTGTTTATATGTTTGTTACTTCTTCACGCTCAAACAGCTGGACGAATTTTGATAAAATTTTATATGGAGGTAGCTGACACCCTGGATTAATATATAGGCTACTTTTTATCACTACATGCCCACTGTATCGACATTTATGCGGGTGAAACCGCGGGGCGCAGTTAGTTTATAATAATTACTTACATAATTATTCTTAATATTGTTTAATAATAATTTCTTTATTTAAAAAAAGTGACAACATACAGAAGTAGCATCTCAAACATAGGTCCCCTGGCTCCCAAACTAGGTATATACCTGTGACTTGGGAGTAGTGTGTGTGTGTATGTATGTTGTGTTAACTTGTGTTTATAGATGACCAAACCAAAATCTCTATGATAATGGCGCCGATTCTGTTTTTTCACAAACTAAACTAAATTTAAGTTCAGGCATCTTTTTCTTTCTATTTCATTAAGAAAAGGACAGAAGATAAATATTAGTTTCGTCCTGTCAAATTAGTCAGCGCCTGACGTAAATTGATGTAGTTTTAATAGCCAATTTTTTAATCTCGTCTAAGTTGTCTATGGAGTATCTTAATTTGACAGGACTAAACTAATATTTATCGCCTGTCCTTTTCTTAATGAAATAGAAAGAAAAAGATGCATGAACTTAAATTTAGTTTAGTTTGTGCACAACAGAATCGGCGCCATTGTATTTACATAAGTTTGTTAAATAGGCTGTCAGGGGTGCTACACTCATGTTCGGGTCGGCTGATTCAATTCGGCAATATTTTATGAAAAACAAAGCCGACCCGAAGCAGCGACTACACATATTCGGCTTTCATACGGGTCGACTCGATCGGCAAACTTTGTTCGGCATCTACCCTTGCTTAATCAAAGGTCGGCTCGACAAAATTCGAGTAGCTCGAACCTACATCTATGTACCTACATATTTTAAATATAGCCTCCCGGTTGTGCTGAGTCGTATGTGTAGCACCCCTGAGGCATTAGTAAGTACCTAATGTCGAAAGTAAAACATAATTATGCACACACATGACCCACTCAGTGTCAGTGTGCATTGACACTGTTTTACCGTATAAGTAGGTATCTATAAGAAGTGTGCTGGGTGGAGCTGAGCGGAACTCGCTCTGAGGTCGCCGGCGAGCGGTGTTTACGGGCCGTTTATCAAACTCGGCAAGGTCTCAGCCACTTACACTAGGCTGCCACTCGTTATCATAACACTACACAATACTGGATCACACATCTTTCAAATACACGTATTATGTAGCTGTGGTCTTGGTTTCAATAGGTATATAGGTATACTTGGGGCTCATAGCCACAGCCAACATCATACATAGCATACGTCACAAAATCAGCCGGTAATGTTCCCATTGCTGGAACATAGGCCTCCTCTCTTCGAGAGGGGGTGGGTTATAATCCACCACACGAGCCCAGTGCGAGTTGGAAGATGACACGTGTCTTCGTATTTTTGGTTCTAGGACATGCCGGTTTCCTTACGATGTTTTCCTTCAACAATAAAATTTAACATCATACGATCATTTAGTCATTTTTAATATACAGTTCCCTGTACCGGCTCTGAGAAAACCTCACAGTATCTGTACTGTGAGGTTTCCAGTTCCCGTCCCATCGAACAGATCCTACTTATGTAATTCCAAATTTCTATATAGACTACGACAGTCAGACCTTAATCTTCGTATAGTACAAAGCAATCTATTGATGTTGTTCTTGCAAGTTAGCATAAATCGAATATTGATAAAAAAAAGAGAAACGTGAGAATAAAAAAAAATAAAAACTGAATACAATTATTTTACGCCTACTGTTTATGATTAATCTATTACTGATGTCATCGAACCGAGCGTCGCGATGGACGCTAACACAAGCGGGAAACTGGAAACTGTCTCGGTATACCGGTTTATCTACTGTGAAATCATATGTGTCAATGACGGATTTATAATTATTTCATAAGCGAGATGGCTTAATACACGTAACTAGGCCTGCGGTAGTGATACAACGCTTCTGGGCCAATTCTTTCTTCACTCGTGTTTCTTGGTCGGTTGAGTTCGCTTCTGGTATCCACGAGCCCGTATCGTTTGTGGGTTCAACTGGGAATGATGTAAATCTAACGAGCAATGTGTAAACTGTGCGCAACTGTTGTCATATTTAGGTACGCGCTGAAATAAATAATAATTGTTACTGTAAATAAAAGTTCCTTGACCATGTGGCTTCATGCTTCGTTACTGTTGCTATACGGAATTGATATCGAATCGGTTGACACGCATGGAACTCGATACATGCTTTGATATAAATACTGAATATAAATGTTCAAATCACCGTTATTATTTTATAATCAGCATTATGAAAATAGTTATTCTTAATGGTATATATATTCTTTAAGTCTTATAGTTTATGGTAAACCTACAACTGGAGCCTGTTTCCTGCAAAACATTGAACTGCAATTATATTATGATTAATAGTATTAGGAAATTTTAACAATTTATAAACCTACGCCTAGTTGCTCATAAACGGCATTAAACTTGATTCAATAATAAAATATTACCACGATATAAATAGGTCTTCAATTGGCAGTCTGTGCGCTGAGAAGCAAATCAGCAATAAAATTATATTTATAGCTTTATTATAGTTAAGCACTTAGTGTAAATGAGTTTAGTTAAACTCGTGGAGTTAATAACTCTATCTTCAGACTAACGGGCTTTTGTCATTGAAAGATGAAAAATTGGATTTTAAGTTGCTTTTAATCGTTTTAAAAGGTTATAAAACCTTTTAAGTGTAAACTTGAGTTAGCGTCAGTGTCATCCGATACAAAGCTATCGTTTAAGTCCAATTAAGTCCACATCTTATGAAGAAGCCTGTAATCTGGCTTAATTGCTACAGAAACATAACAAACTTGCACACTTAAACTTAATACAAAACCAACTGACACGAAAGATATTGTCCTGACAAAAAAAAAATAGTTTTCTAGAATTTTACAATTTTTCCGGCAACTTTTCCGTCTTTCCTTATGAACCTAAACAAATCAAAATGTTTGTTTTAAAATGTTATGTGTTATATTACGAACATTTGAAACAAAAATTTGCCAAATCGAATAGATTTGGCAAATTTTTCCGGCGTTCTAAAGCCAACTAATGAACAACATTTAATTTTTATTTTATAGATATATAATTTTTGGGGATTAGGTATAACGTATATTTTATACATAGTGGATAGATAGATACGTTTAATACCTATAATATTAAAGCAATCTAAAGTTAAGATTGCCTCGTAGAATCTTGACGCTGACCTTTATTTAGATCAGACGCTCACTGTCAAATATGCAACGCTCGTTAAATTCTGATCTATCGGGGCATCATTCGATTAGCCTGGATCGATTCTATAGGTTATGCATCGATGTTGCGTTCTGAATACTTACGTTAATTAACGCTTAACGCCTTTAAGGTCTAGATACTTATTTAGAGATGCGCTTTTACAGGTTTCAACGTCTATTTATTTTTATAGATATCGGTATCGAACCTTTTTGTAATTAAATACAGTGAAATGCTGCTGCCCTTTGCTTATCGATGCCTGATAATGTTAATTGCGAAGCTACCCTTCCAGTTTGGATACAAAGCACTTAAAACTAAAAGTTAATTATCTCGTAGGTAGCATCCTTTTTGATAACGCTTTACGAACGTTTAATAGCTTCGATCAATAATAGTATTGATCGAAGTTTAATAGTTCATTAAGTGGAATCACGAGTACGATACTAAGTTATAGTAAATATACACGAAAGCCACTACAGGGTAACTCACTGATTAAAAAATTACCTACGTTTTTTAAGGTAAGTCAGTATTCAAATAAAAAAATGTCCGACTGCAGGACTTTTTTAAGGTAATTCACTGAGTTGTTCAAAAAAAAAATGTTAAAATCCGTTAAATTTACCCACGTTTGCCGTCTTGCAATCGAATTTGAATTAGCATATTGCAGTTTTATGTCAGCGCTATCTGTTGACCGATAGTGGAACTAATGTAAGTAACTTTTGTTGATGATTTCTGAAAAAGTGTGCTATTTAGAGACTTCGTTTTATTTTTCCTGTAATCTTTAAATAAACTTCTATCACGTAGAATAATTTCAGCTTTGCAAACTTCGGAGATAAGGGGGGGGGGCAGTATTTTTTTGTACATTTTTCTTCAAAAGTCGAAAACTTAGCGGCCTAAAAAAAAAAAGAAAAAATGTTTGAAAATGTTCAAACCGCGCTCTTTCACTTGATACTCCACATGCCCTAGTAGCTCCACTTCGAATATTTCAGACCCCCTCAGTCCCTGTTGTAAAAAATATACATATATTTTTGGAAATATCCAGCTGTGACAGACAGGCAGAGTCTCACCGTAAGGGTTCCGTTTTACCATTTTGGTATGGAACCCTAATAAAACATAACAAACAATGTTTATCCATCGGTGCATTTAGTTATTTATGGTCATTGGTCATAGTTTTGTACAAAATTACATGAATTAACCTTTTGACCAGCCACGACAAAAAATCAAAAACGTGACCGCGGCGTCAAAGTCTGTCATGTAGGTAGTCATTCAGGTTTGTCATCTATACATGATTATAGCGGTCAAAAGGTTAAGGGGCTTACATGACCTAAAGCGTGGTCACTGTCGGACTGCATAGAAAAGAAAGAGAAGCGCGATGACACAACGCTGGTAATTTATTGCAAAATATGAAGCAATTATTTAATTACAAAAATGTATTGTTTGGACTAAAAAATTAAAACACTAGTATTTTAGTATGTTGCTTGTAGAATAATCTGACAACAATCACAACAAGACAATCCAGAATGATTGTATGTATATGAGTATGGTTTTTATTGTAAAAAGTAAGTTTTTAGAGTTATCTTCATGATTTTTTTCTATCGTATCAAATTAGTTGTATTATGTTTTCAATACACTATCTACCTAGCATATATCCTGAAGAATATCATATATTTTTCTGATTTTGTTTACTGTAGTCGATCATATACTTTTATTGTTTCTAAAACTTGCGTTTTTTGTGTTTAGGTCCTGTAAGCCCCTTGATATTGTATCACCCATGGACATAGCACTACGTGTAACTGACGTAGTGCTGTCAAGTGCAAGAGACGTTAGACGCGACACAGATGACTAGCAAAAGCAGTCTGCACAAAGAGCTAGATTTAAACGTAGCAATCTGTCGTATGCAGATCTTGTAGTAAAATTATAATAACAGAAGGTGCCTATGAACCAATCAGAGCAACGATGACGGTGGAATTTAATGAAAGCTCGTTAGAACAATAGCTTACGAATGCGTAGGCGTGCTATTCAGGGACGACTTTCTTCAATTCTTTTAAATTTTTGTCTGCGGCATTATTGCTTTGTGTCCAACCTCTTTGACTAAATGAATATATTTGCCTCGTTGGTCTAGTCATCGCGCTACTGCTGATCATGAGGTTCCTATGTTCGATTCCAAAGTGTTATTGGGTTTTTCCGGCAGGACCTTCTCAGTAGCAGCTGGCAGTCTGGATCTATGCCCGGTTGATGGCAATAGGCACGCCACCTATTACTTGAGACTGAAACCTAACTGGTGAAATATGGTTTGTACTGTAGGCACAATCTCTGCCAGTGGCATAACTATAGGGTGGCACTGGGCCAAAATGCCACGGGCCCCCAGCTAGAGGGGGCTCCCGGCCCGAGAGGGCCATGAGCACAGGGGGATCTTAACATAAGTTTATAAATGTAAACTTTTTTTGAAATTTTTTTGGACAGGACCACCACTAGACCGAAACGAAGGAGTCAGGTGTTAAATGTTGTAGGCGAAAATATGAAATCTACGCGGAAGAAGTCGCGGAAAAGTGCTTGTAATAAAACTATAACGTTGGTTGAGCTTCTTTACATTGAGGGAGGGATCCCTTGAATTTTCCACAGGCCCCAAACGGTATAGTTACGCCACTGATCTCTGCCTACGTTAGGCAGAAGTGTGACTGACACCGCACCTGCATCCACCGAAGAGTGAGGCAGCCTATCCTTCGAGGAAAACAGGCACGAAGTTATGTAGGTAATATGTGGACAGAATGAATTAACTCCCGGATATGCAGTCATTACATGAAAGGCAACCAGAGCAAAAAACGGCGGGTGGATATTGCCGCGGGGCGGAGCTAGTCATTTTAATAAGTACCTAAGAGACTAGTCGATACGCAACGCTCCGGCCGGCGACGGCGGCGTACGCGCAGGTTTCGCAACCGCCCGACTCTGCCGCAGTGCCGCACTCGCACGGATAACTCGATCACAATCTGCTTGATACCTCGAGCCCTCGATTGTAAACGACTGTTTGTTACGATTGAACGTGACTACTGCGCCGCCGACACCTTTGTTCAATTGTCGGGTCCGTTCAATACTTATGTTTCTGCCTGCAGTCTACTGCCCAGTGCTCATTACACAAGCGGATATACACGGCTTTAAAACTAATATTACCTATAATCAAATATTTAAGTAGCAGTGAGAATTTGAGATATGCGTGTATTTCCTTGTTATATTAAGTATGTAAGCACGCATTTATTTGGGGCTCAAGCTTATAAGTATATTATTTACTCATTTGGAAAATATGACACGCTGAGTATTTGACATTAGGTACTTTGCACTTAACTAGAGTAAATTATAAATTAACAGTTTAATTTTAAAAACTAATAAACAAGTAAGTAGGATTGTAAATCACCTTCTGGAGAAAATCTATGCGTTTTCATAATTCAATCTTAAGTTGTCCAATCTTATGTAGGTTAAATAATATTAAATTAATGAATTCCTAACCTAGCTACTTGTAATTATATTACAATCAAACGACTGTGTTTTTGATATCTTATAAATTAAAAATAAATTAAAACTAAGTTTAGGACATTAATGACTTTTTAATGTGTAAAATTTATTTTGTTATGATTATGACCCAATAATGGAGAGAAAACAAATTAATATCTTGTTCTCGATTACATAATGTGATTGAAATAAAAAGTTCAACGTCCTATTTTGTATGAAAACCACTTTTTAAAACCAGTTCCTTAACTTGTATCTTTGGACAAGCAGAATACAAAATTGACGGTATAATAAGTTTGTGTTTACTCACACCAGGCACCTACACATAGGTAAATGAGATTACATTAATAATTACTATTAATAGCTTATGTAACCCGGGGACGGAGGACATTATATTTTAATAATTTTATGTAACCGCTTTAGATACGTGCAGTCGGGCCCTTCATGTGAATAAAGGAGGGCGAAGGTTTTGCTAATATCGTTTAGTTTGTGATTTATTAGTTATGACAAACTCGGGAGTCGACATCGGCAGGTGGCCAGCGCTTGAGACGTCATTCTTGGTGTGCTACCATGTACTTATACGTCTTCTTACACCACTACCCAGCAGGACGGACTTATAGTACCTTCTAGTATTTTAGGTCCTATCAGTCTGGTTCTTCTGTCCGTCGGCAAGACGAAAACGGTGACTATTTTATAATGTGTAAGTACAATAAGTACTTGTTTTTCTTGATGTTCGTTCTGAACCGCGTGCGCAAACGCACTCTCTACAAACACCACATCATCATCGACAGTCACATGCGATTTTAACAGTTGTGTCTCTTTACCGAACTTATTAATTTTTATTTAGTGACCCGAATTAATATTACATGCCGCGACACGCAATGCCTTGCAAGGTGTGATTTCGAATTCTTACTTTACAAAAATGGCTTCCGTTTAATTAGATATGAGGGTATAAGTGCATGCTTTATTTATGTAACTTTAAAATACAAATATTATTTCATTGACCGGCTGCTGTTTTTCATATCAAGGAAAAAAACGATAAGAACTTTTAATAAAGGCATCGTTCAAACAAAACTGTACTTATAGAGAGAGTAGATACAGCAAAATTTTGATTGACACTTCAGTCTGATCCTATTAAGATCTTCTCATCGATAAATTCGTTACAGGCTGCAAGGTGGACGAGATTAGAAGTTTCACATACCGATATGAGATCGCCGTAGATGTTTGTAGGAACCGTAAAAGCCCTTTCCCTGTGGTGAAAGTTTGAAGTGGACATTTAGCGAATCGCCCGGTTTCACAATATGCTCTCCAAGCGTTTCGTAATAATAAATACCGGGAAAGGCATTTTATCAAGTGCCGCGTAACGAGGTTCGTGGAGTTTGACTGTTGCTCCGTTGGACTTATCTCAGCGAGTGCACATTATTGCAGTCGGCTTCTTTGGATGTCATTTTGAACAGCGGCGTGATAACTGTAGGTAGGTACTGGGTTTTCGACCGACCTTCAACTTCTTCTCAAGCACGAACTTTGGTGAATATGTACCGAGCTCATACCGTAGTTACCTAATATTAATATATTGGCCAGACAACAAACTTGTAACGGGGCTGATTGCCGGGAGCGCGGCCCTACATTCATGAAGCAGAGCACTTCCAAATTTCACGGGAGGACAGTGTAGGCCTGTCAACAAGTACCAGGAACTTAAAATAGAAAATAGAAAATGGTCAACGGTCACGTCCAGTCATTAAGAGTAAACTAGTCGCGAGCTCGAACTCACTGGTGGTCATGGCCAAAAAGCACGCTGTCTCACCTGGCTTCGAGTCCGACAGAGTTAGTATCAGTGATGAGCAGGCGCTAGTCTACACGAACAACGTCTAGTTCTCACGCACAGAAACACCGTTCCGAACTGATAGGCGCGTAAAAAAATTCGAAAAGTGCTTCGGAAAATCGAGTTTTATGAAAAAACCACTGCATAAATCAATTACAAATAAAGTTTATTGGACTCTTCGATAACAGCTTTGTCGGTACGGACTTGGTTTTGAATATTTTACAGTTCTTTTATTAGTTATTTACACCCAAAGTTACGTTAAAAATAGCAAGAAAAACGAGTCTTTGTTGGCTCATAAATTTTTAATGGCTTTTTATTGTATTATTCTGTTTCCGTACAAACAACATTAATAATAAGACAAAACGATATCATGTTCAACTTTGGATGCACAATGTAAAACAGTGGAGTAATACTCTCCCGAAATATGTGTGGAAAAAATATCGACTAGTGACAACTTAAGTTAGTATCGCCAATCGTAGAGGCTTTTTTAATGCACTCCGTTCACCTTGACCAAGTTTAACTCAGCGTCCCTGCACTATACACTCATTAAGTTAGTCTCTCCTCTATTGTTCGCACTTGTTCCCGCAAGGGCGGAAGGTAGTAAATCTCGCTTCTCTAATTAGAAGGTACTAACGAGTGTTGGCTTGACAACCGTTCCCTGCATTGTTGCTATAATATTTTCTAACGAGCTGCATTGTTTAACGTTTTTAAATACACTTAGACAAACCAAGGTTTACATTTTGAAGTAGGTACGTATTTGAAATGCTAAATGGCTGACTAGCACATTGAAAGAATGATTGCTGGAGACAAATCCATGTCCTTTTGTAAAGTAGATGACAAGGGGTTACCCACCATAGCATAATCAGGCTAGATTGTTCCCACTGTTGGGACACGGGCTTCCTCCAGGTGACAGGGAGTGGGCCGCAATACACCACGCGGGCCCAGTGCTGGTCGGTAAATGTCACATGTCTTCGATTTTTTGGTTCTAGGACATGCAGGTTTCTTCACGATGTTTTCCTTTACCGTTTTGAGAGCAGTAGTGATGAAATTATATTTATACAAAGTAAAGCGCCTGTCAGGATTTGAACCTACTACCTACATCTCGTAAGTCGTGGCAGTTACGACTGGGCCGCCACTGTTCACCACCCACCAGCGGATGCTGAATCAGAGCACGCCCGTCCCGCAATTATAAAAGCTAAAAGCGAGCAAGTCATCAAACCATTATTAATTGACATAGGACAAGGTCACTTTTCTCGTTAATATGCGCAAGAGTTCTTGTTCTTCTTTACACTTTATTACCCATCTGTTGATACAATGCATTTATAATGCCGCAGCCGTATACTGAACTGTGGTCGATACCATAAACTGCGTGAGCTATTAACTAATAGTCGTGTTTTCGCATGCGCAGCTGTAATCATCATTATCTAAAGTATGCTGCCGTTCAATGAAGATGTTCTGAAAGGCCTGTTATTTACCTTCTTAACACATTACGACTAACGCCAGTTTTAGAATAATATAAATGCAACTAGAAATGAAGGCATACAACTGCGAAATACACATTAAAAAGCTGTGTCACCCTGAAACCACTATTTACAAGGAGTTCGACAGCGATTAGAATCAATGTGTACCGAGAACATGCTGTGAGTGTGTACAAGTTACGAGAATGAACATATTCGTCGACACGGTCGCTTAAAGAATGATTGACACCAAAGAACGGCTTATGTGCACAAGCTATATATTCATGATTATTTATTCTGTCGTCCAGATTTAATGGTCCGTGTATTATGGCAGGCCGGTCCAAAAATAGAAAGATTAGAATGAACGCCGACCACCTTGTTACATTTTCAACAGCCGCCGCGGGCGCAGACAGGTCGCGGACTAACAAGTACTAATGCGTATGATTGCCATAAAAATTCGCATTTTCTCAATAATCAAGCAGCATGTGAAATACATTTTTAGACTGTACATAAATGTGTCTTAATTTAGATAAAAATCTTTGCTAATGAAATTATAACTAACGAAAATGGAGCTCTTGAGTATGAAGAAATAAAAATATTGCGAAGTAGTTAAGTTGTAAACGTAAAATTAATTAGAATACCAATAATATTTTTATGAGAACACGTATATGTGAAAAGTAACTGGTCTCTGATTAAATAGTGTATGTAATATATAGCAATAATATAAGGCGGACGGGAGTTGATCGAGTTGAGAACTGCCGCGGGTGATGCAGGTGTTATAGTTTTAATTAATCATTAATTAGGCTTCCAATCGCTAATAAATAAAACTGTGAGAATTAATTGATCATCTAGCTAGGACATACTCGTATCACAACTCTTACAAAATCTTTTCGGAAAAAGTTGACAAAGTAAAACGTATCAAAAAGCTTTTTATAGATAAGTAGAAGTTTCTCATATTTACGAGTTGCTAACTACCTTCATGATGAGAACGTAATTCCAACTGTTAAGTATGTACTTATAGTGAATTTTAATGGGCGATAAATACAGAAACGTCAAAGATTAATCCTCATAACAACTTCAGCTTATAGAATATTTATGTCAACAAAATTATTTACGTGTCAGTGACTGTAAGATGGCCTAAGATGTTTGGTAGCATGTACCCTACTATTCAGTAGTTTTTTTGAGGTAGTTTAATGTTTATTTTGACAAATCTTAAATCTAAAGTAATATTATAAAGAAAAAAAACGGTTTGTTACGCTTTGACGCTATTATGGCAAAACGGATTTGGATGAAATTTTACATATTATAACAATGTGTTTTATAATTAGTATTGTTTTAATGATATTTTATTTATATGTTTTCGCTTCTAGAAAATTGAACATTGCTCTAGTTACTTGAGTTGTGCATGCAGAAGGCTACATTTGTATCTTGTATTTAATCAAAAAATTTAATTCACTGATAGACAACGAATAGCCTTTTTACACAAGAGTTCCTTATATAAAGAAGGGGAGCACTAAGGAAAGATTTTTGAAAATTCTTTCCCTAAAGGGGTTAAAGTATATAAGGCAAGGCAGTTCATCATTTTGCCGAAGGAAAATGCCGTCGGGCACACGGCTTGTATTACCATAAATTATTATAGAAACTCAATTTTCTATTTCCTCATTATATAGAGCGGCAGGAAACGGAACTAGACAAACGATAGAGAGTTGGTCTCGGTGGAGTTAAATCATTACCTTAGGAAATAACTCATTATACTACCGTTGCATGCATAATAATTTATGATATTTTTAGTACCTTTCTATTGTTATATACGTAACCTTATCGGTTATTATAATCTATATTATATTATTAGGCTTTTAACTATTTCATTTATTTGCATAATCGTAAATTATTAGTAAAGGAAATGTTGGACGCTTTTTTTAGATATGTAGGTACCTACTTGTATTGTAGGTATTTTGGCACGTAATCAGCAACGAAGGTTGGTGATATTACAAAAAACTGGCCAAGCGCGAGTCGGACTCGCACACGAAGGGTTCCGTACCGCAAGGCAAAAACGCCGAAAAAAACACGTTTGTTGTATGGAAGACCCCCTTAAATATTTATTTTATTCTGTTTTTAGTAGGTATTTGTTGTTATAGCGGCAACATCATCTGTAAAAATATCAACTGTCTAGCTATCACGGTTCATAAGATACAGCCTGGTAGCAGATAGACAGACGAACAGTGGAGTCAGTAATAGGATCCAGGTTTTTACCCTTTGGGTACGGGACCCTAAGAAGAGCAGTCAGATTATATTATGCAGCTATGTTCTAAAGTTCATTTCAAATAAACTTGCGATAAAGTTTGTTCACCTCCTTCTACTAATGTATCCCAATATTTCCAAACCATACGAAAAAAATGTATGGGCAGTGTCGGTAACACGATCAAAACATTGACTTACTCCGTGTTTGGTATTATGAAACTCAACCGATGCAATGTTAGCGACAGTTTTGTATTACGAACGATATCTATCGTAAGTTATTTGGACTTTTTGGTACAGGGTGGTTGAATGACATTTATCGCAAGTTTATTTGAAATACACTTTAGCTTAAGACAACCCACAGTACTTTACCGGTACGTAACGTGACCATTTATTTTTTTGTCAGAGCGGGACGCTTGCGGAATTAAACAAAAGAAAACCTTATTTTACTAGTAAATATGTTTTTTTTACCATTCATCCACTTTTTCATTCATTCATTCATTTTCAATCATTCGTGAAAAATAATATACTTATTAGCAAAGTATAATTATGTAATTTTAACATTACTTTGCGATTGAAGATGCATTAATTTTAAAATGTCGGGTCTATGGAGCTTAGCACATGATTTGTCGATGTTAGTCTTTGTAATTAAAATTTATCGACTACTTATGTTTTATGTGTTGTGCTGTCTTATATATTTTGATATTCAGATACAATGTAAATTGTTCATGACAAACTGAATTGAATATCATTTGGTCCCTTTGTACAAGCGGGACCTTTTTGCTCTTATTGGGGACAACGGGACAGACAGCCTGAAAGCTAGACTGTCCCGCCCAAAGCGGGACGAATGGTCACGTTAGGTATACGTCATATATACCGCTGACAGTCTCTAAAATGATGTTTAAAAGCAATGCAACGTAAACGCGATGAGCAATTAAGCACCTCTCCGTATTGCAGTTACAAATTGTAACCTTTACAGGCCGAGGAGCCATTTGCATCGCTATTTACATTACATCATTTAAATTAAACTCTGAGGCGGCCTACAATGTTGTGCACCGGCGAAATATCACTCATTCCTATGCAACATACTTACAACTATACATTTAACTTCTTTATGTCGACGTCAATTATAATGCTTCTGATCGATATTTTATTGCTTTTTCGGCACTTCTTGGGCCACAGGTGTCATTAATGCAGAAAATATAAGAATGTAGGTAGACTAAATAACGTTTTTTGGTGTTAGAACATAACCGTTAACCTCGAAATAAATTGTTATGACACGTTATAAGGAACGTAATTATTATCTACATACATATATAAGTATTAAAGCACTTGTTTCTCGATGGCGATTGGCTGACTCTTGATCTCTCATTAAAGCCAGTGAAAAATTAAATTGACTCATATGTGTGGGGCCACTGTAAAGTGTGAAGCTCAAGGCAAAAGGCTTATACGGAAATGACGCTAACATAATTATGCAATCATTTATTGTCTAGCCTATATGTTAATCCAGGGTGTCAGCTACCTCCCTACAAATTTTATCAAAATTGGTCCACACGTTTGAGCGTGAAGAAGTAACAAACATATAAACACACACACAGACACTCACAAACTTTCGCCTTTACAATACTAGTGTTATTGATCTCGCCATGGACCGACCCTTGTACTCTAATTAGAAGTCTCCAGTACCTATCTATGCAAGGCGTAGATTTATCTTGTTATGTCAAATAAACCGATTACATTTAGTATTGTACAACAACCTGGCCACGTTCTGCAAGGAAGATAAAGTTACATTCTAAGCTAGTGAAAACAGAGCAGGTTTATATAAAAGCATTCTCTGGCGCTGCGTGGCATTTAGCTGCACTAGTTATTCGCCGGTGCCCTATATTACCTAACGTGCAAAGATATACCAGCAACCGCTTCCGCGTCTGCGAACTACATCTTAGTGGCCACAAATCAGTGGCAGGCGAGTGGAAGCTCGTTTGCGCAATCCACTGGTATGAGTGCAGTTGGCAAACACCGTCACTGCCTGTCCTGCGCCGGCGCAGCGCGACCGAGGGAAGCTGCTCTCACCGATCCGACTGCACTATACATACTATACTCCCACCTAATACATACACAGTTTAAACGCCAAGCAGTGAGTTATTTATTACGTTTGTTTAACGACTACTATACCCCCCACGGAGGCATGGCAACCTCGAACATTTAATGCGCCAAAAGTTTAGAGAACCTTAATATACAAGCATCAATAGATCCGAGGAGACTATACCTTCAGATGAGCTTGTAAAGGTTACTCAGTCGGCTCGGAATTATTTATTCATATAACCACCAATGTTTCATACTCACACACACAGCCGCACAGGTCAATCGATCAGGTTAAGCTACGCTTGCCGCGGTTGGTCTGTGGATGGGTGACCATCTTTACATACCTTGACCCCTCCTTGCCTCGGAAAGCACGTTAAACCGTTGGTCCCGGCTGTCATTCGTGGATCTTTGACAGTCGTTACAGGTAGTCAGAAGCCCGAAAGTCTGACATCCAGTCTTACCAAGGGGTATCGTATTACCCAGTACCTGGGTTTTGGAGGTCAGATAGGCAATCCCTCCATGTAAAACACTGGTATTCAGCTGCATCCGCGGCGGTTGGACTGGCCCCAACATAGTTGGGAAAAGGCTAGGCAGATGATGATAACCACCAATCTTTATTATCGACACATGTGTCATATATTCACAAGTAAATATATCATAACATAACGCGAATGTGGTCTTTTACAAAACTTAACAAAACGTCCACGGTTTTTCTACGAAGTAATTAGCACAGTAATGCAACTTATTGTGAAACATTTCGATCAACCATACATGTTCTTAGAAATATCAGCATCAGGTAAGGGCTCTACATAATTAACTTCGCACACAATTATGCTGCCAGCACGTGCGAGTGGTGAGTGCCCGTCATTACGTAAACTTGTCAAACAAACACTTTCGATATAGTCGTGTCTCACTCGTTTGTACCCAAGCCGCAGGTTGGCCTTTACCACTATTAGTTATTCTGTGCCTTTACTTTACTAAGTTATTTCTTAGCAATGGAACGTCAAAACTGAGCGCTTCGCTGATCAGTAAACAAAAGCTAAAACATTATTTATCTCGCTGTGCATTAAGTTGAATAGAAACAAGATCAGAGCAGAGAGCTCCATCACGCGAGCTAACATTCACGACCTGACATTGGTTTTAGTTAGTAATTTATTCTGTAAAAATGTTGCAACACACTGAGCCGTCTATTGAGGCCTTAAGCAGGCATCGCGACAATGACCACGAAGCGAAAGTTCATTTTCATCACACAATGGCTTGGGAATTCATTACCGCCTCATCTAGAGAAATCTTTCTGAACTTTGCATAAATATAGCTCCGTGTGTACCTCGCACAGATTGTCGGCTTTACTTCATCTCGTTTACACGTAGGTCGCTATGGAAAGTACATTATAATTGTGGACATTAAACCTCAGTTCTTACTTTAAATTATACGTATTGTAAACTGTAATTAGAAGAATAATAATTTAGGCTTTCAAATCCCACCGGGTATCATTAGATCGGGGACTTAGAAACTACGGAGCTGCGGTTCATAAAGCAAAGTGTGAAACCACTAATTATATGTTTGGGCTTAACAAATACATATAGTGTTAATAACTGTACATTTCCTTGATTAGCGGAATATAGTGCACTACATAACGATAGGTAACTGTGCAAAGTGAAGTAATACTGGTAATGAATGGATCGAATTGTGTTGGCGATTGGTAAACTAGACGCAGTGGTTTTACACGGCATTTGTGATTGATGTTATGAGCACAGCGACGACAATGCTTGTGGTCGGGTGGGTGCGGGCGCGGCTCTACCGGCTGCACAACGCACTTGGCCTCACGTCCGATGCAAAATACAGTAATGAGTTCCCAAAGCGTGAAGATTGCTTGGAAACGCTTTGTTCCCAACATCTTGATTAAAATTGAATAGCTTAATGTACATTTTTGTTGTATATTTATCTTACGAGTATTTAATGTTATTTTCTGTAAATTGTGATGAGATTAGATTTATTTATTTACAATTACTGTTAATGCAGCTGCTTCAATCTATTGTCCTGACTTTATCTTGATGCGGTATCTCCTATATGAATAGGAAAGATTGTCCTTAACATCAATAGTCATGTAGGTAAGTAGGTATGTGTATGTGCGCTCATTGAAATGTTTGTTTCGAAATGGCTCCGAGTTGCCTTCAATGTTACCATGATTTAGGTACACTAGCAGACATACATGTTGATTGATAGAACAAGAATGATTAATTTGATTCTAAGATAGAGCGACATATAAATTTGTAAATGTTACATTTAAATGCATAAATGATTGTAAATCCGTTCTAATATAAAAACCTCTGAAGTTTGCTAAACAAGATTGAGTGTCCTTGACTGATCTGAATAAAACTAAATCATGATTCACAATAGGTTATTAAATAAAATGTCGTCCGAGTAACGGCGAGACTGGACTTTTGCCGGAACATCATATGATTTATATTTTGTTATATTAGATGCGCGATGAATATTTAAAGTTCTGTTATTATGTATTCATGACGTCGATGATAAAACTGCTAGATTTGCATGCAAATCACACGGACAAATCGACTTCCAATCAAAATGATCGGAGAGTTTTGATTTGATTTTAATTAACTTACGGGACTAATTTGTGTTGGTATACTATTTCGAAATAGGATTCTAGATCTAGTAATTATACATAGATTTGAATCTAATAGGACGCCATTAGGTGAGTCTGAATAAACATAAATTATTTAAATTTATTGTTATTTTGTTATTTATTTATTATAATATCTATGAGTAAAAATTCAAAATGATTCTTACTAGGTAAGTATATTGTTGGATAGGTCTCAGGAAAATAAAATATGGAGGAATGCTTAATTAATCTGATTCATAATAGCAGAATTTATAACAATGATTCCTCTTTAACTTTTATCTAAAGCGGCCAAGGACGCAGAAAATGCTAACTAGTTTATTCAGCCTAATGCTGTGGCTAAACTAAGGGCTGATTTTTCAATCGTCTGATAACTTTATTCGAGGAATAATTTTGGAATTTTGACAGTTATTTCATACAAAAACTGTCAAACGTCAATTTTATTCCTCGAATAAAAGTTATCTGGCGATGGAGAAATCAGCCCTTAGGCGAATCCCGCGCGGGATGCGGGACGTAATTCGGTCGTGCCAATAGTGTCAACTTGTATGGAGGTGTTTATACTGGCGCGAAAACTAGCGTAAAACGGAAGACGCGCGCAGTTGCGTAACGTCCTATATCCCGCGCAGGATTCGCCACAAGTGTAGCCAGAGCTTTAGTTTCGAGCTTTTATAAGTAAGTATGAGGTTGAATTGCTAAAACATAATAGCATTCAATTCAATTCTATATAACGACTGCGTCATATAGAATTGAATTGAATGCTATTATGTTTTATAACTGTATAAACCAATTCCAATGTAGTTTTATTTAACTTCATTGTCGTATTATATTTATTTGTTTGTTTTATTACAGTAACTTGCAGACTGCGGATGTGCTGGTTCACAGGTGCCCTGTCCCCAGGTGCGAGTCGCGAAATCACAGCCTCCACGGCCAACCGTTTATGTTAACGTATAATCTACTTTACTTTTACAGATCTATAACTGGCAACTAAATATGAATAAAGGATGCAGAATTTATTATGTCTTGCCATAATTTTAGTTTTGGCCGTTTTCGTAACGGACGTGTGTTTCGATCCGCTTAATTGATTGGTTATTTCTAAACTTATGTTCTGAGGCAATTAAAGGCTGTGGCCCAGTCGGTCACCAGCAGCGGGCTAGATAAAAGGCGTTGTAGACAAGCCCTTAAAATTAACTAGTCAGTTAATTTTATGTTTGTTTTATTGTAGCATAACATTTTAAATTATGTGAACATGTTTACGTGATTTAAGTTCAAGTATTCAGTTCTTTGTGTATACGGTAGTATACGGTCTTTTAGTTGTAAGATTTGTCTTAAAGATTTATATATAATATAGTCAACAGAGTCTAGCCTCCGGCGCGGGAGCTATTATAGTGCACAAGTGTGTGCGCAGACAGAAAAGATTTAGGAAGGTACTAGAATAAAATTGATCATAATTTTTTTTAAAGATTAATTTAATTGGTTTTAAACGCTGCACCCTGTGGCATGTTAATTATATTTTCCTGCTCAGGCTGTAGACACGTAGGTCTGTCTACATTTTCAAAAGTAGATTAACCAGGAAGTAAGCACCCAATTTGATTAAATTTCAATAAAAAACTGAGTCACATTATAACGACAAGGTAGTTTTTGCTAATAAGAGGCAATTGTCGCTTTTATTTCCACATGCAAGTAGGTATTTCTTAAAAAATGACATTGTAGATGATTTCATCTACAATGTTGCGATGGAATAAAAAGATTAAATAAACTGGCAACATTTATTTTGTAATTACACTTTAAAGTGAATCGACATTTTTTGCCTGGTTACAGAAAATTCCTATAATTACAACTTCGTACTCCGAACATTACCATGTTGTGGAAACCAATTTTAACATCGTTTCGTTACATTATAATTGTATGCAATGTTGGTCAAAGGACTGGATCAGGTTAGATCTGTAGCTACATACTTTCCTGGTATTTATTTAATCACTCGGATTGCATGTAATAGCTCGACAACATTATAATTTACGTGGTACATTTTAATGGCTTGCTTATACAAGTGTCTTGCGTTTCTAATGTTTAATTGACTAAATATTTACATGAATAATTGACTGTGATTTCACAACTACCGGATGGAAATTATTGAAAAAAGAGGAAAACATAAATAAATGCGGATATTTTGTGGTCACACTGCGTACACTGCTATTAGTTTATTACGCTTCGCTTGGGTCTTGTTAATCTTTTTCTGTCTGCATTCATTAACTCGTTGGACTGTGCAGTAATTAAACATTTTTAGGTCTTCACTGGAAACATTTAAAATGTTTCTCAGTGCCTTTTATGTAACGTGAATGAGCGTCAGTTTGTGACGAGCCTGTGTTGACGTTCTCTCCATATTTGGGCTAAGATGAATTTTACATGATAGGTACTGCGTCAAACATGGGGTAAACGTAGATCACATTCAGCAATAATATTCAATAGTTTCGTACACGAAATGCGCAGACTGCATTCAATTTATTGTTTCGATTACCGCATTGCTGCAAATATTTCTATCCGAGCTCTTACTGCAGTCATTATAAACTTTATAAGCAACAGATGTATAATTTGTAGTGCTTAGGTCATAATAAATTGCTAATAGTTGGCACAATAGCATACAAGTATGTCCGTATGCTAATTATCTTGGATTTACTTTCAAAAATACTCAAGCGTTTCAGTGTTAGAGGTTTCATTCTAATCCTTTTGAAAAAAAAAAAATGGCATTTCCTGCTTGTTCATACTCGTAGTTTAATTAAAACAATCTCGAAAAATGGAAAGATTTGAGTTGTATGTAGGTACTGAACCACAGCGTATTTTGTTATAACTTGGTACATACATTTCAGGAAATCCCTACCATCTAGTGTCTTTAATCCCCATCATCTTTATTATGGAGTTGGGCGGGACATCTATCTAGACGAGGAGAATGCAGATGGAGTAAAGTTGTGACTGAATAATGGCCAAGGTTAGGCCAAAGAAGCCAGGTCCTGGGCGCTGGGTTGACGTCGCGGGAAGCACCTAGATGAGGGACGCACGGAACCGGAAAGTATGGCTGAAGAAAGAGGACGCATAGACCCAGCAGTTGCAGGTGTTTCCGGGCTGACATGACTGTGATCTTTAGGAGCTATCCCAGTCAAAACAAAACAGTCGTACAAATATGTATAAAGGTCCTATCCAAGATTAAGTTTACTTTCACAAAACAACGCGTCGTACCTAAAACGAGTGACCTTACCGCATTGATTTCCTTGTTGCCTGTACTCATGTGTATATATGTATATGTATATGCCGACTGTCAGTGTGTATATGCAATTATACATTGATATATGCACGAAGGTAATTAGAAAAACTCGTCATTGAACTAGATAGCTGAGCATTAACTACATTGTGATCATAGCCGTGATCGGATCACGTCTGTCCGACATGCTACCAGGCTTACCGGACTTGGTAACTAACGTTAAATTATTTAGAGCTAAAAAAATACTCTCGTTTGCAAAAAAAATGGTGCAAGGGCATGTCCGTTTAGGTTTTGTATGAGCGCAATTTTGCTCCATCATGGCTGCTTTAACATGATGGAGCAAAAATCCATTAATGATTAATGTGATCAAAAGGTAACTCATTAAACTACATCGCCCTTTGTCGTATATCTCACAAATAAACAGAACCATGTAACTATTTATTAACCAAATGCAGGTGGTACGCTTAAGCACTTATAAAATATATCAATTCAATTCATAAGTAAGATAAGCAAATTACGCCTAGGCATCTCTAGTGGCAAGTCGTGAGGATGCGGGCGGCGCGGGCGCCGGTCGTGCTGGCTGCAGACTATGGGAATGGAAGGAAACGTGACTGCCTCTGAACGCGGTTCCACAATCATACCCTCTTTCATGCAACCGCCAACACAATTGTCTTTGATGCTCCTCGAAGGTCGCTCACTCGATTCCCATCATCATTAAAGATAATTTCCATCGAATCTGTTTCTTTAATAGCTCTCGTTGTAACGAATTCTTTATCAGTGCAATTCACTAAAACCTCTCAAAATTATTGCTTTAGTTGCATCGCCATTTGTAATCTCTATTGCAAATAAGTCGAAAAAACTTTGCAACATGTCTGTTCGAGAGGTCAGATTTCAATGAACAACTAATAACTCAAAACTTTTTTATGACCTGTATTTCCACAGATACATAAAAAAATAAAAGCAAACTTAATTAATTATTAAAACTTTGTAAACTTTAGGTCAGCAACTTCTAATTTAAAGGAAGTATCTTCCATGTATTTTCACTGGTTGACTAAGTTTATATCTAAGTAGAATGTTATAAAACCTTAATGATTTACGTAAAAGCGATAACGGCTCATTATGCATATTAGTCATTAAACCTAATTAAAGCTGGTAGTGGAAAGTCGTCGAGCGGAACATTCACGATGAAAAACATCTGAAGATCGACAGAGTCAGGTGTTTTAAACTTCTACTTTTGTATAGAGTGCAAGAATCTTTTGACGCCCAAGGTCGTTATTGGTTAGTATTTGTGAAATTGTCTGGTGACAATTTCATAGTCATCTTTTTTTCCCAATACAATTATGGTTAATTGGGTTGGTTATTGAGAAAAAAAGATGGCTGTGTCAGTTCCGATTTTAACCACGCGCCAAAAAACTTGTACCGTTGTAGCTGTTGATTGTCGTATTAGAAACGCTTAGGAAAAAGAGAGGCAATTCTCGTAACTTTAAGAGCGTTCACAGTCTGATCTCAGTCTCAATCTGCCAAAAATACCTCTAATTTCCCTACATTTTGAGAAGTTTTTGACATTTGTTCGTCGCCGAGATGAGACTGCGACTAGATTTTAAACGTTTTAAATTACGTGAACTGGGGGCCTAAAAAGGCCACTTTGGTAGAATCATAAAATGATAACATAATAGTCAGTTCACCGTTAAGTTAATCGTATCAAATCCCATTGAATCCAATTGGTGAAGCATTTTTCAGTAATTTTTTTTTTGTCTGTGCTAAAATACCAATCAATCCGATCCAAATCCAATCCCAATCTCTTTCATTATACCTTTGTAGTGCAGCGAAAAAAAGAGAAAACACGGACTGTCTTAGCCATATTACGATTCATAATGTTATCCTTTTATGATTCTCAAAAGTGGCCTTTTTTAGCCACTTTTGAGATTCATAAAGAGGCCTTCTGTTCTATTGTAATAAGTTAATGTATAGCTGTCATTCATGACTGTCACGCAAGCGACACGCCTGAAGCAAAGCTCGGCTCTTCGCCATAATTATCGTTGTCGCAATGTCTCTTACTGTCAATCACATGACTATCGCGTGGTACGCACTAGTTAGCCACTTTGCTAACCATGTATTCTGTTAGGAAACTACTGAGTTAAGGGCCTATTTGACAATCAATCCCTTTCCTATGGCTACCCCAAAATACTTGGACCCTAACCCAAGTATTTTGGGGTAGCCCAATTATTTTGGGGTCAGCTTTCAGTCTCATCAGATGCAGCTGAATAGCAGTATGTTACATGAAGTGACTGCCTAACTGACCTGCACATGCACAATCCAGTTACTGGATAATATGATACCCCTTCGTGAGACTGGTTGTCAGACTTTAGGCCTACTGACGTACGACGTTTACGACCCGAAACGACTGCCACAAAACCACGAATGAGAGTAGGGACCAACGGCTTCGCTGGAATTGTGTCAGACAACCTCCAAGAAAATGCGATATATTAAAGCAAAAGCGCTAAGGTAGAACGCGAAATTATTTTATTTTTATTTTTTAGCAATTTGCTGGCCAGTATTAAGTTGTACGTTGGATTAAAATATGATTCGCGACCTTAACAATATGTATTTGCAGAATTATAGTCATTAAAGTCATCAACACAACTCTCTAAGACCAAGTAATTCCACTGAATGACTATTTCATGAAATCTTGACATTTTACAATTATACTAAGTTATCGACTTGTATTACTGAAATCCCTAACCTACTAATACCTAGCCCGCGAAGAACAAATTTTCTTCGGTTTTTTGCAATTTGCAGGTCAGTTATGGTTCGCGTCCTTAACAAATATGACATTATAGAGTAATCATTAGAATCAGCAATACAACTCCTTGAGTTAGAATTAGCCTCTTAATGTCATGATTTCATGAAATAGTCATTCAATAGGATAATATGTACTTAGACATTTGTACTAATGATTTATATGATTGTAATTCTATAATTAATTATTTATTACAACACACAACCTGGTACTGACCCGCAAATTGCAAAAAATGTGCGAAAATTAAAAAAAAAAGCGGTCTTTTGCCTGAAGAAGTCTGAATAAACTTTCGTAAAGTAAGTACATATTTACTAAAAAGGGAAAGGGTATACATTTTTTATTTATTTTCAAGCATTGAAGTACATATTATTGACATTTGTTAAACATATAGATATGTAGTGCACCTGGTGGCACTTATGCAGTATAGGTACCTAAGAAAAAAAAATTAAATAATTATTTACTCGGTGTTGAAATCTAAATAATTATAGCAATCCATCTTCAACGTTTAATAATTTTAGGTACTGTGAGTATTAAAGTTTCTGATTCCCAATCATAATTGAAATTATAAATTAACAGGATTGAGAATAAATTAATACGTTTCTCGTGTCGATGATGAATTGGTGATTATTTTCAAATGCCAGCATGCTAAACAACATTTTTAGCATCAAACTCTGAAAGTTACAAAAAATGTTTTATTATTCATTTATTTTATGTAGCAATATCAATCAGATATTTAAGATAATGAAGACACAAGGTTTCCTCCGATTTGTTCTAATTAAACTTTGTTTTTAAACTAGTGATAGCGCATGGCTTTTCCTTCTTTGGGTGTCGGTTTGCAAGACAGTAATTTAAAAAAAAAACATTTGACATTTTATTTTTCTGGCACAGTTGATTGGCTTATTGTGTTTTGATGGGTGTTTGTATTACGTCTTAAAAAACAAACAAGACACCGGATTTCGATTTTTCGTTTTACTCTTCTCTTTTGAGACTGCTTGAATGAAACACAATCATACTGAAAGCGCTTTGTAGTTATTTAGTTACGTTCTTGTTTAAACTTAGTTGACTTTTTGTAAAAACCAGCACCAGCTAAGGAAATGTTTGAATGTGTTGTCCTATATATATTCTAGGTATATAGTTATTAACATAACTTGTAGAGCATCTTGTTCTGGAACTTGCTAAATATAAAAATGTCTAAAATAAATAAATGCTCGATTTTCCGCAAGGTAGATATCTAATTTACAAAACCGGTCCCGAATGATTCACTAACAATATCCAGTATTTCAATAATATATAAGGTATATAGTATATAAATAATACGCAATCACACATCCGCTGAGGATTTAAACATATATATCGGTCTGCAATAAGTGTGAAACGTTATGGAAATAGCAGCGGTGATGCAACAAGATTAATGGATGTTAGATGCTAGCCGCTAAACCATTCTCTTATATCACTTGAACTAATACAATAACACGAAATAAGCTCCTTGAGTTCACCTAGGAAACTTAATTAAAACGAGATTGTTTGATAGATAACTGCAGCTTGTGCGTATTACTTCACTTTATAGATCTTAAGTCGAGAGAAACGTGAGCCTGCGGAGGGAGCCGACGACTTTTGCAACCTAAACGTGCCTTGTTACCAGTTACCAACACTGACAATAGGAAATGCGCTGCGTACTACGTAACTAAATTTGTCAATTTTTCATAGTAACATACCAGTCCACATAATGTTGCTTTATGAGATTTATAACGAGTCGTACGTAACTACAATGATTCGTTAGGGTAGCAACACCGTAAGCCGTGTGATGCCTCGGATCTTGGAAAGGGCATTGCGTCACGAGTTTGACGTTTTCGTCGAGATTACGAAAGGTCGTAAGTTCGTGCGTAGGTCTGAGTTCGGTTGTGCGGCTAACCAAATGCATGCGGCACGGGATCTGATATCGTATCAGATCATCCACGATGTGCACGGTTCTGTGGCCGTCCTTGTCGTGTGGTGCGTGGAGTAACTCGCCCAGAGGCTAGCAGTCTTGCCCGTACTACCTCGTAGTATCTACAATGATAAGAGATATCTAATAAATAGGACCAAAATTAATCATCTGCACCCAAAGGCTACTATGTCACTCATTTTGTGTATAACAGTGACTACAAAATCTCCATCTCATCATGTCTTGTCATAGCACAAATCTCACTAACACAAATTAAACCATGCAACACGTGTTTGCCCCAAACATTTGGCCATACGTGTCATTATTTTTCATTGCAAACAAACACGAAAGAAACTTATCACGAACTCGATTACCGTTGACCATGTGAAGATTGTACTTGGATATGTATACTTGTGTATATGCCTAGTTCACGAAAAGGTCACATGCACACGTTCAGTATAAAGCTCGTGTTGGCCGCTAGTAATTGAGAACCCAATATACATGATTACAACAAAGTTAATTGGATACGATATAGGTAGGTATTTACAACCAAAGTAGGCTCCACAAAAGGTCCAAATGACACTAATTTTCTATAATATGCCTTAAACAATTTCTGGAGCTTAAGTTCTTATTAACAAAATTGCAACTGCAATGAAAGTGGCTGGTTGGAATATGCGTTTTGCCAATGGCTATTTTCGTGTGCTAATATGGTGCAAATTGGCGTAATCAATAAGACCTTGTTTACTGCATCGCAAACATAAAATATCTGGACAGTTTTATAATATAATGACCAACGGAAACATGTTCTGTCATTTCAATATATGTATCTATATTACCACATTCATCATAATATACTGACATTCTCATATTCCGGCTCCTGTGTCGAAGCAATCTTTTTTAACAATCAATAAGTTGTCTTCCTAGTTATTTTCCATGATTATTTCATAAATTAAATAACCCTGTTGGTACTTAGGTTCTACATACATCATGGATTCATGGTGGGCATATGAAAAGTGATATAAACTCATCATCTGCCTAGCCTTTTCCCAACTATGTTGGGGTCGGCTTCCAGTGTAACCGGTTGCAGCAGAGTACCAGTATTTTACATGGAGCAACTGCCTATCTCACCTCCACAACCCAGTTACTGGGTAATACGAAACCCCTTGGTAAGACTGGTTGTCAGACTTTCGGGCTTCGGACGACCCGTAACGACTGTCAAAGATCCACGAATGACAGCCGGGACCAATGGCTTTACGTGCTTTCCGAGACACGGAGGGGTCTTGGTATGTAAAGATGGTCACCCATCCACGGGCCAACCACGGCAAGCGTAGCTTAAACTGATCGATCGACCCGTGCGGCTGTTATTACTTAGCCACAATCAGAAAAGAAAGAAAAAAAAACGCCCCTGAAAAGAAAAAAAATATAAACTAACATAAACTATGCTTAGAAATATCTAAATCACCGAAGTGGAAATACGAAAGTATGAATACCTAACGTAATAGTCGCTTACGGTAAATATGCAAGATATTAGAACCAGGCACATAGCAATTACTGCATAAGTTACCTTTTCTTTTGTTCTTGCATTCGCCGCTAAGATGTGGAGCTAGAAAAAAGCGTTTGTAAAATGATAGAGGCAGTGAATTACGATTTTGAAATACTTATGTCATGCTATTCAATATTTATTAGTTAACAATTGTTACCTAATGTGAAGCAGTATCGTGCATGTGATTAAGTGACGTTCTATTGAATAAAGGAAATTGCTCATTTCTCTACTGACCGCCGTTGCGCATCAAACAATTTTGTATGCTACCATAAATTGGATATAAAAGCGGGGTAATGTCGTACTTTCATAGGAAATTAAAATTATCCATTTATTTTGTGGGGTTTTTGTTGTACTTTGATTTTCTGCTCAGTTTTGAGGTTAGTTTTGTAACAAATCTTCCACCAAAAAAACAGTATTTTACAACAATATGATTTGATTCACATAAAACAACAGAAAATAGTTCCTATAAATCAACGAATGATCCCAATTAAATAATATGTATTATAAAGGTAGGTCATGCTAAATGTAGGTTTTGATAGGAAATAGAAAATAAAAATGCTTGAATATAGGAATGCAATAGTTTCATTGGTCCATATTATCATCATATTCATAAAATATGTCGTCTAAAAGCGGAGCCAGTGGCTCCACAGACCTAAATCGAGCTCAACTAAGATACCACAAAATGGTCCTAATGAGAGCACATCATCCCATTGTCTGATTACCCACCAAACAATTGCAATAATAGCTATTAATATCACCTACTGAGTTACTTATTAATTAAAATGTAAGCCTAACCTTTGTGCTGACATGTCGTGATTTAATTCTTCCCCTTACTAAATACGTGTCCGTTCCCGTTCCAACGGCAAGTCAACCTCAATGTCGTTTGCTAGTTCAATTTCGCATATTTCGTTCCTACTTACATGCTCCCAATAATACGACTAACATCTAAAAATAAATATAATAGATATATCATATTCAGTAAAGAAATTGATCTTAGCATTAGTTTAATAGAAAATATACATATTGTATTAGTTTAATAGAAAATACACATATTGTCACAGAGGCAAAAGTCACAAACAAAATCAAATCAAACTAAGAAAAGTATAACTGGTGGTTCTTAATTCTCATCTCATCATCTTCCTCTTAGCGTGTCGATAGCAATCTAAAGAGACTCGGCCCAGAATTCAGCTACTTGTTTGCCGCCATCACCAGCGTCCTTCAGTTCCAGTAACGTGCAGCAGACGGGACACGATATTAAGTGTCCCACAACATTTACACTCCAAGGCGGAGTCGTCTTTGAATCTCCACCTGAACAGGTTTTCCTTACTTCGGCCAACCGTGGTCCCAAGGTTACCCAAGGTAACCCATGTCCTGGTAGGAGCTCTTCAGCCGGTGGAACGAATGGTTTGGGTAAGGAAGCACTGTGTCGCCACAGCTTCAGTCTTTATTGTGATCGTTCGCAAGTGAGTGGTACAACACACTTTCCCACTTTTCTCATCATGATGCATTTAAATGTACATTTTGAACATAGTTAAACAGCTTCTAGTATTAGCTGTAAACAACAAAATACAAATGTGCTGAAAGACTTCCATTATATCCGTTGCCTCTCCGACTTGATGACGGGGTAGACACAACTCCCACAGCGTGACATTTTTAACGAAATTATTGGTGATTTACTGCACTGAGAACACAAGCCGTACCTAGTCGTAAAAACGTTCTACACAATCCACATCACAGAAACAGTACAATGGTCTCTATAAGAATTCTTGACCGTGCAGAAATCTGAAGACTCAACTGGACACGATGTTAACGCAATGATAAGTTATTTTTTAGCACAACAAACTCAACAACTATCAATACACAAGTAAAAACAATGTTCGCTGCGGAGTGCTGGTCGGCAGGTCGGCCGACATGAGATGTTTTGTTTGACAAATAATTATTGACAGTGAGTGACACTTTTGGCAGTTCACCTTTCACATTGCCCGTGATAGTGTTACCAACAGTTAATCTTAATCACCCTGACCATGTGATTTGTCAATAATAGAAATAGTTTTAATTAGTAAAGTAATGTAATTACACTAACAAGTATGGACAAATAATTAGTCTGAAATAAATGGATTTAATTTATTATTATTTTAAAGATGTTAAAAATATATAATTATATTAAGTTGATTATGTTAATTAAAAAATAATAAGGAGGACAAATGATAAAACTGGCCAAGTGCGAGTCGGACTCGCACACGAAGGGTTCCGTACCACAAGGCAAAAACGCCGAAAAAACATGTTTGTTGTATGGGAGCCCCCCTTAAATATTTATTTAATTTTAATTTTATTATTTATTATTAAAGTTAAAATACAACTGAGTATTTTGTGAATATTTCAAGTGCCTACCTGTTGCCATTTTTGATATCGAGCAAAAAAGGGCAAAAAAATCGCGTTTGTTGTATGGGAGCCCCCCTTAAATATTTATTTTATTTTGTTTTTAGTATTTGTTGTTATAGCGGCAACAGAAATACATCATGTGTGAAAATTTCAACTGTCTAGCTATCGCGGTTCTTGAGATACAGCCTGGTGACAGACAGACAGACAGACGGACAGACGGACAGACAGCGAAGTCTTAGTAATAGGGTCCCGTTTTTACCCTTTGGGTACGGAACCCTAAAAAAACACTTTTACACGTCAAACATATTTTTTTAAACTAGATGAGAAGGGCGTTTCCTACCTGACAACTCTGAGAAGAAAGGCCGAAAGAAACTCAGAGGTCACAATCTCTTTTAAAGCCCAGACATAATCTTGGTCAGATCATGTGCAGACCATGTATAAAGGTGTCTAAAATGTTCTTTTGGGAAAAGAACCACACAGATTGAGTGGACCTGTCCAGTCAGTGCTCCCATTTGTCAGTAAACGTGCAGCTCAACGCAGAACTTAAGGAGCTCAACGATTCGACGAACAATACCAAAGAAGGGACATTTGGGTAGGTCGTATAAATTAGGTACTCCAACTGCCAGATCATGACTAAAACGGAATCAATGACCCAGGAAGAATGTCATAGTTGAAATTATTTTTAAAACTCAGCGTCTGTCTTTATACTAAGCGTTAAGACCGATTATGGGGAAGTTCTTAAAATTGGCAACACTGCTTTTACAAAAATACTCCATTTAAAAAAGTATGCAATAAAATCGAATTAATAACTAATTAAATACAAAATATTAACCTCACATACGATTTCAATCAACTGAACTCAGAAAAGATAAAAAAATATTTTATAATTTATAAGTATATTTTTATGGCCATACTCTATTGCTTTAAAGCGGTACTGGTTATGGGCAATTTCCTTTGATCGTAAGAGCTCGAAAATGTTCTTTAGTTTCCTACTAGCATTGCTACTGCAGCCAAGTTATGATGTACTAACTTTAGTTACCTACTACATTATTACTAGCATTGCTACTGCAGCCAAGTTATGATGTACTAACTTTAGTTACCTACTACATTATTACTAGCATTGCTACTGCAGCCAAATTAAGATGTACTAAGTTTAGTTACCTACTACATTATTCCTAGCAATGCTATTGCAGCCAAGTTATGATGTACTAACTTTAGTTACCTACTAAGTACATTATTCCTAGCAATTCTACTGCAGCCAAGTTATGATGTACTAACTTTAGTTACCTACTAAGTACATTATTCCTAGCAATTCTACTGCAGTCAAGTTATGATGTAGGTACTAACTTTAGTTACCTACTAACTACATTATTCCTAGCAATTCTACTGCAGCCAAGTTATGATGTACTAACTTTAGTTACCTACTAAGTACATTATTCCTAGCAATTCTACTGCAGCCAAGTTATGATGTACTAACTTTAGTTACCTACTACATTATTACTAGCATTGCTACTGCAGCCAAGTTATGACGTATCTATTAACTTTTGGCCGCGGTTTCGCACGCGTGGAGTTCGGAATTTATCCCACGGGAACGTAGTACCCGGATAAAAAGTATCCTATGTTCTAACCCTTGACCTTCGACAAAGGTATCCTCTAAAGATATCGGGTCCGTGGCTTAGGCCCCCAGTGGTCGACGCACCTGTGGCCGACGCCCCCGATACGATTAATTTAATATCTTTTTTTTTTGTACTTTTTCACTTAGTACAGTAAATGAGAAAAGTGTTTCACCCTATTAATAAAGTATTTTTCCTTGCTAAACAAAAGTTATCTATCAAATAGCAGAGAGAATAGATCGCCACTTAACCTTATCCTTACACACCTTTTTCCCCATTAGAAGCATATTTATTATGTACAAACATCCAAAAAATCAAGAAGGCTTCAAAACATACCTCTAATATAAAAGCATTTCTATGTTATAAATATAATTACGATTTAATGTTATGCATATACTTACAATCAATATTAAGTACATTTAATATTTTTGTAAAACAATTTTTGTGCCTGACAGTACATTTGATCAAAAATTACTTTGAATTAAATTAATCGAATCGGGGGCGTCGGCCACAGGTGCGTCGACCACTGGGGGCCTAAGCCACGGACCCAAGATATCGCCCTCTGAACCCACTCTGGACCAGCCAGCTACTCTTTTTTTGAATGTTTCCCTTGGCGTCCTCTTGCACCAATTTTCTTTAGAAAAACAGTGCACCGAACAACAATATTTTAAGAAAATAATTTTAAATATAAAATTTAAAAGAAATATTTTAAAATCATTGTGGACCCAACCAGTAATAATGGCTTATTTTATTTTTTATTATGTCCTAACCTAGGCCTGCCTATGTGCCAAATTTCATTGAAATCCGATCAGACGTGATGTTGTGAAAAGATAATAGACAGACCGAGTTATAACTCTGCCTGTCTATTATAATAATTATATATAATATATATGTTCGTATCTATGGATGTTTTGAGTCAAGTACAGAAACAAGATAGTTAAAGCTCAGGAAGTTGACATCCTTTTTTAGTAACAAGCTAATAAGTAAGGCCACTTACTGGTACTTAGCCAATAAGCTACCTAACCTGCTATTCAATATCCGTACAGGATGGTAAAAGCGTAATTGTTTATACATACACCAGAAGGTCAATTCTCGAAATTTAAAACGTTCAAAATCTAGTCAGTCTCATCTCGGCGACAACCTAATGTCAAAAACTTGTCAAAATATAGGGAAAATAGAGGTATTTTTGACAGATTGAGACTGAGATCCTGACTGTGAACGTTCTTAAAATTACGAAAACTGCCCCTCTGTTTTCTGAATTTGAAGCTCAAAATTTGTCAAACTATAGCTCGTTAGTAAGTAAGTACCTAAGTAATACTTACGTATGGTATTCAATGTAGTACGCGAAATTACAAATTACGTGTAATTTCGCGTTGAAAAGTTGAGATGACAATAAATATTATCGTCGCTCGCATGACTAACTGTCCTGTGTCATTTTTTATGATTTGAGTTAGAACAACTACATTTTTCTATTCAAGATTATTTCCATTTAATTGCTTTTCAAAATGGTTATATTCTGAGACCCAAATAACATAGAGATACGACGGTTAGTGAAAATGTAAAGAATCCCGAATAGAAAAATGTAGGTGTTCTTACTCAATCAACTAAAAAATGAGAAAAATGAGAAGGCACAGTTAGTCATGCAAGCGACGTTATGTTTTAAATTCGTTTAGAGCTAAATGTATTTAGTGATTTAATTCGCGGGCTTTCACCTTATGTAGAGTTTGACAAGTTCTGAACTTTAAATTTTAATTCAGAAACCGGGTATTAGCTTCACGAGCTAGTCCCAGTTCACAGGCTAGCTTAGGAATTAAAATAAAAGGCAAAACAATGATGATTTCACAACTAAGTACCTCTGCATAATAAGTGTACAATAATATTCTGGCATTAAAACATCCTTTAAATCACATGTTACAAAAACAAAGAGGAAACTCTATGTAACGTTAGTCAGTAGAATCAGTGGCGACGTGTGCATTACGCCTAAAATAGGCAATTTACGAAATATTGACATGCAAGTAAATATCACCTTAGCCTTGTGCCGCACGCGTGGACTGCGTACTACGTAAACGCAGGGCGCTGGTAGCAGCCTTCACACAAATCGGACATGTTTCTTCATATTTCGCAGCTTCATCCGGCATTTATACTGAGTTTTAAACGTCATTTTGAGAGCAGTAGCTCTACCATGAGTTTGCACAGCCAAAACTCGCTAGCGTCTACGTAAATAATATGTATGAAATATTGTACAGCGCCCCTAGCGGTCACCGGAAGAATTAAAATTCGTACCATGAGCACTATAGATTTCGATAGGTAAGAAACCTAACGTAATCTATTCGATAGTCACTAACGTTTTTCAGCTGTCGCCATACAAAACGGCACCATGAGTTAATAATTTGACAGACGCTATCGAAAAATACGCTTACGATAGTAGTTACGTAAGTCACTGGCATTTTGACACGTGAAACATATGTTTACATTGAAATTATATACGTTTGTGAGTATTTTGAGCCAAAATAATGTCTGGAAGAGCTTATTTAGCATAGAATATGTTAGCGGCCACTGACTTTGAAGACCAACGACATAAACAACGTGATTTTCAAGCCAAAATTACAGGAAAATGAAATTCTAGCTTACCAATGAGCGGGGCATTACGCAGCTACCTAGGAGGCTTTCTGTGATGAAAATTAACTTAAATTTAAATAAAAGACATTTTACTTAAACAACCTTTTCATTTATTTTATTATTATATGGGAAACATACAGCATATTTATCAAAATAAGGAACACAAAAATTGACATAAAAACACGTACTTATTATCTATTAAATACACAATTTTTCTTTGAACATTGGACACTAGGATTTCCCCTGTATCGTGGGTGCATTTACAAACACAAATCTCACATGCACAAATACCCAGACCCGGAACAATTAGGTATCTTTCTTTGGAAGATTGGATCACACAACTTTTTACTCCATGCGACAAATAAACCGGCGATTCTTAGCGCAGAAGCGACAGGATTGGTGCAGTATCTAAAAATTGTGCCACACTGGTCCTCATTGTATTATTGTCATTTTGTAAAGGAACTTATTTCATTGAATTTAATTAAAAAACGCCGTGAACACAATGTCAACAAATACAAAATTACAAATTGAAAACGACACTCGATGACACAACAGTGACATATAAGGAATAAAAATTCAACAACCACTAAATACCTTAACAAGATCACTAACCGCCAACCATTCTATTTAGTCGGATTATTGCCTATCATAACATTTTAAGCACAGGCGATAGCACTACATTTTGAGCATAATATATGCCGTTCTCTCTCCTTATTACTGAGAAAGAAAGAAACAAAACTTAAGGAAGTGACGTTCATACGACACGATCTATCGAGTTCACCTTAGCGCCTGCGTAAGACTAGGTAAAACTCATGGTGCAAGCATTATCGAAATCTATTCGATCCACGTTAATACGCTAGCGAGCTTGACGCTAGCGAGTAAGTTTTCGATAACAACTCATGGTAGAGGTACAGATTCATTACATTAAGGTCCTTTGGATAGAGCTACCGAAATAGAGCTAACGTTTTAAAGAGGTTATACTTTTGTGTTTGGATACTTAAATATCCACCAATGAGCTACAATAAAAAGGATTATATGTTGTAGACATTCTACGTTAGCAGTAAGCACCTATTTGTCATACCTGAAAACTGTTCACAAAGTTCAGTTTAGTAAATATTACTTACCTATTTAAAAAACTAGATGAGAGCGGTGGTTTCTATACCAACGACTCCGTGAAAAAATACCGAAACCAACTCATGTATCTAGGTAGTTAGTCATAGTCCGAAAACTGTTCTTCATAGTCGGCATAGACTCCCAAGAAGGGGCATAATGTCCAACTTTATTAACTACCTAGTAACCTCTATCTTGGGAGCTAAGTGATAGATCAAAATAATAATATAAACTCCAGTCGGCTAGAAAGGATATCTTGATCGGGCTATTTAAGGAAACGGCAATAGATTCCATGAGTGATATGAGGTCTGTCGTCACAGAAACTCCGAATTCCCAGAACTGAAAAAATGCATTCTTGTTACACTATTGCGTTTCGTTCAATCTAATACATTTTTCATAGACGCACCCACGCTGCCTCAAGCGTGTTACTGATACTTACACGAGTACTTACTACACCGAGCACTTTTACAACCAACTGAGCATGACAACTACAATAAACATTTACGCCCGGAAAACTTTATTAAACACTTTGCGATTAAACACTTTATTATGCATTTAGCCATGTTTAATGGTCCTTAGAGTAAGCGTTTTTAGTAAAATGCACAGAATTTCCTGGACATGTTTACGTAAACTTCCTATTGGCGACATAGAAAGGCTATCAATGCCTATAGTTGGAGCAACGACCAAGCGATGTCGTAACACTCGTAACTTTACTTTTATAGTGAAAAGTGACAACTTTCCAAAGAATTATTGACACTCTTGGCTCCATAAAATAGTTCAAAGTATTGTTAATTTGCGAGATAAGTAATTGTATTTGTTTTTGATGATACACAAACCTAGTAAGATACCAATATAGATATATACCATAATGTGAATAACCCAGATAATTAAATTACACGAAGACAACTCCTTTTTACAATGTTGATTGAGACTTGGCATGTTTGGGCGAAAAACAATTCTTATTCACAATAACTGTAACAATATTACTGTTACCGTATTTCGGTTTACACCATGTGCATTGCATACTTTTTCTTGCACTGCAGTGTCGTAATATCGAGCGTCGATTGTAATGTCGTTCGTGGCTGGCTACCGAGTACCGACGGGGACCACCGAGTACTGCCGACCTGCATCAGAACCGGCCTCGGTGTGAAACTGTCGCGGATACACTGTTGCCGATACGTACTTGTAATTAGCTAATCGCCCTATTGCACAATTAACCAGACCGCCACAACTGTCTATTTATCTCAACTAATGGTTATTACGGCAAAATTGAAACAGGTCGAACATTAAATATAATTTCATACAGTTTTTCTAGTACCTATCGCAGTTCATTAAAACAGTATCAAGTATTTAGAATCCAGCGAGTGCTCTAGCGTGGGAAATGGACAAACGTTATTTATTCACCGAATGTATTATTATTCTAGAAACAAGACTAGATTGAATTGCTAAATAAAATTGATATGGCAAGAAGGTAGGTCGATGCGACTGAGATACATTGAGAAAAACAATTTATAAGCTTCAATGGTGTCAGATACAAATTACAACTAAACAGTTTTCTTCTCGGTGACGAGGTTACGCAGCCTGAATACCTATTTTTAAGGCACAAAAAACCGTAGTAGGTGCCGGTCTCGTAAGAAGGCGTGGGCCGCGTAGCGTGGCTGCGCTGCGCTTGCGTGGCGGAGCGGCGCCCGCGCTGTGCTTGCGTGAGCTGCAGCCTCATGTCTGCGTTTAGGATTTGTATTTACTCTGGTTTAGGCAAGTTTTTGTGCTCTCGCAATAATTAAATTGACGCTTTCTGACATCAATTTAGTCGTTTTATTTTGACGCAAAAAATTACAAACATTTCTCGCCAAATGAAACCGTAACATCCCATCGAAACAACGAAAGGCCCATAGAACTTGCGTACGATTGTAAAAAATGCATTGACGCAATGATTATTTAATTCCAATTGTTTTAAACAAATGGCACCCGTAGTAATTAGTAAGTAATTAAAGCACATCAAAAGAATTTAAAGTAAGTTAATACTCGGATATCTATGGTTAATTCGATTTCTCTTTGTTACTTTACCTTGTATCTTGAATTTAAGTAGGGAAAATTGTCGGCTGATTTGGAACATTACTTAATACAAGACGGCATAATTTAAGCATGGCGGACGGTTTGATTATCTAATAGTTACCCGGTGTCAATGACATCAATACTATAATGATAAATCAGTGACCTATTGCCTTTTACACTGCTACGCGGGAATACTTTGAAGACATTGTTTTTCGAACTGTACCTTTGCAAGTACTGTACTTACCTTATAACTCGGTTCAATCTTGCTCGTTATAACACATTATAAGCAAGCGAAGCAGATGTACACATCAGGAAAACTAAAAGTATAAACCTTATAAAGGTTAATTGCTAATGTTAACATTTGTTGACAGAGCAATCTACTATAATGCTTTGTGCGGGCAAGAGAAAATGACATCATTTTGATGACATCTTCTGGAAAACTGAGTGCCGACTTTTTTCTATTTCTTATAATTTAATCAATTATCCCACCGTATTCCACGCCGTGTTCATAGCAGGCAAGGTCAGTCAACCATAGACACACAGTGAACCTATAAAAACTAGTCGCATCCCGCCATATCTGGAAACTTGTATTTTGGCGCTCGCGACTGGAGGCCGTTATCATTTCGATTAGGAGCGGCGCAAGCGACTCTTCATTTGGTTTACTTACTGCGGCCAATGGAGTGAAGCAAATAACTAACCCACATCCCTTCTAACAGTTCAGCACCTTGTGCTCTACTACTTATCACCAAACACTAATCTTTAACCTTTTACCGTAGAAAATTCCAAGAAAAATCTCTTGAACAAACCACTTAACAAAAGAAAATATTTGTTAATAGGGTTATTAGCAAGATAACAATCTGGGAACATAAAGAATAAGCTGTCCATTATTATTAAAAGTTCTAAACTGACGCTGATAAGCAGTACAAATACGGACCTAACAATTTTCATACAACGATACAATCAAAATAACCTTCCTTGGCGTAACTTAGAGAACATAATTCAAGTTTTCAACAATCGTATTGTTATCGAATCTATCTCAGCACGGCGCGGGCGCACGGGGCTCGAGGTCAGGTGCCGGCGGCGGCGGTAACATCGCATACCATAAAACAATGGACATTGTAGTTATTGTACAATTATCAGAAATATATGACCGCACGTCCGCACTCCGCGGGTCGAAGCTGACCTGCGAACTGGAGGAGCATCGAGTCAATGTCAAATGTGGGAAACATCTTTTATTTGTTTTGATTTGTATTTAATTGAGAACATGGTTTAGTTTTTTTCATCCTTTAGCTATCCTACTGGGTACAGTAGGTATGCTGGTACAAGATAACGACGATGATGATTTTTTTGTCAACGAATTAGTTACAATAGGTACCTACAGTATGAGTAGGGTACCGGAACGTCCAAGGTCTGAATTTCAGCAAATTACCATCTACGACTTCGGGGGGCCCGTGGCTAAATAATAACAGCCGCACAGGTCGATCGATCAGGTTAAGCTACGCTTACCGCGGTTGGTCTGTGGATGGGTGACCATCTTTACATACCGTGACCCCTCCGTGCCTCGGAAAGCACGTTAAGCCGTTGGTCCCGGCTGTTATTCGTGGATCTTTGACAGTCGTTACGGGTAGTCAGAAGCCCGAAAGTCTGACAACCAGTCTTACCAAGGGGTATCGTATTACCCAGTAACTGGGTTGTGGAGGTCAGATAGGCAGTCGCTCCATGTAAAATACTGGTATTCAGCTGCATCCATTTTTGTTCCTCATTCTTGGTGTGTCGTTGTATAGCTTATAACAGCAGCATATACTTCAAACCTACCTAGGTACCTACTGTTTCAGAAACATCAGCCTCAAGCACGTTTTAGGAAGTTAAAAGTGACTTACCGTTGCTACAAGAAATATTAATTTAATTCCTTCTATTATTAGTCTGCGTTTTTTAAGCGAGTTGATTATAGTAATTCTAGACATAATAGGTATAGAACAGGTATTCAAAATGCCTGCACCAGTCACCACTTTATGGAATGCTATAACTTAAGGCTACGTGGCTACGTCCACCGGGTCCACCTTTTTGGAACACTGTGATAAGGAATCGCCTACTTTTTACCCGACTGCGCCAGAAGGAGGGTTATGTTTTTCGAGTGTATGTATGTATGTATGTATATTTCTTTAACACGCTCTGTAGCCTAAACGGCTTGATAGATTTCAGCTTGAGAGGTGCCGCTAGATTCGTCTAAGTTGTGAGAGTGACACTGGGTATATCAAAATTGAAAAAAAAATTAAAATGACCGATTTTTGACACCATAATTATTATGTCTTTAAAAAGAAAATTCTCAAAACCTATCGAGTGGGGTATCAAAATAAAGGGTTTTAAAAGGTAATTACAAAAATCTATACAACTTATATGGTTAAAAGTAATTCGAAATGACAAATCGTAAAAAAACACGTACCAAGAACTAAATCGTCTGCGAAATATTTCACATATTTTGTAAACTAAAAAGCTGGAAATAAAATAAGTAATAAAAATAAATAAATACCCGACTGCGGTAAAAAACTTAAGTTAAGCCCATACCATTTTTATTATATTTTCAAGTTTAAATGGGTCCCGCCTGCTTTCAACTTTTATTTAATTTAAAATGGGCTTGTTTTTAGCTTTTCAGTTTTTTTAACTTAAGTTTTTTACCGCATGCGGGTTTTTTTTTTATTATTACTATTTTTATTAGTTTATCAAAAACGTTGCATGCTTTACGTCAATCATATAACATCACATACGAATTAATTTTTATGGAATTGCATACAGGTGTTTGTCCAAATCAAGAGTAGGTATCTACTTAACAGTTATTTTTTTGTTTGCGATAATTATAGTGACACGAACCGCTACTATCAACTAAAGCGGATACGGTCATGCCCATTAGGTACCAATTATTAATTTAATCGTTACAAGCACTGTGAATGTTGTCCGCACAACAAGACACAAACTTACGAAGGACATTGTTCCAATAGTTCAGCTAATAAGTGCTAATTCAATACACACCAACGAGTTATATTCAAGTACAATACGCAAACAGCGTTCACACACCAATTTGGGCGTGATAATTGCTTAGCGGTTAAGTTTCATGAACAATTAACCGTAACAGAAAGTAGAATCAAAGAAATGTCACGATATTTAGAGAGATTGGGTAACGATGCGTTCGGTTGCGTTCGTTATCATCGCGGAGAAGAACCAGAGGAATGATGTCGCAGCGAAGAGGTCAAGGGTAGGCCGCGGTTGGAGTGTAAGGCGGTGCAAGCATGAACTTTGTGCAGCGATCTCGAAAGACACACGGGGCTCTACTAATGCTCATCTGTGGACGTGTTGTGTAAAAAAAACAAATGAATTCGACAGATGAGATGACCGTCGAGAAAAGGTCGCTGAGTAAGACTCAGTGCATTGACTTTCGACTTAGAATTCTAACGGCGATTGTAAACACTATCTACTACGTTAAAATTTTGCCAAACATTTCGTTCACTATTGACCACGAGACGAAGAATTTCATGCACCGATGATTTTAACGATTTCAATTACTATGTCAAGAATTGTTAATATTGTGTTGCGTCCACAAGGTCGCAATGTCAATATCTGAGAACTGTCGGATCATAAATGATACGCAGTTCATTATAACCTATTATTAAAAAAAAATGGCCAAGCCTTCTCCGGATTCGGATAACCTCAGCACACGAGATAATAAATCATACAAATTAGTATGTCCGTTATGTCCGTAGCAAAACAAAACATTTTAGCTATTATTTCCCAAGAAGACCTAGCGGATGAATCGCCTTTGTCGCGAATTATGTTAGAGTATTGAAGAAAAATGCATAACATCGTGAGTTACTCAAGCGGGTCAGTCACACAATGTCAACTTAATTTGCTGTAGCAGCCTCCATTCAGTCAGATGTCGGTCTCTCGAATGTAAAAGTTTAGATAATCTGATGTTTGAAGGTCGCCAGTTATGAAATGTAATACCCTCGAGCTTTATAAAACCTGACTGGAGCCTGACTAGCGGCCGAAGTCCGACCTGATCACATAATTGTGATTTATGTGTGTATTAACAACAACTGAGATACTGACCGCTCTGATTGATAACGTAGCCGTGCAAAAGGTCCAACAAAGGAGCGGAAGAAGCCTTTTATAAACGATGGCTTTGAAGTGCGTAAGAGCTTTCTGCGTTTGAGGTATTGCGACAATTAGTCTTACAGTTATGGATTGTTGTTAACAAATAACGAGTGTTTAAACAATTGTTGGCACGAATTGTCGTGTCGGGCTCTGAGCACTAACACTAGTGACGAAATCGCCTTTCGTCGAACGCAATTTAAGAAATTATGTTCGACATCATTTCGACAGTCTACTCGTAACTCGATTCTAGTTGGTTGGTCGGTTATATTTATTATATACTAGCTTCCGCCCGCGACTCCGTCCGCGCGGATGTCGGTCTTTGCGTGGATGGTTTATTTCTCCATTTTGAGTAACTCTGACAATGACATCTTATAAATATCTATTGGACCCAAATACGGCTAAGCCTATAATAATTAAGGAGATCCCTCTATTGAGCTACTGCTGTTGAGCTCGCGTTCTGTAGTAAGTTTTTTTTTCATAGTAATTCCGACCTTGATAAGTAGCATGTAGCAGTAAATTACTGACAGTGACGAAAAGTTTGCAATAATAAAAAAGTGATCGTGACAATGCGACAGAAAGTTAATTGAGAGCATCAGCATACACAACATTGTTAGTGAGCTCTTCCGGAATATGAACATGAAGATTTCTTGGGCTGCTCACACGGGAAAGAGCTACGTAAAGTTGCCCGTGTGAAAAACAACTCGCGGTAAGATCTACGCCAGCCACTCCTAGGGTCTGACCTTGAGCCTTATTTATTGTCATGGCGTAACATAAAGCTACAGGAAACTGTATTCTCTTAAATTGAAATGGAAAATTATCCACTACGGGTAATGCAACGTGTGTTCGCGGTTCTACAGAACAACGACTATGAATAAAACCGAAAAATAAGATTTTTTTTTCTACGTATTTTTCCAGGATAAAAAGTATCCTATTTTATGCCCAGGATAATAAGGTATAATTATACCAAGTTTCATCGAAATCGAACCGTTAGTTTTCACGTGATGCCTGCATATACAGACAGACAGACAAAAATTTTTTAAATCACATATTTGGGTTTGGTATCGATCCAGCAACACCCCCCGCTATTTATTTTTTCAATATTTTCAATGTACAGAATTGACCCTTCTACAGATTTATTATATGTATAGATTGGATGTTAATGACTTTGATGATGATGAACATTTACTATGTTACCTTTGGAATTGTATTGTAGTCCGGAGATTTATACCTATCATTATTTATTACAGTATGTAAGGGCAAGGCGAACATACCTACGTGGTGCTAAGCATTGTCATTTTCTCGTTCCAATAGTGCAAAAACAACATTTTCGTTTTTAAATAACTAAGTATTCTGCACGAACAAAATCATAACGAAATAAGCATTATTACTTACTTATTATCACAGTTACGTCAGGAAAAGTTTACGCAATGAAAAATCTATGAATTGAACTAACCTGGTTGGCATTTAACTGAGCCTTGAAAGAGCAGTTAAATCGTTACATTGAAAAGAAGGGACGATAAAAATAAACAGCAATATAATACCGTAGCTCACAAAGGAGTTAACAAGTACTGAAATTATATCAATAACATATTTTTTGCTCACAATCATTTCGAGTTGTCAAGGTACTTGGCAAATTTTTTAGAGACATAAATTTTTACTAAGCAATTCGGCCTCGCTGTGTATCAATAAGATGTTAAATAGATATAAAGAATTGGGTAATTAAATATGGCTTGTTATAAAAAACGAACGATATCAATGTTTCCGTTCACTGTGACTTTTAATTTTGAGGTTAAAAAAGCTGTTACTTTGTAGTAGTAGACCTACTCGTTTGGTGCTAATTTTTTGTTCCGTTTAATTTATGAACAATGAAGCTAGAAATATGGTTAATGTTTATGTGCCAACAAACTTATATTTGCATTTAGAACTTCAGATAATTTTCAAGTTTTGGAACAGCAAACTAAATGTGACATTTATGAGACACACTTATTTTGGTCACAAATGGTCACTCAAAAATCAACTTAGAATACATTTCGCTAAAGTAATAACTGATTAAGTACAATTGAATGTAAATTTTCTAAGATTATGAACACTGCTATAATTATAATTTAAATTGTAACATTATATACCTACATTTTTATCTTAGACTTATAATTATTTGGCGGTCATTTGACCGTTGAAGTTTTGACTGAGTAGACTTCTCGCTGTATCCTATTTAAATTAGAGACTTTTAGTTAAAATTACACATGTTTATAAATCATGAATATATGCATGTAGAATGCATATACTCGTATTCATGATCTATCAAGGTCAACAAAAACGAAACGGCATTTGTTATTTATTATGAATAACTTTTATCGTAGATATTATGTAGCGAATATGTACCCATCTGCAAGACTGCGCCTGTGCGTATGTCGCCGCCAACTAACTTAATCAGCCATTCAGTTAACTGCCTAGCCTTTTAACTAAACGGCGCTGTTCAACTAGCGGCCTGAATGATATTTAGCCAATTCATCTGATACAACATTTAATGAACTGGCTGGCTGATTCTTAGGTCATTTATATATATAATTGGGTGAAAATGTGAAGAAAAGATATGGAAATCATTTTAACAACTGTTATTTAAACACTAGCAGCGCCGCGCGGTTTCACCCGCATAAGTCTCGATCTCGTGGGAATATCGGGATAAAAAAGGAAAAATCCTATGTGTTAATTCAAGTTATAAACTATCAGTTTGCCAAATTCCATTCAAATCCGTTGAGTAGTTTTTGCGTGAAGAAGTAACAAACATACAAACACACTCACAAACTTTCGCCTTTATATTATTAAGGCTGAGTTGCATCATCTGACTTTAACCGTAACTTTAACCATAACCGGTGATTTTTGTATGCAGTTTGACAGACTTTTGACGTTTGTTAAAGTTAAAGTAAGATGATGCAACCCAGGCTAAGTGTGATTAGGGTGGTTATTAAAATCAGTTGAAAAAGTTGACGGGCAGTCATTTCATTTTTTGGCTGTTGTTAAATTACAACTTGAACAGTAATAAAAAGAAAATTGATCGGTTATTTAATCCTACAATGTCAGTACAAAAAATATTCAAGTAGCGTAATAAATGAATGGCCAGTAAAAATGTTGAAATGGGCAGTTAGGTAAATAGTTCGGCAGTTCATAGGTTAGGTTAGAACTGCGATCAACCAAGCGCGAGCAGAATTGGTCTCAGTAACTAATCCAGGCCATCTCGATCATCATCTCGAGTGAAGCCGCGAACGGTGCCGCAGCAGCGGCCGGCGAGCGCTACTTGCAAGTTAGATTTCTCGCCGACTTATTCTAGCAATAAATTTCCTTACGCATTTAAATATTTGTTATAACTCATTTTTATATAATTTACTGTTCAGTTTTTATTGCGGAACTTGCTAGTAAACGTGTTTTTTTTTTAAACTACAGTAAATAACTGCCGCTTTAAGTCAGTCTTCAATCAATCAATCGTAGGCAAGTAGTTAAACGTTAGTGATCCAAGTCATTTGCCCAGCTGTTTGATTGAATGGCTGAATGTCATTCAAGCCGCTAGTTGAACGGCGTCGTTTATTTAAAAGGCTAGGCATTTAACTGAAAGGCTAATTAAGTCAGTTGGCTGCGACACGTACACCATTATAGATATTTAGGGCACCACAAACTGTATCTTGTCATGCAGGATTTTAAAAAGATAACCTCAATTTTTGTTTAGTTTTTTAGGGCACCAGATCTAAACCAAATAGCAAGTGGTAAGTATATTACTTATATCTATCTTGCATCGGGCGTCAGAATGCCAAGTTTTCCCATTGATATGATAATTAGCGACGGGCAAATATAATATAGAAATATAAAGTGTAGGCACCTAATACAAAACAGCACAAAATTTCAGACAATTGACCAAATACCTAATTCACAATGAAAGACGAGAATTCTTCGTTATAATTTTATATTAGCACCAGCAAAGATGTTATTTAGTTATCGAAATCAATATTTTAATGATTTTATCTAAACTACATGGTTCTGTGACGTCAAAGCTGCGACTACACTGCTGCTACGGTCGTACTACGCTGTTGCTACGGTCGTGCTACGGTTCTGCTACGCGGCTACGACGCCTACGCTACATAATCCTCGGTTCCCATAAGCAAAAACGAATTGTTTTGCTTACCAATGGTAGCATGTTTTATTGCCGAACTGTGCAAATAAATAGATTCCTAAGCTAATTTTACCTGTGATAGCTACGTCCATATGGGAGGGTGTACTATGCAAAGCTACGAGGTCTTTGCTTCATTATTGGTATGAGTTAAGCCTCTTGTAATTTTAACCAATAACGTCCCCTCCATAAATGAATTGATTTCAAACTAGCACAGTATTTGTTATACTCGTATGTTAGTAAGTACGCATGGAAGAGTCTACGCCGCATTTGTATTGTTGCGCTTCAAACCGGTATACCTACCTCTTAAATAAATGAGTCAACTGTTCTCCCATATAAACCTCGATCAAAACGTAATAAAAAGTGGACGTTGTTAGAAAAATACATTAGGATAGATTTTAATGAATATTATTATCCGAATAGCAGCCATTTGTCTTCTGCAGTAACTTGTAATGTAATAGCAAATGGTCCAGAAAGGGTAATTTAATAATTGGCAACCTTTGGCAGGTAAATTTTCTCATCAACCAGTATTTTTTACAGGACTTTAAAAAACCTAAAATAGAGGATGTTCTCAAATTGAGCTCTAAATACTTACTATGTTATCAATTCGACGATTATATTTTATACTTTTTATTTTACATACCATCTTGACCTGTAATCTACTACAAAACAACCAAAAGTGTCTATTGGCTCGATAGCCATAAGTAACTTGTAAACAATCAATTATTATTTTTTAATAAAATGGGTGTGTTAGGTATCTACGTTCGACTACGTGGGCGCAGTGCCTCTGCGGTCCGACGAGCTGCGCACCTAAAATCAATTTATAGGTATAAGGTTATTTTAAGTATATTACGTGTACAGTCGTATCACCAAAGTGAGCTTGTTTACAACACACTTATTTAATCTGTAGTCATCACAACGCAATTAGCTATACTTAGTTACACTAGCGCCCTGTCCCTGCTTCGCACGGTTTTTCAATCGAAAACGAAGTAGCTGTTACTTCGTTTTCGATTGAAAAACCGCGATGCGATGGGGTGTGCCGAATGAACAACGAAACGCGGACTAAATCGCGGACACACTATGCCTAAACATAAAAGTGTTAGATATTCTATTCTATTTTTATTTATGGCAAGAAAAGCCGACATGTCGACTATTCTGTCAATGTCAAAAATGAATAGTAAAAGCAAGTCCTTTAAAAATAAAACAATGTCGAGTTGGTTACACCATTTATAATTCAAGAATGGCTGGACCGATTTTTATGATCTTTGATTAGTTAGATTTGTCTCGGCCCCGAATACCAGAATACCTAATAAAACATGGGAATAATTAGCGAAAAAAAAATATTATGTAGATAATTCATTTTCTCATACATTTTGTTTTTATTGATTCGGAGGCGGTACGAAGTTTGCTGGGTCAGTAAGTTATAAATAAATTAAAAGTTAAAACGATAAAGATCTACGATGCTACAGTTGACCTTAATGTACAAAACACATAAAAATGTAAGTAGGTACCTACCTAATACGTTCTTAATAGTCGAAAGTCAACAGTTTTGACGAGTGATGTCAAATTAATGAGTGACAGCACCAATACTACCATGAACCATGCATATTCACATTGATTAATATTTCATTAGCATGCATTGGTATAAAAATATCTATCTAGTGCATACAAAAGAATCGCATTGTGTTGTGTATTACTTTCATTTGACATGTTAATTTATGATCAGAGAGAGTTATCGTATTGTTAGTTAGATGTAGGTGATGTCATGATAAACAAGGTGATAAGTGATATAAAAATTATAGCTTGTAGGACAATTACGTCTAGGGAAATGATTGTATAAGCCTCGCACGTTGATATTGCGACTGGCGGCCATCTTTGTGACGTAGTCGAACTGTCAGTACCGTTCAGCGCTTACGTGTATGTGCGGTGTATGACGTCAAAATGACGTCACGCAGCTGTTATTGTGACAAGGTTCCATCGCAATATCAACGTGTGGGGCTTATACAGACGCCAGCATATCAAGCTACTACAATCTGTCTTTCTTTTAATAGATTTTCAACTTTATCGGATCAAGGTTGATTGGAAAAAATTTACAGTTTCGGGTAGCTTAAAGTTCTGGCGTCTATACTTAATTCGTAAAAAATTCATGAAAGTTTGTTGATTTCAATTAGCGTATATTTCAGCGGGCTAATTGCGTAACACACTATCAGTAGCAATGGTTTTCATTTTGACAGTTCAACAACATTCATTGCGTTATTAACGTTGTTGAGCAGACAATGTTTCGAACATATGAAGCAATGGATTAGCAATATACTTCAAAATGATTCAGATCGTGTTCTGATTGATAGTGTATTACGCAATTACGGTGCAGGTTAAGAACATATTTGGCTACGAGCATAACGACAGACATTACACAAATCCAAAATACATTCGCTTTGCTCCATTTATGTAACAAACGATCCTATATCAGTGCTCAACGACTAGTGCCGCCCACTTGCTTGCTTTAGATGTCATTCCACGTTGAAATATGTCAATGGAAAAAGACATACGGCTGAGAGTCGAATATTACCATAAGTAGGCTTCCGCCCTACGGTCGCGCTGGTTACGTAAAGCGTAGACAGTCACTAGCGATTAGCAGCTGTGCAATACGCCCGTAAGTAGTTACTGCACTTTTGACTTGATTTGTGTTCGGAATAGCAAATGGTTAAAACTGGTAGCAACCATTACCTACAATCGTAGGTTATAATTGAGACTAAAAATGGAGATTGGTAATTGAGAACTAAAAGTGCTGCTTGCACAATGTTGTGCAAGGTTTATTAATTATCTTCCTAATTGGGATGCGCCAGGGTAATCCGCGAAATTCAAATTTTCTGACGTTTGTTTGCAATTTGCAGGTCAGTGCCATGTTGAATGTTGATTAAATATGATTCGCGAGCGTAACAAATATAAATTTACAGAATTATAATCATTAAAATCATCAACAACAAACAAACAAAACAATATATTATATAAAGATAGAGCTTCATTATAATCCTTTTGAATGACTATTTCATGAAATAATTATACAGGGTACCTACCATTAAAATAGATGGACAAATTTTAACACAGCACTCAGTCCGTCTAACCAAAGATATCCAAGCAAAAAAAAAAAAACACTGATTAAAGTGATTTTATTTTGACCTAAAATAATAAGTTGCCCGGCACATTAAGTACTTAGTATATTATTTTTCTTGTAAGTATCTATGCGTTTTTCTTATATATTTTTTACCACCGTAAAAATGGTTAAATTTATTTACATGGTCCGAATGATTTCTAAAAGTTTGTCCATTTATTTTAAAGGAACCTTATATAAAAATTTAAAAAATGCGGGCTACCTAGCGTATCCCTCTTAATCTCTGCGCACATATTTACTACAGCAGCCAGTTTTTAAATCATTCACTGGTTTGCAGCACATTTTCCACCTCTTCTCTGATATGCTTGACCGAATAGCTTCGCGATCGCAAATGATGCGAAACGCTGCCTGCGTCTGCGCCGATGCATAAATCTGTTACCCACTGTATGATGAGTAAATAAATGCGACATCGACTATTGTTCAAGCATGTAATACTTAACTACTATCTGTTGGATAACGTCGTTCTTTGTAGCAACACTATTACGTTCAAGTGGTTTTGTGAACAGCCATAATACATAATTGAAACAAAATATGATCACTTAGGTTCCTAGTTTTACGTAATTTGTTGGAGAAATTCTGCCGCTGATAGAAATTGAACAAATCGACTTTGTGATTAGTCTTTCAAAAGGTTTTATTTGTTGCATGTTACATTATAATGATTCCGCTGGAAACTTATATTATAACTGGAGCCCAAGTCTGCTTTTTTATAAATTCGTCATTCCAACACGATCCCATTGTCATTTTGCTAATAGTTCGTAAATTGCTAAATTCATAATGGTCGATCATTGGTCGGTCAATGGCACCGAACATATACGATACTCGTAACGAATTAAAAGCAATGACTGCACAATGATGTTCTAATGGTAGGTCACTGATCAAAGGAACTGTCAAAATTTTAGCAGATTACCGCCTAAGTCATTCATTCATTTGTCATTATGTACGAGATTACCATTCTATGCCATTTCTTTCAATGGAGTGTCAGTGGTTGACCATTGGAAAGTCACAATGACGCCATTACATTAGTAGATTACCAAACTTGTCAAAATCAACAATTATGAAATCTATGATAGACCATTCTGACACTATTGTAATAGCAGACTTGAGGCCCAGGGATAGCGATACCTCTGACGAGTCACTGGATGTTTATTCTACCTAAGTACCTATTAGGAGTTGTTTTATGGCGTCCTCTACTAAGAGTTTGTTAATACAGGTATTTACACCATTGCTTTTTGCGCTCACATAAAGACAAACGTAAACGAAATTAATGTAAGAGACTATTTAAAATGAAAGCCTGAAAAACAATTTTTTACGAAATTACGTTAGATTTAACAGTGTTGGAAGTTGCAGTATTTTAGTTAATGTTTACACATTGTGCTACGGTCATTTTCATCTGTCAGTTTTTTTGTGTCATTGCTTTTTAGTAGAAAGTCTCTAGTTTATAATAGTAGTCTATGGTAGTGAGAATAAAGATGTCTTCGGATTCGTATTCAAGGTGTGTTATTTATTAAGGCGTGTTATTTATTGTTCTTCCTATTCCTCATCTCCTCCTCATCAAACCAATGGTTGGATTGATGAGGAGGAGATGATTTCCAGGAGATGAGCCGCTCGACTCCCGTTTGTTATAGTGGACTGTAGTCCACTGTAACAAAAGGTAATCGAGCGGGTTTGCTGAGTGGTGCCACACACCAGCATTTCACACCGCCGACACCTAGAACAACAGACATGTCACACACTCAAACAACAGATACCTAGGTGGTAAATGGTCACACGCCTATTACTTAAACATAACATAAAATCATGCCTGTCCTGCCCTAGGGGTTAGGGTTAGGCAGAGGAGTAAGTACCTACTACAATCTGTCAAATTTCTTTAATAGATTTTCAACTTTATCGCTAAAGCATAAGGTTCAAAGTTGATTGGGAAAAATTGACAGTTTCGGGTAGCTTGATGTGCTGGCGCCAGTACATCCACATTTCACCAGTTATGTTGAAGTCCCATGTAATAGGAAGCGAACCTCAACCGGACACGAATGCAGACTCCAGGCTGCTACCTACTACCTCTCGCGTCCGGCCCTGGTGCAAGCCATGGTCCGGGGCGAGAGGGAGTGGGAGGCAGTCACCTCCTTCTGCGAAGCAGTCATGCTAGCGAAGGAGGTGGCGGAACGGCTCAGGGAGAGAGCCTCCCGTCCCAGCCGCCGCGGGAGACGCTCCGGGCGTCGGGAGCCGCGTGACGACTCCCGGCCACTGTAGGCGCGGGCCTGCGGGCGGAGAGTAATGGGTAGCTCACCGCCCGATCAGGACCAGGCCCGTGCCGGACGGCGCGTACGTGTTCCACGCGCGCCTCAAAGAGATGTCAGCATCGAGGAGGGGCCCCTTAGGGCCGAAGCCTGCCGGGTCAGCGGGATTGTCCGAAAGGGTTACCGCTGGCCCGGAACATAAAGGGCTAAGGAAGGAACACGGGTGGGTTTTAGTCAGTAAGAGTCTGACACTCCCTTCCGCTCCACCCAGAGCGGGAGGAGTCATTTGATGATTTCCCATCCTCAAAAAAAAAAAAAAAAAAAAAAAAGGCTGCTACCTACTGGAAAAATGTCTAACTGAAAAACTCAATAACACCTTGTCCGACCTTAGAACTGAACCCAGGACCTTACGCTTGTCAATCTTGCTTGCGACCACTAGACTATTGAGCACGCATACATTTTAGTTGCGAATCAAGACGATCCTGATTATGCAAGTCACGGTAAGAGACTGTACAGTGTACATCGTTTACATACCTGTCACCTGCCACGGCATAATGATCGGTACCCTTTACGTGACCCTATGCCGTAACGTCTCCCGGAACTCGGAATATTACACGTAAGTTTAGAAAAACTATCGCAAAAAGAAGCTCTTTGTAACGGATTCTGCTTTTGAGCAAACACGTTAGTCGGACGGCCGCTGACACTGCGTAGGCGCTGCTTATTCGTAGATGCTGCGTGTAAGGACGCATCTACGCCTTGAGTACGCTGAACCAAAACTCCCAATGCGAAGTCGTCTTCAAGTTATAAGTTATGCTTATTCGTAGATGCTGCGTGTAAGGTCGCGTCTAAGCCTTGATTACGCTGAACCAAAACTCCCAATGCGAAGTCGTCTTTAACTTATAAGTTAAGTTACAACTTTATAACTTTAAGGCGACTTTATCTTTCGGACGAAGAGTATTTTTGAAGCGAAAACTTCTTTAGTCGCGTTGGGCATTTTTTGTGATGGGAAAAAACCATTGAACTCGCGACACTGTTACCGTAACCGACACCGCGCTACATTCGGATGTGTTCGGCTGTCCTCGGGATGTACTCGGTTTCAATGAATATGTCAGTGAGTGATGGTAAAGTATGCTGTTTGTGTTTTGTTTATAAGACGATTAAAAAAATACACAAATGTAAATAATTGTTCAAGTTTTCACTTCTGTCGTCACTGCCGGAGAGCCACTGTATTTTTTAAAATCTATTTGCGTTGTATATTTTGTAATTTGATTGAACTATAAGGCTAAATAATTTATATGGTTACCCTATACATCATTTAGCATAATTATGCATATCTTTAATAGAAAAAGAAAAGGGTACATTATATTCAGCAAATAAATAACATACATCAATACTAAAGTTTATACATTTAAATAAATAAATGTTCTCGGTTTGGGATTAAGTAAGTCTCGACCATGAACACATTACTACTTGCATAGGTAATATTACAATGATTGTCTATACATAAGTAGATTGTTCAAAGAGATCGTTTGGCGCACAAAGACACCATTCTCACCAGCGAGAATGATATACTTAATTGACAGAGTTATTGTTAAAGAAATATCTCATTCAAATTTGTTACAAAAATTACAACACACTTTAATGATATAACATTTATACACGTAAAGTCTAATGGAGAACGTTCAACGTGTTTGTATGCTTATCATGCATCTAGGTTAGCGAGTAGGTATGAATCTCCTAATTATAAAATAAACAAATGTCTTGGCTCAGGTGACAGGCATTCGTAAGTACCTGCAGAACAAACAGATCAAAAGGTAGGTGCAATAACGTAGCTACCTGGTATGTTATTATAGGTTAGTAACAAGCGCGGGCTGTTTGGAACGCAGTTGTTCCGAAAGGTGATACAATCAGTAATATCCTTGTCGGCTGTGTCCTTGTTATAGATAGATACGCCAGTGTTTGAGTGGTCACAGCCGGCGACATCGTAACACGCCCAGACCTCTTCCTGTATCTACGTAAGCCGACATTGACATTTAGACAGAACAGAGGCCCCGCACCTCACACACTGGTCCGCCAACAACCTACTAAAGGCCGCTTGCACTGAAAAATACTCTTTGTATAATATATTTTTAGACCAGTTGCAAAGTTCATACTGCATGCCATACATTCGCTCGATTAGCGTCCTTGGCTGGTCGACTGTCCCTTCGAGAACGGAGATGCGATCGCGACTTGCGAACGTGTATCGAATCCAGTCATTAGTACTTGAATGGAAGATGTCTCGGGCGGCAATTAATTACTAGGCTGTATATGTGAACCATTAAGTACCATATGTCGTTAGGAACTCTGGTAGTGGTCTGTGGTTGCTTTCATTTGTAAGTAGTCGAAGTAAGCAATGAACGGAACTGTTATTTGTAGATATTAGAGCTCGTAATTAGCGTCAGAACAGTAACAATACGGGCCTGTGACCTTGATCTCGTTTCGAGCGCAAGCTGCGCCTCTATCCACCTGTTTGTACTTGGAGCATAGAAGGAACCGCCCAACAACATACTCGTTCTAGAAAGGCCACTATCGGCTTATTTTATGATAATTGTAGAACACATTATAGACTTAGGTTTCTGAAGGTGTAATTAGTGTCACTGGAGTAGACGTTACTGGCTGGCAAGGAGTATTATTAGACTAAAATTTCGCATTTATTGCATAGTGTAATAAGAGCAATTTAGCTGAATATTTGCGATCGAAATGGAAGTTTCATCATCGTGGCCCGAGGCAGCCGCATCGGCGCAATGCAAGTGCTCGCCACTCGGCTGCATTGCCTTTGTATCGTATATCTTGCATACATAATTATAAAGTCAGATTAGTATTAGGTATTATTGGCCGTCGCATGACGCCGCCGCGATAATTTTGTTACGCCAAGAACGATAGAATTTCAACAAATAAAATATTATAGTCTCTAGACGTTCTGATATTACGACTATTACCATAACGATAAATTAAATATCGGAAACTACAAAACTAAGTAAAACAACTTAGAAGTGGAGCTCATTTTTATACCTACCGTGTCCGACCAATATTTCGAATTGAACAATGAATGTCCACAAATTGGCTTACAATACGGTAGAGGAAGTGAACGCGGCCATGATGTGGTACTTACACGTTACTGTTCAAATGTTTGCTGCACGAGTGCCTAGGTACTACAAGTAACTGATACGAATTATAGAAAAATGTAATGAATCAACACGACAAGCGAAATGTCGCGGGAGAATGTGGAAAGCGGCGGCGATTTGCCGCACGCATCTAAGCATGAGAACATTACAACTTAGTCACACATTGATCAGGAGTAACTGTGGTTTTGTATTAATTGAAATTTTTATATCTGTTAGGTTGAAGCCTATTAATAGGTAGGTAAATAGTAAAACAGACTATTTACATGGTAAATTAATCTTTTTCCCTAATGAAAAGTACCTACCTAAGCAGTAAGTTTTTCTTGATAAGTTGTACTTATAGTTGTGCGAGTAGGCACTTCAATTATAGGATTTTTATCGAGTGTTAAGTAAGTACTAAAATAAAATAGACGGAAAAATGCTAACAATAGGTGACTGGCTGTGGCTGTATGTACTACTTACTGCTGTACTTATGTGTGTATTATAATATTTTTGAGATGGGGCAATAATGGCAGGTTCCGATGTAGCTACAGGAAAACGGTCTTAGGAGACAATCCTCAACTTTCAGAGAAATTTTGATCTGCGTTCACAAATTCTGAAAAATAATAGGAATATTTTTTCCAGAATGTGAATGCAGAATTTGTGATCTGCGTTCACAAATTCTGAAAAATAATAAGTAGAAATATTTTTTCCAGAATGTGAATGCAGAAAAAAGAACGTTGTGTTCCCATTCATAATTTAAATTGAAGAAATATTTGTTTTTGAGAGAAACTGGTATTCTAACAATGTTTACAAATTCGTTATGACATCATAGCAAGGTCTTAGGTAAAAAACATTAGTTAAAACAGGTAAAATACATAAACACCGTGTTCCGGACGATATATATAAACTTCGACCAGATGTTCAGACCATGGAAATAAGCATTTCTGATTATGGACACATTAATGAATTCTTATTTTTTATGTTTTGTTATTTTTCGTACAAAATAAATACCTTGAAGTAAATCACCCGATATCATCCCTCTTTACCCGAATTGGCAACGACGTATTTTCATTCATAAGATTTGGTGGGCTGAAACTTGTCAAAACTAAGTTAAGACCCTTTCTTACTGCATAGCTCAATTAAATTTCATTAAATGAAAGTAGAAATATCTTTGTAACGAAGCCTTTTTAAGTACTTACTACTTCCTGTGTTAGATTTAATTTGTAAAAGCTATAGAAGCGTTTGACAAAGTTACGTGAAAAACACAATTATATTATATAAACTTAGGTAAACGTAGCGGTATACCTATACCTTTGGTACAGTCGAGTTCTTTAATATCTGAGCATGTTCATGCATCAATAATATATAGGCAATGGTAAGTTTCATAAAACTCTAAACAGCTTGTATTGCATGTACATGCTTATAGTTGTCACAGTATTATGAACTTTTTGACGTTCATATATTTTTGAAGCCTGAAAGGGCCAATATATTAATGAACTCGATTGTACATCTTAATTAATTTACGCATTTTTTATTAATAATAAAAGATTAAGTCGCAGCTTTACGTGGTTTGAAACAAGTGTCAGATTTAACGGCGTGAAGACTTTTTTATAATTAATCTAATATTTCTTTTAATAAATTCACATGCATATAAACGTGGCGTTATTACGAATTTTGATAATCGACAAGCATTACTTATGATTGGTTTCCATGTTTAAAAACAATAAAAAAATACGTAAGCAAAGTGTGTAACCATGTTATTCCTAGCCAGTAGCCTACTGTCTACAGCCCTTTACATGTCTTTAAACTCAACAGATTAGGTACATTTTACACGCCAGCACATCAAGCTACTACAATCTGTCAAATTTCTCTAATAGATTTTCAACTTTATCTCTAAAAGATAAGGTTCAAAGTTGATTACGAAAATTTGACAGTTTCGGGTAGCTTGATGTGCTGGCGTCTGTACCTACCGGTCAATCCAGAGACAATGAAAAGCTTGAAACTTAAATTCCTAAGCATTATAATAGCAGTACCTAAGTCTTAGGAACGTTTTTTTTTGGGTATTAAATATCTGTACTAATATAACGTCTGTGTGGTGTCGGACTTAAAGAATAGCACCACCGCATACTTCCCGTGGGTGTCGTAAAAGGCTACTAAGGGGCGTACCGGAAAATGGGCAGCAGCGTTCTCTATGCATTCCACCACCATACCATACTGCGATCGCCAACTCGCCTGCCAAGCGTGGCGATTATGGCAAACCCCCCCTTTTGGGGGAGGCCTATGTCCAGCAGTGGACGTTTTTCGGCTGGAATGATGATGATGATGACTAATATAACAAAGCTAGAGAGTTTGTTTGTTTTTCTGGTTGGATCAGGGTAAACTGTGTGGAACTACCAGTCAGACATGATTTTTTTTTGCATTTATGATAGCCCAATTCTTGTGAAAGGTTATAGGTTATTTAACATCATGCTGCATCACCCATAAGGGCCGAGCAAAAAGAAAAAAAGTTAGAAAGAACGCTAATCGAAAACGGAGTAATTTAGAATTAATTAAAAAGTAATTCAGAGTAAATTTTAGAATTAGCTCTGGTAAAAGAAAGCCACTATAGGCTTTCAATAATGCCTACATACAGGTTATAATATCCTACGTTAACAACTTTTCAATGGTTGTTTTAAAAAGTTGTTACAGGTTCCAAGTGTTACTTATAGCCACCTATATCACAGAAGTTACTTTCCTTAAACTACTAAAATCGTAAAGGGAACTGCCAATATATAGATTTAAACAACGTTATTTAAATGGCTTGTGAAAAAATCATTAAGTTCTATGAATGAGTAAGTAGACTTTATAGATTCACTTTGACATCTTTCTTACTATAATATCATAATTTGCCATTGTAATGTAATAACTATGATTTATGTTTCAACTTTATTAGCTTTACTTATTTAAGTAAGTACTTAATGAATAATTTTGCAAATTGTTTTAGAAACTGTTAATAAAGCCCGACCATCTGTAATGTACTACAATTTATGTACTATATTTCATTTATCAAGTAACTAAACCTTCGTCTCTTGTATCTCAGGAGATCTAATCCCTAAGCACGAAAACCTTAGTATCGACCGAAGTTACGGGCGTTACCTTCTCCGATTCAGTTACGGACAAAAGATTAGTTCGGGGTTCGAACTAAATATGAATGACAACATGAAATTACAGTCATCCCTTCTCCCAGTGTGTTTTTTCCCGTTAGAAAATATTTTTTTAATGAGGAGTACGTTTCACTCCGCAAATTCGGACTTCTTTTGGACTAACGGCCCAGCAATGCAAGAATTTAATTACTGTTCCTTTCTGTAACAGCCGGCAGATCACGGAAATAACCCTTGGCTTGACTCAGGTATTCCCCCCAAACTGAGTAAAATGTATAAGACAATCAGTCAGAGTAGCTGTTTTATCTATCGTATCGTATGGATGGTAATGATGGTCAGAAACGGATAGGTGTCTAAAGACATATAGAATAAATACTGTTTATTATGTACCTACACCATAAAAATTACAGATACTTGTATATATATAAATGTAGAAGGTGATGATATTGATGGTGTGGAAGAAGGCACCTATGTTACACATAAGGGTAAGATCAGGAATTTGTATGTAAGGAGGAGTTTCAAAGTGCACGGATGACAGATTGACAGTAAACTGAGTATTCGTTACCGATATTGTATGGACCTTAACAAATGGTGTAGGAGAGAGGGGAGAAAGATTCTACGAGATAATGAATAAAACAGATGAAAGAGGAAATCTATCTTAATTTCTATATAAATACCTAAAAATGAATCGCCGAAATCGTACGCACATAACTTTCGAACGACTGCACTCTTTTTTTGTTGTGTTCGGTATCGCCAGGACAAGGTTTGTATGAATAAATTTTTCGGAATTTAAAAAAAAAATTGCTTTCGTGGGAAGCACGGGGGGGCCGCTCGTAAAATATAATAATAAAGAGGCAGACCACAGCCTGAACCTGTTCTCAAGGAAAACATCGTGAGGATACAGGCAAATCCTAGAACTAAAAACATTTGAAGTTATGCATATGTGGCATCTACCAACCCCGCACGGGACCTGCGTGGTAGATCTTAGCCCACTCCCTCTCACTCCCTCTCGAAGAGAGGAGGCCCATGTCTCAGCAGTGGGAACATTATAGGCTGATTATTTATGCAGACCAAAGAATAGATAAGTGAAGCAGCAGGTGGTGAACAATGCAATGACGGCTCATGAAAATGTATGGATGAATATTGGCTGGCGAAGTTTTCGTTAAAAACAAATAGCACCTTTACTTACCTTTACCTGTCATGCTTTTAGCTACCTAAATAATAGCACCTTTACTTACCTTTACCTATCATGCTTTTAGCTACCTAAAAGCGTGATAGTTAAAGGTAAGTAAAGGTGCTATTTAAGGTGGTAAGTAAAGAACCTAGTCGCCCACACGACACAATGCAAGACCAGGAAACAATCAGTTCAAAATACTAATTGATACTTTAATAATTTCCCATACATTAAGATTTTATGATAAAATCGATCTATAAAGCGTCGTATAGGCCGTAAAGAATCAGATAGAGAATATTAATTATGAAATACTTATAAACGATTGGTAAATAGATATTTATGTGGGTAATTTTGAAAGCTGACAGTCAGAATGGTATAAATTAATTTATTTATTTTTATATAAAATTCTATAATTATGGAAACGATTACCGAACAGCGCTTGACTCTTTATTGCGCAATTAACGAAAGCGAACATTTTATTTTATCATCATCATATTAGATGATTTTCAGTGTGTCCCTCCTGAAGTCCTCGGCTCATTTATGAGAGATTAAAGATCCAAATTTTCTGATTATGAGGTGAATTATTTTATGTATGGACATCATAATTTCTAATCATAGATATAATTTGTTGTTGATAACATAGTATTGAGGAAATGGAGACGTCGCGCGTCGCAACAGTTCAGCTCCCGTTGCAGAGGGAACAGTGACAAGTATGAAATTATGATATACCTGGACTCTCAGAGCACCACTGTTGCTGTCACAGTTACACCGAGCGCCAGTAAACGGATTTGATTATCATCGTGCATCGTCAGCACCTTTTGATATGATTTCGCCAATTATTTCAAAACTGGGCCGATGCCGTAGTATTTCATTGATAGCGCGTTGACGCCGTTCGGTTAGTTGTCGTACTTGACAACTTTATGCACAAAAGCTTGCGCGCGCGCGTACTCTTGCCTCACTTGGGACGGCCAGCCGAGTATCACATAATACTCACTCAATGTTAAGTGAATCTAACGAATATGAGGTGCCATGACATTCCAAACATCGAAACATTACCTACATGTAGCCTAAGCTTATGTTTAATCACTGTTATGCAACGCAAAGTACAGGTTTCAAAGGGTAGCGTTTAATTATGAAAAGTGACGTGATAGTTTCGCAAATCACTGCAACACGAACATATGATTTTGAGGTGGGCTTTTATGAAATGTTTGATTACATTTTGCTAACTAAAGAGATCAGTACAAGATATGACTTTAAGTTACAACAAATCATACCTACAGTTATAACATTAAGGGTACTGACCTGTTTCTGACTGAAGATCTGGATGCGAGGGTGAGATTCCTCTGGGGCAATCGCGGCGCCGCGGAGGGCGCCGGCGGAGTTTGGGGCGCGGGCGGGGAGGTGCGGGGCAGGCGACCACCCGCCGCCGCCGCACTCGCCAGCAACACCACCATCCACCACCTGGACATCACGATATCACGATATTACGCACGGGTCGCGCGACTCACGTTTCGGAACGTACTGTCACAACAGCCACTCGCCGACTCACGGCGTCGTACGCGCACGCAACGACGTTCACTTTTGTTGTGCTTGTGGTGGCGCCCCACTCCGATGAAAGTGGGCTTTCACTGGAGCCCGCAGCGCTGCACCGCCGCCGCGTCGGCACTTCGGCAGCCGCAGAACGCTGCCCAGCCCTCGACTGTCACCGACATTTTTTTATTTCTGGTAAGTATGCCAGACCAACTAGGAGTTAAGGGATGCTGATGGAATAACCTTCTTTTCTTCCAAAAGAAAGGAATAGTTAAAACCGTGCGTGTTCGTCACCTTGGAACAGCGGTCCGTGAGAAGCATTAAATAGTAGGAACGGGCGAAATAACATTGAAAAACTACGATATTCATTTGATGACCTTAAGATGGATAGAGCTCCTGTTGTTTGGACCCTGAAGGTATGAATTTAGGCCATTGTCTTGTACGTACTTATTCCTAAACGAGAACTAGAAAACTAGCAGCCAGACAATCAGATTAATATATATTTTAAGGGTGAAGAGTGATGGTAATAAAACGTGATAAACCTACTTTTATCTGTATAGAGAGCGACTTTATTTTAAAAGAGGTTTGATTGAAAACGAAAAGGTTAGATACTGGCCGTGAATGAATTTGACACTTGAATATTAACAAGAATATACAATAAATACATCGTATGATATGTATTAAAGATATCGTAAGATTATGAATAGCAATTAAGTACCTACTGGAGCAGCAAAAGGATTAAGTATCTTTGATGAGAGTGATGATTTTTCATTAGATACCATTATAATAGCTATTTTTTAAATGAACACATTACGCTGTCTATGCTCATATTATTATATGTAGGTACCTACTTATTTAAGTGTCTAACAAATACCTAGATATGGTAAAAAAAACCGGGCAAGTGTGTGACGCACACAGATCCCATAGTTGTAGTGGATAAAACTACACATTAACGATTTTCGGGGTTTTCCTAATTTTCGGGGTACTTGTGCTGTGAGACCTTGTTTCTTGCCATATCCATGATTCTACGATTTATAATCACGAAATTTGGCACTTCACCGTTGACCAAGAGTCTAGGTCAGTAGCGGCCCTGTGGTGGTGCGAGCGGTGCGACGGCACCGGGCGCCGTCACGGGAGAGGCGCTGAAAACAACCGAAATTGCGACCACCACTGGTAGTTCCGTTTCGGTTCATTTCAGCGCCTCGACGATCGGCTTTATGGTAAGTTACTATCATCGATGACTGGTGTCTGGTGGACTGTCCACCACTATAAAGCCGATCGTCCATAAGCAAGCAAGCAACTGCATAATTATCAGAGATCGGAATAGGTAGAGCTGTTTTATGTAAGAACTTGCCATAGGTTAATAATAAAATAATATGTATATTCCCCGAGTCCCGGGATCGAGTAAGACAACAAGTTACTGTTGAATTCTAGTGGCGCAGAAAGAGACAAAAACAGGGGCGTCACACTAGCGCACAGTATGATAAATGCCTCGAAAAACGGACATCGCTTTTTTATTCTTCTAATCGATAGTATACACTGTTTTGAATGCTAGAGTAGAACTCCCAGAAACCAATTCAGCTTAGAACCAGAGCTATATTTTTTTCAATATTTTATTCTGGTTATCCATAGAAATCAAAAGAATTGTATTATCTTATTATGTATGCAAAGTTTTTATGTTTTAGTTATAGTATGTGATAAAGCCAATTATCTGCTATTCATAGAAACAAAAAAATTTTTTTTTAGATGTTATATAAAGCAAGCTACGTAATTTTTTCTGTAATTTTGAAATTATTTTTTTGCGCAGGTTCTATAAGGTAGTAGCATTTTATTTTCACACACATTATTGTTTAGTGTTATGATTACCTGCCTGTAAAATATCATAACACGAAGGAATTCGGATTTTTCGAGTTTAGATTTTTTGTTGCTAGGGTTTTCACAAATCAAAAATCTGAAAGCAAAAATATTTTAATTTTTTAATTCTTAAAATGAAGTAAGTATTACTCATTAAGTATAAACAGTAGATATAGAGGTACCCATAGGAAATTTAATGGCTTATAAAGTTTTCTTGGTGTAAAATAATTGTGAAGTTCAAAAATTGCCCTTAGTGGCTGTTTGTAGGTAAACTTTGTAAAGTTTATTTTGTTTCACGTGTATATTTGTTCGTTTAATATAAAACCGTTTGATTTAAAAATATTATTTATAGATTTACATAATTTATATTTTTTTGATGAAGGGGTAAATGTGGTATAGGAAAGGGGTCCGCCTTCATCAGGTTATAGTCTCAACAGAAAGTATTTATTGTATTTTTGTGTTCTGAGAGTGACAACCCTATTATCAGAGAAAAATTTGAAAACCATAGAATCATCATATCTTCGATTTCCTGATAGATTTGCATCTGATTTTTTTTGCAGTTAATAGTACAGGTCTAAAGAATATTTTAAGATAAATATTAGGTGCTACTGACAAAAGATGTCCGAGGAAAAAAATAAAAAGGAATAAAGATAAAATCAAGCATATTTATTTTTCTATTATAGTGAAACCTTTCCGGTTTACCTATATAATACCTTGCATATAATGTCAATAAACTTCAAAAACAAATGTTCAAATATTTTCATCACATCGTTTATTTTTGCGTTTTTCTGGAAATCCAAAAAAATCTAATAAAAATTATAAATCTGTTTAAAGTAGGTATACTTAAGATCCGGGAGTTCTACTCTCGCATTCAAAATAGTTCATACTTTCGATTAATAGAATAAAAAAGGGATGTCCGTTTTTTGGGGCATTTATCATACCGTGTAGCGACAGAAACATCCCGCTATTGTTTTCTATTGTTTCCATAATACGGCGACATTAGACGAAAAGTTTTATAGCGTTTACAACGTCGCTCATGCGCTTATTGGCTTACATAAATCATTTTTATACATATTGACAAAAACAATGAAACTCAGTAAAATCCCGTAGTATCAGTCGGAATCCCGTGGAATATCCCGTGGAATTGGTGTTAGGTTTTGATTTAATAAAGAGTATCAAAATACTTATGTCGCTTCTCTTTTAAAACCGTATTTTTCTTATTGCGTTGACTTAGAAACTGGGTTTTTAGAGCTCCAAGGGGGCCGGGGGGGGCCGACAGCCGGTGGAACTTCGTGGAGCATTTCCGACGTTTGGCCCCCAAACTGGAACGGGCCGGGGCCGCCTTCAAGCGGCTCTTGCCCAACCTGAGGGGGCCAAACGCCTCCTGCCGAAGGCTTTACGCGGGGGTCGTGCGGGCCATGGCCCTATACGGGGCCCCGGTGTGGGCGCGTTCACTGCGGCGGCGAGCCGCCCACTACCTGAACGCCCGGGTGTCACCATTGCCAGGATCGCCCAGAGGACACGGTGGAGCACACGGTGGAGGTCTGCCCCGCTTGGGCGGAGCACCACCGTGTCCTCGTAGAGGCGATTGGCAGCGACGGCGACCTCTCGCGTCCGGCCCTGGTGCAAGCCATGGTCCGGGGCGAGAGGGAGTGGGATGCAGTCATCTCCTTCTGCGAAGCAGTCATGCTAGCGAAGGAGGTGGCGGGACGGTTCAGGGAGAGAGCCTCCCGTCTCAGCCGCCGCGGGGGACGCCCCAGGCGTCGGGAGCCGCGTGACGACTCCCGGCCACCGTAGGCGCGGGCCTGCGGGCGGAGAGTAATGGGTAGCTCACCGTCCGATCAGGACCAGGCCCGTGTCGGACGGCGCGTACGTGTTCCACGCGCGCCTCAAAGAGATGTCAGCATCGAGGAGGAGCCCCTTAGGGCCGAAGCCTGCCGGGTCAGCGGGATTGTCCGAAAGGGTTACCGCTGGCCCGGAACATAAAGGGCTAAGGAAGGAACACGGGTGGGTTTTAGTCAGTAAGAGTCTGACACTCCCTTCCGCTCCACCCAGAGCGGGAGGAGTCATTTGATGATTTCACATCCGCAAAAAAAAAAAAAAAAAAAAAGGGGCCCTAGACCTACGTATTTGATATCAATTTCAATTTGATACCTCCACGCGTTCCTGACAAAAAGGGTATTGACACATTGTCAGAGTCAGACTGATGGACGGACGGACGGACGGACGGACGGACGGACGGACAACGAAGCGATCCTATAAGTATGGGTTCTGTTTTTTCCTTTTGAGGTACGGCACCCTAAAACGATTTCAAGCAGCTTTTCATAATGGTTTCGCTGAACTAGCCCAGTCAAATGAAATCTAGAAACAGTTTGCTCACTGAAATTAACCTACTTAGGAAAACAGAGATACCTACACTAACTTTAAATGACTCTTTGATTGAATATACTTGGTAGACGAGATAAATCTAAGTTTCATAATTCTCAATAGCCCAACTATTGAGAATTATGAAACTTAGATTAATCTCTTCTTTATTGCAGAAATTAAATTAAATTGTTTATTTCGTAAATAAGATATCAGAATCACTTTTACACATCATATACTTAATTGAAAAAAAAGCTAGATCAGGGGGCCTAAAACGGCCACTTTGGCAGAATCATAAAAGATAACATTATGTATCATAATGGACAGTTAACTGTTAAGTTAATCGTATCAAATCCGTTGGTGAAGGATTTTTCAGTTATTTTTTTTCGTCTGTGCTAAAATAACAATCAATCCGATCCAAATCCAGACCCAATATCTCTCAATATACCTACACGTAGTGCAGCGAAAAAAAGAAAAACACGGACTGTCTTCGCCATAATATGATTTATAATGTTATCCTTTTATGATTCTGCCAAAGTGGCCTTTATAGGCCCCCAGTACGCCTTTTCCTATCCGACTACTCTGAGAAGAAAGGCCAAAACAAACTCAGAGATCACAGTCTCTTTTAAAGTCCAGACATAATCTTGGTCAGATCATGTAAAGACCATGTAGATTGATGTCTGAAATGGTATTCTGAGGAAAATACCACGTAGATTTGTGTGGACCATTCCAGTCAGTCTGAGTCAGTGCAAGCATTTGTCAGTAGGATCGTGTATACCATACATACCTACAGCTCAACTCAGAACTTGAGGCAGAGTAGCGACATCTCTCGGAAAACTTAGTAAACAGACAAACAGACTGACCATAGCTTCCCATCGGCAAAAAATTACAAAGTTCAATGTACTATTTCATCTACAAATGAATGAATGCATGGGGGTGAATTTTCCAAAATCCTTCCATATTGCCCACCTATTTTACTTATATATGGAACCCTAGAGCAGTTTCTTGTTTTTTGCTTGTTTGTGCATTCATTGCCTGTCAGTGAATGAATTTAAGATTTTTAGATTTCCGTACGTCCGAATGAAAACACAAAACCCAGGAATCACTGGTGCTTCTGTCTGTCCGCCTGTCACAGCCATTTGCTCCGAATCTAATGGACCGATTACCTACCTAAGTTGTAATTAGGTACACATGTAGGTACCTATGAATTTCTGTAACCCAAATCCACCGCAACGTACTTATAATTTTAAATAAATGAATTTTGAATAAGGGGATCACTTTTGAAAGAAGATTAGTTTTTTTAAGTTTTGCAAATTTTGCCGTGTAGGTACATATCAAATGAAAGGGCTTAGGTACTGTGCATCAATGGGGGAGGCCTATGTCCAGCAGAGGACGTCTTTCGGCTGAAATGATGACGATAATGATGCCTGTACAACATGTCTAAATGAACTCATAGGTAGTATTCTCAAAACAGGCAAATCATAAATATTATCTCCCTTGCTTGATTCGATCATTTAGATCTCCATGTGCATGACCCTGTTACCTACTAACATCCCACGGTATTCATGCGTGCTGTTTGTATAACAAGTAGGTACCTACCTTGACGGAGATGGCGGGTTGGGTTGAGCTGGACTTCTTTGATAATGACTGGTACTGCGGTGCTATTCCGTAAAAATCTCACCGTGAAAAGGCAGGTGAAGTGAGCGTGGAGTGAGCTGTCAATAGTGTCAATTCTTAGCAAAAACAAATTCACTTCACCTAAGTTTTCACGGTGAGATTTTTACAAGAATCGACCGGCTGCACTCTAATTGTGTAACACACTTTCAGTTACAATCTGAATCATTTTAAAAGATATCGCTTCATAAAAGTGTTCGAAAAAATGTCTGCTCAAATGTGTTAATAACACAATGAATGTTGTTGAACTGTCAAAATGTTAGTTAGGTAGTATGTTACGCAAGAACCCCGCCGAACTCCTGAGTAGCTATAGAGGCTAGACAGACAGAAGTGGTAGGACTGAAGGGTGATCTGCACGAGATAAAGATTTGCTCCTTGCTCAATTACAAAAAAAAACCGGGCAAAAGCGAATCAGACTCGCGCACCGAGAGTTCCGTAACATCCGGGTTTATGCATAAAGGTTTATGTTTATGAAATTAAATGTTTATTTTTATATTTGAGTTGATTTAATGAAAGATAAATTGCGGTTTACGATTTATGACGTATTATAAAAAAAAAACTACTTAGGTACTAGTTCAAACCAATACAACGAGTATTGGTTTGAACTAGTAAGTAGTTTTTTATAATACGTCAATCGGTTTGAAAAAACTACTTACTAGTTCAAACCAATAGTCGTTGTATTGGTTTGAACTAGTAAGTAGTTTTTTCAAACCAATTTTCGGTGGAAATTTACATGGTAATGTACCTACATTACCTTGTAAATTTCCACACGATGAACCTACATCATACTATTTTTTTTTTATTTTATCATTCTCTTATTTTAGAAGTTACAGGGGGGGGGGGGGACACACATTTTACCACTTTGAAAGTGTCTCTCGCGCAAACTATTCAGTTTAGAAAAAAATTATATTAGAAACCTCAATAATCATTATTTTTAGAAGACTTATTCATAGATACCCGTATGAGTTTGATAAAAAAAAAAAAATTGAGTTTTAGTTCTAAGTATGGGGACCCCCCAAAATTTATTGTTTTTCTTTCTATTTTAGTGTGAAAATCATAATGCGGTTTACGGAATACATCTACTTACCAAGTTTCAACAGTACCTATAGTTCTTATAGTTTTGGAAAAAGTGGCTGTGACATGCGGACGGACAGACAGACAGACAGACAGACATGACGACATTTATGTTTTTAGATTTCTCCGGATACCTACTGACTCTATGACTCAATGAATCAACCTGTATAATTAGTCTTTTGAGTCTATCTGGTTGAATCTATCTAGTTCTTATATGGTTTAAGGCACATAACACCTAAAAGACATTTTACATTTATTTTTTAAAGAAAAGTTAGGAAGGTATTTACGTAAGTACCTTCCTATCTTTTCTTCCATAAATGGTTTTCATAACTGCTTTGGTAGATTGGAAATTACGCTAAATTAGTTGGTATAAGTATACCGTCATTCCCAATAATCTTAAAACAGTTAACCATTTGTTTGTATTTATTCTTAAACCCAAGTCCGTGTGACATACGCCTATATGCATGATATGATAAATATGACCTTTGAGGTCCGGCCGGATGAAGCGAGGTGATAGCTAAGGCGATTATAAGAGAAAGTTAAGGACACCTGCTACCAAACAGTATAAGTTCTGCCCATTGAAATGTGGTATAAGAACTAGGACTAAGAGCTAATTTTAAGCTAGGACTAAGACTAAGAACTAAGAAATGTGGGGTAGTAGCGGAACACACTAACAGTACCTAGGAACGGCTTCCATTTTGACAGTTCAGTTACATTCATTGCGCCGTTTTCGTTGTTGAATAGACACCTTTTTCGAATAAATGCAGCAATGGATTAGCAATTTCCTTCAAAATGATTCTGATTGAGACTGATAGTGTTATGCAATTATATAGTGTCCGTTTCGACCGCGCGGCCATGACGTTTTTTTTTTTTTAAAAAAATATGCCAAGATTTTGTAAAAATTTGTAAAAGTAGATTCTCAAAACCATACATTTGTCAAAGCTACCGTTAAAAAGTTATAAGGGTTTGAACGTGGCCGCGCCATTGAAACGCTCCGAACCGCGCGGCCACGGAGATCTTTAAAACTAAGCATTGCAGAGACCTGAAATTTTGGTAAGTAACAGATTGAATTTGTAAAAAATTTGTAAAAATATAGAAAAAATCCTAGGCTTATATTTTAGGAGCTGTAAGACTAATACGCCATGGCCGTGCCATTGAAACGGTGAAAAACACATTTTCGCCGATATTTCGCTGAAAAAGCAACGCAGACGTCTGAAGTTTTTTGTAAAACCCAGATTTGAATTTGTCAAAACTAGTAAAAATAAAACAAAAAATCCTAGGTTTATATTTCAGGAGCTATAAGACTAAAACGCCATGGCCGCGCCATTGAAACGGTGAAAAAATACGTAATCGCCGATATCTCGTTGAAAAAGCATCGCAGAGGTCTGAAGTTTTTTGTAAAACCTAGATCTGAATTTGTCAAAACAGGTAAAAATGCAAAAATAAAACTCTAGGTTTACATTTCAGGAGCTGTAGACCGGAATCTTAAATACGTCTTGAATAGGTCGATAACTGACCATGGCTTATTGTTAACAGAAATTTTTTTACCTATTTTGTTAGATATTATATCTTAAGGATTCTTAATTAAATAAAAATGAAACGATAGTATACAAAACCATGTTTATTTGTTTCACAAATCACATAAATCACATTTTTTTGGCTTACACGGATGTGTGCTTTCAAATCACAGATTCGTTTCTTTTAAGTACTAATATACTACTCATGGTTAACTTATGGCATTACAGTGTGGGGAAATTGCGTTGAAGTAGAAAAACTCTTTATTTTACAAAAAAGATGTGTGAGAATTCTTGCGAATATAGACCAAATGCAAAGCTGTAAACCTTATTTTATTAAATATAAAATGCTCACCTTAACAAGCATTTACATTATGGAAGTAAGCAAGTTTGTTAGAAAACATGCGTCGTTATTCCCTGTAGCTAAGAATCAAAGACCGCTGCAACGCTCCTTAAGAGTAAAAAATGAATTAGCAATGCCGAGTTCAAAACTAGCTATGTTTCACTCAGGACCTCTTGTAATGTGCATAAAAATTTATAATAAATTACCCAATGAGATTAAAGACATTGAATTTGACAATCAATTTATAAACGCACTTAAACTGCACCTAACACAGAAGTGTTATTATAGCCTAAATGAGTTTTTAACAAATTGACATTCTGTAAAATCAATATTTTAGATTATTTGAAGATTGACGCAATGTAATAATGTAGAAATTGAATAAAGACATCACATAATTAATTAATTAATAATGAAATGATGACGTTAAAAATGTACTAATATACCTATTAGTAAATAACTTTATATAATAATGTATGCAATAATAATTTAATTTATAATTAAGAGAAACATAATGTTGCGGTGCCCTAGCATAGTTCATGTACGAATCTTATATTTAATTCTTAACAGCCTTGTAAACGACATGAATGCAATAAAAATTAAATAAATAAATATATATTTGTTATTTAAAAATCACATTAATCACAGATTGTTTGCTTACAAAGATAGGTACCTATATATATTTCTTTTAAAATCACAGATTATTTTCTTATGCTAAGATATAATTCTTTTAAAATAGGACCTCATGGCGAAAGACTTTCTCTAAATTCTTACAAAAAATAATTGGCAATTCATACAAAAAATCTTAATCATCATCTATAAGACCATATATGTTAAATTATGTATTGTTATAGGTTGTTCAGAACTTGCGTGCATTGCGGTTTTATTATCGTCATAACAAATCATTGTAGAATTATTTAACAAGCAATGACACTTGTAGTGACCGATCAGACCTACAACCGGAGGGACATATTCCACAGCACCTATCAGTCCATATTTTCTTTGTTTTATTTTGATATAATGGGGTATTTCTTCGAGCTTGATTTTGTCTGTGCCATTAAGATCAAATAAAATAATGCTCCCTAATCCGTATGTAAATCTTTTGGTTTCGTTGTTACATTTTAAACAAATTTTTAAATCCGAGTCATCGATAATGACGGCATCTTCCAGTCCTCCAATTCCGAATAAATTGATGATTTCTATATTAATCGATAAAAAAACTGTTTCTTTTAGAGTGGTTGGCACACGTTTCGGTTAAACATTCTTTAATTACATTGGCACTGTATAAGTACTCTAAAAGTACGTGTTCAAATATAAAAGCCATATTACTGTCACATCCATAAGTATTGTTTTCACTTTTATAATACTTAGCAATGATTTCCTCTCGTAGTTTATAAGCACTATTTAAATTTAAAGATTCTGTTAATGTTTTTTCAACACACTTGCTCGTAAAGCGGCTCTTATTGAACCGCTTTTAGGTCCATAATGCAGTGTATTAAAAACGCGTGCTTTTTCTTTACTTTAATCCACATGTGCTTTATTTCCACAGATAACTATTTACTAGTCGGAGATGCGCGCTTTTTTAATCTCATCAATTCACTTTTTTTTTTTAATAGTCTGTATTGTCCTTGGTCCCAAAATTAACTAATATTTATTTACCTTAAGGTGAATGCGCAGGGACCTCGGACAATTTAAAGTGAATGCGCAGTGGTCTACCACTGCGCATTCACCTTAAATTGTCCGAAAAAACTTAAGAAAATTAGAATTTCAAATTTTCTTAGGTTTTTTGCAATTTTCAGGTCAGTGTCAGGTTTGTATCTTGATCAAAATATGATTTGCGACTCTACGAGTAACAGGTACCTACATCTTTACAGAATTATAATCATTCGAATCATTAATACATCTTTCATAAGGATAAGTTCTTAGGGAAAAAATCTAACTAGAAAGATTCTATTCTAATGACTATAATTCTGTAAATACATATACAGAGCGTTAGGTTAAACGAGGGACATACTTTGAGGGGAGTTAGTACTCATGAAAATGAGCAACTTTTACTATGGGGCTGAACCTGAAATCGCAAAAAAAAAATCAGCTGTTCAGTACATTTTGACGAGCTATGCGAAAATAAATGTAAGAAACGGCAGATTTTTTTTCGCGATTTCAGGGTTAATCCCATATTAAAAGTTGTTCATTTTCATGAGTACTAACTCCCCTCAAAGTATATCCCTCGTTTAACCTAAGTGTCTGTATATTATAGTCGCGAATCATATTTGATCAAGATGCAACCTAATACTGACCTGCAAATTACAAAAAACGTAAGAAAATTTTAATTATCCACCTAAAATTGTCCGTGGTCCCTACCCGAAACCAAACGGAAAAGACCCTGACTGGCGTTCTATCATTGCGGATTCTTACTGAACTAATGTAGGTATATTTCTCTATGCCAATAGTACTTTCTAATTCCATACTAAATAAACTACAATTGTTTTTTTTTACAATTGTTTTTACATGCTCTGTGGTCAGTGCTTTTATTTACACTTGCGCGCGCATTGCTAGTGCTGGCTATGCGGAAAGACAAAACCAGCGCGCCATTTTCCATACAAGTTAATATTTAACAATACAAAACTGTTTTTTTCCTCGCAAGTGTGTTGAAAAACGTCGTATGAAACGCGTGTGCATCGATCATTAGACTCTCGGCTTTCTTATCGCGCGAGCCGCAGCCTCGAGCATAATGATCATCATAGCACACATGTATCATAATGTACTATTATAAATTCGCGGATTAATTTGCTTGTGCATGTAATAAATATTTGTTGAATGTGAACGTTTTGTTTGTATCCAAATGCTAACAAAAAGAAAACTGAGTCAAACGCACATGTATTAGTAATGGTCATACTTTTATTGATAGAATTTACTAAATTCCCAATTCGCATAAACAATATTGTGATATTCTTCGCAGAATATCCCTCTCCCCCCCCAGTTTTCAGTATATGATGGCTTTTCTGTAAATATGGAATCAGAAGAAAATTACTGTTTTGTGTTAATATTCATTTTTTTACACTGTGTGTATTTTTCCTTTCGTAGCGTCCGTTTTCGGCCCTTGTTAGTTTGTTTTTTTATATTAAAGTCTTTATCATCAAATTATGCTATTTTATACTCATTAGTCATCGCGAACGCTATGCAAAGTTATTTGTTATGGTTTTCGCACGTCTACTCAAAACAAGTATTTTCAGGTAACAAACAACGATTTTTAAACTAATAAACATGGTTTTGTATACTATCGTTTCATTTTTATTTAATTAAGAATCCTTAAGATATAATATCTAACAAAATAAGTGAAAATGTTTCTGTTAACAATAAGCCATGGTCACCCTATCGACATATTCAAGACGTATTTAAGATTCCGGTCTACAGCTCCTGAAATGTAAACCTAGAGTTTTTTTTTTTGCATTTTTACCTGTTTTGACAAATTCAGATCTATGTTTTACAAAAAACTTCAGACCTCTGCGATGCTTTTTCAACGAGATATCGGCGATTACGTATTTTTTCACCGTTTCGATGGCGCGGCCATGGCCTTTTAGTCTTATAGCTCCTGAAATATAAACCTAGGATTTTTTGTTTTTTTTACTAGTTTTGACAAATTCTAATCTGGGTTTCACAAAAAACCTCAGACGTCTGCGTTGCTTTTTCAGCGAAATATCGGCGAAAATGTGTTTTTCACCGTTTCAATGGCGCGGCCATGGCGTATTAGTCTTACAGCTCCTAAAATATAAACCTAGGATTTTTTGTTTTATTTTTACTAGTTTTGACAAATTCAAATCTGGGTTTTACAAAAAACTTCAGACGTTTTCGTTGCTTTTTCAGCGAAATATCGGCGAAAATGTGTTTTTCACCGTTTCAATGGCACGGCCATGGCGTATTAGTCTTACAGCTCCTAAAATATAAGCCCAGGATATTTTTCTATATTTTTACAATTTTTTTACAAATTCAATCTGTTACTTACCAAAATATCAGGTCTCTGCAATGCTTAGTTTTAAAGATCTTCGTGGCCGCGCGGTTCGGAGCGTTTCAATGGCGCGGCCACGTTCAAACCCTTATAACTTTTTAACCATAGCTTTGACAAATTTATGGTTTTGGGAGTCTACTTTTACAAATTTTTACAAAATCTTGGCACATTTTTTTTTAAAAAAAAAAACGTCATGGCCGCGCGGTCGAAACGGACACATTATATATATGGCGCTGTATAACCTATACGTGTTCAATTTATAATACCTAAGCCTCTGAAGACATACTTAGGTATGTGTAAACACGTAAACACATGTAACAGTACATGTAAACACGTAGGTACACGGTACAGGCAGTCTCAAAAAGCTGTATTTCATTTCATTTTATTTCGATCTTGTCGGTGTGAATACAGCTTTTTGAGACTGTCTGTACCGTGTAAGTGTCTGTACTGTACTGTCGAAATGAAATTAAATTGTTTATTCAGTAAATAGGATATCGGTAAAGTATCATTTTACACGTCATCTATATCAAAAGTTTTTTTTTTTAAACTTAAAATAAGCAAAACGGACAGACACGAGCGAAATTTCTTAATTGACTACCCCTGAGTTTATTAAACATTATTTTTTATTATCCTAAATTGTGCCCCACTGCTGGGCAAAGGCCTCCCATTTTTCCTTCCAAACCTCCCTGTCTTGTACGATGTCTGGCCATGTTGACCTTGCAAACCATACGGGATCGTCACACCACCTTCGCCGTGGTCTTCCTCAACCTTCCTAGTTCCTCAGGCGTCCAGTGAGAGACAATCTTTGGTCATCTCTTCGGGTGCATTCGCGATTTTCGCGAAACTTAAATAGGTATCAAAAACATAACCCTCCTTTTGGCGCAGTCGGGTACAAATATCGTGTAACAAAAAGCATTCGAACTGGCCTTTTTACCCGACTGCGTCAGAAGGAGGGTTATGTTTTTCGAATGTATGTATGTATGTATGTAAGTATATATATTTCTTTGCCACGCTCTGTAGCCTAAACGGCTTGATCGATTTCAGCTTGAGAGGTGCCGTTAGATTCGTCTTAATTGTGAGAGTGACACTGGGTATATCAAAATAGAAAAAAAATTAAAATGGCCGATTTTTGGCGCAATGTGTCTTCAAAAAAAATTTTTTTTTCTCGAAACCTATCGACTACTCGATAGGTTTCGATAGGTATCAAAATAAAGGGTTTTAAAAGGTGATTACAAAAATATATATAACTTATATAGTTAAAAGTAATTCGAAGTGACAAATCGTAAAAAACACGTACCAAGAACTAAATCGTTTGCGAAATCTTTCACATTTGTAAACTAAAAAGCTGGAAATAAAAAAAGTAATTTAAAAAATAAAAAAACCCGACTGCGAAACTGAAAAGCTACAAACAAGCCCATTTTAAATTAAATAAAAGTTGGAAGCAGGCGGGACCCATACCATTTTTATTATATTTTCAAATTCAAATGGGTCCCGCCTGCTTCCAACTTTTATTTAATTTAAAATGGGCTTGTTTGTAGCTTTTCAGTTTCGCAGTCGGGTTTTTTTATTTTTTAAATTAGTTTTTTAAGTTCCGTTTTACTTTCTGACTACTCAAAACTAACAAAAACTTGAAAAAAAAAAACAGTGGCACTCCGGGAGTGCCGACAGAAGTGAAAACAGTACCTACACATATTAATACTTTGCCATTGTATCCTGTATACTTGTAACTAAGTTTCGCTAGCTAATTTAATTTGATCCTGTATAGTTGTGGCTAAGTTTCGCTAGCTAATTTAATTTGATCCTGTGTACTTGTTTTCAATTTTTGATATTTTCCAATCTTATGAATTTTCGATCAGGGTCACGTGCCCTGATGCGAGTTTAACATTTTACCCATTACAAAAAAAGTGTACAACGCCGCTAAAGAAGTTTTCACTTAAAAAATCGTCCATCGCGAAAAGCTTCCATATTCCAACATTTTTCTTCTAAATTAACTTAATTCTAAAAGCTAACAGTATCTAAATAATAATATGTACAAGTATATAAAAAGGAGGGGACATAATCAAAGGACTTTAAAAAAATTCATCCGCATATTATCGCTGTCAACAGGAAACGTGCCCAAAAGAGTGGCAGCATTGCCACGTTGTATGGCAATGCTGATTCTTTGGCCAAAAAATAGTCTAGCCCTCTGGTCCCGTGAAGAGTCGACCAACCGCTTGGCGATGTCTCGAAATACTTCTGTTCCAAAGAGATTGGAGTATTTGCGCCGTTTGAGGTTTTCCGCACCTGCAGCAGCCGCCCCAGCACAGCTCACCGTGCTTGGAAGATGGGAAAACGATAAGTTGGGTTTTAGACCGATTCATCGCAAGTCCCACCTTAAAGCTAGACGTGCTCAGCTCTTGGAGCATGATCTGAATTCTGAGCTGTGGGGGCAAAAAGGACTATGTCGTCGGCAAAATGGAGGTTTGTCAGCCTCTTCTTGCCGACGGCAATGCCCTTGGTCTTCCATGATGCTGCGAGTGACTTAAATATCTCCTCAAGTGTGCTTGTAAACAATTTGGGAGAGATTGGGTCATCTAGGGTCGTCCAGCTTAACACCTTTTTGTATTTTGGATACTTAATAGTATTATATATGTCTGTGCAATTATGGACGAAGTTATGATGACGAACAATTACCGGAAATTTATCAGGAATTAATCAGGCATATTATCTCCGGGTGTTCTCGTCTAGCTAACAGAGAGTACTTGCATAGACACAATCTTGTAGCCAGGATAATCCATCAGCAACTTGCTCTGAAATACAGCCTTGTGGAATCGGACGTACCGTACTACAGGCATGTGCCCGACCCAGTTCTCGAAAATGGAAATATCACATTGTACTGGGATCGATCCATCATCACTGACAGGACGTTTGTTTCCAATAAGCCCGATGTAGTGGTGATGGATCGATTAGAGCGGCACGCAATGATTGTTGACATAACCGTCCCGCATGATGAGAACCTCGTGAAAGCCAAGAAAGATAAACAAATCAAGTATCTTGGCTCGCGAGGTTGTCGACATGAAGGATGTTCACTCAGCAATCATTGACAGCCTACGGATTGATAGCCAAGAGCCTCGACCAACACCTGAAGAGGCTCTCGTTGGACAGCTGGATCAAGGGCTTGATTCAGAAAGCAGTACTTCTGGACACGGCTCGCATTGTCAGGAGATTCCTCTCTCTGGAGCCCTGGTCCTGGTCTTTGAACCCTGGTCTCGATACCGGTGGGCTACTATTTTTACCCGACTGCGTCAGAAGGAGGGTTTCATGTATGGCACGCTCTCTAGCCTAAACGGCTTGATCGATTTCAGATTGAGAGGTGCCGTTAGATTGGTCTTAAGGGTCTATCAGTTTTGCGGTCTAAAAACAAAAAAAAAAACATTTTTTTTCAGCGCAAATTTCTCAATATCCTTATGTTATCTAGTTTTTTTTTTTAAATACACAAGTATTTATCACCTATCTATCTAGTAAGTCTACGAATTTAAGTTTTAATAACTACTTAATAAAAAATTCGTTTATAAGGCATTATTTAGATATTTTACTACAATTAAATTAGTAGTCAAAATAAAAATATAAAAATTGAGTTTGGTAGATAAACACCTCAAATTTTAAAATATTTAACGCTTTTTGTTATTTTCAATAAATTCTTACGCGTAGACGACGGTTTTGCGCATGACTTTATTGGGTTTTTTCAGCGTAGTCAACATTTTTTTACAAGTAGGTACCTACTAATTCATTAAACTTAAAAAAAATAAAGCGTACACTTATTAATATACTGTATGCCTAGTATTTAGGATTTTTTTTCAGATCGTTATTTGCTACCAGCTAAGAAAGCAATCGAAAAACTTGGTGTTTCGTGATTACGTAAAAACGTGTTAGTTTTTTTTTATTGGAATTTTTATTAAGTAGTTATCAAAACTTAATTTCGTACACTTACTAGATAGATAGGTGATAAATACTTGTGTATTTTTAAAAACACCAGATAACTTTAAGGATAGGTATTGAGAAATTTGCGCTGAAAAAAACTGATTTTTCTGTTTTTTGTCCGCGAAACTGATAGGGACCCTTAATTATTGTGAGAGTGACACTGGGTAAATCGATATAGAAAAAAAATAAAATGGCCGATTTTTGGCGCATTATTATGTCTTCAAAAAAAGTTTTTTTTCGCAAAACCTATCAAGTGGGGTATCAAAATAAAGAGTTTTAAAAGGTGATTACAAAAATGTATACAACTTATATGGTTAAAAGTAATTCGAAGTGACAAATCGTAAAAACATGTACCAAGAACTAAATCGTCTGCGAAATCTTTCACATTTGTGAACTAAAAAGCTGGAAATAAAAATATTATAAAAAAAATAAAAAACCCGACTGCGGTAAAAAACTATTGAATAATAATTAATAAAAATATTGAACTAAACCATTTGATTTTGAAAATATAATAAAAATGACATGGGTCCCGCCTGCTTCCAACTTTTATTTAATTTAAAATGGGCTTGTTTTTAGCTTTTCAGTTTTTTAACTTTAGTACTTCTACCGCAATCGGGTTTTTCTATTTTTTAAGTAACTTTTTTTATATTTTTGAATGTTTTTATATTCTAATATTTAAAAATATAATTTATATGTATTTGTTGAAGTAAAGGAGATAATAATAATAATCTATTTATTTGTTAGAAAAATACAGATGGGAATCTATTTGATTAATTATGAAGTACCTACTGTACATTGTATAAAGTTCAAATCTGTACTCAAGTATTATAACCCTGCCTCTTAACTAGGTAAACCTGTATCTTATGAGACAGGAATGAAGGTCCAGCAGTATTTATTAGTTTAATGTTTGGGGAGCTATTGTTGTAAACGTTTTTTAAGAGATCGATGTATTGCTTTTTCGTCTCTCATACTCGGAAAGTAGTGTTTGTTTGGGCGCACCCTTGGGCGGGAAAGACTCATAGTAATTGCTTCCCTCCCTAGGGCGGGAATGAAATTTAAAAATAGAACTAAATTTAGTTAGGTAGTCAGCTCAGTCAGACATACGACACCCTTAATTGATTATGTAAATATTTATTATGCTACCCATCAAATCTTATGAATGTGCGTTAATTAGGAGAGTTGGATAAAAAGCTCATATGTTAACGCCATTAAATCTTTCATATTTAGCGCACAAGTTAATAATTTACCTTGAATAAATTCAACATACACAGGTACGATAATCGCCATTTTGATGTCAGTTGTGGTCGAGGCTAAAAAACATAAAAATTGGGGATTTCGAACATCCTGACTTTTACCCCAAGGGGCTGTGAATAACATCATTTAATTATTTGACGAATTTATCCATAGTTTAAGGTAAATAAGTAGTGGTAATGAAGTTTTTTTGATATCTAATGTCGAAGTTTCGCGCCAATGGTGTGTGTTTACATTTTTACTTTTCACAAATTTCACACACACAGATGTAGATAAGATTTAAAATGTGACAAATGTTATTGATAATATTATAAACAACACGAAAATGCCCAGGTTTTAACGTAATATTCAAACAGGTTCAATATTACGTAATAATCATTACCACTACTCAATTTGTGTTCAAAATCGCCGACCATTATTGTTTTTTTTTATTGCAATGATCTGTGAAAGCGATTATTCCAAACATTTTTTTTTAAATTTCGATTGACTCGAGTAATTAACATGACGAATGTAATCGATATTTGAAAATAAAATAAAATGATTTTAAGCAATAAATACAATAAGCATTGTATAAAATAATGATTTATGCTTTTCTAATATCATTTCAATCTCTTCTAATATCATGACAATAACAGACAGGCCATAGGTATTTACTGAATTTCGCGCCGAAATGCTTCTATAATTGAATTTATATTCGGAATGCGCTCGCTGTTTAAAATTATTTTAATTTATTGGACAATTATTTATTGTGGATTTACTTTTGATACTTTTTAGGGTTCCGTACCCAAAGGGTAAAAACGGGACCCTATTACTAAGACTTCGCTGTCTGTCCGTCTGTCCGTCTGTCCGTCTGTCTGTCACCAGGCTGTATCTCAAGAACCGCGATAGCTAGACAGTTGAAATTTTCACAGATGATGTATTTCTGTTGCCGCTATAACAACAAATACTAAAAACAAAACAAAATTAATATTTAAGGGGGGCTCCCATACAACAAACGCGATTTTTTTGCTCTTTTTTGCTCGATATCAAAAACGGCAACAGGTAGGCACTTGAAATATTCACAAAATACTCAATTGTATTTTAACTTTAATAATAAATAATAAAATTAAAATAAAATAAATATTTAAGGGGGGCTACCATACAACAAACATGTTTTTTTCGGCGTTTTTGCCTTGTGGTACGGAACCCTTCGTGTGCGAGTCCGACTCGCACTTGGCCAGTTTTTAATAGTTTACTACAGAATTCCCAGTAAACATTTTTTAGGTAGGCTTACCAGAAGTTTTTTTTGAGATGATGATAATTAATTAATTCTATAGATTGGATATTCTGCAAACACTTTACATTTCAATACATTTTGTTAGAATTTTTATTCAGTTTCTACAACTTTTTTTCATTTTTTTTATTGCGAGTATCGATTAGGCTGTATGCAAGTTTTGAATCGAAATAAGAAAGTTGGGTGGACGGTCAGCACTAAAAAGTGTCACGTCGCAACACAATTTTTAGTAATTTTTATCAAGATTATCGTGTTTTCTAAGTAATTTATGAAAAATGGTAAAAGTAAGAATGCAGACAGAATGATAATAATACGGGCCCTAGTAAGCGGGATGGCCCGCGGTGGTGACACAGAATCTACTCATGTGGCGGTGACGTGGTGTGTCCAATACTTCAAATTTAAAAAAGACTAATAAATATGTACCTATTATTCATGTAATTATTATCAATAAATATTTTAGAAAAACTACAATTTTTTACTTTCCTTAAATTCGAAATGAAAAGTAGAGTGTTTAACGCGGGTGAAAGTCATCAATTCCCACTCGGACTATAGTCTAAATGCCTCGTATGGGAATTGATTCCTTCCGACCCTTGTATAACAATCTACTATTCCAATTCATACATTTCATAAACGTTTTAACACAAACGGGGAAACCACTTTATATGCATATTATGAAGAACACAACTTTTTCAACTTTTTGCATCGCTAATATGTCCGAAATGGTGATTCTTAGGAAAAAAAGTGTAAGAACAATTTTTGTAGATAATTAATAATATAAACAATTTTATCTCACATATTTTTATGATAACTTACCGTTCAGCTGAGAAATGCACAAAAAAACGTATCATGCTCTGCCGCAGAGCCACCATTTTAGAAACCGATCAATTTTATCTTAAAATGATGTACGTCAAACGTACATTACGTGTACAGTTATCGCTGTACATGCATTGATGATAATGATAAAATAGACTGCTTGTGGCTCTGCAGAGCATCTCTGCAGAGCTCTCTAGCAGAGCCACAAAGAACGTGTACCTACTCAGGAAAGATAAGGCTGATTTTAGAGTCGCGCTGACCGCACGCTGACCGTCGGCGCTGACAGCCGAAACGTATGGAACGCACGCGCTGATAGCTACGCGTTATTCTAAAACGCTCCCTTGAAGTTCATACGTTTGAGGCTGTCAGCGCCGACGGTCAGCGTGCGGTCAGCGCGACTCTAAAATCAGCCTAAACGCTACTGTTTTTTGATGGAACCTGTTGTACGAATAGGGTATAATGCGTACGTGTTGAAAAATATCATTATTAGACAGTAGTTTTATTTATTTTAACTTTACTAAAATTAAAAAAAGAAGCGCCTGGTTATTTTGTGTCAGCAAAAGTTTCTCTAGTCAACTTGGTAACAAATCCCTTTCAATTAAATTAAAAACCTATGATAAGAATGTTTATTTGCCAAAAGAAAACAGTGCATTACTGTTCCATATAGCTAGTTTTACAACTTATAAAATTCAAAATCCTAACTGATATATCGACGCACAGCCTAAACCGCTGGTCCTAGAGACATGAATTTTGGAGGGCGTGTTCTTTGTGAAGAGTAAGGGCTGTTTGGAAATTCAACCTTTAAGGGGGGTGAAAAGGGAGGATTTTGTTTGTATGAAAAATCATAACACGGGTGGGTTTTAGTCAGTCAGTAAGAGTCTGACACTCCCTTCCGATCCACCCAGAGCGGGAGGGGTCATTTGATGATTTACCATCCTAAAAAAAAAAACAAGGGTAGCATGGAAACATAACATTGAAACTTTAATATTTATTCAAATAACTTTCAATAGACTTTACATAGGTATTATGTGCATATTCGATCATTTATCGAGAAGCATTAAAATGAAAATGTATCACTTTTACATAAACCGATTATAATAACTATGGCGTTATAAGCTTTGGGCACTTGGTCTTCCTCAGATAGTTCTTTCCGGAAGGCATAGGCAGCACGGTGGTGCCCTCCGGAAACACTTTAGGTATCTGGTCTTCGGGCACACTAGGCAGGACCATGCAGTCATCTCCAACCTGCAAATAAAAGAAAGACACGTAATTAGGAATATTAGCTTGCTGACTTCTTGTCCATAAAATACCAGGCCACACAAAAAGTATTGCGAAAAAAGTTTTTATGTATGAGAGACTGGCCAGTTATAATCTATTTTATGATTATTTGTAAGTAAAGATAAGTACGTTCCAATTTCAAAATTTCCCTCCACATTGTTTGCGAGCTAATTTAAATTATCGTGTCTCATTAAAAAATGGATCTGAGCCGAGAATATTTTCGCGCTATGATTTATTACGATTTCAAGTGTCGCCTGAAACCTGACGTATCGTACGATAGACTTCAATTGGCATTCATGGACTAAGGCAACCGTGTATCGTTGGTATAACGAATTCAAGCGCGGTCGACTAACTTTGGGGGATGAAGAAAGAAGTGGTCGCCATTTGACGGCTGTTACGGAGAAAACGTGCTAGCAGTGAACATTTTTTTCCAAGACAACAGGTGAGTTACGTAACAAGAGATTCAGCGCATACTACAGGTTGGATCGGGAAGCCTTCACGAAATTCTACACGTGCATCTTCGCGTGAGGAAGATAGTTTCACACTGGGTGCCGCACAACGATGCTCAGAAGCAGGCCCGGGTGGAATGGTGCCGTGATATGATAAACAAATTTAAAGCAGGCTCGTCTTAGCGTGTTTACGACATCATTACTGGTGACACGTCTTGAATTTATCAATACGATCCAGAAACGAAGCGCTAGTCCACGGTTTGGGTGTTTCAAGACGAATCAACGCCTACCAAAGCGAAGCGATCCAGAAGCCTGGCTACTAGGTGTCAATTCCTTTACGGAACCGTAGAAGCATCAACGCTGAATTGTATACTACCAAAAGTTTTCTCTGTTGTGAGCAACAAGCGACCAAACACAGGGCTCCACGGGCTACTGCTCCACCACGACAATGCGCCTTTGCACACCGCGGTCAAAACGAGGGACTTCCTGGACAGCACGCCGGGAAAACTCCTGGGTCACCCTCCTTACAGCCCTGACCTAGCACCGTGTGACTTCTTTTTATTCCCGAAAACAAAAAATCAGCTCAAAGGGATACAATTTTCGTCGCCGGAAGATGCGCTGTCAGCGTTCAAGCAGGCTGTAAACGAGGTGTCTGCGGCGGACTGAAAAAGGGTTTCGAAAACTAGTTCAGACGAATGAAACTTTGTAAGAGGCTAGTGGAGAGTACTTTGAAAAGATTTAATAAAAAAATATTTACCTATAGAACATTTTTATTTTCGCAATTTTTAAAGAGTTTCTATGTATTAAATCAACAATCAAAATCAAAATGTTTTATTTCACATAAACCTACATGGGTACTTATGAAACGTCAGAAGCTAGGTGCACGGTTCCAATTGGTCGTTTCCTACGGAGAAGAACCGGCAAGAAACTCCATGGTTACAATTACAATACAATAATCTATATTATTCCATAGTGTAATATAGATTATTGTCTTAGCTCGATTCCGTTTTACCACCTATTCCGGTTTTCACTAAATAAGTGTATCAGACCAGACATTAATAATGTTGATATCATTCATCGTTTTAGGGCTGATTTTTCAATCAGCTGATTTTATTCGAGGCATAATTTTGAAATTTTGACAGTTATTTCATACAAAAACTGTCAAACGTCAATTTTATTCCTCGAATAAAAGTTATCTGGCGATGGAAAAATCAGCCCTTAATAACATATCTACCTAGTTTTCATTTTATCGATCAAGCGACAAGTCTCTTAATTACCTACAATTTGATACGGCAGTAAAATTACCATGAAATTAACAAGGCTATGGAAATGCTATGTTTAAAGCCCACTTGCGCGTTCATGGCTTATCCAATACAACTCACTTGGGGTTTATCAAATAATTGTCACCACCAGAGTTAGAGGTAAACCTAGAGTTAAACTTTTAAATATTAAACACACCGATGTGGGAGAGATAAGTCGTTAAAATATGGATTAACGTTAACAATGTCAAAATAAATAAATTGACGTTAAGAGGTAGCACTATCTGAGGATAACTTATTTTGCATTTTTTATATTGTTCGACATGTTTAGTAACGAATTTTCACTTAAGAGCGTTTTCGTCGTACGGCTTTTCATACAAACTTTCAAGCTCTTATTTTTCGCAATGAATGAACCGATTTTAATGAAACTTCATACGCATAAGCAGAATACGAAGGTCTAAACAGTTAGTAGAAAACATTTTCGAAAAATAGTGTTACAGCCAATGATATTTTAGTAAACAGATATGTTATGAGCACGCAAATCGTGAAGACTAGAAAACGTCCTAATTGGGACGTATTGCCTTTAGTCTGTGTCACGCACGTCTACGAGTGAGACGGTGTGCGCAGCTACGTAATTACCATCCAAAATGCCATTTTGTGTATTTAGAAAGTGTACCAATTATGATACCAATGTTAATAAAACACAAGGAATCTCATACCACACGAAAGTACACATTATACTTCGATTTATTAATATATTTAAATTATTTTCCTAATATTCTGATATTTGGAGGTTAGGAAAAAGAAAGAGATGGAAAATACATTTTTTGTCGTAAGAACGACAAGGATGCGAGCACTCCGGACATAGAATAAAAGTACAGATGCGAATATTAGGCAGTAAAGTCATCTTTACAGCAGAGTTCTAGTTTCCCTTTTAATAACTTTTTTTTATAATTTTGTTTGATATATTTAATTAAAAATTAAACATGTCATAATATGTAGGAAAAGAAAATATTAATAGTTTATCGTTACCATAGTATGTCACAGATAGTGTTAAAATAAACCTACCATTGAGATTAAAATTAAATCTTTTCGAAGGTGTATGATTATTTTTACAATTGTATTTCTTTCTTTTTAAAACGTGTTTTATTTTTCACCTACCTACCTTTTACCTTTTTGTGTTTATTCGTTGCATAGGCACAAATCCCGACTACAAATTCTGTACACGCGGTTTGTACTTTCTGCCTAGTTAATTTGTTAGTCTATGATGCCAACGTGCGGTGATTGGTAGACCGAATAATGTTTGTTTACATTCACGCGCAATTGACAACATCTAGCTGTCACTTTTTTTCTTATTGGTTTTATCAAGCTATCCTTTTTCTATCCTTTTTAGTTGTAGTGAAATGTAATACGAATGAAAAGTGTGTATGTGTGCTGCCTCTCGGCGCGGAACACTTTTTTCTGTTGTTTTGTAAGTGTATAACATATCTGTTTATTAGAATATCATTGGTTACAGCCAAATTAGACCGATTTTAAATATTCCATAGAAACAGAGATTTCTAGTTATCTTTTTTTAAATAAGACATTTCAAAAATGTTTTCTACTAACTTTTTAGACCCTGGTATCCTGCTTATGCGTATGAAGTTTCATTAAAATCGGTTCATTCATTTCGAAAAATAAGGGCTTGAAAGTTTGTATGAAAAGCCGTACGACGTAGTGAAAATTCGTTACTATATTATTAGTTATTGTTATTATTAAGCAGGTAATATATTCATGAACTCATATAAAAATAAGTACAATTATAAAAAAAAACTTAAAACATATTTTTTCTTATCTGACGTTTTCGTCAATCAATAACAAAAATATGCATGAAATCCACATACAATACGATTAAAATGAAATGTCATGTTACAAAATACAAAGAAAGTATTACGTATCGTAATGTAAAAAAGATGGGTATACAATTTGCGGTAATTCATTTTTAATCGTATACGTATTGGAACCTACATACAATATGATTAAAATGAAATGTCATGTTACAACATACAAACATTTCATTTTTGTTCATTTTTGGTCGTAGGTATGCATATCAAAATGTTCGGGAAACTCAAAAAACACTAATGCCCAGGCATTAGTGTTTTTTGAGTTTCCCGAACATTGCAGTTAAATCGACAAAACATAAAATAGAGTTGCATTGTCTGTGCCCTAACTAACCCGCAGGGTAATTGCGTAACACACTATCAGTAGCAATGGGTTTCATTTTGACAGTTCAACAACATTCATTGCGTTATTTGCGTTGTTCAGCAGACACATTTTTTGAACATTATGGAGCAATGGATTAGAAATATGCTTCAAAATGATTCAAATTGATAGTAATAGTGTGTTAAGCAATTAGGGCGCCGGTGTTACTTTTTAGTGGCGCAACGCGTCATAAGTTAAAATGTTAATTACTCAACTCCGAGTTTACAAACTCTATATTTATTAATTTAACCCGACTAAACACGCAAGTGGGCCTAACTATGCTAACTTTAAATCACAAATAAGGCAACCGCGCATGAAACTGTTATAATAATTAATTTCAAGGACGTTACAATAGATATTATAAGTTTTATTGTAATTATTTGCCAAGAGTGTATGCTTCTGATTAGCCTATAATAGAAGTCCTCTGCTGGACATAATTCTATTAGCTGATGATGACACTTGCTCTTATTTTAATTTTAAAATAGACATGATACGGATGTATTACATGTCAACGATAGTCTGGCTGTTCTTTCGAAATGGTTCGCAGCTAATACTTTATATCTTTTACTTTATGCGAATAAAATTAAACGTTTTAAATTCTCATTACCAAATGTACCACAAGTGGTTCTAAATTTAAAATTGCATTGCCGGCTCTTTCAGCTAGATTAAATTTAGCTGCATAATTAATTATACAGTAAAAAAAATAAGGCAGTTGACTGATATAACTACAGTAAGGTTAATATAATTTGCTCATTTCCACAGATGTATTATGTCTTATTAAAACTATGTGGAAGACAAGGATGTTTGGCAATAATTCCTTCTGCACATGTGGCTTTCCTGGTACCTCATTAACGGCATAACTATGTAAATGTCTAATAACTGCTCCCAATTTACGATGTAGTTTTTTTTACACACTTCCTTGATAATCTTGTCATTATTTGACATTATATAAATTCTAACTTCAACTTTTTATTAGTGGCTTTTGTCGAGAACATAATATTCAGATTTGTTACAATTGTGATGCCAATCATGTCATTTAGTTTAATGAAAAATAAAAACTTTTTTACAAAAAAAAAAACAACCGACTTCCAAAAACACTATAAATAAAGAGAAAAATAACTTTAATTTCGGAAGTCGGTGTCTTTGGATTTGTATTTTAGTTTTTTGCCACCGACTTCCGAAATTAAAGTTATTTTTCTCTTTATTTATAGTGTTTTTGGAAGTCGGTTGTTTTTTTTGTAAAAAAGTTTTTATTTTTCACTTTTTAGCGGGTCAGTTTGTAATTTATCTAAGTTATAATAGCCTAGTGTATAATAGCCTAGTGTCTGCTTATCACCATTTACAAAATATTGCTTTTCCCGATGCATGGACGTTAATTGTTGAGGAGTTCTCCTAGTAAGAACCAGGAGAACTGGAGCTGATTGAGAAGTCACCATCAGCTCCACTTCACCATACGCATTGTAATGAGCATAAATTGCTTAGCAGCCATATTAAAGTAATCGAATCGCAACCCGTGAAATATTTGTCATTGAGTAGTGCCATTTGTGGTCTTCATCATCAGCTCCACTTTACCAAATCATAATTTCCGAGAGCAAATGCTCAAGGTACTTTAATAATAGACTTAGGCAAGAAAAATTTTGCTAAGGGCCAAGTTTATGTTACGCTTAGTCGTGTAAAGACGCTGGATGACATTGTATTATGCGACTTGGAACCTACCAAATTGCTAAATAGACCACATGACGAAAAGGCATTGCGTGAAATGCAACGATTGAGGCTTTTATAAATCATCATCAGCCAATTGCAGTTTACTGCTGGACGTAGACCTCCCGAAGTTTGCGCCAACGTTCACGATCCTCCGCTTCTCTCATCTAGCCACTACCGGCAACCTTTGTTATGATAATTATACAGAAGAAAAACTCGCAAAAGTATTTCACTTTAAGAAGTATTTATTAGTTTTTAGACTAGATGCTGATAATCCTGGCTGGAGCATCAGGCCAGACTTATGTCAACATTGCATTGAACTTAAAATTTTGTCCTGTTTAAAATGAGCCCAAACACGACTACGGTGCTGTAATTTCAAGGTTTGTACTTTTTCTGATGCTCGACTGGCTTCAGCATAAGGTCTGGTCTGGTAAGGTAACGTACTGTTAATGAGGAACACCGAAGTACATAGGTACTTCGGTGTTCCTCATTAACAGTACGTTTATCCACACATCAAGCCCTTTTCAATGAGCCTAAACACGATATATCTGCTGTTAGTTGTCGAGGAATTAGGTACTCTGCAGACTATCCTGACTGCAGCATCAGGTCATAACTTCATGATCATGAGACCAAAATTAAATGTGGCAAATGCCCTATCAAACATCAAAACAATTTACTAAAACAGTCCTTGCCTGTTCGAGTAACTTCTTACTGTTAAGGAGTTGTACCTTCCATCATCAGCCCAGCTACCTGAGATGGCGACAACCGTACGCAAATACACAAGATACTTCATAAAATATGCGAAAAACAATAAGTGAGCCTATAAAATTTGAGGGTTGCTCTCGATTTCTCTAAGATCCCATCATCGGATCCTAAATTGGTGACAATGGGACCACCTCAGAACTGTCTACTGTCGAACAAAAAAAGAATTTTGAAAATCCGTCGACAATTGGCGGAGTAATCGATGAACAAACATACAAAAAAAAAAAACATCCGAACATAGTACCTCCTCCTTTTTGTGAAGTCGGTAAATAGGTATTTTATTGTGATTATTTATCTTTTATATTCTGTGAATGTGAGGATGTTGCAGCCCTGACTGTAATTTGTTGGCCATTTTTTATCTTCTTAAGTAGGTACCAGGTATATGTCGACAGCCCAACACTGTGTCCTCCCATGCCTATTAACATTGTAAAAGCCAATTATTTTAAAAAGATTAACTGGAGTTTCTTGCCGACTCTTCTCTATAGGAACCTGCCAATTGGAACCGTGTACCTAGCTTCTGACGCTTCACAACTGCCCCTGTAGGTTTATGCATAATATTTTTTTTTGGTACCACTGCCCACAAGCATAGGTACCGGGATTAAGGGAGGCGTGAACAGGAATACTCGTCACTTCACACCCCACACAAGTAAGCTAAGGTGTGCACCGCGCTGTTTTAATGCTAAGAATGTTAAAGCGAATCCTCAGCGGCAAGAAATGTGGCCCAAGCCCTAAACACCGTATAAAAGGTTTATTTTGTTCACAAATTCACGTTTAGGGTTGGGCCACGTTTATTGCAGCCGAGTGTATGTATCTAATAAGCATAAAATTAAAAGTTAACCAACCACCCAGTCCACAGGTGTAGCGATTTTGGCGTTATCAGTCAACTGCAAGGAGTCCAACACACGCAGTATCTCACTGGAAAGTGAAAAATTACATATTTATAATTAATAATACCATACTCAGTTATTAACAGCAGCCTTTATCAGAGAAAGAATGGAATACTTATCATGCCTTGCATGCCCTGATACCCCCTGTACGGATAGAAACGGAGGATTAGACTTTCACTAATCAGTGAGTCTAATCCTCCGTTACTTTCCGTACTGTAATATAACATATCATCACGCCTGTAATCTCTGAAGAGTTTGGCAGGGGAGTACCTATGTTACACCCACATTTAGCCAGTTGTAAGTCTCATGTTATACAACAGGGCACGCCCATTGCCATAAACCGAGCACAAATCCAGAGCTCCGGAGAGAGACCGAGCTGCTACTGAAAAATTCCTGATAGAAAACCCCAATTACATTTTGCCTAACCTGGGAATGGAACCTAGGAACTCATGTTCAGTAATAGCACTTGCGACAACTAAACCAACGAGGCAGTCAATACTGTAATATTCACAGCTAAATTCTGGGATTCGCGCTCAGAAGAAGAGGGATCGAATCAGTCCTCAGTATCTTTAAGTCGAAGATTATTCTACAGCTATTATGTTGGGCCACGAATTTTTCGTCTTGGTTGAGTTTATTAACATAAATCCCACAGACCTGTAGGCCATTTGTGGGCTCTACTGTATACCGCGACGAAAGACAATAGCGCAGCCACCAGCCACTCCAGACTTGTTAGCTACTGCACCGTTATCTACTGGTTAGGTGACGATGAACAAGCAAGTTTTAGAATACAAATTCTGGTATTGGATCTTTAATCTGGCATTATATAAAATGTTAAAATAAATTATAAAATATAAATAAAATATATAAAAAGTATAACAATGATTGAGCGGAAGTACCTGTTATGAACTACTGTAACAATATTTATTCAAGTGTTATTACTTTTATAGTCTCACGCCACAAGTTTCAATACTCCGATGGCTCGTCATTTTGTCAACATTCTTCATCCACTTGACCGACAATCCGATAAACCATTGTCCAATAATATAAACGACTTTAAAGATAAATATTATCGTAACTACTGATAACATTACACTGTAAACAATGGCGGCTTGTGTCATTTGTGGTCATAACACATATCATATTGTATATTGTGTTCCTATTACTTAAATTCTTTATTGTACCTACATCAGATAGAAATTCAATAATTCCTGTTGTTCAGCAGGTTAATCAAGCGTTGGTATTGAATTATTATTATTATATTATTTATGTTGGATTCAATACCATGATAACTGCATTGGTCCTTACTCAAACCAACTTATGAATGGAAATGGCAGCTCCGAAAAGTTAGCATATTATGTTAATTAAACGAAAAATATTGCGTTTAAAAATTAAGTACTCATCTTGTCGTTCTGCTACTTGTACCTACTGTCACCAAGAGAGATGATTTTGTTCGTATAAATTTATCGGTTTCTTACTAAACTTAACTATATCCGACGACCCTGATTACTAATCTCTTTAGGAGACTGTACAGAGTACCATCAAACATTGTCACTCAAGCAGTGTTTTAATTAATCCTAAGCCATTACTAATAGAAATGACAAAACACTTACTCAAAGTTTCTGCCTGTAGTGGCTGGGTAAAGAAAAGACAGCCTGAATTTCTTGGTTGGGTCAATGATGAAGAGAGCACGCGCGGTGAGAGGAATTCCTGAACAATCCACTTCATCTTTGTCCACCATGCAGAGCTTCTTGGCAATGTCTCTATTCTTGTCTTCAACTATTGGATATGGGAACTTCTCATCCTCATTGCAACCTGTAAAGTATTTAGGATTTCTTTAGACAAGATGAAAAACATATTAGCACGGCATGCCTTAATCTCAAATATAATTGTTTTTCTTACTTTTTTGTGTTAATGATACTAATTCAAACAAACTTATTTATACAAATTGGACTAATATTTGTGCTTTTTGAACACAATTTGGTGAAAGATACTTACTACCTTCACTTGGTGAAATGATAAAGATCAAAGAAATTATCAGTAGCTGCCTTCTTTCATTGACAAACACAAGTCCAGACTCTGAAGTATGAACTTGTGTCCGTTTAATAGCAATAATTATGTGGAATACCATCGAGGATGATATTACAAATAGCTGCTATTTCACTGACTGTTGTTCAATAATATATTCATGTTGGTCTTACATATTAGGATATTCATGTTTAAACTACACTTGCTTAATTATTTAAGAGTAACTGACCCGGCAGACATTGTCCTGTACAAAAAATTCTGAAGATAAAAGTAGTTTTCAGTTTTTTTTTGAAGTTTCTAGGAAACATCCAAATTTTTCTTTCCATAAAACCAGGATTGGGACTTACGAAAATAATAAATTAAAAAATACCCAAATCAGTCCAGTTGTTCTCAAATGATTGCGCTTGCTGACAAGCAGCATTTCATTTTTATTTTAATAGATTTGAAGCATCAGTTTCTTGCTTATGTTTTTTTTTTCAAAGAAGTCTTCATCAGACACTCGTAATTATTACGTCTTTCCTGGGCCACCCCACCCTACTCGTAAGTTATTATTTTACAAATCGTCATTGCGCTTGCCAAAACCGCTTTTGTTTATAGTCCAGTTTCCAGGGGAGACAAACTAAATAAATGGATGAACAACTGTTCATCATTTTCACTTGGTATCTCAGTTCATATATAAGTAATATTTTTTGCCACCATACTGCATTTTTAATTTATTGACAAGTCCATCAATCATTGAATAAAATAGTTTATTGTCTCCCCTGAAAACTTGACTATAAACAGAGAGGTTTTGGCAAGCGCAACAACGAAATACTGTTAAATATTATTTATTTATTAACTCAACATCACAGGAACTCATTACAGGAATTTCCAAATTCAATAGTGTGGCCATAATTACAGTATTATTATTTACCATAACATATTATGTACATCGTGGTTTTTGTGAACTCATTTAGAGAACAAGTAAAAATATCTATGTTGTCTGCTACATTAATATTACCTGCAAAACACTGAATGTCTTTGCACCACTCCACGTGAGACTCAATACTATCACAGGACAAGCCAACAACTTTCGTGTTGCGCTTTTGAAACTCTGGCATCAGTTTCAGGACTCTGGCCAACTCTGTAGTACATACTGGAGTGAAATCCGATGGGTGGGAGAATAGAATACCCCATCTGGAAATTATACAACACTTTATTAGGAGGCGAAGAGTTTGAAAAAAACTGTAAATGTCTTTAAAGAAGTGTTCAGGGAATGAAAGGGGATAATTTAAACACAAACTAGACTTTTTTTAAGACACATTCTACTTTATTAGGTGCCATTATGAAGTTTTCTGAAATACGTTACAAAATATATTTTAGTCATACCACTGTTAGTTTCAAACCATGTATACCGTGCTTTAAGATTTTGGTTATTGGTGTTTGCACTGTCTAAAACTTATAAATCAATTGACATGTTTGAGGTTTGTGCTTGTTTGCACTATTATGTGTTTGTCTCGAAATTTGTTTATGTTGTGTATAGTGCAAGGTATAGTGTATTCTGTATTCCAAAATAAGTCAGTAATTCAAAACATGCAGTGAACAACATGTGAAAGATTCATTCCTACAGAAACTTTTTATTATGAAATTGGTTTAAAAAGAGTAATGAAACATGAATGAAACAAAGGGGACTGGAGAAATTTGAATGGAAGGTGGTCTGTGGAGCAATTGCAATATGGTACTTATAGGGCCCCTTTTGCAAATGGAGCAGAGCATCAAAATTTTGAGAAAAATAGACTTTTGGAATTACGGGATTTACAAGGACGTGCCTAGGAGAACCATTCTTAACTTTTTGAATAATTACCTACTGCATTCCCTGATTTTGTAAAAATGATACAGTCAGATTGAAAAAGACATTCTTACTTTTCGGTTATCACATTTTACACATTTTTATCACACATTACCATTTTACATTTTTATCTTTACGGTGCCAATCGATGTAGACTTATATTAGGATTAAAATAAGCTTCTAGACCAACTTACTAGGAACTATGAAAGTAAAGTACTAAGTCACAAATAAAACAGCCAAAAATACATTTTACAATAAATTAAACAAAAAATTTTCATAATAGCATCATTATCATAAAATCCATCAACTTTATATTATAGCAAAAAAAATCTGACTGTAAAAAAAGGGTTTTTATAATAATATTGTAAACTTCACAATATTTTGTCTAATTATGTAAAGTATAAGTTGTGAACTGTAATATTTTATATAATAATTTATGAATTCTTTGTGATCTAATTTAATTGAACTTAATATAATTTACTGATAGCATGTATTATTTCATTTCATATTTAGTTAATTAATTTCTTAAAATAATATTTAAGTATGTTACATTTGTATGGCCTACATTAGTGGCATAATAAGTGACACCAACGTAATTATCCTGCGAACATCCTGTACCTTATATATGCAAATAAATAAATGATTGTCTTTTTTTTCCACTTTTGTCCAGACTGCTTTGTGTTCAGTAAATTGTGTAACAATGTAAACTTAGATACATTCTACAGAAAAAGGCGTTTTTAACATGTCTCTATATTAATGTTTTGCAAGTGCAAACATACAGTTAAACACAATGTTTATACCCCAATTTAAGTTTAGATGCACAAGTTGACTTATGCAGTTATGTGATATGAAACTTTGAACCCTGGTTTCTTTTTACCTGTAGGTATGTACATATGTTGTTTAATTGACATTTATAGCAAGACATAAGACATAGTTGGCAACTTCACATATTTCATGAGCCAAATAAAGTCTTACAAAGTCATTGCTAGTCATCTGAAGTATATCTGACCATAGGCATAAAGGCACACTAAAGGATTCCGTATCAATTTACAAGACAATTATTTCATTTAGTAATTGCCACAAACATGGACAACCAAACGTGGAGTATGAAAATAATGTGTAAAACTTGATACTTCTTGTTGTAGGTTTAGCTAAAGTATTGCCCTGACAGTTACTTTTTTTAAATAAATTGTTTTTGTAAGTATACAAATAGCGCCGGTTTAAAAAAGATTGTTTCTAAAACTTACGAATCTCCAAGATGGTTATAAAAGTCTATCTCTCCAATGGTCGAGTTTGCAGTAAAATTAGGAAAAGCATCTCCTAATAGCAACATTTTCAGGTTAGGTAAATATTATGCGCTCAATTTAATTATAAAGCGCGACGGCTAATGTATTCCACTTCTTTAATTTTCGCCTGATAATTCTTACAAAATAACCACACAAGATGACAAATTCCCAATAAAATAATTTTACGAATGAAAAGTTATTCCGAATTTAAATATTTTTTTTAATTCCCGCCTGCTGCCAACGACTTACAGCCAGTATGTAATTTTATTTTCTGCATTGTTGTGTTGATTGTTCGGAAAGAACCAAAGAGAACCTTTGAAAGAACCATCATGGTTCGCACAAAAAAGGTAGTGTCTCTGGCTTACTAACATACTAAAAATAAAATAGTGCTGCAAGATAGGCCATTTGGTAAAATATAATTTAGATACAAACTGCTGGATACACACGCAGCAATTTTAGTTACCGTCGATGTTAAAATCTCACGTCCCACAGATTTTGACAATCGATTTATCGTTACCGCCAGGTATCGAACTTTGTGTGTGGACTGGAATCAATGGACTTTGATCGCCAGTGAGCGCGCCTTGTGGCGACTAAAGTTGCTGTGTGAACAGGCGTGAGATAATGTAGTAATGCCCTACATTACTACGTTATCTCACGCCTTAGAGAATGTAACACGAGAAGGCTTAGGCGCAATACTAAAAAAGTGTTTTTACAAGCTTTTTTTATCAATATCGATATTCATTCGGAATTGTAATTTGAAATTTTGATTCCATGAAATCAAACAGAAATTAGTATAACTACAATAATTAAAAAAACTTTTTTACAAAAAGAAAACAACCGACTTCCGAAAAACACTATAAAGTGATAAATAACTTTAATTTCGGAAGTCGGTGTCTTTGGATTTGTATTTTAGTTTTTTGCCACCGACTTCCGAAATTAAAGTTATTTATCACTTTATAGTGTTTTTCGGAAGTCAGTTGTTTTTTTTTTGTAACAAAGTTTTTATTTTTCACTTTTTAGTTTTCAGTTTGTAATTTATCTAAGGTACAATAGCCTAATGTCAACTGCTCATCACCTTTTACAAAATATTGCTTTACCCGATGCAGGGACGTTAATTGTTGAGGAGTTCCCCTAATAAGAGCCAGAAGAACTGTAGCTGTTTGAGAAGTCACCATTAGCTCCATTTCACCATATGCATTGTAAGGAGCATAAATTGCTTAGCATATTAAAGCAATCGAATCGCAACCCGTGAAATATTTGTCATTGAGTAGTTCCGATAGCCATCTGTGGTCTTTATCATCAGCTCCACTTTACCAAATGATGATTTTCGAGAGCAAATGCTCAAAAAAGTATTTTCCGTATCGGTTCGTAAATGACGGAGTTATGAAATATGAAAAGATCGTTAATGTAGATAAATTTTTAGGTTTTTGTTGATTTTTTAAAAACCGCTTGTCCGATTTCGATAAATTTTTTATGGGACCATTTGGGAAGCATACCCTTTTTAACAAAAAAAGATTTTTTCAAATCGGTTGGCAAGCGACGGAGTAATGCGCGAACAAACATAAAAAAAAAAATACACACATCCGAATTGAGAACCTCCTCCTTTTTTAGAAGTCGGTTAATAAAAGGAATAAAGTTGTTGTTATTTTAATAATTTTGACTGTTTTAATATCATTTTGATATTTATATTTTAAGTTAGTTAAAATTTTAAGTGATATTCAAATTATATAACCACTAAAATAGAAATACAAAAACTGAAAACGTTGAACATAAAAAAACATTTTATACAACAATAAATTACTACTTAATTCCTATTATGAAATTATTGACTTATCAGTTTTGGATTCGAACATGATCCCGACACTACAGAAGTCTAGTTGAGCATTTGAACTCAGTTATGCTGATTTGATGTTTATTCGTTTCGGTCGTTAATTTTTTCGTAATGAAAAAGAATAACAATTTGAATTTTTGTTTTGATTTTTTTAAATTTTATTGTCTCTTGACTGGGCAAATGTCTCCCCCATACCTTTCCATTCGTCTTTGTCTGCTGCCTTTTCGGCTAGTCGGTCAAGAACGAGACTCGGTCGTTGCAACAGCGTTTTTAGGCCTGCCTCCTCGGTGACGACGCCCGTCTTTAGGCCCCACTGTGTGACGACCCTGGTCCATCATGTTTAAACATAAAAACGAGCTGTAGCGAGACTAGATCACGTCACGAACCCAATGTGAGGTAAAACTCGAAACAAAACGTGTTTTATGTTGACTCGTATGAAAATCAAAATGTTACTAAGAGGTTACGATTTTGAATTTCATCAAAAGCAGGACTTAAATAAATCCTAACTATGGAATTAATTTGACGTATTTTTTATAACGTTTTTACAGGATTGAACGCACAGCTAGGTATTTTTACTAAGAACCGCGCGCCTTTAAAACGATTCATGATGTGCTTTAAAATCAACTGTATAAAAATCCGCCCCTAAGACGACCATTAATTTTTATGAACATATTAGAACATATTTTTTTTTCATGTTACTGGGGGGGAATTGTTCAAGAAGGCCTTTATAGTATATTCTTTATAGTTATATTCTCTGAGTTTCACACACACACCGATTTTGACATAGATGGAAATACTGTTTCGACAAATTGCTGGCGATTAAAGTTGCTGCGTGTGCATCTAGCATAACATTTTGCTTCAGTCACAAACGAACAATCAACTATAGATTATACGCATTAGTACGTTTCTATATGGTATTAAATCGATTGAAATTAGAAGTACATCACTATTCATCCAATCAATGGCGTCACCGTCAATGACCCAACCCGCAACGTACAGTTTTGTAGTTTTCAACTTATTTATACCGAGTTACAATTTAATTTTTTGATTTGAAAGTGTAACATCTTCATACGGTAAGTAAAATATCTTACAAAAAGCATTTATATATCTATATTATCCTGATAGCGAGTTACTTGTGATCGAACTCTACACAAAATGGACGTCAAAGGTATTGTGACGTGATTATGTAAAAATACTTATCAATATTGGATATAACTGCACCGGTATGTAGATTAATTAATGTTGTATTCAGTGTGATCCATTCTGGTGCATTAGACACCCTCGTATGTTCCTGTATGTGTACATTTAAATAGAACAACAGTCACGACGGAAACGAACAGGAAGGCATGTTAATGAGTGGCGGCGCACAGGCAACCGCCTATCGCGCTATCGGTGCATCTAGAGAGATGTCTTTGTTTTTTAGCATCCTGAAAATCACCATACGCTTTTATTTACATGACCCCTTTTGGGGTCATTGCCCTATATCGTGCTTATGGAATGTAGTTCTATTTATCGTTATAAAATGCTTGTATTCTATTTGCTGTGCGAGTTATTCACCTACATTGTAACCGCCTACACTGATTAGTCAGATGCTAAATTTTCAAGTGCCTACTTAAATGTGTCTCAGATTGTATTTACATTTGACTGTGACTATTGTTGTTTATATTATGGTATTCAGAAGATGATATATTTTTAATATAAATGTATAGTAGGCAGTACCGAAATCTTTTCCATTTTAACCATCAAGTTTGGAGAGTAATGCTTAAAAAATATGTAATGAATACATTCAATCTAATTAACAGTGTCATCAATCAAACAATAACTATTTGTAATATCAACAATTATTACATATTTACTATGCAGTGAAATCATTCTTGTGATACCTTAAGCAGCTAGCTGCTTCAGCGAATGTGCATTGTTTTACATACAGCCATTATGTCTGCTAAGTGTACTTGTGTAAAATTATGTGACTATCACAATTTTATTAAAACAATTAAAATAAAAAAACAAACATTTAATTTTTTGAAAACATGTAGGTGTAACGTCTTCAAAGTTATAAAAAAGTGCTTGTAGATAAGTAAATCACTATTGATATACCTATAATATATTATGGAAACAATGGATTTAGAATATCCGTGCAACAACAATGTGAAATGAACCACAAGCTATTGATAAACTATTATCTATTTTTGGTAACATTGTCAATCTCTTGCCCTTGTCCTAAGTAAATATATAGTGATCTTTCCCTTAAATATATAGCGATCTTCCCCTTATCCAAAGTAAATATATAGTGACTTGAAACACCCCACGGTTTCACCTGCATAAGTTTTGATCCCATGGAAATATTGGGATAAAGAGTATCCTATGTCCTTTCCTGGGACTCAAACAATCTCTACCAAATTTCATTTAAATCGGCTCAGTGGTTTATGTGTGAAGAGGTAACAGACAGACAGACACACTTTCGCATTTATAATATCAGTATGGATAGATATTTCTATTTTGTAGATTTTCTTAACACGTTCCGGGACACTAAACGCACAATAATAAAACTTCTATTGTGTCTCGTGTTGTGTCCCGGAACGTGTTAAAGATTAATGGCATAATGGAACATTTGGTTTAAATATAGGAAAAATACAGTTTTGACAAAAGGTTTGAATTGTATGTTTTATTATTAATAGGTACATTTATTATTGTGTATTATACAGCTGTGCTTGTCTTATCAATAAGTTATTTTGTCATGAAAATCAAGGTTATGTTCAGTGATAGATGTTCCGAATTGATTTATGCTTCATATGGAAATTGACATCTTGAATACCGAAGCATTGATTGCATGTGACATGTTGCATGTTGCATCCGCCCGCGGTGTCGCGCGCGTCGGAAAATAACATCCTTTGTGAATGGCCTACAGTCGACATTCACATTCATTATAATAGGATGAGGTAACCATCAAATCAGTGCTATTGATTTTATGCTCTGTTCTGAGCTTATCAATATTTTCAGAGATCCCTATTAAGTGTGTATATTATAATAGTTGACATTTCGTTTCTGCCTTTTGAAATATTTATTTTAATTGATTTACCAAAGGTCAACCGTCAACATAAACTACTCCAGTGAAAGGTGATGACGTTTATTTTGTAATGCTGTTGCCCATACTCCAGTCTCTGTTGCACACAGTCGCCTTTTAAATATCAAAAACCTATGTTTTATTTTACTATTTCATTTTATTTATAATTTTATAACTAATACAAATAATGAGAGATCAGTTTATAGCAGCAATCCTTAATGAAACATTTTATGTTAATTGGCCTAATAAGTATTTTGTTGAGAATCAAAATACACAAATATTATTCCCTGTTAATATTTGTTATGTCTTTAGTGTATAAAATATGCCTCACTTGTTATGACTTCTTTGTGCGACTTTTTCTATTACCTACATACATAACTCATGTCTTTTTTTCATGAGTAATCACCATAAAAAATTATTTATTGTTACTGCAAATGTTTCTCCTTGTAGCTAGCTAGTCTATTCAGTTTCTTCTCATGAAGTCATGGATTTTGCTATTGAAATCTTGTGTGTGCTTCTCATACATGTTTATTTTATGTTAAGGCACATAAGTACTCATTGTGTCTCTTCTATAATAAAAACTAAGGAACAGTTGAGGAGTTCAAGTTGAAATAAGGCATTCATAAAATTTACATTTTTCTGTTATGAATCTTTGTGTCATTATTCTTAAATAGGGCTTGTCATGTTGTCACTAACGCTATATTTAAAATAAAATATCAAGTTGTGTAAACAAAACGCCTAGAGCCGCCTGAAGCATTCTTTTCTTTGTTGTTAAAAAAAGCTTGCGTTACATTGCTTTGCACTATATATTCAAACCCTTCTGATATTCTTACAGGCAACAAACTTTGCAAGCAACCTGGCTTAACACGGTATTTGTTTTGTTCCAGACTACTTCTTGAGGGTTGCTATGGTCAGAGAATCGCTGCGGTGCTTTAGAAAGAGCGAGTAAAAGTTTTCATCAAAGATATCTGTTGAGAAGTTACCAATCATTCGTGAACATGCAGACGATCAAGTGTGTGGTGGTAGGCGACGGTGCCGTCGGTAAAACGTGCCTACTCATAAGTTACACAACCAACAAGTTCCCATCTGAGTATGTGCCCACTGTGTTTGACAACTATGCTGTCACTGTCATGATAGGAGGAGAACCTTATACACTGGGTCTCTTTGATACTGCAGGTAAATATATATTTTTTGTATGATTATGTCATCCAATGTTATAAAGTCACCAATGTTTTTGTCCATTAGGAAATATGATCAGAAACAGATAACAATATTGCCATCCTGCTTATGAACAGATGACCAGATATGTTTAGTTACAATACAGAACATATTGATAGCAACAGTTTGGTCAACTGGGCAAGAGTGAAAGAGACTAAAGTTTCAGTTCGTGTCAAGGCAGCTAATGATATATTTGAATTGTAAACAGAAATCAAGACTTTCTTTGCAAAAAAATCATTGATATTATTACTTTGGTGTAAATAACTTATTGATTTGCTGATAACTTTTTACTTTGTACTTACAGGTCAGGAGGACTACGACAGGTTGCGACCGCTAAGTTATCCACAGACGGATGTTTTCCTTGTTTGCTTCAGTGTAGTAAGCCCCAGTTCATTTGAAAATGTCAAGGAAAAAGTAAGTGGATATTATTAAACGTTCGCAGAGATAAACACATCGCCCATTCTAATATTACGTATATTTAAATGTCAATTAACATTAAGAAACAATATTATTTAGCACAATTTATTATGCTAATAAAATGTTTCAACAGAATAGCTTAAATCAGTAGCAGCAATTTGCAGACTCTTTTGTTATTATTAATTCTGTCTAATATACTCATTATGTAACATGGTTCAGTACTTTTTCAAAATTTATTGAAACCATAATTGTTAACAGCTGCTAAAAGTAACAAACAGTAAACATAATTTAATACTACATAGAAAAACCTAAAGGCTGATTGATGGAGCTGTATATTTTTAAATATACAGCTCCATCAATCTGCTTAGTTTGTTCCCAACTATGTTGGTTTTGGCTTCCATTTTGATGCAGCTGAATAACTAAATGTTATATACATCTGTCTTACATAGAACAACTGCCTATCTGACCTCCACAACCCAGTTACTGACAACACAATACCCCTTGGTAAGCCTGGTTGTCAGACAGCTATCATTGATAAATCTAATTCGTTCATGTAATTTCCAGTGGGTGCCAGAAATAACTCATCATCAACAAAAGACGCCTTTCCTTCTGGTGGGCACTCAGATAGACTTGCGGGACGACCCGGCCACGATGGAGAAACTGGCCAAGATCAAACAGAAACCCGTATCTCTGGAGCAGGGCGAGAAACTAGCAAAGGAACTCAAGGCTGTCAAATACGTCGAGTGCTCAGCGCTCACACAGGTATGACCCCGTTACTCTGAACCTTGTTGAATGATTTCAATAACTAGCTACTCACCCCTCCTCTGTACAACTTTGTTCTAATTAATCTAATTCTTTGCCGTATTATTTTAAAGGCGTAATTTAAATATTACGCCTTTTATTAGACATTCACACATGAACAGTTTGACTGAAAGACAACATGGTTTGTTTTCCATTACACTGACCGATCTTTGGTAGACAAAATGTTTTATGAATATTTACCTAAAACACGTCTCTTTAAGTTTTTATGGAATGTGTAATTGTTGTCATAATAACGTAAAATGAAACTGTTGGCAAGTGAGGGCAACTGTCTTTGGCTTGCTATGGGAACAAATTAAAATAGTGACCGAATTACATAAGTTTCAAATATCTACAGAAAGGGACATACTGTTTTACTTAATCTAACTCCATGTAGTTTGGATATCTGCACTTATAATTTCGAACCAAAGAATACTGCATTCCACGAAAACGAATTTTAAATGCTATATCAGCGCAGGTTTGAAACTTGTGTCTACTTTTGTGCAACAAAATCTTTACCTCCCAATTATTTCACAATACTAAATTCATTATTATTCAATCAATTTCGTAAATTATTCAGAAATCTATACTTATATTATAAATTCGAAAGTAACTCTGTCTGTCTGTATGTTACCTTTTCACGCCTAATCCACTGAACGGATTTCGATAAAATTTGGTAGAATGATAGATTGCATCCGGGGAAGGACATCGGATAGTTTTTATCCCGATATTCCCGCGGGATCGACACTTATGCGGGTGAAACCGCGGGACGCTGCTAGTATAATTATAAATTAATCAATCCAAGTTTTCTATATTTTTAATTAAAACATTGCATAGTCATGTATAGGCCACTCCGAGTAATTAATAATATTGTATTGAATAGCAAATATCAAGTAGCAGTGTGATAGCCTGTGAAGATAATTATGTCGTGTAAGATATCTCTTGTTCCAGTTGTTGTATTAATTAGGCACGTTAAGTCCTGCCTGATTATTTGCTAGTCTATATCATGTTCATTTTAGCGCTTAAAAAACTCCCCTTTGACGTGAGTTTACTCTTTTTTTTCGATTACTGCGGATAATGTCATGGGTACGGTCATTTCGTCTTGGAAGGTAAAAGTAAATTTCTTACATATTGTTCTCTCGTTTTCCAGAAAGGATTGAAGAACGTGTTCGATGAGGCCATACTAGCAGCGTTGGAGCCCCCAGAACCTGCCAGGAAAAAGAGATGTGTACTGTTGTAAAGTCACCCGGGCCCCGTACGAGCCGCCCCACCACGACGCGAGTGTGCCCGTGAGTGCCGCGTGACGCCGCGCCACCCGGCCCTCCTCACGCGTACATTTTAGTATTTTACCATATAATATTATTCATAACGAAATGGTTTTTGAACAAGTAATTAATTAACTTTTATTTATGATGTTATAATGATTATTAAGTCTTTCCGGGATATATTCAGATATTTTAGTCGGAAATATATGCGTCGCTACTACATTTAATATCGTTTAATGAAATAAAAAAGGGAAATGTATTTAAAAAAAAGTGTTTGTACTCTGTTTAAACATGAGTGGTGTTCTGGATTTTTTATAGAACGAATAGCGATCGTGATTTAAGAAAGCAAACGAATACTTTTATAATAATTACTGTAGCTCAAACACATAAGGAGCTGTTCTAGTTTAGACTAGACTAGAGGAAATTACAGTAGCCTCTGCAATGAATAAACTTTAACTGTGGGCACATTTACTATTTCGTAACGTTAGTCGATCTATTCCTTTTCAATAGATAACGTTTCGATTCATATCGCCGCTCGATAGTCACCCATAATAAACCCTTTCCAATATTTGTATAATCAAATAGAAACTTAGCTTATGTCGAAACGCAAATCTATCACTATTGTAAAGTTACTGAATGTGTGTTGCCAACAGTTCCAATAGTAACTTTTAAAGTTACCACAACAAACGTGGTTAAATACTAAATTAATTTAAAAAAATGAAAACTCTTCAAAACGTAACTTTTATCGTATTATATATTTTAACAACCAGGCAAAATACTTACATAATTCTTCCAAAATGGATCCAAATTATCCCCAATCCATTATAGAAGGACTGAATTCTTCAAGCTCTAGTATAGTTAATCTTTAGTAAAAAATAAGACAAAGTCATTACTGCGACGTGTACCTTATGATATGCGTCACCGCTGAGTTCGATCGTACGTCTGCCGTACATTGTACAATGAAAGGGATTCGGACCTTGTTTGGATTAAGCTAAAGCAAACTGTTATAAATGCTTTTTATCAATAAACTTAATAGTAACACCACACAATATATTTGAACCGTAAGTATTTAATTTAAATGGCTATAGGCACGCTCCCTATAACATGGAACATAACTACTTTCCTTCGGGGAATGCAGGCGTGTGATATCATGTTTTATTTTGTTATATATTTACGGTTCATGTGGAACCAATTAAGGCTAACAGTTAAGGCAATTTAGATAATTTTCTTTCCCTAGTTATGATGGGAATGATTTCATCCGTCGCTAATAAAGTAGGCTAATAATTTAAAAACGTTGAATCGTCCGACTGCGGAAAAGTTTTTTTTTTTTTTTTAAATATAAATTCATTCTTTCCTTTCTGTAGTTTGACTGATATGAAGAAATTGTACACTAACAATAACTTTGTATTTATAGCATAAACGTAATGGTATTGATCGGATAACGAAATTGTCTATGCTGGCTGTGTAAGCTGGAATCGATGAAGCAACTTCATGCACAATATTTGCTAAGCACAGTGCGTCTATGTATTTTTATAAGTATTACTTGGTAACATACTAACTTTTATTGAAATCATTATATTTTAATTAATACAACGCCTGTCTCAAGGGACGAACTTCCACGTTTGTGTTTTATATTATTTCGATGTGTTCTAAATAGTTTTACAAATAATTTTGATACATAACACTAAAGATTTACTTAACACCAAACTACTATACTATACTTAGCATAATATTCTAAAAAAAAAAACAAAAAAATTATCGCTAGAAATCGTTATTTCAAACGATAAAGTAAATCGTAGAGTTTGTGATGCTATACAGAGTATAAATATGATTATTATACAATAATAACGAATCATGCAATGAGTTTGGACTGATAATTACATAAATTCATCATTCCATGAAATATTTTTGCATTTATTGAACATAAAATTCTTTCGAGTAAACATTATAGTCGACCTCGTAATTGCTTTACCACCCTAAGGTTGAATGTCACTTGCACGTCATGAAACGACAAGGTCTATTTGTCTTTGTGACAGTTAGTTTCAAGACTTGGAGTCCATTTTAAGACACGACGTTAACTCGTGGGGTAAATCGGCCGACTTTTGAGTTTTTTAAATAACTTCCCTACTTATATTCACAACTCAAAAGAGAAGCTGCAGATCGACATTTAAACTCTAGAAAACTCACGAGTTGCAAACTTTATTTAAAAAATCTTGACACTAACTTCACTTTTAATAAAGTACAACATTAATTTTAGTATATGCGAAACCCGAAACACGTGTCTAATATTTTTATGTAAAGAATCTATGTACAAAATTTCAAAACTGTATCATAAAAAATCGCAAAGTTATAAGCTTGTTAAGTTACCTGTTTGTCCGTACAAAAACATGCTCACCCGCGCCGCTCGCGCCTAACATAGCCGTTCTGGGCGGAGATTGGATAACCTACTTAGTGTCGCTCAGTGTCCAACTTTTAACCTTTTTTAAATAATTTTGGGACAAAATATAACATGGGGTAAACATTATTGGAATCGATTCAGTTACTTATTCTGAACAAACTATATTCAGGGTTCGCATATACTAAAAATAACGTTGTATATTATAAAATGCAATATTCTTAAGATCCGACCCTCATCTCTTTTATCGCATGGCAGATCGATTTGCTCGCAATTTAAGAGTTATTAATTTCTTAGCAAATAAAGCTTTTGAATGAGTTTTTAGATGAAAGATTTTAATATTTTTTTTATTTTTTTATTATTTTAATGATCTATATTATTATGACATTTTAAATAATTTGACTCAGAGTGACATACATTTTTTTATTAATATTCGCGTCATGATCTGTTTTTATTTTTACTTTCAACATCTCTAGCTTGCTGACAGTTTGTGTTGTGCCTACGTATTTTATACGTTTGAGAGAATAAATGATTATCTTATGTTCAACCTTAATGAAATTTCTATTTACCGGAAATTGTTATCAAAAAGGTGGTAAAGTAATTACGCGGTCGACTATACCATAGTTAAAACCCACGCTGAATACGAAATACTAAGGCGGGTTGTTCCACGTCCACTTGACGCCCACGTATACGTTAAAAATGGCGCTGATTATCGTCAAACCAAAAAATACGTTGTTTCACTAAATTATGGCCATGACATACGTCAAATAACGTTGTGTTAACCAACCGTTGAAACAACCGACCCTTAGTGTCAAATAATAAATATGCGATAATTATCTCGTGATTTAAAGACGGTGCGTATTCTGTATTATGAAGCTTCATGCTTCATCATAAGTGCGTAAGCAACCGTAACTGATGTGCTGCGCCAACGCACTTCAATTATCGTAACAAGACATGTTAAAACAAACTAATTATTATTACTCTGAATACTATTGAGTTATAATGATTCATTAAATTATATAATGGGTGCAATTAATGATTATAATAAAGTAAAATAATTATAAAACATCATTACTGACTTTGGGGGCTAAATATTATTATCAACTATAGCAAATATGCATGTACTCAAAATTATAACTACATTTTTATGTACATACACTCCCGGACACCTGAATCGAGCCATCCTGCATATTTTCGTTTAAAGGTCTCTATCTCTTAATAATGGTAGTACAAAGAGAGAAAAATACGTGGTTTGGAAGCCAATAACTCACAATCATTTTCGATTTGTTCCAAATTTGATATCGGAATAATGAAAAAAAAAAAGTTTAATTGCAATAAGTCGTCTTTTCGTGTTTCACTAGGAGCAAAATTGTCGTGGAATATATGAAGAAAACAAAATAACTTGTGTTACCTCCAATTCCATTTACGACGCCCATCATGCGGTTCGGCATGGAATTAATTAATGCCACTATGACCTGCTTTGGAAGGTTCTCCCATGCTACCAAGATGACAGTTGCTCCTGCAAAGTTTCTGGAGCTGGTTTGTTAGTTCGAACACCGGAACACGCCTCTTCTAAGTGCTCTATTGGATTCATACCAGGGCTTCTTGCTGGCCATTCCATTACTGCGATACAAACGTCATGCAGGTATTGTCGAACAATTCTTGCAGCGCCCTTGCATTATCCCGAAATTATGGTCAGTAAGTCAGCTTCAAAACTTTTTTCTGGCTTATCATTATTTTGATGTTTTAGGCCTTTAAACATAAAAATGTACGTACGATGGCACGATTTAGGAGTCCGGGATTGTGTATAAGCTACTGTATACTTTTTTACGCATGGAAAAGGTGGTAATAAGTTTTCTGAAATAATATTTATTTAGCGTTCTTTGTAATTTACAAGAGCGATGATTATTTTGTATGTTTATGCATTATCAGTGCAGTTATATGTTCTTTGTGTCAAGAAGTAGTTATAGGTGTATATGGAATAAATATATAATGAGATTAAATTATAAGGTTTTATTTTATTCACTTTAATTCAAATAATTCACTAATAAGCACATTACATCTCCATCGGGCCGCATTGCATCGCATTTCAATATAAAATGCGCGGTGCGGCTCGCCAATTGATTACCTGAATATTGAGATTTTAAAGATTTCTTGCTGTTTTAATTTGTCTACCCTTGATCTGGCGGAAAAGTTGGAATTTAATTCTCTTGCAGTAAGTACATAAAGGCATAAATTTACATATTGGCATTCTCTTTTGTGTGCCTACTTTAGGGTCTAATCACACTTCGTTTTATTTATACGCTTCATCGACGCGCTTTTTCAACTTTCGAAACAGACTCGAAGTAAATTAACCTTTTAACCGCTTGTGTCGCTTTTATGCGACACATATTTCCGTGCCCCTACCGCTCGTGTCGTATTTCTGCGACAGAGAACATGCATGCTTTTTTCGTTCTATTCAACAATTGCTCCTTATTTATTGTTGGTATTATTTTATAGATTTGTAGCCGTGCGCTAGGGGCACGGCAATTGATCTTTAGCCAAGCGTTTAAAAGGTTAAAGCGCGCAAGCAGTACGTAGACGACGAAGATATAAAAAAACACCGTGTGCATATGCAATTTATATCATCATCATCATGATTTCAGCTGAAATACTTCCATTGCTGGACATAGGCACAGGTGCTTGGGGAAGCCCAAACACCGTCACTTCGACCGGTTCTATTCGTCTCGCATCCAGCGGTTTCCTGCGGCCTTCACTTCAATGCCTAAGTATTATGATAATCTGTGAAGCTGTTTGCGAAAGTTGTTATTTCGGAGAGGCTACGGTAAGGCGTTCTACACAATTGTTCGAGTCGACATGAATTGGCACAATTGGGTGGCAAAATCTATAATAATATATATTTTGCTGTCCAGCTGTGCCCGACCCCAGGAAGTGTGTAACACTCCTAAGCAACTGCCAAACACCTACGAATGACCGCCGGCTAAATAAGGACAAGGCGCTTGGCCAAAGATCTTTGATTAGTGATTACACTCGGTCCACTGTGTGGGGTACTGTAGTTCCTAAACAAATTAACCCATAAACAAATTATTTTTCACTACCGAGGTGGACGTATTTAGACTATTTTTTTTGACATGGCGTTATCTAAATCGGCTCTTCTTTACCTCAAAAGCAGGATATTTTGAAAACTCCAAAAATCTTGGACTATGAGCCGGCCATCGTGACACAACTTAAATCACAAAGCTTTTCAAAACTTCGATTTACACAACGAAATACTAAGAGGCTGTCTCCACGAGCGAGAGAATCGCGGCGATATAGTCTCGCCTTGCCATCTTTTCGCCGCGATGATATCGCCGTGTGGAGACATGTTCTAAGAGAGTGTATCACTGATGTCAGGGGAGGGTATAGGAATAGGGACAAGTGGGGTACAATGAAACGAAAAAAGCAATTTCATTTATAAAAAAATATATTCCAATAAACTCGACGTATTTTTTCTATTTCAATGTACTTTACTTAATCATCTAAAAATCAGTCATAGTAACGAGATGAAAAATTAATCCTAACCCTATGTTTTTTTAAATTTCCCACGACCTTGCCTCTGTTTCATTTATTATTTTATTTATTTAATACTTCAAGCACATAAATGTACAGAGGCGGACTTAATGCCATAGGCATTTTCTACCAGTCAACCTTTGGGTGATGCAGAGACAAAGAGTGGTAGGTGCAATCAAGACCATTGAGGAATAAATATTTTAAATATAAAAATACGCATATACCTACCTATTAAAACTATGAATATAATAATTATATACCTAATTACATATAAATATAAGAACAAATAAATATACATAAATACATGAATATACTTACTAAAAAGAAATAAGACAAACAATGAGAAAATATTACCGTTGAGATGATACTGCCAGCTTCTTGCGAATGTGCTCGCGAGCCTTAACTTTAAAAGATAATCGGTTGGTTGCCATCCTGATTTCCTGGGGGAGCGCAATCCACAGAGAGATAGACTGAACGAAGAAGGAAGACTGAATGAAGTCTGTGCGGTGAGTGGGACATAGGAGAAGACGATTGTGTGATGAACGTAGATTTCTATTGTGGTTGGCGCAAGTGTACCTACTGAAAATGGGGGGCTAGATAACTAGGGGAAGATGGAGAATCAAGAAATGAGAACAAGGTGGTCACCGCTCGAAGCTCTCTGCGCTGGCGTATGGGTAACCACTTTAGAAGCGACCGATGCGCAGAGACATGATCATATTTACGCAGATTGAAAACGAATCGAAAGCAATTATTGAGAAGGCGGTCAAGTTTGTTGAGGAGATCTGCATTCAGGTCATAGTAGCACACATCACCATAATCGATGATAGGGAAAATAAGGGACTGTACAAGCATTGTCTTCGTACTTGATGGTAATAGATTTTTCAAACGGTACAGAGCCCGCAGCGTTCCAGTAACCTTCTGACTCACCCTAGCAACTTGAGTCCGCCAGTTTAGAGTACAATCAATGTGCAAGCCTAAGTCCTTCACGTCAGTACCAAAAGGAACGATCGTACCATTGAATAGAACTGGCGGCAAGGTTGTACTATCTACCTTGCTAATACTACGAGAACTGCCAATGATTATCGCCTGACACTTCGTAGGGTTTACAGCTAAGCCAAATCTATCAGACCAGGTTTTTATGGCTATCAAGTCCTTATTTAATTTGTCGATAGCGCCAGGTAATTCATCAACCTTCCCTTGATAGTACAACTGCAAGTCATCTGCATACAGATGATACGCACACTGAAGTTCGGAAGTTATAAGATTAATAAAAATTGAAAACAGAAGAGGAGAAAATATACCGCCTTGAGGAACGCCAGTTTCCAAATTACACCAGTTAGAAGAAGAATCTCCAGCATAAACGGACTGCTGACGTTCCTGAAGGTAAGAGGAGAACCATTCCAGTGCTTCGGGAGGGACCATAATGTAGGACAGAATGGCTAACAGGATGTCATGACTGACGGTATTGAATGCATTTGAGAAATCAACCAACACTAGAACAGTAACTTTGGTGTCTTTCAGTCCTGCCCTTATATCGCCAGTCACTTTAAGAAGTGCGGAAACAGTGCTGTGCCCAGGCCTGAATCCAGATTGGAGAGGACTAATAATTGAGTTACAATGAACAAAGTTGGAGAATTGTTTGTGGACACAGGCCTCGAGCACTTTGGATAGGAAGGGAAGGATAGAAATTGGACGGAAGTCGGTAGGAAGAAAGGGATTGGAAACCTTAGGTAGTGGACGAACATAGGCTTTGCGCCACAGAGAAGGGAATACTCCGGAGTACAAGCAAAGTTTATAATGTGGGTAATTGCGGGTAGGAGATGATCCAGAATAGTATTAATCATACCACGGGTGATATTGTCACATCCCACCTCTTTTGATTTGATGGAGAGAATGATCTTTCTGATCTCTCCCGGTTCAACTGGAGTGAAACTGAAAGAATTAGTATGAGGACGCGATAGACCAGAAATTAAAGAAAGAGTTTGTTGCTTGGTTAGACGATCCATGGTAGAAACAGTGGAGAAATGCCGGTTGAGATCGTCTAAGTCAATTGAACTAGGAAGATCTAAATGTCGCGATTTGCCGATACCAAGAGTTCCAAGAAATTTCCAAATATCGGCAGAAGACGAAGAATTGATAGTATCAAGAATATGGCGGCGTTTAGCATTGCGTATCATCTGATTACATCTATTTCTTAAGCCTTAAATGATTTCCAGTTTTCATCAGTACGATCCTTTTTAGGGTTCCGTAGTCAACTAGGAACCCTTATAGTTTCGCCATGTCTGTCAGTCTGTCCGTCCGTCCGTCTGTCCGTCCTCGCTTAATCTCTGTGACTGTTAACACTAGAAAGCTGAAATTTTGTAGGAGTACGTATATCAGTTACGCCGACAAAGTGGTAAAATAAAATTTTGGAAAATATTTTTTTTAGGGTTCCGTTGCCAAATGGCAAAAAACGGAACCCTTATAGATTCGTCATGTCTGTCTGTCTGTCTGTCTGTCCGTCTGTCTGTCCGTCCGTATGTCACAGCCACTTTTCTCCGACACTATAAGAACTATACTGTTGAAACTTGGTAAGTAGATGTATTCTGTGAACCGCATTAAGATTTTCACACAAAAATAGAAAAAAAACAATAAATTTTGGGGTTCCCCATACTTAGAACTGAAACTAAAAAAATTTTTTTTCGTCAAACCCATACGTGTGGGGTATCTATGGATAGGTCTAATATCATTTTTTTCTAAACTGACTAGTTTGCGCGAGAGACCCTTCCAAAGTGGTAAAATGTGTGTCCCCCCCCCCCGTAACTTCTAAAATAAGAGAATGATAAAACTAAAAAAAATATATGATGTACAATACCATGTAAACTTCCACCCAAAATTGGTTTGAACGAGATCTAGTAAGTAATTTTTTTTTAATACGTCATAAATCGTAAACCGCAATTTACATTTTATTCAATCAACTCAAATATAAAAATAATAAAAAAAACATTAAATTTCATAAACATAAACCTTATTCATAAACCCGGATGTTACGGAATCCTCGGTGCGCGAGTCCGACTCGCTCTTGCCCGGTTTTTTAGGGTAGCTCCCCTACATGTGAAGTGGGGATGAATATTTTTTTCATCATCTACCCCACACGATGGGGTAGATGATGAAAAAAATATTCGGTATCGTTGAATAGGTCTTCTAAAATGGCTTAGGGGTTGCTAAAATTATTTTTCGATTGAATGCTTCATTTACGAAATATTAAAGTTTAAAGTGCAAATTCTTGTTTCAGTAAAGCGGTCCCCCCCTCCTCTAAAAGCTAAACTACTAGTTTGAAAAATCTGGAAAAATTCTCGATGATAGTGCATTTCATGAACTTTAAAGGAAAAGTATAGCGGTTAAGATAACTTTATTAGTTTAGCAGTAATAGGCGTTGAACTTGGGTGTTGGATAATTTTGTACCAAATACAAAATCCTTAGCATTAATCCTTTAAAGTGACTAAGATGAAGTAGTTGCTTGTTTATAATGGGTAAAGACTTGCATTGAAAACCAAAATATGTTTTTTTTTTACCTATTCAGGATAAAGAACAACAGAATCGTACTACATTGTGATAACGGGCTACTACGGAACCCTACACTGTGCGTGGCCCGACACGCACTTGGCCGGTTTTAAATTTACGGAACGCGCGGTTCCTACGTCACATTGCCATCTGTATACCTCTAGTCATCCATGGTGCAGGTGGGCGTTTTAATTTAACCTCTTTGACGGGGGCATGGATGTTATAAAGGTTGACTACAACTTCATTGAAGATGGCAACCTTGTCGTCAACTGAAGTAGCTTCCGCCCTTTCATTGTACCCCAGGTCTAGGGTACATTGGAAAGAACCCTGGGGTGCAAAGAAACATAGCCGGGCACAATGAAATACGCATTTTTATGCATCAAAACAAAGATAAAAAATAACAAAATAAACTAAATCAAATCTCAAAAATTGACAATATTATCCGAAATAGAGGGAAATGTGTAAATATCAGCTTGTCGTTTAGTCTTCCCGGAAGATCTTGGTGAGGGTAAAAACTAATTTTATGAAACACTGAAACCACAAAATACAGAGAGTACAGAAGTCAATCACGTGTAGGACCTATGTACTTCACTTTTCATACCTACGCTCGGCGTTCGCGCTATGGTTGTCAACTTTGGCTTGTGCTCAAAAAAACTATCGTGGTAGTGGCACTTGCATCTTGTTGTTTGATTTATTGTTGAGCTTATTCTAAAATATTAAAACAAAGCAATAAACATAGGATTACAATACAAAAAGTTTAGGTACCTACAGAACAAAAATTTTACATTTGTCAATTTTCACTATCGAAAATCCCTAATAACCTCAAAACGGATTAAGTACCCTATTTACACAATTTATTTTGCCCTATCCGTTTTAGACCTAAACCTAACAAATGACACTAAAAACAAGACAATATCTACACAAACAAAAAATCATGTTTTCAACTTACGTAATAGTTGGTGGCGTGAATTTACCTTACAAAATAGTTACTTCGTTTATACTGATTCAAAATAGGAAACTATTATATAAATCGAGCTTAGATAGCCATTTCTTTGTTGCTCCAATTCTGCACTTCACAGACGCGTGTCTCAAGCGGATGCCACATGCCACGCACGCTCGCATTGCTCCCAACCCGTCTGAGATAACGTGTCCGTGAGCGGCGTCTATGTGTGCGTTGCTCGAGCGCACTTTGTATGTAGATTGACTTCTGTACTAGGTATCTGTATTTTGTGCTGAAACACTGTTTCATTGAACCCTGTTTCATAGTGGCCCGACTAGCGAAAAGAAATTAAAATACGAACTGTCAAGATATTTACTTTGAAGTTATATGTTGAAATATACATTAATAAAAGCTCCAAATACGCAATTTACGGATAAACAAAATATCACAAACCTGGCGTCAATAGTTCTTCAGTAAAACTAAATGCTTTTTCACTGCAAATCTAAACTTTGGACTATAAAAAAAAAACAACTTTTCGCTTTCAAAACTCACACGCTAATCCTCACTAATCCTCAATGTAACTAACGTCATGTGTTACTTGATCAATAACCTGATTGGGCGAGTAAAAAGAGCGTAGAAATTTGAAAACTCAAGATTTTATTATGATTGTTTCATTGTACCCCGTGTTTCATAGATCCCCACTTGTCCTACGTAGCATGACGATAATATCCTTTGTTGCCCTAGTTACTACCGGTTGTAATACCGTATCGCCGCGATTCTCTCGCTCGTGGGGACGGCCCCTAAGCTAAGGTAACAAAGCTAAACTTATCTATGTGGATTAAATAACCCGACGTTTTCAACTAAGTAAGGTCTGGGAGCTTTATTTAATAAAAATATGAAAAAATAAGGATCAGCTGCGTCTATAGTGTACCTAATGCCCTTAGGTACTTACCCAACCTATTCTATCGCTGGGCATGTGGGGTATCATATGAAATAGCGCAGTTGGTTCACATTCTCAAACATTTTTTCTTTTTTTTTAGGGCCCATTGTTTTCGACTTTTGATGCAAAATGTAAAATAAACACCTTCCCCACCCCCCTTTATCTCCGAAGTTTGCAAAGAGAAAAATCTGAAATAATTCTGTGTGATAGAAGTTTATGTAAAGATAACAGGAAAAAGAAAACGCAGTCTCTGAATAGCACACTTTTTCAGAAATCTACAAATGTTACATTAGTTCCACTATCGGTCAAGAAATGGCGCTGACATAAAACTGCAGTAGGTATTCTACACCGCAGTGCACAGTGTTAAAATTATGTCCGTGACTACCGCCGGACCACCAACGCCAATCGCTTTCATATTTGGTAAATAATTAGTACTCAATTGGTACTAATTAGTACTCGAACCACAAAATTGGTACCTTAGTAGTTTTCGAGAAAATCGACTTTGAAGGTGGTCCAGCGGTAGTCACGCTCCCTTCAGCAGGACCACAATGAGCGCCGAAAAAGGGGGCACGCTACAGGTATTCTAAGTAAACAAATAATTAGTACCCATAAATGTGATTTATTACGTAAAAAAACAGAACTGTAACATTTGTATTTACCGAGAAATCAACGATGATAACTTTCTTGCAATTGTTCAGCAGGACCACGATTTTGAATGTTGATTCCAAGTTAGAGAAGCTTGTCGCTTTCCTCAAGCCTACATAAAAAATTAGTACCCTGCAAGATAAAATTAGTACCCAAAATTCGACACTAGTACTCCAGTAGTTTACGAGATATATCATGCCATTGGTGGGGTGGCGGTAGTCACGGTGCCAAATTTTCATTTCAAGATTTCCCTATTAAAAACTCTGTGATTTCTTCCCAAACCCGTTTAAGAGATGTACACTCGTGCACATAACTTTATGGATGTCGGAATAGTATTAACCCAGTCTAAATTTTCATACAAACAGTGTATCTAAGAAAAAAATTATGTACGAGTGTACATCTCCTAAACAGCTCAATACCATTGACAACTTAATTTGGTCGGGTTATACGCGAAGATTTAGTATGGAAAAGTAATGAAAGCTAATTTCTCTTAAAATACAACACTTGGGAATCTGAATTTTTGGTCGCTTTAACTTCTTTAGGAGTACTAATTTTTGTACAAATTTGGGAACAAAATTATAATAGACGTTTTAATAGGGAAATCTTGAAATGAAAATTTGGCACCGTGACTACCGCCACTACACCAATGGTATGGTATATCTCATAAACTACTGGAGTACTAGTGTCGAATTTTGGGTACTAATTTTATCTTGCAGGGTACTATTTTTTTATGTAGGCTTGAGGAAAGCGACAAGCTTCTCTAACTTGGAATCAACATTCAAAATCGTGGTCCTGCTGAACAATTGCGAGAAAGTTATCATCGTTGATTTCTCGGTAAATAAAAATGTTACAGTTCTGTTTTTTTTTTACGTAATAAATCACATTTATGGGTACTAATTATTTGTATACTTACAATACCTGTAGCGTGCCCCCTTTTTCGGCGCTCATGGTGGTCCTGCTGAAGGGAGCGTGACTACCGCCGGACCACCTTCAAAGTCGATTTTCTCGAAAACTACTAAGGTAGGTACCAATTTTGTGGTTCGAGTACTAATTAGTACCAATTGAGTACTAATACCAAATATGAAAGCGATTGGCGTCGGTGGTCCGGCGGTAGTCACGGACATGTTAAAATTCTCTTACGAATATAGGCCTCGCCGATGGAAATTTAAAAACATATGATGGTACGGAACCCTCGGTGCGCGAGTCCGACTCGCTCTTGCCCGGTTTTTTGTTTACATGGTTCAATTCTTCCAAATTGAACACCAAAAGTGACTATCACGAAGAATACAACTGCCATTTAATTTACTCGGTTAGAGCGAAATGGCAACATAATGATAGCTCAATAGTTTTTAGTTCACGTTGCGAACTAATGTGACCACAGCTATGCTTGTAAAACTAGTGTAGTTGAGCCAGGAGATAATATCTCAACCATAGTAGTTTTTAGGCTAAGTTTTAGGCCTATCCTCATATTTAAAGCTCACTGATCTGACCGTCATTGCGCGCTTTTCGCCCGTGGTCCCTTCTCATAGTCCCTGATGGAGGGACCACGGAGCGTTTTTTCTTCGTGGTCCCTATGGCGATTGGCACACTGCTGCGTTTCACGCAGCGGTGAGCGGGAAACGGAGCCAAATTCCACGCGCGTGAGCGCGTTTTTATTGAATTTGTATGTAAAAAATCACGCGCGTGGGTGCGTTATCTGCGCCCCGCTGCGTGCTGCGGTGCAGTGTGAGAATCGCCTATAATACTGGAAAATTCCGTGGTCCCTTCTTGTATTCCCTGGAATCCACGGAGCTTTTTTCTTCGTGTTCCCTAAAAGATATCTAGGTACATAATACTGCTGAATTCAATTTATACCTAGGTAAGTCAGATAAAAACTCTTTGGTAGGCATTTTGTTGGTACAGACACCAGCACATCAAGCTACCCGAAACTGTCTCCCAATCAACTTTGAACCTTATGCTTTACCGATAAAGTTAAAAATCTATTAAAGAAAATTGACAAATTGTAGTAGCTTGATGTGCTAGGCGTCTGTACAATACTTGATAAAAAATTAAAATTAATTAATTAAGCTTTATTTTATTAAGTATTTTATTTTATTTTTTTCTTTGGAGTGTTATAACTTAATTTATGTTTCTATAGAGAGTAAAAAGAACAAAAAAATATGTACGGTGGAACTTTACTAGGACACTATCCACTAGTTTATAGCTTGCGATCTGACCGCGCCCTAATGAATTTTCAGTTAAGGGGCCGGCGAACTATTCTATTACTTAAAAATAAAGCATAAAAATAACTGGGAGTGATCCGATATATTTTTTTCAGTCGCGAGCTCGAACTCACTGGTGCCCTTGGCCAAAAAGCACGCTGTCTCACCTGGTTTCGTGTAGCACACAGCTAGTATCAGTGATGAGCAGTTAGACGCTAGTCTACATGAACAACGTCTAGCTCTCACGCATAGAAACACCGTTCCGAACTGATAGGCGCGTAATAAAATTCGAAAAGTGCTTTGGAAAATCGAGTTTTATGAAAAAACCATTGCTTATATCAATTAGAAATAAAGTTTATTGAACTCTTCGATAACTGAGCTTTGTCTGTACCTACGGACTTGGTTTTAAAGATTTTAGACTTTTTTTAATTACTTATTTACGCCCAAAGTTACGTTAAAAATAGTAAGAAAACCGAATCTTTGTTGGTTCATAATTTTTTAAAGGCTTTTATTTTACTATTCTGTTTCCGTACAGACGAAACTAATAATAAGTCAAAACGATATCATATTTAACTTTGGATGCTCAATGTCAAACAGTGGATTAATACCTACTCTCCCGAAATTTGTATCGAAAAAATATCGACTAGTGGCACCTTAAGTAATAAATTCCTCTCAGTGGTTATATGTCTGTCTGTTCAATGGTCTGTGTGGTGCCGGACTTAAAGAATACCACCACCCCTTACTTCCCGTGGGTGTCGTAAAAGGCGACTAAGGATCGTACCGGAGAATGGGCAGCAGCGTTCTCTATGTATTCCACCATCATATCATACTGCGATCGCCAACCCGCCTGCCAAGCGTGGCGATTATGGCAAACCCTCCCAAAATTGGGGGAGGCCTATGTCCAGCAGTGGACGTCTATCGGCTGAACGACGACGACGACAGTGGTTATAACGATCGATAAAGTTCATAAAAGTATTTTTTTACCGTAGGATATATCCCATCTCTATTATTAGTTCCACGTTAATTTTTTTTTTTTGTTATGAAATCATCAAATGATCCCTTCCGTTCTGGGCAGAGCGGAAGGGAGTGTCAGACTCTTACTGACTAAAACCCATCCGTGTTCCTTCAGTTGCGTGTGCCAGAGGCCACGGTATCGCTTTCGAACAACCCGCGACCCTAGCAGGCATCGGCCCTAGCGGACCCCGTCAGTTAGTGCTGACATCTCTTTGAGGTGCACGTGCAACACAACGCGCCGTCGACCCGGGCCTGGGTCCTTACCAGACGGCGAGCTGCCCTTTGCTCGCCGTCTGCAAGCCCGCCACGGTCCCTTCACGTTGCTATCAGCGCCAAAATGGCGTAAATCAAATTGCTTCATTCTGTCATCGATTTGTATTATAGAGGTCAGTGCTCATCAGCCAACGGAATGGAATTAGTAAGTACTATATTGGCCAACGGTACCTTTTACCTGCCAGTATTTTAATTGTTATGTAGGTACCTAATACTCAACGTACGCACATAGATTTTGAAGTAAAAGCTGATGTTTGGTTGTTCTAGGATTGATATTTTAATGACATCTTTGACGTAATGATTTTTTAGTGCTTTTACTATTCTAACACCCTTTTTATATTTTATTAATCAGTCGTTCCGTTTATTTTAAACTTAGCGCAAAGCTTTAAGTAGTGTGCTATGAAAATTTCAAGTTAATATGGGCGACGGTTTAAAGTTATCTAAAGGTTGGTCTTAATTATTTTAGTTGTAAGTTGTGACAAGAATTTGAATTTACGACTCGGCAATCACCTCAAGCAACCAATGACCTTTTAACTTCTTTATAATACCTACACTGATGTGAACTTATGCTAAAATGGCGGAGTAGTAGATACCTATCTCTACATTGGTGTTGGATAGTCCGATGGTGACAAAGCGCCCCGGATTATTTATTCTGTGGCCCCGGAGTTAGAGCGGGGCAATAACTTTTGCTGTTTTCCCAGCAACATAAATCATCAGATTTACCCTCACCGTACCTATTAACATAGTGCGAAAAGTGTCAATAGGTAGGTAGATAATTACTAACAGAGTTGTGCGAAATCGCTGAATATCCCAGATCAGTAACATTTTATCGGTCACACTGTTGACCATTGGAAAAAAAAGTTTCATTTTCGAAACGAACAGACTTTTTTATCCAATCGTTCATGTGCATAGTACAAGAGTCAAGGTACAGAAAAGTGAAGTAATTTATGGATGACTTTGAATTGATGATGGATTTTTAAAATGCTTTATTTACTACTTTCAAAGCAAATAATTAACATCAAAATAAAATAAATAACGTTTTTACTTTACAATCAGTAGGTACCTACAGACCTATAGTAAGTAAGAGTACCTAGTCATTGTTTTACAATAAGTTATTACAATAATAATTATTTGTATACGTAATTACAATTAGTTAAGAAATGTGCCAAATAAGCAGGTAAAGACGCCAGCACATCAAGCTACCCGAAAATGTCAAATTTTACCAATCAATTTTGAACCATATACTTTAGCAATAAAGTTGAAAATCTATTAAAGAAATTTGACAGATTGTAGTAGCTTGATGTGCTAGTCTGTACTTTGTATTTTGTATCACAGGTATGAACGTTCCTATTCGTCAACATCATACTGTGGACCTTCGATCAATAATGATCGAATCTGTGGACGAATGATTTTTTTTCGCGATGATCGCACGACCCGAATTCCGAATAGTCCCGTTCGTGACTATTGGAGAAACGTGTTTTTAATACCAAAATTATGTAATAACATCTTTGTGACTATTGCAGAAACTTACCTAGTTGTAAATTTTGTAAAAAAAAAAAACATACAAACATCCGAACATAGTACCTCCTCCTTTTTGTAAAGTCGGTAAAAATAAATGCCCTCTTGTGCATTTGGAAAGTGTTCGAACAATTCGAGAAATTAAAATAAAGCATAAGGTAGGTGCTTATTGCTTTTTATGTCTAAATTAAGAGATCATCTCGTAGGTACTGACGATTTCTGGCCGTTGCATTAACTGTGAAATGCCAATAGTTAGGTCCTATTGACATTTCACAGTTAATGCATCGGTATTTAATTATTAATAATTACAATTATTACAGATAAGCGTCATAGGAGCTCCAGCAGTCTAGCTGGGGCCGCCTTAGAGGGAACACGTTCCGAACGGAAACTGCTGGACAAGAATGGTTCGTTTATATGTATTACCTACTGGAGGCATATCTAGTAACATTTTATGAAACTTCTATTATGAAACATGATTAGTTTTATACATAATTACGTATGTAAGTATAGTCCTCTTCATTGTACCCAATGACAGCGACACAGGTCTCGGACTAACTTTATTTCCTTTCAAGATCTCTCTGACGACTATCAGACAATGTCATCTTTACATGAACGGTTACGTGAGTAGTTCTAGTGAAGATGACCGTCTAATGTAGATATCACGACACTTCTAGTTGTTAAAAATTAGTTGAGCTGCGACTGTAGTCGACTGCGTGTCATGATCGTGAAGACGCAACGCGGTCGCCTAGTTACGTCTATCCGACGATAAAGTGTGGGCGCGGAACGGTAACGTGGTTGGTCGGACTGGTTGAAAAATTCACGGTAGAATGCTCCATCTGTATGATAAACAATATTTCTGTTGGTGGGCTTGAATACGAAGCAATTTTATTGTCGCTCATCGCACCGCTTCCTCACATCACAACTGTGTATGCAAAGCCAAACTTATATCTACACCTACATAACAGTGGCGTAACTATAGGGTGGCATTTGGGCAAAATGCCACGGGCCCCTATCCAGAGGGGGCCCCCGGCCTGAGAGGGCCATGAGCACAGGAGGATCCTAACATAAGTGTATAGATGCAACCTTTTTTTGAAAATGACAAAGGACATCATTCAGGTTTCGAACATTTTGTAACTTTTCCCCATTGTTTGTCTATTTTTTTGGACACCTCATGCTCAACAGTAGCGTTTGCGACCACTAGACCAACGAAGCAGTTAGGTGTTAAATGTTGTAGGGGAAAATATGAAATCTACGCGATAGAATTCGCGGAAAAGTGCTAGTAAAAAAAACTATAACATTGGTTGAGCTTCTTTACATTGAGGCCTCATCCCTTGAATTTACCACGGGCCCCAAACGGTATAGTTACGCCACTGCTACTTAACCTGCTGCAACGTAAATGCTAAAAAACCTTTTTTTTACTAGCTTCCATACCGGAGTTAGATGACCAGTTTTCCATAGCTGAAGTGCGATGCGACGACCTTCAGGAGAAAATCGATCTAATCAAAACATTAAAAAGGAAAAAGAAACTTAAAAAACGGAGGTACCATGCTATAACAAAGTTGTTTTCTTTAGATACAACCGAACTAAATATCGAACCGTATGTGAGAACGCTATAAGAGTAGGGGAAGACCAAAGCAACGATGGATGGCCGATGGACTGGGTAAAAGATGATAATATGGCTAGAAAGGGGATGACTAATAGAGGAGAAGTAGAATGGAAGAAGAATATATGTTGCATCCACCCCAAATAAATTGGAGTAAGAGCAAGAGAATTATGATGTCTCTCAGAAAAGTTTTCTCACACACACGGTTCGATAGGTATTTAGATCAGTGTTATCTGTTCCAGCGATTGATCGTTAATAAACAATTTTTTCCTAGCATGACCAGAATGACAGACTCGCCTAAGACACCAGAAAATGTCCCTTTTATAACTGTGCGGACACAGCCGAAGAAAAGTAAGTACTGCTGAGTAGGCTGGATTTCTCTCTGTGTTGTATGTTGTGGTTTATTCCCATCTGCCCCCATCGAGCTTGCCACCGGGATGGTGACCTGGCATTAAGTAGTGGCGTTTACCACCCCGGTGATCATTGGCACTTATTTAGTGTCATCTGCCCCCTTCATGATTATAGTAAGGTGGTCGATTCTCATTACGTACTGGACATTATCAAAGCTGATCACGCCGCGCCGTGGTATAGGTTTGGTGGTAAAAGTCTAATTGTGTCTGCCTAGTTCTGCTATCAAGCATCCTCGCACAGCACACTGCACTGCGGAAAGACAGCCTTAATATTTTATGACAACGATACAAGTTTATATTTTAGTACCTATCTAATCCTATATTATTCGTTTTATCTAGGTGCAACTGAAATGGGTCACGATTTTAGTAGCTTGGGTATTATTCCTTAGGGGGTTTTAGGAAGCTCTTGTTATGCACCTATGCTTTTACATATAAATTACTTGATTATTTGCACCTACAAAGGAAATGAGATGCAGAACCTGCACTGCGTCCGCTGCTAGTGTTGTACCAGTTCCAGGTAGTTCGTGTTTGTATTTTATAACTACTGGCTGTCGGACTTACCATTTAATAGCTGTGCCCCTCAATAACTTCGTTTAGCATAGGAAAATTCGCTAGCCTTGCTGATTACAGAGGTGTCGCAGCAAGCTGCGAGACTACGTCGGCTGGACATACCCCCTAACCCCACGCGAGGCTACCTGGACCCTGCCACCGTGGAACAGCACCGGATGATCGGCCAGGTGCGGGGCTACAATAACACCTTCAAGCATCCGCACCAGGAACGCACTGGGGTATGTATTACCTTCGTAGCAGACGTACCTCTTGATTGCTAGAACTTACTTAATTTCTCGAATTTACAAGCTTTTTAAAATGTTTAACGGTTTTGTTTTATTTGTTTAGCATTTCCAACCAAGCGCGGATCATCGGCCGTACTTAAAACTCAAAAGGCAACGGTCGCATGCTGACGGTGACAGTGAGTGTCATTTTCCAGCTTATACTTCTAAACGACAAAACCTTGTTGTTCAGGTTATTTACGCAAGTTATGTCTGTACTTAGGTTACATAGGTTTGTATGTCTGTCTGTTCCTTTGTGACCGCCTGTAGCATAAATGGCTTGACGGATTTTGAAGAGCGTGGTGTCATTAGATTGCTACCTATGCATCTGCGAAGTGTCAACAGCTTTACTTTTAAAATTATGATTAATGCCTAGCCCACTTTGTTATATTTTTTGATAGCTACATTTTGTGACCGTAGTCTAGTAGCACAAATGTAATTGACTTTGCTTAGTAGTTGCACATTGTCCCACACAGGTATGTGTAGCCAGGGTCGTCTACCCAGCGAAGGGATGGAGGTAGCCTGCGGTCAGGACGATATCGACGATGAATTTAACAACTTCGAAGTCTATAACCGACCGGCAGAGTAGTAAGTTTATTCTTAGCTTTGCTTGTGGTCTTGTTGGGGTTATCATTTCAGCCGAAAGACGTCCACTGCTGGACATAGGCCACCCCCAAAAGGGGGGGGGTTTGCCATAATCGCCACGCTTGGCAGGCGGGTTGGCGATCGCAGTATGGTATGGTGGTGGAATGCATAGAGAACGCTGCTGCCCATTCTCCGGTACGCCCCTTAGTCGCCTTTTACGACACCCACGGGAAGTATGGGGTGGTGCTATTCTTTAAGTCCGGCTCCACACAGACAACTGTCTGTGTTGTTGTTGGGGTACTGAAGTTGAATTGGACCTAAAGACAGTTAAGTCTAGTGGGTTCTCATCGAATTATAGTTCATAAAAAAAGAAATAATACTTCATGGACTATTAAGCGACTTTTTATGTGTTCATCTATTTGAATACCTAGGTACTGTCTTTCATTAGTACTGTCTTTCATTAGTATGCCTATGTATCTATATTCAATTTAATCACGAGAAACAGTTTTACGTAGGTACTAGTTGTTGGTTATAAATAACACTGAACCCCCCATACCTGCTTAGATGCATCCTCGTATGAGCCTGGCCCCTGAGTAGCAACTCTGCAAGGTTCTGTCTCTTTCATTACAATGTTGGTTTGATTCTAGTGCAACAAAGTAAGGTTGCCAAACTCTGCACATCCTAACACTACTCATCATTTAACAGCAGTCCCGCTGTCAGTGCTAAAAAGCCCGCGGAAGTGCGCCAGATAAAACAAACAACTCACCGGCGAAGGCACGTGCCCAGAGATGTCCTACCTAAAGAAGGTAAAAACAACGTAAACTATGTAGTAGGTACACTAGTCGTTTGCTACCAGCCTATTGGTGACCCAGAGCAGGCAAAGGTATCTTCTCATACAGAGAAGGCACGAGCATTGATCACCACGCTTACGCAAGGTAGATTGGCGAATAAAGACCGAATTTATCTACTATAAGGCCAAGATTTCCTCAAGATGTTTTCCTTCACCGTATGTTAGTAATGTCTATAGATGAACTAACAGTAGTACTTGGCTAATAAATGCAAATCAGCAGCTCAATTTTACAGCCCTGTTTGCAACGTTGTATAAAACTCTCCAACAAAAACAATCTGTTGTATGGTGGTGTTCTTTTAAACTTTTATGCCGGTTCGAACAGAAAGAGTGGCGGAGCATTGGCGTGGACCACAGGGTGAAATGCCGGTACCTCGCCGCAAACAACCCACCAACAAAAACCTCCAGGCTGCTGGTACTTGAATTTCCATAACTTATAACACCCCATGAATCATTCGTCTTTACTACTAGGAAGATAGATCTGAGTGGTTAACTCTCATGCCGTACGCCGTATAAGCATAGTTAGCATAATTATACTGTACCCACTGCTGGGCCACAGGCCTCCTCCCTGTGAGAGCGAGTGGGCAATCGCGGGCCAAGTGCGGGTTGGTGGATGTCATGATGTCTTAGAATGTTTGCTTCTAGAACATGCCGGTTTCCTCACGATGATTTCCTTCACCGTTTTGAGATCTGTGGTGATGACATAAATTACAGAGAAAACTACGTGGATTCGAACTCACGAGCTACGATGCGTAAGTCGGGGCCGTTACCACTGGCCCACCACTGATGCTCTTGCCACAGCTCATGCCGTGATGAGTACTTTATCTATTTGTCCTTTGAAGTCAGTTTGTCTCGATACTAATACTAAATGCCCAAAAATTACCGTGACCGTCGACAGGCCGAACTAAAAGGGTGTCGTCCTGTCCCTGTTTTCAGTATTAATGTACAGACGCCAGCACATCAAGCTACCCGAAACTGTCAAATTTTCCCAATCAACCTTGAACTTTATTCTTCAGCGATAAAGTTGAAAATGTAATAAAGAAATTTGACAGATAGTAGTAGCTTGATGCGCTGGCGACTCTACTTTACAAAAAGGACGTATTGCTAATAGGATACATATTGCTCGTATGACGATTTGCTGATAAGACATTTTGCTAAAGTGTCGTTTCGATTAGGTAGGTACGAGTATAGGTCGTTTTGCTACAAAGGACCATTTGATACAGAGGGGTCCTGGTTCCCTCTACATGGCTTACATTTACTCTTATGGAAGGCAGTGCATATTACCAACTTCTAAGAAGCTCGGAGTTAAAATTAGTTTAGCAGAATCATTGTTTCTGTTGTTGTAACCACAGCAAGCCAGCATATGGAGGAGCGACCGGTTGTTGAGCTGTTCAACAAAAACCGGATCATCCCCGGCAGCTTGCGGCGACAAGGCACCGCCCCCATGATACCCACGCCCATGAACCCTGTATCACAAGTGCCACTGGAGAAAAAGCCCAAAAAAGGTAAGAAAGTCTCCAATCACCTAACACCATTTAGATAAAGTAAAGGCTGTCACACAGCTGGCTTGGTAGCACAATTTAAATAGAAATATCCACACTTACTTACTTACTTTCTTCTTTAAGTCGAAGACAGAGCAAAGAGCTACGAAACAGAAACAAATATAGTGTACATAACAAAAAGTATTTATTTTATTTAATACTTCAATCATATAAAGACAGAATCATGTACAGAGCCGGACTTAATGCCATAGGCATTTTCTACCAGTCAACCTTTGGGTGATGCAGAGACAAACAGTGGTAGGTGCAATCATGAAAATTGAGGAATAAATATTTTAAATAAGTATAAAGATACGCATAAACCTATTAAAACTATGAAAATAATATATACCTAATTACATATTAATATAAGCACAAATATATATACATAAATACATGAATACAGTTACTAAAAAAGAAAAAACCGGCCAAGTGCGTGTCGGGCCACGCACAGTGTAGGGTTCCGTAGTAGCCCGTTATCACAATGTAGTACGATTCTGTTGTTCTTTATTCTGAATAGGTAAAAAAAATAACATATTTGGGTTTTCAATGCAAGTCTTTACCTATTATAAACAAGCAACTACTTCATCTTTGTATTTGGTACAAAATTATCCAACACCCAAGTTCAACGACTATTACTGCTAAACTAATAAAGTTATCTTAACCGCTATACTTTTCCTTTAAAGTTCATGAAATGCACTATCATCGAGAATTTTTCCAAATTTTTCAAGCCAGTAGTTTAGCTTTTAGAGGGGGGGGGACGCCCTACTGGAACAAAAATTTGCACTTTAAACTTTAATATTTCGTAAATGGAGCATTAAATCGAAAAATAATTTTAGCAACCCCAAAGCCATTTTAGAAGACCTATTCAACGATACCCCACACGATGGGGTAGATGATGAAAAAAATATTCATCCCCACTTCACATGTAGGGGAGCTACCCTAAAAAAAATATTTTCCAAAATTTTATTTTACCACTTTGTCGGCGTAACTGATATACGTACTCCTACAAAATTTCAGCTTTCTAGTGCTAACGGTCACAGAGATTAAGCGAGGACGGACAGACAGACGGACAGACAGACATGGCGAAACTATAAGGGTTCCTAGTTGACTACGGAACCCTAAAAAAGACAAACAATGAGCAAATATTACCGTTGTGATGATACTGCCAGCTTTTTGCGAATGTGCTCGCGAACCTTAACTTTAAAATATAAGCGGTTGGTTGCCATCCTGATTTCCTGGGGAAGCGCATTCCACAGAGAGATACTCTGAACGAAGAAAGAAGAGTGAATGAAGTCTATGCGGTGAGTGGGAAGACAATTGTGTAATGAACGTAGATTTCTATTGTGGTTGTCGCAAATGTACTGAAGGTGGCTACATAACCAGGGGAAGATGGAGAATCAAGAAATGAGAACAAGGTGGTCAGCGCCCTTAGCTCTCTGCGCTGGCGCATGGGCAACCACTTTAGAAGCGACCGATGCGCAGAGACATGATCATATTTACGCAGATTGAAAACGAATCGAATGCAGTTATTGAAAAGACGGTCAAGTTTGTTGAGGAGATCTGCATTCAGGTCTTAGTAGCACACATCACCAAATTTACTGATAGGGAAAATAAGGGACTGCACAAGCATTGTCTTCGTACTTGACGATACAGAGCCCGCAGCGTTCCAGTTCCAGTAACCTTCTGACTCACCCTAGCGACTCGAGTCTGCCAGTTCAGGGCTTGACATGAGGCTATGGTTTCCAGAAAACAATGTTGTGCAGTCACATAACGGCCGGATTTTTACGGCTGGCGAACTAACGTATCGGTTGTAGAAGACTGCCTTAGTTCCTAACGGCTTTCATATAGTAGTGCTGTCCTGTCATTCTAATTTTGCGTATTGGGGCCGATGTAGCGGTACCGCTTGAAGAAACTCAAGCTTTACCACTGTGGCATTTGTGCGATTAAAAGTTGGGAACAGAGAGAGCTGATGTGATTAGTTGATGAGAACGCATTACGGCATAGGATTTGACAATAACTAAAATAATATCCTCATCCATCGCTTTCTATCAGGCGTGATCGAGGTCAAGAGCAGGTCCATTCAGCAATAATAAAAATGAGTAGGTTTTCACTTGTGGACAGTCACAGGATCATAATAATTAAGGCCTGATTTTTCAATCATCTGATAACTTTATTCGAGGAATAATTTTGAAATTTTGACAGTTATGCCATACAAAAACTGTCAAACGTCAATTTTATTCCTTTAATAAAAGTTATCTGGCGATGAAAAAATCAGCCCTAAATACACTCCATGTATTAACAATAATTCCTAGTACCTTCGAAATTGTTCAGCTTCGAAATTGTTTTATAACGTGCACAGTGCAAGTTACATATTAATCAATTAACTTTATGGTGGAAAAGCATTGAGGTCCACTACACAAAAGGTAAAAAAAAAACACGTTGCAGACAGCAGAAAGCATGGCCAAGTTCAATGGATAGAGACTTTTGTATTAATTAATTAATAACCCGATTGTTATTAAAATAAATCCATTATAAACCTTTCAGTTCGCCACACCCAAAAGTCCGACGATGAATGTCACGACCATCTGGAAGCCATACAGACATCGATGGAACCTAAGCATGTTGTGTGTACCTTCTACATATTATAAGTACCGAATCCTCATTTTCTTTCCTACTTAAAAAAACTAAAAGATCAGAGAAACTGACGCAGTGTAGCTTACCTCCTGAAATCGAAAAATACCTAATTTATTCATGGAACCAAGAAGTAGTAAGCAGTTTTGATATGGAAGTATTAGACCTTTCGTGATGCCTGCTCTTAAAATTATATACGCCGGAGCCATCTTATCTATCTATACTCGGACTTTTAATTAGCTGCAGTAAAGTGACAGCTGTGTTACTTAATGCCCGTAGCACACCTCCGCTGGGAAACCATAACAGCGGAACCGCAGTAATTTCGCCATGTCTTGTCCGTATGTAGGAGAAGCGGAAAACTAGCGAAACTGCCTGTTCTAACGCATAGATTTGACTATAATTCTATCTCTTTCCTCGCGCGGTTTCGTCGATCTGCTCCGTCACCACCAGCCACACTTCCGCGCTCCGGCCGCCATTTTTTTGCGGTGCCGCGTTATTTTCGCACGTGTTTGTGAAAGTCGACAAAAATGAAAAGTGAAACTCCATTTTTTTTATATAATTGACGTCGATTTTACAGAAAAATGAATTCAAGAGGTCAGAAATAGACCTATTCTCTATTTATTAAATCATCCAGACTGTAAAAATAATATGAAAAACACGACGACATTTCGCTCCGATTGCCTAACTCAACTGACTCGCGTGACGTTCCGACGCCCAGGGCCTCAAGTGTGCTATTACAATAGTGTCAGAATGGTCTATCATTGATTTCATAATTGTTGATTTTGACAAGTTTGGTAATCTACTAATATAATGGCGTCATTATGACTTTCCAACGGTCAACCACTGACACTCCATTGAAAGAAATGGCATAGAATGGTAATCTCGTACACATTGAAAAATGAATTACTGACTTACGCGGTAATCTGCAAAAATTTTGACAGTTCCTTTGATCAGTGACCTACCATTAGAACGTCATTGTGCAGTCATTGCTTTTTATTCGTTACGAGTATCGTATAATTTCTGTGCCATTGACCGACCAATGATCAACCATTATGAATTTAGCAGATTACGAACTTTTAGCAAAATGACAATGGGATGGTGGTGGGATCGTGTTGGAATGACGAATTTATAAAAATAGCAGACTAGGGCCCCTGTTCCGCTTCACAAACTACACTAGATCGCAGCGAAATTCATTCGGCGGTTGCGCTACTCGTATTTCGCAGCAGAGGTGTGCTACGGGCGTACGTGTCTAAACACACTATGCCGAAGTTACGCGACCGAAGTTCTGCATGATTACGCCTGCAATGCTATTTGAATTACTGACGACACATTATGCCGAAATTACGTTGCGTTAAATAGCATTGAAATAGCATTGCGGGCGTAATCTTGCCGAACTTCGGTCGCGTAACTTCGGCATAGTGTGTTTAGACACTACGAGTGAAATTGGCGTCTTGTTCTTTTTTCGCGGCCATCAACCAAATCTTGTTTTTCTAGTACAGAATAGTGTACAAACGAATCTTATTTGACATGCATATCTCTAAACTCAGTCCGAAATGAGTTATTAAAAAGTGTCATTTTACTGCAGCTAAATAAAAGTCGGACTATAGGTAGATACTTATGGGAAAAAGGGTAGGTTAATAAGGGGTAGGTATATGTATATGATAGCGTATAATACTTATATTTATACCTATACTAGCTGACCCGGTAAACGTTGTTTTGCCATATAAATTATTTCTCGCTGCCGGCGCTACTTTGTTTGCGTGGTGACCTACCCCTTACCCTTTCCTACCCCTACCCTACTCCTACCTTACTCCTACACTACTCCTACCCTACTCCAACCCTACTCCTATCCTACTCCTACACTACTCCTACCCTACTCCTACCCTACTTCTAACCTACACCTACCCTACTCCTACCCTAGGTACTCCTAACCTACTTCTACACTACTCCTACCCTGCTCCTACCCTACTCCTACCCTACTCCTACACTACTCCTACCCTACTCATACCCTACTCCTACCTACTTCTACCCTACTCCTACCCTACTTCTACCCTACTCCATAGATATATTAATTTTTTATCTGCGTAAGAACCATCCTCGTACTTCAAGGAATATTCTAAAAAAAGAATTAGCGAAATCGGTTCAGCTGTTCTCGAGATTTGCGCTTAGCAACACATTCAGCGATTCATTTTTATATTATAGATAATATAGGTATAAATATAAGTGTCACAAGCAGTCTTACCAAGGGGTATCGTATGACCCAGTAACTGGGTTGTGGAAGTCAGATAGGCAGTCGCTAAAATACTGGTATTTAGCTTCATCCGGTTAGACTGGAAGCCGACCCCAAGATAGTTGGGACGGGGCTAGGCTAGTTGCTTTATTACTCTATAGTGATGTTTGTCAGGAAAGCACTCTTCATCCTCGGCGCGTCAAATACCGGAGTCATCGGTACGAGATGCCGACCGTGGCCTCCCAGATGAAGCAGGCAGGCATGCGGAACTACTACGACACCGCCAACTACACCAACATACCGTTTGTAGTCAGCAAGAGCACCGCCCCCTCGCACAATATCGGCGTCAACATACAACAGGTACTTACTTTTTGCTATTCCTCATAGTTTCGGATTTGGCCATCCACGCCCACTTGGAAAATTCATCCTGTATATAAAATTCTCGTGTCACAATGTTAGTTACCATACTCCTCTAAAACGGCTTGACCGATTTTTATGAAATTTTATATGCATACTCAGTAGGTCTGAGAATCGGCTACTATAATATCTATTTTTCATATCCCTAAGCGATAAGGGTTGTCCACCCATAACATATTTTTTTGGAATCTTTAATTCAGGCACATAATTTTGTAAGTATTACTCAAACTATGTTAGTTTATTTGGCTAAGACATACCTGACACGCACTTATCACGGGTGGCCATGGGCCAGTTGCACCACATCCGGTTAATTTTTGGGGTTCCGTAGTCAAATAGTTAAAACAGAACCCTTATAATTTCCTCGTATCGCTTATATCTGGGCCTTTTTTTCTGTCTTAATAAAATAAAATACTGCAACACACTGCACACACTATACTGCATATATTCTGCTGTATATATGCAATACTGTGCATGCGTAAATATTCATCCTAACTATGGAACCATTCAGTGTGTGGTCTGACACGCCCTTGGACTGTTCTTTTAGGGTTCCGTACCTGAAAGGGAAAAACGGAACCCTTATAGTATTACCTTCTCGTCCGTCCGTCCGTCTGACTGTTAAGACCGTGAGACTGTTATTCAATTAATTTGCCATTTTTAGGTGTTAAATGGACTCAAAATTCAACAACCATTATCAGGCATTCCACTGACTATCGCACATCACATGGGTAAGGAACATGTTTATTATTTCGAAAGTATTTCCATAAATACGATGGACTACATTGCCCGGAAGGCAGGCACACCTGCCTTCCGGGCCTTCCTAAATTTTTGACAAGTTTTTTTCAAAAACTTGTCAAAAATTTAGGTAAATTAGACGATTTATTGTTAGAATTTAGAATGCGAATGTTCGTTCCTAAATACGGGAATTGTCTGCATGGCAGACGCAGCCGACTCGAATACTGATCGAAATGGAAAACATTTGAAACGCTCTATTTGCACTTATGTAGGTATTGTTTAACAAAGTAATTCGTTTATTTATGTTTCAGGCTTGGGCCACGTACCCAATTATGGTTCGAAGAGTACCACTGAGGTGAGTCTAAAGAGTACCATTAAACGAGATGGGCGGACGACATTGTTACATCGCGGGTAGGACCTGGATGAGGCTGGCACAGGGGTGGGGAGAATGGCACTTAAAAAGAGAGGTCTAGCAGTTGCTGAAGTCGGGTTTTCCATTGAATTACATTAACCTGTTGCAACTTAGGGTTTCACTAGCGGATGAACACAAGCAGTGCTTATTTGGCACACCGATAGACTATGACCTGGATAACCTGGATCTATACCCATTAGAATAGAACACAGTAATGCTGCTTAAAACAAAGAGTGTTGTTGAAAACAGTATGATGGTGTATGAACTTACCTTGTAAAGAACAAATGTCAAAAACATAGGATAGTTTTTTTCACGCGGGCATAGCCGCTAAGAAATCCCCACCTGCCGTTAATGTATCAATACTTTTAGCTAACTGTAGAACGAAATGCTATTGAATAACGGAAGCTTAGTTGTGCGAGCCCAACTCGCTCTTTGCCTTTTTTAATCAAGTTGTCTAAAAATAATGTACTTTTACACAAGTCCGCTGCACTTGCTTAGGATCAACAACCGTCGCTAGACCACCACAGCGAGATCAACGCGATCCGCGTGGGCCGGCGCTTGGTGCGCCTGCCGTCTTACAAGTACATCTCGTACAACCGGCTGCTGAACCTGTACCGTGAGGGGGATGGCATGGTGCCTCGGTTCCTGCGCGCCATCGCCCGCCCACACTACTTCTACACCTCCATGTACAAGTGAGTGATGCACAGACAGGTTTAAGTACTTGCTGCTTGGAAACAAGTCTCGGAAACCAGTATGCTTGATTTTCATCAAACATATTTAGGTATGAATACCTAGGACAAACTGTCCAGTTAGGTAGATCTAACTTCGAGAAAGAGGTCAATCGTCGAATCCGACTCGGCTGGTCAGCGTTAGGGAAGCTACGCAATATCTTCTCGTCCCACATACCGCAGTGTCTCAAGACGAAAGTCTTTGACCAGTGCGTGTTGCCAGTGATGACATATGGCACTGAAACGTGGTCGCTCACAATGAGCCTTTGAAGGCTAAAAGTCGCCCAAAGGGCAATGGAGAGGGCTATGCTCGGAGTTTCTCTGCGTGATCGAATCAGAAATGAGGAGATCCGCAGGAGAACCAAGGTAATCGACATAGCCCGAAGAATTGCCAAACTGAAGTGGCAGTGGGCAGGGCACATTGCTCGCAGAACAGATGGCCGATGGGGCCGAAAGGTTCTGGAGTGGCGACCGCGTATCCGAAGACGTAGCGTTGAAAGGCCTCCCACAAGGTGGTCCGACGACCTTGTGTAGGTCGGAGGAACCCGTTGGATGCGAGAAGCACAGGACCGGTCGAAGTAGAAGTGCTTGATCCAGGCTTATGTCCAGCAGTGGACGTCTTTCGGCTGAAATGATGATGATGCTGAAGTACGAATAGTAATTTTAAAAACAGCCTTCTTAGCTTTACGCATTCTGATCTAAATACCTACAAAGAAGTTTTCTTACCGTGTCTTAGAATGACTATGAAAGCTGTTTAAGCTGTGGTTTATCACTCCCGTCTTTCTAACTACGAGAACCCCAAATAGACTTTGCGTTCTTGAATATTTTCAAGTGTGTATTAATGTTTCAAGCAGTCTCGCGACAAACCGAGAGGACTTTGATTGTGCCACGTCGAAGGGCCGTGGTGGGAGCCACGAGGCCAAGCAGAGCCTCGCAGAGTACGCCAGCTTGTATCGCGAGTACGAACATATAGACAAGTGCATCAAGGAAGGGAACTGCGAGCCGGAGCTAGAGCGACGCAAGGAAGAACTCACGAAGGAACTAGCAGCCCGGGAGGAACATATTCGCAAAGTGAGACAGTAGATTAGCTTAGATTATTCGTAGCTCCCAGTTTCGATAATAGTGACCGAACATTGCCACTAATCCCCGTGTGTTAGTCGACTGTTAGTCAACATGTTTTCCGTCTGGCAGGTAGTTCAAGAGTATCGAACGGGAGGTGAGCCGGATCAGCCACTACGAGCGACCGCGTCTACGGCCGAGGATGGCTACCGGCACTCGACCTTCAAGGTTGGAGACAATCTACAGTAGCCAATGCTCGCACCGTCGTCAGGGTCTCTTCGTTTAAAAGTTCCGCCTGACACAACACAAAAACAGTTTGTGCTTCAAAAACGTCGTCGTTGTTACCAATACCCAATTCAACGTAGTCGTCGGTCAACTTGCTTTGAGATTATTTGTTAGAATCGAGCGACTGAAATTATACATTTAGAGCGTCATCGAAAAAATATCTAAATTCGAATGTAAAAATGGTAAAATATCGGAAGAGGTCATAGGAAAATCTTATATCGTTTCTGTGTATGTGGAGCATTTTTTGTTGGTCTTCGTACGTGTGCTTAATACACAGATAGTCATATTCAAAACTTACAATATGGTCGTCGCCGAGATTGTATTTTACTTACCTTTGTCTCGCCGTTCCACCTTCCTCGCATTGGTCCTATATTTCAAAGCTTACTATAGCTTACCATCTATGAGTAACTTTAATAAGTTTCGTGTTATGCTTCCTCACACGCGTGCCAGCTATCTTATAATCGAAGATAGAACTGGAAACTACGCTTAAATAAGCAGGTTGATGCACGGGCTTACCTACGAATTTTAGTACTTCATTCATTTCTTCAATTACTCCTTTTTTTTTTTTTTTTTTTTTTTGAGGATGGGAAATCATCAAATGACTCCTCCCGCTCTGGGTGGAGCGGAAGGGAGTGTCAGACTCTTACTGACTAAAACCCACCCGTGTTCCTTCCTTAGCCCTTTATGTTCCGGGCCAACGGTAACCCTTTCGGACAATCCCGCTGACCCGGCAGGCTTCGGCCCTAAGGGGCCCCTCCTCGATGCTGACATCTCTTTGAGGCGCACGTGGAACACGTACGCGCCGTCCGGCACGGGCCTGGTCCTGATCGGGCGGTGAGCTACCCATTACTCTCCGCCCGCAGGCCCGCGCCTACGGTGGCCGGGAGTCGTCACGCGGCTCCCGACGCCCGGAGCGTCTCCCGCGGCGGCTGGGACGGGAGGCTCTCTCCCTGAGCCGTTCCGCCACCTCCTTCGCTAGCATGACTGCTTCGCAGAAGGAGGTGACTGCCTCCCACTCCCTCTCGCCCCGGACCATGGCTTGCACCAGGGCCGGACGCGAGAGGTCGCCGTCGCTGCCAATCGTCTCTACGAGGACACGGCGGTGCTCCGCCCAAGCGGGGCAGACCTCCACCGTGTGCTCCACCGTGTCCTCTGGGCGATCCTGGCAATGGTGACACCCGGGCGTTTCCTCCCGCCTGATGATGTGCAGGAACCTCCCGAAACATCCGTGTCCGGTGAGGACCTGCGTCAGGCGGTAGGTGAGGGCGCCGTGGCGCCTCTCTAGCCACTCCTCAAAGAGGGGTCTTATCGCCGCTATCGCGGCGTGCCCTGCGCTGGGTTGCGACAGTCGCTCTTTCCATGCCGCCATGAGATCGCGCCGGAGATCCGTCCGCTCCGCAGCGATTTGCCGCGGAAGCGGATCTTCCCCCCGGCTCTTCAATTACTCCTAATAAGTTGTAGTCCATTTGTAAAAGATTGTCTACTATTATTGTAGTCGTAGTTCAAACTTTGAACACGCAATGTGCATAAGCGTAATCGAGATAGTTTAGCTGAGTAAAACTAAGTTTCAGCGCTTTTATTAGATGCATGAAAGTAGCGTCAAGCGGTAGATTGATTGTTCGAGTTGAATTGTTCAGAGGTTTCGGTGGACGTTTTTAAGTGAACTTTCTTTTGAAACTGTGCGTTTTTAGTTACTTCGTCGAGTTTTTACTGAACAAAAGTTTCGGGAAAGCTCCGTTTGGACTCGTGTCGGAGAGTTGTCAAACCGCGAGCACAAGTCACTCGGAGAGAGTCTGGTCTGCGGCCGCGACGCGCGTCGTCGGCACGTCGCCGCGTCGGTGGTCAGGTCACACTCGTCACTGCACTTCGAACGTCGTTCCTATTACGGTACTCGTCTAAGCTTAGCTTGATAAGGACGCTGAATAGTTTAGTACGTAGTTCTGGATTTCTGTAGGAGATTATTTTTGGTATGTGTGAACTTACGGATTTGCATCTTACCTTGTCAACCGATCCCATATTGTTGCCCCTGGGATTGGCTGGCATTCGAAAGCATTTTTGATTGTTACGTCGAACATAAATTGTAAATGTTATGTAATCTTTCTTGGCTGCGAATGGTAAACGTTTGTGAATGATGTCGTAATGTAAAGAAGTTTGAATACATTTCCTTTGACTTTTCTATGATTTTTTTATTAATTCCTTTATAAAATAAAAACGATTGAAGGGAATAAGATATGAATTCTACTAAGCAATGTGAACATACATCTAGGCATGCAATTGCAGATCGTAATTAGATACTTTAATCCACAGAGATAAGTCACGAATATACACAATGTATTATACCTACTTCTAGTGATGCAATACGTAGCTAATTTTTTTTTTTTAATCGATATATAATTATGTAATATATAATTTTTAACATGAAACGGTTTTCACATTTTATTATGTACACATAGTTAACAACAACGTAGAGTTGATTTACTTACATTCCATAACTTATCTACTAAGTACTAGTAACTAGATATAAATAGATAGACGTAGGTAATAGTAATACGATAGTTACAATAAGATATTTGATAATCATCGACGAACATAACGTTTAAGTTGCTCGTTAAAACAGATGTAACTCTATTTACACAGAAATAAATAACGGTATCTTATTATTTTGAAACTTGCTCCTACTACATAGTACACAGTATAGTACACAGATCTATAAGTGGCACGTCGTTCGTGGGAATGGAGCAGCATGCTCTTTATTGACATTTCTCCTCGATACAGTAGGTAGTCAGTTAATCTAAACATTTATAATATCTTTATAGATCGATTATTTAACTAATAAATAAAAATATAACTATATTTATTTCATTAACAATAATAATGAGAGTGATTGAAGTAGATTCTTATTGTGACAGACAAATAGTGACGACATCTACATTTATATTCAGAGTTTTTGGAGGCAAAAGAAAAACTATAATCGATGAAATTGTGATACATATAGAAATATGTATCAATAGTGCGATATAAGCACGCATGAATAGAAATATCGCGTGCGTATTTACAGCGCCAAAAGCCTACCTGCTTCATGACAACTGGAGACGAATACTAAACACTCCAAATGAATGAGATGAAGTCACATCATTGCACGTAATTCTGTATTTAGCAAACATTTAATTGCGCGTATCGGTAGAGGAGGGAAGGTTCTCGCCGTCGATCTTGTGGCGCGTGGCCTGCATGTAGGCCTCCGCGGCCAAGGCGGGCCAGGCATCTGCAGGGGCCCCTGAGGCCCCGGCCCCGGCCCAGGCCTCCGACGTCGACACCTCCGCTGGCCTCTCCACGTTCTCTGTCGCCTTTGGCGTGCACTCCAAAGACAGAGATTTCGGTGTCTCAATCCTTTAAAAAATAAACTTATCTGTTGCCTGAAGCGCCTTCACCTTTTTTTTGAAGTGTTTTAAAAACCGTAGAATGGAATTGAGAACAAACTCCTTTTTGTGAGGTTAAATACTCAACATTATTTGCAATCAACATCGGGTCTATTTTATGTGATAAACTCTTTCTATTAATATGAAGTAGGTACTTAGAGGGACAAGGTTCGGTGTGGGTTCTTAGAGAAAAAATACCTCACGCGTTCTGGTGACTGCATGGCATCGTTAGTGCTGGAGATCTCCAGGTCCTCGGCGTAACTCATGTGCAGCTTCTCACCCTCACTGCGTGGCTCTTTTTCTGAACAAAATTATACACAATTTTGGTCCCGAAGCTTATTGTTTCTGTAATGGTAGGCTTCTGTAATGGTAGGCTTCAGAAATGGAAAGAATGAAGAGACTTTAGTTTTTTTCCCAGGAACAGATCGAACAAGCAAAAAAGGTCCATGTCAAAGGGGGACACCCTTTGATATTATTAATTATAGAAACTGTCGTACGATCATTCTCTTTCTTCGTGTCTATGGCTCACGTTTCTAAAGCTTGTTCTACTGATTTCTATCGGTGACAGCATCTTCTTCTCATTGTTTTATTCTGGTTAAAAGGGGGCCATTTAAACTACAGGCGCATAAGGGGCCTATAAAGGCCACTTTGGCAAAATCATAAAAGGATAACATTATGAATCCTATTGGACAGTTAACTGTTAGGTAAGTTATAATGGTATCAAATCCCATTGGTGAAGGATTTTTCGGTTATTTTTTTTTGTCAGTGCAAAAATCCCAATCAATCCCATCCAAATCCAATCCCAATCTCTTTGATTATACCTACGTTGTGCAGCGAAAAAAAGAAAAACACGGACAGTTTTCGCCATAGTATGATTCAAAATGTTATCCTTTTATGATTCTGCCAAAGTGCCTTTTTAGGCCCTAAGATCTTATTATTCACACCAATGTTAAAAACAATTCGGTAAAACCATGCATGCACCAGTCTATAAGTTGCATTAATTTTCCATTAGGAAGTTCACCCTCACCAGCTAACCGCCTAAGGGTGCACCTAGACTGCGGGTCGATCGATGACACAGTGACATATTTGAGGCGATCAATTTCACTAACGATCGACCCGCAACCTAGTTGCACCATAACCTAACAAGCGACCAATGAGACCATTAATTATCTATTAATGGGAAACAAGCAATCAGCCATGAACAATCCCTGTACCTATTGATATTCGCTCTCCTGGGGATCTTATCTAACTAGCCTGTACTGTCCCTCTGCAGGGCAAAGGCCTCCCTCTCCCTTTTCCACACAATTCTGACTTTTGCTAGTGCCGGCCAGTCCTTACGGTAGGAGTCAAGCTCGTCCCGCCATCTTCGTCTTGGCCTGCCGCGATGGCGTCGTGCGTTTAGTGGGGACCTGAAAAGTTAAAAATAAAACAACACCGTTACCATCAACATTGATGGCTGACTCGGGCCAGCCGAGCGAGTCGCCCTCCACATCTACCGGTTCGTCTTCCGCATCATAAGGGCGGGGCTCTCGGGGCCGCTCTTCCCGTCTCTCTTCGTCGAGGTCGTAGCCGAGCATGCTCTCCACCGTGTGGTGGCGCTTGCGTGTGCGCAGCTTCAGCCGGCGCTGCCGGTTGGCACGGATGCGCTGGTACGTCTGACATCAATGAAAATGATTTTCACATTAGTTATCAATTGCAGGGTGAACAAGTTAAAATTAAGAAATCGCATTAGTACAAAATTTGAATACGCTCGCAGAGCTCTCGTAGTTTAACATAATGTAGGTAGTGCTCGGCTGTTAATATGGCATATTGATGATATAACAGTAAAAGCTTGGCTTTGTAGAGCACCGTCTCTGTCAATCATGGCTGTTGAGTATCCTTCTAAAGCTCGATGAGTCATGATAATTGAGTCGAGTACCTCCCAGCGCGCGTCTTCGTCCTGGTGGTGCAAGGAGTGCTGTGGGGGCGCCGGCGTATCGCGCGGCAGGGCGCTAAGGCTGTAGAGATGCTGCAGCTCCTGCAGGAAGTGCGCCTGCGCTACGCCCGGCCCGAGCCGCGCGCCGCACACGCCGCATGACGACTTGCGCTCACCGTCCGCTGTACAAACATCTATAAGGCTGGAGTCTACTTCGGTCTAACTCTTAGGACCGTATGAGAGAACCTCATTCGTCTTCGTCGTTCAGCCGATAGACGTCCTCTGCTGGACATAGGCCTCCCCCAATTTTGGGAGGGTTTGCCATAATCGCCACGCTTGGCAGGCGGGTTGGCGATCGCAGTATGATATGATGGTGGAATATATACATAGAGAACGCTGCTGCCCATTCTCCGGTACGATCCTTAGTCGGCTTTTACGACACCCACGGGAAGTAAGGGGTGGTGCTATTCTTTAAGTCCGGCACCACACAGACAACCTCATTCAATACACATATATTTTTTATAATTTATATAACTAGCTAGTTACTGGGTTGTGGAGGTCAAATAGGCAGTCGCTTCATGTAAAATACTGGTATTCAGCTGCATGGACTGGAAGACTGGAAGCCGACCCCAACATAATTTAGAAAAAACTACCCAGTTGATGAGTTACAATCAATCAAATTGCTTTAAACTAGTTTTAAGTAGTTTCGAGTGACGTTCCGTAATACGCGCCTAATGGCTCATTTTCATTAATCGATATAAGTCTAAGATGCAGTGAGCTTATCAAAGAAATCACATTCCCGTTTTAATGTGTATTAAAATTTATAAATTACTCGTAGTAGTCGTCACTGCAGACCCACCGTATCCCTGGCCGTACCCCTGGTGGTACGGTGGGTCTTTTAAAGTTAAACGGTACCACCAGGTAATAGTGTTGTAACACTAGTTTAAACCACTTCTGACAACAACAATTGTATTTAATAATTTTATTCATAATTTTTACAGAACAAATCTTAAATACAAAATAGGTACCTACCTTTAATCTGTTTGCGTTCCCATTGAGGGACCACATTTGATTTTAAGCTTTTGAATGCATCAGCTTATAGTAAAAGCTCTCAAACAATTGTAAATTCAGCCTCTAATTTGTAAAAGTAGCCACTCAAAAGATACAATCGGTTAAAGGTGGTCCCTCAGTCGTGACTGACAGGCATCCATATCTCAAAATCTAGTTAAAATTTATAACTGCTATAAATGACTACTCTTAGTAAAAGATTTGTAAAACTAATTTTATGAATATCACCCCTTCCTTTTCACAGAATAGAAAGAACTAGCATGCGGAAGGTGGTCCCTCAATCGATCACCATAAGGTTCACCTTGAGTGGAGACCACAATGGAATTTGAAATTTACTTGGGTCTAGCGTTAGTAAAAGTACTCGGACGATTGTGAATTCTACCTCTAGTTTGTAAAAGAAGCCATTCAAAAGTTACAATCGATTTAAGGTGGTCCCTCAATTGAAATGTTTATTAAAAGAAAAATCAATTTACGTAGCATTCGGAAGTTAAATTGACGAATGCTACAGTCTATCCTTTAGTAAAAATTTTTACTAACGATTACTTTACTAAACAGTATCAAAATAGTTACCGTTTTATTTTAAATAATAATCGATTTCCTGGGAAGAATTACTAAGAAGAGGTGACCACAAAGTAGAATTTCTAGTGGCTGTTTGTTGATACTAATCTATACATATATATAATGGAAAGTCGTGTTAGTTGCACTATCTATAACTCAAGAACGGTTGAACCGATTTGGCTAAAAATTGGTGGGGAGGCAGCTTAGAAATATATGTATAAAAGAAAGTCGTATTAGTTATACTATTTATAACTCAAGAACGGCTGAGCCGTTTTGGCTGAAAATTGTTGGGGAGGTAGCTTAGAACCAGGAACGGACATAGGATACTTTTTATCCGTTTCTTTAAATATAATACTTTTATTTACTTATAGGAGTAGGGTAGGAGTAGGTTAGGAGTAGGGTAGGAGTAGGTTAGGAGTAAGGTAGAAGTAGGGTAGGAATAGGGTAGTAGTAGTGTAGGAGTAGGGTAGGAGTAGGGTAAGGGTTAGGACACCACGCGAACGAAGTAGCGCCGAGCAGCTAGTTTACAATAAATTACCAAGTGGTCCGAAAGACTCGACAACCACTGTCTAAGAGTAGACTATGTACATTTTTAATAGATAAAACGTACTACAGTGTGACAGAGTTTTTGTCAGAGAAAAGAATTGTCTGAATAGAATTGGCTTTAGGTTGATGGCTCTGGCTTTTGGTTAAGCTTAAGTAAAAGTTAATAATATAAATGTTGCATGAAAAGTAATCGTTAGTAAAAAAAAATATTATAGGATAGACTGTAGAATTTGTCAATTTAATGAATTTAGTGAATTATAGCTGAGCTTTAATCCATACTATATCCATACTAATATTATAGGTAGGTACATGCGAAACTGTATCTGTCTAAGAGACATTCTGCGAAAGAAGGATTGTGAGAAAGCCACCTTTTGAGAATGAGTCATTCTGCGAAAGCGACATTTTGCGAAAGAGACATTTTGATTAAATTTTCTTATGTCTTGTCGCTAAACCTAAACACAACATTTGTCATTGGCGCCGATTCCCTTAGTTCAGTGCATCTTTTGCTTTCTATTTCATTAAGAAAAGGAGAGAAGATAAATATTAGTTTAGTCCTGTCAAATTAGTCAGCGCCGGACGTAAATTGAGGTATATTGAGTAGCCAATTTTTTTAATCTCGTCTAAACTTGTCTATGGAGAATCTTAATTTGACAGGACTAAACTAATATTAATTATCTTGTCTTTTTCTTAATGTCTTTTCTAAATTTGATCAAAGTCCTCCAAATGAACAAATTTTTTATTCATACACTTTGCTACTGTCTCATTAGCAGTAATGTTTGAATTAGAAACTTAAGGCCCCCCCCCCACATTACATCAGGAGTAGTGGTGTAAAATATCTCGGCGTTCACATAGATCAAAACCTGAACTGGCATAAGCAAGTAGACATACTCTCAGGCAGAATCCGCAAACTGATCTATGTACTAAAAAAACTGCGTAGATCTGCCGATAGTAATACTCTGAGACTAGTCTATTTTGCACTGTGCCAGTCGGTTTTATCTTATTGTATATCAGTTTGGGGAGGGGCAACTGCAAACGTGTTTATTAGGCTTGAACGTGCACAACGGGCGGTCATAAAGGTCATGCTGTCGCGTCCACGCAGGTATCCCACTTTACAGCTTTATGCTGAATGTGACCTGTTGACTGTCAGGCAACTTTACGTGCATCATATGATAATCCGAAAACACTCTTCCTGCCCCCTTGTTGAGCCGGCTGGTAGAACAATACATAGGCATAAGATTTTCCCACTAGAACCTCACAGAACATCTTTTGCCAGGCGCCAGTATTATATCAACAGCATAAAAGTGTATAATTATTTAAATAAGGAATTAAAACTATTTTCAAAAACAAAATATGAATGCAAACTCGTATTAAGGTGAATGCTCCAACCAGCCCGCGAAATTCAAATTTTCTTACGTTTTTTGCAATTTGCAGGCCAGTGCTAGGTTGTATGTTGATTAAAATATTATTCGCGGTTGTAAGACATATATAGGTACAGAATTATAATCATGAAAATCATCAATAAAACGCTCTAAGTTCATAAAGCTGTTAGAATTACTTTTTCTGTTTTTGTTTTGTTCTGACACCTTTATGAAGTTGGAGAGTTGTATTGGTGATTTTGATTATTATAATTCTGTAACTACATACGTCTTACAGCCGCGAATAATATTTTAATCAACATACAACCTAGCACTGGCCTGCAAATTGCAAAAAACGCAAGAAATTTTGAATTTCGCGGGCTGGTTGGAGCATTCCCCTTAAACAAATACTTGTCAAAACTGACTCATCAAAAAACTGAGGATCTTCTTTTAGGCCATCTACCTTAAAATGTAATACTTTTCATTTCAAATTAAGTATACTTACACTTACACATAATCCCCCTCACACACGCACACCCACTCACCATGCACGCACACGCACGCACGCGTAGCGTACATACACACACACACACACCTACCCCCCCCCCCCCACACAAACACACTTACTCCACAGTCACACATAATTGTAAATGAGAATAATATGTATAAATATTTTATTTACTTAAAGGTTTATTTTTAATTTTTATTTTTTTGTTTCTCTTTTTATTTTTTTTAAATATGTAAAGAAATACCTTTTCAAGTGCCAATGAGTTACAAATATTGGCTTGTGACTTTGCTGCGGAGGGACACTGATCTCTAAGATACAGGGTCACCCCTAGTTTAGAGATCAGGGTTTCAATGTATTGTGCTTAGCATAGCCACTCAGTTATATAATACTGCTTTAGAATGTACTTAGGCTTTTCTTCAATAAACATTTTTTATTTTTTTATTTATTATTAGGCGTGCGCCGGGCGCGAGCGTTCCTTGAGCGTGTGACCGACGTGCGTGCCGCGTAGTCCATTTCACTGCGCGGCGCACGTCGGTCACACGCTCGAGGAACGCTCGCGCCCGGCGCACGCCTAATGTGGGGGGGGGGCCTTAGAGTTACATTGTCAGTGCAGGACTGCAGAGTAAGATTTTGTTTGTTTTTTTTAAATTATCATTATTTTATTTTCTTTTCTTTCTGTGTTTTTAATTAGCTAAGTGATGTCAAATATTAATTAAAAATAATATCAACAGTCACTAGTTTATCCTGCTGTGTGATTATAAATCCTGCTGTGTGGTCACCTCTATCTTAGTATTTCTTCCCAGGAATTCGATTATTATATAAAATAAAACGGTAAATATTTTGATACTGTTTAGTAAAGTAATCGTTAGTAAAAAAAATTACTAAAGGATAGACTGTAGCATTCGTCAATTTAACTTCCGAATGCTACGTAAATTGATTTTTCTTTTAATAAACATTTCAATTGAGGGACCACCTTAAATCGATTGTAACTTTTGAATGGCTTCTTTTACAAACTAGAGGTTGAATTCACAATCGTTCGAGTACTTTTACTAACGCTAGACCCAAGTAAATTTCAAATTCCATTGTGGTCTCCACTCAAGGTGAACCTTATGGTGATCGATTGAGGGACCACCTTCCGCATGCTAGTTCTTTCTATTCTGTGAAAAGGAAGGGGTGATATTCATAAAATTAGTTTTACAAATCTTTTACTAAGAGAAGTCATTTATAGCAGTTATAAATTTTAACTAGATTTTGAGATATGGATGCCTCTCAGTCACGACTGAGGGACCACCTTTAACCGATTGTATCTTTTGAGTGGGTACTTTTACAAATTAGAGGCTGAATTTACAATTGTTTGAGAGCTTTTACTAAAAGCTGACGCATTCAAAAGCTCAAAATCAAATGTGGTCCCTCAATGGGAACGCAAACCTTTAATCTATATACTTAAAATTAACCAACTCTATAAACTTGAAACTTGCATTCTAATAGGTACCTACATATCTAGGTTTCTCGTCTTTCATTTTTTTTTCGTCCATTTTAGGTTTTTCCACAATAATTCAAATCAATGAAATTTTTATTTTTACAATTCCTTGTTTCTTTAAGTCGAGTGTAAATGTCAACTGTCATGAGCGCTTGAAAAATATGTTATATGTACGGTTTAACTAAAGAGTTAGGATTGTGCATTATTGCCGCATCAATTATGTACCTACCTAACTAATGAATGAGTCATTAATATGCGAGATAACAGTTTATCATTTTCTGTCCATCGGGTACGGCCAGGGGTACGGTGGGTCTGCAGTGGCAGTCGTAGCTCAATACATTACTATTCAGCCGTGCTATTCTGTAAAAATGTCACCGTGAAAACTTAGGTGAAGTGAGCTGTCAAGTCCTAGCTATCCCTAGCGTCAGGTGGAATGACAGCTCACCTCACCTACATTTTCACGGTGAGATGTTTACAGAATTGCTCTGTGGTGTGTAGGTCGCACACATCTTTTTACGCGATGTGAGTTTCTTATGTGGGGTCTAAGGGTCTATGGGCACACGAGGTTTTTTTTTAGGGTTCCGTAAGAAAATGGTAAAAAGGAACCCTTATGGTGAGACGCAGTCTGTCTGTCTGTCACAGCTGGATATCTCAAGAACTACTAAAGCTATCAACTTGAAATTTGGAACAGTTTTAGATGACGTTTGCCCAACTATTTTGCAAATAAGAAAGAAATAAAAATATATGTATATTTTTTGCAACAGGGACTGAAAGAGCGCTGTTTGCACATTCTCAAACATTTTTTCTTTTTTTAGGCAGCTTAGTTTTCGACTTTGATGAAAAATGTAAAAAAAATACCGTTCCAACTTATCTCCGAAGTTTGCAAAGAGAAAAATCTGAAATAATTCTATGTGATAGCAGTTTATGTAAAGATTACAGGAAAAATAAAACGAAGTCTCTAAATAGATCACTTTTTCAGAAATCATCAACAAAAGTTACATTAGTTCCACTATCGGTCAAGAGATGGCGCTCACATAAAACTGCAATATCCTACACCGCAGTGCATAATGTTAAAATTCTCTGAGGAATACCTATAGACTTCTAGCGGGATTGTCCGAAAGGGTTACCGCTACCCCGGAACATAAAGGGCTAAGGAACGAACACAGGTGGGTTTTAGTCAGTAAGAGACTGACACTGTCTCGCTCTGGGTGGAGTGGTAGGTCCACTCCACCCAGAGCGAGACATTTGATGATTTCCCACACTCGAAAAATAAAAATCAGGGTGTTTGGTGCATCGTTTGCCAAATGGAATTGGCCGAAAGGAGAGGTCATTTGCTCATTTTGGTCATTTTTTTCTCTCTTAAGGCTCAGTAACTCATTCCTTGTTACACTGGTTTTTTTATTATGACTTTTTAATTATTTAGAAAAGTACAAGAAAAAAAAAATTAGATAAATTTATAAAAAAGTTACGAGTATAGCCTTCAAATTTCATTGTACCTAATTCTTATGTTTACTCTTGTATGGTTCTATGAATTTCAAAATTACTTGCTAATAACATCTAGTTCCTTTTTAATAACTCACAAAGTTTTTGAAAAAAGGGAAAATACACTTAACACTAAACTTTAAATTGCTGTAAAAAAAACTAAAAGCGATCGGGAATTTCGAATCTAGTCAGGCAGAAATACGTGTATACACCACTACAGTCGAGATAAGACGAAGATGTCGCACGTGTGTATAGTGGAGGACAATTTGAACAAAATTTATAATTAGGTACTTATTAAATAAAAGTTTATTTTTTATTTCAAGTTAGAACCCTAGAAAGAGATAAGAGACTGCGTAAGAGGGAGATAACGCTATCCACCTACTTAAAGAATGTTATTTATGTGAAAACTAGTGTTCTTACCGTAATATCGAATATCAGCCTGTGTCTCGATTACACATTTAGCGAATTACTGAACTTATTAAAAGTTTTTTTTTGTATATTGCACTCCGTTGGAAAGGGGACAAACTAGAGAACTTTTTAAAAGAATTCGAAGATCCCGATCGCTTTTAGTTTTTTTTACAGCAATTCAAAGTTTAGTGTTAAGTGTATTTTTTCTTTTTTCAAAAACTTTGTGAGTTATTAAAAAGGAACTAGACGTTATTAGCAAGTAATTTTGAAATTCATAGAACCATACAAGAGTAAAGATAAGAATTAAAATGAAATTTGAAGGCTATACCTACTCATAACTTTTTTTTTTATTTAAGAGTGCTTGTATTATTCTAAATAAAAATTAAATAGTCATAATAAAAAAAACCGATGTAACAAGGAATGAGTTACTGGGCCTTAAGAGATAGCAAATGACCTCTCCTTTCGGCCAATTCCATTTGGCAAACGATGCACCAAACACCCTGTCTATCTACCTCACCGATGAAAAAAATTTAAAAACATGACGGTACGGAACGCTCGGTGCGCAAGTCCGACTCGCTCTTGACCGGTTTTTTTTATTACTCGAGTTCCATGTAACGCGCGTCTTAGGCACGTCGGCGGCGCATTGTATGCCTTGAAAAAGCAGTTTTAGTTGCGTTTGCAGTCGGTGTCCTTGGGTTCGCACTTTCGTTGTTTGCCACCGACTTCCGAAAATAAAGTTATTTTCACTTTGTGTAGTGTCTTTTTGGAAGTCGGTTGTTTTTTTTTTGTAAAAAAGTTTTTATTTTTTACTTTTTAGCCACACAAATTCGAATAATACTACTTGCTATGTAAATATCAGTGACAGAAAATTATTATAACATCATCAATATAATCAAAGTGGCAAAAATGAGTATTATTGAAGCTAACTCAAAAACTACCCAAGCAAAGTTAATAAAATTTATATGGGACCCTGAGACATAACCTATCCATAAAAAAAATGTTGAAATCGATTTACAATTGCCGGAGATATCGCGTAATAAACATACAAAAAAAAAAACAGTCTATTAGCGTCCTCCTTTTTTGAAGTCGGTTTAAAAAGTTACTTACGTAAAAGAAGTCGTGTGATACACTGAAAGTCGACGGCCGTCGGTTATACCTAAGTGAGTTGACGCGTGGGGTCGAATCGAATACCCGATGACTTAGCTTAGGCGAAGGTACAGTTCATGGCATAAAAGTAGATCAATCAATCAAGACCACTTATCGCAGTGCCTACAATGCTAGATCGGCCACCCTTCCATCTAGCCGCTAGGTACTTTACACTTTCACGGGGGGGTTCCGGAATTGGTCTTTTAAGAGGGACCACCCCTATGTGCTGATGGTGATCACTGTGGTTTTAGTGAGGTAAAAAGCCCTCACTCCTCGACCTCCCTCCCCGGAGGTCGGGTGCCTTTTGAAGGTTTCCCGCCGACAACAAAAAAAAAAAGGTACTTTACACTTTAATTACTAATTGTTCGCGATCTCCACTGATGAAGGACTCATCTGCTGGAGCGGCCCTTAGACAGCGGTCCAGTTTTTTTTTAGGCAAGTAGAAGGAAGATACTTACGTGAAAAGAAGTCGTGTGAGTCAGTGCAGGTTGGTGCTGGCGGGGCATCGTCGTCCTTGCAGGGGCGCGGCGAGGCGGACGCGGCTGAGCCGGGAGAACTCGTGTCATCTCGTGCCGCGTACGCGTGGCGGTACAGAGGCGGCGTGCTGCTGTCGTCGCGGACATTCTGCGTTATGAACAAGAAGTAATTATTTAATTTAGCATAGTTTGAGCTATACAAGTCCCATAAAAAGGTGCCGCTCTCATACTGCGGCACGGCTAAGCTATGCACTTAGCTTCGCTTTGTATATAAATGTTGGGGTGGTCCACTGCGATACACCGTAGTAATCTACCTACACTTCATCATCTGCCTATCCTTTTACCAACTATGTTGGAGTCGTGTTCCAGTCTAACAGGATGCAGCTGAATACCAGTATTTTACATGAAGCGACTGTCTATCTGGCCTCCATAGCCCAGTTACTAGGTAATACGATACCCCTTAGTAAGTGTCCCCTGGTTGTCAGTCTTTCGGGCTTCTGACCGCCCATAACGAGGGGTCTCGATATGTAATGGTTCGATCATCCATCCACAGGCCGACCTCGATCACCCATTCACGGACCGACCTCGACCACCCATTCGCAGACCGACCCCGATCACCCATTCACAGACCAGTCTCGATCACCCATTCACAGACCGAACCAGATCACCCTTTCACAGACCGACCCCGATCACCCATTCACAGACCGACCCCGATCACCCATTCACAGACCAACCACGATCACCCATTCACAGACCGACCTCGATCACCCATTCACAGACCGACCTCGATCGACCTGTGAGGCTGTTACTTCTTAGCCACACTTTTAACTAATTTATTAATGAGGCTACAACTGAACTAGGTAGGTCGCTAGGAGTGAACGAAGATTCGAATGACGTTGTTTCAACACACGCTGTTTCGAAAAACTTTGCGATTGGTAAGTATCTACGCCAGGTCGAAGACAATTGAATCGAAACCGCTTTATCGAATGACATTATCACGAACACGTTGATGCGAAAGACTTTTTGAATGTTACGCTAGCACGGAACAGAAGTCAAGCAATATCTTTTGATTGGGTTTGGGAAACAAGAGCAGTGAGAAGTAATATTTTGAGTTTTCGAAATAGCGTGTGTCGAAACACCGTCATTCGAATCTTCATATCACTCCCAGCTAGGTAAGCCTGTGTCTATAAAGTCACTACCTATTCTACAACTTCCAGAAGCACCTGTTGTGCCTAGGCACAACCCTACAATGCGCAGATAGGCGCTATTGTGTTTCACACAAATCAATGTCGGCTGTTAGTGACATCGTTTTGATTATGTGGGTGCCATGTATTCAGTGCTTTAGACTATAACTTTACGTTAATGTGTTATAGAATATAACGTTACTTTTTACATCTCTTTGTAAGGCACGAAGTGGCAGCCACGGATTATTTATATTGTTAAACTAGCAAAATGGTAAGTAGGTACACTGCAACAACCAACAAGGATAATTTGGCCACGGAGCTGTCGGTGCTCGAATTTCGTTGACAAGGGACGCAGTTGGTAAACACTTGTACAAATTGTTTTGTAAAACAAGTTGGCGGCGTTAGTTATAATTTCGGCCACGTGCCAAAGATCCCTGTAGAATTGTAAAAAAACTGTCAAAAAAACAGAAACTCACCCGCAAAGCTTGCCCGACGCTCTGTCCGAGCGCGTACTGCTCACCAAGATGCCTGGCAAAGGCCTTCCCCGGGTACAAGGGGTGAAAGGCGCCCCCTATGGGGCGGAAGGCGCCACAGCCGAAGCTCTGCAGCGCAGGGTGCAGGAACTGCGGCGCCATGTGGTGGAGGAAGCCTTCCATGACGGAGGTTACACTCTAAACACACAGGTTTTTTTAAGCCAACAGAGATTCTTTGAGAGAAATACGCCAGCAGGTAATACATTATAGTTCTGTAATAGAATCGTTTCCGCTGCTAAGAAAAGTTCGCAGTGTAAACGCTCAGCAAGTACTTAGGTAACAAAAATCTTAACTTTACGCGCCAATATATTACTTGCGGTACTTTCTCTTGCAAATACCCTACGGTATTTTGAATTGTTTTCAGAAACAATTTCAGTTATGTTCATTTCAATTATTTCAGTAGGTAGGTATCTACTTACAAACTAACTACTAAAACAGTCTAAAACTATTTCATTAACGACAGGTCGTACGAAACTACTTACGCCACAAAAAAACATTTCCACAGAAAGTGGTCATCGTAACGGTTTCGAGGAAATAAACAAAAAAAGCCGAGTTACAGCCACTTAACCACACACGAATAGACAAGCTGTTTATTTTGAAAGCGTTCATAGCGTCGCGGAGCGCCCGTTTGCGGCGGAAACATAGCGGAGGACAACGAGAACAAATAAACAACACTACTCATTGTTGCCGTCATCACAAATCTTCTCCCTTATCGTTTAATGTAAAAAAATCTACATATTTACAAATTAAAGATTTTTGGGTTATTAAAAAGATGAACATGTAATTGCCCTGCCGATCACGCCGGTTCAAAGGCTTTTACAGTATTGATCATTGATGAAGTTTACTTAACTGTGATTAACCACGCGCTAGCCGAATTGACCGCAGTAACTATGTACTAATGCTCATGATTATCGTTGGCAATCCGCTCCAATCAGCGCCCCATCTGATTAACTGATAAGCTCATTAGTATCTTAGGTTTTTCTACAAGTACCTATCTAGATTAAATAGTTTCCTTAGATAACCACCTAACAGTCAAACTGAAATCGACAAACAGCATATACAGACGTCTGCAGTTTGTGTCCGGCTTTCAATATCTTACCTTACCGAACAAAGGGTTCAATATTCAATGATTAGCGGTAGGTACCTACAGTCACAGTCATCCCTTTGACGCTGGCCTCTGGGCTTTTGTTATTTGGCGATGCGTTTCAACTCACAGCTATGAGAACTCGCATTACCTGCCTTTGTGTTACATTCGATCATACAACGCAGAGTCGATAGATTGCTTCGGTTGTGTTTGTTTAGTCTCCCCACTATGACACACTTTGTCTTATTCTAAATATTGTGTTAGTAGAAATATGAGTATTTAAGGTTGTGGACTCGTGGCGGTCTCAATGTATGTATCTGTCACTTCCAACTAGCTTAATTAGCCTTTCAGTCCAGCCTTTTTACTAAACGGCGCCGTTCAACTCGCGGCCTGAATGATATTCAGCGGATGCGTATAATACAACATTAAGTCTAATATACATTACTAGTGAACTGGCTAGCTGGTGCTTAGGTTATTTTATTTTATTTTAGTTAATAAAATGTAATATTTATTGTCTCTATGTGGTGTTTACCAATTACATTAATTAACATAGAGACAATAATTACGTTCACAATAATATAATTTAAAACTAACATGGAACAGTCATGGACTCCCTTGCATACTTTCTCTCACAGAACTCATTTCAACCAGGTTTCAGACTGGCTAAAGTAGACTCATCTTTCATGGGGTCCTGTTTAAAATGTTATAATAAAATACCTCCCTACATTCTTCAACTAAATGAGATAAAATTCATTACATCGCTGATAAAAATGCCTGGCTCAATGCTGGTCCTGCTCCACAACCACGACTTACTAATTGATTAACACTTGAAAATACTGTTGGAGCTGCTGAAGATTGTAAGACTATCTTATCATTGCATAAACTCAATTTAATTTGTATTGTTTAATTGCATAGCACAGATGTGAGTTCTATATGTACCATTTACCGGGTAATATGTCTCATTGACTTGAATGTGCCCTGGCGGCTGATAGTATGACATGCTCACACAAATGTCTCGCTGACGGTGGCGTGTATGTTAGATCATTTAGCTCCCTTCAAAATTGTTGAGCTGAATGGTGCTGATCTATGCGTCATGTTCGTGAACGGGCGCCGTCAGTTGGGGCTGGTCATCACTTAGCTCCCTTGGCTTATTTTTTATTTTTTTATTTTTGGATTGTTACTCTGGACGCTTTTAAAGCGTACGTCTTTTTTTACATCGTTCTCACATATAATTATAAATTCAACATGAATGATGTACCTAACTAATATTTTTGTAAAAATATTATTTTATTATATAAAAGAGTGTCCATGGAGTTTCTTGCCTGTTCTTCTCCATAGGTACCTACGCTTTGGAATGGGCAATTAGCTTCATATTTTCTGACTGACCGACTTCTTGACAATTCAAAAGTGTCTGAAATGGTTTAATTGAAATAAATGTTTTGAGTTTGAGTTGAGTTTGACTCCAGACATAATTATATACGCATAATTTTAATCCATTCATCCGCAAACACATCACATTCAGGGCTGGCAACCAGAAAAGCATTCAGCACCTTTAGAGTACGACATATTGGGGATTCGGTTCTGGCTACAGTTTTGACTGGCAGTTGCGCAAACAGATTTATACAATGGGCAGCTAAGTAACTAGTTGGGCAATTCATAGGTAAGGTTGAAACTGTGATTAACCACGCGCGAACCGAATTGACCGCAGTAACTATAGTACTGATGCTCATGATTATCGTTGGCAATCCGCTCCAATCAGCGCCCCATCTGATTAACACATATATAGATGACAAGATCACAATATCTGTCCGTTTGAGTCTGCAATTAGTCCAGCGGCGTAATGACTTAAGTCAGTCGCTGTAATCAATCGGGGAGTAAACAGTGTGTTGCTTTGTGTCCGATTTTGACGTCATAGACAATTTGGTCACATCGCCACAGGAAACACACGAGGGTAGCTACTGATCTAATTTGTAAATTAAATCAAGCCAGTTGTGTTTACCGCCCTACGATTCAGTAACTCACGATCACAGCCTACAAATTATTTTCATGATAATATCTCCAACGGTTTGTCGCCAATTTGAATCCAAAATCAACCTTGAAATACCTGCACTGACGCTGATGTAACGAAAGCATTCATTAAAAGTGATTCGCCACCCCCGCAGATCCTGCAATACGCAGTGTGTGTGATAGAGATGCTCATGAGATGCTCTAATGATCTATGATCACTTATGGGGATTCAATATTATTCTAAGGGCCTGTTTTTTATGGTTCACATAGGCACTACGACCAGAACATCAGATGTAGATCAGAATTAATATAATCTGCCAGTTAAGTTAACCGGAATTTATCAGGAGGTAGTGAGACAGGCCATTAGTATTATTCGAGATGCACTAGAGGAAAAGGACGATTCACAAAAACTGTAAACTGTAAAGCTTGGTCACAGTCCGCCGCTAATGTGAGCAAGTCATGCATGGTTTCTTGAAATTTCATAAATTTTCATTTATTTTTACGTTCACACTGAACTCACACAACGCCGTTATTTGAGCATTAAGATAGGTACTTAGAATTATTTATCAGATAATTTACTTCACTATATTGACTTTTCAGCGACTACTTTATTTATAACTGAGTAGAAAAGCAATCGAAATAAAAGACGATTTTCCTTACCGACTTTACAGTCGTTTAACTCCGTGTTCTTCCGCACCGCAGTGTGACCGCACCCGCGCCACCTACTTACAGACAGTTGGGCCGCGTTACTTGCAGCTATCTATTCTATTGCTGTGACGTGTAAACACTGGGAAAAGAATAGTATGGCCGGAACAGTAGGCGATAAACACAACCAGTGTAAACGTTATGAAATGATACATACGGTGCATTCCGTTTAATTGTACTTGTATGTATTTATGGAACACTTCTGGGAGTTCTAGAATATTGGCTTGAAATAATATCGGCCACGTAAGTTGTAGGTTCATAGTAGCGTTTGTTATTGTTACACAACATTACTATTCCAATTATTAGAGTTTACATTGTTGTATTGAAGCATGGATTAGAAGTAGATACCGAAATATTATGTATCCTGAAAACTGAAAAAGTGTCATCAAAGAAATATCCAAAAATATCTAAGTATTGCATGCTAATAAAATTTCAATTGTTATGTTGGTCAAGGTTGGAACTTGCTCTTTTATTCTACGAGGTGTTACGTGCGCAGTTGAACGCCACGTCGCCGTCGCAATCTATAAATATCTCTAAATCAATAATAGTTCTATTATATCGTTAATTCTATCGGTGCAATATATCAGATCGTAGTTACCAATAAGTGGGCAATAAAAGAGCCGACATCGCCTGAAAGAAATACGCGTGCTCCTGATTTATGCGTGATAGGAACGCGGCCGCCCCTTTTTCAATAAGGGTCTGATAAGAATCATTGCCCATCCCCGCGTGACGACCGGCGAGGCATGCAATTAAATCGCATTTTTACAAGTCTTACTAAAGTGCATAAATTATAATTATTGTTATTAAAGTTGAATCTGCACGACAAAATCAAAATTGAGTATAATCATCAAATCTATACATATAATAAATCTGTAGAAGGGTCAATTCTGTACATTGAAAATATTGAAAAAATAAATAGCGGGGGGTGTTGCTGGATCGATACTAAACCCAAATATGTGATTAAAACAATTTTTGTCTGTCTGTCTGTCTGTCTGTCTGTCTGTCTGTATATGCAGGCATCACGTGAAAACTAACGGTTCGATTTCGATGAAACTTGGTATAATTATACCTTATTATCCTGGGCATAAAATAGGATACTTTTTATCCTGGAAAAATACGTAGAAAAAAAAAATCTTATTTTTCGGTTTTATTCATAGACGTTGTTCTGTAGAACCGCGAACACACGTTGCATTACCCGTAGTGGATAATTTTCCATTTCAATTTAAGAGAATACAGTTTCCTGTAGCTTTGTGTTACGCCATGACAATAAATAAGGCTCAAGGTCAGACCCTAGGAGTTGCTGACGTAGATCTTACCGCGAGTTGTTTTTCACACGGGCAACTTTACGTAGCTCTTTCCCATGTGAGCAGTCCAAGAAATCTTCATGTTCATATTCCGGACGAGCTCACTAACAATGTTGTGTATGCTGAAGCTCTCAATTAACTTTCTGTCGCATTGTCACGATCACTTTTTTATTATTGCAAACTTTTCGTCATTGTCAGTAATTTACTGCTACATGCTACTTATCAAGGTCGGAATTACTATGAAAAAAATACTTACTACAGAACGCGAGCTCAACAGCAGTAGCTCAATAGAGGGATCTCCTTAATTATTATAGGCTTAGCCGTATTTGGGTCCAATAGATATTTATAAGATGTCATTGTCAGAGTTACTCAAAATGGAGAAATAAACCATCCACGCGAAGACCGACATCCGCGCGGACGGAGTCGCGGGCGGAAGCTAGTAAGTAATAAGACTCTGTAGAGGAGGCAGTTTTGACTCGTGATTCACCGTTTTTCATATTAAGCGTTTTATATTATAAGCATCTACCTACCTACTTCATCATCATCGACCAAGCCTTTTCCAACTATTTCCGGTCGGCTTCCAGTCTAACCGGATGTAGCAGAATGGAAGTCGCTTGAGGTCATATCTGACTTCCACAACCCAGTTACTAGATAATACGTTAGTCCTTGGTAAGGCTGGTTATCAGGCTTTCAGGATTCGAACATCCCCTAACGACTGTCAAAGATTCACAAATGTTGGCCGGGACCATGGCTTATCGTACTTTCCGAGGCACGTAGGCGTCTCGGTTTGTACCTAAAGATGGTCATCCATCCACGGACCGACCGCGGCAATTTATTATTTAGCATTACCTATCTTCTTTATAAGCGATTTTCAGATTTTTCTGAATTTGGTTCGGTTTTATTCGATTTATCTCGAACTAAGGGCTGATTTTTCCAACGCCAGATAATTTTATCGCAGGAATAATTTTGAATTTTTGACAGTTCTCCTATGCAAAAACTGTCAAGACTTTTATTTCACGAATAAAATTTATCTGTCGATTGAAAAATCAGCCCTAAATAAAATATTTATGCCTGAATTCTTTTACTAAATGGGCTTTTAATCTTGATCTCGAGCTCGCCTTGTGGAAAGCGATGGGTGAGGGGTAAGGTATACGACGGAACAAGCGTACCCTCACTTTTGGGTACTTCACAGAGCACGGAATCGTCGCGCTGCACTTTGGAAAATCGAGGTCATCGGTGCTATTCTGTAAAATCTCACCGTGAAAACTTAGGTGAAGTGAGCGTGGAGTGAGCTGTCAATAGTGTCAACTCCTAGCAAAAACAAACTCACTTCACCTAAGTTTTCACGGTGAGATTTTTACACAATCGACCGGCTGTTTCGGAATCAATACCTTTTTTATTTCTAGCCATTATGTTGTAAAATTTTGCACAAATATAGAGTACCTAGTGTTCAAAATTTTGCACAAATATAGAGTAGGCTTCAAATGAAATGTATTTTAATATGATTTAATTATATCGTACATTAAAAAATAAAACAATTTGTAAAGTATCAAAAATGACCATTATTATTTTTTTAACAATCATCGATTTATCGATCGAGAGCATTTTCTAGCATGATGTAGATGATTTTTTTTATAATACTTATTGCGGAATTCTTGTGAATCTTCTGAAAGTTGACCAATAGGAAGCAATGCAAAATGCTTAATGACACTTTCTCCATGAATCAAAATTTTGTGAACTGAAGATGGCATGTAGTACCATTCATTATTACTAGCATAGATCCTGGCAGTCTCCATAGCGTAACGGCCAAATTTTTCAGTATTTATCATTACACCTGATGAAGAATTATGTAAAGTCGTTTATCTAATCAAATTTAAATCCACTCACTCACTCACAAGTAGGTAGAAATTTTAAAAGTATAATATAATACAATACCTATACTTACGTGTTTTGTTAAAAAACGTAAGTATAGGTATTGTATTCGTAACAATCAAACGCCTGTTTAATTACCACTATTTTATTATATTGAATTAAATGTAACAACTGTTTCTAATTATACTATTTGAAATATTAGGCTAGTGTGAATCTTGTTGATTAAATTTTTCACACGCAACATGAGTACAAGAACAAATAAATATAAAAAAAATGTATAAAGATTGTGGAATTGTAAAAAAATCATAATAATTTTTTGACATTATAGTTTAACTAGTTTGATCCTTAAACTATTAAATAAAATTAAAAAAGTGTGTCAGAGACGACATTGGTAAAAACCATTTTTGATATGCAGCCGGTCGATTCTGTGAAGGTTATTTAATTAATTTAGGTTAATTTACTTAGGTGAATCGAGTTTGTTTTTTCTAGGAATTGACACTATTGACAGCTCACTCCACGCTCACTTCACCTAAGTTTTCACGGTGAGATTTTTACAGAATATCACCGCAGTTGTTCTATCATCCGCGCCGACAGCGTCTAGAGACAGCAGTAGGTGCAAATTAAATTCGTGGCGCCGAAAGTGCGTTGAGCGCACATCTTCTGTCACTAATGGCCTTCTAAGCCGTCAGTTTAAACAGTGGTTATCATATAATTAGAAACATCGACCTTCACTTCTATTCCAATTATTTTTAACATGTAATAGTGTTATATTTTTCTAGCAGCGCCCCGCGGTTTCACCCGCATAAGTATAGATCCCGTGAGAATATAGGGATAAAAAGTAGCCTATGTGTTAATTCAGGGTGTCAGCTACCTCCATACCAAATTTTATCAAAATTGGTTCAGCCGTTTGTGCTTGAAGAAGTAACAAACATACAAACACACTCACAAACTTTCGCCTTTATAATATTAGTGTGATAAAAACATAAGTTTAGTAAACAACCGGTGGTATTTAAAGACATTAAAACATTGTAAGTATTATTTTATTAAAATTGAATTAAAATACAATGAACTGCGTCGGACACATAATGAGCAACACAAGAAATCTACACTAAAAACTTAAACAAAACTACAAGAAATGGATACCTACTATGAATTTCATAAGGGTATTTCATATGGGTAGCCTCTGTTGTCGATTACAGCTTTACAACGACGCCGACGCGCATTGATTCCACCTCACTCTATTCTAGTTATTCTATTTTTTTAAGGTTCTGGCTCCATCGGTAACCACCTCACTCCTTTCCAATGGAATACAAACTTCAACAAATGCGTCGTATAAAGTTGATTGACGTTAGTGATACCTATATTTATCCGACGATATCTTCACGATGCTGTGCCACAAATTCTTTATCGGATTTTTAAATCCGGACTATAGTCCGACTTTTAATTAGCTGCAGTATAATTACATTTCTTAATAACTCATTTCGGACTGAGTTTTGAGATATGCATAAAATGTCAAATAAGTTTCGTTTGTTTCACTATTCTGTACTAGAAAAACAAGATTTGGATGATGGCCGCGAAAAAACAAAAATACGCCAATGAGCCATTTAAGTAACTCATAAGCTGTCATTTTACTGCAGCTTATTAAAAGTCCGAGTATAGTAGTAGGGGTATTCCTCGAAACGCACCAACTTTGTAACGCACCAAATGAAACGTCTATCGATATCATTTTTATTACGAATCCTTCATGCTCTTCTCTGTTTCATCGTTGATGCATTTCGAGGAATAAAATTATAACATTTTTATTTTATGTTGTTGTTTATTTTCGTTTTGTGTTTTATTTTTATTTTGTGTTTTTGTTATGTTGTTTTTTTTGTTTAATCTTTTTTTTTTTGAGGAATAAGTACTTTTGGTGCCTTTCAAGGAATACCCCTAGTAATAAGCCACTTCAACATTGTCACCGATTGTTCTCTGTGTACATACTATTAGGTACCATACACTTTTAGGCGCCAGGGTACCCCTGACGCCATTTGCTTTATGTTTTGGGTCACTCTAGTGTTGAAATATTTCATAGTGGCAAAGGACAATGGGTATATCCTGTGTGGGCCGAGTACCTAAAACATCTGACTGTAGCATTGTGAACTATGTCCATCTTTTATGCCCTCAGGGAGTAGTTTAATTAATCCTAAGAAAGCATGTCTGAATTCACTTGGACAAAAAAGGATTGTAAGGCAATAAGATTGATTTAATAACGAGAAAATTTAACTTATTCTTAAAAAATTTATTGACCTGCTGATCATGGACCCTCTTTGCAATTAATGAAAATCCAAAAACATGTTGCGCTTCTAAGGACCGGTTTTTGTTTTTTTAATAATTCAGCCTTTTTAACGTTATTCCGATGAAAAGAAGAGAGAGAGAGAGTAGTGTTTGTAGCAAAAGTACTCCTTAAAAAGCTCTTTTGGGCACCAAGAATTCCTTAACTTCGATGCTTAAGTTGTTACCTATTTATGTCATTAACCTCGAACTGACTAACAATTGGCAAAAATCGTGTTTGTAGCAAAGGTTCTCCTTAAAAAGCTTTTTCTATTTGTGTATATCTTATGGATATTGGGCTTCAGGACAGAAACCTATAGTACGGTGTCCATTCTCCTTTATTTTAATGACATCCGGAAATAAAACTGTTCCATTGATGAACAGTCCACCTGCCATATTTTCTAGCGAAGGCTAGACGATTTTCTTTATGTTGCCTGGTAAATGGTACTTTCCTAGCAATTAAGTCTTCCAAATAATTTCCCTTCAACCAACCGCCTACCTACACCTTGCGGACACGTATCAAGGGTCATCCTGTGAAAATACTTCTTTTTGAATAACATTTGACGCTTTGAAGGGGTCCGTCAGCTCCGTCTTAGCCAAACGAATCATAACTCTGTCTTCTTGAATTGTGGTCTTCCTTCTCCGAACTTTTCTAGGCACATTATCCGTTGTTCCATGCTGTTTGTAATGCGCAATGGCGTTAAATACTATCTTAACTGGATATTATTAGTTTGTAGTTCATGAGAGACTATAATATTGGCTTGTAATGTTTATTGTATTATTTTCTAAATGTTTTTTTTCTGTAATTTTCTATGATTTATTGTCTAAAAGAATGTGTTAGTTTTATAATTTTTATGATTTTAAACACAATGTGAATTGTTCCTGAATAAATTGAATTTGAATTTTGAATTTACGGAACACTGTGTGTGTCTCAATGCGCGGCTATTCGTTTGAAATGAAAGTTCAGAAAGTTCACAATAATTTTTCATGTTGCTACATCAGACATCACAGCTCTTGTCTTTACCAATTTTTAATAAATAATTAAATTAATAAGAAAAAAAAGGCGGCAAACTGCTTAATGTGCTGTAAGAAAAATGTATTTTTACCCGCGACGCGGCGACGGTACGGAGACGGTATATGCGTTTGGGGTGAGAGGATGTGTGTGCAAACCAATGTTGCTATTTAACTACAAAACTACTAATCAAATTTTGATACGGTTTTCAGTGTTGGGTTTGGATTTGATTGATGCATGTTCTTAGATAGGTGTTATGGTAACAATTCGCCAGGGGGCGCTGCAGTAAACATTTGTTTGTACAAGCGAATTTGCCATTTTCTCCAAAACTCTAGTCCGATTTGATGCGGTTTCATATCTTCTCTTTATGTGTATAATGAACCTATGCTCTTTAAAAAGTTTGAAATATTACCCGCGACGGTACGGAGATGGCATATGCGTTTGGGGTGAGAGGATATGTGTGCAAACCAATGTTGCCATTTATCTCCAAAACTACTAGTCCGATTTTGATGCGGTTTTCAGTGATGGGTTTGAATTTGATTGGTGCATGTTCTTAGATAGGTGTTAAGATGACAACTCACCAGGGGACGCTGCAGTAAACATTTATTTGTACAAACTAATGTTGCCATTTATCTCCAAAACTACTAGTCCGATTTTGATGTGGTTTTCAGGGTTCTGGTTTGATTGCTGCATGTTCTTGGATAGGTATTAAGGTGACAACTGACCAGGGGGCGCTGCAGTAAACATTTATTGTACAAACGAACGTTGCCATTTATCTCCAAACATACTAGTCCAATTTTGATGCGGTTTTCAGTGATGGGTTCTGGTTTGATTGGTGCATGTTCTTAGATAGGGGTTATGGTGACAACTCACCAGGGGGCGCTGCAGTAAACATTTGTTTGTATAAACGAACGTTGCCATTTATCACCAAACATTCTAGTCCAATTTTGATGCGGTTTTCAGTGATGGGTTCTGGTTTGATTGGTGCATGTTCTTAGATAGGGGTTATGGTGACAACTCACCAGGGGGCGCTGCAGTAAACATTTGTTTGTGCAAAACCAAAACTACTAGTCCGATTTGGATGGGGTTTTCAACATCATTAATGGGTTTGTCGTTGATTAGTGAGGATTCCTAAATAGGTGTTACGGTGGAAAATCACTAGGAGGCGCTGCAGTATTATATTTTATTTTAGATACTACTTAATAATGAACGTATGCTCTTTAAAAAGTTTGAAATAAAAAGCAAAATTAAAAATTTTGAAAAAACCTACGACGGTTAAATGTAATTGGAAAAGGATAAAATAATTTAAAAACCCCCGACTTATAGAATTTATGTAACGAGACTAAAACAGATAAATTCTTAAGGCAGTCGGGGGACCTCTTGGAATAGAAGGTGTTCCACAGAACGGTCCCCCGACTTCCATATGAATTTATCTGTTTTAGTCTCGTTACATAAATTCTATAAGTCGGGGGTTTTTAAATTATTTTATCTTTTTCCAATTACATTTAACGTCATAGGTTTTTTCAAAAAAAAATTAATTTTGCTTTTTATTTCAAACTTTTTATAGTTTCAAAATTCAATTTTAGAACCTAAGTTACCTACACATTGTTTTCCGACTGCTATTACTAAAGATATTGATGTCTTTATTTTTCAAGTTATATTTTTTTATTAGTTAACAGAATGTTACCTAATTATCGTTTTTAAACTAGAGTTATAAGGTACATTTTAATGTAGTAAATTAATTTATTTAACTGCTTTTAATTGCAATAATAACGTAAAAAGTAATGAATATGTGTTTCTAGTTATATGACCACCACAGTTATTTTATACGTCATTTCTGTCTTAGTGCGAGAAAACGGTGATACTAGTTTGTAGACCGTAATTATGGAAAATGCAGCTTCTAGCAGTCGCCGTCGAAGCGTCTCCGAGCTCTGTGGAATACTGCAATGAGAATACAAATAAAGATGATGACTAAATCATTAATATACATTGGATTCAATGATGAATTGATTAAAATCAGAACATTATCTTTGATCTATAAGTATTGCCTGTTGGATGTTGGTCGAGGTTGCTGACATGGCGGTGAAGGTGGCGGCCATCATTATCATGTCACCCGGAAGACATCACCACATCGACCGCTCCTGCGTTTTCGCATCCAGCAGAATCCATCTCGTGAGAGGTCTCCAACGCTGCGTCTTCCGGTACGCGGTCACTACTCAATCCCATCGGCCATCCGGTGGCGGTAGCTCCTGAGCTCCGCCACACCGTAGCCTTCACAAAGCTAAAATAAACGAGGCTGCTACATCGGTTATTTTTTAGACCGCGTTATAAGATTACCTCTACGCCTTATATCGAGTTATCAGAGGCATCATTCCTGTGTTTCAAGAAATTTCGTATTTTAATCTCAGCCGCAATCTGATAAAAATACTCTCATTTACGTACATTGTTGACATTGTTTGTTGAGATGAGATGAAATACCAACTAAGTTAAATCTGACCGATTTTACATTTCAACGACGACAGATGGCCTACATTACTTTTCTTTGATTTTGCAGAGCTACTTAGAAATACTTAGTAATACCTTCTATTATAACTGCAAATACCCCAAACACCTGCCAGAACTTAGCGATATTGACAAACAGCCAAAATTAATTTCAATAAGTTATCCAGCACCTTAATTGCGTAAAATACTATCAATCACAATCTGATTCATTTTGAAGGATATTTATTCCATCCATTGCTTCATATTTTCGATAAATATGTCTGCTCAATAACGTAAACAACGCAATGAATGTTGATGAACTGTCAAAATGAAAGCCATTCCTACTGAGTGTTACTCAACTGCCCCGCTGATCCTTCGAACTTTGCAATCAAAGTGCAAAGGTTCACTAAAAGAATTAAAATAAGTAATAGACACAACCGATGAATATTAACGATACGGAATCGTTTACCGCCGCCACGGCCGCGCGCCGTCTACGCATTGTGGTAACATTGAGTAAGTCATTGCTGTAAAACGACTTTTATTTTTGGTGAGAATAGTCGTACTTAGTGTCTATTTAAACCCCTTTTATTCATATAATTACGCCATCGTTTGTTTCTCTGAAATAATAATTATGAAAAAGTTGAGTTTCCGTAGAAATAGTAGATTATTTGCGAAGGGAGCAAACAAACAATTTTGAAGGCGAGAGTATTTCTTTGAATCCAGAGCGGAGCGAAGGATGCTAGAGTAGAATCCCGAGCGCAGCGAGGGGTTCTAAAGTAGAACCCTGAGCGCAGCGAGTTAGTTAGCTTACTAGTTTTATTTTCAGCTATTTTAGTCCCTGTTCACGAAGAATACTTTTTGAATAGATTTGATAAAAAATATTTATGATGTCCATGAAGATCAATCTTAGATAAAGGGTGTCCAAGAGAGTGTACTACTTCATTTAAAAATAAAAACACGTATGATTTGAGCGATTTGTGATATTTTTATTGCACTGTAAAGTAGAATCCTGTTCCGATACAGTATGGAATAAAAAAAAAGTTATTTAAAAAAATAAAAAATCCCGACTGCGGTAGAAAACTTAAGTTAAAAAAAAACTGAAAAGCTAAAAACAAGCCCATTTTAAATTAAATAAAAGTTGGAAGCAGGCGGGACCCATACCATTTTTATTATATTTTCAAATTCAAATGGGTCCCGCCTGCTTCCAACTTTATTTAATTTAAAATGGGCTTGTTTTTAACTTTTCCGTTTTTTTAGCTTAAGTTTTCTACCGCAGTCGGGTTTTTTTATTTTTTTAAATAACTTTTTTTATTTCCAGCTTTTTAGTTTACAAATGTGAAAGATTTCGCAGACGATTTAGTTCTTGGTAGGTGTTTTTTACAATTTGTCACTTCGAATTGGTTTTAAGTATATATGTTGCATATATTTTTGTAATCACCTTTTAAAACCCTTTATTTTGATACCCCACTCGATAGGTTTTGAAAAAAAAATAAAATAATATGGCGTCCAGTAGTCGCCATATTGAATTTTCACTAACGTCATGTCTTTAGTGACACTCGCCGGACTAAGAGGAATCGATTAACGTGTGAATCATAAAAATCGGCCCAGGCGTTTGGTCTGTATAGACCAAACGCCAAAAGATATTTAAATAAAAATAACGTAACCATGTCATCTTCGAAACTACAATAGTAGGCTTCATTATTATTCGAAATAAAAGCTTATTATTATAGTTTCTTTCAGATAACAAAAACAGCATTGCAATAGGAAGAAAACTCAAAAAAAATACAACTCTTTTTGTGAATAGAATTTATTATAGTTTTTTTGCCTCTCCTGTAAAGTCAAGTTAAGTCCTGGGGGCCTAAAAGGGCCACTTTGGCAGAATCATAAAAGGATAACACTTAACATGATGGACAGTTAACGTATCAAATCCCAATGGTGAAGCCTATTTTTAGAATTTTTTTTGTCTGTGCTAAAATACCAATCAATCCGATCCAAATCCAATCCCAATCTCTTTGATTATAAATACCTACGTAGTGCAGTGAAAAAAAGGAAAACACGGACTGTCTTCGCCATATTACGATTCAGAATGTTTTCCTTTTATGATTCTCTAAAGTGGCCTTTTTAAGCCCCCTTGTTACATTCATTGATATTACAACTGACGATTATCTAAGTAGGTACTTATTTCCGATGATCTCATATTATATGGTCACCCTACTGCACTTTTCCCTAACAAAAACTTTTTCCTAAATAAAATTAAAAATGTAATATCTCGTAAATTAAGCTGTTTATGTAAATTATTTTTATGTAAAACCTTAGTCATAAAGTTGTACAAAAATTTATCGTAGTTTGTGTAAATCAATACGAAACAGGTAGTTAGCTATAAGTATTCTTATGGATCACTCAGTTCAGCAAATTTAAAAACATTGAGTTACTCATATATTTTTAACAAAAGGTATTTGTGTTATGATATTTATTGTACAAATATATTCGGAACATGTACATTTTAGGATAAACAATAGATCTATAGAAAAAGTCAAATGGTACTGTCCAAAGATACCTGGAAGAAGCTTTAAATGTCTTGATGGGCTTAAAAAAAGTTGTGACAAATTTTAACAAATTTTTTAGATATAAATTTAACCAGTAGAGTAAGTTTTTGTTGAGATTTAGCTCATAGCCGTTTTTGCAAAGTGTCAGAATTGAGTGATCGACATTTTCGGCAATAACTGAAGACCCTTGAGAGTGACAATTTTTTTACTTTGGGCTATGAGTTTTGACTAAATGTACAATCAGATTTTGTCACGAAATAAAAAAAGATCACTCAATCCAAATGCACATGGTTTATTCGCATAAATCCAAGAAATTTACAAAACCCTAAAGAAAGAAATCGCACGGTGTTAAATCGCATGATCTTGGTGGCCAGTTGACATCAGAATTTCGTAAGATGATTTGAAAATCATTGCTGCAATAAATCGATTGATTCATTTGTGGTGTGGCACCGTCCTGCTGAAACCACATGTCGTCCAGATCCATATTGCCGTCTAGTTGAGGCCACAAGAACGAAATTCCGCAAAGTTTGCGAGTGGTTTGAACGTAAATTTCCCCATTTTTGTGATGGGTTTTCACAATGATAAAGTGTTCTTCTTTTGTGTAGCGCTCTATTTTAATTAATAGTCGGAACAATCATAGATGACATATCTTTCAAATAGAGCTGCCAATTGCACAAAAAAAAATAAAGAGAAGAACAACTGCTGCTGCTGGAAGAGATTTCTTTAGAAATAAGCATCACCTTTCTATTTGTCTGTACTTTTTTCTTGTCTGTTTATATACCTACGTTTGTGAGTTCATAAATGGTTAAATGAAAAATAGATAACACAAAATTTAAATACAGCACTCTTATTGAGACACCCTTTAAAAATGTATTATTTAATGGTTCCTAAGTAAAAATCATAATTCGTTTCGTAAAACAGTTGTAAAAAGACCCTTGCTACTTAAATAAAATACATAATTATACTGTTAAGGTAAATTAAACTATAAAAGGTATCCAGCCCTTTGTCCGTTTTACACACACAGACAGTATGCATGCTTTAGGCCCTTTGTACGCAGACGTTTTTCTTGCCGTGAAAAACTACAGTTTATCCGCCGTGTGTAGGCAATGACATCAGTGCTGTATCCATGGATCACTCTGGAAGCTTGTTAACGGATAAGTTTTTTCTACGGCGCGGTTTATACCTACGCCGTACAGTAAAGGAACCGTGCTGTGTAAAAAGACCTTATGCCGCGTCCCAAACAAAAGCGATAGTCCCGCGAGAACGTGATCGTCGCGAGGATTCGCGGGGTCTTTCCCAAAAATAGTTTTTACTCAACATTACTAGGTAGAGAGGTCCATGGCTAAATAATAACAGCCGCACATTTCGATCGATCAGGTTAAGCTACGTTTGCCGCGGTTGGTCTGTGGATGGGTGACCATCTTTACATACCGAGACCCCTCCGTACCTCGGAAAGCACGTTAAGCCGTTGGTCCTGGCTGTCATTCGTGAATCTTTGACAGTCGTTACGGGTAGTCAGAAGCCCGAAAATCTGACAACCAGTCTTACCAAGGGGTATCGTATTATCCAGTAACTGGGTTGTGGAGGTCAGATAGGCAGTCGCTCCATGTAAAATACTGGTATTCAGCTGCATCCGGTTGGACTGGAAGCCGACCCTTGGTAGTTGGTACGGGTAACAGTCATGTAAATCCACGTCTTTTATATCTTCATCAGTTTTTAAATTCTTTGCTTTACCACGTCACGAAACAATTTCTTTTGAAGATAAAGCACTGAGCAGAATATAGCCTAGGAAACTTTATTTAATTTTATTCAAAGACCCAAATAGCATACACCTTTGACCAATGTCTAGTTGACATCAACCTTAAACCTTTTTAGTGGCCTGGCCATTTTCAACCGACTTCAAAAAAGGAGGTAGGTATTGTTTTTGACCCGTATGTATGTACAATGTATCCATGTCCACGATTTTCTCAAAAACTAATGAACGAATTTTCATGTTTTTTTCATTAACGTGATCTACGTACTTTCAGAAAGGTTTAAGTAGGTATATAACACATTAGGTTATCTACGAACATTCCTAATTACGAAGTTATATGCATAAAAGTACTGCATCTCCGGCATTTCTATGCGAATTTTGATGATTCTTCTAGTCAGTGTCTTCAATTCTTCAATGCACCTTAGCTTGGCACCGCTTGGCTGCAATTGTATATCTATGGTTTGTTTTTAATCGATAAGGTATGCCTCAGGGTGGTCCCATATCAATTTGATTAATTTTTCTTGGGTAGTTTTTGAGTTAGCTTCAATAATACGATTTTTTTCCACTTTGTTTATATACTGATGATGTTTTAACTGATATTTACATAGCAAGTAGTGTTAATTGAATTTGTGTGAGGCAGATACAACTTAAAACTGAAAAATAAAAACTTTTTTTTATACTAGATACTATTTTAAAGTTATTTTTCACTTTGTAGTGTTTTTTTTTATGAAGTCGGTTGTTTTTTTTTGTAAAAATGTTTTTATAATTTCTTGTTAATTTAATTGTCAGTATCTGTCAGGCAGAGGCCTTTTGTACGGCGTGTAAGCTGCGCCTAAAAACGCCAAAAAAACGTGTCTGTCAACAAGGTTCTAATCTTTAGTGATCCATAAATCACTGACCACCGTGCCTACACACGGTGAATAAAAGAAGGCAAGAAAAACGTGTATTTGTACAAAGGGCCTATTTCTGCGGTATTGCACGACTGTACGACACAAATGCGTACTCGGTAAAGCAGGTTCTATCGTGCAATGAGTACATAAGATTAGCCCTTAAGATGACGAACATATTTTGGATGTGACCGTACAATATGATAAAATTTTGACTTAATCAAGATTGTTTTTACACCCTGTACCTATAGTAGATGGAGATTCTCAAAAAAAAAGTAGAAATCGCCAATGCAGATAATTGAGATATTCAAAATAATTACCATTTAATCAAAGACACTACGGTAACACTCCATTGTTTTATATCCTGCGCCCATCTGAAGGTTTAAAACTGAAAAAAAGTTTTCAAAACTTTTTCTTTAATGGGGTTTATTTCAACAAGCAGAAAAAGTAGCTGTCTGAAATACATATATTTATATATAGATATATATATATTTTGTTTTTACAAACGATGTGTGTCTTGGTATTATTATATTTTATAAAGTATGTAATAAATGTATTCTCTTTTGTAGTGGCAGGAAAATCTTTCAGGCTCTTTTTCCAAAACCGTCTAATATCAAATGGTATAACATAATAAAGTAAACTCACAACGTTAGTAAAAACGCAAAAAAATATACATATGAAACGTAGCTTAATTAAAACGATAATAATCTACATTATTTTATTAATGACGACGCGGCGACGCTTACCAACGAACAGCATTTCATTTTTATTAGATCACCATTTGTTATAAAATTTTCCGATCGAACATACGATTACCAATTAATTCATTATTTTCAGAACACCGCCTATCATTATTGGGAATTAAAGATATTTATTTATATTTATTTATCAGGATAAAAAGTTAATCAAAATTAATAAAAAGTTACAAAGCATATAAAGATAGTACTAATACTTTTTACTGTATGTTTTCCGTAGAACATGAAATATCTGCTGTGTAAAAAGCAGTAAAAATACTGGAAATGGTTTTTTTTATATCCACGTTGTTTGGTAGAAGGACCGACACAATTTTCTTAGGGATAGAAAGTGTCATATTATCCTAATTTTTGACCGTAACACCTGTCTTAAGTATCATGGTAGGTAATCGAGATAAATAACATATTTCTTTCTAATAACCCAAAATATCGTCAAAACTTTTTTGTTTGTGGTTATAATAGAGCGCAATGATACTTGTCTCGTGGTTATAATAGAGCGCAATGATACTTGTGTCGTGATCTGCAAGAAAATGAATTGGTTTCTTTCAAAGTCGTAAAAATGTGATAAGGAAAGAAAAATTTCATGAAATGAAAAATAACATAATTTTGTGCTAGCAAATGACATCCCTAATCTCTCAATAAAATGTGCCGGTCCTTCTAACAAACATCCCGTACAAGTAAGAATAGATATCGAAATATACATAAATTATAGAATATCGTATCAATATTTTTCTAACAATAGCTAAGGCGATATAAACCGAGTGTTTTAAAAAACTGATCCAAGCAGGCAACTAGTTTTCTTCCTTGCACTTTCAAATGATGGAGATGTGCCTAAATTTAAATCAATTACGTGTATTTTTTGATGATCCATCCCACGGATAAAAAAAAAATCTAAAAGAATTTTACATTTTAAATTGTATAGTCCTGAAAAGAAGATACTGCCGTCGTACCAAGTTAAGGCGCTGTACTTAGTCAAAATAGGCATCACAAAACAGTTTTTTAGCCAAATGCATACATTTTAGAGCAGCAAAAAAAATATATGTTAATCTTGATCATATTTATGAGTGGACCATTGTTTTCAAAACACGTTTTTGGTAAATTTTCTCGATAGAAAAAAATCATAAAATAACCATTAAAATTGAAATCGTTGCAATTGTAACTGTGTTATTTATAAACAAATCTTGATAAAATTAATAACAGTGATGTAATATATAATAATAAAGGGAACTGTTGTTTTTATTTATCGATTGAAATAAGATATTTGTAAGGATTAATGTATTTAATGATAAATAATTCGAACGAGTCGAACGAAACGTCGCGCCATCGCGGCGTCTTCTCCCTTCTCTTTCATTTGTACGCGGAGCGACAGTGACCCATATAAGTAATTGAAAACTACGGAAAAGCAGTGACCGCTGAGGCGCGCTGCTTGACGGACTTATGTCAGTTTGTTCCGCTCGCCGCTCAGAAAATAATCATTTACTTACGTAAGTACCTACCTTTTTCGTGCACACCTTATTTTGTTTGTATAGATTATCTATAGATGCATAATTTCGACGTACCTTACCACAGCTCCGTTGGTCTAGCGGCCTCGTGCATTACTAAAGTTTTCTGCATCAGTGACTAACGCCCCGGGTTCAAACCCCGCCATTTACTGCATGCTTTTCGTTGATTTTCTTATTTGATATAAATGATTTTTTTTATTTTTTATTATTATTTTACTTTTGCCGATTTTCTTGTTTGAATTTTTTCAGTAATTATTACTTTTGTTGATTTTCTTATTTTTGTAACAATTATAATGCAATTTTATTGTTTTTTCTTTATAGTAAAAAGAAACGGTTGGTGAACAATCCGTCAGAGGATAAACCATCGGAGAAAACTTTTCATGAGTAAGCTTATACATGGTGTTACAAAATATTGTAGTAACTAGTAATGCGACAGGAGGTCATTGAACTCATGTTTATGAACAACTAACTTTTGAAAAAGAAAAAGGTCCATCACCCGCGACAAAAAGACCATAGTAAAAGTTTTGTAAAAAAGATTGTGAAAGTAACACACAAAACAACAGACACAGTAAAAGTTGTCTATAATGATGACTACAATGACCCCTTTTCGTATTTCTACACTCTTCTGTAAGACCTTGTAAATTATCAACTTTAGTAGGTATTTATAACATAACACAACGGGCTAAGCGCATAAGGACCACTTCTCAAAATGACTAAGTGGGCTTGGGCGCAAAATGACAAATTCTCAAAATGGCTACAATACAATATGTAACAAAAACCCTGTTGTTCCTTTCAAGGAGTCATTTTGAACAACTTTTTCTATGGGACCATCCTTGAAATCGCGAAAAAAAAAATCAGCTGTTTCATACATTTGTGTTCACTTCAATCGACAAAATGTATGGAACAGCTGATTTTTTTTTCGCGATTTCAAGGTTGGTCCCATAGAAAAAGTTGTTCAAAATGATGAGTACAATGACCCTTTTCAAGGAACAACAAGGTTTTTGTTACATATTGTATAAAGTGAATAAATTGGAATACGAGTCTCAAAATGGTAAATTCTAAAAATGCCTAATTCTCAAAATGGAAAATTTTCTAAATGCCAATTATTGCAAATTACTCAATGCACATTGTTGAATTTCCTCATTTTCTCAAAATAATCACATGATATAAAAATATGTTGTTTCAATTTTAGATTACAAAAGGATTATGAGCACGAAGACCCTGGGACATCACTTCCAACTGCAACAGTTGTAACTCCTGGAGCCAATCCAAAATCAAATTATGATGAGTAAGTATCAACAGATGGGGGAAGGTCATCACACAATGGAAGCCGACGGATAGGCGATGTCTCCGCGGTCGACTTCCAAAGAGATGGCATGACGAACTTCAAGACTTCCAGCCCAATTGTTCTGAATCACTGTCAATAACTGTCTAGCCGTCTGTCTGTCCACGCATTGTAAATCGAGTAATTGCCATAATTTGTAAATATTTTGTTTATTTTTATTTATAATAAAATAAAAAATACGTGTTTTTTATTACAGAGAAATCACTGACGATGTACTGTTCGTTGAACCGTCGACCGAATCTCAAGAAAGTAATATACACCCAATTCAAGGTTGAAGAGTCGTTGATATAAACCATTTTATCCAGCAGCTGCAAACTATATCCGGCCATAGTTCTTTATTCAATTGCAATTTCTCCCAAATGTCACTCATAGGAGAAAAAAGGATCGGCTTGATCTCCAGTTTCAAGTTTAGATGCAATATGTATATATATGTTTATATACAAGCCACTAAAAACAGAAATTATAAAAAAAGATGACGATTTTTGGGAAAAAAAGATGAAGGAAAAGCTGGTGTCGTTTTTCATGGACTGGCTTTTGCCTGAAATAGTCGACTCTCGGCGAGCTCGGGGGATGCCACTGCGAGAAAAAGAATCGTCATTAGGAGTCACATCAAGTGACGACAACAAAGAAAACGTCCCATGTTGTAGTAGAAGACTCAATTTTGAAGAATTGTGACTTCGAGTAATTTTTTCTTTCAATTTATAACTTTACATTTCGCTCCGTACGCGTAAATACGTCAAAAATAATAAAATAAATAGCTTTATTAAATTTTATGTATCCTTCCTGTTCGTTCACCTGTCCATCCATCCACCCAGTCCGTATGTCCACCCTTTCATTCGTCTTTCCACGCTTCCGTCTGTCCACGTTGTATACACCGTAATTCGCGAAAGAAAACTGCTATTTTATACAAAAAGGTTATTCACTCGGGAAAAAATGTATGAAAAAGCTGTTTTTTTTCGATTTTAGGGCTGGCGCCATTGTAAAAGTTGTTCATAGTGATGAGTACAATGACCTTCTTTGGTATTGCTTACACTTTTTTGTAACACGCTGTATATTATTTTTCTTCAGAATCAACCATAGCTTAGTGGACCTTTTTTATCTTATTTTTATTATATTGAGTACTCTTGATTCTGAAGAAAAATAACTATAGGCATAAAAATGATTGTTTTTATTAAAATAACACTTACCTATTGAATTATTTAAAAAATAAGAAAACAAAAATATGCACATATTTAAAAAATAACAACACGAAAATATGTAGGTACATTGTACTTATTTAAAAAATAACAAAACAAAAAATATGCGTCCATTGGATTCGAACCTGGTCATCAGCTCGGAAGCGCGGTTCGAATCCGGACAGTAACGCGCTGGGCCAATCGTGCATTTTAGTTGAGTAGCGAAATTACGCTTTTAAATATAATGGAAGTCGCGCATCGACGAAGTTCTCGCGGTGCACCCCGCAGTGGGCGGGGACTACTCGTGTCCCACTTCATCTGCTTCACCCCCTCAAATACATAAAAGTCGTCTATTCACCGCGCCTTAATTAGTTCATTAATTTAAGAAAAGCAGAACCTTTTTATGTATATATTCGTCTTAACTTAATGTTTTACGAAAATTGTAGTGTGCCCTTAATTTTTTTTCTTTTCAGTATATAATATCTATTTTAATATTTAGTACTTCAAATAAAGATCTATTGAAATAATTTAAAACATTTTAAAGTTGTATTACAACTATTTGTACGTAAAATAAGAAAAACATCAAAATTAATTATTTAAATGTGGTTGGATTTGTTTCAGCATTTTAGAACGTCAAAACAAACTTAAACCGTCTCTTTTCACCACATCCTAATGTGTTGTTTAACAAAAATGTTATTTAAAACATCAACGCGTTTTTTATTTCCTTTGATATTTTTTTTGCAATATTTTCCAAGACGTGGATAGTAGAGCCACGTTACAAAACTTTAAAAACATGTTTTATTTTAAAAATAAACTAGCTTCATATTTTATTAATGATTTTCAGAATAGATACACAAATTATTTAATTGTTTCTCACTCTACAAGTTGGTAGCAATTTTTTTTTTAATAAAGTTACGTAACACTTTTCACAAATAAGTAAACTATTGCGCGAATAGTATCGCAAAGTTCTTGTTATTTATTCAACAAACTTCATAAACTACACGAGTGCTCATACATTTATGACAATAAAAAAAAAACAACTTACCTATTAGATTCCGCGACGGATCTGCGTTTCGTGAGTAAAAAGCGAGAATGCGCGGGCACGGTATTTATCGCGGACGTGCAGAGCGCGCGGCTGCGACAGAGCAACTGCGGTGCACGCCGCACGCTGGGCGGGCGTCGCGAGCGACACGCCCCACACCCAGAAACGAGAAAAACACAATTTTCCTACCATCTAGAAACTTCTTAGAACTTTGAATTTATAAAAACTTTATCTTCTGTTTAAATTATCGTAAATAGTGGCTTTCAAAGGCAAACGTAGCCAGAGTTAACAGAGCACGTAGAATTGTCTTCCTAGAGCAAGTTTTGCGCTGCTCCACATTTAGTAAAACAAAAATGCTCCATGGAATTCATTTTTACATTGGCTGCGTAGTAACTATAAAAAATCGTTGTTGCTTTCAGATTAATAATAAAATTAAAAGTAAAATGACATCGACACATTTTTCTTTTTAAATCTCAATAAAAGTAAGACATATTTTAGTTGAAATATACCTAGATGTAACAGATACACTACATGCATTTCATTGCGAATATGTTAATCTTAATATCTTTGTATAAAATAAATACAATAAAAATTGTGTGGCAGAAAATTGTTAGAGAAGAGAGAACTGGGCGGAGCGTGCGACCACTCCCAGTTGGAAAGCAGGATTACACGGGAAAACAAATTGATCCAAAGAGGATTTACTTTTTTTTACTTTTTTCATCTCGCTTCGCACACCGTCATAGCTGTACTTAAAACGAAACGATTTCATGCTGCTATAGAAATATGCATTCATTTTATTTAAATCAAAGATTTAAATAAAAGGTTGGTGAAAGTTATACCTGCATTGACCTGCAGTCTTATTCAATATCTTCAAAAAGTGATCATTCAAAAATACAAATCTGCCCGGTTTTAAATCCACAACGTCGTTAAAAGTGCTTCCGTAATTACAGTCAAGATGACACAAATATACAAATAAAAGTGTACGGCCTCGTAGCAAACTGCTACGAGTGCGAAGCTCTACGCTGGCCTGCCACGCATTTATTACGCACATTCCTGTTTTATATGAATCACAGAAACGCTGAAGAATAAATTCAATTTGACTAAGTTCTAGGGTCTACAGCGAAGTGTGTTCGGCGCGGGCTCGGTGCTACGCCGCCGCTACGAAGGTGCTACGCGGTGAGCTGTACTAACGAATATTGATATTTTTCTTATACGTCCAGATAATAAAATATTTTAAAATTTATCATTATTTAGATATAACAAAAATACATTAATTGAGCATTCATGCTATTTCTTTATTCATGAACAAAAGTTTTAAATTAATTTATAAAAATATTCTTCAAGTGTTCATCATTCAATCCCTACAGTGCAATGCTTGCCGTGGCGGTAAAAAGGCACAACGTGTAACCTTACCGCCAAGAAAAGTTATACGTAAAGATATAAACGACTAGTTCTTGGTCAAATTGATCATTAATAAACGCCAACATGATAATCAAATACCTCTGAATCTCATTAAAACTAACTACCTTCAACAACAATGATCGTAATAAAATTGTAGTCATTTATTACACCACTAGCTTAAGAGCAGGCAATAAAAATGAGAAATTATTTTTAATAATATTGCCGGTGGGCACCCCCCTGCCAGTGACGTGGCACAATATTTTGGCGCGGCTAATACCGCCCCTTATTACGGCATTCTTTACCCGCTAGTGCCTAATAATAGTGGCGAGACTTACTTTACGAGTTTTCGGGATGTTTATGCCAGATTAAACGGCCCAACCTTTGAGAAAGTTTATGAAGGTAAAGTCTTTGTTAAGTAATTTTTGTTGAGTAATTAATACTAAATAATTGATGTCCGTATGGATTTAGGTTTTAAAAGGAAACTCATCCCCATAATAGTTAGTGTTAGTTAATGTGTTAGTTAATTAGTTAGTTAAATGGAACATACTTAATTAAAAAAATTTATATGGGGCCTTGGGGGAGGCCTATGTCCAGCAGTGGACGTCTTTCAGCTGAAATGATGATGATGATGGGGCCTTATAAAAGAAACATTTATTACAGACTATGTTTTTGTAATAGATTATTATTTCTGCCAGGCATCTTTTTGAAGCCGATGTAGATGCTTCGCAGAAATAATCATCCACCTGTCAGATAGTTTTGTTGTACCTTCCATCATTCCATGTCACATATTTGTGCCGCTTATACTTTTATTAGTGTGCGTTTCGATGCCGTGTTTGTTTTCCACAGATGATCACATATATTTCTATCTTCTTGAGAACAGATATTAATCAATTAATCAGGAAATCTGATGTTATTGTGTCCAAAGTGTTCACAGGAATCTGACCTACTTGGAATTTGACCTTCATCGCCAATATCAAACTTGCGTGCAAAAAAATATCCAATCCCGTGCTCTGTATTTGAGACGTTACAGATCAGAAACCTATTATAACATATTTGATTATTACCACAATCCAAGAATGCCAGGAAGTAGGTACCATGCAAACTGGTGCTCAATAACCCGCACGGAGTATGCGGTAGCTAATGTTAATTGAGATCAACATCTTGAGGAGCCGCGAGTGGTCTTACAGCCTCTCCACAGCCTGCGGCCATGACGTTACATTTGTGGTCTAATCGCTATTATAATCGTGACATTGTACTTACCGCAATTATCACGGTCGTTACATTTGACAAGCATCGATTACTCCATGTTCAATTTGGCTATTAATAGCGTAGTCATGGGATAAATTATAAAAAAAATATACGTACATAGATGTAAATATATATACTCATAGTAAAATCAGCCACTACGTAAAAAATAGTGTAGCCTCCCCATAACACGCGATGAAATGTGATGATATAGTAGTGGTGTCACCACACGAGGTAATTTCTGAACAAGAGACATATTTTCCAGAGGGAGGACAATCCGGGATCGCTGTGACGAGGCTTGGAATGCAACACGATTATGAAACGCCATTTGTCAAGTTTTTATTGGGCACCCTTGAGCAGCGTCTATTGTGGTGAACCCTCAGCCCCCTCCCTCCCGACCCGCGCCGGACCCTCACCGCGTGGATGTTAATTCATAATTTTTATAACTTGTTAACATTTTGCGGATAAAAAGGGCACCGCTGCAAACCGCGATTACTGTTTAATTAAATTTCATCCACCTTTTATGATAAGAGCTACTAAAAAGGCAATCGATATTATAGTTAAGGTTCCGCGAATAGAAGAATGTTTGGCATACTACTTTTTGTTGGTATCATTTTTTAGGGTTCCGTACCCAAAGGGTAAAAACGGGACCCTATTACTAAGACTTCGCTGTCTGTCCGTCTGTCCGTCTGTCCGTCTTTCCGTCTGTCCGTCTGTCCGTCTGTCTGTCTGTCTGTCACCAGGCTGTATCTCAAGAACCACGATAGCTAGACAGTTGAAATTTTCACACATGATGTATTTCTGTTGCCGCTATAACAACACATACTAAAAATTTTTTTTGTCGAAACCTATCGAGTGGGGTATCAAAATAAAGGGTTTTTAAAGGTGATTATAAAAATATATACAACTTATATGGTTAAAAGTAATTCAAAGTGACAAATCGTAAAAAACACGTACCAAGAGCTAAATCGTCTGCGAAATCTTTCACATTTATTTTGTAAACTAAAAGCTGGAAATAAAAAAAAGTTATTTAAAAAAATAAAAAAACCCAACTACGGTAAAAAACTGAAAAGCTAAAAACAAGACCATTTTAAATTAAATAAAAGTTGGAAGCAGGCGGGACCCATTTGAATTTGAAAATATACCTAATAAAAATGATATGGGTCCCGCCTTACTTGTGAAATGATATACGAGTATATAGTGGCACATTCCTTTTTTTTTAGTGTGATTTCTACACCATTTCACAACACAAACCTTCATTTTAAAATATCAAAACACGGACTCGTGACTTAATTTACGCGGGGAGCGTTACTAGGCGGCTGACGTATGGATCGTACGACGCGGGACATTTGTCCCCCGTGTTTTTGGCTTCAATTCTCAGTGGCCTACTATCCATCTGGACATTTTTTAATCTAAGATGGAATCACAACTATGTGGAATCACAAATTGAGAAAATCGTATGGAATAATTTAACTAAAAAAATGCACAGATCTCGTGCCTTTCACGACCTTCGTATTCATTGAAAATGAATTTAATAAATTTATAATTATTTTTATTTCAAAAATCTCAATAATTAGCAATATGACAACACCCACAAGACCACGACCATCATTTGAAATCTACCCCAATGTAACCATCGAGATATGGTCGAGTACAAGATTTTAAAAAATTCCCTCACTCACCACCCTAGCTTCGGCTTTTCGCCGGCCAGCCTCTGCCGCGGCGGTTCGCTCGCAGCCTCCTGCTCCTCAGCCTTACCCCTACGCGCCTAGCCCTTCCGCACGTTGCCCAAAATACTGCTTCACAAAGGGCCCTTTAGCACCTAGAGTCTAGACCTTAAGAGACAGGTCGTTTTTTTTTTTTCAAAATGTTGCCTAACTCAATCCCCCGAGGGGTTATTTTTTATTTTTTTGATATCATATTTAGTTTTCAAGATATATGCGACGACTGTTTTAAACATTTTTACATTTTCTATAAAGTTTTACTTTTTCAAAAAAAAATTCACTGTCTTGTTCTTGTCAATACGCATTTTTTGAAATCTCAACCATTCACGTAGCCCCAAAACTCATGAAGCCCTAACCAAATCTCACTATTTCGTAAAATTCCGGAGCCAGTGAAAAAGCATTTTTAATGATAAAACTTTTTTTCTATTGATGTACAGGTTGACCAGAGTTCTTCACTTCATAGGTTTTAATCGCTGTTGACGAACAAATGATCGGTTGCTGTGGCGCTTAACCCCCCGCCCACGTAAAGGTATCAAATCGGAAAGATCAGCACCGTATCGCCTTTCGCCTCGCCGTCAGGCGTCAACCTAACGTAAGCACGTAACCAAAGCAGATCAGAAATCTCCGATACGTCGACGCCTACAGCTAGGCGACGCCACGCTTACGGCTCGTCGACCGCTGGTTGATGGTGCATGCAGAGCCATGGTCCGGGGCGAGAGGGAGTGGGAGGCAGTCACCTTCTTCTGCAAGGCAGACATGCTAGCGAAGGAGGTGGCGGGACGGCTCAGGGAGAGAGCCTCCCGTCCCGGGAGACGCTCCGGGCGTCGGGAGCCGCGTAACGACTCCCGGCCACCGTAGGCGCGCGCCTGCGGGCTGGGTAGCCCACCGTCCGATCAGGACCAGGCCCGTGCCGGATGGCGCGTACGAGTTCCACGCGCGCTTCAAAGAGATGTCAGCATTAAGGAAGGGGCCCCTTAGGGCCGAAGCCTGCCGGGTCAGCGGGATTGTCCGAAAGGGTTACCGCTACCCCGGAACATAAAGGGCTAAGGAAGGAACACGGGTGGGTTTTAGTCAGTAAGAGTCTGACACTCCCTTCCGCTCCACCCAGAGCGGGAGGAGTCATTTGATGATTTCCCATCCGCAAAAAAAAAAGTCACCGACCGAATGACTTTCGAATTTTTTTCAGTGAAATCGGCGTGTGCGTTGCAGTAGGGAGTTTCATACAAAGAAAATTGAACGGCTCGAGTTGATACAGTGCCGATCCCTTTCCGGTTTGATACCTTTAGACCTATTGACGATATTATATATTATGTTGGGTTTTTGAAGAAATTGCATGAGATTAGATTGAAAAAATCAAAAAACCAGCCAGGCAGTAAGTTATTTTAGTTCAATCTCAGATTTGATGCCACCAACTGCATCAGACTGCTTGAAAAGTGAGGTTGTTTTGAATTTTAGTTGCAGTCGGGTTTTGATTTTGTCTTTTTTTTTTAAACCTTTTTGTGTGTAATATTTTACCCCGGTTACACAGTTCTAATACACTACTAATTAGATGATGAAATTGGTTTTTATTACCTCGCAGTAGTTGCGAAAAGTAGAGTATTCTCCTCGGGGATAAAGGTGTCTTCGTCTCGGGCGAGCTTGAATCCCTCACAGTAAGTAATCAGGATTCTAGTCCCTCGTTTCGCTCAGGAGTTAACTAAGAGCTCCCTCGGTGCCCTAGAATCCTTCATTGCGTTCAGAATACAAAATAGCGCCCGCGACATAAAGCACTGCTTCATCCCCTTATAATCTACTATTATGTAAGTAAATCATTATTTAAAGTCAGTTGGGGAATGCGTTTTTCGCCCGACTACTAAACGAGACAAGGGAGGAGTGACTTTTTTGCCACGAAAAATATCTCCAATTAAGCACTAACACTGGGTTTTGGTTATGTGTGACAATACATGTAGTTGACTTTGTTACAAAGCGGAGTGCCTTCTCATTTTAATATATTGCAATAATAACTGGCAAAAGTGGTGCGTTTGATTGGCATGGATATTAAACCGGCCCGGCACGCCGCGGGGTGGTTGAGTTCCGGCGGTGCAGCCATATTTCGCGTCTCACCGATCAAAGCGGGCACGCCACAACAAACGCACACTTTAATATCAGATGCGCTGCCTCCACACACTAACTTGAGCAAAGAACTACAAAATGCAATAAGTGCCTATGCTATGAGATATTAATGAGAAATTAAAAATATACCAGGATATAGATCGTAAAATGGATGCATGCAAGCTATTCCATAATGATGTTGTGTGTGTAATGTTCTACAATATATTGTTAGTTTGACTTGATACAATTGTGTGTATTGTAATAATCGTTGAATAATCTGGATGAGGAGGCACTAAACTTTTATCCCCCCCCCCCCCCCCCCCCCGGAATAAAAGTTCAGTAAAGGAAAACCTCGAATATATTTTAAAATACATCGAGCCATAATAAAAGAAACAACATATTTTTTTAATTTACATTTATCTTAATCTATTATTTCACATTTAGTTATGTTCATGAAAAACACATTAATGATTTGACTATACATAAGTAACTTTTTACAACTGTACAAGCCGGTTGCCCGATTGGTTTTTTCTTCGACAAAAACTTCCACTCAAAAACTCAAAACTCAAAGCATTTATTTCAACTAAACCATTTACAGGCACTTTTGAATTGTCAAGAAGTCGGTCAGTCAGAAAATAAGAAGCTAGTTGCCCATTCTAAAGCATATAGGTACCTATGGAGAAGAACGGGCAAGAAATTCCATGGACACTAAATTATATTTTTACAAAAATATAAGTTGCATCATTATGTTAAAGGAGAATGGCAGAAGTTCATAGAACGCTGGCATTAAACTTTTTTAGTTACTACAAAAATAAAAGTGGCATGGTTTGAAAGGGAATATTAAGAGCTATTGTTAAAAAAATAAATAAAAAATAATAACAATGGGGTTCAAGAGAAATCTAAATTTTTGTAAAAGTGAGGTTAAGTGCATTCATTTTAGGTTATTTTACCTCTATTACTATTTTAACGCATAAATGTTTATTGTAAGTATGCATAACATATTGCTAATTATGCTTTGTAATGACTTGAAAAATGATAACTAGTTGTTGAAGTTTGTTTAATTCAAAGATTTACTCACTGATCATATATAGACCTAATAGCAGTCTAAGACTGCGTTTCCACTAGAAATGTGCGAGGATGCGTAGCGAGGGATGTGTGTGAAACAAACCAATAACATCGCTTCATTTTCATAGCTTGAACTAAGTTAGCGTTGTTATTGGTTAGTTTTAACCTACGCATCCTCGCTCATCTCTGGTGGAAACGCAGCCTAAGTGTACTCTGTCAGTTTTAATTAAACATAGTAGGTAGTCACAGAAAACTCAGGAGATTTTAAAGACTCGCTTATCGGAATCTAAGCATATAATATTGTTAATGGTAATTACCTAAGGATGACAGGATTATTGTAGGTACAATAAAAAACCGGTAGGTATTTAATCATAATATTTTATTCATCATATATTAGCAATATATTATCTAAGAAAGGTGCAGGGGGAGACAGGCTAGCTTGATGCCGTGCCCATGCCAAGTACCATTCCATTCTCGAATCACTTTATATATGCCTCGTTCTCTGTCCGAATCAGTCCGTAATTGGTGATTACTGGAACGTGCTGTAGAAGATCCACAATTGACACACACCTGTCGGTGCCCAACGGTACAAGAAGGTAGATAGTATAGTTATAGTTTAGGGAGCGGTCCGTGGTTGACATCACGTTGACTCGTAATGTTATACACACAAATACATAGAGGTCCAAGTCTCGCAACGGTTGTTTAGAAAGGTAGGAGTCTTCGAAATCCAAAAGCAAGCCAGGTCGTTGAAAAGATCCACGTAAAACTTTGGGAGCACAAAACATTTACACCAGCACAAAACAGTAGCGAGCGAGCGAATGTGACTTGTACATTTAGTATTTTTATCTATGATGAGACTTGTGAAGTTGTCGAAATAAAATAAATAACATGACGTGAAATGTCATCTTCTAAAGAGTCATGTTTATGGGTTTTAGTGGGTGTTCATGTTTAGGGTAAGGAGGTTGAAACAAAGACTACAATATAATGCGGTGTAAAACCTCCTTTTTTTGAAGTCAGTAAAAAAATAAAAAAAACCTTGTATCCGGCCGCTCTGTGTTCGATCAAATCAAGTTACCTACTCATATTTATCGAGATTTTATCCCCATTGTCAATAATAAAGTGAATCTGGCTATCAGTACATAAAAATAAGCGCTTTTTTTAAAAATAGCTATGTATTCTGTAGGTTTCCAAAATTAGTAATGCCAAAAAATGCCATCTCCTTTATAATTATTTGTGAAAACATGTAAAAATAGACGTACACATTGCGTCCAGAATACAGCAAAAAGTAACAATTAAAACGCTGGTCACAAGCTTTTTAGGGTTCCGTAGCCAAATGGCAAAAACGGAACCCTTATAGATTCGTCACGTCTGTCTGTCAGTCTGTTTGTCTGTCTGTCCGTCTGACTGTCTGTCTGTCTGTCCGTCCGTATGTCACAGCCACTTTTCTCCGAAACTATAAGAACTATACTGTTGTACTGGGTTCCCCATACTTAGAACCGAAACTCAATTTTTTTTTTTCATCAAACCCATACGTGTGGGGTATCTATGGGTAGGTCTTCAAAAATGATATTGAGGTTCTAATATCATTTTTTTCTAAACTGAATAGTTTGCGCGAGAGACACTTCCAAAGTGGTAAAATGTGTCCCCCCCCCCCCTGTAACTTCTAAAATAAGAGAATGATAAAACTAAAAAAAATATATGATGTACATTACCATGTAAACTACCACCGAAAATTGGTTTGAACGAGATCTAGTAAGTAGTTTTTTTTTAATACGTCATAAATCGTAAACCACAATTCATTCAATCAACTCAAAAATAATAAAAAACATTTAATTTCATTTTCCTTATGTATAAAAAAAAAATACCGCGGGGGGGGGGTATTTTTTTTTAAATAAAGTTGCATTATGCTGAGCATGCGGCAGCAGCGGGCAGCATTATATATGTTTGTTTCCTTCAAAGGATCTATAGTATCTAGTCTCAGTAGTTCCTTTAGCTTTTGCAAAGGAACTAATCCAAAAGTTCTCAGTAGTTCCTTCAAAGGAACTGCTAAAGGAACTATCAAGTCTCAGTAGTTCCTTTAGCTTTTGCAAAGGAACTACTGATCCCAAAAATGCTCAGTAGTTCCTTCAAAGGAACTGCTAAAGGAACTAGTGAGCACAAAGGATAATAAGGGGGTTGAGCAAAAATATGTAATCAGCCATCGTAAAATTACACTAAATTCAATATGGCCGCCGCTCCAATATGGCGGATTACATATTTTTTCTCAACACCCTTATTATGGTATCAAATGAAAGGGCTTGAAGAGTAGAAAACGATAAAGTAATTAACATCACACTAAATTCAATATGGCCGCCGCTCTAAGATGGCGGTTTACATTTTTTTCAATCCCCTTATTATGGGTATCAAATGAAAGGGCTTGAAGAGTAGAAAATGATAAAATAAATAGCATCACACTAAATTCAATATGACCGCCGCTCCACGATGGCGGATTACATTTTTTTTAATCCCCTTAATATGGGTATCAAATGAAAGGGCTTGAAGAGTAACATCGATAAAGTTAGTAAAATTACACTAAATTCAAAATGGCCGCCGCTACAAAATGGCGGATTACATTTTTTTTCAATCCCCTTAATAAGGGTATCAAATGAAAGGGCTTGAAGAGTAGAAAACGATCAATTTTGCAACATCACACTAAATTCAATATGGATGCCACTCCAAGATGACGGATTAAAAAAAATTTTTACAAAACAAGCTGACCACGGTTTATAGCTAAAAAAATTTAAAAAATGTTAATAAGAAATCTTTAAGACCAAAAAGAAAAATTTAAAAACAAGCTTTTATTTAAATAAAAAAAAGTAACCAAAAAAAGAAAGATTAACGCGAACTAAAAAGAAAAAAATAAATTTAAGTGACACTGTCATTTTAAAATATATATATAAATTTTAAAAGCTAGAGGCACTGATGTACGGTATCCGCTTAACAGGTGTACCTACCTACTACACAATAACAGTGCCTCAATCGTTTAAAATTTATACAGGGTGAAATTGAAAACATGCGACAAACCGAAATGGGAGGTTGTACTCATCAATAAGAACAACTTTTACTATGGGACCAAACCTGAAATCGCGAAAACAAAATCAGTTGTTCCCTACATTTATGTTCGCATAACTCGTCAAATTGTAGGGAACAGCTGATTTCCTTTTCGCGGTTGCAGCTTTGGTCCCTTAGTTGTTCATAATAATGAGTACAATCTCCCATTTCGGTTTGTCGCATGTTTTCAATTTCAACCTGTGTAAATTTTGTGTCACTTAAATTTATTTTTTTCTTTTTAGGTCTCGTTATTCTTTCTTATTTAGGTTACGGTTTTTATTTAAATAAAAGCTCGTTTTTAAAAACTTTTTTTTATTTTCATTTTTTCCTTCAAATTCAGGTCACGTTTCCTTCGACCATAGCCCTAATGTGCCATCGCAAAATCATGTTCATCTATGCGAGTGACATACATCCGCCACGTCCATGCAGCCAACAATTTTTTTTTTTTAGTTGAAAATGGTCCAACAATTGGTACCATAAGGTTTTACTAACGCGGTATGAAATTACTTTTTTATTCGTTTTTTCTACAGCTTAGATTAGACATGCTCTAACTTTGGACTGCTCCACTACTGGAGCTAAAACTAACGCCACCGAAACTATATGGAAATCAGGTTAAAACACCCAAACAGTTCTAGAATTGTAGATATAGAAACAAAGTTCTAACTTTTTGATTAATCAGTAAAAACAATAGAAAATCGTCAGCATAAAAAAGCTTTCTTTTCACGCAGGGCTAGCATGGCCGGAGACATTAAAATTTTATCCACGGGGAGAGGAGAAAATACTATTCCCCTCTGTCAATTTTGTCCACCCTCCGAGCACGGCGACATGGGTGGATAAACTATTCACGGTGGACAAACCAGCAGGGCTAGCATGGCCGGAGACATTTTATCCACGGGGAGAGGAGAAAATACTTTTCCCCTCTGTCAATAAATTTTGTCCACCCTCCGAGCATGGCGACATGGGTGGATAAACTATTCACGGTGGCAGTAAGCACGAGACATTTTTATAGTACAATTAATTATATTTTCTCCAAGAGATATACTTAAACCCACCATCTAAAGACGAGGACAAATTTCTCCCTTTGTTATGTCAAAATATCTGTAATTTTTCTCTACCACTAGTCGCCATGCTATAGGTGAGTATCCACGTCTAATGTCAAAAAGTGATATAATTCTCTTTCCCCCTGTTGCCGTGCTTTGGCAGGTGGATAAAATAATTTTATCCCTTGTCAGTGGAAATAACCGGTGGAGAAAAGTTTTATCCCCAGCCCATGCTAGCCCTGCAGTAGTCTGCCACATACTCGTAGATCTGCCTTTGTGCATCCACCAGTCAGCCGCTTATCGGCCATATGTGATACAGTGACAGTAAATTAAAAATTTAATGCGTGACACTTAAAAAAACAAATTATAGTTTTTACCAATTTTACGTAACCGTTTTTCGCCATTTTAGTACAAAAAGATATTAAGTAATGATTCGAGTGGTAGTAATTTTATACTTATAAAGCAATGTCTGCACTGTTAAAGCTTAATAAAAAGGCTCTCTACTGGTGTAGGGCGGACTACTGCGTGAACATATAGTATGGAAACCACATTATATGCAATAACTTATACCACACTATATCAGTCGCATAAAATTAACGAAATCGATCGCGAAAAAAATCTGCTGTTTCCTACATTATGAAGAGTTATGCAAACATAAATGTAGACAACAGCTGATTTTTTTGTGCCCGACTTCGTAATTTTTTTATATGTTGTCAGAAAAGGCGATAACAAGAATGTGGTATAATTTATTGCATATAAAGTGGTTTCCATACTGTTTATACCCTTTTACACTGATGATATTTCTCATTTTCCCATATTGGAAAAGATCAAAACTGTTATTATGGGAATAACACAAGAGAACTGAGTTTGAAGTTTCATTTTATGGCTCCAGGCTTATTAGAATTAACTTAGGACTTTATTTAAAATATATATAGCAATTTAGTGTAGATTTATATTCGCACATTAGCAAATAAGTAAATACAATTAATGACTTCCATACGCAAAATACGCTTGGAGATGGGAGTTGCGGACCAGCCCGTTATACATACAATAATTAATGGCGTAATCGTGGAAGAAAAAGCAAAAGGTCATAGAATTGAATAAAATACTAACTTAAATAAGTAACCTTAATGTAACCTAAAAGTAATTGTACCTACAATCTATAGAAACTCGAATATACGAATTAACCAAAACTCTCGAGGTTCTAAACCCATGGGCCTACACAAGGTACATCTGACCGCCATCGATGCGATCTGTAAAGAAAAACAAAATATAAAAATAAAATAGGTATAATAAAATAGGTTACCCACCTATTTAGTAGTTGCTTGGTTTTATACTTAGTTGTAATTTGGTATTTCCATTAAATCAAATCAAAAGTTTGGTTCTAGTCCCACCGTTTTGTATTGAAGCTTGACAGAGAGAAGCTTCCATACAACGGTGTCAACGAAATCAACATATGCGTTTGTAGAAACGCACATGACACGTGGCGAAGTGGCAAGTCACATTATCCGTGTTGCTGGAAAACCAGTCTAACCCAAAGCGTTATATATGTACGCTGGCTTCGAGCAGTCATGTGATACTATTCACGCCAAGCCAACCAAGCCGTATTTATGACCCACGTTTGATAGCGACCTCAGGACGAAATCTGGATTTTGACCATGCTTGTTGGATCGCAACCGAATGCCTCTTGTATACGCTTACATAAACAAGGTCGTGTGTGGTTAAAGCCATCTCATGCACGAAGTTGTGGGCCTATCACTGTTATCGGTGAAGGAAAGCATCATGAGGAGACCTGGACTTATAGTTAATATAAGTCTGAAAATTGTCGACCCGTCTTTCTTCTCTGTTTGAGAGCAGGCCTTTGCTCTGCAGTGGCATAATGATAAGCTGGTATATAATTATATAACAACCAATATTTATATTTATAAAAGTAAGTACAACAAGCATTGACACGGACTGAAAACTACTTACATTTGTAGTAACACAGCATCAACTTCCAGGTGAGACGTGGACAAACTAGAAGAGGCGCCTCTTCTTTATGATGGGTATGTAGGCCGCCTCAATGATGATGTGGTGTAGGATGATGTCGGACAAAGCCCTGATGTAGGGCGGGTCGGCGCGCAGCATCTGAGCCAGTCTCGGCGCGAGGTGGATGGCCGCCGGGAGGTGCAGGAACAGCGCCGTGGCCGACACCGCGCCCGCGCACACGAACAGGTTGTGCACGCACGGCCTGTCTGGATCTATACCACGAACTGTTAAAAATAAAACAAAAAAAAAATCCTAAGGTAGGACTCTCGTACAGCCCAAATTGCTAAGTAGACAGTATTCTATAAACATTAGTTTTTAAATGAGACTTTTGGGTGGAAACTAGAACTATAAACTACAGAAAGATTATCATCAACATCATCATTATATTTTCCTTTGCTCCTGTTTCATGTTTATTGTTATATGTATATATTTATTTAGATTAGTATAATATACTTTTCAACACACTTGCTCGTAAAGTGGCTCTTATTGAACCGCTTTTAGGTCCTTAGCTAATGCAGTGTATTAAAAACGCGTGCTTTTTCTTTACTTTAATCCACTAGAGCTTTATTTCCACAGATAACTATTTACTAGTCGGAGATTCGCGCTTTTTAATATCATCAATACACTTTTTTTTTAAATAGTCTGTATTGTCCTTGGTCCCAAAATGAACTAATATATTATTTACCTTAAGGTGAATGCGCAGGGACCACGGACAATTTAAGGTGAATGCGCAGTGGTAACCGCGAAATTCAAATTTTCTTTTGCAATTTTCAGATCAGTGTCAGATTGTATCTTGATCAAAATATGATTTGCGACCATTGGTACGTCTTTAAAGAATTATAATCATTCGAATCATTAATACATCTTTCTTATGGAAAAGTTCTTAGGGAAAAAAGATTCTATTCTAATGACTATAATTCTGTAAATACATATATATTATAGTCGCGATTGATTGATTGATTGAATCATATTTGATCAAGATACAACCTGATACTGACCTGCAAATTACTTTTATATTTAATTTTAAAAAAATTAATTATCCAGCTTAAATTAAAAAAATTGTCCGTGGTCCCTTCCGAAACTAAACGGAAAAGACCCTAACTGGCGTTCTATTATTGCGGATTCTCACTGAACTAATGTATATTTCTCTATGCCAATACTTAGTACTTTCTAATTCCATACTAACTAAACTACAATTGTTTTGTGTTTTTTTTTTTTTTTTTTATATAGCGGTCTGTTGTCAGTGCCTATAATATGTTCTGTGGTCAGTGCTTTTATTTACACTTGCGCGCGCATTGCTAGTGCTGGCTATGCGGAAAGACAAAACCAGCGCGCCATTTTCCATACAAGTTAATATTTAACAATACAAGTCCGTTTTTTTCCTCGCAAGTGTGTTGAAAAACGTCGTATGAAACGCGTGTGCATTGATCATTATACGCTCGGCTTCCTTATTGCACTCGCCTGCGGCTCGCGCGAATAATACCGCCTCGAGTATAATGATCAACATAGCACACATGTATCATAATGTACTATTATGTATGTATTTATTGTATTATGTAAATGGTACACCACAGACTACCTACAGTATTTGTCTGTCCTTCCCCTTTTTAATCCATCCAAAGGTTGTCTTTAAAAGATCGCTTTTAGCGATAAGACCGCCCATTGTGTCACCCTTTGTACAGTTTCTATACCTTATGTCTGTAATTAATTGGTGTACATAATAAAGAGTATTCTATTCTATTCTAAAGATTGTGCATACTACCTATATATTTTCAACCATTGGAACAGCTAGACAACCATAGTTTAAAAAAATATATAAAATAAACCAATGTTTGTTATTGCCGGCCCTGAATCAAACCTGTTCGCATAGATGAACCCAAAAAGGAGCGTCGATCCCCAACTAATTTACTTTAAATCTTTTTGCCACTACATGAGCGACACGAGAGAAGGTGATTACAGTCAAAAGTCACACCGCGCGTACTCAATATGACTGATGCAGCATTACCAGTTCGAGAAGACGGGCTCACAAGCCCTTCATGCAAGCGGATACCCGCTTACAAACACACACTGGCGCGCATTCTGTTGTTCACAAACTAAACTAAATTTAAGTACAGGCATCTTTTTCTTTCTACTTCATTAAGAAAAGGACAGGAGATAAATATGAGTTTAGTCCTGTCAAATTAAGATACTCCATAGACAACTTAGACGAGATTAAAAAATTGGCAATTAAAAGTACGTCAATTTACGTCAGGAGCTGACTAATTTGACAGGACTAAACTAATAATTATCTTCTGTCCTTTTAAATTTAGTTTAGTTTGTGAACAACAGAATCGGCGCCATTGCCTAAAAACCAGATGTTTATAATATATTATATCAACAAATATCACTCACTGGTTCTGTTATGCTTGATCCAGATCCTTATGTATAGTTCGAGGGTATCGCGATAGCATTCCGTCAGGTCGATGATGGCGCCCAGCGCCTCTATGACCCGAGCCTCCGTCAAGCCCACTTGAACCGCCAGAAATTCAGTTATCTCCAATGTAGTCCATAATGGCATACGGTAATCTAAAATCAAATATAGTATAAAATCTTTTAGGAAAAATGTTCAAGCACCTTTTATATTCTACGAATAAGTAATAAATCAGGAAATGTAACTGCGTTAAAAGAAAAGTTGACCAAACAAAAGTCGTGTCCAAGTAGGCGGGGCTTAAAAGTCGTGTCCAGCGCGTCATCAGTCGGACATTTTTCTTGCAAGCGAGCACACGTCAAATCTTCGTGTACGTTTACCTTTTTAGGGTTCCGTACCAAAATGGTAAAACGGAATCCTTATGGTGAGACTAAGTCTGTCTGTCTGCCTATCTGACTGTCTGTCTATCACAGCTAGATATCTCAAGAAATACTAATGCTATCAACTTGAAATTTGGAACAGTTTTAGATGACGTTTGCCCAACTATTTTGCAAATAAGAAATAAATAAAAATATATTTATGTAAGTATATTTTTTGCAACAGGGACTGAAAGGGTCTGAAAAATTCGAAGTGGGGCTACTAGGGCATGTGGGACATCATATTATGAAAGAGCGCAGTTTGCACTTTCTCAAACTTATTTTCTTTTTTTTTTAGGCCGCTTTTCGACTTTAGATGAAAAATGTAAAAAAATACCGTTTTTCATCATTGTGAACTACAGCTGTGAATCATCATGCCAGCATGTGTTGAGAAGTGGTGCAGGAGCCATACAATAGAGGGATCACTTTTCACTAGTAGGTACCTAAGTTGTAGAAAAATTATAATGCATAGATGTTCAAATACGTTATCAAACCGAGATGGGCAATACTATGCAAAATGAAGTCAGTCAATTTTTTACCTAATTTATAAGGTTTTTTTTCTTCTTGATAAAATATTAAAAAATTAAATTTATTTTTTTAATATTTTAACAAGAAGAAAAAAAACCTTATAAATTAGAAACCTTATATTTAGATAATTTATAATAGTAATCTATTTTGCTTATTTTGTTTTCTTTTAGTTTCCGTGCCGATCCAATTCGGTAAAATAAGTGAATGGCTGCAGTTAAGCTAGAAAGACAAGAGTGACTGGATGCCTGTGAAAACCAGCAGAGCATGTTCCGTTCATTTTGACGAAAAAGATTTTTATAAATCATTAAAAGGATATACCATGTTATACAAAACTGCTGTACAGTAAGTACCTATTATTGACTTGGTCCGGTGCACTTATTGCTTAACATCGTCCACGTCGCTATGACTCACCTGTCATAGCAGACATTGCAGCAAGCGCGCGAACCAATTCCGGCTTTCGTTCTGAATTTAAACAAGTCACCAAGCATGTCTTCTTGTAACCTCGGAAGCGATTCCTATTTTGAACCATACGTCATTTTGGTATGAAATAGGGCCACTTTTTGTGTGGAGTTTGTTCTGAATTAGACTATCTGACTCATTACTTATTCGTAGTTTATATTCCTTTTATTGCGGATCACACATAAAAGTGCACACAACCCATATAGTGCCTTTAGCAGGTGGACAACTTAAAAACTATGTGTTAGTAAAACTTACAAACAAACCTAACAACAACTAATAACTACGTGGCTCAACACATGCTGGCACGTGCCTCTGCACGGTGACTGCACCCAGTACCTAAAAAAAGGGCAGTCCACTGTTTTTAGGATGCTGTTGGAGCTTCCGCGCAACCTACCCATTATTGAAGCCGCCCTCTTTCTCGTTAAAGCATGAACATCGTCAACACGTCCTCGAATCGAACATCTACATCCTGAATCCATTATTATACTGAGAGCGTAGGACATTGTAGGCCCTCTGCATATACTTCAGACAAGCTGCATGTGTAGAAGGTTTGGCAGTAGGCCTTAAAAAGATACACCTTCATATCCCTATTACAGCGTACAAACCTGCGGTACAAATCTGATCTCTCTGATCAAATCTGCATGATCAGATAAGTCTTCCGTGACCACATGTCCCAGGTACTTCACGCTGCAATGGTGTTCCGCTGAGTAAGAAACCGATGGATGTTGTTAACTGAAATTTAATTTGATAAATGAGCTCTTTGTTTTCTATTAATAAAATTAAATTTTATGCGAGAACATCCATCGGTTTCTTACTAAACTTCAACTATATCCGACGATCCTGCATACTTGTCTCTTTGGTTGACCTACCTACCTATCGATGCATGTTTGCTATGGAAACCACCATTTGCGATTACTTGTTGTTGAATGCGTGTAGGCCCATGCATCGCCGCATAGGATTCACATACAACACAAGCAATTTCCGAAGTGCTCTGATTGATTAGACTATGATAGTTGTGATGCCCATAGTACGCGCGGCGACACATCAAGGTATACATTTCTAGTATAAGCTGACTTCTCATTGTACGAAAAGCTATACCTACAATGCGACGTCAGCTAAAACTGGAAATGTATAGCTTGATATATATCGTAATATCGCCGTCAGCTGTGTGTACGTACCCTAGTAACAGATGGTATTAAACATTTAACAACATTAAGATTCATTTTTTATAGCCGAAGCTAGTGATGTTGTAGATAAGTAAAGACCCATTCGGGACACGCCATGACTCCCTTTCATAGACAGGCCATGTCTGTATCCCAAAAGTTGAAATATAACAAAATCATAATCCAAGCTGATTAGGATTCTATCTAATAAGCTTTAAAATCACTATACTGTCAATGGAAAAACCATGATTGACCCGAACCCAATAATTTGTTAATAAACATAGGCAATTTTTTTTTAATCCGTTACTTAGTTTAGAAGAGCAACACGGTCACACAGACAGACACGAAAAGTGGCTTTAATTTATAATTTGTAGAGATATAGATACGTACCGAGTACACTGTATACGTGGGACTCCATGTTCACGATCTCCGCCGTAGAGTGGTGAATGCCTGCCTTCTTGAGACAGTTCCTCACCCGGTAAGCATTCAGCGGCGCCTGTAAGTCGCTCATCTTGGCCGCCAGCAGGACGCACGACACCGTCAGCAGGTAGAACCGGGTCGTCATCATGTTAATGTACCGTTCCCATTCTTCATTGCCTGACGACAAAACATTTCCTAAAAAACTGAAGGTGAACCCTTTAAGTACGGGGCCAGTGACACGTTTCGTAAGTTTTCGAGGTTAGGTTAGGTTAGATTTGGTCCCCCCCTCGGTGGGTTCCCGCACTGTCGAGGCGGCGGGGCTCATCAGTAGCCGTGGCTTGGTCACCCACGGTGAAGCGAAGAGGAACCTGAGGAGAGGCCGCTCGTCAGGGCTTTTGCCGGTAAGCAGACGATCGAAGTGGCAGCCAACAAGTAGGTTGCGGTGCCGCTTCGGCGTCATTGCGACTGAGGCGGGCCGCGATGTCGTATGGGAGGCATCGCGGCTGAGGGTAGAAGGCCGCGGCGGGAGAGGAGTGCCGGTATTGCGGTGTGCCGCTCTCCCTACCTTCCGCGGCCTTGACGGGGTCGCCACCGCCTGATGGCGGACGCGGTAGCGGTTAGAGTCCCACATAACTGCACTATCTCCCCATGATACTGCAGAATGCATGAGCATTCCTCCAAGTTAAAAAAAAAAGGTTAGATTTGGTGGTTTCACATAAACTAAAGATGTTTAAAAGAAATTTTTAGAAAAATATGTGGTATGGTGACTGCTAATACTTATCCTGAATATTGCATATTGTAAGATCATCATAATCAGCCCATAAACATGCAGAAATAGCTCTAGTTCATTGAGTTTTAATTCGTAGCACAGTCAACTATATTTGTAGCACTTTTTTTCCTCTTTTCTATTTATCCCTAGAATGCCAACCGCACCTTATTAACTCATTGAACTGTAATGCCACGATCTATTTTGATGGCTGGGAAGAATTTTAGATTAAGTAAATGTCTTGTATACTCACTACGAGTTTCTTGTAAAAAGATTTGGACGTGACGAGATATATATCTTTCCAATAGTCGGCAGGCACATCCCGGCACTCCTTTACCGTTCACACCAAGTATGGAGCTTATAGACCATGACAGCCTTCTGCCAGATTCCGATGTTAACAGAATCGTCATCCAGCGAGCTTCCTCTTTAACTGAAAAGAATGAATTAACTATTCAATCGAAATTGAAATGCTGTTCGTTGGAGCGACGTCGTCCTCGCCAAATTTGAAAATTCGAACGAATGAATAACGGAAAATGGTTTTACCATGGTATAATAATATACTCCGCCAGGTATAGCATTCCGAGACACATTGGTCACGTGGGAGACACAAGTCTACGTCATCACAGCTATTGTTACCAGTAGTGTGTGATAATAACTCCTTAACCACCTTTATTACCTGTGCAAATGCGATAAAACATTGAGGTTATAAGTAACAATTACGTTGATATACGTTTAATTTGAATTGTTTCGTTTGATTAGACAAATGCAATGACAATTTAAATGCTTTATTTTTTTTTTTTAACAGAATGGTGACTGAAAATGTTTCCATAATTCGTATTTTGTTGCAATAAAGTGGCAACTGGATAGTGACGTAAGCATGTGTCTCTCCCGGAATGCCAGACCTTGTTTTTTTAGACTATGGGTTTTACAAGGATTTTTGCACTGCAGTAATTCAGTGAAATATCTTTGTAATATCTTTTCCCGGTTTTCCCGAATTTTCCAATTTTCTGGGTCACCTTTCAAATTTTTTTTCTATTCTATACTTAACGAAACGATTGTTTATTTAACCAGAGAAAATTAATATCTAGCTATTAATAATAGATGACGAAGACATACACAATCTTATTCAGACCTCTACTCACACTACGATAATTGACGCACCCTTGCCGATCAATGTTTAATATAACTAAGTAGGTACTTTGGCTGCATGCTTGTTAACTTAAATCAACTTTATACGCTAAAAACCAAATATTGTATTTTTCATACAGCTTTTACCTGACGGATACATTATGTAATGTTTGAATTTGGATTTTACATGTTTTCTATGAATAGTGGTCGAACATTCGTTTTCTCTGACTAAAACTAACTGACGATAAAAAAATCAGCCCTAACTAATTAATACAATTTATGAATCAACAATGATTACCTTCTTCCTCGTATTCCTTTAATAAAATTTCTAACCATTCATTGCCTGCAAAAGCAGAAAGTTTTCTTGTTGTATCCATGTTAGAACACGGGCCGACGCCGAATGTGAAGACTTTCCCCTTCTGAGTTTTAACAACTTAATAGCTATCCACTTTCGTATTATATTTGCTATTTTTGTATGAATTGACGCCATCATCCATAGACAACTACGTCTTTTTTGTTTTAGTCCATGAACTATTTATAATAAATTAATCCTGTTTTCAATAATTTGTCAAACAGAGTCTAGATAATTATCTATTAATATAGAAGTTATAAAATAGCGAATCACAATAATCATAAAAATATATTATCACTGTTTCAAGATCTAAAAAGTAATTATTCATGTAAAGTGAAAGACATTAAATTATTTTATTTTAAAGTCTTAATATTTCTTTTCGTAAACAGAACACACAACTGACAACTGACTCAGTTCTCCAGACAGGCGTATTCCAAAATCAAATTGATTGTCATAGCCTCTCGCTAGAGAGTAGTATATTCCTTGGTCATAGCTATAATTTTTCTATTTTTAAATTGTTATAGGTTTCAAGCCTGTAGTTTTTATGTGATATTGATATAAATGAGTTTTTATTGTTTACATGTGGCTGGTAAACGAAGAGAAGCTTGTGACTAAGTAATATGTGTGGCCGGGCCGAACAATCAGGTTAAGCTACGCTTACCATGGTTGGTCCGTGGATGGGTGACCATCTTTACATACCAAAACCCCTTCGTGCCTCGGAAAGCCCGTTAAGCCGTTGATCCCGGCTGTCATTCGTGGACCTTTGACAGTCGTTACGGGTCGTCCGCACTTTTCAATAATTTGATCTTGGAAACGAAAGGAGATGGGTTCTATATTTTAGTTAGGTTACTTGAAAAGTGCATCGTGATTGATGCTATCGAAGGCCTTTGTGTAATCGAATGCCAGATACAACGGTGTTTAAAACTCTGCATCAGATGCTGGAGGGCCTTGTTGATTCTTCTAGTCGCATTGGTCCGAGAATACGTTCATCTCGAGCAAACTCTGCAGCTTGGTAAGAACAACTTTAAGAGGGAAGCTAACAGAAGTATTCAGCTGGATTGGGAAGCGTTTGGGAAGCTTCGTCGTGTATTCGACAGAGCCAGCTAGATCTTCAATCAGTGCGTCGTGCCTTTTATGACTTACAGTGCCGAAAAGTGGACACTCACGGTACAGTTTGTCCATAAACTCAAAATCGTTCATAGACTTATTGAAACGGACTATTCTTGGAATCTCTCTGAGGTTATCCGGCAGAGAACCAAAGCTGTCGACATAGCTCACATAATAACCAAGCTGAAGTGGCAATGGGCCTGTCATATAACGACGGTTAAGTAAGAATCAATAGTGTCTATCTCACAAGTTGACTCTTGTGAGATAGATACTATTGATTCTTAACCGTCGATAAGCTGATTATCCGATGACCGTTGGGGTAGACGTGTTCTAGAGTGGAAACCGCAAATCAGCAAACGTAAGGCATGACGCCCTCAGGCTTAGTGGAGCGACGATCTGCGCAGGGTGGCAGCTGGATGAGAGTTGCCAAAAATCGAGTTGAATGACGTGCAATTGTAGAGGCCTATGTCCAGCAGTGGACTGCTGTAGGCTGATGATGATGGATCCGGGATTCCATATTTCCAGAAAGAGGAAAATGTTAAAACTCAGGTAAGATTTTCCCAAACCTTAACAAAAATAATCGCTAAACATACATGAGGGTTTTTGGAAAGCCCTTAGAGTGAGGCTTCTAAAATATATATTTCAACGACGATTCGTTGGCCCCGTACGAGTATGAGTTATAAAAATTAAGAAATGTACACCTAGTACAAGCTCGTAGAAGTATACAGTAGATAGTATTTTGAAGTTCAGCAAGTATGCAGCAGTGCGGCATGTGATGAGTTATGTAACATGAGACCGCTGTGTGTGTGTCAGACGTCTGAACTCACACGGAGGAGATAATAAAACGAAAATAAGTTAAATGCTCGTGTGGAAAAGCGAGAGCACATGGGCGTGGCGCCAGAAAGGCGGTGTATTTTTCTCGTAAACTCCGCCCAGCTGAAAGTGCTGAGACCCGCCCTCGCGCCATTACTTCGCGATCCACGCTAAAACAGGGATATCTGCATTGAAATAATAATGTTAGATGGTCTCTTATATTGATCGCGTCGTCCAATTTGACTCTGGTTATCGTCAAAACCGGAAACCCGTAGCAAAAAAAACATATTTTATCTTGACGAGTCGGCTAATAGTCTAGTTCTACTTTTGGGACAAATACTTGGGGTTTGCCACATTATCAATATGCATAATACATACGGCAAAAAAAAAAGTGAAATAGGTAGAGAGATACATAAGTTACAAATAAATCGACTCTTTTTTTATGAATCTGCCCAGATTTTGTAAAAAAACAATCAGTAGTATTATAAAAACCGGCCAAGTGTGTGTCGGACCACGCACAGTGTAGGGTTCCGTAGTAACCCGTTATCACAATGTAGTACGATTCGGTTGTCCTTTATTCTAAATACAAAAAAAACATATTTTGTTTTTCAATGCAAGTATTTACCCGTTATAAACAAGCAACTACTTCATCTTAGTCACTTTAAAGGATTAATGCTAAGGATTTTAAAAAATTATCCAACACCCAAGTTCAACGAATATTACTGCTAAACTAATAAAGTTATCTTAACCGCTAAACTTTTCCTTTAAAGTTCATGAAATGCACTATCATCGTGAATTTTTCCAAATTTTTCATGCCAGCAGTTTAGGTTTTAGAGGGGGGGGGGGGGCCCTACTGGAACAAAAATTTGCACTTTAAAGTTAAATATTTCGTAAATGGGGCATTAAGTAGAAAAATCATTATAGCAACCCCGAAGTCATTTTAGAAGACCTACTCAACGATACCCCACATGATGGGTTAGACGACGAAAAAAATATTCATCCCCACTTCACATGTAGGGGAGCTACCCTAAAAAAAATATTTTCCAAAATTTTATTTTACCACTTTGTCGGCGTAGTTGATTACGCACTCCTACAAAATTACAGCTTTCTAGTACTAACGGTCTCTTATCAAAACCTCGGACAGACAGACAGACAGACGGACATGACGAAACTATAAGGGTTCCTTGTAGGAACTACGGAACCCTAATAATGATCTTGACAATAAACTATAATCATTTCCTATTAAAGATATTGATAAACACAGACACACAGACCAAAACATAACGCCTATGTACTTACTTATGTAAGCTGCATGCATAGGTGAATTACACAGATCGCTAATCGATCGGCCAGTTGTTTTAAGTTCGATGTAAGAGCTGGGCTAAGCTGGAACTTAAAACATACAGGAAGTTTTTTTTGTCACCATCCAAATTTTTACAGGATGTTCTACCCATGAATATGAAAAACTTTCACTATGGGACTAACCCTAAAATCACGAAAAAAAAAATCTGCTGTTTCAAACAAAATTTCAATACCTACTTGACCAAAATGTATGAAACAGCAGATTTTTTAATAGGTGTTATGATACAAAGCTCAGCCATATTTCACAATTGGGCATGCAAACAATTATTATCATTGACTTAAGTTTAACCAAAAACCAGGTCCACCAATCCAAAGCAATTCAGCGAATTCTTTTCTGTGATAAAAACTCAGTCACTCTGTAGTACCTACGTTTTATCTATCCATTAACAATATACGTACTCTAATCTTAAACAGCTGCCGGTTGATTCTGTTAAAATCTCACCGTGAAAACCTAGGTGAAGTGAGTTTGTTTTTGCTAGGAATTGACACTATTGACAGCTCACTCCACGCTCACTTCACCTAAATTTTCACGGTGAGATGGTTACAGAATCGCACAGCTGATCGATTCTGTTAGAATCTCACCGTGAGAAGTTAAGTGAAGTGTGCTGTCATTCCATCTGCGGTGCTATTCTGTAAAAATCTCGCCGTGAAAACTTAGGTGAAGTGAGCGTGGAGTGAGCTGTCAATAGTGTCAATTCCTAGCAAAACAAACTCACTTTACCTAAGTTTTCACGATGAGATTCTTACAGAATCGACCGGCTGATGCTAGGGATTGACACTAATGACAGCTCACTATAAGCTCACTTCTCCCAAGTTATCACGGTGAGATTTGTACAGAATAGCACTACTGCACTGTTGTGAGTCCAACCATTTTGCTATAGCTTTCTTGTTATGAATTATATTATGTAATCATGAAGTGACAGAAATTCCGTAGGTAATCTAGAAAGTATGCAGAGCCAAAACAATAGAATTTTTAAATGAAACTTCTTAGGCAGCGATTCGATATATGGACGAGAATTGAAACTGATATTTATTTTTTAAGAAGTTTAGTTTTATCACTTGTGCGGTGCTGCACGCGCTATTTTTATTCTCGTGTGTTCTCCTGTAAATAATTATTTGATAATTGATTGATATTAAGTATTTAAAGGTTCTTCTTATCATTCTTTATTGTCACCGCTGCCCGTAAATATTATGGATTGCATACAAGAGTACCCTAATAACCATTAAATACCCATTCATTGCTAAGTTCCAAGGCACAATCATAAATTGTCGGTTACAAAATGTACATTATGATAAACACTACTCTATTAAATAAATAATTGCCATCGTTAGTGTGTATAGAGATGAACTGGATGTACAGTTGAACAAGATAATAGGTATACAGGCAAAAATTTATAGGTTTTCAATTCATCTTTAACCTCCTAATCCTAAACGAAAACTACCAGTGGAAAATTTTAACAGCCAGTTTATATTAAGTGCATATTACTTTTTCAAGTTATGGCATAAGTACTTAAAAAAGATAAAAAAATATAAGAATTGTCTATCCAACACACACGCAACGTTGATTAAAAGTTGCTTTAACATTGTTTAAGTTAGCTGCTTGTATACCAAATAGCTTGTTCTACTGTACCTACCTACATGACCGCGCTTTCATCAAAGTCGCTGACATGTATCGAGGCGCCAGTGACGGGTCAGCGGTGTCGGACAAATGGCCACACGTTGACATCACTCACGCGGGCCCAAAGCCGCCGCCGCCGCGCGCCACCCGCTCCGCCGGACAGCGCCCGCCACGCGCAGCGGTTTGGTGTTCACAACTCAATTTCTAGACTGCCAATAACCGGTCCAAGTTTTACTATTAGAGCAATACGTGAAAGTTTGAATAATATAGAAATATAGTAAGTTCTTGATTTATTTCCTAAACTTCACTACTCACACGGTACAGCAGTGAGGGCTCGACCCCTGAACCCTGGGCATCCTATATAACAGGGGTCGAGGTCGCTCCAATTACATGGATCAGCATGAGAAAGCTCAGACTACTTAAATACAATTTAGTGTTTTTTTAAACTGAGAAAAAAGAAGACAAAAACATAATGAACAAAAATGATTATTCTTGACTAATGTGTTATGATTATGAGATTCTGTAAAATAACAACTGAAAAATGTAGTCGGAACTATTTCCAAAAGTATTGTGGCATTAACCACAATATTGCATTATCCATAGGTACGTACATTGAAACTGATGAAACCGATACTTCCACCCCAACTACTATTAACAGTTGAGGGGATTTCCCCGTCAACAACTGATATGTAAATACCTTCCAACTTAAAGGTTCGGAAAATTCTCATATTTATATTATCGTTGTTATTTATTTTCACTGGTGAGCCGTAAAATACGGCTGTATGGAAATGTGGGGATTTGCAGCGTGTTATAGTTTGACAAGATGACAGTTATACAAAAAGGCCCGGTATGCGGGAGCGGCGGAGGGTTATGAGAGCATACCCGCCCTGAGATGTCCTGTTAACTCGTTTATTGCCATCTCCCATTCTTTATGTTACGCTTTTCTCCCTTTCTGATATCATCACATTTTATTGAATTATAAAGGTCTACGGAATCTTACTTATAGTCACGTGCCCACTAAAAATGTTGTTCAATTTTACTATGTACCTAAGTATGTACCATAGTGCAGTATGCAGAGCAGTGGAACTTTCGAATTGAACAAAACCCTTTTAGTGTCCAACGGTGTTCAATATCCGGAAAGAATGCAATGCCCAAGAGCGGCTCGGTGGATGGGTATCTTTGTTCGTCGAAGCGTATGTAATCACATGCTAAACGATATGGGACGCTGCCTACGGGAATAGGTTACCGTCTGACTTATGGGGAGGTAAGGCTCCCGCAGGCAGTGTTACACGATTCTGGTACTTAGAACATTTTCCAGGAAGTTTTCACAGAAATTGTTCGACTAGAATCTCGTCGAGATGTCTTGTCGCGCCTCTATGTAAGAGCCTTTAGGTTCATATCTATGTTTGACAAGATGTCACGTCATGCAACATGAATTTTCTTGCATCCGTTTATTATTCAATAATTATCCCTAGCATAAGCGGAATGCAATTGGACTTATTCAACTATTAAATATTTTAAGTGCTGACATTTTCATAGTCAACCATTTGCATCAAGGATGCAATTATGTACCTACAAATTTTCTAACGCACTTAAATAAAATTTTACTAACGATAAAGAATCGACGCTCACCGCATGTTGTCCAACAGGATCTGATAAGACTACCTAAGCATCGGCAATGACATATGCTTAAAAATGGTTCGAGCAATAGCATACCGAGTCTTGTCCCGCACACAATAGGGCACACAGTAGCGTGTACACACATAAATTTACACACGTATGAATTGCACATTTAGTAGCGAGGGTGCGAAAACTTGTTGTTATCTTGAACGAGGCCAATTTCAGCAAATGGATACTAAGTCCTAACTCTCGTATCTTTTTTTATGTCGTGCGGAGCTTGTGTTCTTTTAAAATATCGACATATCCCGGCGCCGGCGACGTGTGCGCGACGCGCAATTTAGAAAGGATTTGCTTTACTGCCGTGAGGCTAACGGGGACATCGTTCGCGAGAGCTGACGATCAATTCTTATTATTGTATAATTTACACGCCATTTAAGGTAATAAGTGAGGAAGGACGTACTGAAATTCAGCAATTTGATGCCGCAGGTATTTTAAAAAGTCAACTCAAAAGTTTTGTTTATATATACCTACAGCGTTATTGGTAAAACATTAACACCCTCTTAGGAGGTCATTGTACTCATCATTATGAGCAACTTTTACTATGGGACCAAACCCGAATAGGTACGCGAAAAAAAAAATCAGCTTTTCCCTACATTTTGACGAGTTATACGAACATAAATGTACGGAACAGCTGATTTTTTCTTTCGTGAGTTTAGGTTAACATTAACAACCTCGTAAGAGGTTGTTAATGTTTTACCAATAAACCTGTATATTATCATAAGCTTTAAAGATAAGAAAAAAACCAATCATCACACTATCAAGTCCAATAAAATGCGCCAGACCAGAGTAACTTAATAACAACCGATGTCTGGTCACCGTCGCCGCGTCGCTGCGTCGGCCGCGATCGCGATCACAGTGTATCTGATGGAACCCTTTATCTCGAGAGTATAATTTAAGTACTAATGAATAGGTAAGTGCATTGATTAAATATTATGTAAATAGGTATCGTAGATAATTTTCTTGAAAATGTTATAAAAGTGATGATGCAGGTACACTATTGCTTAGAAAAAATCTATTTACTGGTCACCAGAGGGCCTAAAAAGGCCACTTTGGCAGAATCATAAAAGGATAACATTATGAATCAAAATGGACAGTTAACTGTTAAGTTAATCGTATCCAATCCCATTGGTGAAGGATTTTTCAGTTATTTTTTTGCCTGTGCTAAAAAATACCAATCAATCCAATCCAAATCCAATCCCAATCTCTTTGATTATACCCTTTTTTCGCTGTACGTAACTGCAGCGAAAAAAGAAAAACACGGACTGTCTTCGCCATATTAGAATTCATGATTACTCCTATGGTATAGTATAACTGGTGAAATATAGCTGCCATTCTTATGCATTCTCAACTTTTTTAGACGGTGTCTTTGCCCATCCATTGGAGAGCAAAAAGTTCTCAAACAGCGAGAGTGACACATGCGGAAAAAGGCTTTTGCATCTATGCATATTACTTAGCAGTTTAGTAGGTTTACCTTAATATAAATATCTCAATCTTAAGTTTGAAGATAATGACTGAGGATAAGTTACCAATTATTATTGATTGCTGTTATGTACTCCTTGTACATAACAGCAATCAATAATAATTGGTTACAAAACATCCGATGAAAATTCCTTTATGGGCACACAAAAACACACAACAGCCTACACAAAAAAATGACGTTCTAGTATTCTTGAACAGTCAAAACTGGTCAAAACGCAAATGAATTAAATTGAAGATCATTTAGTTTGTGGGCTCGGATCGTGCGGATTGCCCGGCGCGTCGCGTCGGTCGCGCCGGCCGGCTCGCGCCCGGCTGCCCGCTCTTTGACAGCTAGCCATGCGAGAAGTCATTCACTTATCAACGCGATCTAATGCCGACATTTTTCCCGTTTTTCCCCATCTTTTCGCGTGAACGAGTGTACTCCAAACGTGACATAATTGAATCAGTGGCCCCGTCTACACGCCTAACGGAGATTGTTGCAAATTAATACGGACAGACGTAAAGTAAACACATTCTGGTAGAATGGACATACAATGTCATTCAACAAACTTTCGAATGTATCGATAAGTAAAAAAAATAAATAATAATTGACCGCTATATAAAATGTTCCAATCACTGACCTATATGTGTCACAGGTCAGTGGTTCCAATAAACAAAGTTCAAGTGTTCTTAATTTTTTTTTTCATAAATTTTTACGATTTTATTGATTCAGGAGAATACCGGCTAATCTATTTGTGAAAAAAGGCATTCATAAATAAAACTTATAGCGCTACAAGATATTTTTGGCGCGTGGACAAAATCGGAACTAATGCCGCCATCTTGTTTTTTCAATACGATTCGACAATATAAACAAAGTTTACCGATAACGCCCCGTTCCCGTGTCAATGTCATTCAAGCACCAAAAGATCCAACGATATAACCTGAAGGTAACTTCTCTTCTTAGTCTGTTTTAATCTGTAATAGCACTGACCTGTATATACAACAACACACCACATCAACATGCTACCTGCACCTGGAGATGGAAGAAAGCTTTTGGCCGCAGGATGTGGTATTCCGCCGCTTTAGCGGACAAGTGCCACCAGAAGGCACAAAGTGCAACTAAGTGATACTAACAAAGTTATTAAGTTTTATTTAAACAAAATTGTTAATATATTATTATGTATACTTAGGTTAAGGTATGTATCTATGGATCTTTGTTACCTGAAAATAAATGCTTTATTATTATTTTATTATTATTATTATGTGTAATAGCCACTGACCTCTATCGTACAAGTTGTATGATATAGGTCCGTGGTAATAGCTATACCTTTTGCAAAAAAAGAAAAACTATTCTTCACTAGGGCTTCACCCAAACGGTTTGACATCGAATGGCCATCTACAAATTTACCTGTATTTTACCGGTAGTTCACAAATAAGGTTACATTACAAATGCTACCTACTTATTAAAAGAAAACACTTTAATTTTATAAGCACAAGCTCAGAGCACTACAAAATGAAATAAAAATACTATGAAACGAGCTACATCTGTAATTACCTACGTACGAGTGTTATCGGAATATAAAAAGACAGTTCTACCGGGTAAGAGAAAAGCGCTTTGGGGCCCACTCGTATCACAGCAAGTGTAATGCAATTTGAAGCGTGTTTCAAAGCGTCGTCCCAGCCCCCGTCTCTCGTTGTACCTTGTGTCATACAGATAGGGTAGTTCCACTCTTTTACAAACATGTTTTGCCTTTACTACGCTTTCTTATTTGAAATGAATAATGAAAGCTACGCCAACTAAAGAAATACAAGCGAATATCAAGATCTTACAATATTTTCTCAGATTGGTTTAAAATGATTAAATGTTCATCTTCTCGTTACTTCTAGGTAGTCAATGTTCATTTAAAACTAAAATGAATGAATAATTCGCATAGATGTTTTCTCTCGATGTGCATGTTCTAAGTTTCAGTAAAATTAGAATGGTTGTGTCACAGACTCGTTGATAGGAATATTTCTAATCAAACACCCAAAGTAAAATTATATTATCACTTAGTATTTCGAGAAATCGCTAAGCGGTTGGTCGACTCTTCATGTGACCAGAGGGCTGGCCTATTTTTTGGCCACGTTTTGCTCACGTTTCCTGTTGACAGCGATGCGGACGAATTTTTTGATGCCCTTTGATTTATTTCCCCTCCTTTTTAACCAACTTCTAAAAAGGAGGAGGTTCCTAATTCAGATGTTTATATTTTTTTTAATGTATGTTCGGGTACAACTCCATCGTAAAATTGCAATTTTTTTTTTGTTCGAAAGAGTTTTATTCCGAAACTAGCTTCCGCCCGCGACTCCGTCCGCGCGGATGTCGGTCTTCGCGTGGATGGTTTATTTCTCCATTTTGAGTAACTCTGACAATGACATCTTATAAATATCTATTGGACCCAAATACGGCTAAGCCTATAATAATTAAGGAGATCCCTCTATTGAGCTACTGCTGTTGAGCTCGCGTTCTGTAGTAAGTATTTTTTTCATAGTAATTCCGACCTTGATAAATAGCATGTAGCAGTAAATTACTGACAATGACGAAAAGTTTGCAATAATAAAAAAGTGATCGTGACAATGCGACAGAAAGTTAATTGAGAGCTTCAGCATACACAACATTGTTAGTGAGCTCGTCCGGAATATGAACATGAAGATTTCTTGGACTGCTCACATGGGAAAGAGCTACGTAAAGTTGCCCGTGTGAAAAACAACTCGCGGTAAGATCTACGCCAGCAACTCCTAGGGTCTGACCTTGAGCCTTATTTATTGTCATGGCGTAACACAAAGCTACAGGAAACTGTATTCTCTTAAATTGAAATGGAAAATTATCCACTACGGGTAATGCAACGTGTGTTCGCGGTTCTACAGAACAACGTCTATGAATAAAACCGAAATATAAGATTTTTTTTTCTACGTATTTTTCCAGGATAAAAAGTATCCTATTTTATGCCCAGGATAATAAGGTATAATTATACCAAGTTTCATCGAAATCGAACCGTTAGTTTTCACGTGATGCCTGCATATACAGACAGACAGACAGACAGACAGACAGACAGACAGACAGACAAAAATTTTTTTAATCACATATTTGGGTTTGGTATCGATCCAGCAACACCCCCCGCTATTTATTTTTTCAATATTTTCAATGTACAGAATTGACCCTTCTACAGATTTATTATATGTGTAGATAGATGGTCCCATTTAAATTTCGTAAAGATCTGATGATGAGTTTCGGAGACAGACAACGAAACTCGTCAATAAATGCCAGCAAATCAGCCGCGATTGCTGCTATAGCATATGTATGCATTGTTTACGGAATCACACAACATAACATCACGCCTGTACCCTTTAGAGGGGTAGGCAGATGTGTTCAATAGCTTTCTGTCACTGATATTCACATAGCAAGTAGGCAGTGATATAGGAATTTGTTTGGAGTAGGTAGGTACAACTAAAAAGTGAAAAATAAAAACTTTTTTACAAAAAAAAAACAACCGACTTCCAAAAACAACACTACAAAGTGAAAAATAACTTTAATTTCGAAAGTCGGTTGTTTTTTTTGGGAAAAAGTTTTTTATATACTTGTACATATTATTATTAGATATTGTTTTAAAACTGTTAGCTTTTTAAATTATGTAAACACTTTACACAACTTGGAATTTTGTGGGTAACGGAGAAATTTCAAGTAAAATAAAACAAACTAGGCTTAGTTTAGTAGATTGTAGAGGCACAAAATGTTGAAGATTTCACAAGTGCATAACGTTAACTGCTTCTTCGTACATTAACAAAATCCAAATGGCTCCATTACCAATGGTTACATTACCAGTGCGATTCGTGTAGCATCCTCGTCAGTAAACTTTATTAAATATTTTAATAAATAAACAACCAACAGTTCCAAACATGGAGCATGTAAATAGTGTCTGTACAAGTGTCGTAGGGCGCAGTTTGCGGTCGAGTAGTGCAGCGGGCACTCGGTTGCGTTTTGCCGACGCTTTTTGCTGCGAACGGCGTTGTGGACACCCCTGACCGCGCCGTATGGCCCGTATGTCCGGCACATCGTAGGGTTGCGACCTGCAAAACTAACGTTATGGAATAATCTGTTTTTTTTTTTGTGTTATGGTTATCATCATTCGCCGCGGTTTTCAACGGAATCTCGCCTTGGCCTTGCTCTTGAGAGGCAAGTACCTGCAATGGTCATGATAGAGTATAAATGGTGTTGTTGTCTTTAATCACTATTTGTCTCTTGTCAAAACCCAACCCCATACGTCACTCTGTATTCGCAATACTTTGTACTCTCGTCAAACTTAGCCGAAAATGTTAAATCATCGACTGAAAATCGAAAGAGAAGCGAAGATTTATTTGACTGTACGGGCTGGGGGGTGCAGTTTAAGCCTCTCCACGAGTGACGACGGTACTGAGTGGTCGTTTAGCGTATCATGGGCAGTCAGCCAAGCTACCAACCAGTTGATTGACTTATTTTTTACTCATAGCTTGTGCCGACACGAGAACAAAATAAGCATCCATAATTTGATAGCTGTGATTTAGTTAGTTTAACCATGTTTTCATTGGTGGTCGATCACTGTTATCGATCTTTAAAGCGACCAAACCTGAAGAATCAGTCACGTTGATCGATGGTGAGTGTGGCATGCCTAGCGGTCGTACGGCGCGTCCGGCGCGTGACGCCGTGTTTTGCCGTGACACGTGACGCTGTAATTAGTGCATGACCGCCGCCCGGCGTCACGGCTGTCGCGCGCAGCGTGCCCGCAACGTCACATCTACACATTGTTTATGCTCATTATGGCGGGTACCTACTATTAAAATTGTCTGTGGAAATTATGTTTGTGGCTGTTTTTTGTTGAGATCTATATATATATAAAATATATTGTGTTAGTCTGTTGTGTCTAGGCCATCTCGGCTTACAGTGAGTATAGCACACTAGTTTATACTGAATTAATAAAACTTGGACTTTTTTAAGTTGCTTCTTCTATTTATTAACGAAGTGACTAACACTTCACCCTTTATGTACTGAGTTCATAAACTCAAAATAAAAAATAAATACAAGGTCTCGAATATCGGATATCTTAAAGATGTATTCTAACTCAAAATCGACAGGGTTTCAGATGTGTCTGTGGCACAATCAGCTCGCGGTAAATTATATAAAAAATACATTTCAAGCTTCAGCTGACTACGAAATGGTTTCTTTATTAGTTTTCCCTGAGGCAGACGAGCGCCGGCTCGCGGGGGACGTGTGAAAAAAATCTTAGCGGGATTAAGGGCCCGTATAACAGCGCCGAGGCGGACTTATTGCCGTAATACAATCTCTGTTATGTCGCGTGCGGATTATCCGTATCAGAGTGTTTCACACAAAAACGTCTTTTACACAAGCTCGTACAAGTTAATACGATGCTTCTTGCATATTCTGTTTTTGGCACCCCTTTTTCATACTAACATTAGGCGCTGAATATGACAAACTCTTAGGAATCACAGGTTTGTTTATACAATAAAAGTGTAACAAAAATGAGTTTGTAAATAAATAAATCATAGTCACGTCTATTCAAAGCTCAAGTTACAAATCCCTGCAAATTGAAAAGGCCATTATCGAGCGCAAGCAATTTACACGCAGCTGGTGCTACGGGGCGCGACTAACCGCCGCGGCTACGCCGTAGCCGCTACGACCCACTACGCGCGCACTATAACACTCATTTGAATTTTTTGATGATTTATTTTATTTTCTGTATTTTATTCTTTAAGGAACTATTCGTGAAGTTATGAAATATTTAGGACTCGGTTTTTCTATCGCTATACAAAATTAAAAGGAGCTAAATTTATCAGTGGTTGTGCTTCAAAATACACAAGAAAGAAAAGAAAAAGTATTTCAGTTTTTATTTTTCAAGAGGCTGCCGTAAAAAAAACGCAAATAGAAAGTTCCGATGTTTTTTTCCTGAGCGAAGTTCTTCTATTTTCTTCGACGTCAGCTGTAGTCGTTAGGGTCGGATCTCGTAAATAAGTGAGATGTTGACGAGTGAGCCGCGAGAGGAATTGAAAATACCACCGGCGCCGACACCGCGGGGTAACGCGCGAATATACGACCAGCTTACAACGTACGGGCCATAAGTGAAAAAATATTGTACGATGTGTAGAAGTGTAACCTATATAGATAGCAATGGAATTTAATTTACCAATAGGAGTTTAACTTCTTCTTGCTTTCCTCAATAGACCCTCTCAGACACTAATCGGTCTGGTCCACACTTGATCTGACCAACACAATATCATGTTATGACTTTTAAAGAAACTGTGTTCGCTGTGTTTTGTTTCGGTGTTTCCTCGAGAAGTTGGTTAGCAAACACCGACCTCATCTAATTTTAAAATATTAGTAGGTATTTCATTTCCTGTATTCCCGTTGTCCCCGTATGACGTCCTAAAGTGATTTTTACGACCAATTTGCAGAAATAAAATATAATTTAACTGGAACTATTTTAAGTGAATTTAACTGAATGAATTTAACTTACTGAAAGCTTAGCATCCTTATCTATCCTTGACATTCTCCGTGTTTTTAAAAGTGACCAATACAAATAATTAATTCGTTTAAAATAAATTAAACCATTTTCCAACAAAATATTACATAAGTACATTATGAAAATTTCCAAAAGATATTACCGTATCAATAATCATGAAACGTACACTAATGACTATCTGATCAGTCGACCGTGCATTTGCATATTGGTTTTTGTGCATCGTTAACGTGGTGTGCATAGATATTATTAAATAAAACAAAATCGTTAATCATTCAAATCAGAGGCCGTCAGTGGACTATTAATAACTCGTGGTACCTCCAATTATAATAAAACAGAAGTGGAAGGATTCAATTGTAATGCCGCGTTTTATGAAAGATATTGTTACATAAAATACGTCAAGAAAGAAAAATTTCATACCTAGAAGAAAGTTTTAAAGGAAGTATTGAAAACTATTTAAGTAATTTTTAAGGAAATCGCTAGTTGCAATTACATTTAGAAACCAATAAATAGTTTTAAAAAAAGTTATCCTACATAGCGTCGCCGTCGCTCTAATTAAAAGTCATGTTCGTTTCCCTTTTTCACATTTACTTATTGGAAATTAATTTATGTACTTAATGTAATGTTATTGTAATGTCATTACATTAAAATCAGGAGTGAGACGAGTAGAAGTCACAGTGTCGCCGGCTGAAATGTTGGTATGTTTAATATCAGCAGAACATCTGTAAAACGAGCAGATTGACTTAATGGTGTTTGGAAAGTTTCTCGCAGAGAAAATTTTAGTTCGCTGCGAATCCTACTAATGCCGGGAATGAGGGGATTGGGGAGGGGGGCTCGATTAGTAGCAGCTGTCATACCTCCCGAATATGTTATTTATTGACGACATGAAAGTCTGAAGCTTGATATGACCTATATGTTTATGAAGTGTCGCGGATGTACCCTGAAGCTATGAAGCCCTTTTATTTTATATTGGATTTAGGGAAGTACTTAAATCTAACTACACAATATGTAGGTACCTATAATTAACACGAAATAATCATTTGAAGGAAACTAATAAACAAGATGCTGCAATATTCAAATTGATTTCAGCAGTTTCTTTTATATATATTTTCATGCCATTTTGGAAATTGACAAGACATAATTTCGACAACGTTCTGTTGATCCCCAGAGTCAGAAGCCGCATCCACCAGCGGTTGTGGCGCGACTGGCGAGTGCTTGCGAGCGTTGCGACCGCACCTGTCAGAATATTAGATCGACGACATTAATCTGTCGCCGCAGACCCCTCCCCCCTCGAGCTCTCGTCCCGCAGTCCCGCTGCCTCCACACAACGCAAGCAATCGAAAACCCTATTCTAAAATCGCGGTTTCCCATCGTTTTCATCTGTGTCCGGCTTTTGATGAGGCCAGCGGCTTTGCTTACACGAGAATGTGCAAACACTCCACTATTATGTGTACATTTAACTAGACAATAGAACCATCAAATATTTTTTAAAAAAGCAGGAAGTCTGAAGGGGTGGTGCGTCACTTTCACGTCAATTTGATTATAGTTTTACATAAAGCGTCGTCCACGGTTGAAAGGAAAGAATTTCGCAAAGTGCCTTATAAAACGCGTAACGTGCAATAAGGCTTTGTTATTTTGTGGGGTCGAAACTTATTCATCCCGCAAATCCGATCATGTATGAAACAAATCCCGCCCGGTCACCGCTGATTGCATTGTCATGTCTACTAGCCAAACGTTTGCTAACACAAACCAAGCTTTATCACGTATGACTTAGAGCTTATTGTTCGTGGTTCATAAGTCGAAGTCACCGGAAACCACGTCGTATCGGTTTGTAAAACAAGCGAGCCAACGTGATTGGAATGTTTTATTCGACCCTCGGAACATATGAGACCGTTATGATGTATGTTTTTCCTTTTGATGTGGAATTTATCGTCGTATAATTTAGGTGTTGATGTAATTAAAATGTCAACACCAGAATCATTTATTATAAGATGTATTTATATACATCTTGGTTGACGTCACTGTATTTTCCATCTTTTTTATTTTATAGGTTAACAATTCTTTATGTTTATTTGTGTGTCGATAGTAGATGTGGAAAGGTTGTTCCATGGTCACGTAGGGATTGCCTTGGCTGCCGCCGCCGCACCCCTGTCTTCAAACTTGTGCAATAACGTGACTAGTGACGTGACACCCGCGCGGGCACCTGTTCACACCACTATTATCCGATCACTCTACCACTCAAAAAGTTTATGGTATCGCGACTATTAATAATGAAATATGTCGTAGAACATTCTACGGTTACGGTTGGAACGTTCCGTTTTTTTTTATTGAACAGATAACCCAAGCTTTGGACACATTGATGTTGAAATTATCATGTTATGATTTCCTGTATTTCTGTAGTTGTAGAAGTGGTTTTAGCTTCAATTTATGCTATATATATATTATATGGGGGGGGGGGGGCCGTGTCTAAATAATAACAGCCGCACAGGTCAACGTTAAGCTACGCTTGCCGCGGTTGGTCTGTGGATGGGTGACCATCTTTACATACCGAGACCCCTCCGTGCCTCGGAAAGCACGTTAAGCCGTTGGTCCCGGCTGTCATTGGTGGATCTTTGACAGCCCTTACGGGTAGTCAGAAGCCCGAAAGTCTGACAACCAGTCTTACCAAGGGTTATCGTATTACCCAGTAACTGGGTTGTGGAGGTCAGATAGGCAGTCGCTCCATGTAAAATACTGGTATTCCGCTGCATCCGGTTAGACTAGAAGCCGACCCCAACATAGTTGGGAAAAGGCTAGGCAGATGATGATATATACTATATGGGGAGGCCAAGACGTCTTATATAAGTAAAAAATTAATTTGTAGAAAGTCTACACATTTGTTCCTATAAAGAAGGATGCCCATTTTTCACCTGACAATGTATAGAAATGAAATAAATATTAAAATTCAGGTAATTTAATGGTACATTCATTACGCTAATCACAATTTAAAAGAAGGCCAGGAAAAAAATATTTATTAATTTTTCTTTATGCTAACTCTACGTCTTATTACCTTATTTTGAACGCATCTCAATTACCCTGAACGCATCCAACTACTCATTTTTTACATCGTTCCGTTTTGCATACTGCTTCTTGACTTTATTCAACTCGTTTTCTGAGTTTTATTTAATCAATAACTATTTTTTATTAGTCTGTGCATAATACAGATCAATTCAAAATAACATGATAATTAAATTAATTAATTATGCAGATTATAATTGAGTTCGCACGAGTGAAACGGATTTCTAGATATTTTGACAGTTCTGCGACTTCGTTGTTGTGCTTCCGCCTCGTTGTGTATTGTGCCATTTTGTGTGTGTAACTACTGAGATGGGCTAGGTTTCAAGACAATATCTCTGCTCCAGCAGAATTTCTGGATGACGTAGTAGGTATATATGTACTGCGGTCAACGAAATGGGTAGGCAAGTGATCACTTTTGACAATACAATAGCAAAGTTAGACTTTTTCTAAGTAAACAAACTATCGTAAAGGCAAATCCTAACCTAAAAAGTAACATTAATATTTTTTGGCCTTTGTAGACTTTAAATCGTAAAAATGACTATATGACATTATTTTCTAATCTTACAGGTACTCTTTCTACTATACCTTATAACTATACATTAACTTTCATTATCAGGTTTTTAAATGTATGGACAGTGGGCATTGTTCTTTGAATTGTACATAAGATAAAATAGATTTTAAAAACCCCCTCTGTCGCATAAGGTATTAAACCTATATGATATAGGAGATTTCAATAAATAAATGTTTACGTCTTTTTTTACAATTCCAAAAAAAACTAAATCACACATCTTCAAAAATATTATCACCCAACTTTCTCAAAATATTCCTACAAATACATAGGCTTAATAACGATAATCGTTTGAAATAGGTGTGAGTGAGCGTGTAACACGGAGCAAGACTTTTAAGTCGTGCCGACGTGTTAACCCCATTATCAGGCGAGGCTTAACCGTCGCTAAGCCGACCCGACACCGCCCGATTTATGATCGCACGGACGCAATTTGCCGATTCTGATCGTTTATTGGCCACCGGCTCGTTCCGTCTAACTAATTGTAATGCTGGAAGGTGGAATTGCATAGATAGTACCTAGAAGCAATTCCTTTACAGTCAGGGAAGTTTATTTTTAGCATATTGACACACTACGTCCTTTTAACGTGTTGCAGCCATACGACTACCAAAGAATGACAGTTGTGTTTTGATTTTACGGTCAGTTTTAGTTTATAGTATAAGTATACTATATAACAAAGTCATCATTTGTCCTGAACCTGTTTTAATTGTTCTGAAAATCTATCGCTCTGATATAATCATATAATTATTTGAGCGACAGATGGTATTGACATTGCATGTGAACACCGTATATACATATAAAGGGTTACCGCACACAAAGCCTGGAAGTAATCACCTGCAATGTGCACACAAAGGATCATTGAACAATATTGGATTTCCTTGGAATCGATTGCATCAATTGCTTGTATCCCTACAACTGTTTTACAAAATGATACTCGTATTTGACATACCTACTGTTGCGAATTAGCTCGTGTTATTCGTAGCGACTACGGCGTAGCGGCGTGCTACGAGCCGCTACGCTAATCCCGGGATCCGCGAAAGCCGTGTATTTCACGCCTCTTTATTACATTAATTTAAATGTTTGCGCGCCGGATTGCCGTCCTCCCTGCACACCACATAAATATATCCACACTACTGATCAATGTGGTATTTAATTAATTCGACAAGCGTAGGTATTGATAATTGCTTGTATTGTTCTCTTTGTATTAGACATTTATGATAGAAACTACGTGGATATATCAAGTACTAGGTCCATACATTTATTTTCTTCTAACTGTAGTTTCTTGGTAATGTTTTGGCAAGATTTGCCTTCAGTGATTCACTTGTGACAGCATAAGGATTAAGCGTGTCGGCGCACCTGGATACGGACAACAAACGGGTGTAATTAGTCAAGCTCAGGCCGCGGTGCAAACGAAAATATTTACTGGAGTCAACAGCTTTAAGTTATTGCCTTATAATCCGATAAACGTAGATCGCTTGCTGGAAAATTGTGTTATCGTCGCTGTAAAGTGTTGACAAGTCGCCGCTTTACGAGGGCAGGCGCCGGGGCCCGGGGCCGGGGCCCGGGAGCATGCAAACATAAAAATTCTCTATCGGGACTAATAGGAGCGAAACAAATAAAAGGATACGTAAATAGAAGCGTCAGATAAATTCCAGTGGGGCTGGAGTGCGCGTAAATCCGCGCGATTTGTATCTGTGACAGCGAGTGCGGGCCGCGCGCCCCTCGCCCCCGACCCCGCGCCCCGCGCCCGCGCCCTCCGCGCCCACAGCCCTCACCTACACTTCTCACAATTAATATGGTAATATTTTTTGTAATGTGCTATAATGGTTTCAATTAATATAACACTCATTGTGGCCAAGTTGGTGGGGGCACCTTCTGAATATGGCGTATAATTATATATTTATGATGTAATTACATTTCATAGATGTCCTATAGCAGCAGAAGTAACAGTTTTCACCTGAAAAAAAATGTAACCAACGGTCGACACAGTGTTAACTTTACAAAACCACAGAAATCATCAAAAATGTAGCCACCTCGGGAAGGTGGTCGGAAGGCGCGCGCAGGTCACGTCTATGCAAATGATATTAAATTAGAAACGCTTAATAACAACTGTGCCACCGCCGCCTGTAAAGAGATGCAATTACACCAATCAAATTGCAATTTTACTGTACTAATTGCGACCGACATGTTTTACGGTTCAGCTTAATACCGTACAGTTGCAGTGACGTTTGCATGATTAAACGCCGAACGGATCACCCCTTTGATATTTAGAGTAATTTGTATGATTTCGCATCGTTTAAGTTCTGTAGGTATCTAATTTAGAATCAAAGCTGTAGGTAGGCTGTGCTGTTCCTTAATTTTGAAACACTCGATTTTTTTTTAACAAATTAATATCAGTTTTCAGCAAGTTAGTTATCAAACTCAGCAGCAGCAGTTATCAGGGCTAGTTATCAGGAAATTGTTGTGATATTTTTTATAAAATTCATTCAATACACGTGTTCATGTGTATTCGGTGTATGTAAGTGAATTGCTCGTATGTGTGTGTACTGTCAGCTTGTAAATCACGTCGTGTGGAGCGTGGAAAGGGTCATCAATAGTGCGGTTCGGTGCGGTAAGCCGGGCGCGCACCTGCGCCTCGCGGGTATGCCCGCAACTTAGCACCCTGGCGCACACGCCGAAGCATTGTAGTCCAAATGTGTAATCTCGCCTAATGCAGAACATTAAAAGATAATTCTACAACACTGCATGTATTAAGCGCAGTGGTGATATTTTAAGCGTTATGTTACTTTACGAACTAATAATCTATACATATAATAAATCTGTAGAAGGGTCAATTCTGTACATTGAAAATATTGAAAAAATAAATAGCGGGGGGTGTTGCTCGATCGATACCAAACCCAAATATGTGATTAAAAAAATTTTTGTCTGTCTGTCTGTCTGTCTGTATATGCAGGCATCACGTGAAAACTAACGGTTCGATTTCGATGAAACTTGGTATAATTATACCTTATTATCCTGGGCATAAAATAGGATACTTTTTATCTTGGAAAAATACGTAGAAAAAAAAAAACTTATTTTTCGGTTTTATTCATAGACGTTGTTCTGTAGAACTGCGAACACACGTTGCATTACCCGTGGTGGATAATTTTCCATTTCAATTTAAGAGAATACAGTTTCCTGTAGCTTTGTGTTACGCCATGAGAATAAATAAGGCTCAAGGTCAGACCCTAGGAGTTGCTGGCGTAGATCTTACCGCGAGTTGTTTTTCACACGGGCAACTTTACGTAGCTCTTTCCCGTGTGAGCAGTCCAAGAAATCTTCATGTTCATATTCCGGACGAGCTCACTAACAATGTTGTGTATGCTGAAGCTCTCAATTAACTTTCTGTCGCATTGTCACGATCACTTTTTTATTATTGCAAACTTTTCGTCACTGTCAGTAATTTACTGCTACATGCAGTAGCATGTAGCAGTATCAAGGTCGGAATTACTATGAAAAAAATACTTACTACAGAACGCGAGCTCAACAGCATTAGCTCAATAGAGGGATCTAATTAATTATTATAGGCTAGCTGTTTTTGGGTCCAATAGATATTTATAAGATGTCATTGTCAGAGTTACTCAAAATGGAGAAATAAACCATCCACGCGAAGACCGACATCCGCGCGGACAGAGTCGCGGGCGGAAGCTAGTATCCGATAATTTCTGAAAACTTTTCACGATTGCTATTAAGTATATAAAGTTACTAGCAGCGCCTCGCGGTTTCACCCGTATAAGTGTCGATCCCGTGGGAATATCGGTATAATAACTATCCTATGTCCTTCCCCGGGATGCAATCTATCTCTCTGCCAAATTTTGTCGAAATCCAGTCAGTGGTTTAAGCATGAAAAGGTAACATACCGACAGACAGACAGAGTTACATTCTAATTTATAATATTAGTATGGATATTAAATTCTAAACTGTAAACCGTACTTTTACTTGCTACATATATCTACAAATGTACGATAGCTTTCATTATCTAACATTAAACGTAACCACGCAATTGTAACCTCTCACCAAGACCCTAACAACTGCAGATAATTACTTTTAAAAACAACGCAAACTCCCTGAAGCTCGTCGGGACAATCAACAAAGCTCGCAATTTAAAGGCCAAATAAGCGTCGTATCACAGAGTTTTTCTTAAGGAGTCTCGTCGCAAACTACGTTAAAATGATTTAATTCCCCCCTGATAGCGTTACGGGCGCCGCTATTATTGAGATCGCCGGCGCGGCCCGCCCGGCTAATAAACGCTTATCAACGCCCTCATTATCACACCCTTAACATCGCTTTAATGTCTTGCTCTTGAACAAAACATATTTAATCACATTTTTTCCCCGGCGGCGAGGAGAAAACTTTTAAATTTCATAAAATTCGAAAAAGCGTCTCAGCCACCGACGGCGGAAAAATGGCCGGAGTTGAAACTTGGTCGAGGGAGGGCGCGAAATGCGGTTAAAGGGTAAGCCTTTCTTCTAATATAATTTGTATACTTGGTAATTTATCTTTTGATTGCAAAAATACACATTGTCATGAAGTTTAACTCCTGTGACTGAAGTAATATATTATAGGAACCTATTGAATCATTTTATGAAATTTTTGAAAACTCTTAAATTGCTCAATCATTTTGGGGTGGCTAGTCAGTCAAGCTTTGTAGATGTCTATCTATTTATTATTACGTGTGTATCAGTTGGTAAGTGCGTGTAGAGTGTGAGGCGCCCCGCGGCGCCTCTCGCCGCCGTCGCCCTGATCTTTTAAGCCCGATTTTACTGCTGGTTCGCGACACTAAATTATAATATAACAGCTCATAAATTTCTGAAACTATCCTTCTTTGACGCGGCAGACTTAAGGATTTTGAGTCAAGCATTAATATCGAGAAAGCTCCCGAGCGAAGCTTCACAATATGAAGTCGACCGAAAATACATCACACGTAAAACGAAAATGTTACTAAAATCCTTTATTCAAACGAAAACAACGCTAGTAAAATAGTAAGGTATTATATGTATTTATTATTACTTATAACTGTTCAGACTATGAATCAAAAGAACGCATAGTAACAACAGCGAGCGCAGGTGAAGTCATGCGCTTAGCCTAGGATTTGTCGAGTGTTCTTTTGAACGTATCTCTCCCCCATATTTAAACTCAAAATTAAGAGCCAGTCAGCAAACAGTATCAGAAAAAAAGGGTGTCGTCGACTAAGTAGCTCCTCGCTACCCGTAATATTTGAAGCTACGAAAGAACCGAATTGAATATTAAATGAAATAATTTATGCCATATTTATCATTTTGCAAATGAACAGTCTCACCTTAATGAAAACGTTAATAACATTTTTTTAGGCGCTGTGTTTGTTTTGAAAATAATTCCAGGACGTTTCGTTTTAATTATATAGATTTTCAATACATTTTTTCAGCTTTGCAACTAATGTACATATACTTATAATGTTATCTTGCGTTCATTCAAGTCTCGAGGGAATATTTAAATGTGTTTTAAATTAATCAATTGAAATTAGAACAGTCAAAGAATGCTCGCTTTACCCAAATCCAAAATACAGCAATTTCCAGTGACCCAAATTATTGTAACACCATCGTAATAAGTAACAGCTTTTACTAAGAAAATTGTAGATTATTTTGAGTGAATAACCTCGAATCCCTGACAAAGCCACTTTTGTATATTAATTCGTGGCTGCGGTATCTAAAGTCCTTATGAAAAGGGTGCAACATCTTGGTTGCGGTAAGGCTGCGTGCACATTAGCGACTGGGTGGCCGTAAATCACGCGGGATCACGGCGCGCGGCTATCTGCCGACAGGCGACAGCGGCCGGCAGCCCGGCACGTCTCCACTCTGCTCCGTACGTAGCTCACGCCTAATTGACTTTACATTTTGACTATGCATCACGTATTCGTGTAACTATAAACAGTTGAATAGCTGAAGAGCAAAATTGCAATTACTGAAGCGTAGATAGATTTCAGAAAGTTATTAGTTTTTATACCAGAAAATAAGAACAAAGGAAAACCAACCACGGTTCGTGTTGATATTACAAACGCTTACAAAAGTCAGTAGATAAGTGAAAACAGATTCAAAAATTAAATGCGGACAGGTAAAGGTGGTGGGGGGAATGGGGGGCTAGTAAGGGATCTTCGTTAAGGTTTAATTAAATCGTCCTCGGCGGCCTCTCGCGCTTTAATTCCACCGTTATTAACGCTGTTAAAAAGTGAGCCTGGCGACAGGGCAATACATGGAGTCGACTTAATATTATGTTCTCAACATCGCTGAAAATAAAATTATCTGCATTGTAGTATTTCTATCGAAGGTTATTTTTGTTGTAGGTCTCTTACTAAGTAGGTACTAGTTATAAGTGTATTGTTTTACTTTTGCACGACTCATGCTTTACGATCGAAAAAAATTTTTGCCTCTTCTCTGCAACTGTTTCTATTGTTATACCTACTCCTGCTAGTACACAGAACCTAAATAATATATTATATACCATTTAAATAGATAATTGAATAGAGATTAAATCTGTACTGAATACTGTTCAAAAATTGATTTAATGCAGTAGAAACGAAAAACCATCAAAATATTTCTAAAAAAAATCCCGTCAATCAAGTGTGAAACCTGAAAACATTGTAGCTTGCGAAAAAATTAATTTAAAAAATTTACTCAAATTTTAGGGTTCCGTGCCTCAAAAGGAAAAAAACGGAACCCATAATAGGATCACTCGAGTGTCTGCCCGCCCGTCTGTCACAGCCAATTTGCACCGAATCGAATGGACCGATTAAATTGACATTTGGTAAGTACACATAAATATGAATCTCTGTGACCCAAACACAGACGTGTAACGTAAATAAATGAATTTTGAATATGGGTGTCATTTTTGGGGGGCAAATAGAAAATTTAAAAAAAAGCGTTTGTAATCTGTACCATGTGACATATTAAATGAAAGGGCTTACTTTAAGGATCTTAAATATATAATTTTTATAATTTTAAAGTAAACTGTATTAAAGTTATTTAAGAAAATTGACGAAAATTTACCATTTTCCTTATCTCAGAAACTACTGAGCCTAGAATTTTGATAAAAATACAGAAAATTCTAACCTATAGATTACAGGAAAACCTATAGGAAGTCTGTGGTCTTAAAACAACGTGGTAAATCTCTCAATATTCTGCGTACAAACTTGCATTTTCAGTTGGAATGTATGGGAGAATATGTTTTTCAACTGTAATGTTAAGTTTGTTCTTGGGATAAATTCATTCCAACTACGGAACCCTTCATTAAGCGTGGTCCGACACGCACATGGCCGGTTTTTTTCAATAGATTCGTTTCACTCATAGGAGGAATCCTACTGAAAATCGCTTTTTTATTTAAAGTAAAAGTAAGTAGTTTTTTATAACGATCAAATGAGCATTATGACGTGCACGCTTGGATTTCCCAATTTCTTTTACCTATCTACTTGTGTGGTATTTCACAACCTATAGTTAGTTACATGTAGGTATATTCATCGATATTTTCATTAATTGTGGACCGAATTCTTATTTATTTGGTAGAGAAAGCTGGCGCGGTCCCATATGAATTTTATTAAGTTTGCTTTGGAACTATTTGAGTTAGCTTTAATAATACATAAGTAATTAATCCACTTTGTATATAGGTTGATGATGTTAAGAAACTTCCTGTCACTGTTGTTTAAATAGCAAATCAGTAGTGGTAGGTCGGGATGACAGCTTAAAAATGAAAAATAAAATACCTACGTACTTTTTTACAAAATAAACAGTCTGCTTCCATAAAAACGCTACAAAATGAATAAAAATGTAAGACGTGAAAATTCTTGTGTGTTGTATCTATAAAATAACTGAAGGCTACACAAACAGCAACTCCACAGTTAGTCCGCGGCCGAGTGGTCGCGGTGTTTCCGCAGAGGAACACTTGCGATAAGACGCGCTCACCTCGTCGCCGACAGCTCCCCCTCCGCACCACCCAGCTATGTTCCCGGCGCTCAGCAAACTGTTTGGATTTTAATATCACCCTTAAGTGTTGTTGCTAAAGACGTCCCCGGCTAAGTACTAATTTGTCCCAACTTGAAACGATTGAGCCGTTTCTACATCTGCGTAAAGTAACATTAATTTGTTTTAACTGTGTACACTCGGTCTGTTTAAACGTTTCGGACTTTTATTTAAGGCTTTTATAAGCAATGCTCATTCCTTGATTCAACTTCTTTTTTAACCGACTTAAAAAAGGAGGAGGTTTTCAATTCGACCGATTCGAAATCCTTCTTTTTGTATGTCATCAGTCATCTGCCTAGCCTTTTCCCAACTATGTTGGGGTCGGCTTCCAGTCTAACCGGATGCAGCTGAATACCAATACCTTCTTTTTGTATGTATGTTCTGTGATTATATCTTCGGCAATATTTTTAACGGATTGTTATTTTTTATTTTTTTAAGATTGAGATTTTTCGTCATCTTCGCTAAAAAACGGGAGCACGTTTTTAAAGGGGACTACAGGACCTAAACCCAAACAACACAAGTTTTATAATGCCTAAAAGCATTAAATTTCTCTAGGGTCAATTGTCTGTCGGTAATGTCAGAAAGGTAAATTTCGCATTTTGAGGAGTTAAGGTCCAAGCCAATTGATTTAAATTCCTGTTTGAGAAGTTGTAGGTCTTTCAAAATGGTGTCTACATCACCTCCTAGCATTCCATCATCTAGATACCACACGTTAAATTTTGAATTTAGTTTCTGGATAATTGGGTGAATAGCTAAACTGAAAATGACAGGACCGAGAGGGTAACCTAGTTGGCATCCTACTGCAGATTCTAAAATATTGTCCTTATATAATAATTTTGAAGGGTGTCTGTAACACTGCCACAAGAAACCATAAATTTCGGGTTGTTCATTTTTGACTTCAGTCAACAAAGTGTTTATAGAATTAAAGGCGTTCTTCATGTCAACCTTGAGGATGACCTCACCTTTATTCGAGTTTAAGAAAGTGGAAAGGGCATGAACGGCAGCCTCACAGCCCCCTTTTGAGCCAAAACCAAGCTGCACGGGCTGAAACTTAGCTGCAAGTGATTCACTATAAGGCCTGAAACTGCGTTAAGCGGGCGCCCGCGACGGACAACCGTCGCGTGACTACGCGCGTGGACACGCGTGTGGGCTCCGTTGGAACGCGACGGTCCCCGTAGCAACCCGTCGCGGAGACCGGATTATCTGGGGGCACGGGAGTGCCCCCGCCAAGACCAGCCAAGCGAAGCGCAAGGACACTACCTACCTTTTCTCGAAGCACTTCGTCGTATTTTTGAACCCTCTTAACTTCGGTTTGGATTATACCAGATAAACAAAATTTTCGGAATATGATGCCAGTGGTTGACTTATTAAACCTATAAAGTTTCAATTGCATAGCTCTTATACTTTAGATTTTATTGATATCTAAAATACCCCGATTTCTTCACTGACTCACTGACTGATGATCATCAAAATTCTTAAGGTACTTCCTGAAGTCCTAGAAAGCTGAAATTTGGTATGTAAGCTAGTAATAGTACACAAACAACAAAAAAATATTAAAACTTGAAACTTTTACCCCATCAAAAAAAAAAAAAATCCGTAAATTTTGATGCTAGAGGTCTGAAAATTTATATAGGGGGTCCTTGTTATAAATAAACCCCAAAAAAAGAAAGCAAAAATGAACAACAGCAAAAATACTCGTATAAATATCATAAGCAACTTACAAAAAGAAATTAAATCCCACAAAAACATTTCATGTTAAATGTTGCCAAGACGAGACCATGTAGCTCGCACTGTCAAAAAGTAATCAGATCTCATGTAGAGCCAAGCTTTTAACTCTACACGCCCTAACTCTACAAGGCCTGACTTCGCAAACTCTACACCTTAGTCAAAATAATATAACTTGGCCATTTCGCTACATTCACATGAGCGTAAAGTGAAAAACTCTCATACTGTTAATGGTTCTTGTAGTAACGAAACGGCCAAACCAGATATTTTGACTAAAGTGTAGAGTTTGCGAAGTCAGGCCTTGTAGAGTTAGGGCGTGTAGAGTTAGAAGCTTGGCTCTACATGAGATCTGATTACTTTTTGACAATGCGAGCTACATGGTCTCGTCTTGGCAACATTTAACATGAAATGTTTTTGTGGGATTTTATTTACGCAGTGTCGCTAGTTCAATTTTAACGGTGTGCACTGTGCATGTATAGTCGTGTCGATGGATAACTAGAATTTTTCTCCGAGCGTGCGTGCGACCCGTATCACCATTTTTTTTTTGTCGGGGTGAAACCTTCAAATGGCACCCGACCTCCCTCCCCGGAGGTCGGGTTGTGGGATTTTTATTTTGAGGATTTTTACTTCACTAAAACCACCCCGGTGATCACTATCAGCACATAGGGGTGGTTGCAGTTCCTCTTAAAAGACCAATTCCGGAACCTCCCCGTGCAACGCCTGAAAGGCACATCCCTGGGGAGACTGTAAAGGGGCCTCATCTGAGCCTCGCTATGCACGGCAGCACGTAATCACTGTGCCACCGTCTTCCCTGGGGTCACTTGGAGGGCGGACAGAGTCCCCACTCTGTGCGCCCGCGACCTCGAAGGTCCACCTACCTTGTTTCGTAAGCGGGTTTCGGCGTATTAGGCGCCAAGGCGGTTGCCACCCTGACGCCTCCTTCTCCGAGCAGGATCAGCCCTCTCCCGATCCCGCTCGGCGGCCTCCTTCTTGGCCATCACGGTCTCACAGAAGGAGGCTACTACCGTCCAATTGTCTGTCTCTGCCAGCATAGCCCTCACTACTGCCGGCAGAGACAGGTCTCGCCCGATCCTGGCAACCAGGACCCGCCGCTCAGAGGCCCACGCAGGGCACTCCTCGAGCGTGTGTTACCGCTGGCGGGCACCGCGCGTGCCCCCGCGACGGTTTCCGTCGCACGGAGGCGGGCCCCGTTGCGTGGGTGCGGGGCTCGCCTCCCCGTGACGGACGCGCGCGCAGGTCCCCGCGACGGAGCACTTTTGTATGAAACCGCGCGGGCGCCCGCTTAACGCAGTTTCAGGCCTTAAGCTTACAGCAAATTTTGGCTGCCATTCGCCTGTAACCCACACTACCCATCCGGTTTGGTGGACTCGGCATCCGCAAAATTACCAGTATTAGCTTACCGGCACCAAAAAGTTGATCGAGAAGATTTTAACCCCCCTCCCTGGTTGACTCTGAAGTACCGTGCTTGGCCGACGCGGTGAACGCTTGAAAAATGGCTTGCCCGGATACAGATCGGCCCGTGAACCCTTCTTCCCAGAGGCAGTGGGATGAGCCGCTCTGCAGGTTGGTACGGAATAATCTTATTAATACGTCCACCAATACTGCTGAGCGTGCCCGCCTACTGGCTGAGGGTGAGTGGGAGTCGGGCCTCTGGCTTCAGGCGCTACCGTCACCCATCATAGGCACTTTGCTGGGTGATTCCACTTTCCGGCTCGCTACTTGTCTGCGTCAGGGCGCCCCTTGCGTGGCTCCGCATCGCTGCCAATGCGGTGAAGGTGTCGACTGCCTCGGACACCATGGCCTATCCTGCAGTAAAAGAGCAGGCCGGACAGCACGGCATGCCCGCATCAATGACATCATCCGTCGTGCTCTTGTCACCAGCTGTGCCAGTGCCAGCTGTTTTAGAACCCAATGGCTTGGCACGTGACGATGGGAAGAGACCAGACGGAATGACCATAATGCCTTGGAAGGTTAGTAGGCCTTTGGTGTGGGATGCAACGTGTGTCGACAACCTTGCGCCATCCCATCTTCCAAGCACGGTGAGCTGTGCTGGGGCGGCTGCTGCAGGTGCCGAAAACCTCAAACGGCGCAAATACTCCAATCTCTTTGGAACTTATATGTTTGAGCCGTTTGGGGTTGAAACTCTAGGGCCATGGGGCCCGAGTGCCCACTTGGTATTTCGAGACATCGCCAAGCGGTTTGTTGACTCTTCACGTGACCAGAGGGCTGGCCTATTTTTTGGCCAAAGAATCAGCATTGCCATACAACGTGGCAATGCTGTCAGTCTTTTGGGCACGTTTCCTGTTGACAGCGATGCGGATGCATTTTTTGATGCCCTTTGATTATTTCCCCTCCTTTTTATATACTTATTATTATTATTATTTTAATACTTTTAGCTTTTAAAATTATAAATAAAGTGGATATAGTTAGATATTGTGTTGAAAACATAATACAACAAATTTGAAACGATAGGAAAAATCATGAAGATACCTCTAAAAACTTTCTTTTTACAATAAAAACTAGGTATATACATACAATCATTCTGATTTTTGTCAGATTCTACAAGCAACATACTAAAGCACTAGTGTTTTAATTTTTTAGTCCAAACAATAGAATTTTTGTGAATATATAATTGCTTCATATTTTGCAATAAATTACCAGGGTATTGTGTCATCGCGCTTCTCTTTCTTTTCTATGCAGTCCGTGAGTGACCGCGCGTTAGGTCATTTAGTACCCATAAATTTAGCGAAGATCTAATTAAGATTTTTGGAGATAGACAGATCATGGAACACACACTTGACACAATACCATAACATTACGCCTACGCTTTGAAGGGGTGTAGAGAACACGTAAGTACATTTCGCCAGTTATGTTTTTTTTATCTTCTCTAAAGGTATTTAATCAACTTGGTGTAATAACTTTAATTTTGGAAGTTTAGAGGAAGGATCGATGGGTAAATTTCTTTCAGTCTTCTTTATAGGTAAGTACTTAAAAATTGTTAATAGGTATGTATTATTTATAGTAATTTAAGTTTTTTTTAATAAACAGGTACAACCGCCTATCTCTAAATCCCTGTCTACTTCTGGTTTTTAACACTAGAGACTTTTAGAAAACTTAACAATAAGGCTGCGTTTCCACCAGAGATGAGCGAGGATGCATAGCGAGGGATGTGTGTGAAACTAACCAATAACAACGCTAACTTAGTTCAAGCTATAAAAATGAAGCAATGTTATTGGTTGGTTTCACACACATCCCTCGCTACGCATCCTCGCTCATCGCTTGTGGAAAGGCAGCCTTAGTCAAGTTTACGGGCGCTGCCCAAAGGTAGACCCGTGAAACGCTCAGTTTTTTGTCCCACAGTTAAGCGTATTGGTACATACCTACATATTAAAATAATAATAATAATACACTCAGAATCGCACCTTCCAGAGTGATCAAAGGTGGGTTTATAGGGATTGGGAGCGACCGGACCAAAGTGTGACTGACACGTGCCTGCCAGATGATGATGCCACGTGTTCTTTCTGGCGCAGTATCTGGTCGGTGCCTGTCAGTCACACCGAAAGTGACTGGACTCGGGAAGTCGAGCGAGCCTGTGATCCAATACCAGAAATGGGGGCTATTACCATCTGCCCCCAAGATGTAGCTCGTGCAGTCCGTCCGTTGCCTAACTGGAAATCTCCAGGGCCGGATGGACTGCACAACTTTTGGATCAAGTGGTTCACAAGGTCACACGCTCGCTTGGCATCTCAGTTCCAGACTGCTTTGGAGTCTGGTTCGCTACCCCAGTTCCTAACGACAGGAATTACCCACCTGCTCCATAAATCAGGTAGCACCGCGGAACCCAAAAATTATAGACCGATCACGTGTTTACCGACGGTCTATAAAGTTCTTACATCCATTTTGAGAGTTAAAATTGACAAACATATAAACACCAACTCCATCATGTCTGCCTCTCAAAATGGATGCAGGAACGGGTCCCGCGGTACTAAGGAGCTACTCCTCATTGATATGACCATTAGCCAACAGGTTCGTCGTTTCCGAAAGGATCTGTCGACATGTTGGATAGATTATAAGAAGGCCTATGACTCGGTGCCGCATACATGGCTCATGAGGGTGCTGGGGTTGTATAAAGTAGATACAACTCTACGCACGTTCCTGATGTCGTGTATGGGGCAATGGAGGACGGTCCTTCGCTATCCAGGATGTCGAAATATCCAGAGGAATAGCGAGTCGATAAGGATCGAGCGAGGCATATTCCAGGGCGACAGCTTGAGTCCGCTTTGGTTCTGCTTAGCCTTGAATCCTCTAAGCACACTGCTGGAGGATTCAGGTCTAGGCTATCGGCTGAGGAGAGGTGGTCAGGTTATATCTCACCTCCTTTACATGGATGACCTAAAACTCTTTGCTCCCAACAATTTGCAACTGATGGAGCTACTGAAAATTACTGAAACTTTCAGTAGCGCCATCAGGATGGAATTTGGTGTGGACAAATGTGCGGTCATGCATGTAAAGCGAGGGGAGATTGTGGAATCCGTGGGGACCCAACTCTCGGACTCCACAAACCTTCGAGCCCTCTCCGCATCCGAAACCTATAAGTATTTGGGTATGTCGGAAGCGTTGGGCATCAATGTTACTGACATGAAGCAATCATTGAAAGAGCGCTTCTTTGGCCGCCTGAAAAAAGTATTTAATAGTCTTCTTTCAGGCGGAAACAAGGTGCGCGCCTTCAATGGTTGGGTCATGCCGGTTCTGATGTACTCTTTCGGCATACTCAAATGGACTCAGACCGAACTCGACGCCCTGGATAGGAAGGTCCGTACACTGCTGACTGCAAATCGAACGCATCACCCACGGTCATCGGTAATGAGGCTGTATATCCCGCGAAAGTGTGGACGTCGAGGCTTTTTAAATGCTAAGACTCTCCACAATCGCGAGATATGCAGTCTCAGGGAATATTTCTTAGAAACCGACGTGGGGATGCATCGGGATGTAGTCGCGGTGGACAAGGGCCTCACCCCGCTCTCCTTGGGTAAAGAGAACTGGCGCAAACCAGTAGTGCTTGACACTAATGATCGCATGGAGGTATGGCAGAGTAAGGAGCTTCACGGACGCTTTTTCCGGGCCCTACATGGACCCGATGTAGATTTACTAGCGTCCGTAGCCTGGCTGCGTTTCGGTGACCTCTTTGGAGAAACCGAAGGTTTTGTCTGTGCAATTATGGACGAAGTTATGATGACGAACAATTACCGGAGATTTATTGTGAAAGACGGCACGGTTGACATCTGTCGGGCATGCCACCGGCCGGGAGAATCAATCAGGCATATTATCTCCGGGTGTTCTCGTCTAGCTAACGGAGAGTACTTGCATAGACACAACCTTGTAGCCAGGATAATCCATCAGCAACTTGCTCTGAAATACAGCCTTGTGGAATCGGAGGTGCCGTACTACAGGTATGTGCCCGACCCAGTTCTCGAAAATGGTAATATCACATTATATTGGGATCGATCCATCATCACTGACAGGACTATTATTGCCAATAAGCCTGATATAGTGGTGGTGGATCGATCAGAGCGACGCGCAATGATTGTTGATATAACCGTCCCGCATGATGAGAACCTCGTAAAAGCCGAGAAAGATAAACAGATCAAGTATCTTGACTTGGCTCACGAGGTTATCGACATGTGGGATGTTGACTCAGCAATCGTTGTGCCGATAGTCGTAACAGCCAATGGACTAATAGCCAAGAGCCTCGACCAACACCTGAAGAGGCTCTCGTTGGGCAGCTGGATCAAGGGCTTGATTCAGAAAGCGGTACTTCTGGACACGGCTCGCATTGTCAGGAGGTTCCTCTCTCTGGAGCCCTGACCGCCGGTAGCTTGGACCCTGTTCCCGATACCAGTGGGCTACTATTTTTTATATTTTTAAATGTTTTTATATTGTAATATTTAAAAATATAATTTATATGTACATACAATTAAATAAAGGGATAATAATAAACATTTATTTCAGAATCAAGTTCCATAGTTTGTTAGTACCAGTATAAAATGCCTTATATCTAGTGTTAGTAAATAAACTAAACTAACGGGTAATTAAATAAATTTTAAACTAAGTACACCCGCTAGAGACTTTCCCATTCCAATCTACTTCACCGTATGGAGTCGTATCCAGCGTCCTAGAATCGGAGAGTCCCAGCGGTCAGCCAACGTCCTCAGGATAGTGTTGGGGCTAGCGCGAAACCGATATAATAACGATGCGCATGACGGTTGAAAAGCTGTCAACATTTGCGTCGGCAAACATACCGGACGCGCTGCAAAAACGCGGCAGCCCCAACAACACCCGGAAAGCGTTGTTGTTTTGGATGCGCAGGTCGCTATATGCCTTCTGCGTGAAGTTCACCCACAGGCTGCACGTGTAAAAAGATTGGCAGAAGGCTTTAAAAAGTGTTACTTTAACTCGTTAGAACGGGCGAACCTACTGGCCAACATACAGCATCGGACAGCCAGCGACCTGCGCTCCCTTTCCACATCTAAATTATCTTTAAGGTCTTCACTCACCCATGGCCCAAGTACTTAAATTTAGTAACTCTTTTTAATGGTATGCCGTCCAGTGTGATAAGTGGTACTTTAGAGTAGCTTTTATTACCAGCTTTGAAAACCATCAGCTCACTCTTGAGTGCATTGTACTTGAGTCTGTGGGCCCTTGCATAGGATTCGCAAAGACATATATATATTATATATACATATACATATAGCATCCTCCGCATTGTTCCAACCGAGGGACTCAGCAGCACCATATCGTCGGAATGACTGATACCTATTATTAATACAAGTGCCAATATGACATCCGATCCCGGTACCGCTGAGCTCCTCGATCAGACTAATCATGTACAGGTTGTAGAGCGCTGGGGAGGTTAAACCCCCTTGTCTCACCCCACTCTCCAACCTATACTCTTCCGACAAAGAGTCCACCCACCTCACACGGTTCACTTGGGTTTCCATACCAAAATTTAAATATGCCTATCACTTCCGGTGGTACCGAGGTTTCCCTAATTTGTTTGTCCCACAAAGCCAGACAAATTGAGTGTACCTACTATCAAATGTGGAAAAAAAGACTTTTTCCAAAATACACATAAGTATCATAAAAGTCTAAGCAACACGCTTTATTTACAGAAACTGCATGTTTTTTTCATTGATACTTTATTTTTTTCTTGACAAAGTAGATTGGTATAAGTACAATCTTTTTGTTCTCGGAAACATACTCGTACTGGCTGATTTAAAAAATAGAAACTTTTTGATTTTGTATTGTTTTCATTAAAATAAAAGCTAATTATTTTTTCTCAATTTCATGTGTTTTCGTTGATTGATTTTGGTATAAAATCTCACTTTCATCATTTTGAGATAGAAAGTTTTTGAAAAAATTGAATGGTATGTCATTTTCTATGTCATGGAGGGACGCCATTTGACTGCTGATGAAATGCAGAGAGCTGTAGGAATGCTAGAAGCGGGAAGAAATCAGTCCCAGGTATCTCAGAAATTTGGTGTCAATAGGAGCGTGATTTGTTGTCTTTGGCAGCTTTACGTTCACACAGGGGATCCTGCTCTCTTTGTACTGAATTAGGTAGGTACAATTTTTTTTTATAAATGTCGTTATTTAAATGTGTAATCGTTATCCAATCGATAGGGTCAATCACAAGGATCAAAACTCTCTAGCAAACATGGTAAATCAAAGGCAACAAAAACCATGAAACCTAAACTCATTTTATTCAAACGGAAAAAACGAGTAGGTAAGTAAATTAACTAAATAACTTTGATTATATAAATGTCTAGATGGAGCGTCGCCCTACAATCGTATCAAAGAAAACGAGTCAACATTTTCAAGTGTGTGTGCGTGCAGGCGTCGTTTTACACTGTGCGTCTACGTCTCTGTGTGCGTAAATAATGATACCAGAGCATCTCCCATTCTCGCAATAAATCACATTAAAAAAATAGACTTATTAAATAAGATAAGTTTTAGGTGCATGTATGTAGTGTTATTCAGTTTTAGTGTGTTTTAGTGTTTTTTTATTCAGTTGTTACTTTTTTAAATAAATCAAAACCACTAATTTAATTAGAGTTGCGGTTGAATGTTGTAGTTAAATCAACTAAGTTAATTAAATAAGTATTGCAATATTTAAAATAATATTTTAAGCAGTATTTGGAAATTTTAAATGAAATATCACATATATTAGGAATTAATTTTAATTACAAATAAACACATTTAACGTAGCGATCGTACGTGTAAAAAAAAAAAAAACAACATCAATGACCATCTCTTTGTATTTGTTTTTTGAAAAGTTTTCGCTTTATATATATAATTAAAGTCAAGACATTAAACATACATACATACATACAGGTCAAACACATAACCCTCCTATTGGGCTTCGCCGCAGTCTGGTAAAAAAAATGTCTTGACCAGGGAAAGCTATTATCTACGATTTAAAAATTAACATTGTAAAAAAAATGTTTTAGTTCGGAACCCTTTGCACGCGAATTCGATTCGCACTTGGCCAGTTTTTTGAAAAAGTACACGAACGAAATTATATAAGCGTAAACGTAAATAAACCAACTAATATAATAATACTAACAACTAATATAATATGTGCCCACAAAAATGACGTTAAGTTGGGAGAGTAAAAAAAAGAAACTGGCAACACTTATAAAATATGGCGTGATTTGATAGTCATAAAAACAAAAAATAAATATGTAGTTTCTTGGTTACTTACCGATGGTAGGTGATGTGTTTGGTATTTTTTATACTTCCGGCACAATTTAATAGCACATACCGTCATTTCTGCACTAATCGGCGGGTAAGCACTTGTGAGCCAACAGTTGGCGGACACTTTTTGACACGTTAGCGCGCACTTGACGCTCCATCTAGACATTTATATAATCAAAGCTAAATAATTGCTCGAAATGAGCTCCATTTTCTTGGATGCACAAATTTTTTTTCAGGAATTCATTTTGAGTAACTTTTAGTAGCGTGTTGTGGTGAATATTGAAAATTGTATTTTGAACCTTAGTTTTTAGCTCGTTTAGTTGTATAGGATTATACCGAGATTTGATCCTTATGATTGACCGTATCGATTGGTGCCATAAAAGTAGGTATGTACATGATGCAATTTTTTCGGATTTTAGTCGGTTCGACTCCCGGGTGTGACAAGCGTATTTTCAAAAATCTTTAAATGCAGTTTTGTTTATTTTTTTTAAATAAAGGAATGTTTCCTTTGAGTCAAATTTGCTGTCTTCAGTATTCAGAGTACTTTCCCTCCAGGTACGCTTTAAAAATTCCACCCCGTATATTACCTATAAGAAATATGTTACGGTACACATATTGTTAATTATTGTGATTAAATGAACAATTGAATGAAGGATTTTGTTGCTTTAGTCACTAATGCATATAAAAAATCTTAGTTCGTCGTTTCAGCCGATAGACGTCCACTGCTGGACATAGGCGTCCCCCAATTTTGGGAGGGCTTGCCATAATCGCCACGCTTGGCAGGCGGGTTGGCGATCGCAGTATGGTATGATGGTGGAATACATAGAGAACGCTGCTGCCCATTCTCCGGTACGATCCTTAGTCGCCTTTTACGACACCCACGGGAAGTAAGGGGTGGTGGTATTCTTTAAGTCCGGCACCACACAGACAAATATAAATTTATTACAAAAGTAAAAATCGTTCCAATGTTCAAAACCGTACATGTTGTTTAGACTTTTTAATATAATTATCATGATAAAACAATCGTAAAACAGACCTTAGAAAATAAGTATTTTTCGTCTCAAAATTTTGAGCGTAAACTATCATAATTTATATACTTAAGGATAATTATAAACGGAAACCAATCTACTAAAGAAATACTTACCTAAAGATTAGGTATTCCACTGCGCCGCGCATTTATTTTTTAATTTAATTAAGGACGCCTTTACGAATCTGACAAAAATAAGCAGTTTTTCGGTGCATTTTGCGGCAAAATGAGACGAAACCAAATGTAACTAATAATTACCACAGATAGATTACTCTTTCATCTCCAAATGGTAGCCATTTTTTATTCGAAAATGTTGGTTTATAATATAGTAAAAAATAATTTCCGTTGCCTCTTCACACAAAATCGACGATATCGTGCTGTCTTTGGGATCATTTTTCTTCTATTTAATAACATAAACATATTTATTTTAAAATATTTTATTTAAGCAGACATGTTCAACTCAAAAAGGTAGCCCAAAGAACTATCAAAATGTTAAAAATAAGCTCAGAAAAAAATAAAAATCGGAGTCTATTTTTTCACATATTTAGCTGTAATACGTGAATCTTATTGGATTGAAATAAGGTTTATTTTACTGGTCACTGTCTCGGTTTATTGCACAAAAATTTGTAATGAAATATTAGTCTGCGCTCGGCCGTCGTTGTGAGTGGACTCTGTGTCGGTTGTAAGCAGCAGCTTGTGCTAAAAGAAGATCGCTGTACGGATACAAAATATTTGACATACAAAACTTGATACTTCACGCATTCTGTACTACCTATTACCCAAGGAAAGATTTGATTCACAGTCTTATAATTTTTCTAGAAGTAAGTAGGGTTTATAAATTCATATTTCGTTTCGGACTTGATGGAGTGACCTGCACAGCAGGTGTACTTCGAAGACTGCTACTGGAACTAACAGCCGAGCTGAGGAGTTATTCCGGTCTGATATCCTGATGGGTGTCAATTTCGTGGTTTTCGAGGGTGCTGAAACCGACGGTGGGGTCAAAATAAAAATCCAAGATGGCGGATGTGAAAAATGTTACAATTTTTCATGATGGGTGTCAATTTCGTGGTTTTCGAGGGTGCTGAAACCGATGGTTGGGTCAAAATAAAAATCCAAGATGGCGGATGTGAAAAATTTTATAATTTTTCATGATGGGTGTCAATTTCGTGGTTTTCGAGGGTGCTGAAACCGATGGTGGGGTCAAAATAAAAATCCAAGATGGCGGATGTGAAAAATGTTACAATTTTTCATGATGGGTGTCAATTTCGTGGTTTTCGAGGGTGCTGAAACCGATGGTGGGGTCAAAATAAAAATCCAAGATGGCGGATGTGAAAAATGTTACAATTTTTCATGATGGGTGTCAATTTCGTGGTTTTCGAGGGTGCTGAAACCGACGGTGGGGTCAAAATGAAGATCCAAGATGGCGGATGTTAAAAATGTTACAATTTTTCATGATGGGTGTCAATTTCGTGGTTTTCGAGGGTGCTGAAACCGATGGTGGGGTCAAAATAAAAATCCAAGATGGCGGATGTGAAAAATGTTACAATTTTTCATGATGGGTGTCAATTTCGTGGTTTTCGAGGGTGCTGAAACCGATGGTGGGGTCAAAATAAAAATCCAAGATGGCCGATGTGAAAAATGTTACAATTTTTCATGATGGGTGTCAATTTCGTGGTTTTCGAGGGTGCTGAAACCGATGGTGGGGTCAAAATAAAAATCCAAGATGGCTGATGTGAAAAATGTTATAATTTTTCATGATAGGTGTCAATTTCGTGGTTTTCGAGGGTTCTGAAACCGACGGTGGGGTCAAAATGAAAATCCAAGATGGCGGATGTGAAAAATGTTACAATTTTTCATGATGGGTGTCAATTTCGTGGTTTTCGAGGGTGCTGAAACCGACGGTGGGGTCAAAATGAAAATCCAAGATGGCGGATGTTAAAAATGATGGTGGGGTCAAAATAAAAATCCAAGATGGCGGATGTGAAAGTGATACAATTTTGAAAAATTGTAACATTTTTCACATCTGCCATCTGTAAAATTATTAAAAAGGGTTCAAACCGGGTGCGGTGACTTGACAAAGACGAAAATGTGGAGTCGTTGTTCCTCAATACTAACATACACGTATCCGTTATAATAAGAAATAACGAACTTATGTATTTCAATAAACCCTGTACTTACTTATTTTTGTTGCCTACGATCCTTCAGGATCAAAAACAAAAGAAAAAGCGGTTCAAACCGGTATGAGAAAGTTTTTAGTGGATAAGACAGAGATTAAAACAGAAGACGATCTAGGAGGGGATCGAGGCGGGGGGGGGTGGAGGGGGGGTTCAGGGGATCAGAACGGAATAATTCAAGCTGAGTCAGGTGTTCGAGTATGGGCTCGTTTTCTTAGTTATGTTGAGACCTTACCTCCGGACTTGATGGAGTGACCTGCAGGTGTACTTCGAAGACTCCTACTGGAACTAACAGCCGAGCTGATCTAGGTGTGCCGAGTATGGGCTCGTTTTCTTAGTTATGTTGAGACCTTACCTCCGGACTTGATGGAGTGACCTGCAGGTGTATTTCGAAGACTGCTACTGGAACTAATAGCCGAGCTGAGCTAGGTGTGCCGAGTATGGGCTCGTTTTTTTAGTTATGTTGAGACCCTACCTCCGGACTTGATGGAGTGACCTGCAGGTGTATTTCGAAGACTGCTACTGGAACTAATAGCCGAGCTGAGCTAGGTGTGCCGAGTATGGGCTCGTTTTTTTAGTTATGTTGAGACCTTACCTCCGGACTTGATGGAGTGACCTTTTTTTTTTTTTTTTTTTTTTTTTGAGGATGGGAAATCATCAAATGACTCCTCCCGCTCTGGGTGGAGCGGAAGAGCGGGGCTGCCGAACGAGATGTCCACCACGGACTCACCCCGCATCCGCACACACGTGGGAACAGAACCCCGATTTAGGACGACCAGGCCTGTTTCCAGAGCCCAGTCCTCCACCATCCTGCCCCGCACATCCGTGTAACGGGAACCCCAGGCCAAATTCTTGGCATTGAAGTCCCCGAGCACTAGCACGGGGAAGGGATGGTTTCCGGCGACGACGACACTCAACTCTGTTAGAGAGTTGTGGAACTCGGCGAGAGTTCGGTTCGGAGAGAAGTACACCCCCACTACTACTATCTCTCCGAACCGTGCTGCTACGCACCCCTGTCCCTTCGTGACGCATTCGAGGGACGGGGTGCCGGCGGCGGCCGACGAAAGTATGGCCACTGAGCCGCTCAGGTCCTCCACCCAGTCATCCCTGGGCGGGACAAAGTACGGCTCAGCGACCACGGCAATGTTAATCGACCACTGCGCCACGCTCTGGAGCAACAGGTCCTGAGCGCAGGCGCAGTGGTTGATGTTCGCCTGGAGGAGGCGTAGGGGAGCCATTACTCCTCCATTTCAGCCCCCTCCCGGGCCCCTTGTGAGGGCCCCTCCACTATGGTGGCGGCGGCAGCGGCGGCGGCGGCGGTGGTGATGGCGGCGGCGGCGGCGGCGGCGGTGGTGGCGGCGGCAGCAGCGGCGTTGGTGGCGGCGGCAGCGGCGGCGGCGACGGTGGTGGTGGCGACGGCGGCGGAGGGCCTGCCTTTCCTCCTGGTCCCGGCGGGTGGAGCGCAGGACTTGCTCCCCGCCCGGTGATCGGCCGGCTTGCCAGCAGCCGCACATGCAATGCAGTGCGGCGCGGCGTTGCAGGAGCCGGCCTTGTGTCCGGGCTGACCGCAGCGGAAGCATAGTGAGCTGCGGTCTACCTCCGAGGTGCATTGGACGCCAACATGGTGTCCCACAAGGCATCGGAAGCACCTCAGAGGCTTGGGTTCCAGCAGTTTGACCTGCGCTGAAACCCAGCCCACCAGGAGCCTTCGGCCCTCCACGATCGTTCTGGCCGCCGTCACGGGACAGCTTACCGTTACGGTACGCATACCCGTGAAGTCAGGACGTATGGTGCCCGCCTTCACCTGGTCGGCCAGACACCCGCCCGTCCTGACAACGGCGGCAACCACCTCTCCCTCCGTTACGGAGTCATCCAGGCCCAAGATGCGCATGTCTGCGCACTTGACGGGCCTGGAGACTCGAGCCTCATCCGCATTGAGGGACGCCCTTAGCTTCTCAGCTAGGGCGTCAGCGGTGGGGCCACTCGTCGCACCGGGGATCTCCAACATGCGGGCGCCAGTGGCGGTCACCCTATGCCGGAGGCCCCCGGTGATCCCCAGCTCCTGGAGGTCCACCGTCTCTCTCGCTTTGGCGAGCACGTCGCGGTACGTCACGCCCCTCTTGACCGCGTCCGGCTGTAGCGTTATTACTACAGCCGCGGTCTTTGGGGCGCGAAGCCTAGCCGCGACGGCTCGCTCCTTGCGGCGCCGCCTTTGCGCCTTCTTTCTGGCCGCCTTGGCCGCCTTCTTCTTCGCCCCGACCACCTGCCATTCGGCATCGGTCGTGGGAGGAGTGGGAGGGTTTTGGGGGCGGGGCGTTGGCTCTGGGGCCTTCGCCTCCCGTGCCGGCCTGCCCCTCTTCCGGGCCTGCGCCGGGGTGTTGCCGGTAGGCACCGGGGCCCCGCCAGCCGGCGCTGGCGCCGGGGCTCCTCCAGCCGACGCCGGTTTGGCCGACGCCGGTTTGGCCGACGCCGGTTTGGCCGACGCAGGTTTGGCCGACGCCGGTTTGGCCGCCGCCGGATTGGCCGGCGCCTGGGCCCGGCCAGACGGCCCGGGTTTAGGAGCGGCAGCTGCCGCAGCGGCCGCGTACGAGGCCGCCTTCGGCCTCGGGGCCGTCCCGCCCGCCAAGGGGGGGCGCAGGACTATGCCCTCCAGGACGGAGAACCGCGCCTGGAAGGTCGCCAGCTCCTGCCGGACCAGGTTCAGGACCTGATTCTCCACCGGGACGGGCTGGCAAGGCGGCTTCGCCTGCGCGCCCCCGGCGGCCCTCAGGCCGGCCAGGTCCGCTCGGAGTCGCCCGTTCTCCTCTTGGAGCTTCCCCATGGCGGCTGTGAGGCGGGTGACCTCCGCCCTCAGTTCGGCCACTTCGCCTGTAGAGGGGCCGGTGTAGTTGGCCGCCTCCGCTGCCGCCATTATGGAGGCCATCGCCGAGACTACGGCCTTGTTCTTTGAAGCTTGAAGCTTCTTCAAGGCCACGTCCCGGATCGCGGCCTCCACGACCTCCGCAAACCTGCGCTTGCAGTCCGCCTCGGGGTCACTAGCCGCACTCTCCTCGTCGCTTGAGGGCCCCGAAGTGACTGCGGTCCCTCCTTCCTTTGCGGGCTCCTCCGCTCTCTCTGCCGCCTCGCGGGCAGTGAGCCCCCTCCCCTTGCCTCGCTCGCGCACCCCACCCCGCCTACTGGTGGGGATCTTTCTTGCCGAGGCCAGCTCTTCGTCGGAGGACAGCCCCTGACCGTCCTCAGACCTTGGCCGCTTGCTGAGCTTCTGCGCAACAGCGGCCACCTCCTTGGCACGGCAGGGGCTCCCTGAGCCTCCCGTGCTCGCGCCTCCAGATGCGGCGTCGGACTCCGAGCCCGCATCTCTCCTCTCCTCTCTTTGGTCCCCTAAGGGACAGGAGCCTCCTCGGCTCTTGTTGCCAATGGCAAGCGGAAGACATTCGTTGCCCCCCCCAGAATACGAATGGGGGCTTGACGTTCCCAAAGGGAACGTGGCGGATTCTCCGACTGCTGAGCAGCCGGTACCGCCCTGGGGTAGTTTTTTCTCGTCTGTCTTTTCCATATTTGTTTGTTCCTTTTTAAGGGTGAGGTCCCTGTTCGCGCTAACGACCGGATCCCCTCCGGCCATTCATCCCCTCGGCACGCTCGACCTTGGGATTGGGGTAATTTTTTATAGAGGTTGTCTTCCTCGCGGCCCGGACCTCAGTGGCCCGGACCCCCGGTCCTGAGTTCAAGGTTACGGGGTGGCCGACGGTTGGGCAGAACCAACCGCCGCCCCGGCGTCCCCACGCTGCCGCCGGATGCCGGACAGACGCAGCGCGGGCATGGGACACCCTCCAACGCCCACACTCTCGTGGGTACCGCCTCGTGACGGTCTGCGCCCACTCACCTCCCTCTGTAAGCAGAGGGGGAGTAGACGCATGACCGTCTATAGCCCGGTTCCCTTCAGCGACCATTCAGGATGATCGGTGATTGGAACCATGACCTTTCCCCGTGTGTTGAAAATTAGCCGCCAGCCCCAAGAGTCCACCAGAACCAGTGGGCAATTGGTGCTGACGTTGCCCAGGGTGCGCCGCGAGGAGGCTTTCAACATGCACCCCTGATGGAGTGACCTGCAGGTGTACTCCGAAGACTGCTACTGGAACAAGACGAGCTGAGTTAGGTGTGCCGAGTATGGGCTCGTTTTCTTAGTTATGTTGAGACCTTACCTCCGGACTTGATGGAGTGACCTGCAGGTGTACTTCGAAGACTGCTACTGGAACTAACAGCCGAGCTGATCTAGGTGTGCCGAGTATGGGCTCGTTTTCTTAGTTATGTTGAGACCTTACCTCCGGACTTGATGGAGTGACCTGCAGGTGAACTTCGAAGACTGCTACTGGAACTAATAGCCGAGCTGAGCTAGGTGTGCCAAGTTTGGGCTTCTTTTGTTAGTTTTGTTGAGACCTTCAGAGTAGGTAGGCAGGCACTAGGCCGGGTCTAGTCTAGGCAGATGCGGTCACTAATCGGAAACATAAAACAAAAGTATCTAAAAAAAAAAGATTACAGCCGCCATCTTGGATTATTATTTTGACTTTGTTTTCGGCTCCAGCACCCTCGAAAACTATGAAAACGACACCCATGATAAAAAAAATTTTTAAAAAATACAGCCGCCATCTTGGATTTTCATTTTGACCTCACTATCTGCTTTAGCGCCCTTGAAAACCATAAAAACGACACCCATGATAAAAATAAAAAATAAATTACAGCCGCCATCTTAGATTTTCATTTTGACCTAATTATTGGCTCCAGCACCCTCGAAAACCGTGAAAACGACACCCACGATGAAAAATATTAAAAAAAAATACAGCCGCCATCTTGGATTTTCATTTGGACATCACTATCGGTTTTAGCACCCTTGAAAACCATAAAAACGACACCCATGATGAAAAATTAAAAAAACTACAACCGCCATCTTGGATTTTCATTTTTATCTCACTATCGGCGATCTCAATATCCGTCACTTTGCACGGCCAAAAATGTAATTGACAGGCTTATGGTGATTTATCGAGGTAGCCACTGCTAATATGCCTTTATGCAATGCACGACACTGCTTAGTACGTTATCCTAATTGTGTAACACACTTGGAATGGCAATCCATTCCGATTTGACAGTTCAACAATATCCATTGCGTTGTTTTTGTTTTACGATTTTTTTAAATATTTATGAAGCAACTGGCTGTGCCCCGCGGCTTCACCCGCATAAGTTTCGATCCCGTGGGAATATCGGATAAAAAGTAGCCTATATGTGTCAGCTACCTCTATACAAAATTTTATCAAAATTGGTGAAGCCGTTTGAGCGTGAAGAACAAACATATAAACATACACACACACTCACAAACTTTCGCCTTTATAATATTAGCGTGATGAATATTGTAGCATTTGTACTGTTTGCCTTGTAGGGTGTGTGCCAAATAGACGTATTTTCTTTCTAGTGAGAACCTACTTGCATTTGATACCATAGCAAATTTATTATATAAAATACGAAATAAACCGAATAAAACAAGCTTGTTTTATATTTGTTTTCAATAAGCTCGTCCGCAAATTGTTAATACATAGGTACTTTAGCAACTTATACTTGATTAATCACTGTCCAGTGAAATTAAGTAAATAGCATTCTACTTATATGAACACTTCACATTACCTACAAACTGTTTGAAAACAAATCACCGTAAACTTAAAAAAAATACATGGCAAAAATAAAATAAAATTAGGCTCAAGTATCAAGTCGTGTCAGTTTACTCATAATTTCACCGCTTCGCGCATGTCGCTGTGTGTGTGAGCCGTGCACGTGTAGTAGTAACACTCAATACCTAAAATTGAAGCGCGTCAATTCGTAAAGGCGTCCTTAAAACTGCAAAATTACTCATATTTTGGTGATCATTCGATTCAATTAACATGCTGTTTGCAGCTGTTTTGAACCGTATTTGTAGCCGCGATGAGCAATTGACAATTACCTACCTAGAACCACTCCTGATTACCAATTTATTGTGTTAATTGACAGTTACTGTCAACCCTCTGCCTGTCTGATAAAGGACCAATGAAACGTAATAATGTGTGCGTGAACGTGGTGAGTTTGTAATGATGCGATGACGTAATAACGATGACGCAGATGCATAGCCTACGGTCGTATGACCGCAGCGGCTAAATTGCATCCGGACTTCCACAGCACACCGACGATCGACTTTGTTATTAAAATATTGTTGCGCGCCACAATTAATGCCTGGTACATGGTGACAGTAGTTACCACTAGCGCCATCTAGTATCGAGTAGCGGAACTAGTAGTGAAGACCCTTCTAGAAAGTTCGATGCGAGAACTTTCTAGAATTTTCCCGAACTATCGACATCTGGCCGATCGGGGCCTGTATGTACTCGAACATTCTAGATGTTTCTACAATGGAAGGTTCTAGAACTCTCTTTGGCGCTATATAAGGCCGAGACGCGCCACGACCGACACAGTTTGGATAAAGCGATCGAAGTGAAAGCATCGAAGCGATATTCAAGTGCGACTTAAAGCGATCAGTAGTGCAATTGTGTTTTGTAATTAGTGTGTTTGAGTTGTAATTAGTGTTGATTAGTAAAGTGTCAATTTTTGGTTATTAAATCGGCAGTTTTTAATTGTCACGAACCCGAAGCTCGTAACAATTGGTGTCAGAAGAGGGGATTAAAATGCCGGTTTTACCCAAAGACGACACGGAGGGTATCCGTACCCGGAGTCAACGCCAGCAGGAGACGGACCAAAGGCGATTCGGTGGAACAACGCCAATGGGGTCGGAAGGCCAGCTACCGACCGCGGAGGCCGGCCCGTCCACAGCTGCTCCAGCATCATCAGCGCCAGATTTTGCTGCCCTGATGATGATGCTGCAGGAACAGGCCCGGCGACAGGAGGAACAGGCCCGCCGTCAGGAGGAACAGGCTCGTCGACTGCAAGAACAGCTCCAACGGGACAACGAGGAACAGGCCCGTCGGTTGGAAGAACAGCTGCTGCGTGACAGGGAGGAACAGGCTAATCGACAGGAGGAACAGGCTCGTCGGTTGGAAGAACAGCTCCAACGTGATAAGGAGGAGCAGGCGCGCCGTCAGGAAGAGCAGATGCTCCTTATGAAGGACCTTCACGCTACCTTCGGGAAAGACATGAAGGAGGTGAAGGATAAGGTTGCTCAACATGACAACCGCCTGTCGGAAGCTGAGACCCGAATCGACCAAGTAAATAATCGGGTTGACAACGTGATGGCTGATGTGAAGCTAACCGTGATGGCTGACGTGAAGAAAACGCTGGATTACCTCAAACTTGGGGATGGAATCGCAGCTCCTGTAGCTATAACACCTTCGCTACGTGGATTCAAAGTGCCACCGTTCGACGGAACTTCTTCATGGTCGGCCTACAAATTCCAGTTTGAGGCTGTCATGAAGGCGAACGGGTGGAATAAAAGCCAGGCCATGACTGCTCTCACCCTAGGCCTGCGCGACCAGGCCTTAACTGTCCTGGAAGCTCTCGGTAAGGAAGTGACTTACGAGCAGCTCCTTGAGGCATTGGAGGCTCGGTATGGCGACGCTCACCTGGAACACGTGTTTCGTGCGCAGCTCAAGGATCGCGTGCAACGCAGTAACGAAAACCTGCAGCAGTGGGCCCTTGAAGTGGAGAAGCTGGTTCGCAAAGCCTACCAGTCACTGACATATTGATGGGAACCTGGTGCAGGCATTCATCGACGGCATCCGCGATCTTGAGGTCAGAGCTGCTGTAAGGCTCGATCACCACGGGACTCTTAAGGACGCCTTGGCCCATGCACTGGAGGTGGAAGCTGTGCGGCAGGATCATCGTTCCCATCGCGTCAGGGAGGTTACAGCGGCTACAGTTCGCGACCGCAATAGAGGATACAGCCCTAGGTGCTACGGCTGTGGGGAAAAGGGCCACCTTCGATCCAGTTGTCCTAAGCGAACTGCAGAAAGAGAAGACGGCCGATCTGCAGAGGGCAGTGCGGCTAACATCACCGCGCAGCACCAGCAGCAGGGAAACGAGTAATAGCCAGGACTGCGGGGCGGGTGCTGGCTGATGTTCAAAGAGCCCCAAGGGTTTCGATCACACAAACCCATGACGGGAACAGCCTAGTCATCAAGGGCGAGGTCAACGGAACGCCGTGTAAGCTGACCATAGACACTGGAGCTTCTCGCACGGTTGTCAGTTCCCAACTTACAAGTCGGTCCCTTGGGGACTCCGCATACAACCGGGAACGCATTAATTTGGTAACAGCCACCGGTCAGCGCATACCCGTCCATGGAGAGAAGAAAATGGAATTGACGCTAGGCAACAGAATCTACCTGCATAATGTCATCGTGGCTGATATAATGGACGATTGCATCCTGGGCCTTGACTTTATGAGGAAGAATTGTTGCCAGATTGACGTTAAGCAAGGTGTTTTGAAATGTGGACAAGAGGAACTTTTCGTGGAAGGGGCGTTACCTGGGAATGTGTACAGCCTTAAGAAGATTGTTCTTCCGCCGAGATCGGAAACGATTGTGCCGGTTAGTCTTCCTCGGAATCCTGGGCAAACTCATCGTTGTGTACTCGTGGAAAGGGTAGACAATGACCTTCCATGGAAAGTGGCACGGACTTTGGTCAGAGCCACTGACATCTCAGGGGTACGTGTGCTGAACCTTTGTGATCAGGAACAGGTAATAGAAAAAGGCACACTTGTTGGTACTTGCGAGGAAGTGGATTGGTTGCGTTGATGCCAACATCTATCGACTGGGACCCTCAGCAAGGATGCACAAACAAAAGTGACCACACTTTTAGAAGACTGCCACAGCGTTTTGTCCCAAAATGAAATGGTCAAGGCGAAGAAGATGTTATTCAAGTTCGCCGATGTATTCTCGTCAAACGAGGCTGACATCGGGAAGACTGGCTTAGTTCAACACAAAATAAACACAGGAGAAGAATTGCCTATCCGTCAGCGGCCAAGGAGATTGCCGGTAGCACGTGAAAAAGAAGTGGAAACCATGATTGAGGGAATGGTGAAGGATGGTGTTATTGAACCTTCATCTAGTCCATGGTGTTCACCTGTAGTGCTGGTAAGAAAGAAGGACGGCAGCATGCGGTTTTGTGTTGACTATCGTCGTCTGAACGACGTTACAAAGAAGGACAGCTATCCTTTGCCAAGAATTGATGACACGCTGGACATGCTTACTGGAGTAAAGTGGTTTAGCACACTAGACCTGAAAAGTGGCCACTGGCAAGTTGAAATTGATCCTAAGGACAAGGAGAAAACTGCATTCTCGACAGGAAAGGGTCTGTGGCAATTTAAAGTTATGCCGTTTGGATTGTGCAATGCTCCGGCAACATTTGAGAGGTTGATGGAACTTGTACTTACCGGACTAATTGGCGATGCCTGCCTGGTCTACTTGGATGACATCATCATCGTAGGCCGCACGTTTGAAGAACATCTTCAAAACCTGGAACGCGTACTCATGAAGATCCAGAGTGCCAACCTCAAGTTAAGTCCGAAAAAGTGTTCACTATTCAAACGACAAGTTAGCTTTTTGGGATATGTAGTGTCTGAAGAAGGTATCCGCACGGATCCAGAGAAAATCGCCGCTGTCAAGGATTGGCCAATTCCAAAAGACAAGACGCAGGTCAGAGCATTTCTGGGTTTGTGCTCCTATTATCGGCGATTTGTCAAGAACTTTGCAGATATAGCCAAACCCCTGCATAAGTTAACCGAGGAGAAGCGACATTTCTGCTGGGACGAAAGTTGCGACATCGCATTCCAGGAGCTAAAGGACCGTCTGTGTAAAACACCTATTTTGGGGTACCCTGATGCGGGCAAGGAATTTATAGTTGACACAGACGCAAGTGACATAGGACTTGGCGGTGTGTTGTCTCAGCGGAACGGCGATCAAGAGGTTGTGGTAGCATACTTCAGCAAGTCACTGTCGAAACCTGAAAGGAACTATTGTGTTACGAGACGAGAACTGCTTGCTGTGGTAAAGTCATTGCAGCACTTTAGCAAATATCTTCTGGGGCGGAAATTCCACCTACGAACTGACCACGCTGCACTGAAATGGCTATTGCAGTTCAAAAATCCAGAAGGACAAGTTGCGAGATGGATTGAACTACTGCAGGAATACGACTTCGAGGTCGAACATCGCAGCGGGAAATCTCATGGCAACGCAGATGCATTGTCAAGAAGACCTTGTCCTGAAGACTGCAAGCATTGTACTAGGCAAGAAAGTAAAGAAGTCGTACCTGTGAGGATGCTCAAGACAGACCTCAGCAACGAGTGGAAGGAAAGCCTACAACGTGCACAGCAGGAAGATTCGGACATCAAGCCGATTCTGGAGTGGATGAAGGCCAGAGCTCCTAAGCCCAGGTGGAGCGACGTCTCAGCAATGAGTTCGACCACAAAAAGTTATTGGGCCCAATGGGACAGCTTGGTGATTCAGGATGGAGTCCTGTGCCGTAAATGGGAAAACGCTCGGGGAGACAGCTGTCATTTGCAAATGGTTGTCCCTAAAGCTCAAGTACCGGATGTTCTACAGCTGTACCATAATGGTTGTTCAGGAGGTCATCTGGGAGTGAAACGGACTCTACTGAAGATACGAGAACGGTTTTACTGGGTCCACTGTCGGGACGATGTCGAGGACTGGTGTCGCAAATGTACAAGTTGTGCAGCTGTAAAGGGGCCTCAGACTCGTAGTAGAGGTGCATTGAAATTGTACAATGTTGGTGCACCATGGGAGAGGATAGCCCTTGACGTTGCGGGGCCGTTTCCGGTAAGTGAAAGCAGTAACAAGTATTTCATGGTTGTGATGGATTACTTCACTAAGTGGCCGGAAGTCTTCGCCATTCCAAACCAAGAAGCTTCAACAGTTGCAGATAAACTGGTTCATGAAGTCTTCTGCCGTTTTGGAGTACCCTTGGAGATTCACAGCGACCAAGGAAGAAATTTTGAGTCCCAAATATTCCAGGAAACTTGTCGAGTTATGGGTACTCATAAAACAAGAACAACTTCTTACCACCCACAATCAGATGGAATGGTGGAACGATTTAATCAGACATTGGAGAGGTACCTAGCAAAAGTTGTGGAAAATCGGCAACGAGATTGGGACAAGCACATACAACCGTTTTTGTTGTCATATCGAAGCGCTGTTCACGAAAGCACATCGGTGACACCAGCTTTCGCAAACTTTGGAAGAGAATTACGGCTGCCTGCAGACCTGATCACCGGAATACCACCTGATGCCCCACGCAGTATAACCGATTATGCGAATGACTTGCGGAACAAAATGAATGACATTTATGAGCACGTCAGACAATCGGGCCAGCAAATGTCTGAAAAGATGAAAACCCGTTATGACCGTAAAATGAACAATAAAGGGTTCGACGAAGGTTCACTAGTGTGGTTGCACAATCCAGTCCGCAGCAAAGGGAAATCTCCTAAGCTTCAAGCTAAATGGGACGGACCGTACCGGATTGTGACAAAGATCAATGACGTAACCTACCGGATACAGAAAGGTGCAAGAGGTACTCCTAAGATCGTCCACGTGGATCGACTGGCGCGTTATTATGGGGCCGATAATGCTCGGGACGAGCATGTCTTAGGAGGGGGCAGTGTTGCGCGCCACAATGAATGCCTGGTACATGGTGACAGTAGTTACCACTAGCGCCATCTAGTATCGAGTAGCGGAACTAGTAGTGAAGACCCTTCTAGAAAGTTCGATGCGAGAACTTTCTAGAATTTTCCCGAACTATCGACATCTGGCCGATCGGGGCCTGTATGTACTCGAACATTCTAGATGTTTCTACAATGGAAGGTTCTAGAACTCTCTTTGGCGCTATATAAGGCCGAGACGCGCCACGACCGACACAGTTTGGATAAAGCGATCGAAGTGAAAGCATCGAAGCGATATTCAAGTGCGACTTAAAGCGATCAGTAGTGCAATTGTGTTTTGTAATTAGTGTGTTTGAGTTGTAATTAGTGTTGATTAGTAAAGTGTCAATTTTTGGTTATTAAATCGGCAGTTTTTAATTGTCACGAACCCGAAGCTCGTAACAATATTGTTAAGTACTAACTGTAATGTGTACTGTTGTATTGGTAGGTACTGAGTTTTCAAATGTTTCAGGAGTCTGGATTTGTGCACACTGCACGTTAATGCCTTTGATATAATGTCTATTATATGGTAATCACACTAATATTATAAAGGCGAAAGTTTGTGAGTGTGAGTGTGTGTGTGTTTATAAGTTTGTTACTTCTTCACGCTCAAACGGCTGGACCAATTTTGATAAAATTTGGTATGGAGGTAGCTGACAGCCTAGATTAACATAAAGGCTACTTTTTATCCCGATATTCCCACGGGATCGAAACTTATGGGGGTGAAACCACGGTAACTGGCGAAAGGCTGGGGGCACTTGCACTTGGTTGTGGGTAGGTAGATACTTATTCGCTTCTAGCGTTCAAAAGTGATGTTGTGTTTATCTTTTTTGTTTCTAAAATGATGTTTTTACTAATAAGTACTTAGTTAATTTTCCTATTTTTTTTGTGTTTGATATTGTTAGGTACGTATTATGTTTTCAGGTTTACGTACCCAAAGAGTAAAAACGGGACCCTATTACAAAGACTCCACTGTCCGTCTGTCTGTCTATCTGTCACCAGGCTATAACAACAAATAAGAAAAATAAAATAAAGTTAAAATTTAAAGGGGTATAAAAGAAACGTTTTTTTCGGCGTTTTATTCCTTGTGGTACGGAACCCTTCGTGTGCGAGTCCGACTCGCACTTGACCGGTTTTTTTTTACTATGGATCTAACTGTATATTATTAGGTATGTGATGATTGACTGCTTAGCTCCTTAAAGGTATAGCGTGATATACCTACATAAACACATAAGAGGTTAAATTCGTAATTATCAGCAATATTCTAAACGTTTAACTACTTGTCTTTTTACAACCCAAGTAACACAGTCTTGGAGGTTTAAAACAAATCTATCTATTGACAGTCTATTCATGGTTAATCTTTAGATAGGGGCTTTCTAAAGATGGTTTCAATAAAGAAAATGTATTCTGATAGAGTTTTTTTTCTCAAGCTCGATTATTTTTAGAGCATTTGTTCTATAGCACACTTATTTTAAGTACGTTTATGAGTATATTGAATGTTTTAAGATAAAATGCTCTACAAATAGTTAATAAAGCCTGAAGGTACCTAACTTGAAGTAATTTTATAGATAAGATGATATATTTTAAGACAAAACATTCTATTTTAGCTATTGGTACTCTTATCTTTGTTTATAAAGAGACTTAAATCTAGATAAAATACTTTAATAGATATTTTTCAGTTTGTCTAAAAAAATGATAGTGAAAAGGTGTTTTTAGTGGTTTTTTTCCTAAAAATTACTTAATAAAGTGCATTTGTATTAAATATTTGAATTGGATGATTTTATGCAATGGAGACAGTGAAAAAATTAAAAGGTCTGGTGGCTTTCGGCGAAAATCGGCAAATATTTAAAAAAGAAGAAAAATGAAGAAGAGTTACAAAATAATTCAGATTCAGAATCGAAACTTCACAAAATTATGTTAGTGAGCAATCCGATTCCGATGAAAACCTACCAGACTTATGTTAACACTGCGTCTTTGGCAGCGCCGCCGGCGGGTACATACCTAGCTACTACTACCTACTATTTATCACATCTATATTTATAGAGTAGGAGTAGGGTAGGAGTAGGGTAGACGTAGGGTAGGAGTAGGGTAGGAGTAGGGTAGTCGTAGGGTAGGAGTAGGATTGGAGTAGTGTAGGAGTAGGGTACTCCTACCCTACTCTACTTTTATCAAAGTCTAACAAGCTACTGGCCACTACTGGGGTCAAACAATCTATACAGGGTGTCCCAGAACTCAACGTCAAGCCGAAACGGGGCGACAGGATTGATCGTAAACATCATGAGAAAAATCAGAAAATAAATCTATCCCATCCAGTTTGAAAATTATGGGCATTTAAGAAAAACCTAAAAATTTGGTAACTGTAACCATTTTTCGGTTATTGTGGTTAATTTTTATTATTTTTGTTTATTTAAATCTTGGAAACGTAACCCTAAATAACATTTCTAAGAATCACAGTCAAAAATAATGACACAATTGCCCCAAGTTTCCTAGAATTAAGACTTTGTTAAACTATGAATTTAAAATTTTCAAAATTTGTCGACTTTGAAAGGCCCTCCTTTTAAAAAAATGTACTAGAGTGCCTTGGCAAGTGCCATTCAAAGTTGGCGCATTTAATGAGGATTGTAAAATGGTGCAATACTTGTTAGTTTCATACTAAAAAAAGGAGTAAAAAAATAAAAACCTCAAGTAACCCGATTTTTGCTAACCCATTTTACTCAGTTAAAATATTTTTTATTCGCACAAGCTCTTGGTAGGTTCTTAATTTTACGGCAAAATGATGAGAGAGATGGATAGTGGACATGTTTGCCATGAGCGAGCGCGACTGATAGCGACGCCACGCAGTGAGACGAAGATGCGTCGTTTAAACGAGTGCGAATGAAACAGATACAGACGCCATACCAAGCAAATGGCTACGCTACCAGTCTGACATCAGTTAGTACGTTTCGCTCATTCGTCTACTGCGCACCTTTCCGTATTCGCTTGTGTTGGTTTAGTACTGACAACTTTGGCTTCTCTTTTTGGACTTGGATTTTTGTGAATTGAACTTGTTGATTACATACCGGCAACTTTGGCTTCTCTCTTTTGGAATTGGACTTTTGTGTTGGCATCCTTGTTATCTACCATGCCTACGCGCACTAACAGATCTTCGCCACATGTGGTATCAACAAGATGGCTGCCCAGCGCATTACGCAGTGCAAGTAAGAGATTTCCTTGACCAGGAATATCCGGGAAGGTGGATTGGACGTTCAGGCACTATCTCGTGGCCAGCCCGTTCCCCAGATTTAAATCCCCTGGATTTTTTTTTATTGGTGCGTTCTCAAAGAAAAAGTTTATTCAAAGCCTATTGAGAGCGTAGCCGAGCTGCGTGAACGAATTTCTCAAGCTGCTGAGGACATCAACTCTCGAGGATATGCCCGCCTTAAAAAAGATCTACTTATTGATCATTTTTAAGAAAATGTAGGGCGTGTATTGAGGCTGATGGTAAACAATTTGAACAATTGTTCTAATAAAAAATGTTATTTACCTATCTGACTTTTATTCCAATAAACCTCAACCTCAACCTCTAATCTAGGTAAAATTTTTTCATTATTTTATTAATTTTACTTACTTATGTTGACTTTGGTAAAAGTGGCGTCACTATCTGTCTCGCTCACTCATGGCAAACATGTCCACTATCCATCTCTCTCATCATTTTGCCGTAAAATCAAGAACCTACCAAGAGCTTGTGCGAATAAAAAACATTTTAACTGAGTAAAATGGGTTAGCAAAAATCGGGTTACTTGAGGTTTTTATTTTTTTACTCCTTTTTTTAGTATGAAACTAACAAGTATTGCACCAAGGGATTGAAATTTTTGCTGATAGACATTCAAACGTATCGATATAGAATTACGACATAAATTGCTATGCTATGCGTAGGCCTTAACCCTCTTGAATTTATTTATTAAATTGCTCTGTACTGCATAAAATGGTCTTCCGTTCACAACACATCAAATTACCTGTTCACTGATGAACGTCTAGAAATACTGTGATAAGATAAAAAGGAATACAGAGATGACAGTTACTAGGTAATCTTAAACCACTCATAAATCTGTTTATTCTTTCCCTAGATAGTTTAGTATGTAGCAAGTAAAATTATTCTTGTCATAGAGCTAGAGCCATACTACAGAAAATTCTCTAGAGTGTTTGTTCTATTAAATTCATTTCTCTAGTAAACTTCATCTTGACGCCATTTTTATTGCCTATTTTTGATTCAAATGATTTTCATTACATATTTTAATGCTTATTTTTTGTTTTTATCATTAAATTATGTCAAATTAAACATTTAATATGTTTTAAATTACTATATTTTTAATAAAATGAGTATTTTAAACATTAAAATGCAATTTTAAAAATTTGCTTAAAATATATTCATATTTGGTAAAATAAAATGTTAAATCTTACATTTACAGCGAGCGCTCTTATTTTAAGAGAGTTTTACATAATATTCGACGATAGAATTTCAATCGCATATGGATTTGCTTGTTTACCCATTAATAACTAGCTAAAACCCAAGTAATGTAAGAATTAAGAAATTTGTTACGCCATGATGCAATACATTAATAAGTTTAAATAACTCTTGTAAGTTCGGCGCCATTACGTGTCGTTGTCTACTACAAATCAAATGTAACTTAAAGTTGTTAGTCTTGAGTTAATTTTGGTTTAAAAACTTAACGAGTAAAGACTTCTTTAAAGGTCTCAACTTTATCTATAAACTATCTACTAGTAAAATTTGTGGTCTATAAACAATTTAGTGAGACACTAGAAAAATCTCTACAGACAATTTGAAAATTTACAACTCTTATCTCTATCTATTCATGTTTTCTTAACTCATTCTTATGAGAAGGGATAAGGTTGTGCCCACTTTTACTAAACTGTGTCTATAAGCGTTCTTGAATATAACTTGAGAGATATTTTACTCTTAAGGCAAACAATAAAATTAAATTCTATTAGATATCTAATAGTCCGTTTTTAGACGCGATTGTGTTACTTGGGAATTTTTAACTCGTCTTTATAAGCTACTAGCTGCCCCCGCAGTTTCACCCGAATAAGTTTCCATCCCGTGGGAATACCGGGATAAAAACTATCCTATGTCCTTTTCCCGGGACTCAAACTATCCCTATACCAAATATTCATCTAAATCGGTTCAACGGTTTAAGCGTGAAGAGGTAACAGACAGACAGACATACACTTTCGCATTTATAATATTAGTATGGATGGAAGAATACAAACATAATGCAATTTCTCATCTTGCGTGATAAATTGCGTGACTTGGCTATCGCATTAGGTTTAGACCTGTAATGATAGTTTTTAACTCATTTAAATAAATAAATAATGTATAGCCCTGACTGAGCAGATTTAAGTAACTTCTTATTATAGTTTGTGTAGGTAAGTACGTCTGTCCAATTGTGTTTTTCCGGACAGTGAGACCTACGGGAAAACTGTCATAAACTTCATGAAAACAATCATTTTTGCATAAGTAATTAAGTATAGGTGCTGTAGGTAATATTTTTTTGGTCAAGTGCGAGTTGACCATAAAAAAAAATGTAAAAATCATTTTCAAAACATGAACTTTTAATAAGTGTCCTTTTTTTTTGTATTTATTTGTTTAGAGCAAGTTAATTAGTCATTTAATTTAGTATCTAGTGTAAATAAAAAAAAGTAAGTAGGTACCTACTAAATAAAACTTAGGTACCTACGTAAAAATTAAATAAGTACCTATTCATTAAAAGCTTGCTTTTAAAATTATATAATGTACTTACTTATTTATAATTTTAATTCTAGTTTGAGGTTCTATCACCTTCACTGTCTTGAAAAGTAGGTACCTACCTACCTACTTGTCAAGACGTAAATAAATACCTAGTCAGTTTAGTTAAATAGAGCGCTCTAAAGCACGATCTACACGATTTGAAACCAGCAGTGCGATTCTGTAACCATCTCACCGTGAAAACTTAGGTGAAGTGAGCGTGGAGTGAGCTGTCAATAGTGTCAATCAATTCCTAGCAAAAACAAACTCACATCACCTAAGTTTTCACGGTGAGATTTTTACAGAATTGACCGGCAGTCTACAAACCAAGGTGACCTTGGTTGTTGTTGTTGCGAGATGCCTGCTACACGGTTTAAAACCAACATCTTCTGCCACTGGTTTGTAACGCAGGCCTTTCTACCAAGGACGTTTAAAGGTCAACGAAATTTGGTTTCAAACCACTGTCTACACCGGTTTAAACTTATGTTTGAAACCGTGTAGATCGTGTTTTACTCAATCTATTTCTCTCTAAGCTCTAACTCAAAGACTACAATATAATGCGGTGTAACTGCTCACACTGCGCCCTCTAGCGAACAATACAAGTTTGCTCGTTTAGACGAGTGTTGCAGTCCTACAAGCGCGGTATCCCTGAGTGTAGCGCTCTTATCTTAATGTTTGCAATATTAACTAGAGGGCGTTAGTAAACGGTAGACCCAAAGCTCACTAAACCCTCCTCCACAACCCAGGCTACCTTTCTATAGGTTCTACTCCTTCCTATCAGTAGATGGCAGAACTGTATATTACCTTACGAAACTGCTGAATGACAAATTGTTCTGCGTACAAATTAGATATCCATTACAATAATAGTGAAGTGTCGAATCGAATCGACACAAGTTTTCATGTGCGTGTGGTGTGAGGGCCACTTTGTTAAAACTCTAGGATTTAGTGAACATACCCAAAGAATTGTGAAAGTTGGAATCAGATTTTGTGAAAGTCAAATAACCGAGTTATGGACTGTAAGTTGGGCCCTAAGTTTCAGGTGCCCACCTGAAATTGATAAACTATGGACACTACAGAAAAAGTCTTTATGCCAAAATCTAAGCTAATGCCAAACAAAATTTGTGAAAACAAGATAGGTACCTATTATCTCAAAACACTGTCCTACTTTGTATATCTTCGTACAAAATGGGCCCTCAATTCTCATATAGGTACGTAAAAGTTTATTACGCAAATAAAATGAAATCATTATCTTACAGCTACTGTTTGAAATCCTATATGCTACTAGATAAATTGTGAAAATTTATGAAAGCAAGAACAGCTAGGTCACCACTTTTTGTCGTTTGAAAGATATGACCTAGATAAACTCAAACTCAAAGCATTTATTTCAATTAAACCAATTACAGGCACTTTTGAATTGTCAGGGGGTCGGTCAGTCAGAAAGATGAAGATAGTTGCCCATTCCAAAGCGTAGGTACCTATGGAGAAGAACGGGCAAGAAACTCCATGGACACTCTTTTAAATCAAAATAATATGGTTACAAAGTCTTGTTTACATCATTCATGTTAAAAAATTATACATGTGAGAACGATGCAGAACGTTAAAAGCGTCCGTAATGAAAAGACGAAATAAAAAAAAAACACACAAATAGGTATTAAATTAAAATAAGCCATGGCAGCAAAGAGATGACCAGTCCCTACTGACGGCGCCCGTTCACGAACATGACGCATGTATTAGCACCATTCAGCTCAACCATTTTGAAGGGAGCTAAATGATCCAACACACACGCCACCATCAGCGAGACATTTGAGTGAGCGTGACATACTCTCAGCCGCCAGGGCACATTCAAGTCAATAAAAGTAAATGGAAGCTTTATAGTATGTACATAGTACTCACACATGTGCTATGCAATTATACAATACTATTTGATTGAATTTATACAATGCAAAAATAGTATTTTAAAATCTTCAGCAGCTCCAACAGTGTTTTTCAATGCTAATCAATTTATTTGTGCGTCCTTATGGAGCAGGACCAGCGTTTAGCCAAGCATTTTTGTCAGTGACGTAATCCCCCAATTTATAATATGCCTGGCTGCATAATGTGCGTTTTATACAAGATTTAAATTTTGTTTCATTCAGTTCAAGTACCAATGTGGGTAGGTATTTTATTGTAACATTTTAAACAGTAGCCCATGAAAGACGAGTCTACTTTAGCCAGCCTGAAACCTGGTTGAACTAATTGGTCCCTATTTCTAGTGATATAATTGTGTCTTTCACCTCTTTTACTAAAAAGATGTAGATTTTTCCTTACGCACATGATATTTTCATAGATATATTGACAAGGTACCGTCATGATGTTAATATCTTTGAACAGTTCCGTTAGAGAGTCACGCCTGCGGAGGCTGTATATGGCTCTGATGGCCCTTTTCTGCAGAATAAAAATAGACTCGATGTCTGCAGCCCGTCCCCATAGTAAAATACCGTACGACATGATACTATGAAAGTAACTAAAATAGACCAGTCTCGCGGTATCAACATCAGTAAATTGACGGATTTTTCTCACAGCATATGCTGCTGAACTTAGCCGTCCTGCAAGAGATGTTAAATGAGGACCCCATTGAAGCCTTGAGTCCAGCGTGATCCCCAGGAAAACAGTATTATCGACGAATTCTAGTTTCTCTTGATTCAATACTATCTCACAATTACTACTTTTGACATTTGGTAAAGAAAATCTTATGCACTTCGTTTTTTTCCCATTTAATACTAAATTATTAGCAGTGAACCAATTTTGGATCTGCAGTAGGGCGTTATTTACGTCGTCAAGATTTGATGCACGTCTATTAATTTTAAAAATCAAGGACGTATCGTCAGCAAATAACACCATTTGTGGTTGGGTTTTTAACAAATGGAGTAGATGATTAATATATACTAAAAAGAGGAAAGGAGCTAATATCGAGCCCTGTGGGTGTACCACAGGGCTCGATATTAGCTCCTTTCCATTTTTACTTTTAAGTCAGGTGAATTGACACCATTTATTTGAACGTGCTGTTGTCTATCATTTAAATAAGATTTTACTAAACTGAGCACAAGTTTTCCCAGTCCGTAATGCTCAATGTTTTAAGAGTAAGGTTTCGTGTTCGACGCAATCAAAAGCCTTGGAGAGGTCACAAAAAATTCCTATGGCGTCTTGGGACTCTTCCCAGGCCGCAAATATGTGTTTTAATAAGGTGACACCGGCATCAGTCGTACAACGTCCCTTGGTAAAACCGTATTGTTGGTCGTGTAATATTTTGTTGGTGTTAAAATGATTGAGAATTTGGTTCAGCATCACCTTTTCAAACACCTTGCTGAAAACCGGTAACACGGATACGGGTCTATAATTATTGGTATCTTTACTGTCCCCCGATTTGAAAAGTGGTATTACCTTACTGTATTTCATTAGATTCGGGAAAACTCTTTGATCCACACACAAATTAAATATTAATGCTAAGTACGGCGCTATTGTCTCAATAATGGAGGTACATACTTTGATAGACATTCCCCATATATCTTCGGTTAATTTGATCTTGATTTGCTTGAAAGCTTTTATTACAATTTTGGGGTTTATATGCCTGAATTTAAATTCAATCTGGCAGGATGAAACGTTTGCTTTTAATAAATCAATAGAACGTAAGGGCGAGGAATTTAAGGTTTCAGTAGTTTTATGCGGGATACTGGTAAAGAAATTTACAAATTCTTGAGCAACTTCTTTGTTAGTGCTTATGAGACCACGCGAAGTCTCTAGTGCGAAATCATTATTATGTCTTTTACTCCGGTTAGTTTCGTCATTAATAATTTTCCAAACCGTCTTTATTTTATTATCGGCTGAATTATTCTTGTTGCTAATACTACTTACAAGCTTAGCTTGGCTTTAGCTACTTTACAAGTATTTTTAAACGTTTTGGAGTAGGTACCAACGTATTTATTGAAAGTTTCAGAGTTAATATAAGGCTTAAGGCCATACAGCTGAAACAATTTTTCTCTACTTTTCCTAAAACCCATATTTGCCCAGTCACTGAACAAAAAATTTGGATAAATAGTTTTAGTTTTCCTCTTCAAAGTGTCATTGAACTCGGTGCGCACTATCGAAAAGAACTCCTCATATAATTCATTTACATTGTTTTTAATTTGGCCTGCTGGGTACACTTAACTTACTAATTAAGTTATTATTAAATCTATTTAGATTGCTTGGTGTTATTTGTCTAGTTTGTATCTGAATTTTGTAATGGTGTATTGGACTTGAACACAACGGTTTGACCACTGTGATCAGAAGGGAGATAGTTTACAATGGCTTTATCTAAGTAGTCGCAGCAACAAAAAACATTATCAATACATGTAGCTGAATTGACAGACTATATAAAGAGGCAGCTCTTCTTGGGGTACGGAAACTGTATATTTCAACAGTTGTGTCGAAAAGTCACTTAAAATGTTTAAAGAGAACTGATTTAAAAACCCTGCAAAGCAAAAGAAAATTCAGAACCCCGAACCCTAGAGTAAACTCTGCGTTCGCCCAAAGACTTCCATCATTCCTACATACTCACATCTACAATAAGGTAAACTCTGTCCTGAAGATCCATAGCTCCTCCTACACCCAAATGAAACACACAGTTAAAATTTGGCTCTTGGAACAATCATACACTTCTTCTGAAAAAATCCTAAGTATAACCAAATAAACTCAACTCACACTTACACACACACATACATACACTCTCACCCCTCCTTCGACACACATACACACACACTCAAACACGGTCGCACACTAAAGAACTGCAGCACAAACGGAAATTAAACCAAGTTTTACTTTTATATCTAAATTTTAAATTTTATTTTAAGAATTCTATTGTTTTTAGGTTTACCTATGTAATGGTGCCCAAGACACAGGCCGTGCCTAGTTTGGGACCAACGGTACCTCCATATTGTAATTTTTAATTAAGAAATAAACGATTTATTATGTATTTATTTGTATTTATTATAATTTATAGTTATGCGGGTTGGCTCTGATTTAAAGAGACTTAATAATCGACTACTATTTGAACTATGCTCTAAGATGTTAATATTGAAGTCACCACAGATAATTAGCGGTTTTTTACCAGTTCCAAGTTTTGCTAGAACATCTTCCATTACTGACTCAAATATGGAGTAGTTTTGATAATTTGGGGGTCTGTAAACGCAAACTATAATATGCTTATCTAGCTCAACACAGGACAGTTTAATGTTATGTTCAACCGACAGATCAACTATATCTTTACGAGTCTTAGATTTATAGAATGTTTAACTAAGATCAATGAACCCCCACGTAGCATATTTTCGGTTAAAACAACTGCCCACACTATAATTTTCATAATTAATTAGCATTTTTTTTTTTCATAATTAATTAGGATTTCCGAAATTATTTTTTTTTATCACGAAACTTGAGTACAAATGCTATGACGATAATAAGCAAAAAATCGAAGAAAGTTTATTAAAACCTATCTCTACATTTACTAATCTTTACTGCAATCTAAAAGAAATTGTGGTCACCCTATTTGCTAATTCAGATAATAAAAATAAAACTCGATTTTCTTATACAATAAAGGGTCTTTTAATTTCTTTCTGGTGTCGAATTTGTTGCACAATTTTTTTCACAAAAGGAGGCAATTTTGTATTTGTCTTATCGTTCATACGATAAGCGTAATAAAACGAAAACAAAAGAAATGGAAGACTGAGGGATAACTTTCAAACAACAAAAAGTGGTGACCTGTTCTTGGTTTCATAAATTTTCACAATTTATTTAGTAGCTTAGAGGATTTCAAACAGTAGCTGTAAGTTAATGATTTCATTATAATTGCGTAATAAACTTTTTCAACACACTTGCTCGTAAAGTGGCTCTTAGCGAACCGCTTTTAGGTCCATAATGCAGTGTATTAAAAACGCGTGCTTTTTCTTTACTTTAATCCACATGTGCTTTATTTCCACAGATAACTATTTACTAGTCGGAGATGCGCGCTTTTTTAATCTCATCAATTCACTTTTTTTTTAAATAGTCTGTAGTCCTTGGTCCCAAAATTAACTAATATTTATTTACTCTAAGGTGAATGCTCAGGGACCACAGACAATTTTGAGGTGAATGCGCAGTGGTAGACCGCGAAATTCAAATTTTCTTAGGTTTTTTGCAATTTTCAGGTCAGTGTCAGGTTGTATCTTGATCACAATATGATTTGCGACTATAACAGGTATGACTTTACACAATGATATAATCATTCGAATCATTAATACATCTTTCTTATGGAAAAGTTCTTAGGGAAAAAATCTAACTTGAAAGATTCTATTCTAATGACTATAATTATGTAAATACATATATATTATAGTCGCGAATGATATTTGATCAAGATACAACCTGATACTGACCTGCAAGTTACAAAAAACGTAAGGATTTTTTTTATTTATCCACCTTAAATTGTCCGTGGTCACTTCCCAAACGAAACGGAAAAGTGACTGGCGTTCTATTATTGCGGATTCTCACTGAACTAATGTATATTTCTCTGTGCCAATAGTACTTTCTAATTCCATACTAAATAAACTACAATTATTTTGTTTTTTTTATTTTTATATAGCGGTCTGGTCAGTGCCTACATGCTCTGTGGTCAGTGCTTTTATTTATACTTGCGCGCGCATTGCTAGTGCTGACTATGCGGAAAATTGGAAAAACAAAAGTAGCGCGCCATTTTCCAAACAAGTTAATATTTAACAATACAAGTTTGTTTTTTCCTCGCAAGTGTGTTGAAAAACGTCGTATGAAACGCGTGTGCATTGATCATAGCACACATGTATCATAATGTACTATTACGTGTATGAGAATTGAGGGCCCATTTAGTACGAAGATATACAAAGTAGGACAGTGTTTTGCGATAATATCTTGTTTTCACAAAGAATCATGCCCACTTTCCATACATTGATTGACCTGTCACTTGATTTGTTTTACAGGTCGCGTCTACCTACAACTAGTGTTGTATAAAAACAATTATTGTTCATAATAACACAATAATTTATTATCATTTCATTTAGAGGCCAGGGAAAAATGTTATTAAGTAAATAAGATTTTGAGGTTATAGCAGCTGTCAGATAAGGTTTGACAGCTGTTATAACCTCAAAAACTGTACGATAATTAAAATCAAATTGTTTCTTAATCGCTGAGAGTTACAATCACTGAGAAATAAATCCCTCTAAATCTCTCTCTCCAATGTAATATCATCAAATCATCATCATCAAATTGGAGCGCGGTCGAACACAGTAGTTATTTATTATTCTCGTAATAACCAGCCCATGCTGAGTTATTATAAAGACTTCGTGTGATGTTATGCTATCCTTGTTTACTACACTTTGTGCAAGTTTGAGCAATTTAGGTACCTACTTACAGTTCATTGAAGTAGGTATCGGTCAAAATCTGTCGTCGCCGTCGAAGCGGACTAGACTCCAGGAGTCGCCTGACAGGCGACATAAATAGATAACGAAAAGAGCTGCACACCTACATATTTTTGGCGAGGACAGGGAAATTAAATAAAAAACAGGATTTGATTTATTATTATTTATTCAATATCTTCTCGTACAACCACTTCATCTAAAAATGCCACTGGAGCCACAATGTTGGTTTCATGCCTGTGATCATGCATTAAGTTGATCATCCTTATTGTGAGGCTTGATGGGTTTTCTTTGAGAATGTGGTTACTTTGGCGATTGAGCAATGATCGACCACAAACGGGGCATACTTGAGCATGACCATGTCGAGATGAACCAACAGATGGATCACATTCATTTTTTCCATGAATCAGAGCATTAATAGTCTGCATGGATACATCAAAGCACGCTTCACAAATGTAATCTTTTTCCGTTATCTGAAAAACAAATAAAATAAAAATAGTTTATTTCTCACCGTTAAAAGTTACAATTATACAAATAGGTAGGTACATGACAAGTAGGTACTTCAACATTTTGTGGTGATCATAATAAGGTGCACATAGTATTGACCCTTGCCCCTAAACTAGGCAGGAGCCTGTATCTCAGGGGATAGTTTTCAGCTATTGACATTTTAATTTTTATCTGAGGACTACTAAATCACCATCACATTCACTATTAATTAATTAAATAATTCGTCTTAGTAAGTACCATTAGAGAGTGCTAGGGTTTGTTGGTGAGTTTGAAGATATGAGGTATGGATGTGGGTATGTGTGGTGAAATAGAGGTCTGTGTGTGAATGATGTAGAGGTGAAGTAAGTGAGGAAAGTGTGTTTGCGTGGCAGATAGGGTTATACACAAAGGGTCATTAGATATTCAGTGTCTTCGTAAATTATGAGATTTTAAAGCCTACAATGGAAATAAGTATGTGTATTTAATTTGTATTTTTACATGTTTTGTTTTAAACAGCTGTCTAAAAGAACCACTTTAGCTAAAACATGGGGAAAATCTAGATGTAACTAACACATTCGGTCAGTGGGTCGTCTTAGGGGCGTCACCTATTTCTAGTAGGTAGTACTAGTTATATTTTTCGTGTAACTTGAAAAAATATACTTTACCACTTCTAAATATCAATTCTTTTTTATAAAACAATACGCTAGCCTCCGTTGACTGGATACTAAATCGTTAGGTACTTCATTGTTATTATACTTACTATTACTGGAGATATCCAAGTGCTAATACGAGATGACTCTGCTATCAAGCTGAAGCGCCCGATAACGCCGAAGCGTATTAACACTTATGTTGCGGTTTATACAAAGCAATCTCGTAGAAGGCTCCATAACACTTTCCAACAAGAGTGTTAACATAACTTAGATCCCAATCAAAAGCACTAAATCGGTATCCGTATAACACAGGCCAAAGTAATCGTAAGTGGTAGGTATCTAAGTCCATGGAAAATGCAAAAGTTGTAAGGGTATCAGAAAATCCAAGATCGCACAGTACATTATGAAACGAACGACTGCAAAATGTCAAACAAATGACAGCAGTCACACTGTCACAGCGGCAGCCTGTCATTCGTTGCGACTAAAGAAGTCCGTTTTACGCGTAACCTGTCAACTGTACACTTAAAATGGAACGTGTGTAAAACACGTTCCGTTTCCAAAAGTATATTGAGAATGATAAACATAATATAAATTGTATTTTTTCCTGGCTTCATTTAAAAATTCAATTAAGTGATACGAAATAAGCAAAAAAAATGCAATTTTTTAAGATATTTTACATCACTAGACGCGTTCGAAAATTTTCAGGTCAAAACTGGACATGATTCTTTTGTTTGGCATTAGCTTAGATTTTGGCATAAAGACTTTTTCTGTAGTGTCCATGGTTTATCAGTTTCAGGTGGGCCCTCAATCCTCTATGTGAGAACTGAGGGCCCAACGTTACAGTCTATAACTCGGTAATTTGACTTTCACAAAATCTGATTCCAACTTTCACAATTCTTTGGGAATGTTCACTAAATCCTAAGCACATTTTCAAAGAGTTTTTACAAAGTGGCCCTCACACCACACGCACATAAGTTTTCAATACGAGATAGAAAGTTGTCTGTTTAGTATTATGAAACTCGTTCCATGAATCCAGCGATGCAGCTGAGACAGGTATTGAAATCAGACGAAGGATAATGGTACCCACCCACACAAGCTACAAATATTATTTCTGTGTTGTAGATCTCTTATACAGCTCAATACCATTGACAACTTAATTTGGTCGGGTTATACGCGAAGATTTAGTATGGAAAAGTAATGAAAGCTAATTTCTCTTAAAATACAAAACTTGGGAATCTGAATTTTTGGTCGGTTTAACTTCTTTAGGAGTAGGTACCAATTTTTGTACAAATTTGGGAAGCAATCATAGAGTTTTTAATAGGGAAATCTTGAAATGAAAATTTGGCACCGTGACTACCGCCACCCCACCAATGGCATGGTATATCTCGTAAACTACTGGAGTACTAGTGTCGAATTTTGGGTAGGTACTAATTTTATCTTGCAGGGTACTAATTTTCTATGTAGGCTTTTGAGGAAAGCGACAAGCCTCTCTAACTTGGAATCAACATTCAAAATCGTGGTCCTGCTGAACAATTGCGAGAAAGTTATCATCGTTGATTTCTCGGTAAATACAAATGTTACAGTTCTGTTTTTTTTACGTAATAAATCACATTTATGGGTAGGTACCTACTAATTATTTGTATACTTAGATTACCTGTAGCGTGCCCCCTTTTTCGGCGCTCATGGTGGTCCTGCTGAAGGGAGCGTGACTACCGCCGGACCACCTTCAAAGTAGATTTTCTCGAAAACTACTAAGGTACCAATTTTGTGGTTTTTTATTTATTTATTTATAAAAGGTACACCAACAGCTTCTGTATACAAGATATCAATTAACAATAGGTAACCTCAGACCAACAAAAAAAGATAGACAGCGCGCCACGAACATTAAAACTGAAGCCACCTTTTTATCTATGTGTGTATTGAAGGCTTGCCATTTGTTAAATGTTTTCCCTATAATTTGGGGATATTTGTGCGAGTAGGAACTAGTATAATATTGTACGAGTAAGATATTGTTGAGTATGGTATTGGTATTAATTGGAAACCCAAAATATTCAATACATAAAAAAGAAAATAGGAATATAACTCGAAGTAACAAATCATATTTATATGTATGTATTAATCGAATGGGGAAAATTTAAATCGTATTATGGCAGCCCCCGCACCTTATGTCACTACTTTCGTTCGTTGAGGTTTTTTGTTCCAAGTAATCTAAAATTTAATATTATAGAAACGATATTATTTCAAGTACTTACAAGTGAAAGTGATTCCGTGAGACTTTTTATGTGATTTGCTGTTGTTTTTGCAACTTTTCACTGCACAGGAAGGCGTAATTATATTTTTTTAACCTATGTTAACTTGACGACGACTCGTGACGTACTAAGAGCGATGAGCATGGTTTTAGTGTAGGTGTGTGCGTGAGCGTGTATGTTTAATTGCAGGAGCACGGTTTTATGGCTTCACTTTTGATGTACGCGGCGCGCCGTCTTTCTTTTTTTGTTGGTCTGAGTAGGTAACAGTCATGTGCTTATACAGTTGCCAATAACAGGTGAACCAACATTCTCGAATACATTGATAACCTAAGGTAAAAACGAAATGTGTAAAAATTAAGTGAAAAAACTAACTACAACTAAACAGAAATATAAAATGGAAAAAGTTAAAAGTAAAATATAAGTTACAGATGGTTACAGAGATTGTAAGAAAACCTACATATTAATACAACGAATCTTATCTTTAGATTGTGTGGGTTGCGTGCTTTGTGGCCTTAAAATTTGGGTTTTAAAGTTTTTTGAGGAGTCATGGTATATATCAACATCGGGAGTGGATTTTATATAAGTAAGAATTCATCTCTCGGCTGAGCCTATTGAGAGGTGAGTTTACTCCTATATTTGTGTTGGATGCTTTAGTGCAGAACAAATGGGTAATGGGATATCTGGGTAAATTATAGGGGACTTTTAGTCCAATTTGTTCAGTTAATTTATCGCAGTCCATTCTATTGTTAACCAATTTGAAAAAGAACATGAGATCTTGTACCAGTCGACGGTCGCGCAGAGTAAACATTTTGTAGCATTGGGTACGCTGTTCGTATGGACACCGAGGAGATATATATCGTGTGATACTTCCTGGCCGCGCCACAGTGGAAAATTAAAGAAACATGTTTCTAGATTAATTGTACCCTTTATGTACTTTAGGGTACATGTAGTGAAAAAAATTGTACCTCAACGAATAATGAAATATAATGAAGTTTTGGTGGCGCGGCTGGGAAGTATACTTCCTGGCCGCGCCACCACGATTTTTGTAAACTATTAGGCGTACCCGGACATAGTGTACACCAAAGAATTGTACCAAAATTGTTCTTTTCCGTACGCTATAAAGAGATTCGAAAATTTTATTACTTTAGAAATTATAGCCTTGTGTAGGTGGCGCGGCCAGGAAGCATACTTCCCAGCCGCGCCACCAAGTTTTATTAGGCGTACCCGGACATAGTATACGCTAAAGAATTGTACCAAAATTGTTCTTATCCGTACGCTATAAAGAGATTCAAAAAATGTATTACTTTAGAAATTATAGCCTTGTGTTGGTGGCGCGGCCAGGAAGTATACTTCCCAGCCGCGCCACCAAGTTTTATTAGGCGTACCCGGGTACGCCTGTCCGGACATAGTGTATGCTAAAGAATTGTACGCATTATGTACTACCCAAAAACATAATAATATTACGGAATACTGTAATATATTAAGAGAAAACATCAAAACAAACTTAAGCGCATCAGCAGACTTGCTGATCTTTGTACCTACTAGATGTGGCCTCCAAATTAGAAGTAGCTACTGGAATTATCTCGGTGGGATGGTTGAATAACTTGCACAGAAGGGCGAGAAATGAGCAACACAATACGAATCGATATGCTAATCAAGAAAAATAGACCATCAGGAACCAGATAAGAACTTGGTAGGTAGGTACTTAGGTATTAGGGACGGTCAGCAACGAAAATCGTCAACACTTACTTTTACGAGTCAATAATTATGATTTCAAAAACTGAAATGTAAGATCTACTTCGTCGTTAACTATACCTGTTAAACTATGGTGTCTTTGGATTTGTATTTTAGGTTTTTGCCATCGACTTCCGAAATTAAAGTTATTTTTAACTTTATAGTGTTTTTGGAAGTCGGTTGTTTTTTTCCGATGGCCATTTGTGGTCTTCATCATTAGCACCACTTTACCAAATCATAATTTCCGAGAGCAAATGCTCAAGTTACCTTAATAATAGACTAAGGCAAGAAAATTTTTGCTAAGGACTAAGTTTATGTTACGCTTGGTCGTGTAAAGACGCTGGATGGCATTGTATTATGCGACTTGGAAAATAAAAAAAATTGCCAAATTGCTAAATAGACCACATGACGAAAAGTCATTGCGTGAAATGCAACGATTGAGGCTTTTATAAATCATCATCAGCCTATTGCAGTTCACTGCTGGACGTAGACCTCCCTAAGTTTGCGCCAACGTTCACGGTCCTCCGCTTCTCTCATCCACCCACTACCGGCAACCTTTGTTAGGATAATTATACAGAAGAAAAACTCGCAAAAGTATTTCACTTTAAGAAGTATTTATTAGTTTTTAGACTAGATGCTGATAATCCTGGCTGCAGCATCAGGCCAGACTTATGTCAACATTGCTTTGAACTTAAAATTTAGTCCTGTTTAAAATGAGCCCAAACACGACTACGGTGCTGTAATTTCAACTTCACAAAAAGGAGGAGGTACTATGTTCGGATGATTGTTTTTTTTTTGTATGTTAGTTCGTCGAATACTCCGCCAATTGTCGACGGATTTTCAAAATTCTTTTTTTGTTCGAAAGTAGATAGTTCTGAGCTAGTGCCACTGTCACCAAGTTAGGATCTGATGATGGGATCTTAGAGAAATCGAGGGCAACCCTCAAATTTTATAGGCTCACTTATTGTTTTTCGCATATTTTATGAAGCATCTTGTATATTTGCGTATGGTTGTCACCATGTCAGGTAGCTGGGCTGATGATGGAAGGCACAACTCCTTAACAGTAAGAAGTTACTCGAACAGGGAAGGAGGCATGAAAATTGCCGGCAATATTGCGAAAGTTGCCAAAACTGCCGCGAATGTTTCCAAACTTGCCGGCAACATTGGCAAGAAACGTGTAAATATAAAACATTATTTTCTTTATATAATTGCATAGTAGGATAAAATAGCGGTTTGTAGGATGGTAGTTTTTATGCTTATCTACATTATCCAACCTAAAATTTTAGTATTTGCATTTATTTTCTTACTGTAATACTAAAGAAAAGAAACAAGCTATCCACGATACTTCATTGGTAATGAAACCATGACTATTTTAGAGAAATCATCAATTTCTTTTTTTCTACATTCTTATATGTAACCACACTTTTATGTAAGAAAGTATATACATGTATATGTATACATATCTGTATGTATAAAAGGGTCAAACCTTGCAAGACGATTTGATCAGCAACAACAAGTTAATGTTTTTAACTGACTTCAAAAAAGGAGGTTCCTTATTCGACCCGTATGTAATGTATATGTATGTTTGTATGTCCGCGATTTTCTCAAAACCGATTTTAAAAATTCTTTTCGACGGCACGATTTGTCAAGTGGCTAAGCGACTAGTGTGGAGTAACGTACCAACGTAGCATTCAAGATTTAAGTTATCGTAAATAAATAAAAAAAAACGGGCAAGAGCGAATCGGACTCGCGCACAGAGGGTTCCGTACCATCATATGTATTTAAATTTTCATCGGCGAGGCCTTTAATCGTCAGAGAATTTTAATACTGTGCACTGCGGTGTAGAATATTGCAGCTTTATGTCAGCGCCATCTCTTGACCGATAATGGAACTAATGTACCTTTTCATAATGATTTCTGAAAAGTGAGCTATTTAGAGACTTCGTTTTATTTTTCCTGTAATCTTTACATAAACTTCTATCAAATAGAATAATTTTAGATTTTTTCTTTGCAAACTTCGGAGATTAGGGCGGGAACGGTATTTTTTTTTACATTTTTCATCAAAAGTCGAAAACTAAAACCGAAAAAAAAAGAAATGTTTGAGAATGTGCAAACTGCGCTCTTTCATATGATACTCCACATGCTCTAGTAGCCCCACTTCGAATTTTTCAGACCCCCTTTCAGTACCTGTTGCAAAAAATATACATATACGAGTATTTTTATTTCTTTCTCATTTGCAAAATAGTTGGGCAAAAGTCATCTAAAACTATTCCAAATTTCAAAAGTGTATAGGACAATGCTGTTCAGCTGCGTTCTTAGTTGGTGGAAGGAGCTGAAAGCTAAAAAAATAAAAAAAATTCTACACTTTTTCAAAATTCTAAAGCGTAGTCGTTTTTTCGAAAATTTTCACTTTTCCGGAAAGAGTAGTTCGAAAATGGGTACAAATTCGAAAAAGTGTGTAAGATAAAAGTCGTAGAAAACTGTATTAGGTTTCATTACGCAGGAGATATTTTTTCTCTACGCCGCACCGTTTTAAAGATATTAGCGAAAAACTCAAAAGGGGGAACTTTTATCCCTCCCCCACTTCGGGTCACCTCCTAGACTTAGAAGGGACCTCCTAGAGGGGGCTTTTAGTATGTATACTCCCTTAGCACCCTGAACTACTTTCTGAAGAAATCGCTTAGGGCCTAGCTCACGTACTCGACAACTGCTTTGTTAAGTGGACTAATAGTGTCATAGCGACAAGAGGGCAACATGTCCTGAGGAGCTTATGAGAAGTGGAGAGGTATTCCACGGCTATCAGGACAATCCCGGAAGTACGGTCAAGATTCCTACCAGCATCTTACTGGAATTCTTCCTTCCTCCGAGCACGTTTGCTCTTGCGAATCTCCACTCAAGCCGCCCAATAAAGGCAAGAATGTGGTGGGAGCTCTGTTCCTCCTCATTGTTCACTCCAGCCGGCCAATGAAGGCAAGCCAGAGGTGAGGAACAACACTTCTAAAAAAAACGTAGAGATGCGGCGGGGGGGATATTATTATTATAGTTTTCTGTATTTTCAACTTCCGATTCATCCATAACGAAATCGTCATCTGCTACATATTTATCAATGTTCTCGGCTGTCTTTTTATTTCCGTCAAGGAGCCCTAAATTTTAAGTTTATATTAAATGCCTGTGTATTATTTTATTTTTAAATAAAAATATAATTAACGTAAATTTGGTAGACAGCATACACAATACATCTAAAACTCACGTACTCTTCTAGACCAATCTAACGAGCCCAATCTCGGTAGCTTTACGTATATCAGTGCGTAGATCCTATGACCACCTTCCAACTCCATCATCAGGCTGGCACAGTATTATCATAATATTACGTTCCCACCAGACTTACATAAGTATTTATGATTTCAGCACTATCAGACTTCAAGAAATAAATGAAAATTTAAGTTACTTAAAGAAAAGTCTAAAAAAATTACAAAAGAACACTAGCCAGTTGTATGATTTATATTTATTTCATTCGGTATCAATACACTCTTTATTTGTTTATAAAATTTATAAGTGCAATTCTCAAAAAACTATGGGTTCAGCTATCATGAAGTTACGTTTACCCTACTTTAACTTTATCTTCACATATTTGCATTAATAATTATAAATTACTTAAGTATAATTATCAATATACCATACAGGCTTACTAGTAATACGTATAATTACACCATTACAAAAAACCTTATGAGCGCATAAACATTAAAAATCGCATTTGAAAAAACTTATGTAATCTGGCAATTTTGGCAACTTTCCGGCAATATTGACCAATATTGCCGGCAATATTGGAAACTTTCCTAGTAAGTTTCGGAAACATTCGGCAATTTTCATCCCTAGGAAGGACTGTTTTAGTAAATTGTTTTGATGTTTGATAGGGCATTTGCCACATTTGGTCTCATGATCATCAAGTTATGACCTGATGCTGAAGTCAGGATAGTCTGCAGAGTATCTAACTTCTCGACAACTAACAGCAGATATATAGTGCTTAGGCTCATTGAAAAGGGCTCGATGTGTGGATAAACGTACTGTTAATGAGGAACACTGAAGTACGTAGAGACCTGATTATTAAAGTAACATGAGCATTTGCTCTCGGAAATTATGATTTGGTAAAGTGGAGCTGATGATGAAGACCAAAAATGGCCATCGGAACTACTCAATGACAAATATTTCACGGGTTGCGATGCGATTCGATTACTTTAAGCAATTTATGCTCATTACAATGCGTATGGTGAAGTGGAGCTGATGGTGACTTCTCAATCAGCTCCAGTTCTCCTGGTTCTTACTAGGAGAACTCCTCAACAATTAACGTCCCTGCACCGGGAAAAGCAATATTTTGTAAAAGGTGATAAGCAGTTGACATTAGGCTATTATAACTTATATAAATTACAAACTGACCTGCTAAAAAGTGAAAAATAAAAACTTTTTTACAAAAAAAACAACCGGCTTCCAAAAACACTATAAAGTTAAAAATAACTTTAATTGCGGAAGTCGATGGCAAAAACCTAAAATACAAATCCAAAGACATCATAGTTTAACAGGTATAGTTAACGACGAAGTAGATCTTACATTTCAGTTTTTGAAATCATAATTATTGACTCGTAAAAGTAAGTGTTGACGATTTTCGTTGCTGACCGTCCCTAATACCTAAGTACCTACCTACCAAGTTCTTATCTGGTTCCTGATGGTCTATTTTTCTTGACTAGCATATCGATTCGTATTGTGTTGCTCATTTCTCGCCCTTCTGTGCAAGTTATTCAACCATCCCACCGAGATAATTCCAGTAGCTACTTCTAATTTGGAGGCCACATCTAGTAGGTACAAAGATCAGCAAGTCTGCTGATGCGCTTAAGTTTGTTTTGATGTTTTCTCTTAATATATTACAGTATTCCGTAATATTATTATGTTTTTGGGTAGTACATAATGCGTACAATTCTTTAGCATACACTATGTCCGGGTACGCCTAATAAAACTTGGTGGCGCGGCTGGGAAGTATACTTCCTGGCCGCGCCACCAACACAAGGCTATAATTTATAAAGTAATACATTTTTTGAATCTCTTTATAGCGTACGGATAAGAACAATTTTGGTACAATTCTTTAGCGTATACTATGTCCGGGTACGCCTAATAAAACTTGGTGGCGCGGCTGGGAAGTATGCTTCCTGGCCGCGCCACCTACACAAGGCTATAATTTCTAAAGTAATAAAATTTTCGAATCTCTTTATAGCGTACGGAAAAGAACAATTTTGGTACAATTCTTTGGTGTACACTATGTCCAGGTACGCCTAATAGTTTACAAAAACCGTGGTGGCGCGGCCAGGAAGTATACTTCCCAGCCGCGCCACCAAAACTTCATTATATTTCATTATTCGTTGAGGTACAATTTTTTTCACTACATTTACCCTAAAGTACATAAAGGGTACAATTAATCTAGAAACATGTTTCTTTAATTTTCCACTGTGGCGCGGCCAGGAAGTATCACACGATATATCACCGAAGGCATATGCTAGGTGTTTTGTGAAGGCCCTTTGGATGCTTTCTACTCTTTGTGAGTGTACTGCATAGTGCGGGCTCCACACCACGCTGGCAAATTCAAGGTGGCTCCGAACTAAGGCGTTATACAGGAAAAGTTTTTAACCAGTGCGCAAATTTTGACATAATAAACTTGAATATATTTTAATAAACACGTATTTTTTGTTTTGATATGTTTCAATAGTAAAAAATTAAGTTAACGCTTACGAGACTTGTTTACTCAGAAATTTATTTTATGGACGTCGCTTGCCAGTCCGTCGACCGGTCGCCCGATTCACGCCGCGCGTCGACCGGTCGCCTGACGCGCCAGCTGCTATCAGAAGTACTCACGCGCGCTCGCGGATTATTGACCCCAGTTTAGCGCTACAATTTTTTAAGTTTAGACTGTGTAAAGTTATTTGTAAACGTAATTTTTCGTAAATTCCAAATTATCCTTCATACTTTCATGGGCTTAGGACCATCAAAATGCAGAAAATAAATCATAATAAGTAAGAAAGTAATACGTTTTAGTCCATTCAAAATAAAACATTTAGGTATGATAGGTACTTAGACATGATACAATTTGCGTCAATGTCTAATCAAAGATAACTTAAGACACTAAGATTGTTTATAATTTCTTCTTACCTCTACATTTTATTAATCACAATAATTTTAGGTATTGTTCGAAGTGACCTCCTCCTTTTGGTCAGTGGGTCGTCTTAGGGGTTTTCAAGGCATAAACGTGCACGTTTAAATAAGTAAGCATTTAGTTTGTTTAGGACACTAACACCACTTTTTACTTCATTGAAAGCGTTGTTTCATACACCTTGGTTTGCTGCTAAAATTGTCCTCTCATTAGGGACCGTGGGATTGAGGATCCCTTCGGCTCGCATACGAGGTACGCTCTCCCTTTCGTATCTTCTTCGTGCTGCTCGTAAGTTTTCATTGCTTAACAAATACACTCGCACCATTTCATAATACTCGCGGTGAGTAAAATGAGACATTGTCACTACGCTAGTCTAGTACGCGGCACGCGCGCAGGGACGGCGAACTCCGGCGAAGGGACATCCGACCTCCGCTTCCGCAAGTGACGTACTGCATGTGCATGCGTTTTGTTTATCAAACGCCGGCGCCGCGCCGCATGCCCCCGCACCCCCCTCTCGTGCGCTGGGCATGGTCCAGCGGCCGGCGAGCGGCCTTCGTGTTTTCATTCATGCTCATTCATAGTATTACTATTAAATTATATCCATGTCTTGCTTATTTCAAATTGGGACAAAGTGGAAAAATGAAAAAAAAAAAGTCATAATCTAAAAATGGAAATGTGTTCTATTGCTTACACTGAGCCACCAAAAAAAATTTGCGCACTGGTTAAAAACTTTTCCTGTATAGCACAGTTTTTGTTCTTACCAGCTTAAACCCTTTAGTACTTCTTTTAAGAAATCCTAGTAGCCGTGCCGATTTCGTAACAATATTATCAATATGGCTCCTGAAGTTGACTTTACTGTCCATGATGATGCCAAGATCACGAACCTCATTTACAGTTTCCAATAGGTAATGATCCTTTTATATTATATGAGACAGAACTGGACTGTTTTTTCCTCGTGAATCTTATATGGCTACATTTTTGTACATTAAGTTTCATGTGATTAAGACTGCACCAATGCTCAATTCTATCCAAATCCTCCTGAATTAGGGTAGCATCTTCATTTGAAGTTATAGTTCAATAAATTTTAAGATCGTCGGCAAACATTAGATATTTACAGTGATGGATTTGGACAGTAATATCGTTAATTAAGAGTAAAAATAGAACCGGTGCAAGGTGAGAACCCTGAGGAACTCCTGAGTCGGCATAGTATGGTTCGAGTACTAATGAGTACCAATTGAGTACTAATTATTTACCAAATATGAAAGCGATTGGCGTTGGTTGTCCGGCGGTAGTCACGGACATCAAATTTCCCAATCAACTTTTAACCTTATGTTTTAGCAATAAAGTTGAAAATCTTTTAAAGAAATTTGACAGATTGATACATTTTGACCCGCGTCATAGGTATTGCACTTTTGTAGAAAACAGCATTTTTTATGTTACCGGCGAAAAATGTCATCGCAGGTTGTGCGTAGATATTCCTGACACCCTGAATGGTACAGAGCCCGTGCTGTTTTAGTAGGGTCTGCCTATGTCCGTGACTACCAACGCCAATTTTATTGCTTTCATATTTGGTAAATAATTAGTACCTACTCGAACAACAAAATTGGTAAGTACCTTAGAAGTTTTCTAGAAAATCGAATTTGAAGGTGGTCCGGTAGTCACGCCCCCTTCAGCAGGACCACCATGAGCGCCGAAAAAGGGGGCACGCTACAGCTATTCTAAGTATAGGTACAAATAATTAGTACCCTTGGAAACCCTGAGACCTAGGTCCGTGACTACCGCCGGACCACCAACGCCAATCGCTTTCATATTTGGTAAATAATTTTATTGTTGTATAAATTTGGAAAGAAATTACAGTTTTTAATCTTGAAATGAAAATTGGCACCGTGACTACCGCCACCCCACCAATGACATGGTATATCTCGTAAACTACTGGAGTACTAGTGTTGAATTTTGGGTACTAATTTTATCTTGCAGGGTACTAATTTTCTATGTAGGTTTGAGGAAAGCGACAAGCTTCTCTAACTTGGAATCAACATTCAAAATCGTGGTCTGCTGAACAATTGTGAGAAAGTTATCATCGTTGATTTCTCGGTAAATACAAGTGTTACATTCTGTTTTTTTTTTACGAAATAAATCACATATAAGGGTACTAATTATTTGTATATTTAGAATAGCTGTAACGTGCCCCCTTTTTCGGCGCTCATGGTGGTCGTGTACTAAAGAAAGCGATTGGCGTTGGTGGTCCGGCGGTAGTCACGGACATAGAAAGTTATCATCGTTGATTTCTCGGTAAATACAAATCACATTTATGGGTACCTACTAATTATGTATATACTTAGAATACCTGTAGCTTGCTCCGTTTTTCGGCGCTCATGGTGGTCCTGCTGAAGGGAGCGTGACTACCGTCGGACAACCTTCAAAGTCGATTTTCTCGAAAACTACTAAGGTACCAATTTTTTGGTTCGAGTACTAATTAGTACCAATTGAGTACTAATTATTGACCAAATATGAAAGCGATTGGCGTTGGTGGTCCGGCGGTAGTCACGGACATTGGCGAAAGAGCAGGCATGGGAAGGCATGAATTTATGTGTATGTAAGTAGTTTTAGAAGTAGGGAATTAGGAAATAATAACATTCACCTGCTCCGGGACTCGGCGTGACGTAGTGTCACACCGAATCACATTGCAGTATATATTTTTGTAGATATAGTTATATTTAATGGCGACAGAAAATACACTTGAAATTCTTAAAGTATATGTCGACTGTGGCGTCGAAGCTCAGTTGTTTCGTCGTTATGGATGGCGAACCATTACTATCTACTTCATACTTAAGTTTAAATATTGACACATTAATTGAAAATCACAATTACTAGTTATATATAATGTGAATGAATTATTAATTAAAGAAAAAACATAACTATACATATTACAATGTTTTTTTTTTTCTTACGTTTCCCTATCTGTCTAAATAGTATAAACATACATACTCGAAATACTTATAACATATGAGTAATTACGATTAATTTGTATAATAGCTACTAACTTATAACAATTTTATAATGAGTGTGAATAATTATTTTATGTTGATTATAATATCGATTAGGTATTGTATTATATCCTACCAAGAGACAATAAAGTGAGCATCGTTTAAACACTGGTCAATCCATAGTACTTATCTCTTCTCTGACAAAATGCAATACGCCTTTTGTATCATAAACCGATGGTCACAAAATGCTAGCGCTTATCTTTATTGTCTCAACAATTTAACACGTTACAATGGGAGTACGACATTAATATTACTGTGATGCTTAAATATTAGTTCTAAGCTAAATCTATTCCTATGTTCGTAAACATAGTCATTTCGAAATTACCCTTAGAAGTTCCACTACTAAGCAGACAATCTCATCAAGGTAGCGACCGCGTGTTCGCGCTACTGTTCGCAAGCAGCCAGCTGTCAATATATCGCATTACACTGAAACAGGCTCTCATACAGGATGGTCGGACAAATCTTCAGCCTTATTATTAAATAAAATTTAGAATATTGTATATACTACATATGAATTAATGGGACGTGGCTACGCAGCTACTCAGAGGCTGGTTTGCCACGCTTCTACCTACAACGAATGCGTACGCGACGATTAATACATCATTCCCTAAACTATCTACTTCCTTATATTTAATTCCTTACTTTGTTTCTAATGGCAGTGATGGTCAGCAGTTGTCGGGAGGGACCAAAAATGTCGACCATGCCCCGGGAAATCAAATCAAAAATTTTATAAGACAAACAAATTCGGAACCAATTTTTTTTTTGTTTTTTTCCTGTTTTTTTTATTACTATGAGCGGAGCGGGCCTTCTCTTCGTCCGTACCGGCCGCAACTCCTCTTACACTAACGTAATCTTGGTTACGTGCAATAACTATTATTCTATGATTACCATTTATTCGACATAAACATGTAGCAATTTCAAAACCTATCCATACTTATAATTTTAAGCCCTAACATTAATCAAATTGAGATGTAAAGATGGAACTAAAAGCACAGGTAACATGTACTGTGCTTATCTTCAAACCGACTAAAATCGACATTCTACTATCAAGCCACGATGCGAAAACCATTTACTTACATTATTACAAATTTTAAAATTAACCATTCAACTTCATCGCGTACTGCCAACAACCGGATCGACACACAACGTTTAAACGCTATCGTGAAAATTATGTGTGAAACTGGAATGTACTTTAGTGATTTACTACCTAATTATATAGCTTTAAGCCTGTTTCAGTGCCTAACGCCGTAACTCAACCCTGAGCACAAACATGTCTGAAAATAAAGAACTTTCATTCAATTATTCAGTCGTAGTGTTTGGCTTTAACCAAACAGTTAAGGAATTAATAATGAGAAACAGTCTTAATCGATTATTTTACAAAACCTGTCTCAACGTAGTAATAGATAACTAAGGGCTTGTCAAAAATTATAATATATTAAATGAGTATAAAGACGTGCATTATTATGAGACAGACGTGACGTCGGCGTCGAAAGCGCAGAAACAAGCAAGCAGGCGGGAACGACTGTCACATCGTCATATTTGTAACCATTGTTAGAGCACGCCGCATCAAGTTTCTGCATTTTCTTGATAGTAAGCGAGCTCAAAGTCATCGACTGAATAATCACAATGCAAGAAATTTCATAAATACTATAAATTTTGAGTACATTTCTTTCTAAACCTTAACAATTAATACATTATCAAAATTTTATGGACTATGAATTATTAATAACATGAAAAACAGTCTTCCAGGTTATTCGTTTATCAAAAATTTGTAAATTGTAAAAATTTTATTTGTATAAAGATAAACCAATAAAGTACAAGAATCTCAAAACAGTCTAATCATACACATTAGCTCTTTCTTTAGAGTTGAAGAGCTATGTTTTTAAGAAATGCATCATTCTTTCCAATTTATCTAAATCAGCCAATTTTTGGTATCAAATATTCTAGACTTACAAAATAGAGAAAAACATAGAGCGCCATTGGCGCTGAAATATTAATGAAAAATGAGATTTGTGAAAACAAAATCTCGAATATACGACGCTTCATACAAAAGAAGGAAATAATGGCGTGTCTCAGTTTGTAATAATAACGATAATTTAAAAATAACATTCATAGCCCTGTTCAAAGACCCTGTCAGAATATTACGGACTCTAAAGGTGGTAACAAACAATTAGCTTTAATGATATACGGCAACGATGCAGCGGTTGTAAATTATAGGTAACGAGTAGGTAATGTTGAAGCAACTTGGCCCAATACTTTTTCACTCCCATCCTTATTGACGAGTACACGCCTGATTATCATATTGCTTCAGGCGAACAACTGCAGACTCCAGTTCCATACATGACGATACATTGACGCGATGCAAGTGGACTATCTCGAATTAATTACATACTCTATTAATCATTTTGGATAAAATGTTTGCCTAATCCTGTAAGTACCTTATAAACTGCAATACTTATCATATTTTGATTCATTCAAACATTTAATGACAGAATTATCAAATATTATAAACACATATAGCATTGAACATTACACACAAACTACTTCCGTAAATATATATAAACAAACAAAATTTATCTAAGACGAAATGGTTAATATACGACACGACATCACGTGAACTCTTTATATATAAGAATGGAGAGCACAAGAATAATACAATAAAGACGCTATCGCGCCCCCTTAACTGAAGGTAACGGGAAAGACAAATGGATTTACACGCTTATAATTTACAGAATCTACGACGAGTCTGACTCTTAAGAGTATAATTCAACTTGTTAATTATTACACGGTAAGTATAATGAAAATCAGCGCCGTACATCTTGTGTTCCTTTACTTTTCTTTCTCAGTGTCCTTGTCCTTGCCTTTCTCATCTGCTTCCTTTTCCAGTTCCTTTTCTTTCTCGTCGCCCTGTAACAGTGAGATTACAAGTTCAGCTTCAAGTTTAGACAAACCATATACTTAGATAAATAACTGTTTTATTTTTATAATGTTAGTGATAAGTACCTTGCCCTTTTCGGGTTCATCTGGTAGCGGCTGCTTCTCATTGGGGCCGGTGCCCTCTTTGGTGTCCTTGGTCTCCTTGGCGGGCTTGGGCAGGTGCGCGTTCAGGTCGAGCGTGGAGCAGATGTCATCCCAGTCGTTGAAGGCGCGCTCCTTGATACGCGACACCAGCCCCACGAGGTTCGGGAACAGCTCGCTCATGGCGTCTCGCAGCGGGTGGGGCACTTCTTTGTCGATGAAGTGAACTTGTGCGAGGTTTGCGAACGCAACCACATCCAACTGAAGACAATGTGAAAAAAATCAATCAAAATCAAAATATTTTATTTCACATAAACCTACATGGGCACTTATGAAAAGTCAGAAGCTAGGTGCACGGTTCCAATTGGTCGTTTCCTATCTGAAGAACCGGCCAGAAACTCCACGGTTACTCTTTTCAAAAATAATTGGCTTTTACAATGTTTTCAAATTACAGTAGGTATGGGAGGACAGCGTAGGCCGGTCAACAAGTACCAGGTACTTGATAAAATAAATAAAGGGTCTTGACAGTCAGACGGACGGACGGACAACAAAGTTAACCTAGGGTTCCGTTTTTTCCTTTTGACATACGGAACCCTAAAAATGGTCTACAGATGACTAAAGTCTACAAGGCCTACAAAGTCCATTAACAAAATAAGAATCTATCAAAAGGATAAATAAAATATAAAAACCAACTAAAAACAAGTGATATGATTGACATTACAACCACTAGTAAAGAGGTTTTTCATTAACTCTCATTAGTATTCAAGACACATAAATTACATAACAAAGGAATAAATTGATTGAGGCCGGAGGCCTATATAATTATATTGTTGCTCTAATTCATAAGAAATATAATTATTACTAAATCTGTTTTTCAAATGTCATCATCATCATCTGCCTAGCCTTTTCCCAACTATGTTGGGGTCGGCTTCCAGTCTAACCGGATGCAGCTGAATACCAGTATTGTTTATTGTTTATTGTTTTTCAAATGTATTTCTATCGAAGTTACTTGTTTAAAGCAATTTATCTTATCTCAGTTGGAATCCCATTAGAGTAATGGATGAACAAACTAAAACTTGGCGTCTATGATAAAACCACATGAGTCACCCCAGCGACCACACCGCAAGCTTAGCGACAGGAAGACTAAACTAGCGCTTTGTTTTCTTATCTTGCCGATGGCATCTGTGCTTTAAACAAAGACATTAATTATGTCTCAATACTGTTGATAAATCAAATCTAAGTTATCTTAGCTTGCGAAGTGGTATTTGCTCCGTTTCGAACTAAATTCGGTATTAAAAACACTTACAAGAGTTGGCTCATCTCCGAAAAAGAAAGGTCTATCTGACAGAAGATCCGAAAGAACTCGGAGATCATTTTTGCCGAACTCAAGGATTTCTTCTTGGGAATGCACACCAATGCCATGAGCCTTTGCTTTTTTCATGCCCTGAAAGTAATTAAACATAATATTATGACAATGTGGAAAAGAAGACAACATTATAAAAACAATACTATGATTATGACTAACCTAAGTACAATAGGAACAATTAATATTAATAAGGAATACAATCAATTTAATTCTAGTTCTCGGATACATTTTTGAAGTACGGCTGCAAATAAAAACCGGCAAGGAGCGAGTCGGACTCGCCCGCCGGCGGCGGTTCCGTACCTTGGTAGGATTTTTTTTTAATTTTCATAGTTAAAGAGAAAGGGTAACACTTTATTTCTGGACACAAAGTTAATTGTAACATTATGATTGTTTGTTGCATTATTATTTTGATTTTAGTTGCCCTCATGGAGTAGTTTAAATAATTCTTAGACAGCATGTCTGAATTCACTATACATGGAAATATTTAACTTGTCCTCTCAAAACTTATTGACCTGCAGTTTTTGAAATTAATGAACCTCTAAAAACTTTTTGCGCTTTTAATGATGCACTATTTTAAATAAATAAGCCTCTTTTTAACTTTCTGGCCTTTTGTCACAGTTGTGGTAGTAACACTGACCTGTATTATACAGCGTACTTGTATGATGAGAGGTCAGTGGATAGTAACTAAGCTAGGGGTACCCAGACCAAAATATACTATTTTTTTTTAAATTTGATTGTAAAGGGTTTTTACTGAAACTGAGCACAGTTTCAGCAAAAACAAATTAAAAAAAATTAGTTTATTAGGATAAACAAAACGACGTCTCTAACTATCAAGTTAGAGACGTCGTTTTGTTTATCCTGTACTAATCAACTATTTACTATTTTAGATTTTTCGCTTTGGAGATGATTAGTCATGTTATGTTTGAGTGACTACTGAGATAACCCAAACTCAAAGATTTTATTTTAATTAAACCATTTACAGGCACTTTTGATAAATATGAAGACAGTTGAAGACTCGAGAAAAAAAGTTGAAGACTAATAGAGACGTATGGAAGAAAAAGACATACTGCGCCGATCCCAAGTAAATTGACATAAGGGCAGGAGAATAATGATGATGTTTGGTAAATTTTCATCGTAGGTGAAAAAAATTAGCAACACAAATGAAATTACAAAAATATGTAAGTATAATGAAGCCCTTTCATAAGATAAGTTGCCAACCAGTAGTTAGGAACCAAAAAATACCAAAACAATAAAAAGAAGCAAGACACTAATTTAATCTTTTTGTATGACGGTATCAATCCAATTTTCTATGTGTGGACAAAATTCAAATCTTGCGCGTCGCTTCAATCGGAAAATATCTTACCAAAATTAAAATGTTCCTTAATTTTAAACTTTTTTTTTACTAGCAGACTCAGTAACTACTGCTATATTGATTGCGCATTACTAGTGTTTTAGGTAACCCATCCCACTGGGTTTATTATTAGCTTGTGCTAACAATTATAATAGTGCAACAGGTAGAGATCGAACTCCCGACCTCTCACTCGCTAATCCGCGTCTTGACATAACCATTGGCCGTTAATCCGTAAGTAAACAAAGGACACGAACGTTCTAAATTAAGAAAGAAACTCAGTATCAGTGGATAGTTTAATGATATCGATCAGAGCAATACCCAAAGTTGCAAAAAAAAATACTTGAGCTATCCGGATAACAAGTCAGTTTAAAAAAAATACACTAGGAACTGTTTTTAAGTTTAGGTTATACGGTTATAGGTTATAACTCTTTTTATTAGGTTATTCTCCGTAATTATTTTTAAGGTGGGTTATTAACTGACTTCACTCTGCAGTACTAATTGAAAAAGTTTACCCCTTTAAAATGCATAAACCTACACACAGGATTTTTTTTATTATTTAGCAATGTGTGAACTTTTAAATAATGTGAGAAACCGAACGCATAGAATGTAACCACGAGCACAATAGTCAGGGATTGATACCTGAGAAAATAAATGGATGGGATGGAGAAGTAACTTTGTCCAAAAAAAAACTATAAAATTCAAAATGGAAAATTAAATGTATCGTTTACATTATTCAACGCGATCAAGACTTGATTTAGTACGGGTCCATCCTAATCTCTTTTAAGTTTCACTTACCTTCCGGGCGGCCGTCAACTTGTAGCAGAAGTTCAGAATCGGGTTCGGTAGACGAGTGTTGAGCGCGTTCTGAAGATTCACTTGGTATCCCTTGATAACACTGTCCGGGTACTTAGCACGCCACCATAACACCACCCAAGATAGATGGTTCTCTATCATAGAGATCATAGCATGCGCCACGACCCGCTGCTCCGACGTCAGGGCTGTATATAACAAATAGGTCAAATCAGGCAAGCCAGGTTCCATCACCTAGATGCTATGCACATGCGCGGCGTCCCAGAATTATCTAGGGAACTAGGACTCAGCTCAGCTCGCCCGGTTTTCCCGAGAAATCGTCGTTGAATATAATATACATGCCCCCCACCCGCCGATGATAATGCACGACCTTCATTGCTAACCTCATTCTTTTCAGACAAAGAAACTATAAGAAATTAAAAAACCTGGCCAAGTGCGAGTCGGACTCGCACACGAAGGATTCCGTACCACGATGCAAAAACGCCGAAAAAAAACACGTTTGTTGTATTTGTTGTACCCCTTAAATATTTATTTTATTTTGTTTTTAATATTTGTAGTTATAGCGGCAACAAATACATAATTTGTGAAAATTTCAACTGTCTAGCTATCGCGGTTCTTGAGATACAGCCTGGTGACTGACAGACAGACAAACGGATGGACGGACAGACGGACGGACGGACGGACGGACGGACTGACGGACGGACGGAAGGACGGACACACAGCGAAGTCTGCCGCTATCCCACTGGCGTTTTACGAGCGTTGGCGCTTCTCCAACGTCTGCGCAGCACTTTAATACTCAAAGGCGCAGCGCTTTAATACTCAAAGGCGCAGCGCCAACGTTGCGCAGACGCGACGTTATCGCCGCGAGTTTCTAGCAGACGCAGGAGACGTTGTTCGCAGACGTTGGAGAAGCGCCAACGCTCGTAAAACGCCAGTGGGATAGCGGCCTAATAGGGTCCCGTTTTTACCCTTTGGGTACGGATCCCTAAAAACGATGACAAGTAATATTAAAAGCGCAAGTACCAGACAGACAATACGTACCCGAATCAAGATCTTTGTTGAATTTTTCAGAGAGTTCCTTGATGATGAAAGTACTATCCGCTACCTCTTCGCCATTCAGCTCCACAAATGGCAGCTGGCCCTTCTTGGAGCGGAACTTCGCCTTGTGATCCACATTCTGTCAAAGAATAGAAATTAATTAATTACCTAGTTATTATTACAAATTGTTTTACACACAAAGAAGAAGAGCCGGTGAATGTCTCTCCGAAGGACAATACGGCCTGTATTGTAGATTAGATTAATATTAGATTACATGCCATCGAAAATGTTGTAAGTTGCAGCTCTGGGGACTGGACACTAAGTAGGTCTTAATAACCTAGTTAGTGTCCCGATCCCGGAGGGTGCTAGCATAAACAGCCTATAATGTTCTGCGAGTGGGAGTCGGCCGTAATCCACCACGCGGGCCCAGTTGGTGCGGGACCTAATTTGACCGGCGCAACTTTTTGTGCCTCGTATCAGTGAAAGACGTCGCTAGCTATTTACTGCTTAAGATTGTTATTAATTAGCTTGGCATTAATAATAATAATAAAATCATCAAAATTTTGTTCTAAGTGTTGAAAAGCAGCAGATTATTGTTCGCGACTTTAGGCTTGGTCCCATAGTAAAAGTAGTTCATATTATGAGTACTCAAACAATGACCCGAGCGTCCCTTGAGGGTTGAGGGTTAACGGGTGAGGGCTTGAGGGGTTGGGGGATAAGCTTGGCCTCCAACCTTCAACCTCCTTTTCGTCAGGGGGTTAAAAACCGGTCAAGTGTGAATCGGACTCGCACACGAAGGGATCCGTATCGCAACGCAAAAACGCCGAAAAAACCACGTTTCTTGTATGGGGAGCCCCTTTAATTTTTACCCGACTGCGTCAGAAGGAGGGTTATGTTTTTCGAGTGTATGTTTAATTTTATTTTTATTATTTGTTGTTCTAGCGGCAATAGAAACGCACGCTGAAAATTTCAACTGTTTACTTATTTCGGTTCATGCGATGCAGCTAGCTCACAGACAGACAGACGGCTGGACGGATTTACCTACGGACGGACAGCGCAGGCTGTTAGTTATTAACTTATTAGTCATAGGGTTCTGTTCGCTCCCTTAGGGTAAGGAACCCTAAAACTGAATATTGGCAGTGCAAGTGCAGTGAAAAGATGAATATTTTTGCCTGTTCATCATCACCGTTTTTACCCTTTGGGTAAGTAGTACGATTCTGTTGTACTTTATTCTGAATATTAAAAAAAAATATATATAAAAAAAAACATATTTGGTTTTTCAATGCAAGTCTTTACCCGTTATAAACAAGCAACTACTTCATCTTAGTCACTTTAAAGGATTAAGGATTTTGTATTTGGTACCAAATTATCCAAAACTCAACGACGAAAAAATTCAATGACTATTACTGCTAAACTGATAAAGTTATCTTAACCGCTGTAATTTACTAATTTTCCTTTAAAGTTCATGAAATGCACTATCATCGTGAAATTTTCCAGATTTTTCAAGCCAGCAGTTTAGGTTTTAGAGGGGGGGGACGCCCTACTGGAACAAAAATTTGCACTTTAAAGTTTAATATTTCGTAAATGGAGCATTAAATCGAAAAATAATTTTAGCAACCCCCAAGTCATTTTAGAAGACCTATTCATCAATACCCCACACGATGGGGTAGACAACGAAAAAAATATTCATCCCCACTTCACATGTAGGGGAGCTACCCTAAAAAAAATATTTTCCAAAATATTATTTTACCACTTTGTCGGCGTGATTGATATACATATTGATACCAAATTTCAGCTTTCTAGTGCTAACGGTCACAGAGATTAAGCGAGGACGGACAGACGGACGGACAGACATGGCGAAACTATAAGGGTTCCTAGTTGACTACGGAACCCAAAAAAACCAACTTCTTGACCGCTTTCAAGAAATCTCCGCCTTAAACTACGCAACGGATTTTGATGCGGTTTACACCATCATTCTGAGAACTTATTGCGGAAGTTTTGAGCCCATCTAATCTAACTAGCCCGTATTGTCCCACTTCAGGGCAAAGGCCTCCCTCTTCCTTTTCCACATATACGAATATGTATAATACCTGCTTTCATCTAAACATACAAATAAGCAAAACTGGCCAAGTGCGAGTCGGACTCGCACACGAAGGGTTCCGTACCACAAGGCAAAAACGCCAAAAACACGTTTGTTGTATGGGAGCCCCCCTAAAATATTTATTTTATTATTATTAAAGTAAAAATACAACTGAGTATTTTGTGAAAAATTCAAGTGCCTACCTGTTGCCATTATGGATATCGAGCTAAAAAGGGCAAAAAAATCGCGTTTGTTGTATGGGAGCCCATTTTATTTTGTTTTTAGTATTTGTTGTTATAGCGGCAACAGAAATACATAATTTGTGAAAATTTCAACTGTCTAGCTATCGCGGTTCTTGAGATACAGCCTGGTGACAGACGGACAGGCAGCGAAGTCTTAGTAATAGGGTTCCGTTTTTACCCTTTGGGTACGGAACCCTAAAAATGAAGTGTCTGTTTATTAACATAACAGCTTAAAACTAAATGCTTATGAAAGTATACAGGGTCCCATTAAAATAAATGGACAAATTTTAACACAGCGCTCAGTACGTCTAACTAAAGATATCCAAGCAAAAAAAAAAAAACACTGATTAAAGTGATTTTATTTTGACCTAAAATAATAAATTGCCGGCACATTAGCGTATTTTCGTTAGCTGATTATTTTTCTTGTATCTTTGCGTTTTTCTTATATATTTTTTTTACCATCGTCCTTATTTTGGTGCTCTGAATGATTTCTAAAAGTTTGTCCATCTATTTTAATGGGACCTTATACACCCTTATATTTTGATGGTTTTAATCCTTAAAAGGGGTCATCGTACTCATCATTATGAACAACTTTTACTATGGGACCAACTCTGAAATCGCGAAAAAAAAATCAGCTGTTCCCGACATTTATGTTCGTATAACTCGTCAATATGTAGGGAACAGCTGTTTTTTTTTTCACTATTTCATATCCATACAACAAACGTGTTTTTTTCGGCATTTTTGCCTTGTGGTACGGAACCCTTCGTGTGCGAGTCGGACACGCACTTGGTCAGTTTTTCCTCATTTTATTTCCAAACAAATATACAAAATTTTATAGATGTATGTATGTATGTAATCACCAGTGGTCGGAGTAGGTATATAGAGCTGTTTGGGGTGAATGACCGCAAACATTGATGTTAACATGGATTTGCCTCTGAAATCCCGGGATTTTGAAATTGTCGATTGATTTAAGTGAGTTAATATGGGTAAGTGGGCAGTTATGAGCAGGTAGTAGGTGAGCACCCAAACAGTATATACTTACTTATTTATATACACACACAGGGTTCCTGGAATGTTGTTAGAGGTAGCTTCGAGAAATATGATTTAATTAAGTAAAAGTGTTAGAAACAATACTAAATATACTTTATTGCACAAGGAAATATTAAATGCCTACACAATACAGAATAAAAACGGATGTAAAGAGTTATTAAAAAAAATTATTTAAACAGAGAGAAGAAATTTTTATTGATCACATTTTTAATTACCTATACTTACATACTATTTTTCTTGTAGTTAATATTTAGAAAATGTTTTCTGTCTTTCTCTAACAAAGCAATTTATCTCTCTTTTATTTTTATATGTTTATGCTCCATGTTGCCAACCCGTCGTACGCGCTGTTTTCGTCGCTTATTTTTTGTCTCTTTCTATCTTAAAATGTCTAAAGTATTAGCTATCTCACTTACACAGATACAGGTACAGTACAGCGGGCGGAGAATTCCCGGGATTCCGGGAAATATTTGGCATATCCATGTTATGTCCGCATGTCGCAAGTAGCAAAAACAGCTCTACCTACTCCGACCACTGGTAATCACACGTGGGGGAGAATGGGGTCCTGGCAAGTATCACGTTTTTTTTTTCCGCAAGAAACAGTGCAAAATTGCGAGAAAACTGGGTTGAATTGATTCTACACAATAATATTTATCGCGGTTATAGATTATGAAAGAAGGAGATATGACCGGTAGTTGAAAATGTATCGGAACCCGATGTCGCTAGGTTGGCCCCACCACCGATTCTAGACTTACGATCTTAGTAATCTTAAATACCTACTAGTCTTAAATAAAACATATTAAACAAATTCTCTTTTTTAAATAAATCTAACGCAAAGACATTTAAAGTATTTACAATAGACGGGACATTGCGAACAAAACAGTGTCCCGGTACTTGTGACCTAGGCGTAACAAGTCTCTCAGTCTAGTATGGTACGCCTGCGCGTCAAGTCGCATTGACGCATTCGTGTCCAACAAAAGAAAAATATTTTGTATGGAAATATGCCGAGTTGCGCATTACGTTACTGCAAGTCTCGTTATGGTAAAACAACTGGACCTAAATTCAGTTTATTTTCGTATGTATTATCTATATTTACTCAGTAATTAGAATTAAATAATTTTCATAAAAAGATCTAGAAAATTTGTTTATTTTGTATTAAACGCCATCTATTGCTGAGTAACTTTACTATAGTTGGGTTAAATGACAGCTTAAGTGTTACCACTTTTTAACGAAATTAATATAGTGGTGTGACAAAATAACCGATTCATTCAAGTAACATTCAGTTTAAAATCGATCCATGTTTAATTGATTTTATAAAAGAGGGTAATAATATTAGAAGAATTAAAAACTAAGCTTGATGTGCTGGTGTCTGTACAGACACTTTTATACATCAATCATATTTTAAAAACTAGATGAGGTCGGCGTTTCCTATCTGACTAATCAGAGAAGAAAGGCCAAAACAAACTCAAGAGGTCCAGATATAATCTTGGTCAGATCATGTCAAGTAGTTAATTCTTCAAAAGACCATTTCAGTATGGTCTCACACTGAAATGGTCTTTTGAAGAATTAACTATATTAATTTATTTCTTCAAAAGACCATTTCAGTATGGTCTCATACTGAAATGGTATTTTGAAGAATTAACTATACCACACACTTAAAAAGATAATAACGATAATTTAGTAATTTGTATGAAAAAATATTTTTTAAAATAAATCATTTGTAAACATTGAAACTATGGATAATTTTATTGCTTTCCTAATTTTTTGGCACTTATTTCAATCTATTCAAATGCGAAAAAATTGTCTTACTAACTTTTTTCAATATTATCGATACGTTTGAATCTATATGGTAAAATCCCTACTACAGGTTTTATAGTTTGTACTTAGTGTCACCCCGCATTGCCAGACCTACGGATTTATCCATAGATCTACGGACTTTGGACCTCGCCTCGGATATACGTATATCGATATAAGATTTACAAATATTTGCAAACAAAAGTGTAAAAAAATAATTTTGCAAAAAACGAAACGCAACCGACAATTGCAAAAAAGGTCTACTTTACACAAAAAGCAATATAAAACACAAAAGCATAATAGTTCGGCGGCAAAGCAGGCGCATTTAAAATTATTTTGTTTTTAAATGTAAATAACTACTTACTTAAAAACACACACTGAAACTGATACGCTGTCATAGACGGTGATACGGACAATGAATAGTAGCGAATAAAATTGTACTTAGAATATTTTTTCTGCCTGAGTCAATTTTTGCCTAATTTGTTTAGTTTTCGATATTTATCTAACTGATTTGATTTATATTAGATTTTTCAGGCACCACCGATCCGATTTTTAATCGATGAATTGAAAATCGTATCTGGCAACACTGGCCACACTGGCCATCTACCGGGCGATAGCTGAACCTAATTGAATAAATTGCCGCTCTAATTATGCTATATCTTACCAGATGGCGGCACTGAGACATGGGATCACAGTTTTTCTAAGACATTTCTTTGCATGGCCCCTCTATTGTACCTATCTTAAATCTCTTTGATCTAACGCAATGAAGATAGATTAACGTATTTACACTGAAAGTACGCATTTTTAACAATCTCACGTGAGATTAGAGGGAGGGGGCCCCGGCCGAGCCAAATCTCACGATATCTCACTAACTCCAAAAATCACCAAAATCACCTCACGTAATTAATGAACGCCCCTAAGTATATTTAGTACCTACTGCTTTCTTTTAACATAGCTACTTTATATAACAAAGTGGACCGAGTTTTAGTCACGTGTTTCCCTCAAATACGATGTATTTAAGGCCTGCGTTGGGTAAGGACAAATTTTGTATTAAAAGATACCGCTATCTACGTATATAATAATAATTAACCCTTCTGTGAGTTACTCAATAAAACGCACCCGAATCACGAGGTGAGTTTTTAAGCAAAGATAGAAAGCTCGTACGCACGACGACATAATATTATCTACATAATTATACTAATATTAATAAAGCTGAAGAGTTTGTTTGTTTGGTTGAAAGCGCTAATCTCAGGAACTACTGGTTCGAATTGAAAAAATATTTTTATGTTGGATAGTCTATTTATCGAGGAAGGGCGAGGGAAACATCACACTACGACCAATAGCAACGGAGCATCATTGAAAAATGTTGCAAAAACGGTAAAAATTATCTACATATATATCATAAAGCTGAAGAGTTTATTTGTTTGGTTGTACGCGCTAATCTCAGGAACTACTAGTTCGAATTGAAAAATTATTTTTGTGTTGGATAGTCTATTTATCGAGGAAGGCTATAGGTAGGCTATATAACATCACGCTACGACCAATAGGTGCGGAGCATCATTAAAAAAACGTTGCCAAAACGGGAAAAAATATTCCTTTTGAGAGCTTCCGCTACGTTTTACGCTCCGTTGCTTCCGTTGCGTACGCTGCGAGCAACGGAGCGTTAAGGTAGCCCTCGAAATTCAAAATTTCTTACGATTTTTGCAATTTGCAGCTCAGTGTCTGGGTGTACGTTGATTAAAATATAATTCGCGTCTGTAACAAATATGTATTTATAGAATTATAATCATTAGAATCAGTAATACATCTTGTTAAGTTAGTATAATCCTAAGGTGCGAAACACACGGCGCACAGTGGGTCGAAACGATGATTTTAGTGACTTAGGGATCAACTTTGTTTTTTTAATTTTTTCTTTATGCGGATCGATAGAGCTCATTAACCTCAATAATAATTGTTCTGATGCTTTTTTTCCTAAACTTGCTCCTTTAGGTGGAAAAATGCATTTTGTTATTTTTTTGTATGGAGCGGATCAAATTAAATTAAATTTCTGCCAAGTGGCGAGTGATCCCGCTTTGAAACTATATTTTTCTTAAAGCTTGCCCAGTCTTCTATCATTTGATGCTTTGAACATTTGCATAAAGTTGCAACACTGCTAAATAAATGGATCGAAAAAAATTAAAAAAATACTTTGAATAAAAAGCTTCATTTTTTAATTTCGGATGTTCTTTTAAGTTATAATTGATATGGAATAGTAAGTAAAAGCATTTAATAATTCACATAATTACTTAAAGATTAACGACAATACATTTAAAGGTCCCTAATTTGCTTGAATTTACTAAGTACGTATTATTTAAGAATGTGGATGTATTCATTTCTATTTGTTTATTTAATGAACTTATAAAATATTTTAAATTAGATTTAATACAAATTTACTAAAGGTAAAAACTTAAAACTAACTATACATACAACAACAAATTTACTATTTCCTTTCAGTCATGACATACAAACTAATAAAAAAAATCAAGAAACTTATAATCTACCAATAATGTTATTCACTATCGCTATGACTATCTTGTAAATTATCTACATCAATAAAATCTAAATCGGATTCTGAAGGAAAACTCACCAGAAGCTCTTTGACTTTTGGAGAGAGAACCATTCTATTTTGTTTCGCCAATCGAGGCCGTAGACTTGTGATCTTTGGATCAGACGACAAAAGAAGATTGTGTAAAACATCCTCATTTGTCGCCGTTCTACTTACCTTTCTAGAATTACTCTCTCTATATTTCCTAAAATCTTTATTACGAGCTTCCGCTGCCTCTTCCGACAGTTTCCCTATAGGTATGACACCAAAGTTCTTTATTATATCACTCCCATGTACCAACAATTTATGTACACTGGAAGGCATATAATACCAGGGATACAAGGTAACATACAATTCTGCCGTATCTTTACAAAATTCGGAAAATTTAGAAAGGTCCACGCGCTCTCCAGATGCAACGGTTTGAAGAATCACGTGAAACCTTTCTATCAAATCTTCACGAATCCCAGTTATGCGGGCTGTTGTTGCTGCATCCCTGAAAAATCTTCTGGCAGTATTGCCATCATTGATTGTGCCTACTCCTTGTTTGACTATGTCGATGAGTAAACCGCATTCCCTCTTAAATGCTTGTTCTATAGCACTCTTTCTAAGGGACAGTTTTTCTTTGTCGTCGCCTCTGCAACTCCATTTTTTGTAGTCCAAACGATAAGCTGCAAACAAAAAGAAATGTCACTTAAAAATAACAGGAAACTACAAACATGAAAAAATATGAAGTAATAAAATTATATTTACCGATATGAAGTAAGCACTCCATGCATCTTATCCAGGCATGTAAGGATGACATACCATACTGGTACATTTCCTCGTTTTTTTCTCTTTGAGAAAATGCCTCTAAATTGTTCATCTCTGACGGTTTTGCCTTGCAAATATCACAGACAGCTGCAGATGTATCCGACAAATATGATTTTATTTTGCCGTCTATCATCGTCAGGTACAATTCATGCTTAACTTCTACTTGGTGGATTCTTGTTGGCAGACGTCTTTCTATTTCTTCTGTTATGTTACCCTTTATAGTTGCCACTGTTGTCTGGGTTTCTTTGGTAAATTTAAACATTATCGGACGACAATAGAAAGTCGATGATGGTCGGTCGTTTTCCCAAACAATTGTTCCATCAGATTGTTGAAGCCTTCTAGGAACTAGACTGGCCATCAATATAGTAGAGTCATGAAAACTCTGTCTCAGTCTTTTGTTTGTAATTGCTTTGACCTGAGGCTCCATCAAAGCCCCATTTGCTTATAAGCAGTAACTCTGTTGCAGAGTCCAAATCCAAAGCAATTACATCTAAAAGCCTAGAAACCGTCAAGTTGAGTAACGCTTGCAGTTTAATAGCAGCTCCTTCTTCAGTTATGGTTATGTCTTCTTTCCCTGGATAACATTTTGACTTTGCTTGCTTAATTTTATAATAAGAAGGGTATAAATCAGACCCATTTTCACTGGCTGCTTCTCTTAGGTTTATATATTGCCACTTACTTAATTTAAGTGAAACTAATAAAGCCAGTGCCTTATCGGGTGAATATGTACTACTGCTTGCTTTATTTGCACTTAAACACTGCTTAACTTTTTCTAGATCTTCGGGGTGATTTAGCAAATGGTTCATTATTTTTCCTACATCCTCATTTCCAGTGTTTCTTAAACTAGCAATTATAGTAACTTTCAGTTCATCCGGAGATAACGAAAGCGATTGGTTTATTTGATCAACGCGTCTTCGTTTTTGCCTGGAGCCCAATTCTTCGAAAGGTTTTCGAGGTGTAAATGTAGATGTTGAAGCTTCTATAGCAGATGGTGGTAGATTTTCAACATCTTCAATATCACTAATCTCGAGCATTTCCTGTTCAGTGTTCACAGTTTCAGATATTACTCCTTCGGTCCAGTTTATCGCACTTTCTAACCAATCACCATTTCTTCTTAAAAACGGTGCTAACGTGCGACTACTTCGTTCCCATCTTGCACTTAAATTTGAACAAAAGCGCGTACAGAATTTTTGGAGCTTAGCACTGTTCTCTTGCGTCACGTTTATTTCATTTTGTAGGTATTGGAAGAGTTTTTTACTATCTGACAGCGACTTAAGCTGCTCTCTTAAAATCATAAATAAATCTAAATTGTTAACAAAATTTCCCATTATAACGAAAAGGGACGATCACAATCACAATAGATGTTAATAGTAGTACGAATAAACGAACACTAGTAAATATATAATAAATATGATCTTTTTATACTTCCAGTGACAATTAGTTTACATATTTTCTACTACCCTCATTAACATTAAAGTAATGACTTAAAGTGAAAAACATTGTTTTTTATAAATTAAAAAGTCAAGTTAATTACAGTCATTAAACACAAATAGAAATTTATAGATAAATGATATCCACATTTTTAAGTACCTAATACGTAATTAGTAAATTTAAGCTAATAACGAACCTTAATATATTGTCGTTAGTTGTTAAGTAATTATGTGAATTATTAAGTGCTTTTACTTACTATTCCACATCAATTTTTACTTAAAAGAACTTGAGAGAATAAAAATTATTCAATGTATTTTTTCATTTTTTTCGATTCATTTATTTGGCAGTGTTGCAACTTTATGCAAATGTTCATAGCATCAAATGATAGAAGACTGGGCAAGCTTTAAGAAAAATATAGTTTCAAAGCGGGATCACTCGCCACTTAGCAGGAATTTAATTTAATTTGATCCGCTCCATACAAAAAAATAACAAAATGCATTTTTCCACCTAAAGGAGCAAGTTTAGGAAAAAAAGCATCAGAACAATTATTATTAAGGTTAATGAGCTCTATCGATCCACATAAAGAAAAAAGTAAAAAAACAAAGTTGATCCCTAAGTCACTAAAATCATCGTTTCGACCCACTGTGCGGCGGGGCGGGCCGGGCCGGTCAATTTGACCGCGAACGATAGTGCAAAGGGAATCTTAAACGACCAACGCACATAAAGGGCAAAAAGATCCCGCTGCCGATGTTTGTCGGATGATGTCTCTCGCGGTCATCCGCGGACAAAATGACCGCCGTCTGCGGAGCGCCTAAATGTCAAGATTTCGTGTCCGTCTCAACCGCGCGGCCACCTCATAATATTTGATGAAATTTTTCAGGAATTAGTGCTAATTTGTTACTTTACACACCTCTTTTCGTGAATTTGTTACAAAAAAAACTAAGACGCTATGACAAAGTATTAGTTGGGCGCTAGAACCGCCACTTGCCGTAGTCATCGCTCGTGATTACACAGAAATTATATAATGCAGATAGATGAATGATGCATCAAAAGAAAGGTCTTAATTTGTTCAATTTGTTACAAAAATAAAAAACGTCAAAACGTAAATAAACAAGAAGTTATGCAATATTTAGTTTTCAGGTTACGAGTAGGTAGGTATAGGTATATCACCATAAATATCAAATTAATAGAGGCTAATGCTAATGTGTATGGACAATTAGTTAAAAAAATAACATATGAATATCGAACATTCCAATAATCACTATTCAGTCACACTTCATTGTAAAAATTCGTGGTCACCCTGCTCTCATGCTGTTTCATACTACTGTTTTTTGTAAATATCTTCTAAAATATGAATGCTGCAGTTATGTTCGCCATATTTGTCCAAACGAGGTTACGTTACCCGTCGATTAGTACTCTAACTAAGCTTAAACCTATTTTTAATAACGAGATAAACGCCATTGTACTTTAGGCATATTGCCGTCCGAGCGGCCAACTAAAATCAACTCTAACAAATTATTGAACCTACTTTCTAGTATTTTTTTTTGTTTATTCGCTGTAACAAATTAGTAACTAATTGTCCATACACATTAGCCTCTATTAATTTGATATTTATGGTGATATGCCTACCTACTCGTAACCTGAAAACTAAATATTGCATAACTTTTTGTTTATTTACGTTTTGTCGTTTTTTTATTTTTGTAACAAATTGAACAAATTAAGACCTTTGTTTTGATGCATCATTTGTCTATCTGCATTATATAATTTCTGTGTAATCACGAGCGATGACTACGGCAAGTGGCGGTTCTAGCGCCCAACTATTCTTTGTCATAGCGTCTTAGTTTTTTTTGTAACAAATTCACGAAAAGAGGTGTGTAAAGTAACAAATTAGCACTAATTCCTGGCAAAGTTTCATCAGATCGACTCCAGGCCTTCATTAAGGGGTTCACATCGGCGTCGGGATGACGATGAAATACCTGGGTCTCGTCCTCGACAGCCGGTGGAACTTCGTGGAGCATTTCCGACGTTTGGCCCCCAAACTGGAACGGGCCGGGGCCGCCTTCAAGCGGCTCTTGCCCAACCTGAGGGGGCCAAACGCCTCCTACCGGAGGCTTTACGCGGGGGTCGTGCGGTCCATGGCCATATACGGGGCCCCGGTGTGGGCGCGTTCAGTGCGGCGGCGAGCCGCCCACTACCTGAACGCGCCCCAGAAGGTGGTAGCCATAAGGGCTATCCGGGGCTACCGCACGATCTCTGGCGAGGCGGCAAGCCTCCTTGCCGGACTGCCGCCATGGGATCTGGAGGCGATAGTCCTCGCGCGCCTGTATGAGTGGCGCGCGGAGGCACTACGCCGGGGGGAGGATCCGCTTCCGCGGCAAATCGCTGCGGATCGGACGGATCTCCGGCGCGATCTCATGGCGGCATGGAAAGAGCGACTGTCGCAACCCAGCGCAGGGCACGCCGCGATAGCGGCGATAAGACCCCTCCTTGAGGAGTGGCTAGAGAGGCGCCACGGCGCCCTCACCTACCGCCTGACGCAGGTCCTCACCGGACACGGAAGTTTAGAAAGAAAGAAAGAAAGAAAGAAAATACGTTTATTTGCGGTAAACATGACGCAATGAAGAACATAAACAAAAAAAAATAAAATAAGAAAGGGTTGGGGGAAACATGCGTCACATCCACGCAAAACGGCTATCGCTCAGCATTATGCTGCGACCCTATGCAAGACAGAGCCCCAGTGCTGGTTTTCAGCGACAGCCGGCGCCGACGTATTGACGTCGTACGGTGCAGCAAACAAATATTAGGACGCTGTACTGGTACAGCATTAACAAAGAAAATTAATAGTTTAATTGAAACCGGAGGGAGGGACACAGGGTTCCTGCACATCATCAGGCGGGAGGAAACGCCCGGGTGTCACCATTGTCAGGATCGCCCAGAGGACACGGTGGAGCGCACGGTGGGGGTCTGCCCCGCTTGGGCGGAGCACCGCCGTGTCCTCGTAGAGGCGATTGGCAGCGACGGCGACCTCTCGCGTCCGGCCCTGGTGCAAGCCATGGTCCGGGGCGAGAGGGAGTGGGAGGCAGTCACCTCCTTCTGCGAAGCAGTCATGCTAGCGAAGGAGGTGGCGGGACGGCTCAGGGAGAGAGCACGCTCCGGGCGTCGGGAGCCGCGTGACGACTCCCGGCCACCGTAGGCGCGGGCCTGCGGGCGGAGAGTAATGGGTAGCTCACCGCCCGATCAGGACCAGGCCCGTGCCGGACGGCGCGTACGTGTTCCACGCGCGCCTCAAAGAGATGTCAGCATCGGGGAGGGGCCCCTTAGGGCCGAAGCCTGCCGGGTCAGCGGGATTGTCCGAAAGGGTTACCGCTGGCCCGGAACATAAAGGGCTAAGGAAGGAACACGGGTGGGTTTTAGTCAGTAAGAGTCTGACACTCCGTTCCGCTCCACCCAGAGCGGGAGGAGTCATTTGATGATTTCCCATCCGCAAAAAAAAAAAAAAAAGGCCTTCATTAAATTGTAGTGCTTTAAAATACTTAATGGAAAAATTAACAAACGCACTAGTCGCTCCTACGATTTTCGAATGTTCCCCTCGATTTCACTGGGATGCCATCATCAGATCCTGGTTTCCTTATTGTGACCACCCTTGGCATATCTCTTTTCCAACAAAAAAAGAATAATCAAAATCGGTTCATAAACGACGAAGTTATCCGCGAACACACATAAAAAAATAAATATACCTATACAGGAAAAGTTTTTAACCAGTGCGCAAATTTTTTTTGGTGGCTCAGTGTAAGCAATAGAACACATTTCCATTTTTAGTTTATGACTTTTTTTTTTTCATTTTTCCACTTTGTCCCAATTTGAAATAAGCAAGACATGGATATAATTTAATAGTAATACTATGAATGAGCATGAATGAAAACGCGAAGGCCGCCGGCCGCTGGACCTCGCCCAGCGCACGAGACGGGGGTGCGGGGGCATGCGGCGCGGCGCCGCCCGCCGGCTTTTGATAAACAAAACGCATGCACATGCAGTACGTCACTTGCGGAAGCGGAGGTCGGATTACCAATAATATACTGTATAATCTATGGGTCGGATGTCTCTTCGCCGTCCGCGTGCCGCGTACTAGACTAGCGTAGTGACAATGTCTCATTTTACTCACCGCGAGTATTATGAAATGGTGCGAGTGTATTTGTTAAGCAATGAAAATGTACGAGCAGCACGAAGAAGATACGAAAGGGAGAGCGTACCTCGTATGCGAGCCCAAAGGATCCTCAATCCCACGGTCCCTAATGAGAGGACAATTTTAGCAGCAAACCAAGGTGTATGAAACAAGTGGGTCAGTGGGTCGTCTTCCTAGATGACTTGAAAGAAAAAATAATTAACGCTTTCAATGAAGTAAAAAGTGGTGTTAGTGTCCTAAACAAACTAAATGCTTACTTATTTAAACGTGCACGTTTATGCCTTGAAAAAGGAGGAGGTCACTTCGAACAATACCTAAAATTATTGTGATTAATAAAATGTAGAGGTAAGAAGAAATTATAAACAATCTTAGTGTCTTAGGTTCTCTTTGATTAGACATTGACGCAAATTGTATCATGTCGTACCTATCATACCTAAATGTTTTATTTTGAATGGACTAAAACGTATTACTTTCTTACTTATTATGATTTATTTTCTGCATTTTGATGGTCCTAAGCCCATGAAAGTATGAAGGATAAATTGGAATTTACGAAAAATTACGTTTACAAAATAATAACTTTACACAGTCTAAACTTAAAAAATTGTAGCGCTAAACTGGGGTCAATAATCCGCCGCCGCATTATCGCATAGAGCGAGCGCGCGTGAGTAGGTACTTCGATAGCAGCTGGCGCGTCAGGCGACCGGTCGACGCGCGGCGTGAATCGGGCGACCGGTCGACGGACTGGCAAGCGACGTCCATAAAATAAATTTCTGAGTATAGTTGCCGGCACGTAACTTGGCAAGAGTTTTTGTAGTGGGGGAAGTTTGCGCATGCACAATTTCATACATTTTTATATGCGCGAACTTCCCCCACACTTCCCCCACTACGAAAATCTCTTGCCAAGTTACGTGCCGGCAATTGTAAACAAGTCTCGTAAGCGTTAACTTAATTTTTTACTATTGAAACATATCAAACCAAAAAATACGTGTTTATTAAAATATATTCAAGTTTATTATGTCAAAATTTGCGCACTGGTTAAAAACTTTTCCTGTATATATACGGTCGATTTGAGAAACCTCCTCCTTTTTTGAGCTTCTAGCTCTCTAGCGAAAATAACGTGCAAAGGAAGCTTTCTCCCATCATTCTGACCTCCTGTGCTATTCTCGTTAGTTTTAGATTTTTAATGTTTTTTTTACATACTCTAATAAAAGATTTAACGTAAACGTACTTAAATTACTTCATACTGTATAAAAGCAATACAGAAATGGTACGTCGTTCAAAAACGAGATGGCGCTAGTAGTACCTAATTCGCAAATAGGAGCACTATTCATTCGTTTGGAGATAATTAGTATGTAATTTAGTAAATGATTACAGAGAGACAGAAGGTCTCTCTCTATTGACCCACACTATGTAACAGGCGAAGGTCATTTTACCTAGAACGTTCAAAATAAAATTACTGATACAGTTGGGTAACAAGGATGATATTATGTTGTTTTTATCCGACTACGGCGAAGCAAAAAGGAGGGTTATGATTTTGACCCGTATGTGTATTATGCATGTTCAACTTCAAAAGCACAAGACTTATAACAAATAAGGCGTTAGAAGCGTCTTGGCCGTCCGCTGGTACATGGCTCTAGACGACATAAAGTAATGAATTTAAGAATAAATATTTTGCCATGGTGCCTTGTGGGGTATCAAATGAAAGGGCTTAATTAGCACATTTCAAAAACTTAAATATTACTGAAATAAGCTCCAAAAAAATTAAATAAATAATCAAAGGTAAAAAACGGAACCCTTAAACCATTTACTCAGGTCTCAGTCCCTTAAAGCTGTGAAAAAATCAAACTGAATAATAAAAAAATAAAATGTTTCTTTTTTTTTTTTTAATGAAAGTCTTTACCCGTTATAAACAAGCAACTACTTCAGCTTAGTCACTTTAAAGGATTAATGCTAAGGATTTTGTATTTGGTACAAAATTATCCAACACCCACGTTCAACGACTATTACGGCTAAACTAATAAAGTTATCTTAACCGCTATAGTTTTCCTTTAAAGTTCATGAAATGCACTATCATCGTGAATTTTTCATGCCAGCTTTTCAGGTTTTAGAGGGGGGGAGGGACGCCCTACTGGAACAAAAATTTGCCTTTTAAAGTTTAATATTTCGTAAATGGAGCATTAAATCGAAAAATAGTTTTAGCAACCCCCAAGTCATTTTAGAAGACCTATTTAACGATACCCCACACGATGGGGTAGACGACAAAAAAATATTCATCCCCACCTCACAGGTAGGTGAGCAACCCTAAAAAAAAAAATTTCCAAAATTTTATTTTACCACTTTGTCGGCGTAATTGATATACGCACTCCTACAAAATTACAGCTTTCTAGTACTAACGGTCTCTTAGCAAAACCGGACAGACAGACAGACGGACATGACGAAACTATAAGGGTTCCTTGTAGGAACTACGGAACCCTAAAAAGATGATACGGCCGTTTATGCCGCAAAAAACGTATATTTCGACACTCTCTCAAGGCCCTTGAGAGAGCGTCGAAATATACGTTTTTGTCAAATATACGTTTTTATCCCTTGAGTCAAGGGAATCAAAATTTTAGGGTACTTCCCGTTGCCCTAGAATCATGAAATTTGGCAAGAAGCAATGTCATGTAGAACAAGTAAAGAAAAAAATCCGAAAACCGTAACCGCTATCTGTAACTACAGATAGCGCCGTTCACGAAGACGCGCCCCACTCTTCTTCCTAGTCACTTACAGTACAAGTATGCAACATTCCGCTAGTGTTTTAGTGTTGCCGATACACAGTAATTACTTATTAGTGGGTAATTAAAAAACTGGCCAAGTGCGAGTCGGACTCGCACACGAAGGGTTCCGTACCACAAGGCAAAAACGCCGAAAAAAACATGTTTGTTGTATGGTAGCCCCCCTTAAATATTTATTTTATTTTAATTTTATTATTTATTATTAAAGTTTAAATACAATTGAGTATTTTGTGAATATTTCAAGTGCCTACCTGTGGCCATTTTTGATATCGAGCAAAAAGAGCAAAAAAATCGCGTTTGTTGTATGGGAGCCCCCCTTAAATATTTATTTTATTCTGTTTTTAGTATTTGCTGTTATAGCGGCAACAGAAATACATCATCTGTGAAAATTTCAACTCTCTAGCTATCGCGGTTCTTGAGATACAGCCTGGTGACAGACAGACAGACAGACGGACAGACGGACAGACAGCGAAGTCTTAGTAATAGGGTCCCGTTTTTACCCTTTGGGTACGGAACCCTAAAAACTAAAAGCGATTAGGAAGAAGAGTGGGGCGCATCTTCGTGGATGGCAAAAAAACTGGCCAAGTGCGAGTCGGACTCGCACACGAAGGGTTCCGTACCACAAGGCAAAAAAGCCGAAAAAAACATGTTTGTTGTATGAGAGCCCCCCTTAAATATTTATTTTATTTTAATTTTATTATTTATTATTAAAGTTAAAATACAACTGAGTATTTTGTGAATATTTCAAGTGCCTACCTGTTGCCATTTTTGATATCGAGCAAAAAAGGGCAAAAAAATCGCGTTTGTTGTATGGGAGCCCCCCTTAAATATTTATTTTATTTTGTTTTTAGTATTTGTTGTTATAGCGGCAACAGAAATACATCATGTGTGAAAGTTTCAACTGTCTAGCTATCGCGGTTCTTGAGATACAGCCTGGTGACAGACAGACGGACAGACGGACAGACGGACAGACGGACAGACGGACAGACGGACAGACGGACAGACAGCGAAGTCTTAGTAATAGGGTCCCGTTTTTACCCTTTGGGTACGGAACCCTAAAAAATCAGCTGTTCCCTACATTTTGACGAGTTATACGAACACAGATGTAGGGAACAGCTGATTTTTTTTTTGCGATTACAGGTTTGGTCCCATAGTAAAAGTTGCTCATAATGATGAGTACAATGACCTCTTAAGAGGTTGTTAATGTTTTACCAATAACCCTCCTACAAATTTGTACCGAACCCTCGGTTCGCGAGTTCGACTCGCACTTTACCGTTTTTTTAACTAGCTCCTCTTGTACCTATGTTATGTTCTGTTAGACTTACTTATTAAAATATTTTATCTTTGTAGGTATATTATATAAACTTATAAGTGCCTACATAATAAAAAGTCAAGTTTCTTGTATAAATCCATAAGAGTCAAAAAGTCAAATGTCTATAATGTAGCCGATTAAAATAGCTCAAGCTAAGGCAACCTATTAATCGTAGTAATTGGATTAACACTCTGTGTACCAACTACATTATTATGTAGTGTTACACCTCTTCTATACAAAAATTACCCGTTCGTTGACGTTGTTACACTTTCTCAATGTCTTGAATTTAATTCCACGTGGTACCTATCAACAGGTTGTTCGCTGTCTGCATGGTAACAGAGAAAAAGTTTGAATTATTGTCAACAGGGAGTTTAAGTATGCGGGATTCGGTCGCCCGGGCCGCGGAGGGAAGCGTAGGGCCGGCTTGAGGGGGGTGCGGGGCAGGACGCGCGGCGGGGGGGTGCGGCTAGGGGTGAGAGCGGCGGGGTCCCAGCCGTTTGGTTTATCTGGTACGGTATCCATGGCGACGGGCTCCAGACCGCGCCGCGCGGGGAGAGAGCAGCTGTATTGATTTCGACTAGCGAGGTTCAGCGGCCGGCAAACTCGCCCCGCCCGCCGCGCCGCGCCTCTCATCGGTTTGAGCCACAGCTATATTATTATCAGTCAAATCATATCGTAATATACATTATTTATGTTGTTAAATTAAGCCTCCTTCACCAAGAATTTACCAATAACTGAATGTAATTGATTACATTAAGAGTTCCGTATATTATGTAGATACTTGTCGCCAATAAAGATAAATAATTTATTACATTATGTTCAGTGATTGTTGTAGGCTTACATATAAATTATTGATTTAATTGAGTCCAGACGATATAGGTATATAATTAATTATACATGTAGCTGTATCATCAATCATGCCAAGGATCTTAACACAAAGAATCGTCGTCAATAAGTGGGGGCACTTAATTTGTATGGCACAGGCGTCTAGCTGGAATAAAATAGTCTTTGAGCTAAAACACTTGTTCATTCATCTTAGGACTAAGCAAATAATGTAGGTATACATGCGGTCTCATTGACAAACGTTGCTTGCAAATATTTCGCTAATTGGCTCAGATTTTATTGTTTTGTCAAGAATTGAAAACACACGGGTAATTAGGAAAATAAAATAATATTTATTTCTCAATAATAAAGCCACAAATATTAAGAAACAACATAATAAATCTTTTAGCTCGAAGACAACTCATTTATAGCTCTGGATTACGCCCGCATGTATCCAACCAAGACCAACTACATTAACTGTTATACGATAGTGGAGCAATGACTCCCATACCCATTAACCATGCATCGCCATAGACTTTCGCTTTATGCAACTAAAATAAATATAAAATAGAATAGTTTAGTTGAAAGGTAGACTTTATTGTTGTAAATTAAAATAATAAGTAAGCAAATAATAACTAATACCTCATTAGTTAATAAAAATAACAAAATTAAATCCTAACTTAACTAAAACTATACACAGACTAAAATATAGTATCGAAAAAATCATCAGCATCGCTGTCAATGACCTAAAGCGCGGTCTTTGTTGGACTGCATAGAAAAGAAAGAGCAGCGCGATGACACAACACTGGTAATTTAAGGCAAAATATGAAGCAATTATCTATTTACAAAAATACTATTGTTTGGACAAAAAAATTAAAACACTGTGCTTTAGTATGTTGCTTGTATAATAATCCGATTGTATAATACCTATTAATAATATAATTGTATAATATTTATTGTTTCTAAAACTTGCGCTTTTTGTCGTAAGCCCTTTAAATAGTTTAATTATAGGTACGTAATATGTTTATTGAAGAATATGAAGAAGAATTTATGTTGACGCGGAGATTTGTGTTCAATTTCTACACAAAAGCAAAAAAATAAAATAAAGCTAAGTAGGTATGTACTTTGTATAAAAAACAATTTAAAAATAGAATAATGTATGTGTGCACTATTTGATTTAAGTAATTAAAAAAGTAATTTAAAAAAATAAACACCCGACTGCGGTAAAAAAAAACTGAAAAGCTAAAAACAAGCCCATGTTAAATTAAATAAAAGTTGGAAGCAAGCGGGACGGGACCCATTTGAATTTGAAAATATAATACAAATGGTATGGGTCCCGCCTGCTTCCAACTTTTATTTAATTTAAAATGGGCTTGTTTTTAGCTTTTCAGTTTTTTTTATTAACTTAAGTTTTTAGCGCAGTCGGGTTTTTTATTTTTTTATAATTACTTTTTTTCCAGTTTCTTAGTTAACAAATGTGAAAGATTTCGCAGACGATTTAGTTCGGCACAATATGTTAAATTAAATAAAAGTAGGAAGCAGTTGGGACCCACACCATTTTTATTATATTTTCAAATTCAAATGGATCCCGCCTGCTACCAACTTTTTTTTTTAACTTAATATTTTACCGCAGTAATGTTTTTTTTTTTTTAATTACTTCTTTTTAACGATTTGTTACTTCGAAATTCGAATTACTTTTGACTATATAAGTTGTATATTATATTTTGGTAATCACCTTTTAAAACGACAATCACAATTATGACGAATCTAACGGCACCTCTCAAGCTGAAATCGATCAAGCCGATAAGCATAAATCGGAATAGGTAGAGCTGTTTTATGTACTTGCCATAGGTTAGAATAATATGGATATTCCCTTTTAGTTACGTAGTTAAGTTTAGTTTCGAAGTTACTATTGGTAAAGAATTGCATTCTAGTGGCGCAGAAAAAGACTTAAACAGGTGCATCACTCTAGCGACAATAAATCCCGTAAAAATCCCGTAGTATTAGTCGGAATCCCGTGGAATATCCATATTAACATCAATGTTTGCGGTCAATGAACCTAAATAGCTCTACCTATTCCGATCACTGCCGATAAGGCTACAGAGCGTGCCAAAGAAATATACATATACATACACACAAAAAATACTTCTTGAACTGAATTATTCTTTACGAAGTCCATTTTAACTTTTTACCCGACTGCGCCAGAAGGAGGGTTATGTTTTTTTAGATATTCTATTTTACTACTTTTAGTGGCATACTTTACATAGATAAGCCATAGCAGTCGCGACTCGCGACTACTCGCGAGTGATTAATGACATAATAGTATATTATATTGAAGAGTTCATTCTTTAACTTCGGAGCTAGCTAGCGAAGTTCATCAGATCTTCACTAACTAGACTTGGGACTAAGTAGAAAGTATGCCTTTTCAATTAAACAAATATCATCATCAGTCAGTTAAAAAGCTACGGCCTACGAGGTGATAAATGAAAAATTAACTTTTTTGGAGTTTGTTCAAATATATTTATTTCACATTTATTAATAACGTCAGTTAGGTACGCTATATACCATGAGGTATCATTCTACCGGCGTAGCTTTAAATTAAATGTTTTATTACTGACTAGCTCCTGCCCAAGACTTTGCCCGCGAGAAACTGTTATAACATAAAAGATATCCTATGACACTCGGCAACACTGCCGGTCGATTCTGTAAAAATCACACCGTGAAAACTTATGTGATGTGAGTTTGTTTTTACTAGGAATTGACACTATTGATAGTTCACTCCACGCTCACGTCTTCACCTAAGTTTTCACGGTGAGATGGTTACAAAATCGCACTGGTGTAGCTTCTCATTAGTAAATGAATTTTCGGAATTGGATAAGTAGTTTCGAGATACTCTAGCTCTTTATAATATTACGCCCTTACTAGTTAATAATAAATTATAAATAAATAAATTGTTTATTGGGTCTCAAACAGTTACATTTGCAGATGTGATTGAGACAGCCCCAGTAAGTAATTAATAATACTTGTGTTGGGGTTATCTCGCTCTTTCCCTTAATTGATAGCTTATACACTATTGAGACTCTGTAACAATTAAAATTAAACTAATAAAACTAATTCAACTAATTTAGAAACAAAGAGAAAAAAACAGAAAAAATAATGACAAAAAGTAATTAGCAGCTCTGTGTATTGTGCAATTGTGAGTATGTGTTAGTGTGACTGTAGTAGTGTGTGATCGTGGGTTTGTCTGTGTGTGTGTTTTGTGTGTGTGTGTTTTATGTTTGTGTGTTTTAGTGTGTATTTATGTATGAGTTTACGTGTTAGCTGATAGTGCCATTATAAATCGAAGATAAAGATACAATTAGGTGATCACAATGTATAACATTATGATAAAGAAGAGAAGGGTTCATGTTAGTCTGACTAGAATATGCTCTGTTTCTTCATAATTTAGAGTTTTTAACCACTCTGTTATAACTTTTTTGCATTGATGCGAGACCTCATGGTGGAACTTAAGTTTAGCGTTAATTTTGTTGTATGGAAAAACTGTCAAAACTTCAAAAACACATTCCTCTGAGATATCGGGGCGTTCCAGTTGGTAAAATCAGCCATGAAGTTTGAAAGCCTGGATGTGAATAAAACTGTCGCAAAATCATAGAACATGAAGAGACATTATTATTGGAAATGAATAATATTTATATCAGACGGCCTTAATAATATCCTTAGTCCTTTCTTGTCTTTTATTTTATCATACAAAGGAGAAAGTCAAGAGAAATCTAGAGAAGAATGGAAGAAAAAGACATGTTTCGCCGACCCCAAATAAATTGGGATAAGGGCAGGAGATTGATGATGATGATGATGATGATGATGATGACTTGATAAGGTATATCCTTACAGACGCTATTAATCAGCGTAGGTACACAAAGTACTAGTGTTACTAGCCCAACTGTCCAGCGCGGAGGCAAACTTGGAAATTCATTTAGAACTTTTTTTCAATGAGACATGCGGGTAGGGTATATTCCGGATTTGTCCTAAGATCTCAGGATTTTTAAACTCTTTTCAGGATTACGGCCGGATTTTGTAAATCTCAGGATTTTCAATAAAGTAGAATTTTTTTATTAAAAAGGTACAAAGCAGAAAATAATTTTATTTTATACATTTAAAAAATTAAAAAACCAATTAAAAAATCAACTTTGGTCATGTTAATTGCCAAATGAAGGGAACAGCTGATGTTTTACCAATAACCCTGTAAAATCAACACTGTATGAAACTTTCAAGTATGTACTTAATCAGTTTTTTCATATTTGTTGTGCGATTATAGGTACCTTACGGGAGGGGTGGAGTGTATTCGCGCCCAACGTGTGTATAACCCCCGAGAATCGACATCCTCAGTATACAAAATTATTAATAATATGACATTTTAAACTGTACACGACATTTGAGTAAAAATCTGAAATTACGACAATTTCTCAGGATTTGTTAAAAGGAAATCTGGCTTTTTCTCCGGACTTTTAAATTTTTCACCTGGTAACCCTACGTGCGCGGGATCTGATCTTTCTTTTTACTAAGACTTCGCTGTCTGTCCGTCTGTCTGTCACCAGGCTGTATCTCAAGAACCGCGATAGCTAGACAGTTGAAATTTTCACAAATTATGTATTTCTGTTGCCGCTATAACAACGAATACTAAAAACAAAATAAAATAAATATTTAAGGGGGGCTCCCATACAACAAACGCGATTTTTTTGCCCTTTTTTGCTACATATCAAAAAAGGCATCAGGTAGGCACTTGAAATATTCAAAAAATACTCAGTTGTATTTTAACTTTAATAATAAATAATAAAATTAAAATATATATTTAAGGGGGGCTCCCATACAACAAACATGTTTTTTTTGGCGTTTTTGCCTTGTGGTACGGAACCCTTCGTGTGCGAGTCCGACTCGCACTTGGCCAGTTTTTTGTTAATATCATTTAACAATGCATGTGTAACCTGGGTACTAAACGTTTCGAGTTTATCAAGCCAAGCAGTATTTTTGTATTTTATAAACTAAAAAGGAATGCTTTGGATTATAAAATAAAAACGTTTGCTTTGAATTCCCTAGAACTGGGACAATACAGGTTGATTAATAAAAAGAACAAAGGAATACGAGGATTTTTTTTTCAATAAAAATCCTATATTAACTATTGCCATTTCATCTCCTAAACAACCCTGTCTCAGTTCAAACTAGTAATTTTACAAAGCTCTTGTTTCTATGTTTGGCAGTCTGGGCAATGCGAGTCTTACATTAGGCGGACAACAATTAAGTTGATTTAAATTTGATATGCATGCAGCATGGTAGGTACAACGGAGCGGCAAACAAGTATTCTTTTTTGTAACACTGCTCTGATAATGAACGATATAGCTCATAGCAAGGGCGCTAGCGACGACAGCCCGGGCGGAGGCGCACCCCGGCCGGGGAAGGCGCAGGGGCGCGGGGTGGCCGGGGTTGGTCGATGGCCGGCCCGACGCGGGCGGGGTCGCGCAGGCGCTCTTACGATCTCATTCAGGTCGAAGCCCTCGCGGTTGCCGACCCCAGCGTCTAGGCGTTCCCTCACCTAATAATGACATTTTAACCCGATGTTAAACTGAGTATTTGGGCATCATAATAGTATCTCAGCTTAACTGATGTTCTCAATGAATTAAGTAAAAAACAATGAGCTTATAAAAGGGGTTCATGATAACAATGACTCGGTTATATTTAAGCAAATAGGCACATGTCGCATAAGAACAATAAAAGTAAGTTATAAAAAAATATCTAATACATACAGCTATTCATTAAGAATCCAAGATAAAAGTTGGACAAAGAAACAATTAAGTTGGTCGCTTAGCAATTCCTAAAAGCGTACGAAGACGAGGATTTATATTACATACCTTTTTCGGCTTGTTAACAGCATGAACCAGAAGAGTACGTTTCTTATTTATACATAGATCTTTAAATCATAACATCACGACGGATGAGCCCTAGGGCTCAATCGTCTATTGCCATTAAACGGTCACAAATCTAGACCGCTCCTCCATTGATTCAAATCTAGTAGTAGGTACTTCACTTGCGTTGATAGTACAGTGTTAAGTCTAAAGCTCTAACTCAAATTTTATACATACACAAAGCGTTACTTCGGCTGTTTAGCATGTTTTCACTAAATATGTGAAATACCTCGCTGGGTGGAAGAAATAACATTCATTGAATTGCGGCTAAATTTAACAATGTAGTATCTTGTGTTAAGTGTAAACAACGCAACATCGCACAATGTGCTACCGTTACTTAAACAGTAGTGTTCCGAGAACGATCAAGCCATTGTGCTTGTGCTGCTATTTAAGTCTTCAGTTTATTGATTGATGCATTAAGAAGATACACGATACTCTTATTGAATTCATCTACAAATAACTTACCCATATCCAAGTAGTAAATAGCCAATTTACTTTGAAATTCTGATACAAATAGCTTTTCTTATCGCGTTTGGTGACGTAGTAATAAACGTATTACTTATTTGCATATTGAATGCAGCAAAAGCGAATAACTACTGTACGGATAGGGGCATAGGTACTATGTAATTACGATAATGATAAGGGTTTAACAACCTTACGGACAACTTGCGAAGGATATTTTCAGACTGGAATTTACTTTCAACTCACTCACTTTCAGAACATCGTTAATCAGTCGACTATCGTTACTTTCTTAGAGTGGCACACGACTAAAACGACCAAAAAAAAAAAAGATTAAACCTACCTTTTTAAAATACCAAATTTTAATATTGAAATGGTTGAACGGTTGCAAGTTGAAGCTCCAGAATCGCATCCTATTGCATATTATGAAATATCCTATTGAATAACACAATGGTAATACTAGCCTTATGCCAGGCGGTAATAATATAATTTGATTATTAGGCATACCTAAGTATTGAAATCCAATAAATCGTCATATTTCATCCTTGCACTATATCCACACAGCAAGAAATTAAATCGCTGCCGACTCATCTAGTAACTTGATCTAGGCTTGTATTAATAATATGTATGAGCCAGTGTCATGTCATTCCGTGCATGAATAATGTTGAGTAATTCACAAGACAAACAGGACATTACTAACATTCCTTTTCTGTAAGGTAAACGACTCATGATGACAAATCCAAAATAAAACATCTGCAAATTATGCCTCTACGAGTAAATATTTATATCACAAAGACACAAACATTACAATTTACAAGCTAACACTAAAATATTTAGATAATGGCGCCGATTCTGTGGTTCACAGACTAAACTAAATTTAAGTTCAGGCATCTTTTTCTTTCTATTTCATTATGAAAAGGACAGAAGATAAATATTAGTTTAGTCCTGTCAAATTAGTCAGCGCCTGACGTAAATAGACGTATTTTTAATAGCAAATTTTTTAATCTCGTCTAAAGTTGTCTATGGAGTATCTTAATTTGACAGGACTAAACCTAATATTTATCTTCTGTCCTTGTCTTAGTGAAATAGAAAGAAAAAGATGCCTGAACTTAAATTTAGTTTAATTTGTGAACAACAGAATCGGCGCCAATATACAATTATATAATAACAAATTAAAGAAAAAGGCAGGAGCTCATTGGTCATCAAAAAATTCGTCCGCATCGCTGTTAATGGGTTAAGTGCTCAAAGGCTTGCAGGATTACCACGTTGGACGGTAATGCTCATTCTTTGGGCTAAAAATACTAAAAATAGGCCAGCTCTCTGGTCACGTAAAGACTCAACCAACCGCTTGGCGATGTCCTGAAATATTCGATGAGCACTCGGACCCCAAGGCCAGCCAAGGCCTAAAGTGTTTTTCAAATAAACTTGCGATAAATGTCATTCAACCACCCTGTACCAAAAAGTCCAAATAACTTACGATAGATATCGTTCGTCATACAAAACTGTCGCTAACATTGCATTGGTTGAGTTTCATAATACCAAACACGGAGTAAGTCAATGTTTTGATCGTGTTACCGACACTGCCCATACATTTTTTTCGTATGGTTTGGAAATATTGGGATACATTAGTAGACGGAGGTGAACAAACTTTATCGCAAGTTTATTTGAAATGAACTTTAGTGTTTCAACCCCAAACGGATATATTTACACCGTTTGAGGTTTTCAGCTCATGCAGCAGCCCCGCCCTAGCACAGCCCATCGTGCGAGGAAGATGGGATGGCACGAGGGTGTCGACACAGGTTGCATCCCACATCAAAGGCCTACTCAACTTCCAAGGCATTATGGTCATTCCACCTGGCCGCTTCGCATCGTCGCGTGCCAAGCCATTGGGTTCTAAAACAGCTGGCACCCCGGCGGTGACAAGAGCCCGACGGATGACGTCGTGTCGTGCCATACAACCAGCGCTCAGCAGCGCTCTTGCTGCAGGATAGGCCATGGTGTCCGAGGCATTCGTTTACTGTATGGGGGAAACAACAATTTTACTGTATGGGGGAAATAGGTCAGTTTGCGTTTTTCTCCCAGATTTAATAACCCTTCTTTTGACGCAGTCGAGTAAAATCTGAATTCCGACACACTGTTTATCAAACATGACTCTAACTTGCGTGTCTTACGAGTCTGTACGACATAACATTATAGGTACGTACGACAATACTTTCCAAGTCCGAGTTTACTGAAAAACTGAAAAGGTGTGGTGGATGTGATGCATGAGCATGAACCCCCCGTAAGGTCTATAAGTTGATTTATTTTTATTTCCCAGAATTAGATAATTAAAGGCGTGACGTTAGTATGTGAAGCTACTGACTTCTTATAATAATAATCTCCAGTAGTGTGCCCGGAACTTGAGAAAGTGCAGCCGACATACCGTAGCCGCACGATTTCATAGCTCAGTGGGTAACTCGCAGCTGCGGTTTCTCGATCACATTGCAACATACATGTATTACCGATTTGAGTTACTCCAATCGAATGAAACAATATTAGTTCGTCACAATAAGATGACAAATAAACAAGAGACTTCATTTTGGTTACATTTCAAGTAAAATTGGTACATTTCGTAGGTACCGAACTACTACACTCCTTCACACAATGCAATACAAATACAACTATTTTATGGTTTTTTAAATTGGTAGACTTTTCTTTTTACTTATTTGTAATAGACTAGGTTTGCTAATTAATTGAGGGGTTCCATGCAAACAAACACACACGATCTACAATATTTTTCATGAAATCTTCACCAATTTGGGACCAACTCTCCCAAATTGGTGAAGATTTCATGAACAATTGTCTACTATAATATCTTGCAATCAATCATCGAAGAAAACCTCCGTGCCTAATAAGAAATCGATAGAAATACAATATTTGCGACTTAAAAACCTCCTCTTTTTAACCGACTTCAAAAAAGGAGGAGGTTTCTCAATTCGACCGTATATATATATTTTTTTATGTGTGTTCGCGGATAACTTCGTCGTTTATGAACCGATTTTGATTATTCTTTTTTTGTTGGAAAGGAGATATGCCAAGGGTGGTCCCATGATAAGGAAACCAGGATCTGATGATGGCATCCCAGTGAAATCGAGGGGAACATTCGAAAATCGTAGGAGCGACTAGTGCGTTTGTTAATTTTTTCATTAAGTATTTTAAAGCACTACAATTTAATGAAGGCCTGGAGTCGATCTGATGATGGAGCCGAAAGACAGTCGAGGGGACTCTTCAACGATTTACAGCAGTTACCTTGTGTTTGGGCTCAATTAATTTGTATTGATGTAAACTTTACACCTAGATGGGTTGTGACTGTCATTAGGGGTCTGATGATGAAGACGAAGGACAGTTAAGGGAACTCCTCAACAGTTTACAGTAGGTACCTTGTGTATGTTCACCGATTACTCGATGACGGCTGGCCCGATTTCAAAAGTTATTTTTTTATTTAAAAGGGTGTACTCTCGAGGTGGTCCCATTATCATCAAGTTGGAATCTGATGAGTGGCTCCCATGGAAATCGAGGGAAACCCTCAAATTTTATAGGCAAACCTATAGCGATTTGGGTATTTTTTAAAGTAACTTGATTATTTTCTCTTGGAAATCATCATTTGGTAAAATGGAGCTGATGATGAAGACCACAGATAGCCATAGGAACTACTCAATGACAAATATTGCTCGTCACAATGCGTATGGTGAGTGATTGTTGAGGAGTTCTCCTGGTTCTTACCAGGAGAACTCCTCAACAATTAACGTCCCAGCATCGGGAAAAGCAATATTTTGTAAAAGGTGATGAACAGTTGGCATTAGGCTATTGTAACTTAGATAAATTACAAACTGACCCACTAAAAAGTAAAAAATAAAAATTTTTTTACAAAAAAAAACAACCGACTTCCAAAATAAACACTACAAATTGAAAAATAACTAATTTCGGAAGTCGGTGTCGATAAACGAAAATCCGGAACCAAAGACACCGACTTTCGAAATTAGTTATTTTTCAATTTGTAGTGTTTTTTTAGAAGTCGGTTGTTTTTTTTTTATAAAAATGTTTTTTTTGTTTTTAAAGTCGGTTGAAAAGGTCCTTAAAGTAGGTCGTCTAGTTTTAAAATAATTAATTATGAAAGAATAGTCAAACTAATTGTTATGTGTTACATGTCTACTTTCATAATTAGGTCACAGTGAAGATATGGTACGGTAACGTTCCTTACGGGGCCTCGTTGCAACGCTTAATGAAGGTCATACTATAACGGTGCAGGTGCTAGTTATTAATATAGAGCCTATCCGAGTCGAATACGAATTAATGGCTTTGCAAAGTAGCATTAAGCAAGTCAATGCGCACTTCCGTCGTGCAAATGTAGACAGGAGGGCTGGCGCGCCGCCGACCCGCATTCCACCACCAAATACGTCACACGAAACACGACTCTCAGTTGGAATAATAAACGCATTGTTGCCGATGCCTCACAAAGCAAGCGAAATCGATTACACACATAATACGAACAACCGACTCACTGCGACGTTATAATTAGGTATATCTGCTGTGTTTATAAACTGGCTTTATGTTTTATGCCTAAGCACAATGAAGTCATAGTTCTAGTACATCTAGGCGTTTGTACATAGCAATGAGACTGTTACTCTCATTATATGTGTACTTAATCTATATTAATTATAAAGCTGAAGAGTTTGTTTGTTTGAATGCGCTGATCCCTGGAACTACCAGTCGGATTTGAAAAAATCTTATTGTATTTGATAGCCCAATTCTTGAGGAAGGCTATATGCTTTTTAACATCATGCTAAGACCCTTAGAAGCCGAGCAAAAGAAAAAGTCAGCAACATCAGAGCAGAAAGAACGCTAAGCGAAAACGAAATAATATTGCTGGCAGGCGATGCGATCTGACGGGGGGAGTCGGGGGAACAAGAAACTTCACGCAGACGAAGTCGCGGTTCGAAGCTAGTTATTGATGTTAGACCAGCCTTACTGGTCGGACAAATCACGAAATATTGGGTTTTTCTACAACTAACTGAACTTACCCCGATACAGATTTATTTAGGGAAACAGTATTTTAAGGTTCCGTAGCCAAATGGCAGAAACGAAATCGTTATAATTTCGATATGTCCGTATGTCCGGATGACACAGTCAGTTTACTCGGAGACTATTTGGCACTATATCGATGAAAATTGGAAAGGTGTATTCGGTGCACCGCTAGACCAATGGTGTTGTCAAATTAGGAATAAAAAATTATTAGGAGTGTCATACTCATTACTCCCTATCCCTATAGACGCACTATAAAAGTGAGATAAAAAAAAAATCAAGGCACATGGCAGCGTGTGGAGTATCGTTGGAGGTTGGACCCTAGAGATGATGATGTGTCGCAAAATTGTTTTCATGAAAAAAAAAAGAGTTAACAGTTTACCCGTATCGCCTATGGATTTGGATAGCCATAAACACTTAAAAGAGACAAAGTTAAAAAAAAAACACGCTGCTTAAGGGCCAAAACGCCCGACTAAAAAGGAGGTTTCGTAACGGTAATATCTCACATAACCTACTTCGAAATCCTAATCCGCCCAGGAAGTGGAATAACTGTACTAGTTTCCCCTCGATTTAAAAGATACCCGTGTTTCTACTTCGCTCTCGCTTGAAGAACTTTCTTCACGTTGAAGTAAAGCTAACGGTTGAAAGTATGTCGCATGCATTAACACGCGTTTACTTTAAGTGCCAGTATAGCAGTGGACCTAGCTTTTCTAAGAAAGCTTCCAGGTTTATTCAAGCAGTAAATTACAATTTTTCAAGCAGTCGTCGACAGCGTCACAGCTAGGGAATAATGTGGTAGTAAGAATAAATCCTATCAACTTTTTGATAGGAGAATCGTTTAATTTAAGGTGTAAGCTCGCCTTAAATAGAAACATTAAAATAAAAATTATAATTAAATTATTATCAGTCGATTACATGGATTACAATTTTATAAACGTCTGTCGTCTTGATTATTTCTATTACCTAGGTTTGGATGGTAACACAAAACGAATTTACAACAAAATAAAGTGCTAAAGACCAAAGCACCAAACTCAATTTAAAAAAATCTAAACGTTACAAAATATACAGTTATTTTTAATTGAATAATTGCTGATGTAGGAATAAACTGAACGTGTATTGTGACATGATTGACGGGTATTTTTAGTTTTATTGTCCCGCCGCCGTTGATGGTATGTTAATGTAGTATGTATGAACAAGGTTAATACTAAAGGGCAATGGCCGCGGGCGGATACCACACGTCCTACACCCTCCCTCACGCTAGCTGAAGAGACTACACACACAACACATGGATGCTTATAACGTATAGTTACAACTATTATTATTACATCCAATTTATAATGTTGGATGGCTGCAATACTGTACAAAACCGCAGCATTTTGTAGATAAGTATTAATGTAATAAAATGTTTACTTATTAAAATAATTATTGTATTTGTGATATTTGCTAATAATTAATGATGACATCTTTCCTCTTAGTGAGACATTGCTGGATAGGTAAGTTAACTGCAATAAAGTTTGTTTATTTTCCTCTCTTTACGCAAATAGTAGTTACCAGTCTTATCATCTCTTTGTAAGTAAGTACTAGGTACCTACTTACCCTTTGCATTTATTTGTTATCAAGCTTTTACAAGCTTCATTTGTAACTAACAATGCACAGTGTTGTTATTGCCTCGAAAAACGGACATCCTCTTTTTATTAACTTATCCGATAGAACAAGTTATTTTAAAAGTAAGAGTAAAATACCCGTGTTCCAATTTTACAAGAAACACGAGTAAAAAATGTTTTAACTTTTTTTTTATATTTTCTAAATTAATTAATTACAAAAAAAATACGCATTATTTTAACCTTTTCTTTATTATGTGTAATAAAACTATAGTAAAGGTATTTGAAAAAAAATACAAAAGAATACTAACTAGTACAGATGCAAAGAAATATGCGTTTTTTGTGTTTTTAGAAATTGATTTTTCATGGTTGAATCCTTGCTTAGTTGGATTCAATACTTATTGTAAATCATATTTAGACCCAAACCAATCACTGAAAAAATTAACACATCCAAATCTCGCGGTATCTAGGAGTTATTCACTTCTAAAGTTTTTTCTGATAATTTTGATTTTAGGGTCATCACTTCACAAAAAATAATATTTTTTGTTTGTAGGTTTAAATTTTGTTGGATTTTATTTTATCATAGATTAATACTTACGTATACATAGTTACACCCACACTCATAAATTTTACAAATAATATTTTTATATCTTTTTATTAGTTTTACTTCGAACTAATCATACAACTAAAGTTAATTATTTATACTAATTTTTTCATGCTTTATGTCACGCCGGAGACGAACAGGGTGAAGCACACCTTACACGAAACATTTGGAGCTACTTTAGACCACCTAAATCTATTAGACCTAAGTCTAAGACAACAGTTGCAAACGAATAATTGACTTTGAAAACTTGCCAAGTTGCATGATTTAAGTCAAGGGGGTACTCCGCCCGGGTCAGCGGGGTTGTCCGAAAGGGTTACCGCTGGGCCGGCAAATAAAGGGCTAAGGAAGGAACATGGGTAGGTTTAAGTCAGTAAGAGTCTGACACTCCCTTCCGCTCCACCCAGAGCGGGAAGGGCCATTTGATGATTTCGCAACCAAAAAAAAAGGGGTACTGTGCGTTTCCACCATATAAGCACATGTAGCAAAAAAATTATGTTACCCAACACCTCCAGTACAAGTATCTGAAAGAGAGACTTTTGTAACGTTATATGATCTGCTCTCCCACACTTTTTCAAAGATCGTTCTTTCATGTGTCGATATTATTTCTTTACACTGTCCCTAAAAATACACAAACATTGAACTGTATTTTCGAAGGATCTGGGGTATTTGATGGGAGTACAGGTCAATAATTTTATAAACAAAGCTTCTCCAAAGACCGAGAAGATGAAAGAAGCCTGTTTACCACCACATTTATTCCTTTACGAATAACTACAGATACCGGTCAGATTTTGTGGATGAACGCTACACCTCAGTCTTACAGGTTTTGTCGCCCGTTAAATATTCAGTATCGTAAAGAGAGCAAAAATGTAATACTTGCCGAAAAAAAATGGGTAGACGGCCAAATAACAGAAATAGACAGCATTTGCGTCAAATCATCAAAAAACCTAACATTAACAACAAAAATTCAACTTTACTTGACCATTACAGACGGTGAAGTGCTCAATATATGTAATCACTAACACTTTATCACAACTAAGATGCCCATTTCGTAAGGCGACTTCCTTTCAATTTAATAAGTTAGACATTGTGCTTTCTCATGCCTCAGATGAATCGCTTATAAAGTACGGAATAAGTCCTTTGCACGCGTGTCTTAGAATTCTTGCTTTATCTAGGATACAAGATGCAAGTAAAACAATGGAGGATACCTCAATGCCCCGGAGCATAAAATTGTGGAAGAAACTAAAAAAAGGTGCAACAAGAAGTAAGAGAAAAAATGGGGCTTCTGGTTGATGTGGTGCGGCCCAAGGCAGGCACCACCAACAATGGTAATACTGCTCGCATAGCATTGTCTAACAAAAACCGTAGAACGTTTGCAGACATATTAAACATTCCTCAATGGCTACTTGATGATTTATTTACAATATTAGTAGTTTTATCTTGTGGGCTACCAGTTGATATAGAAAAATTTGGGGATTCATGTATGTCACTGGCTATTAAGTACGTCCAAAATTTTGAATGGTATCCTATGATGGTTACCTTGCACAAAATTTTAGTCCATGGTAAAGACATCATGCAAAACTCTGCAATGCCTGAGGGTTTACTCTCAGAACAAGCGGGATAAGCAAGAAATAAGTTTTGGAGGTCTGACAGAGAGCATCATGCTCGAAAGTTTGATAGAGCTACAACCATGACTGCCGGGCATTACTAACGTCAGATCCATTTATTTCGAACGTCAGATTAAAGCAAAGACAAGCAAAATTATGACGGATGCTATTACCACCCGCCGTTCTCCAATTGTTGAAACCGTACAAAATACGTGGTAGAGGTTGTGGTCCAAGATAGCGATAGCTTAAGCACAAAATACAGAGAGAGTACTGAAGGAAATCACAGGTACGAGTATGTACTTCATTTGTTGTCAAATTTGGCTTATGAACAAAAAACTGTCGTGGTAGTGGCACTCATATGTAGTTGTTTGTTTTATTGTTGAGCTTATTCTACAATATTAAAACAAAACAAGAAACATAGTATTACAACAAAAAGTTTACAGAGCAAAAATATATAAAATTTTATATTTGTCAATTTTCATTATCGAAAATCCCTAATAACTTCAAAACAGATTACCCTATTTATACAATTTGTTTTGCCCTATCCGTTTTAGACCTAAACCTATCAAATGACACTAAAAACAATACAATATCTACACAAACAAAAAATCATGTTTTCAACTTACGTAATAGTTGGTGGCGTGAATTTACCTTACAAAAAAGTTACTTCGTTTATACTGATTCAAAATAGGAAACTATTATATAAATCGAGCTTAGATAGTCATTTTTATGTTTCTCCATTTTTGAACTTCACAGACGCGTGTCTCAAGCGGATGGCACTCGCGCTCGTACCAGTCCCAATCAGTCCGAGATAACGTGTCCGTGAGCGGTGTCTATGTGTGCGTTGCTCGAGCGCACTTTGTATGTAGATTGACTTCTGTACTCTGTATTTTGTGGCTAAAGTAACGAAGAAGATGTAATGCAAAATCTTAAGGTACTGAATTTTTACCTATGGAAAATGAAAATTAAAGTAGGTATTTAAGCATGTGAAGTCTGTAAATATTTGTAATAGCAGGTACGTATTTACAGAATTGTAATCATTAGAATCATAAATGCATCTTCTCATCACATCTTAAAAAAATATATATAAAAAACAAAAAAAAAAAAAAATATACCACCGGTGGTGGTATATTTTATTTTTTTTTTTGTTTTTTTTTTGTTTCGGGAACAGGGTCCTATTATTATGGTATTATTATTTTTGTCAATAAAAATACATTTTTTTTAAATACGACTTGTACCAACCCTAGCGCCTAAATTTCAGAATCCTGTAAATCCTAGATACCATAAGATTTGGATATGATATTTTAAATAGGTACTTCTTAGTGTCATAGCAACAGCTTGTCTCAATATTGAATCCAAATGCCATGAAATAAGCCCATAAAAAAATGAAATAGAAAATATGTAAAATTCGATGTTACTCACTACACCGGCTCGATAAAAATTGATAATTTGTTTGATAATTTACTTAATATAGAGCATTAAGTAATTGCAATCAAATATGTAACAAAAACGGATTGGATCTAAAGTTATTGCGATTTCTATGGTTTTTATGGAAACCATAGAAAAAAAATAAAAAAAATAATATCTCTAGATTGGGACAAAATTGTCACACGGGTATTTTACTCTTACTTTTAAAATAACCTGTTCTGTCGGATAAGTTAATAAAAAGGGGATGTCCGTTTTTCGAGGCAATAACAATACTGTGCAATGTATCAAAATCTTAGAGGTCAAACTTCGTATGTATTATGTAGTTTGGATGACAAAACTATTTTGATCTGACAAGCCCTGTAGATTGGACGCGTGTTTTTTTAGTTTTTTTAAACTACATCATCTTTTATAGGTGCATTCATTCTTTATCATAATTATTATCAACATGGCTATAAGGGCCTAGTAGTGCCTACCCTATTTATTACTCGACTGCGTCAGAAGGAGGGTTATGTTTTTAGAGTGTATGTATGTATGTATATTTCTTTGGCACGGTCTGTAGCCTAAAAGGCTTGATCGATTTCAGCTTGAGAGGTGCCGTTAGATTCGTCTTAATTGTGACAGTGACACTGGGTAAGTATACCAAAATTGAAAAAAAAATTAAAATGGCCGATTTTTGGCGCAATATTGTCTTCAAAAATTTTTTTTTCTCAAAACCTATCGAGTGGGGGGTATCAAAATAAAGGGTTTTAAAAGATGATTACAAAAACATATACAACTTATACGGTTAAAAGTAATTCGAAGTGACAAATCGTAAAAAATACGTACCAAGAAGTTCTTGGTACGTGTTTTTTACGATTTGTCACTTCGAAAGATTTCGCAGACGATTTAGTTCTTGGCAAGAACTAAATCGTCTGCGAAATCTTTCACATTTATTTTGTAAACTAAAAAGCTGGAAATAAAAATTTAAGTTATTTAAAACAAATAAAAAACCCGACTGCGGTAAAAAACTGAAAGCTATTATTTTTAGGGTTTTTTATTTTTTAAAATAACTTTTTTATTTATAGAGACCGACAGAAAATGGACCAAAACGAAACTGAAAAAAAAAAATGTTTTGATCTCGATGGGTGTTCGTTTGGTAAAAGTACCTATACTGTTCTTATTAAAAGTAAAAGAACTGCATTGTCAATATTTTAACTATGGAAACATGAATTTTCTCTGAATGTAAGCATCTATTCTTTAGAAAAACCTTAGGCTGCGGATTTTTAGAAAATAGCGATAAGTACCTACTCGTCCCGGGTCTACGATGAAATATTACATGGCCCTATTATGATCGAAGGTCGTGAATCGCATCCATATCCACCAGAGAAAGAAAAGGAATAAAAATTGTTTATTATCATCAGATCACGCACCACAGACACGGTAATAGATGCAACATCAATGTTTAGCGAACGGCTGTGATATTGTATCATATTATATTCAATATTATATTCAACGATGTTCGGGGTATTTCACAATCTCAAACCATGCCTCAAACTCACACAATTGAAGTGTCTATTTGTAATGTCAAAATAACAGTGTTTTATTACATGCGTATAAAACAGTCACAGATGGATTGTAGAATCAGCTGTGTTACAAAACCGCTAGTTGTTTTACAAAACACTCCGATATCTAAAACAACTGAAAAATGTTCAGTTTGATCGTCATTGAATGTCTGTGTGGTGCCGGACTTAAAGAATACCACCACCCCTTACTTCCCGTGGGTGTCGTAAAAGGCGACTAAGGGTCTTACCGGAGAATGGGCAGCAGCGTTCTCTATGTATTCCACCATCATACCATACTGCGATCGCCAACCCGCTTGCCAAGCGTGGCGATTATGGCAAACCCTCCCAAAATTGGGGGAGGCCTATGTCCAGCAGTGGACGTCTATCGGCTGAAACGACGATCGTCATTGCGCAACGTTTTTCAAAACTGTTACACACGTTTAGACGTAATGCAAAATGGTTTTTAGGCAGTCGCAATAAGCGTTTGGTGTAGGACCATGATGAAAAATGAAAAGTTACAAAAATGAGTAAATAATTACTGTCTCAAACAATCATTACTATTAATAAAGGTACGTGTTAAGTACTACTTACTTATGGCAAAAGAAAACAGTATTTCTTACCCTAATTAACTATTCTATACATCTAAATAAATGAGTAGAAATCAGTATTGTTTAGGTTACAAAACATAAAATAAGTAATTTCATTCCTTAAAATGACTGTGTTCACTTGAGTAAGGATAATTTTTTTTGTCAGGGTTCGCCAAATTAATAAATAAAACGAATAATTTGAGTGCATATTACTCTTTTTATTTATTAATTTTGACGAACGACTTTTTGTTTCGGACACCATTATTGTTGTTATGTATGACACAGAGCAACGAGCGACAAAATTTAGAATTAAATCTACAATCTCATGTTTTATTTCACGCTGTTTTACAAAACTTCTGATCGTTGACCCACTGCATTGATAAATGCAAAACGTTTAAGGCCTACGCAGACCGGGACGGCACGGCAAGGGATTTAATTTTTTGCGAATGGACATTCAAACGTATCGATATAGAAATACGACATAATTTGCTATGCTTTAAAATGATGCCGTGACATCGAAAGGGATTTCATTGCACGGCATTGAAAGACGCGCCACGGGCTCCTGCGGCGGGATGCCGTGGCGTCCTGTAGTATGCAACGGCATGCCAAGGACTCCGGCGCTTGTTGTGACATACCGCGGGGTGAGGCGGCGGGGGTAGAGAAGCGAGGAAGCCGCTGGAATGCCGCGGTATCTAAGCGGCTAGTGTGCGCTGACTGAAGGCAAAATCCCTTGCCATACCGTCCCGGTCTGCGTAGGCCTTTATTAAGCAATCCTGCGTGTTAACGTTCAGCAATTATGTAAAACCGCTAAACGTCGTTCAGTTGTTTTAAATAGCGGAGCTGTTTTGTAAAACGACTAGCGGTTTTGTAAAACAGCGGATTCGACAATCCATCTGCGACATAAATATACTTATGACAAAAAATATTTTTTTTTATAATTTTTGTCCGTCCGTCTGTTTGTTCAGTCTGATCTCCGAAACGGGAGGGCCGATGTTGACGGGACTGCACTGGTAGATAGCTGGTGTAATAAGAAGTAACTTAGGCGCAAAAAAAAATATTTAAAGTTAAAACCCATGAAATCCAATTTGTTTTCTGACATGCACACGAGGGAAGTCGCGGGCACAATGTATAAAAAAACCGGGCAAGAGCGAGTCGGACTCGCGCACCGAAGGTTCCGTAACATCCGGGTTTATGCATAAGGTTTATGTTTATGAAATTAAATGTTTTTCTTTAAATTTTATAAGTATTTGAGTTGATTGAATGAAAGGTAAATTGCGGTTTACGATTTATGACGTATTAAAAAACTACTTACGAGATCTCGCTCAAACCAATTTTCGGTGGAAGTTTACATGGTAATGTACATCATAATCATATTTTTTAGTTTTATCATTCTCTTATTGTAGAAGTTACAGGGGGGGGGGGGGGGGGGGACACACACATTTTACCACTTTGGAAGTGTCTCTCGCGCAAACTGTTCAGTTTAGAATGGGGAACCCCCAAAATTTATTGTTTTTTTTTATTATTTTTGTGTGAAAATCTTAATGCGGTTCACAGAATACATCTACTTACCAAGTTTCAACAGTATAGTTCTTAATGTTATAGTTTCGGAAAAAGGTGGCTGTGACATACGGACGCGACGGACAGACAGTTAGACATGACGAATCTATAAGGGTTCCGTTTTTTGCCATTTGGCTACGGAACCCTAATAAAGTAGTAAAAATTTCACTATGTAATGTATGATGTTGTTAGAGGAGTTTGCTTTCCAATCTCAATTAAGTAATTATTATTTTAAAGCTGAATTTTACATTCCAGTGGTTTTAATCCGTCCTTATTATGCGATGCAAACGTTGATTTTGTGTGGGTTAGCGATGTTCGTGTTCGAAAGTACGAGACCGATAAGTAGGAATTTTTGAGACAACACGATACCGTAATGTGTATGCGGGTGATTTACTTTAGTGTTGACGACTTCACACTATCTGGTTCCATTTTCTTGTTGTTATTCAGAGATACAGTAATCACTTTACTGTACTTCTTGCATTTTATGCTTTTGCAAAGGTAATACCATTATTAGTGCGAAACTTGATTTCAGCTAGACCCTCGATTTGTTTTTGTGACTATCTTGATGGTGGTGCGCGAAACTAATATAGGTACCTATTTACCGAGTTTTACACGTTTCGGACCGTGGGCTATCGTGAAATTGAAATACTCTGATTGCGATCTTAATGGCAGGATTAACTATGTATTTTAATTTGATTAACAAGTTAATTTTAATTGCTTTCCTTTTTTTGTTACAAGTTGCTGTTAATGTAGCTCGCGAAATTTCTTACGTTTTTTGCAAGTTGCGGCGCTGTTTTACGTTGTATGTTGATAAAGTACTTAATTACTAAATTATAAGAGTGTGGAACCTAAGATAGAAACACGCTTGTACGATACCACTACATACAGAAATCAAAGTTAATAGAAATCACTGTTCCTAGTCAGCACGTTTCGCCGAAAACTTTGTTGATATAAAACATTGTTCGTAGATATCTCGGTCCATAGGACGCACTGTTGACAGAAATCTCTGTTCATAGAAACCACTGTTTCCAGATACCTCGGTTCACAGAAAGTGCCTCTGGAGAAGAAACTATTAATATTTATTAAATTACTAAATTTTGATTTTCTGGGTTAGATTCAGACACACGTTATGTTAGCCCCTACGTTACATAGTATTCATATCATTAATGTCACGTAATTATAACCATGTCAATAAATTATTATCTATTTACGGAAACCAATTTGATAATTACTTTTATAATGTGATTATGCACATTGCGTCGCGTCGTATTGTAGAAGTTTAACAATAAAATTAATGCAGAAATGTGAAAAAATGTATGGTAGATCTAAACTATTGCGCATTACAAAGTAACAAACGTTTCTGACACATTTAGTTTTGCTTTCGATATTGTCGCGACGCTAATGAAAAATATTTCTTAAAATGAGTGCCTGCAAGTTAGTAGAATCAAAACGTGGAGCAAGTATCTGGAAACAGTGGTTTCTATGAACAAAGTTTCCGGCAAGACGTGCTATCTATGAACAGAGATTTCTGTCAACAGTGCGTCCTATGGACCGAGATATCTACGAACAATGTTTTATATCAACAAAGTTTTCGGCGAAACGTGCTGACTAGGAACAGTGATTTCTATTAACTTTGATTTCTGTATGTAGTGGTATCGTACAAGCGTGTTTCTATCTTAGGTTCCACACTCAAATTATAATCATTTAAAACATCAATGTAGCTACCACTTACTGCATCAGACTGCTTGAAAAGTGAGTTTTAATTGCAGTCGAGTTTTTTTTACGTCTAATGTTAGCCATTCTTATGTAATAAAAACAAAACCTAGTAGTCCTCATCATCAAGTCCATCGTGCGACCTAGACAAGTCGATAGATACCTCATGTATAAAATCCATCCAACCGGTAAAATGTTCTTATTTGAGGGTTTATAGAATCCCACATACAAAGATACGCTGAACAACATAACCCTCTCTTTTGTCGCGCAGTCGGGTAATAAATTGGCAATGACGAAGGAAATTGTAAATTATGTTTAGGGAGGCAGCTATATACTTTTATTAAGGAATATTTAGTAGGTAACTGCACCTGAGGGCCTCGTGGCTAAGTAATTACAGCCGCACTGGTAGATCGAACGTTGCCGCAGTTGGTTCGTGGATGGGTGACCATCCATCATTCCCTCCGTGTCTCGGAAAGCACATTAGGCCGATGGCCCCGGCTGTCATTGGTAGACCTTTGACAGTCGTTCCGGGTAGTCAGAAGCACGTTTACCCGGTAGCGGGGTTTTGGAGTTTAGACAGGCAGTTGCTCCAAGTAAAATACTGGAATTCCGTGGATCCTGTTAGAATGGAATCCGACCCAAACATGGTTGGGAATAGGCTCGGTAGATTGATTTTTAGTAGGTAACTGCACTTGCTCTATTGTATTTATTGTGTGATAGTAACAAGTTTTTTTATCTTCAATTATGTACCTACCTGTAAATTTTATTTCATTTAGAGAAAATGTAAATTAGATTCGATGTTCTTCTTCTTCTTTGTTATCTTCTTGAAAATAGAAATGATGATGATGACGCCTCAGACGTTGTGATGTATTCCAGTGCCGTTTTGTGGAAATAAACTACTATAAATAAATAAGAAATAGGTACTTAGCCTAAGTACTTTTTAAGACTTTATTGTTGTTACCTAATATCCTGTACCTACTTAACTCAAGCTACCTACCTAGTTAGGTACAAACTTTTTTTATTATATTTCGACAAGATATCTCTATAATATACCTTACGATTACGTTATTTTTAAACAATGTTACTGTTCAACTCCGAGTTTTTTTATTATAGTCGATACGCAGGTAGACCTACCGACGACGTACTGTTAAAAAAAAACAAGGATAGGTAAGTACCTGCATAGATCGACGACATTGCTCAAGACGCAGTATCCGTCACGCCACCAACTACTTAGTTAAGTCCCAGTGCCTAACTAGGTACCTACTTCAATATAGTTGTCAGATGGGCAAATAAAACGACCCTCGGACTTATTCATTGTTTTCGCGATCGCTGTGTGGAAGTGGTCGCTGCAAGCGCAGCTTTAGTCGGAGTTACACGCTCATTCTGGCACCAGTTAAGTTCATGATTGATGTTAGAATGACGGGAAACTGATTGAAACAGATTGATGGTTTAAATATCTTAATAATTTTTCTGTCAGTCAGGTCAGACTGATGCCTGACTGAACGAGTGTTTATTAGCTATCAGTCTGATGTCGTGTAACCTGCGTCAGAGGATGCGCAAAATAAGTCTGCGCGCGACCTAAATCAGAAATAATCGATTGCCGCTATCTGGACGTTTATTTCAGATGTCAATAGTGTGCTGTGTTCCGTGTTTTCTAAAGTAAATAATTGCCATCATTACGCTTTAAGTGATTAAAAGTGCTGGCAGGGATATAATCTTGAAGTCAAACGTCCGCGTCGCGCGCGGACTTATCTTGCGCGCACTCTACATACTCGTCGCGGCGCGGGCGTCGTCGTCGATGCACAAGCCGCTACTCGAACTCTACTCGGTACCTACCCCATAGGGCTAGAACCTTCAAATTCTACGATCTATTTTCAGGACAGGAATCAACCAATATCATGGAAATACAATAATAATATTTACAGTAATAGAGATCAATGATGCCTCACTATTTGCCTCATAAATTATGGAAATATTAATTCCTAAAAATAGGTAGTCCATTGCAAATTCGCAGGGCCAAATTCGCTGTATTTTCCGCTAATATATACGTTTGGTACCCTTTGTAAGCAGGGACCTAAAAAAATTAAGATGGAACAAAATAAGATATTTTTGATTCACAAAAACAGCGTAGCGAATAATAAGTCAATTACAGGACCTACTGTTAAAAAAAACAGAATACGCAAGCACAAATTTAAAAAATTATATACCTACTTAAGATAAAAAGTTCTACTCTACACTTACCTCGTACTTGATGCCGGCCAACCGAAGCCATGTTTCAACTTTCAAGCAGTACGGCGAAGTCGAGGGCAACAAAGGAGTTCGCGAGAACTGATACAAGTAAACGACATCTTTTTCAAAGTTGGCTTTGTGCACCGTGATCTTGGGCGGGGCAGCTTCTACTTTCTTCTCCTCTGTCTTTTCTTCAACTTTTTCGGCCGGAGGATCTTCTTTAGTTTGGCCATTGTCTACCGGCGCGTCCTCCTTTGCTTCCTTTTCTTTCTCAGTGTTCTCGGGCACATTATTTATTACTTCAGTGGCCATGTTGAAAGCAAAATGCGTTTAAACAAGTCTGGTCAGTAATCGCACGCACTTTAATTTACACAAAGAGCCACGCTATGGATTTTATAATTTTAATTCACTGCAACTTATAAAGCAAAATGCGCGTTCCCCACCGCCTATGTTGCCTCGCAGACTGCGGTGTGCGGCCTGCGGGCGGGCGCGGGGTCGCGAGCCGTCCGGGCGCGCTCCTTGGTAGTGTTGCCAGATCCGGTAAGCCAAATTTCGGGAAGAAGGTAAAAATATCGGGACATTTGTTTTTGTATGTTGGAAAAAGATGGCGTTTCGAAAGAATGAATATTTTCATTTCAAATTCATTGCTGTAACTATTTAAAAAAACTTTTTTACAGAAAAAAAACAGCCGACTTCCAAAAAAGACACTGCAAAGTGAAAAATTAAATTAACTAGCTTCCGCCCGTGGCTTCGCCCGTGAGGTATGCCATTAAAAACTATCCTATGTCCTTCCCCGGGATGCAATCTATCTCTCTGCCAAATTTTATCGAAATCCGTTCAGTGGTTTAGGCGTGAAAAGGTAAGATACAGACAGACAGACAGTTACTTTCGAATTTATAATATGGAAGTCGGAAGACGGTGTCGTTGGGTTCGCATTTTCATTGTTTGCCACCGACTTCCGAAATTAAAGTTATTTTTCACTTTGCAGTGTCTTTTTTGGAAGTCGGTTGTTTTTTTTTTGGAAAAAAGTTTCTTTTAGAATATTTACAGCATTGAGTTTGAAATGAAAATATAACCCTAAGTGTTTGGCCAGACTGGCAGCGCGGGCGCGAGGTGGGTGGGGCGGGCGCGGCGCGGCGCGGCGAATTCAAACATATGAACTTCCTTTGAGTGTCCATAGTGGGCCTCGGGCACGGTAAGCGGCGTGGGCTGCTCGACGCGGGGAGCGTCGGGCAACTCACGCCATAGCTCGTTCATACAAGTAACAAATGGCCGCAGTGGGTGCGCGGGCGCAGGTGGCCCGCGCGGGGAGCGGGGTTCTCAAACTAGTTCGAGCTTTAGTCTAGTAAAAATAAGTCTTCTTCATCCATATTATATTGTGACAAACACTGGAAACGACAACACGCAGAATGCAGCCGCGCTTCAGTACGGACAAGCAACCCGCGCACGTTTCCGCACCCGCGCACTGTGGAAAATCGTAGAACAATTGCTGATTAAAAATGGTTTTTGTCAATGTCTCTACCGGCATGCTTTTTTATTTTACTCAATAGTTTAAGGACCAAACTAGACTACAATATCAAAAAATTATACATATTATATGAACTGATTTTTTTACAACACTACAAACTTTATAGTTTTGACGGACGTCCATGTTAAGCCCGTTCACTTCATCACTTTCAAATTGATTTTATTGTTATACGTTACAGGAAAAGGTAAAATGTATTATATATTTCTGGAAACCTCGTCTTTTGAAGAATATAAAACAACTAATATGAATTTAATATTATGTTAACGTTTACCTTAAAATAATTGCATAATAAAATATGGTGAAAAAAAGTTTTTTTAAAGTTCATCGAGACTTTTGACAGTTGCCCACGTTTCGGAGTAATTAGTAAAAATGTGATAAAAGTCAGAAAACGGAAAACCGCTCGCTATCTATTGCGGTTTGAAATATTGCTGTTTACATCAATAGTTATGCTATGGAGACTGCCAGGATCTATGTGAGCAATTATGAATGGTACTACATGCCATCTTCAGTTCACAAAATTTTGATTCATGGAGAAAGTGTCATAAAGCATTTTGCAGTACTAACTTCCTATTGGTCAACTTTCGGAAGATGCACAAGAATCTCGTAATAAGGATTATAAAAAATTTCGTCTACATCATGCTAGAAAATGCTCAAGATCCGCTACAAACGAGGATATATTTCATACTCTTCTTTATACTTCAGATCCTTACTGTAACCAGCATTAGAAAACCGTATACTAAAAACGTGAAGGAACTTGATGAACCTTAAATCTTTTGAAAGTGAACGAATTAATTTTAGATCCCGAAGTTCATCAAGTATAAATCACATAACATGTAGTAACCATTACAATTAATTAATTAATCTGTGTTCGATTTTAATCACATTTAAAAAAAAAATGCTTCTTATTTAAAAAAAAAATATGTTTTGTATTATTTAAATTGATTTATATTTTGATGCTATATGATATTGAGTTTTTGTAAACAATAAAATAATAGTATTCATTGTTGAAAAATAAAATATATTGAACATTTTTTGATAATTTTGAATTTGTTTTATTTTTTAATGTATGGTTTTAAATTCAATCATAATTAATTACATTCCATTTGAAGCTATATACATTATTCTATATTTGTGCCAAATTTTAGAACATAATATTCAGAAATAAAAAAGTTATTGATTTTTAATCAGAAACAGACCTTTATTTTCCATAGTGCCGCGCCCCAGTCAGGGTCTGCACGGCAACTGCCAAATAAACCCAGAGTGCGTGATATTTTTATTTCACTTTTCGCGGTACGTATTCTAGGTATACTTCAGCTTCGGTTCTATGTACTTAAATTTATTGGTGAAAAAAGTTTAAATCACCCAAAATCCGGGATATTTGGCGTCGAGATCATGAGTAAATATCGGGATGTCCGCGCAACGCGGGATATCTGGCAACGCTTGTCCTAGAGTGGTCTGGGTGGGTTGTGCCGCCTTTTTTTACGCCGTCCGAGTGCTGCCAGCTCCGATAAATCTAATTAGGTGATTACCTAGAGAAAAATGTTTACAAAATGTAGTAGGTATATTACTGCCCCTCTTACATTTCGGTACCTACTGACTGAGCGCGCAACTTTTTTTTTTTTAGAAATTTATTCTCGCAGTTCAACCGGGCTTGCCTCGATCGCCGGCGCAATGAAATAAATATTAGGTAGGGGCAAGTGCGGAACATGTGGACACTTTCCAGAATTTTGAATAAAACATTTTTTATATCTGAATTAGTTAAGTTTCTTTTATTTTTAACATATCTCATGTCTTAAGGGATAATCAGCCTTTCTTAAACTAAAATTCTAGTCTCATTATCACATAAACTTACGAAAATAATCAACTTTTTTTTAAAACACTATATTTGTCCTCAGGTTCACCTGACGATTGTAGGTACCTATGGACAGTAAAATTGTACCTGTGGACGGTGTTGTACATACCTAGGGACGGTTCACACTAGTAACACAATAAATAGAAAAAAAAACAATTATAAACTTCTAGAAACAACTTCAAACATACCTACGTAAATATATTCTTCTTATTTCTCTCTATTTTTGAATGCTTACGCTACTCTTCATACAAGTTTTGAGTATGGTCATCGTCGCTATCGTCATCGTTGGCTGCTGTGAGTGTATAGGCGCATATTCCCTTACTTTTTAAACCTTTACTGACTTTAGATCTGTAGATATTTTTTTTATTACAGGCTGTCCTTCCATACCAACTGTAATTTGAAAACGGTGAAAAGCCAATTATTTTGAAAAAAAGAGTAACCGTGGAGTTTCTTGCCGGTTCTCCATAGGAAACGACCAATAATTGGAACGGTGCATCTAGCTTCTGACGTTTCAAAAGCGCCCATTTAGGTAGGCTTATGTGAAATAAAATACATATTTTGATTTTAAACCAGTTTTACTGCGAGGCACTGGAAAAAAATAAACAAAACGGTTGATCAGATTTTGCAAGTAAACATTATGACACTTTTGTACCTGTGGACAGTCCACAGGTACACTCATATTTTTGTCCATAGGTACAAATTCAGACATAAAAAATAAAACTGATCTAACATTGAGGATGAAACAGACTTACAGACAGGGAAAAAGCAATAACTTAACAATAAAAGACATAGATCATAATTGCAAACACGATCAAACCGATATCGTAAGTACTTTCACGGAAAAACTCATTTAAGTTAAGCAAAATAATTTACTTTTTGGTGCAAAAAAATTTCATAGCCGGCATAATCACAACCACACAGATGACAAAGATGGTGACACGTCAAAACTGTCAACCATAGCAAAACTTTACGGACGTGTTATAATTAGAATTTTAGGATTGCTAGTTTTTCGGAATCGATTGTGTCCACAGGTAGAAGCGTCCATAGGTACAGCACTTGCCCTTACTTACTTTTAGCAACGTCAGTAATCTGTGTTTTGGAGCGCAGTGTGGTGTTGCGAATATGGTCTGTCAATTTAACGCTTAAGGCGAGGTTTTCCCGGACCGATAGGCATAGGAAACACTACCTCAGCCCCCGCCAGTTGAACGCGGCGTATTTAACTACGACTCGCTGAGCGGGACCGCGCCACGTGACACGTTGTGACCGCGACTAACCTTTGTGCAATGAATGCGCGCCACGAAACCATTGATATATATGTTACACTAGATTAGTAATTACCGCGCCAAGGCGTCGCCACTTGACATAAGGCCACAGCCCTTAGCGTAGCTAACGTCACTTCAGTGCTCTGTGTGACGCTAACCGAAGTTTACCGAGTGACACGCGTCAAAAAATTACCGCCAAAATGGGAAAATGCGTAGTCAAAGAGTGCGATTCCAGGTCACAAAAACATAATAAATTAACCGGAATTGCTTTCCACACGTAAGTTTATTGTTTTTGTGTTTATATCAACGTATAAACGCAATAAAAATAAATAAAATGTAATTTTTTTTAAATTACGTTCAGTGTTACCACTAAAAACTTAGTTTTAGTTTCCCACATTTGTGGGAGTTTTTTAATTTTTGGAATAAGTGATTTTAAATAATTTTTAATAATAACAACGTTACAGGGTGCCTAAAGATGCAGCAGGTCGTAATAAATGGATGGAAATAATCCGATTGCTTAGAAAAGACACTGACTGGCTACCAACTAAATCTACTGTCATTTGTTCTAAGCACTTCCGTGATCAAGACAAAATAGACCCAAAAAGCGAATGTGGCCGTGTTTATTTGTCCAATGAAGCAATTCCAATGCTCATTGTAAGTAATCATTTCATGCGGTAATTAATATTATCAAATTATAGGTAATGGTAATGGTCAAATGCCTAAAAGGCAATTGTACACAAAACTAATGCTACATAGCGGAGTATGATTTCAATAATAATAAATAAAAAATATTCAAAAAGAAAATGATTTAATTATTTTCATTGGTTACTAACTGATAGGGCAAACGTTGTTTTGCCATATAAATTATTTCTAGCTGCCCGGCGCTACTTCGTTTGCGTGGTGTCCTATCCCTTACCCTACCCTACCCCTACCCTACTCCTACCCTACTCCTACCCTACTCCTACCTTACTTCTAACCTACTCCCACCGTACTCCTACCCTACTCCTACCTTACTTCTAACCTACTCCCACCGTACTCCTACCCTACTCCTACCCTACTTCTACCCTACTCCCATAGATATATTAAATTTTTCTCTGCGTAAGAACCATCCTCGTACCTAAAGGAGTATTCTAAAAAAAAGAATTACCGAAATCGGTTCAGCTGTTCTCGAGATTTGCGCTTAGCAACACATTCAGCGATTCATTTTTATATTATAGATATAGATAAACTTCTAGTACACATCCAATATGAAATACATAATTCAAATATTTTAAAATAATATAACTTAACGTTTAACGTTTTTTTTTAACGTTTTTTATAGCTTAAAAAGTTGGGTAAAATTTCGCATGGTTAGGCAACCCCATCCCGCCATTGCATGTTTATATTGCGGTCTTTGTCTAATCTAAGCAACAGTATTATTCTTGCGCCTTGTGTAAGTGAGACAGATATATGTTTACTTTTAAATGTGTAGTGGTTTAAAAGCTACGTCGTCGCGTTTAAATAGTGGTTACATTTTTTTGACACATTTTATTGAGGTTTGCTTCTCTAGTTATTTAGCTCAATGCACGAAACAGACAAATACAGTAGATCAACTTTGATGTTATATTTTATTTTTAATGAATAAAATTTGTATGTAGGAACTTATCATCTACGCTTGATAAATTCTCATGACAGTTTCCGGTTAGTAAAAATTAGGTTAGTTTGGCAAAGAAACGCACTATGTAAAAAATCTAAGGTAAGTTTGTACCTATATTTAAAATACACATACCATCAACAACATGTCAAAAAATCTCACAAATCAGACTTTTTTCAAAATAAAATTTAACGAGAGGTGTCGCGGGACACCCGGATGGAACGACGTTCCTTTCACTATACATATACTATGCGTTTCAGATGAGAAGATATGTTCTGGACAACTTCACTCACAACTTGTCAATAATGTAGTGTTAGCAACAAAAACAACAAAATCGATTAAGCAAACTTTATTTTTATGTTATAAACAGAAAAAAATTAAGAAAATAAAAATAATACACAATAAAAAATATAACTATCCGAATTGAGAACCTCCTCCTTTTTTGAAGTCGGTTATAAAACGTATTTAATAATTATTAAAATTAACTGTTTGTGACACAGAAGTAGACGCCATATTCTCAAAATTCACTATTTGTGATACAGAAGTGGAAACAATAGCAGGTGTTGCAATATTTTCTTTGTTTTCTCGCATTTTTATTTTTCTTATATCCATTCCTCTAATATGTCGGGGATCTATGATTTCAGGCAATAGACACTGCATATAAAAATTAATAAGTTTTTTTCCCATTTTTTCTTCCCAAAATTTACTATCTTTCACTATCTTGATTACATGTACGGGTATTGTTTCACCTGACCATATACCAAACAAGCAATATTGCCTCCCGGTAACATGGAGTTGGCCCTAAAATTATTTTGCAATAATTTTTCAGAGATCAGGCTGTAAACGTTCTTAAAATTACGAGAATTGCCCCTCTGGTGTGCAATCGACGTTTAAGAGATAGCTTACTATAATCACGTGTATTAATTTATTTTCGATTTTTTTTTACTCTGATATCATTTTAGTTTTTATACATCGTACTCGGTACTAGTACTGATCAACAAAGTTAACGTATGTATTTAGGCAATCGGTATAAAACCATTTAAGATTCATTTCTTCTCTACTTGTTAACATATAGTTTAGTAAGACTTACTTATTTGCTGTTTCAACTTCTGAATTATCGGCAGTTAAAAAGTTCTCTGAAATCTTGTCTCTATCTTGTACTAATTTCTGTTTGACTTACAGTACTTTGAGGTTCACTAATAGTGTTTAAGGTTGTTCTGTAACAGTGTTATAAACATTATGAGTCATGAATCGCAATCTATATTCAATTTATAACTTAACACTATTATCTCCATGATTAAGATGGTGATGATGATTATATTCATGACAATCATGAGTACAATCAATATTACTTTTATAATTGTTAGTACGTAATGACTAAAGTTTTATGTTTTGAAGAAAGTACTTACGTATGACTATGAAAAGTAGTATCAGGGTTATCTAGAGTCTGAACAACACCCCTGAGTATATTTTTTCTCATTGAAACGCTGCAAAATAAATGTTGACATTATAGTGGCATTTCAAATCGTTTAAATTATACATTTTACAAGTATATTTTATAATTTTTATATAAGTTTAGCAATATTTCGAAGTTATTGAGCAAAGAAAATAATCATTTCTACGAATTTAATAACAAACCTACTGTACTTTTTTGTACAGTGTCGCGTCTAAACAATGGTCGTAACATTTTCGTGCTTTTCCGTCAAAGAAAATCATTTATTTACACTAATAATATGTTATATAATATTATTGTATTTTTTTTACAAGCTTTTATTTTTTATATTATAAAGAGATAAAATTGTAAATTTTGTATGTATAGGGTAATCTCTGAAACTACTGATCCGAGTTAGAAAATTCTTTCACAAAAAATTTTTCAATAGGTAGTTACATTATTAAGGAGTGCTACACGCTATTTTTATTCTGATAAAGATGTATTTTCCATAGGAAATCATAATAAATGTAATTGAAGTCGGAAAAAAACTCGTCGCTCGGCCGCTTATATTGCTAACGCTGGCTAAACCATACGAGGAACTTCAAAATAATGTACTACAGAATTGTATATCTTGAAAATGCCCTCAAAAAAGTTCGCGATGGTATATGTCTATATTATAAGGATGACTAACAGTAACCACTTTTTTCTTTTTAAAATCAATAAAATATAATGAGTGACTTTCGAAGCAATTTTGACATACATTGTATTAATCCTTATCTCATTAAATATGTTAGTAAAATTAAGCATTCAATTTAGATCAAAACTGCAGTTTACAGCATATCATTAGAATGAATACTTTAGAAGATATCACAGTATTAAAATTACGCGCACAACCAAACTAAAAAAAAACAAAAGAACGGAAAAGTCTTCCTCAACAAAGTATTTATTATGTATGCAAGTAATCTGATAAAATAAAACTACTAGGCAAAATTGTAGTGCTACTATAGTATTGATAATTTGATAATGAGTTACTTACCATTTCTCGAGTTGATATTTTCGTAATGCCCGAGGTGTCAATTTCCTGTATGAACTTTTGTTCTTTGATAAATTCTTGCAAATATTCTTACAAATAATTATCATTTATCAATTTCTTTTTCTCTCTGTCTTCGATATTTTCTGCCTTTGACATTTTATTTCTTAGTTTAGTTTTCAAGTTGTTTACTGCTGTTTTGTTAGACATAGATAAAAATTTACTCGCATACATACATGCATAACATGAAGCTAGGTATTTTAACTGGAGTTTTATCGTTTTAGACGAAATCTCCAGTAAATTATAATGAAAACTGTAGAAATTGGTACTTAAACAGAAAACAGGGATGTCTTGGTGAAAACAGTAAATCTACTCTTAAAACAGTAGGGTTGGCAACACTGTGCGTAATGTTTCATAAAATGGAAAGCGCAAACGCGGAAGAAAATTGGCGTGCGTCCGTCCTCGAAGACCTCTCGGCCCAGGGGGGGCACACTTAGCACTCTCATCATTTCCACAGACGACAGCGACATCTGGAGTTTGGCGGGTTAAAAAAACTTGGCAGCCATCTTGTCTTCTTTGTCAAACAAACGTCATTGTCGCCGACCATCAGTGTTACCAACTTAGTGGATTTTCCACTAAAACTGATGGTTTCGAGTTCGACCCTCCTTTTATTGGCGAAATATTGCTTTTAGTGGCTGGTGGTTTTTCTAGTGGTTTAGTAGAATTCAGTTTCAATTACTGAAAATGCTATCACTCAACCACTAAAACGTTATGAAATATATTATTTTTATCAAATAATATCAAAATATTTATTTGCTAGAATATGGGCCATAGGGTGTTACAGTGAATTTGTTCAGCATATCCTGCCATAACATGGCGTGCAAATGTATTCACAATCAGCGATGTCAATTAATCTAACTTACAAATTACTGGTTCTATTAACTTGTCTTCTAAATAGTCCTTAATGGTATACTATCTTTTAAATAGTCATAGTTTGAAAAGTATTTTTTTAAACATTGTCAGCGGTAAGTCTTTCAAACTATTTGGTAAAATGATTGTAAATAATAATCGACATGCAGTATACATTTTTCTTAAATAATTTTAGTTTTATTGGTGGCAGCCGAAGACTATCTTTATGCCATGTTCGGCTATTTGTCCTGTCCGTGCTCGTTTCAAATAATTTGTAGTTCGTCTTAACAAAAATACATATTTCAAAGCTAAATAAACATGGCAAAGGTTCAACCTTTGCCATGTTTATATATCTTTGAAATATGTATTTTTAAGTTTTTGAATTACTTTGTTTTCTTTTGTTGTGGCTTGCAGCCGTCTAAAAGGTGAGCACCACAAATTGCTCAGATACATTTTTTTTAACTTTAAAGACTCTGTCAAGATCACCCCAGTGAGAGTGAGTGAGTTACCCCATATTACAATGCCGTATCTAAGTAAGGATGATACATAACCATGGTAAGCCATCATTGCAGTATCACAGTTTACTGTTTGTCTGATTCTTTTCAAGGCATATATGTATAAAGCGATCTATTTTTGTCAGAATTTCATCAATGTGCGTTTTGCAGTTGCAATGTTTATCGACCGTTATACACAATTATCGACAGTGGTCAATTGAGAATTTTTATAATGAATGTCTAGTTTATTTATGTTTGCGTTGTTTGTCTGAAATTGTATTATGTTTGTTTTAGTCATATTTATTTTAAAGTTATTTTTTTCTAGCCAGTCGATTGCATTTACTTCATTTAATTTACAGAAGTATTTACTTTTACTGTGTAGGTAAATTCCAATAAAAGTTATAAAAGAAATCGGTACTAAAGAATCATATAAATTTAGCGATTTTTACTATTTTTGGAGTAGGGCCAATTTTTGTAAGTGGTTTTCGAAGTTGAATCTGGTGGAGAGCTAATTTATCTGTTGGTAACACTGCAGGCCATCCGCCATTGTGAATTCCGGCTTTCTCGACGTTGATGCGCTTCCCGAAATACCGAGTTTATCTCAGTTATTTCTGTGATAATTGTAACTTGTTACTGTTATTTGTTTTGTTAAGTTTTTGTTGCTACTCATAGTAAGTAAGTATGCATATTACTATGAGTAGCGAGTCAATATACGAGAGAATATACGAGATAATAAGCATTGCATAACTATAGGTAGGTGTATATTTATATCTATAGGTAGGTGCATAGCCTTAGTTCACCCACCAAACTCAAGGTGGCAGCACTTTCCGTACATGCAAATTTTACCACAGAGTTGCTACTCTTTGCCTCTATAGTTACTTTACTCTTTGTCTCGGCCGGCACTAAACGGCCCGCTCGAAATCGAATAGCTCAATATCGTATGATTTTTGTTTTGACAAAAATAAATAGCCATTTATATAAAAATCTACCTTACCCAGCGCTAGAAAATATTAAAACCTATTTTTTGATACATTACTTAGATGGTTTCGTAATATAATTTTTTGCTAAGAAGTACATTTGAAAAATCGATTTAGTGTCAACTTTGCGGTTTTTTTTTATCGAATCAATTATTAGTAATTACGTTTCCGTCTTTATACAGCGCTTGACCATATGTTCAATTTTGTTAAAATGATTTTTATTTTGCGGAATATTTACATTATTTAGATATACATAGCTCCAAAAAACTTAAAAATGGTACAACCTCGCCTTAAAATACTGCGCTCCAGCATTACAGTTCAAGATGGCTAGATTTTAAATGATCCGAGTGAAATTGCTAAATCATTATTTTTTTTATATTTATAATTAATAATCGTTTCATTTCAGTTTTATCAATTTCTATAAATAATAAGTTACCAAACATAATCTGCCTATAATGTTTCCAGTTTTGGGACACAGGCCTCTTCTCTTCGAGGGAGGGGGCTACCTACCACCTATCTACCACGCGAGCCCAGTGCGGGTTGGTAGATATCAAATGTCTTCGATTTTTTTTTTGTTCTAGGACATGCCGGTTTTCTCACGATGTTTTCATTCACCGTTTTGAGAGCAGTGGTGATAAAATTACTACACGAAGTAAAGCACCTGGCTGGGTTCGAACCCACGATCAGTGCCGGATTAAGACTACTCGATGCCCTAAGCAATCCACGCCTGAAGGCCCTCCTAACCAATAGTGGCCTCGTATTGTTCCAAAACATCGACGGCGCACATCTCTAGAGTGACTTTTGGGTATTGTAATATCTTGCTGATAGACAGCCTTACCTTTCTTGTGTTAGCAAATACTGTTCGGTGCTGTTTCTGCCTTATGGTGCCCCCAAGACGTGATGCCCTAAGCAATTGCTTATTTTGCTTATGGGCTAATCCGGCACTGCCCACGATCTGCAACTCGTAAGACCACCACACACAGCTCCCTGTCCCTCAATTTCTATACTAACAAAAACATAAGAAGAGACTGAATGGGTTTCAAAAACGTAAGTCAACAACTTTGGCGGTATTCTCTCTAGTCAGTTCCTTATCAGACAAAATACTTAGATAATACAAATATGCCCCTAAGACGACCCACTGCCCACTGACCATGTACTTAGTTAAAAATGCTTTTATCACGCACTAAAAATGATAAAATAATTAATTTGAATTGTATTAATTACGATATAGTATACTTATGCAGCTTGTCACTTTTTTTAGATCTAATGACAGCGTGGAGCGCTTTGTAAGTACACACAACTAAATAACGTGTATTCTAACCCCAAGTAGCACAGTCTTGGAGGTTTAAAACAAATCTGTCTATTGACAGTCTATTCATGGTTAATCTTTAGATAGGGGCTTTCTAAAGATTGTTTCAATAAAGAAAATGTATTCTGATAGAGTTTTTTTTCTCAAGCTCGATTATTTTTAGAGCATTTGTTCTATAGCACACTTATTTTAAGTACGTTTATAAGTATATTGAATGTTTTAAGATAAAATGCTCTACAAATAGTTAATAAAGCCTGCAGGTACCTAACTTGAAGTAATTTTATAGATAAGATGATATATTTTAAGACAAAACATTCTATTTTTTAGCTATTGGTACCCTTATCTCTGTTTATAAAGAGACTTAAATCTAGATAAAATACTTTAATAAATATTTTTCAGTTTGTCTAAAAAAATGATAGTGAAAAGGTGTTTTTAGTGGTTTTTTTCCTAAAAATGGCTTAATAAAGTGCATTTGTATTAAATATTTGAATTGGATGATTTTATGCAATGGAGACAGTGAAAAATTAAAAGGTCTGGTGGCTTTCGGCGAAAAATCGGCAAATATTTAAAAAGGAAGAAAAATGAAGAAGAGTTACAAAATAATTCAGATTCAGAATCGAAACTTCACAAAATTATGTTAGTGAGCAATCCGATTCTGATGAAAACCTACCAGACTTATGTTAACACTGCGTCTTTGGCAGCGCCGCCAGCGGGTACATACCTACCTACTACTACCTACTATTTATCACATCTACTTATATTTATAGAGTAGGAGTAGGGTAGGAGTAGGGTAGAAGTAGGGTAGGAGTAGGGTAGAAGTAGTGTAGGAGTAGGGTAGGAGTAGGGTAGGAGTAGGGTAGGAGTAGTGTAGGAGTAGGGTAGGAGTAGGGTAGGAGTAGGGTACGGTAAGGGGTAGGACACCACGCGAACGAAGTAGAGCCGGGCAGCTAGAAATAATTTATGTGGCACAACAACGTTTGCCGGGTCAGCTAGTTGTCTATAAATAAAACAGAAATATATTTTACTTAAGGCCTTCGCAGACCGGGACGGCATGGCGAGGGATTGAAATTTTTGCTAATAGACATTCAAACGTATCCATATAGAAATACGACATAAATTGCTATGCTTTGCGTAGGCCTTAACCCTCTTGAATTGATTTAATAAATTGCTCTGTACTGCATAAAATGGTCTTCCGTTCTCAACACATCAAATTACCTGTTCACTGATGAACGTCTAGAAATACTGTGATAAGATAAAAAGGAATACAGAGATGACAGTTATTAGGTAATCTTAAACCACTCATAAATCTGTTTATTCTTTCCCTAGGTAGTTTAGTATGTAGCAAGTAAAATTATTCTTGTCATAGAGCTAGAGCCGTACTACAGAAAATTCTCTAGAGTGTTTGTTCTATTAAATTCGTTTCTCTAGTAAACTTCATCTTGACGCCATTTTTATTGCCTATTTTTGCTTCAAATGATTTTCATTACATATTTTAATGCTTATTTTTTGTTTTTATCATTAAATTATGTCAAATTAAACATTTAATATGTTTTAAATTACTATATTTTAAATAAAATAAGTATTTTAAACATTAATTTGCAATTTTAAAAATTTGCTTATAATAAATAATATTCATATTTGGTAAAAAAAAATGTTAAATCTTACATTTACAGCGAGCGCTCTTATTTTAAGAGAGTTTTACATAATATTCGACGATAGAATTTCAATCGCATATAGATTTGCTTGTTTACCCATTAATAACTAGCTAAAACCCAAGTAATGTAAGAATTAAGAAATTTGTTACGCCATGATGCAATACATTAATAAGTTTAAATAACTCTTGTAAGTTCGGCGCCATTACGTGTCGTTGTCTACTACAAATCAAATGTAACTTAAAGTTGTTAGTCTTGAGTTAAATTTGGTTTAAAAACTTAACGAGTAAAGACTTCTTTAAAGGTCTCAACTTTATCTATAAACTATCTACTAGTAAAATTTGTGGTCTATAAACAATTTAGTGAGACACTAGAAAAATCTCTACAGACAATTTGAAAATTTACAACTCTTATCTCTATCTATTCATGTTTTCTTAACTCATTCTTATGAGAAGGGATAAGGTTGTGCCCACTTTTACTAAACTGTGTCTATAAGCGTTCTTGAATATAACTTGAGAGATATTTTACTCTTAAGGCAAACAATAAAATTAAATTCTATTAGATATCTAATAGTCCGTTTTGAGACGCGATTGTGTTACTTGGGACGTGTAGACTAGCATGTATTGTAGGTATTTTTTAACTTTTATTCTTTATAATCTAGTATTACCTATTCTTCATTTAATTAATAACTCTAAAGGTAACGAAGTTATGACTTGAGCGGTTTACTAGGAGCCACTGAAGACTTTCATCAGAGGCTCCATCATCATACTCTCGACACCAAGTGCAATACATTGGACTCATCAAAACGAATCAAGTGACCCCAAACTCGATAGGTTTACTAGAAGCCACTGAAGAATTCCACTATAGGTACACCTCCAGGCTACATAATCAGATCACCTCTACGATAAAGAATTCTCATGCTGCAAATTATTGTACTGTCGTCGGTTCTTGATACTTGTGTAAATTCATAAGTTAATCGTACGTCTTGACTACAGGTCAAGCTAATAAAAGAGTGTTAACAACGTTCTGTTTCAGGAATCTTCCTAGACAGAGCAAGGCGCAAGATTGCGACCGCTAATAAGGGGTCCTGCGTTAGATTGGCTGAGAGGTTATCTAAGCAACATGCAACACTTTGTTGAAGTATCCCGAAGGCCGTATCTATACTTATAATTATAATATAAAATCGTAGCGAAGTCAATACTGTACATTGCTTTTTACCCGACTGCGCGACGCAAAGGAGTGGTAATGTGTTCATCAGCCTATGTATGTATGTATGTACCTATGTATGTTTGTATGGTCCTTTGAAGCACTATACAGACCAAACGCCTGGGCCGATTTTTATGTTTCACACGTTAATCGATTCCTCTTAGTCCGGCGAGTGTCACTAAAGACATGCCGTTAGTGAAAATTCAATATGGCGACTACTGGACGCCATATTAAATATTTTTTTAATTTTTTTTTTTCAAAACCTATCGAGTGGGGTATCAAAATTAAGGGTTTTAAAAGGTGATTACAAAAATATATACAACATATATACTTAAAAGCAATTCGAAGTGATAAATTGTAAAAAAACTGGCCAAGTGCGAGTCGGACTCGCACACGAAGGGTTCCGTACCACAAGGCAAAAACGCCGAAAAAAACGTCATGTTTGTTGTATGGGAGCCCCCCTTAAATATTTATTTTATTTTAATTTTATTATTAAAGTTAATTTTGTGTGTTAAGTTAAGTTTTGTGAATATTTCAAGTGCCTACCTGTTGCCATTTTTGATATCGAGCAAAAAAGGGCAAAAAAATCGCGTTTGTTGTATGGGAGCCCCCCTTAAATATTTATTTTATTTTGTTTTTAGTATTTGTTGTTATAGCGGCAACAGAAATACATCATCTGTGAAAATCTCAAATGTCTAGCTATTGCGGTTCTTGAGATACAGCCTGGTGACAGACAGACAGGCAGACGGACAGACGGACAGACAGCGAAGTCTTAGTAATAGGGTTCCGTTTTGTACCCTTTGGGTACGGAACCCTAAAAACACCTACTAAGAACTAAATCGTCTGCGAAATCTTTCACATTTGTAAACTAAAAAGCTGGAAATAAAAAAAGTTATTTAAAAAAATAAAAAAACCTGACTGCGGTAAAAAACTTAAGTTAAAAAAAACTGAAAAGCTAAAAACAAGCCCATTTTAAATTAAATAAAAGTTGGAAGCAGGCGGGACCAATACAATTTTTATTATATTTTCAAATTCAAATGGGTCCCGCCTGCTTCCAACTTTTATTTAATTTAAAATGGGCTTGTTTTTAGCTTTTCAGTTTTTTTTAACTTAAGTTTTTTTCCGCAGTCGGGTTTTTTTTATTTTTTTAAATACTTAACTCTTTTTAAAGGAATTTTTGCGAGGTCTGGGAACGATTCTAATGCCGAAAATATTTTGATTAATGTTTTTTCTATTTGTTTGGGTGTACATAATAATGTTACAGCCTTTGTTCATATTTTACATAGATATACAAAGTAACCCTATGGTCTGTCTGTCAATATTGCAATTTATTCGTATTGGATATAAATATGGGGCCTCTGAAAAACTTCCCATGCATTTCGTAAAAAAAATGATATAGCAGTGTCCATTTTTTCACTGGGCTGAATAGGGAACGAATATAGCAGACTAGCTTCCGCCCGCGGCTTCGCCCGCGAGGTATGTCGATAAAAAACTATCCTATGTCCTTCCACGGGATGCAATCTATCTCTCTGCCAAATTTTATCGAAATCCGTTCAGTAGTTGCGTTAAAAGGTAACATAGCATACAGACAGAGTTAACTTTACTTTCGAATTTATAATAATTGTGTGGATAGTCGCAGCCGCACAAGTCGACCGATCAGTTTAAGCTACGCTTGCCGCAGTTGGTTTGTGGATGGGTGACCATCCTTACATACCGAGGCCCCTCCGTGCCTCAGAAAGCACGTTATGCCGTTGGTCCCCGCTGACGTTCGTAGATCTTTTCGTTTCGGGTAGTCAGAAGCCCGAAAGTCTGACAACCAGTCTTACCAAAGTACCCACAACCCATTCAACCCGTTCTGGGTAATACGGTATTACCCAGTAACTGGGTTGTGGAGGTCAGATAGGCTGTCGCTCCATACAAAACAGTGGTATTCAGTTGCATCCGGTTAGGATGGAAGCCGGCCCCAGCATAGTTGGGAAAAGGCAAAGCAAATTTTGGTCGAATGCGACACCCAATTAATTTCGAATACAAAATAAAATTACTAGATCAACCAACATGAAGGACTTGGGTGTCACATTTGATCAGAAGCTTACTTTTCATGATCACATTTCTACCGTTGCCAAAGAATCTTTTAAAAGACTAGGGTTTGTTCTCCTGAATGCCTGTAATAAGGCTTCTTATACGGAACACTTGTCCGAACCAAGCTAGAAGTAAGTTCCTCTGTATGGAATCCGCACGAAGCAAAGTATGCACTTCTTCTTGAAAAAGTGCAAAAAGCATTCCTGCGTTTTCTTTACAGAGGAACCGTTGCTATCCCTACCTCTATCCTACCAAGTTCCTCTTAGGATGTCTAGGATATCATATGCTGGAGGCCAGATGGGCATGTGACCAGGTAGGCGTTATGCTCAAAGTATGGGTATGACGGATGCTCCTGACATCCATATAATGAGCTGATTCGACTTTACACACCGAATAATTATGTCTGTGGCAGAAATTGCCGAATTTATTAGCGAACAGAACGCAGTCCGGGTTGGTCTTCACGAGCTTATTTAGTGCGGTCAACACGCGCGGTACGGGAGACGGAGCACGGGCCATAGTCCGACACGAAGGCACGGCTAGCAGTCGATCAAGATCACTCAATCCAAATGCACATGAAAACATCGACTGCTAGCCGTGCCTTCGTGTCGTACCGTGCTGCGTCTCCCGTACCACGCGTGTTGACCGCACTAAATAAGCTCGTGGAGACCAACCCGGACTGCGATCAGAAGACCAATTATACCTACTAATTTAAAACGTTCAAAACCTAGACTCAGTCTCATCTCGGCGACAAACAAATGTCAGAAACTTGTCAAAATGTAGGGAAATTAAAGGTAATTTTGACAGATTGAGACTGAGATCAGACTGTGAACGCTCTTAAAATTAGTAGAATTGCCCCTCTGTTCGCTACTAAATTCGCCAATTTAATGGTTATGTGCTTACATTTTTGTGAGAATAGTATTTAATTGTTGTTATTAATTTGTTTTATGTTAGTACACATATTATATATACTTTGATTTATGTAATTGGTTTTATAAGCCGTGTAAATCAAATAAATAAATAAATAAAATTTCGTTCGAAGGGTTTATTAAATTAAATTGCAATTGTGGTAAACACACTTTTATTTCTTAGTTCGCTTAATTATTAATAAAAACTCATTATAGCAAATCAAATATAATATAGCATAGAAATATTTAAACTTTGGATATGTCCGAAAGTTATGGCAATCACAAACATAGAGTAATATAAAAAACAAGTACATTAAAGTACTCACTACCCAACTCCTCATTATACAAAATTCCAAAAGTGTAACGACCAAAATAATTCAAATCAATTGAATTAAAACTTTTTAAGTTTTAATTTTCATAAGACATTACATAGGTATAAATTCTTTCATTTTTGGCATTCATGCCGCATGGAAATAGTAGGTAAGTACCTACTACCGTTCACTGGACGAATATTTATAATAATATCTAAATAAATTAGGTAGTTTCGACAGGAATTTACAATATTTCAATGAGAAAATTTATGTAGGTACCCGAAATGCATTAAATGCGCGTTATAAATTATCAGATCAGTACCAAATGGACTATCGTTATCGAAGTATAAAACATAAGTTAATGAGCTCGTAGAATAGTGTTCTGTAAGGTCACCCTTCTCAGAGAAGGGCGGGAAGAGTTTTAGAGCCTCTCTTTGGCTTACATTGTTAAGTCAGCGAACTTTTAAGTTGTACGTCAGTACTTACTACTTTCATGAACGATCATCCTAGAGTTATGGTTATATTAATATATTACGGCATTGCAAACGCCTGCAGGTACAACCAAACTGCGGTAGATAGCTAACATCGACCGTTCAGGCCAAAGACTATATGGTTCAGGCCGATTCATTGTGGCGTACGGTGTACGGCATCCAGACATCGTCGATAGTTGGTGTGGTATTGACTAGTAACGATCGTCCATATCAATCGATTGATGATCGGTTGTTCATCGATCGATCATCGATTGGTCGACTCCGACCGATAGTAGTTTGGTTGCACCTTTACGCGACTTAATCCTAATGACGATTATAGACAATATACACATTATAATACTACATTATACTTTCGAATTAGCGACGATACGACTGATTTAATTCCACCGCAAAATTAAATAGCACGCAACATTTTACTATTGTACCACGCGCTGGTACTCAAGTCACAGAAATCTATAGTACCTAGATTATTCAATAAGGGGATAAAGCAAGAGGGCTATCACAAATTTTTCTTGTTTAGAGCGTTTGACTCGATTTTTGATGTGTGATTATGACTTAACTAAAGCCACAATAGTAAAAAAAATACATGCCCGAGAAAGTTTGATTCCTTCTTTTGGGAGCGCATTCAATAAATATTCCAGTTTGTTCACATAAATCAGTAAAAAACTTGTTTCTGCAAAGGCTGTTTCATAAAATTTTACTTTCGGGCATCTCGCGATGCCCTGTTACATCGAAGATATAATAGTTTAATCATTTATAAAAATATCTACGATACAACTGTATCTTCTACTATTGTATGCATACATCAATTTATTATGTTTCATACACCATACACCAAAAATAATTCCGTAAAACAGAGAGTTAATGATAATTTTTCGCCCGAAATTATATTTTTTATCTATGAATATATAAAAGAAATTCAAACAAAAAGTATTTAATAACTAAGGTTACTTTGTAACCTTGCTTGAAAAAAAAAAATAACTCTAATTTAAAGTAAATTAATATTTTTAAATAATTGTTGTATGCAATGCTATTTATCAATATAAATCTCGGGACACACGGTCTTAGCTTTAGTCCGCGCCGAGCGCTTCCAAAGAGAGGACGTATCGCTCGCTCGCTGTTGCCGTCACGTGGTCTCGCTCACCAATTCGCCAAGAATAAAGCGCGACCAACACATCTTAATACAAGTGTTTTTTTTTTTATTAGAGAATGTCGGATTGTAATGCATAAGTATTTTCCTATGATATTCTAACGCGAATATGTATATCCTGTATTATAGAAAAAAAAACATACGTAAATATAAGGTCCCGTTAAAATAGATGGAGAAACTTTCAGAACACATTCAGACCACCAAAATAAGGAAGATGGTAAAAAATATACAAGAAAAACGCATAGATACTTATAAGAAATATAATCAGCTAACGAAAATACACTAATGTGCCTGCAATTGATTATTTTAGGTCAAAATAAAATCACTTTAAACAGTGTTTTTTTTTTGCTTGGATATCTTTAGTTAGACGTACTAATAGCTGTGTTAAAATGTCCATCTATTTTAATTAATAGTTGCTGTTGTCTTCGTTTTCTGACTTTTTTTTTTTAAATCAGATTATTATTTTCAGACATAAGTAGTTGCAGTGTGGACTGGTACTCAATATCAACTAAAAGTAATAAAAGTTTTCAAAGTTAATGATTTCTGGGGGGCTAAAAAGGCCACTTTGGCAGAATCATAAAAGGATAACATTATGAATCATAATATAGCGAAGGCAGTCCGTGTTTTTCTTTTTTCGCTGCACTACGTTAGGTATAATAAAAGAGATTGGGATTGGATTTTGATTGGATTGATTGGTATTTTAACACTGACAATTAAAAATAACTGAATAATCCTTCACCAATGGGATTTCATACGATTAACTTAACAGCTAGCTGTCCACTATGATTCTTAATTTTATCCTTTTATGCTTCTGCCAAAGTGGCCGTTTTAGGCTCCCTGGAACCTCAAAATACCAGAACCAGAAAAAACTAGTTTTATTAGGAGTACGTGCTTCTTGAAATCATAGATTAGAGAAAAGCACGGTCTATGCCACTTCAGAGATTTTTTTTTTCCGTACCTAAAGGGTGCCAACGGGACCCTATTACTAAGTGTCCGCTGACCGTCCGTCCGTCTGTCTGTCAGTGGCTCATGAGCCGTTATAGGCAGATAGTTGAAATTTTTCGAAATGAATGAATGAATGAATGAATTTTATATTGCGATGTGATTTTTTCAGCGCATATTATTGCGGTGGTACGAAACTCTTCGTGTGCGAGTCCGACTCGCACTCGGCCGGTATTATTTTTTTAACAACAGACACCTGTACTGCTGGGGAGTTTGTTGCGCCACTTCTTCTTCTCAGTGAAAGCGCTAGGAAATGGTGAAGGGCGGGCGTTTATGGGGACTGTCTTATGTAATTTTGACGTTCGAAAAGTGCAGATTCTCAGCCTAATTTGAATAAAATTAAATACTTTTGATTTGCCTTTTTTACTTTCTTTTGACTTTTTTATCCAAACTGTAGATACAACATCACATTGCACTTATTTCTATAAATAAGTAGGTACTTAAATGTCTACCTACCTGCTGAATAAATTACATATAAAGAAACTTCGTAAAAAAGTAGGTACCTACCAACAAAAAGTATCAGTGCGATTCCTTTCTTAGAAACTGGCAACGAGCAAGTAATGCTTCTGGCATCGCAAGCGTCTATAGGTTGCGGTAACTACACACCATCAAGCGGGCTGCGTGCTAGTTTGCGAAAAAAAAACATCAAGTATATGTTTATGACCCTATAGTAATTCTATAGATAAACTGCTGTTCTAGGAAACATTCATTGGTACAAATAATATTTCATGAACTATGTATAACAGTAATTTAATTTATCCCGAAAACAAAGTAGCAAACAAAGGCTCTTGTTGGTTTGTTCCTGGCATCGGACGCATAGCCGTTTGCATGTGTGCGTAGCATACCTCTTTAGATGCACACGTGCGCAGCCGCTGCCGCGCGCCGTCGAATTAACCTAAAACTGAGCACTTCGATTTTGTAATAGCGCTCTTAGGCGTTTTTGGTAATCGTAACACAACGAATGATTCTAGGGCTTCCGAGCGCAGCGATTGAGCTGTGGTTGACTCCTGAGCGAAGCCAAAGATTAAGACTAGAATCCTGAGTGCGGCGAGATTCAATCTCGCTCGAGACGAAGACACCTTCAGCGAGGTAATAAAAACCAATTCGATTCTCGAATTAGTAGTTCATGAAACTGTTAAATAACCGGGGAATAGGTACAGACGCCCGCACATCAAGCTACTACAATCTGTCAAATTTCTTTAATAGATTTTCAACTTTATCGCTAAAGTATAAGGTTCAATGTTGATTGGGAAAATTTGACAGTTTCGGGTAGATTGATGTGCTGGCGTCTGTACCTACTGAATTTCATTATGACTCGCTAGTGCATAACGTGATTTGAATTTGGAAACTCAACAAAAAAAATTGTTATGAAAATTTATATCATAAAAACCCTTGGTGAATAATAATCAACTATTATAGTGGTAAAGCTGCCATACCGATTCCTGATTTAAAATTCAGCTTGATTAAGTACTTAAAAACTTTCAGTGCAAATTTAAATTATAATTGAAATGCGGTGGGTAGAAAGAAAAAACAAAGAAAATATTAGTTCAACATGACATTTTATGACACGGTCAAAACTTTACTAACTTGAGCATTTATTTGGTGCCTCCTAATAATAATTTTAATTTATTGTCACTAAGTTGCAGCACGTTTAAACATGCAAGATGGTAACATTTTATAAATAGTAGACGCTATCTTTTTGATTTCGCTAATACGAAAGCCGCTTACGTGACTAGACCATTGAAAAAGACATGATAATCCCTTTGATTATATAATGTCTAGATGGAGCGTCGCTGCGTCGCCCTACAATCAAAACAAAGAAAACGAGTCAACAATTTCAAGCATGTGTGCGTGCAGGCGGTGTTTTACACTGTGCGTCTATGTCTCTGTGTGCGTCAATAATGATACCAGTTACTTCAATTCTCCCATAAATCACACATATTAAAAAAATAGACTAATTAAATAAGATAAGTAAAATAAAAGGATTATTGGGTATTCTAAAAAAATAAGACGTTATGTTGATAACATTTTACTCATCAAATAATTATGTTTGTTTTGTCAGATAGTTTTTATCCGAGGAATAAAAATGGAGGTTAAATCTACGATTTAATCAGTGCTAGTTATTAATAATTACTAAAAAGTCGGTACCAAGTAAATTATTTACCTAGCTAATATAATAACAATTTTTACTCGGGGTCGACTTCAAAATTATATAAAGACGGACTTAGTACTTAAATGAATCTTATAAAATTACTCTTGGCACCTTTGAAATAGGTTTATTGGACCCAATGCAAAAATAATCATTAAAATGGGCTCTTAAACAAAAAAGTTATACGCGAACATTATGTTATAATAAAAAAGTACAGACGAATTGAAAAACTCCACTTTTTTTAAATCAATTAATAAAGGCACACCAACTAAATAATATAAACGTAACCATACGCCAATTAATATACCCACAAAAAATGACGTTAAGTTGGGAGAATGAAAAAAAGAACTGGTAACACTGACAAAATATGGCGTAATTTGGTGTTCATAAAAACAAAAAATAAATAATATAGTTTGTTGGTTACTTATCGATGCTATGTGATGTGTTTTGTCTTTTTTACCCTCCCTTTATAATTCCGGCACAGTTTATTACTTAGCGCGCGTAATACGTAGTGACACCAAAGCGGAACGATCGCACACTGTGAAATTTTGCTTCAATTGCGGTCACCTATATTTTATCCCTTCATCGTATAGATCCAGGGCAGAACAAAAAGTTCTGGGAAGTAACCATGATTTTATTATGTATAGTTTTAAAGTTATTTAAAGTTATGCTGACGTCAGCAAAAACCTGTTTTTATTTGTACATTTCAATATAATAATATGAGGTACATAAATCATTGTTTTATTACAGTAACGTAATATCTATACTCCAAGGTCTTTGCTAGAGATCTGTCTATTGGGCAGAGCCAGCTTACGAGACTGAAGACCGATGATGGCAGGATCGTATCCGACAAACCTGAGCTGTTGGGAGAGATCGAGAGGTTCTATGGACAGTTATACACGTCAACAAATAACCCCGCTATGAATCTGGCAAACGACCCAAGAGCTAGATTGACCCGGCACTATAACGAAGACATCCCGGACGTCAGCCTGTACGAGATTAGGATGGCTCTGAAGCAGTTCAAAAACAACAAGGCACCGGGTGATGACGGAATTACGGCCAAGTTGCTGAAGGCGGGCGGAAAACCCGTTCTGAAGGCCCTTCAGAAGCTGTTTGGTTCCGTCATACTCGAGGGCAAAACACCACAGGCATGGAACAGAGGTGTGGTGATACTTTTCTTTAAGAAGGGCGATAATGCCCTCCTTAAGAATTATAGGCCCATCTCACTCCTGAGCCATGTCTACAAGCTGTTTTCGAGAGTCATCACGAACCGTCTCGCGCGCAGGTTTGAAGACTTCTAGCCTCCCGAACAAGCCGGATTCCGTAAAGGCTTTAGCACCGTAGACCACATACATACGCTGCGACAGGTTATACAGAAGACCGAAGAGTATAACCTCCCAAGTAGCACAAAATAGCTTTATAATGGATGGATAACAGAATTAGCATATTCTTAAAGCTTTCTAAGAAGTCCAAAATTGAGCATTATAAACCGCTATACAGCTCTTGTAATGCTAATTTGGGCCCCAAATTATACAGACTTTAGTATTAGAATGGCATTTTAGCGGCATTATATTGGTTGTCTACCGGAATGATAAACGCATTATAATGGGCTGTGAAAACAGGTTAAAGCAGTGCGCATATCTTAAATGCGGCTCTTATACAGCTTGTACCATTACAAAGGCAAAATAAAAACATTTTCAAATGTTATTTTGAATTTCTGTTACTATTAATAAATCTTGTGTAAAAAAGAACAAATGGAGTGTGATACTTTCAACAAAAAAATAATAAGTCCTACGGGGTAAGTAATTAAACTCTTGTTTTTTGTTTTGTATGAGTGAATTAAGGTTGCGAGTATCAGTTTACTGTGAAAGTATGTATATATATGCATCAAATATTTCATGCGCCTTCGAAATAAAGAGAAATTTATTACAAAAATACTATAAAAAGATGTGGAATTCTAAAAAAAAATTATGCTCTTACGAAGAAATCTTTAGTTTTAGTCATTACGATACCTATCTTGTACCGGTCTGTCAATACCATAGGTTGAAGGCCTTTTTAAAGCATTATTTACCATAAAATTAAATTTTATATAATATCGAAATAGAAAGCAAAATGGCGCAAGCATAATTAAAAGCTTTAGGCATTTGCGACATTCCTTGTAATTCTTTTGGCTTGGTAAAAGCATTAAATAGGATTTTAAAATATGTTCAGGCTGTAGCAGAGCTTGATTAGAGCAGCGTATAGAGTTTGTAATGTATATTTTAAAACATTTTAGGGTTCGGTATAAACGTTTTAAGATTTGGTAAAACCTCTGTACCAACATAGGTAGTTTGACAAAACGTAAAAGTTACACGGGCTAATTTCGCAAAATCAATTCCCGCTTTAGTTTGACTGGATACAGTATCAGATTTATTTTTACGAACTATTTATAAGTACCTACAGGGTTATTGGTAAAACATTAACAACCTCTTAAGAGGTCATTGTACTCATCATTATGAACAACTTTTACTATGGGACCAAACCCGAAATCGCGAAAAAAAAAATCAGCTGTTCCCTACATTTATGTTCGTAAACTCGACCGCGGCTTTACACTTACCTACAATAATATTATTTACGTTGTTGCAGGTTTATCAAACACAGGAAATTGAAACAGGGATGATCCCTATTAGTCAACAAGAAACGGTTTATATAATTGTGAATAATAACGGGGATTTTTTAGCAACTCAGTCCGTGCAGTCTTTAACCAATTCAGAAATCGCAAGAAAAATAGACTTACAATTGGATAGCCATAACAACTTCGTGGAAGCTCAAACCAAAAAAAATGGAGCAATTGTTTGAGAATCAAAAGTGCATCGTGGATTTACAAAGAAAATTTGCGACTTGCAAGTCTCGCAGTGCAAGTCGACGATGCGTTGACAAAAGTTATTATAAATCAAAATGACCGAGCAGTAATTTCTCTGACTAACTTTACTGGCATTGAAGCAACAGCATTCAAAATAAAAATTATTGACAACGTTCAAGAACTAGAACATCGTCATTGCTTAGTGGCATCCGCGGATACATCGACGGCAAAAGCAGACGCGTTGACGGCAGCAATTAAGAGGTGGCGACGGCTGCAATCTCGTCTTTATGTACTCAAGTGTTTTTATTATGTTTGTGAAACAACTTATTACGTAATTTGGATTATGTTTAAAACTATATTGATAATAAATAAAAATACATTTAGAATTAACTATTTGGTTTTATTAATTAGTAAATTAGAGCTTGTCGACTCTGAAATGACGCGCCATACTACCGCATTTACCGTAGTGTACGTATACTTAAGTAGTGGGGCGCGTCATTTCAGAGTGGACAAGCTTAGTAGCTTGTCCAACTGTAGTGTGTTATGTAGTCATAACACACTACAGCATTGGGATTGCTCTGCGTGGCAATCGATTCTTTGAAAAACCAGTTTATTTTGTCCATCTATCACATTTAAAGTTACGGAACCCTCCTTATTATTCGGGAATAACACTTAGCTTTGACATAAGCCGGAGCCGCCGGGCTCATTATCGATGTCATCATGTTGATTATTATTTTGACTTTCTGAACAGTTAATAATATTTAAATACTCTCTTAAAACCTTTCGTTTCGCACCACCACTACTTTTAATATTTTTCCACTTCGGTTCATTATGATTAAAACACAAGAGTACCTACACGAACTGTAAGAAGCTGGTTATTGGCTGGATTTGATGCCGGTATACGACTAATTGCTTGTTAAAATTCTTCTCAGCATACGTTTGTATAGATAAAGGCTATACAATATTAGGATGAAATGCTTTTAGACAGCTGGCATTAAAACAGCACTAATGTACACCGTTAAGCAGTTGTGACCCATACGAAAGGTCGTTGTAAAACATAGAGCAGTTTTAAAGAATTTTAAAATGCTTTATAATAGCCTAAGTCGTAATTAATGCTTACATACGGCTTACACTTTTGTATAATGCTTACAGCTGTAGTAGAAGCTGTACAGAGGCATAAATGATATCTCACATAAAACCTTTAGCTGCACAAAAGATTGGAAAAGAGAATTATATAGCTTTAGGAACTACAAAGTTAATAAAATGCTGCTATACAGAAGCAAGAGATTGCTAAAACCCTTCAAATTCTCTAATGAGGCTAGAAGAAAATTTCTGGTCACCACTTTTTCCATTATATCGATTTTGTGTTACTTGGGCTGCCTCTCTGCTTAGCGTTTGTGGACTACGAGAAAGCCTTTGATTCGATCGAGACATGGGCTGTGCTGCAGTCTCTTCAACGGTACCAGATCGACTATCGGTACATCGAAGTGCTGAAGTGTCTGTACGAAAACGCCACTATGTCAGTCAGACTCCAGGATCAAGCCTCGAAACCTATCCTTCTGCAGCGAGGTGTGAGACAGGGAGACGTTATCTCTCCGAAACTGTTCACCGCTGCACTGGAGGATGTCTTCAAGGTTCTGGACTGGAAAGGGGCTGGCATCAACATCAATGGCGAGTACATAACTCACCTTCGGTTTGCCGACGACATCGTAGTCATGGCTGAGACTATGGAGGACCTCAGTACAATGCTCGATGACCTCAGTAGAGCCTCCGAAAGAGTGGGTCTTAAAATGAACATGGACAAAACGAAGGTCATGTCAAATGCCCATGTAACACCCACTCTCATAAAAATCGGAGACGCTACTGTCGAAGTCGTGGACGAGTACGTTTACCTAGGACAAACTGTCCAGTTAGGTAGGTCTAACTTCGAGAAAGAGGTCAATCGACGAATCCGACTCGGCTGGGCAGCGTTCGGGAAGCTACGCAATATCTTCTCGTCCCTCATACCGCAGTGTCTCAAGACGAAAGTCTTTGACCAGTGTGTGTTGCCAGTGATGACTTATGGAACGGAAACGTGGTCGCTCACAATGGGCCTTATAAGAAGGCTAAAAGTCACCCAAAGGGCGATGAAGAGGGCTATGCTTGGAGTTTCCCTACGTGATCGAATCAGGAATGAGGAGATCCGCAGGAGAACCAAGGTAACCGACATAGCCCGAAGAATTGCCAAACTTAAGTGGCAGTGGGCAGGGCACATTGCTCGCAGAACAGATGGCCGATGGGGCCGAAAGGTTCTGGAGTGGCGACCGCGTACCGGAAGACGTAGCGTTGGAAGGCCTCCCACAAGGTGGACCGATGACCTTGTGAAGGCCGCAGGAACCCGTTGAATGTGGGAAGCACAGGACCGGTCGAAGTGGAGGTGCTTGGGGGAGGCCTATGTCCAGCAGTGGACGTCTTTCGGCTGAAATGATGATGATGATGATGAATATCTATACAAAGTTTAGGTATTGCATCTATGTACAAAGAGAAATCGATTTTTATATTTTTACTAAATTGCGGATTTCTTCGTATTCCTATCGATCCCGCATCTGATTTTAATTCTGAGCATGCATAATATAGATATTAACAACACAAAATAAAAACAAATAAGTTAACAAAGGGACTTCGGAAATATTACATTTCTAAAGTTTCCATAGAATTTCTATGGAAATAGGGTTGTCAAATTGCATATACACCTATTTATTTTATTTTATTCAAATGGAAAGATGTATCACACTAATATTATAAAAGCTAAAGATTGTGTGTGTGTGAGTGTATAAGTAGGTGACAGCCTCAACCTCAAAAATAAAAATCCAATAAGTCAGAAGTCCCGCATTATCCACACCAGATTTTTAAAAAAAAAATATAGCATATTATAATATTGTTGCGCGCCACAATTAATGCCTAGTACATGGCGAGAGTAGTTACCACTAGCGCCATCTAGTATCGAGTAGCGGAACTAGTAGTCAAGACCCTTCTAGAAATTTCGATGCGAGAACTTTCTAGAACATTCCCGAACTATCGACATCTGGTCGATCGGGGCCTGTATGTACTCGGACATTCTAGATGTTTCTATAATGGAAGGTTCTAGAACTCTCTTTGGCGCTATATAAGGCCGAGACGCGCCACGACCGACACAATACTCTGTAGGAGCGTCGAGTCGGCACCTTTGTCGCTGGTCGTCCTCCGCCGGGCCTCCCCCAGGTAACTGGGGGTCTCACCTGGCGGGGACTGACCGCCAAGGTGTCGTGAAGAAAGCGGCGCTGCATAACAGCGTCGCGGCGCGCCTACAGAGACACAATATGCAACCACACACATGGGCGCGCGTTACTCACGCGCGCCCAACAATCTGCTGGCCGTGTCGCCACCCCAATGAGGGGCCTGTTTTAACAGGCCAACGTGTTGCCTCCGCGGCCGGGGGGCATAGCCCCGGTACCGCCCGCCACGCCCCCTTACGGGGACGTCGCGATTTCTCCGACGACCGACACAGTTTGGATACAGCGATCGAAGTGAAAACATCGAAGCGATATTCAAGTGCAACTTAGAGCGATCAGTAGTGCAATTGTGTGTTATAATTAGTGTGTTTGAGTTGTAATTAGTGTTGTTAATTAAAGTGTCATTTTTTTTGGTTATTAAATCGGCAGTTTTTATTGTCACGAACCCGAAGCTCGTAACAATTGGTGTCAGAAAAGGGGATTAAAAATCATGCCGGTTTTACCCAAAGACGACACGGAGGGTATCCGTACCCGGAGCCAACGCCAGCAAGAGACGGACCAGAGGCGATTTGGTGAAGCTACGCCTCAGAGCTCGGAGGGCCAGCTACCGACCATGGAGGCCGGCCCGTCCGCAGCAGCACCAGATTTGGCTGCTCTGATGATGATGCTGCAGGAGCAGGCCCGCCGACAGGAGGAACAGGCTCTCCGACAGGAGGAACAGGCTCGTCGTTTGGAGGAACAGCTCCAGCGGGACAAGGAGGAACAGGCCCATCGTCAGGAGGAACAGGCTCGTCAACTGGAAGAACAGCTCCAACGGGACAAGGAGGAACAGGCCCGTCGGTTGGAAGAACAGCTGCTGCGTGACAGGGAGGAACAGGCTCGTCGACAGGAGGAACAGGCTCGCCGACAGGAGGAACAGGCTCGTCGGTTGGAAGAACAGCTCTAACGTGATAAGGAGGAGCAGGCGCGCCGTCAGGAAGAGCAGATGCTCCTTATGAAGGACCTTCACGCTACCTTCGGGAAAGACATGAAGGAGGTGAAGGATAAGGTTGCTCAACATGACAACCGCCTGTCGGAAGCTGAAACCCGAATCGACCAAGTAAATAATCGGGTTGACAACGTGATGGCTGACGTGAAGCTAACCGTGATGGCTGACGTGAAGAAAACGCTGGATTATCTCAAACTTGGGAATGGAATCGGAGCTCCCGTAGCTACGAAACCTTCGCTACGTGGATTCAAAGTGCCACCGTTCGACGGAACTTCTTCATGGTCGGCCTACAAAATCCAGTTTGAGGCTGTCATGAAGGCGAACGGGTGGAATAAAAGTCAGGCCATGACTGCTCTCACCCTAGGCCTGCGCGACCAGGCCTTAACTGTCCTGGAAGCTCTCGGTAAGGAAGTGACTTACGAGCAGCTCCTTGAGGCATTGGAGGCTCGGTATGGCGACGCTCACCTGGAACACGTGTTTCGTGCGCAGCTCAAGGATCGCGTGCAACGCAGTAACGAAAACCTGCAGCAGTGGGCCCTTGAAGTGGAGAAGCTGGATCGCAAAGCTTACCAGTCCGTACCTGCGCTTATTGATGGGAACCTGGTGCAGGCATTCATCGACGGCATCCGCGACCTTGAAGTTAGAGCTGCTGTGAGGCTCGGTCACCATGGGACGCTTAAGGACGCGTTGGCCCATGCACTGGAGGTGGAAGCTGTGCGGCAGGATCATCGTTCCCATCGCGTCAGGGAGGTTGCAGCGGCTACAGTTCGCGAACGCAATAAAGGATACAGCCCTAGGTGCCACGGCTGTGGGGAAAAGGGCCACCTTCGATCCAGTTGCCCTAAGCTAACTGCAGAAAAAGAAGACGGCCGATCTCCAGAGGGCAGTGCGGCTAACAGCACCACGCAGCACCAGCAGCAGGGAAACGAGTAATAGCCAGGACTGCGGGGCGAGTGCTGGCTGATGTTCAAAGAGCCCCAAGGGTTTCGATCACACAAACCCATGACGGGAACAGCCTAATCATCAAGGGCGAGGTCAACGGAACGCCGTGTAAGCTGACCATAGACACTGGAGCTTCTCGCACGGTTGTCAGTTCCCAACTTACAAGTCGGTCCCTTGGGGACTCCGCATACAACCGGGAACGCATTAATTTGGTAACAGCCACGGGTCAGCGCATACCCGTCCATGGAGAGAAGAAAATGGAATTGGCACTAGGCAACAAAATCTACCTGCTTAATGTCATCGTGGCTGATATAATGGACGATTGCATCCTGGGCCTTGACTTTATGAGGAAGAATTGTTGCGAGATTGACATCAAGAAAGGTGTTTTGAAATGTGGACAAGAGGAACTTTTCGTGGAAGGGGCGTTACCTGGGAATGTGTACAGCCTTAAGAAGATTGTTCTTCCGCCGAGATCGGAAACGATTGTGCCGGTTAGTCTTCCTCGGAATCCTGGGCAAACTCATCGTTGTGTACTCGTGGAAAGGGTAGACAATGACCTTCCATGGAAAGTGCACGGACTTTGGTCAGAGCCACTGACATCTCAGGGGTACGTGTGCTGAACCTTTGTGATCAGGAACAGATAATAGAAAAAGGCACACTTGTTGGTACTTGCGAGGAAGTGGATTGGTTGCGTCGATGCCAACATCTATCGACTGGGACCCTCAGCAAGGATGCACAAACAAAGGTGACCACACTTTTAGAAGACTGCCGCAGCGCTTTGTCCCAAAATGAAATGGTCAAGGCGAAGAAGATGTTATTCAAGTTCGCCGATGTTTTCTCGTCAAACGAGGCTGACATCGGGAAGACTGGCTTAGTTCAACACAAAATAAACACAGGAGAAGAATTGCCTATCCGTCAGCGGCCAACGAGATTGCCGGTAGCACGTGAAAAAGAAGTTGAAACCATGATTGAGGGAATGGTGAAGAATGGTGTTATTGAACCTTCATCTAGTCCATGGTGTTCACCTGTAGTGCTGGTAAGAAAGAAGGACGGCAGCATGCGGTTTTGTGTTGACTATCGTCGTCTGAACGACGTTACAAAGAAGGACAGCTATCCTTTGCCAAGAATTGATGACACGCTGGACATGCTTACTGGAGTAAAGTGGTTTAGCACGCTGGACCTGAAAAGTGGCTACTGGCAAGTCGAAATTGATCCTAAGGACAAGGAGAAAACTGCATTCTCGACAGGAAAGGGTCTGTGGCAATTTAAAGTTATGCCGTTTGGATTGTGCAATGCTCCGGCAACGTTTGAAAGGTTGATGGAACTTGTACTTACCGGACTAATTGGCGATGCCTGCTTGGTCTACTTAGATGACATCATCATCGTAGGCCGTACGTTTGAAGAACATCTTCAAAATCTAGAACGCGTGCTCATGAAGATCCAGAGTGCCAACCTCAAGTTAAGTCCGAAGAAGTGTTCACTATTCAAACGACAAGTTAGCTTTTTGGGATATGTAGTGTCTGAAGAAGGTATCCGCACCTATCCAGAGAAAACGCCGCTGTCAAGGATTGGCCAGTTCCAAAAGACAAGACGCAGGTCAGAGCATTTCTGGGTTTGTGCTCCTATTATCGGCGATTTGTCAAGAACTTTGCAGATATAGCCAAACCCCTGCATAAGCTGACCGAGAAGAAGCGACATTTCTGCTGGGATGAAAGTTGCGACATCGCATTCCAGGAGCTAAAGGACCGTCTGTGCAAAACACCTATTTTGGGGTACCCTGATGCGGGCAAGGAATTTATAGTTGACACAGACGCAAGTGACATAGGACTTGGCGGTGTGTTGTCTCAGCGGAACGGCGATCAAGAGGTTGTGGTAGCATACTTCAGCAAGTCATTGTCGAAACCTGAAAGGAACTATTGTGTTACGAGACGGGAACTGCTTGCTGTGGTAAAGTCATTGCAGCACTTTAGCAAATATCTTCTGGGGCGGAAATTCCACCTTGACCATGCTGCACTTAAATGGCTATTGCAGTTCAAAAATCCAGAAGGACAAGTTGCAAGATGGATTGAACTATTGCAGGAATACGACTTCGAGGTCGAACATCGCAGCGGGAAATCTCATGGCAACGCAGATGCATTGTCAAGAAGAGCTTGTCCTGAAAACTGCAAGCATTGTACTAGACAAGAAAGTAAAGAAGTCGTACCTGTGAGGATGCTCAAGACAGACCTCAGCAACGAGTGGAAGGAAAGCCTACAACGTGCACAGCAGGAAGATTCGGACATCAAACCGATTCTGGAGTGGATGAAGGCCAGAGCTCCTAAGCCCAGGTGGAACGACGTCTCAGCAATGAGTTCGACCACAAAAAGCTATTGGGCCCAATGGGACAGCTTGGTGATGCAGGATGGAGTCCTGTGCCGCAAATGGGAAAATGCTCGGGGAGACAGCTGACATTTGCAAATGGTTGTTCCTAAAGCTCAAGTACCGGATGTTCTACAGCTGTACCATAATGGTTGTTCAGGAGGTCATCTGGGAGTAAAACGGACTCTACTGAAGATACGAGAACGGTTTTACTGGGTCCACTGTCGGGACGATGTCGAGGACTGGTGTCGCAAATGTACAAGTTGTGCAGCTGTAAAGGGACCTCAGACTCGTAGTAGAGGTGCATTGAAATTGTACAATGTTGGTGCACCATGGGAGAGGATAGCCCTTGACGTTGCGGGGCCGTTTCCGGAAAGTGAAAGTGGTAACAAGTATTTCATGGTTGTGAATTTGTGATGGATTACTTCACTAAGTGGCCGGAAGTATTCGCCATTCCAAACCAAGAAGCTTCAACAGTTGCTGATAAACTGGTTCATGAAGTCTTCTGCCGTTTTGGAGTACCCTTGGAGATTCACAGCGATCAGGGAAGGAATTTTGAGTCCCAAATATTTCAGGAAACTTGCCGTGTAATGGGTACTCATAAAACGAGAACAACTTCTTACCACCCACAATCGGATGGAATGGTGGAACGATTTAATCAGACAATGGAGAGGTACCTAGCCAAAGTTGTGGAAAATCGGCAACGAGATTGGGACAAGCACATACAACCGTTTTTGTTGTCATATCGAAGCGCTGTTCACGAAAGTACATCGGTGACACCAGCTTTCGCAAACTTTGGAAGAGAATTACGGCTGCCTGCAGACCTGATCACCGGAATACCACCTGATGCCCCACGCAATATAACCGATTATGCGAGTGACTTGCGGAACAAAATGAATGACATTTATGAGCACGTCAGACAATCGGGCCAGCAAATGTCTGAAAAGATGAAAACCCGTTATGACCGTAAAATGAACAATAAAGGGTTCGACGAAGGTTCACTAGTGTGGTTGCACAATCCAGTCCGCAGCAAAGGGAAATCTCCTAAGCTTCAAGCTAAATGGGACGGACCGTACCGGATTGTGACAAAGATCAATGACGTAACATACCGGATACAGAAAGGTGCAAGAGGTAGAAAGAAAGAAAGAAAGAAAGAAAGAAAGAAAAAGTATTTATTGCGACTCGTACAGGAAGATCACAAACTAAACTAAACACATTAAAATAAAAAATAAAAACCAAGTTATATAAAAATAAAAAATAAAATGAAAATGAAACATGAAGTCCTATACGAGGCCAAAAGGCTCCTATCTCAGCATGATGCTGCGACATTTAAAAAAAAAAATGTCTCAGCGCTGGTATTCTGATAGGGCCCGCTGTGATGTCACGGGCAATTACAGAAACATAAATAAATAACTACATAAGTAAAATATTAGCAAATAATAAAATAAATTAGTTTTATAATCTGCGCCATACGTAACCTTATTACTTGTCTATGCCTTGAACGCTAGAGGGCACTCTGGTGTGTCTGTGGCATAGCTATGACAAGTAAATGGACGCAGGCGCCGACCATAGAGCAAGATTATGTAAATACAAAGTGAAGTAAATTTTAATACATTTCATATATATTAAACATAAAGTTACGGCTATCTAGTGGAACAGAATTAAAGAGAATATACAATAAAAGTGGAAGGTGGTAGTCAAATAACGGCATGGGTGAAAAGGAAAATAGAAATAAACTAATGTTAAGTGTTAGCGAGTGACAAATTTTTCATGAAACAAGTGACAACGAAACAAAACATTGTGTAGGCTAGCATAAACAATTCGTGTGATACTGCCAGTAAAAGTGTGGAATAAACAATAAAATTAATCAAATATCGAACATGTACGTAATGAACACAAAACAAAAACAAGATACGAAACAACTGCTGTGCCTGTCCAGTGAATAAACGCTGCCAAACGGTCGGACTCAGACCACCATTACTAGCTGCGTGCAGATCAAGGGTAGGTTCAAAGTTTACCATCTTTTTGAAGCTGCAGTAAATACTGTTTAAATTTTAACCTAAAAGTACCAACTGTCTTTATAGCACGAAAAGGAGGTGGCAGGTCATTCCAGCAACGGGAGGCAGCGAATTTGAAACTACCACGGAACGCAGCAGTTCTATGCGATGAGGCTAACATGAGGTAGGAAGATGCTCTAGTTTTAATTTTGTTAACATCACGTGACCACGACAGTTTATTATATAAATATTCTGGTTTCTTTGTGAGAATTGTGCCAAAGAGTAGGGTAGCCAGGTGAAGCTTTCTGCGTGCTGACATTCTCATCAAATTACCGTTATTTAAAAAAGGAGTGATGTGGGACCGTGGTGGGACATTGTAGCAGAATCTTGCACAAGCATTCTGCACCCGCTGAATCAGTCTTTCGCTTCTACCGAGAATACATGCCCCATACACAGTGTCAGCGTAATTCAGCTTGGATAGAACAAGTGACTCGCACAGCATGACACGCATATCCACACTTATGTAGGGACGGATACGATACAAGACCTTGAGTCGGTAGAAGCAGTTGCGCACGGCCTCCAGTATGTGTGCTTCAAAATGAAGCTGTCCATCAAATACTACACCCAGATTACGAGCCTCCAGAACCCTTTCCACACCACATCCATCAATCCTGAGGTCCAGGTTGCAAGTAAGCATTTTGTTCAGGAAATCCCTAGATCCCATCACAATATACTTAGACTTACTAGGATTCAGGACCAGGGAGTTTCTTCTGGACCAAGCTGAGATCCTGTCCAAATCTTCATTAATTTTGCTAACAGTTTCAGCTATATCCTGGGACCGGAAGGAGAGGTACAACTGCAGATCGTCAGCATAGAGGTGGAACTTGGTGTTGATCAGACAGTTAATGATGTCAGCACTGTACAGGATGAAGAGAAGCGGGCCCAGGATCGATCCCTGAGGTACGCCCCTGTCCACGCGCTTCGGACCAGAGGACACAGTATCTCCGCTGTCACTGGTCACTTGGACAAACTGCGATCGATTGCTGAGGTAACTCTCAAACCATTTGACAGTTTCCACTTCACACCCATAGTAAGACAGCTTTGAGAGTAGAAGTGACGTGTTAATTGAATCGAAAGCACGCGAAAAGTCTAGTAGGACGAGCAGGGTTCCCATTCCCTGGTCTCTGGCTTCAAGAATGTTACCAACAACATCCAGGAGCGCTGTTGCTGTGCTATGGGCCCTGCGAAAACCGGATTGCGCGAGTGGCAAGATACTGTGCTGCTCAAGATATGCCCTAAGTTGGTCAGAGACAACCCTTTCTAAAACCTTGGACAGACATGGAAGTAAGCTGATTGGACGGAGGTCTTTCACGCTAGTGGGGTTAGATACTTTTGTGATTGGTCTAACTATTGCCATTTTCCACAGATCCGGGAAAGAAGAATCGACTATGGATTTGTTGATGATAGCTGTGAGCACTGCGAGTGTTCGGGGAAGTGTCAACATCAGCATCTCCAGAGAAATTTGGTCCGAGCCCTGCGCATTGGACTTAAGACTGCGCAAGATCCTCAGCACTACATCCTGCTGGACCGGTTCAAGCTGGAAATGACTGTCACTGTATCTGTGATACTCAAAATAACTTAAATCTGCAGTAGTGACCTTCCCACTGCCTGGCACATCCAAAAAGTGTTCGTTGATAGATTCAGGGTTGCTACAGAAATGAGGCAGACTATGCTCTGGTTTTTTTGAGGTGGCTACAGTTGTTTTGATATGACTCCATAACTTCTTAGGTTGTTTAATATTCTTATTGATATATGTTTTAAAATATGCGCACTTCTCACTATCAAAAGCAGCTCTAACAAGGTATTTAAACTCCTTGTATGATTTGATATGATGCTCGGATTTTGTCGATTTCGACTTCAGATGGCACTTATCACGCAGCCTCATCATTTCCTTGACCGTGTCTGTTATCCAGGGATAAGATTTCTCTTTAATTCGGACTTTTTTGAGGGGAGCATGCAAATCAAAAAGTGTAAGGATGTATTGATTAAACTTGGATACCATTAAGTTCACATCTTCCAGACTTTCAATATGTTCCCAGTCCATTTTATTTAAATCTTCATTAAAAAGTTCAGGGATAATGTCTCTGAGTGGCCTGTAGGTAATCCATTGTGGAGAAGGCTTCTCTAATTTGAAGTTTAGTTCCACAGATATAATGGCATGGTGACCAAGCTCCGGTATGTGTGATACAGAGACCCCACACACACGGGCATCAGTGCACACAACATCAATCAGAGTTTCACTATGATCTGTGAAATGGGTTGGCTCAGTAATAATCTGTGTGAGCTTGCAGCAACGTAAGAAATTGTTTAGAAGTATAGATTTGTTGTCACTTTGGTTTAAGACATTAATATTAAAGTCTCCAAGCAGGATAACCCTATCCGCGTTAGCAAAGGAGGAGAGAGAATCAGTAACTGCATCCAGGAAGGTATTTACATCAAGCCACGGCGGTCTGTATGCTGTACCAATAATTACTGAATGCGAATTGACGTTAAGTCGGAGCCACATCTGCTCGACCTGCGGCGCCGGCGGGTGCGGCACGGAGCGCACGCGCACACCGCGGCGCACGTAGAAGCCCACGCCGCCCCCGCGGCCGCCCCGCACGGAGCGCTCCCGCGGCACGTGCCGCAGCCGATAGCCCGGTACTGTCGGCGCGCGACCCTCCTCTCCCTGCCTGAGCCAGGTCTCATTTATCGCCATGATATCTACGGAGAGGTTATCCATAGCAACTAGGAACTCCTCATGGCGCGAACCCAGCGACCCTGCATTAAATAACCCAACTTTTAGATTTCTTGTTGTCTTAATCATTTATGAAAATAGTAGTGTATGTATTTAATATTAATATTTTGTATGTAGATAGCGTCAGAAGTATTACGTAGTGTGGTGTTTTGCATAATAAGGACATAATATATTTTGTTAAGTTAATCATATTTACATGAAGGATATGTAATGTTCGTTTAGAGAAATTATGTGTAAATATAATAAAATAGATTGTGTTAGGTATGATTCGTAAAAATAAAAAGAAGTATTGTAAATATTGCAGAAATATACATAGACAATATGTAATAATATATAAAATCCGTAAAAACAAAAGTATAATATATATTGAAAACGTGAAAATAGTGAGCGGAAGTGTGATACATATACAATGTACATAGATAGTCGTAGGTCGAGCTGGGCCACTAGATAGAACCAAAGTATACTGAGACAAGGAAACAGCCGGTCTCGCACAAGCCAATCTTAAAAATCTAAGTAAATACAAAATTAATAAACAGAAGTATAGTTTTAGAAACAGAGTACTATGATTGTCGGGGGCCAAGTAATCAGTCATCCTTTGCCGCAGACACCTCACAACCAAAAACCCGCGCAAGATCCTCCTCTGAGCGGATGCAGTGGGTGGGCTTACCGTCGCCCTGCTTGGCTAGAATGCGGCCGAACTTCGTCCACGTATACCTCCATCCCAGACGGCTGCCAGCTTCACGCACCCGGTAAAACAGATGTTTGTTTGTTTTAGTGAGCCTCTCGTTCAGAAAGAAGCGACGCGGGGGTGCAGATAACCCTAGATCTGCGGTGGTGGCTCCGCGCCGCACACGCGCGCTCTGCAGCAGGTCGTCGCGCAGTGCGCGCCGAGTCAGGCGCACCACGATGCGCCGCCCGCGCGCCGGCGCCGCCGCTGCTCCCACTGGGCTTGCTCCGCCGACCGGACTCGCGCCGCCCACAGAGCTCGTCTGCACCTCTCGTTCGGCTCGTAGGCCCACCCGTTGCGCAAACACTATGTCCCGTTCGTCTAGCGTCACCCCAAGCTTTGCCGCCACCAGCCCGACGGTGTGCAACACATTCTCGCCAGGAGTCTCCGGGATATTGGCGATTTCTAGGTCGGAGCCAAGTAAATCCTGCTCGCGGTCGTTAAGGTCAAGCTGTAACTGCAGCACAATCCGTTCGAGCTGACTCACTTTGCCGTCGGGCACTGCAGCACTTTGCCTACTCTCGAGAGCGTCGATCCTGGCCTCCAGGACGTCAACTCGTTCGGTGCAGACTCCCATTGTCGAGTGCAGACCAGACATCTCGCGTCGAAACTCCCTCATTTCATCGCGCACTTCCCTCAGCTCCGATCTGAAGAGCCTTATCTCCTCACGGAGGGTCAGCTGTGTATCAGGCGAAGGCTCCCCATCAGTAGCTCCCTGTTCGCTGCCAGCCCGAGAAAGCACCTTTGCCACCGCGACGGGTGGCTTGGTCTGAGTTGCCGGAGCCTGTGACACCGCGACAGGTGACCTGATCATGGCGTCCTGGTCCTGTACTGCAACCGGAGACACTGCCGCTGCCAACGCTGCTGCTGGATTGGCTGGGGGACCACTACCCAGGTCCTTGACGGGTGTGGCGCTATTGTCTCCCCTGGGCAGCTTTTTTTTGCACTCGGGGCACAGCCAATCGCCACTTATTTGGGTAGGGTCGGGCAATAATAGGCAAGCGAGGTGATATCGGTTGTGGCAGGCAGAGTTGCTACAGCTAGCGCCCCCTCTTGCGGATAAAACCTTCCGCAGGCTGCACACTTCACCATATTAGTACAGCCAGAACCCGCTAGATGGCGCCTGCTACGCAAAATATCGACAAAGGTGCACAGATCTGTGGTAATGGTGCCGACGTCTGTCAAAATTTTGAAAGAAAGTGACACTTTTTGGAGGTACCAGTGGCACCAAAAAACTTCAAACTAACTTATTAGTGTAAAAGTAAAATAAAGTTATATTTGTTTTTACGGATTTACACCACCAAACTGTTGTATGTTTTACTTGCAAACAATCACACGCGTAAGTAACAAAACTGTGATAACGTATTACACGAATTTTAGACGAGATATGTTGGCGTTTTATTTTATATTTGCGCAGACACGAACAGCTGTTGTGTACCGTAAAGTGTCCGTGACGTCACTCCCTCTCTCTCTCTCCTCTTAGGTACGGATCGACTGGCGCGTTATTATGGGGCCGATAATGCTCGGGACGAGCATGTCTTAGGAGGGGGCAGTGTTGCGCGCCACAATTAATGCCTAGTACATGGCGAGAGTAGTTACCACTAGCGCCATCTAGTATCGAGTAGCGGAACTAATAGTCAAGACCCTTCTAGAAATTTCGATGCGAGAACTTTCTAGAACATTCCCGAACTATCGACATCTGGTCGATCGGGGCCTGTATGTACTCGAACATTCTAGATGTTTCTATAATGGAAGGTTCTAGAACTCTCTTTGGCTCTATATAAGGCCGAGACGCGCCACGACCGACACAGTTTGGATACAGCGATCGAAGTGAAAACATCGAAGCGATATTCAAGTGCGACTTAGAGCGATCAGTAGTGCAATTGTGTTTTGTAATTAGTGTGTTTGAGTTGTAATTAGTGTTGATAATTAAAGTGTCAATATTTGGTTATTAAATCGGCAGTTTTTAGTTTTTTGTAGTTTTCTCTAGTTTTAAAATAATGTCAAAACTAAACATAAAAAAACATGGTTCCTTCCCAGAAGTTTTAGTTCTTCGCTGGATCTATACGATGAGGGGATAAAATATAGGTGACCGTAATTGAAGCAAAATTCCACAGTGTGGATCGGCACTAATCCACGGGTAAAGGTACTGACACACATGCTCATTACTAGCATGCTCAAAAAAATCGGAGCACGCGAAAATCAAAGTCACGTGAGTTTCGCGTCCTTAAGAACTTAACACTAAGAGACCAACAGTTGGGCAATATTTTTTGACAAGTTTGCGCGCATTTGATCCTCTATCTAGTCATTATAGGTATATAATCAATGGATAATCCGTATAGAAGCGAAGCTAATGCCCACTTTTTCTTTGTGCGTGTGTCGATGCCGCCAGAGTGTTGCACCCCCCCCCCTCACCCCCTACCTCTTACGTACCGCTGAGTGTAAAACTTATAAGTATGCATAAATTTGATACTTATTGTTGCGCGCCACAATTAATGCCTAGTACATGGCGACAGTAGTTACCACTAGCGCCATCTAGTATCGAGTGGCGGAACTAGTAGTCAAGACCCTTCTAGAAATTTCGATGCGAGAACTTTCTAGAACATTCCCGAACTTTCGACATCTGGTCGATCGGGGCCTGTATGTACTCGAACATTCTAGATGTTTCTACAATGGAAGGTTCTAGAACTCTCTTTGGCGCTATATAAGGCCGAGACGCGCCACGACCGACACAGTTTGGATACAGCGATACGAGCGCCAACATCGAAGCGATATTCAAGTGCGACTTAGAGCGATCAGTAGTGCAATTGTGTTTTGTAATTAGTGTGTTTGAGTTGTAATTAGTGTTGATAATTAAAGTGTCAATTTTTGGTTATTAAATCGGCAGTTTTTATTTTCACGAACCCGAAGCTCGTAACAATTGGTGTCAGAAGAGGGGATTAAAAATCATGCCGGTTTTACCCAAAGACGACACGGAGGGTATCCGTACCCGGAGCCAACGCCAGCAAGAGACGGACCAGAGGCGATTTGGTGGAGCTACGCCACAGAGTTCGGAGGGCCAGCTACCGACCATGGAGCCCGGCCCGTCCGCAGCAGCTCTAGCATCAGCAGCACCAGACTTTGCTGCCCTGATGATGATGCTGTAGGAACAGGCCCGCCGACAGGAGGAACAGGCCCGCCGACAGGAGGAACAGGCCCACCGTCAGGAGGAACAGGCTCGTCGACTGGAAGAACAGCCCCAACGGGACAAGGAGGAACAGGCCCGTCGGTTGGAAGAACAGCTTCTGCGTGACAGGGAGGAACAGGCTCGTCGACAGGAGGAACAGGCTCGTCGACAGGAGGAATAGGCTCGCCGGTTGGAAGAACAGCTCCAACGTGATAAGGAGGAGCAGGCGCGCCGCCAGGAAGAGCAGATGCTCCTTATGAAGGACCTTCACGCTACCTTCGGGAAAGACATGAAGGAGATGAAGGATAAGGTTGCTCAACGTGATAACCGCCTGTCGGAAGCTGAAACCCGAATCGACCAAGTAAATAATCGGGTTGACAATGTGATGGCTGACGTGAAGCTAACCGTGATGGCTGACGTGAAGAAAACGCTGGATTACCTCAAACTTGGGGATGGAATCGCAGCTCCCGTAGCTACAACACCTTCGCTACGTGGATTCAAAGTGCCACCGTTCGACGGATCTTCTTCCTGGTCGGCCTACAAAATCCAGTTTGAGGCTGTCATGAAGGCGAACGGGTGGAATAAAAGCCAGGCCATGACTGCTCTCACCCTAGGCCTGCGCGACCAGGCCTTAACTGTCCTGGAAGCTCTCGGTAAGGAAGTGACTTACGAGCAGCTCCTTGAGGCATTGGAGGCTCGGTATGGCGACGCTCACCTGGAACACGTGTTTCGTGCGCAGCTCAAGGATCGCGTGCAACGCAGTAACGAAAACCTGCAGCAGTAGGCCCTTGAAGTGGAGAAGCTGGTTCGTAAATCTTACCAGTCCGTACCTGCACTTATTGGTGGGAACCTGGTGCAAGCATTCATCGACGGCATTCGCGACCTTGAGGTCAGAGCTGCTGTGAGGCTCGATCACCACGAGACGCTTAAGGACGCCTTGGCCCATGCTCTGGAGGTGGAAGCTGTGCAGCAGGATCATCGTTCCCATCGCGTCAGGGAGGTTGCAGCGGCTACAGTTCGCGACCGAAATAAAAGATACTGCCCTAGGTGCTACGGCTGTGGGGAAAGTGGCCACCTTCGATCCAGTTGCCCTAAGCGAACTGCAGAAAGGGAAGATGGCTGGTCTCCAAAGGGTATTGCGGCTAACAGCACTGCCCAGCAGCAGCAGCAATACGACTTTGTGGTCAAACATCGCAGTGGGAAATCTCATGGCAACACCGATGTATTGTCAAGAAGACCTTGTCCTGAAGACCGCAAGCATTGTTCTAGGCAAGAGGATAAGGAAGTCGTACCTGTGAGGATGCTCAAGACAGACCTCAGCGACGAGTGGAAGGAAAGCCTACGACGTGCACAGCAGGAAGATTCGGACATCAAGCCGATTCTGGAGTGGATGAAGGCCAGAGCTCCTAAGCCCAGATGGAGCGACGTCTCAGCAATGAGTTCGAACACAAAAAGCTATTGGGCCCAATGGAACAGCTTGGTGATTCAGGATGGAGTCCTGTGCCGTAAATGGGAAAACGCTCGGGGAAACAGCTGTCATTTGCAAATGGTTGTCCCTAAAGCTCAAGTACCGGATGTTCTACAGCTGTACCATAATGGTTGTTCAGGACGTCATCTGGGAGTAAAACGGACTCTACTGAAGATACGAGAACGGTTTTACTGGGTCCACTGTCGGGACGATGTCGAGGACTGGTGTCGCAAATGTACAAGTTGTGCAGCTGTAAAGGGGCCTCAGACTCGTAGTAGAGGTGCATTGAAATTGTACAATGTTGGTGCACCATGGAAGAGGATAGCCCTTGACGTTGCGGGGCAGTTTCCGGAAAGTGAAAGTGGCAACAAGTATTTCATGGTTGTGATGGATTACTGGTGTATGCTGTTCGCCGATGACATTGTGCTGGTTGGTGAGAACGGCTTAGAGGTCCAGAGCAGATTGGAGGTGTGGTGGGAAAGACTCGAGACCGTTGGCCTGAGAGTAAGCCGGACCAAAACCGAGTACCTGTTTTGCGATTTTGGCGGTCTCTCCAGTCCTGTGCCCATATCTCTCGCCGGAACGCCCTTACCGATCTGCTCCGACTTTCGGTACCTCGGGTCGCTTGTCCAAGGAGATGGCGAAGTAGACCGAGACGTAACGCACCGGATCAACTCAGGATGGATGAAATGGCGACAGGTCACAGGAACAACTTGCGACCCACGGATGCCCCTCAAGTTAAAGGGGAAAATTTATAAGTCTGTGATAAGGCCTGTCGTACTTTATGGGTCTGAATGTTGGGCCGTGAAGAAGACGGATGAAAAAAGATTGCATGCAGCGGAGATGAGAATGTTGAGATGGATGTGTGGAGTGACGAGAATGGATAAAGTAACAAATGAGTATATAAGAGGAAGTTTGAAAGTGGCGCCAGTGACAGAAAAGTTGAAAGGAAATCGTTTGGCTTGGTATGGGCATGTGATGAGAAGGGATGAAACGCATGTGACTAAAAGAGTAATGAATATACATGTTGATGGATGGAGAGGGAGAGGAAGGCCGAAGAAAAGATGGATGGATTGTGTGGGGAATGATATGAAAGAGAAGGGAGTGAATGATAGCGTGACGGCTGACAGGGGAGAATGGAAGAAGAAAACGTGTTGCGCCGACCCCAAGTAACATGGGATAAGGGCAGGAAGATGATGATGGATTACTTCACTAAGTGGCCGGAAGTATTCGCCATTCCAAACCAAGAAGCTTCAACAGTTGCTGATAAACTGGTTCATGAAGTCTTCTGCCGTTTTGGAGTACCCTTGGAGATTCACAGCGATCAGGGAAGGAATTTTGAGTCCCAAATATTTCAGGAAACTTGCCGTGTAATGGGTACTCATAAAACGAGAACAACTTCTTACCACCCACAATCGGGTGGAATGGTGGAACGATTTAATCAGACACTGGAGAGGTACCTAGCCAAAGTTGTGGAAAATCGGCAACGAGATTGGGACAAGCACATACAACCGTTTTTGTTGTCATATCGAAGCGCTGTTCACGAAAGTACATCGGTGACACCAGCTTTCGCAAACTTTGGAAGAGAATTACGGCTGCCTGCAGACCTGATCACCGGAATACCACCTGATGCCCCACGCAGTATAACCGAGTATGCGAATGACATGCGGAACAAAATTAATGACATTTATGAGCACGTCAGACAATCGGGCCAGCAAATGTCTGAAAAGATGAAAACCCGTTATGACCGTAAAATGAACAATAAAGGGTTCGACGAAGGTTCACTAGTGTGGTTGCACAATCCAGTCCGCAGCAAAGGGAAATCTCCTAAGCTTCAAGCTAAATGGGACGGACCGTACCGGATTGTGACAAAGATCAATGACGTAACCTACCGGATACAGAAAGGTGCAAGAGGTACTCCTAAGATCGTCCACGTGGATCGACTGGCGCGTTATTATGGGGCCGATAATGCTCGGGACGAGCATGTCTTAGGAGGGGCAGTGTTGCGCGCCACAATTAATGCCTAGTACATGGCGCCTGCCAAGCGTGGCGATTATGGCAAACCCTCCCAAAATTGGGGCAGGCCTATGTCCAGCAGTGGACGTCTATCGGCTGAAACGACGACGACGACGACGACATGGCGACAGTAGTTACCACTAGCGCCATCTAGTATCGAGTAGCGGAACTAGTAGTCAAGACCCTTCTAGAAATTTCGATGCGAGAACTTTCTAGAACATTCCCGAACTTTCGACATCTGGTCGATCGGGGCCTGTATGTACTCGAACATTCTAGATGTTTCTACAATGGAAGGTTCTGGAACTCTCTTTGGCGCTATATAAGGCCGAGACGCACCACGACCGACACAGTTTGGATACAGCGATACGAGCGCCAACATCGAAGCGATATTCAAGTGCGACTTAGAGCGATCAGTAGTGCAATTGTGTTTTGTAATTAGTGTGTTTGAGTTGTAATTAGTGTTGATAATTAAAGTGTCAATTTTTGGTTATTAAATCGGCAGTTTTTATTGTCACGAACCCGAAGCTCGTAACATTATAATAAATGCACATGGTTGCCATTACTAGTCATTAATCATGTCATTAATATATTTTGGCATAGTAGGTTCTTACTTTATAATGAATCTGAATCTTATGGTAAAATTAAAATATTGAATATCTGCTAATGATTTTCTGAACTCATAAAAGAAGAAATTATATGGAAGTGTTCAAAATAATATCGTCGCATAAACACTGTCGAAAAGTAGTGACACCGAGCACACACAGCCGTTCCTTCTTGCTCACACGCACAACGTGCACGGTTCACTACGCGCTTCGAGCTTCGGTACACTATAAATCTTTTCTGTAGGACAAAATTAAATAGCCTGAACAAGAAGGCGTTCGGAGCAGGAGTTTCGCTTCTTTACTTCATTTTTCTGTTACAAAACACAGTTATAAATGCAGAATCGTCGTTTCAGCCGATAGACGTCCACTGCTGGACATAGGCCTCCCCCAATTTTGGGGGGGGTTTGCCATAATCGCCACGCTAGGCAGGCGGGTTGGCGATCGCAGTATGGTATGATGGTGGAATAAATAGAGAACGCTGCTGCCCATTCTCCGGTAAGACCCTTAGTCGCCTTTTACGACACCCACGGGAAGTAAGGGGTGGTGCAATTCTTTAAGTCCGGCACCACACAGACACAACACAGTTATAAAATACAAAACACAGTTATAAATGCAGAATGTATGATTGATATGTTAAGATGAGCTTCAGTTGTGGAGTTTGAGTTTAAATAAATTAATAATCGTCCACATCTTCTTCGACCATCAGGATCGTAGCTGCCAAACCTGTTTAACAAAAAGTAATTAGTACTTGAAGCCCTGCGCCGCGGGGGACGCTCCGGGCGTCGGGAGCCGCGTGACGACTCCCGGCCACCGTTAGGCGCGGGCCTGCGGGCGGAGAGTAATAATAATAATAATAAACGTTTATTTCAAGTTTACAGAAAAACTCATAGTTGTTAGTAAAACTTAAAACCTAAGTGTTAGTAATTAATATCTTTAATTATCATTATTTGATTTTTGTCATCTCCGTATGTACGGACAGTCTATCCTGCTCGCAATCATTGCCAGCACGATGTTGGAACTTGCCCACACCCTGCGCACTAGAGACGTACAACGCTTTCGCATTGTTGTATAAAAACAATCAGTTCGTGCTTCTGCGAACATGGCACTTCAGTACCGGGGCAGTCCCAACATCGACCTGAACGCGTTATTGAACTGGACGCGGAGGGCATTGTATGATTTTAAAGTAAAGGTAGTCCATAGGCTGCAGGTGTAAAGCGAAGTGCAATAAACTTTAAATAGCGCAATTTTAGCTTCAAAGGAGCAGCGTGCAAATCTATGTGCTATCATGTTAGCTCGCACTGACAATGCCCTCCGCTCCCACTCAATGTCAGTATCATCCCTGAGGTCAGCTGTAACTATGTGTCCCAGATATTTAAATTGTTCAACCCTAGCCAAATGAGTACCATACAGTGAAATAGGGGGCACATGAGATGGATGTACTTTTTCAGCTTTAAAAACCATATATTGACTCTTGGTTACATTATATTTCAAGCCATGAGTGTTAGCATAAGTCTCGCACAAATGCAGTAACTTTCTGAGCCCACAGACCGACGCACTCAGCAACACCATGTCGTCTGCGTAACTAAGGTTGTTGACGCAAACATCGTCAATATGACACCCGACACGTTGGCTGCTGAGTGCGACGATCAGTGCGTCAATATATAGGTTAAAGAGTAATGGTGAGGTCAGCCCTCCCTGCCTCACCCCGCACTCCAGCCTATATGGGTCAGACAGTGTCCCTGCCCATTTAACAGCGTTGACCTGAAGGTCAATTCTACTAATTAACGTGCAATGTGAAAAACATGCCACCGGAATGCGATGATATTGTGAATAGATCAAAAAACGGTATTCTACTAATCTTAAAATTCGGTTTGTTCACATTCAAGTCGCAATATCATTGCAGTATAATCAACTTTGTTCTCGTTTACGAAATTAAACATATTTTAATGTTGGTTCAATGTACGCAGACTATATTGTGATACTTTAATTTTTATCAACCTTATTTTCTGATTTGTTTAATGTCTTTATTAGTTTGCTTGATTAAGTGTATGCTCATAGTATTTTCATTTCCCGTTTGTTATTAAATATCTTTGAAAATACAAAATCATTAAAAGAAAAAATCGGCTAGAAAGCTAACATGGAACGTAATTGGGTGGCCCAATTCATGAAATCACTAAGTCCTAAAAGTCATTTTTGAAATAACGGCATTTTACGGTGTTAATTGAGCGTTGAAATAACATGTGATGAAGTATAAAAAAAATAAAAAAGTACATTTTAGTTCAAAATGCGTAGTTTTATTTATCAAAAGAAAGAAAACAATATAGTTAACAGGAAACTCGTAACAAAATATCAAAAATTTTGGACTTATTTCTAATCCTTGGACTTAGTTATTTTTAAATGATAAATAATGGACTTAGATATATTATTGCTGTATCCAGTACAAAAATGTGAATGACATAATGTTATCATTCTACTTCTTCTTCAGAATCTGATTCTATAGTTATGGGATCGCGAGAATCATTGAACAAATCCTCATAAAAATACCTTTCCGATTCAGGAACAGATTCTAATAATCGCTTGATATCTTGCAGTTTAGCGGCTTTTATAGGCAAGGGTACAGCATAACAGTCATCGGGCACTTCATTAATACGCCTGCTGTAACCTACTTTATATAATGAAAACGGTCTCATATCCTGACCTCTCATAGACATTGAAAACTCTGGTTTACCGATTCTTTTAAATACAACTTTACGGCATTTAGATATTCCAGGCAAGTTAGCTTTAATTCGTTCATCATACAACTTTTTGTAGTCTTTTACTTTTAAAACATCTTCAGATCTATCTTCCTTCATCAAACTTTTCTCCAAAAATACTATTTGAAATTTATTGACATTCCTACTATTTTTTATCAGCTGAACATAATATTCTGGTGTATATATCTTCTCTTGTTTCCTTTTCTTCCTTTCTATTAGTGCGAAATCACGATCAATCGGCATCATAGAATGTCCTGGTACAGGATATGAGACTGTTATTTTCTCAAATATTCCTTTAGCGCAAAGTTGATCCAAATAGGTAAACACATAATATATCTATTCTTATTTTGACTAAAAGCATTATCACAATAAAGATCTAACTGATGTTGATTCGGTGTCTTTTCTTTGGTAATGTAATAGTCCAGTGCAGTTAATACCTCATTAGGGCCTTTATGAGCGTAATTCTCGGTGAACAGAAACATTGTAGCTGTGTTCTTGCATAAATCATGTACTCCAAAGTTGTGGAACCATAATTGTCTTAAATAGTATTCATCGCCAATGTTAGTAACAGGAAGAGGCAAATTTTTTTGAAAATCAAAGCATAATGATAGTATATTTGATGGTTTCTCCTTTTCCACTTTAGAAAGTGATTTTAAAAACACCTCTGCCTTTCTTAAATGCAGGTCGTGAGCACTTTTCAGTTGTTTTACTTTTGTAGTATCTTTACTCAATTCAGCAGAAGTAATATCGACTTTAAACTTTTCGCATGTGGTGCATATATCTTTTCTGGGTTGTCCAAAAGATATATTAAAATCCTGATTAAAAATACATCTAAATTTTTCATAGGATACTATGCATTCAGGATAATCAATACAAAATTTTCGATGCAGTTCAGCTATGCATAAGTTAGAATCTAAAAATTTCCTGTGCTTACTTGATTCACGAGAATAATGAGACTGTCGTGCTGGTAAATTCTTAATAAAGTCGTGAACTTTCTTTACAGATTCTACATCAAACTTTGGATGGCTTTGACGCCCTCTACCATCACAAATATCTTTTTCTTGATGTTGAACTTTACACACTAACCTGTCTCGCTTAATGCCATGAATTGCTAAAAATACTTTTTGACATACTTTAATAGACTCCTTTGGTAAATTAATCACATATTCAAACACTCTTCTAGCTCTTGAAGTTTTTTCATTTTGCTTTGTTCGTGGACGAAATCTTCGAGGAATGATTTCTTGTAAACACCCCTGCAGATAAATATTTTGTTCCGTGTGGCTTTCAAGATTAATAAATTTATTAAATACTGTTTCAATGTATTTTTTGTTTAATTTATTTTTACAGTTACAGCGACAAACTGGAAGATTCTTCATAGTATGGTTTTTAAGATTTCTTTTAATTTTTTTGGTTCTTTCCCACTGTTCTTGTCTAGAAATTCGTTTCTTACCAGTTTGAACTTGGCTTAGGGGTTCTATTTCAGTTTCCATAGTTTCAAATAAACCAGTTTCAGGGTTTAATGTCAATTCCTTGCTATAACCATATTCTGAATTTGATTCTGAGTCTGGCTCAAACAAACCACTTTCTTCGTTCAGCTTCATACGTTTTGGTGAAGTGCCAGAAAATGAGGGTAGATTTAATGTCGGTAACGTATCAATGGTTGACAACGTCTGTCCATCGTTTAAAACGGATACAGTTTTTGAATTTTGAAGCTGTTGTACCTGAAACCTAAAAGAAAAAAAATTACCTCCACTTTAAAGGTAGGCTTAAACGTCATTAACTTTTTTGCTTGAATTTTTTTATAAGATAAAATTTTTATACTCTAGCCGTTTATACATACTTCTGAGTAACAGCGGGTAGGTGTATGTCAGCTAAAATTGTGATGGTCTTATTTTGTCTTGAAATATTCGGTGTCCATTCATCTCCAGATGAATTAGTGGAATAATCACCAATATTATCATCTGTGTTATCGCCGTTTGCTACTTCCTCAAAGAGACCGCTTTCTTGCATTAATCTGTAATATTGCAATAATAAAAACTAACAATTTCTAGTAACCAGCCTAAATTAGATTACAACTTAAAATACGTAGGTAGATTATTAGAAAAACATAACACTCACCTGCTTAATTTGTCGTCTGGATCCATTTTATACAAATATGTAATGAACAACACTGAACAAAATCACAACAAAAAGTTTTGATAGAAAAACCGTTAGGAAATATTTTTATAATCTGAGTTGCCATTAGGACTTACTGTAATACATCAACGGACTTAGTGATTTTTTACAAAAAAATACGTAGACTTAGTGATTTGTTACACTTAGGGTTTTTATGAATTGAATATTAAAAAAAATTTTTTTTTTCGTAATCTAGAAATGATACTTAGAGATTTTTGCCAAGAACCTCAAATATACCATTTTAAAGAGAATTAAAAAACAAACAAGACGGTGTTGCTAGCTCAAAACTGTAAAAATGGACTTAGTGATTTCATGAATTGGGCCACCCAATTGGTAATCGCCAGGCCGCATTCCGAATTAAGCGCTTCATACACTATTCAATTTGTAGGAAATCGAAAGATGTAATTGAAGTTAGAGCTGTTAGATTCCGGTTTAGTGCGATTGGAAGGTCCCGACCGCACTAATATCTAAATTGTTTACGATTTAGGTGAGTGTAATCGCATCCCTACGATTTATAGCGACTAGTTAGTTTAAGCACACTCAAATCGATTACATCGCAATTCGGAACGCACCACATTGTCAACATCAACAAACTGAATCAAACAATAACTTAACAATATCGTGTGTAGTTTATAACGAGTATTTCGTGCGAGAAAGATCGTTTTAATACAAAGTAAGTGTATAATTGTTTGACTTAAATCATTATTTAATTATCATGCTGTGCAAATGTATTCAAATGTACGTAATATTTTGTAGGAATGGAAAGACGTGCAGCTAGTGCCTGAGATAATACAATGGAACAAACTGCTCAACTTTCTACAGTCAAAGTGGAAGCGCTGTCGGTGTTGAGCGATCACTGAGCCGATCGATTTTCGAGATCACTGCAGCCCCATGTTCTGTCCAGACTCGTGCGTCAGCACCAAACCCTAGCCCTGCCGATGCTACAACAGTGCTCGAACTCTGCAAGCGAGATACCGCAGTGAGTGGATTTTTCTAACCCTACAGCTATTCATATTGCGGTTAAGACTTATGATTACTATTGATAACGATTAAGTATGGTATTTTTATTACGTTTTTTAGGTCTCCCTCTGGCTGTACTAGATGAGGCTCGGAGAGTTTTACCTCAGGTGGAGATGCAACATGTCACAGCTGATACAGCAAATTAATAGTGCAGAACCTTGGGAGGCTTGCTGATGCTGTCGAAAGACTATTTATTGGTGTCCCATAGAGGTAAAGTATGAATTTTTTGTACATGCAATAAAAAAATCAAGTCATTCATATAAGTAATATAATTATAAAGAAATACAAAGGAAAACATACTATATTATAACATTTAAATAACACAAAAACTTTGCATAAAGGGAAAAAGGTATCGGGATCTGTGTCTACTTGTGGTATCTTCAATGTTGATTTTTTAAGGGATAGCCTGCGCTACCTGAAACAATTATTTTATTATTATAATAGTACTCAAATTAAACAATGACGGGGTAGTCAGAAGCCTGAAAGTCTGACAACCAGTCTTACCAAGGGGTTTATTACCCAGTAACTAACTGGGTTGTGGAGGTCAGATAGGCAGTAGCTCCATGTAAAATACTGGTATTCAGCTGCATCCGGTTAGACTGGAAGCGAACCCCAACATAGTACATATTTGGGAAAAGGCTAGACAGATAATGATGATGATGATGATTTGACTTACTAAAAACCACAAATTTTCCTTTTCAGCCTGGTGGAGTTGTTCCAAGTGGGTCTTAAGTGGATGGTGATTCTATAAAACAGGAGACATGGTTTGCCCTCGCAACACTAATTAGTCGCAAACCTAAATGATGAATGAAAAAAAGCCTAATTAACTATTATGTTTATATTCGTGTTTTAATAATTTAAGATGAGAATTGTTAATTTATTAAAGTATTTTTCATACCACTATTGTTTTATTTTAGTAAAATGTATACTAAGGTATCCTCTTCTAGGGTCCTCTTATATTTTATTATATAGGTAAGTACTACTTAATACAATTGAAGTAAATATCACACCTTTAAATCCCTGAAGGGTTAGGCAGAGGTGTACCTATTGAAAACCTAAAATGTGAATAGAAGATTGTATGTATTTCACCGAGGGCAGGGGTATAGAGTACCCAAAACCTCTATAGTAATAGATGACAGTGTCTATCTAGAACCAATAAGTTAAAAGTGTTACAACACTACTTTTACAAGAAAGTACTTAAGTAAGTAATTATTTATTTACCAAAAGACTTAGCCTAGGTAACATCAGTGTTAATTCAATAGGGGTTGGGAATGGCTATTACATTTGAGAAGACCCCTGCCCTTCAAACTAGGAGAATCCTGTATCTTGAAGGGCAGTGTAAAACAATCCCTTTACTTGCCTTGGGTTTAGTACTTATGCCATCGCGGCGGGTACAAATTAATGTACGGCTCGTGGATGAGGTCGCGACACACACTTATTTATACCAACAAATTCGAGATCCGGCATTTCGAACGCTATGTCCATTTTCCGAAGAGCTGCATTTTGTCGGCGATATCAAAGGGTCGTCGTAACCCGCGCGTGCTCCAGAAATTTTTCATAAATGGCTAAATCTGCCACTATAACAATATTTCTTCACAAAGCCTCCAATCCGATTTGTGAAATGTTGCTTTTGACTAACTTCTTTGTAATTCCGTTATTTGACATTATAGCAATTCGTATTCTGTGGAGTTTATACCGAATCTTACTGAAATCGATACAAAAAGGCGGGAAATGTAAATTTTATACACTTTTAACTATGCAGAAGCTAAAATTATTTGTCACAGTCCGGTGTACAAATAATCTCATGCTTACGTCAGTTTTGACATTTTTATTTTTAGTGGAATACCAATAATATTTTAAATGTCATGTCGAAAGTTTAGCAGAATACCGTTTTGGTACATTTTTTGTTTTCGGTCTAGTCGCAATATCATTGCAGTAAACGTTACGTTTGACATACTTTTTTGGTTTAGTAGAATACCTTTTGTGACATTTTAGAACTTTTGAGGCACTGCGACTTGAATGTGAACGTTTTTTTTTTACGAGAATTGGCCTTCTGGTGTCCATACCAGTACTTGAGGATATTAATTAGTTCTAGTGGTAAGTTGATATCCTTCAGTTTTTTCCATAGAATATCATAGGACACCAGGTCAAAAGCCTTCGACAAGTCGAGGAAACAAGCGTAAACCGGTGTTCTACGAGCTGTATAGTATCTGACGGTATGCTTGAGGCACAGTATTGCACTCTCTGTAGATAATGACGGTCGAAACCCAAACTGATTGTTATGTAGTACAATGAATTTGTGTAACTGTGCCTCCAGCAAACCGTCAAACACTTTCGCTATAATCGTCGCTAATGAAATTGGCCTGTAGTTATTCTTATTTGCGACATCTCCAGTTTTATTTTTCACTACAGGTACTACAATAGTTTTCATTAGCTCTGGAGGTAAGTAAGAGTGACCCAAACATAGGGTATAAAACATTGCTAGGACTCTAGATATATGAGGACCAGCGTGCTGAATATGTTCAATACTGAGGTCATCATGCCCCGGGGATTTGCCTCTAGTAATGCTTTTGATGACTTTAGCCACATCTTTGGCTGAGAAGCGGGTCCCCAAGTTGCCCGTTAGCCCCTCAGCATTGATCATCGACTCAGCCTTCCCCAAAGGAGATCGTACAAGAAAATATTCACGAAAAGAGTCCGCAGTGGCCTTGGAGCTACTCACACCATCAACGCTCACTGGTATGCCAGAACGAGGGTTCATTTTCTTTGTACTTTTCCAGAATCCTCTAAAATCGCGCGCTGAGTGTTGTGAGGCCAGAATATCCATCTTAATTTGCTCCTGATGATTCTGACACCACTTTAATTGAGTTTTAAATAGACGTCGCGTTACGCACATTTTGTCATAAATACGACCCATTTTAGGTTTACCGTACCTACTCAACCCATTCTAGAAACCGTGATCTAGCAACACAATGAGCGTCCCTGACATGCCTATTCCAGCCAACGATGCGTGAGCCCCTCCCACGCTCATTCCTGGTTCCGCGACTTGCCGATGCTGCACTTCTTAATGCCGCAACAATATCCCCGTAAAGCCTGTCCAATATATCCTTATGGCTCTGATCACTACAGTAGTCAAAATCAAAATCAAAATGTTTTATTTCACATAAACCTACATGGGCACTTATGAAACGTCAGAAGCTAGGTGCACGGTTCCAATTGGTCGTTTCCTATGGAGAAGAACCGGCAAGAAACTCCATGGTTACTCTTTTTAAAAATAATTGGATTTTACAATGTTTCCAGATTACAGTAGGTATGGGAGGACAGCGCAGGCCTGTCAACAAGTACCAAGTACTTGATAAAATAGAAAATGGTCTACAGATCTAAAGTCTATAAGGCCTACAAAGTCCTCACATTTACAAAATAAGAATCTATCAAAAGGATAGATAATAAAAAAAGAAAAATAATAATAAAACCTACTAAAACCAAGTGTTATGATTTTCATTAAAACCACTAATAAAGAGGTGAAAAATTTCAAGTGTCTGTATATAATGTCAATTAATAAAGAAATTATGTCAAAAAGTATATAATGTCAAATAATAAAGAAATTATGTCAAAAAAAATTAATAATAATTAAATAAATAGTAATCTGCACAATTTCTGCATTCACTGGGAAAATCGATTGAACGAAGTCTTTTGTGGCATTCCTTACTATACGTTATGATCTGTTCCTTAGTGCGTTCTCCCCACACTACAGACTTATCAACTTTAGTTGCAATGGGTAGTTTAGGTGTTATCAAATTCAAGTTACACACAAGAATAAGGGGAAAATGATCAGACCATAACGTATCGTATTTAACATGGACATTAGAAACACAAAGTTTTGCTGAATGCGTCACAGCGCAATGATCTAGCCACCGTTCAGACCCAGACGCTTCACACACAAACGTATAAGTATTAGACATAGATCCTAACATATCCACATCAACACAAGTCCAAGTTTGTTCGTTACAAAAATTCACAAACTCTCTGAAAAACAGTTCACTGGGGTGGGCGTTGAAGTCACCCATAAATAAATACTGTTTCTACGCCACATTCATCAATGATAGCACTTACCGTGCCAAGGCAGTCTGTGAATTCAGGTAAGTTCTCCACTGCGTTCGTAGGCATGTACACACTAACCACTATAATTGGCCCATCACTTGTCACTATTTTTACCGCACAAACACGATTATTTTCGCATTGTAAAACTGACACATCAGCGAAAAGGCTCCTCCTCCACAGCAGTGCGACGCCGCCGTACGGCCTGCCCCTCACCATTCCGCCGGCCGCGTCGATCGCCGACGTCCCAGTGTATCCAAAGTCGTTATGAATAGTACTTAGGTACGAGATATCATGCGGGAACAGCCAGCCAGGTAATGGGTAGCTCGCCGTCCGATCAGGACCAGGCCCGTGCCGGACGGCGCGTACGTGTTCCACGCGCGCCTCAAAGAGATGTCAGCATCGAGGAGGGGCCCCCTTATGGCCGAAGCCTGCCGGTCCAGCGGGATTGTCCGAAAGGGTTACCGCTGACCCGGAACATAAAGGGCTAAGGAAGGAACACGGGTGGGTTTTAGTCAGAAAGAGTCTGACACTCCCTTCCGCTCCACCCAGAGCGGGAGGAGTCATTTGAAGATTTCCCTAACGCAAAAAAAAAAGCCCTGCGCATAACTGTACATACACTGTAGCATAAGCATAATCAGCCTATAATGTTCCCACTTCTGGGACACAAGCCTCCTCTTTTAGCCAGGGATTGGGATTGGACCTACCACGCGGGCCCAGTGCGGTTTGGTAAATGTCACAGTGTCTTCGAATTTTTGGTTCTAGGACATGCCGGTTTCCTCACGGTGTTCTCCTTCACCGTTTTGAGAGCAGTGGTTACACAAAGTAAAGCGAGGCGCCTGTGTTCGAATCCACAACACTCGGTACGTCGGGACCGCCACTGCTTCGTTTTGAGTACTTTTGAGTCAATTTTCATAGTAGGTAATTATTTGATTTCTTTTTGTAAGAATATCAGGTTTTCGCGTAGGTACATAATTACTTTAAATTATTATTATTTTTTAACAATAGTTAGTAGTTTCATATATTTCTACAACTAATTAATTTCATAGGTGTACATTATGCAATAATTTAATATTGATATTATAATGTTTGCTTTCTTAAATTTATTAAACGAGTATTAGGATTACAGGACTTAGAAGAAATGTAGGAAGGAAAGTATACTGACTACTGTCGCCGAGGTTCGCTGACATCTCCCAGCTATCCGAGTCGCTGCTGTAAAATTCTTCGGGTGGCAAGTATACAGCCTAAAAATTAATAACATATTTTTGTTAGTTCGTTTTGAGTATTCGAATGTAGATGACTCTAAGATTAGGGGTAGACCAAAGCAACGATGTATGGACTGTGTGTAAGATGGTATGGCGGGGAAGGAAGGGGGTGACTACTAAGATGACTACTAATAAGACAGGTATTGAAGAAAAAGACATATTGCACCGACCCCAAATAAATTGTGATAAGGGCAGAAGAATGATGATGATGATTTTAGTTAGTTGGCGAGCGGAAGATGATCAAGTCGTATCTGTTGGTGACGTAACGGGGGCCTTCTTTCATTGGTGTTGGTGTTGGCTGACGTAGGTCGCAGCGTATCCCTCCGGTCCGGTGGGTTCCCGCATTATCGAGGCGGGGGAGCTCAGTAGCCGTGGCTTGGTCATCCACGGTGAAGTGAAGAGGAACCCGAGGAGGGGCCGCTCGTCACTTCTAGTCGCTTTTGACGACGTAGCGGTCAACAAGTAGGTTGCTGTGCCGCTTGGTCGTATGGAAGGCATCGCAGGTGAGGGTTGGAGGCCTCGGTGGGAGAGGAGTGCCGGTATTGCGATGCGCCGCTCTCCCTGCCCTCCACAGCCTTGACGGAGTCGCCACCGTCTGATGTCGGACGCGGTGGGGCCGCGGGGAGGAGGAGTGTTGGTATGACGTTGGCCGCTCTCCCTATCCTCTGCAGCCGAAAATTGGCAGGGGGCGTGGCCAATGCCTGACCCGTCACAGGGGGACCAAGGGTGCCCAGACACGGGGTCGTCTGTCGGATATCGCCAATGTTCTGGTTTGGTCCCTGGAGTGGTCACGGTGTGCTATGTGTTCTGGTGCGCCGGTGATGGGGAGTACTCCCCAGAGGATGGTTCCGTGACGGACAGCCGCGGCGGGTTCACGGATGAGTGCTAACGCGTGCCCGTGTTCCCGCCGTTAGCGGCAGAGTAGGTACACCGTGGAGTTTTAGTGGGTTAGAATCCCACATAACTGCACTATCTCCCCGTGATAGGGCAGAATGCATGAGCATTTCTCCACGATAAAAAAAAAGGTCGTAGCGGTTGGACTACGCTAGCGTCGCATAGTCGTGATTCTATCGATATTAATTAATGACACGATGAGACGGTGTTATATTGTTGCGTAAGCTCCTGCCCCAGGATGCTATCTCTCCTTGCCAAATTGCTTCGAAATCCATTCAGGATTTATTCATCATCATCATTTCAGCCGAAAGACGTCCACTGCTGGACATAGGCCTCCCCAAAGCACCTCCACTTCGACCAGTCCTGTGCTTCTCGCATCCAACGGGTTCCTGCGGCCTTCACAAGGTCGTCGGTCCACCTTGTGGGACGCTTTCCAACGCTACGTCCGGTACGCGGCCGCCACTCAACTCCAGAAATTTTCGGCCCCATCGGCCATCTGTTCTGCGAGTAATATGCCCTGCCCACTGCCACTTAAGTTTGGCAATTTTTCAGGCTATGTCAGTTACCTTGGTTCTCGTGCGGATATCCTCATTTCTGATTCGATCACGCAGGCAAACTCTATGCATAACGCTCTCCATTGCCTTTTGGGTGACCTTTAGCCTTCTAATAAGGCCCATTGTGAGCGACCACGTTTCAGTGCCATATGTCATTACTGGCAACATGCACTGGTCAAAGACTTTCGTCTTGAGACACTGCAGTATGTGGGACGAGAAGATATTTAGTAGCTTCCCGAACGCTGCCAAGCCGAGTCAGATTCGACGATTGACTTCTTTCTCGAAGTTGGACCTACCTAACTGGACAGTGCATTTATTGACTTTATTTTAAATTCTTGTACACCACGGCCACAAATGAATGATTTTTATCGATTTTTTGGTGTTAAAATATGTATTGGCTGCATAACAAATATTTTAAGTAGGTACCTACATAAAACTTTTAAAGGTTATCCATTAAATACGGATAGGAGTATGAGACCAGTTAAATTGTGGCAATGTTTTGTCTTTGACCATCTTCGTGGTGATATTGGCCGAATATCTAGCTATCCAACGTAGGTAGGATTGTCAGATATCCAGTATGAAATAGCTACACCTCTTACATTATTAATTGACTCGGTAACAAAAACATCAAAATTAATCTTAAACACCTTGCCAAATGAGATTCAATGTCGCATGTACGGACTTTCGAAGATCAAGTTGCGCATCGTTTATAGGACTTTTCAATTATATATTTTTACTGGTATGTAATTTGTATTATATTTTTCTACAGAAAGGTAGGACACTACAATAAACTTACCCCTTCGGGAATAGGTGCTGGAGCATTTGGTGCGGATGGGTTAAAGTAACATTCGAAAATGTCAATTAATTTTTTGATATCTTCAGCCTTAACGGTTTCCTCCAGCGGGGACATCAAACGTTCCAAACCTGAAAAAACAATGTTTTGTTATTAAAACCTATACAATGTGGAGACGACAATCCGACAATAAATGAAAACACGGGCAATACATTATGCTTAAGAGTATCTTTAAATCTATAAAATAAATCCTAACATCGAAATTAAAAAGTATTTTTTTCAACAAACTAAATAGTGATGGGCCGACTATGGGTTTTGCCAATCTTTGACTAGCTATAGTGACTAAAGTGTTGGATATATTTGATTGATATTTGTTTGTAGACTGGGAACGTCATTATACTAAGTTTTTTATTTTCATATCGTCGTCTCTACCCTAGTATAAGTCATGGTCACAAATGAGATTTCAAAATTTATCATGCGGATTTCTAATAACGTTGCCGCTCTGCACACGTTTTTAGGGTTCCGTACCAAAATAGTAAAACGTAACCCTTATGGTGAGACTCACAGCTAGATATCTCAAGAACTACTAATGCTATCAACTTGTTATTTAGAATAGTTTTAAATGACGTTTGCCCAACTATTTTGCAAATAAGAAATAAAAATATATATATATTTTTTACAACAGGGACTGAAAGGGGCTCTGAAAAGTTCAAAGTGGGGCTACTAGGGCATGTCGGTATCATATGAAAGAGCGCAGTTTGCACATTCTTAAACATTTTTTCTTTTTTTTTAGGCCGCAAAGTTTTCGACTTTTGAATAAAAAAAATAAAACGAAGTCTCTAAATAGCACACTTTTTAGAAATCATCAACAAAAGTTACATTAGTTCCACTATTGGTCAAGAGATGGCGCTGACATAAAACTGCAATATTCTACACCGCAGTGCACAGTGTTAAAATTCTCTGACGAATATAGGCCTGGCCGATGAAAAATTAAAAACATGATGTTATACGGAACCATCGGTCCGCGAGTTCGACTCGCGCTTGAACGGTTTTTGATATGAGGGACTTAAAGAACACATGGCGTGGCAATGCTGACCACTACCATCAGGTTGGCCGCTTTTTTCCATACTTTTATGGCCGACGTCTGTATGGTAAGCTTTTTATAATGATAGCATCTAAGAAGAATATAGTTTGAATTAATGGCAATTTCTTAATGATTATTCCCATTTTCCGTGTGATTTTTAGAACAGTCCTCAAATAAAGTATTTGTCTAAGTCACTGTCCCATCGCCGATGAAGAAACGACTTCCTCATTAACGATTTTCTCGTTTAAGAAACGTAAGGTTCCGGTGTAAGAAAAAGTTGATCGCTGACTATTCACACCTCCGGCGAATACTCGTTTGTCGCAGCGACATGAGCTACCAAAGAGAGTACTCGCTTAGCGACGCTCGCTTGGCGAGCAGAACACTCTCGACAGACTCACGCTTGGTACACATTAAACGCAATTACCTATACCAGCGGGTAATCGCTCGTCACCGTCGCGGTCACCGATTGTTGCTCGCCAACTCGTTTTTAGTTACTAGCTCTACCGGCTTCTCGTTAATCACCGGCGGTGGGACGGGATGGGCTGACTAAATCCTATGGTTACCGGCGCGGCGGCCCTCATGCCAGGCGTCCTTGAACTGGTAGAAGAGCAGGCCAGCGTCGGCCAGGATGCGGCGCAGGTGCATCAGGCGCCGTCGCTGCGGCCGCGGACAGCGCAGCAGCGGCCTCATTACACAGCTGAATGTGTTCTGTCTGCAATTTCAAACAAAAAGACGTGTTACTGGTATAATCGACGAGGTGTGCGCCCGATGGGATTCTCCATCGGCAAGTGTGAAACTTCCATCCTCTTTAAAATTCATCTCCTTAAGGGGTTAAGATGATTTTTCAAAAATCCTATCTTAGTAATCACCTTCGTTACAAAAGGAACTCTTGTACAAAATTTCATGCTTCTAGACCAAGCGGTTTAATAGGCTGTGCGTTGACTATCAGTAAATTACACAAATTTGATTACCTACCTAATTTTTATTTGAATATTAATTACTCAAGCGCTAAATTTTCGTATGTAGGTAAGTTACGTTCATGTTAATTTTTTTATCAACTCAGCCTGCCACGGACCACAGCTGGATAAAAGCCTATTCCAAGTAATTCCACAACACCAGGTTTCTACCTTCCGCATCCAGTTTCCACCACCCTTAAAGAATCTTCTGCTCTAAAGACTGCCTAGAGGTCCTAAACCAGAACCGGTCATCAGCTACTCTAGGCTTACCAACTCTGCAAGCTATGCGTCTGTGACTCCAGAAGGCCAATTCTCGTCGTTCAAAACGATCAAAATTTAATCGTAATTTCATCTCAGCGACAATCAATGTCAAAAACTTAAAATAAGTAACTGTAGGTAAATTAGAATTATTATTGACAGAATGTGACTGAAATTAGAATGCGACCGTTCTTAAAAATACGGGATTTGCCCCTCAGATCTTGTCCATATAAAAGACTTCTTAGCTTTTACTGGTTTTTATTTCGATAAAAGACTAGCTTTTGCTAGTTCAGGTCAACGCGTACCTGAGTTCCAAAGGGCTTTGAAGGTCCGTGGCATATACAGGGTTATTGGTAAAACAGTAACAACCTCTTAAGAGGTCTTTGTACTCATCATTATGAACAACTTTTACTATGGGACCAAACCAGAAATCGCGAAAAAAAAGTCAGTTGTTCCCTACGTTTTGACGAGTTAAACGAACATAAATGTAGGGAACAGCTCATTTTTTTTTCGCGATTTCAGGTTTGGTCCAGTAGTAAAAGTTGTCATAATGATGAGTACAATGACCTCTTAAGAGGTTGTTAATGTTTTACCAATAACCCTGTATATAACCTATCCGCAGTTTTGACTTTTTTTCTTCAAAATAGCGGCCACGCGTGGTACTTAAATAAATCGATAGCTGACATCAGTGCAAGATGATGTTTGATAAATAATACGTTTTTGAACGTTCGTTTGCAATCTTTATAGAGGGTATATCGATAAAATTATCATGTGCAAATGTGTCAAATGTCATTTAATCAGTTTTTTTAGGTACCCACACTTTTAACCTTTTAAGTTTAATGCCCTGTCGCTAGGACGCTATTTAAAGTTATCGTTAAATTCGTATTACTGATTTAAGTTCTGTGCCTCCCACTTCCTTTTCACTGATAAATATGGATCAGAAGTTGTTCGAATCGTAACGTTGTTACAAACTGGAATGAGCCAACGAAATGTCGCTCGGCAATGTGAAGTTAGTCGATCATCGGTTCAATATGTCTACAAAAGGTATCTGGAGACCGGTGGCTACATCAGGAGACCTGGATCAGGTCGAAGAAAAAAGACATCTGAACGGGATGATCGATTTGTAGTGTCAGCAAGCCTCAGAAATCGTCATCGTTCTGGAGTAGAATTGCAGCACCTGCTCAGAGATGTCCGAGGTGTCGCTGTGAGTGATAGGACAATAAGAAGACGCCTTAAAGAACGTGGTTTAAAACCATACAGACCCGCAACAGGTCCTAAACTTACCACAGCTCATAAGGCAGCAAGGTTAAATTTTGCTAATCCTTTACTCCCTTATTAAAAAACCTGGAGTAAAATTATGCCAGCTTAAACCTCGAAAACAGAATTTAATACTGGTGTAACTTACAGGTTTATTAATAATGGGGCTAGAGTTTGTCTTTAGCATTTCATGATCGAAAACAATTCGATAATCCTTCGAAAAACTTACCTGTCTAGCAAGTTCTGTAAAGAGTCGAGATCGTTGCGCTCAGTGTAAATGGGGCGGCCAAACTCGATTGCAAGGTCCATCATCTCGCTGCAAGGGGCGCTCTCTGCGCCCTCACCCCCGGCAGCAATATCCTGGCCCTCACCTTTTATTCACACAACGTCACAGATTATTGTTTTGTTGAAAAAAAATATACGCCTTGTTGGCGTTTCTTATTGAAAACAGACAACTTTTGTGCACTTTGTTTAAAGTGGTAATCCGCAACATTCTACGCACATACATAGCTTTAGCAAAACCAACAATCCACAGGCCAATGGTTCCAAGCGTCTTCAATAAGGAGGCACTGGAGGAACAATCCACCGCGCCAAGCTCGGGTGTGGTGTTAAAAAGTATGACATGAAAGCCAGTTCTCTCGCGCTTATTGTAAAGTTAAATAAGTATACCTTATAACGAATAAACGAAAATAATACAGAAACTACATTTACCTTGATTAGCGAGCTGCTCAATTATTTTGTACGTTGCTGTAGCTCTATCCATGGCCGTGACCACGCTCTGGGAGTTTTCGTCTAACAGCAGCGTTGCCAGGATTCGGAGGGAAACCGACCTTACTGAACCCAGACACTTTGCGCTACACAGAGCGTAGCTATCCGTAAACCCGGCAACTATGCTTTCGAATCTCTCAAGTAGCTTGTGTCTGTGAAGTAATTGTTACAAATTAAATTAGTATTAGGTAAGAGCGTTTACGCCGTACGGCATTTCATACAAACTTTCAAGTCCTTATTTTTCGAAATGAATGAACCGATTTTAATGAAACTTTATATGCATAAGCAGGATACAAGGGTCTAAAAAGTTAGTAGAGAACATTTTCGAAAAATACTGTTATAGCCAAATTAGGCCGATTTTAATATTTCCATAGAAACAGAGATTTCCAGTTATCTTTTTTTAAATAAAGACATTTCGAAAATGTTCTCTACTAACTTTTTAGACCTAAGGTCTTTGTTTGTATTTTCGAAATGTCTTATTTAAAAAAAAAAATAATTTAAAAAATAAAAAAAACCCGACTGCGAAACTGAAAAGCTACAAACAAGACCATTTTAAATTAAATAAAAGTTGGAAGCAGGCGGGACCCATACCATTTTTATCATATTTTCAAATTCAAATGGGTCCCGCCTGCTTCCAACTTTTATTTAATTTAAAATGGTCTTGTTTGTAGCTTTTCAGTTTCGCAGTCGGGTTTTTTTATTTTTTAAATTATTTTTTTTATTTCCAGCTTTTTAGTTTACAAATGTGAAAGATTTCGCAAACGATTTAGTTTTTGGTACTTGTTGTTTACGTTTTGTCACTTCGAATTACTTTTAACCATTTAAGTTATATATATTTTTGTAATCACCTTTTAAAACCCTTTATTTTGATACCCCACTCGATAGGTTTCGAGAAAAAAAAAATTTTTTTTGATGACATATTGCGCCATAAATCGGCCATTTTAATTTTCTTTCAATTTTGATATACCCAGTGTCATTCTCACAATTAAGACGAATCTAACGGCACCTCTCAAGCTGAAATCGATCAAGCCGTTTAGGCTACAGAGCGTGCCAAAGAAATATACATACATACATACATACATACACTCGAAAAACATAACCCTCCTTCTGACGCAGTCGGGTAAAAAAGATAACTGGAAATCTCTGTTTCTATGGAAATATTAAAATCGGCCTAATTTGGCTATAACACTATTTTTCGAAAATGTTCTCTACTAACTTTTTAGACCCTTGTATCCTTTTTTTTTTTTTTTTTTTTTTTTGGGTGGGAAATCATCAAATGACCCCTCCCGCTCTGGGCGGAGTGGAAGGGAGTGTCAGACTCTTACTGACTAAAACCCACCCGTGTTCCTTCAGTTGCCTGTGCCAGGGGCCACGGTATCTCTTTCGAACAACCCGCGACCCTGGCGGGCATCGGCCCTAGCGGACCCCGTCAGTTGGTGCTGACATCTCCTTGAGGCGCGCGTGGAACACAACGCGCCGTCGACCCGGGCCTGGTCCTTACCGGACGGCGAGCTGCCCATTGCTCGCCGTCCGCAAGCCCGCGCCTATGGTGGCCTGGAATCGGCTATTGATTCCCGACGCCCAGGGCGTCTCCTGCGGCGGCTAGGGGCGTGAGGGCGCAAGGATTGCCTCTCCCTCACGCGCTCCGCCTCCTCCTTCGCGAGCATCACTGCTTCGCAGAAGGAGGCGACAGCCTCCCATGCACTCTCGCTCCGTACCATGGCCCGGACTAGGGCCGGACGCGAGAGATCGCCGCCGCCGATCGCCTCCGTGAGGACACGGCGGTGCTCTGCCCAAGCTGGGCAGATCTCCACCGTATGCTCCACCGTGTCCTCCGGGCGATCCACACAATGGTGACACCCGGGCGTTTCCTCCCGCCCTATTCTGGACAGGAACCTCCCGAAGCAGCCGTGCCCGGTGAGGACCTGCGTTAGGCGGAAGGTGAGGACGCCGTGGCGCCTCCCTAGCCACTCCTCAAAGAGGGGACTTATCGCCGCAATTGTGGCGTGCCCAGCACTGGGTTGCGACAGTCGCACTCTCCATGTCGCCATGAGATCCCGCCGGAGCTCTGTCCGCTGCGCCGCGATTTGTCGCGGCAGCGGAGTTACGCCCCGGCGTTTTACCTCCTCTCGCCACTCCCATATGTGAGCGAGGACTTTGGCCTCCAGATCCCATGGCGGCAATCCGGCAAGGAGGCTCGCTGCCTCCCCGGAGACCGTGCGGTAACCCCGGACTAGCCGGACGGCCATGACCCTCTGGGACGCGTTCAACCGCCGGGCTGGTCGCCGCCTCAGTGAACGCGCCCACACTGGTGCCCCGTAAAGGGCCATGGACCGCACGACCCCCGCGTAGAGCCTCCGGCAGGAGGCGTTTGGACCCCCTAGATTGGGCAGGAGCCGCTTCAACGCAGCCCCGGCCCGCTCAACGCAGCCCCGGCCCGCAAGACCCCCCGTTAGACCCTTGTATCCTGCTTATGCATATAAAGTTTCATTAAAATCGGTTCATTCATTTCGAAAAATAAGGACTTGAAAGTTTGTATGAAATGCCGTACGGCGTAAACGCTCTTAATGACAAAATGTATTTAATTAAGTTATGTTTTAATTTTGGGTACCCAAATGAATCTGAACAAAATCTATTACTCCACAATCAGCCTGGATTGTGGAGTAGCAGATTTGCTGCATTCAGCACTTACGTATTCCAAAAATGAACATGTCTATTTGGAGTAGGTACTAGGCAATGTAGAAGTAACAGCTTTTTTTAGGTCATCATCATAAAACGCCCTGTTTAAAACCCACTCTCCTCAGTACGGTGTTTTTGTAGTTAGGAACAAATGCCTGTCAAGTGAATAAATAAGGCGTATTTGTGGTTGAATGCTTCCAATCGAAGTTGGTGTAGCTCGCCGTTACAACAAGAAAATAATTAAATAAGACAGGTGCGCATTTATAAACCGACTTCAAAAAAAGAAGGAGGTTCTCAAGTCGACGTGTATTTTTTTTATGTATGCATGACTTTTTACAGAGTTGTCCGATTTTGATAATTCTTTTTTCGTTTGAAAGGGTATACTCTCGAGATGGTCCCATTTTATCAAGTTGGAATCTCATGAGAAGATCCTGTGGGAATTGAAGGAAACCCTAAAATTTTATAGCCAAACCTATAGCGATTTGGGTATTTTTTAAAGTAACTTGAGCCTTTGGAAATTATCATTTGGTAAAGTGGAGCTGATGATGAAGACCACAAATGGCCATCGGAACTACTCAATGATAAATAAGTATTTCACGGGTTGCGATTCGATTACTTTAATACCTATGGTAGCCAAGCAATTTATGCTCGTCACAATGTGAATGGTGAAATGGAGCTGATGGTGAAATACCAGCTGCATCAGGAAAAGCAATATTTTGTAAAAGGCGATGAGCAAGTTGACACTATGCCATTGTAACTTAAATAAATTATAAGCAGAGCCACTAAAAAGCGAGAGACAAAACGTTTTAACATAAAAAAACCGACTTCCAAAAAAACGACAAAATGAAAAATAACTTTAATTTCGGAAGTCGGTGACAAAAAATTTATACAGATAATCCAAAGACACCGACTTCCGAAATTAAAGTTATTTATCATTTTGTAGTATTTTGGAAATCGGCTTTTTTTGTTAAATAGCTTTTCGTATTTCATCTCATATTGCGAGTATTTTTTCATTTTATGTAAAATACTGGTATTCAGCTGCATCCGGTTAGACTGGAAGCTGACCCCAACATAGTTGGGAAAAGGCTAGGCAGATGATGATGATTGCGAGTATTTTTTCTGCGATTGAGAGTAATTTTTCTAAAAAAAATTAAAATGACTCTCAATCACAGATTGATATCTACGAAAATTGAATTGACCGCAAAACTTAAATAAAATCGTATTTTCCAAATCATTGAGCTGTCATGTCAGTAGGTACAATCTAAATAAAAAGTTTATTTTTCATACTAATCTTAGTTGCGGGTTAGGCCGAGACCTTCAAATAGACAATTTCATTTAGGGCTGAGTTTTCCATCGCCAGATAACTTCTTATTCGAGGAATAAAACTAACGTTTGACAGTTTTTGTATGAAATAATTGTCAAAATTTTAAAATTATTCCTCGAATAAAGTTATCAGATGATTGAAAAATCAGCCCTTAGTAAAATAATAAACAATTTCATTTCATTATTCGTTGATATTCTAATTTTCCAATTTTCATAAATGTAGCTAAAATTATTTTAATGTAGGTACATAACTCTGCATATAGGTACCTACTCCAAAAATTAATCTGTAGTAATCCTATACACTAACTAAAAGTCTATGTGATTTTTAATATTTACGATGTCATGAAAGCCGGGACGGCCGGTCAATCTTGTCAGGCCATAAACTTATTATGTAATGTACTGTTACTGCCTCTACGAAAGAAAACTTAAAAAAAGTTGAGAAGCTTATACAAGAGGATGGCCGAATGAAGATCAAAATAATAGCTGAGATGACCCACCCACAAAAAAGACGGGGTAAACTGACCACCAGTGTTGCTTCTTCACGACAACAACGCCCCGGTCCACACGGCGCGTGTTCCAAGGCTGTTGTACGAGATTGTGATTTCGAAGAAATTAACCACCCACCTTATAGCCCGGACGTAGCCCCGAGTGATTATTATTTGTTCCCTAATTTGAAAAAAGACCTTCGTGGGAAACAATTTTCCAACAATGAAGAACTCAAGGCGGCATTTTTCAGAGAAAGAGGATTGTTATTTTTTACAGGGTATTGTAAAGTTAATTAAAGTTAAGTAAAGGTAATGGGGGATTACATTAAACATATTTTAATTGAATTTACGACTTTTTTCATGTCGATACAGAGAATACATTGAACGCCCCTTGTACATCCTTAATCCGGATTTTTTTATTCAACGCAAAACAATATCTATTATAGTTTTGTATCAGAAATCAGCCAGTTCTGTATTTTATTGACTGACGCGTTATATCTTATAATTCTCCCTCAACAAAGGATATCTGTTTTATACGGAGTTATAGACTGTCACATTTTTTTTTGTAGAAGCTTCTCCAGTTTTTAAAACTATGAGCACATGAGTTGTGGAACTACCAGTCGGATTAGATTTTTTTTTGCATTTGATTGCCCAATTTTTGCTAAGCGATTTTTTTCATTATCTCCCAGTAACATTTTTAGTTAACCTAGATTTTGCCCGCGACTACCTCTGCATGGAAGTTGGAAAATAGCATTTTTAGTTGAATTAAACAAAAAAAACAACAATACGTGTCATTGAAGGGAGGGGAAGGCATCATGAGAATAAACAGAGCGTTTTTTTTCGATCGCATATTTTGCCATCGTAGATACTCCATGCTGCTGTCTACGTTCCTTACGATTACTTCATTAGGTACTTTTTTTCTTTCGAAAAACAGATGCTACACCGCTAGTCCATTCTCAGGCTAGAATAAAGAAGCGAAGCAGTGTTTATGTGAAACTCACCGTATCATGCCTTGAAGTATTACTTTGGGGTGTAGCCGACGAGGTTCATGGTACAAAAGGACGATCTTTTCGTCTTCCTTCTTGTGTGCTTCAAGCCAATTCAGAAAATCAACGAGGGCTGTAACTTCGGACTTTGTTTTGAGTACCTTTGGACGAAATTTAGGGTTAAGGTGCGAAAGACTAGCGTCCTTAACAAAATACGACATATCAGACACATGGGAAGAGTACCTAAAAAAAAGTAAAAAAAATATGCGGACGGACGCCTTCTTTAGGTGCGACTTAAATTAAAAGGTTCGACTTATTAATTTTAAGGCGTGATAGAGTGAACTGTATGCAACCCACCCATTTGGTTTACTAGCTTGTCCAGATTTCAAAGAACGGAGATTACCAATTTTTAACCGACTTCAAAAAAGGAGGAGGATCTCAATTCGGATAACTGCCGTCATAATTATACAGGGTTATTGGTAAAACATTAACAACCTCCTAAGAGGTTACATTTATGTTCGTATTTTAGGGAACAGATGATTTTTTTTTCGCGATTTCGGTTTTGGTACGTACCATATTAAAAGTGGTTCATAATGATGAGTACAATTACCTCTTAAGAGGTTGTAACCCTGTATAAATAGATTTGCAAAATTCTTTTTTTGTTCGAAAGAGGATTATTCCGAAATGGTCTCATTTAAATTTTGTAAAGATCTGAGAGCCTAAAAAGGCCAGTTTGGCAGAATCATAAAAGGATATCATTATGAATTATGATACGGCGACGACAGTAAATGTTTTTCTTTTTTTCGCTGCACTACTTAGGTATAATCAAAGAGATTGTGATGGGATTGGATTGCTTGGTACCTATTTTAGCATAGACAAAAAAAAAATAACTGAAAAATCGGAGTTAACTGTCCATTATGATTCATAATGATATCCTTTTATTATTCTGCCAAAGTTGTTTAGGCCCCCTGGTGATGAGTTTCGGAGACAGACAACGGAACTCTTCAATAAATGCTGGCAAATTCACGCCTGTACTCTTTAAAAGGGTGCGCAGACGTGTTCAGTATACTCGTACCACGGTACACCCACATTTCTGTCAAAGTTATTTTTGGGGTACTTCTATAATCTTGCAAGTAAATTCGGGCCAAACCTTTTTGTTTATTTCCCATCGATCACTGTTACTTTATTAGTGATCGACGTTATTATACTTACGTTTATATTGATGATGTTTTAATAGCTTCCTGTCACTGATATTTACATAGCAAGTAGTGTTATATGTATGAATTTGTGTGGGGTAGGTAGTTAGGTACAACTAAAAAGTAAAAAACTGGCTAAGTGCGAGTCGGACTCGCACACGAAGGGTTCCGTACCACAAGGCAAAACGCCGAAAAAAACACGTTGTTTGGGAGCTTGTTGTATGGGAGCCCCCTTAAATATTTATTTTATTATGTTTTTAGTATTTGTTGTTATAGCGGAAACAGAAATACATCATCCGTGAAAATTTCAACTGACTAGCTATCACGGTTCGTGAGATACAGCCTGGTCATACACCGACGGTCATTGGGTCTTAGTAACAGAATACCGCTTTCACCCTTTGGGTACGGAACCCTAAAAAGAAAGAGAAGCGCGATGACATAACGCTGGTAATTTATTGCAAATTATGAAGCAATTATCTATTTACAAAAAAGCTATCTGGTCTGTGTGGTGCCGGACTTAAAGAATACCACCACCCCTTACTTCCCGTGGGTGTCGTAAAAGGCGACTAAGGATCGTACCGGAGAATGGGCAGCAGCGTTCTTTATGTATTCCACCATCATACCATACTGCGATCGCCAACCCGCCTGCCAAGCGTGGCGATTATGGCAAACCCTCCCAAAATTGGGGGAGGCCTATGTCCAGCAGTGGACGTCTATCGGCTGAAACGACGAAAAAAGCTATTGTTTGGACTAAAAAATTAAAACACTAGTGCTTTAATGTATGTTGCTTGTAGAATAAATCTGACGAATAATCAGAATAATTGTATGTAAGTTTTTATTGTTTAAAGAAAGTTTTAATTTGTTTCTATCGTATCAAATTAGGTAGTTGTGTTATGTTTTCAACACACTAACTAGCATATATCCCGAAGAACATCTTAATTTTTTCTGACTTTGTTTGCTGTAGTCGAACATACTTTTAGGCATTATAAAACTTGCGTTTTTTTTTCGTTTAGGTCGTGTAAGTAGTCCCCTTAACCGGAAAAAATAGACCATGTCGTGAACGTCTGCTGGGTGCTGATTACTGTGGCTTACAATTTTGGTATAATATTGAAAAATTGCGTCATTTTCCTCGATCACTTTTCAAACCTGCTACGGCAATTTTTTTTTTTTTTTGTTTTTGGATAACTTATCATCTACTTATCTATCAATAAGTTATATACATTCAGTGTGGCGATTAGGTCATCACATTAATTGACACAAGAGTTGTTTATTTCATGCCAATTATGTTTGAAACATTCAGCAGTTCTATTTTTTAGTAAAATAGTTCATTTTTAGAGTTCCGTACCAAAATGTTAAAACTGAACCCTTATGGTGAGACTCAGCCTGTCTGTTTGTCTGTCTGTCACAGCTGGATATCTCAAGAACTACTAATGCTATCAATTTGAAATTTGGAATAGTTTTAGATGACGTTTGCCCAACTATCTTGCAAATAAAAAAAAAAACAAAAATATATGTTTATTTTTGCAACAGGGGCTGAAAGGGGGTCTGAAAAATTCGAAGTGGAGCTACTAGGGCTTGTGGGGTATCATATGAAAGAGCGCAGTTTGCGCATTCTCAAACATATATTTCTTTTTTTTAGGCCGCATAGTTTTCGACTTTTGATGAAAAATGTAAGAAAATACTTCCCCCCCCCCCCCTATCTTCGAAGTTTGCAAAGAGAAAAATCTGAAATTATTCTGTGATAGAAGTTTATGTAAAGATTACAGGAAAAGTAAAACGAAGTCTCTAAATAGCACACTTTTTCAGAAATCATCAACAAAAGTTACATTAGTTACACAATCGGTCAAGACATGGCGCTGATATAAAACTGCAATATTCTACGCCGCAGTGCACAGTGTTAAAATTCTCTGACGAACATAGGCCTCGCCGATGAAATTTAAAAACATGATGGTACGGAACCTTCGGTGCGCGAGCCCGACTCGCTCTTGACCGGTTTTTTTTTACCAGCTTATAATGCCCGCTGCACTTTTTAATGTGATAACCTAATCGCCACATTGTATAGCAATCATAGTGGCGCCGATTCTGTTGTTCACAAACTAAACTAAATTTAAGTTCATGCATCTTTTTCTTTCTATTTCATTATGAAAACGACAGAAGATAAATATTAGTTTAGTCCTGTCAAATTAAGATACTCCATAGAGACCATAGACAACTTTAGACGAGATTAAAAAATAGGTCACTAAAAATACGTCAATTTACGCCAGGCGCCGACTAATTTGACAGGACTAAACTAATAGTTATCTTCTGTCCTTGTCCTAATGAAATTGAAAGAAAAAGATGCATGAACTTAAATTTAGTTTAGTTTGTGAACAACAGAATCGGCGCCAATGTAAACTAAAAGTATTACTATACCTTATGAGTAAGCGTATCTTTGAGCTTACGGTAGCGTCCGACGGTGACGACGCGCACATTGTTCCGGCGGCGAGCACCTGGATTCAGGTCGCCGAACGGCATTATGAACTGTGAGTATTCAGTTTGAGGAGGAATGTATGCCGCGATTTGACAAATCTGAAATAATAGATGCCATCAATGCATAACACACCCAATAATTTGTAGTGTTGAATATTGCCACCCAATTGGTTCACCCAAATGCTTGATCTTGATCAAAGGTGATTTTATCCGTCATCGTCATCATTTCAGCCACTGCTGTGTAAAGGTTTCGATTACCTTCTAGCTTCTTCCATATTTAAAATAAAAGATATAATAAAACTAATAACTTGCTATAGTTTGTTCAGTTTTTGATTTTCTAAGAACTTTCAGTGTCACCCTCGTAGCTTCTGGCTTCTTCCATATTTTCCGCGTGTATTTGACATCTACCAATTTCACTTTTTTTTTTTTAAGAGTGACGGTGGAGTTTCTTGCCCATTCTTCTCTATGCGAAACTACCTTTTGGAAGGGGCGATTAGAATCAATTCTATGTATTTTTGTAAATTTTTGACTTCAACAAGTGCCTTTTATGTGCCTTATTGAAATAAATGATTTGACTTTGACTCTCACGATGATAGATAACGCACAACAATGACAGCATCTTCCGATCGAGTGATAGTGCGATTATGTATATCTACATAATTATGAGTACCAAAAAAACAATTTCCTCCCGCCTACCTCCCATAATCGCTATCCAGCCATTGAAGAAACCAGCTCCAGTAAAAGGAGAACTTTATCAAGGTGGCCCGTAAAACGAGATCTGAAGCAAAACTTTAGAAGCCTCTCTCCGAGGGCTTCCCGAGACAACCTCATGTAGGCACGTTCAGCGATTATTTTATAGTTTAGGCCTAGGCTTAGACGCTTTTAATATTTTTAGGGAAATTCTCACTGTTTTCGCATTATTTTTTTGAAGTATAAAACTTTAAATTATCAATTTAATTCAATTTTTATTTCAAGTAACCGTGACTCATTTGTTAGTAAAAAACTTATCTTATGTTAGTAATTAAGATAATTTATCTATATCCTAAACAAGTTCGTACAATACTGTCCGAGACGCTTCACCGCGGCTGCACCATTCCATGGGAAATGGCGCAGCAGCGATTCACGTAAGAACAATCCAGCCTGCTCGAAATTAGAGACAGGATACTGTTGTTGCTGCATGCTGCCCCATACCTCACGCACCAGAGACGCACAGCGCTTACGCATTGTGGCAAAGAAACAATCCACACGTGCGTCCGCGAACATCCCAGATGCGCTGCAGTAGCGGGACAGCCTCAACAGCACCCTGAACGATTATTGCTCGCGGAGGGCACTGTACGATTTTTGAGTATAGGTGCTTAGCCCACAGGCTGCTCGTGTAAAACGTAGTGCAGTACGCTCTGAAAAGAGTATTTTTAACGCTTACTGAACAACGAGCAAACCTGCGAGCCAGCATGTTCACTCTAACCGACAAGGCCCTCCGCGCCCGCTCGATGTCCCTCGATCGTCCCTGAGATCAAGGGTAAGTATGTGGACAAGATATTTGAACTTGTATGCCCTCTCTAAAGGAATCTGGTGGTCCATAAACAGGATACCTACCCCCGGCAGCAAAGACCATCTATGTAATTCTGAAGGAAAATCAATTAATTTCGATCTATCATTACATTCTTCCATGTAGGTTACACGCGTATTTGTTCGGAATTCGTCTCACCCCATACAAAAGAGCGTTTACGCCGTACGGCATTTCATGCAAAATTTCAAGCCCTTATTTTTCGAAATGAATGAACCGATTTTAATGAAAATTCATACGCATATGCTGGATACAAAGGTCTAAAAAGTTAGTAGAAAACATTTTTGAAATGTCTTATTTAAAAAAAAGGTAACTGGATATCTCTGTTTCTATGGAAAATTTAAAATCAGTCTAATTTGGCTGTAACACTATTTTTTGAAAATATTTTCTACTAACTTTTTAGACCTTTGTATCTTGCTTATGCGTATGAAGTTTCATTAAAATCGGTTCATTCATTTCGAAAAATAAGGGCTTGAAAAATTGTATGAACTGCCGTTCGGCGTAAACGCTCTTAATGTCGGAACGCTTTGGCGTTATCATTGCATTCTATTACAAGAGGAAAATGATCCGACCATAACTCATCATTTAAAACATACGTAGGTAAGCAAGCTAAGTTTTAGTCACTTTGGATGATTTATAGACAGGTAGTATGTTTTGTCAATCGTAGACTATAATTTAAAAAATATCTATTACAAGTGCGACACAAAAAGAGAAAAATTAAATAGGCTGAAGTCAAGTAAGAATTTTCCAAAAATGATTAAAAGCCGTCTAGCTCCTAAACTATAAATAATCGCTGTGGGTCATACCCACAGATATAGATATACCTAGATAACGCAAGAGTAACTACTTCGCGTGCCAAAAATTGCACCAACTTATGATTACAAATCATAAGCCGCCCCTTTCGCGCTCAGTCCTTTGTACTGCTGGCTGGGTAAGTGTGAGCGAGAGCGCGAGCTTGTGACGTCATAGTAGGTAGTCAAAAAAATGGCACGCTTGGTTTTCATACAGTTCGTGATACTTGCGTTATCTAGGTATATCTATATCTGTGGTCATACCTACATACATGGGGGTTTCGGGAAGCCCTTGAAGAGAGACTACTAAAATTTTTGTTTGCACCACGTTTCGAGGCCCACTCTGTAAAAGATATATGATGGAGATGTGATTGCACTGCAGCTGCAATACGGAAATGTAATGTTGCACGGCAATGCAGACGTTTTTTGTCATGCCGTTTCAAGGCACTAAAGGCGTAACTCTTAACGACAATGGTGCACCTTCTCCCATTCCACTCCAATCAGCAAGCAGAACAACCGTAAGCGTTTCTACACCTAGTTGCAAGGGGAGAAGAAAATTGCGTCGACGACAATGCATGTGACGGTTCTTTTCTCAGATGAGAAAAGAGAGTGTTTTTTCGGCAACGACTGGTGTAGACGATTGTACAGGAACTAAGGAGGAATCATCCCTTCCCCAGATAGAAGTCCAAAACTAACATACCTCGTCAATGAGTCTCCTCCCAGTAGTGACAATTTCCCATCCCACTAATTTATACTTCCCCGGAGGCAAGCCAGCAGGCTTCTCGGCAAGGGCTGGAGGCACATTCTGCGGCTCGCCTTCATTTTCTTGGGATGAAGATGCCATTTCGTATTCTGGCTGGCTACAAACAATAGAAATGAATTCACAATTAATCATAATGATGTCGTCATATTAGCTCGCTTAGCAAACTGGTTGGTTTTTTGATACAATTGGTTTTAAAAATACATTCTTAAATGTCTTATTTTTAACAGATCTTTATGAAGACAATGATGCCATGGGGAAAAGAAAGAATTATGGAAATGTTATTTGAGGTTATGTGATAGTTTATTTAATCTGTGTAGTTTTGAAATGACATGCTTTTCATTTTAACGTAAAAACAAACACAAAATAGCAAAGAGTGCGCTAGACCCACTGACCTCTAATAAACAATAGTGTAAGGCACAGACTACAATATAATACAGGGTGTAAGGTCAGTGGAAAGACCGCACCGAACAGTCAACGCCGAAATTACAAAAGAAAAATGTTAAGGGGCCATGCACAAAACCGACTCATTTTAATCAATTTTGTATTTTTTTTTTCGAAAAAATGGTAATAAGAATTTAAACAGAATTATTTGTGATTTGAAAGGTAGAGTTTTTTGTTTTTCATGTGGCTGAAAGGGATTTTTCAAATAAATTAAGTAGGTATTCATAGAAAATCACTATTATTCGCAACAAGTTTTACAAAAATGCTACTTTTGATTTTGAACATTAAAAAATATCATCATTATAATATTACGGTCTACTTGCACGTGACTGGGCCACGTTTTCCAACTTCGATACAAAATATAACAGAAGAATAATTTAAAAAATCCCCATTTTTCGAAAAAAAACCCAGGCAGTAATGTTGTTTTTCCTATTATGTAGCAAACTATTTCAAGAAATTTATAAATCGCACATTTGTCTTCAGCTATCCTTGAGATAAAATCGAAATTTTATTTTAAGATAATACATCTTTCCTAAGTAAGTAAATCAAAGTCGAAACCACACTAATATTATAAAGGCGAAAGTTTGTGAGTGTGTGTGTGTGTGTTTATAATTATGTTTATTACTTCTTCACGCTCAAACGGCTGGACCAATATTGATAAAATTTTGTATGGAGGTAGCTGACACTCTGGATTAACATATAGGTACTATCTGCATTTTGTGATATAGGCGACTTTGTATCGCGATATTCCCACGGGATCGACACGTATGCGGTAAAACCGCGTGGCGCAGCTAGTAAAATATATTTTCGAGAGCGCAAAAGTGATGAAACTATTAACAGGGGGCCTAAAAAGGCCACTTTGGAGAATCATAAAAGGATAACATTATGAATTTTAATATGGCGAAGACAGTCCGCGTTTTTCTTTCTTTCGCTGCACTATGTAGTACAATCAAAGAGATTGGGATTGGATTTGGATTGGATTGATTGGTAGGTATTTTAAAAGGGGTTTTTTTCGTGCACGTTTTGTTCATTGTGATTTGTCTAAAATAGTGAGACACGTTATCGATATAGATAGGTATTTAAAAATAAATGAATGATATCCCATGATTACATTAAGAATGTATCTATTTTAGTCATAGTCTCATTTCGGTAGCAAATTCTGATTTTTGCTTATCGAAAGGCCATTGTATGTACTTTTAATAGTTATTCCCGACAGTAAAACGTTCAGCGTGTGATTATTTTCAATCTATAATTACGCCATAATTACTAATCTGTGCTATTTCTGGATAAATAAATAAATGACAATTCATTGCGTAAACAAAAATCACATTGCCTGCACACAATCAGTTGACATAATTCAATATACCTTTAGTATAACATTTGCTCACGCCTTTTTTTTTTTTTTTTTTTTTTTTTTTTTTTTTTTTTTTTTTTTTTTTTTGAGTATGGGAAATCATCAAATGACTCCTCCCGCTCTGGGTGGAGCGGAAGGGAGTGTCAGACTCTTACTGACTAAAACCCACCCGTGTTCCTTCCTTAGCCCTTTATGTTCCGGGTCTGCGGTAACCCTTTCGGACAATCCCGCTGGACCGGCAGGCATTTGCTCACGCCTCATTCGATTTCTGAACTGTGCTGGAAAAACGATATGCGTGGTCAAATATAAAAAAATTAATCGGGCATGAGTGAGTCGGACTCGCGCACCCAGGGTTCCGTACCATCATAAATGTTTTTAAAATTTCATCCGCGAGGCCTATATTCGTCGGAGAATTTTAACACTGTGCAATGCGATGTATTGCAGTTTTATGTGAGCGCCATCTCTTGACCGATAGTGGAACTATTGTAACTTTTGTTGATAATTTCAGAAAAAGTCAGCTATTTAGAAACTTTGTTTTATTTTTCCTGTATTCTTTACATAAACTTCTATCACATAGAATAATTTCTGATTTTTCTCTTTGCAAACTTTGGAGATAAGGGTCCCCCCCCTTATCTCCAAAGTATTTTTTTTTACAATTTTCATCAAAAGTCGAAATCTATGCGGTCTCAGCAAAATGTTTGAGAGTGAACTGCGCTCTTTCATATTATGATACCCCACATACCCTAGTAGCCCCACTTCGAATTTTTCAGACCCCCTTTCAGTACCTGTTGCAAAAAATATACATATATTTTTATTACTTACTTATTTGCAAAATAGTTGGGCAAACGTCATCTAATACTATTCCAAATTTCAAGTTGATAGCATTAGTAGTTCACTAGTTCTTAAGATATTAACTGTTCTGTTCTGTTCGGTTCTTAGCTGTGTCAGACAGAGACTGAGTCTCACCATAAGGGTTCCGTTTTAGCATTTTGGTACGGAACCCTAAAAAATATATATACGCGTCACCTTGAGAACCTCCTCAGTTCTTTCGTCGGTTATAAAGTCGCATCTCTCATAATCCATATGATTTCAAACGCAAATATGATAAGTAATAGGCATTTCTTGCAATAACTCTTGCGGTTTCAACTCAGAAAAAAGAAATAGGTATAGACGTTTGGTAGAATGTCTTACGTCCGTCAATTCCGTCATATATGCTGAGGCTGGCGCGGTCGATTTTAAAATAACGATTGTCATTTGCTTTCATTGAACATCAGCATTCTCTATCTACTATACACAGTGCGTTAACACGTTTACTGCGGCAAGTAAAATCATAATTCTTCATCTGGTGCGGCGGCGGGCCAAAATGCGCCCCCAGTGATATTTCCGCCAGTGCGTGGCAGGTCTTTCTAGACCCACCAGCACTAGGATAGATTAAATTGCTATAACTTCGTGGAAACATAATGTATACATTTTTTTTTTATATTGTTGTAATGACCTTAAACCCAACTTCCTTAGGTTTGATTCGCCCCGGGATCTGCCAAACAGGAAATGAGAAATAAAGCAGGAAAAGCGGCAGGCCGATATCGACCTGAACCGCACTAGAAAGTGTTTTTAGTAGTGATGGGACAGAGAAAAATAAGGGGATATCGAAAATAAAACAGAATTATCCTAAATGAACTGAAACAAAATGTTTTTATTTACTTATGCCTGTCTTGGAAACGTTACGTAAAGGTTTTGGTTGCATTGCCTGCAATTTTTTTAACTTTTTTTTTGCTTGGGTACTATTAAACGCTTGTGCTTCGTTTTCCGTGCACATTTGTTTCCAATCTTCTTATTTTTCTTAGTGGAAAATATTTCTTCACTGCTGTCACTATCACTATCAATAACTGCAGGGCGAATTCCTCTATTTTCCAAACTTTGTATTTTTCTTTTATTGCTTGCCATCATTGATTATATCGAACGCTACGTCAGATCAGTTAAATAGCACAACACTAACTGGCGGGGCGCGCGCTCTGTGCGGTATCGGGTCGCCAGCTGCCTGTTGGGAGGGCAGGCCGAAATAGGCCCACTGCCGCACTCAGCGCATGTTTTTCACCGTCAGTGCGTGGTAGGTCGATAAAAGCCTGCCGTTATGTTTTGATGGGGAACACCTACAATTTCGAACGCAAGATGAAATATATATTTGTCTCTGTCGAATTTTTACAAACACCTGAGATAATCGTTTCGCACAAGCGAGCGGGACATAGTTTTCTTCGTCCGCACCAGCTGAAGTACCGCGGCAGGCCGATATCGGCCTGTTACGCAGTGAACGTGTTAATTGCCAAATCAAAATGTCAAAATGTTTCTTTGTCATTTGCTGTGAATCTCGGCAGCAATCATCTTCCTGATTCGAATATAATAAAAACTTAAAAAAAAAAACAACCGACTTCCAAAAAAGACTATAAAGTGAAAAGTAACTTTAATTTAGGAAGTCGGTGTCTTTGGATTTGTATTTTAGTTTTTTGCCACCGACTTCCGAAATTAAAGTTATTTTTCACTTTATAGTCTTTTTTGGAAGTCGGTTGTTTTTTTTGTAAAAAGTTTTTATTTTTCACTTTTTAGCGGGTCAGTTTGTAATTTATCCAAGTTATAATAGCCTAATGTCAACTGCTTTTCACCTCTTACAAAATATTGCTTTTCCCGATGCAGGGACCTTAATTGCTGAGGAGTTCTCCTAGTAAGAACCAGGAGAACTGGAGCTGATTGAGAAGTCACCATCACCTCCACTTCACCATACGCATTGTAATGAGCATAAATTGCTTAGCAGCTATATTAAAGTAATCGAATCGCAACCCGTGAAATATTTGTCATTGAGTAGTTCCGATGGCCATTTGTGGTCTTCATCATCAGCTCCACTTTACCAAATCATAATTTCCGAGAGCAAATGCTCAAGTTACTTTAATAATAGACTTAGGCAAAAAAATTTTTGCTAAAATCCAAGTTTATGTTGCGCTTAGGTGTAAAGACGCTGGATGGCATTGTATTATGCGACTTGGAACCTACCAAATTGTAAATAGACCACATGACGAAAAGGCATTGCGTGAAATGCAACGATTGAGGCTTTTATAAATCATCATCAGCCTATTGCAATTCACTGCTGGACGTAGACCTCCCCAAGTTTGCGTCAACGTTCACGGTCCTCCGCTTCTCTCATCCAGCCACTACCGGCAACCTTTGTTAGGACAATTATACAGAAGAAAAACTCGCAAAAGTGTTTCACTTTAAGAAGTATTTATTAGTTTTTAGACTACATGCTGATAATCCTGGCTGCAGCATCAGGCCAGACTTATGTCAACATTGCATTGAACTTAAAATTTAGTCCTGTTTAAAATGAGCCCAAACACGACTACGGTGCTGTAATTTCAAGGTTTGTACTATTTCTGATGCTCCTGGCTTCAGCATCAGGTCTCTATGTACTTCGGTGTTCCTCATTAACTGGACGTTTATCCACACATCGAGCCCTTTTCAATGAGTCTAAACACGATATATCTGCCGTTAGTTGTCGAGGAGTTAGGTACTCTGCAGACTATCCTGACTGCAGCATCAGGGCATGACTTGCTGATCATGAGACCAAATGTGGCAAATGCCCTATCAAACATCAAAACAATTTACTAAAACAGTCCTTTCCTGTTCGAGTAACTTCTTACTGTTAAGGAGTTGTACCTTCCATCATCAGCCCAGCTACCTGAGATGGTGACAACCATACGCAAATATACAAGATACTTCATAAAATATGCGAAAAACAATAAGTGAGCCTATAAAATTTGAGGGTTGCCCTCGATTTCTCTAAGATCCCATCATCAGATCCTAACTTGGTGACAGTGGGATCACCTCAGAACTATCTACTTTCGAACAAATAAAGAATTTTGAAAATCCGTCGACAATTGGCGGAGTATTATATTGTTTTGTAAAAAACAATGAGAAGAGGATTAAAGCTTTCTGTTTTCAAAAGTTAGAAGCCGTAAGTGGTCAGAATTGGCCGAGTGCAACATGCACTGCTGTTGGTTTTTTTTTTGAGGTTACAGGTTAACACACAACGACGTGTACAAGCAGGATGGCAGTGTCGGACAGCGCTCCATTCTTTGGATCTCCTGTGGGAGTGATCGCTGATCAGGGACGGTGCTTTTCGTGCAAGAAGTTTCACGAATTCTGCCAAGGAAACAGTGACGGCGAGTGGATTGTCTACCGAATTTGGTGAGCCGTTTTCATTTTGTTTTGACTCTGGTACTGAGTGATTCTCTGGTAGATAACAGCAAAAATGGTTACATTGTTGGGTGTAGCCCAATCTAATTTACGATGCAATTTTAAATACGCTCACGTTAGGTTAAGAATGATGGACCCATGCGCTGGATGTGTGAGAGCAATGCGGATTGCTGGGCGGCCGGAGCGCCGTGGCGTTAGAGAGGTTTACTCCTGTGTGGGTTTCCAGGTGCCTAAAGCTCTTAGTGAAAAAGATCATTGTTGTAATATGGATAACGATGGTAAATGGCTATGGTTGATGTTTTTTTTGCTTTGATTGATTACATGGCTCTGGTTGAATCAAGTACGCTCATGAGGCTAAGGCACATGCCATGGCACAGGCCAAGGGATCAGAGTATTACTGACGAATTTGAGGAAAGCCAAGTAAAAGTCTTGTTGATGAAACAGAGCAGAGATTAAGTTGAGTGTGTGTGTTGTGTAGGGTTTTGTGAGAAACCACAAAGTCCGTGAGTGACTTGACGATCCGAGGGGATGCGCAAATGAATGGTTAAACTGGAGGTTACTTCACATTGCATGTGTCTCATCTTTCTTCTAAATATATAAAACTCAAAGGTGACTGACTGACATAGTGATCTATCAACGCACAGCCCAAACCACTGGAGGGATCGGGCTGAAATTTGGCATGCAGGTAGATGTTATGACGTAGGCATCCGCTAAGAAAGGATTTTGATAAATTCTACCCCCAAGGGGATAAAATAGGGGATGAAAGTTTGTATGAAACTTCACAATTTTAAACCGATCGGGCTGAGACTTCGCATGCATATAGCTACTATGACGTAGGCATCTCCTAAGAAAGGATTCTGATAAATTCAACCCCCATGGGGATAAAATAAGGGATGATGGAGGATGTAAATGTATTAGTTTTTTTTAAATAATACTTAACGCGAGCGAAGCCGCGGGCAAAAGCTAGTACTATCTATGAGACACATGCACCTTAGTTGATTATTTAGTTTGTGATCTTGAGATTTGTTAATCAAATAATGAGTAATGCTCTGAACTCTGCAATTTTTTTAGTTTGTTCGAATTTTCATTGTGTTTTTGCCTGTACCATATTGGTCAGGAGTGACCGAGCTATGTGATACTTTGCGGGTACGTTTGTTTACAGATTAACACACGAGGACGTGTGTATCGCAGGATGACCGTGTCGGAAACGTCATTAGTACAGCAGCTGACTTGACAACTGGAATCGGAACGCTAGCGCCATCTGGTGGCGCTTGAGTCTAGCCTGAGTTCGTGGGGGTCGACGCTGGAGGACAGCGCGACAAGAACGATGTGGAGCTCTCTTGGACATTGGACATCGTACGAACAACATGTGCTCAGAAACTGTCCCGCGTTCCGTATCTGGTTGTGTCGTCTGTGTGTGTAATTTGCTAGCGTGATTAAATTGTTCGTGAAATTATAATCTGATTTGAACTGCAAACCGTTTTTCTATTGCCCATTATCCAACACAACCCACTGTAGCCCACTCTAATTCAAATATGGCTGATAATAACGAGACACACTATACCTTCCCCGTTATATGTATACCTACCTATGACATAATATATGACACATATGTTTCTTGCCAAATTTTATGATTCTAGGTCAACGGGGAGTACCCCTTACCCCGGTTTTGATTCCCTTGCGAGTGTCAAAATTTGCGGGATAGACGGAACATAACCACCCGTATCTTTTGATCGCGTTGATTTAGAAGTTTGATTTTTTCACTTCAAGGGATTACAGCCCCTTAGTATTTGATATTAATTTCAACTTGATAACTCCACGCGTTCCTGAGAAAAAAGGTATTGATTGACAGACGGACAACGAAGTGATCGTAGAAGGGTTTCGTCTTTCCTTTTGAGATACTGAACCCTAAAAACCGGCAAAGTGCAAGTCGGAATCGCACACAAAGGGTTCCGAACCGCAAGGCAAAAAACGCCGAAAAGTACACGTTGAAACCTCCCTTAATTTTTATTACATACCTTTATTTAATTATTATTACCTATTTGTTGTCATAGCGCCGGCAATAGAAATACACACTCTGTAAAAATTTCAACTGTCTACCTATTACGGTTTATGAGGTAAGTACAGTCCGCTGCAAAATACCCAAAAAAAGAACACGTTTCTTGTAGGGTTGTTGTTACAGAGGCGGCAATAGAAATATACAGCCTGCAAAAATGTCAACTGTCTACCTATTACGATTCAGGAAATACAGCCCGCTGACAGACAGACAGCGGAGGCTTAGCAGGTAATTAGTTTTCCGTTGGCACCCTTTGGGTACGGAACCCTAAATGATGCTAGTAGTGACACTAAAAAGCTCAAAGTCCTCTAAGCGATATCCATCATAAAAGAGAGACAGTGCTTGACAGCCGCTGCCGTGCGATCGTGCAAGAAGTTCGCGTAGCCGGAAAAAGAGTAGCACGTCACGTAGTCGCACGATGTGCGTGTGGTGTGAGGGCCACTTTGTTAAAACTCTTTGAAAATGTGCTTAGGATTTAGTGAGCATTCCCAAAGAATTGTGAAAGTTGGAATCAGATTTTGTGAAAGTCAAGTAACCGAGTTATAGACTGTAAAGTTGCGCCCTCAGTTCTCACATAGAGGATTGAGGGCCCACCTGAAACTGATAAACTATGGACACTACAGAAAAAGTCTTTATGCCAAAATCTAAGCTAATGCCAAACAAAATTTGTGAAATCAAGATATTATCTTAAAACACTGTCCTACTTTGTATATCTTCGTACAAAATGGGCCCTCAATTCTCATACACGTAAAAGTTTATTACGCAATTATAATGAAATCATTAACTTACAGCTACTGTTTGAAATCCTATATGCTACTAAATAAATTGTGAAAATTTATGAAAGCAAGAACAGGTCACAACTTTTTGTTGTTTGAAAGTTATCCCTCAGTCCTCCATTTCTTTTGTTTTCGATTTATTACGCTTATCGCATGAAAGATAAGACAAACACAAAATTGTCTCTTTTTGTGAAAAGAAATGTGCAACAAATGCGATACCAGAAAGAAATTAAAAGACCCTTTATTGTTTAAGAAAATCGAGTTTTATTTTTATTCTCTGAATTAGGAAATAGGGTGACCACAATTTCCTTTAGACTGCAGTAAAGATTAGTAAATGTAGAGTCATAGGTTTTAATAAACTTTCTTCGATTTTTCGCTTATTATCGTCATAGCATTTGTACTCAAGTTTCGTGATAAAAAAAAATAATTTCGGAAATCGAACGATCACACAGAAAAATACTGTTACCCAAATCATTCTTGCTTGAAAAACCGTTCGTTCCGAAAAAACTAGTGACAATAATCAAATAATTTATTTATTATTTTTATAAAGGCTTTTGCCCAGCAATGGGACAATGTAGGCTAAATATAATCCTAACTAATATTATAAACGTATTATATTAAAAACATTATTACATGTATTATATAATTGCGTGATAAACTTTTACGTGTATGAGAATTGAGGGCCCATTTTGTATGAAGATATACAAAGTAGGACAGTGTTTTGCGATAATATCTTGTTTTCACAAATTTTGTTTGGCATTAGCTTAGATTTTGGCATAAAGACTTTTTCTGTAGTGTCCATAGTTTATCAGTTTCAGGTGGGCCCTCAATCCTCTATGTGAGAACTGAGGGCCCAACTTTACAGTCTATAACTCGGTTACTTGACTTTCACAAAATCTGATTCTAACTTTCACAATTCTTTGGGAATGTTCACTAAATCCTAAGCACATTTTCAAAGAGTTTTAACAAAGTGGCCCTCACACCACACGCACATGTCACACGAGTAATTAACTATTCGTTAATACCGTAACATGACAAATTAATTATGTTTCTACTTACATAATTTAAAAGGAAACGGTTGCGTAGGTACCGCAAGTCCAACACAAATAACTAACTGTTGAAGCTACTTGAAACGTGTCGCGAAGTGAACGCGTGCGGTCCGACCGACAACTCGTAAGAACAATGCTTGGAGGGAAGGGTGGCCGATGCAGGGCTGTATATTGTGAAAGAAGCGCAAAGCGCAACGCGCATGCCCTAAGCCTTGAAAGAAGCGCAAAGCGCAACGCGCATGCCCTAAGCCTCCACGCGGCACGCCGCGCCGCCCGCTAACGAGATAGAAAAAAACATGATTTTATGTAAGTACTATACAAATTCCATGTTTCTAACGACAGCCGTTTCGCTCGGTATTAATAAATCAATAAGTTGGATATTTTCTTTTTATAAGTATGTACTAATAGCGGTGGCGTAGTTTGAACAAGGTGCTTCAGCAGTAGTGGTTTGGTGATATTGGCGCCGATTCTGTTGTTCACAAACTAAACTTTTAAGTTCATGCATCTTTTTCTTTCTATTTCAATAAGACAAGGACAGAAGATAAATATTACTTTAGTCCTGTCAAATTAGTCAGCTCCTGGCGTGAATAGACGTATTTTTAGTAGTCAATTTTTTTATTCTCTCTAAAGTTGTTTAAGGAGTATCATAGTTTGACAGGACTAAACTAATATTTATCTTCTGTCCTTTTCTTAATGAAATAGAAAGAAAAAGATGCATGAACTTAAATTTAGTTTAGTTTGTGAACAACAGAATCGGCGCCATTATCTAATTTTTTTTTGTGATATGTTTGCTCCGCTTTGGACGATAAGCTGATACTTTTCTGATCTAATGAACGAATTAATGCTTCGAAAACTATTTATCTAAAAAGTACCAATAGTATCTCTACCTTCCTTACATATTTCCATAAAACAAAGTCGCCGAAATGTCTGTGCGCGCATAACTTCCGAATGACTGCACCAAATTCAGTCAGTGACCAAATTGGATAATTCTTTTTTTTGTTGTGTTCGGTATTGCCAGGACAAGGTTTGTATGAAAGAAAATTTCGGAAATTCGGAAAAAAAAAAGCACGCGTGGGAAGCTGGGGCGGACCGCTAGGTAGAAATAAAGCATCGTAAGTTTTTTTTTTTTACTTTTATTGTTTTACGAGGTAGATTTCTCACATCTTTTTGAAACAATAATAAATCATTCTTCAAGACCGACATTACTGAGATCCCAATACAAAGGTCTATTACATACAGGAAGTTTCAAAACTGCATTACTAAGGTTATTTACAATAAATTACCCATCGACATTAAAAATGATACAACTCATTTTTTCAAAGGAAATTAACGAAACTACTAGGTAGTTGAAAAATGCCTTTGTGCTCACTAGTTCCTTTAGCAGTTCCTTTGAAGGAACTACTGAGCATTTTCGGATGAGTAGTTCCTTTGCAAAACCTAAAGGAACTACTGAGACTAGATAGTTCCTTTAGCAGTTCCTTTGAAGGAACTACTGAGAACTTTTAGATCAGTAGTTCGTTTGCAAAAGCTAAAGGAACTACTGAGACTAGATAGTTCCTTTAGCAGTTCCTTTGAAGGAACTACTGAAAACTTTTGGATCAGTAGTTCCTTTGCAAAACCTAAAGGAACTACTGAGACTAAGATAGTTCCTTTAGCAGTTCCTTTGAAGGAACTACTGAGAACTTTTGGATCAGTAGTTCCTTTGCAAAACCTAAAGGAAGTACTGAGACTAAGATAGTTCCTTTAGCAGTTCCTTTGAAGGAACCACTGAGAACTTTTGGATCAGTAGTTCCTTTGCAAAAGCTAAAGGGACTACTGAGACTAGATAGTTCCTTTAGCAGTGCCTTTGTAGGAAACAAACACATATCTGTAACTCACAAACACATATTAAACCTACACATGAACCCTGAATACTTTGCACTCCATTTTTTAGACAGTCGTGTATAAATGGTAACACTTCCTTCACAGATGCTAATACGCTGTCAGTGATTTTTTAAATGATAACACCCTATGACATTGCTCAATTAATATTTCAGTTTATTAAATTAACTATATTTCTTATTTTGTATACATGCATGGCTATTATTTTTCTGGTGAATTTGACTTTTAAGATTAGGTACATAAAACATTACCTTACAATTATTATTATTATTGAATAATATGGTAGAATGTAATGGATCCAATTGTTTTACTTTTTTACGCCATCAAAACTATATTTTGTTACCTACGTTCTTTGCAAATAATTGATTTCTGATTGTGATTAGGTAGGTACCTACTCAAAATAAATGTATATCTTGACGAAAAAATTACAAGAAAATGTACCTTGACTTGTTAGCTTTCCAAAATGGTAAAACAATGCCTTAGTAATTATAGCACGTTTTTCAATAAAAATCAAAAGGAAGATATTCAGACCGTATTTTGATAGTAGGTACTTGCTTGTTACTTAGCCATCGTTCGTACAAGTTCAATTCAATATTGAGGGCTGATTTTACCAAAGTCTGTATAATATCTTTTATTCGTGGAATAAAATTGACGTCTGACAGTTCTATTATGGAAAAACTGACAAAAATTCAAAATTTATTCTCAGGATAAGACTTATTCTTTACTCGAGGAATAGTTTTGAAATGTTAACAGTTATTTCATACAAAAACTGTCCAACGTCAATTTTGTTCCTTGAATAAAAGTTATCTGTCGATTGAAAAATCAGCCCTAATTAGTGAAATTGTGTTAACAACTTAAAAGTAAATTAAACTGCACGCTAATTGCGAAACACACTATCAATCACAATCAGAATCTTTTTGAAAGATATTGCTTTATACAGGGTTATTGGTAAAACATTAACAACCTCTTAAGGGGTCATTGTACTCATCATTATGAACAACTTTTACAATGGACCAAACCTGACATCTCGAAAAAAAATCAGCTGTTCCCTACTTTGGAGTTATACGAACATAAATGTAGGGAAACAGCTCGATTTTTTTTTTGCGAGATTTCAGGTTTAGTTAGTGTATATTATTTTCGAAAAAAAGTATTTTCTCAACAATGAACATTTTTGAACTAAACATGTTTGTAATAATCATTCCATAGCCGTATCTAGTCAATCAAAATCATTACACAGAAAGAACTAATACGAGTATGTACCTCTAATGAATCAGTGTACTTGAGAGTGAGAGGGTTGCAAGCAGATGTGTGTGTGTCAAGTTTTAATTTCATTCAGTTCAAATCCGGTGCATAATTATTATTTCTAATTCAATGCTTCCTGCTTGTAATTTGTCAAGGGAGTAGAGGGCTTCGAGGGCGCGTGCACGCGATCGAAATTGGCGTACCTACTTATTATTTTACAAAATTATTCACAATGGATACGCTGACTAGTGCCCCCTTGCAAAATGTTGACGTAGAGCCCTTCGGATGTAGATAATGTGGTTCTTTCTGATCTAAATGTTTGAGCATTTTCTTGTACATTATAACAACAGCCTGCTATGTGCGGAATAGATCTTGTGACCTAATCTCAACCTGCAGACATGCTGGATGCTGCAGTTAGAATCGCCAAGCTTGGAGCATATGGTTATCTCTACCAAATAAATACCTACACTCAACGGCAGTAAGTGTGACCAAAGGCAAACACGATCAACAGTTGAAAAGTTAGTCTCAAGGTCTGCTGTACTTGAGACTAACTTTTTAACTGCTGTGCCATGGTAACTTCCGTATAAAGAAATACCTACTTTAAAAAAATATTATTTGCAACATCTATTGTATCAGACAGCCCATTGTCCATTCAATTTTCATTTCACTGATGCAGACCCCTTTGTAATTAGAGAACTCGAAAGCATGGGGTGCATTAGCGCACCCCTCATAGTGAGTATCGGACAGTATCCGTACATATACGTAGATACGTATAAAACAACAACCCTTAAAAAATAGACTTGCAAAGTTTTTATTACAATTTTTTTTTTTTGAATAATATTTTTTTTTTAAGATTCGTTTTCCAAGCAAAGTTCAAAGGCATATCGCTATAAATTGCCTATTAAATGTGAGGATTTCCCTCGATTTCAATGGGATCCTCTCATCAGATTCCAACTTGCAGACAATGGGACCACCTCGAGAGTATACCCTTTCAAACGAAAAAAGAATTATCAAAATCGGTATAAAATAATTACTCTGTAAAAAGTTATGCGTGGTCATACCTAAAAAAATATATACTTATATACGCGTCGACTTGAGAACCTCCTCCGTTTTTAACCCTCGTCGATTAAAAACTACCGCCTGCGCTATTATGGCGACATTATGGCTCTCTCTTTCCTTCAATTCGCCTACTCTTTTCACGTATTTCTTTTTAATTAATTTCATTGATGCGATGTTATGATCCGTGACCTCAGCAACTAACCCCTGCGCTAGAATTCTCGTCAAGTTGCTGCAAGATGCTATTTTAGAAAATTATAAATAATTTATATAATAATAGCTTTTAAGGAAATTACAATAAGCCCATAAAACGAACACACAAAACCGTATAGATACGTCTGTTAAATTAATGTCGGTGTTAGTGTTGCCAGGTGTCCCGATTTGCACGGGACGTCCCGATTTTCAGGGGTCTGGGGACGCGTCCCGATTTGTACCTGATCGGGACGCTAAATGTCCCGATTAATCAAAAAAATTTAAAAAATATCATAAAAAAAATGTATATATAGGCTACGTAATTTTTTAACACGGAACGCCATCTATTGGCTTTGGATATATTCAAATATTGAGAATTTCCAAACTGTGCAAAAAGACTTAAAACCCCTTGTTTTTTTTAGTTTACTGTCCCGATCTGCAACCCTAAATCCCGATTTTTTTTGACCTCATGTACCGATTTACAACAAATCGGACCTGGCAACACCTCGGTGTATATATTTTCAAAGTAGTGATGTTTGTCAAAATCCCAAGTAGTTTTGAACACAGAGTACTTTTTGAGAGACTGAAAGTTTTGAACGTCTAGTTGATGTATTTCCAAGAAATAGGCGTGACAATAGTAAATTGACGGCCCAAATTATTTACAATAAATTACCAAGTGGTAAGAAAGACTTGAATCAGTGCTGTTTATATTAATTGATAGATAAAAAGGTATAACAGTCAAGCCATCAGGATTCAAATAGCATAACATTCAAACACAAATGCGTAGGCAATGCACAGCTTTAACTACAGACAATAGCAATGCTGCACTAGCAATGCACTAGATAAGTTAAAGTACAAAACACTCCAACCCAGGGCAGATATTATTTAGAATGAACAACGCAAGCAACAGCTTCTATCAATACAAAAAAGATCTAATCACTACGTATTATAAAACAAAGTCCCCCCAAACGTGTATCTGTCTGTCGGTCAGTCTTAGTCAAAAAAAACATTTATGCATTTGATAGATATCATAAAATATTTGTTGCCCATCAACTTGCTAAAAGGGTAGGCCAGATTGCAGCATTTTCTCTACGAAGCACCGTTTTAAAGATATAGCGAAAAACTCGAAAGTGGGAACTTTTATCCCCCCCCCCCACTTCGGCTCACCTCCTAGACGCGGTGACTTTTAGTATGTTTACTCCCTAAGTCCCTAAGCACCCTGAACAACTTTCTGAAGAAATCGCTTAGGGCCCAGCGCACTCTACACCTCCTTTTGGGTCATTCGTTGAGTAGACTATTAGTAATCAGCCAGCGATAGGCAAGCGATAACCATAACAAGGGACAAGGACATCCAACATTGCTCGCTGATAGTTGTCGCTCTGCTGTCAAAAAACCTTGGGTAATACGAAATAATCATAATCACGCGTTTTAGTTTACTGATTATTCCCTAGAGGCAGCACTATCGCTAGTTTGGTATGGTGTGGCTATCGCTGATGCGGATTTACGATATTAGAGCAATTATTGCGCAAATTTCGCTATCGCTTTAGCTTGGCTTCTGCAAGATACGTAATAATCCTGCGGGTTGCCGAATTTCACGAGAACAAAGTCGCGGGTAGATGCTAGTTAAGTATATTAAAAATGCAATACTAACAATGATGTTAAGATGACCCTCATCTTTATGGCTGAGCAGATTTGGATGAAATTGGCCCACGGATAGGATATTTATAGATCAGTAGTACTAACCCACATATAGTGTCCCTTTGGATAATTTCCGACCACCACGCTGATTTAGCATACCGCGTGAAATTTCGGCCCCCGACCGACCTATTGCGTCGCACCCACCGCCCTTCCGAGCTATAACTTTAACCTTTTCGCTTAGCGTTCTTCTGGACTTTTTTACTTTTTGGTCGACTCCTAATAATAGTTAGCGTACAACCTTGTGCAACAAGATTTTTTCATATCCAACGGGCAGTTCCAGAGATTTGCGCGTTTAAACATACAAACAAACATTTCTTAAGCTTTATTTTATTAGTATAGTAGGTATTAGTAGTTTTAGATAAGCTAGTACTTATATATACCATTATAACATATTATGATTACATCTCGTAGATCTAGTCGTCGCAAGCAATTCTACTGAGCATGAGGTCATGGGTTCGATTCTCAGGTTGGTTAAAGTGTTTGGGGTTGTAGGTTAGTACCTACACCCACAAACACTTTAACCAACCTGAGAGGGGTTAAGCGAATGTGCACCTAGGTATAGTTACCTAGGTACACATTCGCTTAACCCTTCTTATGTTTTATTTTTTTATATTTATACAGAGAGACAGAGTTACTTTCGAATTTATAATATTAGTATGTATTCATTACATTCAATCACATCGGAAACTGATTCATCAACACCAACTTAACCAGTGTTTGCATAAAATAACAGAATTAAAAAGTTAATTTCCAGCTTTAATAATGTATTGAAGCAGATGGCACTTGTTACTATTTGTTTTGTATTATTATATTCCTTAGAACTGTAATAACAATAACTCTGCTGGGCACCCGAAGCCGGCTAACCGGCGGCATGCATCCTGCAGTTGAATCGCTAAAGGTAATCCAATTTAAATATAATTCCAGATATTAACGCTATCAAAATTTTCTAAGGCACTGCACGACACCATTCAGGACATGAGAATCAGGAGCTGGATCGAAACAAAAATAGTCGCCATGTAGTAAGTAGAGACCCAATCGACCGAACGACATGGACGACATGCATGGTAAACAAAATGTAAGTATAATGATTATTAACTCACCTAAAAAGCGGCAACACACTCTTCACTGGCAGAAGCACTCGGAAAGGGACCTCTTTCAGAAGCGCCTCAGACAGACTGGTTGAAAAGGGCCGCACCCCACGCGCGCCTCCTCCAAAGACCGAACGCGGAATGTTGTTTTGTTCATTTGTTGTGGGAAACGCCGCCGCCGCCGCCGCCGCCGCCCGCCCGTCGACTTTTCCATCAATAAAGTGTTACCCTTTCCGAATTGAATATTCTACTGCTAGTACTACAGTTTTAAAAACTACCAATAAAGTAATGCTAGGACTAGGACACACGCATTGCTAGTGACAAATCTAATTCTCGTACAAGCGTCGAGTTAATGTGACCTCGAGGTCACATTAACTCGACGCTTGGCGTTGATGACGTCATTTTGGTTTTTTGGTAATATACCTAAATATACTCGTACCTAATAAAAAATATAATTAAAACAACAACGGAAAACTAGCCAAATTATCGGCGCACGTATCGGTAACAAAGACAAAGGCCTAACACTTGCTGGGTGAGCTAAGGAATGCAGGTCTCGCATTCCAGAGATGCGTCGAGTTGAATGACACCGTCATATAAACGTTAAAATTCAAGTTGGAATCTCATTTCAGCGACAATCAATGTAAAAACTAAAATTGTCAAAAGTGTAGGTAGAGGTTTTTTTAAGATTGAGACTGGTCAAAACTTGAGGTTCTGAAAACTGAGGACCATACTGCTGTAATTTTGTAGGAGTGCGTATATCAATTACGCCGACAAAGTGGTAAAATAAAATTTTGGAAAATATTTTTTTTAGGGTAGCTCCCCTACATGTTAAGTGGGGATGAATATTTTTTTCGTCGTCTACCCCATCGTGTGGGGTATCGTTGAATAGGTCTTGTAAAATTACTTGGGGGTTGCTAAAATTACTTTTCGATTTAATGCTCCATTTACGAAATATTAAACGTTAAAGTGCAATTTTTTTTCCAGTTCCCCCCCCCCCCTCTAAAACTTAAAACTGCTGGCTTGAAAAATCTGGAAAAATTCACGATGATAGCGCATTTCATGAACTTTAAAGGAAAGCTATAGCGGTTAATCTAACTTTATTAGTTTAGCGGTAATAGTCGTTGAACTTGGGTGTTGGATAATTTTGTACCAAATACAAAATCCTTAGCATTAATCCTTTAAAGTGACTAAGATGAAGTAGTTGTTTGTTTATCGGGTAAAGACTTGCATTGAAAAACAAAATGTTTTTTTATTTTTTTTTTTTATATTCAGAATAAAGAACAACAGAATCTTACTACATTGTGATAACGGGCTACTACGGAACCCTACACTGTGCGTGGCCCGACACGCACTTGGCCGGTTTTTTTTTTATTACGAAATGTGCCAGCTCTTGACCTCGATCTCGCCTGGTGAAAAGCAATGGATGAGGTCTATGATGGAACTTTTATAGCAGTTTTGCTGTGAAAGGTGGTGGTCGTTGGCCACCAGTACACGACTAACATGTACTGGAGGCTAAACACTAATTACTGCACTTGTGTTTGTCATCGGCTTGTACAATAAAACTGAACTTTAATCAAAATATTTATTCGTTCACTAATATACATAATACAAAACTTATAGATACCTATTAAATTATGCATGTCACGCTTATCTGCTCGCAGCAATCTTACCCAATTTCAGAATGATTATGTAATAAGTAAATAAAGGTAATGATCACATTGATGCAATAAATGCTATTTGATCATTATTATAATAAAGGCCTTATTTTCCTCCCAATAAATGAGCGTGCCTATAATGGATGGCTATATGGATAGTAGGTACTGTTTACCTAGTAGTTATTGCATTTTATCTCAATTTTTGTATTAAATAACATAATTAATATATGTTTGTTTATGTAACTATTCTGTATATAGAGGCCGGTAAATTGAAGCGGGTCCTGGAAGGAAAGTTCCACTATTTTAAATATTGAATTTACCCAATTTACTCAAAGGAAACATTCCTAAAACTGTTTTATTAATAGTAAGTGCGAAAAAAATAACATCCTGTTTTTTATGAGACCCTAAAATACGGGAGTTTTTTTGTCACATTTGAGTTGGTTGGATTCACGATTTAGGAAAGTGACTTTTCAAAATGTTTGAATGCAGTTTAATTACTTTAAAAAATATCTAATATTTCCTTTGAGTAAAAATTGGTGATATCAAAGTTTAGGATACTCCCATCCAGGACCAGCCTAAACTTTCCACCCTTTATAGTACTAGGTACCTATTTACAAAAATTTGCAGCATAGCACGAGCAGCATCTTCGATTTATATTTACGAGATGCGCGCAAGTACGGAACAAAAAAAATAAAAGCTGGTTAATAATAGACAAGTCGTTTTACAATTATTGTATAGATTAGCTACATTCCTCAGTCATTTCACCTCTAACAGCAGCAATCCAACACCATAAGGTAACAAAAAAAGATCACTGTGATTTTGACAGTAATGCAAAAACATAGGTAAAACAACTCTTAAAGGACTATCACCGTATACCTTATGAGGTAGCGAGTCTTTAACAGCCACATGTAAGCTGGTACACACGCCAGCACATCAAGTTACTACAATCTGTCAAATTTATTTAATAGATTTTCAACTTTATCGCTAAAGCATAAGGTTCAAAGTTGATTGGGAACATGTGACAGTTTCGGGTAGCTTGATGTGCTGGCGTCTGTACTATCTACTAGTCGTGTAATACTTTCTGAAAAAATCATACCGTAACAGCCGTTTTCTAGTCCCCTGTTGTAGGTTAAAAACTGGGGTCGGAAGACAAAAAGTTTGCATATGTGAAGGAGATACAGAAAATATAATTCCGTGTCATTTACTCTTACTAGGTACTGGATCTATATAATAAGTGTCCTTGTGTCATATTATTATTATTGTGTGGGTGCTACATAGACCAATTGAAATTTGACCAATTGGTCTATGGGGAAAATTACATGTTTCCATCGTCCAAATACCAATTGGGCTATGGAGAACACTGGACGTAAACCAAAACTATGTTCCATTATAACATTATAACCCTGAGTTCACACCAGTTTCCTATGATTTTGTTTCAAAGATGCTTTTGTTACATTTTTTGGTTCACATCAAACTGAATTCAAAAATGTTATTAATAAATAAATAGGTACAATATAATGATAGCTAATTATAGTTAATTATAACAGAATCTTCAATGAAAATATAGGAAAGTATGTAAACTTTTTGAAATGGCCACTTCCCAGAAAACTTGTGTCAATATGGTGTCAATGTAATGACAATGAACCAATTTTCGGATTATCTCGTTTGCCTCCCTGTTGGAAGAATTGAAGAACATTAATTTGTATATGAAAATATTATGGGGAATTTACAATATATAAATAGGCGAGGCGGCCCTGTTTTATTATACGAAGGGCACTAATTTCACAAGATTTTTTTTTTGTAAATTTTGTATAAATGAATTATTATGTCGTGATTGTTCAATAAATGATTATTAAGCGGTTTCAATAATTGTTTATGATATATTTTTTTATAAAACATGGACAAGGCTTTAATAAACTATTAAACTGGGCAGCGAAACATTTCACAATTCTCCATAGCCCAGTTGGTATTTGGACGATGGAAACATGTAATTTTCCCCATAGACCAATTGGTCAAATTACAATGGGTCCATGGAGCACCGACGGACTTGTCTATTGCTATACTCTGTGTACGAATGCGGGTCCAATATACCCGGACAACGACACGAGTTTTGTTTTGTGTTTGTTTCGTAGTGCAGGTAACGATTATATTAGTTAGTTGTAATAAAAGTGTCTGAAAACATTAGATAAATATCTGCTAAGCTTTGTTTTCCTAGGAAAGGGGTTCCGTCATATTATAACAGCCACTGCATTATATTGTAGTCTTTGAAAACAGCCGTCATGAAAATCTGTCATTTTCATTATTATTTGACACTAGCTGGCCCGACAGACATCCTGCTTTTGATTCGAAAGACACGTGGCGCCATCTATTGTCATAATAACGTTATTATTGTTTTCCTCGGGAGCAGCACTTTTATTCGGGATAAAAGTTACCCTGTGTCCGTTTCTGTACACCTGACAATGTATAAATGCAAAATTTCAGGATGATCGGTTCAGTGATTTATGCGTGAAAAGGAAATAAACTTACTTTCGCACTTATAATATTAGTTAGGATTAAGGTGTCAGAGGACACTGTGGAGCACACGGTGGAGGTCTGCCCCGCTTGGGCGGAGCACCGCCGTGTCCTCGTAGAGGCGATCGGCAGCGGCGGCGACCTCTCGCGTCCGGCCCTGGTGCAAGCCATGGTCCGGGGCGAGAGGGAGTGGGAGGCAGTCACCTCCTTCTGCGCAGCAGTCATGCTAGCGAAGGAGGTGGCGGGACGGCTCAGGGAGACAGCCTCCCGACCCAGCCGCCGCGGGAGACGCTCCGGGCATCGGCAGCCGCGCGACGAATCCTGGCCACCGTAGGCGCGTGCCTGCGAGCGGAGAGTTATGGGTAGCTCACCACCCGATCAGGACCAGGCCCGTGCCGGACGGCGCGTACGTGTTCCACGCGCGCCTCAAAGAGATGTCAGCATCGAGGAGGGACCCCCTTAGGGCCGAAGCCTGCCGGGTCAGCGGGATTGTCCAAAAGGGTTACAGCTGGCCCGGAACATAAAGTGCTAAGGTAGGAACACGGGTGGGTTTTAGTCAGTAAAAGTCTGACACTCCCTTCCGCGCCACCCAGAGCGGGAGGAGTCATTTGATGATTTACCATCAGCAAAAAAAAAAATGTGTCAAAAACCGCTCTGTATTTGGAATTTCGACAACCGTTATCTGTTCACCGCTTTCTTAGGAAACCAAAGTTTTAACCGTTGCATCTGTACAACATTTTGTTCATTAAACGTTTTCAGGAGTTTTAGATTATATGGAAAATAATTATTTCATACATATTCTGTTCTATTTTGGGAAAACTATCCTTAATTTCGTTAAGCTTTGATCATTATTCTATTATGTATACTTATTTATTAATTAAATATATAAATATTAACTTTCGAGATTGTCTACATCTACTCCACTAGATGAGAATCAAAAACCAAATGAGATTTAATTAAATCATTTTGAAATTAATAAAAATGTATGGAATTGTCAATTTTTTTTTAAATCTTTATTCACTGAATATAACGAATTCGACAGAGAAATAATCTATAGACTAACAAAACAACCGTTTCTGACTTATTTTAAGAGTTAATCTAAAAGATTATTAATAAATTACCTACGTTAAATTATGTGATAATGACATTTATTCTAAAATAATGGACATTAGACATCTGCTCTGACAAACTGGACTCGTCATTTTCAATGTTTCTAACGAGTTACAATAATAGTTTAATCTTAAAGCATTAGTATCTTATTAAATAATGTGATTATGTTTTATTGCATTGAAACGTCAGATTTCACTTAATTATATAGTAGAATACATAAATATATTCCACTATGATATACAATTACGGCTTTGTCCAAATTACGATCGGTTGATTTTCCTAGTTTAATTTATAAAGTAAATTAGTTAACATAATATTCTTATATCATGCTTAGAAGTTGAAATATCAACTTACCATATTTACAATAAAACGGTTTGTATGAAAATACCTCATTTTAAAGTTAAACTAATCTATCGCTGTACACGGAATTTAAGACGAAAACTGAAACTATGATGAATAGTCAAAAGTGTTGAAAGCCATCTTCGGCTTGATTTTAGAAGATATAAGTACATTTTTGTATTTTTTACGAGGAACCGAAGACAATATTTTTGTTAAAAAAAAACTCATTTATTTATCCTGTACCCAGTGAAAACAATACTAGTTCTCTCCTAAATAGAGGTAAACGCCGATTTTCACCAGTTTGCTCTTTCTCAGTTTAGGATTTCACCCTGCAGTCTCATCTCAGAAACTTAAACCCTGTATAGATATAAAGTTTATGTCTTAAATTCTCCTTCCTTAATCCTGTGATGTAACTATACTAATAAAGTATAAGCCATGTGGATTAATCACAGATTCACAGATTAACCGGTGATTTTAAAGTCTGTATAATTGAAATCACAAAATAGTCACTTAGTTATTAATTCACTCCGAGTTGATGGGTAAGGGGTAAGAGTTCAATGAACGAAGATGTCCTGTGCAATACCACTACAGCTGTGCCTTACTCGGAGCTGGAGCTCGAGCTGGATGGCGTGTAGCTGTAGTAGTCGCTCTGCTAGGCGGTGTTTATCTGTTCCACGTTCAAGTGCGTGATGAAACGCAAGCGCATCTGCAAGGCAGGCCGCAGCTTACGGATGACACTCTCCACTTCATTTTTCATTGTGTCGCCGACAAACATGTATTTTATGTGATAACTGATGAATGGTTAAGGAAGAAGTAGTTATTTTCACAATTTCTGTTATATTGCCGCGGTGTCAAGATAGACTTTCCTGTGATCGCTTGGTCAAAACAATTCGTAATAAGTTTTTATATCTAATGCGCTAGCAAATCAAAACAGGATTTTGCGAATACATACACAGAAACAGAAAACGTGATAACTGGCACAGCACACTTCGCGCAACTCAGAAAATCATAGCATGAGAAAGTTAGCATAGCAACGCACAGCACAACGCAGCATAGCTGCTTGATGTTTATAAGTCAACATTAAGCACGTCTTTTAAAAGGATACAGCAAGTCGCATATCGGGTCAATGTACTGCAGATGTTGCTGAGACTTGTCGATGTGCGCCAGGAGCTCGTACAGAGTGATAGTGATGTCCATAACTGCTCGCGATAAGTCAGAATTAAATCGTTGTAAGAACGGACCAACCAAGTGACACAGGTATAGTAGCTGTATCTCTGTATGGATCTCCACTGACAATTTTTCTTTGACGAATCTGGAAACATAAATAATAAATTGTTATAACGTGTTCTAGAGGATAAAAAAGTAATACTTAGCTAACTATTATGTGTATACTTACTGAGGAACTTGCATTATTTGCCCTGCCCCCGCGTGGTACCAAATCGCATGAGCCAATGCCAAAGTTAGGCTGTATTTATTCTCCAGCATACCATCATTAGTGGTAGTTAGGTTAAATAGCTGGAACGGTGTATGAGGATACGGCCATTCCGTCATGTCAGTGTTTGTCATTAGTTCCGATATACGCTCGTGAAGGACGGTCCAGTACGGGTCAGGCAAAGCGGCCATGATCAGACCGATAGCATTGATCCAAAGCTGAATCTTTGTGGCCGGTATGACGACAAACCCTTTGGTGATGACGTCGAGAAGAGTGTTGCCGACAAAGTTGGGTGCTAACGGCAGAGACATCAGTTCAACACACGTTACGTACAGAGCATGTGCGGAGGGGTTTGGATACTCGTTGAAGCGCCAGTCTGTGTTAGGGAAATGTGAGGCGCCTGTCATAGCTGTGACTAAGCTCAGGAATAGAGATGGGTTGTAACAGGTTAAACACGATATCTGTTATCACTGTTACTGTTACACAAAAATAACAGATCCAAATATCTGTTATTAAATAACAGCCTGTTATTTTTGTACCGACGACAAATACGTGTTAAAATATCAATTGTTATTCTTTATTTCATTTCGTTGTTTCCGAAGTATTGATTATGAAGGAATGACGGGGTAATATTAAATTATAGAATTACATTTATTCATAATTTTTTTCAGTCTACAGGTTAGTCTGGAAGCCGATCCCAACAAAGAAAGCAGGATATAAAAATTCAAAATTGTCAACAAACAAACGAGCCAAATTACTTTCAATTGAATATAATCTTTATTACTACTACAATAAAGTCGTACATGTATGGAACAATTTGCAACCAATCCCGTCAAACGTCAAACCAAAGACAATATAGATAACAGGGGTCCGCACACGATCACAGTATTTTTTTTTTGTTTGCATAACTTTCCAAAAAAAAAATCACTCTCAATATAATTTGATTTATTCGTTTATCAAAAAAATATCGTAATAACTTGGAACATTTTGCGATGAATTCCACCAAACCAAAGATAATAAAGGCATTCGGATACGATCACAAACGGATCGCAATTTTTTTTGGTTGCATCACACATTTCCATAAAGAAAAATACAATGAAATATTAAGTTTTTTTTATAATGGTAACTGGCTAACCCCGCGTTCCGAATTGCGTCAAATGTGATTATATCGCGAATCCGACCAAATTTAATAGTCACAAAATATAAGGACTATTGAGTACTATTTGTGACGTTGCGCGTTGGTCATGACAAATGATAAATGATTTATTTTCTGTAAGTAGGTTTTTACAAACACTTTTACACGTCATCATATTTTTTAAATCGGATTCGCGATAGAATCGCTTTTGACGCAATTCGGAACGCGGGGTAACAGATAACAGGTAGATAACACGACCTAATTTAGGAGTCACTTTTTCGAAAATGTTAGTTCTTGTTAGACCACCAACTGTATTTTAGGGATAATAAATACTAAGTGCTTCTCTTTTTAGCGTAGTTTAACCGCTTTGGTAAGAGTGAGAAGTAAATATTATTTCCGATTTCGAAGTAAATAAAAAATAATAGATGTTTCTCTTTTCAACAAGGGTCATTCTTTAATGAGGAAGAGAGAGAAATTCAGAACCTTGTTATTTTCCTTCTGTGTGTGTAAGTGTGTATGAAAGTAACAGCCGCGGTAACAGTCTGTGAGCCTGTGTGGGGACTGTTATTGAATTATCAGTAACAGCCGTGGTAACAGTCTTTGAGGGGCTGTTATTTTTAGTAACAGATAAGTTACATTGGTAGGAACAATAAAATTGTTATTTGTTATTTTTGAATATCTGTTATTTTTATCTGTTACGATAAATATGCCTCACTCCTACTCAGGAATATTAAAGTTGATGTACGACAGAAAAAATATAAAAATAACAATATTTATCCAATTCTTTCACTTGCAATATAAGGGGTTATTCGGTTTATCCATCACTCAAAAAATCCACTCTCACGGTGGATACGCGGATACGCATGTCCGAAAGTCCACCCTAGGCCTAGTTGGATAAACGGAATGTACAGGCTTAGGGTGGATTCACGGACATGCCGAACATAAGTGGACAAGCATATTTTTATAATTACTATTCCAAAGAATTAGGTAGCTTTATTAGAGTTGCTGAAATAAGCAGCTGCGACAGACAGAGAGACAGACAAAGTCACCATAAGGGTTCCTTTTTTGACATTAATGCAATTTGAATTGACCAGCTCTTGTTGATATGGCACATGGAGTTTTAGTTGAAGTTCGGCTTCGTAAAGCATCGTCTCTGTCAGTCATACATCCGGGTGATCTGTAACTAAGACTGTGCCCAGGGCCCGTACCAATATCATGTTGAGAAATAAAGATATCCAGTTTCGGTCTATTATCCATGAGCTAATCAATGGCCGCGTCCTGTATTATTGTCTACAAATTTATTGTGGAACTAAAGCTGCCATCTTGTAATTTCCCTAAAAATACTGACAGTTACCCCTTTACTTATAAAAGTTGCTTAGAATTAAGAGACGTTTAAAGTCAAAAAACTATGGTTATCATTACATAAATTTAAGTAACGTTTATAGATAACTAGCTGCGCCCCGCGGTTTCACCCGCGTAAGTGTCGATCCCTTGGGAATATCGGGATAAAAAGTAGCCTATATCTCTAGAGATTTATAAATAAACCTTTTACTTCATTACCACACACACAGTGAAACACGACGCAGACACTTCGTGTGCTTTAGTTTGTTAGTTTTTTAGTGTAATTATAATGTTGTATGTATTTATAGTATTTTTAAGTTATATTCATATTGTATTGCATGTGTTTTATATGGGCCTCGATGCCTGAAATAAATGGATAGTAAAAATAATAATAATATTACCACAAAATCGTGTTTTTCAGCCGGTTAGGCTAAACAACTTCTCAACAGGAGATTATTTAGTATAGTTTGACGAGAGACTGACAGTTACAGTAGAGACGCGTCGAACAAGAATCTAAGTTTTTGTGGTATGACCCTGATGCCGTAAGCATACGGCGTATTTTAAAAGCGCAGACGACGTGCGTTTTAGCCGCCTGTGCTTACGGCCTTAATGTTGACCAAGAACACCAAAGCCCCTCTGTCAATTTTATTAAGGCGCCAACAAATCCTTGTCGCACTATAACTTCGGTTCCAATTTGTTATTTAAAAGGATACTGTCTACCATCCGGTTGACTAGACTCAGATAATAGTTAAGGTCCGGGGTCCACCCGGTGGCGTCCGTCTCACTTTTGGCTAGATACGTCTGAAACGCCTCAGTAGTGGCCCATCCGGTAGGACGCACGTCTTTCAAGGATCCTAACACTGCATTCACTAGTTTTCTCTTCAGTAACGGTTTGTCACGAAGCTTTGTCTCATAATAGTGGAGTGTGTTGTAGAGGAAGGTGACTGGTCGATCTGTTGATATAAATATTACATTAAACATAGAAATAACAGATACAAATGGACAATGGCAATATTTCTGTATTTACAATTTTGCATGGACGTTAAAAACCGTGCTCAAGCCACATGCAAAACAATCTACTAGATTACTAGATTTTGTCAGCGGCTTGGTCCGCGTCGTGTATGTTGGAAATTATCCCAGAGGAACGTAATACCACACACAATGAAGGATTCCGTAGTTGGAATGAATTTATCCCAAGAACAAACTTAACATTGTAGTTGTTCTCCCATTGTTTGTACACACAATATTGAGAGATTTACCATGTTGTTTTAAGACCACAGACTTTCTATAGGTTTTTCTGTAATCTATAGGTATAAAACCATTTTCTGTATTTTTTTTTTCAAAATTGTATGCTCAGTAGTTTCGAAGATAAGGAATGGGGGAATGGTAAAATTTCGTCTATTTTCTTAAATAACTTTAGTACAATTTACTTTCAAATTATGAAAAAAATATATTTGTGATCCTCACAGTACCTCACACGGTACAAATTGCGAAACTTTTTTTTTAACTTTTTATTTGCCCCCTTAAATTAACCCATATTCAAAATTCATTTATTTACGTTACACGTCTGTGTTTGGGTCACAGAGATTCATATGTATACCAAATTTCAACTTAATCGGTCCGTTAGATTCGGAGCAAATTGGCTGTGACAGACGGACGGACAGACAGACACACGAGTGATCCTTTAAGGGTTCCGTTTTCTTCTTTTGAGGTACAGAACCCTAAAAACCAGGTTATAAACTATCAGTATGCCAAATTTTATCTAAATCAGTTCAGCCGCTTTTGCGTGATTGAGTAACAAACATCTAAACATACAAACTTTCACATTTACAATATTTAGTAGGATAATCAATAGAAGTTTCTTGTAAAACGAATGTCAAAAGTCACTCGATCGTTATTTTTCGGAAAATCGGTTTTGAATATTAGTGATTTGCCGATATTATTATTATATATTTGAAAAATTCCTTCAAGCAAGAATAAGAGCTCTACTTTTAAATTCATAAATTATTTCGTTTACGTCATTATGTTTCCCTTTCTCACACAAACTGTTAACAAAATTGTCCAAAATGAGTTGGCTTCGTGGACATCCTCTTAACCCTATGCTGCAAGAATGTCCCGCACTAGAATAGTTTAGGACAGAACTATCATTGGAACTGACAATATAAAGTTTTAACAAAATCTAGACTACAAATAAATTATTTCGACTTTACCATGCAAATGGTAACCATGCCAATATTATAATTACTAGTGTAAGAAAAGCTCACCATGAAATTTATACAAATAGCCAAGGTGTTCGAGAAGCTGTTCCAAATTCTTGCTAACAGATGGTATTTCCAAATGTCTGTGTACCACAATGTCCAGGACTGGTATAAACCTGAGGCACACATTGCTCAAGTAGACTGGAATGGGACCGCCGTAAGCATTGCTTGCTTCCTCCGGCGCGAATTTCTCAGGGTACTTTCTATGAAACGCTAGATGTTTGTCGTACCTGCCGTAAGTAATATCAATGAGTATTTCTATTTTAATTAGTTAATAATAAACAACCATTATCAAATGTACCGGATGACTTTTTTATCGTCTAGAAAACAATATGGTGTATTGTGTAAGTAGAATAGAAGCCATACACGTGAATAATTATTTAGTACCATGGAGATAGCAAAAGTTTCGAAGATACATTCCGCGCATTTAGGGTGCGTATGATTTGAATTGCAATTAAATGAAAGAAAATTAAAAACTCGTCTTAAAAGTACACCTTACAAATGAGAGGATATTACAAATGAGAGGATTATATCCAAGACAAGAATGCTTGGAAACATGCTGGTCCTGCTCCATAGGACAATCTAGAGTCTAGACAAAATAAAACTAAAATCTATTCAAAACAAAATCAAGTATATTTTTTAAAGTTTTATGACATTGATTTTTACACACTTGTTAATTTTTTTTGTAAACTATTTGTTGAACTATTTGTTGCAACATGTATATTAAAAATAAAGTAATAACAGGTAAATCAATTATGTGATAGATCTATCACATAATTGATTTACCTGTTATTACTTTATTTTTAATTCTTTTTACCTTTTGTGGTAGTCATTTTATTCCAGTTGCATCGTCTTCACATATAAATATCTAATGAATGTATAAAAAAATTTGTAAAACATTTTAAAAGAGTAACCGTGGAGTTTTTTACCCATTCTACTCCACACGAAACTAGCTTTTGGAAGGGGCGACTAGAATCAATTCTATTTTTGGAAATGTTGACGTTCAAAGGTGCCTTTTATGTGCCAATTTGAAGGAAATGATTTGACTTTGAATTTCGATATTTTTCAATCGATTTATTATTTACTATCAAAATTTATGTTTTTATTGTTCTAGTATAAAAAGTTTACTTCAAATGTGTAGTATATACTTATTGATAAATAAATTTCTTTCTATATTATCGAAAAATGTAAAATACCCTATTTTATTCAAGTCAAAGTCATTTATTTCAAATAGGCACTTAAAATGCACTTTTGAACGTCAAAAATTACGTTAAAATAGAATTGATTCTAGTCGCCCATTCCAAAAGGTAGTTTTCGTATGGAGAAGAATGGGCAAGAAACTCCACCGTTACTCTTTTAAAATGTTTTACAATATTTTGTATACATTAATTATATAATAATATGTGAAGACGATGCATCTAAAATAAAATAAAATTACTATACCAAAATAGGTAAAAGAATTAAAAATGAAAACATGACATAAATTAATTATCTAATAGATACATGGTGCTCACATATTTACAAACATGGTAAAAATAAACGATTTTCATTTAAAAAAAAAAAAATTACCAGTAATAAGTCAGAGTGTGAGTTTAAGTAATCACAGAATATAAATCAACGTCAAAAAAAGAAGAAAGAATCAATTTTACAATTAAATTAGCTACCGGTTTGATTTTGTCTAGTCTCTAGATTGTCCTATGGAGCAGGACCAGCATGTTTCCAAGCGTTCTTATCTTGGATATAATCTTCTAATTTATAGTATGCTTGTTTACAAAGTGTATGTTTAATGTGAGTTTTAAATTTTCTTTCATTTAATTGCAATATATCACAAGGTATTTTATTGTAACATTTAACACAGTACCCCATAAAAGATGTATATACTTTGGCTAATCTAAAAAATGGTTGATGTATTTTATCTTTATTTCTAGTATTAAAATTATGTCTATCGCAAGACAATGAAAAAAGTCAGCCGATATAACTCTGAACAGTATCATTACCAATTGTTTTGTTTCCAATGCTCAGGAGAGTTTTCTTTGACGAAATCCTGTGCTCTATTTCTCAATTCTGATCCTTTCAATAGCAATAACTGAATAATATAGAGGCACACTTGGCTTTCATTGCCGTCTGGGTTGGGGCGTAGTACCTAAATAGTAAAAACAGAGAGCATGTGACTAAACATACTTAAAGTTGGTTGTGTTTGAATACTTGGCCGTAAGGTTTATTTACACAAGGAGAGTTCGTCGAATTTCGTGTAGCGAGGACTTGTAGGCAAAACTCTCCAAACCATTATCGCAATCATATATTAACAATCAAGAGACTCGAAAAGCGAGTTACTAAATCTCTAATACGATTATGTATTACGAGACTCTCTTAAGAGCGTTTACGCCGTACGGCATTTCATACAAACTTTCAAGCCCTTGTTTTTCGAAATTAATGAACGGATTTCAATGAAACTTCCTAAGCATAAGCAGGATACAAAGGTCTAAAAAGTTAGTAGAGAACATTTTCGAAATGTCTTATATAAAAAAAGATAACTGGAAATATCTGTTTCTATGGAAAGTTTAAAATCGGTCTAATTTGGCTGTAACACTATTTTTCGAAAATGTTCTCTACTAACTTTTTAGACCTTTGTATTTTGCTTATGCGTACGAAGTTTCATTAAAATCGGTTCATTCACTTCGAAAAAAAAGGGCTTGAAAGTTTGTATGAAATGCCGTTCGGCGTAAACGCTCTTAAACACAAGTCTACTTTTATAATCGCCTATTCAAGTCAGCACAAGCTCCCCTTGTAAAATTGTTCCAATGTGACTTACCAAGCACAAGACGAGCCTGTCGATGGTGACGATATTATACTTCCAGATGATGTCGTTGATCGCGTCGACGCACTTATTGATATGCGGCCCGCCCGCGGGGTTGGTAACCTCGAACACCAGGTAATCGCAAAATTTGCGCAAATGTGCTGAAAGAGCACGGGCGCCGATTCGCTCTAGAATTCTGTAAAAATAAGAAGGGAATGGATGATAACGCGTACCTACTTTTATTGACAAGTGGTACTAGTTTGCAAAGCGATTACCAACTATTTGAATATAAGAGAATACATTACATACAATACACTTAATTATAAGCCAGGCAGAATCCTGAGCTATTCATAACTAACATTATTTTTAGTATATGCGAAACCCGAAACACGTGTCTAGTATTTTTATGTAAAGAATCTACGCACAAAATTTCAAAACTGTATCATGAAAAATCACAAAGTTATAAGCTTTGTTGAAGTTACCTGTTTGTCCGTACAAAAACATGCTCACACGCGCCGCTCGCGCCGCGCCGTCTTGCGCTCATTGCTAATAGTATACCTAGATGCCCAACAGTTCGGCGCGGAGATTGGTTAGCATACTTAATGAAGCTCGGTGTCCAACTTTTAACCTTTTTTAAATATTTTTGGGCCAAAAATAACATGCGGTAAAAATTATTGGAATCGATTCAGTTACTTATTCTGAAAAAACTATATTCAGGTTTCGCATATACTAAAAATAACGTTGTATATATGTACAGTCGCGAGCACAATGCTAAAGTACATAATTTAGAACAAAGCGGACACTGACTCACTTGAAAGCAACAGGGTTGATTCTGGTAGTCTCAAAAATCATTTTCCACAAGAGACAGAGGAAAAGGGGCGTGCCTGGCACAGAAAAGTGCGATATAATATCATTGTCGTTGGCCATCGAAGTCCACTTGCGGTACTCCTCCTCCACAGACTTTTTGAGGACTTGCTTATTCTCTTTAGGGGCGGGGTTCTGTAATAAACAATCACAAGGTACAGAGTTATTATCAAATAATTTACTTTTTAATATAAATAGAAACTTAATGAGTAATATGAGCAGTATTAAAGGTGTGTTGGATACTCAGAAGGTGGATCATGTCAATAAAGATCGTGTAGGGACAGAATGAAATTCTTAAGCCCACGCGAGTCGAGATACTTGACTCAAGTATTGCGCACGTATAATTCTGGACAGTCACTTACATAATCAGCCTATAACGTAAAAACTTCTCAGTTTGGGTAGAAATAACCTTAGAGTAATAATAGGGATTACGGGCCATAACCCCCTTAACAAACATCTTTTTAACATAGGCGCCACAGACAACCCCCTCTGCAGGGGCTGCCTTGACGCCGAGGAATCAGTTGCCCACGTCATCCTGGAATGCGAGGCCGTGGCTTCTCAACGTGCAGAAATCCTCGGAACAATGAGGTCGCTCCGTGAAGCCTGTGAAGCTCCCAGGAAGCTTCTGTGCTTTTGGGCGGAGCTAGGCTGGCTTTGCTAGCCAGAATCCCCACGCACAACGGACCGAATGGGAGTCTAAGTGCGGAAAAGGGAGCCCCATCATCATCAGCCTATAACGTTCCCACTGCTGGGACACCTAGGCCTCCTCTCTTCGAGAGGGAGTGGGCTGTTACCCACCACTCGAGATGTAGATGTCAGTGGTTTTCGAATTTTTGGTTCTAGGACAGGTTTACTCATGATGTTTTCCTTCACAGTTTTTAGAGCAGTGGTGATGAAATAACTTACACAAAGTTAATCGCCTGTCTAGGTTCGAAGTTCAAACCTACGACCTACAACTCGTAAGTCGCGGCCGTTACCACTGGGCCACCATTATTCTTAGCAATTCATAATAAATGAAGCGTGATTAACATACCTGAGCAAAAAACTCAACGAGCATTGGCGGGAAACACTGGAGAGTGTGTTGTGACCACATGTGGGGCGTGTTGGTCATGATCGTAGTGAGAAGTTCCTTCACCGCTGCACCATCACTGCCTGTTCGTGGGGACAAACAGTTTCATTTAATTAGATTATGATGACTAGAATGTGTTCATACATACCAGAGGTTAAATTCAGGTTTTGTAGGTTGTTCATCTAAATGTAGAATGTAAGAAAGTGCTACACTACTAGGGAAGTTTCGACCGTGATCTTTTTACCGGAATGTCTCATCATCCTCTTGCCCCTATCCCAATTTATTACCCGACTGCGCGACGCAAAGGAGTGGTAATGTGTTCATCAGCCTATGTATGTATGTATGTATGTATGTTTATATGTTCCTTTGAAGCACTATACAGACCAAACGCCTGGGCCGATTTTTATGATTCACACGTTAATCGATTCCTCTTAGTCCGGCGAGTGTCACTAAAGACATGACGTAAGTGAAAATTCAATATGGCGACTACTGGACGCCATATTAAATATATTTTTTTAATTTTTTTTTTCAAAACCTATCGAGTGGGGTATCAAAATAAAGGGTTTTAAAAGGTGATTACAAAAATATATACAACATATATACTTAAAAGCAATTCGAAGTGACCAATCGCAAAAAAACACCTACCAAGAACTAAATCGTCTGCGAAATCTTTCAAATTTGTAAACTAAAAAGCTGGAAATAAAAAAAGTTATTTAAAAAAATCAAAAAACCCGACTGCGGTAAAAAACTTAAGTTAAAAGAAACTGAAAAGCTAAAAACAAGCCCATTTTATAAATTACATAAAAGTTGGAAGCAGGTGGGACCCATTTGAATTTGAAAATACAATAAAAATGATGTGGGTCCCGCCTGCTTCCAACTTTTATGTAATTTATAAAATGGGCTTGTTTTTAGCTTTTCAGTTTCTTTTAACTTAAGTTTTTTACCGCAGTCGGGTTTTTTTATTTTTTTTTGGGGTCAGATCTTTACTTTCCATACACCTTCTATTAAGGGATCAAAGTCAGATAATATATTTCATCCATGGAGTAAAATTGCCGTCAGACAGTTCTAGTATGGAAAAACTGTTAAAAATTCAAAATTTATTGATAGTATAAGACTTATTCTATGTATAAAAGTTTGGTAGAATGCGCCCTAACTCTCAGAATTTACTTCGTTCCTAGCCCTTCCTAGTAATCTTTCACACAATCTATCCATCTTTTCTCACGATTACAAGTAATGTTAAAAGCTTACCAGTTCCCGTCATATAGATGCCGCGCGCTAGAGTGAGCACCAACACACGGTTCAACTCTTCACTCTCAGACGAAACTAGTGACTTGGGCTCTGACACTACCCTGGACATTTGCAATTGCACTCCAGAACTGCCCAGGCTTGTTATCAATCGTAATGCTGTACTTTCGAAACTGGAATAGTGAAATGATTATTATTTATAGGCACTTGCACTCAAAGCTTCATCATGTTATGATTATGAATATTTATTAAGTACAGCAACTTATTATTGAAGGTTTATTTATTTTTTATAATAATCATAATGAAATGTACATAAATAACTACATATACCTAATAAATTTATAAAAATCACAATATAATTTTTTTTTTATTATTGCCCGCTCTTGACCCCGATCACGCCTGATGGAAAGCGATGGATGAGGTATATGATGGAAGAAGCGTGCCCAGAAGATCCTACCTTATCGAAAACTTAGTAAGAGTGAACAGGCTTCTTCTGGGTAAGCTCACTCCATCGTCGACTTTGTCTCTATCACCTCTGACCTAGACTAGAGTCAAGAGCAAACCCAATTTAAAAAAAAAAACTTATTAAAAAACTTAAATATGGCGTCGAAAAATTCCCCCGCATTGCCGTGTACTGGTAATGTACCCACGAGACGGGCAGCATTGCCACGTAGTATGGCAATGCTTAGCCTCTGGCCAACCAGGGTAAAAGCCAGCCTTTGGGTTACGGGAAGGGTCAACCAGCTGTTTTGTTGTTATTTATGTGCATTTCATGTTACATATTATTATTCTCTTTCTAATTAAGATGATAATTATAACGTATCCACTAATAATTTTGTTATGCTTATGGAATTGCTGAACTTAAATTATTATTTTCTGAAAACCATTTGCATTGGTATTATGCAGCAATATGCTGATTATGTAGCCACCATGTGGTTTTTATTTTAGGTGTTGTAATTGAGAACAAGAGAGACCTTAGTTTCTACAATGTTACGACTCAAAATCGCATAAAGCGAACAAGCAAAGCTGGCACTTCCTGAGAAACACTGAACACCTTGCAGAAGTTGTAACGTTAACACATACATACCATAATTGCAGCTGTGTCTGGTTTGCTTGTGGATACGCAGCTAAGGAATGTATGTTTGACAGGAGTGTGACCCTATAGTGTGGTTGCACATGGTGAATACGATACGAAAACATGTCCAATAAGTTATGAAGTATGCCCCAAGCATGTGACTTGAATACATTCGGCAGCAACTGATCTGGAAGAGAATTTATATCATGTTTTTTGAACTAATACAACACTGGGGACATCTTCAATCATATAGTTCCAGCGGGGTAATTGGGTAACACACTAATGGTAGAGTGGCTTTTATTTTGACAGTTCAACAACATTCATTGCGTTATTTACGTTTTTAAGCAGACAAATTTTTCTAAAATATGAAGCAATGGATTAGCAATATCCTTCAAAATTAGTTTTTTTTTTTATTATTAGCTCATTATTTTACTAGGCAGCCTCAAGCTTGGTATGCTTAAGTAATAACATTTGGCTTGGTTGTATATAACTGTACTTACGTATGAATCCTTTGATCCCCATGGACTCTATTTCAGTGTAGACTAATAAACGGCTATAAGTTTCCACCAACGCTGGTGCCATCATGCTGTTCCCAGGAATGTTACTTTTATTCTGAGCCAACTTGGCAACATGAGTTACTATCGAGTGTATAAGTGACATCTTACAGTGTAAAGTCAGGCTATCTAAAATACACATAGACAAAGGTACGGTTGGCAATGGCGTGCCTGGATTCCCGTTCGGCATAGCTTTCTGACTCCCAAAGAGTGTCTCTATGATCACACCCATGGGACGGGCAAAGTACTCTTGATTTGTTGAATATGCATTACATAGTAAGGCTATGCGGTAATCAGAGCCCATCAATGTTGGTGTACTATTCGAAGTCATCAGATGCTGAAGAAACCTAAGACACAAATATTGTTACATTATTTCACATGAACATAATCTAGGCACATTTGTTTTTGAAATTCACTATAAATACTACAAAATTAAAAGAACACATACTCATACTGTACTTTTAAATTCTGTGGCATAGTCATTGTCTTGTGTTCAGTTTCAGCTTTTTTCAACAAGTGCATCCATATACATACTACAGCCATTTGATGTGTGCAGTGGGCTTTTGTGCAATCAGGCACGGGTAGTGGTTCCTTCTCAGGATACAGCAATTCATAAAGCTTTATTATTGGTAGGAAATTGGATGATGGGTTTCTTTGAATACTTCCAGATATAAATTGTAATAACACCCACATAAGGTGGTCTCTTCCTTTTTTCATATCATGACCAATCAATTTGCTATGAAGACCCATTACTATGTTGGGGAATGAAGCAAATCCAATGAGGATCAAGTATATAACCTGTGATGATAAGTGAAGCCAACACCAATGTGATGAGGACATTTCATCATCTTCATTCTCTGATTCACTTCTTTCCATTGGCAGTATCATAAGTTCCACTAACTGATCCTCTAGTGCAATGCAACGCTGTTTGTGTTGCTTTTGAAGACCAAGCATAGAGCACATCATATCTCTGGAATATGGCTGTTGTAAAACATGTCTTAACAATGCTATTTGTGGTTTTAGAAGTTCATCGTCATATGGCAAATTCCCCTTCAGGGAAAATTTCAATGTTGTAGGATCTAATCGCCATGGATTAACAAGATGATCAGCATAACCTGAAAACTCGACCACTGGCAACATTTGTGAATGTCCAATAATAGAAACCATTTGGGCACAGGGCTTAAAACTTTCCACAAAACTGGATAGAAGTTTAGCCAGTTGCTGAAAGAAAAAAATAAATACTTATTGTATACTTATCACAAAGTTATATTATAGCAAAGTAGTCTCTACAGCAGAAAGAATAATATTGAATTACTGAGACACCATTCATGCAGCAATCGCATATCATTCTCATAGGACATCCATATGAAATATTCCAAGGCTGAACAATCATTACCACTGTATTTAACAACAAATGAATTCTTTGTAAATTATTGTTTGCATAACAGATAGCACACAAAATATATTATAGGAAGAAGAGTTCAATAAATCAATAACAACATACCCAGTGTGGCCAGTGGTTATTTCCCGGATAATCCTTCTGAATCTCAGTAACAATGAAGTAGGCTGGCAGCAATGAAGCGGTTCGATCAAAAATGTATTCAATAACATTGTACAATGCTTTTAACTGAGGCATTGTACTTGAATTTAACCTGACTGGAAGTGTATGTGCTTTCTCTCTGCAACCCTTGAAAATACAATACAAAAATAAAACCAAGCAACTAGGAGAACATTATTATCATAGAATTAAACCAACCTTCATTATTTCCCTGACACCCTTATAATCTACTCCTCCTATAATTCTTCTGATCAGATTGAAACTTTCTATCCAGAAATCGGCATTTTGATACATAAGCTTTTCATTGGTCAAAATGCAATCACATAACATTCTGCAAGCAACAAGAAACAAAATAAATCCATATAATTAATCTATAGTTTTTACATTTAACAGACAATTTGAGAGCAGTGGTGGCCAAGTGGTAACGGCTGCGACTTACGAGTTGCAGGTCGTAGGTTCGAACCCAGGCAGGTGCTTTACTTTGTGTAAAATATTTCATCACCACTGCTCTCAAAACGTGGAACATGAACGGACTAGCCCCCAATAAATCAGCACTGGAACTACTGATAACAAACAATCAACTAGACGTTGTACTTATATCCGAAGCACATTGTACAGAAAGAAGTTATGTCAAAATCAAGGGATGCAGAACCTATGTCACCACTCACCCTGACGGGACGGGACATGCTGGAACGGCCATTGTAATACGAAATTCAATTAAGCACAATCTATTGCCTGAATATAAAAAATCAAAATCAAAATCGGTTCATCCGTTCGGGAGCTACGATGCCACAGACAGACACACACACACACACATACACACACAGACACGTCAAACTTATAACACCCCGTCGTTTTTGCGTCGGGGGTTAAAAACAAGCCACATCCAGGCTACCACCATAACAGTAGAGAGTAAGGGTGGAAGTATAAACTTATCAGCAGTCTACTGTCCACCAAAGCAAACAATTGACACTACAAAATTTACCCAGTATCTACTGACACTGGGAGCTCGATTTGTGGCGGGCGGCGACTGGAATGCCAAGCACACGTACTGGGGGTCGAGACTAATAACAACGAGAGGCAGACAGCTTAAATTAAGCCTTGATGCTAATAACCTCAATTCGATTTCAACTGGCGAACCAACATATTGGCCTACAGACCCTAGTAAAAGACCCGACCGAACAAAAGGTTTATCAAAACAATACCTTAGAGTCGAATCCTGTCTTGACAGCAACTCAGATCACACCCCAGTCCTACTTACCATAAGCACAACTGTACTTTGCTATGAAAAGGCAGAACCTCTATATAATAAGCACACAGACTGGGAGGGCTTTAGAGACTACATAGAAGAGAATATTAGGTTGTGTACCTCTCTAAAAACACCCCAAGAGATAGAAGATGATGAAGACGGTACATAACGAACCTCATACAAAATGCTTGCTGGGTTAACACTCCAGACGAAAAGGAACAGTATAATAGTAGAAACATGCCCCTTGAAATAAAACTCAAGGTACTAGAAAAGAGAAGACTAAGAAGAGTATGGCACCAGTCGAGAAATAGAAGCGACAAAACTGCCTTAAACAAAGCTATAAAAGACCTAAAAGACATGTTGGATGATGCAGAGAATGTTACACTTCAGACCAAGCTAGAAGGACTAACCGCAACAGCATCAACGGAATACTCCCTATGGAAATACACAAAAGCTCTCAATAGACCTCAGCCATTCAAGGCCGCAATAAGAACCACTGGCAGTGGGTGGGCCAAAACTGGCAAAGAAAAAGCTGATGCTTTTGCAAATCACTTAGCGAACGTTTTCCGACCTACACAATACAATACCTTACAGCAAGACCTTCAATTATCACCACCGCCTAAACCAGTAAGCGTGAGCGAGCTAATTAAAACCATAAAAAAGCTTCAAAATAAAAAAGCCCCAGGCTTCGACCTAATTACCAAAGAGGTTCTTATTGAACTTCCCAGGAAAGCCATAGTGTTTCTTACCACCCTATTCAATGGTATACTTCGAGTGCAGCATTACCCGAGCAGCTGGAAAGTGTCAGTTACCACTATGATACATAAAGCTGGGAAGCCTCCGGAAGACGTCACATCCTACAGACCGATTAGCCTACTTCCAACTCTGTCTAAAGCATTCGAAAAGATACTCTTAAGCAGAATCACACCAATACTGACTGAGAATGGAGTCATCCCCCGGCATCAATTTGGTTTTAGGCAACAACACTCGACCATCGAGCAGGTGCATCGTGTGTGTGAAAAAATACGCAATTCCCTGGAAACAAAAGAGTATTGCTCAGCGGTGTTCCTGGATGTACAGCAAGCATTCGACAAGGTCTGGCACAAGGGCCTGTTGTGCAAAATAAAAAAGGCACTGCCTCATAGTTTTTACCTCCTGTTGGCATCATACTTATCTGACCGTATTTTCCAAGTTCGGGAAGATGGAGACACTTCAAAAATCTGCGAAATAATGGCGGGGGTGGCACAAGGTTCTGTCCTTGGGCCAGTCCTGTACTGTATTTTCACCGCTAACCTTCCAGAAATGCCTGGGGTCACCACAGCTACGTTTGCCGATGATACCGCAATAATGGCAAGTAACACAAATCCACAAATAGCCTCAAACATTCTGCAAACGAGTCTGTGCGAGGTAGACGAATGGCTCCGAAAGTGGCGTATTAAAGCAAGTGCCTCTAAGTCTGTGCACATTACTTTCACCCTCAGGAAAGGGAACTGTCCCCCAGTAAAATTAGGAGATAACACCCCACAATGACACAATCCGGTATCTAGGACTGCACCTGGATAGGAGATTGACTTGGAAGAAACACATCAAAACCAAACGAGATGAACTGAACATTCGGTACAGGAATATGCACTGGCTGATGAAACATAACTCCAAACTGTCACTAGACAACAAGCTCCTCATCTACAAAACCATTCTGAAACCAATATGGACATATGGCATTCAATTGTGGGGAAGCGCATGTAACACAAGCATATCAATTGTTCAAAGGCTACAAAATGGCATACTGCGAACAATTTCAAACGTACCATGGTTTGTAACTAATGCTGAACTGCACGAGGCACTGAACATTAGAACGGTAAAGGAAGAGGTGGCATTGGCTGCCTCCAACTACAGAACCTGGCTTGAAAACCACCCAAATGAACTTGCTTCTGTACTAACTCATATTACCTATCCCAGACGACTTAAGCGCCACAATATCCAAGATTTGGAGGCGCGATGGTAAAAATACGACGGGTTCTGCCGCTGGAAAGAACCCGCCAAACGCCCACATACACCTACAACAAATCTGCTCATAGTCTTGGGACTGATCGCAGATAACTAACAGAAAAAAAAAAAAAAAAAAAACTGCTCTCAAAACGGTCAAGGAAAACATCGTGAGGAAACCGGCATGGCCTAGAACCAAAAATTCGAAGACATGTGACATCTGCCAATCCGCACTGGGCCCGGGTAGTGGATTACGGCCCACTCCCTCTCACCGAGAGGAGGCCTGTGTCCCAACAGTGGGAACATTATAGGCCGCAAATTGTGAGTAGTAGGTTCTAACCCAGACTGGAGTATTACTTACTTTGTGTAAACAATTTAATCACTACTGCTGTCAAAACAGTGAAGGAAAGCATTGTGAGGAACCCACACTGGGCGCACTTGGTGGATTACAGCCCACTTCCTCTTACAGAGAGGAGGCTTGTCTCCCAGCAGTGCACTGCAGGGAACATTAAAGACTGATTATTCTGTGCAAAGTAGATACATACCGAGCTTGAATAATATTTGTGTTCACTAGAGTTTCCAAAAGGCCAAGTAATTGTTTCATTTTATATCTGTTAGTAAGAACGGCAGTTAGAGTCAAATACTGGCGCAATGCTGATTCCTGCAACTCTGCACTCAAGTTGGTCATGATGCCGCATAGTCTCTTCTGATACATTGCTAACATTTCATTTTCTTCTTCTGGTTTATGTACAAGAAAGCAAGTGAATGCTTCCTCAACTGCTTCAACACGCTACAAACATAAAAGGAAACTGCTTTAATGTGAGGTTTTTAGAACAACTTGCAGATAAGGCCTACAAAAATATGACTGATAGATGCCAAAAACAAAACTTGGCAGCTGTTTCTTCATTAAATAAAAAATGAAGGAGACAGGTCAGGATTTATACAAGGTATTTTCATTTAATGCTTAGTTGTTTAAGGACTACACATAAACCAAAAACTAAGAAATAACCAACGAAACTTACCAAAATCTCATTGACAATATTTGCTACTTGGGAGTCAGCCATCTCGGCAATACCTACTAGTTTATCCCACAATATTTTATATGAAAGTACGTCACTCAAAATCTACTGGAAATAATGTTCATAATGAAATTATATAAAAACAGCTAAATAGTTACTATACGACAATCTTTTTTTGTTTTTACCATATCGGTATGAATTATTTTGAATAGCAGAGGCTAGGTTACATTTCGATTATTATTTATATTGTTCTAACGCATTCTGCGAAATAACATTCATCAGGCCTATAGACTTCTGTCTGGGACAACGTAGTATGGAGCTATAATTAATTTAAAGAAAGGCAGCAATTTTTTTAGAATAATTACATTATAATTTGAATGTATCACTCATAAAATGAACAAATAACTTTCTTTGAAGAAAGATCCAAAAATGGATCAAAACTAAGTTCAAGATTCAAGACACTTCAAGAAACGGCCACAGAGCAAGCAAGCTGTCGTCTGTCAGCCCACAGATAACTATAAACTAAGTCATGTCAGCCTGTCAAACACCATAGAGTATAGTATCAAACACCACAGAGATCAAACACACAGACTACTTAGAGATAAGACAGAACTGACCACAGACGCTACACTTGAAATGACAGACAACCGCATTCCGAATTAGCTATAATCACCCACTCAATTTTATCTTTTTCTTTTTTTGCCTTTTTTTGGATGGCATGCCAAAAAACCATCATCGCTTTCCATGTTTTTTTACAAGCTTTAATTTTTTTATTTTATCAGCAGAACAGCATTCACCGACAAATTATTGCCAGTTTGACAGTTGACGTTTTATTACCGCGAATGCGTTACGTTCTAAGTGTCCATCCTACTGACCTGTATTATACAAGTATGATAGAGGTCAGTGGTCCATCCAGACTTTCAGTCTCAGTCTATCAAAAAGTACTCTGTGATCCAGACTGGGGAGCGGGGCGGGCACGGGCGAACATCAATGTTCGCAGGGACGATAGCTACGGTGTTACCATAGCTTTTTACAAGCTTTTATTTAGCTTGCACTGTTCATATGTAAGTATGTATGTATGTAAGTTGTCCGTCAAAATTTGCAAACCATTTTTCGACCATTAGCTGGTATCCGTTTGAGCTGAAATTTTGCATACACCTTTAGTTCTGGTAACAATACAATGTGCAATACTCAATACTGTAATAATTTCAATATGGCCGCCGCTCCAAGATGGCGGATTACATATTTCTTCTCAACCCCCTTAATAAGGGTATCAAATGAAAGGGCTTGAAGAGTAGAAAATGATAAAGCAAATAACATCACACTAAATTCAATATCGCCGCCGCTCGAAGATGGCGGATTACATTTTTTTTAATCCCCTTAATATGGCAATCAAATGAAAGGGCTTGAAGAGTAGAAAATGATAAAGTAAATAACATCACACTAAATTCAATATGGCCGCCGCTCCAAGAAGGCGGATTACATTTTTTTCAATCCGCTGTGGGTATAAATGAAAGGGCTTGAAGAGTAGAAAACGATAAATTTAGTAACATCACACTAAATTCAATATGACCGCCGCTCCAAGATGACGGATTAAAAAAAGTTTTACAAAACAAGCTGACTACCGTTCATACCTAAAAAAAATGTTAATAATAAATCTATAAGACTAAAAAGTAAAAAATAAAATGAAAATAAAAAAGTTTTTAAAAACAAGCTTTTAAAATTTTTATATATTTTAAAATGACAGTGTCACTTAAATTTATTATTTTCTTTTTATTTCGCGTTATTCTTTCTTTTTAGGTTACGTTTTTATTTAAATAAAAGCTTGTTTTTAAAAACTTTTTTTATTTTAATTTGTTATCCAAAATATACCCAAAAATACTTACTCCCGCCAATATACCTACAAAAATACTGAATTACTGATGCTCGGAAAAGTTGATAAGTGTACCGAAAAAGTATTAAAATACTGAATCTGGTCACACTGGTCCAGTGTTTGTCAAAATATAAGAGCGGACACCCCGCGCGCTACACACATAAAAGTACTCTGTGCTACACACGCTGACCAGCCCGCGCCCACTTTGGTCATTTTTTTGTATTTTTTTTTTTGGGTGGGAAATTATCAAATAACTTCTCCCGCTTTGGGCGGAGCGGGAGGGCGTGTCAGACTTTTAGGTTCTTCTGACTAAAACCCACTCGTGTTCCTTCAGCTGCCTGTGGCAAGGGCCATGGTATCTCTTTCGAACAACTCGCGATTCTGGCAAGCATCGGCCCTAGCGGACCCCGTCAGTTAGTGCTGACATCTCTTTGAGGCGCGCGTGGAGCACAACGCGCCGTCGACCCGGGCCTGGTCCTTACCAGACGGCGAGCTGCCCATTGCTCGCCGTCCGCAAGCCCGCGCCTACGGTGGCCGGGAATCGGCTCTCGATTGCCGACGTCCAGGGCGTCTCCTGCGGCGACTAGGGGTGTGAGGGCGCAAAGATTGCCTCTCCTCCTTCGCGAGCATTACTGCTTCGAAGGAGGACTATGGACACTTCAAAGGAAGTTCATATGTTTAAGTTCGCCGCGCCACGCCCGCCCCGCGCCCACGCCCCCGTGTGGCCAAACACTAAAATTCCCCAGGCTGCGCTGCGGGTGCGTTCCAGACCAGTCACAGTTAATATTAAAAAGCGCGAAATTTGGATTGCGGATAAAAATATAGCATTTTTCGTACTATACACACACTTATTTTTCTATAATATCTGATATTATAGTACGGGTGGCAACCCGCCGTGTTGAGTGCGTTCTTGTCAGTGTACGTTTAGGTAACTTTTTGTTAGTTTGGCCATGACCTTTCTATCAATCAAGCCATTTGTGTGTCGATGTCGTCTGAAAAGATTAGGAACAAATCTCACGTCCACTCACAGATTTTGACAGACGATCAGTCGCTAGCAATCTTTAGCAAAGGCAAAAACTGTGTGTGGACGTGAGATTTAAAAATCACGTCATTTCTAAGCTAAACTTGACGTTATTCTATTTTTTTGAGGTACTGGCTTCATCGGTAACGTTCGGGCAATACAGTGACATTTTGGTGTGCTTATTTCACTTGTATCCAAATCATAAAAAAATTGTAGGTGTAGGGCATTATTAAAAAGTGAATGAGACTGGCATGCAATGTAGTATTTTCTTCGTAATTTTTATGAAAATACTGAATTTTACGTCCATTTTTTGTTCATGTTAGTTATCCCAAATAAACTTTTGGGTAATGGAGTCGCCGCCTTTTTCAACACATTCTGAGGCGCCTCCGTTAAGCGAAGATAGTGGTCTTATAATTACAAGTGGTTCTTTTTCTAGTGATTCTGCCAGTGGATGGCATCACGTCGCATCCGAGGTGAGCTAATCACTAGAAATTTTCTTCACAAATTATAATATTTCATTAGAAACTTGCTAGTGTGCGTGTGCTTGATAGTGTATTTTATTTTGTTTACTATTACTTACTGTGACATGTCTCATAATTCTATTGCAATTTGGTCGCTGGTTTATACGCACTATGTATTGTAAACAAAAAATCTTTAAAATGATTCTAAGTGTGAATATTTTTCAATATAATAGTCCAAATATGTTGTTATTACAATATAGACAAAGTATTAAATGAGTAGGTAATATTTACGTAACTAATGCATGTTTATGTAATTGTTGTCAATGTCGTCTGCGGCGTAATTTGTAATAGCTCCTTTTTGAGGCTAACTTAGCTTAATGCGAATTATATTCCGATTTTAGTCATTCATTAAAAACATTTTCCTTTTTTTTTTCTTTTTTTTTTTTCACTAGAATGTTTTTCCTTGTTGTTGCTTGTGGTCTGCTATAAGTTCCCATTCTAATTCTATTTATTATTTATATTTATGGCCTGTTTTTAATGTTGTGTTTGTTTATGTGACTCTGCTCCTTTAGAACCATAAAGTTAAATTTTTAGATAGTGTTACAACTGTAACATATTGTTGTGAATCATTTAAAAAACATACATTTATGACTCAAACAGTTAAAATGATTGAATAACATACATGTAGCACTCTCGCAGTCATAGTCTACAACCCCTTGAACAGCGTAATAACTAATATTATCAGAAGAATTTTAAATGCTTCTAGGAAAATACTGCTGAAAGGGACAATAAGTAAACTTTGAAGTTACATATCATACAGAATTTTTTTATATAAAACCATACTATAAAACATTGTTGGTTGTGATCTGTTAATATAAAATATGAAAGAAAATTACTGAACTGTAAATCTTTGCCAATGGTTGTTTCTCCTTGCTCATTATGTTTTAGCAATTAAATAAATAGTTTATTATTTCAATATTGCACCTGCCTTGCTTCTTGCCAAATTGGTTATTGTTGTAACAAGTAACAGTTTTGTATGCATTATTACATTATGCTTTGCTGCTCACAACACTCAAGCGAATGCATTTTATCCACCAAATCCATATGAATATTATAAATGCGAAAGTAACTGTCTGTCTGTTACCTTTTCACACCTTAAAAGCTGAACACATTTCAATGAAATTTGTTACACTGGTATTTCTTGACCTGACTATATCCTGTAGGGTAAAAAACCTACAGTACACCCACATTTTGCCAGTTAAAATTAAGTCAGCAGTAGCGCTAGCAACCACTAAACCAACAAGGCCATAAAAATACAAAAATAATAACAGCATTGATCCTACTAATATTATAAATGTGAAAGTCATCACGTCAATGCCGGCTGTGGCTGAAAACCAGCACTGGGGCACTGTCTCGTATAGGGTCTTAGCATTATGCTGAGCGATGGCAGTTTTGCGTAGATGTTGATGTTTGGGAAGACGTTTAGATGTTTGTTACTCAATCACTCAAATACCGTTGAAAAGAATTGGATGAAAATTGGCACAAAGATAAATATGACCATTTCCTGGATTAACACATTGGATACTTTTTATCCCGATATTCCCACAGGATCGAAACTTACGCGGGTGAAACCGCGGGGCGCTGCTAGTATTTAATAATTTTGTATGGCAAAACTATTATGATATTTAAAAATAAGTGCATGTCAAGTTAACACAGGTATTTGGTAAACCCTTTATGTAAAAGAAAATTTAAGATTCACCATAATATTTGTATAATTTTAGCTGTACTAGCTACCTACACCTATTGAGGATACAATAAGTAACTCATATGCATAAGTGGTGTGAAAATAATTCAAGAGGATGTTGTCTTGTATTATTTTCACATCTGAGTTTAGGAAAAAGACTATAAATCTATAACCTATTTAGGCAAACAAGCTATCTATTTGAGTTATTTTATGTTAAATATCCTATTAGCAGCTTAACTACACGGATGCAATGAAAATGATAGCTCAGCGAAGGATATTTATGATATGATTTAACTTTAAATTGTACATTTGTTACATTTCTTCCCATTCGATTAAAACAATTTTTGTTTGCTGTGTTTCTGTATTTTACTAATGACAATGCCTTTCTGTATAGTTGCAAGAAAGTGACTTTGATGAAAAATCATTGTCGCTATGCGAATCAGCTGAAGCATCAGAACGTATGTGTGGTGATTTTTTTAACACTGTGAAAAAAGGACCTGGAAAAGTAATACTTACTACTATAGAACCACCACCTGAATTTCAGGTATGTTGCTAGTTATTTTTAATATAGTGAAAAAATAAATTGATAAAGAATACAGTAGGTAATGAATATTTTTTATGCACCTATTAGTCCTAACACCAATCTAATTTAACTACCCCAACACATTTTTTTTACACTTAGTTTGCTTATTATTGTACGCTGGTTTTACACTGCATCACTGACCAACACATGTTATAGTGTCTGACAGAGAATAGTTTGTGCTGCTCAATCGGAAATAACGGGTGGGCCATCTAGTGTTTTAAATTTGAATCGGCTATAAAAAAAAACTACTGATTATTTTTTCAAATTTCTGGTTTTGTTGTAAAGGTTGAACTCTTTCATTTAAGAATGGAACACAATATCATTCATATGACTACCACGAACCCCATCCAATCAACCCAAATTTTCAGTACATTTTCGATTGTTTCTGCTTGAATCTCTTCAATGGCAACTTGGATTTCATGTTTCAACGCTTCAATTGTCTCTGGATGGTTTGCGTAACATTTATCGTTAATGGTTGCCCACAGAAAAAAATCCAAAGGGCTCAAATCAGAGCTCCGAGGCGGCCAATTGACATCAGCATTTCGGCTGATTATTCGATTTTCAAAAACAGTGCGCAAAAGATCGATGGTTACGTTGGCTGTGTGACATGTGGCCTGTCCTGGTAAAACCAAATGCCATGTGATTCTCTTCAATTTTTGGAAACAATGTTGAGCAGCAATCAAAGCAAAATTGGGTTGATCGGGTGGGGTACTGCCGAGCCAGTCGGGGTAGTCATATGAATGATATTGTATTCCATTCTTAAATGACAAAGTTCAACCTTTCCAATAAAACCAGAAATTACAAAAATTAATCAGTAGTCTTTTTTTATAGCCGATTCAAAATTAAAAAGAAAAACAGTGGCACTCCGGGAGTGCCGACAGAAGTGAAAACAAAACACATATTAATACTTTGCCATTGTATCCTGTAAACTTGTGGCTAAGTTTCGCTGGCTAATTTAATTTGATCTTGTATACTTGTGGCTAAGTTTCGCTAGCTAATTTAATTTGATCCTGTATACTTGTGGCTAAGTTTCGCTAGCTAATTTAATTTGATCCTGTATACTTGTGGCTAAGTTTAGCTAACTAATTTAATTTGATCCTGTATACGTGTGGCTAAGTTTCGCTAGCTTATTTAATTTGATCCTGTATACTTGTGGCTAAGTTTCGCTAGCTAATTTAATTTGATCCTGTATACTTGTGGCTAAGCTTCGCTATCTAATTTAATTTGATCCTGTATACTTGTGGCTAAGTTTCGCTAGGTAATTTAATTTGATCCTGTATACTTGTGGCTAAGTTTCGCTAGCTAATTTAATTTGAACCTGTATACTTGTTTTCAATTTTTGATATTTTGGAATCTTACGAATTTTCGATCAAGGTCACGACGTGTCCTGGCGCGAGTTTATCATTTTTTACCCATTACAAAAAAAGTGTACAACGCCTCTAAAGAAGTTTCACTTCAACAAGATGGGCCCACCCTATATGAACTGAGCGAAGTCATCTCGAAAATTTTAGCATGTTCTTTTGACTATTCGTACATAAATTGGAGTTACTTTGCTGACTTATGCAGAAAAGTTTAAGTATTAAGAATATCTAGGATTCAAGAGCGAGCAAAGTGTGCTCGTAAATTTTAGCACCCTGCTTTAAAAGGTTATATTATATAAACTCACTGCTTCCGTTTTATTTAAAAAAAAATTGTTATTCTTTTGCAGGATAGCCCCGCTTCGGATAACACAGAGAAATGTTCGGCTGTACACGTGCCTCCGACTGTTGTTTTCACCCTTGATGCTGCAGACGATAAACCAATAAGCACAAGGCACATTTCGCCCATGTACCCAAGAAAATATAAGCCAGAATCACTATACGAACGGCGTCAATGTTTGAATCATAGGTTTGCGAGTCCAAGACTTCTTCACTTGAGTCCCTGTCGTGTTAATCGACCTTCATCGAGGAATTCACTTTCGTCGCGATTGTCTAGCAGCCACAACTCGCTTGTAACACAGTTCCAGGCTGATGATTCTAGTTTCATTACTCAGGCTATTTCACATGATACGCTGACTTCTAAAACCTCCGATATTACGGATATGTACAATGTTCCATTCGATAGTGACATTTATGCAGTACCTATTGATATGGTACGGCCTAGTCAAAGCATTATAAGAAATAAAGGAAAGAAACCACCAAGAAATATCAAAAAACGTGGCAAAAATACACTTCAAACTACAGCCAGTAATAATACCCCTATTGATAAAATTCATAAGACAAAAGAAAATAACAGAACAAAAGATGTGAAAACTAAAAGACATAGCTTGCCTAGTTCATCTTGTAAGAAAAGTACTGGGGATTCTGACACTGACTCATTGCATTTAACTTTGCGCGAAATGAGAAAATATTTACATACTCTGTATTCTAGTTCAAGTGATTCGGAATGTAGAGCTACTATTAATAAAAAAAATAATCCCATTGTGAGTAATGTTGGCATCCATGCAAAACATACGGGTAAAGACGCCAGTTCAACAGTATTTTTAAAAGAAAGTAATGAAATAACTAGAACTGTGGAAACAAATAATAACCACAGGAAAGCGAACAAAAATTCATTCGGAATGAATGCAAAGAACAAAAAGCATAAAGAAAACATTCCGAAGGACGTTATTGAAATAGAGAAGAACGATAAAGTCGTTAAGAAGAGTATTACAAATCAAAGCCAAAAGGCTAAAATGTCTCCAGTGAGGATACTATCAATTAATTTGAAGCAGAGTTTTTGTAACTTGTTTCGTTGGCGACGTCAGCCTGTGGTGGAGACCGCGACAGACGTGGAGAAAGTGAGCGAGAGCAAGGAGGAGTCCCCGCCCGCAGCCGTGCGCCGCGCGCTGCCGCCGCTGCCGCAGCCGCCGTCCGTGCACCAGGGCGCGCGCCGCACAGGCAATGAAGAAGAGACTGTCATGGATTTCGCCACTTCCATACAAAAAGTTAAAGATGTAAGTCATTATTTTAATTGATCATAGTAACCCAATCTGGAAAGTATTTTTGTTTTTTTCGCATAATAAGAAAACATTGTTTCAGTATGGTTGGTACTGGGGCCCTCTATCGGTAGAAGCTGCTGAAAAGATCCTCTCTAATGAACCTGATGGTTCATTTATCGTCCGTGACAGTAGTGATGACCATTATATATTCACTCTAACATTTAAGTTAAATGGTCTTAGACATGTAAGGATTGAACATGATCAGGGTAAGAAATATTTATTTTATTTATTTATTTATAACCTTTTTCAGAGTGAAAGTTGTAGTACAAAAACGTTCAATATCAGTTCTGAGTCTCTATATGCCCTTTGGCAAAGGCCTCCACCAACCCCTTTTAATTCTCCCTGTTCCTTGCCTGTCTAGTCCATCTCAACAAGTCATTCTGCAATATTTTCAATGGTTTTCCTTTCTTTCTCTTACCTTTCTTCCCTAGGGTACTATAGGTTCACGTTTATGGTCATTTCTCTTGCCCCCTGAGTGTAGCCGACTCATTTCCATTTTTTCTGTGATTGTTTCCTTTTCTCTGTTGGTCATTGCTTTAGTTTTTGACCCATACTATCCTTACAAATATTATAAATTCGAAAATAACTCTGTCGGTCTGTATGCCTAAACCACTGAACGGATTTCGCTAAAATTTGGCAGAGAGATAAATTGCATCCCGGGGAAGGACATAGGATAGTTTTTATCGACATACATCGCGGGCGAAGCCGCGGGCGGAAGCCAGTTATACCAGGCTTCCTTCACTCGGCCGTAGCTACAGCGATAAATGCCTACACTTTCGCGTGGCGTCGCGGCCACTCCGCCAGTCGGTTGTCACCGCTCGAGCGCAGAGCTCGCGCGTGCGTAAAATTTTAAATAAGTTTCGAATAGTGAACAACAAGAATGGCTGGTTTAAAGCTCTTTTGACGGTTGTTAATAATTACGAGAACAACTTAAAAAGGATTTTTTGTTTGTTGAGATATCTTAACGATTTTGTCAAATGAAAGGTCTAGGTCTAAAACAATTTTGTCCGTTTGAATCATGTAAATCGGTCCACGCGTTTAGGAGATAATTAAGAATCAGTATACTGAAAATGTAAACAACCAGAATTTTTTGATGTTTTAATTTGTTCTACGAACATGTGAAAATATTATTATTGTAAGTTAATGGGGAATGTTAAACAAAGAGGTATCTAGGTAGCCTAAAGATTAAAGGTTTGTTTTCATTTGTTAATTACAAATGAGGGACTTTAATATTCATTGTCTATCTACCTAATTGACCGTGTAATCATACGCATCAAACATAAGATAGATTACGTGGTCAAGTAGGTAGATAGACGATGAATATAGTAGCAGCGGCAAGCCGACAACCCTAGCGCTACAGCTGGTCACTCCGCGCCAGACAGCGACAGAGTTACGCGTTAGAAGAGAGCGGCAACGTTTAGGTGACTATCGCGTTAGGCACTGAGCGCTTATGCGAGCTGAATTGCACTTTGTTGCTTAGTAGCAAGAGTTGCTATTTCTATTAATTGTTGCGCGAACTGCCTCTTCTGTACTTGTACTATTTAATCTGTGGTAATACTATAAATGCGAAAGTGTGCCTGTCTGTATGTTACCTCTTCACGCTTAAACCGCTGAACCGATTTATATGAAATTTGGTATAGAGATAGTTTGAGTCCCGGGAAAGGACATAGGATAGTTTTTATCCCTTTATCCCCACGGGATCGACACTTACGCGGGTGATACCGCGGGGCGCTGCTAGTGTGTTCATATTTTTAAGTCTACATTTTTGGTGTGTGTCTAACAATAGTCAGTCAACATGCCTTGCATTTCTTGAGACGACTTTGCAAATACTATGATGTCATCAACAAATCTGAAGTTGGTTAGGTATTCACCATCAAATTTTAAGCCAATGTCGGTGCACTCAAACTGCCCGACAAGAAACTGTTTTACTTACTTACTTTAGTGCTGGAACACCAGCACTGTTGTGAAGAGCTTTAGTGAGGGAGGGTCCTTGTCTTACCCCTTATCTATGTTTATACTTTCTCCATCTTTTTCTAATTTTACTGTTGCAGTACTGCCTGTATACTTATAATATGTTTTTTAATATTCTGATGTATTTTTCTTCGACACCTTGCTTTATCTAGGCGTTCCAGATTCTGTTGTGTTCTAAGGCCTTACAGTAATTCACAAAGCAACAATTAAGTAGTAGATTGTATTCTTTGAACTTTTCAAAAACTTGCTTCAACACATGGACGTGGTCAGCTACCGAGTACTTGCTTTTGAGCCCCGCCTTTTGTCTGGGTTAGTTTTCGTCTAGTACTTTTGTAATGCGACTCAGAATAATTTTAGCATAAACTTTATATACAGGGTTATTGGTAAAACATTAACAACCTCTTAAGAGGTCATTGTCCTCATCATTATGAACAATTTTTATATGGGACCAAACCTGAAATCGTGAAAAAAGAAATCAGCTGTTCCCTACATTTTGACGAGTTATACGAACATAAATGTGGGGAACAGCTGATTTTTTTTTTGCGTTTTTCGAAATTTCGTGTCTCAATTTTTTTGCACGCAGGTGTAATTATCTAAAACGCAATTTATCTTTAACATAATATAAATTTATTTAAAAAAAATCGAAGATTACCTTTTTAATACGAAACAAGAAACTTCTCGGCTCTAAAGATATGTGAACGTAATAATAGACCGTTTTATGTTTAATTTCCAGGTAATTTCTGTTTTGGTGGCTGCACTATGTTTAAAGCTCAGACTATAGTCGAGTTCATAGAGAATGCGGTAGAGACGTCTCGCAGCGGGCGGTATTTGTTCTTTTTGAACCTGAGGCCAGTCCTTGGGCCAGTGCGCGTCCAGCTGCTGTATCCGGTTTCAAGGTTTAAGCGTGTACAAAGTCTCCAGCACATGTGCAGGTAAGCTGCTTATTTTATTTATGACGGGGGGGAAACTGTAAAAGGCTTTATCGAATGTTCGATTCAGTGAGATGATAGAATATTGTTCAATTATAGCAGTCATCCAATGTGTAATTTGTTTCCGTAATGTATTGAAAATATGAAAATTATTGCGTAAATATACAGGAAAAGTTTTTAACCAGTGCGCAAATTTTTTTTGGTGGCTCAGTGTAAGCAATAGAACACATTTCCATTTTAAGTTTATGACTTTTTTTTTTTAATTTTTCCACTTTGTCCCAATTTGAAATAAGCAAGACATGGATATAATTTAATAGTAATACTATGAATGAGCATGAATGAAAACGCGAAGGCCGCCCGCCGGCCGCTGGACGCCCAGCGCACGAGACGGGGGTGCGGGGGCATGCGGCGCGGCGCCGGCGTTTGATAAACAAAACGCATGCACATGCAGTACGTCACTTGCGGAAGCGGAGGTCGGATGTCCCTTCGCCGTCCCTGCGCGCGTGCCGCGTACTAGACTAGCGTAGTGACAATGTCTCATTTTACTCACCGCGAGTATTATGAAATGGTGCGAGTGTATTTGTTAAGCAATGAAAATTTACGAGCAGCACGAAGAAGATACGAAAGGGAGAGCGTACCTCGTATGCGAGCCCAAAGGATCCTCAATCCCACGGTCCCTAATGAGAGGACAATTTTAGCAGCAAACCAAGGTGTATGAAACAAGTGGGTCAGTGGGTCGTCTTCCTAGATGACTTGAAAAAAAAAAAAAATTAACGCTTTCAATGAAGTAAAAAGTGGTGTTAGTGTCCTAAACAAACTAAATGCTTACTTATTTAAACGTGCACGTTTATGCCTTGAAAAAGGAAGAGGTCACTTCGAACAATACCTAAAATTATTGTGATTAATAAAATGTAGAGGTAAGAAGAAATTATAAACAATCTTAGTGTCTTAGGTTCTCTTTGATTAGACATTGACGCAAATTGTATCATGTCGTACCTATCATACCTAAATGTTTTATTTTGAATGGACTAAAACGTAATACTTTCTTACTTATTATGATTTATTTTCTGCATTTTGATGGTCCTAAGCCCATGAAAGTATGAAGGATAAATTGGAATTTACGAAAAATTACGTTTACAAATAACTTTACACAGTCTAAACTTAAAAAATTGTAGCGCTAAACTGGGGTCAATAATCCGCCGTCGCATTGAGCGAGCGCGCGTGAGTAGGTACTTCGATAGCAGCTGGCGCGTCAGGCGACCGGTCGACGCGCGGCGTGAATCGGGCGACCGGTCGACGGACTGGCAAGCGACGTAAATAAAATAAATTTCTGAGTAAACAAGTCTCGTAAGCGTTAACTTAATTTTTTACTATTGAAACATATCAAAACAAAAAATACGTGTTTATTAAAATATATTCAAGTTTATTATGTCAAAATTTGCGCACTGGATAAAAACTTTTCCTGTATTATCAATAAATCTGTGCTTTAAGTTTTTAAGGTAATAAGAATGGGATGCAGTAAGCTAAGTTTTGTATTACTCTTCCTCATTAATGGTAACAATTGGTTTTAAAATTTCAGGTTTGTGATATTAAAGTACGTTCGCCGAGACCTCATCAGTAACCTACCTCTGCCTCGGCGTCTCGTAGACTACCTGAGTGCAACTCACTACTACTCGGAGCTCCTCGCGGACATGTGAACGAGTCCAACAAGTAACTTAGCCATCCTGTCAACAGTTTTGAAAAACCCGTGATGTATTACAACATCTTATCCAGGCAACAAGGTGACTATTTGTATTTATATTAATTTATGACATGAATTCCTAATGATTTTCCCATTTTTATAACTTGATGATATATAATTTTTTGTTTGTTACAAACGAATGCAGAACATGAAGTAACTTTAAATGTATTTAAATTTATATATCTACAATATTGTATTTTAATATTTGGAAGTATGCTGTATGTAATTTATACTCGTGTATTTCGCCAATTAGCTGTTAGTAAATATCAGAATTATCCTTTGTGATATGACTCGCTAGGTGACTAAGCTATATTGGTATAACAATGCCTACCACGAACTTGTGTCGCTGATGTAATTGTGTGGACACATTTTCCGCATACAATCATTCAATACTGTCATTTATACAAGCGGTGGGTGTTCGAAAAGTTCCTATATGGCAATAATAATCCCGAAAGTATAGCGATTGACTTTTTGATTTGTAGACTAGCCCCAGGGCCGTCATTCTTAATTTCGTATATATTTCAAATTTATATTATTCAATAATTGAAAGCGCTGTTTCGTTGTATTTTCTGCCTTCATTAATTAAATACGTAAAGATATCAATGACGAAGTACTTACCTAACGGCTCGTGGAAAAGCGAATTAGAACAGAACGTCCGACAAGAACCTAGTTTCAATGACAAGTGAGATCGATTAGAAAATATTGATGAATAGTTGTAAAACGAAATTGAGAATAAACGCGCTTAGTCTCGCGAAAAAATGACTGAGATTTAGTAAAATATGTACGTACAGTGAAGGAACAGAGGAGGTTTGTGTCCCTGCAACGGGAACATTATATATAGGCTGATTATGTTTATGCTATGAAGAAAACAAACTATACTGAAATTCTAACTTATTACTATGCTTAATTTGGGATAATTCTGTGGGCGTTTGTTTGCGACCGCTAGAATTCGGAAAACTTAATCAAAGTTTAGCATAAAATATCCGAAGTGCGCCGGGTTGCTAGTGCTTAAGACTTATTTCGCATGACAAAAATCCGACGCACGTTAATCAGCGCTGGTCGTGAAAGATATTCAAACATCATCTAGTTGGGCCCTAGCACACCTACGTCGCGAAAATAATCATGTGAAACCGCTTAAAGAATTCCGCTAAGAAACTTCGCTACATTATGCCGCGATTCGAGTAGCGGAACATTATGAGAGTCAGTTGAATTGTAGCAATCTGAACAAAATGTCGTCGCTTTCAGCCTAGTAAATATACTACACATTAGTTTTGACGTACAATCAAAATATATTTTACAAAAATAAATGAAATTTCGCTTTCTACACTTTTCGATTGCTACAGATAAGTGCGAAACAAACGCAGCACCGCAACAAAATAGCGGGCTGAGCGCAGAGGCGTAACTGGCTTCCGAGCAAAAAGGCGAAATCACGCGGGAAAGAGATAGAATCATATTCAAATCTGTGTTAGAACAGGCAGGTTCGCTTGTCGTACAACGGACAAGTAATGGCGGAATTACTGCGGTTTCGCTGCTATGGTTTCGCGGCGGAGATGTGATACCCACCGCAAAGTTAGTTTTCGTCGACGCGCGCACACCTGACAGTTGCGTGGTTGTCATAGATAAATCTATAGTTACTTTTGTGGTGTTTTCGTTAATAGTCAGGCCTGCTGGCCTAACAAATCACTAAATACGAGTGGGTACGCACGTTTAATTTGCAGTAGCGTATAGAAACATCTCTTGGCAAGGTTGTTGTTAGGAGGGTATTTAAATAATTACCTGCGGGTAGAACAGTTCTCAAATAGAGGTTGATTGGTTTGGCCACCGAATGCAGTTGGTACACTACGCGGAGAGTTTGGCACGTACCTAGTCCGCTGTGCAGTTGGTCATCTAAGCGTATTTATTACCAAACATTCCAGTGCTCGTTGTATTTGATGTGGCCCGTATTAATCAAGCCTTTAATCCCAAGTGCCCCAAGCGATATGAACAAGTTCTTAAGAAAATGAATAGGTAAAAATAAAGAATGCCGTCATTACGTATCACTCCAAGGAATCTGTAGTTTTTTCTCTTTATAATAAGGAAGTATAAGTGCCTCTGCATTTTACACAAATTATTATAATAGCTGTAAAAAAATCGTAAAAAAAATAATATCTTTATTTTTATAATGAACAGACTTTTCATGTTTGCCACCATATACATAATAAATCAAACTGTCAGTCCAGTCTAGGTAGTGCTGGAATCATTTACTTCGATTTCCATTACTGCGAGATTAAATATGAGTATCGATACACCCAACTTCTTTTTTTGCGGTGTTAGGCTGTAAGAATGGTTAATGGCAAACTTTTTATTGCGTTTCTTCTAATGTCGTTTGCATAGAGTGTACCATAAGGCCTAGCGCGCACCACGATTTTTTATCATGCGATAATTTTGTCGCAGGAATGCAACGTATGAGTTAGTACGGCAGTGCGCGCACATTTGAGTAATAAATCGCAGTGATTTTAAAATGGTGCTTTGTCACAGTTTGCTGTGTTTGCTCGCGATGCGATTATCGCGAAAGTAAACTGCAGCGTAAGGAATTTTATGGTCCCGCGAGCACTGCAACAGAAAAATCGCGCACTCGGGCCGGCCGGCGCACATTGGCATTCCCTTCTTTCGAGAATAAACATGTCCGCTGGAGTCTCAATATGAAACGAGGCTAGACGTGGAACATTCTCAGTAATCTGTCAAATGTTTGAATTTTCATTCTATAATAGCCATACATTTTTTGGGATATAGCCGAAGATCATTGTATTTCTGATAAAAGAAAGCCTTAATAAATCTATCCGCTGTAAAAGGACGAGTCCAGTATTGACGATTTGTTTTCTTTTTTCCCTCCGAACGAATCCATGGTGAGACTGAGCAATGACCACCGATTTTTTTATCGCAGAGCGGGCACTGTACTTTCTGCGATATTGCACAGCGCGATTCTAAAATCGTATCGCAAAAAGTAAAATAGTGGTGCGCGCTTGGTCTTACAGCCGCGATGCCTGCTGTTATAATGGCTGAAGTGAATAAAAATATCCGGATGAAACTATATTTTATTAAAATTAACATAATATACTCTGCCTACTCATTCGGGTGCTACAGGCGTGGTGAAGAAAGTAGTATTGATGATTCTAATTATTATAATTCTGTAAAACCAACTTTGTTATCGAAAATCGAGGGTCAAAAGTATTCGTCCAGCAATTAGGGAGGTTCCATCTGACGAAACTAAGAACTGCGGATGGCAGAATCCTGACTTCGAAGTCCGAGGTACTTTTTATGGGCACCTATACTCAACGCGGACGGTGAAACCAGCGGGACATAGTGCAGATGACCATCTAGCCGAGTTATAGCGACACTTCACGGAGGACATCAGGAGTGCGAGATTAGGGCGGCCCTCGAACAGCTAAAGAACAACAAGTCACCTGGGGATGACGGAATAACGACAGAGCTCCTTAAAGCGGGCGGGGCTCCAGTCCTGAGAGGGCTAGCGAGTCTCTTTAACTCCGTCATCCAAGAGGGTACAATGCCCAGGGCGTGGAGCGGAGGTGCGGTGGTTCTGTTCTTAAAAAAAACTGACAAATCCTTGCTGAAGAACTATAGACCCATCTCACTTCTGAGCCATGTAAACAAGCAGTTCTCGAGGGTCGTCGCGAACCGTCTCGCCAGTAGACTTGACGAGTTTCAGCAGACAGAACAAGCCGGTTTTCGAAAAGGCTTCAGCTCCCTAAACCACATCCATACTGTTCGACAAATTGTACAGAAGACCGAGGAGTACAATCAACCGCTGTGTATGGCATTTGAGGACTACGAGAAAGCCTTCGACTCCATCGAAATACGAGACATGCCTTTTAAGTTCTGTCGTTTCCATATTTCCCGGCAATTTTGAATTTGGAACGGTTCTATATTCGAATGTGTTTAAATTTTGAATCTCAAAACAGTTGAAAGTAGTCACAGCGTCGATACGTAAGAAAATGAATCTTTCTGTTCGTGCAATAATTTTCTACAACTTTAGAAGAGGCCTGACACGGCTTCAGTGTTTTGAAGAGCTAACATCTGTGTTCAGTGATGAAGCCCCGTGTCTGCGGCAGTCCGCAGACATGGGGCACGCTGTTCCACGCTGGAATTCTAAATACCAGCGTTCGACAGTTCGAACGCTGGTATTTAGAATTCCAGCGTGGACATACTAGTGACAAATCTCGCGAAGGACGCCCAAAATCCGCCTTGCTGTGAGACAACTAATTCTCGAAGATCGTCATGTGACGTATCGAGGGATAGAGGCTCTATTAGGCATCTCAGGGACAACCATTCAGAAGATCTTGCATGAAGCGCTTGGTGTGAGAAGCTATAGTTTGCCGTTGGATACCGCATCTGCTTTCCGACGATCACAAGGCGGCCCGCGTCAGATGGTGTAAGAAAACTCTGCCAAGGTTCAACCGAGGAGAGTCAAATCACGTCTACGACATCATCAGTGGTGACGAATCTTGGATCTATGCCTACGATCCTGATTCCAAACAACAATCTACAATCTGGGTCTTTCAAGACGAGCCAAAGCCGACTAAAGTTGTTCGTTCTCGAAGCACTTCAAAGAAGATGGTGGCCACGTTCGTTGGAAAAACCGGCCATGTTGCGACTATTGCACTTGAAGATCGTAGAACGGTTAACGCAGAGTGGTATAGGTATACAGTTTGTTTACCACAAGTCATCGCCGAACTTCGAAAATCTAACTCAAAGCGACGCGTCATCCTGCACCACGACAACGCAAGCTTACACAGCGCTCGTCAAACGATGAGTATTTGAAGCAGGAAAAAGTAGAAATTCTTGACCATTCTCCATACAGTTCTGACCTAAGCCCTAACGATTTCTTTACATTTCCTAAAATTAAGAAAAGTCGTCGTGGTCATAGGTTCCAGTCCGGTGAAGAAGCAGTCGACGCTTTCAAGTCAGCCATTTTGAACACCCCCACTTTAGAGTGGAATATATGTTTGAATAACTGGTTTGAGCAAATGGAAAAGTGTATTCAGCTACGTGGTGAATACTTTGAAAAACAATAAAAAGTACCATAAGGTTCTAGTTGTGTTTTTTTCTTCAAACGACAAAACTTAAAAGGCATACCTCGTATGGGCAGTTCTGGCCTCTCTACAACGATGTCGAATTGACTGGCGCTACATTGAAGTGTTGAAATGTTTGTACGAGGTCGGGCAAAAGTAATCACCCTATTGGAATGCGCTATAACTTTTGCAAATGGCGGCAAATGTCAATTTTGTTTTGAAACTTGTGAAGGGAACAGATGCAGAATACACGTCAGAATACATAAGCCATGGAACGCTATACTCCTCAAGAACGCGGAATAATTGTTTCCATTTTGTTGCGCAATAATTAGTCTGTGATATTGGCGCAGAGTAAATTTCGTCGCAGATTTCCCGGCCGTCCGGCACCAACTGCACAAACATTGAAGCGTTTAGTCCCTCGCTTTGAAGAGACTGGGACAACATGAGGTGTTGCCAGGCGTGGCTGGCTCTGGAGCGGCCGTTCTGCTGAGAATATCGAACCGAAGATGTCGAAGAAGACTCTGGAATATCGACCAGACGACGTGCCACGCAAATGGGCATTAGCCGGCGGTCCCTTTGACGAATCCCTTACAAAGTGCAGACAATGTAATGGTACATGTTGCAATCCAGTAATGTTACATGTTGCAATCCAGTAATGTTACATGTTTCAATCCAGTAGTTCTACATGTTCCAATCCAGTAATGTTACATGTTACAATCCAGCAATGTTACATGCTGCTAACCAGTAGTGCTTCATGTTGGCTGTTGACCGCCAAACCCGTGTAACCTACGCTCAAGCCATCCTGAATCTCGATCAAGAGGAGGACAATTTTTCATCGAAAATCATCATGAGCGATGAGGCCCATTGCATGGTGTGCTGTTTACTCTGGAGGAATCATCGGGCAGTTTTGTTTTCGAGAACGCCGTGGTCCCAAAAGGTTTCTGTGGACGGCGAGCGCTACAGAGCTATGATCAACGACTTCTTCCTTCCTCAATTGGTTGAATTGGGGCTCGAGGACCTTCCAACAGGATCGAGCAACGAGCACGAGCCACAACTGATATTCTGAAGGAAGCATTTACGCGTCGACTGATCTCTCGCTTTGGCGATCTCCCGATTTGACCGCACTAGACTTGTTTTGTGAGGTTACTTGAAGTGGGGGTTTTTGTAAACAAGCCGACAGGAATGCGAGAACCTATCGCCGGAACAAGTGATGAAAAATGCCACAAAACGAGCCCGTATGGTCATCAAATTTTGACGGCGGCCACATTACCGATATAATTTTCTCGACTTGATGGAAATAATTCTAATTCATTAAATAAAAATAATCCACAAGCAGAACTAAAAGTTTTCATTGCTAAAAAAATTACTGTAAAACAACATCGGATGATTACTTTAGCCCCACCTTTATGACGCTGCCACGATGACTGTCTAGATCCAGGATCAGAAAACCAGCCCCATCCAACTGCTCAGGAGGGTGAGACAGGGGGATGCAATATCCCCTAAATTGTTAATAAATGCGTTGAAGGACGTCTTCAAGACGGTGGATTGCACTCGAAAGGGTACAACGTGAACGTCAACGTGAACGGCGAGTACATTTCACATCTCCGATTTGCCGATGACATCGTTATAATGGCAGAGACGCTGGAACAGCTAGACCAAATGCTGCACAGCCTTAATGGAGCCTCTCGGTGAGTTGGTCTCAGCATGAATTTGTACAAGATGAAAGTAATGTACAATTCGGACGTCTTGCCGAGTACAATCCACATCGAAGGGTGGCATCTCGAAGTTGTGAAGGATTATGTTTACCTAGGGCAAGTAATCCAGCTCGGTAGACACAACTTTGAGAAAGAAGCCGACAGAGGGATCAAGTTGGGTTGGGCAACATTGTAGCGGTACATCCTGTACTTTACACCCTGTTCCTCATACCTCTATAACATTTGGAAAACTTCGCCAAGTCTTCTCGTCAGCTATCCCGCAGTGTTTCAAGACTAAGGTCTTCAACCAGAGCATCCTGCCCATCATGATATATGGTGCCGAAACCTGGACACTGACGGTCGGGCTGGTCCAAAAATTCAAGGTCGCTCAGCGCGCTATGTAGCGAGCTATAGTCGGACTCTCTTTGAAGGATAAAATCCGGAATTAAATTATCCGGAACAGAACCGCAGTTACCGACGTAGCTTGCAGAGTAAGCAAACTGAAGTGGCAGTGGGCTGGCCATGTTTGTCGAGTGACCGATGGCCGGTGGAGCAGACGAGTCCTAGAATAAAGACCGCGTATCGGCAAGCGTAGTGTGGGATTCCCCTCAGCTAGATGGACGGACGACCAAAAGGAGCTGGCTGGGACGGACTGGATGCGTGTAAGGCGGACGACAGGGTGTTTTGGCGCAGCCTGAGAGAGGCCTATGTCCAGCTGTGGACTGCAATAGGCTGAGTTAATTGATTGATCTTTGTTCTGGTCGCGAATCATGTTTTGATTTGATACAACCTGTTTTACCATAAGTAATCATAGTTCTTTTGCAATTTGTCAGTGTCAGAATACTGACCTGCAGATTCATGTAACACTACTGGACACATGTAGTACTACTGGTTAGCAGCATTTAACATTGCTGAATTGTAACAAGTAACATTACTGGATTGCAACATGTAGAACTACTGGATTGAAACATGTAACATTACTTTGTTGCAACATGTAACATTACTGGATTGCAACATGTACCATTACTGAATTGCAACATGTAGCACTACTGTGTTGCAATATGTAACATTGCTGGATTGTAACATATAACATTAATGGATTGCAACATGTAACATTATTGGATTGCCACATGTAACATTACTGGATTAAAACGTGTAACGTTACTGGATTGCAACATGTACCATTACTGGATTGCAACAAGTAGCACTACTATGTTGCAATATGTAACATTGCTGGATTGTAACATGTAACATTAATGGATTGCAACATGTAAACTTACTGGATTGCAACATATAACATAACTGGATAGCAACATGTAACATTACTGGATTGCAACATGTAACATGACTAGATTGCAACATGTAACATTCCTGGATGGCAACACGTAACATTACTCGATTTCTGGACCACACGGTGCATAACGTAATATCTATTTTTACTCACTTCAGGCGTTGTTTACACAATCTGCAGCCTTTCATAACGTGATGTAGTTTTAAAACGTAGTGTAATCGGACTCTTTTATTGCTAATGGAGATAAATTATACAAACCGGTCAGTTAATAAGCCTTGAATAACTTACAGTAGATATTTAGATACACTCTAATATATACGTTGATAGAGTAGGTTTTTTAGTAGGTAGGTACTTCCCGTGATGGTTTCATAATAATTTGTTAGGGAATCGCTTTGCTTTTTAAAATAACTTTGAATTCATCAGGAACATTTTGTTATCCTTATTTATAATTGATTAATTTTATATTTATATGAAAATATATCTGAATGAATGAATTAAATTAACTTTGAAACTATTAAAATATATTATTCTCATTGAATTTTAGTTAGACCATTATGTAAATAGTATTTTATAAATGTAGTTTAATGAATTTAATTATTGTTTGTATCATATTCCATTAGATTTGTATAAAATCGCTTATAAGTACCGGAAAAAAATATGAATTTTGGTTTATTTATTAGTTACGTTAATTTTAGTTATAATAAAATAATGTTTAATATTACCAAAGATGTTAACATATTGTGCATTCAATGATAATTACTAGGTAATAATAATTTTATGTTGTTTGTGAATAACTGTCATTATCATGTGATTGTTGACGGTTAGGTTTTCTGAGAAAAACGAATAAGCTGCTTGTTTAGCTCGTAGAGGTGCTTCATGAGGAACCTGAACTATTTATAGGCACAGTTGCAATCGGAATATTATCAATCACTCAAGAACTACGTATGTGATTAATTGATTATGCTTGTTGACACTCATTAACATAGTGTTAAATTCTAAAATATTTCTTAGACGCATATTGTTGTGTAGCGAAGTATTTACTTGGTTAATCAGGTGATTGTCGTCTAATAATATAACTTGTATGCCTTTTTGAACCACCGTGACAATTATATTGTAAGATTAACATTAAGGTATTACAAAAAAAATAAACATATCACAAACTAATTGTAAAAAGTAAGACATTTAATTATAACATGTAACTTAAATACTGTATGCCTGCTTTATTATATCACTTAAAATAATTGCATTTTCGTTTTCTGTTTCAATCCGATGGAGTTGGAGATTTGTTGGCAGTATTAAATAAAGCCTTGAGGTTATGCAAAGCAATTGAACTTGTATTTGGACATTGTTTTGATTTACAAAGATTTTCAAAATAGGAGCGTGTGGCGTGCCTCGCATTGGCGCGGCGCTGAAGGGTGTCCCGCTCCCATAGCGCCGAACCGCGCTTTCCTTACACACACATACCAAATACACACACAAAGGGAATAAGTCGCCTCTCTTAGTGTACATTCACACGAGCACACGCGTCGACGACAGAGGCAACTGCAACTGTAGACGCGTGTCGGCGACTGTCGTCAACGTATGTCGCTCGTGTGATTGCACACTTACACTGTTATCATAATTACCACTTTTAGAATGGATTCAACAACAATGAATTAATCAATAAATTATTCCAGCTTAACGACTACGTCATTTACTCTCAATTATAATAGGTCTGTTATGGGTGTAAACACGGCCCAATATTGATAAAAATTCTGTAAATTCATTTTTTAGGGTTCCGTACCTCAAAAGATAAAACGGAACCCTTATAAGATCACTTTGTTGTCCGTCTGTCAAGACCCTTTTTCTCAGGGACGCGTGGAGTTATCAAGTTGAAATTAATATCAAATACTCAGGGCTGCAATCCCTTGAAGTAGAGAAAAAATCAAACTTCTAAGTCAACTCAATCAAAAGATACGGGCGTTTATGATCCGTTTATTCAGCATATTTTGACACTCTCAAGGGACTCAAAACCTATAGGGTACTTTCCGTTGACCTAGAATCATGAAATTTGGCAAGAAGCAATTTTTTTGTTTTGGTGATTACCAACTTATTTGCAGTTGGTAAACTAACCGCGACCTATGTCGATATATGGGGATAATAGGCTAAGTTAAGTTTGTCCCTTAATCCAGTTTATCTTTTCGTTAGAGCAATATTCAGTGCTTTGATAGTTTATGAACTTCAGTAATGTTACCTAATTATTTTGGTGAATGTAGCTTTACATTACCTAACAGCTAACACTGTTATACGTACTTGTTATTATAAAAGTACATACATAGATTTGTCTCTTAATCAATGTAGTAGATTTGTTAATTTACGGCATTTTTATTTTACGGTATTTGGCATGATTTATCATCTCGATTACTGTGATAAACTATTTTCATACCTACAAATTTGTACGGAACCCTGCCCGATGCGCGAGTCGGACTCGCACTTGTTTTATTACAATACTAGCTAACCCGGCGCACTTCGTACCGCCTGAGGCTAAGAACTCACGGAGCGATTTTCGCCCGCAACCGCCGCGGTCGTGGATCTGCGGTTTTATTTCAAAACTCACGAGACCGGTTATTCGCGCGGTTACGCGGCTGCCGCGGTTGCGATCATCGCCCGCAAACGTGGCGGGCGGTAATTAAGAGATCTATTTCAATATCCATTTTATTAGAATATTATACTTATTGTTTGTTGACAACGTCACGATGCCACGTGTAATAACAAGTCACTGATGCAAAATGGCCGGATCTCTGTACCTCCCGCCGCGCCGCCCGCCGGCCCCCGCGGGCGCCCGCCAACCGATCGCAAAGCGCGCGGGCGCCACCCGCCGAGGCTGCGGGTAACCGCGGCCCGCGCGATTCTACTAGTTGCCCGCCGGTACAGCGGGAGCCGCATACAACCGCGTACACCGCGGGCGTAAAACGCGTCGTGAAATGTGCTTTAATTTTTTATATAAATATTTGCATTCTACAGAAGCTGCGGTCCCGCAACCGCAGCGGACGCGGGCGAGAATCGCTTCGTGAGTTCTTAGCCTCAGATTAACTTCATTTTTTTTTTCGTGAAATTTTCCCATATTTTAATAGTTATTCTGCTATTCGGAGCGGGGAGACAAATCCAACAAATCAAATAATATATCATTAAAATCAGTCCAGCAGTTCTTGAGTTATAAATGGGGTAGCTAACCCGACTTTGTTTTATTTATGTAGACACAAGCAGCGCCTCGCGGTTTCACCCGCATAAGTGTCGATCCCGTGGAAATATCGGGATAAAACTATCCTATGTCTTTTCCCGGGACTTAAACTATCTCTATACCGAACTTCATCTAAATCGGTTCAGCGGTTTAAGCGTGAAGAGGTAACAGACAGACAGACACTTTCGCATTTATAATACCTATTAGTATGGATAGACGGTACATTATGCTATGGGGAGGCTTAAGGTGGTGAAGACCATTTACGTCTTGCTTCCAGTCATTCGACTCCGTTCATGTACCGTAAAATTCAGTGATGATCGAATGAATCCAAATGCGATAAATTAGAATGATACATTTTTAGTCAATTCACCAAGCTTTGCTCTGTCCGCCTAAGACTCTCAACGGTTTAATCGCAATATAATAATGACGCTCCAGTATTGAAAGCATGACTGAAGTCTGACTCTGACTATTATTTTCGTTCTTCTATTTTAGTTACACACCAACATTAGTCTAATTGTCCGTAAAACAGTTCACAGTAAACAAGTTACTGTAGCTTAAAACGACTGTAGGTATTATAATATTACCCTGATTTGCGGGAATTGATATGATTTTTATTATCCGTTTATTTTACGTGGGATAATCCCTGCAAAACTATTAAAGCACTACGCGCTACGGCCTGTATCACATTACGCATACTATCATTCAGCGATTGCTATCCTATCCTACCTAGTGTGTTCTTTGCTGCGAATCACCATCACGAAAGGACGAACCCATGAATTGAAGAAGGAATACGTCGTGAGGAAACCGATATCCTAGAACCAAACATTCAAAGATATTTGACATCCACTAACTCGTATTAAGGTGCCACTAGTCGATATTTTTTCCATACAAATTTCGGGAGAGTATTATTTCACTGTTTGACATTGTGCACCCAAAGTTAAACATGATATCGTTTTGACTTATTATTAATTGAGTCTGTACGGAAACAGAATAGTAAAATAAAAAGTTATGAGCCAACAAAGATTCGTTTTTCTTGCTATTTTTGACGTGCCTTTGGGTGTAAATAAGTAATAAAAGAAATGTAAAATCTTCAAACCCAAGTCTGTGCCGACAAAGCTCAGTTATCGAGAAGTTCAATAAACTTTATTAATAATTGATTCATGCAGCTGTTTTTTCGTAAAACTCGATTTTTTTATTATCCGTTTATTTTACGTGGGATAATCCCTGCAAAACTATTAAAGCACTACGCGCTACGGCCTGTATCACATTACGCATACTATCATTCAGCGATTGCTATCCTATCCTACCTAGTGTGTTCTTTGCTGCGAATCACCATCACGAAAGGACGAACCCATGAATTGAAGAAGGAATACGTCGTGAGGAAACCGATATCCTAGAACCAAACATTCAAAGATATTTGACATCCACTAACTCGTATTAAGGTGCCACTAGTCGATATTTTTTCCATACAAATTTCGGGAGAGTATTATTTCACTGTTTGACATTGTGCACCCAAAGTTAAACATGATATCGTTTTGACTTATTATTAATTGAGTCTGTACGGAAACAGAATAGTAAAATAAAAAGTTATGAGCCAACAAAGATTCGTTTTTCTTGCTATTTTTGACGTGCCTTTGGGTGTAAATAAGTAATAAAAGAAATGTAAAATCTTCAAACCCAAGTCTGTGCCGACAAAGCTCAGTTATCGAGAAGTTCAATAAACTTTATTAATAATTGATTCATGCAGCTGTTTTTTCGTAAAACTCGATTTTCCAAAGCACTTTTCGATTTTTTTTACGCGCTTATTAGCTCGGAACAGTGTTTCTGTGCGTGAGAACTAGACGTTGTGGATGTAGTCTAGGGTCTAACTGCTCATCACTGATACTAGCTCTGTCAGCCACGAAGTCAGGTGAGACAGCGTGCTTTTTAGCCATGACCACCAATGAGTTCGAGCTCGCGACTAGTTTACTCTTAAGCCCGCGTGGTGGATTACAGACTACTCCCTCTCGAAGAGAGGAGGCCAGTATCCCAGTAGTAGAAACATTATAGGCTGATTTGATTTGTAGGGAATATACCTAATGAAATATTTATTGAAATTTTAGGGCTAACCTAACACTTACAAACAATACTCGAGGTCGACCAGGATTGATATTAAAATATTGTATATAATAATCATTAGTTTAAATGGACTACTTCGATGAGTTTTGTGATTCTTCGCTATGTTAAGTTTAGAATAATGTTATGTTACGCGACCACGTGGACGGTGACAAACAACAATAGGCGCCCGCCGTAATATTGCACTATTCTCTTTGTTTTTTCACCAGAAGATTCGCTTAAGGGGACTTCATGACCTAAAACGCGGTCACTGACGGACTGAATAGAAAAAAAAAAGAAAGCGCGATGACATAAAGTTGGTAATTTATTGCAAAATATGAAGCAATTATCTTTTACAAAAATCTATTGATTAGACAAAAAAAAACACGATTACGTTAATATGTTGAGCATAGAAAAATCTGACAAAAAATCAGAATGATTGCATGTTTATTAGTGTGGTTTTTAATCGATAAAAGGAACTTTTAGAGGTATCTTCGTGATTTTGTTCTATCGTATCAAATTTGTTATGTTTTGTTTTCAACACAGTATCTATCTAGCAATTTTTATCCTGAAGAATATCATATTATTATATTTTTCTTACACACTTACGATCGTATTCTTTTAGGCATTATAAAACTTGCAGTTTTTGCGTTTAGGTCCTGTAGCCCCTTAACGCTGGGCTCTCCACACATTCCTCATCGCTGACAGGTCCGCGTAGTGTAGTGTGATATAGGCTCTCACCGCACATAAGTACAAATAGAATTCTTGCCAGTGTAGCATATTGAAATAATAAAATAATGTGTAACAAGTTAGATTACACCCATACCGTGATTCTACTAATTCTAAACATATACATACATTTATCTAATAGTTTTATACGTATCGTAATATACCTAACTAACCCGTAGTTGTACCTACTTATCATAGAAATTGCACACATAATTACTTATATAATAAACGACTGTGAATTAATGATAGGTGTATAATTCATAAAAACTTCTAAGTGTCGATATAGACGCTAATTTTATTGCGAGTGGTACATAATGTTGTATAAAATTGGTCTAAATGTATACCTAATATAAAGTAGTGGCTGCCTGGCTGTGGCTAAACCGAGTAGATACTTATTTAATAAAAACAATACAACATTCACAGCTGTAAGTGATACGAATTAACGAAATATTTATTTTGCTACTGTGGAAATATGTAGTTAGCTGTGTATAATTAAAGCAAGAATAAGTCTGTAAAGTCATTATGTGTCAGACATGCTAGTACAAACCGACTAAAATAGGGAGGAATCATTTCGATGTTGCCAATAATCGCTTTCATAAATTAATGGTAACTATTTACAAAAGTAAGTGCTTTTGAAAATCAAAGATATAATATAATAAACCGTAGTGTAGTAGAAGAGTTATAGGTTGTTACTAGTGGTAATGTATTTGTGAATAACTACTCGTACATTTGTATATTGTGAGCAATCACAATTAATAAATACTAATTCTTATAGCTCGTCATTATAACCGTTCATATCATGGCAGGGGAAGCTAATAGCGGTATTTTTATAAAGACATATTGCGGTGTAATTATAGTAATTGTAAATTATCTGTTTAACATATACGCGATTATGCTTGATTTCGGGTAACAAGAACTAACGTGTAGTCTTATTTTCCGCGCCAAACATAATAATAAAAAATAAAAAAAATATAAGACAATTAACTTCGAGTGTATCTGTTAGTGTGTGAACATGCAGGCATTTAACCTAAATATATTATGTCACTTTGACTATTTGAAAACTAATTATATAGAGAAAAACAGTTTGATTAATGTTAATATGATCTAATAATACTTACATCATGACCTTTGTTTGTGTTTTGGGTTTAGATAATTAAATTGCTTTACTTATTATAGGATACATTTATAATAAATATCGCCTTCATAATGAACGTATTTATGAACATACATGTATAATTATACCTAGTAATATTAAGATTGTTGGAACGTTGCTAATCAATGTGGTTTTGTAACACTGGTGGCATTTCATTAACCAAACTGTAGACAATTAGATAGTATCATAGATTTAAGTGTGCTCTTAGGATGGCCGTTATATCTATATAATATGTTGGTGCAGCCCGATTCAAACTTCATGGCGCCTCTGAAGTGCGCTACTTTTTTCTTTTTTTTTTGGATGGGAATTCATCAAATGACTCCTCCCGCTCTGGGCGGAGTGGAAGGGAGTGTCAGACTCTTACTGACTAAAACCCACCCGTGTTCCGGGCCAGCGGTAACCCTTTCGGACAATCCCGCTGACCCGGCAGTCAGTGCGCTACTTACACCTCACAGTACAGTACTTCACACCTCACCCCCGCTGACACGTGAACTTGTTACTGCGCAGCGACTCGCCTTGTGTTCCGAGCCGCCATAAAGTTTGAATCGGGCTGTACTGACACTGACAATGTAACAGTGTACTACTTACTATTAATTACAGGCGTGTTTATGACGCAACGACTGAATAGTGTGGTAATCCCTGGACTATTATAGAGCAAGATAATTCTTCCGTCTGACTGAAAGTCTCAACATTATTACGATTTGATTCTGCAAATATTTATGAAATTATTTGGAAAAACAAAACGTTCCCACGCAAACAATAACTTAATAAAAACAATGGACTACTTAATTTAAACCAATAATAAAAATCAAAGACCAAGATACGACAAGTCGACACTTATTAGAAATAGATGGTACTCCTGTCGCAACGAACCATGTTTACTCCGATTCTGATGTCATTTATCTAAACTAATATGTGAGTGGTTGACCAAAAAGGGACCTCAAGGGAGAATAAATTGATTTCGAGTAAATCGCGCTTGAAGTTTCGTGTAGAAACAAGTTTCGACTCGTGCTCGGCTCACAAAAAAATTCATAAAAAAAAACTACGGCACCTAAAAATATTCTGGTTAGACCAAAACAAAGCTAAAAGACCACAGATTCAAAAATTAAAAAAAAAAAACGTTTCCAATCCCTCCAGGTCCCTTTTTGGTCAACCACTCACATATTATAAATTAAGAGACAATATTTGTTTTTTTGTATGATTGTTTGTTTTGCTTTCACACTACAGCTGAACGGATGAAAGGCTCATGGGTAGACCTAGGTTAGGACATAGGATACTTTTTATCCAACCGAAGCCGCGGAGTGCAGCTGGTGTACATAATATATTTTTACATAATTTTGCGCCGATCAAAGGCATGAACTGCAGATGCGCCGGCTGTTCAATATTTTTGCGAGCAGCGTGCAGAGCCCCCGCGGTCACTGGCTGCGGTCAGTTATTATGATTTCTTCAGCTTTACAGATTAGATCAAGCGCGCCGAATGGTAACCAAAATATCGATCTGCTTAGCTTTGAGTTCACTGTATCATTGTGCGCCCCACCTATAACGTGTCGATGTCATGACACGCGTACTAAAGCGGACGATCGATTTAATACTATAATTTGAAAAGCTTGAGATCGCCTAGTCACGCACCTCCCTTTCATGGGCACTGGGCAGTGGTAACTGAAAATATTGTTGGTTCTAAACAACACAACATCCGACAAATAGCGTTAACGATGTCTGACGACTGACTTAATGAAATACATAATAATATGAATGTCTTGTTTAATATAAACTCAATTTAAAAAGCATACCTAATAATCTTTGCAGATGTCGTGTTCGGTGTTTGTAGAGAAATAATATCTTCAAGCGTGTATGCGTTGGATTTATTTAATTTTTATTGTTATGCAACGGATTTGTCAATGTTTCATGAGTTCCAAACAAGCAAATTTTATCATGACGTTTTGGATTATCCAAAAAGTTCACTCTTTGATGCAATCTAACCTTTTTATTCAAAGTGGTTTCTTATTATTTATTTAAGTTTGAAATCAAATATATTGTATACGTAAAAAAAACACATAAGTAAGTACATGATTATTTTTTATGAAAACTGTAGATCATTATTTTGAATATTGAAATAGTTCCACGTTATTGAGTGCATGAGAACGTGTTGTCCATTTTGGTGATAAGTATCCTGTCAAATAATAATAACAACATTCAATGTAAATTAACTGCAATATAAAAATAACAAGTCCAGTAAGTATAATTTTACTTGCAAGTGGCAATGAGATATGGGTTGAACAGGGATCTTAATGCGGAATAGGAATGAAAAAAGAAAGAAAGATAAAACGTTGTATTTGAAAGAACTTCAAAATCGCGTCGCAACAGAATAAGTAAGACCTTATTAATATACAAAAAAAATACTCATTCAAATAACCCTACTAGGTACCTGTCAATATTTATAACTGGCTGTGACGGGTATTGCATATTGGGTGTCGATTATGCCAGATTTCGAATTTACAGTGTGTCTGCTGCAGCTTCAAAAAACTGCCACAAGCTTGAAAATAGTTATTATTTGTTTTTTTTTTTTAAATCATATAATGGTAATGGTATTTTTGTACTAAAGGAACCAGTTGGTTACTTATTGACATACAGGGTGGATTTTTGAGAAGGGGCAGTAAGTTCAGGTACCTTAAGGCGATACCTTGAAAATAAAACGTAGCGACTGATCTGATGCATGCAAAAGAAGAGAGGTGGCTATGCTGTGCGTGCCCTCGGAATAAAACGACCTATGTGCCAAAACGAATTAACTCCTTTTTTAACAAAATAAATTAAATTTAAAACTACTTTGAGTAAACTTTGATATGATAATCCATACTAATATTATAAATTAGAAAGTAACTCTGTCTGTCTGTATGTTACCTTTTCACGCCTAAACCACTGAACGGATTTCGATAAAATTTGGCAGAGAGATAGATTGCATCCCGGGGAAGGACATAGGATAGTTTTTATTGATATACCTCGCAGGCGAAGCCGCGGGCGGCAGCTAGTTCTCTATGTTTTAAAGTAAATTTCATTGAATAACTCTTAGGCCGCTTTCACATTTAGGCGACTTTAGCAGCGCGACAGTCGCGCGACCGTCACCCATTCAGAATTTCATAATAAAAACAGAAGCGCACCGGCCGCGCGTCCGCTGCGCTTCTGTTTTTATTATGAAATTCTGAATGGGTGACGGTCGCGCGACTGTCGCGCTGCTAAAGTCGCCTAAATGTGAAAGCGGCCTTAAGCGTTATGCCGAAAAAAATAGATATAACTGCAATTTTATGTATCGTGTAAAATTCATAGAATCGTGTATTCCTTTTACATGATACTAGACCATGGAGTAAAAAAACATAAACCTACCAAAATGATAAATCCCTATTCCACATACTACACGAAATAGAAAAACCACAATTTTTTCAATATATTACCTTAACCATTGTAGCTACAGAAAAACGTTCTTAGGAGACTGTCCTTACGTTTTGAGTACCTACTTATCATTATTCACATATTGTGGAAAAAAAACAGTACGTCCAGTCAGCTACAAAAACGTCAATTCTCGCGATTTATCTTTGAGATGCCTATCTATACGGTTTTGTATAAGGATTAAAATACTCTTATGGACCAATTGAGTTAAAGAAGTACTAGAAAAGTCACAAATCGCAACAAAACTTTTCCATACATTTAGTAGTAATTAATCATCTTATCTACGATCGTTTATAGCGTACGCTATTACCAGATATTGGAATAGGTAGAGTATATTTACCTGAACTTCTAAGGAAGTAAGTAACATAGAGTGGATGATACCTTCCTCTATAATCTGTATGATAAGTCTTGACATTTTCATCCCGGGATTTAAGAAATTACAAATCATTTATCGTACTTTGAATTCATTATTATTTCAAAGAATCTAATTACGTTTTTAGAGTAAAATTGTATCAACAACTGTTAAAATACTTACATGGTCTTATTTTCCAGGCTCAGAAATCCACCCTGTATATGGGTTTATTTATAAATATTGCTTAAATCTAAGAGTCAAATGTCGAACAAAAATAGGTGGTGAAGTGTATTTAGTTTAGTATAATCAGAACCAATGTTTAACCTTAATGTAGGAACGCCTTGCTATCTCTGCTGTAAATATTCTAACATCGTCATACATGAATATTATTGAAGCTGCACATTATTTTAATTAATTGCTTATGTGGAGAATACGAACTATTGTTAGTAAATGAAATGTATGGAAAAATAAGTACAAAATATATTGAATAAAAATGTGTTTGGGATACGTACCTATAGATATTTGAGCTCATGATTTTGATTGCTTTGACACCTGTGACAGGATTTTATTAATTATACAACTGCAAGCGTTGCTGTAGTTTTAACAAGAAAGTTGTTTTTTTCATCAAGCTATGCTTTGTCTTCAAGTAATAAAAGTAATGTTGGCTGTGAGTTACAGAGAATTAAACCTCTGTGCAATTCAATCATTAAAAATTCTCAATCAACAATGTGAAAGTTAGAAAAACTGGCATCCACACATTTTTCACGTCAAGATACCTGATTAGGTATCTTGACGATACCTAATCTGGTATCACGTTATATAATCATATAATTCACGTTATATGATTATATAACGTGAATTACGATGTAGACTAAAGTGTATTTCAAATAAACTTGCGATAAATGTCATTCAACCACCCTGTACCAAAAAGTCCAAATAACTTACGATAGATATCGTTCGTCATACAAAACTGTCGCTAACATTGCATCGGTTGAGTTTCATAATACCAAACACGGAGTAGGTAAGTCAATGTTTTGATCGTGTTACCGACACTGCCATTTTTTTCGTATGGTTTGGAAATATTGGGATACATTAGTAGAAGGAGGTGAACAAACTTTATCGCAAGTTTATTTGAAATGAACTATAGTAATTTATTGTTTATAATAGTTAATTACGGTATTTATTCATACATAAGTTGTAGTAAAGAAATGTAGAATTCATTTTTGAGGCGAGGTCCTAATCCACAGTGCTCATTGTTCCAAAATAAATATGAAAAAATCATAGGCCAGAATTTAAACTAGGTACTTACTCAAAACAAAATATTTCACTCATTCAAGCAGTCTTAGAATTTTATTTTTTCTTTTTGACGTTTATTTAGCTAGGGTTGGTCCCTACCTAGATATATGGCCTACGGTGATGAATTCATCTAGGTATTAATCATTTACCATGAAATAACGTAATAGGTCGGGGGAAAAGTTTTTTCGTATTTTTTATACAAATTCAAGACTTTTTTTTAAATATTTTATTTATATTTGATTATAATAATACTCGTCAAAATATAGCGAACATCTGATTTTTTTTTCGCGTCTTCAGGTTTGGTCCCATAGTAAAAGTTGTTCATAATGATGAGTACAATGACCTCTTAAGAGGTTGTTTTACCAATAACCCTGTATAATGTGCTATTTTGATCGATAATTTGTTGCCATTTTGTAGGTAGTGACATAATCTCATTACTGCAGAAAATTACTTGGTACATCTGATCAAAAAACTGCGATAAGTAGTTTCGACAGTCTTAACGTGACTGTTAAACTAACACTACGTAAAGAATTCTGAAGAGACCAAAGCAGGTGGAATTCTGAGGGTGCAAGGTCAGGACAATTCATGGTGGATGCATTAACACTTCTCAACCAAGCTCTTTCAATTTTTGCTGACTGGCTAAAGATGTGTGTGGTCTGGCGTTATCATGATGAAAGTTATGTGTGTGTGGTCTTTCTTTCTGTTGATCAATTCCGGGCGTTTTTTCTCAATGTATGCTTGAGTCTCATCAATTGTTGGCAGTAGAGATCCGAATCGATGGTTTTCCGAGTTAATCTTAGTAAAAATTGCGAGTTAATCCGTGTTTCGCTATAGTCTGTGGAGCTTGACTGCCCTTTGACCATGATTTTTTCGCACGGACTTGTCGTAGGTGATTCACACACTTTCCATCACCAGTGATTAATCTTTTCAACATTGGTTCAGTTTCATTAAGTATCAATAGAGAATCGCAAACGAGTACCTACACGATTCATTAGGTTTCTTTCAGTGAGCTCGTGTGGCACCCAAATATCGAGCTTTTTGTATACCCAGACCTTTTCAAATGGGCCAAAACTGTTTTGTGGTCAAACCCTAACTCTTCAGCTATATCGTAACTACTGATATGCCGATTTTTTTCCACTTTTTCAAAAATGCTAACGACTTTATCCGTAACAGGGTGACCAGAGCGAGCTGCATCTTTGACATAAAAATTCCCGGCTGAAAACGCTTGAACCAACTTTGTGCTACTCTTACTGACACTGCGTTAAGTCCATAAACATAACATATTTTTTTCGTGGCTGGTGTCACATTTTTCCCTTTTTTGTAATAAAACTTCAAAATGTATCGAATTTCTTCGTAAATTCACTCATTTTGGCGGAAAGAGCAAATATTAAAAGTGGTGGGAAGTGGTTTTTATTTTTTATAATGTCATCTATTTAATGGTATTAAAACCAGCCAGGTACAACCAGTACAGCCAAAGAGATTTTACTACAACTTTATACCTATAAGAGTGAGTTGCATTAACTAACTACAACGTATAACGATACCCAATGCCTTGACAGCCGTCAAATCTCCGGTTAAGCGAAATTCGGATTGCATTATTTTAACAATCATTAAAATGACTTCACAAATAACGATAACATTAACCGCTCAACTTTGGGCGGTTAAGGGACAGTTACGTACGATATATTATTATGTCATCAATTTTTTGGAGTTTGGCATTAAATTCCTTTTAAATGTTGTCCCATGCTTGTTTTTTTTTTTGTTGTTTTGTGCTAGTCTCGACTGTTTTTGCGCATCAAAACTGTTTTTCTGCAAGGATTTGTAATCTACTAACTTCTACGTTGCTAAAATTAACACGTCAGTGCGCAGTCATCGTGTTTATTCCATAAGCACAATCAGCCTGTATTGTTTCCATTGCTGAGACACAGGCTTCCTTCCTTCCGGTGGGAGGGAGTGATCCACCACGAGGGCCCAGTGCGGGTTGGTAGATGTCACATGTCGAATTTTTAGTTCTAGGACATGCCGGTTTTCTCACGAATTTTTTTCTCCACCGTTTTGAGAGCAGTGGTGATGAAATAACCTCTCCCTAAGGGTATTTTGAGCGTTCCATAAAATCAAAAATAACATAGTGTACATAACAAAGCATTTTTATTACTGTAAATACACTACTCAATACACTTACTGGTACTTATATTAATTTCAACATCAGACGACTTAGAAGTAGGTAATATTTCGTCTAAAAAAGATGCAGGTTGCTCCACCGATAAAAAATACTTAAACACCGCACGCTCGGCACTACATGTGCAGTACCGACGTCTGCCCACCATATAGTTGCAACAGTATCCAGCAAGAGCAGCTCACTGTTAGAAATTGAATTTCTAGGTACCTAAATAATGCACCTGAAAAGAAATAGAGGATTTGTTTTAGAAAATAAGCGTATTCTAATTAAAATTATTATTGTTATTTTTGGTGTGCTGGATCCACTACAAAATAATGTTCTTTCCCGCAATCAGCAGGCGCAGTATGCGTTTGTTGTGAAAATCGACATAGAATGTAAATATTCCTGAGTGCAAACCATCATAATAAATATACAATTTCAATACTTTCTTGCATCATCAATACGCACACTTTCGTCAAACTGCATTTAGATGGTATGACTGAAACAAGCGATTTTTTTTTTGCGTTCACAAGTATGCAGCAGTCTCGGACAATATCTTCGCACATTGTGTTGAAATCTTCCTGAACGTTAGCACAACATCCTTCTGGAGTAAATGTTGTAATACATCGTCCAATAATACAATGCTTCAATTACATACAGGAAAACAGAAATATATATTTCATGCAATTCGAAAGAAACTGAAAAATAAAATAAATGTTATTGTCACTCGACACTTGACTTTCCGACAGTGTCAGATAGTGATGCGGCTTGATTTTATTTAACTTGTTACTCGAGTAAATAAAATAAAGGTTCGAATCCATTTTCACTCGAAGTGCCCCTCGATGTAGTCGCGATTAGATAAATATCACCAACACTGCCACACTAGTTAACTGTCATTTTTTGATAATAAACCAGGGAATAGATATATTTCGTGTTATTAACCGTCAAAATACTGTGATGTACAGAGTCACAGAATTTTAATAAGAAAAAATACATGTCCTCTGGGTTAGTGCTGTCAGTTGATAAAGTGGAATTTGTCGTTAAAATTGTCATTGATTTAACAGATTAATCTGATAATTTAAACAGTGTAATGTGAGTGGGACAAAACGCTCTTTACTATATCGAAAAAAGCCAATCTTAGCCGAATGTCACTGACTTAAACACCAATGTATCAATAAAGAACGTTTACCGTATTTTGGATCTTCCTATGATTCTTTTCTTGAATTTTTGTTTTGTGTGCGTTTCAAACGTACGAAGCTGTTGGGAACTGCCCTACCTTAGATCGTTAATGACTAAGTAACATCACTAGTGTCAAAAAAAGAAAGGGTGATGACAACTTTTTTTTTTTATAATTTATTTCATGACCATAGATACAAGTCTTTCAGTCGAATATGGTGATGACAACAAGCTTGAAGTGTTGCCCTTGTCAAAAAAAATTACCCACGTACATTTTGGGGAAAAAGACTTCTTGTCACCCTTTTAACTTTAACATTTTACATAATGGTGCAACATCAGATATCATAGTTAGATTCTATGGTCATTGCTAATATTACTTTTAAAATTAACTTTGACGGAAACTATTTATTTATTTAATACTTCAAGCACATAAATGTACAGAGGCGGACTTAATGCCATACAACTACTTAACTATAACGGAGCTCTTTATGCAACACACCCTAAAATACGAAAAAACTTTTCCCTGATTTATTTATTAGCTATGCCTAGTGCCACTTTTGTTTTGAGTAATTTACTATAGAACAAAACACAATACATTCCCTTTGAAATACCCATACGTTTGTGTTTCATTTAGTTGGAATGCTATCATGAAATTCATAGTCTCTGCACATTATCTCACGATGTATATTATACAATATATTTACATAATATATAACCAATCTTATCTTAATGCTTCACTGAATGTAGCCCTGCCTACTTTGTAATCCACTCACCCAGATATTATTGTCACGCTTTCATCTCTGTTATCATATAATATAATACTGTGCTCGGTTTTAGGGTATATACCTTTATTGAAGTCCTAATGTAATAAGCCTATGCTATATTATCCTACAGAATTGTTTAAATATATAATAATTTAATAGATAAATAATTCATAGGCCTGTACATAACCTATTTTGAAATAATTTCATACTGTCTTTATGTTAAGATTTGATCACAGTTTATTGAGATTCCACTTATTCATGTTAGTTATCGTAAATGTGTGTTTTATTAATTTCAGAATATCCTTGTATTTAACGGACGGTTTCATTTAAGTCATAACAAACTATATACTCCAACAATAAGGGTAATCATAAAGGATAACATAATTCAGCTGTGATTTAACTTAATATTATAGTGACTTCCGATACCACTTTATACATACCGGGTAGTGATGTGAAACACACATATGCGTTTTATTTTATTTTAGATGATTAGTGTTGTTTCCAAAGCAATAAGTGTTTTTAATAATATTTAGCTTATTGTTCTATCTGTACTTATTTACTAACGTTGAATTAACTTTGTATTTGTTATATAAAATTATATATTACAGTTAATGTAACGCATGTAATGCACTTTTGTGTAACAACTGATATGTAAGTTAGTTCATTCTGTTTTATAAAAATGGAATAAATAGGTTCCGATTGAAATATTTAGTTTTATTAACAATCCATCAAAAATCTACAGCATATTATACTAGGTATATTTATTTATTATTGAGGTTTTAAAATAGGTACAAAAAAACATAAGTAACCCTTTTTGGTAAGCGGGTAAAAAAGTGGCCATCACGCCTATATAGCTACTCGACAACTTACAGGCAATGCCACAGAAATTCTATGGTATAGCCTCGTAGCGAGTGGTATTTTGTAGCTACCTATTTAAAAATGATAGCGTCTTATCACTAATGAACTGGATACCGTTATACATAAAAATAGTCTGTGGAATTTTTACCAAGAAAACTCAAGAGTCAATATAGAAAACAAAAGTACCTACCAAAACACTATTTTCTAATCTGACCAATGTATGAAATTATGAACCACTGACGTAGAAGATGCTGTTGTACTTACTTATAACATAGAACGATCGCTGATTGTCCTATATGCATAGAAAGCGGCATGGTTAACTATTAACGCCTTTTGAAACATGCTTAATTTTCTGGTTACATAATCATATTTTTATTAAAGTAGGCAATGATGTAAAAGTTTGACCCACTTCCTTATAAAGCCTTTTGTACAACAAGGCACGGCGAATGAACCGCGCCGTAGAAAAAACTTGTCTGTCAATAAGCTTCCATCGTGATCCATACAACACTGACGGCCATGCCTACATACGGCGGATATACCGTAGTTTTTCACGGCAAGAAAAATGTGAGTGTACAAAGGTTCTTAGTGTGTAAGTTGAAACTTTCGCTTTCATAACTACTGTGCCACTTATGTTCTGAAGACTGAGTCCTGAACTAAGTAAGTTCACAAGCAAATGATACAGATACATTATCGTCCTAATAAAGAAGACAACGAAGCAACTGCACCTGTTCAAGCATAATTCAGCATAAATCATGAAAGGAACAAAGCACTAACGAGTCACCGCCCCCTAAACTGCGACCAATCCAGTTGGATGTAGCTAGGGGATGGAAGGTCGCTCCGCCCACTCATACTATCCACCCACTACTTATTACCACCCCAGTCTGAAGAATTTTATGACAGAGGACATAATCATTTGGCGGCGTCTGATTGTTGTGCTTTATCTACGGAACTGAAGACATCAGAAACGTGAGTAACTTTCATATTAATTCTTTATACCGGATTATTAGAATAAGTAATCCTAATTAATGTTTTTTTTTTTCGGTTGCTCTGATTTTATTAACATTCGACAAAAGAAACCCACACGTAAGCACGGATATTTTCTATTTCTCTAAGTTCTTAATTAATCGTAAAAGCATTTAACTGTGATCAATATATTGTATGAAGTCTTTCTTTCCATTTCCGTCCTAATAAAATAGGTCATGTTATTTTTGTCTAATGTTTTAAAAATGTTACCTAGCTCTTATTACCTGCTTGCTTTTTAGAAAGATTATGATTAACTTTTAAAATGCAGTGCGACCCATGGATTGTCCGTAAGGTATTGCTCACGCCATTATTAACTTACTTGCCAATACAGTGTTGGGATTTCCAGAGATTATTTAGATTACAGCTAAAGCTATAGGTTTTCTTCATAAAGTTTTACAACTGTTTTCTAAACCCAATTTCATCATCACATCATCATTTTCCTGCCTTATCACGTCACGTAATAACAATTTATTTGGAGTCACAGCGCGTCTTATTTTTCATAAATGAACACATAGTTATAAGTTCATGTATGTATTACCTACCTCTGCAAGATATTTGCCAAAGTTTTAACTTTTTTAACGTAGATTGGCAATCATTTCTTATTGGTTTCATTATTTAGTTTGTGGGTTTTATGGACTGTCCATGTCAAATGTCTCCCAGCCCCTTCATAGACTACGGTTGCACACACGGAGAAACACCTCTGGCTATGTTGCATAGATATTTACCATGTTATTTATAAACGTTGCTTAAAGTTAAGAAGTTTAACAGACGTTAATCATTGCTTAACTTTAAGGGGCTTACAGGACCTAAACACAAAAAACGCAAGTTTTAGAAACAATAAAAGTATATGATCGACTGCAGTAAACAAAATCAGAAAAATATATGATATTCTTCAGGATATATGCTAGGTAGATAGTGTGTTGAAAACATAATACAACTAATTTAATACGATACCTCTAAAAACTTTCTTTTTACAATAAAAACCATACTAATATACGTACAATCATTATGATTTTTTGTCAGATTATTCTACAAGCAACATATTAAAATACTAGTGTTTTAATTTTTTAGTCCAATCAATAGATTTTTTGTAATTAAATAATCTATACTAATATTATAAAGAGGTAAAGTTTGTGTTTGTAAATTTGTGTGTAGGGGGTAATCTCTGGAACTACCGGTCGGATTTGAAAAAATATTTTTGTATTTGATAGCCACATTCTTGAGGAAGGCTATAGCCTATATTTACCATCACGCCATTACCCTTAGGACCTGAGCAAAAAGAAAAAAAGTGTGAAAGAACGCTAAGCAAAAAAGAAGTAATCGCGCGGGCAGGCGATGAGTTGCGACGGGGTGGGTCGGCGGAACAAGAAATCTTACGCGGACGAAGTCGCGGGCAGAAGCTAGTTGCTTCATATTTTGCAATAAATTACCAGCGTTGTGTCATCGCGCTTCTCTTTCTTTTCTATGCTGTCCGACAGTGACCGAGCTTTAGGTCATGTAAGCCCCTTGAGCAACATTTATAAATAAAGGGGTTAACCACCGAAGGGTTTTTGTAAGATACTTGGACAGATTAGTATTCCCTATTTATTAATGTTGTTGCATAAAACGTTCGCGTTTCGGCTAGTATGTGCCTACCTATTCCAGTAGCAACACAGGTTTTAAAAAAATCTGTGCAGTCCTTCATATGATGCGAACTATTAATTGTAGGTAAGTACCTTAGCTGCGTTTCACTTTTTATGAAGCTTCATCGTCCATCACCAGCCTGCTGTTTCCTTCACCTACTACTCAGCACTGGCCTCTCTCGTATTAAGCATACCACAGCTGAACCATTTATTAAAATGTGGTGGTAAACATTAATTACAACTTATTAGCAAATCGCCAATATTCAATTTGGTCACTTTTTGCGTTCAATAATACGCTAGAGGTTCTTGTATTTTGCTAAACTGACTCGACAATAAAGTTAATAAAGAGGCTTGTGGTGCCACGGGTGACAGGTTAAGCTACGCTTTCCGTGGTTGGTCCGTGGATGGGTGACCATCTTTACATACCAAAGCCCTGCGTGCCTCGGAAAGCACGTTAAGCCGTTGAGCCCGGCTGTCATTCGTGGATCTTTGACAGTCGTTACGAGTCGTCGTCAGAAGCCCGAAAATCTGACAACCAGTCTTACCAAGGGGTATCGTATTACTAGTAACTGGGTTGTGGAAGTAAAATAGGCAGTTACTCCATGTAAAATAATGGTATTCAGCTGCATCCGGTTAGACTGGAAGCCGACCCCAACATGGTTGGGAAAAGGTTAGATAGATGATTTAAAAATAAAGTTAATATACCTAGCACCAGATCAGATGAAAAGGAATTTGGAACCAGAAATGTTTAAATTCAACCATACTTTCTCAAAACCAGCGCGTAAATAAGATGTTTTCTGTAAGGTACAGTTACCGGCACGTAACTTGGCAAGACATTTTCGTAGTGGGGGAAGTTCGCGCATATAAAAATGTATGAAATTGTGCGTGCGCAAACTTTCCCCACTACAAAAACTCTTGCCAAGTTACGTGCCGGCAACTATAATTGCTCATTTTTACAGTTTTATTTTTGTTAATTATAAAACACATTAAAATGGTATACTATGCTCTAATAGAATCAAGGTTGAGATATAGTGTTCAGTTTTGGGGGAATAGTTTTAAATATAACTGCCAGAGAGCTTTTGTACTCCAAAAGAGAGCCATACGAACCATGATCCGGAAATCACAAATAGAGAGCTGTCGGCCCCACTTTATAAATTTGAAAATTCTTACTGTGCCCAGCCTCTATGTTTTAGTGTTGTTAGTGAATTTAAAAAAATACCTGCATATCTATGAAACTGATGAGGAGAGACAGTTGAGGGAAAGTACACGCAGGAAAGATTTTAAAAACAATATAATAACCCCAACTTGATATTATTCAACATAGTCCTCAATATCAAGCAGTGCAGATTTTTAACAGGTTGCCAAATTACAGTTTTTAAGTCCAATGACTTAAAAACTGTAATTTACAAGAGCTCTTTTAAGGCAAGACTTAAGCGTTCCTATTGGGGAAATGTCTGTATTCGATAGACTATGACATATCCACGTTTTAAACATTTTTGATATTAGTTAATGAGACTGGGAAATATTAGTTTGTAGTTCATGAGAGACTGTGTAATATTGCCTTGTAATGTTTGTTGTATTACCTATTTATTTAAATGTTTTATTTTTTGTAAATTCTATGATTTATTGTATTATGAATGTGTCAGTTTGATAATTTTTATGATTTCAAACACAATGTGAATCTTTCCTGAATAAAATAGAAATAAAAAATAAATTATACTCAATGGCGCATTTCTGCTTCTGCACACTTTGCTGTCATATAAACTTATTACTTTGCAAGAACTACTCTGTCGTCTGGTTAGCCGACAAGCAAGTTAGGTTATAATTTTATTCAGTTGTATAATGTACTAGCTTCTGCCCGCGACTTTGTCCGCGTGAAATTTCTTGTCCTCCCGACCCGCGTTATCACTTCGTTTTCGCTTAGCGTTCTTTTTGAATTTTCCCTTTATGCTCGGCTCCTAAGGGTCGTAGCGTGATGCTAAATAGCCTAGCCTTCATCAAAAATTGGGCTATGAAATGCAAATACATTTTTTCAAATGCGACCGGAAGTTCCAGAGATTAGCGCGTTCAAATAAACAAACAAACTCTTCAGCTTTATTAGGGTTCCGTTGCCAAACGGCAAAAAACGCAACCCTTATAGATTCGTCATGTCTGTCGGTGTCTATGGATCTGTAATTTAGTTTTTTGCCACTGACTTCCGAAATTAAAGTTATTTTTCACTTTGTAGTGTTTTTTGGAAGGCGGTTGTTTTTTATTTTGTAATAAAGTTATTATTTTTCACTTTTTAGTGGGTCAGTTTGTAATTAATTTAAGTTACAATAGCCTAATGTCAACTACTCATCACCTTTTACAAAATATTGCTTTTCCCGATGCAGGGACGTTAATTGTTGAGGAGTTCTCCTAGTAAGAACCAGGAGAACTGTAGCTGATTGAGAAGTCACCATCAGCTTCACTTCAAAATACGCATTGTAACGAGCATAAATGCTTAGTAACCACATTTAAGTACCTAATCGAAGTGCAACCCGTGAAATACTTATTATTGTGTAGTTCCGATGGCTATCAGTAGTCTTCATCATCAGTTCCACTTCACCAAATGGTGCTTTCCGAGAGCAAAATATGCACGAGTTACTATAAAAAATACTCAAATCGCTATAGGTGTGCCTATAAAATTTGAGGGTTTCCCTCGATTTCCATGGGATTCCCTCATCAGATTCCGACTTGGTGACAATGGGACCACCTCGAGACCATACCTTTTCAAACAAAAAAAGAATTTAGAATCGGTCCAGCCATCTTCGAGTAATCGGGGAAGATACATAAAAAAAAAGGTTCCGACGAATTGAGAACCTCCTCCTTTTTGAAGTCGGTTAAAAATGAAAGCCATTGCTATTGATAGTGTGTTGCGCAATTACCCCGCAGAGTATGCTTGTGGCTAAGTAGTTAATAGCTGCACGGGTCGATAAAAGGTTGAAACTAAGCTTGCCGTGGTCAGTCCTTAGATGGGTGACCGTCATCAGAAGCCCGAAAGTCTGACACAACCAGTCTTACCAATTGTGGAGGTTAGATAGGCAGTCGCTCCATGTAAAATTCTGGGTTTCAGCTACATCCCATTAGACTGGAAGCCGATCTCAACATAGTTAAGAATAGGCTAGGTAGGATGATTTATCATGATATTTTGGGAATTTCCAAACTTTCCTGGAAATAAGTTTCAAGTTGTTTTTTTTTGTAGATGTTGTTAGCATTTAGAGAGTTTCTCCACTAGTTCGATCCGACCACTTCATCATTTCAGCCGAAAGACGTCCACTGCTGGACATAGGCCTCTCCCAAGCACCTCCACTTCGATCGGTTCTGTGATTCTCGCATCCAACGGGTTCCTGCGGCCTTCACAAGGTCGTCGGTCCACCTTGTGGGACGCCTTCCAAAGCTACGTTTTTCGTACCTGGTCGTGGAGTGGCCTCCACAACCCTTCGGCCCCAACGGCCATCTGTTCTGCAAGCAATGTGCCCTGCCCACCGACCCCTTAATCATTTTTCTTGGCTCGATGAAAAAATCTATTATACCTAGTACGTCATCGCGGTACGAAACTAGATCATTTGCTCATCCGACCGATAGCTATCGGGATCAAATCGAAGTATAACCTACTTGTCTTGACTTGTCTGTGTGGTGCCGGACTTAAAGAATTGCACCACCCCTTACTTCCCGTGGGTGTCGTAAAAGGCGACTAAGGGTCTTACCGGAGAATGGGCAGCAGCGTTCTCTATTTATTCCACCATCATACCATACTGCGATCGCCAACCCGCCTGCCAAGCGTGGCGATTATGGCAAACCCCCCCCAAAATTGGGGGAGGCCTGTGTCCAGCAGTGGACGTCTATCGGCTGAAACGACGATAACCTACTTCTTCAATCCAAGCTCAGTGACCTTTTGTTTTCTTTACCTACTTGATGCAACGGATCGGTACCCTGTGGGCCTGTGGGCCACACCTTAGGTCAACCAGTGCAAATGTCGAGGGACCCATCTGACACTCATAAACGTGGGGTGCGGATAATTATGTACCTACCCCACTTCACAATTCCGGCAATATGTTTGCTTCGCCATTATTGAATGCAGTTGGCCTTAAATTAGTGGTGGCTTTTTTAATTATGTTATCATTGAGTTACTTAAAAGCGTTTTTTTATTAGGTAGTTATGGTAGAGCCTTGCATATCCAACTAGTAAAATAGGTTTGATTTTCTGTTTCTCTACACCTTGTCGCTGCATGATGAAAGACGCAATTGGAATCCGACACTAAAGGCGAATTTCACCAAACTTTTATATCTAGAATAAATTTTGAATTTTTGTCACTTTTCCACCCTAGATCTGTCAGACGTTAATTTTATTCCTCAAATAAAAGATATCTGACTTTAGTAAAATCAGCACTAGGGAATCTAACTGTTCAGCGGGAACATTACTTAGGGCCGAATTTTGAGGAATAAAATATACATTATGTCAAACTGACATATTTGTTTTTCTGATAAAAAGTTATCTGATGATTCTGATGATTAAAATCAGCCCTAAATCCCATAACAGCGTAGGTATCTACAGGTAATCTCAAGTATGCTTTGTAATTCTCAGATAAAATACCTAAGTACGTCAATTTGAGACAAAACCCTCTAACAGGACTATCTTACGTAATATTTTTAACCTCTGATAAGTCACATCCAAGGCAACATCCGTCGGCCGGCCAAGTACCTACATGTTGTTCTTTTACAATAAGTAATCTAATGATTCGTATTTTACCTTTCTTTGATAAATCTTAAACCACGTTGAGTTTACTTCTTAAAATGAGCTTTGTACTAGTATATCCAAAGAAATCAATTCTACAATTAAACTTTGACACACTTACAGCCGGTCTGTATGTCTACTCTAAAATTCGAACCCTTGCGTCAAAATATTTTTTAACTAGCTTCTGACCCGTCGCGTCGCTTCACATCGCTCGCCTGTGCTACTATTTCGTTTCGCTTAGCGTTCTTTCTGACTTTTTTTTTTGCTCGGCTGTTAATGGTCGTAGCGTGATATTAAATAGCCTGTAACCTTCCTAAAGAATCAAATGCAAAAAGTATTTTTCAAATCTGACTGCTAGGTCCGGAGATTACCCCTACATACCTACTAATTTAAAGCAAAAACATTTACATCTCTATAATATTAGTAATATGTATAGTAAAACACCTTACAGACTTGATAATAGGTGGCAGTAATTTTGGCAATGTTTGCGCAACACATTAAAGAGATATTATCATTCTACCCCGTACCTATTACTTACAAAAGTCGAAAGCCAAAAGTTAACCACTAGTATAGCAATTAGTAAGGGGAGGCCTACAATCAAAACATGTAGCGTTTATCATTCATAGATAATTATTGAACCGAGTCCCCCGTCATTTTCACCGCACAGACGGTGTAATTGTGACCGGTACGTCACGCCACAATTACGAAAACATGTCAGTGTTTTTCCGATATAAGGTATAACTAGTGACCCGACATTTGGGTTTGGGTCGCTAATTCGAACGAAGGAGTCATGTCATACTTGGAACACCCTTACCGCAAGGTCTACGTGATGTGAACTCGGAAAGGAATAATTGTACTAAATTACTAACTTTTGTAATAGACCTCTTCTACTTTTGTTAAAGCCCTTGGCCATTACCTGCCTTCATACAATTATAAATTTAAAATGCTAGGGTCTATACTGTGTTCCAATTTTTTTAAATAATATTGTATACAAATGGGTCAGAAAACAAACCTGTGGATAGCTAATTCTAGTGCCACTTAGGTAAAAGTTGCGTGATTTGATTATTTGAATACAACCTCTAATTTATTATATTTTCGTTTGACAATTATTAAGATTTTTATAACCTTAATTTTCAATTACAATTTAATAATGTTATTCAAACAACAATTGTTGGAAAAAGTGGAAATGGAATGTGTGAATTATTGCGTAAGAATTATGAACTGAAATTATATCTTGCACGCTATTTTCAACTCTATTTCATTTCTGTTTAAGTTCATTGTAAATTAATCAAAAAAACTGCTCGAGCGTCTTGCTGCTCTGTCTGCGCTGACCGTAATGAGTCAGTCCCCAATGACAACGCCCCGCCCTTTGAGAACCGGCATATGTTCCTGAGTTGAGCATGGCAGTAGGCAGTTACTGGGGAGTACTGGGAACTTAAAACTATTCTATTACGAAGCTACTAGCTGACATAGTGTATCTGAAATTCCTTCTAAGACTATCTCTCTTATTCATAAACGTTGTTTTAAGTTAAGTAATGCTTACCGCTGCCGCTGCCCAACCATAGATTTTGAACGTATAAACGCCTCTTCAATTTAAGCAACATTCATAAATAAGAGACTTCACCTAACGCCAATCTTATACTGAGGTAAATGTATGGTTGGAATTAACTTGAATAATGAGGTAGGTACGTATACCTACTACATATATTACTGCCCAAAAGTCTACTACTGTACGTTTGATATATCAGACCGGAATGAGAAACTGTATAGGGAATAAGAAAGAGATTAAAACCGAAGAATAACTAGCAGGGGATCCAGAGGGGGGTTTAGGTGGTGTTTAGACCGGAATAACTCGGAAATACATCTTGATAAATTAGTAAGTGTAAATAAGTAATCATTTATTTACCAAAAGACTTAGCCTAGGTAACATCAGTGTTGTTTCAATAAGGGATATTATGGGTATGACTATTGCAGATGAGTAAGCTCGTCAAACTAGGAAATTCCTGTATCTTGCAGCACAGAAATTGTAGTCTATAAAAACTTCAGTAGTTAATTGTCATGTTTAATACAGCATGTCTGTACCACTACAATAGGTACTTAGCTTATAAATACCATCATCATCACAACAACAACGCGAGTGTCACGCGACACGACGCTAACGTACGCGATATGACGATGTGGTAATATGATAAAACCTCTATCAAAATCCCATTTATCTGTGCTGACAACCGAAGAGTTATTTTTTATATTTTACCGTATGATGTCGCCCTGCTGGCCTTCCCATTTGAATAATCAATCGATTATTAATGCCTGCCGTCGGTGACGTGGCAATATTCTTTCAAACTTTATAATATCCTTACAAGGGTGCATATTGGGTTTTGCAGATGATTTGATTACGTTATTGTATAACAAAATGAGATACATCCTGCATATTTTAGTAAGAAAACATTGATACTTTTGAGTACTTTTTAAATATATTTCGAAAGTCATTCTAGTCGTTTATCGATTATATCACTAGCATTGTGTCTCATTGTACGTATACATAATAGCATAGTAACAGTGGAACATTAGTTACATAATTATGTCATGGTGTCGTAGCATAGTCGTACTCGTAGCCCAGTTACCTTGATATCTTTTGTTCTACTCTACGTGTTACCTTATAAATTATCAGTAGAACAGTATGCAGGGTAAGTTTCACAAACGCAAACAAAACTGCAGTGCTCTTCCATACACATTGTACTTGGCACTCCGAAAACTAAAATCTAGTCCAAGTTTTAGTGATATTTGCTTCGTCAAATTAGCACTATGAACGATTTTTGCCAAGTCGATATTATAAAATCATTTTATAACATGTTTCATCGATCAGATAGTGCTTGAAAAATTCTTCTGTAAGTTTCATTTGATAGAAACGAAGATCACGGTGTCACCACCATACGCATACATTTTACAGCTGGCAGGCTCATTCTGAAAACTTCATTGAACGTAATAGATTTCGGTAAATTTGTCGATCAAAGTGCTTTCTTGCGGGATACCGTAAGTTACAGTTGTTATTGACACTGCTTCTATTTCCTCTCTTGTCTATAAGATTCCTTGCAGAATAATTTCTTGATTTAGCCGAGTCGTAGGTAACTATACTACAAAAAAACGAAACTACAAAGTTTGGCGTTAGCATAATCTAGTTACTAGGATAGGTCTAGAGTCAGTCGGGTCGGTAGCAAAAACCTCAACAACATCCAAAATATTGGAGCTAGCTTTATGAAATAATGGCTGTAATAGACAATTTTATAGTGCCTAAATCAATGTCATAAAAGTTTAAGATTATGAAGTTTATTTTGTATAAGAGTAAGGGCTGATTTTTCAATCATCTGATAACTTTATTCGAAGAATAATTTTGAAATTTTGACAGTTTGTTCATACAAAAACTGTCAAACGTCAATATTATTCCTAGAACAAAAGTTATCTGGCGATGGAAAAATCAGCCGTAAGTTAAGTAAAAATTACCATTCCACTACATTTTGAAAAATGTGCAACGGTATCAAGTATGCATTTTTTAAACATTTTAGTATTTTGTATTGCTATACCACGAGCTGTTAATACAGCTGTAATATGGTTTGGCATGTTTTCCACCAAATATCTGAGCCGATGCTGAGAAATATTCTCTCATTCTTCTCTCAGTGCTTTTTCAGTTCACGAAGCGAGATTGGAGAGGAATTTCGAAAAAAAAAGCAATATCTGTGTGTCTGTCAGTGCCATTGTAGCTCGCTAACGGCTGAACCAATTTTGAAGATTTTTATTGTTTGAAAGGTTACTTGATCGAGAGTGTTCTTAGCTATAATTCAAGAAAATCAGTTACGCTGTTTGAAGATTATCAGCTCTTTTCTAGTTGATGAATTGCTATGAGCATCTTCCGCAGGTCCGATTGACTTAAAATTTGGTATTTCGTTACTTCAATCATATTAAAAGAACATAGTAACTTAGTGCTGCTGCAGCATCACCTGGAGTTTGCAGAATATCCAACTCCCTTAGCACAAAGCAGAGGTATTGTGTTTGGGCTCCTTGGAATGGTCAATGGTCTTAATGAAGAAGTTATAGATAGAAGGTGATCAGGGGCTGACTGATATATTAGACACAATAGCATACATTCATTATTGCTGGGTATAAGCCTCATCTGTTTGGCGTCATTAGCCGTCCCCAATATTATAAAAAAGTTTAATATAAGTTGTAGGAAATATTTCCTACAACTTATATTAAACTTAAATAGCCAATATATATTATTATTTTAGTTTTTAGAGGCTTTTGTTTTAGTCGGGGGTATTTTAATCTATTTTTATTTATGGTTTTTAATACAATCACCAATAATAATGATTTTACTTCTTCCTACGAGTATTTGTAATGAAATAAACTTTAATTTAGTTTTTATTTTAAAAGGATTGCTCGATTATTTTAAAAGTTATCGCATTTCTTATAACAGACCCGCTTTCTTAGTGTATTTTTGGAGTGATTGAATGCTAAGATTGAATGTACACAGAACTACAGAAGTATGGAGGCAAAGTCGGAAACTTTATGTCGCGTGTGCGGGGACAAAGCTTCGGGAAAACACTACGGGGTGGCCTCGTGTGACGGCTGTAGAGGATTCTTCAAGAGAAGCATAAGACGGTACCTAATCATTATTTATTAATTATTCCTCAATAGCCAGCGGCGTAATTGCGTAACACATTAATTAACAGTAGAAATGCCTTCCATTTTGACAGTTCAACAAGATTCATTGCGTTATTTACGATGTTGAGCAGACAAGTTTTTCGAACATCAGAAGCAATGGATTAGCAATATCAATTCAGATTGTGATTGATAGTGTGATACGCAATTTTAGGGTGCTGATCAAGTTACGAGTAAATATTATATGCTGTCAAATCTTTTGTAAGGCGGTTATTGGTCTAGAACAATTATTATCGACAGGCTAATAATTTTTAAGTAATAACAAATATTTTAAGTTATTTTTTAGAGTACCGTACCTCAAAAGGAAAAAACGGAACTCTTATAGGACCACGTTCGTCTGTCTGTCAACTTTTTCTCAGGAACGCGTGGAGGTATCAAGTTGAAATTAATATCAAATACGTAGTTGTACGATCACTCAGACTTTAGAGGTCTAAAAACAAGCTTTTCAGTCAACTAAATAAAATAATCAGGCCATTTACGCGACGTATTTTGATACCCGCAAATAAATCAAAACCTTTACGGTACCTACTTCCCGCTGACCTAGAATCATGAAATTTGGCAAGAAGCAAGGTCTCACAAGCACAAGTAAAAGAAAAAGGCGATGTATGTGAGAACCTTTTTCAACCACAAAGTTAAGTTAGTTATTAGGATAAATTCATCCCAACTACGGAACCGTTCATTATGCCCGTGCTTTCATGACTATAAGACACTATTAGGCCTATAGAGTTCAATTTAAAGTGTTTAACTTTAAGTACATAAATAAAACAAAGCAAGTCATTACAAAAAAAAATAGGCACGTAACACCATTAATAATGAATTTAAACGATAATAGACAATCATTGTGCATGCGTGTTTAACAATACGATATTTACGCTAAATTGTAGGGTAATTGTACGCTAAACGCTGTGTATAGGTAATAACACTGAAAAAACTGGCCAAGTGCGAGTCGGACTCGCACACGAAGGGTTCCGTACCACAAGGCAAAAACGCCAAAAAAAAAACATGTTTGTTGTATGGGAGCCCCCCTTAAATATTTATTCTATTTTAATTTTATTATTTAAGTTAAAATACAACTGAGTATTTTGTGAATATTTCAAGTGTTGCAATTTTTGATATCGAGCAAAAAAGGGCAAAAAAATCGCGTTTGTTGTATGGGAGCCCCCCTTAAATATTTAATGTATTTTGTTTTTAGTATTTGTTGTTATAGCGGCAACAGAAATACATTATTTGTGAAAATTTCAACTGTCTAGCTATCGCGGTTCTTGAGATACAGCCTGGTGACAGACAGACGGACAGACGGACAGACGGACAGACGGCCAGACGGACAGACGGACAGACAGCGAAGTCTTAGTAATAGGGTTCCGTTTTTACCCTTTGGGTACGGAACCCTAAAAACACGTCGCCTGCAACGTATATTTTCAGTGACTGCTTCACTGTGTAACATATTATTTTCCGTACCCAGTAATTTAGACTACGTATGTAAAGAAAATGGGCGCTGTGTGGTGGATGTGACGCGGCGGAACCAATGTCAGGCGTGCCGTTTCTCCAAGTGCCTACGTGTCAACATGAAGAAAGATGGTGAGTTGTTTCATTATCATCATAATTTCAGCCGAAAGACTTCCACTGCTGGACATAGGCCTCCCCCAAGCACCTTCACTTCGACCGGTTCTGTGCGTCTCGCATCCAACGGGTTCCTGCGGTCTTCACAATGTCGTCGGTCCACCTTGGGTGAGGCCTTCCAACGCTACGTCTTCCGGTACACGGTCGCCACTTCAGAACCTTTCGGCCCCATCGGCCATCTGTTCTGCGAGCTATGTGCCCTGCCCACTGCCACTTAAGTTTGGCAATTCTTCGGGCTATTTCGGTTACCTTGGATCTCCTGCGGATTTCTTCATTTCTGATTTGATCACGCAGAGAAACTCCAAGCATACCCCTCTCCATTGCCCTTTGAGTTGTTTAGTCTGATTAATTTATACCTTATTTTTTAGGGTTCCGTACCCAAAGGGCGCTGAAGGCTTAGGTAATAGGCTTCCGCCTATTACCTAAGCCTTCGGTGTCGTCTGTCCGTCTGTCTGTCAGCAGGCTGTATCTCATGAACAGATATGATAGGTAGACTATTGCTGATTTCTATTGCCGCTATAACAAAATAAAAGGGATCTCCATACAAAAAAGGTTTTTTATTTTTCGTTTTTTTTTGCCTTGTGATACGGAACTCTTCGTGTGCAGGTCCGACTCGCACTTCGCTATTTTTTTTAATTATGTGTTTTGCATGTAGTTAGGAGCTTCCCAGATCTCACTGGTCGCGTGTGGCCCACTAAGTACTTAGTAGTAAATTTGACAATTTTTGCCACCTTAATCTCTCATAAATGTAGGTAGCGCCTAGTTAAGCTATTTCGGTTTTCCTGGATTAGCTTATCTCAGTAACATGGACAGCGGCTTTCAGCGTTTCTCAACATCTATCGAGCCGTCATTTATTTCACAAGTACTAGACAGGAGAGTTGTCGTACCTGTAATTTTAGCGAATTAGCAGCAGACTGTGGTAGTAGGTAGTTTTTTTTTTGTATTATTTCGTATTAGGTAAGTACGTCCCTACTTATTTCAAACATGATGATCGGACGGCCAGGATTAATAATTTCAAAATAAATACGTAGGTATAGACAAAACCAGAATAATTCACTTTTATCACAAAATTACAAATTAAATATTTCATACAATAAAAAAACCATACCACAATCCGGTAGCATAATGTTCCATGGGATCTCTTCAAATAGTCAGATCTCATGGCAAATTGAAAATTACATGTACCTAAGTAGATAAAATATACAGATAGTAACAAATAAACAGATAGGTACGCTAAAGGCTCCTTCAAACAGGCCCGCCACGCGATAAAAACGCGCGCGACTCAAAGGCACCGCAAGTCGCGCAACAAGCAGTGGCTTTGTGTCGCGCGCGATTATTTATATCGCGTGTCGCGCCTGTTTGTAGGAACCTTATAACGCTCTATGGCGCCATACTAGAATTTCAATCCAAAAGGCGGCTTTACAGGCTATCATGGATCGTAGCTTCCTACTTAAGATATGATATTCTATTATGGGGTGTCTCTATAGAATTTAATAGAGTATTCCTCGCCCAAAAGCAGTGCGTTCGCGAACTTTGTAACGTGGAATGGTTATCTCATGCGAACTATTTTGTAAAAAGCTTAGCTGCTAGCTTACTGACAGCATCGACTACGTACATTTTTGAGTCTTATACTTTTGTTAAAACACATCAGGTAAGTACCTTTTTATAAAACTTCTGGTGATTATAGTAATTTTCGTACTTAGTAACTGATTTGGTTAAAGGAAACTGTTAATTAAATTACTGAATAAATTAAGTAGGTACTAACAAACTTACTGTAGGTACCTATGACATAACAAGAAACTGGAAATGGCACAAATTTAATCTTAAACACATAAAAAGTGTAACTTATGCAATATCTTTCACTCTTATTTTTGGACAGTAAAAAAACATGATGACAGTCGTGATATTGAACCGTGTACGGAACTAATTTTTACTTTCCACTTCGGTGTCGCTAAGAAAGTACTTCAATCTATGCACAATAGGTTACTTATTGTGCTTAGATTGAATTTTTATAATAATTATAAAATTATGTTTGTGTAAACGTTGCAAGTGATACAACTACATCGATTAAGTATGTATAAGTTTTATACGTATCTAAAAGACCTTCCCATTAGAATATTCTGAAAAAAAAATGTACTTGACTCAAGAATAACTTAGTTATAAGAATAGAAAATTATTGCAATTTAAAGCCAATAATAATAGCCATACAATTATAATTATTGTAATAAATTACAAAATATATAAGTAATAAAATAGGTACCTACCAAAGCTTTTAATTTGACTAAAATATTAAGTAACATAAGTTTCGCGTTACAGAAGGAAATAAGGGATCCTATTAATAATGATAAGCAGCATTCATGTATCTACCCATTTTATGTGAATATACATGGTTGGTTAGATTTTAATATTTTTAGGTATCTACTTACCAGAATTTATTTTACATAAAGATTTGAGCAGAGACTTCAGGCTAGATTTGACTGCTAACCTTCTTGTTTTATTCATAACGCTATCCATCCATTGCCGAATACTGTTTCCAGTTAAAAGTAAAATCGGAGCGATATTAATGGTAATCAATAGTGAACACGGGCGGGCACTTGTCCCAATAAAGTATTTATCCAGGGTGGCTCCTTCGCAGCATGTCTTTTCCATTAGGAAACATTTGAAGTATTTGCGGTACACAAGTGTTAGTAAGTGGTGAGTGAGAAAAAACGCAGGGGCCGACAAAGACGAGCTTTCCTCGTCCCTTTCATGTCAGCACGCAGGTTTCCGCTCTCACGAAGTCAAATATCAACAATTTCATAAATATAGAAATAGTAACGCTCGTTTTCTATGAGGGAAAAGGTCGAGGAGATTATTACAAGTACCTTGTTAATTTATATGTCTTTGTTAAGACTTCAGGTATAATTGCCAGGTAAGTAGTAACAGTAGGCTAAGCACCCCCTACTTAGGCTTACCTGAAGCTCTGTTTGCTTATGGCACGGAGTTTTAAAACATTGGCTTAATTACTATCATTGGTTTTAAACATTTTTATAGGGATTTACATACTTGAGTACGCATACATTTCGTGTCTTCAGCTTTTCGTCAGAATTTCCTTGTCCTTTTAAGAACTATGGCTATGGGGTTTCCAGACTAGATCTAGCCTTGAAAACGCACCGTTCATAAGTTATCCGTTCGTGTGTTAATACTTACATAAAAAACATAACCCTCCTTCTAGCGCAGTCGGGTAAAAAACACCAATATACTTACATACATTTATGTACTTTATAAGAGCGGCAAGTTAAAGATTTCGTGGCGAAAAGTAAACAATGTATCGAAAAGACAAGCTGTCATCAGCAGCCGTGGTTCTCACAGATATTTATTTACATATGAAATTGATTGCGGGTTGCGGGCCGCACCACGGATCGTTTGCGGCATCGCACCCACGTCGGGTCGTTAAGCCGTCGCCTCGCGCCTGTCCTCGCCTCTATTATAACGCCTCACTCCCCTTGGCTTATAGCAGTGGTGTGGAGTTGTTTGCCTATCACTTACTACTTTAGACATCAGATTTCAGATGTTTATTCATTATGATTGCTAACTGACACATAAAAAGTGGTGGAGCTTCAACATAAAATAAATATGGGCGGAATGAATATTTTCCTGAAGGTACCTACTAGATAACTAGCTATATAAAACATATTCAAAATTGATGATGATTGAATTGATTGATATGATGTATTCAGTTGTACTTCTAGGGATGCTTGAGGTGCTCCACTCGCTGAATTACTTAGGCTGTACCTACAATATTACGGTAAATTGACTATTCTAAAATTATTTACGCCTCTAAATGTAATGCCTCTATAGGTAATGTATGAGTGAATGATATGATAACTTAACAAAAATGAACAGTTTAACTCTATCCGCAAAGCAGATCGATTAAACAATTATCATGGCTCATAATGTGGGTCAGGTTTCAACGGGTTAAGGGTAAGTAGGTAGGTATGTTATACTCAGTACTAGGTCGCAAAATGTACCCTTAAGTGTTTGTATGTACATGAAAGTACACGTCATATTTGTATTGTGCAAGTATCTAATCGATGTTGCGGGCTTGCAGCAGTTCAACACGAGCGAGCGCCGCGTCCGTCCGTCGCCGCCCAGCACCACATGGCGCTACAGAAACTCGGCTACAACTTCGCGCGACAACAACCTTTCATTCCCGCCCCCAACCCCCTGACACTGTCCACCTTCCCCCCTCTCCACACGTACAATGGCCTGGTGTCCCTCCCCGAAGCAAATGTACACAACTCATTTCTGGACAGATCGTCGTTTCAAGACTTCCCTCCGGCGAGACTTCCGGACGCGATGTCGTCCGACTCTCCTCAATTGAACCCACTCCTGAACACTCATGTCAATGCACTCAGTCCACTCAATCCTTTCAAGATTCCGCTGTTCTCGGCATCGCTTCATTATCCAGTTCCACACCCTGCTTATATTCCAACTAACATTTTGTATCCACCCGTCGTAACAGCTGGCTGTTCACATTCTTTAGAAAGTGAGTGTTTTCAGAGCTAAAACATACAAATCAGGACATAAGTACAATTTTGAATATTTGAATGTATTATTTTTCATTGTTTTATTTTATATAGAAAAACCAGACCCGCAACTCTCAGAAAAGATAAAAGAAGATGAAGTCTCGAGCACTGAGGAGGCCTGCAAAACTGATAATCAAGTTGATGCCGTTGATAAAGAAGGTTCGTGTTTGCATGTGTGTATATCTCATTGTCTGTATTCATATAATATTAAATTGTAAGTATATTATTAACGTCTGATAAGCCCTGCGACTTCTACTATCTGCGACTATCATGTCACTTTGCTCTGCGCATTTATACTAGAGCGACTGTACTTAATTTTATTTTTGTGTTCAAGCAAGGACAGATAGAGCTCCTTCGTTAATATTTCGATATCACCATACTACACTACGAAAAGGGGGCGACAGAACACTAAAAAATGCATAATATAAAGTATTTGTCCATAGATACAAGAAAAGCCACACCTCACTCTCCTAGCAACTTTGAACCTCCTGCGCATATTGTGTCCAAAATATCAGAAAGACGGACCCAAACTTTAGAATATAAGCCTTACACATTCGTCGATTATCTCAACGACCGTCATAAAGCCATACACCTCATAGATGGCAACAAAGGCAGTTTGGATGGAATTACAGAAATGACATCGAATTTTAAAAAGTATTGTTTCGATTCTTGGAAACTGGATGAGGAGCTGTGCGGGCCGGCTGCGAAGATTTTAGTCGCGTCTATAAAATGGCTGCACGGAGTAGGATCGTTCGTTCATATGAAACCCTCTGATCAGACTAACCTACTGCATAGTAAATGGAAGGAACTATTCATCCTAACTGCAGCAGAATACTCTTTCTACTTTGAAGAAGGTATGCCTACCTTAAAGTAACTTAAATTCTAAAATATAATAATCCAGTTCAAACCAAAGTACCTCCTTAATATTATTTTACGAATTTTCAGATAACGATGTATCGACAGTAACATCGAAACGACCTCATATCAAGGAAGACGTCAAAAAGTTAACACAGCTGTTGAAAAGATTATCTCAGTGTCGGCTAGATATATCGGAGTATGACTGGATTAAATCTACGTTATTGTTTCGTACAGGTTAGTAGTTTATCTCGTCCGACATATAGACACACTATCAATCTGAATCTGAATCATTCTGAAGGTTATTGCTAATCCATAGCTCCATATGTTCGAAAATTTGTCTGATCAACAACGTAAGACAACGCAATGCATGTTGTTGAACTGTCACAATGAAAGCCATTGCTAGTGACAGTTTGTTACGCAATTACCCCGCTACTATGTTCATTTGCGCAATAATCGACCTCTTTCCGTACATCATTCATATTCTGGCATTGTGCATTCGCTAAAGATGAGATTAGTTCAAGAGTCCCGTTTAATCAGGTATTGCGCATATTTTTAAATGTTAATTAAACTCGTTAATTAACAGACTATTGTTTATCCTGAACGCAGACTCCACCGAGAACACATCAGCTCACATCGAGATGCTGCAGGACCAGTTCCTGGTGCTCTTACAGAAGCATTGCGCTTCCAAAGATTCCACGCGCTTCGGAAGGGTGATGCTGTTGCTACCCAGCATATGCTGTGCGGCCAACAGAGAAACACTGAAACATCTGCTTTTCCCTTCTTCTTCTTTAGATGAAATACATTCTGTTCTTTCTCGTATACTTTTGTATACCTCGATGTGATTTGGATACGTATACTAATTGTAAATAAGATACTGTACTTACATTTATGATTTTGAACGCTATGGACCAAACAGTTTTATAATTATGCTAAGCAATGCCAGCCCTGGCTTGCACTTTGCCATCATGTACATACATTTACTTATTACATTAACAACTAGGTAAGTACATGCTAGAAATATGATATCTTATACTAGGCCTATGTCCAGCAGTGGACGTCTATCGGCTGAAACGACGATACTAGTGCAAATAATTAGTTGTCGTGTAGGTATCGATAAATCCTTTCATTTCAGACAGTATTGTAATTTAAAACTCGATAAATCCTTCCATTTCAAACAGGTTTAATTTAAAACTCAATTTTAGTCAGCAAAGTGAAGTATAATGTAACAAGAGAATATAATAAAATGTTTTACTTATTCAATTATTATTGTAAATGAAATGCATTGACTCACACAGATGTAAGTAGATAAATGACTCTTATGTATATTGTGCTAGATTTAATTGGGCCCCCTAGACGTAATGCTCATACCTACAGAAACTACCAAAAATGTTATATAAAGAATCTCAAAAAAACTCTAGTCATAATCTATTATAGTAAGAACTATTAATAGGTAATAGCTTTAATAGGTGAGTGAGGCCGGGTTTAGTGAACTTATTGCATTCAATTGGGGTGAGTTATTTATAAGTTTTAATTTTTTTTTTTTGCAAGAAACGGGTGTCTTGGTGAGACACCCTTTTCAAACGACTTCAAAAAAAATTGAATCTTTTTTTTCGGCGGCTAAAAATGAATCAAACCAAACAACCAAAGCCATCGACTTCCGAAGTTATTTTGCAATATGTAGAGTTTTGATCTCACAAAAGCGTTTGTTTGATCTCCACTCGGCGCGCGGTGTCCCCGTAGCGCCTACGCGACCTCGTCGTCTTCGTAGCGCCTACGAGGCCTGCGTAGTGTTCGTAGCGCCTACGCGACATGAGTAGTCGTTGTAACGATAACGCAGCGCGCGGTGTGTCTCCGTAGCGTCTAAGCGGCTTGCGTAGTCTTCGTAGCGTCTACGCGGTGCGCGGCGTGCGTAGTCTTCGTAGCATACTTTTATAATGCGAAGACTAATAAGACAAGATTTTAGAAGTGTAACCCGTCGTATAGGTACCTTATAATTATGAGGCAAGAAAGTGTGCACTATGTGTTAATTTACGTACCTTTTTTTGTCTGTCAGTAGTGCAATTAAATTACTTAGTATTATTTATCAGCACATTAAATATGCATTTGGGTGGTACTAAATGAAATGTGATTAATTACGTCACTGCCGGATAATATTATACATTTTGAAGTAAAGAAGATATCAAAAATGTTTGCATTTTTATTACTTCGCTGCACTCCGAGTACCTACTCTCCGATCTCTTAATGAAATGTAGATATTAGTTATCTACATTACAATTAGATCATATTATTTCACACAAAGACAAAGACAGGCTATAATATCGTGCCAGTAGTCTTCAAAGGTTGGGGGGTCTCACACTAAAACGCGCCACACGAACGGGGGAAACGGAGTCAAATGCCACCGAAGTGTGGCGTGGTAGTGAGAGGTCTGCCTTAGGCAGAGGTGTAGGTACTAAACAACTTTAACGTTTAAAGTTCTTAATTCCAAATATTGTGTAAGAATGCTTAAGTTAAAAATAAGCCAACCACACCTGATTTTAAATAATATTCGTATCATATTTTTATATTTACAGGTCTGGTGATATAAACATTAGTAATAGGTACTTTGAAAGTCATTTTCTTTCGATCTTTATTATTATTACTAAAACCACCATATTTGTTATAATAACAGTTTTTATTTTTATTCCAATAATATCACTATGGTATGTATATTTTTCCTGAACCCGTTTATAACTGGAAAAACATAAACGTATAAAAAAATCCAATAGAAAGCTTCTAAAAAGAATATTGAAAAACCAAAAGCATAGTTCCCGTACATGATTGCAGATAAACTTATGACCAGTAGACTACCGAAATCCAGGAAGAAGTACGCGCAGGCAAACCATAAGTATAGTAGTATTTGCTTCTCGTTATATGTTATTGAAGCCACAATGAGTATAACGTTCACACCGCCCAAGAGTACTCCCAACACTGCGTATAAATGAAGAATTACATCAGCCGCCACTGGGTGCACTCCGTAGTCGACTAGCATTTCTTTCCCAGCACTAAACGCATATATAAGTCCTATACACGGCACAAACCCTGCCAGGGCTATGAGGATCGTGCCCGTTTTGAGTGAGACGCAGAAACAACATGATTTCGAAGTCAGGCAATAATAGTTCAACACGCTCTGTACCATGGCTGTTGAGGATTCACTTCATATGAAGCATACAATAATCGTTCACCATACAATGACACTATGAACAGGTATTCAATAGGTACCTACCAATTTTTTATATAAGTACATAAGTAAAATGTATCTGCACTGTAAATATTTTGTGTGTTCATTAATATTGCTGGATGCTTTGGGTTAGTCTGTGATATGACCCAGTCAGTCTATCACGAAGAATAATATGTAATGCGGTGTACCTAAGTCTATCAAAAAGTAAAGTACTCTGTTGACCCAGTTAAATGTGTACCTAAATGACAAAAGCTGTCATGAAATCAAAATTAAATATGTCTATGGATAGTAACAGTAGGTTTAGAACGCAGAAGATCTTATAGATGCTTCTTAGCTTGTTAGCTTCTGTCCGTGGCTTCGCATGCGTGGTGGTCGGAAATTCTCCCACGCAAACGTACCTGGATAAAAAATCCCTTCTAACCAAAGTCAGGCTGCTAACTACATCGTATCCTGAGAGCTCTCTAGCGATAACCAGTACGAATTTCCGAAGTATGAAGGTTTGAAAATACGTCGAATGGCTTAGAAAAGGTAGGTATAGGTACGTACAATACAACCCGCAACAGTTAACTTGAGACCCGGGCGGCCGGTACTTTTTAGGGTTCCGTGCCAAAATGGTAAAACGATACCCTTACAGTGAGACTTAGTCTGAGTTGCATCATCTGACTTTAACCGTAACTTTAACCATAACCGGTGATTTTTGTATGCAGTTTGACAGACTTTTGACGTTTGTTAAAGTTAAAGTAAGATGATGCAACCCAGGCTCAGTCTGTCGTGTGTCTGTCACAGTGTTTGGAATAGGTTTAGATGACGTTTGCCCAACTATTTTGCAAATAAGAAATAAATAAAAATATATGGATATTTTTTGCAACAGGGACTGAAAGGGGGTCTGAAAAATTAGAAGTGGTAGTCCCACTTCTAATTTTTCAGACCCCCTTTCAGTCTAGGGCATGTGGGATATCATATGAAAGAGCGCAGTTTGCACATTCTCACACATTTTGTTTTTTTTTTAGGCCGCATAGTTTTCGACTTTTGATAAAAAATGTAAAAAAAATACCGTTCCCCCCCCCCCTCATCTCCGAAGTTTGCAAAGAGAAAAATCTGAAATTATTCTACGTGATAGAAGTTTATGTAAAGATTACAGGAAAAATAAAATGTAACGCCACGCCATGTGATCAGCCCACGCCAAGCCAAGCCAACGCCAAGCCAATGCCTCTTTACGACAATTTGGAGCTACAATTGTCAGCCAAGCCAGCTAGCGACCGTTAGTGACGTCACATCCGACCGTCGAAAGGGTATAAATACTCGGATCGCTCATTTTGCGAGCACATTTCGCTGCCGTACATGACATAAGTCAAAACTCTGTCCAACTTTGTAAAAAATACATTATTATCAATAAATAATTGTGATTATTCGTCAAGTGTGAAGTATATTATTCCTCTCCTGTTTCACTCCGAAGTGGGATATGAAGCGTAATCGCCCTACTGCATCTGTTGGTCGTGGAATCCGTCCACCTGGCTGGAGTGAAGAAGAGCAAAACCATAATATTAGTGAAGATGAAGAATTCCCGCCGCCACCTGCTAGAAAACTACTCAAAACTATGCTAGAAAACGAAGTGGGTAGGGCGATACACGAACTCAACGACGATATCTTACCGCTCAACCATTTCAAAGGCCACCGTGCGGCGTCCCTTATCCCGGAATTTGATCCCGACGGAGAAGATTGCACAGTCTCGGTATGGTTGAAGAAAATTGACCAGTTGGGGGACATACATGGCTGGAGCGACAAAGTAAAATCATTTCACCTTCAAGATAAACTCCGTGGTCAAGCACGTAAGTGGTACAACAGACTCGATGAATATAACTATTCCTGGGCCGAATGGAAAGGCATGATAGCAAGAGCATTTCCCAAACATCGTGACTTCAGTGCTTTGCTAGACGAAATGATGAACCGGAAGAAGCTCCCTAATGAAACAATGACTAAGTATTACCAGGATAAAATCGCCATGTGCTTTCGTTGTAACCTGTCTGACACCGCTACCGTTTCGTGTATAATCAGAGGATTACCGCCTTCATTACAACCAAACGCACGAGCTTTCCAATGCCAGCGACCAGATGAACTGTACGAGGCCTTCCTCTGTGCCCTCGATGATTATCGCTCACCGACATTCGAAGCACGTGACAAGCCGAACAAGGACGCTAGACAGCTGCCGAACCCGGATAAGAAAGTGAACCCTGAGACCGACCCCTGTCCGCGTTGTAAGAAGACTGGTCACATCCTACGGAATTGCTCATTACCTGATCAACGCATTTGTTTCAAGTGTGGTGTGCAAGGTCATATTGCCCCCCGCTGCCCTGGGTCTTCAACTACACATGCCAAGATAACTGCCGAATCGAACAGCAGCGTCAAGGAAATCAAGCTAGTGCAAAATTACAATGAGGTTTACAAGAAGGTAGTTAGTGAGGGTAAACGGGATTTTTTTGAAATCCTACATTGATACAGGAAGCCAGGTAAATGTTATAAATACACATATTGTCGGACTCTTGGCACTCAAAGTTACACCTACGAGCACCATACTAAAGGGCTTTTCTGGTGGTTTACTTACAAGCCGTGGTGAAGTAGAATTCGACCTAGAAATTGATGACATTCACGTGAAATGCACTGCGCATGTAACAGAGACTGACATGCAGGACATTCATTTACTGATTGGTCAGCCGGTCATCAACGCTGATCGTGTTTCGCTTGTGGTGACTAATAAGACTGCTACGTTAAGATTGGAACCTGACCCTTTTGCTGAACTTCAGGTTGTTGAAGATATTCAGAAATTCAAGGTAGTGACATCAAGCAAAGAATCCTTGCCACCCGGTGGCTCTATCATCAAAGTCCGGGTGCTGGGTAATGCCGAAAAAGATGATGTCTGCACAGCGCCGCGTCACTATGAACTGAATGGAGTTTCCTACTCGTTACCAGCCACGTTAATCCGAGGCGGAGAAGGCTTCATGAAGGTTATCAACACCGGTACCAAGGACATCGAGTGGGAAGCCGGCGAGATCCTCGCACGAGCAAATAGCTGCCACGAATCGGCGATTCAACCAAGCCGGGTGAGTTCAGCCAAGCCATTATTGTCTTACTTGCCCAATATTTTGCCAAATAAGCCAAATTATTCAGTTACTAGTTCCTCTAATCCATGTGGCCTTACAGTCCCGTCTGCCTTGGTCTTAACAACTAATAAAATCAGTGATAGTATAGGCGGGGTACCTATATCCGAAATCAGTATGGGGAGTTTAAATGAAAAAGAGCGTGATCGATTAATGCATTTATTATTACAATATAAACACACCTTTGCTGTTGACACAAAAGATCTCGGTTGCACCAATTTGTTCCATATGAAAATAAAACTTACCACACAGCAGCCAATATACCGTCAACCTTATAGGTTATCGCACACTGAACAACAAATAGTTAATTCAAAAGGTCGTGAGTTGCTAGATGCCGGTATTATTAAAGAATCCGAATCAAATTATGCCTCTCCAGTTATCTTGGTAAAGAAAAAGAACGGTGATAGTCGGTTATGTGTGGATTATCGTGCCCTTAACTCGGTCACTATAAAAGATAGATATCCGTTGCCAAACATCGACGATCAGATTTCAAAGCTAGCCGGTAAGAAATATTTTACGAGCCTCGATATGGCCCAAAGTTATCACCAACTACGAATTGCACCCGAAGACACTCACAAAACTGCATTTATAACACCTAAGGGCCATTATGAGTATATGCGCGTTCCCTTTGGTTTAGCAAATGCACCATCAGTTTTCATGCGAATGATTAGTAAACTTGTTGATTCCATCCGTTCCCAAACGTCACAAACTGACAGTTCAACTAGTGAAATTCTGGCATTCATAGATGATTTATTACTACCCTCGGTTGATTTTAGTTCTGGTATAAATATGTTAGAATCGGTGTTGCAAAAGTTTGAATCGGAAAATCTAAAATTAAACATGAAAAAGTGTTCTTTTTTACAAGAGAAAGTGACTTATTTAGGACATGAAATCTCTCATGAAGGTGTGCAACCGGCAAAACCAAAATTAATTGCAGTTTCGTATTTTCCTGTACCAAAAAATGTACATGAGGTACGTCAATTTATAGGCCTTTGCAGTTCATCATCTGCCTAGCCTTTTCCCAACTATGTTGGGGTCGGCTTCCAGTCTAACCGGATGCAGCTGAATACCAGTATTTTACATGGAGCGACTGCCTATCTGACCTCCACAACCCAGTTACTGGGTAATACGATACCCCTTGGTAAGACTGGTTGTCAGACTTTCGGGCTTCTGACTACCCGTAACGACTGTCAAAGATCCACAAATGACAGCCGGGACCAACGGCTTAACGTGCTTTCCGAGGCCTTTGCAGTTACTTTCGAAAATTTATATTTAAATTCGCGGTTATAGCTCGCCCTTTAACAGAATTGACTAAGAAAAATGTACCGTGGGTATGGAGTGATAAACAGGTCGATAGTTTTAACGAATTAAAAAAATGTTTATGCTCTAAACCAGTGTTAGCTTTGTATGACCCCATATTAGACATAGAAATTCATAGCGATGCGTGCAAATTAGGAATAGCAGGAATTTTATTACAAAAACAGTCGGACGGTACTTTGCGCCCTGTTATGTATTTTAGCCGAGTGACATCTAGGGAGGAAAGTATGTATCATAGCTATGAGCTAGAAACATTAGCAGTCGTGGAATCATTGCGTAAATTTCGGGTGTACATAGTAGGTAAAAGTGTGAAGGTAGTCACCGACTGTACCGCCGTCCGAGCCACTCTCACTAAACGTGATATTATACCGCGTATCGCAAGATGGTGGCTGTTAATTCAGGAATACGATATCAGTGTAGAATATAGGCCTGGTGAACGAATGAAACATGTCGATGCATTAAGTAGGAATCCAAGTGATGCTGTAAATATTAATCGTTTAGAAGTCACCGATTGGTTTTATACAGTTCAATATCAAGATGATAAATTAAAAATGATTATTGACCAATTAAAAGCCGGGTCGACTGAAGGCGATATAATAAACAATTACGTTTTAATAGATGATAGGTTGTATAGGAAGACGCTCAGTGGTAATCGACTTGTAGTGCCTGCGGCAGCTAGGTGGAAAATTCTTCAAATGCACCACGACGAAATAGGGCACGTAGGATTAAAACGATGCACAGACCTGATTAAAAGTGATTTTTGGTTCCCTAAAATGACACGGTTCATTCGTAAATATGTAACTTCTTGTTTAAGTTGTGCCTATGGAAAGGGAGATCATGGCAGAAAGGAAGGCAAGTTACATCCAATTCCTAAGCCAAATGAACCGTTTAGAATGATACATGTCGACCATTTAGGCCCGTTTTGTAGGACAAAGAAAGGTTATCAATACATGTTAGTTATAAATGACGCGTTTTCAAAATTTGTAATTGCAGAGTGCAGTCGATCAATTAATTCAGTAGAAACAATTAGAATACTTAAAAGAATGTTTTCGTTATTTGGCTACCCGGATAGAGTCGTAACTGACCATGGTAAGGCATTTACCAGTAGATATTTTAAGAAATTTTCGGCAAACAAACAATTTAAACATACGTTGAATGCAATTGCGTGCCCGCGTGCCAACGGGCAAGTCGAGCGGACGAATCGTACCATACTAAATGCCCTACGCGCTACTGACCCTAGTGAAGCCGCTAATAGCTGGTCTAACCGTCTACCCGATGTGATTTGGGGAATAAATAATACTTTAAATGAAACTACTGGTTTTAAGCCCTATGATTTAATGTTTGCACGTAGTGGTAGGCCAGTGTGTGATGTAACCATTCCAGATCAAGTACCTGAATCGACACAGGCCAAGCGTAGCAAGGCCAGTGCACGTATTAATAAAGCTAGCGCTAGAATGAAACGTAACTTCGACAAACGTCGTAAAAATTGCCATGTTTATAAAAAAGGAGATTTGGTTTTATGGAGGCAGGCACCTACTAGTAGTGCTGCTAAGGTCAACACAAAGCTAGATGACTTGTTTTCAGGCCCCTATATAATAACTAAAGTAGTTGGCAATGACAGATACAGGATCAGGAGCATTAAGGGTTTAAGGGGCTACAAAAACTTTACGGGGCTTGTTTCAGCAGATTCCTTGCGACCTTATCGTAGCATAGCTCCTGTATCTGACAGTGCCAGCAGCTGGAGACAGAAGACTTAATCGATTTATTAGAAAGCTAATAAAAATCGTATGCTCCATTGCGGGAGCAATTGTTACAGGATGGCCGATTGTAACGCCACGCCATGTGATCAGCCCACGCCAAGCCAAGCCAACGCCAAGCCAATGCCTCTTTACGACAATTTGGAGCTACAATTGTCAGCCAAGCCAGCTAGCGACCGTTAGTGACGTCACATCCGACCGTCGAAAGGGTATAAATACTCGGATCGCTCATTTTGCGAGCACATTTCGCTGCCGTACATGACATAAGTCAAAACTCTGTCCAACTTTGTAACAAATACATTATTATCAATAAATAATTGTGATTATTCGTCAAGTGTGAAGTATATTATTCCTCTCCTGTTTCAAAAACGAAGTCTCTAAATAGCACACTTTTTCAGAAATCGTTAACAATAGTTACATTAGTTCCACTATCGGTCAAGAGATGGCGCTGACATAAAACCATACACCGCAGTGCACAGTGTTAAAATTCTCTGACGAATAAAGGCCTCACCGATGAAAATTTAAAAACATATTATGTTACAGAACCCTTGGTGCGCGAGTCCGATTCGCTCTTACCCGGTTTTTTGTTTTTCACTAAAGTGTATTTCAAATAAACTTGCGATAAATGTCATTCAACCACCCTGTACCAAAAAGTCCAAATAACCTACGATAGATATCGTTCGTCATACAAAACTGTCGCTAACATTGCATCGGTTGAGTTTCATAATTCCAAACACGGAGTAAGTCAATGTTTTGATCGTGTTACCGACACTGCCCATACATTTTTTTCGTATGGTTTGGAAATATTGGGATACATTAGTAGAAGGAGGTGAACAAACTTTATCGCAAGTTTATTTGAAATGAACTTTAGCAATAATACATCTTAATAATACCTACACTTAGAGTAAGAAAGCTATAGAGCATCGGGTAGCGTGGCCACACATGAGACAAAAAACTAACTTATCTAACATAGGCTACATGAGTAGCTGCCTTGAAAAAACTGGCACGCACTGAGAGACGGAAATAATATAGCTTTTTCCTTTTCTGTTACTTATAATAACTCAATACTCTATCCCTTTCTTGTGGAAATGAAATGGAGATACCCGCCGTCTATACTTTTCTTTGTCTAAGTACCTACATCATAATACATCTTTCACTTTTCCATATGAGATTGGTGGTTGGTGGTAGAAATATAACTTGATATATTAATGATTCTCTTTAAATATGTACCTGTTATTGTCGCGAATCATATTTTGATCAAGATACAATCTGACACTGACCTGCAAATTGCAAAAAACGTAAGAAAATTTGAGTTTCGCGGTCTACCACTATCCATTCACCTTAAGGTGAAGTGGTTGATATTAAAAACCTTTTTCTACCTTTCGCCCAAAAGTGCGCTCTGCTTTAAACTCCACCAGATCAAATAGTGATCACAAAAGACACATCAGGCATACACAATAGGCGGCATGCATGAATTTAGTGGTCAACTACATTTTTACAAAATCCCTATTAGTAAAAATTTTCTTAGTGACTAACAGAAGGGGAGGAGGAGAGATTTTAATAAAATTGGTCTGTAGTGATATCAGTGCTAAGTTGCTAACTTGAGAAGCCCTAACGTTTCGGATGAGTTTCGATTCTGGCGACTCTTGGACCACCTTCACACCAATGTGCGCGATCAAGGCTTGACTGATCGCCAGTGCCCATTCCACTACGTACCGTTGAAATTAAGGATGTACCTATTTACTTATTGATCGCGCTAAGCCCCTCAGCAATGGAACAGCAAAAACCAAGCCAAACAAACCGGTCAAGAGCGAGTCGCACTCGCGCACCGAGGGTTCCGTATTGTGAAACATGAAATGTTTTAAATTTTCATCGACGAGGCCTTTAACAGTCAGAGAATTTTATCACTACTGTATAGAATATTGTAGTTTTAGGTCAGCGCCATCTCTTGACCGATAGTGGAGCAAATGTATTTTTTGTTGATTTCTGAAAAAGTGTGCTATTTAGAGACATTGTTGTATTTTTTCTGTAATCTTTACAGAAACTGCTATTACATAGAATAATTTCAGATTTTTCTCTATGCAAACTTCGAAGATAAGGGAAGGAACGGTATTTTTTTTACATTTTTCATCAAAAGTCGAAAAACAATGCGGCCAAAAAAAAAAGAAAAAAGTTTTGAGAATTTGCAAACCGCGCTCTTTCTTAAGATACCCCACATGCCCTAGTAGCCCCACTTCGATTTTTAAGACCACCTTTCAGTCCGTGTTACAAAAAAACATTTTTTTTTCTCATTTGCAAAATAGTTGTGCAAACTTCATCTAAGACTATTCTAAATTACAAATTGATAGCATAGTTTGTGAGATATCCAGCTGTGACAGACGGACAGACAGACAGAGTCTCAGCGTAAGGGTTCCTTTTTATCATTTTGGTACGGAACACTAAAAAGAGGGAATATTCAAAATATTTTCCTCGATTGTTGAGGAAGTTTTAAAATTGTAATGGCAATAATGGGGAGTCTTACCAGTTCTAAAATGTCTCCCAGTATGTTGTAAAAACATGTCATACACAGTGACTTACCACTAGGGCCAATTCTCGTATGTATGCCGTCAATCAATCGCCAGAAGCCTATCTCCTAGCCTATCTGGATATAGGCCTCTCCCACGTTGTGCCACAACATCTAGTTTAACAGCAACTTGAGAAGTTACATTGAATTTCAGACCTGTGTATGTGTATAGGAAGGAATCTCAAGGAAATTCATAGTGTATCAACAAGACCCCTCCTAACTTGCCTCGGAAAGCACGTTATGCTGTTGGCCCCGGCTATCATTTGTGGATCTTTGACAGTCGTTTGGGGTCGTCAGAAGCTGACAAGAAGTCATACCAAAGGGTATAGTCACAGAAATATTAAAAACAGAGAAGTGGCAAGGGGGCGTGTCGGCGACCACGTGGTGCTGAGCGTTCCGCTCAGCTATTGAAAAAATAGCCGTCACCGCGATTTAGTGCGATTTCGACCGTGATTGTGATAAAATATAAAAATGCCGAGTTGTTCAGTGGTTTCCTGTAAAAAGCGAAGTCCAAATAAATACTTCATATCTAATCATAGAGCAACACGGGCCACCGGCCGGTCCGCCGGTGGCCCGTGTTGCTCTATGTATCTAATGGAATCACTTACCTTAGTTAAGTAAAACTATTTTACTGTATTTGTCTGTAAAATCATGAAAAACAACAAATCATAAAATATTTCATGCTTTTACTACGTTATTTTTGTTTACAAATATCTCAGCGGTTGTACTATTTTTGCAGCAAATACTTTGGTCCTTATCCACTACCTAAGTATTTCGCTAAGTGACTGGACAAGCAATGTAAAAATTACAAAATATACTTTATTTTAGCGGAGCGTCGCGTGGTACAGCCGATGTGTCTTGCGGCGAGATTGTGATGAGGTTGTGAAGATCCACTAACGTAGGCTATCGACAACAATGTCGATTGCCCAACGAATATATTGCTATTATAGTAAATTTTTCATTTTGTCAACCGTTTAACCCGGTTTATAGAAGATCTGAAAAGATGACGTTTTAATCCGGTTGGTAGACCCTTGGGAAGATGTCATCATCATCATCATCATTTCAGCCAAAGAACGTCCACTGCTGGACATAGGCCTCCCCCAAAAGGGGGTTGCCATAATCGCCACTCTTGGCAGGCGGGTTGGCGATCGCAGTATGGTATGGTGGTGGAATGCATAGAGAACGCTGCTGCCCATTCTCCGGTACGCCCCTTAGTCGTCTTTTACGACACCCACGGGAATTAAGGGGTGGTGCTATTCTTTAAGTCCGGCACCACACAGACAAGAATAGTATGGGAAGATGTAAAATAATGTTTTTTTTTTTTATTTACTTCCATTATTTTTTTTAGCTACATTTTATTGATTTATAAATAATATATGTTCTGGACATATCGTTTTTTATTTATTCTATTTTCATGACCCAATTTTTTTTAAATACAATAATTAATGGCAGAACCGATAACTTTCAGATTTAGTCACTCACTGGCGTATATATGTAAAATAAATACATTATTTTACATAAATAAAATGTAAAATAATGTACTTAATAATACACAGGCTTTTGCACAGTACAACGATAGCGATAGATGATTTTGTGTGATTAAGTTGTACGGTACGTGGTAAATGCACGCTGTGTTTGATGAATTAAGGTTTATAATTGATTGTTTAGTATAAGCCCCGCACGTTGATATTGCGATGGAACCTTGTCACAATAACAGCTTTTTGACGTCATTTTGACGTCATACACCGCACATACACGTAAGCGCTGAACGGTACTGACGGTTCGGTTACGTCACTAAGATGGCCGCCAGTCGCAATATCAACATGCGGGGCTTACACGTTCTGATTTATGAAATGCAAGTGTGTGCGCGACTGTGTATCTATTGCTTTTACTGAACTACATGTGTAGTATTGGCGCGGTGGTGGGGCCAACCTAGCTTCATCGGATTTTGATGTATTTTCAACTAACGGGCATATCTCCTTCTTTGATATATCTAAGGGTATAGTATTACCTAGTAACTGGGTTATAACAACAAACATATATTTCTTCAAACTAACAAAGAGGCTGAGATACCTAAGTGATCTTTACAGAGACCAAGAAAAAAGTTTAAAACCCTTTATTAAAAGCATATTATTTTAAGATTGGATTTTCTAAAACGTGTAACTTACGCAAGATGTTTTATTTCTGTAATAATTGGGGTATTTTATAACCTGGCGGTGGCAACCTTCACCTGACAGATGTCATTTGTATTTGGTTAGTAGTGTTCACTCAACTCAACACACAAATACAACAAGTTTTTACGCACGTCGCGACGTAAAACTTCGAAATTGTTAGATAAACAATTATTATATATTAAAATTAAGTAATATATGCTATCTGGTGCACCTCCTTGATATAAAAAAAAATAAGTTTAGTGAACAATGTCTTCTAAGAATAAGGAAGACGACATTTGTATGGTGAGTAAGTAAACAGTTAATGATTATTGTATTACCTAGCTTATGTTTTATGATTGCGACTATTAAATTGCGCAAAACACACACAAAAACACCGCTCTTATATAACGAAACCCACAAAATGCTAGCGAAATTAAAAAACTTGCAACGTGTTTAAATTCGTTGTGCTTGCCGCTCATTCGTATCGACGTGTTTACAGAAATTATCGCTATTGCAAAATTAATGCTTTAGCGGCTGTTTCAAATAAAGTTATTCTTACTATATGCAAACTTCGTAAGATGTTAATTAGAAAAGTAAACATAACCAATACGCTATGCGTGCATTGTGTAATAAATGTTATAATTATATTGAGTACTCTTATCAGTCGGTCAGTTTGATGAAATCATGAATCAAATAAACAAAATCTTACACAGTCCAATGTTACTATTACTGGTTGTTCATTTAACCTAACTCCATATCTGTTGACCTCTTGGGTGTGTACGCTGCCTTGATACTGACTATTATTTAATAGACAGTACAAGGCAGTCATTGATGTGTTCACTTAAAAATATTTTATTCATCATCGTTCCTCACGATGCCTTGCATGTGGCATGCAATAAAATTGAAACAACAAATGACTTGGATCATCATCACTGTTTAGTTAGATGATGCAATTTTTAATGTTGCCTTTGTAATATTTAAAAAATATTTAATCTAAGGGAGTGTGGATATTATTAAAAATGTGAGTATTAAATGTGTGTGTTGTACTCCAAATAAATAAACAATAAGTAGAAGTGAAAATTCGGGCGCCAGGAGCACACACCAAACTATGCCAAGGATAGACTAACCTGCGGGGCTGGAAACTTTTAATCTTCAAGCGGGGAGTATCAATAAAAATCGACACAAAAGTTATTGAACGATTTTATTACCCGAAGGCTGCTGGTCTCAATATACAAGAAAATTCCTTTCCAATATTAACAGTTGGTGTAAAACTAAGATGGAATAGAAATTAATTTTTGTCCTGTCATTATTGCACTTTTGTCAATTTAAGCTAAGTATTTATAAACCATACCACATTCCGGCGAATAGACTAACAAACCACGCTCATTTTGGTGATTTTGATCTTCGCGGGGACGTCAAGGCGGTCCATGATGATATATGTCGGTAGGGGCTAGCGTTAAAAATTTAAGTCTTGAAGTAACAAGAAATAAGAAACGCCTCACGGCTGAAATCAAACATGAATAATTGTTAGCTGATGTTCAGCGTCGACAAAAATGCCGATCGGAATGTTTACGACCAAATGCAAATTAACTCACCGTTTCTTTTCCAAAAAAAAGCTTTTACATCAGTAGATGAATTAATCCAAAAAATATATAAGGTTCAAAAGATCCTGAAACAAATATCGAAAACTATTAACGTCTGCCATCCAAATAACCACGCGACACGTGAGTAGGTATGAAACCACGAAGAATTTTACCAACCTTTTAAAAAATATGGGCAATTCCATTATGATGCCGACAAGGGCAAATCAGCTACCACATTATTTAGGACTAGATATCGTCCTAGCCGTCAATAAATCCCGATTTATTGTGGAGCTCTCAAATCACTCCATTTTAAGCAAAGTTCGGCCGGAAAGTGACATATCAAAATCAACTGACAGCATCAAAAAAAATCAGTGTGACCACTACACGACTTCCGATTAAAAAAAATGAATTTTTACATGGCAACACCACCCTGTTGCCTACAAATTAAAGCAAAGAACGCGATATCATGTAACAGGCTTAAAAGACTCGTTACATTACATCCCCTCCCGAAAATAAAAGAAAGGAACTTTCTTTTATTAGAAAGAAATCTTCAACCAAATAAACCTGTTAAGACTGGTTTATTTTCTAATTCAAAAAAAGAAAAAAATCATATAAAATTCAAAGTGCAAATCAACTCTGAAAATGTCAAACGACAAAATCTCAAGAATTTAATAAAAGTAAAAAAATGTAAATGACAAAAAGTCAAAAACGAAATAGTGAAAAACAAAAAATTATAAGTTATATAAACCCATTAAATGAAACGAAGAGAGAAATCTCTTAGCGCTCCAAAACTCCAAAACAGTGCAGTTAGGCACTGTAGCCACTGACTAAAAATTTCAAACAAATTCGGACAATTTACCAAAACAAACTACAATTTTTATAGTGCAGTTAGGCACTATAGCCACTGACTAAAAATTTCAAACAAATTCGGACAATTTACCAAAACAAACTACAATTTTTATAGTGCAGTTAGGCACCTATCGCCACTGACTAAAAATTTCAAACCACTTGGAACAGTACAACTATGAGTGCAGTTAGGCACTATCGCCACTGACTACTATGTCGACCGCTTCCAACTCAACCATCTCTATGAGTGCAGTTAGGCTCTATTGCCACTGACTAACTCCGTATTCAACAATCCAAAAAATTTGAAAACTCCGAACAAAAGTTTTTAAATAAAGCTGAAAGACCTTATTTAAAATTCTGTTACAGGCACAACCTGCAACGAGACAAAGGAAAGCATATTGTGATCGGCTCATCACCACCGAATTCCCGAGCACAATAGCTGTAAAAGAATGTGAATGCTGTGACTGGCTCAACACTACCAATCTCCCAAACACAGACAAACACAAAAACATTGAGATCTCCAATGAGAAATCTCAATAACAAAAAAAGGCGAAAGCCAAAGTTTCACAATGCGACCGGCATACCACCACCGAACTTCCGAACGCAAAGGAAAAGGAATGACGAAAGTCAAAACAAAATCTCGCATCGTGATTGGAACAACAAAGTCCAACACAATGGAAAAGAGTCGAAATCAAGGTCAAAAACTACACCAAGATCCAAAAAATAATAAGGCATTTTGTAACAAAGGTTACAGAATGACCCTAAAAAGTAAAGTCCAGGATGAACGCGTTACTAACAAAGTCAAATCCGATCATTAAAAAGAATGAAACTCCAGTAAAAATGAGAAACAATTCTGTCAACGAACAGCACAAAATAGGTTTAAAAATCGATTACTATTTATGACGAAGAGGAAATAGAATGATTTTAAACTATGAGAAAAAAAAAAAAGATTACAAAAACTTGAAATTGAATTTAAGTTTTTTAACCTCAAGGTAGAAATTACCTGAACTGTAGGGTTGTATAAGATCTTAATAAAATACAAACAGGTAGGTTACCCTTAAAAAAGAAAAATAAGATCTTAGACAATCCAACAAAAACAAACAAAACATAAAATAAGATCCTTCGATGTGAAAAACATTTGGTGTGAAAAAAAATAGTATTAAATTAACCAGAATGACCTAAGTTTTATTTTTAGAATGTCTCAAATTCAACAAATTTATAAGAAGTTACCTAACATACAATTATAATGTTATAAATATAATAAATAAATAAATACATCTTTCAAATCACCGATAACCTATCATCCATCCTCTCGTACATCACACTGTCAAAAGTGACCTTCAAACAAAATTATCAAAATCAAGACTATCACTTGGAAACCAAATTAAAATTTAATAATATCTTTAACATGATAACGTCCCACTGAACCTTTATTTAAATCTTTCAAAACATAAACGTTATCTGAAACCTTTTCAGTTATTTTACATTTTACAAACTTAGGTGCAAGTTTAGCTGAAAAATATGCTTGTGCATTAGATTGAAGAAAACTTCTTCTCCACACCATATCACCCACATCAAAAGAAATGACTTTCCGACCCTTATTATAATAAGCGGCATTACGCTTATACCCCTTTAACAAGTAAGCTTGAACTTTAACAAAAATATCACTAAGTGAATTAAGAGAAACTGCATAAGCATTTCTATTTGAAATTTCTAGTTGAGATAAGTTATCAACAGAACTACTAAAGTGATGTAATGACGCATCAAGAATAAGCTCCCTACCAAACATCAGAAAGTTAGGAGTAAACTCAGTAGCAAGGTTTACACTATTATTTAAAGCTAATTGAACATTGGGCAAAAAACTTGACCAAGTTCTATGATCATCTTTAACAAAACACGATATGCAGGTTTCGACCGTTTTATTATATCTCTCAACAGGATTATTTTGAGGCGTATACAAAGTATTATAAAATATTTTGGTTATATTAAAACCTTTCAAAAAATCTACAAAATGTTTTGAAGTAAATTGAGTTCCATTGTCACAAACTACTATTTTTGGACAACCAAACTTGAGAAATATTTCTTTTTCAAAATGTTTACAAATTACTCTAGTGGTAGCATTGATCATTGGAAAGAACCAGCAATATTTAGTAAAAACGTCTACGACCGAAAGTATGTATCTATGACCAGAATAAGTTTTAGGTAGAATTCCTATGATATCAACTGAGAGCATAAGCATGGGACGATCAACCTTTTTAGGATTAATCATAATAGCAAAAGGTGGAGATGTAGTATGTTTATAAGCTTTACAGGTATCGCAAGACAAAATGTACCTATTGTTGAATATCATTAAACATTCCCTTCCAAAAATAATGTTGTTTTAATTTATTTAAAGTTTTATGTATTCCCAAGTGTCCATGATGAACAAACAGCAAGGCGAATAGCAAACGAAAAGCAAAAACTAAGTTTCAAAAAGTTAAATGTTTGAAAATAAATTCTCAAGTTTGAGGTTAATTATAAAAGTCAATGTGGGTAATCCCATAAAAAATTACTATGTTAATTTTATCGTTTTAAAAGTGCAATAATCACTTACAAGCAGTTTAAATCTAGATAAATTAAATGCACAATATTGTACTTAACAATTAGATTAAATTATTTACTTAAAAAGTTAAACTTAGTTTTTAAAATAACTTTACTGTTGAGAACAACAAAACGCAGTCTATGCTATACATTTCTGTTGGTTTTGCTAAGAAAAAACATGATATTAAACAAAATCATCAATTGTAAACACCAAACATTGTTTACAAAGATTCACCAAATTAAGTTAAGTACTACTTATGAGTCAAAAATCAAAATAAACACAAAGTTATTAAAGTAACAATGTAGAACAAACCAATGCAAACAATAGACTCATAAGTTAATTAATTAATAGTGCAATAATGACAGTATAAGGTACCAGACAAACCTACTTCAAGTCCCTGTTCGCAGAGCGACAATTGTAATATTTAAAAAATATTTAATCTAAGGGAGTGTGGATATTATTAAAAATGTGAGTATTAAATGTGTGTGTTGTACTCCAAATAAATAAACAATAAGTAGAAGTGAAAATTCGGGCGCCAGGAGCACACACCAAACTATGCCAAGGATAGACTAACCTGCGGGGCTGGAAACTTTTAATCTTCAAGCGGGGAGTATCAATAAAAATCGACACAAAAGTTATTGAACGATTTTATTACCCGAAGGCTGCTGGTCTCAATATACAAGAAAATTCCTTTCCAATATTAACAGTTGGTGTAAAACTAAGATGGAATAGAAATTAATTTTTGTCCTGTCATTATTGCACTTTTGTCAATTTAAGCTAAGTATTTATAAACCATACCACATTCCGGCGAATAGACTAACAAACCACGCTCATTTTGGTGATTTTGATCTTCGCGGGGACGTCAAGGCGGTCCATGATGATATATGTCGGTAGGGGCTAGCGTTAAAAATTTAAGTCTTGAAGTAACAAGAAATAAGAAACGCCTCACGGCTGAAATCAAACATGAATAATTGTTAGCTGATGTTCAGCGTCGACAAAAATGCCGATCGGAATGTTTACGACCAAATGCAAATTAACTCACCGTTTCTTTTCCAAAAAAAAGCTTTTACATCAGTAGATGAATTAATCCAAAAAATATATAAGGTTCAAAAGATCCTGAAACAAATATCGAAAACTATTAACGTCTGCCATCCAAATAACCACGCGACACGTGAGTAGGTATGAAACCACGAAGAATTTTACCAACCTTTTAAAAAATATGGGCAATTCCATTATGATGCCGACAAGGGCAAATCAGCTACCACATTATTTAGGACTAGATATCGTCCTAGCCGTCAATAAATCCCGATTTATTGTGGAGCTCTCAAATCACTCCATTTTAAGCAAAGTTCGGCCGGAAAGTGACATATCAAAATCAACTGACAGCATCAAAAAAAATCAGTGTGACCACTACACGACTTCCGATTAAAAAAAATGAATTTTTACATGGCAACACCACCCTGTTGCCTACAAATTAAAGCAAAGAACGCGATATCATGTAACAGGCTTAAAAGACTCGTTACACCTTATGGTATGTGAGAGGCAATTAAATAGCATTAAGTAATAAGGCTTAAAGGCTCCCACGGACAGGCGCGACGCGACAACACGACGAGACTCGAGTAGAACAATTTCCATGAAGTTTTTATATAAATTGTTATACTAGAGTCGCGTAGCGCCTGTCTGTGGGAGCCTTTACACAGTAAAGATATGTATTATTCAATTGTTTATTTTATCCTGGTACTTGAGATAAGTGGTAGTAATAAGATAATAGGCAATTAATTGCTATTAATTTATGCTGATATTATCAGCCACAAAAACTACTTTAGATAGTACAGTTTAGTCAAATTAACTCCACAATCATACATTGTTGCATAGCATATTATCAATTATCATACATGGTTGTGTACCTACCATCAAAATGACAAGAAGAAGTTCTAAAGTTTACCAAACTTCATATGTATCAGTTGTGAGTTTAATTTACTTTAATATTACATCATGGTGCTTACACACCATTGCTTATAATTATAAATGTATTTTAAACACAATATAAGTTAATGATTAATATGAAACCTGCCAAGTGCGAGTCGCACTCACACTTGAAGGGTTCTGTACCACAAAGCATGAAACATAAAAAAAACATGTTTATTGTATGAGACCCCTTTAATTTTTTTACTTTAATTTATTTTATAATTTGTTATTATAGCAGCAAAAGAAATACACTGAAAATATTGACTGCCTACCTATTATGACTCATGAAATACAGCCCTCTGACATTCAGACGTACGGTGGAGGCTTAGTAATAGGGCTTCGTAGGCACCCTTTGGGTATGCACCCTCAAATCTTACTTTGAATACATTCTATCTCTTGCTTATTTCCATTATATTTATGATTCTAGATGAAGAAGCAGAAACCATGGTACAAATACATAACGGTGGAACCGCCAATGTTCCTATATATGATGGCATACATGATTACAAATGTTATAGAACAAACATTTTATGTATTTCAAGCTTGCACAGTGAACCATGGCTACAGCCCCGAGATATGCTACAACATTAGCAGCTATGACAATATTAATAAAGAAGTACAGGTAAATATATCTAATTACCCCCTTACTAATAAAAGTTGTATAGCGTCTGTACCATAGAAATGTAAAAAACATTATATCTATGGTCTATAGTATAGACCATAGATATAATGTTTTTTACAGACAGTATAGACTCTATACTGCCTGTGTGGTGCCAGACTTAAAGAATAGCACCACCCCATACTTCCCGTGGGTGTCGTAAAAGGCGACTAAGGGGTGTACTGGAGAATGGGCAGCAGCGTTCTCTATGCATTCCACCACCATACCATACTGCGATCGCCAACCCGCCTGCCAAGCGTGGCGATTATGGCAAACCCCCCCTTTTCGAGGAGGCCTATGTCCAGCAGTGGACGTCTTTCGGCTGAAATGATGATGATGATGGTGATGGTCTATACCAGTCATGTCAAAGAAACGGCCCGCGGGCCAAGTCCGGCCCTCGGGCCATTTCGATACGGCCCGCGATCACAATATATCACAGATAAATGAATCTTGTTTTTTAGAGATTTTAGACTGCACTCAATGCCTCTACGCAGGTTTAAAAATACGCGCGCTTTACTTAAAAGTAATTTCAAGAGTAGCGCCTGACAAGACGAGTGAGAGAGTGTTAGTTATGTTTTTCTCTCTCTCTCGTGCGCGCGCGAAGTCGTCTTCTATTTCGTCCGTGCAGCTAACGCATACTGCGCCCCTCCCCCGCGCACTCAGGTTGAAGTCTTTGTTACGAGCAGTCGCGTCAAGCCCCCAAACTGGAACGGGCCGGGGCCGCCTTCAAGCGGCTCTTGCCCAACCTGAGGGGGCCAAACGCCTCCTGCCGGAGGCTTTACGCGGGGGTCGTGCGGTCCATGGCCCTATACGGGGCCCCGGTGTGGGCGCGTTCACTGCGGCGGCGAGCCGCCCACTACCTGAACGCGCCCCAGAAGGTGGTAGCCATAAGGGTTATCCGGGGCTACCGCACGATCTCGGGCGAGGCGGCAAGCCTCCTTGCCGGACTGCCGCCATGGGATCTGGAGGCGATAGTCCTCGCGCGCCTGTATGAGTGGCGCGCGGAGGCACTACGCCGGGGGGAGGATCCGCTTCCGCGGCAAATCGCTGCGGAGCGGACGGATCTCCGGCGCGATCTCATGGCGACATGGAAAGAGCGACTGTCGCAACCCAGCGCAGGGCGGCGAGCGGCGATAAGACCCCTCTTTGAGGAGTGGCTAGAGAGGCGCCACGGCGCCCTCACCTACCGCCTGACGCAATTCCTCACCGGACACGGAAGTTTCGGGAGGTTCTTGCACATCATCAGGCGGGAGGAAACGCCCGGGTGTCATCATTGCCAGGATCGCCCAGAGGACACGGTGGAGCACACGGTGGAGGTCTGCCCCGCTTGGGCGGAGCACCGCCGTGTCCTCGTAGAGGCGATCGGCAGCGACGGCGACCTCTCGTTTCCGGCCCTGGTGCAAGCCATGGTCCGGGGCGAGAGGGAGTGGGAGGCAGTCACCAGCTCCTTCTGCGCAGCAGTCATGCTAGCGAAGGAGGTGGCGGGACGGTTCAGGGAGAGAGCCTCCCGTCTCAGCCGCCGCGGGGGACGCCCCAGGCGTCGGGAGCCGCGTGACGACTCCCGGCCACCGTAGGCGCGGGCCTGCGGGCGGAGAGTAATGGGTAGCTCACCGTCCGATCAGGACCAGGCCCGTGCCGGACGGCGCGTACGTGTTCCACGCGCGCCTCAAAGAGATGTCAGCATCGAGGAGGGGCCCCTTAGGGCCGAAGCCTGCCGGGTCAGCGGGATTGTCCGAAAGGGTTACCGCTGGCCTGGAACATAAAGGGCTAAGGAAGGAACACGGGTGGGTTTTAGTCAGTAAGAGTCTGACACTCCCTTCCGCTCCACCCAGAGCGGGAGGAGTCATTTGATGATTTCCCATCCGCAAAAAAAAAAAAAAAGTATCCGGATCCTCGAGCTCAAAATAATTGCCCTCTTACTTTTGCTATGATTTGTAACAACAATATAATAACTAAATAAATAAAGATGGCTAAATAATTCAGTATGTTTTAGTTTTTTAATTTGAACCTGGCCCGCCTACACATTCTAAATCTAATATATGGCCCTCTGCAAAATTGAGTTTGACACCCCTGGTCTATACAGTACCTAACGCAACGCTGATTTTTCCAACGCGAGATAATTTTATCCGAGGAATAATAATTTTGAATTTTTGACATTTCTTCCATACAAAATCGGTCAGCAATAAATTTATACTTACCACGAATAAAAATTATCCGTCGATTGAAAAAGCAGCCCAAAAAGGTAAAAAAAAAAATTCACACGAACACAGTTCGCGAGCAGAAGCTAGTTTTAAATAATCATCTTTAGTAAAAATCGTGTTTTGATAAAAGCCACGCAAGTCCTCATGTAATTAATGTTGGCTCAGAATTAATTAATCAGTCAGTCGGCACACATTCTTTAACTCAGTAAATAGATCATGTTATTACTTTGTTTTTCATACGAAAAGGCAAGGCTAAAGCATAATTGTAATTTAAGAATATATCTCAGTAATTGAGAACCATGTAAATGAGAGTTACTCATTGCAGGTGCATACTTTATTTTCTTTATCACACCACCAAGCCACCAAAAGTGGGTTAATTGAACTTTAATGGAGTTTACTGAGTAGTTTTATTATAACTACTTTGAGTTCGAGACTACGGAAAAAGTGTTCCTGGAAGGACTTGGGGCGGCTTTTGCCCAGCAGTGGGACAGTAGGTATAGGCTAAACAAAAAACTATTTTGAAAGAAAATTACTTGTGGAAGAGCAGCACATCTAAGTTCCCAACCACCTGAAAAGTCAATGAATGAAGTCAATGTGGCCCAAAAAGAGCTTGATGGCATCATGATTAAAACAGCCATCATCCAATTGAGTACCTACATCAATACTAATACTAGGTAATGATAAAGCTAAAGAGTTTGTTTGTTTAAAGGCGCTAATCTCTGGAACTACCAGTCGGATTTAAAAAATTGTTATGTATTTGATAGCCCAATTCTTAAGGCTATAGGCTACTTAACATCACGCTAGAACCCTTACGTAGGGATCAAAAACATAAAAAAAGTCAGAAATAACGCTGAGCGGTCGGTATGGGTCGAGCGAACAAGAAATTTCACGCGGATGAAGTCGCGGGCAGAAGCCAGATAGATAATATAATCATTATCATATTTTATCCAATCGTATAGTTGATAGGTATAACAATGATTTATTAACAAGTTAAGTCTTCAGTGAAATCATTGCTATCAACATACTATGACCTGAATACAGATCTCCTCAATAAACTTGACCGACTTCTTAATAGCTGCATTCGATTCGTTTTCAATCTCCGTAAGTATGATCATGTATCCGGACATCGATCGCTTTTAAAGTGGTTACCTATCCGGCAGCGCAGAGCGTTGAGGGCTTTGACAACCCTGTTTTCTCTCCTTCACAAACCCACTTCTCCTTCTTATCTGACTTCTTTGTCAATATTTATGTTCTGCACACAGCAAGAATCTGCGGTCCGAGAATAATCGTCTTCTTCGTTGTTTCTCATCGCTCTGGTTTTATAAAGTCTTCTTTCTTTGTCCAGGCAGTTTTGCTTTGGAATGCGCTCCCTCAGAATATCAGGACGGTAACCAATCAGTTTACATTCAAAGTGAAAGCTCGAAAACACATTCACAAGAAGTTGACAGATTCGTCTCAAAATTAAGTTGTTGCAGGTTTTCTTGTTTATCTCTCATAACTTTTTATTTTTTTGTTTTATGTTTTGTTGTATGTATGTATCTAAGTATTTATTATTATATTCTAGTTATTTTCTGAGTTGTTTTCTGGTATTGCGCCTACTGTGTATTGTCTCTGCATCACCCTAAGGTAGACTGGTAGAAAATGCCCAAGGCAAGTCCGCCTTTGTACAGTTTTTACTGGTGCATAAAGTTTTAATAAATAAATAATAAATTAAATAACATAAATTTCTCTACAAATCTTCATAAGTCCAACTTAGGAAGCCCTCGAGGTGGTCCTATATTAAAATATAATACTAGCTGTCAATGATGATATCTGATATCAATAACTAGCTTCTGCCCGCGACTTCGTCCACATGAAATGTATGTTCTGCCCGCGCTGTTACTTCGTTTTCAGTTAGTGATCTTCCTGACTTTTTTTTTCTTTTTACTCGATTCCTAAGGGTCGTAGCGTGATGTTGAATAGCCTAAAGCCTTCCTCAAGAATTTGGCTATCAAATGCAAAAATAATTTTTGATATCCGTCCGGCAGTTCCAGAGATTAGCGCGTTCAAACAAACGAACTCTTCAGCTTTATTATTATTATAGATAGATGTGACGCTTATTTTTTTTCACGGAACCCTAAATCTTTTTCTAAAATAAAAGTAGCTTAAGTTACTCCTTATAGCAACAGCTATCTGCCAGTGAAAGCCCGTCAAAATCTGTCTAGCCGTTTGAGGGATTAGCCGGAACAAACAGACAGAAAGACAAAAATGAAAAAAAATGGTTTTTGTTAAAAGTACCGTGTATCCATACTAATATTATAAATTCGAAAGTAACTCTGTCTTTCTGTCGTCTGTCTGTATATTACCTTTTCACGCCTAAACCACTGAACGGATTTCGATCAAATTTGGTAGATAAATAGATTGCATCCCGGGGAAGGACATAGGATAGTTTTTATCCCGATATTCCCACGGGATCGAAACTTACGCGGGTGAAACCGCGGGGCGCTGCTAGTAATTCATAAATACCTACATTTAGTAAAAAGTTACAAACAGATACTTAAATTTTATTTACCTATAGATTTTTGTTATTTGTGTTTGCAGCTAACAGTATCGACATTCCACCAATGGAACGGCGTCGCGAGTCACGTCGTGCCGCTGCTCCTCGCTTTTTTCTTTGGTTCTTACAGCGACAAGCGAGGTCGCAAAATAATTTTACTCGCAGGTCTCCTCGGAAAACTATTTTTCTCAGCGATGATCACCGTAAATACCGCGAAAGGTGAGCATATGTTTATTTTATCTAATCATTATTCATATCGAGATGAGAATAAAGGTGCCTATAGATTTGCTCCGTTTTTAGAGTTAAAACTAGCTGTCCGTCATAGAGGTTTTTCTCAAAATCAATGCGTAGGAATTTTATTTTTGACATAATATTAGGTTTTGATGACGTGCACATAGATCAATAGTTAAAAACTAACAAAAATAGTGGATTATTTGCCAAGGGAGCAAACAACTATTTGGAAGGCAAGAGTGTTTCAAAGTACGTCACCCGAGCTTAAAATAGTGTTGCTCCCGAGGTGGACACTCTACTTTTTATCACCCTCTATGAATAAATAAGTAAGTGCAACTTATGAATAAGAATAGTACAGTCGGTGGCCAACATTATCTAACCCACTTCTAGTGGGTCAGGCAATGTTGGGTGGGTCAGACAATGTTGGTCACCGACCGTACGTTTATTTATTTACATACAATTTTGAGTAAACAATTACGAACGAAGGCAGAATGCTTTTCGCACGTTTTTTATTTTTTCACAAACTTTTTTTTAATTTGGTTCCCGCGTGTTTTACTTTATAATACAGCCTGTACTTGTTCATACAATGTTCGTGATTGATCTCTTTGGTGATTGAAACTTTTACTAACAATATCCACATGCCAAATAAATTCAAATCACTTTTAGTCCCTAGGGATTAAAGAACTATTTTAGTCACTGTTTACGAAGAATAGGTACACTAGCTCTTTTTGAATAGATGTCATAAAAATCGTGTTGGTAAAATTCGTCTTGGTCAGTTCGATCATAAAAGAAAAAAAACTGGCCAAGTGCGAGTCGGACTCGCACACGAAGTGTTCCGTACCACAAGGCAAAAAAGCCGAAAAAAACAAGCCCCCCTTAAATATTTATTTTATTTTAATTTTATTATTTATTATTAAAGTTAAAATACATCTGAGTATTTTGTGAATATATCAAGCGCCTACCTGTTGCCATTTTTGATATCGAGCAGAAAAAGGCAAAAAAATTGCGTTTGTTGTATGGGAGCCCCCCTTAAATATTTATTTTATTTTGTTTTTAGTATTTGTTGTTATAGCGGCAACAGAAATACATAACTTGTGAAAATTTCAACTGTCTAGCTATCGCGGTTCTTGAGATACAGCCTGGTGACAGACAGACAGACAGACGGACAGACAGCAAAGTCTTAGTAATAGGGTTCCGTTTTTATACGGAACCCTAAAAATATATAATAACTGTACCGTGCTTGGTATCATTTGAAAGAGCTTTCTCTACGGATTCTAAACCTTTATTTTTTAATATTGTTTGATTTGCGTAGCTCAACATTTACAAAAATCACTGTTCCTACTTATCTCCTAGGTTTCTGAACCAACATGTTTAATTTTAATAGGGTTACTAGATGTTGAGCCATATTTACAGGAAATTTATTATAGCCGTTTGTGTTGTACCAAGTTCATAAAAAAACGTGTTACCCAGTAAATGGGTTAGACTGAATCTTCTGGTTGGACTGGAAGCCGACCCCAACATAGTTGGGAAAAGGGAGATTTGTAAAGGTTTTCTACACGAATACGAATAGCCTACTTGCGTCTATATCATAATGCCTATTGTACTTCAGAATTAAGTGGTTAGACGTGGTATAAGATTAATCTTACAGTTGAGATATTATTCTTAGATAGTTCAGTTTAGATAAGTCTTGAAATATCTTATCTTCAGCCTAACATGCGTCACAGTGTCTAAAACCGGACCAACATATTCGTAAAATATTTACCTCTTAACAGGTCATTGTAACAGCAACAACTTTTACTGTGGGACCAAACATGAAATCACAAAAATAAATCAGCTGTTCCCTACATTTTGACGAGTTATACGAACATAAACGTAGGGAACAGCTGATTATTGTTCGCGATTTCAGGTTTGTTCCCATAGTAAAAGTTGTTCATGATGATGAGTACATTGCAATGACCTCATAAGGGGTTGTTAATGTTTTACCAATAACCCTGTATAATAAAATAATAATACCAGCCTTGTATTGCCCCACTGCAGGGAAATCCTGTATGGGGATACAGGTTACAAGGTTCTCACAAGAAGAGTAGGCGTGAACATTAACCACCATGCTTGTTTAAGACGGGTCGGCGATTTCAAAGTTATATTTATGTGGACTACATGACATAGAGCGCGGTCACTCTCGGACTGCATAGAAAAGAAAGAGAAGCGCGATGACACAACGCTGGTAATTTATTGCAAAATATGAAGCAACTAGCTTCTGCCCGCGACTTCGTCCGCGTGAAATTTCACCCTCCCCCATTCACCTTCTTAGGGGTGGAATTTCGAAAAACCCTTTCTTAGTGGATACCTACTCTTCACAAAGAACACACACTCCAAATTTCATGTCTTTAGGACCAGTGGTTTAGGCTGTGCGTTGATATATCAGCCAGTCAGTCAGGACTTTGAATTTTATATGTATAGATTATCTATTTACAAAAAAATCTATTGTTTGGACAAAAAAAATTAAAACACTAGTGCTTTAGTATGTTGCTTGTAGAATAATCTGACTGGTGAAAATCAGAATGATTGTAAATTTATATTAGTATGGTTTTTATTGTAAAAAGAAAGTTTTTAGAGGTATCTTCATGATTTTTTTCTATCGTATCAAATTAGTTGTATTATCTTTTCAACACACTATCTAACTAGCATTATCCTGAAGAATATCATATATTTTTCTGATTTTGTATACTGTAGTCGATCAGGGTTGGTATCAGAATGACTGGATCGCAAATTGACCACGTCGCTCTTAGTCCAAATCTCAAATACTTTTAAGCATTATAAAACTTGCGTTTTTTTTTTTTGTTTAAAAAAGTGTTGTCTTTTACCGAAGTCAATGATGTCTAAGATAAACTTGAAAAGTTCATGGTCATATTGGTACATGCCCGGATTTGAACCCACAATATCGAAATACGGCAGTAAAATCTTCCTCTAAAAACATTAAGTACAAAGTTTTGCCCTGTTAGGGGTGGGTCGATTTTCGAAGAAACCCAAAATCTGTACTTAAAAAAAAACAAAAAGGTATTTATTACATCGCTAGTAGAAGATGGAGTTGTAACTGGAGGACGAATAGCGGCATAAGACTGTATTCTGTGCACTTGCTGCTCTGTCCAGCTGAGAATCTGTCCAGTTGAGAATCTGTCCAGCTGAGAATCTGTCCAGTTGCTACGGAGCGATATTTTCGCCACCGGAACACTGAGCACCTGATGACACTTCCCTATAAGGCCCAGGTTTTATCAATAACATGACTTCACGCCTAATACAGTCGTATCTCATAGTACTCATACTCTTCACATATGACCAAATTGAAATAGATAATGTGATTACGTCTATCATGCTGAGTGTTTGACAAATGTAGCAAAACCAAGGTCTTTTTAAACATCAATAGATAGATGAACGCGGAAAATTACCGTGCTAAAATGTAATTTATTAGAATTACGGCCTGAAAAATGGCCTCCGGAAGTACTTTCCTAACTCTGATAATAGGCAGCAAAGGGAATGGTACCTACTAATGGGCTTGGCCGGCATTTTGAAAAAAAAAAACAAAATGGCGTACAGGTCTACCTATGCCACGGACCTTCAAAGCCCTTTTTCCCAAATACTTATTTAAATAAATAATAAACATCGTAATGATTAACTTTCGAAAACTACCTTTTAAAGGGAGTGTTAATTTTTTTTTATTCTCTTTGGGTATGACCCGTATGACTTTCATGAGGCACATTGTCAGGAATATTTCTGATTACCTACTATACTATATTATGTTATTCTATTCTTTTAAATAATCCTTATTTTTTATATTTCAGCATGGCCTGTAGAATACGTGATATATACAGCTGCATTCCCGAGTGCCTTAACGGGTGCTGACTTGGCGATATTCGCCGGCTGTTTCGCCTACATTGCTGACGTTTCATCATTGAAAAACAGAACGTTAAGAGTTGGCATATTAGATGTAGTTTACCTAAGTACAATGCCCACTGGAGTAGCTATAGGTGAGCACAAACACAATAAATACGTAGGTTGGTAATCTTCGCTCAGAGGGGCAATTCTCGTAATTTTAAGAACGTTTACAGTCTGATCTCAGTCTCAATCTGTCCAAATACCTCTAAAATCCCTACATTTTTGTTGGGCCTGGTCCGCTATATTGATAGCTGGATACCTAAGCCTCGTGAAATAATGACAACTGGATTGTATGAAAATGAAATTTAAACGGTTACAATATTTAAATCGGTGCGACAATAAAAAAGCGTGCGTTCGTCCGTGAGTCAAGTGGAAGCAGGCGGGACCCATACCATTTTTTTATTACATTTTCAAACTCAAATGGGTCCCGCCTGCTTCCAACTTTTATTTAATTTAAAATGGCCTTGTTTTTAGCTTTTCAGTTTTTTTTAACTTAATTTTTTTACCGCAGTCGGGTTTTTTTAGTTTTTTTAATTAGGGTCAGATGTCTAACAATGAAACAGTGGTACACAATAAAACACTGTAATATTTCTAAAATGCTGCGTTGCCAGATCGTGCATTATATCGCGTAAGGACACTCTCGAGAACCCCCCGCCCCACCCCAGTTTGGGTAGGCGCCACGTGGGAGAAGACGTGTCTGTGGAGCATTTAAGTTTTTTTGACAAAAATGTAAGTATTTTTGTCATTCTTTAAAGACTTTTCATTAAATGATGGTTGAAAAATTCATATTTTTCATGATTACCTAGCATTAAACATATTTCGTAGATTATGTGGAATATATCATTATGTTAAAAGTGTTACAATTTAATGTTTTTTTTTGTGGTTAGTAAAATAAACCCTATTGAGTCAACAATAAAACAGTTGCACAATGGACACAATGAAACACTGTTTGAAGAAAAGAAAAGAAGAAAACACTTGAATAATTTGTGATTTTATATATTTTTGAGATGAATGTAATAAAACCTTTTTTGATTGAACTCAAGCATTTTTTATCATTCACCTACTCCATAAATTTCACAAAATATGAGACAAACACTTCATTATTATGTCTCATTGTTGAATTTGTGGTGTTTCATTGTGTACACCACTGTGGACACAATGAAACATTTCCAATTTTTTCGTTTATATTTTTTTGCTGATTACACATTAATTAAAAAAAAACATAAATTACATCTGATACCTACCCAATAAAATTGCCTATATACCTTCAAAAAATTAGACTTCTATCTGTAAAAACAAAAGGTGTACGAGACATTGAATTTTTAGTGTTTCATTGTTGAACACACTATTAATTATTATGTTTCATTGTTGAATTTGTCGTGTTTCACTGTATACACCACTGTGGACACAATGAAACATTTCCTATTTTTTTGTTTTCATTTTTTAGCTGATTGATTACACATCAATTTAAAAAACCATAAATGACATCCTATACCCAATAAAATTGCCTATATACCTGTAAAAAATTAGACTTCTATCTGTAAAAACAAAAGGTGTATGAGACTTAGAATTTTTAGTGTTTCATTGTTGAACACATGACCCTACTTGTTTTTTAATTAACGGTATTGGCCTTCAGATTTACCTACCACATGTTGAGTTTGCAATAAAAACAAAACCAATTATTCGAGCAACAACTTATCAAACCAATCACTCGACTTGATCAACGACAAAAACATCGATTCGCAGACGACAAAGTTTTTCAAACAGTTGGATTCTCAAATGTTATTGTTTACAGGTAATTTACTGTGGAACAAAGTGGTGAACCGATCTTTTACGGTCATGTTTGCGATCAACACATCGCTAATGGTTCTAGCAACATTGTATACTGTGATATTCCTGAATTGGCAGACGAGACCCGAACAGAAGTCTTTGAAAGAAGCAGGGGTCAAGAACCCCGTAACTGACTTCTTTGATGTCAAGAATATAATTCAAACTTTAACGATACTGACGCAGAAGAGGCCTAACAATCGGAGGCTATTTCTATGGTTCCTATTAATATCGATGGCGTTCTATACTTTCCAGAGAGGTGAGTCCTGCTTTTATTTATATAGATGTAGGTACTTGTATGGTGACAAAAACAGAGCTAAAATTAGTCACATACAAACATAAATCCATAATAGTGATGAAGGTCGTAGGTTCGAACCCAGACAGGCGCTTAACTTTGCGTAAATTATTTCATCACCACTGCTCTCAAAATGGTGACGAAAACATAGTGAGGAAACACGTGTCCTATTGAATCAAAAATTCGAACACATGTGACATCGCACTATGCCCGCATGGTGGATTACGGCCCACTCTTTTCACCGAGAGGAGGCCTGTGTCCCAGCAGTGGGAACTATCATCATTTGCTTTGGCGCGTCTCAATAAAACTTATAGTTTTCTGATCAATAATGTATGATTTACTCGCTACTTTTGTTGCAGACGAGCGTTCGGTGATGTATCTCTACACTATCAAGGTGTTCAAATGGGACACCGCGGCATTCAGCAACTTCAGGACATATCTGAGCACCCTGTACGTGATAGCCATGCTGCTTGGTATACCACTAATGACTAAAGTATTCCATTGGACAGACACAGTTAGTACCTAATGATGTAAATTATACCTAGTAATGATTTGTACATTTGGTCCTGGCTGTCATTCGTGGATCTTTGACAGTCGTTACGGGTAGTCAGAAGCCCGAAAGTCTGACAACCAGTCTTTCCAAGGGGTATCATATTACCCAGTAACTGGGTTGTGGAGGTCAGATAGGCAGTCGCTCCATGTAAAATATTGGTATTCAGTTGCATCCGGTTAGACTGGAAGCCGACCCCAACATAGTTGGGAAAAGGCTAGGCAGATGATGAATGATTTGTACAACATATGTACAAGTAATGGAAACATTATGGCGACGATTTTAAATTTACACGTTATGACGTCCACGTACCTATTTCTATACATTTTAAGGACGTGAACGTCCACGATAATATCTTCACGTTAGAAATGATAAAAGCAACCATTATATTATCCTATCTTCAACTTGTATGACGTCGTTTTTGTGCGTTTTGTTTCTCAGTCTGTGTCTGTGCTTTGCAAACGTTTTTATTACCTACGTGGCCGGAGCGAGACCTCTCAGTGCCTCGGAAAGCTCGTTATACCGTTGATCCCGGCTATCATTCGTGGATTTTTGACAGTCGTTACGGGTAGTCAGACTGCGGAACGAGAGACGACGCGATGGAAAAGTGTGATAGGGTTGAACCATTGCATTCTCGACTGTATTTTCATAGGCGTAAAATAAAAAATCGCACCAAGTATTTCGAAGACTGCTTGAACCCAGGACGTAAAACGGTTGCATCGTTGCAGAATGCAAAACGGTCTTTGTAAACGGTTCGTCGTCGCAACGCTCACCCCTAGTATCGTACCTATTACCCAGTAACTGTGTAGTGGACGTCAGATAGGCAATTACTTCATGTAAAATACTGGTATACAGCTGCATCCGGTTAGACTGGAAGTCGAGCCCAACACAGTTTGGTAAAGGCTAGGCAGATGATACTAAATAAAATAAAGGAATATCGCTCTGAGATACACTAAAATATTGATTATGGAGTGCATTATGTGTTGTAACAGTTTTAGGTATAAAAACATTTGGAAGGATTCCAAGCGTATTTTACTTAAACTAAATATTCAGTGTCACGATATTAGTTAATACAATTCAAAATCGATATTTTTGTACCACACAGAACGATATTTTCAATTAGTAATATAGATTAACCGGTTGAATGTCGTAATTACAGAAACAATTAAAAAACCATTGTGTCTCGCGGTGGTCCACGTTGGATTAATTAAACAAAACAGCGTAAAATTTGACATCTATTTGCGACGTTGCCAGCTTTCAGAATGCCGTTCTGAACTCGACACAAAAGTTTTGTGAGGCTGCAGTCGTTAACATTTTTGGGAACACACTTCCACGTTCCTGTGGGGCATTAATTTCCAAAAACAAATTGCCATTACCTAATATTTGTAAGAATTACTATGTTCATTCTAATAATACCGCCGCGCGCCGGTAGCTTGGACTCTGTTCCCGATACCGGTGGGCTACTATTTTTTATATTTTTAAATGTTTTTATACTTATATTTAAAAATATAATTTATATGTACTTAGGGCTGATTTTTCAATCATCTGATAACTTTATTCGAGGAATAATTTTGAAATTTAAACTGTCAAACGTAAATATTTCCTTGAATAAAAGTTATCTGGCGATGGAAAAATCAGCCCTTAGTTGAATAAAGGAAATAATAACGAGAATACCAAACCTAACAACTAAACGAATCTAATATAACAATCACTTATTTAAAAACAATATAACCAATGTTTTCTCCAGGTGATAGTGATGCTAGGTGCTACAGCCCACATTTGCGGGCACTTGGTCTACGCTCATGCGAAGACAGATAAACTGTGGTACGTCGGTGCCACCGCTGCGGCCCTCGGACCGTGTGTAGCGCCTCTTATACGCTCTATGACTTCCAAGGTGCTACCTGCTTCTGAGAGAGGTTGGTGGACATCATTGACACGTGAATTAAGAGTGTTTACGCCGAACGGCATTTCATACAAAGTTTCAGGCCCTTGATTTTGAACTGAATGAACCGATTTTAATGAAACTTCATACGCATAAGCAGGATACAAAGGTCTAATAAGTTAGTAGAGAACATTTTCGAAAAATAGTGTTACAGCCAAATTAGACCAATTTTAAACTTTCCATAGAAACAGAGATTACCAGTTATCTTTATTTAAATAAGACATTTCGAAAATGTTTTCTACTAACTTTTTAGACCCTGCTTATTCGTATGAAGTTTCATTAAAATCGGTTCATTAATTTCGAAAAACAAAGGCTTGAAAGTTTGTATGAAATGACATAGGGCATAAACGCTCTTAAAGGCAGGCCACAATTGTCAGTCTACGCCTTCGATTACACTACCGATTGAAGGAACAATTTCATGCACAGAATTTTTTTTGAAACCTCACCATAGACGACAATTTGATATCGTGATAGGAGTGGCCTACTGCACTGTTCCAGAGGACTGCTAAATGAAAATATTGTTGTTTTAATCTTTCCACTATACAGGGTGGCATCCATTGATGCACAACCTGTTACGGATTTAGCACACGATTCTAGACCCCCAAGCGTAGAAATTTGTCGTTGATTATTTTAAAAAAAATTGTATAATTGCGCGCATCACGCTCACGCTAGTTATGAACATTATAAGAGTACTAATTACGATAAAATCCTTAATGAGATGTTAATGAGGGTATTGTTTCCCACAGGTGTGGCGTACGCCTTCCTCTCGGTGATGGAGAACGCCGTGGCCATGTTCGCGTCGATCATATATTCACAACTATACAAAGCCACGCTTGACACAGAATTCGTCAATTCTATATTCTACCTCACAATATCTACGCAAGTCGTCGTGTTCACGTTAATATTGTAAGTGTAGTTTTTGATTGTTTATTTGGCAGTAGCGGTAGCCTACGGTTTTATTCACATCCTTCGGAATCTATATGTAATCGGATACCTAAGTATCTTGTATGTTTATCCGGGGTGTACCATGGTAGACTATGGTTTACCTGGGTGTCGGTGAAGTCATACAAATGAGCATAAAAAATTGGAACAGTCGATAAAGGTACTCTGCGGAAGGCGAGAGCACTGGCATCGTCTCCCAATCGCAATGAAAGACCGCATTGGCACATGTGTAGACGGCGATGTTGCCGGCTGACGCTGCGGTCCCACGAACATTGTATCTTGAAAAAAGGCTCGAGGAACTCGCAAGATTCGAGATCTCGCGAGGTCGAGACTGAATTCCCACGCTGTCACTAACAGCGACAAGACATATTCTTGTTAGACAAATGACTACTTCGAAGTTGTGACGCCGCGTTCAGAATTAAAACCGCTGCAGCATGTCGTGTCGCTACGGTCTGTCATCACGAGTAGACAAACTGCCATTGTCGATTAGGCAACGTTGCCGCTTGCTTTTTGCGGTTGCCTTCGGAAGAACACCTTAGTAAGTCCTTCGCCGACTTCTTCAAAAAATACATTTGTGTAAAATGTCTGTTTTCAGTACTATGGAGATTATGTTGAGGGGCAGACCATTAGAACCGCTACATGAAAAAGAAGAAGAAAGAAGAATATCAACTTCATCATCATAACACTAAAATAAAACAACTAGTAATGTTCAAAACATTTATTATTTAAATTAATTGGTATGAATAAATTGGTATTATAAACAGTGATCGGACTAGGTATAGTTGCCGGCACGTAACTTGGCAAGAGTTTTTGTAGTGGGGGAAGTTTGCGCACGCACAATTTCATACATTTTTATATGCGCGAACTTCCCCCGCTACGAAAATCTCTTGCCAAGTTACGTGCCGGTAATTGTAGAGCTATTTAGGTTCATTGACCGCAAACATTGATGATAATATGGATATTCCACGGGATTCCGACTGATACTACGGGATTTTATTGTCGCTAGAGTGACGCACCTGTTTTTGTCTCTTTCTGCGCCACTAGAATTCAATTCTTTACCAACAGTAATTTCGAAACTAAACTTAACTTCGTAACTAAAAGGGAATATCCATATTATTCCAACCTATGGCAAGTACATAAAATAGCTCTACCTATTCCGATCTATGATTATAAATCACTGTTGAGGAACTTCTTAATAATAGTCTAGCTACTACACAATAATTGCTCAAAGAGATAATTATATGCTAGTAACGTTTAGACTGACGTAACAATAATAAAGATAAAAAATATATTTAAAACATGTAAGTATTTAAAACATGAGCTGTAAGACTCTATTTTCATAAAAATATTTGTTTAATGCATCCGGTGATGAAAATGTTACATGCATTGCATCTCCCTTTGTGATAGCTTAATGATATTAGAAATGAAATTTATTATTTTATTTAAGTATACATAATGCAACAGTATGATTTTCCATTGGACCAAGGAGTGTAGCAGCATATCGAATAAATATTATTTATTATTCCGCTGAACTTTTTTTGTTGTAATTGTAAGTTGGTTGTAAACATAGATATAAGTCAGATAAAATCATTGTTCCAATAAATGCTGTAAGTATTTTAATCTCGATTGTTTTATTTAAGGATTTAAGTACATTTTTTATGTCCGTGACTACCGCCGGACCACCAACGCCAATCGCTTTCATATTTGGTAGTACTAATTAGTACTCGAACAACAAAATTGGTACCTTAGTAGTTTTCGAGAAAACCGACTTTGAAGGTGGTCGTCCCGGCGGTAGTCACGCTTCCTTCAGCAGGACCACCATGAGCGCCGAAAAAGGGAGCACGCTACAGCAGTAATTATTTGTATACTTAGAATACCTGTAGCGTGCCCCCTTTTTCGGCGCTCATGGTGGTCCTGCTGAAGGGAGCGTTAACTGCTAAGGTAGGTACTAATTTTGCTGTTCGAGTATTAATTAGAACCAATTGAGTACTAATTCTTTACCAAAAAATATTTGGCAAATATGAAAGCGATTGGCGTTGGTAGTCACGGACATCATTTTTTTAAACATGCAATTCACTAGAGTGACTTTCATACGAGTAAGTATCACCTGTTGTGGTAAAATACAAACAGATGTAAGACTACTTATAAACGTGAATAAAGACTATTAGGCTGCCCGCCCACGTCCGACTTTTTGTAGGACCGATAATCGGGCCGATTTAGTTAACTTCATTATTTCTGACCTACTTTTTGTAGGACGTGTGCGTTGCTCTATTGCTATCAGTGTGTTCTATTTTTCTCCTACAAAAAATCGGTCACCGATTATCGGACGTGGGCGTGCGGCCTTAGAGTGAACATTATATAACAGGGAACACCAATTTTTACTGCTTACCTATTGATTAAATTGTTTAATGACAACTTGAGATCTTGCACATATATTTCATCAGCACACTACATTAGATTAATATTTTTACCATGATATGAGCTACGTTATATTATTTACGTGTTTAAAGATATCTATTATGTTTAAACTAATAACCCAATATATAAAGATAACTTGGTTAACTATTATACCGTGTCTTTGATATGAATTACTTAATTCTTATTTATACATAGTGGACAACCCAATTACTAAGAATCTTAGGTAAAATCTATCACTAAGGGCCCAAAATATGTATAAATGCACCGTAGATTTTGTCTTATCCTCTCGTTAACTACATTATAATTAAGATTGAGCTTAACAGTCCACAAAGTAGACACAACAGTTAAATAATCAACCTGAACCATATGTGGTTCCCATGTGTGGTGGTTGTGGGGCAATATTAACCCATTCCCTGTCCCATGACAGGGAATGGGTTAATATTGACCCACGCCGTTAGCCTCTAACTGGCTATCAGTTGTACATAAAAACCTACCTAAAAACTATTTCATAACAAAATAAAGTTGCTACGAGAACGTTAAACTAACGTCATCTAGTTTTGGCTCATTAGACTGAGTGACAGTACAATTTCAGTGAATATTTTAAATAATAAATGTGTTTTTAATGATTGCATATCTTTTGTTGAAAGATGCATGGAGATTCTGTTCAGCTTATGAACAAAAAACGCATGTTAAGGTTGACCTAACCAGCCGGCAAGATACTGCTCAATTTCTACTCGTGCTTCAATCAAGTTACTGGAATCATTCTCACTCTGTGGATACATGTTTGCGCAATGTGCAGTACCTGTAACAAACAAATTATATAGGTATATTAGATAATCACATATTTAAGTATTTCTGTACCTATCATTAAGCTATGTTTTTCATGATTGTCCTCTCAACCAAAGCACCTGCCATCTAATCTCTTCACCACCCTTGGTTGACTGGTAGAGAATGCCTAAGGCATTAAGTCCGCCTTTGTACCTTTTAATGCGTGCGAAAAGTTTAAGTAAATAAATATATTAAAAACGTAGGGTATTATTTAGCAATTAATGCTACCTATAATGCAGTTGCAGACTTGCAGCTCTCTATACATTAGCTCATCTATAAATATCATAAATTAAGTCACTTTTCAAGTCATGTGTGTGACCGCATCGTTCTTCTAAACACCTCAGGGGATTTTGGTGCGCGATTCACCATCATATTTTAGAGATTTCATTCCGGAAGAAAAAAAATACATTATATTAACATTTTATAGTATAAACATAAATTGAAATAATAAAAAAATAAACATAATAATCAGAAAACTTTGAATATGATGGACATACAGAAGGACCAAATACGTGGTGAATGGTTGCACACAGGTCACACTGTTATGCCATACCATGAATTTGCCCAATTCATTTTTTCTTAGAAAAGAATAAGGAAAACCCAAAGAAATATGTAGTCTGCGTCAACTGAATAAAAAAAAGTCCCATAAAAATCCGACCACTGTAATAACTTCGCTCTGCTATATGGCTATAAAAGTAGGGGAAGACCAAAGAAACGATGGATGGACTGAGTGAATCATGATATGGTTAGAAAGGGGGTGGTCCACGCATAATGGTACATACTAAATGCCTAAAAGGGGTGACTACCGACATGACGACAGTCTGACGAGTAATAGAGAAGTTAGGAAAAAAAAGACATGAACTCAAACTCAATTCAACTCATTTATTTAAAGGCACTTTTGAATTGTCTAGAAGTCGGTCAGTCAGAAAATATGAAGCTAGTTGCCCATTTCAAAGCGCGGGTACCTATGGAGAAGAACCGGGCAAGAAACTCCATGGACACTCTTTTAAATTATATTTTTACAAAAATATTAGTGAAATCATTAATGTTGAATTTATAAATTATATGTGAGAACGATGTAAAAAAGACGTACGCGTTAAAAGCGTCCAGAGTATAGTAACAAAACAACAATAAAAAAATAAAATAATTAAAAATAAGCCGAGCCAGCTAAGTGATGACCAGCCCCAACTGACGGCGCCCGTTCACGAACATGACGCATAGTCGTATTGCGCCGACTCCAAATAAATTGGGATTGGGAGTACATTTTAGTTTATTTGCACAGGACTAGAAAAGTCATCATCTGCCTGGCCTTTTCCCAACTATGTTGGGGTCGGCTTCCAGTCTTACCGGATGCAGCTGAATTCCAGTATTTTACATGGAGCTACTGCCTATTTGACCTCCACAACCCAGTTACTGGGTAATAAGATACCCCCTGGTAAGACCGGTTGTCAGACTTTCGGGCTTCTGACTACCCGTAACAACTGTCAAAGATCCACGAATGACAGCCGGGACCAACGGCTTAACGTGCTTTCCGAGGCACGGAGGGGTCACGGTATGTAAAGATGGTCGCCCATCCACAGACCAACCGCGGCAAGCGTCGCTTAACCTGATCGATCGACTGGCTGTTATCATTTAGCCCAGGACTATAAAAGTCTAAAATACTGACATCATCAACAGTATTGAATTCAAAGGAAGAAAGCAACCGTATCAAACAATGATATTATGAGATAATAAAACATAATTTAATACAGGCTGCCAGCACTAAAGGTAAAAACAATGCTATGAGCCCATGTGAGCCAGACAATGATGACTCATAATTATTGATAGCATTCTTTGATAACTTAACATCATGCCAACTTTACAATGTGCATCTGGATTGAGGGCCCATTTTTTGAACCCTTGCGAAACGAAATAAGACTTATAGAGAAATTAGTTAAAAATAGTAAAAACTTAAAGCCTGGGCCATGAATTTCTTAAAGGTGAATTAAAACTTTATATCTCAGAAACGAAAAAAGAACATTTATATCTCAGAAACGAAAAAAGAACATTTATATCTCAGAAACTAGGGCACCTAGCAAAGATCTTTTTTCACCCATATTTTGTCGCCAATTAGTCGGAATCAGTCGCCAAATATCAGAATTTGTCGGTCACTTGTTCAAAAGATATAAGGATTTATAGGTGGCCGATCTGGAGTCTCCCCAGCAGAGCCACATTTATATCTCAGAAACTAGGGCACCTAGCGAAGATATGTTTTCACCCATATTTTGTCGCCAATTAGTCGGAAGTCGGAATCAGTCGCCAAATATCAGAATTTTCGGTCACTGGTTCAAAAGATAAGCCACTCTAACCTAGTAATTTAAAACATAAAAACACTTATTTAATTGAGAATTTATCTCTCTTATAATTCTAAGGACTTTAGATCGATAAAACTAGAAGGACACATACCTATTAATAGAAATATTTTTTCTTGGCAATTGTTCGTGAACTCTTCGATCTAGCTCTTGAAACTCCTCCTTACTAATTGAACTCATTATATCTCCTAGACTAAGACCCGCAGGGTAATTGCGTAACACACTATCAGTAGCAATGGGTTTCATTTTGACAGTTCAACAGGATTCATTGCGTTGTTTACGTTGTTGAGCAGACAGATTTTTCGAACATATGAAGCAATGGATTAGCAACATACTTCAAAATGATTCATATTGAGATTGATAGTGTCTTACGCAATTAGGGTGTCGATTAAATCTGTGACTTGGCGACAAATCGCGACTACTTGGTGACAAAGTGCCTTAGTTTTTGAGATATAAATGTGGCCCTGCTGGGGAGACACTCTCCAGATCGGCCACCTATAAACCCTTATATATTTTGAACCAGTGACCGACCAATTCTGATATTTGGTGACAAATTTCGACTAATTAGCGACTAAATTTTTGTGTTATGAAAATTAAAATCCCTGGCGGTGGCCCTGCCAGAGTCAGTGACATTACGGAATTGTATATCTTAAAAAGATCGATAAAATAAGTCCGCGATGGTATATGTTTATCCCTGGATAACCGTCAGTAAAGATTTTAATCTATGACATAATACAAAAAAGATATGGGTTATTTACCAAGCTACTTTAAACAATACAGTATTATTCCTTAGCCAATTAAATACATTAGATACGTTGTGCATTTCATTTAGATCAAAATTGCCCTTTACAGCATATCATTAAAATGAATAATTATCTTAGAAGATATCAGAGATTTAAAAAGGGGCGGTAGAGCGGGTGGCGGGGCGGTACGAAGTTCGCCGGGTCAGCTTGTTCTTTGATAAACGAATGAATATATCAATATACAACTAACCTTTAATATAAATAGCAGGTGCATCATTGTCTTGAGTTTTAGTGATTCCTAAAGCATGCCAAGGATCTACGGAGCCGTGAACGAACACCACTCGAGACACTGCAATATCCAGAGCCCCGTAGTTGCTATTGGTCCAATCTGCAGATGCGTCTACAAATTCAGCATTGTACCTGGAATACAATTAGATTTAACAGATAAATAAATAGTCTTTAACTCATTAGTGTCTTAGTTGCTGCACATGCATGAAATAGTTCCCCAAGGATTCTAACGGGTGTATTCCTCATGCCAATTCATTTATTTAGCCAATTATATATTATGTGTTAGATTAACAATCACCCAGACACAAACCTCTTGAATATTCTAGAAAGTTTGAGGACAGTAATGCAAGATACATACTTTTTACCGAAAACATCTTCACATTGTTGAATAAAGAAATCAAGTGTGAAATGATTGCCGAAAACTTCAACTTCTCCTGAAGAAGTCTGATAGAATCCAAACTCAGTGCAAGTTTGATACATCCATTGACGAGCTGGAATAAACAGTAAACATATTATGGCATTAAGCCTATCTTCTCATTAGTGGGTCAATAGCAATCTAAATGGACTCAGCCCGATTTTGGCTACTTGTAGTTAGTAAGTCTATGTTAGGGCGTTATGTACACCACTATTGTGTAGTTAAAAATCATAAATGAGGAAAGCTGATTATAAGATGTGCACTGAACTAATGTCTTCAGTGGTAAAGATATTTCTATGACATATCTTCATCGTAGTGTGAACAGCATTGTGGGCTCCAATATTGTCTATAAGTTTTGTATATTTCTTATTTCTATGTTTTATATTGTAGCTGTTTGTTGTTCCTTTGAAATAAAAATAATGATTTGACACTGTTCCCAAGAACATAATGAATGGGGGAATAGAAATCATGTTCTTAGGAGGTGTTCATTGAAAAAAATATGGATGAATGCCCCCGCTACAATAACACCTCCAGGTTACCGAGGAGTTACATGCAGCATATTCATGGACACAAGAGAACAGATATTCGCAGTACGCACTTAACCCTAGCCCTGTTTATTTATTTTAAAAATGGTGCATACCTCCTTCTGAGCCCCAAGACATATTCCTCAATTCTTGTATCATGTTGTCATAGCTGTAGTCCAGACATGTTTGATTGCTTTTGTCCAGAATTATAGAGTTGAAAGCTGCAAGCTTCTTGTATGCAGGTTCAGATCCAGGAGATGTCAACATATTACACACCTAGAATCAAAATTTATAAATTAATAGCTTTTGGAGGTTGGCAATTATTCCACGGGAGCATACTACTGAGATAAAAAGTTTCAATGTCCTAACTCAGTTCATGGTATGATGGTCGTCTATCTGTAAAAATCCAGGTCTATCGTGTTACATCCAAATACATGTGAAAAGGTAACAAACATATTTATACATACGTAATATTAGAATGGATTAAAATATATTATTCTACTTAATTGTGACTGAACTTTGTGACATTGCAACTACTATACATATAAAGCCAGAATGTCAACACACAGAAGCTCGAGCAGCAAAACATTCAAGTTCCACTATATCAAAGTGGAGATTTAAAAGAAAACAATGTGGAATTGCTCCTGAAGTCCTCACCGTATTGATAGTAAGATTCTTGTATTTAATATCTGCGCTAATCCTATTATCCTCATTATATTGGACCAAGTCAGCAAAGTCATCAGCAATGGAGTTGTAGAAATTCTTTATATCATTTTCAGATGCACCTTTAAAAGGCTTACACACTCTGTAAAAAATTAAAGAAGTAAAAATATATTTAATTTTAGTATGAAACATCCTTTAAAACCTGTGTAAACAGCGGTTACCTGAATTCCTTCTCAACAATGTTTGGTTGGTTCCGCATCATTGTCGTTATCTGGTTATGTGCTGTTTTAAGTTCAGTCACGCAATCTTCTCCATGAGTTTTTTCACGCAATGCGTCAACAACAACCTCATAATATTCTGAAATGTTACTCCTTATTTAGCAATACAGAGATAGTGTAAAAAGTAGATTTTTTATTTTTTAGAGGAAAAGAAAATGTAATCAATACATAATTTCAACTTCTTATAAAGAAAACTCACCCATAAAATTAACTTTGGCCAACAATGGTCCACTAGAAGACACTGCAGCATGTACAAGATGTGGATACTTTAGTCTTAGCCAGGCTGCTAAAGAGCCAGGGTATGATCCACCGAAGGCTATCCAGCGAACATGTCTCTGTAGTTTATATTTGTCATTCATAGCATTAATAAAGTTTGCCAAATCCGCCAGAGCTTGGTATGATGACAAGTACTGTAAGTTCTTGACACTGATGTCTCTGTAAATGTAAAACAAACTCATGGTGGTTCATTGTGTTCGTCAAAATTAATTTGTGTTGTCTGGTTATTAACAATTTATCCTAATATATATATTGTGTTGTCCTTAGAGACTACTCAAACAGATCCAGTTGTAATTAAACTGTACTTAAGGCAGTATGACCGGTCAATCTCAGCGAATACACTTTGTTTTAATTCAACCTTGACATTGACAGAATCATCGATAAAATGATGGAGAATTAACAATACAGAATTTTTTACTTTTATGTTTTTAGGGTTCCGTATAAAAACGGAACCCTATTACTAAGACTTCGCTGTCTGTCCGTCTGTCCGTCTGTCTGTCACCAGGCTGTATCTCAAGAACCGCGATAGCTAGACAGTTGAAATTTTCACAAATTATGTATTTCTGTTGCCGCTATAACAACAAATACTAAAAACAAAATAAATTAAATATTTAAGGGGGGCTCCCATACAACAAACGCGATTTTTTTGCCCTTTTTTGCTCGATATCAAAAATGGCAACAGGTAGGCACTTGAAACATTCACAAAATATTCAGTTGTATTTTAACTTTAATAATAAATAATAAAATTAAAATAAAATAAATATTTAAGGGGGGCTCCCATACAACAAACATGTTTTTTTCGGCGTTTTTGCCTTGTGGTACGGAACCCTTCGTGTGCGAGTCCGACTCGCACTTGGCCAGTTTTTTATTTTCTTTGATGCTGTCTAAAATCTGAATAGCATGAAAAAGGTACAAATTTTAATGTTAAGTATATCAATATGTTGATGATTCAAAAATAATAAGTAATAAATTAATAATGGTAAAGATATGTTAAAGGTAATTAAATATTTTTTCTGAAACTTGTCTTTGTTTTATCTTAATGTAACTCTGTAAAAGGGGCTAAATTAGGTATATTGGGGTTTACAAGATACTATTTAGTAAGTTCATTTAATTTATTAACCTTTTGAACGCCAATGTCGGCTATAGCCGACATGAGCAAGCGTGCCCTGTGCGCCAACGACGGCTATACTCGACAAAAAACAGGTCGCAGAAAAATACAAAATAAACCTATTAAATCATTACTTTTATGTATTTTATTGATACACCTTGAAATTAAGATTTTCGGGCTTGGCGTACAGGGCATAGGAATACCGATATGGCGTGGCGGTGAAAAGGTTAATTAAATACTTCCTGTATTTGATTTACAACCAGCACCGTCGGACTTATTATGGAAAGAGTAAAAAGATTCAGAATAATAGTATGCTACTTTCTCAAGCTGTTGGTAATGTTGCAAAATCTTACTCTGTCGGATGACTCTCCCCATAGTAGCGATGTTCTAGATTGATGCAAAGAGCGTTGAACTTCTTTGCATAGTCAATCCAAGCCCCTTTGACCATCCACCGTGCATCAGCGGGTCCTTCACCGCCAATCATCAAAAACACAGGCCCTTGTTTGTTGAAGTCATAGAAACTGTCATTTACGAAATAGCGCTAAAACAAAACAATCATGATTACAACACCTAAAATGGAGTTGCGCCCGCGCTACCGCCGCGTACGGTTGTTTATCGACGGTATAGATATCGTTTGCGTAACAAATAGCAGTTAATGTGTTATATTTCTGATGATACAAAGACTAGTAATGTACTGATAGTGTTTAAGTTGTAAATTAGTTGTGATATAGTGCAAACAGTGACGATTAGGACACATAGTGTGATTAAGTAAAATTTATGGGTCTACCCACATCTAACCTATAAAATAATAACTAGAATTTTAAGTGTTTTTTAGTGTTTGTGATGGATAGTGACGACAGTGGGGATGGTGAAGAGGAGAATTTGATGGTCACGGGAACAATGACCCAGGAAGAAATAAATCATATCATTATTGGGTCGGATACAGGAAAGAAAATTATGGAGGTTGAGCTAACACAAAATGAAATCAGAGACAGAGACAGTAGCAAGGATAGGAGGGCAAATAAAAGGGCTGCTTCTAAGGAGAGAGAGGAAGGGGAATGGATTACAGTGGGAAGGGGAAAAAAACCAAACTGTAACAGTTCTGATAGTCTCGAGCATGATGAGTTGTGTGAGGTTACAATCTCATGTAAAGAAAATTTACCAAAACAAATTGGTATGGCTAAGATTCTGAAGGAAACAGGAATTCAAGGCATTATAAAAGTCACATATAAGAGTCCATACAAAGTTGTGCTGCGATTTAGCAACTATGAAAACTCTGTAAGTCTGATGGAATGTCAGAGTATAAAAGATAGAGGCTGGACTTGTAGAAGATCTGGTGAGATATGGTACTCGTATGGAATGATAAGAGATATAGAAATGGATTTGTCCAATGAAGATATTATGAATACATTAGAAAGCAGTGTGGAGATAATAGCGGTTAAAAGATTGAAAAAGAAGGATGAAAGTGGAAATTTTATTGAGAGTGAGACAGTGCGCATTTGCTTCAAAGGTCCGGCCTCTCCACCATATGTAAAAGCATATGGATGTAGAATGAAGGTGGAACCATTTATGTTCCCTGTTACACAGTGCTCGAAATGTTGGAGGTATGGACATAGTAGAAATAATTGTCCAAGGAAAACTCAGATATGTCCGAAATGTGGAGGAGAACATGAAAATTGCGAGACTACAAACATCAAATGTATTAATTGTAAGGGTGGTCATATGGCACTGGTGAAATCACTTTGTCCTGTGTTCAAGAGGGAGAAAAGTATCCGAGAAGTGATGGCAAGGAACCAGTGTACATACAAAATGGCACTAAAAGAGGTAGGTGGCAATGCAGGATATGGGACCAAAACCAATTATCAGAGAGAAGTCGACCTCTCAACAGCAGAAGTGACAGAGACCACGGAGAGTGAGACAGAAAAAGTACGAGACACATCTTGTACCCCGAGGGAGGTGAGTTATGCAGAAGTGGTGAAAACACCTTCAAAAACAGAACGTCGCACAGTGACCACGGTGCGTCGCCTGAAAAAGCCCGACGAGAAGGGTAAAAGTTCCGCAAATAAAAATAATTTTGACTGGATCTCAAGTTTTGATTGTGGAACACAGGAAGGAAATAAAAACGATGAGAAGAAAAGATTTGAGTTACGCGTGGTGATATCCAGATTGAAAGAGATTATCTGTTCAGATATGGAGTTTGAAATGAAGCTGACAGGGGTACTGAAATATATAGTAGGAGAAGTTATTGGTTGGCTAAAAGAATACTTTACTATGGAATTCGTGTGGAAGTTACTGGGAGGACAAACAGTTTAATGGCTAGTTACAATAAAAGTACAGTTAATGTGGCGCAGTGGAATGCAAACAGCTTACCAACTAAATGTAGGGAATTGGAATTGCTGCTCCAGCAAGAAAAAATACACATTGCACTTATAAGCGAAACATGGTTGTCAGAAGAAGTTACCATAAGGATAAAGGATTACAATATTATTAGAGCTGATAGAGAAGATGGATATGGAGGTGTGTGTATATTTTATCATAAGTCAATCAGAATGGTGCAAAGATCTTTTACACCTGCAAATGGTAGTATTGAGATTCTTATTACAGAGGTGCTGAATGTGCCGGGGCTGACCAACATCATCTACATATATTGCCCACCATCAGCTAATGTAGGCCAATCTGACTGGGACCAGGTCTTTAGCCTGTGCAACTCAAAAACGATATTAGCTGGGGATTTTAATGCACACCATACATTGTGGTCATGTAAAACAGACACAAGAGGTGAGAGAGTTTATAGAGCTAGAGATGTTTGAAAATGACTATGTATGCATGAACGATGGAAGACCTACAAGGATCAGAATGGTGAATGGACATTTGCAGCAGTCGTCGCCGGATATAACGTTTGTCACCTGCGACATAGCAGTAAAAGTGACCTGGAACCCCCTGAATGAAACGTTGGGTAGTGATCACGTAATTATCAAATCCACACTCGGTTATGAAAAATCTAATGCATATATGAAGAAAAGAAATTACAGGGAGGCCCGGTGGGAAGAGTTCCGGCAGAAGACAGAGCAGGAGTTTGCATTTTTGGTACCGTCAGGCGATGTGCAATCTGATTATAACCTGTTTGAACACAAATTAAACCTTGTAGCCGAAGAGACCATTCCATGGATAAAAATGTGTCAGGACCCCAGTTCTAAATTTACCCCAAAACCATACTGGAATTCAGAGATCTCACAAGTTGTTGCAAAACGTCGGCTAGCTTTAGCTCAAGTGCGACGGAACCCAACCCCAGATAATTATGACAAGTACAAAAATGGAATAATACACGCCCAAAAAGCTATACAAAAGTCCCGGCATAAAGGTTGGTCAGAATTTTGTTCTAGCATAGATAATGAAGCATCTGCTACAGAAATGTGGAGGAAGATGGGATGGATGAAGGGTATAAAAGCAAGACAAACAGTAGATCCTATAAGAGCCAAACAGTTATTGCATTCCTTGACTCCTGACACTGTTGGGGAAGTACCTCCAGAACTAAGAGACAGGGGTGACTGCACGTTGAGTAAGGAGATAACAATGAATGAACTGGAAAACTCTCTGAAACGCAAAGACACCTCGCCGGGCACTGATAATGTAGCATACACAATGATTTTTAATCTTTCTAAGTCTGGTAAAATATTTCTGTTGCACATTTTTAACTTAATCTTGCAAACTGGGCTAGTGCCCCAGCAGTGGCGAAATATTAGAATTGTTCCAATCCCAAAACCGGGAAAAGATCCTACTTTATTGTCGTCTATTCGTCCAATCTCGCTCATGTCATGTATGTGTAAAACATTCCACCATATTCTAGGGAAACGATTGGAATGGTATGTAGAGAAGAAGAAATTACTCTCTACATCTACAGTAGGTTTTAGGAAAGCTCATTCTACTTTAGATAATTTGACACGCTTGATAACATCAATACAAGTAGGATTTGCTAGAAACACGCCCACCTTAGCCTGTTTTGTTGACATAGATAGCGCCTATAATAATGTAAACATAAGATCGTTAGTTGAAGTTTTGGAAAACATAGGGGTTAGTCATAAAATTAATCAATATTTGTGGAATTTTTTGTCAGATAGAAAATGTCAAGTTATATTGGGTGATAACAATAGTATGGTAACGAGACACACAAATAGAGGCTTAGCACAGGGAGATCCAATGTCTCCTTTACTATTTAATATTGTCACTATGAACTTATGTAAAAGTATCGAAAATGTCAGTATTTCACAATATGCAGATGATTTTGTCTTGTATAAGTCTATAGATAATAGGAATGTGGAGGAGGCAGTAATATGCATGAAAGATTCCTTACATATTATGATAAAATTACTTGGAGATATTGGTTTATTTATATCAGAATCTAAGACTAGTTTATGTATTTTTAATAAAACAAGGAAATGTTACAATATCTCGATAGAAATAAACTCAATACAAATTAAGGTGCATACTAAAATTAAATATTTGGGTCTATGGTTGGACAGTAAGTTACGTTGGGGTGCTCATATTAATGAAATATGTGAAAAAGCATACAAATTTTTAAATATCCTCAAGACCCTCGCGGGTAAGTCATGGGGAGTACACCCAAAACATCTTCGCAGGCTTTATATTTCATTAATTAGAGCCCGAATTGATTACGGTGGTTTTTTGTATAGTAGCAGTGCTAAAACTCACTTAAGAAAACTAAATATTTTACAGAATAGAGCTCTCAGGATATGTGGTAATTTTATAAGAACTACACCAATCCATGTAATGGAGAGTGAAATGTGTTTGCAACCTCTTGATGTTAGAAGATTTTGGCTTGGGTGCAGATATTGGTTGCGAACAGCTTCACTCTCTAATAGTACAAAAGACTTAATAGGTGAACTTGCTAGCTTAAAGGGACACTGGAGAGGGAAAAATGAGCCAGTTTTGATAGAGGTACATGAACAATTAGTTGATAAAGTTATTTATAAGAGTGACCAATTGGAGATGTTTATGTTAGACACATGGATTTCAAATATCAATGTCAGATCCTATATCCATAGTACATGTGACAGTATGAATAGACCTAAACGAAGGTATAATGTTATGGAGCTACGTCACAGGGTATTGGCTGAAACTCGAGACAAATACAGCGAATATTATAAATTATTCACAGACGGATCAAGGGGCACAAGGGGGGTAGGTGCAGCATTCCTAGACCCACAAAGGAATATACATATGCAACTTAGGTTGCATGAGGATGTCTCGGTGATGAGAGCCGAGCTTACGGCGATCACCGAGGCATTATCTTATGCTAGTAGTGTAGGGGAACAAAAAATTGTTATATTAACAGATTCCAGAAGCGCTCTACAGCATTTGGCTCGGTGTGTCTCGGGTATCCGAGGTATTCCGATAGCCTATGAAGCCTTGGGTCTAGTGCACAGATTGCAGCAAGAAAATATTTGTGTCGAGTTTCAGTGGATACCCTCCCATGTTGGATTGCTAGAGAATGAGATTGTGGATCAGTTTGCTGGGAATGCAGTGGATGATGGTGTGGATGTACTGAATCAGCCCTACGGTTGGGAGATTATCCCAGAGGCTAAAAGAGTGTGTAGAGAGAAATGGAAGAAGTCGTTTAGAGAGTGCTCACGAACAAAGGGTGCTTGGTACTATACCATACAGGACACACCAGGGTCAGTGCCTTGGTTCGAATGTGCCAGCCTCTCCAGGGAGACATTAGTTGCGGCTCTCAGGTTGCGGGCTGGTCATGTTCCACTAAACAGATTTTATAATCTAATGGGGGTTAAATCATCGCCACTGTGCGATACGTGTCAGGTGCCCGAGGATGTCATTCATGTGATGGTGGAATGTGACCAGTATCGCGAACTGAGGAGGAACCTGTTGCCAAATATTGATCTCCACAATGGTGGAATCAATTTGATTCTGAACCAGCCAATGACTGAAGAAGCCCAGAGTATTTACAAGTTCCTAAAACTGTGTATGAAAGAGAGAAAGGATAGAGAGGGGCGGAGAATATAGGTCAGGAACTATTTTTAAAGATGTGAGTGAGGGATAGAGTAGAGTAATGGGTTGCTTGCAGTCTGCTATCGCAGCATGCAGGATGCCCATTATGCTACTATAGGAATGATCCCATGAGGCTGGCATAGTCACCTAGAGTGCACTGAAGCCTCTAAATATTAGATTAAAAAAAAAAAAAAAAAAAAAACACCTAAAATACTGGACTCAGGTCAAAGGAGATTTCTAGTATTATCGGTTGTGCCCTCCTTGAAAACGAAGCATGCCCAAGCCTTGGTGTACCATCATTGTGCATAAAAGTTAAAATTTATAAGTGTTATTCTAACACAATGTCAATAAAATGTAGGTACTGTGGGTATCTTTAGATTTATTGTGTGATGTTTATGTGACCCCCAGACGGTACAGATAAGCTACATTGTTCTAACTAGGCATAATGATTTAATCAATCATTTAAAAAATACTCTCTTACGCTCTCCAATCATGTACATACTCAATAATGATTATTTTAGTAAGATAGGTAGGTACCTGTTTCCAGGATCTTAAATCAGATGGACTGGAGTGATCTAATTTTTGCTTGAACCATTGTGCTGGAGGTAGCTGTTCACCGTTATAGCCTCCTGGAGCTCCTAAATTGCCCCCTTTGCCTCTACCGAGCCGAAAATGTTTAGCACCATATGCCACATAACATAAAAATAACAAACATGCTAATGGGGACCGCATTTTTTCAATGCAATGAAATTTGGTGGATGTGTAGCCTTAGACTATTGTTTTACATTTGCACAACAAAATAATAATTATGAGCTAACGGCGGAATGGCCGGGGTAATCTTTAGTATCGTTTGGCAGGCGGATGGGGGTGGGAGGGGTAGGGGGGGAGGGAGGGGTGTCCCCCCTCTCCCCTGGTACCATTCCCGTGAAAAGGTAACGCACCACTTTTGAGAAAAACAGATATTTGTAACCTAACCTCAAAACACTATAATCGGTAAAAATTTAGTATCCGGGGGCACGAAAACGAGGTGGTGGGGGGCGGAGGGGGGAGGGGGTTCCCCCGTTCCCCCTGGTACCACTCCCATGAAACGAGGACGCACCATTCTTGAGAAAAACAAATTATTGTAACCTAACCTCAAAACACTGGTTTTCAATACAAAGTTGCTTCTGCACGTCTCCGGCGCTGCGGGAAGTGCAGCCCCTTCGCCCTTACGTAACAAAGGATAGGCACCCATGCTCACCTCCGCAGCTTCGGCTTACTGGTCGCCTCCGGCGACCAGCCTCAGCCGCTACGGCTCGCACGGGTGCCTATGCTTTGTTACAGCGGGCGGGGGCTGCACTCCCTCCGCGCCTCCGGATTTTTAAATACACCCTCGGGGTAGCAGCCAAAAGACTACGTGGAGTCGGGGTGCCCCGAGTCGGTTTTGGGACAGATTCGACCTATTTCAACCATAAAGTGGGGTACATAACAAGACAAATAAAACAACAAAACATTCACACACAACAAAACATTCACTCGTGAAGAAACGGAATGAACCACAGAGTACTTAATACCACTGACAGTACAGTTCTTTTTTACGTTCCGTTTCAACTATTTTACAGACATTTTACACCACAGACAATATACTGGTACAGATTTGGTTGTCAATCGCCTATTTTAACGTTTCGTTACACTTTTTATCTGATTTGAGGTTAGAAACAATTTTTATTAATTTCTCGAAAAATATCCATTACCTTGTAATAAGAACGGTAGCGTTATAATCGGGGACCCACCCTCTACCAGATTAAACCACTTTTAACCCCCTCCGCCTGCCAAACGATACTAAAGCCAACCCAATGGCCGTAATCAGCTCAGCCTGCCCGTAATCAGTGAGTTCACAACACCGACCGCGACCGGCAATATTGAATCCGTTTACTCACAGAGTACCAGAGCATGTAATACAATAATATTCTATACTCCTGATCGGAACAAGCAGAGATAGCGAGGGCGGTGCAGGGGGGTTTAAAATTACAATAGGTAGGTATGTGCAAACTGCAGAGACAATGGAGATAACTCAATCCTATCAAAAAGTACTCTGTGACTCAATCTGACTGGCGCACAGAACAAATATACTTCTATTCTATTCTAGCCATTGACATATCTCAATGATTCTAGCGGAGGACTGGCGACTGCTGACATTTACAGTATACTATGGCCGCTTTCCGAAATAGCTATTGACCTATTGTTTATTTTTATCTATGCTATTGTTGTTAGCTTTAATCGCTGTATGATGGTCGATGGCTCTACTCTGTGGGCTCGATCTTCCGTATTATTATATTACTCTTTGGGCTCGATGCTCACACATCACACATACACAACGATCATTTCTCACTTGCGTTCCGATTTAGATATTATTACGATTATGACAGCTGAGAACTGTCAACAATTCGGAACGCTCGTGAACGTCATGTCAAAAATGTCAAAACGTTAATATTATAGTTTCTTTCCCTGCGTTTCGAGTTGGGAAATAATCGATGTGAGTCTGCTTAAGCCCGTACCGAATTAGTGTGAACGCGATAACGATGTCCCATAAATCGTGATAGATGACGTCATGACATGCGCCATCTTGCGACAACGTCGACCATGCCTTAGAATCTTAGAGTAAGAAAGCTATAGAGCATCGGGTAGCGTGGCCACACATGAGACAAAAAACTAACTTAACTAACATTGGCTACATAAGTAGCTGCCTTGAAAAAACTGGCACGCAGTGAGAGACGGAAATAGTATAGCTTTATCTTTTTCTGTTACTTATAATAACTCAATACTTTATCCCTTTCTTGTGGAAATGAAATGGAGCTACCCGCTGTCTATACTTTTCTTTGTCTAAGCTTAGAATAAATTCACCGTGAGCGCTGTCAAAAATGAGTGTGTGTGTGAGGATGTGTCAGTGTGTTTTGTTTTGAGTTGCATCATCTTTAAATTAAAGTAATGTGGCTTTTTCAAAATTGTGCTCCTAGCTGACAGTCGCCAACTAACCAAAGAAGAAGAACTGAAGAAGAAATGTGCTGTTTACACAAAGAAATACTGTAATAATATCGTTCTTACATTGAGTAAGCACTGTGAGCGCGTTCACGAGTGTTCCGATTGTTGACAGCTCTGAGCTGTCATAATAGTAATATCTAAATCGGAACGCATGTGAGATGATGAGAGCGCTATGAGCGATTATAGCTAATTCGGAATGCTGTCTCATAAGGCATGGTCGGCGTTATCGCAAGATTGCGCATGTCATGACGTCATGTATGACGATTCACGGGACATCGTTATCGCAATCACGCTAATTCGGTACGGGTTTAAGCACGCTCAAATCGATTATTTCACAACTCGGAACGCAGGGTATAAAGCCAATACGAGACATAGGTCCGTATCCTGGGATTTATTTAAACGAATCTCTTTTTCAAAGGAATGTTTACACATCACTGACCTCTATTAAACAAGACGTACAAAAGCGCCAGGGTAGCCCGCGAAATTCAATTTTTTTTACGATTTTTGCAATTTGCTGGTCAGTATTCAGTTGTACGTTGATTAAAATATGATTCGCGGCTGTAACAAATATGTATTTACAGAATTATAATCATTACAGTCATCAACACAACTCTCTAAGACCAAGTAATCCCCAAGAATGACTATTTCATGAAATCTTGACATTTGGAGATTATACTAACTTAACAAGTTGTATTACTGATTGTAATGATTAAAATTCTGTAAATACATATTTGTTACGACCGCGAATCATATTTGAATCAACGTACAACTTAGTTTTTTCATAAAATTTAATCTGGTCACACTGCACTGGACACGACAACACGCAAAACGCAGCCGCGCTCCAGAGTCCAGTGCGGACAGGCAGCCCACGCGCGTTTCCGCACCTGCGCCCGCACCGCGCCCCAGTCTGGACGCACGCTAAGGCATGGTCATTGGTCGGCGTTATCGCAACATGGCGCATGGTCATGACGTCATCTATGTCTCACGCTTAGACAAAGAAAAGTATAGACGGCGGGTAGCTCCGTTTCATTTCCACAAGAAAGGGATAAAGTATTGAGTTATTATAAGTAACAGAAAAGGATAAAGCTATACTATTTCCGTCTCTCAGTGCGTGCCCGTTTTTTCAAGGCAGCTACTTATGTAGCTCATGTTAGTTAAGTTAGTTTTTTGTCTCATGTGTGGCCACGCTACCCGATGCTCTATAGCTTTCTTACTCTAAGGTCTCACGGGATATTGTTATCGCGCTCACGCTAATTCGGTACGGGTTTAAGCACGCTCAAATCGATTATTTCCCAATTCGGAACGACCAGGGGGCCTAAAAACTCCACTTTGGAGAAACATAAAAGGATAACATTATGAATTATAATATGGCGAAGACAGTCCATGTTTTTCTTTTTTTCGCTGCACTATGTAGGTACATACAATCAAAGAGGTTGGATTTGGATTGGATTGATTGGTATTTTAGCACAGACAAAAAAAAATAATTGATAAATGCTTCACCAATGGGATTTGATACGATTAACTTAACAGTTAACTGTCATTAACTGTCTCGCGAGGCCCTAGTGGGGACGCTCCTTTACAGCTAAAACATATTCACTTTTTTTTTTTTCGTAAGCATCTCGCTTCTGCTGTTTGGTTTATTCACCATAGTACCTAGTAACTTTCGCACGTCACTGTTTACTGTTAAATAATGACAAGTAGTGTAAACAATTACAACTGATACAAATAAATTAATAAAAGAGTTTGTCAGTCCTCTCCATTTTGGCGCGCATACAAACACAACTCGGTGTAACGGCGGTCACAAGCTCATTGAACAGACGCGCGTTCCTTCCCCACTTCTCATAGCTGCGCTTCCTTTGAAGTAGACCGACAATCGGCCGGTTGAGAGAGGCACGGCCTAATTCGGCCTCGCGGCGCAGGCCTTGCTCACCTCCACACTCATTAGGCTTGGCCGCGCGGCCTGGCTCTACAGAGCGGCGCAGGCCTAGTGGGGACGCGACTTTATGCTGTAAATACATTCATGAGTTACGGATGCCAATCATATAATATTATTGATCAACAATCAACATTTATTCTGATACTGCCTTCTTGCAAGATATTGGTACTATTATAATACCATGCTACCCTGCTATGGCAAAAACGCAAGAAAATTTGAATGGAAATTGATTCTTGGCGGACTTGTCATAATTATATTGTATCGCTTGCTTTATTTAAAACATCGTACCTACGAAGCGTTCACACACGACTTGTAGATACCACCTGGTAGGCTACGGTGTTACGGCAAGTTGGTTTGAGAATAGGCTTTTTCAGAATTGTGTATCTTCCATTTTTTCTCTGTATTTTTTAGTCTGTGGCACGATCCACCTCATTTTGGTAAGTTGGCAATATTGTCAAGTAGCCAAGTCAGGCTTCAGCCAACATTCCAATTTCCATCACTTGCGAATGCGATCGATCGCGGGCAAGGTGTAGTTGTATCTAGTAGCAAGCATTCGGTGGGTTCAAAAATGGCTCTATTCAGATATTCATCTCTATTGCCAGAAGTGCAGGTAAATATACTGATATAATCTTCTATATAATTCAAAGTGTTATCTAATAATGTTGCATGTTATATATTTTGTAAACTTTTTATAACCTTCTTGCCCACATTTTGGGTTCGAAGTTATGTAATGTGAATGAAAACTATTTTGGGAATAACTGCAGTTAGGTTGCATCCCGGTAGTCTGTATATTCCGATAGCATAGAGTACCTACAAATTGCCGCAGTTAATCAATATTATTATTCGTCATTTACGATACCTACGACCGGTATACTGTCAGTAGCAAAGGGCATGCAGATTTCCAGCGGGAAATTTCGGTCAGGTTTTATTTTTTATTATCCTGTTGCTGTGCCATAACAGGGTCCATAATTTGTACGTAGCTAGTAGCTAAAATCCTTTTTTTTACATCTTTTATACATTATAGGATGCATTAAATTAATATGAATAAAACAATATTACCTCTTGCCCGCGTCTTCGCCCGCGTGGAGGTCGGAAATTACCCTACGGGATCGTACTACCGTGATAAAATGTATCGTATAACCTAAACCCAGGTCATGGTGTATCCGTGTACCCATCCAAATTCGTTCAAGCTGTTAAGCCGTGAAAAGGTACCACTCGGTACCAGGCAGACAGAATATTGCATTTTTATTATAGATTTATTACAATTATATTGTCTTAACATTTTAGAATTGAATAATTTTACTACCTAGAATGACTCCAAGATAAGCAGGAGCCTCATATTCTATTCTGTGTATGTTACCTCCTAACTCCCACATTTCTACACTGAATTAAGTGATTCTTTTTTTATTCGAAAGAGTGTGCATTGTCTAGTCTCATAATAATTTTGTGAGGATCTGATGAAGATTTTCGGAGATAAGAGTACAAAACTCCTCAATGTTTACAAACACTTCCAAACAAACTTTGACCCCTTATTAAACCTCCTTGGGGGAGGAATTTCCAATAAATCTTTTTCTTAGTGGGCATCTACATCACATAGAGAACTTATTTGCTATATTTCAAATTTTTAGGTTTAATAGTTCTTGACATTTCATGATTAGTCAGAGAGTGAGTGAGTGGTATTTTGTTTTTATCTAAATAGATTCCCTGGGTGTTTATTTGCAGTTGAGGTGATTAAAATTATAAGGTTGAATAATTTTTCATTTGATTTAAATTAAATTCGCACAGTAAAGGTTTTATGACACATGCCGAAATGACTGCACAATGTGTGCAAAATGTATAAAATACCAATATTTAAAATATTATAGTAACTAAATTTAAATCTAGATAGAACATTATGACTTACATTCTATTCCATCTAACTATTCAATGTTGGTACAATAATGAGTCTTATCATCTTCAATGTTCATGACTCATTAGTTCATTTATTGATATTTAAATCATACCTATATTTCTTTGATATTCCCTTGCTTGTGAACTAATGCAAATATTAATTATTTGTTAATCACACTCTTCTTCTTTGTATCGATGATTCCAAGTTATATCAGTTTTGACCAGAGTTCAGCTACGTTGGTAGAGCTAGCATATCAGGTGTTATTGCAAAGAGAGCACAACAAGAGGAGAGGTGTCAATCATACACTTACCAGGATATAATTATATTTATTATGTCTAAACAATATTTTTTGCAATCAACTACCTGAATCAATTTAATTTGGCACCAAAATAACTTATCCTGTTTTTATAAAATCTTTAGACAACATGGTACAAGAAATAAACAGATTCTTTAGGCATAAAATAATATTCCTGATTTGATTGTGACTTGCCCTACCGACTCTTAATAACTTCTTGTCTACATTAAAACCAGTTTGATTATGGAAAATTATCACCTGTTACATAATTTGTTCTTGTTTTGTGTAAGTGTCAAGATAATTATATTGTAGCTGATTCTGTTGCACACACTGTTAACTTAATCTTATCACTGAGACATTATGACAGTTTTCAGCCAGTACTGGATTTAACTTCTTAACTGTAATGATTGATCTGTTATGGAAATATGTAGTGTAGTCATGTGAGATTTGCACAAACTATGTGGCAATGGCCTTGGTCAATCTATGTCAGTGTCACGCACGGTGGCGCTTGTTGGCGTGATAACCGATGTCACTCGCTGTGCAGCGCGCGTTTCTGCGCCTCCTCCGTCACGTGGAGATACTAGCATGATAATAATTATTACTTCATACGCAAATTTTAGCGTTACTGTGTTATCACGAGCCGCTCATTGAGCGAACACACGCGCCACACGTCAAACTCGTATAATTATACGAGATAGCACTATTCGTACTGTCTCATGACATAATCGAGAGTAACACTTGACTTTACAATGTCAGGTGACATACTATTGTTCTACACGAATCATTTACATAACTAGGTAGTGCAAGTTCGTAGTGACGACTGTTCGAATGTGTTACCACCACACATTCTCGGCCCAGAACATAAGCTTGTATTTATCGATGTCGATGGCGTCGTGACGCGATATCGTTATCAGTAAACTATGTAACAGAAATCCTCGCAATGACATTCACGATACGTGTCCTCTGCTATGCCCCAACTCTAAAGATAACCATGCAGGTCAACCCGCGCTCGCAGCGGGCACACGCCCAAATGTTCACGATTATTATAGGCACATGTTAGATATATCGTTCACATATCCTCTACAATTCTACATTATGAAGACTAGAATTGGTTTATTTTGGAAAACGAATGAAAACAAATCATGGAGTACATAACGCGGATCTAAAAAAAACCAGCGAAGAACGTTGGTTACGATGACGCACATGTTCAAGGTTGCGTTGAGCTATGGCTTCTAGTGGTGTAACAAAAACTAACTGCGACTGCCTAGTTTCAAATAATGATTTACAAACTCAATACCAATACATGTCAAACCGATATATATGTATAGTGTAAAACGCTTAGGAAATTTACGAAATTGCATACCTAGGTAGGTATGTATTATCATGCGTTAGTCTTTGTGATAAATTACAACTTGGTTTCATTGTATTAAAGTCTACGTGATATGGATAAGGAATTTTGATAACGCGTGAGTAAAATAATTGAACTCTGGAAAAAGTTATTTTTTATTTTTAGGTAGTTTATAGTTTTGTAGGTATATGTGTACGCGTAGGCATGTAAATGTGAGGAAAGTTTGAGTATGAATGTCGATAGCTATAAGAGTAGGGGAAGACCAATGGAAAGATGGTCTGTGAGATTTTTTTTTTTCAAAACACACCCTTTGATTCAATTAAACCAGTTACAGGCATTTTTGAATTGTCAAGGGGTCGGTCAGTTAGAAAGATGAAGCTAGTTGCCCATTCCAAAGCGTAGGTACCTATGGAGAAGAACGGGTAAGAAACTCCATGGACACTCTTTTAAATCAAAATAATATGGTTACAAAGTCGTGTTTACATCATTCATGTTAAAAAATATGCATGTGAGAACGATGCAGAACGTTAAAAGCGTCCGTAATGACAATACGAAAAAAAATAAACAAATATTAAATTAAAATAAGCCATGGCAGCAAAGAGATGACCAGTCCCTACTGACGGCGCCCGTTCACGAACATGACGCATGTATTAGCACCATTCAGCTCAACCATTTTGAAGGGAGCTAAATGATCCAATACACGCGCCTCCATCAGCGAGACATTTGAGTGAGCATGACAACCTCTCAGCCGCCAGGGGGCACATTCAAGTCAATGAATGGCCTACCCAGTAAATGGAAGCTTTATAATATGTACATAGAACTCACACATGTGCTATGCAATTATACAATACTCGGAGATAGAATTTATATAATGCAAAAATAGTATTTTAAAATCTTCAGCAGCGCTAACAGTATTTTCAATGCTAATCAATTTATTTGTGCGTCCTTATGGAGCAGGACCAGCGTTTAGCCAAGCATTTTTATCGGCGTTGTAATCCCCCAATTTGTAATATGCCTGGCTGCTGCTGGCTGGCTGTGTTTTATACAAGATTTAAATTGCGTTTCATTCAGTTGAAGTATGTGGGTAGCAATTTTATTGTAACATTTTAAACAGTAGCCCATGAAAGACGAGTATACTTTAGCCAGCCTGAAACCTGGTTGAACTAATTGATCCCTATTTCTAGTGATATAATTGTGTCTTTTATCGCTTTTACTAAAAAGATGCAGGTTTTTCTTACGTACATGATATTTTCATAGATATATTGACAAGGTACCGTCATGATGTTAATATCTTTAAACAGTTCCTTTAGAGAGTCACGCCTGCGGAGGCTGTATATGGCTCTGATAGCTCTTTTCTGCAGAACAAAAATAGACTCGATGTCTGCAGCCCGTCCCCACAGCAAAATACCGTACATGATACTATGAAAGTAATTAAAATAGACCAGTCTCGCGGTACATCAGTAAATTGACGGATTTTTCTCACAGCATAATATGTTGCTGAACTTAGCCGTCCTGTAAGGGATGTTAAATGAGGACCCCATTGAAGCCTCGAGTCGAGCGTGATCCCCAGGAAAACAGTTTTATCGACGAATTCTAGTTTCTCTTGATTCAATACTATCTCACAATTACTACTTTGACATTTGGTAAAGAAAATCTTGTGCACTTAGTTTTTCCCCATTTAATACCAAATTATTAGCAGTAAACCAATTTTGGATCCGCAGTAGGGCGTTATTTACGTCGTCAAGATTAGATGCACGTCTATTAATTTAAAAAATCAAGGAAGTATCGTCAGCAAATAACACCATTTGTGGTTGGGTTTTTAACAAATGGGGTAGATCATTAATATATACTAAAAAGAGGAAAGGACCTAATATCGAGCCTTGTGGTACACCCATTTTTACTTTTAAACCGAGTGAATTGACACCATTTATTTGAACGTGCTGTTGCTGTCTATCATTTAGCGCAAGTTTTCCCAGTCCGTAATGCTCAAGTTTTAAGAGTAATGTTTCGCGTTCGACGCCATCAAAAGCCTTGGAGAGGTCACAAAATAATTTCTGTGGCGTCTTGGGACTCTTCCCAGGCCGTAAATATTTGTATTAATAAGGTGACACCGGCATCAGTCGTACAAGGTTCCTTGGTGAAACCGTGTTGTTGGTCGTGTAATATTTTATTGGTGTTAAAATGATTGAGCATTTGGTTCAGCATCACCTTTTCAAACACCTTGCTGAAAACCAGTAACACGGATACTGGTCTATAATTATTGGTATCTTTACTGTCCCCCGATTTGAAAATTACTGTATTTCATTCATTAGATCCCGGAAGACTCCTTGATCCACACACAAATTAAATACACATTAAGACTAAGTACGGCGCTATAGTCTCAATAATGGAGGTACATACTTTGATAGACATTCCCCATATATCTTCGGTTAATTTGATCTTGATTTGCTTGAAAGCTTTTATTACTATTTTGGGGTTTATATGCTTTAACTTAAATTCAATCTGGCAGGATGGTTTGCTTTTAATAAATCAATAGAACGTAAGGGCGAGGAATTTAAGATTTCAGTAGTTTTATGTGGGATACTGGTAAATAAATTTACAAATTATTGAGCAACTTTTTTTTTAGTTCTTAGAGACCACGCGAAGTCTCTAGTGCGAAATCCGGTTAGTTTCATGATTAATAATTTTCCAAACCGTCTTTATTTTATTATCGGCTGGTTTAATCTTGTTGTTAATATACAAGGCTTTAGCTACCTTGCAGGTATTTTTAAAAGTTTTAGAGTAGGTAGCCACGTATTTATTAAAGTTTCAGAGTTAATATAAGGCTTAAGGCCATACAGCTCTAACAATTTTTCTCTACTTGTCCTAATACCCTTAGTTGCCCAGTGACTGAACAAAAAATTTAGGCAAATAGTTTTAGTTTTATTCTTTAAAGTGTTATTGAACTCGATGCGCACTATCGAAAATAACTCCTCATATATTTCATTTACATTGTTTTTAATATGGCCTGGTACACTTAACTTACTAGGTAATAAAGTTATTATTAAATCTATTTAGATGATGATTATGGGTGGTTAGAAAGGGGGTGACTACCGAGATGACGACTAATACACAAATAAATTGGGATAGTGGCATGGTAGGAAATGGTGATGATTTGTGTAGGCTTGTAAATGGAGGGCAGTAAATACATCAATCTGTTTAAATCATCAAATAATCTCATCAACATTTCAATTACTACCTATCTATGTACGTCTCTTTGATTACCAATAGGCATGACGAATGATTTTCAAATCCTCTTCCGTAATGTACGTACACATTTACTATTTACGAAAACACCTATATTTCGGTAATAAACTAAAGTTTAACGAAGTTTGAAGCCATTTTTCTAATATTTTTTCAATAGGGCGCGAAAACAGCTCACAGTGTCATGGCGTCGGATCCGACGTCACGCCTAGGTAAACATCAAATGTTGTCAGTATACTATCTATAGTGTACTCTGTGAACCACAGTGATGTTTACATAGGCGTGACGTCATGCGCTGTGATTGGTGTTTCAGTCAAAATGGCCGACTGCAGTATTTTAATAATCTCAAGTTTTAAAATTAAACTAAATCACTGTTTTAAATCCTTTTAATCAGGGTTCGAAAGGATAATTATCAATGATAATTATCATGATAATTATCGTGATAATAACACATGGATAATTATCGATTGATAATAACAAAAAATGCACTCGTGAAAGTGAACTGTATTCGAATGAACATTTCTGCACTTGCGTGTATCGGAACGCCAATGGAAATAGAATCATTATCTGACGAAGAAGATATTCCTTTGGCTTTACTTCATTCAATTTAATTTAATTATAATGTCGAATCTGACGGACACTGATTTTTACTCAATCTGCTTAATGGTACTTTGTGTTGGATATTAAATGAATATTATATTTTTTTTTTCTGTGAGAATTGCCCAAATTATAATGTATTTGTTATGAAACAATACAACAAATGAATTTCTAACACAGGTGATAATTATCCGATAATTATCGGATAATTATCAAAGAGCTTAATTATCTTGATAATTTCGAACCCTGCTTTTAATATGTATTTTCCCCTAACAACATTAAATTTTTGATTATTTGATACTGTCGTCACGCCTATTAGCACTGCTTTCAGAACAATCTTAGCTAATAGGACGTCAAAGTACAAAGTTATTACTAATAACTGATCTTTGGCCTCTATCAAAGGAAATATGTTTATTTGCAATTGCAAGACTCTGAAACCTGGTGACAAGTGTGTTAACCTTAAGTCCCTATCAGTTTCGCGGACAAAAAACAGAAAAATCAGTTTTTTTCAGCGTAATTTTCTCAATATCCTTAAGTTATCTAGTTTTTTTAAAAACACACAAGTATTTATCACCTATCTATCTAGTAAGTGTACGAAATTAAGTTTTGATAATATTAATATAATAAAAAAACTAACACACGTTTTTACGTAATCACGAAACACCAAGTTTTCGATTGCTTTCTTAGCTAACTGGTAGCAAATAACGATCTGAAAAAAAATCCTAAATACTAGGCATATAGTATATTAGTAAGTGTACGATTTTTTTTTAAGTTTAATGAATTAGGACTTGTAAAAAAATGTTGACTACGCTGAAAAAACCCAATAAAGTCATGCGCAAAACCGTCGTCTACACGTAAGAATTTATTGAAAATAACCATCTACCAAACTCAATTTTTATATTTTTATTTGGACTACTAATTTAATTGTAGTAAAATATCTAAATAATGCCTTATAAACGAATTTTTTATTAAGTAGTTATCAAAACTTAAATTCGTAGGCTTACTAGATAGATAGGTGATAAATACTTGTGTATTTTTAAAAAACTAGATAACTTAAGGATATTGAGAAATTTGCGCTGAAAAAAAAATGATTTTTTCTATTTTTAGTCCGCAAAATTGATGGGTCCGTGGCTTAGGCCCCCAGTGGTCGACGCACCTGTGGCCGACGCCCCCGATTTGATCAATTTAATTCAAAGTAATTTTTGATCAAATGTTCTGTCAGGCACAAAAATTGTTTTACAAAAATATTAAATGTACTTACTTAATATTGATTGTAAGTATATGCATAACATTAAATCGTAATTATATTTATAACATAGAAATGCTTTTATATTAGTCTTTTTGATTTTTTGGATGTTTGTACATAATAAATATGCTTCTATTGGGGAAAAAGGTGTGTAAGGATAAGGTTAAGTGGCGATCTATTCTCTGTGCTATTTGATAGATAACTTTTGTTTAGCAAGGAAAATTACTTTATTAGTAGGGTGAAACAAAAAGTACAAAAAAAAAAGATATTAAATTAATCGTATCGGGGGCGTCGGCCACAGGTGCATTGACCACTGGGGGCCTAAGCCACGGACCCAAATTGATAGGGACCCTTAACTTGCTCTAAGTAAAATGCTAACATCTGCTGTTCATCATAAGTAATTGTATTAAGCAATCCTAGTAGCTATCTATTACAAATTAGCGTTTATTTTACAGTAGCGATACGAATTCATGCATTTCCCAATAATAATATCGATAAATTCACTTTTCATAAATAAGAATTCAGTTAATGATTGAATGATTAAAATATTTCAATGCATGCCAGCCAAGCAAATAGCCACTAATGGCTCATTGTGTGAATGGTGGCTATTGGTAATGCAATATGGTTCTTAATAAGTAAATGTATTATGTACTAGAATACTACATCATAGGTACGGTACTTAAAATATTTTAAAAGTATTTGAATTGTGTGGTGCCGGACTTAAAGAATAGCACCACCCCATACTTCCCGTGGGTGTCGTAAAAGGCGACTCAGGGAGACCGGAGAATGGGCAGCAGCGTTCTCTATGCATTACACCATCATACCATACTGCGATCGGCAACCCGCCTGCCAAGCGTGGCGATTATGGCAAACCCCCCCCCAAATTGGGGGAGGCCTATGTCCAGCAATGGACGACTTTCGGCTGAAATGATGATGATGATGATGATTTGAATTAAATACATAATTATGATAATCACTTATTTATCCATGCCTACAACGCGGAAGCTTAATTTATATTGCGATAACCAATGATTTTATAATTAACTTATAATATCTTTAGTGATAACGACAACCGTTTGACCTTATGTGGTGGATCGATGATCAACACGGTGGGGTTTTTTAATAAATCCGCTCAGTTTTGGTAGTTCTACCGTAAGCCTATTAATCCTGAAACTAGATTCGCACGGCTACTCATAAAGCTATACATAACCACTATAAGCTGAGATCAGAAGGCCAATTCTCGTAATTTAAAACGTTTAAAATCTAGTCTCAGTCGCATCTCGGCGACAAACAAATGTCAAAAACTTGTCAAAATGTAGGGAAAATCGAGGTATTTTTGACAGATTGAGACAGATCAGACTGTGAACGTTCTTAAAATTACGAGAATTGCCCTCCTCTGATTGTAAGAAACACTTTAAAAATGCGAGGTCAACTTGAACGCAGAATGCCCACTTCTCAAAATGGCAACTGAGTCTCTAATAACCATGTGTACCTGGTTTGGGCCTTACCTAGTCTTATTATAATATTTTATTAAGCACATGAAAAGGAGTAAAGTAGATTTTCTTTCGGCCGTCTTATTCACCATGAAGGTTAAGTTTATTTTGCCGCCGAATTTCCACTCGACGATCCTATGTCGTCATTTACCTACTACTGGAAGAAGGCTGAATAATTAAACAATATTTGTTTAGTTTAGTTTCTTTTTTTATGTAAAACTCATCGCGTAGGTAGGTTCCGACGGTTTTGATGGCTAAAATCTGATTTTATTTATAAACGAGCTTAGGCTTGCGGAACGGAACAGCATCCGTAATACCTAGGTACCTAGGTTTTATCTCAGGTTTCTTACAGAAAATTTCAGGCAGGAAGAAAACAACTTTGTACTCTAGTTAATTAACTAATACTGATAGTTAAATAAATGTACTTAGCACTAAAGTATGTACAGACCGCCAGCACATCAACCTACCTGAAACTGTAAAATTTTCCCAATCAACTTTGAACCTATGCTCTAGCGATATTATTGAGAATCTATTAATGAAATTTGACAGATGTAGTAGCTTGATCTGCAGGCGGTCTTGACGCAGAACGTCACTCGCAAAATGTAATCGTGAAAAATTTGATCACTTTCGCATAATGTCACGTTCACAAAATGTCATTTTCGCATAACGTCATTTTCACACAATGTCACTGTCGCAAAACGTCATTTTCGCAGAATGTCATTAAAGCCATTTTTACCTGCAGAATCGGGTAATTTATTAAAAATGTACAAAAAATCATCAATCAAATTTTTATGACGGTTTTTTTTTGTAAACATGTTTTTTGGTTTCCCAAATAGATTGAACAAAACCGGCCGCAGTAATTACTTTATTTTTCATAGTTTTGAGATATACAACGAAATACAAACTAATTCTTGCGGTTGATGAAACCACCAATACTTACCACGATACATATTTATCCGAACTACGGAACAGTGAATTGTAAACTATGAGAAACAAAGTTATTACTGCGGTTGTAAACTTTTACAGGCAGAGAGAACAGAACATTCCCATTATTATCTCAAAAACCATAAAAATCACAGAGAAACATCATAATCTTTTTAAATGGGACCCAACGATACCCCCCAAACGCTTATGTGCATTAATTTTTTTTCCATCCATAGGGAGGGCCACCCCTAAATGTTGCTCTTTTCATAATTCACTATACTATAGTGGTTTATTTCCAATTTTCATCGATATAGTGCAAATAAATAGTCTCCGAGTAAAATGACTGTGTGGCATCCGGACGGACGGACAAGACGAAATTATAAGGTTTCTGTTTTTGCCATTTGGCTGGGGAACCATAAAAAAGTGTCAGTATCAGTAATTAATGCTCCTTCGATAAACAGTAGTGCTCGATAGAGGATCACGATTGCATGAAAAAAAACGCATTTCTGAACTATCGACGTATCACTTTTATCACTACTCTACGTTTGCATATACCAGCCTGCACATCTGCAAGGTCAAATTAAATTAGCTGACAAAACTCCATAAACTTGGGTATCGGTATCATATATCGGTATCGTACACACGACAATACAAAACAAATGATTATTTTTTTGGGGTCATCGGCCGCTGTGTAGTTACTTGAAGTATGAGTTAAGAAAACTGTTTTGCACTTTATTTATAATCAAGTCTGTGAAGTTTCACTAGCTAACTAAGACTCTGTGGCTGTTTCAACTGGTTTCAACGATGCTAGTCCACACACTATTTTAAACTATAGCATTAATTTGATAAGATCATAGATTTTGGAAAAATGGTACGGTCAGCTAAGAAACCATCAATTCTCACATTTCGGATCGGATTAGTTTTGCCGGGATCCGAGGTAAAAAGCCCCGGGTACTGGTCTAATTTTATTGTTGTCACATCCATCTTGACAAACATGAAATTTGTCGACAAAAATTTCTGCGATCTCAACATCGTTCAAGTTTTGGAATTTAGTATTACGAACGTTTAAAGATTCGCGACGAGCCCTGAACAATATGTCTTTCTTTGAATTGAAATCTGCTACCTGTTGAATTTAATTCATTTCCCAAATTCTTTCCGCAAAATATTCTGACACGCTTCGCTCTTTGGCAAAATAATAAAAAATGGCACCACGGTTCGTGCTTAAAGTGAATGGACAGTGGTAGACCGCGAAATTAAAATTTTCTTACGTTTTTTGCAGTGTCAGATTGTATCTTGATCAAAATATGATTCGCGACAATTGACAAGTAAACTTTTAGTTAGATTTCTACCATTAACACTTTTCCATAAGAGATTGGTGGTTGGTGGTAGAAATCTAACTTAGTAAGACATATTAATGATTCTAATGATTATCAATTCTCTAAATATGTACTTGTTATCCGCGAATCATAACTGACCTGCAAATTGAAAAAAAACGTAAAAAAAATTGAATTTCGCGGTCTCAACTACCCATTCACCTTAATGACCGTGAATTTCTTTGGTGCTTTAGGAAGTCCCAGAAGGGCCTTCCATTTAATATCCGTACACCGAATTGCGAGACAGCAAATTAAAATGTAACGAGCTGGCCTCGCTAAGTCTCTTTTTAGTAGGTATTTACATTAAACGTTAAAATTTTCCTTATAGGTCCCCACTGTTCAGAACTGTAGGATTTGTCAGTTTCTTCGAGGAAAAAACGTTCTTTTACCTATCGGATTCCGTTTACGTAATTGTCTGGCCTTATTTCCACTGACCTTACTGAGCATGCGCCATGTCCTCGTTTGCTGTAGATTACAAGCGCGACAATGGGGATGCCCGCATTCTGGTGTCTTATTCCCCGTTGAAACACTCGAAACTGATGCTAATTACTTCTCATAAGCAGGTATTGAATTTACCGCATTCCATTTCTTGCTAACTAGGGTACTTAGGTGCCTACTAACAGGTTTACCACAAAAAAAGTGCGATTGTAGTAATTCTGTCACAGAAACACCGCATCACATTAACGACTTCATTAGTTTGTTTTCAAGTGAAAACTTCTTTAGCGTTGGGCATTTCTTGAGATGGGATAAAATTGGTGCGATATGTTCGGCTGTCCTCGGGATGTACTCGGTTTTAATGTATATACAGGGTTATTGGTAAAACATTAACAACCTCTTAAGAGGTCATTGTACTCATCACTATGAACAACTTTTACTATGGGACCAAGCTGCTGCCAGCGGTTCCCTACATTTTGACGAGTTATACGAACATAAATGTAGGGAACAGCTGATTTTTTTTCGCGTGTTCAGGTTTGGTCCCATAGTAAAAGTTGTTCATAATGATGAGTACAATGACCTCTTAAGAGGTACTTAGTTAATGTTTTACCAATAACCCTGTATATCCGATATGTCAGTGAGTGATGGCAAAGTATTTTCTGTTTGTGTTTTGTTTCACTTCTGTCGGTACTCCTGGAGTTAGACTTTTTTTAGGGTTCCGTACCCAAAGGGTAAAAACGGGACCCTATTACTAAGACTTCGCTGTCTGTCCGTCTGTCCGTCTGTCTGTCACCAGGCTGTATCTCAAGAACCGCGATAGCTAGACAGTTGAAATTTTCACAGATGATGTATTTCTGTTGCCGCTATAACAACAAATACTAAAAACAAAATAAAATAAATATTTAAGGGGGGCTCCCATACAACAAACGCGATTTTTTTGCTCTTTTTTGCTCGATATAAAAAATGGCAACAGGTAGGCACTTGAAATATTCACAAAATACTCAATTGTATTTATTCTTTAATAATAAATAATAAAATTAAAATAAAATAAATATTTAAGAGGGGCTACCATACAACAAACATGTTTTTTTCGGCGTTTTTGCCTTGTGGTACGGAACCCTTCGTGTGCGAGTCCGACTCGCACTTGGCCAGTTTTTTTATTATGTTATTAGTTTCAACAGCAAACCTAACATGTAAGGATAGAAGGCCATTCATACTTCCAATTAATTACGACAGTTAATCTGTCTACCTTTTCACGGCTTAACGGATACATTAGGCAGGCACAGATACAGGCACAAAAGTAGACTTTGAGCTGGGTTAGGACATAGGATACTTTTTATTCCGGTAGTACGTTTCCATAGGATTACTTCCGACCTCCACGCGGGCGAAAGCTAGTCTATTTAATAAAAATCTTAAATTCATTACTTAATCAAATGTCTGAGGCACAGGGTCTAGAAAGAAGCATGACATTATATTTGCATAAGAGTTCCATTACTAAGTAAGGAAGTATTTTCGAAAATTCATGCCCTAAAATGGTCCAAGAGGGGATGAAAGTTTGAATGGAAATTCGTCATTTTTGTTGATGGAAAATCCAATCGGACACGGCTTGTCATGCATATAATTGCATAATTGATCATCTCAGATCTAGTATCTCTATCGTTTTGAAGGGTTTAAAGACGTAAATATGATTTATAATGTCAATCAGGTTAAACTCCGACCCGCGCTGACCCAACGATGTTCACTTATTGATTGAATCGCCGCCGCTATGATTGCGCTCATCGAATTATTTATAAACAAACACTTCCTGAAACAGCTTTGTTAGAGCTTGATTTGTGGTTTAATTTCAGTTTTAAGTGGCATTAAATAAACTGTGGGGTAATTGCGTATAACAAGTAGGAATGTCTTTCATTTTGACAGTACGACAACATTAATTATTGCGTTATTTTAAAGTTATTTACGTTGTTGAGCAAACAAATTTTTCGAACATATCGCTGCCCTAGTTCAACAGTAAGATATCTTTAAAAAAATCAAAATTGAGATAATATCTCAATTTTGATTATGCTAATACAGACATAATTTTTAATAAACCATTTTAGAGACAACATTAAAATCCCAAAACTTTTTTTAATTAGTCTGAGTTCAATATAAGGTTATCTTACTATTAAAAGCCTTAAAACTATTATACAAAATATTTTATTCATCTTGAAGTTTAAATAACGGGTCCGTGGCTTAGGCCCCCAGTGGTCGACGCACCTGTGGCCGACGCCCCCGATTCGATTAATTTAATTCAAAGTAATTTTTGATCAAATGTACTGTCAGGCACAAAAATTGTTTTATAAAAATATTAAATGTAGGTACTTGATATTGATTGTAAGTATATGCATAACATTAAATTAAATCGTAATTATATTTATAACATAGAAATGCTTTTATATTAGAGGTATGTTTTGAAAAATTAAAGTCTCAGTTTTTTTTTCATTATTTATTTATATATCTTATATACCTTCACTAACATATTATATGAAGTCTTTTTGATTTTTTGGATGTTTGTACATAATAAATATGCTTCTAATGGGGAAAAAGGTGTGTAAGGATAAGGTTAAGTGGCGATCTATTCTCTCTGCTATTTCATAGATAACTTTTGTTTAGCAAGGAAAAATACTTTATTAATAGGGTGAAACACTTTTCTCATTTACTGTACTAAGTGAAAAAGCACAAAAAAAAGATATGAAATTAATCGTATCCGGGGTGTCGGCCACAGGTGCGTCGACCACTGGGGGCCTAAGCCACGGACCCTAAATAACTCCCTAAAACATTAAACTAAGCTATAGTTTTAAAAAATCAACTACAATTTTCAATTAACAACGAGTGAAATAATGACAGTAAAAGCATAAAAGTATGAATAACTCAAAACATACTTAGTTCAACATATTATCTTACTGTTGAACTAGGGCAGCGATATGAAGCAATGGTTTAATCCTTCAAAATGATTCAGATTGTGATTGATAGTGTGTTACGCAATTTGCTTCAACAAAACATTACACGACAAACGAGTTGTTGACAGCAAAACGTTTGATAGAATTTGCTTCTAAATTGTTGTTCTGCTGTATCACACTAATATTATAAAGGCGAAAGTTTGTGAGTGCGTGAGTGTGTGTGAGTGTGTGTGTGTGTTGTATGTTTATATGTTTGTTACTTCTTCACGCTCAAACGGCTCGACCAGTTTTGATAAAATTTTGTATGGAAGTAGCGGACACCCTGGATTAACATATACTTAGGCTGCTTTTTATCCCGAAATTCCCACGGGATCGAAACTTATGCGAGTGAAACCACGGGGCGCAGCTAGTTGGTTTCTAATTCCGAAAATGTAGTTTTATCATTTACATACTAAGCGAAGTATTTTTTGGCAGTAGTTGTTCCGCGCGCCGTGTGTGAGTAATTAACAAGTTACGATTTTGTTAGTAGCATACCTACCTATACATATATTTGTAATTATTTAATATGCATTGTTCGATTAAAAAAAACCGGTCAAGAGCGAGTCGGACTCGCGCACCGAGGGTTCCGTACCATCATGTTTTTAATTTTACATCGTTGAGGCCTATATTTGTCAGAGAATTTTAACACTGCATTGCGGTGGAGCATATTGCACTTTCACTTAAAATAATTTCAGATTTTTCTCTTTGCAAACGTCAAGATAAGGGAGGAACGGTATCTTTTTTTAAATTTTTCATCAAAAGTCGAAAACTATGTGGCCTAAAAAAAAAGAAAAGATGTTTGAGAATGTATAAACTGCGCTCTTTCATATGATACCTCACATGCCCTAGTAGCCCCACTTCGAATTCAGACCCCCTTTCAGTCCCTGTTGCAAAAAATACACATATCTTTATTTCTTTCATATTTGCAAAATAGTTGGGCAAATGTCATCTAAAACTATTCTAAATTTCAAGTTGATAGCATTAGTAGTTCTTGAGATATCCAGCTGTGACAGCCAGACAGACTGAGTATCACCATAAGGGTTACGTTTTACCAATTTGGTACGGAACCCTTAAAAGTTAAGTACACATTGTACCGAACCTTAGAAAAAATGCTATTTGCCATTTGGCTACTACCAAAGTAGCCAAATGGCGAAAACGGAACCCTTATAATTTCGTCAAGTCTGTCTTTCCATCTATCCGGATGTGACACAGCCATGTTGTTAGGAGACTATTTGCACTATATCGATGAAAATCGGAAAGGTGTATTCTACAATGGTGTAATGAAATTACGACAAAATTATTACAATACATGGTATCTCGTTGCTAACTAATAATATTAAAATAATAACTCGGGTCGATCGAAGTTTAAGCTACGCTTGCCGATGGGTGACCATCTTTACATATCGAGACCCCTTCGTGGCTCGGAAAGCACGGGCCCGCACACGCATATGATTGACCCTATCGATTGGTGCCATAAAAGTACTGCCGCGCTAGCGATATCAGCAGTAAGTAAAATTTTTGACAAAATGAGTTAAATATTGATCCCGAATCAGCGCAATGAGCTCTACCAGATGCGCTGACACCAGCGGTGCTATTCTGTAAAAATCTCACCGTGAAAACTTAGGTGAAGTGAGCGTGGAGTGAGCTATCAATAGTGTCAATTCCTAGCAAAAACAAACTCACTTCACCTCAGTTTTCACGGTGAGATTTTTACAGAATCGACTGGCTGTTGTAATAGCTTATCGGGAACCAGTAAATTTCGTTAAGGATAAAGGCAGTAAGTTCAATAAACACTAGATATAAAAGGATTTTCGTTATTTAAAACTATTCAAATATATATACAGTGAAAAATATAAAAGCGCTTCATTTAGGCTACACGTTTCAACCATCACAATTAATATAACTTAAAAACAAGTCCGGAATAACAAAATTGTAACAAAAACTTTGAGTGCCAATACTCAAAACTATGCAAAACACACTTACTGCTCTTATCGTTAGCGCGGCAGAATACAGGATGTAATTTTTCGGATTTTAGTCGGTTCGAATCCCGGGTGTGGCAAGTGTATTTTCAAGTTTCTTTAAAAAAATAAAGGAATGCTTCCTTTGACTAAAATTAGCTGTCTTCAGTATTTAGAGTACTTTCCCTCCAGGTACGCTTTGAAAATTCCACCCCGTATAATAGATCTCATCATCGCACTTTCGTGTTTCCGAAGATATACGATTATTACCGAAGCGCATACTTTTCCTGGACAATCTGTATGTGTGTATTTATACTCACATTTATGTGTAACGTGACTTCTAATGGAGGTTAATGATATTTCACATGCACGAGATCGCCTTGTTTCTTCTTGTTTGCTAATCTTGTTGTAAAATACAAACTTGAAAAGTTGGAATAGGTTGTTCGTTGAGGGATACTGATACCTGCGATTTCAAGTCAATGACGTCAAAATATAGGGTCCAAAGTTTCACATCAAACCAATGTTGGTAATTTATGCACATTACATCCATACTATACTATTATTATAAAATGTGAAAACAACTCTTTCTGACTGTTACCTTTCACGTCCACACCTGAGACAGGTAACCAGGGACCTGGAAAAGGGCATGGCTACTTTTCACCCTGGATATTTGCATTAAAAAAAATGATGAATTACAAAATACACACAGACGAAGAGGCAGGCTACTTGAATATAAAAAAAAAATGTATTCGTTATGTAGAATTTATGAGTTTTTTTTTTGTTTTGTCCCATTCAGAAAATATGTCCGGCAGCATCAATTCTGCTAAGAGGTTTGAGCTCGGAATCGACCAACCTCAAAAGCATCCTCGCCGAAAAAATCCCCCAGCAACAAGCACAGATTAAGGAGTTCCGTAAGAAACATGGCAACACCAAAGTTGGAGAGGTCACTATTGATATGGTAAGTAAGTCAATAATACTGAACAATGTTTATTAGTGATAGCCTCCTTATTTCGAGCACCAAGTTAATATCACTGCACTGACGCATGCTAGGGCGGTCGCTGACGGCTAATTTTTGCAGCGATACAATCGCAAAAAGACCTCGATACAGTCGCGATACTCTCGCTGGTCGTATTCCTTCGCCCACTTATTCTGCATTGCTACTATCGCGATACAGCCGCAATTTTGAGCATGCAGATTCAGCTGTATTGACTGCTTGTGAATACATGTGGACGCTATAGTGGGGCTCGGTGGAGATAGTCGCGCATTAGTAGCGATGCTGAATATACATATTTATAGTCAATCAATGCAGAAGCGATGATGAATCCATATATGAGATTGTAACGCTACTGAATCTCTTCTGTCGTGCGTCGCAAATGCGAGAAACGGACATGTAGCTACGCAGACGCACGTTTACGAAAATCGCTGTAAATTCGCCGTGAGAGACCGCCCTTACCTATGGACGTTGCATTCACAAATAGGTACCTATTATTAAAATATTTGTAGCGCCTCATGAATTCTAAGTCCACAAATTTCCTCGACTGTTATTCATCGTTTCTTAACGCAATTCTCTGTGGTTTTAATATTCCCTAAATTGCTATTTAATCAGATACTAGTCACGACTAGGAATGGGGAAATATATAACTATAAAAATATGTATGCATATTTGAGGTTGTTTTATAATTAATTATATAAGTATGAATAGTAAATATATTCACTACTGTGACCCACAGAGTCGTACATATAGAGTATTCGAGCAGGCGGTCAATGAACTTAATTACAATTGAACCAAGTTCGAGAGAAGTTCAAGATTGCATATATATTTTATTGGTGATATATCTCTAAATAAATATTATATCTTAACATATCTATGTAAGTATATGAACTTATGAAGGCTCAATACGAAGGTCATATTATTTGTTTTTAAATAATAATATTGATTGATAAATAACTGCATGTCGAATCAATCTTCTGAGTCGTCTGCATTTATGATCAAGTAATCATAACGTGTTACGAGGTCAAAGCCAATTATTTATAGAGTAAGTACCAATAAAGCGTCTTTAAAAATAAATATTATGTTCTCTCCAGATGTATGGTGGTATGCGTGGTATCAAGGGTTTGGTGTGGGAGGTTTCCTTGTTGGACCCCGATGAGGGTATCCGTTTCCGCGGCTTGTCCATCCCCGAATGCCAGCAGAAACTTCCCAAGGCCCCGGGCGGTACGGAACCTCTTCCCGAAGGTCTGTTCTGGCTCCTCGTGACAGGAGAAGTACCCACTGATGCTCAAGTAAACGCTCTGTCCAAGGAATGGGCACGTAGGTGAGTCAATTTTCTCCATTAACAGAAAATAATATTATGTCATAACATTATTTGGAGAACCAATCGTACAGTATTACGTGTTGAAAAAGCGGATGTACATACGACATTGCGACCTTCTGTGAATTTGCTCCGATTTTAATGTTAATTTAAAGACAACGTAGTATCACGTTTAGTACCTGCAAAATAATCATGTATCTCAATCTGCCTAGCCTTTTTCCCAACTATGTTGGGGTCGGCTTCCAGTCTAACCGGATGCATCTGAATACCTGTATTTTACATGGAGCGACAGCCTATCTGACCTGCACAACCCAATTACTGGGTAATACGATACCCCTTGGTAAGACTGGTTGGTAGCATAACTAGTTCCTAAAATAAACAGCTGTGACCTACAGACGAAGTGCCAACCTTAAGGGTTCCCTTTTTTATCATTTTGGTACGAAACCCTAAAAATGAAAACCCTAAAAATGAATTTCAGGGCTGAGTTGCCAGCGCACGTCGTCACCATGCTCAACAACCTGCCTGCCAAGCTCCACCCCATGTCACAGTTCTCGGCCGCCGTCACTGCCCTTAACAGCGAATCAACCTTCGCGAAGGCCTACTCAGATGGTGTGCCCAAAACCAAGTACTGGGAGGTATGTAGTTACACATATACTGTCAAACTGGTTTACTACATTGATACTGATATACATCGGATACGAGATATAAAACGTTGTAAATTTAGTCATTAATATCGGTTACAACAAATCTAAAATTATGCGTCATGATAATTCTGATAGATACTTAGAAATGCCATAACTGACAATGTAACTTTTTGAAAGGCAATAATTCTACTAGATTTAATACAATGTAACTTTTCTATAACAGTACGCATACGAGGACTCCATGAACTTGATCGCCAAACTGCCCGTGATCGCTGCGACCATCTTCCGTAACACATACCGTGATGGCAAGGGCGTCGGCGCCATTGATGAGAACAAGGATTACTCCGCCAACTACTGCAGCATGCTCGGCTTCGACGACCCTCAGTTTATCGAGCTGATGCGTCTCTACCTCACCATTCACAGGTACGACCACAGAACATGTTGCTAAGTTATATAATAAAATATATGTTATATTCTGTCAATCCGTAATATAAAGGCTCGTTTTAATAAAACTGTTTTATTGAAACCTCACTTTTTAATAAATATTAATTGTTATTGAAATAATAAAGCCACACTTGTGAGAGATCCAAAAGTAGTTTAATTATTAATACGTGCCTAAGAATATTAAAATTACAAATTCTACGCTCCAAATAAGTGGCAGACCACACAAGAAGGATGAATATCGAACGATGATTTGCATGAATTGTGTTATTGATCTTGACTTCCCTTGCTCTTTAATGTGTGCATTGTGTCCAACTTATAAATGTTCCTGACTTGCAACTCGACACGCCAGCGAATGAAACCTCTTCCATCATACACCGAGTACATATATTACGTGCATATTGAATGCACATAATAATGACGTCCTTACCACTACATATTATGTGCATGTCTTTAAAAAGTATGTGGTCTTGACAGTGAGCTTCTAATTATCGCATGAAAACATCATGCGATATAGAAGGTCATTGTCTGACCACTGACATTGTTGGAAGTTTCGAACAATATCTCGGCTCTAATAGTTTGTAAGTCATCCCACTTAGCTATGTTGCGAATATTAATTTTTTCCAGTGATTTTGTTTTGTAATAACTGCCAGGTGCGAATTTCAGTGCATGTTTTTTTAACACGCTACGTTTAGCTCAAGTTTGTGCGCTCCACTTATAAATGGAAATTCCAACGACAACATTATTAAAAAAAAAACTTAAAAGAGGATGTTGATGATGACAATTAATATTGGATGTCTATAAAACTATTCCGACTACAACGACAACGGTCATCATTGTATACGTTTCTGTCATGACTGTAACCAGTAAAATGAGGGTTACGTAGTCTTTTAATATTAACTATGTGTTGTTATCTCGACTACAGAAGTGGTGTTTAGCGTTGCATGTTTGTTTCTAATCTGTAGCTAAGCGAGATTATGTCTCATTATGTTCTGTCGCCTATGACCTTCGCTCGCACTTGTCCTATTTTAGCCTACAGCGAACATACTTCCTGGTTTCAGTATTTTCAATCATTCCGACTGTTCCAAAAGTGATTAAAATGTAAACAAACCCTGTTCAGGTTTCATTTGTATATCTCACCGATTTTTTCAACAATTATAGCTTGAAATTAAAAAATCGTCGACGAAAGTTGGGTACCTATTAAAATTAACTTAAATTGTCATTCTCAAAATATATTATTTATGGTGATTTAAAATTATAATTTCTGGTTTAATAATTCAAATAATAATCAAATCAAAGCTCTCAATTTGTAAGTGATGTCTCTATAAAATTGGTATCTACAGATGCGTTTCCTGATATTTTCATCAGATACTTTTTACAGCATGAAGTTTTTATTATGCTGCGCTTTTTAAAGCACTATTCCCGTTTTTCGAGATGGCAAAGATTTCAATTTATTTTTGTCCTTGAATCCCAACCATGTATATTCGGTCCAATATGGATCGAAGTCACGAATGTATTTCGCGATATCTTTGTTATCTCAAGTGCCTTACATTGTGTCACTAAAGCACTGCTTTAGCACTATTGTGATCCTTAAGTACAGTTATCACGTGTCACCGCTAAGTGGTGGCATCGCACTTAGGCGTTTAAACCACTTAGCGCTGCCACGCGGGAACAATTTGCACTGTACATCTACATACACTTTGCACTGTGTATCTACAATTCTACATACACAGTTGTAAAATACTAAAAATAACCTGTACAGATTAAAATGCTTGTTATGTATGAAATTCATTTAAATCCTATAAAATGAAGACACTTGACGACAACCGTACGCTTGCTCACCCTTATATTATGCCGGGAAAAATTCGTTTGAACCCTGCACTAAACCTTAACAGCGATTTTTCTTAAATTGTGTATTTGAACATGCCATTCCATGTAAGGTCAAATTAAATTAGCTAGCGAAACTCCGCAGACGTGATGGATATCGATATCTGAACAATAAAAACAGATTTTTATCAGCTGATACTTCAAGTCCCAATACCAGCGCAGCGGTAGAACCAATTTTTTTTTTTTTTTTTTGTTTAGATCGATCGATTGTTTAGATAACCCAACATGTTTGCAAAGTTTCGCTAACTAATTTAATTTGACCCTGTATAATAATAATAAATATTCAATATTTTCCAAGTGAAGTTAAGTTTTTTAGTGTCCATTTCATATCCATTCAGTGGCAAATTATTCGTTCGATATTCGTCGTAAATTTTAGTTACAGGTGAAATGAAACTGAACTGTTATTTATATACAGGGTTATTGGAAATACACTAACAACCTCTTAAGAGGTCATTGTACTCATACAATGACCTCTTAAGAGGTTGTTGGTGTTTTTCCCATCGTAAAAGTCCCATAGTAAAAGTTGTACATAATGATGAGCCATTATGTACAACTTTTACTATGGGACTAAACCTGAAATCGCGATAAAAAGAATCGGCTATTCCCTACATTTTGACGAGTTATACGAACATAAATGTAGGGAACAGCTGATTTTTTTCGCGATTTCAATTTTTTTTTCATTTTTGGTGTTTTTCCAATTCCCTGTATATATATATATGTGTATTCATAGTTTTACTTTAACCCGTCGCTCATCTAATTAGCAGACAATAGAAATTTTATTGTTATCGGTACACGTCATGGTGTATACTCGACGTGCGAAGAATTAAATAAGATAGATCTTGAAGACTCACGTTGATTTATGTTCCTATTTGCCCAGTGACCACGAGGGTGGTAACGTGTCTGCCCACACAACGCACTTGGTGGCTTCAGCTCTGAGTGACCCCTACCTCTCGTTTGCCGCCGGCCTCAACGGTCTCGCTGGACCCCTGCACGGTCTGGCTAACCAGGAGGTTTGTACTACATAATAATATTCTTGTTTGTAAAGAGTTGTTCATCGACAAAGGATTGAATGACGGTTGTATAGCAGCTCGGGAGAAGTATTGGGCACCCATCGCTATGATAAAACACGTGAACCGAGTTAATATTCCCGTGCCATAGTGCTTCAAAAGCTTACGCAAAGCTGAGACACCAGATGGCGCCACCTAAATACCATGTATGTAAACGAAGCTAACTGTCAAAAGCGCGCCAAATTTTTCGACTTACCTTTCATCGCTTTTAATATGAATGTAGGTTAAAAAGGTTTAAAAACCTGCACACAAGTATTCCAAACAGATTTGTTTTTTGTGATATTGAACTACTTTACAATATATTTTCAATAGTTAAAAGCACAAAAAAATATGTTGTTTATACTTTAAGTTTGTAGGCTGACCTGTGAAAAATCCTTAGGGTTCAGGTCTAATTTGATCAGAACTCAACCCTGAATATTTATTTACTATAAATATAAAGTGTTTCCAACATACAGAAATTTCCCATTGCTTGCGAAGCTGTTAGTTTTTATTGAATTAACGAACGTCTTCATTCCTGCATAAAAACACAGACGCCAGCACATCAACCTACTACAATCTGTCAAATTTCTTTAATAGATTTTCAACTTTATCGCTGTAGCATAGGGTTCAAAGTTGATTGGGAAAATTTTATAGTTTCGGGTAGCTTGATGTGCTGTCGTCTGTACAACCTAATACCTCAACACTGATACACTGGCTGATGCATTCTTGCTGATTTTTCCTTACGAATGGCTATCACTCAAATAATATAACAGTAGATTGTAAAAACACGGGATATCTCATTAACAGTCACATTTCAACATTCATAGATATTTATTTTTATTATAAAACTTCATGTTGTTCTGTTTGCCTTATTTATTTGTCTTCTCTAAAACTACCATAATATTTACCCAATGAGTCTCTTATAATGTACATAAATATTATATAAGATTATTTAAAACTAACTGACACGACAGACGTTATCCTGTCCATATTTCAATATTTAATACTAAAATTCCATAGAAAAACGGAATCTGTCCCGAAATTTTAATATTTTTCCCTTAAAAACCTTATTTGGACTACTAAGAATTTAGAATAAAAATAACAATATTGGTTTAGCCATTCTCTAGTGATGTTCTTACAAACAAACAATATTTAATTTTTATTTATTATATAGAATAGATAGATTTGAATAATTAGGACCTTTACCTTTTTGTTCTCTAGTGCAATGGTGCCCTCTATCGAGAGAAACTGGCTGTATGGTTATCGATACCCTATTAATTCGCCTGAACAGTTGAACGGTAACGCGACCGCATTATTCGAATGTTTTATCAACAGGTTCAGGTTCTGGGCGCGTCAGGACCCAGAACCTGAATATTTGAGCTTGAAATACCTCGGTCTCTTATACGGTATTGGTTTATTAAACATGCAGGGAAGTGCATTCACGACCTTGTCATTGCACATCCACTTCCAGTCGCCATTTACGCAGATCGCGGAAGGCGATAACCATGACCTTATTTATGATTTATACACGGAGTGCAATTTCTCAGTTGATAGTGATTACATGACCCAGTGTTACGGGGCTAGTGACTATTATATTTAATAGTTCTTGCATGTTATTTCGTCAAATCTATACCGATTTTCATGATTCTTTTTCATATCGCCTTCCGCGATCTGCGTAAATGGCGATTGGAAGTGGATGTGCAATGACAAGGTCGTGAATGCACTTCCCTGCATGTTTAAACTCAAACTCAAAGCATTTATTTCAATTAAACCTTTAACAGGCACTTTTGAATTGTCAAGAAGTCGGTCAGTCAGACAATATGAAGCTAGTTGCCCATTCCAAAGCGTAGGTACCTATGGAGAAGAACGGGCAAGAAACTCCATGGACACTCTTTTTAAATAAATTACATTTTACAAAAACATTTGTTACATCATTACTTTTGAATTTATGATTATATAATGTGAGAACGATGTAAAAAATAAAAAATATGTCACCGTTAAAAGCGTCCAGAATACAACAAATAGTAACAAAACAACAATCTAAAATTAAAACAATTAAAATAAGCCCAGGCGGCTAAGTGATGACCAGCCCCAACTGACGGCGCCCGTTCACGAACATGACGTATATATCAGCACCATTCGGCTCAACCACTTTGAAAGGAGCTAAATGATCCAACATACACACCACCGTCAGCGAGACATTTGAGTGAGCATGACACACTATCAGCCGCCAGGGAATATTCAAGTCAATGAAAGATATATTATTACCCGGTAAATGGTAGCTATAGATTACATAGAACTCACATCTGTGCTATGCAATTATACAATACAAAGGAAATTGAGTTTATACAATGCAAGGATAGTCTTACAATCTTCAGCAGCTCCAACAGTATTTTCAAGTGTTAGTCAATTAGTTGTGGTTGTGGAGCAGGACTAGCATTGAGCCAGGCATTTTTGTCAGGGATGTAATCCCCTAACTTATAATATGCCTGGCTGCATAGTGTGCGTTTTATACAAGATTTAAATTTTGTCTCATTCAGTTGAAGAATGTGGGGAGGTATTTTATTATAACATTTTAGACAGTACCCCATAAAAGATGAATCTACTTTAGCCAGTCTGAAACCTGGTTGAACTAATAGGTCCCTAGGTTTAATAAATCAATGCCGATTCAAATATCATAATCATTTACTGTCCAAAATTTAAGTTTACTACAAAGATAAATTCTTTAGCGGTTTGGTCTATGCAGGAGTCGGAGAGTCTTACAAACACACCCTGTTCTTTTATCTATAGTAAACTATTACGTGCAGGTACTTATATGGTTGGAGAAACTGCGCAAACAAGTTGGCGATGATTTCACCGAAGAAGGACTGAAGGAGTTCATCTGGAAGACCCTCAAGTCCGGACAGGTCGTCCCCGGCTACGGACACGCTGTCCTCAGGAAGACTGACCCCAGGTAAAAAGACCTTTATCTAGTCTTGCAGGAGACATATAAGTTTTGTATTTTCTCTTACATAGCTATTGCTTAACAAATGTTTTTTGTAAAGGTACACATGCCAGCGTGCTTTCGCCCTGAAGCATTTGCCCAACGACCCTATGTTCAAACTGGTCGCCGCTGTCTACAAAGTAGTGCCCCCGATTTTAACAGAGCTCGGCAAGGTCAAGAACCCGTGGCCCAATGTGGACTCCCACTCTGGTGTCCTCTTACAGGTATTGCAACTATGTTTTGTATTTTTTCGTTGATTATGTGTGATATAGAGCGTACGACTAATATTTATTGTTCGTGTGCAGTATTACGGCCTGAAGGAGATGAACTACTACACCGTGATGTTCGGCGTGTCCCGCGCGCTGGGCGTGCTCGCGCAGCTGATCTGGTCGCGCGCGCTCGGCCTGCCCATCGAGCGACCCAAGTCACTCACCACTGAATCACTGATGAAGCAGTATGGAAAGTAACCACACCCAAAAACTTAAATTAATTCGTTCAGGCTAAATCGTAATACGTGTTTTAACTTTTAATCGTACTCAGTAAATTGCGGTTCAATAAGAGACATGGTAGAGAACGAATTTGCGAAATGAATGAATAGGTTAAAATGTGTTTGTTCTATTGGAATATTACAAATAATTATTTTGCCAGTTCTTTAACTTTAAGACAAAATACGCTTTAATTTTTAAGATTGATATAGTCAAGGGTAAAATTATTTTAATTCATTGGTTCATTACTTTTTGTTTAAGTTATGTTTTATACGAATATAATGTGTTTTAAAAACTAAGTATAAGGGCTATTCAATTTCGCTCATTATTTATTTTTCAGAAACTGGTATCCCTCGAACTGTCAAGTTACTGAATACAATTAAAAATCAAAGTGTAGTTAATTAACACATCATTATGCCCTGAACGGAACTAGGTACTAACAGTTTGATTCACACCAATAGTCAATTTTTGTAGTGATATTTTAAACGATTTTCTACCAAACTAATGTTTCAAAATTAATAATTTTTAAATCTTATTTTATTGTTGATGCATTTTTATTTGATGCGTTGTTTTTATTATTATTGTTGTTGAGTATATTTTAATTTATATACTTATACTATTGTGTACTTATCTCTGTTTTGAAAATATTGTTTATTTTGTACTTTATATATTATATTAGTTTGATAACATTTTTTTGTGTATTATCAGAGGATTCAATTTGACAAATTGACTTAGTGGTGGTGTGACTCAACTGAGAATTCCACGTAGCTGCTGAAATACGAACTAAAGTAAATAGAAATTTGGTAATTTAGCTCTAGTGTCCGACTAAAGTTCCTTTGGGTAAAATAAAATTGACGGTTACATAATCACCCCTTATTCGAATTATTTATTACAAACGCACGAAAGACGCTGGGTGTCAAAAATATTGTCAATTTAACTAAGTTTTGGTTTCGGCCGAAACTAGAAAAGTAGCCGAATATTCAGCTTCGGCTCGGTCAGACACTATTTAGGTCGTTTTACGTAGACACTTTAATAAAGAATATACAATATGAGGACATAATGTTTTCTTAGGTCAAATGCGATATTCATTTTGTCGTAATATTTATAAATCATGTGCATTACCCCAAAAATAGCAGCTAACTCAGTATTGTGTTATTGCACTAAGTTCAATGGTATGTCAATAATGAAAGGTTTTGGAACATAAATGGTTGGTCTGCCGGTATAGGTGTGATTTGTTATCGTTGGTTCTAAAGGCGGATTTACCTTTGCATTAGTTAATTAGGAAGTTAACTTGCGAAATCGGCGAGTAAAGTCCATATCATTGTTTGGACAAATTTTCCAGGCAAGCGATATCGTGACGATTAAGTAGTAAAAACTTAAACACGTTCTAAATTTCGGCGAGTCAAGTGAAGGTGACCCTCGCCTGCCCGCGCGTCTCCCTCACCCTGACAGACATTTGAAGTGTAATGTAACACAGAATTAACAACTGTTACTAGAAGCTTAACTCGCCTGTAGCACGTTTGAATATAACTTGCTACTTGCCGAACTAAACATCAATTTTCAAAATTAACTCGCTACTTAACCAATGCAATGCAATACATGTAAAGCCAGCCTTAAGAGAAGTACTGAGTAAGCTATATTTTGCATGATACAATTAAGTAGTTATTCTATTCATTTTAAATCATTTTTTTTTTAGTTTTACTGTATTTAATTTCAATTTACCAAAGTATTTACGTATGTTATGTAGATGCTTAATAAAAGGGATCACATTATTGATAAATGCAGCCTAAAATATAGAAGCAATATTTATTAATATCGTAGACAGTAATGTAGTCACACGTCTCCGCATTCTTACGGCTCTGATTATTGTTGTCACAATATGAGTTGTATTTGAGAACATGTTTTAATGTAAAGTTGTTTACTAGATTGGAACGTGTTACGAGTTTGTATGAACGTTCATTTCTTGTAATGACGGTGCGACGTCACGATATCAAATCTTAACGAAACGATACAATATTTGACAATACTAAAATAAAGTGGTATGGTGTAGTATTTTGCGTTTTAATTTTGTCGCCCTTTCCATTCGAGAAGTCCTCAAGTCATCATCATTCATCATTTATTACTCTCAAATACCAGTAAATTAGGCCAAGCAGTAATACATTTTTACCGACTTCAAAAAAAAAGGAGGTTATCAATTCGACACGTATGTATGTAATATTATTGGAACTGCATTATATTCACATATTAGGGCTTCCAAACAAATATACAAAATTTTATAGATATATGAATGTATTTATGTTTGTCCACGCATTTCTCCGCAACTATTATTCGGATCGTGACCAGTTTTTTTATTGGCTTACATTTACCTCCACTTAGGGGGGGGGGGGGAATATGTAGTGCAAGTTTCCTATGAATCGATTCAGTAATTTTCAAGATATGGACTAATACGTGTAAGTGTGACGGCCTGGCTTATTGATACGAGCTACGGGTGTAGTGTCAAAGATCTCAAAATCTTGGTCAAATTCTAGTGCAATATTTACAACAAAACTATTACGTTCTTATTACAAACAAATATTCCAGTTTTTACAAAAACAAAAAACGAAAAAAAAAAGTAGATAATTTAAAAAAATTAATACGACTTCGAAAATAAATTAGGTAGGTAACTCAAACTTATGAATTTAACTTTAATTTCGGAAGTCGGTGGCAAAAAACTAAAACTATAAAATACAGATCCCAAGACACCGACTTCCGAAATTAAAGTTATTTCATAATTTTGAGGTAGTTAGTGATCAGAAGAGAGATAATTTATGAATGTATCTATTTATGCTTTTGTAGTCGTAGCAACAAAAAACATTTACAATACATGTAGCAGAATTTGTAGTTATACGAGATGACTCTGAAAATACATTTGACCAATTGAATTATTGAAGCTGAATAATCAACTTCTATTCTCTAAGATATAAATATTGAAATCGTCACGGATAATTCACGATTTTTAACAGTTATAAGTTCGGCTAGAACATCTTCCATTACGGACTCAAATAGGGAGTAGTTTTGATCATGGTATATAATATACTCCGTTTTTTTAGACTATGGTTTTGATCATTTGTGGGTCTCATAGTCTAAAAAAACAAGGTCTGGCATTCCGGGAGAGACACATGCTTACGTCACTATCCAGTTGCCACTTTATTGCAACAAAATACGAATTATGGAAACATTTTCAGTCACCATTCTGTTAAAAAAAATATAAAGCATTTAAATTGTCATTGCATTTTTGTCTAATCAAACGAAACAATTCAATTTAAACGTATATCAACGTAATTGTTACTTATAACCTCAATGTTTTATCGCATTTGCACAGGTAATAAAGGTGGTTAGGGAGTTATTATCACACACTACTGGTAACAATAGCGGTGATGACGTAGACTTGTGTCTCCCACGTGACCAATGTGTCTCGGAATGCTATACCTGGCGGAGTATATTATTATACCATGGTGGGTCTTTATACGCACACTATCACATGCTTATCTAGCTAAACATAGGACAGTTCGTTTAATCCCGGTCGTCCCCGCCATAGATTATACAGTATATTATAGTCCCCGCCCCGTCGTCCTCACTGGGCACGAGTGGGAAAAAAAAAAAGTTTCGTCCTCCCCAGTGGTGACGATTGGAACTTTTTATTTCATACTCGTTCCGCTATAGACCGAGAGTCAAAATGCAATAATGGGGATTTCAATGAGATTTCGCGGATTGTTAAAATGTTTTAATTACGACTTTCTGATCAGGAGTTAACATTTTAATTTGTTGATTAACTGTGATACGCAAGACTGTAAGAATTTGTGTAAATAAGTTGATTATCTGTGATGCATAATTTTGAGAGAATTATTGTAAATTTGTTGATCCTGTGATTCACAAATACTGTACTAATTGCCTCAGTCTTTTTAAATTATTTTTAATTAAAAACATTGTTCACTCTTGCTCAGAAAGTCTTAATTAAAACATTTTAACAAAATCAAAATGTTTTATTTCACATAAACCTACATGGGCACTTATGAAACGTCAGAAGCTAGATGCACGGTTCCAATTGGTCGTTTCCTATGGAGAAGAACCGACAAGAAACTCCACGGTTACTCTTTTTAAAAATAATAGACTTTTACAATGTTTCCAGATTACAGTAGGTATGGGAGGACAGCGTAGGCCTGTCAACAAGTAACTAGACTTTAGATGGACTTTAAATGGTTTACAGATCTAAAGTCTACAAGGCCTACAAAGTCCTCACATTTAACAATTCGTGAAATTTCTTATTTAAATCCTAATTATTACATTTTGACTCTGTCTATAGCGGAACTAGTAGGAAATAAAAAGTTCCTCGTCATCGTTATCAGCCGTATCAATGATAAGTGCGTAAGCAAAAATTAGTTAAATGTTATCCACAATGTCACTAAATCTCGTGCTTCCCGGAAAAGAAAAAACAAAAAAACTTCAGAAATGACAAGTCAAAAAAGCAATCTTTTTTTTCCCGGGTTAAGGGTCCCCCCTATCAGTTTCGCGGACTAAAAACAGAAAAATCTGTTTTTTTCAGCGCAAATTTCTCAATATCCTTAAGTTATCTAGTTTTTTTAAAAATACACAAGTATTTATCACCTATCTATCTAGTAAGTCTACGAATTTAAGTTTTGATAACTACTTAATAAAAAATTCGTTTATAAGGCATTATTTAGTGTTTTGGTTACGACAGTGGCGTAGCGTGGCTTGGAGAGGACCACTGGGGAGGAATGAAAGTTTCTTTTTCCAACTCGTGCCCAGTGGGGACGACGCACACTGGTCCCGATTTAATAAAAAATGGACATTGATCCTAGAGCGCTGATATTTTTTTCTAATGTTGTGGCAGTGATAACAAATAACACAAAAAATATTATTGTCGTACCTCAAATATGTTTCTTAATTTTTTTTTTGTTTAGTTTCTTGGGAATTATTAAATTTAGTTAATTTCTTAAAAACCATAAACGATGTCGAGATAGCAATCATATATGTTAGAAAACTAATAATTCTGAGTAATTCGATCGAAGAAACTATTTGCTTATCTCTGCGTACTTTGGAGATAAAGAGCATCTTAAATAGTGTATTTTTACTACTCAAACTGTAGTTTGGTACGAGTTGAACGTTATAAATAGGATCTCTGTTGATAATTAACCACGTAGATAACAACAACTCACACTTAATAAGAAGTTATTCGTCCACTAGCGCCACCACTTAATTTTCATGAATTGTGGTGAATTTAGGACTTCTAAACAAAAACTGTTTTGTAGAAAGGTAAAAAAATAATAACAAATCATTTTTAAAACAAATCTGTTTGTAGACGCAAAACAGATATTCCCTGAGGCTAGTGCGTCGATCGTGAACTGATTCGAACTGTGATTGTGATTCGCTTCCGTTGGAAAGCGAGGATATAGAGATTCCTCAAGAAAATATTGACCCAAATATTGATCACTAGCCCAAATATTTCTTCGGCGTATCGTAATACGTCATTAATTGCAGCTTTCTTGTCCGGCAAATCTTTGATTAAAATAAAATCTGAAGATAGGGCATGCCCGTACTATCTTAGTTCAAAAACAGTCCTACTAAACTACATAATGTTACGCCACCATAGATATATGAAAGAAGGAGATATGCCCGTTAGTTGAAAATACATCAAAATCCGATGAAGCTAGGTTGGCCCCACCACCGCGCCACTACTACACATGTAGTTCAGTAAAAGCAATAGATACAAAGTCGCGCACACACTTGCATTTCATAAATCAGAACGTACTAAATAATCAATTATAAACCTTAACTCATCAAACACAGCGTGCATTTACCATGCACCGTACAACTTACACAAAAACATGTATCGCTATCGTTGTGCTGTGCAAAAGCCATTTATTTTACATATACGCTAGTGAATGACTAAATCGGAAAGTTATCGATTATTCCATTATTTAAAAAAAAATTGGGTCATGAAAATAGAATAAATAAAAAACGATATGTCCAGAACATATTAACCTTTACCTTTCTACAAAACAGTTACGCCTAGAAGTCCTAAATTCACCACAATTCATGAAAATTAAGTGGTGGCGCTCGTGGACGAATAACTTCTTATTAAGTGTGAGTTGTTATCTACGTTGTTAATTATCAACAGAGATCCTATTTTTAACTTTCAACTCGTACCAAACTACAGTTTGAGTAGTAAAAATACATTATTTAAGATTTATTTATTTATTAAACTTACACACACTATCTTTACAGGATGACCCCAATACAATAGTGGCACACAAAATAAAATGAAGATTGAACTTACAGCTATTACTTAAAAATCTAAACTTTAAAAATACAAAGCACTTTATACAAAGGGTACATCAAAATCTAAACTTTAAAATACAAAATTTTTTTTTTCTTTGAATGCTATAAAAATATAAAACCAAACAACGCAGAATATAAAATATTATTTAAATATAACTAACAAAATTCAACAAAACTCTTGCGAATTCACTCAAATTGCACGAAAATTTATGGAGATGCTCATTATCTCCAAGGTACGCAGAGATAAGCAAATAGTTTCTTCGATCGAATTACCTACTCAGAATGATTAGTTTTCTAACATATATTATTGCCATCTCGACATCGTTTAACGTTTTTGAGAAATTAAATAAAACATAATAATTCCCATACAAAAAAAAAAAAATAATTACGAAACATTATTTGAGGTACGACAACAATATTTTTTGTCTTATTTATTATCACTGCCACAACTTAAGAAAAAAATATCAGCGCTCTAGGATCAATGTCCATTTTTTATTTAAATCGGGACCAGTGTGTGACGGGGCGGGGAAGACCGGGAATAAACAGTTCAATGTTATAACATTGAACTGTCCTATGTTTAGCGTTTAGCTTTAGGTGAAGATATAGTTGATATGTGTAGTTGTCAGTTGGTTGAATATATTCAACCGACAGATCAACTATATCTTTAACGAGTCTTAGATTTAATAGATTTTTTTTACTATGAATAGTGAACCCCCACGTAGCATAGATTTTTTGGGTTAACACAACTGCCCACATATAATTTCATAATTAATGTGCATAAACATTCAACCAATGTTCAGTTAAACAAATAATTTCAAACATACTTTTTCTAAAAATATTTTAGTAAAACCTTGAATATTTGGATGAAAGAATTTCAAGGAATTCTGCTTAGACCCTTTTTTACACTTTGCTATTTGAGAGCGTTGTTGATAGGTATAACATTACTATATTGTTACTGGTATCTTCTGTTGTCTTAAAATCTAGTTTACATCCAGAGTGAGCCCCAAGAATCCCATGCCATCACCAGGTAGGCGATGAGGATCCTACTACTTGTGCACCCCACATTAGGACAAGAATTTCCCACAGTGACCATCGATATTTAATAAAGGACTAGATACACAGTGCCATGCAAAAGTTCTCAAAAAACGGTCGACGATTGTAATATTGGTATGGAATTTTTTGGAATGTTTTTTTTTAATTTTGTTAAGCTATGACATGACATGACAAAAAATGTCCTTACCGAATCACACTGGTCCACTTTGGCAAAACTATAGACATAGGAATCGATGTGAGTCAATGTGTATATTTTGAGTTGATTTTTTTTTTATGTATTCCTCTTTTGATTACAACCAACTTTTTTTAGTAGCATTTTAAAAAAAAACTTACTATTTCCGAGAAAAAAAATATTTTGTGTTTTTTTTTTGTATGGGAGGGTATGTAATGCGTGCGTGGGTCAAAATAAAACTTAGTGGGTATTCAAGAACACGTCATTCTCAAACAGAAATGACAAAGAAATTTTATTGTATCCCTGCCGCTTTTCGAGCTACGGGCGCTCAAAGATTAGAAAAAAATAAAATATTTTGTTTCCAATTTACAAGACCTACTGACAATGAAATCTGAAAATGAAGTTCAAGATAAGTTTAATTTTAAACATTGCAGCACCCAACACTCATTAAAATTTGTGTATGATATTTTAATTTAGCAAAATCTTGAACATGACCTTACAATATGTGTCTTTAGGAATAATACTAATAAATTCTCGATTATGTTCCTAGAACTTTTGGCAAACTGAGGCTCAGTGCAATAAAAATGACGTCATCATTATGGAATGTAAGGCTTGCAACTACAATAGATGAGTCATTAGCATATTGATTTCTGATTGGTTCATATGTTTGGTGCGCCGAAATTTTGTGTCCAATTTATAAGGGCTATTAATAACGAAAGCTGAAAATGCCGTTCAAGATTTAATTTAGAACATCGCAGCACCCAACAACACTCATAAAAACAGCTGTATCATATTTTATTTAAAAAGTCAAGGGATCAGCAGGGAAATTCATTTCCAAATCTATAAAGACTTCTTCTTCTTCAGCCTCCTGTTCTTCGGTCTCATCTTCCAAGAGATGGTCGACTTCAGGAAAGAAAAGCATGTGTGTTTTTTTTATATTTTGGCTTGAGGTTGGAGATATACGGATCAGAGCCAACTAAAAAATTATGTCAATTATGTAATAATTATTTTCATGTCTTCGAGATATTTTCCGGGAATGCTTTTCTCTTATGTGTCTAAAATCTTTATTTCGGGCTTCAGATGCCTCTTCTGATAACATTCCCACAGGAATGAAGGAAAAATGTTGACATATATCAGCACCGTGTAATAGCAATTTGTGCACGCTAGATGGCATGTAATACCAGGGATATAGAGAAATGTAAAGTTGAGCTGTTTCTATACAGCAGTCTCTAAAGTTTTCAATGTTAATATTCTTGCCAGAAGAAATAGCTTGCAATATTACAGCAAATCTTTTTAGCAGGTTTTCGTCTACCTTGCATGTTTTATTGCACTGAGCCTCAGTTTGCCAAAAGTTCTAGGAACATAATCGAGTATTTATTAGTACTATTCCTAAAGTCACATATTGTAAGGTCATGTTCAAGATTCTGCTAAATTAAAATATCATACACAAATTTTAATGAGTGTTGGGTGCTGCAATGTTTAAAATTAAACTTATCTTGAACGTCATTTTCAGATTTCATTGTCAGTAAGTCTTAAAATGGAAACAAAATATTTTTTTTTAAATCTTTGAGCGCCCGTAGCTCGAAAAGCGGCAGGGATACAATAAACTCAAACTCAAACTCAAACCATTTATTTCAATTAAACCATTTACAGGCACTTTTGAATTGTCAAGAAGTCGGTCAGTCAGAAAATATGAAGCTAGTTGCCCATTCCAAAGCGTAGGTACCTATGGAGAAGAACGGGCAAGAAACTCCATGGACACTCTTTTAAATTGAATTTTTACAAAAATATTAGTTACATCATTAATGTTGAATTTACAAGTAAATGTGAGAACGATGTAAAAAAAAATACGTACGCGTTAAGAGCGTCCAGAGTACAGCAAATAGTAAGAAGACAACAATCATAAAATAATTAAAAATAAGCCGAGGCAGCTGAGTGATGACCAGCCCCAACTGACGGCGCCCGTTCACGAACATGACGCATAGATCAGCACCATTCAGCTCAACCATTTTGAAGGGAGCTAAATGATCCAATACACACGCCACCGTCAGCGAGACATTTGTGTGAGCATGACATACTATCAGCCGCCATGGCACATTCAAGTCAATGAAAGACATATTACCCGGTAAATGGTAAAGAAGCTATACTTACATAGAACTCACATCTGTGCTATGCAGTTATACAATGCAAAGGAAATTGAGTTTATACAATGCAAAGATAATCTTACAATCTTCAGCAGCTCCAACAGTGTTTTCCAGTGTTAATCAATTAGTTGTGGTTGTGGAGCAGGACCAGCATTGAGCCAGGCATTTTTATCAGCGATGTAATCCCCTAACTTATAGTATGCCTGACTGCATAGTGTGCGTTTTATACAAGACTTGAATTTTGTCTCATTCAGTTGAAGAATGTGGGGAGGTATTTTATTATAACATTTTAAACAGTACCCCATAAAAGATGAGTCTACTTTAGCCAGTCTGAAACCTGGTTGAACTAATAGGTCCCTATTCCTAGTACTATAATTATGTCTTTCACCTCTTTTACCAAAAAGATGTAAGTTTTTTCTTACATACATGATGTTTTCGTAGATATATTGACAAGGCACCGTCATGATGTTAATTTCCTTAAACAGTTCCCTTAGAGAATCACGCCTGCAGAGGTTATATATGGCTCTGATGGCTCTTTTCTGCAGAATAAAAATAGAATCGATGTCTGCAGCCCGTCCCCAAAGCAAAATACCGTAAGACATGATACTATGAAAGTAACTAAAATAGACCAGTCTCGCGGTATCTACATCAGTAAATTGGCGGATTTTTCTGACAGCATAAGCTGCTGAACTTAGCCGTCCTGCAAGAGATGTTAAATGAGGACCCCATTGTAGCCTTGAGTCGAGCGTGATCCCCAGGAAAACCGTTTTATCGACGAATTCTAGTTTCTCTTGATTCAATACTATCTCACAATCACTACTCTTTACATTTGGTAAAGAAAATCTTATGCACTTAGTTTTTTTCCCATTTAATACTAAATTATTAGCAGTGAACCAACTTTGGACCTGCACTAGGGCGTTATTTACGTCGTCATAATTTGTAGCACGTCTATTTACCTTAAAAATTAAGGAAGTGTCATCAGCAAATAACACCATTTGTGGTTGATTTTTTAATAAATGGAGTAGATCATTAACATACACTAAAAAGAGGAAAGGACCCAATATCGAGCCTTGTGGCACACCCATTTTTACTGTTAAACCATGTGAATTGACACCATTTATTTGAACTTGCTGTTGTCTGTCATTTAAATAAGAACTAACTAAACTGAGCGCAAGTTTTCCAAGCCCGTAATGCTCAAGTTTCAAAAGCAAGGTTTCGTGATCGACGCAATCAAATGCCTTAGAGAGGTCACAAAAGATTCCTATGGCGTCTTGGGCCTCTTCCCACGCGTTAAAAATGTGTTTTAATAAGGTTACACCGGCGTCGGTCGTACAACGTCCTTTGGTGAAACCATATTGTTGATCGTGAAGGATTTTATTCGTGTTAAAATGATTGAGCATTTGATTAAGCATTATCTTTTCAAACACCTTACTGAAAACCGGCAACACGGATACGGGTCTATAATTATTGGTGTCTTTACTGTCCCCAGATTTGAAAAGTGGTATTACCTTACTGAATTTCATTAAATCGGGGAAGACTCCTTGATCAACACACGAATTAAATACTAAGGCTAAATAAGGTGCAATAGTCTCAATTATGGAGGCACAGACTTTAATGGACATTCCCCAAAGATCTTCGGTCAATTTGATCTTAATTTGCTTAAAAGCTTTTATTACTGTTACGGGGTTAATATGTGTAAATTGAAATTCAACCGGGCAGGCTGGAACGTTTGCTCTTAATAAATCAATTGATACGTCGGATGAGGAATTTAATAACATTTCTTTGTCATTTCTGTTTGAGAATAACGTGTTCTTGTATACCTACTAAGTTTTATTTTGACCCACGCACGCATTACATACCCTCCCATACAAAAAAAACACAAAATATTTTTTTTCTCGGAAATAGTAGGTTTTTTTAATAAACACTACTAAAAAAAGTTGATTGTAATCAAAAGAAATATACGTAAAAAAAAAATCAGCTCAATATATACACACTGACTCACATCGATTCCTAAGTCTATAGTTTTGCCAAAGTGGACCAGTGTGCGAATGAGCGCCCAATTGAAAGTTTGGGTGCGTTTGAATTCGTATTACGTAAACACATTGTGGACAGACAACTTTTACATGGGATTGTTTATCTAGTTATTTTATTAGTTATCGATGCCTGAATGTAAATATGTTTTTGGAGAATTTCGCGGGCTACGACAGCGGATCAACCATATCGCTTGTATTTCCCTCCTGATAAAATTTCCATACCGGAGGCCTTATATTAAAATCGATTCATAAGTAGTAAACTCCAATAAAATCTCACGTCTTTAATTTTATTACATGCACTTATCTATTAAATGTTACAATAATTACTTATAGAAAAAAGTAAAAAAGTCTCATAAAACAAAAAAAAACCATCATACTTTAATAATAAAAAAAGAACTTAAGAAACAATAGCGTCTCCACAAATGGAACAGAATCAACGCACATAATAATAACAAACAATAACCACATAACCTGAACAATTTAAGTGGGCATGCGATAATTATGATTAATACGTTTAGTAAGAGTCTTTACAATTGAGATGCTGTTTGACTTCATTTAAAAAAAGTTTTTACAATGTCTTCTTGACAAAATATCAGTATTTACAATACAGTGATAACAATTATATAATGATAATACTAATACTTACCGAAAATATGAAACTCATCCTTTTTTAGCGTCCTGAATGTGTGATTTTTAGTTTTTAAACGAGCACGGAGGCGTGTTTACCGTCGGACCGTTCGAATGCTACTAGATTAAAAGTGCACCCAAATGTTGAATTGGGTGCACATTCGGTGAGGACATTTTTTGCCGCCGATTGTGTATCTAGTCCTTTTTAGTGATCGGTGACAGTGAATGAGTCACTGGATTCTTTCGTAAAATTATTGTGAATAATTATAGCATTAGTGCTACAGCTATTTAAGCAGACGCCAGCACATCAAACTACCCAAAACTGTCAAATTTTCCCAATCAACTTTGAACCTTACGCTTTAGCGATAAAGTTGAAAATCTATTATAGAAATTTGACAGATTGTAGTAGCTTGATGTGCTGGCGTCTGTATCGTAGAATTATAATATTATTAAAAGTAGATAGCTACAAGACTTCGATATACTATGAGTTTATATAAGCTAATAGCCTCGCTATTTTATGTTTAAACCGACTGGGCAGATCAACAAAACTGTTGGTGTAAAAAAAAAAATTAAGTTTGTCATTGTAATGAGTTACCAAGAACTAGATATGCTGAGGAAATGCGGGTAGTCGTTTCTCCGTAGAAACGCTCTCGCCTGTTTTCTTTCTGGTTAATGACCATAAAGCAATGATTTTTGACAGAATAATAAATATTAACTTCTTCTATGTGCCTATGTTTTCCTTTTCAATGATACATTATTTTTATATGCACTACAACCTTTAAAAATTACTGTCAATCATGGGAAATTCTCAATAGCAGCCCGCAGTCCGAATTCGTGATCGATTAATAATAAGCTCGCCCACTATTAGATGGTAGCCATAACCGGCGAATTGTGGTTGTACGTGTATCATACCCTTAGGGTAACAAAGGCTGTAAATAAGAAAATATCAAACTGGTCTCCTTTTTTTTGACAGGAAAAATTATAAAATAAATATAACTCTAAAAAGGTAAGTTTAACAAAAAAAATAGTATTTTATCAAAATCTATAATGCTCCATTTATACGATGCGTTTTATTTGCCTTTGGCATACCATTGTTACCACAGTAAAAGTTACATCGTCTAAACGATGATAGACGATGCGATGCAAGTAATTTTTTTGCATCAATTCTATTGTATGCCACAGCCAACAAACTTGCATCATGTAATTATGGGGCTTACTAAATACTTAGACCCGCTTGCGCTAAACTAAATGCATGTAGCGAAAAACGTATTTAACCGTATAGTTCGGTAGCGCCCCCGAATGGACCCGAACACACGAACCTCCGCCGGCTCGGTACTGGGTCCCATTGGACCCAGGAATTACGACATACGACACTCTTCATTGATTATGTAAATTTTCATTATGCTACCCATCAAATCTTATGAATGTGCGTTAATTAAGAGAGTTGGATAAAAAACTCATACGTTAACGCCAATAAATATTGCATACTTAGCGCGCAAGTTTATTAATTTACCTTTATTAAATTTAAGTCTGTAAATGCGATAATCGCCATTTTGTTGACAGAGGTGGTCGAGGCTAAAAAACATAAAAAATGGGAATTTCGAACATCCAAACTCCACCACAGGGGCAGTGGGGCATACATCATTTAATTATTTGACGAATTCATCCATTGCCCAAGTAAAATAAGTAGCGGTAATGAAGTTTTTTGATATCTAATGTCGAAGTTTCGCGCCAAACGTGCGTGTTTACATTTTTACTTTTCACAAATGTCACACATACACATGTAGATAAGATTTAAAATGAGACAAATATTATTGAAAATATTATAAACAACACGACAATGCCCAAATCTTAACGTAATATTGAAACACAGGGTCCAATAACACGTATTATTCATTACCACTACTCAATTTGTGTTCAGAATCGCCGTCCATTATTGTTTTTTTTTATCGTAATGATGTGTGAAAGCGATTATGATAAACGATTTTTTTTTTTTAAATTTCGATTGACTCGAGTAATTAATATGTCGAATGTCGGAAATCGATACTCAGAAATTAAAATAAAATCATTTTAATATAAAAAGCATTGTTTATAACAATGATTTATGATTTTTTTAATGTAATTATAATAGTTTTTTGGACATTATATTAAAACTGAGTCAATAACTGAGGGCCTTTGACCATAGTCATTCATTGAATTTCGCGCCGAATTGGTTCTATATTTGAATTTATCTTCGGAATGCGCTCGCCGCTTCAAATTATTTTTATAAAATGTACAATTATTTATTTTTGATACTTTCCAATATTTTGCTACAGAATGCCCAGTATACATTTTTTAGGTAGGCTTAACAAAAGTTTGGGAATGATGATAAATTAATTGGATAAATTGGGTATTCCGCAATCACTTTACATTTCAATATGTTTTATTAGTTGTATGAACTTGGTAGTTTTTAGGGTTCCGTACACAAAGGGTAAAAACGTGACCCTATTACTAAGACTCCACTGTCCGTCTGTCCGTCTGTCACCAGGCTGTACCTCATGAACCGTGATAGCTAGACAGTTGAAATTTTCACAGATGATGTATTTCTGTTGCCGCTTTAACAACAAATACTAAAACAGAATAAAATAAATATTTAAGGGGCGGCTCCTATACAACATTCCTGTTTTTTTGGCGTTTTTGCCTTGTGATACGGAACCCTTCGTGTGCGAGTGCGACTCGCACTTGGACAGTTTTGTATTTAATAGTTTACTTGAGTAATAGAAATTGTTTTTATTTGTGGTACTAACCCAACGTAATTTTAAAAACTGGCCTTGTTTATGTCGGACCACGCACAGTGAAAAGTTCGGTAGTTGGGTTGAATATTTACGCATGCACAATGCTCATCATTAATTTGATCGACTGAAAAAATAAGTTTGTATTTCATAAACTCATCATTCATAACGCACCCAAAAATTAAAGTGCCGGCCAGAAAAGAAAAGTACTGTTTTCTTATCCCTTTCGATGTTGACGTCACCCGCAACGGCCCTGTGTCACTTTTAGGGGAATAACATATTGAGCATTTCTTACTATTACAGCGAAACTCTGCAATTAACCCCCTTGGCTGCTATTTGAGATTAAAAATGCCAAAAAATCATATTTTTATAACAAGTGTTTTAAGCATAACATTAAAAAAACAAGCAAGCGCGAGTCGGACTCGCTCTCCGAGGGTTCCGTACCATCTTATGTTTTTAAATTTTCATCGGTGAGACCTATTATGCTTCAGAGAATTTTAACACTGCACGCTGCGGTGTAGAATATTGCAGTTTTAGGTCAGCGCTATCTCATGACCGATAGTGGAACTAATGTATTTATTGTTGATGATTTCTGAAAGAGTGTACGATTTAGAGACATCGTTTTATTTTTCCTGTAATCGTTACATAAACTTCTATCACATGGAATAATTTCAGGTTTTTCTCTATGCAAACTTCGGAGATAAGGGGGAAACGGTATTTTTTTTTACATTTTTATCAAAAGTAAAAAAACATGCGGCTTAAAAAAAATGTTTGAGAATGTGCAAACTACGCTCTTTCTTGATACCCCACATACCTTAGTAGCCCCACTTCGAATTTTTCAAAAGCCTTTTCAGTCCCGGTTGTAAAAAAAAAAACAAAAATATTTTTATTTCTTTCTTGTTTGCAAAATAGTTGGGCAAACGTCACCTAAAACTATTTCAAGTTGATAGCTTTAGTAGTTCTTAAAATATCCAGCTGTGACAGACGGACATACTGAGTCGCAACATAAGGGTTCCTTATTCACATGATGCTGACATCTCTTTGAGGCGCGCGTGGAACGTACCCGCCAGGGCCGAAGCCTGCCGGGTCAGCGGGATTGTCCGCAAGGGTTACCGCTGGCTCGGAACACAAAGGGCTAGGGAAGAAACACTGGTGGGTTTAGTCAGCAAGAGTCTGACGCTCCCTTCCGCCCAGAGCGGGAGGGGTCATATGATGATTTCCCACCCAAAAAAAAAGGTTGTTTTTTACCATTTTGGTACGGAACCCTAATAACAACTTTAAATTGAATATAACATCCCCAACATTCCGAATATGTTTTGTCGCAGTATATTGAGAGATTTGCTATGTTATTTTAAGACCAGACTTCTGATAGGATCTCCTGGAATCTATAATCACAGAACCCAACATTCTGAATATGTTTTGTCGCAGTATATTGAGAGATTTGCTATGTTATTTTAAGACCAGACTTCTGATAGGATCTCCTGGAATCTATAATCACAGAACTATATTTTGTATTTTTTTTTATTTTAGTCTCAGTGGTCTTATAAAAATATATTTGTGACCCTCACTACAAGCCCTTTCATTTGATATATCACACGGTACCTACAGTATGCAAAGCTTTTTAAATTTTCTAATGTGACCCCAAAAAGTGACCCCATATTATAAATTAATTTATTTATGTTACACGGCCATGTTCGAGTCACAGAAATTTATAAGTGTACCAAATTTCAACTTAATCGGTCCAGTAGATTCGAAACAAATCGGTTGTGACAGACCTACACAGACAGACACACGAGTGATTCTATAAAGGTTCCGTTTTTTCATTCGGACATAGGGAACCATAAAAAGTTACACGCCTATCCACACTGTACTTATTAAAATAAAATGATTATATTTAAATAAATAATTAATTCATGAAAAATATACCAAAGAGTTTTTATTAAATTTCTACAAATTTTTATTTTTTTTAAATACCGATTATCAATTATGCTTTAAGACATTTTTTAATCGAAATAACAAAATTGGGTGGATTGTCAGCACTAAGAAGTGTCACGCCGCAACACAATTTAAGTAATTTTTATCAAGATTTGATCATGTTTTTTATATAGCTTACGTATGAAAAATGGTAAAAGTAAGAATGCAGAGAGAATGACAATATCTTTATTTTTCCATTTTGGATATTTTCATCAAGAGATTATGTGCTTTATGTATATATTTTCAGCGATTTTAAGATGCCTACCTTTTGGATAGGTGTAGTAATATCTATTTTATACATTTTTCGCAGTAGAATGACGGGGTTTGACCGACATCAGCATATAATTAAAGATATTTGCCACAAGCTTATTGTCCAAATAGGCGCGGTAACACATTTTTCTTAATAAATTCGAATGCTGAAAGTTGAAGTAAATTCCTGAAAATCATGACGTAATTCGCAACATCCCGTCGAGTCAGCTGGTATGTCATATGTCAAAATCTAGTCGAGCAGAGAGGTTAAGGGGGACGCGTTAAGGTAGCCAGCTCGCGCGGGATGAACGCTCTTACGGAGTTGTATTGCTGATTATAATTCTGTAAAGTAATATTGGTTACGAACGCGAATCACATTTAGGTACTGACCTGCAATTTGCAATAAAACCTAAGTAAATTTCAATGGCCGGGCTATCCTGACGCTCTCGCATTAAAACATCATTCTGTCAAGCGTTTGAACCTAACAGAAACAGAATGAGGTTTTAAATATGTTTAGCGTTAATAGCATTTAGTGATTGGTGGTGCAAATGGGCCTTAGAAAACTGTAAACAATAGTAAAAAATAATCGTAAATTCAACTATAGTGCTCAAGATAGTCACTTTCCTTTTTATATACATTAATAAATTAATAAATGTCTCTATTCACATCAGAATGGCAGCCAAGCGAGCAGTTTTAAGGCCAACATATTCTTCGTTCGTGATTGACCCGCATGCATTGCACTCGTCATGCATCTTTTCAATGTGTTTAAGGGGGATATTACACTATCTAGGATCAAAATAATATCTTTTACCCTATTTATATAATCTCTAGTCTCATCTGTGTATACATTATCATAGCTCTTTGATACAATTTTTCGATATAATCTAGTGGTTGCAATGGGGAACGACTTTTGCTTCGGCAGTGCACCATATTTTATTCATCATCTGCCTAGCCTTTTTCCAACTATGTTGGGGTCGGCTTCATACAGCTGGGCAGCATTGCGGTTTCAGTGCATCTTATTTTATAATTATTATAAAAAAAATAAATATAAGAAAACAAAAGCGAAACGAAAAAATATAAGAAAAAAAACCCGGTCAAGTGCGAGGCGGACTCGCGCACCGAGGGTTCCGATAGATTAATTGATATTAATTTCAACTTGATAACTCCACGCGTTCCTGAGACAAAGGGTCTTGCCTAACGGACAGACTGACGGACAACGAAATGATCTTAAGGTCAAAGCATACATATCAACTCGGAAAGGGATCGTCCCCAAATCGCCTTTCGCCTCGCCGTCAATCAGGCTTCAAGTAAGCACGTACCCAAGCGGATCAGCAGCTCCGATACGTCGACTCGGTTACGGCTAAGCGACGCCGCGCTTACTGCACGCCGACTGGTTGATGGTGCTGCAGGCAGACCGCGAGAGGGGTGAGAGGGGCAAGAGTGGGCGAAGAGACGTAAGTTGACTACGCACCGCACCGGGGTTCGTGAGCTTGTGTCGAGGCGAGGCGATTACGTTACGATTCCCATTAGTGTGCGTTGCAGTAGGGAGTTTCATTCAAAGAATACCGAATGGCTCGAGTTGATACGGTGACGATATCTTTCCGAGTTGACAGGTGTGCTATGTTCTTTATAAGGGTTCCGTTTTTCCTTGAGGTACGGAACCCTAAAAACGATTCTGGTTTAGACATAGAACTCACGACGAGTCCATAACGGAGTTAGTTCAAAAGCTAAAAGAAGAGGTCAGAAATACATTTACCCTAGAAATTTCGTATGAATCGGCGATTGTTCATATGAAAAATACACTCGCAAGTCGCAACGACATACGTTGATCACCTACTAAATGCAAACGGCTTCTAGTAGACGATCGACGATCGTATAACGGGTTAAATAATTTATTAGTGAAAGAAATACCTACATTCTTTCATAAATTGCAGTCTCAATTGTTTTTAGATAATTATCTAATAGTGTAATACCCTCCTACGATGCGTGCTTGTTTGTTGTTGACTTTTGTTTTTCAGCGTGAAAATTCACAGTTAAAATGACACAACGATGGTCCTTACTGGCCGAATAAGACTTGATAAAACTTGTTGTAGCTTGGCTTCTAGCTTACTGCGCTAGGTTCTGCCGTCCTGGTGTGAATTGACCATAAAACTGTAATTATCAAATCTAATTATGTACCCTCCCGTATTTGGTACATATCAAATAACACACATTTATATCGAATCAGTGGTTCTCGTTTTCTCGAGTTAGGCGCACTAACGCACGTACAGGCAAAGAGACTGCGATCTATATAATAATAATTATTATGTAAGGATTTGACTCAACCCGTTTTGTTTTGAAGTTTACTTCTAGACCCAAGATCTTTTTTAGACCCAAGATCTCTTTTGGACCCAAGATCTCTCCTAGAGATATTTCCTCTGCTGCTAGGCGAACAGAATAGTTTTTCATTCGAAGAATCTGTAATGTCAGGTTCAATTATAAAAGTTTTCATTTCATGTTCCTCAAGAGTGCTGTAGTGCCGGAGCAGTTCTTCACTAGAATTCATGTAGTTAAAAGAGGCCATTGTGTGTGAAACGCTTCCTGTGAGATGCACCTCTTTGGCAACAAGTTTAGCATTGCATATTCGCCATTCGTCAATTATCAGTAGATTTTTTTTGAGGTCCCAGCCTGTAACAACATTTTCGTTTAGCACTGGCGAAGTAAGGCGTCAGTGGCGCCGGGCGGTCCGCCACGGGCCTCGAGAACTACTTTTTAAACAAATCCCAAACAAGGCCAAAAATGTTCAGTATATATATATATATATTCCATTTTGTAGCGAAAATAGACGGAAAGAAACACTTTTCGCTAACTAATACGTTTAATTTGTCTTTAAAATCCAAATATTGATTATAAAAAAAAGGATAAAAATATAGGTACAGGTAAAAATGATGACAAAATATTGGTTGGGGGCTGCCTCCCTAGCCCTAGGCAATAAATATACGTAAATTAGAGTGCAATTTTATTTTTGAAAAAAAAGCTTAGAGAATATAACACTGGAAAAGGCATAAGCACAATATTCTGAGCTAAAGTGCCACTATCGGCGAGGGGCGCGGTGGCTGCTCTCGTCAGCAATGAGTCCGATTTATATAAATAAAATCAAATTAATAAAGTTTCAAATTGATTTTTAACCATCATCTGCCTAGCCTCTTCTCAACTTTGTTGGGGTCGGCTTCCAGTCTAACCGGATGCAGTGAATACCAATATTTTACATGGAGCGACTACCTATCTGATCTCCACAACCCAAGTAGGTACTGGGTAATACCATACCCATTGGTAAGACTGGTTGTCAGACTTTGTACTACCCGTAACGACTGTCAAAGATCCACGAAAGACAGCCGGGACCAACGGCTTAACGTGCTTTCCGAGGCACGGAGGGGTCTCGGTATGTAAAGATGGTTACCTATCCACAGACCAACCGCGGCAAGCGTAGCTTAAGATTTTCTAACCAAATTATACCTATAAATATTTTTTGCTAAGTAATTAAAAGGTATTTATACTTATACGGAACAACAAATTACTTACCAGTTTGTTTGAGCCCTGGTTTTATTGTCATCCATTCTTTTTCTACAATTTTGTTAAGAAACTCCATGAGTTCAATGGAAGGTTCATACTTAAATGTTTCATCACATGGATATTCTATTGTTCCTCTACTCCATTCAGCTTTTTTTAAAGTCTCACAAATGAGTGGAAAAGGTTTCGAGACAATTTCAGGATTCTTGTAAATCGGCTGTAATAAAAAAGTACCGTCAAATACATTATTTATAGTAGATTGTTGTATCGAGCGCAAAGTGAGTTATTAATGCACGAGTGTTATGTTGGTGGCCGAGCGCGTGCGAGGGCACTAAATTAACACGAGAGCTACTCTAATTTCCCACTGCTGGGACACAGGCCTCCTCTCTGTGCGAGGGAGTGGGCCGTGATCCACCACGTGGGCCCAGTGCGGGTTGCTAGGCACATGTCTTCGAATTTTTGGTTCTTAGACACCAATTTTTTGGTTTTTGGTTTCCACATGTTTTCCTTTACCGATTTATAAAGCGCCAATCTGGGTTCGAACCTGCGACCTACAACTCGTAAGTCGTAAGACGCGGCCGTTGCCACTAGACCACCACAAAAAAAAAGTTAGTTATAGTGTGAAATGATAATAAAACATAATGTATAATCAACATACCAAATCATAGTCATTTATGGCGCAGATGATAATGCCATATAATATAGAATGAAAATAAGCGCACAGTATGCTCTCAGACGTGGCAGAACCCCTCAGAAACACATATATCTTTCTAGTTTGTATACACGGGACCAGTATGTATTCACTATAACTGTAAACTTCTTTCATATTTTTCATATATTCTGCTTTTGGGTTCTTGTCCACAAAATGTCTCATAGAATCTCCTATTATGATTTTGAATCCACATAGATTTTTATCTGAAAGTAATATACATAATTTAATAATCATGCCTTATCTCGCCGAAGTGTTGGGTAGAGGTGTACGGTCAGCAACTAAAGTCGATTAACACTTCAATTTTTTAAATCTTAGTTATTGAGCAAATATTTGTTCAAAATTGCAGCAGAAGTACAATGCAATTTTGACCAAATATTTTGCTCAATAACCGAGAATAAAAAAAACTGAAGTGTTAATCGACTTTTGTTGCTGACCGTACTTATAGTGGCTAGAGTACACCCACATTTCGCTATTAATGTTTTTTTAAGTCCCATGAAATAGGGGGCCAGCCTATTGCCATCAACCGGGCGCAAATCCAGGCTCCAGGCTTCTTTTGAGAAATTCCATTCAGTAAAAGCACCTTGCCCGACCTGGGCATCGAACACAGGACCTCATGCTTAGTAGTACCGCTTGCGACCGTCTATACACCCCTATAGCCACGGAGAAGTAATTGAGGAGCCTATGCCCAGAAATTGGAGTAATGGAGAAAGAAGTAAGTTATTCCTGTAATAAATTTGTACATCAAGTGCATTCATTTATTTTGAGTAGACATCAATAAACAAGAAAAGTTTGATGGAATTTTCATAATTAACTATATTATCCAAATGTACGGGCACTTCAATGCGAAACTAAACGTGAACACCTGCGCGACTACAGCGGTCCCGTAGGTGCGCAAGGCGCCATAGATAAGCAAGAGCAACGTCTGCAGCGCGACCTTTGGTCGCGTAGGTTCGGCCGAAGCTTAAGTTTAACATCAACACGCATCATCACAATTAGCAGTTTATGATTTCTTATTCAAATTGAATTTTGGTCAAATATAAATTTTAAATAATATTAATAAAAAATAATTTAATATAATTTAAATACCTAATAATAATCTAAATTGTCCACCACTACAAAATTTCCAAAACATAACTTAAAAGTTTGTTAATTAGAAAACAACCTAATTTGGACCCAATTACCGGGTTCAAAATGGTTGCAAATTAATTCTAGTATAACACATTTCAAGCAATGCACCAATTTTCACGTGCACCCCTCAAATTGCTTGTCTTCTATGAGGGTGACTTACCTAAGTGGATTCGTCCCATGTTCAACGCTAAGATTGGCTCGTTTCTGTTGACGAGGCATGGCTTTGCAATTACTTCATCTTTCAAATACCTTTCAATCATTTGTAAAAATCTTGGTTCATTGAAGGTTCTCAGGCAAACTGATCTTACAGCCATATAATTAAAAATGATGTGAAATACTATCATTATTGCGAATATTGTCAGAGAACTCCTGAAAAAAGTAATTGGGTGTTAATATAACAAAAAAAAATACTGTATTCTTTAACAACCTATGTGTAAAAACCTTTCTTCAAATATTTTAACAAATTTTATATTTTCGACATAACCCAACCTAACCTATTCTATATTGTAATACAAATGACCTCTATCCTCCACTTCTAACCTTTACTCCACAATCCCACTTTAAAAGAAGCTTCCAATATAGGAATCCTCCGCTGAGGATTTTTAAGAAACTTTATAAACAGAAAGTCTATGGAATAGTAAGTACCCGAAGACTGTAATGATCATCAGTGCAGCCACGGAAGCGATGAGATTGACAGCTGTTTCTTGGGCGGAGTCTTTAGCAGATACATCTGCGAGGTTACTTCTTATGGCATGGTGTTGTGTCATTGCTGCTCTGGTTGCGCCGCCTGCAAACAAATATAATTATTGTAAAACATTTTTTTCATATACTTATCTAACAAGTGTAAACAGACACTTAACGAAGCCGATAGTCATTTGTACTCCCCGTCATTGTAATTTTTTTTTGTACTGGTCTATGCCTAGGAACCTTCTGGTTACGGAGATATAGAAGGTCAAAATTCCAACTTTAACTGACGTTTTTCCCCGAAATTAAGGTTTTAATGATATAACAGAAATTTTAATGCCCCCACGCCCATTAAGCTGTTGCATGCACCTCATAAGCACAATGTTATGCGTGTAAGTGACAGAAAAATTTAACATCACACTAATATTATAAAGGCGAAAGTTTGTGAGTGTGTGTATGTTTATATTATGTTTGTTACTTCTTCACGCTCAAACGGCTGGACCAATTTTGAAAAAACCTGCTACACCCTGGATCAACATATAGGCTACTTTTTATCCCGATATTCCCACGGGATCGATATTTACGCGGGTTTAGCCGCGGGGCGCAGCTAGACATAAATAAAATTCGTTTCTCAGCAATTATTTTTGTGCATTATTACTTTGTTTGATGTACGGAATGCGTAGTTGACGGCTATGTGATGGGTCTTTATACACCCTGTATACAGGGTAAAACATTAACAACCTCTTAAGCGGTTGGCATTATACTCATCATTATGAACAACTTTTACTAAGGGACCAAACCAGAAATCGCGAAAATAAATTAGATGTTCCCTACATTTATGTCGTTTAGGTCGTCAAAATGTAGGGAACAGCTGATATTTTTTTTTTGCGATTTCAGGTTTATCAAAAAATATATATAATATCAAACAATAACTCTTAGAGCAAAACGCTGAATGAGATTTTTAAACAAATGTATAAAATTACATCATATTAATGATAACCATAGTAACCGTGTGTATGCCTGTGTGACCGCAACGTTCTTCTAAACTACGCTACGGATTGCAATATCATTAAAAGTATATTAGAAAATCTATTCCGTAAGGTTTATGTGTATAATAAACTTACATTTAATAAATAAAAATTCGATGTTTTTTTTAAGTCGTAAAAATCTTTGCGAAGCAGAGGTGGATCACTACTTTTCAACAATAAGAAACATACAAACCAGCAACTCCCACAATAGCTTTCATAACAGTGCTTATACATAGAATGAATGTGGTGTAATTCTTGAATGCTGGCAAAGCTATTTCTATGCACATTGCTGCATCATTAAGGGTGTCCGCATATAGCCTCCATTTCTTGCTGTATGCATCTAGGTGAGTGCTGGAAACATATTGAAGTGAAAAGTTTTGATATAGTTGATATAGTAAAGTAACTGTACTACTTAACACAAACTACTTAAGACACTATAGTCCGCGCGGATTTTAGTTGGCCGCGCCTGGGTGGGGACGGCAGTGAGGGCGGCGGGGTTTTCTATTGTTCGCAACGCACGTACTGAATAATGACAAAGCGCCCCTGCGCCTCCGCCCCGCCGCTCAAGAGGCCAACTAGTTCCCCGCGGACTATAAATATGAAATTTAAGACATTTAAAAAAGTCTAATAAAGTCTTAGGCATTTAAAAAAGTCTAATTTCCTCGGTTTATGAAATCCATACAGACAAAGTCTCTAGCAATAAAAACTTCTATTCGCCTATGCTTACCCCTGACTGAATGCAAAATATATCTTTCCCAAGTGGCCACAACCATCTTTAAGGACCCAGGTAACAGTGGCTGCAAATGGTGTTGCAGTATTATCTCCAACTCCCACTCCTCGTAGGACTTCTTGTGTAGCAAGGATACCTATAAAATTTAGTTCATTCTTCAATATACATTTTAAGAGAACCTAGATATGCCTGAAGGATCCAACCTACAAATTGTCAATAATTTAGCTAATTACATCAAACTAATCTAATATTCCAAATGTGGTATATACTAATACAGCAAAAACTGTCTAATATAAATCCCAAACCTAACTCTACAAGCATTAATTTTAACATAAATCAACTTTAAGCTATGGATAGTGGTAGATTTGATGGAGGTCGAGGTTAGTACATTTTGGCATAATTCAGTTTAGCCGACTAACTTGTTAACGGACTCAGTCGGCTGCTGAAGTTCTTTATTTATACATTTCGAAACATTTCACAGTTTGTGGCCAACTGTACAATTTGGTGTGAATGACACATAGTTTGTTTAGCTTTTACTAGCTTCTGCCTGCGACTTCGTCGGCATGCAATTTCTTGTACCCTGACCCACCCCGTTGCATACGCTTTGCATTCTTTCTGATTTTTCTTTTTGCCTGGCTCCTAAGAGTCCTAACGTGATGTTACATAGCCTATAGCGTTCCTCAAGAATTGGGATATCAAATGCAAAAAAAAAACTGAGTGGTAGTTCAAGAGATTAGCGCGTTCAAACAAAAAAACTCTTCAGCATTATTATTAGTATAGATATAGATGAGACTGCTTTGTCCCCCTGCAGTGCAAAGGTACTTTCCTTCCCACCTTCTGTCCAGGGCTGCCAAGAATTCCTCTGTAAAATAATACTCCTTTGGCACTTTCCCTCGAAGGACCCAGTTGTGAGTCTTTCAAAATTAAAAAAATAGCAGATCTTTGGCTTTAGAAACAGGCCTAAGACAAAGCTATTGGTGGTGGAAGTTTCAGAAAGAGTAACAACATCAAAAAGCCTCTAAAGCAGCTAATATTGACTCTGTTTGATAATAACTGTGAGACATTCAAAAGGTTAAGGAAATTGATTCTATATCTTCTTTTAGACCAATAGAGAAACAATAGAGTTTTGCATTGCAAGCACCCTATAAAACTTCAATAGCATGCTAATAAAACCTATCTCAGCCAGATGGTAGCTTCAACCTACCAGTAATTGTGCTGCAGAAAGCCTGTGCTGTATCCCATATTTGGTAGTTTGTATAGTCTCTGCTTACACTGTTAGGGTAGCCTTGAGGGAGGAATACTCTTGCAAAAAAATTGGCGAGATCATTGGACTTTTCTTCATCAAGTACTAATATGTTTGACTGGTCTGTAACAAAATAATTATGACGTGGAGAACACTACATTCAAGTCTTACATAAAAATAAAAAATACTAATTAGTTTAAATAATAAACTTTTTTTGATAAAATATGTTTTGTTACCTGGAGGTTTCACGTAAAACCTTTGTTTACTAACGGTGCCGTATATCTCCTTATAAAATATTTCCCCTTCATGAATGGTTACCATTGTATTGAATTGCCTTCACGTTGTATGGCGGTTTTTGTAAACGTAGTCAATAACAATTATTTTGTATGGAACAATTTAATAATGTTCCACACTCTAAAATTTTACTAGTACTTTTCAGTGAAAATGTATAATTACTTTAGGAATAGGAAAAACATTCAAAATCTCGCCAGCGCCACTGATACTTGTAAACTTGTAAATTGTAACTTTTATTATATTCCTTGTTCTAACTTGTTGCCAAAAAAACTGCTAAAGTGCTAAACAAATCCCATATCCCGCAGAGTAAATAAGTAAGTGGCACAGACTAGTGGTTGCTAGTGGTAAGTGATAAGTACTCACAGATTAGTTAGTTGGTCCTGGATAAAGGTACGGACAGACATGTTCCATGCTCATTACAAAAGCATACTATTATTGAACAAGCCAAAAGAAAAAATATATTAGACACCTTGTAGTACGGTTTTATTTGTCATTTTTAGAATGTGGCCTTCATAAATTTTGTATATAAATGTAGTAACATAATAACATATACTAAATCTATCGTGGCCTTACATAAAACCGCAAAGTACAAAGTTCGACGGCTCACCTCGCTGCGCTGCCGTCACCACATCATTTTTGTATTATTTTTAAATCACAATTTTGATTTGGGTTTTTACCTGTTTTGAATTTAATATTAGATTAGTAATTTTAATGTATGAATTTGAAACTATGGACTAGAATTTTATTATGTCTGACATAAATAAAGTATTATTATTATTATTTTACTTATCTCGGGACCATGGGGTCCCGGTCCTTTGGAAGGCGTACGAGGGGCCGAAGCCAACTCGCAGAGGCCCCTTAGGAATTTTTAATGACATGTGGCACCAACCGACGATTATCCCTGTATGCACTACGCAAGTGCACCCAAGGATAACCCCCGGTTGGTGTAGGACTATTGCAGGATATGGAAAAATAAAAGTTGGACTATGTGTTTGGGTAGCTAAAGTGGACTGGTTACCAAGAACTATGGAAGAACTATGACCCCTGCCTGATCAATGTTTTATATATACTTACACGGATAAAATGGCAGTGGGTGACTTGCACACTCAATAATGGGCCTCCGAAAACAGTCGCTAGCACATAGTAACGTAACGACAAGGGGGCAACATGTCCTGAGGTGCTTATGAGGATGGAGAGGTATTCCACGGCTATCAGAACAATCCCGGAAGTACGGTCAAGATCCCTACCAGCATCTTACTGGAATACTTCTTGCGAATCTCCACTCAAGCCGACCAATAAAAGCAAGAATGAGGTGGGGAACAAGACATCTCCCGGGAGATAGGGTCCGTGGGGTCGCTACTGCCCAACAGCTCGCCACATGCTGCCCTGCCGGTTTCTGTATCCCTCTTGGTCTGGCTCCTCACCTTAGACCTGTTCCGGCAAAGTAAACTCTTCTGGCATAGGCCTAGAGTTCGGAGCACGCAAGCCCCACCACGACGTCAACGTAAAGATATGGCGGTGGGGTTATTATTATTAAATCACGCTGGCAGCTTATGCCCAAAGAAGGAAAGAAGAAAAAACTATAAGGTACAATGACGTTTTTGTAAAATTGTTTTGTGAAATTATGCATCAAAAAAGTATACTTAAGGGGGGGAAGCGCTAAGGTAGAACGCGAAATTCAAAATTTCTTACATTTTTTGCAACTTGCTGGTCAGTATTAAGTTGTACAACGTTGATTAAAATATGATTAGCGACCGTAACAAATATGTATTTACAGAATTATAATCATTAGGATCAGTAATACAACTTGTTAAGTTAGTATAATTGTCAAATGTCATTCAGTGGGATTACCTGGTCTTAGAGAGTTGTGTTGATGACGATTATGATTCTGTAAATACATATTTGTTACGGCCGCGAATCAGATTTTAATCAACGTACAACTTAATACTGACTAGAGATGGGTTTCTACCCGGTAAATACCGGGTAAATACCCAAAATACCCAAATGCAGGGTTTTTACCCAGGTAAATACCCAAATGGTGGGTATTTACTTTTTCATTATTGTTTTAAGTCTTTTATACACTTTAAGCAATAAAAAATGTTTATCAAATGTGTTTTATGCATGAAATGTAAATGGTGTCAGCAAAGAATAGTTTTCTACTAACAAATCATATAAAAATTGTACGTCTGTATTTTTTACATATTATATTAGGTGGTTTATATTACATTTGATTATAGTAGTTTTAAATTAAAGACTATTTGAATATCACAGCATGTCGTAACAAATATTTATTGATAAAATACATTAAATAAACGTGAATCATCAAACTCTTGAGTATGTAAGATGAAGAACTAAAATCTGGCAAACTCGCGTATATGCTCAGAACTAGTGACGATGAAGATACTTTGTTATTAACTAAAAATCTACTACATTAGCGTATAAGATTGAAATTAATATTAAAAAAAATGCTGGCGTGGTGCAGCTCGCGGCGTTTCAACCTTACGTTAAAGTTTCTAAAGTTGACTTTTAATTGATAAAATAAGTCCGTCAGTAGGCGCATTTAGCTGGCCAGCGGTCCCTCAATCCTTAAAAATATGCACATCAACCCTTCCCGCTTCTTCGCTTTCTCTCCGCGTATACGTATTTTGCTTACTACTTCCACTTGTTTTTGAATTACTAAAGAGTGCGCACGTAGAAGTGATATCTCATACTGTTTCATTTTGGATCAGGATACAAAATTTTGCTGGTGCTAACGACTAAAATTGGTTTTGGGAATATTTCTAAAATCAAAGGTAAGATTTTTACCATAGTATAATTTATATTGTATTCATATATGTATATTTAATTGAATGCAATACAATTTACGTTAAACCTTAGAAAATATACTAAACTACAGTAGATATACCAAAGAATGTTATTTAATTTTTAAAAAGTTCACATGAAACGCTTATCTACTGGTATTTTAACAAACTTTCTTTATTGTAAATCGAATTTAAGTATTCTCGAGATATGTTTTGGTGGCTAAAAATCACCTAAATGGATAATATTGTTTTGATACCAATACCAAAATAATAAAATCTGTTATTAATTACTATTTAACAGATCGATATTTTTTTCATTACTAAATTGTTTAAATGGCATTGTGTAAGTTAAACCTAAAACATTTTATAAAAAAAAGGATATAAATTATTTTCTAGTCTTAGTCTAAATTTAAATTCTCTGGCAGTAAAAAGTGCGTGCCATTATTATCTGTTAAAAATATTTCAACTTCAGCGTTCATTTATTTCTATACTTTCATGAGTTTTTGACTAACTAGCTTTTTCCCGCAGTTTTGCTCATGTTTATGTAATATTTACATCCTTCGGGTACCGTGAGCAGTGGTGGCCAGTGAGCAGTGGTGGCCAAGTGGTAACGGCCGCGACTTACGAGTTGTAGGTCGTAGGTTCGAACCCAGACAGGCGCTTTACTTTGTGTAAATTATTTCATCACCACTGCTCTCAAAACGGTGAAGGAAAACATCGTGAGGAAACCGGCATGTCCTAGAACCAAAAATTCGAAGACATGTGACATCTGCCAATCCGCACTGGGCCCGCGTGGTGGATTACGGCCCACTCCCTCTCACCGAGAGGAGGCCTGTGTCCCAGCAGTGGGAACATTATAGGCTGATTATGGGTACCGTACTTATTTATAGATTAAAGATGCCTTATTTCCTTTTTTATATCCCTGAATATAGGTATATGAATATATAATGAAAGGACATTATATAAAGAGGAAAATCAGCCAAGTTCAGTACATTTTGACCAGTTAGGCGAACACAAATGTACTGACCAGCAGATTTTTTTTTCGCGATTTCAGGTTTGGTCCCATAGTAAAAGTTGTTTGTTTTCATGACTACAATCACGTGTTTAAGTGTCGTTCACTAATTACCAGTCACCCTATATATGTCATTTACTATATAGAAACTTCATCAAATCAGTTAAAGAAATTTTATATTTATGCTAAAATTACAGTTATTATCAGTTAATAAAGCAATTTAATCAGGCTTTGAGACGAAAAACATATGAAAGTAGCCGAACTTATAACATGGATGTGTTAAAAAAAACGGGCTAAAATTCACCTAAACTTTATTAAATAAAACGTTCCATAAAGTGTTTATAGTTTATACCCATGCTTTTGGGTATTTACCGGGTAAAAACCCTGTTTATACCCAAATTGGGTATTTACCCGGTAAATACCCGATGGGTATTTACCCACCGCCCATCTCTAATACTGACCAGCAAATTGCATAAAATCTAAAAAAAATAGAATTTCGCGGGCCTCCCTGGCGCTTTCGCCACTAAGTTAAATGAATTGAAAAAACAAGATGGCGGCGTTAGTCCTGATTTTGGGCACAAGTTTAAAGATTCATATGTGCTTACAAGTTACAACCGTGTGACCAAGCCTTTATTGTTGTTTACGGAATGAAAGTGAAAGATTGAACTACAGTTGTCAGACTTGTCAGTGATTGAAGGATTGAACTAAATGAAGTATAGTGAAGTCCATTTTTTTATCCTGGTTGTTGATGAAACTTGATTGATAAAACTTAGGGAAAATAATTTAAGAAATACAAAAAAGAAAGGAAATACTTGGTTACTTTTAAGACATTAACAAATACTTTCACTACGGTACCTTAACTGTGACATCGAAGGTAATGTGGGTCTGCTTACTATGTTTTCCTGTTGATAAACAAGTTACAATAAGTGCACTAGTAAAGAATGTATAGCATAATAATGTTATATTAGGAGATGTGAATGTGCACGTATTGTACTTATGATGTCAATTGGTATCAAAGTTGAAGGCGAGCTGGGAGACTTTCAAATTGCTACATCGAACAGCGACAGTGACGATGATGACAGGACAGATACCAAAAGTTCAAGGACGATAGATACTCTCGCGACCATTCCATCAAGTGTGGTGAAGCCCAGCAGTTCTCCCATTGGTAATGTGGCAGTGAGCAATTCTGAAAATGTTATAATTGGTAATAACACCTATTTTAATGGGCCTGTTGTAATCAAGCAAGTGATTCAAAATGCTGCTGGATTAGAGAACCCTTCTTATGTGAAAACAGATGATGAAAATGTTCCAGTTCAGAAGTACCACGAGGAATCAAAGAATGATAATGGTAAGTACGACCACTGATGGAACATGGATACTAACACAATGGCATTGTGTTATTGAGGTTGTTGTACACTTTATTAATAGCAACTGTTGCCTATCTTGCGTGATGTTGTCATTTAAGTATTGAGTTGGTAGTGCTCATCATTTCCATTCAGCACAAAAGTACCTCTGCACATGTCCCTTAAACGACTCATCATTCCTGAAGGCGTGGCCAGATTGTCACAATGCATAAAAATTTTTGGAACAGTGAGGTCGCTCCGCGAACCATGTCCGTGTACCATGCATCAATGAAGCTTCTGCACTATATGCACATGTTAGCCAGGGCCCACAAAGTACAATGGACTGAATCGAAGTCTTCAAGTGTGGATAATGAAGTCCATATACATATGCAGGCACATCCCAAGTTCATGTGTATTTAACGACTTTGACAATGATGAACAATGTTGTATGCCATATGGCCTAAGTTTTGCTAAAGTATAAATTGAAGCTTGTCCAACAATACTTTATATTTTAAACTACCAGATGATTTTGTTTAGTTGTAAATGGTACGGCCATGCCCCTTTTTGCTCGACTTGGTGGGGGCACTCCAGTGCCCCCAGATTACTTGCGTTCATTCACATTTCATACAAAGGATCTATGTGTATAGGAAATAAGCTCCTATCCAAACATTTGTGAACCTAGCATTGTGTAACTCCTCTGCTCTGCGATCAATAACTTTCTCGTTAGGATTTATAATTTTTTATCATTATGTTAAAATTAGATTTATTTTTGTCTTATCATTCCAGTTGTGCAGGAGGGTTGTTCCCTAAAGTTTCCATTTGTGCATATTATATTGAGTTTGTTTGTTATTAAATATCTTTTGCCTAAAAGTGCTGATACAGTTCTTGAAATTGTACCATGAGTTGCAAAGGACTAATTGTTACCTTATCTTTTTACAGCTCTCAAGAGGTTTCATTTAAGAAGATGGCACAAAATAACATTTTCAGCAGTATGTATAGTTATACTTGGAGGTATATTTGCAATATTGTCAATAATACTTAGCAATTCCAGTCAAGATGATAGTCCACCATCATCACCGTCAATGTCTGAGGAAGATAGTACTACTGGGAAATCAAGTAAGTGGCAGCACTTTGTTTGAAGCTCATGCCACTATCTCTCTCCCTCTCTTGATCATGCTAATGGTCGCACTCACATGGGCAACTAAAATTGGGCAATTTTTGGCAATTCGTATATAATCTTGCTATTGCCTGGATGCCACTATATAATTGCGCAATTAATTGCCGATTTAAGTGCACCTTATGTGACTAACATCAATGATTGTTTGCGAAGACTCTGTTTTCAACCTACTGAAAAAAACATTTACTTCTACATCAGTACCTATGCAACACCTTTCTATGCAATCATTATCCAATTATTCTATTATGTACACCATAAAAGTTCAGTTTCACCAAAGTAACCGGAGATAGATAAATTAAAACATATATTTTTTTTTTGTGGAATAACGATGTAACATTAATTAATATTGTCTTAAATTTATAATATGTGTTAAATCAAAACACAATGTTCAGATTAAATTAATAATTTTCACCAAAAAGTCCCTTAGGATTTATGTGATAAGTTATCATGTTAATTATCAGTTTGTCCTTGTACTAAAAAAGTAATTGAACTGTGCCTAAAGTTTTCGGTGGATAAGGGAATTCCCTATAATAAGGTGTGTCTATGGGCATTGTATTGCACATCAATATTAACACAATTTTAATGGCGTGCCGTGGCTATATATAAAGTAATGACGCAATAATTCTATTATCATTTCAGACTACTCAAAGGTGGTGGGGTTATTGTATGAAAACTTAAACTTAATTATATTTACAATTGTATTTGCCACATTAACATTCCTGTTGATGTTTTATACTTTACTAACATTGGATGGCTCTGGTGGTGAAAAGAGTGTGGTCACAGATATTGCGAAGAGTAGGAAAAAAAGGGACTATGAAGCAATACTCGATGACTATAATCCCTACATGAATCCTATTCATAAAGGTACAATCATTTTGTAGATCATAATTATTAACTATCACACATAGTGTCCTACTCTTAACCTAAGGATACTTTAAAGTCAATACTTTTGAGTAAATAAACAGCATTGTGAGTCAGTGCTGTACATTTTACTTGTAATACTTTAATAAATAAATCATTGGTTTAATTTTTTCGTATGTAATGATAAGATCGTATGTCGTTGCTAACATTTCAATGTTATTTTTCAGCAAATCCATTGTTGATAGCACCAGATCATCTTAGGATAGTACCTAGAGCCGATTGGCTTGCTCAGCCAGTAGAGAACTCGTTAGCTAAGATCAGACATCCCGTGCCCTGGGTCATTATATCCCACACAGCAACGGAGAGTTGCACAATGCAGGTTAGTGTTATCCTCATATCCTTCTATTTTGTAAATTTCCAAAATTCCGTCCATAATAAAAAAAAAACCATTAAATAAAACACCCGACATGGTTTCGAGTTCTAGACAGTGCCTGACCAAAGGTTTGTCTTTATATTTTATCAAACAGAATACAAATGAGTTGTGTGACATTCTAAAAAAATATTTTATACAATATATATTTTATATGATATAATTCCAGAGTGAATGCGTTCTGCGCGTGCGCCTCATACAAATGTTCCACATTGAGTCAAGAAAGTGGGACGACATTGGCTACAATTTCTTAGTTGCGGGCGACGGGTCTGCTTACTTCGGCCGCGGCTGGGATTACGTCGGTGCCCACACGCTGGGCTACAACAGATACAGCATGGGGATAAGTTTCATTGGGACATTCAATAACGATCCGCCCCCGAAGAATCAAATTGACGCCTGTCTCAAGCTGCTCAAGAGGGGAGTCGAGATCGGCAAACTAGCTAAGGACTACAAACTTTTCGCGCATCGGCAACTATCGTCTACTCTCAGTCCTGGTGACAAGTTGTTCGACATTATAAAAGAATGGCCACATTTTGTCAAGAACTTTACCAACCCAGAAGAACTTCTTCCAAAATATGACTGAGCATGTAATCTTCTTAAATATTGTGATGGATATGGTTTTATAAGAAACGTTACAAATTACTAAGTATGTGATGATTATATTAGCATTCCAAATGTTATGATATTGAGGATATTTTACAAAAAATTACTTATTATTATGTCAGTACCGTTGTTATATTACTCAGTCTTCCGAAAGAGTGCCTTTGCTATTTTTATAAGCTGCGCGCGCCTAGTGTAAAGATAGTTCTGTACATTTGCTTTGCATGCCTGTTGCAGTATCTAGAGTTGTGCTAGTCAAACTGACATATTTTATCGAATATTTTAACAAATACAATAAATAAGTGATGATAAACACAACGTAAACATAGAATACGAAAGTTAAATACGTTACGTCAGCTCGTATCTTATAAGTAAAATGGTGCGGGTGATTGAAAACTATTTAAATACTAGCAGCGCCTCGAGGTTTCACCCGCGTAAGTTTCGATCCCGTGGGAATATCGGGATAAAAAGTATCCTACGTGTTAATCCAAGAAATGGTCTATCTATGTGCCAATTTTCTACAAAATTTCTTTAACGGTTTACGCGTGGTTAAGTAACAAACATCCAAACATCTTCGCAAACTTTCACATTTATAATATTAGTAGGATTTGAAAAAGATAACAAAAAGAACTGCAATATAAAAAAAAAATAAGGAACTAACATTTTTAAATGAATAAACAAGCAAAAATATTGTAAATACCTAATACAATACATAAACACCGTCTCCCACCATTTCAACTGAAATTTCTTAATATTGGTTAAGTTGAATATTTTTATATATTTGTGTAAGGTTAAAAAAATATATAATTTGTATTACTCTATACTACGCTTACCGTAGCATAGAGTAATACAAATTATATATTTTTATATTGCCACTGTGGCAACATTTGAATTTTTATATATTTGTTTAGAGTTGTAAAGTGTAGCAGAGAGTAATACAAATTATATATTTTTACATTGCCTATATGACTAAATTACGACATGAAAAGGCATGAAATTAAGATAAGGAATATTGTGCAATATTATAAAAATGCGATTTATATTGTTGTTTATTTTTGGATCGGGATTTGATAGTTAAATAATTTTGTGTTCTAAGATAGTAAAGTTATCAACTAATTTTTTCTTATGATGTACCTTATGTGTATTTAAATTCAGTATCTTAGATGATAACATTACATTCACTAAGCTTGTGAGTGACTATTTTATTGTAAGAAGTAAAACCTTTTTATTTCCCCAATAAATGTTCAGTGCACTGGAATTTAAACTTTATTTTGATGAAATTAAGTTTGTGGTTCAAAAACTTGAGAATTATCAAAGATTTTGGAAATTTCAAAGATTCTGAAGATTCTTCTGGGCAAAGGTCTACCTACTAGAGAGTAGGTAGACCTTTGCCCAGAAGAATCTTTTCCAGAGTTGCCAAAGACCAATCTTTATTACCTTTTAACCGCCACACGTCAAAAAATCGAAAAAGTACCTTCGGTGTCAAAGTCTGTCATGTGGTCGAACCGTGGCATATTGGGCACATTTTGGTTTGTCATCTAGTAGGTATACATGACTGTGGTGGTCAAAAGGTTGAAGGAGTCCAGCTCATCCCGCCATCTCAGACTGGGCCTGCTTAAGCATAATTTTTTACAAGTCAAATTAAATTAACTTTGGCAAAAGTATGGAAGATGGACGGTGCCGCTGATGACGAGATTCTGATGACCAGAAAGAGATGGCGAGATGACCTGGAGGCGGTCCGCGAGTGCTGGTTCGAGGTGGTGCGAGAAAAGAGTTTCTGGAACGATTTGGTGGAGGTCTTTGCCCAGTAGTGAGACAGAAAGCTAACAAAAAAATTGTAATTATTGTCTTATAGCTACTTGGCACAACCTCATTTAAAATACCATAGAATTGGTTTTTAGTTTGTTCACAAATTTGCTTTTCTCAGGGCTTGGGGCCACATTTACTGCCGTCGTATGACCGTAATGTCGAGCTAAGTGTTGTGTTGACTTTGAAAGTAAGCCTGTATTGCAAATAATGTGTCAGTGGTGATGAAATAATATACACAAAGTAAAACGCCTGTCTGGGTTCGAACCTACGACCATTTTTACACTTATAATATCATTGCTTAATACCTACAATACGTAAGTCGCGGCCGTTCTGGGCCACTACTGATCTGTATGTCACTTGTAAGTTATAAAACTACATGGTCTATTTGTGCTTTAAGGTAGTAGACCACTGTGATAGACAGCTTCGAGCTTAGAGTGGGGATATAATAAACCAGCCAGCGGGCTTTGCCCGCGTTGTATGTCGATAAAAATTCTATGCCTATGTCCTGCCCCAGGGTTCAAAGTACCCCCATACAAATTTTTATCAAAGTCGGTCCAGCCTTTTCGGAAATAATCCGGAACAAACAGACAGATAGACAGACCAAAAATTTTGAAATGTTTTTTTTTGTTGTAATTACCGTTTATTTTGACATTACAAGCTTACAAGCATTCAGTAAAATGTCATTACTTACTGTCATTTCGTTAAAAAATGATGTGATTAAAACATCGTTTAAGTTATGGATATTCAAAATTTACGAATTTTGATTTAACTGTACACAATCAAAATATTATTTGTGTTGATCGGATAAAAATATACCTATGTTTTAGTTTCATTCACAGTCTAGATTATTTTTATTGTTCAGAACTTAGTATTTACAACTTTACTCGATCATAAAAAAATACGAAGACAGGCCGATTTTGATCGTTTATCTAGTCGTCCTAAAAAATTGTCAAGCTTTTACTCCCACAAATCATGTCGAAATATAGGCAGAAGAGTTTTGAGGAGTGTTTCGCTGGAATTCTACTTAGATTCAAGTCGAACGCAGTACCTAGTAGATAAAAGCGCCTTGCCGCTCCAGAAAGATTGAAACAAGAAAATATATTTTTGTTTAACCCACCGTACTCCCCGGACCTTGCTCCAACAGATTACCACTTTTTGACAATTTCTTGCAAGGAAAAATATTCAATTCCGATGAAACAGTCAAAACCGCCTTCAAAGATTTTATTGATTTACGCTCCCACAATTTTTTCAGCAAAAGAATCAATGAACTACCTATAAAATGGCAAAAATGCGTATATAACAATGGTACGCAGATACTTTGATTAATTAAATAAGTACTTATAACATTTCATTAAAAAAAAATCGTTCACTATTTCCATATTATCCTCTAAACTCCTAAGGACTGTATTAAATATACCTACTATCCTTTTTAGGGTTCCGTTGCCAAATGGCAAAAAACGGAACCCTTATAGATTCGTCATGTCTGTCTGTCTGTCTGTCTGTCTGTCTGTCTGTCCGTCTGTCTGTCTGTCCGTCCGTATGTCACAGCCACTTTTCTCCGAAAGTATAAGGACTATACTGTTGAAACTTGGTAAGTAGATGTATTCTGTGAACCGCATTAAGATTTTCACACAAAAATAGAAAAAAAACAATACATTTTGGGGTTCCCCATACTTAGAACTGAAACTAAAAATTTTTTTTTTCGTCAAATCCATACGTGTGAGGTATCTATGGATAGGTCTTCAAAAATGATATTGAGGTTTCTTATATCATTTTTTTCTAAACTGAATAGTTTGCGCGAGAGACACTTCCAAAGTGGTAAAATGTGTGTCCCCCCCCCCGTAACTTCTAAAATAAGAGAATGATAAAACTAAAAAAAATATATGATGTACAATACTATGTAAACTTCCACCGAAAATTGGTTTGAACGAGATCTAGTAAGTAGTTTTTTTTTAATACGTCATAAATCGTAAACCGCAATTTACCTTTTATTCAACCAACTAAAAAAATAAAAAAACATTTAATTTCATAAACATAAACCTTATGCATGAACCTGGATGTTACGGAACCCTCGGTGAGCGAGTCCGACTCGCTCTTGCCCGGTTTTTTATAAAATCAATTTAGCATTGATCGTATTTGAACTAAATGTTAATTGAATGAATCGATTCTTTTGTCACATCACTATTTAAATTTCGTTAAAAAGTGGTAACACAATATAATCTGCCATTTTGCTGCAGATTAGAAGTCCGACTTGTAGTTATTTGCTAACTGTTATTTTGACATTACAAACAGAGACTTCAATTTTTAGGGTTCCGTACCTCAAAAGGAAAAAACGGAACCCTTATAGGATCACTCGTGTGTCTGTCCGTCCGTGTGTCACAGCCAATTTGCTCCGAATCTAATGGACCGATTAAGTCGAAATTTGGTACACATACAAATCTCTGTGCTGTACCCAAACAGAGACGTTTAGCGTAAATGAATGAATTTTGAATATGGGGGTAATTTTTGGGGGCAAATAGAAAATTAAAACGAAAAAACTTCGCAATCTGTACCGTGTGACATATCAAATGAAATAATTATTAAATATAATTTTCAAGTTAATTGTATAAAGTTATTTAAGAAAATACAGGAAAATGGACCATTCCCCCCTTATCTCCGAAACTGCTGAGCCTACAATTTTGAAAAAAAAAAATACAGAAAATAGTTCTATAGATTACAGGAAAGCCTATAAGAAGTCTGTGGTCTTAAAACAACATGGTAAATCTCTCTATATTGTGCGTACAAACTTACATTTTCAGTGGGAATGTGAGAACATGTTTTTCAATTACAATGATGTCTTTTTTTTAGTTACCACAAACAAATTTGGGTCTGATTTAAAAAAAAACAAGATAGATAATATTCATTCGCACGGAACCCTCTCCACACGAGTTCAACTCGCTCTTGACCGGTTTTTTATTTATTTATTTGTAGGTATCTATGTAGACTTTCATATGCATTTAGTAAAAGGCTGTTATTTTGACATTACAAACAGACACTTCAATTTTATTTATTTGTATAGATATAGATTTATGAACGTTGAAGCCAATGGGTGCTTGAAAACTTTATGATTCCTACTCACAATGGTTTCATCATTGACTTATAAGGTATGTTGGGGTAAGATCGTTGCTGGGGTAAGACCGTAGGAATCAAATTATTTGCCTGCAAAATTAAATTTTGCTCTGATCTTCGTCGTAGCAGAATAAAAATAATGATGGAGAACCCCAATGTTTATTACTGCATTAAAAACATTACCACATTAGGTGGGAATTTGATTCATTCGCTTATACCATTAGCGATCTTACCCCAACATACGTTATATTACTAGCGGGTTTCATCGTTTATGTGATGTTATGAATACATATAATTTTAAATAGTTCATTAATGTTTTCTTTTATATATTTACGATGTATTTCTATAGATCAGGGAAGTTTTTTTAGTTACAGTTATTTTTACAGTTACAGTTACAAGTAAATAAATGTAGTAAAGAGGGCGTTAAAATTCGCTAACTTCTAACCACTCAATGGATTTTGATGCAGTTTAAACCATCATTTAGACTTTTAGAGCATTTATTCCTGAATAATTATGTGTTTGTTACATTAATATTGAACTTAGATATAGCACATATCTAAGTTCAATATTAATGTAATAGCACAGAAATCTCGATGTTTTGAAATGTCGCCATTGCACCTGTGCCAATAGGTGTGTTAATATTTTTATAATCTCGATGTTTTGAAATGTCGCCGTTGCACCTGTGCCATTAAGTGTGCTAAAATTTTTATAATCTCGATGTTTTGAAATGTCGCCATTGCACCTGTGCCAATAGGTGTGCTAATATTTTTATAATCTCGATGTTTTGAAAATACTCGTATGTCGCCATTGCACCATTTTATATACTTATTAATGGAAATAATCGTTGCCATCTATTACAAACTGGCTGGGGTTTTTATTGTTATTTGTATGTCGTAGGACACGTGGTAAAGTTTAGTAGTGATGGGTCGTTGTCGAATTTTTGACGGACGAAACGCAACCGTTTTCCCGACGATGAAAACGGCCGTCATTGCAACTGGTTTGAACTTCAAACCAGTCAGCCAACCAACAAATCTGATTTGTTGGTTGGCGGTTCGAAGCCGCGGCCGTTTCCACAGGGCCATCACTGTTCTGTTGCTGGTGGAGTTTACTCTTCGCAAACTTGTTAACCGTTTATTCCCGTTTCAAGAACCTGTAAGGAATAAGGCCCAAAGAATTAATTCAAAAATAGATTAAATAAATGCGTTTGATCTAAGTAATTTTCTTTTATTGCTTTTCATGAAAGTACCTGAACGGATACATACCTTACTCCATACCAGCCATTTGTACAGAAAACCGCACGTCAGTTGAAATATGAAATCCGCTATTGTTGCTACGATATAAAACTGGCCAAGTGCGAGTCGGACCCGCACACGAAGGGTTCCGTACCACAAGGCAAAAACGCCGAAAAAAAACCTGTTTGTTGTATGGGAGCCCCCCTTAAATATTTATTTTATTTTAATTTTATTATTTATTATTAAAGTTAAAATACAACTGAGTATTTTGTGAATATTTCAAGTGCCTACCTGTTGCCATTTTTGATATCGAGCAAAACAGGGCAAAAAAATCGCGTTTGTTGTATGGGAGCCCCCCTTAAATATTTATTTTGTTTTTAGTATTTGTTGTTATAGCGGCAACAGAAATACATAATTTGTGAAAATTTCAACTGTCTAGCTATCGCGGTTCTTGAGATACAGCCTGGTGACAGACAGACGGACAGACGGCCAGACGGACAGACATCGAAGTCTTAGTAATAGGGTTCCGTTTTTACCCTTTGGGTACGGAACCCTAAAAACGCTGTCAACGTCAAACTTGTACCAGCAAACAATTACTGTAGGTACCAGCTGACAAATTTTAACTCTTGTCTGAATTGTTGCTTAATTATTTAAAAAATACAATTAATTTACGTTAATGGCTCGCGTGTGGTTGATTAATTGCTTTCTAAATAGTTTTTGATGAATAATTAAAGCCCTTATAGCAAGGTTAAACGATTTTGATTGTGATAGTGGCTCTGTAAGTACCTAGCAGTCATTAGTTGCATGCATTATTATTTACCACCTACACAATTGGGAATAGATAGGTCCATGTATTTTGCAAATACGGGTAAGACATAATACTTAGATTTTATTTAATAATTTCAACCGGGTAGCCGGTGCCGACCATCCGGTAATACTTGCCAGGCAAACTACGTCGGTACCTACGTTTAAAATCTAACGTAGGTACATGGCTATACCTACACTTCGCCGCCGGGTACCCGGCACCGGCTACCCGTCTGACGGGACTTGTGAAAAGTGCCTCAAGCTCAGCCATGTTTTTCACCATTCGGCATGCAACATTTTAGGTATTATATTAACATTCACTTAAGTTTAACCAAAAGCCAGTAGGGCAGATCCTTCAATCCAGAGCAATTCATGTAATTATTTTCTCTGATAATACTGTTACGAGCTTCGGGTTCGTGACAATAAAAACTGCCGATTTAATAACCAAAAATTGACACTTTAATTAACAACACTAATTACAACTCAAACACACTAATTACAAAACACAATTGCACTACTGATCGCTCTAAGTCGCACTTGAATATCGCTTCGATGTTTTCGTTTCAATCGCTTCTCTAACACTGTGTCGGTCGTGGCGCGTCTCGACGTTATATAGCTCCAAAGAGAGTTCTAGAACCTTCCATTGTAGAAACACCTAGAATGTTCGAGTACATACAGGCCCCGATCGACCAGATGTCGATAGTTCGGGAATGTTTTAGAAAATTCTCGCATCGAAATTTCTAGAAGGGTCTTGACTACTAGTTCCACTACTCGATACTAGATGGCGCTAGTGGTAACTACTGTCGCCATGTACTAGGCATTAATTGTGGCGCGCAACAATGCTCAGTCACACTGTAACTAACAATAAAAACCTGTTGTCACGTCTTTCCAACCACTTGTTAATTTATTGTAAATAATTTGGTCCATAGACTACCTAAACTTTTTTGCGCGCCAAATTAGTTTGACACATAGGTAATCGATATACCTAATTTACTATCACGGCTATTTCTTGGAAATACATCAGCTAGACGTTCATAACGACACATGGATTTTGCTTTACAAACATAGCTACTTCGAATGTTCGAAAATACAAAGTGTTAAATAATTAACCCGACAAACTTTTATGAGGTGCTTTAGACCATCGAACTGAACAACTTTCTCCATGGGACCAACTGTGAAATCACAAAAAAAAACAGCTGTTTCATATAAATTTTGGTCAAGTAGGTTTTGAACTTTTTTGTATTACACAGCTGATTTTTTCTACATAAATTTTGTTTTTTTTTTGGGATAGGTGCCACTGGCAACAAGCAGGCGGCCTATCGGATGGTACCTAAGTGGCCGCCTGCAATAAAAATAATCACTAAAACGGAAAATAGTGGGCCCTATTATCAGTTTTAGGTAGTGATTATAATAAAACTAAACAATGTAAAACTACCGTTTATATTAATGTATAATCTTGTGGAGCACAACTTAACGTCCTTATTAATTTCTGCATTTTCATTCTAAAATAAAAGAAATAGGTAACCAAACAAACAATGAGGGCGCCACTAGGTCTACTCCCGCTCAGGGTGGAGCGGAAGGGAGTGTCAGACTCTTACTGACTAAAACCCACCCGAGTTCCTTCCTTAGCCCTTTATGTTCCGGGCCAGCGGTAACCCTTTCGGACAATCCCGCTGACCCGGCAGGCTTCGGCCCTAAGGGGGGCCCCTCCTCGATGCTGACATCTCTTTGAGGCGCGTGTGGAACACGTACGCGCCGTCCGGCACGGGCCTGGTCCTGATCGGACGGTGAGCTACCCATTACTCTCCGCCCGCAGGCCCGCGCCTACGGTGGCCGGGAGTCGTCACGCGGCTCCCGACGCCCGGAGCGTCTCCCGCGGCGGCTGGGACGGGAGGCTCTCTCCCTGAGCCATCCAGCCACCTCCTTTGCTAGCATGATTGCTTCGCAGAACGAGGTGACTGCCGGTGCTCCGCCCAAGCGGGGCAGTCCTCCACCGTGTCCTCTGGGCGATCCTGGCAATTGTGACACCCGGGCGTTTCCTCCCGTCTGATGAGATGCAGGAACCTCCCGAAGCTTCCGTATCCGGTGAGGCCCTGCGTCAGGCGGTAGGTGAGGGCGCCGTGGCCCCTCTCTAGCCACTCCTCAAAGAGGGGTCTTATCGCCGCTATCGCGGCGTGCCCTGCGCTGGGTTGCGACAGTCGCTCTTTTCATGCCGCCATGAGATCGCGCCGTAGATCCGTCCGCTCCGCAGCGATTTGCCGCGGAAGCGGAGTCTCCCCCGGCGTAGTGCCTCCGCGCGCCACTCATAAGAGGCGCGCGAGGACTATCGCTTCGAGATCCCATGGCGGCAGTCTGGCAAGGAGGCTTGCCGCCTTGCCCGAGATCGTGCGGTAGCCCCGGATTAGCCTTAAGGCTACCACCTTCTGGGGCGCGTTCAGGTAGTGGGCGGCGCGCCGCCGCAGTGAACGCGCCCACACCGGGGCCCCATATGAGTTACCTAAGCTACCTAATTCGATTAACGCCTGAGTTTTCAATAGTCAGATCATTTTTATCTGAGGAATTAATACTGCAGTTCGACAGTTTTTATTTAGGTAATATGTCAAACTGTCACTTTGTATAGGTATTCTTCATATAAAAGTTATCTGACTATTGAAAAATCAGTAAATCAGCCGTAAATTAAATAAAACCGGCCGAAATCGATGAAAAACGCAGAATTTTTTTATAGTAAATTGTTCCACTTAAATATGCTGACTGAACTTTATGAATCCGTGTCGTCCATGACCTGGAGTAGGTAGGGACATACTTAAATATTTATGAAAGTGGTCGCGCTATCTCTAATAGATCATCTACCTTTAATAATTACTAGCTGGTGTGTTGTTCACAAGTCCACACCACTTGTTCACATTGTGTGGTCGTTTTACTAAACACAGTTCCTCTAAGCTTCAAAAATGGTTCAGGTCGCATCAGAGAAATCTAATATTACACACAAAAAATTTTTGTACGGAAGTAATGATAGTAATAAGAAACAATCGAGAAAAAGATTCTGTATGAAGAAGTTTGTGGAGTTTTGTAAGAGGACGGATTTGCACGGGTACAAATATATCGTGATGGAAGACTTCACTTATGGTGAAAGGTACCTATTCTACTTGATAATTAATGTTATAATGATGACTATAGGTACCTTACCTAGGTATAATATACTCATATTTACCTATACTAGAGTGACTGTCCCACAGCTGTAAGTTGCTGGCCAGATTACAGCCTCTCAGGCTGCAATGATATATATATATGCGTGTGGATCGAGTGCTCCTTTTTAAAAGTACCTACATTATATTTTTACGAAATCAAGGAAGAATTTAGGAAATAATTGTGAAAACTTCATGGTGAAGATAAAAAAAATGATATCATAGGAGGATTGAGTGTTCTAATTAAACCTTTATAAAATCCTAATAAATCTCTAAAATCAATTGAATATTTGTGAATAGTTTTCACAAATTTTGATACGATTATTCCACATAAAAAAGTTAAACATATATGTAGGTATATCTAGTATATTTTGAGTCACGAGTGTATTAGCAGATTGAGTGTTCTAATTAATTGTCACGACTTTCTCACCATAGATTTCACAATGTTTTTATTTTTATGTCAACCATGATGTTTTCACAATTATTTCCCAAATTCTTCGTTGTTTTCGTAAAAATATAATAAACTTTTAAAAAGGAGCACTCAATCCACACGCACATAATCCTATTAGAAGAAAAGCGAAACTTCGTAAAGCTTTACAATCTTTCGTTCTTGTTTTTTTTTTGTTTTTTATAACTTGAGATTGAATTTATGCGGACATTATGAAGTTAATTTTAGCCGTAGTAATTAGTCAGTTTTTTGGAATCGAACAAACCAAAATACGTTTAAGTATCAAGCCATGGCTTAGACTTAGATGCTCTCATGTTTTGTGAGCTAAATATCTACTATTCACTATTTAGTCGAAATCTCAGGAACTATAAATGCATTAAAGTTGAAAGGCAAATTTTTTATAGGGTGTAGGTTGTAAGTAGGTGCAGGTATTTAAGTCCACGCCTTTTTTCTCGTAGAAATTTCTCATGTATGTCCTCTGCGCTGGGGCGAAGGGGTCCGTCATCTACTCAGCTATCTCTCTCTCTCAGCCTATCGCAGTCCACGGCCTCACTCATAGGACTGATTAAAAGTCCACAATTTTCTATTTTATATTTTTATTTTCTTTTTACTATCTTTGGCCAGGGGGCGGGATCGCTCGAGCCTTCATCATTATCCCAGAAAGGTATAGGCCCGTCAGTCCACCAAAATATATGGGGTGGAATGGGGCTTAGAAGTTTGCTGTTTATGGTAAATAGGACATAGATGTACCATTTGTAGGTACTATTTATTTCCTAAGGGCCAAAGCATACACGCTTTACTTTTTGAATCGGTGATCTGCGATTTTGCGACTGTATCGATGCATTTAGCTTCTAAAAAGCGGCTAAATCGCCGATCGCCGATGCTAAAAGTAGCTTGCTTTGGCCCTAATTTATGTTATAAGTAGGTATTTTGTACCGACCTTTTTATACCCGACTACGGGGAAGCAAAAAGGAGGGTTATGACTTTGACCGGTAATGTATGTATGTTCATCTGTTCCCTCATAACTTCAAAAGTACTTACTTATAAGAATTTGATAAATGAGGTATCGTTAAGCCTCCTCTACACGTCGTCAGATTCATCAGCAGATGGCCATCTGCGAATGTCTCCGCCGACGTGTAGACGGGGTAATTTGCTAGTATGTGGTAGGTATTTAGCATCTGCCGACGTCAAATACCACAGACTAGCAAATTACCCCGTCTACACGTCGGACGTCGGCATCGGCGTCGGTATTTGACGTCGGCAGATGCTAAATACCTACCACAGACTAGCAAATTACCCCGTCTACACGTCGGCGGAGGCATTCGGAGATGGCCATCTGCTGATGAATCTGTCGACGTGTAGAGGAGGCTTTAGAAGTATGTTGACCGTCCGCTGGTATGGCTTTGTGACGTCACACTAAATTCAGTATGGCGCCCTCTAGAGGACATAAAGTAATGAATTTAAAAATAAATATTTTGGGATGGTGTCCATGTCCATCACACTTACACGTATTAGTCCATATCTTGAAAATTACTAAATCGATTTTGATGAAACTTGCAATGTTCCCTAAGTTGAAGTAAAAGTAAGCCAATAACAAAAAAAACTGGCCAAGTGCGAGTCGGACTCGCATACGAAGGGTTTCGTACCACAAGGCAAAAACGCCGAAAAAAACACGTTTGTTGTATGGCCCCCCTTAAATATTCATTTTATTTTGTTTTTAGTATTTGTTGTTATAGCGGCAACAGAAATACATAATTTGTGAAAATTTCAACTGTCTAGCTATCGCGGTTCTTGAGATACAGCCTGGTGACAGACAGACGGACAGACAGCGAAGTCTTAGTAATAGGGTCCCGTTTTTACCCTTTGGGTACGGAACCCTAAAAATGGTCATGATCCGATTAATAGTTGTGGAGAAATGCGTCACATACATACATACATACGTCTATAAAATTTTGTGTATTTGTTTGGAAGCCCTAATAGATTGTCATATGTGAATATAATGCAATTCCAATAATATTACATACATACGTGTCGAATTGATAACCTCCTTTTATTTTGAAGTCGGTAAAAACAAACCGACTACTGAAAAGGATGAAACAAGAAAGTACCTCCCCGTGGTCGCATGCCGCTGTACTAACATACTTACTAAAACTTAAGGCGGAAACAGACTTATAACACACCACGTCACGCGACATCAATGAAGCTTACTCATTGGCTACATTTTTCATCACGTGAGCTATTTTCGTCATTTGGCCAATAAGTAAGCGTGGGATGGCGTCGAGTGTTACAAGTGTGCTCCGGCCTTAATATTTTATTCTCGTTTTTTAGGGTACCGTAGTTCCTACAAGGAACCCTTATAGTTTCGTCATGTCCGTCTGTCTGTCTGTGCGAGGTTTTGCTAAGAGACCGTTAGTACTAGAAAGCTGTAATTTTGTAGGAGTGTGCATATCAATTACGGCGACAAAGTGGTAAAATAAAATTTTTGAAAATATTTTTTTTAGGGTAGCTCCCCTACATGTGAAGTGGTGATGAATATTTTTTTCGTGATCTACCCCATCGTGTGGGGTATCGTTGAATAGGTCTTCTAAAATGACTTGGGGGTTACTAAAATTATTTTTCGATTTAATGCTCCATTTACGAAATATTAAACTTTAAAGTGCAAATTTTTGTTTCAGTAGGGCGCCCCCCCCCCCCTCTAAAAGCTAAACTGTGGGGTTCAAAAATCTGGAAAAATTCACGATAATAGTGCAATTCATGACCTTTAAAAGAAAAGTATACCTAGCGGTTAAGATAATAGTCGTTGAACTTGGGTATTGGATAATTTTGTACCAAATACAAAATCCTTAGCATTAATCCTTTAAAGTAACTAAGATGAAGTAGTTGCTTGTTTATGACGGGTAAAGACTCATTTGCATTAAAAAACAAAATATGAAATAAAAAAACTAAAAAAACCATAATAAATTATCATAAATTTCACCAAGCATCACAAATCTAAAAACATCAGGCAGTTTTGGAAATCTACGAACAAACTTAAGCCAAAGGTGAGTCTCCCAGCCAGTGTGGAGGGTAAAAGTGCGCCCCGTGATGTGGCTAACCTATTTAGGAAGCACTTTACAATGGAACCCCTTTTAAAACCGGAAGTGGGCGAAATGATGCTTGATGCTAAGAAGCGCGATTCCGGCGACCCTCCAGTTAAAATAACTTATGCGGAGGTTGACAGGATTATTAAGCAGATGACCAGAGGGAAATCGCCGGGACACGACGGTCTCAACATAGAGCATCTCCAGCATGCAGGTGTTCATCTGCCTAGGGTCCTGTCCATGTTATTTACCTTCTGTATGCGTCATAACTACCTACCAGATGATCTCATGAAGACCATAGTAGTACCTATAGTAAAAATAAGACTGGTGACGCATCAGACAAGGGTAATAAGACAACAGACATTTAAACCAGCACGTCCCTGTACACGACGCTCAGTTCGGATTCCGACCTGGGCTGTCCACAGAATCGGCTGTACTGTGTCTTAAGCATACTGTCCAGTATTATACTGATAGAGGAACACCCGTATTCGCCTGCTTCCTAGACCTGTCAAAGGCGTTTGACATGGTGTCATACAACGTCCTGTGGAGGAAGATGACACTTGAATCCAGCTCACAAATCACTCGGTTGTTTAAAAACTGGTATGATAACCAAAGCAATTATGTCAGGTGGATGGGCTTATGCTCTGATGAATATAAAATGGAGTGCGGAGTAAGACAAGGGGGTTTGACTTCTCCGACTCTATTAGATAATATTAGCTATGCTGATGACATGGTACTGCTGGGCCCCTCAATTAGTTCTGTGAAGTCACTATTGACAATTTGTGAACGGTATGCAATGGCCCATGGGCTCAAGTACAATGTTCAAAAGAGCGAGTTGCTAGTTTTTAAGGCTGGGACGAAAACCTACCTTGTTCCTCCGATCACACTAAATGGAACCTTCCTACAGCAAGTGAGCAAATTTAAGTACTTGGGTCACTGGGTCAATGAGAACCTAAATGATGACATGGACATGGACAGGGAGCGCAGGGCATTGTCGGTAAGGGGTAATATGCTTTCTCGCAGGTTTGCACGATGCTCAAGTGACGTTAAAGTCACACTATATAAAAGCTACTGCCAAACGTTATACACGTGCAACCTGTGGAGCAATTACACTAGAAAGGCCTACAATGCCTTGCGCGTCCAGTATAACAACGCGTTCAGGAGTTTGTTGAAGCTTCCGTGGCGGTGCAGTGCCTCCGGCATGTTCGCCGACCTCGGTACGGACGGCTTTCAAGCGGTGCTTCGCAAAAGATCGGCCTCCCTGTGGTTTAGGGTAAAGCGGAGCACCAACACACTTTTGCACGTGGTGTCGGACGGAGTGGTCGTCCATTCATGTCCAAACTAATAATAATAATTTTAAATTCTACTAACATAGCTTTAAGTATATCTACTAACAACATAATTATGGACCTTATAAGTCTGAAATAAATATTTTCATTTCATTTCATTTCACAATATGCCGCTAGATGGCGCTTTACCAACGGGTTACGCTTTCATTCGAGTACCTGTAGAAGTCACAAACGAACGTTGTTTAATTTTCGAATTACAATTTTGTGAATTGAAATAATAAGTTGGCAGCAATCGGAACCCAACAATGTGCGTGGCCCGACACGCACTTGGCCGGTTTTTTTATTTTTAGTGTTTATCAGTGGAAACTTGTAAATGGCCTTCATTTTTACTGTAGCTGTATTTCCCGTTAAAAATAAAATATAATAAATATTACTACGTTGTTGATGAGGCTGGCACAGGAGCGTGGTGATAGGCACAAGAAAAGAGAGGCCTATGGCCAGCAGTGGGTCAGTCGGGCTGTAGATGATGATAAATTGGGGCTGCGGTGCTATTCTGTAAAAATCTCACCGTGAAAACTTAGCTGAAGTGAGCGTGGAATGAGCTGTCAATAGTGTCAATTCCTAGCAAAATCAAACTCACTTCACCTATGTTTTGAGATTTTTACAGAATCTACCGGCTGGTCATCAGTTAACTGCCTCGGCTTATTTTATTTTTAGATTGTTGTTTTGTTACTATTTGCTGTACTCTGGACGCTTTTAACGCGTACCTACTTCTTTTTTACATCGTTCTCACATATAATTATAAATTCAACATTAATCATCATCATCTGCCTAGCCTTTTCCCAACTATGTTGGGGTCGGCTTCCAGTCTAACCGGATGCAGTATACTGAATACCAGTATTTTACATGGAGCGGCTGCCTGTCTGACCTCCACAACCCAGTTACTGGGTAATACGAAGGTTGGTAAGACTGATGGTTGTCAGACTTTCGGGCTTCTGACTACCCGTAACGACTGTCAAAGATCCACGAATGACAGCCGGGACCAACGGCTTAACGTGCTTTCCGAAGCACGGAGGGGTCACGGTATGTAAAGATAACCGCGGCAAGCGTAGCTTAGATCGATCGACCTCTACGGCTGTTATTATTTAGCCAAGGGCCCCTAAATATTTTTGTAAAAATATAATTTAAAGGAGTGTCCATGGAGTTTCTTGCCCGTTCTTCTACATAGGTACCTACTACGCTTTGGATTGGGCAACTAGCTTCATATTTTCTAAGTGACCGACTTCTTAACAATTCAAAAGTGCCTGTAAATCATTTAATTGAAGTAAATGCTTTGAGTTTGAGGTTTTTGAGTTTGAAGTATTCAAACTCAAAAACCGTTTACTTTTACTTCAAGTAATTCTAAAATGGTTCTGCCTTAGGTGCTGCTGGGCGGTTGCCGTGTTGATCAGCGTTGCTATTGCGGCTTACTTCGTGGTCACCGCATACAGGTGGTACGCAAGGAATCCCATAGTAACCGTAAGTTCTTCTGTATATCCATAGATAGAGCGTAGTTACCCTACCGTATGTATTGATCGGCACCTCGAGTTTTGGATAAAACACGGCTTTGTATAGCGTGATCTTTGTCGTTAGGTAGGTACCTACGCGACAGAGACCTTCTGAGCTCGATGTGCCATTTTAACAACCAGTTTACTGTACCTACCTAGTTGCTACCTACTACCCTTGGGTTTTGAAATTATTTTGTCCACTAGTTTGCCTGTTTGCTCAATGAAGCTCTCACACCTGCCGCAACACTTACGACTATAAGCAATTAGGTAGGTACAGTCCTTTCACCATTTATTTTACCCATTGACTTCTATATTACTAGTGAAATCATTGATTTTACCTCTAATTTTGCATCACTGTCCAAATCACAGTGATATTTATTCTCATTATAGGTTGCTGCGCTCGTAGGTACCTAATATACAGGGTGGAATTTTGGAAGCGTATGATTGACCCATTGACTCGACTCTTTCCACAGGGATTGGCGTATAACAGCACTGGATAGGGATAAGTGGAAGGAGGGAAGGGAGGCCTTTGCCCTGCAGTGGGACAGAAACGGCTGATAATAATAATAATAATGATTGACCCTATCGATTGGTGCTATAAAAGTACAGGGTGCTATTTTTTCGGATTTGGCAAACGTATTTAGAAAAAATCTTTAAATGCAGTTTTGTTTCTTTAAAAAAATAAAGGAATGTTTCCTTTGAGTAAAATTAGCTGTCTTCAGTATTTAAAGTACTTTCCCTCCAGGTACGCTTCGAAAATTCCACCCTGTATAAGTCAATGGGTTAATTGCTGCCACTGACAAGTCTGTCAAAATCATTGTGATTTTTAATCTCGTTACAATGGAATTGCTCCTATCAGAGGTACCTAAATAACTACGAACCACTCTGACCTGTATTATACAAGTACTGTTTATTAGAGGTCAGTGCTATGAGCACTGTAGTGGCCACTATGTGAATAGAGATACGTTATGACTTCAAAATTATGGCATTCATCATCATCATCGTCCTGCCCTTATCCCATGTTACTTGGGGTTGGCGCAACACGTTTTCTTCTTCCATTCTCCCCTGTCAACCGTCACGATATCATTCACTCCCTTCTCTTTCATATCATTCCTCACACAATCCATCCATCAACATGTATATTCGTATATTCAAAATTATGGCATTAAAAACAGCATATCTGAGAAAATCGTTAAATCCAAAGAAGTCAATCGATCATCATTGCATTTTTCAAGATTTTTATCAGTTGTGTATACTTTCTACGATGACGATATGATCATCGATATCGAATCACGTTAATAATCCTTTGGAAATTTAGGTATAAGTACCCATTATAAAGTAATGCACATAGGTAATACGATATTTTTTACTAATTTTGGTTTTATCCGCAAAGTGACAATGCTTAAATTACGAAGAACAAAAACAGCATCTATCATTTATATGTAGGTACTTGTAACCTACCAAATTAAAATTAAAATGCAAAAACTTTATTTCGACTCCTAAATGGTTAGCAAAATTGCCCTTGTGTTCGTTAACAACACCAAAACCTTCGACATTTCAGGTTATAGAAAGCACTCAAGGAGCAATTTGGGATGTGCCATTCCCCGCTGTTACTATATGCGATTTGAACATTGTTTCCAGAAGGGCTGCAAGGATGTTAGCAGATAATTTGTAAGTGGTTCTTTTATTAATGCTCAGGTGATCTTAAGGTCTTCGAGGACCTCTGGAAACAATCGAGATCACATGCTTTCTTATGACCTGTCATGTTATCACCACGTGGAAAATAGATTCAACAAATTGTTGCGATAGTCCAAAAGCTTTGTGGGCCGAGGATATCACAAAAGGCGCGGGAGTTACCTGAGGGACGCACGGAACTGGCAGAAAGACGCGGATGCCCATATCGTACTGGGTAATTTTAGATGTATAAGTATTAGATTGATGTCGTCATTTGATAAATTAATTTTAGATAGCTTGATATCGGAGAGCTTTGACAAACATGTTTAGAAGCTATCATGCAATAGCTGGATCTAGATAAGTGTTACAGAACTCTTGGATGGCCATGCTGGAAAAGGTTCCTCACTTAGGAGTCTCACCATGTACATGCACTTAAAACCAATTCAAAATTATTTTGTTCTGAAAACTAGGTACCTAACTATAATTTTAATCTTTTAGGACTCTTCCTGAAAATGTTACTGCAGACTTTGTTTTCGATACTTTTCGACTGGTTCCAATGCTGTATTCAACCTTCACAGCTGAGGCTGATGAGAAGAAGGATTTACAGATACTGCAAACTGTATTGGACCTAAACGACATTTCGGTAGAGGCGTTATTTCTAAAAGTAAGTATTTGAATTGTACAGCTATTTTCATTTCCAATTTTAGCATAAGATTTGCTAGACATTATCTTAGTTTATATAGCATTATTTTATTTTTTTCTTAGCCGTGTAGTTATGCTAACTTAATTGAGGCAGCGAATTTGGAGCAGATTTTTGTACTAGAGTCCTCCCTGTTTCTAGATACTATTATATAGGACCAATTTCTTCTAACTGAACAGACAGCTGTGCTGCTGGGGAGTTTGATACGCCACTTCTTCTTCCCAGCTGAAGCACTATCAAGTGGTGAAGAGTGGGTTAAAGGGCCTTTCTCAGAATATAATTTTGATTTAAAAAGTGCCGATTCTCGATCTTGTTTGGACAAATGACTTTGATTTCGGTTTCATAAACATTTTTTTAAATTCTAGAATATCCGCCTAAGGGTAAACTTACTAAGTTTCAGGACCTCGTACGCATTAGGACAGATTCGCTTTACGGCAGAAATTGTACAGTCGTGTTGAAATTGTCTCCACGTAGTTTTCCTTGATATACGTAGTTACAGGTATATTATTATACAGGGATTTGCCAATTATGAGCAGCGGGATTAAATTTATATTGAGTCGAAAAGGTAAGCCAGTTTTACTGCACACTGGTTTTCGTTTGGCTATAATTACGTAAACACACACACAGAGAGAGAGATAGTTTTCATGATTTTCGAAGATTTCAGCACCCTCGAAAATCATGAAAACTATCTCTCTCTTTCCATTACGTATAATAAAAAGTCGCATGAACCCATAGAGCCATGGTTTTTGCGTTACATGACGAATTCTACCAGTTTACTTCTATCGGCAGCTCCGTAAAAGAACTTCGTTCAAAAAAACCAAGTACACTTTACCGTTCCAGCTGTCTCCAGCGTCTTCGTGCAGCAACCTGGTGCAGCGATGCATGTGGAAGAACTCCGTATACCGCTGTGACGAGATGTTCAAGCAAATCTTCACCATGCTCAGTCTTTGCTGTACTTTCAACTATTATGCGGTCGATGATAACTATGAAACGTAAGTATTGCCAAAATACAGCGACGGCGAAGTGCCTCCTAACTGACATTTTTTGAGAAATTCACTTTTTTTTCGTTTTGAATTTAAAAGCGTTATTACCTTTTAGTGAAATCGCCTAAGGGCTGATTTTTCCAACGCCAGATAATTTTATCCTAGGAATAATTTTGAATTTTTGACAGATCTTCCATACAAAATCTGTCAGACGTCAATTTTATTCCACGAATAAAAATTATCTGTCGATTGAAAAATCAGCCCTAAGTGTATTTTTAGTTGCAACAGCATTCAATGTTGAAATATGTACCTTCCAACTAAACCAACGTAACGTGTCTATTTATGACCGTTTTTTTCAGTTTGTGTAAATTTTTGACTTTGTCGGTATTGACATTTCGCCGTCGATAGGTAAGTACAGTGACGTTAACGAGGGACACACAGACATACTTCCAGCTGTTGGCTTTTCTAGTATTTATTTCATTGCTTGTTTGCTCTTTAGGAGAGTTGAGCTGCCATGCAACAGGTACCTACGTGTGTACCTACACCTCTGGAGTAGGTACTACACTCTATTCTTATAGAATGGAAGTTGATCAAACACAACACTCTTAAGAACTAAGGGGCGTCAATAATATGAGTAAAGCTGGGTCCACACTTGTATCATTTTAGTGTATCCATAGTGTATCAGATTTCCGACGCGTAGCATCGACGAGTATCATTTTCGCTAGTCATCATCTGCCTAGCCTTTTCCCAACTACGTTGGGGTCGTCGGCTTCCAGTTTAACCAGATGCAGCTGAATACCAGTATTTTACATGGAGCGACTGCCTATCTGACCTCCACAACCCAATTACTGGGTAATACGATACCTCTTGATAAGACTGGTTGTCAGACTTTCGGGCTTCGGACTACCCGTAGCGACTTACAAAGATCCACGAATGACAGCCGGGACGTGCTTTCCGAGGCAATGATACGCGATCGTGTTACACGCCGTAGCTTGATACACCCCAATCCGTATGTAATGTATGTAAAAAGATTAATGCCTAGACAATCATATTACCTAATTAGAAAAGATGGTTTTAACCGCAAAGGTAACGCTGCAATATTTACAGTTTACAAAGCTTACAACGTTCGAGCATTCACAAAATATAAAAGAATCTAAGTATTGAAAAGATAAATAAAATAATTCTTATTTACATACACCAACTCGTTAGATTCGACGGTGGACCACTCTAACCTGTATTATATGTATGATAGAGGTCAGTGTGGTGGACCCATACTTATTCTATAGGCGGCGGTAACCTTTTTTAATCGAGTGGGGTATGGGCTTATTTGCCATGGTTACATAAATAGAGAGTGATTCTCCGAGTACGCACAATATGCTGTCTACATAATTATATCTACTCCATTTCTTATAACATTAGACAAACACCCTTTCGTTATTTCGATATAAACGTAAAATAAAATCCGTTATTTCACGATATACAGGGTTATTGGTAAAACATTAACAACCTCGTAAGAGGTCATTGTACTCATCATTATGAACAACTTTTACTATGGGACCAAACCTGAAATCGCGAAAAAGAAATCAGATGTTCGCTACATTTTGACGAGTTATACGAACATAAATGTACGGAACTGCTGATTTTTTTTTCGCAACCTCTTACGAGGTTGGTTATGTTTTACTAATAACCCTGTCTACAAAGCAATGTAATCTATTAACCATTATTTTACATTAAAAAAATAACTGTAAAGTGCAGTAATTTCAACTATATGACACAATAACTGTCGTTATTAATCCATTATTGTAGCATTAGACCAATGATAGGTCCTGTTAATAACCTGATAGGAGTAGTATGGAGTAGTAGTGGTGGTACAAATATCTATGATATTTCGAGGGTCCTAATTTATAAAACCAATAGGCGACAGGTGGCAATATGACAATCTGACAAATTTTGCACGTTTTTTTCATAAACAGACTTTTGGCTTTATTAGACAGCACCTGTCGCAAAAATGTGGCAATAAATGTCATTTTTTGACAAGTTTATCGTATTGTCTGGTAATATAGGGCCCAGGAGTTATAGGGTAGCGCTAGGAGTACTAGTGTTCTGTGGCCCAGATATTGATGATTATATTTTTTATGTAACCCAATAGATTTCATGAACGGGATAAAGTGATTCGGGATTTCGCGTTTCGGCCTAACTTATAAGAGTCAATGCTTGTATCTACAGAAAGAACATGAAAGAAAGCATCTAATAGGTAAATTTCTCAATCTCGTGGGTTTCACTTGATATCGTATTATTACCTTTGTGTTGGATCATTCGGTTCCCTTCAAAATGGTTGAGCTGGATGGGGGTTATCCAGATCCACGTGTCATGTTTGTATACGGGACCTTCAGTTGAGACGGCTAATCATTTATCTGCTAGGGCTTACGTTTAATCTTTTGTTTTGAATAGTTTTTTTACATTGTTCTCACATATTGTGTTGCTTCTATATGTTCTCACATATAGAAGCAACACAAGCCATATTACAAATCTTTTTTGTAGGTAGGTACTTTTTCGAAGATAGCGTAAACAAGGCATCAAAGATGTGTGCCCGGGGTTTTGTAATATCTTGATTTAAAAGAGTGTCCTTGGAGTTTCAAAGCCTTTTCTCCTCCATGGAAATTATTTTTGATAATACAGATCTCGGTTTTTTAAATAACCACTTAAGTACTTATTTGATAAACTCAAACTCAAAGTACCGGCACTTCTGTATTGTCACGGGGTCGGTCAGTCAGAAAGATAAAGCTATTTGCCCTGTCCAAAGCGTAGTAGGTACCTATGGAGAAGAACGGGCAAGAAACTCCATGGACACTCTTTTAAATCAGAAAATAGTTATAAAAAAACGGACTTAGGTTCGGAAAAGAATCGGAGTTACCGACATTAGCAGTGGGCTGGTTATGTTTGTCGAAGGACCGATAGTCGGTGGAGCCGGCGAGTCCTGGAAGCCTAAAAATGCCACTTTGGAGAATCGTAAAAGGACAACATTATGAATTATATAATGGCGAAGACAGTCCGTGTTTTTCTTTTTTTTGCTGCACTACGTAGGTACAATCAAAGACATTGGGGTTGGATTGATTGGTATTTTAGCACAGAAAAAAATAACTGAAAAATGCTTCACCAATGGGATCTGATACGATTAACTTAACAGTTAACTGTCCATACTGTTATCCTTTTATGACTCTGCCAAAGTGGCCTTTTTAGGCCCCCTGGAGGGAAGACCGCGGATCGGCAAGCGTAGTGTGGGACGCCCCCCAGCTAGATGAACCGAAGACTTCAAAAAGGCTTTGTGGCGCTGCATGGGATAGGCGTATGTCCAGCACCGATAGGCTGAGTTGATTGATAGTTACAAAATATTGGTTACATCATCATCAGTAGTACCTAGGTAAAGTATGTATAACAGTTCCAAGATACTCAGCCTTTTCCTATCTATTTAGCTGTGGTTCTTAATAAAAGTTAATCTGGGATTCTGTGATAATAATGTATACACTAAGGGCTGATTTTTCAATCGACAGATAGATTTTATTCGTGAGAATAAAATTGACGTCTGACAGGTTTTGTATGGAAGAACTGTCAAAAATTCAAAAACAGTTTCGGATAAAATTGTCTGGCATTGAAAAAATCAGCCCTGAGTGATATTTTAATTTTAACAATAAAATGTGATTAAAATGGCGGTTGGCTTCTGCTTATCATTGCACTCAGCTCTTATCACAGGTCTTACCGAGTTCAGGATTATCTGTTTATATTGTAGGTAGACACTCGTTGTTGTGTGCATGCAAGTACCTATATCGAGCTGATTAGCAAAGTTGGGAAAACTAATCCCCGTGGTAGTGACATTCAGTAGTGAGGAATGATTCTGATTGCAATAAAGCCTCGGTGCGATGCGATTCTGGTAGAACAATTTCCACGAAGTTTTCATAGAAATTGTTCTAGAGTCGCATCTCGCCTCTATGCCGGTGCCCGTAGCTTAGCCGATGTGCATCTGGATTGAGGTCCAATTTTTTGAACCCTTGCGAAACGAAATAAGACTTATAGGGAAATGTTAAAAATAGTAAAAACTTAAAGCATAGGGCCATGAATTTCTTAAACGTGAATTAAAACTGTTATGATTAAATAACTTGGGCCCTCAATCCAGACGCGTGCATAAAGTGGCATAGCCTAAATCTCAGTAAGTACTTAGGTACTATCCCCGGGTAAATAATTTTTATTTAACAATTTAGTTAAGAATTTCTTAAATATTTTAATAAATTCCCAAATCTGTAGAATAAGACATTACAGATTTATGGCGGTGTATCTAGGGCCCTCATTTCATTATTGTCTGAACTGAGGAATCTGCAAAACATGAATTTATCTGAAGAAATACTGTATAAATACGACTTTAATATATTTTACTTGGATACCTATGTGAATTAGTAAAAAAGAAATAATGACACAAAAGTTAATTGTTAAGAAGTAAATGAAAGTCGAATTTGACTAAAACGTCTGAACTGAGAGCCCAATATTTTCGGCTTTATTGACTACGCTCAACCTCCTAGATTATCGCAAATTAGAATAAGATTTTTAACTATTTCTTAATTAAATTGTAACATTTCGTCCGTTCCTCTAAATGTCATACTTTAACAGAAAATTGATTTTTTAAGTTTTTCTAGGAGAAAATTTTGTAGGGTGACCATAATTTTCATAGTATGAGTACATTTTGTAAACCGCAGTCGGAAAGTATTATACTTACTTATAGATAATATTTACAATTTTGTTTTCTTTATTTTTAATGTCATTTTTAATTATGTTAGTCCTTAAGGTACTACTATGGGCATAGTAGTTGCTTTAGGCAACTAGGCCCTTATCTGTCCCATTCAAATCAAATGAGATCACCTGCATAAAAACCTCGACTGCGCTGCAAAGTTTAATTTTAAAATATCCTTCCCCAGGGTTCAAAGTATCCCCATACCAAATTTCATCAAAATCGGCCCAGCCGTTTCCGATATTAGCCGGATGAAACTGACTGACAGCCAGACAGACAGACAAAAAAAAATTTAAAAATTGTTTTTTCGTTATAAGTTCCGTATATTTTTTGTCATATTATTATGCATTTAGTAAAAAGCTGTTCTTCTTAACTACGCAACGGATTTTGATGCGGTTTGCACTATCATTTAGAGTATTTTTGAGTATTTATTCCGGAACTTTTATACTAAGTATATTACCTACTTAGATATACCACAGAAATGTGTATGTTTCAAAATGTTGATGCATCAGTACATTGGACCTCCGTGCGAAGTTTCGTATCACTAGTTGTAAACCATAAGTAGAAACGACTCATATTACTAGACGGAATTAATTTAATTCCGTCTAGTTTTGCGGTACACAGTATGACGTAAACGATGTTTTTCGTCTACCTACTTTTACTACTACTTTTACTACTTACTACTACCATATGGTGGAACCAGGAGTCATAATAAGTTAAAATCTATAATTTTATCGTAATGGTAGTTTATAATATTAGATACTGAAGATAAAACTTGTATTGATAGTTGGATGATTTATTGATATTGGCAATAGTGTCGACAAAAATTTCAACACAGGGAGTTCAGAATGTAACTACTGAATCCATGCTAACGGGTTGCGCACCGATGTCGTGTGACGTCATTCATTGATTGTTATATGAAATAGCTATAACACGGAAACTTGACCTACGGTGAGCGTTTACGCCGTACGGCATTTCATACAAACTTTCAAGCCCTTATTTTTCGAAATTAATGAACCGATTTTAATGAAACTTCATACGCTTAAGCAAGATATAAAGGTCTAAAAAGTTAGTAGAGAACATTTTCGAAAAATAGTTTTACAGCCAAATTAGACCGATTTTAAACTTTCCATAGAAACAGAAATTTCCAGTTATCTTTTTTTAAATAAGACATTTCGAAAATGTTTTCTACTAACTTTTTCGACCTCTGTATTCTGCATGTGCGTACAAAGTTTCATTAAAATCGGTTCATTAATTTCGAATAATAAGGGCTTGAAAGTTTGTATGAAATGCCGTACAGCGTAAACGCTCTTACAATTAATTTCCAGACTGAGTCTTTGGTATGGTGGTTTCAAGCGCTCTGTCAGCCTGTTTATGGACAATTTAAGTTAATAATCTATTTGCTGAACAATGAATTTCCCTGACTTAACCTAAGATCTTTGTTGTTTTGCAGTCAAAAAGAAGATAATATCTTGTCCAGTCCTCGGCGTGTGGCGTCCTGCGGCTACCAGACGGCACTGACGGTGCTCCTGTACACCAACCCAGATGATTACTACAGTGCCACGATAGCATCGCAAGGAGCATTGGTATGCAATGTTATAATGTATACACACCAACAAACGGTCTCCTAGAAGAACTGTGACATAGATTCCGCAATTTACCGTTGAAAAACGTCACTGAAACGTTGTTTATGAAAGTAAGTTGGCGTGTTTTCCTAGAGACCGTTTTTGATACCGTAAAGTCTAACCCCACTGCCATTAAAAACTTACCGTACTTAGCCACGCGAAAAAGAAGAGTGAGCTCATACATTAGGTAGTATATGGCGTTTCCATGACAAATCAATTCAAGTCCCTGCGTCATTGTGTGTCAGAGGAGTATAACGAAAAACGAAACAGAAACGCGACTATCTTCTGAGGTGGTAGAAAAAAAATCTTTGCCGCTGTCATCGTTTTCATGACAGCTGTCACTGCGGCAGGTATGTCCGGTCAGCGCTTTTCTAGGACACAGTAACTTTTCAGATCACTCAGAATAAGCACGCGCTTCGGCAATTTTCATAAAATCCTTTCCGTAACTCGCTGGGCGACACTGAATTTATTTCGGGTTCGTGTGGAGACTGCGAATCGGAACGGAAGCTAGGAGCCCGTCAGGCCTTTTGGTGTGACACTCTCCTCAGGGAGGCTGGTGGCGACTGGATGAGTGTAATCCAGGATCACGTTGAATGGGCTGCAATTGGAGAGGCGAGATACGTCCAGATGTGGGCTGTTGTTGACTATAGGCCATTTAGTAACTACTGGTTAATACTTATTATTGGTTTACAAGCATAAAAAATGAGACGAAACCGCATAACAATCAGACGCATCAACTATTAAAAGTTGTTCAAAATGATAAGTACAATGACCCCGTATAAGGTTATTCATTAATTACGGGACAAAAAGCGACTTTAATTCATTCTATAGATATACAGGGTATATCTATGTGACTGTCTGTGTGACCCTTTGAGTATTAAACCAACTGGAGGCGCCATTGTCAGGCGAGCCCCGCTGCCAAAGGTATGAGACCGCCGGTCATACCGGTTATATACATGTGTGCGTATAGTTTATGCTTGTGTTTGTTTTTTGTTTTGTGTGCGTGCGTAACAACGCGATCGAATTGCATTAGTGTATTGTTGCGTTCCCTCGTCCCCCGCGATGAAAGTGACAGACTTATTTGCAAACATATGAGTACTCGTGGCGTCTCCGGTTGGTTTAATACTCAAAGGTGTGACCGCGACGTTCTTTCAAACTCAATGGATTTTGATGAGGTTTTTATCATCATTTAGACAACGTATTCCGGAAGGTTTAACATGTACAATACATTAATATTATACTTTCTTATAAAGAAATCTCGATTTAATGTCAAGTCGTAAAAACCGTGCCAAGCAGGGGCGAGTCGATAGTTAAATATGTTGTAAAATAAAGGAAATCTCTAAGATGCCTTGTATAAGATATGTATGTTGTTGTACACTAAAAATCCTTATAAGGAAAGTGGGCAAAAATAAGTATAGGAGATCCTACAACCACCACAGTTCAGGCAACCTACTGTCAGTTAGACAGTAGGTTGCCTGAACTGTGGTGGTTGAACGGTACATATCTTATAGTCCTCAGACCATCTTTCGGCCACGTCGGCCAATCTCAACGGAGCTTCCTTCGGCGCGGGAGATATTGTAAGTGCACAAGTGTGTGCACAGGCACAGTCTCTTTTTTCTCTCTCTTCCCTCACTCACATAGGCCGATGGGACCGCAATCTGACACGGCCGGAGATAGATCAGGCGCAGCACGAACGTAGGCTTTTTCGTGCTTTCCGAGGCACGGGGGTATCACACCGCCATCTTCCAAACTCCGGGCTGTTACTAGGAAATTCCCAATACACTTTCCCCGACCCGGAAATCGAACCTAGGATCTCACGCTCGGCAGTTCCGCTAGCGACCACAAGACCAACGTGGCAACATATCTACTGTAGATATGTACTAAGTATTGTTTACCTACTACATTTGGGTCTTCCTGATAGCCACGTGCAAGTTTAATCACTTGAAAGATTGTAATTTAGTGATAACTTTGCCACAGAAAATAGCGTAGAAAAATTTATAATTATCATCTAATATTTTATAAGGTAAAATTGTTTGTTTGTCTGGAACTTCTGGAAGTACATACTGGTTCGATTACAAAATTCTCTCACTGATAGAAAGCTACACTATTGCCGAAAGCCATAGGCATGTTTTATGATATATTTGATTTCAATACAGCAGCCACCAAATGAGAAATAATTGTGGCGGCATCTACATTGCCATAAGTGAACTACTCGTCACACTGACGTCACGCAAACAACCTGCATCTCTCGGCAGCAGAGTTTACCGAGCAAGTAGCATATAACGGAGGATGAGCGAAAACTTTAGGCCTCTGCCTCGAATCTTGCGGGCAGCGGGGCGGCGGCGGCGGCGGGAGCGGAAGGATCTAATGCGTAAAATCAAATGGACCGGCCCTCGATAACAGCGGCGCGGCAGCGGTGCGGGAGCGGGCAACGAGGGGTGCACTACAGTCAAACGGTGACCGCCCGCGCTTCTGCATTAGGGATTCACTTCTTCTTTTGCCCACAATAAATCGAGCGTAAGGGATAAATTTGAATCAAAAAGATGTTGATGCCGTTGTTCAGACATTTCGTTTGCGAATAAAAACAAATATCTCGACGACACAACCACGCCGCTAAAGTGCCGCGCGATCTGCCCGCTGGTTTCGAGAACGGGTCTGCGTTGTCCGCGCTGCCTCTGCCGCCGCCCCGCTGCCCGCAAGATTCGAGGCAGAGGCCTTACACCCTGTTCCTCATGCCTTTATAAAATGCTCGGCAAATTAACACGCCTTCGGAATTTTATCTGTAACTCACGTGTAATTTCTCAATGAATATTTGTCTTAATCGTTTGGATTAATTTACAAAAGTTGATAACAATTGGAATTCGGTTGTTTTTTCTTGATATCATTTTGTATTGGATCTAGTATGGGGTACTACTCACATATACGAAATAGGTACTGTGAATGGCTAGATGAGCCCTTCAAAGAATTAAAAAAACGATAGGATTTCTTTAAGTTTATATTTACTGAACGTTTTTACATATTCCCGACTAAACTTACTAACAAACCTTTACAGTACTTACTTACTTTCAAAGGTGAGTGTATACTTACATTAAATGCTCGAGATAATGTTCTAGTGTATACCTACTAGAGCATTTTCTCGAGCATGTAATGTAACGTTCCTGCTAATGCTCGAGTGGTGTTCGAAGTAGTGCTCACGGCAAATGAGTATTTACCTGTAACAGTCCCTTCTATTTTCCGATTAGTCTTCGTCGAGAAGGCGAATTGATTGTCTGAAATGTTGGATATGCATGTCGCGTGTACTACGTTTATCTAGCTCGATGAAATGTTACACAAATCCGTTCTGTCGCCGTCTGTTTGCAAATCAAGCTGTAACAAAGCGTCGAGTGTCGTGCTCATTGTTTGGTCCGTGAAAAGCTGACGCATTAGACCGGATCGATGTTTTGTTAAGGAAATGCTCTAGTCTATACTCACCTTTAGGGAAAAAAAATAGGTTTAGACCCTCAGCTTTTTGTTGACCTTTTTGTTATCCCTGAATGTAATAAAAACGGTCGTCCCCTTATTTGTGACCAGTAGTAATCTGGCTCTTTCTTTCTAAATCGTCCCTTTTTTCGTCCATTATAAGGAAACAAACGTTATTTCATGCAAGGTGTTATTGAAACAACTGAAAACCTAAAAGTTGTCATTGTACTCATCATTATCAACAACTTTCGCGATTATAGGACCTACTCTATAATCGCGAAAAAAATTAGCTATTCCCTACATTCAGTCGAATTACGCGAACATAAAATGAAGTCTGCCTATATATGCAGGCGCCTGGAGTATGCCTATGTTATTGGGATAATTTCTGCACGTAATCGTCCAAGTGGACCATTGTACGTGGGTCACCTCCCTCCAGAAGCAGGGCCTGGGTCTCCTAGTCTGTTCAGAACATCTGCAAAAGACCTGGGTGACCCGAGGGTTTCTTTTTTAATTTTGACCTGTCATTCTGTACCTACTTACAAAGAGCACATGCACGACGGTTTCGTCAGCCTAATGCATGTTCTGCACAAAGGACTGTCCGTTGCATATAGCTATTCTGTGGAAATGTTTCTTTAAGCAATCTTTCATTTATGGAATCTATGGAGCAGCTGATTTTTTACATGTTTACAAGTAATCCTAAGAATATAAAGTACTTATCATCATCAATCATTATACTTTTTATAAGACAAGGAAGGCTCACGATCACGACGTACATTGATAAGAAGTGTTGCACATAAGCTGCCACACGTGTTGCACTTTGCCTCGGTGCAAGTAACAGGTACCTATGCAGGTAGTTAGTAGGTAGATTAAGCAATATTACATAATAATATAATAAATCTGTAGACGAGGCCTTTCGAACCCCAGCGAGGTTATTGGATAACTCACATAAAATTACAATGTTGATCCCATAATTCATTTTGACAGCAGCAGTTGTTGAGCAGCAAATTTTTCAAACCTGTGATGCAATGGATTAGCAATATCCTTCTTAAGGTCGTGCTTCTTACCAGGCAAGATCACTTGGCCTGATCGGAAGATTCTTCATTTTCAATGGAGGAGTGGTGCACTGGTAGCTACACCCTCTAAACGACACATCATTTCGCACCCACATCATTTTATGCAATTTTCCGACATCCACGCGAACAATGTCGTGGCCCGCGGGCTCACCTAGTTTGTAAATAATAATTTATGTGTCTGACTAGATGCGTACTCAATATTTTCACAATACTCAGTTTGCCAAGATTTGATGGGAAGGAGACAGCAGACGTAGTTCTAGAAGGTGCCTATGCAAGCTATTCAAGCATACGTATGCTTGAATAGCTTGCTTGAATACCTAGGTTGCTTGTTTAAAGTTTTTTAAATCTGTTTCGAATAGGATAACCTTCCTATTCGGAACAGATTAAAAAACTTTAATTTACCAAATATTTTATATTTTTTTTATGGTATTTAAAACTAAGTAATAAAATAATCTTTCAATCAACTCAGCCTATCGCAATTAACTGTTGGACATAGCCCTCTTCCAGCACACCCTGTCCTCGGCCTTCCGCGTCCAGTCAGTCCATCTAGCTGGGGGGCGTCCCACACTAAGCTTTCGATAAGCGGTCTCCACTCTAATCTTTAATATCTAACAGCAAGAGCAAGTCAGTGTTGTTATACCTAAGCAGCCTATCATCTGTTTTGATTAGCGCGATTAGATAAATATAGTTATAGATATAATTCCACTGCGGATATTTACTATTTTACTATCACGTGGGCGGGCTATTTGCTTTGCTTTTTGCTCGGCTTCCAAGAGTCATGTTAATTGCCTTTAGACTTCCTCAAGAACTATCAACAGCAATCAAATTTTTTTTAATCCGACTTCTAGCCTTTTCCCAATTACGTTGGGGTCGGCTTTCAGTCTAACCGGATTGAGCTGACTCTCAATATTTTAGATGGAGCGACCGTCTATTTGAGCTGCACAACCTGCATACACACGAGCGATGTCAACAACTGTGGCACTGGCAACCGCAGCCATTGACACATCTACGGCCGCCGCCGACGCGTCTGCTCGAGCGGCAGGGCGGGCGTCGTCGATGGGTGTCGACGGCTGCAGTTGCTTTTGCCTTCGACGCGCCCAGCTCGCGTGTATGCACACTGACTAGGTAAAACGATAAGACCTTTGTAAGACTGGTTGTCAGACTTTGCGCCTTCTGACTATCCGTAACGCCAGTCAAAGATCTATGACAGCTGGGACCAATTACAAAATTACGGTAGATATGTTACGTTAACCAACCGTTTGTAACAACCGGCCCTTAGATACGTGTAGGGTCAGTTTGTAATTATTTAGCTATGCGATGACAAGTATGATGATAAGTGTTTCACTGGGTTTCGGCCACTGACCTCTATATTACACGTACTTGTATTTTAGAGGTTTCGGCCCAATTAGTTGGAATGGAAGGTGGATGGATCAACGGAATAACAGCAATGTAGTCGGCTAGAACCGAAATCGTAACATATAGAACTGTAGCACAAAAAACTCAAAATTCGTAACACAGGTTTAGTGAAATACACCGTGCGAAGTTTATTCAGAGCTTAGATTAAAAAATGTCCAGATGGATAGTAGGCCACTGAGAATTGAAGCCAAAAACACGGGGGACAAATTTCCCGCGTCGTACGATCCATACGTCAGTCGCCTAGTAACGCTCCCCGCGTAAATTACGTCACGAGTCCGTGTTTTGATATTTTAAAATGAAGGTTTGTGTTGTGAAATGGTGTAGAAATCAGACTAAAAAAAAAGGAATGTGCCACTATATATCATTTCACAAGTAAGTATTCAATTTTACTTTGTATTTCTTTGTTACCACAATCTAAATTTATGTAAACAAAAAGTATAACTTGACATTACTGTCACGCCATATTTGTTAAGTGTTGCCAGGGGCATAATTTTTTTACCCATTATTTGTAAGTTTGTGCTATTTAACAGTTACCGTTTGTGCTATTTCTGCTTACTACCTATTTAAGTACACCAAAACAACAAACATTTAACTAACTTACAAGCAAATATCACAAAAATTCGTAACTTAATAATTTCTGATAAAGTCGCACATGACAAATTACACAAATTAAAGAAATAACGTTGAAACTCAACAACCGTAATAATAAAAAATCAAGTCATTACTGTTGATGATATATTTTACGCTAAACGTAAAATACTGAAAATCTCCCACATTTAAGGGTAAATCTCTGCCACTGGTATTACACGCACATTGCATACAAACGCAATTACGATACGTAATACACTCCCGACCGTGGCGCTCACTCACACATTTATAAAAAAGTGGCTTCACTTAAAACGTTGCGTTTTGTTTCGAACACGGAATCTGGACATTTTTTAATCTAAGATTCAGAGTAATAAGTAAATAAGTAATTTAAAAAGTTCAAAGTCTATTCGCAATCTCATCTCAGCGACAATAAATGTCTAAAACTTGTCAAAAATGTAAGTATTTTTGACAGATTTAGATTAGACTGAGAATAAACTGTGAACGTTCTTAAAATTACGAGAATTCTCCCTCTGATACCTAAGAACATAATTCATGGGCCTACGCCTTGTAAAAAGTTCGAGATTCATGTTCTTATTTCAAATATTCAAATTACGAACTGCTCTCTAATTTATGCAGTAGGCAAGGTATGATTATCTCACTTTTTGTTTTTTTCTCCCTTCAAGCGAAAACGCGGTGTTCAGTTTCTGAGATTTTGATTTCCCAACGGAATTTTGAACGGTCCACGTTTCTATTATCTGCGGGCTTTTGTCTATGATGACGTCAATAAGAAACACACACAAAAAATAGATTTGCTTTTGGGAGTGGCTAGGATTTAATGCAACGAATAAAAATCCGAATAAAAATTTGTAAGATGGAATAAAATTGTAAAGTGGATTGGAAGTATCAATTTTCATCACCTTTCAAAATATTCGAGTAAAATACCGATGCTAAAAAAAGTCAGCTGTTCCCTACATTTTGACGAGTTATACGAACATAAATGTAGGGAACAGCTGAGTTTTTTTCGCGATTTCAGGTTTGGTCCCATAGTAAAAGTTGTTCATAATGATGAGTACAATGACCGCTTAAGAGGTTGTTAATGTTTTACCAATAACCCTGTATATTACTACCGTATAATAAGTATTTGATGTTCCTAAACAATGTGTAATACACGTTCGGGTATTTTCTTATAAACTTCATAATGTACATACTTCACCATGTTAATAAGATACTTTTAGCGACCCGCAGTAGGTACAGTTTGCGTCATCCTATGTAAACAATCATCCCCTGAAAGTTTACTATTCGGACTGGCAACTTATATTAAATTGAGGTACTTGTACCTAAGTGAGGGGCTCGTGGCTAAGTAGGTAAGTAATAACAGCTGCATGGGTCCATCATTTTTTGGTTCTAGAACATGCCGGTTTCCCCACGATGTTTTCCTTCACCGTTTTGAGAGCAATGGTGATGAAATAAATTACACGAAGTAAAGCGCCTGTCTGGGTTCGGATTCGAACCCACGACCTACAACCCGTTCATCGTTGAAATACTGAAAATATATTTCACATTTCCTGCCTGCGCTAATCCTTCGTTTTTGCTTAGCGTTCTTCCTGGCTTTTGTTCTTTCTTTCGCGGCTTCTGAAGGTCGTAGTGTGATGTTACATAGCCTTAACTTCTCCAAGAAAAGGGCTATCTAATGCAAATATTTATTGAATTTTTCAATGCTGTCTGGCAGCTCCAGATATTAACACGCTTAAACAAAGAGTTTGTTTATAATTTAGGTTTTCCTTACTTTTAGCATTTTTATACTCGTCGTAACTTCTAAATGAAAGGCCCGATTCGAATAATTTAAAGAGGAATTTACATAACAACCTTTTTTTATTTTTTCTCTTTATTTAATTTAGGGACTTTTATATAAAATACATGACAGTCCCATTGTACCTTATTACAACAAAAACAAAGAATCTATCTAAATCAACCTTGAATAAAAATCTATTTAGTTTGATAAGGATTAATATTATGATACGAATGTTATCATCTATAGATTCTACCCGTGCTTTGATTTACTAATTTGAACATAGACATAATTATGGCCACGTGTATTTTTTGTGGGTAATGATAAGTACTATAAACATGATGAAGTACCTATATTATTTTATGTATAATTCTATAGTTTTCGCAGTAAAACAGGCGCGACACGCGATATAATCGCGCGCGACACAAAGTCACCGCTCGTTGCGCGACTTGAGGTGCCTTTGTGTCGCTTGCGATTTTATCGCGTGTCGCGCCTGTTTGAAGGAGCCTTATTGACTTTTATTGGTAAATTTTTGATACCTTGGGTTACATTAATGAAATTTTATTGTAAGCCTGAGCTGTCCCACTCCATCGCAGGGTAAAGGCTTCCCTTCCCTGTTTCCAATTTTCCCGGTCTACTGCGGTTGTGGGCCAATCCTTGAAGAAGGAGCCCAGCTCATAGGATATAGGGATCTCTAATATTTTGAATTAATCAGAATATTACAGATCCCTATATCCTATATACGGCCATGTTACTCGCTTTCTATAAGTGAAAGAATCTATAAAATCGGTGAAGTATTTTATGCTAACGATGTCTTTAGAAATAAAACATGCAGCATGTTAAATTTCTGCTTTAGAATGTTATGTTATATGATTAGAGTAATTTACAAATGTGTTTTATTTCTTTTAGTCACAAAATGCATTACTTTTTATATATTTCCTAGTATCATCTTGACTTTAGAATAGAATAGAATAACGTTTATTGTCTCCAGTATTACCTACAGCTTGTAGTAGTAGGTACATACACAAAACTATAATTAATAATATACAGTATATACAGGGTAGGAATTTTTAAGTGGGCGTGGATGACCAAATCCGAAACTATAAGGAATAGCGAAAAGTACTCAAAGGACGGTCTCGATTTTGATGAAAACTAAAACTGCATCATTGGACTTTTGAAAAATCCGTATTTCTAGCCAGGAATCGAAACCATTGATTTTGATAAAAAAAAACTCACTGTATTATTACACCACTCGATAGTATCCCTAATAAAAATCAAATTCTGGGAAGTAATGACATACCTACGGCAAACTTAAGGAAAATGTTGGATTTTAATGAATTGCTTCTTTTCTTAAAGTATTCATACCTTGTTCGAAATGATGCTCAATATTTTTATTAACACACCCGCAGCGCAGTCACCTTCACAACATTATCACAGTATAAAGATCATACAGTATTTCGACTTCATACAAACGAACGAAACGCGAGCTATACCTACGCGCCTCGACCTCGGCATGCGCTCGGCATGCAGACAGTCGCGACTGTGCTGCAGTGACGAACGGACGGTGTGTTGTTTTTTCTAACAATAACAGCGCGATCTTTTCACTAAAAATAAGTTCAAGTAGGTACATATTTAATATGACGAATAGGCTATATTGTGCTACAATGAGACTACAATAAGATTATACTATGATTAAGATATACGGACTACAATAAGACTAATTCGCAACCTTTTTTGATTGTACCCAGCGATGATTTTGTGGAATATATAGAAAAAATGTTTTAAATGAAGTTCGAAATATTTCCTACTTCTAATATTTCGAACTTCATTTAAAACCAAACATATAAATTGTAAAGTAGCTTCAGGTATCTATAACCAAGTAAAAGATATTCCTCTTTCTCCACCTTGTCCATGTTTCCCACAACAATTTTTAATTAAGCTTTATACATAATACAATGCGGATTTTTTATACTTTAAAATTGAATAATAAAGCATTTCGTACGTCTCAGCCGAGGCGCAAATATTGTTCGGTCGCAAATTTATAAGATTTGTTATTCAAACATAAACATGGATTTTTAATTAAATCTACCAATCAAAAAACAACACGCATTTTTATTAAACACTTCCTATTCAATTCACAAAGTATTTTATTTGTTTATATAAAAAAAGTATATTTATTTATTTATTTTATTATTTATGTATCTACACACAGTAAATTACAATAACAAAAATAAATGGAAGCACAAAGTAGGCAAATGTAATTAAAATGCTGGAGGCGGGCAGCCCTATCGCATGTTTACGTACCGCGCGGCTGTAGGCATTTATTTCAAGGTTACGGCCGAGTTACAATACTGTATGATCTTTATACTGTGACATTATGTTCTAAATTCAAATGTTGAATGCAGTACAATCCTTGAGACGTCGAATTCAGCTATTTATTGAAAACAATGGTCACCATTTTGAATAATTAATCAGTTATGGTTTAAGGCAGGTAACATAAAAAAAAAAAAAGTATTTTGTTAAAAATGAGGTCTTTTCTTTAGTTTCCCGTGTCATTACTTCCCAGAATTCGATCCTTATCAGCGACACTATCAAATGGTGTAATAATACAGTGCGTGTTTTTTTCTCAAAATCAACGGGTTCGATTCCTGGCTAGAAATATTGATTATTCAAAAATCCAATGATGTAGTTTTAGTTTTCATCAAAATCGAGCCCGCGACTCTTTTGAGTACTTTTCGCTATTCCTCATGGTTTCGGATTTGGCCATCCACGCCCACTTGGAAAATTCACCCTGTATATATGGGACCCATCCTATTCAAACCGGAACGCAACAACTCTGCTTGGCTGCAGGAAAAAGTATAGTATTAGTCTAATAGACCGCACGTCGCGCAACGATGGTTACACTCACTTTGACCTCAAACTGAACTAATTAGTGCAGTACGGAGTTTCAATAGAACGCGAGGCCATATTATACTGGTCTTCGGCTTACTGCACCTACTTTCCCTGACGAGCTCACAGAGACCTCTAGTACTCTAATCACTGATAATAATTTGGTTTTTGTCGAACAGGTGATCATAGACAATGCGTACAACATCCCTGATTTGGACTCTCCGGTCCGGATGGTGAACCCTTCCACTGAGCTGCTGATAGCGTTGTCTCCTGAGCGGACATACACTACTGCCGGAATTAGGTCTTTTAGTCCAGAACAAAGGCAATGCTATTATAGTGATGAGGTAAGTGATCTTGTAATATTTTAACGGATTTCCATAATAATATACTGTTACGAGCTTGGGGTTCGTGACAATAAAAACTGCCGATTTAATAACCAAAAAAATTACACTTTAATCAACAACACTAATTACAACTCAAACACACTAATTATGAAACACAATTGCACTAACTGATCGCTCTAAGTCGCATTTGAAGATCGCTTCGATGTGTTCGCTTGTGTCGCTGTATCCAAACTGTGTGGGTCGTGGCGTACACCGGCCTTATATAGTGCCGCAGATAGTTCTAGAACCTTCCATCGTAGAAACATCTAGAATGTTCGAGTACATACCGGCCCCGACTGACCAGATGTCGATAGTTCGAGAAAGTTCTAGAAAGTTCTTGCATCGAAATTTCTAGAAGGATCTTGACTACTAGTTCCGCTACTCGATACTAAATGGCGCTAGTGGTTACTAATTTCGCCATGTACCAGGCATTAATTGTGGCGCGCAACAATACCTACCTAATGAAAAATAAGAAAAAGAGTCAGTGAGCTTATAATCACCCGATATAAGTGGAAACTTACGACTGGAGCCGAGTATACGCGATTCTGCGCAGATTATACGCAATTCAGCGTCACCGACCCGAGCGTGACGGTTCAGTCTCGTTCAAATTAAAAAAAACCGCAAAGTGCATCTTAAGAAGTTTTAACTTATAAAAATATAAATAATTCGAAGCCAGTACAGGGTAATGGCCCTTACCTCTTTACAATTTCGATCTTCTGTCATTTTGGGCCAATCCTTAAATATGGAAGAGTCTAGCTCTTCTTACCTTCCCTTTCTGGGTATACCCGTTCATAGCCGTTTCCTGTCTTCTAAGTGGCCTCTAAGTATTTTAACGTATATACGCTGGATATGATCAGCTCAGTTCCTCTGTAATCCAGCAGCTGTGTGGCCAGATTCCGCTACTTATCTACTGGGCTGAAATATAGACTTCCATATATCAGTGGCAAACGCCACTAAATCTTTTACCTGGGTTTCAAAGCATCAACATTGCTTTAAGTAACAATGGTTCAGTGGGAGGTTAATAGAGAGTAGAATAATCAGCCTATAATGTTCCCTCTGCGGGGACACAGGCCTCCTCTCTGTGAGAGGGAGTGGGCCGTAATCCACCGCGCGTGCCCAGTGCGGGTTAGTGGATGTCACATTTCTTCGAGTGTGTTCTAGGTCATGTCCGTTTCCTCACGATGTTTTCTTTCACCGTTTAGAGATCAGTGGTGATGAAATAATTTACACAAAGTAAAGCGCCTTTATCGCTCGTTCCACTAAAATCCCCTTATAGAGGTATGAGGAACAGGATGTAAAGTTCACTCAACCTCCATAGAAAAGGGAGGATCCTCTGACCAAACGGGTGTTGTGTCTGGCGGGCAACTGCCCGATGATTCATGTCGGGCCGTTGTATCTATGCTAGTTGCGCGGTAAACTCTGCTTGCGCGATGCAGGATTTGCGTGACGTCAGTATGACACGTTGTTCGCATGTGGCGTTGTAAATACCGCTACACCCTAGACCAGTCCCCAGTCCTCCAGGGGACTACACAGCACTGAATGTTCTGGGTTCGAACCTACGACGGGCCGTTAGCTCTTGGCCACCACTGCTCTCTAATAGAGTGTAAACGCACAAACAATACGCCCAGTCACAAAAATCAGGTGTCCACCATATCAGGGGCATCAGGGTTTTTATATCCTTGATCTCATTTATATTTCGATTGATCTATTAAAACAATAAGATTACCGCGATTAATTTATCTGTAAATAACGCACTTCGTTATTGACGCACACACAAGAGATATGGGGCCGTGGCTATTTACCTATCACCCATATAATCATCAAATTATATAAAAACTTAGGTATCAATGCTAATTTAAATTAATTATTGACGCAGTTTCTTATTTCTTTTATTTACTGACGTCAATAAGAGGTGTTTCGTATCAGTGGCTATCGGAATATTATGAAATTAGTCGGCGATATTTCTAAATAGATTTTGACTCCTCTGACCAGGCTGGGATCAGTTGGAACCAGGATTCGAGGTGAACGACCGCGCGCTGCGCTGCGCGCGCACAAAAAATCAGCTGTTTCCTACATTTATGTTCGTCTATCTCGTCAAATTGTAGGGACCAGCAGATTTTTTTTTCGCGATTTCAGGTTTGGTCCTATAGTAAAAGTTGTTCACAATGATGAGTACAATGACCTCTTAAGAGGTTGTTAATGTTTTACCAATAAGCCTGTATACATAAAACGGTTACTAAACGGTTACGGTTAGAATACTGTTAATCAGCTGCATCCGGTTAGACTAGAAGTCGACCCCAGCATAGTTGGGAAAAGGCTAGACAGATGATGACATAAAACGGTTACTCGGGTTAGTTACACCATTTATAACTAAAGAGCATCTGGTCCAATTTATAGGATCTTTGAGTTGGATTTGTCTCCGCTCCGAATAATTCGAAATCCGCGAATAAATTTTTAATGAAGATAATTGATTTTCTCATACATTTGATCTTATTGGGCTCCCTGGCGTGGGGAGCGCGCGGGCAACTCACGCCATTGCTCGTTCATACTTGAAGTGACCGCAGTGAGTGCGCGGGCGGCCCGCGCGGGGATCGGGGTTCTCAAACTAGTTTTTTGTCTTCTTCATCCATATTATATTTTGACAAACACTGGACACGACAACACTCAGAACCAATCCGCGCTCGACTGCGGACAGGCAGATCGCGCGCGTTTCCGCACCCGCGCCGCTACCCGCCCGTCAAATCCGTCAAATATAGTTAGCCCCTTTGTACACACATGTTTTTCTTGCCGTGAAAAACTACGGTTTATTCGCCGTGGCACGACACGGTCGTCAGTGTTGTATAATGGATAACTATGGAAGCTTGCACACGGATACGTTTTTCCTACGGCGTGGTTTATATGCCTTACCGTAATGAAACCGTGCCGTGTACAAAGGGCCTAAACAGATACCTAATAATTATTTATTTACGAGTTTAATATCTTATCTTTTTTTTTTTTTTTTTTGTACACAATAAATAACAATAAATCTTATAGTAATTTACGAGGAAGTCGATTCGAGTCTGCAGAAAGGCCAGGCCAATTCAAACAAAAAGCAAAAAGGTTATACATTGTTCCTTCCGAACCATAATACCTAAGGGGTACTACACTTATATTCGATTTGCCAGTATTTGTGGAACAACAAAGCCGACCCATAGCAATGACTAAACATATTGGCTTTCAGTCGGCTCGGGCCGATCGTCATCTCCGTTCGGTGTCTACCCTCCGGGTCGGATCGGCACAATTCGAGCTTAGCCGAGTGGCTTTTTCCAGAACATACACATGTTCATCTTTGCCGACCGGCTGTGCTGACTCATGCCGACCCGTACACGAGTGTAGAACCTCTTAAACGAATACAGATCTTTTGCTCTTCACGTGAACAGAGGGCACGCAGAAGCTCACCTATTGCCATTCAAATGCGGCCAGCCTTTGTGGACACAGAACATCCTATTTTGAAGTCTCTGAAGTGATCCTATTTTGAAGTCATCCTATTTTGAAGTGTGTTTTGTAGCACATCCAATGATTTCAGGTCAAAGTTGGTAAATTTCGTCAATACTCCTTCCATAACTGCATGGCGTACCAGAAGGTGGAATGGTTGAAGAAAGTTTGTGATTGTATACCTCTTTCGTTTCCCAGAGAAGGTAAGGTGTGTTTTATTTATAAATGTAAAAGTCCCGTTGTTTTGCTTACAACTATTCTCTTATTCCAATTAAATTATTAATAGCTTTTTATTTGCACTCGTTTCCTTAATAAATAGACCTAGTTTTCTTTCTTTTCCTTCTGTACCATTGTGATAGGTTATGTAATTCTGAGGGGCAATTCTTGTAACATTAATATCACAGTTTGATCGCAGTCTCTTCCGTCAAAACTACCTCTAATTTCCCTATTTTTTTTTGACAAGTTTTTGACATTGATATTTATCGCTGAGTTGAGATTGTGACTAGATTTTGACCGTTTTTAAATACGAAAATTGGTCTTCTGGAATGTCATTTGCAAGCTTAGCTATAATAGCATGATTCATTCGATATCCGTGATCCAAATCCATAAAAAATCTATTAGACTTTTACTTACTTGGATTCTACAGTTTTCGTCACTCTTCAGTATGAATTGGAAGTGACTTTTCAGTAAAACTTTTCAAAAGCTGTGCTAGTAACTTTACATAGCACAAACACATTACGAGGTATATTCTGTTTTTAAGGGGATTACAGTACCAAAAAACGCAAGTTTTATAAGCAGTAGAAGTATATATGATAGACTACAGTAAACAAAATCAGAAAAACATAATTATGATATTCATCAGGATTTATGCTAGGTAGATACTGTGTTGAAAACATAATACAACTAATTTGATACGATAGAAAAAAATCATGAAGATACCTCTAAAAACTTTCTTTTTACAATAAAAAACATACTAATACATGTATATGTATTAGTATGTTTTTTATTGTAAAAAGAAAGTCAGAATGATTGTATAATCATTCTGATTTTTTGTCAAATTATTCTACAAGCAACATAATAAAGCACTAGTGTTTTGATTTTTTTGTCCAAACAATAGATTTTTTGTAAATAAAGCTATAATATATTAATATATAATATACTTAATATACAGGGTTATTGGTAAACATTAACAACCTCTTAAGAGGTGATTGTACTCATCATTATGAACAACTTTTACTATGGGACCAAACCTGAAATTGCGAAAAAAAATCAGCTGTTCCCTACATTTTGACGAGTTATACGAACATAAATGTAGGGAACAGCAGATTAAAAAAAAATAGTAAAAGTTGTTCATAATGATGAGCACAATGACCTCTTAAGAGGTTGTTAATGTTTTACCAATAACCCTGTATAATATACTTACTTAATATACTTATTATTATATTTTAATTTTCTATTTTCAAAAAATCTATTGTTTGGATTAAAAAATTAAATTGCTTCATATTTTGCAATAAATTACCAGCGTTGTGTCATCGCACTTCTCTTTCTTTTCTATGCAGTCCGACAGTGACCGCGTTTTAGGCCACGTAAGCTCCTTATGAGAATAGGTCACAAGTTCACAACAGACATTTGAACAACATAGGTAGTTAGGTACGCGTGTTCCACCTCGAGTGTCTTGTTTCTTCAGGGACTTAAACCTTAAACTAAGTACACGAATTTTCAATTTAGTTGTGGTTCAGAGAGAATGAATGGTTAGTTTTAATTAGGTAAATAGGTAATTTACCTTATATGTTAAAGTTATAATAAATGAGCCTCTAAAAAACTTTTTGAGCTTTGAATGATGTTGTACCTACTTACGCCTTTTAGGGTTACTTACGTCCGAATGGAAAAACGGATCCCATGATATTAGATTTTGGTAGGACCAATAGTGTGTATGGTGTACGTCTAATCTAATAGACCAATAAAGTTGAAAGGTCATTGGAAGTAAGCTGACCCGGTTTGTGAAAACTTGCGTACAAAAACCAAACAGATTTAACTTGTTAATTTTTACCCCACTTTATTTTATTTTTTTAACTCTGGGTGTAAAAATTATCAAGTCAGTAAAAAACGATATTTATGCCGGCCGGCGGCCGTAACGCATATCAGGAAACTCTGATACGCGATACGAGTATACAGCGGCCGTTACGCACGGACAAGCAAATTCAGTCAGAAGTTTGTCGCGTCACTGTCGGACTGCATAGAAAAGAAAGAGAAGCGCATGACCCTACGCTGGTAATATATTGCAAAATATGATGCAATTATTTAATTACAAAAAATCTATTGTTTGGACTAAAAAATTCAAACACTAGTGTTTTAGAATGTTGCTTGTAGAATAATCTGACAAAAAATCAAAATTATTGTATGTATGTATGAGTGTATGGTTTTTGTTTTAAAAAGAAAGTTTTTAGAGGTATCTTCATGATTTATTTCTATCGTATCAAATTAGTTGTATTAAGTTTTCAACACACTATTTACCTAGCATATATCCTGAAGAATTGTTTCTAAAATTTGCGTTTTTTGCGTTTAGGTCCTGTAAGCTCCCCCCTTTTTTTTTGCGGTTTGGATATCATCAAATGACTCCTCCCGCTCTGGGTGGAGCCGAAGGGAGTGTCAGACTCTTACTGACTAAAACCCACCTGTGTTCCTTCCTTAGCCCTTTATGTTCCGGGCCAGCTGTAACCCTTTCGGACAATCCCGCTGACCCGGCAGGCTTCGGCCCTAAGGGGGCCCCTTCTCCTGTAAGCCCCTTAACGAACAGTTTTGCAAACAGTACCGTGTGAGATATCAAATGAAGGCTTCAACTGAAGGTCTCCAATAAATTTTTATTGCAAAATAAATAGTTTTTAAGTTATTTAAGAAAATAGTCAAAATTTACCATTTCTCCCCCCTTAAAACCGAAACTACTGAACCTAAAAATGCAGATAATGATTCTTCACGTATAGATTACAAGAAAACCTATAAAAAGTCTATGGTCTTAAAATAACATGATAAATCTTTCAATAATGTGCGTACAAACTTCTATTTGATTTTGGAATCTATGGGAGAACCTGCTTTTCAACTACAATGTTGTTCTTGGTATAAATTCAACCCAATAACACAACTACAAGAATATGGCTGGTTTTTTTTAACTCATTATGTTATTTATTTCATAACAAATAACAAATTATATAAAGGTGTTTAACTTTCTAGCCTTTTCTCAATTTTGGTCGCACTAACACCAGGGCAGCCCGACTGAATGGGTTAGGTTAGGTTAGAATAGTTCCCGACCTCGCGCTACATCCAACTTGGTCGCAGTAAGTTCAATTAGGTAGGAATTTTTTGAGGCTCACAAAAAGAGGCACGTTAATTATATTAGAGAATTCATAAAAAAATAATATCAAGATTGAATAAATTTATTACACGTTCAATTAAATACATACATACAATTATAATTATTTTATTTTACAGAATCATACCGGCTTTGTAATTTCAACGACATGGACTGCGTAGATACTATTTTTAGTAAGTATTTATTATTCATAACAAGGTTGAGGTTTGTAATAAGGCATTCCTATTTAATTTGGTATTCCTATTTAGTCGACTCTTCACGTGACCAGAGGGCTGGCCTATTTCTTGGCCAATGAATTAGCATTGCCATACAACGTGGCAATGCTGCCAGCCTTTTGGGCACTGTTCCTGTTGACAGCGATGCGGACGAATTTTTTGATGCCCTATGATTATTTTGCATATTTTTTTATATAAATGTACATACTATTATTATTTTAAATATTAGCATAGGTTTTGTAAATATTTGCTACAGACGAAGAAGAAAATCGTAATAATACTACAGAGAAAAGGAACTATCTGCCATGTTTTCCGGAGTGTGAACATTACGACTATCCTCTGGAAGTCGCCTTAGGTAACCTGGCAGACAACATCTTTGTCAACGGACTTCCATTCTTGTAAGTTTATTGGTTTATTATAGACTAGCGGCCCGCAGGACTCCGCGTGATAGAGTAGGGACCAAGGACCGCAAGGCGAGATGCTGGTCGTCCGGCTGCGAGATGGGCAGACAGCATTGTTGCCATCGCGGGCAAAAACTGGATGAGGCGGGCACAGACGCGTGGTGATTGGCACAAGAAAAGAGAGCACTGTGCCTTGCAATTGGTGAAGTCGGGTTGTGAATGATGATGAGCGACCCGCCCCGTCTTCATACGGTTTTTGAGACTTGACAAAATATCGAGATTTTATTCTATGTAGGTTTAATATATAAATAAAAAAAACCGGGCAAGACTGAATCGGACTCTCGCACCGAAGGTTCCGTACCATCATATGTATTTAAATTTTCATCGGCGAGGCCTATTTTCGTCAGAGAATTTTAACACAATGCACAGCGGTGTAGAATATTGCAGTTTTATGTCAACGCTATCTCTTGACCGATAGTGGAACTAATGTAACTTTTATTGATGATTTCTGAAAAAGTGTGCAATTTAGAGACTTCGTTTTATTATTCCTGTAATCTTTACATAAACTTCTATCACATAGAATAATTTCAGATTTTTCTCTTTGCAAACTTCGGAGATATGGGGGAACGGTATTCTTTTTTTAATTTTTCATCAAAAGTCGAAAGCTAAGCGGCCTAAAAAAAAGAAAAAATGTTTGGGAATGTGCAAACTGTGGTCTTTCATAAGATACCCCACATGCCCTAGTAGCCTCACTTCGAATTTTTCAGACCCCCTTTCAGTCCCTGTTGCAAAAAATATACATATATTTTTATTTCTTTCTTAATTGAAAAATAGTTGGGCAAACGTCATCTAAAACTATTCCAAATTTTAAGTTGATAGCATTAGTTCATGAGATATCCAGCTGTGACATACAGACAGACCGAGTCTCACCATAAGGGTTCCGTTTTACCATTTTGGGTACGGAACCCTAACAAAGTCGGCTTAGTTACATCTATAACTCAAGGACGGCTGGACAGATTTTTATGATCTTTGACTTGTTGGATTTGTTTCCACCCCGAATAGCAGAATAAAACTAACTATTAAAACACGGTAAGATTCACTAAAAATAAATTAATGAAGATAATTTATTTCCTCATACATTCTTTCATATTGATTCTGAGACGGCACGAAGTTCAGGCGTAGGTCAGCTAGTAATTAATATGTACAAAAATCCTATAAGAAAAGCACTTGCAGTCTTTCAGTTTTCCCCGAATTTTTTGGGCAACTCTTCCAATTTTTCATCTTTTCCGGACAACAAAGTGGAACATTAAAAAATAAAACAAATCTGTTCAACCGTGTCCTATTGATGCGCTAGCCAACAAACAGGATTTCATTTTTAAGGTTATTCCGTACCAAAATAGTAAAAAGGGAACCCTTATGGTGAGACTAAGTCTGTTTGTCTGTCTGTCTGTCTGTCACAGCTGGATATCTCAAGAACTACTAATGCTATCAACTTGAAATTTGGAATAGTTTTAGATGACGTTTGCCCAACTATTTTGCAAAAAAAAAAAAAAAATAATATGTGTATTTTTGGCAACAGGGACTGAAAAATTTGACTTTTGATGAGAAATGTAAAAAAATACCCCCCCCATCTCCGAAGTTTGCAAAGAGAAAAATCTGAAATTATTCTATGTGATAGAAGTTTATGTAAAGATTACAGGAAGAATAAAACAAAGTCTCTAAATAGCACACTTTTACAGAAATCATCAACAAAAGTTACATTAGTTCCACTATCGGTTAAGAGATGGCGTTGACATAAAACTGCAATATTCTACACCATCATCATTTGCACCATAAAAAGTTCTAACACTATTTCACAAACACAGTTTTACAAAAGCCATAGGTTCCTACACAATCACCAAATTCTATCCGTATTGTATAATGTACTCTGTTGTCCTACACATCCAATTATATATTACATTAATTATATTATGCACCATGTTTTTTGATAAAAAATGTAAATAGTACGTTCAGCAGTATGTGAAAACGTCAAAACTATAGCTATGTGACAGTTGCGCTCGCGCATAGATTATAAATAACCGGCGGCGGCGCGTGAGTCGCTGTCCAGAATCTTACCACTACCATTAATATATTATTTCATACTTAATATCTTTTCGTATTGTATATTTTATTTCTTATTTTGATTGTTGTTTTTGTTTTTGATTGTTGTTTTTGTTAATATTTAATCGCATGCTGCACCGGCTGACGTCATCACGTCGACGCCGGCTGTCGCTGAAAACCAGCGCTGGGGCTCTGTCTCGTATAGGGTCTTAGCATTATGCTGAGCGATGGCCGTTTTGCGTAGATGTGACGCATACTTTCTCCCAAATTGTTATTTTGTTTTATTTTTTGTTTGTGTCTTTTTTTTATGCGTCATGTTTGCCGCAAATAAACGTATTTTCTTTCTTTTTCTTTACACCGCAGTGCACAGTGTTAAATTCAATCAATATAGGCCTCGCCGATGAAAATTTAAAAACATATGATGGTACGGAACCCTCAGTGCGCGAGTCCGACTCGCTCTTGACCGGTTTTTAATAATAAAGGTGTTTCTATGTCTAGTGTGAGATGTCTTAATTCAAAGTTCCTTGAAATAAAACTTTCCAACGTTGACAAGACGTGGTCTCAGTATGTCCCAGCAATTACACATCACACGCTAATGTTCTGGTTATTATTAAAATCTCGTCCAGACTTTGATACAGACAATGCTATAAATTTTCAATTGTGTTCGATATTGCATGATCATATTGTTAGAGTTCTTGTTTTATTTCAGTGACGGTGTCAATTTAAAAAATCGATCGTTACTGAATGTTTTCTTCAACGACTTGGTATCCACCAGATATAGACGCGATGTTTATTTGAACTGGCAAAATATTCTTGGTGAGTATTCAGGACGATGATGGATTTATTTGACTACCTACATGAATCTTCGACATTGTTAGTTGCTCTAAGTATGTAATATAATGTGAAGGGAAACATCGTGAGGAAACCGGCATGTCCTAGAACCAAAAATTCGAAGACATGTGACATCTACCAACCCGCACTGGGCCCGCGAGGTGTACCTACCTATTACGGCCCACTCCCTCTCACAGAGAGGAGGCCTGTTTCCCAGCAGTGGGAACATTATAGGCTGAATATATAAGTAACATTATTATTTCTTAGTTGTTACTGTTAGTGTTGTATTTTTTCTAAATTATAGACGGCACTTTTTAGTATGAATTAAGTATTAATTTTTTGTTCGTTGCTATTGCATCATAGTTTGATTTCGTGCCAGCTCTTGATGCCCAGAAAATATTTGAAAATTAAATAAAAACAAATATATTGATTGAACAAACAACATCGCGACATCGATGCGATGAAGGAAAAACATCGTGAGGAAACCTGTCATAAACATATACTTAGCCTGGGTTGCATCATCTTACTTCAACTTTAACAAACGTCAAAAGTCTGTCAAACTGCATAAAGTCAGATGATGCAACTCAGCCTTAGTTGTTACTTTAAGTTTGAAATCGTCAACCAGTCTTGGGCAAGCGTGGCGATCAATGCCCGTGCCTTTTCTGTATGAGACGAGACCTTTGCCCTGCAGTGGGAAAATAATAGGCTGGTATAGGTCTACCAGATCCTCAAAAAAAAAAAAAACTCTTTGTGGTTTTCATACATTTGACAACATTGGCAATGTCAAATGTATCATCAGTGTCATCAGTGTTACTATTATTAATTCAAAGATATGATAGGTCTACCAAAATCTCATGGCAAAAAAAAAAACTTTGTGGTTTTCATACATTTGACATTGCCAGTGTTGTCAAATGTATGAAAACCACAAAGTTTTTTTTTTGCCATGAGTTCTGCTAGACCTATACAAGTCGCCGGCACGTAACTTGGCCAGGTTTTTTCGTAGTGGGGGTAAGTTCGCGCAAACTACACTTAATGCACCAAAAAAAACTACACTTAATGCAACATAAAAAAACAACAACTTGACCGTTTTTGAAGTGAAAACTTCTTTAGGCGCGTTGGGCATTTTTTGAGATAGGAGTAAACCATTGAACTCGCAACACTGTTACCGTAACCGACACCGCGCTACATTCAGATGTGTTCGGCTGTCCACGGGATGAACTCGAATTTAATGTACGAGTATATCCAATATGTCAGTGAGTCATGGAAAAGTATTCTGATTGTGTTTTGTTTGAAAGACGATTAAAAAAATACACACGTAATTGCTCAATTGTTCACTTCTGTCAGCACTCCCTGAGTGCCACTGTACTGTTTCTCATTATTCTATGGTTATTGCCATCATTTAATTTTAAACATGTCTGTTTAGAAGAAAGTTAAAGAAAGGAGAGGAATTCGCGAAGTTCATTAGGTGTTATAAATCCAAACTAATAATATTATAAATTCGAAAGTAACTCTGTCTGTCTGTATGTTGCCTTTTCACGCCTAAACCACTGAACGGATTTCGATAAAATTTGGCAGAGAGATAGATTGCATCCCGGGAAGGACATAGAATAGTTTTTATCCTATGATCATGTTAATTATGAACACAGGTTCTTAAACCTTAGAGATCGATACTTTTGACCAGTCTGTGATAAGTCACAGACTGGTCTAAAGCATCGATCTCTGTGATCGGCTTTTTTTTGTTACTTTATACTTTTCCTGCAGGGCTAGCATGGCCGGAGACATTTTATCCACGGGGAGAGGAGAAAATACTATTTCCCTCTGTCAATTTTGTCCACCCTCCGAGCACGGCGACATGGGTGGATAAACTATTCACGGTGGCAGTAAGCACGAGACGTTTTTATAGTACAATTAATTATATTTTCTCCAAGAGATATAGGTACTTAAACCCACCATCTAAAGACGAGGACAAATTTCTCCCTTTGTTATGTCAAAATATCTGTCATTTTTCTCTTCCACTAGTCGCCATGCTATAGACGGGGGGTGAGATAACTAATTCTCTTTCCCTCTGTTGTCGTGCTTTGGTAGGTGGATAAAATAATTTTATCCCGTGTCAGTGGAAATAACCGGTGGAGAAAAGTTTTATCCCCAGCCCATGCTAGCCCTGCTGGTGTCCTAAAGACAATGTTGAGTTCGGAATTTCGACCTTCCTTGACTATACATCTAATTGTCCTTTCTGAGGTTTTGGTAGCTTCTGCAGTTCATTTTAAAGTTTCTTTTTGAGTTTTAGCTTCTTTATCCATGATACAGTACACATCATAAACCATTTTTCTGGCATGTCTGCGTAAAATAGTATTTGGCCCTGGCATTGCAATTATATTAAAAATAGTAACACTCGTAACAAAAACTTAATTTAAAACAACAACAACAACAAATCGTAACAAAAACAAAACTTTAAGTGCATGAAAGTGTAATCGGGCGCGAACGAAACGTGGACGCGATGCGGGAGGCAAGGGTCGACTGACTGACGCTCCAATCGCGCGCTCGGAAAGGTGCTACCTCATTCCCCGCGTCCCGCTTGATAACCAAAGATACCTTGTGCGCATCTACGACTCTGGCCAAGTTACGTTACGTGCGGACTTTATTGTTTTAATAAAAACAAATGAATTCGCTGTCACTTGGGTTTAGTAAGCAAGTGATCTTTATAGAATAAGTACAACAAAAACACTAGACATACAAATCCTTAAATTAAATACAGCGTGGCAGGGACATTGATGCGCTAACTTTAACCATGAATTCAGCACATGATTTTAGAACTCCTAGCGTAGAAATTTACAGTCGGTCATCAAAAAAGAATCAGCTGTTTCATAGAAAAGTGCAATGCCTACGTGGTCAAAATGTGTAGATAGCAATTTTTCCGACGAGTAATCTGTAGACCCAGCGCAGACGACAGACTATCCGTGACGCACTTTTTAGTCTGTGAAAATAGAATCTAAGCAATTTTACGCAATATCGCATACGACGCGCAAAAAGTCCGGCGCACAAAAAATCCGTGTAATTCTGGCAGATCGCGCCGCGCCGCGCCGCACGAAAAGTGCGCGAAAAAAATAGAACGTTTGCTTCAATGCACGCTAACGCAGACGGCGCACACTTTTTAGGGTTCCGTAATTCCTGCAAGGAACCCTTATAGTTTCGTCATGTCCGTCCGTCTGTCTGTCCGAGGTTTAGAAAGTGTAATTTTGTAGGAGTGCGTACATCAATTACGCCGACAAAGTGGTAAAATAAAATTTTGGAAAATAATAGGTCTTCTAAAATGACTTGGGGGTTGCTAAAATTATTTTTCGATTTAATGCTCCAGTAAGTACTTAAAGTACAAAATATACATAGCAATATCTGCATTTCCATAGCGTCTAGGTACGTCCCTACAGTTCTGCAGACAGAATGATCGAAGATGTGCGTCGTGTGCGTTGAGTCTGTACTTGAGTCTGACTTTTTGCATTCCATGCAGACATTTTGTGCGCCGTAGACTCGATCGCACAAAAAGTGTGTCGTCTGCGCTGCACCGTATCATTACAGATTACTCGTCGGTGCACCACCTGCCACCCTGTATAATATATAAAAATGTGTTGTTATTTCAATTTGCCTCATTCCATTGTGTTTTCAGCTGCATTCGGCGGTCTCCTCAGCCTCATGCTCGGGTTCACCTTAATATCCGGTTTCGACCTGATACTGTTCTTTACGATCCGAGTGGCTTACGACGCCCGTACCAATGCCGCTGGCAAGGAACACAACAAAATATACGTTAAAGAATATAACACCAAGAAGAGCTGGATTGAAAATGCTATTATCAATCCGATCAAACCGAAAAATCTAGAAAAATATAAATTGGAGTATTTTGAACAACACAGATATTAAACGTTTTATGTGATTTTCAAGTACTGAATAGAATACAGAGTGTAAAAGACCCATCACGTAGTTGGTTTGACAATAAGCAATAATTATTGCTAGGAAATGGCTTATTTTTCGTGTGAAAAATCACCAGGTACAGCAGCGCGCAATAATACGCACGCAAAACATTGTGCTGCCCGTAAACACAATGTTTTACGTGCATTGAAAAGGAGCTGCCAGGGTATTTTAAGTAAAGTACAGTAGTACATTTTAAAACTTGTTTTCGTGAAAAAAGTTGGAACTTCCGCAAAAAAAAGATTCCCAGGTATGGTTCTGTACAAAAAATGATCTCAATGACGAAGAGAAGAAGTGAAGGCTTCGTTAAGGGGGAAGCGCTAAGGTAGCCAGCGATATTCAAATTTTCTTACGTTTTTTGCAATTTCCTGGTCAGTATTAAGTTGTACATTGATTAAAATATGATTCGCGGTCGTAACAAATATGTATTTACTGAATTATAATCATTACAATCAGTAATACAACTTGTTAAGTTAGTGTAATCCCCAAATGTCAAGATTTCATAAAATAGTCATTCTTGGGGATTACTTGGTCTTAGAGAGTTGTGTTGATGACTTTAATGATTATAATTCTGTAAATACATATTTGTTACGGCCGCGAATCATATTTTAAGCAACGTACAACTTAATACTGACCAGCAAACTGCAAAAAAGTAAAAAAAATGTATTTCGCGGGCTGCCCTGGCGCTTTCGCCATAAGGGTCTTTTATTACACCTGTTAGACTAGAATACAATAATGTTTATTGTTGCTGCAGGTGGTTATCACAGCAACAATCGCGGGGGGAGTCTTACACCTCACTCCCCCCGCGGGCCTGAGGTGACCCGCAAAGGCTAGCCGGGGATCGTGGAAGGTGCACAAGTTCCCATGATCCTCAGTCGAAGTGTGTAAGGGAACACTGGGGTCTTTTTAGGGTTCCGTACCCAAAGGGTAAAAACGGAACCCTATTACTAAGACTTCGCTGTCTGTCCGTCTGGCCGTCTGTCCGTCTGTCCGTCTGTCCGTCTGTCCGTCTGTCCGTCTGTCTGTCACCAGGCTGTATCACAAGAACCGCGATAGCTAGACAGTTGAAATTTTCACAAATTATGTATTTCTGTTGCCACTATAACAACAAATACTAAAAATAAAATAAATTAAATATTTAAGGGGGGCTCCCATACAACAAACGCGATTTTTTTGCCCTTTTTTGCTCGATATGAAAAATGGTAACAGGTAGGCACTTAAAATATTCACAAAATACTCAGTTGTATTTTAACTTTAATAATAAATAATAAAATTAAAATAAAATAAATATTTCAGGGTGGCTCCCATACAACAAACATGTTTTTTTGGCGTTTTTGCCTTGTGGTACGGAACCCTTCGTGTGCGAGTCCGACTCGCACTTGGCCAGTTTTTTTAAGAATCTGACAGACCTCTCCGCCCTCCCTGGTGTGGGCGGAGGGGTCTGTCAGGTCAGATTCTTCCAAGAGAATTTTCCACCCCGAAACAAAAAGAATGTGGTTAATTCATAAGGTTGGTTTCTCTACAACATACCTCTAGGTTGTACAGACGCCGCACATCAAGCTACCCGAATCTGTCAAATTTTCCCAATCAGCTTTGAACCTTATGCTTTAGCGATAAAGTTGAAGATCTATTAAAGAAATTTGACAGATTGTAGTAGCTTGATGTGCTGGCGTCTTTTATTTAGATGTGCTAAGTTTGAAAATACACTAAATGCGCGCGTGTGTTATGTATATTTAATTAATGCTAGTTTTGTAGAACGAAAGTATCTACTTAGTAATAGATTACAATCTGTAATCAATACACTAATAAACAATTTAACTCTATAAATAGAATAGTGTCAATTTGCACTTTTACACAATTCCGTAGCACTATCTTAGCGTCTGATAATTGTTAAAAACACTTTGTTCGTGTGTTACACGTAAAGCACATCAGTGTTACTATTATTCATTCAAAGATACACTACAGTCCGGCCATCGAGAGAATGTGTTCCTGACATCTGTCAGTGTGACATTTCTAGTAGCTAATAAAGATCAACGTGTTTGCTGACAGCTGGTGTCAAGAACGCATACCTACTCTCGTTGCGTCGGCCGCAGTATAGCTCAAATGGTTTGGTTCTTGTCGGCCTACGCACTATGTCCGCGTTGTCTAGCAGCTGTATTAGGCTAGCGTACACGCACGGATTTACCCGGCGGATCTGCCCGTACGGGTACCCGGCGGGCATATCTGTATGTGTGTGGCGATAAAAGTCACGGATATGTCTGCTTGTTGCGTGCCCGTCCCCCGTGCTCAAAACGAACGGATCGGGTACAATCCGAGCTCTGCCTGTACGTGTGTGCGCTAGTTCAGATGTGCCCGTCGGGTGGGTGGGCAGACGCGCGCTGGCGTTTGATTTATGCGGACGTATTGAACTTTTGTTAAAGAAAAGAAGAAGAAGGAACTTGCGTTCTCGTGGACTAACAGCATATCTGATAACTGCGTTTTCTTTCCGGATTAAAGGTTTTACTGTTTTAAGTAGATATTCAATAGCACATTAAGTCCATCCTCAGAAAATTGAACAAATCGACAGGTTCATGAATTGACAAATCCCTCAGTTTATTCATGTGACTACGCTTCCGTTCTTCAAGACAAATGAAACCACCACAAATTACAGCAATATTCAGCAGATCAGACATAGCGACTGTTCATAACAAAGTCACGATTATAACTGTTGCCCGTGAACGTGTGTGGTGAAGTAACGGATCGGATCCGAATAGTGCCCAGCGGTTAAATCCGTGCGTGTATGCTTGGCTATAGCCTCGACATTCACGTGTCGGTGAAATCTGTGTTCGTAGGCTTCAGCAAATTGTTGGATGATGGTGGTGACGATTATATGCAAGACAAAGTATGTAATGTATAATTCGTAATCCCTACTTGATAGGTAATATTTAAAATCATATGTCAACATTTTAATAAAGTGAATAATGAAAGACAACTTGTTTGAATTGTGCCTCGGAAAGCACGTTAAGCCGTTGGTCCCGGCTGCCATTTGTGGATCTTTGACAGTCGTTACGGGTAGTCAGAAGCCTGAAAGTCTGACAATCAGTCTTACCAAGGGGTATCGTATTACCCATTAACTGGGTTGTGGAGGTCAGATAGGCAGTCGCTCCATGTAAAATACTGGTATTCAGCTGCATCCGGTTAGACTGGAAGCCGACCCCAACATAGTTGGGAAAAAGCTTGGCAGATGAACTTGTTTGAATTGTATCATTTAGTACCTATCTGTCCCGTTGGTCTAATAGTGTTGTGCATGAGGTCCTGGGTTCCATTCCCGGTAGGTTCAAAGTGCTATTGGGTTTTCCATCTGGAATTTCTCAGTAGCAGCCCGGAGTCTGGATTTTGTGCCCGGTTGATGGGAATGGGTGTGCCCCTTATTAAATGGGACGGAAACATAACTGGCGAATTGTGGGTGTCGAGTTACACCTTTGTATAGAGTCATTCGGGTCAAGAGCACGCACTTTATTTTCTATGGTCTCACCGAACTATAAAAAATGAGATATCTGAGTTGATTGAATATAGAGTTGGTCGAGATTTTAATATATTTTCATTATTTAAGTAAATTTACGTTCAAGATTAATTAGATTTTTTTCTACATATGTTTAAAGTAACATGTTCCGAACGCGTACTCTAGCCCCGTAACGTGGGTAAAATTACGCAAGCCATAGGGTAAAAAGACGCGTACCGGGTAAAGGTACGCATTTAAAGAAATCTAAACGGATGGTAAAATAAAAAAAAGATTGCCGATAATGAACATTTATTAAACTTTAAGAAGATTATAATAGTAACTTTAGTACTTATCTGTAACTTAAAAAAATTAGGAACTTTGGAGATTAAATCTAGACTAGAGATAGACAGAGATCAAAATTACGTATTGGTTTATCATCACTGTATAATTAATTTTACTCATTACAAAAGTCGCATAGAAATATTCCGTTTTCATACGCAGTACAGTTCTCATGAAACCAGTCATTACAAATTATGCATTGGATCCAATCTTCTGTCGGTGGCACTTCGTACTTCTCGCCACAAATCGGACAATAAACAGATTCTTCATTCGCTTTCTTTTTAACATCTGTGTTGATTTCTTTTTAGGTTTATTATTTATTCCCAATGGTCCAGCTTGAGGTTCGAAAGCCACCCTCTTAATAACTTTCTTACTCTTTTCCAATCCCCTTCTTCTAATTTCTGTTTTTCTTCCAATTGTGCCTTGTAAGGGCTTGAAGTTATAATTTCGGTTCTCAAGCAAACTCCAGTTCTCTTTTTTTTATCAGTCATTTTTGGGAGTGGGCTCAACTGAGCTACTGTCACAATTTGTGATGTTGAGGCAATAGCCTTGATATTTAAAGATTCCACTCGTTTTTCTTCGATCTTTGTCTTTTCAGAACCTTGACTAATAATTATGCTTCCCCCTTTGTTCATCTGAGATCAGGGCTCGTTTTGGTGCTTTCCTTACATAGTTCCTCGGCATTTTAATGTGTTCTGAAAGATTAAACCACTTTTAAATAACTTTGGATATTTTTATTTACATTGGGGTATAAGTAAGCAACATGGGTAAAAATACGCGTGCGTACTTTTGACCTCGCACTCTTGCCCCAATCAGCATAAATATTAAATTATTGGTCACAATACACATGTCAATAAATTTTAGAGAATAATGATACACTTACATAGATACTACGATAATCGAACAATATAAATGTAATAAACTTACTGTCTTAAATCAATGCATGTAACTTCAACACACTTTTCCCCGGCACAAATATTCAAGGATTTTTTTGCAATTAACGTATTCGGCGACCTGTGGCGACAAGTACATATTTTGCGCTGGCGCGACACGTGGCTCCCAAACGGTGAGCCGTGCGTCATTAAGTTCCGCGAACACAGACCTCAGTCCCCCCACCTCTGTCGGAGATCGGGCTAGTGCGAACTTTTACCCGCCGCGAGCTCTTACCCCGAATGACTCGTCATTCGGGTCAAGAGCACGCACTTTATTTTCTATGGTCTCACCGAACTATAAAAAATGAGATATCTGAGTTGATTGAATATAGAGTTGGTCGAGATTATAATATATTTTCATTATTTAAGTAAATTTACGTTCAAGATTAATTAGATTTTTTTCTACATATGTTTAAAGTAACATGTTCCGAACGCGTACTCTAGCCCCGTAACGTGGGTAAAATTACGCAAGCCATAGGGTAAAAAGACGCGTACCGGGTAAAGGTACGCATTTAAAGAAATCTAAACGGATGGTAAAATAAAAAAAAGATTGCCGATAATGAACATTTATTAAACTTTAAGAAGATTATAATAGTAACTTTAGTACTTATCTGTAACTTAAAAAAATTAGGAACTTTGGAGATTAAATCTAGACTAGAGATAGACAGATATCAAAATTACGTATTGGTTTATCATCACTGTATAATTAATTTTACTCATTACAAAAGTCGCATAGAAATATTCCGTTTTCATACGCAGTACAGTTCTCATGAAACCAGTCATTACAAATTATGCATTGGATCCAATCTTCTGTCGGTGGCACTTCGTACTTCTCGCCACAAATCGGACAATAAACAGATTCTTCATTCGCTTTCTTTTTAACATCTGTGTTGATTTCTTTTTAGGTTTATTATTTATTCCCAATGGTCCAGCTTGAGGTTCGAAAGCCACCCTCTTAATAACTTTCTTACTCTTTTCCAATCCCCTTCTTCTAATTTCTGTTTTTCTTCCAATTGTGCCTTGTAAGGGCTTGAAGTTATAATTTCGGTTCTCAAGCAAACTCCAGTTCTCTTTTTTTTATCAGTCATTTTTGGGAGTGGGCTCAACTGAGCTACTGTCACAATTTGTGATGTTGAGGCAATAGCCTTGATATTTAAAGATTCCACTCGTTTTTCTTCGATCTTTGTCTTTTCAGAACCTTGACTAATAATTATGCTTCCCCCTTTGTTCATCTGAGATCAGGGCTCGTTTTGGTGCTTTCCTTACATAGTTCCTCGGCATTTTAATGTGTTCTGAAAGATTAAACCACTTTTAAATAACTTTGGATATTTTTATTTACATTGGGGTATAAGTAAGCAACATGGGTAAAAATACGCGTGCGTACTTTTGACCTCGCACTCTTGCCCCAATCAGCATAAATATTAAATTATTGGTCACAATACACATGTCAATAAATTTTAGAGAATAATGATACACTTACATAGATACTACGATAATCGAACAATATAAATGTAATAAACTTACTGTCTTAAATCAATGCATGTAACTTCAACACACTTTTCCCCGGCACAAATATTCAAGGATTTTTTTGCAATTAACGTATTCGGCGACCTGTGGCGACAAGTACATATTTTGCGCTGGCGCGACACGTGGCTCCCAAACGGTGAGCCGTGCGTCATTAAGTTCCGCGAACACAGACCTCAGTCCCCCCACCTCTGTCGGAGATCGGGCTAGTGCGAACTTTTACCCGCCGCGAGCTCTTACCCCGAATGACTCTATCCCTTCGGGAAATACAGGCATGAAGTTATGTTATGTATCATTTAGTTACATAATGAGTAGGTACTTACTTACCTTTGTTGTCGCAAACGAACTCCGATATCAAAGCCATCTTATGTACCTACATTATAATGAGACTGCAAATGTGTGGACATACTTATACCTTTTCCTTTATCCTATCAGCTCTCCTATCAACTCGGGTATACCCGAGTCGCATTAGCGTGGCAATCGATCATTGACCCACCTACATTTTCTAGCATTCTTTATTTCAAGAAATGAAATATACTTCGTAAACATCCTGAATCAATATCTATCGTGATCTTCAACATCTATATAATATATAAAATTAAAAGTCCTGACTGACTGATATATCAACGCACAGCCTAAACCACTGGTCCAAGAGACATGAAATTTGGAGGGTGTGTTCTTTGTGAAGAGTAGGTAAGAAAGGGTTTTTGGAAATTCCACCTCTAAGAGGGTGAATAGGGGAGGGTGAAATTTTTTCGCGGATTAAGGCGCGGGCAGAAGCTATAGTGTTCCAAAAACGAAAAACCATAATTATTGTTTGGGTCCCTACGGAAAGATATTAGAGAAAGGGCAATTACCTACTGCTATTGCCACGCTAAAGCGATTCGGGTATAGCTTAATAATGGTCAATCAATCAATATTAGCCGTAGAACTGATTGCTGTGGGTTACGTGTTCTTGAGTGGAGACCGCGAATCAGCAAACATAAGGTAGGATGCCCTCAGGCTAGATGGAGCGACGATCTTCTCAGGGTGGCTGTTGTTGTTATGAAAGTTGCCGAGAATAGAGATGAGTGGCGTGCGATTGGAAAGGCCGTCCAGCAGTGGACTGATAATGGCGGGCAAAGTGTTTTTGTATATTTTGAAAGGAAGTAGTAGCCCAGAGTCTGGATTTTTGCCTTGTTTATGACTTAGGCTCTCCCCGAGACCTAAATATATCTGGCGAAATCCAGCTGCACTTATAGGCCCCTACATATTCCTTTGGTGAATATCGTCGTCATGTAATCCAAACTAATATTATGAATGCTGAAGTAAGTCTGTACCTTTACCACCTACCTCCAACCACCTCGGAACCTTTAGCACCTTTTCACGCCATAACGGCTGAACGAATTTGGATGAAAAAAACACAGGTAGTACGTTCCCGTGGAATAATTTCTAGACGCGATGCCGCGGCATAAAGCTAGTAATTTATTTATTTATCCATTTATTTCAGGCATCAAGGCCCATATAAAACACATACAATACAATATTAATAAGTTAAAAATACTATAAATACATGTACAACATTATAATTACACTAAAAATCTAACAAACTAACGAACACGAAGTGTCTGCGTCGTGTTTCGCTGACTGGTGTCATATATCTGGCCACGAAACCAGCGGTACCCAACACCCTTCGGCCAGAACTCTTTCTTGAGGAACTTCTCGAGATGATGTGTCGGAACACGCACCATGAACGACTTGAAGTTCGTGTTGTGACGCGACTCCAACTTCTCGAACCTCAAAGTCCAGTTGGTCTTCACACGCATGTACTCCACGATCTCCTCAACCTTCGTGGAGTGATGCAGTCTGGACACGTACAGCTGCGTCGTCAGGATTGCTGGACGCAGCAGCATGTTGGGTCCTGCCAGCGCGGTGCCGCACTGGTTCCGACAAGGAGGCTTCTTCTTCTTCTTCTCCAACATGATAAAACCATCCTGGTCGCACGTGTCTTTCTCTGGATCCTGTCTTTTCAAAACCTTGTTGGGTTTCGACCGGTTCCGTTTACCGCCTTTTGGTTTATAATATACTAGCTTCTGCCCGCGACTTCGTCCGCGTGAAATTCGTACCTACTTTCCTCTTAAAATTTTGAAAATGTAGGTATGTTATGATCTTATCATTTATTTAGATAAATAAGTATTCAGGCCAATTTTTAAGTTTTTAGATCAAAGGGTTTTTGTATTTTTCAAATAAACTGTACCCCGCTTTTCACTCCAACATGGATGGAATTTTGAAAAATCGTTTGGAAAGTATTCATAACTTGACTCAAAGACCCATACCCATTTTCGAGTTTATGGAAGCAAGCAGTAAAATCCAACCCATGAACTTTATTACCCTTTTCCAACTTGGTAGAAGTCGATTTTTGAAAAACCTTAAAACGCACTTTTAGGGTTCCGTAGTCAACTAGGAACCCTTATAGTTTCGCCATGTCTGTCTGTCCGTCTGTCTGTCCGTCCTCGCTTAATCTCTGTGACCGTTAGAACTAGAAAGCTGAAATTTTGTAGGAGTACGTATATCAGTTACGCCGACAAAGTGGTAAAATAAAATTTTGGAAAATATTTTTTTTTAGGGTAGCTCCCCTACATGTGAAGTGGGGATGAATATTTGTTTCATCATCTACCGCAACGTGTGGGGTATCGTTGAATAGGTCTTCTAAAATGGCTTAGGGGTTGCTAAAATTATTTTTTGATTTAATGCTCCATTTACGAAATATTAAAGTTTAAAGTGCAAATTTTTGTTCCAGTAGGGCGTCCCCCCCCCTCTAAAAGCTAAACTACTGGCTTGAAAAATCTGGAAAAATTCTCGATGATAGTGCATTTCATGAACTTTAAAGGAAAAGTATAGCGGTTAAGATAACTTTATTAGTTTAGCAGTAATAGTCGTTGAACTTGGGTGTTGGATAATTTTGTACCAAATACAAAATCCTTAGCATTAATCCTTTAAAGTGACTAAGATGAAGTAGTTGCTTGTTTATAATGGGTAAAGACTTGCATTGAAAACCAAAATATGTTTTTTTTTTTTTACCTATTCAGAATAAAGAACAACAGAATCGTACTACATTGTGATATCGGGCTACTACGGAACCCTACACTGTGCGTGGCCCGACACGCACTTGGCCGGTTTTTTTATTTTTAACCGATATCAAAAAAAACTGGCTAAGTGCGAGTCGGACTCGCACACGAAGGGTTCCGTACCACAAGGCAAAAACGCCGAAAAAAACATGTTTGTTGTATGGGAGCCCCCCTTAAATATTTATTTTATTTTAATTGTATTATTTATTATTAAAGTTAAAATACAACTGAGTATTTTGTGAATATTTCAAGTGCCTACCTGTTGCCATTTTTGATATCGAGCAAAAAAGGGAAAAAAAATCGCGTTTGTTGTATGGGAGACCCCCTTAAATATTTATTTTATTTTGTTTTTAGTATTTGTTGTTGTAGCGGCAACAGAAATACATCATGTGTGAAAATTTCAACTGTCTAGCTATCGCGGTTCTTGAGATACAGCCTGGTGACAGACAGACGGACAGACGGACAGACAGCGAAGTCTTAGTAATAGGGTCCCGTTTTTACCCTTTGGGTACGGAACCCTAAAAAGGAGGAGGTTCTCAGTTCGTCGGAATCTTTTTTTTAAGTACGTTCCCGATTACTCGAAGACGGCTAGACCGATTTGAATTTTTTTTTTTTGTTTGAAAGGGTATACAATACTTTTCAGGTGGTCCCATTGTTATCAGGTCAGGATCTGATAATGGGATCCTGGAGAAATCGAAGGAACTTTTCAAATATTATAGGCACACCTATAGGTAGTGATTTGGGTATTTTTTATAGTAACTCGTGCATTTGCTCTCGAAAAGCACTATTTGGTGAAGTGGAACTGATGATGAAGACTACAGATGGCCACCGGAACTACTCAATAATAAATATATCACGGGTTGCGATTCGATTACTTTAACATGGTTGCTAAGCAATGTATGCTCGTCACAATGCAAATGGTGAAATGGAGCTGATGGTGAAATACCAGGAGAATTCCTCAACAATTAATGTCCCTGCATCGGGAAAAGCAATATTTTGGTAAAGGTGATGAGCAAGTTGACATTAGGCTATTGTAATTTAGATAAATTATAAACAGACCCACTAAAAAGCGAGAAATAAAAACGTTTTAACAAACAAAAAAACCGACTTCCAAAATAACACTACAAAGTGGGAAATAACTTTAATTTCGGAAGACGGTGGCAAAACTAAAATACAGATCCAAAGACACCGACTTCCGAAATTAAGGTTATTTTTCACTTTGTAGTGTTTTTTTTTGAAGTCTATAATGTTTATAAACCAAATAAATAAGATTTTTCATATAAATTGTGTCCCCTCTTTTTATCCCCATGGGGATGGAATTTTGAACACTCGTCTGGGATGTTTCTATGACCTGACTTAAGGATTATTTATACCAATTTTCCAGATAATCAAGCCACGCAGTAAAATCGTTCCTTGTAAAATTAACGACCCTTTTCACGCAGTTAGGGGTAGATAAACCCTGATACACATTATTCTTTATTTTTAGTTTTAAGTATACATACTCAGTTTCGAGCTAATCGGACAGCGCGTTAAAATTCTTCCATACAAATTTTGACACCCCCCAATCCCTCTTTAGAGGGTAGTTTAGAAAAACAAAAATGCCAAACTTCATTATTTACTTAGATAAGTATTCGTGCCAAGTTTCAAGGTTATTTTTATTATAACTCAAGGAATAAGATTTTTCATCCAAACAAAATCCCCCTTTTCACCTCCTTAAAGGTTGAATTTCCAAAAACCCCTTCTTAGCGGAGACCTACTCATCACAAAGAACACACTCTCCAAAATTCATGTCTCTAGGACCAGCGGTTTAGGCTGTGCGTTGATAGATTATGTAATTAAAACCAAAATTTCATCCCCCTTTTCACCCTCTTAATGGTTTAAATTCTAACAACACCGTTGCGTTACCTTCCAACCATAAGCCTAGATAATAAATTTAGTGATTTTTCTTCGAAAATTAAGGAGTTTACATACGCAACTTCATCCCCCTTTTTAACCCTTCGGGGGTAGAATTGTCAAAAACGCTGAGACACGTATAAATTAATTTTCAATCCTCAATCTAAACACAAAATTTGAAGATCCTAACTTCAAAACTGACTGACTTTCATATAAACTTCCATTCCCTATTTCACCCCTTTAGGGGTAGAATTCCCAAAAATCCTTTCTTAGTGGATACTTACTCTTCACAAAGAACACACCCTCCAAGTTTCATGTCTCTAGGACCAGCGGTTTGGGCTGTGTGTTGATATATCAACAATCAGTCAGTTTACCATTTTATATATATAGATGTATATAGGTACTTTACAACTTGTACTCTTAACTAGTGACCCGTTCATGTTTCCCACGGGTGCAATGTACTGATGTAGCGACATATGATCGACTTTTTCAAAGATCAAGATTTCAGTGACCTTATTGTGAGTTTTTTGACCCACGTTCGATTGCGAGCGCATTAGAACTTAGTATGGGAAATTAGGTTTCTCCTAGAGACCACCAGGTGGCGCTATAACTTTTTCCATATAAAATTCTAACGCGCTCGCAATCGAACGTGAGTGAAAAGACTAAGGCCACTGTACCATAGCATGGCCCGTACGCAAAATACGCGTATTGACGTGGAGTTGCGGACACCAGCCCGTATTACCTATTACCATAGCATTATTTGCTTTCCTATAACTAAGGGGGTTACTTTCCTTTTAAAATCTGAAGTGGCTCCTCAATCCATACAGACATTACAATCAGCCTATAAAGGTCCCACTGCTGGGACACAGACCTCCTCTCGGTGAGAGGGAATGGGCCATAATCCACCACGCGGGCCCAGTGCGGGTTGCTAGATGTAAGACATGGTGGTTCAGGTTCGATTTTTGACAAATGCATGCACTGATTGGACAGGTCCGCTCAATCTGTGTGGTTTTTCTCAAAAGATCATTTAAGACACCAATCTAGATGGTCTTCACACGATCTGACCAAGATTTTGTCTGGACTTTATAAGAGAGTTTATAAGTGACCTCTGAGTTTGTTTCGGCCTTTCTTCTCAGAATAGTCAGATAGAAAACGTCTAGTTTAAAAAAATATAATTGACGTGTAAAAGTGTTTGTACAAACCTACTTACAGAAAATAAATCATTTATCATTATCATTTATCTTGCGTACTATATCTAAGTTTAATATGTATGTGCTTTAAACATACCTTTTCGGAAACGAGCAATTTTCATAAATGCTTGCATCTCGATCCGCTGTGTAGTTTAGAAGAATAACGCGGCCATACAGACAGACACGAAATCTAAACTAATAATTATTTTATAGAGAAACGATTTGACTTTTTGTTACTCTTTCACGCTAAAACGGCTAAATGGATTTGGATGAAATTCGGCACGTGGATAAACAATGACCTGGAGAAGGACATAGGTTACTTTTCTGCTCTTCCAGGATCGCAAACGAAGTCACGAGCAACAGCTAGTCTAGTTTATATGATGTATAGAAGGGTAGTTATAGAACGACCAATTGGAACCGTGCACCCAGCTTCTGACGTTTCATAAGTGCCCATGTAGGTTTATGTGAAATAAAACATTTTGATTTTGAGTTATTTGCTTAGGTTTTGAGTGCTTATGTAGACAAGGTAAAAATAAGATGAGTGTTGTATTTTCCTTACATGTAGATTGCTCGGTTTCCCCCTCAGACCAATAATTTATTGGTCTGAGGTTTCCCCCGATTGCATTGTTTAGATTTGTTTTAGATAAGTACTAGGTACCTATTTATGAACATGAAAGTGAATTCATGAGTGGTATTTCTTTACTATAATTATATAAATACTCATAGTAGGTATAATATAATCTGTAATTGTAATTTATTTTACATACGCTATATAATCTATCTATATATATAAAATGGTAAACTGACTGATTGTTGATATATCAACACACAGCCCAAACCGCTGGTCCTAGAGACATGAAACTTGGAGGGTGTGTTCTTTGTGAAGAGTAAGTATCCACTAAGAAAGGATTTTTGGGAATTCTACCCCTAAAGGGGTGAAATAGGGAATGGAAGTTTATATGAAAGTCAGTCAGTTTTGAAGTTAGGATCTTCAAATTTTGTGTTTAGATTGAGGATTGAAAATTAATTTATACGTGTCTCAGCGTTTTTGACAATTCTACCCCCGAAGGGTTAAAAAGGGGGATGAAGTTGCGTATGTAAACTCCTTAATTTTCGAAGAAAAATCACTAAATTTATTATCTAGGCTTATGGTTGGAAGGTAACGCAACGGTGTTGTTAGAATTTAAACCCTTAAGAGGGTGAAAAGGGGGATGAAATTTTGGTTTTAATTACATAATCTATCAACGCACAGCCTAAACCGCTGGTCCTAGAGACATGAATTTTGGAGAGTGTGTTCTTTGTGATGAGTAGGTCTCCGCTAAGAAGGGGTTTTTGGAAATTCAACCTTTTCGGAGGTGAAAAGGGGGATTTTGTTTGGATGAAAAATCTTATTCCTTGAGTTATAATAAAAATAACCTTGAAACTTGGCACGAATACTTATCTAAGTAAATAATGAAGTTTGGCATTTTTGTTTTTCTAAACTACCCTCTAAAGAGGGATTGGGGGGTGTCAAAATTTGTATGGAAGAATTTTAACGCGCTGTCCGATTAGCTCGAAACTGAGTATGTATACTTAAAACTAAAAATAAAGAATAATGTGTATCAGGGTTTATCTACCCCTAACTGCGTGAAAAGGGTCGTTAATTTTACAAGGAACGATTTTACTGCGTGGCTTGATTATCTGGAAAATTGGTATAAATAATCCTTAAGTCAGGTCATAGAAACATCCCAGACGAGTGTTCAAAATTCCATCCCCATGGGGATAAAAAGAGGGGACACAATTTATATGAAAAATCTTATTTATTTGGTTTATAAACATTATAGACTTCAAAAAAAAACACTACAAAGTGAAAAATAACCTTAATTTCGGAAGTCGGTGTCTTTGGATCTGTATTTTAGTTTTGCCACCGTCTTCCGAAATTAAAGTTATTTCCCACTTTGTAGTGTTATTTTGGAAGTCGGTTTTTTTGTTTGTTAAAACGTTTTTATTTCTCGCTTTTTAGTGGGTCTGTTTATAATTTATCTAAATTACAATAGCCTAATGTCAACTTGCTCATCACCTTTACCAAAATATTGCTTTTCCCGATGCAGGAACATTAATTGTTGAGGAATTCTCCTGGTATTTCACCATCAGCTCCATTTCACCATTTGCATTGTGACGAGCATACATTGCTTAGCAACCATGTTAAAGTAATCGAATCGCAACCCGTGATATATTTATTATTGAGTAGTTCCGGTGGCCATCTGTAGTCTTCATCATCAGTTCCACTTCACCAAATAGTGCTTTTCGAGAGCAAATGCACGAGTTACTATAAAAAATACCCAAATCACTACCTATAGGTGTGCCTATAATATTTGAAAAGTTCCTTCGATTTCTCCAGGATCCCATTATCAGATCCTGACCTGATAACAATGGGACCACCTGAAAAGTATTGTATACCCTTTCAAACAAAAAAAAAAAAATTCAAATCGGTCTAGCCGTCTTCGAGTAATCGGGAACGTACTTAAAAAAAAGATTCCGACGAACTGAGAACCTCCTCCTTTTTAGGGTTCCGTACCCAAAGGGTAAAAACGGGACCCTATTACTAAGACTTCGCTGTCTGTCCGTCTGTCCGTCTGTCTGTCACCAGGCTGTATCTCAAGAACCGCGATAGCTAGACAGTTGAAATTTTCACACATGATGTATTTCTGTTGCCGCTACAACAACAAATACTAAAAACAAAATAAAATAAATATTTAAGGGGGTCTCCCATACAACAAACGCGATTTTTTTTCCCTTTTTTGCTCGATATCAAAAATGGCAACAGGTAGGCACTTGAAATATTCACAAAATACTCAGTTGTATTTTAACTTTAATAATAAATAATACAATTAAAATAAAATAAATATTTAAGGGGGGCTCCCATACAACAAACATGTTTTTTTCGGCGTTTTTGCCTTGTGGTACGGAACCCTTCGTGTGCGAGTCCGACTCGCACTTAGCCAGTTTTTTTTGATATCGGTTAAAAATAAAAAAGTGCGTTTTAAGGTTTTTCAAAAATCGACTTCTACCAAGTTGGAAAAGGGTAATAAAGTTCATGGGTTGGATTTTACTGCTTGCTTCCATAAACTCGAAAATGGGTATGGGTCTTTGAGTCAAGTTATGAATACTTTCCAAACGATTTTTCAAAATTCCATCCATGTTGGAGTGAAAAGCGGGGTACAGTTTATTTGAAAAATACAAAAACCCTTTGATCTAAAAACTTAAAAATTGGCCTGAATACTTATTTATCTAAATAAATGATAAGATCATAACATACCTACATTTTCAAAATTTTAAGAGGAAAGTAGGTACGAATTTCACGCGGACGAAGTCGCGGGCAGAAGCTAGTAGATACATAAATACAACAAACATACTACTTATATATACTATTATAAGCAACGAAAATAAATTACAATTACAGATTATATTATACCTACTATGAGTAGGTATTTATATAATTATAGTAAAGAAATACCACTCATATACGACGATAGACATCTATAGATACAGTATACAGCACCCAAACTATGAATTCAGCAAATGATAGATATCTATTATAGTATACTAGTTATAGTATATAGCACTGAAACCATGAATTCAGCAAATGATAGATATCTATTATAGTATACTAGTTATAGTATATAGCACTGAAACCATGAATTCAGCAAATGATAGATATCTATTATAGTATACTAGTTATAGTATATAGCACTGAAACCATGAATTCAGCAAATGATTCTAGACGTAGCGTAGAAAATTATCGTCTGTTATCAAAGAAAATCTGCAGTTTCATAGAAAACGCGGTCAAATTGTACAGACGCCAGCACATCAAGCTACTACAATCTGTCAAGTTTCTTTAATAGATTTTCAACTTTATCGCTAAAGCATAAGATTCAAAGTTGATTGGGAAATTTGACAGTTTCGGGTAGCGTGATGTGCTGGCGTCTGTACTTATGGCAGAGCATTTTTTAAAATAGTTAACCCCATTTTATGTCCACGCAATCACTGTTCATTCCAAGATAGCCTGGAAGAGATCCCAGAAAGCGAAAAGTAAGTATATTGTTATGTATTTTCTGCATATCGAACATCAATCAATGTTATCGCAGGTTCACAAGTCCTAAACCCGCAAATTTTGTCAGGATAAATGAAAACGAAGATATTTTGTGAGAAAAAAAAATGTGCTATAAACTCTAAACTCGGCTTTAAACTCTAAAGGCTTCTACTCGAATACCGTTCACCTTTTAAACCCTGTTTTATCCAGACAGGAAAAAAAAATCATCCATTATCTGTATTTGCTAACTCTACACATGATAATCTCGCATTGGTATTCTACATAGATATCCGAGTATTCTATGATCTCATGTTTATTAAATAGGAAAGGAAGGTTATTGTGAATTAATGTCTGATCAAATCGAAATGTCTTACTACTTAGATTATATTTATTAATAATAAATGAATAAAAAATCTATATTGTAGACCACATGATCCATAAAACACAATAAAAAATGGTTAATAAAAAAAACAGTAGCTTTTAAGCATGCAAAATCAAAATCAAAATGTTTTATTTCACATAAACCTACATGGGCACTTATGAAACGTCAGAAGTTAGGTGCACGGTTCCAATTGGTCGTTTCCTATGGAGAAGAACCGGCAAGAAACTCCATGGTAACTCTTTTTAAAAATAATTGGCTTTTACAATGTTTCCTGATTAGAGTAGGTATGGGAGGACAGCGCAGGCCTGTTAACAAGTACCAAGTACTTGATAAAATAGAAAATGGTCTACAGATCTAAACTCTATAAGGCCTACAAAGTCCTCACATTTACAAAATAAGAATCTATCAAAAGGATAGATAAAAAAAATAATAAAAACCTACTAAAACCAAGTGTTATGATTCTCAAATTAACCACTAATAAAGAGGTGAAAAATTTCAAGTGTCTGTATATAATGTCAAATAATAATAATAATAATGGCGTCGATGACGCACAGAGTGGGAGGAAGCACCAACAGTATCTTGAGGGTGTTTGCTGAAAGGCTGGATGGGCCTACCATGGGTAGGTTTATCAAGCTTCATGTATTGCATGGGGCTTGATGAAACTATCTGTGTTCTTTTACTATTTTTCTTTTATTATTTTTCATCTTTTTTTTTGTTTCTAAATATTATACTAACATAGTTTATAAGATAATTTAAGTCACTAACACAACGTGGGCCTATGTAGTCTGTTAATAAAATATTTTTATTTTTATTTATTTTATTTATAATAAAGAAATTATGTCAAAAAGTACGTAAAAAAAAAACATCGTAATTTGAGAGCAGTTAATAGACATTTACATAGTTATGCCGTTAATGAGAAGCCAGGGAAGCCACATGTGCAGAAGGAATTATTGCCAGACTAGCTTGTCTTCAACGTAGTCTTTAATCTTATAATATGCTTTTCTGATAAGGACACGTTTGATGCGGGTTTTGAACTTTCCATCGCTAAGTTCTGTAACCGGCTTTGGCAACTTGTTATAAAAACGGATGCTGTTTACAAGAAATGACTTGCTAGTTTTAGTTAATCTAAATTTAGGTAACACAATTTCATGTTTACTACGTGTATTTATATTATGGAAATCGCTTCTTATTTTGAAGCAAGCCCCGTTTACTCGATAAGTACCTAAGTATACGTGTTCTTAAGTTAGAAGATACCCACCAAAAACATTTTTATGTAAAATGTTGCCAAGACGAGACCACATATGCCTCGCACTGTCAAAAAGTTAACAGATCTGATGTAGAGCCAAGTTTCTAAATCTACACGCCCTAACTCTACTAGCCCTAACTTCACAAACTCTACACCTTAGTCAAAATATGGAATTGGCCGTTTCGTTACTACAAGATCTATTGTGTATTTTATTATTGAAAAGTAATGAATAGTAAATACATTTTTCAGCATACGCTCATGTGGCCAAGCCACATACTTTGACAAGGCGCAAGGCAAGGTGTAGTTTGTGAAAAGGCTTGTAGAGTTAGAGAGTGTAGAGTTAGAAGCTTGGCTCTACATGAGATCTGATAACTTTTTGACAGTGCGTGCCAATGTGGTCTCGTCTTGGCAACATTTTACATGAAAATGTCTTTGGTGGGATTTTACATCTTTTTGTAAGTTGCTGATATATGTATTTTATTATGTATAACAAGGAGTCCCTATATCAATTTTCAGACCTCTGGCATCATTTGCTGAAGTCTCATACAAACTTCGGGTAGAAGTTCCAAGTTTTAGAATTTTTTTATTTATGTGTACTAATACTTGCTTACACTCCAAATTTCAGCTTTCCAGGACTTCATTAAGTACCCTAAGAGTTTTGATGATCACCAGTCAGTGCCGAAATCGGGGTTTTTTAGATATTAATCAAATCTAAAGTATAAGAGTTATGCAATTGAAACTTTAATATGTATAATAAGTCCACTATTGACATCATATCCCGAAAATTTTGTTATCTGGTTTAATCCAAACCCACGTTATGAGGGTTCAAAAAAAAACGACGAAGTGCTTCGAGAAAAGGTAGGTAGTGCCCTTGCGCTTTGCTTGGCTCGTCTTGGCGGGGGTACTCCCGAGCCCCCAGATTACACCTTCATCTGCCTAGCCTGATCCCAACTTTGTTGAGGACGGCTTCCAGTCAAACCGGGTGCAGCTGAATAGCAGTATTTTACATGGAGCGTCTGGCTGTCTGACCTCCGCAACCCATTTTCTAGGAAACGATACCCCTGGGTAAGACTGGTTGTCAGAAGCAAGTATTTTAATTTTTAAGTCCAAACAATAGATTTTTTTGTGAATATATAATTGCTTCATATTTTGCAATAAAATTACCAGCGTAGTGTCATCGCGCTTCTCTTTCTTTTCTATGCACTCCGACAGTGACCGCGCTTTAGGTCATGTCAGCCCCTTAACCTTCGATCGGGCGGCGCAGCTGTTATTATCTAGCCACGAGCCACTCTCTGCACCTTGTCGATATTAAATAACATTCGCAGTAACACAATGACTTTTAATTCAGCATTAGGTAACCGTAGGGATTACTTGAAGTGTAGATTATGAAGTAGCTGTTATATAACTACGATATGGATAGTATATAAATGGCACACACACAGTTCAGTGACCTTTGTAAAGTAAAGTTCTTTCGTCTGTTCTTCAGAACCTTTAATTAATTTATGAATTCGCTTACTCCTTCGACTTTGACTTCTTTCTATAAATCGTCCATTCAGAATTAAAATGAAACATACTTATATAAAAACTTATCCATACTAATATTATAAATTCGAAAGTAACTCTGTCTGTATTTTACCTTTTCACGCCTAAACCACTGAACGGTTTTCGATAAAATTTGGCAGAGAGATAGATTGCATCCCGGGGAAGGACATAGGATAGTTTTTATCGACATACCTCGCAGGCGAAGAAAAATATTAGCAAACTAAAACTAAGGCGTCAAAATGTTTTACGCATCGCTGTCGACTTACCAGTCGACTATTACCATGTACCCAAGAGACTGGCAGCATTGCCACGTTGTTTGGCAATGCACTCCCTTAATTAGCGACTACAGAACATGGCGAGTTAATGAGGTCATTATATGTGGAAGTAGTTATTGAAACTAATAACCGTAAAACGTATTATCCTATCAACATCGCAATTCTCTGTGTTACGTAAAATAATATGAAGACTAGTCTGGCTTGCTTAGAGGAAAGTCTTTGTAGGACTGTAATGAAAAATACTTCGTATAATTAGAGGTGCTACCCCATAATTAAGTCCCCGTCATTATTTATTAATGATTAAACTAGCAATGTAAGTACTTAGTGATGAATTTTATTAGAACTATTTCAGGTTACAGTGCAGTTAATGATTAGTACCTATTTTATTTAAATTCATGTGCATGAGGGAAAATTTAACTTCATGTGCATGAGGGAAATATTTGTGACAAATACCTAAAGGTAACTTCTAGTAGGTATTTCCAGTTTTCTATTGTTACATAGAATGCACTGAATATTAATGCAAGCAATTATTGAATGGAACTAAAATCCGTGTCTATTTCCGTGACATTGCTTATACGCTTTAGTTAAAATAAATATAGGGTACACTTTCACGTGTTAATATCGACGCAGAACCACCTTGCATTGCACTGCAATACCTACAAATGCAAGTTATAATACACAAACAAACGGGTTCGCGTTTGTTTGTGTATTATGTCTAATCACATCAATCATTGCGCGGGTACTGGAGTGGATTCCACCATCACTTTCAGAGTTTTCCAAGATAGCGTCTGCGATATAAAAATGCGCCCGCGCCGGTGTCACACTGCGCACCATCAACATTGAGGAAAACATGATGAAACCACCGGTGAGAGCTTGTATTCTTGTACACAAATAAATACCGTATCATTGACGTGTAATGTAATAACTGAATTCTACTAATCGCTACAAAGGAGTCTCTTATCAAATAAGATTATCTACTTAAAAACCTCTGGCATTGATATCTTTCTTTCAGTGTCGTGAGATCCTTGGTAATTGCGGAGTGGCAGCTATCGCTCTAGTAACGTAGATATTTAATGAGGAATAATGTTTTATTAAGTCAAATACCTGTCTGCCGCAGCAGCCTTGTGTGAGAGCGAGTGAATCTGAAGTGAGTACACACATTCGCAAAGTATTTAGTGTTGGTTTATTTTATCACTGTATTAACAAATCATTGTGTAGCAATTTCTCTATTAACACCTAAGATAAACGTGGAGTAATAAATAGGCTATCGCCTGATGGTTACCAGTTTATATCTAAAATGATTGTGTTATTATCGTGAACGGTTCGTAGCTATCAGTCTGAAACAAAGTAGTGCATTACTATTTTCAATTTCAAGTAGCCACTATCTCAAAAATGATTATTTTTCCCTGGAATTGGCTAAAAACATGATTGGACACACACAGTCGCAACTTGAATACTTAACATAATGTGACATAAACTAATTTAATTAGGTTAACTTTTTGACAATATACCAACAGATCGCAGTTTTCTTTGAAAACATGTTAATCTAACTTAGGTAATCAACAAACAGAATACTTACGTGATGTTTGGTGGCTGAGTTATTTTCTTAGAAACGTTTCGTCTTTCTTAACGATTGGGATTAGTAGCCTGTCACATATGCTTATAGTATGGCAATAGTTACGTTACATGTTCTTATCTTAATTAATGTAATCAATCAAATTCGATATGAATCTAGTGCGTATAGACGCACTAGATTAATATCGAATGCCTTTAGATATAGAATACTTGCTAATTATTGATAAACTTGGTGTTTTTTATACTATCAACATGTGTTCCATTTTCAGTACACAGATTTTCGAATCAAGTTGTAGAAAAGTTTGGATGTCGTGTGATATTAAGTGGTCCATTTCTTGCAGTTCCTTGATTTTGCAACTTTCGCACGGAGATTGGACATCATGACACGCGCCAACCCATGGTACATCCTGGGGACGTTACTCGTGGCTACCAGCTGTACGCAAGCTAATGAGGACTACAGTAAGTTGAATTTGTTAGAATAATATTACGAAAAAAATCCGCAGTATTTTGCTGAAATATGCGTACGTGTTGGTTAGATAAAGGAAATGCATACAATCCATACTAATATTATAAATTCGAAAGTAACTGTCTGTATGTTACCTTTTCACGCCTAAACCACTGAACGGATTTCGAAAAAATTTGGCTGAGACATAGATTGCATCCCGGGAAGGACATAGGATAATTTTTATCGACATACCTCGCGGGCGAAGCCGCGGGCGGAAGCTAGTAATCAGTAGTAGTATGTATGTTTAGGTTAAGCTATTTATCTATGGGCCTGCGTTGCCTCAAATAAATGGATTATTATTTATTAATATTATTAGGTGGCCTATTATCCTGAGCAATTTGTCAGGTTGCTGAGACTTTAGTGCCAGCCTAGTAAGCAATGAATAAAACTTCTTACTAACAAGATGTTGTATTGTTAGCAACAAAGACGCGCTGTAACTTTAGATGATATTTCAAACGGTTTGTTAGACACTAATCGAGGCAAATTACAGTGCTCGCTGGCAAGTTTTATTTAATGCTCAGTATCCAGTTTATTATGTTTGGTCGCGTGTGCTTGCGCGTACCATGTCGTGCCTCGGCTATGTGACCGCACACCACATTGATTGGCTCATTACCTAGTATTATTACTGTCATAAAGGTGACTTTTTTGGTAATCGTTATCCCGCGGGACACTATCGTATCGAGTGGAATTATATTTTATTTATTTGTTTATTTGTAGACCAGACCGCGCTCCGTAATTCAGTACACCCAATAAGTAGAAATGGTAAAATCGTGTTTATGAACGAGGAGCTAATGAGGAAGCTGGATGACGAGCACGAGACCTGGCACTGGACTCCGTGGCTGAGGACGAGGCTGGAGTTCACGGATGACGGCATCGCGCGAGAGGCCGAGTGCTCGTCCGGGGACTCGATCGAAAGTTTTCCTGATGGCATCTTCAACGGTAAGTTAATCTTTATCTAGAATCCTTTAGCAACGGTTGTCTAATAGTCAGTGCCATGAAAGAAAACCAATTGGCATATTCACGTTTTAACACGTAATTCTTTGTAGAACGCGATACCCTATTCAAGTTCAAGCGTTTAATTTGAATTCCTTTGAAAAGTTACTGTACTGCCAACGAGCTTTTGTTTTCGTGTGAACATGGAATATAATTCGAGTTTTGCAATTTCAGACGATCAGCTGCGGCAGGGGGCTTTCATTCTCTATGCTCTGTTTGGAATTTACTCATTCACACTGTTGGCTATCGTGTGTAATGACTATTTTATCCCGTGTGTGGAACTTATTTGCGAAGACTTGAATATTCCTCAGGTACTAAATGGCCAATGTTAAATATTATTTTTCTGTTGGCGTTTTGCGAGGCATCTTTGCATGCATAGGAATGCATGCAAAGATACGAGAACTGTTTGTGAACTTGACCTTTTCTATTTTGTTTCAGAATGTCGCTGCCGCTACGTTCATGTCAGTCGCCACCTCTTGTCCCGAGTTCTTTGTCAACGTTATATCAACCTTTTTAACTGAATCTGATATGGGTATCGGGACAATTGTTGGCTCTGCCATCTTTAATGCGCTTGGTGTTGCTGCCGTGGGAGGTCTTGCTGCTATCAGGGTACCTATTCTTTAAAATACATAATTATACCTACTATTATCTATTACTAGTAATAAATGGTGTTGATTCAATAAACGTTGTATATTGCAGCCAATTCCATTAGAAGCAAGACCCGTCACAAGAGACGTGGTTATCTATATGGTTAACGTCGGTGTGCTGGTTGCCTTCGTATGGGACGGACAAATTGAATGGTATGAGGCAGTTGTGTTGGGAGTCCTGTATGTCCTTTACTTCATCGTTATGTTCAACAGTGTGAGAATGTTCGCCGTCTATGATCGATTAGTCGCAAGATGTTTCAAAAAGGACAATTTAGAAGGTATGGTACCTACTAATCATTTATTAACATATTGTTAAGTTATGTAAATATTATCTTGGAAATTAAAATATAATAAGTGTATAATATAAAAAAACAAATTGTAGGTATGTTAGTACAATCTACATTTTTGAAACATTGAAGGTACCTTTGTTTACTTTCAGTTGCGGTAGTAACTCCTACTGAGAATGGAAAGTCAGTTGAAGAAGGCGTGAATAACAAAGGTTTTACCGACGTTGTGAATGTTGTGAATCCTGAGAAAGTGACCGTTGTGGATAAAGGTAAGATAGTAATATCCGTCGATCAAGTAGCCAACAAGGTTAAATGGGTTTTAAATATAATCTGTAAATACATTTTTCAGCTGAAGAAGATGTGATTGTTAAACCACCGAAGAGTGTATTCCGGTTTCCCAAAGAAAACTCAATGTTGTATAGATGCTGGTGGTTGTATATTTGGCCCTTGAAGCTGTTGCTGACGTTGACGATTCCGTCACCGACTAGGTTCAGGAGGTTGTACCCTCTGGCTTTCTTCATGTGCATTGTTTGGATCGGAGCCAACTCTTACTGTGTGTCCTGGAGCATGACTGTTATTGGTAAGTTATTCTCAAACAACTTTCTCATAACAACAGAAAACTCTTGACTATTCTAATCATTTACGATACTATGTTTTAAGACAATGGTAAACCATTATCATTACTACCATTCTAATGATTTGTACTTGCAATAGTGCCATGAGAAGGTCAAGAGTCAGTGAATTATAATTTTCGTCAGGTCAAGAATAACAACACTGATTCTGTCTATCCACGAATGATAATTGCAATTTATTCAGTACAAACAAAATTCCAAGATAGAGTAGCTAGCTGTATATCCTTTCTAAACAAGATTGTCCTTGTTCGGATAAATTCGGTCTTGACGGGATTTAATGCGCTCAGAGTGAAATACGCCCGGATTTTTATTAGAGACTGGACATACTCGTATATTTGACTTACAAGAAGGCTGAAAATGACCTTGTACTATGGCCGCAAGTGTGAGCCTCGAAGTAGTATCTTAGAAACCGTTTGTAACTCACTTCGTCAAATATAACGATAATTCATTGAATTACATTTGTTAAATAATTGATGAATAAAAAAAAATATGAAGAAGGAGTTCAAGTTCAATTGCTTTGATCACGAGATCAATTAAAGCAAAAAACGTCGCAATCATTATAACAGGCAAAAGAGTAGTTATTACTAGACCATTGAACAAATAGTGTGGTGTACTGGAAAAAAAAACCTAAATGCTAAATACCTTGATATCCAGTAAGAATAATCTATACATATAATAAATCTGTAGAAGGGTCAATTCTGTACATTGAAAATATTGAAAAAATAAATAGCGGGGGGTGTTGCTGGATCGATACCAAACCCAAATATGTGATTAAAAAAATTTTTGTCTGTCTGTCTGTCTGTCTGTCTGTCTGTCTGTCTGTATATGCAGGCATCACGAGAAAACTAACGGTTCGATTTCGATGAAACTTGGTATAATTATACCTTATTATCCTGGGCATAAAATAGGATACTTTTTATCCTGGAAAAATACGTAGAAAAAAAATTCTTATTTTTCGGTTTTATTCATAGACGTTGTTCTGTAGAACCGCGAACACACGTTGCATTACCCGTAGTGGATAATTTTCCATTTCAATTTAAGAGAATACAGTTTCCTGTAGCTTTGTGTTACGCCATGACAATAAATAAGGCTCAAGGTCAGACCCTAGGAGTTGCTGGCGTAGATCTTACCGCGAGTTGTTTTTCACACGGGCAACTTTACGTAGCTCTTTCCCATGTGAGCAGTCCAAGAAATCTTCATGTTCATATTCCGGACGAGCTCACTAACAATGTTGTGTATGCTGAAGCTCTCAATTAACTTTCTGTCGCATTGTCACGATTACTTTTTTATTATTGCAAACTTTTCGTCATTGTCAGTAATTTACTGCTACATGCTACTTATCAAGGTCGGAATTACTATGAAAAAAATACTTACTACAGAACGCGAGCTCAACAGCAGTAGCTCAATAGAGGGATCTCCTTAATTATTATAAGCTTAGCCGTATTTGGGTCCAATAGATATTTATAAGATGTCATTGTCAGAGTTACTCAAAATGGAGAAATAAACCATCCACGCGAAGACCGACATCCGCGCGGACGGAGTCGCGGGCGGAAGCTATCTGCAATATAATTGCAAATTGATTATGATCGATGATTGATCAATTATTATAATTAAATTCACCTTAAAGGAATTCCTAAAATGATTACTTACATAGTTATAAGTATTATTTACTGACAATTTATGGAATGTAGATTATTGGATAGATAGGGTACCTATATAATTGATGAACCTCGCGAACTGCGTGTAACTTTTTCCTTTCCTTGTTACTTTATTTACTGACATCTTCCTTGTTGTTTCTCGATAGATAATATGCAAGCGTGGGATCATCGATATTCTATTAGTTTATTAATTTAATTTTTTTCTTCAGGACACACATTTTTCATTCCGGAATCAGTTATGGGCATGACGTTTTTGGCATTCGGTGGGTGCCTGCCCGAAGCCTGCTCCATTTTCATCATGTCAAGGCGAGGTACGTACTGTGGATTTGATCAAGGAGAAATCTAATTTAAGATATTTTATTCATATCGTTTATTTCTAGAATTGCGTCTGCGAAAGTTTTGGTTGCTAAGCGAATGTTTCTATTGTCAATCATTCAGTTTTATTGGTTTGTTGTTTGTATCCTAGCGCTTCACATTTTGTTCAGTGGCAGTTATATAATAGTTTATTTCAATAAATTCCCAGATTTATTCTCACAAGACTCAGGTTTTGTATTATGTTCTTGTTTATTCAATTGCTGATTTTAAAATTTGCGTCCCCTAGCTATGCGTTGTTGTAATTACTTACCTAGGACCTATTGTTGCGCTTGTCAGGTGGTCGAAATGTGTACGTGTGCAATTCCCTAAAGTTATATTTTTATCTTAAAATATTAAAATTAGCTATCATATCGGAAGCTAAAGATTATGTAGATTATGTGTTCACGATTTCAACCTCATTAGTACTCAAAAATTCAAAGATAAAGTAGATAACATGTCTCATAAGAAGTTTATTGTCATCATGGATCATCAAACGTTTAGATAAGATTCGACTTTAGGAAGACTTTGGAAAGATAATGCATATAAAAACAGCCATGTTATCCATCTAATTACGCCCATGTCAAAATACAATCAAGAAGAAATCCTCATTAATTGGTTTGTAACAATAGTACTATATACTCGTATAAGTAAATACATATCTATTGGAAATTCTGAAAATCTAATCTACTTCAACTAACTTCGTTCCAAGTTTTCGCAGAATTGACCTCATTGTTACAAATATTTAGAGGTTTCCTTTAGGGTTGTATTCAATGTTTCTTTGTAGCGAATACTAGCCAACTCTCTTAGAGCAGAAAACTACTCTTTTATTCGCAAAGTCCTAGCGATTACTGCATAAAATCGTTTCATGTGTACTGTGTATATTTTAGTTATATACAATTTTGCGTCAAGCGAAGCAATGCGAATGACTAGTTTATCTACCATTCTTGATAACCGGATTTAAATAAAAAAATAGTATAATTTTAGATTAAAATCTTTCGTTTATCTCTGCCTTAATTCTTGATAGGTCTATAAGCGTTTCGCTGATTAAACTGATAAAAGGTTTGGTGTATTTATCCCACGTGTTTTTGTTATAGGCGAAGGTGGTATAGGGGTTTCAAATGCTTTGGGAGCTAATTCTCTAGCGATATTGTTTGCGTTGGGACTACCATGGCTGATCAGGACGTTGACGCTGCTCGGGCAGGGTGCGGACGACCCGGTGGTTCGCATCAACTCCGCCGGCATTGACTTTGTTGTGGGCTCTCTGCTCGTGGCCGTCGTCTGCTTGTGGATCGCCTTGTTTATCGGCAAATTCACTCTCCGACGAAGCCTTGGTGCCATACTCTTAGTACTCTATGCTATCTTCATCACATTTGCGATCCTCGTCGAAATGGGTATTATTTTAGACAGGGGCATTGAAACATGCTGAGAAATTTGTTCGCAGTTTCATTGGATTAAGATAACTGAGTTAATCATCAGTAGATGTTATTAATTCCCTTTGGCTTAGGATACGCTCAGACAGATCACTTTAATTAAGTAATGACAGACAGCCACAAAATGTGTAGGTACAAAATAATAAAACGAGTATAACTGAAACTTGTCAAGATGGCAATGGAATTTAAATAATTCCCTTGTCTTTCTAGAAAAATATACAATAATTTTGTTGATATAGTACCTATCGTAAATGATTAGAACGATGGGGCTGCCCAAGTTCATCCCGCGTATCAGGCGCAATGATTTTCTGAATAAAGTATCGTTGCTATTCGGATCAGTGCTTGAGGTGAAGATAGTTATCTTTTATGAAATGAATAAGAATTTCGCTAAGCTGTGGATCAATGAGCTATCCTTAAAGCAATAGAAACTTGTTATAGGAAATACCAAGCTAGTGAATAGAAACTTATTATAGGAAATACCAAGAGATGAAAAATGTGAGTCAGGATCTGATTAGGTTGCCGATTTCGATTTTGATATTGGACTTTTATTATACTGGGTGATTGGTTCAACGAGGAGGAGGATAGTTTTTTCACATTACGACTTTTGAGGAAAGAGAAAGTGCGAAATGATTCTCGAAATAATGGGGAAAAATAATGCAGGTAAAACGGAATAATAAATTCGTTTTGCGAGTAGCGATGTAACCCTCACTATGTACTTGTAGGTAACTATTTTAATTTAACTTTTTTTAGCTAAATACCTACATGTTGCTTTCTTAAGGCGATTAATGCATCTCCTTCGTCGGACCAGTCACTCTGCCCATTCCTGTACTTTTATTCGTGATATTAGCGATGTGTTTTGGATCGTCAGCTAAACATTATAAAGTTAACAATATAATTACTTTTATATAAAATTTGCGTCCTTATGCATTTTTAGATTAAGTTATGACTTTCAATTGATTCCTATCGCGTACAGAATATGGTGGCATTGTATTTTTACGACTGATAGGATGTACATATACTTTACTAATTAACTTTAATTAGTGATTAAGTGACTATTTATTTAGATTGTTACATGTATCTTATATTTATGTATGAAATATTGAAGTTGTTAAATATTGTATTAAATCAGGATATGATTAATTCCAAATAGAATTGGTAGATTTATTAATTTTCATTTTTTATGAGCTTTTTTGTTTTGTTAAGCAATTGTCATTTTTAGGAAATTATAGAATGTGGAATGAGTTCGTAATCTTTTATTACGTTTTACATTTTGTCAGTTACAATCAGAGTATATTTTAAATTACATATATTTATAATTACATATCACTTACAACTAAATATATTATGGCCTAGAAATTACAGGTAAGGTCATACAACGTTGTCTCTTGTGTTCACTAAGCTTTCAGCCCCGGTTACACCTGAAAAATGTGAAACATGCGTTATTGCTATACCTATATATATAGGATATATTTTCCTTCACGTGCTTATTGATAGATGGGCGCCAAACAACATACGCCTGAAATAAATTCTTAACACTGAATTATTTTCGGTACTGTAACTTAGAAATATTTAATGGCTTATCGTCTGTTGGTACTTTTGACGATCAGGCTGTTATGAAGGTATCTCATTCTCATGAGTGCGTAGGTACAAATTAAATATTATACTGAAAAGATTCAAGCAAGTATATATATATTAATAATATGTATGTTAAAAACTGTTACTAAATGAATGGCTGTGCCAGATAAGATCACAATTAGCAACTAACTGTTTGCGATCTAAATACACAATCATTGATTGATTTACATGCCTAATCTCTTTGTGAACAAACAGAAGACTGCCGGTTTACTATCGGTACCTGTGTACCATTTAAGAATGACATCGTGGCCGGACAGGGTCGCTCTTGTGCAAGCGCATGGCAGATTTACGAGCGTAGCTCAAACTCGGCCAGCTCACTCAGCTAAAACTTAGCTACTAATTGCGAATAATATCTGAACGAACGAGCTCAGCGTTAATTGTAATTAGTCAAGCTACAGATCAGATGGCTGTTATTAAGTGCAAAGTAATCGAATTGGTGATTTTAGGTATGCAATTTGATTAAAGTGAATTTTGATGGGCATTCTGTACAGAATAAGCGTTATCACCTACTGTTTCAAGCGACGCTGAGTTCGAGCACCGCTTGGGGTCTTAATTATAGTTATAGTTATCTTAAAGCTAATGAAGTAAGTAAGGAAAACCGACCCAGTTAATGGGTAAGTGTTACCAGTCATAGGAATGCCCTCGTTATTTCTCCGTAATCGTGATATGTATGTCTTAGTGGCGACTACGACGTCGTGGTTGGTGAAGCAGAATAGTATCGCCACGCATAGACCCTGCACACAAAGACACAACATTTAACCGAACGTGTCAAAACATTATTTTCAATACGCGTAAAGAAAAGTCAAAACAATTTTAATTAAAAGAATCCATGTAAAAATATGATAATTATATACTAGATGAAAACAATTATAGCGCTGCAAAACAACATTAAAACATCTATTGATTGCTCTAAAAACTACTGAAATCGTTTCTATATTGATTGACACTGAACAAACTATATTCAGGCATATGCTCTTCTGAAAATTGCGTCAAGGTATACTTAATATAATTATGACAACGTAACGAATTTAGATCTAATGACCTTTTTTACTGTCACAGCTAGTCACAAGGGTTTGAGCCCGCGTGCGTGCTAGACAAGCATGCGTGAGCTTAGCGCGTATGATGCATCCACACCCCGCGTGCGTTCGGCATGTTGTATGACTGTAAACAAAAGCATGCGGGCGGCGTGCGAGATACGCATGCGGACAAAAATCCGCATGACAGGAAAAAGACCTTTACTGGTATAAATTGTAACCTGTAAGCTAGTGAGAAGTGCCGACATAATCTGATAAGTCTTCTCCCAAGGTGAATCAGGCAGTGGTCGAAATGGAAGCAACACAAAATGCAGTCCGAATAGGGGTACCTGTGGACAAAGGAATGAAAAATTATAAACACCGTTAAAACCGTTCTGATAAATAAGTATTGCCTGTTAATCACAGGATTCACAGGCAATAGTTATCGGAACGGTAAGATTAATTATATTCATCACAGGATGAGTATATTAATCTTCTATATAGGGTAGCAGGGATATCGACGCGTAAACTGTAACCCATGAACTCAGCACATGACCTCCGAGTAGGGCTGCCATCACCTAAATTAGTGACCCCGGATAAAAACTTCAAAAACCCCGGACATTTGGGTGAAATAAAAAAAAAACCCCGGACTCCCTCGAAAAATAAATTACAATAAAATAAAAAATCGTTAAGTACCTATCATATTTTTTTTCTTATTTATAGAATATCAATTTAAACCTCAACAATAGAAATGAAACGCTTAATTTATTAATGAATTATACACTCTTCTCTATGTGAGAGGTATTCTGTTAACAAAAATAATTAGGAACACTTCTTTTTGGAATCAATGAAAATTTAAAATAAAGTAAATCAAAAGCAAATTATGAATTGACACGAGCGCACACATTTGCCGCGCGGCTAATTTTTAACTATGATTTATGCTTTAATTTATTGCAAATCATTCAAAGTCGGATTTCCCCTAACACAGAAAGTGTCCGGGTTTCACCAGGACACTTTTTCAGGACCCCGCCCGGACGCTCCCCGGACGCTCATCAAACTAGGACAAATCCGGGGAAACCCGGACGGATGGCAGCCCTACCTCCGAGCATAGAAATTATTAGTCGGTTATCAAAACAAAATTTGCTGTTTCATTGAAAAGTGCAATACCGAAAATGTTCGCAATAGTCCGAATAAGGTTCTTACGGTAAGAAAAATTTAAAAGTTGCCGGAAATATGGAAAAATTCGGGAAAACTGAAAGAGCGTTTTTGTTGTTTTTTTTTACTTTTTGCAATGACAGGGTTATGTGTTTTATGTGTATCGGGGTCGAAGCATCGCTGGGCAAATCGTCGAACGCTGAGTGTTTGACCAGATTGGAAGCGCAGGCGCGGCACAGCGAACTCAAACATGTGAACTTCATTTGAGTATCCATGGTGGACACGCGGGCGTAGCTCGTTCATACAAGTGGCCGCAGTGGGTGCGCGGGCGGCCTGCGCTGGGACCGGGGTTCTCAAATTAGTTCGAGCTTTTTTTCTAGTAAAAATAAGTCTTCTTCATCCATAATTATTATATTTTGACAAACGCTGGACACGACAACACGCAGAACACCGCCGCGCTCCATTGCGTACAGGCAGATCAGTCTGGCCAAGCACTGAGCATTGAACGATATGGCGAATGTTAGACAGTCAAATCATTCGATGGCGGCGTATCGTGAAATGGCAAGGCAGATCACGATACAGCCATTTCTATCGTCAGACGACGACATCTACAAAACTTGTAGATGAGTTGTCTAAAAGGTGAAAGAAACAGTATTATACTTAAATACTTGTCTGATACAACGACAATAGTTACATGTACGATGCATGTTTTATACACGACATGATTTCACAAGCCACACTTTGTTGAAAACAAATCACAACTTGTTGAAGGGTGTCAACGCAGGGTAAGTGATCTTAACATCTAGTTTCTGAAAGCTGACTGATACAACATCAGCCAATCAAATCACTTGACATGAGTTGGATTATGACATATTGTTATTAAGCCCTTCAGTAACCGGGGGAGTCTGATAAGGTACTGTTAATTATAATGACTTGGAGGTAAACAGGTAGGTAAGTGACGGGTGGCCGTCGCTACTACACCGAAACCTCAGGGAATAGCTTGCTACAGTTCAGAATTATGTATCTAATGTAACGTTGAAAAGCCATTAACAAATATAAATTCTGAGTAGGACCTTAAACTAACGAGTGGCAGTCGAACCCGTAATGGTACTGAATCCCCGTTTGGAACCTAGACATTTTTATCTGAAATGAAGTTTAAAAGTAAAATCACGAATTCATAACTCGCAAGCATGTAAATATCGCTTTAGAAACTTTAGTTCGCAGTAGCTATGATTTTCGCTAGACGCATATAATCACTTGAAAATAGATCGCTGAAAGCTGGAAAAAATTTATTCGCTTTGTTATAAAGATCTGGCAAAAGATACAATAGCAAATACGCACGACTAAACAATTGCTCATAATATAATATCGCAGAATACGAATAGTACACACTTACGAAATGAAAAAAAAAAACAATATTTGACTGCTCAGAAGACGGAGCAAAATCTCCGTACTTCATGAATTATAAATAGGTACAATAGTACTAATTTAAGCTCTCTATCTCCCACACTCGCCAAAGAAAACTCTGTTCGTCTTGTACGAACTTAAAATAACACTGGGCTAATAAAGAAAAAATAAAACAAGAACCAATTAAATTCATTAAAGTGTATTAATATATATCAATTACCCCGTAAATGCGTAGGTACAAGTAGCGGCACGTAAGTTGGCAAGAGTTTTTGTAGTGGGGGAAGTTTGTGCATGCACAATTTCATACATTTTTGTATGCGCGAACTTCCCCCACTACGAAAATCTCTTGCCAAGTTACGTGCCGGTAACTGTAACACACTTTGATGGCTTTCATTTTGACAGTTCAATAACATTCATTGCCTTATTTACGTTGTCGAGTAGACAAATTACACAAGAACATATCAAGCAATGATGCAAAAATTATTCAGATTCTGATTGAAAGTGTGTAACGCAATTAGGGGTGGTTTGTTGCTACAAAACATAGGTACCTATACCATTTTCCATTTTCATTTGAGTTTATAAAACATATTTGACGAAATCATGTAGCTTAGTATAGCACATAGTATTAGAATAGTTTTACAGTGCTTCATAGGTACACATAGTTTTATTATCAACTTAGAGTATTTCAATTTTATATTTGAGCCCGGAATGAAATTACCTGTTAAACTAGGTACCTTTCGGTCAGCTGTGGATACAGCTTGCCATTTTTTTCTTTTTTTAAACAATCCACTCTATTTAAGGGCGATAATAGTAGATTGTTGCATTGAGCGCCAAGTGAGTTATTAATGCACAAGAGTTATGTCGGTGCCCGAGCGCATGCGAGGGCACTAAATTAACACGAGTGCATTAATTACTCACTTTAGCAAGGTGCGTAAACTACTTTTCTTTCAACTACCAATCTACCTACCGTGATTAAATATACCTACTCGAAATAAAAACTCAAGTTAATGAAAACAAAGTTTTCCTAAGCTTTTAAATATTTATCCCGCGACTTTTGCGGCAAAAGGTTATTAACAATTTCATTTGCAGCTGTTTTTATACTTTCCAGTACCCCTAGCACGAATATTTGTAGGTTTCGTATTGCATTCATATCGCTATCGAATTTAACTTGGTTGCTAAATATGAAGTATCAAAGTTATACGAATGGTACAAAATGCGCGCCATTTGTTTTTTTTTTCACCAAGTCGGTTTTATTCAGCCGATTTTTATTTTCAGCCACTATCTTTTTGATCTAATGCATACATTTTATATTAAGCTTAATGGGAGGGACACATTAAACCTCTGTGGTAAATTTATATCTAAATAAAAAAAGTAATAAAAAAAAAAAAAAAACTGACTTCTGCGGAGCCTTCAAATGTCATGAAATGTAAATGTATCGTGTCTTGGGATCTGTATTTTAGTTTTAGGTTTTAGCCACCAACTTCCGAAATTAAAATTATTTCATAATTTGGAGTTCATTTCTTTTTGAAGTCGGTTTAATTTTTTTAAATTACTTTCTTATTTCGTAATTTTTAGTTTTAAGTAAAAATTGGAATATTTGTTTGCAATAAGGAGGTAATAGTTTTGTTTTTAAATATTGCACTAGAATTTGACCAAGGTTTTGAGATGTTTTCCCTTTGTCACTACACCTGTAGCTCGTATCAATAAACCAGGCCGTCACACTTAGTGTAATAGTCCGTATCTTGAAAATTACTGAATCGATTTTTGATGAAACTTGCACTGTTCCCTAAGTTGAAGTAAATGTAAGCCAAACAAAAAAAATGGTCACGATCCGATTAATAGTTGCGGAGAAATGCGTGGACCATCATACATACATACATGTCATACGTCTATATGTATATTTGTTTGGAAGCCCTAAAAGATTGTCATATGTGAATATAATGCAATTCCAATAATATTACACACACAATATTATTATTATTCCAATATTATTACATACTTGTCGAATTGATAACCTCCTTTTTTTGAAGTCGGTAAAAAGAAAAAAGAGTGCATTAATAATGAAAAACTGTGCAACCATGAGATTTCATACAACATTTCTGCACTGTTTTGGTCCGAACCAAAAAATATGTCCTTGGTGATCGGTTTTGTAGTGATTAATGATAACATTACTTCGTAGTTGAAAGAATACAACATTTTCTTTCCGTTTTTTTAAATAAAATCGTCTGCCTTTATTTACATCATTTCCAGTAATAAAAATAAAGAAGAGCATAGTAAGAATACTCGTAACCGTCTATTACTGAGCGTAAGAAAGAGGGTTATTGTTTTATCTGCTGCCTTATAAGAATAACAGCAGATTTGCAGGGGTTTGTAAACAATGGACGGTTTTCGTATCTTCACACTTTCAATAATATTGTTATTACAGTCCATTTCAGACTTTGTGCTGACTTTCTCTGTGCCGCGTGATAAATGAACTTGGCTTTAGATTATTTTGTGTAGAAGACTATTGGATACCTAATAGTTTTTTATTACACTATCATAAATCTAGGATCATATTTTTTATTCTGTTTGAATAATCTTCGACATAAATAAAAAATTAATGCTGTTCGCTGTTAAGCGCATCACTTGTGAACGGCTGGTCCGATTAGTTTTTTTTTTTTATGAATTTTATCACAGTCCGAATAAGGTTTTAAGGAAAACAAAAAATGGAAAATTTGCCCAGAATATTTGGGAATTGAAATATAGTTAGCAAGAAATACACATAAGTAGGTATTGAAGCTCACATATGAGCAGTAATTCGGTTATTAGGGTTTTGGGTGGTTTATTAGGTTGACTGGTAAAATGCTTAGGTATGCCATTAAGTTCACTTCTGTACATTTGTGTCTTTATTATATTGTCATATATCGACTCATAAATCTTTGATCCTAGATATATAATACTGTAAAAGCCCCCTGTGACTGTTGCTGACACACGATGGCAAGTGCAGAATAATAGGGTCTGCCGAGGGTCTCGCTGGCTTATAAATAGTACCTAGACGAGCACATTGCACACTAGTTTTAAATATATTTGTCCATTTGTTTTATGTGTTGTATTAATATAATACTAATATTATAAATTGAAAAAATATATGGTTGTAGGTATGAAGAGGGTAATCTTCGGAAATAATGATCCGATTCAGAAAATTCTTTCATTATTGGGAAGCTAAAGTACCTATTGCCAAACTAGTCATAGAATATTTCATCTTATGTTAAAACAAGAAATGTTACGTGTGCAGAAGTTGTTAAATAATAACCAGGTACAGCATAAAGTCTAGCATGAACTAAAAAACATATAAACGTACCAATATGAGAGCGGCTCGCGCGGCCTTCCTTACCGCTACAGAAGAGCGTTGGGTAGCAGCTGGGTGCAGCTTCGTCAGGAGTACTCGCACCACGTTCACCAGGAATACTGCAAGCATAAGGAAAATTTAGCCTAAATGAGAAGCGGCTTGTGTCTCAGCAGTGGGTTCTTTAACCTCCACGGACACCGGCCTCCTCACGTGAGAGGGAGTGGGCCGCAGAAAGGTACAATTACATACATAAATTTATAAAGTAACAAGTTTCTTGTTCCACTGACAAACCCCGTCGCATTGCATCGCTTGTCCAATAGCGCGGATAACTTCATTTTCGCTTAGCGTTCTTTCTTACTTTTTTGTTTTTGCTTGGTGCCTAAGAGTCCTAGCGTGATGTGATCTAGCCTTCTTATAGCCTTATTCCCTATTCTCGCTTTATATTGTTCTATAGCTGTCACTATAGGCTCAATTATTTACAATTCATAATTTTGTTTAAAAGTTATTAGTGCTGTGTTGTGTGTTGGTGCTACTGGTGGTGTTGTCCAAGTTGTTATTTTTATCAACAGTCCGCCTGATATAAGGTAGTCGCGTGACACTTCCTAACTTTTAATTGGTTTATCGGCAAATTGGATCGAAGCGAAAAGTAGGCGGACTTTGAACTGAGTTTTACTTTACGACTTTTCGGTAGATATGTTCGTTAGAGGTGATATAATATTGAGGGCCGGTTTTTTAAGTGACAGAAAACTTTTGTCTTAGTTATAATATTACAGATGGGCCGAAGTCGTCACATAGTGGGTGCTTGAAGACGGGCGTCGTCACTGAGGCAGGCCTAAGAAACGCTGGCGTGACGATTTGGACTCGTTCGTAACTGATTGGACGGAGAAGGCGCAGCACAAGGAAAGGTGGAAGAATATAGGGGTGGCTTTTGCCCAGCAGTGAGAAAATACAGGCTAACAGAAAAAAAAGTTGCGGTTTGATAGCTCTGTATAGAGAATATTTTGAACTGTAATATTTATTCTACAAATAAAGTTATCTGTTATTTATGAAAACGAGGGAGATTGCAGATTATCCTACTAATGTCACTAATATTTGATTTTGTAACTGGCTCAATCACGCATAGCAACCCAACGGATTTAAATACAGATAGACTGCACCCTAATTAGGTAACACACTATCAATCAAAATCTGAATCATCATTTTTTTAAAAATTGGCTGATCAACAACAGCGGCGGCCCTAAATTTTTTTTTATATGGTGCAAAATCTTAACGTGGCGCCCCTCTATGTGCCATGTTCCTATGATATATGCATATGCAGTTGCTTGCTTGCTATTGCTTGCATGTGGACGATCGGCTTTATAGTAAGTTACTATCATCAATGGCTGGTGCCTGGTGGACTGTCCACCACAACCGTGGTCGCATATCGGTTGATTTCTCCAATGACGGCGCCCGGTGCCGTCGCACCGCTCGCACCACCCAGGGCCGCTACTGTCGTTTCAGCCGATAGACGTCCACTGCTGGACATAGGCCTCCCCCAATTTTGGGAGGGTTTGCCATAATCGCCACGCTTGGCAGGCGGGTTGGCGATCGCAGTATGGTATGATGGTGGAATACATAGAGAACGCTGCTGCCCATTCTCCGGTACGACTCTTAGTCGCCTTTTACGACACCCACGGGAAGTAAGGGGTGGTGCTATTCTTTAAGTCCGGCACCACACAGACGATCAACAACGTAATTAACGCAATGAAGGTTGTTGTACTGTCAAAATGAAAGCCATTGTTACTGTTAATGTGTTACGCAACGGTTAACACACATTTAATTCAGATGCTTTATTCCGGGTGAATATGAATATTATTCTCATGCACGTCATCATCTGCCTAGCCTTTTGCCAACTATGTTGAAGACGACTTTCAGTCTAAACAGATGCAGCTGAATACCAGAGGGCCTAAAAAGGCCACTTTGGCAGAATCATAAAACGATAACATAATGGACTGTAAGGACAGTTAACCGTTAAGTTAATCGTATTGGTGAAGCATTTTCAGTTATTTTTTTTTTGTCTGTGATAAAATAGCAATCAATTCGATCCAAATCCAATCCCAATCCTTTGAATATACCTACGAAGTATCGCGAAAAAAAGAAAAACACGGACAGTCTTCGCCATATTACGATTCATAATGTTAACCTTTTATGATTCTCCAAAGTGGCCTTTTTAGGCCTCCTGTATTTAAGTAATACTCATAGGTATTCATACGAGTGAATATGGTCAAGCTTTTCGTACGAATATCAACGTTAATCTTATACAAATAACGTTGAAGTTCGTATGAGACGCTTACTTACTTCGCAAAGTACCCTAGGTCCACGGTTTGACTCGCATCCCAGGGGAACTCTCCTACTTCCTTTATCAGATGTGTGGTCATACTTTCTTTCTCTATGGCACCAACATCGTAGTCGCAAGAAAAATAATCAGTTGACTTATGCATTTGGGTCGAGGGTGAAGTTTTATGAGGGCCAGTTAGTTTTTTTTTTTTTTGTGATACGGTGTTGGTATGTACTACATCCGTAAATATGACCACACATGTCTGATACACGCAGCTTAAAGGCAATCCTACTTTCTTTTTCTTCGAGTTCCCCTGGGATGCGGGTTAAAACGTGGACCAGGTACTTTGTCAAGTAAAATAAAAGTCTCATAAGAACGTGAACTTTATTTGTATAAATTTAACGTTAATATTCGTACAAAACACTTGCTCACGTTCACTTCTACGAATATGAATATTACTTGTATGAGAATAATATTTATATTCCAATTTTATTTACTTAAATAGGTATTTTTTTTGTATTAAGAAAGAGCATTTCTAACACACAACCTATTTTACAATTTAACACTAAAATAAATATACAAGTATAAGTACTTGTATATTTATTTTAGTGTATAATAAAAAAAAGAAGAAAAAAAATTTTTTTTTAAAAGTAATATTTGTATGAAACGCTAACTTTATTTAGAAAAGAAAAATTACAGTGCGATCTGCGAATCTTGGCTTAAGAGCGTTTACGCCGTACGGCATTTCATACAAACTATCAAGCCCTTATTTTTCTAAATGAATGAACCGATTTTAATGAAAGCAGGATACAAAGGTCAAAAAAGTTAGTAGAGACATTTTCGAAAAATAGTGTTACAGCCAAATTAGACCGATTTTAAATTTTCCATAGAAACAGAGATTTCCAGTTATCATAATTATAAGACATTTCGAAAATGTTCGCTACTAACTTTTTAGACCTTTGCATCCTGCTTATGCGTACGAAGTTTCATTTAGAATCGGTTCATTCATTTCGAAAAATAAGGGCTTGAAAGTTTGTGTGGAATGTCGTACGGCGTAAACGCTCTTAAAAATAAGTTAAAAAAAAAGCGGTCAAAAAGTCGGACTCGCGCACCGAGGGTTCCGTTCAAAGTAGGTGTGTAACTACAAATTTACGGCTTTCGGATTTCTCCCTTTACTTGTGCTACATTACATTGCTTCTTGCCAAATTTCATGATTCTAGGTCAACGGGAAGTACCCTGTAGGTTTTGATTCCTTTGCGAGTGTCAAAATATGCGGCATAAATGGAACATAAGCGCCCGTATCTCTTGATTGAGTTGACTTAGAAGTTTGATTTTTCATTGCTTCAAGGAATTACAGCTTTAAGTATTTCATATTAATTTCAACTTGATAATTCCAAGTGTTCCAGAGAAAAAGGATCTTGATAGACGGACAGACAGATGGACAACGAAGTGATCTTATAAGGGTTCCGTTTTACCTTTTAAGGTACGGAACTCTAAAAATACCAGCCTAATATTGTCCAACTGCAGGGCCAAAGGCCTTAGGATAAAGATTGCAATTATCTCAACCTAATAATGGCTTCGGGTTGTCTGCGAATTGTGTTGCTTTTACTTAAGGAAAATTCCGTCTGTGTTGTTAAAGACCGCACTTTCCTTTCCCACAGAACGACGTGCCAGTTTTACCGAGTCAAAATGCTCGGAACTATTTATGTACCTATTTTGACGAAAAAATGCTTCAGATTTTTTTGGGAAACTTATCTTATGATCGTAAGCAACTCCTCAGACGTCAACCATTTACGGGGGCCATCCAAATTTGCCTGTTTTAGAATCAATGTTAAATAGTCATAGACTGTTTACGTTCAGAAAAAAACATATAGGTATGTTTCAGATAAATACATTCTTGTTTTAAGGCTGATTTTTCCAACGCCAGATAATTTTATCGGAGGAATAATTTTGAACTTTTGACAGTTCTTCATATTCTGCCACGAATAAAAAATATCTGTTGATTGAAAAGTCAGCCCTTAGTCTAAGGGCTGATTTTTCCAACGCTAGATAATTTTATCCGAGAAATAATTTTGAATTTTTGCCAGTTCCTCCATACAAAATCTGTCAGACGTTAATTTTATTCTATTTTTGATTGAAAAATCAGCCCTTAGTGAAATTAACGGTTAAAAACACGACAAATTGTAATTTGTTCTATAAAAAAAATCAGAAAAAGGGTAGGTACCTAGTTTTTTTCATAGAGCAAATTAAATGAAAAATGGTTTAGGTTATTTTTTTACAGCACAAAATAATATGAAAAGTACATGTACCATGAAGTAATCTTTTCAAATTCTGAATCTCGATAGAAAGGTACGTATAAACGAAAGTAAGAAAATGTTTGATTAGTGACGTCATTGAGTGGTATAGATTAGATAATGACATTCCCACAAAAATTCATTGCACTGATATGACGTCTCATGAATATTATCGAAACTTGTTAATAAATTGCACCCGTGACACAGTGTCTTGGCAGCAATGTGCGTATTATTTTGTTTTGATGAACACACACCGCTTCTAGTGCCATGGAAACAAAAATATAGAATTAATCTATTAATAATATCTTCGCAAACCGTGTCAAAACCATGTATGACGTGACACATACTGTCTTGGCAGCGATTTCCAAAATCTGTTCTTACACAGCGATTTCCAAATTCTGTCCTTACACTATAACTGACAATAGTACTAACACCTACTCCTTTGTCTACCTTAGGTCTGACTTTTCATTAATCAGATAACTTTTAGCTGATAAATAAATATTGCGGTTTGACAATATGCCAAACTGTCATATTATTCTTCACATAAAAGTTATCTGACTATACAGGGTTACAAATTAATTTTTATTCGTGGAATGAAATTGACGTCTGACAGTTTTTGTATTTATTTATTTATAATAAGCCCACCAACAATCACTTACAATTCAAATTAAATATCATCTAAAATTAGCATTTCAGTAACCATGCAAATAACAGGTATGCATAACATCTAAATAAAAAATATATGAGACAAAGGAGAACAATAAAAAGTAAGTCTAGTAGATTTTCTAGAACACTACAAAAACAAACCGATTTGAGCTATATTGACAAGCACCCTTCACTATGGTATGGTACGGAAGAACTGTCAAAAATTCAAAATTATTCCTACGATAAAATTATCTTGCGTTGGAAAAATCAGCCCTTAGAAGTATAGGCGTTCAATTTGACTCTTAAAGACATAAGCAAAGTCAAAGTCAAAGTCAAAGTCAAAGCGTTTATTTCAAATAGGCACTTAACAGGCACTTTTGAACGTCAAAAATTACTAAAATAGAATTGATTCTAGTCGCCCATTCCAAAAGGTAGTTTTCGTATGGAGAAGAATGGGCAAGAAACTCCACCGTTACTCTTTTAAAATGTTTTACAATATTTTACATGTACATCAATTATATAATATATATGTGAAGACGATGCACCTAAAATAAAATTACTGTACCACAATAGGTAAAAGAATTAAAAATGAAACCATAACATATAAATTAATTATCTGATAGATACATGGTGCTCACATATTTACAAAAATGGTAAAAATAACGATTGTCATAAAAAAATAAATAATAATAATTAACTATTAATTATTATCTATTAACTATTAATTACTATAAGTCAGGGTGTGAGTTAAAATAATTACAGAATGTAAATCAATGTAAAAAAAAAAAGAAGAACACAGAATAAATTTTGCAATTAAATTAGCAACCAGTTTGATTTTGTCTTGACTCTAGATTGTCCTATGGAGCAGGACCAGCATGTTTCCAAGCGTTCTTATCATGGATATAATCTTCTAATTTATAGTATGCTTGTTTACAAAGTGTACGTTTAATGTGAGTTTTAAATTTTCTTTCATTTAATTGCAATATATCATTAGGTATTTTATTGTAACATTTAACACAGTACCCCATAAAAGATGTATGTACTTTGGCTAATCTGAAAAATGGTTGATGTATTTTATCTTTATTTCTAGTGTTAAAATTATGTCTATCACTTATTTTATTAAAAAGATGTAGATTTTTTCTTACATACATAATATTTTCATAAATGAATTGGCAAGGTACCGTCATAATATTAATCCTTTTAAAAAGTTCCCTGAGAGATTCGCGGCGACGTAAATTATAAATGGCTCTGACAGCTCTCTTTTGCAAAATAAAGATGGATTCAATGTCAGCAGCTCGACCCCATAGTAAAATGCCGTACGACATAATGCTGTGAAAGTAGCTAAAATAGACTAAACGCGCGGTTTCTACATCAGTTAACTGTCTTATCTTTCTAACAGCATAAGCGGTCGAGCTAAGCCGCCCCGCAAGAGATGTTATGTGAGGTCCCCATTGTAATTTCTCGTCTAGCGTGATTCCCAGAAAAACCGTTTGATCAACAAATTCCAGTTTTTTTCCATTCAATATGATGTCACATTCGCTACTTCTAACATTAGGTAATTTAAATTTAATGCATTTGGTTTTCTTTTCATTTAGTACCAAATTATTTACCATAAACCAATCTTGGACCTGAAGAATAGAGTTATTCACGTCGTCAAGATTTTGTGCCCGTCTGTCTATCTTAAAGATCAGTGATGTGTCATCTGCAAATAACACCATCTTTGGTTGATTTTGAAGTAATTGGGGTAAATCATTAATGTAAACTAAAAAGAGGAATGGACCCAATATCGAACCTTGAGGAACACCCATTGTCATTTCAGACCCTAATGAGTTTACGCCGTTTATTTGAACTTTAACCTTTCTATCTTTCAGGTATGATCTTAGCAAATCAAGTGCTGTTTTTCTAATTCCGTAGTGCTCCAGTTTCATCAGAAGTGTTTCATGGTTTACGCAATCGAACGCCTTAGAGAGGTCGCAAAAGATTCCAATGGCATCTTTTGCTTCTTCCCAGGCATTAAAAATGTTCTTTATTAGGGTAACACCGGCGTCAGTAGTGCAACGCCCTTTGGTGAAACCGTACTGGTGTTCGTGAAAGATGTAATTTTTATTAAAGTGACGTAACATTTGATTGAGCATCAACTTTTCAAACACCTTACTGAGAACTGGCAGAATTGAAACAGGTCTATAATTGTTAGGTTCTTTACTATCACCGGATTTGAACAATGGTACTACTTTACTATGTTTCATAAGATCCGGAAAGACTCCTTGATCAACACTGGTGTTAAATATAAAAGCTAAATAGGGCGCAATGGTTTCGATGAAAGATCTACATACTTTTACAGACATTCCCCAGAGATCTTCTGTTGATTTAATGTTAAGATCTTTAAAAGCTTTTATAACAGCCTGAGGGTTTGTATGCTGAAACATAAATTCCAAAGGGCATGCCTTTACATTCTTTCTAAGTAAGGCAGCAGAAAGCGTGGGGGATGAATTTAAAGCTTCAGTAGTTTTAATGGGAATATTGGAAAAAAAGTTTTCAAATTCCTGAGCTATTTCTACATCTGAGTTGATGGGGCCATGTGCAGTCTCTAAATTCAATTCAGTATTACGCTGCTTTTTCCTACCTGTTTCATTATTTATTATTTGCCAGGTACTTTTTATTTTATCATCAGCCGATTTTATTTTATTACTAATATAAAGAGCTTTAGCTATTTGACACACACTTTTAAAAGTTTTTGAATATTTTGCAACATACTGATGAAAGTTTGTATTATTCATATGTTGCTTTAAGCCATAGAGTTCAAAAAGTTTTTCCCTGCTTTTACGAATACCTGGAGTCGCCCAGTCACTAAATAAAAACTTTGTGTAAATGCTTTTAGTTTTTAGTGGAAAAGTGTTATTAAACTGCGCGCTTAATATTGAAAAGAACTCGGCGTAGAACTCATGTGGGTTATTAAAATTCTGATCACATAATTTACTGGCCAAAGAATTATTTAATTTCTCTAACTTATTACATGTAATTGTCCTAAACCTTATTTGAATTTTTTGTAAAGGCATGTAGGAGCTAAATGTTATTGTTTGTCCACTGTGATCAGATGGCAACTTATTTACAATTTCTTTGTGTAAGTAATCACAGTTACAAAAAACATTATCAATACAAGTGGCAGAAGAAGCTGTCACTCGGGTTGGTTCAATAAAAACATTTGACAAATCAAATGACCTAAAAAGACTTAACAATCTGACAGTATTCGAGTTGTTTTCCAATAAATTAATATTAAAATCTCCACAGACGATTATTGATTTACTACTAGTACTAAGTTTCTTTAACACATCTTCCATTACAGAATCAAACACCGATAGATTCTGGTAACTTGGAGGTCTGTATACACATACTATAACATGCTTATCAAGCTCAACATAGGACAATTCAATGGTGTGTACAACAGACAGCCCGATTATGTCTTTTCGTTCTTTCGATTTAATAGAATTTTTAAGTAATATTAATGACCCGCCATGTAACATATGTTTTCGGCTGAAATGGCTAACCACACAATAATTTTCATAATTGATTGACATCACTTGATGATCTTTCAACCAAAGCGTCAGGGTAGCCCGCGAAATTCAAATTTTCTTACGTATTTTTCAATTTGCAGGTCAGTAGTGTTACAGTCACGAATCATATTTCAATCAACGTTACAACCTGACACTGACCTGCAAATTGCAAAAAACGTAAGTAAATTTGAATTTCGCGGGCTATTTTAGCGTATCCCCCTTAATAACAATAGATAGCTACATATAAACTATTCAGGGTTAAAAGTAATTAAATAAATAACAGGTAAAAGGTCGAAAAGGTCAGTGGAGTGTAACTTGACAGGCTTTTTAGCCGATCATGTTTCCCTGTACCTTGAGTGTGGGTGTCGGGTTCGTAGACCGTAACAAGTAGTTCAGAAATCCGAAGGCCTTCCAATTTGATTCAGTAAATTCCCTGATAAGGAGAGTTACCACGTGCAAGTTAAATTCTATTTTAAGGGCAATTTTGGTCACATGACGTCACGGCAACAAATCAAGCAGTACGCTACATTACGATGCGATTATTATTAAGGGTATCGCCACAACAAATTGAGCGATATGGAGCAACATGAATTAGGCAATATGTACACAGGGTCAGCTCGGATGTATACCAACGTTTTTTGAGCCACCATTCTGATTTGGTGCAAAATATTGCAGTTGTAAAAAGGCCACTTTGGAGAATCATAAAATGGTAATATTATGAATTATAATATGGCGAAGACAGTCCGTGTTTTTTTTTGCGCTGCACGACGTAGGTATGGTCAAAGAGATTGGGATTGGATTTGGATCGAATTGATTGGTATTTTAGCAAAGACAAAAAAAAATAATAACTGAAATTGCTTCACCAATGGGATTTGATACGATTAACTTAACGGTTACGGTACCTGTTTAAATGCGCGGTTAGGCACAGTCTATAATAAGACCATGACCATCGCAATACCCTCAGTAATTTTATCCTGAAGCTCTTAAACTGATTGAAAAATGGCCCAATTTATCTAACAAATCTTTGCGACAACGAATACCATTTTGATTAATAAGGATTTAGCGGAACGTCCTTACGTTTTTCTGTGAGGTTATCTCAGAGGACGGTCAATCTTGAAAATGGAAAGCAGAATATTTGTGTTCTTTTTAGTGGGATACTTAATACAGTGACGAAACACAAGTAAAAAGCGATTGCATTATTAAGTATCAAAAAGGTGGATATGATGCCTGTAGCAACCCACACACAATGTCGTCCAATGAGAGCGTCCCGCGGTCGCGTTCCGTCACGGTATACAGAATAAGCTCCCTTTCCCGTGGCCGTTGCGATGAAGGCGCGTGGAACGCGCGCCACTCGCGCCAGTCCGCTGCCCACACGCATACTGCGTAGACGCGTATTTCTAATCGTCCCGCGCTAGTCGCCACGTGCCTCTTCGTGCCGCCATTGCTACGCGAAAGAGTATTATTATTATGGGTCTTCGTTCCCAATGTTTCTTTTAAACTAACTTGTAAAGTGTAACTTTTTTTTTTTTTTTTTTTTGAGGATGGGAAATCATCAAATGACTCCTCCCGCTCTGGGTGGAGCGGAAGGGAGTGTCAGACTCTTACTGACTAAAACCCACCCGTGTTCCTTCCTTAGCCCTTTATGTTCCGGGCCAGCGGTAACCCTTTCGGACAATCCCGCTGAGTAAAGTGTAACCTAACTTTGTGTATCATACAAATATAGATACTTGATTTCTCAAAAGGTGGTTTCCGTGGTTTCCCTGAGATAACCTCCCTCATATGCCTTTGATGGATATTTCAGAATTATGTACTAAATCCATGGTAATGGTTGTACATCGACTCTGTCACCATAAATTGGTTGTCATAAAATAATAAACACCCGAAAACCTTTCTTTTTTGTTTGTTTCAGAGGTGGAAAATCCTCATGGATGTCCTCCGCCCTGGGGCGGGCGGACGTCTGTCAGACTCTTACTGACTAGAAACCACCCCGGTGTTCCATCTCACACCTACGACGGGGGTCGTACGATCCTTCCGCGACCCCCGACTGGGCGCCCACTGCGGGCCTCGACGGGTCAGGGGGGGGGGGGGGAGCGTGAGGAGTTTGACTCCCCCCGCGTCGTCTAAGATTGGGCGCGCGTGGAACACTACGCACCGCCACCTCGGGTCTGATGTGACACCCAGACTCTTAGATCAAGCCATGTAAGGTAAAAAAATCAAGCTAATATTAATATTATGAGTCAAAGGAAAAAGTTTTTATGCTATTTTGAATCATTTTGGTGTCATCATTGTGCCGAATTAGAATTCACCATTGATCTCTATTAAACAAACAGGGGGCCTAAAAAGGCCTCTTTGGCAGGATCATAAAAAGATAACATTATGAATCATAAAGGACAGTTTTCAACTTTTAAGTTAATTGTATCAAAACCTATCGGTGATGGAAGTCTTTGCTAAAATACCAATCAATCCAATCCCAATCTGATTATACCTACGTATTGCAGCGAAAAAAAGAAAAACACGGACTGTCATCGCCATATTATGATTCATAATGTTATCCTTTTATGATTCTGCCAAAGTGGCCTTTTTAGGCCCCCAGGTCAGTGGAATTCTCGCACATTTAAATATAATAATGAACTTAACACAAAAAATAAACATACAGTCGAATTCAGTACCTCCTCCTTTTTGAAGTCGGTTAAAAAGTGCAAGGTTGCTCGATTTAGGAGTCCGGGGGTTTAAAATAACTAAACCTTTTTTTAATTATCTTATCTTCTTGCCTGCCTTATGGGAGCAATTAGATTGTAGGTAAAGTTGGAACAATTGAAGCAATTTTCAGGAACGGAGTTTTTAACTAGATTGCTCCAAGATCCTTGGTAACTGTTACAGGGCAATTATTTCCCGGGTAGGCTTAAGATTGGATTCCCACGGTACAAGCCATTTAACTTCAGATATGTGACCGACATTTTGTAATTGGTTATCAGAGAGGTCGATGGGCTTAGATGACTAAGTAATTAAATTTTTTGATCGGGAAAGGGGATTGTGTTGTATAAAAAAACCGGGCAAGAGCAAGTCGGACTCGCGCACCGAGGATTCCTTAACATCCGGGTTTATGCATAAGGTTTATGTTTATGAAATTAAATGTTTTTTTATTTTATATTTGAGTTGATTGAATAAATGGTAATAGATCTCGTTCAAACCAATTTTCGGTGGAAGTTTACATGGTAATGTACATCATATTTTTTTTTGTTTTATCATTCTCTTATTTTAGAAGTTACAGGGGGGGGGACACACATTTTACCACTTTGGAAGTGTCTCTCGCGCAAACTATTCAGTTTAGAAAAAAATTATATTAGAAACCTCAATATCATTTTTGAAGACCTATCCATAGATACCCCACACGTATAGGTTTGATGAAAAAAAAAAAAATTTTGGGTTTCAGTTCTAAGTATGGGGACCCCAAAAGTCTTTTTTCTATTTTTGTGTGAAAATCTTAATGCGGTTCACAGAATACATCTACTTAACCTAGTTTCAACAGTATAGTTCTTATAGTTTCGGAAAAAAGTTGCTGTGACATACGGACGGACAAACAGACAGACGGACATACAGACAGACAGACAGACAGTCAGACAGACAGACAGACATGACGAAACGTTTTTTGCCATTTGGCAACGGAACCCTAAAAACTGGCTTTTGCCTGCCGGTTCGCCGGCAAGGAGGTCGAAAATTATCCCACGGAAATGTACTGCCGGGATAAAAAGTACTATGTGTTTTATAAACTACTAGCTGCCCGCCCCAGCTTTGCACGGGTGCTATTTCTTTCGATTTTCCGAATAATTCTTTCATACAAGCCAAGGCTTGTATGAAAGAATTATTCGTTTTTTTTTGTTGCGTTCTGTGTGCAACAAAAAAAAAACCGGCCAAGTGCTTGTCGGACCACGCACAATGAAGGGTTCCGTGGTTGAATGAATTTATCCCAAGAGCAAACTTAACATTGTAGTTGAAAATCCTGTTCTCCCATAGGTACAGTATGCAACAGAACTCCTTAAGCGCGATAAGAGCGTTTTTGCTGTGAAGACCACCGCGCGCCACAGGCCCGTACCTACATCTGTGTGTGTAAGTGATCGAACGAAACAAAAATATTCTGTCGCTTTTACATACAGAGTACGTAATCATATGACCTTGGTGGGTTCATACGATTGCTAAATTGACTTCTTCACATCGAGCACATATAGCTAGTAACGTAATGTATTGGATTAGCAAACGCGAAAGTCTGGGTTCCAATCTCGAGATGAGACTATTATTTTTCTTTTCAACAATTATCTTTCTCGTTTTTTTTATTATTCGATAGATTAATAAACGAGAATAATAATGTAATAATTATTATACTTTTATTATTATATTGATAAGTTTAAGTTTATAGGATTAAAAATAAAAAAATACAAAATGTTTTATACGTAAGTGATTTCAAAATGTTTATTCGTTTTAATTTTAGACATAAATTTTTAGTTAAAACAGTTTATTTTCTCATAAAGAACAATTAATTGAAGTAAAGCAGGTAATCAGTGAACTACGACCATTAGACTTTAAATATTGTATCTTAGTAATATAATAATATTGTGCTATAATTACTACCGTTACTCCAACAAACCACGACTAGCAAATCTGCGCACGTGAATAAAAAAAAGTGCGGACTCCTTCACAATATATCACAATACAATTAAATTACTCAGTGGTACTACTTTTTTTATAGTACTGCCAGTGCACTATCTCAAACATCAAAGTTAACAAATCGTATTTATTAGGACTTATTGCGGTTATAGCTTAAGTATTCATTTTCATTATGAAAAGAAGATTGAAACTAAACCTCAAAATAATCCTTATTACGGATATGACACAATATTATTTTAATATTACTAAAATCAATTTGTAATTTATAACTTAATACTTTGTATAACCCCCATTATTATCAATGCTATCAAGTAAACCCTCTATTATTTAAACATAATATATTTCCATGAATGCAACTTCAACTGTTCATCAGATCTCTCATTCCGTGCTTCCCATCACTGTATCTATCATCGCTGTATCTTATCGCAAAATGTAAACGTTCTTGTTTATGATTTCCAATCAAATATGGTTTTTGAGCTGGTTTTCGTTTGCACGGCGAACGCTTTGTGAAGACGTGTCGAATAATTTGGCATAATATCTCGTTGCACTTGTTTTATGTTCACTGACCAGCTGGGGCCTTCCACTACGCTTTCGACTGGCAAGTGAAGGCTTACCCTCTTCCCTCTTCCTTTGACCCTCTGACTCACAGTAGATAATTTCTCTAAAACAAAAAAGGAATACTTAAGTTAGGCTACTAGCAAAATTATAAAATAATAGTACCTACTATTTGGAAACAAAATTATTTTGAAAATAAAAATGTTAAAAATAATTATATTATAATTATACTTAATGTTTCATCATTCCAAAAGTAAACAAATAAACTTATGGAAATATATTTTTTTACCTTGACCTTGTGGTAAATACGATTAAAAAATAACTACAAGGATTAGCAGTTATACCTACTTTAATTAGCTAAATGTTAGATAAAATAATTAAATCATAATACTCACAGTCAGTCCGGTTTCATCAAATATTTGTGATATCATATTAAGTCCACTTTTACGCTGCGCGATAATATCTGCTTTCATCTCAAAGCTTACATTTCAAAATGAACTATTACACCGCTAATAGATTAAACACACGTCACTAACCCACAATAATATCAAAAACCAACCAAGAACGAACAACATTCTAGTCGCGGTAATGAGCCGTAAGTTACCTGCATCTGTCTACCATACCTAATTTATTTATTTAGATTTCTGTGGGTATACTCAAAAAAGTTTTACGAATTATGTGAACAAGACGAACATGACACGGAACTATATTCAAAAGCGTGATTATTCGAGTGATATGCGGGTGTGTGAGTCAAATTACTCAATAAAAGAAGGTCGTAAGTCAAACTAGACGTTAAGCAATTAATTTGTAAATTGCTTAAGGACTTTTGGCGTCGACCGTACATTGCAACTGCAAATTTAAGTTGGTCGACTATTACTTGTAAACTAGCTAACCGTGATAGTTTTCCTTTTAATTTCGTTATATTTACTACTGCCGTGATTTTTTTCATATATCCAAAAGCAACCACTTACACTTACTCTAACAAAAATTTGGACTTTAAAACTTAGGCCGCTCGTCCGATAATCGGTGACCGATTTTTTGTAGGAGAAAAATATAACACACTGATAGCAATAGCGCAACGCACACGTCCTACAAAAAGTAGGTCAGAAATAAAATCGGCGCATCCCGACCGATCCGATTATCGGTGAAAAATGGAACGTTCGGAAATGAAAAGGCTGCCCGCCCACGTCAGACTTTTTGTAGCACCGATAATCGGGCCGATTTTACCTCCGATTCTTATGACCGATTTTGTGACCGACTCAACGTACACGTCCGTCACTTTGTCTTCAACACAACGTCCTTCCCTAACAAGTGCATGCGGTCTTCCCTAGCAAGTGCATCCATTAATCTAGCTAATACTATCATGTAACTGATTAGGCGCGAAGTAGACAACGGGCGGGTTAAAATAAAGAAAAGAAAAGAACTAAATATACTTACTAAAAAAAAAACACGAAGGAATTATAATTTGAGGGAGAGTATATTCTACCCACAGACATATAATATGATGACTAGGAGATTCTCTAGTTCTTAGCTCTGCGATGCTTGAAGCTAACGTACGGTCCTTAAATGATGTGGAGGTCCTCTGTCCTATAGCGAAGACCTAAGGCGGAAACAGACACTCTGGTTGCCCTTCCGATTGTCTAATTGCACTATCGAATTAGATTAACTGCACACACGCTCCGGTTTTGCCTTTTGACGCTTTTTTGAAGACGAGTGGGCACACAAGTATTCGATTGTCTGATCTGATTCGGGCTGTCAGATTCTGGATGTTATAAAAACGTACAAAAATAAAAATTCACAAAATCCGTAGCTCACATTTGAAAGACTTCAGCATTGTGGTTAGTACCTACTCAGGTTAATACCTCCCATACATACCTAAAGAGCGTTTATAATTATGTTTTTGTAAATAATATTATATATAACAAATTGATTTGGTAAATCGATTACCAAAATATTTAACATGGTCACACTTAGACAATTTAACTGTCAAATCAATGCATCAATCAAATTGTTTCGTGCCGTTCATTTTGCGTCGAGTTGAATTTATTCCTCCGTATTTACTACTGTTCGTTACAATTTGAAGCTGCCGAGTTGAGCATAGAAACCAGAAGCCCCATATTCAGATTTAACTGGATTTCAAGTAGATGAAATTTTCACAAAACTTGAAAAGCTACTGAGAGACAGACTTCAACGACATAAACTCGATGGATTCTTGTTTATGCCATTATTGGTTGGGAACTTGGTACTTACTGCAGAGCAATTCATTGAGCTTCTAAATTGTCACCCTATGTTATAATATTATGATCACTTTCCAAATCCATCTATTGCTCTCAACTTAATCTTAGTAAAACTCGGAACAGGTGACAGTAATCTGACTGTCAACTCTTTTTAAAATGCCAAGATCCACTATATTATTATTTTAATTTCAAATATGTTTAAAACGAAAAAGAAACTTGTTTTATAACCTCAATTTCAGCACCCGAAAAAATTAAAATAAAATAAAATTTCTCTTAAACTAGAGTGAAAAATTGAAAATCGATTTCAGGATACGAAAAAGTAATTCTAGGTCTACAAAACCAAGTAAAAATTTGTAATTTGTTTGTTTTTTCATGTAAAAATTTTGGATGGTCTTTGAAAAGTAACCTATACATGATAATGTTAAATGATTTATTTTCTGTAAGTAGGTTTGTACAAACACTTTTACACGTCAATCATATTTTTTTAACCTAGATGAGGTCGGTGTTTCCTATCTGACTATTCTGAGAAGAAAGGCCGAAACAAACTCATAGGTCACAGTCTCTTTTAGAGTCCAGACAAAATCTTTGTCAGATCGTGTGAAGACCATGTAGATTGGTGTCTGAAATGGTCTTTTGAGAAAAGAACCACACAGACTTAGCGGACCTGTCCAATTAGTGCACGCATTTGTCAAAAATCGTGCAGCTCAACTCAGAACTTGAGGAGCTCAACGATTCGACGAACAATACCGAAGAAAGGATATTTGGGTAGGCCGCGTAAATTACTCAAACTGCCAATCATGATTATCATTGCTTAAGTAAATAGGTATAAAAAAAATTAAAGTGTAAAATGCCAAAATAAAAAATAAAAACAACATTCACTGTCATATTGGAGCAGCTCAATCCGAAACCTTTTTGTCCTCAATATAGTCTTTTACAGTATAATAGGCTTTCTGGCATCTAAACGAGCCACCTATTTTCTTGAGCCTTGTTGAAGGAACAACAAATTTGTGTTTGTTCCTATATTTAGCTTTAGCCCGAAATTTCGTTCGCGTCGAAATCGTAAGACACCACATTATACTAAAATAACAGGCATATTTTTATAAAACTTCAAAAGTAAAAGAATCACGTGAAATAGTTTGGAATCGAATTTACAATTACAAAGGTTTGCAAGGCAGTCTTCGAACCGCTAAGTTATTTGCTTTGTTTAAAGATGACTAAAATAGCCGTTGTTTAAGTCTTGATTGACTGCTTAACAGCTTGTAGATATAGCATGATGATATTTATTTCAGAGGGTAAATCTGTATGTATAAAAAAATCTCATTAAAACTCCCTAAACTGTTGAGGAATATGGACATAATGCAATATAGCTAGTCTCTCATAGCAAAAAGCGTTATAATATAGGTACTAGCTGACCCAGCAATCTTCGTACCGCCTCAGAATCAATAAGAACAAATGTATGAGAAAATGAATTATCTTCATTATAAATTTATTCGTGGATTTTTCCCATGTTTTAATTATTCTGCTATTCGGAGCGGAGACAAATCCAACAAATCAAAGATCCTTTCAATTGGTCCAGCTGTTCTTTAGTTATAAATGGTGTAACTAACCCGAGTTTGTTTTATGTAAATATAGTTATACTATTTGATGTCTAGATCGTAAAATTTGTGCAAAATTTTATTAACAGAATCTTCTCAGTCGTTTTTGTGTCAAGCCGGAACATACATTCAGACAAACAATTTTTTTTTCTATTCAAATTACAATTTTGACTTCGCTACTGTTTTATTATATCGACGGTAAAAAGAAAGTAGCCGGGCATAAGCGACGTTTTGGTCTAAAATGTATATAAATGTTATATAAATGTTAAATGTTATATAAATGCCATCTTACTTAAAATTTTCCGCTCTTTCGAATGCGCTTACTCCCATGACTCTACGACGATTTTTTTTGGAGTTTATGCCCTAGCAAATAGTAGATTGTTATACAAGGGTCGGAAGGAATCAATTCCCATACGAGGCATTTACACGCCCGAGCGCAGCGAGGGCGGCTATAGTCCGAGTGGGAATTGATGACTTTCACCCGCGTTAAACACTCTACTTTTCATTTCGAATTTAAGGAAAGTAAAAACTAGTAGTTTTTCTAAAATATTTATTGATAATAATTACATGAATAATAGGTGTCTACCTATTTACTAGTCTTTTTTAAATTTGAAGTCACCGCCACATGAGTAGATTCTATGTCACCACCGCGGGCCGTCCCGCTTACTAGGGCCCGTATTATTATCATTCTGTCTGCATTCTTACTTTTACCATTTTTCATAAATTACTTCGAAAACACGATAATCTTGATAAAAATTACTAAAAATTGTGTTGCGACGTGACACTTTTTAGTGCTGACCGTCCACCCAACTTTCTTATTTCGATTCAAAACTTGCATACAGCCTAATCGATACTCGCTATAAAAAAATGAAAAAAAATTGTAGAAACTGAATAAAAACTTTCTAAACTAACAAAATGTATTGAAATGTAAAGTGTTTGCAGAATATCCAATCTATAGAATTAATTAATTATCATCATTCTCAAAAAAAACTTCTGGAAAGCCTACCTAAAAAATGTTTACTGGGAATTCTGTAGTAAACTATTAGAAAGTATCAAAAATAAAATCCACAATAAATAATTGTCCAATAAATTAAAATAATTTTAAACAGCGAGCGCATTCCGAATATAAATTCAATTATAGAAGCATTTCGGCGCGAAATTCAGTAAATGAGGTACCTATGTCCGCCTGTCTGTTATTGACATGGTATTAGAAGAGATTGAAATGATATTAGAAAAGCATATATCATTATTATAAACAATGCTTGTTGTATTTATTGCTTAAAATAATTTTATTTTATTTTCAAATATTGATTACATTCGTCATATTAATTACTCGAGTCAATCGAAATTAAAAAAAAAAATTGTTTGGAATAATCGCTTTCACACATCATTGCAATAAAAAAAAAAACAATAATGGTCGGCGATTCTGAACGCAAATTGAGTAGTGGTAATGATTAATACGTATTATTGAACCTGTGTTTGAATATTACGTTAACACCTGGGCATTTTCGTGTTGTTTATAATATTATCAATAACATTTGTCACATTTTAAATATTATCTACATCTGTGTGTGTGAAATTTGTGAAAAGTAAAAATGTAAACACACGATTGGCGCGAAACTTCGACATTAGATATCAAACAAACTTAATTACCACTACTTGTTTATCTTAAACTATGGATAAATTCGTCAAATAATTAAATGATGTTTAATATTCACAGCCCCATATGGTAAAGTCAGGATGTTCGAAATCCCCAATTTTTATGTTTTTTAGCCTCGACCACAACTGACATCAAAATGGTGATTATCGTACTGAAGTATGTTGAATTTATTCAAGGTAAATTATTAACTTGTGCGCTAAATATGAAATATTTAATGGCGTTAACATAATGAGCTTTTTATCCTACTCTCCTAGTTAACGCACATTCATAAGATTTGATGGGTAGCATAATAAATATTTACATAATCAATTAAGGGCTTATTATCGTATGGTCTGACTGAGCTGACTACTTAACTAAATTTAGTTCTATTTTCAAATTTCATTCCCGCCCTAGGGAGGGAAGCAATTACTATGAGTATTTCCCGCCCAAGGGTGGGAAGCAGAGCTTTCCACCCGCTATTCGGATCAAACAAACACTACTTTCCGAGTATGAGAGATGAAAAATCATTTTCACGTCATTTTTTCTAAAATTTAAAACTTAGTATAGTATAGCAGGCTTTATAAGTATCTCATAGTTTCATTGAAGCCTTGTTTAAATAATCAAGATTTTTATGGTATTTGAATCTGTATTTTTGCTTCTTAGCGCCTGTACTCGTATTTTTGGCTTTTAATGATTAAGTGGGGTAAATGAACGAGATCCAAATTCTTTTCAGATGTCACTTTGCCAGTAAGTTTCCTTTCAATATCTGAAGTAAAAATGCATGACAATGCTAAACATGACTCACACATATTTGCTCTAAGGCATATCGTAGATATCTAGAAAATAAACACAATATACACTCTTCCGAATTTCAAGGCTCTCCGAGTAAATTGGTGCACAGTAATTGATATTAAGAAAAACGGGGCCATTTTAAGGCAACCAACGTAATGGCTTTCGGGATGTTTCCAAGAGTGAATGAGTTTGTTCCAAGGCATTTTTATTCAGGCTTGTGTACCTACTTTATCCGAATTCAAGCAATAAAGAGTAGTACAAATCTGATCAAAGATTGTGCACTTTTATCGCGGCAGGGAAGGAAAATGATGGAAATAAATGCACTTTACAACGTTATTCTGAACGGAAATTTAAAACGTTTTCATATTCCGTGTTCTCTCAGAAGACTGTCTTACGAAAATGATCCAGGAACAATGACTAGATAGGTCTATGACTTGCAACACGCTTGAGTATTGCTACTTTTGTTATCTTTACATAACTTGCAAGCAGGTGCTAAACTAATTAATCTTACAACAGACTTGCATGTTACTTTTAATTTTTACTGTTTATGCTTTTTAAATAATTTGCTAAATCCAACTAATATCATTACACTCAATGTACAAATCACACTTTACATTCACAAGCAACTTATTACTGACCGTAAGCAACAAATAAACAAAGTGAAAAAATGGGGTCAACAGTCAACTGCTTCGCTATCGTACCTTTATACCACCTTGTCACAGTATTACAATATTTCCTACAGTAGGGCAACGCCTTTGATGTCGCGCGATGCCGCCGCCAGTGTAGGTACTTACGCTGTCACATGCAAATATGCTAGGGTTGTCACCAAATGGGAAATAAAACAATTGTGATTATTACTATTATGATGTAATCATTTATTCACATGTACATTCAAAATAATTGTGATTATTAAATCTAATGTAATTATTTATTCATAAATATATATTTACATATGTTGCACTGCTAAATATTTACGTGACATTTTATTTTTGGATGTTCTTAATTGTCTATTACTACATAATGTATTCGCATTCGGATGAACAATCTGATAAGAAAAGAATGAGGAAAACATGAACATGGCTGTGATTTAAACTCTACAGTACCTACTTAGTATTTCAAATAATCTATCTAAAATATTGTTTCCAACAAACGATTGGAAATTTTGTCTAAAATATTCTTGCAGTTTGGTACAGTATTCAACGAAATCAGCTGGAGGTAGGTAAAATGGGACCAATCGAAAAACAACTCCTATATGAGGCAAAAAAAATTTTGCAAATCGGTCCATAAACGACGGAGTTCTGAGGTAACACAAATAAAAAAAAAACTTACAACCGAATTGATAACCTCCTCCTTTTTTTGAATTCGGTTAAAAATATAAGGAAAAGTGGCCAAAATTGTGTGCACAAGTCAGTTTTGTCTTAGCTGCGGCGGCGGGGCGTCTGGAATATTCCATAAGTCTATAGTACACAAATGAAAAAACATACCTCTCGTCGCGGGGAAATCTATGAAACTTTAAGTCCTTCTGGGATTTCGATGTCGATTTACATCCATACACAGAACAGTTTGTGCGCACCATTATAGAATATGTAAGTATAATAAAATTATTACACAAAAATCACGCCCGCGTCTGCCCTTCGCGCTCGGTACCGCAAACTGAGCGTGTTTGCGGTACGCGGCCCGCGCCGCCCGACCCCCCGCGAGTTCCCCTCCGTTGCTCTGCGCAAGTACATTCGTCGCGCTACTGTAGGAAATATTGTAATACTGTGACCTTGTGTAGTGTTGTGGTATCTTATTTCAGTGAAATACTTGCCATTGTTTGTTTTTGTTACTTATGGCGAACATAGATACATAATTACGGAACTTGATGCTTTCAAGTATCTAAGTCATACGCCTGCCTACCTGACCAATGTACTAAAATAGTCAGTGATACTGGAAATACTTTCAATATTTTGAGTCTTAATAAGAACTTTTTCTTTTTTTTTAAATTAGTCTGTTTTAATTTAGGGTAACTAATTTATTAACTTCTGATCAGTGTAACTTACACATACATACATACACACACACACACACTCACACACATCACATACATTACATATTCACATAGTCTTTTATTTCTATTTTTTGTTAGTTACGACAACTATTTGTGTGCATGCACAGTTTACCTATAAGTGATTGTTACACTTTACTCCTATTCGTTGCTTTTGTTTAAATTGCTTAAAATAGTGTATACAATTGTTGTTGAACCAAATAAATAAATAAATCCCTACAGCCAAAATGACGGCGTAATCATCTTCGCATAGGACGGCGTCAACTGCTCCGTTACTGAGCCATATTTTGATGAAGCAAGTGGTCTACTCTGCACTATTGACAATTTTATAGCTGTACTTGCTTTTTATAGTTCTTCTTCATTTACAAGTTATATACAAGTTTATGAATAGCTTGGATAGAGTCTTATCAGCTATCCTCTTTTAATAAAATAGCTTTGACCTACACCAAAACAATCTAGAACGTTTTTTTAATTCATATCCTGCACTCTCATGCTCCCTTGGTCTACTTTCAGATCACCTACAAGACTTAATACTTAACTGCTTAAACCACGTAGTCCTGAAATTTTACCAAATGACTACGACTTTAATTATAGAAAGTACCGTCACTGATCATGCTGCGCTTTTGTTATCTGTACCATGTAAACCTCAAAAATTTCAAACAAATCGTACAAAAACTCTCATTGATTACTCGGCTGTTGCGAAAGCCATTGAAACAACAGAGTTTTCAGGAATTATGTCCACTCTTGACGCAAACGAGGCTGCTGACAGGTTCATTGAAATTATTGCATCTATACTTACTTAGAGACCACACGTCCATCGTGAAAATTCTTCTTAAAAGAAGAAACATAAAACCAGGAATAACGCCTGGCCTGATGCGCTGTATTGCTAATCGGGACAAGATGCACTATAACCTAAACAAATCCCCAAATAATATTACTTTACAAGTAACATTTAACCGATACCGTAATTTTTGCAGTGTCTTATTCCGGAAACTGAGAATTGCTTACGAGAAATATGAATTCGAAAAATCTAAGAATAATAAAAGGCGACGTGGAATGTCATTAAAAGCATAACCCATGCCAACACTACAAAAATATTGTGATCCGATCTTCTCAAAATTTGTGGCAGCCCAGAAGACTCGGTCAACTTGCGACACCGTCACTTTGCGGAAGTTGGCTCCACATTGGCGGAAAAAATACTTTTGGAACAACCCCGAATCCCAAAGGCTCCGTATTGTTCTGGTTCTCGACGTATTTCTCTCGTTCTCCACGAGTTGGACGAGACTGACATAGAGAAAGTCACCCTGACTAGGCACTGACACCTTCATTGGGTGGGACAATATCTCAACTCAGACGATTAAAGCCTCGCGTAAGTTTCTAATCCCAGTGATAAAACATATTTGTAAACTTTCTATTACTACCGGTGTTCTTCCCAAAGCGTTCAAAAAAGGCGACAAAGACTGTACTAACAATTATAGACCTATTTCTGTGCTTTCTGCGATGTATAAGATATTGGAGAGAATCTTGAACAATAAGGTAATGAAATACCTAGATGCCTATAACATCACCAAACCAGACACCAACTCAGTTCGGGTTCGTATCGGGTAGGTCTACAGAGGATGCCGTAACTGGTTTAAGTGATCTCCTATCGCGCAATTTGGATCAGGGTAAGAAATGCCTTGGCATCTTTTTGGACCTTTTTAAAGCATTCGATAGTCTCAATCCCTAAACTTCTACTTAAACTTGAGATTATCGGTGTACGAGGATTTCCACTAAAATTTAAAAGCTATCTCACTGAGAGAATGCAAAGTGTTATTATAAATAATTACACAAGCAATTACGGAGTACCACAGGGAAGCATCCTGGGACCGTCGCTCTTTCTAATATATATTAACCAGTTAAGTACACTAACACTTTCAAATTGTAATGTTTTTACTTACGCAGATGAACACAACAACAGCGCTTATCGTGCACGGCTCAGATTGAAATGAAACTAAACGTCGCTCTGGGAACTGTCTTATCACGGTATTAAACTGACTTGCTACTAATCTTCTTACTCTTAATGTTGAAAAAACCAAATTCATACCTTTTTCTATAAAAATGAGGAGCCAGCCTCAACAGGATTTTGATATTAAATTCTACAGCTGCCACTTAGAGCCTGACTGTACCTGTCCACACTTGAGTAAAGGGTCACATTAAATATCTCAGAGTAGTAAAAGATGAGCATCTAAATTGGCACAAGCAAATTACATAACTTACATCTAGAGTTCGCAAAATAATTTATATCTTTAAGCTACTTAGAAACTCAGCGGGCATCAACATGCTCAAAACTGTCTACTGACATACTGTGTTACTGCCTGGGCGGGTGGACAACAAAAACATCGTTTCTACCGCTGGAGAGTGCTCAAAGAGCTGTTCTAAAGGTGATGCTACGGAAACCCTTTAGATACTCGACTGAACAATTATATCAGGACTGCAAGTTGCTCACTGTCAGACAACCCTTTATTTTCCGATCCACTCTACGCAAACATGCCTCCGTCCCTTCAAGACAAGTACTCCTTACTCGACGTAGGTCTGCTCGAGCATGTCAAGTCAGTCGTTACAGAACCACATTTGCTGCCCAACTATGTTCCCATCCTAAATTGCTAAGTTCTCAACAAAAATTAACAATGTAGTCTAAACCCTTTCGAATTAAAAAGAAAATTGTTAAATTTAAATTATTGCGATACAGAGGAATTTATTTATTCTACAAATTACAACTAAAATACCTAACTTTTCATTTCGTAAAATTTTTACAGAACAGAACTACTGACTTTTTAGTTGGGATAAAATGTACGGCTAATTTGCGCAATTTGTACCTGTTTTTTGTCTTTGCAATAATTATGTAAAATGTAGCACTCTCGAAATGAAGCTTGGACTTAGCAGGAAAACAAGCTATCATGAAAATATCATGTTTATATTTTTTAATATATCATAAAATAAAAAACAATTAAAGGTAAGTTAGTCCATTTCACTATAAATTGAGTACATTATTTTAAATAAAACAATATTGTGAGTAATAAATATATATAAATAATAGAGCAGTGGTGGCCTAGTGGGAACGGCCCCGGCTTACTACTTGTAGGTCGTGGGTTTGAACTCCGGCAGGTGTGTAAATCATAACCACCATCGGTTTCAGCACCCTCGAAAACCACGAAATTGACACCCATCATGAAAAATTGTAACATTTTTCACATCCGCCATCAGTAAAATTATTAAAAAGGGTTCAAACCGGGTGCGGTGACTTGACAAAGACGAAAATGTGGAGTCGTTGTTCCTCAATACTAACATACACGTATCCGTTATAATAAGAAATTACGAACTTATGTATTTCAATAAACCCTGTACTTATTTTTGTTGCTGACGATCCTTCAGGATCAAAAACAAAAGAAAAAGCGGTTCAAACCGGTATGAGAAAGTTTTTAGTGGATAAGACAGAGATTAAAACAGAAGACGATCTAGGAGGGGATACTACCGACTACTGAAAAATCACGCAACTTATTTTTTATTTAAAATATTTTCGTGTTATAATTTCGTGATAAAGTATTTTCAGAGCCGCTTTAAATTATTTTTTGTTTAGGTTTTATTGTTTTACATGTAGGTACCTACATAAGTAATATACTAAACTACACATACCTAAATATGTCTTTCTCAAATCTGAGGTGTGATTTTATAGAAATTATTCCTAATTATCGGGTCATGCAAGCAAAGCCGTGAGCAAAAGCTGACAATATATATATTTTTGAAATGTGCTAATTAAGCCCTTTGTTTTGATACCCAACACGGCATGATTAAAATATTTTTTTAGAAGTAAAAACATTTTTTGAGATGGGAAAAACAACTGTTACCGTAAAAGACACAGCGCATTCGGATATATATTCGGCTGTCCTAGGGATGTAATCGGTTTTAATGTAATATATCCGATATTTCAGTGAGTGATGGAAAAGTATTTTGTTTACATATAAGACACTCTCCCGGAGTGCCACTGTTTTTTTAGGTCATGACTTTATGTCCGTTAGAGGGCGCCATATTTAATCTAACGTGATGTCACATAGCCTATAACCAGCGGACGATCAAGACGCTTCCAATGATACCTTATTTATCAAATTATGACAAGCAGTTTAGAAGTAATGAGGGAAAGAATATACATACATACATACATACATACATACCGGTCAAAATTATAACCCTCCTTTTTGCTTCGCCGTGGTCGGGTAAAAATTCGAAGACATGTGACATCTATCAACCCGCACTGGGCCACAGATTACTAAATACTTAGTTACTACGTAACAGATACTTCACTCAGTAGAAAATTTCCAATACCTACTGCTATAATAGCCTACTCCGTCGCGTCAGCAATCGTTGCATGCTAAAATGTGCCTAAATGCTCAAGCGTAAAGTTGTGATTGAAAGATTAAAATTGAACAACGTGCGTGCGTTTCGCTTGCGAAAACCGCACTGCATTTGGTCCGCAAACGGCCCGAGACCGCTCGGCCGGGCGGTAGGTAATTATAGCGCGCAAGTACATGGAGTGACGAGGGCCTGACTCGCGTGATAGATTACGGCCCCCTCCCTCTCGAAGAGAGGTGTGGCCTGTGTCTGAATATTGTATGCTGATTATGATTATTGTGAATAATTCATCAATAAAGAAAACATATTTTTCTTTAAATTATCAATATTAGCCACGGACCACTAGTAAAAAAGTTTAATAGGGGCCTAAAAAGGCCACTTTGGCAGAATCATAAAATACAATAATGCATTCAGGGTGTTGATGGGGTTGCCCCGGTACTGCAGCGCATCAGGGATGTTCGCTGAAGCTCACGTGGACTGTTTCTACGCGGTGGTGCGGAAGCGGTGTGCATCCTTGGTCCGTAGGGTGCGGGGCAGCGCCAACAGCATCCTGTCTATGCTAGCAAGCAGGCTTGATTGTGCGTTTGTGAACCATTGCTGCAAGGTTTCGGCTAGGCCTGTCACCGTGCAGCAGTGATGTCACAATCTGTTTTTGGGTTTTGTCTTTGTAAGTGTATTACTAACATAGTTTGTAAGTATATTGTTACTAACACTATGAGTCTTGTTGCTCGAAATAAAATATTATTTTTATTATTATAAAAGGATAACATTGTGGATCATAATATGGCGAAGACAGTCCGTGTTTTCCTTTTTTCGCTGCACTACGTAGGTATGATCAAAGGGATTGGGATTGGATTTGGATTGGATTGATTGGTATTTTATCACAGATAAAAAAAAATTACTGAAAAATCCTTCACCAATGGGATTGTTAACTGTCCATTATGATTCATAATGTTATCCTTTTATGATTCTGCCACTGGACAAGGACGTGGACGTGGACGTGGACTTTTTAGGCCCCTGGTCAGTGATATTTGCCGTATTTGTAATATTTTTTTTTTAAATTATTCAAAAGTTAAATATTTTATGAGACATAATACTCACCGAATGAAGCCATTAAAGAAATCGCTACAGGAACGATGATTATCCAGAAAGTATCGCTGTGGTCAATCCAGCACCTAAAATGTAAATGAATTAAATTAGTATAGAAATATATTAGCTCCAATACCGTTCTGAGCATGGTAGAAAAAATAGGTTGGACTGTCCTTATGAGCGACACTCCTGTGACAGACATTACCGTGAAAACTTAGGTGAAGTGAGCGTGGAGTGAGCTGTCAATAGTGTCAATTCCTAGCAAAAACAAACTCACTTCGACTAAGTTTTCACGGTGAGATTTTTACAGGATCGACCGGCTGTAGTGAATATGAGTTAATTATGACTGAATATAAATTTGAATTTGATTTATATAATTTGTGTGTTGATGTTGTATTTATATTGTACTAGCAGCACCCCGCGGTTTCACCCGCGTAAGTTTCCATCCCGTGGGAATATAGGGATAAAAACTAGCCTATGTCCTTCCCCGGGATGCAATCTATCTCTCTGCTAAATTTTATCGAAATCCATTGAGTGGTTTAGGCGTGAAAATAAAGACAGACAGAGTTACTTTCGAATTTATAATATTAGTAAGTATGGATTTATTATTGAATAATTTAAAGATATTTTCTAAAATTTTGTGGTACCTGAAATTAGATTTTTGTTTATTTTTTTAAATATGAAAGACTCCTGAGAACATCATGGGTTCTCCAAGATCTTCGCTAATTTTATATGTAATCACAATCCGAAAAAAATTGAAGGTAGTTAGTTACGTGTTATTATCCATTGCTTCATACCTATGTTAAAAGTGATCAACAACGTAATTAACAATGACATTGATAGTGTGTTATGAAATTATCCCGCAGTGACCGCAGGTAGCCCGCGGAATATAAAGACGTACGTAAGAGTACAAATGCCCTAGACGCCCTCGAACACACCCAACGTCTGAAGTGGAAATGAGCAGTCCATGTACCACGCCTACCTGACACAAGATGGACCCGTAGAACCACGACATGGTCGGGACCAACAGGAAGAAGACCCAGAGAACGACCACCGGAACGCTGGGTAGATGAACTTAATAAAAATAGGCAAAGACTAGATGGTCAAAACCAAAAACAGGGAAACCTGGCAAAAATTAAAGGAGGCCTGTACCCGAAAAGGGGCCATAACCTTGTAGAAAAATTAGTGTACATTGTGTTTTTTAAGTATATATTTTTAATGTAATTTTTTTAACAATCCACTTGTACAAATTGTAAGTATATATTTTCTTTTCTTTTATTGGTTATGAAAATAAAGGCTATATTATTATTTTTATTAAACTAAGCCTTCGTCGACAGAAGTTAAAATTAACTAAACTTACTGGAGCTGAAGATAACTAACTGTTAAGTTATTAACTTAACAGTTACGACTGAGCGGTAAATCTTCAGCTCCAGTAGATTTAGTTAATTTTAAGTTAATTAAGTTTGAAACTAGTTCCTATAGCTATTACAATATTGCTTAATGTTTTGTTATTTCGGTGACCACGCTTTTTTGCTAGATGTCCGTAATACTGAAACATATTGCATTTTCCATTTTCAGTTTATGAACGAAACAGTTCCACGGCTGTTGCAACCACCATTACACTAGCTTCATTGGCCGTTATACAGGCTGTTCGTTTTTATATTCGTCTGTTCGGTTCATATGGTAATCCATAAATATACCTATAGGCCACTATCACAGAGATAAAAATGTGCATTTATTGTATTTGTTTAATTATGTACGTTGTTGCACTATATAATCATTCTGGTGGCATGGTTTTTTTTCCGCTGGTCAAATCATGTTGTGTTATTGCGAAATCTGGCTACGAAGAGGTGCAACCAATACTTTTACTTCTTTATTAAATACTAGCTTCTGCCCGCGACTTGGTCCGCCTAACTTTCTTGTTCGTGTGATCCATCAAATACAGAAAGATTTTTTCAAATCGACTGGTAGTTCCAGAGATTAATTAGCGTGTTCAAACAACCTCTTCAGCTTTATTATATCTATACTAGCAGCGGCCCGCGGTTTCACCCGCATAAGTGTCGATCCTGTGGGAATATCGGGATAAAAACTATCCTATGTCCTTCCCCGGGATGCAATCTATCTCTCTGCTAAATTTTATCGAAATCCATTCAGTGGTTTAGGCGTGAAAAGGTAACATACAGACAGACAGAGTTACTTTCGAATTTATAATATTAGTATGGATATGAGTTTTTAAAGCGACGCTACGCAGCATTTCATCTAGTATAAGTTCTTATATAACGCTAGCTATATGATGCCAGTTTACCCAGTGTATTAAGCCTCTCGAACTAAATAAAAAATCCAAAATTAGTGTAAACCACAAACCTCTCCGTAGCTCCGGGCGTGAAGAATCTGGCGGTTGCGTAAACCATTATGATGAGCAGTGAGCCACCCCAACCAATAAGCACGAACCATCGCATGGCCACCTCATCCTTGACAAACACCTGTGCCACACACCAATTAGCATCAGCCATTGCACACATAACACTTATAAGTAATGATAAACATACAATGCGGAAAGTTATACATCTATTTATAACATGCGATGACGAATAGTTTGAATTTCAGAAGCATAGTATCAGTATTTTTATCTCACGAGGCGACGCGCGCTTTATTTGTGGTTACCAAGTGTGTGTATGTGTGTGTAAGCGCAGGAGCTCGATACCGTTCGAGACAATGGCGAAGTCGGAAATCTGTGTGTGTATGTTATCTTCTGACGGTATTCGTCTTCACGCACACATTCACAGCGTGCTTGTTCAATTGGTTACCACAAGCAAAGCGCGCCTTGCTGCGTGAGATAAAAGTACTGTGCATGTCGGGTTTAAGAAAAAAATCGGTTTTGTAGAGCGTGGTCTCTGTCACTTTTATAATCTCGACCTGTAACATCTTCGTCAGAGTACCTACTGTACTCTGGTAAATTATTGTTTGGATAGCCTAAATTCAGTTAATTAATTTCTTCATAATATTGACGATTTAATTAACTAAGTTGATGAATGAGTACCTACTCACTCAAGAAATACGTAGAACTGAACAAACTTTGATAATCTTATAATACTGGGAAAACTTAGGCAGTTAGATCAGTCCTAAAATATGATGAAGAAAACACGAAATATGAACATGAATGTTGTGAGATATCTCTCACGAAATAAGAACTTTTACCGTACCTACCTAAGTATGCGAAACTCAGGGGACAATATTAGTTGGTACAAATATTTCAAAAATATCCACCACTTATTTAAGTCAAAGTTTAAAGGGACAATTTTACTGGCCTCCAGTGTATTGAAGGGTATGGACATTTATAGGACTACTGACATAATTATTTTATATACCTCATACACATAGCGATTGGCTCATATTTTGATCAAGTGGGAATTGTCAAGCCAGTCTTATGTACAGTCAACAAAAGAGAAAAGTATGCAGGATCATCGGATACAGTTGAAGTTTAGTAAGAAACCGATGGATGTTCTCGAATAAAAATTGATTTTATTAATAGAAAACAAACAGCTCATTTATCAAATTAGTCGACAACATCCATCGGTTTCTTACATAAATATTATATGAAAGAAGGCCGGTGGTTGAAAATGTATCGGAACCCGATATCGCTAGGTTGGCCCCACCACCGCGCCACTACTACACATGTAGTTCAGTAAAAGCAACAGATACACAGTCGCGCAATTCATAAATCAGAACGTACTACACAATTAGTTATAAACCTTAACTCATCAAATACAGCCTGCATTTACCATGCACCGTACAACTTATTCACACAAAAACATCTATCGCTATCGTTGTGCTGTACAAAAGCCATTTATTTTACAATATACGCTAGTGATTGACTAAATCAGAAAGTTATCGATTCTTCCATTGATTATTGTAAGTATTTAAAACAATTAAGGGTCATGAAAATAAAATAAATAAAAAACGATATGTAACCAGAACATATTAAATTTTAAATCAATAAAATGTAGCTAAAAAACAATTGAAGTAAATAAAAAATATTAACATTATTACATCTTCTCAAGGGTCTGCCAACCGGATTTAAACGTCATCTCTTCAGGTCTTCTATAAACCGGGTTAAAACGATTGACAAATTGAAAAAATAACTATAATAGCGGTATAATCGTAGGGCAATCGACATTGTTGTCGATAGCCTACTTTAGTGGATCTTCACAACCACATCACTATCTCGCCGCAAGACACAGCGGCTGTACCATGCGTCGCTCCGCAAAAATAAAGTATCGTTTTGTAATTTTTAGCGACAAACTTAGGTAACGGTTAAGGAGCAATGTATTTGCTGCAAAAATAGTACAGCCGTTACGATATTTGAAAAAAATAACGTAGTACTCGTAAAAGCAAAACATATTTTACGATTTGTCGTTTATCATGATTTTAAAGACAAATACAGTAAAATACTTTTACTTACATATGGTAAGTGATTTCATGAGATACGAAGTATTCATTTTGACTTCGATTTTTACAGGAAACCACTGAACAACTCGGCATTTTTATATTTTATCACGATCACGGTCGAAAGCGCACTAGTTCACGGAGACTAGGTTCTATTAGTTCAACCAGGTTTCAGACTGGCTAAAGTAGATTCATCTTTTATGGGGTACTGTCTAAAATGTTATAATAAAATACCTCCCCACATTCTTCAACTGAATGAGACAAAATTTAAATCTTGTATAAAACGCACACTATGCAGTCAGGCATATTATAAGTTAGGGGATTACATCGCTGACAAAAATGCCTGGCTCAATGCTAGTCCTGCTCCACAACCACAACTAATTAACTAACACTTGAAAATACTGTTGAAGCTGCTGAAGATTGTAAGACTATCTTTTCTTTGTGTATCTTTCCTTTGTATTGTATAATTGCATAGCACAGATGTGAGTTCTATGTAACCTATAGCTACCATTTACCGGGTAATAATATATATTTCATTGACTTGAATATTCCCTGGCGGCTGATAGTGTGTCATGCTCACTCAAATGTCTCACTGACGGTGGCGTGTGTGTTGGATCATTTAGCTCCCTTCAAAGTGGTTGAGCTGAATGGTGCTGGTATATACGTCATGTGAACGGGCGCCGTCAGTTGGGGCTGGTCATCACTTAGCCGCCTGGGCTTATTTTAATTGTTTTAATTTTGGATTGTTGTTTTGTTACAATTTGTTGTATTCTGGACGCTTTTAACGCGGACGTCTTTTTTGTTTTTTACATCGTTCTCACATTATATAATCATAAATTCAAAAGTAATGATGTAACAAATATTTTTGTAAAATGTAATTTAAAAAGAGTGTCCATGGAGTTTCTTGCCCGTTCTTCTCCATAGGTACCTACGCTTTGGAATGGGCAACTAGCTTCATATTTTCTGACTGACCGACTTCTTGACAATTCAAAAGTGCCTGTTAAAGGTTTAATTGAAATAAATGCTTTGAGTTTGAGTTTGAGTTTCAACTGCCATTTGCCTAGTACACCCCCATGTTGCCCATGTTGCGTGGACACAGACACGCCTCCTTGCCACTTCTCCTGCTTTTTTTTACATTTCTATGGTTTCTTACTAAACTTCAACTATATCCGACGATCCTGCATATTTATCTCTTTTGTTGACTGTACATTGTTAATACGTACAGTACGACCATCGAAAGAATATGCTCCTGAAACTTGTCAGTGCAACTATTCTAATGACTAATAAAGATCAAAGCGAAACAAGTATTCGTTTGCATGAAACTGACAGGTGTCGCCACGGTCATACTGTAATATCTATACTTATTTTGTCAACTGAATGAGCGAGCTAACGAGTTGACGTAATCAAAGGTACAAAGACTAGAATTGGTATCACAAACGGCATAATCCTAATATATAGCACTACGTACAAACACATAAAATATCTCTCTCCCGCCTAAGTACACAACGGATTTATATTGCCCGTGTTTGCGCCGCCCCATGAGTATTCCCCTACGTGACTATTTCACCGAGAAACTTTGAAATTTTGTTTGCCACAGCCCGTATGTTTACTGAACAGGTTATTAAAAGGAAATTTCCATGCGTCTAAGTGTTCATATACACGAGCGGTACGCGTCAACGGTAGATGCAACTAAAGCAGTCACTCGCGTATATGAGCACTGTAATGGCAACAGTCGATGGGTGTCGAAGGCTGACAAAGAAGCGTTTCGACGGCTGTAGTTAGATACTTCGGCCGTTGACGCGTGCTTTTTGTGTTTAAGAACACTAAAAGTTTGTTTTTAGTAAACTAACTTTTAGTGTTCATAAACACAAGCGCCATTGTCATTAGCTTATAGTCATTTGCACATACTTAGTAAGTTTTAGTATATATGGCCTGATAAGTATTTAGGTAGGTATAGGTCTTATAATGAGCGATTAAATTCACCTGAGAGAAACACATTTTTTGTGGTATTTACTAATGCTCATGATTTTTCTTCCTATGCTGTAGAATTTGGATTAAACGAATTCAGAAATTGATTTCGTCTACCCCAGTAGTAAACTTACCACAACCAGAGCTATGTGCAGGTGCAGCCCCTCGCAGAACATCCACACGTAACTTGTGAGCATGAAGTAGTTCGTGACCACGTGCAGAACTTGACACCACACCTGCATTAAGGTACGAAGAAACAATCTTTAAATCCATTCAGATTATAACAATAGCTCAACCAAAATAAAAAAATTAATAATAAATCGGTTAGTGGCTACGCTTTCATAAATTCAATTAGAATTTGGTCGTTCGTTAAACAAAAGTGAAATTGCTTGGCTAATGTTTATGAAAACGACCAAAGAATAAAAATTTAAATTGGGATTGTGTTTGTTTTTCAAATCGAAAATAACACGGAATGAAGAGCGAAGAGAAGGGTGAAAATACTTCGAGACGTTTATAATATTTTATGTTCGCATTTATTATTTGTGATAGGAGCTTAACGTTGGCACATCATTTGGCATATTTGTACCAACATTCGAGTTATTTTGCTTTGGTACACAAAATTAACTTTATCGGAACATTTGTATTGTATGTACAAATGATGCAAATATTCGGGCAAACACATTTAAAAAGTGTAGCATATAAATTGTATAAATCACATCATTACCGTATTTTCTTGAACAACGCTGACCCTGTTGACTACCGCTCGGTACCAGATGATCCAGAGGACGTTGTTGAGAGCGAAGGACATGAAGAGGTGGATGTGGATGCGTATCCGTGTGCATTGGAGGACCCTAAGTGAAGAAAACGAGGCATAAGGCGCCGCGCACTAGCGCAGAGCAGAACGCACAAATCGCAATAAAATCATTGTCATAAGATTCGCAATTTGAGCAAGCTGGGCTTACGAGGCTATATATATTATAACGATATATAGTTTATCAATGTTGAAATTTTAGGCTGTTAAAGTTAGGTGACTTTTATTTACATAAACTGGGTATTTGAATATCAGATTTACAATTTTTGATCCTACAAAACGCTTTACAAAAAAAAAAATGTTTTACACGTATTTTCTAGTTTCCTTCAAGTTTTTGTTATCAACTTTATAATCACAATGCTGGCACAGAACTTTAAAAACGATGCACCCATTGCTATAAAATAGAAAGCCACATTAGAATTTGTAGCATTCCCAGCTGCAGCGTTTGCAATTTAAAAAAGTTAAGAATGCACCGTCCACATTGTACATTGTGTAAAATCCAACGTGAATAATTAAACGAATTGAACGTTTTCTCCATCTTCAATTTAGTTTTCTTAGCGCAGCAACCCAATAGTTTTGCAGTGCCAGTGTAAATGTTTTAAAAACAAGTGGCGCCATGCTACCGACAAAAAGACTAAGAAAATTCGACTCATTCAAGTTTAGATGTGCAGATGTGGCCATTTCGAGCGTAGAGCTGAAAATTCCTGCTCTCTCACTCGTTTTACTGCATAGTGTTCATTGTTTTTCCCGGTGCTATTCTACATCGGTACAGTGGACAATCATGTGTACGGGTTTTATAAAGCAGATGTGACACTGTGACGCAGTACCGAAAGTTAAAGTTCATTTCGTTTATTGTCCAGTGACTCTTTTTACATAACGGCACTTGTGCGATTTGATGGACGTATTTCGAACCCTCTACAATTGACAACACGTCACGAACGTTCCGTTTGAACAGTTTAACCTTTAATTTGTAATTGTTAACATTAGTTTTGACCTTTAGTTTAACAATAACATTTCCAGAATGGTGCCCATCAAATCTATAAATCATGGAAACTTCACAAGCGTTTCATTTGAAACCGCTGTTGATATTTCGTGACGTTAGATTGACTGCATGTTTGAATTTATATTAAACAAAATATTGTTACTATACATCACGTGTCTAGTTTCATTTCTTTAGAACAAATCTGACTAGATAATAGGCGGCTTCCTCTTGACCTACAAACTAAATTTTGTTTAAATAAAAAAAAACATTCTTCTGCTTCAGTCCATAAACTTCAATAGACAAAAACTGTGAAAAAAAACTGTCTATTCTTGTAATAACCCCCCGAGCCTTCGATGTTTTGTTTCAATTAAAAAAATAACTTAAAATTCATCGTCTATACATATAATAAATCTGTAGAAGGGTCAATTCTGTACATTGAAAATATTGAAAAAATAAATAGCGGGGGGTGTTGCTGGATCGATACCAAACCCAAATATGTGATTAAAAAAATTTTTGTCTGTCTGTCTGTCTGTCTGTCTGTATATGCAGGCATCACGTGAAAACTAACGGTTCGATTTCGATGAAACTTGGTATAATTATACCTTATTATCCTGGGCATAAAATAGGATACTTTTTATCCTGGAAAAATACGAAGAAAAAAAATCTTATTTTTCGGTTTTATTCATAGACGTTGTTCTGTAGAACCGCGAACACACGTTGCTTTACCCGTAGTGGATAATTTTCCATTTCAATTTAAGAGAATACAGTTTCCTGTAGCTTTGTGTTACGCCATGACAATAAATAAGGCTCAAGGTCAGACCCTAGGAGTTGCTGGCGTAGATCTTACCGCGAGTTGTTTTTCACACGGGCAACTTTACGTAGCTCTTTCCCATGTGAGCAGTCCAAGAAATCTTCATGTTCATATTCCGGACGAGCTCACTAACAATGTTGTGTATGCTGAAGCTCTCAATTAACTTTCTGACGCATTGTCACGATCACTTTTTTATTATTGCAAACTTTTCGTCATTGTCAGAAATTTACTGCTACATGCTACTTATCAAGGTCGGAATTACTATGAAAAAAATACTTACTACAGAACGCGAGCTCAACAGCAGTAGCTCAATAGAGGGATCTCCTTAATTATTATAGGCTTAGCCGTATTTGGGTCCAATAGATATTTATAACATGTCATTGTCAGAGTTACTCAAAATGGAGAAATAAACCATCCACGCGAAGACCGACATCCGCGCGGACGGAGTCGCGGGCGGAAGCTAGTAGTAAATATGTCATCGACTTGAATGTGGTCTTCAGTTTCAACTTAACACATTTTTCTTATATTTTCTAGCCAGATAGACGTCATTAAAATTCGGAGTTAAACAAAATTGAAAAGAAGTTTAGGTAGGTAATTAAGTAAACAATGAAAAGCCCCTAATTTATGTATTTTCCCTAGAACATCGGAACGAAATTGTGATAAAACTGTCCTTTAAAAATTTATGTGGCAATAACACTTTCGATCACGCTTACGATAGATAGTAAGAACGTTGATGAATATGACACAAAATTACTTTCAGTTTTATAACGAAGCATAAAATGGCAAAATGAAACTAGCATAAAGTATTCACGTTTTGGATAGGCCCACACAATTGTAGAAAACCACGATAATTGACTCAACACATCAATCACAACATATTTTTCTACGGATCAGCAATGGAAAAACAGTGTTTTGGATACACGTGTACCCATCACTAGTCACAATCCGTCACACGTCACAGTGCCGTTATGTAAACAAAGTTGATCGATTACTGCCTCTAGTCTGGCTAATATCACGTCTTAATGGAACAACTGATAAACACGATTTTGTGGTATGACTGTGAAAGGTGGCCAAATGGTAACGGCCTGCGGGCGGAGAGTAATGGGCAGCTCACCGTCCGATCAGGACCAGGCCCTTGCCGGACGGCACGTACGTGTTCCACGCGCGCCTCAAAGAGATGTCAGCATCGCGGACCCCTTAGGGCCGAAGCCTGCCGGGTGAGCGGGATTGTCCGAAAGGGTTACCGCTGGCCCGGAACATAAAGGGCTAAGGAAGGAACACGGGTGGGTTTTAGTCAGTAAGAGTCTGACACTACCTTCCGCTCCACACAGAGCGGGACAGGTCATAAAAAAAAGGTAACAGCCGTGACTTATGAGTTGTAGGTCGTGGGTTCGAGCCCAGGCAGAGTCTTTACTTTGTGTAAATAATTGTATCATCACTGCTCTCTAAACGGCGAAGGAAAACATCGAGAGGATTCCGGCATGTCCTACAACCAAAAACATGTGACATCTACCAACCCGCACTGGGCCCGCGTGGTGGATTGCGGCCCACTCCCCCTCACCGAGGAGGCCCGTGTCCCAGTAGTGGAAGCATTACAGGCTGATTTTGTAAACACAATTTTGTGGTATGACAGTGAAAGTTTTTAAGTCGATGTTTAATTAATGACTTTTCAAGCTCCACTTGTTTACTCTTTAGGTAAATGGAAATGAAACAGTAAGTACTCTTCATAACAGTTTCGAACTTCGAGTTATTCGCATGGGAGATTACTTTGAAGGCTCGGGAGTATGGCTCTCACAAGTTTTATATACCTACTCTTTACTGTTAATATATATGCATAATACAGCCGCTTTATTCCGTGCTTGGCCCGTTTATGGCTTAGCTTTAATATACATCGCGTTATTTGCGATTTGTTATTTTGTTTCTCGCTCTTTTATGTCTTCCTACTGTAGGCAATTTGGCAGAATCGTCTTACTGGGTTTGATATAGGTTTTATATATGAAAACTAGCAGCGCCCCGCGGTTTCACCCGCGCAAGTGTCGATTCCGTGGGAATATTGGGATAAAAACTATCCTATGTCCTTCCCCGGGATGCAATCTATCCTTCTGCCAAATTTTATCGAAATCCGTTCGGTGGTTTAGGCGTGAAAAGGTAACATACAGACAGACAGAGTTACTTTCTGATTTATAATATGAGTATGGATTAATAGCTTCCTCTTTGAAACGTTTCAAAAACTAAAAAAAGCACACGTCAGTTACGACTGCGTCAAAATTATAATTATTTTTGCACTTCATATATTGTCTAACCGAGTTGTAACAGCATGGAATAGGCTCCCTGAGAATGTTGTGACGGCTCCCACACTGAACTGCTTCAAGAACTGACTGGACAGATTGAACATCTCCAAGCTATTTGATATGTATCTATATATTGATATAATTTGGTTCGACACACTAACAGCTAATTCCATCCGTAGTGCTTCTGCAAAGCCCCAAATTCATAGTCACATTTAAAATGACCAATCTATTCCGTGTGCACATTTATACAGTTAACTCGACCACGTTGTGGGCTTCTTACGTTTTTATTTTCACGGTTACCAGTGATGCTTCACACGTTGAACCACATTTAGCCACGCAACTATCAATAACATGTTTGATTCAAAACATTTCGGTCAAACAGCTGAGTGAAAAAAGTTTATTTACATAACAGATAGATTACACTCAATCTGTTTTCCAATAATATTAGAAATCTGAAATATCAATGGACTGTGATGATTGTTAGATAAAATAAAACATAATGTATTGAAATAATACGAATGGTTTATACATCCGGGAAGCTACTTACCGAAAATAGAGGAAAATGAAGACTGAGATCAGCAAAGCGGCCACCGACAAGGAGTACCCAACTACGTATATGTTGTTCACAAGGTTTCGGAACTGAAAAAAAAAATAACTTGGTTATGCTTTAGTTTTACTGACCTCCATCCACTGACCTCTATAATACATGTATTATAGAGGTCAGTGCCTCCATCATAAAAGTACGCTGTATTATAGAGGTCAGTGTTTGGTTTTCAAATACTGTCAAATACTGTTGAAATGACAGATTTTTTGACGGACCTTACAATGTGATGGCCAACGTTCTTGTAGAAAATCGTAGATTTGGGAATCTACATAATTATATCTATCTATAGGTACTAATAATAAACCTCGGCCTTATTACTAAACAAGATTTATCTTTAGCCCCAGGTTTAAACCTTCCTGCTATTTTCAAATTTCGAACTATAATCCGACGAAGCTAAAGTTCTTATTACAAAAACTAACCCGAGTCTAAGTTGTCAATTTTGCATTAAGAACTTTACAATTGTCGGAATAAAGTTCAAAATAGAGTAACTGGCTTGAAGGTTTAGACTAGGTCTAAAATTAGATCTCGTTTTGTAATAAGACGGGAAGAGTTTATTTGTTTTTTGTTCGGACGCACGAATCTCTGAAACTGCCAGTCGGATTTGAAAAATCTTTTTCGCTTATGATAGTCCAATTCTTCAGGAAAGCTAAAGGTTACCAGCAGGGTAATTGCGTAACACACTATTAGTAGCAATGGGTTTCATTTTGACAGTTGAACAACATCCATTGCGTCATTTACGTTGTTAATCTAACACATTTTTCGAACATAAGGAGCAATAGATTAGCAATATGCTTCAAAATTATTCCAATTGATAGTAATATTGTGTTACGCAATTAGGGTGCTTTTTTTTTTAGGGTGCTGATATCATGTTAGGACACTTAGGAGCCAAGCAAAAAAAAAAATGAAGTCAGAAACAACGCTTAGCGAAAATGATGTAATAGCGCGGGCAGACGACGCGGTACAACGGGGTGGGTCGGGGGCAAAAGAAATTTCGCGGGCAGAAGCTAGTCAAGTATATTTAAGTACAGTGTCCGGGCGTAAATTAGACACTTACAGCTTTAGACAGACACTGTCTCACAGAATAGGTAGGTAGGAGTGACAGAGACGAAGCTCGACAAAACCGCTTTTTTTTTTTCAAAAACTCGATGTGCCATTATTTACGGCCAGGCAGTGTACTTGAATGATAAGGAACAAACGAACATAAAAATGAGTTTCAATTTTTTTATAATACGTTTTAAGATTTTCTTATAGGCAGTCGCTCCATGTAAAATACTTAGGTAAATAACTTCGTTAAGTTCATGGCAGAACTTTAATCAACGTTTTATATTACACTCGAGAACAATGAATTAGGGTCACATAAAGATACCTGAAAGTCTCGGAAAATAAGAATAAATTGTAGCTAGCTTCAAATAAATTGTATTTAATAGACAATTAAATGTTTCTTAAATAAAAGTAATAAAACTTCTTATTTACTGTAAATTTATGTTATCAAAAATGACAAAATAAAAAAATGCTACTTTTGTAAACGGAACTACAAATTTTCAAATCAGTGTTTCTGATTTTCAATATGTATTATTGAAGCTGTTATAATGTCGCTTACACCTGAAGAATGCACTTGAATTCTCACAATGCTGGAAATCGGCCGCAGTCAGCGTGACAGCAAGGACAGTTGGTGTGTCGCTGAAAACTGTACAACGAGTTCTCCGACGTTACGAGGAAACCGGGTCTAACCGGGTTGGGCAGACCAGATACAGGCAGGTCCAGGTGTATCACAGCACGAGAAGATCTATACTTGGCCAGCACAATGCTTCGAAAACGCTTTCTCACAGGAACTGCACTTACATATCAGTTCCGACGCCTCGGAAGAAGTAACCCAAGTGCACGGACTGTAAAACGACGACTTGCTGAAGCAAATTTAAAACCATTAAGACCTGCAAACGGCCCTAAATTGGAGCGTGGGCATCGTATGTCGAGATTAACATATGCCAGGAACCACTTAAATTGGAGTGTTAAAGATTAGTCAAGAGTTATGTTCTCAGATGAATCAAGATTTATGCTCTATAAGAACGACGGAAGAACAAGAATGTATCAAGGACCAGGGGAGCGATTCAAGCAAGCACACATCGAAGAGAAAGTGGCCTATGGCGGTGGATCCATACTTGTATGAGTCGGAATTTCTGCAAAGAGTCGCACAGAGCTAGTGGTAATAAAAACGGCACTATAACTAGCGAAATATACTTAGAAGAAATCCTAAACGAATACGATGGTCTATTTATGGTCAATTTGGGAGAGGATGCTATCTTTATGCATGACAATGCCCGGTCTCATACTGGTGAAATTGTAAATGACTACCTTTTAGGACGTGAACATTAACTGTATGAAGTGGTCAGCACGCAGCCCGGACCTCAACCCAATCGAGCATGCCTGGGACAAGCTCGGACGATGTGTGAGACACCGAAACCCTTCCCCGATCACGCTTCAAGAGCTCAAAGTTGCGCTCGTAGAGGAATGGGAGAATATTCCTCAACATCGTATAAGAAACTTGGTATACAGCATGCCAAACCGCATAACCGCAGTGATGACAGCACGTAGGGGATTACCCCCATGTGCTGTCATCACTGCGGTTTTGCGGTTTTGTATTAACAAAGTACTAAAATCCAAGAAAATTTTAAGTTGGTTTGAAATAAAATTAGCTTTCCTTTTTTTGTTATAAGATGAGATTGTTTTTTTTTGTTTATGTATTTTTTGATGAATATAATATAAAGTGAAACATAGATAAATTTTATTACTTTCATTTAGGGAACATTTGATTGTCTATCAAACATAATTTCTTTCATTAAGCTAGCATTCTTAGTTTCTGAGACTTTCAGGTATCTTTATGTGACCCTAATTTATTGCTCTCGAGTGTATTTAAGAAATATGTACTGACAGACACTCAATCAATTAATCAATCAGGCAATTTATTCTGATGTATTTTGAAAAAAATAAAAGAATAGGTATATTATGTATTTTTCCGCTTGTTATATATTAGGTCAATGTATTTATCAGGGGAAAATATATATCATTTACTTAGAAGCACGCCTACATTACTGTGTTTTTGGAAAAACGTGGCGTTTCTGTCTTATTATGCAAGGGAGTCACGTGCGGCTGGGTGCTAGAATTAATTACCGTCCACGGGTAAGTGACCGAAAGATCTCAGTACAAATAAACAGCAGGAAAAGCACTCTTTTTTAGGGTTTCGTACCTCAAAAGGGAAAAACGGAACCCTTATAGGATCACTCGTGTGTCTGTCCGTCCGTCTGTCACAGCCAATTTGCTCCGAATCGAATGGACTGATTAAGTTGTTTGGTACACATATCTGTGACCCAAACGCAGAAGTGAAATAAATGATTTTTGAATATGGGGGTCATTTTCGGGGACAAAAAGAAAATTTAAAAGATTTTTTTTTTTTTTGGATGGGAAATCATCAAATGACTCCTCCCGCTCTGGGTGGAGCGGAAGGGAGTGTCAGACTCTTACTGACTAGCCTTTTATGTTCCGGGCCAGCGGTAACCCTTTCGGACAATCCCACTGGCCCGGCAGGCTTCGGCCCTAAGGGGAGCCAGACCAAGAGAGATACAGAATTACGCAGGGCAGCATGTGGCGAGCTGTTGGGCAGTAGCGACCCCACGGACCCTATCTTCAGGGAGAAGTCTTGTTCCTCACCTCTGGCTTGCCTTTATTGGCCGGCTGGAGTGAACAATGACGAAGAACAGAGCTCCCACCTCATTCTTGCCTTTATTGGCCGGCTTGAGTGGAGATTCGCAAGAGCAAACGTGCTCGGTGGAAGGAAGTATTCCAGTAAGATGCTGGTAGGGATCTTGACCGTACTTCCGGGATTGTCCTGATAGCCGTGGAATACCTCTCCACTCCTCATAAGCACTTCAGGACATGTTTCCCCCTTGTTGCTACGTCACTATGTGCTAGCGACCGTTTCTGGGGGCCCATTGTTGAGTGTGCAAGTCACCCCATGCCATTTTATCCGTGTATATATAAAACATTGATCAGGCAGGGGTCATAGTTATTCCATAGTTCTTGGTAACCAGTCCACTTTAGCCACCCAAACCCATAGTCCAACTTTTTATTTTTCCATATCCTGCAATAGTCCTACACCAACGGGGGGTTATCCTTGGGTGCACTTGCATAGTGCATACAGGGATAATCGTCGGTTGGTACCGCATATCATTAAAATTTCCTAAGGGGCCTCTGCGAGTTGGCTTCGGCCCCTCGTACGCCTTCCAAAGGACCAGCACCCTGATTGCGTAACACACTATTACTCTCAATTTGAATCATTTTGAAGCATATTGCTAATCCATTGCTTCTTATGTACGAAAAGTGTGACTGCTCAACAACGTAAATAACGCAATGAATGTTATTGAACTGTCAAAATGAAACCCATTGCTACTGATAGTGTGTTACACAATTACCCCGCGGGACCCAATGGTTCCGAGATGTATAAATTCACAAAAATAATAAAATATTATCCAGATAAAACAATCGTAAAACAGAGCGAAACAAATATTTTTCGTCTCATAATTCTCAAAATTTTGATCGTAAACTATCATATTTTATCATCATCTTCCTGCCCTTATCCCATGTTACTTGGGGTCGGCGCAATACGTTTTCTTCTTCCATTCTCCCCTGTCAGCCGTCACGCTATCATTCACTCCCTTCTCTTTCATATCATTCCCCACACAATCCATCCATCTTTTCTTCGGCCTTCCTCTCCCTCTCCATACATCAACATGTATATTCATTACTCTTTTAGTCACATGCGTTTCATCCCTTCTCATCACATGCCCATACCAAGCCAAACGATTTCCTTTCAACTTTTCTGTCACTGGCGCCATTTTCAAACTTCCTCTTATATACTCATTTCTTACTTTATCCATTCTCGTCACTCCACACATCCATCTCAACATTCTCATCTCCGCTGCATGCAATCTTTTTTCATCCGTCTTCTTCACGGCCCAGCATTCAGACCCATAATGTACGACAGGCCTTATCACGGACTTATAAATTATCCCCTTTAACTTGAGGGGCATCCGTGGGTCGCAAGTTGTTCCTGTGACCTGTCGCCATTTCATCCATCCTGAGTTGATCCGGTGCGTTACGTCTCGGTCTACTTCGCCATCTCCTTGGACAAGCGACCCGAGGTACCGAAAGTCGGAGAAGATCGGTAAGGGCGTTCCGGCGAGAGATATGGGCACAGGACTGGAGAGACCGCCAAAATCGCAAAACAGGTACTCGGTTTTGGTCCGGCTTACTCTCAGGCCAACGGTCTCGAGTCTTTCCCACCACACCTCCAATCTGCTCTGGACCTCTAAGCCGTTCTCGCCAACCAGCACAATGTCATCGGCGAACAGCATACACCAGGGAGCCTCTTCTTGGATATCTGATGTAAGAGCATCCATTATCAGCACGAAGAGGTACGGGCTGAGTGCAGAACCCTGGTGCAAGCCGACAGCCACATCGAAGCTGCCAGTAGTGCCCACTGTAGCTATTATATTTTATGTAATAAGAATAAAGGGATATCAATCAACTAAAAAAAAAACCTAAAAATTAATAATACAAATAATTCCACTGCACCGCGCACTTATTTTTTAGTTGAATTATAACTGCAAAATTACTTTTATATATTTTGGTGGTCATTCGATTCAACTAATTACATCAAACGTTGTGGTCTGAACATTATTTGTTGCCGCGACGCGGATCGCACTATTGTCAATTACCTAAAACATTGCTTCTAACCGCGCCTTAAAAAGGAAGGAGTATATTAAGACATGCACAAAAATGTACATTCTAGCTAATACAAAAAAAAAATGTAGTAAGTACACCTACTCGCATTAATAAACCAACAAATCTGGTGTTAAATATCATCTTTACCATTAATGTCTCAAAGGCGTACAACATTTTATAAAAATAACTGAGCAAGCTGAGACATTGCACGCATGAATCATACCGGCGTGTATACAGGGTGTCAGCACCAGTAAACAACGTGCCACCACCGCCATAATGGATGGCAAGTTGGCCACGCAGCGGCTACGCGACGGCGCTCGTCACTCGTCACACACCACCGATACACCGTACTACTGCCAGTATGTGTACACACAATATTTTAAACAAACATGCAAACTCATCGTGTTTGTTCACATTTACTGTTGCTTACATATTTATGTAGGTACATTCTGAGCGGACTTAATTGAAACGTGTGTTCGATGCTCATTCCAAATATTAATTTTTAAACATGAAAAGTTGACGCCGGCCGGTACGTGTCAACTTTTAATTAAATGTCAATTCATTATTTTTATATGTCCTCCACCTTGGGGGGTCCGAATTCAAGAAACCTTCAGGAGCCGAAACTATCAATCAAACCAAATGATTTAATTGTATATCATCTTGTCATTGTTTTTCATGCACTTATATAAGCAGTTAAGATTTTCAGCGCTGGATAGGTAGGTACCTAAAATTGGTTACATAAAAGGTAGAATTGGGTTGGAATTCTGATTCCGACATTGATTTTAGCTGTAATAGTTTCTCCGAATCATTATCATACAATAGCATTTCAAGTCAATATCTCTGTAGGTAAGGCTATTCACGTGGCACCCATAAAATAATAATCTATATTCGGAATCTTAGGGATGCTGCTGATTAAAAAATAGAATATTGCTGAAAGTGACTATAAAATGGTTGTGCCTGCAATCGAAAAACTTGAGTAATAAGAATGCTAAGGGGCACGCTTTTTAGCAACGCGATTATTCGCGGATGTCATATACAAAGTGGAGTCACAACAATACGAGTACGACTACACCTAAATGAAAATATGGGTAATTTGGAACTATCAAAAAAATTCTAACATCGTAATGAAGGAGTTTTTTTACTGACCGACTATGGGTTTTGCCAATATTTGACTAGCTATAGTAACTAAACTATTGGATAGATACTATAGGTATATGTACTATACTTGATTGAGTTTTCATATGCAGGCTGGAAATGGCATTAGATACGCTCGCTGTTCAATATTTTGACGTATCGATGTCTCCACCTTGTATTGAGATTTAAGATTTAAAATTTCAGGCAGTCACGCATTGTCCATCGGAAAAGATAAAATAATATAAATTACTTCCTTAAATTCAAAATAAAGTCAATATTTCGGCGCTAAGTATTATTTAAAAAAAACTAATACATTTACATCCTCCATCATCCCTTATTTTATCCCCATGGGGGTTGAATTTATCAAAATCCTTTCTTAGGGGATGCCTACGTTATAGTAGCTATATGCATGCGAAGTATCAGCCCAATCGGTTTTAAATTGACAAAGTTTCATACAAACTTTCATCCCCTATTTTATCCCCTTGGGGGTAGAATTTATCAAAATCCTTTCTTAGCGGATGCCTACGTCATAACATCTACCTGCATGCCAAATTTCAGCCCGATCCCTCCAGTAGTTTGGGCTGTGCGTTGATAGATCACTATGTCAGTCAGTCACCTTTGAGTTTTATATATTTAGATTTAGATTGGATTAAAGGGAGGTTCTGTTCAAATATTCTTAAAAGATATAGTAAATTATGAATATATTTTATTTTATAGGGTTTATTTATAAATTTCATATGTAATGTACATTAAATGCTTAACTAATTATTTAGTTAGTGGTGTTAGTAGAGATAGTGTAGATATTGTACATACTTAATTACGTTAATGTTGAATAGTTAAACAAAATAACTATACAAATAAAGACAAAAAGAAAAGGACTTAATGATCATAACTAGAACGGCATAAACAAGAAACTTTCAGGTAGCAAAACATCGTTTAACACTGCTTCTTTGTAACTAAACGTGCGATAATTGTCATTAAGTCTAAGCTGACCTACATTTTTTCTTACGGACACCGGATATTCCGGGGTCATGAAGTTAAGTTTACTTAGAATAACATTTTTCTTATGATTTATTAATCTTTTAACCAACCTTGCACCTATTCTAAGCCAGTTTTAAATCATTGCCCACCCAAAAGCAATGTTAACAACGTCGGGATTTTTGGCAACCATATTTTAAAATTCCATTAATCTTACGTTTTTTACGATTTGCATGTCAGTGATGACCTGGTTGTTAATCAAAGTATGATTCACATCAGCAACAATCGATCAGTATTTTTTGCCTAGGCTTTTTCCGACTATGTTGAAGTCGGCTTCCAGTATAACCGGGTGCAGCTAAATACCAGATTATTTACATGAAGCGACTGTCTACCTGACCGCAATAACAAGGATATACTGGTAGTACCCCTTGGTAAGACTGGTTGTCAGACTTTCGGGCTTCTGACGACCCGTAACGACTGTCAATGAATGACAGCCGGGACCAGCGGCTTAACGTGCTTTCCGAGGCATGGAGCATTAACAATCATCATCATCGTCATCATTTCAGCCGAAAGACGTCCACTGCTGGACATAGGCCTCCCCCAAAAGGGGGGGGGTTTGCCATAATCGCCACGCTTGGCAGGCGGGTTGGCGATCGCATTAAAAATGTATTTATAGAATTATAATTATTAAAATCATCAATGCAACTCCCCTAAAAACGTTTCAAAATTTGAATTTCGGCTGCTCTGGCGCTTTCGCATTAAGAAATTTCGATACATTATTTTTTTGACAACACAAAATTAAATTATCTTTTCTAAGTAAGGGATACATGCGAAGCTGTTTTCAGCTGAGGCGAAAAGGATGTTTGATCATACTGTCAGACGAGAGTTAAGGACTCTTCCTGCTTACATTCCTTCCCTGAAAGTGATTGATGAGTATGAAGTACCAAAACAAAGAGTGTTAAATATATATGCTCAACCAATTCACTAACTCGCACTGGGCCGGCGTCGTGAACCCTCCCCCTCTCACAGAGAGGAGGCTTGTGTTCCAGCAGTGGGAACATTATACACTTATAGCGGTTCTGCACTAAGTACATCCGATCCGAATCCGACTTAAAGATCCAACTTCATTCCGTATTGGGAATGTTCTAAATTTGGACGGATAGAGTTCGGATCTAGAGCGCGCAACCCCTCATACAAATAGGACTACGTCACTTCTCGGATTCAGATCGGATGTAGTGCAGAAGAACAGCTCTAATTATGTTCGACAAAGTATGGTGGAAAAGTGTACTTTCTACTTGTTTCTATTAGTGGATTGCAATATTCTAGGTTAAGTAATACAATAAGGATTACAAAAATATGTGTAGAAAAAGTGTTTTTGTGTATTATATTGAGCTGATGATAAGTCAGCCCCAAATCGTCTTTGTCATCGTCGTTTAGCTGTCCTAAGCTGTCCGTTCAATGTCGCTCTAAACAAGATTCGTTTATAAAGGGAGCGGCCCCGTGCTGTTGCACAGCTCGCTGCGTCGGAACTGTTGCGCGCATACACGATCATTTATCTGAATAATGACGACAGTCAACAAAAGAGATAAGTACGCAGGATCGTCGGATATAGTTGAAGTTTATTGAGGAACCGATGGATGTGGTCGACTGAAATTAATTTGATAAACGAGCTGTTTGTTTTCTATGAATAAAATGAAATTTTATTCGAGAACATCCATCGGTTTCTTACTGAACTTCAACTATGTCCGACGATCCTGCATACTTATCTCTTTTGTTGACTGTACATACGCGACTTGATTGATCGTCCGAGGATGTCATATTGATATAAACGCGCGCGACGATAGCGTATTCATGCGGCAGCCGCTTTCGGTTAGGACGCAGTCCCACAGTTTTTTGGTTTTATTTTTGGTTTTATATGTAGGGCATCGCACCAAAAAAACTTCCTAGTAGAAATAACCTACGAGTTTCTTTAAAAGGGTATATTAAATTACCCGGCAAAACTCCTCGGCTGTGATGATATCCATAATCATCATCTGCCTAGCCTTTTCCCAACTATGTTGGGGTTACCAGTATTTTACATGGAGCGACTGCCTATCTGACCTCCACAACCAGTCTTACTAAGGGGTATCGTAATACCCAGTGTATTACGATACCCCTTAGTAAGACTGGTTGTCAGACTTTCGGGCTTCTGACTACCCGTAACGACTGTCAAAGATCCGCGAAAGACAGCCGGGACCAAAGGCTTAACGTGCTTTCCGAGGCACGGAGGGGTCACGGTATGTAAAGGTGTTAACCCATCCACAGACCAACCCCGGCAAGCGCAGCTTAATCTGATCAATCGACCTGTGCGGGTGTTATTATTTAGCAAAAGAAAATATTTTTTTGATTTTTTTCTAACTTATCAGACTAACACTTAACACACAGACACACTACCAGCGGTCGTTGACCTAAAAATCCAAAACCTTTTTTTATCATGTTTAGCTACATTGTATCATGGGTTAGAGATGCCCATCAAGTCTGCGGACTTTCGCTAGCTAATTTAATTTAACCCCGTACAGGAAACATATACTCTTCTTAGTACTACTAGTGCTAGTACTTAGTAGTAGTCTTCTTAGTACTACTAGTGCTAGTACTTAGTAGTAGTCTTCTTAGTACTCACATCTAGGTCATCGACATCAACGCAGGTGGTGTAGTTGGTCCACGGCTTCTTCGCATGAGGGTGCATGAACCATGTCCCGTTCTCCGTGCATCTGTAACAAACAATCATATTAATAATGGAATGAGTTCTGGCCGAAGGGTGTTGTATACCGCCGGTTTCGTGGCCGGATACATGACACCAGTCAGCGAAACACGACGCAGACACTTCGTGTTCGTTAGTTTTTTAGTGTACCTACTTAATTATAATGTTGTATGTATTTATAGTATTTTTAAGTTATTAATAATGTATTGTACCTATGTGTTTTATATGGGACTTGATGCCTGAAATGAATGGATAAATAAATAAATAAATATTGTTGTCATCTGCCCTTTTATTTGCTGTTGGGATCGGCTTCCAGTCTTACCGGTGGGGTCATTGCGTTACACACTAATTCAGTAGCTATGGCTTACATTTTGACAGCTCAATTTACATTCATTGCGTTATTTATGTTGTTGAGCAGACAAATTCGAACTTAGATGAAGCAATGGAATACAAATAAATACCCTTCAAAAAGATTCAGATACGTGTGTCTGTGTGGTGCCGGACTTAAAGAATAGCACCACCCCATACTTCCCGTGGGTGTCGTAAAAGGCGACTAAGGGTGACCGGAGAATGGGCAGCAGCGTTCTCTATGCATTGCACCATCATACCATACTGCGATCGCCAACCCGCCTGCCAAGCGTGGCGATTATGGCTGAATAGGGAATAGCAGTATTTTATGTAGAGCAAACGCCTCTCTGATCTTCACAACCCAGTAACTGGGTAACACTTGATAAGTTTTCAGTTTTATTCCCAACGCGGTATTAGACCAAACATTGGTACCGATTCTGTTGTTCACAATCTGGCATCTTTTTCTTTGACAGAAGATAAATTTTAGTTTAGTCCAGTCAAATTAATCAGCGCCTGACGTAAATTGACGTAATTTTAGTAGGCAGGTTTTCAATCACATCTAAACTTGTACGGAGTAGTGTCAGGCGCTGATTAATTTGACAGGACTAAACTAAAATTTATCTTCTGTCCTTTTCTTAATGAAATAGAAAGAAAAAGATGCACTGAACTTAAAATTTCGTTTAGTCTGTGAACAAGGGAATCGGCAACATTGTCTTAGCTTTACAGTACTTAAATCATTTACAGAACTTTTTTATTCGATTCGTAATACAATTCGCCAACGACTAATTTTATTGGTGGAGTGGTACGTAAATCTGTATCTATAGAAAAAATAAAGCTTAAAGAGTTTATTCGTTTGTTAGTTTGAACTCGCTAATCTCTAGAGCTATTAGCCGGTTCCATTTTTTTTTTTGCATTTTGCAGCCCATGTCTTGAAGAATGCTATAGGCTGTTTAAAATCACGCTAGGAAGACGTGTAGGCTTGTGCGGCGTGGAGACGAGCAAAAACAAAAAAACTGGCCAAGTGCGAGTCGGACTCGCACACGAAGGGTTCCGTACCACAAGGCAAAAACGCCCCTTAAATATTTATTTTATTTTAATTATATTATTTATTAGTAAAGTTAAAATACAACTGAGTATTTTGTGAATATTTCAAGTGCCTACCTGTTGCCATTTTTGATATCGAGCAATAAAGGACAAAAAAATCGCGTTTATTGTATGGGAGCCCCCCTTAAATATTTATTTTATTTTGTTTTTAGTATTTGTTGTTATAGCGGCAACAGAAATACATCATGTGTGAAAATTTCAACTTTCTAGCTATCGCGGTTCTTGAGATACAGCCTGGTGACAGACAGACAGACAGACGGACAGACGGACAGACAGCGAAGTCTTAGTAATAGGGTCCCGTTTTTACCCTTTGGGTACGGAACCCTAAAAAACAGAAGTAATGCAAAGCGAAAATGAAATAATAGCGCGGGCATGCGGCATGCGATGCGACGGAGTACAATTACCGGCACGTAACTTGGCAAGAGATTTTCGTAGTGGGGGAAGTTCGCGCATATAAAAATGTATGAAATTGTGCATGCGCAAACTTCCCCCACTACAAAAACTCTTGCCAAGTTACGTGCCGGCAACTATAGGTCAGGGGAGCAAGAAATTTCAGGCCGATGAGTCGCGGGCAGACGTGTTACGGGCAACGTAGTGTACCTATTATAAGTTCGTTCATCGAGGAGAGACAGGATGTTGCTAATTAGCTAACTGTACACCTACCGCACACTACGCCATATTACAGTCAATTTTTCTTGTTAAAATCTGACGCAGTCACTCAGCTGCTTGATTCGTGTGCGCATGTTTTATACAACGTTATTTTTAGCATATGCGAAACCTGAATATAGTTTGTTCAGAATAAGTAACTGAATCGATTCCAATAATTTTTACCTCATGTTATATTTTGTCCCAAAAATCACAAAAATATTTTAAAAAGTTTAAAAGTTGGATACCGAGCGACACCAATCTCCGCGCCGAATGGTTAGGTACCTAGTAATTATCAAAGAGCGCAAGACGGGCGGCGCGGCGCGAGCGGTGCGGGTGAGCATGCTTTTGTGCGGACAAACTAACTTGGTTTTTCATGATACAGTTTTGGAATTTTGTACATAGATTATTTACATAAAAATACTAGACACGTGTTTCGGGTTTCGCATAGTTATACTAAAAATAATGTTGTATAATGGATAGAAAGAAAAAAGTTGTTGCATTTACTTTATCTACATAAAAAAAGCAATCAAGAAAGAAACGATGGATTAAAGACTAGATGAGACAAAAAGCCGAGTTAAATCATTTTAATCTAATAAATGAACTACGACTTATAGAAGAACATGATTTAAAAAAATAATTATCTACATGGCAATCTGAAATACCAGCTTTTAAAAACTTTAAAATCACCTTACTTGAAGAAAAAAGATACACCCATTCGAAAATCGTTAACGCTAGAAGAGAAGTTAGCAGTTACTTTACGCTTATTAGCAACTGGTAGAAGTTTTAAAGACTTCAAGTATTTACTACTTTAATATCCCCCAAGGGTTCTAGGCGCAGCAGTTATGGACACTTGTAACACATTAATTTACATCTTGCGAGATTGTATAAAAGTAATCTAATTACAACATATATATATATATAACATCTAATATGCTATGTACTTATATGTATTTTGCTGATTTTTTCAAATAAATCCATTTTGATTTGAAGTAAAACGAATAAAATTTATAATCATAAATAATTTTTATTATTACAAGTAGTAGATCAAACGTCTGCCTGCCTTCAAATCTTTTTATCAACTGAAATATTGTCGCACGCCCGCACCCGACAATATTATTAGCCCCCCTCCGATATTGCCGTTATAAAATCAGAATTTCTGGAAATCCACAATAATATTGAACAATACCGAAATACGCCACACACAATATTATTGACAATATGTATTTCGTTGACAATATTATTGTGACTGTGCGGCTAGCCTTAAATTACCCCTACTTAGTTACTTTATTATTATATAGGATGTTGACATTTTCCTCAAGGAACTGGCAGTATCTACAGGCTGCAATGAAATAAAAAAAAACTGCTTAACCAAACATAGACAACTGAACTAAGAAAAAAAGTCAAGATTTGCCATTGGACATCCGGCTGGAGTGAAGTTCTTTTCGTAGTAAATGATTTAGGTTTGTATAAAAATTTTTACAAGTCAATCATATTTTAATACCTACCCTGAGAAGAAAGGCCGGAACAAACTCAGAGGTCACAGCCTTTTTTAAAGTCCAGACATAATCTTGGTCAGATCATGTGAAGACCTTGTAAATTGGTGACTGAAATGGTCTTTTGTGGAACGAATAACACAGATTGAGTAGTTATGTCCGGTAAGCGTACGCATTTGTCGGTAAGCGTGCAGCTCAACTACGCTCAACGATTCGACGTACAATACCAAAGAAAGGACATTTGGGTAGGCCGTAAATTAGTCCATGATTAAAACTATGTAACTTAGAAGTATAAAAGAAAACTGAAAAAACAATGTCCCACATACTTAGTCCTCACATTCACAATAATTATATTAAAGTATATTGTCTATTAAAGAATAGGTACAGGGCAAGATGTCCACTTGTCCAGTGAACTCCAGTGGCAAAATACAAAGTACGAAAAATTTAACTTCACAGAGGTGTAGTTTTTTGTATTAGAGAGCAACAAATAATGTAGCGAATTTTATTTTTTTCCAAACCACGTTCTCTAAATGGTGACCATCGATCCTAGTACTCTTTCGAGTCTAGCACGCATCTTTCCAAAATCGCGTTTACAGAGCGACTGAATCGTAGAAATCTTGACCGATTTGAATTTTATACATGTAAGGTAGATTTCGTACCTAATTCCCAATATCGATGAACGTGCACAAAGTGATAAACGGGCATTTTCACTCACAGAAACCATAACACGTTCAACATTTTCTTTCGTGGCTACCCCTTGTATAGATCCTGGTCTGGGTCGGTTTAATGTTGATCCTGTAGCTCTGAATTGGTACCCACGACTGAATATGGTAGGTCGATGGTGCATTACGTAATCGACGAATATCGTAATGATTACTAAATCGACGTCACACTTGAAATGTACGCCTCGATGGCAAAAGCGCGGTGCTGTCCACTCCACCGCTCACCACAACACCGCGTAAGCTTACGCTTTCAACGACGCCTCCGCGCCCCTCTAAAGTGTTGCATTCAGAAATCACGTTTGTTCAAATTTTTAATCTGCCGCTGGAAACCCTACTACAATGAAATAAAGTAACAACGTTGAAAAAAAAATGAAACACTATGATAGTGAAACATACTTTAGCAAAAGTGTCTTGACTGTCATTTTACACTTTTTTCGGTCTAGCTCTCATTCGCCAAGTGTGCAGAGTATATGTACGATAAGCAACTTCATTCCAAAAATGTATATGTATTTAGGGTTCCGTAGTTCCTACTAGGAACCCTTATAGTTTCGTTATGTCCGTCTGTCTGCCTGTCTGTCCGAGGTTTTGCTAAGAGACCGTTAGTGCTAGAAAGCTGTAATTTTGTAGTAGTGTGTATATCAATTACGCCGACAAAGTGGTAAAATAAAATTTTGGAAAATATTTTTTTTTATGGTAGCTCCCCTACATGTGAAGTGGGGATGAATATTTTTTTCATCCCCACTTCACAATTTTTGGGTTCCGTAGTTCCTACAAGGAACCCTTATAGTTTCGTCAAGTCCGTCTGTCTGTCTGTCTGTCTGTCCGAGGTTTTACTAAGAGACCTTTAGTACTAGAAAGCTGTAATTTTGTAAGAGTGCGTATATTAATCACGCCAACAAAGTGGTAAAATAAAAATTTTGAATTTTTTTTTTATGGTAGCTTCCCCTACACGTGAAGTGGGGATGAATATTTTTTTCGTCGTCTACCCCATCGTGTGGGGTATCGTTAAATAGGCCTTCTAAAATGACTTGGGGGTTGCTAAAGTAATTTTTCGATTTAATGCACCATTTACGAAATATTAAACTTTAAAGTGCAATTTTTTGTCCCCTCTCTAAAACCTAAACTGTTGGCTTGAAAAATCTGGAAAAATTCAAGATGATAGTGCATTTCATGAACTTTAAAGGAAAAGTATAGCGGCTAAGATAACTTTATTAGTTTAGCAGTAATAGTCGTTGAAATTGGGTGTTGGATAATTTTGTACCAAATACAAAATTGTTAGCATTAATCTTTTAAAGTGACTAAGATGAAGTAGTTGCTTGTATATAACTATAATTTTCTTTTTTTTGCAAAGACTTGCATTGAAAAAGAAAATATGTTTTTTTTTTATTCAGAATAAAGAACAACAGAATCGTACTACATTGTGATAACGGGCTACTACGGAACCCTACACTGTGCGTGGCCCGACACGCACTTGGCTGCTTTTTTTTTTTTTGGATTTAGAATAAAGGACAACATAATTGTACTACATTGTGATAACGGACTACTACGGAACCCTACACTGAGCGTGGCCCGACACGCACTTGGCCGGTTTTTATTAGTAAAATACTTTCCAGTAATCACACTAATATTATAAAGGCGAAAGTTTGTGAGTGTGTGTGTGTTTATATGTTTGTTACTTCTTCACGCTTAAACGGCTAGACCAAATTTGATAACATTTTGTATGGAGATAGCGGAGACCCTGCATTAACATATAGGCTACTTTTTATCCCGATATTCCCACGGGATCGACATTTATGCGGGTGAAATCGCGGGGCGCAGCTAGTAACAAAATAAATGTTGAAACTACGATAACGAACCCACACTTGGCTACTATCATTGGCTACAACTCGGCCTCCGGGAACAACCCAAGCTGCAGACAAACCTACTTACAGAGATAAAATCATTTATCATTATCACTATAAACAAAAAAATACATGTTTTTAACACACCTATCTACACTACCAGCGGTCGTTGACTCCAAAAAAGAAATCTAATCGTTCATTTGTTTTATCAGGTGAAGATAACAATGCCCCTCACGTTTGTGGAATTTCGCTAGCTAATTTTATTTGACCCCGTGCCGGTCTCGACTTTAGACGTGTACGATGTGGATACGAATCTAGGCACGCGCTTTACTTTGTGGAATTTATTTCTACAGTACTGCTCTCATATGGGCCTTGATGCCTGAAATAAATGGATAAATAAAATAAAATAATAAATAAATAAAACGCTGAATGTAAAAGACTTCATGAGCCTGTACCTGTAAGAGAAGGCTCGTGTTATACGTGTAGATAAACGTCATAGCACACGTATCAAATCGGAAAGGCACCGTATCGCCTTTCGCCTCGCCGTCAAACAGGCGTCAACCTAACGTAAGCACTCCGATACGTCGATTCGGCTACGGCTAGGCGTCGCCGCGCTTGCTCGCCGACCGCGACCGCTGGTTGATGGTGCAGCAGGTAGGCCGGAGGGGTGAGAGGGGCAAGAGTAGACGAAGAGACGTATGCTCGGGTACGGAGACACGTAAGCGTGGGTACGACGAGCCGTAACGCACCGCACCACACTGCGGTTCGTGAGCTTGTTGCGATTCCGATTAGTGTGCGTTGCAGTAGGGAGTTTCATACAAAGAATACTGTACGGCTCGAGTTGATACGGTGCCGATCCCTTTTCGGTTTGATACGTGTGCTATGACCTTAAATTGCCGGCGTACAATCAACTACAGCAAGAGACGAAATGCACAACAAAGCCAAACTCATAGTTATCGCACCCTTCTCAACCCAATTAGTTTGGTGGCTCTTTTCGGCGGCAAATAAGTGACCTAATTTTCAGCCAAGGTTCGCCATCATGAAATTATGAGGCATATCGAACGATAAGACGTCGTCGTTCCTGTTTAACTACACACATTGCAAGTATGACAGGAAATTGTTGGCGAAAGAATTGTGTTAGAAAGTATGTCTGACTTATCTACTAATATTCATCGTAATAAATGATTGCTACCGAGAAAGAGAACCTTCAAGATATCTCTCAAAAGTAAGTATCGGCAACGTTCCAGTAGCGGTGATTTGAAAAGTTCGTGAAAATCACGACCCTGAGACGGTAAGTTTAAGACAGCTTGTATTCTTAAGGAAATCGGCCTCGCGGAGCGTTATAAGAAAATGCACCAATTGATATTCAAATTCTTAATAAGTAGAGCAATGGTGTCAGTTTTTCAGCGTCAACATAATCAGTTTTTTTTCAAACTAAAAAAAGATTAGTAGGTAGGTACACCTATTAACCTTTTTTTAGTTTGAAAAAAAAAATGATTTTGAAACTACAGATTAATAAACTATGCTAATATTTAACATAAGTAATAATAATATATACATTTATATGAAAAAATAAGCAAAAAAATCAGAGGGCATCAAAACATTCGTCCGCATCGCTGTCAACAGGAACAGTGCCCAAAAGGCTGGCAGCATTGTCACGTTGTATAGCGATGCTAATTCTTTGGCCATGAAATAGCCCAGCCCTCTGGTCACGTAAAGACTGGACTAACCGACTGGACGAAAAACTCGGACCCCATGGCCCGTGTGTTTCAACCCCAAACGGCTCGAACATATAACTCCCAATCAGGTTGGAATATTTTCGCCGTTTGAGGTTTAAATAAATAATAATAATATAATCAATAAACTGTTTTATTAACAGCCTTCGTGTAACAATGGCGCCTCATTTGACGATACTCTAAAAAAACCGGTCAGGTGCGTGTCGGACCACGCACAGTGTAGGGTTCCGTAGTAGCTCGTTATCACAATATAGGACGGTTCTGTTGTTCTTTATTCTGAATATAAGTCATGGTAAAGATATTAGGAGTTTACGGTTATAATAACAAAAATCGACTTTAAATTTGAATACCTTGCACGAAAATCTTAACACCGCGATCTACAAAAGTGACGTCACGGCAATACGCCATCTGTTATCGAATAGCGATACTAAACTAATGACAAAATATTGATTTTTGAAGATAATTATTTATACAGATGAGACATTAACTAATAATAACCACTTTCTTCCTGCTAAAGCTAACAAATAAGAGTACGATTGCTGCCAAGTTATTATTTCAATTCACAAAATTGTAATTCAAAAATTAAACAAAGTTCATTTGTGGCTTCTATAGGTATTCTAACGAAAACGTAACCCATTGGTACAACGCCGTCTAGCGGCAGTATTGTGAAACTTATGATAATTTATTATGTTTATTTTTTTAGTTTATTTATTTCATATTTAGTTTTTCAATGCAAGTCTTTACCCGTTATAAACAAGCAACGAATCTTAGTCACTTTAAAGGATTAATGCTAAGGATTTTGTATTTGGTACAAAATTATCCAACACCCAAGTTCAACGACTATTACTGCTAAACTAATAAAGTTATCTTATATCTAGTTAGTTATCGTCTAGTTCTCTAGACGACGAATAAAATATTCATCCCCACTTTACATGTAGGGGAGCTACCCTAAAAGAAAATATTTTCCAAAATTTTATTTTACCACTTTGTCGGCGTAATTGATATACATACTCCTACAAAATTACAGCTTTCTAGTACTCACGGTCTCTTAGCAAAACCTCGGACAATCAGACAGACGGACATGACGAAACTAGAACCGTCTTATTACAAAACGAGATATAATTTTAGACCTAGTCTAAACCTTCAAGCCAGTTACTCTATTTTGAACTTTATTCCGACAAGCGTAAAGTTCGTAATGCAAAATTGAAAACTTAGACTCGGGTTTAACGTCAGTTTTTGTAATAAGAACTTTAGCTTCGTCAGATTATAGTTCGAAATTTAAAAATAGCTGTATCGTTTAAACCTGGGTCTAAATAAGGCCGTAAGGGTTCCTTGTCAGAACTACGGAACCCAAAAAGGGACTCTGTTTTTGGTTCCTTGACCTTTATACATATTTAATTCAGCTTCACATATAGATGAATGTTCCATTACCCTGTAATATGTATTATTTTACCTTATTAGCACTATTGCCTTCTATGTAGTTTTACTGCTGGCATAGAGACTTAATCACTTGTATTTTTGGAAAGAATTCAATCTATTTGCTTACCCTTTTCCCAACTATATTAAAGTCGGGTTCCACTCCGAATACCGCAGAATACCTGTATTTTATATGGAGTGACTGCCTATTTGACCTCCACAACCCAGTTACTATTACTGGGTATTTTTGGAAAGAGTAATGGAGGAAAAGTCACGAGACGTTTGTTATTTAATAAATTTGGTTAGTGGCGTACTAAAACTTTGAACAATAGTCGGAATGAACTAGGCACCGAGGTCGATGCAAATATGCATCTGCCTAAGGTTCACTAACATATCAACTGAACAAGGAGAATTGCATCACAGTTTCGCCTGATCGAATACCTCTATGAAAAAAACAGTCTCATCGATTGATTCCTACCTCCTCACATCCGGGCACAAGTTATCGTGGCCTATTGGAAAACCTTAAATAGACTTCGTAGCCAAGTGGGCCGCAGCAAGGACAACCTCCATAAGTGGGGGTTCATGGACGGTTCAGACATCCGGTGGGTATGCGGCGTCTCTCCTAAGACAATGGGTCACCTCCCACCTTGCACCGCATGCCCTGTCACCTGCACACGTGAGGATCTAATGGCTGCGTCAGCAAAGAAAATTCGACTTGCTGAATTTTGCCCAAAACAAAAAATTACATATACAGGGTTATTGGTAAAACATTAACAACCTCTTAAGAGGTCATTGTTCTATTATTGTTATGAACAACAAAACTGAAATCGCGAAAAAAAATCAGCTGTTGCCTACATTTATATTCGTATAACTCGCCAATATGCAGGGAACAGCTCATTTTTTTTCGCGATTTCGGGTTTGGTCCCATTGTAAAAGTTGCTCATAATGATGAGTACAATTACCTCTTAAGAGGTTGTTAATGTTTTAACAATAACCCTGTATATTTTCGTACCATCGACATGCTAAGAAGATGAATTGATTGCTTCAAGATGTAGTCGCTCCGGTCCGTAAGCGCGAGAGCCTGCATCCAAGCAACAAAGAAACCAGAACTTAGAACTAATCAAGACACCGCCAAGCGTCTGGTCGACTCTTCACGTGAACAGAGAGATGGCCTATTTTTAGGCCAAAGAATCAGAATCACAGTACCTATTTATTTGTAAAACATAGGTGGGGAGTCAAAACGGGTGTTGTAGATAAAATATGTATAAAGATTACCATGTTTTTCCGTTGGAGGCGCACAAATATCAATAAAGAAGGTATCTAAAATTACAAACACTGGGTGTCTTATGGAAAATTCTGCGCCCCTGTGTGATTGACCTCTAGTTTTATTGACTTTGATAGGTAACAAGTTCAGTAACTCATATAATATTAAGCGCCCTCTTAAACCCAATTGTTATCTCAATCTGATTTCGAAATGGCCATTGGCCATTCATAACAACATTTAATCAGTTTGCGTGAAATTAGTTGCAGCATTGATAAGGTTATATGGTTAAATGGCAGACGCCATTTATTGTTTTCATAATAAATGAGGCTGCGCAGGTTATTCAGCAATTGCTATTACGGAAGTATACTTTGAGTAAGGCCTTTTACACTATGTGTGAATCCATACTTATGATGAAACATGCGCGTTCACACACAGCTCTGGGCACCAGAGAGTACTTGGAGAAAACATTTGTATTGCCGTGGCCTCAAATCCCGTCGAGCACGCATGAGACATTTAAAAAAAGAATCTTTATTTAATTTCGTAAATCATGAAACTTTTAATTTCTTTTGACTGTACTTACCTGTCATAAAGAGTAAACTTACATAATGTGGATAAGACAAAGATTATAACAGAAGACGATCCAGGAGGGGATCGAGGTGGGGGGGTGGAGGGGGGGTTCAGGGTATCAGACCGGAATAACTCAATATTACACAGTTATATATTTATTGGAACCTCAAATAATTCAAATTTTGCTTTACTAAACATATTATGGAACACTCTAATATAATGGGCATGCATTATATTAGAGTGTTCCATAATATCATCTCTTCTTGTGAACCTCAAATAATTCCTATTTTGGGGTCCCAAAAATAATATATAGCCAAGGAACTGCGACTGACGTGTATGTATGTATGTACCGCAGAACCGCTAGCTTGGGCCGCGCGTGTTTTTTCAGTTCTACTGTGACTGAAAGAAAAGGTCAGTTAGTTGTAAAGAGGCTCTATAATAAAAAAAAGTGTGCATCATTAGAAGTCCAAAAAGTTTTTTGAAAATCAGTAAAATATATCCCCATTCAAAATGCGAAAGTAACTCTCTCTGTTACCTTTTCACGTCATAACGAGTCAACGAATTTGAATGAAATTTGGCACAAGGGTAGACTAGGTATTATCTGGGTAAGGACATAAATTATTATTATACTTTTTATCCGGGTAGTATGATCCTATATGATAATTTATTATATTTTCCACCAAGCGGGCGCAACCGCGGGTAAAATATTATATACAGAACGATACGTATTATAATACGAGCTAGTTTTATTTCGTGAATAATATCTAAAATGAAACACTGTAAACATTCCTTAGTCCTTCCTTGCTCTTTCATTGTAGCATTCTGTAGTTAGCACTACCAGTAGGTAGTACTCTTTAGCTAGCACGACCAGTAAAAAAAAAAAAGGTTTATTGGAATCTACAAGTTTTCATATTACATCAGTGGTGATTGAAGCCTCCTTTGAGCGTATAAAGCCTGTATTAGGAGACTCCGCTCTTCCGTGCATTAGTAGTACTTATAAATACTTGTTTATTTCTATTTTACCATGTATAGACAAATAAAATAACTAAAAACTATAATGGTTAAGTTAAGCAAAGCTTGCGTGAAAGACTGGAATTGTGTGTGAGTCAGGATGTGTGTTGTGTATGTGAATGTGTGTGGTTGAGAGAATGACATGAGTGACAGGCATTGAGAATATTCCAAGTGATGGTGTATATTTATATCAATAAAGCCTCTGTGTCTTCATAACTAAGTGGTTTAATCCATTCAGTTAGTATTTTTTTTGCGTTTATGCTGTTTTTTTTTTGTGTATGCAAGTTACTCTATAACATCTGTTGTAAAGCTGAGCAGAGCACTTTTTGTATTGAATACTGGCACTGGCAGTACTACCACAGCACTACCAGTAGGTAGCATTCTGTAGTTAGCACTACCAGTAGCTAGTATTCTGTAGTAAGAACTACCAGTAGATAGTATTCTGTAGTTAGAACTACCAGTAGATAGTATTCTGTAGTTAGAACTATCAGTAGGTAGTGCTCTTTATTTAGCACTACCAGTAGGTTGTATTCTTTAGTTAGCAATACAGTAGGAAATATTCTTTAGTAACCACTAACACTAAGTAGTAGTAAGTCAGTCTAGTGTTAAAACAAAATAGGGCCCAACCTAAGATAATTTAGAATATTGTCTAAGAATAAATATTAGGTAAGCATTTGTGAAGTAAAGCACTAAACTTTCTTCTTGAAATGTTTATAAAGCAATGTTTCGAGCGACAGTTTTAGCGTTGAATTCAATTTGGCAGACAGAAAATGTGAATTGCTAGAAAAAAACACTTGTTTATACGAATTCTTTCATTTGTGTTTCCAGTCCAATTCAAATCGTTGACGTTACCCGACACGTTCTGTCACGGTTTTTTTTTTATTTCGGTGTTAATCCTGATTACTATGCCTGGTTTGCGTCGTCATATGGACATGGAAAGTGCAGCAAGAGCTGTTGCTATGCTTCAAGAGGAAGGCTCTCAGAGATCTGTAGCAATACGTCTCGGTGTGTTACGAGGAGCTATCCAAAACGTATGGGTAGCATACCCATACGTTTTGGATAGAGAGTGTAGCTAGGAGGCCTGAATCAGGAAGAATTAGAACCACAAAGAAGAATTCCAGGAAGACCGGTACATCAGGTTAAATGCACTAAGAGAGCGTACCTTTACCGCCCGGGCCTTACAAAACCGGCTGCAGCCATCTGCTGGAACCAGTGTCTGTGATCAAATCATTCGTAATCGTCTCAACAAAGATGGTCAACGTTCCTGAGTGAATGTTGTTCGACATAAACTGGCAAGGGCCCACCGAGCAGCGCGCTTAAGATAAGCTCGCGAGTATTTGAACTGGGCAATAGATAACTGGAAGGTTGTACTCTTTACAGACGACTGTAGGGTCAAGTTTTTCAGTGATGATAAACGAGTCCGCTTGTGGAGAAAACAAGGTGAATGTTGTACAGAACCAAGCATCCATAGAACAGACCGTTTTGGGGGTCCAAGTGTTATGGTATAGACGGGAATAAGCTTAGTAGACAAAACAGAGCTAGTTATACTGGATGAGGGTACTGTAACCGCCGCATGTTACGTTGAGCGAGTAATCCAACCTCATGTCATCCCATTTTCACAAAGAGGGCGCCGCCGTTGTTTTAATGCATGAGAATGCTCGGATACATACACGGCCCGTGCCACACAAAGAGCTTTTTCTGAGGCCAATATAATGCCCTATTGAGCATTTATGGGATCAATTGAAAAGAAGCGTTTAAGAAAACAACAGCTATGTTTACAGTCAACAGGAGCCCGTTGAAACTCTGTTGGGAACGAATTCCGGAACAAAATGTTACCTACCCATCTTATTGAAAGTGTACCAAATAGGCTTACAGAGTGCATGCAGAGCAGAGGAGGCTTCACTCGCTGCTAACCATAACATTTATCATGTTACAGGGAATGGGGGATAGACTAAGTTTATTTTTTAAGTTAATTTGAGTTTATTTCCCTTACAAGTACTTTTTTAGTGTAAATCGATCAAAATAAACAAACTTTACCATTGACTGTGTTTAAATCATTTTTTTATCACATCTATTCAAAAAGAGCTAGTGTATTTTTCGTAAATAGGGACTAAAATAGCTCTTTAATCACGAGGGACTAAATATGATTTGAATTTGGAATGTGGTTATTGTTAGTAAAAGTTCCAATCACCAAAGAGATCAATCACGAACGTTTTATAAACAAGTAGCAGGGTGAATGACGAAGTAAAACGAGCGCCAAATAAAAAAAAATGTTACGATGCACTTCCATAATTGTTCAAATAGAAACATTAGCCTCTGATTATTTCTGTGTCAATACATAGAAATAATCAGAGGCTCGTGTTTAAATTTATTTATTGACATACAATTACTAGGAGCAATCTCCTAGTAATTGTATGTCAATAAATAAATGTTACCATTCTTATTCACAAGTTGCACTTACTTATTTTTTCATAGAGGGTGATAAAAAGTACTGTCCATCTCGGGAGTAACACTATTTTAAGCTCGAGTGACGTATTTTGAATCCCTCGCTGAGCTCTGGATTCAAAGAAACACTCTCGCCTTCAAAATAGTTGTTTGCTCCCTTGGCAAACAATCTACTATTAAATTCCTAGTCCAAACATATCTATTCATAAAAACCACTTATATTAATAAAAGACCATTAATAATTTTAAATAACAGCCTAATAACTGGGTGGACCCTATTTTCTTTTGAGTATTATATGGTTTCAGTCGCCAAACGGTATAGACCGTTTTCAAAGAACACAAATAACAACGCCACCAAATATCTGGCTTCGATATAACCTTTTAAGAATGTTGAATGTTGTTTATTTATTAAACCGCCTACATTCCCTTTCTTTTTGGGTTTACTTTGGAATGGAACTTGACATAAATTGTTGCGTAGGCCCGCGTTCCCAACTGAGAGTTGTCAGGATAATTTACTTTTATTCATATTACAGAAGTTGCAATAGGTTTAAGTTTATTTAAGAGTTTTCATCTCATACAATTATGTGTAAAATCCTACATATATCCTTAGTATTTTATACAAATTTTGCCATGAAAACTTAAGTGAACTGAGCTTAAAGTGAGCTGTCACTAGTGTAAATCTCCAGCATGAAGTCGAATGACAGCTCAATTCAAGCCCACTTCACCTAAGTTTTCACGGCGAGATTTTTACAGAATAAGCTCTACTGCCGAGCGATTCTGTAAAAATCTAACAGTGAGAACTTAGGTGAAGTGAGCTGTCAATAGTGTCAATACCTATAGCATCAGGTGAAATGACAGCACACTTCACTTACGTTTTCACGGTGAGATTTTTACAGAATTGATTGGCTGGAATCGGCAGATTTTTAAGTAGATACGTGATTACTTTGTGAGTACTTTAAGGGATGTAGATATTTGAACATATTTTTTTAATTATAAACATGTGTTGTCCCACTGCAGGGCGAAAGCCTCCCTTCCCTTTCCACTTTTCCCGGTCTACTGCGATTGTGGGCCAATACTTTAAGGAGTCCAGCTCATCACGTCAACTTTTTCTGGGCCTGCCGCGCAGTCTTTTCCTGCCATTTGGGATCCACTGAGTGGTGGCTTTTGTATATTGCAGCTCCGACATGCGACAGATAAGGCCAGCCCAGTTCCACTTTAGTCCAGCAGCTGTGCGGCCAGCGTCCGCTATTTGTGTTATGGAACGACTTAATGCGGTCTGTGAGTTTGACCCTAGTATATTTCGTTCCATAGCCCGTTGGCAGTCTCCAAGTGCGGACTTTTGACGTTTTGTAAGAGACTATTTTTGCGCTCCGTAGGTGAGGGTGGGAAGAATGCACATGTCCATGAGCTTTCGTTTTAGTGAAAGCGGGAGAGGTCCTTTCATGAAGAATATACATCTACAGAAATAGGAAAGACGTGGTACGCAGTCCTCAAATAAATCGAGAGAATGCTGAAGTGGTATCATGAGAAAGTTATTTTTATTTAAGCCTCAGACAAGCCTCAAAGGATCAAGTAATAGACCGCTAATAGTCGATCCTTTCAGGCTTGTGTGAAGCATTATCTAACTCCCGAAATGAGTAATTAATTTCTATCTTCTAGATTGACATTTCCAACCATTTTGGGCTTTTGGACGTAATTTTGGGGTAACGCTTTACTATGCTATCAATTCTGAAATACCTAAAATAGTTTTGAAATTGTGTCGTAACAGTACCTTAATAAAAATATGGTGAAACTTGCTTACGAAGTTTGATTACGAAGTTTCAGGTGAATACACAAATAAACGTCGTTCGTTAGATTGTCAAAAGTTATGTTTCTTTCGACGATTAACAAAGTTTTATAATCCAATTAATCAAGAAATAAAAGTGTTATGTTTGTGAAGGGGATTTGAAGAAAATATTTGTGTTATATAAAGTTTCAGTAATCCTATGAATCACCGACCTAACCTTTTATAAAGCCCATACCTAAGCCTTTTCATGGTTGGTTCGGCATAACGTTACATTTTAAACGGATTAGTTAAACCAATATGTAAGGAAAATCCCCGCGTTAAATATGATGCGAAGTGATTTTTTAACCGACTTCAAAAAAATAGGGGTTATCAATTTATCTATATATATGTCGCAGAAGCATTGTAGAATACGCTGTTTTACAAAACCGCTAGTTGTTTTACAAAACCGCTCCGTTATGTAAAACAACTGAACAGCGTTCAGCTGGATTGTCATTGTCTACGTTTTACAACACTGCTACCGAAGTTTAGGGGATCCTGCCAATTTGCCGAAAAGATTTTGCCAAAATTTCACTACCCAAACAAATTTTGGCAACCTTTTTTTATACCAATGCAATGTTTGGAATGATTTTAGTAATTTTTACTTGGTAGAATATTATCAAGGATAATGTGATTTAGGCATTTGGTCTTTAATGAAATGATTTATTACAGCAATCAATGTTTAGACGCTATTATTTAGCAATTTATTATTAACAACAACAACACTATTATTTATTTTATTATTTAATATTAGTCAAATTATTTGTTGTGAAAAAAAAATTTTTTTGGGAATACTCGTACCTAGTTTTACTTACACAATTACTTATTTAATTACATTGCATGGTTGCGGTCGGTCGTCGATAGGCGACGTAGGATGCAAGAGCGAGCGAAGGGCACCCCGAGGTTTCGTTTTGTTAGATTATTTTAAACCCTTTTCACAGAAATAGGAGCCCCGCGAAGTCGACATTGGATGCAAGAGCGAGTGAATGAGAAGAGCGAGTGAATGAGAATACAAATACGTTTACCTCATATCATATTAAACAAGGCCAATTGAAATCATAGGCAGACAGAAATAGGGGTACGAAATATTTGGCTTATTTGATTTTGCGTAAAATATATATACCAACTGAAATATTTGACTACATTAAAATTGGTAAAAGTACTAGTTGGTAAGCAAGTTATTGTTTAAACGTTCACTTGCCAAACATTAGGTTTGCGTTACAATTTTTTGTGAAAAGTTTAATAACGATTTGGCAAATGGAATTAGGCGGAAAATTGTTTGGGAAGTGTTAATTTGGCAATTTCTTTTCGATGAAACATGGGGGACCCGATGTTTAGATATAATGTAGAATCGCTTATGTGCGTGTAGCCTTAATAATACAGATTATTATAGGGCAACATGGAATAGATTATGCATAAAAGTATTGTTTTGCATGCTATTGTAGGTACCTACCCGAGTAATATTAAACGTTACTTAGGAAAACTAATATAAGTTTATGATTACTGTTGATCGGATATGATCAAGGACTTGGTGAAAATCTTTGTGCGAAATAATGTCATTACTTGTAATATGTAATAATGTCTTGAACACTGCGAGAGTTAGGAAACTGGGTTGGATTTTCAAATCTCTAAGACATATACTTCCAAGAAATACAAAAGAAACCGTGGATCTCTTAAAAATCTCTATAATGTAATCTATATAATTATCACTTGCGCAATCTGTCATAGTTTACTGCGCAGGTATGCAGTAAACTATGACAGATTGCGCAATTGCATATAGGTATATGGGGTGGCAAAACTAAAACAATATCAATAACTATATCAATCTAGAACGGGGACAGCGATCCTTAATAAAAAGAATGTATTTAAAAAAATGAGATGTTCTACTAAAAAGTTATAATTATGAAATTAGTGGTCTACTTTCAGTTAGGTTTGTATATCATATCCACTTTCCTAAAAAAACATAAAACTCTTTCATATGAACCAAAAGTAGTGTCGAAAAGGCAAAAAGACTTGATTGCACAAATACCACCGACTAAAACGAATTTCGCGGCTATAGAATATCAACATCGATCTGCTCAACTGTATAATAGGGTAAACAAACAAATATTCATACATCCCGACCCACTACATGAATGTAAAAAAAAAAACAGACTGGACATAATTAAACTGAGTCACTCCTTGAACACATGAACTAACACACACACACAACTCACACAGTCACACCACTCACGAATGTCGGGCACTTTCAGATCACACCACATCACTCATATCAATCACATTACTCACAACACATCACACCACTTTCACACTTCACCCCCACACCCCTCCTACTTTATATGCGAACATACATACTATAAGTATCTTTTGTAAAATGTCATAAGTAGTTGTTATCACCTTTAGCCTACATAGAAAGAGCGGCGTCTTCTAAAGGTGGCTTCCCACGGTATATATTGCGGACGGACGCGGACCAGCCCGCACCGACGCACCGTGGAAAGAGTATCGTCCGTGGTAACGTAGACACGTCTGTCGCGGTGTGTCCGATCTGCGGCGAGCCGGTAACTTCAAAGGTGCGGTGCGAGCTCGATGAAGAGAGTGAAAGAGAACTAATCTCGTTCTCTTACACTTTGCATTGTGGAATGACAACAATGTGGCTTTGAATCTCTCAAGACCCACACAGACTGAAACGCACCGTTGGCAGAGTCTTGTGTGCGGTGCGTGGTTGTCCGTGTCGTCGGCCGTGCGCGACAATCCGCAGGATCACGCACCGTGGGAAGCCAGCTTAACACAGGCATTATCTGCTTAAAAGGAGGCGCCATTCACCAACATAATGTAAAGAACCATTGTCAAGAAATAAACATGTTTGTATTTTTTTTTGTTTTTTTGTTTGTATTTGTTGTTTAGGGGCTTGTGGATAAGCAATAACAGCCGCACGGGTCGATCAATCAGGTTAAGCTACGCTTGCCGCGGTTAGTCCGTGGATGGGTGACCATCTTTACATACACGTTAAAGCACGTTAAGCCGTTGGCCCCAGCTGCCATTCGTGGATCTTTGACAGCCGTTACGGGTCAACCACTCTTACCAAGGGGTTTCGTATTACCCAGTAACTGGGTTGTGGAGGTCAGATAGGCAGGCGCTCTATGTAAAATACTGGTACTCAGCTGCATCAGGTTAGACTGGAAGCCGACCCCAACATAGTTGGGAAAAGGCTAGGTAGATGAGATGAGATTGGTGGTATACTTATAGTGTTAATTAATTGGTACTTAGACTGTTTGCTGCTACGCTGTTCCACTGTTTGTTTATATCGATGACCACTTATTGGTTATTATTTTGTATATACAGGGTTACTTTTCAAAGACCATCCAAATTTTTACATGGTGTTCTACCCATGAATATAAACAACTTTCACTATGGGACCAACTATGAAATCACGAAAAAAAATCATAATTTTCATACATTGTGTGTAGTTTCATACATTTTGGTCAAGTAGGTATTGAAGTTTTGTATGAAACAACTGTTTTTTTTTAACCCTGTATTGTTGGTAACGGGAGACTAGCAGGGTAAAACGCATAATGGCAATGCCTGGCTTTTATTAGGACAGTTCTACAAACATTCATTGCATTTACGTTGTTAAGCAGAGGAATATTTCAAACATATCAAGCAAAAATTTGGAATTTCCTACAAAATCTTTCTGTTTGTGATTGGAAGTGTGTACGCAATCCGGGTGCAGACTCCAAAGATTTTAAAAATAAACCGAAACGGCAACGTTTAAATGAAATCTTGCGTAGCAAACAATTTTTTTATCTTAGCAATGAATTGAAATAATTATATTTTCTTCCCATGGGATTTCGTTTCTATTTGGATGAAATAGATCTAGTCTCTAAATCAGCTTGCAGCTTGCAGAGATGCCTCGGCAAAGCCAATGGCGATTCGAAGCTCTATGTTTCTTTCTGACATTTTTCCTAAGCCCTTGTTTGCAGAAAAAACCGGTCAAATGCGAGTCGGATTCGCGCACCGAGGGTGCCGTAAAAATTTGTAGTTATGTACTACAAATTTACGGTTTTCGGATTTTTTCCTTTACTTGTGCTATATGACATTGTTTCTTGCCAAATTTCATGACTTTAGGTCAACGGGAAGTACCCTATATACCGGGTTTTGATTCCCTTGTGAGTGTCAAAATATGCGGCAAAAACGGAATATATCGATACCTCTGGGCTCAAAGGGCGTATGCACATTTTGGACTTTTTGATATTTTATACTTTTCTCACTCAGTTTTTGATTCTGTCTGATTTTTGATCTGTGTAATCCACGTGGCGAAATTCGCAAAAAATATGTCGTCATTTTTGTTACGTATACACAACTTATTTGAAAATTAGGGGCATAAGGAACATAATGCTGCCTGCATAAAAATTGGCAGGTTGTATAAACCAATTTGGTTGAAGGTTTTGGGTGTAAGATCGTTCGAAAAGTAATATTGCTCTTTACGTCCTTTAAAAATTTCAAATAAAAATATATTATTTGTGCTATACGACCTACATTTCATTATAAAATAAGGAGACCTAAGAGATCTGCTTCATCAGTTTTAAGCTTTATTAGCATAAAACTGATGTAGCAGATTATGACAAAGACACCTGATTAGGTACATAGCATGAAAACTGAAAAAACTAAATAAGAAATGACGAAGAAAATGAAAAATTAAATGATCTCAATACAAATTTAAGAACTTTTAGTATCTTTTTGTTTTTTTTTAATAGAAAAGTAAACGATTTTTATTTCTCATCATAATTTTAGTTTCTATTATCCTCATTTTATTTCTATTAAAAACTCAATCAGAAGATTAAATAAAGCCACTCTCATAGCAAACCAAGTGCTAATCAATTTAGATTAAAAAAAAGATTTTAGTTTATTAGACAGAACAGATGAAGATGACGTTCAAACGCAATACACTAACATAAAAAAACAGCACTAAAAAGGTCAGTAATAAAACAAAAACGAACAAATACAAACAGAGTAAATTTAGTTACCAAACGAAGCAGTTAATTAAAGAGAGACAACAACTTGGTATGTACACACCAGAACTCAAAGCGGTAGACCGACTTGTTAAACGCAGTATTCGTAAAGATATAAGAAACCGTAATATAACCTCATAAAGATTGCTTTAGAACAAAACACCTCACTAAAATCCGCCAAACAAAGAATATCAAGCAAAGGACGGCCTACAATTGCGTGTATAAAGGATTGTGCAGGTGTGAAACAATCCTTTTTTCGGCTTCGCGATTCTTATAAAGCTGTGTAGTTTTATAGGAATCGCGTAACCGACTGTACAAACTAACGCAACTGCATATTCGTGCTCTGATAACATTTCACCTTTCACGGGCTGGGAGTTTCATAAGGCTCTGCGGAGTATGAAGTATAGTAAGAGCCCAGTCGACGATGGCGTAACCACTGCAGCCTTAAAAATAAGAGAGCCTGTCGTTCTTCCACGTGTTACCAAATTTTTCAACAGTATTTTAAACACCAGAATTCTGGCACGCACGCCATTATTTGATTATTCTTCTGCACAAAAAGGGTGACAAAACAGACATAGACAATTAGCATCCTATCAGTCTGGTTTCACACCTGTACAAAGCTTTCATTAAAGTAATCGAGTACAGAATAGCCGGAGCCCTCGACAAACATCAGCCCCCCGAACTGGCCGGATTTCGTCGCGGCCTTTCTACTACTCCATCAACACATCATACATTTCTTGAGAAACATACAGAGTTCCAGCTCCCACTTTTTATTGCATTTATAGATTACTCAAAAGCTTTTGATAGCATCAGCCATAGCTCAATTTTCAACGCCTTACAAACTCAAGAAATAGACATCACGTAAATCTTTTGATAGAAACAGCATCCCAACTATTAAAATCATTTCTAAGACAGGACCATCTTTCCAGTTCAATAAAGGAGTTAAACAAGGAAACCCGCTGTCTCCGATATTATTTACGGCCGTTCTGGAGGAAGCCTTCAGAAAGCTAGCAGCAAGCTAGGCAGAAAGGGGCATTATGGTTGGAAAAAAGAGATTATCCAACTCCGTTTTGCCGACGATATTGTCCTTTTTTCGTCTTCAGTTTCCGAGCTGACTCAGATGCTAGATGATCTCAGCACGGCAAGCCTAGAGGTCGGACTTCAAAGGAATATGTCAAAGACCAAGTTGATGATGAATAGCGTGCATCGCAGGATCACCGTGGCGGGTTAAATATGCCGATGAGTAGCACTATCTTGGTCAAATAACCTCTTTCAGGCAAGACCAAACAAAGAAGTTGCAAGACGCACCGAAAATGCCTGGAAGAGCTATTGGGCCAAGAAATATCAAATGAAAGGCGATCTTCCACTATCACTTCAAGAGAAGACTCATCGATTCTTCCCATCCTCACGTATGGTTCTCAAACATGGTATTTGATAATTCAGCAGAGGTCCACGCTCAAGGTTTGCTAGAGAGCTGTTCTGAACAGAGAGATGTGGAAAGAGAGTAGGGACTAGGGAGATGTTTGTCCAGCAGCATAACGGCAAAAAAAATAATATTCTAAATAATTATCGAAGAATAGATGCCTAATCAATAAATAAAATATCAATTAGAAAAATAATTGTAAAAATATTGTCCTTTACCACGTTATACAACAATTCAAGTAATTTATACGCCCCTGTGTCTTTGCATCATTTATGAAAAGTAGGCCTTACACCTCTCTGTACCTACTCAGGGCGTATTTTTATGGGGTGTATAGGACATATATTACATTTTTTTGGTCGTAAAGCACATGCTATCTCAGTCAATACAAAACCAGGCCCATTTTTGAAAAAACCTTCTTAAGTACATCAAAAATCTAAGAACTTTGTGCCTTTGAAACTTTTATGTAGCTCTAAAAATGAGAGAGATATAACGAAAACAATTTTATTTTTTTTATTTTTTGCTTCTCCTGAAAACCTGTGTTTTGTGCTATACGCCCTTTGAGCCCAGAGGTATCGATATACGCCCGTATATTTTGATTGCATTGACTTAGAAGTTTATTATTTTTACTGCTTCAAAGGATTGCAGCTCTGAGTGTTTGATATTAATTTCAACTTGATAACTCCACGCGTTCCTGAGAAATAGGCTCTCGACAGACGGACAGACAGACGGTGATGTTATAAGGGTTCTGTTTTTCCTTTTGAGGTGCGGAACCCTAACAAAAACAATCCTCTGCTCTATGAAGGTACCTATCTTTATTGCTTTGCATTTCGTTTGTGTTTACAAGTTCAAAACCTGATCAAAAGGCGAATACATTTTAGTTCAACTTTTATGAGGATCTGAATGTTTACATGCAACAGGCCGCTTGTGTCTCTTTAGAAGAAGATTATTTCTTCATTGAACATCATCTTTGACCTAGAAAGCGTCTTTATTTCGAAGCAGTAAGGACGGTATTCTATTATCAAGTGTTAGTGCAGGTGTGCAGGTGACCGAACTCGTAATGACAGTAATGGCGGCTGCCGGAGTGAAGCCAGGCGCGCTAAACAAATACATTGAACCACTCGCTAGCCGAGTGCCCAATAAATCTGTTTTTTAAACAAACAGTCAGTCGCTATAGATCATTATTTTTGCTTCTTTTGGTGTTTTAAGGGGTCCACAGTAACTAAATGCAAAAAAAAACGCAAGTTCTATAATGCCTTAAAGTATATGATCAACTACAGTAAACAAAATCAGAAATATATATGACATTCTTTAGGATATAATATGCTAGTTAGATAGTGTGTTGAAAATATACAACTAATTTGATACGATAGAAAACTATCATGAAGATACCTCTTAAAAAAATAAAAAAGAAAGAGTAATCTGACAAAAAATCAGAATGATTGTATGTATATTATAATATGTAACATACAATCATTCTGATTTTTTGTCAGATTATTCTACAAGCAACATACTAAAGCACTAGTTTTTTAACTTTTTAGTCCAAACAATATGTAGATTTTTTGTAAATAGATAATTGCTTCATATTTTACAATAAATTACGAGCGTTGTGTCATCGCGTTTTATAGTAATCAATTATTAATTCTCTTTTAACAAAAACTACTTTGAGAAAACTTTGATATGATAATTCTCTATGTTTCAAAGTAAATTCCATTGAATAACACTAAAGCGTTTCGCCGCGTGATGTCGAAAAAAGTAAAAAAACTGGCCAAGTGCGAGTCGGACTCGCACACGAAGGGTTCCGTACCACAAGGCAAAAACGCCGAAAAAAAACATGTTTGTTGTATGGGAGCCCCCCTTAAATATTAATTTTATTTTAATTTTATTATTTATTATTAAAGTTAAAATACAACTGAATATTTTGTGAATATTTCAAGTGCCTACCTGTTGCCATTTTTGATATCGAGCAAAAAAGGGCAAGAAAATCGCGTTTGTTATACAACAAACGCGATTTTCTCTTCCATACGGGAGCCCCCCTTAAATATTTATTTTATTTTGTTTTTAGTATTTGTTGTTAAAGCAGCAACAGAAATACATACTTTGTGGAAATTTCAACAGTCTAGCTATCGCGGTTCTTGAGATACAGCCTGGTGACAGACAGACAGACAGCGAAGTCTTAGTAATAGGGTTCCGTTTTTACCCTTTGGGTACGGAACCCTAAAAAATTGATATTAACTTCGCAATTTTTTTGGATCGAGAAAAAATCATTTTAATCGTATACCTTTTCCATGATACTAGACCAAAGAGTCAAAAAACATATACCAAAATGTTAAATCCCTATTCCACATACCTACTTAACAAGTTACACGAAATAGATAAACCACATTTTTTCAATATATCACCTAAGTACAGGACTTGTAAATTCTTTATAAATAAATAATAATAAAAATAAACAACCAGCGATTGGATCCCACTACATCGCGGCAGGCCGAGACGAAGATGGCGAGACGAGTTTGACTCATACGGAAAGGACTGGCTCGCAAAAGACAGAATTGTGTGGAAAAAAGACAATTGACATTAACAATTCACTGCAAAGGGCGCGGACCACCAAGTCCGCGGTAATTTCATTTATAAAAAAAAAAAAAACAATTCACTGCAATTGTCAATTGTTTTGTCCGTCTGATTTTTCGCTCTAATATCCATTTTTATTTGTTGTTCATTATCCTGGCAATATGGCTTATCTTTAAAAAATATTATTTTAATATTACTAAAATCAATTTGTAATTTATAACTTAATACTTTGTATAACCCCCATTATTATCAATGCTATCAAGTTAACCCTGGCGCAAGGGATCCTCTATTATTTAAACATAATATATCTGCATATTTCAACTGTTCATCAGATCTCTCATTCCGTGCTTCCCATCACTGTATCTATCATCGCTGTACCTATCTTATCGCAAAATGTAAACGTTCTTGTTTATGATTTCCAATCAAATATGGTTTTTGAGCTGGTTTTCGTTTGCACGGCGAACGCTTCGTGAAGACGTGTCGAATAATTTGGCAAACTATCTCGTTGGTTTGAAATCACTTGTTTTATATTCACTGACCAGCTGGGGCCTTCCACTACGCTTTCGACTGGCAAGTGAAGGCTACCCTCTTCCCTCTTCCTTTGACCCTCCGACTCACATTAGATAATTTCTCTAAAACAAAAAAGGAATACTTAAGTTAGGCTACTAGCAAAATTATAAAATAATATTACTATTTTGAACCAAAATTATTTTGAAAATAGAAATGTTACAAAATGATTATATTATAATTATACATAATAATTAATACATGGTGGTTCTACACGCAGTTGCCGTATCGATACGTTGGTAATGTCCTGAACAAAGAATACATACGTCCCATCACTACAAACTGTATGCAAGTGCCGTTCGGGAACTGAAACAACAACGGTAAATTGTTCCACCGAATCGCACGTTACGAAATTTTGTTTCAGTGCGGTTAGTGGAAGTGCTCAGGTGCCGTTCGTCCAAGTGCGGTTCAAATCAGTGCTCTGAGTGGAATACCTCCTTATTATTATTGTTTCATCATTCCAAAAGTAAATAAATAAACTTAAGGAAATATATTTTTTTTCTTCTATTTAGAACTTATGGTAAATACGTTTAAAAAATAACTACTAGGATCAGCAGTTATACCTACTTTAATTAGCTAAATGTTAGATAAAATAATTAAATCATAATACTCACAGTCAGTCCGGTTTCATCAAATATTTGTGATATAATATTAAGTCCACTTTTAAGCTGCACGTTTAATATCCGCTTTCATCTCAAAGCTTCCATTTCAAAATGAACTATTACACCGCTAATAGATTGAACACACGTCACTAACTCACAATATCAAAAACCAACCAAGAACGAACAACATTCTATTAGTCGCGGTTGCATTCAATGAGCCGTAAGTTACCTGCATCTGTCTACCATACCTAATTTATTTATTTAGATTTCCGTGGGTATACTCATAAAGTTTTACGAATTATGTGAACATGACACGGAACTATATTCAATAGCGTGATTATTCGAGTGATATGCGGGTGTGTGTGTCAAATTACTCATTAAAAGAAGGTCTTACTTAAGTCAAACTAAACGTTAAGCAATTGCTTTGTTGACCTGCCTATCGACTTCTGGAGTCGACCGTACATTTACTGTATATAAAGTATTATATTATTTTAATTATTGTGAATGTGAGGACTATGTGGGTCATTGTTTCCGTTTTAATCATGGTCTGAAAGTTTTCGGCCTACCCAAATGTCCTGTCTTCCTGGTATTGTTCGTCGAATCGATGAGCTCCTTAAGTTCTGAGGTGAGCTGCACGGTTACTGACAAATGTGTGCACTGACTGGACAGGTCCACTCAATCTGTGTGGTTCTTTCCTCAAAAGACCATTTCAGACACTAATCTACATGGACCTCACAGATTATGTCCGGATTTTTTATAGACACATTGACATTGATGAGTTTTATTTAGACAATCACATGAATTTGTAAAGTATTTATTTTTATTTTTCATTTAATTATTGTGAATGTGAGGACTATGTGGGTCATGTCTTTTTCTGTTTTCCTTCTTAGTTTTAATCATGATCTGGCAGTTTGAGTAATTTACTAATTTATGTATTGTTCATCGAATCGTTGAGCTCCTCAACTTCTGACTTGAGCTGCACGATTTTTGACAAATGCGTGCACTGATTGGACTGGTCCGCTCAATCTGTGTGGTTCTTTCCTCAAAAGACTATTTCAGACACCAATCTACATGGTGTCCACACGATCTGATCAATATTTTGTCTGGACTTTAAAAGAGACTGTGACCTCTGAGTTTGTTTCGGCCTTTCTTCTCAGAATAGTCAGATAGGAAATGCTGACCTCATCTAGTTTAAAAAAATATGATTGACGTGTCAAAAGTCTTTGTACAAACCTACTTACAGAAAATAAATCATTTATCATTTATCATTACATATTTATACTAGATACCTACTAAATTGAATGACCAAGGCTGATTTTTCAATCATCTGTTAACTTTATTTGAGGAATAGTTTTGAAATTTTGACAGTTATTTCATACAAAACCTGTAAAACGTAAATTTTATTCCTCGAATAAAAGTTATCTGACGGTAGAAAAATCAACCCTAATTAACGAACAATACAAATAAATACCTACAAAAACACAAGGACACTTAGGCATCGAAGTATTCGTCCGCATCGCTATGATCCGGAAACGTGCCCAGAAAACTGGCAGCATTGCCACGTTGAATGGCAATGCAAATTAAAATAATATTGAATTATTTCCAATAATGATGCGGACACGAACAGTGAAATTCATAAGGTTTTTTTATTTTGTAGCATCAATATCTATACATATAATAAATCTGTAGAAGGGTCAATTCTGTACATTGAAAATATTGAAAAAATAAATAGCGGGGGGTGTTGCTGGATCGATACCAAACCCAAATATGTGATTAAAAAAATTTTTGTCTGTCTGTCTGTCTGTCTGTCTGTCTGTCTGTATATGCAGGCATCACGTGAAAACTAACGGTTCGATTTCGATGAAACTTGGTATAATTATACCTTATTATCCTGGGCATAAAATGGGATACTTTTTATCCTGGAAAAATACGTAGAAAAAAAAAAATCTTATTTTTCAGTTTTATTCATAGACGTTGTTCTGTAGAACCGCGAACACACGTTGCATTACCCGCAGTGGATAATTTTCCATTTCAATTTAAGAGAATACAGTTTCCTGTAGCTTTGTGTTACACCATGACAATAAATAAGGCTCAAGGTCAGACCCTAGGAGTTGCTGGCGTAGATCTTACCGCGAGTTGTTTTTCACACGGGCAACTTTACGTAGCTCTTTCCCGTGTGAGCAGTCCAAGAAATCTTCATGTTCATATTCCGGAGGAGCTCACTAACAATGTTGTGTATGCTGAAGCTCTCAATTAACTTTCTGTCGCATTGTCACGATCACTTTTTTATTATTGCAAACTTTTCGTCACTGTCAGTAATTTACTGCTACATGCTACTTATCAAGGTCGGAATTACTATGAAAAAAATACTTACTACAGAACGCGAGCTCAACAGCAGTAGCTCAATAGAGGGATCTCCTTAATTATTATAGGCTTAGCCGTATTTGGGTCCAATAGATATTTATAAGATGTCATTGTCAGAGTTACTCAAAATGGAGAAATAAACCATCCACGCGAAGACCGACATCCGCGCGGACGGAGTCGCGGGCGGAAGCTAGTTTACTAAATAAACAGACAAAACAGCAATCCAAAGGTAAATAAACATTTTGATTGTTTTTCGTACTTACTTTTAGAGTGAAATAAATTCTGGTGATTACTAATTAGTTCTTCTAGAAGAGAAAGATAGGTTAGAGATCTGTAGGAGAACCAAGGTAGGGCCCGAAGAATTGTCAAACTTAAGTGGCAGAACAGATGGTCGATGGGGCCGAAAGGTTCTGGAGTGGAGCCCGCGTACCGGAACACGTAGCGTGGGGAGGCGTCCTACAAGGTGGACGACCTGGTGAATCCGACGGATGCGAGAAGCACAGAACCGGTCGAAGTGGCGGTGCTTGGGGTAGGCCTATAATCTGCAGTGGACGTCGATGTCTTTGAAATGATTATGATAGTCCAAGCTCAAGGTTTGCCAACGTGCGATGGAGCGCAATATTTTAGGCGTCAAATTAACAAACCATATTCGCAACACCACACTGCGCGGCTGCGTTCCAAAACACAGATTACTGACGTTGCTCAAAAACCCACTAAGTTGAAGTGGGACTGTGTTGGCCAAATCTGCCGTCATGCCCAATGAGCTGTGGGCCAAAAAATAACCACTATGTGGAGTCCTAAGACAGTCAAAAGACGTCGCGACAGGCTCCGTGGAAGATGGCGGGACGAGCCGGACAAAACATACGATCAAACTTAAACCAATAATTTCAATTAAACCATTTACAGGCAGTTTTAAATTGTCAAAAAGTCAGAAAATTGAAGCTATGGAGAAGAACGGGCAAGAAACTGCAAGGATACTCTATTAAATAAAATGAAGTATTACAAAATCCTGGGTACATTATTCTTGTTGCTTAGCTATAAGTGAGAACAACGTAAAAAAAATCAGTAGTCCACATTAGCACTGGATCACAAGCATTGGAACTCATGGGGAGAGTTCTTTGCCCAGCTGTGGGATGATACAGGCTAACAGTAACAGTAATGGTATTGGGGTCAATATTTGGACATTTCCATGCAAGGGCACATAGTGATCAGCAGCGAGGAGGGGCCCCTTGGGGCTGAAGCCTGCCGGGTCAGCGGGATTGTCCGAAAGGGTTACCGCTGGCCCGGAACATAAAGGGCTAAGGAAGGAACACGGGTGGGTTTTAGTCAGTAAGAGTCTGACACTCCCTTCCGCTCCACCCAGAGCGGGAGGAGTCATTTGATGATTTCCCATCCGCAAAAAAAAAAAGGGCACATAGTGATGCTACTCTACTTATACATATTAGATTATACTAACAAGTCTGGTTTCCTCTCGCCTTAACAAAATGGTTTGTTATGCGAGTGTGTGTGCGTGTGTTTGTGTCTTTGTTACTTCTTCACGCTCAATCGGCTGGACCAATTTTGATAAAATTTTGTATGGAGGTAGCTGACATAGGCTACTTTTTATCCCAATATTTCCACGTGATCGACACTTAAGCGGGTGAAACCGCGGGGCGCATCTAGTTATTAGCTAAATTTACATACATGTTGGATTTCAAAGAACAAGAAAGAGTCGTGATTGAATATTTTTTTTTTAGATGGAGATGTATTGTTGTGAAATTAGATTGTCAAGTTACTTTTATATGTTATTGCGTCAGCTATTTTAATATTGTTCTTATTTTTTAAACTAGTCGGTGTCTGTTTTAACTTGACTTAAAATTTTACCACATTTTCACCCGTATAAGTTTCGATCCCGTGGGAATATCGAGATAAAAAGTATCCTATGTGTTAGGTTCTATATAGAGGGTCTATTAATCCTGATTATAAACTATCTGTGTGCCAAACATCCAAATCTGTTCAGTAGTTTTTGCGTGAAAAAACAAACATCCATCTTCAGAAACTTTCTCGTTTGTAAAAAGTATCTAGTAAAAAAAAGTAAAAGTAAATACATAAACTCGCCTTGTTCCCATGGGGGTACGCAGAAACTACTTGCTACGATCGTTACATATTCCTTTTGTTTCGTTTACGTTCATATTTACATCTTGTGAAAAATGAAAATAAGATTTTGTCTGCGAAAAACTCCTAGTGACGATTTCTCACTGGGATTATCAATAGTTAGGTATTGGAAGTACTGTAGTGTCTTATGTGTTCCGGCCTTTAGCAGAAAGGTCTGGCTGGATATAATATTCCATTCGAAGATTCAAGTGTGTGTCAAATATTTTAATATTGTGTTTTTGTTCTAGAGAGTCATTGATATAAGTAAGTTGAAGCTGTAAAGTTCTCTTTTAACAATATAATAATTCCAAGTCTAACGTCCTTTTACTTGTATACCTCAAAGAGGTAATCTAGATGTCCGTCTGGACCTCTATATTTGGTGTTTGTTGATGTTGATGTTTCATGGAATTAGTATTTGATGAGGACGGAGTGAATTTTTGAATTTTCCCTCTGGAGTATGGGCATATGTTAGACTTTTTTAATGAGCTTTTCCCTCCCTCTGGCTTATACCGTCCGATGGGGTGACAGAGTTTGAAGTTAAGATCATTTAATTTTTTTTTAAAACCTCATCTAGGCCGATGTGAACTTTCACATCATTTGTTTTCGTAGCAGGCCTTGTCGCATCTTTTTAGCCAGTTTTGGCGCGACGAGATTCAGGCATGATGACGTTAGTTTGTGTTAGTGCACATTGTCACTTATAAATGTTAAATTACCTGGAACCTATCGAAGTGTCGGATACGCGATTCGTTCGTGACTTAAACCTTTCTCTTGCAGGAGATTGACCTCACCATGTATATTTCTGGCGTTAGGTAATTTTTTCTTATAGTGTTAGGCAGGAAAAGCCTGAATGTTCGAATGGTGTGAATAAAAGTCTTGTTTGGTGATGGAGCTATGCCAATCCTTTTATTCAAAGGTGGGCGTAGCTCATGTAGTGTCTTATGTGTTCCGGCCTTAAGCAGAAAGGTCTGGCTGGATATAATATTCCATTCGAAGATTCAAGCGTGTGTCAAATATTATAAATATTGTGTTTTTGTCCTAGAGAGTCATCGATATAATTATCTTGAAGCTGTAAAGTTCTCTTTTAACAATATAATAATTCCAAGTCTAACATCCTTTTACTTGTATACCTCTCAGAGATACTCTAGAGGTCCCGCCTGGACCTCTATAGCACTGTGTGAAAAGTCCATTGCGATATTGCTTACCATGTGCGAAAAACAATAATTCACTGTCCAAGGTCCCGAAAATCTGTTTTATGCTAATATTGCGTAAAGCATTCGTTTTACTTCAATTTATGTTCGTATAAGTTTAGACTAGTTCATTTTGCACAAAATGGTCCTTGACAACATCAACGGAGGACCAGCATTTCTTGAGATATAGGTACGGCTGAGAAACCATTGGGACAACAATGCTTTTGATTCCGCACCATCATCTTTAGCAAAAGCATAATCAGTCTTCAATGTTCCTACTCCTGGGTCACAGGTCTCCTCTCTTCGAGCGGTAGTCCACCACGCGGGCACAGTGCGGGTTGGTAGATGTCAAAGTCTTCGATTTTTTTGGTTCTAGGATGTGCACGGTTTCCTCACAATGTTTTTCTTCACCGTTTAGAGCCAGTTTTAATACACACCACCATTTACCACCGGATCAACCAAATTTTTCAGTTACACATTTTAGATTGTTTCGGCTTGAATCTCTTCAATGGTAACTTCGATTTTATGTTTCAAAGCTTCAATTGTCTCTGGATGGATCCTTAATGGTTCCCCACAGAAAATAATCCAAAGGGCTCAAATCACAGCTCGGAGGCGGCCAATTGACATCAGCATTTCGGCTGATTATTAGATTTTCAAAAACAGTGCGCAAAAGATCGATGGTTACGTTGGCTGTATGACATGTGGCCCCGTCAAACCAAATGTCGTCCATGTCATTCTCTTCATCAATTTTCAATTTTTGAAAACAAAAATTCGTTGAGCAGCAAGCAAAGCAAAATTGGGTTGATCAGATGGGGTACTGCAGAGCCAGTCATGATAGTCATATGAATGATATTGTGTTACATTCATAAATGACAAAGTTCAACCTTTCCAATAAAATCAGAAATTTGAAAAAATAATCAGTAGTTTTTTTTATAGCCGATTCAAATTTAAAACACTAGATGGACCACCCTATACATACGAAGTTTCATTTCGATACGACAATTAGAAGGTTAAAACTGACTTCTGAAATTTTATTACAATCTTTGCTACTTAGTTACAAGTGAAGCTAATAAAAGCGCATTAAAAAATAAAAGTGATCGTGGAAGCGGATCTATCGCAAACCACGTCTGAGTTAGCGGCAAGCTACGGTGTGAGTGACAAAACAATTTTAATTCACTTGAAACAAATTGGAGAAGTAAAAAAGCTGAAAACATTGGTCCGTGAAGCACACCAACAATCACTCATCGAGTGCTGCGTTACATTACTCAACCGTCACAATAACGAGGGGATCTTGAATTGTATCATTATTTGTTATCGCCCTCAAAGATTTTATTGATTCTCGCTCCCACAATTTTTTCAGCAAAGGTTTCAATCAACTACATATAAAATGGCGAAAGTGAATAGATAATAAAGGTAAGTTCGATGGATTAAATATATAATATCATTTTTTTAACATTTCGTTTTTAGGGTTCCGTACCAAAATGGTAAAACGGAACCCTTATGGTGAGACTCAGACTGTCTGTCTGTCACAGCTGGATATCTCAAGAACTACTAATGCTATCAACTTGAAATTTGGAATAGTTTTAGATGACATTTGCCCAACAATTTTTCAAATAAGAAAAAAAAAAATATGTAGTATATTTTTTGCAACAGCGACTGAAAGGGGTCTGAAAAATTACTAGCGCATATGGGGTATCATATCAAAGAGCGCAGTGTGCACATTTTTTCGTGTTTTTTAGGCAGCATAGCTTTCGACTGTTGATGAAAAATGTAAAAAAAATACCGTCTGCCCCCCCCCCTTATCTCCGAAGTTTGCAAAGAAAAAAATCTGAAATTATTCTATGTGATAGAAGTTTATGTACCTAAAGATTATAAAGATTACAGGAAAAATAAAACGAAGTCTCTAAATAGCACACTTTTTCAGATATCATCAACAAGTTAAATTAGTTCCACTTTCGGTCAAGAGATGGCGCTGACATAAAACTGCAATATTCTACACCGCTGTGCAGTGTTAAAATTCTCTGACGAATATAGGCCTATATTCGCCGATGAAAAAAAAAATAAAAACATGATGGTACGGAATTCTCGGTGCGCGAGTCCGACTCGCTTTTGACCGGGTTTTCTTTAGAAAACTTCAATTTCATATGAAAGGATTTAATATTGATGACTTGCTTAAGTTCACAGAATATAATTATTATGAGCTTCTTTGTTTATGACAGTGTAGTGATGGTTGCGTATAAAAATAGAGACGCATAAATATAAATATGGCAATAACAATTCACTGATTGCAATTAAGAACAGTTAAATATATAATAATAATATTTTATTTCGAGACATCGCCAAGCGGTTGGTCGACTCTTCACGTAATTCAGCATATGAAAAAATAAATATAGTCTTTAGATAATAAAATAAAAAATAAAAATAATGCGTGGTAATGCTGCCAGCCTTTTGGGCACGATTCCTGTTGACAGTGATGTAGACGAATTTTTTGATGCCCTTTGATTATTTCCCCTCCTTTTTATATACTTGTTTAATATTAATCATTTAAAAATAAATTTAAATAATTCATTCATGCACCTGATGTGATTGGAAAATGATTGCATAAATATCCATTTTAAGCAAAGTTATTGAACTAGGTAAGTACTATTAGTTATTCTGTGTTGAAGGCGAATCCTTGTGTCGAATTTCTGTTACAATGATAAATGGTCCTAAGTTACAAATGATGTTAAAACAATACCTTGGTAAGTATAAACTGTCGCGAAAATGAATGAATATTTCAATAGGTATAATTATGTAGAAGAAAAATAGTTTGAATTTAAACCTTAAAAAAAATTAGATCTGTAAAAGGTGTTCTAGCATACCAACGTTTATGTATTTTGTAGTTATTATCTATTCCTTCATATGATTGAAAAAATTGTCTGCTCAAAAACGAATAATGCAGTGAATGTAAAAATGAGAGCCATTCCTACTATTAGTGTGGCTCAAAAGATGAAAATAAATCACGTAATTTATTTATTGTTGTTATTTTCTTTCATATATTTACACCGAGATACTAAAAGAGCCACTTTCCAAACCTCATAAAAAGCTATTCTATACGGACTTTACGAGATAAAATCAGGCGATTCAAGTTTATAGAAAACCAATGACACCGACATTGCCCCAGGATTGGCAAGTTAAGGTAACAAAGGTCGGGCAATATAGCTCGGAGAACAGATAAACGCCTGCAGATGGCGAAGCGTGTGTTGTCAATAAAAACTGGGTCGTTGACGGCAAGCGCTCGAGGCGTACGTTATGGGAAGCTACGAGGCTAGGACGGCGAGGTAGGTGGCGGGTGTAAAATAGGTGATTTCTTCACTATGATTAGCATTTTGTTCCGGTTCTATATCCTTGTTACGCCAGTAAAATCATAGTATCTATGAAGGGTGGCGGTGCCGTCAAGGGTCTTTTGAGGGTTTACTCCAAAACCGGATGGTCACTTCTTATTTATCTACCTTGGCATTGATTTGAGAGTCTTAGCTTTAACCTAGTTACTCGTAGATGTAGAAAAAAAAATCTAAGATAATAGAAAGTGTGTATAAATCAGAAATTATTTTATTTCTTTAAGTAGGTTTGTAGAAACACTTTTGCACTCCAATCATATTTTAAAAACTAGATGAGGATGAGGTCGACATTTCCTATTTAATTACTCAGAGAAAAAAAAACCAAAACATACTCAGAGGTCAATCACTTTTAAAGTCCAGACATAATCTTGGTAAGATCATGTGAAGACCGTGTAGATTTAGGTGTCTGAAATGGTCTTTTGAGGAAAAAATACCACACAGATTGAGTGGACCTGTCTAGTCAATGCACGCATTTGTAAGTAATTATGCAGCTCAACTCTGCACAGTTGTAGTCCACGAAATAAAATTTTTCTTACGTTTTTTGCAATTTGCAGGGCAGTGTCAGGTTGTATATTGATCAAAATATGATTCGCGACTTAGAGATTTGTTCTTATGGAACAAATCTAACTTAGAAAGATGTAATAATTATTATAATTCTGTAAATACATATCTATTATAGTCGCGAATCATATTTTGATCAAGACACAACCTGACACTGACCTGCAAATTGCAAAAAAACGTACGAAAATATTTGAATTTCGCGGTCTACTACTGCGCATTCACATGCGACGTACAATACCCAAAGAAATGACATTAGGGTAGGCATTATTACTCAAACTGCCAGACCATGATTAAAACCATGATTATAACATAAAGTACTTACGTTTTGTACGCGTATCGCCTTGGGTCAAAGCCGACGATAAACTGCGGGCAAGGCTGGTAGGCTGTGCTTGATGCTGGAGTATCGTCCCAGCAGGAGAACCCGTCGAACGTTCGCTGACACCAAACGTCACCTTCTGTTCAAACAAATATTATTTATGTAAATGGAAAAGCACGAAACAATATGTCTGATAATTGAGTTTTCCTTTATGTGATGGTTGAAGCGTAGAAGATAAAAATGGATGAATATAAATGTGAATAAGATGAAGGACATGGTGTATAAATTAGAAGAGGATATATCGGTGTGTGTGATGTGAAAATAAATGATAAGTGTGGAACAAGTAAATGAGTTGGTATATTTGGAGAGTCTGTTTACAAGGGATGGAAAGATTGATGAAGATGTGTTAAGGAGAGTAAATGCGGCAAATAAAGTGAATGATGTTATTATATGCCTGTGATCAACCAGTTGATGTCCAAAAAGGCTCGACTGTTTACAAATGTGTGCTGGTGCCTACGCTTATGAATGGAAGTGACAAAAGAAGCATTAAAGTAGAATAAATTCTGTGGAAATGCGTTCCTTGTGAAGCGAACAATACGAACGATAGGCTGAGGAATGATGTCATAAGGCAACTGTTTATGTTTAAAGAAGATTTAGTGACAACAATTGAAAAGACTGTGTTTAGATGGTTTAGCAATGAGAGTATGAATGGAAGGCGACTATCAAAAGGTCACAAGGCAGATGCGGCGGCAAAGTGGACAAGGCGGATGAGAGTGGATACTCCGGGAGTTGACGCTCTAGGAGGACATAATAGTGACTTTATTGATGATATTCTTCAGAAAGGTGTGGTGCGTAGTACTCGCAACTGGTGTTCGTGTATAAGCTGATTTATGAACTTAAACGAGGCAAAAGGAGTGTGTGTGGATCATAGCAGGTGGCGTTCTGTAGTTTCTACCAACCCCGATAGGAAGAAGGCGTGAATTTATGCCTACATATGTAATCTGCGTTCGCTATTTAACTAAAAAATATGAATTCATGAAAAAATAACTTTAACTCCAACACTATAAAGTTCAGTTTACGCTACAACTTCAAAAAAAATTATAACTTTTTCAATACTCACTCTGAAATCAACTTAATAATCATTGAAATCAAGTTGATATTTGTTTAACTTGAAATAACATCGATTGCAAACAAATTTGAATATACGGCTGCTATCTGAGTTTTTCTTTATGTCAACATTAAAATATCAAGATCTTTTCCGCACGAAGGAAATCTTTAAGCTGTTCCGTATCGCCTTGAGGAAAAAAATATAAAAAAGATGACTTGTATTTTCAGTTAATTAAAATTTAACTTCTTCAGTTAGTTTGCACTTTGATTATATCTGCCTGCATTCACCAACATCGCAAAAATTACGTAAATCGCGTCATATATGACACGACATATACCTACGTAAATCGCGTCACTATATAGCCTATGTTTTTATTATTATTCTAAGAAACGTAAACAAAATAGATAGCATACTCCGTACTTTATAGTGTATATACTGTGTTTATACGTCGTTAAATCAATAAAGAATTTCAGAAAAAAGACAAAATAAATAAAGTAATGGCGGACAAAAACATGATCTTTGTAATCTTTTGGCGCGTGTTTGTGCATAACTTTGCGCAGACTCGACAGGGAAATGATAAGCAGGCGTGAATTAAACGGATATTTTATAAGGGATCGGTCATTTTGATGACCAGAACAAGCAGCGTCTTATATAAGTACATGTGTTTAGAATGAGACATATATTCTGTAAAAATCTCACCCTGAAATCCCAACTCTCGTAATTTTAAGAACGTTCTCAGTCTGATAACGACTGAAATCAGACTGAGAACGTTCAAAAATACCTCTAATTTCCTTACATTATTGGCAAGTTTTGTGACATTGATTGTCGCTGAGACGAGATTGTGACTAGATTTTGAACGGCTTTAAAACGTCTAACGTTTAACGTAACGTAACGTTTAAAACGTTTAACATTACGAGAATTGGCTTTCTGATGGAATCATAGCTCACTCACCATACTTTTTCAGGGTGAGGATTTTTACAGAATGGACCGGATTGCCTTCGAGAAAAATGACACAGATGATAAAGGTTATAGTTTTAGTCACTTACCATTATAATTCTCATTGAGGATGGTACTGTGAGTGACGTTGTCCTGGTAGCACTTTCTTCGTAAGTTTAGAAACCACTGGTATTTGGGATCACTCCGGTAATCTACAGCGCGAGTGGCATTAGCCATGATTTTTAATTGATTAATTACCGTCGCCCATGTTAAAACTTTATAACATTTCCTCGCCTATGAAAGATGTCTTTCAGTGTAGACACATATTTTTATGTTCTCATCAGCGGCGGCATCTGAAACCAAAGATAAAGTTAAATCGTTTATCTTAGTTAACAGCATTTACACTGATCGCTATTGATATATATGCAAAGATAAAATCTTTGTTTCTAGGGTTCTCTGGTGAAATAGGAAAGTCCAAAAGCCCACGTCCGCGTGGACGTAAAAATATCGCGGCGGTATTTTATCGCGCACTGGATTTTGAACTCTCGGTGTTGAACCGAGCATTGAGAATCCAATAGAGCGCATCCCAGCGCGTCGAAAATACACACCGTTCGATTTTCAATGCGCGAAAAAAATTCGCCACGAGAAAAACGCGCCCGGGCGAACTTGGGCTTAGAATAACGTTACATACGGCACACCCTTTAGTAAGTTTGTTACAAAACAAATATATCAGTCTGTATGTGTGTCCGTAACGTTGTAATTGTGTCTTAGAAAAATATAAGTAAGACGTGGTATAGACAAGCTACTACAATCTGTCAAATTTCTTACATAGATTTTCTACTTTATCGCTGAAGCATTAGGTTCAAAGTAGATTGGGAAAATTTGATAGTTTCGGGTAGCTTGATGTGCTGGCGTCTGTACATACTTGTCGTGTTACTTGTTTCTTTCTAAATCTTTATTTATTAAATATTTTCACAATACGGAACCGTACATGCGTCTGCGCACACACGTCTTGTCAGGTCTTTATCTCCAAACAACACGAGTACCGAGATAAAATATCTAATGTTAATGCCATTGTTTTAGACATAGTATTTTGGCACTTAACAATGCTAATTAACTTTAAATACAAGACGATATTGCGAAAATGTCTATAACCATAGCAGTAATATAAAAAAGTTTTGTGGGCATGAGGAAGGGAAAGAAAAATGGAGCGCTTAGCTACTATGGTAACTCAAAAGGTGGATTTGTAACTACACACATCAAAAGTGTCTAAGGATCAGGGTATTTAACAAAAATATTTCATTACCCTATTGAAATTAAATAAAAATGTATAAAGAGATTGATTAAATAAAATTTTATCGTATGTGTCGATCGACGAAGTAAGTTTTTGCAATAAAGACTTTCCACGATTTTAGCTTATGATAATAAGATTAAAATAAAAGTTCTTAAAGGTTATAAGGTTAGGTTTTTAAGTTAAGAGTAAACTAGTCGCGAGCTCGAACTCACTGGCCAAAAAGCACGCGTCTAACAGAGCTAGTATCAGTGATAAGCAGTTAGACGCTAGTCTACACGAACAAAACGTCTAGTTCTCACTCACAGAAACACCGTTCCGAACTGATAGGCGCGTAAAAGAAAATCGAGTTGTAGCTCTTTGATAACTGAGTTTTGTCGGTACCGCCTTGGTTTTGCAGATTTTACAGTTCTTTTATTACTTATTTACACCCAAAGTTACGTTAAAAATAGCAACAAAAACGAATCTTTGTTGGCTCATAACTTTTTAATGACTTTTTATTTTACTATCCTGTTTCCATCCAGACAAAATTAATAATAAGTCAAAATGATATCATGTTTATCTTTGGAAACAGTGGATGAGTGGAGTAATACTCTCCTGCAATTTGTATGGAAAAAATATCGACTAGCGGCACCTTAAGGTTAGGTTCGCATAAAATAAACATTTAGTAGTCTGTATTTTTGCCGTTAACGCGTACAACACAATCGCAGCGATTCGGCATACCTACTCAATATGAGTTCATCCAAATCACGTTGCAACGTGGCCGCCCACTTCTGTTGTAACAGGCGAAAAAGATATTCTAGTTTCTGTTTGAAGCTTAACCCATGCGTGCTCAATGGGATTCAAGACTGGCAATTGAGCAGGCCATAGTAGAACGTTCATATTAGTTGCGGCAAGTGTGTTTGCAACGACTCTGGCAGTGTGTAGACGTGCATTATCATGCATAAGCAGAAATGAAGTATCCAATTGGGTACGCAAAGGAATGACAAGGTCTGATAGAATCGTTTCAGCGTAAACCTGCCCATTGAGATTGCCTCTGATCCAAATCAGTTCGGTTCTTCCGCCGATTCAAGTACCCGCCTTATTCATGATTGTTCCACTACTGTAGGTATGCATGAACTTCCTGGCATGATTTTAAACGTTCTTGGCGTCCAGGGGTCCTCCAATACGTCTAGTATATGCCCTCAAAGCGAGATTCGTCAGAAAAACTCACAAAACGCCACTCTTCTTCTGCCTAATTTCTGTGTTCACGAGCACATTGTAAACGGGCTCTGCTAATGCGGGGCTTAACGCTACGGACACAAAGTCAGCGGGCGCGAGGCGGCGGCGGGCGAGCGGGGCGGCGCGGTGTGCGGTGCGTTTCAATGCATAATTATATTTGTCGTGGATAAATGGCAACACAGTACAGCGAACAGCGCCATCTAACAATTTGTTTGGTAAACGAAGAATCATGTGATCGGAAACGCAAGCGAGCCCTACCGCTTGGACACGATCGTCGGTGGAGGGGATGCAGCGAGGACTGGTGGAGAGACCGAGTTCTGCGACAGTCTACAGTCGACCGCCGTTGAGCTCGGACAGTCTCGGCAAACGCTCAATACCAACGCACGTGTTTGTTTCCGACGCAAGTGTGCGTTTCAGTTGTAAATAGCTAGTTTATTAAAGTTACTGTAAATTCAAATAATCTTTTCGTTCGAGTACCCACTGCAGTGCCCACACCTATCTAAACTAAGTATGTCGGATCGTGAAGAAGAACCGATGTATCGCATCTCGGCCACCCAGTGATGCGACATATTTATATGGAACTGGCCTCGAAGGCAACGGCGCGGGGAGCGGCGTATAAGCGATGCGCACCAGTCTAGCGGTGGCCGCGTGTCTGCATTGACGTAGTCTTGTGCATTTTATTTTTTGCTTTATAATGACCGACGTTTGAAAATGTTGTATTAAAAATATGTTGTCGTCGCTGTTTAGACATTTCGTTCGCGAATAAAGACACTAATTTTTCATATAACACAACACTACGCCGCTCTAGCGCCACGCGATCTGCGTGTCTGCGTTGCCGCGCCGCTGCCCGTGCCGCCGACGTAATCGCTGACTTCGAGACCGAGGCCTTAGTGGGATACTTCAAGCGAGTGATTCATCCCAGAGTCAGAAGTAATGGCGAGCTAGGGTTAATTATAAATACAGCGCGTTATACACGTAATGATAGTTTTATTGCCCAGGTGTTGGTTTTATGGTAGGTAGGTTTATTTTAAAAGTAATCCTTAAAGAACGGACAGTTATTATTTAAAAGCAAAAGAGCGTGAAACTGAGCTAATAAGGTTTAAATTGATGTGGATTCGGGTATCAATTCGCTATCGGAAATCCGATTTGTTTTTGTTCTAGAGTGATGATTTATTTAACAAACAGCCCCTCTATTCAGAAGTACCGAACTCAAACTTAAAGCATTTATGTCAATTAAACCATTTACAGGCACTTTAAAATTGTCAAGAAGTCGGTCAATCAGAAAATATGAAGCTAGTTGCCCATTCCATAGCGTAGGTACCTATGTAGAAGAACGGGCAATAAACTCCATGGACACTGTTTTAAATTATATTTTTACAAAAATATTAGTTACATCATTAATGTTGAATTTATAATTATACGTGAGAACGATGTAAAAAGACGCGTTAAAAGCGTCCAGAGTACAGCAAATAGTAACAAAACAACCCAAAAATAAATAAATTAAAAATAAGCTGAGGCAACTAAGTGATGACAACTAAGTGATGATCACGAACATGACGCATAGATCAGCACCATTCAGCTCAATCATTTTGAAAGGAGCTAAATGATCCAACACACACGCAACCGTCAGCGAGACATTTATGTGAGCATTACGTACTATCAGCCGCCAGGGCACATTCAAGTCAATGAAATACATATTACCCGGAAAATGGTAGCTCTATACTACACTTACATAGAACTCACATCTGTGATAAGCAATTATACAATACAAAGGAAATTGAGTTTATACAATGCAAAGACAGTCTTACAATCTTCAGCAGCTCCAACAGTATTTTCAAGTGTTAATCAATTAGTTGTGGTTGTGGAGCAGGACCTGCTGGTCCTGCTCCACAACCACAACTAATTAATTACATCGCTGGCTAAATAAATGCCTGGCTCAATGCTTTGAGCCAGGCATTTTTGCCTGACTTTATAGTGTGCGTGTTATACAAGACTTGAATTTTGTCTCATTCAGTTGAAGAATGTGGGGAGGTATTTTATTATAAAATTTTAAACAGTACCCCATAAAAGATGAGTCTACTTTAGCCAGTCTGAAACCTGGTTGAACTATTTATAGTACTATAATTATGTCTTTCGCCTCATTTAATTTTTCACTGTGAGGCCTTGTGCACGGTTTCTTTACTGTATAAGCAGCACCATAGAAAAAACGTGTCCATCAACAAGCTTCCATAGTGATCCATACAACACTGACGAACCGTGCCTACACACGGCGAATAAGCCGTGGTTTTTCATGGCAAGAAACACGTGTGTGTACAAAGGGCCAACTTAGGTAAAGTGAGCTTGAACTCTTGATGTAAGCAGTCATTCCACCCTATGCTAATGATTGGCAGCTATTGGCAGCTCACTTCAAGCTCATTTCACCTTATTCATATTCATATACTTATTTATTTGCATTCCATAATGTTGTAGAGGTGTTACAATGGCTTAAAGCTATGGTACAATTATGGACCCTGTAGGGCACAGCAAAAAGTATAAAATGTATTCTTATAATAAATGTAGGACACAAATTAACAATAAACAATTTTAAAAATATTCTATTAAAATTAAATAAGTAATAATTATAACTTTTTATTTTATTGAGATCAGCCTATTACAGTTTGTGGTACATAATAATTATTTGGTATGGTAATTAAACATTTAACTATCTATTTATCAACTATATACCTTAGTTTTCTTGGTGGATAGTTCGGCAGAAGGTTTAGTGCTATTCAATAAAGTCCACTTCTCTCGAGTCACAAAATAATCTAACATTTTATAATAATTAACAATCGTATTGTACTTAAGCTCCTTAAATTATGTTTAAAGATGAGCGCTACATGCAGTTTTACGCAAGCATTATTAGGTGCAGACGCCAGTACATCGAGCTACTATAATCTGACAAATTTGTTTAATAGTTTTTCAACTTTATCGCTAAAGACTTACCCGTTATCCTAGGTGAATGACAAACGCGGTTATGTGACGCGACGCAACGCGAAAATATCAAATAGTCGTAATATGTACTTTTGGCCTACGTTGTCGCCTTAATCAGTGTGCGACGAAACGCGACGAATTGCGGACTTGTTTTTTGCGCGACGAGACGCGACAGAGTGTGAAGTAGGCTTTTTCTAGAAGAAGTAGAGTGTATTTGATTTCAGAGAAGGTAAATAAAGTGTACAGATTAATGAAGAAGAGTACCATTTATTAAAAAATTTTTTAGCACTTTCGGATATAAATGAAACTCTCCAAACTTATTTCTTTCTAAATATTATGATATTTGTTGTCTTCCTTGTTTGTTTACGAAGTTTTTGTAGGGCTAAGTATTTAAAATATGAATTTCCGACTATACATACGCAGTATACATGCCCATTGTTAAAACAATAATGAACTGAGATTGCCGCGTTTGTCGCTCACAAATGACTACAAAATAGGACACAGGTCGCGTGAAGTATTGTTCGCGCATTACGTCGCGTCGCTATGTGTCGCGTCCCGTCGCTCACCTAGGACAACGGGTAAGGTTCAAAGTTGATAGGGAAAATTTGACATTTTCGGGTAACTTGATGTACTGCTGTCTGTACCTAAAAGAAAGAAAGAAAAGAAAGAAAAAGTATTTATTGCGACTCGTACAGGAAGATCACAAACTAAACTAAACACAGTAAAAAATGTAAAACCAAATTACATTTAAAAAAAGTAACAAAAACAAAAATTTAACAGAAAGTCCTATACGAGGCCAAAAGGCTCCTACCTACCTATCTACTTAATAAAAATCTTAAATGCATTCATTCACTGATACTTTATCATCATCTCGTTGCGAAAGCTGTAGGTATCCACTAACTGGCATCGTGCCTCCAGAAATTTGCAGGACTATAGCCAGCCGCATCGAGAGGGCGAAGCTACAGGATGACCCACCCTACTCAATGCACAACATTAATTCAGGGCCACAGAGGCCTTAAAGCCGCTAAAATTTCCTTGGGTGCGTGAGTCCAGCCTAAGGCAACCCCTCTACGGAAAGATGTGATCGTTGGAGAGAACAGCTTAAACCTCCTGATCTCTTTATAAAACCATCAGAGAGTCTCTCATCCGGGCACAAGTTACGAAAACCAACCAAGTTGGAAAACCTTAAAAAGACTAAATCCGTTCAGCCGTTTATGCGTGAAGAAGTAACAAACATACAAACAGACTCACAAACTTCGCCTTTATAATATTAGTGTGACTACCGGGACAAACAGTATCCTATGTTACTCCTTCCAATATCAGATCTGCCAGTGAAAATCCCGTCAAAATCGGTTCAGCTGTTTCGGAGATCAGCCGAAACGAATAAACGGAAAAGAAATTTTTTTGGTTCAGCCACAGCGTACAGCCGGTCGATTCTGTAAAAATCACACCGTGAACTTAGGTGAAGTCAGAAGTGAATTTGTTTTTGCTAGGAATTGACACTATTGACAGCTCACTCCACGCTCACTTCACCTAAGTTTTCACGGTAAGATTTTTACAGAATAGCACCACTGTATTTCAAATGCATTTGTAAAAAGCTGTTATTTTGCCATAACAAACAGACACTTAAATTTCATTTATTTGAATAGATCTAAAGATATTTTCATTGCGCCGTGGGATCAATACTGCTCAAAATTTTACCAAACTGTTGGCAGGTCTTGCTCACTCGAAAACTTTGAAAGTTAGTGATTGAAAATGTACTGAAACATTTTCGGCAATCACAGCATTTGTTGCAAGAATTGACAGCGAGTATATGTCCTTTCTATAAATCTTATTAAATTACACAATTTAAATAAAGTTTTATACAGAATTTCTTAAAATGATATTACTACTTTGTGGTATTCCCCGATAGCGGTGAAAGATGTAGGATATCTTTGGACGGGGAAGACAAACTGAGGTAATTTTGAAACGCCGCGCTCCAGCAACTTGGTTATCAATTCTTTTCAGACAGTCTACTATTTTCTTCAGGAACGTTGGGATATTTGAAAATGCTAAATCTTATCGTGAATGGTGCACATTCACGAGCATGGCCCCGTGGCTAAATAATAACAGGTCGATCGATCAGGTTAAGCTACGCTTGCCGCGGTTGATCTGTAGATGGGTTGAGGTGAGGCACGGAGGGGTCACGGTATGTAAAGATGGTCATCATTACATACCGAGACCCCTCCGTGCCTCGGAAAGTACGTTAAGCCATTGGTCCCGGCTGTCATTCGTGGATTTTTGACAGTCGTTACGGGTAGTCAAGAAGCCCGAAAGTCTGACAACAAGTCTTACCAAGGGGTATCGTATTACCCAGTAACTGGGTTGTGGGGGTCAGATAGGCAGTTGCTCCATGAAAAATACTGGTATTCAGCTGCATCTGGTTAGACTGGAAGTCAACCCCAACATAGTTGGGAAAAGATGATGATGATGAAATATGAAAAATTCAAAAGCGTTTTTCTCGTGAAATATAAATTGCAACTTGAGTGCAACTGAAAAGACCTATTTCGTAATAGTATGGTTTCGATTAATCTATCTATACTACTTGCTGGCAAACGTTGTTTTGCCATATAAATTATTTCTAGCTGCCCGGCGCTACTTCCCTACCCTACTCCTACCCTATTCCTAAACTACTCCTACCCTACTCATACCCAACTCCTACCCTACTCCTACCCTTCTCCTACACTACTCCTATCCTACTCCTGCCCTACTCCTACCCTACTCCTGCCCTACTCCTAATCTACTCCTACCCTACTTCTACCCTACTCCTAACCTACTCCTACCTTTTCCTACCCTACTCCTAACCTACTCCTACACTACTCCTACCCTACTCCTAACCTACTCCTACACTATTCCTATCCTACTCCTTTATGTAAACAATAGTAAAAAAAAACCGGATGAAAAATATGCCATTCTCCTGGTTCTAAGCTATCTTCCCACCAATTTTCAGCCAAATCGGTTAAGCTGTTCTTGAGTTATAAATAGTGAACAGCTGATTTTTTTTTCGCGATTGCAGCTTTGGTCCCTTAGTAAAAGTTGTTTATAATGATGAGTACTATCTCCCATTTCGGTTTGTCGCATGTTTTCAATTTCACCCTGTATATATAGATAAAGCTGAAGAGTTTATTTTTTGTTTGTTTGCTTGATCGCGCTAATTTCTCGACTACCAGTCGGATTAAAATAATCTTTTTGCATTTGATAGACCAATTCTTGGGGAAGGGATTATTTAAAACAGAAAGAAAAAAGTGAGAAATAACACTAAGCGAAAAGGAAGTAATATCGAGTGCAACAGGCGTTACGATGATGTGGTGGGTCGGGAGAATAAGACATTTCACGCGGACCGAGTCGCGGGCAAAAGCTACTATGATTTATGTTCTATATGTTACTGTAAAAGCCCGAACTGCGGTAAATCCCAAGATATACCAAGTCTCACCGGTAAAAGTCCGAATTGTTGTATAATAATCTTTAATTTCAAACTTTTCCTGGCGTTCAGTTGGTAAATCCTAGGTTTTACCGCAGAAACCGGTAAATGTCCGAAACCAAAGAATGAAATACACTCGAGAGCAATGAATTAGGGTCACATAAAGATACCTGAAAGTCTAGGAAACTGAGAGTAAAGGAAGTGAAGTTGAAGTTGACAAAGAAAAAAAGTGAGTCTTCGAGAAGTTGTCAGAAAATTCTCTTTAACCGGAGGGCAAGGATTCAAAAAGTGCAACTGCCTTATAAAAAGCTCGACGAAGAAGTGCGTTCGCAAGTCATCAGGATTACTTTGTAATTCTAAATGCCATAATAGTTTACCATGTTGCAACAAGTAAAATCCTTTTTTTAACGGATACTATTAAGAACGCTTAGCTTACTCGTACCTAGCGGAAAGTACCTAGGTGTTATTAAAGAAAAGTATATTTTTTTTGCATTTTATTTTTGTAAATCATGTTTTAGGACTTGACTAATAATAATAATAATGAGTGTACCGAATAAAGAAATGATTATCAAAATACTGTTTTGTTTCTGATTTATATTATCTGCATTTTATATTTTTAAGGCATGTTTAACATGTTTTAAGACTTAACTAATAACAATATGATGATAGTAATAGTATTGTTGAATAAATAGTTTCTGATTTTTTAACTGCATTGTTTTACTCTGAAAACTAACATTTACCGGTATCTGTGTTAAAACCTAAGATTAACCGACTGAATGCCGGTAAAAGCCAGAAATTGATGATTATTATAGAACAATTCGGACTTTTACCGGTGAGACTTGCTAAATCTTAGGATTTACCGGTAAATCCTAAGATTTACCGCAGTTTGGGCTTTTACAGTAACATATACACCGTCAAATAGTAATAATAATAATGCTTTATTAAAAACAAAGTAAGTACACAGTTACATAAGCGCACTGCCTCCTCAACTACGTTGTTAGCCTGTATCTCAGGAGACAGTTCCCATCCAGTTTACATAAGTACTAGATTCTTACAGCGTTCTCAAGTAGTTGAAACTAAACACAAAAAGGTCAATTTGATTAAAAGTAAGTGTAAGTAAAAGTAAATTATACAGTACAAGGTTAATTAAACTGAGTGCGCACGTAGTGTGGTATTCCTTGTGTCAAATATCTATGAATACTTTGGGTGAAAATTGATTTGAATCTTGCGTAATTGTGTCAAATATCTATGAATACTTTAGGTGAAAATTGATTTGAATCTTGCGTAAGTGTAAGCTCGTTGTATTTGTGCTCGTAATTGTACCTACATAATATAAGTACGTTAGTAGGCACGGTACTTGCTACGTGCTACAAATGAAATACATTGATTGATATTCGAGGTAAAATAATCATAAGAAAACGGGGTTGGTAGATCGGAGCTGAATTCTCTATTCACCTGTATTCGAATTACAGTCCTTCCAGTTACAGTAGTTTTATTTTGCGTCACTGTCCAAATCACTGTGATCTTTGTTCTCGTTGATATAAGGTTGCTCTTGGGTTGCAGTCAGGGGTACATTTTCTGTCAAAGGACGGTAGCATCTGTCTTAAAAAACCTTTTTAATAAATCATTAGAATATACGTGGTCGGAATGGAAAAGTTCTAGAGTAGGTGCTTAGGTATTTCAAAGGTTTCGTATCTCGAACTTTTTAACAAAAAGGTCATGTCGAGTTATATAAAAAAAAAGTACAGGTTGGAAGCGAATCCACGCGCAACCTGTTACCATGGATGCAGTACATGATTCTGAACCCTCCTGCGTGGACATTTACCATCGATAATTAAAAAAAAAATACCTGGACCACAAATACATTTTGACCGCGTTAGGTTAGGTTCTAACTAGTACTTTTCTATGAAACAGTAGTTTTTTTTTTGATATCGTTGTAATAATAATAAAGCCGAAAAAGATAAACAAATTAAGTATCTTGACTTGGCTCCTGAGGTTGTTGATATGTGGGATGTGGACTCAGTAATCATTGTGCCGATAGTCGTGACAGCCAATGGATTAATAGCCAAGAGTCTCGACCAACACCTGAAGTGGCTCTCGTTGGGCAGCTGGATCAAGGGCTTGAAAAATGCAAATTCAGAAAGTAGTACTTCTGGACACGGCTAGCATTGTCAGGAGGTTCCTCTCTCTGGAGCCCTGACCGCCGGTAGCTTGGACCCTCATCCCGATACCGGTGGGCAACAACTTTTTATATTTTTAAATGTTTTTTTATTCTGATATTTGAAAATATAATTTATATGTATTTATTGAAATAAAGGAGAATAATAATAATTTCTTCATTTGTATAGAATGCAGGTGTTACAATAATGGTATTAGTTTCAGATATAATTATTCCCAGTACCTACTCATACATTCTGCCTGTGTAAAAATATAGTGGTTAACTTACAGATAATTTAGAAACTAGGCACTTAAATTCAAAATGAGATCATGGATCCGCTAAGTCTAAAATTATTTACATAATAAATGAGATAAAGTGAAGCAAATATTACAATTCATCATTTATAAAATCGGTAACAGAGTAATAAAATTTCTCTGTCAGCAACGACGACAGGAGTTTCCTTAATACAATTTGGCAATTTGTGCAATATATGTAATAGGTTCCATACCAATAATGTTTTTTAAGCAAAGCATTGTTATATCTACCTGTACACAATGGACTCTGATATTTTGATCTCATGGTAGTAGTTCGCATCCTCGTATCATTTAATGCAGGAGATTAGATGCTTGTTAGTTTTAACGAATATAGCTACTACGAGAATGTATGTACTAGGAAAAGTTAGTATTTTGTGTTTCTTGAAAAAAGGAATGCAACTATCTGTATTCCTGTTCCTGGTTCCATTCAGTTCCTGCGGCCTTGTGAAGGCCACAGGAACTCGCTGGATGCGAGAAGCACAGAACCGGTCGAAGTGGAGATGCTTGGGGAGGCCTATGTCCAGAGGTGAACGCCTTTCGGCTGAAATGATGATGATGAACCATCTGTAACCTTGAGATTGAAAATGGATCTTATGCACCGTTTGGGCTTTAAATATAGACTCCCTTTCGGAACAATTACCTCAGAATACTACACCAAACCTTAGAACAGATTTCTTATTTTTTCGAGACCTTCCATGATTGTCTACGCTAGGGGGTCTAGAATCGCTGAAACCATAGTAACATGGTTACAGTTTGCGCGTTGGTGGTCCTGCCACCCTGTGAGTATAAGCCAGTGTGGAAGGTGGCCACACTGCTAATGGGGATGACTGTCCGGGTGCGCCAGACGTGCATTTAGGTAAGTATCGCTACTCATGGAGGCTATTTCGTGAAATTATTTTATGTTATACTTACCTGTAGGTTTTCCTTCACCGATTTTGAGAGCAATGGTGATGAAATGAATTAAAACAAAGTAAAGCGCCTGCCTAGGTCCAAACCCATGACCTACAACTCGTAAGTCAGGTCCGTTACCACTGGGCTCTCATCGTGAGGAAACCGGCACGGCCTAATACCAAAAATTCGAAGACATGTGACATCTACCAACCCGAACTGGTCCCGCGTGGTGGATTACGGCCCATTCCCTCTTACAGAGAGGAGGCCTGCGTCCCAGGAGTGGGAACAGTATAGGCTGATTACATAATCAGCTAGAAACCCAAAAAAAACCCAAAATATATTGTGAAAAACCCAATATGTGCTTTCTTTACCTATAGGTATATACATACATATGTATGTATAGGTAAAGAAAGCACATATTCTTCATATTCATTATTATGGGTTTTTCTATTGGGAATTTCTCAGTAGCAGCTCGGAGTCTGTATATGTGCCCGATTATGGCTCGCGCCCTATTACAAATAACTTAAACATTACTGACGAAATGTCGGTGTACTATTAGGTAAGTTCTTGATGCCTGGCATACGATTTATTTGCGACAACAGGATCTCTGGTTCTTAAATTGTTTTTCGAAATTACATTTATTGGGTTCGAATAGAAAATGAGGCCATTAAAGGCCTTTCCGATTTGATACGTGTGGGTAATCGTAAACGTATACCTTTAGTGGGTAATCCATTATCAAATTTGGTCAAAACACGGCTAAAGGCAAATTCTGAGGGTGTTCCGACCTTGAATTTATGGACCAGCCGTACTGTGAGTATCCACGTTTCGGCTCCGTAAATAAGAAAGAATTTTTCAGAGTCAATCCCAGTTATTTGATCAGTGTTGGGATAACAAAAGGGATAGCGCTGTTCTTAGATTGCAAAGTTACATCTATTTATTGATAATTATGTAGATTATAAAAGTTAGAGTTCCCCAAGAGAGACTCGAGAGAGGCGCCCGTGGCTAAATAACAACAGCCGCACAGGTCGATCGATCAGGTTAAGCTACGCTTGCCGCGGTTGGTCTGTGGATGGGTAACTATTTTTACATACCGGGACCTCTCCGTGCCTCAGAAAGCACGTTAAGCCGTTGGTCCCGGCTGTCATTCGTGGATCTTTGACAGTCAGAAGCCCGAAAGTCTGACAACCAGTCTTACCAAGGGGTATCGTATCACCCAGTAACTGGGTTGTGGAGGTCAGATAGGCAGTCACTCCATGTAAATACTGGTATTCAGCTGCATCCAGTTAGACTTAAAACCGACCCCAATATAGTTGGGATAAGGCTAGGCAGATGATGATGATAAAAGTTGGAGTTCATATTTAAGAGTGTGCTGTGACTTCATTCACTTGGGTGTCGGGTATCAGTAATGTGTTGCGGTGTAGGTATCACTCCTCCTTTGAGAAGAAACGTTTTTTTTGCGCGCAACCCTATTTCTTTTTCTAAAATAAAAGTGGTATAAATTATTATTCCTTATAACATCAGCAGGCCAATTTCCGTAATTGAACACGTTCAAAATCTGGTCACAATCTCATCTCAGCAAATGTAACAATTTTGACATTACATAGACAGTTCAATTTTATTTATTTTTTGACCGTTGGCGCTCGTGTTCTGGAGAGGAGATCGCGAATCGGTAAACGTAGAGCGTGCACTTTTGTACGCCTTCAACAGTTTTATTTTTATTTTGGTTTGGGTAAAAATGTTCTGCACCCAGTTAGCAGAGCATAATTTTCAGGATCAAACGCCAAATCAATTTCTTAAAAGTATATGGAACTCTAGAACTCAGCTAATAGAGACCTATATACGTCTAAGTTTTGTACCAATTTTATTTATAATTCATAATTTTATTTATAAAATATTTGTATTAGTGTTTTTTACCCGACTGCGCCAGAAGGAGGGTTATGTTTTTCGAGTGTATGTATGTATGTATGTATATTTCTTTGGCACGCTCTGTAGCCTAACCGGCTTAATCGATTACAGCTTGAGAGGTGCCGTTAGATTCGTCTTAATTGTTAGAGTGACACTGGGTGTATCAAAATTGAATAAGAAAATGGCCGATTTTTGGCGCCATATTATGTCTTCAAACATTTTTTTTTTCTCAAAACATCCAGTGGTCAACACAAAAATACATACATATACGAGCAAGTGTGTTGAAAAAGTAATTAAATCTGTTGGAAAATTGCACTTAAGTAAATTATAAAGAGTAATACTCCACAGAAATACTACTTATGATTAAAATAGTTTATTACGCGTGTAATGCAGGAATTCTGTGGGTTGACCTTAGACTTCGAAAGTAATTTACGGTACCCGTCTCTGTCAAGGAACCCTCCTTGCCGCAATTTCATTTTAATTCTAAAATAATTTATGAGAAGTGTGGCCTCCTATAATTATTTATTTATAGACAGTACATAATCTCCCTATAAAGTTCCCGTTCCGCTGGTGGGACACAGGCCTCCTCTCTGTAGGAGGGAGTAGGCTGTAATCTACCACCCCGACCCCTGCGGGATTTTTTGGTTCTAGGACATGCCGGTATCGTCACAATGTTTTCCTTTAATAGTTTGGAGAGCTGTGGTGACGAAATAAATTACACAACGTAAAACGCCTGCCTGGGATCGAACCCACGACCCACAACTCATAAGTCGGGCCCGCTACCACTGGGGCACCACTGCATTTAGACGGTAGCGTAGTGGATATTATCAGAGGATGGAAGTTGCTGGTAATGAGTCAATATTAACTAAATTGAATGGCCTTAGTCATCGCGATCGCCGTCGGCGCCAGAAGGCCTGGTACCCTGGTACCCGTAATCTTAGTCATCTCATAGGGGTGACACAAATTCTCGTCACCTATGACATACGGAAGCAAAACAGGAGGTGTTTGTGTATGAACCATAAATCTTTGACAAGGCCGCTGCGTCAGAGTATATTTTTGTTCATATTGATTCCTACTAAAGTTTCGCTTTCAATTTATAAGCCAACAAATATGGCAAATTGCGGGGTGTTCCGCATTAAATTATGCGTAACATAAGTGGAAGAAAACCTGGCATAATTCATTATATGCCGACAGCTGCTATCTCGCAAACTGTAAGAGAGATGAAAATAGATTAGTTTACTGATACGATAAAGTAGGAAGTGAGATAACTGTAAAGTATAAATTATTTGTGTTAAACACTCAACGCGACGTTTTAGTAATAGGTTTTGAATTTGTGTCATTGCCAAGATTACGGGAATACGGTTACAACACTTATTACAACGTCATGATCTTCAGGCTCAACGCGGTATTGCGGATTTTAAGTTATTTGACACGAAAATCAAGCGAATTGCAAGTATTCATTGTCAACGCTGACAGAGACTCTCTCTAACCTGAAGGCAAATTCTCGTAATAAAAAAAAAAAATAAAAATTAGGGATATTTTTTGACAGAGACTGAGATCAAATCTAATCCCAATCTCTTTGATTATACCTAGGTAGTGCAGCGAAAAACAAAAAACACGGACTGTCTTCGCCATATTATGATTCATAATGTTATCCTTTTATGATTCTGCCAAAGTGGGTTTTTTAGGCCCCCAGACTGTGAACCTTCTTAAAATTAATAGAATTGCTCCTCAGAACTGTCATAATCTGACAAAAATACTTCTAATTTCCTCACATTTTTTACAAGTTTTGGACATTGATTGTCGCTGAAATGAGATTGCGAGTAGATTTTGAACGTGTTTAATTACGAGAATCGGCCTTCAGACTGCGAACGTACTTAAAATTACGAAAATTACCCCTCCGATAAATTATTTGAAAATGTAGGTACTTAGGTATCTGATATTATTCATGTCTAGCTGACCCTACAGACGTTGTCTTGTCCCAATAAGTCTTGAGTTTATACAAAAATCCCATAGAAAAAAGGACGTTCAGTTTTACCTGGTTTTACCCGTATTTATTTTTCTAGGATTCTTTTCAAATTTTTCTTTCAACTTAAACATTGATCGCAGTATTTAAAAAAAATGCCAAATCGATCCAGCCGTTCTCAAGTGACGCTCTTACCAACGAACAGCGATTCATTTTTAGGGTTCCGTACCCTAAGGGTAAAAACGGGACCCTATTACTAAGACTTCGCTGTCTGTCCGTCTGTCTGTCACCAGGCTGTATCTCAAGAACCGCGATAGCTAGACGGTTGAAATTTTCACAAATGATGTATTTCTGTTGCCGCTATAACAACAAATACTAAAAACAAAATAAAATTAATATTTAAGAGGGGCTCCCATACAACAAACGTGTTTTTTCGGCGTTTTCGCCTTGTGCTACGGAACCCTTCGTGTGCGAGTCTGACTCGCACTTGGCCAGTTTTTATTATTTTAGTGGGTGTGAAGTACATTTTTGCGATTACCTTAATTGTGCCCGTAAGTACCTACCTGCTGGCACAATTAAGGTAATCGCAGAAAAGTACACATAAAAACGTGTCTAGGTTTTAATAATAATAATAAACCATTTATTTTCAGGTAACAAAGACCCATAGATACATACCTTAACCTAAGTATACATAATAATATAGTAACAATTTTGTTAGTAAATAAAACTTAATAAATATGTTAGTATCATTTAGTATTGGGTAAACTTAACAAGGGTACGACACGATATTGCTTTATGAAGGCGGATCATGTTCAAGATACATAAATAACGACAAATACTTACAGAAAATCTTATCTTATTTACACCTTTGTCTACATAATTATGCGTGGAGGTGTGAATCCTCGTGTCACCACAACAAAATTGGCAAAATAACAACAAAGGAGTTTGGTTTTGCTTAGAGTGCGGTGTGCGGTCGCTTCAAAGATAGTAGCTTTCAAAGAAAGATAGTAGTTCAGAGTATAATTATGAGTGGTATCTCACCAGAAAACAGATGTCCATATAATTTGTTTTTCATTATTACGGTAGGTAGGTACAAATTACGTTACCCGCTATAATATAATTGTTGGTTTTCTGCGCTCAAAATTCTGCGGCCGGAGACGATGGAGGAAGCAGGCGGCGAGACGCAAATGAGTGCGTTAGACGACTTCAATGTTTGCCGTGACTTTCTTGACTAATGGTGTAGATATGGCTAGCGATAAACATGTTATACTATCTATGTGGCGTAACGAAGACCTGCAATAGTAATGTATCTTCGTTTTAACATAGATCTACCAATTTCCGTAAAAGCATTTGTGTCCTGCGTATATCTGTGTTCGATTCCCTGGTCTGGCAAAGTACGATTGAGTCTTTCGGTCAGGTATTTCTCCGTGAGGCCACGGACACGAAGTCAGCGATTGCAGGGCGGCGGCGGCGGCGGAACGCGGGGAGCGGCGTGGGTACGCGGACCCGCTCTCGAAGCCAGTGGGCAGATCGCGCGGCGCTAGAGTGACGTAGTATTGTGTTATGAGAGTCTTTGTTCGCGAACGAAATGTATAAACAGCGACGACAACATCTTTTTGACACAACATTTTGAAACTTAGGTCGTTGAAAAGCAAAAAATAAAATGCATAACACTAAGTCAATGCAGACGCGCCGGCACCGCTAGACTGGTGCGCATCGGCCGCACGCCGCTCCCCGCGCCGCGTCGCGCCCGCTGACTTCGTGTCCGCCGTAGCCTAACAGTCCCGAGTCTGGGTTTATGTGCAGTTCATATAATGTAGCGGTATCTACAACGCTACATGCGAACAACGCGTCATATTGACGTCACGCAAAATCCTGCATCTCGCAAGTAAAGTTTACCGCGCAACTAGCATAGATACAACAGCCCGTCATGAATCATTGGGCAGTTGCCCGCCAGACACAACACCCGTCTGGTCGGAGGATTCTCCCTTTTCTATGGAGGATATGTGAACTTTACACCCTGTTCCTCATACCTCTATAATAATAATACGGCCGCCGCTTTTGACACTGATAACAATGTGGGTAATCAACAATTTTACCCCTTCGGGAGATATTCTAAAGGCGTATTGACTTATATATTACTAGCGAGACGTGATTGTTTCATGTTACTGCTTTGTGTGTAAGAGTGTTATTCATGTGTTTTTATCAGCTTCGCGTCCGCTGTCGCTCCGCTCATGGCAAGTGGCAACCCTCAGTCAATTGCGCAGTAAAAACACCCGCCTAAATGTAGACATTGGTGTCCTTCATCCCAGTTCGTGTATTATTGTTGACTCAGCACTAAAATCCGTGACGTATGGCAATGGATAACCTGGAGGATATTGTTTACAATCATGTATAACAAGGACTTCCAACTTGAAAACGAAGGTTAATTATTATCATTTACATTAAGATAATTTTTTCTCGTGAGACCATTTCGTGGTGGCTGTGGTGGATTCTTGGCATACCTAAAAACGCCAGAAATTTGTCGATTTTTACTAGAGCAACCGGCACTTTTTCTGCGAAGAGTTGATATCGCGGCAGGCCCAAACGGAGATGGCGGGATGAGCTGGACTCCTTTGATAAAGATTGTTCCTTGGCAGCTCTGCACAGAGAGAGGTGAAAAGAGAGTAGAGAGGCCTTTGCCCAGCAGTGGGACATTAACGGCTAAAAATAAAAATAAGTTGATACCAAAAACACCAATATCCATGCTGTATTAGTACCTAACTAGTTTATTAATATAGGGTAGGTACGTATTCAATTACGTAAATCCAGGTTGACTGATGGATCACGACTCCATTATACCCTAAAACAGTCTGATGTTGATTCAATTGAATTTGGCGACGGTGACACAAATTCTATATTACATTCGTCTCTTTTCTTGCGGCGGGGCCGCGGGACGCCTTCCAATCTTGTTATTTATTCTACTCTTTGACATTTTTTTATAATACGTAATTTCATCACCCTGTATTCCCCGAGGGTTAGGCAGATATATACACATAATACATAACGCCAGTTGTTTTTTTGTTACGATAATAAATGAAAATACTGGCATAAGAGAATCTTGGAACTATGAAATAAATCCTATCATCGAAATTATAAAGTTTTTTTTTCACACAAACTAAATACACTCGAGAGCATTGAATTAGGGTCACATACCTGAAAGTCTCGGAAACTAAAAATGCTAACTTAATGAAATAAATTGTGTTTAATAGACAATAAAATGTTCTATAAATGAAAGTAATAAAATGTATGTGTCACTTTGTATTATATACATAAAAAATAACCAATCTGTCTTTTATCAAAAATAGAAAAGCGAGTTTCTTTTTTCTAATACTTCAAAATTTTCTTGAGTTTTAGTACTTTGTATTACCCCCACGTGCTGTCATCACTGCGCTTATGCGTTTTGACATGCAGTACACCAAGTTTAAAAAAAAAAAGTCGAATCGAATACATACGTGCGTTTGTGCTAGGCCAGGTACAGTCCGTTCACAGTTATCTTACCTCTGCCAGCAGCAACCTAACAGCAACCTTATTGTTACTAAAACAAAGATCACAATAAGTTTGACAGACTTGTCGATAGCAGCAACCCAGCAGCAACCCTATCAGAATGAGAACAAAGATCACTGTGATTTGGACACTGTTGCAAAATCAGAGGTAAAATAATAACTATGAATGAACTGTAGTAGGTACATACCTACCGTAAGTGACAAGCTAAAACGAGACACGTCGTAGTGATGCGGGAAGTTTGCCTCCAAGTGGAAAGAAATTTGCCACACCTGTGGCCAAACATTTTGGAGTCATCATGTATGCTGAAATACTTACCTACCAGCTATCCCACGTAAATTATGCTTAATAATAAAGTGATTTAAGAGAATATGCGTTTTGTCTACAGACTTCATATAATTTTCGTAGGCGGCGTTTTGTTCAAGCTTAGGTAGGTATAGGTACTTCAATAAATAAAACATAGTTAATTCAAAAAGTATACCTGTACTCTAGTGTGTGTACACATTTTAAAATATTATTATTAGCAACCCTTTCAAGTAAATTTGCTTCCATGCTTAGTTAACGAAGCGCCTAGCAACCTGTTACATGTCGGGGTAAAGTTTATTATGTACTTAATATATTGACTTGTACACAACATTTTGGAGTTGGTTGGTTAACTCAACGGCCATCAATATCCTACTAAAAGTGTGAAAGTTTGAATATTGGTTACTCAGTCACGCAAATATGGCTGAACGGATTTAGATGAAAGGCAAACAGATACACTCGAGGGCAATGAATTAGGATCACATAAAGATATCTGAAAGTCTCGGAAACTAAGAATGCTAGCTTAATGAAATAATCTCTAAATATAAAAGGCAACCGTTACTGACTGACTGATCTATCAACGCACAGCTCAAACCCTTTTTTTTTTTTTTTTTGCGGATGGGAAATCATCAAATGACTCCTCCCGCTCTGGGTGGAGCGGAAGGGAGTGTCAGACTCTTACTGACTAAAACCCACCCGTGTTCCTTCCTTAGCCCTTTATGTTCCGGGCCAGCGGTAACCCTTTCGGACAATCCCGCTGACCCGGCAGGCTTCGGCCCTAAGGGGCCCCTCCCCGATGCTGACATCTCTTTGAGGCGCGCGTGGAACACGTACGCGCCGTCCGGCACGGGCCTGGTCCTGATCGGACGGTGAGCTACCATTACTCTCCGCCCGCAGGCCCGCGCCTACGGTGGCCGGGAGTCGTCACGCGGCTCCCGACGCCTGGGGCGTCCCCTGCGGCGGCTAAGACGGGAGGCTCTCTCCCTGAAGCTCAAACCCTTGAACGGATTGCGTTGAAATTGGGCACACATATAGCTATTATGATGTAGGCGCTAAGAAAGGATTTTCCAAAGCGGGATGAATTTTCTAAGGGGGTGAAAAGGGGGGATTTTGATTGTATGAAACATTTTATTCCTTGAGTTAATAAACTTGAAACGTGGCACGAATACTTATCTAAGTAAACTATGAAGGTTGGCATTTTTTGTCTTTCTAAACTACCTCCAAAGGGAGATTGGGGGTAGTTTAGAAAGGCAAAAATGCCGAAAAAAAACATGTTTGTTGTATGGGAGCCCCCCTTAAATATTTATTTAATTTTATTATTTATTATTAAAGTTAATATACAACTGAGTATTTTGTGAATATTTCAAGTGCCTACCTGTTGCCATTTTTGATATCGAGCAAAAAAGGGCAAAAAAATCGCGTTTGTTGTATGGGAGCCCCCCTTAAATATTTATTTTATTTTGTTTTTAGTATTTGTTGTTATAGCGGCAACAGAAATACATAATTTGTGAAATATTTCAACTGTCTAGCTATCGCGGTTCTTGAGATACAGCCTGGTGACAGACAGACGGACTGACAGCGAAGTCTTAGTAATAGGGTTCCGTTTTTACCCTTTGGGCACAGAACCCTAAAAAACCTCGTTTAGCTAGTATTTCATTGTATTTCCTAGCAGCTTCTGGCAGCAACTTCGTGTATGAGAAACGGCCCCCGACTATTACTTCGTTTTCGCCTATCGTTCTTTCTGACTTTTTTCTTTTTTTTCGGCTCGTAGCGTGATATTATACAGCCTATATTCTTCCTTAAGAATTGGGCTATCAAACAGATTTTTTTTTCAAATACGACTGGTAGTTCCTGAGATTACTTAGCGTGTTCAGACAAACAAAAAACAAACACACTCTTCATCATCATCATCATTTCAGCCGAAAGACGTCCACTGCTTCTGCGTCCATAATCGCCACGCAGGCGGGTTGGCGATCGCAGTATGGTATGGTGGTGGAATGCATAGAGAACGCTGCTGCCCATTCTCCGGTACGCCCCTTAGTCGCCTTTTACGACACCCACGGGAAGTATGGGGTGGTGCTATTCTTTAAGTCCGGCACCACACAGACAACACACTCTTCACCTTTATTAAAATCTATCAATACTTTAGGAGAAAACTCTTGAATCTTGCGTAAGTGTAACGTATTTATCACGAGACTGTACTAGGTATATTGTAATGTACACCCACATCCTTTGTCATAGAAAAAAAACTCATCTTGTCGCCTCATAGCCCCGTGGGTTAAGTTAACACTCGGCTCAATTGTATCGTAAACGGAGATTATGTAACATGACCAAGAGCAATATTGAAGACACAGCCTCCTATTTTATGGTACAGACGCCAGTACATCAAGCTACACGAAACCGTCACAATTTCCCAGTCAACCTTGAACCTAATGCTTTAGGGATATAGTTGAAATCTATTAAAGAAATTTGACAGATAGAGATATAGTAGCTTGATGTGCTGGCGTCTGTACTTTAAAGCAAACCTTGAATGTTGAGTTCTATAAGAGTTGTTTTTTTTTCATTATTAATAATACCTAATAATAATAATTTTATTACAAGGCAACTATAAGGCCCATAAATAAAATACACAAAATAATCTTATAAAATAATAAACTAATACATATTAAAAAACCTTAAAACTATTAACTATACACGTAACGTTGACGGCGTCGTGTTTCGCTGCGTGGTGTCGCGTAACCTTCCTCGGAAACGTCGATATACGACACCTTTCGGCCAAAAGTCCTCTTTCAGACAGGTCTGTAGATGTTGGGTTGGAACTCGTACCACGAATGACTTAAAGTTGATGTTGTGGCGCGATTCCAACCTTTCGACCCTCAGAGTCCAGTTGGTCTTCACCTTCAAATACTGCACGACTTCCTCAGTTGTCGTGGAGTGATGCAGACGCGAAAGGTACAGCTGCGTCGTAGGCACAGCAGGGCGCAGCAGCATGTTCGGGTCCACTCGGTGCGGTGCCACACAGGTTACGAGAACAGGGCTTCTTCTTCTTCCTTTCTACTTTCGTGAAACCCTCCTCATCAACTTGTCTGGCTCTTGGCAAAGAGCAACGGACCGCAGTCAGGGCAGGTTGAGCACCCTATACCAGTTTTTCCCCTTTTCTGGTTTGTCGGTTAGGCTGCGACGCATCCGATTGATTAATGCCCACTTAGAGAGCAGTGGTGGCCCAGTGGTGGCCCAGTGGTAACGGCCCCGACTTACTAGTTGTAGGTCGTGGTATCGAACTTAGGCAGGCGCTTTATTGTTATAAATAACTAGCTGACCCGGCGAACGTTGTCTTGCCATATAAATTATTTCTAGCTGCCCGGCGCTACTTCGTTTGCGTGGTGTCCTAACCCTTACCCTACCCTACTCCTACCATACTTCTACACTACACCTACCCTACCCTACTCTTACCCTACTTATACCCTGTTCCTAACCTACTCCTACCCTACTCCTAACCTACTCCTACACTACTCCTACCCTACTCCTATAAGTAAATAAAAGTATTAAATCGGTACCTGCTGACTAAAACCGATTAATAAAAATAAAAAATAACCGGATAAAAAGTATCCTATGTCCGTCTCCTGGTTCTAAGCTACCTCATCAACTGCCTAGCCTTTTCCCAACTATGTTGTGGTCGGCTTCCAGTCTAACCGGATTCAGCTGAATACCAGTATTTTACATGGAGCGACTGCCTATCTGACCTCCACAACCCAGTTACTGGGTAATACGATATCCCTTGGTAAGACTGGTTGTCAGACTTTCGGGCTTCTGACAACCAACCTGGTTCTAAGCTACCTCCCCACCAATTTTCAGCCAAATCGGTTCAGCCATTCTTGAGTTATAAATAGTGTAACTAACACGACTTTCTTTTATAATATAGATTTCATTCACCCACACCGTGAAGAAAATGACATGGAATATAAAATTCGAAAACACCAAACTGCACAGGGCCCGCGTGGTAGATTACAGCCTCCTCCCCCGGGGTCTTACAAAGAGGAATCCTGTGTCTCAGCAACATTAAAAGCTTATTATGTAAGCCCCGCTTGCAGCACAAGTTGGCAGCATACGCTTGGCGCTAAACTTATTCAAAAATTGTTTTGTTTCTGGAAATCATTTGAAGATGACGGAGACAGTATGTAATTTTTAAGCCCCGACGCAAAAACGACGGGGTGTTATAAGTTTGACGTGTCTGGGTGTATGTGTATGTGTGTCTGTCTGTGGCATCGTAGCTCCCGAACGGATAAACCGAGTTTGATTTTGTTTTTTTGTTTGAAAGGTATATTAGTCGGGAGTGTTCTTAGCTATGTTTGATGAAAATCGGTCCAAGATGGCCGCCGCCACAAAATGGCGGATTACATATTTTTCACTATGTTTTTTTTTTCAATATGGGTATCAAATGAAAGGGCTTGACTAGTAGAATATTATACACTATTACAAATTTCAAGTCCAAGATAGCCGCTACCATAAAATGGCGAATTACATTTTTATATTATTACGTGTTTCTACATCAGATATTGTCGCAGTCCCATTTTATAAACTAAATCTGAAATAACTAAGCTGCGTAATAGCTATGAAATACTTGTACGAAAGTTGCATAACTAAAGGAAGAACTAGAAGACTTACTTAATTAAATTATTTTATTCTTTTGCAATTATAAATCATACGTTTAGCGCTAAACGCATTTTGTCATTTGTGGTGCAAACGGGCCTACGTGGCTTTGTTTTATTTTATGCTATGTGAGGGCTAAACCAGCAGGTAACACACAGGATCGCAAAGCTACGGTTTCCTAGAAGAGCGGTGGCTGCAATTAACGGCCCTAGTGACGGCTGCCATTAAATGATTACAGCGATCGTTAGGCTACAGACACGAAGACAGCGGGCGCGGGGCGGCGGCGGCGGCGGCGGCATCGCGGGGAGCGGCGCGTTTCAATGCAAAGATTTATAATGGAACTGGCCGCGAAGGCAGCGGCGCGGGGAGCGGCGTACGAGCAATGCGCACCAGTCTAGCTGTAACCGCGCTTCTACATTGACGTAGTATTGTGCATTTTATGTTTTGCTTTATAGCGACCGACGTTTCAAAATGTTGTATCAAAATTATGTCGTCGCTGTTTAGACATTTCTTTCGCGAACAAAGACACTAATTTCTTATAATCAGTGATCGGAATAGGTAGAGAGCTGTTTAGGTTTATTGACCGCAAACATTGATAAGTGTAGGTATTATTGTTGAAGCGTATTGATTATTCTAATTAAGATTTTATTGTAAATACAAATTGTTATATTTGATAATGTTTTGATTTTCTGAGTCAGAAAGGAAGTGTAATCTTTCATTAGTCCCGAAGGCGAGAATTTTTTTTTTAAGATGTTACTACTTAAAAACCAAATCCCGGGACTCCCGGAAAATCCATATTGTTCTAAGCTATGGCAAGTACATAAAACAGCTCTACCTATTCCGATCTATGCTGCGCCGATCCCCGCGCCGCCGCCACCGCCGCCGCCGCCACCGCCGCCGCCGCCACCGCCCCGTAATCGCTGACTTCGAGACCGAGGCCTGGGAGACCGCGTCAAAAGGAATGATTCCGTTCTGATCCCCTGATAGTCGCGTTTCTGTTTCGTTTAGACAACTCTGGCACATAATGACGCAGTGACAAGACTTGATTGTAATGGAATAGGTATAGCTATAGCTCACTTAGAAGAGGGAGCTCAAACATTATTAAATAGCAATAAATTAATAATAAATTGCAAAGTAGCTATCTGATAATGTGGCGTGAAAAAGTGTTCAAACTGTTCTCAGTACGGACAGTATGGTGGGAGCAAATCTAGCGATTTAAATCTTTGGGCAACGACTGGTGTAAATGCCATATTTTTACCGAACCGCTTTTCTAGGAAACCAAAATATAAGCGGTCAGGGGTATTCATTGCAAGAAGAGAAGAATCACATTTTACCTTTGTCTTAGCAGAAATGGTACATAATATTATACTTTTCTGCACTGCCCACAAACTAACACCCTTTAAACCGTATTCCTATTCTGCTAAGAGCTGCTGCACCCAGGTATCTATAGCTAAAGTAATAAGTTACAAAATTAAATGAGAACATTAATGTGAAAAGCAATTTTATACAACTTCCTCCTTCTTAAGTATTAATTTATCATTCGATTGGTTCTCAAAGAAGCCGCGCTATTTAAAATACTATTAAGTAGTTGAAAATTAAATTGAAAGAAATGAACTGAGAAAAATGTACACGGAATTTATGATTTTTTTCTATCCGCATATTGCAGTGAGTCGCAACGTGGGTTAATTTGATTTGATTTATGTAAAAGTAATCATTTCACAATCTTCGATTTCACTAAAGGTTTCTTAATAGGATTAAGTACAAACTGTTGCCTGCGGTTTCACTCTTATAAAACGGAAACAACTAAGGGCCGGTTTTTTCTAACGGTTGCTTCGTAATACACCTACGTCAAATAATAACGATTACGTACACGAGTACATTAACGATATTATTTGACGTACAGCAAGGCCATAATATTTAGTTTTTTTTGGTTTGACGATAGTTACCGCCATTTTTGATGTAAACTCGTATATCAAGTGAACGTGAAACAACCCGTCCCTCTAAGTACACGTACTCGGATCATATTCTATTTGTGTGTCAAATCTCACTCAATTCCGTTCAGCGTGATGGAGTAACAAACTTACAATCACAAATATCCAATAAACAAATCATGGCCTTCAACGTGATAGGTATTCCTCCTAGATCCTATAAAAATAAGTAAGATAGGAGACGCCGTCGTTAAAGGCTAAGCTTCTATACTTATTTGCTGATCTAATGAAGCTGTGTAAGCAGATACTTAATTAACACTAAGATCTTCGAGACATCGCATCGCAGGGATCAGTCAGCACCGAGAAAGCAGTGCCGTATCAACTGTTGGCATTATCTAGATTTCATGCGTGTGTGTTGTTGTGGAGCATAAGACAGGTCGGCAATAATATCTCACTTCATGATTCATCCATTACTTAATATCAGTTGTGAAGATGGCGGCAAATATATCTGATCATTTGTGGAAGGCATATACAAGTGGCAGCATAAATATGTGATATCTAAGGAACACCGAAACTATCTGACTAGGGATTTATTATCAGATTTCTGCCCTTAACTTGCCACTAATCCAAACTCGGAGTTACTACTGAGAAGTTACTAATAAAAAACCCAATGCAACTTTGCCTTACCGAACCCAGGACCCAGCGCTCAGTCGCATTTGTGTCCATTAGATCAACGACGCAGTCAAGAGACAAACAACACACATACGTTAAATACATAGATATATCTATGGGTTCGATTCCCAGGCCAGGAAAGGTGTAATTGGGCTTTCTCTCGGCTCTGAATTTTCGGCCGGTTGATAGCAATCGGCTCGCCCCCATGGGGCTTTTAACATGAATGGCGAAATGTGGGTGTAGCGTTGCTCTCTACAAGCGAGCGAGTTCACGGTACCGGGAGGAATAAAATTAAACTACGGTATATCTCGTAGGTATCTTCAATAAATGTTCCTTTAAAATCTTACGTATTTTAAAAGGAAATGCGGTCGGAGAGACTTTTGTAAAAAGCCTAAGTAAAAAGTCGTAATTCGAGGTTTGGCTCTCGCCTATTTCCTCCTCCATTATTGGACCAATTTAAAATATATTTCGTAAACTGATTATGAAGAATATATGTTGTGTTTTTCTTTTTTCATTAATAGTTGTCAAATTTGTACCCTAGGCCTCTGTTGACAGCGGTTTAAATCGGCATGTTTTGAGGGTTCTAGTGCTTATAATAATAATGTATCATCAAAAAGGAAAACATAGGGACACACAAGTAGTTAATATTTATTAGGTATTCGGTAAAAAATCATTGCTTTATGGTCATCAACCAGAAAGAAAACAGGCGAGAGGGTCTCTATGGAGAAACGACCATCCGCATTTCCCCTCTATTTTTGCTTGTCGGCCTAATCTGACGCCTAATCTTTTCTAATGAGAGATTTTTCTTTTGAGTATTAAAAAAAAAAACATAGTTCCCAAGAACCCTGAAGATGGCGTTGAACTCACTACGTTACTAGGTGCCAAAGTCAAAACGCTTGGAAAAAAAACTTTGCGTCACGTCATACACGCACGTTGAGTGACAGTTTCGTTTGCTTTCGTTTTACGATCTCAAAATTACCTCCAAGCGAATTAATAGAAAAGTTATGTGAGTTTCCGTTCCTTGCAGTAACTTACCAAGTTCAGCGCCATCTATCCAGCGACTAGGGAAGATTCTTTTGTTTTTAAAAAAAAAAAAACAAAAAGAAAATCCCTCATTAAAAATCTCAATAATGTTTATGGCAATAACTTTTATCTGACTCGCCGAGGTTGCATGTAAGCGCCAAATAGGCCATAGTCTATAGTACTATGTACATCTCTGCCTAACTCTTCGGGGCGAACAGAAATAATGATATGATATGTTATGTTATTCGATCTTTACGTTATTTTCCCAAGGCGGCAAGAAAAACAATGAGATTGTTTTCCTCCCTTGTTTGTTTGCCTTGGACAAACAAATTAATTATTCGTATTTGTTTGGCTTTAGACCCATCAAACCCATGTCACCTGAATGTACATATACGAGTCATTTCAGCCGAAAGACGTCCACTGCTGGACATAGGCCTCCCCCATATACGAGTATGTTTTATTATATTCAGCGAGAAGCAAATGAGTATGTAATTTGCTAATAAGCTATTGATCGTTAACTTTAAAGTTTTCAGGTAGATACTGGGTGTATAATAAGAATTTCAGATAGGTGAGATGGTGCGTGGTGGATGGTAGTGATGGTGATGGTGTTGGTGATGGTGGCGGCGATGGTGTTGGGATGGTGTATGTTTGTTGTCTGTTGTGATGTTTGAAGTTTATATAAATTAATGTTAGTCGTACCTAATCAGCGATTAGTTTTATAGTTTGTTCGTAGAATGGTTCGTGGCTAAATAATAACAGCCGCACGGTTTAATCGAAGGTGAAGCTACGCTTGCCGAGGCCAGTCCGTGGATAGGTGACCATTACTTATCGAGACCCCTCTATGCCTTGGAAACTACGTTAAACCGTTAGTCCCGGCTGTCATTAGAAGATCTTTGACAGTCGTTACGGGTAGTCAGAAGTCTAAAACTGGCAACTAGTCTTACCACGGCGTGCAGTTTTACCCAGGAACGAGGTTGTGGAGATCAGATGGGCATTCGTTTCATGTAAAATAATGGCATTCAGCTACATCCGGTTAGACTAGAAGCCGACCCCAATTTGGTTGGGTAAACGCTAGGCAGATGATGAGTTTGTTCGTTGAATTTTCTCCTTTCCCCGCCGTCTTAACGACCCTTGGTATGTAATATAGGGTCGTAAGTCATAAAATATGAATTACGGAACTTGGTACTTTCTATTAGGGCTACATTTGCGTTAGTTATGTACTCAATCGTTTTGAAAGAAACTTGTCAATACTCAATTCTTTATTGCATTCCATCTGTATTACTTAGATGGTATATAACTAAGTAAAAGACCAATATGGACAATATTGATATCAATATGAATTGTCGTCTACTTATACGTGACACTTCACAGTAAAAAAAATACACTGACACTGTTGGACTGATGTTTGGATACAACTGTCAATCAAGGAAGGCCTTTTGTGCTTTTCCCTAAGCTTCACTTTGAAAATCAAAAGGCAACGGCGACGATTTACTTAAGTTGTCAAAAAATAAAAGGCCCGTTTTAACATTTGCCATCGCGACGTAACTGGTGAAGTAACCATACGACTCGGTACTCGATACTCACGATAAATCGATTCAAGTTTGTATGAGTATTTGATCGATTTGATTATGTATTGTAAAGTGATATTAATCTTTTTCTCGAGTCCAAATCACTATCTTTAAATCAATGTCCAAAATAGAAGAGCCAAGGATAACGTGATAGTAAACAGAAATAGTCCAAAAGCAAAACCGTGCCGCTTGGTCAGAGACAAGCCATTCTACAGAAACCAGTGTCGCCAATTCAATATTATATTTACGGCTTTGAGCGCCAAGCTCATTCTTTTCAGTAAAGATCACTCAATATTTAATTACTATTTTAATCGAATGAAGCTGGTGAAAATCAGTAATTCATTGGTTACAACACAAAGACAGAGAACGTAACTGTTTTTGGGACGTTTCGTAATAATTGTAAATTGCATGCTACTTTATAGTAAGCGCAAAAACTCGCAATATATTCCATCATATTATTTAACGCGCCAAAAAATTTATGAATTTTTTTAAAACACTTTATGTAATTAATTATTATTTTATTGTTTCTTTCAGTTTCGTTCCAAGTTACATTCTTTCATGTTAAAACGGGCCTATTATTTTTTGATAACTTTTAATACAGTCATTTGAAAATGAAGTGGTAAGCATCAACCTATAATGTCCCCACAACTGGGACACACGCCTCCTCTCTGTAAGAGGGAGTGATAACCGTAATCCACCATGCGGGCCCAGTGCCGGTTAGTAGATGTCACTTGCCTTAGATTTTTTGGTTCCAGGACAAGCCGGTTTCATCACGATGTTTTCCTTCACTGTTTTGAGAGCAGTGGTGATGAAATAATTTATATAAAGTACAGCGCCTGTCTGGGTTCGAACCTACGACCTACAACTGGTATGTCGTGGCCGATACCACTGAGCCACCAATGCCCCTGATCCACTGTTTTAAGTGGTTATGAAACGGCAAAATACTAATATGCCGTGCGATCTGAACAATTGTGATGTTTTTTGATGAAATTGAATAGGGTGCGCTAAATTAAAATATCTAATTCAACGTGTTTTAAAGTAAATTTAGAGTATATCATTAAGGAAAGGGATGCACGTACGTACGTGCTCGTAGGCGGCGATTTGGCAACGTCGCGAGTGATTGCTTATCGTGCGCGTGCTAAAACAGATACTTAAATTTTCTTATTTCTTTGATAATTTTGAAAAAAGATACTGTTACTACCATAATTTGTGTCTACTTGAAGGCAATAACTTAGTTTGCACTATTTATAAGACGAACAATTTAGACTTTGGGAAATGACAATTTATAATTATTATGTAGGTAACATGCATTGCACCTTCTATTTCGATTTGGCGCAAGTTTTCAATTTCATCATGTATATTAAAAAGAATTGTAGGTATCTGTAGTTCTTATGGTGTATATAGTAAAGAGCATTCTATTAAATAAGACAAAGAGTTCTATATTGCAGTTTACCTTAATGATACACATACGAATAATTCTTTCTGATGTTGAGCGGTAACAATCGCATTCCAACATTCATTTCATTCACTGAACATATTATTTTCGAAATTCGCTTTCGATCAAATTCATTGTAAAAGCTTCATTCATTCCATCATTCAGTATTTTATCGTTTTTTTTTCGAGTAATAAATTGGGTGCGAGATATCAGATGTTAGCCACATCATCATTCATGATCATCATTTCAGCCGAAAGACGTCCACTGCTGGACATAGGGGGTTTGCCATAATCGCCACGCTTGGCAGGCGGGTTGGCGATATATAGTATAGTATGGTGGTGGAATGCATAGAGAACGCTGCTGCCCATTCTCCGGTACGATCGTTAGTCGCCTTTTACGACACCCACGGAAAGTATGGGGTGGTGCTATTCTTTAAGTCCGGCACCACACAGACATCTGAGGGGCAAATCTCGTTAGCCACATCTGAGGGGCAAAAATACTACTACTTTCTTTGATAAATTTTTGACAAGAGGGGCAATTCTTGTAATTTTTAGAAAGTTCACAGTATGATCTCAGTCTGAATCTCTGAATATGTCAAAAATACCCCTAATACCCCTACATTTTTCCCTACATTTTTGATATTGATTGTCGCTGTATTGATTGTGTTGTTAATTACAGGAATTAAACCATCTGGTTGGAAAGACAGCCACGAATTTGATTGATTCTCTTCTTGATACCTATTTTGTATAGGTAGCTCATTATATATCGATACCTTTGTATTGTTTTAAACGGCTACTCGCCTTTTGATAGCGCTTACTTAATTACATTCGTTTGGACCCTTATTTTTATGAAAAGCGACAATGAAGTTTTGAAATTGAAAACTACGCTATGATTATTTCGCTTTGTTATTGATGCCATTCAATACTTATTTACATTCGATTGCAGTAATATAATAATAATATAAGAAAAGTTCACGGAGAGAAAAATTGTCACAGCTATCATTGTTTTTTATCTTACAGTTCATACCTGAAGAGTACCTACCTAAGGTACATTATGTTTTATGCTATGAGTATGACGGTATTCTAAAAAAGAAAAGAGTCAACAAAGTCGGCTTTGAAAATGAAGTGAGAAAGTTCAGTCACATTTTTTTTTGTTTGTTTCATATTGTTTTTCTTTGTGTGTGTGAAAATGAAACGAGCGGCGGGATGTAGGGTTGTGGAATTGCTCAAGTGTGGGATGAGTTGCTCGCATTCCCTGCAAGCCACACATCAACCCTTTTACCATAATTAATCGTATTACATTTGTGGTGGTAGTTGCCGTACGTGGGCTTTCTAACATGTTTTCGGAGTAGATTCTAGAATCGGGCAGCTGTAATTCTATTTTTCTATTAGTCATTTGCGCCCGGAATTACACGGTTCATCTATTTGAATTAAGTAATCGAATCGAAAAATTAAGCATTTGTGTGAGACTCAATGCTGACCACAAAATCAATCACACAAGTTCGCTGAACCTTGTAATATTGCTGAAACACAAGGGAACTACATGACCTAAAGCGCTTTCACTGTCGGACTGCATATAAAAGAAAGAAGCGCGATGACACAACCCTGGTAATTTATTGCAAAATATGAAACAATTATCTCTTTATAAAAAATATGTTGTTTGGACTAAAAAATTAAAGCACTAGAGTGCTTTAGTATGTTGCTTGTAGAATAATCTGACAAAAAATCAAAATGATTGTATGTAGGTCTTCTATTATGGTTTTTATTGTAAAAAGAAAGTTTTTAGAGGTACGTATCTTCATGATTTTTTTCTGTCGTATCTAATAAGTTGTATTATGTTTTCAACACACTATCTAAATAGCGTATATCCTGAAGAATATCATATATTTTTCTGATTTTGTATAATGGCAATGGTTTTTCTTCTTAAATCAGTTTCGGAGTCAGTTTTCGTTGGAATGTTGATGTTGTACAGCGGTCGATTATAAATCCTAAGTGTCAGTACCGTAAGTATCAATATTGCGAATGTTCCCCATTTATCTTCTAGAAAAATGTTTATAGTCACTTTACGCGTTCATAACAAAGCTTTGCCACTAATTTGTAAATCATATCTCTGTTTTAGTGAAATCTATTCTGAGAGTAGGTAACGTGCGTTGTACAAATAAATGTTGATCACATGTCTCTTGAAATAATATTGAAGGTAGCTAAAACGTCAATATCATTCTTATAATCCAATAACAGCGATGAATGGATCGGGCGCGCGGTAAAATTGATAAGTAGGTACTTTAATTTTCTCATTATTTTATAAAAAATTTCGTTTTTACTGGAACTCCGATAATTTGTGTCTTTTTGAAGACAATAAAGTAGTTTGAACTGCCTAAGACGAGAATTACACGATATTTTTGGAGAAATGTGATTCGAGAAATGACAATTTATAAAATTTATTAATCATGTACTTAACAGTTACTGCACCCTATTTCGAATTGGCGCAAGTTTTCGATTTCATCCCGTAGATGTGTCATCATCTGTCTAGCCTTTTCCCAACTATTTTTGGTTTAGTCTCATCTCGGCACCATCCCAACCTCGGCACCCATGAATTTACGTAACAGTAACGGGCGCGACTTACGAATTAGTTCTTGTGTTTGGACCCAAGCAGGAACTTTACTTTGTGTAAATTATTTCATCACCACTGCTGTCAAAACGGCGAAGGAAAACGTCATGAGGAAACTGGCATGTCCTAGTACCAAAAATACAAAGACATGTGACATCTACCAACACGCACGGAGCCCGCATAGTGGCTGACAGCCCTCTCCCTCTCACATAGAGGAGGCCTGTTTCCCTGCAGTGGGAATAATATTTGCTGATTATTACTCCAATAAAATCTACATAATTTCGTATTTCCGAAACCTTTCATGTTGTGTCTTGTCAAGAAGATTTGAAACAAGTGGCCTTAGTTTATTTATGTGTAGATAGTAAAACATAGAACAGTTGATTGAAAGAAATAAAAAAATAATGAATGCAAAGCGTTTGTCTCATGAAAAAATGCATAAACTAGCTTGCTGAGGGTGATAAAAATCGTATAACTTGAACGCTTGAGCTTACTGTGCGACGATGAAGACGGGTTTATTTTCAAGCTCAGATTTATCTTAGTTTTTGTTGTGTCATGGTAACAAGTATTATAATTTCTGTTTCCTGAAAACCTCGTGGTTGACAATAAACGTTATTTTACAGGGGATGATAAAAACTGTCTGAGAAATAGCCGTCTTGACGACTCCCGAGGGTCTCATCAATAATAATTCGAAGTATGTTAGAGGTGTGCACGTTTGTTCTAAAAATGCAATGATTTTATTTGATTTTATTTATTCGGAAGAGCAAACAATTACACATTATAAGTAAATAGAACATAAGGAGTTATACAAATGTGCTACCAACAACGTTCTCCACACAAAAAGACAAAGACAATGTTGATAAAGTTTAAGTCGGACAGAATAGATAAGTACACAAAATAAGATACACATAAAAAAAATATTTCAGTAAGTAGGTTTGTACAAACACTTTTACACGTCAATCATATTTTAAAAACTAGATGAGGTCGGCTGATCCAAAACAAACTCAGAGGTCCAGTCTCTTTTAAAGTCCGGATGTAATCTTGGTCAGATCATGTCAGGATCATGTAAATTCATGTAATTTTTTATGTATTTTTGAAAATTCCCCAGAATTCATGACACAATATCACTTTTCCCTAAACTCTCAAATTGAATGGTCTTCATTGCAATTCCATTGGGTACCTACTACTTTAACAAACCTTTCGACCAAATTCTCTAAAACATCAAACAGTTAAAAGTTATATTATGAAGAAGTTTATTAACCATTTGTATAAATCATCTACATACAATAGTTTGACGGCTTGAAAAAGAATAAAGAATCTACTAGGTAAAATTATTTAATTCCCTACACACCCTCTCACACACATACACTCACCTTCTTCACCTTACACACCTAGAGGACAGTAAACTTTCTTTCAGTTAAAATAATTATGTCCATATTTTAATTAACTGTTTCCTTTTGTTGCTAAGCTCATACTTGCATACCCAGTCCGAGGGCTTAAGGCGCTGGATGCTGAAACACAGGCTATGAACCTAGTTCAGCAACAGATGCTAATAATAAGACACATTTGTAACTGATTTACTCTTAAGAATATTTATAAGTAGCTAAGACAAATTGTGTAACTAGTTTATTATTTTTGGTCTAATAAATATATTATTATTATTATAAATATATATTATTATGTATGAACTTTGACACTAGTTATCTTAAAACGTTACCATGACATTAAGTGTACAAATTACGGGGAAGACATCTTCATTTAATCAGCTATGTAACGAGGTAAAAAAGTTTAATAAATACTTTGAGGTGCCGATAAAAGTCAATAATGCTGGCAATCCTCATCTTACTTGCAAATTGTTGAAATATTAAAAAATGATCATCATCATCATCATCATTTCAGCCGAAAGACGTTCACTGCTGGACATAGGCCTCCCCCAAAAGGGGTTTGCCATAATCGCCACGCTTGGCAGGCGGGTTGGCGATCGCAGTATAGTATGGTGGTGGAATGCATAGAGAACGCTGCTGCCCATTCTCCGGTACGACCCTTAGTCGCCTTTTACGACACCCACGGGAAGTATGGGGTAAAAAATGTGGTAAAAAATGATGTGATAATCGAATTAATTAACTGGTGTATAGTATCCCATTACCTACTAAACACCCAGCAATCATTCCTACGTCAATGAAGACAGACTGTCGCGACCAGGTTGCCAACTTGCAACCTGGTCGCGACAATCTGTCTGCGACGCCAGACACGTCTTTCGGCTGAAATGATGATGTCATTTCAGCCGAAAGACGTCCACTGCTGGACATAGGCCTCGCCCAAAAGGGGGGGTTTGCCATAATCGCCACGCTTGGCAGGCGGGTTGGCGATCGCAGTATAGTATGGTGGTGGAATGCATAGAGAACGCTGCTGCACATTCTCCGGTACGACCCTTAGTCGCCTTTTACGACACCCACGGGAAGTATGGGGTAAAAAATGTGGTAAAAAATGATGTGATAATCGAATTAATTAACTGGTGTATGGTATCCCTTTACCTACTAACCACCCAGCAATCATTCCTACGTCAATGTAGACAGACTGTCGCGACCAGGTTGCCAACTTGCAACCTGGTCGCGACAATCTGTCTGCGACGCCAGACACCACTTTCGAGTGGTTAATATTACTCGTAGTCGATGAGCTAATCACTGATCAATTCAATTTATATAAAAGTTTTATAATCCTGTTTTACCTAAGTATGTAGATGAATCTTCTCGCTCTGCTATCCTTTATTTTTGTTTGGTTTATTCTACTAGATAGAAATAAAAGAATACAATATTCTTTATTATGTACACAATTCAGAGGTGGCCCGGTGGTAACGGCCGTGACTTACGAGTTGTAGGTCATAGGTTCGAACCCAGACAGGCGCTTTACTTTGTGTAAATTTTGTCATCACCACTGCTCTCAAAACAGTGAAGGAAAACATCGTAAGGAAACCGGCATGTCCCAGAACCGAAATATTCTACCAACACTCACTGGGCCCACGTGGTAGATTACGGCCCACTTCCTCTCACCAAAAGGGGGCCTGTCCTAGCAGTGGGAATAGTATAGGCTGATAATGCATGATGTACAGTTGCCAGCACCTTGAACGCGTTATGAGCAACTACAGCGAGAATCGTGCGAAAGAGATATATAGCTGTTTGTCTGTTCTTACTTGTAATGTTTTGTGCTGCAGTGCGTACCGTCACGTCGGTGACCAACATTGTCTGACCCACCCAACATTGCCTGACACACACTATCTTGTTAAGCCATTTTAATCATTATCTTCTTGTCGTTAAAGTTGAAAGCTTTTAAGTTACTACACGGCAAAAACATGTGAGTAAATAAAAAAAAACTATAAGTCCTCAAATGAGTAGGACGAAGTAAAAGTTTACTTCAGTCTACCTACGCCTAAAACAGCGACTGCGCACAAACATTTCTAAAACATTTGACGTAAATCGTGAAAAGTATTTTTAATGAATTTGGTGTAATCAAAGCGGCATGTCGCAACTTAATGACTATACAAAACATTTCTGGCTGGATGTCGTCTGTGGGACCTGATGAATTGATAGAAGTTGGAGGTCGATTTAATAGTAGTCAGTATTTGGAGATTCTGTGTGACGTCATGATGCCGACTGTGCGAATTGCCTATCCAAACACAGATAGGTACTCGTATTCTTATCTTCGTGCAAGATAACTGCTCCATCCACCGTGCAGACATTGTGAAGAATTGTTTAGCTGCTCAAGAAGGTGTAACTGTTATTTACTGGCCATCTAAACTCCCGATTGGAACCCTATAGAAAACCTATGGGGTCAAATGGTTTTAAACTGGGGCACATACAGGATAAATTTTTAACCACTGCGTAAATTTTTTTTGGTGGCTCAGTGTAAGCAATAGAACACATTTCCATTTTTAGTTTAACACTTTTTTTTTTTTCATTTTTCCACTTTGTCCCAATTTGAAATAAGCAAGACATGGATATAATTTAATAGTAATACTATGAATGAGCATGAATGAAAACGCGAAGGCCGCCGGCCGCAGGACCACGGGGGCGCGGGACGGGGGTGCGGGGGCATGCGGCGCCGGCGCGGTGTTTGATAAACAAAACGCATGCACATGCAGTACGTCACTTGCGGAAGCGGAGGTCGGATGTTCGCGCCGCGTACTAGACTAGCGTAGTGACAATGTCTCATTTTACTCACCGCGAGTATTATGAAATGGTGCGAGTGTATTTGTTAAGCAATGAAAATTTACGAGCAGCACGAAGAAGATACGAAAGGGAGAGCGTAGCCCAAGGGATCCTCAATCCCACGGTCCCTAATGAGAGAAATAATTAACGCTTTCAATGAAGTAAAAAGTGGTGTTAGTGTCCTAAACAAACTAAATGCTTACTTATTTAAACGTGCACGTTTATGCCTTGAAAAAGGAGGAGGTCACTTCGAACAATACCTAGAATTTGAGAGGTAAGAAGAAATTATAAACAATCTTAGTGTGTTAGGTTCTCTTTGATTAGACATTGTTGTAAGATAGTTGATTCCAATTTTTTAAATAAACCAAAATGCAATTGTTTCAATCTAAATTGTATCATGTCTAAGTACCTATCATACCTAAATGTTTTATTTTGAATGGACTAAAACGTATTACATTTTTACTTATTATGATTTATTTTCTGAATTTTAATGGTCCTAAGCCCATGAAAGTATGAAGGATAAATTGGAATTTACGAAAAATTACGTTTACAAATAACTTTACACAGTCTAAACTTAAAAAATTGTAGCGCTAAACTGGGGTCAATAATCGCACCGCATAACTCCGCCGCCACGCCGTCGCATAGAGCGACCGCGCGTGAGTACTTCTGATAGCAGCTGGCGCGTCAGGCGACCGGTCGACGCGCGGCGTGAATCGGGCGACCGGTCGACGGACTGGCAAGCGACGTCCATAAAATAAATTTCTGAGTAAACAAGTCTCGTAAGCGTTAACATAATTTTTTACTATTGAAACATATCAAAATAAAAAATACGTGTTTATTAAAATATATTCAAGTTTATTATGTCAAAATTTGCGCACTGGTTAAAAACTTTTCCTGTATATCCGAAGTGCGAAATAAAAACAATTTGGCTGGGATCGTATCATCGACATGGGAGCACATGAGAGGAAAATATTTGTGTTGGAACATGGTGTGCGGTATGCGTAGCCGCTTACAGCAAGTTATAGAAGGAGACGGTGCGCCACTCCGCTACTAACTAATCTACTTATAAGTATTTTGAAACACACTATGTAAGTAAATGCTCAATTGAATGAATGCTAAACCATTAAAATGTTGCACATTCTGTGGTGATGTTATTGTTATAAATGGAAATGCATTTTTCTATTTAAATAACATGTTGATTCACTACATATACTTAGCTATAAATCTGTAAAACATTTCACAAATTCATTCATTTTCTCGCATATAGACATCAATGTTTTCATGATAACAAACTTCCAAGCATTAGCAATGACTTTTTTAAAATGTTTATAAATGGTTAGGTATGATATTATAAATAAAATTTAGAACTATGAGCATTTACTTACTTTATCTTACTTTAATGAAATAATAAACATTTTTATTACTTGCAATGATTTTGTTTCATTTCTATACAAACTGCCCATTTAAAAAGATATTTCCCGATTTCGTTCGTTAAAAAAAAGAAAAAAAAAGAAAATAATTAGAAACAAAACATTGCTAACAAAAGCTGTACCGTGCTTCTCCTGGTTTCGAACGCAGACAGCGATGAATATCGAGCTGCCTTAGTGACCATGAAACCAAATCAACTCTTGTAATATGTTTTGAAATTTGACCTTAGTTGGGATGATACACGCAATATTCTAAAGAATTTGAACCATATCGTATATTTTCATAAAGTTCATTATCGCACAATCACAACCAGCTATTTAGAAAATGAATCACGGAATTTAGCTATTAACAGTACTTAGACAACTTTAAAATGTTACTGATGCGCGATATTTTTAACCGACTTCAAAAAAGGAGGAGGTTCTCAATTCGACGATATGTTTTTTTTTTTGTGTGTTTGTTACGCGATTACTCCGCCAATTGTGGACCGATTTTCAAAATTATTTTTTTGTTTGAAAGGGTATACTCTCGAGGTGGTCCCATTATCATGAAGTTGGAATCTGATGAGAGGATCCCATGGAAATCGAGGGAAACCCTCAAATTTTAGGCAAAGCTATAACGATTTGGGTATTTTTTTAAATAACTTGAGCATTTGCTCTTGGAAATCATCAATTGGTAAAGTGGAGCTGATGAAGAAGACCACAGATAGCCATTGGAACTACTCAATGACAAATATTTCACGGGTTGCGATTCGATTACTTTATTATGGTTGCTAAGCAATTTATGCTCGTCACAATGCGTATGGTGGGTGGTTGTTGAGGAGTTCTCCTGGTTCTTACCAGGAGAACTCCTCAACAATTAACGTCCCAACATCGGGAAAAGCAATATTTTGTAACAAGTGATGAGCAGTTGACATTTGGCTATTGTAACTTAGATATATTACAAACGGACCCACTAAAAAGTGAAAAATAAAAACTTTTTACAAAAAAAAAACAACCGACTTCCGAAAATAATACTAAAAATTGAAAAATAACTTTAATTTCGGAAGTCGGTGTCAATAAACGAAAATGCGGAACCAAAGACACCGACTTCCGAAATTAAAGTTGTTTATCAATTTTTAGTATTTTTTTTGGAAGTCGGTTGTTTTTGTTTTGTAAAAAGTTTTTATTTTATCCACACTCGCTTTGGTTTTTTTTTTAGTAGTCGTGAACATGATAATTGACTGCCAATTATTAGTATGTGTAACCATTGGGCAATTTTAGAAACGTTGAAAACTCCACCAATCATACCAAGGATACTTTCTTTCTAACACTCTACGGCCCGTCGTAGTTATAGATATGTTAGAGTTTACATTGATGTGCTGCCGTGTGTACATAATATGAACTACAGTTAAAAAAGTAAAAATTTTTCTTATGGTGACACATTGGGCGTTCTCATTACTAAAAGCGACCTCACTACCTCATCACTTTCATGATACCATAAACAAGTCCGTGGCCTTGCTGTACGGCCTAGGTCCAGCAGGCTTTCGTGTGCGGTGATGATAGTGCCAAGATGTACCTTGCAACCAGCAACATCCTTACATGCCTAGTAACACTAGTATAGCCATATTATGAAAATTATAATACCATCTTGATTCGAGGTCAAAAAAGGATGTTGCTAAAATGCAGGTCATGCAGGTTTAGCTGGCTCCGTCTCACTTATCTCAACTTATTGGAATAAATGCTTTGAATTGACAATTTATTTCAATTACTTGGTATAATTACAAGCACTTTTAAATTGTCAAGGGAGCGACGAGTAAAAAAGATGAAGCTAGATGCCCATTTCAAAGCTCAGTAGCTTCCTATGGAGAGGAACAGGCAAGAAACTCCCGTTACTCTTTTAAATTAAAATGTTGTTACACAATTATGGTGGCATCATTAATGTGAGAACGATGTAGAAAGATGTGACGTGACCTCTCTTACACTGAAATGATGATCATGGTATTCAAACGTTATAATATGGTACAACGGTGAAGGAAAACATCGTGAGTAAACCTGGACATAACAGTTAATATAAGCCTGACATCCCTTGTTACTCAAAAAACTAAAAACACTTGTAAAGGAGATTATAGGAAAATTCTACCGATTAGTTTCAAACATCTTCTAGCAGATTTCGTCTGCTAGAAGATGATTGACTGTGTGGTTGACTTTTGACTTTGAGAACGAATTTATATAATATTGACTTAAAGAATAGCACCACCCCATACTTCCCGTGGGTGTCGTAAAAGGCGACTAAGGGGCGTACCGGAGAATGGGCAGCAGCGTTCTCTACGCATCCCACCACCATACCATACTGCGATCGCCAACCCGCCTGCCAAGCATGGCGATTATGGCAAACCCCTCCCTTTTGGGGGAGGCTTGTGTCCAGCAGTGGACGTCTTTCGGCTGAAATGATGATGACGATGATGATCTTCTAGCAGTAAACCACCATGGAACCCAAGAGCATAACTTAGCTCATGTACTCAACAACTACTCGTATAATACGCGATCTATGGCTGCCGGCAAATTCAATGTACCCGGAGTCACTAATTACTTTGGTGTCAGAACTTTAAAAAAACGAATACCATATCTATTGAATAGTTTGCCGGCAGACATAAGGAACTAATAAAAACAGATTTAAAAATAAATTAAAAAGGCGTTATTTAGAAATGTTATAAACTGCTACCTAAGTCTTAAGTCTTGTATGAATTTTTAAGTGTGTATAAAGACTCGTCAGACCCGACGGTCAAACCATTACTACGGTTTTGTGGGGCTTAGTTTGTAAGTTTTTTTGCATGATGTGAACTTATAATAAATAAATAATAATAATAATCCCTAACCCACCTTGATCGTGCGAGGTGATCAATGCTAGAGGCTTCTCTGCATGAGCATTGGTCTTTGTCCTGCAGTGGAAAAATAATAGGCTGGTATTATATTAGTATGGTACCAGAAAGCTCTTATGATGCTTGGGGCCCAGCTTGGTGACAAATGTAGCATTTCAACCTTATCCACTGGCAAAATTCTATTGATTAGACCAATTTAATTATATTAAGTGCGGAACAAAAATATTGCGATGTCTCTCTTCATTAGTCTGTCTGTCTATCTATCTAGAAACGTAAAGTAACTAATGTATATAACTTCTAAATTGTCGACGTTAAAATTAAGTTGTTCTAAGTAGGTACCTAAGTCTACAGATGACGCGATAGATTATTAGACCTTTCGTAGATTAGACGAATTTCTTTACTTTTAAAAACTTAACTTTACTTTTAATTATGTAAAACTTGTTTACTTGGATATTTGTATACTTTCAGTTTTATTTATAGCTGTGTATTATATTACTACTTGTCTGTGTGGTGCCGGACTTAAAGAATACCACCACCCCTTACTTCCCGTGGGTGTCGTAAAAGGCGACTAAGAGGCGTACCGGAGAATGGGCAGCAGCGTTCTCTATGCATTCCACCACCATACCATACTGCGATCGCCAACCCGCCTGCCAAGCGTGGCGATTATGGCAACCCCCCCCCCCTTTTGGGGGAGGCCTATGTCCAGCAGTGGACGTCTTACGGCTGAAATGATGATGATGATGATGATTATATTACTGGCCTCACGTATATCTATGACTGAACTATATGATTTTTAATTTTTATTATATTGTTGGGGTAAAATAATATAGAAATACCTATTTGTTTTAAAAATTCTCACTCCATTCCACTCAGTTCCACAATCCATAATATTTGTATCCATTACTTATGTAATTAAATACCAATAAAACCTATACAATTATGACACGTTACAACACTTATTTTTTTTTTAAATTAGGTACCTGTTGTTATCCAAAAAGACGTTCAGTAATCCTTACTGCTTCCAACAACAATCACTGAATTTTTGAAATAACTTAATATTTGTAAGAACAGTTAGTTTAAAAACACGAAGTTTCACAACACGATCGTGGGCAGCGTTTGGGCGGGCGACCGCTGCTCTCTTGGGCGGCTACAAGAGAACTGAAAGCCCGAGATCATCGGAAGCTCCTACTGATACTGAAAGTACGAAAATTACGATGCGCTCTTCAATAGAGACCGACTTTTTTTCAGGAAGTTTATTCGATAGCTTCGGATCAGTAATTCCGGTAATTTTAAGAACATTCAAATTCTAATCTAAAAAAAAAGTCACAATCTGTCAAAAGTTGTATAACGTTTACCTGCATTTTGATATTTGATAGTCGCCGATATGTGTTGCGACGGGATTTTGAGCGTTATTAATTACTGGAATTGAACTTCAGATCGTTTATCATTTGTCAAGGTTGTGTTAATTCATTTGTTTTGTTGTTTGAAAACATTTTGAACTAAATCTGTCATAAACACGCGACGCGTGACGGTGCGGAAGTCAGTTTACACGCAGATCTGACTTGATTTACAATGTTAGTTCCTTGAGGAATACGATAATAACATATAATTATGTCCGTTTATCGACCGCGGGTGATGCTCAGCGTTTCTGATGATGACTGCATTTTGCTGTCTCATATTTACCATGTATATTTTTCTAGAAAACATCAATTTTAAATTCGCATATATTTAATTAGTTCATGTTGTTTTCATCCGTTTAATGTGAAGCTGAGGAATGACGACTCAGGTCAGGATAAGAATGTTTATGTTTACTGAATTATATTTACACTTATATTTATAATTTCTCGAAAGATGCTTTCATTCTGTTGCGAAACTAGAATATCGATTGGGATTGTAATGGCTTTTTAATATTTTATGGATCCTAGAACAGTAAAAGTCTTTAAACTTTACTTTCTTTCTTTCAATTTCTAATTTGCTATTTACGTCATAGCGTAAATAGCAAATTAGAAATTGTTTTAAGAGAATGGGTATGGCCCTGTATTACCAAAAAGGCCACTTTGGCAGAATCATAAAAGGATAACATTATGAATTATAATATGGCGAAGACAGTCCGTGATTTTGTTTTTTTCGGTGCACTACGTAGGCATAATCAAGGATTGGATTTGGATTAGATTGATTGGTATTTTAGCACAGACATCAAAAAATAACTGAAAATTCCTTCACCAATGGGATTTGATACGATTAACTTAACTGTTAACTGTACATTCATAATATTATCCTTTTGTGATTCTGCCATAGTGACATTTTTAGGCCCCCAGGTCCCTAGCAACGGTATTGGGGTGCACGTTTTGCAGTGAGCGCATCAAGTTCTAAATTACACAATGGATTTTGATGGGGTTTTCACAATCATTTTGAGAATTTATTTAATTTTTTTTTCTTTTGTTTTTATCTTCACTTAGATAGGGCATGACGACATCGAGGCAGGCCAAGGCCAAGATGGCGGGACGAGCTTGACTCCTACCAAAAGGACTGACAAAAGACGGAATTGTTTGGTAAAGGGAGGAGGAGCCCTTTGCCCGACAGTGGGCACACAGGCTAGTTAGATCAGATTAGATATAGCATAGAAATATAGATGTTTGGACATGTCGCCAGATTGGTAGGTTTTACCTGTGCGAAGCAAGGTCGGGTCAGTAGTATATGATATAGATAACCGTTGTACAGTGGCGTTCATAAGTGGATTAGCAATCTGATAAAGCAATAGATTGACTCTTCGGTTCGACTTACGACCTTATTCTATAAGTTGTTTCTATACTATAGACACGCACACACACTCACTTTAGTTCGATAAATAATCATTAGTTTTTGTCTCTTTCGTCTTGTTCACACAAATAATAAAGTTAGTAGGAGACACAGAAAAAAACTACTTAAATTATTTCGTTTCTGTGAGGTAGACAGATTATATGCTGTTCGTTACGACTATTCATCTTTAAAGAACGCTGTTGGTTAGTGACAAGGTGTTTAAATCTATTAGCGGTGTTGTAGTTATTATTTCCAAAATGCAGTCAAATATAAATATTGAAGCGAAGGCTAATATTATTGCGCTGCATAAAATTGGATATAACAAAACCCAAATAGTGAATGAAACCGGACTAACTGTAAGTGTATCATTAAAATATTTCCTAATTTACTAAACATAAATCTACTTAAATCAAAAGCATTGTTAATAGTTTTACTCGGAAGATAAGGCTATTTAGTAAGGCTACTAAATGAAGTTTTAAATTCATTATGAGGTTTACTTAAATAAAAGAAAAGAAAAGAAAAATATCAAAATCATTTTATAGATAATTTATTTAGATTAGTGAATGATGAGTAATATTTTTTTTCCGTAGTCGTCAAAGTAATTGGTAATTATTAATAGTAAAGTAAACAATTTTAGTGTTTTGCTTATAGATGTCTAACAGTATTCCATTCTTTGTTCTAGAGAAATACTGTGAAAGAAGATAGCCTTGCAAATCGAGCGGGAAGTGGTAGGCGCCGCCGCCGCGCTTAACAGCGACGACTCATGGTGAATGAATAATATGAAACAAATGGTTTCATACTAACGCGACATTTTGCTGCGTCATTCAACACATCTTTATTAACCATTCGCCGTGCACTCCATGCTGAAGGCTTGCATCATCGAAGACTTTTCTTGCAGTTAGACCAAAAATGTTTACATTATTTTAGTAGGTAATATTATTATACTCACCTATATATTATTCCATAATTTGAGGTTTAGTTTCAATCTGCTTTTCGTAAAGAAAATGAATACTTAAGCTATAACCTCAATCACGTTATAATAAATAAATGTAGTGGTTTGTTAACTATATGTAAATAAAATAAATGTAACGAATAAATATTTTTTATTTTTTGTTATACTTATCACTTAACACGCATTTTTTATTCTAAACCCTTTATTACAATAACAACTTTAATAAAAAAGGCAGCAATTTTATGAATATTGTTATTATTGCAAACAAAAATAAATTTGCGCTTCGTGGGATTCGAACCTAAGCCAGTTGCATCAAAGTCCACCGCTTGACGATTACTGCTATGAGCACATAATATTATAACAGTTTGAATTTTAGCAACGCTATGTGTTTAACAGTGTTTAACAAAAGGGACGGAATATATGTATATTTTTTGTGGTGCGACGAGTACCTACGTGACGATATGGCAGTGTGTGAAGTAGGTAGGTGGTGTGTGTGTACCGCGCTGTTTACACATACAGATGTATACGTTGTACCGCGTGATCAGAGCAATACGACTCGTAAGGTGCCCAGATACTTTTGAACGCTACTGTACGTACATGCTCTAAAGTCTAAACTATATTATGTGTAATGGTTGTTTATTTAGACTATAACGGCCTTAATACAAAACAAGGTATATCTTTAGACCCAGGTTTAAACCATCGAGCCATTTTTAAATTTCGAACTCATCATTTCAGCCGAAAGACGTCCACTGCTGGACATAGGCCTCCCGCAAAAGGGGGGGAGGGGGGGGTTGCCATAATCGCCACGCTTGGCAGTATGGTATGGTGGTGAAATGCATAGAGAATGCTGCTTCCCATTCTCCGGTATGCCCCTTAGTCGCCTTTTACGACACCCACGGGAAGCATGGGGCGGTGCTATTCTTTAAGTCCGGCACCACACAGACATTAAGTCCGGCATCACACAGAATTTCGAACTATAATCCGACAAAGTTAAAGTTTTTATTACAAAAATGATTTTATTGATGTCAAAGCCGAGTCTAAGTTGTTTGAACTTTACGTTCGTCGGAATAAAGTTTGAAATACAGTAACTGTCTCGCAGGTTTAGGCAAGGTTTACAGTTGGAATTCGTTTTTAATAAGACGGTAAATCTTAAGTTATCAAATCGTAAGGTCAAGTATACCCAGTAATACTGTAATACATCTGTTACACTTCTTAAGTTCTTATTGCCCGAAATGACAATCGAATTCACAACCTTACTTACAGCAATCACGTTCGGGATTATTCAGGACTGGAAAAATCTTTTCATAAGCGATGTTAGAGTCAAGTTTAATTTGACTTTGACTCTGAAGCATGAAGTTGTAAGTCGGATCAATGTCAGAGAAACGTGCCTCCAAGCGAAGCTTCTATGTTAGGAGTCCACTCAAAGTTTGGACAGTCTCAAACTGAAATTATGCGTGTGCATACAAAATCATACGCTAAAATATATTTTTGCTCTATGTTGAATATTCTTAAACCTACCGTGTCGCTTTTCGAAAATTTGATCATTCTTGTATGAATCTGTTTTGAGGCGAAAGGCGAGTGATTCGCGAGCGAAACAAATAATTATGTATTTATAGAATTATCTATACATGTAACTTAATCGTAGCGAAGTCAAAATTGTACATAAATTATTATTGAAAAAAAGGAATTGCTGCGTGGTCTGTAAACAGTTCTAATGCCGAAAATAAAGGCTTTTGGTCAGGTATTCTTCTGTAGTTTACAGCTTTAATTGTAAAAAGACCTAGATGGGAATTCATCAAATGACTCCTCCCGCTCTGGGTGGAGCGGAAGGGAGTGTCAGGCTCTTACTGACTAAAACCCACCCGTGTTCCTTCCTTAGCCCTTTATGTTCCGTGCCAGCGGTAACCTTTTCGGACAATCCCGGCAGGCTTCGGCCCTAAGGGGGCCCCTCCTCGATGCTGACATCTCTTTGAGGCGCGCGTGGAACACGTACGCGCCCTCCGGCACGGGCCTAGTCCTGATCGGACGTTGAGCTACCCATTACTCTCTGCCCGCAGGCCCGCGCCTACGGTGGCCGGGAGTCGTCACGCGGCTCCCGACGCTCGGAGCGTCTCCCGCGGCGGCTGGGACGGGAGGCTCTCTCCCTGAGCCGTCCCGCCACCTCCTTCGCTAGCATGACTGCCTCGCAGAAGGAGGTGACTGTCTCCCACTCCCTCTCGCCCCGGAACAAAATGGCGGTCACTTCGAGCACTTGACGGGCAAGAAACAGTAAGATTTTAAACAAGAATAACATCATCAAGTTATGTTAGTTAATAAAAAAAGAAAATTAATACGCCGTCTTTTTGATATGTGTAAAATTCTACGTGATCATTTTGCCTTTTATTTTAGTTTTTGTATTTCAGTTTTACAAATTCTTTACAAAATGTAAGGGAAAAGTTTTCTGCAATTTGTGACTTTTGAGTACTCCAACGATGGTTGGTCCCATAGAAGTTTTTGATCAGTATTAGAAACAGGATCGATTGGCATCAAAAAATGTTTTTGTGTAAAATGGCTATTTTCTTGCTAATTAATGATTAAAACTGTAATTTTTTGTGAAAATCTGTGAATTAAATTAATTGTTAAAAATTAAAGTGATTGTAGGGGATCAAAATTCCATAAAAAAATATGGATAGTCTCTTAAGACCATTTTTGCGTAGCTGCAACGGATAAGGTACTTCCCCTTACTGCCCCGCTGAAAGTTTCCACTCTGTATAGGGTGGATTTTTGAGTCGGGACAGTAAGGGTACCGTAACCGTAGTAGCTACAGAAAAACAGTCTTAGAAGACTGACTTAACTATTTTGAGAAATTTTGATCCGCATTTATAAATTTTGAAACAATATGGTACAATCAGCAAGAAAATTGCCAACATTCATAGAATGTTTTTTATGCCAATCGATCCAGCTTCATGTAAGGATCAAGAAACTCCATTAAACTAACTGAGGTTTCAGACTAGAAAAGTCAGAAATCGCAAAAAAACTTTTCCCATACATTTCGTAGGAAATGTGACTCGAAACTTTGAGTCACATTTCCTATAATCAGTCTATCCATCATAGAAAACTTTCTATGATGGATATCAGTCTATCCATCATAGAAAGTTTTATCATAGATATTATATTATTATGTATGTGGTGGTTCGTAGAACGTACACAGAAAAACATGAAGTTTAGGCCTTTGCTGTCATTTAAGGTTATAACAAAAATAAATTTCTATGGTAGTATGTATGGTTATAAAATTATTTACAATGTAAAGCGCCTGGCTGGGAAAACCCATGAATGTGTAAGTCGGGTCCGTTACCACTGGGCCACCACACCACTGCGTGAGATATGAAGCTGTGAAAGTAACTAAAATGGACCAGTCTCGCGGTATCCACGTCTGTTAGTTGACGGATTTTCCGAACTGCTTAAGCGGCTGAACTTAGCCAGTAGCCACCCTACAGGTCATGTTAAGTGACGATCCCAATGTAGCTTTGAGTCAAACGTGATCCTCAGGAAAACCGGCTGACGAATTCTAGTGTCTCCTTATACAATACAATGTGACATTCAACGCGTATATTATACATTTAGTTTTCTTCTTATTGAATACCAGATTATTTACGGTAAGCCTTCTTAATCATAGCGCGATTTACGTGGTCAAGCTCCTGTGCATAGATATGCACACAGACAGATGTCTACTTTAAGAATAAGTGATGTGTCATCAGCAAATAACATCATTTTTGTGATCGTTTTTTTAGTAAATGAGGTAAATTATTAATATCTAAACCTAAAAACAGGAAATGTTTTATTTTTTGTATGCTTGTTTGTTACAGTTTCACGCTAAAACGGCTGAACGAATTTGGGTAAAATTTTCCATGTGAGCAGGCCATGTCTTGGAAGGACAAGGGCTTTTTACAACAGTTAGTATATAGTAAAAAGAGGAACGAGCCCAATATTGTATCCCGCGGTACACCTATTTTGACTTTTAAACCCAATGAATTCACAGTATATTTGCCTCGAACTTGCTGCAGTCTATAATTCAAATATGATTTTACAAAACTAAACGCAAATTTACCCAGTCCGTAATACTCAGGTTTGAAGAGCAGTGTTTCGTTCACTTAATCAAATGCCTTGGATACGTCACAAAAGGTACCTATTGCATCTTGTGCCTCTTTCTATACGTTAAATATGTGTTTGAATAAGGTGACACCGGCGTCGGTTATACAACGTCCTTTGGTGAAATAACCATACTGTTAATTGTGTAGGATGTTAATACTACGATTAAAATCATTGAGCATTTTATTTCACATTACTTTTTCAAACATCTTTCTATAAACCGGCTAATCCGAGATCGACGAGTCTATAAATTATTCACTGTCCCCAAATTTATAAAGTGGAATAACTTTACTTTGAATAATAAAGCTAAATAGGGTGCAATTGTATCAATAACGGATTGACAAAGTTTAGAGTAGACATGCTCTACAATCTTCGGTAATTTTGCACTAAAGTTACTTAAATACCTTTTTAACGACCACAGTGTTTATATGTTTAAATTTAAATTCCACAGGACTGGCTGAAACATTCGTGCTTAATAAATCAATAGCATTTCGTTTCATTGTTAAGAATTTTCCAAACTGTCATTGTATTGTCTGCTGATTTAACATTGTGTCCAATGAATGAAGCTTCAGCTGTTCTGTTCAGTTGTTATGCTAATATTTGTAAAACTTTTAGAGTAACTAGCAACCTACTAATTAAAAGTTTCCGTGTTAATTTACGTTGCATTGCGTCTATGCGTTGCGTTGTTGCGTTGTATTGTTTGTGTGTGTGTTGTGTGACTTGTTTGGGTTTTTTCGTTTCATAAGTGCCCATGTAGTTTTATGTGAAATAAAATAGTTTGATTTGATTTACTTTGATACGGCTTAAGGCCGTACAGTTCAAATAATTTTTCTTTAATAATCTACTGTTTTTTAAATTACTATCCAAAATATTAATATTAAAGTTACCAAAAATAAAATAAATAAATTCTTTATTTTCACTAAAAGCCATTTCATAACAATATTCAAAGACAAGAGAGCGTAGAGGCTTATAACTAGGTCACAATAATTTTAATACTCTGACTCCTAAACTAGGTGTAGGTGCCTATGTCTTAGGAGTCTTCGTTACAAACAAAGCCATATTATACTAAAACGGGACGTTTCAACAATAAGTAAATGGTGTAAAAGAAAAACAGTATCATATAATTTATGTAAGGGAAACACAAAAGAAAGACGTTTAACTGTGTGGAGTGGTGAATTAATGTAAGGTCTGAGTGTGTGAGTAAGTGTAGGATGTGTGTGAAATAATTAGTGATTTTATTACGAGTAGCAACTTTTGCCAAAACATCTTCCATTACTGACTCAAATATGTTTGTATGTTTTGATAATTTGGAGGTATGTATGCGCACTCTATAAGATGCTTATCTAGCTCAACACAGGACAGGACAGTTGAATGTTATGTTCTACCGATAGTTCAATTAAATCTTTACGAGCCACGTCGCATGGATTTTCGGTTAAAACAACTGCCCACATTATAGTTCTCATAATTAATTAGCATTCCTTAATCTTTCAACCAGTGTTTAGTTATAGAAATAATATCAAAATTTGTTTTTTTCTAAAAACAAATAAATTTCTTGTTAATTATTATGTTAATATTATTCTTTGAATATTCCTTGAATATTTTGATGAGACAATTTTAAGGAATTCTGCTTTGCCCCTTTTTTACAATTAACTAATTGAGTAGGTACTAGAAGATAACTTGTTGATATTGAGATTAACAACGTTGTTATCTGTTGTCTTACTGACTATGTTTAAATTATTATGGCTAAACAATTTAATATTACTTAGTATTATTCGAAATTTTGGGTTACTCCCGTTTGGGAACGCTCCCGTTTGGTAACGCTACCTAACACACACCTTAAAATACAGTCAGAGTAAAAAGTTCTGGTGTGCCGAATTTATTTTATATTAATTCTATTTTCTACTTTTTAACGAAATAAGTACAGGTACAGTAAACAGCAAAAGTAGATGATCAAAATCAGAAATTCAATACATTGAACGGAGTTCTCGTCCGAACTGTGTGGCGTCGAATTGATTCAAACCACTCAACGCCACATCAACGCCACACAGAAATCACTTCGACGCACACAGTTCTGGCGCGAACTCCGTTCATTAGTATTGAATTTCTGATTTTGATCATCTACTTTTGCTGTTGACTGTACAAAAAGGTTCGGAGTACGCCCGTATCCTTAGTGATTGTTATTGAGCTGTAAACGAAATCCGGTTTCAGGACAATACTTTGCTAAACTGTTAGACAGAGACGGACATAATCAATGTGTTTTCACATTAATTCTATCTCTGTCTTAAAGTTTGAAAGAAAAGATTAAGTATGGATATGATATTGATTCAAGATTGGATATGTAAAAAATCAAATTTACCAAAAATCCTATACAATTGTAAACGAGCTAATTGTAAACGATTTCCACTTTATTTCCACTTTATTCGCACTTTATTTAGTGTAATAAACTAAATCTTAAGTATGTCCATGTTAAATGCTCTAAAGCATAATAAATAGGTATACACTACAAAAATCTTAAATTACTTATTTCATTTCAAACAAATATATACATTCCTTAAAAATTATACTTAACATACTGACTGTACCTGGTGCATGCGATACACCGCTATAAGCAAGTGTGCTTTACCAAACGGGAGCGTTCCCAAACGGGAGTAACCCGAAATTGGGTTTGTGGTGCTAATTACATCAGACTTCGACATACCTACTATTAATGGCTGAGTTTATATTAAAAGCTAAAGCCATGCTATTTAACGTCTAAAGGCTATAATCGCGTGCGACACAAAGGCATCGCAAGTCGCGCAACGAGCGGTGCCTTTGTGTCGCGCACGATTATATCGCGTGTCGCGCCTGTTTGTAGGAGCCTTAATTCGAATAGACCGATACGTCGCCCTGACGGGTAAACGCTGCCGTTACATAGAAGATGAAAGGAACAGAGACAAAGCTTTATAAAACAGTGCTGTGATACAATACTACTTTCCATTTCGAGAAAACACGATTGTCGTTTTTAATTTTTCAACAAATGTGTTGGTGTGAAATCTATCAGTTAATATATTAATATACCTAGATTGTCACTATAGTGATTAACACAATGTTTTGCATGTGTTACATTGCGCACTACTGCAAACAGCAAACGCACCAAAAATAAAAGTCTTTTCCCAGCAAATATTTTTGTGCAATGTTACATATTTTGATGTACAGAATGCGTAGTTGACGGCTATGTGATTTGTCTTTTTACACCCTGTTTAATAATTTTGCCTACTTGCTAATTTTCTCCGTAATGGTAACTCAAATTATTTTCCTTCAGCAAATTATTCCAAAAAGGTAATACACAATCAGAGGTGTTAGGTTTTCTGTGTGTGTGTTCACCAAAATTCGACCTTGAAAGACAATTTTGTTTAAACTGCACTGGCTAACAATACGAAGTTCTACTGTTCTACGGAAATATTCAAATGTAATTAGTTGTATTTGTTCCAAGTGCTTTAGAGGACATATTGAGGCTCGTCGGTTCACCAATCACTCGAATAATAAGACCGATAACACTGCATTTTGTTAATTTAAGCCTGTGTGGAAGAACGGCGCTGTAAAAGTAAATGAGATGGGGAATAAATGTATACACTATACACAGTACATTATGTAACTTGGGAGATCCTACGTCCTGCGGTGGATGGTAATAGGCTTTACGGTTATTATTTATGAAGCTTGTAATATAATAATCATAGTATGGTATTTAGTTAACAACGTTATTTGTTTTATCCTTGCCACCGACGCTAGCCCAGAAGGATCGTACGTTACCGCGACCCCCGTGCGAGATGAAACCACCGGGGTGGTTTTTAGGCAGCAAGAGTCTGACAGACCGCCCGCCCCAGGGCGGCGGACATCCATGAGGATTTTCAACCCCGGAAACAAAAAAAAAGGTACGCAATTAGTACAAAAGTATTTTCAACGCACTGGTTAGTGCCTAGAGTCGAAAATCCAACAGTGCGTTTTTATGTCGCGCTGGGATGCTCTCTGTTGAGTTGAAAATCCATTGCACGATAAAATCCCGTCGCGATATTTTTACGTCCGTGCGAAAGTGGATTCATCGTCAAAGCAAAGTAAACATTGTGAAAAACCTGTTCTACATAGTTATGTCAGTAGTTAAAATGGACACCTACTAATTGTTAGGTAAACAAGGCTGATGATACAGCTAATAATTATTATCCCACACAATGTTTCATCAATAATGTAAACACGGTTTTTAAAATAATGAAGTACGCGTTTCAAATTACGCATTTTCATTTGATTATTGGAAAAACGATGTTCCTGTTATAATAGACTAGCTTATGCCTGTGGCTTCGCCCGCGTGGAAGAAATAAATTATTCTGCGGAAACGTACTACCGGGATAAAAAGTATCCTTTGTCCTAATTCAGGTCATGGTCTATCCGTGTGCCTTGTATCGAAATCCGATCAGCCGTTAAGGCGTGAAAAGGTAAAAGGAAAAGGTAACATTAGTATGGACGGAAGTATGGTTATGGATAGTAAGGAAATATGGATAAGTATTTCGTATTGTAACCTAAGGAACTATATCGACGAAGCGTCATCATTACATCATTTCAGCCGAAAGATGTCCACTGCTGGACATAGGCCTCCCCCAAAAGGGGGGGGTTTGCCATAATCGCCACGCTTTGGCAGGCGGGTTGGCGATCGCAGTATGGTATGGTGGTAGAATGCATAGAGAACGCTGCTGCCCATTCTCCGGTACGTTCCTTAGTCGCCTTTTACGACACCCAAGGGAAGTATGGGGTGGTGCTATTCTTTAAGTCCGGCACCACACAGACAAACGAAGCGTCACCAAACAGTTTTAATTATGGAGTGTTTTCATATTTACATGTAATTTAATAAGATAGTTATTAATAATACTATGTAGTTTGCATCAAAATTGTGCTCAAGTAGTGATTTTACAAAAAAAAAACGCTAGCAACTAGAACCTTTATAACCTCAATGAAATGGGCTATAAAGCCGTAATTTATAGTTTTGTTTTTGCGTCCAGGTACTCTAAACCGAGACCTAGCCCTAACTTTCAGATATATAGTCCTTTATAAAAGCCTATTTAATTGAGTTTATACTTTGTAATGGGCACAGTTTGTTAATTTTGTAAATTTGTATGATACCAACTTGCATTAAGAGGCACGTCATGTGCTGAAAAACCTAGGTGTATTATTTTAAGGTGAATGGGTAGTTGAGACCGCGAAATTCAAATTTTCTTACGTCTTTTGCAATTTTCAGGTCAGTGTCAGGTTGTATCTTGATCAAAATATGATTCGCGACAATAACAGGTGTACATATTTAGAGAATTATAATCATTAGAATCATTAATATATTATATCTTTCTAAGTTAGATTTCTACCACCAACCACCAATCTCTTATGGAAAAGTGTTAGTGGTAGAAATCTAACTTAGTAATGTAATGTAATGTAATTGTAATTTAACATGCAAACAATTTTAAGAAACCATAATATTATATGTCCTCTCGTGGTACCTACTTTAAAATTAATAAATATCATTTCAAGTGAAAATATTGTATTTTATTTTTACCGACTTCAAAAAAAGGAGGTTATCAATTCGACACGTATGTATGTCACATTATTGGAACTCCATTATTGCATAGGAAAGATCGCGAACAAAAAATCAGCTGTTTCCTACATTTAGACGAGTTATACGAACATAAATGTATGGAACACCTGATTATTTTTTCGCGATTTCACGTTTGATCCCATATTAAAAGTTGTTCATAATGATGAGTACAATGACCAATGGTTCTACCAATAACCCTGTATACTCGTATAAATTACAGATACAAATATATAAATTTTACAAAGGGTGACACAATGGGCGGTCTTATCGCTAAGAGCCATCTTTTAAAGACCACCTTTGGATGGATTAAAACGGGGAAGGAGAGACAACCGACACGGGCAAGTCATTTCACGGAAGATTTATGAGTATAAAACATTAATATTATATGTATACAATATCAACGAAATAAGAAATTATCATTTCAGTACTTGGTTGATTTGATTCCTAAACGTCAAGGAGCTTGCCATCACAATTATTTTCGTTTATGAATGGCTTCCATTTCCAAGTATTCGAGAATAAGTGAGTTATGGAATGTCACATTTTTTTGCAATACGAACGGCACTGATTGCGATGTAAAAGAAAACTCGAAAGATTATGCTATCAGGTTTTAATGCTGCCAAAGTGATGTTAGATATTTTTGATCTCAGCGAGAAATCACATTGTTCTCAATATAAGTGAGTAGGTAAATATTTATATCGAAACATATGTCCGATATTATTGCATTCTACGGTGTGACAGATCTTCTTGAAACCGATGCAGCATGTTATTATATTTAGCGGACATAATAATATACAGGGTGTTTGGTGCATCGTTTGCCAAATGCAACTGGCCGCAAGGAGAGGTCATTTGCTATCTTTCAACGCCCAGTAACTCATTCCTTGTGACACTGGTTTTTTTATTATGACTTTTTAATTTTAATTTAGAAAAATACAAGAGTTCTGCATTTAAGCTTAATTTTTTTTTTAAGTTATGAGTGTAGCCTTCAAATTTTATTTTAATTCTTATGTTTACTCTTCTATGGTTCTACGAAATTCAAAATTACTAGATAATGACATCTAGTTCCTTTTTAATAACTTTAAAAAGGAACTAGATGTGTGAATAGTGGAGGACAATCTATACATATAATAAAATTGTAGAAAAGTGGTGTCTGTACAATGGAAATATATTAAAAAAAAGTAGCAGGGGTTGTTATTATATCAATGCCGAACCCGAAAATGTAATTAAATTTTTTTTTGTCTGTTTATCTGTTTGTCTGCTGTGTTTGTGCACGCTAATATCAGAAACGGCTTATTCGATTTAGATGCGGTTTTCACTAATATATTGTAGTAAGCTTCACTTAACATTTAGTGTTTATTTCATGTCAATCGGTTCATAAATAAAAAAGTTATGTCAATTTAAAGAAACACGGCGAACATTTGTTAAGGTATTCTATCAGAGTACGTAAACGCCTCGCGCCTGCGCGTCCGTGGCTATATATACAAGGTGTAACGGAAAGGGGGTATCAACCCTGAAGGAGGTGAATGATTATGAAAAAAAAAATTTGGACCTCCCATAGTAATAGCACATCAATGATTTACTATTACTATGGGAGGTCCAAATTTTTTTTCATATTTCGACCTATGTTCTTTGGGGAAATTTGTTCAGTTTCATGAGCACATTCACCTCCTTCAGGGTTGATACCCCCTTTCCGTTACACCTTGTATAAAGCGCGCTGAGAGCCGCGCCGCTGCCATAATTCCGATCCAGCCTGTCCCTTGCTGCCCTCTCCCAGCGACGCCCTAAGCCGAGGTCCGTACCCCACAGGGGGTGCACTTAGCGTGTAGTCGCTTAGTTTTTAAGTTTATGTTGTGTAGTTAAGTTGTGTATTATGCCCTGGCTGGAGGCCTTAATTTATTGAGGCATCCACAGGAAAGCCAGGTTAAGCAGTCGACAACCCCTCAGGTTGAACTGCGAGATGACCATTTCAAAAGAAAACGCGCCGCTGCCATAAGGATTCAGTTATTCGTAGCGAACGCACGTATCCTGGAGAGTATAGGCGAATAGTTGGATTCGATTATTGCGATTCACTTGAATACTGACTGTTTGCATATTTCATTTATTTATATTTTAGGGTTTGTAGGTTAGGTTCTTTTTATTAATTTTCTTTAAAATTTTGTAAGTATTTGGTATAGGTTAGGCGGTTCTTTCCTTGATTATTGGGTATTTACTTATCTTAATTTTTATTTAGGGTTTTGTAAATAAAATTGTAAGCATTTATTATTGGTTAGGCATTTCTTTCCCTGATTTTCGGTATACTTATCTTAATTTGTATTTAGGGTTTGTATATAAATATTATAAGTATTTGGTATAGGTTAGGCATTTCTTTTCTTGATTTTCTTTATTAAGTATAAGTTCATTAGCTTAGGTTAGTAATTATTTTTTCTAGCAATTCTTTTGTTTTATAAAGTTAGTACGTTTGTCTGTGTAGAAGAATAGCACCACCCCTTACTTCCCGTGGGTGTCGTAAAAGGCGACTAAAGGTCTCACCGGAGAATGGGCAGCAGCGTTCTCTATGCATTCCACCACCATACCATACTGCGATCGCCAACCCGCCTGCCAAGCGTGGCGATTATGGCAAACCCCCCCAAAATTGGGGCAGGCCTATGTCCAGCAGTGGACGTCTATCGGCTGAAATGATGATGATAATGACGTTTGGTTTACACGTCTTAACACTTATTACTTAAACTGTGATAATTTTAGACTGTATAATAATCTGTAAGTATTTATAATTTAATTGTTTACGATAGTACGTGTTTACTAAATAACTGTGTGTTAAGTAGTAAGTACTATTTTATTGTAAGAATGCCTCGAAGAAGATCCAACCTCTCCCAATGTAGCAGAAATGCTAAAAGGATGAGATTAGTTCGATCACAGGAATCTGAGGAAGGTCGTGAGGCAAAAGGCTCTCTGCACCAGGCTAGGTTTCGTGCTGCAGAAACTTCGACTCAGCGAGAATCTCGACTGAGTTCAAATCGTTCTCGAATGATGACAACTCGAAATAGGGAAAACGGGGAACAACGAAAGGCACGTTTATCTGTCGATCGCGAAGCTCACGCGCTATCGCGTGAGTCTGAGACTTTTGCTGTCAGGGAAACCCGCCTGAGCTCTCAGAGAGTACGGGCAACAAATGCTCGATTCCAGTTCTTACCGTAATATCGAATATCAGCCTGATGTGTCTCGATTACACATTTAGCGAATTACTGAAGTTATTAAAAGTTTTTTTTGGTATCTTGCACACCGTTGGAAAGGGGACAAACTAGAGAACTTTTTAAAAGAATTCGAAGATCCCGATCGCTTTCAGTTTTTTTTTTACAGCTGTTTAAAGTTTAGCGTTAAGTGTATTTTTCCTTTTTTCAAAAACTTCGTGAGTTATTAAAAAGGAACTAGATGTTATTAGCTAGTAATTTTGAATTTCATAGAACCATACAAGAGTAAACATAAGAATTAAAATGCAATTTGAAGGCTACGCTCATAACTTAAAAAAAAATTAAGCTTAAATGCAGAATTCTTTTATTTTTCTAAATAAAAATTAAAAAGTCATAATAAAAAAACCAATGTAACAAGGAATGAGTTACTGGGCCTTAAGAGATAGCAAATGACCTCTCCTTTCGGCCAATTTCATTTGGCAAACGATGCACCAAACACCCTGCATAATTATTTCTGCTGGTGAATGTAACTATAAGATATTGTTAGAATGCCACTGGCTTATCCGAAGATTCAGTGAAGGAAACTTTTTGATTAACTGTATTAGTACCTACTTACTTATTTTCACACATCTTTTTATTAGTTTGCATTAATTTGAACTTTGCCTTCATCTACTCGATACGTAAACATATTTTCGCCTACGTGTTACCATAAATATTTTTTTTGCTAAAAATACATTGTTTCCCATATTTATGGAACTGTCGGTATTGGAAGAATTATGGACATTGTATTTATAGGTATTCCGAGTAAATATGATCCATTTATCCATGAGCGCTTTCTCCCGGGATGTTCTAATTAGTATGTGCTAAATAAAGCAAATCGATATGTGGATATTTTTGCGTAGGTTTGTTGCTAAAACATAAAAAAAAATATGTTTGGAAACCTACCTTATTAAACCCGCAATAATGGCGTCATACTTAGTTTGGTCAGAAAAAAAAATACGCAAAGGACGGAATTGTAGCTAACCAGTGTTCAGTAATGAATCATGCACTATTACTATTGTATGATTTATAAGTAACTATTAATTATTATGTATCTCAGCCATCGAGATTTGAAGAACATACTTACGAGGTTGCCACGTTACAGACATTAGAAATCAGGATTTTTTAAACTTTTTCTCAAGAAACGAAAGTGATAGTTTTTTCTTATTATTATTTTTACGTATTTTGATATTTCTCGGGACCCTGGAGTCCCGGACCTCCATGGTCGGTCCATGTAAAACACTGGTATTCAGCTGCATCTGGTTAGACTGGAAGCCGACCCCAACATAGACTAGGCAGATGATGATGGCCCTGGGGTCCCTACCTTTGGAAGGCGTACAAGGGGCGAAGCCCTTTAGAAGTTTTTAATGAAATGAGGCACCAACCGACGATTATACCTGTTCGCACTATGCAAGTGCACCCAAGGACAACCCCCGGTTGGTATGGGACTATTGCAGGATATGGAAACAAAGATATTGGATTATAGGTTTGGGTGGCTAAAGTGAACTGGTTATTTAGGACTATGGAAAGTCTTATAGCCCCTGCCTGATCAATGTTTTATACATATAAATTACACAGATAAAATGGCAGAGGGTGACTTGCACACTCAATAATGGACCCCCGGAAACGCTAGCATATAGTGTCATAGCGACATGGGGGCAACTTGACTTGAGGTGCTTATGAGGAGTGGAGAGGTATTCCACGGGTATCAGGACAATCCCGAAAGTAAGGTCAAGATCCCTACCAGCATCTTACTGAAATACTTCTTTGCTCTGAGCACGTTTGCTCTTGCGAATCTCCACTCAATCCGGCCATTAAAGGCATTAATGAGGTGGGAGGTCTGTTCCCCGTCATTGTTCACTCCAGTCGGCCAATAATTTATTGGCCGGCTGGAGTGACTAACTCCCGGGAGAAGTCTTGTTCCTCAGAACAAGACTTCTCCCGGGAGTTATGGTCCATTGGGTCGGTTCTGCTCCACAGCTCGCCACATGCTGCCCTGCGGGTTTCTGTATCTCTCTTGTAGAAAAGATATAAACTCTTCCGGCACAGGCCTAGAGTTTGAAGCGCGCAAGCCTCACCACGACGTCAACGTCATACGGCGGTGGGATTATTATTATTATTTTTTAATATGTAAGCAATAATATTTAGCTGGGAGACCTTTGCCCTGCAGTGGGACAGTACAGGCTAGTTAGATTATTTCATCCCACCTATTCGAAACGGACGACTTGATTCGCCTTTAAGTGCACCCAAAGATGGTGTTTTCTCTAAGAAACTTTTAGCGGGCAGTAATCAGCTTTTAATTTATTTATTTATTTATTAAAACTTTATGCACAAGTAAAAGAAATACTGTACAAAGGCGGACTTAATGCCTGAGGCATTTTCTACCAGTCAACCTTAGGGTGATGCAGAGACAAAACATGGTAGGTGCAACATATAAAATGTCAAATGATTATAAAATACAAGACTACATACTAATACATAGATACATACATACATACATACATACATATAAACAAAAAGAACTGTGAGGAGAAAAAAAAAATATCGGTAGAGGAGAAAAACGAATCCAGTAAATCAGCGCTGGACAGTTCCGGCCAACTTTTGACGGATATGTTCACGTGCCTTCACTTTAAAAGATAACCGACTGGTTGCCATCCTGATGTTCAGAGGGAGCGCATTCCAAAGAAAGACCGCCTGGACAAAGAAAGAAGAATGAATGAAGCCAGAACGGTGAAAAGGACATCGTAGAAGACGATTGTTAGTGGAACGAAGATTTTTAGCATGCGCAGAGCATAAATATTGAATTTGGGAAGTCATGTAAGAAGGAGCAGTGGGATTGTCGAGAATGGAGAACAATGTATTCAGAGCCCTCAACTCTCTGCGCTGGCGAATGGGTAACCATTTTAAAAGCAGCCGATGCTCGGAAACATGGTCATACTTACGAAGATTGAAAACGAATCGAATGCAGTTATTCAGAAGACGGTCAAGTTTATTGAGGAGATCTGCATTCAGGTCATAGTAACACACATCACCATAGTCAATTATGGGAAATATTAGGGACTGTACAAGCATTGCCTTTACGTGTGAAGGAAGAAGGCTTTTCAACCGATAGAGCGACCGCAACGTTCCGGTGACTCTATTACTTACAGTCGTGACCTGCTTTCGCCAGTCAAGACAAGTGTCGACATGCAAACCAAGATTCTTAACATCAGAGCTAAACGGGATGACTGACTTGTCGAAGATTACGGGTGGTACAATTAATCCATTTAGCTTCCTCATGCTGTGGGGGCTGCCTACTATGATAGCCTGACACTTGCTGGGGTTAACGGCCACCCCGAATCGGTCAGACCAGTTTTTAACGACCTCTAAATCCCGGTTTAGCTCGTCAATCGCATCTAGTATGTTGTCAACACCTGCCCGGCAGTAGAGCTGCAAGTCGTCAGCATAAAGATGATACGCAGTCCGAAGCTCGGTAGTAATGAGATTAATAAAAATAGAGAATAAGAGAGGAGATAAAATACCGCCTTGCGGGACGCCAGCTGTAAGATCACACCAATTAGACGAAGAGTCTCCAGCATAAACAGACTGCTGACGTCCCCGAAGATAAGAGGAAAACCATTCCAATACCTCCGGAGAGACCTTAAGATAGGAAAGGATGGATAAAAGGACTTCGTGACTGACGGTATTAAAAGCGTTGGAAAAGTCAATTAACACTAAGACCGTGACTTTAGTGTCTTCCATTCCCCGCCTTATATCGTCGGTCACTTTAAGGAGAGCTGTAACAGTACTGTGCCCGGGCCTGAAACCTGACTGAAACGGACTGATGAGGGAGTTGTGGTGAATAAAGTGTTTAATCCTGTTTATAAGTGCGCCGCAAATATCTTTGCCGCGCACTTTTTGAGTTTGGAACATCTTAGTGTTCAGCGCCAAAGAAATCGAACGCAAATACTGTTCGATTAAAGACTGGCCGGTAGAACGGCCAATAGTCGCGCCGCGCCGGCTGAATAAAAAAAAAAAAACTGGCCAAGCGCGAGTCGGACTCGTACACGAAGGGTTCCGTACCACAAGGCAAAAACGCCGAAAAAAAACACGTTTGTTGTATGGGAGCCCTCCCTTAAATATTAATTTTATTTTAATTTTATTATTAAATTAAAAATACAACTGAGTATTTTGTGAATATTTCAAGTGCCTACCTGTTGCCATTATTGATATCGAGCAAAAAATGGCAAATAAATCGCGTTTCTTGTATGGGAGCCCCCTTAAATATTTATTTTATTTTATTATTTATTATTAAAGTAAAAATACAACTGAGTATTTTGTGAATATTTCAAGTGCCTACCTGTTGCCATTTTTGATACCTATCGAGCAAAAAATGGCAAAAAAATCGCGTTTGTTGTATGGGAGCCCCCCTTAAATATTTATTTTATTTTGTTTTTAGTATTTGTTGTTATAGCGGCAACAGAAATACATATTTTGTGAAAATTTCAACTGTCTAGCTATCGCGGTTCTTGAGATGAGAGTGACAGACAGACGGACAGACAGCGAAGTCTTAGTAATAGGGTCAGGTTTTTACCCTTTGGGTACGGAACCCTAATAAGAACTCAAATTAAAAACCCGCGAACTAAAACCCGCGTTTTCGTAAATTTTCACGGAATGTTAGAAATTCATGGTTTTGTTTTGAAATATGAGTTCTTCAAGTGACAGTAAAAGTATAGAAAAGTATTAGAACTGACGCAAGAAATTTGATGGATACTATATTACCTGCAAAATCCCGGGAGAAATATATGAAAGCCTATGGTAATTTCATTGAATGAATGAATGATGCAAGAGGCGCCAAGAATTTTTCAGAATCTGTGTTTATGGCCTACTTTCAGTACTTAACCAAAACTAAACAACCTTCCACTTTTTGGAGTACCTACACAATCCTAAAATCAACAGTCAGTTCTAATAACGACGTAAAACTGGACACATACATATTCGAAATTAATAGCGTATCTTAAGAGGATGTCTGATGGATTTAAACCTAAAAAATCCAAAGTGTTTTCAGTCAAAAACGTGTAGACTTCCTTAATGAGGCACCCGACAAAGTCTTTCTTCCGTAAAAGTATTAACTATGTATATGGTGGATTAGTAAAGTATAACCATAGTGTTAAATAATAAAGTCTGTCTATCTGTCTGTCAGTATGTTACCTTTTCACGCCTAAACCACTAAAAGATATTCTCACGGTATCGACACTGATGCGGGCGAAACCGCGGGACGCCGCTAGTACGGAATAAATTAAAATTGACATGAAAATTTACTTGAGAGTTGCACTAAATAAAGTCGTTTAAATTTTTCTGAATCCTACTCAAAGGGGGTAAAATAAGGAGAAAATATTGGACGAGATCTTACAGAGAAAGATGGCGAAAAATATATTTACGCCTACACAGAGAACAAAAGCTATTTGCAATAATACATTACACAAAAACAATATTCTACCAGTTGCTACGAATAGAGAAACACTATTAGATTCGGATATGGAGACATAGGTTAGGAGAGGCAAAGCCATTAAACATTGTCAAATGAAGGCTTTTGGTACTCAAACTCAAAGCATTTATTTGAAATAAACCAATTACATCATCATCATCATGATCATTTCAGCCGAAAGACGTCCACTGCTGGACATAGGCCTCCCCCAAAAGGGGGGGGGGGTTGCCATAATCGCCACGCTTGGCAGGCGGGTTGGCGATCGCAGTATGGTATGGTGGTGGAATGCATAGAGAACGCTGCTGCCAATTCTCCGGCACGCCCCTTAGTCGCCTTTTACGACACCCACGGGAAGTATGGGGTGGTGCTATTCTTTAAGTCCGGCACCACACAGACAAAACCAATTACAGGCACTTTTAAATTGTCAAGTCTCAATTTTGGTCGGTCAGTCAAAAAGATGAAACTAGTTCGTCATTCCAAAGCGTACCTATGAAGAAGAACGGGCAGAAACTCCTCGGACACTCTTTTAAATCAGAAAATTGTTACAAAATATTGGTTACACCATCATTCATGTTGAAATTATACATGTGAAAACGATGTAAAACGAAGTGCACATTTACTTATAAATTGCATGTCTAAAGCGTCCGTAATAAAAAAGATAACAACAAAAGAAATAAATGATTCAGAAATTAAAATAAGCTGTGGCAGCTAAAAGATGACCAGTCCCTACTGACGCCGCCCGTTCAGGAACCATTTTGAAAGGAACTTAATGATCCAACACATCGTAAGCCACTACCAGCGAGGCATTTGAATGAGCATGTGAATGAGTGTGCATTCATTGAAGTACCTATACTTAAGGGCAGGGGCAAATTTTAACCCTGTTACAGATGACAGGGCTATTTTGTGTCAGACCCGCAACATATAGATGTTGCGGGTCTGATACATCTTCATTTGCGGATATTGAATACGTTATTTATTTATTTATTATGGTTTACCATATGGGTTATTGTCCTGTGTAGCTGTTTCTTTCATTGACATAGCGACTTATAAAAAAAAAACGACGGGTTGCACTCCGGGAGTGCCGGCAGAAGTGAAAACTTGAATATTAACGTTGTTTACTGTAACTGTCACCGTCACCGTCACCGTCATCGTCACTGCCACTGTCACCGTCACCGTCACCGTCACCGTCACCATCACCGACGCCGTCACAAAAAACAATTCGAATGCTGACCGATTTGCACACATGGCACTAGGCGAATAGCCACATTACAAAAGTGACTCGTTCAGTAGCTCACACTATGTAAAATGTCTACAAGAACCTTCAGCATTTGAATAAAACCTTTTCGAACCAGTTGTTCATTGACGGTTTAAATTGTTTGATCTGTGTGCAACGTCAAAACCACAGAGTACTTTTTGACACATTGTCTACCTAAATTTTACAATAACCGATACGATTGTGATATAAATTCAAATTTGTTTAATATTGTATTCAATTTGAGCAGCAAAAATGTCGGCTTCTCTCGACAGCACTTTAGATCCTATGGAAGAAATCCGATTCCGCAAAAAACACGGCAAAACTTGGGTAGAAATACAAAAAGATACTCATTTCTCTTTCAGCGAACTTGAACGTAAGTAACAACGAGAAACTGCTAAAATACTTTATCACAAGATTTCAGTGCCCTTCTACTTCAAAGATTATCTAGCTATAGCTTGATCTACCGACCGTAACTGGATACCACCTCGCGTTACATTTTTCACAGCTTTCACAAACCTATCTACTATTACTACTGTCCAGTCCTTCTCAGAGAGGAAGCCTTTGTCCCATCATCTAACCACCCGCATGGCCCCCGTGGTGGATTACTGCCCAGTCCTCAGAGAGTAGGCCTGTGTCCCACCATCTAACCACTCGCACTGTGCCCACGTTTTGGTTTACTGGCCAGTCCTTCTCCGACAGGAAGCCTGTGTTCCAGGTGGGAGAACATTATAAGCTGATTATGCACCCATCTTGCTTCTGTGAAAGGATTTCTATGAGCTATTCTGAGGACTTACTTGCACTTCTTCTTGGCAAACTTAAACTTAGTAACTTTTAACCTTCTATACCTAAGTGCTGATTCTCATGCTAATTTGAAGAGCTGAATTTTGAATTATGTATATCTTATATCTTCTACTGTCTGTGTGGTGCCGGACTTAAAGAATTGCACCACCCCTTACTTCCCGTGGGTGTCGTAAAAGGCGACTAAGGGTCTTACCGGAGAATGGGCAGCAGCGTTCTCTATTTATTCTACCATCATACCATACTGCGATCGCCAACCCGCCTGCCAAGCGTGGCGATTATGGCAAACCCCCCCAAAATTGGGGGAGGCCTATCTCCAGCAGTGGACGTCTATCGGCTGAAACGACGATATCTTCTACTACACATTGTCAGTTTTCAATCACTTTCAGAAATTATGGTGATATTTTTCAAAATTCAAAAGAGAGACGATAGATGTCCTGGCACTGATCTTATAACAAGGTAAGACAATTATGTACCTAATGTTGACAGTAGGTTCCTTTTATCCAATTAATCTCGGCCTGTCGCAATCCTCTACTTGACACGGGCCTCTTGCAAGCTGCGCTACAACACCCGTTTCTCTGTCACATCCAGTCTGCGCCAGCTGTCTCAAACAAGGTTTTAGTTAAATCTTAATTAATTGTCTAAATATCGTGATGGCCCTGTCATTAAGGCCTCGTCACAGTCGTCTCTCTTGCACGAGGTTGTGGGTTTACCAGTGTGACTTTTTCAATTCTTAAGGGGTATCATGTTACGTGTCATAGGCAGTCGCTCCATGTAAAATACTGGTATTTAGCTGCAGCCGGTTAGACTGGAAGCCGACCTCAACATAGTTGGGAAAAGGCTAGCTAGGCAGATGATGATGGTATATTCTGTTAGTCATTTAATTTAGTACGGTCTAGTGTAAATAGTTCGATGCGTTATGTATATTGTATGTAGGTAATCATTTATACGTCTATGAAACAAAGTAGAATAATAAGTTCTTATGTAAATTATGGTATCATGTTACGTGTCATATAGGCAGTCGCTCCATGTAAAATACTGGTATTTAGCTGCATCCGGTTAGACTGGAAGCCGACCTCAACATAGGTTGATTGAATTGATGAAATTTCTATGTTTATCTTGGACATCACTGCGGTAGGTGAAGATACCTGGCCTTATCCGAAATGTGAAAGTGTGTCTGTCTGCCTTTATGTTACCTCTTCACGCTTAAACCGCTGAACCAACAATTGCCTCTGACGTAAATGAATTAATGGAACTATCCATACTAATATTATAAATGTATGTTACATTTTCACGCCTAAACCACTGAACGGATTTCGATGAAATTTGGTAGAGATAGTTTGGGTCCCGGGAAAGGACATAGGATAGTTTTCATCCCTATATTCCCACGTTAACGACACTTATGCTGGTGAAACCGCGGAGCACTGCTAGTAATGATATAAAATTCAAGTCCTGACAGACTGCTATATCAACGCACAGCCTAAACCGTTGGTCCTAGAGACATGAAATTTTGATGGTGCGTACCTACTTTGTGAAGTGTATAGGTATCCACTAAGAAAGGGGTTTTCGCGGGCAGAAGCTAGTAGTTAATATATGTTTGAAATCGCCAACCCTTTTTGAGCAAGCGTGATGATCAATGATCATGCCTTCTCTGTATGAGAAGAGCCTATGCCCTGCAGTGGAAAAGTCATCATCTGCCTGTCAGCAAGCCTGATCCCAACTATGTTGGAGTCGGCTTCCAGTCTAACCGGGTGCAGCTGAATACCAGTATTTTACATAGAACGACCTCCTATCTGACCTCCACAACCCAGATACTGGGTAATACGATACCCCGTGCCAAGACACTAGGTTGTCAGACTTTATGGCTTCTGACTACCCGTAACGACTGTAAAACTGAATGACAGCCGGGACCAACCGCTTATCCTGCTTTCCGAGGCACGAAAAAAAATTTGGAAAAGTAAGAAGCTGATATTACACAGGGTGTTTGGAAGCTGAGCGAAAAGCTTTAAGGCAGTGATGGTTGACACCATTTACAGCATTTTGAGCCTTAAATGTCTTAGACGAAGTATGTTTTTGTTTTATTTTTAACTACAAACATTTCAAACAGTCAAAAATAACGTACCAATTTTAACTGGGAAAAACATACCGAAAAAACCGGGTAGTAGGGCTGGGAAAAGCCATCTAGTCCTGCGGACTCAAATGACTGGAAGGTGTTGATGGCCCAATTTAACCGGTTTTATATTACTAATTAGTATTGATTGTAATTAGGAGGTCTTCTTGTTAAAAACGCTTGAATTCATGTATCTAAGACATTGACGATCATATCTGAAATTGAATCAATTGAGTGCTTATCAAAACATTTTCTTTTCATTACGATTTCGTGATTCCGTTTACTTTATTGAAAAAATCAACCATTTTAAATGATAAATTGGTTACGTTTTTTTTAAGTACAATACGATTAAAGGTCATAGCACACGTATCAAACCCGAAAAGGATCGGCACCGTATCAACTCGAGCCGTTCAGTATTCTTTGTATGAAACTCCTGCAACGCACACTAATCGGAATCGTAAAGTAATCGCCTCGTCTGGGGACAAGCTCACGAACCGCGGTGCGATGCGTTACGGCTCGTCGTCCCCGCGCTTACGTCTCTCCGTATCCGAGCTTACATCTCTTCGTCCACCCTTGCCCCTCACCTCTCCCGCGGCCTGCCTGCACCATCAACCAGCGGCGAGCCGTACGCGCGGCGTCGCTTAGCCGTAACCGAATCAACATATCGGAGCTTCGGATCCGCGTTGGTTACGTGCTTACGTTAGCTTGACGCCTGTTTGACAGCGAGGCAAAAGGCGATACGTGCCGATCCCTTTCCGATTTGATACGTGTGCTATGACCTTAATACACGTTACAATTCAATGGGCCCAAAAAACTATCTCCTTTAACTTTTGTTTTATTATGAGTTTCAAACTAGTCATTAAGAACAATGTAAGCTAACACTAGAATATAGAATAGAAAATATTTATTAGTTTAAAACATTGTACAATAAGGTCTTATTAGGTCTTTTATATAGTATGATCTTACATGTTTCGCCATGGACTGGCATTCAAATATTCAAACATGATTTGTATTGTAATACAACACATTATTTGTAAAAATTATAATTATAATATGCCTAATAACATTTAATATGGACCTACAAAGGTTCTGGAGTGGCTACCGCGTACCGGAAGACGTAGCGTTGGAAGGCCTCCCACAAGTTTGTCCGACGACTTTGTGAAGGCAGGAACCTGTTGAATGCGAGAAGCACAGAACCGGTCAAAGTGGAGGTGCTTGGGGGAGGCCTATGTCCAGCAGTGGACGTCTTTCGGCTGAAATGATGATGATGATGAACCTACAAGTAAGTGCATAAAAAAGAGGAAGAGGTCATTGGGGATATTTGTTTTTGGTAATTTTGAGTTTAAGGTGAATGGGTAGTTGAGACCGCGAAATTTAAATTTTCTTACGTTTTTTGCAATTTGCAAGTCAGTGTCAGGATGGAACTTGATCAAAATATGATTCGCGACAATAACAGATACATATTTAGAGAATTATAATTATTAGAATTATTAATACATCTTTCTAAGTTAGATTTCTACCATTAACACTTTTCCATAAGAGATTGGTGGTTGGTGGTAGAAACCTAACTTAGAAAGATATGACTGACCTGCAAATTACAAAAAACGTAAGAAAATTTGAATTTCGCGGTCTACCACTATCCATTCACATTAATCATGATTTAAATCAACATGCCTTGTAGGTAAAAATTAAGAAGTAATTACTTAATAAGTTAATTAAATAAATATAGACGACGCAATAGTTGTGGCTGATCTCATACTAACCTTTTCTTGTAGCTGCAACGGTAAAGGTAGCTGCCCTGTACAGGCACACCCCTACTCTGATTCTGTAGACATAAAACTTTAGAGAACTACATAGAACTTTTAAAGTTTCTTTTTTTTTTTCTTTATAATTCTTAAACTTATAAAATCGTTTTAATACTTTGTAAATTCTTTATAAGTCGTAAACTATACGTAAAATCATTTTAATATTTTGTAAATTCTTGATAAGTCTTAAACTACATGTAAAATCATTTTAATACTTTGTATATTGTTTGGCCCTTACAGGGTTCACGTTAGTTGCTGGACCCTCTGAATGTTGCATCTACACACTACTTATGTGAAATAAAATATTTGAGTTTGACTTGGAACTTTTTCTAAATTGCTATAATTATGTGGCTGCTATCCTCTTTATCATACATTTTTATGTGACTTTACAACTTTTTATGCTTTATTTAAAAGCACTTAATATTTAATTTCAATCTAACCTTTAAGACCAACAAGCAATTATAATCTCTAACTTAAATTATTACGTGATAGTTATTTTAACACTAAGAATACTGTTGATTGCACTTTACACAAGTTCCTTCCACTTTCTTAATGTCCGATATAATGATATTAACACTTTTTGTTATCATGTTTTGTGTCATTGTCACTATTATTTCTACACTTTTTACACTACACACTCAAAGGGTTTAGTTAATTTTTAGTCTTCGCCCTGTTTGTGTTGTCTAACAGTTGAATTGCCTCGACGATCATATGTCAGTGGACTCTGTCTTCACGGGCCTCAGCATATTTTTGGATTATCTTAGTGACGTCATCGTCATTTCTTATATTACCAGGGCACAGCAACATCAACCACAACCAGGATTTACATCTTTGATGATACCTAATTTTGAGTTAAGGGTTTCCACCTGAAAGAAAACATAAACACTGTAGTATTTGTCAGACAAGTAAGGATCCTGATAGGTGTCAATTAAATCTGTGGTCACGAGGCCTCACCGACCTAAATCTTTTTAATAAAAAAAACATTTTCTAGAAACGGAATTGTCGAATGAGTTTTGCAATTGGATAAATATGACACAGAATTCTTAAAGCCGCATTATAAGGGTGCCTGAGGCTGTCCAACCAATTACATATTTATAGAAAACTACAGAAAAATGAATATCGATGTAAGAAATCAAAAAGGTCATGAAGTTATCACATCATAATAATTTCGATTCTTTACTTAATGAATTGCACAATTTATTTTTCAGATTGTTTTTAATAGTTCTTGTAGTCAATGTTTCACATTTATTTGTATCATTATACGCATTAAGGTTATATTTGAGGTTAGCTTGTATTCTTGAGATTGTTTGCTAAAGCTTTAGACGTAAATTATGGGAATATACCGTAACTGTAGAGTTTCAGGAACACAACCATGTCATAGTTTAACAAAATCTAGTGCATTTAATACGTTTTTCTGTAACTTTAATAAAAACATTCCAAGCACTTCCATTGTTATATGTGATGACAGCACCTTGTAAAACACTGAAAACTGAAAGGTATTATCGTATGCCCTAGACAGAGACTGAACTAGTGTTCACTGCGCATCCTCCAGTGCACCCAATAACAGTAACGTGGAAGCAGGAAAGTAATATACTAAAAGTAGCTTTGTATGAGTGGGACACAAAAATGCAACCAGCTTATCTCTTCGGTATTCATGTTCGCCTGGTACTTCGAATGCAACTGTTGCACAATTCGGTGGAAATTTTGCAATTGGTTGCGCTGTCAACAGCGTCTGGGCGGAAGTCTGAGATTTAAGATTTAGAATTGTTTGAGATCTTGCTATCAACTACTATTTATGTCTATTCAAATTAATAAATGAAATTATATTGGGTTTTTAAAGATTATTCCTTCTACGTAGCCCGCGAAATTCAAACTTACGTTTTTTTGTAAATTGTGGCGCTATTTTACGTTGTTTAAAGTTCTTTTTTTTATTTGAAATGGGTTTGCTCTTGACTCTAGTCTAGGTCAGAGGTAAGAGACAAAGTCGACGATGGAGTGAGCTTACCCAGAAGAAGCCTGTTCACTCTTACTTTGAAGATATTCTATATGGTTATATGCGCTCCGAAACACAGACGCAGGTAAAGAGTTCCACTCTTTTGCTGTGCGCATTATAAAATTCATTATGCGGCAATTAGGATAAAATACTAAGTAACAATCATTCAAATCCTCAATATAGCTTTCGAAATTATACATTATTATTATAATATGCTAGAAACAAACAAACACTACTACTATGCAGCAAGTATAATATATTTTCTGCATAGTAGTAGTGTTTGTTTGAAAAAATATATTTTTTTTTTCTTAAAAATAATATTTAAAAAAACTACCTATATTATTTTTAGTAGAGCACTTAACATTCTTCCGCGTCGCTGTCGACTGGTAACATTCCCCCATTAGACAGGCTTATCATTTACCCTTCGACTAGGTTTTTAGGTAAGCGTCGGGTATATTTTAGGGCACGGGAAGTGTTGAGCAACCTTCCTGTGATCCTAAAAAGAGTTTTAATTTTTTCCTTCCAAAATGTGTACACCTAGCATTATATTCCTAAATAGGTGCTTAAGTAGGTAGGAATACGGATAAGATAATTATAGGTCCTGATAATTATAAATCTCAAAACAATACAAGTTATTTCTATTTTTTAACAATCCGTACCTCAAAAGAAAAAACGGAACCCTTATAAGATCACTTCGTTGTCCTGTCCGTCAGTCAAGACCCTTTTTCTCAGAAACACGTTGAGTTCTTAAGTTGAAATTAATATCAAATACTCAACTCAAGGCTGCAATCCCTTGAAGCAGTGAAAAAAATCAAGCTTCTAAGTCAACGCAATTAAAAGATTGGCGTTTACGTTACGAAATCAAAACCTATAGGTTACTTCCCGTTGACCTAGAATCATGAATTTGGCAAGAAGCAATGTCATTGTGGCACTAGTAAAGTCGAAAATCCGAAAACCGTTAATTTGTAGTTACGTTACAAAAAAAAATATCTTAAAACTATTTACATATCTACAAATTTGTATGGAGCCTTCGGTGCGCGAGTCCGACTCGCACTTGACCGGTTTTTTCTCGGAAAAAACACACGCTGACCTGTACAAAATGTAAGAAAATTTGAATTTCCCTGTCTACCGTGGTGTTATCGCCTTGTGAGCCTTTACCGTTGTTTATAGTTTGTTAATCCTCCATAGAAACCACTTCAGGGACGTACTGCACAACGGGCTGGGTATGACGGATGCCTACATGATGGAGCGTGTGATGGTGGCCCTGGACCGCGGGACCTCGCCTCACGTGACGATGGCCACGTTCGCCAAAGCCATGTCTCTTTACCTTCGAGGCGATCTGGAGGAACGTATCACTTATGCGTTTACTGTAAGTAATAATAATATATAGGTAAAACATACAGTTACACACAGACAGTTAATTATAATGAGCACCGTACTAAAACAACACGCAGCGCTTCCATACAGCACTGAATTTATAAAAAGGAGACGGAAAGATATAGTTTTGCCCTCAAAAAAGGACAAAATATGCTTTCACAGCCAAATATATGTACCTACCTCGGACCGCTACTCTATAATAAGCTAAATAATAAAGGAAACATGTATCGTAGTGACTGCAAGAAAATCCTTATGGAGGCTCTTCAAACTATGTCCTATGAAGATGCAGAGAAGTTATTACTTGTGCTAAAGTAAATATTGTTCGTATTATAACATTTTATACACCTTTTTACATATGTACCAATAAGAAAAATATGATAAGTATGTGATTATAAAATCAATGTTACCTTCAATCGCCTGAAACACAGGATTACCTCGTTCAGGCACAAATCATGGGTGAACTTGACATAAATTTAAGAAAAACTGTATCTAACGTAGTCCTTATATTTTTGAATATTTTTTTTTATTATTTTTAATACCTACCAGCTTATTATTGTCCCACTGCAGGGCAAACCTCATTCTTCTGAATTTAACTGAGTAGGCAGATATTAATAGCGCAAGACATGTCCGATATTATTGCATTCTAAAAAGTGACACATCTTTTTAAAACCGATGCAGCAGATTGTCGAAGTGGAGGTGCTTGGGGGAAGCCTATATCCAGCAGTGGACGTCTTTTAGCTGAAATGATGATCGTCAGATGGTTTTGCTGTTCCTTCGATAACACATGTTTGTGCTGTCACTTGTATATGCCTTCCACAAATGATCGCATATATTTGCCGTCATCTTGACGACAGATATTAAGTATATTCTATCAATCTATCTCGGACAATAAACTGGCTTGTGGTAACGAAGACATCGTGTAGTATTCCAGACTAATGACAGTTTGAGATCGCCAATACGCTATGAATATGCGTTGCGTAGTGATCAATGATAAATTATTTTATTTCTGTAAGGGCTGATTTTTCCAACGCCAGATAATTTTATCGGAGGAATAATTTTGAATTTTTGACAGTTCATGCATACAAAAACTGTCAGATGACAATTTTATTACACAAATAAAAATTATCGGTCGATTGAAAAATCAGCCCTAAGTAGGGTTGAACGAACACTTTTACACGTCAATCATAATTTTAAACCAAAATGAGGTCGGCGTTCCCTAACTGACTACTCTAAGAAGAAAGGCCGGAACAAACTCAGTCAGAGATCACAGTCTCTTTTACAGTTCAGACATACTTAATCTTAGTCAGATTAGTTGGAAAGAATCACACAGATTGAGTGGACTCGTCCAGTCATTGCAGGCATTTGTCACTAATCGTGCAGCTCAACTCAGAACTTAAGGAGCTCAACATTTCGATGAACAATACCAAAGAAAGGATATTTGCGTAGGCCGTATAAATTACTCAAACATGATTAAAACTAATCGAGAACAAAAACAAAAGCAATGCCCCACATAGTCCTCACATTCACAATCAATGATCGTTCCTTATTGTCTGTGGTGACTTCGCTTGGCAGTGTATGATTGTTATTAAATACTTTATTTGACACTTTTTCTGTGTTTAGACTTCTTACGTTGAAATTACTAAATGTCCAATCAATGTATCCTGAGGAGCAATTCTCATAAATTATAAGAACGTTCACAGTCTGGGGGCCTAAAAAGGCCACTTTGGCAGAATCATAAAAGGATAACATTATTAATCATAATATGGCGAAGACAGTCAGTGTTTTTCTTTTTTTCGCTGCACTATGTAGGTATAATCAAAGAGATTGGAATTGGATTAGATTGATTGGTATTTTAGCACAGACAAAAAAAAAATACTGAATAATCCTTCACCAATGGGATTTGATTCAATTAACTTAACAATTAATTGTCCATTATGATTAATAATGTTTTCCTTTTATGATTTTGCCAAAGTGGCCGTTGTAGGCCCTCAGGTCTCAGTTTCAATCTGTCAAAAATAGTTCTAATGTCCCTACATTTTTGACAAGTTTTTGAAATTTGTTGGTCGCCGAGATGAGACTGCGACTAGATTTTGAACGTTTTAAATTTCGAGAATTGGCCTTTAATTATTAATGGGAACTAATTTTTTGAGCTGTTATTTAAATATTCGAGATGTTATTATGATCAGTTGAAAAACATATTGAGCAGTTATTTAATTTAATGGCGGTTGATTAATTATTGCGACAGTAAAACATGGACAGTAATAAAAGATCAATTAGACTGTTATTTTATCATACAATGTCAATTCTAAAAATAATTGAGCAGTCCAATAACTAAATGAGCGGTAAAAATGATGGAATGGGCGGTTCGCTAAATAGTTCGGCAGATCATAGCGGATGCAAGAGCGAGCGAAGCGAGCTCGGGACTTGGGGCACCCCGACTCGGACAGGTTAGGTTCGAAGGGGATGACGGGGGCTCGAGTGAGCGAGCAAAGCGAGCGAACGAGCCCCCGTCATCCCCTTCGTGTTAGGTTCCTTTAAACCCTGTAGACAGAAATAGGGGCCCCGCGAAGCGGGGCTCCGTCGACTACACACCCAAAACTACTTTACCACCTCATTGTTTATAGAATTGCTTAGAATGAGATTTATTACCGACAAATTCCGATTTATTACTACACGTAACTGCTCGTTCAATAATTTTTACCGCCCATTTAATTATTTTCCCACTCAATTATATATTCACTGATCCATTTCATTATTTTTTATTACTCATTTTTGTTTACTTTACTGCTTAGTTTTAACTGCTGAACAAGTTATTAAACGTGCCATTTATAATTTTTAACTTACCAAAACAGCTATTTACAACTGCCTCTTTAAATCAGTGCCATTATTAATTAATTTGGAGTAGGTCTGAACTTGCCACTGTGCCTTTTCAGAGGCACGGTGACTGTGGCAGGCGGTTTACTTTTGTGTAAATTATTTCATCATCACTGCTCTGAAAACGGCGAAGAAAAACATCGCGAGGAAACCGGCATGTCCTAGAACAAATTAAAAAAATTTTTTTTTAGATTAAATTAATAATTAATAAAATGTTACCTTAAATTATACTTAGATTAAGTTAGTTTGCATGTATACATAAGTTCTCTTCCTAAAATTTTTTTGTTTTGCTGTGCCCGACAGGGTCTACGATTGTTACAACAAATGGTACCTACCATCTAAGCATATACATTGTGGAATGCAATTAATTATTGAGAATTGAGTATTGAACCAAAAATTCGAAGACATTTGTGATATCTGCCAACTCGGACTGGGACGCGTTGTAGATTACGGCCCACTCCCTCTCTCCGAGAGGATACCTGTGTCCCCTGTGTGTGTGTTATAGGCTGATTATGCGTTTCAGAGTAGGACATATTTTGATTCTGTATTCATCATCATCATCATCATTTTAGCCGAAAGACATCCACTGCTGGACATAGGCCTCCCCCAAAAGGGTTGCCATAATCGCCACGCTTGGCAGGCGGGTTGGCGATCGCAGTATGGTATGGTGGTGGAATGCATAGAGAACGCTGCTGCCCATTATCCGGTACGCCCCTTAGTCGCCTTTTACGACACCCACGGGAAGTATGGGCTGGTGCTATTCTTTAAGTCCGGCACCACACAGACGTTCTGTATTATCCAGCTGAAATGTTGCACGAAGTAGGCGATTTTCCCCTGTCAGTCTTCATTTTTAGGGACAGTTGCGAACAACATAAAAGGTTTTACGAACGTTTTTATAGCAGTATCCTTTTAAGACTCTTTAGGGTGCTCCTTTACTTTTACGGTAAACTACCCATACAACTACTAATATATTTTTATGTAAAAAGGTTATGTTCACGTAAGCTGCTTCTCTATTTATATTGTCAACATTTGGTGTATATTTTTCAACTTTATACAAGATTTTTAAGGAAAATTACAGGAATTGGTCGCACGAACCCTCTAAAGAAAAGTGTCTCTCGATCATATTTTTATGCCCAATATGCTGAACGATAAAAACATGGATTATTATGATTTTGTTATGACAGTCACGTTCATAATCTTTCAACTGCCTTCGGGAATCAGTATCTTTATTTCCTTTTTCGTTGTGTGTCGTTTCCATCGATGTTGCCACATACAATGTCGCTTCTTTATGCACTTTAGTTTAGCCTTGTTTAGATTTATTTAATAGTTAATTAAGTTTTTTTTAGATTGAGATGTCAATTTTAACTCTGTTCCAGATTTGTGAATGCTTTTGCATCGCTTAAACTTATTAAATTCATCTTTAAACAAGATTTAATTGAATGTTTTTCATGGAAACATGGTAGTAACGAGATGCCTATCTTGGTTGTCTATGCACGTCAAATCAGTAAAAAATAGAGAAAGATATATTGAAATAAAACAATCACCGCTTGTGTGATCAAAAATCCTATGGTTTCGGGTGATCGCTTCAGAAGATCGATTAGAAGGTGACGCTAGCGTGATCGTAGTCTTAAGGGTACCTACATTATTGTGGGCATGTATTTGAGGTACCTACGTTGAATAAAATTATTCTTACTAATTACGAAATAATAATTAAATATTAAATAATTATCTTTCAATTATGAAAGTCAGTGCAAAATGGTCAGACCAAACCTCTGGTCTTCCCAGGGTAGCAGAAAACCATTAACATTTCTTTTCAAAATCAAAATATTTTACTTTACATAAACCTTTAAAAAAGTAAAAGTCCGTATCTAGATGCATAGTTCCAATTGGCCGTTTCCTTTGGAGAAGAGCCGGCAAGAAATTCCACGGTTACTCTTTAAAAAATAATTGACTTTTACAATGTTTTCAAATTACAGTGTTAATTGATACGGACAGTGTAGGCCTGTAAACAAGTACTTACCAAGTACTTAACAAGACAGAAAATGGTCAACCCTAGAACGTTCTCAAATTCACAAAATATAAAATAATTATTTATAGAAAAGATAAATAAAATAATAAAGATAGATAATAATAATGGTCATGGATCGATCAGAGCGGCGCGCAATGATTGTTAACATAACCGTTCCGCATGATGAGAACCTCGTGAAAGCCGTGAAAGATAAAAAAATCAAGTATCTTGACTTGGCTCGAGAGGTTGTCGACATGTGGGATGTAGACTCAGCGATCATAGTGCTGATAGTCGTGACAGCCAATGGATTGATAGCCAAAGGCCTCGACCAACACCTAAGGAGGCTCTCGTTGGGCAGCTGGATCGAGGGTTTAATTCAGAAAGCGGTACTTCTGGACACAGCTCGCGTTGTCTGGAGGTTCCTGTCTCTTAATCCCTGACCGCCGGTAGCTTGGACTAGTTCCTATTACTACTATTTTTATGTTTTTTTAAATCTTTATTGTTTATAAAAATATTTAAAAATGTAATTTATAAGTTTTTAAACGAAATAAAGGAAATAACAATAAAAACCTATTTCGACTAAATGACATGATTGCCATTTCAACCGTAACTAAACTGAATTAATGTCCTGTCCAAAAAAGCTTGGTATAATTATCATGTCAAATAATGAGAAGATTATGTCAGCAGTTAATAGACATTGCCGTTAATGAGGTGCCAGGCAGGGAAGCCATATGTGCAGAAGGAATTGTTGCCAAACTTCCTTGCCTTGAACGCAGATAATATTAAGTTTATATGCTTTTTTGATGAGAACGCGTTTCAGGGTTTTGGATTTCCATCGCTAAGTTCTATAACATTTTCTCCGAGTTTGTCAACTTGTTATAAAAGCGAATACTGTTTATAAGAAATGACTTGCTTGTTTTAGCTAAACTACGTGACGATATTTAATTTACATTTTCTTCATGTCTAAATATTATTTTTTCATTTGCGTTGACCATGATTGTATAAACAAGGCAGATGTGAACGGAAACGGAGATTTCCCATCCGCAAAAAAAAAAAAATTGGTACCTACCTAAAGTTGTTCAGAAAAATCAGGTGCGCAGTACTCGCAACCGGAGAGCGAGTATGTCCAGATATGTGAACGTAAGCGAAGCAAAAGGAGTGTGTAAGGTCCGAAGCAGGTGGTAGTTTCTACCCACCCCCGCGGAAAAGATGCGTGAGTTTATGTAAACAGTTCGAAGTGGCCACCGTTTCATGCTCTCAGCACCAAGATAAATTCATACTGTATGTAGCTGAGCTTAGGGGCTTTATTTGAATCTTTTGGACACCCACAATTTACAGTGTTTCATCGGTTTCTATGCAAAACTCATTTATTCACAGCGACTAGGCAGACAAAGGCCGCCTTTGTACCTTTTTGTGTGAGAAAATATTTAAAAAATAAATAATAAAAGCGCATATTTCGTTTAAAACTATGCCTATTCAGGTTATTTACGAGTATAGTTCTAGCGTTGTACTGTGGATTGTTTTCAAACGAAGCACACCATCTCTATTTGAATAAGGTCTGATTTTTCAATCGACAAATAATTTTTATTCGTGCAATAAAATAGACGTTTGACAGATTTTGTATGGACGAACTGTCAAAAATTAAAAATTATTTTTCGAATAAAATTATCTGGCGTTGGTAAAATCAGCCCTTAGTCCGATACGAATAATTATAGAATTATCATCGGACTAAGGGCTGATTTTTCAATCGACAGATATTTTTTATTCGTGGAATAAAATTGACGTCTGACAGTTTTTGTATGGAAGAACTGTCAAAAGTTCTAAATTATTCCCCCGATAAAATTATCTGGCGTTGGAAAAATCTGCCCTAAATCAAATAGAGATGGAATGTGAATACGCGTAAGCGTGGATTGCTATTGGTATTATTTAGTATATTATTTGGTATTAGTCAGTAGTATCATTGATGTTGTTAAAAATTGGACAATGTTGGTCCTGACTATGCAACACTTCTTCTTTTTTTTCCAAAGACCTTTTTTGACACATTACATGCGATACATTTAGATACAACAAACAGGCTCGATAAATAAATTGAAGTTTCATTTCTGTCCGTTTTCACCAGCAACTGCGATCATCCCCGATCCGCCGTTGCCTAATGCTTAGCAACAGATTTCAAACAAAATTGACTTTGAACTTGACTTAAAAAACCACAGAAAATGGTTATACATGTAGATTTCGATCCACACACATATTAGGTCTTTACCTATGAAATTGCCGTATTGTATGAAAAAATTTAAACGAATTTTTTTCATGTATTTTTTATTTGTATTAATCAAAGTAATCACCCATGCAATCAATGCATCTTTGCCAACGCAGTGGCAGTTTATTGATGCCCTTCTTAAAGAAATCACCTGGACGGGAGGCAACCAATTCTTCAAAGGCATTTGTACTGCCTCTCGGGTATTGAATTTTTTTCCCGCCAAGAAGTTATCCAAATTCTGGAAAAAGTAAATAGTCTGTAGGCGCAAGGTCTGGTGAGTAGGGCGGATGACGGAGAGCTTCCAACCCCAGTTCTTGCAACTTGGAGACCGTCTGCTGTGCAGTATGAGGTCGCGCGTTGTCGTGCAGGAGCAGCGGAGACGAGCGATTGACCAATGCTGGTTGGAGATGTGCCAGCTTCTCCATCATTGTGTTCAGTTCTTCACAGTACTCATCTGCAGTAATGCTCACCCCGTTTGGTAAGAAGCTGTGATGAATCACACCGGCGCTAGACCACCAAACAGTGACCATCACTTTTCTAGGGGTAAGTTTTCGTTTAGGGCATTGTTTAGGTGCTGAACCAGGATCCAACCAACTTGCTGAGCGCTTGCGGTTATCAAACAGAATCCATTTTTCATCGCAGGTAACAATGCCGTTCAAAATTCCTTCATTTGTGTGTCTGTTGAGCAGCGCAAGGCACGTCTCGACGCGTACTTCGCGCTGGCGATAATTGAGTACGTGGGGCACCCATTTGTCAAGCTTTTTTACCTTGACAATTTGACGCAAATGGACCACTATTGTTTTGACGCTAACGTCGAAAGCTGCTGCTTATTCAGCCGTAGATTGTGTATCATCAGCTTCCACAATCGCCTTTAATTCGTCATTGACGACCAAAGTCTTCGGACGATCGCGAGGTTCATTTTTCAGGTCGAAATTTCCAGAACGGAAGCGAGCAAACCAATAACAGGTGGTGCGTTGGTTTGTAGTGTTAGCTCCGTAAACGTCGTTGATGTTGCGTGCCGCTTGTGCCGCGTTGCTGCCACGACGGTACTCATATTCCATAATTACTCGAATTTTTAACGCATCCATGATGACGAAAAAGATTGAAATGCGATGAAAATGTATCACTAATCAATAAACAAATGACTACTTTTGGAAAAAAAAATCCATGTTTTTAAAATAAAATTTATTTGAAATTAGAATTCTTACCCAAACAAAAATTATTTTGATTTGAAATGGCCAGTACTGCAGAACGGCAATTTCATAGGTAAAGACCTATTATATGATTATCGTATATTGTGATACAAAAGGTGAAACAGCAGTGGTTGTTTAGAGATCATCTTATGTTAGACTATTTAACTAGGCGTTGCTAAACTTGACGTTAAGGCGCTCCCCCTCGATTACAATCCAAGATTCCACTAGGCTATATAGGGCTTTGCAAGTCGACTGCGCAGTCAATTCAATTGCTGGGTACTGTAGAGAGTTACATATGTTACATATAATTAAATAGGTAGAAGTAACACGGCTAAGTCGCAGGCAACGGTTACATTACAGGCGAGTGCTCCCGGTGCGGGAGCGCCTTCAGTCAAAACAAGCATAGCATAATGGATGGATCTATGGATCCTTGATATCTAAATTAAAAATATTTTATTTTTATTTATATTTTATTTATAATCAGCCTATCATGTTCCCACTACTAGGACACAGGCCTACTCAGAGGGAGAGAGGGCAGTTTGAGAGTTTTGCAAAAAAAGCATAATCCAGATATTTCTTCAAAATCAAAATGTTTTATTTCACATAAACCTACATCGGCACTTATGAAACGTCAGAAGCTAGGTGCACGGTTGCAATTGGTCGTTTCCTATGGAGAAGAACCGGCAAGAAACTCCACGGTTACTCTTTTTAAAAATAATTGGCTTTTACAATGTTTCCAGATTACAGTAGGTATGGGAGGACAGCGCAGGACTGTCAACAAGTACCAAGTACTTGATAAAATAGAAAATGGTCTACAGATCTAAAGTCTATAAGGCCTAAAAAGCCCTCACATTTACAAAATAAGAATCTATCAAAAGGACAAAAAAAATAAATATGATTCTCATTAAAACCACTGATAAAGAGGTGAAAAATTTGAACTTCAGATCCGGAAATGTCACGATGTGCTTATAATGTCAATAGCCGTATACAAGCCGACTTCAAGCTAACAAAAGTCTCTATCTATTGTAATAATTACAGTGCTACGACCTACTAAGCGAGGGTCACCTCAGGCGGGAGACGATGTACCAGCTGATGAAGAAGAGCTTGGCCAAGTCTTCCAGAGACGACGATGTGGAAGAAGCAGTCAAGGTAAGGTTATATTAAGCGTTATCCTGTATTCCAGCTAAGGCAATATTGTTCCGCTGTCTCAAAGAATAGTGTCTATGATGAGAAACAGTAAAAAAATGTCTTTCTACAAAGCTGCAAGCTGCTGAACATATGGTGCAGAGTGTGTGATTATCAAAGACAGGGTATAGCAATCAAAATCGAAAGTCAGTTATTCAAATTAGGCGATAATCAACACTTTTCGGACGGTAAAATTACATATGACATTTTCCCAAAACGCTCACCGTTGACCACTTCCTAGTGCTTTAGCTGGGAAGAAGAAATCAACAAACTCCCCAGTAGCACAGGGGTCCTAAAAATCTCAACAAACTCCCCAGTAGCACAGGGGGCCTAAAAATCAACAAATTCCCTAGTAGCACAAGGGGCCTAAAAATCTCAACAAACTCCCTAGTAGCACAGGGGGCCTAAAAATCTCAACAAACTCCCCAGTAGCACAGGGGGCATAAAAATCAACAAACTCCCTAGTAGCACAGGGGGCCTAAAAATCTCAAAAAACTCCCTAGTAGCACAGGGGGCCTAAAAATCTCAACAAACTCCTAGTAGCACAGGGGGCATAAAAATCTCAACAAACTGCCTTGTAGCACAGGGGGCCTAAAAATCTCAACAAACTCCCCAGTAACACAGGGGGCCTAAAAATCAACAAACTCCCTAGTAGCACAGGGGGCCTAAAAATCGCAACAAACTCCCTAGTAGCACTGGGGGCCTAAAAATCTCAACAAACTCCCTAGTAGCACAGGGGGCCTAAAAATCTCAACAAACTCCCTAGTAGCACAGGGGGCCTAAAAATCTCAACAAACTCCCCAGTAACACAGGGGGCCTAAAAATCAACAAACTCCCTAGTAGCACAGGGGGCCTAAATATCGCAACAAACTCCCTAGTAGCACTGGGGGCCTAAAAATCTCAACAAACTCCCTAGTAGCACAGGGGGCCTAAAAATCTCAACAAACTCCCTAGTAGCACAGGGGGCCTAAAAGTCTCAACAAACTCCCTAGTAGCACAGGGGGCCTAAAAATCTCAACAAACTCCCGAGTAGCACAGGGGGCCTAAAAATCTCAACAAACTCCCTAGTAGCACAGGGGGCCTAAAAATCTCAACAAACTCCCTATTAGCACAGGGGGCCTAAAAATCTCAACAAACTCCCTTGTAGCACAGGGGGCCTAAAAATCTCTACAAACTCCCTAGTTGCACAGGGGGCCTAAAAATCTCAACAAACTCCCCAGTAGCACAGGGGGCCTAAAAATCAACAAACTCCCTAGTAGCACAGGGGGCCTAAAAATCGCAACAAACTCCCTAGTAGCACTGGGGGCCTAAAAATCTCAACAAACTCCCTAGTAGCACAGGGGGCCTAAAGATCTCAACAAACTCCCTAGTAGCACAGGGGGCCTAAAAAGGCCACTTAGGAAGAATCATAAAAGGATAACATAATGGACAGTTAACTGTTAAGTTAATCATACCAAATTCCATTGGTGAAGCATTTTTCAGTTATTTTTTTTGTCTATGCTAAAATACCAATCAATCCAATCCAAATCCAATCCCAGTCTCTTTGATTGTACCTACGTAGTGCAGCGAAAAAAAGAAAAGCACGGACTGTCTTCGCCATATTTATAATTCATAATATTATCCTTTTATGATTCTTGAAAGTGGCCTTTTCAGGCCCCCTGGTGTCTGTTCAGTTAGATGAACTTGATTCTATACAGCAATAGGCAAGTTACTAAATAATAATAATAGTAATGAGACAACTACCTACACGTATTAGATCCAGTAGCAAGACTAAACAAGATAGACATATATTCTTGCTATCTCCTTTGTGAGAAAAGTTATTATCTGACTCTGTTAGGTTCACAACTGCCTAACAACTAGTAGTTCCCTGGCACCACATTAACAGCATAACTACGTAAATGTCTATTAACTGCTCTCAAATTATGATTTTTATTTTTTTTTATTTCTTACATACTTCTTTGACATACTTAATCTTTTTATTATTTGACTTTATATACAGAAAATTATAATTTCAACTCTTTATTAGTGGCTGTAATGGTAATCATATCACTTGGTTTTAATAGGTTTTTATATTTTATTTATCCTTTTGATAGATCCTTTTATATTTTGTAAATGTGAGGACTTTGTAGACCTTGTAGACTTAATAGGTATAACGGCCTGGTGTCCGCAACTCCACATAAATGCGCGAATTTTGCGTACGGGTGGGAAAATCGATTATTCGATCCATCCCAGCTCCTCAAGGAAGGTCAGCAACGCCTTAATGTTACTGACCGTGTCACGTAGGGTACCGAAGTACTTTGCCCTGTACCTTGTAGTTCCTTGTAGACTTTAGATCTGTAAACCATTTTTTATTTTGTCAAGTACCAGGGGGCCTAAAAAGGCCACTTTGGCAGAATCATAAAAGGATAACATTTTGAATTATAATATGGCGACGACAGTCCGTGTTTTTCTTTTTTTCGCTGCACTACGTAAGTATAATCAAAGAGATTGGGATTGGATCTGGATTGGATTGATTGGTATTTTAGCACAGACCAAAAAAGTAACAGAAAAATACTTCACCAATGGGATTTGATACGATTAACTCAACAGTTAACTGTCCATTATGTTATCATTTTATGATTCTGCCAAAGTGGCCTTTTTAGGCTCCCTGGAGTCAATTAACAAGTAGACTCAGTAAATTGTTTACTGTCAGACAACAGTAATCGGTGACGATAACAAAAGAAAAGCTTGAAATTTTTTAGACCAGTCAAAATAGACAGAAATAAACTGTTACTTCGGAATCTCTTTAGGGAGAGAATCTCTTTTTATTTATTTTTTAGATTGGAATTTCTTTATTTTTCTCTTTATAGGAGTCGGGACCTCTTCCGTCTTATTACAAAACGAAATCTAGCTTCAGTTCTAGCCTAAACCTTTGAGCCAATAATTGTATTTCAAACTTTATTTCGGTTTAGGTAAAGTCGTTTTCAAAATACAACTGAAACCTGTATTCACGATTGTCCTAATCATGTCAACGGCCAAATTAGCTTCTGCCCTCGACTTTATTAACGTGAAAGCCGTAAGACACGACATTAAACTAAAAAGGTTATGCTTTCGACTCCTATGCCAGGATTTGCCGATTGTTCGTCGTCATTGTTTTAAGGTAGTAACATAAACAAAAAATTTCTAACCCTAATTTTCCAAGCCCGACTTAGTGTAATTTATTACACTAAGCAGTCCATATAACAATAAACTATGACTCTGTCGCAAATGGCTATAACTTTTCAGTAGGTAAATATGGCTTAATATTTATTAATTATTATACATTATTTGACCAACTAGCTGGCGGGTCATCTATTAACCCACCATAGACACTGTTTGAACTGGTTTAAACAAGGTTTACACAACAGGTTTACACTGGTTTAAACAAGGAGAGTCTAAGTTTACTCGACAAGATTATGGCACCATTTTAAATTATTTGATCAATGATAATGATAAATGATAAATGATTTATTTTCTGTAAGTAGGTTTTTACAAACACTTTTACACGTCATCATATTTTTTAAACTAGATGTGGTTGGCGTTTCCTATCTGACTACTCTGAGAAGAAAGGCCGAAACAAACTCAGAGGTCACAGTCTCTTTTAAAGTCCAGACAAAATCTTGGTCAGATCGTGTGAAGACCATGTAGATTGATGTCTGAAATGGTCTTTTGAGGAAAGAACCACACAGATTGAGCGGACCTGTCCAATCAGTGCACGCATTTGTCAAAAATCGTGCAGCTCGACTCAGAAATGAGGAGCTCAACGATTCGACGAACAATACCAAAGAAAGGACATTTGGGTAGGCCGCGTAAATTACTCAAACTGCCAGATCATGATTAAAACTAAGAAGGAAAACAGAAAAAAAAATGACCCACATAGTCCTCACATTCACAATAATTAAATGAAAAGAAAAATTAAAAATACTTTACAAAGTAAATATTCAAATATTCATTTGGTTTCAGATCAAGCCAAGATCAAGCCTAAAAAGGTCACTTTGGCAGAATCATAAAAGGATAACATAATGGACAGTTAACTGTTAAGTTAATCGTATCACATCCCAATGGTGAAGCATTTTTCAGTTTTTTTGTCTGTGCTAAAATACCAATCAATCCAATCCAAATCCAATCCCAATCTCTTTGTTTGTATCTACGTAGTGCAGCGAAAAAAAGAAAAACACGGGCTGTCTTCGCCATATTATAATTCATAATGTTGTCCTTTTATGATTCTCCAAATGGCCTTTTTAGGCCCCCAGATCCTTAGAGCTTATTCTGAAGAGGTCGGGCTGTAACAGCCGCGACTTAAGTTTTGTAGAGTCGTAGGTTCAAACCCAGGCGCTTTACTTTGTGTAAATTATTTAATAACTTTTGCACTAAGTGGGGCCTTTTCGAAAACCTACTTCAGGCACCAGCTCTCTGTGTGAATGTATATAGTTGAAAACTGTTAAGTGCTACAAAACCACTGTGAGAGAAAATAAATAAACTTATTATTATTATAGTTATGGAATGAATGAAGTGTACAGTTGTGAGCGAAATATTATAATCGAAAGAAGATATAAATCGTCTGTATTAAATAACTGCATTAAATTCGTTTCCAATCTCCGTATTTAAGACCATGTATCCGAGCACTGATTGCTTTTATAACGGTTACCCAATTCGTAAGCGCAGCGCATTGAGGATCTGTCTATGTTGTTTTCTAATCCCCACAAACCCACTTCTCCTTTTCCATATTATTCAACACTTGTACTTTGCCCATAGTAAAATTCTTCGTCCTAACAACAATCATCTTTCGTCATTGTGTTGATTCTGTTATAAATAACAAATAAATATAATCGTCGCCTGCGACCCAGGATGAAAAGTAGCCTATCTCCTTCTCCAAAACATGGTCTACCCATTTATCAAAACTTTTAATTTAAAAAATATCAAGCTAAATCCTAAACCGGTCATGCCATTTTCAAGGGATGATCTTTCATATATGCGGCAATTGGTTTTTATTTATATAGATATTTTATTTACTAAAGAAAAGATAGTAGCTCCACATAGCCTCCACATAGTTTCTGAAGATGTTCTTCTGCTCTGGCATCAGACCCTCAGCAAATCATATAGGTACAGAAGAAAAAAAAAAGAATAATTCCCTTTGGCGAGTTAACACCTTATGGCTGCATTTCCACCAATGATGAGCGAGGAAGAGTAGCGAGGAATGTGTGTAAAACTAACCAATAACAAAGCTAACTTAGTTCAAGCTATGAAAATGAAGCGATGTTATGTTTGGTTTCACACACAGCCCTCGCTACGCATCCTCGTACATCTCTGGTGGAAACGCAGCTTACCTACACCTATGTATGGACAATTGGCAATAAATCACAAACCATATAGAAAACTGTATCTATATCAGTCAAACCGTTTTGTAGATAAACTTGAACATCCGTTTTTGGTACACACATAATCCCTCACCCTAAACACACATAGTACCTTCTTCGTTGCGTGAACACCTTTTCCGTTCCGCCGCGCGCCGTGTGGGTAAAAACAGGCATGATGTTATGTATTCATCCACTGACCTCTGTTATACATTATACAGGTCAGTATATTCATCATACACTTAACGCCCTCTATGTCAATATAAAGGAATTAAAACCTTTGCAAGGCTTCCTAGCGGGAAAAACTGGAACCTTCGTGGAAACTGAAAGCTGACATTACAGTGCATTGCAATCTGACGTTTCAGCTTTCTCCTTACCAGGATAGATGGCACCACTCACCTGTGGGATCATGTTTTCTAGAACGAGTTGTGTGATGAAATTTTTATTTCTGTAAGTAGATCGTCCAAGACACGTTTACAAGTACATTTTTAGTTAGTATTTTGAAACTTTATGCCTATCCTAGCTGACTGATCTCTGAGAATAAATGCTGAGACAAACTTAGGAGTCATGGTTTCTCTGTCAAACATTACGTATATTGCTATGATGTGTGAGTCTCACAATGCAGGGCCATGTCTGGAAGGGCCCTTAAAAGAAAGAGCCTTAGCAGCTATGAGTTGACCTGTCCCGACAGACGACACGCGTGCATATTGCGTGCGTGTTGAGTCACCGTGTAGCTTAACCCTATTTTAGGGAGCTCAACGACACCGTCACTCGAAGCCACCAGATCTGCAGGACAGTGTTAAGGCTGGGTTCACAATTTCCGCATTAGTTTCAATTTAATACAAATTCTGTTCCTTTGTTTATTCTATCTTGTAGATGGTGCTTATCTGGATACTGTGACACTGGCTCTGGTTTTTATATAGCTAGCAGCGTCTCGTGGTTTCACTCGCTTAAGTGTAGATCCCTTTCGAAAGACACGTGGCGCCATCTATTATCATAATAACATTATTGTTGTTTTCCTCGGGAACAGCACTTTTTTTCGGGATGAAATGTACCCTATGTCCGTTTCTGTACACATGACAACGTATATGCAAAATTTCAGGATGATCGGTTCAGTGGTTTAGGCGTGAAAAGTAACAAACAAACAAACAAACTTAATTTCGCATTTATAAATAATATTAGTTAGGATTAGTTAGGTTTAGGATTAATACCGACAGTACTTTGGTTTGGGTGAAGGAAGGCGTGGCTCCGCTGTGGAACTTATTTGATATTACCGTTATTAAGTATTCGAAATATTAATGAAGTTCTAACTTCTAATTGGTACACACAAATACAACAAGCAATATTCTATCTTTTGTTTAATGTAAACGACTAGGTTTTCCGACAGCAAGTGTAGAATTCACTTGACACAATTATTTTGTCGAGACAAACATAAATCAAGTTGACATTTAGGTTTTAGGCTTAGTAAGAAGCAATTCAGTTTGCGGCCTTTCAAACGGCGCTGTCCATGGGGCCTAAAAAGGCCACTTTGACAGAATCATAAAAGGATAACATAATGGACAGTTAACTGTTAAGTTAATCGTATCAAATCCCATTGGTGAAGTATTTTTCAGTTAGCACATTTTCGAAATGTCTTCTAAAAAAAAGATAACTGGAAATATCTGTTTCTATGGAAAGTTTAAAATCGGTCTAATTTGGCTGTAACACTATTTTTTGAAAATGTTCTCTACTAACTTTTTAGACCTTTGTATTTTGCATACGTACGAAGTTTCCTTAAAATCGGCTCATTCACTTCGAAAAAAAAAGGACTTGAAAGTTTGTATGAAATGCCGTTCGGCGTAAACGCTCTTAAGTAATTCATGGCCTGTCCTTGGTTTGTTTACGTCAAAAAACATATGCGTAATAAATTACTAATCATTGCTATAAAATGTAAAAATCAATAGTCTCATTTTCTTTTAGTATAGAAGCTCTTTTTGCTATTCTGCATCGCAACAATCTCCGAGCCAACCGCAGTTATTCCGATTCAAATCCGATTTAGTCTCGTAACGCTGAATATTACCTACATTTTCTGTGACGCTGATAATACCGTAACTAGGCTTCAAACCTGAAAGTTTTATAAAAATGGAAGTAGATAATGTTGCCTTTGTTAAAAGGACTCACAAAGCCCTCATGTTCTGCATCCATTTTCCCGTGGCTGAATCTATCGCGATAACATTTACAAAATACAAAAAAAAAAAAAATACGAAATGTTTTATTCAAGAAATTTGTTACAACAATGGGTGGTTGTGTTTGGGGACTCCTTTTAAGCAATTTTTGCCTGTGTTAGGAGGCCTCAGTGTGTGGAGGATTTACGGTTACAGTTTGACCGCTAAGATCGCAGGTGTTGCGCGCTTTGAAATACGAGTATGTATGTACGAGGGTGCCTACCATTTTGTTCATGAGTGGCGATACTTAAATTTTTCGCTGAGGATAATGTATTTACGCCATCTACCTTCATAAATATAGGGCGTGATTGTAAGCTTTCTAAATGCATTATTGTTATTAAGAGCGATTCGAAATGTTGGAATTGCAACATATTGGTAATTTTGCAATACACTTGCAACTTTTACTGCCGGCGTGACCACATCTTTGTCTCATTTAACGTGAAAGTTATTCTTCAAAGTGTACACAGGGTTATTGGTAAAACATTAGCAACCTCTTAAGAGGTCATTGTACTCATCATTATGAACAACTTTTACTATGGGACCAAACCTGAAAACGCGAAAAGAAATCAGCTGTTCCCTACATTTTGACGAGTTATACGAACATAAATGTATGGAACAGCTGATTTTTTTCGCGATTTCTGGTTTGGTCCCATAATAAAAGTTGTTCATAATGAGAGTACAATGACCTCTTAAGAGGTTGTTAATGTTTTACCAATGACCCTGTATTCTTTTGCCATACATATATTGGATATATTACAGGTCATCATCATCATCATCATTTCAGCCGAAAGGTGTCCACTGCAGGACTTAGGCCTCCCCCAAGCATCGCCTCTTTGGCTGGGTCTGTGCTTTTTGTACCCATGGGATTCCTGCTGTCTTCACCAGGTCGCGGGTCCACCTTAAGGGAGGCATTCCAACACTACATCTTCCGGTACACGATCGCCACTCCAAAACCTTTCGGCCCCATCGGCCAGCTGTTCTGCGAGAAATATGTCCTGCCCACTGCAACTTAAGTTTGGCAATTCTTCGGGCTATGTCAGTTACTTTGGTTCTCCTTCGGATCTCTTCAATTTCTGATTCGATCACGTAGGGAAACTCCATGTATAGCTCTTTCCATTACCGTTTGCGTGACTTTCAGCCTTCTGATGAGGCCTATTACAAGTAGAGAAAGACATATCATTACTCTTATTAAATTGGCCTTTGTCGGTGTTATCTATATACAGGGTGTTTGGTGCATCGTTTGCCAAATGGAATTGGCCGAAAGGAGAGGTCATTTGCTATCTCTTAAGGCCCAGTAACTCATTCCTTGTTTCACTGCTTTTTTTATAATGACTTTTTAATTTTTATTTGGAGAAATACAAGAACTCTGCATTTAAGCTTATTTTTTTTAAAGTTATGAGTATAGCCTTCAAATTTTATTTTAATTCTTATGTTTACTCTTGTATGGTTCTATGAAATAAAAAAATTACTTGCTAATAACATCCAGTTTTCTTTTTAATAACTCCCAAAGTTTTTGAAAAAAGGAAAAATACACTTAACACTCAACTTTAAATTGCTGTAAAAAAAAAACTAAAAGCGATCGGGATCTTCGAATTATTTTAAAAGGTTCTCTAGTTTGTCCCCTTTCCAACGGTGTGCAATATACCAAAAAAAACGTTTAATAACCATCTAGGTATAAAGTACTTACGTACTGGAGCTGACATTGCGAACAAAATATGTTGTACAGCGTGGCAACGCACGTTTTACAGAAAATACAATAAACTTACCGGTGAAACGTCACTCCTTGACTTTTATTCAATTTTCTAGAGTGGTTTGAACAGTATCTCAATACACACGAAGGCATTTTTAGAATTAACTGTATGAGTGCTACGTGTCACGTCGCGACAAGCGTCCGGCGCAGACTAAGGACTTCTGGTCCATGGACCACAAAGCGTGCTACAAATTATCGATTCGCGGCGGCCACTCTAGTACGTAAGTACTTATATCTCAATGTTAATAACTTCAGTAATTTGCTAAATTTGTAATCGAGACACATCAGGCTGATATTCGATATTACGGTAAGAACACTAGTTTTCACATAAATAACATTCTTTGAGTAAGTGGATAGTGTTATCTCACTCTTATGCAGTCTCTTATCTATTTCTAGGGTCCTAACATTCTTCGAACTTGAAATAAAAAATAAACTTTTATTTAATAAGTACCTAATTATAAATTTTGTTCAAATTGTCCTCCACTATTGCGTACACACGCGCGACATCTTCTTATTACACTCGGACGTGGATGATCCGAACTTTTTAAAAAGATTTTCTACAAACAGACTTACCCTAATTATTAGGTCAGCTACCAATTTTCAGTGAAGACCTGTCTTTTGTTTTTCATCAAAACGATTATCCCGCTCACTGGAGATTAACCGCCAGGGAGTACAACATCCAAATGTTGCATTCCCAGAATCATGGATTGGGAGGGATGGCCCTATTCCTTGGCCTCCGTTCCCCAGACCTGACTCTGTTAGATTTTTACATCTGGGGATGGCCCAAAGAACTTGCTTACTCCACGGAAGTTGAGACTAGGGATGATTTAATCCAACGCATTGAGGCGGCTTTCGTCACTATCAAAGCAGAAATACGTTTACACACCACTACAGTCGAGATAAGACGAAGATGTCGCGCGTGTGTACGCAATAGTGGAGGACAATTTGAACAAAATTTATAATTAGGTACTTATTAAGTAAAAGTTTATTTTTTATTTCAAGTTCGAGGAAAGTTAGAATCCTAGAAAGAGATAAAAGACTGCGTAAGAGTGAGATAACACTATCCACCTACTTAAAGTATGTTATTTATGTGAAAACTGGTGTTCTTACCGTAATATCGAATATCAGCCTGATGTGTCTCGATTACAAATTTAGCGAATTACCGAAGTTATTAAACTTTTTTTTTTGTATATTGCACACCGTTGGAAAGGGGACAAACTAGAGAACCTTTTAAAATAATTCGAAGATTCCGGTCGCTTTTAGTTTTTTTTTACAACAATTTAAAGTTGAGTGTTAAGTGTATTTTTCCTTTTTTCAAAAACTTTGGGAGTTATTAAAAAGGAACTAGATGTTATTAGCAAGTAAATTTTTAATTTCATAGAACCATACAAGAGTAAACATAAGAATTAAAACAAAATTTGAAGGCTATACTCATAACTTAAAAAAAAATTAAGCTTAAATGCAGAGTTCTTGTATTTTTCCAAATAAAAATTAAAAAGTCATTTTAAAAAAAGCAGTGAAACAAGGAATGAGTTACTGGGCCTTAAGAGATAGCAAATGACCTCTTCTTCCGGCCAATTCCATTTGGCAAACGATGCACCAAACACCCTGTATATAAAAGAAAGTCGTGTTAGTTACACTATTTATAACTCAAGAACGGCTGAACTGATTTGGCTGAAAATTGGTGGGCAGGTAGCTTAGAACCAGGAGACGGACATAGGTTACTTTTTATCCAGGAGTAGGATAGGAGTAGTGTAGGAGTAGGTTAGGAGTAGGGTAGGAGTAGGGTAGGAGTTGGTTAGGAGTAGGTTAGGAGTAGGGTAGAAGTAGGGTAGGAGTAGGGTAGAAGTAGGTTAGGAGTAGGGTAGGAGTAGTGTAGGAGTAGGGAAGGAGTAGGATAGGAGTAGGTTAAAAGTAGTGTAGGAGTAGGGTACGAGTAGGGTAGGGGTATGGTAGGGTAAGGGGTAGGACACCACGCGAACGAAGTAGCGCCGGGCAGCTAGAAATAATTTATATGGCAAAACAACGTTTGCCTGGTCAGCTAGTATACAAATAAATCATAAATTAAATTCACTTCTTATTTTGAAAATTATAAGTCATTATTAGGTTTAAGTATTATTCCGGTATATTACAAGCTTTTGATTGCTTCGTTCGTATGTATTTTCAGTTCAAAATTTGCCGATATAATCTAGTTTCCATTAAATTCCTGGCATCCATTAAGCTAATGATAGAATTCTGTTTATATGAATAAAATAATACGTGAATAACCAGACTAGCGCCAGACATTCTGTGAACCCGATGGCCGTTCTAATTTGAAACAAGCTCTATGCCGATTAATGTCAGCGAACTAATGTGTCTATAAATAAATGCGGTTTCCAATATGGCGGCATTTTTGGCAGCTATTCTGGTTAATACAGTTTTAAATTATTTTATCTCCCACGGGAAAGTCTTACGAAGAGACGGACTTCATAGAGAAATGGAAAGAAAATAGAAGAATTCTTATCCTTAAAGTTAGAAAAAGTCTTAATGAGGCTTTGGTTTCAAATAAAGAATGATTTTATAATATTAGAATCATTGTACACTTTTTTACTATAATTTTTTTATACACATCCAAGTTCCTTTTATAGTAGTTAGGTAAAGCCAGAGAAATTAATTGTTTAGCAAATTGGTTACAAACATAAATTGCCTGTAGGTAAGTATATTTCAATCACGTCACAACTGTCATCCTTTGACAGTTGTATGAAATGGCCATAACACAGTTAATGCCTTTTCACTGCGTCTATGTATCAAGACACAGAGTTCTCGGTACCATTTGCGTCTTGTCGCTGCGACTAGACGCAGAGCTGTCGTTTGCGTCTGCGACTAGTTGTTACGACAGATCTCGTGCGGGAAGCGGTCATTTTAGTTAGCATTAAAGTGACCTCGTAATAGTCTTAATTGAGTGTACTAAGAATCGTTATATTTATAACAGTACAAGCGTGTACCAAGGTTCCTATTCAATAATACTCCAATCGGAAAGCTTTGTGTGGATTGCTGAAAATGGGGTCATAGGTTCGAGTTCCAGGTGAGGTTATTAGGTTTTTCAATTTGGAATTTCTAAATAGCAGCTTATAGTCCGGTATTCTGCCCGGACATTACAGACGTAATGTGGTTGTAGAGACTTTTTTTTTCTTTCTTATTAAATAAAGTCGTAGGTGTATAGGTAACATTTTGATCCCTCAAGTTTTAAAATGTTATAGTGCTATAGCATTCAATTTCTCACGACTCTTTACGAATACTTTCAAAAAGAGCACGGTTTGGCGTGGTTTCGAACCAACGTATTGCCCAAAGTCGCCACTCAATACCGAATGTCAAAAGGAAAACTGTTTCTGGGAATGGAAACTATACTCGTATACCTACACATTATATGTTTTTCTTTTTAGGGTTCCGTACCAAAATGGTAAAAAGGAACCCGTAGGGTGAGACTCAGTCTGTCTGTCTGTCTGTCACAGTTGGATATCTCATGAACTACTAATGCTGATAGCATTAGTAGTACTTGAAATTTGGAATAGTTTTAGGTGACGTTTGCCCAACTATTTTGCAAATAAGAAATAAATAAAAATATATGTATATTTTTTGCAACAGGGACTGAAAGTGGGTCTGAAAAATTCGAAGTGGGGTGGGGAACACCCAAATATTCCGAAATATTTTATTCCGAATTTCGATGTTCCGATTTTCAAAAGTCCGAATTTCATAATACCTAAGAACTAAAATGTCTATTATTAAAAATCACGAAATTTATTTTACCGAAAGTGTAGTGTAGTAAATGCGATTTGTATGTTTTCCGATTTTCATTTGTTCGAAGAATCAAATGCTCGATGGGTTCTCGGTCTGAAAAACGATATTCCGATTTTAAATTTTCCGAATAGGTAACCTGCTAAAATTAGGATCTGATTCAATTTGTATAATATCAGTTACGTATATAAATTCAAAATCTTTATGTCAAGTTTAATAAAATTTAAAAACGTCTACTTTGGGAGTAATATTTGTGTATTAATATTATTTTTTGGGTTTTCTTCTCCTTATATGTATATTGTACCGGCCAAACCCGATTTTAGGATGGACTAGTCTCGCCTAGGCCAAACCAGTTCTCCCTACACGCGATAGGACAAAGCCTTTGGGTGACATCGGTTGCATGGTTGCGGTAGGTCGATAGGCGACGTAGGATGCAAGAGCGAGCGAAGGGCACCCCGAGGTTAGGTTTGGTTAGGTTACTTTAAACCCTTTACCCTAGCGAGCGAATTACAATACAAATACTTTTACCGTGCGTCGAAGTCAAGTAGTGTCGCAGTGAAAATCTTTCGCGGTAACGTGCATATCGAAGTGTAGTGGTGTCGCACAAAGGGTCTTTCGAGTAACGTGCGACGCAATTTTGTAGCATCGTATTAGCATTTCTCGATATTTTGTGCGTCGATATTTCGTATTCTACTTGTATATTTGTCTTGCTATACAGTTTTACAAGGCGTTTTTATTTCGGAATTTTAATTAATCGTAATTCGTATTTTTGATGTTTCGAATTATCATTAATTCGGACTTTTTGAAAATAGAAATTATAAACGTTAGAAATATTGAAATTTCGGAATTATGAAAATAGGATGAATGATATAATCGGAGTTGTTATATTAGGAATTTTGAACCATTCGGAACTATGAAAATCGGTATTTTGAAATTCGTATTTGTGACTGTCGGAATAAAGTTTTTCGTATTTATGTAGTGTACCCCATGTGGGGTATCATATGAAAGAACGCAGTCTGCACATTCTCAAACATTTTTTCTTTTTTTTTTAGGCCGCATAGTTTTTGACTAATGATGAAAAATGTAAAAAAAATCTCTGACGAATATAGGCCTCGCCGATGAAAGTTTAAAACATATGATGGTACGGAACCCTCGGTACGCGAGATTTTTTTTTTCAATAATAGTTGTCTAATTTGTACCTACACTAGGCCTCTGTTGACAGCTTAAGTTTGCCGTATGTTATTACTACCCAGAATTTGATCCTTATTAGGGACACTATCGAGTGGTGTAATAATACAGTGTGTGTTTTTTTTAAATCAAAATCAACGGGATCGATTCCTGGCTACAAATTATGACTTTTCAAAAATCCAATGATGCAGTTTAGTTGTCATCGAAATCGAATCCGCGACTCCTTTGAGTACTTTTCGCTATTCCTCATAGTTTCGGATTTGGCCATCCACGTCCACTTGAAAAATTCAAACTGTATATCCTTCTTATTCTGTTTAAGAAATATCTTTTAAATGGGTCCAATATTGGAGGAGAAAATAGGCGAGAGCCAAACCTCGAATTATGATTTTTTACTTAGGCTTTTTCAAAAAGTCTCTCCGACCGCATTTCCTCATATGGAGTGAAAACAGCGGTTGTAAGAAATTACAAGCGCTATTATGCAACTCTACTGGATCTATTAAATAGAGTCTATAAGGCGCCCCCTTAGAGCTATAGCAGCTGCAGAAGGGTTACATAGCGCGCTACGCAGCTGACTCTTGCAGCTTCTAACTGTAGTTATATACTCTATAAAGCTCATAAGCAATATTTTGTGCTGGTTGGGTTAATTACCCAAGAACATTGTCTAGTCCGCTCCTGCCCAAACGCAATAAGTAATTAAGGGGGAAGCGCTAAGATAGCCCGCGAAATTCAATTTTTCTTAAGTTTTTTGCAATTTGCTGGTCAGTATTAAGTTGTACGTTGATTAAAATATGATTCGCGGCCGTAACAAATATGTATTTACAGAATTATCATCACTAAAGTCATCAACACAATTATCTAAGACAAAGTGATCCCGCTGAATGAATAATTCATGAAATCTTGACATTTTACAATTATACTAACTTAACAAGTTGACCTACTAACCAACTGATCCTAATGATTATAATTCTGTAAATACGTATTTTTTACGACCTCGAATCATATTTTAATCAACGTATGTACAACTTAATACCGACCAACAAATTGCCAAAAAACGTAAAAAAATAATAATTTCGCGGGCTACTGGCGCTTTCGCCTTAGTAAAAGCGGTGCTAATTCGCTAAACTTTTTATATTAATACGTGTAACTAGAATTGCATCAATCACACTCTGGTTTCTACTTCCATGTTTAATTTCCCGCAACTTTGTCTGCGTGAAATTTCTTGTTTTCCCCCTATCCATCCAGTCGCATCGCATCGCCAGTCCGCGCTAATACTTCGTTTTCGCTCAGCGTTCTTTCAGACTTTTCTTGTCTTTGCTCGGCTCCTAACGTGATGCAAGCCTTCTTCAGTCATCTTTACATAGCAAGACCTCTCCGTGCCTCGGAAAGCACGTTAAGCCATTGGTCCCGGCTGTAATTCCTGGATCTTTGACAGTCGTAATGGGTCGTCAGAAGCCAGATCGTCTGACAACTAGTCTTACCAAGGGGTATCGTAATACCCAGTAACTGGGCTGTGGAGGTCAGATAGGCAGTCGCTTCATTATGTAAAACTAGCTTCTGCCCGCGACTTCGTCCGCGTGAAATTTCACCCTCCCCGCATTCACCCTCTTAGGGGTGGAATTTCGAAAAACCCTTTATTAGTGGATACCTACTCTTTACAAAGAACACACACTCCAAATTTCATGTCTCTAGGTCCAGTGGTTTAGGCTGTGCGTTGATATATCAGTCAGTCAGTCAGGACTTTGAATTTTATATGTATAGATACTGGTATTCAACTGCATCTGGTTAGACTGGAAGCCAACCCCAACATAGTTGGGTAAAGGCTTGGCTAGGATGGTGAAATTACATTAGCCAAAATCGGTAAACAGTATTATTGCACACTACAGTGCAATGCTGTATTATTACTTTATTGTATTATTATTACAGGGTTATTATTATTATATTTTATTATTATTATTTTCATATCTCGGGACCATGGGGTCCCAGTCCTTTGGAAGGGGGCCGAAGCCAACTCGCAGAGGCCCCTTAGGAAATTTTAATGAAATGAGGCACCAACCGACGATTATCCCTGTATGCGCTATGCAAGTGCACCCAAGGATAACCCCCGGTTGGTGTAGGACTATTGCAGGAAATGGAAAAATAAAAAGTTGTACTATGGGTTTGGGTGGCTAAAGTGGACTGGTTACCAAGAACTATGACCCCTGCCTGATCAATGTTTTATATATACACGGATAAAATGGCAGGGGGTGACTGGCACACTCAATAATGGACCCCCGGAAACGGTTGCTAGCACATGGTGACGTAACGACAAGGGGGCCACATGTCCTGAAGTGCTTATGAGGAGTGGAGAGGTATTCCACGGCTATCAGGACAATCCCAGAAGTACCTACAGTCAAGATCCCTACCAGCATCTTACTGGAATACTTCCTTCCTCCGAGCACGTTTGCTCTTGCAAATCTCCACTCAAGCCGGCCAAGGCACTAAAGGCAAGAATGAGGTCGGAGCTTTGTTCCTCATCATTGTTCACTCCAGTCGGCCAATAAAGGCAAGCCAGAGGGGAGGAAAAAGACTTCTCCCAGGAGATAGGGTCCGTGGGGTCGCTACTGCCCAACAGCTCGCCACATGCTGCCCTGCGGGTTTCTGTATTATATTATTATTAGTATTGCATTTTGATTAGAATTCTTCTGGACATGTTTATAGGTGCATTAGAATACTAGTTGCAAGTGCTGGTTAATTTATTATACATTTTACAATAAAAAATAAACTTTTTGTAGCAAAAACAGGGATCGTTTAAGAGGAAAAACAAGTACTTTTAAAACTGTTGTTATTATTTTAGTCCCGAATCCGTATAAACGAATGTTTGCAAATTCCATGACACACATAACTCAGTGAGAATTTTACATTTAATTTAGCGATTGCAGAAACGGGAGAAACCCTGTAAATATCAACAAAGAAATAAAAGTACATATAAAGTTCCTTGGCCTTATATTTAATTTTAGCATTTACAGATTTAAATGCTACTAGAGTAATGCGTTTTGCTGTCATGCATATCTAGGAGGGAAATCTGTACATACATTGTTTTATTTTTATAATTTTCACCAGCTTCCGTGAACAATTCTTTTGCTGATAATATAGTTTTTGGAATTAATGTCTGTTTGTCTGAATGTAGGTACCTATATTCTAACATGACACAAGTACTAGCCGATGAAGGATACTGTTAAAATTTTGCATAGTTATTCATTATCACTCTATTTGCTATGGGGGGGGGGGGGGTGAATGAGCAATATTGCTGTATATTCTTATTCTTCTAAAGCTTACCGCAAATTTTAAAATGACGAGCGAGAGAAGGAGAGAACGAGAGACAAGTTAGAATATTGCAGATAGTTACAGATTATTTTGTTTTTAAATGACGAGAGAGAGAAGAAGAGAACGAGAGACAGGTTAGAATATTGCAGATAGTTACAGATTATTTTTGTTTTAAAATGACAAGCGAGAGAAGGAGAGAACGAGAGACAAGTTAGAATATTGCAGATAGTTACAGATTATTTTTTTTTAAGATGACGAGCGAGAGAAGGAGAGAACGAGAGACAGGTTAGAATATTGCACATAGTTACAGATTATTTTGTTTTAAAATGACGAGCGAGAGAAGAAGAGAACGAGAGACAGGTTAGAATATTGCAGATAGTTATAAATTTTTTTTTGTTAGCCTATATTGTCCCACTGCTGGGCAAAGGCCTGGCGCCACTAGCGGTTCAGCGACTGCATTGTAAACCTAAGTTCGATCTCCAATAGTTGATATATTTTGTGCTTCTTTTTTAGGGCTCCGTACCCAAAGGGTAAAAACGGGACCCCATTACTAAGACTTCCATGTCTGTCCGTCTGTCCGTCCGTCCGTCTGTCTGTCACCAGGCTGTATCTCACGAACCGCGACAGCTAGACAGTTGAAATTTTCACAGATGATGTATTTCTGTTGCCGCTATAACAACAAATACTAAAAACAGAATAAAATAAATATTTAAGGGGGGCTCCCATACAACAAACTTGTTTCTTCGGCGTTTTTGCCTTATGGTACGGAACCCTTCGTGAGCGAGTCCGACTCGCACTTGGCCAGTTTTTTACATTTTGTAATACCGTGTGATAATTCGATGAACATATATAGAAAAATATTAAGGTTTACGTCTCTTCTGTCATCTATGGTTCTAACAAACATAAATATCTTTGGTTAGGTAATTACTATTCAATCTACTATTATATTATTTTAGTGATAGCTGCGTTCTTCAGGATAACCTAAACCTAGGAAGAACCTTAACCCTATTTATGTATGTGTGTACCTAGTTTGAATAGGTTTTTTATGTTTTCGTACCTCAAAAGGAAAAACGGATACCTCATAAGATCACTTCGTTGTCCGTCTGTCAAGACTCTTTTTCTCAGGAACGCGTAGAGTTATCAAGTTGAATTAATATTAAATACTCAGTGCTGCCATCCCTTGAAGAAGTGAACAAATCAAACTTCTAAGTCAACGCAATCAAAAGATAGCGTTTATATAGATAGCGCTAATGCCGCATATTTTGACACTCGCAAGGGAATCAAAACCTATTGGGTACTTCCCGTTGACCTAGAATCATGAAATTTGACAAGAAGCAATGTCATGTAGCACAATTAGGAAAAAATTTGCAGCTACATACCTACAAATTTGTACGGAACCCTCGGTGCGCGAGTCATTAGTTTAGTCGCGAGTTTTTTTTATCATTGTTTCTCTCAACCAGTACACTTGCCATCTAATCTCTTCACCACCCTTGGTTGACTGGTAGAGAATGCCTAAGGCGTTAAGTTCGCCTTTGTATCTTTTTTGTGTGCGAAAAGTTTAAATAGGTATTTACATAAATAATCTATAAGAATGCAATTGTGTATTAGCTTTTATCATTAGGTAGTACGTATATGCAGGAACGCAGGCGTTCATACTTATGTGTGGCAGGCAGCATCTACATCCACATGCGACCTACCACACCATGACGTCACAAGCAGATTTTACCGCGCTACTAGCAAATATACGACGTCCCGACATCAATCGTCGAGTAGTTGCCCACCAGACATACCCATTACCCGCCTGGTCGGAGTCGGAGGATCCTCCCTTTTCTATGGAGGGAGAGTGAACTTTAGACCCTGTTCCTCATACCTTTATAAATTCACTACGAAAAACGCTTCGCAAGCAATGGTCAATTGCACACGGACAACTGTATGTCGTTTGCTCCCGCGTCACCACCAGTCCTGAATCTCTGTACATTTTGGTTGCTGAGACCAAAACTACAAACGAGAAGTTTTATAAATATCTAGCTGTTACTTTAGTATATTTTGGTGCCTAGTTATAAAGTAAAGGCGCATGTTGGGTCTGACCGCGTGGCTTTTCTAAACTGTAACGGTTTTTGATGCTGTTTTCACCATCATTTAGAGAATTTATTCCGGAAGGTTTATTTTTGTATTATAAGTACATTTATATTAAACTTAACATAATATAATACATGAATCTCTATGGTTTTCCCAGTCGTGAAAACTATGTGAAACTGGAGCGCTATTAACATAAAGCAACTATGATGCAGTTTTCTAGTAGGCAGTAATGCCTGTCGTGTTAACTACTTCAATAGACTTATCCTGATTGTGACAGAAGTGGGCTTACAACAGTGCACTGCCCCGTGTGATGGGGTCAGATGGGGCTCATGACCTCTTCAGTTCACCGTAGCCACAATGGAATAACGGGTAATGCTGGTTCGGGTCACAACAAAGGCGAGGTCAGCCTGGGATTATTCCTGTATCGATATTTTGTTAAATTATGGAAACTAGTCTTTTTGTCCGCAGAGGTATATAGTTCGTGCTAATCCGTCAGGGGATTGAGATATATAACGAGTGGATTGCTTACCAAAATTGTTGGTTATGCAGTTGGTCTTCCAAATATTAAAATATATAACTCATCCATTAACATTATTTTTCTCCGGAGTTCGCCCTACAACTGGGAATATAATTTTAATTCTGCAGCTGTCCTCGCTGCCTCGTTATAAAATAATTTATTTCTGATTTAAATGAACCCGACTTCTGAAGCGCGAACTAAAAAAAGGTGAGAGGGAGAAATTTCTTTTCCTTCGGCTTGTAATGGCTATGGTCAGTGTCGGAGGAGGAACGGTAGGCATTAAAAATATCTCGGTCACTGTAATATTCACGTTTAAATTTATAATGGTATGCAGTTGGAGACATACATGCATTGACTTATATATTACGATTGCATACATGAAATTCACAGTCTATATTGAACAGAAAGAAATGTCGCCTTCTTTTTACTCGACTGCGTTTTGCGTTTACGTTTTTCGAGTGTATGTATGTATGTATGAATATTTCTTTGTCACGCTCTGTAGCCTAAACGGCTTAATCGATTTCGGCTTGAGAGGCGCCGTTAGAATCGTCTTAATTGTGAGAGTGACACTGAGTATATCAAAATTGAAAAAAAAAAAAAAATGATTGATTTTTTGCGCAATATTATGTATTAAAAAAATTTTTTTTCTCAAAACCTATCAAAATAAAGGGTTTTAAAAGGTGATTACAAAAATATATACAACTTATACGGTTAATATACGGTAATTCGAAGTGAAAAATCTATAAAAATACGTGCCAAGAACTAAATCGCCTGCGAAATCTTTCACATTTATTTTGTAAACTAAAAAGCTGGAAATAAAAAAGTTATTTAAAAAAATAAAAAACCCGACTGCGGTAAAAAACTGAAAAGCTAAAAACAAGCCCATTTTAAATTAAATAAAAGTTGGAAGCAGGCGGGACCCATATCATTTTTATTATGTTTTCAAATTCAAATGTTTGTGATTCGCTGACAGTCGTTACAGTCAGAATCCCAAAAGTCTGACAACCAGTCTTACCAAGGAGTATCGTGTTACCCTTTAACTGGATTGTTGATGTTAGATTAGTTGCTCCATGTAAAATACTGGTGTTCCGCTGCATCTGGTTGAACTGAACCCACCTCAACATAGTTGGAAAAAGGCTAGGCAGATTGATTCGTGTGCTGACTTTGACACCTGTCAAAATGTACTTTTAAACTAGCGCTGCTGCGGTATACAAAGGAACAATAATACTGAAAAAAACCAGTGCTTCGTCACAGTATAAATATGAACAGTTTGGGAAGTAGGCCCATTTGTTGAAATAATTACCTACGCTCCTTAGGAGCGTTAGGGTCACTCTTGATGTCTGTAAAATTGATAAGTGTTTTATTATAACGAAGTTTTTTAACGCGGTTTGCGGTTGGGAGTTGGCTGGTTATCTTTCCCTCCTTCTGGTCAAAACGTAAATCCAAGATGGCGGCTGCGAAAAAATTCAAATTTCTCATCGTGAATATCAATTTGACACCCTCTATCTTGGATTTACATTTTGACCCCACTATCGGCTTTAGCAACCACGAAAACTATGAAAATGACACCATTATCGAAAAATTTACAAATTTTTGCAGCCGCCATCTTGGATATACGTTTTGACTTTTGACCTCAGTATAAGCTTAGCACCCTCAAAAACTATGAAAACGATTCCCATGACAAAAAAAAAATCACATTTTTTTTGGCAACCTCTTTAAACATGTAAACGACACCCATGACGAAAAAAATAAACATGTTAGCAGCCGCCATCATTGTTTTACAAATAAATTCACGAATTTCTTAAATTCAATCGTGGTCCGATCACATGGACCATTATTCGATATCGATTATAACAAAAAAATCTTTGTTGCTTTTCAAGATCAGCAGGGAGTTTATAAAACGAAAACTCCGGTTTTGAAGAAGCCGAGTTCAAATAGCCGTATGTACACAATACGCACGAGGCATTTTTAAAAAGATGGACGGTCCGTGGCGCAAGGATAAGGTAAATGTATTACGCGACTACTCGTTCCAACACGGCAGTTCACGGCTCTCGTGACTGAGAGCACCGCTACTATCGCTTAGGGGTAGCGTAGATACGCGCGTCTGTGTGAGTGTGCCGTTTCGAACGTTTGTACATAGTTTCCGTACTGTTCATATCTTTTCTGTGGCTTCGTTCTTCAGCTCGTGCAACCTTGTAACTACCGAGGCACCTGTAGCCGGGGTGTAGCTATAACCTCCTTTTTTAAACCAATCTGCTCTCGAAAAACTAATTTGCCTCTGGCATCATTTTACTGAGCTACGTTCCAATTTAACCTAACCTAATTACACCCACTTAAATCTTTACACTGGTTTTAATAAGGTTGAGTTTGCGATGTTTTATTTTTTTTCTCATTTCGATCATTGGATCCAATGTAGACTTAAGTTGCTCTCGTATACACCACTTTGCAAGTTTCTATCAGTTATTTCTAAGCAACCTCTTTATTTCTCGGGGTGCTAATTACAGTTCGCTAGAAAACTCGTATCTTTTCATGTTGTTCTAGTTTTGTTTTGGTTGTTGAGTAGATGAAAAAGAACTTTCAAAAGCCAGTGAAATACCTAAAAGGCTGTTTGAATTTATAAGATAATCGGCTTATCATGTAGTTCAATCATGGGCAAAACCTTAACAAAACTACCGAATAGCAACACAAAAACTCAAGTTAAACATAAACTGCATGCTATTCCAGCCTTTAGCAACAAGTTATCGGACGTTATTAAAGCCGTGGTCACAGGCCCGCTAACTTTACCTTGTGATACGAGTCAAAGTTAGCGCTGCTATTCACTACAGCATTTAATCTAACAAGAATGGCCTTAAATTTGAGAGGCCATCAAATCGCTGCAGTTTAACGGTCAGTAGGTACACGATGTGAGCAAAATTCTCAAACAGTTTTCTGCATGAACTAAATCGCGAATGGAGTAGAGTTGAAAATAGCATACAAGAGATTATTTTCTGTAGCGTGTGCCGAGTTATACTACTTTAAACTTTATTATAATTTTGATTTTGTTCATTATCAATAGAAAGGTGGTCGTGCATTTAGATATTAAAAATTATAAAAAAATTATAATGAATTTATTTCGGACAACAGTGATCCATATTTTGTTAGTATTCCAAACCTCTTATATTCTAGTGTTAGTAACATTGTATACAACATGTCCCAAAATTCAACGATAAGCCAGCACCGGAGGATAGACCTGCCCATGACTACTCGGGGAAAAAAAGAAAAAAAATATATATCTCTTTTTTTTTGAAGTTATAAAAAAAAAGAAGAAATTCTTAAAAAAGTGAGACCTTTTATGATATTTTTCACTACCATGACCACACTTTTTTAAATATTTCTGTTATTTTTTTTTATAGGCAACCTGAATAGCACTGCTATCTACCACAATTCTTAAAAAATCCAGAATACCTCTAGTTTTTTCACGTAAATTAATGAAACTTAATTTATTCCCTAAATTTTTTGAAGATTTTTACTTTTAATCAACTTTAACTCATCGTGGTGTAAAAAAAAAGTATGAACACTACTATGGCAAGTTTTTTTATAAATTGACGCAACTAATCAAGATTCCAAAATGGTATAATACTCTAGGAAAATCAACCACAAAAAAATTATATCCATACTAGTTCAAAACAAGAACCAAATTCCTTAAATTATAGTTGACAGTAATCACTTTCACTGCGTGCCCAAAATGGGTTCTTGTTACAATTTCTAGGAATTTGAGTGGGGCATACATACCTTAGAAGTTAGAGAGAGATAGATAGATAGAGATATTTACGTTAAAAAGAGACAACAACAGGGCAGGTAGTGGGTTCTTGTTACAATTTCTAGGAATTTGAATGGGGCATACATACCTTAGAAGTTAGAGAGAGATAGATAGACAGAGATATTTACGTTAAAAAGAGACAACAACAGGGCAGGTAGAGAAGCTGTTATTATTCTCAGAGCAAGTCAGTTCAGTACGCTCTGCTCCTTTGTTTACTGCGCACCGTTCCGTATTCAACTGACGTGGCTCTCGTACGTACTAACGACTTTTGGCTTGGCTTTTTGGACTGGAATCGATCTGCAAACTGAACTGACCTGGCATTATCTTGGACTACGATTGTGTGTTTTGTGACTACGATTGTGAGTTTTGTGATTTGGAGTTCTGGCGCATTTTGGACTGTTTAACGATCAACATGCCGCAACCATACACACCACAGGAATACGCAAATATGCACCTCATCTATGGAGAAACCCGATGCAATGCTAACGCTGCTAGCAGACTGTATCGAGAAAGGTACCCAAATGCTCAAAGATATCCTGATTATCGAGTGTTTATTAATGTGCATCAAGCGTTTTCGGAGGGTCGTATGCCATCCAGTAGGAGAAACGCTGGAAGACCTAGTTCGGATCGTGATGAAGAAGTTCTCAATGAGATAGAAAATGATTCGACTACTTCGGTACGCGCCATAGAAGAAGCTACAGGAATCCCGAAAAGTTCTGCACATCGAATTTTACAACGTCACAAGCTTCACCCATATCATTACAGGCGTGTGCAGACGTTGTTACCGCGGGACTATCCATTAAGAGTCACATTTTGCCGTGTGATGCTGCAAAGGCACAGGGAAGATCCCCAATTCCTGGACAAAATTCTATGGTCGGATGAAACAACATGCAAGAAAGATGGATATTTAAATCTACACAACCTACATAGTTGGAGCAATGAAAATCCGCACTTGATGAGACAAGACAGATCCCAATATCAATTCAAGGTTAACTTATGGACCGGCATATTAAATGGAAAAGTAATTGGGCCCTTTGAGTTACAAGGAAACTTAGATGGCAATAGTTATTTAAACTTTTTACAAAATGACTTGCAAGAATTGCTAGACGACGTGCCCTTAAATGATCTCCAAAACATGTGGCTCCAAAATGATGGTTGCCCAGCACACTATGCCCGCCCTGTGCGAGAATATTTAAATCAAGAGTATCCAGGGCGTTGGATCGGGCGACTTGGTCCTATCTTATGGCCACCTCGTTCACCCGATTTGAACCCCCTGGACTTCTTCTATTGGGGTTGTCTTAAAGACAGGGTCTACTCAAAACCCATTGCGTCATTGGACGAGCTTCGTCGAAATATCAGTCAGGCTGCGGATCATATTAATCGCAGAAGATATGCAAGACAAATAAAACGGTCATTTTTAAGGCGATGTCGTGCATGTATTATTGCTGGTGGCAAACAATTTGAACATTGGTTATAATGTTAATAAATTACATGAGAAATTGTTTGACCATTTATTTAAATATTAAACATTTTCCAAGAACTAATACTTTTTATTACCAGACCGTCATTTGGCCCCTGTTTAGAAATAATAGGAACATTTTTTTTTTTAACTTGTTTGCCTAGAGTATTATACCATTTTGGAATCTTGATTAGTTGCGTCAATTTATAAAAAAACTTGCCATAGTAGTGTTCATACTTTTTTTTTACACCACGATGAGTTAAAGTTGATTAAAAGTAAAAATCTTCAAAAAATTTAGGGAATAAATTAAGTTTCATTAATTTACGTGAAAAAACTAGAGGTATTCTGGATTTTTTAAGAATTGTGGTAGATAGCAGTGCTATTCAGGTTGCCTATAAAAAAAAATAACAGAAATATTTAAAAAAGTGTGGTCATGGTAGTGAAAAATATCATAAAAGGTCTCACTTTTTTAAGAATTTCTTCTTTTTTTTTATAACTTCAAAAAAAAAGAGATATATATTTTTTTTCTTTTTTTCCCCGAGTAGTCATGGGCAGGTCTATCCTCCGGTGCTGGCTTATCGTTGAATTTTGGGACATGTTGTATATAAAAAAAAACAAAAGTATAATTAAGACAAAGGATGACCAGTCAGGAAAATAAATGTTTCCTACCTAATCAACCTCTGCACAAAATGCCTAATATATGGAGTATAGCTCTCCGCCACAGCTCTCAGGATATAGTTGCGACTACTCCGCACTCTGCACAGCAGCGAAGCACTTTTTTTGCGTATTATGGCTTGAATTAGTGCTCATATTAGTGCTCAGTGTGTACTGAACCTAGGCTGTAGAAATAATTACTCGTAGCGTAGCAACAACTATTATAACTTTGATGAGTATGTTATTAGGTTCACGACTAATTGAGTTGTTCTGTGACACAGAGGCTATGGTTTGACTTGAGATTAGTTCAGATATTACGTGGTTAGATCACGCCTTTACCTAGTGGTAAAGGCTTGCAATACAAAAGTGTGTACACACATAGTTGGGTGTATGTACATACCTTTTACACTCTTACATAATCATCATCATACTCATTTTTAATCATTCTGCTGCCCTTATTCCAATTCATTTGGAGTCGGCGCAACATGACTTTGACTACGACCTAAAGTTGTATTATGAAGATTTAGATAAACCAGAGAAAGAATTCTCAGAAAATATCATAAAACAAGATGAAAAGATAAATTTAAAAAGAAAAGGTATAAAAAATGTAATGTGTACAAATTCAATAAGGTATTAGAGGAGCGTATATTGGAGCAAAAAGGACTGAGCAGGAACATTGAACAAATACGTGATTGTACAAAAACAGAGTGGAGAAAATGTAGAAAGATTTGCAAAGAAATTACAACTAAAACCGAATATATTGAAAAAGCATGGAGGGTTTCTTCTACCCGAGGTGTCAACGGAAAAACCCACGACCAAAAATCGTCACACTACGCACAAAGGCAGCCCAGTCAGGCTGGTTAAAAACAATTATGTTCACAAATATAGTATGTCATGTAACACGTCAAATGCGCAACTTGTTCTGGGCTGTTAAGACGATCTAACTTAAGGAAATCCTATAAATAGGTACATCTATATTCTACATTCTAAAATAAAGATGACGATCTTAAAAAGTACACCACATACGCTTTGAAAGCCATATTGAGAACTACCTTACACAAAACAAAGACTAGTCCTATAAAATCTACAACCTAACCCTATGTAAAAACAAATAAATAAATAAAAGTGATCAAATTCCGGTACATAGATTTAAATGATAGTTTCTAAAATGGCCCTGGAGTCAGATATACAAGATACAGAATATACATATATAAATGTTTGCTTATTCAGAAAACATTTAAATGAGCTAATTATTTTAATAAAGGAATGCTTGTACATACAGACTTTATATCATGCTTGTACAGGATTTAATTTGCCTAACGGAAATAAATATTAAAGAAGAAGATACAAAATTATATGTCCGATGTAATGATTTAATATGCACAAAGAGCTGTTAATTATTTTATAAGTCATTTACGGTTATCTTATATTTCTAAATTATATTTTTAGTAACCTTTTGTAAAAAATCGTCTCAATTTTGTAATTATTAAGGGAAAGAGCGGGATAGCCCCAACACAAGTATTATAATCAATTACTTACTAGGGATGTCTCATTTAGGGATCCTGCCGTTTTGCCGAAAAGATTTTGCCAAAATTTCTCTACCCAAACAAATTTCAGCAACCTTTTTTTATACCAGTGCAATGTTTGGAATGATTTTAGTACTTACGAACATTTTCATTTGGTCAAATTTTTACTTGGCAGAATAATATCAAGGATAATGTCATTTAGGCATTTGATCTTTAATCAAATGATTTGTTACAGGAAACAATCTTTGACAATAAACATTTAGTCAAATGATTTGTTATGTAAAAAGAATTTTCAAAAAGGAATTTCTTGGTTTTACTTACATAATTACTTTTTAATTACATTGTATGGTTGGGGTCGGTCGATAGGCGACGTAGGATGCAAGAGCGAGCGAAGGACACCCCAAGGTTCGGTTTCGTTAGGTTACTTTAAACCCTTTTCACAGAAAGAGGATTTCGACATTGGATGCAAGAGCGAGCGAATACCTTTACCTCATATCATATTAAAGAGGGCCAATTGAAATTATAGGCAGACAGAAATAGGGGCCCCGACGGTACTAAATATTTGACTTATTTTATTTTGCGTAATAATGTTATACAACTGAAATATTTGACTACATTAAAATTGGTAAAAGTACTACTAGTTGGTAAGCAAGTTATTTTTTAAACGTTCACTTGCCAAACATTAGGTTTGCATTACAATTTTTTGTGAAAAGTTTATTTGCTAAGTTATGATTTGGCAAACGAAATTATGTGGAAAATTGTTTGGGAAGTCATAATTTGGCAATTTCTTTTCGATGAAACAAGGGAGACCCGTCTCATTTATTATTATTATAATTAATCTTTATTTAATCAGACTACAATGGTCTATAGTGTTAGTAACAAAAATAGCTTAGCCTATGTTAGTACTTAATAACTAAAACAGAACGGGTCCGGTTTGTAAGCGCCCACACTAGCGGGCTATTTGCCCGGGCGGCTATTAATTGCAAGATAGTGTTGGGACTGCCACGCAGCCTCCGTAGTAGCGAGGCGGATTTCTTACGCCACAGTGCATCAAATCCGTCAGTGCGTGCGTCTGCAAACATTGCCGAGGCACTACAAAAGCGCGGCAATCTCAACAATACCCTGAATGCGTTATTATATTTGATACGCAGAGCATTGTAAGCCTTTTGGGTGTATGTGAACCACAGGGCTCCCGAGTACAGTGCTGTACAGTATGCCTTAAAAAGGGTTATTTTAATTGCATCTGTACATCGAGAAAATCTGCGGGCCAGCATATTTGCCCTAACTGACAATGCTCTGCGCTCCCTCTCTAGATCCATATCATCTTTCAGGTCATCAGTAACCAGGTGGCCCAGGTAATTAAATTTATACACCCTGTTAATCGGGTGACCTTTCATTAGGAGAGAAGGAACCGTAGTGGGACACCTGGTGCCAGACCTGAAGACTATAAATTCTGTCTTACTGCTATTATAAACTAACCCATGAGTCGCAGCGTACAACTCGCACACATTGAGTAGCTTACGGAGAGCGCCGATCGAGGGACCCAGCAGCACCATGTCGTCCGCGTAGCTAATGTTGTTAAAACAAACTCCATCCACGTAGCAGCCGACACGTGTGCTGCTGAGTCGCTCAATCAGAGCATTAATATACAGACCGAAGAGCAAAGGCGAGGATAGGCCCCCCTGCCTCACCCCGCACTACCGCCGGCATGGCTCTGACAGCTTTCCCGCCTACCGCACTTGAGTCTCTTGGTTCAGGTACCAGTGCTTGAGGAGTAATACAAACTCTGGCGGCAGCGCTGTTTCTTCTAGCTTTTGCCAGAGAAAATCTTACGAGACAAGGTCAAAGGCCCTGGACAAGTCGAGGAAAACCGCATAAACAGGTGTATTTCTATCGGTGTAATACCTGACAGCGTGCTTCAAACTAACAATAGCAATCTCCGTTGACAGCCCGGGCCGGAATCCAAACTGAGCATCACAGAGTCGCACATGTTCATTTAGATGTGAGTTATAATATTTATAATCCATGTAAATGTTTTGGGACAAATAAACATTTTACATTTTCATTTCAATATCCATGTGTTGACAAGTGAAGATAGAAGAGATACAGGAATACAAGTTTGTGTAAATGACAAGGTGCAGATCAATCCAGTAAAATCCGGAATTATAGCGACGTACGAATTTGTACGGTCAGCAACAAAAGTCGATTAACACTTAGGTTTTTTTAATATCAGTTATTGAGCAAAATATTTGTTCAAATTTCTGAAGTGTTAATCGACTTCAGTTGCTGACTGTACATGGACGGCTAACCATTCATGAATTATACATAGAACAATTATACAACATGTCCCAAAATTCAACGATAAGCCAGCACCGGAGGATAGACCTGCCCATGACTACTCGGGGAAAAAAAGAAAAAAAATATATATCTCTTTTTTTTTGAAGTTATAAAAAAAAAGAAGAAATTCTTAAAAAAGTGAGACCTTTTATGATATTTTTCACTACCATGACCACACTTTTTTAAATATTTCTGTTATTTTTTTTTATAGGCAACCTGAATAGCACTGCTATCTACCACAATTCTTAAAAAATCCAGAATACCTCTAGTTTTTTCACGTAAATTAATGAAACTTAATTTATTCCCTAAATTTTTTGAAGATTTTTACTTTTAATCAACTTTAACTCATCGTGGTGTAAAAAAAAAGTATGAACACTACTATGGCAAGTTTTTTTATAAATTGACGCAACTAATCAAGATTCCAAAATGGTATAATACTCTAGGAAAATCAACCACAAAAAAATTATATCCATACTAGTTCAAAACAAGAACCAAATTCCTTAAATTATAGTTGACAGTAATCACTTTCACTGCGTGCCCAAAATGGGTTCTTGTTACAATTTCTAGGAATTTGAGTGGGGCATACATACCTTAGAAGTTAGAGAGAGATAGATAGATAGAGATATTTACGTTAAAAAGAGACAACAACAGGGCAGGTAGTGGGTTCTTGTTACAATTTCTAGGAATTTGAATGGGGCATACATACCTTAGAAGTTAGAGAGAGATAGATAGACAGAGATATTTACGTTAAAAAGAGACAACAACAGGGCAGGTAGAGAAGCTGTTATTATTCTCAGAGCAAGTCAGTTCAGTACGCTCTGCTCCTTTGTTTACTGCGCACCGTTCCGTATTCAACTGACGTGGCTCTCGTACGTACTAACGACTTTTGGCTTGGCTTTTTGGACTGGAATCGATCTGCAAACTGAACTGACCTGGCATTATCTTGGACTACGATTGTGTGTTTTGTGACTACGATTGTGAGTTTTGTGATTTGGAGTTCTGGCGCATTTTGGACTGTTTAACGATCAACATGCCGCAACCATACACACCACAGGAATACGCAAATATGCACCTCATCTATGGAGAAACCCGATGCAATGCTAACGCTGCTAGCAGACTGTATCGAGAAAGGTACCCAAATGCTCAAAGATATCCTGATTATCGAGTGTTTATTAATGTGCATCAAGCGTTTTCGGAGGGTCGTATGCCATCCAGTAGGAGAAACGCTGGAAGACCTAGTTCGGATCGTGATGAAGAAGTTCTCAATGAGATAGAAAATGATTCGACTACTTCGGTACGCGCCATAGAAGAAGCTACAGGAATCCCGAAAAGTTCTGCACATCGAATTTTACAACGTCACAAGCTTCACCCATATCATTACAGGCGTGTGCAGACGTTGTTACCGCGGGACTATCCATTAAGAGTCACATTTTGCCGTGTGATGCTGCAAAGGCACAGGGAAGATCCCCAATTCCTGGACAAAATTCTATGGTCGGATGAAACAACATGCAAGAAAGATGGATATTTAAATCTACACAACCTACATAGTTGGAGCAATGAAAATCCGCACTTGATGAGACAAGACAGATCCCAATATCAATTCAAGGTTAACTTATGGACCGGCATATTAAATGGAAAAGTAATTGGGCCCTTTGAGTTACAAGGAAACTTAGATGGCAATAGTTATTTAAACTTTTTACAAAATGACTTGCAAGAATTGCTAGACGACGTGCCCTTAAATGATCTCCAAAACATGTGGCTCCAAAATGATGGTTGCCCAGCACACTATGCCCGCCCTGTGCGAGAATATTTAAATCAAGAGTATCCAGGGCGTTGGATCGGGCGACTTGGTCCTATCTTATGGCCACCTCGTTCACCCGATTTGAACCCCCTGGACTTCTTCTATTGGGGTTGTCTTAAAGACAGGGTCTACTCAAAACCCATTGCGTCATTGGACGAGCTTCGTCGAAATATCAGTCAGGCTGCGGATCATATTAATCGCAGAAGATATGCAAGACAAATAAAACGGTCATTTTTAAGGCGATGTCGTGCATGTATTATTGCTGGTGGCAAACAATTTGAACATTGGTTATAATGTTAATAAATTACATGAGAAATTGTTTGACCATTTATTTAAATATTAAACATTTTCCAAGAACTAATACTTTTTATTACCAGACCGTCATTTGGCCCCTGTTTAGAAATAATAGGAACATTTTTTTTTTTAACTTGTTTGCCTAGAGTATTATACCATTTTGGAATCTTGATTAGTTGCGTCAATTTATAAAAAAACTTGCCATAGTAGTGTTCATACTTTTTTTTTACACCACGATGAGTTAAAGTTGATTAAAAGTAAAAATCTTCAAAAAATTTAGGGAATAAATTAAGTTTCATTAATTTACGTGAAAAAACTAGAGGTATTCTGGATTTTTTAAGAATTGTGGTAGATAGCAGTGCTATTCAGGTTGCCTATAAAAAAAAATAACAGAAATATTTAAAAAAGTGTGGTCATGGTAGTGAAAAATATCATAAAAGGTCTCACTTTTTTAAGAATTTCTTCTTTTTTTTTATAACTTCAAAAAAAAAGAGATATATATTTTTTTTCTTTTTTTCCCCGAGTAGTCATGGGCAGGTCTATCCTCCGGTGCTGGCTTATCGTTGAATTTTGGGACATGTTGTATATAGGTAAAGGTATCTGAACGTACTGTCGGAGATGGGATTGCACTGCGGCATACGAGGTATAACCCGAGACGTGGTCACGGGGGATCGCAATGTGACGACCTGCCTCGCTCATGTATTTGTACGGACCGAGAAGGCTTGCGTAACATTGCGGACCACACCACTATCTAACAAGTAGTTGGCGGAGACTATATGTACCTACACGATTCTTAGCGACATTTACGAGAAAATATTATCAACAGATAAAAAACGTAATGGTTAGGTAATCCTGTAATAATGTATCCAAACAATTACAATCTTAGATTAGAGTACTCAAAATCTATATTTATATAAAAGAGTCATGTTAGTTACACTATTTATAACTCAAAGCTGAACCGATTTGGCTGAAAATTGTTGGGGAGGCGGCTTAGAACCAGGAGACGGACATAGGATACTTTTTATCTTTTTTTTTACTTATAGGAGTAGTATAGGAGTAGGTTACGAGTAGGGTAGGAGTAGGGTAGGAGAAGTGTAGGAGTAGGGTAGGAGTAGGGTAGGAATAGCGTAGGAGTAGTGTAGGAGTAGGGTAGGAGTAGTGTAGGAGTAGGGTAGGAGTAGTGTAGGAGTAGGGTAGGAGTAGGGTAGGAGCAGGGCAGGGGTAGGATAGGACACCACGCGAACGAAGTAGCGCCGGGCACCTAGAAATAATTTATATGGCAAAACAACGTTTGCCGGGTCAGCTAGTATAGAAATAAAACAAACTTATGAATGTGGGTAAAGATCGGGAAAAGCGCGATGAAAAAACAGGCTGATATGCTTAAGATAAAAACTATGTTGGGGTCGGCTTCCAGTCTAACCGGATGCAGCTGAATAATTTACATTGAGCTACTGCCTACCTGACCCGACCTCCACAACCCAGTTACTGGGTAATACGATACCCTTGGTAAGACTGGTTGTCAGATTTTGGGGCTTCTGAAGACTCGTAACGACTTTCAAAGATCTACTATTGACAGCCGAGACCAAAGGCTAACGTGCTTTCCGAGGCACGGAGGGTCTTGGTATGTAAATATGGTCACCCATCCACGGACCAAACGCGGCAAGCGTAGCTTAACCTGCTCGATCGACTCGTGCGGCTGTGAGAGTCAAAATGGCGGGTGTACCTTAACTAATCGAATCCTTCCATTTACCAAAAAAATGTACCTAAATTGTACTATTTAGTACCTCGGTTTAAAAAAATTGTACCTTCTTCAGAACGAAATTATTTCGAAATTAAGGTACACCCGCCATATTAACGTTAAGATGGCGGGTGTACTATAGTATTTTATTATTTAACCATTACTCATAAAATATAATTAGACCAAAAAAATGTACCTAAAATGTACTATTTAGTATCTAGGTTAAAAATAATTATACCTTCTTCAGAACGAAATTGTATTAAAATTAAGGTACACCTGCCATATTGATGTACATCAGAACGTTCGGCCTACTGAGGCGAGGTAGGGAGCTGGCTGCTACTCCAGTTTTTAGTGGCGATTTTGTGACGCATAAAGATGCCAGTCAAATAATTTGTGATGTTCTGTCACAAATTGGCGGATGGCGACTGAAATAAAATGTATTCGAATAATTGATAAATGGGTACTTGTTCGATTGTTGTTGAATGTTCGATTTATCGAGTACCTAGGTACTTAATGAAACAAAACACGTTGAAATAAGGTGACCATGTAGATATTCCAACGAAATAAGTATTATTTTATCCAGTAGGTCTTAATGAAACAAAAAACCTCGAAATTGTTAATTTATATTATTATATTAGGCACAAGCAACGTTACCATTACTCATAAAATATAATTACACCAAAAAGTTGTACCTAAAATGTACTATTTAGTACCTAAGTTTAAAAAAATTGTACCTTCTTCAGAACGAAATTGTATCTAAATTTAGGTACACCCGCTAACGTTCTGATGTACAGTGGGCTGCATCAATTGGGTACCCCAGTTGTATTAAAATTTTCATACAACTGGGGTACCCAATTGATGCAGCCCACTGTACATCTATACATCAGAACGTTCGGCCAATCGAGGTAAGAAGCTGGCTGCTACTTCAGTTTTCTTGATGATTTTGTGACGCATAAAGATTCCAGCCAAATAATTTGTGACGGAACAGTTCCAAAGTTAAAAGCATTTTATTTCCGGCCGATATCAGGCCGTTCGGGGCCTGATAACAGAACATTTGGACAATTGAATCTCCATAACTGAGGACCTTAGATAAACTGTTACTGAATAGAGAGTTAGTGACGACACTGAAACGAATTTTCATTGCTTTAGTTTTTTTCGTGACGGCCCCATTAAATGGTAAATTGACAATTAAACTTTTAACCTCAAAATATTGAGATTATCGATTCTCTACAACGAAGAAGCCTAGAAGACTCGTAAAAACCCGCGATGTGTTGCAGTCGTCGAGAATAAGTAACTGCTCTGCAGGTTTTCAGTGCAATGGTGTGAGCATTTTTATTGATTCAAGATCATAATTATTCTACTATGGCGGATGGCGACTGAAATAGGGTGACCATGCATTGGAATACTCGATATATAGGTACTTGTTCCGTTGGAACAAAACAAGTATTTACTCATTCCGTCTAACCACTAGAGACCCATGGCATGTGAACTGACAGACATCAGATTGACAGGGTACTGAACCCCAAAAACTACACGAGTGGACTGATATGCAGGCATCAGCTCAACGTTGCTTGTGCCTAATATAATAATATAAATAAACAATTTCGAGGTATTTTGTTTCATTAAGACCTACTGGATAAAATAATACTTATTTCGTTGGAATATCTACATGGTCACCTTATTTCAACAATTTCAACGTGTTTTGTTTCATTAAGTACCTAGGTACAGTCGGTGGCCAACATTATCTGACCCACTTGAGTGATAGCGAATTTGAACCTTATCGTGAACATTTGGAACACTCCGTGCAAGTATTTCGATAAATCATGTTGTTAGGCGATTTTAATCATTATATTGTTGTTGTTAAGGTTGAAAGGCTAATGAGTTTCAAGACTACTAAAAAAAACCAAAGCGTGGATGAATAAAAAAAAAATATCGCGCATCAGTAACATTTTAAAGGTGTCTACGGTTAATAGCTAAATTCCGTGATTCATTTTAATAGCTGGTTGTGATTGTGCGATAATGAACTTTATGAAAATATACGATATGGTTTAAATTCTTTAGAATATTGCGTCTGTCATCACAACTAAGATCGAATTTTAAATCATATTACAAGAGTCGAGTTGGTCTCGTGGTCACTAAGGCAGCTCGATGTTCATTGTTGTCTGCGTTCGAGACCAGAAAAAACATAACAGTTTTTTGTTAGCAATGTTTTGTTTTTAATTATTAAGTATCTATTTTTTTACTATTTTTTAACTAACGAAGTCGGGAAATATCTTTTTTAATGGGCAGTTTGTATAGAAATGAAACAAAATCATTGCAAGTAATAAAAATGTTTATTAATTCATTAAAATATACTTATATAAGTAAGATAAAGTAAGTAAATGCTCTTAGTTAAAAATTAATACATTTTATAATATCATATTCAAACCTAACCATTTATAAACATTAAAAAAAAGTCATGCTAATGGTAATTGCTTGGAAGTGTGTTATCGAGAAAACATTGATGTATAAATGCGAGAAAATGAAGGAATTTGTGAAATGTTTTACAGATTTATAGCTAAGTATATGTAGTGGATCAACATGTTATTTAAATAGAAAAATGCATTTCCATTTATAACAATAACATCACCACAGAATCTTACATTTTAACAGTTTAGCATTCATTCAATTGAGCATTTACTTACATAGTGTGTTTCAAAATACTTATAAGTAATTAGATTAGTTAGTAGCGAAGTGGCGCACCGTCTCCTGCTATAACTTGCTGTAAGCGGCTACGCATACCGCACACCATGTTCCAACACAAATCTTTTCCTCTCATGTGCTCCCATGTCGATGACACGATCTCAGCCAAAATGTTTTTATTTCGCACTTCAGCTGTGTCCCAATTTAAAACCATTTGACCCCATAGGTTTTATATAGGGTTCAAATCGGGAGTTTTAGATAGCCAGTAAATAACAGTTACACCTTCTTGAGCAGCTAACCAATTCTTCACAATGCCTGCACGGTGGATGGAGCAGTTATCTTGCACGAAGTAAATATCTGTATTTGGATAGGCAATTCGCACAGTCGGCAGCAGGCAGGACGTCACCATCCAGCCAGCAATGTTTTGTATAGTCATTAAGTTGCGACATGACGCTTTGATTACACCCAATTCATTAAAAATACTTTTCACGATTTACGTCAAACGTTTTAGAAATGTTTGTGCGCCGCAGTCACTGTTTAGGCGTTGGTAGACTGACTTATGTCACTTAGATCAATTTAGTATCCATCTACCCTACGACGTAAACTATTACTTCGTCCTGCTTATTTGAGGACTTATAGTTTTTTTTTATTTACCCACTTATTTTCCAGAAAAGTTGTTAGGCAAAAATCATATTGGTCGTTCTATAATAATGCAAAAAATATTGTAGAAATCATAAATGAAAACAAATAAAGAAAGAGAAATTATAAAGAAATTGATAAAAGGTAGATTGTGTTTTCGAACCCACATGTTGTTCGTCGCGAATCCAGCATCGAACCGCGAAGCCACAATGACTGGTTGAGAATACGCGAAATTAAAGATTAGGTAGTAAGTATGGCCGTGTTATTTAAAAGCTTTTCAACTTTAACGACAAGAAGATAATGATTAAAATGGCTTAACAAGATATGCCGGTGGGTCAGGCAATGTTCGGTGGGTCAGACAATGTTGGTCACCGACTGTACTCGATAAAAACTCGTTTTATTCCAACGGAACAAGTACCCATTTATCAATTAAACGAATACATTTTATTTCAGTCGCCATCCGCCAATTTGTGACAGAACATCACAAATTATTTGACTGGCATCTTTATGCGTCACAAAATCGCCACTAAAAACTGGAGTAGCAGCCAGCTCCCTACCTCGCCTCAGTAGGCCGAACGTTCTGATGTACATCAATATGGCAGGTGTACCTTAATTTTAATACAATTTCGTTCTGAAGAAGGTATAATTATTTTTAACCTAGATACTAAATAGTACATTTTAGGTACATTTTTTTGGTCTAATTATATTTTATGAGTAATGGTTAAATAATAAAATACTATAGTACACCCGCCATCTTAACGTTAATATGGCGGGTGTACCTTAATTTCGAAATAATTTCGTTCTGAAGAAGGTACAATTTTTTTAAACCGAGGTACTAAATAGTACAATTTAGGTACATTTTTTTGGTAAACGGAAGGATTCGATTAGTTAAGGTACACCCGCCATTTTGACTCTCACGTGCGGCTGCAGCTGTGCCCCTCCAAGGAGATATGCTTAAGTTATAGGGGAATATTAACCTTTAGACCGCCACAGTCATGTATAGATGACAAACCAAAATGTGTCCAGCACGCCACGGTTCGACTACATGACAGACTTTGACGCGGAGGGCACGTTTTTGATTTTTTCACGTCTAGCGGTCAAAAGGTTAATAACTGGCTGGGTAGCAACAGTAGGTACATAGCGTCATAGATAAATATTTACATAAAAATAATGTTTGGTTCCCATTTGAAATAATTTCTGTAACACATTCACAAAGGAAATGACAATAGGTATCAAGCATTATCATTACTTCCTTGTGATGTTAGTTTTAGGTTAAATATTACCCGTCTATCGTCAGAATAATAGACTCACTCGACTGCAACAAGTCGCCGGGATCAGATGGCATTATGGTTTAATAGAAGTCAAGAACTCCTGTTTTAAAAATCTATGTGTAAAAGAAAATAAATACCCGATTAGGTTGGTAGAGTCAATTATTAGACCGATCTACAAACAAGGATCACATCTCTGAAAGATACAAATCACCGACCAATAGCTATTTTAAATTCAATTACATAATAAGATTATGGAAACGTATATAGTTAATCAAATCACAAATGACTTAGACCAAAATTAAATTATTACCGATATTCAACATGGCTTTCACCAAACAGAAAGAAGCACGGCTACGGTGCTAACCAGATTTACGGACGTTGTAAATAATTATCTAAATGGAAAATTTAGAAAAATATTGTTTGACACATTCAAACATTTATGTGAATAATATTGAATCTTTAGTATTCCTTGGTAGCTGTAATTTATTTGTATCTTATTTTGTGTACTTATCTATTCTGTCCGACTTTAACTTTATCAACATTGTCCTTGTCTTTTTGTGTATCTGTGGAGAACGTTGTTGGTTGCACATTTGTATAACGCCTTATGTTCTATTTACTTGTAATAAATAATGTGTAATTGTTTGTTCTTCCGAATAAAAAAAAAAAAAGCCCCACCTACCACCACCAGCACCTATGGCATTAAATCCGCCCCTGTACATTTATGTGCTTGAAGTATTAAATAAATAAAAACATAGTGGTAACAGCATTTAAAGACTTCAAAAAAGCCTTCGATACACTGAACTACGATGATTAGTTGCAAGTTGGATGAGTGTGGAATAAGTGGACCAATCAATAGATGGTTTGGTCAATACTTAGAGCGAAGAACTATTAAAGTTCGGGTTGCTAATACCGAAAGTATTGAGGGCGTTGTGTTCCTAACGGATCTGTATTTGGGCCTGTAGGTTATGTTATTACGTTACTACACTGAAAGAAATAAGCAGTAAATAAAAATGAAAAAACATTAATCTGAACTGCTTTGTACAGTTCCATATGAGCCTAACGTTCAAAACAGTATTTTTTACTGATCCGAAAACAGTTAAAGCTTGAGGCAAAATGTTACCGTCATGGCAATAAACTTTAACGTTTTGCGTAGCTCACAAAATTAACTGTTTTATTCATTTCGTGATATCGTTCAAACCATTGAAATTTACTTACATTACACTAATGGTGGTTTTCCTTTTTGTTTGTTGTTTTTTTCGGTAAATAGTATGTTCAATCATTAAAAGTTACTGTTTTGTATTTTACTGTTTTACAAACATTTCTTCTTCCTGCATAAAGTCAGAAAGTTTTAATGAAATCGCTTCAATCTGCTGTAGTAAGAAATTATTTTTTTCAGTGTAGTATGTGTAATGTTAGAAAATAATGCAGCATGTACGCCGATTATAATTTCATTGATGCCGATTGTAAATTCCTCGGAGCAATACAAGACGATTTGGATAGTATAATTCAATGGGCACTCGACAATGGCATAATAATTAATGCAGGCAAAACTAAGTGTTCATCATGCTCACGTAACAATAACATTGACCTGAATATTAAATGTCATAGGACTGACCATTGACACTACTCGTAAAGGAGACTGGGCGAAAGTGGCCTGTGGACCAGCGATATGGTTGTGATATTTGTGTATATATATACACCTCATCTTTACTTTTGTGCAAAGACTGTCGTTAACTTTTATAAACAATATTGTCTGCGTCTTTTTTATTCCAATCGATCCTGTTTCATTTAAGGATCAACAAATTCGATAGGACCAACAGAGCTTAGAGAAATGGCAAAAAAGTTTTCCCGAAAACGATTCGTAGTGATCAATCAATTAATTATCCACGACTTTTAAAACGTATGCTGATGAAAAAAGAAAGACATCTTTATGTCCATATCAAAATACTTAGATCTTTTTTTTTCAATCAACTTTATGTTGAGATAATGGAAAATCGAGGGGTTTAAAATTTCCTCTATGAGGTGATCATATATCTTTACCCCTTACTAATAAACATATTATATCAGATAAATAGTTAAGAGCGCGTATTCGATTTAGCGCAAGACAAAATCTACACGATTGCTAGAACGATGTAACTTTCACACACACTACAATGATCTGTCTGTGTGCGTGAGCGCGAAACTATAAGCACGATCCATTTTGATATTTTGATACACTGATCGGTAAAAGATTACGCGCGATGATTTATAGTGTTTTTTTAAATAATCGTCTAAAATAAATGAATAATAATAAAATAATGGTCTGAAAAAAATTCAGAATATTTAGCATTACCTTTATTTTCATAAAATAAATATAATAGTCATGTTTCTATTCAATTACTGGTGGAAAAAAATTGTTAAAGTGAATCGATTATGTAATTTTTAAATATTGTTTTTTAATATCTAATAGCAATATTTTCGTAATTTTAGCTCTGTGTTGCACTTTGAGATTATATGTCCTGTTGGAAAAACGCATAAAATAAAATATTTTGGCACATTATAATGGTTCTATCCGTCCTGAAAGATGACTCTGACGTCTATTTTCGTAAAACAACATGCAGGGATTGTCTTAGCTTTCAAAAACCGTCATTAAAAATTACACTTTTACTCTGTAGTGCACTAATTCAAGACTTAGTCTTTCTAAAATCGTAATGTTCTTCAAATAATCTGCTCACATAATTACGATATTGCCCTGGAAAAAGCTCGAAAACGCGATGTTTTCGTCGCGAATCGAATACACGATCTTAAACACTTTAGATATATATATAGATTTCTCTCTTTCAGTCGTCAAAAATTTGACTTTCTAAAGAAGAAGACAAAGCGTTGTGTAACTATACATACGCTATACAACGTTTATTAGTAAGAGGGTTAGACTATTAAAAGTGTGTAATGTCTATTCAAATTTATTTTTTAATATTATATGCACGATTATTTCTTAGAAAGGTACACATGGGGAATGTTTGTTTTACGTATAACTTTTCTCGTACTCAAACCTCTGTAGTTCCAGAAGTGTCTTTAAATTCTTATACAAAACTCCATTGATTGGCACCATTAAAACAAAACATAAGAATTGTAATTTTTTTACAATAAATTTAAAAAATACCTGCAGTTAGCAAATTACTCAAAAAGCCTGCCCTTGAAAATCCTACACCTGTCGAGGCGTATTGTGGCCGAGCCAAGCGTTCCCATATAAACAAAGCAAAAAGAAACGCGCCCGTACAGGCCGCGACAAGTGCCCCCGAGCCTTGCCACGCTGCGCCTTTGAACTGACCGACTCCCGCTGGTCCAGGCGGGCGGCGATCTTATCAAAAACACTCAGACCAGTAAAGTATAGGCAAGCTCTTAATTGGGTACAATTTCTGTTAGAAGGGTTGAAAAATGTCAAAAAAGCCCCATAATGTTATATGAAAATAGGTAATCATTCAAACAACGGAACCACTTGTCGCAAAACTCACAAGTTTAAAAAAAAAGACACCTTTTTGTGTTTCTCTAATTTTGCCGATGTGTAGTTGGGAAAAAGTGATTTTGGCTGTACAGCATACATTGTTAGCACTGTAATAGGCGCATAAAAATACTTTTAGGCAATTCTTCGCACTGGATTTTTATACAAAAGTGCAAATGTAATAAGTAAATTAATATTGCAGAGGCGGCCGTGTTAAGCACGGAATAAGTAAGGACAGCGGTTTCTCTATTTGTTACATAGCTACCCTCACTATTATTCTTCCTCTGACGCTTTATCCTGGAAACGGTGCTCTCCTTTAAAGTAATTTGTAGGAGCACAAAGTGTTTTTGAAGTGAAAACTTTTAGGCACAATGGGCATTTTTTGAGATGGAAAAAAACCATTGAACTCGCGCCACTGTTACCGTAAGCGACACCGCGCGTGTTTTGTCTATAAGACGATTAAAAAAATACCCGCTTCGGATGTGTTCGGCTGTCCTCAGTATGTACTCGGTTTTAACGCGTATCCGATATGTCAGTGAGTGATGGCAAAGTATTCTGTTTGTGTTTTGTTTTCACTTCTGCCGGCACCCGGGAGTGCCGGCAGAAGTGAAAACAAAGTGCCACTGTTTTTTTTATTTTATTTGTAAAGAAGGGTAAGAGATAACTCGACCTGGTTATAAAGCCTTAAGTTTTCGTAACATAACGTCCTTCTACTACTCGGTACTTTTTGAAGCTAAATTTTAGGGCTTCTGGCCTGTTTTTAGGGTTCCGTACCCAAAGGGTAAAAACGGGACCCTATTACTAAGACTTCGCTGTCTGTCCGTCTGTCCGTCTGTCTGTCTGTCACCAGGCTGTATCTCAAGAACGGCGATAGCTAGACTGTTGAAATTTTCACAAAGTATGTATTTCTGTTGCCGCTATAACAACAAATACTAAAAACAAAATAAAATAAATATTTAAGGGGGGCTCCCATACAACAAACGCGATTTTTTTGCCCTTTTTTGCTCGATATCAAAAATGGCAACAGGTAGGCACTTGAAATATTCACAAAATACTCACTTGTATTTTAACTTTAATAATAAATAATAAAATTAAAATAAAATAAATATTTAAGGGGGGCTCCCATACAACAAACATGTTTTTTTCGGCGTTTTTGCCGTGTGGTACGGAACCCTTCGTGTGCGAGTCCGACTCGCACTTGGCCAGTTTTTTTATGTAGTAACATAACGTCCTTCTACTACTCGGTACTTTTTGAAGCTTAATTTTAGGGCTTCAGTCTGGGCTTCAGTCCGGCCTACAGTATGTATATACAGCATGTACAGTGGCCTCCAACAGTTAGTTGACATGTTTACACTTCAGTTGTGACACACCACAGACATTATGAATTAAAAGTCTAGTGATCCAAATGTTTGAACTGCTGTAACGTTGTTATTGACAAATTTAACTACCTTTGACTTATCATACAATATAATCAAGTAATAACTTAGGAGTGCCTATAAGTACTGTCTCAATGAAGACAGTTCTCCGAATTTCATTGCGTTGTTTACGTTGCTGAGCAGACGACTTTTTTAAACCTATGAAGCAATGTATTAGCAATATCCATCAAAACTCTCGGATTGTGATTGAAAGTGTGTAGTTAGGTTCTAACAAAGCTCGAAAGTACCTCGATATGCCAAAATTATTTCTTTTTTTTATCGAGAAACGAAAGAAGAATTAGCTTATTAATAAAGAAAACTTTAAATCCCACAAAAAAAATTTCATGTTAAATGTTGCCAAGACGAGACCATGTAGCTCGCACTGTCAAAAAGTAATCAGATCTCATGTAGAGCCAAGCTTCTAACTCTACACGCCCTAACTCTACAAGGCCTGACTTCGCAAACTCTACACCTTAGTCAAAATATCTGGTTTGGCCGTTTCGTTACTATAAGAACCATTAACAGTATGAGAGTTTTTCACCTTACGCTCATGTGAATGTAGCGAAATGGCCAAGCCATATTATTTTGACTAAGGTGTAGAGTTTGCGAAGTCAGGCCTTGTAGAGTTAGGGCGTGTAGAGTTAGAAGCTTGGCTCTACATGAGATCTGATTACTTTTTGACAGTGCGAGCTACATGGTCTCGTCTTGGCAACATTTAACATGAAATGTTTTTGTGGGATTTATTTCTTTTTGTAAGTTGCTTATGATATTTATACGAGTATTTTTGCTGTTGTTCATTTTTTCTTTCTTTTTTTGGGGTTTATTTATAACAAGGATGCTAGAGGTCTGAAAATTTATATAGGGGGTCCTATATAAATTTTCAGACCTCTAGCATCAAAATTTACGGATTTTTTTTTTTTTTCGGGGGGTAAAAGTTTCAAGTTTTAATATTTTTTTGTTGTTTGTGTACTATTACTAGCTTACATACCAAATTTCAGCTTTCTAGGACTTCAGAAAGTACCTTAAGAATTTTGATGATCAGTGAGTCAGTGACGAAATCGGGGTATTTTAGATATCAATAAAATCTAAAGTATAAGAGCTATGCAATTGAAACTTTATAGGTTTAATAAGTCAACCACTGGCATCATATTCCGAAAATTTTGTTTATCTGGTATAATCCAAACCCAAGTTAAGAGGGTTCAAAAATACGACGAAGTGCTTCGAGAAAAGGTAGGTAGTGCCCTTGCGCTTCGCTTGGCTGGTCTTGGCGGGGGCACTCCCGTGCCCCCAGATAAAACCGGCCAAGTGCGAGTCGCACACGAAGGGTTTCTTGTACTATTTATTCTGTGCCACAAGGCAAATAAAAATACGTTACTTGTAGGAGACCTCTTTAATTTTTAATTTGTTTATTTTTATTATTTTTTATTATAGCTGCAATAGAAATACCTACACAGTCTGTGAAAATTTCAACTATCTACCTGTTACGGTTCATGAGATACAGCCCGCCGACAGACAGACGGATGGACGGACGAATGGACGGACGGACTATAGCGGAGGCTTAGTTACAGGGTCCCGTTGACACCTTTTGGGTATGGAACCCTGCATATGCAGTTTTCTTCTGATTTCATAAAAACGTAATGACTAGGGAAACGTTGACTACCCCTGAAACGTCACTTTGACAATGACATTTTTTTGGTTTACATTTTTGATCTGGAATTCCATTTCCGAGATTAGTGGTTACCTAGCAGTTAGTTAGCCAGTATTTATCAGGTGGATTGATTTGGAAAGAGATCTCACTGCATCAATTATTAGAAAGTGAATGTGAAGCAACCGAAGCATGGATAGGTATAGTCGACCTCGTATTTGCTTTATCACCCTAAGGCTTAATGTCACTTTTTAAACGACAAGGTATATTTTTCTATGTGACATTTATTGTTACTGTTGGAGTTGCCTTTACCGTTGACGCGTGGCGCTAGTGTGGAATAATGGAATTACGAGGTTGAATATAGATAAATATGGCGACAGTAAAATCTTTTATTTATTACCTACTTCCATGCTTTTGTTTCATTGAGGGGCCCGTGGCTAAATAATAACAGCCGCACAGGTCGATCGATCAGGTTAAGCTACGCTTGCCGCGGTTGGTCTGTGGATGGGTGACCATCTTTACATACCGAGACCCCTCCGTACCTCGGAAAGCACGTTAAGCCGTTGGTCCCGGCTGTCATTCGTGGATCTTTGACAGTTGTTACGGGTAGTCAGAAGCCCGAAAGTCTGACAACCAGTCTTACCAAGGGGTATCGTATTACAGTAACTGGGTTGTGGAGGTCAGATAGGCAGTCGCTCCATGTAAAATACTGGTATTCAGCTGCATCCGGTTAGACTGGAAGCCGACCCCAATATAGTTGGGAAAAGGCTAGGCAGATGATGATGATGCTTTTGTTTCATTGTTTGTTAAATCTCGAGTAGGTATGGGTACTGGGTGCGTTTAATTTTGCAAGAAACTGCTTTCCGATACACAGGAACTTTTTTATGAAACTGTAATTTTGTGTCTTCCTCGTTGGTCTATGACGGTCGCAAGCGCTACTGCTGAGAATGAGGTCCTGGGTTCGATTCAGATAGATTTTGAAATTAAAAATACTACCTCACTCAGTTGCAAAAAAAATAGTAAAGAAAATGTTGCAAAACACTGGTTATGATGACACGGAACAATTAAAATAAAAACCCTGAACTGACACTGAATTAAACGAAGCAAAATCGGAACTGTTTGTTCCCATTTTGCTTCGTTTAATTACACACACTTTACACACACGCCACACACAGACCATGCCTGAAATCACCTCTATAGTTTCCACACTGGAATTCGTATCCCGAGCCCCAAGATATAGACTAACAGTTTAGTTTGGGGCTCACTGGAAAATAATATATTGTAGCAATATGTACCCAGCTGCAGGTAATATTTTAAGCTACTCATGTTGTCTCAACTTGCTGTTAAACTGTGAACCTGCTTACTGAATTACCTGTACATGGCATTACATGTATATTATGTGAATATTTTATACTAGCAGTGCCCCACGGTTTCACCTGCATAAGTGTTGATCCCGTAAGAATATCGGGATAAAAACTATCCTATGTCCTTCCCTGGGATGCAATCGATCTCTCTGCCAAATTTTACCGAAATCCGTTTAGTGGTTTAGGCGTGAAAAGGTAACATACAGACAAAGTTATTTTCGAATTTATAATATTAACTAGCTGACCCGGCGAACTTTGAAATCTCTGATATCTTCTAAGATATTCATTTTAATGATATGCTGTAAAGCGCAATTTTGATCTCCATAAAATGCACAACGTATTTAATTAGATAAGGAATAATACTGTATTGTTTAAAATAGCTTGGTAAATAACCCATAATTTTTTTGTGATATGTAAAAGATAAAAATGGTTACTGTGGTTTATCCTTAGGAGATAAACATATACCATTGCGGATTTTTTATTGATATTTTTAAGATATACAATTATTCTGTAGTACATTAATTTGACCTACCTCGTAAGGTTTAGCTAGCGTTTGCATTGTAAGCGCACAAAAATATGTTTGTTACGACATAACATTACAAATCTTTGAATTTATCGGCTTTACTCTAATTCGTATAAACCGTCCTCTTGAATCAGTCTCTCTATTTAAAAAAACCGCATCAAAATCCGTTGCGCAGTTTTAAAGATCTAAGCATACATAGGGACAGACAGCGGGAAGCGACTTTGTTTTAATACTATGTAGATTTCTATTCTATTACCATCCATGTAATGTTTTAACTATAACTAGCAAAATGCGGGTGTACTTTAGGTACACCCTTGCCCATACCTCCAGGAAAACCAAGCGTGATGTTCTGTTATTAATTAAGTTTCGTTTAAATAAAGCAAAGCATTACTTGGTTCCATAACCAAGTTCGTGCAGAAAACTTTGTTCTATCACAGAGTTTTAAGTATTATCAAGGCGGTGAATCAACTTTTTGAAGAAAAACTAAATAGGGCTCCGTTCTTGAACAGTGGAAACAAAGATGTGATAGAAATAATCGCTTTACTTTGTATCTTTGCGAAGTTTTCACGAGTCTCGAAAGGCACACGCAATGAAGGTGGCGCAAGAGAAGAGCGGAAAGATAAGTTTTTTTTTAAATTGACTATTTTAAGTAGAATGAAAAGAAAAATAGGTTCATTTGTTATAAGCATGTGCATAAAAAAGATAATTAACTCGAGTAATAAACAAAAAGTAAAAAACTAAGTATTATAATCACTTGCACAAAACAGAAATAGTCGACAGCTGCACGTCATTGCCGTGACAAGAAGGCATCTCAGCATGATGCTGTACTACGGGAGACCCACAGCGCAGCGCTGATTTTCAGTGGCTACATAGGGCAACCAATTCAGGTTTAATGATTAGTACTATAGGTAACAAAATAAAGTAAAATTAACAATACTTAAGCTATGCGGAGTAAAGCTTTTGGCAAGCCAGCGGCGGTCCACAAGACTATAATGCTAGGAAGTCTTAGCTCAATTAATGCATTATCATTATTTTAATTTTGGAAACTCTAAAATGGATCGAATTTTGTCAAACAAAATGTTTCGATTTCTCCTAAACATTCTGAAATCCCTTGGCTTCTAAAACTCAGAAAACTTTCTGAAGCGAAGATTTACTGTTGCGAATGTGTACGCAAAAAATGTTGTTTTTATATTAGTTCCAGTCTATTTGGAGTTAGAATATTTAGTTAGAGTGTTTGTTCCAGTTTCTGTATTTGAAATGTCTGTATCTGTAGTCTGAACTCTTTGCTGAAATCACGAGACCAATTAGGAGAGTCTGTGCGCGACAAATGGCGACGAGATAGCAACTTTTAAAAATTTTATTTACCCAAGACTTAAAACTGAATTTAATGTTTTGTATCATTTTTTTGTAGATGCAATATGACATAGTTTAATGTATAGCATTTTATCTTAAGAAAATGGTAATCTCACATACTAAAAAGTAAAATTTAAATGTTTAATGGTTAAATAGGGAACATTATAATGATGACCAATCAGTCGGACTATTAATAAAGCTTTATTACCTTGTAATACGAGTATAGTAATAAACAAATGCGCGTTTGTATAATAAGCGTAGTACGTTAACCTTCGTAAATCCGCGCATTGGATAAGACCGACAAAACATTCTTTCGCGATTTGTTCTGGTGACGATAGCATCCACGAGACTGCTCGAGAGCGAGCGCGCATCCTCAAACATCCGCTTTGTGTCCACTGAGGTTTCGTAACGGATTTTGCGCTGTTGCCGCTGTCTGCACTGATCCAAATTCTAGGAGCAGAATGGGAACAAAATAATAAGTATTTATAAATAATAATAATTCCTTGGAGTAACTTGGGAATTAATGTATGAGATTTTTATCTTTTTAGAACAAAGGAATGGATTACTTTGGGAATAAACCGTGCCAATCAATGGACTTGTCACATTATAATAAGTGTATAATGTGACAAGTGTGTATGGATAAGTGTACCTAATTATTCTCGTATTTGGTAGCTGTAGAGGATTAAATGTTATAACGATTATGTCATGTTTAGATTAATTGATAATAACACTACCCCATTGGCTTCAGTGTTGGAGCTAGAGCCTTTGTTTGCTCGATCGGAGGACTTAAGGTGTCACGAGTCGATATTTTTTCCATGCTCGGGAGAGTATTACTCCACTGTTTGACATTGTGCATCCAAAGTTTTCGTTCATTTTGACTTATTATTAATTTTGTCTGTACGGAAACATAATAATAAAATAAAAAGCCATTAAAAATTTATGAGCCAACAAAGATTCGTTTTTCTTGCTATTTTTTACGTAACTATGGATGTTAATAAATATAACAACTGGAAAATCTTCAATACACTGTACTGACCGGCATTGACAAAGCTCAGTTATCGAAGAGTTCAATATATTTGTAATTGATTTTTGCTGTGGGATTTTCATAAAACTCGTTTTTCCAAAGCACTTTTCTAATTTTTTACGCGCCTTTCAGTTCGGAACGATGTTTCTGTGCGTGAGAACTAGGCGTTGTGCGTGTAGACTAGGGTCTAACTGATCTTCACTGATACTATCTCTGTCGGACACGAAGCCAGGTGAGACAGCGTGCTTTTGGCCATGACCACCAGTGAGTTTGAGCTCGCGACTAGTTTACCATTATCTTATAATCATAAGAAAAGGTGCATGCCACAAACTATGTAGGTCATAATCCAGTACGTAAACGGTCGCCCATAGGAATGAACCTACTGCTTCTGCTCCTTTCATAAATTTTTTCGATAATTCTATGGGGGAATGCCAAAATCTGACAAAGTTGGATTGGTTCACTTATTAATTCTTTTTCACTCTTGATTAATTTTTTGTTCAGACGTTTTACTTCAAGTAAAATATCATCTTCGAAAACCATGCCACTCTATCTCTTTCTTTTATATATAAAAGAAAAAGACGAAGAGAGAGACAATTTTTATGGTTTTAGAGGGTGCTGAAGCCAATAGTGAAGTCAAAATGAAAATGCAAGATGGCGGCTACAGAAAGTTTCAAATTTTTAGTCATGGGTGTCGTTTTCATGGTTTTTAAGGGTGCCAAAACCGATAAAGAGGTCAATATGAAAATCCAAGATGACGTCAACTTTATGAGAGCTTCTAAAAACCTACACTGGATGGCCTTGTAATACAAAACACGTACTAAATTCACACTATCTCTCCCTCGCATCTACGAGTGTGTGCGCGTTCCAGTGTCGCGCAAGAAACTCCGTTCCTGATGCGATACGAACGTACCTTCGACGGCACACGTCTTTTTTATGTGATAAAACTACATATTATCAATTTTCGGGCATTTTCCTAAACTTGTGCAGTGAGAATTTGCTTCTTGTCAAATTTCGTGGTCATTCTAGGTCAACGGGAATTACTCGTACCTAGGGTAGGTAGGGTAGGACAGGTTTTAATTTATTTGCAAGTATCAAAACAAACAGCCGTATTTTTTTATTGCGCTGACTTAGAAACTTGATTTTTTAGAGCTCCAAGGCACCGTAGACCTACGTATTTGATATTAAGTAATTCCAACTTGATTACTCCAACGCTTTCCTGAGAAAAAGAGTATTGACAGACTGTCAGACGGACGTGTGAGTGAAGTGATCCAATAACGGTTCCATTTTTCTTTTTGAGGTATGGAACCCTAAAAATGAACAAAAACTGAAACATTATTTTGCTTTATCGGGACCGATCCGCGCAGGTAATATGCGACGGTGCAGACACTCAGTAATTTTCATTTTCATACTTCTGTCCGAGCCGGCTCCTTCAGTTAAGAGCGTTTACGCCGTACAACATTTCATACAAACTTTCAAGTCTTTATTTTTCGAAATGAATGAACCGATTTTAATGAAACTTCATACCCATAAGCAGGATACAAAGGTCTAAAAAGTTAGTAGAGAACATTTTCAAAAAATAGTGTTACAGCCAAATTAGACCGATTTTAAATTTTCCATAGAAACAGAGATTTCCAGTTATCTTTGTTTAAATAAGACATTTCGAAAATGTTTTCTACTAACTTTTTAGACCTTTGTATCCTGCTTATGCATATGAAGTTTCATTAAAATCGGTTCATTCATTTCGAAAAATAAGGGCTTGACAGTTTGTATGAAATGCCGTACGGCGTAAACGCCCTTAATCGATTCAGTAAAAACGTAGGTAAAATGAACTTGCAGTGAGCTGTCTGTGTTTCCTGTAGCGCATCGCATCGCATCCCTAGCAGATGGAATGTGATATTCGGTTCCCTACAAAATGGTTGAGCTGGGTGGTGCTGATCCACGCGTCATGTTCGTGAACGGGTGCCGTCGGTTGAGACTGGTCATCTCTTAACTGCCAAGGCTTATTTTTAATCTTATATTTTGAATTGTTTCTTCATTTGTCTTTTTTTTTACATTGTTCTCACATATAGAAGCAACAAGAATAATGTACCCAGGATTTTGTAATAACTTGATTTAAAAGAGTGTCCATGGAGTTTCTTGCCCGTTCTTCTCCATAGAGATCTACGTTTTGGAATGGGCAGCTAGCTTCAACTTGCGGACTAACTGACAGACTATTTAATTTTGACAATTCAAAAGTGCCTGTACAAGGTCTAATTGAAATAAATGCTTTGAATTTGAATTTGAAATTTGAATGACAACTCACTGCAAGATCACTTCACCTAAGTTTTCACGGTGAGACTTTCCAGAATAGACAGGATATTGTAGTGCAGAGCGCCTAGCACGGTCGCGCGTCACATAACGTAAATAAGAATGATTTTAAAATTGAAAATTTTGGTTTTGCACATAATCTACTTTTAAGATTATTCATAATTATGCTTGTTGCAAAAGTTTAAACCATAATTCAATAGGATAATTGTATTTTAATTCAAAAATAATTTGAATTTCTATCTATCATAATATACACATAAATAATTAAAAACTAAACATAAAAATAAAATATTTAATCATTAAACCCGCCCCTAATCGTCCCCGGTGCAAAGGTGCCTATAACGCTCGCTGCGTTTACGCGCTGGATAGCTATAGCTAGCCTTTGCACCAGAAACGCTCCGGAGCGGGAGTCACCAGTTTTTTCCCTGAGCCTGCACCCTATTTCGGATATCCACCTTTTAGCGTCAGATCCCCAACAGCCGAAAGTCTCCACAGCAATGGGCACAAAGTCGTACAGCGGCACCAGCGCCGCATACTTCAGCCTTTTCTTCAGAGCGGATTTGAATTTACGTTACTTTTACTCCGTGCGTTCGTGCTATGTCCACAGTTTAGATCTTAACTTGTCGGAGCTGCATAGCTATTGACAAACATTCGATACGCTTCCATGCCGAATGGAACATCAATCCATGTTATTGAAGGAGTCCTCCAAACGCTCATAAGGACAACCTTATGAGCGTCTAGAGGACTCCTCCTCTCACACAACAACACAGCAGCAACCTTATGATAATGAGGGTAAATAAAAACTGGCCAAGTGCGAGTCGGACTCGCACACGATGGGTTCCGTACCACAAGGGAAATACGCCGAAAAAAACACGTTTGTTGTAGCCCCCTTAAATATTTATTTTATTCTGTTTTTAGTATTTTTTGTTCTAGCAGCAACAGAAATACATCATCTGTGAAAATTTCAAGTGTCTAGCTATCACGGTTCATGAGATACAGCCTGGTGACAGACGGACAGTGGAGTCATAGTAATAGGGTCCCGTTTTTACCCTTTGGGTACGGAACCCTAAAAAAGATCACTGTGATTTTGACAGAGGTGCAAAATCGGAGGTAAAATAACTGAGAAAGAAAGCCTGCAATGCTGAGCCCGTAATTGTAATCGTAAATTGACCTGGAGACGAACATATTTTGGAAGTGACTGTACCTATGTAAGATATTCACGTAGCTGCAGTCGCATCCAAAATATGTTCGTTTTCTGCGTTTCTTTTCTAACATCCAAACTTCAACGGTATTTGGACACCGTCAAAGCTGGGATATTTAAAAAAATCGTACCATAGGTATACGTATAATAATAATTGGAAGAGTTTAATTAAACGTAAATTAATTATCATAATCCATTCGTTAACCCTGAACCTACGTCAAAAAAGCTAGTTGATTTCGTATCATTAAATGTAATTAAATTTATGCTTTACTGATATCATCCGCAATTAATTAGTTCAACTGAAAGCGTTCCGGATTGGTAAATTAAAACGATTTTCTACCTACCTACTAGTTAATCGTTTCAATTTAACTACTTGTATAGCGGCATCGCTATTGTTTCAGTAAAGAAAACAAACAAACTGTAGAAATCTAATCTGTCGCAATTGGATGCGGGTGAATCACCAAATCTCACCGTAAACGGGTCGGTGTGGTTTAAGAAAAACACTTAAATTATCAACTAACCTTCAAACAAAATCAAAAGGTGATTCATTAAGAAAATTCCCTAGTAGCGACGTGTAAGATCGACTGAGTGAAGCTACCGGTTACCTACGACAGCGGTGGCCGACATATAACGGCCGCAGTGACGGCTGTCATGAAAATGAAGGCAGCGTGCACCGGGGCTCGACTTTACGGTGTCAAAAAAGCTCTCTCTAGGGAAACACAACAACTTCATTTCAGTGGCGTGAAGTGACGGTAAAAGGCGGACGCTATGTGGCGGCGCTGTGTGTGGTGCATCATCGACATAAACCTCTTTTCCTGTTTAACATTATTCCGCTCCATACTTCCCGTGGGTGTCGTAAAAGGCGACTAAGGATCGTACCGGAGAATGGGCAGCAGCGTTCTCTATGCATTCCACCACCATACTATACTGCGATCGCCAACCCGCCTGCCAAGCGTGGCGATTATGGCAACCCCCTCCCCCACCTATGTCCTATGTCCAGCAGTGGACGTCTTTCGGCTGAAATGATGATTATTCCGCTCACTTCGTCGTTGTCGTTTCAGCCGATAGACGTCCACTGCTGGACATAGGCCTCCCCCAATTTTGGGGGGGTTTGCCATAATCGCCACGCTTGGCAGGCGGGTTGGCGATCGCAGTATGGTATTATGGTGGAATAAATAGAGAACGCTGCTGCCCATTCTCCGGTAAGACCCTTAGTCGCCTTTTACGATACCCACGGGAAGTAAGGGGTGGTGCAATTCTTTAAGTCCGGCACCACACAGATAAGTCCGGCACCACACAGATAAGTCCGCAGATAGTTCCGCTTACTTGCGGCACCTCAAACAAATCGCCGGTGACTAACATCTGTTGCACTGTAAAGTTTTACGAGTACATAACAATTTTAGGTCCGGTTCGTATAGCCCGCGAGGACCGCTACGCTGCTACGAGCGCGTAGCGAAGAGCTACGCCGTAGCACAGGATTTCCCCACGGGAAGCCTCATATGGCCCCAAGTGAATGTTTCAAGTTGTTAGTATATTCTGGTTTTAGTTCGTAAGAGTTAGTGCAGTACTAACTCGAATGGAACATTCAGAAATTGTGTTACTTTGTGTAGTATTTTAACAAAACGTTTGGAGACTAACAAATATACTTGACTTAAGAGCGTTTACGCCGAACGGCATTTCATACAAACTTTCAAGCCCTTATTTTTCGAAATGAATGAACCGATTTTAATGAAACTTCATATGTATAAGCAGGATACAAAGGTCTAAAAAGTTAGTAGAAAACATTTTCGAAAAATAGTGTCACAGCCAAATTAGACCGATTTTAAATTTTCCATAGAAACAGAGATTTCCAGTTATCTTTTTTTAAATAAGACATTTTGAAAATGTTTTCTACTAACTTTTTAGACCTTTGTATCCTGCTTGTGGGTATGAAGTTTCATTAAAATCGGTTCATTCATTTCGAAAAATAAGGACTTGAAAGTTTGTATGAAATGCCGTTCGGCGTAAACGCTCTTAAGACAATTTGGTTTAACATGCTAAACATTGGTACAGACATTAGGTACTTTTGCAGGCTCAACCCTTACTCTTAATAGTCTCATAATTATTAGCGATTAAAATCTTACATGTTATTTGAGTCAGAAATATTGAAATTACCGCCAGCTGTCAGTTAAAATCTTACCGTGAAAACGTAGGTGTGAGCTGTCAATAGTGTCGATCCTTCGCGTCAGGTGAAATGACAGCTCACGTCACCGTTTTCAAGGTAAAATGTTTATAGAGTCGACCGGCTGCACACCGAATGAAACTACGTTTTCATGTCAAAAAGGTTGTACATAAATACTCCACTTTGAAGCATTGACATTTTGATTTTTCTTCCGTTGTTAAGGCTGGCCGCCCACGTCAGACTTTTTGTAACACCGATAATCGGGCCGATTTAGTTTACTACATTATTTCTGACCTACTTTTTGTAGGACGTGTGCGTTGCACAATTGCTATCAGTGTTTATTTTATTTTTCTCCTACAAAAAATCGGACACCGATTATGGGACGTGGGCGAGCGGCCTAAGATAAAATAATATGAGTCGAATTATTTCACTCAGCTTTCTAAAGAATGATGGGCATTTTTCTATGGAGCCTGGTCTGATGACCAATAGAGTTCTAATGCATCTCAACTTATTGCTTATAACCGGCAATTACTGTAACAAAACATTTTATCTCAAAAACCACGGAGTTTGCACAGTCGAGGACAAAAACTGTTTTTTGACGATTCTTTTGTGTTAAATGAATCTATAGCTGACAGGTTTATGCCGGGCCCGTGTGCTGCCTTTTTTCCAAAGATTATCTCTTTGGTAAGTACTCATGTGGCAACAATATTTTGACATGAATTGTACCAAAAAAATAAAAAAGTAAACATCTATTATAAAAAATAAAATAATTTTAATTCGAGTATCACTGACTCATAACAGAAATAATTCACTCATACAGTCACATTACATACACAACACTACAATAATATTCAACTCAATTCATAAATAAAACAATAAAAAAAAATATCACAATCAAATTAACAATTTACATAAAAAATGAGGTTTGTTAGCCGCATCAGCCTGCCACATGTCACTTATGCCTCCTCTACACGTTGGCAGACGCGTCCGAGGTCGTCGACAGATGCATTAGCAGATGGATCACCACGAGCCGACCACACGTCTGTTGGTCGTTCAGTCTGTGTTAATTCTCGACAGACACAACTCGTACGCACGCAACATTAAAAAAATGTATGTTGAGACCGTAGCTGCCGCAGCTATTTATTTATTTAGTACTTGTGACTACTATTTAAGTGTGCATTGCAGTAAAGTTATTAAAAAGAAATGGAAAAGAAGAAGGTGGTGGATGCTGGCATTATTATTTTTATAGAACTTATTTTTCTGATTCCACAGGCAGTTTTCTCCTTGATATAACTCAAGAAATTTAAATGTTTCGTCTGTGCTCATATAAGTTATTTCAGCGAACGAGATAAACAGGTAAACGAAAAAAAAAACTGCAAGAAGCACGCGTGCACTTTCATTCACGACTACGATAATACTGATGCATCGTCAGACGTGTGGACACACGCCGGGCGCTCGCGCTGAAACCCTTTGATCCGTGCCACAAAAACCGACAACAAACGGATTGGTGGCAGATGCATCTGCCGACGTCAAATACCTACCACAGACTAGCAAATTACCCTGTCTACGCGTCGGCGGACGCATTAGCAGATGACCATCTGCTGATGAATCTGTCGATGTGTAGAGGAGGCACTACAACAGTGGGAGATGATGGAGCAATCAAGCCTTACCGCGAGCGCAACCCGCATGCGCCGCACCAGTGACGTACCTCTCTCGCACATAGTGGCGTGGAAGCAATCCACGCGCGCTTCCGCAAACATAGTCGATGCGCTGAAACAGCAAGGGAGCGCCAACATCATCCTGAACTAAATTATAATTAACTAGATACTAAATTATGGTTATAGGCAGATGATGATGATTCATAAAATTATAATTCTGGTAAATAAATAAAAAAAAACTTTTTTACAAAAAAAAAACAACCGACTTTCAAAAAACACTATAAAGTGAAAAATAACTTTAATTTCGGAAGTCGGTGTCTTTGGATTTGTATTTTAGTTTTGTGCCACCGACTTCCGAAATTAAAGTTATTTTTCACTTTATAGTGTTTTTTGAAAGTCGGTTGTTTTTTTTTTGTAAAAAAGTTTTTATTTTTCACTTTTTAGTGGGTCAGTTTGTAATTTATCTAAGTTACAATAGCCTAATATCAACTGCTCATCACCTTTTACAAAATATTGCTTTACCCGATGCAGGTACGTTAATTGTTGAGGAGTAAAATATAATTGAGCAAATGCTCAATTTACTTTAAAAAAAGAATTTTCCAAATCGGTTCGTAAATGACGGAGTTATGCGCGAACAAAAAACGCAATGCAGAGTAAACGAAAAGATCGTTAATGTAGACATTTTTTTTAGATTTTTGTTGATTTTTCAAAAACTGCTTGTCCGATTTCGATAATATTTTCATGGGACCATTTGGGAAGTATACCCTTTCGAACAAAAAAAGAATTTTTCAAATCGGTTGGCAAGCGACGGAGTAATGCGCGAACAAACATAAAAAAAAAAAAAAATACAAACATCCGAATTGAGAACCTCCTCCTTTTTTAGAAGTCGGTTAAAAAACAAGCTGAACTGAGTCCACATGAAAAAAAATTGTTATTGCAGTTATCTTGTAAAACTGTGATTAGTGTGTTGTACTTAAATGAGAAAAAGGTACCGAAATAGTCTATCCGAGAGACAGATCCTGTTTTTAAACGAAATGATGGTCCTGTAATAATTTATTTTTTGCAATGCAAGCCATTATTATTTGCGTTAGAAGTGATTCTAGATTAATTGTTACCTATAACATCTTGTAATATGATGTCTGTTATTCATGAGACCTCTCCGTGCCTCGGAAAGCACGTTAAGCCGTTGGTCCCAGCTAGCATTCGTGGATCTTAGACAGTCGTTATGGGTGGTCAGAAGTCCGAAAGTCTGACAACCAGTCTTACCAAGAGGTATCGTTTTACCCAGTAGGTAACTGGGTTGAGGAGATCAGATAGGCAGTCGCTCTATGTAAAATACTTGTATTTAGCTGCATCCGGTTCAAAGTCAAAGTCAAAGCATTTATTTCAAATAGGCACTTAACAGGCACTTTTGAACGTCAAAAATTACTAAAATAGAATTGATTCTAGTCGCCCATTCCAAAAGGTAGATTTCGTATGGAGAAGAATGGGCAAGAAACTCCACCGTTACTCTTTTAAAATATTTTTAAATGGTTAGACTGGAAGCCTACCGCAACATAGTTGGGAAAAGGCTCGGCAGATGAAACTTATCTCTTAATAGCCCCCCGACTCCTTTTCCGTCGCATGAACCCATAAGCGCAAGGTTTTGCGTGCGTTACTTTGCGTGCTACCGTAAACAGCAATTAAGCTTTGGTTTCCCAGGAAGCGGTTCTGTCATATTTTATCGACCCTCATGAAAATCTGTAATTTTCCCCAGTATTTGACATTAAGGTCTCTAAAAACGCGATATAGCGTGATCGTTCTCCGATTTCTTAGGGAACCTACGCTTAGTCACAACAAAAATGAAAGTCGGCAGTATTTATCTTTCTGCAATGTTTCTTGAAATATGGTTCGATGTTACAGAATTCATAGTTGACGGCTTGTAACACCCTGCATTTTTGTTCCAGGAATTGGTAGATATAATGTTGAAGCGAATGGACCCCGATCTGGATGGGGTGATCAACTTCCAAGACTTTCACACGACAGTTCTGAAGACTCCATCGTTGCTGGAGAGCCTCGGCTACTGCCTGCCGGAGAGACCGGCAGTCTACGCCTTCATAGCGACTTGGTGCCCAATGTGGGGCAACATGTGACAAATATATATAAAGGTTTGGAATTATCTTGACACACACAAAATCCGCTTTTTTTAATATCGTTTATTATTTACAATGAAACTGTTTAGTTTTTAACAAAATACTTTACAACTAACAATCTTGTAATAAAACGTTTTATTATATAAAATCATTTTTTGGTTTCTATTTGACGGAATACATATAGCAAAAACGGGAAGTAAGATCACTATGAAAAATCAAAAACGAGGAGAGGCAAAGAAGAGGTTTCAAAAAGGTTTAGGTATACAAAAGCAAGACGAGCCTTAATCAATGATATCGCTAAACAGAAATATATTTCCCAAGGGAGAGTATCACAATTTTAGTTAATAGCACCTCCTATCCTATATATTGGGTTCAAGGCTGCGAATCTTTCGATAACAGTACAATCGATAGAGTAATAGCCCCTTGGGAATATCTGTCTTGATTGCTCAATACTGAACAAAGGCCTCCTAATGAGCGGTACAGTTATTGGATCATTGGCCTGTTCGTCGCAGAACTACTGATCGTCGACCTCGTAATCGTAATTGCCAGCTCAAGTTGAATGTCACTTGAACGTCATCATTTGTTTACATGACAATTTGTAAGTTTCAAGTATAGGAGCGCATTGGTGGCCCAGTGGCACTGACAAGTACGCTTGGACTTCATATTATCGATGATAAAATGAAGACATTTGGTTTTCGCCATTTTGGCGCTGATAGCAACGTGAGATTCCGTGGAACTAATATTAGAGATGGGATATAGCCTTCGACAAAGAAAATAATTTTATGAACTTTATCGATCGTTATACCTAAGTACTGCGAGTAATTTATTACTTAAGAGAAAAATATCGAATCACTCCCAGTTATTTTTATGCTTCATTTTTAAGTAATATAATAATTGCTCTACAATGGTTAACCGAAAATTCATTAGGGCGCGGTCAGATCGCAAGCTATAAACTAGTGGTGTATAATTGTGTCCTAGTAAAGTTATAGCGCATGACGGCCAGATCAGTGACCTTTAAATATTTGAGAATAGGCTTAAAACTTAACCTAAAATCTACTATGGTTGATCTAATATCTCCCGGCTCAACTACACTAGTTTTACAAGCTGAGCTGGGGTCACATTAGTTCGCAATGTGAACTAAAAACTATTGAGCTATAATATTGCCATTTCGCTCTAACCTAGTAAATCAAATGGCAGTTGTAATCTTTGTGAGCTATATTGCATTACATTTATGTAATAGATAAAAGTCACTACTTAAATAATAGTAACTTTTGGTGTTAAATTTGGAAGAATTGAACCATGTAAACAAAAAAGTTAACCATTCAACAAACATCGTCCATATCAATTCAATCGAATTCACTCAAATTAAATGCCAAAAGTGAACCGTGTAATATTACCTTACCAAGTAGTTATTACTAGCGGAAAGGAAAGGGATTCCATTTTCATTATTGGGTAAGTATTTGGATAGCGTGCATACTAATGGAAAAACAAAACACAAAAAATAACAATGTCAAATCATTTATTTCAATTAGGCATATTAAAGGCACTTTTGAACGTAAAGGACTTTGTTCATTATCGGCTTCGCGTGAACACGATGCTCGAAAAGACACAAATTAATCAAAAATCATGTTTAGTTTTTAAACGCTTATTTATTCTATAATTTTGTATCAACTTGCGCCCACGAATAGTGTATTTAATAAGTACTGAAATTGTTTTATTCTTCGGCATATTGACAGTACTCGATCTTCATTAGTTCATAGTGATGCCAACAATTAATCGTTTATTTTAAAATAATTATTTACAAATCGATTCTAATTGTTATTTTTGAAGTTCCTCAGTCATTTAAGAGGCAAGAGTTTACAGTCAATTAGAGTTGTTATTTGTAATCACTTACATTATTTCGAACATGTTTTATCCTTAGTTTTTATCTGGAAAACAAAAGTATTTACAAGGATCGAAGTTACTCAATTAAATTCGATTTTAATCAACTAGTAAATCGATTATTGAAAAAGAAAACATTTATTTCAATGTCAGTTGTCTTGTCACTTCAAGTCACTTGTCATTATCAAAAAGTACTCTGTGCTTGTCATTCACTGTTTCTTGGCAACGTGAATATTGTCTTTTTCGTTTTGCTGTGATAATTTTTCAAGTATTGTTTTGGTTTTGAAAATGGACACTGATACCCCCTTCGAACTCGCCGAGCTGAATCGTACGGATACGAACGAGGCAGTTTCGCTTCAACTCCTGCCTGTGGTGAAAACTGTGATAGGTACAGCTCCGATGTGCGAATTGTGGTACTGATAAAAGTAAGCAAAACAAGTCTTACAAGCATCACTTCACATCACATTCTCTTTCCTACTGGTATTAGCTATTAAACCTATATTATAATTATAGTTAAAGTGCCTGTCCATACCAAGCAAAATGTCCATACAACGTGGACAATGCCCTTTCCATTTTCATGTTTTTCAGCCATATCTGCTTAGTTGAGTTGGTGGGAAATCTAAAATTAAGTATTTAATTAAAGTAAAAATGACAAAAGTACAGTACATTGTAGATGGCAAGTTTTATTTCGTTGTTAGGTCTTTACTTCGGCAACAAGCACACATTACAATATTTGTCTTTTGAAATACGAGTATTTGCTAATTTGTTTTAGCTAATCAATCAGAAATTTCTGGCGACAGTAAATTTCTATTTGAAAGACGTAAATTTAAAATTATTCACTGTCTGAAGACAATTATCGACACATTATCGACATGGAACTTTTACAACCCTATTCAAATTATTGTATTCAATTTAAGTGAAAACTGAGCCCTAATTACACTTAAATATGATGGGATATTAATGAAATGAATTAATGGCGTTGGAAGGCCTCCCACAAGGTGGTCCGACGACCTTGTGAAGGCGGCAGGAACCCGTTGGCTGCGAGAAGCGCAGAACCGGTCGAAGTGGAGGTGCTTGGGGGAGGCCTATGTCCAGCAGTGGACGTCTTTCGGCTGAAATGATGATGATGATGATTAATGAAAACATTTATTCTAAATATAAGATAGTATTAAAAATGCTCACACAAGCAATCGAAACATTTCATCATCTGCCTAGCCTTTTCCCAACTATGTTGGGGTCGGCTTCCAGTCTAACCGGATGCAGCTGAATACCAGTATTTTACATAGAGCGACTGCCTATCTGACCTCCCCAACCCAGTTACTGGGTAATACGATACCCCTTGGTAAGACTGGTTGTCAGACTGGGGCTTCTGGCTACCCGTAACGACTGTCAAAGATCCACGAATGACAGCCGGGACCAACGGCTTAACGTGCTTTCCGAGGCACGGAGGGGTCACGGTATGTAAAGATGGTCACCCATCCACAGACCAACCGCGGCAAGCGCAGCTTAACCTGATCGATCGACCTGTGCGGCTGTTATTATTTAGCCATGGGCCCCTCAAGCAATCGAAACATTTATAGTCATAAAATTCACTTACTTGTGAAAGGTTAATCCGCTGCCGTTTTGACAGCGAGTTTTACAAAATGCGCATGCTTTCATAATAAAGATGTTCTAAATATCACGTAGTTAACACAAAATACACAAAAAAGTCGTATACTACGATTTAGACCTAAATCATCAGAGATGAACCAAACAACTCAACGTCCATTTGAAAGAATATGCCAATTTTAGTTCCTGAGAATCTCGAGCGAATCGGCACAAAAAACAACTGTAATTTCGTTCAGTATGTTTAGTCCAGCGTACTTGTTTAATAGAGGTCAGTGCCCTGTGGTATCGTCCCCGACTTACGAGATGTAGATTTTGAGTTCGATCACTTTACTTTGTGTATTTCATTTGATCACCACTGCTCTCAAAACGGTGCAGAAAACATCGTCAAGTAACCGGTGTCTTAGAACTAAAAATTCGAAGATGTGTGACAACCACCAACCCGCACTAGGCCGGCGTGGTGGATTACGGCCCACTCCTTCTAACCGAGAGGAGGCCTGTGTCCCAGAAGTGGGGACATTATAGACTAAATATGGTATGCTTATCAAAAATCAAAATTTATTTACTCAGACAGAAAGATCCATAATGTTAGTTATATCTTATTGCTAGTGTAATCTCATGCCAAAAAAAAACTTTTGATTTTATTGTGGTTTTCATACATTTGATATTGCCAATGTTGTCAAATGTATGAAAACCACAAAGTTTTTTTTTGCCATGAGATTCTGGTAAGTAAAATTATTATTAGGAATTGAAGTTTGAAGCCTTTTTTTGCACGGTAATAGTAACTACTACTACCGTGCAAAAGGCTTCAAACTTAAAAAATTAGTACTACTTAGAAACTTGTGCTTTACTTGGCCAACTGGCCAGGTACAAGTTTCTCATACAAATGGGAGAATAGCAAATCTGTCACTGTTTTCAGAAGCCTGTTGCTACTGGCTCATGTTCTAGTTACTAATGGTGCGACTTTTTAGGGTTCCGTAGTCCTGACAAGGAACCCTTATAGTTTCGTCTTGTCCGTCTGTCTGTCTGTCCGAGGTTTTGCCAAGAGACCGTTAGTACCAGAAAGCTATAATTTTGTAGGAGTGTGTACGAGTATATCAATTACGCCGGAAAATGGTAAAATAAAATTTTGGAAAATATTTTTTTTAGGGTAGCTCCCCTACATGTGAAGTGGGGATGAATATTTATTTCGTCATCTACCCCATTGTGTGGGGTATCGTTGAATAGGTCTTCTAAAATGACTTGGTTATTTCTAAAATTATTTTTCGATTTAATGCTCCATTTACGAAATATTAAACTTTAAAGTGCAAATTTTTGTTCCAGTACGGCGTCCCCCCCTCTAAAAGCTAAACTGCTGGTTTGAAAAATCTGGAAAAATTCTCAATGATAGTGCACATTTCATGACTTTAAAGAAAAAACTATAGAGGTTAAGATAACTCTATTAAGTTTAGCAGTAATAGTCGTTGAACTTGGGTGTTGGATAATTTTGTACCAAATACAAAATCCTTAGCATTAATCCTTTAAAGTGACTAAGATGAAGTAGTTGCTTGTTTATAACGGGTAAAGACTTACATTGAAAAACAAAATATGAAATAAAAAAACTAAAAAAACCATAATAAATTATCATAAATTTCACAATACTGCCGCTGGATGGCACTGAGTGATCGACATCTCCGCACGTCTTAGAAATGATATTTTAAATTTAAAGTCGATTTTTGTTATTATAACCATACTCCTAATACCTATCTTTATCATTACTTATATTCAGAATAAATAACAAGAGAATCGTACTATATTGTGATAACGGGCTACTACGGAACCCTACACTGTGCGTGACACGACACGTACTTGGCCGGTTTTTTCGCAAATGTTCGCAATGATCGCATGAAAGCCGTCAGCTCGATTCTGCGCAAACATTTCCGACGCACTACAGAAACGGGGCAGTCTCAAGAGCATTCTGAGAATATTATTTTATTGGACACGCAAGATATCTAGCGAACTTTTTGCTGTAGCTCGCCCACAGACGCCCCGTGTACAGAACCTGACAATATGCCTTGAATGGTGTTATCTTGACCTGGTCGGTAGAGCGGGAGATCTACGTGCCAACGACGACGCGACGCGACGTGCGTGCGTGCCTAAGCATTCATAGTAATGCTTGAATTTATTGAGAACTAGCTTCTGCCCGCGACTTCGTCCGCGTGAAATTCGTACTTTCCTCTAAAAATTTCGAAAATGTATGTTTATGATCTTATCATTTATTTAGATAAATAAGTATTTGGGCCAATTTTTAAGTTTATAGATCAAAGGGTTTTTGTATTTTTCAAATAAACTGATATCCTTTTCACCCCCACAGGGGTGGAATTTTGAAATTTCGTTTGGGATGTGTTCATAACTTGACTCAAAGACCCATACCCATTTTCGAGTTAATGGAAGCAAGCAGTAAAATCCAACCCTTAAACTTTATTACCCTCCTCCACCTTGGTAGGTGTCGATTTTTGAAAAACCCTAAAACACACTTTTTTATGTTTAACCGACTTCAAAAAAAGGAGGACGTTCTCAGTTCGTCGGAACCTTTTTTTATGTATGTTCCCGAAGACGGCTGGACCGATTTGAAAAAATATTTTTTGTTTGAAAGGGTATATTTTCCAGGTGGTCCATTGTCATCAGGTCAGGATCTGATGATGGGATCCTGGAGAAATCGAAGGAACTCTTCAAATATTATAGGCACACCTATAGCGATTTGGGTATTTTTTATAGTAACTCGTGCATTTGCTCTCGAAAAGCTCCATTTAAGGAAGTGGAACTGATGATGAAGACCACAGATGGCCACCGGAACTACTCAATAATAAGTATTTCACGGGTTGCGATTTGATTACTTTAATATGGTTGCCAAGCAATTTATGCTCGTCACAATGTGAATGGTAAAGTGCTGCTGATGGTGAAGTACCAGGAGAACTCCTCAACAATTAATGTCCCTGCATCGGGAAAAGCAATATTTTGGTAAAGGCGATGAGCAAGTTGGCTGTTGTAACTTAGATAAATTATAAATAGACCCACTACAAAATGAAGATATAAAAAAAATAACAAAATAAAAAACCGACTTAAGAAAAAACACTACAAAGTGAAAAATAACTTTAATTTCGGAAGTCGATGGCAAAAAACTAAAATACAGATCCAAAGACACCGACTTCCGAAATTAAAGTTATTTTTCACTTTGTAGTGTTTTTTTTTGGAAGTCTATAAAGTTAATAAACCAAATAAATAAGATTTTTCATATAAACTGTATCCCCTCTTTTTATCCCCATAGGAATGGAATTTTGAAAAATCGTCGGGGATGTTTCTATGACTTGACTTAAGGATTATTTATACCAATTTTCCAGTTAATCAAGCCAAGTAATAAAATACTCCCCTGTGAATAGGCCTACACCGCTTCACCCCGTTAGGGGTAGATTACCGAAAAAACCTGATACGTTATTCTTTATTTTTGGTCACTTATGACCAAAAATAAAGAATAACGTATCAGGGTTTTTGAATGAATACTGAGTTTCAAGTTAATCGAACTGCGCGTTTAAATTCTTCCCTAGAAATTGTGACCCCTCCCCCCCCCCCTCTATAGGAGGTAGTTTAGAAAAACAAAAAATGACAAACTTCATAATTTACTTAGATAGTATTCTTGCAAAGTTTTCAGTTTATTTTCATTTAATCTGTATCCCTGGTTTTCACCCTTATAGGGGTGGAAATTAAAAAATCGTTTAAGATGTGTTCATAACTTGACTCATAGATTAATTATAATTTTATACCAATTTTCGAGCTATTCAAGTCACGAAGTAAAATCTTCCCCTGTAAAATTAACTACCCTTTTTCACGCAGTTAGGGGTAGATTTTCAGAAAACTTATAACTAAAAATAATGATTAACATGTATCAACATGTTAATCATCATTTTTAGTTATAAGTATACATACTCAGTTTCGAGTTAATCGGACAGCGCGTTAAAATTCTTCCATACAAATTTTGACACACCCCAATCCGTCTTTAGAGGGTAGTTTAGAAAAACAAAAAATGCCAAACTTCATAACTGATTTGGCTAAGTATTCGTGCCAAGCTTCAAGGTCTCTCTCACTCAAGGAATAAGATTTTTCATACTAACAAAATGGGGGATTTTGTTAGTATGAAACTTTTCACCTCCTTAAAGGTTGAATATCCAAAAACCCTTTCTTAGTGGATACCTACTCTTTACAAAGAAAACACCCTCCCAAATTCATATCTCTAGGACCAGCGGTATAAGCTATGGGTTGATATTTCAGTCAGGTCATTGAATTTTATATAATATAGATTATATAATTAAAAACAAAATGTTATCCCCCTTTTCACCCCCTTAAGGGTTGAAATTCTAACAACACTGTTGTGTTACCTTCCAGCCATAAGCCTAGATAATAAACTTAGTGATTTTTACTTCTTGCACAACTTCATCCCCCTTTTCAACCCTTCGGGGGTAGAATTGTCAAAAACACTGAGACATGTGTAAATTAATTTTCAATCCTCTACCTAAACACAAAATTTGAAGATCTTAACTTCAAAACTGACGGATTTTCATATAAACTTCCATCCCCTATTTCACCCCTATAGGGGTAGAATTCCCAAAAATTCTTTCTTAGTGGATACTTACTCTTCACAGAGAATACACCCTCCAAGTTTCATGTCTCTAGGACTAAAACTAAGGAGTTTCCATACACAACTTCATCCCCCTTTTTAACCCTTCGGGGGTAGATTTGTCAAAAACGCTGAGACATGTGTAAATTAATTTTCAATCCTCTGCCTAAACACAAAATTTGAAAATCCTGACTTCAAAACTGACGGACTTTCATATAAAGTTCCATCGCCTATTTCACCCCTTTAGGGGTAGAATTCCCTAAAATCCTTTCTTAGTGGATACTTACTCTTCACAAAGAATACACCCTCCAAGTTTCATGTCTCTAGGACCAGCGGTTTGGGCTGTGCGTTGATATATCAACAATCAGTCAGTTTACCATTTTATATATATAGATAGATTGTTGTCAAAAGTGGTTATGCAATTACGGGATCGAGTGTACTTTGTTCCTTGTTGTTGATTCTCGGGGCAGAACTAGAGTTACTGGGTTAAACCCAATAGGGTTTCACTATACAATAAAATTCTGAAGTCCGGATTGATGCCCGTTAATGGCGGTAGGGCTCGCTCCATTTTCCATCTGGTAAAATATGGGGTATGCCATCTTCTTACTCCATCGGAGAACCCAGGTAGAATGAAGATAGGGTCATGGGTACAGGTAGATACTTAGTAACCAAGCATAAAGCAGCCGGCAGGTGTCACTAGTTTGTACCAGTACCACTACTTATTAATGAACTATTGTTGTGTATTAATTATTAATGCATGTCAAACGCACAGCATTTCTGGGACCCAATCATTCACAACAATATTTGAGCTACTATGGAATCGCAGAGTCAGTAATTTGTGGAAACTGTTTCTATATATGTGGGAATGTTGCTGATCGGAAAGAAACCCTGAAATTAATCCATACTAATATTATAAATTCGAAAGTAACTCTGTCTGTCTGTATGTTACCTTTTCACGCCTACACCACTGACAGGATTTCGATAAAATTTGGCACAGAGATAGATTGTATCCCGGGGAAGGATATAGAATAGTTTTTACCGACATACTTCGCGGGCGAAGCCGCGGGCGGAAGCTAGTAATATATAATTGTTTTTTAGGGGTCGTAGTCTTCGTACCCAAAAGGTGCCAACGGGACCACATAACTAAGTCTCCTCTGTTCGTCCGTTCATTCATCCGTCTGCCACATGTCACAGGTATATTTTGAACCGTAATAGGTAGATTCGTGAAAGATTCACAGTGTGTACTACTATGGCCGCTCTAAAAACTACTACCACTACTGATAAGGAAGCAATGATTTATTTTTCTCGACGTATTTATTCAACTGCATACATCTCATATACTTAGAAATAACGCTTTTATTATCAAAATAAAGTAAATGTTAAAAACATATTGGAATGGTATGATGCAGAAAACCGACAGTCAACATTCAATAGTAGGAAAGTTATTCAAACTTAACGGCGTGTACGCTCTGTCTCACTTCAAACCACTATACTACGTTTATTTGCTATACGTAGGTATACTTGTCGCAACGTAGGATGAGGTCAGTCGCCGACCCGGCGGCGTTGACACAGAAGGTCTGCGAACGCTCTGACTACAAAAGTTAATAAATTAAAAATACAGGCAATACCAACGAGTTAAATAAGTCAGAACTATACCGTAATTTATATCCTTTGAATATACGACTTAAGTTATGTCAGGAATCATTGTTTTGATATCGTTTCAAGCAGACGTTAATTGAATAAAACGATTCGGTGCTCTTTCGAATATTTCCTGAATGTGATTGCAATCAGTCGGCGCTCCGCACATTGCGAAGGAAGGACGACGCAGCGTTGACAGCAAAATTTTAATAAAACTATCAAAATGTAAATCGAAGAATACGGAACATTATGAAAAAAAAGTTTTTTATGTAGGTATTGGTTTGCAATATGGATGACTAGTCTGACTGTTGAAGCGCTTGCATGCATCAGTAAACCCTCAAAATGCTGTGAAATGCATTTCAATTGCCTGTAAAAAGTAAACTGAATTGGAATAATAAACATATTCGACTCAAACATCAGACGGGCAATTCTTGTAATTTTAAGAACGTTCGCAGTCTGAAGGCCAATTCTCGTATTTAAAACGTTCAAAATCTAGTCTCAGTCTCATCTCAGCGACAAACAAATGTCAAACACTTGTCAAAATGTAGGGAAATTAGAGGTATTTTTGACAGATTGAGACTGAGATCAGAGGTCCTGAAAAGGCCACTTTGGAGAATCATAAAAGGATAACATTATGAATCGTAAAATCGCGAAGACATTCCGTGTTTTTCTTTTTTTCGCTGCACTACGTAGATAGTCAAAGAGATTGGAATTGGATTTGGATCGGATTGATTGGTATTTTAGCACAGATAAAAAAAAATAAGTGAAAAATGCTTCACCAATGGGATTTGATACGATTAACTGTCCATTATGTTATCCTTTTATGATTCTGCCAAAGTGACCTTTTTAGGCCCCCAGACTGTGAACGTTCTTAAAATTACGAGAAATGCAGGCCTCTGATCTGCCTCAATCTGTCAAAAATACTTCTAATATCCCTAAATTTTTATCAAGTTTTTCTTCTAAAATCTAGTCGCTATCTCATCTCAACGACAATCAATGTCGATTGTCGTTGAGATGAGATTGCGACTAGATTTTAAAAGTGTTTAGTTACCGGAATTCAGGAGTGTCGCGTGTTCTTAGCACACCCGTACAATGTGTGATTTTCTTTTACTTATTATATTTTTTTTTTTCGCGTGGGAAATCATCAAATGACCCATCCCGCCCTGGGTGGAGCGGAAGGGAGTGTCGGACTCTTACTGACTAAAACCCACCCATGTTCCTTCCTTAGCCCTTTATGTTCCGGGCCAGCGGTAACCCTTTCGGACAATCCCGTTGACCCGGCAGGCTTCGGCGGGGCCTCTTCCTCGATGCTGACATCTCTTTGAGGCGCGCGTGGAACACGTACGCGAATCCGGTGAGCTACCCATTACTCTCCGTCCGCAGGCCCGCGCCTACGGTGGCCGGGAGTCGTCTCGTGGCTCCCGACGCCCGGAGCGACACTACTATTATTATTACTTGACATTCTTTCGAAGGGTTTGAGGAATCAGCAGTCTAATTGCGTAACACACTATTAAACACACTCTGAATCCTTTTGAAAGAAAATTGCAAATCCATTGCAGTATATGTGAAAAATTGTCTGCTCAACGACGTAAATAATAACGCAATAAATGTTGTTGAACCGTCAAATTGAAAGTCATTGCTAATGTTAGTGTATTGTGCATTTACCATGCAGCTATAGTATTGCTTGGTGTAGTAAAACATATATCGAGTTCGTGACTTCTTTAATTAATTTTCTCTATTTCTTACTGTTCGTCCTGAAGTCCTGAATGAAAAACTCAACTCACTATAATTAAGAGTAGTCTGGCCAAGTTTTATCTGAGTTACAAGATATTATTTATGTTATTCTTTAAAAAAATGCTCCTCATTCAAATAATGGATGAGGGTTTGTCTACATTAATTTGGCCGACTCTTATACTATCAATGCGTACGAGTATACTGGTTTCCGCGTAAATTCTATTATCAATACGTGACAGTTCTTGTCTCTGGGTTTCGTAATATACGCTCTTGTTTGTTGGAATACATAATATAATGCCTGGTAAGGCAGACGTGTACCTATAATAGGGATTGATCGACCGATCGCCATCAACGGGTACAAATCCAGACTCCGGGATGAGAAATTCTTGATGAAAAACCCAATAAAAATTTGCCCGATCTGGAAATTGAACCCGGGACATCATGCTCAACAATAACGCGTGTGTCCCCTAGACCAACGAGGATTATCTGTCTGACCGATATTGTCAGTAGTTGTAATTGGAATACGTGTGCCAAAGGACCAAGTACAGGCCGAGAGTGCAGTTGCTTGAATCGCGCCGCAACGTCAACTTCAAGGCGTGCGTGGTGCGAGTGCCTACATGCTACCTGCACCTCTTCATGGCAGAGGACTTTTGGCCGCAAGGTGTAATGTTCCGTCGCCTCCGCAGCAAAGTGCCACACGATCGCACAAAGACAGTGCTCGAGTGAAGTGAGTTTTACTAACATAGTTTTAAGTTTATACACTAACACACATTTTATTATTATAATATATTTATGTTAGTCTGTAAGGTATTTATCTATGGGCCAAAGTAGCCTGAAAATAAAGGTTTTATTATTATTATTATTGCAGGGCAAACACCTCCTCTGAAAGACGTTGGGCCAATAAGAAATGAGTATTAATCACCACGCTCACAGTGTGGGTTTGCAGGGGCTAATATAGCCTAGCAGAGGTTAACTATCTGCTGATGATGATAAAGGGGCAGCAGGGGGTTCTCGTGTCTGTCTGTTTGTCCGCTTAGGTCTTCTAAACTGCTTAATGGATTTTGATGCCGTTTTCACCTTTACTTGGTGCAATTTGTACGGGTGGTTCATTTGTAATGCATTCACATTAAGGGGCTTACATGACTTAAAGCGCGGTCACTGTCGGACTGCATAGAAAATAATGAGAAGCGCGATGACACAACGCTGGTAATTTATTGCAAAATATGAAGCAATTATTTAATTACAAAAAAAGTATTGTTTGGACTAAAAAGTTAAAATACTAATGTTTTAGTATGTTGTTTGTAGAATAATCTGACAAAAAATCAGAATGATTGTATGTATATATTAGTATGTTTTTTATTGTAAAAAGTAAGTTTTTAGAGGTACCTTCAAGAATTTTTTTCTATCGTATCAAATTAGATGTATTATATTTTCAACACAGTATCTACCTAGCATAATATCCTGAAGAATATCATATATTTTTTTGATTTTGTTTACTGTAGTCGATCATTTATACTTTTATTGCTTCTAAAACTTGCGTTTTTTTTTTGCGTTTAGTTCCTGTAAGCCCCTTAAAACTTAGATATAGCACAGCAATCTCGATTTTTTGGCACCACATCAAGCAATCCTGATAAAATAGTGAAACGATGAGCTTGGTTACTTTTCTTCGATCATCGTTTCGTAGGTTTGTGACTGAGGTTGATACCACGTCAAAAAAAAAAACAATTTATCCTTAATCAAAAATGGATTATTGAATATTAAAGAATAGGTTGCTGGCTTATTTAGAAATAATAGCCGATCGTTAGCGCAACAAGAGATTTATTCTGAACAGCAAAACGTGAACGTAAAAGTGAACAGCGGGGTAATTGACAGTGACAGCGTGACACACTCACAGTAGTAATGGCATAGACAAGAAAATTTAAATAGTAATGGCTTCCATTTTGACAGTTCAACAACATTCATTGCGTTATTTTTACGTTGATGAGCGGACAATTAAAAAAAAATAAGGAGCCATGGATTAGTTACCTTCAAAATGAGTCAAATTGTGATTGATAGTGTGTGTCAATGCTTACAAAGTAAAATTATGGTGCTGGACACAGCTGGAGTGACAGAATTCGATTTTAGTTTCCACAGCTAATAATTACCGCTGACATTCTCGATAGGTTTGGCTTTACATAATTTAACAACATGCAGGTCCTATTTTAAAGAACACTCTCCCATAAATCAAACCGATAAACAATTTTCAACTTTTAAACTTAAGCTAACACTTTAACAAACTTATTAAATTTAAATAGGTACACAGAGTGCCTTCGTTAAGACATCAGCTATCATATCTTCTGTAGGACAATACTTGGTACTTAAAATTTGCTTCACCGATCTGCTTATAAGCCCCGCACGTTGATATTGCGACTGGCGGCCATCTTAGTGACGTAGTCGAACTGTCAGTACCGTTCAGCGCTTACGTGTATGTGCGGTGTATGACGTCAAAATGACGTCAAAAAGCTGTTATTGTGACAAGGTTCCATCGCAATATCAACGTGCGGGGCTTATAGAAGCCGGTTACACCACCGTACTCAGCCCGCTATTGTTGCGGTGTCTCATGTAGACAAATTTATAAAGCTATGTTTTTTTTTTGTAAAATGCTTATTAATTTTTTGAAAAAACTAATTTAAGAGATCCGATGAGTACCTAGTCGAACTATTGTTTTTCGAAATTGGGACCGTGTCGAAATAATTAACTGTCGAAATTCAGTATAACTGTCCCGGAGTAGACCTATACTGTATTTACTAAGTCGAAAGCGACGATATTTTGCTCCGATTGCTACAATTCAACGGAATCTCATGATGTTACGCTACTCGAATCACGTCATTATGTAGTTATGTTTCTTAGCGGAATTAGATATAAGGAAATGCGGGTGGTCGTTCCTCCATAGAAACGCTCTAGCATGTTTTCTTTCTGGTTAATGACCATAAAGCAATGATTTTTTGCAGAATAAAAAATATTAACTACTTGTATGTCCCTAAGTATATTTTCCTTTTTGATAATACATTATTTTTATAAGCCACTAGAACCCTCAAAAAAATGCCGATTTAAACCGCTGTCAACAGAGGCTTAGTGCACTAATTTGACAACTATTAATGAAAAAAGAAAAACATAGGGACACAGTTTATAATTATTCTTCTTATTCAGTTTTTAAAATATCTTTTACATTGGTCCAATATTGGAGGAGGAAATAGGCGATAGCCAAACCTCGAATTACGACTTTTTATTTAGGATTTTTCAAAAGTTTCTCCGACCACATTTCGTCTTAAGCGGTTTCCGATAATTATTTTTGTAGCGGAGGTTTCCTAAGGCGCTTAAAGTTTCATGATACCAATACATTCATGAAGAATAGAGCGAATTTCTAATGATTCCTTACAAGCATTAAATATAGCCATATACTCCGCCTCAGTACTAAAAAGAGCTAAAGTCTTTTGCTTTCGGCTGTCACGGGAAACATCCATACTACCAAATTTGAATACATATCCTATGTAGGATTTTCTCTCAGGATCAATGGGGTTTTTTGCATCCATGAAGGCATCAAAACTGCTCTGTTTGATTACAAGACATAATCTAATGTACTCTTTAATGGTTTACAACTCTCCATATTGAACTTTTTTATTTTTTTTTTCAATATAAAAGCTTTGATCTAAAATTGTCATTCCATTCTTTTGTTAAATTCGCATTCCAAGAATATGACGAAATGTTCCAAAATCTTTCATTTTAAACTCTCACATCAGTTTTTGTTTTAAATCATCTTTTTCCTCTTTAGAACATGAAGAAAATAGTAATAAGTCATCAACATATAATGTCAATATTACTAATTTGCCTTTCATATTTTTAATATAAACGTAGTGCTCAGAATTTCATTCCTTAATGCAACTTTTTGGTTAGAATTTGGTTGATCTTCTCGTGTCAGTAATATTATCGAGTAAATATACACCATTACTTTGTGTGGTTGTAGCAACACAATATTTTAGTAAAAAGATTTTTAATATCCTTTGTAGCCATAACGCTCACTGATTTGCAGTTAACTTACGAACATAATATACATTATCTTAAGTCTTTATAGAGTATTTCAATTGTACTTTAACTTTTCCAAATCCAGCTGCTGAAACTTTATTACCGTTAGCATCACGCACATTTATTGGACTACAAGGTTTATAGTTTATCATTACTGACCGGTCTTACATTTAAAGCAATTTATAACCTTTTAAGTGACAAACGCTTGAGCGGTATCATTCGAGTTCTTCTCATCTCTGCGTTGACTTTCTTGCAAACGTTTTTCTTTTACAACATCACTACTGAGTTTCACACTGGAGTTTTCCAAGGTCAAGATGACGGGATCATAATCTTCATTCAACCCACTTAATATTCCACCACTCCAATGAAATCGTCGTCTGATCCGATATCATTCAATTGCTGTGTGTGTGAGATGTAACTGCAATAGGAAGACGGTGATTATAGAAATTATTAAAATCTGCTTTACAAATGGGAGAAGCTGACTTAAACTGTTCGTCTGAAAATTCGTTCTCGTCTATGTATTTACGCTGAGTACTTACATTAATTTCATCACGTAATGCATTTGAAAAGGTTTGTAATTCTTGCCCCTTTAATGAAAATGGTCTGTTGTTATACTTTCATGTAGCTCAGACCCCGAAAAGGGTCACAGACATAAAAACTCTTTCATTTTAATGTTGGATGCAACATACGTATCTGATCGCCCTGATCGGAACATAAATATTCTTTGCAAAGATGTTCACTCTGCAGTCCGATGTAAATCTGTGAACGTCGTTATCTCCATATTGCATCCTAAAACAAGATCGAGAAGATGTATGAGTTGTATGACACAAAATATTTAGCGGCAAACACTGGGGATCAGTATTAAGTATTTTAATATCTCGATGAATATTGAAAATAAATATTAGTGTCAATCTACCAGCTTCTTCGAGCTTTCCTATCGCCATTTCCCGAAAGAAAGTAATCGTGCCATTGCTTGGGGCACTAAGACTCTATCACATAATGTAACAAGAGGTTCTGATTATAAGAGCTATATTATTTAAAACCAACCACAGTCACGCTGATATATTTCCACGAAAACCTTTCCAATGAAAAATATATTAGGGTGCATTTACATTAAGCTTTTGTCCAGCATAGATGATGACGTCATGATAATGTCGCGTGGAAATTGTATTATTATTGAGTAACCGCAACAACGACGCAGCGCAGTATTAGCTAACCGATTCAAAGCCCGGCTCGAGGTTTTCTGGAACCAAAATTTAAATAAATAAAGTTGTGAACGTTCCATGTCGAAAATGTATCGATAATTTTCTTCAGACAGTAAGTAATTTTAAAACGTCTTTCAAATAGAAAATTAATGTCGCCAGAAATTTCTGCAATTTGATGAGCTAAAACAAATTAGCAAATACTAATTTCTAATTTTTAAAAGATAAATATTGGTATGTTTACTAGTTTCCGAAGTAAATACCTAACATCGAAATAAAACTTGCCATCTACAATGTACTGTATACTATAAGCATTTTAATTTTAATTAAATACTTAATTTCAGATTTCCCACCGACTCAACTAAGCAGTTTCTCAGTGCTCCCCTACATTATAAAAGGAAGCCGTGTGAAAACTTTCACATTTCTAGTCCCAGTAGTTTCGGCTGTGCATTGATATGTCAGTCAGTCAGTCAGTCAGTTTCTCCTTTTAGGGCTGATTTTTCAATCATCTGACAGTTTTGTTCAAGGAATAATTTTGAAATTTTGACAGTTATTTCATACAAAAACTGTTAAACGTCAATTTTATTCCTCGAATAAAAGTTGTCTGGCGATGGCAAAATCAACCCTTAATATAATAATAATAGATAGATATCTATGGTCGCTGCGTACGGCATTTTGAAATGTCACACGCTACTGACAGTATGCGGTGACGTCACTACGGATGACCGACACGACGCCGCCGCTCGCGCTGGTTGCCAACACGTTCGCTGCCGTCGTCGAACCTGACGGTCGCAGGTGGAGTGCGAGCGAGACCGCGCCGGTGTATTTACGAACACAGCATTCGGACGTCGTCGGTAACGATCGCGGTCGCGTCAGATAGGCCCCAGCCTAATAACTTTAGAGATTACTGTTCATAAACGGTTTTTTTTCTTGTGAAAATCGTCGTCATTTAACGCGGAAAGAGGTGCTTAAGGCTGCGTTTCCACCAGAGATGAGCGAGGATGCGTAGCAAGGAATGTGTGTAAAACAAACCAATAACAACATTAACTTAGTTCAAGCTATGAAAATAAAGCGATGTTATTGGTTTGTTTCAAACACATCCCTCGCTACGCATCCTCGCACATCTCTGGTGGAAACGCAGCCTAAGGCTGTGGGCTTGCTAGAAGCAGAGCGTAGTCAACGTGAAACTGCCGGCTTTATCGTACCAAAATTTCAGCAAAATTGGTTGAACGGGTTTTCCTAACATTTTGTGCGGGTGCATTTCCGTCCATAATAACATTGTAGCATACACTTATTTCCGTATATTTCATGGACGTGAATGTGGACGTCCACAATAATGTAGTCACGTAAAAATTATATAAGCTGACTTTAGGTAAAAATCCAAATTTCTGACCCAGATTATATCGATCGAGCGTCAGAGGAGATTAAGATGATCTCTTGCCCTACTCTGTCTTGTACCTACTTGTTTGAGAGAACATTGTAACAAAGACATTTAACGAAATTCGACGGGCCGGACCCAACTTCACTTGCTCCATATTTTTACATAAAGTATACAATAATAGGTCACATGGAATTTAATTACAGCATTCTACAAATTATAGCGATGAAAATTGTGACCACACAATATGCATGTGTGTTTTGTGCTGAATTTCATATGAGGAATGATGGATCTACGCTACCTCAAAACACAAAGCAAAGTTGAAAGTATTCTAGATTTTACAATTTTGTGAAGTTATGAAGCATTCAAATAAAAATCTGGAGCTTATACCGATTATTCTGATCGTAGCAAAGAAATCGATTACTAACGGATTCCCTAGAAAATTTCAGTAGTGCCAATGAAATTTTCCAGGGAATCCGTTGGCACTGCTTGTCAGGTCGACGACAATTTAGCTGCGAGAAGCAAAAATGATACTGTAATATTTATTTTTAACTCGCTGCGCCCCGCGGTTTCTCCTGTATAAGTGTCGATCCCGTAGGAATATCGGGAAAAAAATAGCCTGCCATAATTATATGTTAATTCAGGGTGTAAGCTACCTCCATACAAAATTTTATCAAAATTGGTCCAGCCGTACGAGCTTAAATAAGTAACAAACATATAAACCCACACACTCGCAAACATTCGCCTTTATAATATTAGTGTGATCACAGGAGAGCAATCAATTTTTGAATTTGAACGTAAAAGTGCAGTAGTGTTTTGGAAACAAACATGGCGACATAACGAGATTTTGAAATCAAAATATTAGGCCGCGACCCCTACGGGCAAGCGAGGTGAAATAACTCTCTCTTTTTCTGACACTCATGATCAGCTTTCTAGGTTTATAATGGATATCGTTTTCATCCTCAATATTTTTTCCAGATTAGTTACATCAGGGGGCCTAAAAACGCCACTTTGGCAGAACCATAAAAGGATAACAGAATGGACAGTTAATCCCATTGGTGAAGCATTTTTCAGTTATTTTTTTTTGTCTGTGCTAAAATACCAATCAACCCAATCCAAATCCAATCCCAATCTCTTTGATTGTACCTACGTAGTGAAGCGAAAAAAAGAAAAACACGGACTCTCTTCTTCATTTTATAATTCATAATGTTATCCTTTTATGATTCTCTAAAGTGGCCTTTTTAGGCCCCAGATAAGATAGATAGATAGATAAACCATTTATTTGGCAAACACAAAAGACAACACAACACACAAAATTACAGTTAGATGATAACCATGTCTCCGGACTTGGTAACGAGTGGACGTGTGTCGGTCTACCGCAGAAATATTGTCTCTAAATTCCGTGATTGGCTCAATACACTAAATATAAATTCCTTGTCACTCATTACGGGTTTTAAGCTAATTGAAACTCCCACTGGGCGGTCCTAGAGTGGGATAGAATCAGTTCTGTTGCTGCCGTCGTAATTTGTGGTAGAAAAAGTGACTGTGACTGTCGAGTCTCGAACCCGCGTACACGCAGAGTACAACAGAGGTGTGACCGAGCGCTAGCCACTGCGCCACGGGGCTTGTAGCCGAGACGGCGAAATAGTGGTCCGCTACGCGAGGCTGACGTCAGACAGGTGCGCTACGACGGCTACATCGTGCTACGGAGTTGCTACGAACCAAGTATCGGCTACGCCAAGTATTCTGTGCGACCTCGGACGAACGAAGTAACTGTATTGCTTGATCTACAAGCGAACGAACACAGAGTAAGCATTTTTATATTGTATCTATTATTGACTAACATTACTATGGCTGGTGTTCAGCGCACACCCCCAAATGCGAAAAATAACGCCCCGAGTCAAACGCAATCTGTGCCTGATATAAGTACGGCTGTTGAGATGAGTGAACATGTGACGAGTAGACACAAACGACCCAGATCGGAACAATCACCAGAAAACGTGTCTCTGTACAATCAGCAAAATATAAAGGATCTCCTTGCAACTTGGAAAAAAGACCAAGACACTCGAGTGTCGATAATGCTCGAGGAACAATCTACCTTGATGGCTAAATTAGTTGCAGACATAGGAGAAATTAAGGCGCAAAACACTAAAATACAGGAATCCAACAGCGAAATTCGGAAAACAAGTGCACAGATTGAACAGTCGATGTCTTTTATGAATATAAAATTTGAGGAGTTAAAGAAAGAAGTGGAAGACTTAAAGAAGGAGCGTCAGGATCAACGAGGCTATATAGAAACGCTCGAAAGAAAAATAACAGACCTACAAGTTAAATCTCGTTCATCGTGCATAGAGGTTAGAAATATACCACAGCCTGAGAAGGAGTCAACAATCAGCCTGGTAAATACTGTTCGTAAGATCGGACAACTAGTTGGTGTGCCTATATCTGAATCTGAGGTACGAGATGTATATCGTCTCCCTGGAAAATCCACACCAACTCCAACTTCACGTCCGATCATGGCAGAGTTTACAAGAGTTCAAACCAAACAAACTCTTCTGTCAGCAATTCGTCTGTATAACAAGGACAAGCACCCAAAGGAAGAAAAGCTGAACACAGAGCTTATTGGTATACCAGGGAAACGCCTACCAGTATTTGTTGCAGAGCAGATTCCCTCTAGTTCTAAAAAGCTTTTTTACCTAGCACGACAATTTGCTAAAAACAACCGTTACACTTTCTGCTGGATAAGCAATGGAAACATATTCCTTCGTAAACAAGTAGGGGACAAGCAGCTACTAATACAATCAGAAAAATGTCTTCAAGATCTGTCCAGCATTAGTATCTGACTAGCTAAACTTGTGGCCTTATCGCCGATTTTTGTCGTATACATTTTTTATTTAATTTTTTTTTATTTTTCAAACATAGTTATCAAACTTCACACATACACACACCATGCAAGATCAGCATACAATATTATTTTTAATATACACAACTCACACATAACAACAAAATACAATCGCATATTAACACACAAAACATCCAATACAAACGAGCGCCGTAATACTATAAAAGACTCCAACTATAGACATAATTACAAACTGATTTGATTAATGTTCGAATGTTTATTAATACTCTAAATATTATAAATGGCTATCATAAACAATATTAATAATGACCTAGATCAGATAAATTTCGGAAACTCCTTTAACTGTAACCCTGAAGACTGTCCCAAATACATCAACTCAACTGAAAGTAATATAAATATACTACATTTAAACATACGTAGCGTAAACAAAAACTTTAACCAACTTCAAGTATTGCTGAATTTGATAAAAATAAACCTTGACATCATTGTTTTGACGGAATGCTGGCTAAGTAAAGTCAATACACTACCTGTCCTAGACGGATTTCAGTCTCACTCGTCAGCGATCAACGCTAACCAAAACGATGGAGTTATAATATATACAAAATTAGGGTTACAAAGCTCCGTGTGGGAGCCGTCTTTTGAAGGGGGGAATTGCCTAGTATGTCAAATAGACAAAAAGTTATCTGTGATTGCCGTTTATCGCTCCCCTTCTTTCAATTCCAGAGAGGATTTCAACAATTTTACGACAAGTCTGTGTAATGTGTATCAGAAAGTATCCTCCAGCCCTACTACCGTCCTTGTAGGAGATCTAAATATAGATATAAGTCCAAGCTGTAGTAACGACCAAACCTTCGAATACCTTACCATTAACGCCTCGTATGGGCTGATGCCGACCCACCTATTCCCTACTCGATTGGAGCACTGTATTGATCACCTGCTCCTCAAATCTAACTATCGATCCACCACACTTGTATTGGAATCCCATATTACGGATCACAAGCCGGTTCTGTTATCGATAGCTCACGTTAGTCCGACAAGGAAAATGAATAATGTCATCACCCGCCTAGATTACGAGGCCATTATTGTTGAGCTAGAAAACACGGACTTTGCGATAATATACCAAATTGATGACGTAAACGAGTGCATGAATAGATTTATAAATATTCTGAGATCAGTAATAACAAAACATTCAAAACAGGTAAAAATTCCCAGGCAAAAAAGAACAATTAAGCCATGGATGACCCCCGGTCTATTAAAATGTATAAAAAATAGAGATAAAATGCACATCAACACAAAAAAAGCCCCTGATAACCTAATCCTCAAAACAACATATACTCGCTACAGGAATTTCTGTAATAACTTACTCCGAAAATTAAAAATAGCTTACGAAACGACAGAATTAGAAAAAGCAAGAAATAATCCTAAAATCTTATGGAACACAATTAAGCAAATAACAAACACGCAAAAGACTCATATCAGCCCTTCAGAGCTACTCAAGTTAAGAGACGATCCTAAATCTTCCTTAAACGAGGTAAATCACTTCCTTAGTAATGTAGGTAAAAATTTGGCCGCACAAATTGTGTCACTGGCACCTGGACAGACACCAGCAGCAGGTGATCAATCTCCTTCTACTCAAATCCAAAACAGAACTCATAACACAACGGGGAGTTCTCTTGCCCTGTTGGAAGTGGATGAAACAGAAGTGGAATCTCTCATTTTGCAATTGCGTCATGACTGCGCCGTAGGTTGGGATGGGATCTCATCCATATTGTTAAAAGCATGCCGACATGTATTGGTTCCTCCCATAACCTTTCTCTGTAATCGCAGCCTTCAAACGGGTGTATTTCCGGATGCCCTGAAAAAGGCAATAATACACCCAATCTACAAGGGAGGGGACAGAAACTGTGTTAATAATTATAGGCCAATTTCTGTCTTGACTGCCCTTTCCAAAATGCTGGAGAGGATCCTGGCAAATTCTCTAAGGAACTTCCTGAACAAACACCACATCATTGCTGAAAACCAATACGGCTTTCGTACAGGTGTGTCGACGGAAGATGCGGTTTTAGACTTTACGCAACAGGTTGCCAGGAAGCTAGACAACAAAACTAAATGCCTGGGGATCAGTCTGGACCTTTCTAAAGCCTTTGACACGGTTTCTGTTCCCAAACTTATTGACAAACTGGAACGAATTGGGGTGCGTGGAATACCACTTGAAATTTTTAAAAGTTACCTCAATAATAGAACGCAGATTGTCAAAGTGGATACTTATTATAGTGACGAGGAGCCAATAACGTACGGCATCCCCCAAGGTAGTATACTCGGCCCCATACTCTTTCAAATCTATGTCAACGACCTCTGCAGGATGAAACTGCCTAACTGTGACATCTATGCGTACGCGGATGATACCGCGATCCTCGTTTATGCTCCTACTTGGGACATGGTTAAGACTACTGCAGAGGAAGCCCTGTCCAAAATAATGAAATGGCTGAACTCTAACCTTCTGACACTTAACTTAACCAAATCCACTTACATCCCTTTCGCAATCCGACGTAACACGAGACCGTCTCATACCTTTAGTATTGCAGCCCACTCATGTTCAAATCCATTAGCTTATTGTAACTGTCCAACTCTTACCAGATCTGACAATATAAAATATCTCGGAGTCCAGATTGATGATGGACTAAGATGGGACAAACAGATTGACGCCCTTACCAGAAGAACAATGCGCCTTATTCACGTCTTTAAGTCACTGAGGGAGTCGGCCAAACTTGACACTCTGAAGATGGTGTATTATGCTCTTTGCCAATCGGTTATTGGATATTGTATTACTGTATGGGGCGGTGCAGCAAAAACTAAAATGTTAAGAGTAGAAAGAGCGCAAAGAGCCATACTCAAGGTAATGACTAGGAAACCCTATAGATTCCCAACAACTGAATTATATTCTAACTGCAAAGTCCTTACGGTACGTCAGCTTTTCGTGCTTCGATCGATTCTAAGAACTCATTCTAAGCTGCCGCCGCCAAATCTAAATAAGCGACTACAACTTATCAGGGGATATCAACATAAAACCGCCTTCGCAACGCATCAATTTTATACTCTAAGTAATTATATTTATAATAAAATTAATAAAGAATTAAAAATCATAAAACTAAACACACACACGGTAAAAACTAGAGTAACTGAGTGGCTACTAGAGAGGGACTATGCCTACACGGAGTCTCTACTAACATACATCACCTAATCTCTCACGCGTTCCGATTTCGATATATACACACACATTTAATCATGCGCGCATGCACCCACGCCTTATCACACATGCACACACTCACACACACCCTCACCTTCCACTACATACTCACACACCCTCACTCACATTTACACACGTCAAAACAGAATCACATAAATTATTGCAGCGGTAGAACGACACTGTTCATTAATTGTTGTAACAGTAATAGTGGATAAGAATTTCGTGGCCGAACACTGTTTCTCAAAATACAGGTTATCACCTAGTTTGAGAGGCAGGGTTTTAAACATTTTGTTACAGATTTTACAACAACAAACCCTAACATAAATATGTAACTATCTACCCATTGATTCTGTAACTATCTGTATTCTTTTTTTTATGAATAAACATATTATTATTATTATTATTATTATTATTATAAGCAACTACCTATATACATGAATATAATATAAAACAAGGTGCCGATATAAAAAGAAAAAGAAAAACATACTTAACGAAGTAAAAGTGGCACTTTGACAAGTAACATCAAGTAAAGATATTTAAACAAAACTTTATAGACTTACCCCTTTATTCATAAACGTTGTTGTACTGAAAGTTAAGTAGTGGTTAGCCACTGTTTAACCACACAATTTTTGACATTTAAACATCACTTAACTCTAATAATATTTTATAATGAAACCCCTCTGTGTCTCTTAGAATAGTTTATTTTACTAACAAAGTCAGTGGCTAACAATAGCGTACCTACTTTAAACTTTAAACATACTGTTCCAATACTCGTTCCAAGGAACGTTTATTTTCACACACCTAGTGTTTCTCATTCTAAGGGCTGATTTTTCCATAGCCAGATAACTTTTATTCGAGGAATATAATTGACGTTTGACAGTTTTTGTATGAAAGAACTGTCAAAATTTCAAAATTATTCCTCGAATAAAGTTAAACACATGATTGAAAAATCAGTCATAAGTAAAACAAAGTTAAAAATGGTAACAAAACTTTAGGCGACTGATCTACTAAGCGAGCGAAAGTGATGCAATTACTTTTGAAACGCAAAAGAAGAGAGATGGCTATATTGTGCGTGCGCTCGGAATAAAACGACGTACCGGATGTGCTAAAACGATCATCATCTGCCTAGCCTTTTCCCAACTGTGTTGGGGTCGGCTTCCAGTCTAACCGGATGCAGCTGAATACCAGTATTTTACATGGAGCGACTGCCTATCTGACCTCCACAACCCAGTTACTGGGTAATACGATACCCCTTGGTAAGACTGGTGGTTACCGGTAATGTGCTAAAACGAAGGCACTCCTTTTTTAATTACCTAACAATATAAATGGATTAAATTTAAAAATACTGTCAGTAATTTTTGATATGATTCACTATGTTTTAAAGTAAATTCCATTGAATAACTCTTAAGCGTTACGCCGTGATGTCAAAAAAGTAAAAAAATAGATATATGCAAATGCGACGACTCATCCGAACTTGCGGATGATTCATCATCATCATTTCAGCCGAAACACGTCCACTGCTGGACGTAGGCCTCCCCCAAAAGAGGGGTTTGCCATAATCGCCACGCTTGGCAGGCGGGTTGGCGATGGCGCAGTATGGTATGGTGGTGGAATGCATAGATAACGCTGCTGCCCATTCTCCGGTACGCCCCTTAGTCGCCTTTTACGACACCCACGGGAATATGGGGTGGTGGTATTCTTTAAGTCCGGCACCACACAGACAATGGATGATTCGTCGCCTTACAATTTTAAAAGGGTAACGTTTCATCCGCGGGTGAAATATTTTGCGGATGAGTAGTCACCTAAGTCATTTTTTTGTGTCGAGAAAAATTCATTGAATCATGTATTCCTTTTACATAATACTAGACCAAAGAGTCAAAACACATATACTAAGATGTTAAATCCCTATTCCACATACTTAACAAGTTACATGAAATAGAAAAACCACATTATTTTCAACATGTCACCTTAACAACTCATTGGAGCCCCCTTTTTAGCAGATAAACCTGCGCTAGAAGACTTTGATATTCCATAACTTAAATACGTATCTTTTACTTGTTTTAAATGGTAAAGCAATTAAAAATATAAACAAAGGGAACATTAAAGTTAAACATGCAGCGCGCTTGCAGGCTTGCGAGTGTGTGAGTGAGATCCTTCTCACCCTCCCGGGTGTGTGAATTTAAATGTGAGAGTATGTGAATATAAAAGAAACGAATGAAGTGAATAAATTGTATTCTGTTTATGTTCTCAAAAACAGAATACGATTTATTCACTTTGTTCGTAAGAGTTTCTTTTCTAAGAAACTCTTATATCATATTTCAGTCAAAACAGATGCAGTTATCTTCTAACAATTTCTACAAAAAAAAAAAACTTTTGGCTATATTTTGATGCCAATATTCTAATATACTTAGGGTATATATATACCTCGTATAGGGTCTTAGGTCTTAGCATTATGCTGAGCGTTGGCCGTTTTGAGTAGATGTGACGCATGTTTTCTCTCAAATTTTTTTTTATGCATCATGTTTTCCGCAAATAAACGTACTTTCTTTCTTTTCTTTTTTCGTATAGTAGACGGTTTCACGCTGTCTGACATCGCCAAATTACGCGGAACCATTTTCGTTTAAACCTGTGTGAACTTCGAGCATCGTGCAAACCTGTGTGCCAGCATGTTCGCTCTAACCGACAACGCTCTCCGCTTCCGTTCAATGTCATCATCGTCTTTGAAGTTGGGTGTCAATCTATGACCAAGATACTTAAACCTGTATACGGCGGTACTGCATCAGGACTTTTACCCCAGCCTCAAAGACCATGACCTCCAACTTCTTAATGTTGTATGCCAAGCCATGACCTTTAGCATACGTCTCACATTAGCATTTATGTATAACATTACCATTGCAATAACTTTTAATTAAGGTGTCAATTGTTATGAACGTTATCTTCATTAAGGGCGCACGAGTGAAGCCGAGCGTCGAAGAGACATATCCGACCGTCGGATATTTCTCTTCGATTCCGAATACGTTCTCGTTGCATTCATCGCAACTAGTAATTATTTCAAGGGTAAGGTTACGAAGAAAAACATTGGAGCATAACGTTATTCCATACACGTGCCGACGCGACTGTCGACACTCGGCATGGTTTTATTTTGTTGTGATATTGACATTAACCCTAGCGCTTTTTCAACCAACATAAGCCGGCCACAGTTGTATACGGGGAAAATGTGTGGGTTGTTACTCTAGAAAATTGGATATTTAGAATGCAACACCAAAAAAAAAGACAAGAAACGAATATGAGAGAGCGCTTTTATACGACTTCTAAATTAAACATAACTACTGCAGGTGATATTGATATTTGCTGAGTACATTGAGCAGAATATCGGGAAAATAAGCTTGGTATAAGAAAAGAAAAATAAACTTTTAAAATCACTCGTACCATACTACGGAAATGTTATACTTGCATTCACTTTTATATAAATAAATATTAAAAATCACGTGGACCATAACAAAAACTTTTTTTTTTGTAAAAAAAAGGGCCTAAAGTACAGTCGCCAGCACATCAAGCTACTACAATCTGTCAAATTTCTTTAATAGATTTTCAACTTTATCGCTAAAGCATAAGGTTCAAAGTTGATTGGGAAAATTTGACAGTTTCGGGTAGCTTGATGTGCTGGCGTCTGTACACCCCTTTGACGAAAATATCATGGCACGACACACGGTCTTTAAGCTTATCAATGACAACAATATTTCGCTACAGACTTTGTGCCTACGGCGTAGGCCTCGTAGCGATTGCGGAAAGTCGTCGGGAGTGAAAGTGGAGTCGGAAGTGTTGGAACTCATAATAATAATTTTACCTTGGCTTATTGTTTGACAAAATTGTTTTAAGATTGTTATGCGTGAGTAGATGCATGTATAAGTCATCATTCTGCTGGCCTTATAGCAATTTATTTGGGGTCGGCGCAACATGTCTTTGTCTTCCGTACTTCTCTATTAGTCGTCATCTCGTTAGTCACCACCTTTCTAACCGTATCATCATGCACACATTCCAGCCATCGTTTCTTTGGTCTTCCCCTACTCTTATAGCCATCGACATCCATACTTAAAACTCTCCTCACGACATTTTCCTCATTTCTTCTTAACACATGCCCATACCATGACAACCGATTCCCACACAACTTTTCAGTTACCGGTGCCACTTTCAAACTTTCTCTTATGTACTCTTTTCGTATTCTATCCATTCGTGTAACACCACACATCCCTCTTAGCATTCTCATCTCTGCTGCATGCAATTGCCTTTCATTCATCCCTTTTGTGGCCCAACATTCTGATCCATACAAGACAGCAGGTCTAATCATGGTTTTATATATCTTCCCCTTAAGTTTAAGGGGAATGCGGGAGTCGCAGATTGTTCCCGTGACCTGCCGCCATTTCATCCATCCAGTGTTAATTCTGTGTTGAACCGTCAGATCTACTTCGCCATCGCTTTGCACGAGTGACTTTTTGATGCATGTATAAGTATTTGTTAGAAATTCGTATTGATTCCATGTAAAGTCTTTTAGTGTTATTTACCTTCTTTACTCGGATATCTATGCTCTTTACTGTTTAATGATTAGAAGTTGACATCACACAAATGAGTACCAATAGTTAAAGTATTAAGTTTATATTATCACAAAGTTTAAAAATCCGGGTATTTTTCGTCACACGAATTTTATAGCATAATTCGATTACCTTTATTTTGGCACGTGCCGTGAACGCTTGCCGTGCAGTTTTTCATTTTAATTTTAGGGGTGCTACACAGATTTTTGATTCAGCTGGATTATGAATATGCGTACCTAGTAATTGCTTCGGGTCCGCTGTGCTAATCTATTTATTACTAGCAGGGCCTGCGGTTTCATCCGCATAAGTTTCGATCCCGTGGGAATATCGGGATAAAAAGCAGCCTATGTGTTTATCAAGGGTGTCAGCTAACTCCTATCAAAATTGGTCCAGCCGTTTGTGGGTGCAGAAGTAACATACATACAAACACACTCATAAACTTTCGCCTTCATAATATTAGTGTGATTTAAAATAGGTACACCCTAACACCAACAGCATAATATATACATACACATTACATTATACACACATATTGTACATTATTACATTGTACATGATTATTTAGTATTATTATAGGCCTAATGCAGGGCAAAAGCCTCCCTTCCCTCTTTCCACTTTTCCCGGTATATTGCGATTGTGGACCAATCCTTTAAAACGGTGTCCAGCTCATCTCGCCATCTCTTTCTGGACCTGCCGCGTAGTCATTTCACAGAAAACGCCTGGAAAAACTATTGGCCAATGAAACATCTCTTGAAAGGTCCTCTCCCGTTTTCACTAAAAGCACATGGACATGTGCATTCTTCTCACCCTCACCTACGGAGTGCAAACATGGTCTCTGACAAAGCGTCAAAACTCCGCACTTAGAATCCGCCAACGGGCTACGGAGCAAAGTATTCTACATTGGTGTCAAACTCTCAGACCTCATTCGCATTTCTCATTACGAACTCTATACTTCGTTCCAAAACACAAATAGCGGCCGCTGGCCGCACAGTTGCTGGGCTGCGCTGGCCACATCTGTCGCCTGTGGGAGCAACAATACATAAAAACTGGCCAAGTGCGAGACGGACTCGCACACGAAGGGTTCCGTACCACAAGGCAAAAACGCCGAAAAAAACATGTTTGTTGTATGGGAGCCCCCCTTAAATATTTATTTAATTTTAATTTTATTATTTATTATTAAAGTTAAAATACAACTGAGTATTTTGTGAATATTTCAAGTGCCTACCTGTTGCCATTTTTGATATCGAACAAAAAAGGGCAAAAAAATCGCGTTTGTTGTATGGGAGCCCCCCTTAAATATTTATTTTATTTTGTTTTTAGTATTTGTTGTTATAGGGGCAACAGAAATACATCATGTGTGAAAATTTCAACTGTCTAGCTATCGCGGTTCTTGAAATACAGCCTGGTGACAGACAGACGGACAGACGGACAGACGGACAGACGGACAGACGGACAGACGGACAGACGGACAGACGGACAGACGGACAGACGGACAGACGGACAGACAGCGAAGTCTTAGTAATAGGGTCCCGTTTTTACCCTTTGGGTACGGAACCCTAAAAACCACCACTCAATAGATCCCAAATAGCGTGGGTATACATTGTACATTAAATAATAAACGTTACCAGATATGGGTTCTTCTACCAATTACAAGGTGTACACAAAAAATTCACATATTATATAACAAAGCAACCTATCGTAAATTATATAAAATTAAAAATACTTATTGAAATAAATACCGAAACAGCTTTAACTTACACAAATCTCAATAAAGTGACATATTATCTAAAATAAGCATAACTAATAACTAGGTATGACACTTGTCGTTTAAATGACAATTTAAATTTGTTGTTCAACTAATACTGCTGAATTGTGCCGACCCGAACATACATGCGTGTAGCAACCCCTTTTTTTTTCTTTTTTTTTTACCGTAGAGTAATGCTCATGCATTCTGCACTACCACGTGGAGATAGTGCAGTTATGTGGGACTCTAACCCACTAAAACTCCACGGTGTCCTCCTCTGCCGCTTACGGCGAGAACACGGGCACGCGCATGGGGTCGTCTGGCTGGTCGTTTGGTCCCTGGGGTGGTCACGGCGTGCTGTGTTCTGGTGCGCCGGTGATGGGGAGTATTCCCCAGAGGAGGGTCCGGTGATGAACAGCCGCGGCGAGTTCACGGATGTGTAGCACCCCTTAGTTGGCACTGGAGTGCTAATTCCAATTAAGGGGTTTAAAAAGTTCACGGTCAGTGGTCCTTGAACTATTTATTGATTTATAGTATTTTTGTGTTAGATTTTCAGAAAACTGCAGCTCTTTTATTGTGTGTATACGCACTAGCAGCGACCCGCGGTTCACCCACATAAGTGTCAATCCAGTGGGAATATCGGGATAAAAATAATCCTATGTGTTATTCTGATGTATGTTTGTTATCGAACTCCTCCGAAACGGCTTGACCGATTTTTATGAATTTTATTTGTGTATATTTGATAGATCTGCGAATAGGTCGTAGGCAATTTTTTTTAAAAATAATGTGTGCGGGGTCAGCTAGTATTACTATAAAGTTTCATCAAAATCCGTTTAGTAGTTTTTGCGTGAAAGAGTAACAAACTATTCATCCGTTCTCACAATTTCGCGTTTATAATATTATAGTAGGATTTTTAATGATAATGTAATTCATTCAAACTTATGTAACATTTTACATTTCACTATCATGGCAAAATTTTGGTTGCATATGTTGCCAATTTGATGGCCATGTCTATAAAATTTGTTTCCACGATCTGCTTGTATTTGATCTTCAAATGCTAGTCATAGATCAGTGCCTTCTGTGGACTGTGGTATGTTTGCATACGCTCGTGACCGAGACGTTATCGGATATGGACACGTGGATGCCTTTGTGAATGACGTGTACACCTAATGTGTGTTGTGTAGTGTGTTTACTAATTAACGTAAAATGCCCCGCGGTTTCACCCGCATAAGTGTCGATCCCGTGGGAATATCGGGATAAAAACTATCCTATGTCCTTCCACGGGATGCAATCTATCTTTCTGCCAAATTTTATTGAAATCCTTTCAGTGGTTTAGGCCTGAAAAGGTAACATACAGACAGACAGGGTTACTTTCGAATTCATAATATTAGTATGGATATACTGTTGGCATACCTACTTTAAATAAATGTTGTATCTATGCGCATGCAGCGTGTATTAGAAGGGTGTGATACAGATCATAAAACTGAACAAATTTCTCCATAGGACCAACATCGTAATCGTGAAAAAATTATCAATACCTACTCGACCCTACCTATTTTTTTCGCGATCACGATGTGATTTCATGGAGAAAATTGTTCAGTTTTATGGTCAGTATCACACCCTAAAATATGACGGCACCTTTCTTTCTTTTTTCTGTATATTTGGTACTAGCTTCAGCCTGCCACTTAGTCCGCGTGAAATTGGTACAATACTAGCTTCTGCCTGCCACTTTGTCCGCGTGAAATTGGTACAATACTAGCTTCAGCCTGCCACTTAGTCCGCGTGAAATTGGTACAATACTAGCTTCTGCCTGCCACTTCGTTCGCGTGAAATTGGTACAATACTAGCTTCAGCCTGCCACTTAGTCCGCGTGAAATTGGTACAATACTAGCTTCTGCCTGCCACTTCGTCCGCGTGAAATTTCTTGCTCCCCGACCCACCCCGTCGCATTGCATCGCTTCCCCGCGCTAGATTTTCGTTTTTGCTTAGCGTTCGTTCTGGTTTTTTCTTCTTGTTCGGCTCCTTAGGATCTTAGCGTGATGTTATATAACCTATATCCTTCATCAAGAATTGGGCTATAAAATGAAAAAAATATTTTTTTAAATCCGTGTGGTCGTTCCGGAGATTACCTGCCCCCTACATACAAACTTACAATTAATAAAATCTCATCTTCTGCCTAGCTTTTTGCCAGCTATGTTAGGGTCGGCTTCCAGTCTAACCGGATGCAGCTGAATGCCAGTATTTTACATGGAGCGAGCGACTGCCTATCTGACCTCCACAACCCAGTTACTGGGTAACACGATAACCTTGGTAAGACTGGTTGTAAGATTTGCGGGCTTCTGACTACCCGTAACGACTGTCAAAGATCCACGAATTAAAACCGGGACCAACGGCTTAACGTGCTTTCCGAGGCACGGAGGGGTCTCGGTATGTAAAGATGGTCATCCATCCACAGACCAACCGCGGCAAGCGTAGCTTAGCCTGATCGATTGATCTGTGCGGCTGTTATTATTTAGCCACGCTCTATTTATATAAAAGAAAGTCGCGTTAGTTACACCTTTTTTAACTCAAGAATCACCGATTTTTATGATCTTTGGTTTGTTTACTTTTGACTCCACCCCGAATAGCAGAATAACTATTAAAACATGGAGGATATACACAAATAAAAAAAATTATTTCATACATTTTGTATGGATCGGCTTTTTTGATTCTGAGGCGGTACGACGTTCGCCGGGTCAGCTCGTTACTTTATAAATAAAAACACGGAGAAACACAAAGAATTTGATTGTCATTAGGATATTTATTTATACGTGCAACACGTGCCAAAAATATACGTGAGCCATATAGATATGCGCGGGCCTGCGGACGGAGAGTAATGGGTAGCTAACCGTCCGATCAGGACCAGGCCCGTGCCGGACGGCGCGTACGTGTTCCACGCGCGCCTCAACGAGATGTCAGCATCGAGGAAGGGGGCCGAAGCCTGCCGGGTTAGCGGGATTCGCCGAAAGGTTTACCTACCGCTGGCCCGGAACATAAAGGGCTAAGGAAGGAACATCGGTGGGTTTTAGTCAGTAAGAGGCTGGCACTCCCTTCCGCTCCACCCAGAGCGGGAGGAGACATTTGATGATTTCCCACCAGAAAAAAAAGCCATATAGATATGTAGGTATATCTATATTATGAGGATTGACTCTGAAGTTCATGGCTAATTTTTGCATCACATTCGGAACCAATCCAGTCTCGATAGTGGTATTTTGTTGCGCATATTCTGTCTAGAATTGATATCGCACGCAATATTCCGTTCAATAGGTACTCGTACCTTTGTATTGTATTAGTTTCTGCCCACGACTTCGTTCACGTGGAAGTCGTAAGTACCACAACAGGTATACTTATAGAACAGCCACATTTTTATAAAACTTCTCTGTAGGTATACTATAACGTTTGTAGTTTTGGTCTCAGCAGTTATATGCTATTTTATTAAACTCACAGCATTTTTCCTTTTAATATTAAGCTTGATATTATTTAGTTGGAGATCCCTCCAATATTGAATTCTGAAGAAGGCGATAAGTATACCTCTACCTAAATGGTATGCGTTACTGCCTCGGCGCTCCCTTTGTAATTTCTATTTACGCTGACGGTATTGCTCCGGATGAAATTCTTCTTATGGTCATATTTTTCTAATATACCCACTCTTATTTTCCAATATGTGAGTGATATGTAGTTCGAGAATTTTTATTAATGTTCGGGATGATATTATTAGAACATTTTTTGAGTGAATGTACCTACATGTTCGTATACCGTATTATAATGTATTCAGTCCTCAGCAAATGGGTTGGTTTTGGGCAAATAAGGGCCTTATTATTAAAAAAAAAAAATTACACAGCTTATTTGTTTCCGATTTATGGCAGGAGTTTCGCTAAGATCTTTTGATCTAGGTATTGATTTTAAATCAATGTCAATCAACATCAGCTAGTCCATCCCATTAATTTAAAGAGGGATATAACAAACCTTCACACTTCGACCATTCCAATTATAACTCAACTATACAAATAAACCTTTATACACTGCAACATATTACCTGCGAATAATCGTCTCTAAATGAAATACCCACACTCCAGCTCCACGGAAATAGAATTGACATATGAATTCATATTAGATTAGCAAACGGAGTGAAGCACGTATCCGTGCAATTTAAATGTGTATTATGTTGTTTACGTGGAGTAAGAAGATGTTGAGCAAGTGTTAGGGTAACTAAAAATAAAGACAAAACAGGTTGTGAATATGAGTACCATGCTAGTTACTTTACTGTCTGGCGGTTCTGATTATTTATTATTTATGGCCTATGCAAATGCCCTGCAGATCTAGGAGGATCGTAGAGCTCCCTAAAATAAAATTTAGCTTCACGATGACTGATGCATTCATGCTGTCTGTCGAGGCCAGTCAACTCAAAGCTACTATGGCTCTTTCTTTAGAACTAAATATGATCTCATAATTTCATATCTACAACAGATTTTAGTACAAGTAGTGTAATAGTAAATCAAGCAACGGAACAAAGTATTTTATTTATTTATATATCTATCTAAATAAATAAAACAAAGTTGCTAATAGTATTTTTGGTAGTGGTGGAGAGGCTTGTAGCTAAGTAATAACAGTCGCACGGGTCGATTAATCCGGTTAAGCTACGCTTGCCGCGGTTAGTCCGTGGATGGGTGACCATCTTTACATATCAAGACCTCTCCGTGCCTCGGAAAGCACGTTAAGCCGTTGGTCCCGGCTGTCATTCGTGAATCTTTGACAGTCGTTACGGGTCGTCAGAAGCCCGAAAGTCTGACAACCAGTCTTACCAAGGGGTATCGTATTACCTAGTAATTGGGTTGTAGAGGTCAGACAGGCAGTCGCTACATGTAAATTACTGGTATTCAGCTGCACCCGGTTAGATTGGAAGCCTACCCCAACATAGTTGGGAAAAGGCTAGGCAGATGATGGCAGATGATGTTTAATAAAACAAAGTCGGTTTAGTTACACCATTTATAACTCAAAAACGGCTCAATGACCGATTTCTAGCAGCTTTGATTTGTTGGATTTTTCTGAATAAAAAAATAAAAATATTTCATTTTCTCATACATTTTGTATTTATTGATTCTGAGGTGGTACGAAGATCTCTGGGTCAGCTAGTTATTCATAAACTGCCCTTGCTTTGCACGGGAGCAATCTAAAAACATTGAAATTTCTGTGCTGTATTTAAGCATACCTTTCGAAATAAATTCTCTAAATCGGTGAATGATGACGATTGACGATGACGATTTACGCCGGTGAAATTAACATCAAAATCCTTGTTTTACTCATACTATTTTCAGTATAAATATAGATTTTTTATGACACGATCCACATTTCATGCAGCATATACCTACTCGTAAGTGGGCCGAAATCAATTCACTTTACAGAGTTGATATTCGTGGGTTGATTTTCCTTTTCGGTTCGCTGTCACTACAGGTGAAAATCAGCATTTACTCGTACATGTCGCACATTTCAAAGTGAGTTAAGAACCTGATTCCGTATGTATTCTCATTGACGCATGACATGACTGCGGATCGTGCATTCACTGCGATGTGTGGGCAGATTTAATTTTTCTTTCTTTCTTTCTAAGTTCCAATTTTCATATGTTTCTTGCAATTTGCAGGTCAGTATCAGGTTGTATGTATATTGATCTAAATATGATTCGCGGCCGTATTAAATATTTATTTATAGAATTACAATCATCAAAACAACTCTCAAAGTTCATATTACCATATTGAATGGCTACCTACTTCCAGTCAAGGCCAATTTTAACTTAAGTAGGAAAAAGATTATAATACTGAAAAATTATGGTTGTTACGGTCGCAATTCATATTTTAATGAAAAAAAAAAATGAAAAAGTGTTTATTCACAGAAATATTTTTTTACAAAATATATTTACCTCCGCCAAACTGCAAAGCAGTTTGTTGGCAGACGTAGCTCCGTTTTTTGTATATATTAACATATTTATTTTTATAATGACACGTTTTCACATACAGGTTTATAAAACTATTCCTTAATTTTTTAAATTTAAAAAACAGACATTTTATATTTTATTTTTAGATATTCTCTACAGGGCTGTGAGGCTTTGACAAAATATTTTTTGTCAAAGCCTCACAGCCCTGTTAAGTTTTTAAAGAGGTATTTATGTATTTTATTTTTAAAGGCAGTTTTTGTGATACAACTGTATAAATCGACTGGAAGGTTATTAAAATTAGTTGGGACTAAGAAATTTCTACACCTTCGACCATAATAATTATTAGAAGTGGGCACTACAAATCTTTTCATATTATTGTTTCTTTGAGATCTTGTGCGTATAATATTGTTTTTAAATTCATTGCTACAATACTGTTCCAAAGATACTGACATCACTATCCTCTCTTGGACCGGCAGCATTTTACATTCCAAAAATAAGTCTTCGTAATCACTACTTTTACAACGGTTTTTTGTGTTTTTATCTATTAATAGTTTCATGAATCTGATTTGCAGTTTTTTTATTTTATTAATCAACACACAACCGACACTGACCTGCAAATTGAAAAAAACGTAAGAAAAGGAACCGTAAGACCGTACTCTGACACAAAGTAACGGTAGCATTATGAATTATGTTGATTTTTGTTACCTTCATGTAGTAGTTTAATTAATACTAAGACAGCATGTCTGAATTTTATTCGCCTGGAGAAAGAAGATAAGTGAGGAAATTAAAGTGTTCTAATAAAGGGAAATATTTAATTTATCCTCTCAAAACTTATTGACCTGCTAATGATGGACAGTTTTTAAGCTTCCAATGATGCACTTTTTTAAATAATGAAGCCTCTTTTTAACTTTTACTTGGGTTGACACTTGGTTTACGATGAGCCAATGAGGTAAGGCGTTACCGTGTGCATTGACTTTAATGAAGTCAGTAGGACATCAGACGACGACGACGTCCAGAGCCGTGCCCTAACAGGCGTTGCACTGAGGGGGTTCCGGATTGGTCTATTAAGAGGTAACGGGCCCCCCTCCATGTGCTGATGGTGATCACAGGGGTGGTTTTAGTGAGGTAAGAATCCCACACTACCTGGTCTTTTTCCCCAAAGTCCAGGTGCCTTTTGAAGGTTTCCCCCCGAAAACAAAAAAAAAAAAAAAAAGGACATCCGGCGGCATACGAGTGTATTCGTGGGATGGAAGCCAGCATGAGTCTATCTAGTTCGAGTATCAGGCAATCGAAGCGTGTAAAAACACTAAAATAGATTTCAGTACTAACATGCCTATCAGCGCCGTTTCATTACTTCGTGTACGGGGGGGTGTGTGGAACGCAAAGGCGGGTAGCTGAAGTGGTTCCGCTCGATTTCCGCTACCCTTGACTGCGGATTGCATGGGCAAACCTCAATGCACATTATATCGACATTGTCTTGTGCTTTGTTATTTGAATTGCTCCCGCGTTTTGTTATTTATGGAATTCTTATATCATTTTCTGCAAATTACAATGATTGTTTGTGCGTGTTAGGGTTGTTTTTTTACCAAAGTCACATTTATCTTTTACCTGTGGAATAAAATTGACGTCTGACAGTTCTAGTTTGGAAAAACCGTTAAAAATTCAAAATTTATTCTCAGGATAAGACTTATTCTAGGTATAAAAATGAAATTCGAAAGTGAAAGTGGTAAGTTAGAGCTATACCTATTGGCTCCGTTCGCCAGAGTTTGGTTCTAGTCTCGATCGTGTGAGTATTGGGAATTGTGTTTTATTATAAATGGACTTCATTGAAAAATTCTCTCAATACCGAACAAACCGATCAATTTTCTCGAAAGTCTTTAAAATGAACTATAGTCGTGATATTTTTATTTCATATAAATAAGGCTTGGATTCGTATGAATAAGGCCTTTCAGGGGATGAAAGTTTGTATAGGAAACTTAGCTTTATGAAAATTAATGTTTTTTGTAAGAAATAAAAATTAGGTAATTACATGTTTCAGAGATTTGTAAAATCGAAGGGGGTTAAATAGGGGATCATATTAAAATGCACGCAATCATAGAAATTGTTGTGTACCTCTATATGAGATTTAAAGAACCGAAAATATAGTCAGAGTCCGTAATATCTTGTTGTAATATTTATATTTCACCCGCTTGAAAGTTATAATCTATTTAGGGCTGATTTTTCCATCGCCAGATAAATTTTATTGGAGGAATAAAATTGACGTTTGACAGTTTTTGTATGAAATAACTGTCAAAATTTCAAAATTATTCCTTGAATAAAGTTATCAGTTGATTGAAAAATCAGCCCTTAAAGTTATAAAAAAACCTAGCTAATATTACGTATTACGTGGTCGTGGATTACACTAGCAGCGCCATTCGCTGCTAGTGTAATATTGAAGCGAATTATTATTATTTAATTTTTGACACCATTTTTTACCACCGGTAGCTCGACTTCAATTCGCAAGTTAACACGCCAGCTGGACCCACGAGCAATGGGTTTTTTTTTTTGCGGATGGGTAATCATCAAATGACTCCTCCCGCTCTGGGTGGAGCGGAAGGGAGTGTTAGACTCTTACTGACTAAAACCCACCCGTGTTCCTTCCTTAGCCCTTTATGTTCCGGGCCAGCGGTAACCCTTTGGGACAATCCCGCTGACCCAGCAGGCTTCGGCCCTAAGGGGCCCCTCCTCGATGCTGACATCTCTTTGAGGCGCGCTTGGAACACGTACGCGCCGTCCGGCACGGGCCTGGTCCTGATCGGGCGGTGAGCTACCCAGCGCGTCCCCCGCGGCGGCTGAGACTGCGGCGAGGAGGCTCTCTCCCTGAACCGTCCCGCCACCTCCTTCGCTAGCATGACTGCTTCGCAGAAGGAGGTGACTGCCTCCCACTCCCTCTCGCCCCGGACCATGGCTTGCACCAGTGGTCGCCTCTACGAGGACACGGCTGTGCTCCGCCCAAGCGGGGCAGACCTCCACCGTGCTCCACCGTGTCCTCTGGGCGATCCTGGCAATGGTGACACCCGGGCGTTTCCTCCCGCCTGATGATGTGCAGGAACCTCCCGAAACTTCCGTGTCCGGTGAGGACCTGCGTCAGGCGGTAGGTGAGGGCGCCGTGGCGCCTCTCTAGCCACTCCTCAAAGAGGGGTCTTATCGCCGCTATCGCGGCGTGCCCTGCGCTGGGTTGCGACAGTCGCTCTTTCCATGCCGCCATGAGTACGCGCCGGAGATCCGTCCACTCCGCAGCGATTTGCCGCAGAAGCGGATCCTCCCCCGGGGTAGTGCCTCCACGCGCCACTCATACAGGTGCGCGAGGACTATCGCCTCGAGATGCCATGGCGGCAGTCCGGCATGGAGGCTTGCCGCCTCGCCCGAGATCGTGCGGTAGCCCCGGATAAGCCTTATGGCTACCACCTTCTGGGGCGCGTTCAGGTAGTGGGCGGCTCGCCGCCGCAGTGAACGTGCCCACACCGGGGCCCCGTATAGGGCCATGGACCGCACGACCCCCGCGTAAAGCCTCCGGCAGGAGGCATTTGGCCCCCCTCAGGTTGGGCAAGAGCCGCTTGAAGGCGGCCCCGGCCCGTTCCAGTTTGGGGGCCAAACGTCGGAAATGCTCCACGAAGTTCCACCGGCTGTCGAGGACGAGACTCAGGTATTTCATCGTCATCTCGACGCCGATGTGAACCCCTCCTACCGTTAGTTGGGATCCCGATGGTGGCGGGTTCCAGGGCCCATGAAACGACATGGCCTCGGACTTGTGCAATGGGCTTGAGTGCTGTTCACTGATGAGGTTCGAATAGCTTTGCCTGCTCCAGACGGTCCCAAAGAGGCGAGGGATTTCTACCCATTAGTTCCACACAAACTGTGAGTTTTTACGGAGGCTGTATAATGGTTTGGGGAGGAATAAGTTCCTATGGTCGTACCGAGTTTGTTATCGTCGATAAGCGGCTAACTGCAGCCCGATACATCGAGGAAGTCCTCCAGGACATGTTTCAGTAAATAAGTAGTGTTTTAGTTATAGTCGGGATACATTGGGCACGACCATTCCTCCTAATGCATGATAATGCACACGCACACGTTGCACATTGCGTTAAGGAATACCTTGAAGAAGTTGGTATTCAAAAATTGTAGTGGCCAGCTCGTAGTCTGGACTTAGTCCTGATTGAACAGATCCGGGACGTGTTCAAAAGGAAGACAAAGTGCACCTCCGACCCGCCAGAATCTCTTAACCAACTTCGAAATGCAGCACTGACTTCTCGGGAAAGCATACCGTAAGTTGATATCAGAAACATCATTCAAAGCATGCCAGATCGAATCCAGGGCGTTATTAGGTTTACAGGAGGAAAGGAAACACTCGATTCTAAAACGTGGAGACAATAAACTAATTTAGGTTTTTTTTATTCTATAATGTTTTTAAATTGATAGTGTAAAATTCTTTGTTTCTGCAAAAAGGCCCAATTCAATAAATAAACTTATTGGTTATAGTGACGTTATCAATTTCTAAAAGCATAAAAAAACACTTACTGAGTACATCTACCCTTATTTCAGTGTCAAAAATCATTTAAATGCGAAATGACGTGGAATTTAAATTTGGCCAAGTTTCCGTGCCTGTGAGTGTACATTCCTCAGTCCTAAACGTAGAAAAATATACAGTTAGCTCGCTCAGTAATGTTTACTGCACTGTGATAAGTGTTTCGTTTGAAGCGAAGAGGAGATTAAACATATTAGAATAATTTGATGTTATTTATTAATTTAAACATCTAAATCACTGATATTTCGCAAAAATAGTGAACGAACGTTTTTTTTTTACAAAGATTCTTTGTAGCTACATTTTAGATTTCTTGCTGATTACTTTCCGTCGCGTTTAGTTAAATATTTTTAGGTTTGAAACAACAAAAGAGCCACTTACATGAGAATATAATCTCACATGAAGTCGGTAAAAACAATAAAGTGTCTGTGGAGTTTCTTGCCCGGTCTTCTCTATGCAGCTTTGGAAAAGGCAACTAGCTTCCTGACTGACTGACTCCTTTGACAATTCAAAAGTGCTTGTTAATGGTTTAATTGAAATAAGTGTGATGTGTAATAAACTTTTTCTAGGTAACGGTCACCGATACAATTGATAAAAGGCTTTAAACTATTTTGTTTTTAAATTGGTTGGGTTACACGTTCAACGGTTTTATTCTCAACTAGTAGTCTAGTAACATTGTTAGTGAGTAGATTTCAATTATGCAATTTGATAGTTTTGACTTAAAACCGCAGAAAGTGACATTTTTGTATGGGATGGAAAAATAAGTGATATTCTTTATATTCCATCCATTATGTTTCTAATCAAAATAGAAGTGTTGTACAGAAGCAGTTGTTTTTTTTTTAAATTGTACGTTGGTTTTTTTTGACGCCTTCTTACCACGGAAAGCCACGGAAGCCGTTGATCCCGGCTGTCTATCTTGGATCTTTGGCAGTCGTTATACTGATCTCAGAAACCCGAAAGTCTGACAACCAGTCTTACCAAAGGGTATCGTATTACCCAGTGGGTTGTGGGGGTCAGGGAGGCAGTCGCTTCATGTAAAATAATGATATTCAGCTCCAACTGGTTAGACTGGAAGCCGACCCCAACATATTTGGGAAAAAGCTAGGCACGGAGGGTCTCGCTTTGTAAAGATGGTCACCCATCCACAGACCAACCGCGGCAAGCGTAGCTTAATCTAATCGATCGACCTGTGCGGCTGTTATTATTTAGCCACGGGCATTAAAACAAGTGAATTGTAAATATTTAAACACAATTCTTTGAGTATACATTGACTTATAAGTATTGCGGAGTGATCCAATAAGTGAGGAAATGACGTCCATATTATATGTAACCGTTTAACTTCGGCGGGTATGTGTTTTGTACACTATATTTGCCTATTATTCGACGCCCGCGCAACCGAGACTCGTAAGTAACGCGGGCGTCGCATTGTGTAGCATTAACTGCTTCTTAAAAATGGTTCGTTAAGGTTTTGATCCGTGCCTCACCTGTGCCTCGTCCGCGCCTCGTTCTTGCCTCGACGTCGCTTCGTAAGTGGCAAGGCTCGCGCCCGCCACTGTCTAGCATAAATCAGCTCTAATAATGTTTCGAGAAGTCACAGAACTTAGTAAATTTACTCAGATGATATTTTGCTTTATTTTGATTTGCGGTTAATTAAGTTCCTACTCAGGTACCATCCTCGTCTGCCCGCCACTTAGTTACAGTTGATGCGGTCTCAGCCATTCCTGTACGTAATGAAAAGTTTTACCGCGAATTTTCTCATTAGGTGCCTAGCAATCTAATGTGGGCCAACAACGTATACGTTCAGTAAATTTAGCTATTAAGTTCAGTGTTGTTATTTTACTATAGGCGAGCCCAATCGCCCCATAAAGGGACTTGTCAAAACGCCGACGAAGAAGCGAGTAGCTATCAACGATTTTCTTGCTCAAGAAACGTACAAAATATTGTAGGTCCCGTGTAAGTAAAAGAGATACATATATTAATAGTTGATCGCTGATAGATCACACCAACCAAGTTTGTCCCAGCGACAAGAACTATCAAATGGAGTACTTGCTCAGCGATGCTCGCTTGGCGAGCACACCACTCGCTGAGAGGCTCACGCTTGGTCCACACGCTTACCAGTAAGTAATTGCTCAGCGACGCTCGCTGGACGAGCACACCACGCGCTGAGAGACTCACGCTTGGTCCACACGCATACCAGTACTTGCTCAGCGATGCTCGCTCGGCGAGCACACCACTCGCTGGGAGACTCACGCTTGGTCCACACGCATAACAGTAAGTACTTGCTCAGCGACGCTCGCTTGGCAAGCACACCACTCGCTGAGAGACTCACGCTTGGTTCACACGCATACCAGTACTTGCTCAGCGACGCTCGCTTGGCGAGCACACCACTCGCTGAGAGACTCACGCTTGGTCCACCCGCATACCAGTACTTGCTCAGTGAGGCTCGCTTGGCGAGCACACCACTCGCTGGGAGACTCACGCTTGGTCCACACGCTTACCAGTAAGTAATTGCTCAGCGACGCTCACTTGGCGAGCACACCACGCGCTGAGAGACTCACGCTTGGTCCACACGCATACCAGTACTTGCTTATCGACGCTCGCTTGGCGAGCACACCACTCGCTGAGAGACTCACGCTTGGTCCACACGCATACCAGTACTTGCTCATCGACGCTCGCTTGGCGAGCACACCACTCGCTGAGAGACTCACGCTTGGTCCACACGCATACCAGTACTTGCTCATCGACGCTCGCTTGGCGAGCACACCACTCGCTGAGTGACTCACGCTTGGTCCACTCGCATAACAGTAAGTACTTGCTCAGCGACGCTCGCTTGGCGAGCACACCACTCGCTGAGAGACTCACGCTTGGTCCACCCGCATACCAGTACTTGCTCAGTGAGGCTCGCTTGGCGAGCACACCACTCGCTGGGAGACTCACGCTTGGTCCACACGCTTACCAGTAAGTAATTGCTCAGCGACGCTCACTTGGCGAGCACACCACGCGCTGAGAGACTCACGCTTGGTCCACACGCATACCAGTACTTGCTCATCGACGCTCGCTTGGCGAGCACACCACTCGCTGAGTGACTCACGCTTGGTCCACACGCATAACAGTAAGTACTTGCTCAGCGACGCTCGCTTGGCAAGCACACCACTCGCTGAGAGACTCACGCTTGGTCCACCCGCATACCAGTACTTGCTCAGTGAGGCTCGCTTGGCGAGCACACCACTCGCTGGGAGACTCACGCTTGGTCCACACGCTTACCAGTAAGTAATTGCTCAGCGACGCTCACTTGGCGAGCACACCACGCGCTGAGAGACTCACGCTTGGTCCACACGCATACCAGTACTTGCTTATCGACGCTCGCTTGGCGAGCACACCACTCGCTGAGAGACTCACGCTTGGTCCACACGCATACCAGTACTTGCTCATCGACGCTCGCTTGGCGAGCACACCACTCGCTGAGAGACTCACGCTTGGTCCACACGCATACCACTACTTGCTCAGCGACGCTCGCTTCTAGCTCTAGCTCTCTTTTAGTTGCTAGCTCTACTCGCTTCTCGTTAATCGCCGGCGGTGGGACAGGTGTATAAAACAGGGCTAAAATAATAATAATATTCAACAAAGAAAATTATGAGCCCTTTGTATCAAGTTTTTCGGAGCCAGTTACGTTCATATTTAAGGTGGTTAGTTGACTCTCACTAGTAAACTTGTTGAGTCTGCTAAACTGTGATACTTTCCTTCTAAAGTTAAGTCAAGTGAGTGCTTTCAGAATTTTAATAAAAGCGCTTTGGCATGTTGTGAGTTGGCAACACTAAAATTTCGTGATTTTGGATTGTTCCTATAGTGAAGTCAGTGAAGTTTATTATTTATATTGTTTATTTGTCAATTTGCGTAACAATTAATTTTCCTGGCTGTACAGTCAGATGTTATTCATCGTCATCATCGTCATTGTACAATGACGAGTACAAAAACCCCTTTTCAGGTTTTCAGTTATTCAATTACACCTTAAATACCTATCTTCCGTGTATTGAGTTTCTTGTTCATTCAATTAAACGTTAACTTTTCATAACTGTAGGACTTTTCAATTTCCGTCAAGCCTGCCACGTTTGAGGCGTAGAGAGGAAATTTCAGTGTTATTTCGCAAATATTGAAAATGAACATATTGTGGTATAAATTAAATCATGTGTTTTTGTATCTGCCTGTTTTTCAGTGCTCACGTACGGACTGTTCACAGTTATTCTGCCTCTGATTTTGAATCACTGTGATCTTTATTGTCATAGCAATAAGGTGCTATTGGGTTGCTGCCAACAAAGTCTGTCAAAAATATAATAATCTTTATTTTCGTTGCAATAAAGTTGCTTTTCGGTTGCTGTTGTCAGAGTTGAAATAACTGTGACACATCGTTTTGGCGTTGTTAATGCCTTATTCATACGAAATATAAATATCCTGACTTTATATGTCCAATGTGGTTAATTTTAAACACAGAGTTTGTACATGTGCAGTAGTTTAAACACGCTAACTAAGCAGAGTGTTTAGCTCATTGTTGTGCTATTATTGTTGTGCTAACTAAGCACAGTGATTAGCTCATCGATTGCGAGTACTAACTAATCAAAAGTGGCGTCTCAACATGCACATTAGTCGCGACTAACCTGGCTTCATAACGTAGGAACAGTTGCTGGCTGGTGAGAAGGTAAAAAGTTAACAAAAACCAGTTAATTAATCGATTATCACACAATTTTTAAATAAATCAACATTTTTCAAATTCGTCCTTTGCCAGCATTATCGACTGTTTCATCGGCATCTCTAAATATTTGTTTGATATGTGTACCTCATTAGATAGCTGATTAAATGAAGATGTTTTTCCCGTAATTTGTACGCTTAGTGTCATAGTAACATTTTGAGGTAACTGGTATCAAAGTTCATCGTAGATTTTTTTCGGAAATGGTTAGTAAACTTCTGCCTATAACTGGTTGCTGTTTTAGGACATTTGGTTGCATCGAAAGATTCCTCACTATTGGCTTGGTTTTTGAGGGTGCCAATACTCAAAAACCATGAAAACTATCTCTGAAAGTCGAACGGAGGGGGCACAGTTTATGATTTTTTGGTTACGTGACGATTTCTACCAATTTGCTCCAATCGCAAGCCGCGTTAAAGAATTTCGTTCCAAAAGCATTATATATTAGGTTTTGTCACTGGCGGGAATCCAGTGACAAAACCAGTTCAAAAATACCCACATCGTTATTCCGCGAGAATGAAATCACGACCAACAAGAACTACAAAAAAAAAAGAAACACATTTCCCATTAACATCGTACCGTACAATTCCCGTTGCAAAAATAATCTTTTTGTAGGAGCTGACATGTGTTTCTATTTATTTAGTGCGTAGGTAGGTAGGTACTGAACATAATCCTTTTATTACCATTGCGGTATATTGGACAAGAAAACAATTAAAGTTGTAGATACCTACTCCTACAAGTGGTACAGTTACGTCTTGGAAATATGGGAAGATGATGATGGGAAGGGAATAAGTAAGAAGCTTTATATTATTGTTTTTCATTAAGTATATGTCGTGGTCCGATCGTAGAATTGGCAATACGTCATAAGTCATTTATTCATTTGTTTAACATAGGTACCATAATAATAGTAGGTATATGCCAGCAGGCGTAAAAATGTTTGTAAATAAGTAATCAAGCCAGCTAAGTCTTGATACTTAAATATATAATAAAATAGGTAAGCCTGGATATTAAAAAACAAAATTATACAGAGTCAAACATTTCATAATGCAAATTAATAAATAATAAATAGCAATAGATATCAATGTCAATTATTATGGAGAAAAAATTAAATAAAAATGATGATAATATTTATGTTTACGTGCACATAGACTGAAAACAAATAATGAGAATAATAATAAGTTTTGTATAGTGACATACTTAGGGCTGATTTTTCCAACGCCAGATAATTTTATTCGAGGAATAATTTTGTATTTTTGACAGATCTTCCATACAAAATCTGTCAACTTAATTTCACAAATAAAAATTATCTGTCGTTTGAAAAATCAGCCCTAAGTGTGTCAAAACTTATGTCAAGGACAACAATTTTATTAGCATGTCAACTTTCTGTCTGTCATTAGATTTCTGTCTGGTGTGTATTTTTGTTTGTCAGCTACATCGCGATCTGCCTGGCCATTTCACGATACGCCGTCATTTGATTTTTCCGATTAATCATATATAATCGGAAAAAGTATACCTATAAAGCTGTATTTAGCAAATAATTTCGAATCATAACTCCTGAGTATAGTTATTTTATACACGTATGCACGCAACTAGTATTAGTACTATTTGAAAGTAAGTAAACGGTGGAACGCAGAGCTAAAAGGCTTATAGGCGACCAGACGTTGGTAGCTACGCTTCTCAGCCTGGCTCATCGGCGTAACTGCTTGCTTGCCTGCAGTCGGTCTTCTACAGACTGTACTTCGAAGAGTGTACCCAGGAGCTCCACGACCTGATCCCACTATCGCCTTTTTAGCATCGGACAACCAGACGTACTGCAGCGTTCCATCGACACTTGGTTGGTATCCCGACGAGTCGTACTCAGCGCTTCTCCTCCACGTTTATTATGTCTGCCTTCAAATCAAGAGTGAACAGGCATCTTTTGGGCACGCTCATTCCAACATAGACCTCATCCATCGCTTTCCATCAGGCGTGATCGGGGTCAAGAGCGGGCCCATTTAGCAATAAAAAATTAAAAAAGGGCAGGCCACACTACGAGAAAACTACTGTGAAAGAACGCCACACTTGATAGTGAAGCTAAGTTAGGCGTGCTACGCACTTTTCCGGGTCGGCATGATTTGGTACGATGGGCCACTACCGCATGCCGGATGTGCCGATACATGCTAACCCGGTAAAGGTGTGTTAGTGTGTAGCACCCCTTAGCTCAGCTGGCGGCTCAAGTGTTATGAAACTCGAGTTCTATTATATACAACGTCACATTGCAAGAAAATATGTGCTCCTGCCTCAACCGTCCAGCAGGAGTGACGGTTTGAGATCCATTCACGAATATCTACATGGAGAGCCGTCTTTGTTTGTGTCCTTTTGTATCGAATAAGCGTCCAAGAGATATGTTCAAAGCATTGTGCTTCGATCTTGTATTACCTAGTTTTTTTTCCATCTTGTCTATCGCATTTCGATTTCATGAAGTTTCGCAAAATACTAGTCTATATACTGTGTTCATTTTACGTTGAATGATACGTAAGTGTTTTTTTTTGTTATAAAATAGGTCTTTACTCACAGGAGAAAATCGATTATGAAAGTGTGGGGTATTTATGCCAGTCACTGTACCCACATAGCTAGTACTATGACTATTGTCGTCATAGCTGTGTGGGTAGGCCATACGGTGTAAAGGCTTGGGCTTTGCAGGTAGACTGCGTAGAAAACTAGCTAGGTAGCTTCATACATATAATTTTAGCAGAACTTAAAACACGGCAAAACACTCGCACTTAGTGTCGTCCTTGGTAGCATTCGAAGAAGAGGGGCTTGTCAGCACAGATTCAGCAAGAGGCCAGTCAGGTCTAAGAAAGGCTGCAGTTAGCGTGTGTTGGTAGCACGCCGTAGGACGTCAGTAGCACCCAGTTCAGCCACATTTTAGTCAGATTAGAGCAGCGTGTGATATATAGGTACCTATAGATGCCTTGCCCTCAGCCTGGACGCAGAAACCTCGAAGGCGCGTTATAGCGCATGTTAGTTGCGGTGCGAAAGCAGTAAGCCGTATCTGATGTGCCTAGCTTCATTCCCTTTTCAACGATCAAGGAACTGTGTAAGGAGCAGGATAGGCGGAATCTCAACAAATCGCAGCGGTTTGCAGCCAGAGAGTTTGCAAAGACAACGTGGATAATGATAGAAGCAGTATGAGGTTTTGTGTGAGTCACGCGAGCATAAAACACAAAGTAAAACAATGAGCTTAGCAGGTGGCTCGTTACATCGTTTATACTACACAGTAATGAGGCCCTGTACAACAGCAATAAATAGATATTTCAGTCTCCGGTGCGCTGGAAAACCTACAACCGCGAGGGTCGTCAAGACACCCGTGAAATCAGATACTACATAGATAATGATATTAACATCCGCTATCCAGCACAGAGGGTCTGGTTTAAATACCAAATTAATGAGGAACTCACCCCTAGTTTGGGGCACAGGATCCTGAGGGTCAGGGAATAGTTTCTGCTAGCTAAGCAAGCGGATGTTCAAATGGTCAACTGTTCTTAGAAAATTAAGATGTGCTTAGCAACTTATCAATTGTGAAATATTTAGCATCAGTCGACTATTTGCCGTTTAGAAGCCGTTTCCTACTTGCTGCCTAATCTTTAGCACAAGTCTGAGCCCAGTCCAACCACAGCGGCTAGAACCATACTCATTAGCCATGAGTGAAACTAGTTAGTCCAACATAGTTCACTCAAGATTTCCATAAAACGAGCCTAGAAATACACATGTTTGTGAGCAAGTGTACCTCAGTCAGTAGTGTTTTATTAGAATCTGGTGCCAGTGTGTTTAGTAGAATTTCTACATGTGAGCAGACATGTGGTTAAGATATTGCTTTAGCACACTCATAAACCATAAAAACCATCTTAATCTCTCAAGAGAAAGAGAGAAACTCGCAAGGAGGGCATAACGCCTTTTCGTTAAATGATGATTTTCACCATTTTAGTCCTACTGCAGGTATGTAAATTATATTAATTAGCCAGCCAGCAAGGTGGCAGCGGAGCTGACTGCAGGCTGTTCTTATGGTGGACATAATAAACAGTATTCTATCTAACTGACCAGGGAGTATCCGACGTTCTTTTAATTTACACCTATATAATAATTGCTACCGAGGCTATTGTAATCTGTAGTACTTACTTAAGATATATTATACAAAGAAGCTGTTGGTGTGCAGACGCCAGCACATAAAGCTACTACAATCTGTCAAATTTCTTAAATAGATTTTCAATTTTATCTCTAAAGCAAGTTGATTGGGAAAATTTTACAGTTTCGGGTGGCTAGATGTGCTGGCGTCAATAAAAACAAATTTAAGTATCAGCACTCATGCTCATCATCATCATCATCATTTCAGCCGAAAGACGTCCACTGCTGGACATAGGCCTCCCCCAATTTTGGGGGGTTTGCCATAATCGCCACGCTTGCTCATCTAATATCGAGATAAAACTATGGTCGAGATCGCTACTCATAAAAATAATTAAACACGATCAGGTTTCATACTAATGTAACAAAAATTTCGTTTCAGAGTCACTCGGCTTTAATAAACATTTTAGATGAAGACAACCGTTAATTAACTCGACTAGCATACATTTGCTCTTGCTCTGCTAAAGCAAATATTGAAAGGAATTCTCGTTACCTGCCATTATATTAATTATCGTCTGAATTTACCGAATAGTGTGATAATATAGATCAAATATTAATATGGTTATTGGTCTATTTATAGGTATGAAGACAGTACTTAGTTTCTACTTGATAATTATAATACAGCTGGAGCGTTTGTTTTCTAGTTTGAACGATCTAATCCCTGGTACTATCATTTGGATGTGATCTGTTTTTTACATTTCTATGGATTTGATAGATAAATATTTGAAATTGTATTGATAGCCCAATTCTTGATTCATTGTATAGGCTATTTAATATCACACTACGGCCTTTGGAGCCGAGAAAAATTAAAAAAGTCAGAAAAGGCCGGCGACGCGGTGGGTCGGGAGCCAATGCAGTTTCATAAAAATGTTATTTTAGCAATTATTGCGTAATAACGACTTCCACACGTTCGAAATCTCGGGCAGAAGCTAGTTCTACAATATGCGTGGTCAGTACATGAAACCCATTCAAAGTGTACCTACATTTTTACTTTCATACGATATTACTGCGAAACTGCCGTACTCGTAAAATAAAGTAACTTGCCATAAAAATTTTAAGTCCTAGCCTTTAGTTTAGTTTTGTTATTATTATGTGTGATCACTTATTTCTGAGATTGCTGGTAAACCTGGCTACTGTGTAAGACCGAGACTTTTGTAATCTATAGTACTTAAGATAAATTATACATAGAAGCTGTTGGTGTACCTTAATAAATAAATGATACCCTTATAATTTATAATATGTACTAGCTTCTGCCCGCGGCTTCGCCCGCGTGGATGTCGGAAATTATCCTACGGGATAATACCGGTGAAGTAGCCCATGTCCTTCCCTAGGATGCAATCTGTCTAATTGCCAAATTTATCGAAATCCGTTTAGTGGTTTAGGTGTGAAAAGGTAACATACAGAAAGAGGTACTTTCGATATGGCTCATATATGCTGTCACAGACATTTATTTAGAACTGTTTAAGACAAACAGTCCCATTATATTCGTGTAACAACAACGCGTCTGCGAGATTTAGCAGCTATAAAGGTTTCTGTGGCTCTTTGGGAAGCCATGTAAGTCGCCTGCTGCTGACGTCGAGCTTGAGACTGCTCTGGTGTCTCCGCAGCCCGTTGAGACACCAGATACTCAGCATGCTGTTGGGGCCGATCTTGGGACTGTTCCGGTGTTTCAGCAGCCCGTTGAGACACCAGATAATCAGCATGCTGTTGGGGCCGATCTTGATACTGGTCCGGTGTTTCAGCAGCCCGTTGAGACACCAGATACTCAGCATGATGTTGGGGCCGATCTTGGAACTATGCCGATGTTTCAGCAGCCCGTTGAGACACCAGATACTCAGCATGCTGTTGGGGCCAATCTTGGGACTGTGCCGGTGTTTCAGCAGCCCGTTGAGACACCTGCAGATACTCAGCATGCCGTTGACGTCGAGGTTGAGACTGTTCCGGTGTTTCAGCAGCCAGTTGAGACACCAGATACTCAGCATGATGTTGGGGCCGATCTTGGGACTATGCCGATGTTTCAGCAGCCCGTTGAGACACCAGATACTCAGCATGCTGTTGGGGCCAATCTTGGGACTGTGCCGGTGTTTCAGCAGCCCGTTGAGACACCTGCAGATACTCAGCATGCCGTTGACGTCGAGGTTGAGACTGTTCCGGTGTTTCAGCAGCCAGTTGAGACACCAGATACTCAGCATGCCGTTGACGTCGAGGTTGAGACTGTTTTGGAGTTTCAGCAGCTCGTTGAGTTGCCAGATACTCAGCGTGTTGTTGACGCCGATCTTAGGACTGTTCCGGTGTTTGAGCAGCCCGTTGAGACACCAGATACTCAGCATGCTATTGGAGCCGAACTTAGGACTGTTCCGGTGATTCGATTCGGTGTTCGTTGAGACACCTGCAGATACTCAGCATGCCGTTGACGTCGAGGTTGAGACTGTTCCGGTGTTTCAGCAGCCCGTTGAGACACCAGATACTCAGCGTGCCATTGACGTCGAGGTTGAGACTGTTCTGGAGTTTCAGCAGCTCGTTGAGATGCCAGATACTCAGCGTGTTGTTGACGCCGATCTTGGGACGGTTCCGGTGTTTCAGCAGCCCGTTGAGACACCAGATACTCAGCATGCTGTTGGGGCCGATCTTGGTACGGTTCCGGTGTTTCAGCAGCCCGTTGAGACACCAGATACTCAGCATGCTGTTGGGGACGATCTTGGGACTGTTCCAGTGTTTCAGCAGCCCGTTGAGACACCAGATCCTCAGCATGCTGTTGGGGCCGATCTTGGTACTGTCCCGGTATTATTATAAAGCAGCCTGTTGAGACACCAGATACTCAGCATGCCGTTGACGTCGAGGTTGAGACTGTTCTGGAGTTTCAGCAGCTCATTGAGATGCCAGATACTTAGCGTGTTGTTGACGCTGATCTTGGGACTGTTCCGGTGTTTCAGCAGCCCGTTGAGACAACAGATACTCAGCATGCCATTGACGTCGAGGTTGAGACTGATCTGGAGTTTCAGCAGCTCGTTGAGATGCCAGATACTCAGCGTGTTGTTGACGCCGATCTTGGGACTGTTTTGGTGTCTCAGTAGCTCTGTGTGCCGCCTCACGCGCCGCCTGCTCAAACCTTTGAAGCTCAGTTTGTTGAGAAGTCTCGTTAAGTTTAGCTATTTCATAGCTCGAGCTTTATTAGAGGTTTGTGGAATATTAGATTTACGCTTTCGCGTCATTATTGTAAGTACTATTTAAAAAATCACAAAATCGGTAGTAATTTTCTAACTAACTAAAACAATTCCAATAGATAATTAAGAGGAAAACGAATCTATCTTCTCTACTTACAACACAACCTAAAACTATACATTATCCTTAAACTCACAAAAAAAAAAAACTTTGTAGTAATCTAAGTAACGAAAACAATAACGAATCCATTTAGGTACTTAATACTTACAAATACAACCTATACCTAACTAACTAAAAATACAATCCTACAACTAAAGAAACAAAGAAAACAATTCTAATATGACTATAATAATAAATAAATTAATAACGAATCTATATTTCTAATTAAAATATACTACCTAAAAATTATAATTATGCCTACTGTAAGTTATAAGTAATAAATCGCTTCGCAAAATGAACACAACCGTCAACGACGTCTGCCGGTCTGCCCTCACGCCTAGTAGGTATTATAAAAAGTTATGCGCGTCATACATTAAAAAAAAATATACGCGTCGACTTGAGAACCTCCTCCGTTTTTTCGTCGGTTAAAAAGTGCTCTGTGCCTCACGCTTCTGCATGCCCCCTTGCCCACGTTCGGGGCTTGGTCGCGCACTCGGCGATGGCGCGCGTCATTGCCTCATAGGCGCTACACTCAGGTCAATCTTATCGTGATAACTTTTAAAGTATTCGTCCAAATTGCTTAGTGTAAAAGACAAAGTTTATCTACATTAAATATCAAAAGCGCTAAATGTATTAATTTTGATAAGAATTAACTAAGAACTCTAACTACTTGGCGGTACAGCTCTACGCATACTTAAGGGGCTTACAGGACCAAAACACAAAAAAAACGCAAGTTTTAGAAACAATAAAAGTCGACTACAGTAAAAAAAATCACAAAAATATATGATACTTTTCGGGATATATGCTAGGTAGATAGTGTGTTGTAAACATAATACAACTAATTTGATACGATAGAAAAAAATCATAAGCTCTAAATACTTTCTTTTTACAATAAACACAATACTAATACGAGTACACATATAATCATGCTGATTTTTTCTCAGATTATTCTACAAGCAACATACTAAAATACTAATGTTTTAATTTTTTAGTCCAAACAATAGATTTTTTGTAATTAAATAATTGCTTCATATTTTGCAATAAATTACCAGCGTTCTGTCATTGCGCTTCTAGTTCTTTTCTATGCAGACTGAGATCCGACAGACACCGCTCGTGTCGCGCTTTAGGTTATGTAAGCCCCTTAATGAAGATGAGAGTGTGTTGTTGAAACCTAATTCTACCAGTAGCTACAGTTAAGCACCTGCGCCGTCCGCAAGACTTAATAATTCTATTTATTTTAAGTGGAGGCAATTTCAGGTTTCAACTGGAATGTTGGCGTACAATTTTTCGTTTAAACCGATTAAAAGGATTAAATGTAATTTGGAATTTGTATTTTGTAATTTGGAATTTTGTGTGTATGTAATTTATCATACTAATATATTATAACTGTACAGAAACGATAGTTTTTCTTTGAAGTGGCTGTATAGGTAAGCTTTTTAATTATTACCTATACCTATTACCACTTATAGGTAAGTACCCATGTACAGTGAAGATTCCATATTTATTTATTTTTTCTTAATCCTTACAACAACAAATTCTATGATTTAATTATAGTTTTCGGGATTTCTACGATTCCCGGCCCAATTTTTTTTATTTTGGAAAATCTTTGGGATTGCGTATATATGGGGAAAAAAGGTAGCCACGTCGTGGGCGAGGTGTGGCGCGGGGGTGGCGGCGGCAGCGGCGGCGGCTGAGCCCGCTCACTGTCGCACAGAACGGCTTTGTGGGAACACGCCCCAAGTCGCCCTCCGACTTCGCGAATAGGCGCGCTCGTCGCGCCATGTAGTTAAACCCAACAGTTGAAGAACAAGCTTCAAACTGTTGTCAACTATCACCAAAGTTGTCAAAAAATACTCCGGCGTCGGAACTGACTCCCAGGAGCCGCAAAGTTCTGGTGAGTACTTTACGATTTTTGGATCTCCGCGCGCCATTTTATTTTAGGACCGCCGCCACCTTACGCTGCAAGGTTCCTCGCGCCCTAAACGGCCCATTCACACCTCGAGGACTCGCGTGCTCTTTGGGCTACAGGTAAGTATCGAGTTAAGTTCAGTTGTAAAGAGTGTCCGTGGAGTTTCTTGCCCGTTCTTCTCCATAGGTTCCTCCTACTTTTTGCAACGGGCTTTATCTTTCTAACTGACTGACCCCTTGACAATTCAAAAGTGCCTGTAATTTTTTTATTCGAAATAAATGCTTTGAGTTTGAGTTGCTCTAGTTTCAGCAGGACGCAGTGGGACTACTTGGAAACGGTTGGTTTATTTAAGCTTAAGTGAATAAATAAATTTAAGAAAGGGCTTTTTAAACGCCATAATACTTCAAAATATTTTACCTGAAATTATTTTAAACGTGTTTTAATATTTTTTTTGTAATTAGATTTTATATAATTAGCGAATGGTTATCTTCACTTTATTTTTTATATGGGTACTATGCGTCTTGTGATAAATACCAATAAACGGTTGCGTCAAATCACGGTGTTCCATAAAGACGCGCAGTACAAATTATTTACTTTACAGCATCTATCTCAAAATATTATCACATTTAAAGCAATAACAATATTCTTAGTACATTCTGTTTCATGTGAGGTAGAGTCTTAGACTAAAATCGATTTGAGTAAACGATACAACCACTACTTTGGCGGGTCGTAAAATTGAGGTGCCTTTACGATACGGTACCGAAAATTACTCTTTAAGGTACGCCCCGTTCGGGTTATTTTGTATTTTTATCCTCTGCTACCTGGTCTAGTTCTGGAGTCTAAGTATCAATTATATACTTGGTCGTAACTAATCTGGATTTATAGTCGGCTCAGCGGTGCACATAGACGCTTTACGGGAGCAGACAGGTCAAAGGATCGATTTCTGAGGGCGTTCGGGGCTCCATGCTTCCCTCGTTACCGCTCCTTTGAATGACTTTTTTAAATTTTTTTAAGACCTCGGATCATATTTTCATTTAGCTATTCTTGTCAAGCTTCTTTTCAAATAGACCAGTAAAAGTCTTCAATATCTTCGTGATGATTTCATTTTTGGTTAAATATTTCGGAAAGGCTCTTGGAAAAAGTAATACGTAGGTACTTATCCACTTTTTAATAGCACATAAATAGTTAATGCGCTTAACATTTTTTTAAGAGATTCGAAAGTCTAAATACTAGCAAAAACTTGAATTGAGTCGTATTGAGATAGAGTTGGAATTTCTTTAGAATTTCATCGTTAATCGAAAGGTAGAATAAATCAGATTCGGAAAAAAACGAATACCCACCTAATAGAAAAGATAAAATGAAAATCAAAAGATAGATAGTATTAAAAATACGTACGTGTTTCAAAAACAACTGAGAACCTACTCATGGCTGATTCTCTAGAATGTTATACGTCTTGAATATTATAATTATCATCTCTCAATGAATTTTTATGGGGTCTTCTACTCAAGTGAATAAATGTAATTAAACTTAAATCAATTATAGCAAAAGTACACTGATATATTCGCCTGCTGATAATTAGAAACAATATTAGATTTTTAGGTTGTGTTGTCGAAGACGCAACAGGAGGTCGGGATTTTGCACAAGCAATGGCCGTAATAGGGTCGCTCCCGATCTCATGGGACATAATACCGACATGGACGGAAATACACGTAATATAGGCGGCATTCAACAAGTTCCAAGAATTTGGAGGACAATTTTAGTACGTTGGTAATACATTTATTTAGCAATGATCTATTGCTGACTCGAAATGCACATAAGTCTTCATCAAGTTATCAGAATACCAGTGCTGCGGTATTTAGATTTTATAAATATCGCAGCATTATGCTGAGATAGGAGCCTTTTTAATGTAACTTTTTAGTTTTAAATGCTTTTATTTGAATTTCCTTTGTGAGTCCCAAATTAAATATTTTCCTTCTTTCAAGTGATACACATTGTTGTTGTTTTTTTAATTACTTTTATCGACAACCAGCAGTGTGGTTCTGTAACTATCTCACCGTGAAAACTTAGGTGAAGTGAGCGTGGAGTGAGCTCGATTATGATTGTAAATGTTTGCTTGGTCAATCCCTAGCACTAGTGGGATGACACTGATAGCTCACTTCATGCAAGATTTCGCGGTGAGATTTTTACAGAATCGATCGGCTGATGTACATTTTAAAATAAAACACGCAGAAACGTATTTTAATTTATTCCGTAAATGTTGTGGAAATACATACATGAAGTTCAGTGATTAATTGCATATTATTTTCGGCCAGAGCCGCTTCAAAAATATAAATTTGCAAGTCGATTTTCAATCATTATAATTGGATGCGGAAGGTAAAGTCTTCCGACGAAGTTGATGAATATTTACAAATCTTGAAAAATTTGGTTAACTAATAGTATAAGAAAATCAATTTGAATTGTTCGCAATTATGCTTTGTACTCATAGTACGTAATTGAAAGGGTTTTTTTTTGTAACCTTGGTTTACTTTTGTTGTTTACTGTACTTTCCGGAATAACGTATCTGTTGCATCCGTCGAGTTTCTGATCATTTATTTTGTTTTGTTGTGGCGTAAATGGATCTGGGTATGATGCTGGACCTCACAAGGCTAGCAGGGAACTCATGATGAGGCATTGTGAACCCTTCATGTTTGGGCTCGTTGGATTCGTTTCAATGAGTTCTTTGGTACTAGATAAAATCTAAATCTTTACAGACACTTCGCATGCTTAGGTATCGTCTGTAAAGATGGTTACATTTTTATCCTCGTACTAAATAATCGTTGGACTAAGGATCGAGGCTTAATACGCCAGCTAATTGCGTCAGCCGCACGTGTCAATCTTCAAGGTTAAACAATGCTTGCCAGGGTCAGTCAGTGGATGGGTGACCATTCAATACATACCGAAAAATGTCCTAGCCTCGCAAAGCATGCTAAGCAGTTGGTCCCGGCTATCATTGGTAGATCTTTCAGTACAGTCGTTTCAGTCTGAAGTCCAAAAGTCTTACCAAGTCTTATACAAGGGGTATACAAGAAACTAGGTTGTGGAGGTCAGACAGGCAGTCACTCCATTGAAAATACTGGCATTCAGCTACAAATCGTTAGACAGGACGACGACCTTAATACATATAGTCGTGAAAAGCCTAAGCAGAAGAGTTTTATTGATATGTAACAACCGGGCAGTCTTATGAAGAAAACACCATCAGATTGTCGATCAATTAGGCACCTTCTTGCTTGTTTCATGATAGATAAGTAGTTAAATGTGTTCTTCTTTGTACTTGTAACTTCATACTAGTGATAGTCATATAATAGCTCAGAAAAATGAGTCTTGAAAGAAAAGACAACTGTGTCACTTTCAAAGGCTGCCAATTTTTTGTTAAACGTAAGCAGGAAGTTATAAAAGGGAATATAAACATCAGGAACACGGGGTCTCCTTTAAAAAGTTGAACCTATCCTGTGTACACACACAGGATAGGTTCAACTTTACGATTTAACACACACACGTGTGTTAAATCGAATTTTCGAATAGGAAAAATCGCTCCTGGCTCCCCACCACGCATTTCTAAATAATGACATAAAAATAGTTAAGTATCGTATTTCAATTCATTGACCTTCAAACATTTGGCACGTGATAAAAAAATCATAAATAAAATAAGTATTAAAAATTCAACACCAATAGTAATGTGCAGCTTCGTACATTATTATCAGTAATTTAAGTTTTTCGTTGCGTTTGGGTTCAATAACTAATTTCCCCAGAGAATATTTTATTACGAATGGAATAAATAACGCATCCAATTTCCTTTTTCCTTGACAAAGCATAAAATTTTATCGTCGCAGAGAAATTCTCGTATATGAGCTTGATACGTCGCCCTTGCACGAGAAAATATACTTCATTTCAAGTTTGCCACTATTTACTTCGATTAATATTCAATACATCCCACTTTACTTAAGCTAAAAAGCGGATTTATCATATGAAACTACGGTATTCGATACACTCACGGTTTCCAAAAGTGCAACGTGAACTTTCGCTAAACGGTCATACCAACTATATCAAGTCAGTCTGCCGCTGTCGGCTGGCAGCGACGAACGTCTGGTGCAGGGGTATGCAGTTTCTTTTTATTCCAGCCAAACACGACGGACAATAACTTAAATTGGCCACTTGATTTATTCATATCCCCGATAATTGAATAATAGAGAGAAGTATGGAAGAAAAAACATGATGCAGCGACCCCAACACATTGAGATATGGACAAAAGAATGATGAATAAGCCTTCACATTTTGTTACTGTTTTTAAGGGTATCGTCTCACGTAAATGTAAAAACCTATTGCTCATCTGTCTTGTTAAGGATGCTAATTCAGATCGATGCGATGCAGCTTTGCTTCCACCCACGGCTGAGCTTGTGCACCACCATGTGCTCGTCCTGGTTGACAGCGCGGTGACTACAGCGGAAGCGGGCACGGTGGCGGGAGCCGTAGCGTAGAGCGATTAGGTGGCCTTACTGCGTATTCGCGATGCACTGTGGATGTCGCTTCCAAAGGATCCGGTACGGTACGGGGAGGTGCTGAGAATTAGTGCGGATAAATCATTATAACCGGTGGATATTAACAACATTATTCAATCTGATTTAAAATATATACTATTTTATTTGAAATGAGTATGTCTAGTCAGTTATTATCATAATATTTTCAATAGTATTATAATTTCTGCTATAACATTTGCACACTTACTGGGTTGTAACATTTAGATCCAGCACGAGTGCAGCGACTCACGCTTATTTTATTTAGTAAAGAAAAACGACTTATTTTAGAGAAAGCACGAACCAGTTAGTAATAATATCACTATAAAACTATAGACCGAGGGTCGCTAGGGGTCGGTTATACTCGTAATGCTAGACGAGTCAGTTCATTGTATAATAATAAAATAATTATTTATAATCTAACGGCAGTTTCAAATGTTTGATATTTCCCACCCACCTGCGCAAGCTCCTCAGGTTAGACGAGATCAGGGTAGCATTCAGTTGTTTTATTTTGAGAAAAGGCGTACGTTCAACCTCAAAAAGATGCATAGAGTAGAGATGTGTAGAGTAGAGTTTCTGAAGCCATTGCTTCATAAGTTCGAAAAATTTGTCTGCTCAACACGTAAATAATGCAATGAATGTTGTTGAACTGTCAAAATGAAACCGATTGCGATTGATAGTATGTTTCGCAATTGCCCCGCAAAATCAATTTACCTGTCAAGAAACTTTGTTCCATAATATTGTATCAACCACATGACATTGAGTACTTCATTCTATATATCGTCGCCTTAGAGTGAAAACCTCGGGAACGTAAATAGCATTTTATGTATTTCGGACAATCTTTTAGTATCGAACAGTGCTGGACATAAAAGCGGGTTAAATTTCCATATTAATTAATAAAAATACAGAACCTCCTTTTTTGAACTCGGTAAAAAAAATATAAAAAACGCCGTACAAAATTTTACAACGCGCAGTTCTTTCTTCCTTCCAAAAAGTTACTTCTTTTACACTTACGAGGTTTTCACTCTAAGGCGTCGATATACATATGAATACAATATTATGGAACATAAGTTATAGACTATAAAATGAATACTTGTCGATGTATCATCCTTTTGAGGCTGACTGCAACTCGGCACGCGAGTTTACTTCATACTAACTTAACTTATGTATTCATAACTTTTGCAATGGGTGAAAATGTCAGCCAGTTTTCAATACCCCGTTGAAAAAAACAAGTTTTCTCGGAGAAAGGGGTTAAATTAGATCTTTAAATCGATCGAAACATCTCAATATTTGTAAAATATAGCAGATTGAACCATCCATGTCATAATTACGGTGCGACGATGTCGTTCTGGTGAACTGGTATAAAATATTGAACGTATTCCATTTTCCATCAAACGTTGGCTGCTATCTAAATAATTCAGTTGGTCACTTGCCTATGAAGAGCAGCCGTATTGCTAGTAGCGGGTAGGTATCGGTGGTCGATTGATTACAATTCGTAGAACACGTTGCTACTAAAACAATATCGGAAAATTGCTTTATGAAAACTGGTTTTAGGTACGTGACTTGCACAATAAAAAGAATCGTCGAAGAGAGAATATGCCATTAATAAGTAATTTGACTCGTTTACTTATTCATCAACATTGAAACAAAGAAACCAATGAACATAAATTAAGAAATTGTTCTTTTCAATGCAAATCTTAAAGTTACCTGCGAATTATTTTACCTCTGAAAATGTAATACCTCCTGTGGGTTCAGGAGGTATTGTATTATCAAGTTACTCGAACGAAAAGAAATAGCCATCTGTTATTCGAAAATGAGTATACATTTAGAACAATGGATTGTGTGGGTGGGCACCTGAGAGCCTGTCGAAATGTTTCCTACTCAATAAGTTTAAACACACCTAAGTATCCAGGGAACAAAATCCAATATCCTATCGAACCTCTTTTACGTCCATGATTCGCATTTCAAAGGCACGTGCATTGTTCTAGCTGAATCGGAAATTTTGGTGAAAACCAAAGGGTGGTACTGAAAATTTCGTAACGTCCTAATGGATAAGGCCTCGCCTCTCAAATAAGAGACTGTGGGTCCAAATCCACGCAAGTAACAGTGTCACTTTTTAAATTTTTATGTAAAGTAGGTACAGACGCCAGCACATCAAGCTACTACGATCTGTCAAATTTCTTTAATAGATTTTCAACTTTATCGCTAACACATAAGGTTTAATGTTGATTGGAAAATTTGACAGTTTCGGGTAGCTTGATGTGCTGGCGTCTGTACCTACTTTCTAAGTTTATCTTGGACATCACTGCCGTCATTGAAGAAAAAAAAAACAGTGACACTCAGGGAGTGCCGACCGAAGTGAAAACAAAACACAAACAGAATTTTATTATACTTTGCCATCACTGATACTCGATATGCATTAAAACCGAGTACATCCCGAGGACAGCCGAACACGTCCGAAGCGGGTATTTTTTTAATCGTCTTATAAACAAAACACGCGCGGTGTCACTTACGATAACAGTGGCGCGAGTTCCATGGTTTTTGCCCATCTCAAAAAATGCCCGACATGCCTAAATAAGTTTTCACTTCAAAAACTTCGTAAAACAAAAGTCGAAAATCACCAGCAAGCGTGATGATCAATGCTCAAGTCTTCTCTGTATAAGAAGAGCCTATGAAGCCTATGAAGAAGAGTATATGTGCAGTGGCACAATAAAAGGCTGACATTGTGGTTGTGGCTAATAATAGGCTGTGCTATAAAAAGGGGCTAAGTTCGGTACAAAGTAATCAGCTTCGTCAATAAAAGAATTGAGATTTAGAAGGGTGCCAAGTTCTATGAAGGTGAAAATTAGTTTATTAGGTTAACTTGCTACTGGCATGTTTTTAATAAAATTCCTTGATTGTAACTGTTGAGACCTTAGCTTTGTATAGGTACTTGCGAAGATATTTTCGTGAGTTGACTGTTTCAATAATGAATGCGGTATCAAATGTATGTTATTTATTTAATACAGATCCTTAATTCCTTAACAATCTATAATATAAAAATGAATCGCTGAATGTGTTGCTAAGCGCAAATCTCGAGAACAGCTGATCCGATTTCGCTATTCTTTTTTTAGAATATTCCTTGAAGTACGAGGATGGTTCTTACGCAGAGAAAAAATTAATATATCTATGGGAGTAGGGTAGAAGTAGAGTAGGAGTAAGGTAATTTAATATATCTATGGGAGTAGGTTAGGAGTAGGTTAGAAGTAGGGTAGTAGTGTAGGAGTAGGTTAGAAGTAGGGTAGGAGTATGGTAGGAGTAGTGTAGGAGAAGGGTAGGAGTCGGGTAGGAGTAGGGTAGGAGTAGTGTAGGAGTAGTGTAGGAGTAGGGTAGGAGTAGTGTAGGAGTAGGGTAGGAGTAGGGTAGGGTACGGGGTAGGACACCACGCAAAAGAAGTAGCGCCGGGCAGCTAGAAATAATTTATATGGGAAAACAACGTTTGCCGGGTCAGCTAGTATATAAATAAATTTAATGGGTACCATCTGTGCCTGCCACTTCGTTCGCGTGCATGTCGAAAAACATATTGTATTTCATGGGTTTTTATTGTTTTGCGCGAAAGCTAAATCTTCTTTAAAATTAAAAGTACCCTTATTTAGGTACTCCTTATAACATCAGCTACCTGCCAGTGAAAATCCCTTCCCGTCCCGTCAAATTCCGTCCAGCCGTTTCGGAGATTAGCCGGAACAAACAGACAGGCAGAATTAAAAAAAAGTTTTTTGTTCAAATTCAAACTCAAAGCATTTATTTCAAATAAGCCAATTACGGGCACTTTTGAATTGGCAAGGGGTCAGTTAGTCAGAAAGAAGAAGCTAGTTGCCCATTCCAAAGCGTAGTTAGGTACCTATGGAGAAGAACGGGCAAGAAACTACGGACACTCTTTAATTTTCACTCTGTTGTAAGTACCGTATAGTACCGTATTCAAATGCATTTAGTACAAAGCTTTTGTAATAGTACAAAAATGTTGACATTATAAACAGTAGACACTTCAATTTTATTTATTTGTATTGTACGTATAGATTCCTGCAGCCATTTACAAGTGACTAGTAAAAATTCTAAGTACCGAGTTACTTTCACGGCAGAAAAACGTTCATACTTTTTTACAGTATGAAGTAATCAGAAATGCTTGAGCAGGCTGGGTTAAGCGACCACTTGTAGAGCCTCTTGTGCGGGGTCTCGTTGAGCCGTTAATATGACACGACACTTTAAGCTTGTGTACCTACTTAATAAAGATCTTGCATCGTGATTAAAATAAAAATACATAGGTTTCGCAAAAAGGGAATATACTTTTGTTTCTTTTGAAGTTTATAATAGGTATAGTCTTTGTTAGTTGATGTTAAATTTATATTTCACACGCGTAAGTGTCGATCTCGTAGGAATATCGGGATAAAAAGTAGCTTATGTGTTAATCCTGGTTATAAACTATACATGTGACAAATTTCATCCAAATCCCTTAAGCCGTTTGTGCGTGAAGAAGTAACAAACATATAAACACACACAAACTTCTCCTTTATAATATTAGTGTGATTTTATTTCCTTTTCTTTTTTGTTTTATTAGGAACCTTCTCTTGCGTGCACACAACCACTTACCAAAGTTTTATCACAATCTGTTGTACAAGTTCTGGCGAGACTAACGAACGGTAATTGATTTTTGTACTTCGGACTATTTACACTAGGTACAAAATAAATAACTACTACTAACTACAAGATGGATTTGACTTTATTAGATTAATTTACTTGTCATAGATTTGTAAAGTGTGTAAAAAGCAGTTTACGTGAAATGCGAATTTTCATTAGGGTCTATTTTTTGCCGTTTTCAGCCTGTTATTATTTCTCATGGCACGGCATTCTAATACCTCTATCAATAAACTTCTTCCAGTTTTCAACAGAAATAGTACCTTTGTGAGTTTATTTAACTACTTAAAGATCCAATAGTAAACATAATAATACTTGTCGAAGACCAAATTCTGAAACTTATTGCGCCCCACAGTCGATATTTTAAATTACAACGAGGAATATTCTAGAACATTATCCTATCGGATATCTTACAGCGGCTGCTATAAACTCTGGCCTATAAAAATATAATTTCAATAAGAACGATGTAAGGCCTCTGCCTCGAATCTTGCGGGCAGCGGGGCGGAGGCGGCGGCGGCGCGGGTAACGCAGACACGTTCTCGAAACCATCGCTGAGCGCTCGGCACTATAGCGGCGTAGTGTTGTGTTCGTGGTTGTGTCGTCGAGATATTTGTTTTTATTCGAGATCGAAATGTCTGAACAACGGCGACAACATCTTTTTTATTCAAATTTATTCCTAACGCTTGATTTATTGTGGGCAAAAGAAGAAATCCCTAATGCAGACGCGCGGGCGGTCACCGCTTGACTGGAGTGCAACGCTCGTTGCCCGCTCCCGCGCCGCTGCCGCGCCGCTGTTTTCGAGGGCCGGTCCATTTGGTTTTATGCATTAGATCCTGCCGCTCCCGCGCCGCCGCCGCCGCCGCCCCGCTGCCCGCAAGATTCGAGGCAGAGGCCTTAGAGTTAGGGTCAGGCAGGTGGTGCTGACGGGTTTCCCATTGGCTCGCATAACATCAGAGCAATTCCTGTATTTATTTATGAACGTTCGCATTTTAATCTCACTCTCAATCTGTCAAAAATTACTTTAAGTTCCCTACATTTTCTCGATATTGAACTGTTTTAATTAAGGGAATTGACCTTTTGAAGTTATAATATCTAGAAGTTTCTTGTTTAGCTTTTTTGCGAGCTTCAGAACTTGAGGCACCCCACAACATGGATAAGTCAAGTTCGAAGATTAACTTCCCTAAATACCCGGATACAGAAAGTATGCGAATATAAATTATGGCTTTTAATTTCAACGACTCAATATGGGTCCCGACGATATATATCTACTTTGACATATGTGGGTTTATCACAATGTGCGATTGAAACTTTAATAATGGCATAGATGGGTTCGTACAGGGTCTGCGGAGCCGATATCGAGGGGTCGTTATTAATCCATTAACTTTAAGATAAATATAAAATACCTAGGCTCCATGTTTTCTTCTTTTTTCAATTATTCAATTCAAAAATTATGCAAGAATATGTAGCTCATGTTAAGTAATAACAACTCCATGAGACGATCGATCAGGCTGAGCTGCTCTTGTCGGTTGGTTCGTGGATGGGTGACCATCAGTATATACCGATACCCCTCAGTGGTTTGGAAAGCTTGTTTAGCTGTTAGTCCCGGCTGTCATTGTGGAACTTTGGCAGTCGTTACTCACTCGTCGTTGGCACCGTCAGTAGCCCGAAAGTCTGACAACCAGTCTGTACCAAAGGGTATCGTATTACCCAGTAAATGGGTTGTGGAAGTTAGATAGGCAGCTGCTTCATGTAAAATACCGGTAATCAGCTGCATCTGGTAGACTGAAAGCTGACCCCAACATATTTGGGAAAAAGCTAGGCAGATGATGATGATGTGTAAAAGTGTTTGTACAGAGCTACTTACAGAAATAAAACATTTAATCACTTTAATCACTTAGGAAAAAGCTAGGCAGATTGATTATGATCATATGACCTAATTTCAATTTGCTTTTGTTTATTATAACGATGAAATGATAAAATGAATTATTGATATAATTTCATTTTACCTAATTTTATATGGTATAATGGACAGTATCTATAAGGCACATGTGAATCAATATTCATTTAGTATAATATTCAGGTATTATAATATCAAAATCTATATAAATAGTAACGTTTAATATAATTTTTATTTTAATATAAGCTTTTAACTATAGCTTTATATTTACTACTAGTATTTTTGCAAAAACTGGTTAGATTTTAAATGCCTGCCATTTTCGTTAGGTTAGGTCAGGTTAGAACAGTGACCATTTTTGCACGAAGGCGAACGAGTGAAGTGAGCGTGATTCGGCAGCGGCCGCCGACTGCCGAGCACCAGGTGGGCCTCTTTTGTTGGTGAATCATTTGGGTTAGATGAGTTATAACAGTATAGTGTATTTCCTGATATTTACTTACTTATTAATTACAGAATATTGGCAGACAATTAGTAAATATGAAAATTAGGTCAACTGAACGAAGTATACACATTGAAAATTATATGTAACGAACGTTAAACGAAATGTTATTAGAGCAAAAGAAGGTTATATGAAATACAACATTCGATCACATGAAATTAGATTATACGTATTTGTATATGAAAATGATATCATGTGAACGTTATTTCAACTGATATTATACTATCTGTTATTATACCATATTTTTTCACTCCCCCTATCCATAGTAGGTATACCCACATTTCAACGGTAATTTTTAAGACATGGGACTTATTACATGGGACTTACGTATGAATGGCAAACCATCGATGGACACTAAATCAGGCTTCGGCCTGCTTCTGAAAAATTCCTGATGGAAAACCCAATAACACTTTGCCCGACCTGGGGATTGAACCCATGTTCAGCCTTAACACATAGAAAAACTAGTAAATAAGACCTTTGCTCTAAGTACCAGCAAATCGATTAATTTTAGACCATTAAGGGTACTACAGGACCTAAACGCAAAAAAAAACGCATGTTTTATAATGCCTAAAAATATATGATCGACTACAGTAAACAAAATCAGATAAATACATGATATTCTTCAGGATATATGCTAGTTAGATAGTGTGTTGAAAACATAATACAACAAATTTGATATGATAGAAAAAAATCATGGAAATACCTCTAAAAACTTTCTTTTTACAATAAAAACCATACTAATATACTTACAATCATTCTGATTTTTTGTCAGATTATTCTACAAGCAACATACTAAAGCACTAGTGTTTTAACTTTTTAGTCCAAACAATAGATTTTTTGTAAATAGATAACTGCTTCATATTTACCAGTGTTTACCAGCGTTTTGTCATCGCGCTTCTCTTTCTTTTCTATGCAGTCCGACAGTGATCGCGCTTTAGGTCATGCCCCTTAAGATAATGAATATGTTCTTACCACAGCCTTGCGGTGTTTATAGAGTTTATTTTGTGTTTCAAGATTTAATTGAATCTCCAACTTTTAATTATTGTTCTAATAATTATTACGAAAATAAGACAAGGTCGAAGAAGTGTTGCTTTGTACTTAACTTAATTACTAACTTTTATTTGTTTAACCTCTTGCTATTCTTCAGACGATTTATTTAATTTATTGAACAGTGCAGTGCACTTCAATTTGAATTCAATTATAGTTATTGCTGGGAATACTAATATGTCAAATGTTATCAGCATAAGTGTGGTGTATGATAAATTATGCTATGGGTAACTATAAAGTAATTATACAGTTATATTTTATTTTACAACAGTTACTTTCTTAATATCTATGAACTCCAGAAAGAGTGACTAAATAAGACAGTTTTTTTTACAGAAAATCCATGTTTCAAAGTTTTTCTAAAGCTACTAGGGTTTTGAAAGAACTTTATGTCAGAAATATCATCTTCTTGTCCTTCTCCCAACATATTTGGTGCCGGTGCAACATGTCTTACAGAACCAGAATATTTAGTAAATACTATATTGAGCATGAAGCCATAATATCATCGCATAGTATTTGGAAATTTCAGTTTCCAATCCCAATATTACCACAATATTGTTGATAGAAAGAAAGAAAAATTGGTCTATATGTCACAGAAACACGTGCATACAAAAATATAAATAACTCTAATAATAAAGATAAATAACTCGAATAATAAAGAAAAATAAAAACAAAATAGAACTATGATCACGAGCTCAAAACAGAAATAGTCGACAGCTGCAAGTCATGATTGTGACAAGAAGGCTTCCACTCAGCATAATGCTGTGCTATGGGGGACCCATATTTTCACCCGAAAAGGATTTACGGAAACCAAGTCCTTATGGTTTAATGATTTATTTATTTATTATAATTTTTTTTATAATTAAATAATGCATATTTACAATTAAGTAAAGTAAACTAAAGTGGTAGTTATATAACAATGGGATCGACCTGAACTAGGATTTGATTGGTTACGTAGTACAAAATAAAATAAACAGTAGGTAGGTACTTAAAATATATAGCAACTACATAAACATTTTTCGTTATCTTGTACCACAGCTGTTATAACCATTATCATTGTATGGCTTTAAAAAATAAAATAACATCGGCACTTCAACTAAATGAAAAACGACGCTCCAGCGACCAGGTCAATGAGCGGGCAACAGGTAAAATCGTTGAGTGTAGCGTTACAAAGACCGCGCCAAACCACGCTGTGCTTAAACACTTAATGTTTTTGTTATTGATCCCCGTACACTGCTAGTGCTATGTGTTGTGAAACTATCGTTATATTATCATAATAATTAGAAAAAGCATAAATTGCTTTAAGTCCGCCTCTGTACATTTTTATAGGATAAAATAACTAAATAAAAAGCGAAAATCTGCTTCTAGACTCTCAAAAATCCATGAGTTGGTGAAGGCACATATCCAACCACGACATTTGGAAACTTCTGTTTTTGTAATACCAACACAGTTATAGAGGTTTTTATTTTATTTTCAACTAGCTCACCCGGCGAACTTCGTACCGCCTCAGAATCAATAAGAACGAATGTATGAGAAAAATAATTATCTTCATTCTTTTTTTCGTGAAATTTCCCATGTTTTAATAGTTATTCTGCTATACGGAGCGGAGACAAATCCAACAAATCAAAAATCATAAAAAGCGGTCCAGTCGTTCTTTTGTTTTAGATGATGTAACTAACCCGACTTTGTTTTACCTATATAGCTACGAGATGACAACATTATGGATCAGAATATTGGGCCACAAAAGGAAAAATGAAAGGCAATCGAATGCAGCAGAAATGAGAATGCTAAGCGGGTTGTGTGGTGTTACATGAATGGATAGAATAAGGAATGAGTACATAAGAGGAAGTTTTAAAGTGGCACCGGTAACTGAAAAGTTGTGTGGAAATGGGTTGTCATGGTATAGGCATGTGTTACGGAGAAATGAGGAAAATGTCGTGAGGAGAGTTTTGAGTATGGATGTCGATGGCTATAAGAGTAGGGGAAGACCAAAGAAACTATGGATAGAATGTGTGAATGATGATATGGTTAGAAAGGGGGTGACTACCGAGATGGCGACTAATAGAGAAGTATAGAAGAAAGAGACATGTTGAGCCGACCCCAAATAAATTGCGATAAGGGCAGGAGAATGATGATGAGATGACCACATTATGTGAGCACCATAAGTTAGATCGCATAATGGCCACAATCAAAATATAAATACAAATATTCTGCTAAAGCAATGTACAACAGGAAGCTCAAATCTCATTTTTTAAGCTCAAATCTCTTTTTATTTTTATTAATTTAAAATTCTATTGAACAATCAGGCGTCCCCAGAGGACGTACGCCAAAACGACCAATGAGTTCTTTTTCATTATCTCTCTAGCTAGACCAAGGGTTAAACAAATCATTTTTCCCGTTTTGTTTTGTTCAAACAAACACTAAGTAATGAAAACGGTTCAAAAAAGGATCCCCATAGTAAACAGCCACGCGGCGCTGTGTCTATGTTAGACGCATAAGACCGCTTTCACTATATGCTTGTGTCTGGTATACCACCGACAAAAATCGGGTCAGATTGGTTGGTTATGCTTGCTGCGTTTGTTATTGGGCCGTTTTTTTTGGACCTATGTATATGTTGAAATAATGTGTGTTCTATCTTCGCCGAGTTTAATTGAATTTAATCTAATCTTATAGCTTACCGTTGTAAGTTTGCAATAGGTACTCATCAGACCAAACATGCAAATGCTTTGCATGTATACGCATGTTTTGACAAATAAAATTATCTTATCTTATCTTATGCTCTTTCCTCTTTCTATTCTCTCTTTACCAAATCCTTTTTGTTAACAGGAATAGAGCATTCTTTCGTTGATCACATCGTCTATTCCCGTTCGTCCCACCGACTTCGTCCCCCTTGTGGGACAAACGGGAATTGCACATAGTGAAATGTCAAGAATATCAAGAAAATAATGCTATAGCTAGCTCTTGTTTTGGTTCTATTTCAATTTGGTTTAAACTCACCTTTCTTCATAGGAATGAAGAAAGGTGAGTTAAAAAAGAAACCAAAGGAAGGAAAGGAAGGTGGGTGAAGAAGCTTTAATAAAGTTGAAAGAATTTTATTAAAGCTTCTTGTAATGAGATACAGTAATTAAAGTTTCAACTACAAATTTATCCACATGTTGGATGAAACATAATTTATTTGAAGAAAAAATCAAGTAACTTGCAAACTAGAACCTGAGGGGCAATTCTCGTAATTTTAAAGAACGTTCATAGTCTGAACTCAGTCTTAATGTGTCAAAAATATCTCTAATTTCCCTACACTTTTGACAAGTATTTGACATTGATTGCAACTCGACGTTGAACTGTCTAGACGGTGTCTGTGTGGTGCCAGACTAATAGCACCACCCCATACTTCCCGTGGGTGTCGTAAAAGGCGACTAAGGGTCATACCGGAGAATGGGCAGCAGCGTTCTCTATGCATTCCACCACCATACTATACTGCGATCGCCAACCCGCCTGCCAAGCGTGGCGATTATGGCAACCCCCCCCCCCCCCCTTGGGGGAGGTCTATGCCAGCAGTGGACGTCTTTCGGCTGAAATGATGATGAGACGTTGAACGTGTTTAATTAGCGGAGTTGGCCTTTTGTTATAACTAGCACGTTTATTAAATGACCTAAATAATTTTAACCCTGACACATATTTCAACTATGCACTACTGCCAACACGAAATGATATGGAAAGTCCCAACTTGGCGTAGCCTAAGTTGGTTCCTAACCAACCTTTGCTTTCACTGTGCGCTACAGTGCTTGTGTGTGCAGGCCTGCACTCGACGTGATCTGCATTTTGCATCGACTTGCGGAGGGCTAACCTAACCAAAAGCGAACATCGCGCGTGTACGGAATCGTCATGCTCTTTTATCTGAATAGGTACTAACTTCTGCTCGCGGCTACACCCGCATGGATGACAGAAATTATCCCACGGGAAAGTGTTACCGGGACAAAAAGTAGCTTATGTCCTTCCCCAGAATGCCATCTGTGTCTTTGCCAAATTTTATCAATATACGTTTAGTGGTTTAGGCGTGAAAATGTATATATATTTGATATCATGGGTTTTATTTCCGCGGAAACCTAATTATTTTTCTTAAATAAAAGTAGCCTAAGTTACTCCTTATAACATCAGCTGTCTGCCAGTGAAAGTCCCGTCAAAATCGGTACAGCCGTTTTGCAGATTAGCTGGAACAAACAGACAGATAGTATTGTATTTTTTTTTTTTACTTCTATTATACTTTCATAAGCATTTAGTAAAAAGCTGTTTATTTTGACATTACAAACATACACTTAAATTTTATTTATTTGTATAGATAAATAAAATACTCGCGCGATCAATCAAGTCGCGTTTTTTACGTTGATCGCTTCGATCGCGTGCTCGCGTGACTATCCCTTTGTCCTAGGACGTGGTAAAGTAAAACGCACACGCGTCATTTGTTTCCGTCCGTTGTCTTGCAAGCCACGGCGCGGTGGCTCTAAACAACTTTTTCATATGTATTCTCTGCAGATACAAGACTCGTATCGCTTGAGCGTGTAACTCGTGGCCAAGGATTTAGGCAGTTGCCTGTACCACAAGTACATTCGACTTGATTGTGGTTTCTTATAGTGACGTCTGATTCTAATTTAATTGGTAAACTTAGCTAGCGAATAGTTAATTATATCAAGCGGGTTAGACGTCCAGTGCGGATGGCGGCTAAGCCGCTTAATTATGGCCATCATTGCCAATGACATTTTGAGTCTGTAGTAACTTTGTTTGCGGAATTCTTAACCATCACTGCTCAGGATAAGCTGTTTTATTTAAAGAGATTAATGTAACGACTGCATGCCTACTCAGTATATTTATGAAAATCTTTTAAATGCCCATAAAAATATAAAATTGTTTAGAAACTACAGTGTCTATAACATAAATACAAGGAACAAACACAGATTTGTTGTACCTACAGCAAGGCTCAAGAAAACAGGTGGTTCGTCCAGATGTATACGCTTTTATAATAAACTACCAAGCCACGAAGATCTAAGCCTTAATAAATTCAAATCCTTCATTAAAAGTAAATTGTGCCAGAAAGCCTTTTATACCGTTTAAGATTATATTGAGGACAGAAATCTTGGGATTGAGCTGCTTCCAATTTTTATATATTGAATGTATTTTTTTTTATATACATATTGACAATAATGAATTTTATGTATACTCGTATAATGACATTTGCTTACTTTGTACAGAAAAATATGTGGGTCACTTTATTTTTTATTTTTCTCTCTGTTCTGTTAGTTTTTGTCATGGTCTGGCAGTTTGAGTAATTTATGTGGCCTACCTAAATATCCTTTCTTTGGTATTGTTCGTCGAATCGTTGAGCTCCTTAAGTTTTGAGTTAAGCTGCACGATTTCTGACAAATGAGTGCACTGACTGGACAGGTCCATTCAATATGTGTGTTCTTTCCTCAAAAGACCATCTCAGACATCGATCTACATGGTCTTCACATGATCTGACCAAGATTATGTCTGCACTTTAAAAGAGACTGTGACCTCTGAGTTTGTTTAGGCCTTTTTTCTCAGAGTAGTCAGATAGGAAACACCATCCTAGTTTTTAAAATATGATTGACGTGTTTGTGCAAACCGACTTACAGAAAATAAATCATTTAACGTGGAAGTTCCAGTGCATTAGGCATCTTCTGGGCACGCTCGTTCCCGCATAGACCTCATCCATCGCTTTCCATCAGCCGTGATCGAGGTCAAGAGCAGGCCCATTCAGCAATAAAAAAAGTTCGCTCCCATAAAAATAATTGCATTTCAGATTCCCACTTACCAACTGAAACTGTTATTTTTAAAAAGCAAACGATCAACGGTGTAACGCAATAATTTTTATTGCAAAAGCTAACGAGACTCCTTTGCTGCCAGCGTTCCAAGTTATTTCAATAAAACAATTTGGTAGCTTCGAGAAACGGTCGGCTGCCCGCAGCAAATTGTCTGACTAGGAAAAGTACTCCACAAGGCCTTTTATAACCCGGAGTGAGCCAAACGGAGGAACGTTTGGCGAGTGAGCCCTCTTTATTTGAATTCATGTATTGTCGTCGAATAAGAATAATATCTTCATTTTGACTTTTTTTTTTATAATACGCTAATTTTTGTCTAAGGGCAGATTTTTCCAACGCCAGATAATTTTATCGGAGGAAAAATTTTGAATTTTTGACAGTTCTCCCATACAAAAACTGTCAGACGTCAATATTATTCATTGAATATAAATTATCTGTCGATTGAAAAATAAGCCCTGAGTTAAAGCTACTGCAATTTAAGCAGGAATTTATTTACTATCTGTACTAAAAATAAATCTAAAGAGTTTGTTTCTTTGTTTATTTAAACGCGCTTATCTCTAGAACTACGACTCGGATTTGAAAATCATTTTTGATTTTGATAGCCGGATTTGTGAAGAAGTCTATAGGCTATATAAAAACATGCAAAGACCCTTAGGAGTCGAGCAAAAAGAAAAAGAAGTTAGAAAGAACTCTAAGCAAAAATGAAGTAACAGCGCGGGTAGGCAATACGATGCGACGGGATGGGTCAGGGATACAAGAAATATCACGCGGACGAAGTCGCGGACAGAAGCTAGTCTTTAATAATATTTCACATGATACTCTACTATTGCATAACTAAGAGATTACTCCCATTAATAAAGCATTATCCCCATCTAATATTAATAGCCCTAGCGCCAGCCACGAGTCCGAAGGTGTTCATCAGTAATTCTCATAGATACGTAAAACTCCATTGTATCCCTGCGGTTCCAAGCCGACACACGACGCAATAATATCGTGTTGAAAGGGCGTTAAACGTGAGATGACTTTACTTGAGAGAAATCAGCCGCGCCTGTCAGGCGTATCGTTAAACCGTACTAAGTCACGAAAATTATAATATCGATTGTGGAACTTGAAATAGGTCATTGTATTTAAACCGAGTTCTCACGAATTTCACGACGCTTTATGTAGATCTAGTGACTCAGCAAAATTCAATTTTCGTGATGACATTGGTTCACTTGTTGAGCGACTTGTGGAGTGAGGAGTAAGGGAGTGAGGGGGGGGGGGGGGCGTCGTCTACTTATGCGTATAACGTACGGCTTGGGAGGGTATTATTCCTTAGTTAGGATGGTTGGATGAACATGTATTGTAACGGCCACATCCGTCCTCAGCTAATACGTACGTAGGCAATTAGACAGAACTACTGTATATTAAGCTAGATGATTGTTGTGGTGCTATGTATTGTAATAGTAAAAACAGAAATAAATAATTTAGATTTGTAAAAACAAATAAAAATAAGTCTTTATTGCTTTTATTTTACTATATTTCTGTTGTCTAAGATCTAGCAAATACCTAGGACCAGGAACCAAAAATAAAAATAAAATTACCGTTTCCATACGAGTAGGTACCTACATAGTCCTTAAACTTAAAAGAATAAAAAAAACCGGGCAAGAGCGAGTCGGACTCGCGCACCGAGGGTTCCGTAACATCCGGGTTTATGCACAAGGTTTATGTTTATGAAATTAAATGTTTATTTTTATATTTGAGTTGATTGAATGAATGGTAAATTGCGGTTTACGATTTATGACGTATTAAAAAAAAAACTACTTACTAGATCTCGTTCAAACCGTGGAAGTTTAGATGGTAATAGCATCATATTTTTTTTTTTAGTTTTATCATTCTCTTATTTTAGAAGTTACAGGGGGGGGGGGGACACATTTTACCACTTTGGAAGTGTCTCTCGCGCAAACTATTCAGTTTACAAAAAAATGATATTAGAAACCTCAATATCATTTTTGAAGACCTATTCATAGATACCATACGTATGGGACAAAAGAAAAAAAAAATTTTTGAATTTCAGTTCTAAGTATGGGGAACCCCAAAATTTATTGTTTTTTTTTTCTATTTTTGTGTGAAAATCTTAATGCGGTTCACAGAATACCTACATCTACTTACCAAGTTTCAACAGTGTAGTTCTTATAGTTTCGGAAAAAGGTGGCTGTGACATACGGACGGACAGACGGACAGACAGACAGACAGACACCTGTCTGTCTGTCTGTCTGCAAAAAACGGAACCCTTATAGATTCGTCATGTCTGTCTGTCTGCCTAGACAGACAGACATGACGAATCTATAAGGGTTCCGTTTTTTGCCATTTGGCAACGGAACCCTACAAAGCTTATGCAGAGCTCGCGACGTAAAAAAGCGTAGCTCGCGTTTGGCTACGGCGTAGCATGGACTGAGCTACGGCGTAGGCTGGACTTTTATCCGATCGCGTACTCTACACGCCTCCAAGATGCTAAACGGAGGAGAAACTTGATGTGATAACTTCAAGCCTATTAATTTGTTTCCATTTACCCACATTTATGGCGTGTTATTTATTTAGTGAAAAGGAAATAAAATAAGGCTTAACAATGCATTTTACCAAAACCAATTCAATGAATCAAACAAAGCGCATTTTAAAGCCAACCCAACATTACCAACATTTTATTTAATATGAAGTGTAATTGTTTATTCTGTAAATTTAGGATATCCCAATATTTTACACGACAAAAAAAACCTCATTAAAATACCAACAATTTTTTTTTTATATGAAACGAAATTTTTATTCTGTAAATAGGTTATTGGAACCACTTTTACACGTTATGTTATGTAAAAATAAGCTAGATGAGAGCAGCTTTTCCTACCAGACCACTCTAATGTAAGTAATGTTGTAGCTCAACTCAGAGCTTGAAGGGCGTAACGTCTCGATGAGCTGCACGATTTCTGACAAATGCGTGCACTGACTCGACAGGTCCTCTCAATCTGTGTGGTTCTTTCCTCAAAAGACCGTCTCAGACATCGATCTATAACCTGACCAAGATTATGTCTGGACTTTAAAAGAGATTGTGATGACCTCTGAGTTTGTTTCGGCCTTTCTTCTCAGAGTAGTCAGATAGGAAACGCCGACCTCGTCTAGTTTTAAAAACACATGATTGACGTGTAAAAGTGTTTGTACAAACCTACTTACAAAAATAGAATCATTTATCATTTAACAATACCAAAGAAAGAACATTTATGTAGGCCGCATAAGTACTCAATATATTTTTGGAAGTCCAATAAACCTTTTAAAAGCAGCAAACACAGTGCAGGTAATCAAAGTATTACGTAGCGACTGAAAGAAAGGAAGAAATACGTAGAAAAAAATAAATATAAGTTAAAAGGAAGACACGTTAGATTGGATTCCATTAAAAGGATGCCGGCTAAACGATTGCTTTATTTAGTGCAGGCCGCGGGTTCCGTTCCCGCTCAGTTTTAGTTTCATAGACTTTAGATACACGCCTATGTGGAGGAAAAACGTGTCGGCGCATAGTGAGAGTCCTTTTAGTATACAGAATTAATTCCAAACGCAGATAACGCCTTTGAACAAAGAAATTGTTGCAAATCATCAGCCACCACGTGACGATTTGTATTCACAGTCAGGGAAATTGATTGTTTAGCAAATTGCCTACCAACTAAAATTTACCTTTTACTTAACTGTATTCTTTGATAATTGTTCGAAATGGCTTTTTGCTTGCGTGCTGTAGCACGGCAAATTGACCACTCACGCGACAATTGCCTAAAAATGCAACTTCTACAAGTTCAACTTCAAATAGGGTCATCGCTTTCGATTTTGAAATAATATTATTTTAATTTTTAATTGTCGTAATATAAACAAACATTAAAAATAAACAATTATTTAAAAAAATCAAAGTCTCTTAAAGTTACGAAACAAGTTTTGTAATCTACCCTTGTCTATCGACTTGAAGAAACAGCCATTAGTTTAACAGCGGTCCATAGAATTTTTTTCTGTACGTGTCGTGTATAAGTGGCAAGGGCGCTCCCCGACGCGTCGAAAAAAATGTGCTAAGTACGTACGTACATCCTGAAGACGTTATCGCGGGGTGCGGGATGTTTGAGTGGATAGGGTATCAATTTGCTCAACAGTTAATTCCCCTGATTGTGCATTGACATAGGCTTAAATTATATCGACAGAAGACAGTTACTAGTACCTACAACTAGTGTGCTAGTGCTATGCAAGATAAAATGTCGTTTCCTAATGTTGTTTTACTGAGTTGTTGACGATTATATGTTGACTCCTCAGTTACAGGAACGAATAACGAAAAATTACGGTACTATACTTAACTAAACAGTTAGGTGTTTATTTATAAGTGACCAGCTTCCGCCCGCGGCTTCGCCCGCGAGGTATTTCGATAAAAACTATCCTTTGTCCTTCCCCGGGATGCAATCTATCTCTCTGCCAAATTTTATCGAAATCCGTTCAGTAGTTTAGGCGTAAAAAGGTAACAAACAGACAGAGTTACTTTCGAATTTATAATATTAGACCTTTAAACGTCCAAAATGTATGATTAAACTGTCGCTATTCATTACTTAACTTTAAGCAACGTTTCTGAATAAAGGGGTTATTTTCCAAGCTCTAGTTGTGGCCTGAGTCAAACATTTTGTTCTCTGCGTAATGTTTATGGCAAGATCATTGAAGACTCGCTGAAATTTACGAAACAAGTTTAGTGTGTGTATTGATTTTGTGACATTGTCCCGTTCGCAGAGCCCGGAGATTCGGGTCCTGAGCCGACTCACCCCGCCCTGCCTATCTGCCTCTTGGCTCTAATCGATGGTTAAAACAATTCAAATTACAATCAGTATATTTTTTTGTTTATGAGTTATTTATTGGTTATACAAGATTTCAAAAAAAAATATTATTTTTATACTTATTAAAAAAAAACATTACAAATCAGTAAATTATTTGTATTATACAACCAACTTTTTACACCAGTTTTCCTATTCGCAGCAAAATAGGGAAAATTGTGTAAATGAATAAAAGATTTGTATTTCAGAAATAGTTACCGGAAAAGGGAAAAACAACAAAGGAGAAAAACTTACAGCGGGCCTTAACGGGAGGAGAGTGGCTCATGGCTCGTGAATGGGAACAGCTAGAGGTGGCTTTGCCAAGTGGCATGCTGAATTAAAAATCATATTTAAAGTTATCCTAACTAATATTATAAATGCGAAAGTAAGTTTGTTTGTTTGTTACATTTTCACGCCTAAACCACTGAACCGATCATCCTGAAATTTTGCATATATGTACGTTGTCAGGTGCACAGAAACGGACATAGGGTACCTTTCATCCCGAAAAAAAGTGCTGTTCCCGAGGAAAACAACAAAAACGTTATTATGATAATAGATGGCGCCACGTGTCTTTCGAATCATGATTGAATTGTATTAGAAATCACGGGATCGAGATTTATGCGGGTGAATCCGCGGGGCGTAGCTAGTTCGAAATAAGGAGGCTTATGATAACTTATGAAAAATAAATAAATATACGTAATTATACAGGGTGACTTTTCCAAGTGGGCGTGGATGGATGGATGGAAATAAAAAAAGTATTTTGTTAAAAATTAGCTCTTGTCTTTAGTTTCCCGTATGTCATTACTATCTTTATCGGCGACACTATCGAATGGTGTAATAATACAGTGTGTGTTTTTTTTTTTAATCAAAATCAACGGGTTCGATTGCTGCCTAGAAATATTGATTTTTCAAAAATCCAATGATGCAGTTTTAGTTTTCATCAAAATCGAGCCCGCGACTCCTTTGAGTACTTTTCGCTATTCCTCATAGTTTCAGATTTGGCCATCCGCGCCTACTTGAAAAATTCACCCTGTATACCATTGCTCCTTACTAATAAACGTTGTAAAGCGTGTGTATAGTTACACAACGCTTTGTCTTCTTCTTTCGAAAATCAAATTACTGACGACTGAAAGAGAGAAATCGGTGTGTAACTATTCACCTGATATAATATTTTTATTAGTAAGGGGGTAAAACAAAAGGATACTGAGGCGTCGAAGGACTCCTTACGTCTTTATATCGCAGTCATCATGAAATATGAATTATTTAAAAATAATGTGGCTGATATAAGCTTGAAATAATACTTTTCTTGGGTGGGATAGATAAATATTATACAACCATTTGGTAAATAAGGTAAGGATTTATTCAGTTTCTATTTTTTTTAACTATTTTTCTTTAAATGGTTACAACACCTAAGCTAGTTACTTAGTGTAAACATTTTAACTACAAATCTTGGCAAATAAAAACAGAACCTTTTAAACTCAATTTGTCTTTTACAATAGTTTATTTTACTAACAGAATGTTAAGTCATCCAAGAGTACCTACTTTGAACTTCAAATATATCGTTCCGATACTCTTTCCGAGAAACATTTATTTGTAAGCAAGCAGCGTTTCTCGTTCTAAGTAAATAAATTGTATATATGTTTTTGAGAAATATATGTCTTAGATCATTAACATTATAACTTTGATATTTGGTACCTACTTAAAAGGGATCCAAACTGAACTTATTAACACTCTAGCGACTTGCCTCGTGGAACTTTCTTAATTACGAGTATGTGTAAGTTTAATATTAATTTAAAAAACTTAAACCTTTTGAAAACTGCATCAAAATCCGTTGCGTAGTTTAGAAGGATAAGCGGTCACACAACTAGACACGAAAAGCGACTTTAATTCCTACTACTCGTATAAGGGCCTTCAATCTGTAATATGGATAGATATAGGCATATACCTTAATTGCAAACATTCTATAGGCTGACTAACTAGTTCACGTGTGAGTAAATATAATTAATATCCCAAGTTTCTTGTTAGCAGCGGACTTGAAACAGAAGAAGTGATAAGTAATGAACGCATGTAGACCTACTGATATTTTGATTAAAGAAATTCCTACTTTAGTATTACAGCTGTTTTGCGTATAGTACCTACATCCACATTGCCCGACCTGGGATACGAACCCAGAAACAAATCTAACTTAGAAAGATGTATTAATGATTCTTATGGCTATAATTCTGTAATTACGTACCTGTTACAGTCGCGAATCATATTTTGATCAAGATACAATCTGACACTGGCATGAAAATTGCAAAAAACGTAAGAAAAATTGGATTTCGCGGGCTACAACTGCGCATTCACATTAACAACAGTGTCGAAATTTAAAGTTAGTTGTTTTTAGTTATTTTTTTAAACAGTTCCCTTTGTGTGTCGCGGAGGTTGTACATGGCTCTGACAGGCCTCTTTTGCAGAATAAAGATGGAATCAATCATCTGCAGCCCATTCCAAAATACCGAGACATTATAATTAGACATTCGCGGGGTGGTCGGTTTTATTTCATCACCATCCCAATATAATCACCCCGGTATCATCACTAAGTGCAGGGATCCCCTACATTTATTTTGGTCCTTCGAACCGGATAATAAATTAGATACTTACGAGTTTTATCTATACTACGCTGTATGTGTGTGCCTTTTGGCTGTAACTCTTACACACAATTTTCCGGCCAATTATTTACCCTATGGCTCGAGTTTCTGATACGCAGCACTAATTGCCTGAACATGTTACAAAAGAATGAATGACAGGCAAACATTTAAAGCCTTTTAATTCACGAAAATTAGTCAGTGGGTACATTTTGTTTAGCGTAATTAGCCTAGCAAAGAAAGGAGTTTATTTTAAAAATCCTTCCTTAAGAAGGATTTTTGAAAATAAACGTCTAACATAGAACTTAACATTAATCCTCAACTTTAGCATATATTTATTTCAAAATTAATGCTGTGGTATTTTCGACATAACGGAGGATCATGCTAAGCCATTTGAGGTAGTATAGGCTCTTAATTTAATTTTATCAAAGAGGCAGCCCCGCGATTGCTGTGGGATCGCGCGGTGCGAAGCAATCACAACTGTACACTTGAGCATTTAGGCACATTTTAGCATGCAGCGGTTGCTGACGCGACGGAGTAGGCTATTATGGCAGTAGTTATTGGAAATTTTCTACTGAGTGAAGTATCTGTTCATCATCATTTCATCATTTCAGCCGAAAGACGTCCACTGCTGGACATAGGCCTCCCCCAAGCACCTCTACTTCGACCGGTCCTGTGCTTCCCGCATCCAACGGGTTCCTACGGCCTTCACAAGGTCGTCGGTCCACCTTGTGGGAGGCCTTACAACGCTACGTCTTCCGGTACGCGGTCACCACTCCAGAACCTTTCGGCCCCATCGGCCATCTGTTCTGCGAGCAATGTGCCCTGCCCACTGCCACTTAAGTTTGGCAATTCTTCGGGTTATGTCGGTTACCTTGGTTCTCCTGCGGATCTCCTCATTCCTGATTCGATCACGCAGGGAAACTCCAAGCATAGCCCTCTCCATTGCCCTTTGGGTGACTTTTAGCCTTCTTATAAGGCCCATTGTGAGCGACTAAGTGAAGTATCTGTTACGTAGTAACTATTTAGTAATCTGTGCCTGCATGTTGGCCAAAAGCAGTAAAGACTGTATTAACTTTTATTTCAAAGTCCTCTTAGATGGTTTGTAGCACAAAATAAACATATTTTTGACGAGCTTTCGCGTCGCCTTTGTGATGTTTGCCTACGACCTCATTTTGAATTCATTTATCAATGCTCTGAAATATATTTATAGATCGTAAAACCTCCTTTTACGCTGTTCAAGATATCGATTTACCATTTACTTCACGATCCTAAAAAGCAAACAATTACACTTATGCCCGCTTTCTCTAACAAAAGGCAACACCTAAATGAACGCCTAGATAAATGAATGTGTGCGGTTAGATTATTAACACTCGGCTCATCGCTAAAAGTCCAAAATCCAACAGCGTGCTTTGATTTACCCATTAATTTAGACGTTGCCTAGTGTGAGTGTAAATGGACATTCGAATTTCTTTTCTAGCACGTAGAGTATAAGAAAGATAATAGTGGAATAGCTTGAGCATCTTTGTATTCGATACGGATCAATAGACAAGAACCGGGAATATAAAAAATATATATTAGATTTTTCTCGGTCTGGTCACGTAGTTAGACGCATTTGGTCACGAGGTGGACATACAGGATCATTTGACCTCCAGATGATATTAATATCTCTGTATTAAATACATGAAACATGCATGATAGGTGTTACTCTGACTGCTTTGTTGGTTTAGTGGTCGCAAGCATTGCTGAGCATGAGGACCAGGGTTTGGTTCCCAGGTTGGCAAAACCGGAATTGGTTTTTTCCATCTGGAATTTCCCAATAGCGGAGTCTAGAATGTGCCCAGTTGATGACAATAGACTCGCACTCTATTACGAAATGTGAGTGTACTAAATGTAATGTAATGTAATCTGACCAATATTTTGTCTGGACTTTAAAAGAGGCTGTGACCTCTGAGTTTGTTACGGCCTTTCTTCTCAGAATAGTCAGATAGGAAACGCCGACCAAATCCTGTTTAAAAAAAATATAATTGAAGTGAAATCATTTATCATTTATGGTACAAGGTACACCTCTCGCTAACCCTTCGCAGAATAATGGCGTGATATTATATGTTTTAATAAGGACAGCTAAATACTGTTTTGAAGGGACCAGCTGTCTCTTTTGATTTCCTGCAATCAGTTTTATATTTGAAAACTTTTTAACCGACTTCAAAAAAGGAGGAGGTTCTCAATTCGACGGTATGTTTTTTTTTTTTTTTGTTTGTTTGTTACGCGATTACTCCGCCAATTGTGGACCGATTTTCAAAATTCTTTTTTTGTTTGAAAGGGTATACTCTCGAGGTGGTCCCATTATCATCAAGTTGGAATCTGATGAGAGGATCCCATGGAAATCGAGGGAAACCCTCAAATTTTATAGGCAAAGCTATAACGATATGGGTATTTTTTAAAATAACTTGAGCATTTGCTCTCGGAAATCATCATTTGGTAAAGTGGAGCTGATGAAGAAGACCACAGATGGCCATTGGAACTACTCAATGACAAATATTTCACGGGTTGCGATTCGATTACTTTAATATGGTTGCTAAGCAATTTATGCTCGTCACAATGCGTATGGTGTGTGGTTGTTGAGGAGTTATCTGGTTCTTACCAGGAGAACTCCTCAACAATTAACGTCCCAACATCGGGAAAAGCAATATTTTGTAACAAGTGATGAGCAGTTGACATTTGGCTATTGTAACTTAGATAAATTACAAACGGACCCACTAAAAAGTGAAAAATAAAAACTTTTTACAAAAAAAAAAACAACCGACTTCAAAAAATAATACAAAAAATTGATAAATAACTTTAATTTCGGAAGTCGGTGTCAATAAACGAAAATGCGGAACCAAAGACACCGACTTCCGAAATTAAAGTTATTTTTCAATTTTTTGTATTATTTTTGGAAGTCGGTTGTTTTTTTTTTTGTAAAAAGTTTTTATTTCTTTCTTCGAATGAAAATAATTGATTTGAAAAGTAATTTAATTTTTCCCAAAAACGATTTTTGATGCAAGTCGATCCTATTTCTTAAACTACATTTCGTAAAAAATGAGGCTTTGTGATGGATAGACTATAATTATGGACAATTTAAGTTGATTAATTTGCTTAGCGATCGATTTCCCGGACTGAGCATAAAAAGCTTTAAATTTTAAGGAAGTACATAATTCTGCATTTCATCTCGGATGAAAAATGTAAACGTAGTCTGTGAATACGCTAAAGAAAATTGCAGATTTTCTGAGGAAATGAAGCTCGGGGACGGCGATTAGTCTAAACTGATCACCGGTAGCCGTAAGCCAGCGAGACCTTCGCGTAGGACCTAAGATTAGCTTTGAGATTTATTTATTTCTCTTATGAATTATAATTGACTTCCATGAGTAATAAAACCATTGTGTTGGATGCACAGTAAGATTTTTGTCGAAAATTGCAATATTAAAGAAAGTCAAAGTTATAGCATTTATATTTCAAATAAACCGCTGCTGAGCGGGACAGAGTATGCAAAAACAAACTGGCCAAGTGCGAGTCAGACTCCCACATGAAGGGTTCCGTACCACAAGGCAAAAACATGTTTGTTGTATGGGAGCCTCACTTAAATATTTATTTTATTTTTATTTTATTATTTATTATTAAAGTAAAAATACAACTGAGTATTTTGTGAATATTTCAAGTGCCTACCTGTCGCCATTTTTGATATCGAGCAAAAAAGGGCAAAAAAATCGTGTTTGTTGTATGGGAGCCCCCCTTTTAAATATTTATTTTATTTTGTTTTTAATATTTGTTGTTATAGCGGCAACAGAAATACATAACTTGTGAAAATTTCAACTGTCTAGCTATCGCGGTTCTTGAGATGCTGCCTGGTGACAGACAGACGGACGGACAGACAGCGAAGTCTTAGTAATTGGTTTCCGTTTTTACCCTTTGGGTACGGAACCCTAAAAAGACCTATTACAGCAGTTTTTTAATGAGAGGTTTTTCTTTTGAGTATTAAAAAAAACATAGTTTCCAAGAACCCTGAAGATGGCGTTGAACTGACTACGTTACTAGGGGCCAAAGTCAAAACACTTGAAAAAAAAACATTGCGTCACTGTCAAGCACTCGGTCGTTCAGAAATATGAAGCTAGTTACGGAGAAGAACGAACCAGAAACTCGACGGACACTCTTTTAAATCCTTTCGTAGTTTAAATCAAACATTGTTACAAAATAGACATCGCCAAGCGGTTGGTTGACTCTACGCGTGACCAGAGGGCTGGCCTATTTTTAGCCCAAAGAATAAGCATTGCCATCCAACGTGGTAATGCTGCCAGCGTTTTGGGCACTTATCCGAATATCATTAGACTTTACTCGGAGATGATTTGCAATATATCGCTGAAATTGGAAAAAGGTGTATTTCACCGCTGAACAATGTTGTAGTGAAATCACGAAATAAATGGAAAGTTTAAGGATAGGATATGGGATTATTTTTAAAAACTTTGCCCCATACTAGGAATTTCTCCTGTATCGTGGGTGCGTTTACAAACATTTGAACTCACATACACAAACAGCCAGACCCGGAACAAGTACTTGTAGGTCATACAAATATGTGTTCCGTGCGGGAATCGAACCCGCGACACGCAGCGCAGCAGTCAATCGCTTGACCACTGCGCCAACCGTGCCGTCAAATTAATGGATGAAAAGAAAACAATGCACAAGACGTGTGTGTGGGCATCGTTGGATCCCATTATTATAAAGATTATGATGTTTTTTAAATAAATTCGCCGTATACGTCAGGTTTTTTTTAGATACATTATGATATTTTCGGTGTTACAAGCGCAATAATAACTTCGTTGTTTTTACGAGAAATACTATACTGAACATACTTTTTTTGCTTCGTTTATATGTATAATGTCTCCCTTTTGCACAGAGTCGTTAGTCTGGCAACATTGTTTAAAAGACAAGACGTCTAATGATGGTTGTGTTTAATGAGTGTAATCCTACCTTCCTTTGATTGTATGATCCGTTTTTTCCTTTTATCGGAAAAAGCAACATTTAATAATCCAGTCAGTAATCTTTAGGCGATATGATCAAAGAGTGAACATTTTTTTCTATCGCGAATTTTTATTACAGGCCCCAGTAATGTATTGTCAGTATTTTGTTTACGAATTGTTGTTACTTCTTTTCAGTATTTTTGATTTAATGTTTATTAATTGTATACGAACGGTTAACTAGGAGAGGGTGCCTTTAGATTGCTTTGATTCGTACTAAACTTAGGTAGGTGTCTCATAAAAATGTTGAATTCATTCATTCTCTGACAGACTACGCACAGCCCTAACTACGTTTCTTTTATAATGAGGGTGAGTACTCGGCTAGGTTTATTATAAACAAACTGTGTCGGAAAACAATAATTTTGTGTCTCTATATTAATGAATTCTCAATTCTCAATTCTTTATTGCGTACCATAATGTATACACAGGTGGTATGGAAATAAATATTAGTCACAATTATGGACCCTGATGTCGGGCACAGTATAGATAAATGTAGGTAGAAGAGAGGATGAAGGCACTGCTTGTTTTACTTATTACTTAGTTTAGAGTAACTAAATAATATATAATCTATTATGATAGCAACTTTTACTGTTGTTGTACAGAAGTTAATTTATGAATTTTAATTATTGTTTTATTTATTATATATACATTATAATTATAAAGTAACATTGTAAATACCATTATATATTTGTAATTATTATTATTATTTTTTATAAATATATACTATGTTTTTATTTGACTATAATAGTTATAGAGCTATTTATCATTTAGGTATTCATTTATGCTATAGTAACATTTGTTTACAAGAAAATGTTTCAAATTATTGATGAAGATGTTATTTTTGTCTAAATTCTTTATAATTTCGGGTAACTTATTGTAGATTTTTATGGACATGACAAGGGTACTATTGGAATGCATTTTTAGTCGAGATGGTGGTAAGTTTAGTCTATTTTTATGTCTAAGCATAATTATTGTTTGTATATCTTCTCTTTTTGTAAAGAAATCTGGATACTTACGCACGAACTTACAAACTTCAAATATATAGAGACAGAGTAGGGGGTTTACAGCTGTCGGTGTCTTCAATATTTACCAAGATTCTATTTTTTTTTTTTTTGTAAGGTAAACAGCGTAGATATGTCTGTACTACTGCCCCATAAAATGACTCCATATTTCAGCCATGCATAGGCATAATAAGCGTAGTACATTACTAGTGCAGTTTTAATGTCCGTCGTTTTTTTAGATCTCTCGAAGAGAGTAAGAAAATTTTGTTTATTTTAGTATAGTATAGTTTAGTAGTATATTTAATTATTTTCTTAAATAGTAGTATTAGAAGTTACTCCTTATAACATCAGCTATCTGCTAGTGCAAGTCCCGTTGGAAATTAGCCGGAACAAACAGCCAAATTTTTTGAAATATTGTATTTTTCTAAGTACCGTGTATACCTTCATATGCATTTAGTAAAAAGCTGTTATTTTGACCTTACAAACAGACACTTCAATTTTATTTATTTGTATAGATATAGATGTATGGATTCATGCCCTGAAGGGGATCAAGGGATGAAGGTTTATAAGGAAGTGCGTCATTTGGCAAAATAAAGGTGAAAACTAGAAGTAGTCTAGAAGAACAACGCAGTCACACAAACACACACGAAAAGCGTCTTTAATAATTTATAATTCGTATAGGATTAATATTATAATTACTATTTATTATTATTGTTATTATTATTTGCCATGATTCCTTTTCTTGCAGGAACTTATAGCTTTTAATTTAATCAACTTACTTGTTTACCTGTAGATATGAAATACAGGGTGTTTGGTGCATCGTTTGCCAAATGGAATTGGCCGAAAGGAGAGGTCATTTGCTATCTCTTAAGGCCCAGTAACTCATTCCTTATTACACCGGTTTTTTTATTATGACTTTTTAATTTTTATTTAGAAAAATACAAGAACTCTGCATTTAAGCTTAAATTTAAAAAAAAGTTATGAGTGTAGCCTTCAAATTTCATTTCAGTTCTTATGTTTACTCTTGTATGGTTCTATGAAATACAAAATTACTTGCTAATAACATCTAGTTCCTTTTTAATAACTCACAAAGTTTTTGAAAAAAGGAAAAATATACTTAACACTTAAGTTCAAATTGCGGTAAAAAAAAAACTAAAAGCGATCGGGATCTTCGAATTCTTTAAAAAAGTTCTCTAGTTTGTCCCCTTTCCAACGGTGTGCAACATACCAAAAAAAACTTTTAATAACTTCAGTAATTCGCTAAATGTGTAATCGAGACACATCAGGCTGATATTCGATATTACGGTAAGAACACTAGTTTTCACATAAATAACATTCTTTAAGTAGTTGGATAGTGTTATCTCACTCTTACGCAGTCTCTTATCTCTTTCTAGGGTTCTAACTTTCCTCGAACTTGAAATAAAAAATAAACTTTTATTTAATAAGTACCTACCTAATTAAAATTTTTATTCAAATTGTCCTCCACTATTGCATACACACGCACGAAATATTCGTCTTATCTCGACTGTAGTAGTGTGTAAACGTATTTCTGCTTTGATAGTGATGAAAGCCGCCTCAATGCGTTGGACTAAATCATCCCTAGTCTTAACTTCCGTGGCGTTACGCTAGTATTATATTATCTGTGGTGGCGTAAACAAGTTCTTTGGGCCGTCCCCAGACTTAAAAATCTAACGGAGTCAGGTCTGGGGAACGTGGAGGCCAAGGAATAGGGCCATCCCTCCCAATCCATGAGTCTGGGAATGCAACTTGCAAGTACTCCCTGACGGTTAATCTCCAATGAGCGGGACAACAGTCTTGATGGAAAACAAAAGACAGGTCTTCACTGAAAATTGGTAGCCGAGCTAATATTAGGGTAAGTCTGTTTGTAGAAATTCTTTTTAAAAAGTTCGGATCATCCACGTCCGAGTGTAATAAAAACGACAAAACTGGACACGGTTATCATAGTCTTGATTCTGGAGACCTACAACAAACAAAATACGCGTAAGAATGCATTACTTTCTCCCAAGGGGCATTTTTTTTAAATTTTTGTTTAAAGTACTATCCGTGCGGGAATAACATGACGTCTGGCAGAGTGACGTCAATGCCGTTACCTAGAACATCGGTGAGGTACGCAGTAGACCTAAAGGGGTTTGCATTCCATATTAGCGCGTACGGTTGTCAGTCACTATCAAAGCGGAAATACGTTTACACACCACTACAGTCGAGATAAAACGAATATTTCGCGCGTGTGTACGCAATAGTGGAGGACAATTTGAACAAAATTTATAATTAGGTACTTATTAAATAAAAGTTTATTTCAAGTTCGACGAAAGTTAGAGCCCTAAAAAGAGATAAGAGACTGCGTAAGAGTGAGATAACACTATCCACCTACTTAAAGAATGTTATTTATGTGAAAACTAGTGTTCTTACCGTAATATCGAATATCAGCCTGATGTGTCTCGATTACACATTTAGCGAATTACTGAAGTTATTAAAAGTTTTCTTTGGTATATTGCACACCGTTGGAAAGGGGACAAACTAGAGAACTTTTTAAAAGAATTCGAAGATCCCGATCGCTTTTATTTTTTTTTTTACGGCAATTTAAAGTTGAGTGTTAAGTATATTTTTCCTTTTTTCAAAAACTTTGTGAGTTATTAAAAAGGAACTAGATGTTATTAGCGAGTAATTTTGTATTTTATAGAACCATACAAGAGTAAACATAAGAATTGAAATTAAATTTGAAGGCTATACTCATAACTTTTTTTTTAACAGAGTTCTTGTATTTTTCTAAATAAAAATTAAAAAGTCATAATAAAAAAACCGGTGTAATAAGGAATGAGTTACTGGGCCTTAAGAGATAGCAAATGACCTCTCCTTTCGGCCAATTCCATTTGGCAAACGATGCACCAAACACCCTGTATATAGAACATCGGAGGATAAGAGGCTCGGATCCTAACGTTATTGCCATGGCTCCGGTGGAGGGCGAAATACGTATACGAAATTGAGCGTAAATTCGATCTCATATCAATTTTTCGCAAATATAAAACTTCTAATCCATTTGTTTACTTGGCTTTCTACCCTTGGCACGAGAATAGCTAGAGATAAAAGAAAAATGCTTGCTAAATTTAAAATATTTGGTAGTAGCGAAGCAGGGTTTGTAGCATGACTGATTGCCAAGGTTGCCGTTCTAGGCGATTTTCAGATAGATTTTATCTCAAAATACAGAGTTGAAATTTGTATCCCTTAAAGTATGGGGCAAACATTTCGAATATGTAGTGTGGATAAGTAAAGATCAGAATCAGTTTTAACCCAGTCTGGCCATGCCACATAATCTGATACGAAAATACATTTATGCGTTATTACCTCATCTTATTCGAACATTCAGTCGTACCTTTTGTGTATGAAATATAATTTACCGTCTAGCCTCTACTAATACTGGCACAAGGTTGAAATTAAGGTCCCCACTATATTGTAATTTTCTTGATTATATTCGTAAAAAGGCTCTAACCCTCACTCCATTTATGTTGCTTATAAAATACGATGTACACTATCGTAAAAAAGGTTGGTTGAGGTAATCATCAAGCTAATAATTGATAAAATGAAAAACATCTCTTTAGGGTATGTAATCAAATAATCAAATCACTGAATTTGTAAGTGGCACTTTGTTGACACTCAGATCCAATTTTCTGCCTACATGTTCGTTTTGTAACACATTTGTTTACATTTTCACCAAATTGATTTTTGAAAAATCAACTTGGCTTATCGCCCATTTCCTGCAACCGTTTGATGGTAAATTTTATGGTTAGCAGCGAGTAAAGCCTCCTCTGCTCTGTATGCACTCTCTAAGCTTATCTGGTATACTTTCAACAAGATGGGTAACATTTTATCCCAGAAATCGTTTCCAGCAGAGGTCTAGCGCGTTTACGAGCTCCTGTTGACAGTAAACATGACTGTAGTTTTCTTTTCAATTGATACCATAAATGCTCGATGGGGTTGAGGTCGGGACTCATAGCTGGCCATGGCAAAACTGTGATATTGGCCTCAGGAAGTGCTCTTTGTTTGGCATGGACCGTATGTATGCGAGCATTGTCATGCATTAACTCAACGCCGCTGGCGCCCCTTTTTTGCGAAAATGGGATGTCATGAAGTTGGATTGTGCTCAACGTAACTTGCGGCGGTTATAATACCGTCATTCAGTATTACTAGCTCTGTTTTGCCTACTAAGCTTAATCACGTCTATACCATAACACTTGGACCCTACAGTCGTCTCTAAAGAGTACAACCCTCCAGTTATCTATTGCCCAGTTCAAATACTTGCGAGCGTGCCTTAAGCGCGCTGCTCGGTAGGCCCTTGCCAGTTTGAGTCAAACAACATGTACTCGGGAACGTTGACTATCGTTATAGAGACGATTACGAATGGTTTTGATTATGGACTCTGGTACCAGTAGATTGCCGCAGCCACTTTTGTACGGCCCGGGTGGTTACGGTATGCTCTCTTCGTACAGTTAACCTGATGTACCGGTCTTCCTGGGAAGTGGTACCTCTAATTCTTTCTGATCCAGGCCTCCTAGTTACACTCTCGGCCTACCGAAAGCGTTCCCGCATATTTCGGACGGCTCGACACGATAAAACCGAGACGTACTGCTACAGATCTCTGAGGACTCTCTCCTGAAGCATAGCAACAGACCACCATATGACGACTAAAACCAGGCATAGTAATCACGATTGACACCGAAATTAAAAAAGCTGTGACAGAAATTGACGGGTAACGTCAAAGCTTTGAATCGGACTGAGAACACAAGTGAAAGAATTCGTGTTTTTTCAAGCACTTCACATTTTCCTTGTACCAACTTGAATTCGACGCTATAATTGACGCTCGAAACATTGTTATGGACCCATAAACATGTCAAGAACAAAGTTTAATGCTTTAGTTCACAAATGCTTACCTTAATTAGTTATTCTTAGACAAATTTCTAAATTAACTTAGGGTGGGCCCTATTTTGTTTTGAGTAGTTTATATACTTTCTGTAACCATGAAATATCACTATCTTATTACAAACAAAAAATTTTCATTCAACTTGTAAAAAGTAGGAGGTTTTTATCGCAAATTCCAGAATAAAAATTAAGATTTGTCAGAGCGTTTCGAAGATTTTTTTGGCGCGTGGGTAAAATCGTAACTAACGTCGCCATCTTGTTTTGTATAATGACAGTGACAATTTGACAAATGTTTACCAACAACGCCCCCTGTCGATGTCATTCAGGCACCAAAAAATCCTTGAAGGACTCTAGCTACGAGTATCACATTTTCATTGGCACAGACTAAGAAGAGAAGTTACCTTGGGCATTGGCTTCTAAAAGTTCCACTAAAGTGTCATGGCTCAAGGTCGTACCATTAAAAGTATCCCATTATTCCGCTAAAAGTTTAATTAAATATTCAGAAATGACCACTTAAAATAATGTAAAATTTTGGTTTCAAACCATTAACAACTTCGTGTTTTCATGATTAATAAGCTTTTAAAGTATACAATAATCCTTTAGAAGCTCTGTGAATGAAGTGCACAGGTGGGTTTATTGTACCTATGTTTGTTTAATTGTATTGAACGTTCAACTTTCCGTAGTCCCTCAGAGTAGCATAACTAGGTACTTAATTATACTGCCATTAGCTGCAAAATTGTCGATCACAAACATTCGTTCAATGCATGATTTAGAACCAATTTATTGCAAAATCTTTGTATAGTCTAGGTTGATTTATGGTCAAAAACTCGGCAAAAATGTAGCATTACTTACATAAGATTTGAAACAATTTTTTTGTAACAATGCGACGTAAATCTAAGTACTTACTTATCTAAAATAACATAATGTGAGAAGTATCAAATTGAGCATCTAAACTTCCTTTACTAAAACAAAGTTGCAGATACATACCTAACGTTGTTTTGAAGTTCAAAATAGATATTCACATTATCTGTGTAGGTCTAGAACGAACGCACGAAGTAAATGTGACGTTCATTTTGACGATTTTGAAATTGAAAATACTTGTTTCACACAAAATATTTACTTAGTTTGACGACTTTATTCACAACTATGGGTGAAAAGTATAGTCCTTTTTAGGGTTCCTACAAGGAACCCTTCTAGTTTCGTCATGTCCGTCCGTCTGTCTGTCTGTCTGTCTGTCTGTCCGAGGTTTTGCTAAGAGACCGTTAGTACTAGAAAGCTGTAATTTTGTAGGAGTGCGTATATCAATTACGCCGACAAAGTGGCAATATTTTTTTCGTCGTCTACCCCATCGTGTGGGGTATCGTTGAATAGGTCTTCTAAAATGACTTGGGGGTTGCTAAAATTATTTTTCGATTTAATGCTCCATTTACGAAATATTAAACTTTAAAGTGCAAATTTTTGTTTCAGTAGGGCGTCCCCCCCCCCCCTCCTCTTAACCTAAACTGCATGAAAAATTTAGAAAAATTCACGATGATAGTGCATCTTATGAACTTTAAAGGAAAAGTATAGCGGTTAAAATAACTTTATTAGTTTAGCAGTATTAGTTTAGTTTTTTTATATTCGTTGAACTTGGGTGTTGGATATTTTTGTACCAAATACAAAATCCTTAGCATTAATCCTGTAAAGTGACTAAGATGAAGTAGTTGGTTGTTTATAACGGGTAAAGACTTGCATTGAAAAACAAAATATTTTTTATTTTTGTATTTAGCATAAAGGACAACAGAATCGTACTACATTGTGATAACGGGCTACTACGGAACCCTACTCTGTGCGTGGCCCGACACGCACTTGGCCGGTTTTTTTTATTATTGTGCATATCGCTTATAAATCACAATACTATAGGATAGTTGAATATTTACAGTTAGAAAAATGGATCGAATTTACATTTCGTTTTCTTCGCTCATTTGTGCTAGACCCTCTGAACCTCTAAAGGGGCTGGTATCGCATAACGAGTAAAGACAGCCACAACACTAAGGTTTCTAATTGAGAGACGATAACTCACTTACTGGCTAACTGCCCTTTGTACTTGTGGCTTGAAATTAATCGTGACGCAACTGTGCCTGCAAGGTATTGAAAATATAAAATATTAAACTTTTGTTTTTGTTTCTTTGGTATTGCTAAAGGGATAATCGTGTTACCCAGAAACTGGGTTGCGTAACTGGGTTTTGGAAGTTAGATAGGTAGTCGCTTCATGTCAAATACTGGTATTAAGCAGCATCCAGTTACGACTGGATACCGACCTCAGCGTAGTTGGGAAAAGGCTAGGTAGGTATTTGTTTGAGTGTAAAATATGGGCAGGCACGATCCTACGTCATAGTTTTTCCCTCAGAAGATTTGCGTCATAAAAATTTATTTTTAAAACGTTAACAAAAACAAGCTATAATCGGCTAGTGGTTGTTGCGACATTAAAGCAATAAAAGACAGACTGAACAACTGACCGAAAACTTTGCGTTTTATAATAATTGAAGGTTATGAATAATTTCTTACTTCCAAAAGAAATTGATGTTGCTTACCTTCACGAATACCTAAGTTTCCAGTTTAGGTTGGTAGGTCAATTCATTTTATTATCTATAATTAACCTAACTTGACAGTGTAACGTGTTAGAAACATTTTCCTACAAACGAGAACGCTATGGTGGGGAAGCATTATCTTCTTAGGTGTGTTGCGCATAAAAATTTATTTAAATTATACTCCTGGGAAAGTGAGTTAAAATTAACTGGCATTATAAATACCTATCTGTTGAGCGGTGAAAGCTTACCCAGTAAACCGTACCAAGCACCTTAACAAAAAGGTACAGCAAAACTGCTAACCATCGAAGTTAATCGACCACAAAGATTAGCGTAACAAAAGCCGGTGAGTGTGGGTGCATGTCACAAGTATACTTTGGCTTCGGTCACACGGAGCGAGTTTGCTCGCAGCGTTTTACTTCAGGCAAATAACCTTGTTTTAGTTGGGGATTTACACTAGGTCGATTTTCGCCGTGAGGGGTGGTCGGTTACCAAATCGAATCGCCACCGCAATCGCCGCGGCGGGCGGTCGCCTGAACATTTTAACGGTCGATTATAGTCAACAGTCACCTCACGACAAAAGTCGAAACCTAAGTCCTCCAGACCATATTCCGGTCACGGCGGTCAATCTTAACGGAGATTAGCCATCGGCGCGGGAGATATTATAGTGCACATAGAAATGTAAAAAACAGGAGAAGTGGCATGGGGGCGTGTCTGTGTCCACGCGCCATGAGCAGCAAGGGCCTATACTAGGCAAATGGCCGTCTCCGCGAACTAGTGCGATTTCGACCGTGATCGTGATAGAATATAAAAATGCCGAGTTGTTCAGTGGTTTCCTGTAAAAACCGAAGTCAAAATAAATACTTCGTATCTCATGGAATCACTTACCATGTATAAGTAAAAGTACTCGTATTTTACTGTATTTGTCTTTAAAATCATGAAAAACAACAAATCGTAAAATGTTTCTTGCTTTTACTATGTTATTTTTGTTTTCAAATATCGCAGCGGCTGTAGGGGAGGTAAGCCTAAAACGGGTAGCCCGCCTAAAACGGGTATGCTCTTTAAATTGCGCACCGTTATTGCTAATAAGAATGTATGCGTGCAGTGCGCGGCGCCTGCTGCTCGCCAATCACAGGGAGTCGGCGCGCTTCTCTGGCGGACACGAGTTCACGGTAAGATAAGAAAGAAGTTTTTTGCTAATTCCACAAAAAAAAATTGTGTTACATTACTTTTGAATACTCGAAAATGGTTTACAATATGTTCTTACTAGTTTTGTGTTATTATTTTGCAATAAATAGGCGTTTTATTTGTGTAATAGGTTGGCGTTTATTATTTCGGTTTTAAGGATATGAGTCGATTGAAAAAAATTCATGCTTGTGGGCAAAAAGGGTAGGGGTAAAGCGGGTGCCCGTTTTGCCCATACCCGATTTGCCCTGTATAATTTCATTGACTGCTTATTTGTTCTTTTATTATTGCAGATGGTTAATAAATACAAAAGAAAAACTGCAAATGCATCGTGGGATGAGGGAGTTATGAAGCTTGCGATAGAAGAAACTCTCAAAACTTCCGTCAATGGTGCAGCAAAAAAATATGGCATCAACCTTTCGACTTTACAGATACATGTAAAGAAAGGATGTCAAAAAAAACTAGGAAGATTCACAACAGTTTTTACAGCAGCTCAAGAATTAGAGCTAGTTGACTATCTATTTCATATGGATAATCTGTTTACGTTGCCAATTCATTACGTTATCTACAAAGTGCCGCAACCATTCCAAGAATACTGGTCCATTGATCCAACCATTATCACTGCAAATAGCTGATGATCCTGGTGGAGCTCCATCTGAGTTATGATTGTTATGAAACAGTTCTAGTCATTGATTGACGTTGATCTCATGTAATACAGTCCCTACCCGCTTTGCCCAAAAGCCCTACCTGCTTTAGGCCCCCCCCTACGGGCAAAATGGGTAATTCGAATGGTAAAGATTCTTGTTAATTTTTTACTCTTAATGTACTGTAGTGTCTTGTGTGTTCCGGCCTTTAGCAGAAAGATCTGGCTAGATGTAATATTCCATTCTAGCATTCAAATTGTGATGACAGCAACGTTAACATTGTGTTTTTTTATAGAGTCATTCATATATTTTCTGTAAAGCTGCAAGGTTCCTTTTATCAATACAAGAATTTCAAGTCTACGGTGTTTTAATTATAAAGTAGAAACCGTAGAGGTCCAGTGCAGACCTCTACAAGTGGTGGAGGCGCGAACTTCTAATTTAAATAAAGCGCTTATTTGAAGTACGCACCCCGCGTCATTTTTTTTCAGCGAATATAAAGCGCTAAAGTTGCGCACATAATATTAAAAAAGCGCAAATTAAGCAGAAAACCAATTATGATAAAAAAACCAAAATTAGAAATTTTGTACCTAATCAATTGGTCTTAGTTTATACGCCTAGGCGAATAACCGATAAGAGCATAAAATTGTGTAGGTTATTTAAAGGCCCATATCAAATAGTAAGACGTATATCTAATGTAAATTATGTTATTAAAAAATTAAATAATAGGAGGTTCAAAGATATAGTACATGTAAATAGATTAAAACCTTTTCATGTCAGAATTTAACAAAGAGATTTAAGATATACTTTAAATGTCTTTGGAATTTAAGTAAGTTTTTATTATCTTTGGTCGACAGTTGTCATATCATTGTCATTATGTCAGTTAGATGTAAACATCATTGAGACATTATTTTAGTTTCTAATATGTTAAAAGTTATTAATATGTGTTCGTTTGTATCTCTTTCATACGCTGGGAAGAGAATATCGGACGCGGCCGGGAGTGTGAGGTGCATTACCTCTCAACTCTCAGAGGTCTGTGAGGCGCAATGCCTCCACCTCTAAGCGGCCGGGAGTGTGAGGTGCCTTGCCTCTCAACTCCAAGAGGCCTGAGGGAGTGAACATATCGTCGTCGTCAATGTTTTCCAAATTCGAATAGGCCGGGATAGAATGAACATGCTCCAGATAATTATGATGCGAGTTATGGGAGGATAATGGTTTAGTAAACTGTGGTCACTCCTACAGGGGGGGTGACAGACACTCAGCTTAAGTTGAAACCAACTTTGCTAACGTGGCATAGCCTTTGCAAAGTGTGTTGAGTTGACACAATTGGTTCAGCTTATGTTTGAGCACCCACAGTTTTGTTGTTGATGTTCATTGAGTTGTTATTAGATGATGATGGAGTGAATTTTGAATTTTCCCTCTGGAGTATGGGCATGTGTTAGACTTTTTAAATGAACCCTGGCCTCTTAAGCTTTTCCCTCCCTCTGGCTCATACCGTCCGATGGGGTAAAAGAGTTTGAAGTTAAGATCATTAAATTTTTTTTTAAGCCTCATCTAGGCTGATGTGAATTTTCACATCAATTGTTTTCCTAGGAGGCCAGTCGCATCTTTTCCGTCGGTTTTGGTGTGATGAGGTTCAGGCATGACGACGTTAGTTTGTGTTAGTGCACATTGGCACTTATAAATTGTCCTGGCACCTATCGAACGCGGTTCGTTCGTCCTGACTTTAACCTTTCTCTTGCAGGAGATGGTCCTCATCCTGTCAATCTCCGACGTTAGGTCATTTTTCTGTATAGGGATAGGTAGGAAGAGTTTGAATGTTCGAATGGTATGAATAAAAGTCTTGTTCGGTGTTTGAATTATGCGGATACTTTTATTCAAGGGTGGGCGTAGCTCATGTAGTGTCTTGTGTGTTCCGGCCTTTAGCAGAAAGATCTGGCTAGATGTAATATTCCATTCTAGCATTCAAATTGTGATGACAGCAACGTTAACATTGTGTTTTTTTATAGAGTCATTCATATATTTTCTGTAAAGCTGCAAGGTTCCTTTTATCAATACAAGAATTTCAAGTCTACGGTGTTTTAATTATAAAGTAGAAACCGTAGAGGTCCAGTGCAGACCTCTACAGTACAAAACTACTAAATATATCATTTATTTTATAGTCCTTGATAACTAAACATTTCAAAATATACAAATAAATGTTCAATTTGTATTTTTAAATTGTTTTTATTTATCATCAACCTTAGCTTACCCGTTTTGGCCTACTCTCCCCTACTATTTTTGCAGCAAATACATTGCTCCTTATCCAGTACCTAAGTATGTCGCTAAGTGACTGGACAAGCAATGTAAAAATTACAAAACGATTCTTTATTTTTACTACATTTTATTGATTTATAAGATGTTCTTTCTGGACATATCGTTTTTTATTTATTCTATTTTCATGACCCATTTTTTTTTTCAAAATACAATTGAATGGAAGAATCGATAATTTTCCGATTTAGTCAATCACTAGCGTATATGTAAAATAAATGGCTTTTGCACAGCGATAGATGTTTTTGTGTGAGTAAGTCGTACGGTTCATGGTAAATGCACGCTGTGTTTTATAATTGATTGTGTGGTACGTTCTGATTTATGAAATGCAAGTGTGTGCGCGACTGTGTATCTATAGCTTTTACTGAACTACATGTGTAGTAGTGGCGCGGTGGTGGGGCCAACCTAGCGACATCGGTTTTTGATGTATTTTCAACTACCGGGCATATCTCCAACTTTCATATATGTATCTATGATAGTGCACAAGTGTGCGCGCAGACAAAGGTGCACTCCCTCTTCCCTCAGTCTCGTAGTCCGATTGGCGACAATCCGACACGACCGGAGAGAGATCAGGCGCAGGACCAACGGCTTAACGTGCTTTTCCAAGGTACGAGGGTATCACACCGCCAACTTCCAAACTGGCTGTTACTAAGAAATTCAAACCAAACCTACTCTACATTGGAACTTGCAATTTTAATCACCTGCGGTTAGCTGAATTACTATTTAGACAGTCGATTTTCACCGTGCGCCGAAAATCGTGTGGCTATAGTCACCTGTGTAAAGCCCGCATAACAATTCGCTGCTTGCCTGTCACACGCAGCGAGTACGACTCACGCGTATCTTGACTTTCACCACTCTTTTGGCGAGACAAATGCAGCGATCTTGTCACACGACTCATGCAAACGCCTTGATTGCGACGAATAGTGTGATTTTTTATCGCAGCGAGTTCACACCTTGTTATTAACTCGCGGTGATTGCATTCACAGCAACTTTTCGCCTCGTGTGAGAGAGGCTTTAGCCAGTTTTAGCGTGAATCGTTATTAAAATGATTAATCTGAAGAAATTATCTGTGAGTTCAATTACAATTTTACAATTTTTTTTTTGAACTGAAATATTATAGTCTTTGGCGCCGTGGTTTTAGAGAAAATACCACATTCTCTAAATAAAATGGCAACCCTGTTAGAGTTCTTTAAAGTTCTCACTAAGACATGTATCTAATCGGAAGTCTCTTCCTCTCAACTGTTCAAAAATCGAAATTTTATTTATAACAATAGAAATTCAATTGCCTGTCATTAGCCACAGTTAGAAAGTTTGTTTCTTGGAGTGAATTTCTTTATCGTGGCTCTTTAAAGCCAATACTGAGGCCAAATAAATCCACGATGGCGGTTGCAAAATTTTTGTATATGTTTCTTCCTGGGTGTCGTTTTCATGGTTTTTGAGGAAGCTAAAGCCGATAACGAGGTCAAAATGAAAATCCAAGATGCGACAACTATATGAGAGTTTCTTAAAAGTTAAACTAGATGGTTCTGTATTAAAAACGAGTATTAAATTTCATTGTTCTCTGTCTCTTTCTATTACGTACGCGTGCGAGTATCTCGTAAGGAACTCCGCTCGTGACGGGAGTCCGTCGCCCGCACACGTTTTTTATTTAAAGTTGATAATAGATTAGCCATTTGGAGTACTAAGTCGACATGGGCTATTATTTTTTATATAAATAGAGATAAAAGCAAATTTAAAAAAATCTTACTCATTATTATATTGTCAGCACTTCTTATGAATTTAGTTTAATTGCATATGCATGTCATAATCAGTCTTTATTGTTCTCACTGGGACACAGGCCTCTGTCCTCCTCTCTGTGAGAGGAAGTGGGTCGTAATCCACCGTTATTTTAGCAAAATCGTATCTCGAGCCTACAACAGAATTTTGCGTCACGTCAAAGTTGGTACCTCGTAGCAAAGTTGATCTTCGTATTTAAATTATCTCATACTAACACGGCAGGAGCGTGTCTAAATTTTACTTACCTTCATTATCCGGGATATCAGTGTGCGCTGCGCCGCGCGCTCCTCGCTCACTGTCGATGATGCTACTTTTTTATTGCACGTTAAACATACGTGTATGTGCGTTTTTTAAGGTGTAGATATTTTTTTAGCAATTTATGTTTGCATTCGGTGACGGTGACCGCGCGAAAAAGAAGTTCTAATTACAATGGCATTGCCTTTTATTTTGACGATTCAACATCATTCATTGCGTCATTTACGTTGTTCAGTAGACTGATTTTTTAAACATATGAATCAATGTATTAGCACTTCCTTCAAAATCCTTCTGATTGTAATTGAAAGTGTGTAAACCTTGTTTTGAAACTTTTTTTCGATAAAACGTTTTTATTTATTTTAAACTGCGATGACAAATACAGTAATTAAGTGGCTTCAGCTATCAATAATATTTCAATATATTGTGAAAATAAATCAAAAGACACTGACACTGATACTGGTATTCTGCTGCATCCAGTTAGACTGGAAGCCGACCACAACATAGTTGGGCCAGCGGTAACCCTTTCGGACAATCCCGCTGACCAGTTAGAAAATACTTGACGTATACAATAGGTATGCAATTTAATTAACATTACAACGTGTTTTTTTTGATATCCCATAACTCTAAGGGGTCATTGTACTCATCATCATGAATAACTTTTGCTATGGGACCAAACCTGAAATCGCGAAAAAATAAATCAGCTGTTCCCTACATTTTGAAGAGTTAATGCGAACATAAATGTAGGGAAACAGTAACAGCTGATTTCTTTTTTTGCGATTTCAGGTTTGGTCCCATAGTAAAAGTTGTTCATAATGATGAGTAAACTGACCCCCTAGAGTTATGGGATATAAAAAAAAACACATTGTATAAGACACAGAACATTAAATTAAATTATTTGCCATATTTATGTCAGCTAGCCCCGCCAATATACCAACCAATACTTATAATAAAAACTACTCGTATATGTAAACAAGCAAAAAATGTAAACAAAAACGTACTACCTAAATAAAAACATCCAGGTCGTGATAGTTTACTTTACGCAATGTTGGGTTCTGTTCACATACTGTCACATGAAGTCACAAATGATAAACTAGGACCATCAATGAAAAATAAATATGCAAGTATGCTGCCGTTTGGCAAGAATAATGTGATCAATCGTCGAGGTCGTTAGCTATGGATAGCTAATATATTTCGATAAGGCAAAGCAAATTAAAACATAAAACATTGTACATGAAACGTTTTTGGCATAGTTATTGTAGGACCATTAAAGCCCACATCGTCCGTTAGATAATAATATTTTCACCGTCGGATAAAAGAACATTAAAAAAAGGAGGAAGAAAGGGAACGTGTCGACGTTGTTATCGGTTCATTTACTCTTCAACGAGATTGAAATTAAATTACTAGTCCATTAGGCGTGCATTGGTAATGAATATAACTACCTACGACACTTTTAAACAAGTTACCGTAGAAACATGGGAAGTTCAATGGCAATTGTTTTCTAGCCGTTCGGTTTTATATCTAACTTTATGGCTATTCAAAATCGGCCTATAATATTCCCACTGCCGAGATACAGGCTTCCTCTCTGTGAGAGGGAGTGATCCATAATTCACCACGCGTGCCACCACCAGAGCGGGTTGGCGGATGTCACGTGCCTTCGAATTTTTGGTTCTAGGATATGCCACTCACGATGTTTTCCTTCACCGTTTTGAGAGCGTAAACAGTAAACGAAAACAGTAGATATAACATGTAGACATGTTTTATACCTTGGTGTGAACGCAGGTTTAGATGCAGTCCAATCATGAAACCGAAACTCCCCATTATGTTCTTTAGCAACTTATAATAACCTTACATCTATCAGACATGACCACACGACGACTCATCGAGCTATACATATACGCAGGTACGAGTATACATACATATGTTATTATCCAGTAAATAAGGTCAGGAAAATTAATCGTTTATCATGTTGGCTACAATTCGTTGTTGTTTTTTATTAAATTTTGATTGGTTTAGGGCTGATTTTTCAATCGACAGATAATTTTTATTCGTGGAATAAATTGACGTCTGACAGTTTTTGTATGGAAGAATAGTCAAAAATTCTAAATTATTCCTCCTATAAAATTTTTTGGTGTCGGATAAACAACTTACTATTTATTAATTTATGTAGTACAAAAACAAAAGGACGTTAAGGTATCGAAGTACTCATCCGCATCGCTGTGATCTGGAAACGTGCCCAGGCAGGCAGGCAGCATTGCCACGTTGAATGGGATTCGATGGAATGAAATTCGTTAGCCAAAGAACGATCCAGCCCTCAGGTCACGTGAAGTGTTGACCAGTTGGCGAGAAATCGCGCACTAAGGCCCCATGACCCGAACGTTTCGACCCCAAACGGCTCAACACAGTAGTTACCCATAGTGCATATCCTGACTGTTTTAGCGGACATTTGGCTTATAGGATTGCAATGCATTTCATCATAAACCTTTTGTAGAAGGCGTATGTAGTATTATAAGGTAGGTTAATAGAATTTCCATATCTTCCTTTGGGGGCCTTTCTAGGCCCCCTAGGTTCCGTAGTGGTTTAATTTTAACTTGGGACAAAGACTTTAGGTATGTATGCAATCTTTTATAATCATACTCAGGTATTACAAACTAATCATTTGGTATTGAATTAAAAAGGGCAGGGGTGGCCCAGTGGTAATGACGCTGACTTACCAGCTGTAGGTCGTGGGTTCGAACCCAGACACGAGCTTTACTTTGTGTATGTCATTTCGTCACCACTGCTCTGAAAACGGTGGAGGAGATCATAGTGAGGAAACCGGCATGTCCTAGAAGCAAAAATCCGCACACTCGTGAAACACAAAGAACTAATAAGTAAAAAAACGTCAACATAATAAAAACTACTGAACAAAATTCTTTTAGGTTTATTACGAGAATACAAGATTCATGTAAGCTTAGTACCATTAACTCATCGAATGCCGTAATTAGAGACACAATAGAAAGACAATTGCTTATGTCGAACTGTGTAACTTAAGACATTCAAAAGGTTAACTTGGGAAAACTTTAATTTCTATACAAAAAAAAAAACTTTCTCCGGAAACAATCGGTTTACATCAGGAAATAATATTTTCTTTATGATTTTACTTGCTTCTGCCGAAGTCTCCGCGCGTGTGAAAAATATTTACACGAGATAAAAAAACACGTTAATATTATAAGTAAGGGGAGCACGTGGTTAACAGGAATGTACTACCGGATAAAATGTATCCTATTTTAGGAAATAGGATACTTTTTATCCAGCGGTGCTATTCTATAAAAATGTCACCTTGAAAACTTAGGTGAAGTGAGCGTGGAGTGAGCTGTCAATCGTGTCAATTCCTAGCAACAACAAACTCACTTCACCTAAGTTTTCACGGTGAGATTTTTACAGAATCGACCGTCAGGTCAGGGTCTACCCGTATGCCCATTAAAATCCGTTCAGCCATTGAGACTTGATTGATTAACAAACAACTAGACTTACCTTCAGACTTCACACACACTCATATTATCAGTCCTATAGTCCCCAAGGGCTGGGCAGCAGTGTACCTATAGTGCACCCAAGTTTTGCCAGGTATGTTTAGGGGCGAGCTTATTGTCATTTCATCATCATCATTTTTTCAGCCGAAAGACGTCTGTCGACTGCTGGACATAGGCCTCCCCCAAGCACCTCCACTTCGACCAGTTCTGTGCTTCTCGCATCCAACGGGTTCCTGCGGCCTTCACAAGGTCGTCGGACCACCTTGTAGGAGGCCTTCCAACGCTACGTCTTCCAGTACGCGGTCGCCATTCCAGAACCTTTCGGGCCCATCGGCCATCTGTTCTGCGAGCAATGTGTCCTGCCCAATGCCGCTTTTGTTTGGTAATTCTTCGGGCTATGTCGGTTACCTTGGTTCTCCTGCGGATCTCCTCATTCTTGATTCGATCACGCAGGGAAACTCCAAGCATAGCCCTCTCCATTGCCCTTTGGGTGACTTTTAGCCTTCTTATAAGGCCCATTGTGAGAGACCACGTTTCAGTGCCATAACTATTATCATATACCGGGCACAAATCCAGACTTCAGGCTACTACTGAGAAATTCCAGATAGAAAAACCCAATAACATATGTCCGACCTGGGAATTGAACCCAGGACCTCACCTTATGTTTAGAAGCGCTTGCGGCCACTAGACCCACGAGGCGCTCACATAATTTTGTTTTGTTATTTCATATAATGGGAAGATATAACGTGTTTCTCGAACATCAAAGTCAAAAATCGTGGAGTCGAAGCCTTCAACGGAGTCAAAGAAGCTTCCATTCCATGTAATCATTTACAAGGATAAATTCAAAAGAAAATACTTGGCTGTGAAAAACAAGAGTTATGATTGAAGCAAAAAAATGTTTTTATCATAACTATTTATCAAGTAAAACCACGTAAAACCTACAAACCGTTCTACATGTTTTGTTTTTATTGCTACTTCTCTCGTAAATATGTTCCGCAACTGAATTTCACATTTATGATAATGCATTACATTTAAATCCGTCAGTTAATTTTGAAAAACAGATATTTTATTATTTGTTGTTATTTAAACCAAAATTCATAAGAACTCATCAGAAAACGTAGAACAAACATACCTATATGTGGGAGACTCAGAAAGTTTAGCGAAAATAAAAAATAAATGTTCTTTATGTAAATATTTTTTTATTAAACCTTTTCAAAGAACTCTCCCTAGCCTCTATACAAATTTTCATGCGTGAACCAGCTTTCGGAACACTTTTTCCAGCCCGCCGCAGACACCTCGTTTACAGCCTGTTCGAACGCTGACAGCGCATCTTCCGGCGACGAAAATTGTATCCCTTTGAACAGATTTTTAATTTTCGGGTATAAAAAGAAGTCAAACGGTGCTAGGTCAGGGCTGTAAAGGGTGACTCAGGAGTGTTGACCGGCGTGCTGTCCAGGAAGTCCTTCGTTTTGAGCGCGGTGTGCGAAGGCGTGTTGTCGTGGTGGAGCAGTAGCCCTCGGAGCCCTGTTTGGTCGGTTGTTGCTCACAACAGAGAAAACTTCTGCCAAGTATTTGGTAATATACCATTCAGCGTCGATGCTTCTTAGTTTCCGTAAAGTAATTGACAGCAAGTAGCCAGTTAAATTGAAAAAGCTAGCGATCAAAACCTTCCCTACGCTTCTAGATCGCTGCACTTTGGTAGGCATTGATTCGTTTTGAAACACCCAAACTGTCGACTGGAGCTTATTTTCTGGATCGTATTGATAAATCCAAGACTCATCACCTGTAATGATGTCGTAAGCACGCCGAGCCGAGCCTGCTTATTTGTTTATCTTATCACGGTACCATTCCACCCGGGCCTGCTTCTGAGCATCTCGGTGAGGTTGTGCGGCACCCAGCGTGAAACTATCCTCCTCACACGAAGATGCACGTGTAGTATTTCGTGAAGGCCTCCCAATCCAACCTATATTACGTGCTGAATCTCTTGATATGTAACTCTCCTATTGTCTTGGATTACATTTTTCACTGCAAGCACGTTTTCTTCCGTAACAGCCGGCAAAGGCTGACCACTTCTTTTTCATCCCCCAAAGTTAGTCGACCGCGCTTGAATTGGTTACACCAACGATACACGGTTGCCTTAGAAGGACCTTCATCCATGAATGCCATTTGAAGTCTATCGTACGATTCGTCCGGTTTCAGGCGACACTTGAAATCGTAAATAAGCATAGCGCGAAATTGTTCTTGGCGCAGGTCCATTTTTTAATGAGACACGATAATTTAAATTACCTCGCGAACAATGTGGAACTTGGAATTTTGAAATTAGTACGTACCTATTTTTACCGACTTCACAAAAAGGAGGAGGTACTATGTTCGGACGTTTGTATGTTTTTTTTTTTTTTTACTTACAAATAATCATATTTTCAAAACAGATTATAACTGGCCAGTCTCTCATACATAAAAACTTTTTTTCGCAATATTTTCTGAGTGGCCTGGTAATTAGAGACATTGACCCGTATTATACATGTAAGCTGGACTCAGACTGGTTCATACTATCGATGACAAAATGAAGACATTTGATTTTCGCCATTTTGACGCTGATAGCAACGTGAGGTCCTGTGAAACTAATATTAGAGATGGAATATATCCTTCGATAAAAATATACTTTTATGAACTTTATCGATCGTTATAACTACTGAGAGTAATCACTCCCAGTTATTTTTATGCTTAATTTTTTTAGTAATAGAATAATTGCTGCAAAGGTTAACTGAAAATTCATTAGGGCGCGGTCAGATCGCAAGCTTTCAACTAGTGGATAGTGTCCTAGTAAAGTTATAGTCCATGACGGCCAGATCAGTGAGCTTTAAATTTGAGGATAGGCGTAAAAATTAGCCTCAATAAATACTATGGTTGAGCTAATATATCCTGGCTCAACTACACTAGTTTTACAAGGTCACATTAGTTCGCAATGAGAACTAAAAACTATTGAGCTATTATGTTGTCATTTCGCTCTAACCTAATAAATCAATTGGCAGTTGTATTCTTCGTGAGCTATATTGCATTACATTTATGTAACAGCCATTACTTAAACAATAGTCACATTTGGTGTTAAATTTTGAAGAATTGAACCATGTAAACAAAAAAGTTAACCATTCAACAAACAGCCTCCTTACAAATTCAATCGAATTCGCTCAAACTGAATGCCAAAAGTGAACCGTGTAACATTACCTTACCATGTAGTCATTACTAGCGGAAAGGAAAGGGATACCATTTTTACCCATGACGGTACGGAGACGATAAATGCGTTTGGGGTGAGAGGATGTATGTGCAAACCAATGTTGCTATTTATCTCCAAAACTACTAGTCCGATTTTGATGCGGTTTTCATATCTTTTCTTCTCTTTATGTGTGTAATAAACCTATGCTCTTTAAAAAATTTGAAATAACAAATAAATTCATGTGGCAGTCGAATAGAATAGAAGGTGTTTCACAGAACGGTCCCCCGACTGCCATATGAATTTCTTTGTTTTAGTCTTGTTACATGAATTCTTTAAGTCGGGGGTTTTTAAATTATTTTATCCTTTTCTTATTACATTTAATCGTCATGGGATTTTTAAAAATTTTTAATTATCTTTTTATTATTGGGTATTTGGATAGCGTGCATATTAATGAAAAAAAAAACACAAAAATAACAAAGTCAAAATCAAGGGGCCCCTATTTCTGTCTACAGGGACTGTACTGTTAAAGGAACCTAACACGAAGGAGATGACGGGGGATCGTTCGCTCGCTTTGCTCGCTCACTCGGGCCCCCGTCATCCCCTTCGAACCTAACCTGTCCGAGTCGGGGTGCCCCAAGTCCCGAGCTCGCTTCGCTCACTCTTGCATCCTAAGTTGTCATTACAAATGTGTTACATTATACCAACATAATATACGTATATTATGTTGGTTTAGTGTGCAGTGTAGTTAATTTGTAGTACAGTCATTTATTTGATATGCAGTAGGTTATTAGTGGAGAAATTTTGTTTGCTTAAATTTCTAAATAGAGGTGCAGTTAAAAATTCCCTAATATAAAATAGTAGGTATTAAAAATGCTGACACAAGCAATCGAAACATTTATAGTCATGAAATTCACTTACTTGTGCGAGCTTATTCCGCTGCCTTTTTGATAGCGACTTTTACAAAATGCGCATGCTTTCAATATTATATACACATTGAACATATGAACATTTTTATATACACAAAATTATTTATACATAAAATACACAAAAAGTCTGAAAGAGCGTGTCAATTTTAGTTCCGAAGTACCTCGAGCGGGGCGCTATGAATCGGCACAAAAAACAACTGTCATATCATAGACTAAAGTTAGTCCAGCGAACTTGTATGATAGAGCTCATTGCATTGACGAACAGGTTTTGAATCTTTTTTCTGATCATGTCGCGGTCCATACCTAGTATTCTATAAAATATGTTTTTGAGAAAAAGCTACGCAGATGATGATTCTATAAAATATATTTTTGTTCACAGGGGAATCAGATTCCGAGCCGAGTCGATTTGAAGTCACATCGCTTGGGAAAAGAATTTCGGTCGGAATGTCTGGAATGATCACCAAGCTGAAGACTGTACCTCCTCCGACGCCTCCGCAACCGCTGGAGAACAACCCCATCTTGCAGTTCTTCGAGGTGGGCCCGGAGAGCAGCACAGCTGGACCTGGACTCATCTGGCGCGTCCACGACGCCTACCGGAAAAGTGATGGCAAGGTTAGTACTTTCCAGCTTATCAACACTAAGTTTCTGAAGAAATACTACTCTTGACCTCGATCACGCCTAATCGAAAGTGATGGATGTGGTCTATGCTGGAACGAGCGTGCCCAAAAGACGCCTGTTCACTCTGGCTTTGAAGGCAGACGACCCAGACGCTGGCAGAGAGTTCCACACTTTGGCTGGGCACATAATAAAAGTGGAGGAGAAGCGGTAAGGACGACTGGTTGGGATATCAACCCTATCATACCCTGCAGTACGTTTTAAAAGTTTCGCCACACAACCACGTTGGAAGAAGGGCTGTTTTCCCTACAGGTTGCGCCAGACGTACTTAAAATAATATCTTCACTCGTGGATACTCTTTATATCCGCCGACACAAACAAATATCTCATAAAAGTAAAATGAAAAATGTATTTATTGGCCTCTTCCATCAATAAGTTGGCCCCACAAGTTTCATTTAAGTTGTAGGTAATATTTTGATCCAAGCGTCGTCGCGTTGGGGGACGGCTAACGCGTTGCGCCGTCTGTACTTAAAATAATATCTTCAGTCGTGTATGCTCTTTTAGTAGCATCAATCTACAAACTAAATGATGTGAAATTTATAATCCACCAAGTGCATTTCTCGAATTATACTTCCAACTCAACGCCACCTCAAGCTCAATTGGTATTTCCGCCATAAAAACCTTGGAACTCACTTCGAATGAGTCGACCTTCTCGACTCTCCTGATAAATTTTACTTAGCCAAGTAGATATAAGAATGACTGGTTTATACACAGTTTTCAGCCACGTGCAACTTATTGACTACTGATATTACATATTATTATCTACATACTTTCAAAAGGGTGTATGAGAAGGAACCTCTGGAATTTCTAGATATCGTCCTAAGTGGAAATATGTTGCTGGCTATACATGTCCATATTGCCAATAACATGTTAAGCATCCTCAATTGATTCCAAGAAATTTAAAACTGATTTTATTTGAATATACGTGGACAGCTACTAGTAAAACGAAATGTTTCAAAAGGGTGTATGAGAAGGAACCTCTGGAATTTCTAGATATCGTCGTCCTAAGTGGAAATATGTTGCTGGCTATACCTGTCCATATTGCCAATAACATGTTAAGCATCCTCAATTGATTCCAAGAAATTTAAAACTGATTTTATTTGAATATACGTAGACAGCTACTAGTAAAACGAAATGATTTCAATATATAATAATAGACATATACTTTTATACGTGAGGAGTTTCAGCTCTTAAACCATTTTGTGAAAACAACATTCACAGCTCACGAAAAGATCTGCGGTGCTATTCTGTATAAAATCTCACCGTGAAAACTTAGTTGAAGTGAGCGTGGAGTGAGCTGTCAATAGTGTCATTTCCTAGCAAAGACAAACTCACATCACCTTAGTTTTCACGGTGAGATTTTTACAGAATCGACCGGCAGGAATGTTCAAGTTGACTTTGATTCTTTTCATCATCGTATTAGCCGAATGACATCTAACCGCGTTTCCCTTTTTAAATCTGATTGCATCTGCCTAGTTTGGTAATAGTTTTGTGATTATTGAACTGTGGTGCCATAGTAGACGTTTGTACTAAGTGCTTTGACTTTTATTTCAGTTACCCATCCATCATGTCCAACCACTCTGATAACGAGGAAATCCAACTGCCTTCATTAGGGCTACGTCTTCATCTCTCATATTGGCATAATATTAATCTGAATTGATTGATTGATTGATTGGCTCATGACGTAGTAATAAATATTAGCCAGTTGGCAAAATGGTAGCAGGGCTGCCCTGAGTGCGTCAGACGTGCATCTTGTTGTGATAAATGTCCCAATAAAAGTAAAAATAACACGAACCAGGAACCATTGCTAATGTATGCAGCTAACAGATAAATTGTAATACTTGTATCCAATATGCAATCCTTTGTTGCACGCCAAACAATACATCGGCGTAACAAGCGTATTGAATATTTATTGTCTGAACAAATGAAGTTATTTAACAGATTTAATAACTGTAAAGGCTGTCGCACAGTGGGACGTACCACAGCGCAAAAATCCTTCTACATCACTCCCGTACATTTGTGGGTGTGAGCATTGAGCATTGCAAACTATAAGCGGGACGAACCGACTTGTGGGGTAGTTGCGTTACACACTAACAGTAGCAATGGCTTTTATTTTGACAACTGTCAAAATTTTGACAACTGTCAAAATAAAAGCCATTACTACTGTTAGTGTGAACTCATCAACACACATTGTATTATTGACAATGAATGTTGTTGTTTGTCTTTTTGAAATAAAAAACTTCTTTAGGCGCGTTGGGTTTTTTTTGAGATGGGAAAAACCATTGGACTCGCGCCACTGTTACGACCGTAAGCGACACCACGCATGTTTTGTTTACAAGATGATTAAAAAAATACCCGCTTCTGATGTGTTCGGTTATGTCAGTGAGTGATAGCAAAGTATTCTGTTTGTGTTTTGTTTTTACTCCGGTCGGCACTCCCGGAGTACCACTGTTTTTTTTTTTTTTTTTTTTTTTGAGAAGACAAATGACATATTTTGGGATTAATTTTTTGGCGGCCATCAAAATTAATTACTTACATATTTTTAAAGTACACATAGAACGCATAATTTTTTACTAAGGCATCAAAGTCGAGAACAATTTGGGTTCGGAGATTTACTGTGTAATATATTTGGAGGCGGATAGAAAGATAAAATCGTTGTCCTCAAATTCATTAAATCGTTGTTGTCATACAAATAAATGTTTCTACTACTGCCACCATTCAAATAAAAATTAATTTATTCCTGGTCGCCGACTTTTTATTTTTTATCCCTAGTCGCGAAAAAAAATGGGTGATCGCCTTTTTCGAACATAATTATAAAGCAATTGATTAGCAATATCCTTAAAAATGATTCAGATTAAGATTCGAAGTTTGACAGCTGTTTGAATTGGAATGTGACGCGCGGGCGGTCCCGATGCGTCTGTAATACAATGTTAACACTGACTATTAATGAACACGTATTATGCGTTATTTAATATACGAGCGCTGAGAGAATTGAATAGAACTAATAATTGATTGGATTTTAAGCACCAAATGTGAGAGAAATAAATTGAAATATACTGCAGTCAGATATATGAACTCACGTCAAAATAGCTAAATTGGTTTGTGCTTTCGTGCATTTCAAACAGTAATGCTCATTGCAGCGTTACCTCTGCTGTTAAAACCTCGCCTCTTGGGTTAAAAGAGGTGAGGTTTCCATCAGGCGTGACGAGGGTCAAGAGTGGGCCCATTTAGTAATAAAAAAATAAAAAAACTTTTTTTCCAAATGACGACTTTTTTTAATGTTTTATATAAAAGAGTTCGTTTTTTTTTTTTGACATGACAAGAAGTCATATTTGTTGGATTAGGAAAACTTTCTTTGATTTAGTTGCTTAACAATTATTGAAATGGTTTGACCTGATATATTTTGAAGATTTAATTGCTGATATTATTCAATCACGCACTAATTCCTGCCAACGTGCAATGTTTAAAGTCTTGATGTCGAGCATCATAAGCTCACTTCAATATATGGTGTAACGTTTTCTCATTATTAAAGTATTTTCTCCTGCTAATTTCCGGCCTTCTCTCTCAGCGAACCTTTCTCCTTGTTCTCTGGTCTGACACCTTATTATATTTGTCCTAGCTGCAGAGTATTTCTGCACTTCGAGTCCCACGCGGCGTTGGCTGCTGGACTTCGTGATCACCTTCGCCTCTGTCCAGGAAACTACGATCGAATTCCATTCTTTTTCTCGTTGACACCTAAGCTCCTGACCTTCTTTATCTCAGGTCAACTTTGCTAATGTGTTTTATAATGTTTTTTTTTAAATGTGTTCTAACGAGCCTAACACCCGATTGCAATCAGGTTAAAAGCAATGACGTAATATAAATAGACATCCCGGCACTCGAAAACAGCGTAGGTACTTAAATACTATCGGAACCTAAATAGCTACTTATACCACAGAATAAATAGTACAAGTACAGAAGAGGCACTTCGCGCAATAATTAATAGAAATAGCGACTCTTGCTACTAAGCAACAAAGTGCAATTCAGCGTAACTCTGTCGCTGTCTGGCGCCGAGTGACGTGCTAGCTGTGGCGCTAGGGTTGTCGGCTTGCCGCTGCTACTATATTCATCGTCTATCTACCTACTTGACCATGCATAATATGATTACACGGTCAATTAGGTAGATAGACAATGAATATTAAATTCCGTCATTTGTAATTAACAAATGAAAACAAACCTTTAGTTTTTAGGCTACCTAGAAACCTCTTTGTTTTTAACATTCCTCATTAACTTACAATAATAATATTTTCACAATTTGCATTAATTAAAACCAAAAATTCTGGTTGTTTACGTTTTCACTATACTAATTCTTAATTATCTCTTAAACGCATAGATCGATTTACATGATTCAAACGGATAAAATGTTTTTAGACCTAGACCTTTCATTCCATTTTACCATTTGACACTAAAACCGTTAAGATATCTCAACAAACAAAAAATCACATTTTCTCTTATTCACAAGTTGCTCTCGTACTTATCCACATCCGTCAAAAGAGCAATGCTGTAAACCAGCCGTTCTTGTTGTTCACTATTCGAAACTTATTTAAAATATATATTACGCACGCGCGAGCTCTGCGCTCGAGCGGTGACAGCCGACTGGCGGAGTGACCATGGCGCCACGCGAATCGCTGTAGCTACGGCCGAGTGAAGGAGGCCTGCTTATACGCACGAAGAAAGGGAAATAAAATTAAATGTCATTTACGGAATTTCTGTTGTTAGAGTGAGTTAAATATATCTCTTTAATTACGTTGTCATTCTGTGGTGCATGTCGTGTATGCTCATTGACCGAGCGAATACAAAATGAGGCATGTGGGGAAAATTGGACATTCGATTTTCTCGTGTTGATATGATAGTAGATTTACGGGTAAAATAATAAATTATTTTCGATCTTTAAAAATATGAATGCAGTATTTCGCAAGAGTAATTATTTTTAATTTATTAATAAAACAAAATGTAATATTATAAACATATAAATTAATCTTCGTTAATGTCGCTGGCTAGAAAATGTTCCGAGCAGACCCTAGAGTACTTTGTGGGTAGCCAATCGTCTTCACGCCGTTGAGCCCTTAAAACGCTTAACCACTTTTCACTCATAAGCGCATCTTTAGGTAGTCTTATTATTATATTGATCATTAGGTTTAATAACACGTTATATTCAAACAATATATTTCATCAAAATAAAAACACTAGGTTTTATAAATACTGATGTAGAGTACCCTATCTTCCCCTAACGGCACGTGACTTGCCTCAGGCGCCAGCCGCCATTAGAAGGCATCGAAAAAAATAAAATTAAATACTTTTTTCTTGATACTTACGCATGAAATGATACTTTTCTATCTTTCACAATATAATTTTTACATTTCCTTAAAACATAGGACGGCATTTTTTTTTTATTTGAGGAAGTTATTCACACAATTAGTAATTTTATTGTCACGTACAGCCGCGGCACTGGTTGGTACGCGACAAAATGGTCGTGCGGTAATTACCTTCCATTCATGTTGCCACTACAGAGCGCGGGCAACGTACCTATCTACAGTTTATACATATATCATTGGTTAAAAGTCGCTATTTATTATTCGATATTCGTTTTTAAAGGACCATGGGCACTTTTGAATGAACACTGGGCACACTTTTCAAATTTGTGCAACAGTGATGAAACCTGTGTCATATGACAGCTCTGGGCGTGTACTTTATTTCATTCTATGGCCGCTAAGTTCAAATCCAGCGCGAAAATGTTTTTTTTTTTTTGCGTTTTTAAAAAATGTTTAACATTGTGCAACAGTGATGAAACCTGTGTCATATGACAGCTCTTGGCGTGTACTTTATTTCATTCTATGGCAGCTAAGTTCAAATCCAGCGCGAAAATGTTTATTTTTTTGCGTTTTTGACGACGACGACGACGACGCATGACGCATTTACAAAACGCATAAAAATACCATTTTCGCGCCGGATTAAACTTAGCTGCTATAGAATAAAATAAAGTTCACTTTAAGAGCTTTCATATGACATATATGTCGTGGATAGATGGCAACACAGTATAGTGAACAGCGCCATCTAACAATTTGTTTAGTAAACGAAGAATCATGTGATCGGAAACGCAAGCGAGCCCTACCGCTTGGACACGATCGTCGGTAGAGGGGATGCAGCGAGGACTGGTGAAGAGACCGAGTGTTGCGACAGTCTACAGTCGACCGTCGAGCTCGGACAGTCTCGGCAAACGCTCAATACCAACGCACGTGTTTGTTTCCGACGCACGTGTGCGTTTCAGTTGTTAATAGCTAGTTTATTAAAGTTACTGTAAATTCAAATAATCTTTTTGTTCGAGTACCCACTGTAGTGCCCACACCTATCTAAACTATGTCGGATCGTGAAGAAGACCCGATGTATCGCATCTCGGCCACCCGGTGATGCGACATATAATTCATCACCGTTGAACTATGTTGAACATTTTTTTAAACGCAAAAAATAACCATTTTCGCGCTGGATATGAACTTAGCTGCCATAGAATGAAATAAAGTACACTTTAAGAGCTTTCATATGACATATAATTCATCACTGTTGAACAATGTTGAAAAAGTGGGCCCAAAATGACTCATGGTCCTTTTATCCTAAAAAATATCCTGAATTTGATAAACCTCCTTTTTATAATTAGATTTCTTTTATACATTTTATGTCAAAATTGATTTACAAAAATTATAAGTACTTACGTTTTAAAAAAGTAGTGGATTTTTTTATTTTCGCTACATCACGTAATTCTTATAACAACAATAACCCACTGTTCTCGGTCACACGGCTACGTGCTTACAACCTTGAGGCATTATCAAAGTTACGTTGGACAAAACCCCTCTAATACATATAATATTATACTTTGTTGTATCGGAACTGTGTGCTAATATCCTGTGTTATAATATCCTCCCGACCTGTCAGTCGACGTATTTTGTACTTATACTTGGACACGGAAAGCATAACAGACTTAATTACAAAGCAATTTCATGGTCAAAGAATAAATCAGGACGACCTACTTATCCTATTTAAATTAAATGCCAAATACTTAATTTGCAGCAGTGAACAAAGACAAAAGCTTATGATTTAAAGTTTTGCTTCAAATTCGCTGTCGTCGAGACAAAGTTTAAAATACTCACAGCTTTTCTAAAAGCTTATGTTCGCGTGCATAAATCTGTTCAGAAACTCAACTCGCGGTAATGCAAAGTGAAGGTGGAAGGTATTGACAGGACCTTTTTGCGCGCACGTCCGACACAATAGAGAACCTAGTCAAAGGTTTTATTTGTTAGAGTACTGCCACGTCGATAGAATGTATTGTTGCTTGAACACTGACTGGCTATTTGACTGCAGTGGGTTTGCCGCATTCGGTTTTGGATTACTTATTACGAGCATCGACTACATGGCAGTCAGGGAAATTAATTCTTATGCAAGACTGCACGACGATTTGTCGTATTATACCCATTTCATATGAAACCGAAACCATTGCAGCGAAACCGCAGGTATACCGCAGTAGTTCCGCCATGACTTGTCCATTGTACCTACGGCAAACGACAGGGAGTTCCAGGAGAGAGAGCGCCGCTCCAGGATTATTTGATTAAAGCTTACAATCATAATGCGACGAAACTGAAAAGTACTTATTGACACTTACATGAAGGTAACCCTATGTCCTATATTCAAATGCACACACACTCATACATAGGTACTCACACACGCACTCACTCGACTCACTACACCACTTCTCATTCTAATTTGTTTTATTGCATTTTAATTTTAAGATTTTTGCTATTGGGTTTTGTTTTTTATACGAAACTTTTTACTTTTTGGCTACATAAGTATTATACTTACATGATTAATGTGATATTCAAATAGAGAGTTGAAACTGACTCTCCTAAATACAGATTACTTAGTAATCATAGCTAGGATAGCAGCGATTCACCCAACAATTCGTTGTACCTACACCATGTAGGTACTCGTAATTAATAATGCATACTTTCTAGGTCCCTCATGTACTACGAAACCTTTATGTGCCTTAATAAATTTATTATTATTATTATAATTTTAACGAAATCGTTGTATTGCAGGACTCATAATGCATTAGAGAGTGTTTTACGATCGAAACATTTTTTTTTACTTCTTTTCTGCAACAGTTTCTAATTGTTATACTCCTGCTAGTACACAGAACCTACTTAATTTATATACCATTGTATAGATCATTTAATGAAGATTAATTATGTACTTTTCAAAAATTAATTTAATGCAGTAGAATCAAAAAAACAACCAAAATATAAAAAAAAAAAATATATTTTTAATAGATTCGTTTCACTAGGAGGAATCCTATTGAAAATGGCTCTTTTATCCAAAATTATAATAAATAAAAAAATAACTAATACAATATCTATGGTTTTGTGTACGTTCAAATCAGCATTATGAGTCGTGCACTTATGGATTTACCCATTTTTTTGTCCTATCTAAACATGGATTTGGATGGGAAATCATCAAATGACCCCTCCCGCTCTGGGAAGAGCGGAAGGGAGTGTCAGACTGTTACTGACTAAAACCCACCCGTGTTCCTTCCTTAGCCCTTTATGTTCCGGGCGAGGGGTAACCCTTTCGGACAATCCCGCTGATTAACAGTTGCCCTTACTCCAGATTTGATTTTGCCCGTCCGAAGAAGTTAATTAATCGAGAGTAGGGTTCATTTTGAGGTTTCGAAGTACCTTCGGAAGGACCCGTATCTTCGTTGACGGAGTTAGAGTGTGCCCCAGAAGCCAAACTGTGCGGCGGAAGTGTGCTAAGGCCCGTAATGAATGTCAGTTGAGATTTGAATTGACGAACAATTTAAGTTGTTAGTCAATTTGCTTAATAAACACTTCCATTGACTTTACATAGGCCATGACTTGGACATTCATGTGTACGGTAGGTACGTGCAACAATTGCGTGCTCGTGTCAGCGGTCATGTCCATTGCATTTAATTACCGCAACGTGCAGCCATTAAGACAGGACCATGTAAAGTGATATACCTAGGTAGTTTTGAAAAGCATGTAATATGTGGGTATAGTCTGTTACCAAAGTGTCTGACGAAAGCCTAAACAAACCCTGTTCAGGTTAAAATCATAAGCTATCGTTGACTAAAGGGAATTCGTTATGATTACATTCATCTGTTATTAGAAGGTTTCAACTTCATGTTTTATAACATGAAAAAAAAAATGGTTTCAATAACACAATTAAATTGTAATTTAAAAGTTGTTGACGAAAAGGTTATAGAATAAACCTCTTGTCAAATTAAAAACATCTTTAAGGTGATTTAGAATTAGAATTATGGGTTTACAGATTCAAATAATGAAATCAAAGCATGGAGTGCTTTGATTTAATTATTTATTTTGTAAGTGGCACTACACACTGGAGTGCCACTTTACAGGTACATTTTCTGACACATCTGTTTACATTTCATTCGATATTTTTGGTACAGACAACGGAACGATACAACGTTTTCTCTTGTAAGTGAAATATCTGGGTTAGGAATGGAAAAATTATTTGTTTGATAAACACGCACCGCACGTAACAACAAAGGTATGGGTTCAAGTACATAATATAAGCTGATATATGCCTTTAGCACGTTATGTAGGATTATTGCCTGATAGTTTAGCCGGGACCGGTAAAACATTGAGGAGGATTTAATATATTTCGTAAAAGGTGCGTCGAAGCTTCACCTATCTCGACCCTTTTATATTTGTATAAATATTTTTATGGGTCTTACCCAGGGGTATTACCCAGAAACTGGGTTGTGGAGGTCAGGTAGCCAGTCGCTCCATGTAAAATACTGGTATTCAGCTGCATCCGGTTAGACTGAAATCCGACCCAACATAGTTGGGAAAAGGCTAGCTTTTTCCTAACCCATTCAGTTATTCTGCTGGGTTTATTGGTTGAGTCGAACACTCTGGTATTTTCACCAATATTAAACGGTTGATTGCCGTAATTACAGCAACAATAAAACCATTGTCTCGCATTGGTTAAAATACAGTCGTCAAAACCCTTATGCAGCGACCAAACGCGGCGACGGCGACTATCATTACCAAATGCTGAAAATATAGAATTTAGAATTTACCTAAATCTACAACCAATTGAAGCTAGCTGAAGATGATAAATGTATTTATACAAATAAATACAAATGCAAATACAAATGTTTTATTCAAGAAATTTGTTACAACAATAGGTGGTTGTGTTTGGGGACTCCTTTTAAGCAATTTTTGCCTGTGTTAGGAGGCCCCGCTCTTCCATAGCAAAATAATTACATCAGTAACAAATATGTGGGTACACTTATGCTTAATTACTTATTTGCTTTTATAATATTTCTTTTTTAATTTATAAAAAAGGAAAAAAAAATAAAAAAACTAAATAATAACGTATTAACAGCAAAAACAAGAAAAATTGTGTAAGAGTGTGTGTGACTATGTGTGATGAGTGTAAGAGTGCGTGTGTGTGTGAGTGTGAGTGTGTGGAGCGTGTGTGTGTATGTGTCTATTTGATTTTTTTTAAGTGCCAGTTTTTGTTTTTGTATATGTGTAACAATTGAATAATTAAATTGTTATTACGTATCTTGCTATTTAATGTACTGTAGAAGTGCCTCGGTCTCTTCATACGTGAGTTTTTTGATCCAATTAATTACGGTTTTCTTACAATCATATGTGTTTTTGGTGTATATGAATATTTTTTTGTTTATCTTATTGAATAATTCGGCTGAGCGTTTATTAAATCACGAGAAATAAGTTCTATGGTTTCTGTATAGAAGTAGTTTCTGTCTACCCTCATAGGAAGAAGGCGTGAGTTCATGTATAACGAACATAACGCAGGTAGTTTGTATAGGAAGTTCCTACACGTGCCTTTGATATGCCACTGATTTCATTACCGGTACGGTCTATTAGGTCCCCACACGTGAATACTAAAATTTTCTAGACTAGCTATTGCCCGAGGCATCGTCGGCGTGACTGTCGAGAACAGTCCCACGGGAACGTACTGCCGGAATTAAAAGTACACTATGCGTTAATCCAGATTATAAACTATCTGAGTGCCGAATTTCATCCAAATCCGTTAGGGGCTTACAGGATCTAAACACAAAAAACGCAAGTTTTAGAAACAATAAAAGTATGATCGACTACAGTAAACAAAATCAGAAAAATATATGATATTCTTCGGGATATATGATAGGTAGATAGTGTGTTGAAAACATAATACAACTAATTTGATACGATAGAAAAAAATCATGAAGATACCTATAAAAACTTTCTTTTTGCAATAAAAACCATACTAATAAACATACAACCATTATGATTTTTTTCAGATTATTCTACAAGCAACATATTAAAGCACTAGTATTTTGATTTTTAAGTCCAAACTATAGATTTTTTGTAAATAGATAATGCTTCATATTTTGCAATAAATTACCAGCGTTGTGTCATCGCGCTTCTCTTTCTTTTCTATGCAATCCGACAAATACTGCGCTTTATGTCATGTAGTCGCCTTAAGGCTTCTGCCTCGAATCTTGCGGGCAGCGGGTGGCGCGGGAGCGGCAGGATCTAATGCGTAAAATCAAATGGACCGGCCGTCGAAAACAGCGGCGCGGCAGCGGCGCGGGAGCGGGCAACGAGCGGTGCACTCCAGTCAAGCGGTGACCGCTCGCGCGTCTGCATTAGAGATTCACTTCTTCTTTTGCCCACAATAAATCGAGCGTTAGGAATAAATTTGAATCAAAAGATGCTGTCGCCATTGTTCAGACATTTCGTTGGCGAATAAAAACAAATATCTCGACGGCGCAACGACGAACACAACACTACGCCGCACTATAGTGCTGCGCGATCTGCCCGCTGGTTTCGAGAACGGGTCTGCGTTGCCCGCCTTGCTCCCGCGCCGCCGCCGCTGCCCCGCCGCCCCGCTGCCCGCAAGATTTGAGGCAGAAGCCTTAGAGATTTTAGCGCCAATCCAGAACATTTTTGTTTTATTATATCCCAGTTTATTATAAAACTACTTGTGCCCGCGACTTCGTTCGGGTGAATGTCGGAACACAAACTGGATTTCATGGGATTAATTTTTTTACGCGAAACCTTAACTGTTTCTCTCTTCCTAAGTTACATTAAACACATCTACCTTACAACATCAGCTATCTGCCAGTGAAAATCTCGTCAGAATCGGTCCAGCCTTTTCGGAGATTAGCCAGAACAAACAGACAGACAAAATTTTTTCAACATTTTTTTTTTTTTTGTTATAGGTACCGTATATATTGTAGCGAAAATGGATGGAAGGAAACACTTTTCGCTATTAAATAAGTTTAATTTCGTTTTAAAAAAATCTGAACATTATTAAAAAAAAAAATAACAATTAAGAAAATGACAAAAAAACTTGACTGTGACGATATGATAAACGATACTTTAGGAAGTGTACAAAGATTTAGACACGCGACGCGATTTTAAACGTGATTGCAATCATGCATAAGTTCCGAAAAAATAATGCAGGATTTGTTACTGCTGCATTACCCCCTTTCCAAAGAAAAAAAAAGATTAGGTGAGGAAGAGGAAAGAAAAAAATATTCAGAGGTATAAGAACCCTGTAAGAAATAAACTAACTTAACCTAAATATTAAGACGATATGATAAGAAATCGAAATTAAACCTAAATAAACGACATCGAAGTGCAGCTGATACTGAATAAACACGAACTCTGGATTTCAATCTAAACGTTATCAGTGCAAACTCCCGACGCGTCGACTAAACCTAGAAAGAAAGAAAACTAAAAACTAATAAGACTAGCCTAACTTAAAAGCTAAAGACTTAGGACCTAAGTAAAAAAGGATCCCAATAAAATATAATTCAAGGGCAAAACTAACGACAAAAATTAAATTAACAACTAAGTCGGAGAAAGAAATGACTAATGAAAGAGACGACATCAAACAACCAAAAAACTTAAGTCAAACAAAAGACTTATTTTTAATCTAATAGAGAACTAAAGCCAAACAAAGGACTGGTAGTCAAAGAACTTCGAAGAAATAAGAAGCTTGCCATTTTGTAGCGAAAATGGATGGAAGGAAACACTTTTCGCTATTATTTCGTTTTAAAAAAAATCCGAACATGATTAAAAAATTAAAAATAACAATTAAGAAAATGACAAAATAACTTGACTGTGACGATATGATAAACGATACTTTAGGAAGTGTACAAAGATTTAGACACGCGAAGCGATTTTAAACGTGATTGCAATCATGTACTTATAAGTTCCGAAAAAATAATGCAGGATTTGTCAATGCTGCAATATGTACACCGTGTAAGTACACCCTATACATAAACTTCGACCAGATGTTCAGACCATGGAAATAAGCATTTTACATTATAGACACTGCCAGTAAAAGATGTGACTTGATAATTAAATGACCTTTATATTCATAATTATTGCATAATTACAAAATTTGTTATAACGAGCTGCGTGATGTTCGAGTGTCGCCGGCATAAGAGTATATATTCTGTATGGCGGACGACGCGTTTCCGACGCACGCGGGCGGTGACGTTTCGTTCGGAAACTACAGAAAGTTTTACTGTAGTGCAAAAGGGCTTTATGCTTGAACAGATACACTAATGAATTCTTATTTTTTATTAATTTTCATACAAACTAAATACCTTGATGTAAATCAGCAGATATGCATGCCTCTTTATCCGAATTGGCAACGACGTATTTTCATTCATTTGGGGGACTGAAACTTGGCAAAACTAAGTTAAGACCCTTTCTTACTGCATAGCTCAATTAAATTTCATTAAATTAATTACAAATATCTTTGTAACGAAACCTTTTATGTACTCTTCCTTTGTTATATTTAATTTGTAAAAGCTATAAAGCGTTTGATAAAGTTTATGGATAACTGAAGAATACGGTGTATATAGGGTGAATTTTTCAAGTGGGCGTAGATGGCCAAATCCGAAACTATGAGGAACAGCGAAAAGTACTCAAAGGAGTCGCGGGTTCGATTTTGATGGCAACTAAAACTGCAGCATTGGATTTTTGAAAAATCTATATTTCTAGCCAATAATCGAACCAGTTGATATTGAAAAAAAAAACACACTGTATTATTACACCATTCGATAGTGTCGCTGATAACCTAAAGAAAAAGCTCATTTTTAACAAAATACTTTTTTTTATGTTGCATAAATGTTACCTACCTGTTAAACCTTAGCTGATTAATTGTTCAAAATGATGACCATTTTTTTCAATACATAGCTGGATTCGACGTCTCAAGGATTGTACTGCATTCAAAATTTGAATTTAGAACATGATGTTGTGAAGGTGACTGTGCTGCAGCTGTATTGAGCATCATTTCGAACGATTCAGGTAATGTCGGTATGAATACTTTAAAATAAGAAGCAGTTTATTAAAATCCAACATTTTCCATAAGTTTGCCGTAAGTCATTACTTTCCAGAATTTGATCCTTATTAGGGACACTATCGAGTGGTGTAATAATACAGTGTGTGTTTTTTTTTAATCAAAATCAACGGGTTCGATTCCTGGCTAGAAATATTGATTTATAATATACTTTTCGCTATTCCTCATACTTTCGGATTTGGCCATCCACGCCTACTTGAAAAATTCACCCTGTATAGGTACATGCATTTAGTAAAAAGCTGTTATTGTGACTTTACAAACCGACACATCATTTTTATTTATTCTAGAAAAATATAAGAAAGATATTGCTTATTCTATCACCTGCCGGCAAAAACCTTGTATTCCGGAAATGATTCCAGCAAACGGTTTCAGAGACAATATCACACTTGTTTAAAGTTTACCGGAATTGGTACCTGAGTACCCTTTAGCTCGCGGCATTTCCCGGTTGCCTTTTCTACTGGTGCCTAGAACGGAAGCACTATCATTTTATAACTAACGTCTTTCTTTATCCCGAAAAATAAGGTAAATAACCTGGAATGGAAGTCAGTTGTTGTTTATCACTATCAAACTTTTACGTGCTAGAAAGTCTGGTTATATAGATAGAAAGTCTGGTTATGTAACTTCAAATTTTCGGACCCAGTGCTGATAAGAATGGTATGGACCAGACCGAGCTTGGTAATATTTTTACTATAGCAGTGTTCATAATCTCAGATAATATACATTCCATCGCCACTTAATCAGTTATCAACTTTATTCGAATGTATTCTAAGTTGATTTTTAAGTGATCATTTGTAACAAAAAACTTTTTTACAAAAAAATAACCGACTTCCAAAAATAACTTTAATTTCGGAAGTCGATGTCTTTGGATTTGTATTTTAGTTTTTTGCCACCGACTTCCGAAATTAAAGTTATTTTTGGAAGTCGGTTATTTTTTTGTAAAAAAGTTTTTATTTTTCACTTTTTAGCGGGTCAGTTTGTAATTTATCTAAGTTATAATAGCCTAATGTCAACTGCTTATCACCTTTTACAAAACATTGCTTTTCCCGATGGAGGGACGTTAATTGTTGAGGAGTTCTCCTAGTAAGAACCAGGAGAACTGGAGCTGATTGAGAAGTCACCATCAGCTCCACTTCACCATACGCATTGTAATGAGCATAAATTGCTTAGCAACCATAATTATTAAAGTAATCGAATCGCAACCCGTGAAATATTTGTCATTGAGTAGTTCCGATGGCCTTTTGTGGTCTTCATCATCAGCTCCACTTTACCAAATCATAATTTCCGAGAGCAAATGCTCAAGTTACTTTAATAATAGACTTAGGCAAGAAAAATCTTGCTAAGGGCCAAGTTTATGTCACGCTTAGTCGTGTAAAGACGCTGTATGACATTGTATTATGCGACTTGGAACCTACCAAATTGCTAAATAGACCACATGACGAAAAGGCATTGCGTGAATTGCAACGATTGAGACTTTTATAAATCATCATCAGCCAATTGCAGTTCACTGCTGGACGTAGACCTCCCGAAGTATGCGCCAACTTTCGCGATCCTCCGCTTCTCTCATCTAGCCACTACCGGCAACATTTGTTAGGATAATTATACAGAAGAAAAACTCGCAAAAGTATTTCACTTTAAGAAGTATTTATTAGTTTTTAGACTAGATGCTGATAATCCTGGCTGCAGCATCAGGCCAGACATTGCATTGAACTTAAAATTTAGTCCTGTTTAAAATGAGCCCAAACACGACTACGGTGCTGTAATTTCAAGGTTTGTACTTTTTCTGATGGTCGACTGGCTTCAGCATCAGGTCTCTATGTACTTCGGTGTTCCTCATTAACAGTACGTTTATCCACACATCGAGCCCTTTTCAACGAGCCTAAACACGATATATCTGCTGTTAGTTGTCGAGGAGTTAGGTACTCTGCAGACTACCCTGACTGCAGCATCAGGTCATAACTTGATGATCATGAGACCAAATGTGGCAAATGCCCTATCAAACATCAAAACAATTTACTAAAACAGTCCTTGCCTGTTCGAGTAACTTCTTACTGTTAAGGAGTTGAACCTTCCATCATCAGCCCAGCTACCTGAGATGGTGACAACCGTACGCAAATACACAAGATACTTCATAAAATATGCGAAAAACAATAAGTGAGCCTATAAAATTTGAGGGTTGCTCTCGATTTCTCTAAGATCCCATCATCAGATCCTAACATGGTGACAATGGGACCACCTCAGAACTATCTACTTTCGAACAAAAAAAGAATTTTGAAAATCCGTCGACAATTGGCGGAGTAATCGATGAACAAACATACAAAAAAAAAAAAAAAAAAAACATTCAAACATCCGAACATAGTACCTCCTCCTTTTTGTGAAGTCGGTAAAAAAGGTCCTAATAAGTTTTTACTTGCAATGGAATTTGAACTTTGTAAAGTATGACATTCAGTTTGTTGTTCCATAACTTGAACAAAAAGGTCCTAATAAGTTTTAGTTGCAATGGAATTTGAACTTTGTAATGTATGACATTCAGTTTGTTGTTCCATAACTTGAAAATTATCTCAAATTCTTAATTCAAATATAATACATACATACATTACGGTGGAGGGGCCCGTGGCTAAATAACAACAGCCGCACAGGTCGATCGATCAGGTTAAGCTACGCTTGCCGCGGTTGGTCTGTGTATGGGTGACCATCTTTACATACCGTGACCCCTCCGTGCCTCGGAAAGCACGTTAAGCCGTTGGTCCCGGCTGTCATTCGTGGATCTTTGACAGTCGTTACGGGTAGTCAGAAGCCCGAAAGTCTGACAACCAGTCTTACCAAGGGGTATCGTATTACCCAGTAACTGGGTTGTGGAGGTCAGATAGGCAGTCGCTCCATGTAAAATACTGGTATTCAGCTGCATCCGGTTAGACTGGAAGCCGACCCCAACATGGTTGGGAAAAGGCTAGGCAGATGATGACATACATTACGGTGGAGCGAAAAGGATTTTTTTAAACTCTTGTTTTATTAATTGACTAGATCCTGCCCGCAAAATTTCTTGTTCCCCCGACCCAGCCCATCGCATTGCATCGCCTGCCCGCGCCATTACTTCGTTTTCGCTTGGCGTTCTTTCTTACTTTTCTTCTTTTTGCTCGGATCCTAAGAAGCCTAGTGTGATGTTCAATAGCCTATAGCCTTCCTCAAGGATTGGGCTATCGAATACAAAAATATTTTTTCAAATCTCACTGGTAGTTCCAGAGATTGGCGCGTTCAAATAAACTCCTCAATTTTATTATTAGTACAGATGACTATGAATAAACATCATTCATGCAGAAAATTAAGATCCGGGCGACTTCGTCTTCAGGCGGCGTACGATATGTAAATCCAACGAAACTTTATTTTCACGTTTGGTTTGCATCCACAAATATGAGAGCTTTAGCTTCTGTTTGAGTTGTTATCGCTCAAATTAATCAATCAATCTCAACAGGTAAATCGTGAAACAGCGGGGCGATTGCGTAACACATTATCAATCGGAATCTGACAGTTGACAGTTGAACAACATTCATTGCGTTTATTACGTGTTGAGCAGAGTTACATTTTTCGAACTTATGAAGCAATGGATAAGAAATTTGCTTCAACATTATTTAGATTCCGATTGATAGTGTGTTACGCATTTAGGGTGCTTGTTTGCATTATATTAATACATTTTCAAGAAAATTGCCTCCGACTAAAAGTGAGTTAACTCGGAAAAAATTTCGTTTCCGGTTTTGGTGAATGATAAACGATTTTATTTTTGGACGTAGGTTTGCACAAACACTTTTACACGTCAATCATATTTTGTTTTTAACTAGATGAGGTCGGCGTTTCCTATCTGAGTCTGACTACTCTGAGAAGAAAGGCCGAAACAAACTCAGAGGTCACAGTCTCTTTTAAAGTCCAGACATAATCTTGGTCAACCACGAACCACGTTAACTACGCGTAAATCACGTTAATGCGTTATTGCATCACTGGAAAATATTTTAACCTTTACAGTACCCACGTTCGTGCGTTAACTATAGACGAAAGTGAATTGCCACTTTATTATTTGTTCTCTGGTCTTGACAATACCACAACATTTATCGAGGTATTCCGATCAGAGCACTGCCTTCAACGGCAGTTCACCGAACAGCACCTAAGCTGCTTCACTTCATTTGCATTGAAACAAAACTCTGATGAGTGCGGTTAGGTGGACGAAAGGCATTGGAAATGAGCTAGATTACATTAAGCAAGAGGCCATTGAAGCTATCTCCACAGCATTAACAGATGTGATTCCAGATTTGTTGAGCACAGATCGAAAATACCTGCATCAAATTTGCATTACAATTTTTCAAGGATAAATCTCGTCCAGAGCAGTCCCTGGAAAGCTAGATTAGTCTCCATAACTAACTTGCGCTAACAAAATCCTTCGCATAACTGTGTGGGAACACCTAAAGCATTGAAAGATATCAAAGAACTCGCCATCTTCATCATTAAAACTTTACACATGAAAGTTTGTTTGATATCAAGTCAAAACAATCATATACGACGTCCCGTTCATGCTTTTATCATAAATGAAGATACCTCAATAGTCTGAAACCCTGACACAGTTACCAAACCACCACTAAAATGAAACTCAGCGACAGAGATCTCTTAGATGAATTCTCTTCAGGAGACAGTTTGTTTGAGAGGTTTCTCAAACTACGACAAACTGTCTCCTGAAGAGAAATGCAAAAAGAGAAATGCCTAAACGTTCTCTACTAACTTTTTAATCCTTTGTATCTTGCTAATGCGTATGAAGTTTCATTAAAATCGGTTCATTAATTTCGAATAAGGGCTTGAAAGTTTGTATGAAATGCCGTACGGCGTAAACGCTCTTAACAATATGGGGTCCGCATTAAAAAAAAATTAAAGTTCTGTTTATATCATTCCTTCCATTTGGTGATTTCAACCGGATGATTTATTTCAGGTAATTTTACTGCACTGGGCCTGGCCTGTTAACACAACCTTAACCTAATTACGAATTCAAGAGTTAATTTTCTGGAAAATGTATTTTCCAGAAAATTTACTCTTGAATTCGTGGAGAAGAGCTGTTCCTGTAGGAACAGCTCTTCTCCACTTGGTTTTATAATACTTATTTAGAATAAAAAAAGTGACTGATCGACCTCTAAGACAAACGTAGATCTTCTTAACTGGGAAATATTTAATTGAACCTCTAAAAACTATTTGGACTTCTATAGATAAATGAGAACCTCCTCCGTTTTTTCGTCGGTTAATAATAGCTTTTTAAAATTAATGAACTTATTGTTTTTGTGGTCTTTTTTTTAAATTTGTCGCAGTAACTAAGCTAGGACACCCCGACCTGTGGGTTAACCGATGGGTTAGTTTAAGTTAGAACCGTGACCAACCGTGCTACAATCAAATTGGTCGCAGTTGCGTGGCTAGTTAGTGTTTTAGGACACCTAAATGGGAATTATTTGAAGGTCACAAAAAGAGGCATATACAAAACACACAATAACCATGTAATTATTTAAAAACCTATGGATGCAGTATAAATTGTTTTTTTTTATTAAAATAATGTCTTCTTTCAGTAAAATGTTCCATCTACAATATTCAAGTACTTTGCCTCCATGTAGTATAGTCGTGGGACGCCCTGTATATATATTTTATTAGAGTATCCATTAATATTATTTAGAAATCAAAATAGAATTAATTTGAAGTTCGATTAAATACCGTGAAACCATACCAATACCTTGTAGGTAGGGCTATAACTTTACCTACTTACGTAACGAGCCAGACATTGAGCTAACTTCTATGCATGAACTAGGTATCGTGTAAATCAACCATATTTTAGCGAGCTTAACGACCAACCGCTAGCGCTAGACACTTACAATAGCTTATAAAGTGTAGGCACCTAAAACAATACTTAGGTATGTGGGATATGAGAGGATAGTTCAAGGCCCACAACAACAACAATATTAACAATAATGTAATAATATTTTGATTTAAAAGAAAAAAGAGAAAAAGAAGAAAAAAAGAGAAAGAAGAAAAGAGTATTCGTGGAGTTTCTTTCCCGTTCTTCTTCATGGGAACCTAAGCTATAAGCCAACATCTATATAAATAAAAGAAAGTCGTGTTAGTTACACTATTTATAACTCAACAACGGCTGAACCGATTTGGCTGAAAAATTGGTGGAGAGGTAGCTTAGAACCAGGAGACGGACATAGGTTTTATCCGTTTTTTTTTACAATACTTTTATTTACTTATTCCTATAAGTAAATAGGTAGGGTAGGGGTAGTGTACGAATAGGTTAGGAGTAGGTTAGAAGTAGGGTATGAGTAGGGTAGGAGTACGGTAGGAGTAGGGTAGTAGTAGGGTAGGAGTAGTGTAGTAGTAGGGTAGGAGGGTTGGGGTAGAGTAGGGTAAGGGATAGGACACCACGCGAACGAAGAAGCGCCGGGCAGCTAGAAATAATTTATATGGCAAAACAACGTTTGCGGGGTCAGCTAGTATATTAATAAATCAAATGACATATATTATGTATATTACCCATTTTTAATCCCTAAAAGCCGTTGCGGTTAGGCAACGTCGAAAGTTCCTGCACCTGCTGCATGATGCATTCCGTCTACACTAACGCTGTCCGAAAATCGTCATACACACCAGATTGAAAGATAAATAATTGAGTGCTAATAACACGTGTGACCACACGTTTCGGGCTTGGTGCCCTCTCGTGTAAGCACATTTGGTCGCATAACTAATCCTAGAAGCATTTAGGTCTAGGCTATCTCTAAATAGTATAAAACAAAGTCGCTTCTTGTCAATGTGACCGACTTTATTCTTCTTAATTACCCAACGGACTTTGATGCGAGTTTCACTACCATTTAGAGAATTTATTCCGGAAGGTGTTTGCGTATTAAACTTCCAAATTATAATGAAAATTTCGATGTTTTAACGTATCGAACGCGTGTGAAACAGGGGTTGAAAGTTATTGATAATAAATTTGAAATACTGTCCTAAGTCCTAAGCATAATCAGCCTATAATGTTCTCACTGCTGCCAGTAAAATCAAAATCAAGTCATTTATTCAAAATAGGCTTAGAATAAACTAGACTTTTCGAACTTCAAAATTATATAAGACAGTCCCCCAAAACGCCCGCCTTTCACCACTTCCTAGTGTTTTCACAGCACAGCTGTCTGTTCAGTTAGAAAATACTTGATTCTATACAATTAGTAGGTATTCAAAGTAGTTAAGATTACAAGACACAGAACATTAAATTAAATTATTTGCCATTTATCAGCCAGCCACGCCAATATACCAACTATGTAACTACAATAAAAACTATACTATTCAAGCAAAAAAATTAAAAATGTAAACAAAAAGTTACTACCTAAATAAGAGCAACCAGACACAAAGGGCGTGACAGCTTACAATATTTATGCAAAGCTGGGTTATGTTCACATAGCTGTCACTGGAAGTCACAAATGATAAACTACGACCATCGAAGTAAAATAAATAAATTTCAAGTTATTACTAATAACAACAATAAAACCATGGTCATCAAGATGACCGGTTACCACAAGCAGCACCCGTTTAGGAGTACAATGCAAAGATCAGCCATTACCCTCACCATATTTGAGGGAAGGACGCTACTACGAGCAGTGACATCCAAGGAAGCATGACAAACTTGTGCTGGTTGCTCAGGCAAGAACAATATCCGGGGGGGTGGTGGACGCAAAGGCTGAGCCGGATTCCCATGACCCCCCCATCAAGGCGATGAGGGAACACCGCTGAGTTTTAGTGGGTATACTGCCACTCTGGCAGGGAGTCCCACATACTCCGTCTCGTCCCCCGACGAGCGGAGATGCGTAATGTCATTTCTCAGCGAAAAAAAAAAAAGAAGGCAAGAACAATATGATTGATTGTCGAGGTCACCAGCTAACCACATATTGCAATCAACTCATTAAAAAACTATGAGTGAATGAGTGAGAGGGAGTGAGCCCAGTGCGAGTTGGTAGTTGTCACATATCTTCGAATTTTTGGTTCTAGGACATGCCGGTTTCCGCACGATGTTTTCCTTTACCGTTTTGAGAGCAGTGTTAATTAAATTATTTACACAAAGAAAAGCCCCCGCCCTCGAATCTACGACCTACAACTCGTAAGTCTCGGTAATTTCTGCTGGGCCACCCATAGATATATAAGAAAGGGGCCATCACTGCTCCTAAGTCCTAAGCTTAATGGAATCTTAAAAACTATTTCCCGGCTGAAAGGAGGACTTTTTTTATCAAACATGAGTTGGTTTTATGGGGTAAGGGAAAGTTGTGGGACGTCGTCAAAGGTGAAAGGAAAGTAAATCTTTCATCCGCCGCTCGTTAAAAGAACCACTAACAAAATTGATTTGAAGTTATTTATTTCTTCAAAGACAAGCCATGTGGGATGGGATAATTATCCTTATATCATTAGTTCTCAGGAGCCTCTGAATTTCCAAAAAATTACAATAACCTTTACGTATAATCAAAAGTCTAAGTACCAACTTACAGGTTAATAACTTTAAAAAAAACGGACTTGACTGACAAAGGTGGAGATGGATTTTTGTCCCATACAAGCTTGGCCCAGAAATGAACACCAATTAAACAAAATATATTATGAGGCAATAATAGTGTTTCAAAAACTTGTATATTTTCGTTCGTCGTAAAACTTGGTGAAGGGCCACAAGAACCTTACCAAATCTGATGACGTCAAACCTGTCAAACAAATTAAATTATTGCGTAGCATTGCTTATCTTATAATGCCTCCTTTACATTCGTTTAAACTCTGTGTAAAGCATAAATGACATATGACAAATGCATGACAATGACGGGAAGTGACGATAAAGAAGGTGCTGCCATTGCATGCTTTAAAGACTGGACTTATCTAAAAAAATGAAATTGATTCATTAATCAATTATTAAATATCATGTTTATAACAGTGTAGTTATTATTCAATTTGCTTTAAATAGAGTTTTGTGTTCTATGTTCTAAAAGTACTCGTGAAATCATAACAATTTTATTCTTACATGTCATTTGTTTCCAAAACTGGCAACAAAAAGACCTCCCCGAATACTTGACTCAAAATAATAATCTATTAAATAGAAGTGTTTTCTGCAAATGTTTGCCAATTAACGAAAGCTGTGGTGGGATTTCAAATATTATCAGTTATTTTTTAAATATTATTAACTTTTTGTCCGTACTAGGCCACAAAAATCCATGTCAATAAAAATGTATTTGCTAGCGCTTTTCTCATTTATTTTCGAAGCGTTTTACGTTTACAAACAGTTTGGTTTGCCTACCAATTCGTATGGGTTGGTGAATTTTGACGATTAAATTCCTATCATTTTTCAGTATCTTTGATGCGAATTCGCTACTGCGTATATTTGTGTAAGGTGTGTTTGTTGTAGTAAAATGCTGTTTGTCCATTCTCTATGTATATTAGATACACCTCAGGGAACGTAACCTAGATTCAGATAGGTTTATGTTTAGACCGGCCTTATGCAATGCAGGGACTCCTATTTTAGTTTTATAATGTAAATGTATTTTTAGAGCGAGAAGAAAGTTCTTTTGAAAATGTATGCAATATTGTTACATGCTCATATCATTTTGTATATGTAGGTGAACACTCTGTTATTTTTCCGGACATGGTATGCATATTGGAATATATGTACCACTTGATTTGCATAGGTATTATTGTACTTTTACAAATAACACTCGTAGAATAATAGTAATATGTAGTTCAGTCAATGTTGTAAGTTCAGATCAAATAGTAGATGATATAACATAGGTAAGTGGTATTATATTACAAATAATGTGAAATCTCATGATTGTGGATTCGTTTTAATATGGGACATATGAAATTTTAAAAATAATCATAAAAAAAATCAGCTGTTCCCTTTATTTTGACGAGTTATACGGACATAAATGTACGGAACAGCTGATTTTATTTTCGCAATTTCAGGTTTGATCCCATAGTAAAAGTTGTTCACAATGACGAGTACAATGACCTCATAAGAGGTTGTTAATGTTTTACCAACAACTGTATATGCATCCTTTTCAAAAAATTAAATGTCTGTAAATCGTCTTTCTTTGAAATGAATTGAAATTGTTTATTCTGTAAATAGGATGCCATCAAAAACATAACTTGTAAAAAGCCAAGCCTCGCAACTCAGTTCTTCTACGATAAAAAGTTGTGAGATCCATGTAATACCAAGTCGGTTAATTTATTCAGTCGGGATACTTAAGGGACCTTCTGTCTTAAGTTATTACGTAATTAGCTAACCTAACAACATCTTGTAGTGACCATATCAATATTAAAAATCTTTTATGTTTCAAATAAATAGATTGACTTGGCCATCGCATGAAAACACAATGTATCACAGTGCGATTGCCAAGTCAATCTATTTATTTAAAACATAAAAGATTTTACAAAGTTATTTATGCAGTTGGTGTATCTAGAAAAGTGGAACGAAATTGCAAAATATTTTAGTTTTTCCTTGATTTATACACTAAACACTAATAATTGTATTCTAAATTTGAAGCGTCTATGTCTGCTAGAAGTGCCTTAGAGTTTTGATGATCGGTCAGTCAGTCAGTGAGAGAGTGAGTGAGTGACAAAATTAAGAAACTTTGACTAGTTATAATTCTTAATCTACTGGTTCAAATTGAATGAAATTTGAAATATACCGTGTTTTATACAATATAATAATAATAAATTTATTTAGACACATTTTGATGACATGATGCACAACAAACAAAAGATAACAAAACAAAAATGAAAATAATTAAAGATATAGTGCAAAAAAAAAAGTAGCGCTAGACCCCACACTAGGATACCCTGTGTCGTGGGATCTAGTTATTACGGCGTTAATGACACAATATAAGTGCACTAGTGGGTAGTTCAGTTTCGTTTGGTTACTGAGTCTAAACAATATTTAAACTTACTTATCAAAAGGAAACATGCAAAATTACAATTATAAGGTTTGTGTAGAGTGTAGTTTAGTGTAGTTTGTATGTACGTATGTTTGTAATAAAGGAATGTGTTAGGAGGAAGTGTTACACCTGGGTGAGTATTTGCGAGGGACTTAAAGTATGGGAGTCAAGAGAGCTTCAGTCCGTGCATAGTCCTGAGCTGATAGCCACTTAATAACTTTTATTTTGCAAGTACTACTACAATGCCTGCTTGATTACTGAAAATTCAGGTCTCTAGTTTTATCCACAACGAAGTTATAGGGGGTCGAAATTGGCCTGAACTGCTGCGAGAAAAGGATGGTACGGCCGTGCCGCTTTTTGCTCGATTTGGCGGGGGCACTGCCGTGCCCCCAGATATCGGAATCACTTTTACACGTCATATAATACTTTTACTTTTAACTAACTAGAAATACTCGTTTCACACAAAATATTTAGTTTGAAGAGTTAATTTATATCTAGGTATAGCATAATCAGCATATAATGTTCCCTCTCCTGGGACATAGTCCTCCTCCTCTTCGAGAGAGAATTTTGAGAGCAGTGTTTATTAAATTATTTACACAAAGTTAAGCGCCTGTCTGGGTTCGAACCAACGACGAACAATTCGCAAGTAAGTCGTGGCCACTGGGCCACGAATGCTCCTAGCTAGGTAAGAGTGATACATTAGTAACACTTAAAAAAAAATCACGCGACTGGCTATTAAGCCAGTGGCGTGATTTTTATCCAAAGTGATATTGGATAGTTGTATTTTAAAATAAAAAAAATGAGTCGAATCGAATACATACGTGCGTTAACTGTACAGTCCGTTGACAGTTATTTTACCTCTGACAGCAGCAACCTAACAGCAACCTTATTGTGACGAGAACAAAGATCACAATGAGTTTGACAGACTTGTCGGTGGCAGCAACCCAGCAGCAACCTTATTGTAACGGGAACAAATATCACAATGAGTTTGACAGACTTGTCGGTGGCAGGAACCCAGCAGCAATCTTATTGTGACGGGAACAAAGATCACAACGAGTTTGACAGACTTGTCGGTGGCAGCAACCCAGCAGCAATCTTATTGTGACGGGAACAAAGATCACAATGAGTTTGACAGACTTGTCGGTGGCAGCAACCCAGCAGCAACCTTATTGTAACGGGAACAAAGATCACAATGAGTTTGACAGACTTGTTGGTGGCAGCAACCCAGCAGCAACCTTATTGTAACGAGAACAAAGATCACAATGAGTTTGACAGACTTGTCGGTGGCAGCAACCCAGCAGCAACCTTATTGTGACGGGAACAAAGATCACAATGAGTTTGACAGACTTGTCGGTGGCAGCAACCCAGCAGCAACCTTATTGTAACGGGAACAAAGATCACAACGAGTTTGACAGACTTGTTGGTGGCAGCAACCCAGCAGCATTCTTATTGTAACGGGAACAAAGATCACAACGAGTTTGACAGACTTGTCGGTGGCAGCAACCCAGCAGCATTCTTATTGTGACGGGAACAAAGATCACAATGAGTTTGACAGACTTGTCGGTGGCAGCAACCCAGCAGCAACATTATTATGACGGGAACAAAGATCACAATGAGTTTGACAGACTTGTCGGTGGCAGCAACCCAGCAGCAACATTATTGTGACGGGAACAAAGATCACAATGAGTTTGACAGACTTGTCTGTGGCAGCAACCCAGCAGCAACATTATTGTGACGGGAACAAAGATCACAATGAGTTTGACAGACTTGTCGGTGGCAGCAACCCAGCAGCAACCTTATTGTAACGGGAACAAATATCACAATGAGTTTGACAGACTTGTCGGTGGCAGGAACCCAGCAACAATCTTATTGTGACGGGAACAAAGATCACAATGAGTTTGACAGACTTGTCAGTGGCAGCAACCCAGCAACAACCTTATTGTGACGGGAACAAAAATCACAATGAGTTTAACAGACTTGTCGGTGGCAGCAACCCAGCAGCAACATTATTGTGACGGGAACAAAGATCACAATGAGTTTGACAGACTTGTCAGTGGCAGCAACCCAGCAACAACCTTATTGTGACGGGAACAAAGATCACAATGAGTTTGACAGACTTGTCGGTGGCAGCAACCCAGCAGCAACCTTATTGTAACGGGAACAAATATCACAATGAGTTTGACAGATTTGTCGGTGGCAGCAACCCAGTAGCAACCTTATTGTGACGGGAAGAAAAATCACAGTTAGTTTGACAGACTTGTCGGTGGCAACAACCCAGCAGCAACCTTATCAGAATGAGAATAAAGATCACTGTGATTTGGACAGTAATGCAAAATCAGACGTAAAATAACTATGAATGGACTGTAGTAGGTACATACCTACCTTAACTGACAAGCTAAAACGAGACACGTCGTAGTGATGCGGGAAGTTTGCCTCAAAGTGGAAAGAAATTTGCCACACCTGTGGCCAAACATTTTGGAGGCATCATGTATGCTGAAATACTTACCTACCAGCTATCCTATATAAATTATGCTTAATATTAAAATGATTTAAGATAATATGCGTTTTGTCTACAGACTTCATATAATTTTCATAGGGGGTCTTTTGTTCAAGCTTTGGTATAGGTACTTTATTATATAAAACATAGTTAATTCAAAAATTATACCTGTACTCTACTGTGTGTACTTTAAAATATTACTTATTTATTGAATTTTTATGAGGAAACCGGCATATCCTAAAACAAAAATTCGAAGACATTTGAAATATAGTATACCAACCCGCACTGGGCCCGCGTGGTGGATTACGGCCCACTCCCTCTCAGCGTGCGGAGGCCTGGGTCCCAGTAGTGGGAACATTATAGGCTAAGTAATTACCTAAGCTTATTACCAACGCTATATTCTATTAAATTATCTTATATTTTCTAATTTGAATAGTTTTAAAGTAGGTACTTACCTTGTGCTTTTAGGGTGTCGTAGTTCCTACAAGAAACCCTTAATAGTTTCGTCATGTCCGTCTGTATGTCTGTCTGTCCGAGGTTTTGCTAAGAGACCGTTAGTAATAGAAAGCTGTAATTTTGTAGGAGTGTGTATATCAATTACGCCGACAAAGTGGTAAAATAAAATTTTGGAAAATATTTTTTTTAGGGTATCTCCCCTACATGATTGTGAAGTGGGGATGAATATTTTTTTCGTCGTCTACCCCATCGTGTGGGGTATTATTGAATAGGTCTTCTAAAATGACTTGGGGATTGCTAAAATTATTTTTCGATTTAATACTCCATTTACGAAATATTAAAGTTTAAAATGCAAATATTTGTTCCAGTAGGGCGACCCCCCCCCCCTCTAAAAGCTGAACTGCTAGCTTGAAAAATCTAGAAAAATTCACGATGATAGTACATTTCATGAACTTTACGGGAAAACTATAACGGTTAAGATAACTTTATTAGTTTAGCAGTAATAGTCGTTGAACTTCGGTGTTGGATGATTTTGTACCAAATACAAAATCCTTAGCATTAATCCTTTAAAGTGACTAAGATGAAGTAGTTGCTTGTTTATAACGAGTAAAGACATGCATTGAAAAACAAAATATAACCAAACGGGCTACCACGGAAACCTACACTGTGCGTGACCCGACACGCACTTGGCCGGTTTTATTTCTATATGCGTATGTATGTGTTGCGTCACATCAATATTAAAAATATCCTAACAATATTATCGTATCGTGAAATCAATTTGCCTTTAAACAACTTATACCTAAGTATGTATCCCTTTCAAGTAAATTTGCTTCCGTGCTTAGTTAACGAAGAGCTTAGCAACCTGTTCCATTTCGGGGTAAAGTTTATTATGTACTTAATATATTGACTTGTACACAACATTTTGGAGTTGGTGTAGGGGTATTAACTCAACGGCCAATATCCTACTAAATGTGTGAAAGTTTTAGTTACTCAGTCACGCAAAAATGTCTGAACTGATTTAGATGAAAGGCAGACAGATCTACACTAATATTATAAAGAAGAAAGATTTGATTGCTTGTTTGTATTGAATAGGCTCCGAAACTACTGGGCCGATTTGAAAAATTCTTTTTGTGTTAGATAGTCCATTTATCCAGAAAGGCTATAGGCTATATAACATCACGCTACGACCAATAGGAGCGGAGTATCAAAGAAAAATGTTGCAAAAACGGGAAAAATGTTGCCTTTAGCTTCCGTTGCGTACGCTGCATAAACGGTTAAAGTTACGCAAAAATCATATATCACAGAATTGTTTCACTTTAAAATTTAAAAAAAAGTACGTGACAGCATATGTGTATCTTTTAAGGTAGACATATGCTGACTCACTATACTTAACCTTTTTTATGGTAATCAAATTTGTTCTAAAATAATGCATTGGCGCCGATTCTGTTGTTCACAAACTAAACTAAATTTAAGTTCGGGCATCTTTTTCTTTCTATTTCATTAAGAAAAGGACAGAAGATAAATATTAGTTTAGTCCTGTCAAATTAGTCAGCGCCTGACGTAAATTGTCGTATTTTTAATAGCCAATTTTTTAATCTCGTCTAAATTGTCTATGGAGTATCTTAATTTGACAGGACTAAACTAATATTTATCTTCTGTCCTTTTCTTAAGGGCACACCGAGCTTCTAGCGGTAATCGATTTTAGGTATTCTATGCGCTCCGTGTATGTGTGCGTGAGGCACACTGGCAAGAGAGCGAACGGCTAGCTAGACAGATAAGAGCACTGCGCGACTCGCGCGCCGCGCGCGACGAGCCGTGCGCCGATCGACTAGCGAGGTGCTACCAATAGTTATAAAATAATGAAAAAAACGTTTTGAAAGAGGTACTTTTATTGGAAAAATTCACGATATGAAACCTTTTTCAGATTTTATGCAATTTTTAAAATTTATAATTTACCGTCGTTAGGTAGGTAGGTATCTGATCAATGAAAAATGAATATTAGGTATAATTTATTTAGTAGAATAATACTATTACAATTAATTACCTTTTATGATAATTATTCTAAGTACAATAGAAACTTAAAAGTGATCTCAATAACGTAAAATAACATAATGGTTAAATAAATAGGGTAAAAGTCTCAGTAGTCGACCCTATATTTTCAATTTCAAATTATTTATTCTTCAAAGTAGATTCAATAAAATACTTTTGTTACTACGTAGTAAGTTTTTGCAAGCAGATTCTATTGAATTTCTGATAATGAAGTTATATGGTAAGTACTTTGTTCGTTATGCCAAGACGTTACATAGCCACACAAAAGATGCATTCCGTATAAGAAAATATAATGTAAGAGCGCCGACTTCTGTATGGAACATGTTGTTTCAGGAAGAAAGAAGCCAGCAAAATTGTTATTTCCGATATCTTCGGTTAGTACCTATTATACCGGATTATTTTTTACCGGTTCCAAATTTATACAGGTTGTTCTACCCATGATTATGAACAACTTTCACTATGGAACCATCTCTGAAATCACGAAAAAAAAAATCAGCTGTTTAATACAAAAGTTCAAAACCTACTTGACCAAAGTCAAAGTTAAAGCATTTATTTCAAATAGGCACATAAAAGGCACTTTCTATCGTTAAAAATTATATTAAAATAGAATTGATTCTAGTCGCCCCTTCCAAAATGTATGAAATAGCTTTTTTTTTGTGATTTCTGAGTAAAAATTTGGAACCGGTAAAAAAATCACGTGTGTAGTTATTTTAAACTTTTTAGAGAATCTGCTGTTACATTTGAAGTCGGTTAATTTTTTTTTTATAAAAGATATTTTAACGTGTTAAAATTTTACAACTTTCACAATTTTATAACTTTTCCGCTTCTCTTCTGGCATAACAGTCGCGGAAGGCATAGCTTTTTTCGTTTTGCTGACTCTTTCTTGTCTATTGCGTCTAAAATATATTGTGTTTGTGGCTCACGAATTTCTATTTTTCTGTCCAGCCTTGAATCAATTATTTCTAGTAGAAGACAATCAAAGTAATATGTTTTTAATTTTGTTTCCATACTGTTCTTCCAGAATTCGTTATCTCTTTTTATTGTTTCTATTTTCATATCTTTTTCTGTCCACATAACAAATAAACATAATTCTTTCCTAGTAATGTGGAGCTGACCCTGCAGCTGGTAGAACCAATCGTGTTGTTTATTTATTGTCAAGTTCCCATTCTTCTCGAGTTTCCAGAAACTAATTTGTTTTTGTGCTATACCTTCCTTGACTGTTATGTCCTTAGCCGAATACGGACACTTAACTTCAATAATTTTATCACCTATCAGTCTGTCTGGACTTGCCGCCAAAAACGGCAGTTCAGGATCGACGAATAGGCCACATTTCTGTATACCGTTGAAGTAAGCTTCTTCGTCGAGTTTTAGTACTTCAGCCAATTGTAGGGCGTAGGTTCGAACCCAGACAGGCGCTTTACTCCGGGTAAATTATTTCATCACCACTGCTCTCAAAACGGTGAAGGACACATTGTGAGGAAACAAAGGCATGTCCTAGAACCAAAAATTAGTAGACAATAACATGTCTACTAATTTTTGGTTGGGCCAACCCGCACTGGGCCCTCGTGGTGGATTACGGCCCACTCCCTGTCACCGAGAGGAGGCCTGTGTCCCAGCTGTGGGAATATTTTAGGCTGATTATGCTTATGCCTGTGAGGAGCGAGCTGCTAAAGCAGCCAGCGAGGTGTAATGAATAATATTCATGGGTAGAACACCCTGTGAAAAGTAGAGTAGTGATCAAAAATTGCCCAGCATAATATTATGGCTATTAGGCTATATATTTCCAGTATAAGCTGATCTCATTGTACGGAAATCCTATACAATGCGAGATCAGCGTATCATTATCATCATTTCAGCCGAAAGACGTCCACTGCTGGACATAGGCCTCCCCTTATTTTGTGTACCTACGCATATCTTATAGAAAAAAAAAATGAGGACAAAAGCAACAATAATAATCAATATCGGACTTAGTTCATGGTAATATTTTCTCTATGTGTACATTTTACATTACATTTGATTTAATTACGACGAATCATTGGGTTTGAACCTATATACGCCCTACAATTGGCTGAATTACTAAAACTCAACGAAGAAGCATACTTCAACGGTATACAGAAATGTGGCCTATTCGTCAACCCTGAACTGCTGTTTTTGGCGGCAAGTCCAGACGGACATAACAGTCAGGGAAGGTATAGCACAAAAACAAATTAGTTTCTGGAAACTGGAGAAGAAGGGGAACTTGACAATAAATAAACAACACGATTGGTTCTACCAGATGCAGGGTCAGCTCCACATTACTAGGAAAGAATCATGTTAATTTATAATGTGGACAGAAAAAGATATGACAATAGAAACAATAAAAAGAGATAACGAATTCTGGAAGAACAGTATGGAAACAAAATTAAAAACATTTTACTTTGATTGTCTTCTACTAGAATTGATTCAAGGCTGGACAGAAAAGTGGAAATTCGTGAGCCACAAATACAATATATTTTAGACGCAATAGACAAGAAAGAGTCAGCAAAACGAAAAAAAGCTATGCCTTCCGCGACTGTTATGCTAGAAGAGAAGCGGAAAAAGTTATAAAATAGTTGGTACACGTGTTAAAATAAAGCATTATCACTGTCTATTTCTCCTTGCACTGAAATACAAGAATTTTGTTCCGGTGTAATTGGCATCCTGTAATAAAACAGAACATTTGATTCAATTATAATTACTTTATTCATCAACATAACTTTTTTGGATGTGTAAGACTTATTTCATAAAAATAATTAGTTTCTGAACTTACAATTCCAGAGTTTGATAAATTTTGGACTCGGTGTCATCCATGAATTTTTTTTTTTTTAAGGTAATGTGGTACTTACTTAATTTATAAATACTTAATTTATTATAATGTTTTCTTAGACACATCCTATTATTTATACGCTTACCTCACCAGTTCTTTAGATGACTCTTTGTTTTGTAGTGAAGTGCCAACAACTGGTACATTTACCCTATAAAACAGAAAAAGATAAAGAATTTTCCAGTGTACCTATTTTTTTAAATATCGTAAGTAGGTCGATAAGTGACAACTAGGTACTTTTAATAACTAGGTATAATAGGTAGGTAGGAAGATTAGACTTACGAAGCCACAGTATTCTCTTTATCCTCAAAATTTTCTATCTGTAATTTGTCTTTCTCTCTCGTCATCAGATGATTCAAAATTATTTGCAGTGAAATGTCAACAACTGGTACATTTACCCTATAAATAGAAAAAATAATAAAGAGAATGGTTCAAATCATAGTAGATTCAATTTAGTCAATTTTGCCTACCCCGGAAACTGTATACTTACCCTATTAAAAAAAATAACAGCACGTAGTAGGGCAATTAGTAAATAAGTAGGTAAATATACGAGTTTTACTTGCTTCATTTTTTCATGCAAGCTTTTAGCATTGGTTTTTCGCCAACCCCTTCTCTCCCTTGATTTCTTTACTTTGTTCCCCATTTCAAATACGCTACAGTGAATTTTCACACAATTTTCTTCGTTACGTTATTAAATCCGTGCGTAAGCGCAAGCGACACAGGCTCCCCGTCCGATGGCCGAAGCAGGACTAAAGCGGCAGTGTTGCCGCAACTGAGTTCTCAAAAGGTACATATTCAGCGCTGAAAAGGTACATTTTGGGTTAAAAAGGTACATAAGCAACTAAAGCAACGCTTTTACCACAGTATAAAGATCATACAGTATTGTAACTCGGCCGTAACCTTGAAATAAATGCCTACAGCCGCGCGGTACGTGAACATGCGATAGGGCTGCCCGCCTCCAGCATTTTAATTACATTTGCCTACTTTGTGTTTCCATTTAGTTTTGTTATTGTATTTTACTGTGTGTAGATACATAAATAATAAAATAAATAAATAAATATACTTTTTTTATATAAACAAATAAAATACTTTGTGAATTCAATAGGAAGTGTTTAATAAAAATGCGTGTTGTTTTTTGATTGGTAGATTTAATTAAAAATCCATGTTTATGTTTGAATAACAAATCTTATAAATTTGCGTCCGAAAAATATTTGCGCCTCGACTGAGACGTACGAAATGCTTTATTATTCAATTTTAAAGTATAAAAAATCCGCATTATATTATAAGTATAAAGCTTAATTAAAAATTGTTGTGGGAAACATGGACAAGGTGGGGAAAAAGGAATATATTTTACTTGGTTATAGATACCTGCAGCTACTTTACAATTTATATGTTTGGTTTTAAATGAAGTTCGGAATATTTCCTCCATTTTTTCTATATATTCCACAAAATCATCGCTGGGTACAATCAAAAAAGGTTGCGAATTAATCTTATTGTAGTCCGTATATCTTAATCATAGTATAATCTTATTGTAGTCTTATTGTAGCACAATATAGCCTACTCGTCATATTAAATATGTACTTGAACTTATTTTTAGTAAAAAAAATCGCGAGGTTATTGTTAGAAAAAACACACACCGTCCGTTCGTCACTGCGGCACAGTCGCGACTGTCTGCATGCCGAGCGCATGCCGAGGTCGAGGCGCGTAGGTATAGCTCGCGTTTCGTCCGTTTGTATGAAGTCGAAATACTGTATGATCTTTATACTGTGCTTTTACTAAAATCACTCACTATCACTACTGCTTCTCTCTCTCTCTCTCGCAATGAATGCGAGACCGGGAGAGACTGCCTGCTCGCCAGCAGAAGTTCTATTTTTTGGATTCTAGGTTTAAGAAAAGTTACCTATCTAATATTATAAAAATCCGTGTCTCCGAAACGGCTCGACCGATTTTTATGAAATTGTTTATGTATATTTGTAGGTATGAGAATAGGTCGCAAAGTATATTTCATACCGTCAAAAGCAAAAAAAATAGGAAAAAAATTAAATTGTAATTTTGACAGGACGCAGCGTTTGGCGGGTCAGCTAGTATTATAATGATAATAAAAAAATCCCCGCTGTGTTATGATAGGTAATCATTGAATTGTTTCTCGTGGTTAATATAATGGAGAACTCACACGATAAAAAAATCGAAATCGTGATTGTGGTTGAAGTCTGAAAATTAAAAAAAAATATACTTATTAAGCTCATAATTTGTCAGTTAAAATTAAAATAATAAATTTATTATGTTACTAATACTACAATCAAGTCATGCATGTTTGTTGCAACAAATGCCTTCACCAACCTTCTGTTAGCTCAGAAGATCTAGGACGTTAGGTATGCAAGCGCACCCTGTGAGTAGAGTAGTCACAGAACTCACAGAGTAGTGTATGTTCTCGTTCTGTATCGTATAGGTCTGTGTCTATGGTCACTTGGAAAGCGCGCTCCGCGCCGCCCCTGCCGGCGCCGGTCCGATCGGATGATACACGATACAATGTCCATTGCCTACCCTCGGCGGAAGCGAGACAGAGCTACTTCCTATTCCTACATTACGTAGGTCTGTGACTTCACAGACCATCGCATCGGTACTTAGGACCGAAGACCTATCTCGTTTTGGCGGCGGTTTCAAATTTTGGATGTTAAGTTGAAAAGGTACGTAAATGGACTCCATTACACATGCCACATGGGAGGCTTAAAAGGTACGTCAAATGTGTAAAATGTACGCTAACGGCAACGCTGTAAAGCGGACAGGAGGGAGGCGCGGTAGCTCTGCATAAGATGGGCAAAACTCGCGCGACTTTAGGTATTTCCTTCTTAATGTTAAACAAATACACATTTTGAAAATGTAAAGTGTATACGTTATATAAAACATGTAGTTTTGTTATTATTCAAAGACTGATGACATTCCGCGAAGAATTCACGCCGTACTAAGCGTTTGTTGTGTTTTTTAGAGATAACTTTGTGAATTTATTCTATCGGGCCAACTTTATCAAATCGTGTTTTCATTGTGTATACTGGCTAGTATATATGCCCAATAATGCCAATTTAATTCCTTAGATTTTTATTTAATTGTTTACTACCTCAAACAACCGTTATAAAAACGTGTTTTTGTGTATAAAAAGCTCGGTGCCCCGTTAATGAAATATAAAGAAAAAGATGCATAAACTTAAATTTAGTTTAGTTTGTGAAAAACAGAATCGGGGCCATTATTTGCGAAGGTGTTTTTATACATAATATTAACAAATACGTTATTCATCATAAGTATTTAATTTTGAACAAAATTGCCCTTGACATCATTTGATTTCAATTAATATCTTACCATTTCTTATCATATTTTTAAAATAATACTAATAATAAAGCTGAAGAGTTTGTTTGTAAGCTCTAATCTCTGGAAGTATCGATCAGATTTATAAAAATCTTTTTGCATTTGATAGCCCAATTATTGAGGAAGGCTATGGGAAAGAAAGAAAGAAAAGAAAGAAAAATTGTTTATTCTGCACAAACAAAACGCACATTGCAAATAAAAAAATAAAAAAAGACAAAATATACACACGCAACGTGGTCAAAAGCCTCGTACTCAAGCTTAAAAAACTGTTGACAATTTTGTTCATTGCTTGATGTCAGAGCCAGGCACCAAAGGCAGACAACACACAATAATAATTGACATTGACAATACAAATCAATCCGATGATGACGATGATGCGCCCGCGACACTGGCATTAGGACAACAAAACGTGAAAACAATAACAATCAAGCAAAAACAAAATGCCAATTGCAGAGTGGAAAATTAACTAATTTTGTAACAAACAACATATTAAGGACAATTTAAGCCGTGCGTCGCATATGGGCTGTTAAACATCACGCTGGGACCCTTAGGAGTTGAGCAAAAATAAAAAAAGTCAGAGGTTTTCACTAAGCGAAAACGAAGTAATAGCGCAGGCAGGCGATGCGATTCGATGCGACGGGGTGGGTCCGGGGAACAAAAAATTTCACTCGTACGAAGTCTCGGACAGAAGCTATAAATAGGCGTGACGACAGTATCAAATAATCAAACATTTAATGATGTTAGGGGAAAATACATATTAAAAGGATTTAAAACAGTGATTTAGTTTAATTTAAAAACTTGAGATTAATCGGATTTTCACAAAAATAAAAGATTAAAATACTGCAGTCGGCCATTTTGACTGAAACACCAATCACAGCGCATGACGTCACGGGTATGTAAACATCACTGTGGTTCACAGAGTACACTATAGATAGTATGCTGACAACATTTGATTTTTACCTAGGCGTGACATCAGATCCGACGCCATGACACTGTGAGCTGTTTTCGCGCCCTATTGAAAAAATATTAGAAAAATGGCTTCAAACTTCGTTAAACTTTAGTTTATTACCGAAATATAGGTGTTTTCGTAAATAGTAAATGTGTACGTACATTACGGAAGAGGATTTGAAAATCATTCGTCATGCCTATTATAAAGATCGTAAATATTAGTTTTCGAAAACTATCTTTCAACGGGAGGTGGAGAGGGTGTTTAATTTTTTTGAGGAAAGTACGAAACCCACGCGGACGAAGTCGCGGGCAAAGTGCTAGTAGTTTATAAGCTGGATTAACGATACCTTTTATCCCGGTAAAATTCATGACATTTTCATAGCTTTCGGGAGTGCTGATGCCGTAAAAAGAAAAATTATAGGTTCAGAGAATCTTATTCACCCACTTACAAGTGACGATAAACATTCCATAATTGGACAAACCCCAGAGGGACAATTCCAATAATTGAAAACGTTCAAATTCCAGTCGCTATCTCAACTCAGCAATAATATAATTACAGTCAAAAATATAGGGAATTTGCACGTATCTTTGACGGATTCTGACTGGAAGTAGAATGCGGACGTTCTTAAAAATACGAGAACTGCCCCTCTGGAATACGACGTAAGAAATGTAACAAGTAAGTTTTTAAATGTAATAAGAAGTCTGTTCAATCAGGCTAAAATATTTTTATGTCGACATCTGAATCAACAAAAATCATCTGCCCAGCCTTTTCCCAACTATGTTGGGGTCGGCTTCCAGTCTAACGATGCAGCTGAATACCAGTATTTTACATGGAGCGACTGCCTATCTGACCTCCACAATCCAATTACTGGGTAATACGATACCTCTTGATAAGACTTTCGGGCTTCTGACTACCCGTAATGACTGTCAAAGATCCACGAATGGCAGTCGGGACCAGCGGCTTAACGTGCTTTCCGAGGCACGGAGGGGTCACGGTATGTAAAGATGATCACCCATCCACAGACCAACCGCAGCAACCTGATCTATCGATCTGTGCGTCTGTTATTATTTAGCAACGGACCCCTCAATATTCTAAATAATCAACAAAAATGTCGACGATAAAAAGAACCATGTTTGCCCCGCCAGTAATGCTGGTAAGGGATCTATACCAACAGTAGCAGCATTAGGTACCTCTATCGGTCCAATTAATCAAAGGCAGAAAAAAAAAAAGACTACACACATAAATCACTTATGCAAATAAATTTATTTTTGTTATGTTTTTCCCGTAATGAGATGTCGGCTCTTACATGACATGTCTTTGTTTACTCTCTGACGACTTCGGAGAATCTTACTCCTCAACTTTACAAGTGACGATAAATATTCCATAATTTGGGGAACCCCAGAGGGCCAAACCCGTAATTGAAAACAACGTTCAAAATCCAGTCGTAATCTCGTCAAAGCGATTATTAATGTCAAACATATAGGAAAATTATAGGTACTTTTTACCCGACTACAGTAAAGCAAAAAAAGGGTTATAATTTTGACTGGTATATATGATAAATGGTAAAAGATTTTATCGTTCTAAGTACGTTTGCACAAACACTTTTACAAGTCAATCATTTTTTTTTTAAACCAAATGAGGGCGGCGTTTCCTCTCTGACTACTGCGAGAAGAAAGGCCGAAACAAACTCAGAGGCCACTGTCTCTTTTAAAGTCATGACCAAGACTATGGTCTTGGTCAGGTTATATGAAGACCATGTAGATCGATTTCTGAGATGGTCTTTTGAGGAAAGAATGATAGGACCTGTCCAGTCAGTGCACGCATTTGTCAGAAATCGTGCAGCTCAACTCAAAACTTAAGGAGCTCAACGATTCGACGAACAATACCAAAGAAAGGACATTTGGGTAGACCACATAAATTACTCAAACTGCCAGACCATGACAAAAACTAACAGAACAGAGAGAATAATAAAAAAAAAAGAATAAAATGACCCAGATTGTCTTTACATTCACAATAATTAAAATAATATAATACTTTACAAAGTAAGCAAATTATGTCATTGTTTATTTATAATTCTAATGTCAATGTGTACCTATATAAAAAAAAACATTCAAAATGCAAAAATTGGAAGCAGCTCAATCCCAAGCCTTTTTGTCCTCAATATTTAATAGTAGATTATGCACCGAGGGGCTAAAGTTGTGTCTTATGTCACGGGCGTCATATTGAATCTCGAGCACAATGAAGGGTTCGGGACTTAACTCCCGAGCGCAGCGAGGGAGTCGAGAGTTTAACTCACGAGCGAAGCGAGGGAGTTAATACAAGAATCCTGAATGCAGCGAGGGATTCAAGCTAGCCCAAGGCAAAGACACCTTTAGCCCAGAGGAGGATACTCTACTTTTTACACCTACTGTGAGAAAATAATAGCCATAGTACAAAAATTCGCGCCTTTATTGCGTCTACCAATAAGTAGCCAAGACACGATCAATTCGAATTAATAAAAAAAAGTCTCTTCTACGGTTTTGTCGTGTGTGTCTATTGATATCACTCTCATGGAAGTGGCCTTTGTGTAAACTAATCTTTATACAGGGCTGGTAGAATGGTTTTGGATGATTGGCTGTATGCATTTTGAATTCAGAACGTCATTGGAGACGCTCGTGAAAATAGAGTATTTTTGATAAAATGTGATAAATCGACTGTAGTTTTATTATTTATTTATTTATTCACAAAATCCACAGCAATCTTAGCGCAGTTTACTTAAAATAAATTAACTGATGTTACAGCCAATTACTGTTACGGTATTACGACGCGGTACGGTATTTGTTATTATTAATGCCAGTTTTAATGTTATTCCATTCCTTTTAAAAAATGGTTCGTAGTTATCTAATTATTCTTACAATAGTATGTCTTCGAAAACATGGCAACGATATGAAGAAGCAGTCGTTATGAGTTTGTATTAAATCGAGAATATCATCCACGCGTAGTAAGGGTTTCGAGAATAGCTTTCCTCTTTCTGGCACCAAAGGGTGTTTATTAGTAGTATACTGCCAATTTAGCTGAGCATGTGAGATTCCAAATTCAAATCACATTATTGACCAGCGGGTCATAATGAAATCCAGTACAACATTATTGACCGGCTGTGCCCCCGGCCACTAATGACTCACTTTAGGTTAAGGTTGCTTGACATATAATTTGACATTTTCGAGCAGGTGGTGTGAAAAGGTATTTAACGACTTTTTTTGTATAAAAGACTTTTTGGCACAACTTACGTTTAATGAATGATTTAAATTTATTATGGCTTAGAAATAAAGTCATGAACTAAAAAACAATTTTTATTTATCATGCCTTGTTGAGTATCAAATGAAAGGGCTTAATCAGCACATTTCAAAAATTTAATCTTACTGAAATAAGCCCCAAAATAATTTAATAAAAATAATTTTAAAAACTAAAACCCGACTACTGAAAAAAATGAAACAAGAAAGTACCTTCACGTGGTCGCATGCTACTATAGAGGTATGAGGAACAGGGTTTAAAGTTCACTCATACTCCATAGAGAAGGGAGGATCCTCCGACCAGACGGGTGATGTGTCTGGCGGGCAACTGCCCGGTGATTCATGTCGGGCCGTTATATCTATGCTAGTTGCGCGGTAAACTCTGCTTGCGCGATGCAGGATTTTGCGTGACACCAGTATGACGCATTGTTCGCATGTGGCGTTGTAGATACCGCGACACTACCATAGCTTAAAAGTATGTTAGTACAGCGGCATGCAATCACGGGAAGGTAGTTTCTTGTTTCATCCTCTTCAGTAGTCAGGTTTTAGTTTGTAACTATTTTTTGACAGATTATGTTCTTAAAAGTACGAGAATTCCCTCCCTAGAATACGACAAAAGAACTGTAAAAAATAAGAAGAATTGTTGTCGTAACGACATGTCTTTATTTACGCCTCACCTTGCAGTTGTAAAGTCTTCCGTCGAAACGTAAACCTGTACGTGAAAATTGTAAATTATGAAGTACCTTCGAAACTACCACACACGAATTTTATTAAAAAAAACTAGCTTCTGCCCGTGACTTGGTCCGCGTGAAATTTCGCCCTCCCCCCATTCGCCTTCTTTGGGGTGGAATTTCTAAAACCCTTTCTTAGTGGATACCTACTCTTCACAAAGAACGCACCCTCCTTTCATGTCTGTAGGACCAGCGGTTTAGGCTGTGCGTTGATATATCAGTCAGGACTTTGAATTTTAAAAAACAAACGTCATGACTTCAAACTGGCTGAAAGTCAGCACTTTTTGAACGAGAAAAGTCCATAAGAGACAGTCCCCGAAAACGCCCGCCATTCACCAATTCCTAGTGGTTTAAGAAGTGGCGCAAGAAACTTCCCAGTTGCACGGCTGTATGTTCAGATAAAAGAACTTTAAGTTATAACATTACGAAACACACACTCATCATCGTCTGCCTAGCCTTTTCCCAACTATGTTGGTCAGCTTCCAGTCTAACCGAATGCAGCTGAATACCAGTGCCATGCCAGTGCCATGGAGCGACTGCCTATCTGATCTCCACAACCCAGTTACTGGGTAATATCAACCCTTTCATATCAACCCTTTGAAGCCTTTGCTTTTTTTCCTTTGGGGCTTCTGACTACCCGTAACAACTGTCAAAAAATCACGAATGACAGCCGGAACCAACGGCTAAACGACCTTTCCGAGGCAGAGAGACCCTTCCGTGCCTCGGAAAGCTCTTTTAGCCGGTATGTAAAGATGGTCACCCATCCACAGACCAACCGCGGCAAGCGTAGCTTAACCTGATCGATCGACCTGTGCGGCTGTTATTATTTAGCCACGGACCCCTTACGAAACACACACTGTTGAATGAAATTATTTGCCATATAAGTCAGCTAACACACGCCAGTATAAGTCTTGTACCAACATAAACATTGAACGAACGATACAGGCGCTTACCAGTTTGGCGACCGTCGTTCAAATAACTTTGTTAACTAGTTACACTAAAGCGTTTACGTTATAGTTAGGTACGATTATTTTGTAACTATAGGCCAACAAATTATTCCATTCTATACTCAGGCGCGTACCGCGAGAATGGCGGGAAAATAATTCCTGGAAGGATTTGAGAGAGGTCTTTGCCCAGCTGTGGGACAGTATAGACTAACAAAAAAAAACTCAAGCACCTTATAACCTTGAATACATTCGGCAAGTTACGTCAGGATGCGACAAGGTCAATGTTATCGACTGTGAACTTTACCTAGTTTGTTCGGAACGTACATTTTAAACGTTGAATTAAATTGACCTGAAAACATTGCCTTGAAACCAATTCCAATACATCGTTAAAAAAGCAAACTTCATTTATTTTTCTCTTTATTTTATTTTCCAACGTTCCGAGGTAAAAATCTCTTGGTCAGACGCAAATCAATATGAGATGTTTTATTTTTAAACAACTCTGTTGAATGCAAAGCGTTTTCGCTGCTGCACAAGGTAATTAAGCATAAAATATTCACCAGTCCGGTGGAAAAGAACTAACTGGTGCTTAGGTAGAGATCGTTTAATCTAAAATTGCACTTATGCAGGCAAGAGCAACAGCAACTTCAACAAACAGTGGACGGGAGTGATATTTTAGAATTAAACCATCTCTACATTTATAACTGAAATGTAGAAAGTTGTTTCAATTTGTGGAATACGTAAAATAAGCATACTTAATGATAAAGTACAAAACATTTATAAAAATTTTGGCGATCGCGTATTCACGTACCGATTTGAACGCGATCGAATTTTGTAATGGAGTTTAATTACAAATATTATTGTAATACTAGCCATGCGAATTCGTTCGCGTGCATATTGGATTTTACGAGTTTTAATTTTTTTTGCGCGGAACACTTTCGATTTCTAAAATAAAAGTAGCCTAAGTTACTTCTTATAACATCAGCAATCTAAAAATCCGTCAAAATCGGTCCAAACGTTTCGCAGCTTAACAGGAACAAACAGACAGACAAACTGTATTTTTTTTTTTTTGCATTAGTACCGTAAATATGTCGCAGCCAACTGGTTAAATTAGCCGTTTAGTTAACCGCCTGGCCTTTGAAAGTAGTGCTTGCCTTGCTTCGCTCTCTCTCGGCTCGCACGCGGTTGATCACAGTGCTAACCTAACCCATTTGATCGGGGTGACCTAGCTTAGTCACTGCGATCAATTCGGGTCCCGCGTGATTGGTTACAGTTCCAACCTAAACTATAATTGAATATCATTCAGGCCGTTAGTTGAACGGCCGCCGTTTAGTGAAACGGCTAGGCGGTTAACTAAACGGCTAATTAAGTCAGTTGGCTGTGACATACACATTATTGTGTATACAGATAGTAAAAACCTGTTATTTTGACATTTATTTATTTGTAAATATTTAGCAGAATGAGCAGTGGTGGCCCAGTGGTAGCGGCCCGACTTACGAGTTGTAGGTCGTGGGTTCGAACCCAGTCTATACTTAATTTGTGAAATTTATTTCGCTGATCTCAAATCGACGAAGAAAAACTGCAAAACATCATCGTGAGGAAATAGACATGTCCTAGAACCGAAAATTTAAAGACATGTGCTATCCAAGAACCCGTACTGGTCCCGCGTGATGGATTGCGGCCCACTCCATCTCACAGACAGGAGGCCTGTGTCCCAACAGCAGGGCTAGCATGGCCGGAGACATTTTATCCATGGGGAGAAGAGAAAATACTATTCCCCTCTGTCAATTTTGTCCACCCTCCGAGCATGGCGACATGGGTGGATAAACTATTCACGGTGGCAGTAAGCACGAGACATTTTTATAGTACAATTAATTATATTTTCTCCAAGAGATATACTTAAACCCACCATCTAAAGGCGAGGACAAATTTCTCCCTTTGTTATGTTAAAATATCTGTAGTTTTTCTCTTCCACTAGTCGCCATGCTATAGGCGGGTGCGTATCCACGTTTTATCCCCAGCCCATGCTAGCCCTGCTGGTTTGTCCACCGTGAATAGTTTATCCACCCATGTCGCCATGCTCGGAGGGTGGACAAAATTGACAGAGGGGAATAGTATTTTCTCCTCTCCCCGTGGATAAAATATCTCCGGCCATGCTAGCCCTGCTGGTGTAACAGCAGGTGATTGTGTATAAGCTTCATGTTATTGTATCATTAAAACTGGTGAACCCTGTTGTTATACTCATTCCTATCATCAGGTAGGTAAATAATAGCCAGCGGGTGGGCATTTAATAGTTTAAAAAAGTCACTAACATTTTACGACGCGACACTTTTTAACGTTTTATATTCCCGGTGAGTTCGGAACGTAGCTTTACGAGCCTCAAATCGCGTAAAGTAAGGCTGAAGTAGGTAAACGGAAATAGGAGTCGGTGGACGTATTTCGCGAGGCAATCTAAACTTATATTACTTACTTCAAAACAGACCGTACGTAAACGTCCTTGGCTCAACAAGTGTATTTCTGGGGGCCACTGCTCGCAAAAAAGGTCAAAGGGCCGCCTCAAAGTGAGTACAAGATATTTTTTAAAGCACTTAGTAGGGGAGAGGGCTGCATGAATTACTTAGGGCTTACAAAAGGATATCCAATTAATGAAGTCCAGACATGCGCTGCCCCCGATCTACCACATAAGGCCTTCGTACGGCCGTCTGTCTGTTTATTTAAGAAACAATATGAAATACAAACTTATTTTTGCTGCCCATAATATCAATATTGCGCATGCGTAAACATTCTTCCCGAGAATGACACCCTTCACTGTACGCACTTGGCTGGTTCTATTCTTCCGTCTGACATTTCTAACTGACAAAACATGTTTTAAAAATCTTTTGTTAAACCTCGCAAAATCCCTATTAAGGGGCCGGCGGAGCATGCGTAGTTCATAGTAGAGAAAACTTATTTGTCTCATAAATCGTCTTTTAATCAGTTTCCATTCAAAATATATATTTGGGAACCTAGATATTCTGTAATCCCATCGGAATAAATTCACACTACCATAAGAACATGTTTTTTTTTACAAATTATTTTGGTATTACGTTTGTATGAACTATGCATAAGCATGCGTAGTTCGCCGAGACATCATCGAAAAACAAGCTCTGAGCGAGTACCTAATTGATATGATACAGTAAAATAATAATGTCTGACGGCTACCTCACCCTCACAGCACAGCTGGGCCGAATATTCCATCGAAGTAATTAAAACTTACCGCATAAGGTCGGCAGTTACGCTTTGATCAGAAGTTCCGCTGTCACTAGTGATTTCAATTAATTTAGTTAGCTGACTCTGAGACATTGGCATTTACTCAAATACTTCCATGAGTCCTGGCGTATGTTTGCTGTGTGTTTGTTACTTTATTTTAGGATATGAATATTGACCGTGTGGCGGCGGGCATCTACATCATCACATGCCAACTATGCAACACACTGACGTCACGTACCGTGCAACTAGCAAGTATACAACGTCCCGACATCAATTGTCGGGCAGTAGCCCGCAGACACTACACCAGTCTGGTCGGAGGATCCTCCCTTATTTATATAAGATGAGTGAAATTTACACCCTGTTCCGTATAACTGTATCCCCCAAAGTGCCCATAATGCTACTGCGCTTTCACTGTCAAGTTGTTACCATAGAAATACTGTTGAATTGTTGTTAATCTTTATTTATACCTAATATTTTAACATGACGTGGTCGCTCACAATGGGCCTTATAAGATGGCTAAAAGGCACCCAAAGGGCAATGGAAAGGGCTATGCTTAGAGTTTCCCTGCGTAATCGAATCAGAAATGAGGAGATCCGCAGGAGAACCAAGGTAACCGACATAGCCCGAAAAATTGCCAAACTTAAGTGGCAGTGGGCTGGGCACTTTGCTCGCAGAACAGATGGCCGATGGGGCCGAAACGTTCTGGAGTGGCGACCGTGTACCGGAAGACGTCGCGTTGGAAGACCTCCCACAAGGTGGTTCGACGACCTTGTGAAGCCCGCACCCGTTGGATGCGAGAAGCATAGAACCGGTCGAAGTGGAGGTGCCTGGGGGAGGCCTATGTCCAGCTGTGGACGTCTTTCGGCTGAAATGATGATGATGATGATGATGAGTATTAACATTAATAGAATTCTTTAAAATAAAAATACTGGTATTAACAAGGCTAGGCAGATGATGAGAACTCTATAAAAAAGTCAAATTTCATCAATTTCGAATACAGTACCTACCTGTGAGTGGGTGAGCCGATATTCTGTTAAAAGCTATCTTTTATATAAAAGCTGAGGTAAAAATATCAGCCGCTAGGTGGTCGCGGGGTTAATTGCCCCCAGTGCACTTAACATCTATTTTTGTACAAAATAAATGCTTTAATGAAAGTTAAGTATGAGCTTAATGCGTATAGCTGAATCGTCTAATTGGTATTTTGTGGAAAATCCGGTAAAACTCTGGGGGCTCTATTGGAAATCCAATGCAAATAATGTTTGTTTTTAGTGGACAAACTGATGAAAGACGAAGGCAATCTTCGAATTGTACAAAAAAATCTTTCATAATATTGAAAGAATAATACATTTTGTCTAAACCAAGTTCAAGACCTGAAATGTCAATATCTGTATACATTATATACAATGGTAAGCGGACTGTCTGTGTGATCAACGCACAGCCCATAGCGCTGGACCTAGATGCTTGAAATCTTGCATATAGATACCATAAATAGTGTAAGTAACCACTTAGTCAATAGTATTAGTCGTTCAACAGTGAGCAGCAGCTTTTTAGTATTACTATAATGTAAGTTTTTTTTTCTATATTTGTCACCAATATACCTTTTTTTACCCTAACTGTCCATTATTCATAATAAAGCTGAAGAGTTTGTTTATTTATTTGAACGCAGTAATGTCTGGAGTGACCATAGATATATGAAAGAAGGAGATATGCCCGGTAGTTAAAAATACATCAAAACCCGATGTCGCTAGGTTCGCCACACCACCGCGTCACTGCTACACATGTAGTTCAAAAAAAGCAACAAATACAAAGTCGCGCACACACTTGCAATTCATAAATCAGAACGTACTACACAATCAATTATAAACCTTAACTCATCAAACACAGCGTGCATTTACCATGTACAACTTACTCACACAAAAACAGCTATCGTTATCGTTGTGCTGTGTACATATACGCTGGAGATTGACTAAATCGGAAAGTTATCGATTCTTCCGTTCATTATGGTATTAAAAAAAAATTAGGGTCATGAAAAAAAGTAAATAAAAAACGATAATTATGTCCAGAACATATTATATTATAAATCAATAAAATGTAGTTAAAAAAAATTATTAAAGTAAATAAAAAAAAATAACATTATTTTAACATCTTCCTAAGGGTCTACCAACCGGATTTAAACGTCATCTTTCAGGTCTTCTATAAACCGGGTTAAAACGGTTGATAAATTGAAAAATTAACTACAATAGCAACATATTCGTTGGGCAATCGACATTGTTGTCGATAGCCTACGTTAGTGGATCTTCTCAACCACATCACTATCTCGCCGCAAGACACAGCGGCTGTCCGCAAAAATAAAGTATCGTTTTGTAATTTTTACATTGCTTGTCCAGTCACTTAGCGACATACTTAGGTAGCGGATAAGGAGCAATGTATTTGCTGCAAAAATAGTTCAGCCGCTGCGATCTTTGAAAACAAAAATAACATAGTAAAAGCAAGAAATATTTTACGATTGGTTGTTTTTCATGATTTTAAAGACAAATACAGTAAAATACTTTTACATACATGGTAAGTGATTCCATGAGATACGAACTATTAATTTTGACTTCGGTTTTTACAGGAAACCACTGAACAAGTCGGCATTTTTATATTTTATAACGATCACGGTCGAAATCGCACTAGTTCGCGGCCACGGCCATTTGCCTAGTTCAGGCCTATGTTGCTCATGGCGCGTGGACACAGACACGTGCCCATGCCACTTCTCCTGTTTTTTACATTTCTATGGGAGCGACCAGTCGGTTTTGAAAAATTATTTTTGTAATATTTTTGGAAAAGGGGATGAAAGTTTGTATTAAAGTCTGTCAATTTCTTAAGTTCGGATCTTCACATTTTGTGTTTAGGTTGATGATTGTAAATTAATTTATACGTGTATCAGTATTTTTGATAATTTCACCCCCGAAGAGGTGAAAAGAGGGATGAAGTTTTGTGTGTAAAATTTTATTCATTGAGTTGATAAACTTGGCACGAATACTTATCCAAGTAAATAATAAAATCAGTCATTTATTGTTTTTTTTTTAATTACCCTCTAAGGGGGTTTGTCTGGGAGAATTTAAATGCGTGGTCAGGTTAATTTGAAACTCGGAAGTCATACCTATAGAAAAAAGTACAAATTTCAGGGGTTTTCAAAAATCATCTCATAACAGGCCATCCCGTTGGGAGATGATTTTTACAGAGTATGTACCTAATAAAGTTTGAGTTTTACTACTTGCTTCAACTAACAAGAAAAAGGGTATAAATTATGTTAAAGTCAAAGTCAAAGCATTTATTTCAATTAAACCATTAACAGGCACTTTTGAATTGTCAAGAAGTCGGTCAGTCAGAAAATATGAAGCTAGTTGCCCATTCCAAAGCTTAGGTACCTATGGAGAAGAACGGGCAAGAAACTCCATGGACACTCTTTTTAAATTATGTTTTACAAAAATATTAGTACGTCATTACTTTTGAATTTAAAATTATATATAATGTGAGAACGATGTAATAAATAAAAAAGACGTAAAACGTTAAAAGCGTCCAGAGTACAACAAATAGTACTTAACAAAACAACAATCCAAAAATAAAATAATTAAAAATAAGCCGAGGCAGCTAAGAGATGACCAGCACCAACTGACGGCGCCCGTTCACGAACATGACCCATAATCAGCACCATTTAGCTCAACCATTTTGCAGGGAGCTAAATGATCCAACACACACGCCACCGTCAGCGAGTCAATTGTGTGAGCATAACATACTATCAGCCGCCAGGGCACATTCAAGTCAATGGAAGACATAATTAATACTCGGTAAATGGTAGCTATAGGGTACAAGAACTCACATCTGTGCTATGCAATTATACAATACAAAGGAAATTGAGTCTATACAATGCAAAGATAGCCTTACAATCTTCGACAGCTCCAACAGTATTTTCAAGTGTTAATCAATTAGTTGTGGTTGTGGAGCAGGATCAGCATTGAGCCCCTCAATTTTATATATCAATATTTTAATGATTGAAACCCTCAAATTTTATAGGCAAAGCTATAACGATTTGGGTATTTTTTAAAATAACTTCAGCATTTGCTCTCGGAAATCATCATTTGGTAAAGTGGAGCTGATGAAGAAGACCACAGATGGCCCACTAAAAAGTGAAAAATAAAAACTTTTTACAAAAAAAAAACAACCGACTTCCAAAAAAAAACACTACAAATTGAAAAATAACTTTAATTTCGGAAGTCGGTGTCAATAAACGAAAATGCGGAACCAAAGACACCGACTTCCGAAGTTTTTTTTTTAAAACAAGCCTTGTCGGGACGAAAATTGAGGACACTGTTTATTTGAAAAATCTTATTTCACTGATCTAAAAACTTAAAAATTGGCCCGAATACTCATTTATCTAAATCTAAACTTATCTATACTAATACTATAGCCGAAGAGTTTGTTTGTTGCTCTGTTTGTTTGATCAAGGCTATTTAACATGCACGATCTCGGGCGAGGCAACAAGCCTCCTTGCCGGACTACGGAGCACCGCCGTGTCCACTTTTTAGTGGATTGTATCTCAACAGCTTTATTAATAAAGATTTACACGACGTATACCGGAGTTATAGCGCTTACTCTACCAATAAAAGATATTTGACAGTTCATTTGTCACACACATCTGTTATAGCAGGAGTTTTTATTGTATGAGAAATTACGCAACTGTTATTCAGTCCTCAACCCTTGTATAGAGAGCGCGTAACCGTAGTAACCGAAGATCTGTCGGGAGATTTTAGTAATTTTTATGAACGTTCGCATCCAGATCTCAGTCTCAATGATTGATTATTTTATTTGCATTATTTCGATATTTTTCATGAAATGGACCGCAATCCTTTTACTTTACAAGACACAGACATTCGATTTAATATAAATTCAGACAAATATATGTACGGAAAATAGGTGAGTTAGTTACAAGTGATATCGAACTGCAAGTTCGTGGTGGCAGGCTGGCTGTAGAACTTCAAGTTTGTACTGCTGCTGCTGTTTGTAAATAAAGCGGCACAATTTATACGCATACCTGGGACTCTTGAAGAGCAATAACAAGTAGTTTCTAGATTTAGAAACATTTGTGGCTTCAGAAATGTGATTGATGGTATCGATTTCACACAATTAAAATTTAAAGAGTTGGTGGTGATAGTGTTTACTATACAGGGTTATTGGTAAAACAACAACTTCTTAAGAGGTCATTGAACTCATCATTATGAACAACTTTTACTATGGGACCAAACCTGAAATCGCAAAAAAAAATCAGCTGTTCCCTACATTTCGACAAGTTAGACGAACATAAATGTAGGGAACAGCTGATTTTTTTTCACGATTTCAGCTTTGGTCCCATAGTAAAAGTTGTTCATAATGATGAGTACAATGACTTCTTATGAGGTTGGTAATCTTTTACCAATAACCCTGTATAAAACTAACTGAGCACCGCGGTTTCACCCGCGTAAATGTCTATCCCGTGAGAATATCGAGATAAAAAGTAGTCTATATGTTAATCCAGGGTGTCAGCTACCTCCATAGAAAATTTTATCAAAATTAGTCCTGCCGTTTAAGCGTGAAGAAGTAACAAACATATAAACACACACACACACACTCACAAACTTTCGCCTTTATAATATTAGTGTGATTATCAGCGACTTGGCTGCATAGTGAGCGTTTTATACTCGATTTAAATTTCGTTTCATTCAGTTGGAGTTTGTGGGGAGGTATTTTATTGTAACATTTCAAACATAAAGATCAGTCTACTTTAACCACCCTGAAACCTGGTTAAACTAATTGGTCCCTATTTCTAGTGATATAATTGTGTCTTTCACCTCCTTTACTAAAAATGTGTAGATTTTTCCTTGCGTACGTGATATTTTCATGGATATATTGACAAGGTACCGACATGATGCTAATATCTTTAAACCCCCCATCTCCCACCCCTATATTTTTTTTTCACAGAGTTGTGCCTGCGGAGGTCATATAAACTATTGCTCGGATGGCCCTTCTCTTCAGAATAAAAATAGACTCGATGTCTGAAGTCCGTCTCCATAGTAAAATACCGTACGACATAATACTATGAATGTAACAAAAAAAGACTAGCCTCGCGGTATCTTTGTCGCAGACAACTAGCTAAATTAGCCTTTTAACTAAACGGCGCTGTTCAATTAGCGGCCTGTATGATATAACAAACATCATTACACAACAAACAAGCAAACAAAATACAACATATAACATTTTTACTTTGAATGGGAGACTCGGATCACGGATACGTTTTTATTTAGTACCTACAGGCGTATTCTCTCTCTCCTCTTAAGAGGTTGTTAATCTTTTACCAATAACCCTGTATAAACAGAAAGAGATTTTCATCCTTAATTGTGCAGGTGGTGTGTGATTTCCAATTAAAGATAAGAGACATACTAGCACTGACACTGGAGGGGCAGCACACATGATGCAAGAATTTTTAGGGAAAGCCGAATACGACGAAGATTTGAAACTGGGGACTTCAGTGGCCGTTTACTAGGATATTCAGGTTATAAATCTTTTATCTAGTAAATATTGATCGTACCTTTTCTAAACTGTCCCAATTCGTAGATCATTTTTTTTTGCCTTCAATAGGTCACTATTTATGTTGTTAATATTCGCCATTAATATAGTTTTTAAAAACCAAATTATTTAAAGTGACAATTATCGTGGGGACATTAGTTTGACATTTTAAAAGTGTATTCTTAAACTTAATGATGAACTTATAAAGTATGCTTCATTCTTTCTTTCGTTTTACCTCAAAATAAACATACTCATAATTATTTTTAAATACATTTCGAAACAATATTTTGGGCACAATTTGTATTATTTATTAAAGTAAGCATTTACAAGGTTTTCTAAATGTATCTACAATTTGGTAATCTATTTTCAAAACGTTTCCGAAATAAACGTTGCCAGTGACTTTTGTTAGAACAAATCTACAATAATTATACAATGCTTACACACCACTGACCTGAGAGGTCAGTGTTACACCCATTATTGGTAAAAGAAGTATGTAAGTCTTGTCCATAGCTTACACAATGTACAAGTATACAGTTGTTGAGCAAGTGTTTTATTTTTATTAGTAAGGCTGATAATAGTGTTTTATTATTATGGAATTCAAAGTGTCGCACGGCAAACTTTTAAAAAGTAAGTTTCTTATCAGGTGTTCCTTCATAAAAATATAATAATAAGTCCTTTTTATTTCGAACTTCTTTGCGTTGTGGTATTCTTTTTCAGTTGTTTACGAAATGTCTCTTAGTTCAGCGAGCCTTTTGGCAAAGGCCTCCTCTAACGACTTCCACTGAGTCCTACTTCTATATTCCTTAATAGTTATTACTAAATCTACGCTAGGTTAACCTTACTATCTGTTTTAATCTAGATTATAAGAAGAAGAAGAAAATAAAAGAATGCTCCTTAATATTTATTTTATGAAGTAAACGGCTGGAATCCGCCTTCGACTAAGAGGGCGGGAATTATTTATAGACGTTTTCTTCCCAAGTGTGGGAAAAATTAAAACGAACAACCTTTATAAACTGTACCTAAGTTCTTAATTTCAGACGAAAGACGTTTATACTGTAAATTAATTTAATTAAAAAAGAGCCTTAGGTAAGCACGAGTTCGGTTACTAGCCATAGATACAAAAATAAGGTCAGATGAAAAGCTGTCGAATAGATTTATCGACGACTCTTACCCAGCTAAGAGAAAATTTAATTGAACACATTAGGTACCTTTATTACTCTTAGTAGCTTTAATTACTTGCCTTGGGTTAGCACTAGTGAATATTACTTGTAGAAGTATAAACTATTAAAGGGGGTGCGATAAAGTGGCTCGCGAAATTACAAATTTCTTACGTTATTGATTGATATTTCATGAAATAGTCATTCAATGGGAGTACATGAAGTTAGACTTAAACGGCCTTATTACAAAACAATGTCTATCTTTAAACCCAGGTTTAAACCATCAAGTCATTTTTAAATTTCGAACTATAATCCGACTAAGTTAAAGTTCTTATTACAAAAAATTTCGTTAAACTCGAGTCTAAGTTGTCAATTTTGCATTAAAAACTTTACGTTTGTCGGAATATAGTTCAAAATAAAGTAACTGGCTCGAAGGTTTAGGCTAGGTCTAAAGTTAGACCTCGTTTTGTAATAAGACGGTAAGGGTTGTGTTGATGATTTTAATGATTATGATTCTGTAACACTCGCTAATTATATTATGTTCAACATACAACCGGACGGACACTGACCTGCAAATTGCAAAAAAAACGTAAGAAAACTTGAATTTCATTGGCTACCCTGGCGCTTTCCCTTTAAGAACCAGCGGCGGCTCTAGAATTTTTTTTAGGTGGTGCAAAATCTTAACGTGGCGCCTGTCTATGTACCATGTTCCTATGATATATGCCTAATTATGAAATACTTTCCTGGTTGTGGACGATCGGCTTTATAGTAAGTTACCTACTATAAAGCCCATACAGCTCTCCTATGACGGCGCCCGGTGCCGTCGCACCGCTCGCACCGCCCTAGGGCCGCTACTGTTAAGAACAAACCCTTCTAGATAAGTGGGTATCGCTTCCATAGCATTTCGTGTTTTAGTAACGACTTTCAGCCAGCGGGGTAGTTGCGTAACACACTATCAGTAGCCACGGCTTTCATTATGACAGTTCAACAACATTCATTGCGTTATTTACTTTGTAGAGCAAATTTTTTTTCGAAAATACGAAGCAATGGATTAGCAATACCCTTCAAAATGTTTCAGATTGTGGTTGATGACGTAATACGCAGTTAGGACGCAGATTGACATGAGATTTTTTGACATTTCCATTATAATCTTTATCACTGATAGCACTTCCGTCACTTTGTCTAGGCATTGTCAGATTTATTTCGTTTTGCTATCTAATTTTAAAATCTATACTAAAACTTTCGACTTGATAGTGCATGAGAAAGTTGCCCAATATTGCCTCGCGTAAGTACACGCGTGTAACAAGTGAAAATTGAAGTTACAGATTTTATTTGATAATCATGTAAAAAAGTTGAACATCGCTTCGAAATCCGTCTTGATTTCAAATCAAATAGTTGCTCCACCGCTGGCGAGGAAGCGACTAACTATCGACTATAATCTCGCTCAAGAAACTTAAAACGAAAGAGATGCATACGTTAAGAGTTGATGGCTGACTGTTCACACTGTCGGCGAGGGCTCGCTCCACTGGTTTGTCGCTGAGCGACAAGAGCTATCAAAGATAATACTCGCTCAGCGATGCTCGCTTGGCGGTCAGAGCTCACGCCCGCTATATACTGTCTCCCGAGCTAGTGGTGCGAGTAATCGGTCGTCGCACTCGCGGCTCGCTGATAGCCCAGCGACACTCGCTGCTCGCCAACTCGTTTTCGGTTGCTAGTTCTACTCGCTACTCGTTCATCGCCGGCTGTGCGACAACTGCCGTAAGTTCACTTTCGAAATGTGTGACCACTTGGGTGAGGTTCAAAGTGAACCTTATAGAATAGAATAGTGCCTTATAGAATAGTGTCTTTTTAGAGCCTTTAGACCTGGAAATGTAGGAACAGTTCGCGCGAATTGAAGTGAGCTGTTTCCCATCAGTGTGTGACCCAGTCAGGCTTTGTTTAGTGTAATTGATTGGCTAAATTGAGTAAACCCCGGCTTTGAAACGAGGTTCGTACATAATGTTTTCACGTTTGGACACAATTGGTTACACATTGGTTAATTTTTGAAATAGAATCATGCTCTTTGTAGACGAGTTGAATACTACTACTTACTATATACTTTTTTATTTAATTAGGTATTCATACTTTTTATGCAATTAAATGTCAGCCGAGATGTATTATATGTCTGCAATTAACTTTGATAACGTTCCCATAATGCCTATGTTCTATGTTATGGGTTTGGTTTCCGCACTTAGTCCTTCAGTGGACCATTGTGCGTGGGCCATGGCGGCCGTCGGTGGTTATTCCAACCAGCCCACCTCCCTCCAGAAGCTGATCAAATCTCCTGGTCTGTCAAGAACATCTGTATACGATCTAGGTGTCCCGAGGGTTTCTGACCTTATCTGGGTGACGCCTGTGCACTCAAAGAGCACATGCGCAACGGTTTCATCAGCCTCCATGCAAGCCCTGCACAGGGGACTGTCTGTTATGCCTAATGTGTAAAAGTGTTTATTTAGTGAGCAGTGTCCCGTGATGGTCCCCGTCACCAGGCGCAGGCCTTTCCTGTCCAGTCGTAGTAAGCGCCTGGTTAGCCTGCCATCCAATACCGGCATGGCTTCTTTGGACTGCCTGCAGCCTGGTGACGACGTCCACCAGCTTTCTGCTTGTGTGTGGGTGTGCTCCTGTAGCCACCTGCGTAGTTGGTTGAAGGGGATGGGCACGATAGGTTCTGGTCCACAGACTGACATACTGGAAGCCCTTCTGGCCAGCTCGTCAGCTGCGTCGTTGCCTAGCGATCCACTGTGTCCTTTTATCCATTGTAGTGTCACTGTATTGCGGTTCGATACAGTTACCCGCTCGAGCGCATTGTGACATTCTAGTATTAGGTCCGATGTGATGCATTTTTTGTCTAAGGATTGGAGGACTGAGGCGCTATCAGAGAGTATGCGAACCTGGGTGTCCGTGACTCTCCTGGCCGCTATGGCATAAGCCGCTTGCATTATGCCCACACACTCTGCTTGGTAGACCGTGTTGAGCATTCCCAGCGGTTTGGATATTTTTATGTTGAGGTCGTGTGAGAAGACTCCGACTCCAGTTCCGCAGTCAGTCTTTGAGCCATCAGTGTAAATCCTCAGTTCTTTCGGGCCTGAGTGGTCGCACCGCTCCTCTTCAAGCACTATGTTGTAATGCTTTTGGAAGCAGTATTGTTTCGGGGCTCTGTCGCAGGGTGATGCCATCATTGGCTGCAGTTTGATCGCATCTTCTTTTAGACGTATGTGTTTGACCCTAGAGTCTTTGCTCAGGGTCCCTGATTTGAAGAGCCTAAAGGCAGCCAGGGTCGCCTCCTCTCTCACTATGAGGTGTAGAGGCGGCAGTCCAAGCATAGCCTGTAGGGCAGCAGTGGGTGTAGTTTTCATGCAGCCAGTGATTGCCACACACGCGAACCGCTGCAGCTTTTCAAGGTCTTTTTGGGCTGTGCTCAGGTCTGTTCTGGGCCACCAGACTAGTGAGCCGTATGTGATGATTGGTCGGATGACTGTGGTGTATAGCCAGTGAGTAACCCTGGGGCTAATCCCCCAACTCTTGCCAAGCATTCGCTTGCATTGCCACAGGGATATGCTGGCTTTCGTGGTAATATAGCTCGTGTGTTTTGCCCAGTTCAGCTGTTTGTCCAAAAAGATGCCCAGGTATTTGGTTTCAGTTGATAGGCTTAGGGTTGTACCAAAGAAACGTGGTAGTTGTAGTGTTGTCAGTTTCCTCTTTTTCGTGAAGAGAACCAGTTCAGTTTTTGTGGGGTTCACTGATAGTTGGTGTTTACCACACCAGTTTTCCACTATTTTCAGGGCCTGGCGCATTAGATTGCACAGTGTGTTTTCGTGGGTGCCATTTATTATTATGGTTATATCGTCGGCGTATCCTACGGTATAGTAACCTTTGTCGTTGAGTTCTTTTATTAGACTGTCTACGACCAGGTTCCATAGAAGCTGCGACAGGACGCCCCCTTGCGGGCAGCCCTTCGCCACTATGGCTCTTGTGGTGTCGTTTACGGTCACTTGTACTGCCCTTCGTTTGAGCATGTTGGTGATCCAGCCGCTCAGAGACGGGTCTATATTGTGTCTGTCTAGGGCCGTGCTGATACTGTTGAAAGTGGTTTTGTCAAAGGCGCCCTCGATGTCAATGAAGGCTGCCAGTGTTGAGCATTTGTGGTCCACTGCGCATTCAATTTTGGATACCACGCTGTGTAGCGCAGATTCCGTTGATCTGCCTGTGGAGTACGCATGCTGTTGTTTGTGGAGTGGCTTTGCCCGAAGAGGTCCATCTCGGATGTGTCGATCGCAGAGCCTCTCTAGGGTCTTTAGTAGAAAGGATGTGAGGCTTATGGGTCTGTAGGCCTTGGGTTGAGTGTAGTCGGCCTTGCCCGGTTTTGGTATGAAGATGACTTTCACTTCGCGCCAGGCTAGGGGTATGTATCTTAGTGCTATGCAGGCCCGATAGATTTCTACCAGGCGTGGTGTGATATGGTCAACACCCCATTGTAGTAGGGCTGGGAAAATGCCATCTAGTCCTGCGGACTTATATGGCTGGAAAGTGTTAATGGCCCACTTTACTCGGTCTTCTGTTACTAGGTTGTGGGCACTGGACCAGTCTTGTTCCGTTGGGGACCAATCTGGCACATCTTCCCAGGTCCTGTCCTCCAGGAGTTTGCAGTCTGGGAAGTGAGTCTCGAGAAGGACCTTGCTGGTTTCATGGTCTGTTAGTGTGTATGAGTTGTCGGGTTTCTTCAGCGCGCCAAGGGTTCGGTCCTGATCTGTTGATAGGATCTTCCTTACTCTTGCGGCTTCATTATTGGTTTCGATGGATTCACAGAATTTCCGCCAAGCTGTCCTTCTGGCGGTTCTGATTTGCTTTTTGTATGTGTATTGGGTTTCTTTGTATAGTTCCCAGTCTTCCGGAAGTCTGGTGTTTTTGGCTCTGTTAAATTGTTTCCGAAGTGTGCTTCTGAGTTTACTAAGTTCCGCGTTCCACCAAGGATTTCTTTCACTGTTGGTACGCGGTGCCCTTAGTTTGCAGCATGCGTGGTATGCTTCGGTTAGGTACTCTGACAGCTTTGTCACAGTGTATTCAAGTTGTGCAGGTTCTCTTATAGTTATTTGTGATAAGTGCCTAGCTAGTAGGGCGGCTAGGAGACGCTTGTACCCGGGCACATCGGTGCGCCGTGGATTTCGCCTCGATGTTGGTTTCCCTATAATGTTATTTAATGTGAAGCGGATTCTTCTATGGTCTGAGCAAGAAGGTTCGTCCGATACGTGCCAATTTGTTATAAAATTTGTCGCGTTTTCTGTAGCAAGTGTTAAATCAATGATCGTTTGTCCTCGGACTGTGACCCAAGTGGGTTCAGAGCCTCGGTTAACGATGTTAAGGTTAGTAGAGAATAAATAGGTGGATAGTACCTCTCCTCTGGAGTTCGATGCGTCGCTGCCCCAGAGCGGGTGATGGGCGTTCGAATCGGTGCAGATGATCAGGTCTAACTTGGTGCGCTCGCAGTGCTGTACCAGGTCGGCCATTTCTTTCGGCGGGCAGTCTGTATCCTCGCCCGGCATGTATACCGAGGCTAGTACAACATCTGGGAATTCTCCTTCGGTCTGGAGCCTGACAGCTGTCAGATCTCTGGAACAGAATTGAGTGAGTAGCGTGGTAGGGATATCTTTGGGTATATAGGCACAGGTTCTGGGTTTATCTGAACTGTGCGTGTTAAGGATTAGCTTACCTCCGATGTTACTGAGGCCGCAGATTCTGTTGTTCCTGATCCACGGCTCTTGGATCAGTGCAATTGTTCGGGGGTTAACCTCCAGTGCCCTGCGTAAGCTAGCCGTGGCAGTCTGGCTATGTTGGAGGTTAGTCTGGATGATGTTGAGTGGTGGTGACGGTGATGAGGGGGGGAGGTTAGTCAGTGGTGGATCCATCGGACAAAACCTCCGCCGTCTCCTCTCTGTACTGGTCGTCGTGTTGACCACCCGGCGACGATGCAAGAAGTTGCTCGCTCCAGCCGGGGGATGCGGGTGGTATGCTGGCTACGTCGTCAGCCATCGCCGCGCGGGCCATGACCTCCTCAAGTTGGGCGATGTCTGCGCCGTCCGTCTGTGTCGCTGTCAGTGTCGTCGTCGGGTCCGTTGCGCAGTCCGAGGGCTGGGTCGTGGGCCAGAAGCGCACGTATATCGAACCCAGTAGGTACGATATCCGTCGCTCCCGCCCCATGACCCTTTCCACTTCCTCCGGTGGCACACCCAGGGTCAAATGAGTCCCGTAGTTGTCGCCACCGACGGTAGTTGCCCTGTACAGTGACCACCGGGCTATGTCGTACCACGTATTCTGACGAATCAGAATACCGTGGAGCCTCTGTATGTCACCTCTATAGCGAGGGACAAAAAGCGAGGCTCTGACGCGGGTGGGCACATCGGACTGTCGAAGTACCGTCAGTGTGAGCTCAGTATCGGGGAGTTTGAGGAGGGGTACGTGTCGGGTCAACCATGTCAGGGCGTAATCGTCCTCACACCAAATCTGTACTGTGCCCTCCGCTACCCGTGGGTATCCGCGGAAGGCAGGGAGTGGTGCTGTCGGGTCCGAGTCAATCAGTGCATTTTCCAGGCCTGCTTTGACCAGCTCGGCCTCGTCTTTTGTCAAGTCTCTGGAGGGGGGAGGGAAGCAGATTGCGACGGCGAGCCTCGCAGGAATATCCTTAGTGGCCCGCGCGTAGGTCCTCAGCTCCCCCTGGGCAGAGTGGACCCTTACGCGTTTGGCGTCCCCCTGGAGCGTACTCGGTGAAGCCGAGTCGTCAGGGCGTTCCCTCTTCGCCGGCCCTGTACCGCTCGGTCCAGGCTGCGGCATGGAGGTGCCTGTCAGGGTGGTGGCGTCTGGGTGCAAGGATCCACCTCGCCTACCCCTATGAGTCGGGATTTGTCCGTGTCAGTGTTGGTGTGATGAGGTCGGTCGGCGCCCCCGGCAGACTCTGTCGTGTGCAGGGGTTTTTCGCGCTGGGTTTCCCCTTCGCGGACTGGCCCCTGCACGCGCGGTTCCGCGTCCGGCTGTTTTTCGCGCTGGGTTGCCCCTTCGCGGACTCGCAGCTGGTCGCGTGGTCCCACGTTTGGCCGCTTTTCGCGCTGGGTTTCCCCTTCGCGGACTTGCGGCCGTTCTCTTTTTTCCGCGTCCGGCCCGTTTTCGCGCCTGGTTTCCCCGTCGCGGACTCGGGGCTGGTCGCGTACTACCTCTTCAGCGTCCGATCGCGCATCGCGCTGGCTAGTGCCTTCGCGGGTGCTGCGCTTTCGGTCGCCTACTTTCCTCCCCCGGCCTGTGATTTTTCCGCGCTTTTTCAGCAGGCGTACTCTATCAACCGGGAGAGTGGTAGGGTCGCCAGATTCGTCAACTTTCCCCATCACTCTCTGTCCGTGTCCTTCTAAGTCTGGGTTGGTGATGCTGTTCCGCACGATGCTCTGTTGCCAGAGGCTCGAGGGAGGCATGCACGTCGTGGAGGGTATTGGCGCGTGGGTCGCAGCCGTGGTAGGGTTTAATGGCGCGTTAGTCGCAGCCGGAGTTGTATTTATGGGCGCGTAAGTCGCTGCCTGTGTTATGGGCGCTAGATCAGCAGCCGGCCGTGCTGAGGAGCACGGCGGGGCTGACCGCCGTAGCGGTGTGGGATTCCCCGGCTTGGCCGGGACCCACCTGGGTAGTTACTTTTACCTGCTGCATTTTTCATTGATGAGGGGGTGGGCTTTTTTGGAATCGAGGTTACCCGTCCTCTGGGACCGAAGGGATGTAGGGATAGGAGGGAGGGTGTTTGGTGGTGGGGTATAGGTTACTGGGGGGTCACCCTAGGCCTGGGATTTGGCCTAGGGATTTAGGGATTGACGGTATTATAGGGATATGGAAGGGTTGGAATGATCAGGATTAATTGGTACATGGGATAAGGTATATGGGTTACCCTAAACCTGGGGCTTGGTGTTCGGGCACTTCTCTTGTCCGGGATCTCTTTCAAGATGCTCCGGTTGCGAGATCAACCTTATGCAGTCGGTCCCGCAGCCGGAGTTGGGCTATCCGCAACCTGCCCACCCGCTCGGTTGCAGGAGAAGAAGTGCCCGGCAGTCTGGGTCGCTCCACCACGGATGTACGTATACATTCGTCTTGGTTCGGTCCAGCTAGCCCCGAGCCTATAATGTTCCCACTGTTGAGACACAGGCCTCCTCTCTGTGACAGGGCGTGGGCCATAATCCACCACGCGGGCCCAATGTGGGTTGGCGGATGTCACATGTCTTCGAATGTTTGGTTCTAGCCGGGTTTCCTCACGATGTTTTCCTTCACCGTTTTGAGAGCTGTGGTGATAAAATAATTTACACAAAGTAAAGTGCCTGTCTGGGTTCGAACACACGACCTACAACTCGTAAGTCGCGGCCGTTACCACTGGGCCACCACTGATCTCATATATAATATATCGCCTAAGTTCATGCCTAACTGTAAATAGGAGAGCACTATTAATTACTGTGTAAGTGTAACCTATTTTGATTGAACGTGATGTAGGCCCGTATTAATAAACGTCACTCAGTCCAAGAGCTCGCACTAGATATCGATCTTGAGGCCATGATCGTATTAATAAACATATTATTTGACGTTCTCAAGCTACGGTTTGGGTTTACGATATCAGCCGAGTGATGGACTGATTAATAAATGAATCTTGACACTTAAGTAATCAATAGGTGCGTGTACTCAAGATGCTAAAACCTGAGTGTAGGCGGTCCGTGACTTGAGGTCGTGATTAGTACCGCGAAACACGGAGTTTGAAAATATTTTGGATGAGATTAATTATTATGATGAAATAGAGTTCTGTGTGTGTATTTTATGGTCTTTGCGATATCGTTTACCAAAAATCTATAATTTATTTATATGTTGAGGTCGGTCAAACTGCGTTAGTCTACTACGAAAGTTGTATAAAATTGGTATTACTACACACCTATCCGAAAAGTAGACCAATTCAGTGAAAATCTGCATGAACAACCCATTCTCTTACTGAAATTATGCAAAAGGAAAAATAAAGATATTGGCATTCTGTCTGCATTCTTACTTTTACCATTTTTCATACATAAACTACATAAAAAAACTCGATCAATTCTTGATAAAAATTACTAAAAATTGTGTTGCGACGTGACACTTTTTAGTGCTGACCGTCTACCCAACTTTCTTATTTCGATTCAAAACTTGCATACAGCCTAATCGATATTCGCAATTTTAAAAAAAATTAGAAACTGAACAAAAACTCTTATAACTAACAAAAAGTATTGAAAATGTTTGCAGAAAACCCAATTTATAGAATTAATTTATCATCATTCTCAAACAAAATTTTACTAAGCCTACATAGAAAATATAATAACTACTGGGAATTCTGTAGAAAACTACTAGAAAGTATCAAAAATAAAATCCACAATAAATAATAGTTGTCCAATAAATTAAAATAATTTTAAACAGCGAGCGCATTCCGAATATAAATTTAAATATAGAAACATTTCGGGGCAAAATTCAATAAATGAGGTACCTATAGCATGTCTGTTAGTGACTCGGTTTTCTAAAATGGCCAAAAAACAACCAAAAAACTATTGAAATGACATTAGAAAAGCTTGAATCATTATTATAAACAATGCATAATGTAATTTACTGCTTAAAATAAATTTATTTAATTTCCAAGTATCGATTACATTCGTCATATTATCAATCGAAATTTAAAAAAAATCGTTTGGAATAATCGCTTTCGCACATCATTACAATAAAAAAAAAACAATAATGGTCGGAGATTTTGAACACAAATTTAGTAGTGGTAATGATTAATACGTGTTATTGGACTTGTGTTTGAATATTACGTTAAGACCTGGGCATTTACGTGTGGTTCACAATATTTTCAATAATATTTGTCACATTTTAAATCATATCTTTAACTGTGTATGTGTTTGTGACAAGTAAAAATGTAGTAAACACGCACGATTGGCGCGAAACTTCGACATTAGAATCCAAAAACTTCATTACCACTACTTATTTGCTATGGATAAATTCGTCAAATAATTAAATGACGTATTATTCGCAGCCCCTGTGGTGGAGTTAGGGTGTTCGAAATACCCAATTTTTATGTTTTTTAGCCTCGACCACCACTGTCATCAAAATGGCGAGTATCGTATGTATTTACGAACTTGAATGTATTCAAGGTAAATTAATAATAATAAACTTGTGCGCTAAATATGAACATATTATGAAATTTTTATCCAACACTCCTAATTAACGCACGTTCTTAAGATTTGATGGGTAGCATAATAAATATTTACATAATCAAACAAGGGTGTCGTATGTCGTCATTCTTGGGTACGATGGGACCCGATACCGAGCCGGCGAAGGTTCGTGTGATCGGGGCGCTTCCGAACTATACTCTATAAAACGTGATACAGCGCTATTCATTTAAATTTTAACAAAATACAAGTATTTCAATAAATCTTACGACATAGCAAGAACCATCATGAACGAAATGTGATGAATGTCATTCTAAACTTCGGTCAATGTGACGTAATCGTTCACGAGATCAAGCCCTCAAGTACAGCATCTTGAGGAGCTGATCTTGGTAACTGAGATACTGTTGTCATGTGTTTATTAATTAGCAATGATCTTGAGATGCTGATATCGCAATAATGGCGTATCAAATGATATCGCACTTGGGTACGTCATTGAGGAAGGTTTATTAATACGGGCCTTAGATTCCATAGATTAATAACCATCATCGTCTCCCTAGCCTTTTCCCAACCTTGTTATCGATATGATACATTGATATTTATTTAGCTTGAAACATATATTTAACAATCCTCCAAACAAACTTAAACTAAGTGATAAAACTGTAAATACCTGATAATAATAATAATAAATATTTTATTTCAGACCATGGTGTCCATTTTGTTAGTAACAATGTTCTTATAAACTAGTGTTGGTAATACTTGAAACTACCCGCAACAAAACATAAAAGAAATAAACTCAAACAATCATTACTGCGGCATTGCGTGACAAATGGCGCGGCAATGATTGATGTAACTACCGTCCAGCCGACTAGCTATCATGCTAAGGATGCTGTTAGCGCTGCCACGTACTCTACGCACCAGGGATGCGCATTTTTTACGCATCGTAGCGTAAAAGCAGTCTACGCTATGTTCAGCGCACATCCCTGATGCACTACAGAATCGCCGCAGCCCCAACAGCACCCTGAACGCATTATTAAATTGGACTCGGAGGGCACTGTAAGATTTTTGAGTACAGTCGGCCCACAGGCTGCACGTGTAGAATGATGTACAATAAACCAAATGTAGACCCAAAAGTGTAATTTTGACTTCTGTCGAACAAAGTGCAACCCGCCAGCTATCATATTCGCCCGCACTGCCAGCGCCCTCCGTTCCCTCTCAAAGCTGTACCATTAAGCAAAGCTGTACCATTAAGCGTAATGTTGGGAAACACGTTACCTGTACTGTTTCCTCTGACGTCACAGACCATGACTTCACCTTATTCGTGGATTATATTTTAATCTATATTGCTCGGCATGTGCTTCACAGATGGTAAGCAGTTCTTAATCCCACATACCGATGCACTCAGTAGCACCATGTCATCAGCATAGCTTATGTTGTTTACATTAATTCCGTCTATGTGACTACCTACCCGGGTGCTACTTAGTGCCACAATCAGATCGTTCATATACAGGTGGAATAGGGTTGGCGAGGACAAACCCCGCTGTCTCACCCCGCACTCCATCCTTAAAAATACTTAATTAATTAACAAAAATAACAAAATTAAATATTAACATAACTAAAACTATACAGAAACTGAAAATTAGCGTCGAAAAATTCATCCGCATCGCTGTCGACTGGTAATGTACCCAAGAGACTGGCGGCATTACCACGTTGTACCACGCTCTAACCGAGGTAAAAGCCAGCCCTTGGAATGAACTTAAAACCTCGAACTTAAACAAATAAACAGAAATCAATCTTAATATTAGCATAGCTAGCTCTTGGTTCCTCGATCTACAGAATACAGGAATTTACTTTAATTTTTTTTTTTGGTATTTAGCACGATCTAAACTTTCAAATAAAAACTTCTGCTGCCAATTTTAACATGAAGAAAATAACTTTAACAAGAAGTACAAGTTTAAAGAGCACCTTGTGTCTGCGACTGTTAACCTCCATTCCACAGGACAGTTTCAATTCTGTGACGTAGGTACAACTTATTATGTAGGTGATGTACTGTGTAGGTAAAACTATGTAGGTGAGACTGTCAAATTTTCCCAATCAACTTTGAACCATATGCTTGAGTGATAAAGTTGAAAATCTATCAAAGAAATTTGACAGATTGTAATAGCTTGATGTGCTGACGTCTGTACTAAGGTAACTAACTTACCCTCTACTCGTCTATATCTATACTAATATTATAAAAGAGGTAGCATTTGTTTGTATGTCCCTACATACAAACAAACAAAAATAAATTTTAATAAGTTTCTAAATCCGACCGGTAGTTCCGGAGATTATCTGAGGGTACCCTGGTAATCTCCGGAACTACCAGTCAGATTTAGAAAATTATTTTTGCATTTCATAGCCCAATTCTTGGGGAAGGTAATAGGCTAACATCACGCTACTAACCTTAGGAGCCGAGCAAAGGGGAAAAATGTCAGAAAGAACGCTAAGCGCAAACCTTCGCCTTAAGGTGAATGCGCAGGGACCACGGACAATTTAAGGTGAATGGCGCAGTGGTAGACCGCTTGCTTCGTTTGCGCTTAGCGTTCCTTCCAAAAGGAATTACGAAATTAATTGAAAAAATAAGGGAACTAATTTTTTGAGCTGTTATTTAAATATTCGAGATGTTATTATGATCAGTTGAAAAACATATTGAGCAGTTATTTAATTTAATGGCGGTTGATTAATTATTGCGACAGTAAAACATGGACAGTAATAAAAAATCAATTAGTCGGTTATTTTATCATACAATGTCAATTCTAAAAATAATTGAGCAGTCCAATAATTGAATGAGCGGTAAAAATGATGGAATGAGCGGTTCGATAAATAGTTCGGCAGATCATAGCGAGCGGTGACACCCTAACTCAAATTCGCGTGAGCTCGTAACATATTTGTAATGACAACTTAGGATGCAAGAGCGAGCGAAGCGAGCTCGGGACTTGGGGCACCCCGACTCGGACAGGTTAGGTTCGAAGGGGATGACGTGGGCTCAGGTGAGCGAGCAAAGCGAGCGAACGAGCCCCCGTAATCCCCTTCGTGTTAGGTTCCTTTAAACCCTGTAGACAGAAATAGGGGCCCCGCGAAGCGGGGCTCCGTCGACTACACACCCAAAACTACTTTACCACCTAATTGTTTATAGAATTGCTTAGAATGAGATTTCTTACCGACAAATTCCGATTTATTACTGGCCCACACGTAACCGCTCGTTCAATGATTTTTACCGCCCATTTAATTATTTTCCTGCTCAATTATATATTCACTGATCCATTTCATTATTTTTTATTACTCATTTTTGTTTACATTACTGCTTAGTTTTAATTGCTGAACTAGTTATCAAACGTGCCATTTATAATTTTTAACTTACCAAAACCGCTATTTACAACTGCCTCTTTAAATCCGTGCCAAAAAATAATAGCGTCGACCGAATAAGCTTGTTTTGAAGTTTATAAGCGCACTAACCGGCCAGACAGAGAGGTGGGCGTTTTTTATCTATGCCAGATTAAAAACGCCCACTTTTATCGTAACTTTGCGTCAGATGAAAATTAGCTCGAATGTTCAACATAACAATTAGTCCCGATAATAACATAGCATTACGCCTGAATTACCGAAAGGTTAGGCAGAGGTGTTCCTATTAATTCACCCACATTTCACCAGGTATGTTTAAGTCCCATGTAATAAAGGACCTGCTTATTGCTATCAATCGGGCACAGATCCAGACTCTGAGGGCTGCTGCTGGAAACCCAGTAACACGATGCCCGAACTGGGAACTGGGAACGCAAGACCAACGAGGCAGTTGGTTGAATTAGTCCCGATAATGAAGGTGCTACATATAAATGTTTTAGAATTAAAATAGCTTCTGTAAGTGACTTAGTGATCTTAGCACTGGCGAAGGTACCATACAACTCGATTCCCACCGACTTCCCATCGAATATTCAGAATGGTGATGTATTGACTATTATAGTCAATTCATCATTGAAATATAATCATATCATACTGTAGGTATTTAATACACCATACAATTAAAACATTGCAAAACGCCTACACGCATTTTTATTTGCCCCGGCTTACCTCTGTCATAAATTCACCCTTCGCCACTGTATCACACTAATATTATAAAGGCGAAATATGTATGTTACTTCTTCACGCTCAAACGGCTGGACCAATTTTGATAAAATTTGTTATGCAGGTAGCTGACACCCTGGATTAACGTATAGGCTACTATTTATACCGATATTACCACAAGATCGAAACTTGTGCGCGCGCAGCTAGTTTTAGTATATATCTACTTACTTGTAACAACGGGTCCAGCACCATAATTGCGTCACCAACTTTGAAACAATCTGAATCATTTTGAAGGATATTGCTAATCCATTGCTGCATAATATGTTCGAACAATTCGTCTGCTCAACAACGTAAATAACGCAATGAATGTTGTTGAACTGTCAAAATTATCCTATTCTTATTTATAATTAATGTAATAATGATAATGTCCTAATTTATTTGTTATTTTTACAGTTTCAATTTATAATTGTTATAATATTCCAATTTAACTAATTTATTTGTATTTTTGTAGTTTCAATTTATAATTATTTTACTATTTCATTTTTATTGATTTTTTTTTTATTAATTTTTGTATTATACTGTATTTTATTTAACTACTTGTCATTTTAAATTCAATATAAACTTTGTAAATTTTGAAAATATCACCGCAAAGATGTTGATATATCGACAGCTTTGCGGTGAATTTGTCACTTATAGGTGTGCACAGCATTTTTATAATCAATAATAAAAATTAAAATGGAAATATAATATAATCATAACAAAATTAAAATTTATCATTTTTTATAATTACTTATTTATAAAAAAAAAATATTAATATAATAATTTATTAAAAAATATAATAATTTATTAAAAATTATTTATAACGACTTATTCACTAAATCATTACATTAAATATATTCTCTATATAGATTTTTTTTTTTGGTGTGTCAATAAATAAATAAAAATGAAAGCCAAAGCCTACTGTTATTTGCTACCCAATTACCCCTTTGGCCAGCCAGCTCCGCCACTACCTTCCAGGCCAATATTTTAAACTAATAATACTAGAAGGCGACCGCGACCTTCATCGTAATTACATTAACTATACGTTATTGATGTAAAGACGTATGGAAAATATAGTACCTACCTACAAAGTTATTTTGTCGTAGCGCTATCCAATATTTACACACTCGTTCTTTCAATCTAAAAACATGTTTCCTATACTTACTAATAGTAAAGCTGAAGACTTTTTCTGTTTGAACGCGGTAGTCTCTGATGCTCTGGAACTACCATTCGGATCTGAAAAATTCTAATCCCTCTTTATAGATAGAGAGAAGAGAATTTTTTGCATCACTAAAATCTATTTCACATCTATTTCACATCTGCTTTGTCTTTGAATCTATTTTACATCACGATAGGACCCTGAGGGGCCGAGCAAAGAGAAAAAGAAGTCAGAATGAACGCTAAGCGAAAGCGAAGTAATAGCGCGAACGAACGATGCGATGTTTTTCGATAAGGCAGGTCGAAAAACAAGAAATTTCAAGCGGCCGAAGTCGGGAGGAAAACCTAGTGTCAAACTCAGAATACAGAAAGTGTCAAAATGAATTGACGTTATGAGGTACCTACCGCTGATAACTTATTTTTCAACACACTTGCTCGTAATGTGGCTCTTATTGAACCGGTTTTAGGTCCATAATGCAGTGTATTAAAAACGCGCGCTTTTTTTAAATTTTAATCCACTAGTGCTTTATTTCCACAGATAACTATTTACTAGTCGGAGATGCGCGCTTTTTTAATCTCATCTATTCACTTTTTTTTTTTAATGGTCTTTGGTCCCAAAATTAACTAATATATTTTATTTACCTTAAGGCGAAAGCGCCAGGGTAGCCGCCCGCGAAATTCAATTTTTTTTACGTTTTTTGCAATTTGCTGGTCAGTATTAAGTTGTACGTTGATCAAAATATGATTCGCGGCCGTAACAAATATGTATTTACAGAATTATAATCATTAAAGTCATCAACACAATTCTCTAAGACCAAGTAATCCCCAAGAATGACTATTTCATGAAATCTTGACATTTGGGGATTATACTAACTTAACAAGTTGTATTACTGATTGTAATGATTATAATTCTGTAAATACATATTTGTTACGACCGCGAATCATATTTTAATCAACGTACAACTTAATACTGACCAGCAAAATGCAAAAAACGTAAGAAAATTTGAATTTCGCGGGCTACCTTAGCGCTTCCCCCTTAAGGTGAATGCGCAGGGACCACGGACAATTTAAGTTGAATGCTCAGTGGTAGACCGCGAAATTTAAATTTTCTTAGGTTTTTTGGAATTTTCAGGTCAGTGTCAGGTTGTATCTTGATCAATATGATTTGCGACTATAACACGTACGTCATTACGTCTTTACAGAATGGTAATAATCATTCGAATCATTAATACATCTTTCTTATGCAAAAGTTCTTAGGGAAAAAATCTAACTTGAAAGATTCTATTCTAATGACTATAATTCTGTAAATACATATACATATATTATAGACGCGAATCATATTTGATCAAGATATAACCTGATACTGACCTGCAAATTACAAAAAAAGTAAAAAAAAAAATTAACTATCCACCTTAACTTGTCCGTGGTCCCTTCCGAAACCAAACGGAAAACACCCTGACTGTTCTATTATTGCGGATTCTCACTGAACTAAATGTATATTTATCTATGCCAATAGTACTTTCTAATTCCATACTAACTAAACTACAATTTGACATACGACAACACAACGATCAGTCTAAACATTATTTTGTGTTTATTATATTTTTTCTATAGGCTATTTAGAGGTTTTGTCAGTGCCATAGACTAATATATTTAAAATGAGAGTCAGTGCTTTTATTTACACCTGCGCGCGCATCGCTAGTGCTGGCTAGCACGGCGCGCGGAAAAACAAAACTAGCGCGCCATTTTCCAAAGAAGTTAATATTTAACAATACAAGTCTGTTTTTTTCCTCGCAAGTGTGTTGTAAAACGTCGTATGAAACGCATGTGCATTGATCATTAGACTCACGGCTTTCTTATCGCGCTCGCCTGCGGCCCTTGCGAATAATACCGCCTCGAGTATAATGATAGCACACATGTATCATAATGTAGTATTGTATTTTATAAATATGTTCGACGTTGTAGTAGGTTTACATTCGGTACATAAGTCAATCAATAGGTACAAATTTTAAAATACTTAAAACATATATTTTTCCTAATCTGACGTTTTCGTCAATCAATAAACTAAATCTCCATGGAAACCATACAATACGACTAAAGGCTGATTTATCCAATGCCAGATAACTTTATCGGAGGAATAATTTTGAATCCCTGACAGCTCTTCATTACAAAAACTGTCAGACGTCAATTTTATTCCACGAATAAAAAATATCGGTTGATTGAAAAATCAGCCCTAAAACATAACACAAAATATTTCCGATCGTTGTTCGACCATTCATTTTTGGTCGGACTACATATTAGGGCCGCGGGGCTTATAAAAAACAATTCTATTTTATATTGAACGGTAATGCTCCCAACTAAAAAAACACTTTTATCAGATTAACTAACCCGATGTTACTTTTTAGTGGCGCAGATAGTAAGAAGAGTAAGCTATCAAGAGTGAAATAAGATGTGTGTGATAATAAGAGTTAAAATGTTAATTACCGTCAAACGGGGTGAATAGGGATGCAGGGGTGAATCGGGACGAAACTTTGAAAGCGATTTTAACATTGAAATAATATAAGTAGTTTGTTGCTAAAAAGAAGTCTAATGTGTTTATTGAATTATAATTAACGATTAAGTGTCCTTTTCGGCAACAAACTGTATTATTTCAGCGCTTAAATCCATTTTAAAGTTTTGCCCCAATTCACTACTGCATCCCTATTCACCCTGTTTGGTGGTACATACTTAGTTACAAACTTTACACTTATTCATTTAATCCTACTAAACGTGCAACAGTGTGTAAGTCGGCCTAACACGCTTATGTTACGGGGAAAGTGTTGGACGAAAGATATGCAATGGTCTAAATCGGCTTCCTGCAGTTTTTGTCGCGGCACAAGCACATTTCTGAAGTTAGTATGTAGCAGGACTGATTGCACCAAATACCTACGTCACACCGATGTACAGTCAACAAAAGAGATAAATATGCAGGATCGTCGGATATAGTTGAAGTTCAGTAAGAAACCGATGGATGTTCTCGAATAAAATTTTATTTTATTAATAGAAAACAAACAGGGGGCCTAAAAAGGCCACTTTGGGAGAATCATAAAAGGAATTCATTATGAATGATATTAAAAGTCGTAAAATGGTCACAATCTGACAATTCATAATATTGTTTGTGTACAATTCGTAACACGCAATTCATCTATTTGACAATTTTGTATGGAGATTCGTAAAATGGTCCACAAAATAGGAATTGCTTTAATGTCAAATAATGGAATCGTAAGAAGTTAGTCAAAAGCAACATTTCACAAATCGGATTGGAGGCTTTGTGAAGAAATAATGTTATATGAATACTTTCTGGAGCACGCGCGGGTTACGACGACCCTTCTAGATCGCCGACAAAATGCAGCTCTTCGGAAAATGGACATAGCGTTCGAAATGCCGGATCTCGAATTTGTTGGCAGAGAGAGGCTAAATAAAAGTGTGTGTCGCGACCTCATCCATGAGCTGAAGCCGTACATATGTACCCGCTGCGATGGCATAAGTACCTACTATCCCCAAGGCAAGTAAAAGCATTGTTTTGTGATAAAAGTAAGTAGGGAGTTTTTCAACACTTTTAACTAAGTAGTTCCAGATAGACACTATCATCTATTATTATAGAGGTTCAGGTACTTACCTACTCTGTAGGTACCCCCTCCGTGAAATGCATACAATCTTCTATTCACATTTTAAGTGTACAAGGTGTACCACCTCTACCTAACCCTTCAGGGATATATATGTGTGATATTGTTATAGTATCATACTTTACTTCAATTTAATTAAGTAGTAGAGGACCCTAGAAGAGGATACCATATTATATTATACCTTTTCCTAAAATAAAACAATAGTGATATGAAAAATATTTTATTAAATTATTAACAATTCTCATCTTAAATTATTAAAAAAACTAATACAAACAATAATTAATTAGGCTTTTTTTCATTCATTCAGGTTTGCGACTCTGATTAGTGTCGATGCTAGCTGCGGAGGGGCAAACTATGCCTCCTTTTTATGGAATCACCATCCACTTAAGACCCACTTGGAACAACTCCACCAGGCTGAAAAGGAAAATTTGTGGTTTTTAGTAAGTCAAATCATCATCATCATCTGTCTAGCCTTCTCTCAACTATGTACTATGTTGGGGTTTGCTTCCAGTCTAACCGGATGCAGCTGAATACCAGTATTTTACATGGAGCAACTGCCTATCTGAACGCCACAACCCAGTTACTGGGTAATACAATACCACTTGGTAAGACTGGTTGTCAGACTTTAGGGCTTCTGATTACCCCGTCATTGTTTAATTTGAGTACTATTATAATAATAAAATAATTATGATTCAGGTGATGCAGGCTATCCCTTAAAATCAACATTGAAGACACAACAAGTGGACACAGAGCACGACCTTTTTCCCTTTATGCAAAGTTTTTGTGTTATTTAAATGTTATAATACAGTATGTTTTCCTTTTTTATTTCTTTATAATTATATTATATGAAAGACTTAATTTTTTTATTACATGTACAAAATATTCATACTTTACCTCTATGGGATACCAATAAAAATAGTCTTTCGACTGCACCAGCAAGCTGCACTATTAATTTACTATATCAGCTGTAGCATGTTGCATCTCCACCTCAGGTAAAACTCTCCGAGCTTCATCTAGTGCAGCCAGAGGGGGACCTAAAAAACGTAATAAAAATACCATATAGTCATTATCAATAGTCATCATGTCTTAGTCGCAATATGAATAGCTGTAGGGTTAGAAAAATCCACTCACTGCGGTATCTTGCTTGCCGAGTTCGACGAGGCAGAGGGACTGTTGTAGCATCAGCAGGGCTAGGGTTTGGTGCTGACGCACGAGTCTGGACAACACACGGGGCTGCAGTGATCTCGAAAAGGGGCTCAACACCGACAGCGCTTCCACTTTGACTGTAGAAAATCGAGCAGATTGTTCCATTGTATCTCAGACACTAGCTGCACGTCTTTCCATTCCTACAAAAAATTACGTACATTTGAATACATTTGCACAGCATTTTATTTAAGTAATGATTTAAGTCAAACAATTATACACTTACTTTGTATTAAAAACGATCTTAGTCGCACGAAATACTAGTTTTAAGCTACACACATTATGATTGTATAAGTTGATGTTTGATTCAGTTTGACGTTGAGGCGGGAGAAACGAAGGGTGCGTTCCGAGTTGGGATGTAATCCATTTGAGCGGGCTTAAAAATTAAAGACTAACAAGTCGCTCTAAATCGTAGCGATGCGATTAAACTCACCTAAATCGTAAACAATTTAGAAATTAGTGCGGTCGGGACCTTCCAATCGCACTAAATCGGAATCTAACTGTTCTAACTTCAATTACATCTTTCGGTTTCCTGCAAATAGTGTACTTAACGCTTAATTCGGAATGCGGCCTAAAAATACGCGTTGCCAGTTTATTGTTTCTAACTTCCCTTTTCAGGGCTTATCTGCGGACTTTTTAACAGTTATGAGTATATTATAACGTAATAACATTTATAAACTGTAGAAATAAAAAATAAAAAACTAATTTGATTAATAAAAACTGTAAACGAAATTTACCGATGAAATTACGGTCTTTATTTTTTTCATGCGGTAATATTTACACCAAATATGATTCTGTTTAAAATTGAATTCTATAGGATTCAGCTAACATGTGTCACCATTTTACGAAAAATAGAGGAATTGCTACTGATCTACTGGGAATTCAGGAAATTACTCGTTTTTTGAGGAATTGCTTAAAGTGGCCTTTTTAGGCCCCCAGGTCATTTATCAAATTAAATTTCAGTCGGCAACATCCATCGGTTTCTTAATAAACTTCAACTATATCCGACGATCCTGCATACTTATGTCGTTAGTAGACTCTTTGGTACTCTCTTCACATTATGATATTGATAGTGAATCGCGCGCGACACAAAGGCACAACCCGTTCCGCAACGGGTTGTGCCTTTGTGTCGCGCGCGATTATATCGCGTGTCGCGCCTGTTTCTAGGAGCCTTAACTAGAGACACAGTAAACAAAAATACAAAAAATACAAAAATGTTTTATTCAAGAAATTTGTTACAACAATGGGTGGTTGTGTTTGGGGACTCCTTTTAAGCCATTTTTGCCTGTGTTAGGAGGCCCCGCTCTTCCATAGCAAAATAATTACAACAGTAACAAATATGTGGGTAATTACACTTGTGCTTAATTACTTATTTGCATTTATAATATTTCTTTTTTGAATTTATAAAAAATGATAACAAATAAAAACTAAATAATAACGTATTAACAGCAAAAACAAGAAAAATTGTGTAAGAGTGTGTGTGACTATGTGTGATGAGTGTAAGTGTGCGTGTGTGTGTGTGAGTGTGAGTGTGTGGTGCGTGTATGTGTGTATGTGTCTATTTGATTTTTATTTAAGTGCCAGTTTTTGTTTTTGTATGTGTGTAACAATTGAGTAATAAATTGTTGGTAAGTATCTTGCTATTTAATGTACTGTAGAAGTGCCTCGGTCTCTTCATACGTGAGTTTTTTGATCCAACTAGTTATGGTTTTCTTACAATCATATGTGTTTTTGGTGTAAATGAATATTTTTTTGTTTATCTTATTGTATAATTCGGCTGAGCGTTTATTAAACTGTCTGCATGCAAATACGGTTTTAGTTTGGGAAACTGGAGCTACTAAGTCTTTCCTTCTTTTGGTTAATTTTTCTGATTGAAGTGGTAGGGTTTTATGTCTTTTCAAGACGGTTTGGATTATGTACAACTTTCTTATCGAGATTAAATTGCTGATAGTATAAAGGTTATTTGTAGGGTATAATATGTTTTTGAAGTACATAATCTTAATAAGAGCACGCTGGGCTCTCTCTAAGTATATGAGCTTGGATTTAGCTGCACCTCCCCAAACCGTGATACAATACAGTAAAACCGATTGCACTAGAGCCAAGTATACCTCATTCAGGATGTTTCTAGAGGATTTATGTTTACTGGTTATGACTTTTGGAGCAATGTGACGCAGTGATTTAAATATCAAAATTCAAAGCATTTATTTCAATTAGACCTTGTACAGGCACTTTTGAATTGTCAAAATTAAATAGTCTGTCAGTTAGTCCGAAAGTTGAAGCTAGTTGCCCATTCCAAAACGTAGATCTCTATGGAGAAGAACGGGCAAGAAACTCCATGGACACTCTTTTAAATCAAGATATTACAAAATCCTGGGTACATTATTCTTGTTGCTTCTATATGTGAGAACAATGTAAAAAAAAAAGACAAAGAAGAAACAATTCAAAATATAAGATTAAAAATAAGCATTGGCAGTTAAGAGATGACCAGTCTCAACCGACGGCGCCCGTTCACGAACATGACGCGTGGATCAGCACCATCCAGCTCAACCAGTTTGTAGGGAACTGAATGATCCAACACACGCGCCACCATCGGTGAGACATGTAAGTGAGCATGACAAGTTCTCAACTGCCATGCTCTTTCAAGTCAACATCAAAAAAAAAAAAAAAACATAATAAACGGAAACATGGTTCTTACATTTACAAAATTAAAAAATGCTTCTAAATTATACAAAACTATAGTTTGCAATTTATTTAAGAGGTTAATAGAATTTAAAAAAATAATAAAAAACAATTATATGAACTCATATAACTTGTCAGTAAACTAATTCTGGAGAAAGAACATAAACATTGTCTTGAGTTAATCAGGGCGGCCAACTATTCTTATCGTTTAAGTAATCGTTGATGGAATAGTATGCCTTTGAACAAAGGTTGGATTTTGTTTGAGCTTTAAATGTATTAAAAGGCAAATCTAGTAATGAAGAAGGTAGCTTGTTATAAAAGGTTATACCAAGCCCAACAAATGAGTTATGAACCTTATGAAGCCGGTGAAAGGGAGCACGTAGTTTGTCCTTATTTCTAGTGTTAACATTGTGAATATCACTGTTTTTAGTATACAAGTGTATATTTTGCCTAATATATAAAATGTTGGCAAAGATGAACTGTGATGCAACCGTAAGAATTCCAATATCTTTAAAAAAATCTCTTAGAGAAACTCTGGCACCTAACTGGTATATTGCTCGAACAGCTCGTTTTTGTAGGACAAATATATTTTGTATATCAGCGGCTTTGCCCCACAGCAGAATACCGTAGGACATAACGCTGTGAAAATAACTAAAATAGACTAAACGAGCTGTATCAACGTCAGTGTATTGTCTTACTTTCCTGACGGCGTAGGCAGCCGAACTGAGCCTTCCTGCTAGACTTGATATATGTGGTCTCCACTGAAGTTTGGCATCTACTGTTATTCCCAGAAAAACTGCCGAGTCCACAGTTTCAAGCACCTCTTTATCTAAGACGATGTTGGGTCCTAGATTTCTAACATTCGGTAAGGCGAACTTTACACATTTCGTCTTCTTGGCATTGAGAACTAGGTTATTTGACGTAAACCAATTCGTAACTATTGAGAGCGCAGTGTTTACGTCGTCAAAATCTTGTCTATTCCTATCTACTTTAAAAATAAGAGAGGTATCATCTGCAAACAGTACAACGTCACAGATGCCCTTTAAATGGAATGGTAAATCATTGATATATACTAAGAACAAGAAAGGACCTAGTATTGAGCCTTGCGGTACACCTAACTGAACTGGTAGCCCGGAAGATTTCACACCATTATCCAGCTCAATCTCCTAACTCTATTTGTAACCTGTTCTAGATGCTGGTACCATGATAGACGTTGATCAATTACAACTCCCAGGTACTTAGTTTGCGAAATTTTGGAAATAGATAAACAGGCACAACATATATTTATTGGATCTCCGCACTCATGAATTTTTATGTTAAAATCGTCACTTGGTTGTGTCCTGTTACTCACACTAAAGCATACGTAATTCGTCTTGGATGTGTTTAGCGTGAGCAGGTTATTACTAAGCCAGTTGGCGACTTGGGCCATGCCCATCTCTGTTTTTAGTTTTACGTCCTGCCATGAGCTCCCAGTAAAAACGACAGAGGTGTCATCGGCGTACGAGAAGACTTTAGCATTTTCGATGTTCATGTTGCACAGGTCATTGATATACAAAAGAAAGAGGGTAGGACCCAGTATGCTTCCCTGTGGAACACCATATGTCACCTCCGCATCTTCACTGACATATTCTTCCATCTTAACCCTCTGCCTCCTTCTTAAGAGGTAGTCCTTGAAAAGTTTCAGAGGAATATCTCTTACTCCAGCATTTTCGAGTTTGTTCACAAGGTTTGGAACAGAGACGGTGTCAAAAGCTTTTTTAAGGTCTAGAAAGACCGCTAAGCATTTCTTCCCAGCATCAAGGTGTTCAGTTACCAGGGAACTTAGAGCTGAAACCGCGTCCTCCGTAGATAATCCTTGCCTGAAGCCAAATTGTTGGTTCGAAAGTAAATTGAATTTATTTAAGTATTGAGTTAATCTAACATTAAGAAGTTTTTCAATTATTTTGGATATTGCCGGTAGGATAGAAATAGCAGCAAGCTGAGCTGCTCAAGCAATCCATTATGGATTGCTTGAGCAGCTCAGGGAAAATGCCTTTTTGGAAGCAAAGGTTCGCAAGATGGGTTATTATGGGAACGATATCATATCGAGCAGACTTTAGAAATTTAGTCGGGACCTTGTCCCAACCCGGGGCACTATCAGATCTTAAGCCCATCAATATTTGATCTACTTCGTGAGGATCAGTGTCTAAGAGAACAAAAGTATTCCTTTCTGCAGGTTGGTTGACAGCTTGTGTATTATTAGTACTTGGCACTATTTGCTGAGCTAACTGTTTACCGACGTTGGCGAAGTGGTTATTGACAAAATTTACTGATTCTAGAGGCGATGTCTTAATATTTAGCAATTCGGTGTTACGATCTTTAACTTTATTAGTGTAAGTCAGGTTCTTTATATTTTTCCAAAGAAGTTTATTATTCCCCACTGATTTTACTAGTAGGTCCTTTTCATATTTACGTTTCAATTTTTTTATAAGTGAGTTACAATAGTTTCTATATCTAGTGTAGGTAATTTTTTGAGTTTCGTTGTGTGGATTAAGCCTGGATTGTTTCTGTAATTTGTTACGATTTCTTATGCATCGCAAAATGCCTGTGGTGATCCATGGCTTAATTATTTTTTTTCTGTTAGGTATTTTACGAGAGATAGTGTTTCTTTCTATGGTGTTAGCAAGTATGTTTATGAGTAGGCAGGTTAGTTGATTTGGATCATCAGAAAAGAGCAGTTCGGCTAAGTTTTGTTGCTGTAGATCTTTTAGTGCTTGTTCATAATTAATAATAGTCGTGGTTTTATTTGAAGGTAGAGTGTTTTTAATTTTAGACAAAGACAGAAATGTCGTATAATGGTCAGTTATTGTCGTTTGTAATATGGCAATAAAAGGAGATACTTTTTTTTTATTAATTTTTAGCATGAAGTGGTCTAAACAATTACTTTTCCTCGTAGGTAGTGTATGACCTGTAAGTATTCCATGCAATGACAACATATTCTGATAGTGATTTCTGTTTTTATGTTCATGAGATGACTCTGTATCTTTAGCTCTAATGTTAATGTTTATGTCTCCTGCAATAATAATGTTTTTGTTTGACTTCAGTTTATCTAAGTGTGTACTGAGGGAATTTACGAAACTATCTATATTTGAATTTGAGGGGGAACGATAAATACATAATATTATATTATTGAGTATTTCCAGTTGGAGACAAGACGCTTGTGATATTTCAATTTCTTGAACTTTAGGATTTAAAGATTGCTTTACGTATATAGTTACCCCATCATTTTGGTTTAGTTGGCGAGTAGAAAAGAAGGTTAAATAATTATTAAGTTGGGGCACTGGTTTATTAGGATTAAGTCTACATTCTGTCAGAATTATAACGTCTGTTTCGAATTTAAAATTAGATAGGTTGAGTATAAAGTCGTCAAAGTTACAGTAAATACTCCTTATATTTTGGGAAATAATAGTGAGGTCGTTTCTGTTTATATATACATGCTTATCTAGCCACCTCGAAGTTGTCTATTTCTGAAATAGTAAGTAATGTGTCAGTCATTAAGATTTTTATAAATAGAATATACGTTGTTTGTTAGGTAAGTGTTTTGAATAGGTCTAGATACTTTAGGAAGTTTATACCTTATGTTAAGGTTTTTTTAGTCTTTATTCCTGACAAGATACTTGAGTGTGTACAATAGCTGTGAGAATAGTGAAAGTAGTGTTGGTGTGTGCATATTTGAAATTTATTGTGATTGTATGTGTGTGAGTGTATGTGAATATTGTGAAGAAGTAAGTTTAGGTAATTTGAGTTTAGGTCTAGAGAATTGTAGTTAGTTGGCGTAAATGTGCACAGTCTTACAATACATGAAATTGATATTAGTTTACTGGTATAGATTGACAAAAAAGTTTGTATAGGAAAAAACCAGATGTACATGAGCTTACAGGTCGACAGTCATTGTTTCAGTAAGAGTTTATGAATTTGCTCTTCGCTAGTAATGGTTATAGTGGGCGCTTGTTCATCCTTCTTTATATAGACTTTGCCGTACGCTGTCCAACAGAATTTGTAGGCTCCTGCCCTCGTTAAGTCTCTTGCAAGGAAGTGTAGACGTGAACCTTTCGGGGTTAGGTGCTCCGATAAGAAAATAGGGGTATCTTCTTGGGATTTAAAGCCCAGGTGCTGACAGCATAATTTGGTCTTGTTTTTTAAATTATAGGCCTTACCCATCTTCAGTATCTCGGTCCTCAGTAGAGCAGATCCAGTTTCTACAATGATTGGGGTATTTTGCGAATTAGGGTTTTTACCGCGTACTCTATATATGTCTCTAATGTCATATTTACCAATATTGCAGGTTAAGATACGGGCAAGACTTAAAACCATTTCTATTAAGTCTTCTTTGCTTTCATTGCTCCTTTTTGGAACATTCTTGATAACAAAGTTTGTTTTCCGTCCACCCATTTGAAGATCCTCTATCTTATTTTCTAAGAAAGTTATTTGCTTTTTGTCTTCTTTGGTCTGAAACTCCATTTCTAGAATTTTCTTTTTTAGTTCTTCGTTTTGGGCAGTTAAATTCGTGATCGAGCTCTCTATGTTAAGGTTCGACTGCTGAATCTCCGTTAAAGTTGTGGTCACTTTTTTTATCTCTTCGCTATGTTGTACTGCGAAAAGTGTCATCATCTTACTGATTTCCGACTTAAAATCCTCCAGTTGTTTACTCAGAGATTCATCAAATTCTTCTCTGGTTCTCTTTACACGTTTAAAAACGTAATTTGGTGGAGTACCCAGTACTTTCCCCACTTGGTTTACTTCCGAATCAGATAGTGACTTGTCCATGGACTTATCCATTATTGTGGAATATCCAATCTTAAAGTGTTAAAAATTCAATATATAAGTCTGAAATGTAAAGTCAACTGCGTGAAACGGAAGTCTTCTATGCTCTAGGTCTTGACTTAGTAGATTCCTGGATCGCTTTCGGACGGATGACACACGGTTGACAATGACAAATTTAATGACACTGACAGCGGTCACTGACAACTGACAGCTGACACTGACAGCTGACACTGACAGATGACACTGAATGATGACACAGAATGACGTTTACCGGTGATAAGGACAGAGTAACACTCACACTCGCTGACGCCGATGCCCGCTGGCGTAGTGAAGATGTGTGTGTGAGTAGATTGTCGCACACTGCGCCGCACGTTCACCGTCACTCGTTTCTGCGCTCCTGGTACTTCCACGGAATTATTTGAATTTTATTTTTGATTTAAAATACGTTTATTTAATTTTTGGGTCACTAATTACACGTCCACACTGCTTAGGATCCGAGAGGGAAGGGGGAAACTAAAACGATTACCTAATTTCTTTCCATTGTAACAATAGATTGTCGTGCAAAAATAAAATAACTATTTAGCTAATTGTTAAAAACTTTGTCGCTGATAGTAATATAATTTAGTAATAAGTAGGTATTACTTAGAACATACATTATATTTTTATTCCCGTAGCCGTGGTTTTCCCCTCAACGGGATAGATGGCGTTGTCCTTTCACGACCAATTCCTAAAACTCACTATGGTTTCGTTATAACGGTTGGCATTTGGAAAGCCGGCCACCGGCTATTTTCGTTTGTACTTTGATACTCGCTTTAGAGTTTTAAATTGTTGTATATAAGTTGGTTTTATTGTGCAATTGCATGGTGAGATGGACTTTAGATAGCATTGTAAATAGATAGATATCGATGTGGTGTGCCATTCTAGTGTGGAATCGTTTGTTTAACTACATACATACTTACATTATAAACATTTTGGTATTGGGATAAAAGTAGCCTACTTATATGTTAATCCAGGGTGTCAGCTACCTCTTTACAAAATTTTATCAAAATTGGTCTGGACCAATTTTGATAAAAGTTTGTTACTTCTTCACGCTCAAACGGCTGGCCATTTGAGCGTAAAGAAGTAACAAACTTATAAACACACGCTCACAAACTTTCGCCTTTATAATATTAATGTAATCACACTAATATTATAAAGGCGAGAGTAGGATTTGAATTTAGTCTAGACATAAGGCATTGAATTGATCCACTAGTTTGTTGGGCAATCATCTTGCCGTGGTCGGATTTCTAAAAAAATACAACTAGGTATTTAATTAACTTAAAGAATGGTTTTAATGATAAATGTAAATATTATTGATACTCTATTAAATATCAAAGAAACCATGCGCCAATATAGAACGCACCACTACACCTTTTAGGATTTTAGAACGAAGCCAAACGCAACTCTGTTTATAAAAAAGTGTGTGTGTTGACATAGATGAAAAAAACGTTTACTAGTTGTTAGCGCTAACATGACACTGTTATTCGTTGAAACTGACATGTCCGTTAGTATCTAAAATTGAATATAAACTGTGTAAACATATACACAGTGCACACGCTAACCTGAATTTGAAATAAACTATCGCTTTTATAGAGTTTATTAGATAGATATCAAGATGTTTAAATATTGTGCAATTTAAAATAATTGGCTATAATGATGTCACGGAGGGGCTGGTGGTTAAATAATAACAGCCACAAGGGTCGATTAAAGGTAAAGCTACGCTTGCCACGGTCGATTCCTCATTACATATTGAGACCACTCCGTACCTCGGAAGCATGTAAAGCCTTTGATTCCCCTGCTATCATTCGCAGATCTTTGACAGTCGTTACGGGTAACCAGACAAAAAAGTCTGGCAACGAGTGTAACCAAGGGTTATCATGTTAGCTAGTAATTACGTTGCAGAGGTAAGCTAGGCAGTCGCTTCATGTAAACACTGGTATTCAGCAAAAACAAATTAATACGGAGCTCTACTGTAGCTAGGTTCGCAAGCGCATTTCTCTCTTGCCCGGTTTTTACATCGTGCATCTTGAAATATGTAAGACGATGCAGAACGTTAAAACTTTAAAAGCGTCCGTATTAAAAGATTAAAAAAAAACCGGCCAAGTGCGTGTCGTGCCACGCACAGTGTAGGGTTCCGTAGTAGCCCGTTATCACAATGTAGTACGATTCTGTTGTTCTTTATTCTGAATAGGTAAAAAAAATCATATTTTGATTTTCAATGCAAGTCTTTACCCATTATAAACAAGCAACTACTTCATCTTAGTCACTTTAAAGGATTAATGCTAAGGATTTTGTATTTGGTACAAAATTATCCAACACCCAAGTTCAACGACTATTACTGCTAAACTAATAAAGTTATCTTAACCGCTATACTTTTCCTTTAAAGTTCATGAAATGCACTTTCATCGAGAATTTTTCCAGATTTTTCAAGCAAGTAGTTTAGCTTTTAGAGGGGGGGGGGGGGACGCCCTACTGGAACAAAAATTTGCACTTTAAACTTTAATATTTCGTAAATGGAGCATTAAATCGAAAAATAATTTTAGCAACCCCTAAGCCATTTTAGAAGACCTATTCAACGATACCCCACACGATGCGGTAGATGATGAAAAAAATATTCATCCCCACTTCACATGTAGGGGAGCTACCCTAAAAAAAAATATTTTCCAAAATTTTATTTTACCACTTTGTTGGCGTAACTAATATACGTACTCCTACAAAATTTCAGCTTTCTAGTGCTAACGGTCACAGAGATTAAGCGAGGACGGACAGACAGACAGACGGACGGACAGACAGACATGGCGAAACTATAAGAGTTCCTAGTTGACTACGGAACCCTAAAAACAATCCAAAAGTTAAATTAAATTAAAATATTTGTTGCAGCTAAGAGATGATCAGTCACTACTGACGGCGCCCGCTTACGAATATGACGCATGGATTAGCACCATTGAGCTCAACTAAATTGAAGTGAGCTAAATTATCCAACACACGTCAGCGAGACATTAGAGTGAGCATGACATACAGGTCTCCCAAAGTGATAATGCGCATAGAAACCTTCGTCACTGTTCGGCAACGGTCGTATTCCCCGAGCGTCGGAAGACGATATGTATATATAGTGGTTAAGTGCATTTTCTTCATGCATGTTTAGGGCTCTTACGATTCAATGATTCGGGTGTTTCCGGGAATACGACAATGAGCGAAGATCTGCATACGCATTATTAATTTGGGAATACTGTACTCAACGCCACCTGCAATTATAAACTAAGAGATTTAATTTATATAATGCATATTATATAGTTGTTAAAAATCTTCAGCAGCTCCAACAGTACTCGTATTTTCAAACGCTAACCAATTAGTTTGTGCGCCCTTGTAGAGCAAGACCTAAGCCAAATATACAGGGTTATTGGTAAAACATTAACAACCTCTTAAGAGGTCATTCTACTCATCACTATCAACAACTTTTACTATGGTATTGGTCCCATAGTAAAGGTAGGTTTGGTCCTGAAATCGCGAAAAAAAATCAGCTTTTTCCTTATATTTTGACCAGTATACGAACATAAATGTAGGGAACAGCTGATTTTTTTTCGCGATTTCGCGTTTGGTCCCATAGTAAAAGTTGTTCATAATGATGAGTACAATGACCTCTTATGAGCTTGGTAATGACCAATAACCCTGTATAAAACTAACTGAGCACCGCGGTTTCACCTGCGTAAATGTCGATCCCGTGAGAATATCGAGATAAAAAGTAGTCTATATGTTAGTCCAGGGTGTCAGCTACCTCCATAGAAAATTTTATCAAAATTAGTCCTGCCGTTTGAGCTTGAAGAAGTAACAAACATATAAACACACACACACACTCACAAACTTTGACCTTTATAATATTAGTGTGATTATCAGCGACTTGGCTGCATAGTGTGCGTTTTATACTCGATTTAAATTTCGTTTCATTCAGTTGGAGTTTGTGGGAAGGTATTTTATTGTAACATTTTAAACATAAAGATCAGTCTACTTTAACCAGCCTGAAACCTGGTTAAACTAATTGGTCCCTATTTCTAGTGATATAATTGCGTCTTTCACCTCTTTTACTAAAAATGTGTAGATTTTTCCTTACGTACATCATGTTTTCATGGATATATTGACAAGGTACCGACATGATGCTAATATCTTTAAACCCCCCATCTCCCACCCTTATATTTTTTTTCTTTACAGAGTTGCGCCTGCGGAGGCCATATAAAGTATTGCTCGGATGGCCCTTCTCGGCAGAATAAAAATAGACTCGATGTCTGAAGTCCGTCTCCATAGTAGAATACCGTCCGACACAATACTATGAATGTAACAAAAAAAGACTAGCCTCGCGGTATCTTTGTCGCAGACAACTAGCTAAATTAGCCTTTTAACTAAACGGCGCTGTTCAACTAGCGGCCTGTATGATATAACAAACAACATCACACAACAAACAAACAAACAAAACACAACATATGACATTTTTACTTTGAATGGGAGACTCGGATCACGGATACGTTTTTATTTAGTTCAGGCTTATTTAATTATATTTATCTAATTAGCTGACCCGGCAAACGGTGTTTTGCCATATAAATTATTTCTAGCTGCCCGGAGCTACTACGTTTGTGTGGTGTCCTACCCCTTTCGCTACCCTACTCCTACACTACTTCTTCCCTACTTCTACCCTACTCCTAACCTACTCCTACCATACTTCTACCCTACTCCTACACTACTCCTATAAGAAGAAAAAAATATATACCTACATATATAAAAAGTAAACTATGTCCGTCTCCTGGTTCTAAGCTACCTCCCCATCAATTTTCAGCCACATCGGTTCAGCCGTTCTTGAGTTATAAATAGTTATAATTTTATAACACGACCTTCTTTTATATATAGATATAAGTTCTTTATTGTACACCAGAAGATACATAACAAAAAATACAATTATCACTACAAAACATACAATGAGCGGCCTCACCTATCACTTTCTGCGATCTCTTCTAGGCAATCTTGAGGCTTGTTTGCTACAAAGGTTTAAAAAATAATCCTAATGTGGTTGAAATTTTCCTGAAACTGTTTTTTGCAATTAAAACTACAGGAAAAAGATTTAACCAGTAGGCAAACTGTAACCATGAAATCAGCATAAAAAATAATTTGTTGTTCCATAAATTTTGGCCGCGTAGGTATTGCACTATTCTATGAAACAGCAGATTTTTTTTTTATAACCGACCAATAATTAAAATATTGCACCTACGGTTGAAGAACGTCACATAAGCAATTTTTGAGTATGAGAAAAAGTAGCTAATGTACCCCTTTACCTGGTGCGTAATTGTCATTTGTGTAGTGCGTATACTTTCCGCACTTGTCCTGAAAATTACATCATTTGCCTTTGTGATGTTTTTGCAGCATAAGTGCGATATTTAAAATAATTTTAAGGGGGCTTTCAACCTTATGCCCAATTCATAGTTACAGATTGCGCACTGTTTAAACTTTTATCTTGTATTCTAGTGTGACTATTGCTGTTATTGTTTATTTTCGATTGTTTTTTGTTAAGTCAGGTAGATTAAAATACTCAACTGACAATACACGCAACCCGCACAATACCTACTGCAGCTGTTAGTTGTATCATACATATATGAAAGACGAACCCTGTGGAACTAAAATTAATTGCAAGACTGAAAATTGCTTGCGCATGTAGGTACAGTTTATATTTCAGGTGCAATTATAATGTTTCTTCGCTTAAAACAAGTTGTAAATGTATTCACGGACTGTGAGCGCTCTGCCGGCACTCTAATGGTTTTCAAGAAGACGCGAAATAAAAGGAAATTGCTGCAGACGTCTTATTTCTCTTGGACGGACGTACGTCGAAAAAACAAAGAGCTTTATGATTATTTAATAAAAAGCTAACGCAAAATAATTGGGTAAAGAAAAGTATTGCAGAGTAAGCAAATTATTTTTCACTCCACCTGCTCGCTAATGCTAAATTATATGTCATGATTGTCAGGCATACCTAAAGCAAGTAATTAAAGCTGTAGGCTCTAGCCAGGCAATAATATTCTACTGAATATCATTATAACCCGCTGGTCAATAATGTGATTTGAATTTGATTCCTTAACTAAAAAATGTCGTGTGAAAACTTTTACCAAAAAAAACTTTGAGGGATTGAACTTTGAGGCATTGCTATAATGATCGCCACGTTTGCTCACGTATTATTAGTTTGGAAATATTTTGAAAACAACTTTATTAGAATGTAACGAAAAGCCTTTTGTATACCTACCTAGGTATTTAAACAGTTGGCGTATGTCAAATTTCCTTAGGAAATTTTAAATATAGAACTGATTAAATATTTAAGTTTTTATTATTATTAGCCTGTGATGTCCCACTGCAGGGCAAAGGCCTCCCTACTCTCTTTCCACTTCTCTCTGTTCAAAGCTGCTAAGGACCAGTTCTTGTTGAAGGAGTCCAGATCATCCCGCCATCTCCGTCTGGGCCTGCCACGATGTCGTTTGCCATTAAGAGGGACCCATTGGGTCGTAAGTTTGGCCCATTGTTCGTCTGACATACGGCAGATGTGTCCAGCCCAGTTCCATTTTAGCGTGGCAGCTTTCCAAGTGACATCAGTTATCTTTGTGATGGAACGGATGGTCGTATTCCTAACTCGGTCTGTTAGTTTGATACCCAGAATACTCCGTTCCATAGCCCTCTGGCAAACCTCGAGCGTGGACCTCTGCTGATTTGTCAAAGACCATGTTTGACCACCATATGTGAGGATGGGAAGTATGCACACGTCAATGAGTCTTCTCTTAAGGGACATGGGAAGATCACCCTTCATTAGGTCTTTCATGGCCCAATAGCTCCTCTAGGCATTTTCGGTGCGTCTTGCAACTTCTTTGTTTTGTCTTGCCTGGAAAGAGACTATTTGGCCAAGATAGAGATACTCATCAACGTATTCAACCTCCCCACCCGCCACAGTGATCCTGCGATGCGCGCTGTTCGTCATCAACTTGGTCTTTGACATATTCATCTGAAGCCCGACCTCTAGGCTTACCGTGCCAAGATAAAATATTTAAGTAGTTGATTTAAATGTTGGTGAACATAAACCTAAGTAGCTTGACGTGAAGTTGGATGTTTTTGGTCTAACTTATATATTTTGATTAATTTAAATCAAAATACTTGTTGTTCTTTGTAGTTACAAAACGAATAAGTAGGCAATCTGTTTTCAGCTGTGAAGGCTCGATAACCAATCGCTGGGTTGTGTTCTATAGAATTATCTTGAGTATAAAACCTTGACAGTAGTAGTACCTACTTACTTACAAAACTACTATTCATTGAAATAAGTAGGTAATCATACATTCAATAAGTAGGTAATCTGTTTTCAGCTGTGAAGGCTCGATAACCAATCGCTGGGTTGTGTTCTATAGAATTATCTTGAGTATAAATTTACCCTGACAGTAGTAGTACCTACTTACTTACAAAACTACTATTCATTGAAACTACTCATTTTTAGAACACCTGTGCCGTGAACTGCCGTGTACAAAAATAAAAAATACTATTTTTATTGAAAAGCCACTGAATGAAAGATCAACTGAATGGACCAATCCCAATCTATTTTTATTTACTCATGTGAATACGACGGTACAATTGGCAATGTAGTGACTGGATTAGTTTGCATATTCGCCAATTCCTTTTGGAAAAAAAGGAAAAATATTATTCTGAAAATAGAAACATTAATGCTGGCAGCAGTGCTTTCAATTCAGCATGAGTATTTTTGTTGCTTAATTGTATAGGAATAGCTAGACAAAATATGAGATTTTAATTCTTCAATACCTGTATATTAGGGATGGCCAACTTGGTTAGACCCAATGTTGTTCTCTGACGACACCCCGTACGATCTACCAATTACATACTTCTTGAAATCTTATATGAAACAGCTCAGTTCACAATTATGTAGGTAGTATTAATTTTTTTATTATATTAAGAGGGAAAATATAAAATTGAAAATTATTCTTAATAACAACTTATTTATATTAATGTGAGCATTGCGTTTGAGCATCGCATCGTTCGCTAGATTAGCAAAATCAGGTTTGTAGTTGGAAATATTTTTTGCCTTGCTAAGATCGACTGGACTAACAATCGACTAATGGACGACCACCACCCACATTTGTGTTCACCAACATTTAAATCAAATAATTTAATATTTAATCAGTGCTAAAAAAAATCCTAAGGAAATTTGACATAATCCAACTGTTTAAATCATTGAGATAGGAAAAACATGGAGAGGCCGCGTTATTCTATACATACATTTGCTTATACAAATATGAGTGAAATATGATTCAGAATACGAAATATCGTTTTGTCTCGTTCTTTCTAATAAGATAATCGTATTTGATAAAAGAGACAACAATATTTTAAGTTGTTGCTCATTTTGGCAACATTTTGACGTGACGTAGTACAATTGTAGGTAAGGTGCCGTATCAGCCATCTTTTGCGACAAGTTTCGTGGTAGTTTTGCTGTCAAATGGTTGTTTACTTTTTGTATTATTGAGATTTGCGAGAAATATACAAGGATTTTACCTTTTAAAACTGCATGCAAATGTTGGAAAACAACAATTCAACATGTCTGTGTGTTGTATTGTGAAGTGTGGTGCAAGAAAGAATGAAAATCAACCTCTAATGTCTTTGCAGAGGTTAATAGCCGGTTTTCATGCAAAAATACATTTAATAATACACATTCGATGATACAGTTGTGACGCGATTATGAATTTATGGCTAAAGTATTGATATTTGGGTTCATTTCCGTATAATAGACCTTTTTAGTATATTTTGTTAATTTATTTGTTTGTTTACAATAATATGTCAAATGGAATAGGGTTGTACCGTTGCCGTAATTGTTTTCTCCGCTCTCATCGACATATTCTGCGATGTGAACATAAATAATTCTGTGTCTTATTCGGTCCGAGTGACCTTGCCAGGTCCGTCCTCTGGTTCACAGCACCGAAATTAAAATATTTTATTTCACATAAACCTACATGGCCACTTAGGAAACGTCAGTAGCTAGGTCATCATCATCATTTCAGCCGAAAGTCGTCCACTGCTGGACATAGGCCTCTCCCAAAGGGGGGGGGGGGGGGGGGGTTGCCAAAATCGCCACGCTTGGCAGGCGGTTTGGTGATTGCAGTATAGTTTGGTGGTGAAATGCATAGAGAACGCTGCTGCCATTCTCCGGTACGACCCTTAGTCGCCTTTTACGACACCCACGGGAAGTATGGGGTAGTGCTATTCTTTAAGTCCGGCACCACACAGACTGTGGAGTTTCTTGCCAGTGCAGTAGCTAGGTGCACGGTTCCAATTGGTTGCTTCCTATGGGGAAGAACTGGCAAGAAACTCCACAATTTTTACAATGTTTTCTAATTTGTTAAGTACCTGGTACTGATTTTAATAAATAAATAACTCGTTTTTTATTAAATTTATGGACTATCTGTTTCTCTCTTCTCGCCACTGCAGATTTATTACCGAAAAAACTCAGTGAAAGCTGAAGTGACGGTAACAGAGAGTTTTTACATTTGGTACTTACGCTATCAGATGCATTTATAAGTAGGTATCTTATTATATTGCCATTTGTCTTCACAACTGGTTTGTACATAATACACATTGTTTGTACATAATACAGGTTTGTATGTACATAACTATAATATTTTCTCTGAAAGTTCTAACTCTAATAAAAGATTTTCTTTTTTGACATGTATACCTACCGATAAATAGTTCAGTAATTAACCATGAGTCTTTCGTTTCACGCATCACAAAAGATTATAAATAAAGTATTTTTGCACACTTTATTTTTATGAAAAACTATAAAGTTACCGAAAATAAAGTAACAAACGTTATTATAAAGTATGGTTGGCAACCGTAATTACAACTGACTTTAATTTAGTAAGTTATTATGATCCAAACGTAATAACTAGTAAGACTCATATTTAGTATCGATACTCGATAATATCGATACTTGACTGACACAACCCTAGCAGTGGCAGCCATTTTATGCGACAAAACGAGTTGTAGGTATGCACCCTTTTTTTGTAGGTATTTCCAGTCCATACTTTTTTATGTCAATGGTTTAAATACCTAACCGGTGGTTTGAATGTTGTACTGTATACAAGAATATGGCTATAGTAGCTGATTGGGAACTGTAACACTATTTTTCGAAAATGTTCTCTACTAACTTTTTAGACCTTTGTATTTTGCTTACCTATACGTACGAAGTTTCATTAAAATCGGTTCATTCACTTCGAAAAAAAAGGGCTTGAAAGTTTGTATGAAATGCCGTTCGGCGTAAACGCTCCTGTCCAATGTAATAGGGAGCGAGCTATCGCCACCAACAGAGCACAAATCCAAATTCCGGGGTGCTATTGAGAAATTCCTCATGAAAAAGCACAATAATACTTTGCCCGACCTGGGAATCGAACCCCGGGACCTCATGCTAAGCAGTAGCACTTGCGACTACTAGACGAACGAGGCAATTATGTATATTCTAACTTTTTTTTATTATATGATAATCAATCAATCAATCAATCAATAGTCTTTATTTGTAAACATAGGTACCAACAGCGTACAAGATGTTACAATTGTTATATTATAGTTTCTCTGTGTATTGCCATTTGGCGTACAAATATACATTTATGGGAGGCTTTTGCCAATGAGGTATCTTAATTTATAATAATTCAGAAGTATCAATGTAAATTTATTTAATTTATAAAATGCAATAGGTTAAGTCTGGTAATGTCAATATTTAACGAAATGCGATAATGTCAATGATAAATAATTATAATGTCAATAAGTTACTGCTAAGATAAATGTTTAATTTTGATGTTTGGTAAAGAAAGTTTACCGTCTTTTTTTTCGCTCTGGGCGGAGCGGGAGGGTGTGTCAGACTTTTACTGACTAAAACCCATCCGTGTTCCTTCCATCCGTGTTACCTGTTGCCTGTGGCAGGGGCCACAGAATCTCTGTTGAACACCCCGCCACCCCGGCAGGCATCGACCCTAGCGAACCCCGTCAGTTAGTGCTGACATCTCTTTGAGGCGCGCGTGGAACACAACATGCCGTCGCACAGTGGGTTTAAACTGCTATATGAGGGACATAGGGCTTTTTTTACCAATTCCATTTAAAAAAATACCTATCGAAAGATCTCACATTCTGATGAATAATTGTTATGAAACGTTTTTCTCTAAAACTGATAGCTGGCCGGGAAAAAAATTGTTTCAATTTTTGTTGTATGGAATGAAACAGAAACTGCTAAAATTTGGCCAAGTCTTGACAGGTCTTGCTTTAAAACTACTTTATTCTTATTCTTTGGCTCGTTGGATATAATTCTACGCTATCAACGCGCGAAGAAATATGAGATAAAATGAAGAAAAAAGTAAACAAAAGGTACTTTTTTTAATAATATCGTAGATAAAATGATTGTCTTACATTAAAATACTTATAACTAAGAAATATGAATCATTTAAAAACATATATTTATCGAAAAAAGTACAAAAAATATATATTTTCGAAATTAAATTAAATAATAAATGTAAACAAAAAAAATGTTCACTGTTTGTGATTACTTTCCAACAACAAAGACAATTTTGATTAAATTTATTATTTGCTTTAATTTTGTAAATACCTGGCCAAATTTTAGCAGTTTCTGTTTAGTTCCATACAACAAAAATTGAAAATATTTTTTCCGGGCAAACTATCAGTTTTAGAGAAAAACGTTTCACAACAATTATTCATAAGAATATCAGATCTTGCGATAGGTGTTTAAAAAAATAGAATTTGTAAAAAAAAAAAATCCAACATCCCTCATATAGCAGTTTCGACCCACTGTGCGTCGTCCCGGGCCTGGTCCTTACCGGACGGTGAGCTGAGGGTTCCGTACCTTAAAAGGAAAAACGGAACCCTTATAAGATCACTTCGTTGTCCGTCTGTCTGTCCGTTTGTCAAGACTCTTTTTCTCAGGAACGCGAGGAGTTATCAAGTTAAATAAAAATATGTGCCCTGTATGCCGCATATTTTGACACTCGCAAGAGAATCTAAACCTATAGAGTACTTCCTGTTGACCTAGAATCATGAAATTTGGCAAAAAGCAGTGTCATGTAGCACAAGTACAGGAAAAATACACGAAAACCGTAAATTTCTAGTAACATATCTACAAATTTTTACGGAAGCCTCGGTGCGCGAGTCGGACTCACACTTGAACGGTTTTTTAAGTTAGCAACCATGTGGCTTAGGTTAGGTTAGAACTGCGAACAAGCGCGCGCGAGCTGAGCGAGACGAGCGAGACGGGCGAGCAAAGCGAGCAGCGAGATTGACGAGTCCTACATCCAAGTTGGTCACAATTACTAGGATAAGGCTTAATCTGCCTATAACGTTGCCGCTGCTGGCCACTGCTGGGTTGTATGCCACCTCTCTTTGAGAGGGAATGGGCTGTAATCTGCCTCACGGGTCCAGTGCAGATTGGTTGATGTCACAGGTATCTGAAGTTTTGGTTCTAGGACATGCCGGTTTCCTCAAGATGTTTTTCTTCATCTATATTGAGAGCAGTGCTTAAGGCACATTACAATTATATCGATTTGTACTTAGCAAATCATAATTGGAATTATTTAATGCATTCCATTTTAAAGTAGAGTGATTTATTTATTTGATATGAAATTGATTTCCACAAGTGGTGAGCGGTGAATAAAATGAATATAATTATTAGTCGCTCATTTATTATTTCGTATCACGTAAATATAATGGAACATTCAGTTACTTAATTTTTAATCGTACACATACCATTTTATGAAATATTTGCTTACAAAATTATTTCAGCTGGAAATGCATTTATTTGAACGCTATTTAAACTGAGGAATACTTAATTGATCCTCTAAAATCATTTTCACCTTTAAAATTGATGCTCGCCATTTTTATTCGCTGCAATTCTTTTTAAAATTTCTGGTCTTTAAAAAAATATCCGTTGGCTAGGGTACGCCGACCAAAAGGATAAGATTAATTGAATAGGCTTGTCCCCCTATTTATTACATGGGACTTGAACATGTGGCGAAATGTGTGTGCACTTTAAGGACACCTCTGACTAACCCTTTCAGGATTAGAGGCGTGATTGAAATGTTTTGAGGATCACAATCGTCTGTTTGTGAAACAACGTCTGTTTCCTAAAACACTAATCGATCAACACTAATCGGATGCTAATCAACTTACTGTTCGTCATGTCAAACATGCGTTATTTGGGAATCACTTAAATACCTACATGCTGTTTTAATTAAACCTGATTGTATGAGGTAAACATTGGTACATGCTCATGCATATAAATGCACTTCAGTGTAGAGATTCTGTAGTTTATAATAGGAGCATTGTGTGTTTAGTGCCAACTGTGTACCTACAATGCACTTTAAGGCGAAAGCACCAGGGTAGCCCGCGAAATTTAGATGTTCTTACGTTTTTTGCAATTTATAATTTGATATTGTTGTATGTTGATCAAAATAGGTATAATTCGTGGCAGTAACAAATATTTATAGAATTATAATCATAAAAATCATCGCTTAAATACATTTCTCTAAGTTCATATTACCCTATTGCATATCTCAGGCCAATTGATCACATTTGAGGACTTTTTTAATCCGCCGCGAATCATATTTTAATCAACATACAACCTGACGCTAACCAACAAATTAAAAAAAAAAGTTTTCATTTTCGCGGGCTGCATTAGCGCATCCGCTTAACACACAGGGTGTTTCACTTTAGCCGACTGACATACCTACTGGCATATACTCTGACAAACAAACAGCAAAATTTATCAGAATTACTCGCACAGAGTTTTCACACAAACATCATAATTAAGCAGTAGGTAACACTTCACACTCCGCCGGAATTCTCACATCTTGTTTCAGCTCTACAGTATTTTATTTAATCCTAAAACCCCCTCTTATCTTAAAGAACGTTTCAAGTTCCTTCCTGACACACATAATAGATATATGAGGTCATCGGAAAACCTGAGACTAGAGATACCGATGCATTTCACCAGTTTCAATAACAAATCTTTTACTGTCCAAGCAGTACGGTTATGCTTGCCCGTATCGGTAAGGCGTGCTCAATCTTTGTCCACTTTTAAAATTATGATAAAAAGCACTTCCTCTCTCCTTAAACATCATCATTATATTTTATTTGCTCCTGTTTCATGTTTATTATTATACTAGCTAGTAGCTGACCCGACGAACCCCGTTGTACCGTATGCACCATTGCCCTGCACCATCAATGTTGCAGATGAGACTAATTAGTTTCATTTGCACCATTAATGGTGCAAATGAAACTGCATTGATAGTATGGTCTCATCTGCACCATTACTTCGTACCGCCTCAGAATCAAGACACAAAATGTATGAGAAAAAGAATTATCTACATAATTTTGTTTTCGTGAAATTTCCCGTGTTTTAATAGTTATTCTACTATTCGGGACGAACATAAATCCAACAAATAAAAGATCATAAAAATCGGTCCAGCCGTTCGTGAGTTATAAATGGTGTAACTAACTAGACTTTGTTCTTTGTTGTTTGTTTTTTTTATATAATATATAGACTAGCTTTCCCGGCAAACGTTGTTTTGCCATATGAATTATTTCTAGCTGCCCGGCGCTACTTCGTTCGCGTGGTGTCCCACCCATTACCCTACCCTACCCCTATTTTATTCCTACCCTACTCCTACACTACTTCTACCCTACTCCTATCCTACTCCTACCCTACTCCTACACTACTCCTATCCTACTCCTACCCTACTTCTACCCTAATCCTACCCTACTCCTATAAGAAAATAAAACAAAAAAGATAATATCCTATGTCCGTCTCCTGGTTCTAAGCTACCTCCCCACCAATTTTCAGCCAAATCGGTTCAGCCGTTCTTGAGTTATAAATAGTGTAACTAACACGACTTTCTTTTATATATATAGATATTATTTTTATATACATTTATTTAGATTAGTATTTATTGTATTAAGTAAATCGTACACCACAGACTACTTACAATATTTGTCACTCCTTCCCCTTGTTAATCCATCAAAAAGGTTGTCTGTAAAAGGTCGCTCTTAGACCGCCCATTGTATCACCCTTTGTAAAATTTCTATATTTATGTCTGTAATTTATGTGGTGTACATAATGAAGAGTATTCTATTCACATACATATTAGTATAAGAAGCTTAAATACAAAATCATTGTTTTATCAATTATAATTAGGAGTACGTTAGAGTGGAATAGGAAATGAGTAATATACAACATAAACACACGTTTAATGTTCTGGAAAATCGGGAAATACCATTGTGTGTGAGTTACAGTTTCTTACCCGTTCTTCTCCATAGAGATCTAGGTTTTGAAACGGGCAACTAGCTTCGATTTTCTGGTTAACTGTAAATGGTTTGAGTTTAGTTTGAGTTTGAATATTTTGTTGTTATGTCCATGTGCGTATTTTGCCCTTTCAAAGGTTACGTGAAATAAGTAAAAAAATTAAAATAACCAGCGCATGAGCGTGTTATGTTTACGAGACTCGTAGCCACGGAAATGTATAGAAGAGTTTTATGGGCACATAAATCGCGAGTTGAATTCAGGTGCCAAGTGCACATAAAGCGCAATACACACTGAGCCCGCCGGGCCGCCGACACAGCCCGCCGACACAACCCGGCGGCCTATAAGAAAAGAATCATGTCGGCAACATGCGCCCGCGCGTGTTGCCCGCCGACATGTTGGCGGCTTGCGTACGCCTGCGCTCAGTTGCCCGGCGAAGCTCGACCCGTGCTAGTATTTTTTCATGCCGCCGACAAAATTTTCCGACTTGCAATAAGTGAAGCCGCCGACTAGCTCGACAAAAAGTTGCCGACATAGGTCGGCGGCCCGGCGGGCTCAGTGTGTATTGCGCTTAACAATGTCTTTATCGAAAGTTTATGCGTGTCTAGAAAAAAAGTTTGGGAAGATTTCGGCAGGAAAAAAACTAATATCAAGGATCAATTTTCGTGACCAGACCTTTTTAAACCGATCTCAAAAAAGGAGGTTATCAATGCGTTTGTTTTTTTTAATGTTTGTTACCTCAGAACTCCGTTATTTATAAGCGATTTGCAAAATTATTTTTTTTTATTTGAAAGGATATATCTACTTACAGATTGGTTCCATAGGAATTTCATCAAAATCGGTTCAGTAGTTTGGTTTTTAAACCAAAGTTAATGGTAAAAATTTAAGTAACGAAAATGATTTTGTATGTACCTATGTTACCTACGCGAAATCTCCAGCAATTGAAGGCGATTTAAAAAAAATAAGTACGGTATGCCTCAGGGGTGGTCCTTTAGAAGTTTAATAACTTTGCTTGGGTAGTTTTTGAGTTAGCTTCTATAATACTTGTTTTTGCCACTTAGTTTATACTGATGATGTTACAATAACTTCCTGTCATTGATGACATAGCAAGTAGTGTAATACGAATTTGTGTGGGGTGAGTACAACTTAAAAGTGAAACATAAAAACTTTTTTCCAAAAAAAAAAAATAACTGACTTCCAAAAAAGACACTGCAAAGTGAAAAATAACTTTAATTTCGAAAGTCGGTGGCAAACAACGAAAACTGGCTTATAAGTACTTATATCATGTAAATATTATCTTGTTTCAAAATAAAGAATCAAATTGTATTCTTTAAGCTTGAATACTTTTATGATTCAATACTTACTTACACTACACAGGCTATAAGGAAAGGAAAATGCTGGTTTCGCTATGAATAATAATAATAATAATAATAATCTTTATTTATCCAAAAACATACAGGGTTTGAAATACAGTTTAATATTTGGTTTAGAAAGTACATTAATAGTTAATGTTGCAAAATCTGTACAGAATAATATTCTCTACCTCTTAAGCTAGGGTATACCTGTATTATAAGAGGTAGAATGATTATAATACTATACATTCATTCATTCATTTCCTTCAATTTTGTTTATTTTTCCTCTGATGTCATAAGAATACGAAATGATTACCAAATAAAACAGAACTTGTATAAAACCATACAAACAAACAAAAGCAAAGTAAGCACCATACCTATAAATCATCATCATCTGCCTAGCCTTTTCCCAACTATATTGGGGTCGGCTTCCAGTCTAACCGGATGCAGCTGAATACCAGTATTTTACATGGAGCGACTGCTTATCTGACCTCCAAATATACCATACCTATAAATATTGACAGAAAAAATACACAACCTAATTGAAAACTCCATCGATTATTTGAAGCCGATAAATAATAATGAACACTTCGGAGTTAATTTCGGTAAAATTACAAAATACTGACATAATTATCATCTTAGTTTTTACACTAAACCAACAAACGCATTTCTCTGCCTTTCTTCATCAAATTGTGTTGGAATTACCTTACACACTTTACAGTACTTTTAAAATATTTCTAAAAGTTCTTCTTCTTCGTCGTATCGATGATTCCACATATCATTATCTACTAACGGCAATAAGCTACGGTTTCCTAGAAGAGCGGATTCGTCAATTATTGTAGGCCGTTTACACATTATACCACAGCTGCAGCGGCACCGCCGTCAAGGCCGTAATAATGTGTAACGCGGCATAATGTGTAAACGGCCTTAGGTACGGCCATCATGAAAATCTGTCATTTTCACCAGTATTTTGACATTAAGGCGTCAAAAACCTCTCTGCATTCAGACAGCCTTTATTGTGTGACCGTTCACCGCTTCCTTGTGAAAAGGCAAAGGAAACCAAAGCTGTTACCATTTGAAAAGCTTATTTCCAATGATAATTAAGGAAACAAACCAACGCCCGAAAAAGTATGTAACTATTAGGTACTTTGAACCCGAGTTTAAAAAAATGCAAACATATTCCATCAAAAATAAGTTATGTATTATTTTTGATGGAATAAATTTGCATTTTTGATCATTGTATCTTTCGCTCAGGTTGGATGTGTGTAAGTAATGAGATTATTTTATGTGGACCCTCCGTAAAAAAATAAAAACAAGTCCCCTCACTCGCTAAATACAACTCGGAATGCCTTTGTTTCGACGAATACGGCTATTTCATTATTTTGGTTACATTTCTAGATTGTCTGCGAATGAGCTTATTCCGTCAATTTTTTTTAACATTCAACTTTCGTATTCTGTCATTGACATTTTATGCTACTAAACTAATTTAAAAACCGGCAAAGTGCGAGTTTGACTCGCACACGAAGGGTTCCGTACCACAAGGCATAAAACGCCGAAAAAATTGTTTCTTTTATACCCCTTTAAATTTTAACTTTATTTTATTTTTATTATTTGTTGTTGTATTACAGAAATACATCATCAGTGAAAATTTCAACTTTCTAGCTATCACGGTTCATGAGATACGACCTTGTGACAGACAGACAGACGGAAGTGGAGTCTTAGAATAGGGTCCCGTTTTCACCCTTTGGGTACGGAACCCTAAAAATCACCCAGTGAGCGATAACTAATCATTCGAACATCACATTCATCAATTTCACTCCAACAATGCCACTGAGCGTATGGAACCGGCGCACAACAATGGAAGACATTAACACAGGTAGACAGCAAGAAACATTTCCCTATAATAAAGCGAATTCCCCTTGCGATGAGAAAACGGAACCTGCGAACGTACCATATAAATTATGCCCAAAATTAAGCGTGATGACGTAGACAGCTGCAAAAAACGAAATACTTAGATCCTTTTGATATTTTTAAGGTTCCGGGTACCTGGCAAAAAAGAACCGATAATTTCGTCCTGCTAGTCCGTGTATAACAGCCATTTTACTCAGAGATTTTTTGCACTTAGAAAAGAAGGAAGGTAGTTATATTGTATTTTTTATTGTTTTCTTTATTTTGTTAGATTTAATTTTCTTTTTAGGGTACCGTACCTAAAGGGTAAAAACTGAACCCTATTATTAAGACTCCACTGTCCGTCTGTCTGTCACTAGGCTGAATCTCATGAACCGTGATAGCTAGGCAGTTGAAACTTTCACAGATAATGTATTTCTGTTGCCGCTATAACAACAAATACTAAAATCAGAATAAAATAAATATTTAATGTTTTATTTTTCTCGCGTACATCAAACGGTTTTTTTTGGCGTTTTTGCCTTGTGGTGCAGAACCCTTCGTGTGCGATGACGAGTCCAAGTCGCACTTGGCCAGTTTTTTTATTGTTGGTAGTTCCTGTGCGTGTCCCAAATAAAATATTTTTCTTTCTTTTCCTTTTATTCTATGAACCACTATAAACAATGGTGTAGTGAAATTACGAACTATAAAAGTAGGGGTGGTACGTGGTACCACCAAACGGGGTGAATAGGGAGCGGGGGTGAATTGGGACAAAACTTTAAAATAGACTTTAGCGTTGTAATAATAGAGTTTGTTGCCGAAAAGGACACTTAATCGTTAATTATAATACAATAAACACATTAGACTCCTTTTTGGCAAGAAACTATATTATTTCAATGTTAAAATCTCTTTTAAAGTTTCATCCCGATTCACCCCTGCATCCCTATTCACCCCGTTTGACGGTACTTCAATAGGAAGGGAAGAGGTTGGGACCCCCCATTTGCAACTAATAAAAGGTTAAAAAAAAAAATCACCCCACATAAGCGTGTGAGGTATTGTTGGATCGATCTTGAAAATAAATATAAGATATTATGCTTTTCTAAAGTCGTCAAAATGTGTGGTGGAAGGAAACAAAAAAAAAAAAACAAGATTTGCATTTACAAACACTTAACAACGAAAACTGGTAGGTAATTAGCAACCGAAGAAATAATTTTATTTTTCAGTTAATTTGATAATTAAGTACGATATTCATTCCATATACGGAACTCACGTTTTTTCACAACTCTCAAAGAAATATTGAAACTCGATTTGGAAATATTCTCAAAATAGCTGTAGAACACGACAAAGATATTTTTAAAAATAAATACTTAAGGGGCTTACATGACCTAAAGTACGGTCAATGTCGGACTGCATAGAAAAGAAAGAGAAAAGCGATGACACAACCCTGGTAATTTATTGTAAAATATGAAGCAATTATTTAATCACAAAAAATCTATTGTTTGGACAAAAAAACTAAAACACTAGTATTTTATATAGTATGTTGCTTGTAGAATAATCTGACACAAAAACAAAAATATTAGTATGGTTTTTATTATAAAAAGAAAGTTTTTAGAGGTATCTTCATGATTTTTTCTATCGTATCAAATTAGTTTTATTATGTTTTCAACACACCATCTACTTAACATAAATCCTGAAGAATATCATATATTTTTCAGGTTTTTGTACTGTAGTCGATCGAGTCCTGTAAGCCTCTTAATATCTCTCTGTTAATTTGAGCCGTCATTTTCGCTACGAATAATTATTTTCACGATGCTACTTACAACTGCGAAATATTTTACTCTTATTAAAAGGGCGCCGACCAAACGCCGACCGCGCAGTGGCGCCCTCATTGTTTGTTTGGTTGTTTGTTTTATTTTAAAATGAAAATGCAGAAAATAAGCACGTTAAGTTGTGCTCCACAAGATTATACCTACGTTAATATTACGTGGCCACTATTGGATAATAGAGCGATAATTAAAATTTTATTACAATCATTATAATAAAACTAAACAATGTAAAACTACGGTTTATAATAATATTAACGTATAATCTTGTGAAGCACAAATTGATGTGCTTATTTTCTGCATTTTCATTCTCATCATCATTGCAGCCGAAAGACGTCCACTGCTGGACATAGGCCTCCCCCAAAAGGGGGGTTTGCCATAATCGCCACGCTTGGCAGGCGGGTTGGCGATCGCAGTATGGTATGGTGGTGGAATGCATAGAGAACGCTGCTGCCCATTCTCCGGTACGCCCCTTAGTCGCCTTTTACGACACCCACGGGAAGTATGGGGTATTTTCATTCTAAAATAAAAAAATAACCAAACAAACGATGAGGGCGCCACTGAGCGGTCGGAGTAGAATTAAAGGAGGTTTTGCATTTTTGTTGTGTATGGATGTTGATTTTCTGGGTACTGATTCGGTCACTTTCATTAGCACAGTCCTGTGCTGGTACGATCACTTGCAGCTCAATCGGCAAAACGAGCTATTATTAATATTAAATAGAATACTATTTGGTCTTACTGTTTTCCTCTGAAGGCTAATTTCCGTTATTAAAAGCGGTCAAAATCTAGTCACAATCTTACTTAGTGACGATCAATGTCAAAAACTTATCAAAAATGTATGGAAATTAGATAGGATTATTTACAGATTGAGACTGAGATCAGACTGTGAACTGACTGTGACTGCTCGTTAGATTACGAGAATTGACCCCCTGATTCTTGAGTGTTACTTAACACTATTTGATTTATTATTTTATTTTATTGGTATACAATAAGGTGCTGTCTCCACGAGCGAGAGAATCGCGGCGATATTATCGTCGTGCCACGTATTTCTATACACTCTCTTAGAGCGTGTCTCCACGCGGCGATATCATCGCGACAAAAATTTGATGGCACGGCGAGACTATCGCCGCGATTCCCTGGCTCATGGAGACGGCCCCTTAAGTGTCGACATAAAACAAGTGAATACACCCCTGTAAGAGACGAGAAACAGGTGGCAAACTCTACCAACGTGTGTCATAGAGGGTTGAATTTAAACAAACATACATTACTTCTTAATAAAATATTTATTTAAATTAGGCTATGTTTATCCCGCAAACTAATCAGGTCTTCACATCAGCTTCGCCGCAGTCGACGTTGACGGTGATGTCCTCCCTGAGATGTGGGACGATATTTGCTCATCTCTCTTGGTTCATTTGTTGGACTTGGCCAGTCTACTCCCACAACAGTCTCGCTGTTTTTTCTACAACATCCCTAGCATCTATACTAGTTATGGCAGAGTGGTGTTTCTGACCCAATCTGTTCGCTTGACATCTATTATACTACACTCCAAGGCTACATTAATCATATTATACTTTTAAATATTTGAAAAATAAAGAACCTTCTAAGAACAAATGTACAAGCTGTTTATTCATTAAAAAGCTTCGTCGCGTGGCATCGCGTGACTCCTAGCACGTTGTAAATGACACGATGTTGTGACCGGAAGCGCGGGTCAAAGCATTGTTATCGTCATTTTATCTTTATGACTGACAAGCTAAACAAAAATGACCGACAGTTTTTGGAAAATCATCCACCGCTTGAACGTCCACTGGCGTTAGACGTAATTTTACGTGTGTACTAATAACTTTAACAAAAGTTCGCTGGTGGCTTAATCTCTCAACGGTTGCGCGTCCAGTGCTAAAAGAGTACAGCCAGTGACAAAAATTGGTAGAAAAAAGGGAAAAAATAGAGAGATGGGCGAATACTTCTGGCTATTATTTTATAGAGGCATGAGGAACAGGGTAAAGTTCACTCATTCTTAGAGGTGGGATTCATAGAGGAGGGAGGATCCTCCTACCGACGGGTGTTGTGTTTCTGGTGGCCCGACGTTTGATGTTGGGATGTTTTATATTATGCTAGTTGCGTTAGTATACTTTGCTTGCACAATGCAGGATTTTGCTTGACGTCAGTATGATGCGTAGTTCACATGTGGCGATGTAGATGCCGCCACAAGTTACTTTTTAGTGGCGAAAATTTTAAGACAAGAGAATACTTTGATTCTTTTGACAATTCAAAACAATAACAAGGTATAAACCGCTAATTTCAAAATATTTAGCAACTTTTTTCGCTGATTGTACAACCGTGAAAACATGCTCATTTGTCACAAAGTTTCCACTTGTTGTGAGTTTAAAACAAAATGTTGACTTTTAGTTAGTAAGTAAGGAAATTTTCAAAAACAAATACTTAATTGAGAGAAATGTGGTTGTCCCGAGCTCGGGCAGCAATCATAATTTATCTTCAGTAAAACATCGTTCATTTGTACTAAGTTGGCTACCACTAGGTCAGCAACTAAATTATTAGCCCCAGCTTAAGCTGACATACCTTTGTTGCTATTACGAGAAACATTATTCTAGCTTTCGCAAAATTGAGCGCGGCTTACATGTTTTTGAAGCTAGGATTAGCAAGATTGTGTTAGTAAAAAAGTCCTAAATGGACCTTATGGAGATAAATGATTCAGACTGAATATGATACATTTCAAGGAGTACAGTCGTGGTCTGAAAATGCTTACCACCTTAAGGTTTAAAATTACATGCAAACGTCTGCGTCACAAGGTCAATGTTATCACTGACCTTGTGACGATGCTGATGCTTATGTTATCATAATGTGATTTGATTAGGTTGAAAGGCATTTTTTTAAATTTACAGGTCGTCAATGATAGATATAGAAATCTTTTTATAAAAAAACTAGTAAAACGATAAAATATTAATACGGAAATTAACCAAGCGAGAACGAACATTATTACTTATAACACTTTTTACGTAATAAATACAACCGACTTCCAAAAAAAAAACACTACAAAGTGAAAAATAACTTTTATTTCAGAAGTCGGTGTCTTTTTGGATGTAAGATTTTAGTTTTTGGCTGCGGACTTCCGAAATTAAAGTTATTTTTCTCTTTAAGAACCTACTTAGTGTTAATTTGGAAGTAGGTTATTTTTTTTATATTGTTCATTTTTCAATTTTTGCCATTGTCATGCTAAGAAAAAGGACTTCAATCCGAGTTTAAGCTGTCAATTTTTGAATACGAAAACATTATCTTGTTCAGAATAAATTTCAAAATGCAATAATTGTCTCGTTGGTTTTTTGAACTGGAATTAAAACTCGTTCTGTAATGAAACGGAATATTATCTTGACACTGCTAGCAGTGTCAAGATAATATTCTCCCTCTTCGTGTGAGACGTCTACGTGCTAGCACGGTGTGTAACACAAATGACCCGATCGACGATACAACAAGTCTACCGTCAAAGGTGCTCATACGAGGAGCCATAACTAGCCATGAATGAATAATAGAATTAGCATCGACATTCAATGTGTCTTGCTGCCAGTCTTCTGGATTAGTTTCCGAATGATTGCGATGTGGATTACTGCTTCGATGCCTAAGTGTTCTTTTGTTTCACCTTGATACAATTACATCGCAAAAGAGCGTAGTAATAGCGGGAGATATAAATATTAATATTAGACCCAAAGACACAGAAACGTCACAGGAAAGTAAAAATAGAGTGAACTATCTAAATACGCTGTCATTACATGGCATACTCCCTGGACATACATTGCCCACCAGGGAAAGGAACTGCTTGGACCACTTTATGATAAAAATTAGCAAAAAAAAGGTTTCGGCCTTTATCGCTATCCTTCATACCACTATCACTGACCACTACACTACTTTTATATCACTACGTAAGCAAAAATATACTCAAGCTGCAAATAAAACCACTACTTGTATTAATTTTGAACAAGCTCTAAAACACGTACATGAACAAAATCTTGCAGAATTACTATTTTGTGACGACCCTAATTTACTAACTGAAGTACTCATTGACAAACTAACTGAATCAATTAATCTCAACACTACCACAGTTAAAATTCCAAACAGTAAACGCATTATTAAGCCATGGATAACCCCAGGCATACTTCGTTGTATTAAAAATCGTAATAAACTGCAAAAGAAATATAACAGTGACCCACTAAACGAAATCAATAAAATAACATACAACCGGTATAGAAATCACTGCAACAAACTCATAAAAAAATTGAAAAGAAAATATGATAGGGACTTACTTGTTAAATCAAAATCAAACAACAAATTGCTTTGGAAAAACATTAAAACTATAACCTACACTAATAAACCTAAATGTCAAAACATTGAACTAATAAATATTAAATCGACCCCTATTGAATCAGCAAACTTTGTTAATGATTATTTCGTAAACATTGGTAAACAGTTGGCCCAACAAATTCAGCCTAGCGTAAATAATCACCCTAATTGTGTACCTAATCAACTGACTACACAAGCTAATTCCTTTGTACTCTTGGACACAGACTTTAATGAAGTACACAGAATCTTGATGAGCCTAAAGTCAAATAGTGCAGCTGGCTGGGATGGTGTCTCCACAAGATTTTTAAAGTTTATAAGTAAGGAAGCTGTCCCAATTATAACCCATCTTGCGAATCTCTGTTTTAGAGACGGTATCTTTCCGGCCCCTCTTAAACAATCTATTATTACCCCAGTTCACAAGGGTGGGGACAGAGACGATGTTAACAACTACAGGCCGATATCTATCCTTCCAGCTATATCGAAAATTTTGGAGAAATTAATCAATATTAGGCTTCTCAAATATTTAAATAAATTTAAAATACTATCCCCAACACAATTTGGCTTTAGGCAAAATATATCCACCGAGGATGCAGTTACCGCTCTAAGCTCGCATGTAGCTAACCAGCTTGATAGTGGCAATAAATGTTTAACTATCTTCCTGGACCTTAAAAAGGCATTTGACACCGTCTCTGTACCAATCCTTGTGAACAAACTGGAAAAAATTGGTATAAGAGGAACCTCACTCAATCTTCTCAAAGATTATCTCTCTAACAGGAAGCAAAGGGTTAAGCTAGGACAATACATCAGTGATGATGAAGAAGTGTTATACGGCGTGCCTCAGGGTAGTGTTTTGGGCCCCACACTCTTCTTAACATACATCAATGACCTGTGTAGTTTAAAAATTAATAAAGCCAAAGTCTTTTCTTATGCCGACGACACGGCTGTTGTTTTCTCTGGAAGCTCCTGGGATGACGTGGAGCAAACTGCTTCATGTGGCATGGCCCAAATTGCTAAATGGCTGAATAATAATCTACTCACATTGAACACCTCTAAAACAAATTATATTTGTTTTAGTATCTGTAATCGCACACAACCAAACAAGGACTTCACAATCAAAGTTCACGAATGTGGTGACTTTAATAATAAAAATTGTATGTGCCCTACCATTAATAAGGTCACACACACCAAATATTTAGGGGTTATGATTGACCAGAGATTATCATGGTACCCTCACCTTGAGCAGGTCACAAACAGGGTTCGGAAACTAAGCTGGATTTTTAAAACATTGAGACATATTGCTCCGAAAAATGCTACCAATTCTGGAGACCCATGTAGAAACCTACTAAAGGACATATATATCGCGTTGGTGCAGTCTGTCTTGGTGTACTGCATCCCCATTTGGGGTGGTGCAGCTAAGTCCAAATTTATTGAAGTGGAACGAGCGCAACGAGCCCTAATAAAAATAATGCATTTTAAAAGGATTAGATATCCCACGGAAAGACTGTATCAGATAAGTGATTTGATCTCGGTGAGAAAATTATATATAATTCATACTGTTTTGAAAAAACATAAAGAGCTGCCGTATGATATCGCTATCTTATCAAAAAGAAGGAAAGATATTATAGCACCGATTCCAAAAACAAAAACCAGGTTTTGTAGTACGCAATACGAGAAACGTTCATCTCAACTTTACAATAAAATAAATAAAGAAATATATGTATACACTAAACAATATTATGAATGTAAGAAAGTTATAACTAAATGGATAAAACAACTTGCATATGAGGACACTGAGGCCCTCCTGCACTACACAACATAATTCACTCATTCACGCGTACACACCACATACACACACATAAACCTCACACACATCACACACACATACACATCACACGAATATACACCTCATACACACTTATCACACATACCCACCTCACATTATAATATAAGTAGGTACACAATAAACACACCCATTATTATAAGCTGATACAAAGTAAAGTCTTCTGTAATTCTCTTTTGTCTCAATTGATTTTCTCAAAATTATATAAATAGTAAATACTTTCATAATTTTTTGTAAATAAGAATGTACGTTACGTAAATTTAAGTTGCGGAAGAGTGGAGTGTCCTAATACAGGCATTTATTTGCTTAAAAGGACGCTTCTATCACTAGCTATGTAGTACAAGCTTGTTAAAGAAATAAACTATTTGTATTTGTATTTGTATTGTTTGATTTTGTACTTACTTGTTTAATTAGTCATTTAATTTAGTATTTATCTGGTCTAGTGCAGTAAATTGTTGCATTCATGCATCGGAAAGGCAAGGTGGGTACATATCATCCAACTGAACAACTTTCTCCATGTGACCAACGTCATAATCGCGAAAGAATTGTCTACTGTCCCATACATAACGTCAATATCTTCTCGGATCAAATGATTATTTGTTCAATTTCAAGGTTTGTAGGTACCACACCCTTACATTTCTGATTCACGCTACAAATATACAGTAACTTTACAGTTACTGTAAAGTTGACTTTTGTGAGATAGACACTATTGATTCTTAACCGTCGATATAGACGATTTTTAAGGAGAGATAGACCATATTGACAGAAAAATTTACGCGTTCCTAACATAGGTGGTATTTCAATGGCAAATAATTTAGGAAATATTGTGAATTTTGAGATAGGAGCCCGAATAACCTATACCAAATTAGACTTTAAATCCACTGATTTAAAAAAGTATAAAATGTAAAAAATTGAGATAGACATTATTGATTCTTAACCGTCGATATATTGGTGCCTGCGACTGCCCCGTTGGTCTCGTGGTTGCAAGTGCGACTGCTGAGCGTGGGGTCCCGGGTTCGATTCCCGGGTCGGACAAAGTGTTATTGGGTTTTCCATTAGGAATTTTTTAGTAACAGTCCGAAATTTGGAAGTTGGTGGTTTAATACCCCCGTGCCTCGGAAAGCACTTAAAGCCGTTGGTCCTGCGCCTGAACTCTCCCCGGTCGTGTCGGATTGCCGTCCCATCGGATTATGAGAGTAAAGGAACAGAGAGTGCACCTGTGTTTGCGCACACACTCGTGCACTATAATATCGCCGGCGCACCTGGCTAATCTCCATTGAGATTACCCACCGTGACCGAAAACATACATTGGTGCCAATTCTGTTGTTCACAAATTAAACTAAATTTAAGTTCAGGCATCTTTTTCTTTCTATTTCATTACGAAAATGACAGAAGATAAATATTAGTTTATTCCTGTGAAATTAGTCAGCGCCTGACGTAAACTGACGTATTTTTAATAGCCAATTTTTTATCTCGTCTAAAGTTGTCTATGGAGTATCTTAATTTGACAGGACTAAACTAATATTTATCATCTGTCCTTTTCTTAATGAAATAGAAAGAAAAAGATGCATGAACTTAAAATTTTAGTTTAGTTTGTGAACAACAGAATCGGCGCGATTATCTGTTGATCGATGGACGGGAGACGAAACAGTACCTGTACCTTAAACTTAGTAGCCTTGCTGAAACGATGTGAATGGACATCGAGATATAAGTATACTTATATCTCGATGTGAATGGATTTATATTCTTTGTTGTAAGTACTTTAGTTAATGGAGATGTTTGTTTGTTACTCATTCACGCATAAATAGCTGAACAGGTTTGGATGAAATTTGGCACACACAAAGTCTAAAATCGAGATCTATAGTTACCTGACGCGTGCTTTGGCAGACTTTGGCTTAGAACATGTCCCCGTGTTAGTATCGTGCTTGTAATTTGACAGTTTTGTGACATTGGCGGAAATAACACCTAGCCAAAGTTCGCGCTAAGTAACGTTTATAGATCTCAGCCTGTGTTTATACATCACGTACGTCGTATATTCACAGCTACGATCGAGAAGCGTCGTTACGATACGCTCGAAACGATATAAATAAAATAAAAATAACAGGAAATATGGTGATGTTTATGAAGATTGAATAATAGATTGTTTGCCAAGGGAGCAAACAACTCTTATGAAGGCGAGAGTGTTTCTTTTAATCCAGAGCGGAGCGAAGGACTCTAGTGTAGAATCCCGAGCGCAGCGAGGGGTTCTAAAGTAGACTCCTGAGCGCAGTGAGGGATTCAAAGTACGTCACTCGAGCTTAAAATAGTGTTGGTCCCGAGGTGGATACTCTACTTTTTATCACCCTCTATGAAAAAGTAAGTAAGTACAACTTATGAATAAGAATAGTACCTACGTTTATTTATTCACATACAATTTTGTGTAAACAATTACGAACGAAGGCAACACAAACTTTTTTTATTTGTCTCGCGCGCGTTTTTCTTTGTCATACAGCCTCTTACTTGTTCATACAATGTTCGTGATTGATCTCTTTGGTGATTGAAACTTTACTAACAATATCCACATTCCAATTTCAAATCACTTTTAGCCCCTAGGGATTAAAGAGCTATTTTAGTCCCTGTTTACGAAGAATACACTAGCTCTTTTGAATAGATGTAGTAAAAAAATATTTACTGGCTACCATCTCTCAATATTATTCTTTGCAAAAAAGTGAGGAAGAGATATTTTCCGAAACAATTTCTCAAAAGTGAGTTTTATTAAGTATGTAGTTTTATAATCTGGTACTCGGCACTAACCACGACTTTGAGCGATACTAACTTAGTCATATCACTTTCTAAAGTTGTTGAAATTCAGGAAGAGATCTTTAGGAATTTATATGATTAAGGGCTAATTTTTCAATCATCTGATAACTTTAGGCGAGGTATAATTTTGAAATTTTGACATTTATTTCATACAAAAACTGTCAAACGTCAATGTTATTGCTCGAATAAAAGTTATCTGGCGATGGAAAAATCAGCCCTAAGTCAAAATATAGATTTAATTATCAGATAGAATTACAAGTTCTTTTAACAAACTACAGTGTTAAAAGAACTTGTATCGAACTACGAATGCTAATGCGTAGTTCATACAAACATAATACCAAAATATTTTGTAATTCAAACATATTCTTAAGGTAGTGTGTATTTATTCCGATTAGATTACAGTATGTCTAGGTTCCCAAATATATATTTTGAAAGGATTCTTCTGATTTAAAGACGAGATATGAGGAATTTCAAATTTCTATAGAAAACTTATTTTGCTCATTACTCGTCTTTACGTTTGTATGAACTACGCATGCTCCGCTGGCCCCTTAACCACTATAAAGTTGGAAAAGGCTGCGTTTTAGGAGTAGTTTGTTGGAACTTTTCACCTTAGACCTAAAGTTCCGATTTCAGCCTAAAAATTGAATTCGAATTCCAGTTCCATTCAATCGCAAATAGGCATGTGGATTGGTGATAATGAATATCTATACGACAGCAGTTGACATGGCACTATCATCGGTTTTACTTTGTATAACTTTCCTGAATGGCATAGTTTTTATTGTCAGTCTGCTCTATTGAAGATGCGCTCCGGTGGTATAATGGAAGCAATTGAATAGAGGCAGAAAAACACAGACAGAATGCAGTGCTCCCGATGAGCGGAAATCCTCCTCGCCAACTTCAATTAATGCCGGTCAAGCGAATGCCTAATGCCGTAATACCGTTTATATAATTCTCCAGCCAGTGGGAACAATGACCTTTGTTGTATTAGAAATGGCGGTCGCGTTAAATGCTGCCTGTAGATTATTGAAGGCATACTTCATATTTTATTTTTATTTTAAAACCTCGGTTGTGAAATGTCTTCGACATCGCATTCTGAGCAAATAATTTTCATTCGTCACTAAAATGCAAGTTCAAAAGCTGTATGAAAACGTATCGTCAATTAATATTACAGACGAACACCGGGTGGTGTTCATTATAAGTTTCGCTATTCATTAAGGTGACCTACATTAGCTCTTAACACTAAAAGAACCACAGTTCTGCCGCATAGTTTAATGAAAGGAGAGTTATTAAAATGTACTGTTTTGTTTCATGTAGCTCTCAAGTTAGGCATTTGTTACTCAACAATTAGCTCAATATTTTACGCAATAATTATGAATCAAAGCTTCCATTCCAAAAGATAATGAGCCGAGCGAAATGGAGTTCAACTAGTTATAATAGGTTCAGTTTCCACTAAGAAAGAGTTTTGACCATTTTATGATTTACCTTCCTCTGTAGGGACTGGTCATCTCTTTGCTGCCACGGCTTATTTTATTTTAATTTTATTTAATATTTGAATTGGGTTTATTTTTATCTTTTAATTAGGGGCGCGTTTTTCGTTCTCACATGCATAATTTCAACAAGAATGCCAACCAATATTTTTTAGCCATATTAAGAGAGTTTCTTGCCCGTTTTTCTCCGTTTTGCTTCATCTTTCTGATTGATCGACCCCTTGACTATTCAATAGCGCCTGTAATTGGTTTATATGAAATAAATGCTTTTAGTTTGAGTTCTGCAAAAGAGCCAAGAATACGAAGGAAACGCCAGCAAGTAATTTCTGATTGCTAGTCGCACATAGTCAGACGGTCAGTTTCGGTGAAGCGAACCGCGTCCGTCTACTCGTTATGTTAGCGATATTTTATTGCGCATTTTATTTTCAACGCACTGCTTAGAGTCGGGGCTTGAAAATCCATCGCAGTACCAAACAAATCATTTTTACTTTACCAAATATTAATTTTAGAACTAGTAGTTTTAATGGAAAAGTCGTAAAAATTAAAAGTCAGTCGGTATTCATCAGTGATTGTAGTTATTTTTCCACGAACACATACCTATTTCTTCACATGTTTGGAAATTAAATTTCTAAATAAGGGTAGATAGGTACTTCTATAAAGTTTAACGCGCCTAAACTGTAACCCAATGATAGGTGGCATATATTTAAATTCCAATTAAATATAAACAAAATGTTATTCATGGTTATGATATTCCTAGTATCATCAAAACTTGTACAAATTAATTCCGTTTCAAAACTTTTTGTCGTAATCCCAATATCCTTGAAATAAAATTAATTTCTGATTGAATTCTAATTAGAAATTGAAGCCATTTTAGTTAGAGCTTGCTGAAAAACTCACACAATTTAGGTGTTAAATTAATAATTATTTATTTGTGTATTTTGGACATTATTCAGTTTTATTTTTAAGTACTGACTTTATGATATCATTTTAACTTTTTAACTTCTGGTTCTGAACCAGTTGAATTTTATCTGGTGTCAAATGATTTCATTTCCTGTTGTTGACGATGATGACGACTAATAAAGAAGCACGGAAGAAAATATATGTTGCACCGACGCTAAATATAGTGGGATAAAGGCATAATCACAGATATACAGATATAGATATACCTAGATAACGCAAGACTAACTACTTCGCGTGCCAAAAATTGCACCTACTTATGATTACAAATCGTAAGCCGCCCCTTTCGCGCTCAGTCCTTTGTACTGCTGGCTGGGTAAGTGTGAGCGGTCGCTCGAGCTTGTGACGTCATAGTAGGTAGTCAAAAATATGGCACGCTTGGTTTTCATACAGTTCGTGATACTTGCGTTATCTAGGTATATCTATATCTGTGGGCATAATAAAGATTATGATGATGTTATTTCGATCATTCAAACACTGCAGTTGATCTGAGATTTCAAACTCGGTTCCTTCATCGATTTATTGTACAACTTAGGGCTGATTTTTCCAACGCCAGATGAAATAATTTTGAATTCTTGACAGTTCTTCCATAAAAAAACTGTCAGACGTCAATTTTATTTCACGAATAAAAATGATCGGTCTATTGAAAAATTTGCCCTTACTCCTAATATTTCTTGTTTTTACGTGCAATACATGACAAAAACTACAATGATGGCAAAATAGAAGAATTTTCAACTAAACGGAACAATAAAAATGGCTGAACAACAAAATGGAATTTTTTTGCGAGTGTGACTGCATATCAAAAAAGAGGCAACTGAACAACTACATAAACAGTTTTCGATTTGTTTAAAAACACTTACTAATTGAATTGAATGAATATACGGGGTGTCCCGTGTAAGTAATGGATAACCTCTCAAGGGATCATTGGACTTATCATTATGAACAAATTTTACTAACCAAACATGAAGTTGCGAAAAAATATCAACTGTTCCCTACATTTATGTTCGTGGAAAATGTAGGAACAACTGATTATTTTTTCGCGATTTCAGGTTTGGTCCCTTAGTAATAGTTCTGTTGTTCATAATGATAAGTACAATGACCCCTTAAGAGGTTATCCATGAATTAAGGAACACCCTGTATAAGTATGTTGATTGATGGAGAGAGAGAGGAAGACAAGAGACAATTTGGAAGGATTGTGTCAAGAATGTGCTAGAAAAACAAGGAGAGATGGTATCGTGAGACTTAATGGAAGAAAAATTGGCCAAGTGCGAGTCGGACTCGCACACGAAGGGTTCCGTACCACAAGGCAAAAACGCCGAAAAAAACATGTTTGTTGTATGGGAGCCTCCCTTAAATATTTATTTTATTTTAATATTATTATTAAAGTTAAAATACTCTATTGCCATTTTTGATATCGAGCAAAAAAGGGCAAAAAAATCGCGTTTGTTGTATGGGAGCCCCCTTAAATATTTATTTTATTTTGTTTTTAGTATTTGTTGTACCTACAACAAAACTAGCGGCAACAGAAATAAATAATTTGTGAAAATTTCAACTGCCTAACTATCGCGGTTCTTGAGATACAGCCTGGTGACAGCCAGACGGATGGACAGACGGACAGACAGCGAAGTCTTAGTTATAGGGTTCCGTTTTTACCCTTTTGGTACGGAACCCTAAAAAACATGTTGCCCAAGGAACATGGGACAAAGGCAGGAAGCTGATGTTAGACCACATGATATACCAGCACGCCTGTAATACCTGAAGGCTTTGACAGAGGCTTAGTTACCTAATAGTATCTAATAATAGTAGTGATGTTAAACCACTCATGAAATACCATTTCAAATAGCTTATGTCGCAGCCTAATTGACTAGACTAACTGATTAACTAGTATTGTGTAAAATAACTGTAGTGTAGTACCTAGAACTAATACGCGGTAATCTGTGTGGCTTACAACGTTGCATAACGCAACGTTATGATTGGTGATTAGTAATTTAAAAAACCGGGCAAAAGCCAACCATATATAATGGTTGACTCTTGCCCGGTTTTTTAGGGTTCCGTAGTTAGTACAAGGAACCCTTATAGTTTCGTCAAGTCCGTCTGTCTGTCTGTCTGTCTGTCCGAGGTTTTGCTAAGAGACCTTTAGTACTAGAAAGCTGCAATTTTGTAGGAGTGCGTATATTAATTACGCCGACAAAGTGGTAAAATAAAAATTTTGAAAATATTTTTTTTAGGGTAGCTCCCCTGCACGTGAAGTGAGGATGAATATTTTTTCGTTGTCTACCCCATCGTATGGGGTATCGTTGAATAGGTGTTCTAAAATAATTTGGGGGTTGCTAAAATAATTTTTCGATTTAATGCACCATTTACGAAATATTAAACTTTAAAGTGCAATTTTTTGTTCCAGTAGGGCGTCACCCCCCCTCTAAAACCTAAACTGCTGGCTTGAAAAATCTGGAAAAAATCACGATAGTAGAACATTTCATGAAGTTTATAGGAAAAGTATAGAGGTTAAGATAACTTTATTAGTTTAGCAGTAATAGTCGTTGAACTTACGTGTTGGATAATTTTGTACCAAGTACAAAATCCTTCGCATTAATCTTTTAAAGTAACTAAGATGAAGTAGTTGCTTAGTTGCTTGTTTATAACGGGTAAAGACTTGCATTGAAAAAGAAAATATTTTTTTTTTATATTCAGAATAAAGAACAACAAAGTCAAAGTCAAAGTCAAAACATTTATTTCAAGTAGGCACTTAAAAGGCACTTTTGAACGTCAAAAATTACGAAAAAATAGAATTGATTCTAGTCGCCCATTCCAAAAGGTAGTTTTCGTATGGAGAAGAATGGGCAAGAAACTCCACCCTCTTTTAAAATGTTTTACAATATTTTGTATACATTAATTATATAATAATATGTGAAGACGATGCACCTAAAATAAAATAAAATTACTATACCAAAATAGGTAAAAGAATTAAAAATGAAAACATGACATAAATTAATTATCTAATAGATACATGGTGCTCACATATTTACAAACATGGTAAAAATAAACGATTTTCATTAAAATAAAAAATTACAAGTAATAAGTCAGGGCGTGAGTTTAAGTAATTACAGAATATAAATCAACGTCAAAAAAAAGAAGAAAGAATCAATTTTACAATTAAATTAGTTACCAGTTTGATTTTGTCTAGACTCTAGATCTAGATTGTCCTATGGAGCAGGACCAGCATGTTTCCAAGCGTTCGAATCTTGGATATAATCTTCTAATTTATAGTATGCTTGTTTACAAAGTGTACGTTTAATGTGAGTTTTAAATTTTCTTTCATTTAATTGCAATATATCACAAGGTATTTTATTGTAACATTTAACACAGTACCCCATAAAAGATGTATTTACTTTGGCTAATCTAAAAAATGGTTGATGTATTTTATCTTTATTTCTAGTATTAAAATTATGTCTATCGCTTGTTTTATTAAAAAGATGTAGATTTTTTCTAACATACATAATATTTTCATAAATAAATTGGCAAGGTACCGTCATAATATTAATCTTTTTAAAAAGTTCCCTGAGAGATTCGCGGCGACGTAGATTATAAATGGCTCTGACAGCTCTCTTTTGCTTTGCAAAATTAAGGTGTATTAAATGTCAGCAGCTCGACCCCATAGTAAAATGCCGTACGACATTAAGCTGTGAAAGTAGCTAAAATAGACTAAACGCGCGGTTTCTACATCAGTTAATTGTCTAATCTTTCTAACAGCATAAGCGGCCGAGCTAAGCCGCCCCGCAAGAGATGTTATGTGAGGTCCCCATTGTAATTTCTCGTCTAGCGTGATTCCCAGAAAAACCGTTCGATCAACAAATTCCAGTTTTTCTCCATTAAGTATGATGTCACATTCGCTACTTCTAACATTAGGTAATTTTAATGCATTTGGTTTTCTTTTCATTCAGTACCAAATTATTTACCGTGAACCAATCTTGGACCTGAAGAACAGAATCGTTGGCACTTGGCCGGTTTTTTAAATTTTTTTTAAATTTTCATCGGCGAGGCCTATATTCGTCAGAGAATTTTAACACTACGGTGTAGAATATTGCAGTTTTGTGTCAGCGCCATCTCTTGACCGATAGTGGAACTAATGTAACTTTTGTTGATGACTTCTGAAAAAGTGTGCTATTTAGAGACTACGTTTTATTTTTCCTGTAATCTTTACATAAACTTCTATCACATAGAATACTTTCAGATTTTTCTCTTTGCACACTTCGGAAATAAGGCGGGGGGACCGGTATTTTTTTTAAATTTTCATCAAAATTCGAAAAATATGTGACCTAAAAAAAAAATGTTTGATAATGTGCAAACTGCGCTCTTTCATACGATACCCCACATGCCCTAGTAGCCCCACTTCGAAATTTTCAGAGCCCCTTTCAGTTCCTGTTGCAAAAAATATACATACCTATATTTTTATTTCTTTCTTTTTTGCAAAATAGTTGGGCAAACATCATCTAAAACTATTCCAAATTGATATCATTAGTAGTTCTTGAGATATCCAGCTGAGACAGACAGACAGACAGACTAAGGGTTCCGTTTAACATTTTGGTACGGAACCCTAAAAAGCAGCAGTTCGTGGAACTTATTTTAGTTCAATCTCAGATTTGACGTCTCCTACTGCATCAGACTCCTTGAAAAGTGAGCTTGTTTTGAACTTTTTGTTAAATTCGGGTATTTTCTATGTATTATAATTATTCAATCGTTGTGTTATATTTTTGGAATCGTCTCCTCAAGCCCTACATACTATATTGATACCCCACATTGGTAATAGTATGATTTTTTCAAAATTGTGGAAATGTTATTAAAAAAGCAGTGGGATAATTATCTCAAATCAATCTACCTAGCCTTTTCCCAACTATGTTGGGGTCAGCTTTCAGTCTAACGGGATGCAGCTGAATACTAGTATTTTACATGAAGCGATTGCCTATCTGACCTCCGCAACCCAGTTACTGGGTAATACGATACCCCTTGGTAAGACAGGTTGTCAGACTTTCGGGCTTCTGACGTCTCGTAACGACACGCAAACGACTGGCAAAGATCCACGAATGCCAGCCGGGACCAACGGCTTTATGTGCTATCCAAAGCACATTGGTCTTGGTACGTAAATATGGTCACCAATCCACGGAGACTAACCGCGTTGCTTAACCGAATCGATCAAACCATGCCATTACCACAAGCCATCAACCACCACCCAGATTTAAGGGTAATATGATAATTAATATCAGTAATTAATTAATTATTAATAATAATTAATTAAGTATTAATATCAGTGATATTAATACTAGTATTTGCAATCACTATCAAGGTCACCACCGAGATTGGAAATCGAGTGCGAGTGATAATAATAACAGATGCTGTGCTGTTAACTACTGTACAATTATATTGCACTGTACTTGTCCATTACCTAAGTGAACTAATTAGGAATCATTAACTGTAATAATTAATTAATACAAAGGTATTAATTAATTATTACAGTTAATGATTCCTAATTAGTTCCTTATTAGTAAAGCAAGGTTTTAAGGTTCTATTTAGCTCCCTCGATCTAGAACTTAAGCCGGTTTGCTGCATGATAAACATGATTTAACTACACACTTCAACTCCCACGGTTACGAGCGGTTTCACCACCTCCAGATAACCTCCGGTTAAGTTATACGGCGGGTAATTCTTCTCTTTGAACTATAAAAATCAGTTGCTGTGCATAAGTCTCAAACTTGAAAATGGCGCGACCGATTATAACGAAACTTTGGAAAGCTGTTGTGTGCGCGCCGGAGAAGGGCCCTAATAAAAAAAGAAAAAAGGCATTGCAACGCATTAGTTGTTTTTTTTTAAATTTATCTGATTGTGACTGTGAAACAAATTCCCTAACTTTTTTAAACCGTTCCAACGCTTCGGAATTGGGTAAACCAGCCAATTCCTATATAGCTGAGCAGTGCTGTTGCTATGAAACTGAATACGATCAACAAGAACGCGTGACGTGCAAAGACGCGTGCAAGAACTGTCTGTGTCGTCATTGTTCTAGAATAATGATAATGACGACTCTTAAACGTGATGTAAAGGCCCCATAAACGGAACGATCCGTCGCTTCAGATCGATCGTAACGACGAATCGACGGTGTATGTCCATTTACTTGATCGAAGACGATATCGCTTCAGATCGATCGTAACGATGGATCGACAGTGTATGGTTCTTTGCGATCAACGATTTGATTTTTGTCTCTATCGTTCCCTTTCAAAAAAGTAGTTCCCTTTCGATCGTAACGATCGACCAATCGTTTCGAGTGTGGCGGCTACTTTGATGGCGATCGATCGTTCAGATCGATCATTGCGACGATCGTCACGTATACGGGAGCCTTTAGATGTGCAGGTCGTGTTAAGTTAATATATCGGAAACGTGACGCTTTACAGGATTTGGTCTTATTATTTTCAAAGTCAAAAATTTATTTTTTTCTGATTGCGTTGATATCAGCTATCGATTTATAAAGGTTTCATCATCACATCATCATCATCAGCCTACATGGCAGCAGTCCACTGCTGGACATAGACCTCTCCTATTGCACGCCATTCAACTCGATTTTTGGCAACTCTCATCCAGCTGCTACCAGGCATCCTGCGATGATCGTCGTTCCACCTAGCCTGAGGGCATCCTATGCCACTGATCTTTAAAGCCCTCTCAACAGAAATGAATGTTATTTGAGATCCTCAAATACTATTGATAACACTAACATTCTTGACAATTTGTTTGTCTGATGATAAGACGCAATCAATTTTGTTTCGCGTGGAAGTGGAGCCATTGGGTGTGAACCACTCCCATCGCCGTTAAGGGTTCATTAAAAATAAACTGTTGGCTATGTGCATGCTCTGTCCAAAGACAAACTGCTTTAGACGAACACCTCTTTCGTTGCGGTCCCTTAAGCCAAAGTTACCGAGATTATCCTCGCCGTCCAGTTCTTGCCTCCTTCCTTGCCTGAGTGTTAAAGTGACTATGTTCCGGTTGAAAAGATCTAGAAATCTTCTACGTCTTCATCGATATGTGTGCAGATGTTGGAGCTTAAGCTTGTACAAGAATAAGCGTTTTGTTCGGTGTAAGTTGAAATTTGAGCACAACGACACGTTCAAAATTGCCCACAAATTCGATGATATTATCCTTCCACTTGACACCATGAACCCCACTCCGTGTTGTCCACTGGTTTCACTTTTTTTTTTTAACTCTAACTATCATACTTCCCCGAAACATTGAATAGCCTTTTCCTTTATGTATTTTGCGGGTACTTTGTCAGGAGCTACAAGACTCTTATCAATCTCGCGAAGTATAAAACTTTATAACAGGGCAATAAAGTGGAAACTCGTTTGCAGCCCTGCTCGCGGTGCTCCTTAGCTGCCTCTACAACCCCTACAAGATTTAATAAAATCCTAATTTATCCAACGCCAATTTTAATTTCTAACTTTTGAATATTGTTGCTTACCCATAATATAGACCTGGGTCGGAGGCCGCACTTAAAACTCTACTGATAACTTATCAGCTTGATTGCCTTTAATCATAGCATTATTAACTTAACACTTAAAACGATATTAAGTTTTCGTTCGCAGGATGTATCAGCAAAGAACCGCTAAGCTTTGATGCCGGAAACAAGTGATTTACAAAGTGTCAAGCGAGCGAGTTTGAGTACAATATAGTGGTTGTACTCTGTTCAATCGAGTTTAGAACTAGGCCGTCATTATAATGACCTGTTCACAAGGTCCAATTTTGCTTGAACTTTCGTGTTTGTTTAATTTATTTGGGCGTTTGCGATGTTTTTATACTTCCAGTAAAAGCTGCTTGTATAAATAAGTAGGTAAGTTTATAGGGTATCAATTTTGTGATATTTACGGTAATTTCTACGACGTCGGTTATAGAAAATATCGCTAGAATATAAAGTGTTTTTGTTCTCACGGTAACGGTTAAAAACCGAATAAAACATGTACCGATAAGGATACTGAAATGTTTCCGTAGACACGCCCAAATTTTTGTGTTGTATTGATCTTACGAAGTTTCGGTTTCGAGCCGTAAATTGTGGACATTTCAACTTGAAAGCTGTAAAATGTAGATACCTATTTAGTGAAGTTCAGGCAGTCACAGTGATAATGTGTGATCAATCATTCACATTCGCAATTGCGAAACCGGAATAAATTAGTTATTCTAATTTTAAGAAAAAAAAACCGTCGCGCGGAATCCTTTGTTTTTTTGTGTTCATGTTTTTATGTTTGTATTGTTATATACACTGTTATTTACTTATACACTTTTTACAACTTTTACAATTTTTACTGTTATTTACATTTTACAATTATATTTAACCGGTGGCCAAGGAACTTGCAGTCAAGTGCTTTCTCCCTAATTCAACCGTGAGTATTTCATCCGCTGACTATTGATCATAGATTCCTCAGTGTTAACCACGGTAGTCAATTATTGTTTGAGGGAACGAGCCCTTGTCGTGGAGTTGATGAACGCCACGTGGGTAATCCAGATTCCTAGTGTCAAAAGACCATGTTAACCGGCTAATGTTTTAGCCTTCTAGATTTCCAAACTCGGTCACCTCAAGGAATGTTAATTAGTTTATGTTGTATATCATTGGGTCTCCGTATTGTCGTTTCCAGGAGAGGCACCTCGAGAGATTCGTCTCGCCGCCAGGATCTAGCGGAACGTCTGGGGCCTGGACGCGAGACCCGTTCCTCGAGCACGCTTGAAGCCTCCTGCGGAGACGACTGTGCGGCTGGCTGAGTCCGTCTTGCGATAGCGCAGGCGGGACGGTTTTTTTTTTTTTATTCCTAAGAATTTATTAACTAATTTATTCCGGTTTCTATAAGAACCGGTTAGTTACCTTAGCCCGGTTTTCCACCCTGGAAACCGGTCTTCAACCTAATTTAATTGAGGATCTTGGGTTCGACATTATTTGTTCCTCCGGAAGAATATTGGACACCTTCGTCGGCTCCAGGATCCGGGACCTTTATTGTCCCTGGCGCCCATTTACTGTTTAATCTTATTAATAACTGGAAGGATCCTTATTTAAAATCTTTAATTTGAGATTAATAATATTTTATTTAAATTAACTTAGTTAAACGGAACAGTCGGTACTGGGTTTATCACCGACTCCCCACGCCCATAGCTCTTTCTGCTGAAGTTTTAGCTGGCTGGCATTAATCGGGTTACATTAAGTAAATTTTCTAGTATTTACTTTAATTTCATAAATTAGTTCTAAAGATATTCTTAACTATTAAATTATAAAGTGTTTGAGATAGTTTCTTGTTTCCTTTACTTCCAACACCAAACCACCTGCATAGGTTGCCATCAGAGGCAACAAATTTTAATTTGTAACAGTGGCGTTCATCAACTCCACGACAAGGGCTCGTTCCCTCAAACAATAATTGACTACCGTGGTTAACACTGAGGAATCTATGATCAATAGTCAGCGGATGAAATACTCACGGTTGAATTAGGGAGAAAGCACTTGACTGCAAGTTCCTTGGCCTTCAATGGTAAAGTTATAAGGTGATAACCGACAATCCCTCTGGTCGATTAGCCCGTTGGGGTTGTCGGTTATCACCTTATAACTTTACCATTGAAGGCCAAGGAACTTGCAGTCAAGTGCTTTCTCCCTAATTCAACCGTGAGTATTTCATCCGCTGACTATTGATCATAGATTCCTCAGTGTTAACCACGGTAGTCAATTATTGTTTGAGGGAACGAGCCCTTGTCGTGGAGTTGATGAACGCCACTGTTACAAATTAAAATTTGTTGCCTCTGATGGCAACCTATGCAGGTGGTTTGGTGTTGGAAGTAAAGGAAACAAGAAACTATCTCAAACACTTTATAATTTAATAGTTAAGAATATCTTTAGAACTAATTTATGAAATTAAAGTAAATACTAGAAAATTTACTTAATGTAACCCGATTAATGCCAGCCAGCTAAAACTTCAGCAGAAAGAGCTATGGGCGTGGGGAGTTGGTGATAAACCCAGTACCGACTGTTCCGTTTAACTAAGTTAATTTAAATAAAATATTATTAATCTCAAATTAAAGATTTTAAATAAGTAACCTTCCAGTTATTAATAAGATTAAACAGTAAATGGGCGCCAGGGACAATAAAGGTCCCGGATCCTGGAGCCGACGAAGGTGTCCAATATTCTTCCGGAGGAACAAATAATGTCGAACCCAAGATCCTCAATTAAATTAGGTTGAAGACCGGTTTCCAGGGTGGAAAACCGGGCTAAGGTAACTAACCGGTTCTTATAGAAACCGGAATAAATTAGTTAATAAATTCTTAGGAATAAAAAAAAAAAACCGTCCCGCCTGCGCTATCGCAAGACGGACTCAGCCAGCCGCACAGTCGTCTCCGCAGGAGGCTTCAAGCGTGCTCGAGGAACGGGTCTCGCGTCCAGGCCCCAGACGTTCCGCTAGATCCTGGCGGCGAGACGAATCTCTCGAGGTGCCTCTCCTGGAAACGACAATACGGAGACCCAATGATATACAACATAAACTAATTAACATTCCTTGAGGTGACCGAGTTTGGAAATCTAGAAGGCTAAAACATTAGCCGGTTAACATGGTCTTTTGACACTAGGAATCTGGATTACCCACGTGGCGTTCATCAACTCCACGACAAGGGCTCGTTCCCTCAAACAATAATTGACTACCGTGGTTAACACTGAGGAATCTATGATCAATAGTCAGCGGATGAAATACTCACGGTTGAATTAGGGAGAAAGCACTTGACTGCAAGTTCCTTGGCCCAAACACTCACAATTGCCTCCTCCCGGTCTCTTAGGTGATGCGAAGGACTGTTCCAAGCCATTTGAAACCATTAGCATTGACTTGGTAGGTCCGTTGCCACGGTCTAGAGCGGGATTCACATACCTTTTAGTTGTTGTGTGCTGTTTTACGAAGTACTGTTTGCTGTTTCCTTTACGTAGAGCTGTTGGTAAGGCTATAGCACAGAAACTAGAAGACGGCGTTTTCCTGGTACACGGTATACCCCGTACGGTTATAGCAGACAACGGGACGCAATTTACGGGTAACGAGATTCGTTCACTACTGGAGAGGTACAAAATACCTCAAGTTCACTTCACACCTCGTTACTGCCCAAGCGTGAACACCGTGGAACGCTATAACCGTACCATAATGACCGCGGTATCAATTCTCGTGGAGGATGATCATCGATCCTGGGATGTTAACATCTCGAAGATCCAATTCGCCATGAACACCTCCACAAATGAAGTTACTCGTTTTACCCCGTTCTTCTTAGTACATGGCAGAGAGGCAGTTAGTAGTGGTGATGTCTTCGGCAATGATACCGTTGGACAGCCCACTCTAGCTTGTGCTTGCCGCAGTTCATATGCCAATAAGCTAGAGGCTTTGGGTAATATCTTCGATAAAGTAAAGGACGCGCTTATCAAGTCACATAAACGAAGTGCACGTTATTATAATAGTAGTCGGAGGCACGCGGAGTTTGAGGTAGGCGACACTGTGTGGAAGAAAACATATCCCCAGAGTGACGCTTCCAAATTCTTTATGGCCAAATTAGCTCCTAAATATGAGAGATGTATAGTTAGGAAAAAACTTTCACCCTTAGTGTATGAATTAGAAGGCTGTAGTTCCGGTAAAAACCTTGGCACATGGCATATCAAGGATTTTAAATCACCATGTGGCGAGGAATAATTTTTTTTTTATATTTATATTTTACTTGAATTTAAACTAAAATTTAAATTCGCTAATAGTGATAGTTGGTCGCAGTGACCTTTGAGGGCTGTATATGCCTTGTGGTTGCTGGTTTTTATTTTAGCATTGGTTGCTGTATATGTACGGTGCTAGTATACAGTGATTAAATATATTTAACACTGTTTAAGCGGTTCGTAGTGATACACAGGTTCTAACTGTGTTCACATTTTTGTGAACTATATTTAGGTTAAGGGAAGGCGGTAATTTAAAAGTTGTTGGTAGTCTGTGGTTGTTGCAGGGTTGACACCCCTGTGGGAGTATAAACCTCCGGATTGCTGGTAAGGCAGCATAATAATAGTCCTGAGATTGGAGGCCATAATGGCGGGCGTGTAGGCTGCATTGATGGAATTCGTTTAAGATGGTATTTTTTTTTTGGGGCTGAATGACCGTCGCATTCCTTTTATGGAAGACGGTTAGCCACTTTTCACTAGTTTGTAGTTTTTAATTTCTTTTAGTGCATTTTTTTTCTTGCACAGCATTATTATAGGCTGTCTACACATTTAAGATGTGAAAGGTGGTGTACGATCCAGAGTAGGGTGGTCTCTCCTATATAAATATAGTAGGTCAGACTAGGATATCAGTTATTTACACATTTATACTCTCTTTGGAGCTTGTCTTTTACATGTTCGTAAATGGATTAGACTCGTTCCAAGAGAAATAGTATATATTACACAGGTCACATGGATGACTAAAAATAAGCCATAAAACACGGGCGGAATTGCAGACCCGACAAACAAAGCCTACTGCAATGTCGCCTAAATAGAGCGGTCTGTTACTCTATATTTGAAGTGTAACAAGGATTCTGTATTGTTTATGTAGGTATATACCTTAACTACATTTATAGTATAATTTATAATATTAGAAATCGTACACCGGCTTCCATATTTTTTATTTTTTTGGTTTTCTTTTGTTGTTCCTGTTTTCAGGCATTAATGTTGTAGATTTTTGTAAGCGTACTTAGTCCTTTGGAGTCTGTTTTGACGCTGGAGGGCCAGCTTCGAGATTTGCCCCAGAGGGTCAAATCTCTGGTGGTTGGGGAGGTACTGTTACGTTGTTTTTTTATACCTATACAGCTGCGTTACTAATAAGTAAAGTAGCATTTACCTGAAAACATATTGTAGAACATTTTGAGGTTACCGAGTAATATATTTCATTGTAGTTTGACTTTGTACTGCACTTGATAGAAGAACTCATTCCTTCAACTGTATTTTGTCACTGGACTTTTTAGTTATCACTTAATCACAATAAATTACTATTCTAAAACATATTAAATAGTTTTTCATAATAAATTAGAAGAAATATTGTTTATTTACACTTCCAATGTCATTCAGTCGAACGTCAGTTTCTGACAGTTAGTGCGACATCTGGTGGTCGCCGATTAAGAGTTGTAGTCTAATCGATATTTTAACATATTGATTTATAACCATCGAAATAATATCGTATGGAGCAATACTTCATTATTTTCAGCTTTCAGTAAAAATTCATAATAAACTAAATAACCGTAAACGGAAATGAAAGTATTTTTTCATTAGGGACTTATTTCTAGAAACTTCTTTGTCTAGGATTCCGATTTTAATCTGTGCATAGTCTTTGACATAATGTGGCCAGGTGATAGATTAGAAATTTCCCGATTAGCTATTCCAAGATAATTACCCCAAATTAAACTAGATTTAGAATTAGATATTACAAATAATTTGTTTGTTGGTCTGGATCATGAAGATTCTTATAGTTTCAGCGTTTGAACGTCACGTTGTGTAGTTATTAGTGATTTTCTAGAATTAAAGTATCATGGTGTAATGTTTATCTTCCGTGATCTTATAATCATTTTACCTGCATTACGGGAGGTTTTCGAAATGCTCCGTCGAGTTCCGGTCTGCAATCGATGACAATAATAAGGAATCATGTTAGCGTCCCTTTCGCCCTTGACACGCAGGAGTGAAAACACTTAGCTTGTATCGTGTTTTAAAAGGTAAGGATTTTGTGGTAATAGTGTTTGGAAGTGGTCTGTGAGCCTTCCCTGGTTGTTAAAAGGATATTGTCGTGATCCCTGAATATTAATTACAGGATTCCAATTTGCGCATACGCAGACTACATTACAGCCGGCCAAGGAACTTGCAGTCAAGTGCTTTCTCCCTAATTCAACCGTGAGTATTTCATCCGCTGACTATTGATCATAGATTCCTCAGTGTTAACCACGGTAGTCAATTATTGTTTGAGGGAACGAGCCCTTGTCGTGGAGTTGATGAACGCCACGTGGGTAATCCAGATTCCTAGTGTCAAAAGACCATGTTAACCGGCTAATGTTTTAGCCTTCTAGATTTCCAAACTCGGTCACCTCAAGGAATGTTAATTAGTTTATGTTGTATATCATTGGGTCTCCGTATTGTCGTTTCCAGGAGAGGCACCTCGAGAGATTCGTCTCGCCGCCAGGATCTAGCGGAACGTCTGGGGCCTGGACGCGAGACCCGTTCCTCGAGCACGCTTGAAGCCTCCTGCGGAGACGACTGTGCGGCTGGCTGAGTCCGTCTTGCGATAGCGCAGGCGGGACGGTTTTTTTTTTTTTATTCCTAAGAATTTATTAACTAATTTATTCCGGTTTCTATAAGAACCGGTTAGTTACCTTAGCCCGGTTTTCCACCCTGGAAACCGGTCTTCAACCTAATTTAATTGAGGATCTTGGGTTCGACATTATTTGTTCCTCCGGAAGAATATTGGACACCTTCGTCGGCTCCAGGATCCGGGACCTTTATTGTCCCTGGCGCCCATTTACTGTTTAATCTTATTAATAACTGGAAGGTTACTTATTTAAAATCTTTAATTTGAGATTAATAATATTTTATTTAAATTAACTTAGTTAAACGGAACAGTCGGTACTGGGTTTATCACCAACTCCCCACGCCCATAGCTCTTTCTGCTGAAGTTTTAGCTGGCTGGCATTAATCGGGTTACATTAAGTAAATTTTCTAGTATTTACTTTAATTTCATAAATTAGTTCTAAAGATATTCTTAACTATTAAATTATAAAGTGTTTGAGATAGTTTCTTGTTTCCTTTACTTCCAACACCAAACCACCTGCATAGGTTGCCATCAGAGGCAACAAATTTTAATTTGTAACAGTTCCAAGAATGAATAACGGAGGGACAAAGTTAAACTCATATTTAAGTGATCTGATTAGCTTTTGGTTCTAGGACATGCCCGTTTCCTAACGATGTTTTTCTTTACCGTTTTGAGAGTAGTGATGATGAAATGTTCATAAAATAAAGCACCCGTCTGGGTTCGAACCTACGATCTACACATAAGTCGCAGCCGTTACCACTGTTCACTGCCATTAATATTCAGTGAATTATCATTGCTTGCAACTAACATGCGTTTGAAAGTTTGTTAGCTTTTTATTTGTTTTCATTTTCGTTCCACAAACCGGTGTCAAGGAAATAATGTTGTCATAATTTAAATCTCCATTGAACACAAAGCTGTTTTAATTATTAAAAGCCATGATAAAAGGGCCGCTGCGGCATCTAATATGGCCGATTTCTGACCCTCATTATCTGTAAACAGCCTCTTCGTGAAATGTACCTATATAACACATCGATCATCTCATACTGGGCAGGCGCCAAGATACCGTCTTTATTAAGAGTATTATAATGCTCTGAATTTTATTATATAATAATAATAATAAAGTTTATTGATCTAAAAATATACACACAGGTTGTAAGGAGTTACATATTAAGCCTTAAACAACTAACAATGGACACAAGGTGAGAAAAACAGTTGTCTATATTAACCTAAAAAATTAAATCCTGTCTCCTAAACTAGGGATGGCCTGTATCTTAGGAGACAGATATATAACGGTTATAGAGGATATTTTTATTAGGGATGTTAGAACACAGATTGAGAAACCGCCGAAACACATGGTTTATTAAACAAAAACTTGTTGTCAGCCAACTATCGACTGACTAATGCTTTAGTTACCTATGAATGGTCATACAGTAACTATTGTCCAAATACAGAGCATGTTTTGATACCTTAATGTCAAATAGGTACTCACTGGTAAAAAATACAGATTTTCATAACACTGTTTCGCATCGTTTCGGTAAAATATTGGTTTGCCATGACACTTGTTATAAAGGTCTTTACTACGAAATGGCATCCATTTCAATTTGACATTGACATTCACAATTGACATTGAATCAAAATAGAAATCATTTCCAAATAATTGAAATATGACCACACGACTAATATTGTGAATTAATCAAATTCATTGCAAAGGAGGTACAATGCTTATGCAAATAAAAAAACCTTAAAGCACCACATCTTGAAAGATTTTTCTCGATTTTAAATCTTTCACCTATTTATAAAGTCAGTATTATTTCTTTTATTTGCTTCTACTACATTAAATTATTGCTTACTTAAATACATAAAAAACTCTCAGGCACTAAACTATAATTATTATCATTTTGAAACGTTAACAAATTAAAAATATTATCAGCTTGCTACTAATAACAATGTGTAATTGCTATTGACTTGTTATCAAGAAACGATATGTAATGGTGCACTAACTTTTTCTTATTACCCACAGCACAGTATAATATACTGTGCCCACAGCTTTGGAAGAAAATATCTGCGCATCTAATTCTTACTAGTTTATTTACGAGTACCTACCGTTCTTCATAAGTTTGTGTAGGTATCGAATATTATGCATGATTAACTTGTATTTCTCATGATAAGTGAATTGTATTCTTTTTGAGAAATAAATGTCTTGAACCGTAAATTGAGCATTATATGACTTATATTGAGGTTTCGGGACACTGAGCTTAGCCGATCCAGAGCCGCCTATCTCCATAGTCCTCAAACCAGTGAACTAAAACTGAGTGTATTCACATGAAATCCAACACAAATGAGAAGCCCAATTCCCGTTACCAAAAACGTTCAAAATCTAGTCGCAGTCTGACCTCGGCGACATCAATGTCAATAACTGGTCAATAATGTAGTAAAATCTGGGGTATTTTTTACAGTTTGAGACTGAGATTGGAACGCCAATTTTTGTTAAAATAAGGGATTTGCCTTTCAGGTAGCATTTTATATAAACAGGTGTAGGTACGTAGGTATACGTTATATACGTCATACGCTTTGGTATTATTAGTTAACTCATACAAGGCTTTGACGTCGTCGTAAAGTTGGAAACTATTTCTGGTATACCCAGAGGTCGTCATAGTTCTGCTAAAGTGACATATACATTTTGAGGAATTTGATATTATATGTATAATACACTAGATTTTGCCCGCATTAGCCGTTCACGTGAAAGCCGGAACTATAGGTAGGTAGGAAAAGCACTCTGCAATAGTGTAGTTTTCTATCAGCGAAATATTTTTTTAATCGGATTAGCACTTCCAGAGATTATCTCCTACAAACAAACAATAGTAGATTGTACAATTAGTGCATAAAAGAAGCCATTTTACCAGACTGCAGGCGAGGGTGGATACTTAAGTTGAAGGGTAAAATGTATCGTTAATGCCAGAGTTATATATACATTCTGCTTTTCACTTCGATTGCGAGAAAATGAAACTGGCATAAAGTATATAACAGTATTTTCACTGTTCAAAAATGTTGCAAAATTGAAGAAGAGAATAGCTAATTCCCGCCAAGAAACTTTTAAAAGTTTATTTTTTTTATTTTCAACATGTGTCATTCGACTTGAGTATTTCATACTGCCAAGTCATAATAACGTTTATTTGCGTTTTTAAATAATAAATGACAACAATTTTGTCTAGTTTTATTAAATTATGGATAGAAAACACAGAACCGATATAAATTAAAGCAAATGAAATAAATAATCACTTTAATCTGCGACGTTTTATTGCCTGATTATCTTAGTCTAAGAAAAAAATACTTTATGCACTAGAGCATAAAAAGCAACTTTATGTCGCCTACGCACAACTTAAAGACGAACTTTTAGAGCATGAGAAGTGAAAATAATTTTTCACACCACCTGCCCGCTAATATCATATTATATGTCAAGTTAACCTAACATATAGCAAGTCATTAAAGACCTAGGCTTTAGCCAAACAATAATATTGTACTTACTGAATTTCATTACGACCCGCTGGTGCATAATGTGGTTTGAATTCGGAACACCAACTAAAAAATTCGTATCAATATTTTAACCATAAAAATAAATATTTTATTCTAGTAAAGTACAGCTCGACCAAAGAGTTCTAACTTCATAGGGTTTAGCTGTTATTGCTGAAAAAAGTAGTTTAATTACACAACTTTAAAAAAATATTATCTACAGTGAAATAATAAGTAACAATATTATATAAATCAAATAAAAATAATTACAACAATAAAACAATTATATTTTGCATATGGTCATGACCATCCATGGCAGTCGCTCCATGTAAAATACTAGTATTCAGCTGCATCTGGTTAGACTAGAAGCTGAAAAGAAGAAGATGATGATGACTTTTTTATTTTAAGTAGTAGGTAGTACCGAGTTTCGAGTTAATCCGTCAGCGGGTTGATTTTATTCTTACCTATTAACCTTTGTCACCCCCTAAATCCTCTGTCAGGGGTTTTTTGAAACTAAAAGTGACATTCTTTATTATTTACTTAGGCAAATGTTGCCAAATTTAAAGTTTCAAAGGAATAAGATTTTTTCATGTTAACTGTATCCAGCCTTTTCATCCCCACAGTTTTTATAATAATAAATACTTTATATCAGGCCATGGTGTCCATTTTGTTAGTGAGAATGTTCTTATAGACTTGTAGGCTTATACTTAAAACTACCTGCAACAAAACATAAAAAGAAAGTAAACTGAAACAATCACTACTGCGCCATTCCATGACAAATGGCGAAGCAATGATTGATGTAGCTAGCCGACTAGCGATCATGTTAAGGATGCTGTTGGCGCTGCCATGTACTCTACGCACCAGGGACGCATCTTTTACGCATCGTAGCGTAAAGTAGTAAGTAGTCTACGCTATGTTCGGCAAACATCCTGATGCACCACAGAATCGCCGCAGCGCCAACAGCACCCTGAACGCATTATTTATTGGAGATAAAGGGCATTGTAAGATTTTTGAGTATAGTCGGCCCACAGGCTGCACGTGTAGAATGATGTACAATCACACTAATATTATAAAGGCGAAAGTTTGTGTGTAGGAGTTTATATGTTTGTTACTTCTTCACGCTTAAACGGCTGGACCAATTTTGATAAAATTTTGTACGGAGGTGGCTGACACCATGGATTAACATAATAATATAGGCTACTTTTTATCCCGATATTCCCACGGGATCGAAACTTATGCGGGTAAAACCGTAGGGCGTAACTAGTAAGACATAAAAAGTGTAATTTTGACTTCTGACGAACAACGTGCAAACCTGCGAGCTATCATGTTCGCCCGCACTGCCAGCGCCCTCTGTTCCCTCTCGATATCATCATTGTCCTTGAGGTCAGAGGTCAGCATATGACCTAAGTACTTAAATTTAGACACCCTACGCAAAGCTGTACCATTAAGCGTAATGTTTATCCCCATAGGGGCGAAATTTTGAAAAAAACGTTTGGGTTGTTTCGATAACCTGACTCAAAGATTATTGAAGTATACCAATTTACAAGTTGATCAAGCCACGCAGTAAAAACCGCCCCTGGAAAATTTACTACCCCTTTTCACCCCGTTAGGGGAGTTAGCTGACACCATGATGATGATGATGATGTTATTTGACTACTCATGTGACACAAATACCAATAAACAGATTTTCGTAAGTAAATAATGGGTTCCATTTTTTAAATTAGGCAAAATGTTGCCCACTTACACGCTTGACTTGCGTGGACAAGAAGCTATCTCCAGCAGTGGGCCGCGCGGTATTTCTGCGGTCTATGGTATCGTCCAACTATGCAACAAGTTATCTTGTTATGTTAAAATAGAGAACCGTAGAGACCTAAAAACTTTTCTATAATCACTGCTTTTTCCTCGTTGATTATGTGAAAATAAATGTAGATTTTATAGAATAGAATAGAATCTTTATTATATACATCATACCCACCATTTTATTTTAGTTTTTATTTAATTAAAATTTAAACAAAACCTATAGAAAAGGGTATGGAGGGACAGGCGTGTAAATAGCCGTGTATCCTATGCGGTTTGAGGACTTTAGAAAAATCAGCGTTTGGAATGCACGCCGATTCAAATGCCTATTTTGTCCGAAAAATTACAAGACGATTGGTGACGGTCAGATGGCGTCTGCAGTTAACCCCAGCAAATAAAGCAAAGCGGTACCTGTGGTCTTCTTGTTGGATCTTCTAAGCCGGTGGCCACCTGGCGAGCTCGTGCACGTTGGTCACTTGAAAGTCTATGAGGTTCACAATTGATCGGACGCGGGTTAGTATAATTATTTTTTAACGACAGAACAGTAAATCCCCAAGGGATACGGTATATTATTCGTAAGTTTTTGGTTATAGCGGGCGCGATGAATCAAGATTTTAAATGTCGTTCGCGGAGAGAGGAAAATGCGACTCGATGGCGCGCGCGCACTTTCACATCTGACAGCTGTCATTAACTGTCATTTGCCGCTGGGCTTCCTGATGCGCGGTCCACACACCCGCGAAAGCAATATATGCCTAAGGCAGGACTACAGACACCGTAACACCACCCACAATCAAAAGATTATTATCTAAAGGGCGATAACTTGCCACACCATACTCCCCGCCTTGAAAGGTCCAGAGCTTTCAAAGCTGATAAACTATCTAGAGCTGGTGTAGTTGGGAGAGAATAAAGAATAAAGGAAAGCATCAAGGGAATCCTAAGCAGCAGTCCGAAACACCACCGCAAGGAAACGGCGTTCGGAATTAATCATTACATACCAGGAAATGTAGTTGCGGTTTGATTTGATAAACTAGAATTATTAAGCTAAATTGTAACTATGTAATAGCATATCGTGGAGAAAGTATACTACGAATAGACTAAAGACTAAATTAAACTACGTAATAATATTGTTTTATTGGGTTGGCAAAGGATATAACTTGGTGACAGGACGTTTATATATACCTGACGCGGTTTTTACTGAAGCTACTCGAATTACACCATCCGATCCTGGAAAAACTTCCTCTATAATGCCCAATGGCCAAGTCAATGGTGGTACGTTATCTTGGCCCAAGAGAACGACAGTACCGATCTCTATAGGGCGATCGGGAGTGCACCACTTCTGGCGAACTTGCAACGTGTGCAAGTACTCAACTCGCCATTTGTTCCAGTAGGATAACACAAGTTGATCCAAAAGCCTTTTGCGGTTTGGTAAATTTATGGTTTCTTCTGTCAATTCAGAGGAAGGCAAATACTTAAGTGGACTGGACATTAAAAAATGCGCAGGCGTGAGCACGTCCGGATGCGGGTCTGACGAGAGAACACTAAGTGGTCGAGAATTTAAAAGGCACTCGATTTGTACTAATACTGTGGAGAGTTCCTCATATGTGAGAAGCTGCTTTCCTATGACTCTATACAAGTGAGTTTTAACACTCTTAATGTTCGATTCCCAAATACCTCCGAAGTGCGGAGCTCGCGGCGGTATTCTTGTCCACTCAATGCGAGATCTAAGAAGCTCATTTTTAATATCCGTTTGTACAGACGAGTTTAATAAGAAAGAATAAATATCATCAAGTTGCGCCTTAGCGCCTACAAAATTGGTGCCGTTGTCTGAGTATATGACAGACACTGGACCGCGGCGGGAAATAAATCTCTTAAATGCGGATAAGAAAGCCTCGGATGTAAGGTCCGATACAAGTTCGATATGTATGGCTTTAGTTACCATACATACGAACAAACATAAATAAAGTTTTTGCGAACGTTGACCTCTACGGCGAATAGGCGTGTAAGCAAGAGGCCCGGCGAAATCTACTCCGGTGTGTACGAAAGCTTTAGCATCACGGACACGGTATCCAGGAAGTTCAGCCATTCTGGGTGTTAGAGGCGTGGGATTTAGACGAAAGCAAGTGTTACATTTCCGACAGCGGGAACGTATGACTGTTCGACCATCCAATATCCAAAATCGCTGCCTTATAATAGACATTAGTAAACCGGGGCCCGTGTGACAGTACGTATTATGATAGTGATCAATAATTAGATCAACTACGCGGTCACGTTTAGGTAAAAGCGCGGGATGCTTGGCTTCATACGGTAAGTCAGATTTAGATAATCTGCCCCCGATACGTAAGATTCCGTGGCTATCAACAAAGACAGACAAACAGCGCAACTTCTTAGATGGAAGTTCGCCTGCTTTAATTAAATTTAAATCGTTAGAAAAATGAATATTTTGAACAATTCGAATAATGAAATTTTCGGCGGTTTGAATATTTTTAACTGAGCTATTACTATGTAGTCTTTTTGTAAATTTAAGAATGTACATAAATACTCGTAACAATTTATTCCACGAACAAACACGGTCAACTATATTATCTAAAATACGCGGTTCAGTATTCGCTGTTTCTACAAGAAAAACCTTTGCTTTAAACTCCGGCAATGTTTCACATTTAATAGGGGAGAATGTTAAAGGCCACTCGCTTATCGGACGATGGAGCCAAGTAGGGCCGTTCCACCATAACGAGTGTTCAATTAAATCAGAGGGCAGCATGCCGCGAGACAGACAATCACTAGGATTTTCTTTCCCGGACACGTGACTAAAACAAGAAGCAGGTAGGTTTTCTTGTATTTTGGCAATGCGATTGCTAACGAAAATAGACCATCTATGAGGAGATGAGTGGATCCACGAGAGAGCTATGGTGGAGTCCGAGAAAGCGTAGACACCTGCAATAGGTACACGAGCGGAAAGTTTTTCTTTGACCACGTGAACAAGTTTGGACAGAAGTAAAGCGGCTACAAGTTCTAATCGAGCTAGTGTCGTTATTTTAGCGGGGGAAACTTTAGACTTCGCACATAAAAGCCGGACGGTGATATTACCTTTAGAGTCAGTAATGTGTAAATAAATACAACAACCATAACCACTAAAGCTGGCGTCGCAAAAGGCTACGATATTCACTACAGCTTCTCTAAAGACGCCAATGTGGCGAGGAACCTTTAGAGAAGAGAGTGAGGGAAAATCGCGCAGAAAAGCGGAAAACCGATTGGTGATGGATTCCGGAGGAATCTCATCCCAACCTATGTTAGCAAGCCAAAGTTCCTTAATTAAGATTTTTGCGTACAGCACAACGGGTGCTACGAGGCCAAGTACGTCAAACAAGCGGGCCACTAGCGATAGAATTGCGCGCTTCGTGCATTTATTATCTACAGCGACTGTTGTCAAAGAAAAATAATCATCAGCGGGTTCCCAGGTTAATCCAAGGATTTTGAAATTATGGTTATCATTATCCATGCCAGAAAAATTTACTGGTAAGCGGTGAGACTCTGGGAGAATCTCCATTAAAGCGGGTGAGTTAGTAGCCCATTTGACTAGGTCGAAGGATCCTACTTTAAATAATTCAATTAAATCGTGGGATAATCCCATAGCGATTTGTTCATCAGGAACAGAATAGACATAATCGTCCATATAAAACTGAGTTTCTACTAATTTAGAAGCCTCAGGGAAGCGGTCACCATGCTCACACGCCAACTTGCGTATTGTGCGCATCGCTACATAAGGACTAGACTTTAGTCCAAAGGGAACGCGGTTAAAATGAAAGGTACGTATAGGTTCATTTTTGTTGAAACGATACAATATTCGTAAATATTTGCGGTGGTGCTCATTTACACCGATACGTAGGAACATTTGTTTTATATCCGCTGTCATCGCGACAGGGAACGTACGAAAATCGAGTAATAACAAAAACAAGTCGGCCTGTAAATTAGGTCCAACATGCAGAATGTCATTGAGTGACAACCCTGAGTGCGTTTTGGCACTAGCGTCCAAAACCACTCGAATGCTGTCTTTGTCCGGTCTAATGACGGCGTGGTGCGGTATGTAGTAACCCTCTTCTGTCAATTCAGAGTCGGGAACCTCCGATAAATACCCCTGAGTTATATAATCGATGATAGTTTTATTGTAACTGTCGCGTAGGGTTGGCACGCACGTAAATTTACGCTCGAGCGCAAGTAGCCGCCGGTGAGCGACACTGCGTGAGTGGCCTAACTCGGAAGGGGCGCGCGCGAAAGGTAAATCGACAAAGTATCTACCGTCTTTAAATAAAACCGAAGAATTAAAATTATTTTCACACTCTAATTCGTCCGGACTAATAAAACGCTGAGGTGGAATTTCCTCTAGCTCAAAAAACTTCTGCAAACTTGACTCGACATCAGTGCTGGTGAGCGCGGTAAAGGAAGATGTAATATGTGTTATGTCACTACTATGACAATCAATATCACCCATCAGCACATAACCGAAACTAGTCAGTATAGCTGGAGGTGCGCGGGTGCCTGAATCAACCCTATCTCCTAAATAAATAAAAGGGAACAGCTGTGCTCCAAGCACAACATCGATTTCGCCTGGTATATTCCAGGTCGAGTCGGCAAGCGGTAAATTATTTAAATAAGACAAGTCGTCATTTAATCTAATAAAACTAGCGGGAAGTCTATCTGTAATGCAATCAACAACTAACGCGTGTACATAGTACTTAGTGTGAGGATTAGTGCGAGATTCTAAATTGAGATAAATAAAGCCGTGTACAGGTCGTGAGGTCATACCTACACCTTGTAGAAACGAATTGCATAATTTAATTATGGGTAAGTTCAAACGTTTACAACAGTCCACAGTAATTAAATTATTTTGCGATCCATTATCTATCAAACACCTGACAACAAGCTTGTCTCGGCCACTGTTATTATATGCATATATCTGCGCGGTTGCCAACAAAACAGTTGTCGCAGTCGGCAAACATGTTTTAGCCGCGGCACTGAGCGAGACAGAGGCAGCGGGAGGCTCGCGCGGTGATTCATCTTTTACTTCAGCGAAATGTAACAGGGAATGATGTGTTTTCCTACACTGTTTACAAACGCTTTTTGACTTGCATTTAATCAAAGAGTGGGATAAACTTAAACAATTTACACAGCCGCGTTTCTTTTTAATAAATTCGAAACGAGCTTGCGGTGAATTTATATTTTTAAATTGTGGACAATCAAACAGTCGATGATCGACGTCATCTTTATCACATAGCGGGCAGCGGTTATTTGAAACTGGTTCATTACATGACACAAAAGACTTAGCGGTACTTTGCTTATTACTTGTTCGATTATGCGCTATACTAGACTTAGCACGCGGTTCCGACTGTGGATTATCAACGTGTGAGCGCTGGAGTACCTTTACATGATCTTGCATAAATGTTATAAAGTCCGCATATGAAGGTAATTCTTTCCCACTCACACGGCTTTCAAATTGTTGAACAGTTTGTGCGTCAACCTTTCTTAAACCACAGTGTAATATAATAAAATCTAATAAGTCTGGAATGCCTAACTGCTTCAACGCAGCGACAGACGCTGAATATAGTTCTACAAATGCATTCAGACTAGCAGCACTGCTGGCGCATCCCTTAATGTCCAGTATATTGTTAAGATAATGAATACCTAAACTACGTTTATCTTGATACCTTTTGACAAGACTGTTCCACATAACACTGTAGGTATCTCCTGTGGGAACAATGCCTGCGGTTAGTTTTAAGGCATCATGAGTCAATTTGCTAATCAAATACTGCACACGCTGCGAATCCGTCAGATCGGTATTTAAATGAACATTAGTACGGAACATTTCATAAAACATGGGCCAATTTTCAGTTCTACCGTCGAACGATGGTAATTCGATTGGTGGTAATTTTATGCTTCTACCTACCTTCTGATCTGTTGTTAATGTTTTGCTGCTTGAAAGAATGAGATTACGTTTGTGTTTAATACTTGAATATAAGTCTTCCATAGAACATAGACTCGCATAGTCTGGTGGGGTTTTATCAATTTCAAACCACAACTCATTGATCTGGTCAATTATTGTTTCAAACTTTATGTACGATTCCTCAATTGATTCAGACTGCGCAAGGAATAACTCATTTGAGCGTGAATCATAATTAGAGATGCTTTTGGATGAATTATACAAGCGATTAACTCGCTCAAAAATCATTTGTTTTTTAGCATTAAGCTGAGCTAATTTAGCTTCTTGTTTAGAGGTAGCCATTATAAGTGAAATTAATTGCTGTAAGTTATTGTAAGTACCTAACCTTCAGTGACTTGTACCTAACTGATATTTTGTACAATAAATACTGTACTTATCTAACTGATGCCTATCCGGCTCGAAGGACCATAAATATGGAGGGACAGGCGTGTAAATAGCCGTGTATCCTATGCGGTTTGAGGACTTTAGAAAAATCAGCGTTTGGAATGCACGCCGATTCAAATGCCTATTTTGTCCGAAAAATTACAAGACGATTGGTGACGGTCAGATGGCGTCTGCAGTTAACCCCAGCAAATAAAGCAAAGCGGTACCTGTGGTCTTCTTGTTGGATCTTCTAAGCCGGTGGCCACCTGGCGAGCTCGTGCACGTTGGTCACTTGAAAGTCTATGAGGTTCACAATTGATCGGACGCGGGTTAGTATAATTATTTTTTAACGACAGAACAGTAAATCCCCAAGGGATACGGTATATTATTCGTAAGTTTTTGGTTATAGCGGGCGCGATGAATCAAGATTTTAAATGTCGTTCGCGGAGAGAGGAAAATGCGACTCGATGGCGCGCGCGCACTTTCACATCTGACAGCTGTCATTAACTGTCATTTGCCGCTGGGCTTCCTGATGCGCGGTCCACACACCCGCGAAAGCAATATATGCCTAAGGCAGGACTACAGACACCGTAACACCACCCACAATCAAAAGATTATTATCTAAAGGGCGATAACTTGCCACACCAGGGTAAAACGAAGAAATCTCTTGTGGTTTGCATACAAATACCCATTTCGTTTGAAACTTTCGTCCTTCTAGGTTTAAAATAGATAAAAGGCAACGGATAAAGTCTACTCCGGAAAATGAATAAAGTGATTTTAAAGACTTTTCTTTGTTTGTCCTTGACACAATGCCCCTTAATTAAAGTTGTGCACTTAACTTAATTTATTTTACATAATATAAACATAGCATCAGGCCTTGGTTCCCTGAAAGGTTGGACAACAAAAGTTGGTTGAAGTACCCACATTTCGCCAGTTATGTCTAAGTCCCAAAGTTCGCAAAGTGTTATTGGGTTCTTCTGTCTGGAAAATCTTTATAGCAGCCCGGAGTTTGGCTTTGTACCCGGTTGATAGCAATAGGCTAGTCCCCTGTTACAGGGAACTTATTTAATTTACTTTAACATAAAACGGCAACCTACCAATCACCATAACTAAAGATATACTATTATTAGACGAAATATTCAGACACCCATCTCACAGAACTCCAGACAAACTGATATTATGATTGTCTTCCGTTCATCCGCGAACACATCACAGGTTCGGCACATCGGAAGGGGATCGGCACCGTATCGCCTTTCGCCTCGCCGTCAAACAGACGTCAGCCTAACGTAAGCACGTACACAAAGCGGATCAGAAGCTCCGATACGTCGACTCGGCTACGGCTAGGAGACGCCGCGCTTACGGCTCGCTAACCGCTGGTTGATGGTGCAGGCAGGCCGCGGGAGGGGTGAGATGGGCAAGGGTGGACGAAGAGATGTAAGCGCGGGGATGACGAGCCGTAAGCGCGGGGACGACGAGCCGCGGTTCGTGACCTTGTCCAGAGGCGAGGCGATTAAGTTACGATTCCGATTAGTGTGCGTTGTAGTAGGAAGTTTCATACAAAGAATAATGAAGGGTCGAGTTGATACGGTGCCGGTTTGATACGTGTGCTATGACCTTTAGCGTACAAGAGAGCGTTGAGTGCGAAGAGACTGGGCTCGGCGGCGCGGTGTGACTCGCAGACCCGACAAATATGTAAATGTATGTCTAATTTTATCAGGGCACAAAGTTGGGATAGCTCGTCATGTCAGGAACGTCGTTTTTCCTATGAAGGACCTTCCACATGGTTATTAATTAATAGTTTTTCCTTCTGACCTCAAGTGTAGTATCCATAAGTGCGTTTATAGATATAAGGTAAAGCTAAGGTAAGTTTTTTGTTTTTATTTATTTGATTTAAGGATATTATCAAAGAGATTCATTATAATTATCTTTAACAATATTAAAAGTTGTAGATATAATAAATACGTTATCATGTAATGCACACCGTCTGTTCAATCTCTGTTTTCTCTAACATCAAAGTGTATTTTTAGATGTACCAGCGAACTCTATAAGTAAAAAATTCTCAATGGATCGTACCAGGCTGGGTACTGTTGAAAGTTTCAAGTTTCTGATCCGATGAGCTAATTGAATTAAAGAAAAAACGAATCTTCTATCTACAGTTTAGATGTGTTTATGTTATTCTTTTGTAGAGTATTTCTCTTTGGTTACAATCTTAATTAATTAAGTCCGCGCTTCGAGAAGACAAGCTTTTCTTCTCTAAAGAAAAGCTGATACCGTTCTTTCAAGCTACTGTTGCTAACCAGAGCGTGAATATCGATTGGTGAAAGGCGATTAGTTTAATCCAGGATTTTTGGGTGATATCAAGGTGTAGGTATGGTCGGCAACAAAACTCCATCAACACTGTAATTTTTACATGTTATTAGATTGACTACAATTTTTTTCAATAAACTGCTTTATAGTTTTTCACATAATAGCAAAGAGTTTATATTCTTTAAATTGTACTTCTGCTGCAATTTTGAACAAATATTTTGCCCAATAAGTAAGATTAAAAATACTGAAATGTTAATCGAGTTTTGTTGCTGACTGTACGAAGCAAAAGGAGTATGTAAGGATCATAGCAAGTGACGTTCTATAGTTCCTGCCTACCACCATAGGAAAAAAGCGTAAGTTTATATAAGTATGTAATCTGCACTCCGTATCTATTTGCCAAAAAACGTAAACAAATATGAGTTTATGAAAAAATAACTTTAAATTCTACACAGCAAAGTTCAGTTTACGCTACAACTTCAAAAAATTTTATATTTTTTTCAATAGTGCTAGTCACTCTGAAATCAATCAAATGAAGCTAATATTTGTTTAACTTGAAATAATATTAATTGAAACATAAGTTTGAATAGACTTTAGATATCAAGTTGTACGTATTTAGATTAAATTGTGGAGCAACGTTTCGTTTAGATTTGAGCACTTTTTGACTTATAAAATATTGAGAAGTTTTATTGGAAAATTCGTTGATAGAAACGCCAAGAAATGTATGTCCCGGTCTTATCCGATTAGTAGGATATTTTACTACATAATTTTAGAATCATATGGCAGTTTCATACTACATTTAAGTATATTTATATAGGGAAAATGGCAAGTGACAGACCGACCGACAACACCAGGTGATTCCATGATTATATTTTAGTTTGCCAATTTTAGTAGGAACACTCATCTAGCTGTCTTCGTAATGGAAGCGATTTTTTCTTCTTTTATATTCATTTTCAGAAATAATTATCTTTTTCTCGTAAGACTTTTTAAACGAAAGAAAACAATTCCGTCCAGAATTCGAAAAACAGATAAGTACCTCCAAGTTAGGTATTAATTAATGATTCTTCAAACGTTTAGTTTTAAGTACACAATAAATTTCTTATCCTAAAATTAGATTTATGTGTTGCTTTGCTGGCTTTTGAACAATTCGTTATTGTTATCTACTAATTAAGTAGATTGTTTGAGATTAAACGAAACATCAATATTTTATATCGAGAATTCAACGTTCGCACCACTAACGGCGATTAGCAATCCCATCAAGCGATCGTCTCGCGCGCTCCCAGAGCTCAAATTATTTATTCTGTTTGACCACAATTTACCGGTGGAAAATGTAATATTATAATAATATCGTTATAAAGTTCACGAGTGTGCGGTATATTGTTTTTGAATATCGAGTCTATCCAAGTGCCCAAATTATGTATTATGAAGCAAGCTACCCGAAACTGTCAATTTTTCCTAATCAACTTTGAACCTTATGCTTTAGTGATAAAGTTGAAAATCTGTCAATAATATTCGTAGGAACCTCATGATTAGTACAGACTAATCATGAGGTTCCTACGAATATTATTTACCATAAAAGTAATGTCCTTGGCCACTTTATTTAATTTCAGAAGTCGGTGCCAAAAAAAGAAAGACACCGACTTTCGAAATTAAAGTAGTTTTTCACTTTGTAGTGTTTTTATTTTTAACATTTTAGCTGTGGTACCTACCCCGCACAAATTCGTATATTGAAATTAATAGAGAATTTTCAATACCAGTCCACAATTGACAATATCGATGAACAATATATAAAAATAAATACTTATGACAGACGAATTAACAACCTGCAGCTTTTTTTAAGAAGTTGGTTAAAAATACTGTTCTTGTTGACCAATCAATTAGTGACTGAACAAAAGATTTATCACCAATTAAGTTATTTATTTATTTTTATTTTTTTATTTATAAAAGGTACACTAACAGCTTCTGTATACAAGATATCAATTAACAATAGGTAACAGTCATGTGCTTATACAGTTGCCAATAACAGGTGAACCAACATTCACACAGAATGTGTGAATACATTGATAACCTAAGGTAAAAACGAAAAATTAAGTGAAAAAACTAACTGCCTATGTAAACAGAAATATAAAATGGAAAAAGTTAAAAGTAAATATAAGTTGCAGATGGTTACAGAGATTGTAAGAAAACCTACATACTAATACAACGAATCTTATCTTTAGATTGTGTGGGTTGCGTGCTTTGTGGCCTTAAAATTTGGGTTTTAAAGTTTTTAAAGGAGTCGTGGTATATATCAACATCGGGAGTGGATTTTATATAAGAATTCATCTCTCGGCTGAGCCTATTGAGAGGTGAGTTTACTCCTATATTTGTGTTGGATGCTTTAGTGCAGAACAAATGGGTAATGGGATATCTGGGTAAATTATAGGGGACTTTTAGTCCAATTTGTTCAGTTAATTTATCGCAGTCCATTCTATTGTTAACCAATTTGAAAAAGAACATGAGATCTTGTACCAGTAAGTTATCAAGCATAAAAGACACAAACCAACAAATGAGAATTTACTAACGCCAACTGCAACATAATTGAAAATGAAAGCGTATAGGTGTGCCTATTAAAATCATACAATACAATAAAATCATGACACAAATTTATTTTACACTGTGTGCATTCGTGCCGACAGCTTTGTATTCGCTCAAATAAATCCATGACAATTAACCTTTGTGTTGGTACGCCTAAAGGAAACATTTTGAACGCCTGATGTAGTCACTCTACTACAAAAAACTTTGAAAAATCCGAATAAGTATCTCCTGTGAACTCCGCCCACACTCACCCACGCACACACTTACCTATACACAAAGTTAAGAGTGTACACACACAAAAGATCTTGTTTAATAATAATCTTTTCTTGTGAGGCGAATAAGTTGCTTAGACAATTTATTTCACTAAGGGCTGATTTTTCCATCGCCAGATAACTTTTATTGGAGGAATAAAATTGACGTTTGACAGTTTTTGTATGAAATAACTGTCAAAATTTCAAAATTATTCCTCGAAAATTATACCTAAATTCCTAAATTATTCCTCGAACGATGATTGCAAAATCAGCACTTAGGGCTGATTTTTCAATAAACTGATGACTTTATTCGAGGAATAATTTAAAACTGTCAAACGTCAATTTTATTCCTCGAATTAAAGTTATCTGGCGATGGAAAAATCAGCCCTAAATCTGTTTCTTCTAATAATAAAGCTGAAGAGTTTGTTTGGACGCGCTAATCTTTGAAACTACCAGTCAGATTTGAACAATTATTTTTGTTCTTGAGGAAAGATATATATTTTAAATCTTGCTAGGAGCCGAGCAAAGTGAAAAAAAATCAGAAAGAACGCTAAGCGCAATTGAATTAATAGCGCGGGTAGGCGATGAGACGGGGTGGGTTGTGGGGAAACAAGAAATTTCACGCGGCGAATCTAGTTTTTTTTTATATTCGTTGATTCATAAACATTAGCTATATTAACAGTATAACTTTAATTGAAAGATTTTTTGTTCGCTCTTTTGAATACATTAATCACTTCAACATTTCTAAAAAGATAGTATAATTTCACGCAACATCTAGTTTACTATCGGCAATTTTGATTTAGTCCCGCTCTTAAACTAGTAGGTTATTGAGCATTAGCGCTTCGTACGCGTGGTTTTCATATTCTCCCCGACGAAACGTCAGAAACTAGGTGCTTTAATTTACTTGGCATGCTTATAAAATGAAATGCTGCTGGGATAATTATTAATTTCATATTTTATAAAATTAAATTCCTGTTTCCAGAGGAAGTTCAAATTATAATTGCTCAAATATTTCAATAAGGTTATCAAGTAATCCAAGAGTTTGATTAATTGAATCCGATACAAGTTGACGGTGGATCGATTTTAAAGCCGATAAAGTAGACCGCCGCGCCGCCCTTAAAATAAACAGCGGTGAATCTACCTAAAGATTCTTTCGCCGCGGTCGGTTCGACCGGCGCGGATAGGTGTTCAAGGTCCTATTTTTTTTTCTTTTTTTATAAAATCTAAAGTTCTTAGTAATTGATTACAATCTAGCCTAAATAGACTAAAAAGCAATTTAACTCTAACTTATTATTCTACGAGATAGATTATGTTATAACTAAGAATAGTGTCAATTTATACTATTACACAGTTTCGTGGCCTTTTCTTAGGATCTGATAATTGATAAAACACTTTGTTCATGTGTTACATGTACCTATATTTATTTAATACTTCAAGCACATACATTTAATGTACAGAGGCGGACTTGATGCCATAGGCATTTTCTACCGGCCAACCTTATATGGTATATAGTATATTATTACCTACAGTATAGCACCATTACATAATCAGCCTATGACCCACTGTACATAGGCCTCCTCTCTGTGAGAGGGGTGGGTCGTAATCCACCACACGGGCCCAGTGCGGGTTCGTAGATCTCACGTCATCGAATTTTTGATTCTAGGACATGCCGGTTTCCTCACGATGTTTTCCTTCACCGTTTTGAGGGCAGTGGTGATGATATAATTTACACAAAGTAAAGCGCCTGTCAGGGTTCGAACCTACGACCTATATCTCGTAAGTCGCGGTCGTTACCACTGCTCCCATGCAGCACCATTAGCACTGTACTATTATTCATACACTTTAGAAATACTACACTGACTCAAATGATTTAATTATCTTTAACCTACGCACTATATCCGTGTTATCTAGCAGCTGAATTGCCTCGACATTCACATGTCGAAAAAGTCTGTTTTGAAAATTGTTGAATGATGGTGGTGACGAGTTCCATTTTATGGTCACGGTGGAGGTTGTCATTTCTAAATTACCATGGAGCATTTACAGCATCCCTGACAGACCCCTGATCCTTATTTTTTAATTGTCAGATTATTGGATTGGCTGTACAATCCCAAGTTGGACGCCATACATTGGCATAAGAATTTATGCTTGTATATTATAATTGTATTATAAATGATAGGCAGGATTTTCTTCCGAGTAACCAATACATACTTTTATAACGTATGTCGAGTTCCTGTCTGTTCTTTTTGACGCGAGATTTCCAACGCAGTTTGATGTCAAGAGTTATGCCAAAGTATTTGGCTGTATAAGCTTAAGGTACTTGCAAGCCATTTATATACATTGGGTGGTATCGCAGTGTTTGTTAGTGAAATCAATATGAATTGATTTTGACTCATTCAGTTTGACCTTCCACTTTTGTGTCCAGTCATAAACAGTGTTCACAGCTAGTTGAACTTTTTCTACTGCTTATTTGTGGCTTGATCCGGTAGCCATAATAGCAGTGTCATCTGCAAAGGTCAATCTGCAAATTCTGGAGGTAGCATGCGTCTGAGTTTAAATACCAGACTCATGCCAAACTTTATAAAAAGCTTGCGCGACATCTAGGAATACTGACTTGCTTGTTTTCGAGTGTTCTTTCAATAATGTTAGTTATTCTGTGTATTTGGTCGTAGAGTGTTTTTTTTTCTGAAGCCAAATTGATGCTTTCGTATTAGCTCCTTTTCTTCTATTATTGGCTTTAATCGTTTTAATAACAGTTTTTCAAATAGTTTTGATAATACTGGCAACAGGGAAATGGGTCTATACTATATACTTCATGGGATCCTTCCCCAGGCTTCGCAATCATAATGACTTTAGCAACCTTCCATTGCTCAGGCTCATGTTTTAGCATAAATGCAGCATTAATAAGTCTGATCAGCTTTACTATGACTTTGCACGCTAGGTGTTTTAGTATTTCTTCTGTTATGAGGTCGTTTCTCCGAGCTTATGTTGTGTTGAATTTCTCTCAGAACTTCTTTAGGAGTTTTACAAGTCGAATTCTTTGACTTTGTGATAACTTTTCACTCTCAAGTATTTCTATGGAGCTCATTGTTTATGGCCCGTTTTCAGTCGCTGTTTCTGATGGGCGCAATTTGCATAATCGGCCTTTTAAGTTTTCCTGTAGCTTTCCAAAGAGAGAAATCCGATTGGTAGTTGGTGAGCTGCACAAGGACAATCATCCTCAAATTGTAGAAACTCAATTTTCCTCTTTACTCGTATAGTTAGGTTATTCAATAATGTTTTATCCCGCGGTTATCTTGCTTGTTGCCACTGCTTTATTTGCTTTCTTTTATCAGATAGTAAACTCACAATTTCCTTGGGATAGATAATATGTCTCTTATATTTGCGACCTAACAGTGGCGTGTTGTTCCACGCACATTACGTTGCCGATTAACAACGTATTTGTTTACTTCTGAGTCCAGCTGATCCTGATTTTGTAACGGAGTTTTTAGGTCGATAATATTATCTAGGTCTAAGGCAAAACCGTCAAATCTGTAGATTTATTACCCACGTGGACGTCTTTCGGCTGAAACGACGAGATTGTTAGATGGGCTAGTGTTAATTGAAAACGGGCAATAATTTCTCGCTATCTCGTTTCAATTTGCATGGTTCAAAGAAACTGAAAAGAATTAATTATGTAGTATACAAGAGCTTATAGGATTATCTATATAATTCATTAACGCTTGTGGGCCATTTATGCCGTTGCAAGAGCGTGTCATCTGTTACCACACTTTTATTGATTGTATCGCGCACTGGAATTTTAACTTTCGGTGTTGAACCCAGGGTTAAGAATCCAACAGAGCTCTACCCAGCGCGTCAAAAAAACTCACTGTTGAATTTTCAACTCTCGGCTCTAAGCAGTGCGTTGGAAATCCAGTGCCCAAACAAAAATCGCGACAGGAAAAACGTGCTCGTGCGAATGACCTAAACCTTCCCTAACATAGATAGGTACTGGAAATGCGTTGAAAAAACCTCGTTTTTACGATTTTTTTATCAAAACGAACAATGAAATGGATTGAATGAGTATTGGGTGGTTTGTTCAAAGTTAAAACCATTGTCAGGGAAAATATTTGTTAGAAATGGTTTCCGGAATTTCACAAACAACTAGCGTGAATAGTCGCGTGTCTTCCTAGTCATTAGCACAATAGACGTTCCGCGACCCGCGAGAGCTTAACGGTGCGTTTCCGCCAAGGTATGTATGAGGTGTAGCGGGTAATGCGATACCCACTAATAGGATAACTTCACTTTCCAAGCCTCGCATAGCGCAGCTTTGTTGGAACAGGGTTTAGCAAAGACTTGTAAAGTGAGGAAAATTAAATGATATGTATACAATGATATGTATAATGTATGTGTACAACCTACGTCATTTTACCGTGTTACAGCCACGACATTGACAGTTGTAGTTTGAGTATACGTACAATTTTAGTTCGTAGTCAATTTGCTTAACAATTACTCTTAGCAAGTTCCGAAGTTCCGTTCAAGAATCCGCTGGATGCCGTCAGCAAGACGGGTCTTGGTGGTGATGCTTGAGGGAAACCTATGTCCAGCAGTGCACGTATTTTGGCTGTAATGATTATTTATTATCTTTATTGCATCTCGGAATTATTTTTTCACATTTCCAAATACTCCTTAAAAATACTTCGTCGTTGTAAAGTTGTAAAAGATTTATCATAGTTAATGAGAAATTAATTAAGTCATTGACGCATTAATTATTAATTTAATCCAGAAAACTTGTGCGGTCTATAAATCGATGTCTATGTAACGAGCTTGCAGTAATTGCTCTCTAAGCAATTGTTCCATTTTCCTAAAACGTGTACCACAAATAATATTATTTCGTTGACACTTATCGATCAGTTTAGGTGCTATAACTGTAACATCAATGTAACTGTAACCTGTAATATCAATAATTATTCAAGCAAACAGGAGGTTCAAAATTCATTCATTTGAAATCTGTGTAAAATAATATTATATCCACACAAATTGGTGTGATTTCTATCAAAGCGAAACGCTTAAGCGACACTCAACAATAACTGCTGTCATTTATATAAGTTTATTCATGTATCCAGATATCACTTAAAGCTTAAATAAATAAATCAAAACACGAAAGTATAAATACAATAATATTCACGGTATATTCCAAAAGGACTGAAAGAGAAGTAATCAAAAAATTATGTGGGTCGTTATTAAGCCTTAAAAGGCAATGAATTCCGTAACAACATCGTAATATGAAACAACCTGTAGAGTTTGGAGGGTTGAAAAGGCCGGGCGGTGAAAGTGTAGATGGGTGGCGTAGCGCGTAGCTGGGTCGCGTACTACGTGGCTACGAGGCTACGGAGCGTAGCGGGCATGCGGTTCGAACGTGTTCGGAGCTACAAGTGTCTGCGAGTCACCTTTCGCTACGATGATACAGTCTCTTTGTTCTCGAATACAATACGACTAATGAACTGTTTTGATCACGTAGTTGGTTTGAAAATTGTCGGAAGCTATTCTTCCAAGTGAATTTTAAATTAAGTGGTGAATCTTATATTTTACTTTGTTTCAGTAGTTAGTCATTAAGTGTTTCAATGAGAATCGCAATTATCATTATGGTAATATTAATTACTGTCATTATTTCATAAAAGTCGACATAATACCATATGTCACATGAATATTTACAGAAACAGTGTAAAAGTATTAAAAGTGTCAGTCAATGTGTTTGTAACAACATGGGCAATAATGTGTACTTGTTGTTACAAAAACATTAATTGCTAATCGTACTTTATTACCGTTTAAAAACCGTAACTTTGATCATCAGCGAACAATTAAATCATTCAATTAATTACATAAACAACAAGCCTAATTTGTATGGACAACCCGAAACAATTCGGTTTACTTTCGTGGAATCGATGTCATGCCTTCAGCGAGCTATTTATACTCGTATTAGGGGTATTAAGTGAGTTTGGGTGCCATAGTAGGTGGAAGAGGGCCCGAGCACTCCCCGACAGAGCCCGACAGTCCCCGACCCGTGAAGGTATCCCCCCACTCCATCGACCTCGGGGACATTTGGGGGTCGACGACGACCGAGTTGAGGATCCTGTGTCTGTGTCTCCTGTTGATCTCGCGTTCTATGATACGGTATAATAACCAGCGTAATACAACAACTCAACACGTGTGTTGTGCTCACACTATTCCTTAAAATCCTTGTTTCCAATTGATGTTATTTTAATTTAAACAAGAGGCTATTGAAAAAGGCATTAACAATAACTGAACTCAAAACTGAAAGTTTGCATGAGTAGTTAATTTTTCAAAAAACAGGTTTGTGTTTTTGTATGTTTGGAAACTAAATTACGAACGCTGAATAGACACGTATCGATATTTCCTCGTGATACTAATATAAGTAGGTAATTAATTGATTTAACACAAAGCCCAACATCAAAGCAAATATGTTTCCTTATCTACAAAATTGTGTTACTTAAAATCAATTAAAATTGAAGACAGTATATAATGACAGTATTACCTATTAAACCAGGATTCATTACTTAGAAGCAATAATCCCGGACAATAGCGGTCCTTTCATATAGGTACTCCGTATACCAGACTAGAATTCTGTTTGACGTGTCTACGTAACATTAAAATTAAAAGCGTTGGTTTATTAGCTCAAATTTGTACTGGAATCCCAGTGGAGTTACAAACGAAATAATTAGTAAAGATGAGAGCTCTTGTAGCTACTGCGCAACGCACTAAGTGAAGACGTAAGTTTAAATGGGAAAACGTCGGTGATGTAATAAAGGCGTTGTTACACGTGCCAACGTGCCAATGTCGGTTTGACGAGGCACCTGAGAGAACGCTACACGCTAATGAGGACCAGTTCCCATGTTGAGGGCTTAACGGTCCTTAAATGCGATCGTTCAACGACTATTTCCGCCGAGCGAAACCTTTCATACTGGAAAAATCCTCCAAGCTTTTATTGTTCCTTTATTACGTCGGTTACGACTTTCAAGTGTAGTTTTGTTTTGTTTTGCAGTCTCACAATGGACGCTATAACTTGTTATTATATTACAAACGTTTGATTGAAAACGATAAGTTGTTATAACATTTACGACTGAAGAGCTTTTCGACTCTCTTTGTTTTATTTTCAAGAAGGCGATATTTTGTGGTTGAAATGTTCGTCGACATCATCTACATATACTACTAATATAAAACCTGAAGAATTTATTTGTTTTTTTGTTTGTTTGTTTGAATGCGCTTATCTCTGGAACTACCAGTCGGATTTGCAAAAGTATTTTTGCATTGGATAGCCCAATTCTTGAGAAAGTTTTAGGATTAATTAAAAAATTAAAAAAATGGACGATGCAATACGACGGTCGGGGAACAAGAAATTTCACGCGGACAAAGTCGCGGGCAGAAGCTAGTTAGGTATAATTATATAAGCCTGTCACTTTTTCACTGCAGGGCAAACACCTCTTCTCATACAGAGAAGAAACGAGAAAAATAAAATACTTTAAAAAAATCATTTAAGTATATTTTATCGTGTTTAATTATCGATATCCATCACGTTTGTGAAGTTTCGCTAGCTAATTTAATTTGACCCTGTATACTACTTCAAAGGTGGGTTTCATGTAAAAAAACAGCAATCATAATTAATTATTATTCGTTCGTTCAGTTTTCACTTGCCATGATGACCCAGTTTATTTCTTGTGGCTGCGAGTCAAAGTACTCGTAAATTCAACACCGAAAAAGAATTTATAACACAAATTGTGTATTTCCAGCCCAGGGATATAATCCTTTTCAAAATATAAAATAAATATTTTTAATAGGTACCCATGTCGAAATTTTATTAATCGATACCTTCATTTATAAGTATTTTCTTTATGGGTGGTGTAAATATGCTAATTCTGCGTACAAAATTTTAAAAATACATATTCGGGTACTCGTAAACAGCGTGTAAGTTGCATGGTAAATGGAACAGATGAATCAATTGGCAATCGACCTAAAAATAAATTTTAGCGTGTATAATATTTGTTTTGTGTGTAGGTATGAAATGGTCGTGCACTAACGTAATTTTTCGAACAGAGAAAGGATGTACGTAATATTTCAAACAGAGAAAAGGATATTATAACTAATATCCTATTACAGAAAGTGCCTAACAGTGAGAAAAAATACTGAATTACTAAGTACATACTCAGTTAACCCTAGAACCTCATTTTCATTTATGGACTCCATGCACGGAAATTACCAATAAAAATAACAATGATAAAAATAATAGTGTAATGTCAAAACGTGTGGGTAGACCATTATATTGTAGTCTTTGGGGTAGACTTCCCCAAAAAGATGTATACACGAGCAAAAATTTATTTAATTTTCTACTATAATGGGTATATAATATATATCAATGTTCAGTTGTGTATGGTGCTGTTCCGCGAATAATGGGACGCTTAATGTACTGGAACTTATGGACGCTGCTGAAGGTGCCAAATTCGTAGCCAACCGTATGTATTTAGATTGCCATCCACACGCTAAGAAGGATGTATAGCAACAAAACATATTACACATTCATCATCATCATCATTTCAGCCGAAAGACGTCCACTGCTGGACATAGGCCTCCCCCAAGTTAGGGGGGGGTTTGCCATAATCGCCACGCTTGGCAGGCGGGTTGGCGATCGCAGTATGGTATGGTGGTGGAATGCATAGAGAACCCTGCTGCCCATTCCCCGGTACGACCCTTAGTCGCCTTTTACGACACCCATGGGAAGTATGGGGTGGTGCTATTCTTTAAGTCCGGCACTACACAGACACCACATTACACATTCTGCACTTACATATAGCCTCAAATTGATACAACATTACGAAACAAAGATTACATTATCAGCCAATAATGTTCCCACTACTGGGACATTGGCCTCCTTTCTGTGAGAGGGAGTGGGCCATAATCTACCACGCGGGCCCAGTGCGGGTAGCGGATGTCACAAGTTTTCGAGTTTTTGGTTCTAGGACATGTCGGTTTCCTCACGATGTTTTCCTTCATCTTTTTGAGAGCAGTGGTGATGACCACGATGTTTTCCTTCATCTTTTTGAGAGCAGTGGTGACCTACCGTTACCTCTGGGCAACCGCTGCCCAACAAAAATCGTAGACAATTAAATTAATTTTTTTCCGTGTATACATCTTTTTGAGACTGGCTTGAACGGAAAAAATATAAAAAAATGCGAGCTTTAATGACATCGTTGGCATTGTGAAGCCATTGTGCAGTGGATTTTTATCTCATCACGAAAACTATTCCCGAGCTCATACAAAGGGCTCCCTTCTCGCATACCCAACAGGAATTGTCGAAATGCCGTAGCTGTTTCGTATCTAATAAAAATGAGCCTTTGCTTATCTCAAGGGAAAGTTGAGTGCCTGTCTACAGTGTCTACTCGAAATGGTCTGCTTACAAATTGGATTCTTATTACGCTGATTCAAGGTTGATTTTACCTTGATCCTGTAACTATAACAGCCCGTAAAGGTCCACTGTTGAGCTTAAGCGTTTTCATTGACCGCTCAGCTCTAATGAGCATGAAGGAATATCCCGAGAGGCTAAACCTTGTAACAATTTTTTGTAGTTTGTTGGCAATAATATTAACATTTGTCATTTATATGAAGCTAAAGCCATTACACTGACAAATTCACAGTCCAAGAAAAATGCGTTATTTGTATACTTATCACACAAGTATATAAAGATACTTCTTTACTTGAGAGTAAGGAAGTATCTTTGTATACTTGTGTGACAGCATTGGCCGATTTCTCAAGCGGAATTACATAAGTTTTGATCTCAGAAATGAGTGTAATTGGGCGTATTATGTTAAAGTTAAACAAATGAAGAAATATCACAGAGAACAGTTAACATCTTATTATTAATTATCTTTTGAAAACCGATCTATGAGGAGACTCAAATTAGAAATTTTAGTCACGATAATTTAAATGAGGGAATTGGAAACTAATTGAGAAAGTAATTAATTTCCCACGATGATAAGCAAATTGATTCAATTTATAAAGTTTCAAATGTAGATGTTCTAGACATCATTTGGACTAAAAGCTATAATTTGGATCAAAACTTCTGAGGGCAATTATAAAAAATGCTTCTGAAAAACAATGTTTCATTCGATATTTACAGAACATCAATACCAATTTGTATTCTGTTATATTTTATTTTATTCAAGTAAATTAACATTGTGTAAATTTTACTTCTAGTTTATAAGCAGCTTTTTCCGTAATCGTTGAGCTCCTTAAGTTCTGAGTTGAGCTGCACGGCTACTGACAAATGCGTGCACTGACTGGACAGGTCCACTCAATCTGTGTGGTTCTTTCCTCAAAAGATCATTTCAGACACTAATCTACATGGTCCTCAAAGTTTTTGTTCGGATTTTTCATATACATATTGACATTGATGAATTTTATTTAGACAATGACATGAATATTTACTTTGTAAAGTATTTTTTTCATTTTATTTATTTTATTTATTTATTTAAACTTTTCGCACAAAAAGGTACAAAGGCGGACTTAATGCCTTAGGCATTCTCTACCAGTCAACCAAGGGTGGTGAAGAGATTGGATGGCAGGTGCTTTGGTTGAGAGGAACAATGATTAAAAAAAATTAAAACTAAGTACACAAATACATAAATAGGTTATATTCACATATATACTATTGACTATAATACATACTTATAATATATATATACATACAAATTCAAGGGAGAGAGGTGTTGAGATGACTCTACGCTATTTGTTTTGAAAATAACTCTGCAATTTCCGCTTAAATGCATACCGACTGGTGGCCGTCCTGATATCAAGAGGAAGTGCATTCCAAAGAAGAATGGACTGAATATGAAAGGATGAATGAACAAAGTCAGAAGTATGAGAAGGACAGAGTAAGAGAAGATTGTTAGAAGAACGCAGATTCTTAGCGTGAGAAGAACATAGAAATTGGAAGTGAGACACGAGATAAGAAGGAGGAGTGGGAGAGTTGAGAAGGGAGAAAAGCGTGGTCAAAGCGCGCAAACTTCTTCTTTGGCGAATGGACATCCATTTGAGCTCAGACCTATAACTCGACACATGGTCATATTTCCTCAGGTTGAATATGAACCGGATACCATTGTTGAGCAATCTGTCGAGCTTATCCAGCAAAACCGCGTTCAAATCAAAGTAGCACACGTCACCATAGTCGATAATAGGGAAAATCAAAGTCTGCACAAGCATGGTTTTCGTCTTAGCGGGCAAAAAGTTCCTCAGACGATACAGGGATCGCAGAGTACCGTTGACCCTTTGACTAACACTAGAGACCTGACGTTGCCAGCTAAGTGTAGAGTCAAGATGCAAACCGAGATCTTTCACCGTAGGGGTAATAGGTATGACGGTACCATTGAAAATAAGAGGAGGAAGAGAGCTAAGCGTCACCCTACCCATCATGCGTGAGCTACCAATTACAATGGCCTGACACTTCGAGGGGTTTACTGACACCCCGAAACTATCAGACCACTTTTTGATAGCATCTAAGTCTCGGTTTACATCTGCTATAGCGTCCGACAAACCTTCTACCCGCTCAGCTGTATATAATTGAAGATCATCAGCATATAGATGATACGAACATCGAAGATAGTGAGTTATAAAATTAATGAAGATGGAGAATAACAATGGAGAAAGAATACCGCCTTGTGGAACACCAGCATCCAGGTCACGCCAACTCGACGAACTCTTATCAACGCGAACCGACTGCTGACGTCCCCGAAGATAAGAAGAGAACCATTTCAGAGCCTCGGACGAAACCATAAGGTGAGAGAGGATAGAAAGGAGAATATCGTGGCTGACGGCGTTAAAGGCATTGGAGAAATCAATTAAAACCAAAACGGTAACTTTGGTATCTTCCATCGCTTCTCTAATGTCACCAGTCACTTTAAGGAGAGCGGACGCAGTACTATGCCCAGGCCTGAACCCAGATTGAAAGGAGCTAACGAGGTTGTTCCGATGAACAAACCCCGTAAACTGCTTGTGTACACAGGCCTCAAGCACCTTAGACAGGAATGGGAGAATGGAAATGGGTCGAAAGTGATTGGGTAGGGAGGGATTTGAAATTTTAGGAAGTGGGCGGACGTAAGCCATACGCCACTGGGATGGGAATTGTCCGGAATCAAGGGAAAAGTTAATGATGTGGGTAATCGGAAGGAGAAGGCTATCTAGGATCCAAACGACCATACTACGACTGATGCCGTCATAGCCCACAGCCTTGGATTTTATGGACAGGATGGTCTTTTTAATTTCGTCCAAGGTCACCGGAGAGAAGTGAAATGGTTCTATGATGGGACTCGCTAGGCCAGTAATGTAATCGACCGTCTGGGACAACATTTGGGAATCCAAATGACAAGTGGTTGTGAAGTGACGGTTGATATCATCAAGGCCAATTGTATTAGGGAAATCCACATGCCGTGGTCTGCCGATACCAAGAGTACCAAGGAACTTCCAGATATCAGCAGGTGAAGAAGAAGAAATGTTCTCGAGAATATGGCGGCGTTTAGCGTTGCGTATCATCTGATTACACCGATTTCTAGCAGATTTGAATAAGTTGCGATTTTCTTCACTGCGATCCTTTTTAAATTTACGAAAGGCCCGATCTCTGCGCCTCATCGCCATACGAACCCCTGTCGTCATCCAAGGAGCTGGAGGACGCCGAAGTTTAACCTGCTTAACAGGAGCGTGTTTGTCGTAGAGAGCAAGGACCGTATGATCAAAAATGCGCAGTTTCTCGTCTATAGTAGTCGCCGCTGCCAGGGGTTCCCAACTGAGGTCTGACGCATCCTGACGAAGCATCTCAACGTCCATACGCGCAAAACACCGCATGTGCAGAACTTTTGGGATAGGTTTAGGTGGTTTTAGGATATACGAGAGGAAAATGAGGTCATGATGGGAAAATCCAGGAGCGGGACACTGACCATGAGAGGGAACAAGGGAGGGTGCGGATGTAAGGATTAAGTCGAGCCAAGTGTCATCGCCAGAGATATTAAAATGGGTAGGTTGCAGTAAAAGTACATGGAGACTGACTGACTCAATGATGTGAAGGAGTTTACGGGATCGGGGAGTGTGGTGAGCAAGGTCAGTGTTGAAATCGCCCATGATGACGCAATGTGCATACTCTGACCCTACGGATTCAAGCGCCAATTCAAGGTTGGAAAAATAGTCAACAGCGGGTGGACAATAGACAACCCCAAGAAGGGTCTTGACGCCTTTGACGTAGACCTCCAAAAAGAGGTACTCAGCGGACGCATGGTATTGTGAGGGAGACGAGGCAATAATTTTAAAAGGAAAATCGCTACGTAGATAGATAGCCACACCACCCCCTCCCTTTCCAATTCTATCATTGCGGATAAGAGTGAAACCAGGGAGAGAGTAGGTGGTGGAGAGGAGATGAGGTTTGAGCCAACTCTCTGAAACCAGAACGGCGTGGACATTGGCGTCAGAAAAGGTGTCCAACAGCTCAGTGAAGTGACTTGGGACACTTTGCGCATTAATATGGCAGACATTAAACAAATGACCTTTCTGTTGGCTGAAGCTCCGACGCACAAAGTCACCAAGTGTGTCAGTCAAAGAGCTAAAACTTGCATTAGCGGATGAGCTAGAGGAATCAATGGCAGAGTAAAACGAATCATCATCAGATAACATAAAATACAAATATAAATAATATAAATATAAAAAATAACTACAAATTAAAAGCTAAATAGCTAAACTAAATTAAACTAAAGCTACGACTGCTTTCGTTTAAGGTGCAACACCACTATCTGTGCACCACCCACCAGCAGCACCAGTAAAGTTGTACATGGATCCTTTGGAGCGTGACCAAAATCAGAACTAAGGTGAATTTTTCTCATTATCGTCAAAGTTTTTTTTTTTTTCACACGCCAAAAGATCACACTGCACAGTATCAGTGACACAAACCAGAAGGTCAACTCTCGCAATCCAAAACGCCCAAAATCTCGTCGCAGTCTCATCTCGGCGACAAACAAATGTCAAAAACTTGTCAAAATGTAGCGAAATTAGAAGTATTTTTTGACAGATGGCGACCGAGACCAGGCCGCGAAATTACGAGAATTGCCCCTCAGAAATAATCATCAATATAAAAAAAGCAAACAGCATCACAAACATTAACACAAAATATTATGAACAAGCAACGAACAAAACGAAACATGACAAAGTTACATGAGCAGAAACGGAACGCAATTTATGAAACACAACTAAACGTAGTTCAAGGAAAATTGGACGTCAAAATTTAGGCAAATTCATGATTGACAGGTGACAGTGACAACTAAACTAATGACGAAACACAATTATTTTACTAACACAAACAATTAGACAAATTACAAACGAAATGTGATGAAAGTAATTTTGAGGTGAAAAAAAAGAAATAGTAAGCAGGTAGATACGTACGATAAACATAAAATTACGTGAATTGACGTCCCAAGCACATAAACTGATAAATTGGAGAACCACAACACTAATAATTATACTTTACGTCCTCCACTATCAGGCTTGACTCCAGCTCCAGATGATTCCCCGGGCTTCTTAGGGTACTTAGCCAACAAGGGACTTAGTTCCTCTAAAGAACAAATCTTATGCCGTGTTCCATCGGGGGATCTGATGACAATAACCCCATCCTGAGTCCAGCATGCCGGCATCCCGAAGTGCAGGCGCGCTCTGCTGAATACAGCTTGCCTAGACCGGGTCAAGAACTCCTTGACTGTGACTGTGGAGCCCTTCAATGCAGACTTTGCCTTCCAAACAGTGGACTTCAGTTCGACATTGGAGAACCTTACTAATATAGGTCTGCTAGTTGCTGGCACTTTCCTGGATGTTCCAAGTCTGTGACAGACTTTGATGGAGGATGCAGTGATGTCAGGCAGTGCCAGTTTGTTCTTTAGAGTGTCCAACACGAGAGTTTTGCAATCCTCATTGTCCGCTTCAGTAAACCCTGTGAAGATGAGAGCCTTCCGACGAGATCTCGTCTCCAATCCATCAACCACTCTAGAGCACTCCAAGATCTGCTTCCTGAGAAGTCCCAGCACGCCGAACATGAGCTCTCGAAAAGACCGGAACTCTTCAGCAATCTTAGCAACGGTGTCTTTTGTGGGTCCCGCACATTGGATCTGTGCCTCAAGCTCACCCATCTTCTTAAGGAAGCACTCCTCGAGGTTCTTCTGGGCCGATTGGATATCATCCAGTTGAGATGACATTGTGGTAGTGTGACGAATTTGCAGTGGCTATGAGAGAATACTAGTGAGAAACTACTGGCAGGTGGTGTAGTGAAAGTGCTTGCGTTACATGGAATGTTTCACCAATGTAAATACTGCTTCAATATCACTTTATGCAGCCAATATAGTAATCGAAAGCAAATAAAATACTTAAAAAATAATTTTAATTAAAAAGGATTTACGAAGTTGCGTGTTAACTTTTCTACACCTACCCACGAAAAAAAAAACATACTTTACAAAGTAAATATTCATGTCATTGTCTAAATAAAATTCATCAATGTCAATATGTATATGAAAAATCCGAACAAAAACTTTGAGGACCATGTAGATTAGTGTCTGAAATGATCTTTTGAGGAAAGAACCACACAGATTGAGTGGACCTGTCCAGTCAGTGCACGCATTTGTCAGTAGCCGTGCAGCTCAACTCAGAACTTAAGGAGCTCAACGATTACGGAAAAAGCTGCTTATAAACTAGAAGTAAAATTTACACAAAGTTAATTTACTTGAATAAAATAAAATATAACAGAATACAAATTGGTATTGATGTTCTGTAAATATCGAATGAAACATTGTTTTTCAGAAGCATTTTTTATAATTGCCCTCAGAAGTTTTGATCCAAATTATAGCTTTTAGTCCAAATGATGTCTAGAACATCTACATTTGAAACTTTATAAATTGAATCAATTTGCTTATCATCGTGGGAAATTAATTACTTTCTCAATTAGTTTCCAATTCCCTCATTTAAATTATCGTGACTAAAATTTCTAATTTGAGTCTCCTCATAGATCGGTTTTCAAAAGATAATTAATAATAAGATGTTAACTGTTCTCTGTGATATTTCTTCATTTGTTTAACTTTAACATAATACGCCCAATTACACTCATTTCTGAGATCAAAACTTATGTAATTCCGCTTGAGAAATCGGCCAATGCTGTCACACAAGTATACAAAGATACTTCCTTACTCTCAAGTAAAGAAGTATCTTTATATACTTGTGTGATAAGTATACAAATAACGCATTTTTCTTGGACTGTGAATTTGTCAGTGTAATGGCTTTAGCTTCATATAAATGACAAATGTTAATATTATTGCCAACAAACTACAAAAAATTGTTACAAGGTTTAGCCTCTCGGGATATTCCTTCATGCTCATTAGAGCTGAGTGGTCAATGAAAACGCTTAAGCTCAACAGTGGACCTTTACGGGCTGTTATAGTGTGAGGGCGAGCTCGCTTTGAAATGCTCTGCAGCATTTTAGTTTGTTGAACTGTCATTTGGGTAAAGAAAAGGACATTTGGGTAAAAAAAATTATTCACAAAGTCCTCACATTCACAATAATTAAATGAAAAATGCTTAATTCATTTAATTATTGTGAATGTGAGGACTTTGTGAATAATTTTTTTTCTGTTTTCCTTCTTAGTTTTAATCATGATCTGGCAGTTTGAGTAATTTACGTGGCCTACCCAAATGTCCTTTCTTTGGTATTGTTCGTGGAATTGTTGAGCTCGTCATTTTCTGAGTTGAGCTGCACGATTTTTGACAAATGCGTGCACTGATTGGACAGATCCGCTCAATCTGTGTGGTTATTTCCTCAAAAGACCATTTCAGACATAAATCTACATGGTCTTCACACAATCTGACGAAGATTTTGTCTGGACTTTAAAAGAGACTGTGACCCCTGAGTTTGTTTCGGCCTTTCTTCTCAGAGTAGTCAGATAGGAAACGCCGACCTCATCTAGTTTAAAAAATATGTTTGACGTGTAAAAGTGTTTATAAAAACCTACTTACAGAAATAAATCATTTATCATTTGTCCTTTAACTTTTCTCTCTATAAATGTTATGTATATCTGTAAATTTTGTATACCTACATTAGCAGTAATAACTTTCCTAAATACTTTTGTAAACCGCTTTTGCTGTTGACGTTTCTTCAATAAATAAACAAACATTATTTTCCGTTCATATTGACTGAAACCTATAACCAACCGTTCAGAGAACTCAAAGATATATAAAGGGCTTTTAAAGTAACATGAACTTACCGTTATAAAAGCTAATCACACCAGAGTGGTGAAATAGGGCAATACAATAGATTTTTATGACACACACACTTTGAACGTGCTCGTAACGGTAAACGAGAGTGAATTTTCACTGCATCGATGTTTTTAAGTAAAGTTAAGTGCTTAGTGCTTATACATGACGGTCATTGGCTGCGGCAAGTCGAAAATGAATGATTTTTGGACTACCGTCGCCGCTTCCGGAAAGTGCAAGAACACGTGCTTAGAATTCGTAACAATTTTGAAGTCGAAAATGAATGATTATTGGACAATGGTCGCCGTTTCCGGAAAGTGCAAGAACACGTGCTTAGAATTCTTAACAATTTTGACTACATCTTAGAGCTATGCCGTAACCATACCGCTGCCATTACCGTGCCGGCCAGTAAACAAAGCCGAGATCTAGAAAAGTTACTAAGCACGCACTTTGACTAAGCGGTATTCCTGTGATTACCGCACAACTGTGAAACTACTAGTGCAAGACAGGGACGGTAATATTTCTATTTGTCTAAGTCAAATCACGAGCTAAGTAACATTTATAGATCTCGACTTTAATCACTGTAATCTTTTCTTCTCACGAAAGAATAATAAGTCTTAAATTGGACTTGGTTTTCCGATCGCTCTGAATTGACAACTTTTAATAGACCTTACAAAAATATCACTTGGTTTTAGACAGCGAGTTCGAGTTATCTACTACCACAACATTAGTGCACATAATAATTTAATATGGACAAATCGTTTTATGCAATATGCACGTAGGTCACTTACCTGCCATTGTCAAAAATTTAACATGACAGTTCAACAAACTAAAATGCTGCAGAGCATTTCAAAGCGAGCTCGCCCTCACACTATGTACCCGCAAAAGTATTTGCTCATGTTTCTAAATTGTGTAGTAGGTACATTGTTGTAGGTATGAACCTAAGTGCTGTATGGGCCGGCGCCCACTGGCAGCACGGTACGGCAAGGGAATTTTATGCGACGAATAGAAATATAATAAATTTATATGACAATAAAATTGACATTTCAATGATGGTGCAGAAGGATACCGCGGCATCGTTGCCGTTAAAATTTCAATTTTATTGGCATACTATTAAGTTATATTTTTATTCGTGGCCTAAAATCCCTTGCCGTGCCGTATGGCCAGTGGACGCAGACCCTGAGTCCCTCACAATTTGCCGACTAAGCAAGCTTTTGTGTTTTGTTACACGGCACTGTTTGCGAACCGACGATTTGTGTTTGAGTTTCCCTGACGTTGGCTGGAACGCATTTAGATAATCAGTGAGAGCCACAACTCACTCGGGACACCGTGGCGGAACCTAGTTGTGTAGGGTTTATGAATTTATAACTTTGTTATCAAAACATTTTTGTAGGTGATTTTGAAGTTAGCTGCCAGTGTGTGTATTATCAGTGTGTGTATGTATTACTCAGAGTAACTGTCAACTGTTGCTTCAGAGGGTTCAGAAATTCATCTGTTCAACAATGTAAATAACGCAATGAACGTGCCTGAACTGTTAAAATGAAAGGCATTGAAATCGATCGCTATTATAAGTCTGTTACGCCATTACCTCCGGGGCCCGGAGGCAAACCATAAAGAGGTAAACATATTAAAATAGTTTTCATCTCTCATACTCGGAAAGTAGTGTTTGTTTGATCCGAATAGCGGGTGGAAAACGCTGCTTCCCACCCTTGGGCGGGAAAGTCTCATAGTAATTGCTTCCCTCCCTAGGGCGGGAATGAAATTTAAAAATAGAACTTAATTTAGTTAGGTAGTCAGCTTAGTCAGACATACAAGACCCTTAATTGATTATGTAAATATTTATTATGCTACCCATCAAATCTTATGAATGTGCGTTAATTAGGAGAGTTGGATGAATAGCTCATATGTCATTAAATCTTTCAGATTTAGCGCACAAGTTAATAATTTACCTTGAATAAATTCAACATACATAGGTACGATAATCACCATTTTGATGTCAGTTGTGGTCGAGGCTAAAAAACATAAAAATTGGGGATTTCGAACATCCTGACTTTACCATAATGGGGTTGTGAATATACATCATTTAATTATTTGACGAATTTATCCATAGTTTAAGGTAAATAAGTAGTGGTAATGAATTTTTTTTGATATCTAATGTCGAAGTTTCGCGCCAATCGTATGTGTTTACATTTTTACTTTTCACAAATTTCACACACACAGATGTAGATAATATTTAAAATGTGACAAATGTTATTGATAATATTATAAACAACACGAAAATGCCCAGGTTTTAACGTAATATTCAAACACAGGTTCAATAATACGTATTAATCATTACCACTACTCAATTTGTGTTCAAAATCGCCGACCATTATTATTATTTTTTTATTGCAGTGATGTGTGAAAGCGATTATTCCAAACAATTTTCTTTTTAATTTCGTTTGACTCGAGTAATTAATATGACGAATGTAATCGATATTTGAAAATAAAATAAAATGATTTTAAGCAATAAATACAATAAGCATTGTTTATAATAATGATTTATGCTTTTCTAATATCATTTCAATCTCTTCTAATATCATGTCAATAACAGACAGGCCAATAGGTACCTCATTTACTGAATTTCGCGCCGAAATGCTTCTATAATTGAATTTATATTCGGAATGCGATTGCTGTTTAAAATTATTTTAATTTATTGGACAAATATTTATTGTGGATTTTATTTTTGATACTTTGTAATAGTTTACTACAGAATTCCCAGTAAACATTTTTAGGTAGGCTTACCAGAAGTTTTTTTGAGAATGATGATAATTAATTAATTCTATAGATTGGTTATTCTGCAAACACTTTACATTTCAATACATTTTGTTAGTTTAAAGAGTTTTTATTCAGTTTCTACATTTTTTTTTCATTTTATTTATTGCGAGTATCGATTAGGCTGTATGCAAGTTTTGAATCGAAATAAGAAAGTTGGGTCAGCACTAAAAAGTGTCACGTCGCAACACAATTTTTAGTAATTTTTATCAAGATTATCGTGTTTTCTAAGTAATTTATGAAAAATGGTAAAAGTAAGAATGCAGACAGAATGATAATAATACGGGCCCTAGTAAGCGGAACGGCCTGCGGTGGTGACACAGAATCTACTCGTGGCGGTGACGTGGTGAGTTCCATACTTCAAATTTAAAAAAGACTAATGAATAGGTACCTATTATTCATGTAATTATTATCAGTAAATATTTTAGAAAAACTACTATTTTTTACTTTCCTTAAATTCGAAATGAAAAGTAGAGTGTTTAACGCGGGTGAAGTCATCAATTCCCACTCGGACTATAGCCGCCCTCGCTGCGCTCGGGCGTCTAAATGCCTCGTATGGGAATTGATTCCTTCCGACCCTTGTATAACAATCTACTATTGTAATACAGTATATTATGGTGTATATTTAAGAGCTGATTTTTCCAACGCCAGATAATTTTATCGAGAGGAATAATTTTGAATTTTTGACAGTTCTCCCATACAAAATCTGTCAGACGTCAATTTTATTCCTCGAATAAAAATTATCTGTCGATTGAAAAATCAGCTCTTAATGTATTTAAATATTCGTAAATGCAACTACCAATGTTTCTTTGCATGATCCGAAGAAAAACTGTGTGACTGTTCCTAAATTACCCTAGGGTGATAAAGTTTTTCCTAATGATGGTAATATTTGTATTTACGTGTATGTCAGTTTCCCCCCAAAAAGAAAAAGGCCACACTCCACCGCGTACGGCCCTCTAGGGCTCGTCTCCAGACTGGACACTCTCTCACCGGTAGAGATTAAAAGAATTAATAATTTAAGGATGGATTGAAAGGAATGCTAAATAAGACTTAAGAATTCATAGTTATGAAAATTCATTGGACTAAATCCAATGGAAATTATCGTAACTACGTTTTTTTTTTTAAATCTAGTAATTAGTAGAGCGATGCAAAGTATATTATTATATAAAATTGTGAGTAATCCATACTCTAGAGTAACAGGTATTTGGTCACTCTTTCTCACACGATACCCCACATCTGCACTCGGAGTACCTACTCAGAGCAACACTTCCATAAAGTGACGAAAGCAGCTTTTCAGCGTCATTACGTCATCATCATGGTCTTTTGTAGGCATGGTCCCTCGCACTTCTCTCGAACTGATAAACGTGACGAAATCATTAAGCTCCGCTAATGAGACACAATTGATTTACTATTGTATCGTAACACATACGCATAGGTTACGTACGCGCGGAGGTTGACCGGTTAAACTGACTTCCTTTGACTTAAAATATAAGTGTCCCAAATTCCTATAAAATACCACGTTTAGCCCATTTACCTACACTTTTGCAGAATAGGTTTATGGCTGTTTTTGTACAATTTCGCAATTGTTTTAAGAGTTCGTTTGGATATTCCGTGGGCCCTTCTTATGGTGGCCAGATGAGGGACTAGTACTCAATTCTTCAGATTTGTGTGCATTCGACCTGCCCGTCCTTACTTGTCCTTTGTTTGTTTCTCATTAAATAGAGAATTTTTGTGGCCCGAACCAAGGTTTCAAAATAAATATAACATTTAGCATATTATTTGTATCAAATAAATACAAATCTACATAAATAATAAACTGTACATGACAGACAGTCACTACTGGTAGAAGTGAAGTAGAATGTACAGACTACGGACTTAACAACATGGGCAGATACCCATGTTGTGCGCTTAAAGTATTATATACAGAAATAAAAAGAAAGCAGAGCAAAGGATTATTCAATGACATTTGACATATGAACATCGACGCAGTAACTTAAAGACTCCTCGACGTCTAGACCGCCCTCACACGGACTCATTAAAACAATAGTAGATTGTTATACAAGGGTCGAAAGGAATCAATTCCCATACGAGGTACTGAGACGCCCGAGCGCAGCGAGATCGGCTATAGTCCGAATGGGAATTGATAACTTTCACCCGCGTTAAACACTGTACTTTTCATTTCGAATTCCTTGTAAAAAATAGTAGTAATAGTTTTATTGATATAATAAGATGAATAGTATTAGTTAGAAGTATTTTTTAAATTTGAAATATGGAACACACCGCGTTACCGCCACATAAGTAGATTCTGTGTCACCGCCGCGATTCTGTGTCAAAACTTCACAGGTACAGCCAAATCGATACTCGCAAAAAAAAAATTGCAGAAACTGAATAAAAACTCTTCTAACTTACAAAATGTATTGAAATTTATAGAATTCATTTATCATCATTCTCAAACAAACTTTTGCTAAGCCTACCTAAAAATTTTTACTAGAAATTCTGTAAAAAGCTATTAGAAAGTATCAAAAATAAAATCCACAATAAATAATTGTCCAATAAATCAAAATAATTTTAAACAACGACGCATTCAGAAAAAATTTAAAAAAAATATTCAAGAAACATTTCGGCGCGAAATTTAATAAATGAGGTAGGTACCTATGGCCTGTCTGTTATTGACATGATATTAGAAGAGATTGAATTTATATTAGAAAAGCATGAATCACTATTATAAACTATGCTTAATGTATTTGTTGCTTAAAATTATTTTATTTTATTTCAAAGTATCGATTACATTTGTCATAATAATTAGGCACTTACTCGAGTCAATCGACATTAAAAAAAAGAATCTTTTGGAATAATCGCTTTCACACAACATTGCAATAAAAAAAAAACAATAGTGTAGTTTTTTAGCCTCGACCACCACGTATGTTGAATTTATTAAAGGTAAATTAATAAACTTGTGCGCTAATTATGAAAGATTTAAGATGCGTTAACAATATGTGCTTTTTATCCAACTCTCCTAATTAACCCACAATCATAAGATTTGATGGGTAGCAGTGGGTAGCATAACAAATATTTACATAATCAAAAGGGTGTCGTATGTCGTCATTCTTGGGTACGATGGGATCCGCTACCGAGCCGGGGAGGTTCGTGTGTTCGGGGCGCTTCCGAACTACACAGTTAAGGCTTTCTTGAGTAAAAACATTATAAAACGTGATAAAGCGCTATTCATTAAAATTTTAACAAAATACAAGTATTTCAATAAATCTTACGACATAGCTAGAACGAAATGTGATGAATGATATTATAAACTTCGGTCAATGGGACGTAATCGTTCACGAGATCAAGCCCTCGAGTACCTACAGCGTCTTGAGGAGCTAAGCTTGGTAACTGAGATATTGCTTTTATGTGTTTATTTATTAGCAATGATCTTGAGATGCTGATATCGATGCTGATATATATAATGGCGTATCAAATGATAACGCACTTGAGTAAGTCGTTGAGGAATGTTTATTAATACAGGCCTAAATATTTTTTTTTAATTCACACTGGCTGTTTATAAACTCAGAAGACCGCTGCAATTTTCTTAATTATTTAAAAAAACGTAGCTAACTACCTAACCAAATTTTGTTCTACTTTGAAAACTCATTCCCGCCCCAGAGAGGGAAGCAATTACTATGAGTCTTTCCCACCTAAGGTGGGAAGCAGCGTCTTCAACCCGCTATTCGGATCAAACAAACACTACTTTCCGAGTATGAGAAATGAAAAGGTTTATTACACATAAAGCGATCTTTCAGAGCTTTATCACAGTTCAATTTTATAGTAACGTCTCTTAGCGGTAAGGACGCCCATTTTGTCACCCTTTATAAAAATTCTACATTTATATCTGTAATTTATAGGTTGTACATAATAAAGAGTATTCTATTCTAAATATTACTTTTTTACACATAATTAAACATACGCCCTCTTGCAATGGGAGTAGGAAAAACTACAGAATGACAGCAACTCTATGGTCATACATAACCTAACACCTAATAAAATCACAATCAATTCTCTAAAATTATGGTGGAAACCGCATCAAAATATATTGTGTAGTTTAGAACTACTAACTACTAGTTTAGCACACAGACACGAAATGCAACTGTTTTATTGTTTATTTATAGATATATAGATTACATATTTATAACTTCAACTTCCGTGACTTCTGATTACCCGGAACAATTCTCCTAATTTATTTACCATTCTTGTATTGTGAGCTTATTTATAACTTCAACTTCCGTGACTTCTGATTACCCGGAACAATTCTCCTAATTTATTTACCATTCTTGTATTGTGAGCTCGTATAAATAGGTATTAATTAGCATGACAAAAAGCGACCGATTAATCCTATCGACCGATTGATCTATCTGAAATATTATTTATTACAAACGGTTTAGGATGAGGCTCATATACGTATAATTCGCAAAGAATTTATATGTACCATTATGTTTAGAAGAAAGTTTAACAACCGTGTGCGCGGCGCACATACTCTCTCATTCAACCGAGTTCAAACTCTTTTTATTATATTACATGAATAACACAAAACACATGGGTACGAATTACCCAGCAGAACCATAGGGCAGGTTGAAAAAAAAATTATAACTCATCACTCAATAGAAACCAAGAGTTAATTAGCTACTCAGCATAATTGTCTATTGTCAACTTTCGATCATTTATTAATTTTTCACACCACCTGCTCGAAAATGTCAAATTATACGTCAAGCAACCTTAACCTAAAGTGAGTCATTAGTGGCACAGTGTACAACATTATTGACAAGGTCAATAATGTTGTACTGACATTATTGACAAGGTCAATAATGTTGTACTGGATTTCATTATGACCCGCTGGTCAATAATGTGATTTGAATTTGGAATCTCACATGCTCAGCTAAATTGGCAGTATAGTACTAACAAACACCCTTTGGTGCCAGAAAGAGGAAAGCTATTCTCGAAACCCTTACTACGCGTGGATGATATTCTCGATTTCCTGCAAAATCATAACGACTACTTCTTCATATCGTTGCCATGTTTTCGAAGACATAATATTGTAAGAATAATTAGATAACAACGAACCATTTTTTAAAAGGAATGAAATAACATTAAAACTGGCATTAATAACAACAAATACCGTACCGCGCCGTAATACCGTAATACCGTAATAGTAATTGGCTGTAACATTAGTTAATTTATTTTAAGTAAACTGCGCTAAGATTCTGTGGATTTTGTGAATAAATAAATAAATAATAAAACCTATCTATACTACAGTCGATTTATCACATTTTATCAGAAATACTCTATTTTCACGAGCGTCTCCAATGACGTTTTAAATTCAAAATGCGTACAGCCAATCATCCAAAACCATTCTACCAGCCCTGTATAAAGCTTAGTTTACACAAACGCTTCTTCCATGAGAGTGATATCAATAGACACACACGACAAAACCGTAGAAGAGACTTTTTTTTTGAAAATCGAATTGATCGTGTCTTGACTACTTATTGGTAGACGCAATAAAGGCGCGAATTTTCGTACTAAGGCTATTATTTTCTCACAGTAGGTGTAAAAAGTAGAGTATCCTCCTCTGGGCTAAAGGTGTCTTTGCCTTGGGCTAGCTTGAATCCCTCGCTGCATTCAGGATTCTTGTATTAACTCCCTCGCTTCGCTCGTGAGTTAAATCCCGAATCCTTCATTGCGCTCGAGATTCAATATGACGCCCGTGACATAAGACACAACTTTAGCCCCTCGGTGCATAATCTACTATTAAAAGACTATTTTAGCTTTTCTCGCCTGAAACACAGGATTACCTAGTTCAGGCACATAAGCAGGCTAAGCAGAATTCCTTGAAATTGTTTCATCAAAATTATCAAGGTTTTTCTTCCAAATTGTTTTTAGAAAAATCAATGTTTGATATTATTTGTATTACTGAACACTAGTTGAATGATTATGAAATGCTGATTAATTATGAGAACTGTTAACCGAAAATCCATGCTGTGTGGCGATTCATTAATCTTAATTTAAAATTGTGTAAAATATAAGACTCGTAAAGACATAGTCGAACTATTGGCAGAACATAGCATCGAACTGTCCTGTATTGAGCTAGATAAGCATTTTATAGTGTGCGTTTACAGACCTCCAAACTGTCAAAATAACTCTATGTTTGAGTCAAGAAGAAAATAACTCTATGTTTGAGGAAGATGTCTTGGGAAAACTTGCAACTGGTAATAAATCAGTAATTATTTGTTGTGACTTTAATATTAATATTTTGGAAAATAATTCAAATAGCAGTACATTGTTAAGCCTCTTTAAATCAATCAATCTGTCAAATTTGTTTTTGGAACCAACGCGAATAACTACGGCTACTGCTACATGTATTGATAATGATTTTTGTTGCTGCGAATATTTAGATAAAGCCATTGTAAATTTTCCTTCTAATCACAATGGTCAAACCGTTTCTTTTGAGTCTAGCACACCGATACAAAAAGTGCAGATTCAAACTAGACCAATAACATCGGGCAATTTGAATAAGTTTAATATCACTTTAATTAGCAAGTTAAATGCTCAGGGCCTAAATATGACTAATAGTAATATTTTGTATGAAGAATTCTTTTCATTAGTGCAAACAGAGTTCAATAGTTCCTTTTTGACGAAATCTAAAACTAAGCCCTAAGTTTTTATTCAGTGACTGGGCAACTAAAGGAATCAGGAAATAGGGAAAGATTATTTGGATTGTATGGCCTTAATTAACACGGATACTTTTAATAAGTATGTTGCTACTTATTCTAAAACTTTTAAAAATATCCGCAAGGCAGCTAAAGCTTCTTTCATTAGTAACAAGGTTACATCAGCAGACAACAAAATAAAGACAGTTTGGAAAATTATAAGCAATGAAACGAACAGGAACAAAAAACATAATACTGATTACACACTGGACACTTCCCGCGGTCTCATTAGCGATAACATCGATGTAGCTCAGCAATTTGAAAGTTTCTTTACCAATATCCCAATTAAAACTATAGAAACTTTAAATTCCTCGCCCGCACAAGCTATTGATTTATTAAGAGCGAATGTCTCAGCCTGTCCTGTGGAATTTAAATTTAAACATATAAACCCTATAGTCATTATAAAGAAATTTAAGCAACTTAAGATTAAAATTACCGAAGATCTGTGTCTTCTAAAGTTTGTCAATCCATTATTGAGACAATTGCACCCTATTTAGCTTTAATATTTAATTTGTGTGTAGATCAAAGGGTTTTCCCGGATTTAATGAAGTTCAATAAAGTTATTCCACTTTTCAAATCGGGGGACAGCAAAGACATTAATAATTATAGACCCGTATCGGTTTTGCCGGTTTTCAGCAAGGTGTTTGAAAAAGTAATGTTAAATCAAATGCTCAATCATTTTAATCGTAATAAAATCCTACACGATCAACAGTATGGTTTCACCAAAGGACGTTGTACAACCGACGCCGGTGTCACCTTATTAAAACACATCTTTAACGCATGGGAAGAGGCACAAGATGCAATAGGCATTTTTGCGACCTATCCAAGGCATTTGATTGCGTGAATTAGGAAACACTGCTCTTGAAACTTGAGCATTACGGAATAGGTAAACTTACTCTTAGTTTAATAAAATCATATTTAAATGATAGATTTCAGCAAATTCGAATTAACTTAATTAAAAGTCAAAATAGGACTACCGCAGGGCTCAATATTGGGGACATATTTATTTTTAGTATATATAAATGATTTACCTCATTTACTGAAACACAGACCACAAATGGTGTTATTTGCTGATGGCACATCACTGATTTTTAAAGTAAGCAGACTTGTACAGAAGCTTGACGACGTAAATAACGCTTTGCTTATGGTCCATAATTGGTTTACTGTAAATAATTTGGTATTAATTGAGAAATCAAACTAAATGCATTAGATTCGCTCTACCGAATGTTAGAAGTAGTGAATGTCATGTTGTATTGAATAAAGAGATACTTGAATTCGTCGAAAATACGGGTTTCCTGTGGATCACGCTTGACTCAAAGCTACAGTGGAGTCCGCACTTAACAATGTGGCGCGGCTAAGTTCAGCCGCTTACGCTGCTTGGAAAATTCGCCAATTAACAGACGTGGATGCCGCGAAACTGGTCTATTTTAGTTACTTTTATAGCATCATGCGTTACGGTCTTTTGTTGTGGGGACGGGCTGAAGATATTGATTCTATCTTCATTCTGCAAAAGAGGGCTGTCAGAGCCATCTACAAGCTCAGCAGCGAATCTCTATGGGAACTGTTATAAAAAATTATCATCATGATGGTTCCTTGTCAATAAATATATGAAAACATTATGAAAAAAAATCTACATCTTTTTAGTAAGATAAGTGACAGGCATAACTAGAATTAGGGAATCAACCGCGTTTCAGATTGTTTAAAGTAAAAATTTATTTTATGGGTTACTGTGTAAAATGTTATAATAAAATACCACTCGATATTCTTCAATACTAAATGAGAAGAAATTTAAAACATGCATTAAACGCACACTATGTAAACAAGCATATTACAAGTTGGATGATTATATCGTAGATAAAAATGGTTGGCTTGACGCTGGTCCTGCTCCTCAGGCACTTGGGCTCACTACTTAAAATTTAAATATTTGGAAGAGGTGCTTCCCTTTTTCTTTTTTAGTGTTTCTGACATTACGAACATAATTTTCTTTTTTATTTTATTCAATCAACTTTTAATTGTTGAATATTTCAATATTAAATATGTCTTCCTGTTTGGTAGTAAATATTAATCTCTTAAATAAATTGCAAACTATAGTTTTGTACAATTTAGAAGCATTTTTTAAATTTTTTACGAACCAGATATCCGTTTTTATTATTTTTTGATGTTGACTTTAGAGAGCATGGCAGTTGAGAACGTGTCATGCTCACTTAAATGTCTCGCTGATGGTGGCGCGTGTGTTGGATCATTCGGTTCCCTAGAAAATGGTTAAGCTAGATGGTGCTGATCCACGCGTCATGTTCATGAACGGGTGCCGTCGGTTGAGACTGGTCATCTCTTAACTGCCAAGGCTTATTTTTAATCTTATATTTTGGATTGTTTCTTCATTTGTGTCATTTTTTACATTGTTCTCACATAAAGAAGCAACAAGAATTATGTACCCAGGTTTTTGTCATATCTTGATAAAAGAGTGTCCATACAGTTTCCTGCCCGTTCTCCTCCATAGAGATCTACGTTTTGGAAGGGGCAACTAGCTTCAACTTTCTGTCTAACTGACAGACTATTTAATTTTGACAATTCAAAAGTGCCTGTACATGGTGAATTGAAATAAATGCTTTGAGTTTGATTTTACCCTGGTTGTTGGTACCTACATACGTTCCCGGGGTATAATTTGTGCCACGCAAAAGCTAGTAATATTTATAATTTCCTTTGTCATTTTAATCTTTTCGGGATATCGGGGACGTTGTTAATGCCGCCTAATAAAACGATGAAAATGAATTATGAAAAAAATTGTACTTGTAAATAGAAACGACAAATTAAATAAATAAATTTGAGAAAATAAATAGCGTATTATAAACCTGCTATCAAGCAGGTTTATACGCTGGTAAAACTCGGCTGAAATCATCCAGGAAATACATAGTAGTCTTTTGTAGTATTAGACTAGACGAGCCACGAGACGCGACCCGTTTCAATCCAGCTTTTCAATTTCAATACTTGTTGATCTCACGAATGTAGTCGCGCACAACATTTCACCTTGGAGATAAACATGTTGTATGTATATTCCATAGTGACTGCTCGTATTGCTAAGGGTAGGGACATAAGACCGCTTTATGTCGTTGTTTCTAATTCTGATGCTTGTGTCTAGTTTAGATTGTAATTCTAAATAAACTATATACAAGGCGAGCCTATTTCCATAGACCGGACACAAGTCCAGTCTCCAAGAACCTAGATCAACCTAGTAGGAAATAGGTAACAGCTCTAGAATAAGATACATATTGTGAGGAACTCGCAGCAGTATAATGATGTGGTTTCAAAATATTTATAGCCTGTGGTAGGTCTGAAAAAGTCATGTAGGTACAGATTTCTCCAGTAACGCTCTCTACAAGTGACACCGGAGTATTAAAACTGTTAAACAAGTTACAAGTTTCTAGTTTTAAATTTGTATCTATCATTATTATTCATTACTAGCTTCCGCCCGCGACTCCGTCCGCGCGGATGTCGGTCTTCGCGTGGATGGTTTATTTCTCCATTTTGAGTAACTCTGACAATGACATCTTATAAATATCTATTGGACCCAAATACAGCTAAGCCTATAATAATTAAGGAGATCCCTCTATTGAGCTACTGTTGTTGAGCTCGCGTTCTGTAGTAAGTATTTTTTCCATAGTAATTCCGACCTTGATAAGTAGCATGTAGCAGTAAATTACTGACAGTGACGAAAAGTTTGCAATAATAAAAAAGTGATCGTGACAATGCGACAGAAAGTTAATTGAGAGCTTCAGCATACACAACATTGTTAGTGAGCTCGTCCGGAATATGAACATGAAGATTTCTTGGACTGCTCACATGGGAAAGAGCTACGTAACGTTGCCCGTGTGAAAAACAACTCGCGGTAAGATCTACGCCAGCAACTCCTAGGGTCTGACCTTGAGCCTTATTTATTGTCATGGCGTAAAACAAAGCTACAGGAAACTGTATTCTCTTAAATTGAAATGGAAAATTATCCACTACGGGTAATACAACGTGTGTTCGCGGTTCTACAGAACAACGTCTATGAATAAAACCGAAAAATAAGATTTTTTTTTCTACGTATTTTTCCAGGATAAAAAGTATCCTATTTTATGCCCAGGATAATAAGGTATAATTATACCAAGTTTCATCGAAATCGAACCGTTAGTTTTCACGTGATGCCTGCATATACAGACAGACAGACAGACAGACAGACAGACAGACAAAAATTTTTTTAATCACATATTTGGGTTTGGTATCGATCGAGCAACACCCCCCGCTATTTATTTTTTCAATATTTTCAATGTACAGAATTGACCCTTCTACAGATTTATTATATGTATAGATTTACAGCCTGTATCACAACAAGAATCCATACCTGACGGAACAGAATCTTCGACAACTCCTATACCATGTACATCCACAGACAACATCGTTTTAAACCTGGCTGACAAACTAAGAAAAAAAAATTATTGACAAAAACTTACTGTTATTAAAATTACAAAAATTGCTCATCAAACCTGACCTCTATAATACATGTACTCGTATTATAGAGGTCAGTGATCAAACCTCTACAAACGACAAAAAGGCGATACGAAAAAAGTAAAAGATAATATGCATCGATTGAAGGATAAAAAATTTGTCAACCAAGATCAAACTTCATATTTAGAAAATAATATGAATGTTAGTTCCAGAGACGTTATGACAAATATATTATATTTTTACTTGATTTGGTTTTATTGGTGTTTTAAATACCTATACCACATCGAAAACATCAAAAAGCAGAAAAAATAAACAATACAAAATACGCCCAAAAAACATTTCTCTTTTTTGCAGTCGTTTTTCATCGATATTTTTATCGATCAAATATTTATACCAACCCTTCTTCCTTAGTTGAGACTAGAGTTACATGTGTGCATTACATGTGTGACTGTATCTATACTTTCTAGTGCCCGTCCCTCTTGAGCATGTCTACAATAAGATAGCACAAAAGTGTTTCGCCTATTTTCTTGCGAGTGTGCCAAAAAAGTTAGTTAGTTGCATACGAAACTTTGAAAACTGAATTTTAACGCAACGGCACCTTTGACCATCTTCACTGCCTTTCATTCTGACAATTCAACAATAGTAGTGCAAACAAATCAAACATGGAGCAATTTATTAAGCATGGATTAAGCCCAGGCGCTTTTTTCGCGGCGATTTTTTTTCGTGGTGTTTTGTCACTGCATTCAGTGATGGATTATTTATTATTAATACATTAAATAGTGTTTGTAAATAGATAATTTCTTCATATTTTGCAATAAATGACCAGCTTTGTGTCATCACGCTTCTCTTTCTTTTCTATGCAGTCCGACAGTGACCGCGCTTTAGGTCTTGTATGTCGCAACCCAGCGCAGGGCACGCCGCGACAGCGGCGATAAGACCCCTCTTTGAGGAGTGGCTCGAGAGGCGCCACGGCGCCCTCACCTACCGCCTGACGCAGGTCCTCATCGGACACGGAAGTTTCAGGAGGTTCCTGCACATCATCAGGCGGGTGGAAACGCCCGGGTGTCACCATTGCCAGGATCGCCCAGAGGACAAGATGGAGCACACAGTGGAGTTCTGCCCCGCTTGGGCGGAGCACCGCCGTGTCCTCGTAGAGGCGATCGGCAGCGGCGGCGACCTCTCGCACCCGGCCCTGGTGCAAGCCATGGTCCGGGGGAGAGGGAGTGAAGGCAGTCACCTCTTTCTGCGAAGCTGTCATGCTAGCGAAGGAGGTGGTGGGACGGTTCAGGGAGAGAGCCTCCCGTCTCAGCCGCCGCGGGGGACGCCCCAGGCGTCGGGAGCCGCGGGGCGACTCCCGGCCACCGTAAGCACGGACCTGCGGGCGGAGAGTAATGGGTAGCTCACCGCCCGATCAGGACCAGGCCCGTGCGTGTTCCACGCGCGCCTCAAAGAGATTTCAGCAACAGAGAAGGGGCCCGATAGGGCCGAAGCCTGCCGGGGCAGCGGGATTGTCCGAAAGGGTTACCGCTACCCCGAAACAAAAAGGGCTAAGGAAAGAACATGGGTGGGTTTTAGTCAGTAAGAGTCTGACACTCCCTTCCGCTCCACCCAGAGCGGGAGGAATCATTTGATGATTTCTCACCCGAAGAAAAAAAAAAGCCCCTTAACACCGAGTTAGTAATCGCGCGAAAAAATTCCGCCGCGATATTTTTACTTCCGTGTGAACGTGGGCTATGAATTTACTTCAAACTTGTTCGCAATGTGATTGCAAGTGTATTCCGCAATTGGTGTGCAAATCTTCTATAGAAACACAATTGGCATGAATTTTGGTCCTGTGCTTGATAAAAATAAATAGATCCATACCTATTCTTGTTTATCAAGCTTTCATAGCCAAAACCCGTGTTTTAAAAATGGCAAGCAGCTTTTTCAACTTTAATAACCAATTACAGTAATTAAAAACAAACAAACTTAATTATTATAATAATAAACAAAACGAAATATTCTTTGTTAGTCATCTTCATCCGCCTAGCCTTTTCCCAACCATGTTGGGGTCGGCTTCCAGTCTAACCGGATGCAGCTGAATACCAGTATTTTACATGGAGCGACTGCCTACCTGACCTCCACAACCCAAATACTGGGTAATACGATACCCCTTGATAAGTCTGGTTGTCAGACTTTCGGGCTTCTGACTACCCGTAACGACTGTCAAAGATCCACAAATGACAGCCGGGTCCAACGGCTTAACGTGCGTTCCGAGGCACGGTGGGGTCTCGGTATGTAAAGATGGTCATCCATCCACAGACCAACCGTGGCCAGCGTAGCTTAACCTGATCTATCGACCTGTGCGGCTGTTATTATTTAGCCACGGGCCCCTCAATTCTTTGTTAGTATTCGCTGTACATACTTATTTTGCCTCAAGCTTTAAATGTTTTCGGAACAGTAAAAAATACTGTTTTGAACGTTAGGCTCTTATAGAACTATTTAAAGTAGTTCAGATTTTTTTTTATTTACTGCTTATTTCTTTCAGTGCATGATACTATACTAGTTGGACATTTAGAAAGTTTCCAGTTTAAAAACTCTAAAAGTTCATCATCAACTGCCTAGCCTTTCCCAACTATGTTTGGGTCGGCTTCCAGTCTAACCGGATGCAGCTGAATACCAGTATTTTACTCGGAGCAACTGCCTATCTGACTTCCACAACCTAGTTACTGGGTAATACGATACCCCTTGGTAAGAATGTTTGTAAAAGTTTATATATAAAGCGTAAATATGAAAATACCCAAGATGAAAAAATGCACTAGAAAGTTTAAAAAATAGAATACGATCAACAACTGCAAACTTTTAAAAGTTATACTGAGAAACGTAATGAATTTTTTTAGCGAAGTTGACGTGCTCTCGCTGTGGGGGTTGTTTTGCAACTCCCGTGACTGAGCGGCAGCGTTTTGCAAATTGCTAGCTTTGCGTTTGCGCAAGCGAGGATTGCCTGAGGGCTTGCCTGCCTTTGCACTGCCTTTGGGGTCTCCCAAAAGCACGTTCGTCGACCCCAAAGGCGTCGTCGCGCCTACAGAGCTTTGCGGGGTAATTGTGTAACACACTATCAGTAGCAAGGGGTTTCATTTTGACAGTTCAACAGCATTCATTGCGGTATTTACGTTGTGGAGCAGACAAATTTTTCGAACATATGAAGCAATGAATTAGCAATATCAAATGAATTAGAAATATAATTTTCCACTTCGATGAGTGACAAAAATCACGATATTCGTGTAATAGCGTGACGATCGCTTAGACCAGGACGAGGGTTCACACTTGACGCCGTCGACGTTAGACAAAATGAATGCTCCTTTTGCGACGTAGATGAAGCCACAGCCTTGTCTTTAACACAGCAGTGTGTTGTTTCGGCGCGCCCATTTGGTTCTCGCCCTTCACTTTGTTGTGTCGATATTAGGTATAAGTCTATTGGAGCGTTTAACATTTAGCAATAAATTTCCTCAATATTCGCGTCTCCATTCAACAGAATGGAGACACGAATTCACGCACGCACATCAGACAACAGAGGGCATTGCTACATTATATTAGACTGTTATATTGTGCTATTATACAAATACAAGTACATTATGTAGTACTGTGTCCACCTAACTTTATCCGCTTCGAACGTTTTATCGCTGTTGCTTTGTCTCGCACGGCTTTAGAGGACCTTCTTCTACGTCGCTCCGCACTGCTCCTTCACTCTGCTCCACTTTTATTTCCGAATGAAAAGGCAACCTAAGGTCTCGCTCTAAGATCTGAGCACAAATCCGACATGCCTAAAAACAAGCTCAGAATAATAAACAATCCTTTTTCCAACTATGTTTGGGTCGACTTCCAGCCTAACCGGATGTAGATAAATACCAGTTTTTTACATGGAGCGACCTATCGCCTATCTGACCTCCACAACCCAGTTACTGCATCTACGATACCCCTTGGCAAGACTGGTTGTCAGACTTTCGGGCTTCTGACTATCCGTAACGACTGTCAAAAATCTACAAATGGCAGCCGGGACTTAACGTAATTTCCGAGGCACGGATGGGTCTCGGTATGTAATGGATGCTCACGAATCCACGGCCCGACCGACCAAGCGTTACTTAACGTTGAGGATCGACCCGTGCGACTCATAATATAACAAATTATATAAATTACAGACACACGTGCCCGTGGTTGAGTACCTTGCGTCGTGATTGGTATTGAAGTGGTTTCAAAGGTTAACAGAGTTCGATACCAATACTCGTGAGTGTCGCAGCTCGTGGAGGCTATTTTAATGAGTGTTGCGTTAAAATAGCCTCCCCGGGCGGCTGCACTTACTATCACATCTCGCACGCTAGGTAGCAGGCCTCGGTACATACCACTTTGTTGGCTATCTATTCTGATGTAGGTCGATACTTTATGCCGATACGACACAAGATTTATATAAAGGATTGTTGTAATACCTATAAATAGGACGTTTGAGCAGAGTCACATGGAACGCTGCATTGCTGTAGCTTCGCATCAAACGATTACAGCGAAAACTGGCGAGTCCAAGGTCGTGAGTTCGAGTCTCATCTGTTGCTAAATTCTCATTTAGCATAATAATTATTATTTATTTTTAGGTTTTAACAGTAATGTGTCTAGTATTGAGTACCTAACCAACACTACTTGTAGACAATCTTGAAAGTAGGCAGTTTCATTTTTGGCAATCTAACTTTTTCAACCCCAAAACTTGTCTAAGACAACATTTAACTTGCAGGATTTACTCCTGAATGCCCACGAGTTTCTAACTTTCTGTCAAGTGCCAATGGTAAAGTCAGGTAGTTGGACGAAATATTTCTTAGACATACCGTAACAATCCGAAGGTGATTATGATGGAAAGGTGTAACTAAGTTTACTAAAGGCGGCACTGAATAAGTTTGCTGATTTATTACAGTCTTGGTTCGCAATATCATAATATCTAATGAAGTATTCATTTATCTGGCGAGAATTCTTGCCTTAGTGGTTTGCAATAAAATTCCATTTTCCACTATATTTATCCCAATACCTGGATTCCAATAAAACCTTGGATGTTAAATCTTTCGATTTAATATTGTTTCTTTTGATTTATCGTAATTTTGTTCCTTTATACATAATTAGCCTATAATGTTTCTGTAATCCACCATGCGGGCTCAGTGCTCAGTTGGTAGAAATCACGTGTCTTCGAATTTTTGGTCCAAGGACATGCTGATTTCCTCACGATGTTTTCCTTCACAGTTTTGAGAGCAGTGGTAATGAAATAATTTACACAAAGTAAAGTGCCTGTCTGGGTTTGAACCTATGACCTTCAACTCGTAAGTCGAGACCGTTACTACTGGGCCACTACGACTCTCGGCAACTTCTACTCTCTCTCTGTTCCTTTAAGATGCCATTTATTTACTCTACTTCTTAATGAGGAAACGTTTGGAACAGTGCAAATAAATATTCCGAATGTAATAATTACTTAAGTAACATTTTACTGTGTATTTAAGTCACACTGGTTGCAGAAAAATAATTAAAAGCTTATTTAAGTATCGTGTCGCTCGACCTGCTTCCAGCTACGTATTTTACGTATTTTAAATTCTCACAATCACAGTATCCTAGGTAATCGAAAACTTCGTCAATTAATCCTGTGATTGCACGTTTAGTTCGCAAATAAAGGGATTCATTACAGCCGGTCTATATCAAAGGAACTTGTGAGCACTAACCTATTAAGCTATTTTCTCTCGGCTAAACACGGTTTTAGTTGTTGAGTATTTTATTCTTACTTTTAAATTTACATATAAAACAACAGTGTTTTACTGAATCTTATGTATATATAAAGACGAGTTCAACCCAAAATTGGATTCCCAAACACAACCTCAGAGTGATTAGGAGGTTTAAAAATGAGGATAATAGGTGTACCTACATCCAATAAACAAATGGCATGATATAATTATGAAAACCTACGAAATGTGGCTGTACTTTAGTAGCAGGTACACCTCTACCTAACCCGTCTGGAAATACTGGCTTGATACTATGTTATAATTTTTTATAGTTTATTTATTTTTCACTTCAACGTTATATAATATATATCTGTTTGTTCTTACGAATAAATAAACAGTCCCGCCGCCCGAAGAAGTCAGTCAGCTGGAAATATTTTACTTAAAGCTCACCTTGAACATGAACATAACTCGCTTCTTAGTGTGAATCGACTCGGCTCAATGATCTATAAATATTCTAAATATTATATCTACTAAAACGTTATTTTCTGTAGATATAATCATTATCATGTTATTGAATAGTAGCTACCTAGCTCCTGTAACTATACAGATACTATTTGTGAAAAATGACTCGCAAATTTATTTTTCTTGCACCGTGCCTTCGCATATTATATTTATATCTAGTTTACAAATGAATGAAAATTAATAATTTGATTAAATATGTATAATGTTTATTTAATTACTCAGATTATTAATTCACTTATGGCATAAAAAGACATGAAGGATCTTTTCTGAGTTTACAAAGCGCACATCTGACTAGCAAGTATATAATATAGTTATCTGTGCCGCACTTTCCCGCACTAGTGCTAGTATAGTAAGCAAAGTATACACTTTACGGGCAAGTTCACGTTCCTACAAACGTTCACGTTTACCTACATCTGCGACTTTAGACTCTGTGTGTCTATAATTTTGTGTCGTTGAAATGTACTGTATGTTCTCAAGTAACATCTATCTCCTTTGTCCTCAGGAGTGTTCTGTCTTCGTGTTCGACAAACGCATTGCGGAGAAGCTGTACAAGCCGAAGCGCAAGGAGACCATGCTGGACAGCATCCGCATCTGCGTCAGCACCCTGGAGAAGCAGCGCCATTCGAAAATGCTGCAGGTCATTCACGCGCTGGAGGAGGGCACCACTACCATCGCCTTTGCCTCGGAGCCTGTTCTCGGTAGCCTCCATAACATCCTGAATTGGCATGTAAGTATATAATTATACTAACTTACTAATCACAGGCCGATGAAACGTGTCTGTAGGATGGCATGTTGGCAACGCATCTGCAATGCCTCTGGTATTGATTTTATTATAGTTTCTCATTAGACAGTTTATGGGTGCGGTGCTACCAAGGTTAATGACTTGCAGTTGTGGCAAAAGTAATGATATTTTTCTTTTGAAGTACAGAAACACTCAATTTCGCCAAAATATCCGGAACATTTAGTAAACCGTTCACGATTTTATAAAGAAGAATTTAGCCTGTTACGTCTCTTTGATGTTCAAGTGAACATATTTTAATATTACTGAGCCTTGAACCAAAAGAAGAATCTCGTGGACAGCTAGAACTTCTAAAACGAAGATATCTGGAAAAGCTTCTTTGGATGTGTTCAATCCTGTTTACGTAAACATGATAAGCAGAGTAGAGATGCATAGTCCAGTAGACAAGTCACAAGAGTAATGAAGATCAGTAATGAAGCACCTTTAGGGTAGAGATGGACTGGAAATCCCGACATATTCTTTTTATAAAGCCAGACATTTTTGCAGCTTTGGCAATGATATTGTCAATGTGGTTGACGAATGTGAGCTTAGAGTCGAGCTGGACTCCCAGGTCAGGACAGGAATCATGTCCACTGTTTGTGGTGTAATCCGATTTATTAAGGTTTCTGTTTTTTGGTAAATGTTATGTGGTAGCACTTTTTCAAATTGAGGAACATGCGGTTTATTAAGCACCAATTGTGAACTGCGTCGAGGTCAGTCTGAAGTCTGTAGTAGGAGATAAACTTCGACGGGTGAGTTTATCTATTTATAGCTTTATCAGCACAAATAGGACAGCTGCTGTGTTTTACTAAGAAAACTATGTCATTGACGAACATTAGAAAGAGAATTGGACCCAGGTGCGAACCTTGAAGGACTCCGGATGTAAAGAAATAAACTGGTGTCTTAAAACTTATTCTTTGTTTTCTTTCTGTGAGATACGATTCATGTAAACCAAAGAAGTACCGTAACTGACTAAATATGCCGAAATCTTCAAGCTTCTATATGAGGATTTTTTGGTTCACTATACTGTTTCATTTCCAAGACACATCTCCTAGGGAATGTCGTTAGATCTGGACTTATTCGCTTTGACGAAGCACCAAAAGAGTTTCGGATTATGTCTAATGCTCTTTTCAGTGAAGCTCTTAGAGTTTTTGTAACAGCTGTGGTCATCATAGTTTTAGATCGTTAAGTGTCTAAACACACTATGCCGAAGGTATGCGACCGAAGTTCGGCATGATTACGCCTACAATGCTATTTAAATTACTTACGATACATTATGCCGAAATTACTTTGCGTTATAGCGCTGATATAGAATCAGCCGCGGAACTTTAGTCCCGTACCTTCGGCATAGTGTGTTTAGCCACTAACGGTCTATAACGTGCTCTAAGTTTTTCTTTTTTTATAGGAGTCTTATGAGAAGCTTAGAGAACCAAGGGGAAAGTTATCGTTCGTTTTTTTTTTTTTTTGAACGCGCTCGTCAACTTCATCATTAAGATGCTGAAATAGGTGTGTCACCACAGCACCAGCATCGATATAGTGCAAGTCTGAGAAAAATGGTCCATTTAATTTCGTTAATCTTAGCATTGATTAAAGTAAAAGTTCTATCTAACAGGAATCTCTTTAATAAGGCGGGGGACGTGTTTTATTAGTATTTCCAGGGGAAGGTGGTGAGTGATGTGGTCTCAGTTGATTTTTAAGTGGCCATTTGTAATAAGGTCCCGATTTTTTTAATGCAATGGAATTTTAACTTGGTTTGTGTTTGTTTCTTAAAAATGCCATTATCTTAGATTCTGAATTCTTGTTTAGTTAAAGAACCTTTTTTCAGTTTTGGGCTAAAGCCATCATTCCTTTCTTCCTTGTACTTCCTCTTGCCATCCTGGGCGACCCGCCATCTACTGCTCGTTCCGCCGCGAGCTGGGCGGGGCTAGCTATGTTAAAATACCTACTTATATTTATTTTGGGAATAGGTCGGGACTTCTGTGTTAATTGGGTACCCTTCACGCATCGAAATCATTAGACAAAAAGTAACTCAAGACGAGTCTTCAGGTGTATAAATAAACAAAAACAGTTATGTGTATAACATGTAGGGATTCTGAGCAGATGTAAGACTTCAAGAAAACAGTGTAGTAAAATAACAAGTATAATTATTTATAGTAGAGCCACGTATGTGGCCTGCATAAGGTTAAATGTCACTTGCACTTCAGGACTATTTGGTTAGGTAACAGTTAAATAATTAAAACTAAACTGAATTTAAGTTCATGCATCTTTATCTTTCTGTTTCATTACAAAAAGGACAGGAGATAAATATTAGTTTAGTCCTGTCAAATTAATACCTCAATTTACGTCAAACGCTGACTAATTTGACAGGACTTAACTAATATCTATCTTCTGTCCTTTTCTTAGTGAAATAGAAAGAAAAAGATGCCTGAACTTAAATTTAGTTAAGTTTGTGAACAACAGAATCGGCGCCAGTGTCAACCTAAGTGAAGATTTAATTTAGTGCGAATCTTGTCGAAAGTAGTAAACTTAAGCTCTTAATATACGAGTACGGCACGATTTATTTACGGCGTATAATCCGCGTCGTAGAAAAAAACGTGTCTGTCAACAACCTTCCATAGTGATCCATAGCACACTAATGACCGTGGTGGCTACACACGGCGAATAAACCGTAGTTTTTACATGTAAAAAGAGCCTTACGAGGTCAAATATAGTAATAAATTCAAAAAGCCAAAATCGATGATCATTAATTTCTGCAGGAGCAGCAGTAAAAAAGTAAGAGAAATGGAAGTGAGTATTTTAAAGCATAAAGCTGCTGCATTATGGTGACAGTTCGTGAAATACTTTACAATTTATTTTGCTAGGAAATGATCTAAATGACCTTTTAAACAATTTAAGTCCGCAATTTACCGGCGAATAATAATTATGAGTTTAAGTAATGAGTTTTTAAAAGAAGCGGTAATTTAATCCAATATAGTAATTATTTTAGAGGAAGGAAACAGTTGGTGAAACAATGCTTCGCAGATTACAACACACTTGCCTGTTTTCACTAACACTAGGCGACACCTAAATGTAATGCGTAAACATGAAGCAGTTGCTTAGCGCTGAAAACATATCACCAATCACAAAGCAATGACCAAAGTTGGTCCGATGCCCTGATGCGCACACTGATGCGTAATGCATAAAGCAACATTGACAGTTTGCGAAGCAACAGATTTCGTCAGACGCCGAACTTGTCTTAAAATAAAACAGGCAAGCAAAGAAGCTAAAGAGCTGCCACTGAGAAGCGAGTGGTGAAACGGGAGCGGTTGCTTAACTAACGTTTAGCATGACCTGACTAACGGTTGCTTTGATCGACGTAAAGCTTAGGATTTTCTGAGACTGCCATGGCCGCCACATGTCGTTCGCTATTTACCGGTAAATGTCACTGAAACCTTATTTATGAAAGTGCTAGCTGTGCCCCGCGGTTTCACCCGCATAAGTGTCGATCCCGTAGGAATATTGGAATAAAAAGTACCGTATGTGTAGTCCAGGGTGTCAGTTACCTCCATACTAAATTTTATCAAAAATGGTCCCGACGTTTGTGCATGAAGAAGTAACAAACATACCGACACTCTCACAAATTTTTGCCTTTATATTATTTGATTTATTATTTATATTTATTTATTTGATTTTGGTGTGTTTTCCTATAAACCTTTTTTAGCATGAGGGCCGTCACAGAGACCATCGCTCTTCTAGGAAACCTTTTTAGGAAGCTTCGTATTAATAATGGGCAACAGTCTCAGTCAGGCTTGTCAAAATTAACGGATAACCAATTTTGACAGAAGACAAAACTGCCTATGATACAAATGATTGTCGAACAAAACGGTTTCGTTTTCAGTTTCCGCAATGTCTAGTACAAAAGAATCAATCAATCAATCAATCGCAGTCCACTGCTGGACATAGGCCTCTCCCATGTTGCGCTACAACACCTTGCCTTCCGCCTTTTGCATGCAGTCTGTCCCACCCACCTTCATGGCAGTGGGCTGGCCATGTCTGTCGTCAGTCCATCTAGCTGGGGGGCGTCCCACACTACGCTTGTCGATACGTGGTTTCTCTCACTCCAGGACTCGTCTGCCATCGGTCCTTCGACAAACATGGCCAGTCCACTGCCACTTCAATCTGTTTACTCTGCAAGCTACGTCGGTAACTCCGGTTCTTCGATCTAGTAAATAAACATTATGTTAATTATGTTGAATGCAAATAAACATAAGGGAAGCAGGCTTCAGTCAGTTTACACTGGACACTGGGCAGGCAAGACGTACATATTTGTCTTGTACCAATATTATTCTGATATCTCCCATTTGGTTGTTTGTTATCTATGTGATATTAATTATAATCAGCATAAAATGTTCGCACTGCTGGGTGACAGTGATACAGGCCTCCTCTCGATGAGCGGGAGTGGGCCATAATCCACTACGCGGGCCCCGTGTGGTTTGGTAGATATCACATGTCTTCGAATTTTTGGTTCTAGAACATGCCGATGTTTTCCTTCACTGTTTTGAGAACAATGGTGATTAAATAATTAACACAAAGTAAAGAGCCTGTCTGGCTTCGAACCAACGACCCACAACTTGTAAGTCGCGGCGGTTACCACTGGGCCACTACTGCTGTACTTATAGTATGTATTTTGCATTAATTAGTATAAAATGTACCTACAGATTGAGATAACACGCAAAGGATGGGAGAGGTATTAATTACAATGAGTAGAGTAGGCTCTAGTCATTGTAATTGTAGATGAAGACCTAGGGTCTACAATCTACATATCGTATCTTATACGGTATCACCTACAGCTTGTTGCTTTGTTGTCCCGAGCCCCAAGATACAGACTGTATAATTTGGGCACTGGGGCTCAACAATGGGCTCACTGATAAATTGCACTTTGTAACCTATGAGCTGCTGGATCCCGCTTAACAGCAAACGAAATCGCGGCAGGCCCAGACGGAGATAGCGGGATGAGCTGGACTCAAAGGTTGGCAGGTCTGGACAGAGAGAGGTGGAAAGAGAGTAGGGAGGCCATTTCCCAGCAGTGAGACAATAATGGGTAACAAAAAAATTAATAAAAAACACCTAGCTGCAGATAATATTTTAAGTTACTCATGTTGTCTCATCCTGTGTTTTCCTGTCCCTAATGAATCTATACAATGTGGGAAAACCCAGGAACCAACAGCAATAACATTGAACCTGGAATAGAACGCGATAACTGAGCGACGATATCAGTGCGGTTAGTAGTGCTCAGGTGCGGTTCGGGCAAGTGAGGTTGAAATCAGTGGCCTTAGTGTGAGTTTTTTTCACTCACGTTCGATTGCTAGCGCATTAGAAAAAAAAATATGGAAGAAAATATGGATATGGAAAAAAATGTATAGCGCCACCTGGAGAAACCTAGTTTCCCATACAAAATTCTAACGCGCTCGCAATCGAACGTGAGTAGAAAAAACTCACACTAAGGCCACAGTGCTCTGAGTGAAATGCCTATATATATAAACTATATCTATTTCAAATTTAAAAAGCAAATGTTTTTTAACCATATATACTGTAAAAGCCCGAACTGCGGTAAATCTTAGGATTTACCGGTAATTTAGCAAGTGTCGCCGGTAAATTTCTTCTCATCAATTTCTGACTTTTACCGGCATTCAATCGGTAAATCTTAGGTTTTACCACAGATACCGGGAAACGTTAGTTTTCAAAGTAGGTATAACAATGCAGTTAACAATCAGAAACTATTTATTCAACAATACTATTACTATCATTATAAATTGATATAATATAATAATAATAATATATTTATTCAAAATTATAAGGCATGAAAATTAGTACAGTTTTGCTTAAGTAAAAATTATATTGTTATTAGTCAAGTCTTAAAACATTTTTAACATTCTTTAGGAAAATAAAATGCAGATAACACAAATCAGAAACAAAACAGTCTTTTGATAATCATTTCGTTATTCGGTTTAATCATTATTATTATTATTAGTCAAGTCTTAAAACATGATTTAGAAAAATAAAACGCAAAAAAAAAAATACTTTACACTAATAACACCTACTTTACGCGAGGTACGAGTAAGCTAAACGCTCTTAATCTAATCAGTTCAGAAAAGGATTTCACTTGTTGCAACATGGTGAACTATGATGGCATTTAGAATTACAAAGTAATCCTGATGACTTGCAAGCGCACTTCAGTTGCATTTTTTGAATCCTTGCCCTCCGGTTAAAGAGAATTTTCGGACAACTTCTCGGACTTCTCTTCTTCTTCTTCTTCTCTTCTCCTCTTCTTCTTTTCTTTGTCAATTTCAACTTACTTCATTTAGCTAGCATTCTCAGTTTCCGAGACTTTCAGGTTTCTTTATGTGACCCTAATTCATTGCTCTCGAGTGTATTTAAATCTTTGATTTCGGACATTTACCGGTGTCTGAGGTAAAACCTAGGATTTACCAACTGAACGCCGGTAAAAGTTCGAAATTAAAGATTATTATAGAACAATTCGGACTTTTACCGGTGAGACTTGGTAAATCTTAGGATTTACCGGTAAATCCTAAGATTTACCGCAGTTCGGGCTTTTACAGTAACATAATATATATTATATAAAAATGAATCGACGAAATGAAAAAAAAATGCCCGTAACTTCCGATCGACTGCACCAAATGCGTTAATTCTTTTTTTGTTGTGTTCGGTTGTGCCAGGACAAGGTTTGTATGAAAGAAAATTTCGGAAATTCGAAAAAAATATTGCACGCGTGCATAGCTGGGGCGGGCCGCTAGTTAAAAAAAATTGGTAATTATGTGATGGTCATTTTTAGGGTTCCGTACCCAAAGGGTAAAAACGGGACCTTTTACTAAGACTTCGCTGTCTGTCCGTCTGTCCGTCTGTCTGACACCAGGCTGTACCTCAAGAACCGCGATAGCTAGACAGTTGAAATTTTCACAAATTATGTATTTCTGTTACCGCTATAACAACAAATACTGAAAACAAAATAAAATGAATATTTAAGGGGGGCTCCCATACAACAAACGCGTTTTTTTCGGCGTTTTCGCCTTGTACGCGGTACGCCGGTACGGAACCCTTCGTGTGCGAGTCCAACTCGCACTTGGCCAGTTTTTTATTTTTGATAGATTGAATCTATCTCAGTAAAAATACACATTTACACACGGTTTCTGAATTCAGAATTTGAAGTTGAGTAAGTACTCCCAAAGTAATCATAGTTCCAATCAATCAATCAATCAACTCAACTTATCGCAATCCACTGGACACAACCCTCTCCCAGGCTGCGCCAATCATAGTATGCACAGAGCAAATTGACTTCCAACTATCCGTATATTTAAATCACAACTGTCATTATTTGACAGTTGTATGAAATGGCTATAACGCATTAAATTAACGTAGTGTAAATTAGCTTTACAATTATTTTTTCTGACTGAACCTATTAAATGTGCCTATAGGTACTTACCCCAGGATACTTTCCACGATGCGATTGAATTATTTCCAGATCGAAGACTTACAATTGAATCCGCATCTAGATGAAAACGCTCCGTAGATTATGCAGGAGAGATTGTAAATTTTATTTTATGTACGAGTAAGATAATATTTACATTTAATTATGTAAGTCTTAAAATAATAATATGTACATGTATATAAAAAATATTATTCGTGTGCGAGTCGGACTCGCACACGAAGAGTTCCGTACCACAAGGCAAAAACGCCGAAAAAAACATGTTTGTTGTATGCGAGCCCCCTTAAATATTTACTTTATTTTAATTGTATTATTTATTATTAAAGTAAATATACAATTAAGTATTTTGTGAATATTTCAAGTGCCTACCTGTTACCTATAATATTGATATCGAGCAAAAAAAGGCAAAAAATGACGTTATTGTATAGAAGCCCCCCTTAAATATTTATTTTATTTTTAATTTTAGTACCTATTTGTTGTTATAGCGGCAACAGAAATACATAATTTGTGAAAATTTCAACAGTCTAGCTGTCGCGGTTCTTGAGATACAGCCTGGTGACAGACAGACGGACAGACTGCGAAGTCTTAGAAATAGGGTCCCGTTTTTACCCTTTGGATACGGAACCCTAAAAAGAGGGCAAAGAATCATAGGGCATCAAAAAATTCGTCCGGTTCGCTATCAACTGGGAAAGTGCCCTAAAGGCTGACAGCATTGCCACGTTATATGGCAGTCTTGATTCTTTGGCCAATAAAATTTACTGTAAGTTGAACTTCATGAAAGAAAGCATACCTGTCTAAAAACGAACTCCATCTTGAATAGACAAAAAAAATAATATTGCCGTAAGCCATAAATGAGGATGATTTACGAGCGAGAGGGTACGTGTTACATAATACTTACGTGTAAGGTAAGTATATGGCACCCGCTTTGAAGAAGACACCTCGTCCTATATATACCCCGAGGATATCACAAAAACTTAATAAATTGAGTTACATGGTTAAGTAGCAACAAGCACTTTAATAATTATATAACTTACTAGTTTTATTATAGGCAGTCCCTAAATGTAAAATACTGGTATTCAGCTGCATTCGGTAAGACTGGAAGCCAACCCCAACATACAATAATAATAATTATTTATTTTGGACCAAACACTTGTACACATATCATAAACCTGCCAAACTGCGTAACAGTTTGTCGGCAGGATTAGCGTCGTCTTAAAGACGGTCTTAAATATTTGGTATCAACAGTTTGATTAAACATCTAAGTAGGATACAGATAATTTAAATGGACGGTAAGAAGATTATAATTACAGCAGCGCAACTAATTAAGGCTCCAACAAACAGGCGCGACACGAGACATAATCGCGCGCTACACAAAGGCACCGCTCGTTGCGCGACTTGGGGTGCCTTTGTATCGCGCGCTATTTTATCACGTGTCGCGCCTGTTTGAAGGAGCCTTTATTGTCGCATTTTCGCATTTCATTAAGCAGTTCAGTTTTTTATTTAATCTTTAGTGTTCGCTTACTAATTCCACAATTGGATGTTTTATTTCATGCTGAGATAGGAGCCTTTTGGCCTCGTATAGGACTTCATGTTTCATTTTCATTTTTTTTTATATAACTTGGTTTTATTTTTTATTTTAATGTGTTTAGTTTAGTTTGTGATCTTCCTGTACGAGTCGCAATAAATACTTTTTCTTTCTTTCGTTCTTTATTTTATGTAGATAGTTAGGACAAGGCTAACCAGATGATGACTGTTCTATGTGTGGTGATCAATGCTCGTAACTTCTCTGTATGAGACCTTTGCCTGCTGTGGCACAATAATAGGCTGGTATTATAAATGTTAATGTTGAAATGTTTGTTTTTCATACTTCTTCTTCTTCGTGTCGCTGGCACGATTGTATTTCAGATCTTGTTGGCCCAAAACTTGGTTTTTCATACTGAAATACTGTTTCCCGGCAGTAGTTTTACCGGAAAATTCATAGAGCATATATGACAGATTCTGTCTGACTTCAGAAACCCAATACCATAATTGCTGTTATTCGTCACACATAATAGCTACGGCTGGACTGGCATTGAACTGCCACGCTACGTAACAGGAACTCTAAATATTTTCTATAATTACATATCTACTGATGAATATCAGTTTCAATACCTATTACTCATGGCAAGTTATAATTGCTAGATCAGTCTGCCAGTACAAATCAAATAATTTATTAGTTTGCAAACATGGGTAATTAGTATATAGCAAGTTATTTAATAATAGTCCTCCATGTTCTAGAGTCACATGGGCAAATAATTATAATTTAAACAAAGGAGAATGCCTAAAATTGTATGGGCAAACAACCCAGAGTAGATAGAAAAACCACTAATGTGAGATAAAAGGGCAATATCCCTTCAGCCGCAGATGTCATTTTTTTCGGTCCGCGTCGTCTGTCGCACCACACTTTTACACTGTAAAGTGCGCGGTCACATTAAAATAACGATATCTCCTAAACTATCCAATGGAGCTATTTAAAAGTTCATGATTTTAGGTTTTTTTTTAATAAAGGTAATGATTTTCTTACTATTTGCATGCAAATAAAGTTGGTTAGCACTATTTACTATATAAAAAGATACATATAGAAAGCGTAGGTTTATTACAAAAAATACATCACTGTTACATTATCGTGATTAACTAAGAAATAATCTAGAAAACTAGCTGGTTGTTGAATATTATAGTGTCTTCATGCCTAGCATAGGTAGGCGACATTAATACAATATGCTTATTATATGCACACTACTTCCCAACGTAGACTACGTTTTTTTTTTTTTATAATATGCGATGCATCCTGTCTGGGTAGGCTTCTCGATACGCATTAATGAGGGCCTGATTATTGTGATTAATTTGATGTAAGCTAATTTCACATTTGATATATACAAAATAGGTATTTTTATTTTATCGACGCTGTGTTTTTTTTTGGCATTCTCCGTTAAAACATATTATCATTTTAAATAAATTTTGAAAAAATACAAAACAATTAATATGAAAACGTTTGATTACAGTAAAACATTCTCATTAGGTAGTACATCAATGTCAAGTGTTAATGGAATAATGGCATGTCAATCAGTCAATTGTGTAATAACTTTTTAACCGACTTCCAAAAGGAGGAGGTTATTATGTTCGACTTACTGTGTTTTTTTATGTATTTTCACTTTTGCGTAAATTGTGGACCTATTTTAAAAATTATTTTTTTGTTTGAAAGGGTATGGGGTCGAGGTGGTCCCATTGTCACCAAGTCGGAATCTGATGAGGGAATCCCATGGAAATCTAGGGAAACCCTCAAATTTTATAGGTACACCTATAGCGTTTTGGGTATTTTTTATAGTAACTCGTGCATTTGCTCTCGGAAAGCATCATTAAAATTTGGTGAATTGGAACTGATGATGAAGACCACAGATGGCCATCGGAACTACTCAATAATATGTATTTCACGGGTTGCGATTCAATTAGGTAGGTACTTTAATGTGGTTGCTAAGCAATTCATGCCCGTTACAATGCGTATGGTGAAGTGGAGCTGATGATGAGTTCTCAGTCAGCTCTAGTTCTCCTGGTTCTTAATAGGAAAACTCCTTAACAGTTAACGTCCCTATATCGGGAAAAGCAATATTTTGTAAAAGGTAATGAGCAGGTGACATTAGGCTATTGTAACTTAGATTCTTCCAAAAAACACTACAAAGTGAAAAAAAAACTTTAATTTTGGAAGTCGGTGTCAAAAAACTAAAATACAGATCCAAAGACACCGACTTCCGAAATTAAAGTTATTTTGCATTTTGTAGCACGCTCTGTAGCCTAAACGGCTTGATCGATTTTAGCTTGAGAGGTGCCGTTAGATTCGTCTTAATTGTGAGAGTGACACTGGGTATATCAAAAATGAAAAAAAAAATTAAAATGGCCGATATTATGTATCCAAACAACATTTTTTTTCTCAAAACCTATCAAGTGGGGTATCAAAATAAAGGGTTTTAAAAGGTGATTACAAAAATGTATACAACTTATACGGTTAAAGGTAATTCGAAGTGACAAATCGTAAAAAACACGTACCAAGAACTAAATCGTCTGCGAAATCTTTCACATTTATTTTGTAAACTAAAAAGCTGGAAATAAAAAAAGTTATTTAAAGAAATAAAAAACCCGACTGCGGTAAAAAACTGAAAACCTAAAAACAAGCCTATTTTAAATTAAATAAAAGTTGGGAGCAGGCGGGACCCATATCATTTTATTATATTTTCAAATTCCTGCTTCCAACTGCTTGTTTTTAGCTTTTCAGTTTTTTACCGCAGTCGGGTTTTTTATTTCTTTAAATAACTTTTTTTTTCCAGCTTTTTAGTTTACAAAATAAATGTGCAAGATTTCGCAGACGAAATAACTTTTTTTTTCATTTAATATTTTGTTTAGTGCCCTTGAATACACTCACATTTTTAACATTATTAGGTACTTATTATAAACGCAGTAGGTATACGAGTATACTTACAATATAATTTGGTCAGTTTAAGTGCCCCGTTGGTCTCATTGTCACTGCGAAGTGTAGGGTCCTGGGTTCAATTTCCAGGTCGGGCAAAGTGTTATTGGGTTTTCCCACAAAAAAGTTCTTAGCAGCATAACGTAGTTTAGAAGTTGGCGGTGTGACACCCCCGTTTATCGGAAAGCACGTAAATCCGTTGGTCGAGCGCCTTATCTCTCCCCATTCATGTTTCAATCCTATCGGACTAGGATCGGTCCAGAGAGTACACCTATGTTTACCAAACACTTGTGCACAATTATACTTCCTGCGTACTTGGCTCTGTGTTGAGCCCCTTGGCTAGTCTGTGTTGAGCCCCTTGGCTAGTCTGCATTGAGCCGCCGCGCGCCGAGACCGAAATTCGTTCAAGAGGATATTATTAGTAGGTCAAGGACAGATAATATTGCTAATATCCAATTTAGGATGGAATCATTATAATCTGCTACCTACTCACATAATGTCGCATATACGGCATTAGATACCTAACTTATATTAATGACACTATCGCCACAATTAGGACGGTATCATCGTGGATTATAGTAGGTAAGCCCTGGTAATACCGTGCAATACACCTGTCGGTATTCCACAGATACATGATTACTTAATCGATGAGAACGTGACGATTGAAATTAATAGTTGAATAATATATCATTGCATTTTCAGTCATTAGGCTCGCCCCCAATATTGGTAAGGACTTAAAGATAACTGATAATATTTATGTGAGCAATAAGTTTGTGTTTTTTTTTTTCAAATTGGTATTTACGGCAGACGCCGTAAATACCCATTTGAAAAAAAAAACATGGCCGAAATATTATGTTTTCATCGCTTTTTTATCCAGATACTAGAAGCGCCCCGCGGTTTCACCCGCATAAGTTTCGATCCCGTGTGAATATCGGCATAAAAATCCTATGTCCTTTCCCGGGACTCAAACTATCTCTATACCAAATTTCATCTAAATCGGTTCAGCGGCTTAAGCGTGAAATGGTAACAGACAGATAGAGACACTTTCATTTCGCATTTATAACATTAGTATGGATTTACCTGACTATCCTTCTCACTACTTTGATCCCGTACTTATGTATATGTATTCTAACTCTCGTCTTCTAAGATATTTTTTCAACAAACTCGAACATTCCGGCTAATATATTATAATTGAAGAGCCAGCGTCCCTAATATTGGCAAGATTTGATTCGACTAGGCAGTTCACCCTGCCACCTACCACCACTCTCAACTCAGAGCCAAGTACGCAGGAAGTATTACTGTACACAAGTGTTTGGTAAACACATGTATACTCTCTGGTCCTTCACTACCACCAACCTGCTATGATTATACTTTCTCGGAAATTCGTTCCTTGACCTATTACAAACGACAAATTACTTATATATGCATTATCAGACATCTAAATAGGTATATATAGGTGTAGGTTATGTGTTGCTGCGTCTCTGAAACTTGTTTGGCACTATTCGAAACAGTCGGGCGACAAAATATGTATTCCAATTTGCCGCCCAATTATTGTGCAGCACTACTGCGATTTTAAGTATTTACAATAACAGTTCGACGGGGTTTAAATTAAAAAATGAAAGAGCATTCAATGGAAGAATGAATTTAATTGAACAATTACCCTTTTAATTAATTCATTCTGGCCGAAATTATTTTAATGATACAAAGGTATTTTAATCACTGCGAACACGCTATTCAACGCTGAATACGCTGTTACTACTTATATTAAATTAATGAAAATTTTTCTAGTAATTAATATTATTGGCAAACCGGTTTGAGATCTGCGTAATTTTTCATGACATGATATACTATAGTCATGACGTATTTTTAATAATTGAGCGGGCTATGTTATAATTATATCTATAGCTATAGATATAATCATAACATAGCCCGCTCAATTCAATCCAGTACAATTTGTATTAATAATATGAAACAAAGATAGAATGTTACCTAAATTCAAACCCGAACCCAGATTAAAATATGAATTGGCGTCCTTCATCATGGATGAATCATAAAATGAGATATTATTGCTGAGCTGTACATGGTTAATATATTTATGCTCGTGACCCAGTAGTGGCTTAGGTATATCTCTGTTAAAAATAAGTCGAATATTATACTCTCGAATAAAGCAGTCAGTGGTTTTTTTTTTTCATTATTATACAGCCTGTGATGGAAAACATCGCGGCAGGCCCAGACGGAGATGGCAGAATGAATTGGACTCCTTTGATTAAAACTGGTCCTTGGCAGCTCTAGACAGAGAGAGGTGGAAAGAGAGCAGGGAGGCCTTTGCCCAGCAGTGGACATTAACGGCCTATGGACACTCAAAGGAAGTTTATATGTTTGAGATTGCCCCGCACCCGTCCCGCGCCCGCCCCGCGCCCACCTCGCGCCCGCCCCGCACCAGCCCCGCGCTCGCCCCGCGCCCGCACCGCGCTCGCCCCGCGCCTGCCCCGCGCCCGCTCCGCAGTCTGTCCAAATTATTTCTTAGTTTCCGAGACTTTCACGTATCTTTTTGTGACCCTAATTCATTGCTCTTGAGTAGATAGTTTCAGCGTATGTTGTGGTGGTATGACTGGAGGATGTGTGAGGGTTAGGTGCGCACATTTTGTATGAACGACGGAGAAGGTAGGCAGATATTATAATTAAACCCTATGTGATGAACTTGAGTAAATCCTCGCTGTCTCCTGGTAATCCAGGCTTTAAAGCCACTCCGTAACTCTGGTTTTTATTTCGTGTCGGGTCGACTTAGCAATTTTTAACTTTTTATTTATGTGTTATACAGTTTGCTGCTCAAGCTGCTATACTGGAGTTTCGCGAAAGTAGTCTGGCGTACCTACAGTATGAAGGATATGCTACGCCTATTTGGATCAAGCAGAGGAACCGTCAGGTGCCTTCTTAGGATAGATTTGAGCACATAGAGCTGGCTCACCGTAAGGACTTTACATTCAGCGAAAAGTTGCGACGTGGGAAATCTATATGGTTTTTTTGTCATGACCTTAAGCACAGCTCACTGCGCTCTCTCCAAGCCGAGAAGACGAGTCTTGACTACACCTCCGCACATGATTATACAGTATTGGATTTGGACTGGCATAGAGCCATGTAAACTAGTTTCAATGTTTCAAGCGTTGCAGAATCTCTAAGGGTTTTAAAGATAGAAATTAGCCGCCTAGTTCTAGAAATAGTTGTATCAATCTGCTTGTCCCATCTCAATAATAATCTGATGTTCCCACTGCTGGGACACAGGCCTCCTCTCTGTGAAATGGCGTAGGCTGTAATCCACCACGCGCGCCCAGTGCCGGCTGACGGATGGTTTTAGTTAGAAAAACAAATAGTAATTAGTAACGCCGTCTTTTTTTTTTGGGCGGAAATTTTCATCAAGATTCGATATTACCTTCCATCTGCAGAGAATGGAGTGCTATCCCTTACTTTCAAAATACACATAAAAATTCAAAACATTAATTTCAATAAAACCATTTACAGGCATTTTTGAATTGTCAAGGAGTCGGCCAGTCCGAAATATGAAGCTAGTTGCCCATTCTAACATTGAAATAAATAAAAGAAGGAGAGTTCCTCAAAGAAGAGTTCTGGTCGAAGGGTGTTGTGTACCGCCGGTTTCGTGGCCGGCTACATGACACCAGTCAGCGAAACACGACGCAGACACTTCGTGTGCGTTAGTTTTTAGTTTTTTAGCGTAAATATAATGTTGTATGTATTTATAGTATTTTTTTGTTATATTAATATTGTATTGTATGTGTTTTATGGGCCTTATGCCTGAAATAAATGGATAAATAAATAAAGCTTAAAACTAAAACCAAACTAACTACGACAAAAATACATACACACATAGTCTGCTGACATCATAATCCTTTTGGCTTTGCCGTAGTTGGGTAACTGGAAGAAGGATTATAAGTCTTTCCTACAACTTTACGAATTCCTTCATTTGATATTTTACTCTATATTTCTTGGATCTTGTTCTTTAATAAACTTGTAGGAATTGAAAAGAAGTAGAAAAAAGACACCGCGCGATTGCAAAGTAACGCCGGAACTCCGGCTTTGAACCGGGTGCAGTCAAAGCAGGTATAAATATACAGGATGAAAAGTTGAAGCTGATCCTGGACCGAAAGAACCTTGATTATTGAACCTTGATAGAAGAATATTGATTTTAATAAATTTTACGCAATTAATAACACATTCCTCTATTTTATAAGTAAGTAAAACTTCTTATTTTTTAAAGTCATTTTCAAACAAAAAGAACGCCCTGTATTATTGTGACATCATTCGAAAGGGTCAACCTTAGGGATCAAATCACTCAAACCGTATTTAATCGGAATCTGGATTTATCTCTTTACATTTTTCCATCAACACAATGTTGGTAGCATCGCGTGGGGCGCTATTCATGTACTCTCTACACAAACAAGGATGTGACCTGTTGATCGAATAAACGACTGCCGAAAATGGCGTTTGTTTGGTCATGTTTACTCGTTTGTCAATCTTCTTGTTTTCGAAAGCGTTAGTGTCGGCGCGTAGCCCGTCACTAACATGCGTGCCTGCAAGGGAAAATGTTATCGGCCGGGCACACGGCGGGCACTGGCTGATTGGCATGAGCCCATTACCCAGAAACCACGATCAGACATGGGTCAGATCTGCCGTGGTGGGCCGCCGGTTCTACAGTAAATTCCCCTCTATAATAATGAAACTACCTGATCCCAATAAAAGGTACTAAAATCAATCTTGATGTATTAAAAATTTCTCCATTCCGTGCATTGTTCGGACTTTACTCTCTTGTCGCTCAAGTTGATTTATTAGTTCGAGCAAAAAATCTGTTACTCCTAGGGATTGGAGCCATGGACGATAAATGGTGACAACCCAGCCTTCTGGGACTACACACTGCTATCAGCGATCCGTGATTGTACCTACAGACACACCCTTTTTTATTTCGAAGGATAAAAAAATATTTTCTACAATAATACAAACCCCTCTGTTTTGCAATGTTATTACAACTTGACAAAAAAAAATAGGCTTCTTTTATATATGCAAGTTTTTAGTGCATAAATCTTTCGGAATAGATTCTTTAAATCATAGTGAGAATCACATCTAAATCCGTTGCGTCTTTTAGAAGAACATCGCGGTTAACAACTGCTTGTGGTGACAGGTCGTCTTGCTGACCATGGTTTTGTTATTGTTATTATCCTCGATTTTGATCACGACCTTTTACCAAAAAATTCCTTTCATAATAAAATGAAAAAATGCAATTTACAAAGTGGTTATCTGCGCCCTCGTCTTCTCTTTACAAACCTTCTTTTGTCTCGAACATTGCATACAATAGAAGTAAAAGTTAAAAAGTTTATCATTTGTGACTTCAAGTTACAGCTATATGAACATAATCCAGCATTGCATATGTAAGCGGGAACGCCCTTTACGCCTAAAGGCATTTATTTAGTTCGCGTTATATGCGTTTTTATTATTTATTTCTGGTTGAGTATAGTTTTCAATGTAGAACAGACAGATGTGCTTCTGGGGAGTTTGTTGCGCCACTTCTTGTTTCCAGCACAAAAGCACTAGGTGACACACAGCACAGAAGTGCTGGAAGGCAATTCTCGCGTTTATAGTCTTTGATGACGCATTCGTCATTGCCGCTCGTCTCCTCTATGTCGCTTATGAAAACGTGAAATTATCCAGAATCATGTATTCTCACTACAAATAGATTGAAAATCGCGAGTCTAGGGTCAAAAATCTTGCCACCACTCCTCGCGCGCCGTAAGCGGGGCGTCCTTGCCGTAAGTGGGGCAACGCCGTAAGCTCGTTCACCAGCTGATCCCGACGAGATGCCGTAACGATGCTTATAATTGTGCGTTGCGGTTTGTGGTTTCATCGAAATAATCCTGAACGGCTCGAGTCGCGGTGATACTGATCCAGTGCAGCGCTTATACGTGTGCATTGTTGTCCGTGACCAGTTAGTACCCTTTAAGTTTAATAAATAATTCTTCGCCCCATATTACTATACCATACCATATTCATGGAAAATGCATTCGTATCTAATATTTAACCTAGTTCTATTACAAAACGTTAACCCACCGTCCGTCGGACGTATGTATGTCAGAGCATTTCGAATTCAAGTAATCGCCTGTAAATAATAAATGTGAAAGGTGGGTACTAATATCATTAATTCTTAAGGTGATGACTACAAGCTAGGAGAAACATTTCGTACAACAAATTGATAACAATATGATGTACAAAATAATGTCTTTGAATTAGGGTTGTCATGTGTGAGCATGAGTAAAATTTATTTGCAAAAAACTTAAGATTTTTTTAAATTTCGCTTTTTACCTTGAATGAACCTCAAGAAATGCTTAATTATAATTTGATAAGATCCTAACTTCAAAATCTCAATTCAAAAACCCGGTCTAATGCGGTAAATATCCATCAAGTAGAGGGTAAGCGCCCACTGTTAACCGGTCCTTATAAGCACAACTTTCATTGCAAATCGTTTCATCAACGAATTGTTCGTCGGGAGAGTTTCCGTAGGGCGCTATGCGCTCAATCTATTCACACACGTTCGTCTAAAATTCCAATCACTTCACTTGAATTGAATTTATCGTTGGACTTGTTGGCTCGAAGATCCGTGGGTACTACGTAGATCCTAGATAGCAGAATGTAGTTCAACATCCGACGAAATTGTTCAGAACTTCGAGCAAGTCTTCGTAAACCTTTAGATGCTTTTGGAAATAATTGAGGAACTACCTCGTATTTTCAAAGTCCTTTTTACTGGAAAAAGTATTAAAGATTTCCATGTATTTCAGTACAGTGACGTCAGTGACTCGACCGCTAGTGGCAGCTAGTGGCTAGTGGATGTATGAAACAATACATTCAAGTGAAGGTGATTCTCTGATTGAGTGATTAACTCGGTTCTCTGAATGCGCTGTACTATAGGCAGTTGAACAATTATTTTATACCGAGAAACTGGTTATGTGAAGCCTACAAAGAGCACTCGCACTTATCATCCTTATATTTCACCGACCCTCACTACTCCATAACACAATAATACTGTAAATTCAAGATAACGGATTAAATATTTATTTCGCTTTTCTTATCTTATATCTTTGACTACGTTTTTCAGCCTTTTCGTTAAATTACTAAGCCGACACAAAATAGCTGGCTATTCGTAATAGGCGTACTGGAAAAAGTTTTGACAACAAATACTGTATAGAGGATGGATTTTTGTGACAGGGCAGCAAGGACAGGTACCACAATCGTCGAAAACGTTCGAAAGCCTTTATCTTTTTGAAAGAAAGAAACGAGACTACGACAATGCCTAAGAGACTGGGCCAATTTCACCAACGAAAGATATCTCTTAAATATCGAGGATTAAAATTGGAATTTTGTTTGTATAGAAAAAAATCTTCAATTTTATTCCTAATATAAAATGTATCTGAGAGGCAATTCTCGTAATTTTAAGAACGTTCACGGTCTGATCAGTCTCATTCCGTCAAAAATATCTTTAATATCCCTACATTGTTGACATTGATTGTCGCTGAGATGAGATTGCACGTTTTTAATTACTTCCCCCCTACTTACTTCCCGTGGGTGTCGTAAAAGGCGACTAAGGGTCTTACCGGAGAATGGGCAGCAGCGTTCTCTATTTATTCCACCATCATACCATACTGCGATCGCCAACCCGCCTGCCAAGCGTGGCGATTATGGCAAACCCCCCCAAAATTAGGGGAGGCCTATGTCCAGCAGTGGACGTCTATCGGCTGAAACGACGACGACGAACGACGAATAGGCCTTCTGGTGTTGGTGAAATCAGCCCTGAGAAATATCATTATCCTGTATCTACAAAGGTTAAGGTATCTGTCCCTACTGAGCCGTCTCAGAATCCACCCCGCATAGCTGCTATCTTATCTTAAAAGGATAAACAGATGGATTAAATAATCAAAACATCATTAATTATACCTACACGATTTCTAAGATTAGAATCACGTTTCAACTTACTATCGTTTTGTTTTACTTTTATTAATAAAACTAAACGAAAATTATTTACTGTAATCATCGGTAACGCTCGTAAGCGGCGAGGCGGGGGGCCGAACTTATGGTGTCTATTTTTAAACTTGAGCTCAGTCTATTTATATAATAACTATTACATATAAGGCTGTAAGACACACATATAAAGACACACCCATAAAGACACGCACATAAAAACACACAAAGACATTATCTTTCCACTTCGTTATAGTTACGTATGTATTTAAAGAGGTATGAGGAACAGGGTGTAAAGCTCACTCATACTCTATAGAAAAGGGAGGATCCTCCAACCAGACGGGTGTTGTGTCTGGCGGGCAATTGTTGTATCTATGCTAGTTGTGCGGTAAACTCTGCTTGCGAGATGCAGGATTTTGCGTGACGTCAGAATGACGCGTTGTTCTCATGTGGCGTTGTAGATACCGCTACATATTTATTATTTTAGATTACATTATAATTATTAATTTTCTTGTGATATTTATTCTGCATAGAACTACGAGTATGTTTGTATGTGTTAATTTTTTTTAATTTTAATAAGTAAATTGTTTTTTATTTTATGTATTTTACTTTCTCTTTTTACACACGATGTCCACATCTCTTTATCTAGTTTCCTGCGATGCTGGAAGGTATTTCTTTCGAACTAAGCATCACTTTTGTACATATGTATTGTTCTGTTTTTCTTGTCTGTTTATATGTGTGCACTTGAATAAATAATTGTACTTAAAAAAATGTCGTCGTATTGCATCTACGAGCCCTTTAAAGTGTTACAAAAATCGAGAATAATTGCTACGCCGAACGTAGCAAGTGCTACGCTACTACGCCAAACGTAGCAAGTGCTACGCTACTACGCCAAACGTAGCAAGTGCTACACGAAACGTATCAGCTACGTTTTTTTTTGATGTTATTTTGACTCACAACTTTTTTCCCATTTTCGCAGGAGTGCAACGTGCCGCATGGTCACGCTCCGCCGGTGCAGCCGCATCCGATCACCCTGGGCCCGCCGGCAGCACAGCAGCAGATACTAAACGCGCCGTCCGTGCTCCCACCGCACGCCAAGGAGTACTACTTTCTGGACATCGAGCTGCGTTATGGATTGTTGCAGGTAAAGAAATAATTGTTGTCTAGTCGGCCTCGTAACGTTTTACTTGCATGTCATAAAACGACATGGTCTAGAATATAAATTCAAGACCTCGTTTTATTACTAGTAGTTTCAACTTTAGTGAAATTTCAATTTACTGGGAAATGTTTCAAAAGTGGAAAAGCGATTACGAGGTCGAGCATACTGTTTAAAATAAGACAAAAGAATTTTTCATCAATTTCCGTCTACTTCGCATGACATTTTATTGACATAGCTTGTTCGTCATGAAAAGTATTTTTATAAGATTATATTTTTATTCTAAAATTGGCATATTTGCCTGCTGAAATATTAATCCTTATATTTGGCGTTACCGACGGTAGTAACCATGCTAGTACGAGGGGCGCCGGGCGTTCAATGTATTCTCGGTATTGGCATGAACAAAGACGTAAATTCAATTTTGTTTTTCAATGGAATTCCCTCATTACTTCAATACATTCATTACATCTCGAAATTAACTTTTCAAACCCTGTAAAAAATAACTCTCCTCTTTCTTTGAAAAATGCGCATTTATTGCCGCCTTGAGCTCTTCATCGTTGGAAAATCGTTTCCACGAAGGTCTTTTTTCAAATTATGGAACAAATAATAATCACTCGGGGCTAGGACCGGGGTACAGGGTGGGTGGTTATTTTTTCGAAATCGCAATCTTGCACAGCAGTCTTGGAAACACACGCCGTGTGGACCGGAGCGTTCTCGTGAACAAGCAACACACCGGTGATCAGTTTACCCCGAACCAACGGACAGAGAGGTGGGTCATCTCTGCTATCATTTTGATCTTCATTCGGGCATCCTCCAGAATAAGCTTTTCAACTTTTTTCACGTTTTCTTCCGTAGAGGCAGTAACCGGGCCGCCAGAGCGAGTGTCGTCTTCAATACTCTCTCTCCCTCTTATAAATTCACTTGACTACTCTTGAACCGTAGATAACAAAGGTGCAGAATCTTGGTAAACAGCCACCATCTCTTCGTGAATAGTTTTTGACTTTTTCCTTGTTTGGTAACGAATTTAATAACAGCCCGGCGCTCGATTTTCTTCAACATTGTCACGTAATCACCAAGCCATTCCAGCCATTCCAGTTGTCGTTAACTAAGGGTAACTCGCAAACTAATGATCACAACTATATGAAATTTAGCCCTTATAATGTCATTAATTAATTAATTAGTCAAATTACCTACATCATTAGTAAATCACCCTGATACCGAGAATACATTGAACACCCCTCGTAATTTACTAATAATAATTAACGAATTTAATAAATAATAAAAATAATAAATTAATTATTTTTATTACTTTTTTTTTTACTAACAAAATTGTTACTATATTATTATGTATACTTAGGTTAAGGTATGTATCTATGGGTCTTTGTTACCTGATAATAAATGGTTTATTATAATTATTAATTTCACCAAAACCCATACTCTTCCAGCCGGAATAAAGCAAAACTACATAGCAACAAGAATATGTATCAGCAGATCGGTATAATATGAGAGGGTCTTCTTATTTCATTCCATAGATTACGTTTCAGCCCCGAGGTCCAGTCCTATCTCTCAAACACTCTGTATTTTAATAATTTTCATTTCATATAAAATGTTTTAGGGAAGAGAATTAGTCCATTTGTACACCGCACGGTTATTTTACGGTACGATATAAACCGCGCCGTAGAAAAAACGTATCCATCAACAAGCTTCCATAGTGATCCATACAACACTGACGAACCGTGCCTACACATGGCGTATAAACTGCGCCGTTGAAAAAACGTATATCCATCAATAAGCTTCCATAATGATCCATACAACACTGGCGACCTTGCCTACAGACGGCGAAACAACCGTAGTTTTTCACGGCAAGAAAAACGTGTATGTACCAAGGGCCTAATACCTCTTTCCTACATTTCTAAAACTTTGTACTATAAAGCCAAATATTCTTTTGTACGCCACTCAGGGATGTCAGATTTTTTTTTCACTGCTTTTATATTCACACTTATCCTTTTGAAATCAACTACCTCTCTCCGATATAAAGTGCTTTGTTAGACGGACGAATACATTATTTTCAAACCAGGTATCAAGCTTTAAAATACGTTGTCGTCCCACTTTTGCGATGGCAGTGTCGGTTACGCTATACTCGCACGCACGCACCCTCGAATATGATAGAAAGAGACGGAGAGAGAGAGAGAAAGTGTGAATTTAATACGCGTTTTTAATACAGAGCAATCTAGTATACGTTTTTAGAAGCTTTCATGAAGTTGTCGCCATCTTAGATTTTCATTTTGACCAGTACCTTCAGTACCCTCCACTTCTACCAGCTTACTCCTACCGCAAGTCGCGTTAAAGAACTTCATTCCAACAAAAGGTTTTGTCGATCCTCTAAAAACTTGTTGACCTTTTAATGATATACGCTTTTTTAAAGTAAATGTGCTTCTTTTTAACTTTGTGGTCTTTTCTCAAAGTTAATCGCAGTAACTAAGCAAGGTCATGCGGTAGGTAAGTGAGAGATGCTGAGTGCCGGAATCCTAAATCGTTAGATTGGGTCACTAGTCCATACTTCCATACTTAATAATATAAATGCGAAAGTGTGTTTGTCTGTTACCTCTTCACGCTCAAACCGCTGAACCGAATGAAATTAAATTTGGTATAGAGATAGTTTGAGTCCCAGGAAAGGACATTGGATAGTTTTTATCCCGATATTCTTACGGGATATATAAAAAGGAAAGCATCATAGGGCATCAAAAAATTCGTCGTGTTTTTTGACGTGACCAAAGGGTCACGTGAAGAGTCGACCAGCCGCTTGGCAATATCTCGAAATAGTAAGTGAGCACTCGGACCGCACGTTCACTAATGAATTCATTTTTCACTTTTGATACATTTTGTGTTCAGACTTTTCACTTCGGGTGAAAGATGACAAGTGAAGCATCTGAGCCAGACTGTAGTAGGGTAAACGTTGTCTACCTAAGGATACTTTAGATATTAATAGATGAGAAGGCTTAAGATAAAAGATAACATGAAAAGGCTTCTGTAGTACGAGTAGAATCAAAGGTTAAGATCACTTTAATATAAAGCTTTTTATTAACATTGGATGTAACTCAACTGAATAGTTTTTTTTTACACAGAAATGACCTACTTTAAGGTACATAATAAAGCATATTTATACTAGCTGTGCCCGCGACTTAGTTCGCGTGGATTTCGGAAAACATTAATGCGACTCTTAGTCTCTTTACTGATTCTTATTCTAAAATAAAATTATTTTAAGTTACTCCTTATTACATCAGCTATCTCCTATCAAAAATGGACAATCAGTTCAGATTAGCTGAACGAACAGACACACAGACAAAAATTTAAAAAAAAATGTTTTAAGTACGTTAAATATGCTTTCAAATGCATATATGCATATTTTAGTACATAAAAATCTGTTATTTTGACATTAAAAACAGAGACTTCAAAGTATAGAATTGATATTTGACGTTATGAAGAACAGAGTATACCTTGCGCCCTAGAAGAATGCTGAGATTATAAAAGCTGTTAAACTTTGTGAAAGTGATTTGTGTAAGTGCATTTAGTGACGACGGAGCTCAGAGGCCATTATTATATAAAAAACTAAAACCAAGAACTGCGATGGCAGTATCAGCCAAATAAACAAAGGGCAATATTTGGTTGATCCTCGCCCATTTATTTTTAAAAAGCGGTCATCAACTAGTACTATTGTTGATGTACGCTTTTAAAAAATAAATGGGCTTTTTGGCCTTTCAAGCTGATCGCAGTAACTAAGCAAGGTCACTCGGTACTTCGGTAGGCGAAAAAGATGCTGGGTTCCGAAATCCTACATCATTGGATTGGCTCACTAATGAATTTATTTCTTTTTCAATTTTGATTAATTTTGTTCCCAGACGTGCACTTCACTCGAGTGAATTATCTGATAATCGACTTATAACGCGGGTGTGAATATGATACTTAGAGCGTTAGAAAGAGATTGTGACATCGGTATGAGTGACTGAGACTATGCTCTAGAAAGTCCTAATTTTCGTAAAGCTGCATGTGCCACAGAGTGGTACAGCGCACACAAGTTGTTATAAGTCTGTTAAAAAATAAAATAAACAGTTTTTTTTCAAAATTGAAAATAATGTAAAAATTGACACGAAATAAACCATCCTTGATAATAAAGCACTAGACCAGCGCGAGGCGATGGAATATCAATAATTCAACACAAAATTTATCGTATTGTTACCAAATAATCACAAATTGAGTATGTTGTTGAATACTAAAACGATAATAATGGTCCCACGGCTCGAATGTTAATTGTTATTAATTATTTCAGTTGTGTATGTTTAAAATACGTATGTAGAATACGTGGCATCAATTAATGTGATAACTTAATTGCCACTCTACTACTGAACATAGGAGTATACTCACATTTTCATCGTTAATCTTTAATTGGGCTTTACAGCTGTTATCGGGATCTAGTGTTTTGTAGACCTAATTGCTATACCACTCTAAGGTTGAAAGTCACTTGCACTTTACCTGCGCAGTTTCGGCTTGCTGGTCGCCTCCGACGACCAACCTCAGCCGCTACGGCTCCCACGGGTGCCTATGCTTTGTTATAGTGGGCGGGGGTTGCACTTCCTGCAGCACCGATGATGCAGGAGACACTTTAAAGTGTTTTGAGGTTAGGTTACAATAAATAGATAGATGACTACATGAAATTAGAGCTTTCATTGACCATTATTTGATGACAATAATAAGGTAATTTTATGTTCAATTGTAGTAGATTCACTCATCAATTGCGCTAACGTATAAAAATATAGGTGACTATGACTATATGAAATTAGCTGCGCTGTGAAAGAGAGTATGGATAGACGAGAAATGTATTAGCTGTTTTTTTTTCATTTGATATTACAAGATAATTTAGTGTAAAACATAAAAAATTTTATAGATCCGAAACACATGGAGAAGAACGTCCCTTCGAGTAAATGCATCTGCAATTAGAAAAATAACATTGTAGCTAAACGTGACTGATAAATTATTATGTATTCTTACAAAAACAAAAGCCAAACCAATGTTAAGAGCAATGAAAGAGGCGTAAGGACAACAATTGTTTCTCTGTGAATAGATCAGGAAGCGGTAGACACACATAAATTGCATTATAATTGTTAAGCTCCCAAAAGGATGTGGTCGGTCATAAACCAATAGTAAGTACCTATATTGTTAAAATAAGTTAAGACCGTGAAAAAGTTGGGATTTTATTGTTCATAGGGTCGCTTACGAACAATACTACAAAAAACTGGACAGTGAAAAGTACCTTTGTCTGTTTTCTGGTAAGAAAAAAATATTATTTTATTTTGTTGTTTTCTTTACTAATTAGCAAGATATGCATTCTCTGTCGTGTTTATGATTTCTTGTAAAGTTTGAATGCTTCCTGGGCCTATTCTCCCTTCCACCCAATATGAAATAATAATAATAATCATTTTATTATTAGGCAACTAAAGCCCATAGGTAAAATACACAAATAAACAATACAATATTATACTAATATATATTAAAAAACCTTAAAACTATGACTATACACGTCACGTTATCGGCGTGGCGTCGTGTTTCGCTGCGTGGTGTCGCGTAACCGCCCTCGGAAACGTCGGTATACGACACCTTTTGGCCAAAAGTCCTCTTTCAGGTCAGGTCTGAAATAATGATCCTAAAGTTTATAAATCTGTGAAGAGAGTATGTTCATCTAATTTCGGGCGTAGTGAGCGCATAGTATATATCCTTTTTTGAAAGTAATTTACCTTCAACGTACAATGTTTTAGAGTCGAGCCATTTCATGACGTTCTTTGGGACCCGCGAATATTTTTTTGTTCCGTTGAGGGATTTTTTAAATCTTGAACACAACCATCTCTCGACGGTTACATTGGGGTTGATTTCGGATGATAGTCGAGGTCTTGTGTGTGTGTGAGACATTTCACAAATTTTTGAGAATTTTTTTATAATTTTTTAAAATTCATTTTCAATGTATCCGAAGGTCGTGAAAGGCATGAAATCTGTACAAATTTTTATTTGACTAGGTGATGCTTAGATAGTTCCAATCTTAGAGAAGTTTTTACTGGAAATCGTTGTTAAAAGTTTTAAAGCAATTACGGGATCCACTTTACAATAAAGAGTAAGCAAATAGTTAAATAGAAACAGATATGAAAACACACACAGAATTGTTTTCCCCAGGAACAGCAATTTTTTCGGGATGAAAGGTATCCTATGTCCGTTTCTGTACACCTGACAACGTTTATGCAAAATTTCAGGATGATCTATTCAGTGGTTTAGGCGTGAAAAGGTAACAAACAATCAAACAAACTTACTTTCGCATTTATAATATTAGTTAGGATAGTTGGGATTGAAACCTCTAATGAAAAACCGCTCCCACCCGCGTGTTATTTTAACCGCATTCCACTAAGACACGGCACGTGTTTAATGCGTGACATATAAACATTTTAACATAATGTTCTGCAAAATAAACGCTCGTTTCTTTCTTCCTTTGAGTATGACTAGCTTCTACCCGCGACTTCGTCCGCTTGAATTTCTGGTCCGCCGACCCACTTCGTTTTCGCTTAGCGTTCTCTCTGACTTTTTTCTGTTTGCTTGGCTCCTAAGAGTCATAGGCTAAATAGCTTATAGTATTCCTCAAAAATAGGGCTATCAAATACAAAAATATTTTTTCACACCACCTGCTCGAAAATGTCAAATTATATGTCAAGCAACCTTAACCTAAAGTGAGTCATTAGTGGCCGGGGGCACAGCCGGTCAATAATGTTGTACTGGATTTCATTATGACCCGCTGGTCAATAATGTGATTTGAATTTGGAATCTCACATGCTCAGCTAAATTGGCAGTATAGTACTAACAAACACCCTTTGGTAAGTAACTATTTAGTAATCTGTGCTTTGGTGCCAGAAAGAGGAAAGCTATTCTCGAAACCCTTACTACGTGTGGATGATATTCTCGATTTCCTACAAAATCATAACGACTGCTTCTTCATATCGCTGCCATGTTTTCGAAGACATAATATTGTAAGAATAATTAGATAACTACGAACCGTTTTTTAAAAGGAATAGCATAACATTAAAATTGGCATTAATAATAACAAATACCGTACCGCGCCGTAATACCGTAATAGTAATTGGCTGTAACATTAGTTAATTTATTTTAAGTAAACTGCGCTAACATTGCTGTGGATTTTGTGAATAAATAAATAAATAATAAAACCTATCTATACTACAGTCGATTTATCACATTTTATCAAAAATACTCTATTTTCACGAGCGTCTCCAATGACGTTCTAAATTCAAAATGCATACAGCCAATCATCCAAAACCACCACCACCACCAGCCCTGTATAAAGCTTAGTTTACACAAACGCCACTTCCATTAGAGTGATATCAATAGACACACACGACAAAACCGCAGAAGAGACTTTTTTTTTTGAAAATCGAATGGATCGTGTCTTGGCTACTTATTGGCAGACGCAATAAAGGCGCGAATTTTCGTACTATGGCTATTATTTTCTCACAGTAGGTGTAAAAAGTAGAGTATCGTCCTCTGGGCTAAAGGTGTCTTTGCCTTGGGCTAGCTTGAATCCCTCGCTGCATTCAGGATTCTTGTATTAACTCCCTCGCTTCGCTCGTGAGTTAAATCCCGAATCCTTCATTGCGCTCGAGATTCAATATGACGCCCGTGACATAAGACACAACTTTAGCCCCTCGGTGCATAATCTACTATTTGATATCCGACCGGTAGTTCCAGAGATCTTCTCTTCATACAAACAAACAAACAACATTTTACCTCTTTCTATGGAACTTTTAAATAGCTCTCTCGAATTATAATAGGTTTTGCATGCGGGCAGTCATTCTCCCTACCAATTATTGCTACGTGGCTAATCTTTGTACAAGACTTTTCCGTACCTATAGCTCTAGATAGAAGAAAATAAACTCGTGATCGGGATCCCCGTCAGGAAGGAAAGGAAGGAAGGAAATTCCTTACACGATACTCGCACGCACACGTAAACTTATATTAATAGAAAGAGCGTAAATTTAGTGGTCGCAATCTTGGATTTTTCCTTTAGTCTGGCTATCGGCTTTAGCACCCTCCAAAACCATGAAAACGACACATATGATGATGAATTTGAAAATTTTATTATAGCACCCGCGATCTTAAATTTTCATTTCTCTTCACTATCAGCTTTAGCATCCTCGAATACCAATAAAATTATCTCTCTCATACAGAGGCAGAGGCAGACAGAATATAATAGAAAGAGACAGGTAGAGAGAGAGTAAGATGTATAGCGGAGGCATAATGCTTTTTCTTATTTTCGTTACGTGACGGATTCTACCAGTTTACCATAAGCCGCGATAAAGAACTTCATTCCAAAAATATTTTTTATAGTATGTTGACTGATAGCGCTGTTGATATTTTTTGTTGCCGTGGCTTCATATCAACCTACGACGTTCATCTATCTATCCATATCTATATATAAAAAACGCGTACGTCTTTTTTACATCGTTCTCACATATAATTGTAAATTTAGCATTAATGATGTAAATAACTAATATTTTTGTAAAAATATATTTTAAAAGACACGCTAAGAAGAAGAAGGGGTGGATTTTACTGCTTGCTTCCATTTACTCGAAAATGGGTATCGGTCTTTGAGTCAAGTTATGAACAAATCCCAAACGAATTTTCAAAAATCCACCCCTGTGGGGGTGAAAAGCGGGGATACAGTTTATTTGAAAAATCTGATTCCTTTGATCTATAAACTTAAAAATTGGCCCGAATACTTATTTATGTAAATAAATGATAAAGATCATAAACATACATTTTCGAAATTTTTAGAGGAAAGTACGAAATACACGCGGACGAAGTCGCGGGCGAAGTGCTAGTCAAGTATAAATTCCCCCACTAGGTATATAAACTCCTTTCATACATACATATTTACTTTATCCTTTTAGGCATGAAAGTATGGATCACGACCGAGGCCAAGTATAATTCGGTTTTATTATTAAAATTGATGGACCCTACAAATTGGCATACGTGCACCCGTTTCCATCAAAATTAAATGAGTACGCCGGGATAATCTTCTTTTTATGTACAATCATTTGTACTAAACCTAATTGAAACTAAACAAAATCTCTGATTTAACCAATTGATTACTTTATTAATATCCTAAACAGGGTTATTGGTAAAACATTGACGACTCTTAAGAGGTCATTGTACTCATCATTACGAACAACTTTTACTATGGGACCAAACCCGAAATCGCGGAAAAAAAAAATCTGCTGTTTCCTACATTTTGACGAGTTATACGAATATAAATGTTCCCTACATTTATATTCGTATAACTCGTCAAAATGTAGAAAACAGCTGATTTTTTTTCGCTTTTTCGCTTTCGGTTAGAAAAAGTTGTTCATAATGATGAGTACAATGACCTCATTTAAGAGGTTGTTAATGTTTTACCAATAAACCTATATAAATAAAACAAACTCGAGTTAGTTAGACCATTTGTAAATCAAGAACGGCTGGAACGACTTTTATGAACTTTGGTTTGTTGCATTTGTCTCCGCCCCGAATAGCAGAATAACTAAAACATGGGAAAAGCTCACGAAAAAAATAATAATGAAGATAATTAATTTTCTCAAGCATTCGTTCCTATTGATTCTGAGGCATACTTCCCGTGGGTGTCGTAAAAGGCGACTAAGGGTCGTACCGGAGAATGGGCAGCCGCGTTCTCTATGCATTCCACCACCATACTATACTGCGATCACCAACCCGCCTGCCAAGCGTGGCGATTATGGCAAACCCCCCCCCCAACTTGGGGGAGGCCTATGTCCAGCAGTGGACGTCTTTCGGCTGAAATGACGATGATGATGATGATGATTCTGAGGCGGTACGTTGTTCGCCAGGTCAAAAAAAAAAGCAAAAATCTTATAAATGCGTTTTTTAAGTAAGTATCCCAACTTCTTTAAATTTATAAGTATTCGTTTGAATTATTTGCCTCATAATGGTAACTACTGGATTGCTGACCACTACTGCTGAGAAAGTCGTTTCTTTGATCCCCAGACCGGTCAGATGTATTCATTAGGTAAACTTTCCCGTACGCAAAATACGCGCATTGACGTGGAGTTGCGGATACCAGCCCCTAATAACTTTTACCTAGGTAAACTTTCAGAAATCTCCAATCTTTATGACAATAGTATATTACTAAGGTGTTCAATATTTTTATATTTTCCAACCTAAATGTCTTGCTTAAAATATGTATTATGTCACACGTATTTTATTCGGATACCATAAAACATCATCTATACTTATAATAAATCTGTAGAAGGGTCAATTCTGTACATTGAAAATATTGAAAAAATAAATAGCGGGGGGTGTTGCTGGATCGATACCAAACCCAAATATGTGATTAAAAAAATTTTTGTCTGTCTGTCTGTCTGTCTGTCTGTCTGTCTGTCTGTATATGCAGGCATCACGTGAAAACTAACGGTTCGATTTCGATGAAACTTGGTATAATTATACCTTATTATCCTGGGCATAAAATAGGATACTTTTTATCCTGGAAAAACACGTAGAAAAAAAAATCTTATTTTTCAGTTTTATTCATAGACGTTGTTCTGTAGAACCGCGAACACACGTTGCATTACCCGCAGTGGATAATTTTCCATTTCAATTTAAGAGAATACAGTTTCCTGTAGCTTTGTGTTACACCATGACAATAAATAAGGCTCAAGGCCAGACCCTAGGAGTTGCTGGCGTAGATCTTACCGCGAGTTGTTTTTCACACGGGCAACTTTATGTAGCTCTTTCCCGTGTGAGCAGTCCAAGAAATCTTCATGTTCATATTCTGGACGAGATCACTAACAATGTTGTGTATGCTGAAGCTCTCAATTAACTTTCTGTCGCATTGTCACGATCACTTTTTTATTATTGCAAACTTTTCGTCACTGTCAGTAATTTACTGCTACATGCTACTTATCAAGGTCGGAATTACTATGAAAAAAATACTTACTACAGAACGCGAGCTCAACAGCAGTAGCTCAATAGAGGGATCTCCTTAATTATTATAGGCTTAGCCGTATTTGGGTCCAATAGATATTTATAAGATGTCATTGTCAGAGTTACTCAAAATGGAGAAATAAACCATCCACGCGAAGACCGACATCCGCGCGGACGGAGTCGCGGGCGGAAGCTAGTTCGTAATAATAATCATGATCATGTTATTTTTAAATATGACTGGGAAACGTGTACAAATGTATACTTATGTGGTTGGTGGTCAGTCTCTACAGGGATTGAATTTCCATTTTGATTCGAAGTCTGATCACCATGTTCAATCACATCACATTAATATTATAAAGGCGAAAGTTTGTGAGTGTCATTGTATGTTTGTTACTTCTTCACGCAAAAACTACTGAACGGATTTGGATGAAATTTGGCACACACACAGTTTGTAACCAGGATTAACACATAGGATACTTTTTATCCCGATATTCTTACGGAATTGAAACTTATGCGGGTGAAACCGCGGGGCGCAGCCAGTGTGAAAATAAAACTGAAAACGTTCCAATCAAATCAACGAACTACCTGCATTCCGTGACGAGAAAGAAAGTTTTCAAATCTGGGTCCAACACAACTGAGTTAGTTTGAGTCAGTTGTCAGGCTCAAAAATCATGTAAGGTAGGGTAACTAGAATGCCTGGATATTGGCCGAAATCTTCTATCACTCTGCGTGCTAAGTTAAGGATTGGAGATATGAGTACATGCTACTGAATAACGCTACCCGCAACCGACTGAAGAGAAGGAGATTTTTTGAAGTGAAAACGGCTTTAGGAGCGTTAGACATATTTTGAGATGGGAAAAAACCATTGAACTCACGCCACTGCCACCGTAAGCGACACCGCGCGTGTTTTGTTTATAAGATAATTTAAAAAATAACCGCTTTGGATGTGTTCGGCTGTCCTCGGGATATACTCGGTTTTAATGTATATCCGATATGTCAGTGAGTGATGGCAAAGTATTCTGTTTGTGTTTTGTTTTCACTTCTGTCGCCACTGTTTTTTTCCCTTGTATTTCAGAAGTACGAGTATGTATTTTGAAAGAATAGTAGATTGTTATACAAGGGTCGGAAGGAATCAATTCCCATACGAGGCATTTAGACGCCCGAGCGCAGCGAGGGCGGCTATAGTCCGAGTGGGAATTGATGACTTTCACCCGCGTTAAACACTGTACTTTTCATTTCGAATTTAAGGAAAGTAAAAAATAGTAGTTTTTCTAAAATATTTATTGATAATAATTACATGAATAATAGGTACCTATTTATTAATCTTTTTTAAATTTGAAGTATGGAACATACCACGTCACCCACATGAGTAGATTCTGTGTCACCGCCGCGGGCCGTCCCGCTTACTAGGGCCCGTATTATTATCATTCTGTCTGCATTCTTACTTTAACCATTTTTCATAAATTACTTAGAAAACACGATAATCTTGAAAAAAATTACTAAAAATTGTGTTGCGACGTGACACTTTTTAGTGCTGACCGTCCACCCAACTTTCTTATTTCGATTCAAAACTTGCATACAGCCTAATCGATACTCGCAATAAAAAAATTGTAGAAACTGAATAAAACTAACAAAATGTATTGAAATGTTAAGTGTTTGCAAAATATCCAATCTATAGAATTAATTAATTATCATCATTCTCAAAAAAACTTCTGGTAAGCCTACCTAAAAAATGTTTACTGGGAATTCTGTAGTAAACTATTAGAAAGTATCAAAAATAAAATCCACAATAAATAATTGTCCAATAAATTAAAATAATTTTAAACAGCGAGCGCACTCCAAATATAAATTCAATTATAGAAGCATTTCGGCGCGAAATTCAGTAAATGAGGTACCTACCTATGCTATGGCCTGTCTGATATTGACATGATATTAGAAGAGATTGAAATGATTATTAGAAAAGCATAAATCATTATTATAAATAATGCTTATTGTATTTATTGCTTAAAATAATTTTATTTTATTTTCAAATATCGATTACTTTCGTCATATTAATTACTCGAGTCAAAAGAAATTTTAAAAAAAAATTGGTCGGAATAATCGCTATCACACATCATTGCAATAAAAAAAAACAATAATGGTCGGCGATTTTGAACACAAATTGAGTAGTGGTAATGATTAATATGTATTATTGAACCTGTGTTTGAATATTACGTTAAAACATGGGCATTTTCGTGTTGTTTATAATATTATCAATAACATTTGTCACATTTTAAATCTTATCTACATGTGTGTGTGAAATTTGTGAAAAGTAAAAATGTAAACACACACGATTGGCGCGAAACTTCGACATTAGATATCAAATAAACTTCATTACCACTACTTATTTACCTTAAACTATAGATAAATTCGTCAAATAATTAAATGATGTATATTCACAGCCCCATATGGTAAAGTCAGGATGTTCGAAATCCCCAATTTTTATGTTTTTTAGCCTCGACCACAACTGACATCAAAATGGCGATTATCGTACCTATGTATGTTGAATTTATTCAAGGTAAACTATTAACTTGTGCGCTAAATATGAAAGATTTAATGGCGTTAACATATGAGCTTTTTACCCAACTCTCCTAATTAACGCACTTTCATAAGATTAGATGGGTAGCATAATAAATATTTACATAATCAATTAAGGGTGTCGTCTGACTGAGCTGACTACCTAACTAAATTTAGTTCTATTTTTAAATTTCATTCCCGCCCTAGGGAGGGAAGCATTTACTATCAGTAATTCCCGCCCAAGGGTGGGAAGCAGCGTTTTCCACCCGCTATTCGGATCAAACAAACACTACTTGTTATAATGTGTCATTAAGTTATAAAATAAATTCTTTATTAGATCAACTAGACTATAACAAACAGTTTCTATCTTTTTACGGAAATTCTAATTATTATAACAAGAAAACTGGATTGGACTCGAGTGTCAATATTCTTAAAACTAAAAACCAAAGCACACAGACTGGTGATGATATATTGATAGGTGAAATGAATAAATCATCAGACATTACTGAACTAACCCAGGGCAATCATTTGATCCAAGTTGAAAATAGATCTTTTTTTCGTAGCTAAAAACCGAAATCATGTTATTCTTCACCAAAACATTGCAGGTGCTATTAACAAAATAAATGAAATTGAAATCGCCCTTAATTTGCTTCAGGATCAAACATATTTTGTAGATTTCATATGCCTAAGTGAGACTTTTATTAAATCTGGAGAAGAAGATAATATGTCAGTACATTTGTTTAAATTAGTCAGTAGCTATTCTAGGAAAGACCAAAGGCGCGGTGGAGTCTGTATACTAATGAAGCCAGATGCTGAATTTGAAAACATTGAGTGGTTAAATAGTATTGCGATGGAAAAACATTTTGAAATATGTGGTATTAAGATAAAACAATATAACCTGAACTTATTCTGTCTTTATAGAACACCAGATTCTGATATAAATATATTCTTTAGAAAATTACAAATATTATTAGATAAGACACGTAACAAAGACAAATACAAAAATATTCTATGTGGCGACTTTAATATAGATATTTTAAGCGATAGTAAATATAAGAAGACATTTATCGATATTTTATACAATTATGACTTAAACATACACATAAGTAAACCAACTCGGCAAAATTCTTGCATTGACAATATTATAAGTGACATCAAAGAAGCAAAAGGTGAAACACATGAATTAGGACTATCAGATCACAATACCGGACAAACATTATCAATAAAATTAAAAACGGAAAATAATATATTTCGAAAGCAATGGTTTGCATACAAAAGGGACCTGAGTAAAGAAAATGTAGCAAAATTTAATTATTATATTAGTAAGCTATCATTCTCTGAAGTATATTTGGAAACAGACGTCAATAAAGCCTTTTCATTATTGCACGATGAACTTTGTCTATTCTATGAACAGTGTTTCCCATTGACTAAAATTAAGATGAACTCTAACTCTCTAAACCCAAAATGGGTCACTAAAGGTCTTAAAAAGTCATTTATAACAAAGAGAAAACTACAAGGTATCTATTATAAAAATAAAACTACCCACAATAAACAAAATTTTAGAAAATATAGCAAAAGAATGTGTAAATACGATACAAAGGGATAATAATAAAAAATATATAGAAAAAGCAGACAATAAATGTAAAGCTACATGGAAAATAATAAATGATAAACTTAAACAGAACATTGATAGTAATGAAATTAGAGAAATTTTGGATGGGGAAAATATATTAAAAGAAGGTGATGAGATAGCAACATACTTTAACAATTATTTTATCAACATTGCTAAAAAGGGAAACGCCCAAAATCCAAAAAATAAACATGTTTGCAATAAAACGGTTGTAAACTCAATTTATCTGGAACCAGCTACTTGTATGGAAATATTTATGACAGCTATGAAATTACGAAATACCAATTCAGTAGGATATGATAACATTAGCACTAATATGATCAAACAAAATTTATTAACTTTAACAAAACCCTTGACTTACATAATTAATTTATCTTTGGAAAAGGGTATATTCCCCGACAGTTTAAAATTTTCTGTTGTAAAACCCCTTCACAAAAAAGGACCCAGATCTGAGGCAAATAATTATAGACCAATTGGTCTATAATTATTGGTCTATAATTAATTACTTTGGTTCCCATATTTTCAAAAATATTTGAGAAAGTAATGAGCAAAAGACTTATAAATTTCTTAGAGAAACATGATGTCTTATGTAGTCAACAGAACGGTTTTATTAAGCAAAAATCCACAACTTTGGCATGTTTTAAACTAGTAAAAGAAATTATGGATGCTATCAATAAAAAAGAAATCCCAGTAGCAGTATTTTTGGATATGAGTAAGGCTTTTGATATGGTATGTCATGAAACCTTATTGTGTAAACTTGAGCAATATGGTATACGAGGCGTTGCTTATAGTTGGTTCGAAAGCTACTTAAAAGGCCGACAACAATGCACGGAGATTAAAAAAATGTGTATCGAAACTAACACCCAGAAAACCTTTAGGTCACCGTACTTAGCAAACTACTGTGGTGTACCACAGGGAAGTGTCCTTGGCCCCTTATTGTTTATAATATATATAAACGAACTGCCCAACTCCACGAACCAATATACTATATTGTTTGCAGATGATACTACCTTGTTGACAAAAGAGAAAACTCTAGATCAGTCATGTCAAAGATACGGCCCGCGGGCCGTATCCGGCCCTCGGGCCATTTCGATACGGCCCGCGATCACAATATATCACAGATAAATGAATCTTTTTTTTAGAGATTTTAGACTGCACTCAATGCCTCTACGCAGATTTAAAAATACGAGCGCTTTACTTAAAAGTAATTTCAAGAGTAGCGCCTGACAAGACGAGTGAGAGAGTGTTAGTTATGCTTTTCTCTCTCTCTCGTGCGCGCGCGAAGTCGTTTACTATTTCGTCCGTGCAGCTAACGGATACTGCGCCCCTCCCTCACCCTCTTTCTTACTTTTGGTATGATTTGTAACAACTATATAAGATAACTAAATAAATAAAGATGTTAAAATAATTTAGTATGTTTTAGTATTTTAATTTGAACCTGGCCCGCCTATACATTCTAAATCTAATATATGGCCCTCTGCAAAATTGAGTTTGACACCCCTGCTCTAGATAACAGTAAAATAGTTACGAATAAAGCATTGACAGATTTAATCAATTGTCTAGATAGGAATAATTTAAAAATAAATACAAATAAAACTAAATTTATAAAATTTTTGCCGTATAATAACCACAAAAAATTAGGAAGTGAAATTAAAATATAATAATAATGACATAGAAGAAGTTAATAATATCAAATTTTTAGGAGTAGTTATGGACACACATTGCAACTGGAAAGCTCAAGTAGATAATGTATGTAAGAAAATAAACAAATTCGTTTTTGCACTTAGGAGGATCAAAAATCTAACAGACATTCAAACAGCCTTATTGGTATACCATAGCCATGTTTATTCTGTTTTAAGGTATGGAATAACTGTATGGGGGAATTCAACTGATGCCCAGAGGGCATTTATAGCCCAAAAAAAGTGTGTAAGGTCAATTTTCAATCTTAAGTGGACAGACTCTTGTAAACCTATATTTATGAAGCAAAAGCTGCTTACCCTCCCGTCTTTATACGTATTTGAAACCTGCAAATTTGTAAGAAACAACTACTCGCTTTTTGAAAAAGATGAAAAGGCTATGTCAAAGAGGAAAGTAGTACAAAAGCCACTTGTAGTCCCGCGTAATAGACTAAAACTATGCAACAAAAATTGTTATACCATGGCGGTGAAAATATATAACCACCTGGCCGAAGAATTTAGAAGTGCTACAGATTTAGAATTTAATAGAAAGCTATATAACTGGTTGTGTGAGAGATGTTTTTATTCCATCAATGAATATTTTGAATGTAAAATGTAAAACTTAATTATTTACTACATCTGATCTACATATTTACTTTACTTAAATAATATTGAAACATTATCATTACTCTTGCAATTTTCATTGACATGACATCATTATTATTAATCGCTATTATTAATATAAATTATTATTATGAAGGAATATAATTGTATAATTTAATTTTATTAATTGCATTGTAATCCAAATTTAAATGATGAAATTATTATTAGTATTTTTATGTTATTGCTAATTACTAAATGTGTACGTACTGCATGCTATAAGTTTAACCAAGATGTAAAATCTAAATATTTGCACGGCTGAAATGCCGAATATAGTGAATGAAACCCAGAGATCTTAAGAACTTATGTTAACTACCTATATTCTTGCAAATAAATAAATCATTCATTCATACTTTCCGAGTATGAGAGATGAAAAGAAATTTTCATTATATGATGGCTTTGAGTACGGGAGGACCAAAGAAACGATGGATGGAATGTGTGAATGAGGATATGGTTAAAAAAGGGGGTGATGACGGCTAATAGAGAAGTATGGATGAAAATGACGTGTTGCGCCGTCCCCTAATAAATTGGGACAAGGGCAGGAGAATGATAATACGTTTCTCTATCTTTGATTAGCATTGGTAGAAAATAAAAACCATTGTAATTTTACGAACAACAACTCTGCATGGCCAAGGACGTGGGCTGACGGCTTTTTCGGCGCTCTTCTAATAAATTGACAGTGATGTATGATGATGCATTTTTGATGCCCTCTGGTAGCCATTCCTTTTTTTAATGATACCTGCAGCGTGTACATAACTATTTAGATATTACTTTTTTGAAGTGAAAACTTCTTTAGCGGCGTTGTACACTTTTTTTGTAATGGGTAAAAAATGTTAAACTCGCGTCAGGACACGTGACCCTGATCGTAAGATTCGTGAGATGACACGTGCTATATATGGGCAATCCACCGGGTTTAAACCCGGTGCTTTTGATTATCACCCGATAAACACCCGAAAACACCCACAACACTGACGACACATTATGCCGAAATTACGTTGCGTTATAGCGCTCTGATATAAAATCAGCCGCAGAACTTCGGTCGCGTACCTTCGGCATACCTAGTGTGTTTGGCCACTTTTTTTCACAAATACTGTATCAACTTATCGAGTTGCAATAGGTCAATATTCAAACTTAAATGTTATTCATTTGTTCTTGTAAGAGTAAAAATGTACATTTTCGCCACACTTTTATCGACTTAGGGCTGATTTTTCCATCGCCAGATAACTTTAATTCGAGGAATAATATTGACGTTTGACAGTTTTTGTATGAAACAACTGTCAAAATTTCAAAATTATTCCTCGAATAAAGTTATCAGATGATTGAAAAATCAGCCCTTAGTAAACTACTATAAGGAAACTATTATATAAATCGAGCTTAGATAGGGATTTTTTTGTTGCTCCATTTTTGCACTTCACAGACGCGTGCCTCAAGCGGATGACACGCGCGCTCGCACTACTCCCAGGTCCCAACCCGTCTGAGATAACGTGTCCGTGAGCGGTGTCTATGTGTGCGTTGCTCGAGTGCATTTTGTATGTAGATTGTCTTCTGTACTATCTGTATTTTGTGACAATAGTAACGAGTTAGTTATGTAGTTGTTCTAGCTATCATAGGTACTACATCTTATGGCTAAACAACATCTAAATGTATTTAATAAAAATCTAGTTTTCCAAGAAAGTTATACAAGAATGGTGAAGCTAGGTTATAAAAATCTTAACCTAGTTTGCGAAGTGCTTATTTATAAAGGATTCTAAAATGAGAAAAAGGTGGGGATTGCTTTGCGCGAGTTCAACGCCATGAGATTTATTTTTGCTTTGGTTACTGTGTACACCTTCGGATATAGTTGAAGTTTAGTAATAAACCGATGGATGTTCTCGAATAAAATTTAATTTTATTAATAGGAAACAAACAGCTCATATCAAATTAAATTGCAGTTGACAACATCCATCGGTTTCTTAATAAACTTCTATTCAACTATATCCGACGATCCTGTATCATCATCAGCCGAATGACGTCCACTGCTGGACATAGGCCTCCCCCAAAATGGGGGGGGGGGGGTTTGCTATAATCGCCACGCTTGGCAGGCGGGACAATCCTGTATACTTATCTCTTTTGTTGACTGTACACCACAGAGTACATTTTATTCACTCCGCTCACCGTTACTTGTTGTAATGTTACCTTTGACAGCAGCAACGTTATTGTGCCGAGAATAAAGAACACAATGGTTTTGACAGACTTGTCAGTGGCAGGAACCTTATTAGAATGAGAATAAGAAACACTGTGATTTGGACAGGGATGCATAATCAGAAGTAAAATAACTGGGAACGGACTGTTGTGCCTTGTTTAGGGTTCCGTAGCCAAATGGCAAAAAACGGAACCCCTAATGGATTCGTCATGCCTGTCTGTCTGTCTGTCCGTCCGTATGTCACAGCCACTTTTTTCCGAAACTATAAGAACTATACTGTTGAAACTTGGTAAGTAGATGTATTCTGTGAACCGCATTAAGATTTTCACACTAAAATAGAAAAAAACAATAAGTTTTGGGGGTTTCCCATACTTAGAACTGAAACTTAAAAATGTTTAGTCATCAAACCCATACGAGTGGGGTATCTATGGATAGGTCTTCAAAAATGATATTGAGGTTGCTAATTTCATTTTTTTCTAAACTGAATAGTTTGCGCGAGAGACACTTCCAAAGTGGTAAAATGTGTCCGTCCCCCTGTAACTTCTAAAATAAGAGAATGATAGAACTAAAAAAAAAATATGATATACTACTACTTACTATGCAAACTTCCACCGAAAATTGGTTTGAACGAGATCTAGTAAGTAGTTTTTTTTTTAATACGTTATAAATCGTACACCGCAATTTTCCTTTCATTCAATCAACTCAAATATAAAATTGAAATAAAAACTTAAATTTCATAAACATAAACCTTATGAAACCCGGATGTTACGGAACCCTCGGTGCGCGAGTCCGACTCGCTCTTGCCCGGTTTTTTTTTTAGCTTGCGGTTTTAATTTCACGCAACAATAGGCTCATCATTCGTATAAGCACAATATCGAAAGGAATCATTAGTGAGCCCAGCTACTTAGCTCGGCGCGAAGTAAACATCGATGGATTTTTGAATCGAAAATACCACCACTAACTATAATGTTGCATTTTCGTTCTAATGTACGCGACAAACACAATAAGTATCACCCATAGATGTGGTCATCTCTTTACTGCCAGGGCTTATTCATTTTAATTCTTACATTTTGTTTTTTCTCACATTCTTCTCAAATTATAGATGTAACAAGAATAATGTCCCCATATTTCGTAATATCTTGATTTAAAAGAGTGTCCTTTTGATGTGATGACGTTTTGGAATGGGCAAGTAGCTTCAACTTTCTGATTAACTGACAGACTCCTTCACAATTCAAAAGTGCCTGAAAATAGTTTAATTGAAATAAATGCTGCGAGTTTAAGTTTGAATAAATTCTTCAAAACCTTGTACCCATTATTATACTTGCGGTGTTCGCTATTATTTCAAGGGCAAAGGGCTTTGCAAAACGTTAACATTTTACGCTACACTTTCGTAATAAATAATATTACTTTATGAAATTGCATAAGCCTGTGCCACCGAATATCTACGTGGGCATTTACTTTACTGGGAATCCAGTACTGACATATTGTTGAGCCTTTGTCCATACCTTTAATCGGCAGAATAACATTCAATATTAATCCGTTTCGGTAAAAATATCTGAAAAACAATGCAGATATTTCAACTGTTAAGTGCAAAACAATGTCATTTATTGGCTATCAAACTGTACAGTAAATGTTGTACCTATGATGCAGAATATCTCCGACAAGTTAATTTCGTAGCACCCGGCCAGCACAGTCTGCTACAAATAGCTTGTCTCCACAAATGTTTTGAGCTGTCAACAATCCATTTTAAACTGAACGTTGCTGTTGCATCCTGTCGTGAGAGTTTGTGGTTTTACACTCATCAAGCTTTACTCTTTTTTTTTAACGCTCTTCGCAAACTGGCTCGGTTTTGTCACTTTTTAAAGCCTATCTATTAAAGCTATCTTTTATTATTATCTATTTACATACAAACTCGTTTATACAAGGTGGAGACGATATATAGTTTATTATATAGTTTAGCACTATATTATTAATCTTTATTTAATCAGACTACAATGGTCTATAGTGTTAATAACAAAAATAGCTTAGCCTATACTTAATAACTAAAACAGAACGGGTCCGGTTTGTAAACGCCCACACTAGCGGGCTATCTGCCCGGGCGGCTATTGATTGCAGGATAGTGTTGGGACTGCCACGCAGCCTCCGTAGTAGCGAGGCGAATTTCTTACGCCACAGTGCATCAAATCCGTCAGTGCGTGCGTCTGCAAACATTGCCGAGGCACTACAAAAGCGCGGCAATCGCAACAATACCCTGAATGCGTTATTATATTGGATACGCAGAGCATTGTAAGCCTTTTGGGTATATGTGAACCACAGGGCTCCCGAGTACAGTGCTGTACAGTATGCCTTAAAAAGGGTTATTTTAATTGCGTCTGTACAGTCGGTGGCCAACATTATCTGACCCACTTGAGTGATAGCGAATTTGAACCTTATCGTGAACATTTGGAATACTCCGTGCAAGCATTTCGATAAATCATGTTGTTAGGCGATTTTAATCATTATATTGTTGTTGTTAAGGTTGAAAGGCTAATGAGTTTCAAGATTACTAAAAAAAAAGCAAGGCGAGGGTGGATGAATAAAAAAAAATATCGCGCATCAGTAACAATTTAAAGGTGTCTACGGTTAATAGGTAGCTAAATTCCGTGATTCAGTTTAATAGCTGGTTGTGATTGTGCGATAATGAACTTTATGAAAATATACGTTACGGTTCAAATTCTTTAGAATATTGCGTCTGTCATCACAACTAAGATCGAATTTCAAAACATATTACAAGAGTTGTGTTGGTCTCGTGGTCACTAAGGCAGTTCGATATTTATCGTTGTCTGCGTTCGAAACCAGGAAAAACCTAACAGTTTTTTGTTATTAATGTTTTGTTTTTTATTATTATCTATTTTTTTACTTTTTTTAACGAACGAAGTCGGGAAATATCTTTTTAAATGGGCAGTTTGTATAGAAATGAAACAAAATCATTGCAAGTAATAAAAATGTTTATTAATTCATTAAAATATACATAAGTAAGATAAAGTAAGTAAATGCTCTTAAATTAATATATTTTATAATATCATATCCAAACCTAACCATTTATAAACATTTAAAAAAAGTCATGCTAATGGTAATTGCTTGGAAGTGTGTTATCGAGAAAACATTGATGTCTATAGGTAAATGCGAGAAAATAATGAATTTGTGAAATGTTTTACAGATTTATAGCTAAGTATATGTAGTGAATCAACATGTTATTTAAATAGAAAAATGCATTTCCATTTATAACAATAACATCACCACAGAATCTTACATTTTAATGGTTTAGCATTCATTCAATTGAGCATTTACTTACATAGTGTGTTTCAAAATACTTATAAGTAGATTAGTTAGTAGCGAAGTGGCGCACCGTCTCCTTCTATAACTTGCTGTAAGCGGCTACGCATACCGCTCACCATGTTCCAACACAAATCTTTTCCTCTCATGTGCTCCCATGTCGATGACACGATCTCAGCCAAATCGTTTTTATTTCGCCCTTCGGATGTGTCCCAATTTAAAACCATTTGACCCCATAGGTTTTCTATAGGGTTCAAATCGGGAGTTTTAGATGGCCAGTAAATAACAGTTACACCTTCTTGAGCAGCTAACCAATTCTTGCAACACAAACAAACAATGCCTGCACGGTGGATGGAGCAGTTATCTTGCACGAAGTAAATATCTGTATTTGGATAGGCAATTCGCACAGTCGAGTCGGCAGCAGGACGTCACCATCCAGCCAGCAATGTTTTGTATAGTCATTAAGTTCCGACATGACGCTTTGATTACACCAAATTCATTAAAAATACTTTTCACGATTTACGTCAAACGTTTTAGAAATGTTTCTGCGCCGCCGTCACTGTTTAGGTAGTTTAGGTAGACTGACTTTTGTCACTTAGATCAATTTATTTATTTTATTTATCTATCTACCCCACGACGTAAACTTTTACTTCGTCCTACTTATTTGAGGACTTATAGTTTTTTTTTATTTACCCACTTGTTTTCCAGAAAAATTGTTAGGCAAAAATCATATTGGTCGTTCTATAATAATGCAAGAAATATTGTAGAAATAATAAATGAAAACAAATAAAGAAAAAGAAATTATAAAGAAATTGATATAAGGTGGATTGTGTTTTCGAACCCACATGTTGTTCGTCGCGAATCCAGCATCGAACCGCGAAGCCACAATGACTGGTTGAAAATACGCGAAATTAAAGATTAGGTAGTAAGTATGGCCGTGTTACTTAAAATCTTTTCAACTTTAACGACAAGAAGATAATGATTAAAATGGCTTGACAAGTTATGCCGGTGGATCAGGCAATGTTGGGTGGGTCAGACAATGTTGGTCACCGACTGTACATCGAGAAAATCTGCGGGCCAGCATATTTGCCCTAACTGACAATGCTCTGCGCTCCCTCTCTAGATCCATATCATCTTCCAGGTCATCAGTAACCAGGTGGCCCAGGTATTTAAATTTATACACCCTGTTAATCGGGTGACCTTTCATTAGGAGAGGAGGAACCGTAGTGGGACACCTGGTGCCAGACCTGAAGACTATAAATTCTGTCTTACTGCTATTATAAACTAACCCATGAGTCGCAGCGCACTCGCACACATTGAGTAGCTTACGGAACTATAGCTTGTCAAAGATTGGCAAAACCCATAATCGGCCCATCACTACTATGAAGTTTGTTTATTTATTTAAACTTTTCGCAAAAAAAGGTACAAAGGCGGACTGACGGAATGCCTTAGGCATTCTCTACCAGTCAACCAAGGGTGGTGAAGAGATTGGATGGCAGGTGCTTTGGTTGAGAGGAACAATGATAAAATTTTAAAAAAACTATTAAAACTAGTTACACAAATACATAAATAGATTATATACACATACATACTACATACTTACATTTTTTTTTTTTTAAATCTTAGTTTAAAAAAAACTTCTTAATTTAGGGCTGATTATTCCAGCGCCAGATAACTTTTATTCAATGAATAAAATTGTCGTTTGACAATTTTTGTATGAAATAGCTGTCAAAATTTCGAAATTATTCCTCGAATTAAGTTATCAGAATGATGATTGAATAATCAGCTCTTAACGTTTCAAAATACTCCTATGCATTAGTATTGTCAGTTTTGTAAATGAAAGTTAACGAACGAAGTTGCAGGCACAGCTAATTAGTGGTTAGTTATTTATAGTATTTTTAAGTTATATTCATATTGTATTGTTTGTGTTTTATATGGGCCTTGATGCCTGAAAGAAATGAATAATAATAATAATAAATCTAAACACACAACACTTACAAAAGCGGTAACATGAACTTGTCAAATCAAAAACCCAGCAACACATGAATATATTCCTCATTTCACCGCCATTGCCCAGCATTTCAGTGAGTAGCATTCAAAATAATTCAAGCCTAACTCCATTTGCACCTGCATCTTTGCTGAATACATTTAATTTCCGCCGGCACAATTATGGATATTTCGATGTAACTCCTTTGAGTAGGTAGTCGGGGCTTTTAATGCTTCGCTTGAATGCACGGAGCTGCCGTGGGAATACGTTATGACTTTTGATTTGAGAGAAGTACCAAACTTAATTAGGTAATTATTATGTTTTTGGTTCGTTGGTCTTTTGTAGGATAGACAGCGGTAGCGGTTGATTCTAGCAACTTGTGTGGTAATGTGAGCTCTTTTCGAGCTCTTCATACCGACATGAGTACATTAAACCACAGTTAATCGCATCATCATCTGCCTAACCTTTTCCCAACTAAGTTGAGGTCGGCTTCCAGTCTAACAGGATGCAGCTGAATACCAGTATTTTACATGGAGCGACTGCCTATCTGAAAACTGAAACACTCTTCTGTTATTGGAACTGTTACTGAAGCTCAGACAAATCAACAAGGTACATGTATCAAGTACTAGCTATTATCTTCGCCCGCTTGAATTCCTAACCCAGGTCATGGTCTGCCCGTATATTCAGCCGATTGATCAACAAACATGCAAATTCACAAGCTCACAGGCTTTCAAATGACGTATAATATTAGTAGGATAGTAGTATCAATATTCCTTTGTCCCAGACAAAGGAATATTGATACTATAGAATAGAGGACTCGTACCAACTAGAACTTGCGGTTCCTATTGCCACCATGAAGTTCCTACCTACAAAACGAAAAGGTGAAAAAAAAAAACAGTAGCACTCCAAGAATACCGACAGAAGAGAAAACATGAAAAAAAACTGGCCAAGTGCGAGTTCCGTACCACAAGGCAAAAACGCCGAAAAAAACATGTTTGTTGTATGGGAGCCCCCCTTAAATATTTATTTTATTTTATTATTATTATTTATTATTAAAGTTAAAATACAACTGAGTATTTCGTGAATATTTCAAGTGCCTACCTGTTGCCATTTTTGATATCGGGCAAAAAAGGGCAAAAAAATCGCGTTTGTTGTATGGGAGCCCCCCTTAAATATTAATTTTATTTTGTTTTTAGTATTTGTTGTTATAGCGGCAACAGAAATACATAATTTGTGAAAATTTCAACTGTCTAGCTATCGCGGTTCTTGAGATACAGCCTGGTGACAGACAGACAGACAGACGGACAGACGGACAGACAGCGAAGTCTTAGTAATAGGGTTCCGTTTTTATACGGAACCCTAAAAAGCATACTAATTTTATAAATATGTTAGAAGATCATTCTTCCCGAAGAAAATGTACCGCGCGTTGATGTCTTTATAATGGCGAAAACTTAAAACAGAGGTGTCAGTTACGGTAACAGTGTCGCGAGTTCAATGGTTACATTTCGCAGGTCGCAAGAGCAGTGGTGGGCCAGTGGTAACGGCCCCAACTTACGAGTTGTAGGTCGTGGGTTCGAACCCAGACAGGCGTTGTTTTGTGTAAATAATTTCATCACCATATCTCTCAAACCGGTGAAAGAATACACCGTGAGGAAACTGAAATGTCCCAGAATCAAAAATTCGAAGACATGTGCCATCTACCAACCCGCACTGGGCCTGCGTGGTGGATTATGGCCCACTCCCTCTCACATAGAGGAGGCCTGTGTGGACATTGTAGGCTGATTATGCTACACGTGGCACACATACATTCCTCTTAGAATTATATTATATTCAAATTATTTCGGTACATACTTTCCTCGTTCTTAATAAAAAGCGTAACGCACTTTATATTACCTTTTGTTATTTTATCTGGAAATGGAACAACAAAGGAAACAATTTGCCACAATGAAACAATAAACGATTTTTTTCTGTTGTAAGAGAAACATATATGCCAGTAGGAGGAGTTCGTAAAAACTTGCTGGTCCAAATATTATTTGGACTTATTTTTTGTCACAGAGTTTGAAAGAATAGGTCATCTTCTTCTTAGCGTGTCGATGGCAATCTAAATGGAGTCGGTTCAAAATTTGGCTACTTATTTATTTATTATTATTAATTACAACGGCTATACACCAGTGACAGTAATTAATTACAACGGTTATACAGTTACAACGGTTAAACACCAGTGACAGTCATTCTTACAATCTTCGTACATTCTTATGAGTTATATAAATTAAATTACAATTTCGTCTAGATAGGTAAGTACAGCGTTAATATTAAAAAGAAAAAAAAATACATTTCGTTAGGTTACAAATTATTAGGACATGCAATTATTCATACACAATGTCTTTCACAAAATCTCGAGCACAATAACATGATTTGGTTGAATCTGTCGGTCAACACGTCACAATCAGGTAGGTCAAAAATAAGGGCATTGATTGCGCTGCTCATGCGACACAGCGGGGAATGTGCACGGGACACCGTGCAAGACTGTGCAGTCGTGAATAGTCTGTGCCGGCGGTTAGACCGGTGTCGTAGGTAATTGTCAGGGACATAAAATGTGCATAGTATACTGTGCAATTCTGGGGAGTCAATTATATTCCGTAAAATTTTCAGTGCAGTGATCATCTGCGTTCGAGACCGCCGAACAGCCAAGGAGTTATATCCTAGAATTCCTAGTAAAAAATCCGTGGGGTACATAAATGGATAGTACCCGTGGTTTCTCTTATACAAGTAGCGTAGGAAAGCCTTTTGAACTTTTTCAATTACTAGGGTGTATGTTGATTCATATGGACTCCAAACACAAGATGCAAATTCTAATTTACTTCTGACAAGGGAATTGTACAATATTTTGATTATGCTAGGGTTACGGAAGTCACGCGCATTACGTAAGACAAAGCCCAGTCGTCTGTAAGATTCGGTGGTCACTAAGGAGATGTGCTCGTGAAATGTCAGGCGACAATCAAATGTCACACCAAGATCACGGATGTTAAATACGCGAGTTATCACTGTATCACCCAATGTGTATACGGCTTGACTAGGTCGTGATTTCCGGCTGAACGTCATAACATAACACTTACTAGTGTTAAAATACAATTTATTAGTTAGACTCCACTGTAAGACTCGGTCAATGTCGCTTTGAAGATCATCACGAGTGCAATTCTCGGTAATTTCGAGTACTAACTTTAAGTAGTCCGCATATAGCAGACATTTAGCATGTTGTACCACACTGACGAGATCATTGATCATTATAAGAAAAAGTAATGGGCCAAGAACTGATCCTTGACTCACCCCAGATCGCGTGTGGTAAGATCCCGAAAGAAAGCACCCATGAGCAACAAATTGTTTCCGGTTCAACAGATAATTAGCGAAAAACCGCAGAAGTTTTGGTGTGAATCCCATGGCTTGTAATTTGCTCAGTAAAATGTCATTGTCCACTGCATCAAATGCCTTTCTGAAATCAAAATAGAGAACATCCACTTCATTCCCCCTATCCAGACCCTTCGAGACGCAATCAACAAGTGACAATAAATTTGTTTCGACTGAGCGACCCAGTCGGAAGCCATGTTGTTCATCACATAAGTAGGATTTTAGTTGGTGGTAAATTTCCCTATGCGCAATTGTTTCAAACACCTTGGCTGGACATGACAAAACGGCAATAGGACGATGTTCCTCAACCGAGGACTTATTATTGGTTTTCGGTATCGGCGTAACTCTAGATATCTTCCATTGGTCGGGATATATGCCACTTTGAAGTGCTAGGTTCATTATATGTGTGAGTGGAAGAGCAAGAAAGTCCCTACAGCCTATTAAAATATATGGTGGAACTTTGTCTGGGCCAACTGAGCTACGCGGCTTTAGTTTACGAATTCCGTTCTTAACCTGAGATGTGGTAAAATTTTCAATGTGTATGTAGCCCCCGTCGGTTGTAGCTGCAACAGGTAATATATTATCAGCATCCAATTTAGGGTTCTGTGGCAAAAATACACTAGAAAAATACTCAGCAAAGGCATTCGCAGCGTCACTGCCGGTGAAGGTTTTATTTTTGTAGCTCATTGTGGGCTCGAAGCCACCTTTGGACCGAATACTTTTGATGTACTGCCAGAACTGAAGTGGGTTACTTCTAATGCGATCTTCGATTGATGCCGTGTAAGTTTTGTATGCACAATCAATACGTTCCTTTAGCTGAGATCGAATACTACTAAAGGCAAAATACACACTAGGGTCAGCGTGACGTTTCCATTGTCTGTGAAGCTTATTTTTATAATTCAAATCTCTAATAATATCCGCGGAGAACCAAACAGGATAGCGTTTTCTATTAGATATTGCTCTCTTTTTTTTTGGTACGCAAGTATCGAATATTTTATAAAGCATTCTGTAAAACTCACCAGTAGCTGACGGTACATCAGTGGCACTAGTGACACAGTTCCAGTCGGTCTGTGACATATGTTCATATAGTAAGAGAAAGTCAGCCTTACAAAAATTCCAGTCAGTCGCTGAGTCCAGATTACTAGGGCTGGTCTTCTCCTCGCTCAACGTCGTAAGAAGTCTAGCTTCAATGTCTAGAGGAGGATGATATGAGTCAACATTCACAATGCCACCAGCCTCAGCGGCTTGGACTTGAACAGCGCAATCACTATCCCTTGAAAGGACGACATCCAATTTGCCGCCAAAAACATTAAATATATTATTATTTTCAACCATTGAACAATAAGAAAGGAAATATGCAAAATAGCTGTTTACAGATTTTGATGCACTGTTTAGGTTGATATCACCAATTATAAATATGTTACCTTTCAAATCATTTACAAAGGATTCCACTTTACGGAACCAGTCAAAATACACAGAGTCCACGGCACTTGGAGGAATATACACGGCACAGATATATACACTAATCCCTCTAATGCTAAACTTAACCCAGAGATCTTCCCCATCGGTAGTTTCCAACTCCTTTGCTCGAACAGGCACGATCCCCGGCTTAGCAGCCACTAGGACGCCACCTCCTGGCCTATTTCTGTCACGACGTACTACATTCCAGCCAGTGGACACAACCTCAGAGTTCTCCACCGACAAATCCAGGAAAGTCTCAGTGGCAACAGTAATGTCATAATCCATAAGTAACATATTGGTTTTCCATCTGTATAACTTGGTTTTAATACCACGAACATTTTGATAAAATATATTAAGCGTAATAATTGCTCTCGTGCGAGTAGGGCGATTCTTTACAACAGGCATAAGATTATTCGGTATGTGGCGATCGCATGTCCTGTTCGTTGGTGCGAAATCGACCAAAGGTAAACCACGGCTTAATCCGAGCATTTTCTGGCCATATCTCCGGCGAGAGAATGCGATCGTAGTAGGCTTTCGGTGCCACCAGTTTGTAAGACCTATAATTGCCTTTTGTTTTTACTTCATCTACGACACATTTCGCCTGAGGGTACAGTTGTTGAAGATATACTGCAATTTCGTCGGGACCGGACTCCATGTTCCACAAGTGTATGCTTTTGGTTTCTTGAGCCGCCCTAAGAGAAGTAATATTAGGTCCAGCAGTACAACGAGTAGAATTTTAGTTACGAGTTAGTACCGTCGTTCGGTTCCTGTAATGTACAGGCAGCACGACTCGGTGGGTTTGATATTCTGTGTCCCATTTTTCGTGGAACAGCACCACATTTTATTTCCTCTAGGGCAGAGTCATCTGCGAATCTCCGCCTGAGCAGGTTTTCCTTGCTTCGAACCTCATGCATGTATCTAAGTGCGACCAACTTCGATGTAGGGACGGTTGGTCCCAGGTCTAATCTAACCCATTTGATCGGGGTGGCCTAGCTTAGTTACTCCAACCAATTCGGCTGCCGCGTGGTTGGTGACAGTTCCAACCTAAACTAACCCGTTTGAGCGGGGGTACACTAGCTTAAAAGGTAAGAAAGTAAAAATAGACTCAATTAAAAAGAGGTGCGCATGATTAAAAGCGCAAAAAGATTTTAGAGGTGCATTCATTAAAAAAAGTGTCCATCATTAGAAAGTCAATGTGATTTTAGGGGATCACTTAAATATTTCCCAATGTTAAATAGTTATTTGTTTAGCTTACAGGTACATGTCAATGTTTCTTCCGCCATCGTTCTCGATATAGCTCATTTTCCGTTTAGTCCACTTTCGGCCCCCCGACCCATAAAAAAATATTTGTTTCCTCTCAACCCTTAAACATAGTTCGCCTTCGACCCAAGTGAGAATAAACTATAGTTAGGGATCCAGTGGACACATTATTTATTGGGGATCGAGGGGCCGAGAGTGGACTAAACGTTTTTTTTTTTTTAATTATTGTGAATGTGAGGACTATGTGGGTCATTTATTTTTTTATTTTTTTTTCTGTTTTCTTTCTTAGTTAGTTTTAATCATGATCTGGCAGTTTGAGTAATTTACTCGGCCTACCCAAATGTCCTTTCTTTGGTATTGTTCGTCGAATCGTTGAGCTCTTCAAGTTCTGAGTTGAGCTGCACGATTTTTGACAAATGCGTGCACTGATTGGACAAGTCCGCTCAATCTCTGTGGTTCTTTCCTCAAAAGTCCATTTCAGACACCAATCTACATGGTCTTCACACGATCTGACCAAGATTTTGTCTGGACTTTGAGACTCTGAGTTTGTTTCGGCCTTTCTTTCTCAGAATAGTCAGATAGGAAACGCCGACCTCATCTAGTTAAAAAAATATATAATTGACGTGTAAAAATGTTTGTACAAACCTACCTACTTACAGAAAATAAATCATTTATCATTTAACGTCATTTTCGCAGTGCATAATATCTTTGTTTTAAAAAAGCATCATTTTCAAAAAGTTATTAGTTTCCGTCCAGTTTTCATTCAGTTTATAATTTTTATACAGTTTCTATAAAGACTGAGTCCGAATGATAAAAGTTTGAAAAATGGTCCTTTTCTACAGATACATTTATTAGGAATGTTTGAAAACGTCCAAAGCGATGCAAAACCATAAGGTTAAAAACTGAAAGCTCGCTCGTGCGAGGGAAGCACTGTCGAGTGTCCTTGAAACTGTCGCTAGTGTCATTATTTAATTTTCGTTGTAATTTCGTGAAGGAAAACATCGTGCGGAAACCGGCAAGTCCTAGAACCAAAAATTCGAAGACATGTGACATCTACCAACCCGCACTGGGCCAGCGCGGGGGAATACGGCCCACTCCGTCTCACCGAGAGGAGCCCTGTGTCCCAGCAGTGGGAACAAATCCAAGTTTAAAAACAGCTTAAAGAGTTGGACATATCAAAACCCACTAAGTGCTTTAAACTAAATTTTCAACGAGAGGGCAAAAACATCATAATTGTACTATGTTTTTAATGGATAATTTTCGTGTTTTTGTGCGTTACACTAACAAGATAATTAACTACATATTAAAAAACATAGTAAGTTCCGAACACATGCTAGGTTTTGAAAAAATTTTAATGGTCAGGTGACTTACTCTTTTTTTATTGGTTTTAAGACAATATGTCGTGTTAAATCTCCCTTAAGTAAAACGTTACCGGGTTTTGATGGGCCAGCTGAATGGAGAAAAACGTATCGCTTAGAATACCTCTGGTATTGAAGCGGTATCGCAGCGCTTTGTTATAGGTACCGTATGAAAAGTAAATATTTTTAGGTGCTAAAAGGCATGAAAGCCAAAAGTTCGGGCTTTTTGTACCGACGAAATGTGCAACATTTCATTTTAAAGTTTTTATAACAAACGTTCTGCAACTGAAACCACGTTTACGGAATGGTTTGAATATTTTTTATTATAAATGCGCTAAACAATTTTTGTCACTTCCTAGTAGATAATAAAATTTTTGAGCAGCATTTTATTACTTCTTTTATTTATTATATGACCATATCAGTTACATATCTCCATAAAAACCAAAGTCGCAAAATGTTAAATGCCATTAAACAATTTTTGTCACTTCCCACTTCCCAGTAATAACATTTTTGAACAGCATTGTATTATTTCTTTTATTTATTATAAATGGCCATATCAGTTACATATTTCGAGAAAAACCAAACTCGCAAAGTGTTATTGGGTTTTTCCATCAGGAATTTCTCAGTAGCTGCCCGGAACCTGGATTTGTGCCCGGTTTATGGCAATAGGCTCCCTGATATTACACAGGACTTCGACATACCTGGCGAAATGTGGATGTACTATAGGTACCTATACCTCTGCCTAACCCTTTGGGAATTACAGGCTTGATATTATTTATTTATTTAATTTTATTTATTTATTTAATGTTATTTATTGATTTAATGTTATTTATTTATTAAATGCTATTTATTTATTTATTTAATGTTATTTATTTATTCATATAAGGATTACCAACGAAAACCATCACAATTTCCTTTCCATAATAAAACTTACTATACAATATAATCCTGTAATGCACACTCAATTAGCTTACACAATATTGAGTACACAAGCTCTGAATACATCATTAAATTATAAAAACAATTAAAAAGAAACAAAATACTTGCTATTAAAAAAGCTTAAAATTACATAGTGTCGGCTTCCAGTCTAACCGAATGCAGCTGAATACCTACTAGTATTTTCAATATGATGTCAGAATTAATTTATATTTTAAAAAATGTAAGAATAACTAAAAAACTTAGTTTAAAATTGAAATAAATATAAAAATTAAAGTGAGTGCGTGTGAGTGTTATGTGAGAAAGAGTCCAACCAAGATGCCGGTGGTTAGGGTTCCAAAGATAACGACACTAGACGAGCCTTACCGAGGAGTAGGTACTTTCTTCTCTTGTTCCAGAAAAAAGAAATCCGCAAGAGATGTTCGCCGAGGGTTTCAGCCATTAGGCAATTTCATAAAAATTATATTTTTATTTATTACACTAGCTGTGCCCCGGTTTCATCCGCCGTCTAATTTAAAACAAATCTCTGGAACTAAGTCGGATTTGAAAAATCCTTTATTTCGTCTAAGTATTTATGCGTCACAGACACGGATATCTATGGTCACACAGCAAGAAGAAGAAATATCAGAAAGAACGCTAAGGGAAAACGAAATAAAAGGGCGGGCGATGCGTCGAAATACTCGTATATATAAATAAGATTATGATCATAAATTTTCATTTTATTGGGTGTGCTGGAATTTGTAGGACGAAATACGAAACTCACGCGAATGAAGTCGTGTGGGATGTGTGTGTACAGTAGAATAATAAGTGTCGTAAGATGCCACAGTACGTACCTAATTCTTATACCTACCTAACGTTGTATGATAAATGATAAATGATAAATGATTTATTTCTGTAAGTAGGTTTTTACAAACACTTTTACACGTCATCATATTTTTTAAACTAGATGTGGTCGGCGTTTCCTATCTGACTACTCTGAGAAGAAAGGCCGAAACAAACTCAGAGGTCACAGTCTCTTTTAAAGTCCAGACAAAATCTTGGTCAGATCGTGTGAAGACCATGTAGATTTATGTCTGAAATGGTCTTTTGAGGAAAGAACCACACAGATTGAGCGGACCTGTCCAATCAGTGCACGCATTTGTCAAAAATCGTGCAGCTCGACTCAGAAATGAGGAGCTCAACGATTCGACGAACAATACCAAAGAAAGGACATTTGGGTAGGCCGCGTAAATTACTCAAACTGCCAGATCATGATTAAAACTAAGAAGGAAAACAGAAAAAAAAAATAAATGACCCACATAATTATCTTCTTTTGTTCCACCACTCAAAATAAAGAAAAAGGAAGTTGGCAACTCGGAAACTTGCTTATTGTCTGGTTTGTAACTCCTTGAACAAACCTAATCAATTGATATAACCTAATCAGTTGCGTAAAATTACGACTTAGCGCCTACGCAGACGGCATAACAGATAACTTCATACGTGAAAAAAAAAAAAAAGGCATCTTTTCTATACAAAAAAATAAAATTGAAGTGTCTGTTTGTAATGTCAAAATAACAGCTTTTTACTAAATGAATATGAAATTATAAACGGTACTTCAAAAAAATTGTCTGTCTGTCTATTTGTTTGGCCAAATCTCCGAAACGGCTGGACCGATTTTGACGGGACTTTCACTGGCAGATAGCTGTGGTTTTAGGGAGTAACTTAGACTTCGACATCCACGCGGGCGAGGCCGCTGGTAGAACCTAGTCTATAGTGGTCTATTGTATTGAGTAAAAAAAACTTAAAGCCTCGCGTTTAAAATTTTAACAACTACTTACATTACAGAAGTTCTTAACCTCTTCAACTGCCCGCACTACATTGTTCGGTAGAAATATTTTTTTTGCATATTTAGTTCCCTGCGATGCTATTAACTAACAATACTAACCTATTTAAATAAGCATTATTGTTACTAACACCAAAATACTAACAATATTATGGACCTAGTCTGAAATAAAGTTTTATTATTATTATTTAATTATTATTTGGTACACAACGGTGCTATTGGGTACACCATTGTGTGACGACGATGTAATTTATATGGGAATCGCATAACTGTATTGGCTGCAACACAAGAAATGTATATTTTGAGGTTATCTATTGGGTAATAACTGGGTTGGGGAAGTCAGATAGGCAGTCGCTCTATGTACAATACTGGTGTTCAGCTGCACCCAGTTAGACTGAAAGCCGACCCAAACATAGTTGGGAAAAGGCTGACACGAATCCAAGCATTGCTTTTTACGTTGTGTATTTGTGGTTTTATTGTGTAACATATTTTGCATATCGAAACCTTTACAAATAAGTAGGTATTTATATTTTAATGAGCTGCCGAAACATTCCATTCCCGTTTTTCAGATTGTTTAATTATAAAGTTTAGCTCATAATTTTCTTCAGGAAACTTGCTCATAACTTGATTGCGCAGAACAACAAGTTTTTTAAGTCTTCTGTGCTTAAATAATTTGTGCAGTTTTAAAACAGAAGTCTAAATGCGCTGCAATTATTTACTTTGGTTTTTTTTTTTTTTAGCTACGATAGGGTCTAGTCGAGTTTGAGCAAGTGGACTCTTTGAAGACAAATATGTCATAAATTTAAAAAAAACACGCTCTTAAACATATAGTAGATAATATCACACAAAGATAGGTCGAGATAATCTATTCGTGTGGTCCTAACTTCTGGACATAGGCCTCCCACAGGATACGCCTCAACGCCCTCCGTCTTCCGCATCCAGTCTGTTCCAGCCGCACCACCTTTCTAAGGATGTCGGTCCATCTAGCGGGGAAGCGTCTCACACTACGCTTTTCGATTCGCAGTCTCCATTCAGGCTCGTCTGCTCCACCGGCCATCGGTCCTTCGGCAAACATGGCCACTTCAGCTTGCTTAGGTACTCTGCAAGCTATGTCGGTAACAAACAACAAACGATCGCCTCCAAATAAATAATTACCTTTTACAATAGTTAAAGTATGTTACTTTGGCAACGTCATACGGAAAACGGAAATGTTTTCTCTGAGTTACAATAAACAGTGGAAACCATTAAAATGTGTTTTTCTCATTAAATACTTGTTTAGATATAATTGATACCAGACGAATTCCCCGAACCAATTTTCTTATAAGGTTTTAGATTTTCTCACATAACTGATTTTTAAATGATTCGCCTATTAAATTATAGCGTGTCGAAAGCAATCTTTATTGAGTTGACCCAGAAATTGGTTTGGCACCTTCAATAGCGTCCATCTGTTCGACAGTTATGTTTAAAGGCCAATGTAATTATAAACCGGCCACAAATGCAGGCTCCGGGCTGCTACTAAGAAATCAAACCTAAGACCAACGAGTCACCTCCTTCTGCGAAGCAGTCATGCCAGCGAAGGAGGTGGCGGGACGGCTCAGGGAGAGAGCCTCCCGTCCCAGCCGCCGCGGGAGGCGCTCCGGGCGTCGGGAGCCGCGTGACGACTCCCGGCCACCGTAGGCCTGCGGGCGGAGAGTAATGGGTAGCTCACCGTCCGATCAGGACCAGGCCCGTGCCGGACGGCGCGTACGTGTTCCACGCGTGCCTCAAAGAGATGTCAGCATCGAGGAGGGGCCCCCTTAGGGCCGAAGCCTGCCGGGTCAGCAGGATTGTTCGAAAGGGTTACCGCTAGCCCGGAACATAAAGGGCTAAGGTAGGAACACGGGTGGGTTTTAGTCACTACGAGTCTGACACTCCCTTCCGCTCCACCCAGAGCGGGTGGAGTCATTTGATGATTTCCCACCCAAAAAAAAAAAAAAAAAGACCAACGAGGCAGTCAGTTCTTTTAAATAATGATTTAGAATAAGCTTCCATCTTGTAAATATTAAGTACGCTTACCTAAAGTCTATCTATTCTCATGTTATTTCAAGTTAAACAAATATCAACTTTATTTTAATGGTAATTAAGTTGTTTTCAGAATGACTAGCACTATTGAAAAAGATATATATAAATATGTTTGATGCTGTAGCGTAAACTGATATTTACTGTGTAGGAAATAAAGTTATTTTTCCATAGACTCATATTAGTTTACATTTTTGGCAAATAAATCGCGAATGCAGATTATATAATATAGTTGTCTGTATTCTGGTTTGGCTAAAGTGAATTTGGTGCCGCAGTGTTTTACGCGCGACTCAAGAGTGGGTGCGGTCAATATGGGAATGGCCGCACGGTTAGGTGGGACCCGCTGAGGAACAGCGGGATGAGGCCAGTCGGAGGAGCGGTGAATGGTTATGCAAATCCCGCTCCCCCGGCCATAGCCAGAGGTGGAACACCGCGGTGGTTTTAGCCGGTTAGAGCCCCTCTGTCACCCCCAAAATGGAGGAAGTTCATGAGGAATTCCACCGCGCACCAAAAAATAAATAAAAGGATGAATGTGTAACTGTAGGTAGGTACAGGTACAACCAACCTCAACAAAATGTATACGTCGACAAGAATTCGTTTGATTGTCTACAATTTGTGTTACGTAATAACCTACTTTATCGGTGCTCGAGCTACAATTAAGTACCTAATCTTCTCGCTTCCAATGAGTTCCTGCGGTCTTCGCAAGGTCGTTGGTCCATCTTGTGGCAGGCCTTCCAACGCTACGTCTTCCGGTACGTACTCCACCTGGAGTGCGGTCGCTACTCCAGAACCTTTCGGCCCCATCGGACATGTATTCTGCGAGCAATGTGCCCTGCACATTGCATGCCACTTAAGTTTGGCAATTCTTCGGGCTATATCGGTTACCTTGGTTATCCTGCAGATCTCTTCATTTCTGATTCGATCACACAAGGAAACTCCAAGCATAGTCCTCTCCATTGCCCTTTGGGTGACTTTCAGCCTTCTAATAAGGCCCTTTGTGAGCGACCTTTCAGTACCATAGGATCACTGTCAATATGCACTGGTCAAAGCCTTTCGTCTTGAGACACTGCGGTATGTGGGACAAAAAGATATTGCGTAGCTTCCCGAACGCTGGCCAGCCGAGTGGGATTCGACGATTGACCTCTTTCTCGAAGTTGCACCTACCTAACTGGAAAGTTTGTCCACGACTACGAGTGTAGCGTATCCGATCTTCATGAGAGTGGGTGTTACACGTGCATTTGACATGTCGCTGTCCCGGAACATAAAGGGCTAAGGAAGGAACACGGGTGGGTTTTAGTCGGTAAGAGTCAGACACTACCTTCCGCTCCACCCAGAGCGGGTTGTTCCCATCCCTAAAAAAAAAGCCTCTTTCCAGTCCAGAACCTTGAACACATGCTCCAGTGCAGCGGTGAACAGTTTCGGAGAGATAACGTCGCCCTGTCTCACACCTCACTGTAGAAGGATAAGTTTTGAGATCTGATCCTGGAGTCGGACTGACACAGTGGCGTTTTCGTGCAGATAGTTCATCACCTCGATGTACCGATTGTCGCCGGCTGCAGTACAGCCCATGTCTCGATCGAATCAAAGGCTTTCTCGTAGTCCACAAACGCTAAGCAGAGAGGCAGGTTATATTCTTCGGTCTTCTATATAACCTGTCGCAGCATATGTATGTGGTCTACGGTGCTAAAGCCTTTACGAAATCCCGCTTGTTCGGGAGGCTGGAAGTCGTCAAACCTGCGCGCGAGACGGTTGGTGTTGACTCTTGAAAACAGCTTGTAGACATGGCTCAGAAGTGAAATGGGCCTATAATTCTTAAGAAGAGCATTGGCGCCCTTCTTAAAGAAAAGTATCACCACACCTCCGTTCCATGCCTGTGTTGTTTTACCCTCGAGTACGACGAAATCAAACAGCTTCTGAAGGGCCCTAAGAACGGGATTTCCACTGGCCTTCAGGAGTTTGGCCGTAATTGCGTTATTACTCGGCGCCTTGTTTTTTTGAGGTGCTTCAGAACCATCCTAATCTCGTACAAGCTGACGTCCGGGATGTCTTCGGTATAGTATCGGGTCAGTCTAGCTCTTGGGTTGTTTGCCAGATTCGTAACGGGGTCACTTGTTGACGTGTTTTGTCGCATCAATCTTCAGTTTTGTAAGCTGGCTCTTCCCAATAGCAAACACCTTGGAGCGGAATAACCACTCTATCGCGTCCTCAATACGGACTGTATTGAAGCGGCACGAAGGTTGCTGTTCAAGGACTTAGAGATCCATTTATTGAGCCAGTACTTGAGCACATCATCTGAAGACTGCAGGTTCATCTTGCGCCTCTCCTTCATGAGCCCCAAAGTAGGATCAGAGAGCTTCTTTTTTGTATTCTTATGACGGGACTTGAAGATCACCCGATCGTACGGACAGTTCCCACGAACCCATCGTTATATTCGCCCTCGAAGCTCCCTAGGCACTTGAAACGATTCTAAAGTTGGAGCTGAAAGCTCTCGGGGTTTTGGACTTGGATTGATGCTGGGCGGGGCGTAGACTTCATCAGTCGAGATCTTTCCAGCTTGATATTTAAGTACAATGTGCCTCTTACCATGCGGTGATCACTACCTATTATGTAAGCCATGTTTTTCTAGCTACGTTTTGTGGCTACACATTGATACAAAACGTTTGGCTGTCTGTACAAGAGACGTTCATATCGGGTGCAGAAGTACTGTAGGCGCTGGTGACTTACTATGAGGTAGGCTGCCTGCTTGCTTGCAATACCATGTTTCAATACTCTTATATACGTACGTATGGGAAACATAGTATTGATCCTCTAAAAAATTTGCATATGCATAACATAATCAGCCTGTAAAGTTCCCACTGCTGGGATACAGTGCTCCTCTCGGCCCATAATCCACACAGTGAGGGTTGGGAGATGTCACATGTATTTTTGGTTCTAGGACAAGGCGGTTTCCTCACGATGTTTTTCTTCCCCGTTTTGAGAGCAGTGGTGACGAAATCGCCTGCCTGGATACAAATAGTTGCATGTCGTAGGTTTGTACCTACGACATGCAACTCGTAAGTCGGGGCCATTACCATTGGGCCACCACTGCTCTCCTAAAAACTTAGAGACCTTCTAATGATTTACGCGTTCTTACCGACTTCAAAAAAAGGAGGTTATCAATTCGACACGTATGTATGTACTATTATTGGAACTTCAATATATTCACATATGAGAATCTATTAGGTCTTCTAAACAAATATACAAAATTTTATAGATGTATGTTTGTCCACGCATGTCTCCGCAACTGTTAATCGGATCGTGACCGTTTTATTTAATTGGCTCACATTTACGTCAACTTAGGGAACAGTTTCATCAAAATCGATTCAGTAATTTTCAAGATATGGACTAATACGTGCAAGTGTGACGGCCTGGCTTTTTGATACAAGCTAAGAATGAAGTGTCAAAGGGAAAACGGCTCAAAACCTTGGTCAAATTCTAGTGCCGTATTTACAACAAAACTATTACCTACTTATTCAAAACAAATATTCCAGCTTTTACTTAAAACTAAAAAATACGAAATAAAAAAGTAATTTAAAAAAATTCAATGACTTCAAAAAGATTATTAACTCAAAATTATTAAATAATTTTAATTTCGGAGTTAATTTCTTATTGAAGTTGATTTAATTTTTTTAAAGTACTTTTTTTTTAGACATGGGTCTCTAAAAGATTTTGGTCTTCTAATGATGTACGCTTTTTTAATACACGGGCCTCTTTTTAACTTGTCAACTTTTCTCAAAGTTGTTCCCAGTAACTAAGCTTGAACACCCCGACCACAGGCCCCGACGTACCTATGTCAAGCTAGATTATAGGCTAGGTTAGAACTGTGACAAACTGTTACATCCAAGTTGGTCACAGTTACTTGTTATTTAGAATTTTGAGGACACTAAAATGGGAATTATTTGAGGCCTGGTAGCCTTATTTTACATGGAGCGACTATCTATCTGACTTCCACAACCCAGTTACTGGGTAAGACTGGTTGTCAGACTTTCGGTCTTCTGACGACGACCCGTAACGCCTGTCAAAGATCCACGAATGATATTATTCCAACAGCTTAACGTGCTTTCCGAAGCAGGGAGGGACCAACCGCGGCAAGCGTAATTTAACCTGCATCAGGTTAAATTACGCTTGCCGCGGTTGGTCGATCCGTACGCCTGAAATTACTTATAGCCACAAGCATAAATGAACACTAATAAGTGTTCGTTTATGTTGATAAGGAATCAAAATGTGAATTATATACGGTTTGATAAATACATGCCTTGTTGTTACGTCACCACGCCACTGACCATGTTGTTTGTCCACAGCTCATCGAGGCTCTCCACTTCATGCACTACAACTCACACATGATGCATCGCAACGTGTGCCCGCAGGTCATCATCGTCACCAAGAGGGGAACCTGGAAGCTATTCGGGCTCGAGTTTGCTGGTACGTGCATATATTTATATCCGAATAATAGCAGAACTAAAACGTCAAATTAAATTGCATTAAATAAACGCTGGGTAAAATAAAAATAAAACTAAATTTAAGAGCGTTTACGCCGAACGGCATTTCATACAAACTTTCAAGCCCTTGTTTTTCGAAATGAATGAACCGATTTTAATGAAACTTCATACGCATAATCAGGATACAAAGGTCTAAAAAGTTAGTAGAGAACATTTTCGAAATGTCTTATTTAAAAAAAGATAACTGGAAATCTCTGTTTCTATGGAAAATTTAAAATCGGTCGAAAATGTTCTTATGTAACTTTTTAGACCTTTGTATCCTGCCGATGCGTATGAAGTTTCATTAAAATCGGTTCATTAATTTCGAAAAATAAGGGTTTGAAAGTTTGTATGAAATGCCGTACGGCGTAAACGCTCCGGAAAACAAAGCAATCGGACGCGTAAAATGATTTTGTATTAAAAAATCATCATCGTCTATTGCTATTTAGTTTGATGTCCGAAGATGGTGTCGGTTTTTATTAATTAACGTCTAACAATTAAAAAAAGTAGCAAAAGTAATTTAATAACAGACTCAAGTAAGTATATGTGGCAAGGGGCAACAATTCAGGATACAATTCAGGAATGAAGATACGGGCCCGTTCTTAAGTAATTCGTCCAAACAAGTGACAAATTAAATTTTTCGAAAGCACTAAAACACGTTGCGAGTGGGGACAACTGCCAAATCGTGTTGTCATTCAGTTCGGGATCCAAAGTAATCTTATGTTCGTAGGTGATACGGATTATGAAACGTCCGTAACTTTGGCTAAAACTACGCACTTCGTGTCAGGGAGTTGACATAAAAATCTCAAATTAAGTCGTTGAGAAAACAAATTGTCAAGCGCGCCGCGGCCTGGCCTAATAGGAAACTACTCGGCGTCCATCCATCTGACAAGTAAAGGAAGTTTTCTGTGGACATACAGAGCTAAACCCGCAACATAAAAGACATGCTTACATTTATCGTTTCTAAAATAGTCTATAACGGCGACGTCGTTAAAATATGCCCGCCCATACATAGAATCACCCACATCTCCACTAGTCGTCTCCACTAGTCTCTAGGATGCATATTGCATATCCGGTACGGCTCATAAATTCTTCCCTATCCTAAGGGAACGTCTTCCCTACCATTACAGTGCCCCCTGGTCTACTCCTTGATATGCAATGATCTCTGTAGCACCATGAAACTTGAGGTTTCAGGGGCTAGTGCAAATCTTTTTTTTTTTTTTTGCGGATGGGAAATCATCAAATGACTCCTCCCGCTCTGGGTGGAGCGGAAGGGAGTGTCAGACTCTTACTGACTAAAACCCACCCGTGTTCCTTCCTTAGCCCTTTATGTTCCGGGCCAGCGGTAACCCTTTCAGACAATCTGGGGTTCATTCGTTTAATCGAGTCTGGTCAGACCTCGCTGGGGTCGGTGTATGTCATTCATACATTCTATAACTTCACCTAATGCTTTCGTACAGACGCCAGCACATCAACCTACTACAATCTGTCAATTTTGTTTAATAGATTTTCAAGTTTATCGCTATAGCATAAGGTTCAAAGTTGATTGGGAAAATTTGACAGTTTCGGGTAGCTTAATGTGCTGGCGTCTGTACATTACGTCATTAGCCATCAAAGACTTGTAGCAGTCCTATGAATTCATTTCGTGTTTGAAACATCTTTAAGTAAACGGATAGTTATAGATGTGAAGCACTTATAATGTCGCTTAGCGTATTTATCTCAATCAAGGTAGTTTTGGGAAAGCTTTGCGAACTTCACAAGTCGCGATTCTCTAGAATATTTAATGTAAATAGTTGACTACCGTCACTTTGAACAAAGGACCGCAATCTTTAGCACCTAACAACCGACCCGCTTTTGATAAATCTTTGTCATAAGAAAACAAAATTGAAAATATTTCAGAAAAAAATAACTATGTACGTAATTAATATATGACATGTAACAACAACATAGACAGTAGACAAACTTCTATACCTAAATATATCTACAAATGGCATTCTCTTAATGTCATTCCCAAAACATTTCTGAAAGCAGCGTATCACCTTGGGCAAACCGCAATGACTACAAATTCTAGACAGTCCTTTATACAAGGATTTGACGGAAAATTCGACGCAAATAAAAATAACGACTAGGATTGCAACACAAAATGCTCTACAACACAGGGAGGAACAGTCAACAAACCAAAAACGGAGTTAAATATGATCCTTTTTATGTTAACTTAAACTTTTTGTGTCAGGGTGCTGTGGCGCAGTCTGGGAGAGGCCTATGACCAGCAGTGGACTGCGATAGGCTGAGTTGATTGATTGATTGAAACTGTCCCACTCTCGGCAAAGGCCTCCCCCAAATCCTTCTAGAACTCTTTTCCCGCACCCCCTCAAACCAGCCCCCCCCCGGTACTATTAAGTGACAAAAACATAAACAGCATACTTCTAAGTACCTAAATATCTCTGTACAAACCAATAATGTGGCAATATTACTTTAGAAACAGTTGATATCTCTCGGGCCAAAGCGTTTTGAGAACAACTTGAGCAACAGGTAAGCAAGTAACAGGACAAATCGATTGCCAATTAAGACTCAATTTCCACTTGACTCCATTATTATTATGTACACATAAACAATTGAAACAACGTCAGAAATGACAGATTCCGTGAATATTTCAAACTCAATCAAGCTCAGTAAAACTAGAACTTGAAAGATACAGAAACGATTCTTTGTATTCGCAGGAATCCTTTGAAAAGAAAATCATTGCGGAGTAGATATGGGACTTTTCTGTGTGACGTCGATTACCGAAGATTTCTAATAAAGACCTAGTAATGATGCTTGAGCGGTTGAGCCGGTCGACCGCGACGAGCGGGAAACGAGACCGCAACCTACACGTAACTTTTATGCTAAAGTAAAATTGAACTGTGCGAGACAAAGTGGGTGGAACAGGGGGACAGACCACCCCAAGTGCACTTATCATGGCTGATCCTTTCAGCCCCCCTAAATTTCCGTAACCACCTGTTTTATTTCCATTCCTTTAGTGATTTTCGATTCAAGTTCTACGGCAGTAATATCGAGTTCCTTAAGCTGAATTACCAATGCGAACTTTGCTGAGAGCGGTCGGGATTTATCAAGTTTTTATTAAATGTTTTTTTATTCCTTTCTTGTCTTTGAAAATGAAAATCTTTTGATTACTTGAATAGTATTTTATCCAAACCAAATGGAAGCATTTATAAGATACCCAAAAGCTCTCTGAGCTCTGAAAAATCAAAGAACAATGAAAACCATCTAAAATCTCAAATTACAAACTTTGTTAAGATTTATTATGTTTGGAAAAATCAGCTGGTTGACACATTTTGATTGCACTTGAGTATGTTTTGTATGCCTGACGAAAAATGTCATCGCTGGGGTTTATGTACTGAATCCATGGCAAGAAATTTTTTTACGATGGGTATTCTGTTATTTACCTTAATTTACAGTGCTAGGGAAACATTTGAAGGCCCATTGTCACATGCCACAAGGGAAATTAAACATTATAACATCAGCCGCCACTTGACAAAATAAGCAATGGTCGACGAAACCATTTAACTCATGAAATTAAAGTAGCCTTTATTAAAATACATGTAACTACTATTAGGCTCTTTGATTGACCCACCGACTGGAGGCAAAGGGCTTCAGACACGGAATTAACAAAAAATATCATTGCGTGTTCACTCGTTTTGTAGTTATTTTAGGGGGAGGCCTATAACTAGTAGTTGCATTCAAGAATTACTAGATAATTGAGTTGAGATTCGAAACTCACGAATCATTATTTAATAGAGTTTTGAATAATCTCTCTTATAGCACTGTTATTGGCCGGAGGCAATGAATACAATGTTTAGGAATTATAGTACTAGAATTTAGTAGTTAATAGAGTAGAGAATCACAAATTATGAATTACTAATTAATAGAGTCGTGGATCAACTCTCTTGAAGGTCTATAGACAGCCCCAAAGCGCCCTCCCTTCACCACTTCCTAGTGTTTGGTCTGGGGAGATGAAGTGGCACAACAAACTCCCCAGCAACACGTCTCTGTCTGATTATTTATATAACTTTAATAACTCTATCAGCCTAGGATAGTTATTATAATGAAGGACTCACCCAGTCACACCAGCAAACACACACACTCATCACTTTTACTAGATTAGTCTATTCTAATCTGGGCTTCAACCCAACTATATTTAAATTAAAACCTAATATTCGCTATCTCGCGACAGCCCACTCGGACATGGCCTCAAAATAAGGTTGGGAATTCATTGGTAAGGTGATTAAGGAAAGGAAATCTACTTTTCTTTTGTTTATGAACGTTACAAGACTTGAGATGAATACAAAAGGGTAATTGACACGTCGCAGAATACATTGTTTTGAGTTACGTTACTGAAAGTTCTTACAATAATCTGGTAACCCACCCCAGCGACGTAGGGACATGGCCACTTTATAACAGCGGTTACGTCGTACGTGTGGTGCCAGTCCTACTTCTAAAGTGCATAGGCCCTAGAGAGGACCTGCTACGTTCGAGCAGGACACGTTCCCTATACTCAAGCATGCCTTACTCAATCTAGGTAAAGGAAAGGTAAAGGACTGCGAAGTGTCTCTACCGCGCGTACGCGTACGCGTACTGTAATAATAACCCCTTATAACGGCCTACTCACCCTTTACTAAGACAATACAAAACTAGCGCAAGCGTACCGCATCGTCAGTCGGTAGCAGAATTCCTTACGAATTGCCTTGCTATAGGCCGAAGTGGTTATTTTAAATCGTCACTTCACACTTCCCTTAATCTACCCAAGTTGGGGATGCTTGCAGTGTAATCGGCAGTCGTGCAATCATTCTTGTCTGCCTAACTAGCAACGGCGCGTTTCCACTGGGCATCCAAATTATGTGTCTCGCTAAATATTATTTTTTGTATCAGTAAGATGCCTACGGGGGCCGGGTGTGATTTAACGAGACACAATTTCTAACGTTCCTTAGAACGGCTATCAAACCAGTTAGGGGTACTTGGTGAAGCCTACCCCCGCTCCCGGGAAGTGTGCGTACATCAAGTACAATGTAAGATATCCTGCAGTTGTCAGTCCACAGGGGAAAGGTAGCCATCACTAACGTTTGGTTGGTTTGTGTTCGTAAACAAGAACAACAGAATAAAAGGTAGTACTATAAATTCAAATTGGCCCTAACGAGTTGTAAGTTCAGTTCAGCCTTCCATAAGCGGTGTGACTGCCCAAGTGTCATGTCCTAGCTATGGTTGTCTATAGTCTGTTAGTAGCGTAATTGGGTGCAGTCTGTTGGTAAGTATTACACCCCATAGATGGCTTTCCCCGAGTCCCTAGAACCAAACGCATGTGTAGGATACCTCGAGTTAGTCATTAAAAGGAACAAGGAGGGATAAAATATTTAACACTCACCCAATCCAATCGTTCACAAACACTCACAGAGATTCACGCGCCTTACACGCTACTTACATTATAGTAAACTAATATAACCTAGTCTAAAACAACAATTATTATTTAACGTATTAAATAACACTCTCGCTCTCACGATCTCTCAATCAGGCACACAGTTTCGTTGCTATTCCCTAAGGTCTAACTCTGCTCGTCTAGCCTACGTCAACCACTCACTCTCGTGGTCTCCTAGTCTTCACTCAATCTCCTAACTTAACTAGCCTGGACTCGCAAGTCGGTCTCCTAAAGCGGGTCGACCCCGACTGCCGTCCGGACTCCGTCCTAGTTATCATTTCTCACATCCTATACCACCATGCTCACAGCCCAAATTCCCACACTTTCGCAGCATCTGTTTATCGCCTTTTTTATACAATTTCTCAATTGTTTCAAGGGTCCGTTTTGAGTTTGGGTCGTTCTTAAAATTCGTACAAAATACTGCATCTCAAGTGACGAAAAATATTGGTTTCGACTGATGGCTGGCATAAGTGCCAGTCTGTTGCCCATAAAATAGAGAATTAATGTATCTCCAAGTGACGGCGCAAAGTGCCGTTTTTAAAATAAATATAATATTTTGTTATTAAATAGGTGTAAGTGAGAGACAGTCACAATGGTGTACAAGGGACTGATAAATAATCGGTGTTGCGCTAGGGATGCGCGAGATGAGATTAGCGAATATCGAAATTAGACCTGACTAGATTTTGTTTTTGATCCTATAGCTGCTATAGTGTGGTTTTATAAGACTGAATCTTATGATTGGTTTATCCAGATACCAATTGATGCAAAAATAATATAATCACATTAATTTAAAGTTAAAGCTTCACATTATTTTAGTAAGGAGTTATCGATATTATCAATCATAAGTCATGTCACTAGCGGTTACATTGTAGAAAACTTTGGCGTATAAGAACACTCCTTTTTAAACGTTTAATTTCTCCTTTTTTGTCATCATGTTTCTCAATGTCCATGGTATAATTTAATTCGTTTCAAGCAATTAAATATGGACAACAGCTTATATATTTAAGGTATTAAAAAGACACAAAAGTAATGATTTATTTGTTTATTTCGTGATAAAGTGCACCGCATTTTTTGTCACATGTTTGTCATATTAAACATATTCGTTGCTTGCTTGTCACGTATTAATATGTGACAATGCGTTCAAAAGGTTAATTGAAATAAATGCTTTAAGTTTGAGTTTGAATTTTTTCTTCAAAATATCAGTGATGAAATATGAGGATTTCAGTGTTCTACGGGAGCACTAAGGCCGTGGAGAGTGGCAGGTGTGTTATAAGCCGCACGAAGGACGCCTAAGCCGAAAAGCATATTCAAACTATAACTGTAATCCGATTGGAAATTCTCCGTTATGAATTATGTGTGTATGCAAACCGAGAAACAAATGTCACCTATGAAATAAATTATGCTCGAGTTGAGTGAATGAGTTGAGTGCAGTAAAAGCGTGCGTGGAAGTAGGTACTGTATGATCGTTAGAAAAGATCGATTTATTATTCAAAGATTGCCACAGCTAATAAATACTCTAGATAGTTACACATCTCCTTTTTCTATAAAACTTGTGATTATGATCTGTGCTTGTCATGTGACATTAATTGACAATTTGACATATTCAAAACCTATTTTCAAAGTAAACAAACCAATGATACATTACATTTAAGTTAATGCCTAGTACCTACAATTATTGCGGCTTTAAACATTTAGAAATCGTTTAAGGAGGAATACATTTAGAAGTAAAGAATTCAACAAGTCATACATCAAAATATCTCAAGAGCTTATGAATTTTAACAAAACAGTTTACAGGATTATACACACAGTGCAGTGGGTTTGTTTTGATAAGACAATGCTAATATTAATTGAACAATGAGTGATTTTGTTGTGATGTACATTATGCTTGTATGCCAAAGTAAAGTTATTTAAACTAAATTGTTTACTTATTTCTTACCCTACTGAATCTAACATTGAGGTATTAGAATAATGTATAGGCATATAAATTACACTATCACTGTAATGTTTTTAGAGAACCATATAGTTAGGTAATTAACAGTCTTTGCACAGACACTTTCTTGGAATCACTTGTCTGCCTGATCTGGTGGTGATAACTTCCTTATCTCTCTCTGGTGTTGATTCAAAGTTTGTAAATGTATTAGATGAATCCGGGGTAGCGAAAGGAGAGGATGAGCATGAATTCTCCTTGGTAGGGATGTTATAATCTTGTGTAGGAGCTTCTATTCCTATCTCCTGTGACGGAGAGCACGGTCTCATCTCTGGTAACAACAATTGAGTTGCATCTTGGTTTTCCTGAGTTTCTAGATATTTAACAGTCTCTGGTTGCTGTTGACTCTGTGCCAAACCTGATTGAGACTGTTTTGACTTCTCATCATGCTGTTGCGGTTGGTCTGAAACAATATGCTTTAATGGACTCGAAGGGGATAAGAGAAGTGGAGTGAGGGGAGGTAATGCAGGAGTGGAAACAGGAATGCTATGTTGATTAGGCAATTCGATGATTGCTCTCCTGTTCTTTCTAATTTCCTTCCCTTTCTCTGTCAATATTAGGTAGCTGCGGGGCTCTTGTCTTTTTTCAGTGACTGTCCCACATATTTGATCATCAGGTAGAAATACTCTATTTCCAACTGTTAATTCAGGAAGTTCTTTAGTTTTATGTCTTTTATCATATGTTTCCTTAGCTTTTTCTCTTCTCTTATTGAGTTTTTGTCTGTATATTTCCAAATCTTGCACCTTGGGTTTAAGTGCTGTTGATGTCATTGGAATTACTGTATTCAAGAGTCTAGACATTGCAATTTCAGCTGGAGCTGGTCCCAATTGAGTGGGGGTTGTTCGGTAATGAAGTAATCCAAGGAGTGGATCTTCTGGATTCCTTTCAAAAATCTTTTTGATTATCTTTACTCCAATTTCTGCAGCTCCATTACTTTGAGGAAAGTGTGGGCTTGATGTGATGTGAGTAAAATCCCAATTTCTTGCAAATTCTTGGAAGTTTCTTGAAGAGAACTGCGGGCCATTATCGGTCCTCAAGATCTTAGGGATTCCATGTCTTGCCATGATCGATTTTAAGTGGTTGATTATAGCTTGGGAGGTAGTAGATGTGAGTGAGATTACCTCTGGGTAATTGGATAATATGTCTCTAACTACAAGATATTCTTTTCCTCTGTATGTGCATAAATCAGCCGCTATGATTTCGAAAGGGTATTCTGGGACTTCTCCACTAATTAAAGGTTCTGGTTTTTGTGTAGCTAACTTGCTGCATGTTTCACAAGTTGCTGACCATTGGATGATGTCATTATCCATAGTAGGCCACCACACTGCTTGCTTGGCTCGCTGCTGACCTTTAAAACTGGTGACATGTCCAGTGTGAATTTTGGTATGTCTCTTCTCATGTTTGAGGGGATATATAACCGTAGACCAATAGCTATTATATCTTCTAGTAAAATCAAGCTGTCTCTGTGATTATAGAAAGGTTTCAATTCTTCCTCTATGTATTTGTAATGAGGCCAACTTTCCTTTATGTATCTGTAGAGTTTCTTTGATACATTATCCTCTTGTTGAGCTTCTCTGACTTTTTTAAGTCGTTCATCAGAGAAAGGCATGTCTTTGATTATGCTGAGGAATGTTGTCTTGTCAAGTCTGTCTTCTTTTTCTAAGATATCTTTATCTTCTTCTTGTGTTGAGAGTGGTGCTCTTGACAACAAATCAGCTGTGTACATGTACTTACCTGGTACATGCACTATATTGTAGTTAAATGGTGTCATCCTCATGCGGAATCTTTGGAGTCTGGTTGGGAGGTCTGATATAGGTTTGGATCCTAGTATGGATACGAGTGGTTTATGATCCGTACGTATGGTAAAGACTTTTAGACCTTGGAGGTATAGTTTGAATCGTTCACAGGCCATAGTTGTTGCACATGCTTCTTTTTCTATCATTGCATACCTTTGTTGAGTAGGTGTGAATGAAGAAGACCAAAAATGAACTGGTTTCCATTCATCTCCATGTTTTTGTTCTAATACAGCTCCTATTCCCTGCTGGGATGCATCTGCTGAGACTCTGGTCTCCAATTGGGGGTCATAATGTGCTAACTGAGGGGCTGAGGTTAACAGCTTTTTGATTTTTTGGAATGCAGTAGAATGTTCATTATTCCACTCTCTCGAAGAGTCTTTCTTTAACAAGTCACGCAGAGGTTTTGTCACGTCAGCTGTGTTTCCTAGAAATCTGAGGTGCTGATTGACTGCTCCCATGAAACTTCTCAATGCTGTTAAGTCTTTAGGTATGGGTAAGTCAATTATTGCTTTTACCTTGTCTTGAAGGGGTTGCACTCCATTGGCTGTGACTTTATATCCCAGAAATGTGCATTCTGTTGTTCTGAAAATACACTTCTCATGATTCAAGGTTACTCCAGCATTGTGAAGAGCTTTTAATACTTCTCGCAGGTTTGTATCATGTTCTTCTACTGTTCTACCATAAACCAGGGTGTCATCAACATGGTTTACACAACCTTTTATGCCTGACAATATTACAGCCATTTTCCGCTGGAAAACTTCACTAGACGAGTTCATTCCCATGGGCATTCTATTAAATCTGTACCTTCCAAATGGAGTAATGAAGGTTGTGAGGTTTTTACAGTCTTCAGTTAATTCTACTTGAAAATAGCTTTTCACTGCATCAATTTTGGAAAATGTTTTGGCTCCAGCTAGTTGTGCTAAACATTCCTCGACTGTTGGCAGAGGGTGAAATTCTCTCATCACTGCCTTGTTCAGCGCTGTGTAGTCAACCGTGATTCTTACCTTATCGGTGTTACCCTTCTCTACTACTGGTACCATAGGAGCGCACCACTCTGTAGCGTGTGAGACCGGTTCTATTACCTTCATGTCTTGGAGAGTCTTCAAAGTTTTCTCTACTTGAGGTCTGATAGGTATAGAGATGTGTCGTGGCATTGTAACTGCATAGGGTGTTGCATCTTTCTTCAACTGTATGTGGTACTTGCCTTCCATTACACCAAGACCTTTGAACATTTCTTTATATTCATCTTCAGGGTGGGTGTTGTTAGAGATTTGCACCTGCATAATTTGTGCTCCCTCATGCCACTTTATTATGCCAAAAGCATCACATTCTGGTAGTCCAAGTAGTGGGGTATGTTGGTCTTCCAGTATATATATATCAGTAAGTTTTGTATTACCTTGCCAAGTCATCTGAACATTTTTGCATATTCCACGTCCTGGTAATACTATGCCACAGGGTCCCAAAAGTTTCTCTTGTACTTGTGTAGGCTTAGGTAGTTTCAGCTTGATCCTAAGTTCTGGGCTGATCACTGTCTCCGATGCTCCGGTGTCTATTTTAAACTTTATCTTCTGTCCATTGACTGCTATGCTTGCAAATTTAGGTTTGGAGCGTGCTATCTTCGGTGTAGTAACTGAATCGATGATCTTCACTTTCTCAATACTTCCAAAGAAGAAGTTTTCATCTGCTATCTCATTTACACTCTTGGATGTACTTTCTTTTTTTCCACTTTCTTTTTCTTGCACACAGCCAACCAATGACCACGGACGCCGCATCCATTGCACGTAGACTTTGTTGCTTCACACTCAGAGAACTTGTGTTTTGGTTTACAACCACATTTTCTGCACATATCTGATGTTTGGCCTTGCTTAATAGGCTTTTTAAATTTATTTACTTGATGTACCTCTGGTGGAGGGTTAGGTAGAGTGGGGTTTAGTACTTCCATGTTAGCTTCAACCATCTCGGCGTGCCTCACTCTATTAATCACCATTTCTAGTTTAGGTTCCTCTTCAAGGTTTTGGATAGCCTTAGACAATTCTGTATTTCTCATGCCGGCCACGATTCTGTCTCGTATAAGTTCGTCTTCGAGCTGCCCAAATTCGCATTTCTTGGCTAAGCCATGTAGGTCAGTTATGAAGTCATCTATGCTTTCTAGCTCACTCTGTATTCTTTGGTTGAAGCGTGCTCTGGCATACATTTTCGTCTTTCTTGCAGTGTAATAGGTGTCGAATTTAGTTTTGACTATATCGTAGGACTTTTTATCCGAGTCACTCAATTTCATAGAGGTTAGTATGTCATTTGCTTTGCTTCCCAATAAGTATAAGAAAGTGTTTACTTGTGTTTCGCTTGGCATATACCTGAGACGTGTCGTTTCCCTGTACTGCTCAAATCTGGTGATCCAGTTTGACCAGTCGGCGGCTTTGAAAGTAAATTGTTGAGGCGGTGGTGTGGACACTCCGGGTAGTAAAGATGCAATATCCATCTGAGTAGTAAGACCTGATGCTGGCTGGGACTGTTGTGTCAACTGCAATTGTAGTTGTTGTATGAGTACCATTTGTGCATCTACTTGGCTTTTTAACTCGTCCATGATGAAAAATTACACTTTTTTACGGATCGCACGCGCTGTCACCATGTATGATCGTTAGAAAAGATCGATTTATTATTCAAAGATTGCCACAGCTAATAAATACTCTAGATAGTTACACAGGTACTACAACAATACCGATTTCTACTGGCATGGATGCCGATGAAACTACAGGCACATTGAAAGATAATTCTGCTTTGTCTCTGGAATGCAATGTTTCTGGTATTCCAAATATCCAAAAGCGTTCTCGGTAACCACTTCACACCATCAGGTGAGTTCAGGTTTTGATTGCATCGAATCACATTATAAGCTTGCAACGACAAAATTAAATCCTGGATACAATAATAACGTTAACAGTTACGAATTCAATAACCCTAGAGATAATTTGTCCCCGCAGAACGCAGACGAATTAGCAAATTAATGATGGAACCAATTATTTATTAGTTCGAAAAATGCTTTCGTCATTCGTATTTTTAGAAAGAAAAAAATACATACATAATATACAAAAACAAACTTTTTCACTTTTTTAGACTGCGTAGGTACATACAGCCCCACACGAATAAGGTATAGTTGCAAAACATAGTACACAATTTATTTAATCAAAACAAAGTAAACACTTTGACATTCAACCTTTATAGATTGAATGCTTACTAAGCCTTAGTATTTAATTCGTGTGTTGATCAAGGAGTCCGATTTAATGAAATACAGTAAGGTATTATTACCACTTTACAAATCCGGGGACAGTAAAGACACCAATAATTATAGATCTGTATCCGTGTTGCCCGTTTTCAGCAAGGTGTTTGAAAAGATAATGCTTAATCAAATGCTCAATCATTTTAACACGAATAAAATCCTTCACGATCAACAGTATGGTTTCACCAAAGGACGTTGTACGACTGACGCCAGTGTAACATTATTAAAACACATTTTTAACGCATGAGAAGAGGCCCAAGACACCATAGGAATCTTTTGTGACCTCTCCTAGGCATTTGATTGCGTGCATCACGAAACATTGCTTTTGAAACTTGAGCATTACGGACTTGGAAAACTTGCGCTCAGTTTAATAAGTGGGTGCCACAAGGGTCGATATTGGGTCCTTTCCTTTTTTTAGTGCATATTAATGATCTCATCATTTCAGCCGAAAGACGTCCACTGCTGGACATAGGCCTTCCCCAAAAGGGGAAGGAAAGGGAGGGGAAGGGGAAAGGGGAAGGGGGGGGGGGGGAGGGGGGTTTGCCATAATCGCCACGCTTGGCAGGCGGGTTGGCGATCGCAGTATGGTATGGTGGTGGAATGCATAGAGAACGCTGCTGCCCATTCTCCGGTACGCCCCTTAGTCGCCTTTTACGACACCCACGGGAAGTATGGGGTGGTGCTATTCTTTAAGTCCGGCACCACACAGACAGTGATGACAATGATCTACTCCATTTATTAAAAAATCAAGCACAAATGGTGTTATTTTCTTATGACACATCCTTAATTTTTAAGGTGACTAGACGTGCTACAAATTTTGACGACGTAAATAATGCCCTACCGCAGGTTCAAAATTGGTTCACTGCTAGTAATTTAGTATTAATTGGAAAAAAAACCGGCCAAGTGCGAGTCGGAGTGCGGACTCGCACACAAAGGGTTTCGTACCACAAGGCATAAAACGCCGAAAAAAACGTTTCTTTTATACCCCTTTAAATTTTAACTTTATTTTAATTTTATTATTTGTTGATGTAGCGGCAACAGAAATACATCATCTGTGAAAATTTCAACTGTCAGACGGACAGTGGAGTCTTAGTAATAGGGTCCCGTTTTTACCCTTTGGGTACGGAACCCTAAAAACTAAGTGCATAAGATATCCTTTACCAAATGTCAAGGGAAGTCGTCGTCGTCGTTTCAGCCGATAGACGTCCACTGCTGGACATAGGCCTCCCCCAATTTTGGGAGGGTTTGCCATAATCGCCACGCTTGGCAGGCGGGTTGGCGATCGTAGTATGGTATGATGGTGGAATACATAGAGAACGCTGCTGCCCATTCTCCGGTACGATCCTTAGTCGCCTTTTACGACACCCACGGGAAGTAAGGGGTGGTGGTATTCTTTAAGTCCGGCACCACACAGACACAAGGGAAGTGATTGTGAGATGTTTTCCTAGGGATCACGCTCGACTCAAGGTAACAATGGGGTCCTCATTTAATATCTCTTGCAGGATGGCTAAGTTCAGCAGCATAAGCTGTCAGAAAAATCCGTCAATTTACTGATGTAGATACCGCGAGACTAGTTTATTTTAGTTACTTTCATAGTATCATGTCTTATGGTATTTTACTTTGGAGACGGGCTGCAGACATCGATTCTATTTTTTTATATGCAGAATAGAGCCATCAACTATAGCCATATATAATCTCCGCATGCGCGATTTCTAAGGGAATTGTTTAAGGATATTAACATCATGACGGTGCCTTGTCAATGTATCTACGAAAACATCATGTATGTAAGGAAAACTTTACACATTTTTAGTAAAAGAGGTGAATGACATAATTGTAGTACTAGAAATCGGGACCTATTAGTTCAACCTGGTTTCAGACTTACTAAAGTAGACTCATATTTTATGGAGTACTGTTTAAGATGATATAATAAAATACCTCCCCACATTCTTCAACTGAATGAGACAAAATTCAAGTCTTGTATAAAACGCACACTATGCAGTCAGGCATATTATAAGTTAGGGGATTACATCGCTGATAAAAATGCCTGGCTTAATGCTGGTTCTGCTCCACAACCGCAACTAATTGATTAACACTTGAAAATACTGTTGGAGCTGCTGAAGATTGTAAGACTATCTTCGCATTAACTCAATTTCCTTTGTATTGTATAATTGCATAGCACAGATGTGAGTTCTATGTATGTACTTATACCCTGTGTACCATTTACCGGGTAATATGTCTTTCATTGACTTGAATGTGCCCTGGCGGCTAATAGTTTGTCATGCTCATACAAATGTCTCGCTGACAGTGGCGTGTGTGTTGGATCATTTAGCTCCCTTCAAAATGGTTGAGCTAATTGGTGCTGATCTATGCGTCATGCTCGCGAACGGGCGCCGTCAGTTGGGGCTGGTCATCACTTAGCTGCCTCGGCTTATTTTTTATTATTTTATTTTTGGATTGTAGTTTTCTTACTATTTACTGTACTCTGGACGCTTTTAACGCGTACGTCTTTTTTACATCGTTCTCACATATACATAATTGTAAATTCAACATTAATGATGTAACTAATATTTTTGTAAAATATTAATTTTAAAGAAGCCCGAAAGTCTGACAACCAGTCTTACCAAGGGGTATCATATTACCAGTAGCTGGGTTGTGGAGGTCAGATAGGCAGTCGCTCCATGTAAAATACTGGTATTCAGCTGCATCCGGTTAGACTGGAAGCCGACCCCAACATAGTTGGGAGAAGGCTAGGCAGATGATGATGATGATTAATTTAAAAGAGTGTCCATGGAGTTTCTTGCCCGTTCTTCTCCATAGGTACCTACGCTTTGGAATGGGCAACTAGCTTCATTTTTTCTAACTGACCGACTTCTTGGCTGACCAAAAGTGCCTGTAAATGGTTTAATTGAAATAAGTAAATGCTTTGAGTTTGAATGTCACTTGCACGTCATAAAACGACAAGATCTGTTTGTCTTTGTGACAGTTAAATACTAGTTTAAACTTTAGTGAACTTTCAATTTACTGAGAACTGTTGTAAAAGCAATTACGAAGTCGACGATGGATACATACTTGACACAGTAAACAGAAGAGATACATCTACAGGCAGCTTAATACAACTTAATATCTACTATAATCTCGGCAACACCAGTCTGAGCATGTCTTACGTAGGTACCTTTAGAATCCCCAGTAATACCCACAAGCAAGCTTATATTATGGTTCCTATAGAGTTGTTATGGACCAAGTAATAAATAGGGGCATTTTACCTAATGCCCGCGCATTATGTATATTGACAAGCTACTTAGGGCGAAATAAATAATTATAATTTGAACTTCCTTGTTTATCACATTGCCTCGACATTATAAATATTGATATGTGGTCTTTGGGCAATCTGATAATACTCAGGTACATTGCACGGGGTTCGGTGAGGAGAACAAATGACATGATGATGATGATGACGATGATGTATTTTAGATGTTCAGTGTGAAGAAACTTTAAATTTAAATTCAATGTCTGAAGACGAAATGCCTTCATCAGAACACAACGTGAGGCGTAAGAAAGAAAATGTTATGCGACTTAGGAAAACGGTTTTATGTTTTGCAGAAACAAGCTAATGAAATCTTGGACGCATCTAACGCTAAATATCCCGTAGCTAATGTTGGCGACACTGTGAGGGTCCGTGTTCCAGATGTTGATCGAGATCGTAGTGACGGAAGAAATATACTTGCTATTGTAATTGAAATAACACCCGCTACTCTAAGTTAGGAACAAAACATGATGTTTCGAATCAACTTTATTGGAGAAACCAGTTTACAGTATGCAAGGAAAGATTTATTTCGCTTGCAGATGTTCCGGAGACAGAGATTTCACTGAGAGAAAGTGTGTCGTCTATATATCGCGGGCAAGGATACAGTCGTTGTACTTGCAAAGGCGGCTTTAATTGCGACAAATGCAGCTGTCGCAAAGACGAAGTAATTATGCAACTCATCAAAGCAGCAATTGTTGTTGTTACAAATAATTATGACATTTATTTTGTGTAAATCCTCAATTGTTTAAGTTTTCTTCTAAATGATGAGTCTGATTATTTAATATTGTGAGTCATAGCATCTATAGAAGAAAAGAAGTTTTATATTTTTTGTGATTATAGCTTTGTTTTTGTTATCTATAGATTTTTTAAGTTTAATTTCATTTAATTGTAACCAAAGTTTTCACAACAGTTTGACATTTAATTATGGTAAAGTCCAGTCAATTTAAGTTTTTATTATCATAGATCAGCAGAGTGTCTATGAATGAAAAGTTTTTATTTGAAACGTTTACGTTTGAAATAAAAATAATAGCAATAAAACCTGGTTTTAATTGATCTGCCCCATAGGTGATAAGCGTTATAAAAAATGCCCTGTCGATTTGATTATTTCAATAGCTGTTATCACTGCTGCTGTTATTATATTGGGCATATTTAAAACTGCCCGGGCAATTTTTATAATGTCCTAATAATCACTTGGTCCATAACAGAGTTGTAATGTACACAATCACAATGGAAATCGGCTTTGCTTCTATACCAAACTTACTTCTGGCCGCGACTTCGGCTGCGTGTAGTTTCTTGTTTTAATATAAAATAAAGCTTTTTCATCTCTCATACTCGGAAAGTAGTGTTTGTTTGATCCGGATAGCGGGTGGAAAACGCAGCTTCCCACCCTTGGGCGGGAAAGTCTCATAGTAATTGCTTCCCTCCCTAGGGAGGGAATGAAATTTAAAAATAGAACTTAATTTAGTTAGGTAGTCAGCTTAGTCAGACATACGACACCCTTAATTGATTATGTAAATATTTATTATGCTACCCATCAAATCTTATGAATGTGCGTTAATTAGGAGAGTTGGATAAAAAGCTCATATGTTAACGCCATTAAATCTTTCAGATTTAGCGCACAAGTTAATAATTTACCTTGAATAAATTCAACATACATAGGTACGATACACCATTTTGATGTTAGTTGTGGTCGAGGCTAAAAAACATAAAAATTGGGGATTTCGAACATCCTGACTTTACCATAATGGGGCTGTGAATATACATCATTTAATTATTTGACGAATTTATCCACAGTTTAAGGTAAATAAGTAGTGGTAATGAAACTTTTTGTGATATCTAATGTCGAAGTTTCGCGCCAATCGTATGTGTTTACATTTTTACTTTTCACAAATTTAAAATGCGACAAATGTTATTGATAATTATTATATCAACACGAAAATGCCCAGGTTTTAACGTAATATTCAAACACAGGTTCAATAATACGTATTAATCATTACCACTACTCAATTTGTGTTCAAAATCGCCGACCATTATTGTTTTTTTTTATTGCAGTGATGTGTGAAAGCGATTATTCCAATCAATTTTTTTTTTTAAATTTCGATTGACTCGAGTAATTAATATGACGAATGTAATCGATATTTGAAAATAAAATAAAATTATTTTAAGCGTTGTTTATAATAATGATTTATGCTTTTCTAATATCATTTCAATCTCTTCTAATATCATGTCAATAACAGACAGGCCAATAGGTACCTCATTTACTGAATTTCGCGCCGAAATGCTTCTATAATTGAATTTATATTCGGAATGCGATCGCTGTTTAAAATTATTTTAATTTATTGGACAATTATTTATTGTGGATTTTATTTTTGATACTTTCTAATAGTTTACTACAGAATTCCCAGTAAACATTTTCTAGGTAGGTTTACCAGAAGTTTTTTTGAGAGTGATGATAATTAATTAATTCTATAGATTAAATATTCTGCAAACACTTTACATTTCAATACATTTTGTTAGTTTAAAGAGTTTTTATTCGTTTCTACAATTTTTTTTTCATTTTTTTTATTGCGAGTAGAATCGATTAGGCTGTATGCAAGTTTTGAATCGTAATAAGAAAGTTGGGTCAGCACTAAGAAGTGTCACGTCGCAACACAATTTTTAGTAATTTTTATCAAGATTGCCTATCGTGTTTTCTAAGTAATTTAAGAAAAATGGTAAAAGTAAGAATGCAGACAGAATGATAATAATACGGGCCCTAGTAACCGGAACGGCCTGCGGTGGTGACACAGAATCTACTCATGTGGCGGTGACGTGGTGTGCTCCATACTTCAAATTTAAAAAAGACTAATGAATAGGTACCTATTATTCATGTAATTAATAACAAAAAATATTTTAGAAAAACTACTATTTTTTACTTTCCTTAAATTCGAAATGAAAAGTAGAGTGTTTAACGCGGGTGAAGTCATCAATTCCCACTCGGACTATAGCCGCCCTCGCTGCGCTCGGGCGTCTAAATGCCTCGTATGGGAATTGATTCCTTCCGACCCTTGTATAACAATCTACTATTGCACGCTGCTTCGTCCAGGTGGATGACGGAAAACATCCCATGGGACCGCAATACCGAGTCTAACGGTATTTTTAGATTTTAACCGGGGTTTACATATACCGACACATATACCATTTCCGACATCTTCAACAATCATCGTCATATTTCAACCAATGTACATCATAATCAGCCCATGTTCCCACTGCTGGGACACTGGCCTCCTCTCCTGTGAGAGGGAGTGGGCCGTAATCCACCACGCGGGCCCAGTGCGGGTTGGTAAATCACCAATGTACACAAAACCTTAATGAGTTTTACACCTAAACCTTCCTCATAAATCACTCCGTCCATTGGAGAGAACATGTCCTTCTGAGCAATTTGTTGCATTGTACGAACAAGTTTATTCTGAAGAATTATCCGATGTTCATTTTGTATGTTTGTACCTTATAGCTTCGTGTTTGCAAACTTCAAAGAGCTTCCTTCCGTTTGAATAAACATAAAATGTGTAAGCATGTAGCATTTGATATAGGTACACAGAAAATGCCGACATCCTGTCTGCAATTTTCCTTCTCTTTGTTTCAAAACTTTACGCTTGTTACGGGTAGTCAGAAGCCCGAAAGTCTGACAACCAGTCTTACCAAGGGGTATCATATTACCCAGTAGCTGGGTTGTGGAGGTCAGATAGCAGTCGCTCCATGTAAAATACTGGTATTCAGCTGCATCCGGTTAGACTGGAAGCCGACCCCAACATAGTTGGGAAAAGGCTAGGCAGATGATGATGATGACGTCCGAAAGGGTAGGCAGAGCTGTACACCCGCGCCCTAATTGCGTAATACATTATCAATCATAATAAATAATTTTGAAGGATATTGCTAATCCATTGCTTCATATGTTCGGGAAAAAAACCTGCTCAACATCGTAAATAACGCAATGAATGTTGTTGAACTCTCAAAATGAAAGCCATTCCTACCGTAATTGTATTATGCAATTACCCTGTTTTAGAGCACCCATCATTTCATCAGTAGGATCTCTGTTTCATATAGTGTAAATATCTTCACACAATTTCCAAGTAAAAGCTTCATTGCTTAGTTAAATTAGACGAAACCAATACGATATTATTTCAAGTTATTATATCTCATTACTAGCTAACCCATGCAGCATACGTTGATTTGCCATATAAATTATTTCTAGCTGCCCGGCCCACTTCGTTCGCGTGGTGTCCTACCCCTTACCCTACCCTACCCCTAGCCTACTCCTGCCCTTCTCCTGCCCTACTCCTACCATTTTAGTAATTTTTGACGTTCAAAAGTGCCTGTTAAGTGCCAATTTAAAATAAATGCTTTGACTTTGACTTTGATGTCAATATTAAATTAACTGTGTGAAAAATTTCAATTTAACCCCCTTACTAATAAAAAATGTTGTATAGCGTCTGTATCTTTAGTTACATAACGGTTTGTCTTCTTATTTCGAAATTCAAATTACTGACGACCGAAAGAGATAAATCGGTGTGTAACTATTCATCTGAAATAATACGTTTATTAGTGGGGGGTAAGAATATAAATATCTACCTATTGGCGTAAGTAACAATTTACCTGTCATATATTTGTATATATGGCAGGTAAATTGTTACTTACGCCAATTATTTCAGTTTGTTAAACATTTTTATTACGTAACATTACTATAGGGACTGTCTGTGTGGTGCCGGACTTAAAGAATTGCACCACCCCTTACTTCCCGTGGGTGTCGTAAAAGGCGACTAAGGGTCTTACCGGAGAATGGGCAGCAGCGTTCTCTATTTATTCCACCATCATACCATACTGCGATCGCCAACCCGCCTGCCAAGCGTGGCGATTATGGCAAACCCTCCCAAAATTGGGGGAGGCCTATGTCCAGCAGTGGACGTCTATCGGCTGAAACGACGACGACTATAGGGACGTTTCCAAAGTTATTTACCACCTTATCTACTAACTTTTAGGTCATTTGTTATTACGGTGTTATTCAGTAACAGTAGGTACCTATCGTGACAAAACATTGTTTTTGTCGAAAACGGGGCCAGACGTGTTCAAATTTGATTCGTATTGCAATTTCACACATTTAATAGGATCAATTATTTACTTTAAACACCTTGTTGGTTCATTACGGTTTGAGCTTACTCAAAATAATTCTAAAACAACAACGTTCTAGTGTTTACCGAGAACTGCACGAAATTCATTTAACTTGCCTAACTAATAACTAGGTAATAGGTTTAACTTGCCTTAATTAAATAGGCAAAACACTTTTGTATCGATATGTAAGGATACTTTTCTCGTGAAATTTTATTTTTTTAATTCGCCTATAATAATCGTATTATTCATGATATCTTCGTAAATATTACTGCGAAAAATGTGAAATAAATTAGTAAGTTGTAACCCAGCCCACAGATGAAGAATTTGACATAATAATAAAAGAACATAATAGCACGTTATCGACTTATTGCATGGGGGCATCGATGTAATAAAAAAAATGCTTTTCGTGTATGTCAGTCTAAGAATCATAGCGCATCAAAAAATTTGCCCGCTTCACTTTCAACGAAAAATATCCCCAAAAAACTGGCAGCATTTCCATACATTATCGTAACTAGCTGTCCCGGCAAACGTTGTTTTGCCATATAAATTATTTCTAGCTGCCCGGCGCTACTTCGTTCGCGTGGTGTCCTACCCCTTACCCTACCCTACTCCTACCCTACTCCTACAGCTACACTACTCCTACCCTACTCCTACCCTACTCCAACCCTACTCCTACCCTGCTCCTACCCTACTCCTACCCTACTCCTACACTACTCCTAACCTACTCCTACACTACTCCTACCCTACTCCTATAAGTAAAAAAAAAGAGAAAAAGTATCCGATGTCCGTCTTCTGTTTCTAAGCTACCTCCCCACCAATTTTCAGCCAAATCGGTTCAGCCGTTCTTGAGTTATAAATAGTGTAATTAACACGACTTTCTTTTATATATATAGATTCGCATTTATTTTCCACGTGTTTTTAACAAACTAATATTTTACAGAAAACTGCCATCCGAGTGATCCAACGAACATGATATCCGTCCCACCGTGGTCCATCAAGGTGGCGAAATTATCACAACCGGAACTGGATTTCTTGGGTAAGTCTTATTAAACTATTAACAGTTGGTAGCACAGTCAGGTGAATAAAGGTGAGTACATAAAAAACAAAAAAAAATCCATCACAAAGAGGTTTTTATTTCAACTACGTAATAATGTTATCATTTATCACTACAAAACGATCACATAGGACGTATTTTTGCTTAGAACCAAAACAGTGCGGAAATGTTAGGTATATTTTTTTATTTTCTATTTACATATTTTACCACAGAGGTTTAATGTATCCCACTAAGTTTAATATAAAATGTATGATGCATTAGATCAAAAAGATACTGGCTGAAAATAAAAATCATCTGAATAAAACCGAATTGGTAAAAAAAAAATGGCGCGCATTTTTTACCATTGTCAAACTTTGATACTTCATATTTCGCAAGAAAAGTTTAAAACAATGGAAATAGACAGTGATAGCGATATGAATTCAACTCCAGAAAGTATATAAACAGCTGCAAATGAAATTGTTAATATACTTTTGCTGCAAAAGTCGCGGGATAAATATTTAAAAGCTTATGAAAACTTTTTTTTCATTAACTTGAGTTTTTATTTTGAGTAGATATATTTTATCACGGTAGGTAGATTAGTAGTTGAAAAAAAAGTAGATTACGCACCTTGCTAAAGTGACTAATTAATGCACTCGTGTTAATTTAGTGTCCTCGCCTGCGCTCGGGCACCAACATAACACTCTTGAGCATGCGATTTGTAAATCAAACATATTCTTAATTTAGTGTATATTTATTCCGATTGGATTACAGAATATCTAAGTTCCCAAATATATATTTTGAATGTACACTGATTCCCAAATATAGGTATATCCCAAATATATATTTTGAATGTATAGACGCAAGCTACCCGAAACTGTCAAATTTTCCCAATCAACCAATCAATCAATCCAATCAATTTTACCTTATACTTTGGAGTTAAAGTTTAAAATCTATTACAGAAATTTGACAGATTGTAGTACGTTGATGTGCAGCTGGCGTCTGTACACTGATTTAAAGACGAGTTATGATAAAAATAAGTTTTCTATAGAAATTTGAAATTCCTCATATCTCGTCTTAACATCAGAGTCCTTTCAAATTATATATTTGAGAACCTAGATATTCTGTAATCCAATCGGAATAAATAACCACTACCTTAAGAATATGTTTGATTTACAAATTATTTTAATTATTACGTTTCGCGTCGTGTAACTCGGTGTCAGCGGCGTAAAAAAAATATTACCATCGGTTTTTTAAATGTTTTTTTTGTTAGACACAAGCAATTTAATGCTTTTGATGTTATTAAAATATCAGACGTAAATTTTTGATTAATTTATATAAACATTTTAACCTTGATTATTAACATTATGGCCGGAGAGCTGAAAACGAGTTTTAGGTAAAAAATTTATGCCCATTTTTGCTTCAGAAGGCCCTCTTTGTATCCGAGAGCCGACATGGAAAATAAAAATGTCTGTGTGAGCATTTGCAAGGTTGTTATATACTTGCTTTGATTTTATGTTTAAGTGTTCAAAAGAATAGTCGAAAGGTTAGATACTTATTTTAAAAACTAACGAATAAGTGGCGGTGTTAGTTTTATATTATAACAATAGACATTATCCCTATATCTATCAATTGTTGTCAAACTAACCGCCATTGGCGGTTAGTTTCGAGTTTTCAGGACAATGATGCCGAAAATGAAGTCAAAATCAAATGATCATGGTGCATAATGTTTAGTAGTTAGTTGGCCTAGTTTTTAGGATGCATGAAAAAGCCTCCTCGTGTAGCGCAGTTTGTTCTGCCAGTTACTCAACTGAACCGAGCGCTCGGTGCATCCTGGACAGTCACACCCAACACTTTATTCGACTGGCCAATTCTCCCCTTGCGGTGGTAGGGCTAACGCCGCCTGGTTTGCGACCACCCTGAGTCGGAGTCCGGCGTCAAGCAGCCTGTCTTAGGCATCTTCTGGGCACGTTCGTTCCGTCATAGACCTCATCCATCGCTTTCCATCAGGCGTGATCGAGGTCCAGAGATTTAAAATCCTCTCTAAAGTTATCAGCTCTTAGACTAGTTAAGATTTTTATTTTGGCGTTAAGTTGTGGTAAAAATATTGCAATAAAACAATGGGACCATCAAAAATTTAACAGCTACCAAGATTGTTATATAATTGGAGCCGCTAACCTATTGCTACATTTACATACGACACTTTTAGAGGTAGAGGAATACCATATCCGAGAATATGTATTGTTTCAATTTATAATACAAAATAGATAAAGTCACGGATTCCCCACTACATCACATGTTGGCCAGCTGGTCCATTCTGTAGAAAAACTTATGTAAATGTAAACATTGTAAAAACTTATGTAAATTGACCTTACAGTAAGGCGACAATAGTGTCAATCCCTAGAATCAGGTGCTATGAAAGCTCACTTCAATCTTTCTTCATCCAAGTTAGATCGGATGCAGACGCAAACTAGTATCTATTCTGTAAAAATCTCACCGTGAAAACTTAAGTGAAGTGAGCGTGGAGTGAGCTGTCAATAGTGTCAATTCCTAGTAAAAACAAACTCACTTTACCTAAGTTTTCACGGTGAGATTTTTACAGAACCGACCGGCTGATACTACTGATACCCCAAACATACCACCACCAAAAACAGTTTTCTCAATAAAAAGGACCGCTATTCAATAATAATAATTATTATTTAGTTAAGTCAGACACAGGGATCCATATTTATGTTAGTAAGTACACTTAAAAAATATTTTAGTAACCAAGGAATAAAATACATGTCACAATAATATTATTATAACTAAATAAATTAAATAAATAAAACTAAATTGAAAAATGATTAGTTATTTATTTATTTAAAATTTGTGTAAACAATAACAAACATAAAGTCTGCCAAACTGCACAACCGTTTGTCGGCAGTTGTTCTCGTCTAACAATGAATTGCAAATTTAGAAATATAAAAAAAACGACGCGTATCAATCGAACTTAGAAAAAAAAACAAAGGGAAAATAAAATCGTTTTTACCAAAAAAAAAACAACCGAACAATTTAAAAAACATTAACAAACACATTTCGAAAAACAAGTGCTTGAAAGTTTGTATGAAATGCTCGTCGTAAACGCTCTTAATGAAAGAAATATCATTATTGGTTCATTCGTTTTTGAGAAAATAGTGGACATACAAACATACACTCTTTTTTTGTGTTTGAAGTCGGTTAATAAATGTAATTCTTGTGACTACAACGGGAATAATAAGCCTGCCTAAAAATTGCAAAAAGAGCTGCCAAAGTTACCTTGCGACGAACGATGAAACTAGTATATAACATTATTTTTAGTATATACGAAACCCGAAACACGTGTCTAGTATTTTTATGTAAAGAATCTATGTATGTACAAAATTTCAAAACTGTATCACAAAAAATCACAAAGTTATAAGCTTGTTAAGTTACCTGTGCTCATTGATAATAGTACCTAGATATCTTACCGTTCGGCGCGGAGATTGGATAAACTACTTAGTGTCGCTCGTTGCCCAACCTTTTTTAAATATTTTTGGGATAAAATATAACATGGGGTAAAAATTATTGGGATCGATTCAGTTACTTATTCTGAACAATCTATATTCTGCTTTCGAACAAAAAAAAAACGTTGTAGATGGTACAGAATACTCAAACGAACTAAAAAATATAAACAGGGTCAAATTATATTAGCTCGCGAAACTCTACAAACGTGATGGCTCGACATCAAAACATGATAAATTAAAAATAAGATTTTACAAAATTATTCCGTTCTGATCCCCTGAACCCCCTCCCCCCCCCCCGCCTCGATCCCCTCCTGGATCGTCTTCTGTTTTAATCTTTGTCTTATCCACTATAAACTACCTCATACCGGTTTGAACCGCTTTTTCTTTTTGATCCTGAAGGATCGTCAGTAACAAAAATCAGGGTCAAGGGTTGCTGGTACCTACTTTACCGGACTTAAAGTATGACTTGAGAAAATCAGTTATATTTTAGATTTATCATGTTTAGTTTAGAATCTATAAGTGCTTATTGTAAGGTTTACAAAAGAACATATTATCGCTGATATTTCAAGTGACTACACTAAAGGCAATTGATGACCCCGAAAAAAAACATCAAATTAGTTTATGTTTTGTTTCATCATGTTAAGATATCTATACCCACCACGTCTGGGGGGTGTCGCTAGCTAATTTAATTTGATCCTGTATAATGTATATGATCTATTCCAAAAGTATCTGATGAAAGCGTAAACAAGTCCTGTTCAGAATCTGAATTTTTGTTAAAATTCTAATTCTGTAAACCTAATTCGAACTATTAATAACATATTTATTCAAATAAAAAATGCCACATCGGTCCAGCAGTTTACAAGTGACACGCTCACCAACGAACAACATTTCATTTTTATTTATGTAGGGTTTAAATTGAAAAATCATCGGTTAAAATGTCAAATAATTATTAATTATTATTAATTAACATCTTTATTAAGCTGATTTAAAATGAGTTTCGGATTTCGCTCAATTTGTAAGTTGCACTACAAATTGACATCCACAAGCACGTTTTTTGATCCATTTGTTTACATTTTCAGCAGATGCTTTTGAAACAGACATTAATGCAATAAATAGTACGTGTTAGGTGTCACGTAGCTGTGATGTTTGAAGGTAAAGATCGCCACATGAGAACAATACGACCTTTACCCATAAATATCTGGGCAACGTGACACTTTAGAAGACATATTACGAGATATTGTTTTTCGTTTAGGTGTCTTTCAGTCCTCCGCCCATTTAGACCAGTTTCAGCAAAGAGCATTCAGTGAGGCATAACTTTAAAAAAAATACTCGTCGACTTGACAACCCCTTTTTTTCGTCGATAAAAAAAACATTGCATGTCCAGTAAGTTTCTAAACCCTTATGCAGTAAAAGCGTCCTAATTATTATATCTTTGCATCGAAGCTTTTTTGCCATACATAAACAAAAGAAGGTACTTGTTATAACTCTCTGTCTCATTAGCATTAATTTGAGAGGAGTAGGTATATGTAAGGGTAGGGTTGTTTGGAACTATCCCTTATGTAGACATGTTCTTTGTGTAACAGATATCTTTGAAGCAAGTTCCATCGACTTTGATTCAATATGTACCTACTTAACATATGAGCACTTATACAAGGCGTAATTAAATAACTGAAATAATAATACCTGAATGGGATCAGCGTTCTCATCATCATGAACTATCCCTGAAATCGCAAAATAAAAATCAACTGTTCCCTACATTTGGAAATATACGAGTAAATGCAACTTTTACCAATTTAATTAATGGAACTCGTATTATCAAACAAATTGATTAAGTCATTATTCTGAAAACTGTGTCAGCTATTTCTGGAAATCAGCGTGGAAGGGATTAAATTGATTCATACTGTTAAATTAAACGAGGTATATTGAATAACAGTAAAAATATAAGAGCGACATACGCGAACTAAAAGGGAGGAGCGAGGTATCACGTTCAGAAAGAGTTGGCTATACGTCAGTGATCACAGATTAAACAATGTCATGAAAACAAGGCTACAGATTTACAAGGATATATATTATAATACATAACTACTTTATCACTACTTGCTGTTCCATTTACATAACAATTTTGGTATTAAATTTTTTTTCGTAACTGAATAAAAATATAAGTACTAAAGTAACGAAATGACAATGAAATAAAAAAGATGCCGTTATAAAACTGATTATCTAGAAGATAATATATTTTCTGCTATTAATAACCAGTCTCGCAAAACAAAAAACATAAATTAAAAAACTTGTATGAAGCAACGAACAAAAGAATACAAACAACGCTTATTAGTAATGAAAAAATAATAATATTATTTAATTTTAAACCGTTACCAAACAAACAACAAGCTTACTTTGAATTCATTGGCAATCTTTCAGGGCTAAATGAATATGAAAATCTTTTATTATGTATTGCATTGTTCTGAACAAGGGAAAAATACATTTGCTTCGTTTATTTCTATGGGTACAACATTTTATATCATCATCATCATCATTTCAGCCGAAAGACGTCCACTGCTGGACATAGGCCTCACCCAAACACCTCCATTTCGACCGGTTCTGTGCTTCTCGCATCCAACGGGTTCCAGCGGCCTTCACAAGGTCGTCGGTCTACCTTGTGGGAGGCCTTCCATCGCTACGTCTTCCGGTACGCGGTCGCCATTCCAGAACTTTTCGGCCCCAACGGCCATCTGTTCTGCGAGCAATGTGCCCTGCCCACTCACACTTAAGTTTGTCAATTCTTCGGGATATGTCCGTTACCTTGGTTCTCATGCGGATCTCTTCATCCCCCCCAAACCAAGAATCACAAGCACATTTTGTATAAAACAGCAAAAATGAAGCATGAATGATTAGGCAGCGGTATACCTATAGCAGGTACACCAAGGTCAGGCAGCGGTGTACCTATAGCAGGTACGCCAAAGTCAGGCAGCGGCGTACCAAAAGCAGGTATAACAAGGTCAGGCAGCTGTGTACCTTTAGTAGGTACGCCAAGGTCAGGCAGCGGTGTACTTATAGCAGGTACACCAAAGTATAGCAGGCAGCTGTGTAGATACAGAGCTGCCTAAAATATGATTCGCGACCGTAACAAATATGACTATACAGAATTATAATCATTAGAATCAGTAATACAACGCCTTAAGTACGAATTTGCTTCAAATGTGCTTAGTAGGCGTATCGGCCGCTGAGTTCCTTCCGAGCCGGTCGAAGCAGACACCTGACCTTGGTGTACCTGCTATAGGTATAGCAGGTACACCAAGGTTAGGCAGCGGTGTTCCTATAGCAGGTACATCAAGGTCAGGCAGCGGTGTACTTATAGCAGGTACACCATGGTCAGGCAGCGGTGTACCTACCTATAGTAGGTACACCAAGATTTTGCCAGTTATTTCTAAGTCTTATGTAAATTGGAAGGAGCCTATAAACCAAAAGATGAGGTTTTAGAGATTCCATAGTAAGTTGTTTATCTATTTAAATCAATAGCATTTTCATCTTCTATAATATTGCCAATGAAATCATAGTCAGATTGCTTTTCAAAAAGATTCATTAAGGGGGAAGCGCTAAGGTAGCCCGCGAAATTCAAATTTTCTTACGTCATTGCAATTTGCTGGTCAGTATTAGGTAAGTTGTACGTTGATTAAAATATAATTCGCGGTCGTAACAGATATGTTTTACAGAATTATAATCATTACAATCAGTAATACAACTTGTTAAGTTAGTATAATCCCCAAATGTCAAGATTTCATGAAATAGTCATTCATGGGGATTACTTGGTCTTAGAGAGTTGTGTTGATGACTTTAATGATTACAATTCTGTAAATACATATATGTTACGACCGCGAATCATATCTTAATCAACGCACAACTTAATAAGGACCAGCAAATTGCAAAAAACGTAAAAAAAATTGAATTTCGCGGGCTACCCTGGCGCTTTCGCCTTAAGATATGCGCTAAGGTAGCCCGCGAGAATCAAATTTTCTTATTAGCCAGGTCAGGTTGTATGTTGATTAAAATATGATTCGCGACCGTAACAAATATGAATATACAGAATTATAATCAGCAATACAACGCCTTAAGTTCGAATTGGCCTCGAATGGGCTTAGTAGGCGTTTCAGCCGCTGAGCTCCGTCCGATCCGGTCGAAACAGGAATTCATTATTATTAATATTTTTGAGTGGTATTTCGGGTGAATCCTTTTTCAGAAGCAAAGTAACGTCAGAAACATAATTAAATAATACCTATTTCACTTTGTGGCCATGGATAAATTATTAATTATAAATAAAATAGACATTAATGAGCGATCTCTCACGGCTCACGGGCAGGTTTGTTTTCGACTTTTGGCATGTTGCACGCACGATATTAATTTGTTTTGTTACAGGATTATTTTATTGGATTTTACTACCCTAGAACTTTAGCCAAAACCTTGGCTACTGTTCTAGGCTGTTGTATTCTTCTAACTGCACGTTACGTGATTTGCTTGATGTTTTAGCTCCTGAGGTGCAGAGAAGCGGCCACTGCAGCATTCTGTCCGACATGTTTTCTCTCGGGCTGGTCATCTGCGCCGTCTTCAACAACGGGAAGCCTCTGATACAAGCTAACAACAACCCTATGTTATACATGAAGCAGATTGAGTTTGTAAGTACCGCTTCTATTTTAGTATTGATTCCTTGTGACCGGCGGCTAGTTGGGGTCTCCTACCCACTTTCCGCTTGGTGACCAACCCCTTATTTAAAGTAAACAAAAGTTGATCAACATTGTTTTAGCAACATGTTTTTTTGTTGCGGGAAACACGTTTTTGGTAACATTAAATATATAAATGTGTTTTCAGCAACACTAAAACATGTTGTTCCAACAATGTTGAACAGTTTTTGTTTACGAGCGGAATGCCCGGTTCTTGTACTCAGAGAATTCGTTTTTTCTGACTTCTAGTAGGTACTCTTTGTTTCTTCGATAATTTCGTCCTTCAACTACAGAAATGAAGGGTCTACTCTTGTCGGCTGTAGTATTACGAAGCTAATATCCTTCTCGATTATTTGCTGAAGTGAAATTTAGAAATTACTTTATGATATTGGTTTAATCGCTGTTCTCGACTCTGTAGTCGAATATCAAGGTACCCGTAGTCAGTAGCGTCATTGAATTTCAGTAGTTGAAGCTAAGTAGAGTTGTTATGGCTCCAAGTTGTTCCGCAGACTACAGGATACTTAAATAGTTTCTACACCCGACTGAGGCTTAGCCCCTAAGGGAGGTGATTTATCCAATTAATATCTAAGCTCGTAAATCATTTGTTGTACAAATAAATAATATAAATCGTAGGTATCATTTTGTAACAATACCTACTGTAAATGACATGTTTTTAAAATAAAACGCTTCCATTTTACAAAGATAAGCGTAGACCTGCCTTCTTACATTCGCACTTCCGAAATTTTTTCATTCGCGTAACGAAAATTGACGAAATTCGTACTCAATTTCGTAATACCGTGCTGAAAATAGATTTTTGCCCTAAATTAAATAGTGAAAGTTATAAGTAGAGTACTATATATAGTACTCTACTTATAACTTTCACTATTTAATTTAGGGCGCATTTTCCCATCGCCAGATAATTTTTATTCGAGGAATAAAATTGACGTTTGACAGTTTTTGTATGAAATAACTGTCAACATTTCAAAATTATTCCTTGAATAAAGTTATCAGATCATTGAAAAATCAGCCCTCTTTACTAAGATGGTACTTTATATTATGGTATATACTAAGATTTTAAGGCTAAATCCCGGGAACACAAGGCTAGTTTTTGAAGCTAAGATAGCAAGAAAGTAATATCCAGGCTTACTTACTATCCTGGATTGGCAAGAGTTGTCAGAAATTGTCTGCAAGAGCTGTTTAAACGATGCTAGGAAATTGTAAGCCAATACTATTGCAGTGACTTAGTACTAACTTCCTCTTAGCTACACGAGGTTAATCACTCGCCTTCACAAGACAAGTGGCAATCACTTTCAAACCGTGTCGTATTTGTACAACGAAAACACAGAAACAAAATACGTTTATATTTTATATTATTATTATTATTTTATATTATTTATATTATTTGCGACCAAACATGACGCAAAGAAAAAACGTTTGTGTTTTTTCTTTGCGTCAAAGAACAATGACGTTGAACAGCGGGGTAACAGCGTACCACATTATCAGTAGGAATGGCTGTCATCCTGACAGTTCAACTACATTCATTGCCTATTTAGGATTCCGTTGTCAAGTGGCAAAAAACGGAACCCTTATAGATTCGTCATGTCTGTGTGTCTGTCACACACAGCCACTTTTTTCCGAAACTATAAGAACTATACTGTTGAAACTTGGTAAATAGATGTATTCTGTGAACCGCATTAAGATTTTCACCCAAAAATATAAAAAAACAATAAATTTTGAGGGTCCCCATACTTAGAACTGAAACTCAAAAATATTTTATTCATCACACCCGTACGAGTGGGGTATCTATGGATAGGTCTTCAAAAATGATATTGAGGTTTCTAATATAATTTTTTCTATACTGAATAGTTTGCGCGAGAGACACTTCCAAAGTGGTAAAGTACACATTTTACCACTTTGGAAGTGTCTCTCGCGCAAACTCCCACCTGTAACTTCTAAAATAAGAGAATGATAAAACTGAAAAAAATATTGGTATGATGTACATTACCATGTAAACTTCCACCGAAAATTGGTTTGAACAAGATCTAGTAAGTAGTTTTTTTTTTAATACGTCATAAATCGTATACCGCAATTTACCATTTTTTCAATCAACTCAAATATAAAATTAATAAAAAAAAACATTTAATTTCATAAACATAAACCTTATGCATAAACCCGGATGTTACGGAACACTCGGTGCGCGAGTCCGACTCGCTCTTGCCCGGTTTTTTACGTTGTTGAGCAGACAAAGGGTTTGAACGTTATGAAGCAATGGATTACCAATATCCTTTAAAATGATTCAGATAGAGATTAATAGTGTTTCGCAATTAAGATGGAGACCAGCCACGCCGACTTTTTATATTGGAATGCGATGCGCTGCGGCCCGATGCGACTGTAATGTGCGCTTGCCTATACTGCTCCACTTCGGACGCCTTGCAGCCATCACAGCGAACTACTAAACTATCTTCGACCGACTCTCCAAACTGAAGAACTCGCTGGGTTCCGGTCGTTTGAATAGTTTCTGTTTTGTAGACCAAAAAGATTCCTTATTTTTTTGTGAACCCGGCTTACTCTGAGAGCTGGAACTCGCCTAAATTTCTAGTACGAACAAGATACGAATGCCTAACTTCTTGAACAATTCCTTACTTAGGTCAAAGGAGGTCAGTAGGTCTCGAAACAGGATTTGACATTGATTTTGAATAAGGAGTTTTAATCGACTGCGGTCACTTGATAATGAAGTTCTAAAGTGAACTTCAATAACAACCCACAGACGAGCTACTAATAGTATTTTACCCTAGTTAACCATTGACCGATGCTCTTGAACTATCCTTGGTATTTTGTTTCGGTAGTTTGCCTTTCCAGACAATAGCCTAATAAATAAAAAGGAGAATGCCGTGAGACCGTACCAATTTGCGACGGAGCTTGTCACGGCCAAATGTAGTTCATAAAATTACTCTATAAATATTAGATTTACGTTTTTGTTATGAAAAAGATTCCCGGATTTCGGTCACAAAAATAAAAGTATTTTTATTTACTTTTGTATGTATTTTCTCTTATGTCACTGCCATTGGATTTCATTTCCTAATGTTGCTACTACGTAAAAAGTATAGGTTGGTACCTGGCAACATGCTGCCAACAAACATTTAAATGAAGAAGATAATTTGTAAGTACCTACCCCTGTGCCTAGATCGCTTTTAGCGATAAGACCGCCCATCGTGTCACCCTTTGTACAATTTCTATAATTATATGTCTGTAATTCATATGGTGTACATAATAAAGAGTATTTTATTCTATTCGATTCTACCGACACCGATTTACTATTTACTTATATATTAGGTATATTTTTATGTGTGTCAAAAAATTTTTAGGTCACGCGTTGCGTCGTATTATTTAAATTACGATTTTGCAATACATTTTAAGCATTTAAAGAAAAGAGGACCGATTAAAAAAAAGAAACCGGTTTTATTGTGACGTGTTGCATTTTTTGTGTGCCGTCACGGATGTCGTTACTTTCAATATTGGTTTCATCGAAACTATTGAAATAATATTAAAATCCTTATTGACGAAAACGTTCAGGTACTTTTCCGTAACGTAATCTTTATATGATAATCCTTAGCGAAGCCTCCATCATTCATCGCCATCTTTTATTATTTATTTTCTCGAACGCGTAGGTAACCTCAAAATATTAAGTAGGTTAATGGCAAATAAATACGAATTGCGGGAATCCATGTAAAAAATAGTCAGCAATATAGGAAGGGCATTAAATTCTCCTCCAAATACACTAGGTTTGGTTGTGACAGCGAATTTTTTTCGTTTGGTACTGGGCGCCCTATATTTAAGGGCATTCTCCTTTAGCTGGATTTGCTTGGACTAACTAGCATTAGTTGGATTGTGACCGTTGAATGACCTATTTAGAGCAAGGAAAAGAAGAAAGGTACTCAACAAAAATGTTTCTTATAAACCGGAGTCTGTCTTGGTTCATTGCAGTGGAAACTGCTAATGGACATAAAGCCCGGAATACACATGCCTCGTAACTTGCACGAAAGTATGCAAGTAGCTTGCACGCAACTATGGTATTCACCAATCAGAACATAAGTTGTCATGGCACACGGCATGCATGCTACTTGCATACTTTTGTGCAAGTAAAGCCGAACTTGCACAAAAGTACGCAAGTAGCTTGGATGCCATTGTGAGATTCTCCAATCAGAGACTGTTTTGGCATACTCGCATCCAAGCTTGTATACTTTTATGCAAGTTACAGACATGTGTATTACCGGCTTTACAGAAATGTATATTCCGGGCTTAAGTTGCAGGAAATTCTGACCTATATATTTAGCATCATTGATCTTTTTATATTGGGTCCCAGGAAACGAATCGTATAAAGATTTGCTTCGAGCCCCGAGCCCCTTAGGAAACTGACTGCGTTGCATTGTTTGTGTTGGCAAAACGAGTTATAGAAACCGGGCATAAAGGAATACATTTAATAGAGGAGGCCTTTGTTCAGTCAATGGGCACTGAAAGAGGCGATTGATGGTCTATTAATGCTTTGCCCTCTATATAGTACGTAGAGTCTGACCGAAGGGGAAAAGGGCCCGTGGCTAAATAATAACAGCCGCACAGGTCGATCGATCAGGTTAAGCTACGCTTGCCGCGGTTGGTCTGAGGATGGGTGATCATCTTTACATACCGAGACCCCTCCGTGCCTCGGCAAGCACGTTAAGCTGTTGGTCCCGACTGTCATTCGTGGATCTTTGACAGTCGTTACGAAGCCCGAAAGTCTGACAACCAGTCTTACCAACGGGTATCGTATTACCCAGTAACTGGGTTGTGGAGGTCAGATAGGCAGCCGCTCCATGTAAAATACTGGTATTCAGCTGCATCCGGTTAGACTTGGAAGTCGACCCCAGCATAGTTGGGAAAAGGCTAGGCAGATGATGAGTCTGACAAAATATGGTTTTCGTTTTTCAGCAATTTTCGGCCGGAATATCAAGATTCGGCAATTTTCGTTTTCAGCAAAACAAATCAAATACTGGCTAAAACGGATTTTTACACAACTAAAATCACATTAACTGTAAAAATGCAGGAATAAATGCTTTCGAAAAATTTCTTTTGGAAAGTAAAATCACACGAAACTTTCGTGTGATTTTAGTATAAATGGTTTAACACTTAGATTTCTTTTACTTTTACCAAAGAAAAACCCAAAATATTTCTTCGTTTTCGTTTTCGGACGGACTCTACCTGTCTCATAACTGTAACGAGTCTTTTAAGCCTGTTACATGATAGCGCGTTCTTTGCTTTAATTTGTAGGCAACAGGGTGGTGTTGCCATGTAAAAATTCATTTTTTTGAATCGGAAGTCGTGTAGTGGTCACACTGATTTTTTCTTTTTTTTGATGCTGTCAGTTGATTTTGACAGGGCACTTTCCGGCCGAACCTTTATATAAAATGGAGTGTTTTTAGAGCTCCTATTGAAAATCTGGAAGTTGATACTTCCAAAGGACTACATCCAGTCCTAATTATGTGGTAGCTGATTTGCCCTTGTCAGCATCATAATGGGATTGTCCATATTTTGTAAAAGGTTGGTAAAATTCTTCGTGGTTTCAAACCTACTCACGTGTCGCGTGGTTATTTGGATGGCAGACGTTAATAGTTTCCGATATTTGTTTCAGGATCTTTTGAACCTTATGTATATTGGATTAATTCATCTACTGATGTAAAAACTTCCTTTGGAAAAGAAACGGTGAGTTAATTTGCATTTGGTCGTAAACATTCCGATCGGCATTTTTGTCGACGCTGAACATCAGCTAACGGTTATTCATGTTTCATTTCAGCCGTGAGGCGTTTCTTATTTATTTTTACTTCAAGACTTAAATTTTTAACGCTAGCCCCTACCGACATATATCATGGACCGCCTGACGTCCCCGCGAAGATCAAAATCACCAGGGTTTGCCCATTCGGTTTGTTAGATTATTCGCCGGAATATGGTATGGTTTATAATACTTAACTTAAATTGACAAAGGTGCAATAATGACAGGACAGGAATTAATTTCTATTCCATCTTAGTTTTACACCAACTGTTAATATTAGAAAGGAATTTTCTTGTATGTTGATACCAGCAGCCTTCGGGTAATAAAATCGTTCAATAACTTTTGTGTCGATTTTTATTGATACTCCCCGCTTGAAGATTAAAAGTTTCCAGTTTCCGCAGGTTAGTCTATCCTTGGCATAGTTTGGTGTGTGCTCCTGGCGCCCGAATTTTCACTTCTACTTATTGTTTATTTATTTGGAGTACAACACACACTTTAAAATATATTTTTTTTTATTATTACAATTGTCGCAAGATTAATTTTTTTAATATTACAATTCGCTCTGCGAACAGGGACTTGAAGTAGGTTTGTCTGGTACCTTATACTGTCATTATTGCACTATTAATTAATTAACTTATGAGTCTATTGTTTGCATTGGTTTGTTCTACATTGTTACTTTAATAACTTTGTGTTTATTTTGATTTTTGACTCATAAGTAGTACTTAACTTAATTTGGTGAATCTTTGTAAACAATGTTTGGTGTTTACAATTGATGATTTTGTTTAATATCATGTTTTTTCTTAGCAAAACCAACAGATATGTATAGCATTGACTGCGTTTTGTTGTTCTCAACAGTAAAGTTATTTAAAAACTAAGTTTAACTTTTTAAGTAAATAATTTAATCTAATTGTTAAGTGTCTGTGTGGTGCCGGACTTAAAGAATACCACCACCCCTTACTTCCCGTGGGTGTCGTAAAAGGCGACTAAGGATCGTACCGGAGAATGGGCAGCAGCGTTCTCTATGTATTCCACCATCATACCATACTGCGATCGCCAACCCGCCTGCCAAGCGTGGCGATTATGGCAAACCCTCCCAAAATTGGGGGAGGCCTATGTCCAGCAGTGGACGTCTATCGGCTGAAACGACGACGAATTGTTAAGTACAATATTGTGCATTTAATTTATCTAGATTTAAACTGCTTGTAAGTGATTATTGCACTTTTAAAACGATAAAATTAACATAGTAATTTTTTATGGGATTACCCACATTGACTTTTATAATTAACCTCAAACTTGAGAATTTATTTTCAAACATTTAACTTTTTGAAACTTAGTTTTTGCTTTTCGTTTGCTATTCGCCTTGCTGTTTGTTCATCATGGACAAGGGAGTTCAGTTTCCGCCGCTTCAGGATTCGGGTGATGCTTATACTCTCAGTTGATATCATAGGAATTCTACCTAAAACTTATTCTGGTCATAGATACATACTTTCGGTCGTAGACGTTTTTACTAAATATTGCTGGTTCTTTCCAATGATCAATGCTACCACTAGAGTAATTTGTAAACATTTTGAAAAAGAAATATTTCTCAAGTTTGGTTGTCCAAAAATAGTAGTTTGTGACAATGGAACTCAATTTACTTCAAAACATTTTGTAGATTTTTTGAAAGGTTTTAATATAACCAAAATATTTTATAATACTTTGTATACGCCTCAAAATAATCCTGTTGAGAGATATAATAAAACGGTCGAAACCTGCATATCGTGTTTTGTTAAAGATGATCATAGAACTTGGTCAAGTTTTTTGCCCAATGTTCAATTAGCTTTAAATAATAGTGTAAACCTTGCTACTGAGTTTACTCCTAACTTTCTGATGTTTGGTAGGGAGCTTATTCTTGATGCGTCATTACATCACTTTAGTAGTTCTGTTGATAACTTATCTCAACTAGAAATTTCAAATAGAAGTGCTTATGCAGTTTCTCTTAATTCACTTAGTGATATTTTTGTTAAAGTTCAAGCTTACTTGTTAAAGGGGTATAAGCGTAATGCCGCTTATTATAATAAGGGTCGGAAAGTCATTTCTTTTGATGTGGGTGATGTGGTGTGGAGAAGAAGTTTTCTTCAATCTAATGCACAAGCATATTTTTCAGCTAAACTTGCACCTAAGTTTGTAAAATGTAAAATAACTGAAAAGGTTTCAGATAACGTTTATGTTTTGAAAGATTTAAATAAAGGTTCATTGGGACGTTATCATGTTAAAGATATTATTAAATTTTAATTTGGTTTCCAAGTGTTAGGTCTTGATTTTGATAATTTTGTTTGAAGGCCACTTTTGACAGTGTGATGTACGAGAGGATGGATGATAGGTTATCAGTGGTTTGAAAGATGTATGTTAGGTAATTTCTTATAAATTTGTTGAATTTGAGACATTCTAAAAATAAAACTTAGGTCATTCTGGTTAATTTAATACTATTTTTTTTCACACCAAATGTTTTTCACATCGAAGGATCTTATTTTATGTTTTGTTTGTTTGTGTTGGATTGTCTAAGATCTTATTTTTGTTTTTTAAGGGTAACCTACCTGTTTATATTTTGTTAAGATCTTATACAACCCTACAGTTCAGGTAATTTCTACCTTGAGGTTAAAAACTTAAATTCAATTTTGAGTTTTTGTAATCTTTTTTTTCTCATAGTTTAAAATCATTCTATTTCCTCTTCGTCATAAATAGTAATCGATTTTTAAACCTATTTTGTGCTGTTCGTTGACAGAATTGTTTCTCATTTTTACTGGAGTTTCATTCTTTTTAATGATCGGATTTGACTTTGTTAGTAACGCGTTCATCCTGGACTTTACTTTTTAGGGTCATTCTGTAACCTTTGTTACAAAATGCCTTATTATTTTTTGGATCTTGGTGTAGTTTTTGACCTTGATTTCGACTTTTTTCCATTGTGTTGGACTTTGTTGTTCCAATCACGATGCGAGATTTTGTTTTGACTTTCGTCATTCTTTTTTCCTTTGCGTTCGGAAGTTCGGTGGTGGTATGCCGGTCGCACTGTGAAACTTTGGCTTTCGCCTTTTTTGTTATTGAGATTTCTCATTGGAGATCTCAATGTTTTTTGTGTTTGTCTGTGTTTGGGAGATTGGTAGTGTTGAGCCAGTCACAGCATTCACATTCTTTTACAGCTATTGTGCTCGGGAATTCGGTGGTGATGAGCCGATCACAATATGCTTTCCTTTGTCTCGTTGCAGGTTGTGCCTGTAACAGAATTTTAAATAAGGTCTTTCAGCTTTATTTAAAAACTTTTGTTCGGAGTTTCAAATTTTTTGGATTGTTGAATACGGAGTTAGTCAGTGGCAATAGAGCCTAACTGCACTCATAGAGATGGTTGAGTTGGAAGCGGTTGACATAGTAGTCAGTGGCGATAGTGCCTAACTGCACTCAAAGTTGTACTGTTCCAAGTGGTTTGAAATTTTTAGTCAGCGGCGATAGGTGCCTAACTGCACTATAAAAATTGTAGTTTGTTTTGGTAAATTGTCCGAATTTGTTTGAAATTTTTAGTCAGTGGCTATAGTGCCTAACTGCACTGTTTTGGAGTTTTGGAGCGCTAAGAGATTTCTCTCTTCGTTTCATTTAATGAGTTTTTATAACTTATAATTTTTTGTTTTTCACTAGCTATTTCGTTTTTGACTTTTTGTCATTTACATTTTTTTTACTTTTATTAAATTCTTGAGATTTTGTCGTTTGACATTTTCAGAGTTGATTTGCACTTTGAATCTTATGATTCTTTTTCTTTTTTTGAATTAGAACATAAACCAGTCTTAACAGGTTTATTTGGTTGAAGATTTCTTTCTAATAAAAGAAAGTTCCTTTCTTTTATTTTCGGGAGGGGATGTAATGTAACGAGTCTTTTAAGCCTGTTACATGATAGCGCGTTCTTTGCTTTAATTTGTAGGCAACAGGGTGGTGTTGCCATGTAAAAATTCATTTTTTTGAATCGGAAGTCGTGTAGTGGTCACACTGATTTTTTCTTTTTTTTGATGCTGTCAGTTGATTTTGACAGGGCACTTTCCGGCCGAACCTTTATATAAAATGGAGTGTTTTTAGAGCTCCTATTGAAAATCTGGAAGTTGATACTTCCAAAGGACTACATCCAGTCCTAATTATGTGGTAGCTGATTTGCCCTTGTCAGCATCATAATGGGATTGTCCATATTTTGTAAAAGGTTGGTAAAATTCTTCGTGGTTTCAAACCTACTCACGTGTCGCGTGGTTATTTGGATGGCAGACGTTAATAGTTTCCGATATTTGTTTCAGGATCTTTTGAACCTTATGTATATTGGATTAATTCATCTACTGATGTAAAAACTTCCTTTGGAAAAGAAACGGTGAGTTAATTTGCATTTGGTCGTAAACATTCCGATCGGCATTTTTGTCGACGCTGAACATCAGCTAGCGGTTATTCATGTTTCATTTCAGCCGTGAGGCGTTTCTTATTTATTTTTACTTCAAGACTTAAATTTTTAACGCTAGCCCCTACCGACATATATCATGGACCGCCTGACGTCCCCGCGAAGATCAAAATCACCAGGGTTTGCCCATTCGGTTTGTTAGATTATTCGCCGGAATATGGTATGGTTTATAATACTTAACTTAAATTGACAAAGGTGCAATAATGACAGGACAGGAATTAATTTCTATTCCATCTTAGTTTTACACCAACTGTTAATATTAGAAAGGAATTTTCTTGTATGTTGATACCAGCAGCCTTCGGGTAATAAAATCGTTCAATAACTTTTGTGTCGATTTTTATTGATACTCCCCGCTTGAAGATTAAAAGTTTCCAGTTTCCGCAGGTTAGTCTATCCTTGGCATAGTTTGGTGTGTGCTCCTGGCGCCCGAATTTTCACTTCTACTTATTGTTTATTTATTTGGAGTACAACACACACTTTAAAATATATTTTTTTTTATTATTACAATTGTCGCAAGATTAATTTTTTTAATATTACATAACATATCAGATAAATATATTATTTGCAATTTAAATCGTAATCAATGGTACACGTGTTCATATTAGAAATTATAGCTTCAGGAAATTTCATTACATCAAGGGGTGATTTTTCAATCGACAGATAGTTTTTATTCGTGGAATAAAATTGACGTCTGACAGTTTTTGTATGGAAGAACTGTCACAAATTCCAAATTATTTCTCCGATAAAATTATCTCGCGTTGGTAAAATCAGCCCTTACTAACTTATATTATCGTAACAGAATTTGCGATACTTACACAAATCGAATGAAGAATTATTATTTGATTTTTTAGAAGGATAATTCAGCAACCGAAGACATTTCGAGTAAATATAGGTATCTAGGATCTAAAAAAGGTATGTTTGAAAATAAACCAGTGGAAGACGTCAGATCGTTTAGGATCAAATAACAACCAAGATGAGGAGTTTGATAATTGGCTAAATAATAACAGCCGCACAGTCAGTTTAAACTACGCTTGCCGCGGTTTGTGTGTGGATGGGTGACCATCTACCGAGACCCCTCCGTGCCTCGGAAAGCACGTTAAGCCGTTGGTCCTGGCTGTCATTCGTGAATCTTTGATAGTCGTTACGGGTAGTCAGAAGCCCGAAAGTCTGAGGACCAGTCTTACCAAGGGCTATCGTATTACCCAGTAATTGGGTTGTGGAGGTCAGATAGGCGGTCGCTCCGTGTAAAATACTAGTATTCAGCTGCATCCGGTTAGACTGGAAGCCGACCCCAACATAGTTGGGAAAAGGCAGATGATGATGAAGGGTTTAATGGACTTGAGTTCGGACGAAATTTACAAATAATGATTTAGAAAATGGGAGTAAAAGTGGAATAAGTGTATTACGCTCGATGGGAATAAGTGCGACGAGATAATTAGATGTTCGGTGTTTATGTAATTGCGTAACAGACGATCAATAGCAATGGGATTCATTTTGACAGATCAACAACATTCATTGAGCAGACACATTTTTCGAACATATGGAGCAATGGATTAGAAATATGCTTCAAAATTATTCAAATTAAGAGTAAGGTAAGCACAAAATACAGAGAATACTATTTACTCTCAATTTGAATCATTTTGAAGCATTATTCTAATCTCCATTTGTGGTAATAATGGAGTGGTAATTTTATTTTGTGGTAATAGGGTGTTACGCAATTAGGGTGCAGGTGGTACAGTCACGAGCACTAATATGTCAACACTTGGCAACTTTAAATTCCGATTTTTTCACGAAATAACGAATGCAACGTTGAAATACGACACTTTACATAAACCTATGGGTTCGAAAATACTATGTTGCTAATAATATAAAATTTCATTCAAAAATAAAGGAGAAATTCGCCTTTGAATAAAGCCAAGTGTATACATACTTATGCTCGTGACTGTACACCTTGTCATTTCAACAACATTATGTTGAGCTATTTATAGATTTATGGTGTTTTTTTTTTTTGCTGTAGCATAAACCCGATTTTTTTTATCTTTTTCTTTATTTAAAATTCAATAAATTCATACCTTCGATTTTTTTAATCTTATTTATGAATTGATATTCAATATGGTTTGTCAATGTTTAGTACAAAACAAGCTCCGGAAACACAATTCCATCGATAACAAACAACATCGAGGTCCATTCAACCATCCTCAAAGAATCCACTATTATATGGAGTGAAAAGAATATCCCAATAATGCTATGCGATGTCGAATTCGAACAACCCGACCTATTATTCTTCAGGGGTTCTAAATCAGGGCTGTTATATAATATGAGACTAGAGGCCCGCTCGGCTGTCCTATTTCAAAACCTGGTAAGGGACACTTTTTACAAAAACCGTTTTATTACATAATCTTGCTAGCCTAGTAAGTCCCTACCAAATACAAAAAAACCGGTCAAGTGTGTGTCCGGCCATGCACAGTGTAGGGTTCCGTAGTAGCCCTTTATCACAATGTAGTACGATTCTGTTGTTCCTTATTCTGAATAGGCAAAAAAAAACATATTTTGCTTATTGAAAAGCAATATGTTTTTTTTTTCTTCAATCTTCTTCAAGTCTTTACCCGTTATAAACAAGCAAGTACTTCATCTTAGTCACTTTAAAGGATTAATGCTAAGGATTTTGTATTTGGTTAATTATCCAACACCCAAGTTCAACGACTATTACTGCTAAACTAATAAAGTTATCTTAACCGCTATACTTTTCCTTTAAAGTTCATGAAATGCACTACCATCGTGAATTATTCCAGATTTTTCAAGCTAGCAGCTTAGGTTTTAGAGGGACGCCCTACTGGAACAAAAATTTGCACTTTAAAGTTTAATATTTCGTAAATGGAGCATTAAATCGAAAAATAATTTTAGCAACCCCCAAGTCATTTTAGAAGACCTATTCAACGATACTCCACACGATGGGGTAGACGACGAAAAAAATATTCATTCCCACTTCACATGTCGGGGAGCTACCCTTTGAAAAAAAAATTCCAAAATTTTATGTTACCACTTTGTCGGCGTAATTCATATAAGCCCTCCTACAAAATTACAGCTTTCTAGTACTAACGGTCTCTTAGCAAAACCGCGGACAGACAGACAGACGGACATGACGAAACTTCCGTACTTTCTAAACTTCTTTTACTTCCTTGTAGGAACTACGGAACCCTAAAAAGGACCTAGACAAAGGTCGGAGAGACAGACAGACAGACGGACATGACGAAACTATAAGGGTTCCTTGTAGGAACTACGGAACCCTAAAAACACCAGCGTTTTAAACTTACATAAAAGTAGGTATGTTTAAGCATCGATACACAATAATAAGCGCACCATTCACTCCCTCGTGACCACTTTAAAACCTTGTAAGTTACTTTAACCAATTTAAAACCTAGTCTAAGTCTCTGGACTTGCTCCGTCTTATTACAAAACGAGATCTAACTTTAGACCTAGCCTAAACCTGCGAGACAGTTACTGTATTTTAAACTTTATTCCGACGAATGGAAAGTTCTTAATACAAAGTTGACAACATAGACTCGGGTTTAACGTCATTTTTTGTAACAAGAACTTTAACTTTGTCAAAAAAAAGTTCGAAATTTGAAAATGGCTCGATCGTTTAAACCTAGGTCTAAAGATAAACCTTGTTTTGTAATAAGGCTGGCTAGGTTTTTAAATGGTCGATGCTCCTTAACAGGTTTTTGAAAACAAGACCAAATACGACCAATACCAATTATCAAATTTAGTGAGGGGTTTAAAATATGTAATATACGCTAGTATTTGTGTTCATTATTTAGTATTTATTACAATCAATAGCATTTTTTTTACCTAACATAACTTACAAAACTTACTTTTCATAGGCTGACATATTACGTATAAGCGCTCTCCTGTAAAATTTCGTTTTAAGACCTTGGGGCCTAAAAAGGCCACTTTGCAGAATCATAAAAGGATAATATTATGAATCGTAATATGGCGAAGACAGTCCGTGTTTTTCTTTTTTCGCTGCACTACGTAGGTATAATCAAAGAGTTTGGCATTGGTGTGATGTTGGAACCTTGGCTTGTAGTAAAGGAAACACTGTTTACAGTTAGGTGTCTTTTATTAGACTGTCTCCTAAGTACAATAAAAAGGAATATAAAGAAAAGTTGCTTACATAGCTAAGTGCGCGCACACATGGGTATCGTACTACGTAATAATATATACTCACACTTCACCTCCCGGGGGCGAAGAAAAAAAAAAATGTCATTATTACATTTTTTTTTTATACTCTGTAATACTATTATTACGGGAAAATTAAAATTATAAAAATAAACATGACAATGTTATACATAAAAAAACAATAATCAATCTATAACAAAGTAAGAAGAGAAAGTACAGTTTACTTTTATTCATAAAATGGTTTAGTCCTATTTTTATGAATGATTTCTTCTTTATTTGAATTATTTTTTATCTTAACATTACATCCTAAGTCTTCTACAACTACATATGGTCCTTTATACAGAGGATCCAACTTACGGCCAGTTTCTATCTTAATTAATATTAAATCTCCTACCTTATATCTAACAGGATTCATCGCAATATCATACTTAGCTTTTCTCTTATGTTTTTTAGTTATCAAGTTATTTTTAGCTTCAGTTTGCGCCAACTGTAATCTGTATTTCAATTGCAATGGATAACTGTCTACATTGTATAATGGTTCTACATGATTAGACAAATTAGAAGGTATATTACATAGTTTACCAAATACTAATTCATGTGGCGTGTAATTTGTTTCCGAATGTATAGTATTATTAAAACTGAAACACCAAAAAGGTAACCATTGACTCCAAGTTTCTGGATGATTGTTGCACTGAATTCTTAAAAATGAACCCAACACTTTGTGGGTATTTTCTAAAGCTCCTATTGACTCATGATGATAAGCCGTAGAGGAGAGTTTTTTAATATTCAAAATCTTACATACCTGTTCCATTGTAGACGAAATAAACTCCGTTCCTCGATCAGTGGCTATTACTTTAGGAATACCAAATATCAGAATAAAATTACGCACGAATGCATCAGCAATGGACGTAGTTTCTTTATTTGCAAGAGGAATTGCCTGTACAAATTTGGTCAATTCACATTGGATAGTTAAAATATAAGAATTATCATCTAGGGACTTGTCTAGGGGTCCTACTACATCTAGATATACTTTTTCAAAGGCTGAAGTTGCCGTACTGGTTATCTCCATTGGCTCTTTAGTGTAACGACTATGTTTCATTTTCTGACACTTCGCACATTTACGTACAAATTCTTGAACATCTTTTTCAATACTAGGCCAAAAATATCGTTTCTTAATAGTATTTATCATGGCAGTAAATGAAAATCGTTCATAATGAGAATTTTCTCTTTATCGTCCGTTATTCTTTTAACGCCTCGCAATATACATATGCGGGGTCCTGTCCAATCGTTTAGTGATTTTATTTCACTGCAAATATGTTTAATAAATTCAACATTTTGTTCATCTTTTACTATGCAAACTTCTTGGATACCTATCTTTTTGCAAAATAAACTTAATTTCTGCACAAATTCGACTCGCGAGAAATGCGCCTTAAAATTAAGATTACATTTAAGTACAAATTCTTGAACATCTTTTTCAATACTAGGCCAAAAATATCGTTTCTTAATAGTATTTATCATGGCAGTAAATGAAAATCGTTCATAATGAGAATTTTCTCTTTATCGTCCGTTATTCTTTTAACGCCTCGCAATATACATATGCGGGGTCCTGTCCAATCGTTTAGTGATTTTATTTCACTGCAAATATGTTTAATAAATTCAACATTTTGTTCATCTTTTACTATGCAAACTTCTTGGATACCTATCTTTTTGCAAAATAAACTTAATTTCTGCACAAATTCGACTCGCGAGAAATGCGCCTTAAAATTAAGATTAATGTATAAATGTTTTATATCTGATCTAAAAGCAAAACACTCTATTTCCGTAGTAATCATATTTCTCATTCTCAATTTATCTAATGTTTTGCCATCCATAAACATCATCTCAATCGTGTCACGCGGTTTTCTTAATATATCTACGACTTTTGGTTGATCAGGCCAATCGTCTTTAGATTTACTAAGATCCGCATTCCCTTTTAAAACGTTATTATCATTCATCTCATTCATCCTTTTTTTCTGTGCTCTCGTCATCACATGTACAACTTGTTCATGCATATTTTTTAAATCATCCGATGTCATACTAACTCTTGATAAAGCATCTGCTACAGTATTTTCTTTCCCCTTTACGTAAATAATTTTAAACTTATATTCTTCTAAAGCAAGTCTAAATTTAAGTAATCTGTTAGAAGGATCTTTGATTCCAAAAAGATACACTAAGGGTTTGTGGTCAGTCATTAATGTGAAGTTTCTACCGTAAATATATGGTCTAAAGTACTTCACAGCCCAAACAATAGCCAAAAGTTCCTTTTGAATGGTCGGGTAATTCTTTTCTGCCTTATTTAATGGCCTACTTGCGTATGCTATAGGTCTCAAGTCTTTGTTGCATAGAACTGCACCAATAGCTATTCCTGATGCGTCTGTTTGTATTACAAATTCATTGTCTTTCGAAAAATCAGGATATTGCAATATCGGGGGCGTCATTAACAACTTTTTTAAGATTTCAAACGCTTTGTGACACTCATCAGTCCATTGAAATGGTTCGTTTTTTCTGCATAATTTATTTAAAGGTATAGTAATATCAGCGAAAGATTTTATAAATTTACGATAATAGTTACAGAATGCTACAAAACGCTTGACCTCATCTGAATTTTTGGGGATTGGATAATTTTGGAGTATTTTAGTTTTTTCTGGATCAGGAGAAACGCCTTTCTCTGAAACCACGTGTCCTAAATACAAAAGTTCTTTTTTTAGGAATTCGCACTTTTGAGGGTTTAATTTTAAATTTACTTTTCTAAGTCTTTCCATTACGCTTATTAAATTTTGATTATGAGTAGTCAAATTGCGTCCAAAAATGACTAGGTCATCTAAATACACAAAACATTTTTCAAATGCTAGACCCGACATAGCAACTGACATCATACGACTGAATGAACTTGGACTAATTTTAAGCCCCATCGGTAAACGTTTCATTTGGTATTGTCCTGAACTAGTTGTAAATGCCGTATACTTACGACTCTCAGGATTCAAGGTCACTTGGTAATAACCTTGGTGAAGGTCAAGGTGACTGAAATAAATTGCGCCAGAAAGAGAGTCTAATATTTCAGTGATATTTGGCAATGGAAATTTGTCATCAGCCACGATCTCGTTTAGTTTCCTATAATCTACTACTAGTCTCCACTTCTTATTTTGACCTTCAACACTTTTTTTAGGTACTAACAATATTGGGCTTGACCATGCACTGCTACATTCTTCTATGATATCATTTTCTTTCAAGTTTTTTATTTGATTTTCAATTTCGGGCTTCAATGCTTGTGGTAAACGATATGGTTTAACATATACTGGGGACACATTTGGTTTAATAGTAATTGATTGTTGGTAAATATTTGTCACCTGTCACCTTCTACGTAAAACACATCTGCATATTTTGCGCATATTGCTTCAATACTTTTTTGCTCTTCATCGTGTAAATGAGATAAATTTAATTCGTTCAGTAGTTTTTGAACTCTATTAACGTTTATGCCAGTTTTATTAAATGAACATATATGATAGTCATTTAAAGATTGTAACTCTGGTGTAAACAATGGTAACTCTACGTCTTTTTCAGTAACATTTAAGATCTTAATAGGAATCCTATTATTTATTACTCTTGTAATTTCATTTGCTAAAAATATATCTTTGCTCAGCTCTTTTCCACACACAACAACATCACCATTTATGCAATTATCCACATAAACATAGTGTATCGATTCGGATCGAGCAGGAATAACTATGAAATTGTTATTTTTACTAGCATAATTAGTTAATTTTAATGAATAACTGTAATTGTCTTTATGTAAAGTAACTAAATTTGTTTGTAAATTAATATTAGCTCCATATTTCATTAGAAAATCTATACCTAAAATACCATCAGCCGTTAGCGGTATCGATTCAAAAACTAAAAAGTTATGATTAAAATGTATGTTGTCACGGGTTTTTAAAGTTAAATTAACCGATCCTTTAGATATGGTCTTCCCTCCAAAGCCATTTATTAATGTATTATCTCTTTGCACTGGCGTGTTAAAGGGAATTGCTCCATTTTTTATAACAGATAATGAAGCGCCAGTATCAACAAGCCAATAATATTTAATGTTGTTAATGTTGAATGTCACGTATTTAGTGTCGTTATTACATGATAAGATGGTATTCTTAAGATCGAAAAAACTGAATCTGACTATTATTTGATTGTTCACTACTTTGGGGTTCTTCTACATTGTGTTCCGCCGTATATAAGTTACGGTTTTGTGTGTTAAGTCTACCCCTGCTTTTCTGAAAACTGTTAGTAGGTCTACGATTACTATGATTTCCTCTGGAGTTATTATTAAAATTGTTTCCTCTATAGTTATAATAATTTCCGCGCCCTGTTCCACGTTGCCATCCGTTACCACTACTTTGTCCTAGCTGTCTATGAGAATAATTTGAGTTTTGACTATAATTGTATCTACCACCGCGACCGCGACTGTTACTAAAGCGTCTATTGTTATAGAAAGTACGTCCTTGCTTTGATACATGCATGACGTTACCTTGTTGCTGTGTGGCAGGCCTGTCCTCGTCTTTTGCAGCCTGTATTGCTTCCTTCAAGCTGTTGTAATTGCGCGACGCGATGATTGTGGATAGTCTCGAGCTGCGTAGTCCGTCTGAAAATGTTTTTATCGCAGATTTTTCATTTATGGGTTTAAGTATAGAATAAGCACTGGAATCTCCGTCTGCTTGAGAATTCGTCATGTCAGTAAATAACTGCTCTATTTCCTTACCATACTCCTCCACAGACTTTTGACCTTGTCTCATAGCCTGCATCCGGGATTGAATGGCTGTATACGACTTTTTTGTTGTTAAATTAATCCTTAAATCTTTAATTAATTCTGAAACCTTCCCATATTTGTCAGAAATACGCAATTTTGCGTTTTCCGAAAGCCTACTTTTTAAAATGAAAATGATCAATAAAGAATTACCTTTATCGTCGAGCATATTCGCGTACATTTCGATTGAGTCAATCATTCTCTTAGTGGTGCTTTCAGTGTCATCCATAACTGGAATTAAATTACATGCCACCTTTAAATCGAATTCCATTTTGTTAGCTGCTATTGACTTTGGAAAAATACATAAATTTTTTATTTCGTCATACAAATCCTGGCTCTTTTCAAAAATATCCTTTGCTAATTGAATTACTATCGCATCGCCACTTTTACCTATAACTAAAAGTAATGATTTGCACTTCTCAAAAACATCATATGCTTCTTTCAATTTTATTTCAATAGTCTGACCTTTATATCTACTTTGACCTCTTTTTACCAAATATGTTCGTATTTCATATAACAATTTTTGGCATTCTTCTAAACTATCTAACATAATGCATATAATATTTATAAAATATTGCTATAATTAGACACAATTTGGTAAAACTTAACACTATTTCGTAACATACTGACAAAAGAATGGAATGCGTAAGCACTATTCGCCGCGAGGTATCATGTTCGATGAGTATCCGTGCGCCGTTTTTATGATTTATAATTATTAGCGTAATGAAATTTGATCACTGGCTTTACACTTTACACTCAATATTGTCTTCCGAAACGCTATTAAACTGCTTGAATATAATCTAAACTCTTTAAATAACACTCACAGTTCACTGGAAGCACTTTTTTGAGATAATAAATGTATGTATAGGGTTTAAACACTCACGAAAAGTTTATTTGTTTACGCAGTAGTCTCCTCAACGCTGCGCCTGGCTCGTAGAGACGACCTGATGCGGGATATTGCCTGCATACCCATTTCTTCTTGAATTAGGCGTCGATGGCACGCCCTATATAACTTGCAACCAAAAAATAGTACAAGTACCAAAACCAGGGCCAGCAGAATATATGTTACCGTGCTCATAGCTTGAATGTGGTTTCCAAAATCTTTCAACTGAGCCGAATTATCGCCCGCAGAATTCTGTGTTAGAAACACGTCTTCCTTTTCCACTTTTGACTGGCACATCTTGAAAACGCATTTGAAACCAGCTTAAAATTTTTACTTGTGCAACTAGCACCTACAAGCTGAATCAGAAGGACACAAAGTTCCTTGGCAAAGCCCTGGCAGGGTCGCCATGTGATGTTGGAACCTTGGCTTGTAGTAAAGGAAACACTGTTTACAGTTAGGTGTCTTTTATTAGACTGTCTCCTAAGTACAATAAAAAGGAATATAAAGAAAAGTTGCTTACATAGCTAAGTGCGCGCACACATGGGTATCGTACTACGTAATAATATATACTCACACTTCATTGGATTTGGATCGGATTGATTGGTATTTTAGCACAGAGAAAAAATATAACTGAAAAATGCTTCACCAATGGGATTTGATACGATTAACTGTCCATTTTGTTATCCTTTTATGATTCTGCCAAAGTGGCCTTTTTAGACCCCCTTGCTAAGTTTTGAAATCGGGCAGCCGCGCTGCTCGCCTGCCCGATTTCAAAACCTAGTAAGGACTTAAAATGAAATTTCTCGTTGCTTACAACGTTAAAGTTGCATGCTACCATAGCTTTATGTGTTAGTACAGCGGCATGCGACCAGTGGAAGGTACTTTCTTCTTTCATCCTTTTCAGTAGTCGGGTTTTAGTTTATAAACATATTATATATTTAATTATTTTGGGGCTTATTCCAGTAATATCCATATTTTTGAAATGTACTAATTAAGCCTTTTGATTTGATACCCAACACGGCATGATTAAATTTTTTTTCATGACTTTATGTCCGCTAGATCGCGCTATATTCAATTTATTGTGAGGCCATAGCCTATAAACCGACGGACGATCAAGACGCTTCCAACGATACTTCATATTTTATGACAAGCAGTTTAGAAGTTATGATGGAACAGTTGGACATACATACATACCGGTCAAATCATAACCCTCCTTTTTGCTTCGCCTTAGTCGGGTAAAAACTGATTTGAACCTGAGTCTAAGTTGTCAACTTTGCGTTAGGAATTTTACGTTCGTCGGAATAAAGTTTAAAATACAGTAACTGTCTCGCAGGTTTAGGCTAGGTCTAAAGTTAGAACTTGTTTTATAATAAGACGGAAAGGGTTGATTTTGGATGTAACAAAAATAAATAAAAAAATAAGTCTTCAGACGTATTGATAATTCAAATGAAACACGACCGTTTCATATGAGTTATCAATAAAAAAAACCGGGCAAGTGCGATTCGGATACGCGCACCAAGGGTTCCGTACGTAGACCAGGTATGTAACTACAAATTTACGGTATTCGGATTTTTCCTTTACCTACTTGTGCTACATGACATTGCTCCTTGCCAAATTTCATGATTCTACTTCAACGGGAAGTACTCTATAGGTTTTGATTCCCTTACGAGTGTCAAAATATACTGACATATTATTATTATCATTACTAAGTGCTATTTTTTATATTTTTATTCTATTTTTTTATTGACACTAAACTGACATGTATTAATTCATCGTTGTAATTTTTTTATTTTTTATTATGTAAGTATAGACTTGGACATTATTGTTATTTTATAAAATGTATTTTATAATGTGACGAGCATGTGTATTTTAAGCCATAATTGAATTGTAGGAAAATTAATCGTATGAGCGTTGTCAAATCTGTTAGCTCGTAATAAATAAATAAAAATAAATAAATAAAATATGCGTCATAAACGGAGCATAAACTAATCTTTACCGTAACCGTATCGTTTGATTGCCTTGACTTAGAAGTTTGATTTTTTCACTGCTTCAAGAGATTGTAGCCTTGAGCATTTGATATTAATTTCTACTTGATAATTCTACGCGTTCCTGAAAATAAGGTCTTGACAGACGGAAAGGCGGACGGCCAACGAAGTGGTCTTATATAAAAGGGTTCCGTTTTTCCTTTTGAGGGACAAATAATAAAAGTAAATACTGCGGGTGATGAAAGGATGATTACGACTGTACTCATTAAGTCCGCCAGGTAATTTGGCATGAGTAATTAAATACTAAAATTAGTTTGTTCATTTTGAACATGGGCTACTTTTTTCAGAAATTGAATATAAATGAGAGGTAAGTAAAGATCTCGCTGCAACGTTTATATAAAAATACAGTACGGAATTAACAGTTGCTCTTAAAGAATTAAATACTTAAATTACTTCCACTACTAGCTGCGCCCCGCGTAAATGTCGATCCCGTCGGAATATCGGGATAAAAAGTATCCTATATATTAATCCAGGGTGTCAGCTACCTCCATACAAAATTTTATCAAAATTGGTTAAGCCGTTTGAGCGTGAAGAAGTAACAAACATATAAACACACACACACATACTCACAAGCTTTCGCCTTTATAATATTAGTGTGACTAGCTGGTTCGGCGCACTTCGTACCGCCTCAGAATAAATTATAATAAGAACGAGAAAATCAATTATCTTAATTTTTTTTTATTATTAATTTTCCCTATGTTTTAATAGCTATTCGGAGCGAAGACAAATCCAACAAATCAAAGATCATAAAAATCGGTCCAGCCGTTCTTGAGTTATAAATTGTGTATTATTTATAAAGATTGTCTACGTAGGCGCTTCAATCACTAACGATATTGCCTTTTAACAGTATTACGAAGAAAAGACTTTTCCTAAGTATCTCATTATTATTTTTAGCCGTTAATGTCCCACTGCTGGGCAAACGCCCACTCTCTTTCCACCTCTCTCTATCCAGAGCTGCCAACGAAAAATCTTTATGAAAGGAGGAGCTGCCAGCGACCAGTCTTTATAAAAGGAGTCCAGCTCATCCCGCCACCTCTATCTCATCTCGGTCTCTGTTACATTACAAAGGTTAATCAAAATTAACGGTATTACGGTATTAATTAACGGTAGCAAAATTGGTAGTATAGTAGTATATAGTATAGTATTGGGAGAGGCCCGTGGCTAAATAATATCAGCCGCACAGGTCGATCGATCAGGTTAAGCTACGCTTCCCGTGGTTGATCTGTGGATGGGTGACCATCTTTACATACCGTGACCCCTCCGTGCATGAAAGCACGTTAAACCGTTGGTCCCGGCTGTCATTCTTTGACAGTCGTTACGGGTAATCAGAAGCCCGAAAGTCTGACAACCAGTCTTATCAAGGGGTATCGTATTACCTACCCAGTAACTGGGTTGTAGAGGTCAGATAGGCAGTCGCTCCATGTAAAATACTGGTATTCAGCTGCATCCGGTTAGACCGGAAGCCGACCCCAACATAGTTGGGAAAAGGCTAGGCAGATGATGGTGAGTAAAATTGGTAGTGACTAGGGCAACAAAGGAATAAAACATAGAGATTTTCCAGCTACTCAATGATACTGTACAGCTCTCTCAATTCTCATAAATCGTGAACTTAACATTTTACTGAAGAATAGAAACACTTTCTTTCCTAGTTGTGATTTATAATTTCTAGGGTTTATAATTTCTAGTGATTTATAATGTCTAGGGTCTACGAGAGCAGTGGTGGCCAAGTGGTTACGGCCGCGGCTTACGAGCTGTAGGTCGTAGGTTCGAACCCAGACAGGCGCTTTACTATGTGTAAATTATTTCATCACCACTGCTCTCAAAACGGTGAAGGAAAACATCGTGAGGAAACCGGCATGTCCTAGAACCAAAAATTCGAAGACATGTGACATCTGCCAACCCGCACTGGGCCCGCGTGGTGGATTACGGCCCGCTCCCTCTCACCGAGGGGAGGCCTGGTGTCCCAGCAGTGGGAACGTTATAGGCTGATTATGTAGGTTTACAATAATATATAATTATTTATTAAGTAAGAGTGATTTCATTTTAGATGTATTTTTTTAGAGATGTGTCATGGTTAACTAGTAGTTTTCAAATTTTTTTACCTGAATTTGAGCCCATTTATGACACACAGGGGACTTAAACATGACTCTGCTTACCCTTCGAGGCAGGCAGGCGAGGACTATAGGCCTTAGGTCATTATGTTCATTATGTCCATTCGACACGATACTGTAAAAGTCAGAAAATAAATTGTTTGACACACTTATTTGATTACACAAACAGCGGTCAATATATGCAAGTGTCCACGAAAAATATGAAATTTTAATAAACTTGAACTTTAAAATGGCTTTTGGGTATAACTTTAATTTATTAAAGCGTATCTGTATTCCGATTTCTCGTTATATTTGTTGGTGGCAGCCTAGCAGGTTACGATGCCATTTTTAAATTTTTTGCGACATTAAATAAATGTGAAAACGTTAAATGTTCAATATGAATATTTTCGTGATATTATATTCACTTACTACAATTGAAAAAGTTATTTGGTTTCATGTAAACGTGAAATGATATTCAATTTAGGTCGCTCACTTTTATTAATTAAGTAATTTATTTTTGACTACAATTTTACCACAAAATATTCCTTTGCTTCGATACAAAAAGACTAAGTTCAGCAGAATCTAACTAACGTCAGCTCTTCAGTAGGTATTATATCACCTTAGAAAAACTAAGAAACAACGAATATAAACTGCAGAACTACCTGAGCAATAACAAGTAGCAAGGCCTACGGCGTGACACAAGTTAGAGGTCATCGACCTCTTTAACCCATCTCTTATTTTACCGACAATTTTCATTTATCTTCTGGACAATACAGTAAGGCTACGTACGCGCTGACAGGTGAGGTGGCTTGCTTAGCGTTTAGAGCCTAGACACTTAAAATCTGGGTACTTGCTAGGATACAAGGTGGCCACGCTGGGAGGTAGTTTGAGTGTTGCGTCGCTAGGAGCCTTGTTCATTTGAATACATAATGAAAACAAAAATTCATGAATGGACGAATGTCTTGTGTCTAGTGTAAACGCTAAAAACCTTTTAGTGGTAGATGAAAACTGCCTGCAATGCGGTATCTACTATCTAGAAGGGCAGAAACCCAACACGTTTGATTACTTCGATTCGACTAGCGAAGGCGCCAGGCGCGCAGTACTTCGCTACTCGCAAAGTTACCTGCTGTTCTCTAGGCGCTAAGCAAGCCAGACAGTGCATACCTAGCCTTAGGTAAATACTAGGGTAAAAGCAGCAACTGTGACATTTCAATTACCTGCTAAAATACTGGCCTCCGTACTGTCCTAATTGCCACAATTTTTCTTTGTCCGCTAGAATAGAAACTTCTTTCAACGAGCTATCTCTATTTCTCGTTTCGAACCGTGCCTGTTGCCGAGTTCTTGATAAATTTAATATCAGCTGCTATCCTTTACAATACCTGTCGGTAACGGGAAAGCTAGAAGATTGCAATTAAAATGTTATGAAGTAGCTTTCAGTCACGTACAGGGGGCCTAAAAAGGCCACTTTGGAGAATCATAAAAGGATAAGATTATGAATCGTAATATGGCGAAGACAGTCCATGTTTTTTTTTCGCTGCACTACGTAGGTATAATCAAAAAGTTTGGCATTGGATTTGGATCGGATTGAGTGGTATTTTTGCATGGACAAAAAATAATAACTGGAAATGTTTCACCAATGGGATTTGATACGATTAACTGTCCATTATGTTATCCTTTTATGATTCTGCCAAAATGGCCTTTTTAAGCCCCCTGGACAGGATAGATATGGTTCATAAGTTTCTATACAGAACTTTTCTAGTATAAGCATTATCAGCCTATGATTAAGGCCCTCCTGTCTGTGAGAGGGAGTGGGCCGTAATCCACCACGCGGGTCCAGTGCCGGTTCGTGGATACGACACACACCTGTGACATCACAGGTCTCCGAATTATTGATTCTAGGACATTCCGGTTTCCCCACGATGTTTTCCTTCACCGTTTTAAGAGCAATGGTGATGAAATACATTACACAAGGTAAGGTGCCTCCTGGGTTCGAACCCGCGACCTGTAAACTTTGAAATGACAAACATTATGCAATCAAACTCAATTTAGCAAGGTATGTAATGAAAACGTACTACATATATAATCTGCCAATAATATTACCGGTTACCTTTGCCGGGACACAGTCGGGCCACCTTGTGCAGAGGGAGTGGGTCGGTCGTGACAAACCACGCGCGTCTGTGTAGTCTCAGATGTGTATGTGTCTCGAATTTTTGGGTCTAGGAAAAGCTGGTTTCCTTATGATTTTTTTTTTCACCATTTTGAGAGCAATGGTGATGAAAACAATGCACAGAGTGTGTAAGCGGTTCAAACCGGTATGAGAAAGTTTATAGTGGATAAGACAAAGATTAAAACAGAAGACGATCCAGGAGGGGATCGAGTTGGGGGGGTGGAGGGGGGGTTCAGGGGATCAGAACGGAATAATTCGTAATTTCTTGTGACAAATGCGTAGTGCAATGCCAAGGCTCATTTGTTCTGCAACTGGCAAGTTGGCATCATTAACTCTGGGCTACTACTTCTCTACGAGATTACGAGCTACAAGCTACATAAAAATAAAATTCCCCAAATTATTACTTTTCCAAAATTATAAAATAACCATTATGATTTTGTTTTAGTAATAAATTAACCCCCTTACTAGTAAACGTTGTATAGCGTCTGTATAGTTACACAACGCTTTGTCTTCTTGTTTCAAAAGTCAAATTACCTACTGACGACTGAAAGAGAGAAATCGGTGTGAAACTATGCATCTGATTAATACGTTTATTACTAAGCGGGTAAATATACCCATATTGGATAAGATAAGGTCTTAGATTTTGACATCAGCTCCCCTAAAAATAGCAGAAATTTATATACACATAGTACTATAATTAAAAAAGTTTCATGATATAGGTACCTATTTGTTTCAGAGTCAGCCTTATTAATTAAAAGTCCTTTCAGCGAAACAAACTGTGTTTGTACTTATCCAATTTAGTAGGAGCTATTTATAATCCTTTTGACGTTATTCGACCACTTGAATGTTTAAAATAAACAGTTCAGCGCGACTCTTCATTCGCCTGAATTTTTCTTCCAACAACTCTGAAGTACTCGTTGTATATTACAAACAGTCTGAAATAGGCGAAAAGCCACAAATATTGACACTTCCTGTCGCGAAGTCGGTAAAACATACTTTTTATTTATTTTTTCACAAGCGGCGATTTGGCGATTTCGTTACTTTCATTTAATGTATCAAAAAGAGATAAACGTGAACCTTTTAATTAGTTTAAAAAATTCGAATTTACATGTTTATTTTCATCCCTTTTTATATCACAGCTAGTCACACTAATATTATAAAGGCGAAAGTATGTGATTGTGTGTGTGTTTATATGTTGGTTACTTCTTCACGCTCAATTGGCTGGACCAATTTTGATAAAATTTTGTATGGAGGTAGCTGACCCTGGATTAACATATAGGCTTTTTATCCTGATATTCCCACGGGCTCGACACTTACGCGGGCAAAACCGCGGGGCACAGCTAGTATGAAATAAATACTGCTTAGGCGTTCTAATTTTTTTTAAACAAATGAACAGCAAAAACCGTCGTATCCGTTCATCTTTCTAATATTGAAGCTATACGAGTACCTAGTGCGACATGGATCTAAATGAATGAATGTACGGTCACGAGCGTAGATACCTCACAGACAGGCAAAATAAAAATAAAAACTGGGCAAGAGCGAGTCGGACTCGCTCACCGAGGGTTCCGTAACATCCGGGTTTATGCATAAGGTTTATGTTTATGAAATTAAATGTTTTTTTTTTTATACTTGAGTTGGTTGAATGCAGCCGCTCAGGTCGATCGATCAGGTTAAGCTACGCTTGCCACCGTTGTTCTGTGGATGGGTGACCATCTTAACATACCGTGACCCCTCCGTGCCTCGGAAAGCACGTTAAGCCGTTGGTCCCGACTGTCATTCGTGGATCTTTGACAGTCGTTACGGGTCGTCAGAAGCCCGAAAGTCTGACAACCAGTCTTACCAAGGGGTATCGTATTACCCATTAAATGGGTTGTGGAGGTCAGATAGGCAGTCGCTCCATGTAAAATCAGGATTTTACATGGAGCGACTGCCTATCTGACCAGCTAGCCGCCTGGCTTCCTGGCTGGAAGCCGACCCCAACATAGTTGGGAAAAGACTAGGCAGATGTTTGAGTTGATTTTGAGTGATGGTTGAGTTGGTTGAATAAAAGGTAAATTGCGGTTTACGATTTATGTCGTATTAAAAAAAAAACTACTTACTAGATCTCGTTCAAACCAATTTTCGGTGGAAGTTTACATGGTATTGTACATCATATATTTTTTTTAGTTTTATCATTCTCTTATTTTAGAAGTTACAGGGGGACACACATTTTGCCACTTTGGAAGTGTCTCTCGCGCAAACTATTCAGTTTAGGAAAAAATGATATAAGAAACCTCAATATCATTTTTGAAGACCTATCCATAGAAACCTCACACGTATGGGTTTGACGAAAAAAAATATTTTTAGTTTCAGTTCTAAGTATGGGGAACCCCAAAATTTATTGTTTGTTTTCTATTTTTGTGTGAAAATATTAATGCGGTTCACAGAATACATCTACTTACCAAGTTTCAACAGTATAGTTCTTATAGTTTCGGAGAAAAGTGGCTGTGACATACGGACGGACAGACAGACAGGCAGACGGACAAACAGACAGACAGACAGACATGACGAATCTATAAGGGTTCCGTTTTTTGCCATTTGGCAACGGAACCCTAAAAAGCTAGTTTTATTAAAATTGAAATTTTTTAAAAGCCCTTTTTTCATAATAGTGGTTTCGATAATACCATGTTCGTAACACCATTAAATATCTATCAATACGTTAGAAAAAGACCGCTTATGAATTTTGCGTATTTATGCTCGTGACTATTCTAGTTAAGACAGGATTTATGCTATCTTCTTTTAGAAGCAGCGCCGCATCCATTTCATTTAGATCCTTGTTGCACTAAAACAGTCCGTATAATATGCATTATGTGTGTAACAGTTGGACCAGCAAGTCATCCAAGTGCTGCCAAAGGTGCCGGCTCCCCTCCAAGAGGCCGTGCAGCGTCTCCTGGCAAGAGACCCACACCCTCGTCCAACTACTCAGCTGCTGCCACTCATCAAATACTTCAAGTACGTGGACTACTCACTCTGATGAAGAAACTGGCACCCTAACTGCGTAACACACTATCCATCTCAATCTGAATCACTTTGAAAGATTTTGCTAATCCATTGCTTAATATGTTCGAACAATATGTCTGCTCAACTACGTAAATAACGCAATGAATATTGTTGAACTGTCAAAATGAAAGCGATTGCTATTGATAGTGTGTTACCCAATTATCCCGCCGCTTAAAACTCAGTAATCTTTGAGGGCTTTACTCTGCCATTATACCTACAGGGCGGCAAGGATATCAGCGCACAAACTGTTACCTTGGATTTAGTACATAATATTCGTCGGTTATTAAAAAAAAATATAAGCTGTCCCACCCAATTCGCAACACCGCAATACGATCCAAGAAAGAAAGAAAGAAAAAGTATTTATTGTGACTCGTACAGGAAGATCACAAACTAAACTTAACACAGCAAAATGAAAATCCAAGTTGTATAAAAAAAAAAGTAACACAAGGAAAATGAAACAGAAAGTCCTATACGAGGCCAAAAGGCTCCTATCTCGGATGCTGCGACATTTAAAAAAAAAAATGTCACAGCGCTGGTATAAAGACAAGCGGTACAGGACAGGTATCGCTGATGTTGGCGGCAAGTCTGGGCGGGTCACACTTATAGGATGCGTCCAGGCAGATGGGCGAATGTCGTCACACAGTGGGTGCCTGAAGACGGGCGTCGTCACCGAGGCAGGCCTAGGAAACGCTGCCGTGACGATTTAGACTCGTTCCTAACCGACTGGACGGAGAAGGCACAGCATAAGGAAATGTGGTAGAAAATGGAGAAGGCAAGGCCCAGCAGTGGGACAGTACAGGCTAACGAAAAAAAATATATATATTTGGACCGCGGACTTTTCTATGACGCAGCAGATTTTTTTTTGATAACCGATGAACGGTCTAGAATCATGTGCTGAATGCTTGCGACGAGCAGTTTGTGACGCCGATAGTGCCTCCATGTGTAGACTAACCAATCTATCAGTTTCTTACATAAGGAGCCCACTAGCTTAGGTAATACACACAAGCTACGATGCTATTCGTTAATATGGCACATCGTGTTTAAGAAAGAGACAGTCACATTTTGAGGGTCCAATACAATAACAGCTTCAGAATGCTTTTGGGTCTGCCACGCTATTGTTGTCACTAGTTGTGCCTCTGGCATGTTTGCTCTGGCGCGTGTTCACGACTTCCACGCAATGGTGAGGAGAAAAATGGCGTCGCGATTGAACAGAACGCGATCAAGTCCTAATAGCATTCTGAAGATGTTAGTGGACTTAACTCGCCAATAATGTTTTCTGTGAGCTTATTACTTAGTTATAATTCTAACATTACGGATCATTGTTAGCAAAGCAATGATTTTTTTTTTTCATTTATTTTAGTTTTTTTTTTTAATGCCGCCATTACAGATATACTTAATATTATAAAGCCATTTTGTCTTGTGTGGATCCACGTTCTGGCGGCACAAGAAGTGTTAAAAGCCAAATATGTTCTCAAACGCGATATACCTTATAAAGCCCAATATCTAAAAACAATTCGGTCCCAAAAAATCTTCGATATTTTGTTTGAGTTCGTTGCTACATTTCATAGTTAAGTATTTTTTTATTTACTGTGCACCATACTAAACTAAATTTGGTTTCCAATTAAATATAGTATACACTCAATCAAGGGTGAGAGTGAGCAAGCGATCGCCGCCATGCAATTCCTGGATATAGTGACTATGAAAGATCCGCAACAGAAGGCACACTTCTATCGAACTACCCTCATAGAAGCGTTGCCAGTGATACCAACGGTAAGTTTTTAGCTCAGCGAATTAAACTATCAAAACTGTAAACGATATAAAAACGTGTGCGGTCGGGGGACCCCCGTCAGGAACGAAGTTCCTTACGCGAAACTAGCAGGCACAAACGGACTCGTATACAATAGAAAAAGACAGAGAGAGAAAGTCGCATGGAGGGGGTCATAACAATTTTTCCTAACGTGGAGATTTCTACTAGTCAACTTTTACCGCAAGCCGTGCTAAGGAACTTCGTCCCAAAAACAAAAGTTGCCACCAATTATTAAGCACAGTCCGTTCACAGTTATTTTACCTCTGACAGTAGCCACCTTATCGTAACGAGAATAAAGACCACAATGATTTTGACATACCTGTCAGTGGCAGCAACCATATAGCAACCTTATTAGAATAAAAATAAAGATCACTGTGATTTGGACAGTGATCCTAAACCGGAGGATATATAACTATGAAAGGACTTTACACTGCTACAAGGATCTTTTGGCGCTCATATTACGTTGACAGGAAAGCGCTGTTAGTAAACATTTGTGCAACTGTTTTGTAAAATGTATTGAAAAAGAAGATAGTTGCGTTAGTTCCGATTTTGGCCACACGCCATAAGATCCTCGTACAGCTATATATTTCCACGTGCGAAAAAACTTTAGCGACAAATGCCTGTGAGAAAGCAACTTGTGCAAACTGCGTAGTATATGTTTCTATTTATAAGTTCTATCAGACAGCCGGACGGCAGACTCGTAACAAAGAACATTGTATGAATTATTTACGGCTATTTTGTTTTGCGTCCTTCACCTGTTCAAGACTATTAAATGTAATATTCGGCTGTTAGTCAGTCAATGGGAATAATTTTGCGAATCTTATTAGGTTCTGTGAAATTACCAACACCGACGTTTAAGCTGACGGGAGTTTCCACTCCAAAAGGTACCAGTATCAATACACTGTTCACAACAATACTGGTTACAACATTTTGTTACCTACCTTCATACTTCACCAATTCACTTATATGTTCATACATTCCAATATATGTAGGTATAGGAATATAACGTATGACTTATTAAAGGTTTGTTTCAGTATATCTGTCAGCAGACGATCCACGTTAATACTCAATGTTGTTACCAAACCCAATTACCAAGTTTTCACGATTCATGTTGTCGGTATTATTTCATCAAATCAACGGAGCTGATACCTCTACATTATTTAAGTACTACCGTCTACCGACAACCAGTCTTACCAAAGGGTACCGTATTACCCAGTAACTGGGTTGTGGAGGTTAGATAAGCATTCGCTCCGTGTAAAATACTGGTATTCAGCTGCATCCAGTTAGACTGGAAGCCGACCCCAGCATAGTTGGGAAAAGGCTAGGCAGATGATGACTACCGTCTACCGCCAATTAAAATATAATTTCGCTCGCTTAAAATATTTGATTTCAAACTAAGATTTTTCAACCAATTCGGCAATAATATTATGAAATGAATGGCAAAAAATCCTTCAATTTTTTTTTATTCTTCTAAATGTGCCATATAGTTACTCGCCAGGAGTATACAAGCAGGTTTTAGTAGTCTCATCTTGCAACTGCATATTATACAGGCAGGTTTTAGTAGTCGCATCTTGCAACTGCATAATATACAGGCAGGTTTTAGTAGTCTCATCTTACAACTGCATAATACACAGGCAGGTTTTAGTAGTCGCCTCTTGCAACTGCATATTATACAGGCAGGTTTTAGTAGTCGCATCTTGCAAGTGCATAATATACAAGCACGTTTTAGTAGTCTCATCTTGCAATTGCATTATATACAGGCAGGTTTTAGTAGTCGCCTCTTGCAACTGCATAATATTCAAGCAGGTTTTAGTAGTCGCATCTTGCAACTGCATAATATACAGGCAGGTTTTAGTAGTCGCCTCTTGCAACTGCATAATATACAGGCAGGTTTTAGTAGTCGCCTCTTGCAACTGCATAATATACAGGCAGGTTTTAGTAGTCTTATCTTACAACTGCATAATATACAGGCAGGTTTTAGTAGTCGCCTCTTGCAACTGCATAATATACAGGCAGGTTTTAGTAGTCTCATCTTGCAACTTCATAATATACAGGCAGGTTTTAGTAGTCACATCTTGCAACTGCATAATATACAAGCAGGTTTTAGTAGTCTCATCTTGCAATTGCATAATATACAGGCAGGTTTTAGTAGTCAGTGTCATTTTGCAACTGCATAATATACAGGCAGGTTTTAGTAGTCTCATCTTGCAACTGCATAATATACAAGCAGGTTCAGTATCAGTCGCATCTTGCAACTGCATATTATACAGGCAGGTTTTAATAGTCGCATCTTGCAACTGCATATTATACAGGCAGATTTTAGTAGTCGCATCTTGCAACTGCATAATATACAGGCAGGTTTTAGTAGTCTCATCTAGCAACTGCATAATATACAGGCAGGTTTTAGTAGTCTCATCTAGCAACTGCATAATATACAGGTAGGTTTTAGTAGTCGCATTTTGCAACTGCATAATGTACAGGCAGGTTTTAGTAGTCGCATTTTGCAACTGCATAATATACAGGCAGGTTTCAGTAGTCGCATCTTGCAACTGCATATTATACAGGCAGGTTTTAGTAGTCGCATCTTGCAAGTGCATAATATACAAGCAGGTTTTAGTAGTCCCATCTTGCAATTGCATTATATACAGGCAGGTTTTAGTAGTCGCCTCTTGCAATTGCATAATATACAGGCAGGTTTTAGTAGTCACAATTTGCAACTGCATAATATACAAGCAGGTTTTAGTAGTCGCATCTTGCAACTGCATAATATACAGGCAGGTTTTAGTTGTCGCCTCTTGCAACTGCATAATATACAGGCAGGTTTTTGTAGTCGTACAAACATCTAAAAGGTACTGTAAATTATATGGTTTTAGAATAAAATAGACTTTGAATATTGCTATTCTGTTTGCCCGCGTTATTTCTCTACTATAAGTTTGTAGTATTGTACTAAGTAGGTAGTTACCCTATCATAATTAATTTAAGTATTTTAAGTTAAAACTCCTCGGCCAATTAGCATAATTCTGGACCGTTGTATGTAGGTCTTCCATTTTCTTACTTTACCGCTTTTCCCTTTCCTATTTGTATAGTGGAAAAACTATTTCATTATAAATTCCTGTGACTTACCTACGTGATTTTCCAAAGTCAGCAAACGTGGTATTCGTTTATGTATAAGGATTAGTACATATGATTGGTTCCCTACTGAGATTTAAGGTTGTTTAACTAGGTTCTACTACTTGCTAATGTAATTACTGAAAGTCATCTCTCATCGGTAAATGTTTCCGGGACTCACGAGCGCGGAGGATCGAGGTCGAAGTTAACCGTGATTAGCATAAAATGTATCTCATGGTTAACTTCAATATATTATGTACATAATGAAATTTTTGATTTAATATATTTCTTGGTTAACAAATTAGACCAAAATTTATTAGGTGAGAAAGAATTCAAAAGTTATTTAAAAGATGTTTTAACTTTGTACAAAGGACAAACTGAACAGTTAAGTATAATATCAGCAGTAGGGACTAACTCTTTAAAAAAAAAATGTACCTATTATAATATTTTAATATGTCTTATCCACATAAATAAAACAACTTATCCGTTGTGGTGTTAAGAAACTTAACTTCGATCTTGAAGGAAAACCAAGGTTTCCTTCAAGATCGAAGTTAAGTTTCTTTTTCATGTCGAGTGTAGGCCACAAGAACAACTTTTAAAACACTACGCGACTTCTTAGAGCCTATTAAACCGCATTGTTGTATTTTCAGCGCCGAAAATTTAAAATCCAACAGCAATGCCAATATAAAAACAACACATAATAATAAATAATTTATATAATATAATAAAATATCTGAATATAAACCATTTCCCACAATTAGAGTGCCAAAAACGGACCTTAGAGGATCTTAGTTCAAAACATCACTTACCAAATCTTTCCGCTTTCTATAAATCCGTGACAGGAATTTCTTACTAAGTTTTTTTAAGAAAACTAAATGAGCGTCCAGAAAAGGTTTTCTTTCTCCTTGGGTAAAACACTTGTAGACTCGTGCAATTAAATGAGTCAGTATCCATTGTAACGTCTCTTAGTTTGTCGGCACAAAAAAGATGGGCTACGGACTCCATTATTTTCTGCTTATCCAGTCGTTTCTTTAAGTGTCCAAACACACTATGCCGAAGGTACGCGACCGAAGTTACGCGGCTGATTTTACGATTACGATTTTAAAATCAGCCGCGTAACTACTTAGTCACTACTTCGTCATATCAGCCGAATGGCTGATATGCCGAAGTAGTGACACTAAACACACTATGCCGAAGGTACGCGACCGAAGTTACGCGGCTGATTTTACGTTCCGACGTATTCGGCTGATATGACGAAGTAGTGACTAAACACACTATGCCGAAGGTACGCGACCGAAGTTCTGCGGTAGATTTTACGTTCCGACGTATTCGGCTACTATGACATACCATAAGTGCTAGTGCCGCAACTTACGCGGCAGAAATTTAGTAGCGCATGCGGGCGTGAGCGTGCCTGCCTCCCGCTGCTCCCTGCCCCGGATCCTCTTCGGCAATCGAACCGAATTTCGGTCGCGTATAATGTGTACTCTACAGAATACATTGCCGCCGAATTGCCGCTGAAGTTACGCCCGACCGGAGTTCGGTTGTACGCTATAACGTAACGTAATTTCGACATAATGTGTCGTCAGTAATTCAAATAGCATTGCAGGCGTAATCAATCCGAATTTCGGTCGCGTACTTTCGGCATAGTGTGTTTAGACACGTAAAGTTAAGTTCCACGTAAGTGTCGAACTTACGCGGCAGAAATTCAGTTGCGCACACGTAGAGCGCGGGCATGCCTGCCTCCCGCTGCTCCGCCCCGGATCTTCTTCGGCAATCGAACCGAACTTCGGTCGCGTATAATGTGTGCTCTACAGAATACGTTGCCGCCGAATTACCGCTGAACTTACGCCCGACCGAACTTCGGCTGTACGCTATAACGCAACGTAGTTTCGGCATAATAATTAGTAATGCAAATAGCATTGCAGGCGTAACCATGCCGAAGTTCGGTCGTGTACCTTCGGCATAGTTTATTGCAGAATTCCAGCCAGTTTATTCACACAAAAAAAACTCGCCGTAAAAACTTGCACTAATTAATTATTGGTAACAATGCTCTGGAACAGAAATGAATAGAATCATTTAGTATTTATTGGCAAATTGATTCTTATGCTGTTGTTTCAATATTTTGCTAGCGCTCTTTATGTTTCTCGCTAACCGAGTATTTAGAAATGAAATACAAGTATTTGTCGGACAATTTAACTGGAAGAACACAATAGCCTTGAATAAACAATGCAATGTTCCTGGAAAGTCTGCTACGGCCATTATGATATTGTAAAGCCTTTCTTCTGCATAACCTTGACTCTGACTGCATCAGCTTATCCTATTGTGTCGGTTCACATGAGCATTTTGGAGCGTTATCTGTTTATCAATTTCATTGTGGAGAAATTGATACTTATAAAGTTGCCGAGATGAAAAGGAAGGTTTTCTAGGAAACTTTTTAAGCGATGGAGACGAGAATGCGACAGTAAAATAAAGTTCGTTTATCTAAGGTCGTTTTCAGTTTGCATAAAATAATTAATCCAAATATATCCAATAATTTAGTCTAGCTAAACACAAAAGTTTGGCAAAACCTATACAACGTTATTTTTAGTACATGCGAAACCTGAATATAGTTTGTTCAGTATACGTAACTGAATCGATTCCAATAATTTTTACCCCATGTTATATTTTGTCACAAAAATATTTAAAAAAGGTTAAAAGTTGGACACCGAGCGACACTAAGTAGGTTATCCAATCTGCGCACCGAACGGCTAGGTACCTAGGTACTGTTATCAATGAGCGCAAGACGGCGCGGCGCGAGCGGCGCGGGTGAGCATGTTTTTGTAAGGACAAACAGGTAACTTAACAAGCTTATACAATGTTGTATACTAGGCAAATCACTCCTATTTAGTTTGTTCGAAAAAATAACTTTTTTGATAACTATTTATCTGATAGTTTCAAAATGCATTAGTAGATATTGCCAGTCTTTTATTTATTGTCGTATCGTCGTCTCCACATTGTACAGACGCCAGCACATCAAGCTACCCGAAACTGTCAAATTTTCCCAATCAACAGTGAACCTTATGCTTTAGGGATAGAGTTGAAAATCTCTTAAATAAATTTGACAGATTTTAGTAGCTTGATGTGCTGGCGTCAGTACAGTCACGAGCATACGTATGTATACACTTGGCTTTATTTAAAGGCAATTTTCTCCTTTATTTTTTAATGAAATTTTATGTTTTTAGGAACATAGTATTTTCGGACCCATACGTTTACGTAAAGTGTCGTATTTCAACGTTGAATTCGTCATTTCACGAAAAAATCGCAATTGAAAGTTGCCAAGTGTTGACATATTAGTTACGTGACTGTACATTACCCAGTTTTAGTACTTACTAAAACTGGTACTTGCCCACTTTAAATTTCCTCAAAAATGTGTGATATTAAACTTGCGGCTTTGTTCGTCTTGTTTCCATTATAGCGAATGTATGAAATCAGCATTTCAATTCAAACTTATCTTTGTTGCTACTCAATAATAATACTTATATGTATAACTTTACCTACAGGAACATTTTGAAGGAATAATTTGCAGTATAATTGCGCGCCGTAGGAATAGCTTTCATTTTGACATATCGACAACATTCATTGCGTTACTTACATTGTTGAGCAGACTAATTTGTCGAACATATGAAGTAATGGATTAGCAATATCCTTCAAAATGATTCAAATTGCAATTAGGGTGCTGTACTAAGATGCGACATTGACCCTTATTGGTATAACGCAGTTCCAAATCAGAGGGATAATTGCGTAATATGCACAAAATTACAGTTCAGCGACCTTCATTGTTTTATTTACGTTGTTGAGCATACGAATCTATAACGCAATGGATTAGGAATTTCCTTCTAAACCTTTGAAATGTGTATTGTAAGTTCGTTTTGCAATTAGGGCCCCTTACTAGCGCCTGGTTTCTTAGAGGCTGGTCAACGCAAAAATATACTTAGACGCTGGCGCCGATTCTGTTGTTCACAAACTAAACTAAATTTAAGTTCATGCATCTTTTTCTTTCAATTTCATTAAGAAAAGGACAGAAGATAAATATTAGCTTAGTCCTGCCAAATTAAGATACTCCATAGACAACTTAAGACGAGATTATAAAATTGGCTATTAAAAATACGTCAATTTACGTCAGGCGCTGACTAATTTGACAGGACTAAACAAATATTTATCTTCTGTCCTTTTCTTAATGAAATAGAAAGAAAAAGATGCCTGAACTTAAAGAATCATGCCCACTTTCCATACATTGATTGACCTGTCACTTGATTTGTTTTACAGGTCGCGTCTACCTACAACTAGTGTTGTATAAAAACAATTATTGTTCATAATAACACAATAATTTATTAGCATTTCATTTAGAGGCCAGGGAAAAATGTTATTAAGTAAATAAAATTTTGAGGTTATAGCAGCTGTCAGATAAGGTTTGACAGCTGTTATAACCTCAAAAACTGTACGATAATTAAAATCAAATTGTTTCGCTGAGAGTTACAATCACTCAGAAATGAATCCCTCTTCAATGTAATAACATCAAATCATCATCATCAAATTGGCGCGCGGTCGCAAATAGCAGTTATTATTCTCGTAATAACCCGCCGATGCCGAGTTATAAAGACTTCGTGTAATGTTGTGCTATCCTTGTTTACTACACTTTGTGCAAATTTGAGCAATTTAGGTACCTACTTACAGTTCATTGAAGTAGGTATCGGTCAAAATCTGTCGTCGCCGTCGAAGCGGACCAGACTCCAGGTGTCGGCCTGACAGACGACATAAATAGATAACGAAAAGAGCACAACATCACATGTTTTTGGCGAGGACAGAGAAATTAAATAAAAAACAGGATTGATTTATTATCATTTATTCAATATCTTCTCGTACAACCACTTCATTTAAAAATGCCACTGGGAGCCACAATGTTGGTTTCATGCCTGTCATCATGCATTAAGTTGTTCATCCTTAGTGTGAGGCTTGATGGGTTTTCTTTGAGAATGTGGTCACTTTGACAACAAGCGGGGCACACTTGAGCATGACCACGTCGAGATGAACCAACAGATGGATCACACTCATTTTTTTCATGAATCTGAGCATTAATAGTGATTAGCATAAAATGTATCTCATGGTTAACTTCAATATATTATGTACATAATGAAATTTTTGATTTAATATATATCTTGGTTAACAAATTAGACCAAAATTTATTAGGTGAGAAACAATTCAAAGGTTATTTAAAAGATGTTTTAACTTTGTACAAAGGACAAACTGAACAGTTAAGTATAATATCAGCAGAAGGGACTAACTCTTTAAAAAAAAATTAACCTATTATAATATTTTAATATGTCTTATCCACATAAATAAAACAACTTATCCGTTGTGGTGTTAAGAAACTTAACTTCGATCTTGAAGGAAAACCAAAGTTTTCCTTCAAGATCGAAGTTAAGTTACTTTTTCATGTCGAGTGTAGGCCACAAGAACAACTCTTAAAACACTACGCGACTTCTTAGAGCCTAATAAAACCGCATTGTAGTATTTTCAGCGCCGAAAATTTAAAATCCAACAGCAATGCCAATATAAAAACAACACATAATAATAAATAATTTATATAATATAATAAAATATCTGAATATAAACCATTTCCCACAATTAGAGTGCCAAAAACGGACCTTAGAGGATCTTAGTTCAAAACATCACTTACCAAATCTTTCCGCTTTCTATTAATCCGTGACAGGAATTTCTTACTAAGTTTTTTTAAGAAAACTAAATGAGCGTCCAGAAAAGGTTTTCTTTCTCCTTGGGTAAAACACTTGTAGACTCGTGCAATTAAAAGAGGCAGTATCCATTGTAACGTCTCTTAGTTTTTCGGCACAAAAAAGATGGGCTACGGACTCCATTATTTTCTGCTTATCCAGTCGTTTCTTTAAGTGTCCAAACATACTATGCCGAAGGTACGCGACCGAAGTTACGCGGCTGATTTTACGTTCCGACGTATTCGGCTGATATGACGAAGTAGTGACTAAACACACTATGCCGAAGGTACGCGACCGAAGTTCTGCGGTAGATTTTACGTTCCGACGTATTCGGCTACTATGACACACCATAAGTGCTAGTGCCGCAACTTACGCGGCAGAAATTCAGTAGCGCACGCGGGCGTGAGCATGCCTGCCTCCCGCTGCTCCCTGCCCCGGATCCTCTTCGGCAATCGAACCGTATTTCGGTCGCCTATAATGTGTGCTCTACAGAATACATTGCCGCCGAATTGCCGCTGAAGTTACGCCCGACCGAAGTTCGGTTGTACGCTATAACGCAACGTAATTTCGACATAATGTGTCGTCAGTAATTCAAATAGCATTGCAGGCGTAATCAATCCGAATTTCGGTCGCGTACTTTCGGCATAGTGTGTTTAGACACGTAAAGTTAAGTTCCACGTTAGTGACGAACTTACGCGGCAGAAATTCAGTTGCGCACACGTAGAGCGCGGGCATGCCTGCCACCCGCTGCTCCGCCCCGGATCTTCTTCGGCAATCGAACCGAACTTCGGTCGCGTATAATGTGTGCTCTACAGAATACGTTGCCGCCGAATTACCGCTGAACTTACGCCCGACCGAACTTCGGCTGTACGCTATAACGCAACGTAGTTTCGGCATAATAATTAGTAATTCAAATAGCATTGCAGGCGTAACCATGCCGAAGTTCGGTCGTGTACCTTCGGCATAGTTCATTGCAGAATTCCAGCCAGTTTATTCACAAAAAAAAAAACTCGCCGTAAAAACTTGCACTAATTAATTATTGGTAACAATGCTCTGGAACAGAAATGAATAGAATTATTTAGTATTTATTGGCAAATTGATTCTTACGCTGTTGTTTCAATATTTTGCTAGCGCTCTTTATGTTTCTCGCTAACCGAGTATTTAGAAATGAAATACAAGTATTTGTCGGACAATTTAACTGGAAGAACACAATAGCCTTGAATAAACAATGCAATGTTCCTGGAAAGTCTGCTACGGCCATTATGATATTGTAAAGCCTTTCTACTGCATAACCTTGACTCTGACTGCATCAGCTTATCCTATTGTGTCGGTTCACATGAGCATTTTGGAGCGTTATCCGTTTATCAATTTCATTGTGGAGAAATTGATACTTATAAAGTTGCCGAGATGAAATGGAAGGTTTTCTAGGAAACTTTTTAAGCGATGGAGACGAGAATGCGACAGTAAAATAAAGTTCGTTTATCTAAGGTCGTTTTCCGTTTGCATAAAATAATTAATCCAAATATATCCAATAATTTAGTCTAGCTAAACACAAAAGTTTGGCAAAACCTATACAACGTTATTTTTAGTATAATTATGCGAAACCTGAATATAGTTTGTTCAGTATAATACGTAACTGAATCGATTCCAATAATTTTTACCCCATGTTATATTTTGTCCCAAAAATATTTTAAAAAGGTTAAAAGTTGGACACCGAGCGACACTAAGTAGGTTATCCAATCTGCGCACCGAACGGCTAGGTACCTAGGTACTGTTATCAATGAGCGCAAGACGGCGCGGCGCGAGCGGCGCGGGTGAGCATGTTTTTGTAAGGACAAACAGGTAACTTAACAAGCTTATAACTTTGTGGTTTTTCATGATACACTTTTGAAATTTTGTAAATAGATTCTTTACATAAAAATACTAGACACGTGTTTCGCATAAACTAAAAATAATGTTATATACTAGGCAAATCACTCCTATTTAGTTTGTTCGAAAAAAATAACTTTTTTGATACCTAACTATTTATATGATAGTTTCAAAATGCATTAGTAGATATTGCCAGTCTTTTATTTATTGTCGTATCGTCGTCTCCACATTGTACAGACGCCAGCACATCAAGCTACCCGAAACTGTCAAATTTTCCCAATCAATAGTGAACCTTATGCTTTAGGGATAGAGTTGAAAATCTCTTAAATAAATTTGACAGATTTTAGTAGCTTGATGTGCTGGCGTCAGTACAGTCACGAGCATACGTATGTATACACTTGGCTTTATTTAAAGGCAATTTTCTCCTTTATTTTTTAATGAAATTTTATGTTTTTAGGAACATAGTATTTTAGGACCCATACGTTTATGTAAAGTGTCGTATTTCAACGTTGAATTCGTCATTTCACGAAAAAATCGCAATTGAAAGTTGCCAAGTGTTGACATATTAGTGGTCGAGACTGTACATTACCCAGTTTTAGTACTTACTAAAACTGGTACTTGCCCACTTTAAATTTCCTCAAAAATGTGTGATACTAAACTTGCGGCTTTTTTCGTCTTGTTTCCATTATAGCGAATGTATGAAATCAGCATTTTAATTCAAACTTATCTTTGTTGCTACTCAATAATAATACTTATATGTATAACTTTACCTACAGGAACATTTTGAAGGAATTATTTGCAGTATAATTGCGCGCCATAGGAATAGCTTTCATTTTGACATATCGACAACATTCATTGCGTTACTTGCATTGTTGAGCAGACTAATTTGTCGAACATATGAAGTAATGGATTAGCAATATCCTTCAAAATGATTCAAATTGCAATTAGGGTGCTGTACTAAGATGCGACATTGACCCTTATTGGTATAACGCAGTTCCAAATCAGAGGGATAATTGCGTAATATACACAAAATAACAGTTCAGCGACCTTCATTGTTTTATTTACGTTGTTGAGCATACGAATCTATAACGCAATGGATTAGGAATTTCCTTCTAAACCTTTGAAATGTGTATTGTAAGTTCGTTTTGCAATTAGGGTTCCTTACTAGCGCCTGGTTTCTTAGAGGCTGGTCAAAAATATACTTAGACGCTGGCGCCGATTCTGTTGTTCACAAACTAAACTAAATTTAAGTTCATGCATCTTTTTCTTTCAATTTCATTAAGAAAAGGACAGAAGATAAATATTAGCTTAGTCCTGTCAAATTAAGATACTCCATAGACAACTTAAGGCGAGATTAAAAAATTGGCTATTAAAAATACGTCAATTTACGTCAGGCGCTGACTAATTTGACAGGACTAAACAAATATTTATCTTCTGTCCTTTTCTTAATGAAATACAAAGAAAAAGGTACCTGAACTTAAATTTAGTTTAGTCTGTGAACAACAGAATCGGCGCCGCTGTCCAACTCTGGATTACTCTGTGATTGACTGACGGTAAATCAACAGCTATCAAATCACTTATTACGAGGTTTGACATTTATTAAGTTCAATACGCTTTCAGAAAGCGGAGTTAATCAGTTTGATAATCTGTCAGTTAAATAGCTTTGCCAGCGGAGAAGTCGGAAAACGACAAGAAGAACGTTTGAATTAAATATGGAACTTACAAGCGAGTTAGAAAATATCCTGTGTCCTAACCTAACCCGCGTGCCAAACATCCGAATCCATTTAGCCATTATGGCGTAATTGATTAAGGCGAAAGCGCCAGGGTAGCCCGCGAAATTCAATTTTTTTTAGGTTTTTTGCAATTTGCTGGTCAGTATTAAGTTGTACGTTGATTAAAATATGATTCGCGACGGTAACAAATATGTATTTACAGAATTATAACCATTAAAGTCATCAACACAACTCTCTAAGACCAGGTAATCCTACTGAATGACTATTTCATGAAATCTTGACATTTTAGGATTACACTAACTTAACAAGTTATATTACTGAGTCTAATGATTATAATTCTGTAAATACATATTTGTTACGGTTGCGAATCATATTTTAACCAACGTACAACTTAATACTGACCAGCAAATTGCAAAAAACGTAAAAAAATATGAATTTCGCGGGCTACCTTAGCACTTCCCTCTTAACAAACAGACTTTCATCAACCCATGTGTACTAAGAGTGTTGTAATGGGTTATTTAGTAGTTAATTTTCAGCAGTAGTTTTATTCCTAAGTAATGTATTGTATTTTAGAAACTGCGCTGGCAACACATCTGGCCGGCCTTGCAGGCGGAGGTCAGAGCTGGTGAGGTACTGGCATCAGTCCTACAGTCAGTCATGTGGCTGGTCAAGGAGGCTAACGATGACGAGTTCACATTCTACATCTTCCCAACACTAAAGTAAGAACTTATTCCATATATCATGTAATAAAAGCGCATTATTGGATTTTTAACGGTGTTTAGTTGAAGATCAAAGGCGCGCTATTGTTCAGGCATTTATTTAGGTTTTGCCTAGTGTTAGTGAAACAGGCATTGATCGTTTGTGTGGGACTTTTGCCTATTTGAAGTATGTTTCATCAATCACTATCGACTCGCCCCTGCTTCGCACGAATACAACAGTGACAAGTCAAATATCGAGATTTCTATGTCTAATAAGTGTAACATATTATCACGCCAGTACTTCCCAAAAGGTTAGGCAGAGGTGTACCTGTAGTACTTACACGGATTTTTACTACTTTACTATTATACACATAATATGTACGTTCGTTCATATGTTTTTGATAGGTATGTTAATAATGTTCGTTTCATGAAAATCGAGATTAAATGCACTAAATGTTTGTGAAAAACGCATTAAAATCCATTGTGTAGCAAAGGATCGGAGAAGTCGCACAGACACGCAAAACAACTTTGTTTTATATTTTTATAGCTTCTGAAATTATCCCACGGGACAACTAACAACTTATAACATCAACTATCTGCAGTGAAAGTCCCGTCAAAATCAGTCCAGCCGTTTCGGAAATTACCCGGAACAAACAGGCTGACAGTCAAACATTTTGAAAATTATTGTTTTGTTTTAAGTAGGTACTTTTTTTTTTTTTTTTCCGTATACACTTTTATGTGCAATAATTGGTAAAAAGTTGTTAGTTTCGACATTACAAACAGACACTTCAATTGTATTAATTTATATTTTATGGATATAGTAGATAAGTATAAGTAGAACCGAATGTGTTGTAATGAGATCGGGGGGCCTAAAAAGTCCGTGTTTTTCTTTTTTTCACTGCACTACGTAGGTCTAATCAAAGAGATTGGGATTGGATTTGGATTGGATTGATTGGTATTTTAGTAGGTACAGACAAAAAAAAATTACTGAAAAATGCTTCACCACAATGGGATTTGATATCTTAACAGTTAACTGTCCGTTATCCTTTTATGAGTCTGCCAAAGTGGCCTTTTTAGGCCCCAGGTCAAAGTTAATTCATCAGGTAATTCGTGGAATTAATGTATTTATAATTTCATTTTTCATTTTGTTTCCTTTGCGTAACAAAGACAACAAAAACAATTGTTTATCCAAATATTATTATTGCGCAATATTAGTTTCATGAAATTAGTTTATATAAATATAAATAAAATAAATAGTACTTAATAAAATATAAATAAATAAAACATTTATTATAATAATAAAATATAACTTTTAAATAGTATGCAACTGTAGGGTAGACAGATGATTTATCATCGTAACTGTACTTTGGGGGTCGAGAGGAAACTAAAACTTGGCTGGAAAATAAAATCCTCTCTCGACCCCCAAGGGTCGAGAATAAACTATAGTTAGGGGTCCAGTGGACACATATTTATTGGGGGTCGAGGTGCCGAGAGTGGACTAAACGAAACTTGTTAGGTTTACTATAGGTATAGGACAATCTAACTAAGCGTAGGTATATAGGAATTAAATGTTTATTATTATTATTATTATTATATAACCATATTAAAACAAAAAGGTTTTTGTGGTTCCATATTCGGGTTACCAAGTGATTAGATAAAAATAACTAGTCCGCCATCTTGGGTGTTCCGCCATATTGGATTTAGAATGACGTCACTTTATTTTTCGAGTTATTCTCAGCAAGCCCTTTCATTTGATACCCATATTGTAGGAGTGCATTAAAAAATAACTAGTCCGCCATCTTGGGTGTTCCGCCATGTTGGATTTAGAATGGCGTCACACCGCAAACCATGCATTGTCATCTCAATTTTAGCTCAATCGGTTGAAGATATCAGCTTCAAAATTGAGTTGCAAGAGTCCACCCGAACAAACGTAGTTACATATGCAAGTTAAATAAAAGCTTGTAAAACAAAAAAAAACATACAGTCATCCGAACATAGTACCTCTTTTTGTGAAGTCGGTAAAAACAGACTTCCTCGTTGGCCTAGTCGTCGTAAGCGCCACTGTTGAGCATGAGATATTGTGTTTTTCCATTAGGAATTTCTCAGTAGCAGCCCGGAGTAGGGATTGGTGGCCGGTTGATGGCAATAGGCTCGCCCCCTATTACATGGGACAATGGCTGAAGGGCGATGTCAGATGGGATCTTGTACAATTACTGACTCTACAGGTAATGGGCTGTCAATTCAATATTATTATTATTATCCACGTTCGCACTGACGTAAAAATATCGCGGCGAGACTTTATCGCACACTGGGTTTTGAACTCTCGGTGTTGAGCCGAGCGTTGAGAATCCAACAGAGTGCAACCCAGCGCGTCAAAAAACACCCTGTTGAACACACATTTTCAACTCTTGGCCCTTCGCAGAGCGTTGAAAACCCAGTGCGCGAGAAAATAATCGCCGCGAAACGCGCCCGTCCGATCCTAACAGTGGAAAAATCGAATATCTATCATAAACCTCGAATACAACCAATTACGTAATTAATTGCCTCGTATTCTGGCGCACAATTGAACCTTTCATAATATGAGCTGTATCTTTTTAAAAAAAAAATGGCCACATATGTGGTGAACCGCGCACAATTAAGGGGTCCGCAGTTGGGATGAATACATTTAATCCCAAGAACAAACTTAGTATTGTTGTTGAAAAACATGGTCTCCTTTAGATTCGAACTGCCTATTTAAGTGTGTGTACAATATTTCGAGATTTATCACGTTATTTTAAGACCATAAACTTCATAGGTTTTCGTATACATCTACTAAGAACTATCGTGTATTGCCCATGGTTCACCCGGCTAGTCCACCTAGGTCGACTATGGGAAAATATATATATATTTTTTTTTTATTTTAGGCTCAGTAGTTTCGAAGTTATGGGCCCCGTTGGTCAATCTTCATTTATGTGCATAATACAATAATATTTAACTTATAGCTATAAGACAGAAATCTTGATGTTTTGACATGTCGTCACACCAGTAGATCGCTTAGTCGCCAGTAGGTTGCTAGGTCATTGTAAGTTAATAAGTAAAGTACGTAAAAAATGATCATAAACGTGAAGTTTACACAATCTTCTAATTACTTATATACAATGTATATAAAAATAACGTTTTTAACTTGAACTTAAAATGATTTTATTACGAATTTAAGTGGTTTTTCAGATATTTTAGGGGCTTTGCAGGATGGTTTCAGCAATTATAATTATTATTATCCTCGTATTCATTATACCTTACCATGGTGAATTCGTGATGCGTAAAATAAATCATTAATATTCTAGCCGTAAACGGTAATATCAGGAGATGACATAGAAAATATAACTTGGGTTTATCCGTAATAGAAGATTTATTCAAACCGTTACAATTTTCCGAGCAGACCGGATCGGGTATTTAGAGATTTCCGTTTCGATTTTATTTTCCAACTGCAATTGCATGCCTTCAATGTTGGTTAGAATTTTATATTATTTTTACTAAAATATATTTTATATAAATAGATTGTTCACTTTGTAGTTTAATTTGTTTTAGGGTGCTGTTGAATTCACCAAAAAGCATCCAGGCTTCTGTCACTATTTTGGAGAATTTGCATATAATCATGAGCAAATGCACAGCGGCGGAAATTGAAGCTGAAATATTGCCAACGCTGTATCATGCCCTGGACAGTAATACCTTCCAAATCCAGGTACATGGTTTTCCTTTCTCTTCGTTGTGTGATTTCTATGGAACACAATAATAACTAAATAAAAAATAACTGTACATATCCTTTTTTATGTTAATAGGCAGCCTCATTGATTGCTACGCAGAACATTTGCGATAGCCATGACGACAAGGCACTTCACGCCACTATTCTGAATAAAGTGAAGATGCTGCTTGAAAGGCATCAAAGTGATGTAAAGATCATCAGCCTGATCCTCTGCTTCTTTGAAAAGACCATTGTTAGACTCGACAGGAGCCACATCTTGGAGCAGGTGATTCCTACTCTGCTGGCTATGCGGCTCAGCGACCCTGATATCGTCACTCGTGTTGTTAGTGAGTATACTTCTGTACATAATAAAAGAGTCTCGTTTTTTAAGGAAATCACTTCTATCTAAGACCAGGCTCGCGTCATATTTAATGCACTAGCACAGCGATCTCTGCTCTCTATGCGAATCCCTTATGCCAAAGCCAGTCATTATTTTTAACCGAAGCGAATTATTATAATTTGTTTTATAATTATGTGAGACGATTAAACCTAATTATTACAGAACTCTACAAGAATTTACTGTTGGAAAGAAAATTTGGAGTAAACACCAATGTGATGGCAACAAAAATGATACCTTCGCTTGCTCCACAAACTGTTAATCCAGCGCTGAATGTCGACCAGTTTTCAAATCTGATGGAGGTATATTTTCAGAGACTTAATACTTAACTGTATATACTGTAGCCTTGATAAGATGAATTAATACAATGTTTATGATGCCGCACGTTCAGATCCTGTACGACATGCTGGAGAGCATCGACCGCCAGCAGCGCTACAAGCTCAAGGCCGACAACCTCGCACTTCCGAGCCCCGAGCGCCGGCACAAGCTTCGTCATCAAATGTCGACAGATAATATGAACGCGCCACCCTTTAATATCCCTAATTTAAGGGTGGAGCGTAAAACCTCTTCTGCTGAGGACATGGCTCGTAAAAACTCTATGAGTGGGCCACCCCCCGCTGCTAGTAGCGCCAGCGGTAGTGTAGGCGGTTTCAAGAGTAAGCATGAGTTTCCAACCTGTAATTTAAAGACCTCGACAAAACAGAGAATTATACAGAAAATTTATACAGGCACCGGCATCGGTCAGTGGTTCTTCGGCTCGAGCAATTCCACCAATAACGACAACAATTTCCTTCGCGTTTCAAGCGCCTTTCCTAATCGCCGCCTGTCGGACAACACTTTGATGACGCCCAAGATCCGTATCGCACCATCATGTGCCTCCTCCCCCGGAGGCACCCCGGGGGGTACTTCGGGGCTTCCCACACGCCGCCACTCCAGCATCGGGCCGCAGGAGCGCCGCGGCTCGACCGTCAACCTATCGCCACCGACCGTAAGTTACACACTTCAAACTCTTCCTGCTTGCACGCTTGTTTTTGACACCGATAATCCTAATAGTATGTGCCTACATAATTATGACCTACATACACTATTACTGATTCAAATTTAGAAGCTTGGAACAGGGCTGCCCGTAGTATAAACGATGGTGGTGCTGGAGTAAGGGTACGTGGTAACGAGGGTAGTGATAGTGGTTATTTCGACAGGGTCACCAGTACAGGGGACGAGGGGGCGGCTCAGGCTCGAGCCTGTCCGTGCCATCAACGTCTCAATGCGTCGTAAGTGATGTTATCGTACACGTACGCCTGCCTGGCTGCGTGTCCTCCCTGTTACTCCTAAACCTACTGAATGTGGAAATGTCCAGCTTTACATTGATGTGGTTCTATTATCTTCTGCGGTCGACTCTTCTACCCACACCGACTGGGACAGATAGTATTTGATTTCATCACATTATCATTTTGCATATGCACGTGGATCGGAACCTTTCATCGCATCGCATTAATGCTACTCCTTTCAATCCTGCGAGGCGCCCGAACAAACACAAACTTCAAGAAATAATGAAGTGATGCATGTTCGCCACTCCGCGTTAAATGTGTCTTTGAATGCCATGCTGGGAGGGTAGCTCCTCCTGCTCTGGTGAATGCTACTGTATTGTCATTCTGATCATTATTCGGGTGTGTACCTGCAGACACGTCGATTCCATTGCCGCACCTTTTCCAAATTAACCCGGTTATACAATTTCAGGAAATCATTTACTTACAAATTACTAAAAAAGAAAGGAGAATGCCGTCAAATATGGGGCGCCCAGTACCAAACGAAAAAAGTCAGTTGTCACAATCAAACCTAGTGCATTTGGAGGAAAATTTAATGCCCTTCCTATATTGCTAACTATTTTTATATGGATTCCCGCAATTCGTATTTATTTGCCATTTACCTACTTAATATTTTGAGGTTACGTTCGAGAAAATGACGAATGAACGATGACGATGAATGATGGAGGCATTGCTAAGGATTATCACACAAAGATTACGTTATGGAAATGTACCTGAACGTTTTCGTTAATAAGGATTTTAATTATATTTCAATTGTTCTGATGAAAACAGTATTGAAAGTTACGTTAATCGTGACGGTGCAACAGAACAAAAATGCAACACGTCACAACAACAACGGATTATTTTTTTTTAATCGGTACTCTTTTCTTTAAATCTTTAAAATGCATTCCAAAATATTCATTTAAATTAATACGATGCAACGCGTGACCTAAAGATCTTTTGACACACACAAAAATATACCTAATATTATACAAATTATACAATTTATATATACAAATTATCTTCTTCATTTAAATGTTTGTTGGCAGGTACCCATATTTTTACGTAGCAACATTGTCACTTGGCCATGAAGTGCAATGGCCACTGCCATTGCACTTCATAAGAGAAAATACGTACAAAAGTAAATAAAAATACTTTTATTTTTGTGTCCGAAATCCGGGAATCTTTTTCACAACAATAACGTAAATCTAATTTTAAAAATAGGAGTAATTTTATGAACTACATTTGGTTGTGACACGCTCCCTCGCAAGTTGGTACGGTCCCACGGCATTGTCCTTTCATATTTTGTCACTTCGCGCAACCAATTGGCATTACAAATCGGTAATGTATTAATGATAATTTAATGTACTTCATGAGTACTGCAACACAATGTAGATCCAACAGTTCGGCAGGTCACATAGGTCTTCTTATGTGTTCAATGTGTATATGTGACGCAACGCTACGCAAGTAAGGTAATCATTTGTTCATTCATGTCAAGGCTCTAAGCCATGTATTATGTCTCATTTACTGTTGCTATTGTTCTTCTTCACAGCTTGCACGGAGCATGATCGTGAGTATATGGTTCCATTCTACTGTTCGCCGCTGCGAATTGCGCAGCACCAATCATTGATGTTTTCCAAATGTTACTACTATGTTGTTACACTAAGATGTTGCCGTCACTTAAATATGTAATGTCTAACAAGATTCCACACATTAAATAACAGTTTACAGCTTTTATTTAATGCGACCTGGCAACATCTGCGTGCGAGTATTTCGCTGTAGTGTAGAACAAAGTAAGACTGACTGAATCACAAGAACTTTCACATGCCCTCCACGCTTTATAACGCTAAATATTGACGTACGTATATAATTAAATATAAGGCATGCTAGAGTTGAATATAATTGTACATTTAATCATCGTGATAAGCTAAGAATGAATCATTGTTCCAATTTAAATTCATAAATAAAAAACAATTTTCTTCTTAAAGCTGTTGATTTGTTTGTTTAGGTGGTTTCGCGGTGACATATGTATTAGCGACATATAACAGAAAAGGAATATACACACTAATATATACACTACACTGATTATATTAGCATAATAATTATCATTGGACTGGCTTGTACTTGGGGTATTCAAAGATTCAAGTACTTTTCTTGTTTACTGAAATACAAATAAATTTCTACAATATTATGTAGCCATCAAAAAGATGATGAATATAAACTGGAAGTATGACCATTGTATCGACTGAATGGGTCACCCAGTCAAACCAACGGTTCCTTTACACGATCGTAATGAATGGTAGACAACATGACACACAGATTAATAGATTAATTAATTCATTTCTATCCTATTATAAACAGGTTAATGTTATATAAAACTTCATAATAAACTTACCTCTATTTTTTTGTTCAAGACCAACCTTGGATAAGAATCAATATATATTTACACATTACATTTGTCTGCGAAGGAACCGGATTGATGATGACTATTTGTCATCATTAATGAAAACCTTTCAGTTATTAGTTCGTGACCCAGACATTAATCCTAGATCCAGTATAATCATTTCATAACCCCGTCATCAAAATTATTTATTCCTACTTTTCACAAATTCCCACCGCCAAGCCACCCATAAATTTCATGTAAATATTAACATATTTTTGCTGTGTAGGGTGGCTCCATGCCAAACACGTCTTCGAGCGTACCGTTTCTGCTGACGTCATCAATGCAATCAATTCGCTCGCGCCGTCCATCGGCCTGCAGCTCGCAAGGCTCCGGACTGCTGCAACAGATCAGCAGTGGCATGGTAAGACACCTACCGAGCAGCAGTAGGCACCACTCGCACGCCTCGACCAACTGGAGCATCCAGGGCGCCACCGCCGCCGGCTACAACGCGCTGCATCACACCGCCATGGCTGTCCGAAAATGCCCCTCACTCAATATTACCCTCACGCGTTAAACTCACTCTCACTGTGGAGCCGGACGCGCACTTACGTAGGTCCCCCGCGCGGTTCCGGCGCTCCATGCCACGGTACCTGTACTGTGTATCCCCGGCCTCACCGACAAGGGCGATCCCCGTCCGGTCCCTTGATGTTTAGTAGTTTTATCATATTATATCGATGTTTTTAAGTATTACCATATTACATTTATTTGCAAATACCTACTTTCATATAGATACAAACTTGTTTGTTGTCTATGCTATCTATCAATATTGATTTTTGTTAGATTGTGAAAGCGTAAGAAATTGAAAGAATATTCAGAAACGCGTGGACTTGCCACAATTCTTAGTTCGAAACCGACGTTACTGATTTGATGAATATATCAATTCACTTATGTATAAAGAATATCAGCAAAGGTATGATATGGGACAACCTGTGTAAGCTTTAATCAGAATAATGTGGACATATCACTTTTTGTGAAGAAAAGAGGTTCGAAGATGTCCATTTGTAATAAAATTTTAGAGTTTATAAATTGAATAACTTATTATAACAGTATAATGTTACCAAACTGATAGTATACAGCAAAATGTTGTATAGAGGTGCTGTGATATGGTATTGTTATATTTATTAGAAACTAAACACTACTTTAAAGTAGTAACTTTAAATAACTCTTTCTGTAATTGGACGTGAACATAATTTATCACTTATATGGCATTTGAGAAATCGTTGGCTATCAAAAGTACGACGGTTATGTGCCAAATATATAATAATATTAAAATTAAATTGTGCCACTGAGTACTCGCATATGTCGGCGGTCCCTTCTTGAGAAGTTGCTTGGAAGCTGAGCAACATTTTGAACAAGTGGAAGGTATCGGACCTAGCAACGCTAGCGGCCAGCAGGAGTTGCTGCAGTCGCTACGTCTCAACCGTCCGATACTTTTTTAACCTTAAGTAGGTAGGCACTCTGACAAAACTGTAAAGTTATACATGCACAAGGTGCGATAAGGATAATTAATCATTTATAATATAACTTTGGCCATCTATGTACTGATTTCAAATACCTAAAATTTTGTGCTTGTTGACAATGTATGGTGATTTTATATCTCATTAAAGACCTACATCTACAGGTCTCGTCTCAGACAGGCATTCAAATAATGACTAAATACGTTTCAACCGCGGTTTGGCGTAGTCTAGACTACTAAATTATTTACTAATAAAAATCAACATTGGCTAAATCATAACAGAGCGTGCGTAAAAGTTTTTCGCGTAACAAACAGATTTTTTGAATCCCACATTCATTGTTGTACAGTCAGCATAATAAAGTATGTGCAGAAAGTGAGTGTGTAGGTACTTAGTAACGTTCACACTTTTGCATCTGAATATTTAGACGTCTGTAAACCCACCCTCTGTAAGCTTGAGTACATTTAGTTTGCTTTTCCGGCTTATCGGTACGTATTGTGTAGTGTTGAGGATTGTATGCCCCGTAGTCGGGTGCCACCTAGCTAGCTGGTGTTGGCGAGAGCGGCTCGCGTAGAGTAGAGTAGCTGTAGTGGTAGCGTAGCGGGCGGGCGGGGAACTCCCGGCCGCAACCAATGATCTGGCACGCGCTTTGTTTTAATATTTTCTTTTATTATGGTTTCTTCCAGTACCAGCTGTTTTCCGGACGTACATAAAGAGAATTTGATATACGTTAGAGCCGCGTAGCGTAAACCGCGACCGGGTGTGCGCGCGGGTACCCGCGGCCCGCGCCTGGGTCGGGCGCTCGCGCTGTGCGCCTGCGCCACTCGCCGCCCGCTTGCGCCTCGCCGCTGCACGCGCTCCTTTTACCTCATACATGAGCTTCTATTTCTTAAAACAAATTATTCGAACCAGATTGCTAAATCATTTGCAGTAATTCAATTACACTAAATTAATAACACATTAGAATTGTCTTTCATATCAGTGTTATGCATCGGCCTAACGAATTTCCGAAATCCTTCGGTAACATCTAACAAATTTTCTCTTTCAATGCATGCTGACTGTCAATGCGCACTTTTATAGATCTACTAAATATACAAAATTGATCGCAGGATACATACACAATGATTACCTTCGGGTGCACGTGTTTAGTCTTTTCTTTTCTTTTTATTTTTGAACGACTCAGTAGCGTGCTCGCTGTAACGTCGAAGTTACTCGAATGCTGCACGTCACATTACACGGTTATGAGTTTATACTACAATATCATGTCTATATTTGGCACAGTTACCTATTTGCACTTCTTAACAACCAGTACAGTACAGTACCGCTTAGACCATATGCACATTTATTTATACACTCTTGTTTAAATATTATTTGGACACTTTATATTAGATCTCAGATCGAGTACATACATGCTTGTATAAACCGGTATAAAAATACTAAACCGTAAATTCGATTAAGTATTTCTCTTATCGACAAGTTATTATTGTATACTGGAGGGAATGTAAAAGTAACTAAATAACAAACTAATTTGCTTGGGTAAATATTAAAATTAAACAGCTATTTGGCACCGATAGCTGAGATTTCTCGTTTAGCGTGATTACGTTGGCCGTAAGTAAAGATTAGAGTATTCGAGTATATATTATGCTCTGTAAGTAAAGTTAAGTAAATGAGATTTTTTGAAATGTGATAGTATTTCGTGAAAGTTCACCGGTTGGTCCAGTACTCTAATAAGGTGCCAAATTAATTAAAATAATATAAATGTTCGCGTTGGAAATGATAATTCACGCGAAGAAGTATATATCTTAAATTAAATAATTTCTTCGGGAAAAAAAACAATTTCAGTTTTATATACGGTATACCGTGTATAATCGTAGGTATTTTAATTGCCGTTGGTACAGTTATCGAATCAACAAAGTTGTAGCAATTTATAACTTGTGCGAGGTGAAGACGACATCACCGAGTTCTGTAGTTTCCGCATTCTATAAAAAAGAAACGGACATTTAATTAAAATAATTATTTTCGAAATTTCGATTACTATACTTATTAAAAAATATATATATACTTAAACCCACTTTTCTATTCAAGAAAATGTGAACTCTAGTTTTCCTGGAAAAACTAATTTTAAAGAGAGAGATGCGACTGGCACAAAACACAGAAAAGACACATCATCATCAAATATAAAAATAGACTCAACAAGTACGTGGACAATGTTGCCACAGACACATTATCATATTCTCTTGAAACAAAACTCGCATACTTTCAATTCCTTTCAGCTTTGTCAAACAACTATGTACTATAATCTCTATAATGCTATCAAAAACATAAGTGTATTATAATATTCATTTTAAATGTAAAATATGCTGTAAAATATGATGAACTATCAAACATAATAACTGAATTATGTGTGCATAAAGTTTCGTTGAATATTAAGGATGTGAAGGCGTAATTAGGTAACTAATAAGGATGTCCAGAAAGTGAGAAGTAGATATAAGCATGATATATAAGATTTATTATACCTACATATTATTATAATATTATAATTATTCTAGTTTTAATATAATTATTATTATTTGTGAATTTAATAACTTTATTCTCAAAAACCTTTGCCTTCATTTTTATTGATATAGTATTTAAATAAATATATAAAGTATACATCATCATCATCTGCCTAGCCTTTTCCCAACTATGTTGGGGTCGGCTTCTAGTATATGTATATAAATTATACATATACCTAATAAATAATATTATATATCCAGGGCTAGATATGAGGTAGATACGAGGGCTATACGCTCAATAATTTGCGATCGCGAGAAAATTGCAGTCGCTATGAGTGACAGAAATGAATGATTAATATTCAAGAAACACAGCTAAATGCTAGCAAGCGTATGTTCTTTTTCTATATTTATATATTGAAGGGTTAAACCTGTCAACTTTACGATAGAATGCGGTGCAAGTGGAAATTTCAGCACTTTCCCAAGATTACTAAGTTTAGTGGTCTTCGGAAAACCGATCTATAATTTATGCTATACTGATAGGTAATTCAGCACTCGCAACTATTTAGCCCAAAATTGCAGGATCTTATAGTTTGATCATCAGGACTAACTATAATGCTCATGTGTTTAGATATTTGGCATCAATTTAAAATTTTAATTTGGGTAAGCAATTTTCAGTTAAACTTAACTTGTTAAAAATAAAGGTGCATAAAGGCTAATGATTTCTTGCGCTAATTTGATATTTTAAATCAAAATCAAAATACACATACTTATCACAGAGTTTTAAATATTGAATGATGAAAAAGAGAAAGAAGTCTAGTCATATTGTCAAAGGCGTTATATACAGGGTTATTGGAAAAACACCAAAAAGCTCTTAAGAGGTCATTGTACTCATCATTATGAACAACTTTTACTATGGGACAAAATCTGAAATCGCGGAAAAAAATTAGTTGCTCCCTACATTTTGACGAGTTATACGAACATAAATGTAGGGAACAGCTGATATTTTTTCGCGATTTCAGATTTGGTCCCATAGTAAAAGTTGTTCATAATGATGAGTACAATGACCTCTTAAGAGGTTTTTGGTGTTTTTCCAATAACCGTGTAGATATCAGAAGAAAGAAAGTAACTAATTCGGACATCCGTAAATAATTACGAATGTTTGTTATATAGACATAATAAATGGACATAAGCAGGTGGTCGGGTAATTAATGGATAACCACTTCAGGGGTCATACTTATCATTATGAACAATTACTACTGTGGGACCAAAACCTGAAATCGCGAAAAAAAATCAGCAGTTTCCTACATTTTGACGAGTTATGCGAACATAAATATAGGGAACAACTGATTTTTTTTCGCGATTGTATGTTTGGTCCCGTAGTAAAAGTTGTTCATAATAATAAATACAATGACCCCCGATAATAATAAATACAATGGGAGGTTATCCATTAATTACCGGACACTCTGTATATACCTAATTCTATTTTAGCTTGTCATAGTAGTTAGGCTATGTGTGCCCGTCTCCACCCTACGCGTTATGTGCACATTCAGGCTGGCAACGTACAGTCCGACGGATCATGAATAATCAATTCTTCTTAGGGTTGTGGCGTTTGCTCAGTGCTAGTACCTATGTGATATAATTTTTATGTGTGCCCTGGTTCTATGATGATACTCATATCAACATTCACTTTTTGAATTATTCGATGTGATTCTATAAAGTAGATATTTAATACCTTATTATATACCTTTTATGATATATAATTAATGTTTTTATCAAATATTGTGCTACCTTGTGATCTCGTTCTACGAAAATTAACTTCTAACTTCTTTAAACTTGACTGCTCTCTTCTAAGGCATAAATAATTGGACAATACTTTTTTAAGATCTTTCATATTTTCGATCGGCGCGTAACAGTCTTGGGTAACTTTAAGGCATAGAGATATATAATATATATCGTGTTTGAGCTTATCAGATTGAATTTTATGAATAGTTATGAAATTTCCGGAGTCTACTCTTGTTGAAACGAAAAGACGAAAAAATGTTGCCTTATCCTTGTTGATTCTACTCTCAGTACTCTCTCCATGTCCCGTTCACAGACTGAGCAGTTCCTAAGCTTGTACTCTTCAACAGAAACTTAACATTTCTGAACCCATCACTTCCCCTGTCTACCGTGACACTACATGTACCTCCCCTAGGGTCCCTTAACATTTTGATGTACTTAGTGTTGGACGAAAATCTATTCATATATCAATATTATATTTAAAAAAAAAACTTAATCTACATATTAAATATGGATGTTATTGTCGTGAATTGAATTAATATGATACCACTTGTAACTATATACTTACTAATATATTTAAAAAAATACAATGTTAGTAGAGCAGAACCCCCGTTACAAATCCCGCATAATAAAAGGAACCTTTTAAAATATTATCAATATATCATATTCAATCTATAGTAAATGTTTAATATTATGATGTTAAATGTTATAGTCAACAGAGCCGCACTTAGTCATTTTGATTGTATACGGTGTATTAGGTAACTATCACTGTCTGTACTTTAGTTAAATATGTTGTTGCTTAACATTATATCAGTGCAGTATTATATTAGAGTTTATGTCATAGTTTTAATCTGCGCGCTGCTTCAGGGATTCAATGAGACCGCTCACCAAATTGCTGTCTAAATGCTGTTTAGCGTCGCTGATGGCGTTCGATCACCTTTAACTCGATCAGTAACGGTAACATCGACCTGCCGTTCAAATCACTGACAACGTTACTCTATGACTAGTGGAGGCAAATGCATCACCGAAGCACCGTGTAACTCACTAACACACCGCTTTGTATTATTTTTAAGTACGGAGACTTTAGCTCCCTGTGTTATGTTTCCATTAAAAGTATTCTGTATACGTGGCTCTTGTAGTAAATTAAAGTAATAATAAAATGATATCGTGGTTCGTTATTTTTACCTCCCGTTTTATTATAGTATAAAATAGTACCTAAGTAGCTGTCGTTACGGCTTCTTTAATCACTTGAGTGTCAGTGCTGAATATAATATACAGCCGGTCGATTCTGTAAAAATATCACCGTGAAAACTTAGGTGATGTGAGTTTGTTTTTGGTAGGAATTGACACTATTGACGACTCACTCCACGCTCACTTCACCCAAGTTTTCACTGTGAGATGGTTACAGAATCGCATTACAGCCGGTCGATTCTGTAAAAATCTCACCGTGAAAACTTAGGTGAAGTGAGCGTGGAGTGAGCTGTCAATTCCTAGCAAAAACAAACTCACTTCACCTAAGTTTTCACAGTGAGATTTTTACAGAATAGCATCGCAGTTGATGGAAAATGGTCGAAAATAAATATACCACCAATAACAAGGTTATAGTCCTGTTCGACTTTTTTGCTTATGCCAGTCTTAGTGTCTAAACACACTATGCCGAAGTTGCGCGACCGAAGTTCGGCATGATTACGCTTGCAATGCTATTTGCAGACGCACAGCAAGTTACCATTACCGTTACCATCCCTGTCTAGTTGCTATTCCACCAATTCGCACTAAGCGTTTTCAAATGTCTTTTATAATGCGCACAGCAAAAGAGTGGAACTCTTTACCTGCGTCTGTGTTTCCGAGCGCATATAACCCGAATCTATTCAAAATAAGAGTGAACAGGCTTCTTCTGGGTAAGCTCACTACATCGTCGACTTTGTCTCTGTGACCTCTGACCTAGACTAGAGTCAAGAGTAAACCCATTTCAAATAAAAAAAAAATAAAAAAAAATTGAATTACTAGCGATCCATTATGCCGAAATTACGTTGCGTTAAATAGCATTGCAGGCGTAATCATGCCGAACTTCGGTCGCGTTTTTTTTCCGTGAACATCTTCGGTCGTCGGTGTTGTCTGGATCACTATGGAAGCTTGTTGATAGACACGTTTTTTTCTGCAGCGAGGTTTATCCGCCGTACCGTAATGAAACAGTGTTGAGTACAAAGGGCCTTCCTATCATTCAAACCCTATTTACGTTGCATGTTTTTTACTATGGCATACAATCAAATTGAAGCAACAACCGACTTGCATCATCTAAACACAATTAGTTCATTTTATTGTGTTTTGATTGGCTTACAGCTAACAATACAGAAGTAAAATGAGATACCTAATTCACGACAAGCCATTGACAAGCCTCCACATATAGAAATAGAGTATTGGTGTACAAGTTTTGTAAGCCATTAGCCATCAATTAAGCGTAAAACTAACTAAACATAGCCTTCAACTATTACATTAAGTACCTGCATAGGCAGAAATGCAAGCACAATCACTTTTTCAATCACAACTGTAGTGTTTCAGATGCATCCTGCATCTGTTAGATAAAATAGTACTTATGGACGCCAAGCAGTTTGCAAACACACCGATTGAGAGATGTTCGTGCTTTCCTATTCCGTGAAATGCTTTGACGGAGCGAATCATATAGGAATTAGTAATGTCGAGGTGCGACATTAAGAGACAGCTTATAAAGAATTTCAGGACTTTCAGTAAATAAATAAATAATAAGTTTATCGTACAAAGAAAAACATATAAGATTAGACGTATGTCTAATCTTATATGTTTTTCTTGTGTGCTGCCCACTGCTTGTACAATCATGCTTAGTGTATAACCATAAGCAGCCTATAATGTTCCCACTGCTGGGACACAGGCCTCCTCTCGGTGAGAGGAAGTGGGTCGTAATACACCACGCAGGCCCAGTGCGGATTGGTAGATGTCACATGTCTTCGAATTTTTGGTTCTAGAACATGCCGGTTTCCTCACGATGTTTTCCTTCACCGTTTTGAGAGCAGTGGTGATGAAATAATTTACACAAAGTAAAGCGCCTGTCTGGGTTCGAACCTACGACCTACAACTCGTAAGTCGCGGCCGTTACCACTTGGCCACCACTTCTCAGTCTTTAGCTCACTTTAGTGTATACCAAACATGATTGTACAAGTAGTGGGCAAAGGGGCATGTTGAACAGCTGGCTCCTTGTTGTGCTATTCTCCATAATATGTTCAATCCTTAATTGTGCTCTTTTAATAGGAACCGTTTGTAAGATATATTTCTCCGACTTACAAATGGAATCGAGCGCATCGTTCATTGTAACTCAGAGAAGGTATTTTGTTACCGAAGTATCTCGTTATTTCCGTAGACCAATTGGTCAAATTTCAATTGGTCCATGGAGCACCGACCGACGGTTTCAATCTGATCTGTTGAGAGGGTGCAGCTTGTATCGTTGCTTCAACTTATGGTATGCTGAAGGTAATTAAATCGCAATTGTAAATCAGGCATTACTCTCTATTTAGCTAAATGATAATAAAGTCAAGCTTAGTAATCACAGGAATTGGAATTTGGCAAACCAGCCGCTCCTTCACCGGGAGCTTTCGCCTTCTTCTTCGTATCGCTGGCACGACTTTTTAGATCTTGTTGGCCCAAAACTTCGCCACTTCCACAGCGACGTCTGTGACAGCTCAGATGTCACGTTGACTGCAAGTTTTTGGACACAGATATGCTCCACCTCCTATCCTGGCCTCTGTGTCCCAAAGCTTGTAGCATTCGGCTGTAATGTAACAATCTAAGATTCGATTTTGAGCATTACTATAAAACCATTACCTTGGTTCTTCTCACTCGAATGCTCCCGGTGAAGGACCGCCTTAATGGAACAAAGAGTGGTTGAAAAATGCAATCGATACAAATATTAAATAGGTACTGAGTGATTGCTCACTCATTGCAAAATAATCGAATGGTACCAAAAGGCCAATTCTCGTACTTTAAAATCGTTCAAATTCAAGTCACAGTCATGGACTTATTATAATAGAAGTCTAATATATTAAGTCCATGGTCACAGTCTCATCTCAGCGACAATCAATGTCAAAAACTTGTCAAAAATGTAGGAAAAAGAGAGGTGTTTTTGACAGATTGAGACTGAGATCAGACTGTGAAAGTTCTTAAAATTACGAAACCCCTCTGTAGAAACGGCGTAGCAGTTTCGTAGCAGCGGCGTAGCAGTAGCGTAGCGGTGGTGTAGCAGGTAAGTGTAGCAAACTGAGATAACAAGAAATTCTTTGGCAGTATGTGTCTGATCCAGTGGTTGGTATCGCTACAGCTGAGCGTGAGGTTCTGGGTTCGATTCCCGGGTTGGATAGTGTTCCATTCCACAGTAGCAGACCGGTGTCTGCGCTCGTTTAAAGGAAATAGGCTCGCCTCCCATTACATAAGATTTAAACATAACTATTTACTTTTTCGCGGAAACCAGACGATATATTGTGAAACAACTTGATAAAGCCCATAATTAAGAAGGAACAGAACATTTTTGACAATAGCTATATCCGTATTGCTAATATTATTTTGTAACGGAAGTTACTTTTAGCTCAATCTATTGCTACTTGTTTAAATTGATACTGTATTCGATGGTCGGCATAATAATGGTAGATCATGCATCAATGGTTAACCTTCCTGTAATTTGGTGATCATTCCGTCATTTAGTTAGCACCGCATCCGGCTCAGCCTCCTCGTCAGAACAAAGATTAGTAGGTAGGGGTTTTGACATCACAGTATTTAGAATGTCTTTAGGGTTCCTTATCAAATCAAAACAAACGTTTATTTGCTAGAAATACATTGTTTTGTTAAGAAGGTTAAGGTAAGATCTTATAACCTAAGCGTCATTGTATTCTGCCTGCAAGCAAGCGTGCAAATTTCATTAAGTTTTAATACATTCTCATTATATTACTATTATGTACTATTATCATGCAATTATTTATCTTGATTATATCTTGATTTGAATTTGATATTAGATTGGATTTCCTTAGTCAAATGGCAGAAACGGAACCCTTATAATTTCTTCATGTCCGTTTGTCCATCCGTCCGTCTGTCCGGATTTCACACAGCTATTTTACTCGAAGAAAATAATAAATAGTCTTCAAATAGTGAAAGTAAAAAAATAAAAAAAATTTAGGTAGTAGTAGTAGTAGTGGTGGGTGGTGTCAATAGTGGTTTCAAATAGTCTTCGAGTAAAATAGCTGTCGATGAAAAATGAAAAAAAATGTGTATTCTGTGCACCGGCAAAGGGTCGTTTGTAACTAGGACGGTATGGGGAAACTTTTTTACTGACCAAAATCTGCTGTCCTGACGTTTCACCCGATACAGTGAAATGATCCTCACTTAAAAAAGAATTTTTTATGGACAACTCGCACTTGACCGTTAAGATATTCTAAAGGTATGGAAGGCCTTAACGGTGCCAAATTGTTTTCATGAATAAGGAATTAAGGCCTGTGGGAATATTAAAGGCTGGTTATGTCAGTGGTAAATCATTAATGCGAATGAATATATAAAACGTATAAAACTTTTCTTTTGACATGCTTCTCCCATGTCCAAAGAAAAGTTTTATACATGAGTAGGTAGATGTTGTTTATGAAAAGACAAGCGGTGGGCCCGAAGGGAATACGGGATGAGTTTCCAAAAAAAACATGATACAACTAACTTTTACTAATAAACAGAAGTATAAGTATCAACATCCACGTTTCTAGTTTCAAAAATAAAGAACTTCCCTGCAAACTTTCATCCCCTATTAAACCTCTCTAGTGGGCATTTTTTTTTATCTTTTCTTAGTAGTACTTTCAAATTATATTGTTTGATTATTATTACAATATGTAAGAAGATTATTAAGTAAAATAAAGACCAATCAAAAGACGGTAAGATATTTATTTATTTATCTAATACTTCAAGCACATAAATGTACAGAGGCGGACTTAATACAGAGGCGGAGGCATTTTCTGCCTTTGGGTGATTCAGAGACAAACAGTGGTAGATGCAATCATGAAAATTGAGTAATAAATATTTTAAATATCGAGCCTTTACCGCCGTTTTAGCGCAACCGACAAAAAACAAATTTTACAGGAGAAGGTTTTTTTTAAATATTTTTAAAAAGAAATGTGCTAGTAAATTGAAATTTTACATATATTAATGATTTTCAGACATTTACATATTATGTAAATGTCTGAAAATCATATTTACTAGCACATTTCTTTTTAAAAATATTTAAAAAAACCTTCTGTAAAATTTGTTTTTTGTCGGTTGCGCTAAAACGGCGGTAAAGGCTCGATATAAAGATACGCATAAACCTATTAAAACTATGAATATAATATATACCTAATTACATATTAATATAAGCATAAATAAATATACATAAATATACCTACTTACTAAAAACGAAACGAGACAATGAGAAAATATTAAGATAAAGGTGTGAATAATAATTATGGCCAGAAAGGAAGAGAACTCTGAAGAAAGATTAATGTAATATATTGTTATTAAAAATTATGTTGTTATTTTCATTGCAATAGGAGCCGAAGGGAGGTTGAAATTTTAAACCGGGCTACCTAAAGTGGTCTGGTTACCAAGGACTATTGCCCCTGCCTGATGTTCTGCACGCGTAGCATGAACACTTCTATCTCTACGAAGAGTCGACACAATGCTTTCTATACTCGCCCAGAGGACACGGTGGAGCACGCGGTGGAGGTCTGCCCCGCTTGGGCGGAGCACCGCCGTGTCCTCGTAGAGGCGATCGGCAGCGGCGGCGACCTCTCGCGTCCGGCCCTGGTGCAAGCCCTGGTCCGGGGCGAGAGGGAGTGGGAGACAGTCACCTCCTTCTGCGAAGCAGTCATGCTAACGAAGGAGGTAGCGGGACGGCTCAGGGAGAGAGCCTCCCATTCCAGCCGCCGCGGGATACGCTCCGGGCGTCGGGAGCCGCGTGACGACTCCCGGCCACCGTAGGCGCGAACCTGCGGACGGAGAGTAATGGGTAGCTCACCGTCCGATCAGGACCAGGCCCGTGCCGGACGGCGCGTACGTGTTCCACGCGTGCCTCAAAGACATGTCAGCATCGAGGAGGGGCCCCCTTAGGGCCGAAGCCTGCCGGGTCAGCGGGATTGTCGGAAAGGGTTACCGCTGGCTCGGAACATAATGGGCTAAGGAAGGAACATGGGTGGGTTTTAGTCAGTAAGAGTCTGACACTCCCTTCCGCTCCACCCAGAGCGGGAGGAGTCATTTGATGATTTCCCATCCGCGAAAAAAAAAATGACATCAATTTTCATTTTTGACATACCGCCTTAAAAATCCTTCTACAATCTGTCATTTTGTCTTTCGTTTCTAACGACCTTTGTCTAGGTCCTTTTTTATTTTATGTAGACTATTTCAGAAGAAAGTTTTCTATCCCAAACTGTCAAAATCACACTGACAACTGTCAGTTGCCTAAGGTAGTGAAGAGATTTTGTAATCGCTAAAGACGTAGAAAACTTTCTACTCGACGGCCACAAAGTATATACGGTTATCTACAATATCCCGTAACGACTGTCACAGATCCACGAATCATAGCCGGGGCCAATGGCTTAACGTGCTTTCCGAGGCACGGAGAGGTCTCGGTATGTAAAGGTGGTCACCCATCCGTGGACCAACCGCGGCAAGCGTAGCTTACCTTGATCGATGAACCTGTGCGGCTGTTATTATTTAGTCATGGACCCCTCCTTATAATGTGACTTAATATCAGTAAAAATTAAGAATCAAAAAGAAAAAAAAATCCTATGACAAAACAAAGAATTCTGAATTTCAGAGTCGAATTATGTAAAAGAGTGAATTTCGCAAAAAGTGCAGTTGACTCTTTCTACTTTGCTGCCGTCGTACTGTCTACACGGAACGTCATCTTTGTCTACTCTTCCGTTGACAAACTGTTGTTCATGCTACGCGTGCTGCAAGCATTATGTGCAATGTTTTATAGTACCTAGTAGTATGTTTCATTAGTAATTGTTCCGGGTCTGGCTGTTTATGTATGTGAGTTTAAATGTTTGTAAACGCACCCACAATACAGGAGAAAATCCTAGTGTGGGGCAAACATTTAAAAAAAAAAATGTTTTATTAAACACGGTAAAAATGGCAGAAGGGTTACTTGCACAAAATAAATTATTATTATTATTATCTCTTGGGATATTTTTCGACCTCCACGCGGGCGCAGCCGCAGGTAAAAGCTAGTTTTGTATGATAGTATATTTCTGGCTTTCTTTTAGAGTTCCGTACCAAAATGATAAAACGTAACCCTTATGGTGAGACTAAGTTTGTCTGTCTGTCACAGCTGGATGTCTCAAGAACTACAATGCTGATAGCATTGTAGTTCTTGAGACATCCAGCAACTTAAAATTTGGAATAGTTTTAGATGACGTTTACCTAACTATATTGCAAATAAGAAAGAAATAAAAATGTCGATGTTTGATGAGAAATGTAAATAAAATACCGCTCCCCCCCTTATCTCCGAAGTTTGCAAAGAAAAAAATCTGAAATTATTCTATGTGATAGAAGTTTATGTAAAGATTACAGGAAAAATAAAACGAAATCTGTAAATAGCACACTTTTTCACAAATCATCAACAAAAGTTAAATTAGTTCCAGTAACGGTCAATAGATGGCGCTGACATAAAACTGCAATATTCTACACCGACTGCGGTGCGGAGTATAGGCCTCGCCGGTGAAAATTTTAATACATATGATGTTATAGAACCCTCGGTGCGCGAGTCCGACTCGCTCTTGCCCGGTTTTTTTATTAATAAAATTAATTGATTATATTATTATAACACAACATATTATCCAATAACGACACCGATCCAACACTGACACGATATATAACCGCATAAGTTTAGTATCTACTTACTAGGCTTTTACATTGTGTTGATAATGTCACCTATACTATCGCAGACAGCGACCGACACCGATACCAGCACGATATCTACCGGTCACATAGTATGAAGGCTTTGGAGAAAGTTATTGAAAGGCGACTGAGAGAAGAGAGTGAAATTTCGCAAAACCAATTCCGTTTTATGCCCGGTCGAGGAACACCAGATGTCATCTTTGCCATCCGCCAGCTGTGCGAGAAATACAGAGGTGCGCATAAAAACTTGCACATGGTATTTGTTGACCTCGAAAAGGCATACGACAGAGTGCCTCGTGAAGTTTTGTGGTGGGCGCTGAAGGAGAAAGCTGTGCTAGGGAAGTATGTGCAGTTGATTAGAGCGATGTACAGTCGATGCAGTACCCAAGTCCACTCCCACACAGTCCCAGTCCACACAGTGGGCACTACTGGCAGCTTCCATGTGGCTGTCGGCTTGCACCAGGGTTTAGCACTCAGCCTGTACCTCTTCGTGCTGATAATGGATGCTCTTACATCAGCTATCCAAGAAGAGGCTCCCTGGTGTATGCTGTTCGTCGATGACATTGTGCTGGTTGCCGAGAACGGGTCCAGAGCAGATTGGAGATGTGGTGGGAAAGACTCGAGACCGTTGGCCTGAGAGTAAGTCGGACCAAAACTGAGTTGGTACCTGTTTTGCGATTTTGGCGGTATTTCCAGTCCTGTGCCCATATCTCTCGCCGGAACGCCCTTATCGACCTGCTCCGACTTTCGGTACCTCGGGTCGCTTGTCCAAGGAGATGGCGAAGTAGACCGAGACGTAACGCACCGGATCAACTCAGGATGGATGAAATGGCGACAGGTCACAGGAACAACTTGCGACCCACGGATGCCCCTCAAGTTAAAGGGGAAAATTTATAAATCCGTCGTATCACGGATTTATAAATCTAGCATTCAGACCAATATATGGGTCTGAATGCTAGGCCGTGAAGAAGACGGATGAAAAAAGGCTGCATACAGCGGAGATGAGAATGTTGAGATGTGTCGAGTGACGAGAATGGATAAAGTAAGAAATTAGTATGGGCTAAGGAAGGAACACGGGTGGGTTTTAGTCAGTAAGAGTCTGACACTCCCTTCCGCTCCACCCAGAGCGGGAGGAGTCATTTGATGATTTCCCATCCGCAAAAAAAAAAAAAAAAAAAAAAAGAAGCAAAAAAAAAAAGAGGAAGTTTGAAAGTGGCGCCCGCGCCAGTCACAGAAAAGTTGAAAGGAAATCGTTTGGCTTGGTATGGGCATGTGATGAGAAGGGACGAAACGCATGTGACTAAATGAGTGATGAATATACATGTTGATGGATGGAGAGGGAGAGGAAGGCCGAAGAAAAGATGGATGGATTGTGTGAGGAATGATATGAAAGAGAAGGGAAGGAATGATAGCGTGACGGTTGACAGGGGAGAATGGAAGAAGAAAACGTATTGCGCCGACCCTAAGTAACACGGGATAAGGACAGGAAGAGGATGATGATCTACCGGCGAAGACACAGCGGGCATTTTTCGCTTGAACAAACTCTTTCGCACCCCGACTTCGAGACGATACCTACTTACTTAGTATTGTGGTCGTTTAGTGCGCGCGATGGTCACCGATAGTCAACAATATCATCGGGCCGATAATATTTATACCGGTATCGAATCGTTGTGGGTAGGTATAGCAGCCGACATATCGGTATCGGGATCGTCATCTTATGATGTGAAAACGCCCATTAGGTACACAGGACATTTTTTGTCATAATTTTAGAAACACTACTTTAATCAACTACAAGTATTTTATAAAATGGCATGGATTTTTCGCGAAATATTCGGCGGTGCATCGTAAATAAATACATCACACTACATTTAGGGAAGGCGGAAGTAGCGTTTCAAAAGCCTACAGGCCCGGAAATCCTCGCCTTAATTAAAAGTACACAAAACCATCAAGCGCTTGAAAAAAAATGTTATTTAAAATAAAAAACGTGTATTGGTTTTTTTAACTACATATTTTTTCATCTCTCATGCTCGGAAAGTAGTGTTTGTTTGATCCGAATAGCGGGTGGAAAACGCTGCTTCCCTCCCTTGGGCGGGAAAGACTCATAGTAATTGCTTCCCTCCCTAGGGCGGGAATGAAATTTAAAAATAGAACTAAATTTAGTTATGTAGTCAGCTCAGTCAGACATACGACACCCTTAATAAATGATAATGTAAATATTTATTATGCTACACATCAAATCTTATGAATGTGCGTTAATTAGGAGAGTTGGATAAAAAGCTCATATGTTAACGCCATTAAATCTTTCATATTTAGCGCACAAGTTAATAATTTAACTTGAATAAATTCAACATACATAGGTACGATAATCGCCATTTTGATGTCAGTTGTGTTGTGGTCGAGGCTAAAAAACATAAAAATTGGGGATTTCGAACAACCTGTCTTTACCATATGGGGCTGTGAATATACATCATTTAATTATTTGACGAACTTATCCATAGTTTAAGGTAAATAAGGAGTGGTAATGAAGTTTTTTTGATATCTAGTGTCGAAGTTTCGCGCCAATCGTGTGTTTACATTTTTACTTTTCACAAATTTCACACACACAGATGTAGATAAGATTTAAAATTTGACAAATGTTATTGATAATATTATAAACAACACGAAAATGCCCAGGTTTTAACGTAATATTCAAACACAGGTTCAATAATACGTATTAATCATTACCACTACTCAATTTGTGTTCAAAATCGCCGACCATTGTTGTTTTTTTTTTTAATGCAATGATGTGTGAATGCGATTATTCCAAACAATTTTTTTTTTTTAAATTTCGATTGACTCGAGTAATTAATATGACGAATGTAATCGATATTTGAAAATAAAATTATTTTAAGCAATAAATACAATAAGCATTGTTTATAATAATGATTTATGCTTTTCTAATATCATTTCAATCTCTTCTAATATCATGTCAATAACAGACAGGCCATAGGTACCTCATTTACTGAATTTCGCGCCGAAATGCTTCTATAATTGAATTTATATTCGGAATGCGCTCGCTGTTTAAAATTATTTTAATTTATTGGACAATTATTTATTGTGGATTTTATTTTTGATGCTTTCTAATAGGTTACTACAGAATTCCCAGTAAACTTTTTTAGGTAGGCTTACCAGATTTTTTTTTGAGAATGATGAAAAAAATGAAAATGAATGAATGATGGATGATGTTTTTTTGATGATTGAATTAATTAATTCTATAGATTGGATATTGATATTCTGCAAACACTTTACATTTCAATACATTTTGTTAGTTTAAAGAGTTTTTATTCAGTTTCTACAATTTTTTTTTCTTTTTTTTTATTGCGAGTATCGATTAGGCTGTATGCAAGTTTTGAATCGAAATAAGAAAGTTGGGTGGACGGTCAGCACTAAAAAGTGTCACGTCGCTACACAATTTTTAGTAATTTTTATCAAGATTATCGTGTTTTCTAAGTAATTTATGAAAAATGGTAAAAGTAAGAATGCAGACAAAATGATAATAATACGGGCCCTAGTAAGCGGGACGGCCCGCGGTGGTGACACAGAATCTACTCATGTGGCGGTGACGTGGTGTGTTCCATACTTCAAATTAAAAAAAGACTAATAAATAGGTACCTATTATTCATGTAATTATTATCAACAAATATTTTAGAAAAACTACTACTTTTTACTTTCCTTAAATTCGAAATGAAAAGTAGAGTGTTTAACGCGGGTGAAAGTCATCAATTCCCACTCGGACTATAGCCGCCCTCGCTGCGCTCGGGCGTCTAAATGCCTCGTATGGGAATTGATTCCTTCCGACCCTTGTATAACAATCTACTATTTCTGTGTTGACATGACAGACTGGTGACAGAACGGCGCACACAGGTGAAAGGAGAATGCCGTGGGACCGTACCAACTTGCGAGAAAATTACTGTTTAAATTACATATAAGTTACATGTAGGTTTTTGTTATGAAAAAGATTCCCGGATTTTGGACACAAAAATAAAAGTATTTTTATTTACTTTTGTACGTATTTTCTCGTATGTCACTGCCATTGCACTGTATTTCCGAATGTTGCTACTACGTAAAAATATAGGTAGATACCTGCCTGGTAAACATATAAATGAAGGAGATAATTTGTAAGTACCTACCGACAATGATTTACCATTTTCTATAATATTAGGTATACTTTTATGTGTCAAAAAATCTTTAGGTCACGCGTTGCGTTGTATTCATTTAAATTATTATTTTGGAATACATTGTAAGCATTAAAGAAAAGAGGTCCGATTCAAAAAACAAAAGAAACCGTTTTTAGTGTGACGTTTTGCATTTTTGTTCTGTTGCGCCGCCCAGCGGCGGCCCAAGAAAAATTTTTAGGTGGTGCAAAATCTTAAAGTGGCGGCCCTCTATGTACCATGTTCCTATGATATTTGCGTAAGCAGTAATTGCTTAGACGGATTAATCGGATATTACATAGACTAGCTGAGCCCGCGACTTCGTCCGCGTGGACTTAGATCTTTTTCAGCCTGTAATAAAACGCAACGTACAGTTCGCGTCAAATAACTTTGCCGCTCAAGTAGGCAACAAATCACTGCGCAGTAGTTAATCGTATGAATAAAACAGCGAAATAGCGAAAAGCCTAGTTTCAGAGCGGCAAAGTTATTTGACGCGAACTGTAACTTTAGTTTGTCTGTTCGTAAGTATGACTAAACAAATTATAGGATCGTACTTAGATTAGATAAATAAATAATTTTGAATGTATGTAAAAAATATGTGGTGTATCTGCGTGACGAGGACAGTGGAATCTGTCGAGCGTGACTTGATAGCAGGGCTAGCATGGGCTGGGGATAAAACTTTTCTCCACCGGTTATTTCCACTGACAAGGGATCAAATTATTTTATCCACCTGCCAAAGCACGGCAACAGGGGGAAAGAGAATTATATCACTTTTTGACATTAGACGTGGATACTCACCCCCCGTCTATAGCATGGCGACTAGTGGAAGAGAAAAATTACAGATATTTTGACATAACAAAGGTGGATGGTGGGTTTAAGTATATCTCTTGGAGAAAATATAATTAATTGTACTATAAAAATGTCTCGTGCTTACTGCCACCGTGAATATTTTATTCACCCATGTCGCCGTGCTCGGAGGGTGGACAAAATTGACACAGGGGAATAATATTTTCTCCTCTCCCCGTGGATAAAATGTCTCCGGCCATGCTAGCCCTGCAGAGGGGCAATTCTCGTAATTCTAAGAACGTTCAGCAGTTTGATCTCAGTCTCAATCTGTCAAAAATACCTTTAGTTTCCCTACATTTTTGATAAGTTTTTGACAATGACTGTCGCTGAGATGACATTGCGACTAGATTTTGAACGTTTTTATCTACGAGAATTCGTCTTCAGTTGTCCTGCTCGCGTTAAAAATATGTTGCCCATTCCGTACTGTGCTTGCTCTCTTGCCCTGCTGAGGTAACAAGTAGTAAAGATTATAATATCAATCAGTAATTTAGTTTGACAACTTTTATTTACGCAGCAGACCCTAGGTGGCTTTTCTAGCTTTTGCGCTAACAAATTTCTAAATAAGGTTATTCAGAATAATTTAGCTTTTGTGCAATTGTATTTTCTATGGACAAGATTCCAAGGTCCGACAGTCTTTCCTGACACATAGTTGCACGTAAATAAGTTTTCTCCAATATGGACCTTTCCGCGCCGTCCGCTCCGTTTGCGCGCCCAAATGATCGTCGCGTCTCGGTCGATTTTTTATTTTTTATAATTGGCATCTCGCCGTTCAACCTATGAGGTCGTCGTTTGCTTAACCGGGCTTGCGGGCCTGTGGATGCCTCACTAAATTAAGGCTTCCAGTCAGCTTCACTTAAAAACTAAGCGACTACACGCAATGGCACCCTCTGTAGGGTACGGACCTCGGCTTAAGGCGTCGCTGGAAAGAGCAGCAAGCAGCAAGGGGCAGGCTGGATCGGAATTATTTAATGATGAATTTAAAACGGGCGGGGCGGACATGGTATGGGGCTTCGCGACGGGCCTCAATGGCGGGAGCTTTCTGAGAGTACTGGTGGCCTTACTACTTTCCTGTAGGAGGGTCGTGGCGTTGTCGGGGATGATAAGGGTATGCCTCGGTCGGCGAATCCGAGGGAGGGTATCGGGCGGCCGCCGCAATCAGGGGATTGGGGTGCTTTATAGCAGTATCAGAGAAACGCTTGCAGAGGCGTTTCATGAACTTCTGGACGGTGGGCATTCTGAAATCTAAGTGTAGACTCTCATTGCGGACATAGAAGGGGGCTCCTTTCTCCTCCTTTCTCTTTCCGAGGATACGGTTCCGGAGGGTCTGCATTCTATGCAGATGGTAAGACTTAGCGTGAGCGAAGACGACGCAAGCATTGAAGGGACTTGAAGGGACGGATGACCGTGGTGTAGAGGCGCAATTTGCACTTGAGTGACAATTTGCTGCGGGAGGTCAGTATGAAGTGGAGCCTACTGAGAGCGAAAGAGGCGCGCGTACGAGCCGTCTTTATGTGCTCACTGAAAGTGAGATGGTGGTCTAGTAGTAGATACTCCGCGTCCGCGCTTTATAGTAAGTTACTGTCATCTGACTGGTGCCCGGTGGTCGCATTTCGGATGATTTCAGCGCCTCGCCCATAATGGCGCCCGGTGCCGTCGCACCGCTCGCACCGCCGTAGGGCCGCTACTGGCGCCGCCGTCACGGATGACTAACTTTCAATATTGGTTTCATCTGAACTATTTAAATAGTTATAACGTAGTCTTTATGTGATAATCCTTAGCGATGCCTCAATCATTCATCGTCATCGTTCATTCGTCATTTTCTCGAACGTAACCTCAAAATATTAAGTAGGTAGGTAAATGGCAAATAAATACGAATTGCGGTAACCTCTGTAAAAAATTGTTAGCAATAGAGGAAGGGCATTAAATTCTCCTCCAAATACACTAGGTTTTGTTATGACAGCGGACTTTTTGTTTAGTACAGGGCGCCCTATATTTGACGGCATTCTCCTTTCAACCTGTAGACACCACAGGTAGAGAATATGGATAATTTTGATGACAATGTCTATCGGGCTAGCAATAAATGAGGAAAAATTCAAAATATACGCTCTGAAAACAGCTGTTCTTTATTTAAAATGGTATCCATGGTATAATACGCCGACTACCATTTAAGCACCCAGATTATTAATTCGTGGACATTTATCATAGACCTCTATCATACAAGTACGCTGAACTAACGATCCTCTACGAAATGATAGTTGTTTTTGTGCCGATTCAAAGCGCCCGCTCGAAGCCCCCAGGAACTAAAATTGACACGTTCTTTCAAATGGACGTTGAGTTGTTTGGTTCGTCTCTGATGATTTAGGTCTAAACCGTGGAAAACTACTTTTTGTGTATTTTGTGTTTACTACGTGATATTTAGAACATTTTTATTATGTAAGCATGCGCATTTTGTAAAACTCGCTAGAAAAAAGGCAGCGGAATAACCTTTCACAAGTAAGTGAATTTCGTGACTATAAATGTTTCGGTTGCTTGTGTGAGCATTTTTAATAATTACTATTTTATATTTGTGACCATCACAATGACTGATCAAAATGACCGATCAGTTTTAAAATATGACTAAAATCTAATACCTATTTGCTACTATTTGATACCTTTATTTAAATAATTGGTTCCTAATTAATAACTGAGAAAATTAATTTTAAAAATTGCCAGTCACTCTGACATCAGGATGAATCTTCACGTAAGGGCTCCAAAATTTAAATTCGTCTTTTCAAAAATTTTGTACCTATTTGATACCTACATATACATATATTTTTTCTAGATTTTTAGGACAAAGAATAAAGATTTAATTAGAGATTTTTTGTTTACAAAGGGCTGATTTTTCCAACGCCAGATAACTTTATTTAAGGAATAAATTTGAATTTTTGACAGTTTTTCCAACAAAATCTAATTTTATTTCACGAATAAAAATTAGCTGTCGATTAAAAATCAGCTAATGAATACAGAAAATCATATAAAATAGCAATTATTTAAACAAAGCCATCAAATAGTAGCAAATAAGAATTAGATTTTAGTAATATTTTAAAGCTGTTCGGTCGTTTTTGCCAGTAATTTGATGGTCACTTTATATTTAGAATAAAATTGTTTTCAATAATATCTTTCAATAATATCATCATATTTAAGTGTAATTAGGGCTCAGTTTTCACATATATTATTGAATACACATTTCACATATAATTTGAATAGGGTTGTAAATGTTCCATGCCGATAATGTGTCGATAATTTTCATCAGACAATTAATAATTTTAAATTTACATCTTTCAAATAGAAATTTACTGTGGTCAGAAATTTAAATTTGATTAGCTAAAACAAATCAGCAAGTACTAGTTTCTAATTTCTAAAGATAAATCCATACTTAATAATTTTTCGAATTATTAAGTATGGATAGTATAAGTATGGATTAGTAACTCTCTGTCTGTATGTTACCTTTTCACGCCTAAACCACTGAACGGATTTCGGTAAAATTTGGCAGAGATAGATTGCATCCCGGGGAAGGACATGGGATAGTTTTTATCGACATACCTCGCGGGCGAAGCCGCGGGCGGAAGCTAGTTGTGTCTATACGGCTGTTTCAACTCGGCTTCTTCAAAACCGGAGCTTTCTTTTTTTAAACTCCCTGCTGATCTTGATAAGTAACAATTATTTTTTGTTATAATAGATATCGAATAATGGTCCATGTGATCAAACCACGATTGAATTTAAGAAATTCGTGTATTTATTTGCAAAACAAAGATGAACAAACTGCGCTCTTTCATATGATACCCCACATGCCCTAGTAGCTCCTCTTCTAATTTTCAGACCCCCTTTCAGTCCCTGTTGCAAAAAATATACATATATTTTTATTTCTTTCTTATTTGCAAAATAGTTGGGCAAACGTCGTCTAAAACCATTCCAAATTTCAAGTTGATAGCATTAGTAGTTCTTGAGATATCCAGCTGTGACACACAGACTGAGTCTCACCATAACAGTTTTACCATTTTGGTAAGGAACCCTATAAATGGAGTGTGTCAGGGACCTACCTACATTGTGTGATAATTAGGTAGTTAGTTTCCATAAAGCTAGGTGGTTAAAATAATCCCGTCTCACTAATCCGCGTTAATTAGGTTCGGATGACAGACGTAGATAGCCTAAAATTAATTAGTAACCTGCCAAAATATATCAAAACGAAGGGGATTTATGTGATTAAGCTGGGCGCCCGTTCAAATTAAATTATTTCAGGGATAATCAGAACTCCCTTCCTCGCGTGTAACATTGCAAACATTCCACATTCCGTGTGCCTCTAATCAAATCCCAGCTTGTAAATGCATAGCCCAGGAAAATAAGATTTTGTCTACAAAAAAAAATATTTGTTATGATTTTTCTCAAGCATTATCTTCATTTAGGCAAGGTAGCTCGATGTGCTGGCGTCTATACAGGTCGATCAAAGAGTTCTTACTTAATAGGTTTTAGTCGCCGTCGCCGAACAAGATGATTGCTGTGGCGCGTACCTATATCCCCGCGTTATGTGTTTGATTTGAGCTGAGGCTCCATTGACGATATTGGCGCCGATTCTGTTGTTCACAAACTAAACTAAATTTAAGTTCAGGCATCTTTTTCTTTCTATTTCATTAGGAAAAGGACAGAAGATAAATATTAGTTTAGTCCTGTCAAATTAGTCAGCGTCTGACGTAAATTGACGTATTTTTAATAGCCAATTTTTTAATCTCGTCTAAATTGTCTATGGAGTATCTTAATTTTGGTGAAAATGCATGAATTAGATTGAAAAAAAAAAAAACGACAGGCAGTAGGTATCTTATTTTTTTACCATCTATCTCTTTTAGTCACTGAGTGAATAAAAATATTTAGAATTTGGAACAAGTACGAATATAGTAGAGAGTATAATGACGCAGTGCACAGTTTATTTAGTGCCAACAGCCACAGCACAAGCCTTGTAGGTATCACTTCTCTGAAGTGTTCTCACTTCCCTGTGTATGTATTTCCAGGGAAGTGATACAACGCTTATGCTGTCACTTCTTCTAGTAATGTCAGTTCTTGTTCTGTTATGTTTTCAGATAGTTTAGGGAGAGGGTTAGGTAAATTATTGAGTAACAACCTGAGTCAATCAGCTGTTAATTACTGTATGCCTAGGAAATCCTACAAAGAAATAATGTCATCAATAAGTTGCAATAAATATAATCCAAATGCCATTATTTCTGTATTTGTAGGTAATAGTGGGAATGTAAAAATAGATGACATCACTGAGAGTGTCACTGAAATCATAAAGATTAATTGTCAAAAAATAATATTATGTGCTTTCTCATACTTTGAGCACTTATCAAGTAGGCAAAATCATTATATACATATGCTCAATAATCATATGCATTTATTAGTTAATCACTATAGTGACAAACTTATATTTTTTGACACCAACACTTTTGTTGAGTATTTAAAATCGACTAGGGGTACAGCGTATCTGCCTATTAGTTTTAGACGTCAAATAGCATGGCTATTAGCTTTTATTATTAACTCAGACATAAGTAGTATGTCGAAGTCGGATGTAATTAGCACCACAAAAATTAGTAATAATACTAATAATAAGGTGGTCAGCCACAATAATTTAAACTAGTCAGTAAGACAACAGAAGGTACCAATAATAATATTATTAATCTCACCTACAACAAGGTATCTTCTAGGACTCAATTAGTAAATTGTAAAAAAGGGGCTAAGCAGAATTCCTTGAAATTGTTTCATCAAAACATTCAAGGTTTTTCTTCCAAAATATTAGAAATTGAATTGTTTTTAGAAAAAACAATGTTTGATATTATTTGTATTACTGAACATTGGTTGAAAGATTATGAAATGATGATTAATTATGAGAACTATAGTGTAGGCAGTTGCTTTAACCGAAAATCCATGCTGCGTGGTGGATCATTAATATTAATTAAAAATTGTGTAAAATACAAGACTCGTAAAGACATAGTGGAACTATCGGTGGAACATAGCATCGAACTGTCCTGTGTTGAGCTAGATAAGCATTTTATAGTGTGCGTTTACAGACCTCCAAACTATCAAAACTACTCTATATTTGAGTCAGTAATGGAAGATGTCTTAGGAAAACTTGCAACTGGTAATAAACCAGTAATTGTTTGTGGTGACTTTAATGTTAATATTTTGGAAAATAATTCAAATAGCAGTAGATTGTTAAGCCTCTTCAAATCATTCAATCTGTCAAATGTATTTTTGGAACCAACGCGAATAACTACGGCTACTGCTACATGTATTGATAATGTTTTTTGTTGCTGTAAATATTTAGATAAAGCCATTGTAAATTATCTCCCTTCAGATCACAGTGGTCAAACCGTGTCTTTTGAGTGCAACACACCGATACAAAAAGTGCAGATTCAAACTAGACCAATAACATCGGGTAATTTGAATAAGTTTAATAACACTTTAATTAGCAAGTTAAATGCTCAGGGCCTAAGTATGACGAATGGTAATATTTTGTATAAAGAATTCTTTTCATTAGTGCAAACAGAGTTCAATAATTCCTTTAAGAAGAAATCTAAAACTATTTGCCCTAAGTTTTTATTCAGTGACTGGGCAACTAAAGGAATCAGGAAAAGTAGGGAAAGATTATTTGAACTGTATGGCCTTAAGCCGTATATAAACACGGATACTTTTAATAAGTATGTTGCTACTTATTCTAAAATTTTTTAAAATATCTGCAAAGCAGCTAAAGCTTCTTTTATTAGTAACAAAGTTAAATCCGCAGACAATAAAATAAAGACAGTTTGGAAAATTATAAACAATGAAACGAACAGGAACAAAAAACATAATACTGATTACACACTGGACACTTCCCGCGGTCTCATTAGCGATAACATCGATGTTGCTCAGGAATTTGCAACTTTCTTTACCAATATCCCAATTAAAACTACAGAAACTTTAAATTCCTCGCCCGCACTAGCTATTGAATTATTAAGAGCGAATGTCTCAGCCTGTCCTGTGGAATTTAAATTTAAACATATAAACCCCATAGTCATTATAAAGGCATTTAAGCAACTTAAGATCAAAATTACCGAAGATCTGTGGGGCATGTCCACTAAAGTTTGTCAATCCTTTATTGAGACAATTGCACCCTATTTAGCTTTAATATTTAATTTGTGTGTAGATCAAGGGGTTTTCCCGGATTTAATGAAGTTTAGTAAAGTTATTCCACTTTTCAAATCTGGGGACAGCAAAGACACTAATAATTATAGACCCGTATCGGTTTTGCCGGTTTTTAGCAAGGTGTTCGAAAAAGTAATGTTAAATCAAATGCTCAATCATTTTAATCGTAATAACATCTTACACGATCAACAGTATGGTTTCACCAAAGGACGTTGTACAACCGACGCCGGTGTCACCTTATTAAAACACATCTTTAACGCTTGGGAAGAGGCACAAGAAGCTATAGGCATTTTTTGTGACCTATCCAAGGCATTTGATTGCGTGAATTACGAAACACTGCTCTTGAAACTTGAGCATTACGGACTAGGTAAACTTGCTCTTAGCTTAATAGAATCATATTTAAATGATAGATTTCAGCAAGTTCAAATTAACGGTGTGAACTCATCGGGCTTAAAAGTCAAAATGGGAGTACCGCAGGGCTCAATATTGGGGCCATTCCTATTTTTAGTATATATAAATGATTTACCTCATTTACTGAAACACCAACCACAAATGGTGTTATTTGCTGATGACACATTACTGATTTTTAAAGTAAGCAGAGGTGCACAAGAGCTTGACGACGTAAATAACGCTATGCATGTGGTCCATAATTGGTTTACTGTGAATAATTTGGTATTAAATGAGAAAAAAACTAAATGCATTAGATTCGCTTTACCGAATGTTAGAAGTAATGAATGTCATGTTGTATTGAATAGGGAGACACTTGAATTCGTCGAAAATACGGTTTTTCTGGGGATCGCGCTTGACTCAAAGCTACAGTGGGGTCCGCACTTAACATCACTTGCAGGGCGGCTAAGTTCGGCCGCTTACGCTGTTTGGAAAATTCGCCAATTAACAGACGTGGATACCGCGAGACTGGTCTATTTTAGTTACTTTCATAGCATCATGTCTTACGGTATTTTTTTGTGGGGACGGGCTGCAGATATTGATTCTATCTTCATTCTGCAAAAGAGGGCTGTCAGAGCCATCTACAAGCTCAGCAGACGCGATTCTCTACGAGAACTGTTTAAAGAAATTAACATCATGACGGTTCCTTGTCAATATATATATGAAAACATTATGTACGTTCGAAAAAATCTACATCTTTTTAGTAAGATAAGTGACAGGCATAATTTTAACACTAGAAATAGGGACAAATTAGATCAACCGCGTTTCAGATTGTCTAAAGTAAAAACTTCTTTTATGGGTTACTGTGTAAAATGTTATAATAAAATACCATTCGATATTCTTCAATTAAATGAGAAGAAATTTAAAACATGCATTAAACGCACACTATGTAGACAAGCATACTACAAGTTGGATGATTATATCGTAGATAAAAATGCTTGGCTTAATGCTGGTCCTGCTCCACAGGCACTTGGGCTCACTAGTTAAAATTTCAATATTTGGAAGAGGTGCTTCCCTTTTTCTTTTTCAATATTTCTGACATTACGAACATAACTTTTTTATTTTATTCAATCCAGTTTTAATTGTTGAATACTGCAATATTAGATACCTCTTCCTGTTTTGGTAGTAAATTATATAAACATCTTAAATAAATTGCAAACTATAGTTTTGTATAATTTAGAAGCATTTTTTTAAATTTTGTAAATGTAAGAACCATGTTTCCGTTTATTATGCTTTTTTTTGTTTTTGACTTGAAAGAGCATGGCAGTTGAGAACGTGTCATGCTCACTTAAATGTCTCACCGATGGTGGCGCGTGTGTTGGATTATTCGGTTCCCTACAAAATGGTTGAGCTGGATGGTGCTGATCCACGCGTCATGTTCGTGAACGGGTGCCGTCGGTTGAGACTGGTCATCTCTTAACTGCCAAGGCTTATTTTTAATCTTATATTTTGAATTGTTTCTTCATTTGTCTTTTTTTTTTACATTGTTCTCACATATAGAAGCAACAAGAATAATGTACCCAGGATTTTGTAATAACTTGATTTAAAAGAGTGTCCATGGAGTTTCTTGCCCGTTCTTCTCCATAGAGATCTACGTTTTGGAATGGGCAACTAGCTTCAACTTTCTGACTAACTGACAGACTATTTAATTTTGACAATTCAAAAGTGCCTGTACAAGGTTTAATTGAAATAAATGCTTTGAGTTTGAGTTTGAACGGAAGTGATATTTTGAATGTTTTTTCCCTAAATGTAGAAGATTTCTTTATTTTATTACAATTTCCATAAATCTTTCGTGAAACTAAAATACATACTTGCAATTTATTATAATATTTGATTTTATTATAATCATGAAACTAAAATACATACTTGCAATTTATTATAATATATGAAATAATATTTTATAATTGAAATGTAAATACGTAGGTACCATGTGTGAAAATTTGTCTGACCCGAACGCAATTGTCTCCACTAAACGCACGGACACGACAGATCGCTGCTCGAGTGAAACAAAACACAGTCACTATGCTGTCGTCACGCCTTTCTTTCTATTGCCCGAGCGCCAGCGTTACTTACTATTCAATTTCAAGGTTATTTTAACACATTTTTAGGTGACAGGGAAATGACACTAAATACGCGTCGCCGTTGTGAAGTCGACAAAATTCGGAGAAAATAAGAGACCGTAAAACTCTTTTAGCGTTTTATGGAAACCTTATGTACCTACCTATGATTATTATAAATTATTACTTATACTAAACTGCTTTTTAAACCTTATTAGGGTTCCGTAGCCAAATGGCAAAAACGGAACCCTTATAGATTCGTCATGTCTGTCTGTCTGTCTGTCCGTCTGTCTGTCTGTCTGTCTGTCCGTCCGTATGTCACAGCCACTTTTCTCCGAAACTATAAGAACTATACTGTTGAAATTTGGTAAGTACTTAGATGTATTCTGTGAACCGCATTAAGATTTTCACACAAAAATAGAAATAAAAACAATACATTTTAGGGTTCCCCATACTTAGAACCGAAACTCAAAAATTTTTTTGCATCAATCCCATACGTGTGGGGTATCTATGGGTAGGTCTTCAAAAATGATATTGAGGTTTCTAATATCATTTTTTTCTAAACTGAATAGTTTGCGCGAGAGACACTTCCAAAGTGGTAAAATGTGTGTCCCCCCCTGTAACTTCTAAAATAAGAGAATGATAAAACTAAAAAAAATATATGATGTACATTACCATGTAAACTACCACCGAAAATTGGTTTGAACGAGATCTAGTAAGTAGTTTTTTTTTAATACGTCACGAATCGTAAACCGCAATTTACCATTCATTCAATCAATTCAAAAATAAAAAAAACATTTAATTTCATAAACATAAACCCGGATGTTACGGAACCCTCGGTGCGCGAGTCCGACTCGCTCTTGCCCGGTTTTTACATGGTCTTATATTTTGCATTTTGGAATGTTGCCCCACAGGGAAGTGACAATTTTGCCCATTTTTATTTAAATTTATCGTATAAATATTTGCTTGAGAGAAATGATTTTTAGTGTCCAATTAGAAACCAATATAAACTTTTATTTCATAGTGGCACTTAACACAAATAATTAATATATAATATTCTACGACCTGAGCCGACCATAACTCCTCAATTTGTAGAACTAGCCATCTACTGGCGATAAGTTCAAAATTTCTAACCGATAAAAATGTGTAAGATTTTAACCGCTAATAACAAAGACTTTTAATGCTAGATAGAGTAACGATCAAGCATTCAATAGATATATATGTAAGTAAGTATAGTCTTCTCGGCGCCTATTCCGCAGTGTTTGATGACTGAGGTCTTCAACTAGTGCATCCTGCCCGTCATGACATATGGTGTCGAAACGTGGACACCGACGGTCGGGCTGGTCCATAAATTTAAGGTCGTCCCTGTGGGTCGTTCAGCGCGTTAAAAAGCGAGCTCTGCTCGGAGTCTCTTTGAAGGATAAAATCAGGAATGAAATTGTCCGAAAAAGAACCGGACTTGCCGACATAGCTTGCAGAGTAAGCAAATTGAAGTGGCAGTGGGCTGGCCATGGACCGTTCGTCGGTGAACCATGCTTTCTGTCGACAGTTAGGTATATCGTTCAAGGGTAATTCGATATACCGTACGGGACTCAAGCGTAGTCGCAGTCGTAGTCCGACGCTAGCCCAGCTAGCCCAGCTAGCCCAGCCCAGCTAGCCCAGCTAGATGGACGGACGACCTAAAGAAAGTGGCTGGAACGGACTGGATGTGGAACGCGGAGGACAGGGTGTTGTTGCGCAGCCTGGGAGCGGGCTACGTCCAGCAGTGGACTGCAATAGGCTGAGTTGAATGATTCAAAAGATAAGTCATAAGTATTTGAGGCAGTTTGTATTTATGAGACAGGATATATAATTTGCCTATGACGTCACATCGCGAGTGAGTCGGCGTCACGATATCTATGGTCGGCGCCAAACAAACAATCAACGCAGATCAATTTAAAGAAGATCAATCAAGCTGCTATCATTTTATTTGGCGCTTTTATGTTTTTTTGGCGCCGACTTAAAATTGATATTTAGAAGTTTAGACAGACTAAAATGTTCATTTTTGGCTTTTCAGTTTCTTTTTCCGTTGGCCTAATTTTTAGGGTTCCGTTGCCAAATGGCAAAAAACGGAACCCTTATAGATTCGTCATGTCTGTCTGTCTGTCTGTCCGTCTGTCTGTCTGTCCGTCCGTATGTCACAGCCACTTTTCTCCGAAACTATAAGAACTATACTGTTGAAATTTGGTAAGTAGATGTATTCTGTGAACCGCATTAAGATTTTCACACAAAAATAGAAAAAACAATAAATTTTGGGGTTCCCCATACTTAGAACTGAAACTAAAAAATTTTTTTTTCGTCAAACCCATACGTGTGAGGTATCTATGGATAGGTCTTCAAAAATGATATTGAGGTTTCTTATATCATTTTTTTCTAAACTGAATAGTTTGCGCTAGAGACACTTCCAAAGTCGTAAAATGTGTCCCCCCCCCCTGTAACTTCTAAAATAAGAGAATGATAAAACTAAAAAAAATATATGATATACAATACCATGTAAACTTCCACCGAAAATTGGTTTGAACGAGATCTAGTAAGTAGTTTTTTTTTTTAATACGTCATAAATCGTAAACCGCAATTTACCTTTTATTCAACCAACTAAAATATAAAAAAACATTTAATTTCATAAACATAAACCTTATGCATAAACCCGGATGTTACGGAACCCTCGGTGAGCGAGTCAGACTCGCTCTTGGCCGGTTTTTTGTTTAAAAGTTTTTATCTTTCGTTTTTAACCGACTTCCAAAAGGGAGGAGGTTATTATGTTCGACTTAATATAATTATTTTTTTTTTTTTTTTTTTTTGTTCACCGATTTCTCTGTCAATTTTATTGTGGACTAATTTTTTTTTTTTTTTTTTGAAAGGATATACTCTCGAGGCGATCCCATTGTCAATAAGTTGGAATCTGATGAGAGGATCCCATGGAAATCGAGGGAAACCCTCAAATTTTATAGGCAAACCTATAGCGATATAAGTATTTTTTAACTTGAGCATTTGCTCTCGGAAATAATCATTCAGTCAAGTGGAGCTGATGATGAAGATGTCTATCGGAACTACTCAATGATAAATATTTCACGGGTTGCGATTCGATTACTATAATATGGTCGAAATTTATACTCATCACTATGCGTATGGTGAGTGGTTTCGGTTTCCCTTTCAAATAAGATCTTATTTATTTATTTTGGTCTACCAACTGTTTACACTACTAAAATCTTTAAAAGAAAAACGTGAAATTAAAACTTCATTCAGTACAATAACTTAGAGATAAACATCATAATAGAAAGTCTTCTACATCTGAGGCCTCTTCGTAATGAGTTTTCTATACCTGTCTTTTTCGTTTTCCTGACTGCTTTTTGGGATCATTATCGTAGTCTGAGCCATTATTGATATGTCGTTTTGCCCCGAATGTAAGTAGGGGAAAGGTGTACATAATGATCCCTCGAGGTAAAATGATTCCCCGCAGTTCTCAATGAACTACTAGAACCATCTATCGGATTTACTTGTAAATGTCACTCCCGACACCCGATCAGTCGCCCAGTGAAGTGTCATGGCGGTGTGAGTGCAGTGCGTTGTTCCATGATCAAAAATATAAAATCGGTGCTTTTTATCTACGGTAAGTAACTTTTCAGTGTAAGATTATTTCCTTTTTACTAACTATTTTTAAATGACGGTCTTACTCATGGTTTCTTTATACGTTTGATAACGTTTTTAAGTATATTTTGTTATTCGTATAGTGATGTTTTAGGTTAGTTTTTGAGCGATGTGTGCAAATATTGCACTTGGGGTCAAACGATCCCTTTCATTTTGTAGAAAATGAGCCCAGGGATCATTTTACCCACTACTTTTTTTTTATTGCAGATCATGGCCCGTGGTTACATTCGGAAAACAACTCGCCAAAATTGGAGTGAGGATGCCATGCTGAAGGCACTAGACGCTGTGAAAGAGGGAATGCCCTTTAAAACGGCCAGAAGCAGCCTTGGGATCATTTTGGACACCTATGTGTTCAAAATGATCCTTTAGTAAACTTCTGAGAAACATTAAATAACTTAAAAAAGACACATAAATCTAAAAAATAGGGTACGCCATTACGAAACCAGATAAATAAATTAATCAAAACTACTTTTATATTACAGATAACTTCAATATTTTGGCTACAGCATACATCTTCCCTTAGAGGGATCGTTTTGTACACCTTTCCCCTACTTTTGTCATTTTGACCCACATGTTATCAATTAATAATTAAGTCATCATTTCTGTATATTTACACGGGATATTTATAGGTAGGTAGGTATTCATTTTTATGAATAATTCAGTGTAATGCTACACTACTTCAACTTACATCAAAATATGTAATAAAAACCACGTAATACTCGCCAAAAACGAGACGAACTCCACCAAAACAAAAAACTTTTACGCGCACAAAACGCATTCGTACAAATTACACTGAGTCAATGGCGCTAAAAACTTGACAGGTATGCCTACCACGACAACCGAAGCTGCCAAAGATCTCAGGGAGAAGCTTGCGCACCGCTTAGGAGACCGAGTGAAAACAAAGGTGCGCACTATGGCCTCAATCTTAGCCCACGGGTTCAGACAGCAGGAGAAATGTTACCGTCTCACGGTGCCGACATGGCCTTCTTCATGTGATGTTATGAAAACTGCAGCATTTAAGCCCACCAATTTCGAAAAACGCTCGGTGGGTCATTTTGTCCGTACTTCCCCTACCATAGTAATGCTACAATGTTGTCAACCACCTTATTATACCTACATACACAGCCAATCACATTAGAACAAATTCGTCAACTATTAGACCGAAAACTAGAATTGCAACAACAATCTATTTTGACAAAAATCAAATTGTACAATCCAATCAGAAATGGACATAGGTACCTAGCTGTATTAAAATTCCAACAAGAAATATAATACCAGAAAACTGAACAACTTTGTCTAGAGCAAACTAAAATAAACACCAATTCAAACGAAACCATACTAAAACTTGAAATCGAGAACGCAAAACTCAAAACAGAAATAGTCGAGCTACAAAAACTCTTCCAACGATAGGTATCTACTTCTAAAATAGTTGTTAACCATCAATATTTAAAAGTAATATACTTAACTAGCACTGCACGCTAGCGGCCCCTCATACTTATAATATGTAGGTACTATAATATTTTATGTGTTTTGACTAAGTATCTATTTATTTCTGTTTAAATTATATTTTGATTATTAGTATTATTTGACAGTTTAAATTATATTTGATTATTATTATTATTTGACTTAATTATTCTTACATGTTTCGACATTCACGATTAATATTTATTATATTTTTTAATTATTGTATTTTTAATTTATTCATCTTTATGTTTTTTTTATATTGTCTTTGTAATAATATTATGGATTTTTATTATCTGCAATAAATAAATTGAATTGAATTGAATTGAATTAACGGATTAAACAAATATTATAATGAAACAGAAACAGACCTCGAAGATAGGATTAATATTTGCTTTTCAAGACTCATTGAATGTCGACCTCACTGGCTATATCGGATAGGACGAAACGGACTTAGACGGCCCCTATGGGTGGAACTGATCACCATAAGGATGACCAAATATAGGTAGGTACCCTAGAAAACGGGGGCTAAAATTATCTGTAGCAGGTACCTATCTGGTTTGAAAGAAAGAAGACGAAAACAAAAAGGACGGTCATACACCAAAACATCAAAAACAACAATCAGCCCGTCGATTCTGTATAAATCTCGCCGTGAAAACTTAGGTGATTTGAGTTTATTTTTGCTAGGAACTGACACTATTGACAGCTCACTCCACGTTCATTTCATCTACGTTTTCACGGTGAGATGGTGACAGAATCGCACTGCTGATAGTGGATAGCTCAAAAAGTCAGGGGAACTAGGATCATGAAACTACCAATAACTTAGTCAGCGCAATCAAAAGATGCGGGCGTTTACGTTCCGAAATCAAAACCTATAGGGTAATTCCCGTTGACCTAGAATCATGAAATTTGGTTAGAAGCAATGTAATGTAGCACAAGTAAAGAAAAAAATTCGAATAGTTACAATAATACCTTTTCACCAACAACGCACACAGAACTAGATCAGCGATGCCTCGCCAGGCGCCAAGCAATAAATGTAAGTATAACGAAATATACAGAAGGTAAACTGTAGTGATGAGGGTATCGTCTTATCGATGACTGAGATTTATACGCGTTAAGTTTTATTTATAATTTTACGAATCTAAATAAAAACTGATTAAATATTTCCATTTTCCATATCTGTTTTGTGTCACAATATCCCTAGTAAGAAAAACCAGTATAAATATTATAAGTATCAAAGACACAAACCCCATGAAATGAGGTCCATCTCTATTTCTTTAATGACGTCATTCTTTGACTTCATTTTTCAAGTCCTTGGCGCTCAGTAAAATTCAACTTTGAATAGGGATGTCTTTCTTACTATTTTTTTATTTTGCATTCAGAATCGAATCTCACATATTTGTGTTCCAATCAAATAAAACATTATACCTATACCTAATATTGGTTTAATGTTTTATTTGATTAGGTAGTTCAATGTTTTTTTTTCACACTTTTTGTATTCAAATGAAATAAAACATTATACCTATTGGTAAGTATAGTGTTGCATTTGATTGGTTTATGTTTTTTTTTTTAGTTCAAATAATATGTGAGATTCGATTTGAATGCAAAATAAAAATAGTAAGAAAGACCAAGACCACATCCCTCATCAATGTTGAATTTTGTTAAAAAAAAAAGGAAAACAAAAGCTACAAACTAAAACATTACACTGGCCTACAACCATTTTGGTGCCGGGGATTTTAGACCTGATTTTAAGCATGTCTTACATAGCGATATCAAAAATGTAATCGGTTTTTTTCTATCAGCTCTAGTTTCCGAGATAAATAAAAAAAACAATTTTCACAAAATTTACATATTTTATTGGCATTAAACATCAAGAAATTGTCTTTTGAGTGATTTTCTCGAATGAAACTGACTTGAGCAATCTCGCAAGATTCCCCAGCAGTAGTCGGCCATCATATGAGTGTCCCATCTTCCTTGGTATCTATTCTCTATTGTTTTTATGTCTTGGTGAAAACGTTCTCCTTATTCTTCGCTTAGTTCTCCTAAATTGTGTTGGAATTGATCTAGGTGACTGTTGAGATAGTGTAATTTTATACTCATATTACAGCCTAAATCTTTAAATCGAACCAGCGTATCTTCTACTAATTCTACATAGTTGTCAGCCTTATGCTTTCCGAGTAAATTTTGTACAAAAGATTTCCCCGCAGGCCTTTCCACATCATTGATAGAAGTCTCAAATTTAGTGGTGTCTTTTATTAATTGACGTATTTGAGGTCCATCAAAGATACCTGCTTTTAGTTTTTCAGTACTACCAGGAAATTCCAGTGAAATAAACTGAAAACATTGACCATTTTTGTCGAGAGCCTCAACAAATTGCTTCATTTGCCCTAATTTTTTATGTAATGGTGGAAGAATGATTTTTTCTCTTGAAACCAAGGGTTCATTTATAAGATTTCTTTCCCCAACAACAAGAGAATATCTTACAGGCCAACTTTTTTGAGTCCAATGACGTGGTTTGGCTCGACTGTCCGAGAGACAAATAAAGCATGGGTATTTAGTATAACCACTCTATTGACCCAATAAAAATTAACCATCTTCAAATCGACGCAGATCACCCTGCTATGTTCAGTATATTACAAACTATGTTCAGTATAAAAAAAAATACGTTCAGTATATTACAAATACAAACTACTAACAGGGTTTTTGTAATCGTTTTATGCTGATCTTTCAGTATGTATTCACCACAAACATAACAAAATAAATGTGGATCGTTAGCACAACATCTGGACGTACTAGCCATAATGAAATAGTAACATAAACTTTATCGATGTTATAGTAATAATGACTATTTGCGAACAAGGCGGGAAAAAATTTAAAATCAGGGTAGTAGATAAACTAGAGCTGATGAGTTAAAATGACGTATGTCAATATATTGTACATTACCTATTTTATCGACCATAGACACAAAATCAGCTGCACCAAAAAAAAAATTTTTTTTGTAGGCCTGTGTCACAGTATAAAGATCATACAGTATTGTAACTCGGCCGTAACCTTGAAATAAATGCCTACAGCCGCGCGGTACGTAAACATGCGATAGGGCTGCCCGCCTCCAGCATTTTAATTACATTTGCCTACTTTGTGTTTCCATTTAGTTTTGTTATTGTATTTTACTGTGTGTAGATACATAAACAATAAAATAAATAAATAAATATACTTTTTTTATATATTATAAACAAATAAAATACTTTGTGAATTATAAAAATGCTTGTTGAAGTGTTTAAAAACCGGGCAAGAGCGAGTCGGACTCGCCCACCGAGGGTTCCGTAACATCCGGATTTATGTTTATGAAATTAAATGTTTATTTTTATTTTTGAGTTGATTGAATGAACGGTAAATTGCGGTTTACGATTCGTGACGTATTAAAAAAAAACTACTTACTAGATCTCGTTCAAACCAATTTTCGGTGGTAGTTTACATGGTAATGTACATCATATATTTTTTTTAGTTTTATCATTCTCTTATTTTAGAAGTTACAGGGGGGGGGACACACATTTTACCACTTTGGAAGTGTCTCTCGCGCAAACTATTCAGTTTAGAAAAAAATGATATTAGAAACCTCAACATCATTTTTGAAGACCTACCCATAGATACCCCACACGTATGAGTTCGATGAAAAAAAAAATTTTGAGTTTCGGTTCTAAGTATGGGGAACCCTAAAATTTATTGTTTTTTTTCTATTTTTATGTGAAAATCTTAATGCGGTTCACAGAATACATCTACTTACCAAATTTCAACAGTATAGTTCTTATAGTTTCGGAGAAAAGTGGCTGTGACATACGGACGGACAGACAGACAGACAGACAGACGGACAGACAGACAGACATGACGAATCTATAAGGGTTCCGTTTTTGCCATTTGGCTACGGAACCCTAATAAAAATGCGTGTTGTTTTTTGATTGGTAGATTTAATTAAAAAACCATGTTTGTTTGAATAACAAATCTTATTTTGCGACCGAAAAATATTTGCGCCTCGACTGAGACGTACGAAATGCTTTATTATTAAATTTTAAAGTATAAAAAATCCGCATTCTAATTTAAAGCTTAATTAAAAATTGTTTTGGGAAACATGGACAAGGTGGAGAAAAAGGAATATCTTTTACTTGGTTATAGATACATGAGGGGCCCGTGGTTAAATAATAACAACCGCACAGGTCGATCGATCAGGTTAAGCTACGCTTGCCGCGGTTGGTCTGTGGATGGGTGACCATCTTTACATACCGTGACCCCTCCGTGCCTCGGAAAGCACGTTAAGCCGTTGGTCCCGGCTGTCATTCGTGGATCTTTGACAGTCGTTACGGGTAGTCAGAAGCCCGAAAGTCTGACAACCAGTCTTACCAAGGGGTATCGTATTACCCACTAACTGGGTTGTGGAGGTCAGATAGTCAGTCGCTCCATGTTAAACACTGGTATCAGCTGCATCCGGTTAGACTGGAAGCCGACCCCAACATAGTTGGGAAAAGGCTAGGCAGATGATGGTTATAGATACTTGCAGCTATTTTACATTTTATAATTATGTTTGGTTCCACAAATTAATCTTAGTGTAGTCCGTATATCTTAATCATAGTATAATCTTATTGTAGCACAATATAGCCTACTCGTCATGTTAAATATGTACTTAAACTTATTTTTAGTGAAAAAATCGTGCGGTTAATGTTAAAAAAACAACACACCGTCCGTTCGTCACTGCGGTACAGTCGCGACTGTCTGCATGCCGAGCGCATGCCGAGGTCGAGGCGCGTAGGTATAGCTCGCGTTTCGTCCGTTTGTATGAAGTCGAAATACTGTATGATCTTTATACTGTGCCTGTGTTATAGACACCTATTGGTACCTATTATGTTTTATTTTATTTGGACTCTTGTTTATGATAATCTCCTCAAACTATAAGGCCATTATAACTTTGTTAAATCCGCACTCCAGAGCCACAAGATACCTACCTACAAGCGACGGTTAGGTACGGCTTAGTTTGTGGCTCACCAAACATTTCACCTTTTGAATTCTTACTTTTTGATGAATAAACGTTACTACTTATTATCTAGTTGGACATACCTGAGAACTTCCTGGACAAGAATATTTTCCGAAAATACTCCGAGTCGGATTCCACACCTTGTAAAATGTTTAAAAGCTCATCCAAATCCAGTTGTTCATTAACTTCACTATTTGTTTACTTATTAGTAAAATAGAATAGTATTGTTACAAGCAAAGTGATAGAAGGATCCGTGCGCGCTCACTCGTGTAAGTCAGAATGACGGGTGTATTGTTATAGAAATGAATACTTATGTTATTTAGGAAAGGAATGTACCAGCAATGTCCTTGAATGTACCTTTAATGAAATTCAATGTACAGACAGCGTCAGTATGTGCTAACCCCTCAAGTTTTAAAATGTTACACTGCTACAACATTGAATTCCTTACGAATAATCTAAAGAATACTTCAAAAAGAATTCATTGTTTCTACTCGGATTCGAACCATCGCATCGAACGAAACGATTCGAACGTCGTCATAGTTTCGGCAGTTTGACGAACTAGCCAGCGAGCCCATACGAATTGTGATGAAATTGTTATTTACTAGCGTCCGAGTCATTTTTATCTTTAGGTTCCTGTCTAATCGATAGATGTTATAATTTGAGGGTATTCATTAATTTTACTTACTTACGTTGTCTTTATAAAATTAATCCATACCCTCAACTCAAGTTATAACTACAATGTTCCTAGACAAGTTGCAAATGCTTCAAAACTTCTCTTTCGATGTCGCTTGTCAGATTGTCAAATGTCAAATTTGTATGCTGACACGACATTCACGTGACATTTCGTTAGCTTATGTCAATCTAAAATATTTTATCGTTTGCGTTAATAGAATGCCACAAAGACTTGTCTAGAGACCCATTTGTCAGTTGGCAAAATATGTATTGGTGGCGCCTACCACCAAATACTTGGGCGGAAATATAAAATTGTTTGCGTTTATCCCAGACGCAGGGAACTGGTTCAATTAAATTTTTATTAAATTTGGACTGTATAATGCGGGGGTGAAAAGTACGTGGGTAGGTCTGACTTTGCAAAATACGACACGAATTAGGACGACGAAAATTGTACATGGAAAAAGGAATTTGGCAGGAAAATGCAACACCACTGACCTGTAGATTCACCATCAATCCTCCACGTCGGCCGGCAGAAGGTTCGACTTTGCTGGATCAGGGGGCAGCGCACGAGACACACAGACACCTTTCACAGCATAAACACGCACTTTTCGTAGTGTTCCAAATAATAGTTCGTTAATGCTTCGCAACAGTTCGCAACCGTAAATGGTAATAAATTAACAAGGGAGCATGTCATGGACCACTGCTCTCGTTCAAGGCAACACGGCAAGAGCCGAGCGGTTCCTCACACTGTCACCGTACATGGTGACAAGGACAGCGATAGTCCGGGGTTGCATGTGGGAAAAGGATAGGACACGATAGGATAGTGACGCATTTTGCAAGTCATATTAACTTCTACCCTATAATGAAAATAATAAACTAATACGAAATCCAACATGTCTTGTATATTATGCCATCTGTAAATAAAATTATCAAATCAAAATATATATCTTTGTTGTAAAATTAGATCATACTTTTAATAAATATTATTAAATTATTATTAAAGTATTTTATTTTTCTTATGTTTTAAATTCTTTATAAATAATTACTTACTAAAACAAAATAGAAAAAATATATTAAAATAATATAATGAACAAAAGCACATTTCGTGCCTAAGATTTGAACTTCCAATCTTATGCACGGCAAGCGGTCTTGAAACCTCCAGTCTATTTAGACGATGAATAAATCATCGTAAATGTTAACCCTATTATTGTTTGTCGTTTTCGCAATAATAAAAGTATTAACGTTTTATTGAAAAAAAAACAATAATAAGAACAGAATTTTAAAAAAAATACTACCCTATAATGAAAATAATAAACTTATACGAAATCCAACATCCCCCCAGCCTTGAAGAAACCCTTCAAAAGAAGGTTAGAAAATTAAGAAAATCGCCATATTTAGCAACTGCAAGGAGTAACTAGAGCGGAGAAATATAATGAAACTTCTAAATTTAACTTAACTAACATAAAATAAGCTAATTTAATAATATGTGCGTAAAGTATACATAATAGAGATATATGACTATTTGACTATTGAGTCGGAAGAGGGCAAAGCCGCACTACTGGTCGTTTATAAGTACCGGTTTGCATTGCTCTAATCTACATTTAGGCAAATCGGCCATAGGCGGAAACGTAGGCTTAGGATTAACTCGGAAACAATCATTACATTTGTGTATGTACTGTCGAACCACACGTCTAGCGGAAATAATCCAATATTTGGATCTTAATATCGAAATTAATAATTGCGGCCCGGCGTGACAATTGTCGCGGTGATAAAATTCAGTTAATAATTTAACAACATGTCCTTGCCCGGGAAGTAAAATCGGATGTTTATAAGAATAGTCTAGTTTCGAGTTCGATAAGCGGCCTCCGACACGTAGAAGTCCGTTACATAAAAATGGAAACAGTTTCCGTAACTTGACCGAACACGGTTGACCCTTAGAAATATTCTGAATGCCTTCAGAAAAGTATTTAGACTGGACCGCGCGAATTATTTCCAATTCAGCTATATTTAAATCTTCAGCGGTAATTGTATCGGTTTGCGGCAATTTTTTAATAAATTGAAGCGAAAAAACTGTAGCTTCCAGCAGCTTTTTCCAAGGGAAATGGCAACATAAGTGTTGAATCTGTGTGGCGAAGCAACAGAACAACAGAGTGCTACTTCAGAATCCGAAAAAGCATAAACATTTTTAATTTTATGTCGCTTAGATAAAGTGTCATAAACGGTTTTAAGAAGTCGTGACATTAAAAGTATTCCGTTTAATTCCAAGCAGTCTATCAAAAAGTACTGTGTGATTTCAAGCGTGCGAGAGTGATTTTAGGTTTAGCAGATGCGACACGTGATTTGGAGCACACGAGTGAAATAATAGGCGATTGATCGCCATTGACGACGTGTAAATAAATCACACAGCCGTATGCGGATTCGCTCGCATCTGAAAATGCTACTAAGGAAACTGTAGAACGAGTTTCTATACCTAAATGACAATGAAAATGATAAATTAGATTATTGCGGTAATTCTATTAAATATTGTTGCCAAATTTTTGCGAGAAGGGGGTATATCGTCCCAATCGGGATTTAAAAGCCAGAGTTCCTTAATGATTAATTTAGCGAAAAGAATTATAGGGCCGGCGAGTCCTAAGACGTCGTACAACCGAGCGGTAGCGGATAAATGGCGCGTTTAGTACTAGCAGGTGGGGGATTTGATATTTCGAAAATAAAGGTATCCTGAGCGGATAACCAACGCAAACCCAATATCTTAATTAAAAGTATTTCCATCGTCGAAAGAAATGCATTCAGATTGACGGTGCGACTCGGGAATATGTTTGAGCAATTCCTGTGAGTTGGAAGTCCATTTAACTAAGTTAAACCCGCCAGTTTTGAAGATCTGGATCAGGTCGGTAGCGGTTTTGACTGCTTCCTCGAGAGAAGAAGCAGATGAAGCTACGTCATCCATATAAATGTCCCTCTCTAATACGGCTGCCGCAGTTGGCCAATTATGCCGTTCATCGCTAGCGAGCTGGCGTAGCGTGCGGAGCGCCAAAAATGGTGAAGACCGAAGCCCAAATGTGACTCGAGTGAACTCAAAAACCTCGAGTGGGTCGGTTTCTGAAAATCTATATGATTCGTTGATATTTGCGGAGCATTTGTATAAATGCATAAATACATTTGTTTTACATCTGCACAAAAGGCAATGTAAGTAATAAACATGAACATTTAAAAGTATATGAAATATATCAGCCTGTAGATTGCAACCCGTGTACAAGACATCATTTAGTGATAAGCCTGTATCGGTCTTGGCACTGCCATCCAGCACAGGACGAACCTTGGTTGTCGCCTTGTCGTTGCGCACTACAGGATGATGCGGTAGATAAAAGCCTGCGGCGACTAATGCCTCAGGTGCGGTGCGGGACAGTATACCTTTATTTAGGTAATCACGAATAACATCGTCATATTTTAGTTTTAAACTAGGATCATTAGAAAATTTCTTTTCTAAACGTAGGAAGCGTGTTTTAGCGGTAGTGTAAGAATTGCCTAGATTATTTGGGTCTTCTTTAAAAGGAAGGTCAACTGAATAGCTGCCGTCGGAGTTACGAACAGTGGTTGAAGTATAAATATTTTCACACTGCTGGTCGTCGGGACTCAAAAATGACTGCGAAGGTAATTCCTCGACTACCCAAAATCTTTCGACAATCTGGTGCAGCGGGTCAGAAGTAAAAGCACACAATGTGCGGGTAGCGGGTTGCGGCGATATAATAGGAGCGTCACCTAAAATCATGTAACCTAAAGTCGTTTCAAGGGCGGAGGGCATACCGTCATAAGGGGTTTTAATTTTATGAGTGAGTAAAATTTCACAATAAAATTTAACACCTAAAAGTATGTCTATTGTTCCCGGCTGCGAAAACTCATCATCAGCGAGCGGTAAGTTACGAATAAATTCAATAGACGCTGCATCAACACAGGTGTCCGGCAACTGTGACGTAATCTGTCTTACTACCATCGGCCTTATAGAATATTCGCACTTATTATCAAAGCGAGACGTGAATTTAACAGAAGTAACACCGAGAATTTTTTGTGAGGCTCCTCCAATGCCTTGAACTTGCGAATAGCGGGTTTGAGTATAAATAGGAAGCGATAGTCGCTTACAACAAGTTGCGGAAATATAATCACTTTGAGAGCCAGGATCCACTAGACATCTCAAAAAGTGCGTGCGGTTTAAAGAATCAACAAACTTTACTTTTGCGGTCCCTAACAACGTAGTCATTTGACAACGAGCTATTCGTTTCAGCCAATTGACGTCCACTGCTGGACATAGGCCTCCCCCAAGTTTGGGGGGGGGGTTTGCCATAATCGCCACGCTTGGCAGGCGGGTTGGCGATCGCAGTATGGTATGATGGTGGAATAAATAGAGAACGCTGCTGCCCATTCTCCGGTAAGACCCTTAGTCGCCTTTTACGACACCCACAGGAAGTAAGGGGTGGTGCAATTCTTTAAGTCCGGCACCACACAGACTTGCATTATTTGCAATAGTTGTAGGGTCATTAGAAGCGGCGAGTGAATGAGTCATAGCGGACTCTGAATGACTGCTGGCCGTAGGGCGCGGCAAGTCATGAGCGGTAGCGGGAATAGGATTAGAGGTATTGGACACCACAGAACCAACGTTGCAATTCGTTTTATCAATTTGTGTTGGATTGAAATGTAATAAGGTGTGGTGTCGGCTTGAACAATGAGAACAAGTATGTTTCGAAGCACAAGAAAAAGTCTTGTACGCCACTCCAACTCAAACTTATTTATTCACTAAAACAATACATTAATAAACATAAAATGTTTTTGCGAAATACAAAAACCAACTTGGGCCTATCTCGGATTTGAACGCACATGTCTTCTGGGGGGTAATGACTTAATGGAGCTGTGAGTACCTCGAAGAAACAAGAAAATTGTAATAATAAAGTGAGCCGCAGTCCGGACAGTCAGAATGACGGGTGAATACTAATAATGAATATAATAGATATCTTATGATTACCTAATATTTATCAGAGGAATGTACCTTCAATGTACCTCATAAAAATATAATCTGAAAATATCTTGCTACGAGTAATTAACAAGAAAATCAAGAAAATAAATTTTGACGCCTAACAATTTTTCATAGCAATGTGAGTATATTGTTATTTGCTCGTATTAAATTAAACGTGATTAAAAGAGGATTATTTACATTTTTCACTGCTTTTCATAAACGTCATAATCAGCCTATAATGTTCCCACTGCTGGGACACAGGCCTCCTCTCAGTGAGAGGGAGTGGGCCGTAATCCACCACGCGGGCCCAGTGCGGGTTGGTGGATGTCACATGTCTTCGAATTTTTGGTTCTAGGACATGCCGGTTTCCTCACGAGGTTTTCCTTCACCGTTTTGAGAGCAGTGGTGATGAAATAATTTACACAAAGTAAAGCCCCTGTCTGGGTTCGAACCTACGACCTACAACTCGTAAGTCGTGTCCGCGACCACTGGGCCATCACTGCTCTCTCATAAACGTACGTTGAGTAAATGATATTTCATTTTCTAATCAATGTTTGTTTTATTTATCAAACCACATGTAGGTATGTAAAAAAATTTAAGTAATCCTTCTATAATACATATAATAATATAGACTTCTATAATAATATAGACTTCTATGATAGTCCGTGGCGCCCGGGGCACCGGGGGCACTGACAACCAATAATTGTTTTGTAGAGATGGGAATATAATTATCGACAAGGATGGGTAACAACTATTTAATTCCGGATCGGCACCCATCTGAAGGTCGAAATTGGGTCTATTTTCCCTTTGATAAAATGTGGTTAACTAAGTTCATATTTTCCTGACCTCAAATTGTTTTCGATAGTAGTAGTTGTAACTTTCGAGTCACATCACAGGCCGACTCTAAATAAAGTCCTTGGCATATTCGAAGTTTTTCTTTTTGCCGATTTTAATACAAATAAGGCTTCTTTTGTGTGGAAAAATATAAAACAGGGCATTAGACAGTACTTTAGTAAATAATAAAACGAAACAAAGGTTTTAAATACAGTAAATTTATTTTTATAAGATAGTTCAAATGAAGAGCTTCTAATGAAGTCGTGGCGCTGGTGGCACGAAAATCTGGAACTTCTATTGAAGTCCGTGGCGGTGAAAAGGTTAAATAAAAACTATTTACATACCTATAAATTTGAACGGAGCCCTCGGTGCGCGAGTCCGACTCGCACTTGACCGGTTTTTTTTATACAGCGCATGTACTTCACTAGAAGTACTGCAGCATCACCCTGTGCATGCATCGAGCAGGGCGCGGAGGCCCGGAATGCATTGATAAACAGCTAAGACACGTGTGCGTTACCCAGGCCAGATGTTGTCGAAAATGGTCATTTGAATCTTATAGATAATTAGTTTTGCGGCTTCTGTAATTGTTGCGCACATTTTTAAATTTGTTGCGCTTATAGTTTTTTAATTATTTCACAAAAACATTTCCTGCTGGGGTAACGTTACCCCAGCCAGACCTTTTTCTTTCTAATGGGAATATTTAAATAATTACTAGCTATAAAATTAGTTGTCTAGATGAAGCAAATGTTGTGCCTTATTTTGTATTTGTTCTTTCATCGGTTGCGAAGTTATTCGAGATTTTGCTGGGGTAACGTTTTTGGTTTTGCTAGATCTTTGAAATGGTTAAGCGGATTCTTATCATATTTTGTACATGGCTTCTTGTGAATTAGTTTAAATTTGTTCTGCAATAAAAAAAAAACAAAATAATACATAGCTTAAAGGTTATTTCATTAAATAGAAAAACACTTCAATTGGTCCCAGCACTCTCAATAAGAGCTCTAAAGACTTACTTTAAACGTTATTTTAAAGCTTGTAACTGCCTTCAAATGTATGTGAAGTTTCATTAGTATCCTGTAAGTATTTAACAAGTTATGATGATATTGAGTTCTTCACGAGCACGGTCTTGATGCGCGCGGTGTTATTTGGCCACTGGATTGGATATATGAACTGAATGTTATGTCAATTATTAGTTTTTTAGTTCAGTTGTATATCAGTAAAATTTCAGCTCAGTACATTGGATAAATAATGAGATAATACGATTAAAGTCATTAGGAAGTGAATGACGGTGGTAACCCGACCAAGTTTAGGTGGTTACGAAAAAGCGAAAACGCAAAACATTATGGTACCTTCTAAAATATGTAGGATAGTGTTACAAATTTAGTACAGACAAGAACACAAGTTTAAAAAAAAAACCTGATTATTAAATAATTTTTATTGACAGGTAATATAATCATTTCAATTGAACTTTTAAAGTATTATTTATTAGAGCTGTCTTTATAAACGCGACGTCATATGGTATTTATAGGTGAAGTAGGTCTCGCATAATACTCACTCGTAGGCGCTCGGACGTGTTCAAATTATATCTCTTATAATCTTATTGGTGTTTGCATTTCTGCCCTTAATCTATCATTATTAAACTTATACTTAAAAACAATCACAGATTAAAATTACAGATAGTACAATGCGATTCAAATAAGAATAGGAACGTCAATGACCTCTATCTGTCAAAAGTTGATTGAAAAGTACGGTTTGCAAAGAAAACTTATTTGCGTATCAATAACTTTTTTTTTTGTTTAGATAAGTCTTAGATAAATCAAAGTGAAAAAAACATAAAAAAATTAGTCATAATTAGTTTGTTTTTTAATTATGCTACTTTCTTTCTTATTTCCATTGTTGACAACAATTCATCAGAAAGTAAAGAAGATGCCAGCCGCCATCTTGTCGTTGTTGGGTGTTACATGCTTTTTGGTTGTTGGTGTGCTTCTTCGTGAGACTGAGTGCTTGTGGAGTGTTACTGTTTCTTTCGTTAATTATGTATGTTACGTGGTGGTTTCCTGTTAAATTTGTTATTGTTGTCATTTTTTGACGATGACTACTCAAACAATGATGCAGACACGAGCGGAATTGAAAAAAAAATGTTTTCGTAAATAATTAATGTTATTAAAAAAATATCTTGTTTTGCTCACCCTACCCAATTTATTCGATTTGACAGCTATGACGTCACAACATGGCGCTAAGTCGATCCTATTCTTATTTGAAACGCATTGTAATTTTGCTTTTTTGAAATTTTCTATTATTAAGCCTTAAAAAAATACAGTTTTAGATAGATACTTAAGTACCTAACAACATGTACATATTAATAATAATTTTGCTACTATTTCTGTAGTTACATTATACAAGCTTACCTTGTTCGTGAATTCATCAAGCAGCCTGCACCATAACTATGATCATCAATAGAAGCACTCCACATTAGCAGTAATTCGCCACACTTATTATTTTACATTAGCTCTCACGCACTCTATAAATATTTGCAAAAACAGGAAACGGAACTGCCGAAACGCATGCGCACTCTACAAGATGAATTATGTGATTACCACAGAACATAATACTCCGAGAGGTGATTACGGAGCATGTTTAGTGCGATATGCAAACAATGCGCCCCTTCACCCCACCCCTTCCGCGTCCCACCGAACGACATGTTATATCAGTGATTTTTGATAAGTTTGTGCAACTGGAAGATACCTAATAATAATGTTTTCATAGTACAGATATTATTATATTATTAAGTATGTAACAGTGTACGCGTCTGTACCGAAATTGTAAGGTGTATTATACTAAACATTTCAAAAGATAGTATAATGTTCTGCGTTTTCGCTTTTTCGTAACCACCTAAACTTGGTCGGGTTACCACGGTCATTCACTTCCTGATGACTTTAATCGTATTATCTCATTAATTATCCAATGTACTGAGCTGAAATTTTACTGATATACAACTGAACTAAAAAACTAATAATTGACATAACATTCAGTTCATATATCCAATCCAGTGGCCAAATAACACCGCGCGCATCAAGACCGTGCTCGTGAAGAACTCAATATCATCATAACTTGTTAAATACTTACAGGATACTAATGAAACTTCACATACATTTGAAGGCAGTTACAAGCTTTAAAATAACGTTTAAAGTAAGTCTTTAGAGCTCTTATTGAGAGTGCTGGGACCAATTGAAGTGTTTGTCTATTTAATGAAATAACCTTTAAGCTATGTATTATTTTGGTTTTTTTATTGCAGAACAAATTTAAACTAATTCCCAAGAAGCCATGTACAAAATATGATAAGAATCCGCTTAACCATTTCAAAGATCTAGCAAAACCAAAAACGTTACCCCAGCAAAATCTCGAATAATTTCGCAACCGATGAAAGAACAAATACAAAATAAGGCACAACATTTTCTTCATCTAGACAACAAATTTTATAGCTAGTAATTATTTAAATATTCCCATTAGAAAGAAAAAGGTCTGGCTGGGGTAACGTTACCCCAGCAGGAAATGTTTTTGTGAAATAATTAAAAAACTATAAGCGCAACAAATTTAAAAATGTGCGCAACAATTACAGAAGCCGCAAAACTAATTATCTATAAGATTCAAATGACCATTTTCGACAACATCTGGCCTGGGTAACGGACACCTAAGACACGAGGCTCGCCTTTCTGGGGGCCTAAAACGGCCACTTTGGCAGAATCATTACATTATGAATCATAATGTTAATCGTATCAAATCCCATTGGCCTTTTTCAGTAATTTTTTTTTTTGTCTGTGCTAAAATACTAATCAATCCAATCCCAATCTCTTGATTGTACCAACGTAGTGCAGCAAAAAAAAAAAGGAAAACACGGACTGTCTTCGCCATATTATAATTCATAATGTTATCCTATTATGATTCTGCCAGTGGCCTTTTCAGGCCCCCCTGTTCTGAATCAAAACTGAAAGTTACTACAACAACATTCGTAAGTATTCCAATGGCTACCTTTAGGGAGATCCCCACTGAATGAGAAGCGGCGCGCAGCGGCCGTGAGAGTAAGTGACTTTCCTCTTTTGACTGGTCGTCGCGGCGCCGCGCTGCGCCTCCTTTGCATTCAAATGACTATGGATAATGGCCGCTGCCGGCCGCTGCTCTTTCAGTGGGAATTGACCCTTAGAATACTATTGGGATAATATTGTTTCACATAATAGGATCATAATCGGAAACGTAAGGTTTGAAATAAAAGAACACTTATTTTTTTTGGTTTATTAATTCCAGAAATTACTACACATGTAATCACCGATGAAGGATGCCTTCGCATCTGGATGTTGCGTTGACGTGATTGTATCGAAACTACGGCACCTGTCCCATCGCCCGCGATTAGCGAGAAGCGAGCAGAGCTAGCGACTAAAAACAAGTAGTTTGTGTGACAGAATTCGAATCAGCGATCAACTATTAAGTATGTTGCTCTTGTACTAACACAGGACCTAAAATCTTTTGTACGTTTCTAGAGCGGGAGCTAGTCGCTTCCTCGTCGGCGGTGAGACAGGTGCCCAAGGCCAGTTTCTCGAACGACAATTATCGCAAAATTAATGTGACAAATTGTCAAGCGCTCTAAAACAGCTGCGATTGGCGGGTGATAAATCATTCAACCAATCACAGCAGTTCACGCGCGCTTGAAAATTTGTCACATTAAGGTGAATGCTCCAACCAGCCCGTGAAATTCAAATTTTCTTACGTTTTTTGCAATTTGCAGGCCAGTGCTAGGTTGTATGTTGATTAAAATATTATTCGCGGCTGTAAGACATATGTAGTTACAGAATTATAATTATCAAAATCATCAATAAAACGCTCGTAAGTTCATAAAGCTGTAGGAATTACTTTTCTGTTTTTTTTTTTTTTGTTCTTACACCTTTATAAAGTTGGAGGGTGATTATGATGATTATAATTCTGTAACTACATACGTCTTACAGCCGCGAATAATATTTTAATCAACATACAACCTAGCACTGGCCTGCAAATTGCAAAAAACGCAAGAAATTTTGAATTTCGCGGGCTGGTTGGAGCATTCCCCTTAATTTTGAGATAACTGTCATGAGACAAAAGCTTTACACATTATATTCGGCGTCGGCGTACTGCTAGCACAGCATTAACGTTTGCCGAACGCCCATTCCAGATGCGAAGGGTGTCTGACTATCCTATTATGTATTTTATAGTAAAGTAGTTAAATATTTAAATGATTACTTACTGCATAAACTGACCCTCAACTACACAAAAAAAATAGGAAGGATCTCTATTGCAATGTTCAACCAGAACGTATAAATAGTGCTTTAAAAAACAACAAGTCCATAGCCCCACCGAATAAATATCCATGGGCAAAATCATTTGTTTCAATTAATACAATCTATCTACTTTTGGCCGACTCTCCCTCCCACCGGATTTAATTTTGCTTTTTATATGAGCTAATTTAACCAAATTCATCGAATAGTGACGGCACTACCAGTTGAAAAAAGAGTGCTCTCTTTCTAACATTTTTATTTCATTTTCATTCACGTCTATGAGCACGTAGCGTGGCAGTCGTCTCATACCATGCCATCATGTAAAAGTAGTGGAATGAACGCGCGTACTGCTCAAAATGTTTCGAAATTATACCAACCAGCATGAAGCAACAAAATTTTGTTTGTTGCTTGTCGGTAGAAGATAATTATACCCTCTATCTGTAGGCTATGCTAAGTGCCGTATGTGAGCATCACGCTTCATTCGGTGGGGTCATCGAAATGTGATAATTTGATATCATTATTACCATAAATTCTCGGTCGGCAAAACTTCAGGTCTAACCAATTTGTCGACACATCCCAATTATAAATGATTAAGCGGCGGATCACACGGCGATATTGTACGATATTTTACGGTAAAAATCTGGGGTCGCACGTCAACATAGACATCCCATTGTTCATTCCGTTAAAACAAATGAAGTATGAAACTGAAACAGATTCCAAAATTATACGGTAAAACATCTTACTGATCACCGCTTGTGAACGGGCCTTACGCTAATAAGCGAATCCTGCTACAGAAAGGCGTACGCGAACAAAAATAAGTATTCGGTGCCACTAAATATTATGAACATACAATTATTATCAGAATAAAAATGGGATACAACTGTAGACAATATGGATTATTATTATCAGATTAGACACAGAGTTAAGTACCTACACACATTTAAGAGTTCTTATTATAACAATAAACACCGATAATAACTGTTGAAAATGGGTTAGGGTAATTATTCCAGAACAACGACTGCTACTAAGTATCTACTAATTGTAAACATTCATGATTTTTGAGAAATATTACTATCAGAAAAGACACCAAAATCCTTAACCATTGCTAATTATTTTGAATCCAGATTATAATAAACATTAACATCTATGGTCTACTATGGTTATTATGATGATGATATTATAGTAAACACCAAGAATATCTGAAAACATATAACATGGATTAAGACTATTGAATATAATTAGTTATTAATAATACGCAGCTGTTCCCCGCGTCCTAAACAAAAGCTATCGTCGAGCGAGTGGACTACATGACCTAAAGTGCGGTCACTGTCGGACTGCATAGAAAAGAAAGAGAAGCGCGATGACAACGCTGGTAATTTACTGCAAAATATGAAGTAATTATCTATTTATAAAAAATCTATTGTTTGAACTAAAAAAATAAAACATTAGTCCTTTAGTATGTTGCTTCTAGAATAATCTGACAAAAAATCAGAATGATTGTATGTATATTAGTATGGTTTATATTGTAAAAAGAAAGTTTTTAGCGGTATTTCAGGATTTTTTTATATCGTTTCAAATTAGTTGTATTATGTTTTCAACACACTATCTACCTAGAATTTATCCTGAAGAATAATATCATATATTTTTCCGACTTTGGTTACTGTAGTCGATTTAGAGGCAAGTTTTAGAAGCAATAAAAGTATATGCCTTTTATTGTTTCTAAAACTTGCGTTTTTTGCGTTTAGGTCCTGTAATCCCTCAGAATGATGTCTCGCTTTTAGTTAGGGCGCGGCCTCAACCTGTAGACATTTATGTTTAATGGGCATTATCATAATAAACCCAGGGATTATCTGTACTTATGCATTTACGGGATTAAGTATAATATGGGTAATTATTATTATAATAAACACCGTATAACTGTAGACATTCAGAAAAAATATATAAATGTATTTCTAAATAAATATGTCAGTAAAATAGTATAGATTAATAAATATGAATATGTCTCACAAAAGTTATAATATAAACGTTAATTAAAGGCATAAGAGTCAAATCTCGTCAAATATCAATAACCCTAAGAACCTTACATATTTGGCCGTTCCGTGGCCATTTGTAGTGCATTTTAGATGTACGCGTGATTCCACAGGCGGATCGCCCTGTGTAGGTCACATTTCAAGAGGTCATTGCTATTAGACGGGGGCAAATTATCACTATTAGGGCTGATTTTTCAATCGCCAGATAACTTTTATTCGAGGAATAAAACTGACGTTTGACAGTTTTGTATGAAATAACTGTCAAAATTTCAAAATTATTCCTCGAATAAAGTTATCAGATGATTGAAAAATCAGCCCTTATTAGAATTAAACACCGAATAACTTTAGAAATCCACGGTTTATAGATCATTACTCAAATATATGATAACTCGCTTACTTAGGCGATTATTATATTCCTAACAATTTACTGTTACTACATCTTTATTTTAATGATTAGTTAAATCTTTAATATTATTTTTACTACATCATTATGAGTGTAAACATTCCGAAAAAACAATTCTACTTGTGTGTATTGAATATTACAGTAGAGACCCGATCATCCGAACTAATTGTTGACTTGGATCATCTAGCTTTTTCCATGCAAATTAAATAACTTTACTAATAATTAGTAATTACTAAATACTTCTTCTATTTAGGAGGCGTAGATATGAAGCGTGTAATGCGCGTATAGTGAACGTGCATTTGAATTTGTCAGTATTTAGATGAAATATTTGAGAAGTCTATTAATTATTTATACTCCTTTTAAACTTATGTGTAATATTTGGACTTAAAAATCGTATACATCCATCCGGATAGTCGCAAAACCATTTTATCGAGGTCCGGATAGCTGGGTTTCTACTGTACAATTCGTTTTTCTTTTATCTGCATGAATATATTAAACATTGAGAGACCATTTGAAACTATGAGCCCTAACTGCAAGCTGTAATAGAACACCGTAAACTATAAAGCGATACTGTATAGCCGAATATAATGGCTTACAATACGATTCACTCCTCTTCCTGTGGCGGCCCGTTACCGTTCTCCTGAGGCTGCGGTACGCTGTTTGTCCTAAAATTATATACAAAAGATAATAAAAAGGTGTAAGAAATTCAAGGCAATGATGATATAAAACTATTAAATTAAAGATTCATTAGCTTCGGATACTGTAATTTGTGGTTTTAGAATTTTGTCTTTGAAAACGTACAACTGGTAGTTAACTTTAAATAAATAAGTTAGTAATTGATAATACGTTAGTTTTGAGTATGAATGTGGATAAGTAAGGAAAGATCAAAGAAACGACGAATGGACTGTGTGAAAAATGATATGGCTAGAAAGGGAGTGACTATCGAGATGACGACTAATAGAGAAGTAGTATGGAAGAAAAAAAACATGTTGTGCTGACTCTAAATAATTTGGGATAGGGGCAAAAGAATGGTGATGATGACGTACCTGCTCATGTTAATAAACCGTGCGGCAGACGTGTACCGCGTGGGGTCATAGTCGGTCGAGTTGGCTGCTCGCTCTCGCACATAGTTGCGCATATACTCGCGGAACGCCATGCGCATTGGGGCGTTGTCCTGCGTCTGCACCGGAACTGCGGCCGGCCGCTCGTTAGCAGCCTCGCGCACGCTTTCTGTGTAAAATATAAATAATCGCTTATCAAGTCATCATTTAACTTTAAAGATCTAAATTAAATGTACTCGATTTTATTTGACATCTTCCTTTAAAAGCAGGAAGGCAGTGCTGCTTGTGCAGGAACATGACATGGCGTTCATTTAGAGCCATAGCGAACTGTCTCAAAAGTATCACATGAAAACGTAAACAAATGGATCAGAAAACGTACCTGTGAGGACCAATTTGTTGTGCCACTTACAAATTGAGTGCTTTTATTTGAATACTTAAACCCGAAATTCGAATTGTAAATCAACTTAAAGATATTTTTCATTTGACAATTGAGGTTAATTTTAAAACCTCAATTTGCATAGCTGATTTTTTAATTACAATTGAATTATGTTATTCCAAACAATATTGTTGGAATGAATTGTGGGATATAAAGGAGAACCCTTTTTAATACAGGTGAATATGTTACTAATTCCCTTGAGTGAGTGATTGTTTAAAAATGTTACCTGAACAGGGTTTGTTTACACTTCACAGTTCAGTACCGGAGGAGGTCAGTCCTGCTTATGAAATAAGGAGTCAAAAAGCTGTCAAATCATTGCATTATGTCAATGTGAATATATTACTTTTTTTTAAACATGACTACAACAGAACTATAGTATAAAATAAAGATGAACACTTCAATTCATAGTTTTAATTTTAAACAGCCTGATAAACAGCTCATGAACACTATCAAATTCTGTGACTTAACAATGATGACACTGACAGCTCTTGAACGCGGTTTAGATGTGCTGATCACGTTTTTTAATTTCATTGGTAGAATTCACATTTAGTAACCATTTAAAAAAGAAAGGTTACGTACCTTCCATAAATCCATTTAGAGTCGTCGGTGGTCGAGTCTGGCGCAGGCAACGACGCTTGCGCGACGGCATTCCTGAGATGTACGCATCACTGTACGGCTCCTGAGGCTCCGCGCGCTGATTCTGCTGATCACGAGTGAACACTGGCACCCACTCTTCACCCCAGTGCTGCAAAATCATCAGCGGAGGTACCTGCATAGCGGCCGGTACAACCAAACATTAAGCAGTGCATGTGCAACGGCAACTAATAAAACTGTTCCAATATTTCCGCCACTATTACGCTATTATACTATTTACTTTCACGTTTCATCATAAATCGATTACGTAAACACGTTATAACAGCTCCAACTTCTTCCGACTTGAAGTAAGCGATACTCATTTATTCGGAATTTAAATATCGTAGCAATTTAAAATTCTAATTTGGTCATTTGAACATACGTTACTATGAGATCTACAGTTACGTATTTGATTAGGGTTTTCTCTTTTGAGGTTTGTGTTGTTATTATGACTTAGTAACACTTACGAATCGTATGTTTTGGTCATTCGTGTTGCGCGTCGGAGTTGCAGGCTCACTCCTTTCCTTGGGGGCCCTAAATAATGATCACAAATTAATAACATGTTTACCGGAGCAAGGTTTGCTGCTATCTACAAGTGAACCTTATAATCTAAAGTCACCCCCGTGGAGAACAAACTTTTAATCGGCCAATAGTTTAGTTGGACTTAAAGAAGGAGATTAGGCCTGTTTAGATGCATAAAGTGAACAGACTTAATTTAGCTAGTACTAATGTCGGATTTATGAGTTAATGGGTTAAATTTGGGTTAAATTGGGAATAAGTGTGGATCTATGAATAGTAAGTATGTGAATGATGAATGATCAGCACAAGCCTTCTGAAAAGTAAGCATGTATAGAACTTTAGCGTAGTCAGAAAGATCAAAGCGCATCAAGGCCTTTGGAGACTTTACAAAGAAACAAGGCGTTCTGCCCAAAGAGAAAAATAACCTACTAAACTTTCGGCCGATTAAAAATCTTTAGTCTGAGGGGTACCTTAGAACTCACATAACACGATTGGGCGAAGTGACGGGCGACTGGGGGGCCGTGTTGGATGTCGCGGTGTGAGGGGCGCGGGCGGGGGAGGAAGCGACCGATGATGTAGTGGCCTGGTTGCCGGCGGTGGCGGGGGCGGGGGCTGGGGGCATAGGGGTGGTGGCCTCCTCCGGAATTGCCGCGGTACTAGTCTGTGAAGTCTCGATATTTGACGTTGACGATGGGAGCTCCGCTGGCTCTTCGCCCGCCGCTTGAGCTGGCGGCGACACTTCCATCGGAGTCGACTCCTCGTCGCCCTCAGCTGGGGGCGGCTGAAATAACAATAGAATCAGACAGTTCCTTCTTCAAATGCGCCATTTATTATTATTATTTGGTAAGCCACGCTTACGCCACGCCAAGCAGCTAATTATCTAATGCGTGTGTTTCAAATAGCTTGGAGACGTCCAATCTGTCCAGTCAGTTCTTGAAGCAATTCAGTGTGGGAGCCGTCACAACATTCTCCGGGAGCCTATTCGGTTCGGCGAGAATTGCTTCAAAAACTTATTATTTGATGAATCTTCCCGCAGCTTTAAGGAATTTCCACGCAAAGTGTGTAAAGGTCTTGAAGACACTTCGTACTGTAACTTAATTAATTATGCATCTTCATATCTTACCGATGGCACGGAAACTCCTGGTCGGCGATGCAAATGCTGCTGAATGTGGGCGCAATGTGAGCCCAAAGTGTTGATGATAGCGTTCAGATTTTCATTGGCAAGAACCAGCACCACTCCTTGAATGGATTCATCAAAATAACGGATTCTCAAGTCCTGTAAAAACAACAATAACATGAAAAATATTACTTTTGAACAAAGGATTTCATTCAAGCTTCAAACATTACATACTCAAAATTCAAAAAGGAAATATTTCCCGTCTGGTTTACTTTAAATTGGGTATGATATGACTGATTATTTCTTTGAGTAATGAGTATCATATATACTTTATAATAAAACAATACCATTCCAGTCACTATTCCGCTGCAGGACAAAGGTCCCTTCTCATACAGAGAATACACCAGCATTAATCACCACGCTTGCTGAAGGCAGATTGGCGATTTCAGACTTTATATTAATTTTATGGCCTTTTTATTTTTAACTTATATTACCAACTCTGCCGTTGCCGGTCCCAAGCCCGGATGAGAAAAGAGGAGGGTTGGCCCGCGAAGGACGTCAAATACCAAACAACATCTTGGTATTAGAAACACCTAAGCGGCCGTAAAAGACGTCAACGCCGAGCCAGGGCGGCGGACAACTAACCCTACGAGGCTACCGTGAGCCTTGCGGATTAAATACCTGCAAAAACAACGGAGGCAGGTATATGGGAAGTACTTGTCATAATTATCCCAATACAACCATGGCTGCAGAACAACAAAAATATCTACCCCAGGAGGGTACCGGCCGAGCCGGAGAATCCCTCTCTGAGCCTAGCTCAGGCTGCCCCACGTATTCTGGGGGGGGCACTGTGCTGCAACAAATGGAAAAGGAAGTCACGTCCGCGAATGTTACTGGAAGACGAAAATTAATACAACAAGCATTTCACCCTGGCCTATTTATGAGGCCCCGAAGCCTATCTGTAGGAAACAAAACTCACGCAGATTCACCCACCCCAATATCATTACACAAAGATTTAGAAGCAACTACTCCCAAACCTCCAGCTTGGCAAAGAGTTCCTGGAGTTAACACTAATAAGCGAAAGAAATTGTCCCGGACACCATCTCCAGACAAAATAACTACGAACAATCGATTCAGTGAACTACCAATAGATCCCCCAGAAGACTTAACAGAACTAAAGGAGAAACAACCTAGTAGACCACCTCCTATAATTCTCTATGGAATTGAGGACATTAACAAACTCGCAGAACTCATAGAATCAACAACAGATAAAGACTGTTTTACTCTAAAAATCGTCAATAGAAGCCAACTTAGGATCACCTGCAAGGATGTTGAGACCTACAAGAATGTTATAACTACTGTCCGCCATAACGGGCTTGTAGGTCACACGTTCAACCTGAAGGACCAACGCTGTTACAGAGTAGTGATTAAAAATCTGCATCACACAACCCCACATGAAGCCATTGAAGAAGAAATAACAAAGACAGGAAATAAAATCTATGGAGAAATCATCAACGCAAGATTTGGACCAGATAAAAAACCAACGTCAACCTTCTTCGTCAACATCGTCCCAGGCCCTAACAACAAAGATGTAAAAAACATAAAATATATCTACCACCAATCGGTTACAATTGAAGACCCAAAAAAGAGAACAACAATACCGCAGTGTCAAAGGTGCCAACAATATGGACACACGAAGAATTATTGTATGAGGCCATATCGCTGCGTCAAATGTGCTGGAAGTCATAAAACTGCTGACTGCACCAAAAAAGATCGCAAAACACCGGCGCAGTGTGCCCTTTGCCAGGGGGCACATCCAGCCAATTACAAAGGCTGCGAAATCTACAAAGAGATACTAGCAAGAAGAATGCCAAGACCTCCACTTTCAAAGTCTTGGAAACCAGAACAACCTAGGCCGGAAAATAACTATACAGCAAGAGACAACCACAAAAAAGAAAGCAATGACCTCTATTCTGAGAAAGTAAAAGAAACCAGACCAAAAGAGCCCCCATTAAAAACAACCACGCACTATAAAATGGAAGAATTACTTCTCAAACAATCCGAAAAGTTAGAGATTGTATTACAACAAATGAGTAACCTTATAGGTCTCTTAACAACACTCGTCAACCAACAGCTAAAATGACTGCTCTTCGAATAGCCACGTGGAACATGAACGGACTAGCCCCCAATAAATCAGCACTGGAACTACTGATAACAAACAATCAACTAGACGTTGTACTTATATCCGAAGCACATTGCACAGAAAGAAGTTATGTCAAAATCAAGGGATGCAGAACCTATGTCACCACTCACCCTGACGGGACGGGACATGCTGGAACGGCCATTGTAATACGAAATTCAATTAAGCACAATCTATTGCCTGAATATAAAACAAGTCACATCCAGGCGACCACCATAGCAGTAGAGAGTAAGGGTGGAAGTATAAACTTATCGGCAGTCTACTGTCCACCAAAGCACACAATTGACACTACAAAATTTACCCAGTATCTACTGACACTGGGAGCTCGATTTGTGGCGGGCGGAGACTGGAATGCCAAGCACACGTACTGGGGGTCGAGACTGATAACAACGAGAGGCAGACAGCTTAAATTAAGCCTTGATGCTAATAACCTCAATTCGATTTCAACTGGCGAACCAACATATTGGCCTACAGACCCTAGTAAAAGACCCGACCTTATAGACTTTTTTATCTTAAAAGGTTTATCAAAACAATACCTTAGAGTCGAATCCTGTCTTGACAGCAACTCAGATCACACCCCAGTCCTACTTACCATAAGCACAACTGTACTTTGCTATGAAAAGGCAGAAGCTCTATATAATAAGCACACAGACTGGGAGGGCTTTAGAGACTACATAGAAGAGAATATTAGGTTGTGTACCTCTCTAAAAACATCCCAAGAGATAGAAGATGCTACCAAGTACATAACGAACCTCATACAAAATGCTTGCTGGGTTAACACTCCAGACGAAAAGGAACAGTATAATAGTAGAAACATGCCCCTTGAAATAAAACTCAAGGTACTAGAAAAGAGAAGACTAAGAAGAGTATGGCACCAGTCGAGAAATAGAAGCGACAAAACTGCCTTAAACAAAGCTATAAAAGACCTAAAAGACATGTTGGATGATGCAGAGAATGTTACACTTCAGACCAAGCTAGAAGGACTAACCGCAACAGCATCAACGGAATACTCCCTATGGAAATACACAAAAGCTCTCAATAGACCTCAGCCATTCAAGGCCGCAATAAGAACCACTGGCAGTGGGTGGGCCAAAACTGGCAAAGAAAAAGCTGATGCTTTTGCAAATCACTTAGCGAACGTTTTCCGACCTAATGAAAGCACTTGTGCAGAGTTCGAAAACGAAATCGACAATATCTTAAAGCAATACCTTCAATTATCACCACCGCCTAAACCAGTAAGTGTGAGCGAGCTAACTAAAACCATAAAAAGGCTTCAAAATAAAAAAGCCCCAGGCTTCGACCTAATTACCAAAGAGGTTCTTATTGAACTTCCCAGGAAAGCCATAGTGTTTCTTACCACCCTATTCAATGGTATACTTCGAGTGCAGCATTACCCGAGCAGCTGGAAAGTGTCAGTTACCACTATGATACATAAAGCTGGGAAGCCTCCGGAAGACGTCACATCCTACAGACCGATTAGCCTACTTCCAACTCTGTCTAAAGCATTTGAAAAGATACTCTTAAGCAGAATCACACCAATACTGACTGAGAATGGAGTCATCCCCCGGCATCAATTTGGTTTTAGGCAACAACACTCGACCATCGAGCAGGTGCATCGTGTGTGTGAAAAAATACGCAATTCCCTGGAAACAAAAGAGTATTGCTCAGCAGTGTTCCTGGATGTACAGCAAGCATTCGACAAGGTCTGGCACAAGGGCCTATTGTGCAAAATAAAAAAGGCACTGCCTCATAGTTTTTACCTCCTGTTGGCATCATACTTATCTGACCGTATTTTCCAAGTTCGAGAAGATGGAGACACTTCAAAAATCTGCGAAATAATGGCGGGGGTGCCACAAGGTTCTGTCCTTGGGCCAGTCCTGTACTGTATTTTCACCGCTGACCTTCCAGAAATGCCTGGGGTCACCACAGCTACGTTTGCCGATGATACCGCAATAATGGCAAGTAACACAGATCCACAAATAGCCTCAAACATTCTGCAAACGAGTCTGTGCGAGGTAGACGAATGGCTCCGAAAGTGGCGTATTAAAGCAAGTGCCTCTAAGTCAGTGCACATTACCTTCACTCTCAGGAAAGGGAACTGTCCCCCAGTAAAATTAGGAGATAACACCCTCCCCCACAATGACACAATCCGGTATCTTGGACTGCACCTGGATAGGAGATTGACTTGGAAGAAACACATCAAAACTAAACGAGATGAACTGAACATTCGGTACAGGAATATGCACTGGCTGATGAAACGTAACTCCAAACTCTCACTAGACAACAAGCTCCTCATCTACAAAACCATACTGAAACCAATATGGACATATGGCATTCAATTGTGGGGAAGCGCATGTAACACAAGCATATCAATTGTTCAAAGGCTACAAAATGGCATACTGCGAACAATTTCAAACGTACCATGGTTTGTAACTAATGCTGAACTGCACGAGGCACTGAACATTAGAACGGTAAAGGAAGAGGTGGCATTGGCTGCCTCCAACTACAGAACCCGGCTTGAAAACCACCCAAATGAACTCGCTTCTGTACTAACGCATATTACCTATCCCAGACGACTTAAGCGCCACAATATCCAAGATTTGGAGGCGCGATGGTAAAAATACGACGGGTTCTGCCGCTGGAAAGAACCCGCCAAACGCCCACACACACCTACAACAAATCTGCTCATAGTCTTGGGACTGATCGCAGATACCTACGGGAAAAAAAAAAAAAAAAAAAAAAAAAAAAAAACTTGTATTACCCAGTCAGGCAGTCGCTCTATGTAAAATACTGGTATTCAGCTGCATCCGATTTGACTGGAAGCCGACCCCAACATAGTTGGGAAAAGGCTAGGCAGATGATGATGATGATGATGATAATTATTTAATTTGACAGAATCTTACCAAGAAAGTCCTGTACAGGTGCCGCAGACCGTCGAGTCCTTCAACGCACAAGTGCGAAATCAGTGTGCAGAAATCAGTGTAGAGCCGTGAGAAGATGGCGTAGAAGCGAGCTGCATACATGTCTCCCATTGATTCGGACATGACGGCGCCGATCAACGCGGGCAGGCGAGCGCGGAATAATGAGCGAATTGAGCAATAAGCGTCAAACTCGTCACGAAGTGGAGTTATGTTGTCCTGTGTAGGGCAGAGGGTACAATTATTAAGAGCGCGTATTCGACTTAAAACTAAAAACAAAAAGTGATACGTCCTGTCGCTGGCACGCACTGATCGGTAAAGGATTGCGCGCGATGATTTATAGTATTTTTTAAATAATCGTCTAAAACAAATGAGTTTAAATAATGGTCTGAAAAAAATTCAGAATATTTAGCATTACCTTTATTTTCATAAAATAAATATATTAGTGATGTTTCTATTCAACTACTGGTGAAAAAAAAATTGTTAAAGTGAATCGATTTTGTAATTTTTAAATATCATTTTTTTATATCTAATAGCAATATTTTCGTAATTTTAGCTCTGTGTTGCACTTTGAGACTATATGTCCTGTTGGAAAAACGCATAAAATAAAATATTTTGGTTCTATTCGTCCTGAAAGATAACTCTGACGTCTATTTTCGTAAAACAACATGCAGGGATTGTCTTAGCTTTCAAAAACCGTCATTAAAAATTACACTTTTACTCTGTAGTGCACTAAATCAAGACTTAGTCTTTCTAAAACCGTAATATTCTTCAAATAAACTGCTCACATCATTACGATATTGCCCAGCTCGAAAACGCGATATTTTCGTCGCGAATCGAATACACGCTCTTAACGATGTCAGGGTTTGAGTGTTTTCATTTTATTTAACCATTTATTGAAGTGAAAACTTCTTTAGGAGCGTTGGGCATTTTTGAGATGGGAAAAAGCCATTGAACTCGCGCCACTGTTACTGTAAGTGACACCGCGCGTATTTTGTTTACAAGACGATTAAAAACATAACCGCTTCGGATGTGTTCGGCTGACCTCGGAATGTACTCGGTTATAATGTATATCCGATATGTCAGTGAGTGATAGCAAAGTATTGTTTGTGTTTTGTTTTCTGTCGGTACTCCCGGATTGCCACTGTTTTTTTATACCAGCCTGTTGCTGTGCCACTGCAGGGTTAAGGCCACTTTTCATACAGAGAAGGCACGCGTATTGATCACCATGCTTGCTCAAGACGGGTTAGCGATTTCATACTTATATATTTACTGAAAGTCCAGGTTTTCTTACGATGTTCTTCCTTCACTGATGTCAGTAATGTCCAATTTAACCATACTAGTCCTAAAATACTAATAGTATTAATTTTAAGTCTTAATTTAATTGGTGCGGTTTTATGTTTCCCTTTGCAAACACTCAAAATACAACCAACTGTCTTCTTTTTTTTTTCTTTCTTTTTAAATTAAACTTTATTGCAAATGAGGAAAAAGAATACTCTAGAAAGATCACGAACAAATTTTGTTCGTGTAGCTTTGGGCCATATTTTTCGGGTCGTTCATGAGGCGCTAATCCTGAATCTTTATCCAAGGGTTTACCATGCGTCAAAATAAAAGTATAGTACTAAACCTATTTTCAACTCAACTTACCATTTCATTGATAAAATCAGTGAATTCATTGACGAAGAAATCAGTAACTCCGAGAATAGAATTGTCTGTGGAATCGGCGTTGGCACGCGTTGTCAAGTTCTGTATGTAGTTGCGCAGTAGGACGCGCAGTTGCAAAAATTCGTGCGGGATCAGCACGGACTCGCCGTTCAGTGACTGCAGAGGTTCCGGCATGAACAAGTGACGAGCCTGTGAATATTGCAAGTTTTCTTACTTGTCCCACTCTCCAAATATACTGTTTCAAGGATATTTTGGCACCGGAATGACGTTGATAGGAGGGCAATGTTGGTTAACATTTGTGCTAATGCTTTGTGAAATGAATTGAAAAACAAAATGGCGGCTTTAGTTCCGTCCGATTTTGGCCACCTACCAAATGAAAATTGTCGCGCTACAATTGAATAGGTTATTCTGGACAGATGTCGAAATAACAAACCAGTCGCAAAAACTGACACAACATTTTTACATCGTTTGGTAGAAAAATGTTGATGCAAGATTATTAGTGTTTTGTAAATATTCAACATAAAATTAAATCTAGTGGTTATGAATTAATTACTCATTGGTTTAGTGTGTGAATATATAAGAAGTATATGGCATTTCATTCGGTTTACTTTTTGATTTCGAGTATTGACGTTCAAACACATTTTTCGCGTCATGCCATAGTCATGTGATCGTTAAGAATAACCTATTCCATTATTTGTAGAGTTACATCGTGTAATTTTATGACTTCAATCGAGATAGGGTCAATGATAATCAAACGTCTCAAGGTAATGTGGATACTACTAATACTTACAACAGTCAGCAAGAAAGCGCTGAACCAAGACTCCTGTGATGGAGCGCTGCTGAGCAGACGCACAATAATAGTCATGTGCTCCTGAAAATAAAAACAAACATTCGAATCTTAGTCTCAATCAGTCAAAAATAACTAAATTGAATACTTTTTTTGTCATTTTTTTTATATTGACTGTCGATGAGATGAGATCGCGACTAAACTTTTAAAGTTTTTTCAGTATGTTTTCAGCAGCGATGATAATATAAATTACACAAAGTAAAGTGGCAACTCACGACTTTCGAAACGTAAGACAGGGCAGTTACCACAGGCTCACCATTACTCGAGTCATATAAACGATGTTTGTTTATTTCACAGTACTCACGTCATTGATGTGATGATTGCGTTGCATCAGATACTCAATGTGTTGAGCTGCAACTCGCTCGGCGCGGGCGCGCTCGTGGGCAACAATCTGTTGCTGCTGTAGTTCCCTTTAAAATGATTATGATGTTATTTGAAACGCCCACACATAAACTTTGTATGCTGCACTGCTACAAAACAAGATAGTGCGTTAGTTCCGATTTTAGCCACACGCTAAAAGATCCTTGTATAGCTATATAGAGATGAATAAAACAAAAGAGATGTGTGGATTCTGAATAATGTCTTAAATGTTATGCACTGTCAAATCGGTCCCCTATCGGAGAGTAGTTTTGCAGGTCTGCCCTTATCCCATGATACGTCCTGCGGAGGGTGCAAAATGCGTCTTCCATAAAAAAAACCATATCATCCCTCACACAAAACATCCATCTTTTCTTTGGCCACGGGAGTAGATTGACCAATCTAAAGTGCAACAAGGATCTTTTGGCGCCTGAATCACATTAACAGGGTGGCGCTGATGGTACGCATTGTGAATTTGTCCAACAAATAGCTTAAAAAAAAGCAAAGAATGCGGCGTTAGTTCCAATTTTGGCCACGCGCTTTAAGAACCTTGTAGCGTTATTAATAACTACCTGCGGCGTTGCAGATGGCGGCGGGCATGCTGGCTGTCGCATTGCAGGAATCTGTCGTAGATCAAGTTAGCCAGGGACACAGCCTGGGCGCGCGTGGTTGTAGTAGAGCGTCGCACGTGCACGCTCGGTGCTGGTGATAGACAAACATGTTACTTGGACAAGAAGAGAGTGGTCAGTACTAGTCTAAACAAATAATTTAAGTGTTAATTTTAGAAACGAAATAGCCTGTTAGCATCACAATTAAATCGCGATTTTAATTTACTAACAAAAATCGATACTTTACCTAATCGATACCAAATAATAATAATATATCAATAATCCGAATAACTTACGGTTAAGGGGATAATGCTGTGCTACATATTCCCGAGGTGGGGGGGCCGGCAGCCCTGCGGCCAGGTTCTGTGCGACCTGAGCGGCATGTGCGGCCTGCTCTGCAAGCTGAGCCGGATGCCATATCGGAATCGGATTGGCCGCCACCGGAGCATTTGGCGGTAGATTAGCCGGATTCGGCGGTGCGGGAATATGCAGGGTGACGCCTTCAATCCCGGGCACGAGTCCCTGACGAATCACCGATGACACGATGTTCTGGAGCAAGTCAGCGCTTGGCGGCCCGCCCCACGGCATCGGGGCGAGGTATACTAGGGAAAATATTAGGATGTAGTAAAGAATTAAGCAAAGATATGCTATGATTATGCTATTGATTTGTTATGCTTATGACAGAAATGGCTTTAGAAGAGTTGTGTTAGACGTCAATTTGGATAATATTACGGAACTGAGTAAAAGTAGTGTTTACCTTCGCCGTGATTCTGCTGTTGAGCGGCCGGTGGATTTCCCGAAGCATTATTATTATTGCCTTGCACAATGGAGCCCAACCCGATGGCACCTCCGTGCGTTATCTCCTCCATGCTCATCACGACTTCTACTCCACCAAGATTGCCAGCTTGGCTCAATCCTCTAAATAAATTCTCAAAATCTACGACAAATACATGAAAATTAATAAGTACAATGAGTAGGTAATTACAGTCGAACTTATTAAGCAATCTATTTACTAATTTATAATTGACTAAACTAATGTAATAAAGTAATGAATTTACCGAAATATTGAAGAATGTTTACGTTTAGCTTATGCTGTAATTTCATTACTCCATTAAAGATTGAGCCGGTGGCGTTTACTCGTAGCTACGCGTCAAAATAATCTAATTAAGATAAAAGGCAGATTACGTGCAGTACAGAGCACGGTAAGGAGTTCCCCTTTATTGAATACGTCTTACCAAGCAGCACTTGACGCCTGTTGGCCTGGCCGGCCGCGCCGGCGACTTGCCCCTGCCCCTGTTCTTGAGCGTTCACCACAGCAGCGGCGTTAGTCAACCCGTTCAGCAGAGCGTTCTCTAAGGGAAACGCGATTGGGACCCTTGTTTCTATCTCTACTTGATACGTGATGGGATCTGGCTGAATGTTTATATTGACAGTCGGTTGCGTGGTCCTACCGGCGTGAGCGGTGGCTCTGTTCGTGTTAGTGCCAGAAGCGTTTGCAGATGTCTGTGTGGCAGGAGCCCTTGACTGCACTTGGATATTGTTGGCGTTGGCTTGTGGCTGCGGTGCGGGCGTCTGTAGCGCTGATGGCGCCTGTGGCACTGATGGCGCTTGTGGCGCTGCTGGTGCCGACGGTGCTGTTGGAGCTTCTGGAGCTGCTGGTGCTGATGGCGCAGATGGCTCTGTTGGCGCAGATAGCGCAGTTGGCGCAGATGGCACAGTTGGCGCGGGTGGCGCTGTTGGCGCGGATGGCTCTGCCGGCGCCGCTGGCGCTGCTGGGTCTGATGGCGCTGAGGGCGCTTGTGGCGCTGCTGGCACCTGTTGTTCTTGCTGTGGTGGCGAGCGCCGGTTAGATTGAACTACATTGATGTGTGCCTACCGAACAACTCACATTTAAATCATAATACATTGACGAAATGAAGTCGATTAACGGTTTTCAAAGACATGCTACTCTAACACAAGCAATGCTGAAATCCACGATTTTGTTATTTAGATTGAACGCAGAATGTCACCAACAGGCGATGCGGCATTAATGAAGTTGTAAAATAGCCGACCTGCGATGCTGAAACTTAAAGTAGCACGTCTTCTGTAGTCCTAAGTAAGTAGACCGTATGTACCTGCATCGGGATAGGGTGGCGCACCACACTGGCGTCAGAAGTGAGGCGCGGGTTGCGCTGTCCGACTTGGAAGTTGATGTCACTGACGGCGTGGTAGGCGTGCGCGAAGCTGTGCATTATGTCCGAGACCATGTCCACGGTGCGTTGTGCGCTGATGCGTTCTTCCTCGGTAAATACGGGCGGCTTTTGGATTGAAATATCATTAGTTAGTTGTTTGACACAATTTACGACGACGAAAACGTAGGCAGTGGTTTTTGACACATTTAAAACATACATAACATCACGCCTTGTTTCGCCGAAGGGTTGGGCAAAGGTGTACCATATACAAGGCCCCAATAAGATAGATGGACAATTATAACACATCGCTCAGTACGTCTAACTAAAAATATCCAAGCAAAAAAAATAGATTAAAGTGATTTTATTTTGACCTAAAATAATAAATTGCCGGCACATTAGTGTATTTTCGTTAGCTGATTATTTTTCTTGTTCTTGTAAGGATCTATGCGTTTTTCTTATATATTTTTTTACCATCGTCCTTATTTTGGTGGTCTAAATGATTTCTAAAAGTTTGTCCACCTACACACATCAAAAGTGTCTAGGGATCAACATATATTTTTGCAATAACTTTTCTCCTGATTGATATTAATTAAAATTTTCTTTAAGGATTCATCAAATAAAGTGTTTTCGTTTGTCACAGTAACGATAAACCAAGTCACCTTTGCATTAATAAAGAAATTTGCCATTTTCCTAATAAAGGGATTTTTGACATTTGAACCACTAACACAAAAGTTCGAAAAAAAGACTGAAATAACAGTTTTCTTTAAAATTTTATTGGGTAACTTAAACAATTAATAATCCGTGTTTCTACCGCGAACACTAACAACACAAGAACATCGGTTTGGCATACTCAAAATGAGTTCATCCAAATCACGCTGTGGAATGGCCGCCCATGTTCGTTGCAACAACAAAAAAAGGTCTTCTTGCGACTGGATACCCTCCATATTCGGCAGAGCTCTTCTCTGTAGCATATCCCATGCATGCTCAATCGGGTTCAAGTCTGGCGACTGAGCAGGCCAGGGCAGGACATTGATGTTAGCTGCGGCGAGAGTCTGTCTTACAACTCTTGCGGTGTGCGGTCGTGCATTATCATGCATTAACTGAAATAAGGGACCGATTTGCACTTGTAGAGGAACGATGACGTCTGATACAATCGTCTCAGCATAAATTTGATCCAAATCAACTCAGTTCTTCCGCCGATCCAAATACCCGCCCATACCATGATGGTTCCACCACTATAAGGATGGACTTCCTGGCAGGATTTTAATCGCTGTTGGCGTCCAGGGGTTCTCCAGTGTCGTATACGTCTTGTATCCGGTCTCATACCAAAACGAGACTCATCAGAAAAGCACACGAAACGCCATTGTTCTTCTGCCCAATTTCTGTGTTCAAGAGCCCATTGATATCGAATCCTACGATTGTGCATTGCTATAGGTGGTACCCGTAGCGGTCTTCGGGAATGAAGGTTCACTTCATGCAAGCGGTTTCTGACTGTTTGGTCGCTAATTAAGTTCCCTGAAGAGTGATGAAGCCTCACGGCTAACATCATGGCGGTTATTGTTGGAGCTCTTCGAGTTAAGATTTGAATGTATCGGTCTTGTCTCCGTGTGGTGCAGCGATACCGTCCTCCATGGCGCTCAGCCACGGTACCAGTGCTTCGGTAACGTGTCCAAAGTCGACTGATAACACTCTGACTTGTATTCAGAGCTAAAGCCACAGTACGTTGCCGGGAACCAGCTTCTATCATTCCCACGGCTCTGAGCATTTCTTCCCTGCTTAAATGACGTCGCCGCTCCATAATAACGTTGGTTTTAATCAGTAGTAGGGAAACAGTAGCACTAATAATGTCTTCAATGCGTTGTATGTTTTTATAGGGAAAATATTGACAGCTGATTTTCATCTTTTACTCGAATTTGATTCACAGTTCCTGATTCAAATTATGAAATGCACCAAAAAGGATCCATATAAATTTATAAAATCATAAATTTATTACAAAGCCACATCTCAATCTCAAGAAATCCGCATAAAAATGCTTGATCCCTAGACACTTTTGATGTGTGTATTTTAATGGGACCTTATACAACACACCCTGTTGGACACATTTGGTGTTATAATTTTCCTGATGGCCGTCATTGCGGCCGTAATGTGTAAGCAAAACAAAATCCAAAATAAGCTACTATACCTACCAGGCCACTCAGAAAGTATTGCGAAAAAACGTTTTTATCACATCTATTCATAAAAAAGCTAGTGTATTCTTCGTAAACAGGGACTAAAATAGCTCTTTAATCCCTAGAGACTAAAAGTGATTTGAATTTGGAATGTGGATATTGTTAGTAAAAGTTCCAATCACCAAACAGATTGATCAATCACGAACATTGTACTTATGCACAAGTAACAGGCTGTATGATAAAGTAAAACGCGCCAGCCAAATCAAAAAAAGTCTGTGAAAAAATAAAAAACGCGGGAAAAACATTCTGCCTTCGTTCGTAATTGTTTACTCAAAATTGTCTCATCTGCCTAGCCTTTTCCCCATTATGTTACGGTCGGCACATTCTACACGTGAATCTTCGCGTGAGGATAGTTTCACGGTGGGTGCCGCACAACCTCACCGATGCTCAAAAGCAGGCCCGTGTGGAATGATGTCGTGATTTGATAAACAAATTTGAAGCAGGCTCGTCTCGGTGTGTTCCGATGCGATCCAGAAACGAAGCGCGAGTCGACGGTTTGGGTGTTTCAAACGAATCAACGCCTACAAAGTGAAGCGATCTAGAAGCGGGGGTAAGATTTTGATATCGAGCTTTTTCGATTTGACTGGTTACTTGGTGTCAATTCCTTTACGGAACCAAAAAAGCATCAACGCTGAATGGTATACTACCAAATGCTTGGCAGAAGTTTTCTGTTGTGAGCAACAAGCGATAACGCGCCTTCGCACACCGCACTCAAAACGAGGGCCTTCCTGACATCACGCCGGTCAAACTCCTGGGTCACACTCCTTAAAGCGCTGACCTAGCACCGTGTGACTTCTTTTTATTCCCGAAAATAAAAAAATCAGCTCAAAGGGATAAAATTTTGTTCGCCGGAAGATGCGATGTCAGTGTTCGAGCAGGCTGTAAACGAGGTGTCTGCGGCGGACTGGAAAAAGTGTTCCGAAAACTGGTTCAGACGCACGAAACTTTGTATAGAGTACTTTGAAAAGATTTTATAAAAAAATATACCTATAGGTAGAACTTTTTTTTTATTTTCGCAAAACTTTCTGAGTGTTTCACGTATTCCTTTTTCTTGAGTCCTCTAGGATACCCCAAAGATTCCAGCCGTTTATTTCTATAAAGGGCTGATTTCTCAATAGTCACATAACTTTTATCTGAGGAATAAATATTACGGTTTGACAAAATTTGTATAGAAAATATGTCAAACTGTCAGATTTGTTCTTTAGCCTAGCTGTGCCCCGCAGTTTCATCCGAAGTTTCGATCCCGGGGTAATATCGGGATGAAAAGTAACCTATGTGTTAATCCAGGGTGCCAGCTATACCAAATTTTATCAAAATTGGTCCAGCCGTTTATGCGTGAAGGAGTAACAATCATACAAAGACTCACAAACTTTCGCCTTTATAATATGTGATAAAAGTTATAAGACTATTAAGAAATCAGCCCTTAATCTAGCCTGTTTTGTCCCACTACAGGGCAAAAGCCTATTCCAGAGACCCGCTGTGCCAAAGTTATTAAATTCCAGTTAACTTTTTGAACGCCAGAGTTTAAACGCATCGGCGTACACTCCACGCCAAGCCACAAATTCAGTAAAATAGCCTACCAAAAGAATAGGGATTCCAAAACTTTATCATTAAGCCATTTTTTTTTCATCTGTAGTTCTATTCAAGGCTCCGTACACGAAAAAATCCCTCTCTTGTCAATTTCGTATTTAAGTGTGAGAAAGCTTGAAATATTCACGCTAAATTACGAATAGTTTATATAAAGCATATTAGATAGAATCGATATGCTGTACTGCTACATCCCTAAATCAGATGCGAGAAAGTCATAAAAATGGCTGGCCACCAATGTCATAATATCAAGACAACACATCGGGAATAGTGCTGTACCTTATCGTAATTTTATTTAATGTTTTACCTCCTAATGTCTGCTTTTACATTGATAGGTGTTTATATGCCATGTAATAGGTAATACGGGCTGGTTTCCGCAACTCCACGTCAATGCGCGTATTTTGCGTACGGTCTCAGACCAACAAAAAAAATAGACAGCGCGCCACGAACATTAAAACTGAAGCCACCTTTTTATCTATGTGTGTATCGAAGGCTTACGATTTTTTAAATGTTTTCCCTATAATTTGGGGATATTTGTGCGAGTAGGAACTAGTATAATATTGTACGAGTAAGATATTGTTGAGTATGGTATTGTTATTAATTGGAAACCCAAAATATTCAATACATAAAAAAGAAAATAGGAATATAACTCGGAGTTACAAATCATATTTATATGTATGTATTAATCGATTGGGGAACATTTAAATCGTATTATGGCAACCCCCGCACCTTATGTCACTACTTTCGTTCGTTGAGGTTTTTTGTTCCAAGTAATCTAAAATTTAATATTATAGAAACGATATTATTTCAAGTACTTACAAGTGACAAGTGATTCCGTGAGACTTTTCAAGTGATTTGCTGTTGTTTTTGCAACTTTTCACTGCACAGGAAGGCATAATTATATTTTTTTAATCTATGTTAACTTGACGACGACTCGTGACGTACTAAGAGCGATGAGCATGGTTTTAGTGTAGGTGTGTGCGTGAGCGTGTATGTTTACTTGCAGGAGCACGGTTTTATGGCTTCACTTTTGATGTTCGCGGCGCGCCGTCTATCTTTTTTTGTTGGTCTGAGCGTACGGTTGTAATGGTTACTGAGAAGTGGGGCGAGGTCAAGAGGCCGTGCAAGGAATCGACTGATTTTCCTAATATACGAAGGAAGTTTTTCGGCAGTCATTTCATTACACTGCCCTAGGTAAGCGCGGGAGATGTGAATAGCGAATATCGAAATTAGACCCTAGTAGATTTTATTTTTAATTGGTTGGGGTTAAAAAGTCGTTTGGTTTATCCAGATACTAACTGATACAAAAATAATATTTTCTAGATGAAAGATTCACACTAATCTTCGTAAGTTTTTAACACATTGAAGGACACTGAACGAGACACAATAGAAGTTTTATTGTTATTACGTCTATAGGCGTTAAGTGTCCCGCAAAGAGTTAAGGATATTATCCATTATAATTATGTTGCAACACTAGCAGTCACATAAGGGGACTGAAAACACTCTTTTTGAGCATTTAATTTCTCCTTTTTAGGGTTCCGTAGCCAAATGGCAAAAACGGAACCCTTATAGATTCGTCATGTCTGTCTGTCTGTCCGTCTGTCTGTCTGTCCGTCCGTATGTCACAGCCACTTTTCTCCGAAACTATAAGAACTATACTGTTGAAACTTGGTAAGTAGATGTATTCTGTGAACCGCATTAAGATTTTCACACAAAAATAGAAAAAAAACAATAAATTTTAGGGTTCCCCATACTTAGAACCGAAACTCAAATTTTTTTTTTCATCAAACCCGTACGTGTGGGGTATCTATGGGTAGGTCTTCAAAAATGATATTGAGATTTCTCATTTTTTTCTAAACTGAATAGTTTGCGCGAGAGACACTTCCAAAGTGGTAAAAAGTGTGTCCCCCTGTAACTTCTAAAATAAGAGAATGATAAAACTAAAAAAAATGTATGATGTACATTACCATGTAAACTACCACCGAAAATTGGTTTGAACGAGATCTAGTAAGTAAGTAGTTTTTTTTTAATACGTCATAAATCGTAAACCGCAATTTACCATTCATTCAATCAACTCAAAAATAAAAAATAAAACATTTAATTTCATAAACATAAACCTTATGCATAAACCCGGATGTTACGGAACCCTCGGTGCGCGAGTCCGACTCGCTCTTGCCCGGTTTTTTTGTCATTCAATTTCTCAATATCCATGTTGTGGGAGAAAGAGATTGATTCAAGAGCAAACCCATATCAAATAAAAAAAAGTATAATTTAATTCATGCAATTTCAATTAATTCATGTAATTTAATTTCAAGCAATTATATACGGACACGATCTTACATTTTTAAGGTACATAAATGAACACACAAAAGTAATGGTTTAATTGTTTATTTCGTGTTCTGGAGCACCGTATTTTTTGTGACGTGGCGTACAGGGTAAGCTTTCGTTCGTCACATATATGTGACAATGGTGTTCAAAAAGTTAAATAAGTAATCCTAGAGTATGAAGCAGGGTACTGACCTCAGGATTATTAGCAGCGCGAAGCATCCTGACGTAGTTGGCCCGGTAGGGGGCGAATTGTTCTTGAAGTGTCTCCAGTTCTTCGAGCAATTGCCCAAGATCGCGGGGTCGAGAGTGGCGGGCGCGCAATGCTCGAATTGCTCTGTAGCTCCTTTCGTGGGGAGGTCGAGACTCATTCAAATATATCAAAATATCTGTCATCATACGTTGATGTCTGATATTTTAATATGTTAGTAAAATGTGTTAGTAAACTGGAAATGATTAGCGTAGATCGGAATATGTGGTACAATTTCATAACGACATCTTGCACAGAATGCCAGGTATAATATGGGAAATACTTTATGAAGTGGGTGCTACTCATGACAATGATCAACTTTTACTTTAGGACCAACACAGCAATATTTAAAAAAAAACATCCGAGTTTGTCCCTTAGTTAAAAGTTGTAATTTTTATGAGTACTACGCTTCTTTAAAGTGCGTCCTTTCTTTTGCCTGCCATACTGTGCTGCTACACATCTATGGTAAAAATCGTTATTCCAAATTGAACTATATGTTCCGATCTACAATTATGAGTGTTAGAGAGACAGCAAGATGATCAAGCGCATTCCCGAAGTGTTTGAATAAGGGGGGATATTACACTTTTACGATCATAGATATATGATAATGTAATATAGACGTATAAATCATTTGTTAGTTTTGGTATAATATATATTTTATATAGGACTAGCTGACCCGACAGACGTTCTCCTGTCGAAACAAAAATTCATCCAAAACCCATAGAAAAAGAACATTTATTCCAAAGAAGGATGCCCATTTTTCACCTGACAATGTATAGAAATGAAATAAATATTAAAATTCAGCTAATTTAATTGTACATTCATTACACTAATCACAATTTTAAAAGAAGGCCAGGAAAAAAATATTTATTAATTTATCTTTATGCTAACTCTACGTCTTATTACCTTATTTTGAACGCATCTCAATTACCCTGAACGCGTCCAACTACTAATTTTTTACAACGTTCCCTTTTGCACATTGCTTCTTGACTTTATTCAACTCTTTTTCTGAGTTTTATATATTATTATTTTATTTTCTTATTTTTTTGTTTGTTTATTGTTCTTCATTGCGTCATGTTTAACGCAAATAAACGTATTTTCTTTCTTTCTGTTTTAAGTTTTATTTAATCAATAACTATTTTTTATTAGTCTGTGCATAATACAGATCAATTCAAAATAACTATAATAATTAAATAAATTAATTATGTAGACTATAATTGAGTTCGCATGAGTGAAACGGATTTTTTAGATATTTTGACAGTTCTGCGATTTCGTTGTTGCGCTTCCGTCTCGTTGTGTATTGTGCCATTTTGTGTGTGTAACTACTGAGATGGGTTAGGTTTCAAGACAATATCTCTGCTCCAGCAGAATTTCTGGATGACGTAGTAGGTAGGTATATATGTACTGCGGTCAACGAAATGGGTAGGCAAGTGATCACTTTTGATAATACAATAGCAAAGTTAGACTCTTTCTAAGTAAACAAACTATCGTAAAGGCAAATCCTAACCTAAAAAGTAACATTACTTAATATTTTTTGGCCTTTGTAGACTTTAAATCGTAAAAATGACTATATGACATTATTTTCTAATCTTACAGGTACTCTTTCTACTATACCTTATAACTACACATTAACTTTCATTATCTGGTTTTTAAATGTATGAAAAGTGGGCATTGTTCTTTAACATTTTCTGAGAAACATTTCGAAATTGTCTGTTCATTTAAACCTAATTCAGACTATTACGAACATTTTAAAACAAAAAAAAAAATGCCTTATCAGTTCAGCCATTCTTAAGAGATGCGCTTACCAGCGAACAGTAGTTCATTTTTGTTTATATAGATAAGCGACATGACAGTTGTGTAATATCCCCCTTAGAAACTTATTGGCCAAGCAATGAGGGTTTTTTTTAGCTACCACGTTATGATGTAAGAATAAAATGTCACAAATTGTAGACAAAATTGACTTTATTCAAACTTGAAGCTGTTAGATTAAATTTTGTATAAAACAATTGAATTGAAATAGGTGTACATAACAAGCAATGGTGAAGCGCGATTTTTTAAGTATGTTTAGCAATCGGTATATACAGAGATGGCCCATGAAATGAGGTCCAGAGCAAAATTTTAGAAGCCCTCTACAAGGTTAGGGCTTCCTGTAACACCTCCATTTATTATTTAAATGTTTGTAAACGCACCCACAATACAGGAGAAATTCCTAGTGTGGGGCAACGTTTAAAAAAAAAAAATATCAACAAACTACCTAAATCAATAAAAAACTTAATTACTTAAAAAAAATATGTTCAGCGATCATTTATAGTTAAAATATGTTCAGGATTTTAAATTCAATTAAAGTTGGTATTTTTTAATGTTAAGCTTAAAACACTTGTTATAAAAAAATGATTTTTGGCATTTTCGATCTCAAATAGCAGCCGGGGGCTTAATTTTAGGCTTTCGCTGTAATAGTAAAAATAATAGTACTTTTTTCTGGCTAAATTTAATGCCTAATCTGTACAAAATGTTCGGCACTTGAATGATATCAATTGTTCTAGATTTTCAGTCTTTAAAAAACAAGGCTTCGGGGTTATTGCCGAGTGGCAATAACCCCGAAAAAAAAACTCTAAAATTTTTCTTTGGATCTCGTTTCGTTGCCCAGCCTGTATGTATAAATGAACAAGAGAATTTGAAAAATTATATTAATTAAAAGCCAAAACTTTGCTCGTTTAGATCATTACTCGCACTCAGGGGCATTTCTCAAAAGTAATTTATAATTTTAGTTGACCAGCATTTATTAGGACCATGCCAACAAACATTGAAATATTCGCAGTCTGTCATATTCTTTATTGACAGCGTTCAAAAATAATCATACCTACTTGTTAATAAAAGTTAATTAAATATTGATTAATTTTAAGAGTCGTCTCTGGGTACCAAGGTAAATGTCAACAAAGAAGTTTGTTATGCAGGCCAGGAATTAAATTATGTTTCTTGTTTTAACATGGGCCTTTAAAAATTAAACACACTCAAGTGTGTCAGCGCGAGATTTAAAAAGAACTTGACTGCTATAAATTCAATTTCACTATTGTTTTTGATTCTGGTTAGGTTACCTGCATACTTATCTCTTTTGTTGACTGCAGAAATGCACAAATATATTTTACTAAAACAATTTATAATGATTGTGGCTTGGGGAAAATGTATGTGGACAAACTCGTCGGAATTTTGCACGCAATTTCGCTGGTTGTTACAACGTCGTAGACGCGATGTTTTTTCACGTTTATATGGCTCTTTCAGAACAATATAACTTGCTATGAAGGGGCGATGTTACACAAGGTACGTTCCGCAGTGTTTTTTCACTCAGATTTATCCCAAGCCTTAGTTGAAAAGTCACCCACCTTCGTCGTGCATTCTGAGCACGGGCGGCTGCGTCTGTTGTTTCATCACCATTTTCGTCAAGAAGGGGTTCGGGCTGCATTCAATCATACATAAACAAGTTAAAATAACACTTAAAAAATAATTTTGATGTTAATAACATGATGTAAGTATGTGAGAACAATTTCACACGAATACAATGATGATAAGTTAAGTGACATGTTTTTATCGACATCTACTCATTCGGCTGATGATTAGCAAAATGACTGCTCATTTTTTTATCAGTACATCATAATAGGTATAATTCATGTCAATTATTATTTTGCAGACATTCATTATGTCCCGTATTACAGAACTTCACTACATACTCAAGCGTTACTTAAAACTAGTTTCAAACAATCAAATGGCTCTAAACGGGTCTTGAGTGAGGTTCGGTAATACGGGCCTAAAACTTGGTACATAATACATAATTATGTCGAGCCCATTGTTAACTACAAATTACATTTCTGACTTACATTTCCCCAATTCTCAAAACTATCTAATAAAATGAAATATTATTTACAAAATAACGACAACAATTGATATGAGTATATACATACTACAAGATATCTATCAAACAAATAACCAACTAAGCCTCATAAGCTCTCTAAGGACTTTCGGAGGAGATAACACAACAAACGTATACACGCAAGATAAACACTATAACACGGTGGCGGAAGTTCTCGAGCAATAAATAGCTCTTACATGAAATTTTGTATTGATACCAGATTCGAATACGAACTTTTTGTTGTATATTTGTATGTCAATTAGTATAGGATTGATTTAAGGGGATTACAAGACCTAAACGCAAAATCGCAAGTTTTAAAAGCATTAAAAGTATATGACCGACTACAGTAAAGGTAAACCAAATCAGAAAAATATATGATATTCTTCAGGATATATGCTAGATAGTATGTTGAAAACATAATACAACTAATTTGACACTATAGAAAAAAATCATGAAGATACCTCTAAAAACTTTCTTTTTACAATAAAACCATACTAATATACATACAATCATTCTGATTTTTTGTCAGATTATTCTACAAGCAACATACTAAAGCACTAGTCTTTTAATTTTTTAAACCAAACAATAGATTTTTTGTAAATAGATAATAGCTTCATATTTTGCAGTAAATTACCAGCGTTGTGTCATCGCGCTTCTCTTTCTTTTCTATGCAGTCCGACAGTGACCGCGCTTTAGGTCATGTAGCCCCCTTATGGATATTATTATATTTATCAAATGTCGCAGTAGTTTTATGAATCATTTTGATGGCAATGATAAGTTTCGTGTCTTTCGAAAACTTAACAAAATATTTTAATGAAAACTAAAAGTATTTATAATAGAACAGTAGTACGTTGAAATAACTGTGTCAGAAGTTTTAAAATGCATGACAATTGATTACATAAGTTCTCTACAATAAAATTGAGTGCAGAACAAACAGTTCCAGAAACTATAACTTGTTCAAGGAGACAGTTCCACAAGGTTACACATGTGCTGGCTATCTGGATCGATATGCAGTAGACACATCGATCGAATTGATTACATATTTACAAGGAACAGTTTTCCGAGAACCGCTACAATGTTAAATGCATTTAGTACCTATTAGTTTTTGTTGTATCAAGAATCTGTAGGTCAATTCCAGTATTTAAAAACTTTCAAAATCTAGTCACAATCATCTCAGGGACAATAATTGTACCTACATTTTTGACAAGTTTTTAACATAATGTTAAAAACTTGTCAAAAATGTAGGTGAATTAGAGGTATTTTTGACAGACTGCGATTAGAATGCGAACGTTCTTGAAAATAGGAGAATTGGCGCATTGGTATCAGTTTATTTTCATGACTAATACTTTCCAGGTCTACCGTCGTGTCATAGGTCGCTTAAACACACCACAAAATACTACAATATTATCAACAAAACATATGACTTGCTCGATTGCTCATACCGCTACAACAAAACAACAGATTACCTCGTCGTGCTGCGTACCGGTTGCGGGTTCCGTATCCATTTGCTCTGAAGGACTTTCACCGCTTGCTGGTGAACTCCTATTTTCCTACAGTAGGCACATTGACAACATAAACAACTATAAACGAAAATATTTCTATCTAATTATCATAATATAATAGAAATACATACATATTTTAAAGCTACTGCTGCGTTTTGTGGATTCGATGGGTTCATTATTGGAAGAAATTAAACAAACATTAAGTGGTCATTTAACGTTAATTCTTAGTTAAAACAGACCATCGAATCCTCAGGACGATTGAAAGTTACTTGAAATGTAACCAAAAAAAAAACATCAACATGCATAGAATTCAGAACCGTTTGTAATATCATGCAAAATTCAAAGGGATGTAGTGGGTAGTATAGTTTTAAAACAAGATGAACTCACATTTGAAAATTCCATAATACAGTAAAACATATTATGACTTGTTAAACAATTTGTTAAAACTGTATAAATCTTATTATAATTTCGTATGATTTTTGATAACTGTTATCAAATTTATATAGTTAAATTGACTGATCGAACACGTTAAATACTTTTCCGTCAGCAATAAAATTTAATATGGTAACACTTCCATCACTCGAACACTGCACTGTCCAACTGTAGAAAATGTAGACGGTAAAAAAGAGCCCATATAGTTCATTCCGTATCCCCATGTAAAGTGTGGTTAATTTTATCACATGGATCGATACAGGGTAATTATGCAACCAATCTTTAAAAAGGATAAGGATAGACGGGATATCACGGTACAGCCATTACTGCAAACACTCAAAATTACTTTTGAATAATAAAAATACTGCACTACTACACACCTTATTTGTGTTAGAATACGATGCTTCTAATAATTTCTTTATACTACGTCTTACCTCTCCTTCGACATGTGCTCTAAGGGAGGCGAGCGATGTTTTGATCTCGGCTATCATCCGTCGGATGAACTCGAGCCGGCCGGTGGTTGGTGACATCGTCATGGCTTGGTGTTGCTCCATGAGGAAATCAGGAGGCCCCGCAAGAGACTTGAATAGTAGAAAAATGCAGTTTAATGTGATTTAATTAATTAATTATCAACAAGATTTATATTTTGAGAGATTACAGAAAAATACATGTTATTGTTGTATGAGTACACCGCGTGTTCTTAAGACAGAGAATTTCTGTTGTCGACTGTTGTATAGGAAACTCTAATTTAATTACTTGATAACAAAGATCAAATTAACAAACTCTTTTGACCAATGTCAAGTTGTCATCAACCAAAAACCTTTTTAATGTCCTGGCCATAATAATTATGTGTAATACCTATAATATTTTTATTTAATTTATTGTCAGTCTGTCAGTGACATATTTTTAATTCGGTCTTACATCTAGAGAAGATATTATGTTCTATTCAATTTTTTAAATTATGGCAATCAAAGCCGATCTCGACCATTCTGCGAATCTCTAAAGACAATTGGAAAAGCAAGTCTACGTTTTTGTCGTTTTTGCAGTCGTTTTTCATCGATATTTTTATCGATAAATATTTATACACAACCTTTATTCTCTAGTTGAGGCTAGAGTTACATGTGTGCATTCAGTGACTGTATCTATACTTTCTAGAGCCCGCCTCTTTTGAGCATGTGTACAATAAGATAGCACAAAAGTGTTACGCCTATTTTCTTGCGTGTGTGCCAAAAAAGCATCATGTGTGCAGTATCTATTTCTTTTGTTTTTGTGTGAGTTTCCGGAGTGGGAAAAATGTGGCGACACTTGAACAAATATGCAGTGAAGGCATATCTCTCGGGTATCTATGGTCACCAGTGATCAATCCTTTCAAAAATGGCTCTGTTTCATTACGTTTCAATAGAGAATCGCAAATGAGTACACGATTCATTAGATTTCTTTCAGTGAGCACGTGTGGCAACCAAATATCGACCTTTTTTGTTTACCCAGACCTTTTCAAATGGGTCAAAACTGTTTTGTGGACGACCCCTAACTCGTAATAGCATTGACTTTTTTCCGTAACAGGGCGAGCTGCATCTTTGACATCAAAATTCCAGGACTGACTCTCGATGTTGCTCGATATCAAAAATGGCAACAGGTAGGCACTTGAAATATTCACAAAATACTCAGTTGTATTTTAACTTTAATATTAAATAATAAAATTAAAATAAAATAAATATTTAAGGGGGGCTCCCATACAACAAACATGTTTTTTTCGGCGTTTTTGCCTTGTGGTACGGAACCCTTCGTGTGCGAGTCCGACTCGCATATGGCCAGTTTTTAAATTCTATTTGTGCAATTTTTGCTCACCACCCCACCTGTGCCTTTTCGACGGTATTCGGTATCGGGAAACACAGTGTATTATGAGTTTTAAGTATGCTTAATTAATAACGTAAAACATGAATAATTACCATGAGCCTCCTTATCTGTTGCTGCATATTCGAGGTGCCATTTTGACTTTCAGCTCCTGCGTTCGCAGTAGGAGCATTAGGAGCGCCCTGTCGGGTCTCGGGACTGGGAGGTGCACGCTGTACCAAGTGCACTACCTTTCCTTCGACATCTGGAAACCATACATATGGATACGTTATTTTACCATTTATTAGACAGTGCACAAAATGTTTGGAACAACTTGCGAATTTGTCTTGTCTTAAAGATGGACCCGCTGAGTTCATTCATTCATATCTTGATTTGATGCTGAATCGTGATTCCAAGCGTCAATATGAGGGAAAGCCGTATGTTGTTCGCTCTCCTATATAAACAAGTTCTGCAGTAGGAACCACAATGCTACAACATGATTACTTCAGACCAAGTCCGATCTCACCAAAATCCAGGCCTCGAGAATGATGATTACTACTTGAAACGAATCCGTAATGTGTAATCTTCCATGTATTATAGTGGTACCTTAATTAAGGTAAAGTAGGATTTTCTTAAGGGAACTAAATGAGAGTCAAACTACCATATTCAGAGAGTTTCTTCTCGTCCTGTAGTACTCTGCCACAGAATATGAGTCGCTGTAGGCTGGGCTCAATGCCCATCTGCTCCCGCACTTTCTCTTTAAGTTGTTCCACCGTGATCTGAAAAGATTCAAAATAAAAAGTAAAAACTTGATGATTTAACAATAACTTTATGAAGACTCAGTGACATATTTGAACAATTCAGCAAGGGCTTGCTCCATCATCGCCTATTATTAGTTTCAGACCAGATCTATCTACAAATGAAATTAGGGGGGGCTAATTTCATTTGTCCTATCATGTGATCTGTCATGTCTTGTTCCCCTCTAAGACGATTCTCGATATTTCGACTTTACAGTTTTCTTGGTTTCATTACCTCGGTGTGGGGATAAGCTCTCTAAGATTTATCAATAGTTTCCGTTGTTCTAAGTGAGATTGATGTACACTCAGAATCAAATAATTTGTTTCACTTCACGCGCAAACAACTAGCAAACTTTCAAAATTCTAGCCTAAACTACAAATCAAGCATAGCCGAGTGAGGTTTAAGTCATAAATTATAAATCTTTTTTTATGCAGTTTATTATCATACAGCGTTCTTGTCTCGTAAGAAAATCTTAGCCATCAAATGTGGAAATAACTACTTCAAACCTAAACTAAACAAACAACAAAGTTGCAACAACGATCGTAAACTCTTTTATTAATATTTCTGTCTTTCAGGAAAGAAAAGCTAATAATCTATTCTAAAGGCTATATTTGGCATTCGTTATTTAATGTAGGTATTCGCAGTCGCGCTTAGCTAAGATGCATAACATGATAGGTAGAATTAAGATAACATAATATTGACGGAAACGTCCATATCGTGGTACGTATACATTTATGAAACAGAATCAGCTAGCCAGTCTTAATTAAGCCGTTATTGATCGCAGGCGTGCCGCCCTCGGAAATTGGAAATGCATATATAGGTATTCGAATGTAGCTGTAGGAACAAAGGAAAACGAGGGAGGCGATACAGCCGCAGCCCGCCGGTAGTCATAGCTCGGGTACCTGGATCGATCGCGCGCAGCACAGCGCAGCTCTCGATAGTGCGCAGCTCTCGATACTTATATCTATATGTATCTACAAATTATGCACCTAGATTCATAATTGAAACTGACGGCCATGGAGATACGAGCACGCCCGAACCCTACCCTCGCCGGGGGTGGCGGCGGCGGCCGGGGCGCTAGCTAGATAAATGTACGAGCTTGTTCATCTAGCTAGCGCGCCCGCCGCCGATTAAGACCGCTTTCACATATAGGCGACTTTAGCAGCGCGACAGTCGCGCGACCGTCACCCATTCAGAATTTCATAATAAAAACAGAAGCGCAGCGGACGCGCGGCTGGTGCGCTTCTGTTTTTATTATGAAATTCTGAATGGATGACGGTCGCGCGACTGTCGCGCTGCTAAAGTCGCCTATATGTGAAAGCGGCCTAATGTGTTTTATTTATAAAGCCAAAGGTTCAGATAGATAATAAGTACCTATCTGAATTTGTGGCAGAGTCCGAACACTTTCGTGCGAATGTAGATTAACTTTAATAAAAATTAAATTTTATTTTATTTTAATTTATGTTTAAATTCAGACATTCGAACGAAAATCATCATAGGAATAGCAAACCACGTGGTTCACTATCGGACCCGGCCGCTTTAGATATTTATCTATCTGAACCTATGACCTTATAAATAAACCACATTCAATTGTACTTTTTGCGGTTTTGTCAATAATAATTATGTCAAATGTAATAACAAAACGAGAATTACCTACGTCTTACAATATCAAATGACTTACTTACTTAAAAAAAACTACTGAAAAGTTTGCGCAGTTTGGAAACTTTACCAGTTTTAAAAGCTACCATGCTACACAACAAACGCCAGCTTAGAAACAATAGAATAAATTAACTTCGTGCGAATCGTCCACAGAGAAAATAATATTAATTAGAAGTTTCTCGGGCGAGATTCGTGCGAATCAGCCAATAGACATATTCACCGGACGAAACTCTGAAACCTTCTCTAATGCAAAGTTTAGATTTTCAACAAAACTTGCAGAAGTTGACTTACACAAGTTTTTTTTTACCGTGTAAACAATGGTAGCTAACTCACTACTAAACTTGCTTGGGGAAGCCAACGTCTGCCAGTTTTGTTAAAATTAAAAATCTAAACGTCGCTTTAGAGAATGAATTTTATCCTGTGATTATTTATTCATACAGACTCCAGTATTACATCTCTAGAGTTATGAAACACAACGCTAGCCAGTGTCCCTTGCCAGACTCGTCTGCATTTAATCAATAAATCACACACACGACATAATAATATGTACGTATATGTACATTCAGCCAGGCGTCTAGCGTCCAAAAATTGATGCATGCTCAGAACGATCGCGAAATCGATGGAATGGAGGATAGGTCCGGCGGCGCGGCGGAGCCCAACGCGCGCTGCTTGCATAGATAGATTTAATAAAGGCTTCAGAGTTTATTAAAAATGCAATCGCGGTTTTTGCGCCATGGCTAGTACATACATGAAAACAAATTTTCGGCTGCTGCCTATCGCAAGCGTTACTTTGTATATTTCACTAGATGACCATTTTTAAATAGTTTTGTTTTGTTTTAACTTTGGTAGGCACCTAGCTAAAAGCTTATAGAACTTAGGGCTGATTTTTCAACGGATAATAATTTTTATTCGTGGAATAAAATTGTCGTCGGACCGATTTTGTATGGAAGAACTGTCAATAATTCAAAATTATTCCTCCGATAAAATTATCTGGCGTTGGAAAAATCTGTCCTTAGACGTGTTGTCTACTTAGGTCGCATCCCACCAAATTATACATAGAATAAGACATACGAAAAAAAATCACGTCACGTCAGATAATTTTTATCCGTGGAATAAAAATTATCTGACGTTGGTAAAATTAGCCCTTAGTAGGTTAATGAAGAATAATTGTAAATCAAGGCTGCTTAACCCAGCCACGCATTTGAATTGGCCCGTCGAAAGCTGCTGCTGGACTTCAAACCAGGTCTAAAAATATTTTGCTTCTTATGAACCCATTCTCAATTATTGAGCCCTTTTTAGGGCTCCGTACCCAAAAGGTAAAAACGGAACCCTATTACTAAGACTTCGCTGTCTGTCCGTCTGGCCGTCTGTCCGTCTGTCCGTCTGTCTGTCACCAGGCTGTATCTTAAGAACCGCGATAGCTAGACTGTTGAAATTTTCACAAAGTATGTATTTCTGTTGCCGCTATAACAACAAATACTAAAAATAAAATAAATATTTAAGGCGGGCTCCCATACAACAAATGCGATTTTTTTGCCCTTTTTTGCTCGATATCAAAAATGGCAACAAGTAGGCACTTGAAATATTCACAAAATACTCAGTTGTATTTTAACTTTAATAATAAAATTAAAATAAAATAAATATTTAAGGGGGGCTCCCATACAACAAACATGTTTTTTTCGGCGTTTTTGCCTTGTAGTACGGAACCCTTCCTGTGCGAGTCCGACTCGCACTTGGCCAGTTTTTTTCAGACCTGAGCCCTTTTTTTCAGACCTAAGTAGAAAACAAATCGTTGCGTTAAATATTGTGAGAATTATTACAATTTTATTGTAATAAAAACATCAACACTTGGTAAAATTGTGAAATTTATTCACTGACAGACAACACACAGGCTTGCACAAGGGTTCTTTACGAATTAAGGAAGGATTTTTGAATCTTCATCCCCTATTAGGGTTCAATAGGGGGATGAAACTTTGTATGGAAGGTCGTTATTTTTTGTCAACTTTTAACAATATAAAAACGGTCCAATTGTCATGTAAAACAGCAAATATCACGTTTTTTGTGACTCGATTAGCTTTGCAAATTTACATGAAATAACTTCTATAAAATAAATCAGATATGACCTGACAAGGACAGTTCCTGCAGCTGCAACTATTAACGTTGCTGAACAAGTGGTCACCACTTCAAGGTGACCACTTGTACAGGCTATGTTCTATGCTACGTTTCAAATGTTGTATAATACTTCTACTTGCAGTAGGCCGATTACGCAATCCATGATCGATCGACCAGATCTTTAGTGGAAAACAAATAAATGGTCAAAGTGAAAACAGTGTCTTTAAATTCCCACGCTAATCGATAAAATATATTTACTATTGATACTGGTTTCAAGGTTGCGTTGGTTTGCTGTGCACTGATGTGGTAGTGGTCTACCACGTCTGCATTTGTATAAGTGCTACGTGTTTAAATTTAAAAAAAAACTGAGTAAAATCGCAGGTAGAGCGGTTAAAATTTAGTATACTGACTTAACGTGTAATGGGCAAGAGAAGATGACTAAAAAAAATACTAGATAACGGAAGGCAAAAAAACCGTAAAAAGGTATTTAATATTTTGGTAAATAGGTATCAGAAAAATTAGGTTCTCCATTAAATATTATTTCAACTTGTAATTTCGGAGCAAGAGCAATGTTTTATAATAAGTTACGTTATATTTCGTATTAACTAAATCCTGTCTCAAAAATCACCGTTTCAGAAACTGTTACTAAAATAAGCTTACCAATATTTTTTTAGGAATTAGAGATAATTATTGCACAGCTCACAGACGCTAAATAGTATAAAATAAGTATTAGAGTAATAACAACTGTATAACAAGTTTTTTTTAACACGCATTAGCGGAAAGGGCTTACACTTCGGTGGACGCACTTCGATCGAAATCATCATTTCAGCCGAAAGACGTCCACTGCTGGACATAGGCCTCCCCCAAAAGGGGGGTTTCGATCGAAATAAACAATCTCAATCTCGCTAAGGCATTTAGGTATGTTCATTAATCTGAACCTTTGCCTGTCGTCCACTGAAGTCTACCGGACCTTAATCTATTTACACGCTCAGCAAAAGAGGACAGCAAATATAGAATAATAAAGAAGTATGAAGGTGCATGCCTGTATCATGGCAGAGCTGCAAAATAAATAAAAAAAATACTACTAAAAAACAAGGACACACTAAAATAATATACTTATGTTTTTGTGTTTATGCAATAGGACATCTCAGCTCAAATATATACCCACATATTACCCTATATTCAACCATTAACAGTATTATACAAATTAAGCTTGTAAACTAATATCAGTAAAGTCCACAATTATATTTAAACACTAAACAGCAAGTAGCAGTGCAGCCAGCTCAAAATAAAAACGTCAATAATAAAATTAACACAACATTACACAAAACGCAGAAACAGCAAAAATAATACAAGTAAACATTAAGAAACAATTATGCACTTACTCAGCCTAAAATATCTTAGAAAGTACAGCACCTACCAAAATTTAAAAAATATAACAGACTAGCAGGGTCTCGCGGTTTCACCCGCATAAGTGTCGATCCCGTGGGAATATCGCGTAAAAAACTATCCTATGTCCTTTCCCGGGACTCAAAATATCTTTATACCAAATTTCATCTTAATCGGTTCAGCGGTTTAAGCGTGAAGAGGTAACAGGCAGACACACTTTCGCATTTATAATATTAGTATGGATATCTTCAAAGCAAAATGTCTCAGAGCTCCCGACGTGTTTTATGAGTCACTTGCATTGCTGGTCTGAGCTGGTTAACAGAATTTAAAGGTATTGATTGGCCCACTTTGTGGTAGATAATGACCAATGACATCAAACTGTTATGGATAAAAATATCAACCTACTTATTAACTGTCATCGATTTCTGTGCAATGGTTATATCGGCTATCCAGTATCATCTACTACTACTACACACTAATCTATACTAGTAATTAAAAACCGGTCAAGAGCAAGTCGGACTCGCGCACTGAGGGTTCCGTATCATGATGTTTTTAATTTTTCATCGGCGAGGCCTATATTCGTCAGAGAATTCTAACACTGTGCACTGCGGTGTAGAATATTGCAGTTTTAGGTCAGCGCCATCTCTTGACCGATAGTGGAACTAATGTAACTTTTGTTGATGATTTCTGAAAAAGTGTGCTATTTAGAGATTTCGTTTTATTTTTACCCGTCTGCGTCAGAAGGAGGGTTATGTTTTTCGAATGTATGTATGTATGTATGTATGTATATTTTTTTGGCACGCTCTGTAGCCTAAACGGCTTGATCGATTTCAGCTTGAGAGGTGCCGTTAGATTCGTCTTAATTGTGAGAGTGACACTGGGTATATCGAAATTGAAAAAAAAATTAAAATGGCCGCTTTTTTGCATAATAATATGTGTTCAAAAAATTTTGTTTTCTCAAAACCTATCGAGTGGGGTATCAAAATAAAGGGTTTTAAAAGGTGATTACAAAAATATATATAACTTATAGGGTTAAAAGTAATTCGAAGTGAAAATCGTAAAAAACACGTAAGTACCAAGAACTAAATCGTCTGCGAAATCTTTCACATTTATTTTGTAAACTAAAAAGCTGGAAATAAAAAAAAGTTATTTAAAGAAATAAAAAACCCGACTGCGGTAATAAAATGAAAAGCTAAAAACAAGCCTATTTTAAATTAAATAAAAGTTGGAAGCAGGCGAGACCCATATCATTTTTTAGGGTTCCGTAGCCAAATCGCAAAAACGGAACCCTTATAGATTCGTCATGTCTGTCTGTCTGTCCGTCCGTATGTCACAGCCACTTTTCTCCGAAACTATAAGAACTGTACTGTTGAAACTTGGTAAGTAGATGTATTCTGTGAACCGCATTAAGATTTTCACACAAAAATAGAAAAAACAACAATAAATTTTAGGGTTCCCCATACTTAGAACCGAAACTCAATTTTTTTTTTTCATCAAACCCATACGTGTGGGGTATCTATGGGTAGGTCTTCAAAAATGATATTGAGGTTTCTAATATCATTTTTTTCTAAACTGAATAGTTTGCGCTAGAGACACTTCCAAAGTGGTAAAATGTGTGTGTCCCCCCCCCCTGTAACTTCTAAAATAAGGGAATGATAAAACTAAAAAAAATATATGATGTACATTACCATATAAACTACCACCGAAGATTGGTTTGAACGAGATCTAGTAAGTAGTTTTTTTTTTTAATACGTCATAAATCGTAAACCACAATTTACCATTCATTCAATCAACTCAAAAATAAAAAACATTTAATTTCATAAACATAAACCTTATGCATAAACCCGGATGTTACGGAACCCTCGCTGCGCGAGTCCGACTCGCTCTTGCCCGGTTTTTTTTAATATATTTTCAAATTCAAATTGGTCCCGCCTGCTTCCAACTTTTAATTAATTTAAAATAGGCTTGTTTTTAGCTTTTCATTTTATTTCCTGTAATGTTTACATAAACTTCTAACACGTAGAATAATTACCGATTTTTCTCATTGCAAACTTCGGAGATAAAGGGGGTGGACGGTATTATTTTTTACATTTTTCATCAAAAGTCGAAAACTATGAGGCCTAAAAAAAAAGAAAAAATGTTTGAGAATGTGCAAACTGCGCTCTTTCATATGACACCCCACATGCCCTAGTTACCCCACTTCGAATTTTTCAGTCCCTGTTGCAAAAAATATACTTACATGATGTATTTTTATTTCTTTCTTATTTGCAAAATAGTTGGCAGGTAGTTGGTAGGTACGTCATAAAAAACTATTCCAAATTTCAAGTTGATAGCATTAGTAGTTCTTGAGATATCCAGCTGTGACAGACACGACAGACAGACAGGCTGAGTCTCACCATAAGTATCTAAACACACTATGCCGAAGTTACGCGACCGAAGTTCGGCATGATTACGCCTGCAATGCTATTTGAATTACTGACAACACATTATGCCGAAATTACGTTGCGTTAAATAGCATTGAAATAGCATTGCGGGCGTAATCTTGCCGAACTTCGGTCGCGTAACTTCGGCATAGTGTGTTTAGACACTAAGGGTTCTGTTTTACCATTTTGGTAAGGAACCCTAAAAGAGATTTTTTGTTTGTTAGTTTGAACGCGGTAATCTCCGGAACTACTATTCTGAATTCTGCCTAGCCCAATAATTCTTCTCAAGGTTATAGACTAATAAAAAGAGTCAGAAAGAACGCTAAGTAATAGCGCGGGCCGGCGATGCGATACGACGCGGTGGGTCCGGGGACATATTATATTGTTAAAAGAAGATTTAGTAGTAGTTGTTTTACTCTAGCTTCAGCCTTCAAGTCTTGTCATATGTCAAAGTCAAACTCAAAGCATTTACATAATTCAAATTGGCACACAAAAGGCACTTTTGAATGTCAACATTTACATAAAAAAATAGAATTAATTTTAGTTGCCCCTTCTGAAAGGTAGTATAGAGAAGAATAGGAAAGAAACTCCAGTTTTACTCTTTTAACATGTTTTACAATATTTTGATACATGGTACTTACCCACATATTTACAAACATTGTAAAAGTATATGATTTTCCTACAATTTTAACAAGTAAAAAGTCAATGCGAATTAAAGTAATAACAGAATGTAAATCAAAGTCATAAATTAGACAATTAAATTACCAACCAGTTTGATTTTGTCTAGACTCTTAGATTCTCCTATGGAGTGGGACCAGCATGTTTCCAAGCATTCTTATCTTGGATATAATCCTCTAATTTGTAACGTGCTTGTTTACAACATGTACCTACTTTCAATGAGATTTAAATTTTCTTCAGTTAATTGCCATATAACAAGGTACTTTGTTGTAACATTTAACACTGTTCCCCATAAAAGATGCTTTAGCTAATCTGAAAAATGGTTCATCTATTTAAAATTATGTCTATCATTTATCTTATAGAAGAAGGTGTAGAATTTTTCTTACATGACATCCGGTGGATGACCAAAGAAGTGGAGGGAAACTAGGGAAATTACTCCTATTCTTGATTCCCAATTAAGCAGATTATGTATTACAAACTTTTCACTACATGCACCAATAATAATTCAGAAAATTTATCTTAAAAATATTAAAAATGCTAAGTTAATGAAGTAACTTGACTTGGTTTTGGTGCATGTGGTTGTCCCATGGGGATTTTACAAAGGCAAGAACTATATTAGTGTCATCTGAAGCAGATGTTGTTCAACAGTTATGTACTTTTAAACCTATGGAGACAATATTCCTAATAAATTAACAATGTTTTGTTCTAGATATTAAAAGTTTTTTTTTTACAGTTTTCAATATTAGTACAGGTAGTTTCATAATTTATATTTAATTATTAATTAGTTTCATTAACAAGGCCAGATTTTAATAGTTGATATTTTTTATTTAAGCTGAAAGCACTAGTGAAGCCCTCATAATTCAAATTTATTCTTAGGTTTTTTGCTACTTGCAGGTCAGTGTCAGGTTCAATGTTGATCAAAATATGATTTATGTCCTAGTTTATCATTTGTGACTTTGAGTGATGGCAATATAAATATGTAAGCCAGCACACGCTTTATATTTCTGCTTGTGTCTAGTTTTTATGTTTTTTTAGGGTTTCGTACCCAAAGGGTAAAAACGGAACCCTATTACTAAGACTTCGCTGTCTGTCCGTCTGTCTGTCACCAGGCTGTATCTCAAGAACCGCGATAGCTAGACTGTTGAAATTTTCACAAAGTATGTATTTGTGTTGCCGCTATAACAACAAATACTAAAAACAAAATAAAATAAATATTTAAGGGGCTCCCATACAACACATGTTACATGTTTAGGTTAGGCGTTTTTGCCTTGTGGTACGGAACCATTCGTGTGCGAGTCCAACTCGCACTTAGCCAGTTTTTTGTATATTGACATGTATTAGTAGTATGTAGATTATTGTGACATGTATTTTATTCCTTGTTTACTAACATAATTTTTAAGTGTACTTACTAACATATATATGGATCTCTGTGTCTGACTTAAATAAATTATTATTATTTCGTTTATTTATTTACATCATCATTCTCCTGCCCTTATCCCAATTTATTTGGGGTCGGCGCAACATGTCTTTTTCTTTCATACTTCCCTATTAGTCGTCATCTCGGTAGTCACCCCCTTTCTAACCATATCATCATTCACACATTCCATCCATCGTTTCTTTGGTCTTCCCCTACTCTTATAGCCGTCGACATCCATACTCAAAACTCTCCTCATGACATTTTCCTCATTTCTTCATACATTTTTAAATATTTCAATATAAAAAATAGCTATAAAAAAACATTTAAAAATATAAAAAATAGTGATCCGCTGGTGTCGGGAGCAGGGTCCAAGCTACCGGTGGTTAGGGCTCCAGAGACAGGGACCTCCTCACAATGCGAGCCGTATCGAGGAGTACTGCCTTCTGAATCAGGCCCTTGATCCAACCGCCTAACGAGAGCCTCTATAGATGTTGATCGAGGCTTTCGGCCGATACGACAATCGATTAATAATAATAATCGATTATTAATCTATTATCAATTATTATTATTATAATTATGACAAATAATTTAATTAAATGTTTTGTGTTGCATAATGTAATTTTTTTTGCATAGGTACTATTGTTAGAATCAAATTTTTCTGACTGAACAGGCAGCTTTGCTACTAGGGAGTTTAATGCGCCACTTTTTTTCCAGTCCCAGCTTAACCACTAGGAAGTGGTGAAAGGCGGGCGTTTTGGGGGACTGTCTTATGTCATTTTGACGTTCAAAAAGTGCAATTTTTTAGACTAGTTTTAAAAGCGACATTTGATTTTGTGTCCTTAGCATATCCCCCTTTAGTTGACTAAACTTAATGTGGGGATTTTTGCTGGCAATATAAGTATACCGGGTGGATTTTTGAGATCGGGCAGTTAGCCTTATTAGTACATATTATAGTATTTTATGATAAAAAATAATAATGCATATTTGTTCAGTTTTTTTTTTTTTTGGTTAGTCTGTCCATCGTGAAATACGTAGTAAGTTGGAGTTTATTTCAAAGTTTTTAGCGATTTCTGTCTTTTCACTCAGCCCTCAGTTATTCTAATCACACTAATATTATAAAGGCGAAAGTTTGTGAGTGTGTGTGTGTGATTGTGTGTGTGTTCTTCACGCTCAAACGGCTGGACCAAGTTTGATAAAATTTTGTATGGAGGTAGCTGACACCCTGGATTAACATATACTTTTTATCCCGACATTCCCACGGGATCGACACTTATGCGGGTGAAACCGCGGGGCGCAGCTAGTAATCCATAAAAGAAACAGGATTGATTGGCATAAAATCTGTAAATGTAGATCACAGCATCTCAAAAAATATAAGGATAATCTCCTAAGACCCCTTACTGTCCCGTTTCAAAATTCACTCTGTTTATAGATAAGTGACAGATGGTAGTATAAAGCTAGGTAACCAGCAACATTTTTTAATTAGATGGGCTGCGCCTCAGATGCCAGCCTAGAAAGAGGAGGCGAGATGACCTGGACGCGTACCGCGAGGGCTGGTTCGAGGCCGCGTGAGTAAAGAGTTCCTGGAAGCACTTGGTAGAGGCCTTTGCCTATTACTAGGATGTTTAAAAAAAAACTAATTTTATCTAGAATTCCTACTTATGTAGGAATTCTAGATAAAATTAGTATTTTTTTTAGAGCTCTAGATATTTAGACAAAGCATTTTATGCGAAGCAGTTCCGTTGTTGACCAAGGAAACTGCAACTTTTCTTCTATAGAAATAATGACAAAAGAGTGTGTTTCTTTAATACTAGACAATCAATTTCACCTAGATTTTAATATGCACAATAAACAAACATACAAGCACAATGCGCATTGACATGGAGTTGTGGACACCAGCCGGTATTACCTACCTACCTAATATGCTCTTAATATTTCTTGTTTTCTATAAGTTTGAATTCAAGATCCATACCACAGATTATACCTATTATGTTACACTCATTACTTTCAAAATTTCTATGGAGCAAATCAGTTATTTATTATTAATTATTTGGGACCTCCAACAAAGGGGATCAAAAGACAGTACTGAGCCTACTATTTGTGATAATTTTTAGGGTTAACCTGAAACTTATATGATGTAAGTATATACTGGTGAAGTATCTGATAATAATATACCTTCCTACATACTATATTGATGCCGAGCCTGGAGTGCATAACTAAGAGACAGGTACTACATACATATAATTATATAAATTATATTGGTGAGTTTCTGCATGATTTATACCGTACTGCGCAGAAAGTGGAATAATAAAATAAGCTTTGTACCTACCACAATTTGAGATATGTGTAGGCTGAAGATATCGTGATAAAAGAGTAACTCGAAAAACGGTTGAAAAAATTTGGCAAAAATAACTTACCTCATCTTCGACTGAGAACCGGTGATTATTGGAATCTAATGTTTTTATCGTAAACTCAATCATTTTTTACACGAAACATGTACGCCCATGGAAGGCAGATAATTTGACGCGTGCCTAAAAACAACAAAAACCACGTTTTAAAACGTTTCAGATTGTCCACTTTCACACTTAAGATATTGCACCATAATTATATCGATTACTCACGCCAATCACAATGAATTTTTTAAGTAAATTGCTGACGATTTAAAATTATTTTTAATCGGATCGGAGTATGCATTTGATGCCTGATGGTGACAGCAATCAAAAGGCAGAGTTGCCAGTTTACAATTGTTAGAAACGAAATGGTAGTTCACTTCACTAGTAAGCAGGGACTTGAAAACGAAATCAATTTCGTTCCGTTAGAACTAATGTTATCGTATAACGTTCCAAAATTTGTAACGATACTAAAACCTAAAAATATCAATAACGTTACAAAGAAAAACGTTATAGAATATAATTTTCGTAGAACAATACTATAGGACAAGTAACGTTATAGGTATCAGTAACATTAAGCTTATCTGCTTGTAATAACGTTACAGGTGAAACGTTACAGATTCATTTGTAACGTTATTCTTCATACTTTTTTGTCTTTTTCGTCATCTATAAAGTCATGAAATCATGAAGCTGGCAAAGTTGAGTATCGAAATGAATAACGTTATTATATCGTTACACTAATAACGGTATATTGATTACAATTATTTTTATTAAACAGTTTAAGATTTCGTTCCGTTTGACAGTATCGTTTGTGACCCGTACTGGCTCAACACTCAGAAGTAAGGATTTTGAAGAATAGAAAACACTTTATACTGATCAGTTTTATTGCAGTAGGTATTAATATTAGAATTACAGCAGTACAGTACTAAAATTAATTATAATAAAGTTAAAGTAATGATTATCCAAGTGACTAGCACCGATGTTGGAGCCCGAATGGCTGGGCATGGCGGGCATATAACTTAAATGCCCGCTGACTATTTTTATATCCCCACCATTTCATTTGCTTAAGGTTGGTAGGCGATAACTGTCAAAGTCTCGACCAATCACATGAAGTCAATACAACTACTTTTAATCATATAAGTTTATAGAAATAATTGTAATTAGTCAACAAACATAAATAATTGTAGGCATAGTTTAATATTTATAACAGCTCGGCCATCCGGTTTCCAACGAGTCCCTCGTTGTTATGTATTACAAAACAAAAAAAACATTATATATTTCATCATTATAAATTATAAATAAACATAACATATGTAATTATGAATGATTACATTGAACAGAAATTAACTCATTAGTCTTTATCGAATAATTTTTTTTACTGTACCTAAATCATCATAGTAGCACATTTTATTATATGAATAAATCTCAAATTAAATTACATAACAATAGATTTACATAACCTTAAAAGAAATGTTTATAAAACATTCTATATTTTCATCATTATAAATTATAAATGAACATAACATATGTACCTAATTATGAATGATTATATTGAACATAAATTAACTCATTAGTCTTTATTGAATCATTTTTACTGTAAGTCATCATAGTAGCACATTTTATTATCTAAATAAATCTCAAATTAAATTACATAACAATAGATTTACATAACCTTAAAAGAAATGTTTATAACCTTTGAGGATATCGGTTACCTGATATCCCTAACTCAAAGTACATAGATAGTTATTAGATTAATTGTAAGTCATTATAGTAGTAATTACATCACATTTTTTTTTCTAAATAAAGCTCAAAAGTAGTCACTACAATAGATTTCTCTACTCCTAAATTAATTTATTAATCCATGACCTTGATTAACAAATTGCTTATAACCTTTAAGGGTGTCGGTTACCTGACACTCTTAACTTAATCGATATCTTATAACAGCAGTATATGTATTGGTCCATGACCTTGACCAGTAAATATACTGATGCACCAATTGCTAAAATGAGAGGCATCTGTTACCTGATACCCCTCACCAACTCATTAGTACATGACCCTAACCGATGAATCGGTATTTACTAGTCCATGACGTTGACCAGCAAATATTTTAGCCATTAGTACATGGAATAAGTTAGATGATACATGACATTAATCATCGAAACTTAAAACACCATTAGCATTACTTTTCACTACGACTCTTAGTGTACATATTAGAAATACACAACGTAATTGACGTCGAAAAATTAAATGAAGTGTCCTTAATTACCTGCTTATTTAATTCTATGTACAATTTCATTTTCATCATTCGTCTTCATTAATGCAAAAGTATTTACTATACATCTATTTACAACTCTTCACATTCAGATTCACAATCATTACGCTCGGATTCACAATCGGTTGATACGGGTTCGTTAAAACAGATCCATGGGAATATTTTATCAATAGCTACCACAGCCTCGTACCTCTTAGTAGTTTTTGTAAGAGGTGTGTCCTCGACCACGAACCTATCGTTGGGGAGCACCTTCTTAATTCTGTAAGGGCCTTTACATTTAGGTTCGAGCTTCTTAGACTGCCCCTCTATTCCTGTCACGGCTCTTACTACTCTAACTAAATCACCTTCTTTGAAACGCATTCCTATTTTCCTGTACCTATCATACCGTTCCTTGTCCTTATCCTGTTGTGTCCTAATAAGCTCACCGGCCGTTGCCCTAGCATCGTCCAGACTCTCCCCGACCTCAGACGCAACTTCATTTATAATATCATTTAACAAACCTTCAGATGGGTTAGTTAGATTTCGCCCGAAAAGAAGCTCCGCTGGAGTCTTTTTGGTGGTGGCGTGTACAGTGGTATTGATACCCAACTGTATGTCTGGTAAATGTTCATCCCATAAACCATTTGGCTTGTCGTGGTTCATTGCCCCGAGCGCTGCCAAAATGGTGCGGTTGTACCGTTCCACTTGGCCATTCGCTCGGGGTGTGGCGACAGCATTGAGCACGTGCTTTATACCACATGATTGAATAAATGTTTTAAACTGCCTACTAGTGAAGCTTGTCCCCTGGTCCGTAATCAAACGGGTTGGCACGCCAAAGTAACTAAAATGTTCTCTGAATACCCTAATGCTTGTGGCTGATTTGGTATTTCGCACAGCGGTGATGTCAACAAATTTAGTAAACGCGTCTATAATAACAAGAATGAATGTATTACCACGCTTGGTGCGGATAAAAGGACCGAGGTGATCCGCATGTATAGTGTGAAATGGAATGATAGCTTTCGGGATGGGATGTAGTTCACCGGCCTTGGCACCACTTGGCAGCTTGTGATGTGCGCACTGAAGGCAAGCCGAGACGTATTTTTTTACAAACCTTCTCATTTTTGGAAACCAATAAGTAGCTTGTAAACGTGCCAAAGTTTTGTCAAATCCGAAGTGTCCCACATCATCATGATTGGCTTTCAGTAGTTGCCATCTGGTGCCACTTGGAACAACCCAACGGATAGTATTTTCGTCAATTATACGGTATACCCGCCCATTTACAAGCTTGTAATTTTTGAATATGTCAACGGAATCTTTACATTTGGGGTCGCCTAAAATATCCGCGATATTTCTAATGTCTTCGTCCGTCTGTTGCACCGTTGCAAGCCAATTGTCAGTACCTACTGAAAGTACATCTAACACGTGATCAACGTCTGGAATACCGTCTATAGCACCTCTACTAAGGGCATCTACGTGTGCCATTTTGTCACCAGGGCGGTATTCTATCGAGCAGTCGTATTCTAAGAACTGCAGCCACCAGCGAGCAATTCGTGGGACTAAGTCGCGTTTACTTAAAGTGGTACGCAAAGCGTTGCAGTCCGTAACTATGGTGAATTTAATACCGAGTAAGTAATGTCTGAACCTATTCAATGAGGTAATAATAGCGAGAGTCTCTAACTCGAAGGAGTGTAGTTTTTGCTCATCAGGACTGGTTTGCCTGCTATAATAAGCAATAGGTTTGAACAACCCAGACTTGTCCTGTTGCATTAAAATGCCGGCTACTCCGTACTTGCTAGCGTCGGTGTGGAGTTGGGTTAGTGCACCAGGATCATAAAGTCCCAGGACCGGTCTTTGTACTAAAATCTGTTTTAATTTCTCAAACGATTCCAGTTCTTCACTACCCCAACTCCAGGAAGAGTCCTTCCTCAACAGACCAGTCAGAGGTCGTGCTATTAATGCGAATCCCGCGACAAACCTTCTGAAGAAGCTAGCAAGACCTAAAAACCTCCTAACTTCGTGAACATTTGTTGGCGTAGGGAATTTGGAAATGGCGTCTGTTTTAAGCGACCCTGGTCTAACACCCTCTGAACTGACTTCGTACCCCAGGTAGTCTATTTTGTCATAAAAAAAATTACATTTGCTCATTTTAAGTGTTAACACATTGAAGGACACTGAACGCCTATAGACGTAATAACAATAAAACTTCTATTGTGTCTCGTTCAGTGTCCTTCAATGTGTTAAACCACTTTTTGCCAGTAACCGCAGCACCTCCTCCAAACGTACCATCCCCTCATCGAATGACTTGGCAGGAATCAGGATATCGTCCATGTAGACCAATGCATAAGATGAAGCAGGTGAATTGTGGATGATCTTATTCATTGTACGCTGGAAGACTGATGGTGCGTTTACTAACCCAAAGGGCATCCTGTTGTACTCGTATTGACCTTGAGGGGTCACAAACGCAGTCTTCTCCCTAGAACCTTCAGCTATTGAGATCTGATAATATCCAGACGCTAAATCGAGAGTAACAAATAGTGAACTTCCTGATAGTAAGTCTAACTGGTCCTCGATACGTGGGAGAGGGTAGTGCTCTTTCTTTGTTTTACTATTTAGAGCACGGTAGTCCACACATAACCTCTTCTCCCCAGATTTTTTGTTAACTAGGACTATAGGGCTCGCGTACGGACTGTTTGACTCCCTTATAATGCCGCCTTCTAACATATCCTTGATCATATCTTGAACTAATTGGCGTTCGGTAAAGGACAAGCGGTATGGACGGTAAACGACAGGATCGGGGTCATCCAGTTGAATCACCATTTCACTTTCCGTTGTAAACCCCAGATCTTTTAAACTACTGGAAAAACAATATTTATATTTATCCAACAAGACCTTTAATGACTCTTTTTGATCCTTTGTTAAATTTTCCCCGCAGCTGATTTGTGATTCATCTATGGGCGACTGATTGCTAAAATCTAATTTTTGAACCTTTAGGCTCTCAGCTAAAGTGTGGCTCCTAGTTAGAAGACTACCCTTCTCTATAACCTGATGGTTGTCACTGATATTCTGAACGAGAATCCTACCCGCACCTTGCGTCAATTGATACTCGCCGGGCAACAAGTAATGTTCACGACCTTCAATATTGCGCACGGTTCCATTCACATAAATTTTTCCCGAGAAAGAATTAAGCGAGCTAACTGGGATCGCCTTTAATTCGCCGCATCCTATGCGAGTCTCCTCTATGCATAAAAGCGGACAAATCAAAACAGGCTCCTCACTAACCCGCTGAAAAATGACATCCGTTTCTGTCTTTACTATTTTGACCGAGGGTCTTTCGGTGAAACTGTGACCTAGTAGTACAGGGCAATTAATTAAGTAATCATCTACTACCAATATCTCCACGTGATTTTCTTCTACACCCTGCACTTCGATCGTGACATTAGCCTTGCCAAGGGGGTTATATGGCACGTTACCTATACCTCTTAATAGTGGCACTTCTCCTACCTTCCAGTCTAGTCCTAAACGCTGAGCTTCACTGAGACGGACCAAAGTACCCTCGCTTCCCAAATCAACGAGACATTCTGAAAACAACCCATTTATTTTAATAGGCATTTTATACTTGGCACTTGAATCGCCGGTGTTTTCTACTTTCAATATTGCTTTTGGTTTATCGTTGGTACTTTGCTTTGTCCCAGGGCAGTCAGTGTCCTTATGTCCTAATAAATTACATTTAGAGCATTGAATCTTCGGTTTTGTGCATCGAAAGAATGGGTGACCGGGTTCTTTACAATTGTAGCAGACCATACCGGATCCCGTTGACTTCTGAGAGCTGTGACCTACTTTATTACCGGTAAATGCGTTATTTTGTGATCGCCTGTCTCTATCTTTAACCTTCTGCTGCTCGTTTGTGGACCTATCTTGACCTATTTTTACTGTCTTCAAAAATTTAAGTAGCAATTCCGGTTCCGTAAATTCTGCTCCTTGTGCTCCTAACCTAACACCACGATCTTCTATACCTGCTATGACGCAATCAACTGCACGTTTTCCCGATATTTCGCAACGATTAAGAAGATTCATTTTAGCATAGTAATATATCTCCAATGACTCCCCATAGCGTACCTTTTTATTGAGCATTTCCGTTAGTAAATCTGCATAATTATCCCTAGTTGGAAAAGATTCCTTCAGCTTTAGCTTCCACTCTTGCCAAGAAAATAGTAGTGAGGGTAGACCCTGATACCAGGTTTTGGCTACCCCTGTTAATTTCGGTAGGGCATAGTGGACTACTTGTTTATCGTTCCAACCATAGATCTGTGCACATTCGTCTACCTTATGAAGCCACGTATCAACCGTTTGTTCCTTACATAGGGGGTCAAAATCAGGAATTACGTTATTTAAAACAGGAAACCTATCGCGACCGCTTACATTATTCATACCCTTAAGCACATTAATAAAGTTCTCAATAAACATATTATTTGACTCACGCTCACAATGTTTTTCTTCATGGGACGGTGTACGAAGGCGAGAAGCTCTGCTCCTAGGTGTATGCCTGGGTTCCGCGTGGCACGACTCGTGCCGCCCTGGAGTGCGCGACCGTGTCCTGGAGCGCCCAGCGCGACGACTTGCCCTTCTTGAACAGTGTAGCCGGGAAGGAGACCGACTAGTCGCCAGTCGCGATCGTCTTCCTTTCGACCGCCTGGACCGCGACAGACGTTTTCGGCTGCCACAATTTTCTTCAGGTGAACGCGTATGCCCTCGACCCTGACTGCGGCTTCGAGTTGCATCACGACATCTTAGTGGCGGCGTCAGCGTCTCGCGAGGGGTCCGTCTAGGTCCATCACATTCTCTTCGAGAACTAGACCTAGGTTCATCCATGTTCTCGCGGCTTCAACATATAAAACAAAGAAACACCTGAGTTAATAAACTGCGCTTAGATGAAACTTGTAAACAAGATTTTTATTGGCCTGCACATACTTTATTATAGACCATCAAACATGTCCATCCCCAGGGAGTAACCCTGGCAGGATTAACATGCATGACTAACCATATAAACCTCCGGAATGTCTCCGTTACGGTAAATATAGTTCAATTCCTCAAATTATAAACCGAAATATCAAACATGTTCATCCCCAGGGAGTACCCTGGCAGGATTAACATGCATGACTAACCATATAAACCTCCGGAATGTCTCCGTTACGGTAAATACAGTTCAGTTCCTCAAATTACAAGCCGAAATATCAAACATGTTCATCCCCAGGGGGTACCCTGGCAGGATTCACATGCATGACTAACCATATGAACCTCCGGAATGTCTCCGTTACGGTAAATACAGTTCATTTCCTCAAGTAATTAAAATAAAACTATCGACTTTAAAGAGAGGCAGGCAATCGTGAAGGAAGACAAAAAAAAAATACGTTACAGGAATAAACTTGTAGCCTACTTTATTTACTTTAATATTGCAATTTGCATTAATATGATTAATGAGGGTAGGCAGCACAATTAAAATAAAATGAATAAAGCACACTTACATTTTCTACGTACGCCAAATACTTAATTAAGCGTATCTCCAATCCTTTTGTGGGCACTAGGTTGCTATCCCACTTCTGAGATGTGACCCGTACTGGCTCAACACTCAGAAGTAAGGATTTTGAAGAATAGAAAACACTTTATACTGATCAGTTTTATTGCAGTAGGTATTAATATTAGAATTACAGCAGTACAGTACTAAAATTAATTATAATAAAGTTAAAGTAATGATTATCCAAGTGACTAGCACCGATGTTGGAGCCCGAATGGCTGGGCATGGCGGGCATATAACTTAAATGCCCGCTGACTATTTTTATATCCCCACCATTTCATTTGCTTAAGGTTGGTAGGCGATAACTGTCAAAGTCTCGACCAATCACATGAAGTCAATACAACTACTTTTAATCATATAAGTTTATAGAAATAATTGTAATTAGTCAACAAACATAAATAATTGTAGGCATAGTTTAATATTTATAACACGTTATAGCCAAGGAATTAGTTTTGTTACGATCCTGGTGGAACGGTACAAATTATCGGTACTGGAACTACGCGTAACGTTATTTTGAGTAACGTTTCAAGTCCCTGCTAGTAAGACATTTGGTCCAATATAGCTTGGTACTTTGGTAGACGGTAGTAACTAGTAAACGATGAAATTTGGAACTTGATTGACTAAAATGTACTAAACTTGACAGTTTGGGTGACATTTGCTAGGACAAGTAGCGCCGGCGCCGTCACAGTAGACCAAAAGATACTGGGCCTAGAAGGTCTTACTAAAAAAAAAAACGACGGGTTGCACTCCGGGACTGCCGGCAGAAGTGAAAACTTGAATATTAACGTTGCTTACTGTAACTGTAACCGTAACCGTAACTGTAACCGTAACTGTAACTGTATGTCTCTAGAAGTCTGTCCGTCTGTCTGTAATTTGATCCAAAATTCGTAACATTCCAAAATATCAAAAATAAGTATACATACTTATTTTTGATATTTTGGAATGTTACGAATTTTCGATCAGGGTCACGTGTCATCTTATGATCAGGGTCACGTCTATAGATGGGCAATCCACCCGGGTTTAAACCCGGTTCTTTGATAAACACCCAATTTTGTGAGTGTTTATGGGTGTTTACGGGTGTTTATCGGGTGTTTATCAAAAGCACCGGTTTTAAACCCGTTGGACTGCCCATCTATAGCACGTGTTATCTTACGAATCTTACGATACGGGTCACGTGTCCTGACGCGAGTTTAAAATTTTTTACCCATTACAAAAAAAGTGTACAACGCTACTAAAGAAGTTTTCACTTCAAAAAAACTCATAAATCAATACGTGGGCTGGGCGGTGCGCCATTCTGTGAGCTATGAACCATAGAGTTTTCGTATCGACATTGTAGTATCAAGTAGAATCAAAACGTAAAAGACCATGTTATTAGTTTTCTAGATATATACATAACATTTTTAAAATACTGTATTTAAATATTTTGATATCTAAAAATCACTGATATAGATTAAAGAAGAAATTTTCGGGAACATGCAGGGCCCGCGACATTCAAATTTCTTAACTGATTATTATTTACATCTCTGATCGATAGTCGTAATTATGTCATATTAATATATGACATAATTACGACTATATAGTAATTTCAACATTCAACCTAACGCAGACCTGTAATTTGCAGAAAAAGTCGTGCGAAAATTTAAATTTCGCGGGCTACCCTGAAGCATCCGGTAAAAGCTAATTTTTGAACGATTTATTTCAATCATCATTAATTTTGATCGGTTCTGAGTATTTTGGTTAGTTTATACGGTACTTAATATAAAGACATACATTGTAGCGCATATTTGCATATTCGTGACATGAAGTTGCAGTAAGTAATTTCTTTAGCAGATCGTTGCGTTTTGTACCACATTTCTGAACGTTTGTACTATGAACGATGAACGTGAATGCACTAGCTTCAGTGTTGCCAACTTTATTTTTACAAACCCACCAAATGAGGCTTCGTGACCCACTAGAAAACCACTAAACTTAACGTTCTCTCAAATCACCAGAAAACCACTAATCCAACTGAACCAATCTCGTGCTAAGTGCACGTTCAAACACAATTATACAGGGTTATTGGTAAAACATTAACAACCTCTTAAGAGGTCATTGTATACGTACTCATCATTATGAACAACTTTTGCTATGGGACCAAACCTGAAATCGCGAAAAAAAATCAGCTGTTTATGTTCGTAACTTCGTATAACTCTTCAAAATGCCGGGAACAGATGATTTTTTTTTTTTTCGCGATATCAGGACTGGTCCCCTTAGTAAAAGTTGTTCATAATGATGAGTACAATGACCTCTTAAGAGGTTGTTAATGTTTTACCAATAACCCTTTATATTCTGGGAAATGTTGAACGTATACTTGGCGTAACTTTTTACAGAGAATCTGTTTTTGTTACTTATATTTCCTAACTTTAGGGGATATACATGTTATATCAGACAGACACTAGGTACCTATTTCGGGGAATCCCCGAAAATCACTACCTTAGTTCTGTAATGTTGTGCTGCCTACACAACAAACAAATTATACACTTGTTTCTTAATGATAATGATAAATGCTTTCAAACGTTCTTTCCTAACTAGAGTCTTTTTGTAAATCGTAACTAGTGGTTGAATGTCGTACCACCACTAACTGAAGCAATCAAAGCCACTAGAAAAATCCACTAGCCACTAAACCCAATATTTATTCGCTAAAAGGAAAGTCTAAACCACCACATCTAGTGGAAAATCCACTGAGTTGGCAACACTAACTAGCTTTTCCTTTAGAGACCGCTCCGTTCAAAAGTTTCGCAAAATCTAGAACAAGCAACCTTATAGATTCAATAATAAGGTTAATTCTGATAAAAATATGAAGTGAAGTTGTTAGGTGAACTATGTGCACTAGATAAAATTATGCGTTAGCCCCAGTAGCGGGCCCTAGCGGAAAAATCAATCGGTCAATCGGTCTGCATCAGTCTTTGAATATTCACCTCGAAGATTGATTTGCGCTCGTGAAAGTAAAAATTATTAACATTTAACTGAAGTGCTTTTGCTATCTACTTCCTGATTTTTCAAGTAATCTTGTTTGTTATCGCGTATTTTAGGGTAAATTAAAAATCATAGCATTATGTCGTCCGGTTCCAGTAGCCGAAGAAGCCCCCCGAGAGGCTTGAGCCCGACACCGACTACAAGTAGGACCGCAGGTATGAGAACAATAAACTAAGCTTTTTATGCTAATTATTTACATATTGCACAATTTAATAGTAGGTCGGTAGGTAAATATTAGATGAATTTATTTTAATTAAACATTGCGAATTATAAATTTTAGATGAAAAAACGAGATCATAGAAGCTAAGCTAATAAATAGTGCTTGCAGTTAGATTTTTTGATTTGGGGCTTTGAAGGCAAAGGTGGACAGGGCTTTCCCGCCCCCATTGCCTCCTTTGTCCAACGTTCAATAATTGCACTCTCAAAAAAAACCGGTAGGTACCTACCTAGAATAAATACTTACTTATAAAATTTTCTTTTCTTTTGGTTGGATTTATACCTGTAATACTCCATTTAGGCAATTTATATTATAGGCAATAATCCATCTAGTAGGTATCAAGTAAATATCAAAATAGCCTAAATAAAATACCTACTCGAAAGTCTGCATAATGAATAAACATAGGTAGATACTGAGGTACTTATTGTATGAACTTAGATATCGGAGCCTCGAGGGAGAGGGTAAAGGGCTAAATGGGGTGACGCCGAGGGCGGCGGACGGTGATCGATGCAACTAGACTAGCATCCCCGCTCCCCGGTTCTTCGCCCTAAAGGACATGTATATAAAACTGCAATGACGCATTATCAACCTATGTATAAATGGAATATACGTATGCTACAAACTGCGGAAGAAGACCGAAGCCGATTCGATTTGAGTCGAAACGAGCATGGTTTACGGAATAATACCGATGTACCCACGTGTCGGACTTGTTGGTCGTAACTACTTGAGAAAGAATTCTATTGTTAAAAGGAACTAAAGTAGACCTAATAGGTACTGTGGTGTACTATTAAATGTAACACAACTCAGTGGCAACACTGCTCGAGACAGTCACGGTTTACCCCCCGTGGCGACTAGCGACTGGACGTGCCCATTGGGTTGGTGGGTGTGTACTTACTGACAATCTGGTAGTTTTACTTTAAAAACTACCAGATTGTCAGTAAGTAAATGGCGACGAGTAAAAGCGCAGTAAGTAAAATTACCGCTCAAATTATGTAGGTACTTACGAAAATTGGTCGGCAACAAGTATAATTTTATTGCACAAAGTTATTGAAAAAAATAATAATAATGACCATGATCTAAGCGAACATCCCTAAACGGTCTAGGTCAGAATGACGGGTGTACTGTTACAGAGCTGAATATGTTATATGAAATTACCTCTACCATGAGTTGTTATCGAAAACTTACTCGCTAGCGTCAAACTCGCTAGCGTATTAACGTGGATCGAATAGATTTCGATAATGCTTGCACCATGAGTTTTACGGAGTTTTACGCAGGCGCTAAGGTAAACTCGATAGATCGTGTCGTATGTAACGTCACTTCCTTAAGTTTTGTTTCTTTCTTTCTCAGTAATAAGGAGAGAGAACGGCATATATTATGCTCAAAATGTAGTGCTATCGCCTATGCTTAAAATGTTATGATAGGCAATAATCCGACTAAATAGAATGGTTGGCGGTTAGCATTGAGATAGGAAAAACATGGAGAGGCCGCGTTATTCTATACATACATTTGCTTATACAAATATGAGTGAAATATGATTCAGAATACGAAATATCGTTTTGTCTCGTTCTTTCTAATAAGATAATCGTATTTGATAAAAGAGACAACAATATTTTAAGTTGTTGCTCATTTTGGCAACATTTTGACGTGACGTAGTACAATTGTAGGTAAGGTGCCGTATCAGCCATCTTTTGCGACAAGTTTCGTGGTAGTTTTGCTGTCAAATGGTTGTTTACTTTTTGTATTATTGAGATTTGCGAGAAATATACAAGGATTTTACCTTTTAAAACTGCATGCAAATGTTGGAAAACAACAATTCAACATGTCTGTGTGTTGTATTGTGAAGTGTGGTGCAAGAAAGAATGAAAATCAACCTCTAATGTCTTTGCAGAGGTTAATAGCCGGTTTTCATGCAAAAATACATTTAATAATACACATTCGATGATACAGTTGTGACGCGATTATGAATTTATGGCTAAAGTATTGATATTTGGGTTCATTTCCGTATAATAGACCTTTTTAGTATATTTTGTTAATTCATTTGTTTGTTTACAATAATATGTCAAATGGAATAGGGTTGTACCGTTGCCGTAATTGTTTTCTCCGCTCTCATCGACATATTCTGCGATGTGAACATAAATAATTCTGTGTCTTATTCGGTCCGAGTGACCTTGCCAGGTCCGTCCTCTGGTTCACAGCACCGAAATTAAAATATTTTATTTCACATAAACCTACATGGCCACTTAGGAAACGTCAGTAGCTAGGTCATCATCATCATTTCAGCCGAAAGTCGTCCACTGCTGGACATAGGCCTCTCCCAAAGGGGGGGGGGGGGGGGGGTTGCCATAATCGCCACGCTTGGCAGGCGGTTTGGTGATTGCAGTATAGTTTGGTGGTGAAATGCATAGAGAACGCTGCTGCCATTCTCCGGTACGACCCTTAGTCGCCTTTTACGACACCCACGGGAAGTATGGGGTAGTGCTATTCTTTAAGTCCGGCACCACACAGACTGTGGAGTTTCTTGCCAGTGCAGTAGCTAGGTGCACGGTTCCAATTGGTTGCTTCCTATGGGGAAGAACTGGCAAGAAACTCCACAATTTTTACAATGTTTTCTAATTTGTTAAGTACCTGGTACTGATTTTAATAAATAAATAACTCGTTTTTTATTAAATTTATGGACTATCTGTTTCTCTCTTCTCGCCACTGCAGATTTATTACCGAAAAAACTCAGTGAAAGCTGAAGTGACGGTAACAGAGAGTTTTTACATTTGGTACTTACGCTATCAGATGCATTTATAAGTAGGTATCTTATTATATTGCCATTTGTCTTCACAACTGGTTTGTACATAATACACATTGTTTGTACATAATACAGGTTTGTATGTACATAACTATAATATTTTCTCTGAAAGTTCTAACTCTAATAAAAGATTTTCTTTTTTGACATGTATACCTACCGATAAATAGTTCAGTAATTAACCATGAGTCTTTCGTTTCACGCATCACAAAAGATTATAAATAAAGTATTTTTGCACACTTTATTTTTATGAAAAACTATAAAGTTACCGAAAATAAAGTAACAAACGTTATTATAAAGTATGGTTGGCAACCGTAATTACAACTGACTTTAATTTAGTAAGTTATTATGATCCAAACGTAATAACTAGTAAGACTCATATTTAGTATCGATACTCGATAATATCGATACTTGACTGACACAACCCTAGCAGTGGCAGCCATTTTATGCGACAAAACGAGTTGTAGGTATGCACCCTTTTTTTGTAGGTATTTCCAGTCCATACTTTTTTATGTCAATGGCGGTTAGTGAACTTCTTAAGGTATTTAGTGGTTGTTGAATTTTTATTCCTTATATGTCACTGTTGTGTCATCGAGTGTCGTTTTCAATTTGTAATTTTGTATTTGTTGACATTGTGTTCACGGCGTTTTTTAATAAAATTCAGTTAAATAAGTTTACAGAATGACAATAATACAATGAGGACCAGTATGGCACAATTTTTAGAAACTGCCTGTCGCTTCTGCGCTAAGAATCGCCGGTCATTTGTCGCATGGAGCAAAAAGTTGTGTGATCCAATCTTCCAAAGAAAGATACCTAATTGTTCCGGGTCTGGATGTTTGTGCATGTGATATTTGTGTTTGTAAATGCACCCACGATACAGGGGAAATCCTAGTGTCCAATGTTTAAAGAAAAAAATGTGTAGTTAGTAGGTAACAAGTATGTGTTTTTATGTCAATTTTAGTGTTCCTTATTTTGTTAAATATGCTGTATGTTTCCCATATAATAATAAAATAAATGAAAAGGTCGTATAAGTAAAATGTCTTTTATTTAAATTTAAGTTAATATTCATCACAGAAAGCCTCCTAGGTAGCTACGAAATGCCCCGCCCATTGGTAAGCTAGAATTTCATTTTCTTGTAATTTTGGCTTGAAATTCACGTTCTTTACGTCGTTGGTCTTCAAATTCAGTGGCCGCCAACATATTCCATGCTAAATAAGCTCTTCCAGACATTATTTTGACTCAAAAAACTCAAAAACGTATATAATTTCAATGTAAACATATGTTTCACGCGTCAAAATGCTAGTGAGTGACGTAACTACTATCGTAAGCGTATTTTTCGATAGCGTCTGTCAAATTATTAACTCATGGTGCCGTTTTGTATGGCGACAGCTGAAAAACGTTAGTGACTATCGAATAGATTACGTTAGGTTTCTTACCTATCGAAATCTATAGTGCTCATGGTACGAATTTTAATTCTTTCGGTGACCGCTAGGGGCGCTGTACAATATTTCATACATATTATTTACGTAGACGCTAGCGAGTTTTGGCTGTACAAACTCATGGTAGAGCTACAGAATGACGGGTGTACTGTTACAGAGCTGAATATGTTATATGAAATAGGTATATGAAAGGAATGTACCAGCAATGTACCTGAATGTACCTTTAATGAAATTCAATGTACCTCCAAGAAACAAGAACAATTGTAATAATAAAGTGAGCCGTAGTCCTGACAGTCAGAATGACGGGTGAATACTATAATGAATGTAATAGATAGCTTATGGTTACCTAATATTTACCAGAGGAATGTACCTTCAATGTACCTCATAAAAATATAATCTGAAAATATAATGCGACGAGTAATTAACGAGAAAATCTAGAAAATACATTTTGACGCCTACCAATTTTTAATAGCAATGTGAGTATAGTGTTATTTACTCGTATTGAGAATTGAACGTGATTATTTGAGGATTATTTACATTTTAATACATACCTACATGTGATTTGATAAATAAAAATAATATTGATTAGAAAATGAATTATCATTTAGGTGCTCAACATTTATGAAAACCAGTGAAAATGTCATGCTTTTACAATGTTTGAAAACATTGTAAAAGCAAATTATTATCAAAAGAGTAACCGTGGAGTTTCTTGCCGGTTTTTCTCCACAAGAAACGACCATTTGAAACCGTGCACCTAGCTTCTGACGTTTCATAAGTTAACATCTATATGACTTAATTAACTTAAAAAAAGGAAGAGAGATGTGGTGTACTATTAAATGTTGTGTGCTACAACTCAGTGCTACTGCTCGAGTCAGTCACGGTATACCCCTCGTGGCGACTGGACGTGCCCATTGGGTTGGTGTGTACTTACTGACAATCTGGTAGTTTTACTTTAAACCCTATGCCCCTAATAAGATGGTGAACACCACAGGTACCTACTAAAGTAGATTTAGTACGATTATTATAGATAAGAGCTGAAAGCAAAGTTTAATGCCCGCGACTTACGAGTTGTAATCAGCCTATAATATTCCCACACGTGGGCCTAGTGCGCGTTGGAAGATGTCACATGTCCTCAATTTTTTGGTTCTAGGACATGCCGACATCTACCAACCAGCACTAGGCTCGCTTGGTGGATTACTTACGGCCCACTCCCTCTCACCTGTGCCACGTAGTGGGAAGAGAACATGAAACAAAATTAATTTAAGGGACAGTTCGTTCCAGGCCTGCAGTCTTTTGGGGCCCCCAAAGCTAGCTGCTGCCCGCGACTTCGTTCGCGTAAAATTTCTTGTTCCCCAAGCCATCCCGTCGCATCGCATCGCCTGAGCTATTACTTCGTTCTGGCTTAGCGTTCTTTCTGACTTTTTTCTATTTGCTCGGCTCCTAAGGGTCCCACCCAGGGTGATGTTAAGTAGCCTATAATAATCCTTCCTCAAGAATTGGTCTATCAAATACAAAAATATTTTTTCACACCACCTGCTCGAAAATGTCAAATTATATATCAAGCAACCTTAACCTAAAGTGAGTCATTAGTGGCCGGGGGCACAGCCGGTCAATAATGTTGTACTGGATTTCATTATGACCCGCTGGTCAATAATGTGATTTGAATTTGGAATCTCACATGCTCAGCTAAATTGGCAGTATAGTACTAACAAACACCCTTTGGTGCCAGAAAGAGGAAAGCTATTCTCGAAACCCTTACTACGCGTGGATGATATTCTCGATTTCCTACAAAATCGTAACGACTGCTTCTTCATATCGTTGCCATGTTTTCGAAGACATAATATTGTAAGAATAATTAGATAACTACGAACCATTTTTTAAAAGGAATGGAATAACATTAAAACTGGCATTAATAATAACAAATACCGTACCGCGCCGTAATACCGTAATAGTAATTGGCTGTAACATTAGTTAATTTATTTTAAGTAAACTGCGCTAAGATTGCTGTGGATTTTGTGAATAAATAAATAAATAATTAAACCTATCTATACTACAGTATCACATTTTATCAAAAATACTCCATTTTCACGAGCGTCTCCAATGACGTTCTAAATTCAAAATGCATACAGCCAATCATCCAAAACCATTCTACCAGCCCTGTATAAAGCTTAGTTTACACAAACGCCACTTCCATGAGAGTGATATCAATAGACACACGCGACAAAACCGTAGAAGAGACTTTTTTTTTGAAAATCGAATTGATCGTGTCTTGGCTACTTATTGGTAGACGCAATAAAAGCGCGAAATTTCGTACTAAGGCTATTATTTTCTCACAGTAGGTGTAAAAAGTAGAGTATCCTACTCTGGGCTAAAGGTGTCTTTGCCTTGAGCTAGCTTGAATCCCTCGCTGCATTCAGGATTCTTGTATTAACTCCCTCGCTTCGCTCGTGAGTTAAATTCCGAATCCTTCATTGCGCTCGAGATTCAATATGACGCCCGTGACATACGACACAACTTTAGCCCCTCGGTGCATAATCTACTATTTTATCACATCTATTCGAAAAGAGCTAATGTGTATTCTTTAATCAGGGACTAAAATAGCTCTTTAATCCCTAGGTTCTAAAAAAAAAGTGATTTGGAATGTGGATATTGTTAGTAAAAGTTCCAATCACCAAAGAGATCAATCACGAATATTGCATGAACAAGTAACAGACTGTATGATAATGTAAACGCGTGTCAACATCTCTACTGTGTCATCTGAGTCTTTGATTTTCTTGCATTCTGGTATAGTACCAATGTAAAGGCGGTATAATGCTCAAATTTGGTCTTAAAAAAATGGTAGAACACGGTATGTATCAAAACATTATTTCGTAATTATTTTTGTTGAAAAATACTAGAAAATAACGGAGTAAAATTTTTGTCTTGACATTCTGGCCACATAATATGATATTGTTGTAATAGATTACTGCAATTAATAATGAAACACTATTTTTTGTTATAGCTGTTTTTTTTTAAAGAGTACCTAGGCTGCTATTTGAGTTTGAATACCAAAAAATATATTTATATAATATTTTTACCAACAATATTTTGGACATTCGTTTAGATTCAAACAGTTATTTTCCATAGAAATGGACATGAGCGTTAGGTATGATATATTAAGTAGTAAAAATGTTAATAAAAAGATTGAAAATGTTTTTATTATACAACTGACTTCGTCCGCGTGAAATTCACGCCGTTTTTCCTCAAAAATTTTTCGAAAATGTATGTTTATGATCTTTATCATATATTTAAATTTGATCCAATTTTTAAGTTTATAGATCAAAAGGATCCGATTTTTCTAATAAACTATATCCCCCGATTTTCACCCCCACAGGGGTGGAATTTTGAAAAATCGTTTGGGATGTGTTCGTAACTTGATTCAAAGACTTAAGAAGATTCGAGTTAATGAAGCAAGCAGCAAAATCCACTCCTTAAACTTTATCCTCCTTTACCCTTTTCCACCTTGATACTCGTAGGAGTCGATTTTTGAAAAACCCTAACATACATATACTTTTTATTTTTTGTTTTAGTAGTACCGAGTTTCGGGTTAATCCGACAGTGGGTTACATATTTTTCTAACATATCAACTTTGACACCCCCTAAATTCTCTGTGAGGGTTTTTTTTTTTAACTAAAATGTTTCCTGAACGAATTTTATATAGATAGTAGGTCGGCGGAAAATCTGTTCTTAAGGCTATCCAGAAACTGTTTGATTCCGTCATAATAGGGTATGCTAAATCACCACAGGCATGAAACAGGGGTGAGGTGATTGATACCCTTCTTTAATAAAAAGGGCAACAAATCAACAATGCCCTGCTTAAGAATTATAGGCCCAACTCACTTCTCAGCCATGTCCACAAGCCGTTTTCAAGAGTCTTCACCAGCGCGCAGGTTTGTCGACTTCCAGCTTCCTGAACAAGGTGGATTCCGTAAGGGCTTTAGGACCGTAGACCACATACCGTATGTTTGTGGTCTACGGTAATCTAACGTGCCGGAATTTTTCAGCATTGGTGACGCTTTCATGGTTTTTGAACGTGTTATATACCTAGTTGATAGTGACGTCCAAGTCCAAGATGGCGGCTTGAATGTTTAAAATTTTCCGTCATGGTTATTGTTCTCATGGTTTTCGAGGGTGCTAAAGCCGATAGTAAAGTCAACATGTAAATCTGAAATGGCGGCTGCGAAAGATTTCTAATTGCCGTCATGGGTGTCGTTTTGCGAGAATCGCGTAAAAAACTTCGGTCCTGACGAGTCCCCCGACCGGTCACGTTTGTTTTATTGCCAATGCTTTTCATATAATTATTATTCACAGCACACTGTTGACGTAATGACACATTAAGAAACTAATTATATCTTAATTTGATATAAGTACTTAATTAATATCAACTCGAATATTACCACCCACAGCTTTGGCCGTTTAAGGGTTTCCCACATATTTGGCCAGATCAACAACTACTTTATTTTCATTCTCTTTGTCTCCAACAACACGTGACTCCGCGTCATTCTCAAGTCTCTTTGTCACCTTCACCTAACTCTAAGTCAACCTTCATCTGGTGTCAAAGATAACTTTCCATCCTCCTTTATTTGGATGATGAGAGATTGCCTCCTGCTCTCCTTTGTATCGGCAAATCATAATACAAAATTATCCTCAATAATTTGATCACAGACGATGTTTTATTTATATACTAGCTTCTGCCCGCGACTTCGTACGCGGATCCTGTTGCTTATGCCAGCGACAACGGGGTCGTCAAAATCGAAGATCTGAAACGTCTGATGTCGAATTCTAAGAGCCCGGGGACGGGACGGGTGTTGTGGTGTCTCGCCGACACATTTCCGCCTCAATGATATTTCTCTGCAGCGAGACGACTTTGAGCCGAGTCCCATTGCACAGTTTCGGCGGAGTGAGTTTCCGAAGAAGCATAATTGGGATACCGACCTTTAACTTAATGGTGTGCGCTGGTAGTCCACTTGCACTGAGGGAATTGAGAAAGTCTACGGATTATGTGTGGCGTCATCTTGGTCGACAACAGTGTTTATTAAAGTGTAGACCACTTCATTTCCCTCAATTACACCACCTGAACCACCTGGCCACCGTCTAGTGGTAGCGTTCCCTCACCCAATTTTAAGAGAACATCAGAAAATTCTAGGGCGTGTACATTCCCGCCAAGATGTGCTCTCATATTCATCGTTAAGCGCAACCTATGAATATGTGGCCATAAGAAAGAGTATTTCAACAAAGCATTCACCTCATCAGCCCTAGTTCCTCGCGTCACCACAGGCAGCGTTTGTCGGAAATCGCCGCTAAACAGAACTGTAACGCCACCCATCATTTGCTGGTTCCTGCGGATGTCCTGCAAAGTTCTATTTACCGCCTCTACTGCTTTTCTGTTCGCCATAATGCATTCATCCGACACGATTAAACAGCAATCTTTAAGCACGCGCCCTTTGTCACTGTTGCGTGACACTCCACAAACAGGTATTTCATTACTCTGTAAATCTATGGGAATCTTAAACATTGCGTGCGCTGTTTTGCCACCAGGAAGCAGTGTTGCGGCGATTCCTGACGATGCTACTGCAATGGCAATCTTGTCTTGCCTCCTGACCTCTGCGAGAATGCCAGCAGTGACAAATATTCTCCCTGTTCCACCAGGAGCATCCAAGAAAAACATTTTACCTTGGCCGAGCCGAGTCAAAGATGGTGTCGAAAATTTGCTTTTGCTCTGAGGTAAACTTAGAGACATGGTCATTGACGACGGTACTCATAGCTCATAATTTATTTCAGAGTTGTACTCTCTGTTTCCAAGCTCTTGTACATCCAGATGTTGTGGAGTCGGTAGACCATAATCCACCAGAGAACTGCCGCAGATCGAAATTACCATATCTTGAAGTGAACTAAGGCAACTGTTTAGAACGCGCTCATCAGTTGCCTCAGTATTATTTTCAGTAGTGCGTCTCAGACCTCTTAGGAAGTCTTCGACAGAAGCGGCATATTTCTCCCACAGCAGAAGCGGATTTGCAATACCGCAGAGCACCAACATGACGACAAACAGATGTCGCAAATGACTGAGATTGTCACTAATGCTGGCCTCCTCAAGTGCGTTTTCCCAGTGCTGATCACCGTCGAGAAGGTGGCGTGCTACGCAAGCAGCGTGGTATGTGGGATACTCAATGTCATCGACTGTCCTTAGAAACGCAAATGATGTTGAGCCGTGCATTGTGTGCAGTAACATTCGCAAACAATAACACTCGCCATTATTTGGGTGCACAGTGTAAACCCGTCCCAATGCGGTGTCCTTAAAAATTCCCGGAAACCCGTCCACGGCGTGTCCGCATCGACGTCGATTAAATACACCTCTTTGCTTGTCGTACGTGTAGTACGACGGCACCTCATCATAGGTGAGTGATCTAGCAAAGTTGTCCCCTTCACAGAGTCTGAAAAAGGCCAATTTCAGTATATCAAAAAGTACTCTGTGTAGGCCAACAGGAAAATTAAACACATCAACCACCACAGACAACAAAGGTAACCCCCGTTTCTGTAGAATGAGAGCGGCACATCGGCACCTATAACATCACATTTTGGGAACAAAACCATAGCGCGATCTAACTCGACGCCAACGCCATCTAGTTAGAAAACGGAAACTACATATTATTTACCCAAATTAATTAAATCTATAATATAAAAATGAATCGCTGAATGTGTTGCTAAGCGCAAATCTCGAGAACAGCTGAACCGATTTCGCTAATTCTTTTTTTTTTAATATTCCATGAAGTACGAAGATGGTTCTTACGCAGAGAAAAATGTAATATATCTATGGGAGTAGGGTAGAAGTAGGGTAGGAGTAGGTTAGGAGTAGGGCAGGAGAAGGATAGGAGTAGCTTAGAGCCAGGAGACGGACATAGGATACTTTTTATCTTTTTTTTTTACTTATATGAGTAGGGTAGGAGTAGTGTAGGAGTAGTGTAGGAGTAGTGTAGGAGTAGGTTAGGAGTAGGGTAGGAGTAGTGTAGGAGTGGGTTAGGAGTAGGGTAGGAGTGGGTAGGAGTAGGGTAGGAGTAGGTTAGAAGTAGGGTAGGAGTAGTGTAGGAGTAGGGTAGGAGTAGGGTAGGGGTAGGGTAGGGTAAGGGGTAGGACACCACGCAAACGACAGCGCCGGGCAGCTAGAAATAATTTATTTGGCAAAACAACGTTTGCCGGGTCAGCTAGTTATGAATAAAACTAAATTGTCGTTAATTAAACAGACAACTACATTAGTTCAGCATTAAAAAATATGGTAAGTAACAGCAGCAAGGATCAAAACTAAGAGTTACATAGGTACGTAAATGAATTACCTACAATTTAATGTGCTTGGTAAGATATAGCTTAGAACCAAAAGTTTGACTTGACTTCATGATAGTGTAGCTTGTTGTACCGCCAATCAATCTGTTTAGTAATATTGCTGTGAAACTCTCCATACAATTAGATAGGACATGTGAAGTTCTCAGATTTTATAACAGTATCTTTCCTAATGCACATAAAAAATGCAAAAACTAAAAAAAAAAGAATTTTACGATTTTTAAAACAATCGTCTGACCTTACCGCTAATTACCCCGTTGACATATTGTTGAAATAGCTGTTCCCTTGCAATTTATAATATTACTGCCCCGCTCCTTTATAAAAATAGCGTGATTGTTATGTTCCCAGAGTTAAAGTTTTATTTTTAACTAAATAAATAAATAAACATGTCATTTTGTGCATTCAATTATTTTGTGCATTCAATTACGAACAAACACATTTTAAAATCAATATTGCTTACCTCCCATAACATACGGCGTGATAATATGTAGCCTAAAGCCTTCCTTGGTTTACTAAGAACATTTTTGCTGAATTTCAATTCAATCTATCCAGTAGTTTTGGCGTGAAGCCGTACCATATACACAGACAAACAGACAAACGGACAAAAATTCTAAAAAGTCACTTTTTGTCATCAGTTACGTTTTTCTAACAAAAGCCACTTATTTTTTCTCGAAAATTCACAATGTACAGTTTTTCTTTCGTTACTGTTTTATTATATGTATAGATATATTTTCTCGTCGTGATCAGCATTCACTCCTGACAAGGACTCTTTGTAGTTTGTGATGCTCTGAAACATCCATAATAATACAGTATATTAATTATTATTGAATAAAATTTAATATTTATTATTATAATAAATTCGAAAGTAACTCTGTCTGTCTGTATGTTATCTTTTCACGGCTAAAGTTCTGAACGGATTTCGATAAAACTTAGCAAGGAGATAGATGGCATCCTGAGGTAGAAACATGGGCTACTTTTGCTTCAAAAATAATTCTAAAGGGGGTGATATAATTATATCAGATGAAAGTTTTTATGTGAAACCCAGCATTTCTTAAGTTAAGGATATTAAAAATTAAAATTTACGCTTTTGGTAAGAAATTAAGAATTACGTGTTTCAAATTACGTGTTTGTAAACTAAGGGATAATTTCAAAATTAACATTTGTCTGTACCAATTTTCGTTTATTTGCAAGTATCAACATGCGGATCCAGAAGCAGTTGCGTTGACTTGGAAGTTTGATTTTCTTTACAGCTCCAAGGGTCCAGATAAAATGTTTGATTTCTATTTGACACCTATAAGGATTTTAATTTATCATTTTGAGGTACGGAACCCTGTAAAAGATTATTTGAATGTTGCTTGTTGTTGCTGCTTGTTTGTCTATTACTTCTTCATGCCGTTACGGCTGAACAAATTTAGATGAAAGCCATACGGTTGGGGCAGTAACTGGTTAAGGCTACTATGAATGCCAGTTGTAGGAACGTTCCTGTGGAATTATTTTAGATTCCGACCTTTACGCGGTTGAAACCGCGGGCAAGAGCTAGTAGCTAATAGATTTATTAAAAATGACTGGACTGACCGATTTGTCAATTTCTTCCTCTGGTTCACTTTCAAACATTTTGATCGTCTCCTCCTCTCTTCTCTTCATCATTCACGTCGAAATCAAATTTGTCTAAGTACGTCGAAACGTTGGGTTTTGTTGGAATTATTCCTTACATAAAGCAGAAAATATAATATACAGTTTCATCCCACTCGGAAACCACGATCAAGGACGTTGTGTATGTAACGTAACAAATTTTGCTTAAGCAGGCCATTTAATGTTCAGCAACAAAACACTTTGCTATGAATAATCAATGATCAGATCACAGACCACTAACTGACCGATCCCTCAAGAGTCCGATATCTAATTCCATAAACCAGTAGGTAAACTTTAAGATAGTTTTTATAGCAATGGAAGCTAGTTGATCGCTAAGTTTTAAAGGCATCGTTTTATTTATTATACCTCTTCCTTTCGAAACTTATAACTGATAAGACATGACTTTCAAAAATCAATTTCCCTATTGATAATCAATTAAGTTGGATACTGCAATCACTACACTCGTTAAATCACTCTGGCCTACAGAGACAACAACAGATGCGAATCGCGCATCACGAGATTTGCTGCGGGAGTCTGTCCGTTTGATCCAGTGTGCCAGAAGTTCAGCACGAACGGCTAAGCTCGCCATCCGCTCCGCATCATACTCGCTACTCCCGGCTCCGAACTTGGTCTGCGCTTCTTCTATGTCGATCGCCTCAGCAGCGAACTGTTTCCGGGCCTGTTCGAAGTATCTGTCCACACTAGCGCCCTTACCCAACTCACCTATACCCGGACTCTACTTCAGTCTCAACCGATGCGCTACTTGGATGTGCATGGGAATATGTCAACTCCCCGCACCTATGTCACCGGTAGCCAGAGCGATGCGGTCAACTGCAGATTTATTATCGTTAGCTGCAGCTTCGTTCGAAAAAGGTCAGCTTCGACCTCTTTCAACTCAACAACTGTTATCTGTTATTTATTGATTATTTTACTTGTTAAGTTTAGACAGTTTTCTCATGTAGGGTTTCTACTGCTTTGATTCAAAAGGATCGTTCCTATGAAAACGGTTAGCAAGTGAATCAATTCTGTAGAACGAATATAATTCAGGGTGAGGCTAAACAAGCGTAATTTTGTGAGGGGGAGTCGGTTTTTTAAGTCGCGTAATTTACATTGTTGACGACGTAAAATGAGTAGTCGAATTTTGAAATTAATTTGAACATAAAATATCGCTCGTTTGACCTCAATCGCATTGTAATTATTTGTAGACGTAGTTACAATCCTCCTAGATCACATGCTGACCCTTTATTAATTGGGATATGGTCAGGGCGCTTTTATCCCACTTTATTTCATGTGCCTTTCTAGCCATAAAATCTTTTACGCTATCACACGATTACAATCACGATCCATCATTTCCTTTCTAGGTACCTACTCGATTATATCCACATTCATACTCAGAACTTACCCGTCGGCACGGCATGTTCTTTATTCCTCCGCATTATATGCTCCTGCCGTGACAACCGATTTTTAACGATTTAAAAAAACTGGCCAAGTGCGAGTCGGACTCGCACACGAAGGTTTCCTCCTTACCACAAGGCAAAAACGCCGAAAAAAAACATGTTTGTTGTATCGGAGCCCCCTTAAATATTTATTTTATTTTAATTTTATTATTCATTATTAAAGTTAAAATACAACTGAGTATTTTGTGAATATTTCAAGTGCCTACCTGTTGCCATTTTTTATATCGAGCAAAAAAGGACAAAAAAATCGCGTTTGTTGTATGGGAGCCCCCCTTAAATATTTATTTTATTTTGTTTTTAGTATTTGTTGTTATAGCGGCAACAGAAATACATAATTTGTGAAAATTTCAACTGTCTAGCTATCGCGGTTCTTGAGATACAGCCTGGTGACAGACAGACGGACAGACGGACAGACGGCCAGACGGACAGACAGCGAAGTCTTAGTAATAGGGTTCCGTTTTTACCCTTTGGGTACGGAACCCTAAAAGGAGGTTATCAATTCGACACGTAGGTATGTATGTAATATTATTGGAACTGCATTATATTCACATATAAGTATTATGACAATCTGTTAGGGCTTCCAAACGATTATATAGGTACCTAATTTTTTATAGATGTATGTATATTTGTACACGCATTTCTCCTCAACTATTAATCGGATCGTGACCATTTTTTTTTATAGGCCTACATTTACTCCAACAGTGCAAGTTTCATCAAAATCGATTCAGTAATTTTCAAGATATTGACTAATACGAGTAAGCGTGACGGGGCCTGGCTTATTGATACGAGCTACGGGTGTGTGTGTTTTTCCGTTCATAAACCGTCAGACGTCAATTTTATTCCACGAATAAAAATTATATGTCGATTGAAAAATCAGCCCTAAGTGGAGTAAAACATGATATTAATCGATTGATTTAAATTATGATTAAAATTTTGATTGAAATAGTAGGTAATGTCATGAAAATGCAAATCCAATGTGTGGGGTAAGTACACCGTAAAAGTGAAAAATAAAATCTTTTTTACAATTAAAAACAACAGTCTTCTAAAAAATACACTATAAAGTGAAAAATAACTCAAATTTCGGCGGCAAACAACGAAAATGCAAACCCAACGACACCGACTTCCGAAATTAAAGTTATTTTTCACTTTGTAATGTCTTTTTTGGAAGTCGGTTGTTTTATTTTTGGAAAACAATTTTTATTTTTCACTTTTATGTTGTAGGTACTTACTCCACATAAATTAGTATAACACTACTTGCTATGAAAATATCAGTGACAGGAAGAGGTAAAAATACGTATTATTGAAGCTTACTCAAAAACTACCTAAGCAAAGTTAATCAAATTTATATGAGGCATACTCTATCCATTAAAAAAATAATTTTTGAAATCGATTTGCAATTACCGGAGATTTCGCGTGACATATGTACTTACATACAAAAAAAAATACAGTCGAATTGAGAACCTTCTCCTTTTTGAAGTCGGTAAATTATGTAAAGATACGGCACTTATAGCCACAATGCATCCCATCGCAATTCCATTAAGCCACCACTGAAAAGTCATAGGGAAGCAAACGACGCAATTTCGTTTAAGTACCTACCTGAATTTTACCAGTAATTTTGGTTTAAAAACCAAACTACTGAACCGATTTTGATGAAATTTCTATGGGACCAATCTGAAAGTATTATACATTCAAATTATAAAAAAAAAATGCAAATCGGCTTATAAATAACGGAGGTTCACGGTTCCGAGGTAAAACATAACATTTAAAAAAACAACTGAATTGAGAACCTCCTCCTTTTTTAGGGTTCCGTACCCAAAGGGTAAAAACGGGACCCTATTACTAAGACTTCGCTGTCTGTCCGTCTGTCCGTCTGTCTGTCTGTCTGTCACCAGGCTGTATCTCAAGAACCGCGATAGCTAGACAGTTGAAATTTTCACAAATTATGTATATCTGTTGCCGCTATAACAACAAATACTAAAAACAAAATAAAATAAATATTTAAGGGGGGCTCCCATACAACAAATGCGATTTTTTTGCCCTTTTTTGCTCGATATCAAAAATGGCAACAGGTAGGCACTTGAAATATTCACAAAATACTCAGTTGTATTTTAACTTTAATAATAAATAATAAAATTAAAATAAAATAAATATTTAAGGGAGGCTCCCATACAACAAACCTGTTTTTTTCGGCGTTTTTGCCTTGTGGTACGGAACCCTTCGTGTGCGAGTCCGACTCGCACTTGGCCAGTTTTTTTGAATTCGGTTAAAAAGATTCTCATCGTTGGGAAATCAAAATTTTGTTTGACGCGCATTTAAATATTTCCTTATAAAAAGAAAGATTAGTTTTAGTTTTATCTGTACAAACTAAAATTGATGATTGAATATTTAGTTAAAACTAACTTAATCACTAAATTTACCAACACGGGCTTTAACACCACGGCCAGTAGCTATATAGTCATGTATGTTAGATACATGACTAATACAAGCATTTTCATTTCATTTTCTTCATGCAGTGAGGCCAGGGCTGGTTACCTGTAACGGTAGATCGATTAACCCTTAAAAAAGTCATCAGCATGGCAGCCAGTACGTTTTAGGTTACACAGAATTAATTTTTCAAGTGGGTATGAATGGCCAAATCCAGAACTATGAGGAATAGCGAAAATTACTCAAAGGAGTCGCGGGCTCGATTTTGATGAAAACTAAAACTGCATCATTAGATTTTTGAAAAATTAATATTTCTTGCCAGGAATCGAACCTGTTGATTTTGAAAAAAAAAACACCATTCGATAGTGTCGCTAATAAGGATCGAATTCTGGGAAGTAATGACATACGGCAATCTTAAGAAAAATGTAGGATTTCAATAAACTGCTTCTTATTTTTAAAGTACTCATACCTACATTACCAGAGTGAATTTGGCGCCCATAGTTTAGACTGTTCGACCTTTCGTTAATTACTACTAACTGTTTGCGTACTGTTTCGTATTTTGTTGAGTCATTTATAAAACCAATACCCATTTGGAACTCGAATCCTGGGATTTGAAGATGGATTTAACCAATGATTAACGATTTGATCTAATGGAGGCATATTTTATATTATATTATTTTATCAATGGAAGAAATGCCACTCGCGCTTTGGTATGGTACCGAAACAAATATCCTCCACGTGATCTCCCCACCGTTAAGAGCGTTTACACCGTACGGCATTTTATACAAATTTTGAAGCCTTTGTTTTTCGAAATAATTGAACCGGTTTTAATTAAACTTTATACGCATAAGCAAATACAAAGGTCTATAAATAGTGTTACAGCCAAATTAGACCGATTTTTTATTTTCCATAGAAACAGAGATTTCCAGTTATCTTTTTAGGGTTCCGTAGTTCCTACAAGGAACCCTTATAGTTTCGTCATGTTCGTCTGACTGTCTGTCTGTCTGTCTGCCTGTCCGAGGTTTTGCTAAGAGACCGTTAACCGTAACCGTGACCGTATAATATTCGTTAAAAAATAATTCTACTGTGGTCTTCATAGTATGCCAAGTGAAATTATGCCAAATAAAACTCTGCCATCTTAAAAGTATGCCATTGTAAATGTTGTTGTAAATTCGATCATATAAACATTCGGCCAAACAATAATTACTTAATTATGTTAAATAATTTTTAGGCCTTAAAAATATTCGTTTAAAGAAGATTATGTCAAGTCTGTTATGCCAAATAAATTTCGGAGCATCAATATTCTGCCAGATAGAAGGAACCCCTTTTAAATATGTCGAAAAACTGTTTGAAGAGCTGGATAATTTGCCTTTGACGTCTGACTGACCGTTTAGTCATTCAACAATTCGAAAATTTTATTGCAACGCATGATCCTGTGCCGTGGCCAGCGAGGTCACTGGATCTTACCCCCTTAGATTATTTTCTCTGGGGGTACGTGAAAAACGAAATCTACAAAAACACTTATAATGCAATTGATGACCTAGAATCGATCTTTGGAAAATATTCTAAATGGAATTAATAATGTTGTAGTGCTGAATGCAATACAATCCTTGAGCCGTCGAATCCAGCTATGGATTGAAAACAATGGTCATCATTTTAGGTTTAATAGGAAGGTAACTTAGAAAAATAAAAAAAGTATTGTCATAAAATTTCCGGTACCGTATGTCATTACTTCCCAGAATTCGATCCTTATTAGCGGCACTATCGAATAGTATAATAATACAGAATGTTTTTTTTTTCAAAATCAACGCACGTGTTCGATTCCTGGCTAGAAATATTGGTCAGTGGGTCGTCTTAGGGGAAGATTTGAAATATTGATTTTTCAAAAATCCTTTGATGCAGTTTTAATTTTCATCAATATCGAGCCCGAGACTCCTTTGAGTACTTTTCGCTATTCCTCATAGTTTCGGATTTGGCCATCCACGCCCACTTGAAAAATTCACCCTGTATAATCGCACTCGAAGGTGCATTTCATTACCCCCACATTATAATTATGTGCGAAGTAGCCGAAAAACACGAAAGTGAAAGGAGAAACCCAAACTCCATAGAAACTTGGGCCTGGCGTTACAGGGCTGGAATTTGGCCATAAATTAGAGCATTTAGGAAGGTTTCACGGGCCCAATTTTCACGTCTCCCAGCAATGGCCAAATTGGTAAAATCAGACAACAATGTTCACTTTTTAGGTTATTTTTAGTACCTAGTTAAACAATGATATTTTTGAGACTTTCGTTTCCTACGTAAATCTGGAACGCACATGTGCTGTGCTGCAGCACCTATCTAGCCTATCACGATGAGGTATTAGGTACTTATATAAAAAGCGCTTAGGGGATGACTTCCGATTTATCTGTTTGATCTTGTAGCGGTACTGAAAACCTCAGCAGAAAACTATGTTTATTATACAAGGCCTACTTACATCACTACTGGCTTGCATTTGTTAATATTGTACCTAGGGATTTGATGCAATCTCAGATTACAGTAAGTAAGTAATCTGAGATTGCAATAATATACTAAAATAAAAAAACAGGAATTGTGATGGTTTTATTAATTACTTTCTTCATTAGGATTATCATAATATACAGTAGGTATCCAGAAATTGTGCAGGAGGCCATTGACAACCCTGGTGCCATGCCTAACCAAGATACCATATTATGCTCACGGTGTGGGCACAGCATCCAACCGTTCTTTTGCCAATGATACAGGTTCGGTTATAGCATCCCTTCCACTTAGAGAGCTGACGACTAATGTATAAACTAAATACATCGTATTACTAATATGCCTCGACTTTATTCTTCCTCTTAACATCCAGGTTGAGTCCGATGTTGACAGCTCTTGCTGTAGATCATGGAAATGCCGGGATGCTCTATTTGCTCGCACCCAACAAGAGTGACAGACAACCATCACCAAGCACCCACCTGAAAATAATATATCTACATTAAAGGGTGCCTTTACACCAGAGGTGTGTGGTGTGTTATTGCCCACTTTGAATAAGAATGATCTAAAGAAATCCTGATGTAGGTTAGTAATCCTGAGTTAGCTTGATCATTATCACACTGTTCTAATTCACTTAAAAGTTTTAGCATACCAAATAAAACTTTTGAATGCCCTTGTTATCAAAAATAAACTAAAAATGTTATTAAAAATGCATGAAAAAACTAATATATTAACCGTGCGTGGTAGGATCCATCCTCTTATAACTTCGTGTATTCTGTGTTCTTGCACTGTACCAGTAGTCGTAAGTTGATGGCAACAAACTCTTCTCAGAAGAGAATGTCCACAGTGAATACACACTCGTTGGTGTCCTGTAAGTGTCTGTTCACTCCCTTCTGGTCTATTTCCATCAAGAGATACAGCATTGGCATGATTCCAGCAAGCTTGGCAGATTAAAGTCATTTTCATTTACCTGAAGCAAACATTTATCATTTGACTATTAGGTCTAGCATTAGCGTTTAGCAATAAACATCCGAGTGGCACATTTGGGTAAACATAAGCGGCCTTATTACATTCCCACTGCAGGGACACAGGTCTCCTCTCTGAGAGGGAATATGATTAACCAATAACCATGCAGGTTCAGTCCGGATTGGTGATGTTCACAGTCATGTCATTATATAAAGTACAACTATCAACAAACAACTGAACAAATGCGATAACACTATTTAGTTTGATTACATTAAATAATTACATACTTATATTGTACAAAAATGTTACAATATAGAAATATCGGATACTAACCGTTTGAGGCGCGCGCGACCCATTCCTGTACAATTGAAAGAAACATTTTCATCTTCTAATCTTCGCCTTCCTATTGTATGGCAGTGGGCCGTTGCTATTCCGCAATTAATGCACAGGTTCATGATGTCGTGCCAGTCGTCAAAAAGAGCAATAATCAGATCAGGTTTTCCAGCAAAAGTCAGCACGGGTGGCAGGATATGTAACGGTGTCATTGTTCAAGCGAGGGTCAGTCAGAATGCAATCAATTTCGGAGTCTAGTATTCGATTAGAGGTCTTATGAAAAAATAAATCCCCAGAAATACAGAAAAACAACACATTGACTTGCGCAAAAATCCTAAAAGCGAATGTCATTAATGACATGACATTACAACCATGACAATTGACCGACGTTGACATTGACATTTGCCGTTTATTAGTGCAATCCATGGTGCAGTCGATTTTATCGATTATTTATTTATTTTAATGTTTTTTAATGGCGATTACATTAAAAATCAATTATTTTCCAGATTTTATCATTCTACATTGATTTTAATACCTAAAAAGTCATTTATACTAAAACAATAGAGTGTTATTTAATTATTTGTATCAGTATCGATTTCCACTAAATCGATCATATTCTTAGGGTACGCTCTATTGATAGAATACCACCATTTGTAAAGTTAGTGACGTACAATAAAATAAGTGTTGTAACGGTTTACAAAGGTGGTTTAAAACAAAAAAATATAAATCTACTTATTTTCTACACTTGGCCATTGTAAATGAGGCTAAGATTTAAATGGGTTAATTTAGCAAAATAGACGATTTTTTTGGTACATATTTCATTCGTGTAACGCTTAGGCCCAGAAACGGGTTTCTCCTTTTACTTTATACTTTATATTGTGAAGCCTACAGATTTATTGTGAACTTTCATAGATGCTAAAGTTTGCTTGGATCCACAGTAGGTAATTACAATTTCTCAAAAACTTATTTTCTGCAAAAATCTGTAAATGATCAAGGTGTCAATACTCGTATGCTATTAGGTTAATAGTCACTTTTGAACAAATAAATATTAACCAAACACTAGAAATTGGTTTAAGAGATCAATAAATGAAAAGTTAGTCAACCAGCCCGTCTCCCGTACTTATAGTCATACTTTTGGGACCAGCGTATGAAAATTACATGCGCGGTAAGATTTCTTTCTGCCTAGTTTGGCTTGGACTCCGCGATCATTTTACTTGTCATAATTACAGTCGGCGGAGGCAATTCAATGTTCAGTGCAGTAGTGTTATTCTGTAAAAATCTCACCAAGAAAACTTAAGTGAGCTGTCAATAGTACCAATCCCCAGCTTATAATAAAATGAAATTATTAAGTATTATTATTTATTTATTAGTCAGATAACATGATCCATTATGGTTAGTAACAACAGGAGCTAAACTATGTTAGTAGGTACAGAATTTAAATATATGAAAGCCCGGTGGATGGGATTACAGTTCTTCTAAGTTCAAGTCTCATTTCATCTAAGTTTTCACGGTGACGTTTTACCAGAACAATCCGGCTGTGCACGCTTAGCAGCACTCGTTATATGAATATCTAATTATTTTTTATATTTATCTAGCGGCCGTAGCGGGAGCGAAGGCTGATACACACCGCCACAGGCGTGACCGCACTCGCTCGAGGTCTCCACGCTGGGCGACCCCAAGTGATGGTGGCGATGGTGTTGCGGCGCATGCAGCCGCGCTTGATGACGCCCCTAGTGCGGGGGCGTCCTGTGTTGCTACAACTCGTGCGGGGGCCTCCGGTGTTGATACCTCTCGTGCGGGGAGCTCCGGTGATGGGACCCCGCAAGATGCATCAGCTCTATTAAACTTAAAGTTTAATCATATCCTGATTAAACATAAAGATAGCCGCTGCCCATTTAACAGCAAAAACAAGCCTGTGACCCGCACCAAGGATCATGCTATAAAACTAGTGACTGGTAAATATCTGCATGTATTTCATTATTAATTAGCCTTCTGCCCGCGACTTCGTCCGTCGAAAAGTTCTTGTTTTAACACAAAATAATAATATATTTTTTATCACATCTATTCAAAAAGAGCTAGTGTATTCTTTCTAAACAGGGACTAAAATAGCTCTTTAATCCCTAGGGACTAAAAGTGATTTGAATTTCTAATGTGGATATTGTTAGTAAAAGTTCCAATCACCAAAGAGCTGAATCATGAACATTGTATGAACTATGAACAAGTAACAGACTGTATGATAAACTAAAAAGCCCGAGCCAAATTTAAAAAAAAAGTTTGGGAAAAAATAAAAAACGCATGAAAAGCATTCTGCCTTCGTTCGTAATTGTTTACTCAGATTAGGATTTTACTTAGTTTTATAAAAATGAGTATGTCTTCCTCAAGTCGTAATCGTTTCAGCCGATAGACGTCCACTGCTGGACATAGGCCTCCCCCAATTTTGGGAGGGTTTGCCATAATCGCCACGCTTGGTGGGTTGGCGATCGCAGTATGGTATGATGGTGGAATACATAGAGAACGCTGCTGCCCATTCTCCGGTACGACCCTTAGTCGCCTTTTACGACCCCCACGGGAAGTAAGGGGTGGTGCTATCCTTTAAGTTCGGCACCACACAGACCAAGTAATTGTATGTAAATAAATAAACGTACTACTTAAGTATTCTTATTCATAAGTTGCACTTACTTATTTTTCATACAGGTTGATAAAAAGTAGAGTGTCCACCCCGGGAGCAACACTACCTATTTTAAGCTCGAGTGACGTATTTTGAATCCAGAGCGCACCGAGCTATCAAAGAAACACTCTTGCCTTCAAAATAGTTACTTGCTCCCTTGGCAAACAATCTACTATTCTTTCTACTATTGACACTACAGAATGGCAATAATTTTCGGAACAGGATCACTAGTTCCAAAGATTACCTCCTACATACAAACCCACAAATTTTACCTCTCTAGGTACCTATATAGAACCTATAGGTTTTAACACAATATCATCCATCCCCGACATATTAGCAATTCTGGACGTATAGTTAGCAAAGAAACTCGTCTTTATCCGGTTTTTAACAACGATGTTATAAGTGTAATGATTTTTATGGCATGATTATTGAACAAAATATAAAACAAAAATCGGAACAGATTTAAAATTACGACATATTTATAAGTAGTATCATGACAAATAAAGTATTCGATACACTGTTTTACAGCTAGTTACATTTACTAAAAAGGATTTTACGGCAGCTCGAACCCGAGACAAGTCAACCCTAAGTGTCTGGTACGCGACCGAAGTTCGGCATGATTACGCCTGCAATGCTATTTGAATGACTGACGACACATTGTGCCGAAATTGCGTTGCGTTAAATAGGTAGCATTGCAGGCGTAATCATGCCGAACTTCGGTCGCGTACCTTCGGCATAGTGTGTTTAGACACTAAGACAAAAATCACTGCGTTTCCCGCGCCCCATCGCGTGACGCGTTGTATTGTGAGATCCGCCTAAGCTTGAAATGCTGAAAAATTCATAATAGTAGTAGAGCCGGACCCTCTGCAAATACTTTTGATTTTAACACAGTTTTATTAAACTTGTCACATTCTCTTCTTTCCAGATATACATGGGAACATATCTCGCGACCACATTACGTTCGCAGACGCAGCCATAGCTTTCTCCGACTGCACATCTGCCCGCCCGGAAGGGGACATACGCCCTCTGTACATAAGAGGAAGAACGGAGAATTCCCTCCGGAGTGCGGCCTTTCTTTTGGGTTCCGGCATAATAAGTGACATCATAACAACGAACTCTGGCTACCACATTATGCAGCGAGGTGAGACTGCCACACGGCAAATCATATGTGGTCAATGATTATTTTTTTAATTTTCATCCTAATGTTACTTTGTGCTAAAATGCACTTGCTGAGCCCACATTTACTTTGGTCCCTTCGTTAACTATTTTTATTATGTTTAAATTAATTGTTGTGTTAGATTAAAAAGATAATATTGAGATTAGCACCAATTTAACTGATTTTGTGTGTAATTAATCATGTTGGTAAGTCTAAAGTTAGTTTTTAGGGTTCCGTACCCAAAGGGTAAAAACGGAAACCTATTACTAAGACTTCGCTGTCTGTCCGTCTGTCCGTCTGTCTGTCACCAGGCTGTATCTCAAGAACCGCGATAGCTAGACTGTTGAAATTTTCACAAAGTATGTATTTCTGTTGCCGCTATAACAACAAATACTAAAAACAAAATAAAATTAATATTTAAGGGGGGCTCCCATACATCAAACGCGATTTTTTTGCCCTTTTTTGCTCGATATCAAAAATGGCAACAGGTAGGCACTTGAAATATTCACAAAATACTCAGTTGTATTTTAACTTTAATAATAAATAATAAATCATTTTTACAAAAAAAAAAACAACCGACTTCCAAAAAAAACTACAAATTGAAAAATAACTTTAATTTCGGAAGTCGGTGTCTTTGGTTCCGCGTTATCGTTTATTGTAGTGTTTTTTTTGAAAGTCGGTTGTTTTTTTTTTTTGTAAAAATGTTTTTATTTTTCGCTTTTTAGTGGGTCAGTTTGTAATTTATCTAAGTTACAATAGCCTATGACCTATGTCCAGCAGTGGACGTCTATCGGCTGAAACGACGACGACGACGACGACAATAGCCTAATGCCAACTGTTCATCACCTTTTACAAAATATTGCTTTTCCCGATGCTGGGACGTTAATTGTTGAGGAGTTCTCCCGGTAAGAACCAGGAGATCCTCAACAATCACTCGCAATACGCATTGTGACGAGCATACATTGCTTAGCAACCATATTAAAGTAATCGAATCGCAACCCGTGAAATATTTGTCAGTGAGTAGTTCCGATGGCCATCTGTGATCTTCATTATCAGCTCCACTTTACCAAGTGATGATTTCCGAGAGCAAATGCTCAAGTTACTTTAAAAAATATCCAAATCGCTGTAGCTTAGCCTATAAAATTTGAGGGTTTCCCTCGATTTCCATGGAATCCTCTCATCAGATTCCAACTTGATGATAATGGGACCACCTCGAGAGTATACCCTTCCAAATAAAAAAATAACTTTTGGAATCGGTCCAGCCGTCTTCGAGTAATCAGTGAACATACACAAGGTAGCTATTTTAATTTTTAACCGACTTCAAAAAAAAAGGAGGAGGTTTCTCAATTCGACCGTATATATATATATATACAGGGTGTTTGGTGCATCGTTTGCCAAATGGAATTGGCCGAAAGGAGAGGTCATTTCCCATCTCTTAAGGCCCAGTAACTCATTCCTTGTTACACCGGTTTTTTTATTATGACATTTTAATTTTTATTTAGAAAAATCTAAGAACTCTGCATATAAACTCAAATTTTAAAAACAGTTATGAGTATAGCCATCAAATTTTATTTTAATTCTTATGTTTACTCTTGTATGGTTCTATGATATTCAAAATTACTTGCTAATAAACACCTAGTTCCTTTGTAATAACTCACAAAGTTTTTGAAAAAAGTAAAAATACACTTAACACTCAACTTTTAATTGCTGTAAAAAAAAACGAAAAGCGATCGAGATCTTCGAATTCTTTTAAAAAGTTCTCTAGTTTGTCCCCTTTCCAACGGTGTGCAATATACAAAAAAAAAACTTTCATAACTTCAGTAATTAAATGTGTAATCGAGACACATCAGGCTGATATTCGATACTACAATAAAAACACTAGTTTTCAGATAAATAACATTCTTTAAGTAGGTGGATAGTGTTATCTCACTCTTACGCAGTCTCTTATCTCTTTCTAGGGACTTTTTAACTATCCTCGAACTTGAAATAAAAAATAAACTTTTATTTAATAAGTACTTAAAGGGGAAAATTTGTACAAAATTTATATTTTGTTCAAATTGTCCTCCACTATTGCGTAATGAATAAGAAGAAAGTACAATCCGTGCGGGATAACATGACATCTGGCAGAGTGACGTCAAAGCCGTTACCTAGGACATCGGTGAGATACGAAGTAGAGCTAATAGGTTTCCATTGCATGTTAGCGCATACGGTTGTAAGTCACTATCAAAGCAGAAATACACTACAGTCGAGATAAGATGAAGATGTCGCGCGTGTGTACGTAATAGTGGAGGACAATTTGAACAAAATTTATAATTAGGTAAAATTATTATTATTAAATAAAAGTTTATTTTTATTTTAAATTCGAGGAAAGTTAGAACCCTAAAAAGAGATAAGAGACGGCGTAAGAGTGAGATAACACTATCCACCTACTTAAATGATGTTATTTATGTGAAAACTAGTGTTCTTACAGTAATATCGAATATCAGCCTGATGTGTCTCGATTACACATTTAGCGAATTACTGAAGCTATTAAAAGTTTTTTTTTGTATATTGCACACCGTTGGAAAGGGGACAAACTAGAGAACTTTTTAAAAGAATTCGAAGATCCCGATCGCTTTTAGTTTTTTTTTTACAGCAATTTAATGTTGAGTGTTAAGTGTATTTTTCCTTTTTTCAAAAACTTGGTGAGTTATTAAAAAGGAACTAGATGTTATTAGCAAGTAATTTTGTATTTCATAGAACCATACAAGAGTAAACATAAGAATTAAAATGAAATTTGAAGGCTACACTCATAACTTTTTTTTAAATTTGAGCTTATATGTAGAGTTCTTAGATTTTTCTAAATAAAAATTAAAATGTCATAATAAAAAAACCGGTGTAACAAGGAATGAGTTACTGGGCCTTAAGAGATAGCAAATGACCTCTCCTTTCGGCCAATTCCATTTGGCAAACGATGCACCAAACACCCTGTATATTTTTTTTTATGTGTGTTCGCGGATAACTTCGTTGTTTATGAACCGATTTTCATTATTCTTTTTTTGTTGGAAAGGAGATATGCCAAGGGTGGTCCCATGATAAGGAAACCAGTATCTGATGATGGCATCCCAGTGAAATCGAGGGGAACATTCGAAAATCGTAGGAGCGACTAGTGCGTTTGTTAATTTTTTCATTAAGTATTTTAAAGCACTACAATTTAATGAAGGCCTGGAGTCGATCTGATGATGGAGCCGAAAGACAGTCGAGGGGACTCCTCAACGATTTACAGCAGTTACCTTGTGTTTGGGATTGATTAATTTGTATTGATGTGAACTTTACACCTAGATGGTTGTGACTGTCATTAGGGGTATGATGATGAAGACGAAGGACAGTTAAGGGAACTCCTCAACAGTTTACAGTAGCTATCTTGTGTATGTTCACCGATTACTCGAAGACGGCTGGACCGATTCCAAAATTTCTTGTTTTATTTGAAAGGGTATACTCTCGAGGTGGTTCCATTATCATCAAGTTGGAATGTGATAAGAGGATCCCATGGAAATCGAGGGAAACCCTTAAATTTTATAGGCAAAATTATAGCGATTTGGGTATTTTTTAAAGTAACTTGAGCATTTGATCTCGGAAATCATCATTTGGTAAAGCGGAGCTGATGATGAAGACCACAGATGGCCATCGGAACTACTCAATGACAAATATTTCACGGGTTGCGATTCGATTACTTTAATATGGTTGCTAAGCAATTTATGCTCGTCACAATGCGTATGGTGAGTGATTGTTGAGGAGTTCTCCTGGTTCTTACCGGGCAACAATTAACGTCCCAGCATCGGGAAAAGCAATATTTTGTAAAAGGTGATGAACAGTTGGCATTAGGCTATTGTAACTTAGTTAAATTACAAACTCACCCACCAAAAAGTGAAAAATAAAAACAATTTTACAAAAAAAACAACCGACTTCCAAAAAAAACACTACAAATTGAAAAATAACTTTAATTTCGGAAGTCAGTGTCGATAAACGAAAATGCGGAACCAGAGACACCGACTTCCGAAATTAAAGTTATTTTTCAATTTGTAGTGTTTTTTTTTAAAGTCGGTTGTTTTTTTTGTAGAAATGTTTTTATTAGTTTATCTATCCAGCTTTAAGACGACTCTTGCCTTTTTAAAACGGTTTTATTTAGCTTGCCCTGTTTGTTATTTATTTATATACACCTATTTTTTGTTAGAGTTTACATGAGCACTTTTTGAACTGGGTCATGTCAATCTATATTATACAGGTCTAATTTAGTACTTGAATATTTACCCCCATCCTATTAGCAGATTGATCTGATATTTGTTACACAGCTTTACTTTTGATGACAATACAATCCCACAAAAACATTTCATGTTAAATGTTGCCAAGACGAGACCATGTAGCTCGCACTGTTAAAAAGTAATCAGATCTCATGTAGAGCCAAGCTTCTAACTCTACACGCCCTAACTCTACAAGGCCTAACTTCGCAAACTCTACACCTTAGTCAAAATATATGGCTTGGCCATTTCGCTACATTCACATGAGCGTAAGGTGAAAAACTCTCATGCTGTTAATGGTTCTTGTAGTAACGAAACGGCCAAGCTATATATATTTTGACTAAGGTGCAGAGTTTGCGAAGTTAGGCCTTGTAGAGTTAGGGCGTGTAGAGTTAGAAGCTTGGCTCTACATGAGATCTGATTACTTTTTGACAGTGCGAGCTACATGGTCTCGTCTTGGCAACATTTAACATGAAATGTTTTTGTGGGATTTCATTTCTTTTTGTAAGTTGCTTATGATATTTATTCGAGTTCGTTTTTTCTGTTGTTAATTTTTTCTTTCTTTTTTTGGGGTTTATTTATAACAAGGACCCCCTATACAGGCTGTTGATTTGCATCCTAGTCAAATTCAAGGACGTAATTATGCTAATGATTCTCGACCCAAATCAACAATAAAATGGGTAGGTATTTTTTTAATTTTTTTCTTATTTACGGAAATCCGTAAGTGTGAACCAGACGTATTTGAACGCGGCCCGTCTGTTACTAGCCCTATAACCGCGCTTTCATGAACACACATTCAAATGCGCATGAGAATCTATCATTCGATAAATTCGTAGGTAATCAATCCCATCCCCCAATCACGATGCGGCGAAGCGGACGTACTTAGTCTCCCGCGCACCCTAAGCCACGCCCCCGCGGCCTCGGCATTTACACAGTGTAATTGAAATCGCCGCCGCGTTCGTCCGCTTTGCGAATTCCGCTTCTCGGTACATCGTTGAGACGTTCAATTCAAATGTCGTGCTGGTGGAGATGGTCAGGTGGGTATGCCATCAGTGGAGACAGCCTACGTGGAGTCATCCGGATGTTTCCCGATCGGGAACCCCCATCACAAAGCGTCTTGCTGGCTGCTATGCACCACACCAGTGTTGCGCATACTGAAGCGTGAACTGCAACACCTGTTCCACTACCCCAAGGCACAAGACATTCACCCAGGTGATAATGCCGTGCGGATTACCTACATTTTGTCGTTTTCGACACTAAAAACGAATGTGTTAGTGTTGTTAAGCTGAAGGAAAACCAGTACGTACTACCTAAGTACGTGGCCACTTTACCTCCGGTAACATAGGTACGTAATTTATTTATTTGTACAGTTTGTAAATACGTTGTTAGCTTAATCAATTTCATAAGGGTAAATAAGTTATTTCAAATTTTTAACTACCTACGCCAATAATACCTAAGAGTCGAAAGTATACCACGTACTTACACTTAACTAGAACGTCTTTCCATTTCCATCAAACGTAGAAAACATTTTTAGACTTAGTGGATCCAACAAAGGTAGAATTATTGCCGGTCCTAAGCCCGTTAAGTAGGAAGGAAAGTTTCAAATCAACCAATTTAATCCACAAATAAAAATAAAATCACTACGAAAACTTTAGCTTGAAGGATATTATTAATCATCTGATAACAGGTCAGTGAACTTTTCTTTGGCGCACTAGTATTACTGTCATTAGTAAGATTTCCGTATTCCAATGATGCTCAAAAATGAGTTAATTATCAAGCGAAATTTATGACAATAATGTAGGTGATTTTTGAAATAAAATTAGGTAAAATTATTGCTACCGGTCATTGCACTGTGACGCGACGGCCGGGTGCGGGGAATTACATGGCAGCTGCATGCATTGTCGCTGTGTGCATAGTCGGGTGATTCTGTTTTATTTGTATTGAATTAAGGGTTTAATTCTGAAATACTGTTAAATTTCTACAACAAAAAAAAAGCAGCGCTTACTAGTTATTGCCCCCTACCGTACTTCAAATGATTATTTATGTCTTTTATGACAACCTCCTGAAATTTGACGAGGATGCAAATCAACAGCTTGTATAAATATTCAGATCTCTAGCATCAAAATTTACGGAAGTCTCATACAAACTTTCACCCCCTAGTTTAAGGGGTTGGGGGGGGTAAAAGTTTCAAGTTTTAAGATTTTTTTGTTGTTTGTGTATTATTACTAGCTTACATACCAAATTTCAAGTTTCTAGGACTTCAGGAAGAACCTTAAGAATATTGATGATCATCAGTCAGTGAATCAGTGACGAAATCGGGGTATTTTAGATATCAATAAAATCTAAAGTATAAGAGCTATGCAGTTGAAACTTTACAAGTTTAATAAGTCAACCACTGACATCATATCCCGAAAATTTTGTTTATCTGGTATAATCCAAACCCAAGTTAAGAGGGTTCAAAAATACGACGAAGTGCTTCGAGAAAAGGTAGGTAGTGCCCTTGCGCTTCGCTTGGCTCGTCTTGGCGGGGGCACTCCCGTGCCCCCAGATTCAATTAATTAATTAAATGATAGCTTAGGTAAAACCTCATTATTCAAAGCCAAACTACCTACTTAATTAGTCCCTTTTTGGAACATGTCAAATAGCCTAAGTTAAAAGTTTATTAAATATTGCTATGACATGATGACATGCCAATTTTTTTAATAGTATATAAGATACACACTAGTTTACACAACTTTTCGAGAATTTTTACAATTTTCGCGTTTTTAAGGATAATAAGTACCTACTTCTTGTTACGAGCTTGGGGTTCATGACAATAAAAACTGCCATGCCGATTTAATAACCAAAAAAATTACACTTTAATCAACAACACTAATAACAACTAAAACACACTAATTATAAAACACAATGGCACTAGTGATCGCTCTAAGTCGCACTTGAAGATCGCGTTCGATGTATTCGCTTGTATCGCTTATCCAACACTGACCCCGGTCGTGGCTCATATCAGCCTTATATCACTATACAATGTTGATACAGCAGAGGGGCTTTCCTTTAAACTGCCTATACTAGGTACCATTTTCAAGCTCTGTACCAAAAATCAATTAAAAAGGAGCAGTAGTTTAGTGGCAAATGATTTTTTAAGTTTTTGCCCCGTTTGAACACGCTGTATCTTTCTTAACAGCTGATTATGTCTATACGCATAGGTCATGCACCTTAAAACGATAATCTGAGTAGAATCTAAGATACGTTGTTGCCGCTCTAACGCAAGTCACAAGTACCTACAACCGAATATTTAACTAAAAAGGAAGCAATAAGTACACTCACACTTGCACTTTCATTACGAGAGTGACAATCATAGCAAAACATCCCGCGCGTAAATGAAATAGAAATAGGTCACTGTGTTGCTATTGCACCCTTGCGAATTTGATAAAAAACTTGTTTTATTCAGTGCGCCGACGCTAGCCTTTCGGAACATACGTCACGCGACACGGAAGCTCTTGCGCCGGCGCCGCCGCCCCGCAATTGTTTGTCGAATTCGCGCGTTGACAATTATGATTTTGTTTTGTTATTGTGCTAACACACTAAATAAGTTTAAGACAGTATTTCTTTTTTTTTATTGTGACAGGACACGTAACTTGGGATTATTATTATTTAGTGTTAGTGTTTTTTTTGTGATTGATTGTTTTTTTATTGTGATAGGACACGTAATTAAACGTTGGTTGTAAGTGTGTGTAATTAAAGTGTTCAACAATGCCTCGTGTAACTTACACGGCGCCAGAATACACTGACATGATACTGACCAACTGCCTTTAGCCGTTCATCGCAAGTTGTGGTATTGTGATGTACCCCGTTTGAACACGCTGTATCTTTCCTAACAGCTAATTATGTCTATACGCATAGGTCATGCACCTTAAAACGACAATCTGAGTAGAATCTAAGATACGTTGTTGCCGCTCTGACGCAAGTCACAAGTACCTACAACCAAATATTTAACTAAAAAGGAAGCAATAAGTACACTCACACATGCACTTTCATTACGAGAGTGACAATCATAGCATAACATCCCGCGCGTAAATGAAATAGAAATAGGTCACTGTGTTGCTATTGCACCCTTGCGAATTTGATAAAAAACTTGTTTTTTCAGTGCGCCGACGCTAGCCTTTCAGAACATACGTCACGCGACACGGAAGCTCTTGCGCCGGCGCAGCCGCCGCGCCGCCGCCCCGCTATTGTTTGTCGAATTCGCGCGTTGACAATAAAATTATGATTTTGTTTTGTTATTGTGCTAACACACTAAATAAGTTTAAGACAGTATTTCTTTTTTTTTATTGTGATAGGACACGTAATTAAACGTTGGTTGTGTGTGTGTGTAATTAAAGTGTTCAACAATGCCTCGTGTAACTTACACGGCGCCAGAATACATTCTGTGGTGGCTTCCAGGAAACGGCTCACGAAAATGTTTGGGCAGCAATGGATCGGTCGAATCGGACCTGTTCGGTGGCCATCACGATCTCCGGACCTCACTCACATGGATTTCTTTTTGTGGGGGTACATTAAGGGTGAAGTGTATGCCTCAGAGGTAAATACAATTGTTGAACTAAAAAATAGGATTATTTTAGCAATTCACAATTAAAGTGCTTAAAGTATTTTACAACCTTACCTAACATAAAAGCCAGCGTGAGCGGCCTAAGCCGCCCGCCCGCCACGCCAAAGAGATAACACACGCCGCGCTCCGGCGCGTACGCGTCGTTGCCACTGTTACCTAGGCATCTAAGGTCAGTCAAATCTATTTATAAAGGGTGGTTGCGTTTTACTCTAATTTGTAAGCTATTTAGTTTGTTTGAAAAAAACAAATTCTCATTTTTGGCGCTTTTTATTTTTGTACCATATCAAATTAATACTATACACGTATAGTATACGAGTACATAGTGTAATTTAACGCCCCTCTGTCATATCAACTCTGTATAAGGCCGAACAGTAGAAGGTTCTAGAACTATCTGAGGCACTCCTCAGATAGTTCTAGAACCTTCTACTGTAGAAACATCTAGAATGTTCGAGTGCATACCGGCCCCGACTGACCAGATGTCGATAGTTCTAGAAAGTTCTAGCATCAAATTTTCTAGAAGGATCTTGACTCTACTAGTTCTGCTACTCGATACTAGATGGCGCTAGTGGTAACTAATGTCACCATTGTACCAGGCATTAATTGTGGCGCGCAACACTGCCCCCTCCTAACACATGCTCGTCCCGAGCATTATCGGCCCCATAATAACGCGCCAGTCGATCCACATAGACGATCTGAGGAGTACTTGCACCTTTCTGTATCCGGTAGGTTACGTCATTGATCTTTGTCACAATCTGGTACGGTCCGTCCCATTTAGCTAGAAGCTTAGAAGATTTCTCTTTGCTGCGGACTGGATTGTGCAACCACACTAGTGAACCTTCGTCGAACCCTTTAATGTTCATCTTACGGCATAACGGGTTTTCATCTTTTCAGACATTTGCTGGCCCGATTGTCTGACGTGCTCATAAATGTGTCATTTTGTTCCGCAATTCATTCGCATAATCGGTTATACTGCGTGGGGCATCAGGTGGTATTCCGGTGATCAGGTCTGCAGGCAGCCGTAATTCTCTTCTTAAGTTCGCGAAAGCTGGTTGTAACTCGACCGTTACAGGATGAAAGAGCTTTTGCACTACATACTTTTCTGGCCTCGCTACAGTAAATTTATAGGGTATATAATCAGTTAGGGAAAGATTCAATTAAACAAGTACCTATTTACACAATACAAAGTTTATTGTAATAATACACAAATGAAGGTACACAAACTAATAATGTGGTGAGCCACCAAAGTAATATATCTTTCCCCAAACACCTGGGCATTCACACCCATACAATCAGTCTCCGTACCTGGTTGTACCGGAGTGTATGCCTGCATGAGACAATGACAAATTCTCAGAATCGCTATATCGAGTCCGTGAGATGAACCACTTAATAACTTCTAGCTCAACCGTACAAGTATCAACCTATTGGATTGTGCTCAAATAGGGAAAATAAAGATGATGCAAAGCAAACCCGAGACACAATACTTTATAACAACTGATCTTATCACCTAGTTCCTACAAAAGGCCTAACTCTCTCATAGATTAAATTATTACACTATAGATCAACTAAATGTTCTCTCTGTATAAATAAAACCGTCAGTTAACGCTCTCAGATCGTCTCAGTTGACGGCTTCACGGCCCTTAGCGTCGCTCGCAGGATAAACCTGCGAACACACGAAGAACGTGGCCTACGGGCATACATGGTGACGCTTGCGTTACCTGTAGTGGCGAACTTCCCTCATCACCTGGATTAGGCTAGGTAAGGTCTTCTTCGACTACAGATGACCACACCACAAGGGACAACCTTAAAGTTGCCGGTGCCCGGATCAATTCCCAATCTTCTGATCACAGGGCTGCTCCAAGGCTTCCTGACTTAGTCGCGCATAGCACCGATCATAAAAGAAGGAGGCTAGCTTAACAGCCAGACCTGTGACAGCAAAGAAAATGGTTGAATACTCACAGGATTCAGCTTCCAACACTCCCAATAAAAGCCCATCGGGTTATTTGGGAACATCCAGGTCCCACCAGGAATAAGTCCCGCTCAATCGGCTCAATCAGCCTTTTCGCCCGAGTAAAGAGTCGTAAAGACCGGAAACCTCCTTTTGCTTTTCAAACCTATCTGTCAGTTTGAACTCCAGAATATTCCTACACAGACTAAATAAATCTTATCGATTTGTGACTTTAAATTTATTAGACACTGTTTATAATTTAAATGTGGTTAATTATGCGTGTCTGTTTATTTACTATAAATAAGTATCATTTATAGTAAATAAACTTTATTGTATTTAATGTTCATGATACACCACGAACCTAACGCCATCTTGACACGGAGACTACGCTCCACGAGCCTGCGCAGAACCACGATAGACTTCGCCACTTGTTGCGTTACGTATCTATTTTGCAACGTCACATGGTGTCACCGATGTACTTTCGTGAACAGCGCTTCGATATGACAACAAAAACGGTTGTATGTACTTGTCCCAATCTCATTGCCGATTTTCCACAACTTTTCTAGGTACCTCTCCAATGTCTGATTAAATCGTTCCACCATTTCATCCGATTGTGGGTGGTAAGAAGTTGTTTCTTGTTTTATGAGTACCCATAACTTGATAAGTTTCCTGGAATGTTTGGGACTCAAAATTCCTTCCTTGATCACTGTGAATCTCTAAAGGTACTCCAAAACGTCAGAAGACTTCATGAACTAATTTATCTGCAACTGTCAAAGCTTGTTGTTTTGGAATGGCGAAAACTTCCGGCCTCTTAGTGAAGTAATCCATTACAACCATGAAATACTTGTTACCACTTTCACTTTCCAGGAATGGTCCCGCAACATCTAGGGCTATCCACTGCCACGGTGTACCAACATTGTACAATTTCAATACACCTCTACTACGTGTCTGAGGTCCCTTTACAGCCTTACTACCTTGTACATACTTAACTTGTACATTTGCGACACCAGTCCTCGACATCGTCCCGACAGTGAACCCCGTAAAACCGTTCTCGTATCTTCAGTAGAGTCCGTTTACTCCCAGATGGCCTCCTGAGCAACCGTTATGGTACAGCTGTAGAACATCCGGTACTTTAGCTTTTGGGACAACCATTTGCAAATGACTGTTGTCTCCTCGAGCATTTTTCCATTTACTACACAGGACTTCATCGTGAATCACTAAGCTGCCCAATAGCTTTTTGTGATCGAACTCATCGCTGAGACGTCGCTCCACGTGTGCTTAGGTGCAGTGACCTTCATCAATTCTAGAATCGGCTTGAGGTCTGAATCTTCCTGCTGTGCACGTTGTAGGCTTTCCTTCCACTCGTTGCTGAGGTCTGTCTTGAGCATCCCCACAGGTATAAATGATTAAACTATTATATCTTCGATGTAACAGGGCATCGCGAGATGCCCGAAAGTAAAATTTTATGAAACAGCCTTTGCAGGTTTCTGCAAAGGCTGTTTCATAAAATTTTACTTTAAAAGTAAAAAATTCTTTTTAATAGTAAAAAAAATACATGCCCGTGAAAGTTTGATTCCTTCTTTTGGGAGCGCATTCAATAAATATTCCACTTTGATCACATAAATCACTAAAAAACTTAAACAAGTTTTTTAGTGATTTATGTGATCAAAGTGGAATATTTATTGAATTCAATAAATATTCCACTTTGATCACATAAATCACTAAAAAACTTAAACAAGTTTTTTAGTGATTTATGTGATCAAAGTGGAATATTTATTGAATGCGCTCCCAAAAGAAGGAATCAAACTTTCACGGGCATGTATTTTTTTTACTATTGTGGCTTTACTTAAATCATAATCACACATCAAAACTCGAGTCAAACACTCTAAACAAGAAAAAATTGTGATAGCCCTCTTAACATTTTAGTATTACAAGGAACATCTACGTTTATCCTTCAGTCTGCTGTTAGTTTGAAAAGATGTAAGTACTTTTAAACATTATTTTTGATGACAATTGTTGGAGCATTACCTACATAATCAAATACTAGCCTGGGATTTGTCGTAGAGTTTCGTTGTAGTTTTGTTGTGATTATTCAAAAATAATCATTCACTTATGAAAACAGTAAGTATTTTATTTACAGAGGCGTAATTTTTTTATAAAAATAAAAAAAAAATAAAAAGCTATGTAACAAAAAAAAACAGACTTCCAAAAAGAGAAAAATAACTTTTATTTTCGAAGTCGATGTCTTTGGATCTGTATTTTAGTATTTTGCCACCGACTTGGAAATTTAAGTTATTTTTCACTTTGTAGTGTTTTTTTGGAAGTTGTTTTTTTTTGTTAAAAGGTTTTTATTTCTCGCTTTTTAGTCGGTTCCGTTTATAATGTATCTAACTTACAATAACCTAATGTCAACTTGCTCATCCCCTTTTACAAAATATTGCTTTTTTCAATGCAGGGAAAATTGTTGAGGAGTTCTGGTATTCACCTATCAGCTCCATTTTACTATTCGTATTGTGACGCGCATAAATTGCTTAACAACCATATTAAAGTAATCTAATCGAATCGCAACCCGAGAAATACTTATTATTGAGTAGTTCCGGTAGCCATCTGTGGTCTTCATCATCAGTTCCTCTTCACTAAACGGTGCTTTCCGAGAGCAAATCCACGAGTTACTATAAAAAATACCCAAATCGCTATAGGTGTGTATGCCTATAAAATTTGAAGAGTTCCTTCGATTTCTCCAGGATCATTAGATCCTGACTTGATGACAATAGACCTGACCACCTGGAAAGTATATCATTTCAAACAAAAAAAGAACAAGAAACAAAAATTTATTTTTCCGTTTGTAGTTTGTTTTTTTTAAATCGGTTGTTTTTTTTTTTGTAAAATAATTTTTATTTTTCACTTTTAGTTGTACCCATCTACCCCACACAAATTCATATAACACTACTTGCTATGTGAATATCAGTGACAGGACGCTATTGAACACATCCGCGTACCCCTTTATAGGGTACAGGTGTGATGGTATGATGTGTAGTTGCATAAACAATGTATAGATATGCGATAGCAGCAATCGCGGTTGATTTGCTGGCATTTATTGAAGAGTTCCGTTATCTGTCTCCGAAACTCATCATCAGATCTTTACGTTTAAATGGGACCATTTTGGAATAAACCTCTTTCGAACAAATAAAGAATTTTGCTAATCCGTCCGTCCGTATATGACGGAGTTATGCCCGAATATACAACCTCCTCCTTTTTAGAACTCCGTTAAAAATACACTCGCCATCTTGAATAAAAAAATGGATGTCATAATTATTCGTAATCACCACCCCAAAATCGACTATAGTATCGATATCTAAAAAAAAAATTATTTCTGTCATTTTTATTTGATTATAATTTATTAACATAAATATTTATACAATCTTTATCCGTCATCATCATCTGCCTAGCCTTTTCCCAACTATGTTGGGATCGGCTTCCAGTCTAACCGGATGCAGCTGAATACCATTATTTTACATGGAGCGACTGCCTATCTGACCTCCACAACCCAGTTACTGGGTAATACGATACCCCTTGGTAAGACTGGTTGTCAGACTTTCGGGCTTCTGACTACCCGTAACGACTGTCAAAGATCCACGAATGACAGCCGGGACCAACGGCTTAACGTGCTTTCCGAGGCACGGAGGGGTCTCGGTATGTAAAGATGGTCACCCATCCACAGACCAACCGCGGCAAGCGTAGCTTAACCTGATCGATCGACCTGTGCGGCTGTTATTACTTAGCCACGGGCCCCTCCAATCTTTATCCGTCATATACATCCATTAAACAAAAAAATACAACTAACTATTTATTTCTAAAACAAATTCCAAAAATCGTACTTAATTTTATTTCGGTTCGAAAAAGTATCAACATCGTATTGTGGAGTACTCAAAACGGAACTCACTTTTTAACGTAATTATTTTTTGCGAAATAGCGACATAGCCGTGCTTTCACGGGCGCGTCTGAGCGCGGAATGCGGAATGACCCGACCGGCAAGTGTCCGCGGGTAGAAAATGTATGGAGTTTGAGAGCGTTTCTTATTTTTCTCATAAATGCAATGTTATTTATTTATCTACAAAATATTTAGCTTAAGTATCTTTATAGAATTATATATAGGCAACAATATCTTCTTATTTTTAAGTTAAAATATGCATTGGATTTAGCTATAGGTATTGGGTACTATTCAGACCCCTTTATATTTAATTTTTTGCGATTATTGAGATGGGAAAAACGTATTTGTGTGAAAATTTTGTATGGGGCTATTTAATTGCTTTGGGCCCAGTCTGGAGATGAATATATTATATTTAATTTGAAACCAAGATATCCTCGCAGTTGTGACTCCAGTTTGTTAAAATGGTACCTGAAAAACACTGTTATTCGTGGAAAAATGTGATAGCGTCCTTAAGTATCGCTAACGGTTAGTCGACTCTTCACGTGACCAAAGGGCTGACATATTTCTTGGCCAAAGAATAAGCATCGCCATACAATATAATAAGCATGGCAATGCTGCCAGCCTTTTGGGCACTGTTCCTGTTGACAGCGATGCGGACGAATTTTTTGTTTTGCTTATTTTTTATTACATATTATTATTATTTTAAATATTAGCATAGATTATGTAAATAATAAAAAACGGTATTAAATAAATTTTTTTTTTTTTTTTGTATTTATCTACTAGCCCAAGAGGGTGCAGCGGGTGGATCGCGCCGGCACAGACGCCACCGCACTCGCCCGCGGTCTCCACGTTTGACAACCCCAAGTGATGGTGACGCAGCCTCCACTGGTTGAAGATCCCCGCTCACGCGCGCAAAGCGACAACACGTATCTACTTAGTTGAGTAATTTTAAAAAATCATAACATGTGTTAAAATTACAATATCTAAGTGTCATAATATATCCATGTGTAGACAGTTGAACGTGTATTGTAGTGCATGAAAAAGTTCTTCAATCCATCAAATCACACAGAAGATATCATCGTTTTTCTTCAACTCAACGGCAAAAATATTTAAATTAACACCAGCAGCAGGGCTAGCATGGCCGGAGACATTTTATCCACGGGGAGAGGAGAAAATACTATTCCCCTCTGTCAATTTTGTCCACCCTCCGAGCATGGCGACATGGGTGGATAAACTATTCACGGTGGCAGTAAGCACGAGACATTTTCATAGTACAATTAATTATATTTTCTCCAAGAGATATACTTAAACCCACCATCTAAAGACGAGGACAAATTTCTCCCTTTGTTATGTCAAAATATCTGTAATTTTTCTCCTTCACTAGTCGCCATGCTATAGCCTGGGGGTGAGTATCCACGTCTAATATCAAAAAGTGATATAATCCTGTTGCCGTGCTTTGGCAGGTGGATAAAATAATTTTATCCCTTGTCAGTGGAAACAACCGGTGGAGAAAAGTTTCATCCCCAGCCCATGCTAGCCCTGCTGCAGCGTGTGAGTCATCGTAGGTACGAGCGGTGCGACGACGCTTGGCAAGGTCACGGACACAACTAAGCGGACGCACTCGAGTAATACTCGAAAATATTCGTAGCGTTGTGGAACCAAGCCGTGTTTGTACATACGAACACAGCGGTCATTTCTGCGCATCAAGATTCCCAATATGCTCTCCGGTATTATTCGCACGCCTCCTCATGCCTCACCCCACTCAGCATCTGAACCAAACCTGAGATCGACTACTAATACTAGCAGCGATACCAGTATAAATATAACCCAAAGAAAAAGGAAACGCAGTGTAGATGACATGACAAGAATGGAGAAATAGATGGAAGATATGAAGGAAATGTTTTCTGAACCAGTTGCTAAACAGAATGAACAAAATGGGAAAATGAATTCGTTACAATTGGCTCTTGAGGATATACGGTTCCAAAATACTACGATCAGCTTGCAAAACACTGAAATAAGAACACAGAATGAACAAATCAAAGAGACAATAGATTTCTTATCAGAAAAATATGATGATGCACTTGTGGAAATTAACGATTTACGGGCGGAATGTAGCAGTAACCAAAAGGTTATAAAAGCGCTTGAAATCAGGGTAGACTTCTTAGAAAAGCAACAAAAAGTGGCTTCGCTTGAAATTAAAAATCTAACGTCGTCATCCCTTGAAACTCGCGACTCCCTTACGGGTGCAGTACAAAAATTGGGTCAGATCATCAGTCAACCCGTGAGTGCAACAGATATAAAAAACATCTTCCGTTACAAGAGCAAGTCTGACGCGGTGGGTCCAGTCTTGGTAGAATTCACGTCGGCAACCATTAAAGAACAGTTTCTAAAGTCGACCAAGGACTTTAATAAGCACAACAAGGAAAATCGCCTGAACACATCCCACCTAGTAGAAAACGGACCTAGGCAACCCTTATATGTAAATGAAGTGCTCACGGGCGGCGCTCAAAACATAAATGTCAAAATGGAAATTATTAGCACTAACATTCGATAACACACAAAACAACCTAGATGCTGTCTCGGTGTCGGATGCTTCTATTTGCGACTTGGAAAACTGTACCCCACCTACTTTTATACCTAATCAAACACTTAAAATCATTACACAGAACATTAGAAGTATAAACAAAAACATAGCGGGTTTTATGACTACACTTGCTCGGACAAAACTTGATTGGGACATAATCGCACTAACCGAGTGTTGGCTCCCTAACACCCATAATATTCCCGAGTTGACGAACTATAACTATTACCTTACCAACAATAATCATACACAAAATGAAGGTGTAGTCCTGTATGTGCATAAAAAACTGCAAATAGTTGCAGAGGAGCCATCATTCTTAGATGCTAACTGTCTCCAATTAAAAATCGATAGAAATACTATTCTCTTAGCGATATACCGCCCGCCAGGTTAAAAAGACTTAGATAATTTTCTAAACTCCCTAAACAATACCCTAAGTAGGCTATCCAAATACAATACTATAATTATTACGGGAGACATAAATATAAATAGGTATACATGAACACTGCAAGGATTCCGCTAAACATTCCTACTTAAACTTACTGGCTACCCATGGCCTTTTACCTGCCCATACAATACCTACGCGACAACAAGCTTGTCTTGACCACGTTATACTGAAAACTCGACTACCTGCTTCTACTTCAGTCGCACACTCTGCTGTAACTGATCATGAGACGGTAATGTTGTTCTTGTCCAAACGAATGCATAAAATAATTACAAAAAACTGTATTCGTTTTGATTATGTTAAAATAGATTCAGACCTAAAACAACTAGATTTTAGTGAAGTATACAAGACCCAAGATGCTCATGTGGCAGGGGAAACAATAACTAGATTAATAAAACACGTGATAGATTCTAACTCCAAATCTGGTAAGACTCCGAACCGTAAACAAATATTAAAGCCATGGATTACTCCTGGTTTACTTCGATGTATTCGGCATCGAGACACATTGCATAGAAAATTTAAACAGGCGCCTAACAATGACATTTTGAAAATTACTTTTACTAGGTACAGAAATTATTGTAATAAATTATTAAGGAAATTAAAAATAGAATTTGAAAAAAATGAGATCAAAAAAGCTAGAAAAAACACTAAACAGTTATGGTCGGCTATAAATAATATCTCAAACAGGTCGACAAGGAAAGAAAACACTTCATCACAATTATTAGCCTCATCAAGTACACCACAACACTCTGTAAACCATGTTGATGACTTTTTTGCCAAAATAGGTGAAAAACTAGCAAAAAACATAAAGGGTATACAAACAAGAACTACAAAGGGAAACCAAACTAACGGAACGCAATCCATGGTAATGCTCCCAACAGATGAAGAAGAGGTAGCCGGAATATTAATGTCACTCCGCAATAACTGTGCCGCGGGATGGAATGGGATATCCGGTGACCTCTTGAAAAAACACACGGCCGTGATTGTGCCTCCGTTAACGTACATATCCACAGGTAAATTTCCCAACGTGTTCAAAAAAGCCATAATTCATCCGATCTACAAGAGTGGGGACAGGAGCCGTGTTGATAACTACAGACCTATGTCTGTGCTAACTGCTTTTTCCAAAATACTGGAACGGGTAATGAACAGCAGACTTGTGAGCTATTTGGAAAAAAACAATCTAATCGCACCAACGCAATTTGGGTTTCGCTCAGGCAAATCCACCTCTGACGCGGTCCATGAGTTGACAGACTATGTGGTCACAAACATGGATAATGGGGATAAAGTTATGGCCATTGTTTAACCGTACAGAGATAATATCTGAATAAACCGCGATCGTAATGTCAACTATTTAAAATTTGTTTATTTACTCGTCACTAGATGGCGTTGTACTATTTCGATCGATTTCTACATCGCGGTGTCAAGAGTCTCCGCCGATAGTATAAGGTCATAGGATTAAGAACACTTGTTAACCAGTCTCCTCTTTTCTGTCCCACAGGACCTTCAGGGTGGTGGTCGACGGAGCGCTGTCCAGCGCGCACCCCGTCATGGCGGGTGTGCCGCAGGGTAGCTGCGTCTCGCCGGCGTGTTACTCACGATACACGGACGACATCCCCACGACACAGGATGTGACGCTCGCGCTGTATGCTGACGACGCCGCGTACTTATGTACGCGGCGGTCAAAATGCAGCGCGCCCTAGATCTCCTTCCCGACTGGTTGTCCAAGTGGCGGCTGTCGGTGTACACTGTACGTGGGTAAGACGCAGGCGATGATCACCGGATCAGCGCCCCTCCCGCCTCCCCTGAAGCTTCAATGAGCCGACGTCGCGTGGTCGCCCCGGGTCAAATACCTGGGGGTCACCATCGACCGTCGGCTCTCGATGGGGCCTCACGTCCGCTCGGTCGCCGCACGGGGTAGGGTAGCCCGCAACCTGCTCAAACCAGTGCTCTCGGCGCGCGTCAAGTTGGGCGTGTACAAGTCGTACGTGCGCCCAATCTTGACGTACGCCGCTCCGGCATTGTTCGCCCTCACTAGCGAGACGAACCGCAAGCAGCTCCGCGCGCAACAGAGCCTCGCGCTGCGGACTATAGTTGACGCCCCTCGCTATGTGAGGAACGATATCATCCAGAGGGACCTCGGGATTGAGAGCCTGGATGAGTTTGTGCGGCGCCTCGCGAAAGGAATGTTCGCGCGTGCCGACGCGTCTGCTTGGCCCCATGTCAAGGACATCGAGCCCTGGCACGCGCGCCCCCCTGACGCGAGACCCTTGCCCCGCGACCTGGTAGCGGACGACGACCCCATCGCACCGGATTGACGCCTCGAGTGAGCCGCACCCAGGTTACACGCGGCTCACCCGAAACAATAGCACTCTACCTAACATAACACACACTCGTCGCGTAGCGTGTGCTAGGTTAATATAGGCACGTTACGTAACGAACTCATTACTACACAGACGCCATACTCACATGTGAACGCGCAGTGCGGGCTGCGATCACGTAGACACTGGGCGGTGTTACACAACACAATACCGCTCACACACACACGACTGCCCTTTAGCCCGGACCGTGACCGGCTAGCTCTGGAAGCGGGGCGGGCGGGGGCAACATCTTTATAATCTGTAGGAGCGTCGAGTCGGCACCTTCGTCGCAGGTCGTCTCTCGCCGGGCCTCCCCCAGGTAACTGGGGGTCTCACCTGTCGGGGACAGACCGCCGAGGTGTCGTGAAGAAAGCGGCGCTGTTATACAGCGTCGCGGCGCGCCTACAGAAACACTACATGCAACTACTCACATGGACGCGCGTTTTTATAAACGCGCGTTCATAAACCGCCAGCCCCTGTGGCACAAATATTGAGAGGCCAGTATTAGCGGGCCGCCGCATAGCTTCCGCGGCCGGGGGGGCATAGCCCTGACGCCGCTCGCCACGCCCCCTAGCGGGGGCGTCGCGACTTCCAACGACTTGTTAACCACTACTATTCTACGGTGTAATTACTACATCTGTGAATAAATCAGACTTTAGGTCGTGTCGGTATTACTGGACCGCACTCCCAAGTAAAAATTGAAAGGTTCTTTCAATCAACCCCCAGTTTACTAACCCCCATGAAGTCGAGGGTTATTCATGGTCCTTCGAGTCGGACGTGGCAAGGGGCTGTTCCACAGCCACATCAGGTGTGTTCTCCTAATTGGACGGAGAAGCATCATCCTCATACGCTCCTGCGGAGTGATCTTGGATGGTGAGAGAGGGTGAAAGCAGTTCCGGATCCAGTTGCGGGAGGTACGGAGGAAGGAGTGCCAGTCAGCAGCAAGCAAGCTGCAGACGACTAAGGTCGTAAGGAAGTGAGTGATAGTGCCGAAAATCGTGAGTACTGTTGCGCGTCACAATTAATGCCTGGTACATGGTGACAGTAGTTACCACTAGCGCCATCTAGTATCGAGTAGCGGAACTAGTAGTGAAGACCCTTCTAGAAATTTAGATTCGAGAACTTTCTAGAATTTTCCCGAACTATCGACATCTGGTCGATCGGGGCCTGTATGTACTCGAACATTCTAGATGTTTCTACAATAGAAGGTTCTAGAACTATCTTCGGCGCTATATAAGGCCGAGACGCGCCACGACCGACACAGTTTGGATACAGCGATCGAAGTGAAAACATCGAAGCGATAATCAAGTGCGACTTAGAGCGATCAGTAGTGCAATTGTGTGTTATAATTAGTGTGTTTAAGTTGTAATTAGTGTTGTTAATTAAAGTGTCATTTTTTTGGTTATTAAATCGGCAGTTTTTATTGTCACGAACCGGAAGCACGTAACAATTGGTGTCAGAAGAGGGGATTAAAATGCCGGTTTTACCCAAAGACGACACGGAGGGTATCCGTACCCGGAGTCAACGCCAGCAGGAGACGGACCAAAGGCGATTCGGTGGAACAACGTCAATGGGGTCGGAAGGCCAGCTACCGACCGTGGAGGCCGGCCCGTCTACAGCTGCTCCAGCATCATCAGCGCCAGATTTTGCTGCCCTGATAATGATGCTGCAGGAACAGGCCCGTCGGTTGGAAGAACAGCTGCTGCGTGACAGGGAGGAACAGGCTCGTCGACAGGAGGAACAGGCTCGCCGACAGGAGGAACAGGCTCGTCGGTTGGAAGAACAGCTCCAACGTGATAAGGAGGAGCAGGCGCGCCGCCAGGAAGAGCAGATGCTCCTTATGAAGGACCTTCACGCTACCTTCGGGAAAGACATGAAGGAGGTGAAGGATAAGGTTGCTCAACATGACAACCGCCTGTCGGAAGCTGAAACCCGAATCGACCAAGTAAATAATCGGGTTGGCAATGTGATGGCTGACGTGAAGCTAACCGTGATGGCTGACGTGAAGAAAACGCTGGATTACCTTAAACTTGGGGAAGGAATCGCAGCCCCCGTAGCTACAACACCTTCGCTACGTGGATTTAAAGTGCCACCGTTCGACGGAACGTCTTCCTGGTCGGCCTACAAAATCCAGTTTGAGGCTGTCATGAAGGCGAACGGGTGGAATAAAAGCCAGGCCATGACTGCTCTCACCCTAGGCCTGCGCGACCAGGCCTTAACTGTCCTGGAAGCTCTCGGTAAGGAAGTGACTTACGAACAGCTCCTTGAGGCATTAGAGGCTCGGTATGGCGACGCTCACCTGGAACACGTGTTTCGTGCGCAGCTTAAGGATCGCGTGCAACGCAGTAACGAAAACCTGCAGCAGTGGGCCTTTGAAGTGGAGAAGCTGGTTCGTAAAGCTTACCAGTCCGTACCTGCACTTATTGGTGGGAACCTGGTGCAAGCATTCATCGACGGCATTCGCGACCTTGAGGTCAGAGCTGCTGTGAGGCTCGGTCACCACGAGACGCTTAAGGACGCCTTGGCCTATGCTCTGGAGGTGGAAGCTGTGCGGCAGGATCATCGTTCCCATCGCGTCAGGGAGGTTGCAGCGGCTACAGTTCGCGACCGCAATAAAGGATACAGCCCTAGGTGCTACGGCTGTGGGGAAAGGGGCCACCTTCGATCCAGTTGCCCTAAGCGAACTGCAGAAAAAGAAGATTGCCGATCTCCAGAGGGCAGTGCGGCTAACAGCATCGCCCAGCACCAGCAGCAGGGAAACGAGTAATAGCCAGGACTGCGGGGCGGGTGCTGGCTAATGTTCAAAGAGCCCCAAGGGTTTCGATCACACAAACCCATGACGGGAACAGCCTAATTATCAAGGGCGAGGTCAACGGAACGCCGTGTAAGCTGACCATAGACACTGGAGCCTCTCGCACGGTTGTCAGTTCCCAACTAACATGTCGGTCCCTTGGGGACTCCGCATACAACCGGGAACACATTAATTTGGTAACAGCCACCGGTCAGCGCATTCCCGTCCATGGAGAGAAGAAAATGGAATTGAAGCTAGGCAACAGAATCTACCTGCATAATGTCATCGTGGCTGATATAATGGACGATTGCATCCTGGGCCTTGACTTTTTGAGGAAGAATTGTTGCGAGATTGACGTCAAGCAAGGTGTTTTGAAATGTGGACAAGAGGAACTTTTCGTGGAAGGGGCGTTACCTGGGAATGTGTACAGCCTTAAGAAGATTGTTCTTCCTCCGAGATCGGAAACGATTGTGCCGGTTAGTCTTCCTCGGAATCCTGGGCAAACTCATCGTTGTGTACTCGTGGAAAGGGTAGACAATGACCTTCCATGGAAAGTGGCACGGACTTTGGTCAGAGCCACTGACATCTCAGGGGTACGTGTGCTGAACCTTTGTGATCAGGAACAGATAATAGAAAAAGGCACACTAGTTGGTACTTGCGAGGAAGTGGATTGGTTGGGTTACTCACTGGGACTGGGACCCTCAGCAAGGATGCACAAACGAAAGTGACCACACTTTTACAAGACTGCCGCAGCGCTTTGTCCCAAAATGAAATGGTCAAGGCGAAGAAGATGTTATTCAAGTACGCCGATGTTTTCTCGTCAAACGAGGCTGACATCGGGAAGACTGGCTTAGTTCAACACAAAATAAACACAGGAGAAGAACTGCCTATCCGTCAGCGGCCAAGGAGATTGCCGGTAGCACGTGAAAAGGAAGTGGAAACCATGATTGAAGGAATGGTGAAGGATGGTGTTATTGAACCTTCATCTAGTCCATGGTGTTCACCAGTAGTGCTGGTAAGAAAGAAGGACGGCAGCATGCGGTTTTGTGTTGACTATCGTCGTCTGAACGACGTTACAAAGAAGGAGAAGGAGAAGGATAGGAGAAGGATAGGGAGAAGGATAGGTATCCTTTGCCAAGAATTGATGACACGCTGGACATGCTTACTGGAGTAAAGTGGTTTAGCACGCTGGACCTGAAAAGTGGCTACTGGCAAGTTGAAATTGATCCTAAGGACAAAGAGAAAACTGCATTCTCGACAGGAAAGGGGCAGTGGCAATTTAAAGTTATGCCGTTTGGATTGTGCAATGCTCCGGCAACATTTGAGAGGTTGATGGAACTTGTACTTACCGGACTAATTGGCGGTGCCTGCCTGGTCTACTTGGATGACATCATCATCGTAGGCCGCACGTTTGAAGAACATCTTCAAAACCTGGAACGCGTGCTCATGAAGATCCAGAGTGCCAACCTCAAGTTAAGTCCGAAGAAGTGTTCACTATTCAAACGACAAGTTAGCTTTTTGGGATATGTAGTGTCTGAAGAAGGTATCCGCACGGATCCAGAGAAAATCGCCGCTGTCAAGGATTGGCCAGTTCCAAAAGACAAGACGCAGGTCAGAGCATTTCTGGGTTTGTGCTCCTATTATCGGCGATTTGTCAAGAACTTTGCAGATATAGCCAAACCCCTGCATAAGTTAACCGAGGAGAAGCGACATTTCTGCTGGGATGAAAGTTGCGACATCGCATTCCAGGAGCTAAAGGACCGTCTGTGCAAAACACCTTTTTTGGGGTACCCTGATGCGGGCAAGGAATTTATAGTTGACACAGACGCAAGTGACATAGGACTTGGCGGTGTGTTGTCTCAGCGGAACGGCGAGGTTGTGGTAGCATACTTCAGCAAGTCATTGTCGAAACCTGAAAGGAACTATTGTGTTACGAGACGGGAACTGCTTGCTGTGGTAAAGTCATTGCAGCACTTTAGCAAATATCTTCTGGGGCGGAAATTCCACCTACGAACTGACCATGCTGCACTTAAATGGCTATTGCAGTTCAAAAATCCAGAAGGGCAAGTTGCGAGATGGATTGAACTACTGCAGGAATACGACTTCGAGGTCGAACATCGCAGCGGGAAATCTCATGGCAACGCAGATGCATTGTCAAGAAGACCTTGTCCTGAAAACTGCAAGCATTGTACTAGGCAAGAAAGTAAAGAAGTCGTACCTGTGAGGATGCTCAGGACAGACCTCAGCAACGAGTGGAAGGAAAACCTACAACGTGCGCAGCAGGAAGATTCGGACATCAAGCCGATTCTGGAGCTCCTAAGCCCAGATGGAGCGACGTCTCAGCGATGAGTCCGATCACAAAAAGCTATTGGGCCCAATGGAACAGCTTGGTGATACAGGATGGAGTCCTGTGCCGCAAATGGGAAAATGCTCGGGGAGACAGCTGTCATTGGCAAATGGTTGTCCCTAAAGCTCAAGTACTGAATGTTCTACAGCTGTACCATAATGGTTGTTCAGGAGGTCATCTGGGAGTAAAACGGACTCTACTGAAGATACGAGAACGGTTTTACTGGGTCCACTGTCGGGACGATGTCGAGAACTGGTGTCGCAAATGTACAAGTTGTGCAGCTGTAAAGGGACCTCAGACTCGTAGTAGAGGTGCATTGAAATTGTACAACGTTGGTGCACCATGGGAGAGGATAGCCCTTGACGTTGCGGGGCCGTTTCCGGAAAGTGAAAGTGGTAACAAGTATTTCATGGTTGTGATGGATTACTTCACTAAGTGGCCGGAAGTCTTCGCCATTCCAAACCAAGAAGCTTCAACAGTTGCAGATAAACTGGTTCATGAAGTCTTCTGCCGTTTTGGAGTACCCTTGGAGATTCACAGCGATCAGGGAAGGAATTTTGAGTCCCAAATATTTCAGGAAACTTGCCGAGTAATGGGTACTCATAAAACGAGAAAAACTTCTCACCACCCACAATCGGATGGAATAGTGGAACGATTTAATCAGACACTGGCGAGGTACCTAGCCAAAGTTGTGGAAAATCGGCAACGAGATTGGGACAAACACATACAACCGTTTTTGTTGTCATATCGATGCCCTGTTCACGAAAGTACATCGGTGACACCAGCTTTCGCAAACTTTGGAAGAGAATTACGGCTGCCTGCAGACCTAATCACCGGAATACCACCTGATGCCCCACGCAGTATAACCGAGTATGCGAATGACTTGCGGAACAAAATGAATGACATTTATGAGCACGTCAGACAATCGGGCCAGCAGATGTCTGAAAAGATGAAAACCCGTTATGACCGTAAAATGAATAATAAAGGGTTCGACGAAGGTTCACTAGTGTGGTTGCACAATCCAGTCCGCAGCAAAGCGAAATCTCCTAAGCTAAATGGGACGGACCGTACCGGATTGTGACAAAGATCAATGACGTAACCTACCGGATACAGAAAGGTGCAAGAGGTACTCCTAAGCATATACTGATCAAACATAAAGATTGCCGCAGGCCAGTTGATAACGAAGACAAGCCCGTGACCCGCACCAAGGATCAAGCTATGGATCTTATGATAGGTAAATATCTGCATGCATTTTATTATCAACTAGCTTCTGCCCGCGATTTCGTCCGCCAGAAATATCTTAATCGAATCAGTAGATCACTGGTTCCAAAAATAAAAAAACATAAACCGATAAATTTTAGCTCTTTATTAGATATATATTTTTTTGTATTTATCTACTAGCCCAAGCGGGTGCAGCGGGTGAATCGTGCCGCCACAGACGCCACCGCACTCGCTCGCGGTCTCCACGTTTGGCAACCCCAAGTGATGGTGACGCAGCCTCCACTGGTGCGAAACCTCGTCACTCCACCCGTCGTGACGCCATAGCTCGTGACGGCGCGGGTCATCACGCCGTGGCTCGTGACGGCGCGGGTCGTCACCCGGTGCCTCGTGATAGCGCTGGTCGTGACGCCGTGACTCGTGATAGCGCGAGTCGTGATGCCATAGCTCGTGACAGCGCGGGTCGTGACGTCGTGGCTCGTGACGGCGAGGGTCGTGACGCCGTGGTTCGTGACAGCGCGGGTCGTGACACCGTGGCTCAAGATACGGCCGAGCGTGATGGGGCCTCCGGTGATGGGGCCTCCGGTGATAGGGCCTCCGGTGATAGGGCCTCCGGTGATGGGGCCTCCGGTAATGGGACCCCAAATGATGCGACCCCGCAAGACGCAAAAACAACCTTAAAGTTCAATCATATCATAGTTCAAACATAAAGATTGCCGCAGGCCAGTTGATAACGAAGACAAGCCCGTGACCCGCACCAAGGATCAAGCTATGGATCTTATAATAGGTAAATATCTGCATGCATTTTATTATCAACTAGCTTCTGCCCGCGATTTCGTCCGCCAGAAATATCTTAATCGAATCAGTAGATCACTGGTTCCAAAAATAAAAAAACATAAACCGATAAATTTTAGCTCTTTATTATAATACTATACTCTGACCCGGCAAACGTTGTTTTGCCATATAAATTATTTCTAGCTGCTCGGCGCTAATTCGTCCGTGGTGTCCTACCCCTTACCCTACCCTACCCCTACACTACTCCTATAAGAAAAAAAAACGGATAAAAAGTATCCTATGTCCGTCTTCTGTTTCTAAGCTACCTCCCCACCAATTTCCACGACTTTCTTTTATATGTATAAGATATAGATTAGTATAGATTTTGACACATATCATCCTTCTCCGACATATTTGCAAATCTGGACTCTTTACACTTGCCTAAGTGTAAATAAAGTTAAGGTTTCCACGACAATTGCAATTATAAGGATTCTACGACAGCTCCACCCCGAGACAAGTCGACCCGCACCCTAATTGCGTAACACACTATTACTATCAATTTGAATCATTTTGAAGCATATTTCTAATCCATTGCTCCATATGTTCAAAAGATGTGTCTGCTCAACAGCGCAAATAACGCAATGAATGTTGTTGAACTGTCAAAATGAAACCCATTACTACTGATAGTGTGTTACGCAATTACCCTGCTGAAGCTTGAAATGCTGATAAATAGTAATAGTAGCGGTAGTAGAGCCGGTCGCTCAGCTGTTATTATTGATTTCACACAATTTTATCAAACTTGTCACTTTCTCTTCTTTCCAGATATCCACCAGAAGATATCTCAGCATCTTATAACGTTTGCTGATGCTGCTGTGAGTTTCTCCGACTGCACATCTGCCCGACACGACGGGGACATACAGTCCGAATTCAAAAGTGGAAGGGTGCAGAAATCCTTCGAGGCTGCAGCACTGGCTTTGACCCCAGGGCACATTAGTGACATCATAGAATCTAACTATGTATTCCACATCCTTCAGTGCCGTGAGTAAGAGTTTTGAGAAAGCTGATCGACTGCCACTGGGCAAAGCAAGTGGTCAATGATTATTTTGAGATATTTTTTAAAATTTAGATCCTGAAGTTACTTTGTGCCAAAATGCACGTGCTGTGCCCACATTTCATTAACAATTCTTCAGTATTTTCAAATAAATGGTTGTGTTATCATCATCTGCCTAGCCTTTTCCCAACTATGTTGGGGTCGGCTTCCAGTCTAACTGGATGCAGCTGAATACCAGTATTTTACATGGAGCGACTGCATATCTGACCTCCACAACCCAGTTACTGGGTAATACGTATACCCCTTGGTAAGACTGGTTGTCAGACTTTCGGGCTTCTGACTGCCCGTAACGACTGTCAAAGATCCACGGATGACAGCCGGGACCAACGGCTTAAGAGTCCTATTACGGATCGTAAACGCAAATCAAATTATTTCGATCGGCGTACAAGAGTCGATAATAGTAGCGATCTCCGGAGCTAGCGCCGAATTGATGCAGAATATATAGCATTTTAACTTTATTTATTGCAATTTTGTTTTATTAAATTGAGAAACGAAAACTAATGAAACGTATTCATTGTAGATTGAAGTTTTATATAATATTAGTTTATTTGATAAAGTTGCGTTAATTTGGAGTGTAATGGACGCTGAATCAAGACATTTATTGCTTAAATTAGGCTTTCTTTACGATTTTATCCATAAAAACTCAAGGAATTTAAAGGAATTCTAGAACTCCAATAAACAAGTAAAACATTCAAAGTATCTTTTTATAATTTTAGCATTTATAAGAATTGAATGTAACAATGTAAATTTGAGCGTCAAAGTTCCATCGCCAACGGTTTTTCTTGCAAACTGTGTTCGTAAAATATTTATAGTAAATTACACGAAAAGAAAAATTAAAATGTGTAACTGCAACTTACAAGAAAGAGAATAGTACTATCGTTATTCTTAAACAAATAATTAAAATATCTTACAACTGCTGAAAATTACAGCGCCAAAAATCATGAATTTGCGTAAAAAATGTAACAGGACTCTTAACGTGCTTTCCGAGGCACGGAGGGGTCACGGTATGTAAAGATGGTCACCCATCTACAGACCAACCCCGACAAGCGTAGCTTAACTGTTATTATTTAGCCACGGGACCCTCCAAATAAATGGTTGTGTTAGTTAACTTTATAAAATAATACTGAGTTTATTAGGTAGGTATTTTCACGTAAAACTTTTGCAAAATAAATATTATTTCGCTATCCAAATAATGAAATAGACCATATCTAAAAGATCTAAGTATTACTTATTAATTAATTAAGTACCTAATTTGTTTATTTAAGTAATAATTTGGTGTTGTGTCTAATGTTGGGTAAGTTAATAATAGGTACCTTTATTTTTAAGTAGGTTATTTCGTTTTGGATTCATAGGTTTATGTGCCTGAAATAAAGAGGTGGTTGTAGCAGGCTACTTTGGCTTCTAGTTTGATAATTTTGATGATCTCAATTAGATATAATTTTAGTTATTAGGTACCGTCAAACGGGGTGAATAAGGATGCAGGGAATCGGGACGAAACTTTAAAAGCGATTTTAACATTGAAATAATATACACTTCTGGACACATCTATTGGCCCACCTTGTATTTTCAGTTTCGTTTGGTCCTAGCTAAAATTTTATATTAGGACGAGCAAAAAGTTTTTATGCAGTTTTGAACCTGGCACATTTACAATTTCATTCAATAGTCTTTTTTTGAATTTCGAACACAGAATTTAAAGAAACAAAAGACAATTTGGAGCCTGTTTGTTGATATCAAACAATCGAATACTAAGAAAACTTGGTTTTATTGGTTTACTTGGATTTAATTCTTGAAAAAGTGATTGATATCTTTGGTTTGACAACAAACATTACTTATTCTTAACATTAAGATGAGGTTCTATCAATAATCTATGGATACTTAACCTGAAGTCGCCGCCCAAGCTGTGGCACTTATTCAGGCCGGACACAGCCAAAGAAACGTGAGTGCTCAACTTAATTTAAGTCGATCTGCGGTCCGAAATGTTTATCGGAGGTACCTAGAGACTGGCGGCTTTGTTCGTCGCCAAGGAAGGCCACGATCTCGGGTCACAACTGAAAGGCAGGATCGATTCATCGTGACGACCAGCTTGAGAAATCGTCACCTTACCTCCATTGAGATACAAAACCAACTTCGCGACTTCCACGGAGTATCTGTGAGCGCTCGAACTGTTCGGAGAAGGTTAAAAGAACGCGATATGGTACCACACAAGCCAGCTAATGGGCCCAAACTAACGCGAGCCCACCGAACAGCGCGCCTTCATTTCGCACGCAGTCATTTAAATTGGACACAGCAAGATTGGAGCCGTATACTCTTTTCTGATGAGTCTAAAATTGTGTTACATGGCAATGATGGAAGGAAGAAGGTCTACCGACGTAAGGGAGAGCGTTTCGCACAATGCTGCTTTGAAGAGAGGGTTGCTTATGGCGGTGGCTCATGGACTGTCTGGGGCGGTATATCCGCGAGCGGCAAAACTCAACTTGAGGTTGTTACAGGACCACGGCTGCCAACATTAAATGCTGAAAGGTAGATTCGTGAGTGCTTAGAACCTCACGTGATACCATACGCGGACTATGTGGGCCCAAATTTCCTTTTTATGCATGATAATGCAAGAGCCCATGCGGCCGGCATCGTCAGGGAATATCTTCGGGATGTGAACATCACAGTTACGGACTGGCCAGCCAGAAGCCCAGACATGAACCCCATTGAGCACATGTGGGACGAGCTAAAAAGACGTGTTAGGGCTCGTCAGCCAGTTGCCCAGACGATGCAGGAGTTGAAAACTGCCATAGAAGAGGAATGGGAGATGATCCCTCAAAATTTCATAGAGCGGTTGATAAACTCTATGCCTAATCGTATGAGAGCTGTGGTAGATGCCCATGGAGGCAACACGCGTTATTAAATTAAACCTTTATTTGATAAAACATGTTTTTTATTCAAAAATCAATTGCCTTTAACAAGGCGCATATCAGACTTGTTAGGCGTAGCTCCATGTCGTATGGTATTCTGAATTCAAATTTAAAACAATACGATCGAAAAAGATGGTGAAATGTATCAGGTTTAAAACTGCATCAACAGTTTTTGTTCAATCTAGCAATCATATTTATTTCGGTAGGGGCCATCGAAACCTAAACTCTAAGGTGGGCCAATAGATGTGTCCAGAAGTGTAGTTTGTTGCCAAAAAGGAGTCTTAATGTGTTTATTGTATTATAATTAACGATTAAGTGCCCTTTTCGGCAACAAACTGTATTATTTCAACGCTAAAATCCATTTTAAAGTTTTGTCCCAATTCACCCCTGCTTCCCTATTCACCCCGTTTGGTGGTAAGTCCTTATTATTCAAAGCCAAACTAGGTACCTACCTACTTTAATTAGTCTCTTTTGGAAAATGTCAAATTATTAGTGCGTTATTAGTAATGTCAATTCGTGATGACCTATCATTTTATTTTTAACTTTTAAGTTACGCACTATAGCTTACACAACTTTTGGAGAACTTTTACAACTTTGGGGTTTTTTAAGGATAGGATTTTAAAGAGATCAACAGTCTGATGGTTATTTTGTTTAGGATTCCTTTGAATATTTATGTTTAATTTACCTAAGAGAAACAAGAAGGTGGCACTTTGTTATTTTTGTAGATCTCAGGTTTGATATAATTTATGTTGAATAGTGGTCTTAGTTTAACTCGCCTATCCAGCTTTAAGACGACTCTTGTCTCATTATTGAGTTTATTTAGGTAACTTTACGAATAACTTAGCCCTGAAAGGGCACAATATCTAGATGTTATTTAACTAAGATGTCTACCAAAATTGAATTCAATAAATACAAAAAAAGCAACTGTTTTTTATTTAGTTAGAATCCCGTACCTATCCTTAAATCTACTCATTTCCCCGATAATAAACTATAAGTAGATAGGTAGGTAGGTAGGTATAAGTAGATAGATACAGTTACCGGCACGTAACTTGGCAAGAGATTTTCGTAGTGGGGGAAGTTCGCGCATATAAAAATGTATGAAATTGTGCTTGCGCAAACTTCCCCCACTACAAAAACTTTTGCCAAGTTACGTGCCGGCAACTGTACCTCGCATATGATAGATACTGAGGCCTCCAAAAGTTAGCTGACACTTTTCCACTTCAGCTTGTGATGCCACAATATTATGATTTAAAATTAAAAAAAAAACAGTGGCACTTCGGCACTCCCGGAGTGGGAGTGCCGACAGAAGTGAAAACAAAACACAAACATAATACTTTGCCATCACTCACTGACTTAAGAGCGTTTACGCGGTCCGGCATTTCATACAAACTTTCAAGCCTATTTTCGAAAATGTTTTCTACTAACTTTTTAGACCTTTGTATCCTGCAAGCGTACCTATGAAGTTTCATTAAAATCGGTTCATTCATTTAGAAAATTAAGGGCTTGAAAGTTTGTATGAAATGCCGTTCGGCGTAAACGCTCTTAACGGATATACATTATAACCGAGTACATCCCGAGGACATTTGTTTTTTATTCCAAAGATTTATTTTTCTGATTTAATACCTAACTGTCTATGACTTGGCCTAGTACCCGATTCCGGCTTGGCGTCGACTTTCGAGGCAACCTGTATAAACATCCGAATTGAAAACCTTTTTCGAAGTCAGTTACCGACTTCATAATATCTAGGTAAAAATGTATTTTCCTTTACTAATATATATGGACAACAAAGGAATTAAATCAATATTATAAACTGATGACTTACTTGCTTGATGTGTCCCGTGGTTTCACCCGCGTAAGGGTCGATCCCGTTGGAATATCGGGATAAAAGTATCCTAGTATGTATTAATCCAGGAAATGGTCTATCTATGTGCCAATTTTCATCCAAATCTGTTCAACGGTTTACGCGTGTTGAGTAACAAACTTTTACATTTATAATATTAGTAGGAAGTAGGATTAGGTATTAAACCGAGGCAGCTAAGAGATGACCAGCCCCAACTGACGGCGCCCGTTCACGAACATGACACATAGATCAGCACCATTTAGCTCAACCATTTTGAAAGGAGCTAAATGATCCAACACACACGTCACCGTCAGCGAGACAATTGAGTGAGCATGACATACTATCAGCCGCCAGGGCACATTCAAGTCAATGAAAGACATATTAATACTCGGTAAATGGTACATAGAACTCACATCTGTGCTATGCAATTATACAATACAAAGGAAATTGAGTCTATACAATGCAAAGATAGTCTTACAATCTTCGACAGCTCCAACAGTATTTTAATCAATTAGTTGTGGTTGTGGAGCAGGACCAGCATTGAGCCAGGCGCTTTTATCAGTGATGTAATTCCCTATCGTATAATATGCCTGACTGCATAGTGTGCGTTTTATACAAGACTTGAATTTTGTCTCATTCAGCTGAAGAATGTGGGGAGGTATTTTATTATAACATTTTAAACAGTACCCCATAAAAGATGAATCTACTTTAGCCAGTCTGAAGCCTGGTTGAACTAAAAGGTCCCTATTTCTAGTACTATGATTATGTCTATCACCTCTTTTACTAAAAAGATGTAAATTTTTCCTTACATACATAATGTTTTCATAGATATATTGACAAGGCACCGTCATGATGTTAATTTCCTTAAACAGCGGTGCTATTCTGTAAAAATCTCACCGTGAAAACTTAGGTGTAGTGAGCGTGGAGTGAGCTGTCAATAGTGTCAATTCCTAGCAAAAACAAACTCACTTCACCTAAGTTTTCACGGTGAGATTTTAACAGAATCGACCGGCAGTTCCCTTAGAGAATCGCGTCTGCGGAGATTATATATGGCTCTGATGGCTCTTTTCTGCAGAATAAAAATAGAATCGATGTCTGCAGCTCGTCCCCAAAGCAAAATACCGTAAGACATGATACTATGAAAGTAACTAAAATAGACTAAGTAGGTATCTACATCAGTAAATTGACGGATTTTTCTGACAGCATAAGCTGCTGAACTTAGCCGTCCTGCAAGAGTTGTTAAATGAGGACCCCATTGTAGCCTTGAGTCGAGCGTGATTCCTAGGAAAACAGTTTTATCGACGAATTCTAGTTTCTCTTGATTCAATATTATCTCACAATCACTACCCTTGACATTTGGTAAAGAAAATCTTATGCACTTAGTTTTTTTTCCTTTTAATACTAAATTATCAGCAGTGAACCAATTTTGGACCTGCAGTAGGGCATTATTTACGTCGTCAAAATTTGTAGCACGTCTATTTACCTTAAAAATTAAGGAAGTGTCATCAGCAAATAACACCATTTGTGGTTGACTTTTTAATAAATGGAGTAGATCATTAATATACACTAAAAAGAGGAAAGGACCCAATATCGAGCCTTGTGGCACACCAATTTTTACTATTAAACCAAGTGAATTGACTCCATTTATTTGAACTTGTTGTTGTCTATCATTTAAATAAGAACTAACTAAACTGAGAGCAAGTTTTCCAAGTCCGTAATGCTCAAGTTTAAAAAGCAAGGTTTCATGATCGACGCAATCAAATGCCTTGGAGAGGTCACAAAAGATTCCTATGGCGTCTTGGGCCTCTTCCCACGCGTTAAAAATGTGTTTTAATAAAGTTACACCGGCGTCGGTCGTACAACGTCCTTTAGTGAAACCATACTGTTGATCGTGTAGGATTTTATTCGTGTTAAAATGATTGAGCATTTGATTAAGCATTGTCTTTTCAAACACCTTGCTGAAAATCGGAAAAACGGATAAGGGTCTAATAATTATTGGTGTCTTTACTGTCCCCGGATTTGTAGAGTGGCATTACCTTACTGTACTTCATAAAATCGGGGAAGACTCCTTCATCCACGCACGAATTAAATACTAAGGCTAAGTAAGGCGCAATAGTCTCAATTATGGAGGTACAGACCTTAATTGACATTCCCCATAGATCTTCAGTCAATTTGATCTTAATTTGCTTAAAAGCTTTAATTACTGTTATGGGGTTAATATGCCTAAAGTTAAATTCACTCGGGCAGGCTGAAACGTTCGCCCTGACTAAATCAAAAGCGAGCGAGGGAGACGAATTTAAGGTATCAGTTGTTTTAAGTGGGATACTAGTAAAGAAATTTACAAATTCTTGAGCCACTTCTTTGTTAGCGCAAATGAGACCGCTTGACGTCTGCAGTGTGTAATCAGAATTATGCTTTTTATTTCTGTTCGTTTCATTATTTATAATTTTCCAAACCGTCTTTATTTTATTGTCCGCTGATTTAACCTTGTTGCTAATGTATAAGGCTTTAGCTGCCTTACAAGCGTTCTTAAAAGTTCTAGAGTAAGTAGCAACATACTTATTATAGGCCATACAGCTCGAAAAGTATTTCCCTACTTTTCCTGAGTCCTTTAGTAGTCACAAATTTTTACCCATTACAAAAAAAAAGTGTAGGTACAACGCCGCCAAAGAAGTTTTCACTTCAAAAATTAAATCCCCGACGCGTAATGTCGTAAAAATAAAAATATAAAATGCACAACGCCGCTAAAGAAGTTTTCACTTCAAAAATTGCGTGTGATTTGGGTATTTTTTTTATTTTACTGGTAACATTAAACAAGGAGGCAATCCGCAATCTAACATAGCAAAGAAGCGTTTTATAAAGCTGAAACAACTCCATCTGTACGTCTATAACCGAAGTTTTAGTGTAGATAGTTAGATCTACTTCGTTCTTACTACACTACTAGATGGCGCTGGAAGTTTCTTTTACTCAAACTAAAAATTATGTTTCCTATTAGATACTACTTAGGATTTTTGACGGCTTTTGGTCCTGCTGGAGTTTTGTTCAGTTTCAGGTGGTATCTCAGATAGGCAGGTACTTACATCATATTACGATTTGTTTCTTTCTACAAAGGAAAAAGATGTAAGAGTAAGTATGTTAGACAATTTTGCATCGAATCCTTATAAATTTTCTTACGTTTTTTATAATTTGCTGGACAGTGTTGATTAAAATATGATTCGCGACCGTAACAAATATGTATTTACAGAATTATAATCATTAGAATCAGTACCTAATACAACTTGTTAAGTGAGTATAATCCTAAAATGTCAAGATTTCATGAAATACCTATAGTCATTCAATAGGATTAGGTACTTGGGTCTTAGAGAGTTGTGTTGATGACTTTAATGATTATAATTCTGTACTTAAATTGTATATTTGTTACGGTCACGAATCATATTTTAATCAACGTAGGTACCTACAACTTAATACTGACCAGCAAATTGCAAAAAACGTAAAAAAAAACATTATTTGATAACATTTTTTTTTTTTAAATAACATGTAGGTAGCGTAGATACTTAATCTAACTAAAACTAAGTATTAAAAAACTAAAATAAATAAGTTAAAAAGTTATCAGTTCACTGTTAAGTTAATAAGTAGGTACGACGTAGACCGTAATAAGAAACAATATCGCTTGACCGTGGCCTAAAAATGATATCGCCTGCACAACCGGTTTTCAATAACAGTTGAATAACAAACAAAACCCTGCTGCATGTCCTATCAAACTAGCATTTATTTCAAATAAACCAATTACAGGCACTTTTGAATTGTCGAGGGTCAGTCAGAAATATGAAGCTTACCCGCTCCAAATCGTAGAAGGTTCCTACGGAGATGAACGGGTACGAAACTCCACGGACACTCTTTTAATTTCCTCTGACCGAGAGGAGGCCTGTGCCCCAGGAGTGGGAACGTTATGGGCTGATTATGTCATCCTCATCTGCCTACTGCAATACTGGTATTCATCTGCCTAGCCTTTTCTCAACCATGTAGGGGTCAGCTTCCAGTCTAACCGGATGCAGCTGAATACCAGTATTTTACATGGAGCGACTGCCTATCTAACCTCCATAACCCAATTATGGGTAATACGATACCCCTTGATAAGACTGGTTGTCAGAATTTCCGGCTTCTGATTACACTAAGGACTCTCAAAAATCCACGAATGACAGCCGGAACCAACGGCTTAACGTGCTTTCCGAGGCACGGAGGGGTCACGATATGTAAAGATGGTCACCCATCCACAGACCAACCGCGGCAAGCGTAGCTTAACCTGATCTATCGACCTGTGCGGCTGTTATAACTCCGCCTCCTGCGGTGCCCGATGCGGAACACACTGCCGACGACGACGACGACGTTCCTGAGGTGACTGAGGTAGAGTTGAGAGTGGCGGTACGTAGGCTGAATGCCAAAAGTACTGCCCCAGGACCCGACGGCTTACCTGGGAAAGCCTGGGTTCTTGCCTTGGAGGCTCTCGGGCCTCGACTGAGGGGGCTCCTAAGCGCATGTCTGGAGAGGGGCCAGTTTCCACTAAGTTGGAAGACGGAGAAGCTGGTCTTCATTAAGAAGCCGGGGCACCCTGCGGACTCTCCGTCCACTGACTGGCCCATCGTGCTGCTCGACGAGGCGGGCAAGCTCTTTGAAAGAGTCATTGCAGACCGCCTCGTCGGGCAGCTGATGCGGGTGGGGCCGGACCTGGCGGAGGGCCAGTTCGGTTTCCGCAGGGGGCGCTCTACGATAGACGCTGTCATGCGCGTACGAGCCCTCACGACGGGGGATGCTGTTGCCCAGGGTGGGGTCGTCTTGGCGGTGTCTCTAGATATTGCCAATGCCTTCAACACCCTGCCCTGGAGTTGCATCAGGGGGGCACTCCGGTATCCGGTACTCCGGTACTACCTCTGTCGCGTGGTCGAGGCCTATCTGACGGACAGGGCCGTCATCTACTCCGGTCATCAGGGAGAGTGGAACCGGCGAGAGATGTCGTGCGGTGTCCCACAGGGATTGGTCCTGGGGCCGCCTCTGTGGAACATCGGGTACGACTGGGTGCTGCGCGCCGACCTCCCTAGCGGCGTCAGCGTAGTTTGACACGCTGGTCCTGGCGCAGGGGAGGTCGCACCAGGCGGCGGCGGAACTATCGACACGCGGGGTTGCAACAGTCGTTGAAAGGATCCGGCACTCGAGCTGGCCCTCCACAAGTCCGAGGCCATGTGTTTTCATGGCCCTCGGAACGCGCCACCGTCGAGTTCCCAAATAACGGTAGGAGGGGTTCACATCGGCGTCGAGTCGACGATGAAGTACCTGGGACTCGTCCTCGACAGCCGGTGGAATTTCGTGGAGCACTTCAGACGTTTGGCTCCCAGACTGGAGCGGGCCGGGGCTGCGTTGAAGCGGCTCCTGCCCAATCTAGAGAGTCCAAACGCCTCCTGCCAGAGGCTCTACGCGGGGGTCGTGCGGTCCATGGCCCTTTACGGGGCACCGGTGTGGGCGCGTTCACTGAGGCGGCGACCAGCCCGGCGGTTGAACGCGTCCCGAGAGGGTCATGGCCGTCCGGCTAGTCCGGGGTTACCGCACGGTCTCCGGGGAGGCAGCGAGCCTCCTTGCCGGATTGCCGCCATGGGATCTGGAGGCCAAAGTCCTCGCCCACATATAGGAGTGGCGAGAGGAGGTAAAACGCGGCGCAGCGCACAGAGCTCCGGCGGGATCTCATGGCGACATGGAGAGTGCGACTGTCGCAACCCAGTGCTGGGCACGCCACAATTGCGGCTAGGGAGGCGCCACGGCGTCCTCACCTTCCGCCTAACGCAGGTCCTCACCGGGCACGGCTGCTTCGGGAGGTTCCTGTTCAGAATAGGGCGGGAGGAAACGCCCGGCTGTCACCATTGAGTGGATCGCCAGGAGGACACAGCATACGGTGGAGATCTGCCCAGCTTGGGCAGAGCACCGCCGTGTCCTCACGGAGGCGCTCGGCGGCGGCGATCTCTCGCGTCCGGCCCTAGTCCGGGCCATGGTACGTAGCGAGAGTGCATGTGAGGCTGTCGCCTCTTTCTGCGAAGCAGTGATGCTCGCGAAGGAGGAGGCGGAGCGCGTGAGGGAGAGGCAATCCTTGCGCCCTCACGCCCCTAGCTGCCGCAGGAGACGCCCTGGGCGTCAGGAATCGATAGCCGATTCCCGGCCACCGTAGGCGCGGGCTTGCGGACGGCGAGCAAGGGGCAGCTCGCCGTCCGGTAAGGACCCGGCCCTGGTCGACGGCGCGTTGTGTTCCACGCGCGCCTCAAGAAGATGTCAGCACCAACGACGGGGTCCGCTAGGGCCGATGCTCGCCAGGGTCGCGGGTTGTTTGAAAGAGATACCGTGGCCCGTGGCACAGGCAACTGAAGGAACACGGGTGGGTTTTAGTCAGTAAGAGTCTGACACTCCCTCCAGCTCCGCCCAGAGCGGGGTCATTTGATGATTTAAAAAGGGTCACGATATGTAACGATGGTCACCCATCCACGGTGCGGCTGTTATTATTTAGCCTAATTATGTATTGTTACAAAATAAGTAGGTAAGTATCTAGGTAGGTGGTGAAAATATAGTTACCGGTTTATTTGAAAACTAAATAAAATTTCTCATAATTGTGTCATCATTGATTAGGTAAGTTTATCAAAGATGTTTTCGAATAAAATGTTATTTTAATAATAGAAAACAAACAGCTCATTTTTCAAATTAAATTTCAGGCAACCTTCATCGGTTTCTTACTAAACTTCAACTATATCCGACGATCCTGTATACTTATCTCCATTGTTGACTGTACATGTCTGCCTGCACACCTACTTATGTTGCTAATGAAGATATTTCAAATTGCAGCTAAAACTTTCGGCAGATCGTAACTCGTATAAAAATGGATACAAATGAACAATGGACTTACAATTTCTAATTCACCTTTGAAAAAAACAAATGAAAACTTTGATCAACTCGGTGTATATTTTTATTTTCTATTAAGCCCGTCACAGACGTAGCTACAATAATATATATTAATATATCGAGATATATATTATAGTATAGCAAGCTACCACACACGGGAGCTATAGGTACTATAATATATATTTTGCCCTCACTCGGTCTGCGGTCATCCTATGCCAAAATATACCGAGATATACATATATGTCGACATATTTTGGTGACGTCATAGAAATATATATTATAGCTGCGTGTGCGGTCACTCGCAAATATGTCGTAATATGCCTTGCTATGATTCATATTCGTAGTCATATTATATATGATTCGATATGATATGATCATATGATATGTATGATTCATATTCATATTCATAGAGGAGCCTACAGACAGCTACGTCTGTAAGGCTCCTCTACACGTCGTCAGATTCATCAGCAGATGGCCATCTGCGAATGCCTCCGCCGACGTGTAGACGGGGTAATTTGCTAGTCTGTGGTAGGTATTTAGTCTCTGCCGACGTCAAATACCTACAACTGATTAGCAAATTACCCCATCTGGCCATTTGCTGATGAATCTGTCTACGTGTAGAGGAGGCTTTAGACGGGCTTTATGCGCTCACAACCTGAGTCCATAAAACCTGTTTCACTTAGCGACAGAATGTTACATATTATATTATAACATTTCAGTAAATTGCCTCTAATGTTATCAACACTTTTTTATCGCGTTGTATTGTTTGACCAGATACAACCTCAGAAGGTCATCATCAGCTTAGCTGTGGACATTGGTCCGCATGGGCAATAAATAGGTACCTAAATATAATTACTTTTATAACATTTATAATATTGATTAAGTAATTACTTATAAATTTTATAAAAATAATTATTTTGATTGCCATCTAAGATTAATAATCTAAGTAAGTAATCCGATTAGTAAAATAGAGGATAGGGGAATAACGATGCCAATATTTCGTTATCTACGTAGGTACGCACGACGACATACAATCTATACTTTTCCAGTTTATGCTGAATTCTCATTGTGCATTGTACGAAATGGCTATACAATCCGAGGTCAGCTAAAAATGGAAATGTAGGTATAAGCTACCAACCTTTCTTCTTAACTCCACATCATCTGCCTATCCTTTTACCAATTATGTTGGGGTCGGCTTCCAGTCTAACCGGATGCAGCTGAATACCAGTATTTTACATGGAGCGACTGCCTATCTGACCTCCACAACACAACCCAGTTACCAAGGGGTATCGTATCACCCAGTGGTGATACGATACCCCATGGTAAGACTGGTTGAAAGACTTTCGGGCTTCTGACTACCCGTAACGACTATCAAAGATCCACGAATGACAGCCGGGACCAACGGCTCAACGTGCTTTCCGAGGCACGGAGGGGTCTCGGTATGTAAAGATGGTTACCCATCCACAGATCAACCGCGGCAAGCGTAGCTTAACCTGATCGATCGACCTACCGAATTTCAAACACTATTGACTTTTATTCAAATTTAAATTTATTTATTTGTGAAACAGGTATAATGTTACTTAGGCTCTTTGCAGATGGAGCAACTATTGCAGCAACTGGTAACTTGGTGTTTACATACATCTCGGGCTATTTGGTTGTAGCAACTGGCAACTTTTAACTGAAAATTTTAATAAGTTGATAGTTGCCTCAACTAAAGTTGCTCCCTCTGCAAAGCGCCTTACATCCCTATGGATGTAAGGCACTATGCAATATTAGTATCTATATACTAATACTTATTATAAGGCACTGATTTAAAGAGGCAGTTGTAAATAGCGGTTTTGGTAAGTTAAAAATTATAAATGGCACGTTTAATAACTTGTTCAGCAGTTAAAACTAAGCAGTAAAGTAAACAAAAATGAGTAATAAAAAATAATGAAATGGATCAGTGAATATATAATTGAGTGGGAAAATAATAAAAAAATGGTTACGTGTGGGCAGTAATAAATCGGAATTTGTCGGTAATAAATCTCATTCTAAGCAATTCTATAAATAATGAGGTGGTAAAGTAGTTTTGGGTGTGTAGTCGACGGAGCCCCGCTTCGCGGGGCCCCTATTTCTGTCTACAGGGTTTAAAGGAACCTAACACGAAGGGGATGACGGGGGCTCGTTCGCTCGCTTTGCTCGCTCACTCGAGCCCCCGTCATCCCCTTCGAACCTAACCTGTCCGAGTCGGGGTGCCCCAAGTCCCGAGCTCGCTTCGCTCGCTCTTGCATCCGCTATGATCTGCCGAACTATTTAGCGAACCGCCCATTCCATCATTTTTACCGCTCATTTAGTTATTGGACTGCTCAATTATTTTTAGAATTGACATTGTATGATAAAATAACAGTCTAATTGATCTTTTATTACTGTCCATGTTTTACTGTCGCAATAATTAATCAACCGCCATTAAATTAAATAACTGCTCAATATGTTTTTCAACTGATCATAATAACATCTCGAATATTTAAATAACAGCTCAAAAAATTAGTTCCCTTATTATAATATGTAAATACGAAAGTGTGTCTGTCTGTCTGTCTGTTACCTCGTCACGCTTAAACCGCTGAACCGGGTTAAAAACTATCCTAGTGACCTATGTCCTTGTCCGGGACTCATAGTTTGAGTCCCGGGCAAGGACATAGGTCACTAGGATAGTTTTTAACCCGATGTTAGATCGGGATCGACACTTATGCGGGTGAAACCGCGAGGCGCTGCTAGTGATGTTATAAAATAAAAAATCTTGTGTTACTATGCACTGCCTTGCAAGGCGTACGAATAGCAGACAGAAACTTTGGAGAATCATAAAAGGATAACATTATGAATTATAATATGGCGAAGACAGTCCGTGTTTTTCTTTTTTCGCTGCACTACGTAGGTAGCTACAATCAAAGAGATTGGGATTGGGATTGGATTTGGATTCGATTGATTGGTATTTTAGCACAGACAAAAAAATAACTGAAAAATGCTGCACCAATGGGATTTGATACGATTAACTTAACAGTTAACTGTCCATTATTTTATCCTTTTATGATTCTGCCAAAGTGGCCTTTTTAGGCCCCCAGATTACCTACCAAATCTTTTGATCTGCCCCTTAACTATGTTACTTCACAAGAATTTTCCAGTTCATCTATTCGTATTATCCAATGCCATTTCAAAAGAAAGCAATCAATACAATTGTACATTTACTTAGAAAGAAAATCTAGCGAACAGAAATAATAGATACCTACACTACAAACAAATAATATCAGCGAAGGTTAAATAGTCACGAAGAATCTTCTGTCTATTGGATGATAGCCCAGCTCTCGAGTTCTCCATTCCAATGTCGCCTGCAACGTGATTTAGTTACCTTCCGATGGAGTCGGATACAGGCGATCATAGTCCTTAATAGCAGAAGTTTCGAGGCCGTCGCGTCCCCCTCGAGTCCCAATTATCCAGTTCAAGCACTTGCTCCCCCCACTTTGCGGATAGGGTTACCATCCGTCTGGATTTGTTGAGACATGTCATGCTCTTTGGCCCCCTTGTCATTAAAATTTGTCCGGACTTTTACAGGTTCACACGGGCGTATTTTTATCGCGGTATTTTTTTTTTTTTGAAAAATATCGCGTCCATAAAAATACGACCGTGCGAACCTGTTCAAGGAATTATTTTTTTGATGTAACGAGTTTAATGAGTAGGCACTGAAGACACGAAGTACTAACAAGTGCGAGTCGGACTCCCACACGAAGGGTTCCGTACCACAAGACAAAAACGCCGAAAAAAACATGTTTGTTGTATGGGAGCCCCCCTTAACTATTTATTTTATTTTTTATTATTTATTATTAAAGTTAAAATACAACTGAGTATTTTGTGAATATTTCAAGTGCCTACCTGTTGCCATTTTTGATATCGAGCAAAAAAGGGCAAAAAAATCGCGTTTGTTGTATGGGAGCCCCCCTTAAATATTTATTTTATTTTGTTTTTAGTATTTGTTGTTATAGCGGCAACAGAAATACATCATGTGTGAAAATTTCAAGTGTCTAGCTATCGCGGTTCTTGAGATACAGCCTGGTGACAGACAGACAGACAGACGGACAGACAGCGAAGTCGTAGTAATAGGGTCCCGTTTTTACCCTTTGGGTACGGAACCCTAAAAAGTAAAATATCCGGACATTTTTTCAAATGTCAGGACACTCGGGATCTCAGGACCTTTCAAATATCGAAATGGAAACCCTATTTGCGGCTCATTGACGTCAAGCGAATTTATTCATTAATATTAAACTGCATGTGTGCTACCTACTGGAGCTGGCGGTACCTACTCGGCAATGTTATAAAAATATCGTAACATAGATACTAACAGTAATAATTTAAAAAATAAAAAAACCCGACTGCAAAACTGAAAAGCTACGAACAAGCCCATTTTAAATTAAATAAAAGTTGGAAGCAGGCGGGACCCATTTGAATTAGAAAATATAACAAAAATGGTATGGGTCCCGCCTGCTTCCAACTTTTATTTAATTTAAAATGGGCTTGTTTGTAGCTTTTCAGTTTCGCAGTCGGGTTTTTTTATTTTTTAAATAACTTTTTTATTTCCAGTTTTTTAGTTTACAAATGTGAAAGATTTCGCAAACGATTTAGTTCTTGGTACGTGTTTTTTTACGATTTGTCACTTCGAATCACTTTTAACAATATAGGTAAGTTATATATATTTTTGTAATCACCTTTTAAAAGCCTTTATTTTGATACCCCACTCGACTGGTTTCGAGATAAAAAAATTTTTGAAGACATATTGCGCTAAAAATCGGCTATTTAAATTTTTTTTCGATTTTGATATACCCAGTGTCATTCTCACAATTAAGACGAATCTAACGGCACCTCTCAAGCTGAAATCGATCAAGCCGTTTAGGCTACAGAGCGTGCCAAAGAAATATACATACATACATACATACATACATACATACATACATACACTTGAAAAACATAACCCTCCTTCTGACGCAGTCGGGTAAAAACAGGCACCTTCTGAGCACGCTCGTTCCGTCAAAGACCTCTTCCATCGCTTTCCGTCAGGCGTGATCGAGGCCCAGAGCAGGCCCATTTAGCAAAAAAAAAGGCAGTGTTTAAAAAAAAAAAAGTAGCAACGGCTTTCATTTTGACAGTTCAACAAAATTCGTTGCGATTTTTCGAACAGAAGAAGCAATTAATTAGCTATATCCTTCAAATGATCCAGAGTGTGATTGATAGTGTGTTACCGCAATGAGGATCTTTACTGCCATTTTTTCACGAGAGGTGGCGCATCGTCGATATGGTCATTGAAAGCTGTCACTTACATACATTTTGTAACCTATAATTCAGTTAGTTTTAATTTTCTAGAAAACGCATCTGTGTGTACCAGGATGTAGGTACTAACCCCGGTGTACATTTATTTCCCAAAAATATGTATAACTAAAAAAAAGTGGGAAAGGACTATACGTCACCAATTTTTTTTTTAGTTCGTCTTTCAATTCTTTAAGCTTTCAGATACAATACATGTCATCGATAACGATGGTGAACCGGTTTCAACACTAAAAATTGCGAATAAACTGACGAAAACAAAGCGAAAATGATTTGACAGCAGCCATCGCGCCGCTGGCGACATCTGCGCTGAGCTTTGCGTGTGGATCCCCATTAGAGTGCAGCCTTGACCTATGTCTACCTATTAGAGCCGATTTTGGTGAAATATATTCTTAGGTTTATCTATAAACGTTGCTTAAAGTTAGGAGATGTTCAAACGTCAAAATTTATGGTTAAACAGCCGTTATTCATTACTTTACCTTAAGCAACTATAAATAAGGGGGTTATTCGTTACGGAAAGAAACAAAGTCTGTGATGACGTGAAAAGAAAATCAGCTGCTCTCTACATTTATGTTCGTATAACTCGTCAAAACGTAAGGATCAGCAAATTTTTTTTTTCGCGATTTCAGGTTTGGTCCCATAGTAAATTTTGTTCTTAATGATGAGATGAGTACAATGACCTCTTAAGAGGTTGTTAATGCTTTACCAATCCTGTATAACGATGATTATATTTATTTATTGTACACCAGAAAATATATCACAAAAAAAAAACAACAATACAAAGCATACAATGGGCGGCCTTATCGCTTTCTACGATCCCTTTCAGGCAACCTTGGAATGGATAGTGATTGCGTGTACATAAAAATGGGGCTGTCGTTAGTGTAAAATAATTATAGATACAATACACACGCAAATAATGACTCATCAATCATATAATGAATCAAATACGTTATTAGCATCCATACTAATATTATAAAATCGAAAGTAACTATGTTTGTCTGTCTCAAAGACTACCGTCAAACGGGGTGCATAGGGATGCAGTGGTGAATCGGTACGAAACTTTAAAAGCGATTTTAACAATGAAATAATATAGTTTGTTGCCATAATATAGTTTGTGTCTGTGTGGTGCCGGACTGTCTGTGTGGTGCCGGACTTAAAGAATTGCACCACCTTTTACTTCCCGTGGGTGTCGTAAAAGGCGACTAAGGGTCTTACCGGAGAATGGGCAGCAGCGTTCTCTATTTATTCCACCATCATACCATACTGCGATCGCCAACCCGCCTGCCAAGCGTGGCGATTATGGCAAAGCCCCCCCCCCGAAAATTGGGGGAGGCCTATGTCCAGCAGTGGACGTCTAACGGCTGAAACGACGTTGCCAAAAAGGAGTCTAATGAGTTTATTGTATTATAATCAATGATTAAATGTCCTTTTCGGAAACAAACTATATTATTTCAACGCTAAAATCTATTTTATAGTTTTGTCCCAATTCACCCCTGCATCCCTATTCACCCCGTTTGGTTATAACCACACTTTGGTCTGTTTGTATTCTGTTACCCTTTCACGCCTAAACCACTGAACGGATTTCGATAAAATTTGGCAGAGAGTTAGATTGCATCCCAGAGAAGGATATAGGATGGTGTTTATCGACATACCTCGCGGGCGCGGCTTCGCCCGCGAGGTATGTCGATAAAAACTAGCGGGCAGAAGCTAGTATAAATTTAATATAATTTGACCACTATTTAATTGTAGGCTTTTAATTGATTATCCTAACACACAGCAACAAAAGGCGATTAACACTTAACACTTAAGTCTAGTAACACATAAAATGACATAACGCCTGTATACCTTGAAGGGTTAGCCAGAGGTGTTCCTATAGAACACCCACAATTCGCCAGGCAAAAGGGGGCGGGACCAGGCATAGATCCAGACTAAGGGTTGAGAAATTCCAGATGGAAAACCTAATAACATTTTGGCCAACCCGGGATTCGAACCCAGGACCCCATGCTCAACAGTTGCGCTGTAACTGTAACTTATACAAATAATCTAAATATAATTGAATTGATACAAAATCATTCGATACATTGCTTTTTTGCATTTCATGTAACAGCTAAGGGTTATTATATTCTTTTAATTTTACTTATGTTCCGATTTTATTCAAATACTAGCTTCTGGCCACAACTTCGTCCGAGTGGAAGTCGTAAGATACACAATCATCATCTGCCTTGCCTTTTCCCAACTATGTTGGGGTCGGCTTCTAGTCTAACCGGATGCAGCTGAATACCAGTATTTTACATGGAGCGACTGCCTTTTTTTTTTTTTCGCTGAGCAATGACATTACGCATCTCCGCTCGTCGGAGGACGAGACGGAGTATGTGGGACTCCCTGCCAGAGTGGCAGTATACCCACTAAAACTCAGCGGTGTTCCCTCATCGCCTTGATGGGGGGGTCATGGGAATCCGGCTCAGCCTTTGCGTCCACAACCCCCCCGGCACATGCCCGCCTATCTGGCGGGCCCCGCATATCCCCCTGACTGGGGGGCTACGGGAATGGCCGGGAACACCTGGCCATTCCCGTCCGGCACTGGTGGAAGCCTGTGCAATACAGGCGAGGGTGCCCCCGCACCCGTCGCTTGCTGGCTTCCACCTGGGAGGAGTCGGAGACGACTGTCATACTGACGTCTTCTTCGACCCCTCCTCCGCCTTCGGACCGGCGCCGCGAGAGGGTCTTCCTCCCGCGCGCGCTCCGCCGCCTCCTTCTGGGACATGACGTGTTCGCAGAAGGAGGCGACTGCCGCCCAGGATCCCTCATCCCCCAGCATGGCGTTGACCAAGCCGGCGAGCGAGAGGTCCGTTCCGATCGCCGCGGTGAGACTGCGGCGCGGCTCGGACCACTACGGGCACACCTCGAGAGTGTGCTGCGCCGTGTCCTCCGCCGTGCCACAGTCGTGACACGACGGCGTCTCCTCCCGTCCGATACGGTGCAGGTACGATCCAAAGCAACCATGTCCGGACAGCACCTGCACCAGACGGAAGGAGAGGAACCCGTGCGAAAGCTCGAGCCAGTCTCGCAGGACCGGCCCAATCGCGTCGAGGGTTCGGCGGCCGAAGACTGCGGCGGCGAGGTCCCGCGTCCAGTGGACGACTATGGCGTCCTTCGCCTCCCGCCGGACGGCCTCCCGCTCTTCCGGAGCTGGGCGTTCTCCTCTCGCACTCCGCCCCGCCGTCCATTCATATACTCTGGCGAGCACCCACGCCTCGAGTTCCCAAGGTGGGGTGCCGGCCGCTGAGAAGCTGACCGTGCGGTAGGCCCTCGCCACCCGCTGGGCTATGGCCCGTTGCGGGGCCCGCAATGCGACGGCGTTTTCCCTCCTGCGGAGGGAGTCCTCCCAAATAGGGGCCCCGTAAAGGGCCATACTCCTCAAGATGCCGGCGTAGAGTTGCCGGCATCGCGCGCTGGGCCCCCCCAAGTTGGGGAGCAGCCACGAGAGGGCGCCCGCAGTCTTCAGCAGGCGCGTCGATAGCCCGCTAAAATGCGGGCCGAAACGCCACCTGCTGTCGAGTACAAGGCCCAGATATTTCATCTGGGCCTTCACCTCAATTCTGACGCCCTCCACAAAGATGTGGGCGTCTGGTGTTTGGCGCTGCCGAGGCCCGTGGAAGAACACGGCCTCGGTCTTGTGCAGCGCCACCGTCAATCCTAGGCGGCGGATCCTCCCTGCGACCAAGGATCCGCCCGCTGAGGCCAAGTTGGCCGCCTCCCTGAAACTCGCCCCCCGGGCGGTGAGGAGAGTGTCATCCGCGTAGCAGATGACACTCGTGCCTCGGAGGAGGGTTCCCCGCAGGAGCCAGTCGTAGCCGACGTTCCAGAGGAGAGGTCCTACGACTGACCCCTGTGGAACGCCGGCCTCGACTGCATACCGCCGGACTTGGCCAGCCCTGTTCACGAGGATGATCGCCCGATCCTCCAGGTAGCTGGCCAGTAGACGCCGCATGTATTGAGGCACTCCGTGGAATCGGAGCGCCTCTAGGATGGTGCTGTGGGGAACAGTGTGGAAGGCGTTGGCTATGTCGAATGACACCGCCAACAATCCGTCCCCCGCCTCCATCGCCTCCTTCACCTGGCCCTTGAGGCGGGCCAGCGCGTCCACTGTGAAACGCTCAGCCCGATGGAGCGACTGCCTATTTGACCTCCACAACTTAGTTACTGGGTAATACGATACCCTACAGATATAGATACACCTAGATAACGCAAGAGCAACTACTTCGCGTGCCGAAAATCGCACCAGCTTACGTTAAAAAATCGTAAGCCGCCACTGTCGCGCTCAGTCCTGTGCACTGCTGGCTGGGTAAGCGTGAGCGAGAGCGCGAGCTTGTGACATCATATTAGGTAGTCAAAAATGCCACACTTGGTTTTCATACAGTTCGTAATACTTGCGTTATCTAGGTCTTTCTATATCTGTGCGATACGCCCTTGGTGGTTGGTAGACTTGCGGGCTTCTGACTACCCGTAACGACTGTCAAAGATCCACGAATGACAGCCGGGATCAACGGAGGCACAGAGGGGTCTCGGTAAGATGGTTACCCATCCACAGACAAACCGAAGCCAGCAAGATAGCCTATACTATATAGCATTGCTCAAGAATTAGACTATCAAATGCTAAAATATTTTTTCAAATCCAACTGGACCTTCCAGAGTTTAGCCGCATTTAAATAAACAAAGAAACTCCTCAGCTTTATTAGTACCCCCTTACTAATAAACATATTATATCAAATGAACGTTCAGTCGCAAAATGTACCTTTCGCAAAATGCACCCCATTCGCAAAACGTACCATTCTCAAAATGCACCTTTCTCAAAACGTACCTACCTTTCTCAAAATGCACCTTTCTCAAAATGTCCCTTTCTCATAATGCGGGGCAATTCTCGTAATTTTAAGAACGTTCACAGTCTGATCGGTCTCAATCTGTCAAAAAATACTTCTAATTCCCCTACATTTTGACAAGTTTTTGACATTTGTTTGTCGCCGAGATGAGACTGCGACTAGATTTTGGACGTTTTAAATTACGAGAATTGGCCTTCTGATGCTATATAACATTTTTTAGTAAGCAGGCGGTCGATTCTATTATTCTACAATATTATACACAATGTAAGAGGAAGTGTATGTGAGGTAATGGAGCTAGCCGTCTCTGACCACACAGCTCAAATTATAAAATGTCCAGTCAAAAAGACCTGCACGATCACACACTGGTTCTCTTATAAACGCGATTTTTGCCAGGAAAATGTTAAAAAATTTAAAGAGGCTCTCCAAAGTTTTAGCTTTAATAGTGTTTATAACTGCAAAGATCCAAACAATGCATTTTAAGAATTTCATAACTTATTCAAATTATTTTACGATCTGTGTTTCCCTTTAAAGAAAATAAAAAATGTTACTACTAAACCACAGAAATGGATCACAAAAGGCATTAAACTGTGCTCTAAACGTAAACGTGAGATGCCCTTGATGACCTTCAGGCGGCATCCAAATGTAGTCAATAAACAAAGATATAATTCCTATTCCAAACGTTTAAAAACAATTATCAAATTGACCCAAAAAATGCAAAATAGCCACTTTATCAATAACGCTGTAAATAAAACTAAAGCAACCTGGAGGGTTATAAACTCATCAAAAAATAACATTCCAAGGAACAGTCCTGATAAACTCCTTATTGACAATAAATACGTAACAAATCCAACTGACATTGTAGAACTATTTAATAATCATTTCATTGACCAAATACAGCCAAAAAACAATTCTGACCATAAAACAACGCTAACAGATTCAAACATGAATTCATTATTCTTATCACCCACAGCACCAATTGACATTTATAAAATAATTACGACTCTGAAAAATACTAATAGCTCTGGCTTTGACGACATTGAGACTAAGATAATAAAAAGCGTAGCTGTTGAAATTTCACCGGTTTTTAGCTTTATTACTAACCTATGTATAGAACATGGTGTTTTTCCGAAGACTTAAAACTGTCCGTAATAAAACCGCTACATAAAAAGGATGATCCTCAAAATATACAAAACTACAGACCCATTGCTCTTCTTTCAATATTTTCCAAAATAATTGAAAAGGTTATTTATAACAGTATATATACGTTTCTTGAAAAAAATGGCATTTTAACTAAAGAGCAGTATGGTTTTAGAAAGTGTAAAAACATAAACATGGCCATTTATGAATTGATCAATGAAATAGTTACAAATATGGACCAAAAAATACCTGTAACAGCCTTATTTATGGATATGACTAAGGCTTTCGATTTTGTTGACCATGGAATCCTTCTAAATAAGCTATATAAATATGGCATTAGGGGCAAAGTTTTAAACTTAATAAAGTCATACCTTACTGGCAGAAAACAGGTATTTCAGCAGTCGATGTTCAAACTAAAACTGAAATTAACTACCAATCGAGAGAGAGACAAATCTACTATGGTGTGCCTCAGGAAAGTGTGCTTGGCCCTTTATTATTTTTATGCAATATAAATGACCTTCCGAAAACCATACCACATTCTATGACCCTATTTGCTGATGACTGTACTATAGTATTCTCTGGTAAAAATAGTGACTCATATGAAAATGACATAAACAGTAGCTTAAGTCTAATAATTCAATGGCTAAATAATAACAACTTACAGATTAATTTTAATAAAACTCAAATAATGACATTTAAACAAAGAACTAATCCTAAAATTCTTGACATTCATTATGACCTAAATAAGATCAATAAAACGGAAAGTACCAAATTTCTAGGTATTTGGCTAGACGAAAACATGACATGTACACACATGGAGACTACGATAAAAAAAATTATCAATTTTGCTATGCTTTACACAATTTGAATAAGGTTGCAAATCGTAATACTGTCCTTACTGCATATCATGCATATGTCTCCACAACTCTTCGTTACGGCATAATATTTTGGGGCAACTCTACCAATAGAGAAATGGCATTTAAGTCTCAAAAACAATGTCTTCGAGCCATATGTTTGTTAAAAACCACCGAAAGTTGCAAACCATTTTTGGTTTGTTTAAAAATACTTACGCTTCCATCCCTCTATATTTATGAAATTTCAATATTTGTTAAGGAGAATCTGTGTAAATTTGAAAAACTTAATACTAGACGTCACCAAAGCACACTAAAATCAAAAAAACACAATACTGCACTTTTCTCAAAGAGTTGTCTTGGCATGGGTCCAAAGATTTACAATAAACTACCAAAAACTTTAAAAAGCATGACCAACATAAACCATTTTAGATCGCACCTTAAAAAAATATTGATTGAAAAGGCTTACTACTCTATCAATGAGTTTTTAGATGATAGAAGCATTTAATAAAAAATGTCCAAACCACTTGTAATTCTATCTTGTTTACGACGTTACTTGTTTGAAACAGTTTTATATAGTTTGTAGTCTTTCACGCCTAATTTGTACGCCTTGCAAGGCAAAACATAGTGATACAACGCAAATTTTATACCATGTACCATATTACCTATGTTCAACAAATAAAATACTTTGACTTTGACTTTATTCTGTAAAATACTCACCGTGAAAACTTAGGTGAAGTGAGTTTGTTTTTGCTAGGAATTGACACTATTGACAGCTCACTTCACCTAAGTTTTCACGGTGAGATTTTTATAGAATAGCACCGCTGTAAGGAGGTTAGTAAATAGATAGTTAGGTTGTACTTGTAAATACCTAGGTGACTAGTAATCAGCGATGAATTATTCTTTTCTTTATAACAACAAAAAAATAATAATAAGTAGGTATATCGAGGGTATAGTGTTTAAAACCCAATAAGTGCCGAAAAATTAAAAATCGTTTTTATTAGTACATCTTAATGCATTTTTGACGCTCTTTCCAGTGGGATCCAATAAGTGGAATTCGCATTAGAAAGAAAATTACTTGAGGTAATAACCCAATAAAGTGACTACGTTAAGTCAAAACTTAAAAATAAAACGATTTTTAATTTCGGCACTTATTGGGTTTTAACACTATACCCTCGATATACCTAATTAAGATAAATAATGACATACGGGAAAATTTGAAATAATAATTATTAGGAATTTTGATGTATCATCATTTTGTGGTAAATTAACAGAGTAGGTGGATAATTGCGTTCATTTATGAGTAATTTATCTGCCTAATTAAAAATAAACCAAGGAAAAATCTGTTTTCAACTCGTTTTTTCCTATCAAATAAATGACGTGAACAAAAAAAAATTTATGACTTCATGTTTTAATAAACTAACAGTAATATCCTGTAGGTATACAGGGTGGCAGGCCCCTGCATTGAAATTTTGGTTCGGTAATTTAAAAAAAATGGTGTGCCGCACATTTTGACCGCGTAGGAACTACTTACTTTACTTTTCTATAAAACAGTAGATTTTTTTTAATAACCGACGTGTCCTTTCTACGCTACAGCTCTAGAAGCTTGTGCTGAATTCATTTTTTCCCTTTTGAACTTCAACACCCCTCTGTGTTAAAGTTCGTAGGTGAAAGTACAAAAATCACGCAAGCGACGCCGTGGGCGAAGTGCTAATTTCCTTTCAACAAAATTGTTACAAAAACGCAACTGGCTTCCATGTTTATCAGAAAAAATCCATATCTTGTTACTATGGAAAATTCTGAATAACAGCTCACCAGTTTCTCATAGCTACACATATTTTAATGAATGGTTACTTACAACAAACCAGATGTTTGTGCAAAGGCTTCTGTGGCTTTTCAGTATGTTACATAATAATTTAAACTCTGCGATATTTTTTAAAATTAAAAAAAAAAAAACTGTGCATGTACCTAGTTATATCTATGATGAGATTCATGCTATTTATCTCCCAAGCCAGTCACTAGGTACCAACTGTCCATGTACCTAGGTACCTATATGATGAGATTCATGGTATTTATCTCCTAAGCCAGTCACTAGGTACCAACTGTCCATGTACCTAGGTACCTATATGATGAGATTCATGCTATTTATCTCCCAAGCCAGTCACTAGGTACCAACTGTCCATGTACCTAGGTACCTATATGATGAGATTCATGGTATTTATCTCCTAAGCCAGTCACTAGGTACCAACTGTCCATGTACCTAGGTACCTATATGATGAGATTCATGCTATTTATCTCCCAAGCCAGTCACTAGGTACCAACTGTCCATGTACCTAGGTACCTATATGATGAGATTCATGGTATTTATCTCCTAAGCCAGTCACTAGGTACCAACTGTCCATGTACCTAGGTACCTATATGATGAGATTCATGGTATTTATCTTTTAAGCCAGTCACTAGGTACCAACTGTCCATGTACCTAGGTACCTATATGATGAGATTCATGGTATTTATCTCCTAAGCCAGTCACTAGGTACCAACTGTCCATGTACCTAGGTACCTATATGATGAGATTCATGCTATTTATCTCCCAAGCCAGTCACTAGGTACCAACTGTCCATGTACCTAGGTACCTATATGATGAGATTCATGGTATAACCGACGTGTCCTTTCTACGCTACAGCTCTAGAAGCTTGTGCTGAATTCATTTTTTCCCTTTTGAACTTCAACACCCCTCTGTGTTAAAGTTCGTAGGTGAAAGTACAAAAATCACGCAAGCGACGCCGTGGGCGAAGTGCTAATTTCCTTTCAACAAAATTGTTACAAAAACGCAACTGGCTTCCATGTTTATCAGAAAAAATCCATATCTTGTTACTATGGAAAATTCTGAATAACAGCTCACCAGTTTCTCATAGCTAGGTACACATATTTTAATGAATGGTTACTTACAACAAACCAGATGTTTGTGCAAAGGCTTCTGTGGCTTTTCAGTATGTTACATAATAATTTAAACTCTGCGATATTTTTGAAAATTAAAAAAAAAAAAACTGTGCATGTACCTAGGTATATCTATGATGAGATTCATGCTATTTATCTCCCAAGCCAGTCACTAGGTACCAACTGTCCATGTACCTAGGTACCTATATGATGAGATTCATGCTATTTATCTCCCAAGCCAGTCACTAGGTACCAACTGTCCATGTACCTAGGTACCTATATGATGAGATTCATGGTATAACCGACGTGTCCTTTCTACGCTACAGCTCTAGAAGCTTGTGCTGAATTCATTTTTTCCCTTTTGAACTTCAACACCCCTCTGTGTTAAAGTTCGTAGGTGAAAGTACAAAAATCACGCAAGCGACGCCGTGGGCGAAGTGCTAATTTCCTTTCAACAAAATTGTTACAAAAACGCAACTGGCTTCCATGTTTATCAGAAAAAATCCATATCTTGTTACTATGGAAAATTCTGAATAACAGCTCACCAGTTTCTCATAGCTACACATATTTTAATGAATGGTTACTTACAACAAACCAGATGTTTGTGCAAAGGCTTCTGTGGCTTTTCAGTATGTTACATAATAATTTAAACTCTGCGATATTTTTGAAAATTAAAAAAAAAAAAACTGTGCATGTACCTAGGTATATCTATGATGAGATTCATGCTATTTATCTCCCAAGCCAGTCACTAGGTACCAACTGTCCATGTACCTAGGTACCTATATGATGAGATTCATGGTATTTATCTCCTAAGCCAGTCACTAGGTACCAACTGTCCATGTACCTAGGTACCTATATGATGAGATTCATGCTATTTATCTCCCAAGCCAGTCACTAGGTACCAACTGTCCATGTACCTAGGTACCTATATGATGAGATTCATGGTATTTATCTCCTAAGCCAGTCACTAGGTACCAACTGTCCATGTACCTAGGTACCTATATGATGAGATTCATGCTATTTATCTCCCAAGCCAGTCACTAGGTACCAACTGTCCATGTACCTAGGTACCTATATGATGAGATTCATGGTATTTATCTCCTAAGCCAGTCACTAGGTACCAACTGTCCATGTACCTAGGTACCTATATGATGAGATTCATGGTATTTATCTTTTAAGCCAGTCACTAGGTACTCATTACGCAGTGAAAACATAGGGCTCGTACCTACAAATTATGTTGTACAGTTGTAGGCAACTGATAATTTCCGACCTCCACGAGGGCGAAACCGCGGGAAAGGATAGGTCCTTTGCCCTCGTGGAGGTCGGATATTATCCCACGGGTAGTTCTGGAACGTGAAACGCATGTTCTAACCCAGGTCATGGTCCATCCGTGTGCTTAAATCCATCCCTTTTGGATGGATTTAAGCACAGTAACAGACAGACAGATCGAGAGACGGACAGACTTACTTTCGCATTATGGATAGTAAGTACTTCAATAAAAAAGTATAAGTAAGTAAATGAAAAATATTGCATCTAGCCTAACTGAAAATAAGCGTTGGCCCGATCGGTACAGCGAATACCAACCAATCAACTACGCCTATCAGAGTCAACTGCTGGACAAAGGCGTCTCCCAGACTGCACCACAACAACCTGTCCTCTACTTTCCGCATCCAGTCTGTCCCACCCAAAGAGTTGGTTATATGAAAGGCAAAAAGGGGCCTTATTCTCTATTACTCAATGAACGAAACCATGCAAAATGAACGCGAGAATGAGATTTTATTGAATCGTGCACGGAGCAATAAGTATTTGTCTCATCTAGATTGATCGCGAAGAACAGGTTTTGATGAGACTTTGTTGTTTTCGTTATTCTTTTTAGGGGTCCGTACCTAAAGGGTAAAAACGGAACCCTATTACTAAGACTTCGCTGTCTGTCCGTCTGTCCGTCTGTCTGTCTGTCTGTCACCAGGCTGTATCTCAAGAACCGCGATAGCTAGACAGTTGAAATCTTCACAAGTTATGTATTTCTGTTGCTGATTTAACAACAAATACTAAAAACAAAATAAAATAAATATTTAAGGGGGGCTCCCATACAACAAACGCGATTTTTTTGCTCGATATCAAAAATGGCAACAGGTAGGCACTTGAAATATTCACAAAATACTCAGTTGTATTTTAACTTTAATAATAAATAATAAAATTAAAATAAAATAAATATTTATGGGGGGCTCCCATACAACAAACATGTTTTTTTCTGCGTTTTTGCCTTGTGGTACGGAACCCTTCATGTGCGAGTCCGACTCGCACTTGGCCAGTTTTTTGTTTTTGTAATGATATGTTCTTGATTACTAGTTTATTTATTTATAAGTTTATAAAGTATGTATTAGGTATGTTGAAACTGTACCTACTCCCCGTCACTTTTCGCTAAAGGTTCATTAGAAAACCAGCGTCAGACAGCATCTGTCTGGCATTAATGCAGAAATGAACCTTTTTGGCGCAGCCATGAGGCACAGGCTATTGTTGTTGAAACATAATTTTTATTTTTTGTTAATTTTGTTTTTGTGTTTCACGAACTGAGTCTAAATATTTTTTTTCTTTCTTTCTTTCTTTCAGATTAGCCAAGGAATTGACGTGGTTTCGAGTAAGGGATCGTTAAGTAGTCAGATACTATCAGTCTTATGTATAGATGGTTAAAATCCGTGGTAGCTAGTGCAAACGAGCAGAATGCACCTTTGTTTTCCTTGGGAAAATAATTATTATGGTTACTCTCAGTCAACTGAAGGTTATGTCGGCTTCTTACCGACTGACACCCCAGTCAGGATATTTCATGATACTATTTAGTTGAGAGTTCGGAATAAGTAGTCCAATTGAATAATGGTATGTATATAAACATAGTTTCACTAAAGAAAATAGATCTATATTTGCCAAGTATTTAAGTCAAATCTCGTATCACGGGGTATATGAGTCTACAGACCCTAACAGTGCCTACAATTCATTCCATGATATATTCAGCTTGATATATGACTTATGCTTTCCTATTTAAAAAAATCGCATTAATAATATCTAAAGACCTAAAACGCAAACTTCTTTGGACCTTTAGGAAAAACTCAAACAACGATAATAAAATAAAGTTTAAAGCTTACGCAAAAATAATTTTTCTTCTGACTCAACACAATCATATTCTTCTAACTTGACATTTAACCCTAAATCAATATTTATGCCCCCAACAATTCCACCAGACATTCTTAAAATTATAACTTCTCAGTGGAATACGAATAGCACAGGTTATGACGGTATCACTACAAAGATCGTTAAGGATGTAGCAACTTTAATTGCTGCTCCTTTAAGTTATATTACAAGCTTGTGCATAGAACATGGTATTTTTCCAGAGAAATTAAAATTATCAGTAGTAAAACCAGTACATAAAAAAGATGACAAATCTTCCATCAGTAACTACAGGCCAATTGCTTTAATAACCATTTTCTCTAAAATATTTGAAAAAAACATATAGAACCTGTACCCATTCTTTGAAAGTAATAACATATTTACCCCATGTCAATATGGTTTTAGGAAAAATAAATCTGTTAATATAGCAATGTATAACTTTTTACACAAAGTTCTTCTAAATATGGATAGGTACTAGGTCGCCAGCTATAGCGCTGTACATGGACATGTCAAAAGCGTTTGACCGAGTCAGCCATAAAACACTCTTGAATAAATTATATGCATTTGGTGTAACGACGGTGTAACGGTTTGATGTAATGTAATGGTTTGGTGTAACGGTGTGTATTTGGAGGTAACGTATACAAACTAATTGAATCATATCTCAGTGGCAGAAAACAGATGGTAGAATTAAAAAGAGTCTCCCTAGCTACCAGAACTGAAGAAACGGTTGTCTCTGAGGTTAGAAATATCCTTTCCGGTGTCCCTCAGGGCAGCATTCTAGGCCCACCATTTTTTCTAATTTATATAAATGAAATGTCGACAGTAACAATGCACCATATGACCTTATTTGCTGACGATAGTACTATATTGTTTACCGGTAATGATAGAAGTAAGTTAAAACTAGACTTAATTAGTACCTTTACAACAATTATAAAATGGCTTGATGAAAATGACCTAAAAATAAACCTAGAAAAAACAAAAATCATGAATTTTAAACAGCGAACACAACCTAATACCAATTTAAATATATATTACTCTAAAACCAACATAAAAGACATCGATGTAACCAAATTTCTGGGCCTCTATATTGATAGCAAAGTAAATTGGAAGCCACATACAGAGCAAATTTGCAAAAGACTTAATCAGAGCTCTTATGCTCTTTACAGATTAAGAAACACTGTCAGTCAGTCAGCACTACTAACTGCCTATCATGGATATGTTGCTTCAATCACACGCTACGGCATCATATTTTGGGGCAACTCTGTAGAAAAAGAGCGTGCTTTTAGAGCTCTAAAACGCTGTGTGAGATCGATGTGCAATATACACCAAGTGGATTCATGCAGACCACATTTTACAAATTTAAAAATATTAACTCTTCCTAGTGTATACATATATGAAACTGTAATATTCATAAAATCAAACCAAAACTTATTTGAATTTTGCACTAGGGCCAGACAGAAAGACAAGCTGCGCACCGTAGCCAGTAAAACAAAGTTTTGCACCAGAGCATCTTTTGTATGGGCCCACGTATCTTTAATAAACTTCCACCTTTTCTTAGAAATTTGAGCCTTAAAAAAAAAAACTACACGAATTATTGATAAGTAAATGTTATTACTCTATAAGAGAATTTCTAAATGACAATACATTGAATGATACTATTTTTGTAACATGACTAATTTGTAATTTGACATAAATATTATTCAGGACTAATTTGTAATTTGAAATAAATATTATTCATGACTAATTTGTAATTTGACATAAATATTATACTAATTTAATCTTAACGTATTGCATGACAATTTGATGTACTTATTGTATTTTAACTATGAACCAAACTTATAATGTGAATTTTGTATGCCTCAATGGCGGGACATAGCAGACTTACCTGTAATTAACACACCATCTTATGAACCTATGATCCACAATAAATTATTTTGAATTTGAATTTGAATAAACCAGCGGGTTAAATGTGTAACACACTAACAGTAGTAATGGCTTTCATTTTGACAGTTCAACAACATTCATTGCGTTATTTACGTTGTTGAGTAGATACATTTTCGAACATATGAAGCAATGGATTAGCAATTTCCTTCAAAAACCTGCAAAAAAACTAAAAAAAATATAATAAAATTAAATGTAAGTAATTGAAAAAGGATAAAATAATTTTAAACCCCCGAATTAAAGAATTTATGTAATGAGACTAAAACAGATAAATTCTCAATACTCAATACATTTATTTGCATTCCACAATGTGAACTTAGGTGGTAGGTACAGACGCCAGCACATCAAACTACCCGAAACTGTCAAATTTTCCCAATCAACTTTGAACCTTATGCTTTAGCGATAAAGTTGAAAATCTATTAAAGAAATTTGACAGATTGTAGTAGGTTGATGTGCTGGCGTCTGTACATTATAAAATATACATAGTTATAGATCATTGTGGACCCTGTCGGGCACAGCAAGGTAGAATAGAGGATAAGGGCTATTATTATATAGTTATTATTAGAGTACCGCAATGACTTTTACTATTAATTAAGACAATTAATATACCTTACAGTATTAAAATAATATGTACAAGTATATAAAAAGGAATAATAATATATAATAATTATTTGAAAGTATTATAATATTCACACACTTCGACTTTGATTTTATTTTTTATTTTTAGTATCCATTTTTAAGTATTCATTTTATTTATCATAAAAATATTCATTATTATAATAGCTTTTATGGATTAGGTATTGTTTAAGTTTATTTATAAATGTATTCAATTTTTGTTCATTTTTAATTGCTTCTGGTAATTGGTTATATACTTTAACTGACATTACTAAAGTGCTTGTTGAGTGCATTTTCAGCTTAGAGCCGCCAGGTAGGTTTAGCCTATTTTTGTGTCGTAGTGTATATTTAGTTTGTATGTTTTCTCGTGTAGTGAATAGTTGTTGGTTGTTTCTAACAAATTTGCATATTTCTAGTATGTATATACAGGGAAGTGTTAAAAGTTTGTGTTCTTGGAAATGTGGTTTGCAGCTGTCTGTGTCTTCTATGTTAACTAGGATTCTGACTAGACGTTTTTGTAGTGTGAAAAGTGTAGATGCATGTGTACTGTTTCTCCATAATATTACGCCATAGCTTAACCATGCGTATGCATAGGTATAATACGTAACCAGGGCTGTCTGAATGTTTGTAGTTTTTTTAGTTTCGCGGAGGGCATAAGCAAATTTGGATAATTTTGACCGAATTTTTTTTATGTGTGATTTCCAATTTAAATTTGTATCTATGGATAGACCGAGTAGGGTGAATTCTTGTACTGTTTCTATTTTTATGTCATTGTAAATAAAATTTATATCCAGGGGCGCTTTTTGGCGTGGGTGGAAAACCATGATTTTAGTTTTATTAAAATTAATCTCGAGGTTGTGTTCTGTCATCCATGTTGTTATTTTGTAGAGTGCGTTTGTAAGTGTTTCAGTTAGGTTGCTTTTGTTTTGACATGAAGTTAGTACTGAGATGTCGTCAGCGAACAGAACACATGACTCGTTTATGTTTCTTGGGAGGTCGTTTTTATAAATCTATCTATACATATAATAAATCTGTAGAAGGGTCAATTCTGTACATTGAAAATATTGAAAAAATAAATAGCGGGGGGTGTTGCTGGATCGATACCAAACCCAAATATGTGATTAAAAAAATTTTTGTCTGTCTGTCTGTCTGTCTGTATATGCAGGCATCACGTGAAAACTAACGGTTCGATTTCGATGAAACTTGGTATAATTATACCTTATTATACTTTTTATCCTGGAAAAATAAATAGAAAAAAAATCTTATTTTTTCGGTTTTATTCATAGTCGTTGTTCTGTAGAACCGCGAACACACGTTGCATTACCCGTAGTGGATAATTTTCCATTTCAATTTAAGAGAATACAGTTTCCTGTAGCTTTATGTTACGCCATGACAATAAATAAGGCTCAAGGTCAGACCCTAGGAGTTGCTGGCGTAGATCTTACCGCGAGTTGTTTTTCACACGGGCAACTTTACGTAGCTCTTTCCCGTGTGAGCAGTCCAAGAAATCTTCATGTTCATATTCCGGACGAGCTCACTAACAATGTTGTGTATGCTGAAGCTCTCAATTAACTTTCTGTCGCATTGTCACGATCACTTTTTTATTATTGCAAACTTTTCGTCACTGTCAGTAATTTACTGCTACATGCTACTTATCAAGGTCGGAATTACTATGAAAAAAAAACTTACTACAGAACGCGAGCTCAACAGCAGTAGCTCAATAGAGGGATCTCCTTAATTATTATAGGCTTAGCCGTATTTGGGTCCAATAGATATTTATAAGATGTCATTGTCAGAGTTACTCAAAATGGAGAAATAAACCATCCACGCGAAGACCGACATCCGCGCGGACGGAGTCGCGGGCGGAAGCTAGTTATAAATAAAAGGCATCCAATTACACTCCCCTGGGGTATTGAGGCATTAATTTTATTGCTGTCCGATCGAATGTGTTGTATTTGGTTACTATGTTCATTATAGTATTCGACTTCAACTTGGTGTTCTCTATTTTCCAAGTATGATTTAAACCATTCATAAGTCCTCCCGCGGATCCCTATTCCTTGTAACTTATTGAGTAAGATACTATATTGCAATTTATAGTAGGCCTTTGTCATATCTAACAGTACACCCACAGCGTACTTTTTCTTATAAATTAAGTTAATAGCTTCCTGGATAAATTTATATACTGCTAGAACTCTAGAGCGGTTTTTACGGAAACCGTTTTGGGATTCATTAAAGATGTTATATTTTTCGCAAAAAGAATAAACGCGATTACACATCGCTTTCTCAAATATCTTCGATGCTGTAGGTAAAAGAGCTATAGGCCGGTAGTTAGTGGGATCGGTTTTAGAATCTTTTTTGTGAACTGGTTTTATTATAGCTTTCTTTAGGTAGTTTGGAAACTTTCCTTCTTCAAAAGACTGATTGAGAAGCAGGTCAAATGGCAGGGTAAGTTCATTAGCGCACTGTTTTACTAGGGTTGGTGGTAGTTCATCTATTCCGTAGCTGTTTTTGTTTTCATATGGAATTGGAATTGGGATTGGAATTGGAATTCATATGGAAGTCGGGGGACAACGGTCCCCCGACTTCCATATGAATTTATCTGTTATAAATTATCTATTATAAATTCTTTAACTCGGGGGTTTTTAAATTACTTTAATTTTACATTTACATTTAATTTTATTATTGTTATTGTCGGGGGTTTTTAAAATATTTAATTTAATTGTTTAATTCATGCTTTTTGTAGGGATTTCTTAATTTTTGTATTTCATTTCTTATATTTTCTTGCGTTTTAAGATTCAGGTAATTTGGAGTTTAATCAGGTTTTTTATTCGTCAAAAAATAATTATTAATTTATAGTTGAAGAATAATTTTTAAGACTAAACAGATTTTTTGTTTTATTATATCCTTTTTCTAGTTCTTCCTTTAGTTATTCAACTTTCGTACAAGCATTTCATAGCTATTATATATCTTAGGTATCTATTTTAGATCTAGTTTATAAAATGGGACTGCGACACTATCTGATGTAGAAATAGGTTTGTTAAGTAGGATAATTCCATTCGTAAAAAAAAGGTCAAACTCCGTGGTCGTAGGTACCAGTCATCACTCCACTTTCCTCATCAATCTAGGGCATTGATCCGACAAAAAAATAATTTCAAGTTTTTAGTTTTGTTTTCGTTAGTTATTATTCCTCATTCCCTTTCAATATAGTGTACATTATTCTACTTGTCAAGCTCTTGCATTTGATACCAATATTGAATGAGTTGTGAAAAAAAAATGTGATTTGCCATTTTGTGGTGGCGGCCATCTTGGATTTGAAATTTATAATAGTGTATAGTATGCTGCTAGTCAAGCCCTTTCATTTGATACCCATATTGAGGGAGTTGTGAAAAAAGAATGTAATTGCCACTTTGTGGTCGCGGCCATCTTGGACCGATTTCCATCGAACATAGCTAAGAACACTCCCGACTAATTCACCTTTCAAACAAAAACAAATAAAATCAAAATCGGTTCATCCGTTCGGGAGCTACGATGCCACAGACAGACACACACACACACACACACGTCAAACTTATAACACCCTGTCGTTTTTGCGTCGGAGGTTAAAAATGATTCAGACTGTGATTGATAGTGTGTGTTACGCAATTAGGGTGCTGCTGCAAGCCCACACCCTATATTAATGTACCTGAACAACATTGTGGCTGGTAACAAAATAAGATTTACGATAAAATGAGTACCTATTAGGTTTATTAGTATTCGCATCTCGCTCATACTTCACGATTATTTATAGCATTACATTAGGCCTCATTCACACTGTTCTGCGACGGGAAAGTAGCTGGAAAAAAATTAGATACTTAAATATAATGTTTATCTAAGAGAAAATCTGTTTTTGCTGCTGTAGGTGCAAGAACACATTGAGATTTGACGATTGAGTTTCAATAGAATCACCAAAACCTTAATTGCGTAACACGTTATCAATATCAATCAGAATCATTTTGAAAGTTAATGCTAAACCATCTATACAAATAAATAAAATTGGAGTGTCTGTTTTTAATGTCTCTTTTGACTAAATGCATATGGATGTATACACGGTACATATACCAAAATAACATTTTTTATAATTTTTGTCACTCTGTCTGTCTGTTTGTTCCGGCTAATCTCTGAAACGGCTGGACCGATTTAGACGGGAATTTCACTAGCAGATAGCTGATGTAATAAGGAGTAACTTAGGTTACTTCAATTAAAAAAAGATAGGGTTCCACGAAAAAAAATTAAAACCAATGAAATGAAATTATATTGAATAATATCCGATTCAATTATGGAAGTTGTAATAAACTCTGTTTATTTAGGTACTTAACCCAATGCAAACAAATCATAATAAAGAAACGGAGTATAGTTATGTTTATAAGTGGATCCTATACGTGAAGATTTCTTAATCTCCATAGAAATTGATTGAATAAATAATATAAAGTGTTGTTGTTTTAGCCCAAGAAAATCTTACACCAAATATTGTATATATAATAAAACGAATAAAAAGAACTAAATGGAGAAATAATGTACAAAAACAAAATATCGAATCATAAAATATAAGAATTTCATTAAAATTAGCTTAAGTAGGTATTTCTTTACGCGGAATACAGCATTAATAAAATTAGTTATCGTAAACTCTGCGAACTGCACAATAATTTTTTTGGTAAATTCCACACGGACGTAGTCGCGGATAACAGCTGGTTGCTTCATAAGTTCGAAAAATGTGTCTGCTCAATAACGTAAATAACGCAATGTTGTTGAACTGTCAAAATGCATTGCTATTGCTACTGATACTGTGTTAAGCAATTACCCCGCCGCCGCCGCCGCTTAAACTGGTTTTGTTTCCACTGACGGGCATTGAATAGAAAAATCATACCTAATTGAAATGTTTGGTTCCCCAAGCCGTGCCAAAGTTCAAAATCCATGATGTGTGGGGTAAATACTCCTGCGGGCAGACAGTCGCGACGCATCTCTAGTAGAAGTAGTTTCAAAAAATTTCTATTTCAACTCTAGTAAGTAGTAGTTGAAAACGGTGAAGGAAAACATCGTGAGGAAACCGGCATGTCCTAGAACCAAAAATTCGAAGACATGTGACATCTGCCAATCCGCACTGGGCCCGCGTGGTGGATTACGGCCCACTCCCTCTCACCGAGAGGAGGCCTGTGTCCCAGCAGTGGGAACATTATAGGCTGATTATGGAAGTAGTAGTTGTGAATCTCTCTGAAGTAGTAAAGAGTATAACGTCATGCTCTCGCGTCGCGTCTGTTACAATTGACAGACCGCGCGCTCTTCACCGTACGGAAGTTATCTTTGAGCGAATAAAAAAGTTCATCTCAATAAAAACCACTCACCACCCATCAACTTATGGGCTTCGTACAGCAGACAGCACTACCTATAGTAATGTCTGTTCAGAAGATCAGGGGGCCTAAAAAGGCCACTTTGGAGAATCATAAAAGGATAACATTATGAATCGTAATATGGCGAAGACAGTCCGTGTTTTCCTTTTTTTCGCTGCACTAGTAGATATAATCAAAGAGATTTGGATTGGATTTGGATCGAATTGATTGGTATTTTATCACAGACAAAAATTGCTGATAAATGCTTCACCAATGGGATTTGATACGATTAACTTAACGGTTAACTGTCCATTATGATACTGCCAAAGTGGCCTTTTTAGGCCCCCAGAAGTTATTTCGTTCAGTTGTCTGCACTTTTGGTCGCTTTACATGACAAGTTACCTGAAAGGTAAAAAGGAAACGAGCTCGATTCAAATGTGAACATTCGTCATGTCCGGATACCAGGATAATGAAACGTAGGTACGGTGAGGCTATCGGCGTAGTTGGGATTAAGTTATGATATGTATTTAATCAAAACTTTAATAAATCCCATTTTACTTCCCAAAAATATTAATTAAGAGTATAAGTATGCAGTCTGAGAGACTTTTGAAAAAGCCTAAGTAAAAAGTCATAATTCGACGTTTGTTGGAACAGTTTAAAAGATATAATTTGATAAACTGAATAAGAAGGATTTAAACTGTGTATAATTATTGTGTAGTTATTGTGTGTATGTGTATAATTTATTTATTTAAAATATATAATTTCATAAACTGAATAAGAAGGATTCAAATTTGTGCACTAGGCATGGACTTAATGTAATCTAGGCCTCTGTTGACAGCGGTATAAATCGGCATTTTTTGAGGGTTCTAGTGCTTATAAAATCTAGTGCTTTGCTAGCGGTGTTAACCTATAATTAATTGTTGCAACCGCAATTGTATTCTATTATAAATAATAAGGTGCTAATGTGTTGGTGTAAGCACTTGTTGATTATCCTGAATGAAATAAATAAATAAATAAAAATAATGTATCATCAAAAGGAAAACATAGGGCCATACAAGTAGGTATATTTATTATTCTGTAAAAAATCATTGCTCTATGGCTCAAAGCTCTATGGTCATTAACTAGAAATAAAACATGCGAGAGCGTTTCTATGCAGAAACGAGGCCTATTCAGATTCACTATATATCATAGAGATCTAATATAGTGCGCCTCGTTTTGTGAACCTCTTTTAATTCATATTTTTGTGTCCCAAATATACTAACGCGATCAACTTGGATGTAGTTGGTTCCATGTGGCGAGCTTATTACCATCATCCTGACTCTTGGCTGCTACTCAGAAATTTCAGATGGAAAAACCCAATAACACTTTGCCCGACCCGGGAATCGAACATAGGACATCGGCATTCGCACTTGCTACCACTAGAGTCTAATGGTAGCAAGTGCGAATGTCTCGACCTGACTGCCTCGTTGGTCTAGTGACTAGACCAACGAGGCAGTCAGGTCGAGACAGATGAGCTACCATTTGACGTGTAAAAGTGTTTGTACAACGAGGCAGTCAGATCGAGGTATAATATGAGCTAACTTTTGACGTGTAAAAGTGTTTGTACAACGAGACAGTCAGGTCGAGGCAGATGAACTACCTTTTGACGTGTAAAAGTGTTTGTACAACGAGGTAGTCAGGTCGAGGTAGATGAGCTACCTTTTGACGTGTAAAAGTGTTTGTACAATGAGACAGTCAGGTCGAGGCAGATGAGCTACCTTTTGACGTGTAAAAGTGTTTGTACAACGAGACAGTCAGGTCGAGGCAGATGAGCTACCTTTTGACGTGTAAAAGAGTTTCTACAACAAGACAGTCAGATCGAGGTATAATATGAGCTAACTTTTGACGTGTAAAAGTGTTTGTACAACGAGACAGTCAGGTCGAGGCAGATGAAGTACCTTTTGACGTGTAAAAGAGTTTCTACAACGAGACAGTCAGATCGAGGTATAATATGAGCTAACTTTTGACGTGTAAAAGTGTTTATACAACGAGACAGTCAGGTCGAGGCAGATGAACTACCTTTTGACGTGTAAAAGTGTTTGTACAACGAGACAGTCAGGTCGAGGCATAATATGAGCCAACTTTTGACGTGTAAAAGTGTTTGTACAACGAGACAGTCAGGTCGAGGCAGATGAACTACCTTTTGACGTGTAAAAGAGTTTCTACAACGAGACAGTCAGGTCGAGGTATAATATGAGCTAACTTTTGACGTGTAAAAGTGTTTGTACAACGAGACAGTCAGGTCGAGGCAGATGAACTACCTTTTGACGTGTAAAAGTGTTTGTACAACGAGACAGTCAGCTCAAGGCATAATATGAGCTAACTTTTGACGTGTAAAAGTGTTTGTACAACGAGACAGTCAGCTCAAGGCATAATATGAGCTAACTTTTGACGTGTAAAAGTGTTTGTACAACGAGGCAGTCAGGTCGAGGTAGATGAGCTACCTTTTGACATGTAAAAATGTTTGTACAAAACTACTCATAGAAATAAAAATCATTTATCATCATTTATCATTTACCACATTTTAGTCTCGTAGCACAGATTGTTATAAATATTAATCGAGGTTTCAAGCAATTTCGACGGCCCAGCACACACACCCTAACAAAGCAGATACCTACACAAACGATTGTAAATACAAGATGACCAACAATAATATTAAATAAACTTCCACGCCGCTACTTATCATGCAGCGAACGTATCAGATGTATGGTGCCTATTTAGATAATCATTAGACTTACATGTACTTGTTTATTTACCTGAGTACGTGCTCATATACACAAGCGGCACCTTGCCAATGGCAGAGCCATCTGCAGCCCTCGGCTCATGTTGGCGGGTGCAGTTGCCTCTGTCGTCGACGCACGCTGCTTGTGTGTATGAGCCCTAAGGTACAGCCGCCAGCACATCAAGTTACCCGAAACTGTCAAATTTACTCAATCAACTTTGAACCTTATACTTTAGGGATAAAGTTGAAAATCTATTAAAGAAGTTTGACAGATTGTAGTAGTTTACTACACTCACATTTCGCCAGTTATATTTACGTCTCACATATTAGGGGGCGAGCCTATCGGTCGCCGGGTCACAAATCCGGTCTCAGGCCTGCTACTGAAGAAATACAGATGGTAAAACCTAATAACACTTTGCCCGACCTAGGAATCGAACCCAGGACCTCGTGCTCAGCAGTAGCCTTGCGTTCACTAGACCAACGAGGTGTATGTAACATACAGATAGGTAATTGTAATATTTAGGTAACTCATAGGTACCTACTTAATATTTTCAAGGCTTAAGGAAATAATATTAAAAAAAAAACCGTAGTCACTTACATATAATTTACCTATAAAAATATTATAGGTTTAGGTAATCTATGTAGTGACTACGGTACGATAAGGTACGGTGTGGTACGGGCGCGGAGAGTTTTTATTTTCATCTTGAGCCAGTAGATCCAAAGACGCATTATCGTTTCATATCATGAATAGGCTGGTCTATGAGTAATCCAATGGATGATACCACGTGTTTAGGATACTTATCATAAAAGACAACTTATGAATGCACATTGTTTGGAAAACATTAAAGAAGTATTTCGACCCTTGGGTCGAAAGGAATTGATGACTTTCTCCCTTGTTAAACACTACTTTTCATTTCAAAATATTTATTAATAATAATAACATGAATAGTACCTATTTAATAGTCATCTGCCTAGCCTTTTCCCAACTATGTTGGGGTCGGCTTCCAGTCTAACCGGATGCAGCTGAATACCAGTATTTTACATGGAGCGACTGCCTATCTGACCTCCACAACCCAGTTACTGGGTAATACGATACCCCTTGGCAAGACTGGTTGTCAGGCTTTGGGTCCTCTGACTAAGTACCCGTAACGACTGTCAAAGATCCACGAATGACAGCCGGGTCCAACGGCTTAACGTGCTTTCCGAGGCACGGAGGGGTCACGGTATGTAAAGATGGTCACCCATCCACAGACCAACCGCGGCAAGCGCAGCTTAACCTGATCGATCGACCTGTGCGGCTGTCATTATTTAGCCACGGGCCCCTCAAAATTAAATAAAATAAAATAATTATTATTAATTTAATTTAATAGTCTTTATAGGTATTTTTTTAAATTCACATTGGCTGTTTATACACTGTACTAACAAGACCGCAGCAATTTCTTAATTAATTTAAGGAATGATAACTTTTATTTGAGCTAAAACATCAAACGTAATACGGCGAGTAGGGACAAGGTTCTATAAATATTTTAATGGCATAGTTTCAGCGATACATAGGTACCTACGTAGCTATCTTTATCTAGATAAAGATAGCTACTGTGATGACATGTTGCCGTGAAACCTAAATTATAGTTCTGCGTTAGCCATTAGCTCCATTCGTTTACCGCTAATAGTGTTAATTAGGCAAGCAGCTAATAAACAAAGAAACTCAAGAGAAACCATTTATTTACGCTAATAATTGAAAATTATAATGGCTTTGCTTTGACTGACAAGCGAATACGCGTCGTATTTGTATATTGTATATTAACATTGTGTTTATGAGTTCCATTTCGACTTAGTGGTACTAGAAGTGAAACTACAATGCGTTCAAATTGAAGACGTTTTAGTGCTAAGAACATAATTATGCTAAGTCTGAATAAGGTTGACGTAAGTAAATTGTTGTAAGTCTGTGAATGTCATTTACTAGTTTCTGCCCGCGACTTCGTCGTTTCAGCCGATAGACGTCCACTGCTGGACATAGGCCTCCCCCAATTTTGGGGGGGGTTTGCCATAATCGCCACGCTTGGCAGGCGGGGCTTTGGCGATCGCAGTATGGTATTATGGTGGAATAAATAGAGAACGCTGCTGCCCATTCTCCGGTAAGAATGCCGGAGAATGGGCAGCAGAATAATTGCCCGCGACTTCGTCGGCGTGAAATTTATTGTTCCCCGACCCACCCCGTCGCATCGCATCGCATCACCGACCCGCGCTATTACTTCATTTTACTTAGCGTTCTTTCTGACTTATCTCTTTTTTACTTGGCTCCTCATAGCGTGGTGCTAAATAGCCTATACATAGGCTTCCTAAAGAGTTGGTCTATAGAACGGAAAAGGATTTTTCAAATCCAACCGGTAGACAAACAAACTCTTCAGCATTATTATTATTATAGATTATATCATCATCATCATTTCAGCCGAAGGAGGTCCACTGCTGGACATAGGCCTCTCCCGAAAGGGGGAGGGTTTGCCATAATCGCCACGCTTGGCAGGCGGGTTGGCGATCGCAGTAGGGTATGGTGGTGGAATGCATAGAGAACGCTGCTGCCCATTCTCCGGTTAGACCCTTAGTCGCCTTTTACGACACCCACGGGAAGTATGGGGTGGTGCTATTCTTTAAGTCCGGCCGGCACCACACAGACAATAGATTATAATATAACAGCAACCTAATTCGGTAAAACACTATTATAATGATAATAAATAAATAATATAAATCTTTTATAATGTCTTTGTCGCAGTGTCTCAAAACGAAAGTCTTTGACCAGTGTGTGTTCCCAGTGATGACTTATGGAACTGAAACGTGATCGCTCACAATGGGCCTTATAAGAAGGCTAAAAGTCACCCAAAGGGCAATGGAGAGGGCTATGTTTGGAGTTTCCTTGCGTGATCGTATCAGGAATGAGGAGATCCGCAGGAGAACCAAGGTAACCGACATAGCCCGAAGAATTGGCAAACTTAAGTGGCAGTGGGCAGGGCACATTGCTCGCAGAACAGATGGCCGATGGGGCCGAAAGGTTCTGGAGTGGCGACCGCGTACCGGAAGACGTAGCGTTGGAAGGCCTCTCACAAGGTGGACCGACGACCTTGTGAAGGCCGCAGGAACCCGTTGGATGCAGGAAGCACAGGACCGGTCGAATTAGAGGTGCTTGGGGGAGGCCTATGTCCAGCAGTGGACGTCTTTCGGCTGAAATGATGATGATGATGATGGAATAGGCTCGCAACCTATTACCATCTTAACTGGCGAAATGAGGGTGTACTATAAGTACAGCTCTGAAAAGAAAGAAATTAAAATTATTTATTGCGAATCGTACAAGAAGATCACAAACTAAACTAAAAACAATCAAAAATAAATACTTAAAAAAGTAACAAAAAAAAATGAAACAGAAAGTCTTGTACGAGGCCAAAAGGCTCTCTCGCTGCATCTCAGCTATGCAGCGACATTAAAAAAAAAAGTGATTAAAAAATTCTAAAAACCCGACTACGGTAAAAACTTAAGGCACAGGTAAAAACTTAAGGCGCAGGCGGGCGGGACCCGTTTGAGTTTGAAAATATAAAAATGGAATGGGTCCCGCCTGCTTCCAACTTTTATTTAATTTAAAACGGGCTTGGTTTTAGCTTTTCAGTTTTTTTTAACTTACATTTTTTACCGCAGTCGGGTTTTTTCAGTTTATTAATATGTTTATTTTTTTATTTGTCAAACACATAACCCTCCTTTTGGGCTTCTCGGCAGTCGGGTAAAAATAAATGTCGCAGCGCTGGTATACCGATAAGGCCCGCTGTGATGTCACAGGCAGTTACAGAAAACCGTCTCTCCGTCTCTGCCTAACCGTGCGAGGGTTACAGGCGTGATATTATGTTTATTACACATTTGATGTGTGTACCAAGGTAGCAACGCTACGATGTGTCAATCAACTTCGCGGTGATACGATAGTCGCGAATACTCGCGAATAAAGTGACAGTCATAGGTCGATGACCTTTTGATTCGTGCACACTGCGTTAGTCTGTGCAATGGTTATGCAACTATAATAACTACTAGGTTCAAATAAGGCTATAATCTGAATTGCTGGTCGACTCTTACCATATTTCGAAACTTTACCTGCCGCGTTGTTCGGGTTTGTCCTTTTACTTTTTCCAAACCCAAAAGGTGCCAACGGGCCAACCTATTACCCGTCCGTCCGTCTGTCTGTCAGCGGGCTATATCTCATGAACCGTAATAGAAAATAATACTTAAAAATAAAATAAAATTAAAAATTAAACGGGGTCTCCATTCAAGAACGGAGTTTTTTTCGGGGTTAAATGCCTTGTGGTACGGAACACTTTGTGCGCGATTCCAACTCACACTTGGCCGCTTTTTTAACATAATATTTCCTTTGGAGCTGACTGCCGCATTTCTTTTATAACAATTGGCTTTGCGAAGTAGTTCCTGAATAACCAGAAAAAATAAGGATATTGGATTGAGTGACGCTTCTGATTCCGGGTGACGCAAAAAGTACAGGGAAACGATTAGATTCTGACAATAATAACAATAGTCAGCTGATTTCAAAACAACATTTTTACTACGACCACCATTAGGCATCTTTTTAATATTTATGCTCATTTCTCCTTAGGTAAACTGTAGACAATAAAAAAAAATAATAATCAATTTATTATCAGGCAACTAAGGCCCATGTACAACGTGTAACGGCCAGGGGGGTATCAACCCTGAAGGAGGTGAATGTGCTCATGAAACTGAACAACTTTCCCCAAAGAATATAGGTCGAAATATGAAAAAAAAATTTGGACCTCCCATAGTTATAGTAAAACATTGATTTGCTATTACTATGGGAGGTCCAAAATTTTTTTTCATATTTCGACCTATATTCTTTGGGGAAAGTTGCTCAGTTTCATGAGCACATTCACCTCCTTCAGGGTTGATACCCCCCTTCCGTTACACGCTGTATAAAATACACAAAATAATCTTATAAAATAATAAACTAATACATATTAAAAAACCTTAAAACTATGAACTATACACGTAACATTGTCGGCGTCGTGTTTCGCTGCGTGGTGTAACTACGTAACCATCCTCGGAAACGTCGATATACGACACCTTTCGGTCAAAAGTCCTCTTTCAGGTTTCATTAGGTACAATCATAATATCCGTGGGTACAATACATATACAGGAAGATTTTTTATCACCATCAAAATTTTTACAGGTTTTTCTACCCATGAATATGAACAACTTTCACTATGAGACCAACTCTGAAATCACGAAAAAAAATTCATACATTTTGGTCAAGTAGGTATTGAAGTTTTGTATGAAACAGCAGATTTTTTTCGTGATTTATAGTGAGTGATATTTCGTGTACATAGGGATATGATAACTAGTTATTTTAAAGTAATTATAATAATAATTTATCATTTCTTCTCTCTTCACAAAGCCGACTTAAAGTTATTAGGTGGGTGGATTTCAAAATTTTTGTACCACAACAAAAACGTTACAAAAAATAAAAATAGTAGTAGTAACAAAAAAATGTGACAAAATGGAATCATAAGTGGGGGACATATCAAGAAAAATACCAAATACCTGTAGGTATGTACAAAAAAGTCTCGGCTGTATTCCACCTTTGTGAGAGACTGCTGCCTGATATAGGTTTTTGGGAAAAAGCTGTGTTATAGGTAGGTAAAGTACCGTCAATAAAAGTATAAAAATAAACCAGAAAGGTTAGCCAGATATGGTAGGTACCTACACATAAACAAACCATAATCCAAAATGCATTTTAGTTTGTTTACAAAAAATACACATGACATCGTGTTTGTCTTGAAAATTCTAGATGTACATAGTACTTACAACATACCTATTATTATTACATTAATAAGATGTCAATCACAAGAGATGGGAACAGCCTAAGTAGAAGTAGGTACCTAAGCTCCCAACCCAATTTAGAGAGTCATTTGAAAGCGGTGTGGGCGCTCGGCGTGGCTTGATGGCATCATCATCATTAACATACTTACTCTAAGATAAGAAATGGTACCCTCATCCCGTCTCTTGATGGCCTTAATCTTAATCAAATATGTATTATCTTCGTTTGTGTTAATTAAGCTTATCGTTAAACTTTTTAGAAAGTAGATGACGGGTGCTTCACTATAATTTCAATGTAGGTACCAGGTATCGTAAAAAACAATTTATTATCTTAAAATATTTATATAATTAAAAAGATAACAGTCTAAAAATAATAATATTAAGTGTACAATTTTATACAAAGGAAATAATCACAGGGCATCAAAAAATTCGTCTGCATCGTTGTCAACAGGAAAAGTGCCTAAAAGGCTGGCAGCATTGCCATACAACGCGGCAACGTGTCAATGCAGGTATTTTGTCTTTTCTTACAATATTTAACACAACTACTTAACTATGTATTTACACTAGGTATTAAATTAAATAACTAACTAATTAACTATACAAATAAATACAAAAACAAAAGGACACACACATTGCTCATCATAATTCATATTTTAACTTTCTTAACAAAATTTTATTGTTAACTATATGCTGTGGTCACCAATAAGTTAGGGAGCACACCTACTTAATGGCTGATGTTGCCCCTTATTTATGTGTCAAGTTTTGTGTAGGTAAGTAAATTTTTTGTTGGAGATACTAAACAAAAAATCTTCTTCGTTTTAATTACGAAGGGCAGCAGGTAAAATTCTTGCATGCCAAAAAAAGGTTTGCCTGACAAATTCTGCACGAATGATCTTGATGCGAACAATGTGCATTTATTTATGAAACTCGTGATATTGATAGTTCTACCGGCGAGGTAGAGTGGCAAGGCCGACTGGCGAACGTAAACATAATCTAACTGGCGAGTGTATTATCGTACGTATAGCTATGTATAACGTGGTAGTATTTAGGCAAATTGGTATTCTGTGTAGTGTGTACCATTCGTCTCCCTAAAACATCAGAAGGCCAATTCTCGTAATTTAAAACGTTTAAAATCTATTCGCAGTCTCATCTCGGCGACAAACAAATGTCAAAAACTTGTCAAAATGTAGGGAAATTCGCAGTTTTTTTGACAGATTGAGACCGTGAACGTTATTAAAATTACGAGAATTAATAATAATAATAATTTTTTGATTGACATAATACAGTTGTTACATAGTTTATTGAAGCCCTGACTCCTGAGCTGGGTAGTAACCTGTGTTACAGGAGCCAGCGTCTTCGCCCATTTGTGGTTCATGTAGGTATTAACAATGTGCAATAAAAAAAAAATAAGGAAAAAGCCTAAAATATAACAAGGAAAGTAAACGAAATTTAAGATGCACACATACTCTTTGGTAGGTATACAAAATCTTTGTGTGTTTGTGTGTAAGGGAGTGGGGGTGTGTATGTGTGTGTAAGGGAGTGAGGGTGTGTATGGTTGTGTGTATGTGTGAGTGTAGATTGTTTTATGAGTACTGGTATTGTAATAGATCTGATCTGAGAATTGCCCCTCTGATGTAGCATACAGAATGCAAACATGCAGCAATAGCATACGCATTATTATCACCCTACAATGTTCCCACTGATGGGATACAAGCCTCAGGCACCTGCCTGAGGCTTGTGTCCCATCAGTGGGACCCGCGATCACTCTGGACTCGTGTGGAGGATTATGCCTTAATCCCTCCCCTAGAGACCGATTATGCCTTAATCCCTCCCCTAGAGAGGTCTCTAGGGGAGGGATTAAGGCATAATCCTCCACACGGGTCCAGAGTGGGTTGTTATGTTACATGTCTTCGAATTTTTGGTTCAAGGACGTGCCGGTTTCCTCACGATGTTTTCCTTCACCGTTTTGAGAGCAGATGATGAAATTGCATCAAAACATGCAACGTGCAATAAAAAGGATACTGAATTTGTATCCTAATCTTGTTTTTAAAATCATGATCCAAGTTCACTGCGTTCGTCTTTGACACATATAGGAGGTTTTCCTCGTGAGCTAAACTTGTTTGTTAGCTTTGTACTTATTTGGTACCTGCCTATGTAATTTTGTTTTTAAGGGTATTGTGGCTAACTAAAATCCTCGTAAATTGCACGACATCCTTCCATTAAGGAGTCTCCCTCCTTGCCTTGGAGGTCACGTGAAACTGTCGTTCCCAGTGAAGATCGTTCTCGGTCCATAATATAGGCACAAAAGCCCGAGTCTGAACCATTTAATATTCCAGAGACAGTGGTTTAGGAGGCTAAGCGGTTCAACTAGTTTGGTAAAGGCTGGGAAGATCTCATTTTCAATACTCAATAGGTAAGTACTCAATTCTTTATTGCATTCATTATTTCATTCTATATGTATTACATAGATGGTATTACAAAGTAAATGATCAAGTTGAACCTTGTCGGGCACAGCAAAATTAGGAGAGTGGAAGAGGGCTAAGTAGCAATTCAATATACATTGCATAATAATGTGAATATCATTTTCAAACAATGTCTATAGTGCATAGCGCTATGTTTTTGTGAAATAAATACTTTATTATTATTAATTATAAGATGTGCTTGATTGGGTGTATAATTATGTATGTTGTTATTTCTCCGTGCCATGCACTACAAGTGCTTCCTTACTAGGATTCCCTATGCAGATTTGCTAAAGCATTATAAGTTATTGAACTTGGATTCCAGACGTTCACTGATCATGGTTGTGATGCTGCACGGTATATGTAATAACAAATTTAATTGTACTGAGCTCTCGAATAGATTGTGTTACGTAGTACCTAGAACTGTTATTCGGCGGGAGGTGCGCGCAACTCGACTATTCTATACTGTGCGATGTAGAACGAAGGCCCCGGTGCGAGCCCCTCTTCGCCGACTTTTAGAAACCTATAACTCACAATTCATTGATTTTGATATTTTTGCGCTGTCGCAATCTAAATTTAAAAGAATGGTTTCACAATTTCTTGCAAGTCGCCCATAAGACGGATGTTCTTGTCATCCGCTTACTTCGATTCGTCGGTATATAGTGTTTTTCTTCTAAATACCTATGTACTCTTTTTGTTATTCTTTTTTTGTTCTCTCATTTAACATGCGTTCGTTATCATACTCAGATGTCACGCCGTGGACAATGGTGTGGGTTATACGTTTTTTCGACTGTACTAAAACTACTTTTTGTAAATGCTGACGGTAATGCTGACGGCTGGTGATAACGGTTTTTTGTCCCAAATAAATAAAATAAAAATAAAAAAAATGTTTATATATTATTAGGTTTGTGTATAAAGGTATAGTATATTAGTTATTTTATGTTAGTATTACGTAAAGTAATGTAGGAAATTATTATGAAGTTTTTAAAAATATTTTCATTATTATTACTATGTTATTATTTATGCATTCATATTTTCATATCTATACATATTTGATATTCCATATTATATTATATTATATATATTTAATAATATTTGGTATATAGGAGACAAAATAATTTTATTTTGCAATCGATTTGTCATCTAAAGACTCCTTTACTGAGTAGTATGACTTGGAATTCCAGAAATTGTTTAAATTTATTGATAAATATAAATACATTTTCCCGTTGTAATGACATTGGTAGGTATACTGTTTATATTCCGTTTGTTTGTTTATTGTTAATATAACATCAGATGCCTGTAGAGTACAAAATATTTTATTCCTGCCTTACTTTTACCTCTGCAGATCTGAATCAACCTTCCATTTTTATTGTAAGTATTGTCCATTTGCGTCAATTTACACCACGAGGGAGTGGTATACTAACTACAGTTACGAGGGACATTTCCAGTACATTTGTATGTTTCCTGAAAACTAACCGATAATCTTTACTATCTCTGACAGTGTAGGGTCCAGAATGCAATGCATGTCAGATTAAGCGGCGTGGGTTCCTAGTCATAGTAACGTAGCTAACCTATAATAAAACGTAAGCGGAAACACATTCCACTGCACCAATTATTCAGAGATATAAATAGGTTTACTAGTGTTTACAGGGCATGTAAATTTGGTACCAACAATATTGGAATCAAATAAACAGACAAATGGTGCCGACTCTGTTGTTCACTAACTAAACTAAATTTAAGTTTAGCGCATCTTTTTCTTTCTATTTCATTGAGATAAAGACAGAAGATAAAATATTGTTTAATCCCAATGATATTATATTATCACTAGCTGCGCCCCGTGGTTTCATCCGCATAAGTTTCGAACCCGTGGGAATATCGGGATAAAAAGTAGCCTATATCCTATATCTTATCCTATAGCCTATATAACAATGGCCTATATCCAGGGTGTCAGCTACCTCCATACCAGATTTTATCAAAATTGGTCCAGCCGTTTGAGCGTGAAGAAGTAACAAACATATAAACACACACACACACTCACAAACTTTCGCCTTTATGATATTAGTGTGAATGTTTAGTCCTGTCAAATTAATCAGCGTCAGACGTAAATTGACGTAATATTAGTAGGCAAGTGTTTAATCACGTCAAAAAATGTATGAAGACGTAGTGTCAGGCGCTGATTAATTTGACAGGACTAAACTAAAATATATATCTTCTGTCCTTTTCTTAATGAAATAGAAAAAAAAGATGCACTGTACTTAAATTTAGTTTAGTATGTGAACAAGGGAATCGCCACCAATGACGCGACGGTGTAAAAAAGTAAATCAGAAAGAAAACGTTTCACTGCCACAGAAATTGATTGTTACCCAACTTACCGATGACTGTCATACTATAAGTAATTATAGCCTATGAGCCTGACTGTAGCACAATACTGTGATAGTAGCAATTACCAACAATAGCTAACCCTAAGTACTATATTAAAAGTATGTTACCGGAAAAGTCACTTGCAGCTCGACGGCGACGTACCTATTCATATCCCAGAACAACAACATGATTGACATAATCTAGTATAATATGCTTTTATCGTAAAATCCTCCTCGTTGCACGCACGGCCTATCAAAGGCACTTGATCCGTTAATAGACAAACGAGTACTTGCAAACAATTGTGTCCCTGCACGTAATGCATATTGTACTTCACTGGCTTACGAGAATTGTTACATTGTTCCACTGACATTTTTAAGGAAAAAGTAATAATTTTAACAATTTGTGTTGATGTCTTAGTTAGTAATAGCTTCAAGCGAAATACATAGGATGGTTTCCCATTACTGTATTGGTTATTGTGTAAATTACTTACTTGGAATGTACCTAATATATAGGTATTGGTAAAACATTAACAACCTCTTAAGAGCTCGTTGTACTCATCATTATGAACAACTTTTACTATGGGACCAAATCTGAAATCGTGAAAAAAAAGGTTTTCCCTACATAAATATTATGTTCGTATAAGTCGTGAAAATGTTTTATCAGTAAAAAAATGACCAGTACGTCTCTTATAGGCTGCAAGCCCTAAGTCATCTTTTAAAATACGCGACATGGTTCTGGGTGCTATCTTCATCTCCCGAGATAAAATCTTTTGCTTTCGGACAGGATTTCTTCGAATTCTTTCCCTTACTGCTTTGACCACCTTTTTCGTACGAACACTACGTGGACGGCCAGATCTTTTTCTGTCACAAACAGAGGAGGTCTCACCTTTGAGGTTGTACCTATTAATGGCCCGGTACACAAACATTTGACTAATACCAAGCTTATGGAGAGTTTTAAAAATTGCATTTGGCTCCATACCAACTTTGTGTAATGCAATCACAGCGATTCGGTTCTCTTTATCACCCCACTCCATTTTAATATCGCAAAATATTGTACAATGTATTGGCACCAAAATTAGAAAACTCAATGAACAGTAGTATAAAAATGACAGATTCCAAATTCAAATGTAATATCTCACTTAGTTTTAATTGTAACAGTATTTATGGCCAGACTGTTTATACAAGCGATATCGCGAAGCTTAAAACTCGTCTCCCCCTTGTCACAAGGTCTCACACTTTGTTGACCGCTCCCTCCCCTTGAAGTGTGACGGAATTTATCTTAGAGTAAGACAGCTATAGAGCATCGGGTAGCGTGGCCACACATGAGACAAAAAACTAACCTAACTAACATGAGCTACATAAGTAGCTGCCTTGAAAAAACTGGCACGCACTGAGAGACGGAAATAGTATAGTAGTTATCCTTTTCTGATACTTATAATAACTCAATACTTTATCCCTTTCTTGTGGAAATGAAATGGAGCTACCCGCCATCTATACTTTTCTTTGTCTAAGGAATTTATGGATGGCCTCTTTTGTCCTTACGTACATGCAGGGTACAGGCCGTTGTGGGCCTTGCGGGTACTAAAGCCACACCATCTATCTTATTACTGTGGTGCAAAGTAAGCATACCTGACCTTCTTGAAGGATGAAACGTGGAGACGCTGTTATGAGTGTGACGCTTATTCTCGTATCGTCTGGTAGAACAAGCCAATCAATGGTTGACGTAACCTCATTATAATTATAATTTAATCAACGAGCGTAAACAATAATACGGTTCTGCGTATTAATGGCAAGGACCTATAACAAAAACAATCGTTATGGCTCCTCTATGTTGAGCTGCACGATTTCTGACAAATGCGTGCACTGACTGGATAGGTCCTGTCAATCTGTGCGGTTCTTTCCTCAAAAGACTATCTCAGACATCGATCTTATATTTTATTTTTGTAAGTATGCACAAACCTACTTAGAAAAATAAAATAATTTATCATTTATAAATCGCACACTAAATGACCTCTGTTAAGGCGCTACCTCGAAAATCTAACTTCCTCGAAAACCTACTAAGTGATGCAATTATGTACTTTTGAAACGCAAAAGAAAAGTGATGGCAATAATGTGCCGAAACGAATTTACTCCTTTTTTAACAAAAAAAATGAGTTAAATTTTAAAATACTTTGAGTAAACTTTGATATGATAATTCTCTGTTTTAAAGTAAATTCCATTGAATAACTCTTAGCTTACAGGACCTAAACGCAAAAACGCAAGTTTTAGAAACAATAAAAGTATATATGATCGACTACAGTAAACAAAATCGAAAAAATATATGTTATTCCTCAAGATATATGCTAGGTAGAAAACATAATAAGTACAACTAATTTGATACGATAGAAAAACATCATTAAGATACCTCTAAAAACTTTTTTTTACAATAAAAACCACACTAATGTACATACAATCATTCTGATTTTTTATCAGATTATTCTACAAGCAACATACTAAAGCACTAGTGTTCTAATTTTTTAGTCCAAACAATAGATTTTTTGTAAATAAATAATTGCTTCATATTTTGCAATAAATTACCAGCGTTGTGTCATCGCGCTTCTCTTTCTTTTCTATGCAGTCCGACAGTGACCGCGCTTTAGATTCCAAGCGTCATGATGATGTCGTATTCTGGCTCCCTAGAGACACGTTATACTAATAATAATACCAGTCTATTATACTGTCCCACTGATGTGCAAAGGCATCTTCTCATACAGAGAAGGCACGAGCATTGATCACCACGCTTGCTCAAGGCGGGTTGGCGATCTTGCAGATTTTTAATAACGATAAGTCCAGTCCTTAACCCTAACTGCGTAACACTCTATCAATCACAATCTGAAAAATCATTTTAAAGGATATTGCTAATCCATTGCTTCATATGTTCGAAAAATTTGTCTGCTCAACAACGTAAACACCGCAATGAATGTTGGAGAACTGTCAAAATGGAATACTTGCTACTGACAGTGTTATTACCCCGCCGGATTCCTCACGATATTATCCTTCTCTGATGTCAGTAACGTTCAAGACAAGCTCAGAAAGTATGATACTCGTATGAATTGAAAAAGTCACATTAGTGCTTGCGCGGATTACAAATATCACTGGATTGGGTTCACGATCCATACTAATATTATAAATTCATCTCATGATTTTTTCATGATTTTTTTTTTCTATCGTGTGGATAAGACGGAGATTAAAACAGAAGACGAACAAGCAGGGGATCGAGGTGGGGGTGTAGGGAGGGTTTCAGGGGATCAGACCGGAATAACTCGTTTCAAATTAGTTGTATTATGTTTTCAACACACTATCTACCTAGCATATATCTTGAAGAATACCATATATTTTACTGATTTTGTTTACTGTAGCCGATCATATACCTTTATTGTTCCTAAAACTTGCGTCTTTTGCGTTTAGGTCCCTTAATTCAACTTTATAGTATGGGCATATAATGCCGAGGATAATGTAGTAAGGAAAGTTTGGAGTATGAATGTGGATGGCTATAAGATTAAGGGAATACCAACGAAACGATGGATGGCTTGTGTGAAGTGATATGGCTGGTACCGGTGACCACCGAGATGACGACTAACAAGCGAAGTAAGGAAGAAAACATGTTGCACCGACCCCAAACCAATTGGGAGAATGTTAATGACTTAGCGACAATTTATGAAAATATTTGTTGCGTATGTTGGAACCTATAGGATTCAGCGGGATTGTCCGAAAGGGTTACCGCTGACCCGGAACATAAAGGGCTAAGGAAGGAACACGGCTGGGTTTTAGTCAGTAAGAGTCTGACACTCCACCCATGAGCGGGAGGGGTCATCTGATGATTTCCCATCCGCAAAAAAAAAGGAACCTATAGGATGTCAATTATTATTTATTAGGAGGCCATGTGATTTATATATAACAACAAAACTATGTCTGTTAGTTTTTGTACGCGGTATCAAGTGCACAATTACTGAATAATATATTGTAGACGAATCAATAGAGACGGTACTTCAGTTAGAACTTACTTTAATAATGCTCTTCGTTCACTTAAGTATCCGAAAAATGTGTACCTAGTTCGCTATAAATCGATGGTAACTTCGAAGGAGCTACATTAAGTGAATGTTGTTTGTTGTTGCTCTATTTATCCTTTTACTTAATAGTTTTGTTTGTCAGGTCAGGTCGGACAATGTGTTATTTGGGTTTTCCGTTAGGAATTTTTTAGTAACAGCCCGGAGTTTAGAAGCTGGCGGTGTGATACATCCGTGCCGTGCGTTCATGTAGAGCAGTGCTGGCCCAGTGGTAACGGCCGCGTCCTACAAGTTGTAGGTTGTAGGTTCGAACCCAGACAGGCGCTTTACTTTGTGTAAATTATTTCATCGCCACTGCTCTCAAAACGCCGAAGGAAAACATCGCGGGGAAACCGGTCTAGAAACAACAAATCAAAGACATGTGACATCTGCTTACCTGCACTGGGCCTGCGATGTGGATTACGGCCCACTCCCTCTCACAGAGAGGAAGCCTGTGTTCAAGCTGTGGAAATATTATGCTACTGTGAGGTAAAATCCATTCAATGAGTGGCGATATTCCCAATCCCAACTTATCTAATTTAGTTAGGTATTTCATGCATGCAACGGAAAACAGAATTAGTGTTGCTCCAATTGTCGTGATGCAACGCAATCGTTTCGGTTGACCACTGACCACAATCCTAGCTAGAACAATCATCGGCGACTATTGTGTGGGACTGTGGGATTTAGCTATAACAAGTTGAACGGCTATTCTGGAAATATTCAGTCATCTATCTATGTAGCTACTACTAATAAAGCAGAAGAGTTTGTTTGAACGCACCAATCTCTGGAACTCAGGCGGATTTGAAATAATATTTTTGTATTTGATAGCACAATTCTTCAGGTAGGCTTTAGATTATTTAACATCACGCTTGGATACTTAGGAGACAAGCAAAAAGAAAAAAAAGTCAGAAATTAGGCTAAGTGAAAACGAAGTAATACGAGTAGCACGGGCAAGCGATGCGGTGCGACAGGACACAGGATAGGTCGGGGGAATAATGGTTGGTACAGTAGACCAAACGTCGGGATCAGCACTTTGACTTTGAGCTGCCCTGAGTGCAGGTTTTTCCTCTGACGTGCTTCATCATCATCCACACGCAACTTCTCCCATAAAGCTATTTTCATGTGCCAATCCCCACGTTCTTGTGCCAGCCTATCCGCGATGGTGCCGTCCGCCCATCTCGCTGCCGGACGACCGACACGTCTCCCAGGGCCTTGGAAGCCACTCGGTCACTGCCTTACTTCACCTAGCTGTCATCACCGCGCCTTGCCAGGTGACCTGCTTACGGGTCAGATTCCATGATGCTTGATGCTGTTTTATTACGTTTCTGGCCACAAACGAAACCCAAGTACATTTTTTTTTTTACTTTTAACATAATATTATTGATTAGCTGAAAGACGTCCGCTGTTGGAAATAGGCCCCAAAAAGCGGCAGAGGAGGACACCGTGGAGTTTTAGTGGGTTAGAGTCCCACATAACTGCACTATCTACCCGTGGTAGTACAGAATGCATGAGCATTTCTCCACGATAATAAAAAAAAAAAAAGTACCGTCACAACGACCGACCACGTGACTCACGTTTCTAGCAAATTTCTTTAAAAAAAATCCAGTTACAGAGTTGTTATCTAAGCATACACAAAGTTCTTGCAAGTTATTAAGTTTTACGAAAGTATTTTAATTTATCCTCATCACGAGACTCGCAAAATGTAAATTTTCATGTTTATAATTAGTTTGACTTGTTCTTTGACCAGAACGGCGTGTTCAGTAGGTTTCGCAGAAATTCATAGATTGTTTTATTTATCCCTCAACGAGACCTGCAGTGCGATTCTGTAACCATCTCACCGTGAAAACTTAGGTGAAGTGAGCGTGGAGTGAGCTGTCAATAGTATCAATTCCTAGCAAAAACAAATTCACATCACCTAAGTTTTCACGGTGAGATTTTTACAGAATCGACCGGCTGTACCTACTTCTTGAGGCTTTGGCTTTATTTATTATTTTTGCTACTTATAATAATGGACTGAATGATTTGCAATTTAACTCGCTATTAGGTACTAACATGGCACTGAAAGGCTAAAAGTCACCCGAAAGGCAATGGAGAGGGCTATGCTTGGAGTTTTCCTTAATGATCGTATCAGAAATGAAGATATCCGCAGGAGAACCAAGGTAACCGACATAGCCAGAAGATTAAGTGGCAATGGGCAGGGCCACAGGCTTATAAGTCTGTGGGCAGGGCACATTGCTCTCAGAACAGATGGCTGATGGGGCCGAAAGGTTGTGGAGTGGCGACCGCGTACCGGAAGACGTAGCTTTAGAAGGCCTTTCACAAGGTTGATCGATGACTTTGTGTGTGCAGGAAATCCACTAGATGGAGGAAGCACAAAACTGGTAGCAGTGGCGGTGCTTAGGGGGCCTATGTCTAGCAGTGGACGTGTTTCGGCTGAAATGATGATGGGTCATAAGAATAACGGGCGAAATACACTCCTCTGCCTAACCCTTCGGTGAACAGAGGCGTGGCGTTGTTTACCTGGTAATGTTTATAGGGACATTCCTCATCTGCCTAGCATTTTCCTAACTATGTTGGGGTCGGCTTCCAGTATAACCGGATGCAGCTGAATACCAGTACTTTACATGGAGCGACTGCCTATCTGACCTCCACAACTTAGTTACTGGGTAATACGATACAACTTGGTAAGACTGGTTGTCAGACTTTCGGGCTTCTGATTATCCGTAGCGACTGTCAAAGATCCACAAATGACAGCCGGGACCGACCTCTTAACGTGCTTTCCAAGGTACGGAGGGGTCTCGGTACGTAAAGATGGTCCCATCCACAGACCAACCGCGGCAAGCGTAGATTAACTTGATCGATCGGCCTGTGCGGCTGTTAACACATCTCATCATTAACATCTAAAATTGGCATTTTAGTAACTACGCAAAGAACAGGTATGTATGACATTCACATAAAAATTAGAGACAAAGGAGAAAAAATAAATAAAGTGTGTCTAGTAGACCTAATTCTAGAACACTACACAACAAACCAATTTGAGCTACAGAGACGTGCAATGTTCGCAATGTTTAAAGGTTTTAAGGTTGTATGCTTTCATGTGCCCGCTGAAGAAGAACCTTCACCTATGATTAGTATTTCATGGAATAATGCAAGTCAGTAGTAACAGCCCCGACTTACGCGTTGTTGTACTTGTTGTTGGTCGTGGGTTCGAACCCAGGAAGACGCTTTACATTGTGTAAATAAGTTCATTAGCAATGCTCGCAAACGGTGAAGGAAAACATCTTGCGGAAACCGGCATGTCCTAGAACGCGAAATTCGAAGACATGTGATATCTAGCCCACTCCCTCTCACCGAGAGGAGGCCTGTGTCCCAGCAGTGGGAACTATCAGCTGATTATACAGGGTGGAAAAAATCAACGGGCCCTGAAGGGAAACCACTTTAAATCCTTAAGATAGATTAAAACATTCCTTTAGTTTTAAAAAGAAACACAGATTTCTCGATAAGCTTACCTATACCGGGAATCGAACCAGCTAAAAATTCAAAAATAAACACTCGCTATTTTATTTAATCGATAGGATTATTGTTCAGGATAAAATCTCTCATTAAATCTCTCAATCTAAACATTTGGTCTTAGAAATAAGAAAAAAGATTGAAAAAAAACAAAGAAGAAATTCTATTATGAAGGACATGAATGAAAATTATTACCTAGCAAGACATTGATTCTTGAACTACTTATTTAAAATTACAATTTTGTTACACTTTAATAATTTAACTGATAAGTTGTTCGAAATGAGACCCCTCGTTACGGATACACATGTACAACTTAGTTTTTTGAAATTCACTTCGTGTACCTACCCTTCTGCAAAGTGTTGTGGTGCATCATAATTATGCTCCCTATAACATTTTCTACCCCAACCCCTCTTCTAAAGTCTCATAAGCCTTTTTGTAAATAACATTTTTTACATGGCCCACCATACCACTGTAGAGCTAAATTGCAATTCTTGTTGTTCGAAAAGTAAGAGAAATTTAACTTTATCGACTAGTGAAATAAAATAGCGACCAGTGTTTATTTTTTTACTTTTTAGCTGGTTCGATTCCCGGTTTAGGTAAGCTTGTCGAGAAATCGGTGAATGCAGTTTGTGTCTTTTTAAAAATAAAGGAATATTTCCTTTAAGTAAAATAAAAAGCGGTTTGTCTTTGCTCCTTGATTTTTTCCAGCCTGTATAAGTATTAGATAATTATATAATTATGCAAATTACTACCTACCTTTAGTTGGTGTCGGAACCGCTATGGAATATTAACTATCTACTTATTACTAAATGTTTGCATATCTAGCTGCACCCGAAGTTCCGTACGATTAGTTCGTTTTTGTATTAATAATAAGTACGTTGATAATCCGGTCATAATATCACTGCGGCTGGTATACTGATATTCCATTCTAATAATATGCGAGGTAGATAACATCCAGGTCAGCGAAATTAATTTAACAGCCTGTGGGTCAGAATGGAATATGCTTCTGAATCAATACAATACATTCACTCAGACAATAGTTTCGTTACCCTGCTGACATACGTTTTCTGAGAGGCAAACTCTAGACAATCAGTTAAAAAAATTTGTTTAATTAAGAGCATTTTTAGGGGTTTGAAAGTTTGACGGCTATGTCGTTCTGTGTGTATGTTTATGTATACGTGTGCGTAAATTTATTCAGATTTATTTTGAAGATAATCAGGTTTTCTGATTAGTGTAGAAATCTCAGCAATACAATGTCAATCTATTTCAGCATATTTACATTTTTTTTTGTAATTAGGCTTGTAAATAGGACTATTTAAAAAAAAAGATTATTGTAAATAGGCCTATTTAAATAAAAAAAAAAATTTTTTTTGTATATATGTCGGGAAAGTTACAAATTCACCCGGACGACGCCGACGCTGGGCACAAACAGCTAGAACCTACATAATAAAAATGTTTGTGTTTCAAGGTAACGAACGCATGGTCTGGTAAAGGTGTTATTCGGAGGTTTATAATTTGCAATTTATTAACTTGTTTCATGAAGATAGCTATAAAGTAGAAAGTAGAAGAAGGAAACATGCTAATTGGGATAGTTTACTCTGATAGCACAATCATTGAGTAACACACACAATCAATCATAATCTTAATGGTATTTCAGAGTGTCTATTGAGTAGCACTATTGAAACAGTTATAAAAATGTTTGAAGTTGTGTAATATTTCCAAAAACTCATAATATTTGTTTACATGTTTGGCAACTAAATTGCGAACGCAGATTACATGCCTACATGAAAAAAAACGAACGCATAACCTCCTAATATTTTGGTAGTAGGTTAAAATAGGCTCTGGGACGTGGTGACTTGTGACCACAGATATAGATATACCTAGATAACGCAAGAGTAACTACTTCGCGTGCCAAAAATTGCACCAACTTATGATTACAAATCATAAGCCGCCCCTTTCGCGCTCAGTCCTTTGTACTGCTGGCTGGGTAAGTGTGAGCGAGAGCGCGAGCTTGTGACGTCATAGTAGGTAGTCAAAAAATGGCACGCTTGGTTTTCATACAGTTCGTGATACTTGCGTTATCTAGGTATATCTATATCTGTGCTTGTGACACACTTCTTTAACAATCTGAATGATTTTGAGGGACTTTGCTAATCCATTGCTTCATACGATCGAAAAATTTGTCTACTCAACAAAGTTAATAACGCAATGAATGTTGTTGAAGTGTCAAAATGAGAGCCATCGCTACTGTTAGTTTGTTACTCAATTACCCCGCAGGATAATTGGACGTAGTTAAGCAGAAAGGACTCAAACCACAAAAAGTTATTTTTGAGTTATCGAGGTTTTAAGTTTAGGTGTGTATTGCTTGCTGCAATGATGTTGTATCTGGAATTATTTGAAATATTGTCACCTATGGGATAATATACTAACATTTTCATAAGTCAAGTTGTATTACACAGACTAACGCTTTTTTCTGTTTGTCATTTTTTTTGTTGAGTCCTTTCTGCTAAACTACGTCCAATTATGGTGTTGTTTTCACGGAAGCCGGTTTGCGCGACATTTCACAAAATTACATTATTAACCTTTAACTTTTAAATTGCTCCATTGGACAGTTTAGGAGATATCGTCCACTCTGGCGGCAGTAGGTAGTTCCGCGATTTTGCGCGCAAAAAATACATGACGTAACCGGCGCGCGGCGGAAGGGTTAACGATGCATACAAATTTCGATGCATACCTACTGACAGACGCGATGCAACAATACTTACTTATTGTGCATAATTCGCTACCTTACTTATTTAGATTTTTAAATTTAATAGTAGATTATGCACCGAGGGGCTAAAGTTGTGTCTTATGTCACGGGCGTCATATTGAATCTCGAGTGCAATGAAGGATTCGGGATTTAACTCCCGAGCGCAGCGAGGGAGTTAAGAGTTTAACTAACGAGCGAAGCGAGGGAGTTAATACAAGAATCCTGAATGCAGCGAGGGATTCAAGCTAGCCCAAGGCAAAGACACCTTTAGCCCAGAGGAGGATACTCTACTTTTTACACCTACTGTGAGAAAATAATAGCCATAGTACGAAAATTCGAGCCTTTATTGCGTCTACCAATAAGTAGCCAAGACACGATCAATACGATTTTCAAAAAAAAAGTCTCTTCTACAGTTTTGTCGTGTGTGTCTATTGATATCACTCTCATGGAAGTGGCGTTTGTGTAAACTAAGCTTTATACAGGGCTGGTAGAATGGTTTTGGATGATTGGCTGTATGCATTTTGAATTTAGAACGTCATTGGAGACGCTCGTGAAAATAGAGTAGTTTTGATAAAATGTGATAAATCGACTGTAGTATAGATAGGTTTTATTATTTATTTATTTATTCACAAAATCCACAGCAATCTTAGCGCAGTTTACTTAAAATAAATGAACTAATGTTACAGCCAATTACTATTACGGTATTACGGCGCGGTACGGTATTTGTTATTATTAATGCCAGTTTTAATGTTATTCCATTCCTTTTAAAAAATGGTTCGTAGTTATCTAATTATTCTTACAATATTATGTCTTCGAAAACATGGCAACGATATGAAGAAAGAGTCGTTGTGATTTTGTAGGAAATCGAGAATATCATCCACGCGTAGTAAGGGTTTATTTATTTATTTATTTATTTTATAATTTATGTACACACAGTAAAATACATAGAGATATGACATAATTATAATTTGAGTACAAAGGAACTGCTTATTTCTTAAGAAATTTCTTCCAGCAGACCTGCGAAAGGAGAAGTAAAAAAAGAAATGTAGACAATAGTGTGTGAGAACAAGAAAGTCTAAAACTAGAATATTAAATAAACCTACACAAATAATGCAAAATAATAATAATAATAATAACATAAGTATACTTAAATAAATACATAATGCTAAAATATATAAACATATATACATATATACATATATATATGGGTTTCGAGAATAGCTTTCCTCTTTCTGGCACCAAAGGGTGTTTGTTAGTAATATACTGCCAATTTAGCTGAGCATGTGAGATTCCAAATTCAAATCACATTATTGACCAGCGGGTCATAATGAAATCCAGTACAACATTATTGACCGGCTGTACCCCCGGCCACTAATGACTCACTTTAGGTTAAGGTTGCTTGACATATAATTTGACATTTTCGAGCAGGTGGTGTGAAAAAATTGTTTATATAACTCGCTTGCACTACGTGATGACTTAATTTTATTAATATTGGACCGCATTTCTAGGTACAACTATATAAGTAGGTGTTCCCCCGAAAAAAAAGTATAATTTTATAACTGTTTATTACTTTACTTATTTAAAAATTACTTGAATGGTGTGATCTCAGCGTGGAAACTATATTTTGTACAAAACATAATATTATTAGTTACCTGTGCATTTTTTGCTTTTAATTTTCAAACTTGTGGTACCTGTTTAATATTTGTTTTGTTTTCGTCCTTGAAATCAGCTGACTCGATCTGAGTTGAGTCCACTGTCGCTAACGTAAACTATAGGTAAGCTCAATAATAATTCCGGATGCTGATAAGATAGAGCGCTATAACTGTTATGTTTATTAAAGATACAAATGTAATTGCTTCATGGATAATTGTCTTTATTGATCATTATCTCGATTTGGCTTTTTAGGTGTTTAAGCTGTTGTTACCTTTTTCTACAATAAACATATTATGACCACTAATATTTACAGACACACCAAGGCAAGATCATTTGCCTTGGTGTGTCTCAAAAGTCCCTGTGGCTGGTGTGCCTTGGTGTGGCTCAAAAGTCAAAGTCACCGAATATGGAGAGGGCTGTACTCGGACTTTCTCTACATGACGAATCGGAAATGAGATCCGGTGGAAAACCAAGGTCACCGTCAGCACTCGAAGAATGTCCAAGCCCAATGAGCGGGGCACAGGTCGGATGTCCGATGAAAAGTTTTGTAGTGGCGACTCGTCAGCGTGGGCAGGCTCCACTAGGAGGACCGATGAGGTAAGTAAGGTCCGAGCTCTGTCTTGGGTGGAGTAGGTAGGTAAAGTACTTATAAAGGGGAGGTCGCAGGGATCCGCTGAATGCGAGAAGCACAGGACCGGTCGATGTGGCGATGCTTGAGGAAGGTCTGTGTCCAGCAGTGGACGTCTTTAGCTGAAATTGTTTATGTGTGTGTTAGGGTTGCCAACATTTTTTCGACGAAATATAGTATTTTTCAAACTAAGCTATAAAAAAATATAGTACACTTCAAAAAATATAGTATTTATGGAAAAAGCAAAAAATAGACAAAGATATATTTGTTACTTATTTATTTTTATAAAAACTATATTTGTTTGCACTTCTTGCATTCTTTAACAATTTTTTATCTAAAATAAAAGTGTCATAAGCTTTTTCACATTCAATTTGCTTTGCTTTACATTTTACATTATACATATTTTGGGGATCGTTAGTAATCCAGTCATACACTCTTTCCCACTCAGGTTTACATTTTTGGAGTCTTTTTGTAGTTTTCGCTTTTTAATTGGCGTTAGGCGCATTTGAACTTGACGCACTTTCGTTATCGCTACCACTTTCCATAACTAATTTATTTAGGACTTCAACTTCTCAAAAGAAAGAACAATCTAATTGAAAATTATTACCAAAGTCAAAGCAGACCAATAGCAATGACCAAACATTCGTTTGACATTTGACTTTTGACATTGACAAGTTCGGAACGCAGGAAGATAGATGCGTTCGGATTATACACTATAGTCGAACCGGAGAAAGAGTCGTTTCCTATCGAGTGGTGGGGAACATAGCGTCGTTGTCAAACCAAAACCTGCTATGTGCAAAAAGTATACTTTTGAGATATTGACAAAAGAAGTTTTGATAAAGTTCTAGCTGCTGCACATAGCACATTTTATTCTGAGGCCATAGTTCCACAACTAGTGGTCATTAGCACATAGCAGTTCTTTTATATGAGAAATAAGGCAGTGACCTATAAGCTGTGATCAAAATCTTGAAAACTCAAAAAACGGCACATAGCAGATTTTGGTTTGACAACGACGATAGGTTGTTATAAGAAATCTGTGTGGTGGGACGGCGAATCATTTTTAAAATGTTGAAAATATAGTATTTTTGCGTACTATATATTTCTTCAACAGTATATAGTACGCAGACCCCAAATATAGTATAATACTATATATTATAGTACGGTTGGCAACCCTAGTGTGTGTGGTGTTGGTGTGTTGCAAAAAAATGCAAGTTTTAGAAACAATAAAGAATATGATCGACTACAGTAAACAAAATCTATGAAAAATATATGATATTCTTCAAGATGTATGCTAGGTTGATAGTGTGTTGAAAACATCGGTAATACAACTAATTTGATTCGATAGAAAAAAATCATGAAGATACCTCAAAAAACTTTCTTTTTACAATAAAAACCATACTAATATTAGTGAATATAATCATTATGATTTTTTGTCAGATTATTCTACAAGCAACATACTAAAGCACTAGTGTTTTGTGTTTTTAGTCCAAACGACAGATTTTTTGTAAATAGATAATTGCTTCATATTTTACATTAAATTACCAGCGTTGTGTCATCGCGCTTCTCTTTCTTTTCTATGCAGTCCGACAAAGACCGCGATTTAGGAAATGTACCTAGTCGCCTTAATCAATCATGCATTGTTATAAGACGATAGCTAGGATATACAATACATATCGTGGTCCGATCGTAGAAATGACTACCTATATCGAGAATCAAGATCTACGGCCATTTCACGATACGCCGGCACTTCATGATTTGGCCGGTTGTATCACGATGCGCCTAATCGAAAGATAAGCGGTCAAATCATGAAATGGTAGCGTATTGTGAAATGGCCGGGTAAATCACGATATGGCCATTTCTACGATCGGACGACGACATACATAAATGTAACTGTATATCTTCAATGTTCAACTCAGACTATCGCCACGGTATTATCTAGACAGTATTGTGACTCGGCCCTGTTCTAGAAATAATTACCTACAGCCGCGCGGTACGTAAACACGCGATAGGGCTGCCCGCCTACAGTATTTTAATTTCTTTAACCTACTTCAGTTTCTTTCTAGTTTTGTGATTGTTTAAGAAAATATTATATTTTTATTTAAAAAAATCAAAATCGGTGTGAAGAAAATAGGAAGAGTTCAATAAAAATACATGTTGTGTTTATGATTAGTAGATTTAATAAAAAAAAACTCATTGACGATTTCAAGCAACCAAAAACAGCACAATGTGACAATATAGTCTATAATTGCTCTTTGCCACCACCGTCCGTCCGTTCGTCACTGCGAAGCACTCGTGGCTGTTTGTTTATCGAGTGTAAACCGAACTCGAGGCTTGTAGGAAGGTTAAGACTCGCATTCCGACCGTTTGTATGAAGATTTCTAGAATACTGTACAGATAATATTACCGTGCTATCGCTTTCCACTATTGAACAAAGGAGTAGATTCGTAGCATCGCGTTATGACTTATGAAGGATAAGTAGATACTTGCTTGCAGAATATTGAGCAACCTTTAGGGGTTGCCTGTTTTCAATCCTGATAGTATTCATCTGAGGAGAACAAAGTCAATCAATCTGCCTAGCCTTTTCCCAACGAATTGTAAGTAGGGGCGGCCTCCAATCTAGATCGAATGAAGCTGAAAACCAGTATTTTACATGAAGCGACTGCCTGTCTGACCTCCATAACCCAGTTACTGGATTGTAACGGTATCTACAACACTACATGAGAACAACGCGTCATAGTGACGTCACGAAAAATCCTGCATCTCGCAAGCATAGTTCACCGCGCAACTAGCATAGATACAACGGCCCGACATGAATCATCGGGCGGTTGCCCGCCAGACACAATACTCGTCTGGTCGGAGGATCCTCCTTTTTCTATAGAGTATGCGTGAACTTTACACCCTGTTTCTCATACCTCTATACTAGGTTACAACTAGTGTTGCCAGGTCCGATTTGTTGTAAATCGGTACATGAGGTCAAAAAAATCGGGATTTAGGGTTGCAGATCGGGACAGTAAACAAAAAAAAACAAGGAGTTTTAAGTCGTTTTGCACAGTTTCGAAATTCTCAATATTTGAATATATCCAAAGCCAATAGATGGCGTTCCGTGCTAAAAAAAATTACGTAGCGTAAATATACATTTTTTTAATAATTTTTTTTTCAATATTTGATTAATCGGGACATTTAGCGTCCCGATGAGGTACAAATCGGGACGCGTCCCCAGACCCATGAAAATCGGGACGTCCCGCGCAAATCGGGATACCTGGCAACACTAGTTACAACCCATACCCTTGGTAAAACTGGTTGTTAGATTTTTGGACTTCTGAGTTAGCGACTGGCAAAGATCTACAATTGACAGCCGGGACCAGCGGCTGAACGTGCTTTCAGAGGCACGTAGGGGTCTCGATATGTACCCAATGGATGGCCACGCATCCACAAACCGACCGCTTTTGAGGAGGAACAGACAGTCATGTGGAATTCCTGCCGACGCAAACCGCACAGTTCCTTCTGCTACCCTCAGTGGGGGTAGCAGGGTCTTCACGCACGTGATATTGTCGAAACTTGGTGATAAAAATGATTATTTAATATTCGACACTATAAATAGAATATCCGCATTCATATCTACAAGTGCACAAATGCTCTATCTGATACTTATAAAGCCAGTTTTATTAGGTACTGTAAGCTTAAAAAATTGAAATAAAATTTTGCAGACTGAAAAATAAAACAGCGAGGGGCCGTGGATAAAATTTTACAGTCAGTCTTACCAAGGAGTATCGTATTACCCAGTAACTGGGTTGTGTAAAAAACTGGTATTCAGCTGCGGTTAGACTGGAAGCCGACCTCTACATAGTTGGGAAAAGGCTAGGCTGACGATGAAGGACAGTAGAATGATGATGAATCCATTGCTTCATATGTTTGAAAAATTCGTTTGCTCTACAACGTAAATAAAGCAATGAGTAAAAATTGTAGATATCAGATCATATTTTTGCTAGCGGTACCTACTACACTATCTTTCGGTAAAAGTGTATTATATAAATATTGTGATAGTAATTTATATTATGATTGTACTACACTCGAGGAAAAATGGAGATCACGCCATTGGCTAGTGATGACGATTAACCGAACATTATACAGGGTTATTGGTAAAACATTAACAACCTCTTAAGAGGTCATTGTACTCATCATTATGAACAACTTTTACAATGGGACCAAACGTGAAATCGCGAAAAAAAATCAGCTAAAACATAAATGTAGGGAACAGCTGATCATATTTTTTTCGCGTTTTCAGGTTTGGTCCCCTGATAAAAGTTGTTCATAATGATGAGTACAATTAATTTATCATTTATCATTTAAAATCCTGACTCTGAGATGCTTATCGACCACTCGGTAAAAAGTATTAAATGTTAATGACCCTAGATTAATTTCGAGTGACTGACAATGACAATGATATAATACCGCATAGATAAAAAATTGTTTGATGCACGACGCGTGGAAACGATGCGAGTAATTACTGTTAGGTAGGTACATTAGGTATTAAATTAATCACCCTTTGTATACTTTGTTAAGAGCGTTTACGCCGTGCGGCATTTCATACAAACTTTCAAGCCCTTGTTTTTCGAAAGTAATGAACTGATTTTAATGAAACTTCATACGCATAAACAGGATACAAAGGTCTAAAAAGTTAGTAGAGAACATTTTCGAAACGTCTTATTTAAAAAAAGATAAATGGAAATCTCTCGATCTAATTTGGCTGTAACACTATTTTTCGAAAATGTTCTCTGCCAATTTTTTAGACCTTTGTATCCTGCTTATGCGTATTAAGTTTAATTAAAATCGGTTCATTAATTTCTAAAAACAAGGGCTTGAAAGTTTGTATGAAATGCCGTACGGCGTAAACACTTTTAAGTACTTATTAAAGATTAGTCTACAAAACGATACACTAAATACAATTAACCCTCTGTTACTCATCATTTATACCATTTATCTCCGGTTTCGAAATTGGGAATTTAATGTTGGGATCAAACAGCCTCTTCTAAATATCTCACCGTGAATACTAAGGTGAGGTGAGCTGCTGTCAATAGCGTCACCAATCATTAGGTGGACTGACAGGTCACTTCACAGAAGTAGACACGGGGATATTTTGACAGAATTGACCGGCAGGTCACAGTCTACTTATGCATTACTTAAGGTTACAAGGTGATTCTTTCAATGTAGCCCACGAAATTAAAAAGTTTTTTGAAAAGAAATTATTTTTTATTTATAAGTAATATGCTAATAATTATTTACATAATCTATGGTAATATTTAAAATAATAATAAAATGTACAGTCAACAAAAGAGATAAGTATGCAGGATCGTCGGATATAGTTGAAGTTTAGTAAGAAACCGATGGATGTTCTCGAATAAAATGTAATTTTATTATTAGAAAACAAACAGCTCATTTATCAAATTAAATTTCAGTCGACAACATCCATCGATTTCTTACTAAACTTCAAAGTATATCCGACGACCCTGCATACTTATCTCTTTTGTTGACTGTACATATAAATGAAAAAATAAGCAAAATAATTATAGGGCATCAAAAAATTCGTCCGCATCACTGTCAGCTTGGGCACTGTGCCCAAGAGGCTGGCAGCATTTTTGCAAAGAGATTTTAATGCTTGTAGAGTTCGGCCGTCGAGAGAATGCGTTCCTGACACCTGTCAGTTTCATACAAACGAATACGAGTTTTGCGAATTTGATCTTTATTAGCTACTAGCAGGTGTCAGTCGGAAATTTTACATTTAGATGTCTTTAAATTAAATTTTAAGAGAGTTATTTCGGAAGACCACAGAAATAACTATCAGTTGAAGTGCTCTAGCATTTATGATTATTATCATGAGTAGATACGTATAACAATTGACTCATATTATTTATTTTACTTTTTGCTATCAAGAACAAATATTATTTTATCGTTTTGATGTTGTAAATTATTGTGATGATTTAGTAATTGTAAAATTTCCACTGAGTGGGTGATAAAGATTAGTATATTCACCTAATGATCACAGCTTAGATACAGCGCATAGAAACACAACATATATTGCGGAGTAAACGAATTACCTACTTAGAAGTGCTCGCACGGCAATGATGCGGGCATTTGGCAATTAGCCAATAATGGATACTTATAAGAAAAAAAACAATCGACTTTCAAGAAAAATATTATTAACAGTGATTTTTTTTAATAACTTTATTTTCGGCAAAAAACGAAAATACAAAACCAAAGACACCAACTTCCAATTTATTTTCTATTTTTTTTCGTTTTTTTTTTTGGAAATCGGTTGTTTCTTTTTCTTTTATGTAACCACAATTATGTTATACAAATTTGTATATCACTACTGCTATGTAAACAACAGTGACAGAAAGTTTTATAACATCATAAAAATATCTATACCAAGTACTTAAATTAAATATTACATATTATTGCTGGCAAGCAAAGTTCATCATCATCATCTGCCTAGCCTTTTCCCAACTAAGTTGGGGTCGGTTTCCAGTCGGATTCAGCTGAATACCAGTATTTTACATGGAGCGATTGCCTATCTGACCTCCACAACCCAGTTAACTACTGGGTAATACGATACAAAGCAAAGTTAATGAAATTTATATGGGACCCAAATCGGGAGCATACTCTACCAAATGAAAATAAAGCGTCGGCTAAGTAGGTAATAAGATAAGATAATCATTTATTTGCTCACACATGGGTACAATACATACAACACAAATAGTCAGCACGCAAGAGACCTAAAAGTAGGAATAAAACAGATCATCACGTTTGCCTTAGAAAATGGCATGCAAATATTAATCAAATAAAGTTTATTGTCACTCCGATTCTAATTATTTTAAAAAAATGTAATGATAATAATAATATGAGAACATTAAAAATAATATTTATAATAAATTATTAAAACATGATCAAAATCTCTCATCGAAAAATTAATTTAAATTATAATACTAATTAAATTATAATATTAGCTTTATTTGCTAGAAAATTTCTAACTTTCTTTTTGAACGCTACGTCAGTTAATAAAGTACGGAACAATTAAGGAAAATTAATGAAAAAAAAAAGCCAACTCCCGTCGAATGCATTTTTTTGTAGTCGGTTTAAATAATTATATACTTACCATCCAATATGTAGATAAATATATTTTAATCTGACGGCTAATCCTCTTAAGCAATTGGACAATCAGTAAACCTCAACGTTAATATAATATTTTTTATCAATAGATGTCAAGGACTTTCGCGATTGTGATCAACGTCAATCATCATATTCTTAGGCCCATCGTCCACGACGTTACCTAAAGGATGATTCACGCTACACCGTGTCGCGACCGGTCCGGGCCTCGGCCGGGACACGTCCACCGTGCGCCGGCCGGGCCCAGGGTTGCCAGAATGTTACTTTTGTAACATTTTACGTTACTTTTGGCCCTGTTATAAATGTTACTTCCATGTTACACGACGCAAGATGTTACTTTTACGTTACTTTTCGTACTTGAAAAATATTTCAAATTTTAATGTATAGCTTGATGTGTAGCCATGCGTACTCGTACCGATGATTTTATCTCTTTCGTCGTTTCGCGCACTTGCAGAACGAGTATATTCTAATTAAAAGTATATTCTGGGCTCTAAGTTCTATGTGGTGATTATTAAATAGGTACTTATGTATGTTTTATTATGACTTTGTGTTTAAATTATATTACAGACTAAGAAATAATTGGATATTTTATTTTAAAATGTATTTTTTTCAGCCGATCCAAAATCTTGGTACAAAGAAGAAAAAATGTTTTTTGAGCCATTTAAACAAAATTAAATATTTTCTTAAAAAAAATAAAATGTTACTTTTGTCATCAAAATGTTACTTTTTATGTTACTTTTGACAAAAGGGCACTGGTAACACTGGCCGGGCCAGTCATTCATGTTACACCGGGCTGTTTGGGTGTATTATTTGCACGACTATATCAGTGTTATGTGGTTTTTGTCAGCTAGTGATTTTATCTGTCGACAGACTTGACGCTTAACTAAATATGCAATTTTCACTCTCTTTCACAATAATTTTTCATCGTCCATTATCACTTCATATAAAAAGTATACCATAATATTTGACCGTGCCCCGACCGTGGCACGGCCCGGTCGCGACACGGTGTAGCGTGAATCATCCTTTAAGGTTACAAACTTAAATCACCAACGATTAGGCCTTTGATTTTATTACTGCGAGTTAGTCGCGTAACACACTATCAGTAGCAATGGATTTCATTTTGACACTTCAACAACACCCATTGCCTTATTTACATACGTTGTTGGCAGACAAACTTTTCGAATATATGAAGCAATGGATAATTGGATTTACTTCAAAACCATTCAGATTGAGATTGATAGTGTATTACGCAATTAGGTTGCTTGACGACTGACCAATAATAATATTATTAACTAATTCAATACCTTACCAACGTGTTATTAACATAAGACCATCTTCAACATCAGCCAATTTGTCAGTATTATTAATATTCCGGTTATGTTTGCTGCCTTGTCATAACTTTTAATAAACAGTCTGAAAGAGGTGGCAGTAAAAACAATAAATGTAGCATTAACTATTCTTTGTTCTATTTCTATTCTATTCCTGTGAATGTTTTTTAAACTCATGTGATGTATGCACGATCGTTTCAACAATCGCTGACATACACTGCAGTACCTATGTAGGTATGTAGGTACTCGGATGCGCTCTAATTATTCGTGTCAGTCCCGAGTTCAGTAATTGCTGTGCAGACTAAAAGTTAACTACATGAAACTCTGTTTTTTATAGCTTTGTTTACTGTGAACGTTGGTCGATGTTTGACGAGTACCTACCCTTTTAAAATTTGTTGCTGAACTTCTAACATATAACCACTTTTTATAACCAATTTGTGTAGATTACCTATAACGCTGTCTGGCCAGCTGTCTCTTGGACAACCGATTTTATAACAAACTAGTTTCGAGCAGAGAGTAAATAAATAAGTATCGTGTTTTTGTATTTTTATTGCATCAAGGAAGGATGCTAGTGTAGAGTTGAACATAAATAATAATAAAAAAACATAAAATAATGAATAAACAAACCACTACTTTATGAGGTCAGTTCTTCCACTGCTCTCTTATACCCTATAGAATTCTCTAAAGTCTGTGTACCTAAGCTGTATACGCTATCTGCAGTTTTATCCACTCAACGAATGTTATAGTTTATCAATAAACTTCTGACAATTACGTCTTTAATTGTCTTAGATATCCTGTGCTCCAAGGATCACGTGGTACAAGCTTGGCGATAAGATGTCACCCTGAGGTACGCCTGAGGTATGCCTGAGGTATGCCTGAGGTGCATTGTAGTCATTTTGTCGAAAACTAAACTTATCAGAATTACAGACTCTTCAATCTGTACAGAGAAGATTTACTGCACATATTCTTTTGATCATTATTCTCCTACTATTATCCCAATTTATTCGGGCCCGGCGCAATATGATGTACCTTCAGTCGGCAAGGCTTTGGCGTACTGGGAGTAAGTTAGCGCATGTATGTACACTTAGTGCAACAAGAAATTATCACTTTTATTGTTTTTCATTATATTACAGGGTGGGCAACTTGGAGGTATACAACTTTTTTTGCCGCCATTTTGTTTTGGCGGCAAATATGACAGTTGTTTCATGAATTTTATTATGTGTAGATATGGCAAATTTGTTATGGAACGTTTTACGACTGCACAACGTGTCTTAATTATTAAAACATTCTACTCAACCCAATCGACATGTATTGCGAAAACTCTAAGAAAATTGCGGCCAAAATTTGGTAGAAATCACTTACTTTCGCGGCTAACAATTCCTCACGACATTTTCCTCACTCCCCCGCATTGCATGCCCATACCATGAAAATCAACTTTTCAAAGTGGAAGTCTGAAAGTGGCACTGGTGACCGTGCCACTTTTAGACTTCCTCTTGTATAATTACTCATTTCTTATTTTATCCATTCGCGTAACGCCACAATACCTCTTAGCATTCATAACCCAGCTGCATTTACTGCACGTCAGAAGTAAACGGAATTGATAAGCACATCATGGCTAACAATGTCAAAGGCCTCTTAGTAGGCCACATATTCTGTTGCACAATTTGTCTTTTTGCCAACTTTGACGGCACGGTTGGGTGATTGACTGCTGCGCTGCGTGTCGCGCGTTCGATTCCCGCACGGAACAAATATTTGTATGACCTACAAGTACTTCTTCCGGGTCGGGCTGTTTGTGTATGTGAGTTTAAAATGTTCGTAAAAGCACCCACAATACAGGAGAAATTCCTAGTTTGGGGCAATGTCTAAAAAAATAAAACTATTAAATGGCTTTCTAAGGAACTATAAAAAAGATTTCACAAGTTACTGAAACAGTATTCATAGACAGATTTGGAATAATATGAATATCAACACGACTTGTTGAAATAAAAACCGCCAGGGCAAAGTCGAATAAACAGCTAGGTAATAAAACGGTAGGAGCAAAACATAATTTGTTTAATGAGTATAAACAACAACAATATCCTGTTGAATTAAACACAATAAAAAGAGCATTCATTGGTGGCGTGACCACCAGAGTCCAGACCGCTAGGCGACAATTAATAGGCTTTTGTGTTCGAACTAAGTAGATAACCGGGCCGCAAGGCAAGCGTCATCGAATTCACTCTTAACCTTTCTTGTTGTTTTTTGAAACTGCGGTATGAGCTCAGACTGATAGAAATCTAAAAAAACTTTATCTCTCTCTCTGTCTCTTTCTATTATATTCGAGTGTGTGCGAACGAGTAGCGAGTATCGCGTTCGTTCTTGACGGGAGTCCCCCGACCGTACACGTTTTTTTCCTTATTAATCATAAGGTCAGTTATATATTGCAATTACGTATTTGAAGTATTTTTGATTGTAGCATAATACATCGACAATACCTACATGAACGTACTACTATCCGTAGTCATAAATAAATGACCCAATTTCGACGTATATCGAAATGCCTTATCCGAAGGTCAAATGGGCCCTATATAGGTCGTTGTATTATCTCCATTACGTACAGTAATGTTTACCACCTCTTACCAAATAGTACAGTATGAATTCATTTACAAGCCCGGAATTTGTGACCCCGCGCTAGGGGGGGCCCTGGACACAGAATAAATAGTACAACTGGGTCACTTAATTGCACTTGACATTTTAGGCCCCCATCCCGAAGCTATTTTGGTTTAGCAAATAAAATCTACTAGTACAGAAACTGGTTATTAATAGATTTCAATGCTAATAATATGTCTTCGAAGACATGGGACAGCCCGCGTGGTGGATTACGGCTCACTTCCTCTCACGAGACCTGTGTCCCAGCAGTGAGAACATTATAGGCTGATTATGATTATGGCTAATAATATTCTCTAGCTGATTGTGGTAATTCGTTATAAGTATATTCTTTTCAACACACTTGTTCGTAAAGTGGCTCTTATTGAACCGCTTTAAGGTCCATAATGCAATGTATTAAACATGCGTGCTTTTTAGGGTTCCGTACCCAAAGGGTAAAAACGGAACCCTATTACTAAGACTTCGCTGTCTGTCCGTCTGTCCGTCTTTCTGACACCAGGCTGTATCTCAAGAATCGCGATAGCTAGACTATTGAAATTTTCACAAATTATGTAAAATACTAAAAACAAAATAAAATAAATATTTAAGTGGGGCTCCCATACAACAAACGCGATATATTTGCCCTTTTTTGCTCGATATCAAAAATGGCAACAGGTGGGCACTTGAAATATTCACAAAATACTCAGTTGTATTTTAACTTTAATAATAAATAATAAAATTAAAATAAAATAAATATTTAAGGGGGGCGGGAGCCCCCCTTAAATATTTATTTTATTTATTAAAAAAATTTAAAAATTTAAAATTTATTTATTAAAAACGCCGAAAAAAAACATGTTTGTTGTATGGGAATACAACAAACATGTTTTTTTTCGGCGTTTTTGCCTTGTGGAACGGAACCCTTCGTGTGCCAGTCCGACTCGCACTTGGCCAGTTTTTACTTTATGTTACCGCACTATGGCGGTAACGCCACAGATAAGTTCTATTTTATTTACTAGTCGGAGATGTGCGCTTTTTTACATCTCATCAAAGAGACTTCAATCCGCGGGCCATATTTCACTTTTTTTTTAATAGTCTGAATTATTGTCCTTGGTCCCAAAATGAACTAAAATTTATTCGTGTTCCCCTCCCGGAACCATACGGAAAAGACCTTGACTGGCGGGCGTTCTATTATTGCGGATTCTCACTGAACTAATGTATTTTCTCTATGCAATAGTACTTTATTCCATAGTCGTACTAACTAAACTACAATTTGATATGTCTAATTACGACAACACTACGATCATCAGTCTAAACATTATTCTGTGTTTATTATTTTTTTTTTATAGGCCGTTTATCGGTTTTGCCAGTGCCTTTATTTACAGCTGCGCGCGCATCGCTAGCGCGGCGCGCGGAAAATTTTTCTCTCTCCCCTTTTTAGCCGTGCTAGCCCTGCTGCGCGACATTTTCCATAAAAGTTAATAACATTGCAAGTCTGTTTTTTTTTGTCTGATCAATGCCCTAGATTGATGAGGAAAGTGGTGTGATGACTGGTCTAGGTACCAGCCATCACACCACTTTCCTCATCAATCGACCTACCAAATTATTTTTTAGCTTTTATTACCTTATCTACTTACATCATTATTTTCATTAAAACTGTTTAACTTAAAAATGTTTTTACTTATTTTATTTTCAAGTTTTTAGTTTTTTTTTATACCCATTAATTATTTTGACCCATAAAGAAATTAATGAACAAGAAAAGTAGCTAATGGTGGAACTTATGATTATGAACTGAAAAACTTTTCGTTTTATGCAAATAATTAATACGCATGAAAACGAACACTACCTTGCCCTGGGAACCAAATATCTGGCTTAGATACAACCTGTAACATTGGCGTAGGTCATGTAAACCACTCACGTACGAGTAGGTACCTCTGATCGCATGATATTACTGGGTGCATCAGAAAAACGAAAACCTGTTCTGTTATAAAGCGAATACCAATATTTACAAAACAAAAAATTAAATGCAATCGGAAGATAACGATCGAGGCTCGAGAAGGGGTCGTGAATAAATAATAACAGCCGCAAGGGTCGATCGAAGGTTACGCTAAGCTTGCCGCGGTCGGTTCGTGGATGGGTGACCACCCATTCCAAATAGAGACCCTCCCGTGCCTCGGAAAGCACGTTAATCCGTTGGTCCCGACTTTCATTAGCAGATCTTTGACAGTCGCTATGTGGCCCAAAAAGTCTGTCAACTAGTGTTACAAACGGGTATCGTGTTACTTAGTAACTGGGTTGTGGAGGGCAGACAGGCAGCCGCTCCATGTAAAATACTGATGTCAAACCGCTTCCAGGAGCCGATCTCAACATAGTTGGGAAAAGGCTAAACAGATTGATTGAATCAGCAGATAACGATCCAAAAAAAAAAATGAGAAGAGTCATTAATAAATAAGCTGAGATATCCTCTGATAAATAGGTAATGTGTGTGATAAACTGAAAGATCTAATTTGAACTGATTGTTCTGATCCAGACATTAAAATAACGCGTTGGCAGCCATCATGGGTAAAGCACTCCACGGGTTACGTTGTTGAATGGTTTATGTGCAATTAGGTTAAGTGAATTTGTATGCTTTAAATTTTAAGTTCAATTAAACCTTTTCTTCAATGTTTGTTTCAAAGGTATAATAATTTACCTTAGTTAAGTAATTTACTTAATTAATTAATTTAATTTAATTTAATTAATTAATTAATTAAATTAATTAATTAAATTAATTAATTTAATTAATAATTAATTTAGTTAATTTACTTTAGTCCTTAGCAGCTTTGAACAGAGAGAAGTGGAAAGAGAGTAGGGAGGCCTTTGCCCTGCAGTGGGACATCACAGGCTAATCATCATCATCAAGATAAGAAACAGAATGATGTAAATAAGCATTTAACAACATGTAAGTAGCGTCTTTTTTATATCTTTGTAATAACAATAGCTTATGTTTGAAATTTTAGTAGATTTTATAAGGCCTTTTGGTAAATGCTCCAGTCCGTGTACCTCTGATCACTGTCAAAATTACTATTATTTTTAATATCGTTACATAATGGTTGCTTTTGGGTTGCCGCCATGCCACTGATAAGTCTGTCAAATTGCAGTGATCTTTATTCTCGATACAATAAAGTTGCTGTTGGGTTGCTACAACTGCCACCCACTGCCAACTCTGTCAAAATTGCAGTGATCTTTATTCTTGTTACAATACGGTTGCTGTTGGGTTGCTACAACTGCCACCTACTGCCAACTCTGTCAAAATTGCAGTGATCTTTATTCTTGTTACAATAAGGTTGCTGTTGGGTTGCTACAACTGCCACCCACTGCCAACTCTGTCAAAATTGCAGTGATCTTTATTCTTGTTACAATAAGGTTGCTGTTGGGTTGCTACTACTGCCACCCACTGCCAACTCTGTCAAAATTGCAGTGATCTTTACTCTCGTTACAATAAGGTTGCTGTTGGGTTGCTACCACTGCCACCCACTGCCGACTCTGTCAAAATTGCAGTGATATTTATTCTCGTTAAAATAAGGTTGCTATTGGGTTGCTATCACCCACTGGCTCCACCCACTGCCAACTCTGTCAAAATTGCAGTGATCTTTATTCTCGTTAGAATAAGGTTGCTATAGGGCTGCTACCACTGCCACCCACTGCCCTCTCTGTCAAAATTGCAGTGATCTTTATTCTTGTTTCAATAAGGTTGCTGTTGGGTTGCTCCCACTGCCACCCACTGCCAACTCTGTCAAAATTGTAGTGATCCTTATTCTCGTTACAATAAGGTTGTTGTTGGGCTGCTGCTGACAGAGGTAAAATAACGATGAAAGGTGTAACTTAATTTTGTGCACTTGACAAAGAAAAGATGGCTTCCTCAGCGTCGAAGTACAGTATTACAGTCCGAAAGAGTTTAAAAATAATGGATTCTTACTTCTTCATACAAGTATATCTATGGTTGTTGTGTTATTCATGCGGTAGGTAATGTACCTACATAAAAACAACACTGTTTAACCCATAACTATAAAAATTGTAAACTAATGAAAAACATGACATGTCTAAGTCAACTTAGATCGTTCTTAGTTTGTTAGAGATTAGATAAGATTAATTTCTTATTGTAACCGCTGCTAATCTAAATTGCGGCGACATGCAGTTTGAATTGAATAAATAAGATCTTGGTTCACGAGATTAGTATCACTAAACATTGCCCAAACGCCACAACGCTGCAGGGTTCGATTGGCGCGTGGTAAAAATCGGAACCAGCGCCGCCAACTTGTTTTCTCCTATGGAGGTCAGAGGTAAGGAGAACCGTCTCATATGGGGGGAAAGTTGAAAAAGTGTCCAGCTTTATGCTGTAAATAACAGTTCAAAAACCCTCCTCCGCTAGCGTAGGCAAAGGGTATGGTATGAATGAAGCAGTTGTTGATGGATTGACGTTAGAAAATGATAGCCCAGTGTACCAAAACTCAACTATTTACGTAGGTAGTGCAAAATAATTTTGTAAACATAAACTATAATTACTGCTGTGAGTACCCAACTGTGGCGCCACTCTAATTTAACGCAGTTTTACGGACACTTTTTCACAACAGAGACAGTTCTTACCTCTACCCTCCTTGTCCGTACAATTTCTGTGTCAATTTCACAAAATGTTTACTAACAATGTCCCCCTATGCCATTTAGACGCCAAAACATCCTTGAGCACTTTATACTTATTATTATTATGTCTTTATACTGTTTATGGTCGCATGCATTGCAGTAATTTCATTTAGAACGTATATTCATTAAAGGTTTTCCTAGAACTCGTTACATGACCTCTTTTCGTGTCAATCACTTGAAGTTGATGGAGATAGAATGATTTAAATACTAGCTTATGCCCAAGGTTTCGCTCTCCTGCACGGATTTTTGTGGAAGAATAACAATAGCTCTTCGGGCCATAAATCAGGTCGAAATGTTGCTTCGTTGGTTCGCGAAAGGAGGAAAAACCAACTAATCAACAAACCAACTTTGGCATTTATTATACCTTCTAGTACGAGAGGAGAGTAGGATTTAAAAGACCTATTGACCCATGTTACGCTTTCACTCATTTTTTTGTCGCCTGATTAAAGAGTATCAGTAAGAAAAAAACCGGCCAAGTGCCTGTCGGGCGGGACACGCACAGTGTAGGGTTCCGTAGTAGCCCGTTATCACAATGTAGTACGATTCTGTTGTTCTTTATTCTGAATAGGTTAAAAAAAACATATTTTGCTTTTCAATGCAAGTCTTTACCCGTTATAAACAAGCAACTACTTCATCTTAGTCACTTTAAAGGATTAATATAAATGCACTATCATGAATTTTTCCAGATTTTTCAAGCCAGCAGACGACCTATTCAACGATACTCCACACGATGGGGTGGACGACGAAAAAAATATTCATCCCCACTTCACATTTAGGGGAGCTACCCTAAAAAAAATATTTTCCAAAATTTTATGTTACCACTTTGTCGGCGTAATTCATATATTTTTTTTTCATTTTCCTACAAAATTACAGCTTTCTAGTACTAACAGTCTCTTAGAAAAACCTCGGACAGACAGACAGACTGACAGACGGACATGACGAATCTATAAGGGTTCCTTGTAGGAACTACGGAACCCTAAAAAGCAATAGGGAAGCTAAGAAAGCTAAGAAAACTAAGAATGAGTTCCGGAATTAAAATTATTTGGAACTGAAACTGGCCAATTCCCGTAATTAAAAACGTTCAAAATCTAGTCGCGATCTCAGCGACAATCAATGTCAAAAACTTGTCAATAATATAAGGAAATTGGCGGTATTTTTGACAGATTGATACTAAGATCTGAGGGGCTATTCTTGTAATTTAAAGAACGTTCACATTTGTTCTCAGTGTCAATCTGTCAGAAATACGTCTAACTTCCCTAAATTTTTAACAATCACCAGCCAGTGTCACTCTTATCCGACCTCTTCGGTGATTCCAGTAACTTCGTAACAAAACGAGGCGGCGCCACTTACTGCGCCGTCAAGTACACACGGCTACACATACTACATGCTATACTTACATTACCAGTTTTAGCTTACCTCGCATTGTTTATGTTTTTTGTACAATGAGAAGTCAGCTTGTGCTGTAAATCTACCTATAGCTGGATATGTAGCCGTGTGTACATAAAGAAAATGTAGCTCTAGTCAAATATCACTCTTGACCGATTTTATTTACAACCCAGTTTCATACAAAATTAAGTTCGCAGTGATATGGTGTCCTTTATCAAATACTCGGTGTGAACGTTAGCCAACACTTATTTGAACTGTATTAGCGCCACAGATGTGGCGATTCTCGCAAAGTGGCAGCCACACATGAAGGGTGCTATTGATACAGACGACGATGTTTTTTTTCTAATATTTCTTACCTGTAAATAAGTGCAGATGATTTCAGGTGACAACAGCTGTCAGCGCGAGAATTCTAGTAACTAACATAGATCAAATTTGCAAAACACGTATTCGTTTGTATGAAACTGACAGGTGCCAAGAACGCGTTCTCTCGTCGGACGCATTGTAAGATTAAATCCAATGTTTAGGACTACAAACATAAATTGAACGTATATTCAAATCATAAGCTGTCAATCTTTGATAGTTGTATGAAATAGCTACAACACCGCACACGGCAATTAAGTGACTTAGGGTGTTAATTTGCTTAAAAGTTAATTTCCTTGGCTGTACCTACGAATAATTCCCAGCTGTGTGCTTTATGCTATTCTATGAAGTACGTATTATTATTGATAAAATAGTATTTTGAATGGATATATCTGATTATCCGGACATATGTATGATTTTTCGTTATGGGACATGTTGAAAATCACGATAGATATATTGATTCAGGCCGATAATAGACTTTATTTCAGTTTTTGAAATTAAATATGCTAGAAAATGTAAGTGGGTCAATGACCGCTATTGGCATGTTAAAACGCTACAGCTATAGATGAGTCATGATCTTCAGAACTGAGACTACTATAAACAAGAGGTTTAATTGGTATTGAATAAATTAACTATCGATCAATTTTTACCAGGGTTCAATCAATCAACAATATAACTAATCAATATAAAAAATAACCAGTATCAATCAATAACAATCAATCAATTTAATATAATATATTTAATTAAATATTAATTAAAAAATAAAAACAATAAGTATTTCTTTTTTTTATGTACCTATCGATAAAATTTATATGATTGTAGTTATTTATTATTATAAAAAAAAAAATATTATTATTAATTATTATTGTCTAAACTAAAGGACTAGGCCAGATGTAGCAAAAGACAGGAAAAAATGGAAAGATGGAAGGGAGGCCTTTGCCTGTTATGTCGCACGCAGGCAGTGGGACATAACAGGCTCATAATAATAATTATTATTATTTAAACTAGAAATTCAGTAGGTAGATTAGAAACTACATCTTGGATTGCCTTTCCCGAAGTGGCAATCTATTTAATATTTTCGGGGATTCACCAAATAACGCGAAAGTACGGTCAGCTTTTTATTGAAAGTCAGAATCTTGTATATTTATAGTAGGTTACGTTAATATAAGTTTAATAATTTATTTTATTTTATTTTTATTCAAGAGGAACAACAAACAGCTACAATATAAAACAGAAACAAAATTACACATGACAATAATATAGACAATATTGAAGCTCACAACGCTGTTCACAGATTAACGATAGGATACAATACAGTGAAAATAAAAATAATAATAATCGCTAGGGTTACATTTTTTTTTAATTCTAACTTATTGAACATGTTATGTACAATAAGTTAGAATAATAATAATTAATAATAATACACTACATATAAAACTCAAAATGGCACAAAAAGAAAAATACAGACTATAAGAAAGAAAGAAAGCTAAAGTATAAGACTTTTGAACCTATAGGGAGCCCATGCAAAAATTTGTATTCAAAAGTCCTGTACGTGTTTAAAAGTCCTATTGTAGGAATCGACAATTCTGCGAACAGGCGAACGCATGCCAGAGTTGGACTTGCAAGCACCCACTGAAAATAATTTGCCAGCGCGCATCTGTCGCTTGTGGACTGTCCTAGGAACTGCATAGCATATCATGTTTGAGAGTCCAATACTGTCAAATTTATTTCTGACAATACTATATAATTACCAATCTTATGGGAATACCGTTCGAATGCTTAAGTATACATTATGCTTACTTCAACTGTACATTCATTATCGTTAGAATTAAAGAAAAAGTTTGGTACTCGCACAGGAAGGAACATCACAACTAACAAATTCGTTTGACTTGCTGTGACAACTCCATTTTGTCCAATGTCAAAAATATGATGGATGCCATGGTTTTCGCACAATTTGCGGAGTTAGTAAACAGTTGAGCGTATAGTGTAGTGTTAACCTTTTCACATGTCATATTACTTTACAGATAGCTATTCATTGCATATACGGATTGTAATGAGAGCAGAACGGGCGCCGTCAGTAGGGACTGGGTCATCTCTTTGCTGCCATGGCTTATTTTAATTGAATTTAATATTTGAATTGTTTTTTTTTTCGTCTTTTCATTACTGACGCTTTTAACGTTCTACATCGTTCTCACGTGCATAATTTTTAACATGAATGATGTAAACAAGACTTTGTTACCATATTATTTTGATTTAAAAGAGTGCCCAGGGCGTTTCTTGTCCGTTCTTCTCCATAGGTCGCCACGCTTTGGAATGGGCAACTGGCTTCATCTTTCTGACTGAAATCCGACTCCTTGACAATTCAAAAGAGCCTGAAATTGGTATAATTGAAATAAATAAATGCTTTGAGTTTGAGTTTGAGTTTGAGTTTGAGCATAAGCATAGCATTATCAGCCTATAATGTTCCCACTACTGGTACACAGGGAGGTGCTCTGTGAGAAGTGTCAGTAAACGCGGGCTCACTGAGGGTTGGTAGATATCACATATTACGAATTTATGGTTCTAGGACATGTTGGCTTCCTCACGATGTTTTCCTTCACCGTATTGAGAGCAGTGGTGATTAAATAATTTACACGGAGTAAAGTGCCTGCCTAGGTTCGAACCTACAACCTACAAATCGTAAATCATGGCAATTACCACTGGGCCACCACTGCTCTACATACCATATACAGGGCAGTGGCTACAGCATGCCGATTCTGTAAAAATCTCACCGTGAAAACTTAAGTGAAGTGAGTTTAAAGTGACCTGTCAATAGTGTCAATCCCTAGCATCAGGTGGAATGACAGCTCAATTTAAGCTCACTTCACATAAGTTATCACGGTGATCTTTTACAGAATAGCACCGCTGTTCTGCTGTTCAATTGTATGGCAGACAGGGACAATATTGGAGTAAACATAGGTACCTAATATTAAATTTCTACTGTCACTTTCATAAAAAAATCACTGAAATTCTGAAACCACTGAAACAATATAAAAAAATAAAATAGGTTTTAAAATATTTTGAAAAAAAACTTTGCCCGGGCATGATATTTTAATAATAGGTAATTTTTGCATTTTTTGTGATTTATTAAGATATATTTTGTGTTCTCAGTCTTTCTTAAAAGTTGAAAAACCTTCTTTGTATATTATCGTGTGCTATTCGTATAAAACATACCTAGGTATGTCTATGTATGTTTTATACAAATAGCACTGCATTTCATATATGACTAATATTCTACAGAAAATAACTCACAATGGACCAATGGACTAGTTAGATAAAACCATCTGCAGCTGTTGTGAACAACGGCATGATAAATAATTATCTTCAACAGTTAAGTTATATTCTCCAATTGTTTTATTTACACTTTGTCAGTAGTCATTGGCACAGTTTTCGAAGTCATTCCCTCTTTGTTCGCTATTTTATAGTGTCTCGAGATAAGATGCGGGAGGTCGATTACTGTAAGGCCAATATGTCATCACTCACGGAGGGAAAATAACAGTTAATAAGTATCGCTAAAACACGTCAGAAAAATATATTGTTTTATTTTATACGCCTACGCGACGTCGGAAAGGTTTTTAGGTAATCTTTGTTTAGCATTTCGACATTAATATTCCATGCTTTATCTTCGGTAAATAATAATGCTCGTGATAGGCTATTTTTATATAGCCTCCCGTGAATATATGGTATTAATCGATAATGTTGTTTATCACAAGTTTAGATCCTCTCGAGTTTGGAATTTTACCGAAGAATATAATATTTATTAAACTTAATTATGGTGTTAACTAGAAGTTTTAAAGTTTGCTGATGTATGGTGTCCCACAAAGGCCACCTGCACTTTTAGGACTACCGTGAGAACTAGAAATAATGGGAGGCCTTAGTGCAGCAGTGGAATAACAATCATAAGAACTAAGAATTTGTATGAAAGAAGCGTAATGTGCTACGGCTCGTAGTACACTACGCTTCTTTCATACACATTTCTTGTTTTTGTGACGGGCAATACCTATCCCGTGTGAAAAAGCCGTGTGCATAAAAACCAAAATAATCCACATACAACATATTATCGCGCCACTGTCGTGTATATCCAATACACTGCAACTCGATTTACAGTGTTTTGCCTTAATAGCGCTCATTTGATTTTTTCGAGGCAGTTAGCCCTGTATTTTTTTTTTTTTTGAAATGGGATTGCTCTCGACTCTAGTCTAGGTCAGAGGTGACAGAGACAAAGTCGACGAGGGAGTGAGCTTACCCAGAAGAAGCCTGTTCACTCTATTGTTCATTTGTTTGTTTATTTTGCTCTATATTATTACTTTTTCATTTTATAGTATGTAGAAGGAGGTCCTAGTATGTTAAAAATATATTTTCAATAAAGACAAACCAAAGACCAAAAAAGTTTTAAAAGCGCTTTTTACGAAATAGGTACTTCTGAGATACAGTGTTTGGATTTACAGGGCAGGCCAGTATTCGCCGTAGGTTTTGGTAGAGGTATATACAGGGTTATTGGTAAAACACTAACAACCCCTTACGAGGTCATTGTATTCATCATCGTGAAAAAAAAACAGTTGTTCCCTACATTTTGACGAGTTATATGAACATAAATGTAGGGAACAGCTGATTTATTTTTCGCGTTTTCAGTTTTGGTCCGATAGTAAAAGTTGTTCATAATGATGAGTACAATGACCTCTTAAGAGGTTGTTATTGTTTTACCAATAACCCTGTATAGGTAACACTCACATTTCGATAGTAGGCAAGCAATATAGCGCCAGATAATTTACTTTAATTAATACGCCTATAATAATATGTACAAAAATACTAGTACCTACCCTGGACAATAATCTAATCTGAGCATGCGAGACGAGACTGACATTTGTCGTCATTTGCTTGTGACATTTGTCGTAGGTAATTGTTCGGAGGCTGATAACAAACGCGTCGGCACGATTAGTTAAGGCATCGGTTCAAATCCTGTTCATGTTCAATTATTTCTAATTTAATTTAGTTTTATCGGCGAATTGGTAGAAGGCGCGAGTCTTTAAATTAAATTTTGTATTTATAAAGCAGTCTGCTTGATTGAAGTGGGATGGGCGGGCCATGTATACAGGATGCATCGGGACAGGTTGGCCAGAGTCGTCGTGCAGTGGGTGACAGAAGACGGGCGTCATGGCCGAAGGAGGCCTAGGAAGCGCTGGCCTGACGACTTAGATGCGTTTACGGGAAATTAGTCGGAGAAGGTAAAGCACAAAAAACAATGGAAAGCTGGATGGGTGAGACCTTTGCCTAGAAATGGGACACGATGTCAAAAACCAGTTTCGTTATCGGGTGACTAATGGACAACGCACAGCTTACACGTAGCACAGCCTAATAGGGGGTGTACCCGCGGTTATATCCCGCGTTCTCGACCGAGTGCGACGTAACCAGCCGTTCTACTTATCGAAAAACTAGGAAGATATAGGCGCAATTAAAGTTGGCATGTGCAATTGTGCACTGACACACGAGTTTTCTATTTTAACCCCTAAGCGAGTACAACAAGATTTTGAAATGCGAACTCGCGAGTACCTGTTTAAGTAAATATTTTATAACAACTAAAATTTAAAGTCTATTCAAACTTATAATTATTTCAAATTAATATTACTTATTTCAAGTTAAACAAATATCATCTTTATTTTAATGGTGATTAAGCTGATTTCAGAGTTACTAACACTATTGAATTAAGTTATAAAAATGTTTGAAGTTGTAGCGTAAACTGAACTTTATTGTGTAGGATTTAAAGTAATTTTTCCTTGAACTCATATTTGTTTACATTTTTGGCAAATAAATCGCAAATGCAGATTACTTACACAAACTCACCCCATCTTCCCATGGTGGTAAGGAGAAACTACAGAACGTCACCTGCTATCCTTAAATACTCCTTTTGCTTCGTTTACATTCATAAAAATACTAACATTTAGTTGTATAGGGTTGCCAGTGGCATGAAAGTTGCCCTGATTTCCCCTGCGGTTCGTAAAGCTTCAACCAGAGGTAGAGTGTCGGCTGTTACATCAATAATCGGGATTACTCTCGACAACTTTGGTTCTGAATCGAAAGATAATATTTTGGTGTGATCATCATCAAGCTTGAGGTTTGCCAGTGAGCAACGGATTGCAGCAAGGAACCGTGTTAGGAACACAGACCACAGTGCTGCGCTCCATAACACAAATCGCCAACGTCACAAAAAAGCAGCCAGGGCCAGGGACAAGTTTGCCGCATGTCGAACGAGTCATGGGCCAAAACTACCAACATGTGGGGCCCAGAAAACGTCCGGCGACGTCGAGGCAGACCCAGGAGCAGATGGCGGGATGAACTGGGGGCCTAAACAGGCCACTTTGGCAGAATCATAAAAGGATAACATAATGGACAGTTAACTGTTAAGTTAATCGTATAAAATCCCATTGGTGAAGCATTTTTCAGTATTTTTTTTGTCTGTGCTATAATACCAATCAATACAATCCCAATCTCTTTGATTTTACCTACGTAGTGCAGCGAATAAAATAAAAACACGGACTGTCTTCGCCATATTATAATTCATAATGTTATCCTTTTATGATTCTCCAAAATGGCCTTTTTAGGTCGAATTGGTCCACACTAGCTCAAGACAGAGAGGAGTGGAAAGGAGAAAGGTAGGCCTACTTTGCCCTGCAGTAGGACAACAAAGTCTAAAAATAAAAATAGATAAATCACTAACGTTCGCGGTATTTTTATCGATTGGTTTGTATTGCGTAGTTACGATAGATAAGGTTGGTATCAAACAAACATATTTTTTTTATTAGATTAACTTATGTCATGTGCAACTACGACGTCTGTAAACACGGACTTATTACGTTTTACAATAGTAAGTTCATGCGTGTGCACAAAACAAAGTACCTAGGTATGATCCAAAAACCGTCAAAAACTGCACTTCACAAGTTCTTTCTTTTCGAACTCCGTACGTCTCAAAAGTTCGTAATGTATCTAGTATTCACGATGATAGTTGAGGGACAGAAATTCCAAAAGTCTGGAGAAAAAAACAATGTAAATGATGACTGATGATAATTGAATATTTATTTCTTTAAATCGGTTTTAAAAAAAAACCCTGTGACACATAAAAACACTAAGTATATCGGGGGGCCTAAAAAGGCCACTTTTGCGGAATCATAAAAGGATAACATTATGAATCATAATATGGCGAAGACAGTCCGTGTTTTTCTTTTTTTTCGCTGCACTACGTAGGTATAATCAAAGAGATTGTGATTGGATTTGCATGGCATTGATTGGTATTTTAGCACAGACAAAAAAAACTTTAAAATCCTTCACCAATGGGATTTGATACGATTAACTTAACAGTTAACTGTCGATTATGATTAATAATGTTATCCTTTCATGATTCTGCCAAAGTGGCCTTTTTAGGCCTCGAGATCGGTGTTTTCTATCCGAGTAGCTATACTCTAAGACCGAAACAAACTCAGAGGTCACAGTCTCATTTAAAGTCCAGACATAATCTTGGTCAGATCATATATGATACCATGCAGAATTTAGAAAATCTGAAATCAAATGCATACCAAGAAGCCACTTGTCATGTAGCGGGGCTCGTAACCGACAGACACGATATTTAATTATTATATTTGACTAGCAGTGCCCCGCGGTTTCACCCGCGTAAGTTTCGATCCCGTGGGAATATCGGGATTAAAAGTATGTGTTAATCCAGGAAATGGTTTATCTATGTGCCAGTTTTCATCCAAATCTGTTCAACGGTTTACGCGTGATTGAGTAACAAACATCCAAACATCTTCACAAACTTTCACATTTATAATATTAGTAGGATTATTATCGTAAATAATATCATTGCAGGCTCATTGTTGCATGTCAAAGTATCGCTCAAGGCGACAGCAGAGTAATCGATAACACTGGGATGCTAAACACTTGACAATTGTTATCACGCCCACTACTTATGGTCTATCTAAAACTGATTAAGCTTACCATAATCTAATCAGTTTACTGTTAGATGTATCTCTCATAATCGTCATCTTCACACTTGAGACTTTTAATATTTTTAAACGACTTCAATAAAAAAAGGACGTTCTCAATTTGGTTGTATAATTTTTAATATACAGGGTTATTGGTAAAACATTAACAACCTCTTAAGAGGTCATACTCATCATTATGAACAACTTTTACCAACTGTCTAAAAATCAACTGTTCCCTACATTTTGACGAGTTACACGAACATAAATGTAGGGAACAGCTGATTTTATTTCGCGATTTCAGGTTTGGTCCCATAATAAAAGTTGTTCATAATGATGAGTACAATGACCTCTTAAGAGGTTGTTAATGTTTTACCAATAACCCGGTATTTTTTTTTTACTTCTGAATTTCGTCTTTTTTATACCTATTTGAAAAACTTCTTTTTTTGAAAGGGTTGGTAAATGTCTCATGTCTTCGAAGTTTTGGTTCTAGGACATGCCCTTTTCCTCACGATGGTTCCTTTCAACGTTTTGATTTAGACATGATTTGCTAAAATGACGGCTGTGATTGATATTGATACCAAAAAAAGCGAAAATAAAAAAGCCTTGACTCCCTAAACTATTTTTGTGAAATATTATGGAGAGGTTTCAAAAAAAAATATTACACTGCTATGTAATATTAGCTATCTTATTACATAAACGTACTGTGATATATGTACAGTCAAAATAACTTAATCAGCTGTTGTATCAACGTCAATGGATGAGTATTATCACATTTATCTCTGTTGTTATTAATAATATATTATTATTTGGGTTTACGAGACCTCTTGATCATGTGACAAGGTAGAACACAAGCCGTTTGCGTGTTAGTCTCTGAAATATGCCCAGTTGTTTGCTCTATCTATGATACAGGAGTTTTATATACACTGTAAGTAGGTATAACTCGTTTCAAGTTGTTGCTTTTATCCTAAATAAGATAATATTTACAGAATAATTATATAAGCTAACTTAACTAAATTAAGTATTAATATGTTCATGTACCTATATTAAAAAGGAGGGGAAAGAGTCATACATACATTTTTGTTGCCCATAAAACAAAAATCCGCTTCGCTGTCAACAGGAAAAGGTTTGCAGTTTTTTTCTCCTATTTAATTTGAACTTGAATGATCACATTGAGATCCTACTCCAAACAATATTTAAACCAAGACAGCCTTTAACAATTTAGAGGTTTTAAAACGAATGAATAATACCCCTTCAATGGAGTAAAAAAAACATTATCTTTTTACCATTTTTAGGGAAAACAAAATAAGAAGTATACTTATTACATTCATTCATTCAATAAATAAATAATAAATGAAGACATGTAACATCTACCAACCAGCACTGGGGCGGGGTGGTGGATTTCGGCCAACTCCCTCTCATTGAGAGGAGGCCTGTGTCCCGGCATTGAGAACGTTATAGGCGGATTATATAAATACAGTATGTGCATAGGGCGGTATCATCATTCATCATCATTTCAGCCGAAAGACGTCCACTGCTGGACATAGGCCTCCCCCAAAAGGGGGATTTGCCATAATCGCCACGCTTGGCAGGCGGGTTGGCGATCGCAGTATAGTATGGTGGTGGAATGCATAGAGAACACTGCTGCCCATTCTCCGGTACGACCCTTAGTCGCCTTTTACGACACCCACGGGAAGTATGGAGTGGTGCTATTCTTTAAGTCCGGCACCACACAGACCACTAAATGTTTATTTTCCAATTAACGATTATTTCTAAATTCCAAAAGTATTTTAGTGTCTGCAATTTTCTGATAACTAAGTATTAAACATTTTAATGATCGTTAGAAGTCGTTAATAAATATCAATAGTTACTCAGACACAATTAGTTACGTGTTTTCAATTATCAATATCATAGTGTACTCACAATTTGCTCTAAAAGATATACACTTGTAAACAATTAGTTAATTGAACTAATTATCTCGGAACCGTGTTGACGAGCCGATGTTTACCCTAGAATGGAGCACACTCACGAGAACTGGTAACTACTTACGCCATTTTCTGGAAATCTAACCATAGTCATTAGGTAATTACCTACTGTTCATCTAATAGTTTTTTTATTATAGTGACTTATGCTCGATTCCTGTAAACAAAAGTGAATCGTTTTGTTTACTAATGGTAGCACTATTTAGATTGGGCAAATAATTCGTAAGCTAATTTTACCTGTGATAGCTACTACTATACGCATAGCTACTACTATATTTTTGCTTCATTATTGGTAAAGATACAATAGTCTTAAATTTAACCAAAACGGTACGTAAATTATAGGAATCTAAGAGGAACCTGACTATCTATCTTCTATATTATAAACAAAAATGAATGCAGTTCGTTGAAAAGCTCATCACTTCAGAATGGCTATATCGATTTGACCAGTTTTTGTTCAAAAATGTTCGTAATAGTGCGGATGAGGTTTTAACGGAAAGAAAATTTGACAATCTGGAAAATTAAAAGTGCATTTTCTATGTAAATTTATTATGAATTATTGAAATTTGGACAGTATAACATCTGTCAGGTCAGCTAGTTGTATAAAAAACAGCATTGGAGTAGGTCACGGTCATCAGTATTTTTTATTATATTTTTAAAGCGTTGAATTTCCCTTAATTATTCACATTATATTTTTTTGACAGTTTTGCTCAGTGCAATAATAAAATAAATCATAAATGAGGATACTTTTTGCAATAACATTCTCTTTACCTCATTGTTACAGTTTTCCTATTTCAATATAATATGCACTTAGAGCAATCCTTATCTTAACATTTGGGTACTTATCTTACCGATGTGCAGTCTCCAAAAGAGATAAGCAACCGAGGTCGTCGGATATAATATTATGTAGTTGAAGTTTAGTAAGAAACCGATCGTAGAAATATAAAAAACAGAATCCGATGGAAGTAATTTTACTCATTTTTTCATTGCCAGATTAATTTTTGACAGTTCTTCCATACAAAAACTGTCAGATGTCAATTTAATTCCACAAATATAAATTTTCTGCAATTGATTGAAAAATCAGCCCTTATTAATTTGATAAATTAATTGTTTGTTTTCAATTAATTAAATTAAATTTTATTCAAAAACATCCATGTTTCTTACGAAACTTCAACTATGAATCCGACGACCAAAACCAAAGGAGATAAGTATCCAGATACTTACCTCGGCATATCCGTATATACCTCGTTGCTCTAAATTTTACGGAATAACATCACATATCCAACAAACATTAGAGATTTGACGTTGTAAGCGAACTTCTTACAGCAAGTAGGTAGTTACAATGAAGTGTTTCAGGCATCTTCCAGGTGTGATTTATCACAGCTAAGCCACAAATTATTATGGAAAATTCCCGTGCATCCGAAAACCGTCATCGATAAAAATAAGATCATCTTCTGAACACCTCTCCGGGCACATGCGCCCCGTGCATGATTGATACATTTCGTGACTTGTTCGTTACTAGGCCTGTTTACCTGTCGCCTGTAGCGACCGGTTAATTCTAGTTACTATTATCATGCGTATTTGACAACGACTTAGCAAGTTTGGCGATCTCAAGGATAGTCCACAGTGACACGCGGTTAGAAAATACACGCGAACGTTATCACCGCGTGGATGACATTGGAAGATCATTGACGCCACTTAGTGACAAACGAGATTCATGTTCAACTGAGATGTTTTCTAGAAAACGCTGAAAACTGTACAGTTTACTAAATTGATTGCCTTTAGCCTTTATTGTGTCCTACTGCTGGGCAAAGGCCACCCCTTTTTCCTTCCAACCCTCTTATGCCTTGAGCGATCTCTAGCCAAATATGTAATATATGAAATAGGTTAATAATTATCACCTATCTTTTTCTTTTTCGTCATGTAGTGATTACCTGGGATCATGAAAAATGTGCGTGTGGTGTGAGGGCCACTTTGTTAAAACTCTTTGAAAATGTGCTTAGGATTTAGTGAACATTCCCAAAGAATTGTGAAAGTTGGAATCAGATTTTGTGAAAGTCAAATAACCGAGTTATGGACTGTAAAGTTGGGCCCTCAGTTCTCACATAGAGGATTGAGGAAAGTTCGAAGAAAGTTTATTAAACCTGATTCTACATTTACTAATCTTTACTGCAATCGTAAAGAAATTGTGGTCACCCTAAAACATCGCGAAACCAACCTAATAAATCGTGATAAATGAATAATAATAATAATAAATAATCGGAACCCCACCGCCGTGTCTCTACGTAGACGTCGTGGTGGGGCTTGCGCTCTCCGAACTCTAGGCCTATGCTGGAAGAGTTTACTTTTCCGGATCAGGTCTAAGGTATGGAGCCATACCAAGAGAGATACAGAAATCCGCAGGGCAGCATGTGGCGAGCTGTTGGGCAGTAGCGACCCCACGGACCCTATCTTCAGGGAGAAGTCTTGTTGCTCACGTCTGGCTTGCCTTTATTGGCCGGCTGGAGTGAACAATGACGAGGAACAGAGCTGCCACCTCATTCTGGCCTTTATTGGCCGGCTTGAGTGGAGGTTCGCAAGAGCAAACGTGCTCGGAGGAAGGAAGTATTCCAATAATTGCTGGTAGGGATCTTGACTGTACTTTCGGGATTGTCCTGATAGCCATGGAATACCTCTCCACTCCTCATAAGTACCTCAGGACATGTTGCCCCCTTGTCGCTACGTCACTATGTGCTAGCGACCGTTACCGGGGGCCCATTATTGAGTGTGCAAGTCACCCCCTGCCATTTTATCCGTGTATATATAAAACATTGATCAGGCAGGGGTCATAGTTATGGCATAGTTCGTGGTAACCAGTCCACTTTAGCCACCCAAACCCATAGTCCAACTTTTTATTTTTCCATATCCTGCAACAGGTTATCCTTGGGTGCACTTGCATAGCGCATACAGGGATAATCGTCGGTTGGTGCCGCATTTAATTAAAATTTCCTAAGGGGCCTCTGCGAGTTGGCTTCGGCCCCTCGTACGCCTGCAAAGGACCGGGACCCCATGGTCCCGAGATATATAAATTCATAAAAATAATCGTAATAATAATTAATATAGAGTGGTCAAAAAGTCGTAGATCAAACGAAATAGGGAGATAAAGGAGGCAATTTCCAACGCTTTTAAAGTGAGAAAAATTTTTTGGTACCTACCTAATGCTTTAAAATTTTTGGAAAAAAATGAATTGCTTTGAAATTTGGTAGCCAGAGCCGCAATAAAACTTTTGTAGTGCTGATACATTATCAAGTAATAATACCGTTTGTATTATTGTTTTGTATTACGCTTTTTTTTTTAATTAGTCTTATAATTGTAAAAGAACTAGGTATACAAAAAATTCACAACTTTGAGGGCAATTGAATTATGGCAAAAGATTTTTTGTTGGAAATGACCTCCTTTAACTATATTGTTTGATCCACGACTTTTAGACCACCCTGTATACGCGCTTATGATGATAATCAGCGCTTTGGCGTCATCTTCAGAGAGCAGTAAACTTCAATGCCATAACTATGTATGTCAAATTTTCAAGCGATTGCAATATTAATTCACGGACACATCCTTTATATCTTTAACTCATTAATTATAATTTCAATGTAAATAAATAAGTAGTTATACTTTGTATTTTCAAAAAAATAAATAATATTTGATAATAAAGCTATTGTTTGGATTTTCATATTGCGTGGATTCTTTGCCGTGAGAACAGTAGCAATTTTCTTTGTTTTGGTCTCCTAGCGTGTAAGAAACTCATATTTGCGTTTTACTCAGGGGCAATAAAGAAACCTTATCGACTTGCTTTACATCATACGATTTATTATTTAAAAAAAGTAGGTAAGTATGTAAATTATTATAGTAACACAAGCAATGCCTAAGACTCCATCGCGAGGAAGTACTAGCAGCGTAGACTTGTATCATCATATCACATCACTTCAGCCGAAAGATGTCCACTGCTGGACATAGGCCTCCCCCAAAAGGGGGGGGGGTTTGCCATAATCGCCACGCTTGGCAGGCGGGTTGGCGATCGCAGTATGGTATGGTGGTGGAATGCATAGAGAAAAGCTGAAAATAAAAAAAGTAATTTAAAAAAAAAAAAAAAAAAAAAGAAACTGAAAAGCTACAAACAAGCCCATTTTTTTTTTAAATTAAATAAAAGTTGGAAGTGCAGGCGGGACCCATTTGAATTTGAAAATATAATAAAAATGGTGTGGGTCCCGCCTGCTTCCAACTTTTATTTAATTTAAAATGGGCTTGTTTTGTAGCTTTTCAGTTTCGCAGTCGGGTTTTTTTATTTTTTAAATTTCTTTTTTTATTTTCAGCTTTTTAGTTAACAAATGTGAAAGATTTCGCAAACGATTTAGTTCTTGGTACGTGTTTTTTACGATTTGTCACTTCGAATTACTTTTAACCATATAAGTTAAATATATTTTTGTAATCACCTTTTAAAACCCTTTATTTTGATACCTCACTCGATAGGTTTCGAGAAAAAAAAATTTTTTTTTGAAGTCATATTGCGCCAAAAATCGGCCATTTTTTTTTAATTTTTAATATACCCAGTGTCACTCTCACAATTAAGACGAATCTAACGGCACCTCTCAAGCTGAAATCGATCAAGATTCAAGCCGTTTAGGCTACAGAGCGTGCCAAAGAAATATACATACATACCAACATACTGTAGCGAAAATAGACGGAAAGAAACACTTTTCGCTAGTTAATACGTATAATTTATTTTTTAAATTCCAAACATTGAATATAAGAAAAGATAAAAAATAAACAGGTTAAAAAATGATGACGAAAATATCTTGAGAAACCGTGACGTGAAAATAGGTTATATAAAAAAAAACCTTGGGATTGTACCAAAAATAAAATTAAAATTTGAAAAGCGACGAATTTAAAACGTGATTGCAATCAAATTTAATCCGTACGCGTGCTTAAAACGGTCCGCAAAAATAAGTAAGGTATCACACCCGCCGTATTTCAGTTAAAATAAAAAATTAAACTACCTACAACATTAGTAGGTAACAAAAGATTAGGGGAGAAAATAAAATAGTAGATTGTTATACAAGGGTCGGAAGGAATCAATTCCCTTACGAGGCATTTAGACGCCCGAGCGCAGCGAGGGCGGCTATAGTCCGAGTGGGAATTGATGACTTTCACCCGCGTTAAACACTCTACTTTTCATTTCGAATTTAAGGAAAGTAAAAAATTGTATTTTAATAAAATATTTATTGATAATACTTACATGAATACAGTACCCAATTATTAGTCTTCTTTAAATTTGAAGTATGGAACACCACGTCACCGCCACATGAGTAGGTTCTGTGTCACCACCGCGGCCGCGGGCCGTCCAGCTTACTAGGGCCCGTATTATTATCATTCTGTCTGCATTCTTACTTTTACCATTTTTTATAAATTACTTAGAAAATACGATAATCTTGATAAAAATTACTAAAAATTGTGTTGCGACGTGACACTTTTTAGTGCTGACCGTCCACCCAACTTTCTTATTTCGATTCAAAACTTGCATACAGCCTAATCGATACTCGCAATAAAAAAATGAAAAAAAATTGTAGAAACTGAATACAAACTCTTTAAACTAACAAAATGTATTGAAATGTAAAGTGTTTGCAGAATATCCAATCTATAGAATTAAAAGCTCTCAAAAAAACTTCTGGTAAGCCTACCTAAAAAATGTTTACTGGGAATTCTGTAGTAAACTATTAGAAAGTATCAAAAATAAAATCCACAATAAATAATTGTCCAATAAATTAAAATAATTTTAAACAGCGAGCGCATTCCGAATATAAATTCAATTATAGAAGCATTTCGGCGCGAAAATCAGTAAATGTGGTACCTATGGCCTGTCTGTTATTGACATGATATTAGAAGAGATTGTAATGATATTAGAAAAGCATAAATCATTATTATAAACAATGCTTATTGTATTTATTGCTTAAAATAATTTTATTTTATTTTCAAATATCGATTATATTCGTCATATTAATTAGGTACTCGAGTCAATCGAAATTTAAAAAAAAAATTTTTTTGGAATAATCGCTTTCACACATCATTGCAATAAAAAAAAAAACAATAATGGTCGGCGATTTAGAACACAAATTAAGTAGTGGTAATGATTAATACGTATTATTGGACCTGTGTTTGAATATTACGTTAAAACCTGGACATTTTCGTGTTGTTTATAATATTATCAATTTTAAATCTTATCTACATCTGTGTGTGTGAAATTTGTGAAAAGTAAAAATGTAAACACACACAATTGGCGCGAAACTTCGACATTAGATATCAAAAAAACTTCATTACCACTACCTACTTATTTACCTTAAACTATGGATAAATTCGTCAAATAATTAAATGATGTATATTCACAGCCCCATATGGTAAAGTCAGGATGTTCGAAATCCCCAATTTTTATGTTTTTTAGCCTCGACCACAACTGCCATCAAAATGGCGATTATCGTACATATGTATGTTGAATTTATTCAAGGTAAATTATTAACTTGTGCGCTAAATATGAAAGGTTTAATGGCGTTTAACACATGAGCTGTTTATCCAACTCTCCTAATTAACGCACATTCATGAGATTTGATGGGTTGCATAATAAATATTTACATAATCAATTAAGGGTGTCGTATGTCTGACTGAGCTGACTATCTAACTAAGTTTAGTTCTATTTTTAAATTTCATTCCCGCCCTAGGGAGGGAAGCAATTACTATGAGTCTTTCCCGCCCAAGGGTGGGAAGCAGCGTTTTCCACCCGCTATTCGGATCAAACAAACACTACTTTCCGAGTATGAGAGATGAAAAATATCTGTTTAACACAGGCTCCTGTCCGTCGGCGAAAACGACCGGCGAATCCGGCTCAGCTCGGCTCTGATCGTCAGTACGAATCGGCTGTTGCTCCGGTGAATTTCAGACTAACTTATTGGCAAGCGACTGGGTACCGGGGAGAAGCCGAGTGTATCGGCTTGCTGTAAGTTCGGGCCTTAACCTGGAGTAAAATTTATCCATAAGAACCCGTGAAGCAAGCAGAATCTCATAAACCCAAAAAAAGAGCATACAACCATAATTATTACGTACCAATGAAGGAGAAAAAAAAACTTTTAGTTTTCCATCAGCAGTGGAGACGAAACGTCTCAATCGATCGATCGTCTCGTTCAATGAAACGTCTTCTAGCGAGGAACCTTTAGTAAAGAACGAAAGCGATTAAAACTATTGCGACATGAAAAAAATAAAACAATGAATAACCCAAAAATAGTAAATACGCACCTTATTTCAACACAAAAACACTTTCAGATACATAGATTAAGGCAGATTAATACAGAGATTTAGGCGTTTTAGTCCAAGGAGAAAAAAAATATCTTGGCACATCAAACGATTTCTTTAAAATAAAATTTTTGCATGCTATGTTATATCTTAGCGAAACATGTTGAGCTACTGTAATAATATTAACATCAATGTATACCATGTTTTACGCAAACAAATGATTTACTTACTTACTTACTTACTTACTTACTTACTTACTTACTTTAAAGTGAAGCTTAGCACCATAAAAAAAATGCCATCTGACTTATCAACGGTTCGTAATTTGAAACCACTGTAAGTAATACATGGCCTGTATTAAAAATGAGATTGAATATCAACTCCAAGAAGGATTGATGACGAAATAAAATAATGCAGGATTTGTCAATGATGCAATACATAAGTACACTCAAAAAACATAACCCTCCTTCTGACGCAGTCGGGTAAAAAGTTGGGGACTCCTAAGACCTTTCTGTAGCTACAGAGGTTAAAAGTCCTTACCCTTATATAGTCCCATCTCAAAAATCTACCCTGTCTATTATGAGTAATTTATTATCCTCATCAATACATCATTCAGCAGTTTATTTCATTAATAAGCGTACGTCTGCATGACAAAATATAGTAATTAGTAATATTTATACTTATCATGAATGAGAAAACATTTTCATTTTCCACGCTATTACATCTTAAGAATAAACTAGTCGCGAGTTGGAACTCACTGGTGGTCTTGGCCAAAAAGCACGCTGTCTCACCTGGCTTTGTGCCTGACAGAGCTAGTATCAGTGATGAGCAGTTAGACGCTAGTCTACACGAACAACGTCTAGTTCACACGCACAGAAACACCGTTCCGAACTGATAGGCGTGTAAAAAAATTCGAAAAGTGCTACGGAAAATCGAGTTTTATGAGAAAACTACTGCATAATGCAATTACAAATAAAAAACTCTTTGATAACTGAGCTTTGTCGGTACGGACTTGGTTTTGAAGATTTTACAGTTCTTTTATTTAAACCCAAAGTTACGTTAAAAATAGCAGTAAAAAAACGAATCTTTGTTGGCTCATAACTTTTTAATGGGCCTTTATTTTACTATTCTGTTTCCGTACAGACAACATTAATAATAAGACAAAAAGATACCATGTTTAACTTTGGATGCGCAATGTCAAACAGTGGAGTAATATTATCCCGAAATTTGTAAGGAAAACATATCGACTAGTGGCACCTTAATGGCCCTCGTCAATGACCTGAGTAGGTACTTGATTGACGATGTAATGCATCATGTATGGCGTCTCAGTCTGCGAGATTATTTGATAAATTATGAAGCGTTTCCCAGGCGGCACAACTGCAGTGTTTGTCCACATGTTTGACAAATTACTCCACGTTACGAGTTTGTTTACAACAACTTTGCCTTACTGGAGAAATGCGGTGCAAAATCACTTCTCTGTCCAGTTGGGAAAAGTTGAAGTTTATTTATAGTAAGCTAATTAGTAAAAGTGAAGATAAGTAAGTAAAGTGTATAATCACACTAATATTATAGAGGCGAAGTTTGTGAGTGTGTGTGTGAGTGTGTGTGTGAGTGTGTGTGTGAGTGTGCGTGTGAGTGTCTGTGTGTGTGTTTATATGTTTGTTACTTCTTCACGCTCAAACGGCTGGACCAATTTTGATAAAATTTGGTATGGACGTAGCTGACACCCTGGCTAATTTTTATCCCGATATTCCCACGGGATCGACAATTACGCGGGCGAAACCGCGGGGCGCAGCTAGTAAAAATATAATAATACTAACAAGTCGAAGTGTCGATGCTTTGGGCATGTAGACTTTAACAGTTTTCTTGTAAGGCTATTTAATCAGAAGTTATATAGACAACTAAAAATATTTTTACTTATGAACGTTTACGACGTACGGCATTTTGCACAAACTTTCAAATCGAAATGAATGAACCGATTTTAATGAAACTTCATACGCATAAGCAGAAGGTCTTAAAAGTTATTTAAGAACATTTTCAAAATATCTTATTTAAAAACAGATCTTGAAAATCTTTGTTTCTATGGAAAATTTAAAAACGGTCTAATTTGGCTGTAACACTATTTCTCGAAAATGTTCTTAAGTAACTTTTTAGACCTTTGTATCCTGCTTATGCGTATGAAGTTCCATAAAAAATCGGTTCATTCATTTCGAAAAGCAAGGGCTTGAAAGTTTGCATGAAAAGCCGTACGTCGTAAACGCTCTTAAGTATGAGCTATTCTTACACAATGTAAATCGTACCGAAATGAGACGGACGATTAATCATTCAAGTGGCTTGCGTGACATTTTCAATACTCCCCAATCAGAAACTGTGTTTTTTCTATCTTTGCTGAACTTTACCGAATAATAAGAGTATGCACTATAGGTACCTACAGAATTCGTTTTCCGGCCCAGCTTTATTTTTATTTATTACACTTTCATTATGCTATAATAAACTGTTTTCATATTTAACACTGACGTGTGCCTACCTGGCCAATGTGGCTGAGGAATGATGTAATAAGGCAACGATGCGGTTTGCAAGAAGAGGTAGTGGTAAAAATTTAAAAGAGCATGCTTAGATGGTTTGGTCATGGTGAGATGATAAATGAAAGGTGGCTGCCACGCCGGAAGGGGACGCCCGTCGGGGAAGTGACCTTATTATAGGTACCTATTATATATACCTTCAGAAAGGTGGTGCGTAGTACACGCAATCGTGTATAACCAAAAGGTCAATTATATATACCTTCAGAAAGGTGGTGCGTAGTACACGCAACCGTGTATAACCAAAAGGTCAATTATATATACCTTCAGAAAGGTAGTGCGTAGTACACGCAACCGTGTATAACCAAAAGGTCAATTATATATACTTTCAGAAAGGTGGTGCGTAGTACACGCAACCGTGTATAACCAAAAGGTCAATTATATATACCTTCAGAAAGGTAGTGCGTAGTACACGCAACCGTGTATAATCAAAAGGTAAATTCTTTCAAAACCTAGTCACAATCTCATCTCAGAAAAATCAATGAAAAAAATTTAGGAAAATCAGAGGTATTTTTGACCCATTGAGATTAAGATCAGGGTGCCTAAAAAGGCCACTTTGGCAGAATCCTAAAAGAATACATTATGAATCGTAATATGGCGAAGACAGTCCGTGTTTTTCTTTTTTTCGCTGTACTACGTAGGTATAATCAAAGAGATTGGGATTGGGTTTGGAAAAATCACTGAAAAATCCTTCACCAATGGGATTTGATACGATTAACTTAACGGTTAACTGTCCATTATGTTATCCTTTTATGATTCTGCCAAAGTGGCCTTTTTAGGCCCCCAGACTGTGAACGTTTTTATAATTACGAGAACAGTCACACTCACCCACACTCGCAACAGAACGCAGTGGTAACTTAATTTTAAAAATGTAAACTCTTTTATTATTCATACTTTTTTTTCTCTCTTGTATATTTCTAAACCTACCTTCTAATGAATGCCATAACTATATCGAATCTAAAAAAAATGTCTATCGCGCTTCTTTATCATAATATTCTCTGTAAATTAGAGGGTCTGGCTCTTGTGATACAGGAACTCCTTATACAAGATCCAGGACTACACTGCAGATATGTATTTGTGTCTTGAAGTGAAAAATAAATGATTAAAATAGGTTCACTTAACGTTTTGAATGCCGTGCCAGAATGCTGAACAACGGGACGTATTGAATAATTCAATTTATTTCTTCTGCTCCACCGAACACTGCCTCATTCAATATTCATTCTCTCCCTGCCTCGCCTCGGGAAATTAAATAAAAAAGTTCGAGTAAATTAAATTGTGTTTCTATGCAGGGTTAGCCAGACATATTTAGTACCTACACTGCCGTCATAAAGACAAAGGGCACAACTATCATTTTTCCAAAATTGAGTAAAAAGACTGGCATTATGCGCCTTTTTTCTGATTCCAAATAAGTATTTATATAACTCAATTTTGAAAAAAATGTTAGTTGTGCCCTTTTTCTTTATGACGGCAGTACACCTATTGACAGTTATGTTTAAGTCCCATGTTATAGGGGGAGATCTTGCCTCATATACTGTCGCCGGACCTCAGCTGTGAAATTCCTGGAGGAAAAGCCCAATTTTTAACCGACTTCAAAAACTGGAGGAGGTTCTCAATTCGGTTGTATTTTTTTATATTTTTTATCTCAGTACGCCGTCATTTATAAACCGAATTGGAAAATTCATTTTTTATTTAAAAGGATATACTCCCAAATTGGTCCCATTTTTATCAAAATCTAGTTCTGATGATGGGATCCATGAGGAATTAGGGGAACTCCTCAAATATTATAGGCACACCGATAGCGATTTGGGTATTTTTAGTAACTCGTGCATTTGCTCTCGGAAATCACCATTTGGTGAAGTGGAACTGATGAAGAAGACCACAGATGGCCTCCGGAACTACTCAATAATAAGTACCTATTTCATGGGTTGTTGTTGTTCTTTTTTGTACTGTTTTTTTAGAAGTCGGTTTTTCTTTTGGGAAAAAAGACAGGACGTTAAAGATATCTCGATGTTGAACACGCTCGCTTCACGTGGAGGTGGTAGAGTGTTTTTCCACACGAAATAAGTATGAGAAAACTCTACGGTTCCGAAGTCACGAGGTTTTCTTTGTATTTTCAATTAAGTTACACTTGTGTTGTCGTGACTATGTCCAAAATATCTTAGCTAAATGTTAATTTGTTTTGTATTGAATATTTATAAGTTGACAATCTTGTAATACATGCATATATCGCACCGCCGCGCCGCCGCCGGGTCGCGCGGGTTGCGCGGGTTCACCGGGTGCGTGCTCCTAGATATAGCTAGCTCACTATGATTAGATTGACCTAAATCTTCATTATTAATAAACATTTAGGAACCTAAGATTGAAACTGCGAATTATTAAAAAAGCTGAGATCCGAAAAGGATCCTTTTTTGGCATTTGTAGGGTTCCGTACCTCAAAAGGAAAAACGGAACCCTTATAAGATTACTTCGTTGTCCGTCCGTCTGTCCGTCTGTCTAGACCGTTCTTCTCAGGAACACATGCAGTTATCAAGTTGAAATTAGTATCAAATACTCAGGGCTACAACCACTTAAAGCAGTGAAAAAATCAAATTTCTAAGTCAAGGCAATCAAAAGGTGTAGCACAAGTAAAGGAACAAATACGAAAACCGTAAAGAACAATGCCCACTTTCCATACATTTAAAAACCTGATAATGAAAGTTAATGTATAGTTATAAGGTATAGTAGAAAGAGTACCTGTAAGATTAGAAAATAATGTCATATAGTCAATTTTACGATTTAAAGTCTACAAAGGCCAAAAAATATTAATGTTACTTTTTAGGTTAGGATTTGCCTTTACGATAGTTTGTTTACTTAGAAAAGTCTAACTTTGCTATTGTATTGTCAAAAGTGATCACTTGCCTACCCATTTCGTTGACCGCAGTACATATATACCTACCTACTACGTCATCCAGAAATTCTGCTGGAGCAGAGATATTGTCTTGAAACCTAGCTCATCGCAGTAGTTACACACACAAAATGGCACAATACACAACGAGACGCAAGCGCAACAACGAAGTCGCAGAACTGTCAAAATATCTAAAAAATCCGTTTCACTCGTGCGAACTCAATTCTAATCTGCATAATTAATTTATTTAATTATCATGTTAATAAATAAAATGAATGAATGTTGTTCATGTGAATTGATCTGTATTATGCACAGGCTAATAAAAATTGTTATTGATTAAATAAAACTTAAAATAATATATAAAACTCAGAAAAAGAGTTGAATAAAGCCAAGGAGCAGTGTGGAAAACGGAACGTTGTTAAAAGTGAGTAGTTGGATGCGTTCAGGGTAATTGAGATGCGTTCAAAATAAGGTAATAAGACGTGGAGTTAGCATAAAGAAAAATTAATAAATCTTTTTTTCCTGGCCTTCTTTTAAAATTGTGATTAGCGTAATGAATGTACAATTAAATTAGCTGAATTTTAATATTTATTTCATTTCTATACATTGTCAGGTGAAAAATGGGCATCCTTCTTTGGAGTTACATACCTACAAATTGGTACGAAACCCTCGGTGCGCGAGTCCGATTCGCACTTAACCGGTTTTTTTTTAGTTTTCACTATTTTGTCAGTTGTTACCTTAGATAAACTTAAAAGTTTTTATGATTTATTTTTTATTTTTTACAGTTTTCATGATATTGTCCAGTGCGTGTCTGAAATAAAATATTTTTCTTTCAAAATCAATAATTTCACCTTTGACTTTTTGATCACATTTTTGTTAAGACAACAAACAATCCTATATTATATATTATTATCCTACATACGTCTGCGTGCGTTTTGTGTAGAGGTTTCCTGTCTACATGTTTTGTCAACCATTTTTAACGAGTACACTAATTATTTGTGTGATTAATTGACACACTTGAACAAGAGCAAGGTTAGTAAGTAATCGTGAATCAAGTACCTACCTTACTGGGGACGTGCTTAAGACAATACACGGTAATTAATTAATTCCTCGCTCAGTTCCCAAATTTAACTTGTAGGTATTAGAATAAGATGAATTTGGTATTGTTTAAAATAAAATTCTTTGGGGTAATTTCAAGCATGTTGTTATTTGGATTGGCTTATAACCAGTAACAAAGACTTCGAGACGCGAATCGCCTCCGGCAATGTTACTAAAACTCGAAGTTCGAGTTTTAGTAACATTGCCGGAGGCGATTTCATAGCTCGGGGTTGATCCCCAATTCCAATTATTGACAGTAAATTGGCAATTTGGTTTACCCTCCGTTCATAATTAAATACTTCTAATCGTCTCCGACTCTGATCACAGCTACGTTACCTACTTGCTTATTTAGGTACCTATAGGTTATATTATATAAGTACTTTGAATATGGGAAATATCGATTTGCAATTTCTAAAGCCTTTCCCGAGGCAGAGCAATTAACAGCAATGAATAGGCACGCATCGATTCGTGCTGAAAATGGTTTTGCAATTTCTTTTCACATTGTGATCTTTACACTATACTCGTACATATAGGGTGGCAGTAAAATCGACGTGCAATCTGTTAGCATGTGGATTCAAACTGAAACTCAAAGCATTTATTTCAATTAAACCATTTACAGACACTTTTGAATTGTCAAGAAGTCGGCCAGTCAGAAAATATGAAGCTATTTGCCTATTCCAAAGCGTAGGTAACTATGGAGAAGAACGGGCAAGAAACTCCATGGACACTCTTTTAAATTATATTTTTACAAAAATATTAGTTATATTCGGTACCTACATGATTCTGAACTGGCGACATATGTCTGGGTCGATGGTTCTGACAAGCGTTACAAAGACCGCACTTTGGACTTCATTCCTAAAACGCCTAAGGTACCTATGGTATTTAATTTTATGTAATTTCTCAGGGTGGCAAGACTGGCTGGGACATTTGCCACACAACCGTAATTCAGTACATGATTCTGGACTCCGCCGCCGCCGTGTTAAAATTTTTCGTCAATTATTTTTTTAAAAATCCATCATTCCAAATATTTTGGGGTCCGCGCCCACTCGACCCGCTTAGAATATTTCTGTTTTGATAGGCCAAGCTTGGCGATTATGGCAAACCCTCCCAAAATTGGGGGAGGCCTATGTCCAGCAGTGGACGTCTATCGGCTGAAACGACGATAGGCGAAAAACCGCCGATGTATAGTCAGACAAAAAAGTGTCGATTTAGCGCTTGCACCACAGAGAGTGTAAAATTTAAATGTTTGGTTTGACCGTGTAGGTGTTGCACTTTTCTGTGAAACAGATGATTTTTTGTTTGATAACCGACGAAAAATTACTACGCGGGGTTCTAGAATCATGCGCTGAATTCATGGTTACAGTTTGCGCGTCGGTGTCCCTGCCACCCTGCTAAACAACAACTGTTTCGTAAGGCTTACGCAGACCGGGACGGCATGGCAAGGGATTTTGCCGTCAGTCAGCGCACACTAGCCGCTTAGATACCGCGGCATTCCATCGCCTTTCCCGCTTCAATACCCCCGCCGCCTCACCCCGCGGTATGTCACAACGAGCGCCGGAGTCCTTGGCATGCCGTTGCCTACCGCTGGACGCCACGGCATCCCGCCGCGGGAGCCCCTGGCGCGTCTTTCAATGCCGTGCAATGAAATCCCTTTCGATGCCACGGCATCATTTTAAAGCATAGCCATTTATGTCGTACCTATTTCTATATCGATACGTTTGAATGTCCATTAGTAAAAATTTAAATCCCTTGCCATGCCGTCCCTCCCGGTCTGCGTAGGCCTTAAAGAAGCAATGACTGGACATTCGTTGTTTTTTCTCGTGACACAACTATAAACTCGCGGGAGTTGTTGTGATGCAGTTTGGGTGGGATGGGTAGGACTTATGTCCAGCACTGGACTACGATAGGCCGAGTTGATTCATACTAAAACGCCAATACAATTGCCATTAACGCACCACGTTTACAGCCCAGATAAGAGTCGTAAACTTTTAAAACAAATTAAAACTTGACCGTTTATGGGTGCAGATTATGGAATCCACAAATGGGAAAAAAGATTAAAAAATTGAATAGGTCCGTGCACATAGGACATGTGCACATAGGACTGATGCAGACTTCGGCCAGCTGCAACGCATTGTCAAAAAATACTTTTTACATTTTGGATGAACAATGCACTTTACAGCCGGACCGCACCGCGCTTTTTAGGATTCCGTATCAACATGGTAAAACGGAACCCTTATGGTGAGACTCAGTCTGTCAGTCTGTTTGACTGTCTGTCTGTCTGTCTGTCCTGGATATCTCAAGAACTACTAATGCTATCAACTTGAAATTTGGTATAGTTTTAGATGACTTATAATAATAATAATAAAACCTTAATTTTCAGGCTTCTTTGGCCCATAGATAAATACCTTACAGACTAACATATATATTATAAAGTACAATGTGTGTAAGTGTATAAACTTAAAACTATGTTAGTAAAACACTTCACTCGAGCACTGTCTTTGTGCGTTCGTGTAGCACTTGTCCGCGGAAGCGACGGACGTTACACCTTGCGGCCAAAAGTCCTCCGCCATGACGAGGTGCAGGTAGCATGTAGGAACTCGCACCACGAACGCCTTGAAGTTGACAGTTGTTATGGCCAACTATTTTGCAAATAAGTAAGAAACAAAAAAGAATATATACTTTTTATAACAAGGACTGAATCGGGGTCCGAAAAATTCGAAGTGGGGCTACTAAAGTGGGGGTATCATATGAAAGAGCGCAGTTTGCAGTTAAAATTCTCTAACGAATATAGACTTCGCTGATGACAATTTAAAAACATATGATGGGACGGAATCCTCGGTGCGCGAGTCCGACTCGCTTTTGCCCGATTTTTGTACTGAAATGCAATGCACTGGTGCCCGATGCAAACATAATGTGTGCTTAGCTTTTGTGTGACTAAACTCTGATGGTTACGACATCAAAAATGTAGATTCCACAATTTAACGATTAATTAAGAAAAATAATGATAAAGCACTGGTTAAAAGTGGTTGTAACCTAATTAATGTCGGTTTATCTTGTCTCTTAGTAATTCTGGAGACTGGTTTTATTAATTAGTGTTTATCCATGTACACGCGCTACGATACTAGCGCTGGTTTTGGGTCGTTTTTAACATAAACATAGTAATAAAGTTAATCTGCGCTCATGTACACGTTAGGTATACAGGATGAAATTGGATAGATGCGACAAATTAAAATATCTAATTCAACGTATTGTAAAGTAAATTTAGAGCATGTCAATAAGGAAAGGGTTCACGTAGGTACCTAAGTACGTGCTCGTAGGCGATCGATTTGGCAACGCGCGCCCTTAAAGGTCTAAATTAGGTAAATGCCGCTAGTTCAATGCGTAGCCAACTTGCTTCATGTAGTGAACTCTGCTATGAATGGATTAGCTTGTAATTTTGAAAAAAAAAATTTTTTATGGAACGACGATAATTCGTGTCTACTTGAAGGAAATGAATTAGTTTGCATCATCTAAGACGATAATTACAATTTTTTTTTTTTCAAGAATCTAGGCATGACAGATAATGACAATTTATAATGAGTATGTAACAAGCAAGTTTTCAATTTAATCCCGTATACTGTATACCTATATGCCTTCTGGATATTCTAGTTAAATTACTTGTCATTCTGCGTATTCCTTCCAGGTGCTGATAACGGGGTCACAATAATTTTGGAAAGTTGAAATATGTACTTTGCAACAGTCGTGAGGAAACCGGTGTGTCCTAGAACCGAAAAATCGAAGACATTTGGCGTCTAACAACCCGCACTGGGGCCGCGTATATTACGGCCCAGTCCATCTGAAATAGGGCCGGAAAAGGGCATGTCCAAGCAGTGATTATGCTAAGCAACATAGCCTACGCAAAATTTACGGCATTCGAGAATGTCCAAGATTTATTGGGATGAATTTTGGGAAATTTTCAGTAAAACACACATTAATTTCCTAAATGACGCACAGGTCACAACTACACATTCTGAGAGTCACAAATCAATCTTTATACTACTTAGGTACATATTTACAAAGGTAAAGCTCACCCAGATCGTGAATAAATGACATAAAATGTAGTCGTTTTATGCAAGAGTCGTAAGTATTTGCAGCGTGGACAGAGTTACTCGCGAATGTGACCTCGACTGACTTTTGACCTAAATTATGAAAAAAAGTTGTAGAAATTGGAGGAATGTTCCATTTATGTGCATTAGGTATTAATAGGGGCAGCTAAAAGATGATTTAGCTATAGACCTACATAATTATTTTACATAAATTAGAGAGTTATAAAAAGTTTTTTTTCTATTTCATTTCATTTGGAAATAAATAGGTAATTCCTTTGAAGAACTTTTTTTTTATTAATAATTGCGATTTTGCTGGAGCTTATGGCACTTCTAGGACACTGTGAACTTAAAGTTTTATACAGTTAATATCACAGGAATGCTTTACAGAGTGCCGATTTTCATATTTTGTACTTCGACAACAATTTCGCAATTTACATTGATAATATTTTGACTTATTCACTGATTGATTACTTTTTTGAAAAATGTAAAAACGCACTGTATTGGTATAATACAGCCCCCACACATTCAGTTTATCTGTTCTCTCTTTTCTTTGGTTACTCTAATTAAAACAGCTGATTGGAATAACCATCACCAATGTGATTCATGATGATTTTGGTAAAAACCTGTATAAGCTGGCCTTTTATTCTAGCTCAAGGTCAAACTGTTACCACAGACGCGCGGTCGACTGTACTTACCCACTATGCTTCTGAGGAGACAAAGGAAATATACAGGGTTCCTACATAGACGGTTATGTAGGGCCATGTATGTTAAGAAGTCTCGATCCTGTGGAAATATCGGGATAAAAAGTATCCTAGTATGTCCTAAATCTAGGTCATGGTCAATTCATGTGCAAATTTCATCTAAATCCGTTCAGCCTATTTAGCGTGAAAGCGTAACAAACAGACATGCAAAAAATCTAGTCTTTTCTCAATATTTAGTTTAGATTGAAACTCAGCCAGAATTGGTACCGACTCGAAGCCCACTTATACAACGCTATTTTTAGTATACCTATGCGAAACCTGAATATAGTTTGTTCAGAATAAGTAACTGAATCGATTCCAATAATTTTTACCCCATGTTATATTTTGTCCCAAAAATATCAAAAAAAGTTTAAAAGTTGGACACCGCGCGACAATAAGTTATCCAATCTCCGCGCCGAACGGTTAGGTACCTAGGTATTATTATCAATGAGCGCAAGACGGCGCGGCGCGGGTGAGCTTGTTTTTGTACGAACAAACAGGTACTCGTAACTTAACAAGCTTATAACTTTGTGATTTTTCATGATACAGTTTTGAAATTTTATACCTACATAGATTCTTTACATTAAAATACTAGACACGTGTTTCGGGTTTCGCAAATACTAAAAATAATGTTGTATACAAGGTGTAACGGTAAGGGGGTATCAACCCTGAAGGAGGTGAATGTGCTCATGAAACTGAACAACTTTCCCCAAAGAACATGGTTGAAATATGAAAAAAAAAAAATTGGACCTCCCATAGTAATAGCAAATCAATGAGTTACTAGTATTACCTACTATGCGAGGTCCAAAATTTTTTTTCATATTTCGACCTATGTTCTTTGGGGAAAGTTGTTCAGTTTCATGAGCACATTCACCTCCTTCAGGGTTGATACCCCCTTTCCGTTACACCTTGTATAAGCATGCACGGCAATTGAAAGAACCAAACAGTAATAAATGACGAAATATTGGGTACTATATTATTATATAGGCCGCCTGAGACGGTGCCAGAGGTAGCTGCGCGATGCGGGAGGGGTGATAGTTGTCACAAGTTGACGAATCACTGAGCTCTCGCATCTCGTCCGGTCCCCCTCCCCGCACTGCGCTGCTTCCTCAGGCAACGTCCCAGGCCTATAACTCCTATAAATTCCTAACTCCGTCTGCCTAACTCCTAACTCTTCGGGGGCTACAGGCGTGATGTTGTGTGCATAAATGTAAATAAGGATTTGTAAGATTTGATTCCTTTTAATAGATTCTTATTTTGTAAATGTGAGGACTTTGTAGGCCATATAGACTTCAGATCTGTAGACCATTTTTTATTTTATCAAGTACTTGGTACTTGTTGACAGGCCTACGCTGTCCTCCCATACCTACTGTATTTTGGTAACATTGTAAAAGCCAACTATTTTTAAAAAGAGTAACCGTGGAGTTTCTTTCCGGTTCTTCTCCATAGGAAACGACCAATTGGAACCGCGCACCTAGCTTCTGACGTTTCATAAGTGCCCATGTAGGTTTATGTGAAATAAAATATTTTGATTTAGATTTTTTTGATTTTGATTATATAAAACTCATCATCATCTGCCTAGTGTTTAACCAACTATGTTGGGGTCGTCGAAAAGTATCGTACTTACAATAAAAGGAAATTTGTTTAAAACTAGGTTAATGTGTTAATATTGTATTTGTTTCTTACAACCAACCTGAGTAAAGATAATGATAACAAAACAATACATTTTGTTGACTGAGTCATAAGTGGGTGAGTGAGGGACGCATGTTATTGTGTTTACACCTATTTTTAGATAATAATATGCTTGTAAATATATCGATTGCCATTAGATTAGCATTGATAACTATCTACAAAGCGGGTTATAAAAAGCAAAATATTTAAAAATACCTAAGTATTAAGCACCAGTAAAACACATGTTTTTCAGACATGTAACAGAATATTTTCGAACACATGTTACGTTTTCGGTTGAAAATCGGATTATAACATATTTTGATTATTATTATTTTAAGACTGTTAGCTTAAGTATAACTTGAGTAAATATTACTTATCTTCTTTGAATATTAATAAATTATTTATAATAATATAACAAGCTTTTGAGCAGCCGCCATATTGCAGATTCAGGATTTTTGGCTTTATTTTTCTTCTTAGTAAGCTAGTACCTAAACTTTGTAATGTTTCCCAATATTCTTAGAAGTTGATTTGTGTAAAGCGCATTTTGATTTGCGGTAATTTTTTTATCATTTTGATCACTGAGGATTTCGCGACTGGTCATGCCTGGGCCAGACATCGAAGTCAGCCCACTGAACTCGATAACCTACAGGTACGCAACCAGCAGCGTCAGCGCGCGAGCGGCGCATTCAATAAAGAAAATCTATAAAAAATCATGTTTCCGAGGGCGAAATGAAAAGGAACACAGAAAATTACTTTTTTTCCAATTTGTAGAAAGAAGGACACGTACCTACTTTCTTTCCAAGTTTAACGGAAATATTTCCTACTGCTATGAGACAGTGGATATGCAATTTAGTAGTAGGTACACCGATTGCTTACGTATGAGTGAGACCCAACTCAACACAAAAATTAACCAAGAATAAAGAATTGCAATTTACGAATAGATATGAAAAACTGTCCCACTGCTGAGCAAACGCCTCCCCCAAATCCTTCCCTACATCCTTTTCTAGCGCCACCTTGATCCAGCCCTTACGGTGCCCGTCTAAATCGTCTCCCCACCTCTTCCTGGGCCGGCCTTGGCGGCGCCGTCCATCCTCAAGCACCCACCGTGTGGAGAATGTAGCCCAGCGGTCACTATGCATGTGGCTGACGTGAATATATAAAGTAATAGAATTTAATGTGGCAGTATGTGGTACGTATACGCGCAGCCAAAATCGCTGGCCCTACAAGCATTAAACATTGCTCAAAGTTCCTTAAATATCGAAGATGAGCCGTAAGCACTAAGGAATATTTTTAAATATTCAATTCATCAAAGGGTTTATTAAGGGATGAAAGATTTTATGGAAATTCATCATTTACACGCGGCGGCGTCTATACTAATTGAAAAAAAAAATATACGTACGTACGTTACGGTACGTTTGTTTGTTACGACTTCACGCTAAAACGACCATGACTTGGATAGGGACATAGCCTACTTTTCATCTGGGATCGCAGACGAAGTCACGTGCTACAGCTAGTTTCTAAATAAATACGAAATACTTTTTCCGGCGCAACAGAAACAGAATTACAACAATCAACTACAGCAACTCGTCGACTCGAAAAACAGAATTATGAAAAAGCAACGTACCTAAACAATTTGACTTACGTAGCCCGGTCGATCCGAGCCGCGCCGCTTGCGTTACGGATGAATTTCTTCTATATTGTGTTGGAACTTGGAAAATTACTTTTGAGCATGTCGAATATAGTGTAGAAGGTAAAATGAACAAAACAGTCTGTACATACTTAGAACTAACCCATAAACTAAAATGATTTCTGCGGAGTAAAAGAATTTTGGAAGGATTGTAGCACATTTTTAGTTTGGGTGAGTAGTCTCACCATGAAAAAAGCCTTGAACTTATGTATGGCATGTTACATGTACGACTATGCAAAAAAGTTGTTTACTAAGTAGAAACTAAATACTAAACCCCATCTAAAAAGGTGCTCGCGCCTTATCAGAATACCAGCGCTGCGAAATTTATTTTTTAAATATCGCAGCATCATGCTGAGATAGGAGCCTTCTGGCCTCGTATAGGACTTTCTGTTTCATTTTCCTTTTGTTACTTTTTTTTAATATAACTTTTTTATTTTACTGTGTTTAGTTTGTGATCTTTCTGTACGAGTCCCAATAAATACTTTTTCTTTCTTTCTTTCACGTACTTGGCGTAAACGACTGATTCATATACGGTTTTGCAAAAACTCCTGAAACATGTACTCGTAACAAACTTTTCATAGAGAAAGTAAGAAATAAAAGACGGTGCTATTTTCGAATTGCAAAATATAAAAACAAATGACGGTGCTATCCGAAGTGCACAATATCGTTCGTATCAAAAGGAACCGGGGCAGCTGATAGCATGATTGGAGGGGCTCGAGCCAACGCGTAGCCGGGCGAGGGTCGAGGTCAAACCGCGCTTGGGTCTTGCGAGGGGGGACCCTCTATTTTCTCATTGAGACCCTCGCCTTGAAACAAAGGGTAAAGTGGGCCATAATGTTTACACTTGAATTGACTGGCTTTGTTATATCTAACATTTATTAAACACTAGCTGCACCCCGCGGTTTCAACCGCGTAAGTGCCGATCCCGTGGGAATATCGGGATAAAAGTAGCCTATATGTTAATCCAGGGTGTCAGCTACCTCCATACAAAATTTTGCCAAAATTGGTCTAGCCGTTGGAGCGTGAAGAAGTAACAAACATATAAATACACATACACACACACACACTCACAAACTTTCGCCTTTAAAATATTAGTGTGATATACCCGGCTGATGGCGAGAGGCCGGCCCTTTGTTACATGGGTCTTAAACAAACAGGCGTAATCCTTTGCAGAAAAAACCCAACCTTCGGAAACTGAGACTTACCTGAAAGGTGAAAATTCTTACAATGTTAATTTTTTTGCAGCAGTGAGAGCAGAGTTGGACCAGTGGTAACAGCTGCGACTTACGAGTTGTAGATCGTAGGTTCGAACCCAGTCAGGCGCTTTACTTTGTGTAAATTATTTATTTAATCACCACTGCTCTCAAAACGGTGACGGAAAACATGGTGTGGAAACCGGTGTGTCCTAGAACCAAAAATTCGAATTCAAATTACCAACCCGCACTGGGCCCGCGTAGTGGATTACGGCCCACACCCTCTCACCGAGAGGAGCCTGTCCCTGCAGGGTACAGTGGTCACGTAGAAGGTCACAGGCCTCCGATGGCAATGATTGAGCTAAGCCATGATATCTGGTTCAGTTACCCACTAGTTGTCATACTACACTACCTGAGGCTATAAAAGGTTTTGCAATCTATTGTTCGCAACATTCCTTTTTCGGCATCGGAAGTGAACACATATAACTAGTCATCAACCGTGTTTATCACCAAGCGCTAATTAGCCTAAGACGCGACGCGTGTTTTCAAGTTCCAACTTGTGTGTGATCTGTTATTTTGCAATGGGCATTCAAGTTACAGGTATGTATTATTAATTTACTTTACTATTTCGTATTTTCAATCCACCATTTTTTTTTAAATAGAGTGCTACGCCGCAACATTTCTTACGTATTTATTTCTGTATTTTTTTTATTTTGAAGCTTTTACTTATGTTTGTATCTACTTGTGCCATTAAATTAGATATAAAAATGTCGCTTGAAATCTCTACTACTAGACTTTAAAAAATGTATTTGCGCATGCTGCAGCTGTAAGATGCAGCCAGGGTCTACGCCGAGCGCATGGGCGCGTAGCACTTGCTACGAAATATGTATTGTTTTTGTTAATTTGTTTTAAGTACTAGTATTGAGTGTTCTTTCAAAAGAATGCTTGGGCTAGATACTTGACTGTCTATTAAGGACAGCAAATTTGAACTGGAACGGTGGCGTCGAGTTTTTCAAGCCCTGATACAGTTGCTGCCTGATGTTGAGAATTTGATTGCTGATGACTTAGAAAAAAGAGTTATTAATCTTTGTACAAGATTTGTAGCTATCTAGAAGCAAGTCTCTCGCAAGCATTCTCGCATGGTCTCTAAGCTACGTACGGAGACTGGCTGAACAAAATTAAAGTTTGCATTCTGAAAACACTGCCAGAAGGTTTTTTTCTAATTCAGCTATTTCAGCGGAAATTCCTGGATTAGACAAAGACCTTATTGACAGATGTCATAATCTGCTGCAGTGTCGTGTCGTGTGTGTGTGTGTGTGTGTTCGTCGGGATGCAAAATTAATAACGCGGCTTTTAAAGAGTCTGCTCTAGACACAGCACATAAGCTTGTTGCTACCTATCCATGGTACAACCTGCCCTCGTCTGTACATAAGGTCCTCATTCATGGTTCGGAAGTAATTGACCATGCATTATTGTCAATAGGTGAGCTTTCAGAAGTGGCCGCCGAATCTTGCAATAAGTTAGTTAAACAGTTTAGGCGTGACAATACGAGGAAAATGTCCCGGGTTGTCACAAACACCGATTTGATACATAGACTTCTTCTTAATTCGGATCCTTATATTTCTGGTTTAAGAAGGTTACCACGGAAGAAGAAGTCTATTCTATCTAAAGAGGTGTTGAATTTGTTGTCGGTATAGAATAAAATGTATATAATTATATAATACACACTAGATTTATATTATTTTAGATCCTATTATGTAACTATTAACAATTAACTGACCATACTGGTCAACTTGTATCATTTGACTTAGGTAAAAGATTACACATAGATAAATCCATTCAATTAAGACCTCTAACTAAAAATAAATTGAAAATGTTTAATAATAATGTTCTTAGCAATCTTTCCACAGCTAGTTTTGATTCACAAGACCCCAACATAAACTATGGTACATTATTTTCTACAGTATGCCAAGAATTCAATAAAGCATGTCCTGTAAAAAAAGTTACTATAAATACTAAACCAAAATTTAGTGAATGGGCCACTGTTGGCATTAGAAAAAGCAGAGATATTTTATATAATCTGTATCACGAGAAATCATTAACTTCTGATCAAGCCCTTCATAATTATGTAAGGAACTATTCTAAAATATTCAAAAGAGTCTGCGCTGAGGCTAAATCTAAATTAATTAGTAACAAAATTAGTATGTCTAATAATAAAATAAAAGCTGTGTGGCAGGTAATAAACAAAGAAACTGGAAACACAAAACAGCGAGATCAGAATGAGTTGTCCCTAAAAATTGATAATGAAACCATTTCAGATAAGTTAAAAGTTGCTGAGACACTAGAAAATTTCTTTACCAATATCCCAATAGAGGTTACAAAGTCTCTCCCCTCATCGCCTATATTAGCTGAAGCCCTTCTTAAGGAAAATTTTAATAGGGAAATTCCAAGTTTTGAATTCAAGCCCATTTCTGTTGACACAATTAAAAAAGCATTTAAAAGTCTTAACATAAAAAACACTGAAGACTTATGGGGGATTTCTGTTAAGGTTCTTGGAGATATTATTGACACAATTGCCCCTGCCCTAACAGGCATATTTAATCAATGTTTAGACAGCGGTACGTTTCCTGACTTAATGAAACATAGTAAAGTAGTACCGATATTCAAATCGGGTAGTAAGTTGGATCCCTCCAATTATAGACCTATATCTGTGCTACCAGCATTGAGCAAAATCTATGAAAAAATCATGCTGGACCAGATGTTATCACATTTTAATTCAAATGGGATTTTACATAGTCGCCAGTTTGGTTTCACGAAAGGTAGGTCGACGACAGACGCGGGAGTAAAACTCATCAGTCACATTTTGGAATCCTGGGAGAAGTCCCAGGATGCAATTGGCATTTTCTGTGACCTCTCAAAAGCGTTTGACTGCGTTGACCATAATACACTGATCTGTAAATTATACCACTACGGAATTCGTGGACAAGCTGCTGATCTTGTTCTTTCCTATCTGTCAAAGCGCCAGCAAAAAGTAAACGTTAACGGGGCGACGTCTTCGGGGTCTCTAGTTAAGATGGGCGTGCCTCAAGGCTCAATTCTTGGCCCTTTCCTATTTCTAGTTTATATTAATGACCTTCCTTACATGATGGCTAACTTGTCGGATATCATTTTATTCGCTGATGACACTTCCCTTATTTTTAAAATAGATAGAAAAGATACGGATGTCTTACATGTTAACGATAGTCTGGCTGTTCTCTCGAAATGGTTTGCAGCTAATAATCTTTTACTTAATGCGAACAAAACTAAATGTCTTAAGTTTTCATTACCAAATGTACCTCAAGTGGGTCTGAATTTAGAACTTGATGGCAAAAGACTAGATGCTGTTACGGAAACTGTATTTCTAGGAATTACTTTAGATTCAAAATTACAATGGGGCGCACACATTAGAGCTCTCTCAAGTAGATTAAGTTCAGCTGCGTATGCAGTAAGAAAAATAAGGCAGTTGACAGATATAGCCACAGCTAGGTTAGTATACTTTGCTTATTTCCACAGTATTATGTCTTATGGTGTTCTGCTGTGGGGATCGGCAGCTGACGTAGATTCAATTTTCATTTTACAGAAGAGGGCAATCCGCGCAATCTATAAAATGGGTCCTCGCGAGTCTCTTAGAAACAAATTCAAAGAAATTGATATACTAACTCTGCCTTCTCTTTATATTTTAGAAAGTATTTTGTATGTTCGCAAAAACTTAGGACTCTTCAAAATAAGAAGCGATTTCCATAATATAAATACACGTAGTAAAAATGAAATTGTGTTACCTAAATTTAGATTAACTAAAACTAGCAAGTCATTTCTTGTAAACAGCATCCGTTTTTATAACAAGTTGCCAAAACCGGTTACAGAACTTAGCGATGGAAAGTTCAAAACCCTCATCAAACGTGTCCTTATCAAAAAAGCATATTATAAGATTAAAGACTACGTTGAAGACAAGCTAGTCTGGCAATAATTCCTTCTGCACATGTGGCTTCCCTGGCTTCTCATTAACGGCATAACTATGTAAATGTCTATTAACTGCTCTCAAATTACGATGTTTAATTTTATTTAATTATTATTGATTTTTTTTACATACTTTTTGACATAATTTCTTTATTATTTGACATTATATACTTTTTGACATAATTTCTTTATTAATTGACATTATATACAGACTCTTGAAATTTTTCACCTCTTTATTAGTGGTTTTAATGAGAATCATAACACTTGGTTTTAGTAGGTTTTTATTATTATTTTTCTTTTTTTATTATCTATCCTTTTGATAGATTCTTATTTTGTAAATGTGAGGACTTTGTAGGCCTTATAGACTTTAGATCTGTAGACCATTTTCTATTTTATCAAGTACTTGGTACTTGTTGACAGGCCTGCGCTGTCCTCCCATACCTACTGTAATCTGGAAACATTGTAAAAGCCAATTATTTTTAAAAAGAGTAACCATGGAGTTTCTTGCCGGTTCTTCTCCATAGGAAACGACCAATTGGAACCGTGCACCTAGCTTCTGACGTTTCATAAGTGCCCATGTAGGTTTATGTGAAATAAAACATTTTGATTTTGATTTTGATTTTGAATTAAATAATATATTTTTGTCCATTTCTGTGTTTGTAGTTAGGTAATAATTAGGTATTTACTTTTTTTACTATAAAAATGTAAATATTTAAGTTTATTAGTTATTAAGTTGCAATTCTTTTCTTGTATTTTAGTATGTATTTCGTCAAGTATAACTATAACTGCATTATTTTTTCGAATACAAAAGTTTTTTTAACATTAATTCGATTATTTTCATTTTATTATAACGTAAAGTATTACAAAAAAAGCATAATAATAATAATTAGTATTGATAACAAAAGTATTGATACCTTCGCGAAACCCTATGACCGCCTCTCTTAGGGCGCGGAACCACTGTGCAGTGGGAACATTATAGACTGATTATCTATATTTTTTTATTCAAATGTTTTTCCACATCTTTGGAGAATAGACGGAATCCATAACAAATCTTTAAGCAGTGGAATTCGTAAACTTCGATTCTAAAGCAGTAAATTATGAGCATCAATACAAACATTATAGAACCCGAATTTCATATTACGCTATCAGAAAAGTGCTGCGTCATTATGTTTTAAATATCGCCGCATTATGCTGCGATATTTGGGGCCTTTTTGGCCTCACACAGGTCTGTTTTCGTTTTCATTATGTTGTTAGTTTTAAATGTTCTTTTTTTACTGTTCGTATTTCCTGTTCGAATCCCAAATATATTTTTTTCTAATGCAAATTGTATTTGAATGTATCGGTAAATGAATAGTGAGAAATCTGGAGGCTACTGGCTCGTTGGACTAAATAAATGATAAATAGATGATAAATGATTTTATTTTGTAAGTAGGTTTGTACAAACACTTTTACACGTCAATCATGTTTTTTAAAACTAGATGAGGTCGGCGTTTCCTATCTGACTACTCTGAGAAGAAAGGCCGAAACAAAGTCAGAGGTCACAGTCTCTTTTAAAGTTCAGACATAATCTTGGTCAGGTTATATGAAGACCATGTAGATCGATGCCTGAGATGGTCTTTTGAGGAAAGAACCACACAGATTGAGAGGACCTGTCCAGTCAGTGCACGCATTTGTCAGAAATCGTGCAGCTCAACTCAAAACCTAAGGAGCTCAACGATTCGACGAACAATACCAAAGAAAGGACATTTGGGTAGGCCACATAAATTACTCAAACTGCCAGACAATGATCAAAAAAAAAATCTAACAGAACAGAGGGAATAATAAAAAAAATTAAATAAAATTAATAAAATGACCCACATCGTCTTCACGTTCACAATAATAAATAATACTTTACAAAGTAAGCAAATGTCATTGTATATAAAAAAAAAAATTAGTAATGTCAATGTGTATATTAAAAAAAAACATTCAAAATGCAGAAATTGGAAGCAGCTCAATCCCAAGCCTTTTTGTCCTCAATATAATCTTTAACGGTATAAAAGGCTTTCTGGCACAACTTACGTTTAATGAATGATTTGAATTTATTAAGGCTTAGATCTTGAACGTGGCTTGGTAGTTTATTATAAAAGCGTATATATTGGCATCTGAACGAGCCACCTATTTTCTTGAGCCTTGTTGTAGGTACAACAAATTTGTGTTTGTTTCTAGTATTTATATTATGGATATCACTGTATTTTTTGAACAATTTTATGTTTTTATGGGCATATAAAAGATTTTCATAAATATACTGAGAAGGCACAGTCATTCCATTAATCCCTTTAAATTTGTCTCTGAGAGAGTGTCTCGTACTTAATTTATAAATTTACCGAACAGCTCGCTTCTGCAAAACAAAGATAGTCTGAATATCGGCGGCATTTCCCCACAATAGAATACCGTACGACATTACACTATGAAAATAGCTAAAGTACACTAAACGGGCAGTCTCTATATCAGTTAAATTACGAATTTTTCTAACAGCGTATGCTGCGGAACTTAGCTTTTTTATAATTTATCAATATGTGGACCCCACTGAAGCTTAGCATCCAAAGTTATGCCCAAAAATACTGTGTTGTCTTCAGGATTCAATTCCTCGCCCTTTATCAACACATTAGTTTTCACCTGCCTAACGTGGGGTAGCGTAAACTTAATGCATTTGGTTTTCGTCTCGTTTAAAAGCAAATTATTAACATTGAACCAGTGGACTACTTTCGAGATCGCGCTATTTAGGTATATCGTCAGTAACCAACTGCTGACGTTTAAGTTTAAACAAAAGAGAAGTGTCATCTGCAAACAACACTATATCATGATTATCCTTTATGAGGTACGGCAAGTCATTAATATAAATAAGAAACAAGAAAGGACCAAGAATTGAGCCCTGTGGGACTCCCATTGTTACTATAGATCCGGGTGATCTTTTTCCATTAACGTCAACGCTCTGAATCCTTTTACTCAAGTATGAAGTAAGAAGATCCAGAGCAGTGTTCCGGATCCCGTAGTGGCGGAGTTTCCTGATTAAGGTTTCGTGAAGGACGCAATCGAATGCTTTGGACAAATCACAAAAGATGCCCAAGGCATCGCATTTATCTTCCCATGCATTATAAATATGTCCTAAAAGTTCTACACCGGCGTCAGTAGTTGAACGACCCCTTGTGAAACCGAACTGTTTGCTATGTAATAATTTGTGTTTATTAAAAAATCTTTGCAATTGGACTAGATTGTATCTATACAACATTATTTTTAGTATATGCGAAACCCGAAACACGTGTCTAGTATTTTTATGTAAAGAATCTATGTACAAAAAGTTTCAAAACTGTATCATGAAAAGTTACAAAGTTATAAGCTTGTTAAGTTACCTGTTTGTCCGTACAAAAACATGCTCACCCGCGCCGCTCGCGCCGCGCCTTCTTGCGCTCATTGATAAGTAGTACCTAGGTACCTAACTGTTCGGCGCGGAGATTGCATAACCTACTTAGTGTCGCTCGGTGTCCAACTTTTAACCTTTTTTAAATATTTTTGGAACAAAATATAACATGGGGTAAAAATTATTGAAATCGATTCAGTTACTTACTCAGAACAAACTATATTCAGGTTTCGCATATACTAAAAATAACGTTGTAGACTAAAACGTGTCTAAACATTGATGGAAATATGATAGGCTGTGGTATTTTTTGCATGCAGTCTTCTTGTTCGAGCTATTTCCATATTGGTAATTTGTGTCGAAACTGTATGGAACAAGTTAATGTCGTAGCCATTCGCCCATTCAGCAAAGTGTTAATTAGCAGAGCAGACAGGGTGCATCGGACACAATAAAGTACCACCTCTCGTGCAGGCCATTCACCGGTATTCCCACTTTAAAAAACGATGTCACTGACAATAAAACTGAACGTCATTTAAACCCAACAAAATGATCTGATATTGTGTAGCGGCCATTTACCGTAATGACAGTAATGACAACACCCACTCACGAACACAAGAGTGCTGAAAATTAAAAGGCACTGGTATTGATAGGTAACTACTGCATCGAAAAAAATTGTGGAAACCATCGCCGCAGTGCCATTACCTGACATTTTGAAGTCCAGTTATGGGGCACTTATGTGTCATTATTATCGCAGACATGAACGTGGAAAACCACACCTGTGGTGTTGCGTATCACACTATCAGTAGCAATGTTTCAACAACACTAATTGCGTTTTTTACGTTGTCGAGCAGATGAATGTTTTAAACATATAATGAACCATATAGACATAGCAATAATGTCCTTTAAAAATGATTCAGATTATGATTGATAGCGTGTTACGTGATAAGGGTGCTGGTTCTACATTTTTTAACAGTTACACACAGATTTTGTGGGTATTAATGTGCCTTTATCAATTCACTAGCTTCTGCCAACCCGTCGCATCGCATCCTCTGCCCGCGCTATAACTTTTTTTTTTTTTTTTTTTTGTGGATGGGAAATCATCAAATGACTCCTCCCGCTCTGGGTGGAGCGGAAGGGAGTGTCAGACTCTTACTGACTAAAACCCACCCGTGTTCCTTCCTTAGCCCTTTATGTTCCGGGCCAGCGGTAACCCTTTCGGACCATCCCGCTGACCCGGCAGGCTTCGGCCCTAAGGGGCCCCTCCTCGATGCTGACATCTCTTTGAGGCGCGCGTGGAACACGTACGCGCCGTCCGGAACGTCCTGATCGGACGGTGAGCTACCCATTACTCACCGCCCGCAGGCCCGCGCCCTACGGTGGCCCCGCGCTATCACTTCGTTTCCAATTAGCGATCAGCCGGTCGATTTTGTAAAAATCTCACCGTGAAAACTTAGGTGAAGTGAGTTTATTTTTTCTAGGAATTGACACTATTGACAGCTCACTCCACGCTCACTTCACCTAAGTTTTCACGGTGAGATTTTTACAGAATCGACCGGCTGACCTTTTCTTTGCTCGGCTCCTAAGGGTCATAGCGTGATGTTAAATAACCTATAGCCTTCCTTTAGAATTGGGCTATCAAATCCAAAAACAATTTTTCAAATCCGACCGGCAGTTCCAGAGATTAGCGCGTTCAAACAAACTAACTCTTCAGCTTTATTATTAGTATAGAAATAGATATAATGAGGGGCCCGTGGCTAAGTAATAACAGCCGCACAGGTCTATCGATCAGGTTAAGCTACGCTTGCCGCGTGTAGTCTGTGGATGGGTGACCATCTTTACATACCGAGACCCCTCCATGCCTCGGAAAGCATGTTAAGCCGTTGGTCCTGGCTGTCATTCGTGGATCTTTGACAGTCGTTACGGGTTGTCAGAAGCCCGAAAGTCTGACAACCAGTCTTACCAAGGGGTATCGTATTACCCAGTAACTGGGTTGTGGAGGTCAGATAGGCAGTCGCTCCATGTAAAATACTGGTATTCAGCTGCATCCGGTTAGACTGGAAGCCGACCCCAACATAGTTGGGAAAAGGCTAGGCAGATGATGATGATATAGATATAATTATATTGTAACTACTTACTTTTTATGTTTTAGTGGACATCACTGACATCGATAAAAGCCTGGACTTTTAATTAGTTAATGTAGGTAAGTTTGAAATTGCCAATCCGCCTTGTTAGCGCGGTGATAAATGCTTATGCTTTCTCAGTATGAGAAGAGGTCTTTGTTCTGTAGTGGGACAATAACAGGCTAGTATTATAGAATTGGACTTCAGATATCATGCAGCCCAAAACCGAATAGTTGTTTTTAACCAAGGACTTGAAACGTAATCATACTATAGAGGTATGAGGAACAGGGTGTACAGTTCACCCATACTCTATGAAAGGGAGGATCCTCCAGACGGGTGTTGTGTCGTGTATTTTTTTAATTGATAGGGGGGAATGGAAACCCTCAGGGGGTCCCATCTAAATTTTTATGGGTAGTTTTTGAGTTAGTTTCAATACTACGTATTTTTAACCCCCGACGCAAAAACGACGGGGTGATATAAGTTTGACGTGTCTGTGTGTGTGTGTGTGTGTCTGTCTGTGGCATCGTAGCTCCCGAACGGATGAACCGATTTGTTTCCACTTAGTTTATAATATACTTATTGATGATGTTATAATAAACTTCCTGACACTGATATTTACATAGCAAGTAGTGTTACTTATACGAATTTGTGTGGGGTAAGTGTTGTACCTACTTTAAAAGTGAAAAATAAAAAAAGTAAAAAAGTTCTTGAGAAATAATCGTTTGATTTCCATTTTCTATTTATATTCGTCCACTGAATGGCATGAGGAAAACTAAAGGTAATGTTTAGAAAACATTTCCTCATAGACCAGTCGTTTATCCAACATACAAAAGGTGGATGACAAAATACCGGTCTTCAAAGTTAAAACAAAACATAACAAAAAAAAACCGGCCATGTACGAGTCGGGCTCACACACGAAGGATTCCGTACCACAAGGCAAAAACGCCCAATAAAACACGTTTCTTATGGATACCCCCTAAAATGTTCAAAATTTTATTTTTATTATTTGTTGTTATAGCGGCAATAAAAATACACAATGTGAAAATTTCAACTGTCTACCTATTACGGTTCATGAGATACAGCCCGCTGACAGTCAGACGGACGCACGAACAGCGGAGGCTTAGTAATGGGGTTCCCGTTGGCACCCTTTTGGGCACGGAACCTTAAAAAGTAGTAGCAGTTTAAAGTCTATCAATAAACTAAGCACCAACCGTTGGATTGAATGAAACTAAACATCATACGTAGTTTTCATGACACCACGCGAAAACAAAACATCTCAAATTCTGCGTTTTCGAAGCAAACTCTGTTAATACTACAGTTTTCCTCCATACTCGAGTATTAGTGACAGCTGTCTACCGTTACTTACACCGTTACTTACTAACGCTACCGTTTGTTACTTTGATAACTAACGTTAGCGATAGTAAGCATAGTAAGAAGACCCTGAGGTATCTTACTTACCTACTTTTTTGTGACTTCGGATGATCTACCTTACGATACAGAACTTTTCGATACACTCTTTGACATTCTATTTGCATGGAACGAGAACTTTAAATGATGAATGATTTTATTTTGTAAGTAGGTTTGCACAAACACTTTTACACGTCAATCATATTTTTTTTAAACTAGATGAGGTCGGCGTTTCCTATCTGACTACTCTGAGAAGAAAGGCCGAAACAAACTCAGAGGTCACAGTCTCTTTTGAAGTCCAGACATAATCTTGGTCAGGTTATATGAAGACTATGTAGATCGATGTCTGAGATGGTCTTTTGAGCAAAGAACCACACAGATTGAGAGGACCTGTCCAGTCAGTGCACGCATTTGTCAGAAATCGTGCAGCTCAACTCAAGACTTAAGGAGCTCAACGATTCGATGAACAATACCAAATAAAGGACATTTGGGTAGACCACATAAATTACTCAAACTGCCAGACCATGAAAAAAACTAACAGAACAGAGAGCAAAATAAAAAAAATAAAAAATGAATAAAATGACCCACATCTATCTAGCGATTTTAGGTTTGGTCCCATAGTAAAAGGTGTTCATAATTATGAGTACAATCTCCCATTTCGATTTGTCGCATGTTTTCAATTTCACCCTGTATATATTACTCTACAAAGTAAGCAAATGTCATTGTTTATAAAAAAATCAAAAAAACATATCAGCACGCCTCTCTCCCAGAAGGGTTAGGCAAAGTGTATCTATAGTAGGTACACTCACATTTCTCCAGGTATGTTTAAATCCCATGTAATATTATAAATAAAATAAATAAATAATAAAACCTTTATTTTCAGGCTACTTTGGCCCATAGATAAATACCTTACAGACTAATTTATATATTCTATTAGTACAATGTGTGTTAGTGTATAAACTTAAAACTAAGTTCATTTTTTTTTTTTATGGAAACATAATTATTTTAAAAGCTAACAGTATTAAAATAATAATATATACAAGTATATAAAAAGAAGGGGAAATAATCAAAGGGCATCAAAAAATTCATCCGCATCGCTGTCAACAGGAAACGTGCCCAAAAGACTGGCAGCATTGCCACGTTGTATGGCAGTGCTGATTCTTTGGCCAAAAAATAGGCCAGCCCTCTGGTCACGTGAAGAGTCGACCAACCGCTTGGCGATGTCTCGAAATATTAAGTGGGCACTCGGGCCCACTTAGTAGTGGGCAAACGGCTCAAACATATAAGTTCCAAAGACATTGGAGTATTTGCGCCGTTTGAGGTTTTCCGCACCTGCAGCAGCCGCCCCAGCACAGCTCACCGTGCTTGGAAGATGGGATGGCGCAAGGGTGTTGACACACGTTGCATCCCACACCAAAGGCCTACCAACCTTCCAAGGCATTATGGTCATTCCGTCTGATCTCTTCCCATCGTCGCGTGCCAAGCCATTAGGTTCTAATACAGCTGTCACCCCGGCGGTGACAAGAGCTCAACGGATGATGTCATTGATGCTGGCATGCCGTGCTATCCGGCCTGCGCTTTTACTGCAGGATAAGCCATGGTGTCCGAGGCAGTTGACACCTTCACCGCATTGGCGCGATGCGGAGCCACGCAAGGGACGCCCAGACGCAGACAAGTAGCGAGCCGGAAAGTGGAATCACCCAGCAAAGTGCCTATGTTGGGTGACGGTAGCGCCTGAAACCAGAGGCCTACTCCCACTCACCCACAGCCAGTAGGCGGGCACGCTCAGCAGTATTGGTGGACGTATTAATAAAATTATTCAGTACCAACCTGCAGAGCGAATCATCCCACTGCCTCTGGGAAGATGGGTTCGCGGGCCGATCTGTATCCGGGCAAGCCATTTTCCAGGCGTTCACCGCGTCGGCCAAGCACGGCACTTCAGAGACAACCAGAGAGGCGGCTAAAATCTTCCCGATCAACTTTTCGGTGCTGTGGACAGAGGACAGGAACGTGAGCTAATTAATACTGGTAATTTTGCGGATAATATAATTTTTTAATTTTTTAAACTAATTTAGTAAATCTCCCTTCACTCGAGCACTAATATAAAACTCGAAACACTCGAATATGGTGGGGCTAGCGTATTACCATCAACTGGGCCTGCTATTAAGAAATTCGTAATAAAAAAAAACCCAAGAACACTTTCCTCGACCTGGGAATCGAACCGCTACTTCTAGCGCTGCACGCTGGGCTACTGTACCACTAGTCCAACAAGCCAGACTTTTTTTTTCTTTTTTTTTATTCAAGCTTGAACAAGCTCGAATTTGACCACTATCTTGCCAGATGACAGTCATCAATCAGGTTAAGCTACGCTTGCCGCGGTTGGTCTGTGGATGGGTGACCATCTTTACATACCGTGACCCCTCCGTGCCTCGGAAAGCACGTTAAGTCCCGGCTGTCGTTCGTGGATCATTAACAGTCGTTACGGGTAGTCAGAAGCCCGAAAGTCTGACAACCAGTCTTAACAAGGGGTATCGTATTACAGTAACTGGGTTGTGGAAGTCAGATAGGCAGTCGCTCCATGTAAAATACTGGTATTCTACATGGAGCTGCACCCGGTTAGACTGGAAGCAGACCCCAACATAGTTGGGAAAAGGCTAGGCAGATGATGATGGAAATGATAAATGTTTGTTACTTTACCATACCGATCCTCGTTTTATATTGAAGCAGCATTTTCCTCGATCTCTTTGTTTGGGTACGTGACACTGGCAAAATTGTGGATACTCCTCTACATAATTGTGGATACTTCATAAACCACGGATACTTCATGTTTTGGATATATTCTTCTTTTCTATACATTTCAGTACGTTAGTTAAAAATCACAACGGTGAAGGAAAACATCGTGAGGAAACCGGCATGTCCTAGAACCAAAAATTCGAAGACATGAGACATCTACCAACCCGCACTGGGCACGCGTGGTAGATTACGGCCCACACCCTCTCAGAGAGGAGGCCTGTGTACCAGCAGTGGGAACATTCTAGGCTGATTATGATGGAGTTAAAAATGGACCGTCTATTTCAGGAAATTAATTCTGAAATGTTTTATACAAAGTTGTAATTGAAATAACTGAAAACCTCTCTGACAATTGCGAAAAAAATCAGTAGTCTGTTACATGCTTACAATATTTTGTCGAGTTAAACGAACTGTCTTTTATTTATTTATTTTTATCTATATTGTGTATATTGCAGCTAATTAGCTGATGCGTGTCTAATAGCTTAGAGATGTTCAATCTGTCCAGTCGATTCTTGAAGCAGTTTAGTGTGGGAGCCGATATTCTCCGACAGATCCTATTATTTGTATGGAGCATCTGACTTTTTTACATGACCTAAAGCGCGGTCACTGTCGGACTGCATAGGAAAGAAAGAGAAGCGCGATGACACAACCCTGGTAATTTAGTGCAAAATATGAAGCAATTATTTAATTACGAAAAATCTATTGTTTGGACTAAAAAAATAAAACACTAGTATTTTAGTACGTTGCTTGTAGAATAATCTGACAAAAAATCAGAATGATTGTATGTTTATTAGTATGGTTTTTATTGCAAAAAGAAAGTTTTTAGAGGTATCTTCATGACTTTTTTCTATCGTATCAAATTAGTTGTATTATGTTTTTAACACACTATCTATCTAGCATATATCCTGAAAAGTATCATACATTTTTCTGATTTTGTTTACTGTAGTCGATCATATATACTTTTATTGTTTCTAAAACTTTGCGTTTAGGTCCTGTAAGCCTCTTAGGTAAGAGGTTTCAGTTATTTCAAACACACCTTGTACAAGTCACGCAACGAGTTATGAGCGCTGACCTTGAAAAAAACAAGCGAAACAAACCCTTATTACTAAGACATAAGGGTTTGTGACGTTTGTTTTCTTCAAGGTCAGCGCTCATAACTCGTTGCGCGCAGTATATATTAGGCGTTGGTAAGCGTGGTGGCCCAATAAACGCATGAAGGTAAATTAGAGGTCCGGGAAATAATTTCAGACGGAAAATTAGACGTTTTGTATGAATGAAGAAAGAGGTACCTAATTGATATCATAATTTTGCCACTGCTAGGACACCGGTCTCCTTTCTTCGAGAGGGAGTGAGCTGTAATCCACCACGCGAGCCAAGTGCGGGTTGGTAGATGTCACATGTCTTCGAATTATTGGTTCTTGGACATGCAGGTTTCCTCACGATGTTTTCCTTTACCGGTTTGTGGGCAGTGGTGATGAAATTATTTACACATAGTAAAGAGCCTGCCTGGGTTTGAACCCACGATCTACAACTAATAAGTCGGGGCCGTTACTACTGGGCCACCACTGCACCATCATTGATAGTATTTTTCTCAGTATTTAGTAAAAGTAAAGTACAGACATCAAGCTACTACAATCTGTCAAATTTCTTTAATCGATTTTAAACTTTATCGCTAAAGCATAAGATTCAATGTTGATTGGGAAAATTTGACAGTTTCGGGTAGCATGATGTCATTGTGCTGGCGTCTGTACAACGCAAAAAGTACCTATGAGCAGTTTGTTAGTTCCATAGAAATGTAAATAGAAATATTCTTTCTTATATCTATGGTTAGTTCTTTTAAAACTTTTCCGTATGGCTCCGTAATATCTCTGAAAACTCAGACTTTTCTAGAAACGCTCCTGAAAGAAGCGATGACGTCATTTACGCTCAAAAGGCATCTTTAAAATACGTCGTTGCACGTTACATTGTAAAGTGGACAGCAGTTTCTCACATATTGTATGTGAGGTGGACATAGAGATGTATCCTCCTTTGTTCGCTACATTATACATGTCATTTTCTCATAACTATACGAGTTTTATGACTACCACAGTAAATGTTTTTTTTTTTAATTACAGCTGAGCATAGCAACACATAATTCAGTATACGATCTCATTTCTTAAGCGATTAATGGAATCTTTTATTGCCAGATTAGCAAAGTTAATTCCAAAACTTCTTTATTTCTTTTGTAAGTACCAATAGAATTTTTGACTTACTGAAAGAATGTTTTAATAAAGATTTTTCATGTCTATCTTTAGTTTTGATGATGAATAAGTCGCATGAATATCACTTAGGTATGCATAAATACTTGTCATTGTAACATTGTAAACCAGGTAAACGTTAAGTAGGTACCTACCTTATTTTTGTTGTCGGGGGAAACAAAAAAAAGGCACCCGACCTCCAGGGAGGGGAGGTCGGGCAGTGTGGGATTTTTACTTCACTAAAACCAACCACCATAAGCACATAGGGGTGGCCCCGGTTCCTCTTAAAAGATCAATTCCGGAACCCCCCCGTGCAAGACGACCAATTAGGTACCTAACTAATGAATTAAATCATTAATATTAATTGCTCGGATTCCCGCATTCCTGTAGGCATGTAAATGGGCATAAATATTATAAAGTGTAATAACAGATGCATCAGAATACCTAAACTATGCTCAAATAGAAGCTAACAAACCGTAAACATTTATTCAAATTCAGCAAAACTTAGCGTAACAAGTTTCATAACGCTTCAAACTAAACTCCATTACCTGTCCGTAACGACCTAATTCAAATTAATGTACCTTGAGCGGGAAGACCTAACTATTGGTGGGACTACGTATTGGGCGACGCTCCCTCGCGCCATAGGCAGATGAATAAAATTGGTGACAGTTTGACATGCAGTACTAACAATGTATGGGCAAGAGCGTGCCGTTCCATTCTCGCACCTATGCTTTGCGTGCTAAGAACTAGGATACTCTGCCTCACGTGCACATTTGTACGCAGCGGCGTGCTCCCACCACGGCGCAGGCGCGCCGAGATGCGCGCGCATATATTCACCAACGCTTCGCCGGAACACCAGTCAATCCTTAGATCGCTAAGCGAAGCGATCGAATCAGTTGAGCGAACCGATACATCGCACTTGAACAACACTACACTCGTTTGCGCGCGTTACACAGCGTTCGCGTCAAGGGATTCAAATTAAGGTATTGTAAATAAAATATTTATTTATGATAGGGTTTTTTTTAATATTTCCGAGTGCGTTCGGTGTGGTGCATGTTGTATGTTGCCGGGTGGTGCGTCGTGCTCGTGCCGGGTGTGGAAACTCCCCGGCACGTCAGCACGTGCCCGCGCAGTGTACGCGCGCTCGACCACCTCCTCCGGCTGCAATGCGAATTGCATCAGCTCCGACCAAAATATTTGTAGTTGACACCAAATGCGCTCGCGGTCTACCTGCTTTGCGAACTTTTATATGGCGAAATTACTAAAACAAATTAAGCTCAGTCGAACTGTCCCAAAATTTATATAACATGTTACGTTTTCAACACGTAACTACTCTTAATTTAAAGATTTAAATAATTTAGAACAGCTAAGTAGTAGTGCACGTGAGTTTTATGTCATACTAAGTATAACATAAAAGTTTTGTAAGCAACTCGGTTGGGTTCATAAGAGAAAACTGGATCGTAACTGGTAGGACAACTGAAACCTGTCCAAATTATAAAGGACAGGAATTATTTAAAGACTCGAAAGTTTTAACTTCAAAAGTTCTCATACACGACCAGATTGAACTATAGCATTTTAATTTTAATAAGGTTTTTAGTAAGGATGTCGGTATTATGAATTCGTAAGAAAATATTTTGGCTACAAGTTAATTCTACGTCGAATTAATATCAAACAGCGTAATAAAAGTTGCTTCGTCTTATGGTAATTTTATGAATAACGAGGTAAACAATGAATAGGCAACGTCTTGGAGTGGAACTCGACTCTCAGCTAGCTAACAACAACAACAGTTAACACATTAGCATGTCTAATTATAAGTTTCTATGTAGGTACTCAGTTATGTTTTAAATGCAGCTCTTTAGTTCTGCGTGTTGTGGACATATAAAAACGTTATTCAAAGTAGAATTTCTAATGATAGCACCTAATCGAACAGAGTGTGAAATAAAAACACATAGTGTGTCAGTAGTTGATAAGAAGTCGAAATACTCGTAATAATCGATAAAGGGGCAGGGTCACTGTATTATTATAGTAGATAAAGTGCCTGCCTACCAACAACTCACCATAGAACGACACTACAAGAACTTGGGTGCCATCTTGCCATGCCAAAAGTAATTTCAAGTAATGTGTTGGCACCAACAGCTCTGCTTACGCTATTAGCGATCATAGGCGCGATGTTATGTGTGTAAAAATAGATGCTTATCGTTATTGGCATGTGTTGAAACATTGCTAGCAATTCGTTTGGTTCGTAGAGTAAAAAATGAGGAGTTTTTCATCGTAGTTACACGTTAAATGAAATAGCTTAGTAGATCAACCTTCGATGTACTGATTTCATAAAGTTCCCAATACGTATTTGCTCGCAAACTCTTTATAAAAGATTTTATCGTAAAAGTTTAAAAAGTAGTTAGGGCTGAGCCTGAAAGTTTTTCTCCACTAATCAAACACCCCGAAATTAAATTCTGTAAAATGGATATCGGAATAACCATTATACTTGCGCAATAATAAAAAAATAAGCTAGGATGGAGTCGGCATTTCATTACTGACTAGCCCTGAGAAGAAAGCGAAACTAACTCAAGGGCAACAAGATTAAGTGAGGACCATGTAGATCCGTGTTTGAAATAGTCTTTTGAGGAAAGGACCACACAAATGTGAGTGGACCTAGTGCCCAGTCAGTTGAAGCATTAAGTCTATAATCGTGGAGCACAATTTAGGATGTACCAAACAAAGGACATTTCAGTAGGCCACATAAAAGTATTCAAAATGACTGACCATCATTATAACTAACAGAGAAAGAACAAAAAAATTAAAAGGAAATGACCTACATGGTACTCACAGTCACAATAATTAAAGTATACTTAGGTACTACTTTTCAAAGTAAATATTCAAGTTATTTTGTATGTAACATTTAGCCATGTCTGCAATGTATACAAAAATGGTAGCTAAGTTTTACGGTTTTACCACAAGGCTTAGCAGAGCCAGCAGATCAATCCGAAGCTTTTTGTCTTCTAAATCCGTCTCCGGTAAAGTTATTAATCAACGAAAAGATCAGTATTCAAAAGTTTATTTTCATGGTGGAGCTACAAAAGCGTTGCGACGCGAGAGCTATCTCTCAATGCCACCACAAACTTTATTTACTGCTATACAGTTTCGGCGTAGTTCTGAATATAGGATTTTCGAGAGTAATAAAACGGGTAAAAAAAGTGTACATGTGCCGGATGCGGCCCGCTGCGTGTTTCAGTGTTTCAGTCTGTTCAGTGCTGGCAAGAGGTCACTCACATACTCACATTCTCGAGTAGTGCTCTATCGTACAGCGAGCACCGAGCGCTCGCCTCAGCGAAACTCCCGTGCAATAAAAACAAAGAAAATAAATGAATCATTCCTTCCTCCGTCGTACGGTCGACGGATAAATAAACCAATTTAGTTTTCTGCCCAAAACCTTCAATCGATCGTCTTATTTCTATAAGTACTTGGAGCGCTACCTGCTCGCGAAGTGGATCATCCGGCTTTTTTGCGGGTTGCAGACCAAGAGCGAAGCTAAGTTAGTTTAGCTTAGCTTGCATAGCTGACGCAGTTTTTCATACTTGTGTGCAAACTGCAAACTATGCCACATGTATGAAGAACTGGCTCAACTATGCGAGCTAAACTAAACTTACTTAGCTTAGCTCTTGGTCTGCAACCCGCAAAAACCTAACTCCGAAATGTTTTCAATAACTGTGGAACTAATATTTATGATGTCTTTATAGTTTGGTTGTTTCTTGTGTTTGATATTTTATATGTACTGTAGTCCCTTCGTCGCGTCGTCGGAGCAAACTGTGTCAAGGACTCTTTGCTCAAAACCCGTGCACGATATCGCGAGTATAATATCCCCATACTAAACTATTCATTCCAACTCTCAGCGGGATTTCAAAGCCGTTCGGACTTCGCGGTTGGGCCAGTTAAAATATTCAAGTTCTACCTCTAATATTCAAGTTTTACTTTAATATTTCCTATTTTACCATTTATTTATTTATTTTGCCATTTATGTACACACACATAATATAAACAGACAAGAAAAACAGAACAGAGAAATAGGTACAAAAGTGATCTGCCGGGTCAGCGGGATTGTCCGAAAGGGTTACCGCTGGCCCGGAACATAAAGGGCTAAGGAAGGAACACGGGTGGGTTTTAGTCAGTAAGAGTCTGACACTCCCTTCCGCTCCACCCAGAGCGGGAGGAGTCATTTGATGATTTCCCATCCACAAAAAAAAAAAAAAAAAAAAGGTACAAAAGTGATGCTTATTTCATAAGAAATCTTCCAGCATGCCTGCGATAGGACAGTAAATAGAGAGATGTAACATCTCTCACATGATGATGACTGATGATGATGATGATGTCTTACATTAAAATCAGTACATAAAATATTTATATACTGTACTGTACGCCACTAAGTATTTACCCTAGGACCTAAATAATGTAAACCATACTAATATTATAAATTCGAAAGTAACTCTGTCTGTATGTTACCTTTACACGCCTAAACCACTGAACGGAGTTCGATAAAATATGGCAGAGAGATTATATTGCATTCCGGGGAAGGACATAGGATAGTTTTTATCCCGATATTCCCACGGGATCGAACTTATGCGGATGAAACCGAGGGCCCTGCTAGTAGTAAATATATTAGAACCTGAAAAGAAAACAAAACATGAACAGACATTGAGTTTCATTCAAAACATAATTATCTATTAAATAAATGGAAATATGAATAGACTCAGTAACGAAATAGTTTTCGACTTTTGAGTCGAAAACTATGCGGCCTAAAAAAAAGAAAAGTGTTTGAGAATGTGCAAACTGCGCTCTTTCATATGATATCCCACATGCCCTTGTAGCCCCACTTTGAATTTTTCAGATCCCTTTCAGTCCCTGTTGCAAAAAATATACATATATTTTTATTTCTTTCTTATTTGCAAAATATTTGGGCAAACGTCATCTAAAACTGTTCCAAATTTCAAGTTGACGACTGTCAAGTTTACAGTTGCATTAGGAGTTCTTGAGATATCCAGCTGTGACAGACAGACAGACTGAGTATCACCATAAGAGTTCCGTTTTACCATTTTGGTACGGAACCCTAAAAACTATTAACAATAGATACTCTATTGTTAATAGTTTTCAACTAATTTACAAATGACACTTAATTACTATTTGTCCAAAGATGTTTGCTGATGTCTAGAACGGAACAAAATGTTCCGTATTTAATTATTTGTTTGAAGAACTCGTCTAGTCCCATGGTAGGCTTTCACTATGTGTAACATTGTTTTAATTAAATAACTTTATTGTTATATAATGAGAAATCCATCTTGTTGTAACAAGGTTGCGCTCTTACATAATTATTATGTTCTTACACACTGAAATTTTATGAAAACTTAATATTTTCAGGATTTTTTAACCTGTTCAGAAAAGGCATTTTTATAACCCACGATCACCTTAAAATCAAAAAGATACACTTAACAGTCTGACCCAATTACTTACAATTCCGCGTACAGAGTTCCTTGTAGTGCCGCCGGTACCGTGTTGATACAAAAAGTACCCATTTAAAACGCAAGGTAATTACCTACTACAGCTGCTTATTAGCCACTAGAGTTCCGTAAACATTTGCGTCGTTCTTGTTACGGTAACCTTGACTTTAGAATTAAACATTTTAATTAATATGCAGCTGAATGTCGTTCGATTAGGGCAAAGAGAATTTATACAGTCTTTGGATGAGGGCCTTGTAACAAAAAAAAAACTTGTAACTAAAAAAAATATTGTGTACCTAATCTAAGACTTCGGAGTGGTCAGTGTTATCGTTCAAACTAACGCTTGTTTTGGCTGTTATCAGAACCCAACCGCGTTGTTGATCCCTTGACCTAAAAACGACACTATTGCATAAATTGTTACTAATCTACGAGTAAATGATCTATAGTATATCTCTAGTTAATATATATCTCTAGTTATTTCGATAATCGGGTCTTTATTAACACACATGTTCTCATTTGTAACAAGAAAGTCCGCAATAGGTACTTAATATTATCGATCGCATCTGATACCTATTCAATCAAGTGGAATCCAAGCTATGAGTCTTGGCAACCCACTTACTATTACAAATGATTGTGTATACTTACCTACCAATAAGTGAATAATTATGTGGAAAATGTAGTAGGTACATCCCGGAATAATAATATGAATATCAATGATAATTAATTACTGTTTGTTAAGATAACAGACATTTACCACCGTCTGCTATTTTTATTAACTAAACTAAACCAGTTCAAGGGCTCCTACGCAAATATTTAGGTTTAAAATCTAAAATAACTTTTATTTCGTAATTCAGTTTTAAGAACGCTTTTTACACGTCCAAATTCGAATCACAGTATTTTTTGTGTTAATGTTATCGTCATTATTGTACATATTATTCTCAGTTCTAATTATATCGCTGAGTAACTTAATTGCTAATTAAATTCCAATGAATATATATTAATAGTACCTAATACCCGTAATACCATAATAATGTAATCAGAGCTGCTCAAATATTTAGAGATTTTTACAAACAAAAAAAAAATCTGAAAATTAAGAACACTAGATACTTACTTATTTAATATCAGTTTAAAGTAGGTAACATAAAATACTGCAACTAACTTAGACTGAAGATTGAAAAATTTAAACTTTCTCAAAATATACCAAAATATTATTAATTGTATAATTATTATTACCACAAAATAATGATTGGGCAATGCAATAATGATAAAGCGCCGACCGGTACACCGGTGAGGTTAAGTTTGGCTCCGGCGTAATATCTGCAGGTCAAGACCGCTTGGGTGTATCGCAAAAAGTTGATAGTTCCAGTTTGTTAATGACGAAACGAGTGGCACGAGAAAAGCATGTTTGTATTATTTCTCGACCTATATGTATATAACACGATAATGACATACTAAGCGACGATTACTTGAGAATAAGTTCTACATTCGCACATTACTTATCTGCTCTGCGCTAGTTTTCCACGGCAATTTCTGAAAGAAGGCTATTTCAATTTGAACAAGGACTATTTTAATTATCGTACTGCTGGTAGTTGTCGTTTTTAGCGTCTTTCCTTGTTCGTTTATGTACTTATAAAGGTCCAGCGAGGATAACTACAAAGTGCACATAATTTAGATCGTCTTCCATACTAGAGTGACGTGAGAATTTTCTATGACTACATAATAGTCTTCCACCGTGCGGCTACCTTGAGAATTATAAATAAACTCTGGAATCATACGGGAATTACAGCAAAGTGCAGTATCATGTTCTTGAGAACCGAACACAAAGGTATTTGAACTGCATAGATATCAATGACCGAATTATTTTTGATCTTCATACGCCGCGTTTATCTCCGATCTTTAAATACCTGCGTAGCGGGCTACGATTTCTTTGTTAGCAACTACTTCGGAAAGGTACTTAGAGTCATTGTTTGATTAGGAAGATTCTGAAAGTTACACAGCAATTTCAAAACATAGGATTGATAAACAAAGGGTAGTATGAAAATATATTCGTAAGTAAATCTCAATAATATTGAGCATTTTCCACGGAAATATTTACGTGTATCTACGGAACTAGCGGGAGCAAGCCTAGATATTTATATATTCGATCGGCGCTACTGGCCGTTTCATTCACGCATTATATTTTTTCCCGCACGTGAAACAAATATAAACACGTTCTAAATACTAAAAAAGCATCCACCCGTCCCGTCGGGAGAGCAATGTTAGCATCAGCTGAGCACACCGCAGCCAGCGGCCAAACACTCGTGCGCGGCGTGAACGTGAAACAGTCATCGCCCTCCTATTATGACAAGGCCAAGGACTTGAGAACTGTGTAATAAATACTAAACAAAACACACAGCTGTACAACAAAACACACTGAGTAATGTGTAGGTGTCAAATCGAATGCATAAAGCTTTTGTTATCCCATAGTTACCGGATAGGTACTTACGCATGAGCATCACATAGATATCAACGTGACTAGCACGTAGGCTTGAACAGGAGAACAATACTAATGAAGTGCCACTAATCAGTCAATTGTCACGCTCGGGTTCGTGATCCATTGTGAGGCAGCCACGGTCAGCATATTAACAACAAATCACACACTTTAATACCTCTCCCGAAGTCCCGACAGCAAGGCATTCGTTCTCACAATGAAAAAATTGCGTCACTTCGTTATCATCGGCATAATACAAATGAGCCATTACATTAACCCACATAGATATACTAAGAGACATGTAAAATGTCAACACTTGATAACCGGAGTGTGTACAGTATAACGCCTGATACGAAAACATCGATGCATTGTAATTACGACTGAAAACAGGAATGGCGGTGATCAATGTTTTATAAATAGTGCCGCGGTGGCCCGTGGTACGATTTGGATTTCTAGTGCATTTCCTTAATGACGTATGCGTTAGATCTGTGGTTAGTAGATCGACTTTACTCATTTTATAACAGCAATTTGCTATGCAACGCGCAACGTAGCAATGCTGCCAGCGTTTTGGTTTCTGGACACTTTTCCTGTTGACAGCGATGCGGACGAATTTTTTTATGCCCAATGATTCTTGACCCTCTTTTTTGATATACTTGTACCTATATACATAATAATATTATTATGTTAAAACTATTAGCTTTGAAATTATGTATATATTATAAGTATTGTAGATTGATATAAGACCTAGTTTATGTTTATTACTGTTTATATCGTTATGTCGATGTGTGATTGACATTATGATTGTGATGTTCATTCACGATCGTGAGATAAAACAATACAAGTTACACATTATGCGATTTCTATTATGATCTCTAGTTGGCATGTTACTAATGCTTTTGAATGACTATCGCGCCATAATTGTCACTGTCATGACACCTATATTAACTTACATACATATTAGTTGTTTCATTAATTATGTTTGTTCCTGTTATACATTATTTGCGGCTATTGTATAACAGGATGGTGTCAATTATTATAGTTCTCAGATGTTAAAAGGAAATGCGGTCGGAGAGACTTTTGATAAAACCTAAGTAAACAGTCGTAATTCGAGGTTTGACCCTCGCCTATTTCCTCTTCCAATATTGGACCAATTTAAAAGATATATCATAAACTGAATAAGAGGGATATAAACTGTGTCCCTATGTATTTCTTTTTTCATTCATATTTCTCAAATTTGTACACCAGGCCTCTGTTGAAAGCGATATAAATCGGCATTTTTTGAGGGTTCTAGTGCTTACAAAAATAATGTATCATCAAAAAGGTAAACATATGGACATACAAGTAGTTAATATTTATTATTCTGTAAAAATCATTGCTCTATGGTCATTAACTAGAAATAAAACAGGCGAGACCGTTATTATGGAGAAACGTACAACCCGCAATCTAATCAATTTCATTCTGGGTCTGTAACATAACGTTATATGTATTCTTAAGTATTAGCAAACAGTCACAGAAGTTTCAAGTTCGAGTATGTAATTAACACTTAGTCAATGACACCTCCGTTTGTTACCGACTGGTAATAACTGGAACAAAATGATTCTGATCTTGGAAATGTTTATTAATCGTGCATTATACGTTTGTTCAAAAGATTCACACAAGTAACATTATATACATACCGTAGTCAGTTTTCACCTGAATGAAATAAGTTATCATCGTAGAGGTGGAAAAAGGAATATTAACAGAAGTGTCCATAAAGTTTTTCACTTTCATGGTGTGGAAACGTATAAAGTAATAACCATAATAATCGAGCTCTCTACTAATGTAGTGGCGTCTAATCTGAAACGAATGGCGGTAAACTTGGGCCTGCGGCGAACATCAAACAAATTCATGATAATAACTAGGTATTATGTTTATCGATCGGATGGCTTAACCTCAGTTCTATCTGTGGGTTACAAAAAGAACCGAAATTTTGTTTACCATTTGATAATGTTATGGATTATTTGCGTTTCTTTTCTATATATTTTCCGTAGATCCATAGTTTTTTGTTTCGGTAGGTTTATTTGTTTATTATAGTTAAAGTCAGTCCTCCGCTACCCGTAAACAACAACATGTTTATTTTTGTCCCTATCAACAAAATAATCGTACAGCGCATAGCAATAATGATGATCGTGGAAGAAGCCAGCAGGTAACGAGAAATTTTCCGTACTAGCGGGAATTTTCCTAGATCCACTATACGTTTGCCAATAACCATGAGTTGCGGTACAAGATTCCTAGTGTATTTGCTTTCATACGTACAAATTACGCGATATGTTTTATTAGAAGCGCCGCGCACCGTCGCCATGTAGAATTATAGTGTTTGAGCTAAACGAACCGCGCGCAAATTACTTTTTCTTAATGATGGAATTCAATTAGTCTTATGAAATATCCGTTTTAGGTATTGGTGAAATAATGACTTATGGTTAATCACACTAATATGTATTATAAAAGCGAAAGTTTGTGTGCTTGTATGTTTGTTACTTCTTCACGCTCAAACGGCTGGACCAATTTTAATAAAATTTTGTATGGAGTTAGCTGACACCCTGGATTAACATAGGCTACTTTTTATCCCGAAATTCCCACGGGATCGACATTTATGCGGGCGAAACCGCGGGGCGCATCTAGTATGTATTTTAAAAGAAAGTTTGTGATGTATGTTTGTTTACTTCACGGACATACGGCTAGACCAATTTTGATAAAGTTTGGTCGTATGGAGGTAGCTGATACCCTAAATTGTGAATTTTTATCGCGGATATCCCCACGGGAGCGAGTCTTATGCGGGTGAAACCGCGAGGCGCAGCTAGTATAGAATAATTTCTGTTCTGAATTCTCCTAAATGAACTCTATTGTGTTCTAAGTCAATATTGTAACTTTTGTTCGTTACCCCCATTTCCTTAAATGCCTTGTCTTTTATGTGGAAATCAATTTGTTGTAATAATCGCCTGCGTCGGCCCGTCGCGCGCCGGGCACATAGTAGTAGGTATTGCGTGAGTCGCGCGTCGTGAAGAGTGGTGGGCAAACATACGCGTCACCGGTCACCGCAGTTTGGGCAACACTCCAATCGATTTCGACAAATTACCATCGTTGCTTATGTCAAGGGTCTGTTTGTTTTATTGACGCACAGGTAACTGTTGCGTACGAAACGAAACAATTTAAGTTACGTTCTTAACAAAATTATTGACATGCTTTGTCAGAAAAACATTAATTCGTTCCGGTTGTATTTACCTTTAGCTTAACTGCCTCGGCTTATTTTAAATTATTTTAGTTTTGGATTGTTGTTTTGTTACTATTGTTGTGCTCTGGACGCTTTTAATGCGTACGTCTTTTTTATTCTTTACATATCGTCCTCAAATTATATGTATAATTATAATTTCAAAACATGATGCAACTAATATTTTGTAACTAATAATTGTAACTAAAAAGAGTGTCCATGGACTTTCTTGCCCGTTCTTCTCCATAGGTACCTACGCTTTGGAATGAGCAACTAGGTTCATATTTTCTGACTGACCTACTTCTTGACAATTCAAAAGTGCCTGTTAATGGTTCAATTGAAATAAATGCTTTAAGTTTGAGTTTAATAAGGTACAATGCTAATTGCATAAGAAGGAAAGATATTTAAAAAAAATTTGATATCTGATTCAGAATACGAGCCCGACGAAGTCATTGATATTTAAAGTCTTTGACTTATCTCGGGACCCCAGGGTGTCGGACCTTTGGAAGGCGTACCAGGGGACGAAGCTTTAGACAATTTAAATGATGAGGAGGCACCAACCGATGCTTATCTGTATGTACTCTGCAAGTGCACCCAGGGACAACTCCCAGTTGGTGCAGGACTATTGCAGTACATGGAAACAAAATATATTAGGGTTTGGGTGGCTATATAGTGGATCTGTTACCTTAAACTATGAAAGGACTATGTCCCCTGCCTGACCAATGAAAATAATTCACAGATAAGATGGCAGGCTAGTGACGGCTGACTAGTCACCCCCTGCCACCTTATCTTTTAAAACGGTCGACAAGGGGGCCACATGTCTTGAGGTGCTTATGAGGAGTGGAGAGGTTCATTAATAGATATTATTATTCGCTATTATTCCAAATTTGTTGGCACATGTAACTTAGTCGTTGTTATTTATTTATTCATGTTAAATAAAGAACAAGAATTTATATATTTTTTCTTTGTCGTCTTCCTAAATAAGAAATACGGAAAGGAAGTTACTTCCGGAATAAAGTGACAATGCTAATTTTCTAAAATCATATAGATAGGTATAAACATATTATGTTTGGCCTTAAAACATGTTTCTTGTATGAAGAGTCAGGCATTTATTTACATATTCTCTCAAAATGTCAAGGAAAATGTATGTAAATATTATGTAATCAAACTTAAGCCGTCTACATAATAACTACTCGAACGTATCGTTATTGTAAAAATATACGCCGTATCAAAGAATTTTATTATCAACTGTTTTCACTGACAGCATTTTATATTTCCTGTTTAACTACCGATACCTATTGGCTTTTATAAACATATTTTTTCCTCCTACAACATAATAATATGGATATTATGTACATTATCTGTCATATTTGTTTTTTTTTTGCTGAGCTATATTATTACCATCGTGTTCACAGCATGAGCTAAATGTTCTTTTTTTTGTTACAGATTTATACGTTTTTATAAGGCGTGAAGATGGCTGATGGTCACGGAAAAATAGAAGGTAAGCTGATACTTAGTGCCCACTTACTTACAGTTGTTGTTCATAAACTAAATCCATTAAGAATAGAAACTAACTTCACAATAAAATTAACGAAACTATTTTTGAAAATGATTTATTCAGTTTTTTATACATACTTTTGCTTTAACATGGTTTTTTAAGTAGCTATTACGTTATTATATAATAACATAATTAAGTAGGTTCTTAATTGTGACATTCTCCGACATAACCGGCATGAATTTTTAAGTGACACTCGTTCTAGGTAGAAACGTTGGTTGCGGCCTGAAACTTTTATAACCTGAACCCAGTTAAAGTAAGAAGGTACTTTGACTGGGTTCAAGTTATAAAAGTTTGTGTTCCATTTGGGATTTATGTGTTACTTCAAAACTCAAATACTAACTAGGCCAAACCAAATTGGAACGTTATTTCTGGATCCGAAACCTCCAAAGCTTGTAGTAAACTGAACGAGAGAGTTTTGTACAGAATATGGGCCCAAGAAAATCTGTTACGCACATTATTGAAAAACATGGCAGTTTGTTCCTAAAACTCTCTAGATTACTGTAGTATTGTTAGGTTCACTTCGTTTAACCGGATTATTTACCACAATAAACCTTTTTGTTTTGTTGATAAAATAGATTATTCGTTCATGTTCCATTTGTTAAACGTTCGATTAAGCCGAAGGGTTATTCTGTGCCGAAGGCAAGGTTTGCCGAAATCAGTTGTTACAAAGGGAATTCAGTACAATGTATGTAGGTAGTGTCGGTTTTCTATATCGTAATATTATTCTCACCTACCGCAGCCTGTAATTAACACTTTGTGACCTCTTTAAAGGAGTTAGCTATCTGTTTATTTATTTACTTCACCTTCGTTCATTAAGTTTGTTTTCCTCCAAATCGTTTATAATTCGATATGGTATAAATTGCAATAATCACGACGAATTGATGAAATTGATGGATAATTACAGTATTTTGTACCTCCCTTTCTTGCTAGGTAAATCAATTTTTCAATCAATCTAACGACTGATGTTTAGACAGTTTCTTGTGTTGTGCCATAAGTAAATGAGTTGTATGATCATGTATTAATTAAGGTCCTTATATAAATACAAAACAAAAGTACCTATTTTTTTCTAACAACAAGAAATTATAAATTGCTGTAGATTGTTAATCCATCAAGATTTAAACTCTGACGATGTAGGTATTAATAAAATTCATTTTTAATTAACAGATAACCCGAAGATAATGTCGGGCCCAGTGCTCGTCAACTCACCCAATGCGGTGCTGTCCAAAACCCTGTTGGCAAGGTACAATGACCTCCCGATCCCCGCAGACAAGATTTTGGCGACATACATCTGGATCGATGGTACTGGCGAGCATTTGAGGTGCAAAGATCGCACATTGAACTTCATTCCTAAGCAACCCAAAGGTAAGAGTTTTATTACTAAGTCAATTACACCCACAATTGGCCAGTTATGTTTGTCCCATGTATTAGCGGGCAAGCTTGTTGCCATCAACCGGGCACACAGCAACTAGCGAAATGTGTGGATGTATTAACGGGCAAGCTTGTTACTATCAACCGAGCACACAGCAACTAGCGAACTGAGTGGGTCTATTAGTGGGCAAGCTTGATGCCATCAAACGGGCACACAGCAACTAGCGAACTGTGTGGGTTTATTAGCGGGCAAGCTTGTTGCCATCAACCGGGCACACAGCAACTAGCGAACTGAGTGGGTCTATTAGTGGGCAAGCTTGATGCCATCAAACGGGCACTCAGCAACTAGCGAACTGTGTGGGTTTATTAGCGGGCAAGCTTGTTGCCATCAACCGCGCACACAGCAACTAGGGAACTGTGTGTAGTGTTTTAGTGTACCTACATAAACATGGTGATGTTATGTCATGTGAATATGTACCTACTACAATTAATATTTTTCATGAAACATAGTATAGACTATGTTTCATGAAAAAAATATTCATTGTAATTTATTATTAAGGCCTCTCGTTGCAGTTACAAATCCTGAAACTGATAAGTCAGTCACGGTTTTAATTCATAACAACACCCCTCTCTTTTTCTCGGGGGTTAAAAACTCATAAACATGACTGATGAAATGTGGCACATCCATTGAAGCCATGGCAGTGTTTTATTACGTCCTCATTAACGAGCTAATTAGCAGAGTTTAGGTAAATTGTTCAGCCTTCACTGAGACGAGCGGCGCTGATCTGTAAACAAGATGGTATTTTACAAAACAAAACTGTTTTATAAACTCCCAAGTTGCAATTTAATTTTTTTTTTCACAGCGTTATTGTTTGATAAAAGTGACCAGAAGTTTAAAAAAAAAACATTCCTCTTGGATCTTTAAGTTTACCGAAACATATTAACATTGTTTGTTGTTTATGGCTGATTTTTTTATCATCAGACAAATTTTATCTAAAGAACAAAATATTATGTCAGTTTGACATACCTATTACGAAAGTTGTGCAAACTGCAATGTTAATCCTCAAATAAAAGTTATCTGATTTTGGAAAATCGGCCCTAAGTCAATTATAAAATGAAACAAAAGATGTCACATCCAGTAAATCACGATAACATACACAGTGTAAGAGCATTGCTCTTCTAGGAGTAAGGACTTTTTGATGAAAACTTAAAAGGTTTCAAACCAATATTGTCCACAAGCAGTCATAGAAATGTTACGATAGAATTCATTGACTATTCCTAGTTCATTGGAAAGTTGTTGTCTACAGTAAATTAAGGTCATACATAGCACACGTATCAAATCGAAAAGGAATCGGCACCGTATCGCCTTTCGCCTCACTGTCCAACAGGCGTCAACCTAACGTAAACACGTAACCAAAGCGGATCAGAAGCTCCGATACGTTGACTCGGCTACGGCTAGGCGACGCCGCGCTTACGGCTCGCCGACCACTGGTTGATGGTGCAGCAGGCAGGCCGGAAGGGTGAGTGGGGCAAGAGTGGAAGTAGAGACGTAACCTCGGGTACGGAGAGACGTAACGCACCGCACCGCGGTTTGTGAGCTTGTCCCGAGGCGAGGCGATTACGTTACGATTCCGATTAGTGTGCGTTGCAGTAGGGAGTTTCAATACTGAACGGCTCGAGTTGATACGGTGCCGATCCCTTTTCGGTTTGATACGTGTGCTATGACCTTTAAGTGTACACAGTCGTGTGTACACTTAATATATCAGTTTAAGGGCCTGTGCAGATCACGTTTTTTAAACGCGCCGCTGACGCGCGTTTGTAGCGATACAGACGCGATACGCACGCGAGTCAGAACTGGCAGGCACTGCTCTATAGGATAAAAGCGCGCCGTCGACGCGACGCACGTTTCTAAAACGCGCTTTATCGGTGCGTTTAAAAAACGTGCTGTGCACAGGCCCTAATTGCATTCTACACTTAACGTTGGCTATTCTACCTGCCAGACCACGAAATCACCGTCTTAATCATGATATTCATTACAGATCTTCCGATTTGGAACTTCGATGGCAGCTCCACCGGACAGTCGGACGGGCACAACTCTGACACGTTCCTGTGCCCCCGTCAAATTTACAAGGATCCTTTCAGACGTGGCAACCACATCCTAGTTATGTGCGACACGTATAAATACAACATGGAGCCCACAGGTGCGATAAAACAAACTCAAACTCAAAGCATTTATTTCAATTAAACCATTTACAGGCACTTTTGAATTTTCAAGAAGTCGGTCAGTCAGAAAATATGAAGCTATAGTCGGACTTTTAATTAGCTTTTGTGTTACTTAAATGACTCAAATTGGCGTCTTTTTGTTTTTTCGCGGCCATCAGCCAAGTCTTGTCTTTCTAGTAGAGAATAGTGTAACAAACGAAACTTATTTGACATGCATATCTCTAAAATCGGTCCGAAATTTTTAATGCAGCTAATTAAAAGTCGGACTTTAACTGCCCTGCTGATAGTAGGATCAGCCGCAATGGCACATTCAAGTCAATGAAAGACATAATAATATTACCAGGTTAATGGTAGCTCTATGTTACATAGAATTCACATCTGTGCTTTATGCAATTATACAATACTAAGGAAATTGAGTTTATACAATGCAAAGATAGTCTTATCAATCTTCAGCAGCTTCAACACTATTTTCAAAATCAATTAGCTGTGGATATGGAGCAGGCCTAGCATTGAGCCAGGTTTTTTATCAGCGATGTAATCCCCTAACTTATAATATTCTGCATAGTGTGCGTTTTATACAAGTCTTAAATTCGACTCAGTCAGTTGAGAATGTGTGTGAACAATATTCACATTTTCACAAACAGATTTCTCGTCATTCCTTTTCAAACTCCAACTCAAAACATTTCCAATATTTGGCTAATACGTACGCGCCGTAGACTAAGTCGCGGTACATTAGTCATCGGAGGTTCACTATCACAATTACGCATTTATAGACTATGGTAATTGTTTGACAGCGCGACCGACCTGCGCATCGATTTGTAAACGTTAGTTTAAATTAACGTTGACACAAATGCTCGTAAGGAAGAAAGTCATCACGAACATTAAAGGTCTCCTGTATGATTGATATTCATGTGGGAAATGTTGCCTTGATTGAGCAATACATTAAGGGGGAAGCGCTAAGGGGGAGCACACGGGCCGCCGGCCACAACCACAAAACGATGCCACCGATGATATTTCCTGTAGTTTTCATACATTTTATACATACTCGCCGCACACGGTTGACGCCAGTGGCCGCCACACGCCACAAATCGTCGTTCAATCGTCGTTCTAGCTTCTCTTGGTGGCGTTTGTGGCTGTGGCCGGTGGCCCGTGTGCGTGAAATTCAAATTTTCTTACGATTTTTGCAATTTGCAGCTCGGTGTCTGGGTGTACGTTGATTAAAATATGACTCGCAACTGTAACAAATATTTATTTACAGAATTATAATCATTAGAATCAGTAATACAACTTGTTAGGTTTATTATAATCCTAAATGTCAAGATTTCATGAAATAGTCATTCATTAGGATTACTTGGTCTTAGAGAGTTATGTTGTTGACTTTAATGATTATAATTCTGTAAATACTTAGTCGTTACGGTCGCGAATCATATTTTAATCAACGGACACCTTATTCATAACCAGCAAATCGCAAAAAACGTAAGAAAATTTGAATTTCGCGGGCTACCCTGGCGCTTTGGCCTTAAGTTGAGATAGTAAGAAACAGAAGCTATTCTTCTACCAGACCATGTAGCCTACTGATAGTTTAATTTCAAATTGCTATATGATTTCCGTTTCTTTTCACAGCCACTAACCACCGCATTAGGTGTGCTGAAGCCAGCGAGAAGGTCAAGGATGAGGAGCCGTGGTTCGGCATTGAGCAGGAGTACATCCTGCTGGACACTGATCTGAGGCCCTTCGGATGGCCCCCGGGCGGTTTTCCTCCACCACAAGGCCCCTACTACTGCGGTGTTGGAGCCAACAAGGTGTTCGCCAGGGATCTAGTCGAGGCACACTACAGGTAACTAATAGAAAATGTATGCTATTCTAAAATATGCCAATAACGTCGTAAACTTCGCTTCTTAATTTTAATGGGCTAATTTTCTTAGAAATGCAATAAACAACAGCATGGTCGTTTTAATTACAGATGTTGCCTATTTGCTGGCGTTCCTATTTCTGGAACCAATGCCGAGGTTATGCCCTCGCAGTGGGAGTTCCAAGTGGGCCCATCCGTTGGCGTAACCGCTGGCGACGACCTCTGGGTCGCTCGCTATATCCTGAACAGGCTTGCTGAAGAATACGGAGTCATCGTTACCTTCGATCCCAAACCAGTTCAGGACTGGAACGGCTCTGGTGCACACACCAACTTCTCTACCAAAAAGATGCGTGAAGACAACGGTATTATGTAAGTGTCACACCCTTTTTTGGACGTTATAACTTATAATTATGACTTTAAATTGGCATTCGGTTTATGTGAGACAAGTATCCTTACATGGTAAACCTGTACGAGAAATCGATTGCAGCATACGAGAAGTCGGTCGTGTTTTCCGTTTAAGATATTCCGGCATTATTTTGTAATAGTGGCTTTTTAATTTCGACTTCTTTAAATTTTAAATTAATTTAATAGCGCCTAGTTTTCGCAAGAAATCATTTAGTGAATCATTCAATATTTCACTGGCTCTAGTTGCTAAACATTGCGTTTTCAGTTTAATGATGTGACGTACCTACCTGCGTGGTTACTTCATTTTCCTATCTAAATACCTTTATGAATCAGCAACATTTGTTTTAACGACATTATTTTCCAAATTTGCAGAGAAATTGAGAAAGCGATTGACAAGCTGTCTAAGGTTCACATGAAACACATCAAGGTCTACGATCCTCGCGGAGGAAAGGACAACGAGAGACGTTTGACTGGTCTCCATGAAACAGCCAGTATTAATGACTTCAGCGCCGGTAAGTGCACGAACTGAATGTTGCTTAATGAGTTCGGTACTTCGAGTGTATTGGGCAGAAAATTAATGTTTATTTTTGTTTACAGGAGTCGCTAACCGTGGCAGCAGCATCAGGATACCGCGGACAGTGGCCGAGGAGAAGAAAGGATACTTGGAGGACCGTCGACCAGCCTCCAACTGCGACCCGTACGCTGTGATAGACGCTCTGATGCGCACGTGCATGCTCAACGAATAACAGTGGCGCCCCCCCCGCCAGGCCACTCCTGCGACACGTGTCAGCTAGCGACCGCATCATCAATCCGTCTATTATGTTCGTGCCTGGTTGCCAACGCAAGCTGTATGTACCTGCACCAAATGTGCATTATTAAGCCCTCTTCCATTTTAGTGATAGACATATATACCACAACAACACCAAGTAAAACTTTTTGAATAGACGTTTACCTAATCAAGTAATAATTATATTCACTTTATCGATAGTGACGACAAATATATTATGGCTTAGGTATTCAATAGAATAGTTTATTCGATTTACAATAGCTATACAGATAACTAAATAAAATGATAATAATTAAACAGACACGTGATAGAGGTAGTGCGTTTAAAAGGACCATATAAGATATTAATATATTGTATAAGTAGGTAAATATTTCTACGAATATTATGTGATATTTAAAAATTGTTATTTTGATGTTAAATAGTTTAATTGTATACAAATAACCACATATCATTATTTTTAACAAATTCATTTAATGCATAGCTGCAAATTAGTTTTAGTAAACGAATAACCTGAATGAGAACACGAGAATTGCTTGAAATATTATATACTAACAAGAGAATTAAAATGATTTCCGGGATAATAATGTTATTGTGTTAGAGAACCTACCAGTATATTAATGTTAAACGTGCAAAATTACATTTGCATAAATAGTTTAGAGAGTATAATGGAACCGCAGGAGCCTTTCAGAGTTCAAGCACATATATTATGAAGTATGTCTAAACGTGAACACCATGTACACTTGTGTAGAGCACAAAATATTGTAATCCTATCGTCTGAATAAAATTATATAAGCTATTATATGTATAAGATGTTTAAAATTGTTTTGCATGCATCGGAAATTGGTATGAATTAACAAATTGTAAATGTATATGAAAGTTGTTATAAAATACGAGATAATATGAAAAATAAAAATACTTTGTTGTACTAATTATGGTGTTATTTTGTTATTTGCCATATTTATTCCGTCCCTTTACCAATAAGCGACCAACAAAAGTAGATTAACACTTCAGTTTTTTTAATCTCAGTCATTGCGCAAAATAATAACACTTCAGTTTTTTTAATCTCGGTTTTGTACAAATAATTTGCTCAATAACTGAGATTTAAAAATCTGAAGTGTTAATCGACTTTTTTTGCTGACCGTACTTAACCTTCTTTTACTATTTGTCATTATCATGGTCACATTGACAACGGGTAGACCTTCCTATTTAAACAACAACAAGTTGAGAAATTCTAAATAATAAGATAACATCACACCTGTTATCCTCGAAGCATATTGTAGGCAGAGGTGTACCTATAGTATAACCACATTTCGCTATTTATGATTGAGCGAGCCTATTGCCATCAATCGGGCACAAATCCAGACTGCGGGCTGCTACTGACAACTTTCTTAAGGAAAAATTCATCAACACTTTGCTCGAGCTAGCTAGCTCGAGCAAAGTGTTGTTGGACCTCATGCTCAGCAGTAGTGCTTGTGACCACTTGCCCCACACTAGGAATTTCTCCTGTATTGTGTGTGCGTTTAAACTCACATTCACAAACCAGCCAGACCCTGAACAACTACTTGTAGGTCATACAAATATTTGTTCCGCAAAGAGGCATTCTAAATAATAATAACTAACTTTCCAATATGTTTCCAATGGTGATCATTTACTTAGCAGTAGGAAGGCACGTCGGGATACCGAGGAATAACAAAAGATAAAAAGATTTCATTGCGTTTATTTCCGGTCGTCCCCGCCCCGTCGGGCACGAGTGGGAAAAAAAGGTTTCGTTCCTCCCCAGTGGTGACGATTGCTGAAGTTTTCTCGGAGCACCTCCCCTTTATGGTTCCTCAGTTGGCTGCAAAGGAAGGCCTCACGAAGAACTCTTTAGGGTACCTGACAGATTGTATTGGAGCAAGTTGCTTAGAATAAAAATATGTTTGAAGTTTCCCTAAGCGATCGAATCAGAAATGAAGAGATCAGTAGGAGAACTAAGGTAACCGACATAGCCCGAAGAATTGCCAAACTTAAATAGCAGTGGGCAAGGTGCATTGCTCACAGAACAGGTGGCCGATGGGGCCGAAAGGTTCTGATGTGCATCTGGATTGAGAGCCCATTTTTTGGACCCTTGCGAAACGTTATAAGACTTCTGGGGAAATTAGTTAAAAATAGTAAAAACTTAGAGCAATGGGCCACGAATTTCTTAAACGTAAATTAAAACTGTTATGAATAAATAACTTGCGCCCTCAATCCAGACGCGTGCATAAAGTGGCATAGCCTAAATTTCAGTAAGTACTATCTCTGGGTTAATAATTTTAGTTAAGAATTTCTTAAATATTTTAAGAAATTCCCAAATCTGTAGATTTATGGCGGTATATCTAGGGCCCTCACTTCATTATTGTCTGAACTGAGGAATCTGCAAAACATGAATTTATCTGAAGAAATACATTAATACTTACGACTTTAACATAATTTTACTTAGATACCTGTGTGAATTAATTAAAAATAAATAAGGACACAAAAGTTAATAGTTAAGAAGTAAATGAGAGTCGAATTTGACTAAAATGTCTGAACTGAGAGCCCAATATTTTCGGCTTTATTGACTAGGCTCAACCTGATAGATTAACGCGAATTAGAATAAGATTTTTAACTATTTCTTAATTTAAATTGTAACATATTGTCCGTTCTTCTAAATGTCATACTTACTTTAAGAGAAAATTGATTTTTAACTTTTTCTAGTAGAAAATTTTGTAGGGTGACCATCATAACGTTCATAGTAAGACTAAGGAAGAAAAAAAGGAGGAGGAGGCAATACTATGACTTTCCGACTGCGCTTTTCAAAATGTACAGGTGCTTACACGTCGTAAAATTCCCATGAGAAAAATAAGTTTACACTATAATAATACTTACCTACTCGTTTTATCGAAGTTAGTGTACCTAACGTAATTTATGACAAAATATGTAAGTAGACCTGTAGGTATAGCTTTCTATGTACTTATAGATCTTTTTGTAAAAGTGTTGACTGATTTCAGACGATAAGTAGCACAACTGTGTTCTGATGTAAAGGATATTTACAGGCACATAAGATAAATAAAGGAAAGAAAAGAAAGAAATTATATTTATTTGCACAGTGCAAATTCCGATAGGCCATCACATAATTATTATTATTGTGTATATTTTGCAACGCCATCTGTCTATAGAATGTGGAATTTGCAACTCGCTGCAGTAGCAATGTAGCGCGGTCACTGACCTGTATTATACAATGTATGATAGAGGTCAGTGAGCGCGGTAGTCCACCGGACAGCATAGTTCTCATATGGCAATATAGATGGCGCCAATAACCAGGTAATAGCGTACATTATACAAACTGTGCATAAATCACTGATCCTCTCTAGTAATCCTCTAAAGTAGAGTACGTTTATGCCACTGACCTCTATAATAAACTTGTATGTATTATAGAGGTCAGTGGCATAAACGTACTCTGTGCTGTGCACATAGTTAAGTCCATGTCTGTGCATGGATCTTTTGGCAGCAGGCAAAAGTCGGAAGTAACGCCACCATCTTGTTTTTGACTGTTGTTAAAATCCACGTCAAGTCACTTATAGTGCTACAAGGATCTTTTGGCGCTCGAATGACGTTGACATGGGCCCCCATGTCAACAAAACAAAATTGTTTTGTGAAATGTAATGAGAATACAAAGTTCCGATTTTGACCAACGGCCTAAATTACAGCTATAACCTTATTAAGCTCGTCCAGACATTTGCAAAGATGTTCCAAACCTAAGCGTAGTGTCGGATCTATTGACTAGTAACGGAAATGATGATTGTGATGAGTTGACAGAGCGTAAACCTGTCTTTAAGATACCTAAACCTAGTCTCTGAACGTAGTTTTTGAAGATATGCTTAGCCGATACTGGGCTTAGACCATTGAGCTAAATAACTAGAGAAGCAAACCTCATTACAATGTGTCAAAAAAATGTAACCACTATTTAAACGCGACGACGTAGCTTTTAAACCACTACACTTTTAAAAGTAAACATATATCTGTCTCACTTACACAAGGCGCAAGAATAATACTGTTGCTTAGATTAGACAAAGACCGCAATATAAACATGCATGGCGGGATGGGGTTGCCTAACCATGCGAAATTTTACCCAACTTTTTAAGCTATAAAAAACGTTAAAAAAAACGTTAAACGTTAAGTTATATTATTTTAAAATATTTGAATTATGTATTTCATATTGGATGTGTATTAGAAGTTTATCTATAATATAAAAATGAATCGCTGAATGTGTTGCTAAGCGCAAATCTCGAGAACAGCTGAACCGATTTCGCTAATTCTTTTTTTTAGAATACTCCTTTAGGTACGAGGATGGTTCTTACGCAGAGAAAAATTTAATATATCTATGGGAGTAGGGTAGAAGTAGGTAGGAGTACGGTGGGAGTAGGTTAGAAGTAAGGTAGGAGTAGGGTAGGAGTAGGGTAGGAGTAGGGTAGGGGTAGGGTAGGGTAAGGGATAGGACACCACGCAAACGAAGTAGCGCCGGGTAGCTAGAAATAATTTATATGGCAAAACAACGTTTGCCCGGTCAGTTAGTAACTAATGAAAATAACTAAATCATTTTCTTTTTGAATATTTTTTATTTATTGTTATTGAAATCATACTCCGCTATGTAGCATTAGTTTTGTGTACAATTGCCTTTTAGGCATTTGACCATTACCATTACCTATAATTTGATAATATTAATTACCGCATGAAATTATTACTTACAATGAGCATTGGAGTTGCTTCATTGGACAAATAAACACGGCCACATTCGCTTTTTGGGTCTATTTTGTCTTGATCACGGAAGTGCTTAGAACAAATGACAGTAGATTTAGTTGGTAGCCAGTCAGTCTCTTTTCTAAGCAATCGGATTATTTCCATCCATTTACTACGACGTGCTGCATCTTTAGGCACCCTGTAACGTTGTTATTATAAAAAATTATTTAAAATCACTTATTCCAAAAATTAAAAAACTCCCACAAATGTGGGAAACTAAAACTAAGTTTTCAGTGGTAACACTGAACGTAATTTAAAAAAATTACATTTTATTTATTTTTATTGCGTTTATACGTTGATATAAACACAAAAACAATAATTTTACGTGTGGAAAGTAATTCCAGTTAATTTATTATGTTTTTGTGACCTGGAATCGCACTCTTGACTACGCATTTTCCCATTTTGGCGGTAATTTTTTGACGCGTGTCACTCGGTAAACTTCAGTTAGCGTCACACAGAGCACTGAAGTGACGTTAGCTACGCTAAGGGCTGTGGCCTTATGTCAAGTGGCAACGCCTTGGCGCGGTAATTACTAATCTAGTGTAACATATATATCAATGGCTTAGACCGTCTTAACCGGTGACAAGGTCTGCCATTTTTTGTTCGCTGACAGCGATGCCGTGGTTTGCGGGACTAAAATAATGTTATACCTAAAAGTGCATTATTAATATGTTTAGCCGTCCTTTCTTATACCAAGTGTCATTGAAAAGAAGGTTTGGCAACACTGTTAGGGGTGTTTGATTATGCGATTTTTCACCATATTCTTAGAAGTATATTTTAAAAGGAGGCTAAAATTGCCACAGTAAATTGAGGAGTTTTTGTCAAAGAGTGGTAATTATTTTCAAAGAGACCTACGCTTATTTGTGTCTGAAACGAGAACCTAAAGTAGACAATTTGAACGTGTTTGATCTGGCAACACAGGGTGTATTGTATTGATTACTTTAGTAGTCACGTTTACACGGGCAGCGTTGCCCACGGCGCCAATTCATTTGAGAATATTTTGTGTTATACCAATCACAGACTACAATATACCAGTAATCGTGTGTTCATGTGTGACTCTCCGTTCGTAAGTCGAACTTTATAAATATCAGATCAGTTATGGCAACTGCAATGGATGGCTGGTCCAGAAAAGAAAAGTTATATATATTACAAGGTCTGAATAATCTTGATTTCGATAAAATGGAAACAAAAATACCGACAAGAACTCGTCAAGAAATAAAAAATGCAGTTTTACAAATGGTAAATGGTTTGGCAGATGCTCCACGGGCGAAAAGGGTGCCGATATCAAAATTGCAACACGTTGTGAGTATCACCTCCGACGATCCTAATAAACAACGTTTAAAAACTCAAATAGCTAGACTGCTCCCTAATTTTAATTATGTACCACCAACTCAGTGCGTGATGAATATAGATGTCAGAGAACTCTTCGAACAGATAGCTAATGCCATTGAAGGAAAACCTGTAGTTGCTGATGCGGCCGTCATGGAAATCCTGCATGTAATTATAGAAGAAGTTAGTGAACTCTGTGGTGGACACATTTCTCCGGAACTCAATGATTTCATAGCAAGAATCAATTCAAGCGCCATACCGATGCCGCCGTCAGCCGCACGAAAAGAGCAACAACGTTCTGATCATGGAGGCATGCACGCACCAGCGAAAACTAATATTCCACCGATGTACACACCACCGAAAACTAATATTCCACCGATTTACACAACAGCGAATACTAACATTCCACCGATGTACACAACAGCGAATACTAACATTCCACCGATGTACACAACAGCGAATACTAACATTCCACCGATGTACACACCAGAGAAAAATAACATTCCACCGATTTATACAACAGCGAATATTAACTTTCCACCGATGTACACAACAGCGAATACTAACATTCCACCTATGTATACACCAGAGAATGCTAACATTCCACCGATGTACCCACCGGCGAATACCAACATTCTATCGATGTACTCACCGGCGAATACTAACATTCCACCGATGTGCTCACCAGCGAATACTAACATTCCACCGATGTACACACCAGCGAATACTAACATTCCACCGATGCCGATGTACGTACGTAACATTCAACCTGCTACGTGCGAGTTTGAGCCAATACACACACCTGTGACGTGCCAGTATGAACCTGTTTACGCACCTGCGAACTACAATTACAATCCGATACACGCACCTCCTAAGATCATCTACAATCCAGCATACCCACCTGCAATGGGCAACTACAATGCGATGTACGCACCTCCAATGTACAATCTTATAACACCTGGGAATGGCAACTGTAGACCTGCACCGTGCGTTTGTGATACTCTCTGTGTAAATACGCAAGGGCCCTTTGAACCATCAATGGTGCCTGCACATCCCCCACGTCATGAGCTCCCGTCACGCCCTGCTGGTAGTGGTGCGTATCATGCTGAACCTAAAGGGCAGTATTGCCATGCAATGAACAGAAATGGGCAATAAGGTGTCATGGCATAGCAACTTAGAACTTTAAGTCATGTTTTGTCATAGAACTGCCTCTCAATCGGGAGAGGTAGGTGCTGCATAGTTATGAGCATAGCTCTTAAGAAAGGAAAAGACTGAGAATTTATTAAGAAAAATTCGAAAAAACGAAAATAAGGGTTTAAAACTTTGAAATGGAACTTTCTGGCCATAATTGTGATATCGACTACTACTCATTATAATGTGTTTAGTCGGCAGTTTAAGAAGATTTGTGAAACAGATTTGAAGTGTGAACTGTGCGTACCTACCTGTCTAATGTTTAGTGTAGGTTTATCTTTATGACTAGGTACCCCAACTTATATAATCAGTGTTAATGTGCCAGTATTCATTATTATACATTCGGATTAAGGTACCTCCGAACATTTCTACGTGTAGGTGCACACGGCGCCACATCAAGCTATACCTACGTTTCCAGTTATAGCTGACCTCGCATTTCGTACAATCAGAAGTCACCATAAACTGGTTATGTTTAGCTTGATGGATAGCCGTTCGTACCCCAACTTTTAAAATGCATATTTAATAAATGTCAATGTTTCAGTAGGTATTTAACAATTTATTAGAATATCATTGGTATTTAATGTACATTCGGAGTTACTTCCGAATCCAGTATTTCAGCCACTGTATATTATTATATACTTAATCCTCTTCCTTCTTTACTCATCGATAAATCATACAATTTATGTGACTGGTTCTTTTAACTGGTTTTTGTCTGATTCTAGTAGATGTGTTAGAATGTAGTCATTAATTACTTTCCGATTTGTAATACTTAAGTATATACAAACGATTTTGTATTTAGTGCCCTAGGTACACATGCTTGTGATGCGCAGCTGCGACCTAATAATAAAATTATGATGATCGATTGTACGTAAGGTAAGTACCTACTTAATAAGTGTAAAGTTTTCAGCCGTAGCATATCAACTGTATTGATATGTTATGATGATATATTTCTAATTAAAGACTTCATATTTATTGAAACCATGTGTTTATTTATTTTCTCAACCCTTCTTAATTCTCGAACGTCATCTACCGATAACTCGTCTTCGCATCCACCTGTCCCTGCCTACCCTACCATTGCCGTGTTGGTCGGTAATCTCGTTTGCTAATCTGGACGGGGACGAAGCTGTTATTGAATCCTTTTAAACTGGGGTGCGTGTAGGAGCTCAACTGTCACTAATGACATGAGACGCAATTACGTTTTTCTATTGTAACGATCTTTAGGAGATTTCGCGACATCGGCATCGGAGCGGATAATGTCACACGCAATCGTACACACATACTAACTAGAGTTGCCAACTTTTTTTGGACAAATGGTCATAAATCTTAAAAAATACGGGACAAATAAAAATCATTGAGTTTTTAGTCAAAAATTGTTTTATTTGGACTTAAAACTATTCTTTCTTAAAGATTTTACTGCATATAACATACTTATCATGTTGTCTTTTGACATAAGTATCGTGGAACGAGTGGGAGGCCCAGCGCACGCGACTTATTCACTCATTCTATAACTCACTCGCGCGCTTCGTTTAAGTTCGTCTCGTCTCTCAGTCCATTCTCAGTCTCATCATTTGCAAAAATACTCGTTCGACAAAAAAAAATTAACTAGGAATACTGAAAATAAAAGAAATTATCGTGGAACGAGTGGGAGGCCCTCCGCACGCGATTTATTCACTCATCCTATAACTCACTCAGGCGCTTCGTTTGTTCGTCTCGTCTCTCAGTCCATTCTAAGTCTCAGCCCGCGTCGCGGCCAGAGCGTGCGTGTTGTGCAGATTTTCGAAAAATACGGGACATTGGCTGTCCCGGCGGGACATAGAAATTTATGCATGAAATACGGCACGTCCCGTGAAGTACGGGACGGTTGGCAACGCTAATACTAATCCTAGAATAACTAACAGTAGTAATCTGTCTTTTTTCTGTTTTTACCGCATTTGTGTACCTACGAGTGCATAATCCTATTTATATGTAAGTTGCTTCTAAGGGGGTGGAGATCTGGTGTCCTGAAAAACAGGCCTTACCTACGCCTAGCCAGTCTACCACACAGGTGTAGTGAGCTTGAACTGAGCCGTGTATCAGTCTGTAGCATTATGTGGAATTACAGCTCAGTTCAAGTTAACCTCAGCTAAGTTATCACGGTGGGATTTTTACAGAATAGACCGGCTGGTACCTGCATGCAGCAAGATGGAGGCCATATTGAACATTTATTGCATGCATTAGAATTATGACGTGGTCACTACGAATATCGTTGATGCTGAGTGCCGTGCTATGCGGTCTGCAGTCCTGCAACAGGGCAAGTCAGGGTGTCCGAGGCGGCCGACATCTTCACCACTATGGCAACAGTAGGTATGGAAGGCCGAGGAGGGTCTAACAACTGTGCGTAAAGCCCCCACGCTTAAATAGCTTAAGATTTGAATTGAATATGACATTACATAACTTGACATTTAATAATAACATGTTCCATTTAGTTGATATTAACAATTATGTTAGTAATAATTTTTATTTGACAAAAGATAGATATAACAATGTTATGTACTATCTTTCTGACTATTATAAAAGACAGATAGCTGTGTCGCTATCTTATTTTTTTTCTATTACAGCCAAAAATTTGGCTAAACAACTTGCTTCTTTTGAGCAATGCAACAATATTATAAATACTTCTGCCAATAATTTGGTCACTATTAATGACATTGTTAATAATTTAAATTAGAAATTAAGACAATAGAGGCAACCTCTAGCTATAATAGTAAAAATAACTCAAAAAAAAAGTTAAACTCAGTAAATAGTATCAACCTAGTGCATCAAAATATTCAAGGATTTATGAACAAAGATTTAGAAGTAGAATTATTTATGAATTTTAATAGTATTGACATTCTTTGTATAACAGAACATTGGCTGAAAAGCCACCAGTTCTTGTTCAATTTTAATAATCACCAGGTTGGTAGTTCGTTTAGCAGAATAAATGCTATACACGGTGGCTCATTAATTTTAGTAAGTAACCAGCTCAAATTTAAAGATCGTAAAGATATTGTGAGCCTATCTGTTGAGCGTACAGTTGAAATTGCCTGTATAGAATTGGAGCACTCTATTGTATTAAGCGTGTATAGACCCCCTTCAGGATTGTATGACTGCTTTGAAAAAGTAATGGATGAAGTGTTACACAGGATTTGTAACTCAAACAAGTCCGTTATCATTTGTGGTGATTTTAATGTCAATTTATTAGAAAACTCAGGTTCTTGTAGTAAAATTTTAAGTCTGTTTCAGTCCTACAATCTTCTAAACCTATTTTTGGAGCCAACAAGAATAACCCCTACTAGTGCCACATGCCTAGATAATATTTATACAGACATTATACCAAGCCACAAAGAAATTATAACTTTACTAGATTCTGATCATTGCGGGCAAAGGATAACTATTCAAAACCTAAACAAAAAAGTGGCTAAAAAGGATATCACTGTTAACCCCAAAACTGCAAGTCGCTTGGAGGCTTTTAAAGGTAAACTCATTAATAAACTACCAGTTTTATCTAATCATGCTGATCCTAATCAACTTTATGATAATTTTTTTAATGTATACTGTAAACAATTTGATTCCACCTTTATTCCCAAGACTATCTCAGTTAATAGCAATGCATCGTTCAGTGATTGGGCTACCATTGGTATTCATAAAAGTAGAACACGGCTTTATGAATTGTACAATGAAAAGACTTATATTAACACTGATGAATTTAATTTGTATGTTAGAAATTATTCAAAATTATTTAAAAAAGTTTGTTATATGGCCAAGTCACGCTATTTGGGTTCAAAGATTAAAAACAGCAGTAATGTAATTAAAACGACTTGGAATATTATTAATAGTGAAACGGGAAGATCTAGTAACCGAAATACTGACTACAGCCTGTCTATTAATGACAACATAATAAAATCAGACTCCCAAGTCGCCGAGGCATTTGAAAATTTCTTTTCAGATATTCCCGTTTCAACTACTAAATCACTAAACTCATCACCTTCTGTTGCTGAGTCTTTGCTTAAGGACAATGTTAATGGTTGCGATTCGGAATTTAATTTTGAATATATTACCTGTAGAGATATAATTAAAACCTTTCACACTTTAAATGTAAAAAAGACTGCAGATCTGTGGGGTAATTCTGTAGAAGTAGCTAAGTCTATTATTGACATTGTGGCACCTACTCTAGCTCTTATCTTTAATAGTTGTATTGACAATGGGGAGTTTCCTGACCTTATGAAAAATAGTAAAATAATACCTTTGTTTAAATCAGGTAGTACATCAGACCCCACAAATTATAGACCTATTTCTGTACTACCTACCTTTAGTAAAATTTTTGAGAAATTAATTTTAGACCAAATGCAAAGATTTTTTAATAAACATAAATTATTACATAGCAAACAGTTCGGTTTTACAAGGGGTCGTTCAACTACTGATGCCGGTGTTGAACTTTTAGGACATATTTATAATGCATGGGAAGATAAATGCGATGCCTTGGGCATCTTTTGTGATTTGTCCAAGGCATTCGATTGCGTTCTTCACGAAACGTTAATCAGGAAACTCCGCCACTACGGGATCCGAAACACTGCTCTGGATCTTCTTACTTCATACTTGAGTAAAAGGATTCAGAGCGTTGACGTTAATGGAAAAAGATCACCCGGATCTATAGTAACAATGGGAGTCCCACAGGGCTCAATTCTTGGTCCTTTCTTGTTTCTTATTTATATTAATGACTTGCCGTACCTCATAAAGGATAATCATGATATAGTGTTGTTTGCAGATGACACTTCTCTTTTGTTTAAACTTAAACGTCAGCAGTTGGTTACTGACGATGTAAATAGCGCGATCTCGAAAGTAGTCCACTGGTTCAATGTTAATAATTTGCTTTTAAACGAGAAAAAAACCAAATGCATTAAGTTTACGCTACCCCACGTTAGGCAGGTGAAAACTAATGTGTTGATAAAGGGCGAGGAATTGAATCCTGAAGACAACACAGTATTCTTGGGCATAACTTTGGATGCTAAGCTTCAGTGGGGTCCACATATAGATAAATTGTCAAAAAAGCTAAGTTCCGCAGCATATGCTGTTAGAAAAATTCGTAATTTAACTGATATAGAGACTGCCCGTTTAGTGTACTTTAGCTATTTTCATAGTGTAATGTCGTACGGTATTCTATTGTGGGGAAATGCCGCCGATATTCAGACTATCTTTGTTTTACAGAAGCGAGCTGTTCGATCAATTTATAAATTAAGTCCGAGACACTCTCTCAGAGACAAATTCAAAGAGATTAATGTAATGACTGTGCCTTCTCAGTATATTTATGAAAATCTTTTATATGCCCATAAAAACATAAAATTGTTTAAAAAATACAGTGATATCCATAATATAAATACTAGAAATAAACACAAATTTGTTGTACCTACAACAAGGCTCAAAAAAATAGGTGGCTCGTTCAGATGCCAATGTATACGCTTTTATAATAAGCTACCAAGCCACGTTCAAGATCTAAGCCTCAATAAATTCAAATCATTCATTAAACGTAAGTTGTGCCAGAAAGCCTTTTATACCGTTAAAGATTATATTGAGGACAAAAAGGCTTGGGATTGAGCTGCTTCAAATTTCTGCATTTTGAATGACTTTTTTTTTTTTTTTATATATACACATTGACATTCATGATTTTTTTTTATAAACAATGACATTTACTTACTTTGTAAAGTATTATATATATAAATATTTTTTTTTTTTTTTTTTACATTGTGATTTGTGAATGTGAAGACGATGTGGGTCATTTTATTAATTTTTTATGTTTTATTTTTCTCTGTTCTATTACTTTCTCTCATGGTCTGGCAGTTTGAGTAATTTATGTGGCCTACCCAAATGTCCTTTCTTTGGTATTGTTCGTCGAATCGTTGAGCTCCTTAAGTCTTGAGTTGAGCTGCACGATTTCTGACAAATGCGTGCACTGACTGGACAGGTCCTCTCAATCTGTGTGGTTCTTTCCTCAAAAGACCATCTCAGACATCGATCTACATGGTCTTCATATAACCTGACCAAGATTATGTCTGGACTTTAAAAGAGACTGTGACCTCTGAGTTTGTTTCGGCCTTTCTTCTCAGAGTAGTCAGATAGGAAACGCCGACCTCATCTAGTTTTAAAAAAACATGATTGACGTGTAAAAGTGTTTGTACAAACCTACTTACAAAAATAAAATCATTTATCATTTATCATTTATCACGAAATGGCACGCTCAGCAGTATTATGTGATGTGTTTACAAGGCTATTTCGTATCTGACAGTCGGCAAATTGCCGTACAGTCCGTTCACAGTAACTTTACCTCTAACAGCAGCAACCTAACAGCAACCTTATTGTGACGAGAATAAAGATCACATTGATTTTGACATCAATTTACTCAGCCTATTGCAGTAAACTGCTGGACATATATAGGCCTCTCTCAGGCTGCGCCAGATCACCCTGTCCTCCGCCTTCCGCATCCAGGCCGCCCCAGCCACCTTCTTTAGGTCGTCCGTCCATCTAACTGGGGGGCGTCCCATACTACGCGTGCCGATACGCGGTCTCCACTCCAGGAATCTCTTCTCTCTTGATTTTGACTGACTTATGTCAATGGCAAACCAACAGCAAACTTATTAGAATGGAACTCTCTCTGTCTGGCTGTGGTTTGGCTTGTGATCCAAGATGAAGGTAAATTAACTGTGACCGAACTGTAGTGTGTCAATCTGCTAAAAGCTAAGCTAAAAAAAAAAGGCATCTGTCCCACCGCCAACGAGGAAACGACTAGCTATAAACGATTGTTTCGCTCAAGAAACGTACAAACGATTGTAGGTCCCGTGTAAGTAAAAGAGATGCATATTATATTGATAGCTGATCGCTGATTGAGCGCATCACACCGGCGAGTACCTATACGAACTCGTTTGTCGCAGCGACAAGAGGTATCAAAGAGAATACTCGCTCAGTGACGCTAGCTTGGCGGGCAGAACCACAGATTACAATATAATATAGGGCAGAACCGGCAGAACAGTCGCTAAGGGTCTCACGATTGGTTCAAACGCCAGCGCATTAAGCTACTGCAATCTGTCAAATTTCTTTAATAGATTTTCAACTTTATCCTTTAGCGGTAAAGTTGAAATTTTTTTCATTAGGTCCTAAGTTGATTGGGAAAATTTGACAGTTTCGGGTAGCTTGATGTGCTGCCGTCTGTACATAGTGTACCCTACATACGTGTACCAGCGAGTTACCTACCACTCGTCGGCGTCGTCGATGCTAGCTGTACTAGCTACTCGTTAATCGCGAGGTGGGACAAGTACCTAACTAAGCGATTAATTTCCCTAAAAATAATGTCATGTGTGTGTGGTCTACTTACATTAAAATAAATAGTTGGTATTAAACTTCGTAAACATGTTGAAGGTACTATAATATCATCGTAAAAAGATCGTTGTCACTCAAAATCACATTGACTTAAATAATACTTCAAGTCAAAATTGACATGTTTATGTTTGCTTGTTTGTCATGATTTTTTTTGTATTGTAAAAATTATGGTGTCCGTTCCACAAAGCCACCAATGAAGAGTTGAAGTTGAAAGTAGATACCTACTATTTGCTATGATTTAAACCCTTGAATCTTGTACGATTCCCCAGAGTCTTTTTGCGATATCCACATTAATACGTCTATGCCTTAATATTATTCAAATATTATATTCAACTCTAAGACAAATCTAAAGTAAATGTGCGTGATAATCAAACATATACCTACCCAGCTACCTAAAATATAAATAGCTGCAATATTAATAACCTAAGTATTTGGAAGTACATTTTTGCTAAACATTGTGATTTGTGGCTGCTGCTACAATCATAATATAAAAATGCTGTCAACTTGTGTTGTTGTGGACCACCGAAGAGGTTAGTACCTACCTACCTAGTACCAGCTACCTAAAAGCAGAAATTACGAACTTCCATACAAACTTTAGTGTTAATTTTCAAAAATAAATTAATAGTTTAAAAAACACTAGAAAAACACGCTTTTATAAATGCACGTAAAAACAAAAAACAGTTCATATCTTCCGGCTTCATCATCAGATCTGTTCGACAGTACCATATTATTGTATTGTCATCAGAACTACATACAGCTGCCAATTTTCATTACGCTACGACCCTTGGAAGATGGTTAAATTAGTTACCTTAGATTCCATTACATACAGGTCGACCTAATAAAAGCGTGTTAATAACTCTCTCGAGCTTGCGCTTGCACCTTCTGCTTCTGGTCGCAGCGGTCGAAGCCGTGTGTTGTTTGTCAGTGAATGAATGATATAACTTTTTTTTTTTAATAAGTGCCTCTATCTGATTCAAGGTAGGGTAGGCTTTTGCTTAGGTTTAGGGTAACCTTGTGTTTTCTCAATCTGGATCATTTTGAAGGATTTTGCTAATCCATTGCTTCGTATGTTCGATAAATGTGTCTGCTCAACAATGTAAATAACGCAATGAATGCTGTTGAAATGTCAAAATGAAACCCATTGCTACTGATTCTGTGTTACGCATTCACCCCGCTGGATCAGGCTGACATAGGAACGTGCGGATTGGCATACGAAAAGAGAGGTGGCCCAGCAGTTGGTGAAATCGGCCTGTGATTCATGATGATGATCATGATGAGGATTGGTTACCAAATGACTTGTAGATACCTTTTCTTTTTCTGATTGTAATGATTGGCTAAGTGTAGCAGGTACCTACTTCTTTTTCTAATTGACTTTAGGCACAGAATACATAATAGTATGTGTTAAGCCTCTTCTACGCGTAGACAGATTCATCAGCAGATGGCCATCTGCGAATGCCTCCGCCGACGTGTAGACGGGGTAATTGGCTAGTCTGTGGTAGGTATTTAGCCTCTGCCGACGTCAAATACCTACCACAGACTAGCAAATTACCCCGTCTACACGTCGGCGGAGGCATTCGCAGATGGCCATCTGTCTACGTGTAGAGGAGGCTATAGGTAAGTATCAATCATCCAAATGCCTTTTCATTGAATTAAATTATTTGATTCCTACTGAATCTTTGAATCTTTTGAAAGACGGACGTATTTTAAACTTTTAAAAGTGCCTTTATAGCCTAACCAATTGAAATGTGTACCTTAATTACTAGTACCTACATAATAAACTTGATTTTCCTTTCCAAAATGCTAGAGAACGGACACTAAGTAGCCTACCTACCTCTTAGTAAGAATAAATAATTAATGCTGAACACATTGACATGTTAACAGATGACTTCATAAAGCACGGAAACACTGTACGAGGGAATCGAATTGATAATCCGATTGAAAAATACTTCGATCTCCCACTGCCTGAAGACAAGATTCTGGCGACATACATCTGGGTCGATGGTTCTGGCGAGCATTTGCGTTACAAAGATCGCACTTTGAACTTCATTCCTAAAACGCGTAAAGGTTTGTGTTTTAGGGCTACACACGACGACATAATTATGCTATAATTTCCAGTATAAAGGTACTACCGATTTTTTTCACATATTATCCAAAAACAACCATTTAGCTGGCAGGGGGGGCACTTGACTCTAACAAAAATTAGCACTTTAAAGCTTAATAAATTTTACAAATGGGATCCATTTGTAAAATATTAAGAATCGAAAAATTGTTGAAAGACCTATACAACGATACTCCACACCATGGGGTAGGTACGATTCTTTTTATGATTTTATTTTACCAATTTTTCGGCGTGGTTCATATGTATCTATATCTAACCTCGTATTGTACCTATGTTCATATGTACCTATATCCAACCTCGTATTGTACCTATGAATAAAAAGAATCGTACCTACCCCATGATATTGGATACCCCATGTGAAATGTAATGGAAAAATATGTGAAAAAATTCGGTAGTAGGTACCTAGTATATATAAAGAAGTTAAAAGGAAAACTATCACGGCTAAGTAGGCTTTACAAATTTACGAGTAGGTAAGTAATAGTCGACCAACTTAACATTTGCAGTTGGAATGTATGCAAGAAAATGATTTTCAACTACAACGCCGCCGCGGTCACATTAACCTGACGCTTGGCGTTGATGACGTCATTTTGGTTTTTTGGTAATCATCATCTGCCTAGCCTTTTCCCAAATATGTTGGGGTCGGCTTCCAGTCTAACCGGATTCAGCTGAATACCAGTATTTTACATGGAGCGACTGCCTATTTGACCTCCACAACCCAGTTACTGGGTAATACGATACCCCTTGGTAAGACTGGTTGTCAGACTTTCGGGCTTCTGACTACCCGTAACGACTGTCAAAGATCCACAAATGACAGCCGGGACCAACTTTGGTAATATACAAACCTTTTTTGGTAATATACCTAATAAAAAATATAATTAAAACAACAACAGAAAACTAGCCAAATTATCGACGCGCGTATCGGTAACAAAGACAAAGACAAAGGCCTAACACTTGCTGGGCGAGCTAAGGAATGCGGGCCTCGTATTCCAAGAGACGCGTCAAGATAATGTGACCACGTTGTACAATGTTAAGTTTGTTCTTGGGATAAATTCATTCCAACTACGGACCCCGACTGTGAGGACTTAAAGAGGTTCAATATAACCGTAAACCAGTAGGTACCATACACACGTAAAAATGCAGTTGAGGTTTTTAGAGTTGGCAAGTTATTTTATAAATGAATTGGACCACGGAACTCTCAAACAAAATGTGCTGTGGTCCAACTATTTTTAAAGTTGGACAACTGCCCGTAGTAAATACCCATGGTCCAACTAGTTGGACAGAGCAGTTGGACCACTGCCCATGGACTGGTAAAAAACTAGGGCTTACAATATGCATAATAATATGGTGCAAGTTTAGGGTGCCTCATTTTACTAGTTGTCCGATTTGCATGACGGACACTGAGCGAGACACAATAGAAGTTTAAATGTTATTATGCCTAGGGTCGTTTTGCGTCCCCCAATGTGTTAAGCCGGCACCCGGCCCGGCTTTAGCGTGTACAGACACTTTAAATACAGTTTAAAAATGATTCATGAACCGAAAACTAAACCAAATAATCATATCCCTTCTAATGTGCATGCTGTTGACACTTTAAATGATAAGTCCCGGTTGGGTGCCGGTTCCGTGTCTGCCGAAACCTCAATTTATTTATTTATTTTATTTATATTACCTACTTTATTCTACACCACAAAAATACATAACATGAAAAAATACATCAAACACTACAAAATATACAATGGGCGGCCTTATCGCTTTCTGCGATCTCTTCCAGGGAACATTGGAATCAAAGACTTAACTTATTCTCTTTGTTTAGAATGGACAGTGATTTTCCTGGACATAAAATGGAGCTGTCGTTGGTGCAAATATTATGTATAGGTACAATACACTAAAATAGATACACAGATATATACATATGCAACGTAATACCATACATAAATACATACATATTAATTATACAGGGATATTGGTAAAACATTAACAACCTCTTAACTACTCTTAAGAGGTTATTAATGTTTTACCAATAACCCTGTATAAGCAACGAAAATAAAAGAAGACTGTAGTAGATGATTGCAGTTAGTAGGTATTCCTTTACGAGTCTTTTGAACACAATAAAATTGTAAAGACTGCGCGCGTTTTATTTCAACTGGCAATGCATCAGTTTGCGTAGAGAACTAGTCGCCAGCTCGAACTCACTGGTGGGCATGGCCAAAAAGCACGCTGTCGTACCTGGCATCGTTTCCGATAGAGATAGTATCAGTGATGAGCAGTTAGAGCTAGTTTAGACGCACAACGTCTAGTTCTCACGCACACAAACACCGTTCTGAACTGAAACGCGCGTAAAAAGATGCGAAGAGCCCTTTGGAAAATCGAGTTTTATGAAAAAAACCACTGCATAAATCAATTACAAATAAAGTTTATTGAACTCTTCGATAACTTAGCTTTGTCGGTACCGACTTTTTTTTGAAGATTTTGCAGTCCTACTTATTTACGCCAAAAGTTACGCTAAAAAAAGCAAGAAAACGAATCTTTGTTGACCGAACGAAACGAAACTTTCTATAGGCTTCTTATTTTACTATTATGTTTCCATACAGACAAAAATAATAATAAGACAAAAACGATATCATGTTTAACTTTGGATGCACAATGTCAAACAGTCTCCACTGTTTGACATTGTGCATCTCAAAAGTCGCGTTTTTTCCGGGAATTTCGAGACCACACCGAGTCTCGTTTTTTTTTCCCGGGACTCAGTAATGCACCGAGACTGAAAGCCCTAGTATACAGGGTTACTTTTCAAAGACCATCCAAATTTTTACATGGTGTTCTACCCATGAATATAAACAACTTTCACTATGGGACCAACACTGAAATCACGAAAAAAAATAAGCTGTTTCATACAAAACTTCAATACCTACTTGACCAAAATGTATGAAACAGCTGTTTTTTTTTTTCGTGATTTCACAATTGGTCTCATAGTGAAAGTTGTTTAGGTATATTCATGGGTAGAACACCATGTAAAAATTTGGATGGTCTTTAAAAAGTAACCCTGTATGTAGTACACCCACATTTCGTCAGTCAAGTTCAAGTCCCATAATGTAAAAGGTGGCGAGCCTATTGCCATCAACCGGTCACAAATCTAAGCTCCAGGCTGCTACTGAGAAGTACCAGATAGACAAATCCAATAACAATCTGCCTAATCCGGGAATCGAACCCAATTAGACCAAGGTCTTGGATACGATTCCGTTTAAACATAAGTGCTCACCAGTACAGTCACGAGCACTAATATGTCAACACTTGGCAACGTTCAATTGCGATTTTTTCGTGAAAAGACGAATGCAACGTTGAAATACGACACTTTACATAAACCTATGGGTTCGATACTATGTTCGTAATAACATAAAATTTCATTAAAAAATAAAGGAGAAAATTGCCTTTGAATAAAGCCAAGTGTAGGTAAGTATACATACTCATGCTCGTGACTGTACCTACTTAGCGCTTGCGGGTAAGAACCCGCAAGCGCTAAGTAGGCACGTAGGTAGGTAGGTTTTTTTTTAAGCATGAGTGTGTGTGTGTGCACAAGCTAGTAATAAGGTATTAAGCCTCCTCTACACGTCGTCAGATTCATCAGCAGATGGCCATCTGCGAATGCCTCCGCCAACGTGTAGACGGGGTAATTTGCTAGTCTGTAGTAGGTATTTGACGTCGGCAGATGCTAAATACCTACCGCAGACAAGCAAATTACCCCGTCTACACGTCGGCGGAGGCATTCGCAGATGGCCATCTGCTGATGAATCTGACGACGTGTAGAGGAGGATTACACAAATTCCTTAGTCGGTACCTACCTACTTCTTGTGTAACGATGACTCCCGTTGCGAGGGTAGACAGATGATTTTTAGTAGATAGGTACCTACTATTTCAAATGGTCGCTTTGCAGATAAATTTACACGCATTATGGAGGCTTGTAATAATAAATTAATGGAAGAGATGCTATCGAATATGACACATTCACAGTCTGAAAAATATTTGCCGCCTTATAACTATTTTCCTAGAAATCTAGAAAATATGTACACAATGGAATGCAGATTACGAACTAAGAGGAATGTGAACTGTTTTGATGAAAACCTAAAAGGTACTTTTTTTGTACTTTCTTACACCAACTTATAATAATATATGTCAACAATGAAAGTCGATCTTAAATCGTAGTAAGTAGGTAGGTACCGTAAGTAGGTAGGGTCTGTGTGGTGCCGGACTTAAAGAATAGCACCACTCCTTACTTCCCGTGGGTGTCGTATGGGCAGCAGCGTTCTCTATGTGTTCCACCATCATACCATACTGCGATCGCCAACCCGCCTGCCAAGCGTGGCGATTATGGCAAACCCTCCCAAAATTGTGGGAGGCCTATGTCCAGCAGTGGACGTCTATCGGCTGACGTTTCAGCCGATAGACGTCCACTGCTGGACATAGGTAGGTACCTAATTGAGTGCAATATTGAAAACAAAACAGAACAGATGGTAAATGAAAATTAAATAAATACACCCGCGTCCTAATCAAAATTATCGTTCGTGCGAATGCGTGATCTTGTTTCAATCTAAGTATGTCATTTGTTCGGAAAACCGCTGGGTAATTGCGTAACATGCTAACAGAAGCAATAGTTTTCATTTTGACAGTTCAATTACATTCATTGCGTAATTTACATTTTTGGCCCAACAAATGTTTCGAACATAAGTGAAGGAATGGATTAGCACTATCCTACAAACTGATTGAGATTGTGATTGAGTGTGTTACAAAATTAGAGTGCCGGAAGGCGCCCTCTGTCGACGTGACCCCGCGTTCGGGATCGCCGAACAAAATGAACGTGACACGATTGCGTTGGTTAGGACGCGGCCTTAGCCATAACATGAAAAACTGAAAAAACTAATCATTTTGTGAAAATTTAGATCGATTTAGGGCTGACTTTTCCAACGCCAGATAATTTTATCCGTTGAATAATTTTGAATTTTTGACAGTTCTTCCATACATAATCTGTCAGACGTCAATTTTATACTACAAATAAAAAAACCGGGCAAGAGCGAGTCGGACTCGCGCACCGAGGGTTCCGTAACATCCGGGTTTATGCATAAGGTTTATGTTTATGAAATTAAATGTTTTTTTTTTATTTTTGAGTTGATTGAATGAATGGTAAATTGTGTATACGATTTATGACGTATTAAAAAAAAACTACTTACTAGATCTCATTCAAACCAATTTTCGGTGGTAGTTTACATGGTAATGTACATCATATATTTTTTTTAGTTTTATCATTCTCTTATTTTAGAAGTTACACGAGTGTCTCCCGCGCAAACTATTCAGTTTAGAAAAAAATTATATTAGAAACCTCAATATCATTTTTGAAGACCTACCCATAGATACCCCACACGTATGAAATTTGATGGAAAAAAAAAAATTTGAGTTTCGGTTATGGAAAAAAAAAATTTGAGTTTCGGTTCTAAGTATGGGGAACCCTAAAATGTATTGTTTTTTTTTCTATTTTTGTGTGAAAATCTTAATGCGGTTCACAGAATACATCTACTTACCAAGTTTCAACAGTATAGTTCTTATAGTTTCGGAGAAAAGTGGCTGTGACATACGGACGGACAGACAGACAGACATGACGAATCTATAAGGGTTCCGTTTTTGCCATTTGGCTACGGAACCCTAAAAATGATCTATCGATTGAAAAATTAGCCCTTAATCGACTTTCGCTGCTGACCGTATTTAGCCAGTTGTATGTAACCTCTCTACATTATTTTTATTTGATTCCCTTCCAGTAGGTTTGTGTAGCCACAAGTACCTACCTATAGTTAACTACGTACCTACCTAAAATATTTTTTTTCACATTAAATAAGTACCCACATTGTATCTGCCTACTGAATTCAATACCTAACTGGATTAAATGCCCCACTATAAAATAGTTAATTGGTAATATGTAAAATAGGTAAGTTTCATAAATCCCTTAGTCCATTAACCGTTCGTATTCTGAACGTGGATCCACGCGAGACACGAGGGCTTTTTGTTTCTGTAATTACGGCATACAACCGGTTAATCATGAGCATCACATTTTTAACAGATCTTCCGATTTTGTCCTACGATGGCTTCGCTACTCAACAGGCAAAAAGACTCGATTCTGATCTACTTTTAAAACCTTGTGCGATATACAGGAACCCTTTCAGACACGGCAACCACCTTCTTGTCATGTGTGACACATACGATAAGAACATGGAACCCACACGTGAGTTAAAAACAATGCCCGACTAAGGGCTGATTTTTCCAATGCCAGATAATTTTATCCGAGGAATAATTTTGAATTTTTGACAGTTCGTCCTTATAAAATCTGTCAGGCGTCAATTTTATTCCACGAATAAAATTCTGTCGATTGAAAAATCAGCCCTAAGACACACATTTTGTAGCATTATTATTTAAAGTTCTTACATGCCTAGCAATAGAAGCTGTAGATCGATGGGTCCTATGTATAAGGGCTAATGTGCAAATTGACAACTTTTCAATAGAAAGCTCTCAGTTGATATATTTTTTACATGCATGAACTGATGTTTGTGAAAGGACATGTTAGGGTTTTGAATGGAGGCTGGGCTTTTATTCGAAGCTGCTGTGAACAGGGAATTGATTATATTTTTACGAAAGTACATACATTAAGGAGACTTTGTATACATTTGTTATATTTTTTAAACGCACCCCTCTTAATTGTTATATTTTTTAATAATTATTATTTAAAAAATAAATTGCAATCCACAGTAATTATTGATTTTGACAACACTTTTCGGTTGGATGTCATTGTGAAATATGAACGTCAATCAAGTGTCAAATTCAATTCAATTTCCAACTGAGTACTGACAGCTGACAAGTGTGACAACATTACTGGCACAGGTAATGTTTTCATAGATTCCATTAGGAGGCAAAGGAATTTTAGTAATGTACCTAAACAATCAGAAGGAGAATTGGTAGGATTATCGCACACACACAATAGTCCAGTTAATCAAGACAAATTAAAAATCGAAAAAACCCCTAAAAAACTATGGGACTCTACAAAAACCATCACCAATTCACAGAAAAAGAGGAACTCCTCCAACCAACTGTTAACTCACTCTTTCTCGCCCAGACAGTCTTGCAATGATGTAAACGAATTCTTTGTCAACATTGGGAAAAAACTCGCAGAAAATATAAAGACCGCCCAAATCCACTCAACTCCCCCTCAAACTACAAAGTTCAATAAATCGTTCGTTTTAGAACAGACAGATCCTGACGAAGTTATAAGTACCTACCATTAACCAGCTAAGCGTTAATGCTGCTACTGGTTGGGATGGCATATCCCAAACCTTCCTAAGAAGATACGCACGGACCCTTGCACCTATACTATGCCACATTTTCAACCTTTGCTTTCATTCAGCTATCTTCCCATCTTCTTTTAAAAGAGCAATTATTTATCCTATCTTTAAGGGTGGTGACGGAACATTACCAATCATCTATCGCCCAATAGCTGTTCTTAGTGCACTGTCCAAGTTACTTGAACGCCTCTTAATCGGATCTCCAAGTTACTGCTCAAGACGGCTTTAATTCCGCCTTGAAGTGGCTTTCCTCTCATACCCGTACCCTCAATGCCAACAAAACTAACTTCACCACCTTTTCAATTACCAACACAAGAACGAAGTGTATTCGCCTTAATAGAGACAATAAGAAAAGTGCTATTGGACACATTCTTACTAAAGACAATTTTTAATAGTTTAGGTTATAATTAAATTACTTATTAGTTTATTTAAAAGGCTAGATTTTAATAAGATTAGGGCGCATCCTATTGTTGAACCCTAGGACGAGAGAAAAAAAAGAAGAAAAAAAACATCTTTTCAATGACCAATACTTCCCAGCCTAAAATCCAATCAATGTCCCACCGTAACCTCAGTAGAGCAGGTTAGATATCTATCTTGGTATAGTTCTGGACAAAAACCTTAAGGGGGAAGCGCTAAGGTAGCCCGCGAAATTCAAATTTTCTTACGTTTTTTGCAATTTGCTGGTCAGTATTAATTTGTACGTTGATTAAAATATGATTCGCGGTCGTAACAAATATGTATTTACAGAATTAGAATCATTACAATCACTAATACAACTTGTTAAGTTAGTGTAATCCCCAAATGTCAAGATTTCATGAAATAGTCGTTCTTGGGGATTACTTGGTCTTAGAGAGCTGTGTTGATGACTTTAATGATTATAATTCTGTAAATAAATATTTGTTACGGCCGCGAATCATATTTTAATCGACGTACAACTTAATGCTGACCAGAAAATTGCAAAAAACGTAAAAAAAATTGAATTTCGCGGGCTACCCTGGCGCTTTCGCCTTAATTTCAAATCCCATATTATATTAACACCCTCACTGGTCGCATACGAAAGTTAATTTACATTTTTAAAACCCTGCGCCATGTAGCCAACCCGTTTATCATCCGAAATGTTTACTTCGCTCTTTGTCAGTCCATCCTAATCTATTGTATCTCATGCTGGCGTGGTGCTCCTAAAACTATAGGTACTTAAGTCTCTGGAGGTCGCCCACAGAGCTATTCTAAAAGTGGCTACGTTCAGACCGATACTCTCCCCATCTACCGAACTATATCAGTCATGTAGCGTTCTTAATGTATATATTTTACATAATTATAATCCTTCAGCAACACCGTCGAACACCATAAAAAAAAATCTCCAAGTGCCGCAAAGACCTAATCTGCACAATTCTTAAGAGCAAAACTTTTTTATAAAAGCTGTGCGTGTAGGTGACGCACAGCTTTTATAAAAAAGTTTGCTCTCTATCTTGATCCATCACTCTACAATAAAATTAACGCGAAAATTCCGACTTATGGCTTAACAAACTTTACCTGCAAAAAGACTGTTCGCACCTTCCTTTTAAACCTAAACTATGACGAAACCGTAGAATTCCTAAAAAAGTGATTACTCAAACACATACATGCATCACATACTACCTAAATTAGCGAAACACTCACCACACTAACAGTATAGGTACACACCACACCAAATTACGGAACAATTTTTTTTTCTTTTATTTATAAATTTCTGTTTTCAGAAATTGCTATTTTTAGATTCTAAGTATTTTTTTTTTGTTTTGTTTAATAACCTAATTTTAATAATATAATCTCGTTTAGTAGCTTTCTGTAATGATTTATAATATACCTAATTAACACGTGCTGTTATAAGTCAATCATTTATGACGGGGATCGGAACTGTTTCTCCTAAACACAGGTTATTCTGAGTTATTCCGTTCTTCTGTAACCTATCTAGGAAAGCAGTACCTATTTATATTATATTAACTTTGCATGTCATTTAGTCCTAGTTGAACAATAAATCTTACTTATTATTATTAAACTCGTCACGCAGTAAAATCCTCCCCTGTATAATTAACTATCCCTTTTCACCCCTTTAAGGGTATATTTTCCAAAAACCCTGATACACGTTATTCTTTATTTTCGGTCTTAAGTATAAATACTGAGTTTCGAGTTAATCGGACTGCCCGTTAAAATTCTTCCATACAAATTTTGACACCCCCAATCCCCCTTTAGGGGGTAGTTTAGAAAAGCAAAAAAATGCCAAACTTCATAATTTGCTTAGCTATGTATTCGTGCCAAGTTTCAAGTTTATTAACCAAATGAATAAGATTTTTCATATAAAGTGTATCCTCGCTTTTCACCCCCACAGGGGTGGAATTTCGAAAAATCGTTTGGGATGTGTTCATTACTTGACTCAAAGATTATTTATACCAATTTTCGAGTTAATCAAGCCACGCAGTAAAATCCTCCCCTGTAAAATTAACCCTTTTCACCCCGTTAGGGGTACATTTTCGAAAAACCCTGATACACATTATTCTCTATTTTTGGTTTTAAGTATAAATACTGAGTTTCGAGTTAATCGGACCGCGCGTTAAAATTCTTCCATACAAATTTTGACACCCCCCCTCCCCCTTTAGGGGTTAGTTTAGAATACCAAAAAATGCCAAACTTCATAATTTACTTAGATAAGTATTCGTGCCAAGTTTCAAGTTTATTAACTCAAGGTACAAACGAAATCCCCCCTTTTCACCCTCTTATAGGTAGAATTTCCAAAAACCCCTTCTTAGTGCTCCCCTACATTACATATCACATTCCTAGACCCAGTAAATTGCGTTGATAAATGTCAGTCAGTCAGTCAGTTTCTTCTTTTATATAAGTAGGTATATAGATAAACATTGAAACTAAAAAATGTTTTTTCTGTCTGACGTTTTCGTCAATAAGCTGAATCACCATGGAAACCAAATACAGATTAAAAGTGTTTGTGTTGTGCAATCAATGGCGAAACTACAGGGTGGCATTGGGGCAAAATGCTACGGGCCCCCAGCCAGAGGGGGCCGCCGACCCGAAAGGACCATGAGCACAGGAGGATCCTAAAATCCTAACAAGAGTTTATAAATTCAAACTTTTTTGAAAATATGTACATGTATGGACATCATTCAGGTTTCGAACATTTTTGTAAGACCACCCTGAATAAATTTCCCCAGAAAAACCACACATGACAGCTGTCAAAAAAAAATAAAAATTAAGTCCTTATACGTAGAACCCATCGAGATAGTTGTTGCGTTTCAGCATGGCGATAATGGTCATTGACCCACCTAATTAACTAGCATTTTTTATTTAAAAATCCATAAGTACTAAATATACCTACTAATATTATAAATTCGAAAGTTACTGTCTGTCTGTATATTACCTTTTCACGCTTAAACCTCTGAACGGATTTCGATAAAATTTAGCAGAGAGATAGATTGCATCCCGGGGAAGGACATAGGATAAATTCTATCCTGATATTTCACGGGATCGACACATATGTGGGTGAAACCGCGGGGCGCTACTAGTCTGAAATAAATTGCGTTACCGTCCTGTATCAATATCAATCGAGATCCTCAACATCATAGTATAACTTTATACTATGTCAACATCTTCCAATAACGAAAAATGCACTTTCCTACATACTTTTAATTGTTTGGGTTTCGTTCTTTTCATAAAAAAAAAACCTCAAGGTTCTAGTTTCCCCGTAGGTACCTACCACAGATATAGATATACCTAGATAACGCAAGAGTAACTACTTCGCGTGCCAAAAATTGCACCAACTTATGATTACAAATCGTAAGCCACCCCTTTCGCGCTCAGTCCTTTGTACTGCTGGCTGGGTAAGTGTGAGCGAGAGCGCGAGCTTGTGACGTCATAGTAGGTGGTCAAAAAATGGCACGCTTGGTTTTCATACAGTTCGTGATACTTGCGTTATCTAGGTATATCTATATCTGTGGTACCTACTCTTATACTCGGTTTAAATAAAATCTATTTAGTTATAAAGTAACATTAATTGTTACCTATACAGGAACCAACCATCGTGTAAAGTGCCTAGACGCTTACAAGAAGTGCACGGAAGACGAGCCGTGGTTCGGTATTGAGCAAGAATTCTTTTTCCTGAACAGCTCTGATTCATGGCCCTTGGGGTGGCCGAAGGGCGGCTATCCCCGGAGAGCAGATCATTACTACTGCGGTATTGGTGCCGATAAGATTTTCGCCAGGGATATTGTTAACGCACACTACAGGTATACTTAAGTAGGTTAGGTACATAGGTATACCTCCTGCTCTGTGTATAATTGCACTTATCCTAGTTACTAGTCCAAACTGTTATCTTTCTTTGTTTCTCAGATTTGTTTGTTCCAAATAAATATGCTAGCTCTGACTCGTAGGTAAGTAGGTATAATTTACCGCTCTCATTAAAATTTGATTAATCACTATCAGTCCTAAAAAGCGATAAGTAAAAACAAAATAACAATAAAAGGCAAAACGAATAATCACATCGACAGATCTTTAAAACTTGCCGTACTGTCTGAACAGCTCTCAAGCCTCCTCCACACGTCGTCAGATTCATCAGCAGATGGCCATCTGCGAATGCCTCCGCCGACGTTTAGACGGGGTAATTTGCTAGTCTGTGGTAGGTATTTAGCCTCGGCCGACGTCAAATACCTGCCTAGCAAATTACCTCGTCTACACGTCGGCGTCGGCGGAGGCATTCGCAGATGGCCATCTGCTGATGAATCTGTCTACGTGTAGAGGAGGCTTAATGGATATAAATACCTACAGATGTTGTCTATTTGCTGGAATACCTATTTATGGCACCAATGCCGAAATTGGTCCGAGTCAGTGGGAGTACCAAGTTGGTCCATCTGTTGGGGTGCACGCTGGTGATGACCTCTGGATGGCGCGTTTTATCTTGGAAGTGCTTGCCGCGGAGAGCGGAGTCCAGGTCCAGTTGGATCCTAAACCTTTCACAGACTGGGAGGGTTCTGGTGCACACATCAATTTTTCTACCAAACAAATGCGTGGGGAAAACGGTATTGAGTAAGTGTTGTAGTCTGTTGGACTGATACCAATATCTAACCTAACTTTAAACGTGAATGCAGAGTTCAAACATGCTGTTTTAGAAAAAAAAATATTACACCCAATGAGCAAAGTTAACCACCGGATTATCGATATCGATTTGCTTCCTACAAAGTAAATAAGGCCGAATTTGAACGGCAAATGCAAGGTAGGACGCTGTCAAGGTAGACGCTACCTTGAGACACGATCTTCGCAGAGTGGCTGGTATAAGCTGGATGAATTGCCGAGAATCGAGATGATGAATGGCGTGCGAGTGGAGATGCCTATGTCCATCAATGGACTGTTGAATGATGATGAAGACCGAATTTAATTACCAAAGTACCAACTGATTGTACCTATTCGGTTTAAGTAACTAAATTATTCCTAGTAGGTGTATTTAATTAAGCAGAATCGTAGGATATAGTTGAAGTTTAGTAAGAAACCGATGGATGTTGTCGAGCTGCTTGTTTTCTATTAATAAAATAAAATTTTATTGAGAACATCCATCGGTTTCTTACTAAACTTCAACTATATCCGACGACCCTGCATACTTATCTGTTTTGTTGACTGTACCTACCTAAACAATTGCAGGGAAATCGAGAAGGCAATTCACAAACTACAAAGGGTTCCTTTAAAACACATCAAGGCTTACGATCCACATGGAGGAAGGGACAACGCGAGACGTTTGACTGGATATCACGAAACAGAATATATTTGTAACTTTAGTGCTGGTAAGTGATTTGATTACCTAATATTGATGACCTCGCCTGATTTTAGGATTTAAGTCTGACCAAAAAAAAGTAGGAACCTAGGTAATTTTCGAATGTAGGTATAAAAGGCTCGCCTCCGCCTGGAGTCTACAATGGCGGTCGACTTTAAATTAATTAGCATCCTTACGGGAGGTGAAAGTACCTGTCTTGTTATAAATATGAATTACTTTTACTAAGTGTCCAATCCTTTGCTTAAGAAAACAGTTAAACCCTGGTTTTATTGTTACGCGTTTCGGCAGCGCCGTGTCACTGACTCTGGCAGGGCCACCATCTTTTAATTGTGATAACACAAAAAATTAGTCGCTAATTAGTCGAAATTTGTCGGTGACTGGTTCAAAAGATATAAGGGTTTATAGGTGGCCGATCTGGAGATAGTCTCCCCGTACGTAAACGAAACAAAAGGTGGATGAAAAGATCACATCAGGTGGTGTTCTGTAGGTTCTGCCGGGTTGGCATGAGCCATGGGACTATGGGAAGAAGGCTAGAGTTTATATATGTATGTAAAAAACTTGTTGACAGGTATAGCGGAACGTCACTGCAGTCTCAGAATACCGCGAGTAGTCGCCGAAGACAAGAAAGGATTTTTAGAGGAACGTCGGCCAGCCTCCAACTGTGACCCGTACAAGGCAATAGACGTTCTGATGCGTACGTGCATACTCAACGATTACTGAATAATAAACTTCCAATTCAGAATCTCAGATAGGTAATTACGTAGTTTTAGAACAAACTTGTACCTGTGTCATAAATGACCGAGTTCAAATTCCAGTGCAACCAAAATTGTTTAGGGCCTTGTTATTTATTAGAAACTAGCTGACCCGGCAAACGTTGTTTTACCATATAAATAATTTCTAGCTGCCCGGCGCTACTTCGTTTTCGTGGTGTCCTACCCCTTACCCTACTCCTACTCTACTCCTACCATACTCCTACCCTACTCCTACCATACTCCTATACTACTTCTACCCTACTCCTACACTACTCCTACCCAACTTCTAACCTACTCCTACCCTATTCCTACCTTACTCCTAACCTAAAACTCCTACCCTACTCCTGCCCTACTCCTACCCTACTCCCATACATATATTTAATTTTTCTCTGCGTAAGAACCATCCTGGTACTTCAAGGAATATTTAAAAAAAAGAATTAGCGAAATCGGTTCAGCTGTTCCCGAGATTTGAGCTTAGCAACACATTCAGCGATTCATTTTTATATTATAGATAGTTACACAAAAATGAAGCTAGACGTGACGTTAGAGTTGATTGTAAGTGGGAAAACTTAAACTAGGTATAACCCTTTTGGTAATAAACGTATTAGGTATATCAGATGAATAGTTATACAACGTTATTGTTAGTATACCTATGCGAAACCTGAATATATATGTTTGTTCAGAATAAGTTACTGAATCGATTCCAACAATTTTTACCCCATGTTATATTTTGTTACAAAAATATTTTAAAAAGGTTGAAAGTTGCACACCGAGCGACACTAAGTAGGTTATCCAATCTCCGCGCCGAACGGTTAGGTACCTAGGTACAGACGCCAGCACATCAAGCTGCCCGAAACTGTCAAATTTTCCCAATCAACTTTGAACCTTATGCTTTAGCGATTAAGTTGAAATTCTATTAAAGAAATTAGACAGATTGTAGTACTTTGATGTGCTGGCTCTGTACTATTATCAATGAGCGCAAGAGGGCGCGGCGCGAGCGGCGCGGGTAAGCATGTTTTTGTACGGACAAACAGGTAACTTATGAAGCTTAAGTATAACTTAGTGATTTTCATGAGTTTTGAAAATTTTTAAACATAGATTCTTTACATAAAAATACTAGACACGTTTCGGGTTTCGCACCGAGTATAATATGTAATGTTGTATATACGGATTTCTCTCTTTCAGTCGTCAGTAATTTGACTTTCGAATGAAGAAGACAAAACGTTGTGTGACTATACAGACGCTATACAACGTTTATTAGTAAGGGGTTACTGTATTCAAGTACAGTAGTAGCCCTTCAGGCCCGTCTTGCCTCACGCGTGTCAGCTTAGCCGCAACAATATTATTATGTTTGTGCCTAGTTGCTATTGCTAATTGTAACTTTGTTCCTGAAATATTGTTTTGCAATAATAAACCCTGGTCTAATAGACACATTGTTTTTTTTTATTTGTAGAAAATTTAACTACCTATTGACGAATTGACAAAGGTAAGCATTACATTAACAATTGACCAGGTAGTTTAATACTTAGAGGGAAGAAAACGGGGTAATTTAATTTATACATAACATTGACAGATACCCTAGTGTACTCTTGGTAAAAAAAGGTGGTGTAGGCACTAAGATTAAAATTCATTTTCACGTCATAAAACAATAAGGACTAGTTCAGGAGCTCCTATTTATAAAAAGAAACCTTTTGCAAGGAAATGTTATCTATCAAATCTGATAAACAACTTTTTTGACCGTCCGTAGGTACACACGGCTTGAGAAGTCTTTTCAACCTATTGAGAGGAGTAAACCTCCTATATGACCACCAGCCCCTTTCTCTATTCTAGAATTCCAATACGTTACAAACTTTGACAGTAAGATACATACAACACAAATAACCAACGCGCAATGACATTCAGATATTTATTTATTTGATAACATCAAAAAATCTCTAAAACGACAAATCAATAAAACAGGTTAGATTTCTAGAATAAAATTAATAGATGTATGCATACATGCATTATCAACATAATCTATAGTTCTGCCAGTATGATCTAACAATCTTAAAATCATTCAGCTAATTACGTTAAACTAAGTAATAATCCAATATGCCAAAGTTGTTTTATTCCAGACCAGCCAAAACAGTTCAATACATAGAACGTATTCATGGTCCGAATAGAATTAAAATTAATACTTCAAAAAAAAATATTATTTCGGAAAATGGGATATTTTTCGGTTGCTGAACAGTTGGCAGGACGAAAGCTCTTAGCGTAGCTACACATCTGCCGAAAATTAAGCGACGAATATTTCGCCTGCTTTGTGTTCTTTAAAATTATGTGAAGTTATTACAGCTTGACGTTGTTGTCTTTGTGTCGCAACCAACTGGGTAAATTAGCCGTTTAGTTAGCTGCCAGGCCTTTGGAAGTAGTGCTTGCCTCGCACGCGGTAGATCACAGTTCTAGTCGGGGTGCCCTGGCTTAGTTACTGCCACCAATTCGGCTCGCGCGTGATTTGTTACAGTTCCAACCTAAACTTATAATTGAATATCATTTAGGCCGTTAGTTGAAAGGCCGCCGCTTAGTTAAAAGGCTATTTATGGTAATAATATTGCCACTTCCCAGTAAATTCTGCAGATGTATTGATTGACTTAGGGCTGATTTTTCCAACGCCAGATAATTTTAACCGAGGAATAGTTTTGAATTTTTGACAGTTTTTGTATGAAATAACTGCCAAAATTTAAAAATAAAATTATTCCTCGAATAAAGTTATCAGATGATTGAAAAATCAGCCCTTAGTCAACATAATGAACAACAAAACGGTAGTCTCAATGAATTATGTTAGATCACTAGGAACCCAAATCGTAAAAATACTAGGAGACAATCATGTGTGAACATCACAAAGATAATAATTTATAAATAAGATCGCCGCATCGGCTCGACTCCGGATCGGCATAGCTTCAATCCGATCATTCCAGCATTATTTATATGTAAGTCTACACTGCAACATACAGTTATCAGCATAGTAACGGCATCGCGATAAGCTATTGAAGCGCATGCGGTTGGTGGTCAACCAGCAGTTACAGCTCATACGTCGGGAGGTCACCGCGCTTAATCGTTGCCATCATCATCAAAGTATCGGTTGATTTGTGAAGGTGACGGTGTTTCGCACGCTCTTAACCTTTTGAATGTCTTAAGTTACGTCCGACATAAGCAATTGTCTTTCTATTGTGTCTCTAATTACGGCATTCGATGAGTGAATAAGCTGTCACTCAGCGGTCGCCGCGGAGGTGCTGAGCCAGCCCAGTAACGCGACTGCGTTCAGTGGACGAGCTGGTGAGGCGAGTCGATGAGTTGAGGCGGTGCTGATCCGTAGCCGAGCCGAGTGCAATGACCTTTACACATTTAACACCTATTGATCGGTTTAGCTATAATACCGATATGTACACAACATACATTTACATGTAGGTAATACTATTGATTTGAAAAATGTGTAATTTAGAAATTAACTACAAATTCAATGCTGTTTAGGTTTATCAAGTGCTCTTTGCATATACAGGCCGACTAGATTCCCAATACAATTCCTTAATGTTCATGTCACCGGTCACGTATACTGTTCCTGTATATATTCCATACCTCCAAACAGCATAGTGCAATGAGAACCTAACGTGTCTCGTGACAATAATCTTAACAATTCTAGTCATTAGATTGAATATTAAAAATCTATTATAAATTGGCCTTACATAAACTAAACACACACTGTCGTTATTCCTCGAATTCAGAGTCAATACCGCAAAAGACAATAAATGTCACAGTAAACTTAACAAAACCTCTCGAACTACCCAGCACAACGAGGCGGATCTATGACAAGTCAGCACTCGATGCCTTAACTGTTATTGAGAACCGTGTTTGCAGTAAAACCAAGCGCTCGTGTGTGTTCCTGATGCACTGTACTGTCAATCCATATAATATAGACACCTATAAAACTTGATTGAGTAGTGTACTATTGAAAAGTGTTAATTCTAAAACTACATAAACAGAGAGTTAACTCAGTATATTCTAAACAATTAGCACACAAAAATAACACGTTAAATAACATCGATACGGTCAACGGTCACGGTTATTCCGTTTATCTACCCCAAAAAACCCACCTTAAGTTGAATCCGCGGAAACGCTTGTCCGAGAATCCACCCTAATCCTATAAATCCCGTTTATCCAACTAGGCCTAGGGTGAATTCTCGGACATACGTTTCCGCGTGGAGGCTAAACGGAATAACCCAGCGGTTATATTATGATTACAATTTCAAACAGCTCCCTGTGAATCTTTTGCCTCGACAGTTTTCTGTTGTTGATCTTCCTCAGACAATCTCTCCTAATATTCGAATTTATTTACACCTTCCATTAACGATTTTCATAGTGATTCGAGTTCCATTTGTAACATTTATATTTCATTAGTTTTAACGTTATGATTTCACTATCATTAACGTTATTCGTATCATTTAATTATTTTTATCGTCGTTATTCATGGTTTATATTTCATTTTTTCCAGTGGCGTGCACTGGTTCTGGGATTATTTTTCATTGTTTTTCTTAAATGTAATCTCTTAATTCTACTTTTGGGTCAATGTTTTTTTTTTTCCATGAGTACTAAATTCATATTAATTTATTAAGGTTGTGTTGTGGAGCTACAGTGCTTCACAAGACCAGCCATTGTATGTAAATATACAATAATTATAATTACTGTACAGTTATGAAATACAACATAATGGATTCTATTACCTATATTAACGAATTAATTCAGGATGAATATACACCGGGAAATAACTTTTTATTATGAATTTAAAATGTATTAACGTAGCTCCTTAGTTGCAACTCCGTTTTATATTCATACGTTATTCTTTCCAATGATGCACATGATACTTGTCGAGATAAATGATTTGATAGTGTTATCTGCATTAGACAACACAACAATAAATATAATAACAATAAAGCTTAGTGAGCAAAGTAACAGCAGCATCACTACTTAATGTTAAAAGAGAATAACAACTTTATACATAACCGAAATAAATAAAACTGTCTAAAAATATTTTTCCAAATACATTTTGCGGGAAATAAGACTTTGCTTCGTATTAGTGTTAAGACCTGTGTGTTCAGATGAGCATAATTTTCATTTATGATTAGTAGTATATATGACTAGTATTAGAAGATGATAGTTAGTAGAGTTATATATTATTATTCTGGCAACGGAAAAAGGACGGACCGGACTTTCATCATGATTTTAGATTTTGTTTTAATTGAAGAAATAGTAGTTACCAAAACATAACTTATATGTCAGTCTGTATGCTGTGAACAAAGGCATTTTTTTTCTAAAGTATATTTTTTTTCTTCAAGATGGCATTAATACTTCATAATACAGCCCCTGGACTGCCAATTGAACGCTTACTGTGAATTTATATATTAAAAACTATTGAAACATGAAAGATAACAGTTGGTGTATAAAAGACAAATCTTATGCTTTAATATTATGATATTTGTGTGGTTTTAACGCGGGTATATTTTAATAATAGCTGCACTAATTAACTAGGAAAAACAACACACGTGTCGTGTTAACTAGTATTTGAAGTAACTTCAAATGTAACAAAGTTTTGCAATCAACATAATGATCAATATCTGTACTATTCACAGCGAAATAAAGCTTAAAAATGGCTGACTTCTGGGTGTTTAACCCAACAAATAATTAAAAATATTTTTAACGAGTTCAAGAGCTGCCGCTACACACTGTAAAGCGCATGCACAACATATGGTAACGGTCACATACGCTGATATACTATTTTTTGGATGCTGTCCTGATGTTATTTTCTGATTGCTCCATGCCTGCTTGCCACATGGCGAATATAAATATACTATTGACTCTGAACATTTTTCCATATGAGAATTAGCCTTCTGGCTTATTGATTTACAAAAGAGATAGTCTTTTTATAAATTTTGTTTTCAATAAAAATAAATATATCGTCCTACGTCACAAACAAAAATAGTCTCATTCGAAGATACGCATCAAATGTGTAACATCCCCAATTTTTGTATCAAAGACTATTTTTTTTCCTATACCAATACAAAAGTTTTAGAACGAGATGTTCAGAAATATGCTACCGCTAATTAAATCCTATCTCCAATTCATGATGTTCCTAAGGAGCTAAACATGAATAAGCTATCATTAATTAAATCTTAAGGAGCTTAACATCAACACGGTATCACTAATAAATCCTATATCGAATATACGCTGTTCTTAAAAGCTTAACATGCATTATAATATTTTCAATGACATATTATACAAGAAGAATAACTACATCTGATATTTATAATACATTAGGTAGTAACTCTAGTAATAGGCAAATGAATATAAATAAATGAATACATAATTTATGATTCTACAAGTTAGAATTATATTATATACAATACAGATCATATTTTTACAAAGCACGAACCAAAAATTTCTTCAGAGAACGTATATCCTTAATTATATAATAACTATCTTTTCTAATAATATTTAAATAGCTTAGACGTAACGATCTAAAGGGGGATCAAGGGTCACGAACAATGGTATAGTCACCGTTCGAGTTTTTACAATGTATCCGACTTGGACAACGAGGCGTTTTAAGCTCGATAATCATATCTATCTTGATAGAAATCGTATTAGATGGAATCTAATACAGAAAAAATTTGCTTATAGTTAAGGGATACGATAATTTGCTTATTGTACTAACACAGTGATTCTTTAGTAACATCTAAAAATAAACGTTTCATAGTTTTTTGGCTTCCGAAAGTCCATGCGTGTAACGGTTTCAGAACTGTTGTTGGCAACACTTCACCGATGACTATGAGCGTAATAGACGACAACCCAGAACCAGACGCCTCCGATAACGATGACCGCGAGCGTGCAGTACATCGAGATGATGCAGCACAGGCGCTATTCACGCAGATGGGGATTGATATCCCCGAAGAACTCTATTAGTTAATTGTCCGGAGAGGGGGAAACCGGCGGGCTGCTGGACTCGCGGGCGGCGAAGTTGGCGCAGTTAGCGATCACGATCTTCGCCAGCTTCTTGATTTCTTTATAGGGGCGCGGGTGGATCAGCAAGTCGTTCAACAAACGCAGACCACCCTCGGCCTCCACCAGCGCGCAGTACTTGTCCGCTGGAAATAACAACCATTCGCTTTTACACAAGAAGTATTTACTCTGATTTCCTATTATAACTTCCTTTAAGTACGGGGTCCAAATAGCCTATTAATTTTGTTGAATTTAATCAGCAATCCCATGTCATCTTAACAATTTTTCCCTTTTCCAACTATGTTGGGGACGGATTCCATTCTAACCGGATGCAGCTGGATATCAGTATTTTGCATAAATCGACTGCCTACCTGACGCACAGTGTGGGAATCTCGCAAGCTAGGGGGATTTAATTCCAAAATGAATTATATAAAAGATACAAGTTAAAAAAATAATATTGATTGCTATTCAAATAAATAAAAATACTTAAATAGTGATAGAAAATAAAGTAGTATTAAAAAAATGTGATATGAATAAATTTTGTTATTTTAGTCACTAATTTCAATTTTGGCCTCATGTACGGTAGGATCCTCTTTCCTCTCCCTAGCTCCTTTTTCGCATTTGAGGAGCAAATATAAAAAAAAAATGTTTTGTACTTTCGTGAGTCATTCTGAAAACCGAAAAAAAATGTATGACGGTCGCACAAAATCGCAAGTTGTATTAATTGTTCTCAAAAGTTAAGACTCTATAAATTAAAACAATAAAAACACTGGGATAATCAGGTAATTTTTTTTTATACACCTTTTGTTTTGCAAATCATCTCTTAAAAATGCTTAATTTAACTGTGCTTTCAAATGATGTTATTAGATCAATGTTTAACTATTACTTAAATAAAATACACTCTAACTTACCTTGAAAGATATACACAATACAATAATAAACCAATAAACAAGACTATACGTTAATTTGATCAGTAAACTCAAGTGAAGATGACACTATAATGTTGTTGTTCGTATTATCAACATTTTTTATTTTTTTTCTAACCTAACTACAAGAATTTCTAATATGCAGCTGTGATAAATAGGGTCTTAGGTATAAATAGGTTATAACTATAATAACAATTATCAAAATTTATATTTTGATTTAAATCCCCCTAGATTGCGAGATTCCCACACTGTGTGACGTCCAGAACCTGAGTTACTGGGTAACACGATACCTCTTGGTAAGCCTGGTTATCAGACTTTCGATCTTCTGACTACCCGTAACGAATGTCAAACATCTAAATATGACAGTCAGGACCGGGACCAACGAAATAACGTGTTTTCCGAGTAAATAAGGTGTAGTCTAAAAAACAATAATCAGTTTCCTACATACAATTAGGAAAACTCAAAAAAAAATGGGAGCACTAAAATACTCACGATAGACAGAAGTCAAGTTGGCCAGAGCCCACACAGCCCAGTGCTGGCACTGCGGAGTGTGGTGAGCATTCAGCAGGCTCAGTATCGGCTCGAAGGAGCGATAGTTAATGTTGCGCTCGGCGCGCAAGTCCCACCGTTCCACGGCAGCTGCCACACGTTGCAGAACCTGATCGCGAGCTGGATCAGACGCGGTCCAGGCTTCTGGGCCATCAGACGCCATGTGGGCCAATACTCCAGCAGCGTTATAGCTCACCTGTGGGGTTAATGTATTCCGATTCACTATTACGTTATCGTGAGGCATTACGGTCACGTTATGTCGAAATTTTAGAACATTACAACGTAAAGCTCTCGTTATTTTTATTTGTCTGTAATTTATGTGGTGTACATAATAAAAAGTATTCCATTCTATTCTGATATCAATTTTAACCCTACATAATATTATCTACTGCTGTTTGGGTTTGGCGAACCTTGTGTTAATTGTTTATTGCTTTTCAAATTAGGGGCCATCTACAAATCGTTATGGTCAAATGTGTATGACTCCGTTGGCATGACGTAACATATTTTTCAATTTTAAATGAAGTCTCTTATTAATTTGATAGAGATGGTAATTTTTATTAAATTTTGGTTTTGTTTTAAAGCCAATAAAACCGCTTTAAGGATCAGTAACTGTATAATATACGATTGACCCTACGAGGATGCGCGTCGACGGACTACTTTAAAACGAAACACAAGTTAAAATTTTGATTTATTATGGATAATTTTTGGTTTTGTTTTTAAAGCCAATTGGATGCCGCAGAATCCGTAACCCGTCCAAGTCAGAGTGAATAGGCATCTTCGGGAGCGCCCATTTCCGTTGTAGACCTTGTTCATCGACGAGACCGAAGTCGAGAAGACCAAGAGGATAAAGGTACCTACTGCAAGCAGTAGGTACCTTCTGCAAGCAGTAGGTACCTTTATCCTTCGTCTTCTCCTGATTGATCCTTTGTTATTCGTATCCATAGTCGTTCTGTAATTACACCGGACTATATCTTTGTCCTTCCATAAATTAACTTTAATAGGCACTGTCCCCTTCTGTCCGATAGATAAACAGTCTGACGGGAAGGCCCTTGAATTTCCCTCAGACTGTTTAACTTATAACTTAGGTTTAACTAAAATGAAAAATGATGAAATAACACTATGCAAACAATGACAATGTAATCGGCTTCAAGATACGGCTACATTAGATCTTAAACATTAAACAGTTAGTAAAAGAAAAACATTTTAACCTAAGGAAGGGTTGTGTTGGTGAATTTTTCATTGATGCACATGATGAGAAGCAATAACAAAGAAACATAAAAATACAACATGGTGAACGTCTTATAGACACATTGTTACCACAATAATATCTGTAGAAGAAACGACACTTAAAAACAGCTCGGCCAAGTTATAGAAGTGCAGGCAGACCTTCAAAACACGTCAATTTGACTGCAACAAGCTACATTAAAATATAAAATACAATTATAGAATATCAACAACTTGAACAATTTCAAGTTGTCGAAATTCAAACACACAGGAGCAAAAAGAAACAATAATTTAATTTTGCTGTTTTGACACACCTAATTGGTACACATAAGACATACAAATTATAATTTCTTGTGTGTTTTCAGTGTTTTTTTTTTTCAATTACATTTGAAACATTTTTCTATAAAAATAAGCAAAAGAAAAATAATGGCTGACAGGAGATTTACGTACAACACTTATTGGTGCCCACCTCGTTTGTTACGCCGAGCCACCTGCCCGCGATGAGTGGGTCACGCATCTGCACACGTCGACGAATTCGCAGCGATGACCGAAGCTGCGTTCGCCGTTATAATTATAAAAATGAAAGATTTTTTTCAACTAACTCATATTTACATTACCTACTAAATACCTATTAAAGTCAAGTTAATTGTACAAAAGAACCCGACTGGTGAGTAGCAGGGATGTTACGAATGTCATATTTTTCACATTCTCGAATGCAAATCTGCGGAATGCGAATGCGAATGTGTAGGAATAACATTAAAAAAACTTCAATCAACTTATGTCATCATTTTTATTACTTACAATAGGAACAGTAAACCAGTGTTATCCTTATACGTCATATAAATTTGTGTCTAGTAGACAAAACTTCAAAAGAGGCTCATATTATATTTCAGAAAAAGTACTTTTGCCACCTTTTCGCCCAATGAGTCGATTTCTAAGGGGGATTTCTGTACATAAGACCGGCTGCACTGAGCTGTACTGGCTGGATCACTCAGAACACTGGCCGGTGGAGCGCTCAGATATTTGCGAGCCTACCTAGCATTCAGAATCATTCGAAACGTTGTCTAATCAAAAATGATACATTGGCGCCGATTCCCTTGTTCACAAAATAAACTAACTTTAAGTTCAGTGCATCTTTTTCTTTCTATTTAATTAAGAAAAGGACAGAAGATAAATATTAGTTTAGTTATTAGTTAGTTGTCAGTCATGACTGACAACTACAACAAAACAGGCCAAAGTAGTAAGTAACCAAGCAATCATGTCTTCGAACCGCTCGGCCGCTGGGAGACACGACACGCCACGGCCTGCACACATTGGCAGTCGCAAAGTATTCGTGAACAAGTGAATGTTTAAAAATATGCGAATCATTTGCATAAGTGTATGCGAATGCAAATATTCGTAACATCCCTAGTGAGTAAGTGTTGCAAGCCTGTTTTAGGCTTTATTGGCATTTTGCTTACCCCCTTGTTTTGGCAAAAAAAGCAAAAATATCACCCAAAACATGCGCTTTCTATCTATCTATTTAGCCTATAATGTCCAATTGCTGGGCAAAGGATATCCTTTACCTTTTCCACACACATCTGTCAATTTCCATTGCATTAATATGGGCGAAACTTCATGTCAATGTAATATAGTGAAATATGGGTGGAGTCAACATGAAAAATAAGAGATGATTGTTAAAATGTTATAACTTTATTTGTATTATTATTTTATCAATACTGTAAACAATGCTATACCATTAATAACTAATCATGGTCACCAAAACTCATCACATTTTTCCAGTTGACTATTATTTTTCTAGTTATAAGGTAAACGCCGTGAGTCCATTATACACAGTTCCCTTCAAGAAGCAGCGATGTGCCTTGTTGCTAATCATGTTAGCTTTGTCTTGTAAGAAGGCAGAACTACAGTACATTTTGACAACTTTCAGTATGAGATAGTTTTGTTATAATACGAGTTTGTGCTTATTGTTTTTACAGGGCAAAAATCATTCTTATAGACGATTTTGCCTCAGTTTACACAAAATCTTAAACGTCACGTGTTGCGCGTCAATGTTTCCTAGTGGATTCACGACATTAAACTTCTTTTCAGCGATTATTTTAGTACATAGTTACCTGGAATATGGGTATCATCATTAGTTGCTTCGATGACGCCATCTCGACCGCTGCCTACAGTGCTGACTGCTCCCATACGTGCTGACTGCTCCTATACCTGCTGGTTACCTTCTATATGCTTCGATTAGATGGTGCAGTGACGTGGTAAAATCAGTTTGAGATCTGTCTGGTATAATGTTTTAGGGTTGAGGTCTTCAACACGCGGTACACGGAAACTAAGCGATTTAATGATTTTACCGAGAGTTTGACTTTATGGAAAAATTGAAAATCGGAACGGTTTGGGCCAGATATTGATACATTTCTAAGACTTAACATTGTCAAACTTATCATTAATTGAATGTAATTATTTATATCATTTGACTGTGATTATCGGCTCACGAAAGGCTATTTGCGGCCATTGATAACAAAATGGTTGAAGACCCTTTGTCTAGGGCTTACCTTGAATGTTGTTAGCGACGAAGCACGTACTTCTTTCTCGGCATGTAGCATACAGTCGTCACCCGTCCTTCTGGAAGAGCTCCGTGAAACTTCTTTGATATGCTAGCAATGCTAGCCAGGAAAACAGTAGAAGATTTTTCAGAGGATGTTTTAGCCCATCACTTTCAACCTCATACCTATATCGTATCACAAACGCGTATTCCTAATCAGATGGAATGAGGTTGACTGGTGAAATTAAAATATAATTATATAAGAATACATTGCTGGTCTCGCAAAACCTCGAAAATGGGACGACCGATTGTGATGAAACTTTGGTAAGTTGTGTGCGCGCCAGAAAAGGGTCCAAAAAATAATGAAAGGCTAGTTGTTCAATAACAATACATAGGTACGTCAATTGGGATACTAGCGTTTTGACCTAGCAAGCCCAGTTTGACGTATGAAGGGAAACTGGTTTATATTTCTCTGCCTTGCGGTTAGTTAGCCTGTTGCAGTACTTGCAAGACTATTTTCACATTTTGCGAATCTTGTCTCAACAATTTGCAATTTAATCATGTCCTCAATATATTTCCTTAGTTTAACTACAAACTGGGCTTGTCGTATAGACCAGCAGAAATAAGACGAAGAATTCAATTAAAATGGCTATTTTCATTGAATTGGATAATTAACCTGTTGGTAAGTTGATAAGTAACCGATTGAAACAAGAATCACACTAATATTATAAAGGTGAAAGTTTGTGAGTGTGTGGGGGGGGTGTGTGCGCGTGTGTGTGGGGGGGGGGGTGTGTGTTTGTTTATGTGTGTTTATATGTTTGTTACTTCTTCATGCTCAAACGGCTGGACCAATTTTGATAAATTTTATACGGTGGTAGCTGACACCCTGGATTAAACATATAGGCGCTACTTTTAATCCCGATATGCCCACGGGATTGACAAATACGCCGGTGAAACTGTGGGACGCAACTAGTCTAATATAATTGCATAATGTTATCTTATCATTTTTACTACGCTTATTCACATAGCCAGCACTATTTACAATCGGTTAAAGGTTTCAGCTCTATTTTTGGTAAATATTTTTAAAAGAAAACTAACAAAAAAGAACATCGCACGGTCACGTTATCACGGTCTCATCTGGAATGGAACTAGCGAAGTATTTGAACAAATACCTACTCTTTTGTAGGCTCGCTTCGCTCGCTCCAGTCACTCCTAGTATTTCAGGTTCATACTAAACCTCGCCCTATCGTAAATTACCTCTTCCTAAATTACCGAGTTAACTTCACTTGATCCCTAGCTATATTTTTTTTCTATTTGAGCCTTACGCTTTAATTAGGGTAAAACTTATAATGACGTTTTATTAAACCTATAATATCATTAAAAATCTCTCGAAACATCGCGCTTCGGTTATTTATAAAACTTTATTATTATTAAAAATCAGTCGAAGCTGTGTTAAAAACACATAAAATATTAGGTGACATAGGTTTCTCAGTTTGGTTCTGCTGCGAAGACGTAGGCGCTTAGAAGGCACCAGGAAGACCTACATTTTCCAGTCCTTGGAAATCGCAGCAGGCGATACGCACGTTATTTTGAAGATGCTCGCCGACGAAACATTTTTCAGCGCGGTAACCGTAGTGTTGTCTATTTTCTTGAACGCTGCTCTGAACAGAGCTTAACAGTCCGCAGAGCAAGACTTCAGCTGAAATCCAACTAAAAGGCAGGAAACCGTATGTAGCAAACCCGTACAAAAGGATTTATAATTATAACCAAACGCAAAGCTCATGTCTCCCTCCGCGGGCTGTCGTTAAAATACTGTGAAAAGAAAATAATATATATAGAGTGATGATCCTGACCTCGATGCCGTCGCTGGACGAGTCAAGCAGCTCGAAGAAGACTGTCAGGAATAGCGAGTTCATCAGTTGTGGGCGCAGCAGTGCTACCTCGGCCACGTTGCCTAGGAGGCCCATCATGTTGCGCAGCAGCTCCTCCTTGTCAGGGAATACCTGAAAGATATATTTTTTTTATGAGTTTACGTAGTTATTTGAAAGAATTATTTTTTTGTTTGTTTGTCAGTCTGTGACATCTAAAAACAAACTGATTAAGAGCAAGACTACCTTTAAGCAGGCCAGGAAAAATTCCATGCCGCGGTTCTCCAGAAAGCGCTGGCAATTCTGTGGCGTCTCATCAGTGACGTTCCACATGGTGGACCAGGCCACTTCCAGCACGTCATCGCATAAGCGGCGCTCCAGGCGGTCAGAGATCAAGTTCAGCATTTTCTGAAACAATCGAATATCGGTTGTGATACGCGTTCTTCTACCTTAGTATCGGCAGGAACAGTATGAGAAAAAGAGAATGCCGTGGTCAAAATATTAAGCAGCCAGCAAGGTAGTGAATCGTAAAGGTACAGACGCCAGCACATCAAGTTACCCGAAACTGTCAAATTTTCCCAATCAACTTTGAACTTTATGCTTTAGCGATAAAGTTGAAAATCTATTAAAGAAATCCGACAGATTGTAGTAGAGTGATGTGCTGGCGTCTGTACATGTTTTTTATTGTGAACGGACGAAGTTTTTTTACTTTAAATGCAGGTCAACACAGGAGTTTGCCTATTGGCATCCTGACAGAAAGTTCTCAAATCTGATTGGAGATAATATCCGTCAGACGTAACCAACAGTTACAGCGATCCTATTCAATCAGCAGAGCCCAGCTTCATTGGACACATTACTGTTCCAGATTACATCTAGAACCTAGAGACTATATTATCCGCCAGACGTAACCAACAGTTACAGCGATCCTATTCAATCAGCGGAGCCTAGCTTCATTGGACACATTACTATTCCAGATTACATCTATGACCTAGAAAATTCCAAAAAACTACGGTTAAAGAATTACAAATTCAAATAAAGAGAAAACGAAAATAGTTTTTAAAAATATCAAGTGCCATTAAGCGTAGTTTAAAATAAAATAATGCCGCACTGAGTTACATTTATTTAAATCTAACATTTTAATAATACTTTGGATTAATAGTTTTGGCGCTACAAAACGAATCAGAAATAGGTAGTTTTACACAAGGAACAGTGGAGTTTTGAGCGATGTGGCGTTTCAACAGATGTTGGAATGGACAACTAGCTTCATATTTTCTGACTGACCGACTTCTTGACAATTCAAAAGTGCCTGTTATTGAAATAAATGCTTTGAGTTTGACTTGCGTTTTTTACTAAAGTTGTCAAAAATAAAAGGCCCGTTTCGACATTTGTCATCGCGATGTAACTAGTGAAGTAACCATACGACTCGGTACTCGATACTCACGATAAATCGATTTAAGTTTGTAGGAGCATTTGATCGATTTGATTATGTATTGTAAAGTGATATTAATCTTTTTTTTCGAGTCCAAATCACTATCAAGCCAAGCCGTGCCGCTTGGTCAGAGACAAGCCATTCTACAGAGACCTGTGTCGCCAATTTAAAATTTTATTTACGGTGACTTTAAGCGCCAAGCTCATTCTTTTCAATAAAGATTAATTACTATAACACAATATTTAATTACTATTAAAATCGAATGAAGCTGGCGATATTCAGTAATTAATTGGTTACAACACTAGTATTAAAAAAAAAGACTGAGAACGTGACTGTTTTTGAGACGTTTCGTAATAATTAGAAATTACATGCTACTACAAAGTACGCGCAAAAAGAATACTCTCAATATATTCCATCATATTATTTAACGCACCAAAAAAATGTATGTATTTTAAAAACACTTTGTGTAATTAATTATTATTTTATTGTTTCTTTCAGTTTCGTTCCAAGTTACATTCTAGGGTCTTCCTCAAATGTCAAAACGGGCCTTTTATTTTGTGACAACTTTAAGCTAACACCACAATGCAGAAAACATCACGATAAGGAAATACTCGTAATGTTTTGATTTTAATAGTTTTTATGTAGACTAAAAAGACTTAAAATTGTAATGTTTAATCTTTTTTAAATTTATTATTATCGCTTTTCATGTCTGCCTGTGTGACCGCATTGGTCTTTTAATTTACGAAACGGATTTTGATGCGGTTTTCAACAACATTTAATTCATTTACTTCGGAAGGTTTATGTTATCAATAATATTGGACTATGAACTTTACGTTTAGTGTTAGCTGTAACCTAACCCAGTGGGAACTCCCCTAACTCTCTATTCGGTGCTAGCACTATGCCAGTCACTATCACACCAAACCTGCACTATACCAACTACTAAGAGGTAGTCAAATTCACATCAAGCTAAGCTGCCTTAATTATGTGGTGAATTCAATCCAGAGTAGCGAGCACAGTTTCGTAACGAGCGAGCGAATCGTGCCTACATACGAAAGGACTAAGCAGATCACGCTTATCGAAGCAATGAGCGAGCAAAGCGAGCCTCTGCCTAAAATACAAGTGAGTGCAACAGACAAGCACTCTTAAAACGAGCGAGGTTACTTACGCCACAAGCAAGCGAAGCGCGAGCCATCTTCTCAAGACAAGCGAGTGGAGGAAGACTACTCTAAAGACGAGCCCACCTACGTAACGAGCGCGTACAAGCGGAGTAAACTGGCTTATGAGCTTAGTAGGTGGCGCTTACTAGTGTCGAAAGTGTAAGCGCTACGTTCGCTCGTCGTTAAAGTAGTAAAGTAGGCTCGCTAAGGTTTATAGCTTTTCTTGTGAGGGCTCACTTCGTTCGCTCTTTACATGGGAAAGCGCGCTCCGCTCACTCAAGGGGTAGGTGAGCTTGCTACGGTCGCTCGTTTTATTAGTAGGTCTGCTGGTCTTATGAGAGGGATCGCTTCGCTCGCTCGTTTTGAGAATGGGCTTGCTCCAAAACTTAAATCAAATTTTACAAAGCGAGATAAAATAAAATTAGGATTTGTATTAAAACAAACATCGTGATTTAGTTGCAAATAATCAAAAACAAGATTATAATCATGATTTCTTTGGAACCGATTTTGATTTTCTTTTTGCTAACACGGTTTTGGTCGTTACTTGGTATTTGGCAGTTACATTTATTGCCTCCTGCCCGTCATATTTAACTATTAAGTACTTTTAAATTATTTCAAATTTAAATCTCCATGTTTTGAGAATATTCTCTCGATTGGAAAACATTCTCCGTGAGAGAATATTTTCTCGACCCATCACTATTCACCAGTAACGGCCGCGGTATGCTCGCTTCGCTCACTCAGATCGTGCGGGATGTTACAGTTCCAATCAAACCCTCACCTATACTGGGTGGATGTTTGAAACGGGACGAGGAAATGTCAAAATTTCTCCCAACTTACTTTTAACCATGGATAGACTGCTACAACGAAGATTGGCCGAAAATAAACCAAAAAGTAATTAATTTTCGAATTTCGAAGGAATACGAGTCATCGTTTTATGCGCTTTTATAACATAATTTAGATAGTTGGTTGCTTGTGATATCTAACATTCTCAAATAACTTAGAACCAAAGAGATTTAAGATAGGTACAATAGAGGGGCTATGCAAAGAAATGTCTTAGAAAAACTGTGATCCCATGTCTCAGTGCCGCCATCTTCCAAAGTACCTATAGCAAAATTAGAGCGGCAATTTATTCAATTAGATTCAGCTATCGCCCGGTAGATGGCCAGTGTGGCTAGTGTTGCCAGATACGATTCTCAATTGATGGATTGAAAATCGGATCGGTGGTGCCTGAAAAATCTAATATAAATCAAATCATTTAGATAAATATCGAAAACTAAACAAATTGGGCAAAAATTTACTCAGGCAGAAAAAATATTCTAAGTACAATTTTATTCGCTACTATTCATTGTCCGTGTCACCGTCTATGACAAGGTATCAGTTTCAGTGTGTGTTTTTAAGTAAGTAGTTCTTTACATTTTAAAACAAAATAATTTTAAATGTGCCTGCTTTGCCGCCGAATTATTATGCTTTTGTGTTTTATATTGCTTTTTGTGTAAAGTAGACCTTTTTTGCAATTGTCGGTTGCGTTTCGTTTTTTGCAAAATTATTTTTTTACACTTTTGTTTGCAAATATTTGTAAATCTTATATCGATATACGTATATCCGAGGCGAGGTCCAAAGTCCGTAGATCTATGGATAAATCCGTAGGTCTGGCAATGCGGGGTGACACTAAGTACAAACTATAAAACCTGTGGTAGGGATTTTACCATAAAGATTCAAAGGTATCGATAATATTGAAAAAAGTTAGTAAGACAATTTTTTCGCATTTGAATAGATTGAAATAATTGCCAAAAAGTTAGGAAAGCAATAAAATTATTAGTACAGACTCCAGCTGTGTGGTATGGTTAATTCTTCGAAAGACCATTTCAGTATGGTCTTGACATGATCTGACCAAGATTATATCTCTTGAGTTTGTTTTGGCTTTTCTTCTCTGATGATGATGAGTCAGATAGGAAACGCCGACCTCATCTAGTTTTTAAAATACGATTGACGTATAAAAGTGTCTGTACAGACACCAGCACATCAAGCTTAGTTTTTAATTGATAAATGATAAATGATAAATGATTTATTTTCTGTAAGTAGGTTTTTACAAACACTTTTACACGTCATCATATTTTTTAAACTAGATGTGGTCGGCGTTTCCTATCTGACTACTCTGAGAAGAAAGGCCGAAACAAACTCAGAGGTCACAGTCTCTTTTAAAGTCCAGACAAAATCTTGGTCAGATCGTGTGAAGACCATGTAGATTGATGTCTGAAATGGTCTTTTGAGGAAAGAACCACACAGATTGAGCGGACCTGTCCAATCAGTGCACGCATTTGTCAAAAATCGTGCAGCTCGACTCAGAAATGAGGAGCTCAACGATTCGACGAACAATACCAAAGAAAGGACATTTGGGTAGGCCGCGTAAATTACTCAAACTGCCAGATCATGATTAAAACTAAGAAGGAAAACAGAAAAAAAAAATGACCCACATAGTCCTCACATTCACAATAATTAAATGAAAAGAAAAAAAAATAAAATAAAAAATACTTTACAAAGTAAATATTCATGTCATTGTCTAAATAAAATTCATCAATGTCAATGTGTATATAAAAATCCGGACATAATCTTTGAGGACCATGTAGATTAGTGTCTGAAAAGATCTTTTGAGGAAAGAACCACACAGATTGAGTGGACCTGTCCAGTCAGTGCACGCATTTGTCAGTAACCGTGCAGCTCAACTCAGAACTTCAGGAGCTCAACGATTCGACGAACAATACCAAAGACAGGACATTTGGGTAGGCCGCATAAACTACTCAAACTGCCAGACCACGATTAAAATGTAAACTATGACCCACATAGTCCTCACATTCACAATAATTAAAATAATATAATACTTTATACAGTAAATGTACATGTCATTGTGTAAGTAAATAGATGCTTACTTAAAAAAAAAAAGAAAATATTAAAGTGTAAAAATTGCAAAATAACATTCACTGTCTAAACCTATTGGAGCAGCTCAATCCCAAGCCTTTTTGTCCTCAATATAGTCTTTTACAGTATAATAGGCTTTCTGGCATAGTTTTCGCTTTATAAAAGCTTTGAATTTATTTAGGCTTAGTTCCTGAATGTGGCTAGGAAGTTTATTATAAAAATGTATACATTGGCATCTAAACGAGCCACCTATTTTCTTGAGCCTTGTTGTAGGAACAACAAATTTGTGTTTGTTCCTAGTATTTATGTTATGGATATCACTGTATTTTTTAAACAGATTAATATTTTTATGTGCATACAAAAGATTATCATAAATGTACTGAGAAGGCACAGTCATTATATTAATCTCTTTAAATTTGTCTCTGAGGGAGTGTCTAGGACTTAATTTATAAATAGAACGAATTGCCCTTTTTTGTAAAATAAAAATTGTCTGAATATCGGCGGCATTTCCCCACAACAGAATACCGTACGACATCACACTATGAAAATAACTAAAGTAAACTAAACGGGCTGTCTCTAAATCAGTCAAATCACGAATTTTCCTAACGGCGTATGCTGCAGAGCTAAGCTTTTTTGACAATTTATCTATATGGGGGCCCCATTGAAGCTTGGCATCCAACGTTATGCCTAAGAATACTGTGGTATCTTCGGGTTTTAACTCTTCATCCTTAATGAGAACACTAGTTTCTACTTGTCTAACGTGGGGTATCGTAAACTTAATACATTTCGTTTTTTTTTCGTTAAGAAGTAGGTTATTGACATTAAACCAGTTAACTACTTTTGCAAGGGCGTTATTTACATTGTCAGTGACCAGCTGCTGACGTTTGATTTTAAACAAAAGAGAAGTGTCATCTGCAAACAACACTATATCATGATTATCCTTTATGAGGTACGGCAAGTCATTGATATAAATAAGGAACAAGAAAGGACCAAGAATTGAGCCCTGGGGGACCCCCATTCTTACTACAGATCCGGGTGACCTTTTTCCGTTAACATCAACTCTCTGAATCCTATCACTCAAGTAAGAAGTAAGAAGATCCAGAGAGGCGTTCCGGATTCCGTAGTGGTGCAGTTTCCTGATTAATGTGTCATGAAGAACACAATCGAATGCCTTGGACAAATCGCAAAAGACGCCCAAGGCATCGCATTTGTCCTCCCATGCATTATAAATATGTCCTAAAAGTTCAACTCCTGCATCGGTAGTCGAACGACCCCTTGTAAAACCGAACTGTTTATTATGCAGTAATTTATTGTTATTAAAAAATCTTTGCAATTGAATCAAAATAAGTTTTTCAAAAATTTTACTAAAGGTAGGTAGTACTGAAATAGGTCGATAATTAGTAGGGTCTGATGTACTACCCGATTTAAACAACGGTATTATTTTACTGTTTTTCATAAGATCAGGAAACTCACCACGGTCAATACAATTATTAAATATAACAGCTAAAGTAGGTGCTACAATGTTTATAATCGACTTAGCAACATCCACAGAATTACCCCATAGGTCTGTGGTCTTTTTAACATTTAACGTGTGAAAGGTTTTAATTATATCGTTACAGGTTACATATTCAAAGTGAAATTCAGAATCACAAACTGAAACGTTTTCTTTAAGTAAAGACTCTGCGGCAGCGGGTGATGAGTTAAGAGATTTAGTAGTTGATACTGGAATCTCTGCAAAGAAATTTTCAAAGGCCGCGGCGACTTGAGAATCTGATTTAATTATATTGTCATCAATAGCAAGGCTGTAGTCACTACTTCGGGTGCATGACCTTCCCGTTTCGCTATTAATGACATTCCAAGTCGTTTTAATAATGTTGCTACTATTTTTAATTTTTGAACTCAAATAACGTGACTTGGCAATACTACAAACTTTTTTAAATATTTTAGAATAATTCTTAACATATAAATTAAATTCAGCAGTGTTTATACAAATCCGTTCTTCATATAATTCATAAAGTCGTTTTCTACTTTTATGTATACCAATGGTGGCCCAGTCACTGAAGGAAGCGTTACTATTAACCGATAATCTTTTTGGAATAAAAGTGTTATCAAATTGTGTGCAATACATATTAAAAAAATCATTATATTGTTGATTAGGGTCATCATTAGTGAATAAAAGTGGTAATTTACCCTAGAGTTTAGTTTTAAATGTTTCCAAGCGATTAGTTGTTTTTGGGTTAACAGTGATATCTTTTTTAGTAACTTTTTTGTTGTAATTTGGAATACTGATCAATTGTCCGCAATGATCTGAGTCTATTAAGTTAATAATTTCTTTGTGGGTCGGTATAACATCTGTATAAATGTTATCTAGGCATGTGGCACTAGTAGGAGTTATTCTAGTGGGCTCTAAAAATTGGTTAGCAAGATTGTATGACTGAAACAAACTTATAATTTTAGTACTTAACCCAGAATTTTCTAACAAATTAACATTAAAATCACCACAAGTGATGATAGACTTCTTTGTATTACAGATTTTGTGCAACACTTCATCCATAACTTTTTCAAAACAATCATACAATCCTGAAGGTGGTCTGTATACACTTAATATAATGAACTGCTCCAATTCTATACAGGCTATTTCAATTGTTCGCTCAACAGAGAGGCTTACGATATCCTTTCGGTCCTTAAACTTAAGCTGGTTATTTATTAAAATTAATGAGCCACCATGTATAGCATTTACTCTGCTGAATGAACTACCAATCTGGTGATTACTAAAATTGAACATGAACTGGTGGCTTTTAAGCCAATGTTCTGTCAAACAAAGAATATCTATATTGTTACAATTCAGGAATAATTCTACTTCTAAGTCTTTGTTTAAAAATCCTTGAATATTTTGATGCACCAGATTGATACTATTTAATTTTTTTACACTTTCATTTGACTTATTATTTGACTTAGTTACATTTTTGCAAGAGGTTGCCTCTATTGTCTTAATGTCTAATTTAAATGATGATTAATGTCATTAATTTTGACCAAATTATTGGCAGAATACTTTAAAAAGTCATTGCATTGCTCAATAGGAGCAATTTGTTTAGCCAAATGTTTGGCTGAAATTGAAAAAAAATATGATAGCGACACAGCTATCTGTCTTTTAAGATAGTTAGAAAGATAGTACATAACAATATTGTATCTATCTTTTGTCAAATATAAATTATTACCAACTTAATAGTTAGTATCAATTAACTGGAATTGGTTATCATTATATGTCAAATTGTGCAATGTCATGTTCATATCAAATCTTAAGTTATTTTCTTCCTGTGGCAAACTGTTACTGTAAGGGAATGTAAACAATACAATTTTTCTTAATCTAAGGTTGCACAATGTTCGATGATATTGGAGCAATTCTCCTTTATTTAAATTACCCCTATTTCCCATAAATATTAATAAAGTTGTTTCCTGCTTAAAGTTATATTTAATAACTTCTTTCATAATATCAAATAAAGAACAACCAGGCATACAGTAATTTATTATTGAGTGTCCCGGATATTCATCTGTCAACAAGTGACCTAAGTCCTTTCCAATCTCATCACAAAATAATACAATATCATGATTTACATTTTTTTTACATGGTATAATGGAACTATTAACAGAGGGAATAGTCAAATCAACACAAGGATGCAGTAATGTGGTATTGCATGCTGATAATGAATGGTCTGGTGTAGGTACAGTGGATGGTGTTTGACAGCGCTCACAGCTGTTTGTTTGTGAGTTCACCAGCTCATTCATTGCCAACACATATTCCCTCATTAGATCTTCAGAGGTATTATATTTGTTAGTCATAGATCTTAGTTTCTCCTGCAGCTGGTCAAGTTGAGATTGCAAGTCCTGTGTGTCAATATTGTATTTCCTAGTACTTTGCTCCAAATTAAAAGAATACATATCTAACTGTTTAAGCAAATTTAACCTTTCCCTATTAAGTTTTACATTTTTAATAAAGAACTTTTGTCTTTTTACCATTTTTTGGGTTTTAACAATGTATTTATTAATTTTGATGTACTTTTTGAGTTTATTTTTACTAGTGACTACCCTCACTGATTTACATGATTTTGATTCATCATCACCTGTCAAATCAATAGTGTTAGTAGGATTTATGGCAGAAACCATTGACGGGGCAATAGACACCAACTCATTGAACAGACTTTGGTTCAGCGAGGCAGTGATGTTAAGGTTTGTAGTCTCAAGTTGTGTAATCTGACTTTGAGCCTCATGTAGCTGCTGTTGTAATAAGTGTTTGTGGCTAAGAGCTTGTTCATACTCTACGCTACACTGGCTGAACCCGTCCACAACAAGCTGAAGTCTATCCCGTTCTTCTATGGCATCAGTGTATTGAGTATATAACTGAGCCATTTCAATTTTTAATTTCCTATTCTTGTCATGGGCATCAAAGAGCAACCTTTCATTGTCATCCATTTCCTTAATTAGTTGGTCACAGGACTCCTTTGACGCCTTTAAAGCGCTCAAAGCCTCATTGAGTTTGGACTCTTCGAGACGAGCACGGGCGCTGCGAGTCATAATCATGATTAAAACTAGTAAGGAAGCGACAAGAAATTAGAAAAGAGAAGGTTGTTGTGGCAGGAGTTGGAAAGATGATTAGTTTAATAGGAGAATATAAAAGTCGGTCAGTAGGTCGTCTTAGGGGCAGAAGTCAATGGGAAAAATGAGATTTAGATGTAAATAAAAGGAGTTCTGTCACCAAACCTAAGTAAGGTTATGTTTACGTTCAAAGGTCATTGGCATCAAGTAGCCTTACTAAAAGTGAACAAAGTAGGTAATTGCAGGTGAAATTATACTAATTGTAGTACGTAAACTAACTAATAGCAAGTAAAATATAAAGTATTGTACCTGATATCAAGATGACAATGCAAATTCCCTTGTGCCGGTAACTGTCACCGATTTACATTGTTATATTTACACTTAATTTGCACTAGGTATGTGAATCTAACACAAAATACACATTATTATCCTATTTACTTGAAGAGTAATTGGAAATAGGCCTAAAAAACAACGAAATTTAATATTTAAAATTAAAATTTCAAGAACAAATTTTAAACAGCTGTTAGCTGTAGTGTTGCCACAGGAAAAAAATAATTCTTCTAATAATTATTACCCTCTTTTATAAAATCAATTAAACATGGATCGATTTTAAACTGAATGTTACTTGAATGAATCGATTATTTTGTCACACCACTATATTAATTTCGTTAAAAAGTGGTAACACTTAAGCTGTCATTTTACCCAACTATAGTAAAGCTACTCAGCAATAGATGGCGTTTAATACAAAATAAACAAATTTTCTAGATCTATTTATGAAAATTATTTAATTCTAATTACTGAGTAAATATAGATAATACATACGAAAATAAAATGAAGTTAGGTCCAGTTGTTTTACCTTAACGAGACTTGCAGTAACTTAATGCGCAACTCGGCATATTTCCATAAAAAATATTTTTCTTTTGTTGGACACGAATGCGTCAATGCGACTTGACGCGCAGGCGTACCATACTAGACTGAGAGACTTGTTACTCATAGGTAACAAGTATCGGAACACTGTTTTGTTCGCAATGTCCCGTCTATTGTAAATACTTTAATGTCTTTGCTTAGAACGTTTAGATTTTTTAAAAGCTTATTTTTTTAATAATGAAAACCCGACAGAAGCTGTCTGGGAGTAGTATAGGATCAATTACATCGAGTGCCAATCAGAAAGGCTTTTTTGATTACAAATCTTGTAAAGAGTCTTGCAGGTGGTTCTACAAGTGATAAAAATGCAATAATATTTAAAACTACCTTTTAGCTGCTGAATGTACTACCGGGATTAAGAGTACCGTATGTGTTAATCCAGGAATTATAACTTCGGCATCAGACTCGTATTTCAATGTACAGTTTTGACTTCGTTACTTATTATGTTTAGATACAATAAGCTTTAAACAAATTTAAAAGTTTTCAGTTTATCAGTCCTCGGTAAAATATGATTAGGAAAATGCTTACACTACGTAATGTATGTTTACGCGTCTAAATTTGACCTTCCAGAAAAAGTAAGTATAGGTTTTTATTTGACGTGTAGTAGTAATGAGAACATTGTGTGTAATGATCAAAACTATCCTGACGGAACCTGAACTATAGTCCGCGCGGAACTAGTTGGCCGCACCTTAGGTATGTGAGCGGTGGGACGGAGGCGCGGGGGCGCCTTGTCATTACTCAGTACGTGCGTTGCGAACAAATAGGCAACCCCGCCGCCCTCACCCCCGTCCCACCCAAGCCGCGGCCAACTAGTACCGTGCGGACTATAGTCAATGTGACTTTAGGATACCGTAATTATAAGGACATGTTGCATGTCCCAAACTATGCCCAATGTGGAGAAATACACCTATGCCTACCCTTTCGGAGTATACAGGCATAACGTTATGTTTTCAGTTCTGTATTTGCGAAACGTCTGGTGTCAGTCAACATAACACACAGCATACGGTGTTAGAAAATTTCGTACTTTAACTGATATTCTTTTCTCAACAGACCGTCTCAGACATCGATCTACATGATCTTCATATAACCTGACCAAGATTATGTCTGGACTTTAAAAGAGACTGTGACCTCTGAGTTTGTTTCGGCCTTTCTTCTCAGAGTAGTCAGATAGGAAACGCCGACCTCATCTTGTTTTAAAAAAACATGATTGACGTGTAAAAGTGTTTGTGCTAACCTACTTACAAAAATAAAATCATTTATCATAACTACTTCAGTGTAAGTCTACATTGCCATGTTGCACTGGAACGGCGAAGTTCATTAAAAATTTAACGTTAAGCGAGTATTTCCATGAGCCGCATCGATTGCTACTGCGCTGCATAATGTATGAAGCTATGAGCCACTTCGACAAGAAGCTATGTCTTACCATTATGTTGCATATATAATTCAGTTCTAGGTTCTTTATGCATTATCCTAGATCGGCGTAATTATCAGGCAGTATCATTACCTACTTACTTACGTTTTACGTTGTCGCGCAAAGACGAACGGTGAATATTAAATGATAATGAAAATTGAATGATTTCAAAAAAAGAAAGACCGTGAAAAATGGAATCAAATGTACATTATTTATTTGTACCATTTATAACAAAAGGTCGAAAAAAAAAGTTCACAAAAAGGAGAACAGTTAAACATACCATGAGAAATGTATGAAAAATCAAAGTAAGCAAATTACAAAGATGTGAGTGGCGGAGAAACTGAAGTGGAAATAAAAAAAGTAATTTAAAAAATAAAAAACCCGACTGCGAAACTGAAAAGCTACAAACAAGCCCATTTTAAATTAAATAAAGTTGGAAGCAGGCGGGACCCATTTGAATTTGAAAATATAATAAAAATGGTATGGGTCCCGCCTGCTTCCAACTTTATTTAATTTAAAATGGGCTTGTTTGTAGCTTTTCAGTTTCGCAGTCGGGTTTTTTATTTTTTAAATTACTTTTTTTATTTCTAGCTTTTTAGTTTACAAATGTGAAAGATTTCGCAAACGATTTCGTTCTTGGTACGTGTTTTTTACGATTTGTCACTTCGAATTACTTTTAACCATATAAGGTATATATATTTTTGTAATCACCTTTTAAAACCCTTTATTTTGATACCCCACTCGATAGGTTTCGAGAAAAAAAAAATTTTTTTGAAAACATATTGCGCCAAAAATCGGCCATTTTTTTTTTTTTCTATTTTGATATACCCAGTGTCACTCTCACAATTAAGACGAATCTAACGGCACCTCTCAAGCTGAAATCGATCAAACCGTTTAGGCTGCAGAGCGTGCCAAAGAAATATATATACATACATACATACATACATACACTCGAAAAACATAACCCTCCTTCTGACGCAGTCGGGTAATTAGCACTTACATCTAGTTTCAGCACTGTGAACTGAGAGACTGAACTTTCATGGAAGCTTGGTACACCTACTGATAAAAAAGCGCACTAAGCACAGCGAATAGTTGTTCATTATATTCAAGCATCATCAGCCAACAGATTGAAAAAAAAAATAAAAACTATACCAAAAAAAACCGTCTTCCAAAAAATATAATTACGAAGTGAAAAATAACTTTAATTTGGAAGTCGGTGTCTTTGGTTTTGTTTATTTTCGTTTTTGTCACAGACTTCCGATATTAAACTTATTTTTCACTTTGTAGTGTTTTGTTCTGTTATGTTCGCCTGAAAGGCGAGGTCGGACTGCTAAGTTTCCTGATAGTCTAGAACTAAACCCCATTTCAAGAACTTTTAAAATTGACTACTTACTATTTTTCCATCCATACAAAAAATATCTTTTCGTAAAATCAAATGCCGTTGGCAATGAGAAAACTCACGATTCGCCAATATTTCGCGACGGCATGGATGCATAGGATATTTGAATTGTAAACAAATTTCCAGACTTAACTGACCCCTCATGCATATAAGACAGTGGTGATCTTCCCTGCGACAACGGATGCGCCGAATGTGCATACTGATATATTGGATAAGTGTCCTGAAACGTGTACGTAGGTCTCCAAGTACTTTAAAGCCTGCACAAACAAGCGTTTGATCGTTTTCTATTAGAATAATTGGTATCATGGAACTTCCTCCTGATACAGAACGTGGCACGTGCTTCTTTTCTTCAGGACTTCAGATAATAAATGAGTTTCTAACCGGCGTATTATTAATACGGGGCCCCCGAACGTAAATTCGTAAGATGCTATCCACAATAACAAATTCTTATTACTATCTCTTTATTACCACTAACTAATTCATTTAAATTAATTATTAGTTTTAGGGCCGATTTTTCAATCATCTGATAACTTTATTCGAGGAATAATTTTGATATTTTGACAGTTATTTCATACAAAAATGTCTGTCAAACGTCAATTTTATTCTTCGAATAAAAGTTATCTGGCGGTGGAAAAATCAGCCCTTAAAGCAAAATTACTTTCTTAACTGGGTGTTCAGAAACAAGATATCGAGTGCTATATCGAATAAATAAACTCTGGTTAAGAAACCGGCGTTGAATTGACAAAGTTATGTATTTCAGCTTTTTGTCGTCCACGTGTTCAGAAACGTGACGTGTCAAGATATCTAACCAATAGCACAATGAAATAGAAAAAACTCTGGCTAAGAAGTTGCGAGTAGTTGGAGAGCAGTGGTGGCTCTGTGGCAACGGCCCCGACTTGCGAGTTGTAGCTCGTGGATTCGTACTCGGGTAGGCGAATTACTTTGTGGAAAGAACTTCATCGCCACTGCAATCGGTGAAAGAAAACTTCGTGAGGAAACCGGAATTTCCTTGAACAAAAAAATCGCGTACATCCTAAATTAAATAAACTACAGTAAATTATAGCCCACTCCCTCTGGAAGAGCATTTTAGGCTGATTATGCCTGTGCTGTATGCGAATATGCTGGTTAAGAATACCTCAGGAACCGAGAATCGATACTCATTTCACGTTTTATTACCTAACCTAACTAAAATGCAGTACATAATAATTTTACTGCAACACTATTATGGATTGCTTAATGTCTTTCTACTATTTTACTCGTAATTTTAATAATTATTAATAAACTAAGGTCCCGCTCCTGCTTCGCACGGGTTTTACGAGTTGTCAAAACATTCAGATTTCTATATTACAGGTGAGTTTCCGGAATTAATTCTGTAAATGATGGTGAAAATCGCATCAAAATCCGTTGTGCACGAAAAGCGACTTTATAACATTTATGCCTTTAAATAAACCAAAACCAGAAAAAACACATAGTTTAACACATTCGATACTTATTCGCTTGTTAGTAATAGATAACTATTCAGCTTTATATATTAATTGTAATAATTTTACTTTAATAATTTTACTCTAAAAATTATGGTGCACGGTAAAACTCTAATGAGTTTATGTTTACTTCAGGACAAATAAATAAAATAGTAAATGATACAAAAACAATTGACCGAAATTATTTCGATATAAAATAATTAGAAAAAAGGGTTGAATGAAATGATTACGATATAAAATACGAATATTATACTAATTAGGAAAAAATAAAAAATGAAAATATCATAACTGATTTGGTTCACGAAAAGTTCTGAAAAATAGGGATTTTATACCCATAATGTTTTATTCACAATCTATCGGCAAATAAAACAAAGTCGGGTTAGTTACATCATTTATAACTCAAGAACGGCTGGACCGATTTTTTATTTGTTTTGTCCTGGATTTGTCTCCGCCCCGAACAGCAGAATAACTATTAAAAAATGGAAAACAATCTAGAAATAAAAAAAAATTATATAAGTACTTCATTTTCTCATACATTTTTTATGGACGGCTTATTGATTCTGTGGCGGTACGAAGTTCATCGGGTCAGCTAGTTTTCATATTAAAAAAAAATCATATACGGTTTCTTATGTAAATGAACAGAAACAAGTAATTTAACAGGTAAAAGCATTTATAAACATTTATAAACATTTAAAACAGATTTTATTGTTCTGATATATTTGATACAAAGTCCAAGGTGCTGTGCTGTGGGTATAGCACAACATCATACTGAGTGGAAGCCTTCTTGTCACAGTTATGACGTGCGTCGCCTACTTCTGCTTTGTGCTCGCGAATATAGATATATTTTGTTTTTATTTTTCCTGATAATAGAATTAATTATCTTTTTGTATGCACGTGTTTCTGTGACTAATAAACCTACTTTTCTTTCTTTCTTTTCACAGAGGTTTCTTTCCGAACTGTGAGTAAGAAGGGCATCAAAGTTTCTTTTCAAGTCGTAACTAAAACACGCTGAGAAAACAATTGTTTTTGCGGGAGTACAACGTAAAGAGGTACACTAACAATATCTACTTAGTTTGTATGTCAAAGCTTTTATAATACTTTATTTCCCTAATCATGATATCTTCACCTAAAGTACCTATAAAACTCCCAACAAGGTTCTTTCCCAAAACCTACATAAAAACATAATCGACATACAAAAAAATATTCATATTTTTATAATAAAAATCTTAAATTCACTGACAGACAACGCGCAGCCTAAACAGCTATGTCTATTTTGCACAAGAGTTCCTTATATAGGGTGTTTGGAAGCTGGATACAAAGCCTTAAGAGGATGATAGTTGACACCATATAGAGAATTTTGGGCCATACATGTCTTAGACGAAAGTACAAAGCCCTCAAAGCTTTGCACTCAGCCTCCAAAGACCCTATGGGGCTGAATACTAAAGGATATTTTTAAATACAAGGGGTGTATTAAAAAAAAACCTTTAGGGGACCAAAGGGGTTAAATAGGGGAAGAAAATTCGCTATTTTCGCCAATGAATAATCCCTTATTTTATAATTTTCTTAAAACATATTACTACATAATTATATAATCGCTAATGGCTTTCACAATCCACGTTCGCAGAGTTATTGTTGAGCCAAAGCGCTGTCATTATCTCCTTAGAGATGATAATCGATTATGCAGTTATCTTAACTCGCATTTGCCTCAAATATAAGTACATAATGTCAATCAGAGTCGCGTCTTTGGCCAAGAAATGGGTCCTCCCAATTAAATATATTGATTATTGTATAAGTAATTGTATTTTTTTATAAACAATGACATTTGCTTACTTTGTAAAGTATTACATTATTTTATTTATTGTGATTTGTGAATGTGAAGACGATGTGGGTCATTTTGTTACTTTTATATATATTTTTTTATTATTCTTTCTGTTCTGTTTTTTTTTTTTCTCTTGGTCTGGCAGTTTGAGTAATTTATGTGGCCTACCCAAATGTCCTTTCTTTGGTATTGTTCGTCGAATCGTTGAGCTCCTTAAGTCTTGAGTTGAGCTGCACGATTTCTGACAAATGCGTGCACTGACTGGACAGGTCCTCTCAATCTGTGTGGTTCTTTCTTCAAAAGACCATCTCAGACATCGATCTACATGGTCTTCATATAACCTGACCAAGATTATGTCTGGACTTTAAAAGAGACTGTGACCTCTGAGTTTGTTTCGGCCTTTCTTCTCAGAGTAGTCAGATAGGAAACGCCGACCTCATCTAGTTTTAAAAAAACCATGATGGACGTGTAAAAGTGTTTGTACAAACCTACTTACAAAAATAAAATCATTTATCATTTATTCCTAGAATTTAGCATCGGATATCAACTGTCGCGCTCAGCCTATTAGTCCTTTCCTATCCTATGCCAGCATATTATTCTTTTATTTGCCTTTGTACGTACTTTGATAACGTTCTGGCGGTCTGAGAAAGACAAAGCTCGTTAATGCAGGAACGCTATAATGAAGCAGATGCAGCCGAGTGTGTGTGAATGATCTGCACTGACAAGGCAAATGCAATTTTATGCCATAGTGCAGATTGATAATAGCGCGCAGCAAGTTAGTTACCTAAGTGATAACAAAACAATACTAATTAGGGGTGCTGGGGATACTGACCCTGGAAGATCGAAATACCTTGGTAACATAATTTAACATAAATGTCTCATTCCTCGACACCCTAAAGAGATGTCTATACAGGGTTATTGGTAAAACATTAACAACCTCTTAAGAGGTCATTGTACTCATCATTATAAACAACTTTTACTATGGGACCAAACATGAAATCGCGAAAAAAAAATCAGCTGTTCCCTACATTTATGTTCGTAAAACTCGTCAATGTAGGGAACAGCTGATTTTTTTTCTCGATTTCAGGGTTAGTTCCTATTTAGTAGTTAATGTTTTACCTATAACCCTGTATAAGAATAGACATAACATAAGATCACGCCTGAAGGTGGTCAGAGGTGTACAGTCACGAGCACTAATAATGTCAACCCTTAGCAACTTTCAATGTCGATTTTTTCGTGAAATAACGAATGCAACGCTGAAATACGACGCTCAATACAAACCTATGGGTTCGAAAATACTTTGTTCGTAATAACATAAAATTTCATTCAAAACTAAATGAGAAAATCGTCTTTGAATACAGCCAAGTGTGTACATACTTATGCTCGTGACTGTACGTATAGTTCACCCACATTTCGCCAGGTATCTTTAAGTCATTCTGAATAATTCCAGATAGAAAAACCCAATAAGACCAACCCAATAACCCAATAAGGCAGACCTGGGAATCGAACCCAAGACCTTATGCTCAGCAGTAGCGCTTCCGCAGTCTATATAAGAATCCTCCTCCAATTTCTAATCCTTGCAAAGCCTATTTAGTATCATGTGACCAGCCAACAATCGCGATCTTCTTAGGCTATTACTTTAGCAAACTGCAAACATAAATCTTAATCCAATTCATATCTGAAACGACTCATACGTATGCATAAAGCAGTGTTTGCATAAAGCAGTGTTTATTTGAGCCCGGATGAGCTGCATCGATCCGGTGGGTCACATACCTAAACTAGTATGGTTCCTAAAATGCATGTTGACATATTATATGTTGCTGGGCGCAGTTAGCTTTGGGCGGGTCAAGTTTCCGCGGTCTTCGCAAGCTACAAGGGGCGGAAAGGGGTGCGGAGCCGAGGAAATGCATAAATCAATAACAGCGGCGCAACTCCCTAGGTATCCTGCCACGCCGACAGACGACATATCCATATACCTAGTGTCAGTGCTACAAATAAATCTGAACGCCATTTTGTGTTCGGTTATTACGTTTCCGCGAATAAATCTGGTAGACTGATTTTATTTCCTCAATATTAGGATATAGGTATTTATTTGCACACAGGCAATAGTTAATAGGCCAAATAATTATGTTCATTTGGAATGCACACAAAGAAATTAGGAAATGGCAAGGCAAGAGCGTGCGCGATAAAGTTTTGCGCACAGCGGTATTAGTTTTTCAGTTCATTTATAAAGTTAACAATCTAATGTTAGTTGTATTAGTGGAAATTCTTAACTTTTGCATAAATGCGGAATCATTTCACGAATAGCATCAATTTCTATGTATCAGTTACCCATGCATACTACACTGCAAGACACTCAACATGTAATAACGTGGTAACTAGCCGCCCATAGAACGGCTGTCGTGTCGTTTCCTGTAATTGAGAGTAACTACCGTGGAACGGAATGCATCACTCACACTGCAGATCCTTTATTATACTTTAATACAAAATAGAAATGATGATCTCGAGACGCAAGCAATATAACTGTCGCAAATTGCTATCTTAACAAAGTTAAATTAGGTATACAAGGTGTGATTTAAATTACTCAAAACCTTAGGCACCACGATTAAAAAACATCCTACACAATACAATATTTAGAATTTATTTTTGTCAATTCACTTTTTATTTGTCTAGGTACAACAAGTCCAACTTGCAAAGGCCGACTTTTTGAAACTCAGATATTTAAATTTTCTTTGAAGAAATTATATAAAAATTACGGAAATCAATTCAGAAGTTGATTCTGAGTCAGTTTTGCAGCCTTTAAAAGAAAAGGTATAGCTTTTCTTTTTTAGCAACATACGAGCTGTAAAAGAGAAAATAAAAAATAAAGGTACTTACGCCAATGGCTCCTTGGTTGCCGAGGAAAGTCTTTTGCTTGCCATCAACCTGACAAGCCAGCGAGTTTAATAAGTAGATGGCGATACGCTGAACGAAACCCTCTTGATTTACATCGGCTACCCCGTTTAAAAGAATCTGTACCACACGTTCGTACTCGAACAACTGAAAAGAAAATGTTACTAAATAAAACCTAAATAATACGAAATGGAGTTCATGTCTTTGGATTGCCATGTCCATGTTCAGGACTAAATGCACTTTCAAGGATTTCAATCATAGTTACTGGGTACTGCTACAAAACGAAGATTACGATGGTCGTTATGGTTTTTGCAGTAGTTTCATCCAAAATTACTATGTATTGACGGGTTGATTAAGATTATTGAAGTCCTTCAATTGATTTACAGAGGGCCATACCACCATCAGTCGACTTTACAGTTGATCAGGATTTGACAGTTTACTTTAGCGACACATTCGATCCATGAAAGGGTCTTCATTGTAAAACCAGGGACTGGGAAAAATCCTAGGCTATGTCTTCTATGTTAGAGGGTTCAGTTTCCGCGCTTAATTCTTCAGGTGGACCATTCTGCGTGGGCCACCAGAGGGTTGGTCGTTATTCCAACCAGCCCACCTCCCTAGAGAAGTTGATTACATCTCCTGGTTTTTTAAAAACTCCTGTGTAAGATCTGAGTGCCCCGAGGGTTTCTGTTCTAATCTGGGTGACGCCTGTGCATTCAAACAACACATACGTAACGGTTTCCTCAGCCTACATACAAGCACTAACCCCAGCCCATAGAGGACTATCCGTTACGATTATTGTGTGGAAGTGTTTGTTTAAGGCTATATCTTAATGTCAGTCCAGTTTGGAAAAAAACTATGTTGTGAAATGCATAATGCCCTCGGTCAGGCTGAACATACTAACATAGTTTGAAATACAGTTATTCGTTTGACATTTCATTTGACCTTTCACTGTGATGAAAATGTCAGCGATATCAATAAAATAATGTTGGTGGAGCAATGTACGTAGTGGGTGGTTTATTACACCCGCCGGTGCAACAGGGCGAGAGGGGCCTGCGCGGGGAGTGCGGGGCATTCGGCCTCGGAGATCAAGGACAAAGCACGGCGGGAGTTCTCCGAAATGTTTCTATGGAAATTATAGCGTGTAATTATTATATAGGTGCTTATGTGCGAGATTCTGTAGCGTTGATCATCTCAGCCTGTTTCATCTCAATGTGAGCAAAGGCTGCATACAGGATAGCGATACAATTGAAAATTTTCCGAATGTAAACACGAATACCCGTACACAGAAGCCATTGGAAAAACTGGTGACTTATTGAGGTAAAAAATTCTGATCAAACATTAACGTCGTAAAAATCATGCAGATTTGATTTAATGAAATTTCAAACCGAATCTGAACAATCCTTGTAGTGTCCGGAAAAATCGTAGAAGCGTTCGCGCGTCCATATATAGTTTACATTTATACAAAACAATAGGATACCCGATATATTCCACTATATTGTGTAAGCAGAGTGATGGCCTACATTGCAATTTTTCACTTCATTGAATTAACTTGGGACGATCGATTTTACGACGAGGAAACGAAGGTGGAAAAGTGAAGTACACAAATGTTTTATTTCTCAGCATTATGAATAAATAAAACCTAAAGAATAGAAACAGTACCCAGGCGGTAATATGGCGCATCGAGTTTAATATTTACAAATACTTACATAGTATGGAAGCCACTGACACTACAAAGCCGAACTTTTCCTCCAACCTGAAGTGCTGCCGTGGTTACTTCTGTTGGAGGAAAAGTTCGGCTAATAAGGCGCCATCTCCACGGACGAGAGGATCGCAGTGACACTCTAGAGCTAGACTGTGCCATCACATTCAACAGCATCATCATCTTCCTGCCCTTGACCCATATAAATAAGGGTCAGCACAACAGAGGGGCAATTCTCGTAATTTTAAGAGCGTTCACAGTCTGATCTCAGTCTCAATCTGTCAAAATTACCTTTAATTTCCCTACATTTTGACAACTTTTTGACATTTGTTTGTCGCCGAGATGAGACTGAGACTAGATTTTGAACGTTTTAAATTAGTAGAATTGGCCTTCAGGTTCATTCTCGCGAAAGGAGTTAATGATAGAGTGACGGCTGACAGCAACCGTCAGTCTATCATTCACTCCTTTCATATCATCCAGCACACAATCTATCCATCTTTTTTTTTGTCTTCTTCTCAGTCTCCATCCCTCAACATTTAAATTCATCAAATTCAATAGAAATTCCATAAATCAGTCTCCACAAGGACCTAATACCGCGGTGATTATTTAATGGCGTGACGATCACCACGATTCTCTCGCCCGTAGAGATGGCGCCTAAACACAAACACACTTTACCAAACTTACCACGTCAGACGGGATCTTGAACTGGCACAGAGTGAGGCATCCATTCCTCATCATGGTATCATCTCCGAGATGTGCCTCCATGCCGTCAAGCAGCGCGGTGATGATGCGCTTCTTCAACTTGATGCCAATGCGATCTTTTTCTTTCCCCTTTACGATGTAGAACAGGGTAGCACTAAAACGTGCACGAAAACTTTCTGAGTCTGACATATTATAAGAAGTGGGTGTAAGAAAATCTTAATGCACGTAAATATCTTCTTGTACGTTATTCCAGATGTTTGGATATGGTTTTCATTATTTCGCCTTTTGTGACATGCCTTATGAAATTCAAGTTCATTATGTCAACAAAAATACGGATGTAAATATAATAAAAAGGAAGCTTTTAGCGCTAACGCATGATTAGGAATTTTAAAACCTATTCCGTTCATATAATCGCGGCGCATCATCATCTCATCTGCCGAGCCTTTTCCCAACATGTTGTGGTTGGCTTCCACTCTAACAGGATGCAGCTGAATACCCAGTATTTTACATGGAGCGACTGCCTATCTGACCTGGAATTATATCCTCCTTTCCACCTATGAGCGCCTATTGCCATTTCATTTTTAACAATGCTAATATGTATTCAATTCTACCCTTTTTTCAGTCAACCCAACATTAGAAGAAATACACGTTTTAAAATTAATGTGTTACGAACTACAGGCCGAAGCTAACGTTTCTAGGTCAAGGTCGATCTAGATTATCTAGGTCTTATTGGAAAACGTTTTCTTTCTGGCCCTTCGATGACCCAGCTAATCCAGGGTGAACGTATCGATCGAACCAACTGTGACGCTGCAGCCTAGAATTAAGTACCTAACTGAATATTTTATCCAAACATTACCATATCGAGGTGTTAGAGAATTATAGCCAATGTGGTTTATAATAAATAATGAGTGGTCAACTGGCCAACCAAATATTATTTTCACAATACCCTTTCAATCAAACCTTGGAGAGTTTGAGAACAAATGCAATACAATCTTTGTAAACAATGCTGCCCTCGCAGCAGCAAATGCAGTAATCGACATTTTTACGATTTTCCGTTTTTGTCAAAAATTACATATGGGAGACTTCAAGCTATAAGCAGTTTTTTTTCTGTGGCTTTTCTGTATCAAAACATATGAGTTTCATATCAGTTAAAGTAGAGATTAAATAAAAACACTTATACGCGTTTTTCTCAAAACCGCCATTTTGCAAGTACTGCATTTGCTGTTACGAGGGCAGAATGCTTATACGACACACATTGAAATAAACCGTCCTTGTTGATTATAAGAATGCTATCTTATTGTGCGGTATTACGTCAGCAAAATATTCTCAAACTATTACTATATGGCAAGTAAAAAACATCAACAGTAGTCACGTACCTTCCCGATATCTGAATGTGTTTCTCCATAACGTGCTGGTCCATAGCATCGAGGACGACGCACAGGGCGCGGCCCACATATGCATTGTTCTCATAGCGGAACAGATAATACAGATCGTTCAGGACCCGAGTCAGCATGGCTGGTCTCTCCATGTAAGCGCGAGCAGCAGTAAGGATCTGCTCTTCATTGGCATCGCCAGTGATCTAACGAAAAGGAAACAAAATTTTAAATAAACTCATAAACAATAACAGTCGGTCGAAGGGTCAAGTCTTGTTTCATGTAATGGATGACCAACAAAGCCACGGCAACAAGATTATAAGTGCGTCATAACCTACTATGGACATCTCATCATCTGCCTAGCCTAGCCTTTCCCAACTATGTTAGGGTCGGCTTCCAGTCTAACCCGATGCAGCTGAATACCAGCCGGTCGATTCTGTAAAAATCTCACCGTGAAAACATAGGTGAAGTGAGTTTGTTTTTGCTAGGCATTGACACTAATGACAGATCACTCCACGCTCACTTCACTTAATTTTACACGGTGAGATGGCTACAGAATCGCACTGCAGTATTTCACATGGAGCGACTGACTATCTGATCTCCACAACCCAGTTACTGGGAAATACGATATCCCTTGGTAATACTGGTTGTCAGACTTTCGGGCTTCTGACGATCCATAACGACTGTCAAAGATCCACGAGTGACAGCCGGGACCAACGGCTTAACGTGATTTCCGAGACACGGAGGGGTCTTGGTATGAGAAGATGGTCACCCATCCACGGACCAACCGCGGCAAGCGCAGCTTTACCTGATCGATCGAACGGTGCGGCGGCGTGGACATCTGTATTCACTGAAATACCGCCGTCGTTATCATCTCAGAGACAACGCTGAAATGTCCTATTTGCCTGTAATTTACACCACTCATATCCTTCGCGCTGCAGCAAAGCAACACTGCTTGGCGGCAGAAATAGACATTATATTATGGTGGTAGCATTTCCCACGACGAGCTCGTTCATAAAGAGTAAATACTCCAAGATTGTATTAAATAACAATATAAGAGAGCATACTTATGTATTATGGAAATAGCGATATAAAGTGAACAAAGAGATCAATCGATTAGAAATACCCTTTGTGTGCGTTGCACATTAATCCTTGTGCCTAAATCATTCGTTATCAAAACAATAATAAAGTCAAATATCTTATTATTAGTTTCTAGTATTTTTTTTTCAATACCGATTTTCGGACTTTTTTCAAGTTAGTCTTTGAAAGTACAGGGTCAAATCTAAGCCGAAAATGGTGAATTTTCGCATGCGGTTTTCGATATGCAGCAAGTTAAACTGTTTCGAAAGTTTGATACTATCGGTGTGCCATGAGCGCGTCCACGCCGCCGCGCCGCGCGCCTGTGCGCGGTGCCACGACAAGTTAAACAGTAGTTTTAGTTAATATTAAAATGATCCAAAACTACCGTATTTGTGTGTCAGTTACATTGAAACAATAAAAATTTTTTTTGCAATTTGCAGGTCCGTGTCAGGTTGTATGCTTGATTAAAATATGATTCGCGACCGTAACAAATATGGCTTTACAGAATTATAATCGTTAGAATCAGCAATACTCCTTTAATTAGAATTGGCCTCAAATGTCATGATTTCATGAGATAGTCATTCAATAGGGTAATATGATCTTAGAGAGTTGCATTGATTTTTAACCGACTTTAAAAAGGAGGAGGTTCTTAATTCGACTGAATGTTGTTGTTTTTTTTTTTGTATGTTTGTTACGCGATATCTCCGGCAATTGTAATTCGATTTCAAAAAGTCTGGATAGGGTATGTCTCTGGGGTAGTCCCATATAAATTTTATTAACTTTGCATGGGTAGTTTTTGAGTTAGCTACAATAATACGTATTTTTGCCATTTAGGCCCGTATTAATAAACGTCACTCAGTCCAAGAGCTCGCACTTGATATCGACCTTGAGGTCATGATCGTATTAATAAACATATTATTTGACGTTCTCAAGCTACGGTTTGGGTTTACGATATCAGCCGAGTGATGGACTGATTAATAAATGAAACTTGACACTTAAGTATGCAATAGGTGCGTGTACTCAAGATGCTAAAACCTGAGTGTAGGCGGTCCGTGACTTGAGGTCGTGATTAGTACCGCGAAACACGGAGTTTGAAAATATTTTGGATGAGATTAATTATTATGATGAAATAGAGTTCTGTGTGTGTATTTTATGGTCTTTGCGCGATATCGTTTACCAAAAATCTATAATTTATTTATATGTTGAGGTCGGTGAAACTACGTTAGTCTACTACGAAAGTTGTATAAAATTGGTATTACTACACACCTATCCGAAAAGTAGACCAATTCAGTGAAAATATGCATGAACAACCCATTCTCTTACTGAAAATATGCAAAAGGAAAAATAAAGATATTGGCATTCTGTCTGCATTCTTACTTTTACCATTTTTCATACATAAACTACATAAGCAAACTCGATCAAATCTTGATAAAAATTACTAAAAATTGTGTTGCGGCGTGACACTTTTTAGTGCTGACCGTCTACCCAACTTTCTTATTTCGATTCAAAACTTGCATACAGCCTAATCGATATTCGCAATTTAAAAAAAAATAGAAACTGAACAAAAACTCTTATAACTAACAAAAAGTATTGAAAGTGTTTGCAGAAAACCCAATTTATAGAATTAATTTATCATCATTCTCAAACAAAATTTTACTAAGCCTACATAGAAAATATATAACTAAGTACTGGGAATTCTGTAGAAAACTATTAGAAAGTATCAAAAATAAAATCCACAATAAATAATAGTTGTCCAATAAATTAAAATAATTTTAAACAGCGAGCGCATTCCGAAAATAAATTCAAATATAGAAACATTTCGGCGCGAAATTCAATAAATGAGGTACCTATAGCGTGTCTGTTAGTGACTCGGTTTACTAAAATGACCCAAAAACGATTGAAATGACATTAGAAAAGCTTAAATCATTATTATAAACAATGCTTAATGTAATTTACTGCTTAAAATAAATTTATTTAATTTCCAAGTATCGATTACATTCGTCATATTATCAATCGATTTTTTTTTTAAATCGTTTGGAATAATCGGTTTCGCACATCATTGCAATAAAAAAAAAGCAATAATGGTCGGAGATTTTGAACACAAATTGAGTAGTGGTAATGATTAATACGTGTTATTGGACCTGTGTTTGAATATTACGTTAAGACCTGGGCATTTACGTGTGGTTCACAATATTTTCAATAATATTTGTCACATTTTAAATCTTATCTTTAACTGTGTATGTGAAATTTGTGACAAGTAAAAATGTAGTAAACACGCACGATTGGCGCGAAACTTCGACATTAGAATCCAAAAACTTCATTACCACTACTTATTTGCCTTAAACTATGGATAAATTCGTCAAATAATTAAATGACGTATTATTCGCAGCCCCTGTGGTGGAGTTAGGGTGTTCGAAATACCCAATTTTTATGTTTTTTAGCCTCGACCACCACTGTCATCAAAATGGCGAGTATCGTATGTATTTACGAACTTGAATGTATTCAAGGTAAATTGATAATAATAAACTTGTGCGCTAAATATGAACATATTATGAGGTTTTTATCCAACACTCCTAATTAACGTACGTTCTTAAGATTTGATGGGTAGCATAATAAATATTTACATAATCAAATAAGGGTGTCATATGTCGTCATTCTTGGGTACGATGGGACCCGGTACCGAGCCGGCGAAGGTTCGTGTGATCGGGGCGCTTCCGAACTATACTCTATAAAACATGATACAGCGCTATTCATTATTAAATTTTAACAAAATACAAGTATTTCAATAAATCTTACGACATAGCAAGAACCATCATGAACGAAATGTGATGAATGTCATTCTAAACTTCGTTCAATGTGACGTAATCGTTCACGAGATCAAGCCCTCAAGTACAGCATCTTGAGGAGCTGATCTTGGTAACTGAGATACTGTTTTCATGTGTTTATTAATTAGCAATGATCTTGAGATGCTGATATCGCAATAATGGCGTATCAAATGATATCGCACTTGAGTACGTCATTGAGGAAGGTTTATTAATACGGGCCTTAGTTTATGTTGATGATGTCATAATGACTTCCTGTCAGTAATATTTACATAGCAAGTAACTAGTGTTATATGAATTTGTGTGGGGTAAGTACAACTTAAAAGTGAAAAAAAAAAAAAAAAGAACAACCGACTTCCAAAAAAGACACTACAAACTGAAAATAACTTTAATTTGGGAAGTCGGTGTCGTTGGGTTCGCATATTCGTTGTTTGCCACCGACTTTCGAAATTAAAGTTATTTTTCGATTTTGTAGCGTCTTTTTTTTAACGTTTTTTATTATTTTTATACTTCTATAAATAAATATTTGTTACGGCCGCACATCATTTTTAGATACAATCTGATACTGACCTGCAAATTGCTAAAAACGCAAGAAAATCTGAATTTCGCGGGCTACCCTGAAGCTTTCGCCTTGATGAGTTCTGATGTCTGAAAGTGTATTATTCTGTGTATGAGTATGGAAAGATAAAAAAAAGATGAACGAACTGTATGAAAGACTATTATGGCTATAAAGGGGGTGACTACCGGGATGACGAGTAATAGAAAAGGCATCATCAATTAATTTAAAAAATAAAAAAACCCGACTGCGAAACTGAAAAGCTACAAACAAGCCCATTTTAAATTAAATAAAAGTTGGAAGCAGGCGGGACCCATTTGAATTTGAAGATATGATAAAAATGGTATGGGTCCCGCCTGCTTCCAACTTTTATTTAATTTAAAATGGGCTTGTTTGTAGCTTTTCAGTTTCGCAGTCGGGTTTTTTTATTTTTTAAATTAATTTTTTTATTTCCAGTTTTTTAGTTTACAAATGTGAAAGATTTCGCAAACGATTTAGTTCTTGGTACTTGTTTTTTACGTTTTGTCACTTCGAATTACTTTTAACCATATAAGTTATATATATTTTTGTAATCACCTTTTAAAACCCTTTATTTTGATACCCCACTCGATAGGTTTCGAGAATATTTTTTTTTTTTTTGAAAACATATTGCGCCATAAATCGGCCATTTTATTTTTTTTTTCAATTTTAATATACCCAGTAGCACTCTCACAATTAAGACGAATCTAACGGCACCTCTCAAGCTGAAATCGATCAAGCCGTTTAGGCTACAGAGCGTGCCAAAGAAATATACATACATACATACATACATACATACATACATACATACATACATACACTCGAAAAACATAACCCTCCTTCTGACGCAGTCGGGTAAAAAGAAAGGGAAAGGGATCATCTGCCTAGCCTTTTCCCAACTATGTTGGGATCGGCTTCCAGTCTAACCGGATGCAGCTGAATACCAGTATTATACATGGACCGACTGCCTATCTGACCTCAACAACCCAGTTACTGGGTAATACAATACCCTTGGTAAGACTGGTTGTCAGACTTTTGGGCTTCAAACTACTCGTAACGACTGTCAAACATCCACGAATGACAGCCGGGACCAACGGCTTAGAGTGCTTTCCGAGACACGGACGGTTCACGGTATGTAAAGATGGTCAACCATCCACAGACCAACCGCGGCAACTTTAGTTTAACCTGATCGATCAACCTGTGCGGCTGTTATTGCGATTAATAGAGAAGTATGGAAGAAAAAGACATGTTGCACCGACCCCAAATAAATTGAGATAATTGTCCTGTTTTATTATCTATACATATAAAATTCAAAGTCCTGACTGACTGACTGATATATCAAAGCACAGCCTAAACCACTGGTCCTAGAGACATGAAATTTGGAGTGTGTGATCTTTATGAAGAGTAGGTATCCACTAAGAAATGGTTTTTCGAAATTCCACCCCTAAGAGGGTGAATGGGGGAGGGTGAAATTTCACGCGGACGAAGTCGCGGGCAGAAGCTAGTTAATAATAAATAAAAGGGCAGGACAATGATGACTTACTTATTTCAAGATTAGCTGTGCCCGCAACTTGGTTCGCGTCCACGTCACATATCGGGTACCTACCAATAATGTGTCGCTTGTCGCTTAGAGAAGGTACTACTCCTCCATTGGAAGCTGAGTATTTTTTCTCTTTTTAAGTTTTAAGGAAACCTAATTATTTTTCTTAAATATAAGCCTTAATTACTCCTCATAACATCAGCTATCCGTTCAGCCACTGCAAGTTCCGTCAAAATCGGTCCAGCGATTTCGGAGATTTGCCAGAACATACAAACAGACAGGCCAAAAAGAAAATTTAATTTTTTTAATTTAATTTCGGTAGTCGGTGTCTTTAGGATCTGTATTTTATAGTTTTAGTTTTTTGCCACCGACTTCCGAAATTAAAGTTATTTCATAATTTTGAGTTAATTTCTTTTTGAAGTCGGTTTAATTTTTTAAAATTACATTTGTATTCGTAATTTTTTGTTTTTGCACTAGAATTTGACCAAGGTTTTGAGATGTTTTCCATTTGACACTACACCCGTAGCTCGTATCAATAAGCCATCTAGTCCATATCTTGAAAATGACTGAATCGATTTTGATGCAACTTGCACTGTTCCCTAAGTTGAAGTAAATGGAAGCCAATAAAAAAATGATCACGATCCGATTAATAGTTGCGAAGAAATGCGTGGTCTATAAAATTTGGTATATTTGTTTGGAAGCCCTAATAGATTGTCATATGTGAATATAATGCAATTCCAATAATATTACATACTTACGTGTCGAATTGATAACCTCCTTTTTTATGAAGTCGGTAAAAATGTTAATAATTGATTTTTGTAATAAGTACCGTATATACTTTCATAAGCACTTAGTAAAAAAAACAGTCGTTCTGGCAATAAGACACGGCAATTTTATATATATTTGTATTTAGATAGACTAGCACAACTGCCCGCGACTTCATACGCGTGTATTTCGTACTTTCCTCTAAAAAATTTTACACCCCATCCACCCCCTCATTGAAAGGTAGTTTTTGAGAATTAATGTTTATGATCTTTACTATTTATTTAGATAAATAAGTATTCGGGTCATTTTTTACCCGACTGCGGCGAAGCCCAAAAGGAGGGTTATGTGTTTGACCTGTAATGTATGTCCGTTTCTTTGTTCCCTCGTAACTTCTAAACGAATGAACGGATTTGGATAAATTATACGTCTTTAGATTTGTCTTGGTAGCGCTAGTGTCACTGGGTATATAAAAATTGAAAAAAATATAAAATGGCCGACTTTAGGCGCAAATTATGTCTTAAAAAAAAATATTTTTCTCGAAACCTATCGAGTGGGGTATCAAAATAAAGGGTTTTTAAAGGTGATTACATAAATATATACAACTTATATGGTTAAAAGTAATTCGAAGTGACAAAACTTAAAAAAACACGTACCAAGAACTAAATCGTCTGCGAAATCTTACGAATTTGTAAACTAAAAAGCTGGAAATAAAAAACAAGTAATTAAAAAAACTAAAAAACCCGACTGCGGTATAAAAATTAAGTTAAAAAAAACTGAAAAGCTAAAAACAAGGCCATTTTAAATTAAATAAAAGTTGGAAGCAGGCGGGACCCATACCATTTTCTTATTATATTTTCAAACTCAAATGGGTACTGAAGGAATAAAAAAACCGGGCAAGAGCGAGTCGGACTCGCGCACCGAGGGTTCCGTAACATCCGGGTTTATGCTTGGTTTATTGTTATGAAATTAAATGTTTTTTTTATTTTTGGGTTGATTGAATGAATGGTAAATTGCGGTTTACGATTTATGACGTATTAAAAAAAAAAAAACTACTTACTAGATCTCGTTCAAACCAATTTTCGGTGGTAGTTTACATGGTAATGTACATCATATATTTTTTTTAGTTTTATCATTCTCTTATTTTAGAAGTTACGGGGGGGGGGGGGACACACATTTTACCACTTTGGAAGTGTCTCTCGCGCAAACTATTCAGTTTAGAAAAAAATGATATTAGAAACCTCAATATCATTTTTGAAGACCTACTCATAGATACCCCACACGTATGGGTTTGATGAAAAAAATTATTTTGAGTTTCGGTTCTAAGTATGGGGAAACCTAAAATTTGTTGTTTTTTATCTATTTTTGTGTGAAAATCTTAATGCGGTTCACAGAATACATCTACTAACCAAGTTTCAACAGTATAATTCTTATAGTTTCGGAGAAAAGTGGCTGTGACATACGGACGGACAGACAGACATGATGAATCTATAAGGGTTCCGTTTTTGCCATTTGGCTACGGAACCCTAAAAATCAAAACATAAAAACAAAATACCCCCTCTAAGGATTTTTGGAAATTCAACTTTTAAGGGGGTGACCCTTAAAAGTTGAATTTCCAAAAATCCTTCCTTAGTGGGTGCCTACAATGTATAAGGTGTGCAAAATTTAAGTCTCTAGGTCCAGCAGTTTGGACTGTGCGTTGATATACACAGTCAGTCAGTATACCTTTTTCACTTTTAATATGTTTAAAACTCAAGTAAAATCCAACCTTTGTTCCAAGGCATACTATTCTATGTTCTTTCTCCAGAATTAGCTTACTGACAGGTTTATTAGTTCATATAATTGTTTTTTTTTTTTTGTAGTCTGTTTATGCCAATTCAGTTTAATTTTATTTTAGTTTATTATTGACATAATTTACTTATTTCAATGTTGTCTAATGAGTTCATTGCAATATGTGGTTAACTAGCGACCTCTACGATTGATCATATTATTCTTGCCTGAGCAACCGGCAGCAAGTTCGTCATGCTCCCTTAGATGTCACTGCTTGCGGTAGCGTTGGGGGTCCGGTTGCCTCCTTCCCTCAAATATGGCGAGGGGGGTATCTTTGCGTTATGCTCGTGAACATGCTGCTTGTGGTGACCGGTCGTTTTGCTGACCATGGTTTTATTGTTGTTATTAGTAATAACTTGTTTATTTTACTTTGATGGTCATAGTTTGTATCATTTGTGACTTCAAGTGACAGCTATATGAACAGAACCCAGCATTGCATAAATATCACACCCTTTATACCCGGAGGCTTTTGGTTAGGTATTAAGTTTTTGTGTACATTTTTAGGGTTCCGTACCTCAAAAGGAAAAAACGGAACCCTTATAGGTTCACTCGTGTGTCTGTCCGTCTGACTATCACAGCCAATTTGCTAGTTGAAATTTGGTACACATATGAATCTCTGAGACCCAAACACAGACGTGTAACGTAAATAAATTAATTTTTCACACCACCTGCTCGAAAATGTCAAATTATATGTCAAGCAACCTTAACCTAAAGTGAGTCATTAGTGGCCGGGGGCACAGCCGGTCAATAATGTTGTACTGGATTTCATTATGACCCGCTGGTCAATAATGTGATTTGAATTTGGAATCTCACATGCTCAGCTAAATTGGCAGTATAGTACTAACAAACACCCTTTGGTGCCAGAAAGAGGAAAGCTATTCTCGAAACCCTTACTACGTGTGGATGATATTCTCGATTTCCTACAAAATCATAACGACTGCTTCTTCATATCGTTGCCATGTTTTCGAAGACATAATATTGTAAGAATAATTAGATAACTACGAAGCATTTTTTAAAAGGAATGGAATAACATTAAAACTGGCATTAATAATAACAAATACCGTACCGCGCCGTAATACCGTAATAGTAATTGGCTGTAACATTAGTTAATTTATTTTAAGTAAACTGCGCTAAGATTGCTGTGGATTTTGTGAATAAATAAATAAATAATAAAACCTATCTATACTACAGTCGATTTATCACATTTTATCAAAAATACTCTATTTTCACGGGCGTCTCCAATTACGTTCTAAATTCAAAATACATGCAGCCAATCATCCAAAACCATTCTACCAGCCCTGTATAAAGCTTAGTTTACACAAACGCCACTTCCATGAGAGTAATATCAATAGACACACACGACAAAACCGTAGAAACGACTTTTTTTTTGAAAATCGAATTGGTCGTGTCTTGGCTACTTATTGGTAGACGCAATAAAGGCGCGAATTTTAGTACTATGGCTATTATTTTCTCACAGTAGGTGTAAAAAGTAGAGTATCCTCCTCTGGGCTAAAGGTGTCTTTGCCTTGGGCTAGCTTGAATCCCTTGCTGCATTCAGGATTCTTGTATTAACTCCCTCGCTTCGCTCGTGAGTTAAACTCTTAACTCCCTCGCTGCGCTCGGGAGTTAAAACCCGTATCCTTCATTGCGCTCGAGATTCAATATGACGCCCGTGACATAAGACACAACTTTAGCCCCTCGGTGCATAATCTACTATTAAATATGGGGTCATTTTTTGGGGCAAAAAATTAATTTAAAAAAAAGTTTCGCAATCTGTTCCGTGTAACATATCAAATGAAAGGGCTTACTGTGAGGATCTCAAATATTTTTTTTTCATAATTTTAAAGTAAATTGTATTAAAGTTATTTAAAAGAATAGACGAAAATTGACCATTCCCCCCCTTATCTCCGAAACTACTGACTTACTGCCTAAATTTTTTTTTTAAATACAGATAATAGTTTTATACATATAGATTTCAGGAAAACCCATAAAAAGTCTGTAGTCTTAAAACAACATGGTAAATCTCTCAATATTGTGCGTACAAACTTACATTTTCAGTTGGAATGTACATTATAGGAAAACATGTTTTTCAACTACTTGGGATAAATTCATTCCAACTACAGAACCCTTCATTGTACGTGGTCCGACACGGTCTTGGCCGGTTTTTTTTAATTTTGATTTATAATTTTTTTGCTTGAGTACATTATACATTTTATTGTATTTGATGGTGTATATTGGCGTGGCTAGCTAGCATATTATGGCAAATAATTTAATTTAATGTTCTGTGTCCTGTAATGTTAATTACTTTGCATACCTAGTATTGTATACAATCAAGTAGTATTTTCTAACTGAACAGATAGCTGTGCTGCTGGGGAGTGTGTTGCGCCACTTCTTCTCCCCAGCGAGCACTAGGAAGTGGTGAAAGGCGGGCGTTTTAGGGGATTGTCTTTTGTAATTTCAGATTTGTAAGACATTCCAAAAGAGCTGAATCTCAGCCTAGTTTGAATAAATGATTTTTTTTATATATATATGTATACAGATAGAAGATAGATAGTACTATTATAAAATTATAAAAGATAAAATTATTAATATGTACTAGTGTAACAATAGTTACACTAGTACATATTATTAATAGTGTTGGAAGTGGCAGATATGTCCAAACACTTCCCATAAGAGGAAAATATGATAAGAATTTAATAAAAGTGTAAATATTATTGTTTTATATTAAGCATAATGATTTGTATTATGTAAACTTGTCAAGTACCCATAATGATGAAAGTCAGTATGTACAATTAAAATAAAACTTCCTTTAAGAAGTTTAAATGGACTAAATTCCTCATGTTTTGTGGGCTCTGGAGTTTTGTGTGGAGGATGATGTGGTTAGCTATACTATTCTGGTGCCGTATTAACCCACCTAGATGTAGGTTTGCTAACGAGAGATACCAGATATATCTGATTTAAAAAGTTCTCACAAATTTTAATTTTGTTAGTTTTAGGAAGTTGCACCCAGCATTCGATTTTTATTGGCAGAATTATTTGGTAATACGATTTGCCGTGTGATTTGTCTGTACAATACTCATAGTACTAATTCAATTTAATAATCTCTACTAATTGCAACCAAAAACTTTACAAACCACCCAAATATTTGAGAGATGAAAGTGATCTATCGGTAGTTTGCTACTTTCATCATTCAAAAATAAACTGCTGAGATGTCTTAAAAAACTTTATTTAATAAAAGAAAGATACTAAACTTAATATCTTAGAATAATGTTTTATGTCAATTTCTAGTTCAATGTCATATCTCCTCTCTTTGTTGCACTATTATAAAATCAAGATGGTAGAAAATACTTTACTATTCTTAAACTAGGCTGTTTTTATTATTTATCAACTGAATCTGTTATAATATGTAATTCCTTTTAAATAAATAATTGAATTAGGTGTTACTTCGTGGAGTAAATTCATATCAGTTGGAACATCAATTAAGCATAAGAAAGAAACTGCTTATTAAATAACATTAATGAGGTCATAGAAATTTAAGTTTGTAATAAATTTTTAGTGACTAAAAGTACTTCTTTGTGTATATTTTTGATAAAAACTAGTTCTTTTGTCTGGCTGCTTAGGCTCAGCATTATTAATCAACAATCTAGACTCGCTTGCACCATAAGTCATGAATTACAATTAGCGCTTAACAAATTTAAAACATTGTTTTATTTCTTTCAGATGTCCTTCTAAGGCGTCCCTTGATTGGTGACGTTCTTCAAAAAGGTACGAACAGGACTATGCAATGTTTATACAGTTGATTGTTGCTGCTTGTTGTTGTTGAAACTTATCTCTTATAATTTACGAACAATTAACCTTTATAAACTTTTTGATTAAACAATACACATATTGTTTACCTTAATATTTTAATATATACACTGCACAATTGTAACTAGATAATTAACAGTAGAGGAGCTCTTTGTGACAGAGTCTTTGTTCAAGGAAATATTATCAAATAGCATATTTCCGCCGCCTTAACTTATAGCTACCCAGTAATGCTGCAGTGTTCAAGTCCAAAGTGTATGGGTGCCAAAGTAATTACATGCACATGATCCCATAGCATAATCAGACTGATATCTGCAAACTTATGTCGTATTTCTGATGTAAGTGTGAGAAATAGATTCAATCAATTAACCCCAAGTTTACTCCACAAAAAACGTCTTAATGTTGTGGACAATCTTTAAGAGTACTTGGGTCACCAAAGTACACATGACATTTTCTAGTAGTCTCTGGAATGGCAATGCCTTTGATTATGCAGACAATTTACCATGCTGTGGACTGTTGGATTGTTTTCCATACAGCAACATAATATCATAAATAGATAGAAATAAAAATAAAACCTAACAAATAAAGAAGACACTTACCACTTTAGCTGGTATATCATGCCGCTTGCAGGCTCCATGATGAGTGCCATATAAACCGAGGAACTCCAGTGGGTGGTTCACACGGCTCACCAGTCCAGGTATGTCACAACGGACTTCCTCCATACTGTCTGAAGAAGATCCTTGGTTCATTTGAACTGCTGCGGCTCCGGTCCCCGCTAAATTTGTACCAGATATATCCAATGACTCTAATAGGTGTAGGCTCTCAACAAGTTGGGTCAAAACTTCATTGGGAGTGAAATATTTTCCATGCCTCTCGTTGGACTGTGATATGTCCAAATGCCTCAAGTGGCGCATTCCCGATATCCAATCAATTAAATCTTGAGTCCAAGGTACAGCATGCAGCACAAGGAATCGCAGATTGTTCATCTCATTCAGTGCCCAGATGGAGCCGGCCGATGTGCACTCAGAGAGGTCCAGATGTGTCAAATGCTGTAGTGGCTTTAATAAGAGCAATGGAAATATTGCCAGACCTCGACGTTGGATTGTCAATCTCTTTAAGTTTGGGGCATAGATGATATAGCCCCGCTGCCTATAGATATCCTCATCCTGAGGAAAGCAATAAGTCAACGGACCAAATTTTAATGAGAGCAGGTTCTGACTGTTGGTACTTATAATTTCCAGGGATACGTGTGACAGATACTCGCATTGGTTTAATTCGACTTCAAAAGGTTGGTGCTCCATCATGCAGCGCAGTCCTTCGTCAGTGATCCGGGAGTTTCGTAACTTTAAAGTATTCAGCCTGGTGCGGAACTTATCGCGAAACATATTCGCAATATTATCGTTGATTCGGTATTTCTTCTGATATGCGCGGATGAATTTCTCGCATATCTCGGCTGGTAGTATAACATCATCCTTCAGTCGACGCCATCGAGTATCAGGGTCGAAGTTGGTAATAGTATTTAGATTCACCACTATATAGTCCATACAAAGATCAAAAAGACTATCAGGATAGGCATCATAGGCCGCATCGTACAAAGTTATTTCGTTCGTCATTTTGCTGAACCAAACTGGCTCATTCACTGCATTGGGTAATAAAGGTAGGCCCGCGATAGCACCATGTCGCGAATGTAACACACACTGATTCTAGGTGATGCAAATTACCTCAGTCTGTTGTGATGACTGTTCAGAGTTGCTTGTTAGGTCTCCCGACGGCCGGGACCAACTCACTTGCTCACTGGGCAACGGACGGGCTTGCAGTAATTCGCAGTTTTCGCACAACGCAACAAGAAAGTCAATTAGAGATGGGTAGCTATTCTAATAACTAGCCAAATAGCGGCTATTTAAAAAATAGCCACGGCTATGTTATCCGACAACACGATAACTAGCTATTGGCTACTGGCTAGCTAGAATAACCGATAACTTTACGGCACAGCGGTGGGCGGGTAGCCGCGTATAACTAACGTTTTGTAGCCGTCCCGATAGCCGTCTAGCCAGACTAGCCGATAGCTCACTGTACAATGCGTTTCAAATAAGAATAGGATCGACTTAGCGCCATGTTGTGACGTCATAGCTGTCAAATCGAATAAATTGGGTAGGGTGAGCAAAACAAGATATTTTTTTAATAACATTAATTATTTACGAATCATGAACAAATAATTTTTAATCTCAATTTAGTTATTCAATTCATCACTGTTTGAGTGGTCATCGTCAACAAATAACAACAATAACAAATTTAACAGGAAACAACCACGTAACATACAGAATTAACGAAAGAAACAGTAACACTCCACAAGCACTCAGTCTCACGAAGAAGCACACCACAGACTACTTAGAGAAGCACACCAACAACCACAGAGCATGTAACACCCAACAACGACAAGATGGCGGCTGGCATCTTCGTTACTTTCTGGTGAATTGTTTGCAACAATTAAAATAAGAAAGAAAGTAGCATAATTTAAAAAAAAACGAATTATGAATAATTTTTTGATGTTTTTTTCACTTTGATTTATCTAAGACTCGGTTAAACAAAAAAAAAGTTATTGATACGCAAATAAGTTGTCTTTGCAAACCGTACTTTTCAATCAACATTTGACAGATAGAGGTCATTGACGTTCCTATTCTTATTTGAATCGCATTGTAGCTGTGTGCGCGCTCATTGTGAGTATACTGCTGCTACTTCATTCGCATCACACATCTCTTTCTTACAATCATCACAATAAAGATTAGAGAAAGAGACGAAACTATACTTAGTAATTTCGTTTAGTACTTATAGGAATTTACGAAATACGATAGTTGTAAAGGTAAACAAACATAAGAAATAAATATTTGATAATTATTTTAAGTATAAACTAATGTGTGACTTTTGCCTTTTTATTTTAATGACTAAAGTGGACGCTATTGTAGATTTTCGATGTTTTTTTATTAATAATACCTACGACCTAACGAGGGGAAGTCATTTCTTTTCAAAAAAGTATAAAATAAAATAAAAAGTAAATGAAAAATGAAATCATGACATTACAAACTTAACTTATTAATAACATCTAGACTTGTGGCCGCGGCGAGGATCGAACTCGAATCGCAATACCTAGCTACGCCGCTAGCGAGCGCTAGTCGTTGACTTGATATTGTTCAATAGCCAAGTAGCCAAAATAGCTGGTTATCTAGCTGGCTATTTCACCACAAATAGCCGGCTAGCTAAGCTATTGAAATTTCGGCTAGTTACCCATCTCTAAAGTCAATTGTCGTTTTTTTTTTCACTCGCATAGACAAGTAAGGATAGCCCAGAATATCATGTAATCAGTAACAGTGGGCATTTATATGCAATAAATTCTTCGATCAGTATTTACTATTTAACTCAAACCAATGAAATTATATTTTGTAACTGGATAACTTAGTAGTATTAAAACCTAAATAATTAACTTTAGTTTATGGTTAAAAACTATCTTTCCTTGTCATTGTCGTAATGACGAAGTGAGAGAGCGATAGACAGTTTTGGATCGATATTCTATAGTCGACATGACTTTGACACCTTTGACAGTTGGTGGCGTTGCTTCTCTAGGCTTATGTCAATTTGGCAAGTCAACCTCTGATACAGAGGCCTTTAAGACTTGGAAGAAAAAATAATTAATAAATCGTTTATTAACCAAATAGTGGTCTTAAATTTCTATAAAACTAAAGTACTACTAATGTCACAAGGGAAACATAATTTTAATATTTTGTCTTGTGGACTCCACACTAGGTCGAGCCTGTCTCGTGCAGCCCTTAACACAACCTGAAACAAGATCGAAACTGAATTTTTTTGAACTTTTTTTATCACACAAAAATAAAAAACTTGAAAATAAAATAAAAACCTAAAAACAACATTTTTTTAAATAAGTTGCGACGTAAATATAGGCAGGTATTTATTATTGGAATGAAGTTCTTGAACGCGGCTTGCGGTAGACAGAACAATAGTATCTTGTAGGAATAAACTGAACTAATTTCTTGAGGAAGGCTATTTAACATCACGCTAGGACCCCTAAAGCCAAGCAAAAACTATATAAAGTCTGAAAGAAGGCTGAGCGAAAACTAAGTATATAGGTATTAGCGCTGGTAGGCGACGCGATGCCACGGGGTGGGTCGGGGGAACAAGAAAAACGCAGACGAAGTCGCGGGAAGAAGCTAGTTAGGTAACCTATACTAGCGGACCCGACCCGATAGACGTTAATCTGTCTGAAACTCTGAACGTTGGCTTTTCTTTTGACGCATAGTTTTCGACTTTTGAAGAAAAATGTAAAATAAAATGCCGTTGCCCCCCCCTTATCTCCGAAAATTGCAAAGAGAAAAATCTGAAATAATTCTGTGATAGAAGTTTATGTAAAGATTACAGGAAAAATAAAACGAAGTCTATAAATAGCACACTTTTTCAAAAATCATCAACAAAAGTTACATTAGTACCACTATCGTTCAAGAGATGGCGCTGACATAAAATTGCAATATTCTTCACCGCAGTGCACAGTCTTAAAATTCCCTGACGAATATAGGCCTCGTCGATGAAAATTTAAAAACATACATATATGATGGTACGCAACCCTCGGCGCGCGAGTCCGACTCGTTTGGGCCCGGTTTTTTATTATTACAATTTCACACAAAACATTTTTTTTAAAGCCTTTCTGGGCATCCATTTACCACAGTGATTGTATTAAAATTAAATTATTGTTGTATTGTATTACGGGTCCAATAGTTATTCTAAACCATCCAGGGACCAACTTAAACACACACAAAAAAATCATCAAAATCTGTCCGATAAAAACATTGGCACTCCGACAGAAGTGGAAACAAAACACAAACAGAATACTTTGCCATCACTCACTGACATATCGAATATACATTAAAACCTAGTAGGTACATCCCGAGGACAGCCGAACACATCTGAAGTGGGTATTTATTTAATCGTCTTATAAACAAAACACGCGCGGTGTTGCTTACGGTAACAGTGGCGCGAGTTCAATGGTTTTTCCCATCTCAAATAATGCCCAACGCGCCTAAAGAAGTTTTCACTTCAAAATTCCTAGAACTGCAACACCACCTACCGGGTCGAATTATTGTTAATTTAAACCAACAAAAATGTCATCAAAACCAGTCCTTGAAATAAAATCCTAGAACTCGATTGCAGTGCCACCTAAGGGGTCCAATTATTATATAAACCATCCAGGGACTCAAAATTTCATCAAAATCAGTCCGATTATGAAGAGTTCAGTGACATACACACGTACCTACAGACGAATTACACAGGATGGAATTTTTGAAGCGTAGGGGAAGGTGGGGGAATTGCGGACGCTTAAGCGGAATCACAAATAAAACTCAAACTATTAATAATAATCAGTCTATCTTTATTAATTATTAAACTATAGTCATTTACCTATCAAATCAACATGAATTATTGTATGAAATCAATCAACATTTATTAAATTTTAATCAAAAACAAAAACATATATGTCCGTAATTACCCTTAGCTCTTGGGGTAAATTCGGACATGCATCTGGAATATAGAAATATTGCTACAGGTTTTGATAGATAATGGGGTAATTACAAAAAATGGGGTAATATAAAATAATTAAAAAATAATAGGTTTTTTATAAATAATGGGGTAATTACGGACGTCCGTATTTACCCCAGGCGTATGGCGGCCATTTGTCCGCAATTGACCCAAACGAGTTAGAAAAAGTACAACAACAAAATTTTTAAGTTAACAAAGTTTATCAAGGCAAACGGTTGCACTATTTACTCGTCATTAACATCGCAATCGACAGAAAATATGACTTTTTTACTGACACTTATTCTTTTTGAATAACACTCAAAATAGTTAATACCAAAAATTACATCAAAATCACAAAAAATGTAAAATTTCAATTTCCTTGAAACGTGTGCGCAGCCGTTTGTCGGGAATGTTTGGTGGGCACTATAGATGGCGGAACGTAACGCGTGATCGCGGCGGCGGGACGCGGGCGCCAGGGAAAGAGTAGATATATATTAGTCCGTATTTACCCCGCGTCCGCAATTCCCCCATCGTCCCCTACCTGGAGGGAAAGTACTCTAAATACAGAAGACAGCTACTTAAAGGAAACATACCTTTATTTTTTTAAAGAAACAAAACGGCATTCAAAGATTTTTGAAAATACGCTTGCTACATCCGTGAGTTAAACCGACTAAAATCCGAAAAATTGCATCCTGTACTTTTATGGCACCAATCGATAGCGTAAATTAAATGCAACGAAAACCATGAAATCTAAACTTATTTTATTCGAACGGAAACAAACGAGTAAGTAAATTAACTAAATAGGTAAATGAAGTTTTGTTTCTTTTTAAAAATAAAGGTTGTTTCCTTTGAGTAAAATTTGCTGTCTTCAGTATTTAGAGTACTTTCCCTCCAGGTACGCTTCGAAAATTCCAACCTGTATAATCACCGTATGATTGTGAACATCTGCATCGTTAATTTGTAATCTATCTCGCGAGAATGTAAACTGCCGATAAATTGTGAACCACCACACCACCACCATACTTACAATAAAACGTATTCATTTTCGATAGTTTCTAGTCTATCCATGTCAAACCGTGAAATTGTGAACGAAATATAAAAAAATGAGAAATCGTGTCGGGCCCAGGACACTACCTTGAGGCACTCCAAATTGCGTGATATGGGAATAGATAGTCAGCTTTTGCTCGGAGTTCGCAGCACGTCCGCTATAATTGAGTGCCAGTAGAGCAATTTCCAATAAACACTTTTTAGATGTTTACCTTGTTGAGTTATACCACCCCGCACTGGGCCTGCGTGGTGGATTACGGCCCACTCCCTCTCACTGAAAGGAGGCCTGTGTCCCAAGAGTGAGAATATTATAGGCTGATTATGCTTATGCTATGAGTTATGCAGAACTGTGTGAGAATTAAGAGCACCAAGGCTGCAAGAGCGAGCGAAGTGAGCGAAGAAAATTTTGTAACTGCCTCGAATAATTTTTTTAGAACCGCCTCGAATAATTTTTTCCTTGTTTAACTTGCAATCGGTTGTAAACCTTTAGCAGATTTTTTTGAGCGGATCGCTGAGGTGCTTTTTTCCAGCGGCAAATCTTTGTCCCCAAAAATTATTTATGTTTTTTTTTTCATATTCAGTAAATACCCGTATGTGGCGTTTGAGCCTTTACATAGTTATTGTTGCAATTCAAAATGTAGATTTTGATTTCCAAAATAAAAATAAATAATAAAAATAAATAATAAAAATAATAAATCGGTTATTTCTTAGTTAAAAATTACAATATGGAGGTATCATTGGTCCAATATTATCATTGGTCAAAAACAATATTTACATAATTTAAAAACGAACAGTCTTAAAATAATAATATGTAGGTTCCTGCAATTATGTATAGACGTCAGCACATCAAGCTACTATAATCTGTCAAATTTCTTTAATAGATTTCAACTTTATCGCTACAGCACAAGGTTCTAGGTAAATTGGGAAAATTTGACAGTTTCGGATAGCTTGATGTGCTGGCCTCTGTACGAGTACCTACTACTACCCTACCCTCTTAGGGTAGGCTTTTTTTATTTTGAGGTTCAATGTTCCCTACATTGAACATCAAAACCAAAAAAATCGTCCGCATCGTTATCAACAGGAAAAGTGCCCAAAAGGGTGGTGGTATCGTTGCCAAGTCGTATATTATATTAAACTAGCTTCTGCCCGCGACTTCGTCCCGTCCGCGTGAAATTCGTAATTTCCTCTAAAAATTTCGATCTTTAACATTTATTTATATAAATAAGAGACCCGCTATAGACTCCCACAATTTTGAATAATCGTTTGGGATATTTCAGGTTGACCTGACTCAAAGACCCATATATATCCATTTTCGACTTAATGAAAGCAAGCAGTAAAATCCACCCATTTAACTTTATTACCCTTTTCCACCTTGGTAGGAGTCGATTTTTAACCAACTTAAAAAAGGAGGAGGTTCTCAGCTCGTCGGAAACTTTTTTTTTTTGTTTCATAGTGTATACATTCCAAGTAGTCCCATTGTCATCAGGTCAGGATCTGCAGGAATTCTTTAAGTATTACAGGCACACCTATAGCGATTTGGGTATTTTTTATAGTACTAACTCGCGCATTTGCTCTCGGAAAGCATCATTAATGAAGTGGAACTGTTGATGAAGACCTCAGATGGCTACCGGAACTACTCAATAATAAGTATTTAATATGGTTGCTATGCAATTTTTTCTAGTCATAATTTGAATGGTGAAATGGAGCTGATGGTGAAATACCAGGAGAACTCCTCGACAATTAATGTCCCTGCATCGGGAAAAGCAATATTTTTTAAAAGGCGATGAGCAATATAATTCATCTAAGTTACTTTTAAGAATTATAAACAGACCCACTAAAAAGCGAGAAAAAAAAACCTTTTAACCGACAACCGGTTTTTAAAAAACCGACTTCCATAAAAAACACTAGAAAAAAAACCGACTTCCAAAAAAAGCGCAACGAAGTGAAAAATAACTTTAATTCCGGAAGTCACCGACTTCCGAAATTAATTATTTTTCACTTTGTAGTGCTTTTTTTGGAAGCCGGTTTTTTGTTAAAATGTTTTTGTTTTGTAGTACCGACTTTCGAGTTAATCCGACAACGGGTTACATATTTATCTAATCTATCAACTTTGTCACCCCCTAAATCCTCTGTGAGGGGTTTTTTTAAAACTAAAAGTGACAATCTTTATTGATCCATGTGCATCCATGTGCTTACGTTTTCTGAAGAAGGAATTCATCATAAACATGCCTTCTGTCTCCGTAAAAATGGTCAGTAGGTGGCCCCGGTGATTCCGACGTCCAACTCCAAATTGCCCCCCTCGCAGCTCATCATCGCTTCGTTTGCGCAGTTTCGCGTTAAAACCCCCATGACAACGGTGAAGTGAGTTTTAGAGCTATGGCTCTGGAAATATCCTCCATACATGGTCTCCACCTCATCGTCCGGGGGTGACGAGGTCGAGGCGTAAATCTGTACGATCTTCAGCGAATAACTTGCGGATATTCTGAATATAAGATACGCCGCCACCCTGGTCGTCACACTCTCGACCTTCACCACGTTGCTCACAACGTATTTATGGACGATACACCCGTTACCCAACACCACCTTGGGACTGCTGGTCGCCCTCCCGGAAATAGAGCAAGTTTCCGGATTTGAGGATTATCGAGTCCTACCCCTCTCTTCGGACTTCAGATAACCCCACTATACTCATAAGTCATTTATTTCGTAACAATACATTGTGTAGAAATTTTGTAAAATAAAACAGTACCTACCATTCAAATATAACAAACGAAAAGAAAAAAAAATAATATCAAAGATAATAAAAATAAATTCAAAACGATAATAATCTACATTCATTTTAAAATAAATAATAATACAAAAAACAAGTAGTCAAATAAAAAGGAAGAACGAAAATCAATTTAGTATAAAAAGACTCCATCGTAAACTGCTCAATTCTTCCTCGAGTTCGGTCATCTTCTCGTCGGTCCGGAGTGTACGCCTGTTGTATGTTGCCAGGTCCAGTTTACGGTGATTGTGATAGCGGATCTGTTCCGGGGAATCTGAGCACCCCTTTTCTCACCATGGCCTTGGCCGCTACCGTAGCCAAGGGTAGGCGGGCCGCCGGGCACTAAGGGCCAAGTATTATTTGAGCTTGTCATTCTTGGGGCGTAGCTTTGCCATAATCGCCACGCTTGACAGGAGAGTTGGAGATCGCAGTATGGTGGTACATTGTATAGAAAACGCTGCTGCCCATTCTCAGGTACTTCCCTAAGTCGCCTTTTACGACACCCACTGGAGGTAAGGTGATGTTGTTCTTTAAGCCCGGCACCACACCTATGGCCTACGGCTGCAGAATGCTGATCATGCAGTCCTGTGCCTAAATTACTCGGTCGTGTCGAATTGCCGCCCATTCGGACTATGATAGTGATGGAAGGGAGTACACCTGTACTGACGTGCACACTTTTGAGTACCTGTTACCTGGTTGTAATATTATGTGCTACATACCTAGATATCTAGTTGGATAGTCTCCGTTGAAATTGGCTGCCGTGGCCGAAATTTGGCCAAAACGTTTAGATAAGGAATTTAGCGCGAAGGACCACTCGGCGATAGGCTACTATTGATACTTACTATATATTATATACTGTTGGAAATTTGGGAATACAGGCTGCTTGTCTATTCCTATAGAGAAGCAGCCTGTACCCCCAAATTTCCAACAGGTTTCGGTTGGTAAGGATATAATTAATACTTTTGAGGACTTTATAGGTATAGGGGCAATAAATAAATAAATGAAAATGGTTAGCACCTTATATCTTTTATTAGTAATTGTTAATCGATATTTTAAATTACACTAACAAAATATCTAATTCTTAAGAAATTATAGTAGTTAATTACATAAGTTATCTTAGGTACGGTTTCGATCGAAAAGCTCGAAGGAACTGTAATCTATGTACTTTGGCTGACAGGCTTTTAGTATTGTTTGTTATTTTTTAAATTGTCAACTAATTTAACTTAATAAGTTCGAACCAATCTTATTTGTGAGTGTGATGGAGCTTTATGGAGACAGTACAAAGTGTTCTTTGGTTTAATTTTTATATTTCCCACACTTACAACGAAGATTGGTTCAGACATCGACACACACAGAATATCACGCATCCAGACATACCGACAGCTACAATAATTACACTGGTTTATCAGGTTTTGTTGAGAACTATCGAATAACACGGAATCCTCTATGGCTAATGACAAATACCTCATATTGATATTACTTACTTAGGTTCTAGATTGGTTTTGGTCTATGATCTTCCTCTGAGTAATAAATAAATATATTATATATCATACCTATGGTAAATTAACAAAATATTAGATACTTAGATACATTTTTCTCAAAACATATTATTTTTTCTCACTGTCTCTTTTTAATAATAGAAAAAGTCAAAGTTACTTGGATTAGGGAAACGTTTCATTTTACCTATTGCTGATTTTTCATAAATTCCTAAAGTTTGTCCCGCCACCGTGACTGAGAATCCTTAAAGGGCTCTGCCCACTACACAGTATCATACCATGACCGTGCTATGAACGTGTCAGGCAAAAAAATATTCTTTGTACTAAAAAGTATGAGCCCATTAGCCCGTTCCGTCACCGACCAGCACGTCGCGTGCCATGCACGGAGCGGTAAATATTGTCGGCGAGAATATTTTGCCGGTGGCGATACGCTCCGTGCATGGCACGCGACGTTACCACACCGGTGCGCGCAGGCGGCGAAACGGTGAGCACCCGGGTTATAACCGCGTAAGATGGCCGTTATAAACGTGTTGCCACTCTTCTCTTTCTATTGGCCATTTTGTTACCATCGGTTCAAGTAGACACTTCGATGTAAAATGGAGGACGAAAAATTAATTGAAATTGTTCGCAATTACGAATTTAAGTAAGTATATATAATTTAAAAAATCCGAAATATATGGATAATCTCAAGAAAGACATTGCGTGGAAGGAATCAGGTGAATTACTACAAAGGCGACAACAGGGACCGCTCGAATATGGCACTCGGATGATACGGAGATGATATGCGGACGCTCCCGTCACTAAAATCGTTACGCACGGGTATGACAAGCGGATGATAATGAGATGATATGCTGTCGCTCCCGTCATTAAAGCCGATACATACGACTTTGATACGTAATTGATAAGCTCTAGTGGGCATAGTAGAGCGTATCGTGTTGCTTGTCGTGTCTGATACGTTCATAGCACGGTCATGATATGATACTGTGTAGTGGGCAGAGACCTTTAGTATTTTTATTTTTTAGGTAAACTTCAGTTTGTGGAAAGTTCCTACAAATATACTACGAGCAAAACATCACAGTCTGTCCGTCTTGCGATAATAAGCTAAGTGTTAGATACACAGACGAGCCTTACCGTTAACTTGCGCTTCGATCGGTCTAAATCAGTGCATTTTGATTTGATTTAGACAGATCGAAGCGTCAAGCACCAAATCTGGTCTCTGAATCTTACCATATGAGCATATTCGCGACGATACTTGACTTTGTGGACTGTCCCGTATCAGTAAATACAACCTAACAGTAGGTATGCTGATAATCAAATAGGTACAATAACTTAACTACTAGGTATCTTTATGAAGTTACTTACTTCTACTATTTTATCTTTGGTAGACACTTAGGTAGAACTTTCGAATTATACAGTAATTTTATGTTAGTATCATAAATATTAAAATATCTAAAACCTTTTTCAAAACCAGTGTTATTTTGTACACATACACATATTCATGTAGGATTATATTTTAGCAACTGTGAATAGGGGTGATTTTCACTACAATTTTGGTCTTAAGCAATGTTCTACAATATAATTAGAAAAAAAAACATCAAGCAATAACACTTTTCAACCAATTTATATACACGCCCCTTATATTTTGCTACGTAGTAATTTAACCATCCGGATAATACTTGCTACATACTAAACTCAAATTACACATTTATTCGACGTTTTCAGAATAGGATCATTTTTAGGAGACACTGCCGGTGTCGGTGTACCTAACGAATCGTCCTATTTACATCGCAGACCTAACAGAATGGGATGGTATCTATCTAATTCAAAATTTACATGCGCCCGACCGAATCAGAAGACACTCTGCCCTAGCCTAGTTTATTGGCAGTATATTTTTAAGGCGAAGCAATCAATTCGTAGTCATCGGCGTGCGCAGCGCCCGGGTCGTGCCCTCACTGCGGCGAAGCGTTCAGATCGCGGAGTCGCAGGTGGTCGACTAAGGGGTGCGATTCGTCCACTCTCCGCTCATCGGGCCACTTGACCACCACGTTGGTGTTAGCGGGCGGCAGCGTGACGGGCGGCTCGACCACGACCGGCAGGCCGCCCTCGCGCTCGGGCATTATGTGGCCGAACAGCGCCCCCACGCGCCGGTACAAGAGCTGGGGCACCTGCGGCGAGGCGGCGTCGCGGTCGGCGCCGTCAGGCACTGCGTGCAGTTGCGCCACCACGATGACAGGCGGCGTCTCCTGCGGCGGTACCACGTCGTTCAATGCCCTCATGGGGATGGGCGCACTGGTCTGCGGCGCCACACACGTCGACGCTCCGTTGATGCGTGCGTTCAAGCTCTCTAGGACCGTGATCAGCTCGTACAGGCGATCATCGCATAGGACAGGGTTATCTGTAATGTAATATCCTATACTTGTAGTGGCAACGGGACACAAAATATCTTTCGCTAGCTTCTAAGGTATGAATGACGCGTCGAGACACGAGCACATGGACTTATTGTTTCTTATTTCTTTAGGGAGTCTAACCAATAGTGGAAAAGAATTCGCAAAAGCTAAATAATTCGTTAGAGCAGTTTAGAGCAGTACAACTACAGGTAACTAATTATAATAACAGTAAAGTTAAATTCGCTTTGCTTTTTGGTAGTTATCCTAATTAATATTATCCTATGTTAGATTCTTTTGTTATTGTTAATGACACAGTTCTTATTCTACAAAAAGCCATACGTACCTTGAAGGTAAATCTTTAAAACGCTAGGAACTCCATTAATAGTACATCGAGATTTTGATACAACGTCGTAATTAACGGTCTTAATTCGATTAAACGACAAATCAGCTATACATAGCGATGGTAACCCATGGAAATCTTTATCAATCAGAGTGATATTGTTATGGTGGGCTATCAACTCCTCAAGTGATGGCAAAAATGTCTGGAAACAAAGACGGAATACATTAATTATAAATTGTAGGTTAACTACATCGCAACAGCTGTAATAGTTTCTAATAAACATCAACCAATGATTTAACTCGCATAAGCTCGCTAAGCGTTACAAGAACACTCTTATTGCTCCAGTATTTAAACAAACCTTTGATGTTTCTTCCAGAGTTGTTATATGGTTATGGGACACGTCCAGCAATCTTAGATCTTCAAGGCCTATGAGGTCGTCTGGTGAAATTTGTTGCAGTAGATTATGGCTCAGGTTGAGTCTCAAGAGGCCGTGCAACCCCATGAGTGCACCGCCCAAGCTAAGGATGCGATTATGATCCAACCTCAGCTCCAGTACACGGGTTTCAACGTCCACTAAATTCTGTAAATTAATTCATACAATGGGGTAACTACCTATAATAAATCATGTAAGTTACTTAACAAGACGCCTATTTTCTTCTAAGGGTTATAGGCAGATGTGTCCCTATAATGCATCCACATTTCGCCAGTTTTGTTTAAGTCCCATAGAACAAGGGACGATCCGAGCCTATTGCAACCGGTCACAAATTCAGACACTGGGCTGCTACTGTGAAATTCCTGATGGAAAACCCAATAACGATTTGCCCGAACTAGGAATCGAGCCCTTGATCTTATGATCAGCAGTAGCGCTTGCAAAAGATGACGAAAAAATGTGTATTCCGTATATTTTGCAAATTATTTACCTCCATGTTTCCTGTAATAAGACTTATCCTATTGTGGGAAAGATCAATTACAGATAATCTTTTCAACCCTTTGATTTCTTGCAGAGAAAATTCTGTCAAGTAATTGTGAGTTAAATTTAAATATCGCAACGACTTCAAACTCCTTAAAGAACCATTTAATGACTTGAGTTGATTGTAGGCAATATCCAGTTCTGCTAATTTCTCGGCTTCAGTGAATTCATCCTCCGCAAGCTAAAATAACAAAAGACGTTATTACTTACGAATCAAACAGCAAAATGAGAGAGTAGAAGTTTACACCATTATTATCAATATAATCATTCACTCTAAAAATAGTCACGTCCACGTAGCGTCTACTGCTGGATAAAGCCCTTTCCAAAGCGTTGCCATAACGACAAGGTCTTTGGCTCCCACACATACATAATCAGCCAATAATGTTCCCACTGCTGGGACACATGCCTCCTCTCCGTGAGATCCCTCTCACATAATCACATGTCTTCGAATTTTTGGTTCTAGGACATGCCAGTTGCCTCCCGCATCCAGTGAATTTCAGCGCCCTCCACCAGATCGTCTTCGATCCCCCTTACACCTTCTACTCTGAGCCTTTCGGTTCCGTGTCCTGCCCACTGCCGCTTCAATTCTTTGGGTGATGTTAACTGATATTTAATTTTTCTTTCGTCATCGAGAGCGACGTTTCAGTGCCGTCAGCAAACATTGGCAGTACGCACTGATTAAATACTTAAATCTTGAAGAAAAGATATTGCGTAGCTGTCTGAACTCTGCCTACCAGATTAAGATTCCACGGTTGACCTCTTTCTCGTAGTTGGACCATCCTTCCTAACTGGACAGTTTGTCCAGGAAAAACACAACCGTCAACAACACTATGATTAGGTATCAAATTTTACACCCTTTACATAAAATTACTAACGCTTTCTATTTTATTGAACGAAAGTCCTATCCTCGCTAATCTTCTAGATTTCTGCAGTGCTCCATCCAGCAACTTGATATTATTTCCGTAGAAGTAAAGTGACTCTAATGAAGGCATTTGTTTTAAGTCTTTCGGTAAACTTTGTAACTCATTGTGGGCAGCATGGATGAGTAGAATCCTTTTCGCTTTCTGAAACAAAAACATTAATAATAAAGTAATTCCCCTTTTATTCTCTGTTGAATTGATATTGACATGTGTACTTACGACTGGCAATTCGTTTTCTATAGATTTTAAATTATTTGCATTGATGAATATCCATTCCAAGTCATCCAAATCTCTTAGAGCTCCATTCAGTGAACTAAGCTTGTTAATTCCAAAATGAACGTGCTTCAATGCTTTGGGTACTGCATTCCTCTCGATTTTGGATATTTGGTTATCTGCTACCAGTAAGTGTTCCACTTCCTGTATGTCCTTTAAAATAAATAAAAAATATTAATTTATTAGCACCTCTTAGCAAACTAATACGTGGTTCCCAATGACTATAGCGGCATTTAAAAGAATAGAGAAAATACCAAAACATTGATGGTATAGATGAATATCATCTTAAAGAGAGGAGACGATGAGAAAGACTCTGTTTCAGGTTAACATTGACATTATCATGGTTGAATGTATGCAAGGTTCGAGAAAATTTAAAATAAAATATATATTCATTTGCAATAAAACGCTACAAATTTGAAAGTCTGGCAAAGGGTCAAGAAAATGCCACACTGGACAGTAGTTACAGCAAACAAAAAACACACTAATCATATTAAATTAAAATACACGATGTTGCATTTGGGGCTATCGTCAACACATTATGTTACTATTTATAGAACACAGATAAAAAATATGAATGACTGCTATTATTATTATTCTGGTAGTGAGAGTTCCTTTCTATTTAGTTACAGTTTTATTTCCTTACCCTGAAGTCATCTTCGGTGAGCTTCGTGATTTTATTACGGCAGAGATCGAGGGTCTTCACGTGTGGAAGGTGCTGAAGAACATGCCTCGGCATCTCAGTCAACGCGTTGTCAGCCAGGCTGAAGTAGTCCACCAAATCCAATTTGGTGAAAACACTCTCTTTCAAGTCACTGAAATAAGGAAAATAAAATAATTACTATTTGTTTATAAACTAGTAGATATATTAAATATCACGTCAACCAAGAATCGGACTTTGATTTCTGTAATTCCTGCAAAAATTTATGTAATAAACTTGATGTAAATGCCGCGTAAACGCCGCGAGCATACGCACTGCTTGTACATCTGCATTGTTGTGGATAACCCGGCACGGGAACTGCACATGATACATCTACAATACATTTTAATGTAGGCAAGTTCACTTGATAAGTTACCAGGTTTTACGCATGATATAGTGTTTAGTAAGAAAACAACTGACTTCACACTTTATGGCATTATTTCTTCTTTCTTTTAAGTTATAACGCAATAGATATGAATGAATGAATGTACAGGCAAGGCGATACCGCTTACCAGAACATATATTTTGGTTTTAACGTGACAATGATGCCGAGACTCTTCTTCGACATAAGCCTATGCTTTTTGTTATTTATTACTGTATTTACAATGTTTTTCGTAATGTGCAGTTAATTGTATTGTATTAATTACTTACTACAGTATTTTTATTAAAGCTATTACTTAATTATTACAATGATAAAGCTAACCCCTGTTGATAGACATATCGGCTCACGCGAGCTCAGTCAACCGAAGGGTAAAAATAATTCTCGAGACAAATATAACTTTTTATCTTACTCGATGAGCGCAGAGTCTATTGTATCAAATAATATTGTTTACAAATATAATAGTTCTATCAATTTATGAACATGCTTAATCCATTATCGCGGCGCACTGGTTCCTAACTTCCTAACATAACTATCATAATAATATGATAGTAATAGTAGAATTTTCAGAGCTGAAGTAAATTACTCGTCTAATATGAGATTTTTTTTATTCCTAAGAGGTTGTATATTTTATTGAAAAATGGGTGGTATTTAACACTTTAACTGTAAATCCCCTTTTTTCAATCAAAATATTCGAAATTACCACCAAAAATACTGAATTGCACACTAAATTTGCTCATCAAATAAATCAATTATACTATACTGTTAGATCTTTAAAGCTTAACTGTTTTACTGAATGACTATCTGTTAACTAAAAGTAAATCATAGTGGGCGAGAAAAAAAATCCCAATTTTTTTTTTATCTACAAAAATATGTGGTTTGGCGTAGTCGACGGAGCCCCGCTTCGCGGGGCCCTTGTTTCTGTCTACAGGGCTTAAAGGAACCTAACACGAAGGGGATGACGGGGGCTCGTTCGCTCGCTCTTGCATCCGAAGTTGTCATTACAAATGTGTTACTTTTGTATATTATGTTGGTTTAGTGTGTAGTGTAGTTAATTTGTAGTACAGTCATTTATTTGATATGCAGTAGGTTATTAGTGGAGAAATTTTGTTTGCTTAAATTTCTAAATAGAGGTGCAGTTAAAAATTCCCCTTAAAAATACCCTTTACTTTGCCCTCTATTCAAAAATTTTCGCCTTCTTCCTTCAGGTATCAGAAGTACAGAACGTCCAAGCGCAACGATTCTAACTTCCAGCCTCGCTGGAAGCAAGCGCTACAGCTAAGCATTAGGTCTTGGGTTCAGTTCCCAGGTCGGGTAAACTGTTAATGGGTTTTTCCATCAGGAATTTCTCAGTAGCAGCCCGGAGTCTAAATTTGTGTCTTTGTTTTTTGTGTGGTTGACGGCAACAGGCTCACCCCCTAATATACGGGACGTAAACCAAAATGGCGAAATGTGGGTGTACCATCCGTGGTACACCCACATTTCGCCAATTCGGTTTACGTCCGTCGTATCGAGTGTACTATTGGTACATTTCTGCTTAACCCTTGGGAGATTACAGGCGTGATATTATGTTGTGTATACTTGCAATAATTCTATTTATGAACTACAATAGTAAATGGGACATACACGGACTGGTTCTGCATCTCAAGGATTGTTACACAGGGCCGTGTAGCATCACCGTGGCTGTTCAACTTATGCATGGATAGTTGTATGACCGATTTGAAAGAAGATGAGCGTGGATTGAAGATAAATCAGTGGTCTGTCAAATGCCTTCTCTACGCAGATGATCAAGTTCTAATTGCATTGTCAGGAGAACAGTTTCAAGACATGGTGATTGTGATGGATGAAACATTTAGGATGAAAGGGGTGAATATAATGTGAATAAGACGAAGTTTATGCTGTTTGAAAGAGAAGAAGAGGTGTCGGTGTGTGTTGTAAAAATAAATGATAAGAGTGTGGAGCAAGACAATGAGTTTTTATATTTGGGGAGTCTTTTTACAAGAGGCAGAAATATTGATGAAGATGTGGAAAGGAGAGTGAATGCTGGAATCAAAGTGAATGGTGCAATATACAATATGTAATTGTGACCAACAGTCGATGCTGATGTCCAAAAAAAGTAACCTGGCTAATCACAACGGTGTGCTGGTGCTTACGCTTATGTATGGAAGTGAATGTTAGGTGTGGCAGAAGGGGCACGAAAGTAAAATAAGTGCTGTGGAGATGCGTTCCTTGCGAAGCATACTGTTGAGTAACTTAGAATGATAGATTTAGGGAACATGTGATAAGGAAACGTTGCGGTTGAAACGAAGATGTAGTGACAAAAATTGGAAAGAGTATACTTAGATGGTTTGGTCATGTTGAGAGGATGAACAAAAGGTACTTACAAGGCAGATCTTAATGGTAACGCTTGGGGGGGACGCTCTAGAAGGACATATAGCTGGTGACCTTATTTTTGATACTCTTCAGAGGGGATAGGTGCGTAGCACTAGCAACCGGCGCGCGTATATGACCAGATGAATGAACGTAAATGAAGCAAAAGAATTTGTATTTGTGCTTGTATGTAGCAGGATAGGAGGAAGCACAGGACGTTAGGACCGCCTTTGTCAAGAATTTGCCTAATTTTTAAAAATAACCCTCATTTTTACCTGGAACCGGGATTAATTCTTTAAATATCATAACATAACATCACGGCTGTAATCCTCGAAGGGTTAAGAAGTGGTGAACATATAACGAACAACCACAATTCGCCAGTTATGTTTAAGTCTCACGCAACAGACTTAAACATGGGCACAAATCCAGAATTTAGGCTGCTACTGAGAAATTCCAGATGAAAAACCCAATAACAGATTGCCGGAATCGAACCTTATGCTCATGCTCAGCTCGCTTGCGATAATGTGGGTCAATTGTTTTTAATCATACAAGGAGTAGGTATATTTGAATTTAAAAGTGCGTCGGTCTTGAGATGAGCGTGTATTGGGTTTTTTTAATCGACTTCAAAAAGGAGTTGTTTTTTTTGCGATATATCTCCGGCAAGTTTAAATCGATTTAAAAAATTCATATTTCTTTTTTAATGGATAGGGTTTGCCTCAGGGGTGGACCCATATAAATTTTATTAACTTTGCTTAGCTTTAGTTAGCTTCAATAATACGCATTTTTGTCACTTAGTTTACATTGATGATGTTATAATGACTTTCTGTCACTGATATTTATAAAGCAAGTAGTGTTATACGAATTTGTGTAGGGTAACGACTAATAAGTCGTTATCTCGGTCCCTTTCTAGTCATATCATCTTTCACACAGTCCATCCATCATTTCTATGGTCTTTCCCTACTCGTAAGGCTATCCACACTCAAAACTAGAAACTTTCCTGACGACATTTCCCTCATTTCTCTTCGTCACATGCCCATACAATACCATGACAACCGATTAAGATAAAAAAAAACTGAAATATATTCAAGCTTCGTAAATATTTGCTATGGATACAGAAACTGCAGTAGACAACATTCGGCAAAAAAACTACAATTTAATCTTAATTTATTATATTCAGATTGTTATTTTTAAATACGACTAGCTGGCCCCGCGGTTTCACCCGCGTAAATGTCGAAACCGTGGGAATATCGGGATAAAAAGTGGCCTTTATGTTAATCCGGGGTGTCAGCTCCATACAAACAATATTGGTCCAGCCGATTGGGCGTGAAGAAGTAACAAACATATAAACACACACACACACCCACACTCACAAACTGTCGCCTTTATATTTAGTGAGATAATTAATAAATAACACTACCTAAATGACTGTTATCCATAGATATAAGAAAGATGAATGTATAAGATGATCATGTAATGAATGTAACAAGAATGATGAATGTTTTTTTACATTTTTATGCTGTTATCTGTTATGAAACAATGTGAATACTTTATGAAGATTTTTATATCGAGTATATTATATATGTGTGAAAGACATGGCGGCGCTGAGTTTGCGTAGTGGGCCAACCGGTGACGGCCACAGCGTTCACAACTTTCCTGTGACTGACGTCACTGAAGCGTTATTTATAAAAGTAAGTTGGTTTTCCTAAAGAGCGTTTTTTGACACCGTAAACTCAAGCCCTGCTGCCATCATTTCCATGACAGCCGTCACTGTGACCGTTATGTAGCGGCCACCGCTCTTCTAGGAATCTGTAGCTTTAGTGGATGCGAGTAACGCGAGTTTAGTAAACACTAATGTGAGGTCAACGTTCCAGGGTTATCAGGGGCGGCGCCAAACGGTCGCATAGGCGCCCGACGAGCCGCCGGCGCCGGCGCCGCGCACTCCCTGCGCCTACCACGCACGATGCACCAACGCATCATCACACTTTTCGACACAAATGAATGGCAATCAGTCAATCACATTACTTATCTCAGCGGTTGCTTCAATTAACATAAAATATTATTATGTCCACACATTTGTCATATTACGTTAGTCTGCCTGCCTACACCGCAGTGGTATCTGCAAACCCTCTGTGATTTCCCACTAAGGATGACGTAACGTTGTTAGATTACAACCAAATGTCCGACTGCCGCTTGACCTATCGTTTTCCTTAACACAGTAAACTAAAACTTTCTCGAATGTTTATTGTTTTCATTGCTGTACATTTTCGTGGTTATTGTGATTTTATCTTATTCCTGTTTGTTTCTATCGTCTGGGACAAATCCGTTCGACAATAAGTCTAACTCATTTCCGCAACAATCTCACTCCATTTCCTGGGCCTCTGTTGTTGTTTGATTGGCTTCCCTTGTGTTCCATTAGGTATAGAATTCTAAGGCAAAGTACGTAGGTATATAAAGCGTAATAAAACAGCAACAAGTTTTCCAGATCTATTATCTATTTACCTACATGTATATTTTAAAACAAAGTCACTTTTGGTGTCCAACTGTGTGACCGCTTATATCTTCTAAACTACGCAAGAGATTTAAATGAGATTTTCACCAACATCTAGAGAATTTATTCCGTAAGGTTTAATTAGGTGTATAATATATTAATATTTAACTTATATGTAGCAACAATCTCGATGTTGTGACATGTCGCCATTGCACGTGTGGCCAGGGGTGGGCCGCTTTAGTAAATAAATTAAACATTTCCTTACCTATTTGCAGTAAATGCCTTTTACTATACCACGTACGTTTTGCTATGTAATTTTAGGATCAAACCCCAAACTAGAAGACTTAGATCAGATGTCAAAGAAGGAAAGTCTTCAATGCTTGTGAGACAACTAACTTAATAGTTGAAAAATAAATACCCTGCTTAATTGCATCAATATTATATTATATCTATATGTATTTCTTCAAGGACTTGATTATCGTGTGATCCCTTTGCACTAGATAAACATACAATGGGAATCGAGAAAATCCAATATTTGTTAGTCTCTGAAAATTCCCCAAAGTTCTTCAACTGCATTTTTCACTAAACACGCAAATTGAGCAGCCATCAATGCTGTTGTATTTGGTAGTGAATACGTTAACAAAGCTTTCGACGTGGCCAGATGTTCCAAAACATCATACAGTTAAAAGATACCACATGAAATTGAAAATGAAGTGAGAAGAAGAAAAGTGCGGCCGATGAAGTTACAATACAACAACAACAATACAGAACAAGTACCTACCTACTGAAACGAAGACGGTACCTACTTATAAGTAATCGCAAATAGTATTCATTTGAAATTCTTATCTTATTTGCGTTTCATGATGCTAACAAGATTTTACAGCAAAAAGAAAACATAATCTATTTCTATAAATAAAAATTAAATTTAGATACAATTAAAATATTATTAATAATAATATAAATTAAATATTATGTTTTATTATATATTATGTCAAATAAAATATTGATTTAAATTGAGATCAGTTTTAGGTTCATAATAATTATCTGGTTATTTAAGCATAATTTATTATTATATTGACCTATGTATGAATGTACTTAATCACTATGAGTGGTGTATGACATATTTGCTTGAGTTTTTATAAATGTTGACAATTTGACAGAGGACTTCGAACTGCAGTGAACCTGCCGTAGATTGACTTTATTGAACGAAGGACTCATTGCATAGGCGTAGTAAAATAAATGTCTAGAAAACTATTATTACTGCTACTGAGTACAGAACAAACATGCTAAAACTAATCAATTTCATATTTTATCAAATAAAGAGTAAACTGCTCATCCACAAACTAACCCAAAATTGAACAGCAAACGAAGAAAAGAATGTCCATGACCTTCCCATTTTCAAGGAACATCATTTATAAGATAAAGGATTAAGTACCCATCTTACGGACGTGGCCACGAGTCCGCTACTTGTTGAGTCGAACGATGCATAATTGACGTTCTCGCTTGGGCCAAAGGGTAATTAAATTACAAAACGAGACCAGCATATATACAATTAAACGAAGCGCTAGGCTCGGCTGACGAACAAAGCACGATTGCACAAATCATCGAACGAAAATATAAAAGTATTACTTACGTTTTATTAAGTTGCAGAGCTTTGAAAGAAGCTCTATATGTCAAATAAGGCTAAGAAGCTACTCTTGCCGAGGCCGATCCGTGGATGGGTGAGCATATCGAGACCCTACCGTGCCTCGACAGGCACGTTAAACCGTTGGTTCCGGCTGTCATTTGTAGATTATTGACAATTGTTACGGGTAGTCAGAAGGCCGAAAGTCTGACATAAAAATTGTGTTTTAGAAGGTTACGCCTACGAGGTCTACGAGTGTAGCTACGGAGCTACGATTATGAAGTAATTTAGTTCTGTAGCAGTTTTCCTTAGGCGTGGTCTCTATTTTCTTTCTTTTTGTCATTACATTTGCGTACGTATGTACATATATTCAGTATATTTTTTACGTATTTTTTTTTTATTTATTAAAAAAAAACATAAATGCCCAAGGGCCCCTAAAATTAGCTGCTAGCTTAATTTCATTCAGTGGCCCAATTTAGTAGTGCTACATGAACGGGCTTATATTATGTACCTTTATGGCGTTTTGGGTCGAACTGACACATTGATTTTTAAAATACCTACCAAAGACGTAATTATTGGCAACGACCATTTTTTAACACAATCTAGTTGTGTCCACTAAATTATCTCATGAAACTCGTCTCGAACTCCGCAAATGATTCATCGAATGTGAACTCCTACTTTTAGCTGTAGAATAAAATAGAATAGAATAATTTATTTAGGTTTTTTATTTATTTGGTAGGTATGTAATTATTATTAAGATAGCCGTCAACTACGCATTTTGTTCATTGCACAATAATAATGGCTGGGATACGACTTACTTGTGGTATGAAAAATCGCTGTTTAATGTAGCACTCAATGTAACGCATGCACAACATTGACCTTAAGGGATGCATGCACATACCGTGCATGCATCCCAGAGATCGTGGGGGTATTTAAAGTTAAGTTAAAACATTTAAAATGTTCAAAAAAAGTTATAACTTTTGCCTTCAATTGTAATAAAAAACCGGTCAAGAGCGAGTCGGACTCGCGCACCGAGGATTCCGTACCATCATGATTTAATTTTTCATCGGCGAGGCCTATAAGTATTCGTCAGAGAATTTTGACACTGTGCACTGCGGTGTAGTATGGCAATTGTATGTCAGCGCCATCTCTTGACCGATAGTGGAACTAATGTAACTTTTGTTTATGATTTCTGAAAAAGTGTGCTATTTATAGACTTAATTTTATTTTTCCTGTAATCTTTACATAAACTTCTATCACATAGAATAATTTTAGATTTTTCTCTTTGCAAACTTCGCAGATAAGGGGGGAACGGTATTTTTTTTACATTTTTCATCAAAAGTCGAAAACTATGCGGCCTAAACGAAAAAGAAAAAATGTTTGAAAATGTGCAAACTGCGCTCTTTTATATGATACACCCCCTAGTAGCCCCACTTTGAATTTTTCAGACCCCTTTCAGTCCCTGTTCCATAAAATATACATAGGTATATTTGTATTTCTTTCTTATTTGCAAAATATTGGGGCAAACGTCATCTAAAACTATTCCAAATTTCAAGTTGATAGCATTAGTTGATCTTGAGATATTCAGCTGTGACAGACAGACAGACAGACTGAGTCTCACCATAAGGGTTCTGTTTTACCATTTTGATACGGGACGTAAGGTGTCAATTTACAGTAAAATACAGTAGGTACAATGGATACAGTCTGAGTCCAGTCATCTGAAACCTAAAAGAGTAAACTGAATTTATTCGAATATTTGAAAGCAATCCAGGCAATTAACATGGCAGTCCGTAAATATCCACTTCTAAACAAGGGCCTCCCATTGACGGAGACAATGACCAATCATCATGCTACAATTACCTCACTTGGCGGGCAGTTGGTGGCAGGACTGGTGAGCAGAGCGAGCACAGTGTTTTATTATTAGCAGACTTTAGGATACTAAAAGACAAAAAATTAAAAGAGTACTTATGCTTAGACGGCTTCGTCATGTTGAGAGGATAAAAAAGGCGAATGGAAACGTCGGGAGAAAAGACATATTGTGAAGTGCGGTGCTATTCTGTAATTGTCTCACCGTGAAAACTTAGGTGAGGTGAGCTATCAATAGTGTCAATTCCTAGCAAAAACAAACTCACTTCACCTAAGATTTCACGGTGAGATTTTTCAGAATAGACCGGCTTATTAGTGATGTTCTTCAGGGGCTTGTGGCTAAGTAATAACAGCCACACGGGTCGATTGACCAGGTTAAGCGACGCTTGCCGCGGTTGGTCCTTAGATGGTTACCCAGACCATCTTCACATACCAAGACCCCTCCGTGCCTCGGAAAGCACGTTAATTCGTTGGTCCCGGATGTCATTCGTGGATCTTTGACATTCGTTACGGGTCGTCAGTAGCCCGGACGTCTGACAATCAGTTTTACCAAGGGGTATTACCCAGTATTACCCGTATTACCCAGTAACTGGGTTGTGGTCTGGTCAGATAGGCAGTCACTCCACGTAAAATACTGGTATTCAGCTGCATCCGGTTAGACTGGAAGCCGACCCCAACATAAGTAGTTGGGAAAAGGCTACGCAGATGATGATGATGGTGGTGTTCTTCAGAAAGGTCAGGTGCGTAGTACTCGCACCCGGAGTATGCACTCCGGGTGCGAGTATGACGGATATGTAGATTTATGAACGTAAACAAAAGGAATATGTAACTATCGTAGCAGGTGACATTCTGCAGTTTCTACCTATACCCATGGCAAGAAGGCGTGAGTTTATATATGTATGTTTAGGTTACTGCTAGGCATTGTCTCTTGGGTGTCCCTCTTTCCCTCGAAACTCGAAGCCGTGTGGTTTACGATTAAATATGGAACAACCACTTCAAGACTTAGAAAATGGAAGTCTTTAGAAAAAAGGTAAACCAAAGAAGAGATGGATAGATTGCTTTAGGATACTGCTAGGCATTGTCTCTTGGGTGTCCCTCTTTCCCTCGAAACTCGAAACCGTGTGGTTTACGATTAAATATGGAACAACCACTTCAAGACTTAGAAAATGGAAGTCTTTAGAAAAAAGGCAAACCAAAGAAGAGATGGATAGATTGCACGAAAGATGACTAAGAAGGAAGTAAGTATACTCCGAGATGGATTCATTCCCGGGTCCGGCAAAGTGTAATTGAGTTTTGCCATCTGGAATTTCCCAGTAGCAGCCAGTAGTCTTACGGGCTGCTACTGGGTAATTCCAGATGGCAAAACTGACCCGGGAATGACAACAGCGTTACAAATCCAGACTGATTTGTGACGCTGTGGAAATAGCCTCGCCCCCTATTACATGGGACTTAAACCGCGACCTACTTAGCTGCGTATGATTCCAGGTTGAGAATGTTTATATCAAAAATATCTACAAACTGTTTGTTTTAGCTAATATCTACACAGATCGAGTTTATAACCCTGACAACTTTGCTTTGTTAGATGTGCAGGTCACTGGGCAAGTCAAGATGATGGTAAAAATAGACATACTTCATGGCTGAGCCGAAGAAAACAAAAAATAATGGTGAAAACCACATCAAAATCCATTGCGTAGTTAAGAAGAACAACGTGGTAACACAGACAGACACGAAAAGCAACTTTACAGTTGGAAGGATAATAGTAGATTATTTACTAAAAGCCTAAAGCTGTTTCTTAGGTCACGACTTCATGACTTGCTTTAGGTTAGATTTGCATTAGATATATTTTGACATTAGCAACCGGTGATTTGGTGTGAAAATGATTTTTAATTTAAAGTTGCATACCCAAAGGATGGGAATGAGATCCTATAGACAGAGTTATTGGTAAAACATTAACAACCTCTTAAGAGGTCATTGTACTCATCATTATGAACAGCTTTTACTATGGGACCAAAGCTGAATTCGCGAAAAAAAACCAGCTATTCCCTACATTTTGACGAGTTATACGAACATAAATGTAGGGAACAGCTGATTTTTTTTGTCGCGATTCCATGTTTGGTCCCATAGTAAAAGTTGTTCATAATGATGAGTACAATGACCTCTTAAGAGGTTGTTAATGTTTTACCAATAACCCTGTGTAAAGGAAGCTTTTTAAGATATAATCATAATAGTTAGCGGAGTTGATAGATGTGTAACCTAAGTAGGAAACGAGTAGAAGTAAGAAATTTAGAAGTTCGAAAGTGATGTTAGTACCTACATTTATTGACCGAAGAAAATCATAGGTATGTATGAAATGAACACGTAATGAGGAGGAATGAAACACAAGTGACGAGATTGATGAATATAATTTGTAAACGGATGGAGGGAAAGAGGGAGACCAAAGAAAAGATGTCTTTATTGTGTGAAGGACGATAAATATGAATGAAAAGAGAGTGGATGATAACAATATGATAAACCTAACAGAGACTGGAAGATGAAAAAAAATTGTGCTGACTCTAAGTAAGTAAGGTAAGGAAAGGGCATGCAGAAAAAGCAAGTTAGCTAGTTGTTATCTCAAAACACGCTTTCCCATGGCCGCTGTAATGTTATAATCCATAATACATAGTATAAAACAAAGTCGCCAAAATGTCTGTACGCGCATAACTTCCTCATGACTGCACCAAATTGCATAATTCTTGTTTGTTGTTCGGTATTGCCATGATAAGGTTTGTATGAAAGAAATTTCGGAAATAAAAAAAAACAAAACTGCACCCGTGCGAAGCTTGGGCAGGCCGCTAGTTATATATAAAATAATACAAAAACTAGGCGGCCTGGTTGTTGGCTGAACAACCCAAGAATACAGCTTGGATTTCTAGATACAGATGTTTCGGTGATGATAATTATATATGAGGTGACGGAAAATTATTATAAAAGGATGGGAGCCCCTAGGAAACAGGGTTTTTAACTTCCATGCTTGAGGTGATTATAGTTATTTGGCAGTCAGCATATGAGGAAGATTAATTTAAAGCTTATGATCTGATTATTTATACAATATTGAGCAAACTGCGAAAACCAGCTGCAAAAGAATTTCAGACTGATATGGAATCGTCACTTCAATAAACATAGCCATTGATATTATTTGTATCACTGTTGTTGTGAATGATTCAATCGAGTACCTACGATAGAAACCAAACACGAATGGAAAGACTGCTAAATTACGAGTTCTCACTTTATTTCATGCCTATATCCATGAATAATTAATCTTAATTAGAAATATTAAGATAGACTGAATGTCGGTACAGCTAATAGCAAATTTTAGTGACCAATATAACATTCAAACATGCGTTAATTAAAGTAGCCTATGTAGAAATACATAAACAACGACTACAGTAATTTGTTAGTTCACCATTAATGAGTAAATACAGTGAATACGACACGACCAATATGATATCATTCAATTTTACTGCTTTAGAAGCGACCTTAGATAACCTCGGGCAACGTCTCCTAGATGCCATCCCCACATATATGGAGTTCACTAACGAAAGGTTACTAATGGAATTAATAAATAATCCATTAGATAAAACTACTTTCCAATTAATAAAAACAAAGTCCATACATATCCTGGACGAAACTACATTGGTCTTGAAAGATTCCAACTTGCAAAAAGAGTTTTTAATAAAAGACAAGAAAAAATAAATAATTAGGATGACCCGAAAAATCTGTGAAGATCAATTGAGTGGTCAATAAGAGCCGAGCTCACGGGTCACGGGCGACTTAATTGTTGTTTAGTAAGGAATAAACCGCAGAAAATATCACATCCCACCAAAACCATATAAAAAGCAGACCTCTTGTCAAGACCGTTTTCTATTTTACATTGTGCTTATGATTTTGCGATGTGGGATTCATAACGTTATCCAAAATCTAAGTCTTCCATGTTTGGGCCAGGAGGTGCTAATATATAGTGTAGGTGTGTAAATATGTATGTCTGTTTTTGTATGTATTAAAAAAAACGCAATAATAATGTATTCATAATCAAAACGAAATTCAAATCAATTATAATTTGGGATGTCCATTTTAAAGCTTTGTTTTGGTTTTTCTTTATTGAACCAAATATTGAACCAAGAAGTATTGAAGTGCTTTTAGCGTTCATATGATATTGAGGTTTGCAAATTGTATAAATTCTTTTTTAATGTAAGTCCCCAAACAAAACCTAGCTTTCTAAAGTTTCAGATTTACCAAGTTATCATCACCTTAAAGGTAAGGTGATGATAACTTGACCTTACCTTTACGTTATCACCACCTCAATCTCAAAACTCAATGGAAGTTTGCTTAAAAGTAGGTAACCTAGAATTAATAATTAATCAGCCATTGAGTTCCCACCATTACCTTTTTGACACTCGTCTTTGGAAAATATTCCTCCTAGATATATTTTAAATTGGAATGCTGCTTCTTTTTAACCGACTTCAAAAAGGAGGAGGTTCTCAATTCGACGGTATGTTTTTTTTTTTTTTTTGTGTGTTTGTTACGCGATTACTCCGCCAATTGTGGACCGATTTTCAAAATTCTTTTTTTGTTTGAAAGGGTATACTCTCGTGGTGGTCCCATTAACATCACGTTGGAATCTGATGAGAGGATCCCATGGAAATCGAGGGAAACCCTCAAATTTTTACCACAGATGGCCATTGGAACTACTCAATGAGAAATATTTCACGGGTTGCGATTTGATTACTTTAATATGATTGCTAAGCAATTTATGCTCGTCACAATGCGTATGGTGAGTGGTTGTTGACGAGTTTTTCTGGTTCTTACCAGGAGAACTCCTCAACAATTAACGTCCCAACATCGCGAAAAGCAATATTTGGTAACAAGTGATGAGCAGTTGACATTAGGCTATTGTAACTTAGATAAATTACAAACGGACCCACTAAAAAGTGAAAAATAAAAACTTTTTACAAAAAAAAAACAACCGACTTCCAAAAAAAACACTACAAATTGAAAAATAACTTTAATTTCGGAAGTCGGTGTCAATAAACGAAAATGCGGAACCAAAGACACAGACTTCTGAAATTAAAGTTATTTTTCAATTTGTAGTGTTTTTTTTGGAAGTCGGTTGTTTTTTTTTTGTAAAAAGTTTTTTTGATACTCTTAACCCCTGACTAATGTCATAAAGTAACTTGCCTCAATTGCCTTGCCTTGGTCAAAGGGGACGAAATGGGTTCGAAATATTGCACGATGCGTAAGTTCGGTAGGTATTATGTGAGAACTTGAACTAGCCAACTTCGTGCTCTTCGATATTGTTGTAACGCAGAATGCCCGTTACCTAACTCATGTCCACACTTCTCATGTTTGCGTTTACATTAGTTGTAGTAAGTAATATGAAGCTGATAAGAAACGTTACAATAATAAACCCACTTCGAAGGGAAATTTACTGAGCGACCGCGGCGGTTAGATCCTATTTTGTCCGGGGCATAAAGAATAGTGATATCGAATGAATGTCAGTTTTTGATTCTTTCCACAATCGATGCGTACGCGTCGCATGATATGGCAGCCGAATGCTGCCAGCCCTGGCAAGGGTGCCGCCCACTCTCTCGATAACAGCCGATCCTCATCGGTGTGCGCTCTTCTTATCATAGACCTGTTGTTCTCTCATTCAACTTACACATTGTTTGTATCGTGATACACACAATTTTAATGCTATTTTACACAACAAAGAGCTTACACATAGTACGTAGACGTTGCGTAGATTCACAACCGCACACAATACAAAAACTGCACAGAGAACCGAACTTAGATCCAATGATGAAGTTAGAATACTTCGTAATCGACTTGCCTTAAATTGTCGAAGTTAAGTTTGAGTCTTGTGATAGAAAGTCCGAGTTCTTTGATGCTGTGGTCGGAAAAATCCGGGAGCTGGGAGTAGGAGATATCCAAGCCGATTTTGGTTTCGGGGCTGAACTTGTTTGTTAAGGCCCGTGCGATTTCTTCATAAGCACTGATGCGCTGACAGACTACTAGGATGGCACCAGTTCCAGCGTCCTCGCGGCGGCATGTGCAAGGCGAGATCTCTCTCCTCATGGCACAGTGCAGGCTGGCTCCCGCGCCGAGCTGGCCGGCCAGGGCGCACAGCAGCGCCGCGGCGAGCGCGTGCTTGTGCGCGATCATCGTGTGTGCCGGTCGGGGCTGTTCGCGCTACTGGCTCGACTCCCCACGGCCGCTCGGAATCTGTGCGACGCGCGCGCCCGGCCCACCCCGCGCAAGCGCATCATCAAATCGTCTGCACTCTGCACCTTCGGTGTATTACCATTTCCCACTAAGTTCACCGTTTATAGTCTTGCGCAGCATATCATTTAATTTTATTAATTATAAGAACTGATTATAGCTGACACAGACCATAGAGATTTCAATTGAGTTCTTCAAAATGGGTTTTGCATTGAATATTTAACTGAGGCACTAGGTTATATTTTCTTCTGTACTTTAAAATTGTATCTGTTCGACCACGTTAGGTATAATATTTTAAGATGATTCGAGTGTCAGCTTCCACTTTTTATTTATTCATTGATAATGATAACCACCATTAATTTCGGCGAGTTACTTGTAATTTTTTTGATAAGATATTTTAATTAAGATACTCATAATTCGGTCAATATGTTCCACAGACAGGATCTAAGATCCCTACTGTGTACAAGAACTACTTGTACCTTATCAATAGGCCAAGTTTACAGAGATAAAGATGAACTTACTCGTACTTATCTCTGATATTTTAAATACCCAATTAGGTACAATACTTTCATCTTTCATTTGCTTTTAATGAGAAAAACCTGGGGCCTAAAAAGGCCACTTTAGAGAATCATAAAAGGAAAACATTCTGAATCGTAATATGGCGAAGACAGTCCGTGTTTTCCTTTTTTTCGCTGTACTACGTACCTAGGTATTTATAATCAAAGAGATTGGGATTGGATTTGGATCGGTGGTATTTTAGCACAGACAAAAAAAAATTACTGAAAAATGCTTCACCATTGGGATTTGATACGTTAACTGTCCAACCCTTTTATGATTCTGCCAAAGTGGCCTTTTTAGGCCCCCAGGAGGTACGTTATAGACTAATTTGTTTGTTATATTGTTTAACATAATAGTAACGGTTTTACAATCCCATTCCATTTTTTCTCTTCTTAATGTTTAGTCCGTAGCCAATAAAGGCTCTAAATGGATAGGACATAATATGTATGTCATGTAATAACAGTACATCTATATGCCTATCAAATACTAATTATTTCCTACATGAAATACATAGGCGATATGTGGTACTTATACGCTTTATAGCGATGAGGACCTCTGTAATGAGTAACCAGTAATGTTAACCTCATTGATGAGAATAATATATGAACAGGGTGAACACTGCATTATTCTAGGATATTTTGAAGAGAAACATTGGTAAAACAATTTTGTTTTTATGATTGTTTTCCCCAAGAGACACTAATGATTTGCACCGGCCGGGCCGCGCTCTGGAACGCTGCGCTTGCGCACGCGGTTGCACATAAATGTTTCCATCCGACTACTAACATCTGCTGGAACCTAGACGCGTGCGTGCGCATCCGGCGCCGACGCTATCATGACTATAGCTACACCAGTAGTGCGGTGACACCCGAGGGCACGCGACAGGAACTGAACGAATCCAACCAAACGCGACGGCAGCCCTCCGCGTACGCGAGGATCCCTCCAGCTACCGCGGCATAAGCGCGGTTACCACCAGTTTCAAAGCTGTGTAAATTCTATGCAAATCCGATATTTATCTACTTCATATACGCTTCAATTTCCTTTAACACATTTTACAATGCCATCCTGGCCTGTGTAAATCGTACATCAAACTAATCAAGTTCTTATAAAATACGGAAAATATAGGTGGGTACACAACTTACACTGATTACGTAGGTGAAGTAATCCCAGTACAGGGAACACAGTTTCAACACTTTATGAACGACAGGCCACCCTTTCATTATTGTCACATTAGGAGACCATTGAGTCAATCCTGCGCTTCTCTCGTTCGTCTGCTGGCGTGAACCGACGGTATCAAGTGCATTGGCAAGAACCTTCATACGAGAATAAGTAACTCCATGTCATCATCAACTGCCAAACCTTTTTCCAACTAAATTGAGGTTGGCTTCCAGTCTAACCGGATGGAGCTGAAAACCAGTACTTTACATGGAGCAGCTGGATATCTGACCTGCAAAAGCCAGTAACTGGGTAACACAATACCGGTTGTCAGACTTATGGGCTTTTGACTACTCGGAAAAGTCTTTTCGGCTATCATTTGCAGATCTTTGACAGTCGTCGTTGACCTATAAATGACAGCCCGGACTGGGGACCGAGACCGGAGCCGGGTTTGCATAAGGTGCTTTCCGAGGCACGGATAGGTCTCGTTTTCTAACGAAAGGTCACCCCATCTACGGCCCGACCTCGGCAAGCGTTGCTTAACCCTGAAGACCGACCTGTGCCATTGTTTTTATTTAGCCGTGCCACTGATGCCACTCGCCCTGCTCCATGTCGTGATCGTGTCATGTCGTGTGCATCGTGGCGTGCCGTGACCAGTCTGTTAGCTGGTAGCGGGATAAAAGGATTAATGCCGAAGGCGCGCCACTTTTGGAAGCTATCGGAGTTCAAACTTAAAGTACAAATAAATAAAGTCCTCCTGACCGAATTTCGGCCATGGCGACTAATGTCAGCCTTCGGCGCGGGTGATATTATATTACACAAGTGTGTGCACAGACACAGGTGCACTCTCTCTTCCCTCACTCTCATTGTCCGATGGGACGGCAATCCCAGACGACCGGAGAGAGATCAAGCGCACGGTCAACGGCTTATTGTGTTTTCCGAGGCACGGGGGGTATCACACCGCCAACTTCTAAACTCCGGGCTGTTATTTGAAATTCCCAATGAAAAACCCAATAACACTTTTCCCGACCCGGGAATCGAATCCAGCATAGCACCCCACACTCAGCAGTGGCGCTTGCGACCACGAGACCAACGGGGCCATAAGATTTCGCCAGTCAACCTAACTATTTGTACTTAGGATAAAACTGACTTGGTTTATGAATCAATAAGCTGTGCTCGCTTTTCTGCAGTATCTTAACTGACGCTAAGCAACGGTGCACCCCTAGCAGAAATCATTTCACTAGAAGAAGCTATCAAAAGACTCAAACTAAGGCCATAAAGAGTGCAACTCGATCTTTAGCCTTACGCAAACGCGGTTTAGTGAATAGTGGTTTTGCAAACCTCTCAACAGTTTGAAGCATATCTAGTCATTTTTGAGTAAACTACGGGAAAGATATGATATGACATGTCACATATATACATAGATGGGGTCCAAAACATCAGTTGAGGTGGGGGCAATATATGGTGATTTAGCAAATAAGTGTCACAGAACTTATAAAATGAATAATCACATTATGACGGCTGAACAATTTTCCATTTTCTGAGGCTTTGAATACGTGTTTGAATTAATGCGTATACAGTGGTGATATGTATCCAGTGTAGGAGAGCTTTACAATATAATATATAATATACCTACACAGGTTTGAATCAAACAGTATTTTAACTAAACAGTAAAAAATTTAATTATCCAGTGGGTATAATAAGACCTATAACAAGACGGTGACCTTCCGTTAGAAAACGAGACCTATCCGTGCCTCGGAAAGCACCTTATGCATTTGGTCCCGGCTGTCATGATGAGACTTTTGGACTTTCGGGTAATGAGAGATACGCCAAAGAGACCATTCTTTTAGGCATACAAACACGGGCTGGTTGACACATCCCGTGACCCAAGAGCTGGGTTTTACCTTGGCCAGATGCTAAGCACTGCCATACAACGTGGCCATATACAACCATTTTGCATAAGAAATTTATTCCGTGTAGGTATATATTTTTATCCTCTTTAATAAAATCTAAAATACAAGATACTCGTATGTTGAAAACAGAATGGCTGCCAATGATATTGTAACCCCGTGTTACAATATCATTGGCAGTAGGTATTACCAAGTTATTCGGAAATTTTGAGAATTATACCTACAATTTATCTTGGAAATAAAATTTTAACGAGAGATCAATATCGAAACGAATGTGCTCCAAACTATGAGGTGTATGGTTAAACAGAAGATGCACAGCATTTGTTGGAGGAATGAATCTATATAAAAGTCCTGACTGACTGATATATCAACGCACAGCTTAAACCGCTGGTCCTAGTCCTGTCCAGGTCCACATGCCATCTTTGCATCATGCATGACAACTTTGGAGGGTGTGTTCTTTGTGAAGAGTAGGCAATGTAGGCATCCAATAAGAAGGGGTTTTTGGAAATTCAACCTTTAAGGGGGTGAAAAGAGGAGATTTTGTTTGTATGGAAAATCATATTCTTCAAGTTAATAACCTTGAAACTTATCACAAACACTTATCTACTAAGTAAATTATGAAGTTTGGCATTTTTTGTTTTTCTAAACTACCCCCTGGGGTACCGGGGATTGGGAGATGTCAAAGTTTGTATGGAAGAATTTTAACGCGTGGTCCGATTGACTCGAAACTCAGTATTTATACTTAAGACCAAAAATAAAGAGTAACGTGTATCAGGGTTTTTCAAAAATCTACCCCTAACAGGGTGAAAAGTTAATTTTACAGGGAAAGACTTTACTGCGTGGCTTGATTAACTCAAAAATTGGTATAAGCAATCTTTGAGTTAACTGAGTCAAGTAATGATGAACACATCCCAAACGATTTTACGAAATTCCACCCCTGTGGGGGTGAAATGCGGGGATACAGTTTATAAGAAAATTTTTAATCATTTGGTTAATAAACTTGGCAAGACAACTTGCCTAAGCAAGTAATAAAGTTTAACATTATTAGTTTATCAAAACTACCCCTCAAAGGGGTTTTGAGGTGTTAAAGTTTATATGGAAGAATGTTAACGCGTGGTCCGATTAACTCGAAACTCAGTACGTAAGACCAAAATAAACAATAAAGTAGTTCAAGGTTTTTCGAAAATCTACCCCTAACGGGGTAGTCAATTTCACAGGATTATTTTTTTAAATGCTTTGATTAACTGGAAAATTGGTATAAATAATCTTTATGACAAGTTATAGAAACATCCTAGACGGTTTTTCAAAATTCCACCCCTATGGAGATAAAAGGAGGGGATACAGTTTATATGAAAACTCTTATTCATTTGATTAATAAACTTGAAACTTTACAATATTTGGCTCAGTAAGTAATAAAGATTGTCACTGTTAGTTTAAAAAAACCCCTCACAGAGGATTTTTGGGGTGACAAAGTTGATAGGTTAGAAAAATATGTAACCCGCTGTCGGATTAACTCGAAACTCGGTACTACTAAAACAAAAAATAATAAAGATATGTGTTTTAGGGTTTTTCAAAAATCGACTCCTACCAAGGTGGAAAAGGGTAATAAAGTTTGAGAGGTGGATTTCACGCGGACGAAGTCGTGGGTAGAAGCTAGTCAAATATAAAAGAAAAGAAAAAAGAAACATAATGAAATGCCCTTCTCTACACTCGTTGAAATTTTCGGTAATGGTTGTTGAAATATTCCATGGTATTTTAGCTAAGCCTACTTCTGAAGTAGCAAAAATATTATATACTTTTCTATTAGTTATGATATTAGATTAAGTTACTTTCGGACCGTCAGGATCAGTCTGAAAGTCGCAGTCAGCCGCAGTACAAGATCTGTGAAATCTTCAAGCTTTCGCCGCCGGCGCTGTCGAATTCGGCAACATTTTGATACGCAACTGTTTACGTGTGCAACGTGCCAATTTATTATACTTACGTGAGTACTCGTAATATAAAAACAATATGGGTCTAACATTCGTGTTATCTTAGTGTAAGAAGGAAGACTAAAATAGGTATTTGATAAGTTTATCCGAAACTTAAAAGAAACTTCTCTTTTACACAAAACTTAAGACGGAAAATTTGTAAACCGTAGGCCGGAAATGGCTATGCATACGCTGTATACACATATCTATGTATTGACCGAGTTCGTTTCCCAGCAACCAGGTCAAACCCAATTAGCCTTCGTGTGGTGACAACAATATAAAGATCGATATAGCTGCCGTAGCGTTCCGGCAAAGGGTCCAGGCCCGCAGCCTAGACGCAGATAGATAGATAGAATGGTGATTGCGTAAGCTAAACATATCGGAAACTGCTCCCGGTAAACAAAAGCACGGCTCAAAACTTCAAGTTACAATTTGAAATATTAATGATATTAGTTTTACTTTTTAAAAATATACTTTTAGAAATAGAAATATGAATCTGCTTAACAAAACGATTTAAAAGGGGTTAAATAAGTATTCTTAAAAAATATTTTGCGTTTATATCTTATGATATACGTCATTTGATATGTTTTAAGGTTTTTAATAATTTATCTATCTAAGAAAGTCTCATACTTACCTAAAAATTAAGCTTATTTTTTTTAATACGGAAAACGGATTACAGAATGTGTGATAGCCGAACTCACACTTGACCGCATTTTTATTTTTACTTTAGCTTCGTGCAAAATTACAAGTTTCTAGGCCGACTATAAAAAAAAATTAATACCTACGGAACCCCCTGTGCGTGAGCCAAACTCACACTTGACCGCTTTTAAAATTTTTCTTTTAGTTTCATGGTAATGTCCAGTTCCAGCTAGAAAAAAAAATATACGGGACCCTCTGCATGCGAGCCAAACTCACATTTGACCTCTTTTTAATTTTTCCTTTAGTTTCAGGCTAATGTCTAGCTTCATGCTAAATTTCAAGTTTTTAGGCCGGTTAGAAGTTTCTAGGCCGGCTAGAATAAAAAATTAATACGGAACCCTCTATGCGCTAGAAAGACTCACACTTGACCATTTTTTTAATTTTTCATGTTTAGTTTCATGCTAATGTCTAGCTTCGTGCCAAATTTCAAGTTTCTAGGCCTACTAGAAGTCCGTAAACATTTTGATTAACTCTAAGTGAGCGAGTCAGTCAGTCAGTGCCACTTTAGCTATTTTGAAAAGTCCATAACTTTGAATCTATTAAAGCTACAGTTATGAAATTTGGTATTCGAACTAACAGCAGTCATGGTATTATGTATGTGAAGTTTGATTCGATTTCGTGTGACAAATAGTTAAATATAGGGTGGTCAAAAGTAGCTCGAAGCTGTTCGGGTAAATAGTGCACGGCGTACGTGCGGCCACTTGCTGGAAATTGGCCGCATGTACCGGTTTCTTCACGATGTTTTACCTCACCGTTTTGAGAGCAGTGGTGACGAAATAATTTACACTAAGTAAAGCGCCTGTCTGGGTTCGAACCTACATGGGCTACCATGACTGCTTTCAGAAAATTTCAGCGAGTTTTAATAATTGGAAAGATATCTTTTATTTTCAAAATCATATTAAAATAAATACAAATTAGTACCTGATGATTTCATCCACCTGTTGTATGAAGCCTTAGATCGCCTATACTGATGATCTGATGATGATCACCAGAAAATATTGCCATTGTGAAAAATCCATGGTCGATGCTGCCCGTTCGGTCTCTCGTTCTTTGAGCCCAACGTTTTTCTGAACTAATCAAAATATTGTATCTATAATAATAAAAAATAAATTAAAAAAATATGATGATTAAACAGCAATTCGCATAAAATACATAATTAATAAGAAGCAAGCTTAGCTTAGCAACTACAGAAAGCTTATTCTTTTATTTTAAGTAGAGATTCACCGAAATTCGTGTGCACTTGTCTGTGTGGTGCCGGACTTGTCTGTGTTGTGCCGGACTTAAAGAATAGCACCACCCCATACTTCCCGTGGGTGTCGTAAAAGGCGACTAAGGGTCGTACCGGAGAATGGGCAGCAGCGTTCTCTATGCATTCCACCATCATACCATACTGCGATCGCCAACCCGCCTGTTGGCAGGCGGGTTGGCGATCGCAGGCGATCGGGCGTGGCGATTATGGCAAACCCCCCCCCCAAAATTGGGGGAGGTCTATGTCCAGCAGTGGATGTCTATCGGCTGAGATGATAATGATTACCGAAGGTCGGCAGCTTTTACCGAACTTCGTCTCCGGCCGAATTTCGGTTAGATCTGCCGAATGTCGGCCGAAATTCGGTAACTTAAATGAATTTAAATAAGAAATGGAAAAGTGAAAAGAAACTTATAATTTTTATTTATGTAACAAAACAATATTTTTTATTATTTTTAAACATTTGGTTTCGAAACCGGGTCAAGCTATTGAAACATTTCTATTTAAATTTGCAGTTACGCTTAATAATTAATTGACAAAAACATTATTTTCTCTTAATATTTCTAATCAGTGGCAGGTTGTGGTGGAGGAAAGTTAGCGTCTCAGCTCTTTCTGGGAGAAGAAGATTTCTTTTCTCTTCATAAATATTCCCGGCTTCTGAGAAGAAGTTCGGCCGATCTTCGGCTTCGGTACATATTTAAACCGGACATTCGGCCGAATTCGACATTCGGCAGGACCCACATTCGGTGTAACACTAAGTTTAAATATAAAATAAGAAAAATAGTGGATAAGACAGAGATTAAAACAGAAGACGAACAAGCAGGGGTCGAGGAGGGGTTGTGGACGGGGGGTTCAGGGGATCAGACCAGAATAACTAAAATAAACTATAGTAGAGACGCGATTTGAGCTAACATTGGAGTTTTTTTTCTTTTCAACCTTGACTGTCCCATTGCTGGACAAAGGTCTCCTTTACAGCTTTCCACAAGTTTTGACTTAAAGGCGTTTATAGGAGATTGGCCGGAGAAGGCAACACAGAGAAGAGTGGCATGTTTTAGGTGACCTTTGCCCAGCAGTGGGACATTGGACTTATTAACATATAAATTACGGGAAAATATCAGGTTATAGCCTAGCCTATGGTTATGGGAATTGTTTATAAAGAAAATGGTTTTCTTTTGTCTTAGGTAATATTCAAATAATACTAGAACATGACTCGTCTACAGTAACTTGTAAGGTCTACTTGAAAAACTTTTGGACCCCTTTATAGGATTTAAATAATTATAACACTATCGTTATAATTATTTAAATCCTATAATTTTATAAATCCTTACTATGTTGAAAGGGGTCCAAAAGTCTTACCATAAGCATAGGCTTATGGTCCATAATTGGTTTACTGTGAATAATTTGGTATTAAATGCGAAAGAAACTAGCATTAGATTCGCTTTACCGAATGTTAGAAGTAATGAATGTCATGTTGTATTTAATAGGGAGACACTTGAATTCGTCGAAAATACGGTTTTCCTGGGGATCGCGCTTGACTCAAAGCTACAGTGAGGTCCCCACTTAACATCACTTGCAGGGCGACTAAGTTCGGCCGCTTACGCTGTTTGGAAAATTCGCCAATTAACAGACGTGGATACCGCAGACTGGTCTATTTTAGTTACTTTCATAGCATCATGTCTTACGGTATTTTGTTGTGGGGACGGGCTGCAGGTATTGATTCTATCTTCATTCTGCAAAAGAGGGCTGTCAGAGCCAAGAAGCCAACAAGCTCAGCAGACGCGATTCTCTACGGGAACTGTTTGAAGAAATTAACATCATGACGGTTCCTTGTCAATATATAAATGAAAACATTATGTACGTTCGAAAAAATCTACATCTTTTTAGTAAGATAAGTGACAGGGATAATTTTAACACTAGAAATAGGGACAAATTAGATCAACCACATTTCAGATTGTCTAAAGTAAAAACTTCTTTTATGGGTTACTGTGTAAAATGTTATAATAAAATACCACTCGATATTCTTCAATTAAATGAGAAGAAATTTAAAACATGCATTAAACGCACACTATGTAGACAAGCATATCACAAGTAAAAATGCTTGGCTTAGTGCTAGTTAAAATTTCAATATTTGGAAGAAGTACTTCCCTTTTTACCGACTTAACAAAAAGGAGGAGGTACTATGTTCGGATGTTTGTATGTTTTTTTTTTTTGTATGTTTGTTCATCGATTACTCCGCCAATTGTAGACGGATTTTCAAAATTCTTTTTTTGTTCGAAAGTAGATAGTTCTGAGGTGGTCCCACTGACACCAAGTTAGGATCTGATGATAGGATCTTAGAGAAATCGAGGCCAACCCTCAAATTTTATAGGCTCACTTATTGTTTTTCGCATATTTTATGAAGTATCTTGTGTATTTGCGTATGGTTGTCACCATCTCAGGTAGCTGGGCTGATGATGGAAGGTACAACTCCTTAACAGTAAGAAGTTACTCGAACAGGCAAGGACCGTTTTAGTGAATTGTTTTGATGTCTAATAGGGCATTTGTCACATTTGGTCTCATGATCATCAAGTTATGACCTGATGCTGCAGTCAGGATAGTCTGCAGAGTACCTAACTCCTCGACAACTAACAGCAGATATATCGTGTTTTGGCTCATTGAAAAGGGCTCGATGTGTGGATAAACGTACTGTTAATGAGGAACACCGAAGTACATAGAGACCTGATGCTGAAGCCAGTCGAGCATCAGAAAAAGTACAAACCTTGAAATTACAGCACCGTAGTCGTGTTTGGGCTCATTTTAAACAGGACTAAATTTTAAGTTCAATGCAATGTTGACATAAGTCTGGCCTGATGCTGCAGCCAGGATTATCAGCATTAGCTAAAAACTAATAAATACTTCTTAAAGTGAAATACTTTTGCGAGTTTTTCTTCTGTATAACTATCCTAACAAAGGTTGCCGGTAGTGCCTGGATGAGAGAAGCGGAGGACCGTGAACGTTGGCGCAAACTTGGGGAGGTCTACGTCCAGCAGTGAACTGCAATTGGCTGATGATGATTTATAAAAGCCTCAATCGTTGCATTTCACGCAATGCCTTTTCATCATGTGGTCTATTTAGCAATTTGGTAGGTTCCAAGTCGCATAATACAATGTCATCCAGCGTCTTTACACAATTAAGCGTAACATAAATTTGGCCCTTAGCTAAATTTTTCTTGCCTAAGTCTGTTATTAAAGTAACTTGAGCATTTGCTCTCGGAAATTATGATTTGGTAAAGTGGAGCTGATGATGAAGACCACAAATGGCACTACTCAATGACAAATATATCACGGGTTGCGATTCGATTACTTTAATATGGCTGCTAAGCAATTTATGGTCATTACAATGCGTATGGTGAAGTGGAGCTGATGGTGACTTCTCAATCAGCTCCAGTTCTCCTGGTTCTTACTAGGAGAACTCCTCAACAATTAACGTCCATGCATCGGGAAAAGCAATATTTTGTAAAAGGTGATAAGCTGATAGTTAGCTTCGCGGGAGCAAATAGTTTTACGAAGTCCAACTATAGAGTCGTTATTGGTCAAAGTGGTGTTCACCAAGTATACTATAGATATTTAATTAGGTAAAATACGCCTATAAATTGGGCCCTTTTCCGTGGTTATAATTGCTTACTATTCCGTTATAGTCCTAATGAAATGATGGTTCCAGGACAATTACTAGACCACATTTTGCTGCTTGGGTTATAACTTAAATAAATTACAAACTGACCCGCTAAAAAGTGAAAAAAAAAACTTTTTTACAAAAAAACAACCGACTTCCAAAAACACTATAAAGAGAAAAATAACTTTAATTTCTGAAGTCGGTGGCAAAAAACTAAAATACAAATCCAAAGACACCGACTTCCGAAATTCTCTCCGAAATTTTCTCTTTATAGTGTTTTTGGAAGTCGGTTGTTTTTTTTGTAAAAAAGTTTTTATTCTTTTTCAATATTTCTGACATTTTTTTGTAAAAAAGTTTTTATTCTTTTTCAATATTTATGACGTAACTTTTTTATTTTATTCAATCCAGTTTTAATTGTTGATTACTTCAATATTAAATATCTCTTCCTGTTTGGTAGTAAATTATATTAACATCTAAAATAAATTGCAAACTACAGTTTTGTATAATTTAGAAGCATTTTTTTTTAATTTTGTAAATGTAAGAACCATGTTTCCGTTTATTATGATTTTTTTTTTGATGTTGACTTGAAAGAGCATGGCAGTTGTGAACGTGTCATGCTCACTTAAATGTCTCACCGATGGTGGCGCGTGTGTTGGATCATTCGGTTCCCTACAAAATGGTTGAGCTGGATGGTGCTGATCCACGCGTCATGTTCGTGAACGGGTGCCGTCGGTTGAGACTGGTCATCTCTTAACTGCCAAGGCTTATTTTTAATCTTATATTTTGAATTGTTTCTTCCTTTGTCTTTTTTTTACGTTGTTCTCACATATAGAAGCAACAAGGATAATGCACCTACCCAGGATTTTGTAATATCTTGATTTAAAAGAGTGTCCATGGAGTTTCTTGCCCATTTTTCTCCAAAGAGATCTACGTTTTGGAATGGACAACTAGCTGCAACTTTCTGACTAACTGACAGACTATTTAATTTTGACAATTCATAAATGCCTGTACAAGGTTTAATTGAAATAAATGCTTTGAGTTTGAGTTATGCTTAACTTACTCAGTTCCAGGCCAGGACGAACCAGAACCCTAATTAAATCTGAATAATTTTGAAGAATATTGCTAGTCCATTGCTTCATATGTTCGAAAAATGTATCTGCTCAACAACGTAAATAACGCAATGAATGTTGATGATCTGTCAAAATGAAACCCATTACTACTGATAGTGTGTTACGCAAAATTAACGCTGAGATTAACGCTAATGTTATACTGGGTGAAAGGGACATCGAAGCGCCACCTGTTACAAAGGATTCGTTCGTTTGTTATAAAACAAAAAACATTTTAGTGAGGCATTATTCCCACCCTCTCGGGCTTTAGGCATAAGAGTAAGAGTGTCCTTTCGGGGAATTTCCTTTTGAAGGTATAACCCCGAAAAAAAACGAAAAGAGGTGTGCTATAGACAGCCGATGCCGGCCGTCTTGTTTAATAAAATATTTCACTTACTTTGAACTTTTTTACTAGCTACTTCTGCTGACTCTTGATATACCCAAACTAATTCTTCTGAACGTCTAATATACATAGGTGCCTTCGTATAACTGGTATTATCACACACAAACTACATAGTTCACTGCTGATCACGGATACTAAACTTGTTTTTCGGAAATACCAAAGAATGTCCAATTTTGCATAAATTACAAGGACCAACGTATGTGATAATTATTATGAAACTGATAATAATAAATGTTGATAAAGTGTTTTGTCAAGTGCTGTCGACACTTGTTTGTAAATGGAGGATGAATTAGGATGATAAGATGGGTTTATCTAACGACTTTCTGATAACATAGAATCTCGTTCATAATTTTGACTACAGCACTTTTATTTGACCTATGCAAATGTTTGTTACTGATGAGGATATTTACCCGCGTTCAATTTGATAATATTCTTCTACGAACACCGGATGCTACATATTTTTTTGTCCTCGTAAAAAGATAACTACGATAGAAGTTTGTAGGTGATATTTTTTTCACATTTACAGGATTTATAATTCTCGGATGTTTTTTTAAACCATTATTCTAAATTATACCCTAGTTTAACGGCCCCGACTCACGCAGGTGGAAGAAATCATTATCATCATCATCTGTCTAGCCTTTTCCCAACTATGTTGGGGTCGGCTTCCAGTCTAACCGGATGCAGCTGAATACCATTATTTCACATGGAGTGACTGCCTATCTGACCTCCACAACCCAGCAATTGGGTAACACTATACCAAGGGGTATAGTGTTACCGTGTCACAGTGGTAAGACTGGGTTGTCAGACTTTCGGGCTTCTAACGACCCGTAACGACTGTCAAAGATTCAAGAATGACAGCCGGGACCAAAGGCTGAACGTGCTTTCCGAGGCAGGAGGGGTCTATTGTCTAGTTGACCATCTATGGACCAACCAAGGCAAGCGTAGCTTAACCTGATCGATCGATCCGTGTGGCTGTTATTAGGTATTTAGCCACAAGCTCCTGAAAAACATCACTAATAAGTTCACAATATGTCTTCTCTCCCGGCGTTTCCACTCACATCTGCCTTGCAATACCTTTTGTTAGTCCCCTTTCTTTTATCCTCTCAACATGACCAAGCCGTCTAAGCATACTCTTTTAATTTTTTGTCTTTTTGTATCCTAAAGACTGCTAATAAAAAAACACTGTGCTCGCTCTGCTCAACACCAACTGCCCGCCAAGCGCGAGGTAATTGTAGCATGATGATTGGTCATAATTATATTGTATTTTTTATAAGTAGGTATTGAAAATAACATCTTTCCAATTGATAAAACGCGCTGAAATTTTCTGAGAGCAGTCAGAGTGGCCCAGTGGTAACGGCCGCGAGTTACGAGTACAAGTTGTAGGTCTTGGATTCGAAACCAGACAGGTGCTTTACTGTGTATAAACACCTTCATCACCACTGTTCTGAAAACGGCGAAGGAAAACAATGGGAGCAAACCGGCATATCCAAGAAACAAATATTCGAAGACATGTGACATCTAAAAACCCGCACACGGCCCGCGTGGGATATTACAGCCGTCTCCTTCTCGAAGAGAGGAGGCCTGTGTCCCAGCAGCAGGAACAGTATGGCTGATTATGCTCTAGAAAATATATAAAATACTAGCACTTTGCCCGCGACTTCGTCCGCGTGAAATTCGTACTTTCCTCTAAAAATTTCGAAAATGTATGTTTATGATCTTTATCATTTATTTAGATAAATTAGTATTCGGGCCAATTTTTAAGTTTATAAATCAAAGGGATCAAATATTTCAAATAAACTGTGTCCCCGCTTTTCACCCCCACAGGGGTGGAATTTTGACTCAAAGATTATTCATACCAATTTTGGAGTTAATCCACGCAGTAAAATCCTCCCCTGTAAAATTAACTACCCCTATTCACCCCATTCGGGGTACATTTTCGAAAAACCCTGATACTCGCTATTCTTTATTTTTAACCGACTTCAAAAAAGGAGGAGGTTCTCAATTCGACGGTATGTTTTTTTTTTGTGTGTGTTTGTTACGCGATTACTCCGCCAATTGTGGACCGATTTTCAAAATCCTTATTTTGTTTGAAAGGGAATTCTCTTGAGGTGGTCCCATTACCATCAAGTTAGAATCTGATGAGAGGATCCCATGGAAATCGAGGGAAAGTCTCAAATTTTATAGGCAAAGCTATAACGATTTGGGTATTTTTTTAAATAACTTGAGCATTGCTCTCGGAAATCATTATTTGGTAAAGTGGAGCTGATGAAGAAGACCACAGATGGCCATTGAACTATTCAATGACAAATATTTCACGGGTTGTGATTCGGTGAATGGTTGTTGAGGAGTTCTCCTGGTTCTTACCAGGAGAACTCCTCAACAATTAACGTCCTCATCGAGAAAAGCAATATTTTGTAACAAGTGATGAGCAGTTGAAATTAGGCTATTGTAACTTAGATAAATTACAAACGGACCCTAAAAAGTGAAAAATAAAAATTTTTACAAAAAAAAAAAGTTATTTAAAAAATAAAAAAACCCGACTGCGAAACTGAAAAGCTACAAACAAGCCCATTTTAAATTAAATAAAAGTTGGAAGCAGGCGGGACCCATTTGAATTTGAAAATATAATAAAAATGGTATGGGTCCCGCCTGCTTCCAACTTTTATTTAATTTAAAATGGGCTTGTTTGTAGCTTTTCAGTTTCGCAGTCGGGTTTTTTTATTTTTTAAATAACTTTTTTTATTTCCAGCTTTTAGTTTACAAATGTGAAAGATTTCGCAAACGATTTAGTTCTTGGTACGTGTTTTTTTACGATTTGTCACTTCGAATTACTTTTAACCGTATAAGTTATATATATTTTTGTAATCACCTTTTAAAACCCTTTATTTTGATACCCCACTCGACAGGTTTCGAGAAAAAAAAATTTTTTTTTGAAGACATATTGCGCCGAAAATCGGCCATTTTAATTTTTTTTCAATTTTGATATATCCAGTGTCACTCTCACAATTAAGACGAATCTAACGGCACCTCTCAAGCTGAAATCGATCAAGCCGTTTAGGCTACAGAGCGTGCCAAAGAAATATACATACATACATACATACATACATACATACATACATACACTCGAAAAACATAACCCTCCTTCTGACGCAGTCGGGTAAAAAAAAACAACCGACTTCCAAAAAAAAATTTATCGGAAGTCGATGTTAATAAACGAAAATGCGGAACCAAAGACACTGACTTCCGAAATTAAAGTTATTTTTCAATTTGTAGTGTTTTTTCTGGAAGTCGGTTGTTTTTGTAAAAAGTTTTTTTGTTGTGTATAAATACTGAGTTTGGTAACTACAAACTCAGTATTTTTATTTTGTTTATCAGACCACGCTTTAAAATTCTTCCATACAAATTTTGACCCCCCAATTCACCCTTAGGGGGTAGTTTATAAAAACAAAAAATGCCAAACTTCATAATTTACTTAAATAACTATTCGTGCCAAGTTTCAAGTTTATTAACTCAAGGAATAAGATTTTTCATACAAACAAAATCCCCCCTCTTCACCCCCTTAAAGTTTGAATTTCAAAAACCCTTTCTCAGTGCTCCCCTACATTATAAAAGGAAGCCGTGTGCAAAATTTCTCACACGAGATATCTCATGAACAGTCACCTAACCATATATTGTATTATATAATATTATCTACTAGCTGACCCGACAGTTGTCCTGATTTTTAAACGAAAGACACGTGGCGTCATCTATTATCATAATAACGTTATTGTTGTTTTCCTCGGGAACAGCACTTTTTTTCAGGATGAAATGATGATAGGTACCCTAGGTCCGTTTCTGTACACCTGACAACGATATACAAAATTTCAGGATGATCGGTTCAGTGGTTTAGGCGTGAAAAGCTTACAAACAAACTTACTTTCGCATTTATAATATAGTTAAGATTTTGATTATATTAGAACCAAAGATGACAGAAGAGACCTTTTTGTTTTTCTGTGTAAGTTATACGAACTATCATAATATAACTACAAATATATAATTAGTTGGAAATCGAACTTAGATTTTCAAAGCAGTCGTTGAACTATTAAGCTATTTGCTTTCTTGAAAGTTGACTAAAATAATCGTTCTTATATTAGGTACCTACGAGTAGGTATGTCATGAATTCATGGTTGACTGCTTAAAGGTATAAGCGTTTAATCTTTTAATCATTTAAAAGATTAAACATGTAACTATCTCATATTCTAACCTTTTTGCTCGTCGTTTTACAATTTGCGGTAGAGTATAGAAGAATACAAACAAATTGCAATATTGCTCATCCCCCATAACAAATAGCTTGATAATGTATATCCTATAGACTGACCAGGGGGCCTAAAAAGGCCACTTTGGCAGAATCATAAAAGGATAACATAATGGACATTTAACTGTCAAGTTAATCGTATCAAATCCCATTGGTCATCCATCATTCATCAGTCATCATTTTTCAGTTATTTTTTTTTGTCTGTGCTAAATCCAAATCCAATCCCAATCTCTTTGATTATACCTACGTAGTGCAGCGAAAAAAAAGTAAAACACTGACTGTCTTCGCCATATTATAATTTATACTTTTATGATTCTCCAAAGTGGCCTTTTTAGGCCCCCAGGCTTACAGGGAATATATATGCATTATATACAAAATCTATCCAGTAGTATTTGCGTGATGCTGGAACATAAATTCAAACTAGGGACTAATAAAATACCTGTCATGTGTCATAAACTTGTTATTGTCTATCAAGTTTCTTTGTTTTTTTTTTTACAATAATAGCAGTATTCCTTGTAACTTCACCTCTATTTAACATTCCCATCTAATTTCTTAATAACTTGACCTAACCTTAAAATCTATTTGTAAACATTTAATTACTTGTTTTAAACTTTATTTTATTTTATTTTATTTTTTCCTTCTACCTAACACTAATCTAAATATTGGAACATCTTTTTTCTCACACTGTTGTTTAGCTGCATAACTTCACACATTCCAGGTGACTGATACTTCAAAGAAAATGATGACCCGCAGTGCTACAATCAAGGAGATGGAAGCAAAACTAAGAGCCACCTTGAAGGAGCTAGAGGTCTCTGAAGCGATGTGTAAACAGCTGCTCCGCGAAAGGGAAGACAGCGAAGTGGAAGTGGAAAATATTATTTTAAAGAACACCTCGCTCAAGAATGAACTGTCTCAGCTACACATGCAACACATGGACTTAACTGACCAGCACAGTCAACTACAACATGCAGTGTCATCATTTCAAGAGTGCAGTGATACCCACGAATTGGCATTGAAACGAATCACAGAGCTTGAACAGAGATTGTTTGAAGCCCAAGAGGCACTATCAATCTCCGAGTGTATCAAAGTCAACAACCAGGTTGTTCGCACTAGTAATCTTTTTGATGAGTTGGTAGGTAGTAAGTCAAAATCAGTGTGTGAGACAGCTGTAACTATAGACTTGACAGGTGATGATACCATACCATTGTGTCCTATTGTTATGAGTCACAACAAATTAAAGAAATATATTAAAATAAAGAAATTAATTAAACGGTCACAGAGATTAATAAAAAAACAAAAACTCTTAAAATTAAATCTTTCACTTAGAAAGGAACGTGTTGTCTTATCGAAAAGTTTAAATATTTGTGCTATTGAGTTAGATAAATGTAGGGAAAAGTATGACACTGATATCCAGCTCCTCTATAATGATATATTACACAAGGAGCAATTGCTGAAGGATATTTTTGAAAAATATGAAAGTTCACAACGACAACTAAGTGACCGCTTGTTTGAAGCTTTTTTTTTTTTTTTTTTTTTTTTGAGGATGGGAAATCATCAAATGACTCCTCCCGCTCTGGGTGGAGCGGAAGGGAGTGTCAGACTCTTACTGACTAAAACCCACCCGTGTTCCTTCCTTAGCCCTTTATGTTCCGGGCCAGCGGTAACCCTTTCGGACAATCCCGCTGACCCGGCAGGCTTCGGCCCTAAGGGCCAGCGGTAACCCTTTCGGACAATCCCGCTGACCCGGCAGGCTTCGGCCCTAAGGGGCGCCTCCTCGATGCTGACATCTCTTTGAGGCGCGCGTGGAACACGTACGCGCCGTCCGGCACGGGCCTGGTCCTGATCGGGCGGTGAGCTACCCATTACTCTCCGCCCGCAGGGTTACTCTCCGCCCGCAGGGCTTGTTTGAAGCTGGAGAACTAATGGATTTGGTGAAGTACAATGCTGAGAGGTATGAGTCTCTGACTAATGATCTTTCATGCAGCTGTGCCAACCAACCACCACCTCTTCAGCCCCAGTCTGACTTGCCCCTTCCGGTATTAGCTCTTCCAGCAGAGACCACACAGATAAACAAATCAATATTTTTTTTGTGACGAGTTAGGTTCTGGCTTAGGAAAAATTTTACTCAATTACCTAAGCCATAGTTTTACCAATCATAGTTACCATAACATAACTTTTAAACAAATGATAAAAAGAATTACTAATGCAAATCTAGATAATTATTGTACTATGGTTTTGCTATTAGGTAATAGCACTGGTATTACCAAAAAGGACACAGTGGATGGTGTGAACACCTTAGTAAAGTTAAACATAGGTAAGCTAATGTTGTGTGCTTTTCCTTACTCAGATACTGTATTATGATAACGCGTTATATGTAACGAAAATAATTATATTTATAAGTTGAATAATACTATTCACAAGCTGACTCGCTGTCATAGTGACAAATTATTGTTTTTTGACACTAACAAGTTTGTTAGTGGTTTTAAGTTAACTCAGAGAACTTTATCTCTGTCTGGGGAATGTAGACATCTGCTTGCTATGTTGATAGCATATAATATTAACGAGGTTATAGCTAATATAACGAATTCTAGTATTAGTGACGAGTCCGTGTTGCCTAGTTATACTAACAACATAGTGATTAATTATGAATCGTCATGTAGTACGAAGGAGGATCCACCTATAATACCAACATCCTTGGAGACCACTACCAGTCAGATAGGATATTCTCCTCCTGCTGGAACTTATTCGGGCAATCTAGACTCTCCAGTTGTAGTTGTGGAGGTCACTCCGGATAACTATTTAAACTAGTCAGTGGGACAACAGAAGTTACCCCTTCAAATAACCAATTACTATTACAGAATAATAAAAAGGTATCTTCTGGCAATATAATTAATAATAATAAGAAACCAAAGGGAGTGCAACATATTTTAAAATTATTTAATCAAAATATCCAAGGTTGCGCTTCCAAATTACTGGATATAGAATTGTTTTTGGAAAACACCAAGTTTGATGTCATTTGTCTAACAGAGCATTGGTTGAAAGATCATCAAGTGATGTCAATTAATTATGAAAATTATTGTGTAGTTAGCCATTTCAGCCGAAAACGTATGTTACATGGCGGGTCATTAATATTAATTAAAAATTCTATTAAATCGAAAGAACGAAAAGACATAATCGGGCTGTCTGTTGAACACGCCATTGAATTGTCCTGTGTTGAGCTTGATAAGCATGTTATAGTATGCGTATACAGACCTCCAAGTTACCAGAATCTATCGGTGTTTGATTCTGTAATGGAAGATGTATAATCGTATGTGGCGATTTTAATATTAATTTATTGGAAAATAACTCGAATACTGTCAGATTGTTAAGTCTTTTTAGGTCATTTGATTTGTCAAATGTTTTTATTGAACCAACCCGAGTGACAGCTTCTTCTGCCACTTGTATTGATAATGTTTTTTGTAATTGTGATTACTTACACAACGAAATTGTAAATAAGTTGCCATCTGATCACAGTGGACAAACAATAACATTTAGCTCCTACATGCCTTTACAAAAAATTCAAATAAGGTTTAGGACAATTACATGTAAAAAGTTAGAGAAATTAAATAATTCTTGGCCAGTAAATTATGTGATCAGAATTTTAATAATATAGGTGACCCAAATGAGTTCTACGCCGAGTTCTTTTCAATATTGAACGCGCAGTTTAATAACACTCCACTAAAACTGGCACTAAGACTGGGCGACTCCAGGTATTCGTAAAAGCAGGGAAAAACTTTTTGAACTCTATGGCTTAAAGCAACATATGAATAATACAAACTTTCATCAGTATGTTGCAAAATATTCAAAAACTTTTAAAATTGTGTGTCAAATAGCTAAAGCTCTTTATATTAGCAATAAAATAAAATCAGCTGATGATAAAATAAAAACTACTTGGCAAATAATAAATAATGAAACAGGTAGAAAAAAACAGAGTAATACTGAATTTAATTTAGATACTGCACATGGCCCTATCAACTCAGATGTAGAAATAGCTCAGGAATTTGAAAACTTTTTTCTAATATTCCCCTTAAAACTACTGAAGCTTTAAATTCATCCCCAACGCTTTCTGCTGCCTTACTTAAAAAGAATGTAAAGGCATGCCCTTTGGAGTTTAGGTTTCAGCATACAGACCCTCAGGCTGTTATAAAAGCTTTTAAAGATCTTAACATTAAATCAACAGAAGATCTCTGGGGAATGTCTGTAAAAGTATGTAGATCTTTCATCGAAACCATTGCGCCCTATTTAGCTTTCATATTTAACACCAGTGTTGATCAAGGAGTCTTTCCGGATCTTATGAAACATAGTAAAGTTGTACCATTGTTCAAATCCGGTGATAGTAAAGAACCTTACAATTATAGACCTGTCTCAATTCTGCCAGTTCTCAGTAAGGTGTTTGAAAAGTTGATGCTCAATCAAATGTTACGTCACTTTAATAAAAATTCCATCTTTCATGAACACCAGTACGGTTTCACCAAAGGGCGTTGCACTACTGACGCCGGTGTTACCCTAACAAAGAACATTTTTAATGCCTGGGAAGAAGCAAAAGATGCCATTGGAATCTTTTGCGACCTCTCTAAGGCGTTCGATTGCGTAAACCATGAAACACTTCTGATGAAACTGGAGCACTATGGAATTAGAAAAACAGCACTTGATTTGCTAAGATCATACCTGAAAGATAGAAAGGTTAAAGTTCAAGTAAACGGCGTAAACTCATTAGGGTCTGAAATGACAATGGGTGTTCCTCAAGGTTCGATATTGGGTCCATTCCTCTTTTTAGTTTACATTAATGATTTACCCCAATTACTTCAAAATCAACCGAAGATGGTGTTATTTGCATATGATACATCATTGATCTTTAAGATAGACAGACGGGCACAATATCTTGACGATGTGAATAACTCTATTCTTCAGGTCCAAGATTGGTTCACGGTAAATAATTTGGTACTGAATGAAAAGAAAACCAAATGCATTAGATTTAAATTACCTAATGTTAGAAGTAGCGAATGTGACATCATACTTAATGGAGAAAAACTGGAATTTGTTGATCGAACTGTTTTTCAGGGAATCACGCTAGACGAGAAATTACAATGGGGACCTCACATAACATCTCTTGCGGGGCGGCTTAGCTCGGCCGCTTATGCTGTTAGAAAGATTAGACAATTAACTGATGTAGAAACCGCGCGTTTAGTCTATTTTAGCTACTTTCACAGCTTAATGTCGTACGGCATTTTACTATGGGGTCGAGCTGCTGACATTGAATCCATCTTTATTTTGCAAAACAGAGCTGTCAGAGCCATTTATAATCTACGTCGTCGCGAATCTCTCAGGGAACTTTTTAAAAAGATTAATATTATGACGGTACCTTGCCAATTTATTTATGAAAATATTATGTATGTAAGAAAAAATCTACATCTTTTTAATAAAATAAGCGATAGACATAATTTTAATACTAGAAATAAAGATAAAATACATCAACCATTTTTTAGATTAGCCAAAGTAAATACATCTTTTATGGGGTACTGTGTTAAATGTTACAATAAAATACCTTGTGATATATTGCAATTAAATGAAAGAAAATTTAAAACTCACATTAAACGTACACTTTGTAAACAAACATACTATAAATTAGAAGATTATATCCAAGATAAGAATGCTTGGAAACATGCTGGTCCTGCTCCATAGGACAATCTAGAGTCTAGACAAAATCAAACTGGTTGCTAATTTAATTGTAAAATTGATTCTTTCTTCTTTTTTTTGACGTTGATTTATATTCTGTAATTACTTAAACTCACACCCTGACTTATTACTTGTAATTTTTTATTTAAATGAAAATCGTTTATTTTTACCATGTTTGTAAATATGTGAGCACCATGCAATATACAAAAACTACCTTTACAAATACGAAAACTACCTTTTGGAATGGGCGACTAGAATCAATTCTATTTTTTCGTAATTTTTGACGTTCAAAAGTGCCTTTTAAGTGCCTACTTGAAATAAATGTTTTGACTTTGACTTTGACTTTGACATGTATCTATTAGCTATAATTAATTTATGTCATGTTTTCATTTTTAATTCTTTTACCTATTTTGGTATACTTAGTAATTTTATTTTATTTTAGGTGCATCGTCTTCACATACATATAATTAATGTATACAAAATATTGTAAAACATTTTAAAAGAGTAACGGTGGAGTTTCTTGCCCATTCTTCTCCATACGAAAACTACCTTTTGGAATGGGCGACTAGAATCAATTCGTAATTTTTGACGTTCAAAAGTGCCTTTTAAGTGCCTACTTGAAATAAATGTTTTGACTTTGACTTTGAAACAAACCGACAAAAAGATAAACAGACAAACGGACCAAAATTCTAAAAACTATATTTTTGTTTTTGCATTAGTATCGTTCCCAGACCTCGTAGCAATAGGTTTTTTTTTTTTTTAAATAATCATTCTACATACAATATTGATAGATGAAATACGAAAATCAATTTTCTTACGAAGAATTCCCGAAAAATATCTTACTTATTCGTCATTTCTATACTACTCGTATGATACGTGATATATTTTTTACTGATTACTTATTTAAACTATAATCAGTAAAAAATATATCACGTATCTAAAAAAAATGATAAATACCATATTTAGACAACTATATCTAAATAATGTTATTTATCATTTTTTTATCCGGCAACCAACAGTCACAGTTTACCCACACATAGGTAGGACGTCTAAAAATTCCAATTTTCTTTAAATCGAACAAAAAATTAACGAAAAAAAAATCAAAGACTATATATAGTCTTTGATTTTTTTTTCGTTAAGTTTTTGTAGATATCTATCATTTTATGATTCTCCAAAGTGGCCTTTTTAGGCCCCCGGACATCCGCCAACCCGCGTTGGACCTACGTGTATTATAGCCCACTCCCTCTCACAGAGAGGAGGCCTGTGTCCCAGCAGTGGGAATATTAGGTATAGGCTGATATATTACCGGAAAAGTCCGTTATTTTAATCTCTATAATGATGTTTAGGTCTGTACCACATAAGTAGATAAATATTAATTTAAATCTACTGCGTAAATAAAGGCCACTGATTGACCTTTCCTATTATAAACAATGTTAGAAGAAAAAACCGACCAAGGGTTCCGTACCTACCAACGTATAATTTTGAAAAAAGATGAACACGTTTCCTTTATTGTACCTAACAAGTAAAAAAATATTTGATTTTTTTATTATTTGTTATAGCGGCAATAGATTTTTTTTTATATATTCATTGATTAGAGTGATTGATTAGAGACTCATAGTTGTCAGTAGAACGTAATTTAGGCGGCTCAAGTGAGCGAGCGTCATCTCCTTCGTCTTAGGTTCCTATAAATGCTGTAGACCGTCGACTACGTCTTATTATTACATTACATTCGGCATTACATTGGAGCAATAATACCTAAATATTGCGAAATAGTTTAGAAGTAATTTATTGGGGTTCATTATGTTTATTCGAAAGCACATTATTTCTAAATATCATTATGCGTTTATGATAGCTATAGAAAATTATGCTTCATAGGTCAATAAACAAACAAAATTCAAAATATAAACACACTCACACAGCGGGGGGTTAGTAACCACGTTGGTCCTGTTGGCTCATTTTGGGTAAGGAGCTCTAAAAAAGGAAACAGCAATTAGCTTGTGATACACACGCAGCCACACTGCAATGTATAAATGTGAATAACCAGAAGTAAAAGGATAGATAATAGTTGTTTTTTTAAATGATAGCTAATCACTAATTACTTTTGATTGTACTGATTTCCACTCGGCATGGTACTGGGCTGGACATACCTAATATCTACAGCAAGTCAGACGATGAATGGGCCAAACTCACAACTAAATGGGCCCCTGGCAAGTGACATCGCGGCAGGCTCAGACAGAGATGGCGGTATGAGCTGGACTCCTTTAACAAAAACGAGGTCCATGGACAGACAGAGGTGGAAGGAGATGAACACGGGCTTATCTAAACGAACTTATTGCAATTTGATACGCCTATTTACAATCATGTGAATAATATATATCCCACTCGGTAAATCGGTATCTTATGATTTAATAGTGAATGTGATCCTCAGCCCTGATGGTGCATAATATTATCTGGTACTACACACATCAAAAGTGTCTAGGGATCAACATATATTTTTGCAATAACTTTTCTCCTGATTGATATTAATTAAAATTTTCTTTAAGGATTCATCAAATAAAGTGTTTTCGTTTGTCACAGTAACGATAAACCAAGTCACCTTTGCATTAATAAAGAAATTTGCCATTTTCCTAATAAAGGGATTTTTGACATTTGAACCACTAACACAAAAGTTCGAAAAAAAGACTGAAATAACAGTTTTCTTTAAAATTTTATTGGGTAACTTAAACAATTAATAATCCGTGTTTCTACCGCGAACACTAACAACACAAGAACATCGGTTTGGCATACTCAAAATGAGTTCATCCAAATCACGCTGTGGAATGGCCGCCCATGTTCGTTGCAACAACAAAAAAAGGTCTTCTTGCGACTGGATACCCTTCATATTCGGCAGAGCTCTTCTCTGTAGCATATCCCATGCATGCTCAATCGGGTTCAAGTCTGGCGACTGAGCAGGCCAGGGCAGGATATTGATGTTAGCTGCGGCGAGAGTCTGTCTTACAACTCTTGCGGTGTGCGGTCGTGCATTATCATGCATTAACTGAAATAAGGGACCGATTTGCACTTGTAGAGGAACGATGACGTCTGATACAATCGTCTCAGCATAAATTTGAGCGTTGAGGTTGCCTCTGATCCAAATCAACTCAGTTCTTCCGCCGATCCAAATACCCGCCCATACCATGATGGTTCCACCACTATAAGGATGGACTTCCTGGCAGGATTTTAATCGCTGTTGGCGTCCAGGGGTTCTCCAGTGTCGTATACGTCTTGTATCCGGTCTCATACCAAAACGAGACTCATCAGAAAAGCACACGAAACGCCATTGTTCTTCTGCCCAATTTCTGTGTTCAAGAGCCCATTGATATCGAATCCTACGATTGTGCATTGCTATAGGTGGTACCCGTAGCGGTCTTCGGGAATGAAGGTTCACTTCATGCAAGCGGTTTCTGACTGTTTGGTCGCTAATTAAGTTCCCTGAAGAGTGATGAAGCCTCACGGCTAACATCATGGCGGTTATTGTTGGAGCTCTTCGAGTTAAGATTTGAATGTATCGGTCTTGTCTCCGTGTGGTGCAGCGATACCGTCCTCCATGGCGCTCAGCCACGGTACCAGTGCTTCGGTAACGTGTCCAAAGTCGACTGATAACACTCTGACTTGTATTCAGAGCTAAAGCCACAGTACCGTACAGTACCAGTACAGTAGCCACAGTACAGTTGCCGGGAACCAGCTTCTAGCATTCCCACGGCTCTGAGCATTTCTTCCCTGCTTAAATGACGTCGCCGCTCCATAATAACGTTGGTTTTAATCAGTAGTAGGGAAACAGTAGCACTAATAATGTCTTCAATGCGTTGTATGTTTTTATAGGGAAAATATTGACAGCTGATTTTCATCTTTTACTCGAATTTGATTCACAGTTCCTGATTCAAATTATGAAATGCACCAAAAAGGATCCATATAAATTTATAAAATCATAAATTTATTACAAAGCCACATCTCAATCTCAAGAAATCCGCATAAAAATGCTTGATCCCTAGACACTTTTGATGTGTGTATTTACTACACTAAAGGCTGATTTTTGCCAACGCCAGATAATTTTAGCCGAGGAATAGTTTTGAATTTTTGTCAGTTCTTCCATACAAAATCTGTCAGACGTCAATTTTATTCTACGAATAAAAATGATCTATCGATTGTAAAATAAGCTCTTAGGGCTGATTTTTCAATCGTCTGATAACTTATCTGGCGATGGAAAAACCAGCCCTTAGGTACAGACATCAAGCTACCCGAAACTGTCAAATTTTCCCAATCAACTTTCAACCTTATACTTCAGCGATAAAGTTGAAAATCTATTAAAGAAATTTGACAGATTGTAGTAGCTTGATGCCAGTCTGTACATACTATTTTAGGAACCTCCTTGGTAGGGATGAACGAAAAATTAAATCATCATCATCATCATCATTTCAGCCGAAAGACGTCCACTGCTGGACATAGGCCTCCACTTCGACGGGTTCCTGCGGCCTTCACAAGGTCGTCGGACCACCTTGTGGGAGGCCTTCCAACGCTACTGTTCCGGTACGCGGTCGCCACTCCAGAACCTTTCGGCCCTATCAGCCATCTGTTCTGCGTGCAATGTGCCCTGCCCACAGCCAATTACATCTAATTCTGTTGGCTATGTCGGTTACCTTGGTTCTCCGGGGGTCTCCGCATTTCTGATTTGATCACGCATGGAAACTCCAAGCGTAGCTCTCTCCATTGCCCTTTGGGCGACTTTTAGCCTTCTTATAAGACCCATTGTGAGAGATATTTTATGCATTGCTAAGTTTAGTAAAGCTTTCTTGTTAAACACACAGGAATTTTAGGGAGCTATCCAGCATAATAAATATAGGTTTATCAAAATAAGAAAAAACCTCGCAAGTAAATTAAACAATACACCATCACCCAACGCCACACGTTTTCAACCCATAATAAAGGATTGAAAACCTAGTATTAGGACAAACTTCGCTTCTCATGCCTTTATGAAAAATCATCACTGCTTTGGGCTGCAGAATTAGCACAGAGAAAAAGTCGCAAAATCACCAATAATAAAAAATCTTATGCCTCTTTACCAGTAATATCAATAAGTACCGTACGTTAGTAAGTATTAGTGGTATTTAGGTAAGTTATCTGCAGTTAAAGACCTCTTATTGATTTAATAACTGCATACGACGCTTACGATGTATGCTCAAACATTCCCAGACAAAAACAATGCTCAGAATGCCAAAGGGCAGACTTTTTATTTCCGTTATCCGGAAGTGAGTCAACCTCCTTGAGTACAAGACTCATGATTGGCTAACAGCTGACCGCCCTGCATTCATAATATCTCACCTTCGGCTCACAGACAACCATCTTTATTCATTATGTATAGTGAAGATCAACATTTTTTATTAAATATCGACGATTGGAATGTGCGTAAATCGTAAATTAAAAAACATGGGTGTCCTTAACAACAACAAATTTAAATTAAAAATAGGCCCGAATAAAGATAATTCTGCAATTATAATTAATTAAAATTAACATTTTCTAAAACCAAAGTCCTTCGGTATTAAACAAGTTAAATCCCATATTTATCACACATGTTAATGGAGAGTTTCTTGCGCCACCTGATTCTTCCAAGTTAAGGCGCTTTGCAGATGGAGCATCTTTTGCAGCAACTGGCAACTAGCTGTTTACATACATCTCGGGTTATTTGGTTGTAGCAACTGGCAACTTTTAAGGATTTTTTTTTAAAGTTGATAGTTGCCTCAACTAAAGTTGCTCCATCTGCAAAGCGCCTAAAACTGTAGGGAGTGGTAGAAGGTAGCCGCTTAGGGGGATTGTCTCATGTAATTTCGACGCTTAAAAGTGCTGGTTCTCCCCATAATTAAATAAATGATATTTCATTTTATTTGATTTTGGACTTATCACATTGTAAACTGCACATTTATTCCACCAAAATATTTAAACAATAATATTTTTACTGTCTGTGTGGTGCCGGACTTAAAGAATAGCAGCAACTTAATGGGCAGCAGCGTTCTCTATGCATTCCACCACCATACCATACTGCGCTCGCCAACCCGCCTGCCAAGCGTGGCGATTATGGCAACCCCCCCCCCCCCCCTTTGGGGGAGGCCTATGTCCAGCAGTGGACGTCTTTCGGCTGAAATGATGATGATGAATATTTTTATTTATTACCTAATGATAATAAATAAAAATATTATAGTTTAAATTACCGAAAAGTTTTGATTACAACAATGGTTGTGAAACCCATAAGTTACTAGCTACGTTTCAAAAACCTGACATCATTGATCGATCACCTGCATGCTACATCATCAGGGGGCCTAAAAAGGCCACTTTGACAGAATCATAAAAGTATAACATAATGGACAGTTAACTGTTAAGTTAATCGTATCAAATCCCATTGGTGAAGCATCTTTCAGTATTTTTTTTGTCTGTGCTAAAATACCAATCAATCCAAGTCAAACCCAATCCCAATCTCTTCGATTATACCTAATTAAAGCAGCGAAAAAAAGAAAAACACGGACTGTCTTCGCCATATTATGATTCATAATGTGATCCTTTTATGATTGTCCAAAATGGCCTTTTTAGGCCCCCTGATCCTTTTCACCAACTGTCTACCAGCTACAAATCTAGACTAACGAGTCCAAACTCGGTGGGTCTACGATTAGTAAGGCTGCGTTCCTGTGACCACCTTCCCGCTCCATCATCAGACTATGTCACCAACTTTAAGTCAAATACTGAACGAGGATAATTTAATGAGCTTAAACACGATGCATCTGCTGTAAGTTCCTGAGGAGTTGGTTGGTCCGCAGACTTTCCTGGATGCAGCACCAGGTCAATGTTAACACATTATTTCAGTGATTAACGAAAATAAATCTGCCAAGCCTTTTCCCAACGATGTTGGGCTCGGCTTCGAGTCTAACCGGATGCAGCTGAATACCAGTTTTACATCAAACTAGTTTCTGGGTAGGTAACACAATACCCTTTGGTAAGACTGGTTGTCAACATTTTGGCTGTCGTTACGGGTAGTCAAAAGCCTGTATATATGAGACATATTTTTTCTTTTTTCTTTATTTAAGCAACCAACAGCGCTACTATATACATATATATAGTACAGTCAACAAAAGAGATAGGTATGCAGGATCGTCGGTTATAGTTGAAGCTTAGTAAGAAACCGATGGATGTTATCGACTGTTTAATTTGATAAATGAGCTGTTTGTTTTCTAATAAGTTTAAATTTTAGAGGAAAAAAAAGAATATTAAGAGAGATTTTTTCCTTTAATAACTTAGATGTAAGTAAATCATCGTAACTTAAGTATTTTTTTGGTTGACCGTCCCAAAAACACTCTATAAATAATCACATTTACATCCCTACTTACTAAGATATGTTTACAACCAGTGTTTTCCTTAATGTATGAGTATGTAAGAGAAAGCTAAATGCTTCCCTAAGTTAGACAAGTGAAAACTAGTGTGTTTATAAAGGGTGAAGGGGTGAAATCCGAAGACACACAGTGTTCTTAGGCAATACAGTCAGTCAGTACAGGCAGTCCCCATGTAGATGGTCAAAAAAATGTTATCTCTGCATCAGATTCCTTTGGAAAATTCGTGATTTAACTGATTTAAAGATAGCCCGTTTAGTTTAATTATTTTCATAGGGTGATGTCGTTCGGTATAATGTTGTGGATAAGGTAATGCCACCGATATGCATATAACTATTTTTTTACAAAAAAAAAGTTCAGACACTTTCAGAGACAAAGGAGACTGCAAAGTATGTGAAGTGGTCTATGAACTAATAGCGATACGGTACCTATTAAAATACTTATTATATGAAAAAATTATTTGTTTCAAATTCTGACCCGCTAATTTTGAGAAAAACTTACTTTAAGAAATTAAAAGGGCCTTAGATACCTGATCCGTTGGAGCTACTACTACACTTTAAAGCGGGTCTAGGAGCCGTTGAAGTTCCAAGGATCCCAGTATGTACGAAATCCACGTGGACGAAATCGCAGGCGAAGAGCTGATTTAGGAGACATGTCAAAATACAACTCGTTTCGTACAATGTAATTATGCAAATCATTATACGGCCGTGAATTCGCGGATTTGTGTAGCTTTATGTAATGGATGAGCAAACTAGTTTATAAATTATATCATATGAATGCGGATATTTTTAGAGATCCTGATTTACCTGGTCTAGGAGCATTACTAAAATACCAGCCACACTTTTAACCATACTGGCTATTATATTCTCACGCAGAAGTGAATGACAATAAAAGAAAAAAAATATGATTTATTATTTTTATTTCTTACTAGCGAAAATGGAAATAAAAAAAGCACATTTGGTTTGCATGAGATTGAATATATGTTATTAGGGAAAATGAAGTGGATTTTCAAGTTTATAATGATGTAACGATTCCGTCATTCTGTTTTAAAATCAGTTCCGGTCCAAAAAGAATAATCATTGTTGTTTTCACAGACTTTATATTTGTTTATAAAAAAAAATACTTTTAAAATTAGACTGGTTACTTAGGTATTTTAAAAGGTACATTGGCTTTTAATGACATATAAAAAATCTGTATCGGCGCAAATAAACGTTAAATGAATTTATTAGGTAACATGACAAAAAGAGTTGAAAACAACACATTATGTAAATAATAACTTTCGTAGCCTACCCATCCAGTGAATCTTATTAATTTGGGAACCTCGGTTGACCTCGCAGGTACTTACTTCATAATATTTTTTTTTAAATCGTGTCTGTTTACAGAAACTAAAGCATGTAGTTTTTCTTACACACACTTATAACATCAGCATCGCGATCTTTTAGAAATAAATTAAATAAATCGTTTTTAAATAGGTAAGAACACTATTCCACCGTATCTTCTGTGTATTGGCAACCGAATGTGCCCCTTGTTTTAGAGCTCATAGGATAAGGAACACCTATATTTCCTATAGGTATTGAGTAGTTCCACATACTTACAATCACTAGGTTTTCCTGAAAGGAATTATCAATAAGTTGAAATTCTAAAATGGAATTTGTAATTCTACAATGATAGGCTGGTCTTATTTTTTATAATCTATACATATAAAAAAGACCAGCCTATTATTTTCAGGGCAAATTTAGATTATATTATGAATTATATTTTAGAATTAACTTTCATAAGTTTCAGTTACCAATCGTCATAACGAAGACCCTTATCATAAATCTTCATGTATGCCGTATGCACCAAGTGGATATGCGGTAATTTTGACACATTTACTTTTCCATGGAAGCACCAAGCTCTTATAAATTAAAGTTGAAAGTATAATGACAATATAATATAAAAGAACAAACCTTACTAACAAATCATAACAATCCTGTGATTTGTGTCTACTAGTACAAAATATAATTTTTATGTATGTCTAATAAATACCTGTGTATACATATACTTATATGCGGTTGTTTGAGCTTAATTCACACTGACCTCCGTACTAGTAAAAACTGTATCACGGTAGGTCAGTTTTCCTCGTTCACAAACACACACACTTCCACACAATTACCGATAATAATTTGCATTATTAATTTAATAAAATAAAATTTAATTAGAATTAGCATTGCCATTCAACGTGGCAATATTGCCAGACTTCTGGGCAAGTTACCGGATGACAGCGATGCGGACGAGTACTTCGACGCCTACCTTACCAAAAACAAAAGGATTTTTTGTTATTATTGGTATATTCAGTTGAGGGCTAAGTAATAACAGCCGCACGGGTTGATTGATGAGAGTAAGCTACACTTGCCGCGGTTGGTCCGTGGATGGGTGACCATCTTTACATACCGAGACCTCTCCGTGCCTCGGAAAGCACGTTAAGCTGTTGGTCCCGGCTGTCATTCGTGGATCTTTGACAGTCGTTACGGGTGGGTAGTCAGAAGCTCGAAAGTCTCACAACCAGTCTTACAAAGGAGTATCGTATTACCCTGGGTTATGGAGGTCAGATAGGCAGTCACTCCATGTAAAATACTGGTATTCAACTGCATCCGGTTAGACTGGAAGTCGACCCCAACATAGTTGGGAAAAGCCTAGCTAGGCAGATGATGATAGTATATTCAGTTAGTCATTTAATTTAGTACGATCTAGTGTAAATAGTTCGATGCGTTATATATATTGTATGTAATCATTTATTCGTCTATGAAACAAAGTAGAATAGTAAGTTCTTATGTAAAATAATCCTAATTTTGGTTTTTGCCACACTGAAAGAAATAAGCAGTAAATAAAAATGAAAAAAACCAACTGCTTTAAACAGTTCCATATTATGAGCCAAACGTTCAAAACAGTGTTTTTTATTGATCCGAAAACAGTTAAAGCTTGAGGCAAAATGTTACCGTCATGGCAGTAAACTTTAACGTTTTAAGTACCTAATTAAAAGGTCACAAAATTAACTGTTTTATTAATTTGGTGATATCACATGAGTAGACAAACTGTCTACCCATGTGGTGATATCGTTCAAACCAATTAAATTTTCTTACATTACCTACAGTAATAGTGGTAATAGTTTTCCTATGTGTCTTCTTTTTTCAGTTAATACTTAGAAGTTACTGTTTTACAAACATTTCATCTTACTGTATAAAGTCATTACTGACTTGAAATGAAATGTCTTAATGAAATCTCTTTATTGTACTGTAGTAAGAAATTATTTTTTTCAGTGGACGTATTTCAACATCCATACAGTGTTAATACGTGTGTTGTTACGCAAAATACGCTCATTGGCGTGTAGTTGCGGACACCAGCCCTTATTACCTATACAGATCCAATTCGACAAAAGAATATGAAAAAACTGGCGATGCGATAAGTCGAATCGGTTGTAGCCACGGATATCAATACAGCCGTCAATAAAATTAAAGCATTCTTAACTTACTCCACGGAATAAATTTCGATTTTGTTGCGAATAGATAAGTATAGATGCGCCGTCATTCAAGTTATCAAACCAGTTTAATAAATGCGAAAATATGAACATTAGGTTTCTGGATGTTAGTTCCCTAATCTAACCATAACATCTGAATAGTGGCTGGTTGTTGAGCATCTCATATAAACTAAATAATAGCTATTGATTTGACAAGGTTATCAATTCTAGCGAAGTTCTGTATACAAGGTGTAACTGATACCTATAATTGAAGCCTGAAAAGGGGTCAAGGATACCTTCAAGTCATCATTATAAACAACTTTACTAAGGGGCCAACCCTGAAATCTAAAGATTTTATTTTGCAATTTCAGGTTAGGTCCCTAGGCACTTACAAAACTGTCCATAATGATGAGTACAATGGCCCAAATTCAGCTGTTTCAATTACTTACCTACACCTTGTAAATGGGAGTCCAGAAACTCATTGTGTCAAACTGGCATGATATCGAATGGATGGATTTGTTGAACCCTCTTAGAAGCCAAAGAATAATACGAGTACTTTGAATCGCAAAGATAAATCTCACATTACTCTTCCGTCTATTTTTGTCACAGAATAGTAGATGGACATTTTTCGAATTCTTCGCGTTGACGTCCTAAACAGTAATTAATTCAATAATAAACTCTCGGGTAAATCCAATGAACCTTGACCACGTGAATCAACCACGAACCAATTCAAGTTGGGTCAACATTTAAAACTTTTCTATCAAACTCACCTCTAGATATGCGACATAGTTTTAAGTAGAGATATAAGAAATATTTTACAAAAGAAAGAAAGAGATATAAGAAATATTTTACAAAAGAAACCGGTTACACCTCGTTTAGATTTTATTTAATACCTACATAATTAGATATTCGCCCACGGGGGGGCTTGTGGCTAAATAATAACAGCCGCACAGCAGGTCGATCAATCAGGTTAAGCTACGCTTGCCGTGGTTGGTCCGTCGATGGGTGACCATCTTTACACACCTCTCCGTGCCTCCGGCTATTATTCATGGATCTTTGGCAGTCGTTATGGTCGTCAGAAGCCCAAAAGTCTAAAAATCAGTCTCACCAAGGGGTTTCGTATTTCCTACTCATTAACTGGGTTGTGGAGGTCTGATATGATTAAAAGAATTGCAAACACAAACCTAGACAATTCTACAATGGTTTTGCTACTGGGTAAAAGTACCGGTATTACTAGAAAGGACATAGTGGATTAAACTTAAACAAAGGTAAGCTAATGTTGTGTGCTTTACCTTAATCAGATACTCTATCAGAAGATGAAAATAAATATATATATATATATAAATTGAATAACACTATTCACATGTTAACATGTTATCACAGTGACAAATTACTGTTTTTGACACTAATAAGTTTGTTAGTGGTTTTAAGTTAACTCAGAGAACTTTATCTCTGTCTTGGGAATGTCGACATATGATTGCTATGTTGATAGCATATAATATTAATGGGGTTATAGCTAATATAACAAATTGCAGTATTAGGGACGAGTCTGTGTTGTCTAGTTTATATAGTTACCGGCACGGATCTTGAGCGCTCGACGGTAGAGTGGGAATCGGTTTGCGCATCGTACACTTATGGCAAAATAAAACATAATATTATATAATAATAATATTAATATTATCATAATCTCTGTGACAATATATCTACCCCGCTCCCGCACCTCACTTCATACCACCAAAGGGACCCAATAACTCACTTTTGCGCAGGTGAAGGTCAGCGCTCAAGATCCGTGCCGACAATTGTACTAACAACATAGTGATGAATAATTATGAATCATCATGTTGTACGAAGGAGGGTCCACCTATAATACCAACATCATTGGAGGCAACTAGATAGTAGTCAGATAGGGTACTCTCTTCCTGCTGGAACTCATACAGGCTCACTAGACACTTCAGTCGTAGTTGTGGAGGTCACTCCGGATAACTCTTTAAACTAGTAAGTAAGACAACTAACAGTTTAACAACTAACTGTTTAACAGAACATTGGTTAAAAGACCATCAAGTAATGTCAATTAACTATGAAAATTATTGTGTAGTTAGCCATTTCAGCCGAACACGTACGTACATGGTGGATCATTAATATTAGTTAAAAATTCTATTAATCAAAGGAACGAAAAGACATCATCGGGCTTTCTGTTGAACACACCTTTGAATTGTCCTTTATTGAGCTCGATAAGCATGTGGTAATATGCGTAAACAGACCTCCAAGTTACCAGAATCTAGCTGTGTTTGATTCTGTAATGGAAGATGTGCTAAAGAAACTTTCTGCTAGTAGTAAGTCATTATAATATGTGGCAATTTTAATATTCATTTATTACAAAATAACTCGAATACTATCAGATTATCAAGTCTTTTTAGGTCATTTGATTTGTCAAAACGTTTTTATTGAACCCACCCGAGTGACAGCTTCCTCTGCCACTTGTATAGATAATATTTTCTGTAACTGTGATTATTTACACAAACAAATTGTAAATAAGTTGCCATCTGATCACAGTGGACAAACAATAACATTTTGCTCCTACATGCCTTTACAAAAAAGGTTTAGGCCAATTACATGTAAAAATTTTGAGAAATTATATTATTCTTTGGCTAGTAAATCATGCGTTCAGAGTTTTAATAATCTATGTGACCCAAAGGAGTTATACGCCGAGTTCGTTTCACTATTAAACACGCAATCTAATGACACATTCCCACTAAAGACTAAAAGTATTTACACAAAGTTCTTATTTAGTGATGGGGCGAGTCCAGGTACCTATTTGTAAAAGCAGGGAAAACCTTTTTAGGGTTCCGTAGTTCCTACAAGGAACCCTTATAGTTTCGTCAAGTCCGTCTGTCTGTCTGTCTGTCGGAGGTTTTGCTAAGAGACCTTTAGTACTAGAAAGCTGTAATTTTGTAGGAGTGCGTATATTAATTACGCCGACAAAGTGGTAAAATAAAAATATTGAAAATATTTTTTTTAGGGTAGCTCCCCTACACGTGAAGCGAGGATGAATATTTTTATCGTCGTCTACCCCATCGTGTGGGGTATCGTTGAATAGGTCTTCTAAAATGACTTGGGGGTTGCTAAAATAATTTTTAAATTTAATGCACCATTTACGAAATATTAAACTTTAAAGTGCATTTTTTGTTCCAGTAGGGCATCCCCCGCCCTCTAAAACCTAAACTGCTGGCTTGAAAAATCTGGAAAAATTCACAATGATAGTGCATTTCATGAACTTTAAAGAAAAAGTATAGGGGTTAATATAACATTATTAGTTTAGCAGTAATAGTCGTTGAACTTGGGTGTTGGATAATTTTGTACCAAATACAAAACCCTTAGCATCCATCTTTTAAAGTGACTAAGATGAAGTAGTAAAGAATTGCATTCCAAAAGAAAATATGTTTTTTTTTTAATATTCAGAATAAAAAACAACAGAATCGTACGACATTGTGATAACGGGCTACTACGGAATCCTACACTGTGCGTGGCCCGATACGCACTGGGCCGGTTTTTGAACTTTATGGCCTGCAACATATGAATAACACAAGCTTTCGTCAGTATGTTGCAACATATTCAAAGACTTTCAAAAGTGTATGCAAAACAGCTAAAGCTCTTTATATTTGCAATAAAATAAAATCAGCCGATGATAAAATAAAACTCCTGGCAAATAATAAATAATGAAACAGGTAGGAAAAAGCAGCGTAATACTAAATTTAATTTATCTCTAAGCACAAGATGCCGTTGGAATCTTTTGCGACCTCTCTAAGGCGTTCGATTGCGTAAACCATGAGACACTTCTACTGAAACTTGAGCACTATGGGATTAGGAATTTAGCTCTTGATTTACTACGGTCATACCTAAAAGATAAAGCTTAAAGTTCAAGTAAACGGCGTAAACTCATTAGGGTCTGAAATAGCAATGGGTGTTCCTCAAGGTTCGATATTGGGTTCATTTTTCTTTTTAGTTTACATTAATGATTTACCCCAATTATTTCAAAATCAACCGACGATGGTGTTATTTGCAGATTGATCTTTAAGATATCAAGCACAAAATGTTGACGACGTGAATGAAGAAAACTCTATTCTTCAGGTCCAAGATTGGTTTACGGTAAATAATTTGGTACTAAATGAAAAGAAAACCAAATGCATTAGATTTAAATGACCTAATGTTAGAAGTAGCGAATGTGATATCATACTGAATGGAGAAAAACTGGAATTTGTTGATCAAACTGTTTTTCTGGAAATCACGCTAGACGAGAAATTACAATTAGGACCTTACATAACATCACTTGCGGGGCGGCTTAGCTCGGCCGCTTATGCTGTTAGAAAGATAAGACAATTAACAGATGTAGAAACCGCGCGTTTAGTCTATTTTAGCTACTTTCACGTCATTATGTCGTACGGCATTTTACTATGGGGTCAAGCTGCTGACATTGAATACATCTTTATTTTACAAAGCAAAAGAGAGCTGTCAGAGCAATATAATCTACGTCGCCGCGAAACTCTTAGAGAACTTTTTAAAAAGATTAATATTATGACGGTACCTTGCCAATTCATTTATGAAAAGTCATAAGTAAGTCATAAGTAATTTATTTCGGAACAATATACATTGTGTAGAAATTTTGTAAAATAAAATAAAACAGTACTACCATTCAAATATAACAAACGAAAAGAAAAATTAAAAATAATAAAATAAACATGTCAAAGATAATAAAAATAACAAAATCAAAACGATAATAATCCATATTAATTTTAAAATAATTAATTATGCAATAAAACAAGTAGGTAGTCAAAATAAAAAGAAAAAACAAAAATCAAATTAGTATAAAAAGATCAAGATCAGTGATTTATGACATCCAATTTTCTAAGAATATTGTAATAAAATAAAAAATTGTGTAACAAGATTAATAATATCGTCTAATTTTCTGTGAATAATCAATAATAAAAATAGAATGTCAAATATAAATAAAAAGAAAATAAAAACAAATTGTCATACAAATGTCAGTAATAATATGTCATATAATTGTAAAATAAACAAAATATTATGTATGTAAGAAAAAATCTACATCTTTTTAATAAAATAAGCGATAGACATAATTTTAATACTAGAAATAAAGATAAAATACATCAACCATTTTTTAGATTAGCCAAAGTACAAACATCTTTTATGGGCTATTGTGTTAAATGTTACAATAAAATACCTTGTGATAGAAATGAATGAAATGAATGAAAATTCAAAACTCACATTAAGGGTCCCTATCAGTTTCGCGGACAAAAAACAGAAAAATCAGTTTTTTTCAGCGCAAATTTCTCAATATCCTTAAGTTATCTAGTTTTTTTAAAAATACACAAGTATTTATCACCTATCTATCTAGTAAGTGTACGAAATTAAGTTTTGATAACTACTTAATATAAATTCCAAAAAAAAAAATAACACACGTTTTTACGTAATCACGAAACACCAAGTTTTTCGATTGCTTTTTAGCTAACTGGTAGCAAATAACGATCTGAAAAAAAATCCTAAATATTAGACATATAGTATATTAGTAACGATTTATTTTTTTTAAGTTTAATGAATTAGTACTTGTAAAAAAATGTTGACTACGCTGAAAAAACCCAATAAAGTCATGCGTAAAACCGTCGTCTACGCGTAAGAATTTATTGAAAATAACAAAAAGCGTTAAATATTTTAAAATTTGAGGTGTTTATCTACCAAACTCAATTTTTATATTTTTATTTTGACTACTAATTTAATTGTAGTAAAATATCTAAATAACGCCTTATAAAAGAATTTTTTATTAAGTAGTTATTAAAACATAAATTCGTAGACTTACTAGATAGATAGGTGATAAATACTTGTGTATTTAAAAAAAACTAGATAACTTAAGGATATTGAGATATTTGCGCTGAAAAAAAAATGATTTTTTCTGTTTTTAGTCCGCAAAACTGATAGGGACCCTTAAACGTACACTTTGTAAACAAGCATACCTACTATAAATTAGAAGATTAAATCCAAGATAAGAACGCTTGGAAACATGCTGATCCTGCTCCATAGGACAATCTAGCTAGAGTGTAGACAAAATTAAACTGGTTGCTAATTTAATTCTAAAATTTAATCTTTCTTCTTTTTTGCCTTTGGTATTGACTTTCGCAATACCAAAGGCATAGCACGTTGTTGGCATCCTTGAGACAGATAAAGCTGATAGTAGATTATTCACTAAGGGGATAAAGCAGTGTCTTATGTCACGAGCGCTATATTGAATCCTGAAAGTAACGAAGGATTCTAGGGCTCCTAAGCCTACCTCTGGCACGGTTTGAATGATTTGCTTTAGGTTGGGTTTGCAGGACATATAATTCGACGTTAGCAAGCAAGTTGTGAGAAAAATATTTCTATGCGGTAATTTCGTACAGCGCGGTGGCTCTCATTCCTCTTTAAACTGGAACACAACAACGTTGCTAGGCTTGAGGCCTTTTTACCCACAGGCTAACTAGGCTCAAGCCTAGGGCGCAAGGACCGAGGGGGCGCTGAGCTTGCCCTTGCGAGCACCATTTATTTACAGGGAAACTCCAAGCATAGCCCTCTCCATTGCCCTTTGGGTGACTTTTAGCCTTCTTATAAGGCCCATTGAGAGCGACCACGTTTCAGTGCCATAAGCCATCACTGGCAACACGCACTGGTCAAAGACTTTCGTCTTGAGACACTGCGGTATGTGGGACGAGAAGATATTGCGTAGCTTCCCGAACGCTGCTCAGCAGAGTCGGATTCGACGATTGATCTCTTTCTCGAAGTTCATCATCGTCATCATCATTTCAGCCGAAAGACGTCCACTGCTGGACATAGGCCTCCCCCAAAAGGCGGGTTGGCGATCGCAGTATGGTATGGTGGTGGAATGCATAGAGAACGCTGCTGCCCATTCTCCGGTACGCCCCTTAGTCGCCTTTTACGACACCCACGGGAAGTATGGGGTGGTGCTATTCTTTAAGCCCGGCACCACACAGACAAACTCAAGTAAAAAATGTTCTCGAAGTTAGACCTACCTAACTAACTTCGAGAACATTTTGACCTAGATAAACATACTCGTCCACGACTTCGAGCGCCTCCGATCTTTATGAGAGTGGGTGTTACATGGGCATTTGACATGACCTTCGTTTTGTCCATGTTCATTTTAAGACCCACTCTTTCGGAGGCTCTACTTAGGGTCATCGAACATTGTACTGAGGTCCTCCATAGCCATGACTACGATATCGTCGGCAAACCGAAGGTGAGTTATGTACTCACCATTGATGGTAATGCCAGCCCCTTTCCAGTCCAGAACCTTGAAGACATCCCCCAGTGCAGCGGTGAAAAGTTTCGGAGGGATAACGTCTCCCTGTCTCACACCTCGCTGCAGAAGGATAGGCTTCGAGGGCTGATCCTGGAGTCGAACTGACATAGTGGCGTTTTCGTACAAACACTTCAGCACCTCGATGTACCGATAGTCGATCTGGCACCATTGAAGAGACTGTAGCACAGCCCATGTCTCGATCGAATCAAAGGCTTTCTCGTAGTCCACAAAAGCTAAGCAGAGAGGCAGGTTATACTCTTCGGTCTTCTGTATAACCTGTCACAACGTATGTATGTGGTCTACGGAATCCGGCTTGTTCCCGAACAAGCCTCCCGGGCTGGATGTCGCCAAACCTGCGCGCGAAACGTTTCGTGATGACTTTCGAAAACAGCTTGTAGACATGGCTCAGAAGTGAGATGGGCCTGTAATTCTTAAGGAGTGCATTGTCGCCCTTTTTAAAGAAAAGTATCACCACACTATCTCTGTTCCATGCCTGTGGTGGTGTTTTACCCTCGAGTATGACGGAACCGAACAGCTTCTGAAGGGCCTTAAGAGGTAGATACTTACTTAATTTTATTTTTATTGTTTACTAGCCGTGCCCGAGATTTTGTTCGCGCTTAGGAAAGGTGTAATTACCACTCCTGAATTGAAAAGGAAGAATCTTCTGATCTTGCCTGGTGGGAAACGAGTGACAATATTTTTATAGTGACAACAAATTATGTTTCAACCACATTGGGAAATAAACCCTAACTATTTTTCGCTAAAAAGCGCAAATGCAGAAAATATGATTAAGAAATTCAATTAGTTACTATAAGCCATGGGTCTGTGTGGTGCCGGACTTAAAGAATACCACCACCCCTTACTTCCCGTGGGTGTCGTAAAAGGCGACTAAGGATCGTACCGGAGAATGGGCAGCAGCGTTCTCTGTGTATTTCACCACCATACCATACTGCGATCGCCAACCCGCCTGCCAAGCGTGGCGATTATGGCAAATCCTCCCAAAGTTGGGGGAGGCCTGTGTCCAGCAGTGGACGTCTATCGGCTGAAACGACGACTATAAGCCATAATAGAAATACTTGATAATAACTAACTGACTTACAATGTGATTGAATGAAAATAAAAAACTATACCTATACACATAGGTACTGATATTACAAATGCGAAAGAACTACTTTACGTCTGTTACCTTTTTACGCCTGCTGAAGAGATTTCGATAAAACAAGGAAAGGAGTTAGACTGACAACATGTAACCTGAAGAAAAACCTTTAACCGTGGGGAAATAGTTACCTTATTTTTACGGGAATATGTGGGCAAAACCGCGGGTCGTAAATCTAGTAAAATATAAAAAAATTGTAAGAATATTCATGGGCTAGACAGGACAGGCCCAGGGGGGGCGCATATCTATAGATAGCCTATATAGGGCTGTCACGACCCTAAATCAGGCACGGCTGCGAACATAGGACCGAACGGTAGTACTTTCCCGGTCTTCTTATTTACCTATAAATAGGTACCTATCTTCCCGATTGGTTGTGAAAAGCTTTCAGAAGCCGACAGTACCTATAAAGAATAACATAAAGAAAAATAGGTACCAACTTTTAATTGAATTTAACATCCTGCCATAGACTTGTTATAAAAATATGATTTTTGGCATTTTCAATCTCTAATAGCTGCCGGGGGGTTAATTTTAGACTTTCGTTGTAATAGTAAAAAATGTTCAAGAGGTCATTTCCCATTAGAAAACAGTACCTACTTTTGTTTTTGGGTACGAAATTAATGAAATCGAAATCCGTTTTACCGTCAGCGTGAAAAGTTAACAGCCCGACAGACTTTAGCAGTTATAATATTAGTATTTGTTTTTATATATCTACTATAGAAGATAAACTACATTATTATATGAAATCATTGACAAAACCGGAACAGTCTCGCATCTTTGACTGACGCATAGGTATTATTGGCATTCAGTGACCTTACATCTAGACCTTAACCTTACTATAAAAGAAATTCATCTCAAACCAGTCTTATTTTTGGTTTCTCAATACCCACCTGCCCAGACACTTAATAGGAATCGTTTAATACTTTAGTTTATTATCCATCTGCTCTCTACAGGTAGGTAGGTACAAGTCGCTGTTCGTGTCTGTGTGACCGCGTTGTTCTCCTAAACTACGCAACGGATTTTGATGCAGTTTTCAACGTTATTATTCCGGAGTGTGCAGGTAGGTAGGTATTTGTATTATACAGGTTGGCGTACGCGCAACCTGTTACCATGAACGCAGTACATGATTCTGAACCCTCATGCGATGAAATTTTTGTCGGTTATTAAAAACAATTAATTGTTCCTTACATTTTGACCGCGTCGGTATTGCACTTTTCTATGAAACAGCTGTTTTTTTTTATAACCCTTAGAAAATTGCTACCCAATGGGGTGTATCATGCGCTGGTCTCATTGGTTTCAGTTAGCGCGTCGATATCCTGCCATCCTCCATATTGATATTACCTTACATAATCATAATAATTGAAATCTTCATGTTTGTCTAGTCGTAAACGCGTGGGAAGCAGGGTTGGGTCGCTATAGTGCTTGATACCTTTAACTTTACCTTTGGCTTGGTGGCAATGTTAAACTAATTAGCCCTCGTATGATATTGCTGTCTGGTTAGGTTGGAAGCGGGTTGGTTGACCATCCAGGGTGTGATTACTTACTTTATGAGGTATTTAATGGGTATTTAAATGACCTAAAGCGCGGTCACTGTCGGACTGATGACGCAACGCTGGTAATTTATTGCGAAATATGAAGCAATTGACGATTGATGTCCATAACAATGTCCAAATTTTGAAATTTCTTCATTCTAATTACGACCTCATATCAAACAAAGTTCAATATCAATTGGGAACTTTTGACTTTGGGAAGCTCACTGCGAGCGAGGCCAACTGTCCACGGGTAAAATGTATTTTTAGGAAGGAAAGAGTGGAACTTTATTTTCTATCCCAAACAGTTGAATTCGCATTATTCGCAATATGATTGTCGGCGTGTTTTCAAACGAATCATTGAAACAGGTGCCGCCGAGCGATGCGACACTCACTACAACACCAAATATAATTTTTAATAATGTGTAATAAGGTTCCTTAGCCCTTTATATTCCGGGCCAGCGGTAACCCTTTCGGACAATCCCGCTGACCCGGCAGGCTTCGGCCCTAACGGGCCCCTTCAGATGATGCTGACATCTCTTTGAGGCGCGTGTGGAACACGTATGCGCCGTCCGGCACGGGCCTGGTCCTGATCGGCCGGTGAGCTTCCCATTACTCTCCGTCCGCAGCCCGTGCCTACGGTGGCCGGGAGTCGTCCCGTGACTCCCGACGCCCGGAGCGTCCCCCGCGGAGGCTGGGACGGGAGGCTCTCTCCCTCATCCTTCCTGCCACCTCCTTCGCTAGCATGACTGCTTCGCAGGAGGAGGTGACTGCCTCCCACTCCCTCTCGCTCCAGACCATGGCTTAATTGCACCAGGGCCGGACGCGAGAGATCGCCGCCGCTGCCGATCGCCTCTACGAGGACACGGCGGTGCTCCGCCCAAGCGGGGCAGACCTCCACCGTGTGCTCCACCGTGACCTCTGGGCAACATCCGTGTCCGGTGAGGACCTGCCTCAGGCGGTAGGTGAGGGCGCCGTGACGCCTCTCTAGCCACTTGGCTAGAGAGGCATCACGGCGCCCTCACCTACCGCCTGAGGCAGGTCCAGTAGCGATAAGATTCCTCTTTGAGGAGTCTCAAAGAGGAATCTTATCGCTACTGCACGGCATGCCCTGCGCTGGGTTGCGACAGTCGCTCTTTCCATGCCGCCATGAGATCGCGCCGGAGGTCCGTCCGCACCGCCGCGATTTGCCGCGGAAGCGGAGTTTTCCCCCGGCGTAGTGCCTCCGCGCGCCACTCATAAAGGCGCGTGAGGACTATCGCCTCCAGATCCCATGGTGGCAGTCCAGCAAGGAGGCTTGCCGCCTCGCCCGAGATCGGGCGGTAGCCCCCGATAAGCCTTACGGCTACCACCTTCTGAGGCACGTTCAAGTAGTGGGCGGCTCGCCGCCGCAGTGAACGCGCCCACACCGGGGCCCCGTATAGGGCCATGGACCACACGACTTCCGCGTAAAGCCTCCGGCAGGAGGCGTTTGGCCCCCTCAGGTTGGGCAAGAGCCGCTTGAAGGCGGCCCCAGCCCGTTCCAGTTTGGGGGCCGTACGTCGGAAATGCTCGACGAAGTTATCATGTCGTTTCATAGGCCCGGAACACGCCACCATCGGGATCGGGATCTCGTGGGGCGGCTTACTTTGGTGTAATTCGACAAATATAAGAAGAGCTCCAGATGCTATACAAAATGTATGAAAGCGTAGCTCTTTTTACGTGGGTCATTGAAAGTGCCCACGGCTGGCCATCGCGCGCGCCGAGTGGGGCTCCGTAGTGAGCGGCGCTCGGCGCCCCCTAGGACCGCTGCGCCCGTGTGCAACGCACACCCTGCACACTCGGTAAAGACGGCCCTGACTACTACAATCGTGAGTGCTGTGGACCACAGCACTCACGTAACACATTCAATAAATAGGTACTACAGTCTACCTATTTACCGACTCCTCCGAACTATTTTATTGAAAAACCTAAGGCTTCTTTTCATTATTTCTCAGATGAGATGGGATATGTATGAGATTCATATCTTGACATATACTTGAAAATAGCTTTTCCTAGAAATAATAATTTGGATAATGATTTATACAAGAGACGATAAAATTGTTTTCTCGGAGATGGAGCTTGAAACGAAACTGTATGTTATTTTAAGTCGGTAGGTAGTTAATTTTCTGTTTACACCATAGTTGTAGGTATTCGTTTGGCTTCATTCAAGATCAAGACCTAAGCGATCAATCTCGCTAGAAATTTTCCACCTACATAGGTACCCGAATTAATTTATAAACTCAAACTCAAAGCATTTATTTCAATTAAACCAATTACAGGCACTTTTGAATTGTCAAGGGGTCGGTCAGTCAGAAAGATGAAGCTAGTTGCCCATTCCAAAGCGTAGGTACCTATGGAGAAGAACGGGCAAGAAACTCCATGGACACTCTTTTAAATCAAAATAATATGGTTACAAAGTTTTGTTTACATCATACATGTTAAAAATTATGCATGTGAGAACGATGCACAACGTTAAAAGCGTCTGTAATGAAAAGACGAAAAAAAACAATTCAAACATTAAATTAAAATAAGTCATGGCTGCAAAGAGATGACCAGTCCCTACTGACGGCGCCCGTTCACAATATGGATAACAAAAACCATTATACGAAACGCCTTATTTAATTAAAATTCAATTATTTTTATTAGCGAAGCACGGAAGAGCACAAATCTCTATACTAATAATAAAGCTGAAGAGTTGGTTTGGTTGGTTTGTTTGAACGCGCCAATCTCCGGAACTACCCATCGGATAATTTTTTTTTGCATGTGCTATTTTGTGGAAGGCTATTTAACATACGCTGCTGCGCTGTCTTTGTAGTTGAGCAAAGAAAAAAGTCAGAAAGAAGGGTAACTGAAGTATAAGCGCGGGCAGGCTATGTGACGCAACGCCGAGTGCCGTATGTTTTTAAAACGAGAAACTTCACGCAAACGAAGTCGCGGGCAGAAGCTAGTAACATAATAATTTTGCAAACTAAAACCAGTCAATAATAAATCAATTAATGTAATTTTTAACGTTTTAAACTACGGAAGAAACAGCTCACAAAGCTCAAAAACTTGTGATTTATGATATGCAATTTGATGAACGCATAAATTTAAAAAAATCCAACTGCTTTATAGCTGTTTTCTTGTTAAGTCTACAGTTTGGTAAACCTGTGTCTAAGGTACGTCTGTGATCTGTGATGTCTTACATACGTGTGCCAGTATAGCTATAATAACTCGAAGCGTAGAATAAATGATGACCAACTTAATGGACCTCCAGCTGGATCAACGGTCTTGAAGAGGTAGTTGGGACTGGATGCAGAAGATGGAAAACGAACAGGGTGTTGCAACTTGGGAGAGTCCATGCCCTGCAGTGGACAACGATAGGCTGAGTTCATTGATATGATGAAACGAAACATACAACTGATTGTTGTTTGTATTTGTAGTTATCTACAGGAGTACAGCCGGTCGATTCTGTAAAAATCTCACCGTGAAAACTTAATAAAAAAATATATATATAAACTATATATAAAAAACTATATATTACACTAAACTATATATAATAAACTTAGGTGAAGGGAGTTTGTTTTTGTTAGGAATTGAAACTATTGACTGCTCACTCCACGCTCACTTCACCTAACTTTTCACGGTGAGATTTTTACAGAATAGCACCGCAGGAAACAGTTCCATGCTTTTGCTCCTACATTATGAATTTGACATGACCTAGGCTCAATATAGACGCAGCGGGCCGCAGCGCAACGCATTTTCAACGCATTTTCTTGCTTTCGAAGGAGGATTTTTGCAATAACCGACGCATTACAAAAATCCTCCTTCATCACTTTCATATATTTTCTATGTACCTAGGAACCGCACTTTTTTTATGAAAATGCGTTGCGCTGAGGGTCGTCGCTGCGGCTGTAATGTGCGCTCGGCATTTTTGCAATGCGTAGGCCCACCTCAAGGTGCGATAGCCTTTACAATTAGGTTTTTACAATCTTAATTTTTGAGCCAAATTTTATAATTAAAATCAGAACAGAAGTAAAATTTTAAGAACTCTTAGCTTTTCATATATGATTAATGAAAAGCTAGAAAGCAATACTTTAAACCATCAGCAGCCTGCAGCACCTTACTTTGAGGTCCAAATCACAAGCGAATTTTGCACGTTGTCAAGTGCGATTTCCAATTGTATTGAAAATACCATTGATTTTTTACAAGCTTTTTATACCTAATTATTTTTTAGTTTGCACTGTTCGTATGTATGTGTATTAAGTTGTCCGTCAAAATTTGCAAACCATTTCTCGACCATTTGTTGGTATCCGATTGAACTGCATACACCTTTAGTTCTGGTAACAATACAATGTGCAATACTCAATATTGTAATCATTTCAATATGGCCGCCGCTCCAAGATGGCGGATTATATATTTTTTCTCAACCCCCATAATATGGGTATCAAATAAAAGGGCTTGAAGAGTAGAAAACAATAAATTTAGTAACATCACCCTAAATTCAATACGACCGCCGCTTCAAGATGACGGATTAAAAAAAAGTTTTACAAAACAAGCTGACCACCGTTCATAGCTAAAAAAATTTAAAAAATGTTAATACTAATAAATCTTTTAGACTAAAAAGTAAAAAATAAAATGAAAATAAAAACAAGCTTTTATTTAAATAAAAATGTAAAATAAAACAGAAAGAATAAAGCGAACTAAAAAAAAATTAAACAGTCATTTTAAAATATATATTATAAATTTTAAAAGCTTGAGGCACTGATGTACGGTATCCGTTATACAGGTGTACCTACTACACAATAACAGTGCCTCAAGCGTTTAGAATGTATATAATAATATATTTTAAAATAACAGTGTCAATATTTATTTTTTTATCTTTTTTAGGTTACTTTTTTATTTAAGTATATAAAAGCTTGTTTTTAAAAACCTTTTTTAATTTCATTTTATTTGCCTTCAATCAGAACGATTGTTGACTTTGGACTTCTCAGTACACTTCGGTTTCTCCACCGGAACATAATATAATAATGGGTAATAATTCATACACCAATATAGTGTGTGTCAGCAAAAAACATTTCTGGGTGCTCATTGCAAAGTTGAAGGTTCCATCCTACAATTGTTTACCGGTCAGCCAAAGTAAATATTCAAAACTCTGTGTTGTTACAAACACACAAGAGACGCACTTGACCTTTACTTCTTGCATTGTTTATATAATTATTGTTTAGAAACTTTAAATTTAAGACAAAAGTTTTAAGTACACTAGTCGTTAACACTTCGCATCAAGTCATCAATGGTAAAGCTCATACTGAAGGCAAGTACGGTTAGCAACCGACACAAGGTACAGTTATGAAAATCGGTTAAAATTTCAGTTGCATAAATCATTAGGTACTATACAATCTTCCAATATTTTTTATTAATGTGATCTTCGTTGGTCTAGAGGTCGCAGGCCCTACTGCTGATCATGACGTCCTGGGTTCGATTCTCGGGTCGAGCAAAGTGTTATCGGGTTTTTGTATCTAGAATTTCTAAGTAGCAGGAGTCTAGAATTGTGCCCGGTTCAAAATCTAGTCGCAATCTCATCCCAGAAACAATCAATGTCTAAAGCTTGTCAAACATGTAGGGAAAATAGAGGTATTGCACGACTAAAAATGCGAAGCATTAGAGAGTATGCTTTACGATCGAATTTTTTTTGGTTCCTTTTTGTAACTGTTTCTATTGTTATACTTCTGAGAGTACACAGAACCTACTTAATTTATATACCATTGTATAAATAATTTAATGGAGATTAATTCTGTACTTTTCAAAAATTGACACAGTGCAATATAAACGAAAAAACGTATCAAAATATTTCTAAAAAAATTCCCTTTACTAAAGTGTGAAACCTGACAATATAGCTTGCGAAAAAAACAATTAATTGAGTAATTTTTTTTAATAGGTTCGTTTCGCCCGGGAAGATTCCTATTGAAAACGGTTTTTTCATTCAAAGTAGTTTATTTATAATTAATAAAAACCGGTCAAGTGCGAGTCGGACTCGCGCAGTGAGGGTTCCGTACTTTGTAGGTATGTAAATAGTTTATCACGGGTTTTCTTTAATGTACCTACCTACAAATTTACGGTTTTCGGATTTGTTACTTTATTTGTAATACATCACCTTGCTTCTTGCCAAATTTCATGATTCTGGGCCAAAGGGAAGTACCCTATAAATTTTGATTCCCTTGAGAGTGTCGAAATATAATATACGTTTTTTGTGACATAAACGGCCGTAACATTTTTTTACGTAAACTTAGAAGTTTGATTTTTTTACAGCTTCAAGGGACTGTGGACTTGAGCATATGGTTTTATTTACAACTCAATATCTCCGCGCGTTCCCGAGATAAAAGGTCTTGACAGACAGACGGACGGACAGACAACAAAGTGATCCTATAAGGGTTCTGTTTATTCCTTTTTATGTACGGAACTCTGAAAAACTAACTAATATGATATCTATGTCTATGATTTTTATACGATTCAAATGACCATTATGAGTCGTGCCCTTTTGGATATTCCAATTTTTTTTTGTCAGATTGAGACAGACCCATGACCCATGACATAGGAGGCCTATGTCCAGCAGTGGACGTCTTTTGGCTGAAATGATGATGATGATGATGATACAGATCAGACTGTGAACGTTCTTAAAATTACGAGAATTGCCTTTCTGGTGTATCGATCAAAAAATTTAAGTGCTCTGTAAAAACAGAGAAAACTCTTAACTTACTTTGCTTTGCTTTGCTTCGTTGCTGACCGTACCTGTGTTAAGCTGTCAAATTCAAAGCATTTGCATCAAACAGGCAGATAAAAGGCACTTTTGAACATCAAAATGAATTGATTCTAGTGCCTAACCAGTCTGTCAAGATTTCAAGAATAGTATGATGAATGATACCAATAAAGTTGCTAGGCCCAAAGATGGCTCTAAGTTAGATCTTCATTGTCATCTGCAAAGTTAAAAACGCATCGGAAGGTCTTCCGATGAGGTCGTTATAAGGATGAGTTCCTAATTATGACTTCATCGGACGACCTTCCGATGTTGGTCCCGATTTAATTAAGTTTAATCAAGTCATCACTGTAAGTTACGCACATAGGTAAGGTAATCTGCATACAAGTGCTCATTAGTTTAGTTTAGTTTATTTTAATAACCTAAATATCCTAAACCAGCTAAATAGGTAAGCAAAGATAAAAAAATGAGTCTAACTACCTAGACATTTATACTGCCGAACCTGTGTGACTCAATCCATATAGTAAAAAAGTCCAAGGTTCGTAGTAAAATGCATATTAAGGATGTACTTAACGAAACTCTTAAATTTATTAAATGGTAGACAACACACCCTAAAACTGGTCTAGAAGTGAGCAATAAGGAAGAATTTTTGAAAATTGGTCCCTAATGGGAATAAATAGGAGATGAAATTTTGATCAAAAATTGGAGTTTCTTGCCCGTTCGAAACTACCTTTTGGAAGGGGCGACTAGAATCAATTCTATGTTACTGTAATATTTTGCCGTTCAAAAATGCCTTTAATGTGCCTATTTGAATTGATTGCTTCGACTCGTAACATTTTTTTGAAATCCTAACCCTTATTGTAATCTACATTATCCTTATATGGCGCCAAACTTAAAGCTCTTTCTTATGAACCTTAGTAATACCTAATAATAATCAAGAACATTATCTGAATGTATTTCCATTTTCTGTACTACACTACAATAGATAGCTTATTAAAAAAAGAATTCAAAACTTAAACTGTAACAGTAGGTACATTAACAATAAGAAAGCACAAAAAGCTTTCGCCTAAAATAACGAGCTTTTACGTGAAAAATATATGACATATAGTTCATTGTTTTGAGTGAACCCGCTGACATAACCTTGTAGGTTCGTTCAACAGAGGCGGGTCTTCTTGCTCAGGTATTTAAGAGACGGATCGCTGAGAGAGGCGACACTTACCGTATCACCTGTTCAAGAGTTGGTAAGACAAGCGATCGCACAGCCAACATGAAGGTTACTTGGGTATGTACCTTTAAATATTTTTTATTTTAATATTTTTAACAAAAAAAGCTCCAATAATTAAAATTAAGAAAAAGTGTTTCAAGTGTGTTTTAAATAAAAGTGTAAAGTTTTATAAATGGACCCTTGGAAAGATAACAGCTTTTTTTAAATTATATCTCTGTGAAAATAATAGTTTTAAAACGCGACTGAAACTATAAAAGCTTTGCGAAGTGTGCTTCCGTGTTATATTTTTAACTAATTACTTAGTGCTGATTGATATTCCTGTGACAAATAATATTAATTTCAGCAGATGTGTCATTAATAATTTAAACGTTTTTCATTAATTACAAAATATTCACACAATGCTAATTTGATTGATATAGTTGTTGCAATCCAGTCTCATTTTACCGAAAAAGATTATATTAAAATTGGGAGAAAGTCTTTTAAAATTTTAATGTTATATTTTTATGGCAACAACTTAATCAATCAAATTAGCATTGTGTGAATATTTTGTAATTAATGAAAAACGTTAAAATCGTCTTACAATATTTCATTAAATTCTTTAAAAATATTTTAACTTTTTCTTCGTATATAAAACTGATTCTAACTGGAGAAGATTTCCTTTTGCATCTTTTTGACAAAACTCTTCAATCGCCAAAATTGTATTTTTATAGTCTATTTAGTTTTGGCTTTCGATAAAATTTTTGACGGTACATTATGTTGTTGTTATGTGGGTGTACTACAGGTACAACTCAGCCTTTCCCTTCGAGGATTACAAGCGTGATGATATGTTATAATGTTCTAACAATACCTAATATTCATCTACTGATCAACGAAAGTGCTAATCATGTGTGTGTAATACTAATCAACATCATAATCCTCAGTCATGTCTTCTTTTAAAAAAATAAAATCTCTATCAGCCATCATTACAGTAGTCACGCCTTTTCTAGGCATATCATCTTTCACACAATCCATACATCGTTACTTTGGTAGTACCCCTACATTTATAGCTGCTATCCACTCACATAATTATACATTTAAAACTTTCCTCAAGTCACGACAACTGTTGTGACATAGCCCTTACAGTCATAATAGTTCATTCAAATGCTGTCTATAATCCCGTATGATCCCCATCTCAATATTTATGGTCTTATCGGCAACCACAATTCAAGGTCTATTTTGTTGCCACATATGACTAAACGTCAATCAAAAGTAGCCAAGAATCTAGCGTTATAACTCGAAAATTACTCAATGTGTGCCATTGTTAACACCAAATAGATATTTGCATTTCTAACTTTTGTCGTCTGGCTAATTCTTTCAAGTACATCGTCTATTTAATCATCACTTACTACTTGGTCTACTAATATGAGTGCAATTTATCGAAAGTCGGAAAAATGAATTTATCGTCATCCGTAGGTATGTCTTTTAAATAAAACTATATCAGTGGTCATCTCAGTATAAAACCCTTTCCTGCTTTCAATCCTAATTGTTATAACTTTATCAACTTTGATTTTTATAATAATGTTTATACAAGTTTCTGAAAATTTGTTGTCTAGAGCATTTTTTTCCCTTTTCACAAACTTTATACAAAATTCGAGGGACTTGTGCCTAAGTAATAACAGCTGCACGGGTGAATCGATCATTTTAAGCTACGCTTGCTGCGGTTGGCCCGTGGATGGGTGACCATTTTTACATACCAAGACCCCTCCGTGCCTCGGAAAGCACGTTAATCCGTTAGTTCCGGCTGTCATTCGTGGATCTTTGACAGTCGTTACGGGTCGTCAGAAGCCCGAAAGTCTGACAACCTGTCTTACCAAGGGGGTTCGTATTACCCAGTAACTGGGTTGTGGAGGTCAGATAGGCAGTCGCTTCATGTCAAATACTGGTACTCAGCTGCATCCGGTTAGACTGGAAGCTGAACCCAACATAGTTGAGAAAAGGCTAGGCAGATGATGACTTTACAAAAAATTCAACGGTAATAATCTTATTAATTTTTTTTTCATTTCTTCACCTTTTTTCTGTAAAATGTAAGAATGTGCAGGTACATATCGATGCAACCGGCTCGGAAATTGTTTACCTTATGCTGACCGTCAATCACAAGTTTCAATGACCTCCACACTATTATAATTTTATACATTTCCACGTTTTGATAGACCCTGAATTCGATAATGACCACATTTTGAGGTGTTATAACATGTTACATCATGATTGCGTTTTAATATGGACATATGTATATTGGGCCGGTCTTGGCATCATAGCAACAAAGTATACTCGAACATTTCATGCTGGATAAAGTGGTCAAATCATATCAACCATATTATCTTAAATGCACAATTAGTTTGTCGATTTGTTCGCTCACGCTTCAACAGTCGATGTAGGGTCAATGTAGAAACAATTAATATAAAGTGGCAACTATATCACAAAATATAATCAGTAGGATATGGCGTGAATATTGTAGATGAGTTCATTATCTTGATATTGTCTGTCACAATCAGTCCGAGCTTCAAACCAGACAATTAAGAAAAGTTCAGTTGGAATGATCCGCTTCTTCCACTTCGATGTACTTTGTCATAACTATTTTACTAATTTTAGATACTTTCTTTATATTACCAAGCGGCTGTAGCATAGCAGCTAAATAGGTTTTGGGACAAGCTCTATCGACAACATACGAATTTTTTTATGCATTTGTTACCTACAATTAAAATTTTTGGCCGACACAAGCCATAACCTGCAAAGTTTTCGTGTAATATTTTCCTCAGACATTGTATTAGTGTAAAACTTGTAGAATTTACGACATTTTTATGAATATATTAATCGAATTACCATTAGGTACCTGCTACAGATCTATAATATATATATATATTGTTCACTGGACCAAAAAGCAATATCTGTTATAAATTACCAAATAAATAATTTATTCTTGTGATGACGTGACGTTACCTTAAGTTTAATATAAAATGTGGGTATTGGTTATTAAAGGAAATATCGTTATATAGCATATACGTTTAAATAGATGCATATTGTATTAGTTTTAAAAGATGTATAGACATGATTACTTAAATCTATAGTAAGAAATTTTATGTTAAATGCCAGAAAAACTAGACTCAGCCTTGACAAATAATAGTTTAGGTCAAAGTGTCACTATATTGAATTCAAGCTCTTTGTCATCAGTTATGCAAATTTGCATGTGGTAAAGCGGATGTGAATAAGTTGTCTAAAGTTTTATTTGTTTTCAAATAAGTAGGTTACATAAGCACCCTAATTACACACTATCAATCTCAATCTGAATCATATTTAAGGATATTGCTAATCCATTATTTAAGGATATTGCTAATCCATTGCTTCATATGTTCGAAAAATGTGTCTGCTCAACAATGTAAATAACGCAATGTACGTTGTTGAACTGTCAAAATATAAACCCATGCGGGCTTTTGAAGGCTCACTTATATTTTTATAATAGATTTACTTGACTTTACAAAGTTGCATTTTTTTTCAAAAGAAAACCTAGTATTTTATCTATATCTTTTGAAGGCTCACTTATATTTTTATAATAGATTGACTTGACTTTACAAAGTTGCATTTTTGTCAAAAGAAAACCTAATATTTTAACTATATCTTTTTCTTTTTTTGCTAATACCAACTAATTATTTAAAAAACGGCCATAAATTGAATAAAATAAGTAATAATAGAATAACAGAAGAATCTTATTAATATGCCTTAATCTGTAGTTAAAGATATTGTCAAACCTATTTTTTTTATTGTGCTCCATGCGAAACTATCTTTTGGTAACAGATATTTAATAGTCTTTATTTAAAATTAAAATCAATGTACTTACATAAAGCACAACTTTACATAATTATTATTTTATTAGATTAAATTTACTTTTTCTAATAAATTTTGACATTCAAAAGTGCTTAGAGATAAATGTAGCTAATAAAAGTTCTGTCTACAAATATTGGAAACTGAAAGCTGGTTGGCTGTAATTTGTTCATAAGCGGATTTTCCGGGAAGCTGCAAACGTAAAAGATACTGTTCACTTATACCTATAAATAATAAATAATGTGTAATATTCAAAATCAAAATCAAAATGTTGTATTTCACATAAACCTACATGGGCACTTATGAAACGTCAGAAGCTAGGTTCACGGTTCCAATTGGTCGTTTCCTATGGAGAAGAACCGACAAGAAACTCCATGGTTACTCTTTTTAAAAATAATTGGCTTTTACAATGTTTCCAGATTACAGTAGGTATGGGAGGACAGCGCAGGCCTGTCCACAAGTACCAAGTACTTGATAAAATAGAAAATGGTCTACAGATCTAAAGTCTATAAGGCCTACAAAGTCCATATTAGATATTAATAACCGCTCGGTCTATATAAGCTACTTCGTTGTAGAATATCTTCAAGATTTTAATACTACTTTTTAATACGCTTTTTTCCAATTGGTCGTTTCCTATGGAGAAGAACCGACAAGAAACTCCATGGTTACTCTTTTTAAAAATAATTGGCTTTTACAATGTTTCCAGATTACAGTAGGTATGGGAGGACAGCGCAGGCCTGTCCACAAGTACCAAGTACTTGATAAAATAGAAAATGGTCTACAGATCTAAAGTCTATAAGGCCTACAAAGTCCATATTAGATATTAATAACCGCTCGGTCTATATAAGCTACTTCGTTGTAGAATATCTTCAAGATTTTAATACTACTTTTTAATACGCTTTTATTAGGTCGACCTGTATGTAACTAAGTAATGGAATCTAAGGTAACTAATTTAACCATCTTCCAAGGGTCGTAGCGTAATGAAAATTGGCAGCTGTATAGTTCTGATGACAATACAATAATATGGTACTGTCGAACTGATCTGATGATGGAGCCGGAAGATATGAACTGGAACTTCATGATGGAAAATCGTATCATAGCTGTTTTGGATTTCTTAGAAAAGTCTTGTAATGAACTTAGACCACGATTAGGTTTCAAGATCTGATGATGAAGCCGGAAGATAGGCAATGGCATTCCATGATAGAATATCGTATCATAGTCGTGTTTGCACGCGTGTTTTTCTAGTGTTTTTAAACTATTAATTTATTATAAGACATGTATAGGTGCACCTATAGCCATGTTTAATACGAATAAATTAGTTATCCGAACACTAGCATTGATATACTTATCTAATAATATCTATGCAGACAGGTCATCATCTGCCTAGCCTTTTCCCAATTATGTTGGGGTTGGCTTCCAGTCTAACCGGATGTAGCTGAATAGCAGTTTTTTACATGGAGCGACTGCCTATCTGACCCCCACTACCCAGTTAGTGGGTAAAACCACAGAATATAATACTAATAGTTAATAGTAATTACCCTTGGTAAGATTGGTTGTCAGACTTTCGGGCTTCAGACTACTCGTAACGACTGTCACCCGAGGCACGGAGGGGTCTCGGTATGTAACGATGGACACCCATCCTCAGACCAACCGCGGCAAGCGTAGCTTAACCTGATCGATCAACCAGTACGTAAGGCTGTAATTATTTAGCCACGGGCCCCTCTATGCAGACAGGTGTCGAACTCAATTGAATTAATTTACATAAGTTTCCCATTTTGTTTAGGTTAGTCGAAAATATTTCTTTATTATGATGTCACACTAAGTATTTTATGAGATAATTAGTATTATGAAGTATGTTATATTCATGGCTTGGTAACTACATATTTTGCATGTAATTTAATATTCATTTGGTCCGCCGCCGTCCGTAGCACGCTGAGAAAAGCTCGTAACTATTCATAAGGTTCTGGGAAATTACCGTTGTAGAAAAATGCACAGAAATAACTACTCATAAAAATATTTATAAAATTATAATATAACCTGTGAAGCACGAGGATAGCGTGAGGTTCAATTCCCAGGTCGGGAAAAATGTGATTAGGTTTCCCATCAGGAATTTCTCAGTAGCAACTGCCTGGAGTCTAGATGGGAATAGGCTCGCCCCGCATTACATGGGACTTAAAAACATAAGCGGCCAAATGTGGGTGTTCTATAGGTATACCTCTGTCTCACCTTTCAGGGAAACAAGGAGTGATCTTATGTTTCATGTTATAACCTGTGGATTCGCACTCCATTGCAAAAAGCAGCGATCTGTGACAACTTGGCAAAACTATTCCGCGTAGCACTGTAGTTGTGTGACCTAGCACCTCAACAAAAGACACATCACAATCTTGTAGTACCTTTTTTCACATAGAAAACCCTGCTTTTTCATTTTACTTCTCATAACTTAAAATATCTCTGCATTGATTAGACCAATAACAACGTATAACAACCCATTACAAGAAAAGTAATTGTGGCGGTACTCATAAATAACCTAAGGCGAAAATTCCAGTAATCTGGTACCAGTTAATTGAACGACTTTTATACATTGGATGTTGTAACACTTACTTGTTGCACCTAACATGTGGAAGCGGGCACCATGGTCAAGTTCATCGCACCCGCATCGCTGACCCCAGTCTGGGCGTGGTGGTTGCGCAACCGTCGCGACCACGCCATCCATTGTAGCATCTCTAGCCATCCTACATATGAGTCGTGACCTTGCCCATACTTTCTATTTTACCATAGATCTTATATAATATCAGTTTGCCGGCATAATGCTATTATTCGTTTGTCGTTAAACTCAAAAAAGATCAAAACTTTGATAGTAATATTAAACCTTTGTTAAGTAACAATTAGTGAACTTTCATATACTTACTTTGAGAGCTAAGAAAAGAATGAAGCATCAGCTATTTGGACAAAATTCAACCTTTTGCGACTCCTGTTTTCTATTAAAACATTTGTATTGATAAAGCTGACCTAAACCCTACTCACCTGTAGCTAATTCAGCAAAACAACTAAATAAAAAAATAAAATTGTTTATTGTGTCTCAAACGGTTGCATTTACAAATGTGAATGAAACAGCCCCAGTAAGTAATGAATAATACTTGTGTTGGGGTTGTCTCATAGCTTCAACAAAACAATTATAACCATAAATGAAGCTTCAGGTTGTGTTATTTTATATAGACATAACAGAATCAATCAATCGCTTGAGCTCCGTTTGTTTATCGCATACCACAGTCATTCCATCAATAATATAACTAGATCTAATTCCGCTGGAACGCGTTCTGTATTGCAACATCGTAGTATTGAGTGGTCACGACTCACGATGCGACCGGTCGGTCGGTCGACGGACCCACGTCCGCCCTCGCGTCGCAGCTACAGCCTCCCAACAAATTATCCACACCTCAACTACCAAGCCTATTGCTTTGATAGAGCTCGGATATCTATGGATAGAGCACATTTTTAATTGTAGCTAACAAAACACTAACATGTTATTTTCTTTGGGCCTTCTTCTTACTACATTTTATTCACTTGACAGAAATAATTACTTAGATTTCAACCCATTCGTTATTACAGTAAATCTCATAAACTCATAAGCCTTTTCCTTGTTCCAGGTATTATTGCTGGCTCTCGGAGTAGTCGCAGCCGACGTTAGTCACCTTGGCTACCAGTACAAAGTGCCACAGACCTCGTACGGCATTCCTTCCTACCAAGGTGCAGGAAGCTCCGGTCAGTACAACACCGCCTTCGCTGGCAACCATGGTCAACAAAACACCGGCTACCAAACAACGTCTACCGGCTCTGGATATTACCAAACCTCCGGCACCAACAATCTCCACCATACCTCCGGCTCAAACAATCTCCACCAAACCGGATTTCAAACTCAATATGACGCCTCAAGCCAGTACCAAGCTGGTCTTAACAAATACCAGAACTACTATCCAGTGCAGCACCAGCCCGCTCAAGTGTTCAAACACTTCTACGTGCATGCCGCCCCCGAAGAACATGAAGAAGTCAAGCCCCGTGCCCCCATTGTACTGCCTCCTCCCCAGAAACATTACAAGATCATCTTCGTTAAGGCACCCACCGAACCTAGACAACCTCAAGTAATTGCTCCTATCCAGCCTCAAAACGAGGAGAAGACCATTGTCTACGTTCTGGTTAAGAAACCCGATGATCAAGCCGAGGTTGTCCTTCCTAAGATTGAACAGAAGCCTCCATCCAAACCTGAAGTATACTTCATCAAATACAAGAACAGGGATGACTCCCAGGCTGTGATCAACAACATCGTTCAGGGATACGACAACGGGGGCCATTCTGTGTCAGTGAACTCAGGAGTAGGCGGGGGTACCTCTTCTTTCTCGTCGGATCTCGGCGGTGTACAGTACCAGCCGACAGTCCAGCAGGGAGAGTCCACTGGGTCTTTCGGTCAATCCTTCGGTCTGAGCTCGGCGTCTGCTAACTCCGGTGGCAGCCTGGGCTCGTCCAACTTCGCCAGCAACATTGCATCCCCGGTCACGATCAGCAGCACGGCCTCCAGCGTGGGTTTCGACAGTGGCGCTATCTCTACTAGTCAGGGTGTCCCACACGAATCCTACGGACCTCCTAAATTCAGGGTAAACAACTAAATAAGAGCTACTACTTAAATTAACCTACGTGTATTAGATTATGTTATGTATGTAACGGATTAATAAATGTGTTTATACCTACATCGACCTACTTTTCTTTTCCTTTTTTTATACATACATACATACATAAATTCACGCCTGATAGGGGCAAGCAGAAACTACAGAACGTCCCCTGCTACGATTCGTATGAACATAAACGAAGCAAAAGGATTACTTTATGTAATACGAGCTGGTGTCCGCAACTCCATGTCAATGCGCGTATTTTGCGTAAGGACTACCTTTTGTACACGCTCGCCAACTGCAAGTCCTGCGCACCTGACCTTTCTGAAGAACATCATCAATAATATAAATAATAGTATGGTGAAGTACTTCCCCAGATAAATTTCTTCAGCTCTTGTTCTGCTAAAATTGAGTAAACTGAGCCTTCTATCACAATCAACGATCAAGTAGAGTCACCAAGTGACAAGGCAGGAAAATAACTATAAAGGACAATAGCCCTTTTCTCGATATCACTAAAATGTATATATAAAACAGAAAAATAAGACACTGTTGCAGTAGGTATACCAAATCAGAATAACAATAAGCATACCCTACATACGTCAATTGTATTATTGGATTCCTAGTCGTACATGTACGCAAAACTGATAAAATCCCTCAAACGTCGACAACGTATTATTTGTTCAGAGCATTCAATTTTATCGCAGCTAATTTAACGAGCAATATTGTAGGAATTCCTACGCACAAGAAACGCCAGCTGATTATTATTTATAATATTTAGTATCGGAACTAGCCATTGCAATTGAAGTTGGCACATTATTGGCATTTTAATAGCGGGCTCATCCGCATAACTCCATCACGTTATCTTGATTTATGGCAATACGTACTTTCATTTGTGCGAACCAGAGTCCAGAACATGGCGTACATAGAGTGGTTAATTTAGTTAGTAAATGCGTTATGTGCCGATGTATTTCATTCATGATGTGCATTGTTTATGAATGGAATGGTTCTATTTCGGGGCAGCGGCGCGTGATAGCTTAATATCGAGCATTACGAGACTTGGTTGATTGAGTGGTTATTCACGGATGCACTTTCCTGGAGCTCGCGTGGAATGCCGTGCGCGCAGCCCCCGGCGCCGGCGCCACATTAATTCCCGCGCTCGTCCATACGGAACGCTCCACACTCAACACTTCAGGCGCCGAACCAACTACATCTCATTGTATCTACTTATAAACGCTTCCAAATAAAATGTAATAGCTGCGTCTCAGATTACCGTCTTGTGAAATAAATAATTCTGCGTACCTTTTACAACTATTATACTTATGCTTCAGCAATAGACCAAATCTTTCTAAAATACCGATGGAACAACATTTTTACATGATAAACATTAAGAACATGTAAGATTCGTCGTCATAAACCCCGTCATCAATTGACCCCACGGCCCCACCTATATCCCATCTACGACCACTGCCTACCAGGAGATAGATGAATAGGATACACCTTTCGTAGTATTTATAACACGGACACTGATTTCACCTTACAGCAACTGTGTAACTTGGGATATCTACCAAAGAACGATGGGACTTAGCGTCCCCAAAATTGAAACCTAGTCAACAGACTTGAGACGTATCTCATTAAAAAGTTCTTGGCTTACTGATCATTCTTTACTATGGCAACGACCGTAAAAAGTATGGGATTTCTGGGAAAAGAAGGAAATGTAATGGTACTGCTGTAGTACAAAATAAGTTTAATTATTCAAAAATAAGTGAATATCGTTTTGGTTCCTGCCGGTCGATTCTGTAAAAATCTCACCGTGAAAACTTAGGTGACGTGAGTTTGTTTTTACTAGGAATAGACACTATTGACAGCTCACTCCATGCTCACTTCACCTAAGTTTTCACGGTGAGATGGTTACAGAATCGCACCGCTGCTTAGATACTTCGTATTGTATTTTATTTTTCATGACATAACGTATTCACGCTTGTATACTCCGTAGGTATAGGTAGAAATTTTGTATATCTAAATGAAACTGAAACATGTTTTTTCAGGAAACCCCATTTATATAAGACTTGAAACAAACGGTTTATTATTTTGTAGCTCATAACAAAAAATATATTATGAGATAAAAAAAATATGAACAGACGCGCCAGCACATCGAGCTACCCGAAACTGACAAATTTTCTCAATCAACTTTGAACGTTATGCTTTAGCGATAAAGTTGAAAATCTACTAAAGAAATTTGACAGATTTTAGTACCTTGATGTGCTGGCGTATGTACGTTGGATCAAAAATAAGTTGAGGACGGGGTCTATTGGTACTTAGCCCATCGTCCTTCAATATTCGTAACGTATATTTAAACTGGATTGATACAAGCAAAATTGTTGGAGGTCAGCCAGGCTAGAAAGAATAACGAAACCGGTTTAGCTTCATAATAGCTTAAGTAAATTACTTTCATTTGCAGGAGACACGTGTACCTTACGAAAATCATGCGTAAGGAAACTTACTACTTACTCGTAGTTTCAGTATTGTTACGCCCGGGTTGTTACATCCGTCTTGTATGACGGATGTAACAACCAACCTTTTGTTAATCATTTTATGAAAACTTAAACACTAAATCAGTGTTATACCCAGTAGGCTGCCATGGAGCACACCAGAAAAATTATTAACTGCTCATTATTGACAAGACAATGGGCTTCATTTTAACAAACTGACTTTGTTATGTTAGATAGTCTCAGGAAATATCAAGAACACACCTAATGTTCATAGGTTCTGTACCAACAAGAATGAGCACCGAAAAGTGTTAAAGGCATTCGCCAAATCGAGAAATATACAAAACTTCAGTCAACTGACAAACTGATTGCATGCAATTATGTTACTTGTATACAAGTACTTAAGTAATACTTTATTTTCTAGAGATATCCTAATGCTGCAGGAAAGGGACTTCTTCGAAAGAAGGAGCATGGTATCGTCTGCAAAAGTATGCATGACGTACTCGTAAGTAGGTGGAGGGACAAGGCGAAATCATAATGGTGGTATGCAGCTTATACAAACTTTCTTTTTTATATTCTAAGTTCAATTTCAAAATTAAATTAAATTTAAAAATATATACTATGTCCTAGGTTAAAATATAGGTCTTCCGTTTTATTATTAATATAGGTACTGATTAGATTAAGTATTTCTTATCTATTGCATTTCACATCTAATATATAAAATTCTCGTGTCAGTGTTTGTAACAAAACTCCTCCGAAACGGCTTGTCCGATTCTTATGAAGTTTTGTGTATATATTCAGTAGGTCTGAGAATAGGACGTAAACTATTTTTCATACCCCTAAGTACTAAGGGTGGTCCACCCCAATTTTTTTTATTTTTTGGTCAACATTTTTTTTATTTTATTTTTTTATGATTCGTCACCAGTCAAGACCGAGTCGGACTCACGCACTGAGGGTTCCGTACCATCATTTTTTTAACTTTTCATCGGCGAGGCCTATATTTGTCAGAGAATTTAAACACTGTGCACTGCGGTGTAAAATATTACAGTTTTTTGTCAGCCGACCCGTCTCTTGACCGATAGTGGAACTAATGTAACTTTTGTTGATGATTTCTGAAAAAGTGTGCTATTTACGGTAAGAGTAGGGTAGGAGTAGGGTAGGAATAGGGTAAGAGTAGGGTAGGAGTAAGGTAGGAGTAGGCTAGGAGTAGGGTAGGGGTAGGGCAGAGGTAGGGTAGGGTAAGGGGTACGACACCACGCGAACGAAGTCGCGCCGGGCAGCTAGTTTTTTAAATATGTATTTCACATTTATTATTAAAAACAATCAGAATCAGTATTAACGTAAAAATAAAAGAAATCACAGCTAGGTAAAACTCTAGTCATAAAAGAACAACATTATAATAATGTTTGCGCTGGAGGTGCTGATAACAAAAGTTTTATAGTTTAATACAATGTTGCACGAACCTCTACAACTTTATACAATATTTGCGTTTTATGTTGTGTGCATTCGAAGCATTTCTGTAACTAGCATAGAGCGTCTCATTTGCGAAAGCAGCACATATAAACCGATCCAGGGTTGTTTAGGCACGTTTATTTTACCTAATGTTGTGCTGACTACCTCACATTGCGCTGAAAAGTGTAACTCTGTAGGAAACTTGTCTATTGTGCAATCTTTTATTCACCCACATTACAGGAACTATGTTCATGGAAACAATTTTGTTGCACGAAATGACATTGCGTTAGTTATTACTCGACAAGAAAAGAGAAAAAGAAAGCTTATGAAATTGAGTGCTCTAGATAATCTGTCTACTATTGGTCTGAAAGCGCTGATTCCCATAATGGACGCAGATAAGCCGAGATTAGCAGTAACGTCTGTTGAACGTTGTTACATAGAACAACCATTTGGATATTATGTTTGCGCCTCCAACAAAGTCACAAAACGGACTATACAAGTTTGTCGAGAGAGACAAGAACAAGGTGTGCCATTACTAATAGAAGACAGAATATTTGGCATAATGGGCATTACCGATAAGGACTGTTGTAGACTTCCTCAACGTAGTTTTACTGCACTAAGTCCTGCACTTTATTGGATAAGTGAAACTGTCAGAAACCTCGGTTACGACGATGCGGTAATTACTACATTGCACGATAGGACTTCTTCGCGTCGTCCTACTACTACAACTACTCCTACGACAACTACTCCTACTACAACAACAAACAATACTACTACAACAACAACCACTACTACTACAACAACAACCACTACTACAACTACTCCTATTACAACAACTACTACTACTATGCCAGATAAAAATCCTCCGACATATCTACATACTTCTGATCCCTATCCCACCAAACCTCCTACTAAGCGTCCTAAAGCTTCTAATCCTTATCTCACCGGAACTCCTCCTTTTGGTTCTGATCCTTACCCTGCCGTTACGCCTCCTCATTTTACTGCTTATCCCCTTGTTGCTAGTCTTCCAACGTTTCCTCGTCGTCGTACTTTCGATCCTTACCTTATTGTTCCTCCAACTTTTCTAGCTCCTGATTCTTATCCTATTTTTATTTCTCCAGGGCCTAAGGCTCTTCATTATACACATCGTACTCAAACTGCTGCATTTCCTCCCATTCCTAATCATTCTTATGTAGCTGGAACCATACCAAGGGTTCCTTTTCCTTTAGATCCTAATTTTTATCCCCTGAATGTCCTTCGTTTATCTCCTAAAAATGTAAAAACAAGAAGACAAGAAGGAAACAAAAGGAATGCAATAGATTACTTTAGTAAGTGAGTGAAAAAATATAATATCACTTTAAAATAAGTAATTTTATAAGACAAGATGTCTGTCCAGTGCTGTTGCTTCTACCTAACTTGTATGTTCAAAGATGAACCAATTATAAGAACACGAAATTATATATGTACAAAAACAGAAAAACTCATTAAATTAGTGCCATACCATTTGTGCCATTGGCTACCTCAAGCAGAACAAGACAACAATAGGGAAGTCTTCTGCGCCAAGGAAGACTGCAAAACATACTACAAAACAAACTACAATTACAATTATTCCTTTCGTCAAAGTTCTTGAAATTAATAAGACAACCAACGTTATGGACTGGTTCAGTGTAATTGTTAAACATAAACTGAAGATTATGACATCTGAGTTCTACATAGTTATTACAAAAAAGACGGAAGGGGTATGCCTCAGTGTCAAATTAAAAGGTCAGTAGTGGTGCGTAAATCTTAGTTGCATGTGTTGAACATTTCTAGTTTTATGACTTTTTGTACCTATATGTAACTTCCAATAATTTTGCAGTAGGATAAGCAATATCATAACAAATTCAATTGTATTTTGATTTATGAATATAACTTGCCGTCCTTAACTATAACAGCAATAATTCAACATAGCTATTAAAGTCTCAAGTCCTCAAAGTAGTTGCAGCCTTATTCTGAAAAAATCTCATTGTGAAAACTTAGGTGAAGTGAGCTTGAAGTGAGCCGTGAAAAACACAGAGATGGTTTTGTTTCATCTACAAAACCATCTCTGAGTCTGGAGGCATCTACCTAACTTTATAATTTTCTATTTCCTTTTTTATGTGAATGTGTATTGAATTATTGTAATTGGTTATTAACCGCGTTACTTAAAATTAATAAATAAATAGAAAAATATAAGGCCGAACAAAAATCTCAGTAAAATCAGAAATGTGAAACATTTAATTCGCTTTATTTTATATTCCTGTGCGCCACGGCCACAAATGAATGAATTTCGTGCTTTTATTCTTGTTATAATCTGTTTGGATGAGCTGTGTTATGTATGAGTTATTACTACCTCATAAACAGTTTCAAGGTAGTCCATATTGGCACCCTGTATATTATGTATGTACTATGTATTTACTACAAACTGGTGTTACTAATAAAGCTTAAGGGGCTTACAGGACCTAAACGCAAAAAACGCATGTTTAGAAGCAATAAAAGTATAATTATAATCGACTACGGTAAACAAAAAAAATCAGAAAAATATGTGTTATTCTTCTGGATATATCCTAGGTTGATAGTTTGTTGAAAACATAATACAACTAATTTGATATTATAGAAAAAAATCATGATGATACGTCTAAAAACTTTCTTTTTACAATAAAAACCATACTAATATAAGTACATACAATCACTCAGATTTTTTTTGTCAGATTATTCTACAAGCAACATACTAAAACACTAGGTTTTTAGTCCAAACAATAGATTTTTTGTAATTAAATAATTGCTTCATATTTTGCAATAATTTACCAGTATTGTCATCGCGCTTCTCTTTCTTTTCTATGCAGTCCGACAGTGACCGCGCTTTAGGTCATGTAAGCCCCTTTAAAACTATGTGAGAAGCCCTTCATTTTGCACTAGTAGGACAATCGCCCAGTGGCGTAGCATAGTAAAGGCAGCAGGGGCAGCCTGCCTCAGGCGGCACTTTTAGGGGACAGCAAAATTTCACAGTAAATAATATCTTAAAATTTGAACCATTTAATTTCATCCGTACTGTTATAAATGCGAAAGTGCGTCTGTCTGTTACCTCTTCACACTTAAACCGCTGAATCGATTTAGATGAAATTTGGTAAGTATAGAGATAGTTGAGTCCCGGGAATGGACATAATATAGTTTTTATCCCGACATTCCCACGAGATCGACGCTTCAGCGGGTGAAGCCGCTGAAGTATTTAGTAGGCGCTGGTAGTATTTTAATAAGCCAGACGCTATCATCTCCGCGAATTATGGCCCTGTGGCCTTTCGTGCGGACGTAACAGCTGTCCGGTCGCTAATGACTTATTCTACCAACAAAATGCGAATATAAGACCCTATTGCTCATGAAGGTGTACCCGGACTGCTTGTTGGCAGTGCAGATGATGTTGAAGACTTGTCGCTCGTCCCCTCATTCAGTGGCGTTGGCAACGCTATGCAAGGTACCTTTCCTCAGTTCTTTTCGCTCGCACCAATTACAACTTTGCAAGACAACCTCGGGATGTTCTTACTCTCCGAGGGATACGTTTCCTCATGGAGGTGAAGATCGAGCTCTGCAAATGCGGGAACTGGAGCTTTTTCAATCACAGAATTCAAACAGAACAGAATTCAACTTCAAAGAAAGTTTCATTGATAGATCGGCAGTCGTTCATCATCATCATCATTTCAGCCGAAAGACGTCCACTGCTGGACACAAGCCTCTCCCAAAAGGGGGAGGGTTTGCCATAATCGCCACACCTGGCAGGCGGGTTGGCGATCGCAGTATGGTATGGTGGTGGAATGCATAGAGAACGCTGCTGCCCATTCTCCGGTTAGACCCTTAGTCGCCTTTTACGACACCCACGGGAAGTATGGGGTGGTGCTATTCTTTAAGTCCGGCACCACACAGACGATCGTCTGTGTGGTGCCGTTCAATTCACATTGTGATTATTCAATGAACTTTGTTAAAAATTCTATTGTTCGTATACCTACGCGTAGCGTATTCGACTATGACTATGATGTATTAACAAAACTAGTTGAGCAAACTTAGTTATTCATTGATAGTTTCACGCGAAAATAGATAATTAAAACACGTGAAACTATCAAAAACTTTGCGCAACTCATTACAATTCGTTATCCCTTTTACCTATATCAATGTAAGTGGCACACGCTTTTTAATAAATGTGATTATTATATTGTAAAAAAAACTGGCCATGTGCGAGTCGGACTCGCACACGAAGGGTTCCGTACCATAAGGCGAAAACGCCGAATAAATCACGTTTGTTGTATGGGAGCCCCCCTTAAATATTCATTTTATTTTGTTTTTAGTATTTGTTGTTATAGCGGCAACAGAAATACATAATTTGTGAAAATTTCAACTGTCTAGCTATCACGGTTCTTGAGATACAGCCTGGTGACAGACAGACGGACAGACGGACAGACAGCGAAGTCTTAGTAATAGGGTCCCGTTTTTACCCTTTGGGTACGGAACCCTAAAAACATTTCAAATACCCAATAACCAATAGGCAATAGTGATCATAGTTCTTGCTGAAAAGTTCTTTAGAATTACTAAGTATCTAAGTCTTAAAATACCTAGAAACGTGAACAAGCGTGTTTTTTTTGTGCTCCCTTTTTTTTGAGGATGGGTGTTCATCAAATGACCCCCCCTCCCGCTCTGTGTGGAGCGGATGGGGGTTTCAGACTCTTACTGACTAAACCCACCTATGTTCCTTCCTTAGCCCTTTATGTTCCGGGCCAGCGGTAACCCTTTCGGACAATCCCGCTGACTTTTGTGCCCCCCACAAAAAAAACCCGTGCACAAAAAAACACGCTTTTATCAGTTAACACTTATCAGCTATCACGCACTAAAAATGATAAAATAATTAAATTGAGTTAGATTAGGTTAGGTTAGGTAAAAAAAAAAAAAAAAATGTTATAAGGGCTGGTGTCCACAGCTCCACGTCAATGCGCGTAAGTATTTTGCGTACGGTAAATTGAATTCTAAAAGCGTGGAGCGCTTTTTGAATTAATTATAACTAATTGCGCTCCAGGCTTTTTGAATTCAATGGTTACAAGTGAAGCTAATAAAAGAAAAAAATTTCTACACATGAAATTTTTCATAACCAGCTGAAAATTTGCATACGTATTCAGAATAGTGTCTAGATTATTGTCACATGAGTAGAGAAAATGCCATAAGTCATCACTGGCAACACTCAAAGACTTTCGTCTAGAGACACTGCGGTATGTGAGAGAGTTATAGGTATTGCTTAGCTTCCCGAACGCTGCCGATTAATCTCTTTCTCATTCAACGATTAATCTCTTTCTCAAAGTTGGACCTACCTAACTGGACTGTTTGTCCCTGTCCCAGGTAATTATAATAAACGGCAACAACTACGAATGTAGAGTCCCATCTTCATGAGAGTGTCACATGGGCATTTGACATGACCATTGTTTTGTCCATGTTTATTTTGTGAACCACTCTTTCGGAAGCTCTACTCTGCTCTACTGAGGCCATCGAGGATTGTACTGAGATTCACCATAGCCTCAGCCATGACTACTATATCGTGGGCAAACCGAAGGTGAGTGATGTACTCTTCATTGATGTTGATGCCTAGCCCTCTGCAGTCTAGAAATTTAAATACATCCGCCAGTGCAGCGGTGAACGGTTTCGGAGAGTTAACGATTCCGTGCCTCACACCTCGGTGCAGAAGGATAGGTGCGTTTTCGATGTACCGATAGTAAATCTGGCACCGCTTGATTTGGGCTGTAGCCCAAGTCTCGATCAAATCGAAGGTTTTCTCGTAGTCCACGCTAAGCAGACGGAGGTTCAAACAGCTTCTGGAGGGCCTTAAGAATGTGTTTTCCACCGGCCTTCAAGCCTACGGCCTTCGGCCGTAATTCCGTCATCGGCGGGCGCCTTGTTGTTTTTAAGCTGCTTCATAGCCATTCTAATCTCTTTCAGGCTGTTGTTTTGTTTTCGGCATAGTGTCAGGTCAATCTATCACTCCGGTTGTTTCAGATTAGCAACGGGGTTACTGGTTTACATATACCACTGTCCATATAACCCTGAAACCTTTTTATGTTCCTCAAAAGTTTAAGTTTGGAGGATACGACTCTGCTATCTTCGATCTTCAGGTTCGTAAGCTGGCTTTGCCCAATAGTTGTTGTTCCGCTGCATTGGTCCTTAATATGTTCAGTAACAAAGCAGGGAAAATATCAAAAAACAGCATATAGATTCCATAGTATCAACAATAAAGATCACTCAAACATTGTTAAAGGCCTATGATAAATCGAGAAATATGAGGCAAGGATGGGTCACCGTGACATATTCTGTCAGATCAATAGTTGCACCTGCATCTGCAGTTAAATGATAAATGATTTATTTTCTGTAAGTAGGTTTTTACAAACACTTTTACACGTCATCATATTTTTTAACTAGATAGAGAGGTGGTCGGCGTTTCCTATCTGACTACTCTGAGAAGAAAGGCCGAAACAAACTCAGAGGTCACATTCTCTTTCAAAGTCCAGACAAAATCTTGGTCAGATCCTGTAAGATCCTGTAATCATGTAGATTGATGTCTGAAATGGTCTTTTGAGGAAAGAACCACACAGATTGAGCTGACCTGTCCAATCAGTGCACGCATTTGTCAAAAATCGTGCAGCTCAACTCAGAAATTGAGGAGCTCAACGATTCGACGAACAATACCAAAGAAAGGACATTTGGGTAGGCCGCGTAAATTACTCAAACTGCCAGATCATGATTAAAACTAAGAAGGAAAACAGAAAAAAATGACCCACATAGTCCTCACATTCACAATAATTAAATGAAAAATAAAAAAATATAAAATACTTTACAAAGTAAATATTCATGTCATTGTCTAAATAAAATTCATCAATTTCAATGTGTATATAAAAAAATCCGGACATAATCTTTGAGGACCATGTAGATTAGTGTCTGAAATGATCTTTTGAGGAAAGAACCACACAGATTGAGTGGACCTGTCCAGTCAGTGCACGCATTTGTCAGTAACCGTGCAGCTCAACTCAGAACTTAAGGAGCTCAACGATTCGACGAACAATACCAAAGACAGGACATTTGGGTAGGCCGCATAAACTACTCAAACTGCCAGACCATAATTAAAATGAAAACAATGACCCACATAGTCCTCACATTCCACAATAATTAAAATAATATAATACTTTGTACAGTAAATGTACATGTCATTGTTTAAGTAAATAGATACTTAAAAAAAAATTAAAGTGTAAAATAGCAAAATAACATTCACTGTCTAGACCTATTGGAGCAGCTCAATCCCAAGCCTTTTTGTCCTCAATATAGTCTTTTACAGTATAATAGGCTTTCTGGCATAGTTTTCGCTTTATAAAAGATTTGAATTTATTAAGGCTTATTTCTTGAATGTGGCTAGGAATTTTATTATAAAAACGTATACATTGGCATCTAAACGAGCCACCTATTTTCTTGAGCCTTGTTGTAGGAACAACAAATTTGTGTTTGTTCCTAGTATTTATATTATGGACTAGCTTCCGCCCGCGACTCCGTCCGCGCGGATGTCGGTCTTCGCGTGGATGGTTTATTTCTCCATTGTGAGTAACTCTGACAATGACATCTTATAAATATCTATTGGACCCAAATACGGCTAAGCCTATAATAATTAAGGAGATCCCTCTATTGAGCTACTGCTGTTGAGCTCGCGTTCTGTAGTAAGTATTTTTTTCATAGTAATTCCGACCTTGAGTAGCATGTAGCAGTAAATTACTGACAGTGACGAAAAGTTTGCAATAATAAAAAAGTGATCGTGACAATGCGACAGAAAGTTAATTGAGAGCTTCAGCATACACAACATTGTTAGTGAGCTCGTCCGGAATATGAACATGAAGATTTCTTGGACTGCTCACACGGGAAAGAGCTAGGTACGTAAAGTTGCCCGTGTGAAAAACAACTCGCGGTAAGATCTACGCCAGCAACTCCTAGGGTCTGACCTTGAGCCTTATTTATTGTCATGGCGTAACACAAAGCTACAGGAAACTGTATTCTCTTAAATTGAAATGGAAAATTATCCACTACGGGTAATGCAACGTGTGTTCGCGGTTCTACAGAACAACGTCTATGAATAAAACCGAAAAATAAGATTTTTTTTTCTACGTATTTTTCCAGGATAAAAAGTATCCTATTTTATGCCCAGGATAATAAGGTATAATTATACCAAGTTTCATCGAAATCGAACCGTTAGTTTTCACGTGATGCCTGCATATACAGACAGACAGACAGACAGACAGACAGACAGACAAAAATTTTTTTAATCACATATTTGGGTTTGGTATCGATCCAGCAACACCCCCCGCTATTTATTTTTTCAATATTTTCAATGTACAGAATTGACCCTTCTACAGATTTATTATATGTATAGATATCACTGCATTTTTTAAACAGATTAATATTTTTATGTGCATACAAAAGATTATCATAAATGTACTGAGAAGGCACAGTCATTATATTAATCTCTTTAAATTTGTCTCTGAGGGAGTGTCTGGGACTTAATTTATAAATGGAACTAATTGCCCTTTTTTGTAAAATAAAAATTGTCTGAATATGCGGCATTGCCCCAAAGCACAACAGAATACCGTACGACATCACACTATGAAAATAACTAAAGTAAACTAAACGGGCTGTCTCTAAATCAGTCAAATGACGAATTTTCCTAACGGCGTATGCTGCAGAGCTAAGCTTTTTTGACAATTTATCTATATGGGGGCCCCATTGAAGCTTGGCATCCAACGTTATGCCTAAAAATACTGTGGTATCTTCGGGTTTTAACTCTTCAGCCTTAATGAGAACACTAGTTTCTACTTGTCTAACGTGGGATATCGTAAACTTAATACATTTCGTTTTTTTCCGTTAAGAAGTAGGTTATTGACATTAAACCAGTTAACTACTTTTGCAAGGGCGTTATTTACATTGTCAGTAACCAGCTGCTGACGTTTGATTTTAAACAAAAGAGAAGTGTCATCTGCAAACAACACTATATCATGATTATCCTTTATGAGGTACGGCAAGTCATTAATATAAATAAGGTACAAGAAAGGACCAAGAATTGAGCCCTGGGGGACCCCCATTCTTACTACAGATCCGGGTGTACTTTTTCCGTTAACATCAACTCTCTGAATCCTATCACTCAAGTAAGAAGTAAGAAGATCCAGAGAGGCGACAGTTGACCGATCATGTCTTTCCAAACAGATTTCATGGCACAATTAAGAAGTGATGATGCTGCAGCTAGGAACTTCTTCAGTCGCAGGAGTCTGTTATCGACAACAAAAGTAAGATTACATGATGCTTACAATAAATCATATAATAATCTAATAAAACGTGGGTTTAATTTTTAGTGAAATATTTTTATGTATTTTTACAATATTTATAAAATAAAACAATTCTTATCTAGGTAAAAATTTGATCATAAAAGTACAATTACATATTATGTTTCCGATAGAGGTGATAACAGTTTTTTTTATAGTTTAAATAATTTTATATAATGTTGCACGAACCTCTACAACTTTATACAGTATTTGCATTTTGTGTTGTGCGCATTCAAAGCATTTCTGTAACTAGTATAGAGCGTCTCATATGCGAAAGCGACAGATATAAACCCATCCAGGGTTGTATAGGCACATTTATTTTACCTAATGTTGTACTGACTACATCATATTGCGCTGAAAAATGCGATTCTGTAGGAAACTTGTCTATTGTGCAATCTTTTGTTCACCCACATTACAAGAACTATGTTCATGGAAACAATTTTATTGCACGAAATGACATTGCGTTAGTTATTACTCGACAAGAAAAGAGAAAAAGAAAGCTTATGAAATTGAGTGCTCTAGATAATCTGTCTACCATTGGTCTGAAAGCGCTGATTCCCATAATGGACGCAGATAAGCCAAGATTAGCAGTGACGTCTGTTGAACGTTGTTACATAGAACAACCATTTGGATATTATGTTTGCGCCTCCAACAAAGTCACAAAACGGACTATACAAGTTTGTCGAGAGAGACAAGAACAAGGTGTGCCATTACTAATAGAAGACAGAATATTTGGCATAATGGGCATCACCGATAAGGACAGTTGCAGACTTCCTCAACGGAGTTTTACTGCACTAAGTCCTGCACTTTATTGGATAAGTAAAACTGTGAGAAAACTCGGTTACGACGATGCGGTCATTACTACATTGCACGATATGACCCACACTTCATATCGACGCTCCTTTAAAACTATTTTACCTACTTCTGCAACTTATCCTACTCAAACTTCACATCTTTTTAATCTTAATCCCTTTGGAAATCCTCGGGATGCTCCTGATCTTTACCCTGATTTTTATCCTCGTGCTAACGGTTATCGTAACCTTATTGCTACTCCTTCAAAGTTTAATCTATCTACTTTTGATCCTAACCTTATGTTTAGTCCTCCAAAGTTTTCTTCTCTATCTACTCTTGATCCTAACCTTATGTTTAGTCCTCCAACGTTTCCTCCTACATCTACTTTTGATCCTAACCTTATGTTTAGTCCTCCAACGTTTCCTCCTACATCTAATTTTGATCCTAAGCTTATGTTTAGTCCTCCAACGTTTCCTCCTACATCTACTTTGGATCCTAAGCTTACGTTTAGTCCTCCATCGTTTCCTCCTGCATTTACGCTTGATCCTAACCTTATGTTTAGTGCTCCAACGTTTCCTCCTACATCGGCGTTTGATCCTAATCTTATGTTTAGTCCTCCCACGTTTCCTCCTACGTCTACGTTTGATCCGAACATTAAGTTTAATCTTCCAACATTTCCTCCTCCATCTAAGTTTTATTCTAACCTTATGTTTAGTCCTCCGTTAAAGTTTCCTCCTCTATCTACTTTTGAACCTAACCTTATTGTTACAACGACGTTTCCTCCTCTATCTACTTTTGATTCAAACCTTTATATTACTCTTTCAACGTTTCCTACTCCTTCTGAACCTTATCCTTCTGTGGTTCCTTCAGGACGTACTCGAATTGGTCCATGGCGTACTATTCCGAGTAATTTTTATGTTACTGGAACCTTACCAAAGGATCCTTATCGTTCAGGTCCTAAGTTTCAATCTTCGAATGTTCGTTTATCTGCTCAAGATGTAAAAAAACGAAAGCAAGAAGAAAACAAAAAAAAGGCAATAGACTACTTTCGTAAAGCTCATAAGTCAATGAAAAATTTGAATATCGCTAACGACAATAATGCTTTTATAATACAAGACGTCAGTCCATTGCGGTCTATGCCTAGCGTCAGTATGTTCACAGTTGCACCAATCATGAGAACACGAAAGGATATATCTACAAAAATAGAAAAACGCATTAGCGCTATAACATTTGTACCATTGGCTACCTCAAGGAGAACAAGAACCACGACATTATCAAAGTCTTCTGCGTCAATGAAGACTGCAAGATTTACTACAAAACGTACTTCAGTTACATTACCTTTCATCAAAGTTCTAGAAAATAATAAGACAACCAACGTTATGGACTGGTTCAATGTAATGGTCAAACATAAACTGAAGAACACATCTGAGTTCTACATAGTTAGTACAACAACGACTGAAGCATACTACCCTCTCTCTTACCGACCTATTCTTAATTTCTTAGATCGTACGTAAACCTTAGTTTCATGTGTTGAACATTTAAATTGTTATGTTTTGACTTTTTGTAGGTACATAAGTAGATGTCGTAAACTTCAAATAACTTTGCAGTAGCAATATAATAAAAAAATTAAATTGTTTTTAATTTATGACAATAACTTGCCATCCTTAACTACCTAAAACCAGTGCCGGATTAACCCCTAAGCATATTAAGCAATTGCTTAGGGCATCACGTCTCGGGGGGCACCATAAACCAGGCGCAGTCCCTGGGGGGTCATGGGGTCATGACTCCCAAAATCATTCAAGCTATCAAGAGCCTGAATGATTGGGTTGTTGTCTTACTAACTTAAGGTGTGACGAGGAGTGGGTAGACCGCGAAATTCAAATTTTCTAACGTTTTTTGCAGTTTGCAGGTCAGTGTCAGGTAATATTTTGATCAAAATATGAATCGCGACAATAACAGGTACCTACATATTTAGAATATTATAATCATTAGAATCATTAATACATCTTTCTAAGTTAGGTTTCTACCATAAGCACAAAGTGCTAATGTATTAATAAGCACTTTCATTCTTCAGTCAACGCGCCTAATGAAGTTTTTACTTCAAAACAGCCTGTTATAAAATATAGAATCAAGGATGCAAGAGCGAGCGAAGCAAACTCGTATCGGGCACCCCGCTCGTACGTAAAGTTCGAAAGGCTTAGGCACAGAGTATACATTCATTGAGTCGTGGTCATTCGCAGTGTACAGACGTGCTCGTTAGCAATATTTAATAATTACCTAGTTAAATAGTAGTGACCTCCTTTAGTGCATTACCAACGTAATGCAACTGTAATTTTGCTTAGTGTGTAGTTTCAGTGTATAATGGACACGAATCATTGAACTATAACGCGATTGATGCCCTTCAGGAAAAGCGCGACCTGACGGAACATATTTCGGAGCTCAAGCAGACGATTAAGGACTCTGGTTCTGCAGGAAATGTTTCGTTTGCCGATATGGTGAAGAAGGGGAGCAAATGATTTCGTTCGACCGAACAATTTAAGCTCTGTAGCTATTTATCCCAACGATAAATTAAAGTCAAGTGATGTAACAAAAGACCTCGTGCAAAAATCATTCGCCCTGATAAAATGAAGCTGCATGTACGTGGTGTCCGAAAGACCAAAAATGGAGGCGTTATTATTAGTACAGAGACGAAATGTGATGCTGACAAGCTCAAGCACGCAGTTGAGCAATCTACATCCGGACTTACCGCCGACGAACCATACAAGGGCAAACCTCGGATCGTGGTTGTAGGTGTGCCGACTACTTTAGCTGAAACTGAAGTCTTCAGGTGCATTTATGAACAGAACGTAGCCGATAAGTTTCCAGCAATGCCTATGGAGTCCTTTTTGAGCGTGGTAAAAGTAAGCCACAAATCTGGGAAGAAAGATGCGTCGACCTGTAACTACGTCATTGAAGTTACAGCCAATTTACGTAAAGCCCTATTATCCCAATCAAGGCTTTTTATAAATTGGACGTCACGCCATGTCAGGGACTTTACCTTGGTCACCAGATGCTACAAATGCCAACTTCATGCAGCAAAGACATGCAGAGAGCTAAAATCTACGTGTGGTCACTGCGGTGAAGAAGGACACTCGATGTCAGAGTGCGCAAAGGAAGCTGACACACCGAAATGTGCAACTTGCTCACGCTTTAAAAAGCCCAATAACCACAAAACGGGGGATGCTGAGTGCCCTGCTAGGAAAATAGCGGAATACAGGTACATCAACTCTATCGACTACGAGGGCGCCTAGAACGTCATACTTAAGGCCAGACTTCCGGGTTTACTGCCTGCTGCTGACTCAACAAAACACTGCACTGACACACAAACCCTCGATTTTGTTGATGTTGAAGCACATAAGTCGCCCGCAATAAAAATCGAATAAACACATTGCCTCGAACTTGATTTAATTTTGTGCAACATTGACTTTAAACCACTTACCAAAAAAAATAAAAAACCAAATAAAATCATATCATATGTGTTTAGCTAAGTTTTGAAGTACAAGAAACTATTTTACGCTGACTCAATTATTCGTATACAATAAGACTTTTTAGGGTTCCGTAGTCAACTAGGAACCCTTATAGTTTCGCCATGTCTGCTGTCCGTCCGTCTGTCTGTCCGTCCTCGCTTAATCTCTGTGACCGTTAGCACTAGAAAGCTGAAATTTTGTAGGAGTACGTATATCAGTTACGCCAACAAAAAAAAAAAATTTTTGGAAAAAATTTTTTTTTGGGGTAGCTCCTCCACATGTGAAGTGGGGATGAATATTTTTTTCATCATCTACCCCATCGTGTGGGGTATCGTTGAATAGATCTTCTAATATGACTTAGAGGTTGCTAAAATTATTTTTCGATTTAATGCTCCATTTACGAAATATTAAAGTTTAAAGTGCAAATTTTTTTTCCAGTAGGGCGTCCCCCCCCCCTCTTAAAGCTAAACTACAGGCTTGAAAAATCTGGAAAAATTCTCGATGATAGTGCATTTCATGAACTTTAAAGGAAAAGTATAGCGGTTAAGATAACTTTATTAGTTTAGCAGTAATAGTCGTTGAACTTGGGTGTTGGATTATTTTGTACCAAATACAAAATCCTTAGCATTAATCCTTTAAAGTGACTAAGATGAAGTAGTCGCTTGTTTATAATGGGTAAAGACTTGCATTGAAAACCAAAATATGTTTTTTTTTTTTACCTATTCAGAAATAATATCCTAATAAAGAACAACAGAATCGTACTACATTGTGATAACGGGCTACTACGGAACCCTACACTGTGCGTGGCCCGACACGCACTTGGCCGGTTTTTGTTATTATTTTGTGTTATCTTTAAGGTAAATAGTATTTAAGTAAACTAGGTATAAAATAATTAATTAGTAAAATTTTGTCATTATTTTAAGACTAGGTACATGTTAAATATTGTTAAGAATTGTATACTTAGTCCTACAATTACCATTAAGTGTGCTCATGCCGCCTGTGATACAGGTTTATCCTAGTACAGGCATCTAATATTATTATACCTTTGTAAATAATTTCTAAGACTTTATGTAATAATTTTACCAATTTTAATACTGAATAAATCATTTATTATTTATTTATTTACATTTGGGCTTAGGTTAAGGTCAGACTTCAAAACCTAAACTGCTGTAAAACGAGTTGAACCATTTCGTCAGAACTCGACAAAGTAAGTTATCTCGCTTCGCTCGCTCATGCATTCTACATTCTTTTGATTCTTGAGCTTTTATTCACAAGTCGACAAAGGAACTAGTTCCTTGTTCTTTTGGAATCATGAAAAGAAAATGTAATCTATCCGAATGTGTGCAAAATTTTCGAGCTCGTTCTTGCATTTTTACACTAAATTCTTATAGTTGCTTGAGCTTTTCTGCATAAGTCGACAAAGTAACTAGGTACTATTTCTGTTTAAAAATATAAAACAAAATCTAAGGTAACCGAGGCGAGTTGTTAAAATGTTCGAGCTCGCTTCGCTCGCTCTGTTCACCCTACATAATGTACTGTTATAATACTAACTATTTATCAAAAAATGCTGCGACCAATTTGGCAGCATTATTAATTTAAGTAATACCATGTAAAAGCTGCGTCTCTGAATAGCATAATTAAATAATGTGGAGCTGAAGATGTATAATATGAACATTAACATAACATGACGCCTTTAATCCCCGAAGAATTAGGCAGATATGTACTACATATTGCGCCAGTTATCTTTAAGTCCCATATCGTAGGGGCCGAGCCTACTGCCACCAACCGGGCATAAATCCAGACTCCAGGCTGCTTCTGAGAAATGTCTAATCGAAAAACCTAATAACACTACACGACCTGGGAATCGAACCAGGACCTCATGGTCAGCAGTAACGCTTGCGACCCTAGACCAACGAGGAGATGTACCACCCTAAAAATATTCCTTGGCACCCCAAAATCTTTAGAAAAAATACGAGGTAACTAGTGGATATAAGGGGGGCCGCCCACAGGCGTGGATTGTTTAGGAAATCAAGTAGTCTTAATCCGGCATTGCCTATAACAGCAATAATGTAACATAGATAATAAAGTCTCAAGTCCTCAAATAAGTAGTTCAGAATTTCAGAATCGACCCGAAGTTGATTTAAAGTAAAATTACAAAAACAATTAATGGCATAATCCTATGCCATTAAATTCTCTATCTATTCTCTATGCCAGAAAATGGTCACCTGGGCGAATCTCCTGTTAGCTAGTATACGGCTTAAACCAGTTGCACAAATAAGTTATTAAAAAAAAAATACATTATTGTTGCAAGTAGAGAATTTTTAGTCGAAAATGCACCGTGTTAACAGTTTGTTCGTAGGTATAGAAAGTTTCAAAATAATGTATGTCCTTTTTATCCTAACTATTACGCCGAAGCTCAAAAGTAGGTTATGGTATTTTTAGGGTTCCGTAGTTCCAAGCAACCCTTATAGTTTCGTCATGTCCGTCCGTCTGTCTGTCCGAGGTTTTGCTTAGAGACCGTTAGTACTAGAAAGCTGTAATTTTGTAGGAGTGTGTACCTATATCAATTACACCGACAAAGATGTAAAATAAAATTTTGGAAATTTTTTTTTTTTAGGGTAGCTCCCATAAATGTGAAGTGGGGACGAATATTTTTTCATCGTCTATAACATCGTGTGGGCTATCGTTGAATAGGAAAATTATTTTTCGATATAATGCTCCGTTTACGAAATATTAAACTTTAAAGTGCAAATTTCTGTTCCAGTAGGCCCCCCTTCCCCCTCTAAAAGCTAAACTGCTGGCTGAATATGTTTAAAGATTATTAATAGATTATGTTTAAAATTATTATTATGTTGCCGTGCCCTAATCGGGTTTCATGTTGGGACTTAATATGTATAGGTACCTATTGTAACAACGAAATTGTACACATGAATGCAATAAAGAGTTTGAGTTTGAAAAAAAATAAAAATTCACGATGATAGTGCATTTTATGAACTTTAAAGGAAAACTATAGCGGTTAAGATAACTTTATCAGTTTAGCAGTAATAGTCGTTCAAGTTGGGTGTTGCATAATTTTGTACCAAATACAAAATCCTTCGCATTAATCCTATATAGTGACTAAGATGAAGTAGTTGCTTGTTTATGACGGGTAAAGACTTTAATTAAAAAACAAAATATGAAATAAAAAAGTAAAAAAACCATAATAAATTATCATAATTTTACAATACTGGCGCTAGATGTCGCTATTCCACCGGATTATGCTTTCATTCGAGTACCTTTATAAGTCATAAACGAACTTTGTTTAAATTTCGAATTACAATAATTTTGTGAACTGAAATAATAACTTAGCAGCAATCGTACTCTTATTTTTTAGCTTAATTAGTATTATATTTCGTTTTAGGTGATGAATGCTAAATGGTGAGACGACAGAAGACAGAAATAGTAGTTTATATTTAATTTTTAAAAATTGCACCTCGACCATTTTGGTGTGACTTACGAAACCTTCAAAATTGGTGCTAAAACTTTAGAAAAACATTGAAAATCAATCTGTTAGCAATCGGCAGCGGCGCAGTGTCATCCATCATACAAGTATACGTGAACCTTACAAGGACATGGAGGTTTCAACGGCCGAAGACTAAGTAAGGTGATCCCTGGGTATAGGTGAGGGTTTGATTGAAATAGTAAGATCCGCGTTCTATCTGAGTGAGCGAAGCGAGTATACCGCGGCAGTGACTGGTGAATAGCTAATACCGATTAACCAGGGATTATTAGGTACACCTTCCTGGGTAAAGCAAATTATGTTAGAACTGTGAAGCGAGCCCAGGATAAGACCAGAACGTAGAACAACCCCACTATTACAACGAGCTCGTACTCCACGACTGAGCAGAGTGCGCTTTCACTTGTAAAGAGCGATCGAAGCGCGAACACACTTTTGATGCTAGTAAGGGCCACTTATAATTACTACGCTCTAGAAGCCAGCTTACTCCACTCACAAGCAAAACGCGCTTCGCTCACTCTCGGCGCAGGTGGCGCGCTTCGCTCGCTCATCCCGAGAGTTGTCTTCCTTGACTCATAGGTCTTGTGAAGATGTCTCGCTTCGCTCGCATTTCTCAGGTTTAACATGGCTCGTGGCTTAGTAATCCCGTCTCGCCCGCTTGTTTTAAAAGTGTGCTTTGTGTGTTGCACTCGCTTATCTTGTGGAGGTGAGTGAGGCTCGCTCATTGCTTAATCGCGCTTTGCTTAGCCATGTCGTTTTCACGCAAACAAACGGTGCAGACTGCCGCTACTTTTTTTTTTTTGTCTATGCTTAAATATGTATGATCAGCCTGCCGCTGTCACTTTTGATTTGTGACAATGGTCTTCTTGTGACATTAAATTAGACTTGTTGAAAAATATACATTTTTCTACAAACTGGAAAGTTCCCTAAATCTTATCGTTAAATACGACGTGGTATATTAATCCATTGAGTAATTTGTGATGAATACCTAAGAAATGCTTTTGTGTACTTTCGCGGTGTAAAATAGCTATCTGGTGCTTGTGCATAGTTTACTACGTATTTTTTGCGACTGCAAATTTAATTTGCCTCAGTTCAACTTTTCAAGGTTTCAAGCCAAGGATCTATTATATTATTATAATGGCTACCGCTCCGAGCGGAACTCACAACTTCAAAGTTGTTTTACTGGGAGAGGGATGTGTTGGAAAAACATCTCTATTACTGCGCTACATTGAAGATAAGTTCAACGACAAACATCTAACTACTCTGCAGGTGTGTACCTATGACTCAAAATCTCTTAAATAGAAAAATAATCATCAAATAAAAATACACTTCATAGGTCTTAGACACCTAAGGGTAGCCTTAGGTGTACATGAGCAGGTAGGAAGACCTACACCTGTAATTTGTATGTCTTTGATACCATTGTGTTGTAGTATTAGTTAAAACTTTACATTTAGAATATTAATTTGCCATTAGGAATTATTTACACAAGTTCAAAAGTGAGTCTGATTCAATTTGGGGTAACGTGACTGAAGAAATAAAGGCTAGTTTTTATGTTGCCAGATGAAATCAAATCTTCCAAAATTTAACTCCAGCAGCATTAGTGTTTACAGATTTTAGAATCTATCAAGAATGCAAGTTGCAATGATTGGCAGTATTGACTTTTATATTTGTCGCAAGTTGTAATGATAGACAGTATTGACTTTTATTTTTGTTTCAGGCCACGTTTTTGAACAAGAGATTAAACATCAACGGCAAACGTGTTAACCTTTCGATTTGGGACACAGCAGGTCAAGAAAAATTCCATGCTTTGGGCCCCATATACTATCGAAATTCCAATGGGGCTATTCTTGTTTATGACATCACTGATGAAGATTCTTTTGTAAAGGTGTGATATATTTCATTTCATCATCATCATCTTCATCATCATTTCAGCGGAAGGCTTCCACAACGAAATAGGTCTCTCTGAAGCACAGCAACATCAACCGGTACTGCTTCCCCCGTCCTGTGGATTCCTGTAGTCTTCAAAAGGTCATGTGATATATCTTATCACATAAAATATATTCATCACAGTCATAATCAAGAAAACAATGCAAAACTTTAAATTGATAATGCATGTTTTACATTGATAAGTACGGTGGATGACTGAATATGTAATCAGACAATCTAAAGTAGATTGTCTGTTTACATATTCAGTCAAATTACTCTGCAAATTAAAGTGTAGCTACTACTGAACTGTTCAGAGGGAATGATTAATAGATAGGGATTTTATTGCAGGTAAAAAACTGGGTGAAGGAGCTAAAGAAGATGTTGGGCTCTGATATAGTTCTGACAATTGCTGGAAATAAAATTGATTTAGAACATGAAAGGACTGTTCCCCTAGAAGAAGCAGAGAGGTATGTTTTGCCCTGTAACCTAATTGACTCAAATTTGCATTTAAAGAGTTGATTAAATACAATCGTAAGGGTAAAGGAATAATAAATGAAACATACATTTTTGTATTTCAGTTATGCCAATATGGTTGGTGCTCAACATTTTTACACATCGGCAAAACTAAACCAAGGAGTGGAAGACCTGTTCCTCAATCTTACAAGAACAATGATTGAAAGGTTTGAGCAAAACTCACTAACAGATGTGAACAGACCATCACAAGTTGTGGTGGTTGACGACGAAGCAGTACCGGCCCAAACATCTTGTTGCTCAGGGAACAAGAGTAACTAAGAGCATTTAATAAAATAATTATCTATTCCATGTAGTTTAGTTGAGTCATAGACATTATACATGCCTATGGCCAGATAAATGTATGTAATTCTTTTGCTAAATACTTGTAAAAATGTAATATATTATTTGCATACAGATTAATAATTAAAGAAAAACTTGTTTTAAATGGTAGCTACTATATTTTGTTGTTTCTTATATCATGAATGTGGACTTATTGTAATATTTAGTATGGTGCATACCAAAAATATACACTGTTTATTATTATATAAAATATTTTGCCTAAGCTATAAGATGTCACACACATTGGATAACAATGCTGAAAGTGCTTGATTATGTGGACAACAAACAGCCACAGTCTATGTTAAACTAAGTCTTATTATATATTAATTAAATTGCTTTTAATCTGTTTTTAAATGTATTTTAAAGTCTAATTGTTATTGTAATAGATAAGAACAGGGCAAATTCAAAATTTCTATTTCTACCTTTGCAAAATTCATCTCACTATCCCACGTACAACATGAGGAATTGCCATTGATTTAAGTTTTTGCTAAGTGAACAACTATAATGCTTTAAGAAATTAATTTTCATTTGTTTAGATAAATTAATTTATATTTGTGGATACTAATGTTAATGTTTCTAGTAAATAAATGTATGATAAGGCGATGACTTTATAATTATGGCGCATGGAGTGATATTTTATTGTGCCAGGTAATTTGAGAAGTTCCACTGTAGAGTATACCTAGTCTGGCAGATCAGGGGATAAGTTCTGTAACAAATTAATATGGCAAAAAGAAGCTTTATATTAGCATGACTTTTTCATGACCTAAATATGCACATGGTAAGAGATGTCTCAACTCAATTTAAAACGAATTTTGTTCTCATGATAAAAGCTCTCGAAAGAGGATGCGTTGTTGTATCTGTTAGGATGTTATGAAAGTAGTGTTGGATCTCAACATTATAAAATGGTAACAAAAATTTATAGCCAGACCAGGTATACTGTGACAATTGTGAGGCAGGGTAATGCACTGACTTATGGTAATAATGCACCAAACATCAACTTACTAGTTGTACCTTATTAAGGTGTGTTAGGTAAATTGTTAAATGAAACAAATTCTTTTTGTTAACAATATTCTAATATGCACTACTAGTGTAACTGTGACTAAACGATAACAACAAACTTGTGATCTTTAGAGCATAAGCTAAACAGTTATAACATCATTATTTAAAGATTTTCACTGAAAATAAACATATTTCACAGTTTTAAGTTTTGAAGGAACACTTTATATTGTGTCTTATATTCACTGCAATAAAGATTTCATGGATTTGCCGATAACAATGTTTTAATTTACCATCAGAAAAAAAAAACAACTGTGAACCTTCCCACTAACTAATATTAAAACCAAACACACTAAAAAAAATGCTTGCCGACTTAAAGTAATATTGCCAAATCGCAGACAGACAAAGTTAACACACACTCGTAAGCATAACCATTACAATAAGAATTAGATTAATTAATTCTATATCAAATGCACATTTTATAGCCAACTTATGAGGTAAGTGCCTTTGACAGGAAGCCTTTATTTCACTATTTGTATGAATTTGCCTTTCCACCAATATTTTTCATATCTTTAGTACATTAAGATTTATTCACAGTTTCAATGAAAAAGTCTAGTACAGGGATATTTTATTTTATATTCCTTGGTATATACATATTTTATAAAGTTAGAGGTAGTCTTATTGTGCAATTCAGACCAACCCAAACACCGCATAGATGTCCTCAAGCTTAATGTTGACAAACCCTTATTCAAAATAATGGGAGCATTCATCATTCCTATTTCTTACATACACTTATGTAAACCATGAATATGAAATCAACTAAATTATCTTATCTTCTACTAATTTATTGAGACTTGTGCTAGCTTTTTCTTCTGCGATAATGTCCGCAAGACTTCCATGTCTCTATCATTTAGATCAATAAATTTTTTGGAGTCGGACTTTTTACAATCATATTTGAACTTTTGAGTTGTATCACAGTTTGTTCTGTTTCTTGTGGAACTGGAACATATTATGTTGTTTTCAGCTAGATCTACAATGTCGCCAGGGTTAACACTGTGTCACTTCTCTGATTCAACATCTTGTGTCTTCATTTTCAATGCATTTTTGGATTTAGGCTTTACTGTTTCTTTCTCCACAGTATTTTCATTTTCAGTATCCAAAGGCGGTAAGTCTAAGAGATAAGGCATCATGCTTCGAGATTTCTCTTCGTTTGACAACCACTCCATCTACGATAAAAATACAAATTAGTAGTAATAGATATAAACGGCCATCGCTTTTAGTACTCCGTCATCAAACCAATAGTTTAGAGGACATAGCGGAACCTTTATTTGTTTGATGTCTCCGTCGCAAGTAAATGAGCAGTACACAAACCTTTTGACGATGATCCCTCACAGCATCATCACAAATATCAATGCACATTTTCTGAGTGAGGCGTCCGTCGTCCGAGGCATAGGCAGCCGCCTGCCACGCGACCCCCAGTTTGGACAGCGCTCGGCCTGACATACCGGCCGTGCGGGCAGCTAGCGTCGTGCACAGTTCACTGTAGTCGAATTGATCCACGCTCAACCGTCTGCAAAACAATTATTTACTCAATATAGTATCAAATGCGACATGTGTTTGATCTCTGTTAAATTTTATTTACCTCTTTCCTTCTGATGCTGGTTTCAAGACAAAAGTATCGAAGTAGAGACGAATCAAACGTTCGCGCTCCTCAACGCCAGGCAATCCGAATTCTATCATCTTGTCAAGACGATCGTTGATTGCAGAATCGAATTGCTGCGGCGTGTTGGAAGCGAGCACCAACATTATCCGGTTGCTCTGGTCAGATGTCCGGTACAGGAATGCATTGAGGGCAGCTCTCAAATCTTCACTAATCCTTTCCGAGGAACGCTTCCTCAAGAATGCATCAGCTTCATCAATGAAGAGAAGTACACCTGTCAATTTGAAATATTTTGTAAATAAATGTACATTTCACCAAATAAACATGCTACATGCTTTAGGTAAACTAGCGTCAGACCAACCTTTTTTACTGGTCCCGGCCCAATCAAATACTTTATGAATTGCTGCCACAGCATCTTTTCCCATGGGTGCAACATCACCGCCAGTGAGGATAGCATATTCCATGCCAGAATGTTTCGCCAGTTTCTGCAAAACACAAGTAAATGATTTAACAAAATAGAAAGAATAAAGTTTATTTGAAAAAAAAAACCGAGTCGGAGATTATTTGAACAGAGTTCGTGTCTTCGTGACACACAAAAATACAATTAACAACGTGATAATAATGTTTTAACTACAATAGTTTGTGCCTCATGGCTGCGCCAAAGGGGTTCAATTAATGGCAGATAAACGCTGTCTGACACTGGTTTGCTAATGATTCTTTGATTGATTATTTGTAATGAAATTATTTTTACACAATATAGTAATCTATATACTCACCTTAGAGAATAATGTTTTACCAGTTCCAGGAGGTCCATACATGAGCAGGTTTCTGTAGAATCCCTTATTCAAACGTGTATTTTTAGTAGCAATAGCGATATCTCGTAGTCGCCGCTCCAGAGTTGGAGCTAGGACCACACCAGCTAACGCATCAGAAGGCTTTCTGAAACCCGCTATTGCTTTTGAAACTGTGAGTATTGGATGTTTAACAGCTTCCAATATCGAGAATCTTGATGTTTCATTGACAAGGGAAGGTTTGCCTGGAAATTGGGAAAAGTGTGAGTCAATGAGAAGTCATTCCTTGTAAGAACTACTTTCTGGTATCTTGGTTTGGTTCTACAATACATTGACTTAAAATATTGGTACATACCAATGCGAGCTTCAATGAACCTTGCAGCCACGGATGTTGCGCCTTTAGCAGAGTATACACCAAGAGCCAGGAGTGATAGCCCACCAGCTGCGGCTAATGTTTTGTCCCAATCAGTGACCAAAGCATTTAGTCCAGTACCAACCACACTCCCTGCTGTCCTGTTAATCAATTACAGATTATTCATTAGAGCAAAATTATTCATTAAACCATAATATTGAAAGACAAGAGAGAAGATCTAACTGTTAATTGCCTGTGTAAAACTAACATTGAAAACCATCATGATCCAATCAATATGCCTAGCCTTTCCCAACTATGTTGGGGTCGAATTCCAGTCTACTACTAGTATCTTACATGGAGCGACTGCTTGTCTGACCTCCACAACCCAGTTATCAGGTAAGACAATACACCTTGGTAAGACTGACTACCCATAATGACTGTCAACCGATAACTATAACATACTGACTAACTACAAGCTAGATAACATTTAGTAACTTACTTAATACTTTCAAGAATAGTTGTTCTGTTTTCAGCTGCCTTCAATCTTATTTGTTCTAATGTTATATCCCGGTTTTCACGATCAGCTTTTGCTCTGGCCTTGGCTTCAGCTTCAATGGCCTTTAGCTTATTCTTTTCTCGTAGCTCCATTTCATGCTCAATAGTGGCGCGCCGTAAAGCTTCCTGCTTAGCAACACTCTCTTCTTGTCTAAAAATATAGTATTATTGCAATATACAGTGTATAAATGTATTAGGGGAACAATGAACAGATAGACTGTGTGGCTACTGACATAATTGTTAATAGAAATGAAAAAAGACATGCTGCATAAGCATAAGCGTAATCAGCCTATAACCATTATACCCACAGCAATGGACACAGGTCTCCTCTTTGTGAGAGGAAGCGAGCTGTACTCCACCACATGGGCTGTGCCTGTTGATAAATGTCACATTTTCGCAATTTCGGTTCTAGGACATGGAGGTTTCCTATGTTTGCCTTCATCGTTTAAGAGCAGTGGTGATGAAATTCTTTAAAAACGCCTGTCTGGGTCCGAACGGTAAGTTGGGACCGTTAACACTGGACTGCCACAGCCTAGCTCCCATGTTTTGCCAACTCTAAGTAAAGTAGGATAGTGAAGGAAATAAAAATGATGAAATGTAGTAGGCAAGAACTTAAGCCGGATTCATATTACTGTGTTGTGTCGTGTTGTGACAGCTTCTGACGCAGTGTTAGCCAATCAAAATTTGTTGTGATTTGACATAATCCTAAACGTTTGATTGGTGTATCCCGAGCCATGACATAACACAACACAGTTGTGTCTGTGGCTTCATATACAGGAACATATAAAGGAATTTGATGTGGCTTACTTTCTCAGAATTTCTTCCTGAGATCTTTGTTGTTGTGCCAGTTGCTCTTCATATCTCTTTTTAGCTAACTGATCTTGGTACTGGGCTCTCATCTGATGTTGTTTTGTTTCTTCCTATAGATTTTAAAATATATTATTTTAATGCATCCTATAGTGCATGAACTTATGTAAAATAATTTAATTCTGGTAATATTCTAATAAGTTTATATTAAGAAGGCACCTGTAGTGTTTTTCTGCGCTCTTCAAAATCAATTCTCTTCTGTTCAACTTTGGCTTGTTCTATAGCTGCTTCATACTCCTTGATCTTTGCCATTTGTTCCGACTGTTTGGTGCTTTCTTGAAGTTTACTAAGCTCCAATGCATCCTTTGAATGTTCTGGATAACATGACCATAATAAGTACTTGTAATCAGTGTACCTAACTACCTACATTAAAATGTTAGTATTTGAATGTTTTTCACAACAGATCCAATTATAATTATATATCTCATTAAAATTACTTCAACCATTCATCTAAGTATATTGTGCTATGTGCATGATGAAGGCTTTACTGTCTTTTTTTATAAGTCTAAATCTTTATCTAAGACATAGCCCAGCGATTGAACCATTGGGGTTCAATATTTTTTTTATAATACTTGTAATAGAAAACCAATTGCACTAATATGATGAATTGTATTACTTGTATGTGAACCCATAAAGGCCAATTACATTATGTAGATCCATAAAACATTGTAGATTACTAAAGATATCTCTCTGCGCTTTTGAACTTATATGTACTCTTAAGTTTCTGCCCGGTTAAGAGATTATCAAGCACATATAAAAGTAAACATACAGTTGGGCGCTTGATTAAAGGTACTAAATGAAAATGAATTTCGTCTAGAGATCAATAGAACTATTATAACCTAAGTAAAGTTATTAAACTCATGTTTGCGTTTTGTTGCCCACAAGAACAATGAACATAACATTACTAGACAATATTTTTGATGTTCAATTATAGGCTATGAACAGCCAAAATGTTGTTTTTATCTAAATAATAGTAGGTCTTGCCGCGGGTTGTAAGGTTATGCGGTCGCTTATGCAATAGCGCGCAATGTGATTGATAAATATCATAATTTAACTACTTACTTGATTTTTCTAGTTCTCTAGCTGCTTGTGCAGCTCTTTCGAGAGCACTAGAATCAAAGCGATAGGCCTCCATTGCCTTCTTTTCAGATTTGGTTAGGTTAGGGGGTGCGGCAGCGCCCCCGGAATCTGCAGGCGGTACATCAGAGGGTGGCTGCGGAGGTGTCGATTTATACCCAAATAACCAAGACATTTTTGCCTTGGGAACCTTTTATAATACAACAAAAAATAATTAAAAATACAATTTTCTTTTTAGAAATATTTCTATCTCCGACAACGAGCGACCGACCTATCACCGTCTCACCGAGCGGAGCGAAGTTAAATGTCACATGTCACTTTCGCAGGCTCTGGTTTTTGACAGCTTGTCATAGACAGAATCATTTAATAATTGTCTATTACACATATGTATCTACAAAATACTATTTATTTTACCTCCGAAATAGAAAGCCTGATCCGAGCTAAGGGGTCGAACAAAGACCCCTAGTCCTTTAGTCGTTACAACAAAGAGGATAGTAGGCACATAAATATTAATATAGACGTGTCTTAAGCCTCCTCTACACGTAGACAGATTCATTAGCTGCAGATGGCCATCTGCGAATGCCTCCGCCGACGTGTAGACGGGGTAATTTGCTAGTCTGTGTTAGGTATTTAGCAAATTACCCCGTCTACACGTCGGCGGAGGCATTCGCAGATGGCCATCTACTGATGCATCTGACGACGTGTAGAGGAGGCTTTACAGTGACGGATCTGGACGGATTAGTAAAGAGCTAGGGCGGGCCTAATTCATAAAATCTCGACCCCGCCTTTTCGCTGGATAAAATTTTTCGAATACAGCCATTGGAAAAAATGATTACTTAGCTAGGTACTAACCTCTTTGCTGAGTTTGCTGTAAGGACTTAGGGGTCTCCACTAATTTATTTTACTACCTTTCTTTTAAGCTCTTTGTTTATGCATTGTTAGCTTAGCTCTCATTTTTGATCCGGACCCTTTGCCACTTTACATACGGTATGAAACTAATATTATCATTTCAGCTAAAGACGTCCACTGCTGGACACAGGCCTTCCTCAAGCATCGCCACATCGACCGGTCCTGTGCTTCTCGCATTCAGCGGATCCCTGCGACCTCCTCTTTATAAGTACTTTATCTACCTACTCCACCCAAGACAGAGCTCTGATGTTACCTACGTCATCGGTCCTCCTAGTGGAGCCTACCCACGCTGACGAGTCGCCACTCCAAAACTTTTCATCGGACATCCCTGTGCCCCGCTTATTGGGCTTGGACATTCTTCGAGTGATGACGGTGACCTTGGTTTTCCACCGAAAGTCCGAGTACAGCCCTCTCCATTGCCCATATTCGGTGACTTTGACTTGAGCCTGTTACGTGGTCGCTCACAATTGGGTTTGACCCCATTGTGAGAGATCACGTTTTACTGGTACTCTGGAACATGAATGGGTCTGATTAGAAGGCACAGTCAATGGGCAACGGAGAGAGCTATGTCCGTAATTTCCCTTAGTTTCTGTAGCGAAAGTAATCAATCACTGGCAATACACGGTACACTGGTTGAAGACTTTGATCTTGAGACAGAATAAACGTTTCTGGGTAATTGAAACTCAAAGATGTATGTATACCTACGTGCGTCACGTTCGTAGCTTCTTGAAGGCTGCCTAGCGAATTTGGATTCTACGATTAAATCCTTGACTTCTTACCTACTCGAATACATATTATACAGGGTTATTTTAAATTGGCTAGATAAACTCCGCAGACTTGATGGGTATTCTCATTTCTATATATTAGTCTATGAAGGGTATCGATATTTATACATGATAAAATAATCAATAAAAACATTTGATGTTTTTTTTGGAAGGTCAACCGCTGTTAGTGTTGTTACTTGAAGAGAAAAACTGTTTTCGTATGTTTTATCGTGTTTAGATATACGGATTTACCAATCACGTCTGGGCAGTTTACACCACAGACTACAATATAATTCTGGTTTAAACCAGAAAAGCAACAGATTTTCTAAGCTGATATTTCGAGTGGCTAAAATAAACTGCAGTCGAGTACCCTACAAAAAAAATCACCAATTTAATTGAATAAATATTTTGATTTTTTAATGTTTAGATATCGGTACCCATCGCGTCTGCGGGAGTTTAGCTAGCTAATTTAAAATAACCCTTTATAGTAACTAGTCCCAAGGTGAAGGTCCTGGGTAAACTATACCAATATACTCACACTACTCGTAGTCGTAGTTGAGAACCAAAGCACTATGTTGTAGGTACAACGCGGTCACATTAACTCCGACGCATCTCTGGAATGCGAGGCCCGCATTCCTTAGCTCGCCCAGCAAGTGTTAGGACTTTGTCTTTGTTACCGATACGCGCGTCGATAATTTGGCTAGTTCTCTGTTGTTGTTTTAATTATATTTTTTATTAGGTTTAATTCCAAAAAAACAAAATGACGTCATCAACGCCTCGAGTTAATGTGACCGCGTCGTACGTACTATAGCAGAACCAGCAAACAAAATATTTATTTCAGGGTTATTAAAAAAGAAGTTTATATTCCAATAATACTGCAGTTTAGACATTAATAAAACATTTATTTTCTGTTAAGACAGCCCATATTGCTTATTAATAAATAAAATTATACATAGAAAATTATATTTTATCAAGTATATTTGATTTTATAAGAAAATAGTTTTTAAATCATATTATGATAGGTAGGTATAAGAAAGTTCCATTATAAATATTTTATAAAAATGTAAAATGCCTGTAGGTATAAAGAAATTATTTCTATTAAAATACATTCATGTTTTAGAAAATAGATCCTAATATTGAAAATACTTGTAAAAAGAATCTTCAAATTATGATATTGATAAGTATTATATTAGTTGATGTCCTTGTATATTTACTTAAAATTACGTAAATAAAATGGAAGTTGATACTGTTATTATATATTCTAATATGATGCCATTACGGCTAAATGCTGCCGGCAGTAGGGTCTTGCAAATATATGGGTCATTGCAAATTTAATGACGATTTGTTAAGGACAACTTCAATTGTATGATGTATTTGTACTTTTAAAATAATTTAAAGTTGTTTTCAGTTAGGCCAGATTGTATAACATGGCACAACATTAATTAATAACGTAACTGAAACAGTGCAGCGCCATGTCTTGTAAAACCTTTTTAGTAAGCCGCAAAGATAATAAGCTGCACATACAGGTGTAAATCTTTATATTAATAAAAATATTATGCGTCGCTACTTAACCTAAGAATTACTTTTAAAAGGTTGGTAACAATATTTTCCCTAACCATGCAACCCGAATTAAACTATCGGTTGCGCGACGTGGGTCGCAGGCTGTCACGAATTCATACACTTTGCACTGTCGGGTCAGATTTTGCAGGATGATTTCCGTCGACGTTCAGCGTCAGACGTCTGAATGAGCGCTTATGTTCGCACTGACCAGAAACAGCATCGCTCAGTTCAGTCGGTCGCGTTCGAAAGTTTGTTTCAGGCCTATGATACACACACATTTTCATTTACTTCAAAATTATAAGTTACTAATATTAATAACAATATTAGATCTATGTAAAATAATGTACCTACACCTAATACATTGAGAAGAACTAATATAAATATAAACACAACGTTACTGAATTAGCTGGAAAGTACAAAATAATAATAAACCATTTTTGTAAACCTAACTGGTTAGTCAGACTAACCAATAAGTGCCATTAAAGCCCAGTTTCAGGAACGAAAATCAACACAATAATTAATAACTAGCTAATTGTAAAGACCACGTAAACTCCTGCGATTGATTGAAAGAATTATCAACAGCAAATCGCATCACTTGACTTGCGTTTAATTTTGACCCTTAGATTTTCGATATTTCGTGCCAGAAACTGGGCGTAAGTAGAAAGAAGTCAGAACACATTTTTAATACTGGGCTGGGAAACAAGATCGATACATTCGAGTACACTTATATATTCTAATAGTTACAAATATTGACTAATACCTACTGCAACTATAAAGTTTTATACCACAATTAATATAAAGCTTGTTCTTAGTTTTTGATTTCCAAATTGTGATGCTAATATGTGTTTAAAAACATTATGCATATCATTATTAATTATTATTCTACATATAAATTGCACCATACCATACATATAATAATTATACGCACATGTGGTAGTACTCGCTAAACATTTAGAATATTCATTAAAATCGTGTAAGTATGTGATACGAGCGTTACTTTGTCGTGCCATGAGGAAGACCACTTTGGCACTGAATAAAAAATCTGTATACTTAGTACAATAATATGGCTTTCTCTTTTATAAGTATTAAAAAAATACGTAAAAAAAACGACTCAACTCATAAATTATTAATTTCATTAACTAAGTCAACAAGTTAAGATTGTATTCCCATACGCTAGAAAATTATTATGAAATAGGTACTTATAACACAACAGGATTATGGTGTAGAACTATACTCTGCACCCTCTAATCCGACCCCGCAATCTAACCAGATCTAAGTATTCATATGACCATCTCTTGGGGGATATTAATAACCTAATTTACCCTTCGGCAGACGTTGAAGCTTCATCATGACTATCGTGCATATTCGCGTGACATTCGGGACTCGTGGTCAGTACAAAGACTGGCCATCCATCTAATAATTGACACCGACTAAGGTTCCTACGCAGTAGCGAACCCTTTGACTAGGGACAATAAATTACTGGTATTAAATAATGCAACTAACTAAATTAAGAAGGAATTCTATGAGTTTTCTTTCATCTGGGAACATAATCTAAAAATTATTAATAAGTGTAATAGAAGCTTAATAAAAATAGGCAGGGTATAAATGGAGGATTCCAATTCAGATCTTTGAAAGTTCCATTTTTCAATCACGTAGCGGTTTCGTCAATGTCTGCTGGGGTGTTTATCGCCGGAACCTGCCTAGGTAAGCCCCGCAGTTGGGGCACTTGTGATGCACGTCCATGCAGCTGTCTATGCAGCAGGGGATGAGGCAGCATCCCAGTACACATCTGGAATCAATTAGTCACATCTTGTCATCACAGTCACACCATGTATTAATTATATTGATTTAGGTACGTAGACGCAAAACAAAAAAAAATATTTGTATAAACCTAGACATATTTATAATGTACAGAATATTCTTCAGATAATAACATTTATCACTAATGCCATTAATAAAAGGAAATTGCTCATTTCTCTACTGACCGCCGTTGCGCATCAAACAATTTTGTATGCAACCATAAATTGGATATAAAAGCGGGGTAATGTCGTACGTTCATAGGAAATTAAAATTATCCATTTATTTTGTGGGGTTTTTGTTGTACTTTGATTTTCTGCTCAGTTTTGAGGTTAGTTTTGTAACAAATCTTCCACCAAAAAAACAGTATTTTACAACAATATGATTTGATTCACATAAAACAACAGAAAATAGTTCCAATAAATCAACGATTGATCCCAATTAAACAATATTACAAAGGTAGGTCATGCTAAATGTAGGTTTTGATAGGAAATAGAAAATCAAAATGCTTGAATATAGGAATGCAATAGTTTCATTGGTCCATATTATCATCATATTAATAAAATATGTCGTGTAAAAGCGGAGCCGGGCTCCACAGACCTAAATCGAGCCCAACTAAGATACCACAAAATGGTCATAATGAGAGCACATCATCCCATTGTCTGATTACCCACCAAACAATTGCAATAATAGCTATTAATATCACCTACTGAGTTACTTATTAATTAAAATGTAAGCCTAACCTTTGTCCCATTGCCATTGCCATTGTAACCATTGCCAGGATCGCCCAGAGGACACGGTGGAGCACACGGTGGAGGTCTGCCCCGCTTGGGCGGAGCACCGCCGTGTCCTCGTAGAGGCGATCGGCAGCGACGGCGACCTCTCGCGTCCGGCCCTGGTGCAAGCCATGGTCCGGGGCGAGAGGGAGTGGGAGGCAGTCACCTCCTTCTGCGAAGCAGTCATGCTAGCGAAGGAGGTGGCGGGACGGTTCAGGGAGAGAGCCTCCCGTCTCAGCCGCCGCGGGGGACGCCCCAGGCGTCGGGAGCCGCGTGACGACTCCCGGCTACCGTAGGCGCGGGCCTGCGGGCGGTGAGTAATGGGTAGCTCACCGTCCGATCAGGACCAGGCCCGTGCCGGACGGCGCGTACGTGTTCCACGCGCGCCTCAAAGAGATGTCAGCATCGAGGAGGGGCCCCTTAGAACCGAAGCCTGCCGGGTCAGCGGGATTGTCCGAAAGGGTTACCGCTGGCCCGGAACATAAAGGGCTAAGGAAGGAACACGGGTGGGTTTTAGTCAGTAAGAGTCTGACACTCCCTTCCGCTCCACCCAGAGCGGGAGGAGTCATTTGATGATTTCCCGTCCGCAAAAAAAAAAGAAGCCTAACCTTTGTGCTGACATGTCGTGATTTAATTCTTCCCCTTACTAAATACGTGTCCGTTCCCAGTACCAACGGCAAGTCAACCTCAATGTCTTTTGCTAGTTCAATTTCGCATATTTCGTTCCTACTTACATGCTCCCAATAATACGACTAACATCTAAAAATAAATATAATAGATATATCATATTCAATAAAGAAATTGATCTTAGCATTAGTTTAATAGAAAATATACACATTGTATTAGTTTAATAGAAAATACACATATTGTCACAGAGGCAAAAGTCACAAACAAAATCAAATCAAACTAAGAAAAGTATAACTGGTGGTTCTTAATTCTCATCTCATCATCTTCCTCTTAGCGTGTCGATAGCAATCTAAATGGACTCGGCCCAGAATTCAGCTACTTGTTTGCCGCCATCACCAGCGTCCTTCAGTTCCAGTAACGTGCAGCAGACGGGACACGATATTAAGTGTCCCATCGTTTGTGAAACAGCACAACATTTACACTCCAAGGCGGAGTCGTCTATGAATCTCCACCTGAACAGGTTTTCCTTACTTCGGCCAACCGTGGTCCCAAGGTTACCCAAGGTAACCCATGTCCTGGTAGGAGCTCTTCAGCCGGTGGAACGAATGGTTTGGGTAAGGAAGCACTGTGTCGCCACAGCTTCAGTCTTTATTGTGATCGTTCGCAAGTGGTACAACACACTTTCCCACTTTCTCATCATGATGCATTTAAATGTATATTTTGAATATAGTTAAACTGCTTCCAGTATTAGCTGTAAACAACAAAATACAAATGTGCTGAAAGACTTCCATTATATCCGTTGCCTCTCCGACTTGATGACGGGGTAGACACAACTCCCACAGCGTGACATTTTTAACGAAATCATTGGTGATTTACTGCACTGAGAACACAAGCCGTAGTCGTAAAAACGTTCTACACAATCCACATCACAGAAACAGTACAATGGTCTCTATAAGAATTCTTGACCGTGCAGAAATCTGAAGACTCAACTGGACACGATGTTAACGCAATGATAAGTTATTTTTTAGCACAACAAACTCAACAACTATCAATAAACAAGTAAAAACAATGTTCGCTGCGGAGTGCTGGTGGCCGACATGAGATGTTTTTTTTGACAAATAATTATTGACAGTGAGTGACACTATTGACACTTTTGGCAGTTCACCTTTCACATTGCCCGTGATAGTGTTACCAACAGTTAATCTTAATCACCCTGACCATGTGATTTGTCAATAATAGAAATAGTTTTAATTAGTAAAGTAATGTAATTACACTAACAAGTATGGACAAATAATTAGTCTGAAATAAATGGATTTAAAAATAAATGGATTTAATTTATTATTATTTTAAAGATGTTAAAAATATATAATTATATTAAGTTGATTATGTTAATTAAAAAATAATAAGGAGGACAAATGATAAAAAAAAAACACTTTTACACGTCAAACATATTTTTTTAAACTAGATGAGAAGGGCGTTTCTTATCTGACAACTCTGAGAAGAAAGGCCGAAAAAAACTCAGAGGTCACAATCTCTTTTAAAGCCCAGACATAATCTTGGTCAGATCATGTGCAGACCATGTATAAAGGTGTCTGAAATGTTCTTTTGGGAAAAGAACCACACAGATTGAGTGGACCTGTCCAGTTAGTGCTCCCATTTGTCAGTAAACGTGCAGCTCAACGCAGAACTTAAGGAGCTCAACGATTCGACGAACAATACCAAAGAAGGGACATTTGGGTAGGCCGTATAAATTAGGTACTCCAACTGCCAGATCATGACTAAAACGGAATCAATGACCCAGGAAGAATGTCATAGTTGAAATTATTTTTAAAACTCAGCGTCTGTCTTTATACTAAGCGTTAAGACCGATTATGGGGAGGTTCTTAAAATTGGCAACACTGCTTTTACAAAAATATTCCATTTAAAAAAGTATGCAATAAAATCGAATTAATAACTAATTAAATACAAAATATTAACCTCACATACGATTTCAATCAACTGAACTCAGAAAAGATAAAAAAATATTTTATAATTTATAAGTATATTTTTATGGCCATACTCTATTGCTTTAAAGCGGTACTGGTTATGGGCAATTTCCTTTAACATTCTTAAATATTATTTTAAGAAATTAATTAATTAACTTGAATAATGAAAATTATGCATATTGTTTATTCAAAACAGTTAGATTATGTCCAATGGCATAAGGCATTTCATCTGCCATCTTAAGGCAACTGTACAAAGAAGTACTAAAAAGAAGAAGTACTTAAAACTGACCATGATTCAATAATAACTTTGAGTTATGCTTTGTAATTTAATAACTTACCCCAGAAGAAATATAATGGCTCCAGAAATGTAAGCAATAAGTCCTGGTTTTGTCCGTGTGGCGGTATCTATCTCAGCATGGCAGCTAGGGCAGATCATATGAGTCGGATGAGGACCTACTGGCACCACAGTCGTCACTATGGAAGGTCCAGATGCTGCAACAAACAAATCACTTGCTATAATTTATGAGATGGTAAAAAATATGCATCATTTCACGTGTGAGTCTATCTGGCAGGCCCCAACGAGATTTATCAACAAGTGATAGCTTTTCATAAAGACATTATTTTGTACCTAAAAAAAAAAAATATGATATATTTTGTACCTCGACAGTTTTTGATTGAACGACGTTTTTATGAAGTATCTAGCTAGCGGGCCCCTTATGATTATTTTTGTTGTTATTATACTTTTAGATCGCCCAATAGTGCTCGGAGTAAGAAACTATTTTGTACCTTATAAATCCAAAATTTCGACTTTCTGTGAGCTATACTTCAAAAGATATTCGCTATCTAAACAATCGTCCAGCCAGCTGGCCCTTTTTTAAATACTACTCTTTTATATGATACAATTGTGTTAGGAGCTTGATACTATTTTGTACCTTACAAATCCAAAATTTCGACTTTCTGTGAGCTTATACTTCAAAAGATATTCGCTATCTAAACAAACGCCCAGCCAGCTGGCCCTTTTTTAAATACTACTCTTTTATATCATACAATTGTGTTAGGGGCTTGATACTATTTTGTACCTTACAAATCCAAAATTTCGACTTTCTGTAAGCTATACTTCAAAAGATATTCGCTATCTAAACAAACGTCCAGCCAGCGGGCCCTTTTTTAAATACTACTCTTTTATATCATACAATTGTGTTAGGAGCTTGATACTATTTTGTACCTTACAAATCCAAAATTTCGACTTTCTGTGAGCTATACTTCAAAAGATATTCGCTATCTAAACAAACGTCCAGCCAGCTGGCCCTTTTTTAAATACTACTCTTTTATATCATACAATTGTGTTAGGAGCTTGATACTATTTTGTACCTTACAAATCCTAAATTTCGACTTTCTGTGAGCTATACTTCAAAAGATATTCGCTATCTAAACAAACGTCCAGCCAGCTGGCCCTTTTTTAAATACTACTCTTTTATATCATACAATTGTGTTAGGAGCTTGATACTATTTTGTACCTTACAAATTAATCCAAAATTTCGACTTTCTGTGAGGTATACTTCAAAAGATAGTCGCTATCTAAACAAACGTCCAGCCAACGGGCCCTTTTTTAAATACTACTCTTTTATATCATACAAAGTATATAAGTATCAAGTATCTTAGTATACAAGTATCTTTTATACCTTAAGTATTGTGTAGGAATGATTCTAACTAGTTAAAGACCTAAAGATGTTTTTAATTGTATCGACTATAACGCATCAATATAAAATGCTTCATTGTACAGTTCGCTATTGAGATTGAGATAGACTCATGATAGCACAAGTTTAAACCTTAGTGGTTTTTGGTTGTTATTTAATATGAGTAATCCTGTATTCTTTCGTATAAATTATAAAACAAACACTATTGTATGATATAAAAGAGTAGTATTTAAAAAATTGCCTGCTGGCTGGACGTTTTTTAGATAACGAATATCTTTAAAAGTATAGCTCACAGAAAGTCGAAATTTTGGAGTTGTAAGGACAAAATAGTATCAAGCTCCTAACACAATTGTATGATATAAAAGAGTAGTATTTAAAAAAGGGCCAGCTGGCTGGACGTTTGTTTAGATAGCGAATATCTTTTGAAGTATTATAGCTCACAGAAAGTCGAAATTTTGGATTTGTAAGGTACAAAATAGTATCAAGCTCCTAACACAATTGTATCATATAAAAGAGTAGTATTTAAAAAAGGGCCAGCTGGCTAGACGTTTGTTTAGATAGCGAATATCTTTTGAAGTATAGCTCACAGATAGTCGAAATTTTGGATTTATAAGGTACAAAATAGTTTCTTACTCCGAGCACTATTTTGCGATCTAAAAGTATAATAACAACAAAAATAATCATAAGGGGCCCGCTAGCTAGACACTTCATAAAAACGTCGTTCAATCAAAAACTGTCGAGGTACAAAATATATCTTATTTATTTTCTTTAGGTACAAAATAATGTTTTTATGAAAAGCTATCACCTTTTGATAAATCTCGTTGGGGCCCGCCAGATAGACTCACACTCATTTCACTACAATTATTTAACAAGGTTTTTTTTTTATTGCTGTATTGGCCTGGTCTTGAATTTGATCACGCCTGATGGAAAGCGAAGAAATGTATCAAAGTTTTCATTCAGCCTACGGTATCTATCTATACCAATAATAATGCTGAAGAGTTCATTTGAGTGGATATTTCTAACAAGTTATGCTATGTTGTCCCTAGAACTATTCAGGGGAGTGAGGTGCGCGCACGACCTGTTTTCGCCGTCACTCCTAGTCGTACGAATGCAGGCTTGCGGACACCTCTACGTCGCCTTACAGGCAATTTCAATAAGTTTTTCTGTAACTTGGATCTATTTGCTTTATCTGTTGGAAAATTTAGAAACGTATTGCTTGACACAATCAAAAATTTATGTGAATAATATTGAATCTTTAGTATTCCTTGGTAGCTGTAATTTATTTGTATCTTCGACTAACTTTATCAACATTGTCTTTGACTTTTTGTGTATTTGTGGAGAACGATGTTGGTTGCACATTTGTATAACTCCTTATGTTCTCCATGATCATCACAATTTCAGCCGAAAGACGTCCAATGCTGGACATAGGCCTCCCCCAAGCACCTCCACTTCGACCGGTTCTGTGCTTCTCGCAACCAACGGGTTCCTGCGGCCTTCACAAGGTCGTCGGACCACCTTGTGGGAGGCCTTCCAACGCTACGTCTTCCGGTACGCGGTCGCCACTCCAGAACATTTCGGCCCCATCGGCCATCTGTTCTGCGAGCAAGGTGCCCTGCCCACTGCCATTTAAGTTTGGCAATTCTTTGGGCTATGTCGGTTACCTTGGTTCTCCTGCGGATCTCCTCATTCCTGATTCGATCACGCAGGAAAACTCCAAGCATAGCCCTCTCCATTGCCCTTTGGGTGACTTTTAGCCTTCTTATCAGGCCCTTTGTGAGCGAGCACATTTTTGGGTGACTTTTAGCCTTCTTATAAGGCCCTTTGTGAGCGAGCACGTTTCAGTGTCATAAGTCATCACTGGCAACACGCACTGGTCAAAGACTTTCGTCTTGAGACACTGCGGTATGTGGGACGAGAAGATATTGCGTAGCTTCCCGAACGCAGCCCAGCCGAGTCGGATTCGTCGATTGACCTCTTTCTCGAAGTTAGACCTACCTAACTGGACAGTTTGTCCTAGGTAAACATACCCGTCCACGACTTCGAGTGTAGCGTCTCCGATCTTTATGAGAGTGGGTGTTACATGGGTATTTGACATGACTTTCGTTTTGTTCTTACCTTACCTTATTTGTACCTTATGTTCTATTTACTTGTAATTGTATAATGTGTAATTTTATTGTTTTTGTTCTTCCAAATAAATAAAATAAAAATTGTTTGTTTGAACTAATCTCTGGAACTACTAGTCAGATTTGACTTTTTTTCACAATTATTAAGGAAGGCGAAAAAAATGTGGTTTTTCTATTTCGTGTAACTTGTTAAGTACCTATGTGGAATAGAGATTGAGCATTTTGGTATATGTTTTTTGACTCTTTGTTCTAGTATTATGTTAAAGGAATACCCCTACACGATTCAATTATTTTTCTCGATACACAAAAATTGCAAAGTTATATCTATTTTTTACTTTTTTCGACATCACGGCGTAACGCTTAAGAGTTATTCCATGGAATTTACTTTACAACATTATCATATCAAAGTAGTTTTAAATTTTATTTAATTTTTAAAAAGGAGTAAATTTTGTTTTGGCACATATGTCGTTTTATTCCGAGCGCACGCACATTATAGCCGTCTCTCTTCTTCTGCGTTTCAAAAGTAATTGCATCACTTTCGCTCGCTTAGTAGAACAGTCGCTACGATTTATTTTCGAGGTAGCGCCTTAAAAATAAGACAGAGTTTCTTCCTGCTCTTAATTTCGCATTGTTAATAATTTCCTACTTTACAAATTCGTTTTCAATATTAAGTGTAATGGAATAATTATAATGTCCGTATTCACTGCCACCACGCGTGCCTAAATGTATTGCCTAATTAACGTGCTGAAGATAAATCCAACAGAGTGTTTTTGTTATTCATTCCTTTGAGGTGTCACACTAGGTTTCACGTAGGTAATTCCTTGCGTAAGGAGCTAATAATAAATTAATTAACTCATCTAAAAAGGCTGTTTACTCCATACAGTATGGTAATTAGTCACAATATTGTTGGAACAAAGGATTTCAGGAATATGTTATAATAACAATTAAATATGCTTTGGACAATGTATCAAGTTGTTGAATCATCTTGTTCAATGCCAAACCACAAAATATCTCGCGAGGCGGCTGCGAGGCTGCGACTAACTAAATGAAGGCAAGTTAGTTTTGTGGCCTTCACAACGTCGTCTAATATAACTTAGTATTCTTTTATTAACTTTTTGCCACATTATAATAATTTTATGGCCATAGCATAGTAATCTGTATAACACAGCTTGAAACTCGGCTCGGCGCAAAGCAACAAAAACAACAATATAAATGTGTATATATAAAACTGGCCAAGTGCGGGTCGGACTCGCACACGAAGGGTTCCGTACCACAAGGCAAAAGCTCCGAAAAAAACACGTTTGTTTTATGGGAGCCCCCTTTAAATATTTATTTTATTTTCTTTTTAGTATTTTTTGTTATAGCGGCAACAGAAATACATAATTTGTGAAAATTTCAACTATATTAGATAGTAGATACAGACTGGTGACAGACAGACGGACGGACAGACAGCGAAGTCTTAGTAATAGGGTTCCGTTTTTGCCATTTGGGTACGGAACCCTAATAATAATAGCTTCTGTCCGCGACTTCGTTTGCGTGAAATTTCGGCCCCCGACCCACAGCGTCGCATAGCTCGCCCGCCCACGGTATTAATTATTCGCTAAGCGTTTTTTCTGACCTTTTTAGGGTTCCCTACCAAAATGGTAAAACAGAATCCTTATGGTGAATTTAGATGAAAATGTAAAAAAAAATACCGTTCCCCCCCCCTTATCTCCGAAGTTTGCAAAGAGAAAAATCTGAAATTACTATGTGATAGAAGTTTATGTAAAGATTACAGTCTATAGCACACTTTTTCAGAAATCATCAACAAAAGTTACATTAGTTCCACTATCGCAATATTCTACACCGCAGTGCACAGTGTTAAAATTCTCTGACGAATATAGGGCTCGCCGATGAAAAATTAATAACATGATGGTATGGAACCCTCGGTGCGCGAGAACGACTCGCTCTTGACCGGTTTTTATTTTTGCTCGACTCCTTATAGTTGTAAACTTGTAATGTGATGTTAAATAGCTTTATAGCCTTCCACAAAAATTCGGCTATCAAAACACAAAAATGATTTTTCAAATCCGACAGTTAGTTCCGAGATTAACTGGTTCAAACAAACAAACTCTTCAGCTTTATTATTAGTAGACTAGCTTCTGCCCGCGACCGCGTCCGCGCTTTTATTTCGTTTTCGCTTAGCGTTCTTTCGGACTTTCTTTCTTTTTGACCAGCTTCGAAGGGTCCTAGCATATTGTGAAATAAATGGCCTATAGCCTTCCTTAAGAATTGAACTATCGAATGCAAAAATATTTTTTTCAAATCTGACTGGTAGTTCCAGAGATTACCGAGTTCAAACAAACAAACTTTTTTGCTTTATTATTAGCCTGTAGAGATCACTATTATAGCTGTGCCCTGCATTTTTACCCGCGGTAATTTGAGGAAAAAACATACTAAAATATATTCCATTAAATATATATTTGGTTAAGGATTAAGGCCTACGCAGACCGGGACGGCATGGCAAGGGATTTAAATTTTTATTTTACGAATGGACATTCAAACGCAACGGTATAGAAATATTGCTATGTTTTAAAATGATGCCGTGGCATCGAAAGGGATTTCATTACAGGGCATTGAAAGACGCGCCACGGGCTCCCGCGGCGGGATGCCGTGGCGTCCTGTGGTAGGCAACGGCATGCCAGGGACTCCGGCGCTCGTTGTGACATACAACGGGGTGAGGCGGCGGGGATAGAGAAGCGGGAAAGCCGCTGGAATGCCGCGGTATCTAAGCGGCTAGTGTGCGCTGACTGACGGCAAAATCCCTTGCCATGCCGTCCCGTCTGCGTAGGCCTTAAATACCATGTTTATAAAAACCTTCGCAAATAATGCATTATATTAGAACAAATTTTATTCTATCTTATTTTAATTTAATACCTATTTGAATTGTTTTATTTTTTAGGGTTCCGTACCCAAAGGGTAAAAACGGGACCCTATTACTAAGACTTCGCTGTCTGTCCGTCTGTCTGTCACCAGGCTGTATCTCAAGAACCGCGATAGCTAGACAGTTGAAATTTTCACAGATGATGTATTTCTGTTGCCGCTATAACAACAAATACTAAAAACAAAATAAAATAAATATTTAAGGGGGGCTCCCATACAACAAACGCGATTTTTTTGCCCTTTTTTGCTCGATATCAAAAATGGTAATAGGTAGGCCCTTGAAATATTCACAAAATACTCAGTTGTATTTTAACTTTAATAATAAATAATAAAATTAAAATAAAATAAATATTTAAGGGGGGCTCCCATACAACAAACATGTTTTTTTCGGCGTTTTTGCCTTGTGGTACGGAACCCTTCGTGTGCGAGTCCGACTCGCACTTGGCCAGTTTTTTATTTCGTGTTTTCATTACGGACGCTTTTAACGTTCTGCATCGTTCTCACATGTATAATTTTTAACATGATTGATGTAAACAAGACATTGTAACCATATTATTTTGATTTAAAAGAGTGTCCATGGAGTTTCTTGCCCGTTCTTCTCCATAGGTACCTACGCTTTGGAATGGGCAACTAGCTTCATTTTTCTGACTGACCGACCCCTTGACAATTCAAAAGTGCCTGTAATTGGTTTAATTGAAATAAATGCTTTGAGTTTGAGTTGAGTTTGAGTTTGAATTATCATAAAAAAAGGTTATAGTGAGTGAACCTTAAAAGATAGACAATGCTGTCGCTGTCACGGACTTTTTTAGGGTTCCGTATAAAAACGGAACCCTATTACTAAGACTTCGCTGTCTGTCCGTCTGTCTGTCTGTCTGTCACCAGGCTGTATCTCAAGAACCGCGATAGCTAGACAGTTGAAATTTTCACAAATTATGTATTTCTGTTGCCGCTATAACAACAAATACTAAAAACAAAATAAAATTAATATTTAAGGGGGGGCTCCCATATAACAAACGCGATTTTTTTGCCCTTTTTTGCTCGATTTCAAAAATGGCAACAGGTAGGCACTTGAAATATTCACGAAATACTCAGTTGTATTTTAACTTTAATAATAAATAATAATAATAAAATAAAATAAATATTTAAGGGGGGCTCCCATACAACAAACATGTTTTTTTCGGCGTTTTTGCCTTGTGGTACGGAACCCTTCGTGTGCGAGTCCGACTCGCACTTGGCCAGTTTTTTTTTAATTATTGGGGAACAATTCCATCATACATAATTTTTGCGTAACTTTAACCCCCTCCCCAAAAGGAATCATTTTTATCGTTTTTGCAACATTTTTCATTAATGCTGCGCTCCTATTGGTCGTAGCGTGATGTTATATAGCCAGCCTTCCTCGTTATATGGACTATTCAACACAAAAATAATGTTTCAATTCGAACCAGTAGTTCCTGAGTTCAGCGCGTTCAAGGAAAGTAACTCTTCAGCTTAATATTACTAGCATAATATTACTAGCTGCGCCCCGCTGTTTCACCCGCGTAAGTTTCGATTCCAAAAAAATTCTGGAGAGGGCCACCCTTATCACCTAGGGGTATAAAAAATAGCCTATGACCTATTCTCAGACCTACCAAATATGTACACAAAAAAATTCATACAAATAGGTCAAGCCATTTCGATAACAAACACTGTGACTCGAGATTTTTCAAATACATTATAAGAAGTATAGAACTTTACAGTTTAGATTGAGTTGTCTTTTCTGAGTCAACAAGTACCTACAAATAATATATATATTTATCCTTCATAGTTTCTTTGTGTTATATTACATAAAACTAAAAGACGAAATACATGAGGTACTTAACTAATAATGTTTAGCCAAAAAATATTATCTGTTTTGTATGTTTTCTCAATTCTCATGTGACATTGACTAGTGGGTCAAGGCTGCAGAATATGGTTTGGTGTGAAGTAATAAAAACTTTGTAAATATATTTATGTAGATTTGTGGTGTATGAAATGTATTTATATTTTTTTTGTGTTAAAAATTGTCTTGTCCTTTCTGCTACTAACATTAATATCTAGAAAACTACCACAGAGTGCAAAGTACAAAGGTTCAGCTCACTGTATTGCCGTCACCACAATAATGCTGGCAGAATAGTCGACATCGGAACAGTTGCCAAAGAAAAAAAAAATGTGCAGCCCTAATGTATCTTTATTTATTTTTGCGTCATTCCTTGTCACACCCACGTAGGGGGTGAGCCTATTGTCATCAACAAGGCACAAATCCAGACTAGTGAATAGTCCCGGGAAATCCCGGAACCGAAAGTACCGGGAAATCCCGGAAATTTGCGTCGTTTTTGGAACCGGGAATTACAAAACCAAATCCCGGTTCTTTCGGTACTTGCGGGAAAAGATACTTCGCGTTTCGAATATTTCTAATTTAATAGCATAAAGCCCGACCGCTTAAAGCGTGGAATACACTTGCTACCTAGCATGGTGGCGGCCATCGCGTCTTCGGAATGTTGTGCTTTGCGTTGTGTTTGTGATTTTGGTGGACAGTGCTTCGCAAAAAATACTCAAACAAGACTGCTTCTTTTGGGCAGAGCCAGCTTACGAAACTAAAGACCGATGATGGCAGGATCGTATCCGCCAAACCTGAGCTGTTGAGAGAGATCGAGAGGTTCTATGGACAGTTATACACGTCAACAAGTAACCCCGTTATGGATCTGGCAAACGACCCAAGAGCTAGATTGACCCGACACTATACCGAAGACATCCCGGACGTCAGCCTGTACGAGATCAGGATGGCTCTGAAGCAGCTCAATAATAACAAGGCGTCGGGTGATGACGGAATTAAGGCCGAGCTCCTGAAGATCGGCGGAAAACCCGAGGACAAAACACCACAGGCATGGAACAGAGGTATGGTGATACTTTTCTTTAAGAAGGGCGACAATGCCTTTCTTAAGAATTATAGGCCCATCTCACTTCTGAGCCATGTCTACAAGCTGTTTTCGAGAGTCATCGCGAACCGTCTCGCGCGCAGGTTTGACGCCTCCCGAACAAACCGGATTCCGTAAAGGCTTTAGCACCGTAAACCACATACATACGCTGCGACAGATTATACAGAAGACCGAAGAATATAACCTGCCTCTCTGCTTAGCGTTTGTGGACTACGAGAAAGCCTTTGATTCGATTGAGACATGGGCTGTGCTGCAGTCTCTTCAACGGTGCCAGATCGACTATCGGTACATCGAGGTGCTGAAGTGTCGGTACGTAAACGCCACTATGGCAGTCCGACTCCAGGATCAGACCTCGAAACCTATCCTTTTGCAGCGAGGTGTGAGACAGGGCTAAGACTATGCAGGACCTCAGTACATTGCTCGATGACCTCAGTAGAGCCTCCGAAAGAGTGGGTCTTAAAATGAACTTGGACAAAACGAAGGTCATGTCAAATGCCCATGTAACACCCACTCTCATAAAGATCGGAGACACTACACTCGAAGTCGTGGACGAGTATGTTTACCTAGGACAAACTGTCCAGTTAGGTAGGTCTAACTTCGAAAAAGAGGTCGATCGTCGAATCCGACTCGGCTGGGCAGCGTTCGGGAAGCTACGCAATATCTTCTCGTCCCACATACCTCAGTGTCTCAAGACGAAAGTCTTTGACCAGTGCGTGTTGCCAGTGATGACTTATGGCACTGTAACGTGGTCACTCACAATGGGCCTTATAAGAAGGCTAAAAGTCACCCAAAGGGCAATGGAGAGAGCTATGGAGTTTCCCTGCGTGATCGAATCAGGAATGAGGAGATCCGCAGGAGGACCAAGGTAACCGACATAGCCCGAAGAATTGCCAAACTTAAGTGGCAGTGGGCAGGGCTCATTGCTCGCAGAACAGATGGTCGATGCGGCCGAAATGTTCTGGAGTGGCGACCGCGTACCGGTAGACGTAGCTTTGGAAGGCCTCCGACAAGGTGGTCCGACGACCTTGTGAAGGCCGCGGGAACCCGATGGATGCGAGAAGCACAGAACCGGTCGAAGTGGAGGTGCTTGGGGGAGGCCTATGTCCAGCAGTGGACGTTTTTCGGCTGAAAGGATGATGATGAATTATGTTAATAAATAACAATTTAAAAAATGTCGGTTAAGATTATCTAATCAATAATACTGAGACTGATTAATGCTACGCTAAAACTCCACTGTTCCTTTTCTTTTTTTTTTATAGATATTACGCAAGTTTTAAATTATAATTTGGTTATGCAGAATTGCAATAGCAGTCATGTTGATTTAAATCATTTGTTAGGAGAAGATGTTTAATAAATGTTTCTGATAAATATTATCTAGGATTAGGTACAAAAATGTTTTAATGTTAATAAAGATGTTGCTGGTAGAATATGTGAAGTTACCAATAAAACAAGAAATCAAACGTTTTATTTGATTTGATTTAAATGTTTTTATTTTGCCCTGTCATTTCGTCTTTCTTTTACTTTCTCCGTTTCAACTCTTCATCTTTTAAAGGCTTACTTAAAGTATCGAAAGTACCGGGAATCCCGGTTCTTTAGCCAGAAGGTACCGAAAATCCCGGTTCTTTAAAACAGAACCGGTTCTGCATTCCCTAATCCAGACACTGGAGTGCTACTTAGAAATTTCGGATAGAAAAACCTAATAACACTTTGCTCAACTTGGGAATCGAACCCAGGACCTCATGCTTAGCAGTAGCATTTGCAACCACTAGACGAACAAGGCAGTCTGAGTATGAGAATTTGTATTCAAGAGAGAATATGAAAATCCTTGGACAGTTATGATGAGAATTTTAAATATAACCTAGCCTTTTGTTACCCCAGTAGAACACTTACCCCTTTATTAAAAAACGCAAAAACGAGCTGTTCGAGCAATATACCAGTTAGGTGCCAGAGTTTCTCTAAGAGATTTTTTTAAAGATATTGGAATTCTTACGGTTGCATCACAGTTCATCTTTGCCAACATTTTATATATTAGGCAAAATATACACTTGTATACTAAAAACAGTGATATTCACAATGTTAACACTAGAAATAAGGACAAACTACGCGCTCCCTTTCACCGGCTTCATAAGGTTCATAACTCATTTGTTGGGCTTGGTATAACCTTTTATAACAAGCTACCTTCTTCATTACTAGATTTGCCCTTTAATACATTTAAAGCTCAAATAAAATCCAACCTTTGTTCAAAGGCATACTATTCCATCAACGATTACTTAAACGATAAGAATAGTTGGTCGCCCTGATTAACTCAAGACAATGTTTATGTTCTTTCTCCAGAATTAGTTTACTGACAAGTTATATGAGTTCATATAATTGTTTTTTATTATTTTTTTAAATTCTATTAACCTCTTAAATAAATTGCAAACTATAGTTTTGTATAATTTAGAAGCATTTTTTAATTTTGTAAATGTAAGAACCATGTTTCCGTTTATTATGATTTAATTTTGATGTTGACTTGAAAGAGCATGGCAGTTGAGAACTTGTCATGCTCACTTAAATGTCTCACCGATGGTGGCGCGTGTGTTGGATCATTCGGTTCCCTACAAACTGGTTGAGCTGGATGGTGCTGATCCACGCGTCATGTTCGTGAACGGGCGCCGTCGGTTGAGACTGGTCATCTCTTAACTGCCAATGCTTATTTTTAATCTTATATTTTGAATTGTTTCTTCATTTGTGTCTTTTTTTTACATTGTTCTCACATATAGAAGCAACAAGAATAATGTACCCAGGATTTTGTAATATCTTGATTTAAAAGAGTGTCCATGGAGTTTCTTGCCCGTTCTTCTCCATAGAGATCTACGTTTTGGAATGGGCAACTAGCTTCAACTTTCGTACTAACTGAAAGACTATTTAATTTTAATTTTGACAATTCAAAAGTGCCTGTACAAGGTCTAATTGAAATAAATGCTTTGAATTTGAATTTGAATTAATAAAATGCATTATATCGGATGGATAGTTACACGCCGATTTCTCTCTTTCAGTCGTCAGTAATTTGACTTTCGAAAGAAGACAAAGCGTTGTGTAACTATACAAGGTTTATTTAAGGGGGCTATTGGGAGGAACATTACTAATAGATTTGAAATAAAATACTAGACCCCGTGGAAGATGGCGGGATGAGCAGTAGAAAAGAAACAACCAGTGGTTCACTTTCGCCCTGGATTGAAAAAGCTGGCAGTCATGGAAAGAGGCCTTTGCCCAGCAGTGGGATGATGCAGGCTAACACTATCTAGATTGAGGGAATGTATAATTAATTATATTGTTTTTTATGGGAGGATAAACCATGGACTAATATAACTCCATCAAAACTACAAATATGTCAGTGAGAGCAACAGACACATACTAATTACATTACAACAACGCACACACTAATTATGGCTGAATGTTAATTAGCAGTAACTTGTGATGTTTATAGCAAGGTTTTATCTTTAACAAGTTTGCATTAGCATAAATGATTACATTTGTTAATAATATCATCATTATCAATGTCAACTTTAACATTTAACTTAAATGTCTGATTAAATCTGTAGAATGGCAAAGATGCAACAAGGTTAAAGATTGTATAACCTAAATTTATAAAAATATCATTTTTGATTTGTGCTCTTGCTGTATTTAGGCGTAATACCTCAAGCTATATTTTATTTTATTTATTTTTAGACTATGGTGTCCCACTGCTCTCAGCAGGTCTCCCTTTTTTCTTTTCACTCCTCTGTCTTGACCTAGTGTGGACCAATACTGACTGTGTCAAGTTTGTCCCACTATCTTATTGTGGCTCTACCTCAAGCTAGCAATAGTTAAAGATTCCGAACAAATCAATTGCTTACTCAGCCTTAGATTAGTATTAGTAAACATATATATGACCCGTGACCTATATTCCCGATGACCTACATTCCCTGTTCTAATAACAAATATCAGAAGCCTTTTGTCAACCAGCATAACAATTGAAAGTAATTTTATTACTTATTTCTTACATTTTGTGTACAAAAAAGGTATTTTAATTTAGTAGTTTATAAATGATCTTAAGCTTAACAAGTTGTCACCTATTCAATATTGACTATTAATGCTATAGGGTTGTTAAATAGATAGACTTCCAGTGAAAGAGTCTTTTAGCTGGGGTTTGGAGGTCAGTTTTCAGAAATAAGAGCACAAATCTTATCGCCCGATTCGAAAGCATAAACAGATCTCTCTGTTATTGTTGGATTATCACATTATACATATTTTTAGTACAATGACTACTTACATGGTGGGTACTGTGGAGTATAAGGGCTGGAAGGCCCAACACCCCCAACAGCTTGGGAGTAGCTGGGTGGTGCAGCTGGCGGCGGCTGCGTAGTATGCGCGTTACCCCAGCCATATGGAGGAGGATTCCAGCCTTTCTCCATTGTGCCTTCTGCGAAATGTTCAGTAAACACTAAGGTAACTGGTAATAAATGCTCCTCACAATCGGTCACTGTGATGCAATACAATCTTGAAGCTATTTTTAGGTATGACTCCACCAACCTATATAACACACAAGTAGCGTGAACTTCTCCCGCGTACCTGGACGTTTTGCAAACGAATTTTATTATGAACCTCGCGGCACCTAGAAGAAAAATCAATACTTGCACTAGCGTCCGAATAAAAATGGAGGGAGATTTTTTTTAATTCCTAGTAATAGTTACACAAAACAACAATAATCGTGTGTTCACTCAAAAAAGTGACACACAGTCACACACAATTATATTCCAGAGAGAATTTCTCATTCTGCAATAAGTTGAAGAAGCATATTGTTATATTTGAAACGTTTTGTAGTTTAGCTCACAAAAAAAACGCACGGTGTGGTTAATCGTTATTATAGCATAAAAACGAATACTTTCCATTTTATCTGTAACTTGGTTGCTTGGCAGCTTTACCTACTGATATTTAGATAGGTAGTCATCGTAAAGTGACAGAGGACCAAAACAAGAAAGTGATTGTTTACTGGTTGCTTTTGAAAACAGTGTGTAGCTGGGTATATTTTATGTTCCTCAATGTCAGTAAGCCGCACCAGCAGTTCTAATTAATTGAAAACTAGTTATACAAGTAGTTGAAAACTATTAATTGAAAACTAGTCATGCAAGTTAATGTGTAGCACTATTGGGACGGCCACATTCAGACGGAATTTCGTAACGGATTTCCGTTACGAAATATCGATTCGGTAGTTCGTAGGCATCAAATCCATACAAAATCAAGGCTCTATCACACACGTACAGTAGTTCACCGTTCGAAGTTTTCTCCAATTTGAAATTCCACGTGGTAGTCTGTGCATTCAGAATCCCGCACGGAAAAAAACCGTATCGAATGCAAGTTACAAAATTTTGTATGGGTTGCTTCACACTTTCGTAAATTCCGTACGGAACACGCTCAGTGCGCGACATGTCTCGCACGACCGCAGCGACTGGAGGTGTATGTATTTGGAGCTTCCAGTGCATGTGAAATTACGCGCGCAGTATCTAATATTGAATAGTCCATTATAGCCGTAGAAACCCATGCTTATGGGACACTGGAGATGAAAATTATCGTAAAAGGGAGAATAAAGAACTGGCGTGGCAAACCATTGCCCAAAGTCTATAATCGCTGGCAGATCGTCTGGATTTAGTTCCTAATGTCTCTTAATTGAGACTTGTTGTTTCGAACGGAATTATACGTATGTGTGCGATGTATTTTGTTCTTTTTTTTGTTAAAGACTGGAAGCGTAAGACAGGAATAACCTGATCGGAGTGGAAAACCAACTCGAGGATGATCTCCCTGACATCCTACCTTGGAAAACTTTAGAGATGTTTATTCTACCACTGATCTAGTAATTACAATACAAAAACACACACACACACATTTACAAAACACGCCCTTAACATAATTTACATAATATTACACCACAATTGCCTGTGATGAGGACAGACTTAGTTCTCATAAGAGCATGTCCAGTATATAAATTTCTCATACGTCTTTAGATTTAACAAAGCTAAGTGTCAACTAAATACCGGGTTTTCAATTTTTTCTTTGGGGAGCGTTCTCCCGCAGTTTCATATTTTTATTATCTTTGGAAAATACATGGGTCCCCGTTTTTTTTCTGTCAACAGCTGCGCAACGGGACATATTAATTAATTGTGCGTAAGAAACGTCATTTGCTTACGAAAATGTACGCGTAGTGGCACTAGTGGCAGCCAGCCGTCAAATTCTTGGTCTAGTGATAGTAGCGACATCTAAAGTGAGCAAGTAGCAGTTTTTATTCCCATTTAGACCAAAATTAATAATATTTTGCAGAATAGAACTCCGCTACCACAAGTTTAGCTGTCAGTTATTTCACAATAATCTGTGGTTTGGTTTTGCTTTTGAGTCTTGTCTTGTTTTCCTTCCATCAGAGTTAAAAATAAAAGGTATAAGCCATAGAACTTTAATAATAATTTGTTTAATAATTTTCATAAAATCCCTCGCTTGTTGTTTTGTCTGTAAATAAGTGTATTGATTACGAGTTTGCATAGAGTTGGCTCAGGCGTGTGGATTGATTGTGACCTTATTTTTATTATGTAGGTAGAGCGAGATGTCGTCACCACGCCCGAAATCTCCTCGAACTCCCGTATTGCCTAAAAAGGAGGATAAAGAAGAATCTTTCTGGGACAAAATTGGTACAATAGGTCGCAAGAAGCGCATAAAAGAAGGTAAATATGTGGTACGATGTCTTTGTAAAGATTAAAAAAAATATTTTTGTATGACTGTGTGGGTTTAATCAAGGTATTTTAACAATACGCCTTGTATTTTTATGAGTAATGGGTCAAAGATATTTTTCCTTGAGAGTTTCTTGGGCATTAGTTCCCACCAATAACTCTCAAAGTTGGTTCACCTTTAAGTATAGGATCATTTAATTTTCACCCTTTCTATGGTGAATTCCTATAGTATTAATTTTAAGTGCTTTATAAATTATCAGTAATGTATTGTGTAATACCATTTGGTTTGTCCATGCAGTGCAAGATGTGCAAGCTGAAGGTAAATTTGCCATTGATTCTCCGGGGAGCCCGACTGCCCCAGAAATACCACCTGAAGAGTACAGTTTACGTAAGTTCTAGCTGCAAGTTTCATTAAACTAATTGCTATCAAGCAATGTTTCCACTATAAATACGCTATGTCCTGTATGACTCATGCAACATGAGTAAATTTTATAATTAACATAATTTTCATCCTTTAAGCCTTGTTATTTTCAATCATAAATGGTCAGTTACTTTACTTTTACAAGTGTTTTATTCCTAATTAATTTATAAAGTTGTTTTTTTTGTCTTGTTGGAACCTATGACTCACATAGGTGTGTCTGTGGTGGAGTTATCCTGCCAAGCAATGTAACAAACAGGATAATTCATACTGAATAAGTACCTAATGTTATTATCATATAAACTGACTTCTAATAAAAATATTTGTAGATGACAATGAAGAACGAGCTATTATTGAGCCAAGGTCACTTGAAGATCCTAGAGTAAAAGACCTGGTCCAAGTACTCATTGATTGGATCAATGATGAGCTTGCCACTCAAAGAATTATTGTCAAGGACATCAGTGAAGATTTGTATGATGGTCAAGTACTTCAAAAGCTACTTGAGATGTTGACTAAGACCAAACTAGATGTGCCAGAAGTTACTCAGTCTGAAGAGGGGCAGCGACAGAAGCTTGCCGTAGTACTCAGAGCAGTGAATCGGGTATGGTTAGACTCTTTTGGCCTTATTACAAAACAGGATTTATCTTTAGACCCAGGTTTAAACCATCCAGCCATTTTTAAATTTCGAACTATAATCAGACGAAGCTAAAGTTCTTATTACAAAAACTGACATTAAACCCGAGTCTAAGTTGTCAATTTTGCATTAAGACATTTTATGTTTGTCGGAATAAAGCTCAAATAGAGTAACTGGCTCGAAGGTTTAGGCTAGGTCTAAAATTAGATCTCGTTTTGTAATAAGACGGTTTAAGTCTATTATGTATCAGAATGCTACAGCTGCATACATATTTATATGTATCTGGGTACTAACATGCAAGTTATTTTGCAGGTTCTTTTCGGAACAACCAAACCTGTGCCTAAGTGGAGTGTGGATTCTATCCACTCAAAGAATGTTGTGTCTATATTGCATTTACTGGTTGCCTTGGCGCGCCACTTCCGCGCCCCCGTCCGCCTACCCGAAAACGTGAGCGTCAACGTTGTGGTGGTGAAGAAGGACACTCCTAACCAACTGTCTCACAGGTATTTTTGTCACTGTCATAGGGTTAGGTATTTCTTATTTTAAAGCAATGTGTTTTGCATACTAATTCTTTCAAATATTTCAGGACATTTGTTGAAACCATAACAACCACCTATGATGATCTGGGAATGAAATGTGAAAGAGATGCATTTGATGCTTTGTTTGATCATGCTCCTGACAAGTTGCAAGTGGTGAAGAAGTCGCTCATTACTTTTGTTAACAAGCACTTGAGCAAAGTCAATCTTGAAGTGATGGACCTGGACACCCAATTCCATGATGGTGTATACTTGTGCCTTTTGATGGGACTGCTTGAGGGATTCTTTGTGCCTTTATATGATTTCCATCTGATCCCAGAAGATTTTGACCAGAAGGTTCATAATGTATCTTTTGCTTTTGAACTCATGCAAGATGTTGGACTTGCCAAACCGAAAGCAAGACCTGAAGGTAAATAATGTTACTTGTATGACATAGTAATTATCATCCATTTGCTACTTTCACATTAACATGTGTGTTTCCTTTTTCAGACATCGTGAATCTCGACCTCAAATCAACACTGCGTGTCTTGTATAATCTGTTCACCAAGTACAAGAGTATAGCCTGAGAACAATGTCTAAAACTATTATAAAACTTATTAATGACCGTGTTTGTGCCTGATCTATATCTTAATAATTGTATTAATATAGTGTTAATGATATACTAGTAATGTATGACGGTGCTTTATCTTAACTAAGTATAGAGAAATAAATTAATTTACTAACAACCATAATTATTCTGTTTCATTTAGCTTGCCTCATTGGCCCTAATCAATTTGGTGTCGCTGACTGAAACGGCCACCATCAGGGATTTTAATTTTGATGACACAAAAAATTAATCGCTAATTAGTCGAAATTTGTCGCCAATATCAGAATTTGTCGGTCACTGGTTCCAAATATATAAGGGTTTATAGGTGGCCGATCTGGAGAGTCTCCCCAGCAGGGCCACATTTATATCTAAAAAAAAAACTGGTCAAGTGCGAGTCGGACTCGCACACGAAGAGTTCCGTACCACAAGGCAAAAACGCCAAAAATAACGTATGGGAGCCCCCCTTACTTGGCGACAAATTGCGACTAATTGGCGACGAATTATGGGAGAAAACACATCTTCGCTAGGTGCCCTAGTTTTTGAGATATAAATGTGGCCCTGCTGGGGAGACTCTCCAGATCAGCCACCTATACCTAAACCTTTATATCTTTTGAACCAGTGACCGACAAATTCTGATATTTGCGACTGATTCCGACTAATTGGAGACAAAATATGGGAGAAAACTGAATTTTCGCTAGGTGCTCTAGTTTTTGAGATATAAGTAAATGTGGCCCTGCTGGGGAGACTTTCTCGATCGGCCACCTGAACCAGCGACCGACAAATTCTGATATTTGGCGACAAAGGAGATCGGACGGGGTTGGCCCAAGTGGCGTCTGAGTATGACGCTTATTTTGTTTGACAGTTCATTAACTAAGCTTACCTACTTTTTTGTATGGGTAGGGTCAGGGAGGAAACAGTGACTCGGATTTTTTCGATATGCTCAAAAATATAGTAAATAATATATAATCAAAGTGTTTTTTTTAGATCTTGAAGTCAGGTTACTACATTTCAATATTGTGTCATTACATTTTCATTACACTTTAAAACAAATAAACTAAAAAATAAAATATAAAAAAAAAGATTTGAGTCACTGTGTACCGGTGAATGTATACAGTGACTCAATAGTGTAGTACACAGTGACTCTAGTAGTATACAGTGGCTCAATGAAAATAAAAAATATATATTTAATCAAAATTCTTTATTATCTTTTATAAAATGACTAATACAAATGTAGGAATTTCAATATATGAATTAATATAATCAGTCTTAGAATTATATTTTAATTAAACTCTGGTTCACACTTTAACTTCTTACGCTATTACTTTTTTAAATTATGAGATCACATTTTAGGTACCTACTAGACTCATTTTCTACAAAAACTGAATGTTATAAATCAAATAAAAATAATTCCTAAAAAAATAATCAACGACAAATAAAAAATAAACCAATAACAAACGTTAAAAATTATAAAATTAATTAAAATTTTATTAATGGCGTAATTTGGCTCCAACTGTTGATCGTCAAGAGTTTCACAGTTTTTTGTCTTCCAATAATATCTTTTAAGGTTAGCAAATGCAACACCGACCTTCTTAGATGCTTGTCTTATCGAGTCTCCATTTCTTATTAGTAACAACCCTTCTTTAATGTTTTCTTGTGTTGCGTTTCCAATTTTTTTCGTTCTGTAGATCTTTGCCGTGGCATTCTATCAACAAAATATAATAATTAAACAAATTACTAAAAAAATCAAAAGGAAGACATGCAAAAATAAACTGAAGTACACAGTAAATTGAGTCACTGTACACAACTCCGCCATTTTGATTATTTCATATTCAAATGGATCAAGAAATCAATCAATAAACTGAATTAAACACACAAAGGCAATCTGTATAAACAAAACTATAAGACAGAAAAAATGATTACAACATTTATTATATAGTTTAGATATTAAAACAAATCAAACTTACGTTAAAATATAATTTTGTGAGCACTAAAACAAAAACACGTGGTGGCACCACTGTTCGGCGCTTGAGACGCCGGCTGACTGGTTTGTACGAGTCCGAGGACCATTAGCTTCAAACGAGGGAGGGAGACAACAACAGTGTACGTCTTATTCTAGCCGAAGTAGTAATGAGTCACTGTAGCCGCCTGAGTCACTGTTTCCGCCTAGACCCTACCTACAAAAAAATCTAACCTGGAAGGACAAAGTTATAGTGTGTATTAAAATACTCATATATCTAGCTAGTTTCAACTATTTATTCAATTAAATCTATTTCTTTTTAACCGACTTCAAAAAAAGGAGGAGGTTCTCAATTCGGTTGCATTTTTTGTTTGTTTTAATGTTTGTTACCTTTGTACGCCGTCATTTATAAACCGATTTGGAAAATTCTTTTTTTATTTAAAAGGATATACTTCCAGATTCTGTCTGTGTGGTGCCGGACTTAAAGAATAACCGCACCCCATACTTCCCATGGGTGTCGTAAAAGGCGACTAAGGGTCGTACCGGAGAATGGGCAGCAGCGTTCTCTATGCATTCCACCACCATACTATACTGCGATCGCCAACCCGCCTGCCAAGCGTGGCGATTATGGCAAACCCCCCCTTTGGGGGAGGCCTATGTCCAGCAGTGGACGTCTTTCGGCTGAAATGATGATGACTTCCAGATTGGTCCCAAAACCCAGTTCTAGTGATAGAATCCATGAGGAATTGAGGGAACTCCTCAAATATTATAGGCACACCTATAACGATTTGGGTATTTTTTATAGTAACTCGTGCATTTGCTCTCGGAAACCACCATTTGGTGAAGTGGTACCTACTGATGAAGAAGACCACAGATGGCCACCGGAACTACCTACTCAGTAATAAGTATTTCACGGGTTGCGATTCGATTACTTTAAAACCATATTAAAGTAAGCAATTTAGGATGCTCGTCACAATGCGAATGACGAAATATAGCTAATGGTGGAATACTAGGAGAACTCCTCAACAATTAACGTCCTTGCATCGGGAAAAGCAATATTTTGTTAAAGGCGACGGGCAAGTTGACGTTAGGATATAATTAAATACAGACTCACTAAAAAGCGAGAAATAAAAACTTTTTAACAAAAAAAAACCGTCTTACAAAAAAAACACTTCAAAATGAAAAATAACTTTAATTTCGGAAGTCGGTGGCAAAAACTAAAGTACAGAGATACAAAGACTTCCGAAATTAAAGTTATTTTTCACTTTATAGTGTTTTTTTGGAAGTCGGTTTTTTTTGTTAAAAAGTTTTTTATAACTTAATAATTATGTTTGAATAATACTTTGTTTTTGAAAAAGTATTTAAAAGTGTTTGAATAAATCTCTGTTTCTGAGAAAGGATTAAAAAATCCAATACTTAATTGAAAAAGAAAACATAAAATAACCAACTATACAATATATTTTATCGTAAGTACTAAACTAACAATATATTATTGTCCAGAAACGAAAACAGTGACAGTCACTGTCATTGGCAGTCATTCTCTCCACTCGCTTGCCTCGGTCGTAGTCTGCGGACGGGGACGGCAGTGGTGACTTCCTTTACTTTACTCTTCGGTGGTGGTGACTGACTCGATCACGGAGCGGAGGGAAGGGGAACGAAATACTGTGCTACACCCGCGTTGCGCCTTCTCTCCCTCCCTATCAAACCGCGCAGCGACGGCCATAACATTTTGTCTCTTTTCTAATGTTAACGCAAAAAATACCACATGTATATTTGGTGACCTTCTCATTTTGGCGCAAAAATACCACGCACCTGAGTCATCATAAGTGTTAGGCAACATCAAACACACCATACCTATCGGGTTAAAATAAATATATTTAATTGATAAATAGTTCAAAATAACCCGATATATTAAGATTATGTAGTATACGCAGTAGGTAACATTTTTCTCCCAGGATAGATTTTTTTTCCCATACAAAAAAAGTAAGCTTAGTTAGTGAACTTTCAAATGAAATAAGCGTAATGCTCAGACGCCACTTGGGCCAGAGCCCATACAAAAATGTCCGATCTCCTTTTGACTAATTATTTGTGTTAGCAAAAAAAAATCACAGAGCATGCAAAATTAAAATCCCTGATCAGGGATAAATGCCCTGCCAGAGTCAGTGACACATCAATTTGAATATGGGCCTACTAAATTCCTAATGAAATGATTAACTTGCAGCAGCCCTCTATAAACTGCTGGTAAAAAAGGAATAACCCACAGGAATAACCTCAAGTAGTTTGAAGTCTAGCATAGCTATTCACAAACTTTCGATGCTTTCGTGCCGGATCAAACATCAATCAATGTTAACGATGGAGTCCTCTAAACGCTGATCATAAATCAGAATGCCGAAAATTTTGACAGTTTAGACTGCTATTTTTCCGACAGCTATCTGCTGTCGGGGACTAGGCAAATCACAGACATCACAGTAGGTACCATGACAACGGGGTTGAATATGCAGGGGTGAATCAGGGCGAAACTTTAAAATGGTTTTGAATGTTAAAATAATATACTTAAGTAGTTTGTTGCTAACAAGGACACTTAATCTTTAATTAAAAACAGTAAACACATTCTTTTCTGGCAACAAACTACATTATTTCAATGTTAAAATCCATTTTAAAGATTCGTCCCGATTTACCCCTGCATCCCGATTCACCGGTACCGAAAGTGTGTCATTTTCGATTCGGAAGCCTGTCGAATAGTTGTGAATAGCTATGCAGAAAAGAAAACTGCTTTAAATTGAGTTACAAGTCTTTATTTGTAATAAAAAATTGAATACAAGATTATCAATTTATTTTCCAATACACAATATGAAAATACACAAAGTCACGAGTAAAATGTAAAAAATTGTGATCATAAAGCATTCACGGCATGCTGTGAACTTCAACTCCATTTTAGTTGTCAGTAAGTCAACATGGTGCAAGAATAGCTCCCATCCTTGAACGGGGATCAATACAATGATAAAAAACATTTCTATATTTGACAAAAAATTACTGCTGCGTAAACACATTGAACAAATCAGAGGAAAAATAACTATTTCACATTAATAGGCATACTACATTTTTACCTCCACTGTCAAACCTATTTTTAATAAAATTATATTGTATTATAAGCAGGAAAGACATTGAGCAAACACAATCTCATAAAGCTGCGTTTATATTATAATCACTAGACAAATATTTTTTTAAGTATATTATGATATAAAAGTAAAAAATGTAGGTGTTTTTATGCCTACATATACACTGTGTTACTGCTGTTTCGATTATTGCTTTCTTCAGGGTGTTTGATTCACAGCTGTATAGCTTGATCTTATACTACGGGATATATATTAATTATTATTTATGTAAGTAGCCCAGTATGTAAACTTTTTAATTATGATGAAATTGAAATATGTTTGATGTGATTACACAATATCTAAATAAAATATTAGGTACCTATTTTATTCTTTTATAGTAAAACCTCGATTGTGTACTAGTTTACAATTAATTGCCTAGTGGTTGTACATAATACAGAACATATAAATTGTCATAGGTAGCTGCCAATACATTGATTAATAAATTAAATAGTTACACAACACATAAAATATATTAATCACAACAATAACTAAAATAGAATTAAGGAATTATTTGGAACAACATGCGTAGTATTGCAGTCAATTATAAAAACTCGATATTATATTAAAATATATTTCTCTTATAAATCTGTTTCTAACAAAAATAAAATAAAGCTTATTTAGAGGCATTTGTAACAAAACATTCAGCTGTATGTACGTTCTTGTGCTCATATTGGCATTGCAGCACGTAGAGGGGCAGATGGATAGTTAGCTGTCATTGTACCCCTACATACCATACCATCTAGATTGATGTGGTTATATAATAATCTTAGGGAACCCTTGTTACCTATGTACTATTTTAGTTGTTGTAAGATATAATCTTATACTTACCTAAAATCTCTGCCTGCAAACCGATCCGAATTAAATTTTAATTGACTGGTAATAAATGGGATCATAACATAGATCACGCAATTTCATTTGCTTTATGAATTAATTTATCTGTGTACACAGCGCCCCATCGCTGTACTTACTTATTTCCTTGGCCTGTGTATAAAATGTTGCCATACTTCCAGCCATATTACTTGTTGTTTTGATAAAAATAACACTAAGGTTCAAAAATATCTGTAGGTGTCCTCAATATGCATGCGATCTGCTCCTGTCCAAATAGAACTGATATGTCATGAAATTAAAATGAAAATGGATGATTTTACTGTACCATTGCTCATGGAACAAACGATTTATTATGTGGGAGCCTCAAGAGTATCCTTCAAAGGCATTGTGTCAATAAAATAATATAATGTTGAGTATTTTTACAATAATAAATTAATATATATGGATTTTTTAAAATACTTCATCTTAAAACCTAATAAAAATACGTAAGCATTAATAAAATAAGTACGCGTAATATTGCCATCAATACTAGACTGTCTTCCCTGTCTCGTCATCTAAAAATAAAATCATCGAACTCGCCATAACGACGTAACTAAGTTAAAATAATTACTATTTAAAAGAAAATCATCCCACCACGGCAGCAGGTCACATTACCCAAATTAAAATACTTTTTATTTTTAATAAATAATAAGTAATAACAAGTTGGAATGTTTGTTAAAAATGCTAGTATTTCAAAACTAAAATATTATTCAATCGTCAAATAATTATATGGGAGAAAGATGTGATATCACGCGGCCACGAAATTGTCACGCGTTATGCAGTTAATGGTTTACTTGTACCTAATTCTACCTAGCAACTGTAAATTGAGTAAATACGTCGCTCTGAGTGGCGACTCTGTGACGCTTCGAATATACTAAAATAGACAGAGAACTTAATTATTTCCTGTCATCTTTGTTTCTAGTTCAGTATATTCCGTGTGCACCAGAATAAGGCCCTATTTTTTTAGTTGATCAATTAGTAGTACTTCAGTTGGCTTGGTTAAGGTTTTTGAGATCAAAGCTACCAATTTGCGTGAGAGAGTTATCGTTACGTGGGTTCAATATGTTTAAAGTTTAACTGATATTTACCACGTGTTCCTAATTTTCTACCCAATAATCAATAGACTATAAAATACAACTAGTATATTAAAACTACCTACCTGTATGTCTCAACTACAACCGTATTATAAATTATTCTTACTATTACTAATAATGTGCATCAATGTTGAGTGCGTATCAAAATTACGGATATTCTTTTTAGGAAGACGTAGAATACAAACGTCATCTAAAAAGTACACCCGCTATCTTGACGTCCACCGTGTACAATGTAATGTAGTTGGCATCACGAGACTGGACAAGTGGACTCTATGGAACTCTAAGCAATCTAGATTATTGATTGTATTTTGATCTATAGCTAAATTCACTATTTTAGTCTATTACAATCGCTCAAAGACATATCTAGCACAACTACTGTAAAACATTATAACATAATAATATTGAGAATTCCGCTGTTAATGGTAGCCATTACAAGTTGTTTAGGGATGCGAGAAACAACAAATCCTGTTACTTCAAGCGAATATTAAGGAAGAACGCCATGCGAACTGTTCTTTACACGTTTTACAGAACAGTATTATACAATCAAGAAAGGAAGAAATCACAAACAAGGTTGTGGTGACAAATAATGAGTACAGAACTGCAAGCAGGGGCAACGATAACAATAACATAGTTAGTATTCGTTACGTAGGTTTTCGTGACATCGCTGAGAGATCGAGGGATGTGGAAGATTCGCGTCGTAGAATTAGTTTAAGTTTCTCGTCCTCTTCCAAGTCGTCTTCGAAGGACACGGCGCGGCTGATCTCCGTGTGCCCCAGAGCTCGCGACTTCCAAGCTTCTAGCCTCATGACCTGAGAATACGTTATATTTATGTTATTTATTGAACCAGCGCGTAATTTTGTCGAAAAACATGCTGAAGTGAAAATATAATTTTCTTTACCTATCACTATTATTACCAATAGGTGCATCAACTTAATTATGAGTGTCAATCTTTGTAGGCGTTATCATTTTAATTACCAGGCTCAGTATTCAATCTGAAAAACAATATTGTCAACCACCACATTTTTCCGACGTTCTTACTTCCATCATTGGATTGGAGGAGAGTCATTTAAGTTTTATTTTTCTACAAGTTTAAACTATGATACATACGTCAATGTTACGGTGAACACAATATGTAAGTGGGTAGAAAATACAGGAACAAACACAGCATGGACAACACAAACACATGCAAGTAACATAGCGCGAAACATAATACAAGCAAGTCGACAATGCCATGACCAGCCACACGATAAAACAAATTATTTTAGCTTCAACATATAAACCAGACATAGACACCGAGAAAGCACATCAGACGGCTGTCTCGCCTGTTTCGTACATATACTAATAAAACAAACAAATTGGTATAGGCGTCTAGTGTGTTCACCTGCTGAATCCATTTTATTACAATTTTAAACGATAATTTTCTAAAATTTTATAGTTTTTTATAGGGCTCTTAAAATATTTATATTGAATATTTACAAATCTACTATACTAACTACGAGGGATGAACTAGAAGTAAAATAGGTATACCTACATTTTATGTAGACAGAAGGATAAGACAATCTATGCGTGTTTACATGCTGAAAGTTTAAACAATTTTAACGCATTTAATTTTGGTATTAAGTGAGCGGGCCCAGAGGTTGTATGACACAATTGAATTGTGCAACGATTGCTACTTATAGATTATCTTTAAACATTCGGACTGAAAAAAAAGTTTTTACAAGACAAGTGTTTCGCTGTTTTAATAAAGTCTACCTACACATTAGGAGTAGTTTAGATTGTTAGAATGGAGTAAGCCTGTTAACACACTAGCCGGTAAGGTGTTTGATAGTTGAACTTACTCGAGCCATTTCCAGGGCTCAGTGTCCGGAGTGGTGTTGGGTGTCGGAAACTGTGCAGTGCCAAACAAAATGTATCAGACATTTTGATAAAAGCGCATCATCATTGTACATACAATCACTAATACATAAATATATACCTTAACTTTGGTCGGCTGCGGCGGTACGCTTCAAATACCAACAATTAATGGTTGTAACAATCAATTTACATAGTGAACGATTCCTTTCCAATTGGTTAACCGTATTCCGATTATAGTGCACAAAGCTACAATCACAGAATCATTGCAGGTTTTTTATTAAACATTGTTAATTAAATATTGACAAAGTAAAATATGTATATAATATATAAAAGAGTAATCTTAGGTAAGAAATTGTTCTTGGTTAGAGCTAACTTTTCACAAATTAAGTCTAAAAACATCGTGAATTAAAATAGTAGTTCAGAAATTATATGCAAATTAAACAGATGTTTTGCGTGTTGTATATCTGCTTGTACGGATTGAATGTCGGTGACTCAGTGAACAATAGATAGCAGTGTTGTATTCCCATCGCATTTTTACAATAATGTACAAAGTGACTCCCACAGACAAAGCGCCGTTGCCGTTACAATGACTGAAGCGTTGTTATAGCGAGTGATCGACCACACTGTGCGCTCCTCAAACATGAAACGATATATTAATAATCATGATCATCATGTTAGTATTGTGTGCTTTTTGTAATTAATATTATTATACAGTATGGAAACTACACATTATTATCTATATAAATACAACAAAGTCGGGTTAGATATACCATTTATAACTCAAGAACGGCTGGACCGATTTTTATGACCCGAATAGCAGAATAACTAATAAAACATGAGAAATTTTCACAAAAAAAAAGATAATTCAGTTTCTCATACATTTTGTATGGAACGATTTTTTGTTCGAGAACGGATTGTTTTATTTCGATGGCGGTACGAAATTCGCTGTATCAGCTAGTACGCAATAAATTATACCACATACCTACTTGTTATCGCCTTTTCTGACGATACACAAAAAGTGAACGAAATCGGTCGTGAAAAAAATCAGCTGTTCCCTACATTTTGACGAGTTATGCGAACATAAATGTACCAGGGAACAGCGTTATTTTTTCGCGACCGATTTCGTTCTTTTTTTGTATATTGTAAGAAAAGGCGATAACAAGTAAGTAGTAAAATTGATTGCATATAATGTGGTTTCCATACTGTATATATTTCTGTGTATAAGCGTGTTCAAGTTAATTAAAAAAACAGTTTTCGTCATTCTTAATTTTACAATTTGTTAGAGAAGCAAAGCGTCAAAACGCGTTATAACATCGCGCCTGTATTCCTCGAAGGGTTAGGCAGAGGTGTGTCTATTGGACACCCACATTTCGCTAGTTAAAATTCAGACTCCGGGCTTGAGAAACGTGCGTTATGTTACTTTAAGGGGGAAGCGCTAACGTAGCCCGCGAAATTCGAATTTTCTTACGTTTTTTGCATTTTGCTGGTCAGTATTAAGTTGTATGTTGATTAAAATATGATTCGCGACCGTAACAAATATGTATTTACAGAATTATATACATTAAAGTCATCACAACACAACTCTCTAAGATCAAGTAACCCCACTGAATTAAAAAAAAATCAAGATTTTTTCATGAAATCTTGACATTTGGGGATTATACTAACTTAACAAGTTGTATTACTGATTGTAATGATTATAATTCTGTAAATACATATTTGTTATGGTCGCGAATCATATTTTAATCAACGTACAACCTAATACTGACCAGCAAATTGCAAAAAACGTAAGAAAATTTGAATTTCGCGGGCTACATTATCGCTTCCCCCTTATGATAGATGCGTTTAGTCAATCCGCGAAATTCAAATGTTCTTAACTTTTTGCAATTTGCAGGTCAGTGTCAGGTTGTGTGTTGGCCAAAATATTCACGATCATAACAACTAATGTATTTGCAGAATTAAAATCATTAGAATCATCAATACATCTATCTATCATCACCATCATGAGTTACCTCTGTCAGGATTTCTTTCATGAAAAGATCATATTTGTTGCGGTCGCGAATCATATTTTAATCTACATACAACACACTGATCTACAATTTGCAAAAAATGTAAGATTAACAGAATTTCGCGGGCTATCCTGGCGCTTCCCCCTTCAAGTTCGATTTCTAATTTATCTTTGCGTAAATCGTGGGGAATTTTAGTGCGATCATTATGTATGACTAGTGTGTGTGTATGTCACAGTGGAGTGGAACAAGTATGGATGCGTACCTCGGCCTTCAGTTCGGCGACTTGCTCCTGTAACTCACGGACTCTATCCGAGTCGCCGTCCATGTTATTGCGAAGCTCGCCTTCAGTTGCCATCACTTCATTCTGAAATGACACAAGTGTGTAATTATAGATTTGTGAGGAAGAAATTGTGACATGTGAATAAAATCTATGTTGTAGGACGACAAACTGTAAAAGAATGTTTGAATTCTATTACAGTTTGCCACATAACCTTATTAAGTTACATTAATGAGACGAGAGAGGGACGGAGTTTATTTCGATACCACGAGGATTTCTGCACCCTAATGACAATTTTTTTTATTTGTAACTTACAAAGTATTGTTTGCAAATAGTGCAAGCAATATTATAAAAGTGTAAAAGCTTAAACAATTGCCAAGTTATAAACGTTTTAAAATAAGCGTTACGTACGTTTTTAAACCTAGACAAAGACGGCACTAACATTACCTGACCTCACGACTATGTAACTTCATACTAGCGCCATACATTGTCTGTACCGCGCGACAAAGACAGGAATAATCCCTTCCAAAAACTTTTAGCCCTTTAAGCGCTTGGCTAAATATCAATTGCCGTGCCCCTAGCGCGCGGCTAAAAATCGATAAAATAATCATCATCATCTGCCTAGCCTTTACTCAACCATGTTGGGGTCGGCTTCCAGTCAAACCGGATGCAGCTGAATACCTAAATCGTTAAAATAATACCTACAACAAATAAGTAGGAGCAATCGTTGAATAGAACGAAAAAATCATGCATGTTCTCTGTCGCAGAAATACTACACGCGCGGTAGGGGTACGGAAATATGTAAGCGGCTAAAAGGTTAAAGCATGTAGTTTCTCTATATTTCCATCGATTTTACGAACATTTCTTATATAAGTAATCATCTCTATTGGGTAACACACTTTCAATCACAATCTGAAGGTTTTGAAAGAAATTCCTAATCCATTGCATAGTAGGTTTAAAAAATTCGTCTGCTGAACATGTGAACAATGCAATGAACGTGGCTGAACTGTCAAAATGAAAGGCATTGCCATCGATTGAAGTGTTACGCAATTACTGGCATATGCTGAGCTGGACTCCCATTTGGTGCAACCATGAGACACACACCGCCCAGTAGTGATCGACCGTTATAGATGTACAACATGAGCTAGGTGTCTATGGGTCAATTTATCTTATAATCTTGGTTTTTTTTCTTTCACCTATTTTTAATGTTTTTTAATATTGTGTCTTTTGTTGCACTGAATAAAGGTTTTATCTATCTATCTACCCCGCTGAGTGCTAATTAAAATATACTTTTGTCATCAATCCTTTTGCCAAGCGATTTGGCAATATAGGGTGGGACTATTCTTAGTCCAAGTTTCAAAGCAATGTGCTTATTCTTCTTTTTGTGTCGATGGTATTCTTCCTCGTTGTTTTCTTTTTATGGTTCCGTAACTCAAAAGGAAAAACGGAACCCTTACAAGATGACTTCGTTGTCCGTCTGTCTGTCAAGACCCTTTTTCTCAGGAACGCGTGTAGTTATCAAGTTGAAATTAATATCAAATACCCAGGGCTGCAAACCCTTGAAGCAGTGAAAAAATCAAATTTCTAAGTCAACGCAATCAAAAGATACGGTCTTTTATGTTTCGTATATGCCGCATATTTTGACACTCGCGAGGGAATGAAAACCTATAATATACTCACTACTTGGTACTTTAACCTAGGTTCATAAAAATTGGCAAGAGGCAAAGTCATGTAGCACAAGTAAAGGAAAAATTCCGAAAACCGTAAGTATTTTCGTATCTATAAAGTACGGAACCCTCGGTGCGCGAGTCTGATTCGCACTTCACCGGTTTTTTTTATATAATTTGAGGCCAGTAAGTAGCCAGCGGTTCTTTAGTTCATCCGAGGTACAGGTGAACGGGCACTTAGCGACACACCAGCAAGTGGGGCATGGTCTGATCAGAAGCACCGCACTGGAACTGGGTGTTGGAAGGGTCAGTAATCAATGTAAACAAGGCCACTCACCTTTAATTTATATTCCGACACTTCAGTTTCCAGCTCGGCTATTCTCTGAGCGTCCTCCATGTTTCGAATGTTCGCTTGCATGGAGTCATATTTAGCCTGGTGAGGAAACACTCATTATAATGGAGGGGCTATTGATGATTTTGGAAAAAGAAAAAAAAAAATAATGATATTGGTAATGTATGTAATGACGTTACGAAATGAATGCAACACAAGACAATACATATGTTCGGGTTTTGTGCATTTTCGCCGGAATACTTGGTGAGATCGAGCAACTGCGGGTAAGGATATACTCGTAAGTGTGTATACAAGTTATTCATGCGATCATATTTGTATCAGTCAATGAGTAGAATGTGACGTTATAGCGTGCAAAACAAAAACGAGCGTAAAACACTTCACTAAGATGGATTGGACGATTTCTTGTTACGTCTCACGTTTACAAGTATCTACAGTTTTTTAAACTTTCAAACTGCATTTGTACTTATGGATATATAAAAGAAGTTATGCCCGAAAACACATGAAAAAAGAAGATTAAAAGAGACGGAGAGATATTTTAAAGAAGACTTAAAAATCAAGCTATAACAATTAGTAAGCATTAAAAAACTAACAAACAAACAAAAATGTTATGACAAAAAGTCGTACCATGAACACCATGTCATGAAGTAAAATAAAAAAAAGATTGTATCTACCAACATTTATGCTCACCTTGCTCTCCAGGTCCGTGTATTTGTGCTGGAACTCTCTCTGGCGCGTTTGCAGCGCCCTCTCACGTTGAAGCGCCGCGTCGAGGTTCTCGCGAAGAAGACGAGCGTCCTCGTCCTGACGACGCAGCTGGTTCGTCGATACTTGCACCTGGGTTTCTAGCTCCATTACCTGGAAATAGTGTTTTTATTAAAGAAGGTGACCGACATCCCCTGGCCTTGATAAAATTTTTAAAGTTCATTCGCTAGGTCTAAAAGCATGAAATTTTGCGCACGAGTTTTTCATAAGCGAGTATGAAAAAGCGATTTTTGAAAATTTATCCCCTAAAGGATAATAAAGGAAATAGTTACATATACTTCCGCTTTTAAGTAAAAGTTAGGTATATCATCGTTTTTAGGGGATGAGTTTCCACTCAGACCCTAAGGCTCCTGAGAAATTGCCGATGGGAAATCCCATCAGGCACACGGCTTGTAGCTTGAATAATTGCCAAATTTAATTGGCAGTGGTCGTGGCACAATGCTCGCAGAACGGATGGTTGATAGGGCTGAAAAGTTCTGGAGTGGGGACTGCGTACCGGTAGGCATAGCGTGGCGCTCCCATATGGTGGACCAACAACCTGGTGAAAGTCGCGGGTATTCGCTTGATGCGAGAAGAGCAAGGCCGGTCGTTGCCGACGTTTGGGGGAGGCCTATGCCCAGCAGTGGACGTCTTTCGGCTGATGTTTATAATGACAAATGTGCATAAACACACTTTTTTGTTACCCTTGGATATTCTACAGCAGATAAAACATCTTTCTCATAGCCTTCCAAACTTTCCTGTGTTGCCTTTCCTGAATCCATCATGAACGTTTGCAAGTCATTACACCATCACCTCTAGATTCAGCTATACAAGAATAAGTGGATGCATAGTAATACGGAGTGCCCAATAGCTAGCTCTAAAAAAAACTTTAAAACACCATTACCTTCAGTCTTAACTCCTTCAGCTCAGTCAGTGCCTCGACTTCCCTTATCCTAGTGGTCATAAGTTCTTCCTCCACTTTCTGCATGTCAGCAGAGCGGCCTTCCCAGGCGCGCAGCAACTTCTTAGGTGTCGCCATTATATCGGACACCACGTTGGATTGTACTGGCGTTGCTGGCACCTCTTGCCTGTGCTCCTGAACACATACATAAATAATATAACTGGCACTGTTCCTGTTGACAGCGATGCGGACGAATTTTTTGATGCCCTGTGATTATTTTACTTATTTTTTCATATAAATGTACATATTATTATTTTAAATATTAGCATAGATTATGTAAATAAATACTCTTTAGATAAATAATATTGTTTTATTAACAAAACTAGCTGCGCCCCGCGGTTTCACCCGCGTAAGTGTCGATCCCTTGGGAATATCGGGATAAAAATTAGCCTATATGTTAATCCAGGGTGTCAGCTACCTCCATACAAAATTTTATCAAAATCGGTCCAGCCGTTTGAGCGTGAAGAAGTAACAAACATATAAACACGCACACACACTCACACACACACTCACAAACTTTCGCCTTTATAATATTAGTGTGATAGCAGCGCTCCGCGGTTTCACCCGGGATAAAAACTATACTATGTCCTTTCCAGGGACTTAAACTATATAAGGTGTTAATAAATTAACCTGACAAACTTTAAGAGGTGCTTTAGACCATCGAACTGAACAACTTTCACTATGGGACCAACTCAGAAATCACGAAAAAAAAAAACTTCTGCTGTTTAATACAAAAGTCCAATACCTACTTGACCAAAATGTATGAAACAGCGGATTTTTTTTTTCATGATTTCAGATTTGTCAATGAGTGATTTATCTTGGCTATTCAACAATGTCCATTGCGCCGTATGTATCAAATTCCGTGTTCATGATAGCCCATAACACATGTTACAACGAATGTCATTGAACGGACTACAAAGCTTTGCCAATTCTGCTGAGCGACTCTTCGATTTATCACGACCATAAATACAGTTCTATTTCACGTTCAATTTGGGTAAGTCATGTATGAGAATGTCTATTTGTATCATTTGTGACCTAATCCATGCGTAAGTTTATTTTAGCTAAGAAAATTACTGCATTAGATCATCTGCACTTATAAACGCGTCAGTACATAATAAATCACGTTTCTTTCCGATTATAATTCCGAACAGAGGCAATGAATGTTATAATAAATGTGTTTTACTTGTAGATGTCGCTGCCACGCTTCAGATATCTCCGTCACGCGTTGCCGCAGATCTTTCAACGATAAATTAGCTTCAGCCTCGCGTAGCTTCACAGCAATTAGCTCATCCTGAAAACATTTGCGGTATTACGAAAATACAAGAGCTAGCAGTATTTACAGAAACTATAATAGATGGGTCAATTTGACATTTTATGCGGTTTTAAAAGGACGCCATTTGTCAGTGCAGAAGCAGCATAAGTATAATCAGCCTATGATTTTAGCCTATGTGTTCACTGCTGGGACACAGGCCTCCCCTCTGTGAGAGGGAGTGGGCCGTACTCCACCACGCGGACCCAGTGAGGGTTGGTAGATGTCACATGTCGTCGAATTTTTGGTTCTAGGACATGCCGGTTTCCTTACGATGTTTTCCTTCACCGTTTGAGAACAGTGATGGTGTACAAAGAGAGGATTTCGTTTTATTTTATACAAGCTGACCCGGCTAACTTTGTACAGCCCCACCAGCCGCTCTGCCCCCGCTTTTTAACCGACTACAAAAAAGGAGGAGGTTTCTCAATTCGACCGTATATATGTTTTTTTAAATCTCAGATATCTTTTAAGATATGCATTTTAATTATATGCTGTAAAGGGCAATTTTGATCTTCATGAAATGCACAACGTGTCTAATGTATTTAATTGGATAAGGAATAATACTATATTGTTTAAAATAACTTGGTAAATAACCCATTTTTTTTTTGTAACATGTGAACGACAAAAATGGTTACTGTGGGTTATCCTTAGGAGATAAACATATACCATCGCGGACTTTTTATCGATTTTTTTATGATATACGATTCCATAGTACATTCATTTGATCTATCTCGTAAGGTTTAGCCAGCGTTTGCAATGTAAGCGCATAAAAATATGTTTGGTACGACATCACATTACATATCTTTGAATTTATCGGCTCTTTTCTACTATAATATGCATGTAATATACATATAAGCCTTTCTCTTGAATCACTCTATCTATTGCTGAAAATTGCATTAGAATCCGTTGCGTAGTCTAAAAGATCAAAGCTTACAGACAGCGGGAGTGACTTTGTTTTATACCATGTAAAGATTTAAGGGGAACAGCTTGTTGTCTTATTGTTACTAAGTTAAGGAACATCTGTATGTTAGGGGTTCATCAAGATACACCCTTAAATATTTAAGAATTTGATCAGAGGGATCAATTCTTTGAAAAATTGTCAATTTACAAATAGATGAGGACATTGATAGGTCCGAACTATTGACTTGCTAATCTTCTGGCTGTATCATCATAAGAAGTAGTGGGTACTTCTCTATATTCTGTAAATGTAACATTACCTGCCAATCAAAGAATCTGTCTAGCCTTTTCCCAACTATGTTGGGGTCGTCGACTTCCAGTCTAATCGGATGCAGCTGAATGCCAGTATTTTACATGGAGCGATTGCCTATCTGACCTCCACAACCCAGTTACCTACTAGGTAACACAATACCCGAAGGTAAGACTGGTTGTCAGGCTTCTGACTACCCGTAAGGACTGACATAGATCTACAAATGACAGCCGGTACCTATGTCTTAACTTGCTGTCTGAAGCACGGAGGGGTCTCGATAAGTAATTGATTAACATTACCTGCAAATGAGCCACATTATTATCGACTCGCTGCCTCCTCAGACTCTTGTTTTCGTTCTCCAGTTCTGCGATGCGGGCCGTCAGTTCCCTCTCAGCGGCCTCACGTTCGGCTGCGTGAAGTCTTGCGCGAACCAATTCCCTTTGAAGACAACGAGCCAACTCTTCGCCTTTCTGTGTACTACCGCCCTCTATGCCTTCTAGAGATGACTGTCGGGAGTTGTTCTAGAAATGGGATAGATTTAAGTAATGGTAGTGTTTGTTAATAGTGATGATACTTAAACAGGGAGAAGTTAGCGAATGTTGTGATACATTGATTATCCTGAATTATAATTTTTTAAGTATAAGTACGGTTTACTCCGCATTTATTAATAAATGGGCAAGAAACGCGTTTACGTTAACGACGTGTAGATAACAATGTTTTCCCTAAAATCAACACTCCATTTGATCACTACTCCACTGTTCAATAACATGCTTCTCACCTCAGCGATGGTCATTTCAAGGGAACGTATCTCGTCCTGAGCGACGGCCAGCCGTTGCTGCGAGTCCACGTTAGCCCTCCTCAAAGCCTGCACCTCCCGGGCGAGCGCGAAAGTTTCCTCCTCTCCCTCCGCTAAGTCCACTTGCCCCCTCACTAGCCTCTCAGCCAATCCCGAGCTCTCCTTTTCGAGCAGTTCTACTCGTTGCTTCAACAGGCGATTTTCCTGACGCAGGCACTACAATAAATACCATGTTTCCAAGAATATAGACATTCAGTTGTTAAGAAAAATTAATAATCACATGCAATTTCTCACATTTCATTACCGATCCTAATTGCAGTTTTCAAAATTCATGAATATTCGCACTCAGTGCGGAATTACGGTGATAAAATGTTTGATTAGTTTGTTAGTCCATAACCTCACGCCTCAAGAAGGCCACGCAGACGGACAATCCACAAACACCAAACTATATAAAGTTTTCTTACCCTCAGCACCGCTATATCGCTTTGCTCCTTAGTTTTGATAACCGTGTATTCTTTCTCAAGCTTTTTCATCTTCTTTGGGTTGACTTTGATAGAATACGCGAGGTTCATAAAGATATCTTGATCAGCCTCTGCTTTCGACGGCAGTTCTTTTTGTATGTACTGTAAATAGAAGAAATTAAGGTGATTTTCGTCAGTAGAATAGAGGGCATATAGTATCGAACGATAGGGCGGTCATGTGCACATCATACTCACTGCACCGGACCAAAGGTGCAATCAAGGCTGTCAACTGACAGCTGTTTGATTGACTTTTTTAATTTGACGTTGTTCAATAGTGATCGCTGTTGATCAACCGGATACCGTTTTTCTATTATGTAACGGACAGTTAACAATCAGCCGATCATTGAGCGGGATCTTATCATAGCATTGTTCAATCGGCGGAAGCTAGACTTATAGGGCGACTTACCAACTTACGATGGATCACATAGCTATGCGTATTAGTACTCCAATCTTAATACTTCAAGGTAAACCAACTTCACAATATTTTTATAGTACCCAGAGACCCGTTAATATGTCACATTAAGGTGGATCCTCCGATTGGCCGTCCATACATTTTTCTTGGGGATTATACGCTAAACATAGACACACTTTGTTGAAAACAAATCATTTTATCACTTTTCTATAATGAAATGTCCCCGCGATCGACCTTTTTAGGAAATAAGTTACATTATTTACTGAGGAAAACGATCGCGAAATCCAGACGAAATTTGACAGTTATCACACTAGTGTGCGTGAGTTTTGACAAGCAAACTGAGAGAACGCTAAAACAAGATGAGAACGCTAGATGGCGTACACGCGTTATTATAATTCTGTTAAATCAATATCATACGTACAATAAGTGATTGATTTATTTCCTTTCCTACCTTTCATGAACAGGTTCACCAAAAAAAACTTTATAATTAATAACCTGACCTGACGACCTTACCAACGTAAACAACTTTATTACATAATATTGTTTTGTGGCAACATAAATATCATTATTCGTAGATAGGATTTATAGTGAAATGGGTAGTTGAGACCGCGAAATTCAAATTTTCTTACGTTTTTGCAATTTGCAGGTCAGTGTCAGGTTGTATTTTGATCAAAATATGATTCGCGACAATAACAGGTACATATTTACAGAATTATAATCATTAGAATCATTCATCATCCACTATTGGTGGTAGAAATCTAACTTAGAAAGATGTATTAATGATTCTAATGATTATAATTCTGTAAATATGTACCTGTTATTGTCGCGAATCATATTTTGATCAAGATACAACCTGACACTGACCTGCAAATTGCAAAAAACGTAAGGAAATTTGAATTTCGCGGTCCATGACTATCCATTCATCTTATGCGACGCGCGACGTTGCCGTCCCACCCGAGTTGTGTTCGCAACCTTGAACAACTTTGAAAGAATTCCGAAGAAAACGGGCGCCACCATGTTGCCACTCTTACGCCGTAGCGACATGCATGATATAAATATAATTTTGGGGCTTGCTTGTATGCAATAGTATTGCACACGGATTTTCTTGCGTGTTATTTTATTTTGTATGCTTTGCATTTTCATTGATTCAAATTGCAATATTTCTAGTATTGCAATTATTTGTAGGTATAGTAACTAATAATTATTCAATTTTAAAAGTAAGTAGGTAAGTAAGTACCTATCTTTCGGCGGTTTTAGAAACAGCAAGTTGGCCCGTGATTTTAGACGCTGAAATCCCGTCACAATACTAATTTATTTATTTATTTATTTATTCACAAGGCAACTACAACAGGCAATAATCACAATAAGTATATCTTAAAGTTATTATAGGTTTCGACCTGACTATCACCCAAAGCGTAGTCGCACAACATGACCAGCAACAACAATAATAATGGTAACAACTACAGTAAAAAATAAAACTTAATTGACAAAATTACAGCTACAAGGTGTGAGCATCTGCCCTCCGACACACTACGTACTACTTACGCAGGGAATGTGTAGGAGACCAAACACGCCAGGTTAAGAGCATAATTCACACAAAGTATATTAGTATTAGTAGTATATTTAAAGCGATATAAAATTAAAGCGTTATAAAATTAAAAAGAAAGAGTACATACATGTCTTTTGAAAGCAGCGGCACGTGAATCGAAGATATCAATACTGTTATTGTCTTTTGATATTTCATTGTAAAGTCGACACATTCTAACGATAGGGTTATAATATGAAGTGTTATTTGTAAAGACCATAAGTGCAAAAGTATTCGGTTTTCGGGTGTTATACCTAATATTGATATTTATGAGGGACAACAGAGCTGAAGAGTCCAGCGTAGAATGTAGTATCTTATGCAGGTTGATTAAGTCCTGCTGTTTGCGCCGACCATGCAAAGGTTCCAAATTGAATCTGACAAGGCGTTCGGAATAGCTTTGTAGCGTTCTAGAGAAGCCGTAACGGTACGAGGCCCACTTAACAAACTTTCTTTGCACACTCTCAATTCTGTCAGAGTGTACTGCATAACAAGGTGACCAGATTACCGAACAGTATTCTAATACATTTCTTACTAGGCTTTTGTAAAGCAATATGAAACTTTGAGGTTTCTTAAATCCTTTGGTAGACCTAGATATAAAACCGAGAAGTTTCAATGCTCTGTTCGTCATGCTATTGTAATGATCTCTAAAAGTTAGTTGTTCATCAAACAAGACGCCGAGATCTCTGGCTACGTGCTTATATACTAATTACTTACATGTCTCAATTACATAAGTACAAAGTCAGTGGTTATGTGTTTTTACCTACTTATATTTTTTGGTCAACAATACATTAAATAAGTAAGTACACAATATTATAATTCGGTAACCCAACGAGTTTGCAAACATTTGCAAAATCGAATGTACCTGTAAAATAGAATACCTTTTACGCATATTGTCAGTTTCAGACAAACAAACATTATTTTTAGTTTGATAGTTATGTCGCATCTAGCGGGGCGGCGGCGGTCTAAGTACTTGCCGCGCCGGCGCCGCTGGACGTGCGTTCAGAACACATTATATTGTAATCTTTGGTTCAGAACTTTGACTTTTGAAATCATTGGTTCAGAAACAAACAAATGATTGAGTTACTTACATCAAACGTGATTTATTATTGTATTTAAACATCTAATATGTTTTTTTTTCTTATTCATCGACTAATATTCTACCAGGAATTTATATAAAGATAAGTAAAATTTTACTTTTAAGTTTCTATTTTCTGTACCTAATGATTTCGGAACGTAACCTTGTCATAAATCGTATCTTATTCAATATCATCTGTACGCTGTACCTGTAATAATAATAATCTAATAGTAGGTAGCAATTCTTTTCTAGTAGAAAGAATGCTTGAATACAAATCAAATCAAATAATTTATTTGCATAATACACGTGAAAAAGGTGTTACAGGTATAAAATACGACTAGGAAATTCTGAGATCTCATTGTACGGTTGTGAAATTCGATAGTATTAAATTTTATTCAAATACTGAGTTTATAGAAGTATTGTACTATTTTTTTGTTTTTCTATTTCAGATTTCTCTAATCCTGAAACTGATTAATTTCAATGGATAGGAGTATATTATGTGTTCTGTGATTTCAATTGACTGTGGAAACTGTTCAAAAGAAATGTTTATCTGCGATATCTGGGTATCGCATTGTGGACCTGAAGAAGAAAGACCGAAATATGTGTGAATCTTCACAAATTGAATTTGTTAGTGAGATGAGAAGTGAATTAATTTTCAAGTGCACTATGTCTGGTAATTGCGTGGAAGCACTACGGAGAGCAGTAATAAAATAAATACTGCATTTTTGTGGGCAACTGCGACTGCTGGTAGCTATTACACTCAATCAGCTCACATTACAAGTCTCATGAATATTCCAATAATGTCGCCAAATAAATGACTAAATTTCGTCGTGTTGAAAAAAAATTAGGCAGTGTGTGGTTTGAACATTTGTCAGAGGAAATTAAAACTGCTGGCGAACAAGAAAGGTCAGTTGCTATTCAAAAAGGTCATGTATCTTCAGACGGTGTTCCATATGTTACTGTATGTAGTTGGATGATGGCTGAAAAGGTCATATGGCTACAACTTTGATTCATGTTCTTGTATGGTAAGTTAATGTATTACCAAACACACATACATAAACATATACCTTCTTCTCATGGGGGTAGGCAGAAACTACAGAACGCCACCTGCTAAGATACCTTACATACCTACTCCGTTACTAAACACATATTTGGTTCTGTATGAACTTTTTACTATGTGCAATATTTACAAGTGTTGCTTTTCCTTTTCAGGCATGCATTGTTGGTAAAGAAACTAAGAAATGTCTATTTCTTGGTGTTCAAAACAAATATTGTTATACGTGTCAATATTATGTAAAAAGGAGACATGGACATGAAAGCACATAATTGTTGCAAAAATTTTACTGGACCGCCTACAGCAATGGTGTCACTAATTATTGTGGAAGGCTTTCAAAAGAGTGAAGAAATGCATCAACTTCCCTATTTGAGTTTTATTGGATACGGAGACTCCTCTGTTTGCAAACTTGAAAGAGAAAGTGTCATATAAGAACTTTGGTCTGAGATGGAAACATAATCAAAAAAAATTAACGCAAGAATCATGTAATCAAAAACTATACGAGGGCACAGGTCGAGGGTCGAGGGCGAGGGGGAACTATACAAGGTAAATAAATAAATCAAATTTGTATTGACATCTCAAGACCAGTGAAGCATATTCTGTATTCATATTTGTACTTTTTTTAGATGTTAGCCAACACTAAGCTCCCACTTTACGGGCGAAATATTTTGAAGCCAAACGTGATGAAGGTTACACTAGTGGCATGGAAAATTATAATGTGTATCAGTGAGAGTAGCAGATTTGCGAAATAGCCCGCTTTTGTATTCGGAATACATGAAAACTGCAAGCATTTACTGCAATGTCAATAAAACAGCTGCAATTGGAAATATAATAAGTCAGAAATTGTCAGTACCACTAAGAAATGCTTTGATTATCATGGTACAGTATTGTTTCTTTGTATGTTACATAACCATCTATTATATTTCATTGATATTTTCTAGTAAAAACATATTCTATTTTCAGGATGATCGCTTGCTACTGGACACAAATGGTATGGAACTGTATGGAAAAAGCAGACCACACCCAGGGACACATTAAAAAAAATACATAAATCGAAAGGAACAAAGTTGTATTCTGCCAGAAATCATATTGAGACATGGTCAAAAAAATGCTAAATGTGTAGATTTGAATGGTATGTATACACGGCTAGATATCAAGTTATACATTTCCAGTATAAGCTGACCTCCCATTATATGGAAATCTTATACAATGCGAGATCAGCTTATACTGGAAATGTATAGCTGGTTAATTATGTAGCCGTGTGTACCAGTATATACTGGCACACAAGGCAATTTTTTTAACTTCATAAATTGTATCAATTTCAATGTCTAAAATATATTATTATGTTATTCTAGTGAAAAATCGTCCATCAACATCAGTTGGAAATTCGAGCAAATAGTAAAGTTTAATTTTAATTTTAGAGCAGCTTTGGAGATTGATGGTAAATGACATTTTGAAATGAATAGGAAATAATATTTGTCCAAAGTAACATAATTATATACTAAATAAAGTTATTTTTCTTTGCAGCAGCCTTGTAGCAGTGGACAAAAAGACTCACGGCACATGGTGAAATCATCAAGTCAAACGATTTTTGTTATATTGTATTTTTGTAGTAGTTTGTTTAGAATCGACACTATAATATATTACTTTTTATTTGTATTTTACTATAAAATCAAGAGGCTTATTTTTGTAGTAGTTTGTTTATAATCAACATTATCATTGTATATTACTTTTTATTTGTATTTACTATAAAATGAAAAGGTGAAATAATACTTTATTATGTAAGATAACCACCTGGTGAACTCAATAAGCTGGTCTTTAGATTTTTATTTTTCTAAAAACTGATAAGAGGGCTTTGACATTATAAAATATTTTTTCACCTACCTGGGTAGATGTAATCGCATACTAAATTGTATTTTTTTGATTTGTTGTTATCTTTTGTTTTTTTCTTGTGTATGTTATGTGTAATATCTGTAATTATTGTAATAATTGATTATGCTATAAATTTAATCATGTAGCAGGCTTCATTTGTGTTACTTCAAATACTTTTATTTGATAATTAATTACGGTGTAAGGTATTCTAATAAAACTATCTTTATAAACTGTGTAGACTGAAGTTTTTGTAACTGAACAGACAGCTGTGCTGCTGGGAGTTTGTTGCGCCACTTCTTTCCAGGTAAAGCTCTAGGAAGTGGTGAAGAGCGGGCGTTTTGGGGGACTGTCTTATTGTAATTTTGACATTCGAAAAGTGCTGATTCTCAGCCTAGTTTGATTATTAAATGATTTTATATAAATGCTTGACTTTTATTATCCTATCATCATACTCATGCGTTTTCCCCATGGGGGTAGGTAGAAACTACAGAACGCCACCTGCTACGATACCTTACATACTCCCTTTGTCTCGTTTACGTTCATAAATCTTGTCATACACGCACGCTGGTTGCGAGTACTACGCACAGGCACAGTATTCTCAAGAAACGCATTTCATTTTTCATATAAATATCGTAGCAGGCGGCGCATTTTTTAAATACACGCCATCTAGTGGTCTATTCTTATAAACGTATGGAAGTACTCGCTTACGTCTGTGTGTGTAAACGACCTGTATTCAATGGCAGATTTTATCTAACAGTTATGTGTCGAATTGGGTGGATTTTGAGGCAATATTATGACCAAATTCAATAAAGTGTAATGTCCGATAACCGCGTCCACTACTTTTACGACTTAATAATGTGCCAATTACACATAAAACAAAATAAACTAAAAATGTTGACTTCAGCGCCATCTAGCGGGAAAATGTCCAAGAGCAGATCGTATGATGCTCCTCAAACGGAATTATTGACAGAGACGAGGCTCTACAAACCCGATTTTTTTTACAAATTCGGATGCTATATTTACTGGCTGTACTGCCGGTCTATTCTGTAAAAATCTCACCGTGGAAACTTAGGTGAAGTGAAAGAAAGAAAGAAAATACATTTATTTAGCACAGACTAAGAAACACACTGTACCAGATACATACATCAGATAAAAACAAAAATAAATATCAAATAAAAAGTGTAAAGTCCAATGTAAGAAATTAGCAGGAAAGTGTGCCTCACGGCTGTGTCAAAATGGCCCAGTTCAGCAAAAATGCCAAACAAGTACTGCCTGACGCTGCCGCGCTGGTTTTCAACTGGAAGTGAGCTGTCACTCCATGTGATGATAGGGCCATAGGGATGTCAGCCAAAGTGTTAAAGCTCACTTTTTCTAAGTTTTCACGGTGTGATGTTAACAAAATAGGCAGATGCTATACATTGACACTATTAACAGATCACTTCACCTAAGTTTTTAAGGTGAGATGTTAATAGACCGGCTGATGCTAGAGATTGACACTATTAACAGATCACTTCACCTAAGTTTACACAGTGAGATTTTCAAAGATTAGACCTTCAGTATGTTATTTCACTCACCTTCAATATACTTTCCATATCCAGTGAAAGCAGATCATTCTTGCCCACTGTCAGCAAGGCGAGGGCTACCTTGAATACTATTTCAATTCCTTCAGACAAGAATACGTCCATGATTCGGCAAGCAAGCGGCAACGTTAGTGTTGTAGTGAATAGGGTGAGGAACCAACTACTAGCATACAGGGAGGTGTTGAAACTCTGCAAATAACCATTCATTAACAATTTCATCAACCAATCTAAACAAATAAATAAAATTGAAGTGTCTTTTTGTTATGTCAAGCTTTTTACTAAATGCATAATGAAAGTATATACGGTACTTATAACAAAAAAAAAACAATTTTTTAAATGTTTGTCTGTCTGTTTGTTCCAGCTAATCTCCAAAACGGATAGACCGATTTTGACGGGTTGATAGCCGATGTTCTAGGGAATAACTTAGGCTACTTTTATTTTATAAAAATAATTAGGGTTCCGCGCAAAAAAAAAACAAACCCATGAAATCCAATATGTTTTCCGACATGCATGCGAACGAAGTCGCGGGCAGAGCTAGTCATCATTAAAAACCAATGACTAACGTAGACAGAGTATTAGCAATAGATAAGTCACTAAATAATAATAAAGAGACAAGCACACAGTTATTACATCCAGTAGTAAGAGTAAACGAGACAGAAATATATTTTCTTTATCTCCTTCGGGTATGCAAACTTCTTGGTCAGTCAACAACTGGCGTTCAACAGATTGGCAGCCACGGTACGATTTCTTTAGAAAGTATTACCCAACTACATTAGACCTACCTAGAATCCTATGGACCTAAAATGAGTTCTGTCGAGGAAACGCTGAACTTGACTGAACTGTAACTGCCATTGCCGGATTCATTTTACTGTGTTGAGTCATGTGTTAACCAATCAAAAATCTTTGTGATTTGACGTAGTCCTAAACAGGTCGTTTGATTGGTGTATCCAGTCACGACACAACAGGGGGCCTAAAAGGCCACTTTGGCAGAATCATAAAAGGATAACAGAATGGACAGTTAACTGTTAAGTTAATCGTATCAAATCCCATTGGTGAAGCATTTTTGTTTTTTTTTTGTCTGTGCTTAAATACCAATCAATCCAATCCAAATCCAATCCCAATCTCTTTGATTGTACCTACGTAGTGCAGCGAAAAAAAAAAAACACGGACTGTCTTCGCCATATTATAATTCATAATGTTATCCTTTTATGATTCTTCAAAGTGGCCTTTTTAGGCCCCCAGGACACAGTAGGTAATGTCTGTGGCTTTACTGTCACAGAAATAATATCGGTCCATTAAAATGTGTTGTCCGTTTGTGGTTTTTGCCCCTACATCTGACTATTGAAATGTGACCGCGGTATAACACGCGGAAACGTGGATAGCGTGTTTAGTGACAAAAAGTGTACGATTGTATTCCATTCAACCTAACCATCAGTCAGTTTCAAGGTTTACTCTTTGTTGTGTACTGTATTATGGCACTTAGCGTATTTGTCCAAATGTTCGCGTTACTTGGGTAATACAAAATATACTGTATGCTCATTGTGATAGAGTTGTTTTGTATTAATGAATTACGCCAAGTGAAGCACCAGCATTAGCTATTGTGTGGTAAACGCACCTGTGATTGGAAGTGCACGTGCAGGTCGGGTAGCAGCTCTTGGACAAGGTTCTCCAACTGAAACATGCATAGGCCCAACTCCGCCATGCTCGGTTTGAACATGTCGCGCATTCGATGCTGTTGCATTATCTTTACTAATACTGCAAAGGCTTCTTCTTCCGGCATCTGTTTGGAAAATATATTATTTTTTGTTAATTACTTCATATAAAGAGAGGAGAGAGGGGTCCGAGGCTAAATAATAACAGCCGCACAGGTCGATCGATCAGGTTAAGCTACGCTTGCCGCGGTTGGTCTGTGGATGGGTGACCATCTTTACATACCGAGACCCCTCCATGCCTCGGAAAGCACGTTAAGCCGTTGGTCCCGGCTGTCATTCGTGGATCTTTGACAGTCGTTACGGGTAGTCAGAATCCCGAAAGTCTGACAACCAGTCTTACCAAGGGGTATCGTATATCGTTTTACCCAGTTACTGGGTTGTGGAGGTCAGATAGGCAGTCGCTCCATGTAAAATACTAGTATTCAGCTGCATCGGGTTAGACTGGAAGCCGACCCCAACATTGTTGGGAAAAGGCTAGGCAGATGATGATGATAGTTCTTATAAACAAATAAAATAGAAGCATGTGACAAGTATAGTCTTAAGTAAGAAAGTAAGGTTGGCTATAAAGCTAAGTACACGCGCAGCGACTTTGATCGCCTGCGACTCGCTGACGGTTTCAAAATCTCCCGCACACACTTTCGATAGCAGATTTTGCAGTTTTTTGTGGATGTGAGATTTTGACGTCGCGACCAAAGTCGTGTGTTTCCCAAGCACAAGAAACAGTCAGACCAGATGAGTCTTAATTGTGTGAAACACGATAGGTATGGCTCAGGATAAGGAAGCAAATGAGCACTGAGATGGTGGCTAGGAAAAATGTAAGGAGGGAAAAATATTACTAGGCAAATCTAAAATAAATTGGGATTAACAGGATCATGATAAAAACGTCGAAAAATTACCATCTTGTTCTAGCATACAGTCGCGTTGGGAACTGTATCTGCATTATCATCGCACAGATAATATCAATATTTTCAATATTTGTTTTGGAAAATAGCAATTATAATACATGTAGTATCATAATTGCTATGGATACCAGTAGGTAGGTGGGACAGTAGTCCCACTTAAAGACAAAGGCCTTTGTCCTGCACTGATATCTACAAAATACATGAATTTTTGCACCTTATCTAAGCACAGATTGCGCCGGAAATAAGGCACGTCGAGTGTGAGGAGATGTGTCACTCATACGTATAGTCCTCCAGACCGTATTTCGGCCATGACGGCTAATCTTAACAGAGCACAATATTTCCCGCGCCTTGTGCGCGCAGACACAGGTGCACTCTCTCATCCGACACGACCGGGGAGAGACCAGGCGCAGGGCCAACGGCTTAGCGTGCTTTCCGAGGCACGGGGGAAAACCACCGCCAACTTACAAACTCCGTGCTGTTAAGAAATATCTAATGGAAAATCCCCAAAAACACTTTGCCCAATTTGGGAATCGTACCCAGGACCCCACGCTCAGCAGTCGCGCTTGCGACCACGATACCAACGGGTAGTTACGGCACAGAGTATGCGGAGACACCGGCGGTGCTAGAGGTAGAGGTTGCATTGTCAACACTTGCTACACAGACCAAGCCACACTTTCCTCGAACTACGATACTAATTACGTTAAGAAACTGACGGCTTTGAATGTGGTCTGTGATAGAGTTGTGACCTCGTTGTACTGCTGTCTCTAGACGCTACCGGCGCGGCGATTCCGTGCTCTTTCATATTATGTGACAGGCTCTTCCTAATGCTCACACTACAGTAATATGAATGCTCGGACGCTGTATACAGGGTGGCAGGGTTCGACGCACAAACCGTAACCATAAATTCAGTACAAATGATTCTAGACCTACAGTTTCATAGAAAAGTGCCCGCACGCGGTCAAATTGTATGGAACAGCTGATTTAAAAAAAAAAAATCGCCGCTAATTTCAACGTAGGAGGGTTCAGAATCATGTACTGAATCCGTGACAATGAGTTGCGCGTCGATGTAGATGCCACGCTGTATATTATGTAATGTGCAGAATAAAACTGACCTGCATAAGTAATAAGCCGACGATGAACCCAGAGCCTTGACAGTATCCTACTTCGCGATCATGTAATGAATATGCTTTCATCACATTAAACAGAGATTCTTGTCCAAGACCATCCTTTTCTTTGAAGAAGTCATGTTCAGGGTATGTCCGTGCTATGTCACGACGGATCACCTTCTCACATGCAGATTTCGCCTGGAACAAACATTAGGGTGAAACGTGGAAATATAAATTCTTAAATACAGTTCTTGAAAGGGTAATCAACATTTCAACTCTAACAATCAATTTAGTCTGGAGTATGTACGTTGTGGAAGACTGCCAAGACTTATTGATGGACTGTGTTCGATATGAGTCTGATAGAAATGATCTGTTTGGGGTCTTGAGGTTGAACTAAATTGTGATGATACGAAGTCTTTTCAGGTTTATTTAAGGTTTGATGGGACTGCCATACGCGTTACGATTAGAAAATTCCCTGACAAAGTGTTTTTGAGATACAGTTATCTGAGATTAAAAAGAAAAATATAAACGGCCTTATTAAAAAACAAGATTTATCTTTAGACCCAGGTTTAAACCATCCAGCCATTTTTAAATTTCGAAATATAATCCGACGAAGCTAAAGTTCTTATTACAAAAACTGGCGTTAAACCCGAGTCTAAGTTGTCAATTTTGCATTAAGAACTTTACGTTTGCCGGAATAAAGTTCAAAATAGAATAACTGGCTGGAAGGTTTAGGCTAGGTCTAAAATTAGATCTCGTTTTGTAATAAGACGGAAAGAGTTTAACCTTAAAACTTTATGCTATCAGCAACAATAGTTTCCGAGATAACTTACTTAGGGGTTTACTTATAAACTTCGTTTAAACTTAAGTAATGATAAGCGACTGTTTAACCATACATTTTTGACGTTTAAACGTCTCTTAACTTTATGTTTATAAATAATGGGGAATATCATCGAATGACATTTTTTTTTTCACAATTCGGACGACGGCAATCCCATTAGATCAATTAGAAAATTATTTGGGACTTAGCGATAAGAATCGTGTTCGGACCCTTTTCCACTTACTGTTACTGATATTCTCCATCATGCCACTGCTGGGCAAAGGCCTCTCCCCATGACTTCCAGCTTTTTCAATATTGGTCCACTTACGTATTATATTATAGTAACAATACTAACTTTTATATACGAAGCGTAGAGTTTCTTCTCAGGGGATGTGTCGACCCCAGCCAAGAGTTGCCACACGATGCCTCTGAAGTGATGCGGCACTCCTTGGCGCACCAGATCCCGTACGAACTGGTTGCGTCGCTTCCACTCGGTCTCCCAGTTGCTGACGATGCGTCCCCACAAACTCCACAAGTCTTCTTCGCCATTGGCGCTGGTACTGACTCGCGCCTCCGCGTCATGGCTCGAACTTGTGGCTGTAGACAAATATTTCACTTGCTCCCGAATACTTCAACAAATACATCTTCTAAGAAGTTTTTTTAAAGGGTTCTTGTCGCTTTAAAAGACACGGATACTCTACCGCCGAATTTAAATGAAATTGAGTTAAATATTTGACCGTAAGGCCCTTTGTACACGGCACGGTTTCTTTACGGTACGGGCCTAGGGTTCCCAACCCTCCCGGATTGCCCGGGACAATCCGGTAATAATGGTTAACCCCCCTACCTCTCGGGGTGCAATAATTTCTTCGGTTTTTCTAAAATTATATATGCATCCGTCGCGTCGCTCACACATCGCTACTCGTCACGTTTGTTCTTTCCATTCCTGTCTCTAATGCTTCTTGCGAGCACGTATTCAGCATAATGGAACAAGTATGGAGCAAGGAAAGAAACCGAATGAATATTTCTTTAGTAAAAGCAGAGTTACAAATAAGTACTACTTTTATGATTTTGTGGTAAAAAACCGATAGTTATAGATGCTGCTCGAAAGCAAAGTAAATATAAATTTAAAAACTAAATGATTGAGATTTTCTTTCAACCCTACTCAATTTTTGTAAATTCTCCCGGGTCGGTCCTTTCGAGAGTTGGCAACCCTAGGTACGGCGTATGAACTGCGCCGTAGAAATAACGTGTCCGTCAACAAACTTCCAAGTGATCTATAACAATACTGAAGAACCGTACGTGCCTACACACCGCGTACAAACCGTGCCGTAGAATAAACGTGTCCGTCAACAAGCTTCCATAGTGATCCATAGAACTCTGACGACCTTGCCTACACTCGGCGAATAAACCGTATGTTCAAGGCAAGAAAAACGTGTGTACAGACCAGACCAGCACATCAAGCTAACCGAAACTGTAAAATTTTCCCAATCAACTTCTTCTTATGCTTTAACAATAAAGTTGAAAATCTATTAAAGATATTTGACAGATTGTAGTATGTTGTAGCTTGATGTGCTGGTAGTAGATTGATAGTCAATCATCATCAATTCGTGGAACTATTAAATCAAAACAATAAATTTTGTTTATAGGCTGCTATAGTGATGCGCTGACCACAAATAGGGGCAAAAGCAGGAAAATGATGAATAACCAATAGGTAACAACGAGTAAAGGCTTTGTAACGAAAGTTAAATAAAATACAAGCCAGCCTCTAATCGCTTCCTAGTGTTTATGTTAGGATCAGGTGCAAAACTGCAGCTGTACCAACCATGTGTGACTGTACGTTGTTCACATGACATTAAACAATTAACGCAAAACTGAAACCTATTAAAGAGACAGTGGAAAATTGCTGCCTCATTTTAGATTTTATTATTCCCTATTCTTGCTGCAATTTTTGAGCAAACTGAGCGAAATTTGAGCGACGTTACACGAGAAAACCTTTATTTATGTAAGTCGTTAAACTTGAAACAAATATTATCCATACTTAGTCGATGCGTCACATATTTAGGCTACATTTGCATTACACTTACGTTAAAATAATAACCCACCTAATGACAAGTTTTCTAGGACACAACTTATGTAAAACTCGAACACAGTTTTGGTTTCATCATATAAGTTGTTTGGATCGTTCATTTTTATAAAACACTGTATGTACAGGATGTATAAGTTATAGTATATATCTGTGCTATCATCGCTGGTTACTTACTGATAAGAGATAACAATCTGACAGTTGCGCATTCTAGTCACCGAACCAGTTTAGGGTTGAATGAAATAAAGCTTTATTTTTTTAAACTTAAACTAAACGTGAACAGCCAAAAATATCAGATTAATTTTAAAACCTCCTAGAGTGTCCAATGTTTTAATAAGAAACTACTTTTAGTAAACCTAGTATCTTCATTTGAACGAATCTAGTTTCAGAACGGGTGTCACAGATAATGACGCGTTCAGTAAACTAACAAGATACTGCCAAGAGTTATTTTACTTCAACTTACGCAACTGACGGATTACACAGTCGTGAGAATAAAACAGTTCTTATTAATTGTCCAAGGAAAGAAGTAGGTCACAAAAATGTGTTTAATTCATTAGATTGTACCTAAAACCTATAATTTTGTAAATAGTTTGGAGGACTTTCCTTACTACCACAAAACAGTGTTTATCAGTTGTTTAGGCTAAACACCTTTTGAACACGACATATTTATATGGAGTTTGACGTAACACTGACATTAGACACACGTTGAAGAAGTGTTTAAGTTTTTGTGGTAAGACCCTTTTGTGTTTATTGCAATTTACACCTTCAACTTGTGTGAGTAAGGATTATAATAATATTAGCTGTGGTCCTTGAGTTTGTAAACAACCAGTTTTCGTGTCAGTTTCGATGTCGAATTTATAATAAATCCGTTTAAGAGTGGTATCTACATTATTATGGTTCTGTCGGCGGTTTAGGCCGTCAGTCAATCATGGCAATTAACATTATATACTTATCTACAGGTAAAGCTGTTAGCTTGTTTGTTTGTAGATAATCTGAAGGACTTAACCGATTCCAAAAAATCTTTCACTAATAGGAAGCTACACTACTGCCGAGTGTCATATAACGTTACTTCCTCCCGGACGATTTCGTGGACAAAAGAAGCTAGTAACTTATATGTATGGGTAGCAGGACCCTTGCGCGAAAGTAAGTTTGTTTGTAATTTAAACTTATGGGTGTGTACTATTCACAGTATACATCCCTGACTATTCACAGTATACATCCCTGCTCAACATTTTAATAGAATAAAGGCATGAGGTTATGAAATAATCTCTGCAACTTTTCTGTTTATTTATTTATTTATTTATTTATGCGTACAATCTTAATACAAGTTTGTGTTTGTATTGTACCATTAAGCCAGAAATGGTTTGTGACCCGTCCTTTCGCCCAAGTAGATTCGTGCAAGTATCACATCGTCGTCTATCGCGCAAGTGTCCTGTCGCGCAAGTCTATTGGCGGAAATTTATTTTCGTGCAAGTGTCTTTCGCGCAAGTGTACCAGATTTATATGTATGTATCGAATTTTGTTTTGGGCTGGGTGTACTGTATCAGTGAAGAAGATTAGGATCGGTTCTTTGTAGTAAGTAGTAATATAACAGAAACTTACCCGAGGCTAAAGATACTTGTGAAGTATCGGAACTCTTGCGGCTGTGTACGGTAGTCAACGAGGGGCACTTCGCGTCCGCCTCGATCCGTCTGTTTTCCTCCTCCAGTTTGGCTAGCAACGCCCGGTCGGGCGTCGGAATTGTGTCAGTAGTAGGCTCAAGTATCCGGTAATCTGCGCACATTAGGAAAACAATTTATTCCTTACGTCCATAATGATGGTCACAAAAAAACTTAAGGAATAATTAGCCTTACTACGAAGTAAAAATACATGTGTATCTCCAAACGATGATCATGAAAACCCCAACTCCTTTACCGCTCTCAAGCGATGAATCAATAATAAGAAAGTTATATTGCACAGTACACAAACAATGCTAACGATATGTAAAAAGACACTTTTTTCACCGTATTTATCTTTGTAACTACTGCCTGTACTATGTTCCTGCTCCTTCTGCTTGATTCAAGTGCGAGTTCAGAATGCGAGTGTGGACTCGCATTCTGAATGATGATTTCAACTCATAGTATTTGCGTTTACCTGTAACGAGCCTGCTGCACGCAACATCTCGTGCTCAAGGGCTTCACTCGGAGAACGTACTACGCAAATATTATGCGATGTGCTAGTGTTAGATTCGCAGAATTTCTTGTCTGAACCCGTTTTAGCTTGTTCGACTTTTAATTTGTAAGGTTTTTAGTAATTAGTTACCATAGACAACAGCACCCAAGAAATGTACTACAATGACAGTGAAAACTATGCCCAAAAATACTATTAATACTAGTCCAGCACTTCGATAAAATATAGGTACAAGCTACTATATTTGATCGAAACCCATCCACCACCGACCGAATTGTCAAACCCACCCACTACCGCACTGCCGCGTTGTCTCCGTTAGTCAACATATTGAAAAGTGCACAGGATTTAAAACACTTTGATATCTGGCAAACGTCGGATACGCAAAACTTTCGACAGCATCAACCATGACTCACTTTTCAGTCAAGCAGGGAGACCTGTCGTCCTCAAAACACTGGCTCTCTTAAAAAAGGAAGCTTTACAATATTTGGCAAACAATGGGGCAGACAAAGGATTCTTTATCAGTGAAAAGAGATTATTTATCAGCTCTGCTGTGCCGCTGATGACATCAAGCTTTTCTCCTTATTAGCAGCTGACAAAAGTAACCCTTAATACACCGACATCGCGACAAGACGAAAGTGGTCCCTCCACCTTCGTCTTGCCGCGATGTCAGTCGAGCTTGTCTCCTACCGAAAGGACTAGCCCACATTACCTGAGGACAGAAGTGTGTGGAGGAGGGAGAGCGAAGCCTTTGCCCTACAGTGGGAACTTGGGAACTAAACAGGCTAGATACAGACAAAGTTAGATTCTTCGTACAGGTAAACAGGTACGGAATTGTTCACATTGCCTGCATGGAGGAAAATTATTTTGGTTCTGTTAATAAATAGCCTGCCAGTGTTTGTTATCTACCTATTTTTTCGGAATTGCGATTGTTATCCTTTTGTATCGGGCAGATTCACGAATGTGATGTTGTTGTGTGTGTTAGGTGATTATCGATTGGACCTAATCCAATGATACGACTAAATTAGATCTAGATGACCAAATAACAAGAATATAAATGTAGGTCAATTCATCATGTGCTCGAGGGGTAATGAAATGTACCGGGAATCTACGTAGAGGGTATAAATTATAGAGCTTCCGGACAAAATGTTTAAAGAAAATTACTCCTGGAGAAACTAATGGTTGAAAAACAACCAGAATAAGAAAAATAAAGTTACATAAGAAATATTATATCATTTAAGTACTTATATTATAGATAATAATAAGTTATTGTGGATTCTTAACTACCTATAGAAGGTAATTACTTACATAAAAAAAAAAAATACTAACTAGGTACCTAATAAAAACGTACTGGACTACTTCAACTTAGTATTACATAAAGACCAGATGGGTATGCATTAATTTTCTATTCGATGTAAATCAAATTGTCAATAAAATTGCCTACCAATATAAATTGTTCGTTTATTTAAACCAAAACAGACTGTCAATGTGCGCTTTTATCATTTCTAACGTGACGATATTATCGTCGACGTCCACGGCATCACGACAACTGCAACACAGGGAAGTAAAATGTATGAAAATATATGAAGACGCTTTTAAATTTCCGTCCACGATAACTTTATAACGTGCGTGTATTTCCATACATTGTATGGACGGGACTTTCTCGATAATATCGGTCCATCAACTCAGCCTATCGCAGTCCACTGCTGGACATAGGCCTCACCCACGCTGCGTCACAACACCCTGTCCTCTGTCATCCGCATCCAGTCTATCCCAACCACCTTCTTTAGATCGTCGATCTATCTGGTGGGCGTCCCACACTACGCTTGCCGATACGCGATCTCCACTCTAGGCCCCGTCCGCTCCACCACCCATTCGGTCCTTTGACAAACATGGCCCACTGCCACTTAAGTTTGCTTGCTATGCAAGCTATGTTGGTAACTCCGGTTCTTTCGTAATTATCGTCACGTTAGCAATAATAAAAGAGCACTTTGTTGGACAGTTGCATGATAATTAATTAAATATCTACGAGCGGCCACTTATGACTTAATGTGTGATTGATGTGCACGTAATCATCCAGAAAATAAAACTTTACGTGAATTTCCAAAACACCCCGGCGCATCGCATCACGATAAACTGACTTAGTTTGTCAATTTGATATAACAATGCATGAATTTGATTTTACCTAAAATCAAATATATTTTTATTATATACACTTTTTTTTAAATTATTCTTGATATGGTCTTATAAAATTTTTGTCATTGTATTATAGTACGTATAACGTACTTATCTAATACAATTGGAGAGTAACAAGAAAGACAAAGAAATGTAAGTGTTCCTACTATAGGCCTAACCCTTCGTGTATACAGGTGTGATGTTATGAAAGACAGAGCTATGTTGCTTCCTGGTCAAGGGGGGCGTCAAAGAATTTAATTTACCAATTAATTAATTTTTTTTGGTAACAAGTTCGTTGGATTGACAAGCAAGAGGTTGTGAGTTCGAATTCCAATTACATTCATTACGATATTATGTAATTCTATGAAACTGTATAAATGGTAAAATAAACAAATTTTTTTTCTTATTATTGTCTGAGGGGCCCAAGGTAATGTGGAACCTTACATAAAATTAATTTCAGGCTCACTGTAATTTACAATCAAAACATAAATTATAGACGAGGACGGTGTTTCTTCACAGTACAATAAGAAACACTGAAAAATATTCAGGCAGCCTTTATACAAAATAAGATTTACTTAAACCATTTTTGAATTTAGAATTTTATTCCAACAAAAATAAAGTTCTAAATTAAAAAAAAAAAAACGTTTATAAGTAGTAAATTTTTGCTCAACTACGGTATTGCCAAAAAGAGTTATGATTTTTGTATATGAACTTCACGTCAGTCGGAATAAGGTAAGAAATTAAAAAAAAATTGGAAAAAGTGCACGACTCATAATGCCCATATTTCGATCGTATAAAAAACCATAAATATAGATATTATATTGGTTAGTTTTTATTAATTATAATTAAACTACTTTGAATAAAAAAGCCATTTTCAACAGGGTTCCTTCATAATAGGTGAAAGGAATTTATTAAAAAAAAATTGACTCAATTATTTGATTTTTTCGCAAGCTACAATGTTTTCAGGTTTCACAAGGCACGAATTTTAGAAATATTTGGATGATTTTTTCGTTTCTACTGCATTAAATCAATTTTTGAAAAGTAAGTACACAATTAATTTCTATTAAATTATTTATACAATGGTATATAAATTATGCAGGTTCTGTGTACTATCAGGAGTACAACAATAGAAACAGTTGCAGAAAGGAGGCAGTTTTTTTTTTGATCTTATTGTACTCCCTAATGCTTCGCATTATGAGTCGTACAAAAGAGGTCAAGGTCGCTTTTTAAGTCCAGACCACCAAGCAGGTTATTTTCTGTAAAGGTCTCTTGACGAAAGAGCCAAACGTTTGTAACAATCAGACCTGGCTGTCTGTTGCAGGTACCTAAATAGCTGTTATAACAAAACCACTTTTTGTATGCCTACGTATGATTGTTAACCAATATGTAACAAAAAATATAGCCGTTTGCAGTTTACCTTGGACGAATATTTTAACACTTTTAATTTCTATCGTATTTTATAAAATAAAATACATAGTTGTGTATTCTTTTTCCTCTCTCGTCCCAAGTCTATCGCTACTATGTCTATCATTAAACTACATCTAGTACTAAAAAATACTTAACTTAAAAAAGCGGTCGTGTTCGGTGTTAATAAACTAGAACTCAAGCAGCGTCAGCCATGTTAGTGTTGTGACAAAAGAAATTAATTCAAGATGACGTCGGTGTGTTAGAATGCAAGCTCAATATTTACAGTGCTCATAGTGAATGTTAGTGTTAAACCAACAAACCGTCCAGAGATGATACAGGTGATTCTGTATTACTAGCGATCGGCGTTCCGGGAGCAGCGGGCGGTGCGGCGGGCGCTTCTCTGGCGTCGGCATCCACCTTCATGGTGACTCTTTGCCATATAGAGCCCTCCCCTCGCCCTTCGCCCCTGCTCACTGCGCGCTCCTCTCTGCACCAGACACGCGCGGTCACGCCATCAGCTCCACACACTCAACCGAAGGGCCACATGCCCTCATATGAAGCACGAGCAACAAAAATTACGTACCCGGTACGATTTGTTGCAAAATTATTATTTAAGATTTTATTCTAATATACGGAAAACCAAATATTCCGTTCGTGCTAAGCTAAATACATCAATTTTGAATAGCAATCACCGCATTTTTATCTGATGTGTAGGCAATTACATCATAAATGACTAATCTTTTTATTTAAAATCATGATGGTCTGAGTATGTATTTTTAATCATTCAAATGTCAACCTGTATGTTATCATGTTTTTATGATAGAACACTAAACAGGGCTAGAGAGCTTAGTATAAAATATGTAAGCAACCCTTTTACAAAACGTTTGTACAAAAGCCAGCCGCAGCTCCACCACACATGCACAAACTGTTAATGGATGAAATATGATTAAAAGAAAATTCTAATCTATCTGCGTTCACAACACTGCGTCACGCAAGATGCACTAGTAACTATTCGCCTTCCAGAAATGGCTACAACGCGTTAAAATAAATAATAACGTACGAATGACCGGCGGAGTCGTAATGTTTTAAAGTTTTGTTTTGATGAAACCAGCAGCAGGTAGGTGAAAGTCGCGGTGATCCGCGCGCTCCGCGGTCATCCGCCCACTAAGCATGAAGGCCGCTCGCGTTCTTCACATCATAATAGAATAACATGCCGCGAGCCGCGAGTTAGATGCGCGCTAAACGGACTCACGCAGAATTACTACCGATACATTTTTGTTTAAAAAATTGCATTAGGAAAATTAGGCAGGTTAAGGTACTATTTTTCATGCTGTACCATATTGACTTGTTTCTTTGAGTAACTTAGTTCTAATTCGGTACTCTAATACATGTTCGGATCTTATGGTATGAAAAAGAAATCGTAAAATGCACAAGTTCACACTGCTCACTGCTCAGAGTCACTCACCTTATCTATTATTGTTGAATATTACAAATATACACAAGTGGGCGTCAACTTTTAATCACACATCGAATAATCGTAAAACTGAAATCGGAACACAGAGCGAGCTCGAATTCACGTTACGCACTCGGTGATATTATACGCTAGCCTGCGCTGGAACTGGATCGAGACGAAATGGTTTAACAGACGGACTACTACACACTACGTCCAAGCAAACAGTATAGCACACGTGACACGACACATTTACGAGATTTTTTTGCGAAATACATACAATACAAGTAGGCGCTAGGGAATTCATAGCAGATGAAAAATAAATGTTTTGATTGTGCTGAAACACAATCCTATCGGCTAGATATCCACTGCATATTTAATAGCCTCACTGGCACGGAAAAAGCGATAGCGCGAAACGGAGATTGTGTTTGATATTTAAATGCACCAGGTTGTTAATAAAAAGAGATCATATCGTATGATGTGCAGCAAAATTTTATTAGTTAACTGTATAATTAAATAATCAATTAGAAATATTCAAGATGACAATGATGTCACCACAATCTAGCAGTGATATATGTATAACTTTCCAGAAGTAATACTAGTAGTTTCAAAGAGTATTTTATCCAGGCTTTGTTCCTCTGTTGTGCTTTAGTTGTGGCCGAATAAGGGATTGACTGTACTTCAATGAGCCAGAAAGAACAAGAGTAGGACCCTCAAAGCAGCATTTTTGTAAGCCTATAAATCTCCACACACGATACTGAAATAATCCCTGATAAATGAACTAAAACATTATAATAAATCCTGTACTAGCCATTTAAGTTTAAGCTATTTATTTTTAGCCATTGGCAGGTATACAATTGAACAAAAGTGGACCCAGCACACTATCCTGAGGCAGACCATTATCTTGAGCTCGCTACCTACTCTTATCTTCAAGAAAATTGACTTGAAATCATCCATTACTGAGAAGTTCTCCAAGATATCAGGTGAACCTTGAATCCCCTGTCAAGTTCGTAACTTATCCTTATCAAATAAAATAATCTTAGGGTGCCGTATGCTGCTGTCAAGTTAAAAAGAATACTGCACCCGCGTAAGCTCAAAATCGAAATCGCAGTACAGAAATAGTGATACTATTCTAGCTTCGACCTCTTTCCGTGACAGTGAGTGAATAGCAAGTAAGACTAGACTAGAAGAGTAGGTATAGCTGATACATTTTTACTGCTTCTATTATTAAACAATGAATCTCTTCAATACTTATGATATACAGTGAAACTTGGTTAAGTGGGACCTGGATAAGTGAGAAACCTCCATAACTGGAACTCATGCTGAGGTCCCAACACTTTGGCACTGAATTATCTCTGTTAGTGGGACGAGGTAAGCCTCTATATCTGGGATTTGTTCTTTCGATTTATCATCATAGTTACCTCTATAACTGAGACAGCGAGTAAATTTTATATGCATAAACCTCTGTAACTGAGATAACATTGTTTGTTTACTCATTCTTATTCTACCCACAAATTCCACACGTAATTAATACGTAAGTAATTAATACGTACGTAAGTAATTTTGAGCTTCAATTACCTTCAGTTTTAGTTTCGCTTTACTATCATACAGATGTTTATTTGAAAAATGCCAAAACGAAAGCTACAATCGTTATCATTACGTGAAAAACTTAAGTTAATATCCGTTTATGAAAGTGGGAAGACACGCGAAGAAGTTTGTGCTGAATTTAATGTGCCAAAATCTACTCTTTGTAGAATAATTCAGAGTAAACATAAAATTGAATCACAATGTTCTGAAGGACAAGGAAAACTAAAACGTGTACGTTTATCAGAATATCCTGAACTTGAACAGTGTTGGCTAACATGGGTCAAGCAACTTCGTAACAAAAACGTTCCGGTAAGTGGATCGATGATTAAAGAAAAGGCACAAGATTTCGCGCGAAGGCTCGATACCATTCATAATTTTGAACCCTCTGTAAATGAGACAGATATTTATTTATACCTGTATATCTGAGACACTGGGTAAGTGGAATACCTCTATAAGTGAAACGACATTGCAGGTCCCTTGATGTCTCACTTAACCAGGTTTCACTGTAATAGTACGCTCAATGGTAGACAAGTATACATGCTTTTTACCTCACACCAGCTAAGGTGTATGTATGTGTGTATAAAAGAACTTAATAACTTCCGTTTTAATGATGAAGATTGAGTGGCTAGATTAATAGTAAAGGTATATTTATGCGTGTCAGTATTGGATTCAATAAGTATCCATTTATGGAATAGTGGCTTACGCTATTTAGCTTTACATCCCTAAATCGAATACTTTACTGTTATGTAGATACAAACATGCAAAAATGATTTCCGTAATGTAGGTCTAGACTAAAACTTTTATTTCTAGCCACCGTATGAAAATATTTTCAGGTGTTTCGCGATCTGAATAAACATGACTTAGTTGCATCCACTCAGTCTGCTCTGGTTAAATTATTCACAGGCACGACCGATTTGTGCTACGATATTTTGAGCCTCCAACCTTGCAGCCCCTACTGACATCGCCAGTCAAGTCAGACTATGCTTTTGATGTTTAGAGCTTTTAAAGAGTTTGTGTTATAATACTATGCCTATAATTATGTTCGGCAGCTGAATACAATTTGATACTCGTCTATTTTGTTGTTTTTATAGAAGTGAAAAGCACTCAGGGAGACAGCCTAATGCTGTCTCGCCGTTGTTTGCTTCGTCGATAAACAAACAAATCAGGTTTCAGTGTTCTATAGCATTAATAGAGATAGGTATAATATCTAACGTCATCGCTAGTAAGTATGACTAACCGCTGCTGATTTAATGACTTTAGCGCCGTGACATAATTATGACTTTAAGTTGAGTAATCTCGGTTTAAGGGGCTTACAGGACCTAAACACAAAAAACGCAAGTTTTGGAAACAATAAAAGTATATGATCGACTACAGTAAACAAAATCAGAAATATATGTCCTATATGATATTCTTCAGGATATATGCTAGGTACGAGAAGATAGTGTGTTGAAAACATAATACAACAAATTTGATAAGATAGAAAAAATCATGAAGATACCTCTAAAAACTTTCTTTTTACAATAAAAACCATACTAATATACATACATCATTCTGATTTTTTGTCAGATTATTCTACAAGCAACATACTAAAATACTAGTGTTTTAATTTTTTAGTCCAAAGAATAGATTTTATGTAATTAAATAGTTGCTTCATATTTTGCAATAAATGACCAGAGTCGTATCATCGCGCTTCTCTTTCTTTTCTATGCAGTCCGACAGTGACCGCGCTTTAGGTCATGTAAGCCCCTTAAGGCAGGGCTGAAGAACCTATTTTTGATTACCTGCCAGTTATTGACCTAATATTTTAATTTAATTTTAGTTAAAACTATACGGACGCTTCGATACTTTATGTATTGATAACTAGGAAGGTAGTATTTTAATAATTTATGTACTGTGAAGGTTACATTGTCGATAGTTTTTTTAATTACATACCTACTTTGACTGTTTTCTGCTGCCGTCGTGTTCTTTGTGTTTCGTAAAATGTGAAGTTTTGGTTTAATTTTCAAGTAGGTATTTATAAATTAGAACTAAAATGCTAAAGACTGAGCGTGCTTGAAGCATCATTTTGAAAGATGTGTAACGCACACTTTATCTATAGATTTAATTAACCATTTGCATTAGAAAAAAACTATCTTACCGCATTAAGATACGTGCAGTGATTGTATTAAAAAATCAGCAAAATAAATCGTATTACTTCACTTTGATTTTTAAAGCTTACATTTTGACTTTGATGGTTCAAGTTTCAACGATAAGTAGACTTTAAAAAACAAACTGTATGTTTTGCAAACGAATGCATTGTAAGTTTTAAGATACTTGTGAAAACTACCTTATTAATGAATTGTTATAAGTACCTGTAGTATGTCTAAAAATGTGGGAAGAACACGTCTCGGCTCCAACTGGCTCGAACATTAACTGAAAAAAAAGTAGTCTTTGTTACAGAATAAAATTGTTTGTATTTCAAAGGTTTATTTCAAGCTCTGACGTCGTAACCATTTGCTAGAGAAATTAGATGTTATCAGTCATCCATTGTATGTGCATATTTATAGTAAGTACAGGTAAAAGTACGCGATCACATCGATTTCAACTTAGCCTGTGGAGGTTATGACGTGATTACCCGGTACAGGGTGGCAATTTGAGGGTCGATAGACATTATGAAATAAAACTGAGAATTAGAGATTTTCTAGCTCCAAAATCCGGCCCCAAGACGACCCACTTTTATACCTCATCTCTATTGCCGACCATTTAAAATGTACTTTCGTCATAATTTTATATTTACTATTTAGCAGCAAGCAAATATAGCATTACACTTTTCTAAAAACTATATTTCGCAGTAGCAGAAAAAAAAAACGATAAGAATAATATGTTAGTTTTCGTCTAACAGGATTTGATCAACGCTCTTTTATTTGGTATAGGGTGATCGAAGTTGCCATTGAAGAGATTCAAGCCGAAACAATCAAAAATGTACTGAATAATTGGGTTGATCGGATGGGGTACTGCCGAGCCAATCATGGTAGTCATATGAAATGATATTGTGTTACATTCATAAATGACAAAGTTCAACCTGTCCAATAAAACCAGAAATTTAAAAAAATAATCAGGTTTTTATTATAGCCGATTCAAATTTAAAACACTAGATGCCCCACCCTTTAGTTTTATTGGTACTCGTAGAATGCGTACTCGAAGTTTCATTCGCTTGGAGCTCGAGTTCTAGAGGAAGCTTCGATTACCAATACGGTATTTGTTTGAATTAACTGTCGCTAGCTTATTAGGGTTTTGATTCCCGAAATCATACCACGAGCTACGCCACTGTTATGCATCTGTAAGACCTTAGGTAATAGGTAATAAGGGCTGGTGTCCGTGGTTCCACGTCAATGCACGAATTTTACGTACGGAAGACCTTTAATTAAACTACAATAATAGGCTATACTAAGCAGTGGTCGAACAAAGGCTGTCGTCAATAATGATGAATAGGCGTCATTACTTTTAAGTTCAAAATGGAGAACCGTATTAGTAATTCAGTGGGTAATATGATGCAGTTATCCAATAGTTATGCTCCCATGAATTAACTTAGGTCAGAAGTAATAGAATAGTCCACAACCGTTCATATCTTTCAGTTTAGTTCATATCGTACATCCATATAAAGTGCTTTACTGTTCTTATTTAACGAATAAGCCCAAATTCTTCTATTCAGACCGCACAAAACCTTAATGAATAGAACGGCCGAATATACTGTGCATATTTCCTAGTTTACAACACAAACAAAAAACATACTAGTCGCGAAGTAGCGAGGGCGACCAGACCACGCCACGTGGGTAGGCAACCGTGACTCATAGCATAGCTGTGGCACGCTTGTCAATTTAAAGCGACGGCAATCGCTGATGGCAATATACCCGTTATGGGTTACTGAACGCCTTCTATATTGTATACATGTAGCAAATTTTTATGTACACGTTGTATTTCTTGATTTAAAACGTTTGCACAAGTCGCTTGTAGATCACTTTAAAAGTACTTTCAAATGGAAAAATGCTCTTATCGTGTCGCATAACGCACGTACATGAACGCAATAACATTGTAGTGATAGTATTGGATAAGGACATTCGATACGTGATAGTTTAGGTCTCGATTGCGACGCTGGAACAATAATCTACACTAGAGTCGAGTGAGTGTTAACTCCCTCATCCCGTTTCGCTAAGCGGCGTCTCTCGACACACATAATCCAATTTAAATGCTTAGTGCATCAGTACCTCAGTGTTTCTCTGACGGCATGTATTGCAAGTTGCTAATGTTATTTGTACTCACGCAACCACAGGTGACTGTACACAGTGCAAAACGAAGAGCTGACGCGGGCGCACTACACCACGTCGCAATACATCAATGTTGCAATTCTACAGCGCAAAGCGTATTAAACAGGTGTCGCAAATGAAATTAACTCATACTAAAGCATGAAGACAAACAATAAATTATATTTTTTTTCACTTTAGGATTATAGTTATTTGCACAAAATTAAACGGGGTATAATTATGCGAAATAGCGGCAGGTTACGGAAACCATCTGTGAGTCTTGAATTCCCCTTGAACTTAAGCCGAAGATCTGCCTTGTATGGATCATATTCTTTCAAAGTTTATAATTATTTTTCTTAAAGTTTAGGTATAATCTAAGATGTATTAGGTGTAGTTAATTTCACTAAGATGATTCTTACAAGAAGTGCAGGAAACGCTAAAATAATTATTCTTCCAAAAATGTCATAAATGTAAAAAAAACAAAAGCACGCAAAGCACTAAAAAAAGGAAAAGGCACATTATGGAGGATCAAAAGTTCAAATACTTAATGCTTATTATAAATGAGAATAATATCGTAATATCCAGTTCAGCACAAGCTTCAAGCCAAAAACTCGTAACATATTATAGTGTGATACTTAAAGTAATAATCAACACATTCGCTGTGCTAAGCAGTGCATTTTTTTTTGACAAACTTTAACTTTATTCCTCACTAGCTTTTGCCCGCGACTTCACCCGCGTGAATATCGGTAAATATCCCATTTATAACTCTAGGTATTGGTTTACGCGGCACGCCAGCAAAGCTCCCAGTCGGGAGTCCATGTTTTTTTCCGACAACTTCAACAATCATCGTCATATTTCAGGCAATTTACACAAAACCTTGGTGAATTATACACCTAAACCTTCCTCGAGAATCACTCCGTATATTGGTGAATAATGTATGAAAATACTCTAGGTACCACCAAACAGAGTGAATAGGGATGCAGGGGTGAATTGGGACAAAACTTTAAAATAGATTTTAGCGTTGAAATAATTCAGTTTGTTGCCGAAAAGGACACTTAATCATTAATTATAATACAATAGACACATTAGACTCCTTTTCGGCAACAAACTACATATACTATTTCAATGTTAAAATCGCTTTTAAAGGTTCGACGTAATGCCTTAGGCATTCTCTACCAGTCAACCAATGGTGGTGAAGAGATTGGATGGCAGGTGCTTTGGTTGAGAGGAACAATGAAAAAAAAAAACTGGCCAAGTGCGAGTCGGACTCGCACACGAAGGGTTCCGTACCACAAGGCAAAAACGCCGAAAAAAACATGTTTGTTGTATGGGAGCCCCCCTTAAATATTTATTTTATTTTAATTTTATTATTTATTATTAAAAGTTAAAATACAACTGAGTATTTTGTGAATATTTCAAGTGCCTACCTGTTGCCATTTTTGATATCGAGCAAAAAAGGGCAAAAAAATCGCGTTTGTTGTATGGGAGCCCCCCTTAAATATTTATTTTATTTTGTTTTTAGTATTTGTTGTTATATCGGCAACAGAAATACATCATGTGTGAAAATTTCAACTGTCTAGCTATCGCGGTTCTTGAGATACAGCCTGGTGACAGACAGACAGACAGACGGACAGACGGACAGACAGCGAAGTCTTAGTAATAGGGTCCCGTTTTTACCCTTTGGGTACAGAACCCTAAAAAACGATTAAAACTAGATTCACCCCGTTTGATGATAATTTTTGAGATTATCGAGTTTAGACAGACAGACTGACACGGCGGGGGACTATTTTTATAATTATGTAGCTTTCATAAAATTAACATTCTGACGAAAATAGGATTATTAGTTTTATTTTTTAATACAAAATATAAAAGTAATGGTAATTCTGTGATTCATAATATTTGACTGGTTAATGATCACCCTACCTACCGCAGAGTTTCTAGATTCTTAATTATTCAATATCAGTTACTTTGTATATTTTCACTTGTTTGTGGTGAAAGTTAGAATGAAATAATAAATATGAAGTGCTATAATATAATTTTAATTGAAAATAATTGAGGTCATACAACTTATAAAAGACTTTAAAAAAAACCTAATTGGTTCGATGATTTATAGCTTTGTAGCGGCAGGAGAGACTATTTCTAGTTGTGCATTTAAAGATTCCACAAAAAATAATTTAAAAAATACATTTTAGTTATGGTAAGTACAAATTATATAAAAATCTTTAACAATTCAGTTTTGTATTTATTTTATTACAATGAAAATATAAGAAGTTAGTTAAAACTCAATCCCTAATGATTTAACTATTACTTTTCAAGGCCTGAAGTAAAGCATAATATATTCTATAACAATAGGTAAAATAATACCCAAAATTGTTATATATGGCAATGTTAGTATGTTCCTACAATAGAAACTTAATATAGAAAAACTTACATCGGGTTTCCAAAAAGTGGTTTACAAAGGCATGAACTTATCAGTTACTGTTAAAAAATAGTACCTTCGTCTTATAGATTAAATGGAGTTTCTCTGCAAAAGGTTGATACCATCCATGCGTTAGGAGTCCAGCTCGACAGTAAACTTTCGTTCATTAACCAGAAATGTTGGAGTCTTAATGTTGATTATTATTAACCGTCTACAATTCATTTTTACCCAACTGCATCAGAAGGAGGGTTATTTTATAAATTAGACTTTTTTATTGTTTTCTAGTTAAAAAGCAATTACAACTGTAATTGTAACTCAAGAGCCTGTATGGATTTCACAATGCTAATTTTTTTGAAGCGTCTGATTTTTTTACCAGTGTAGATTCAACAAAAATTCTGCTGTTTTTGGAATGTATGTTATGGAATTTTACCTATATTTAATTTTAAAAAAAGAATGGAGAGACGGACAATGTCAGGGAAACAAATCAGTAGGTACTTCTTGTTTTCCTTGCATGTTGGCTCGCCATCATATTTGCTGCATATTTTTTCAAAATATCCATAAAGATTATATTATTGTTAGTACTACCAAATTACTTGTGCTTCCAATACAGCAGGTTTTGGCCTTTTTTTAAAACTAAGTAATGGGGCAGTTCAAAAACTTATGCCAACCTATTACTCAAATGCCACACAGTAAGCCTTTAGTGACAAAGACAGCATCAGACTCAACTGAGTCATGCATGAGTTTCAGTGGTAGGTTAATGTTATACAGAAATTCATATCAGGAAACATCAACCGCATTTTCTTATGTTTTACAGACCGTTAAATCGAAAGAAAATAGAATTGAAACTACAACTTAAAATAATAATTGTTGGTTTTTTTTTCTCACGACTCCTAGCCTCATTATTAGTTTTGCATTTCGACATTCCGCAAATTGTAACTTTACGGGCAAACGGCATCATGAGTATAGTTATAATTTGAAAGGTTATTGCACTAACAGCTCATTTAGTTACTTTCGCAAGAATTTGAGGACCAAGTACAATGGTATTGATTTCAAACGACAAGCAGGTAATTAATATTAAATTAATGATATTAAAGTACTTACACGTCACGGCTTATGATCCTATTGGCAAGAACTACTAGTGGCTACAATATTGTTTATAGGGATATATTATGATTTTAAAATTATGAAAATAAATATCGGAACCGCCCAGCTGGCAAATTTTAAATCACAGATTAAAAATACATATTTGACATTACATTAGCTGCGTTCAAGAAATAATCTGTCAAAGTTATATTATTATTTCCACATTTTTAAACAATATTGGAGCTATTTATTATATTCCTATTAAAATGATAAAATTGCCGGCATGGTGTAAGGTACAAAAATTTATATAAAAAAAAATTACAAACTCGTATCATCAACACTTCAATAAAAATCGACTAAAATACAATATCATTTTTTACTTTGGCAACATTTAAAACGGATGATATTCTCGGCTAGATGAAAGATTGCAATTATCGATTGGAATTGGAACCAGAAACAATAGACAACAGTTGATCACGGATGTCATATTATCTATTGACGAGTTGTTAAAAGGGCGCCAAATTCGTAGTTTCGGTGGTAACCAGCCTGCAGTGGTAACAACAGATCCGCTCCACACGAGTACTTCCTGTACACGGTGGTGTCAGGGTGTCAGTGTTTTGGGGCGGATAGTGGTTTTTCGTCATTCTTCTAAAGAAAGAAAATAAAGCGTAAATCTTAAAATTATGATTAAAGCATTTTTGGGCTGGACTTGTAGCAGGTCACTGCAGGTCATTAAGCTTAGATTGCGGGCTGCGGCTAGTCAAAGAGTTTAGTAAATTAATGGTAACTACCTAGTAAATAACTCTGATGACTCCTTCGGGATATTTAGGCGCGATGTCATGACAGGTACCTACCTAATTGAGCATTCTCACACTAGGAATGCTAACTCCTTTTCTACGTAAGTACATTGAGTAGATAGCCATTATCCCAATAAATGGAAGATAAAAACCGTGAAAACAATAATTTGTGTTTTTATTTTGTAGGTAGTTACGACAATAAAAGCAGAGATCTAATTAATACCTATGATTTATTAATGATGCTGATGAGGACTTAGGAACACAATAGATACCTACAACTTGTAAGCCGTTTTGCACAGCACTTTTTCAATACAGAGGGTGGGTAGACATCTATGTGATTTTTAATTATAAACAGTTTATTTTTACTTGTGAATAAGGTATTAAGTAGTAGACACCTAACACGCGGAAAGTGGGAAGTATAAAAGCTTGTGAAAACGCGTGGGACCTACACACAGAATATATTATGTTGTATTATTTGTGTGTAAAGGTACCTACTTATAATAATATTGTATACAGAAGCTGTTAATGAACCTTGATAAATAAATACCTACTGAATTTAAATTAAATGTTTAATTCTGTACAATGGCTCTTCGAGGACACAAATAAATAAAGTAAATTTTAATGTTTACACAAGTAAATATTTTAGTAAGTAAGTAAGTAAATATTTGAAAACTAGATGGCGCCTATTCCTAGCCGACTGATGTCTGAGAAGAAATGCCAAAACAAACTCAGAGGTCGTGGTCTCTATTAAGCTCCAAACATAATTAAGAATGTGAAACTGACAATACAGGGCCATGTCTAGAAGAGCCTTTTGAAGAAAGAGCCTTTGCGGTTTTGAGTTAACCAGCCGACAGGCAACACGCATGCAGTCATCGTGAAGCTCAACGACACGTCACACGACGCGACGCGACGCTACCCTGCAGGATAGCAGGGTTCAGGCCATAAAAAAGTACCCAAAACCGATAGACAGTTACACAAATTAAGTCACTTAGGTACCTATTCTATGTAGTCTGTAGGTACATAATTAGGTGTAATTTTCCTAGAAAACGTAGAAACTATTTGGGGTTAAATGAATAGTTTCGGTCATGACATTGTCCATTCATGGCCCTTTCATTACCAACATTCCATTGTTTATTTAAAAAACAAACATGTTGTCTACCCATCGCGGGCACTTGTGTTCTATTCGGAACGTGACCGGGATTTTTAAGTTCAAAGTGGCCGCGCGTCGACTGTCAGGGCGGTCGAAATGCCTTTCGCTGTTAATCAATCAAATAACGAAGATCCGATGTGTAGGAGGTAAAATGTTCAACACGGTGCCACAAAGTGGGTAGGTAGGTATAGTCAGGGAAATTAAGTGTAGGTACCTAAGCAAAATTATACCTTCAATTTGCCATGATACGGCCATTTCATACAACTGTTCTGTAACAGTTTTAAATATACGGATAATTTGATTTGGTTGTCAATTGACAACCAAATCAAATTATTATAAATAAATTCTTAAGCAATTGCTTAACGATACAATTTATTTCCCTGGCTTTACCTACCTACTGTTCAAGACAACACTAAGTTAGGTAGATACTATTAGGACTAGGCTAGGCTATCATTATGGTATTGAACTAGGGACATCCATAGATCACAAACCTGACAGACTATGTTCAGTCCTCAGGCAAGGTTTTATCTAAAAAAAACTGGTCTAGTGCGTGGCGGGCCACGCACAGTGTAGGGTTCCGTAGTAGCCCGTTATGTTATATTTTGTTTTTCAATGCATGTCTTTACCCGTTACAAACAAGCAACTACTTCATCTTAGTCACTCTAAAGGATTAATGCTAAGGATTTCGTATTTGGTACAAAATTACCCAACACCCAAGTTCAACGACTATTACTGCTAAACTAATAAAGTTATCTTCAGCGCTATAATGTTCCTTTAAAGTTCATGAAATGCACTATCATCGTGAATTTTTTCTTGCTTTTAGAGGGGGGGGGGGGGGGGACGCCCTACTGGAGCAAAAATTTGCACTTTTTTTTTTAGGATGGGAAATCATCATATGACTCCTCCCGTTCTGGGTGGAGCGGAAGGGAGTGTCAGACTCTTACTGACTAAAACCCACCCGTGTTCCTTCCTTAGCCCTTTATGTTCCGGGCTAGCGGTAACCCTTTCGCCCGGCAGGCTTCGGCCCTAAGGGGCCCCTTTGCACTTTAAAGTTTAATATTTCGTAAATGGGACATTAAATCGAAAAATAATTTTAGCAACCCCCAAGTCATTTTGGAAGACCTATTCAACGATACACCACACTATAGGGTAAACGACGAAAAAAATATTCATCCCCACTTCACATGTAGGGAAGCTACCCTAAAAAAAATATTTTACTAAATTTTATTTTACCATTTTGTCGGCGTAATTGATATCCACACTCCTACAAAATTTCAGCTTTCTAGTAGGTACTAACGGTCTCTTAGCAAAACCTCGGGCAGACAGAAAGACGTACGGAGATAACGAAATTATAAGGGTTCCTTGTCAGAACTGCGGAATCCTAAAAATGATTATCGGGCTGATAATCTGATAAAAATACGCCAATTAAGTTATATCTAGACACGTTCTAATTAGTCCCTTAGTCAAGTCGTAATTTAGCACATAGGCTTTGAATAATAATTATAATTAATAGGTATGACAATTGCACGGTAATTATGATCTTTTTACTGTGACAATTGGGTTCACTAGATTTGGATATACCTCCCTGACATGCGGGTTTGAATTTTTAACCGTCGGTAATGAAAATGCATTGGCAACCACACCATTCGGTTGTGAATTAAAAAAGGTGTTTAAACAAACCATTTCGGCTAATAGCACGTTTTATAGATAGAGTTTTTCATTGTCATGGGGTGAGCTGAAGTGCATTGTAATAGTTTTATTGATGAAAAAGTGTGCATAAGGGGTGCGTACCAAAATGGTAAAACGGAACACTTATGGTGAGACTCTGTCTGTCTGTCTGTCTGTCCGAGGTTTTGCTAAGAGACCGTTAGTACCTACTAGAAAGCTGAAATTCTTTCACAGCTGGATATCTCAAGAACTACTATTGCTATCAACTTGAAATTTGGAATAGTTTTAGATGACATTTGCCCAACTATTTTGCAAATAAGAAAGAAATAAAAATATATGTATATTTTTTGCAATTGGGACTGAAAGGGAGTCTGAAAAATTCGAAGTGGGGCTACTAGGGCATGTGGGGTATCATATAAAACAGCGCCGTTTGCACATTCTCAAACATTTTTTTAAATTTTTTTAGGCCGCATTGCTTTCGACTTTAGATGAAAAATGTAAAAAAAATACCGTTGCAAAGAGAACAATCTGAAATTATTCTATGTGATAGAAGTTTATGTAGAGATTACAGGAAAAATAAAACGAAGTCTCTAAATAGCACACTTTTTCAGAAATCATTAACAAAAGTTACATTAGTTCCACTGTCGGTCACGAAATGGCGCTGACATAAAACTGCAATATTCTACAACGCAGTGCAGTGTTAAAAGTCTCTGACGAATATAGCCCGACGAAAATTTAAAAACATATGATGGTGCGGAACCCTCGGTGCGCGAGTCCGACTCGCTCTTGCTCGCTTTTTATTTTCTACTTGACAACCCACATTGACTCTTTGAGAGTACATGCTAACATTTTTATAGAGTAGGTAGGTAACCTACCTCCTCTCCTACCTCTTCTCTATTTGCGACGGGAAGAAACTGCAAATGCATTTACTAATTACATTATAATAGAATCCTAGCTTATCTCATCCCAGTGCCTACTCTCTCGTCTCTTAGACGTTAACGTTAGTTTAGCATGAAATAATATGAAAATTATGACAACGCCGCGTAGATAGTAAATTAGTACCTACCCAAGTCCGGTATTCCGTAATTATATTAGGTGCGCTTAAGGAGCGCATCTGCCATAATTAGCGCAGAAAGATTAAGTTAGGTGCCGGTAATCAATATAGTTATTGTGCGTTTCAATGGCACCACGGCGATATTTATATATAAAAAAAAGTAAAAATTTGTAAAAAAAAAAGAAAAAAAAACCATAAATTTGTCAAAGTTATGGTCAAAAAGTTAGAAGGGTTTGAACGTGGCCGTGCCATTGAAACGCCGAGAACCGCGCGGCCACGGAGATCTTTAAAACTAAGCGTTGCTGAGACCTGAAATTTAAGTAAATAACAGACTGAATTTGTAAAAATATAGAAAAAAGTTCTAGGTTTATATTTTAGGAGCTGTGAGGCTAAAACTCTATGGCCGCGCCATCGAAACGATGAAAAACACGTTATCGCCGATATCTCGCTGAAAAAGCATCGCAAACTTCTGAAGTTTTTTGTAAAACCTAGATTTGAATGTGTCAAAATTTGCAAAAATACACAAAAATATCCTAGCTTTATATTTCAGGAGCTGTAGTATAAGGTATCCCGTAGAAATAAGTCGTGATTATCTCTCGAAGAAAGTAAGCATTAGCGAGATCTTTTTTTGTAAACAACACCTATTAATATGTAGAACTATCTATACTGGACAATTTTTTTTTTCGTATTGTAAAACCTTTAATACGTTTTTAATGTTTCGATAGGGTGACCAGGCTTACTGTTTACAGAAAACTTTCCACCTATTGTATTAGAAACTATATCTCAAGGATTCTAAATTAAACTAAAATGAAACAATAAGATACAAAACATGTGTATATTTCTTTAAAAATTACATAAATCACAGATTGCATTCCCCTCCATTGCTTGGTAGCTGAAAATAATGTGGTTCAGATTACCTGTGCGAGAATCATAACAGATAACTTTGTAATTCCTGTAAGATAGCATTATTTGATGAATAACTCTATAGGTACCTACTCAAACCCATGACTTTATGTCTAAGACTAAATAACCCATTGTTTACAATATCGTTGGTACAGTAGGCGTCAAACCAAGTTACCCATTTTAGTTTGATAGACGCACTTATGCCGCGCGTGATAAGAGTTATCCGTGTGTATGTGACCAATATATGCGCTCTAAAAGAGATATCCCGCCGTCGCACCCCGTCTTTCCGCCAAAGGCTTTTTGTTGATCATCCCAGGCTTAGCATGACGCTTTCTATTTCTACGAAGAATAGACACAGCCCTTTTCTACACAAAGTGATATTTCGTTTCTCCATTTTTGACATCGCACTGTAGAAATCCTTCAACATTCTGTCATTTTGTCTTTCATTTCTAAAGATCTTTGTCTAGGTCCTTTGTATACCTACTATTTCAGGAAAAAGTTTTCTAAGGATTGTGTTTAAGCGCCTACCAAAAAAGTACCTATTTTACTACCAAAAAATTCGAAATACCTACCAGAATGGATAAATGCTCACCAAATTGTGTTTCATAAAGTATTGTAGAATTGAACCTATTTTCCTTTTTATTCTATGTCATTAAGATTTATAAACGCCTTTAAAGTTAATTTCAAAAGTTAGTTAAGAACATTTTCGAAAAACAGTGTTACAGCCAAATTATACCATTTCAAATTTTCCATAGAAACAGATTTCTTTTTTTAAATAAGACGTTTCGAAAATGTTCTTAAGTAACTTTTTAGACCTTTGTATCCTGCTTATGCGTATGAAGTTTCATTAAAATCGGTTCCATTTCGAAAAACAAGGGCTTGAAAGTTTGTATGAAATGCCGTACGGCGTAAACGCTCTTAATAGAAGAACAAAGCTATGGATGGGAAAAAAATGGTCTCGGTATGTAAAGATGGTCACCCATCTACAGACCAACCACGGCAAGCATAGCTTAACCTGATCGATCGACCTGTGCGGCTGTTATTATTTAGCCACAGACTTTTCCTCCAGCCTCCTCTACACGTCGACAGATTAATCAGCAGATGGTCATCTGCGAATGTGTTCTCCGACGTGTAGATGGGGTAATTTGCTAGTCTGTGGCCTACCACGGATTGGTGGTATATTTGACGTCGGCAGATGCATCTGCCACCAATCCGTTTGTTGTCGGTTTTTGTGGCACGGATCAAAGGGTTTCAGCGCGAGCGCCCGGTGTGGGTCCACACGTCTGGCGATGCATCGTGTCATCGTAGTCGTGAATGAGAGTGCACGCGTGCTTCTTGCATTTTTTTTTTCTCGTTTACCTATTAATCTTGTTCGCTGTAATGGCTAATATGAGCATAGACAAAACGTTTCAATTCCTTGAGTTGTACAAGGAGAAAACTGCCTGTGGAATCCGAAAAATAAGTACATACTACAAAAATAAAAATGTTGTAATACAATACAATTAATTAAAATAATTTAATTATTTCAATTAATTGATTATGTTGAGGCTACTGAAAATTGGATACTGTAATTGCAAATTGGACATTTAACAGTCTAAGTAGGTAATTTTTATTTCAGTTGGAATTAAAACAACGTGACATACGATGCACACTCAAAAGTAGTTAAAAGTACTAAATAAATAAATAGCTGCGGCAGCATCCATTTTTTTAATATTGCGTGAGTACGAGTTGCGTCTGTCGAGAATTAACACAGACTGAACGATCAACAGACGTGTGGTCGGCTCGTGCTCGTGGTGATCCATCTGTTGATGCATCTGTTGACGTCCGCGGATGCGTCTGTCGACGTGTAGAGGATCAGGCATTAGAGAAAGTCCTTGACCATGAGGTCGTAATAATAAAAAATATCTAAGTGTAAGTAAATAATCAGTCTGTGTGGTGCCGGACTTAAAGAATACCACCACCCCTTACTTCCCGCGGGTGTCGTAAAAGGCGACTAAGGATCGTACCGGAGAATAGGCAGCAGCGTTCTCTATGTATTCCACCATCATACCATACTGCGATCGCCAACCCGCCTGCCAAGCGTGGTGATTATCCCAAAATTGGGGGAGGCCTATGTCCAGCAGTGGACGTCTATCGGCTGAAACGACGAAACGACGAAGTAAATAATCTGTGATTTATGTAATTTTTAAAGAAATAGACAAGTTTTTGTATCTTATCGTTTCATTTTAATTTAAGTAATTTAAAATCCTTGAGATATAATTTCTAATACAAAAGGTGGAAAGTTTTCTGTAAACCATGGTCACCCTATCGAAACATTCAAAACTTATTGAAGGTTTTATAATATGATTTTTTTTTGTCCATTATGTTTTACATATTAATAGGTGTTGTTGTCTCACTAATGCTTACTTGCTTTAATAGATAATCACGACTTATTTCTACGCGATATCTTACTACAGCTCCTGAAATAGAAACGTAGGATTTTTTTGAGTATTTTTACAAATTTTGACAAATTCAAATCTAGGTTTTACAAAAAACTACAGACCTCTGCGATGCTTTTTCAGCGAGATATCGGCGATAACGTGTTTTTAACCGTTTCAATGGCGCGGCCACAGGGTTTTAGTCTTATAGCTCCTGAAATATAAACCTAGGACTTTTTTCTGTATTATAACAATTTTTTACAAATTCAGTCTGTTATTTTCGAAAAATTTTTGCATCCCATCTCGGAGAGCTTAGGTTTCTTTTGACCATTCTTCCATAATATTTCAATAAACCTGGTATAGGGTACCATGACTTCTTTTTTGTACGTCCAAGCACGGCGCCCCCACAGCTACACCTGCTACGTGGCTAATCCGGCACTGTATATTAGGTATATATAATATCAGCCTATTATTGTCCCACGTCAGGGCAAAGGCTCCTTCTCGTATAGAGAGAAGGCGAGCATTGATCACCACGCTTGCCCAAGTCCTGTTGGCGATTTCAGACTTATATTAACAGCTATAAGTCCAGGTTTCGTCACGATGTCAGTAATAGCATAATCAGCCGTTCCCACTACTAGGACACACACCTCTCTGTGAGAGGGAGTGGGCCACGCGGGTCCCGTTCGGGTTGGTAGATGTCGAACATGTCGGTTACCTCACGAGGTTTTCCTTTACCGTTTTGAGAGCAGTGGTGATGAAATTATTTACACAAAGTAAAGAGCTTGTCTGGCCTCGAACCTACAACCCACAACTCGCGGTCGTTACCACTGGGCCACCACTGCTCTCGGATGTCAGTAATGTCCAAGATAAACCTAAATTCAACCTCGTGCATGAGAGGCGAGGCTTTAACCACGCCGGACCATCACGACCCGTTCCTAACACAGGGTCAGGTATATCCACCACGGACTCATCCCGCATCCGCACACACGTGGGAACAGAACCCCGATTTAGGACGACCAGACCTGTTTCCAGAGCCCAGTCCTCCACCATCCTGCCCCGCACATCCGTGTAACGGGAACCCCAGGCCAAATTCTTGGCATTGAAGTCCCTGAGAGGGAGTGGGAGGCAGTCACCTCCTTCTGCGAAGCAGTCATGCTAGCGAAGGAGGTGGCGGGACGGTTCAGGGAGAGAGCCTCCCGTCTCAGCCGCCGCGGGGGACGCCCCAGGCGTTGGGAGCCGCGTGACGACTCCCGGCCACCGTAGGCGCGGGCCTGCGGGCGGAGAGTAATGGGTAGCTCACCGTCCGATCAGGACCAGGCCCGTGCCGGACGGCGCGAAGTAGAGAAGGAAGAGTACGTGTTCCACGCGCGCCTCAAAGAGATGTCAGCATCGAGGAGGGGCCCCTTGGGGCCGAGGCCTGCCGGGTCAGCGGGATTGTCCGAAAGGGTTACCGCTGGCCCGGAACATAAAGGGCTAAGGAAGGAACACTGGTGGGTTTTAGTCAGTAAGAGTCTGACACTCCCTTCCGCTCCACCCAGAGCGGGAGGAGTCATTTGATGATTTCCCATCCGCAAAAAAAAAAAAAGGTCAGGTATATGAGTATGACCCTTATGGGAATGAATTTACTGAATAATTATGAGTTTGGAAAATATATATATTTTTAATTTTATCGTTTTTGCGTTTGCCAGCAATTTTAATTTGACCTTGTAGTAGTTGTAAAAGGGTCGAACACACCAAATATGTTCGATTTCTACCTTTCAGGTCCGTCTGGTGATCAGACCAAAATCAGTTACGGCCTTAAGAAACGACAGCCGGATACGCCGGCCAATTTCTAAGTATCTATTATTGGCGAAACAAACCAGTGTAAGTGCACGCATTCAGTCGGATCGGTCGGGTCCGTTATCCAGATTGTTGCCTGCCTGCATGTACCCGTAGCAGTAGCCTTTACGATTTGTGTTTTCGCTCTCAGCATATCAAAGTTCACTGGAACGTTCCTTTGAAGCTGCCCTGCTGCACCGCCCTGCACCGGACTTCTGTGTAATACACTTTTGTCATGGCGTTAAAGTATGTTACAAAGAGGATAAAATCCTTTCAGTTCTTTGTTGCTACAGTTCAGTGAGCAATAGGTATGGCCGTATGGGAACTGAGAGCAGATGGACGAACCGAGAATACGATTTTATCAAAAATTTTTCAAATACGAACCCCACTTCGTTATAATTTGTATCAAATGTACCAAATCTACAAATCTAATCCCCCCTCATTAAGGTGCTCAGATTGTAATAGCAATTACAATGTCTTCTGCTAATCACCTGATTCTCGTCCCCATAAAAGACGATTTATGTGTTAATTAAAGTTTTTATTTTATCGTGTTCCTGATGTAATTTCGGATTTAATGTTAATTGGGCACTTGACTTATATCATTGTGTCAATAATACTTATAGGTGAAAAAAGAACCGCTGCAATTCACGACAATATAGAGAAAAATTGTAACAAAAAGAAACAAAACAATACCAGCAAGTATGACTTTATTGTATTGCTTATATATACTTTTTTAATTGAAAACAGCAATTTAACGGTCTTCACTTACCTTCCTAAAATAGAGACACGGAGAAGAAAACAAACATTCTACTTGATTCTGTAAAATACAGGGATATTTGTATTTTCCGTGGCGTATGATAAAATTCTCAGCGGCGATTTCCTGGTGGTTTTAAAAATGATTAAGTAGGTAGGTGTAGGTAGATAGACGTATAGAACACAAACTCCGGTAGTAACAAAAGCACAGTCGAATGAACGCGTGCTTATCGTCGCAACGAGAGCGAAGTTCGAACCTAAACTCTGATTTATATTCACTCGACGAACTGGCACCAGTTTCTGCACCTCAGCTGGCATTCATTCCAGGCAGGGCTGCCAGGAACCACGAAACTATTACTTTATTAACAACTCAAGGGATTAACTATTTGACATTCCTTACGATTCCTTTATCAAGAACCGACCTAGACTCAAAACTGTCGATATTTTAATAAAACTAAGTAGAGCAGTCTCTTTGTTATTCAGAGCACGGACTCCCTTTAGATATTATGAATTTTAACAAAGCTGTTGTAAAATGAACAAATTTTTTTTGAAGGAAGCGTAGCGTACCATGATACGTACTGTTAATTTATGGTAATAATAGAAAAAGCTTGGGCGAAGGTAATAAGACGAATTGTTTCTGGGATGTGAATCATGCCAAACTGTGGGTTTTGAACGTTTTTAGGGTTCCGTAGTTCCTACAAGGAACCCTTATAGTTTCGTCATGTCCGTCTGTCTGTCTGTCTGTCCGAGGTTTTGCTAAGAGACCGTTAGTACTAGAAAGCTGTAATTTTGTAAGAGTGTGTATATCAATTACGCCGACAAAGTGGTAAAATTAAATTTAGGAAAAAAAAATTTTTTAAGGTAACTCCCCTACATGTGAAGTGAGGATGGATATTTTTTTCGTCGTCTACCCCATCGTGTAAGATAACGTTGAATAGGTCTTCTAAAATTACTTGGGGGTTGCTAAAATTATTTTTCGATTGAATGCTCCATTTACGAAATATTAAACTTTAAAGTGCAAATTTTTGTCCCCCCCTCTAAAAGTTGAACTGCTAGCTTGAAAAATCTGGAAAAATTTACCATGATAGTACATTTCACGAACTTTAAAGGTAAACTATAGCGGTTAAGATAACTTTATTAGTTTAGCGGTAATAGTCTTTGAACTTGGGTGTTGTATAATTTTGTACCAAATACAAAATCCTTAGCGTTAATCCTATAAAGTGACTAAGATGAAGTAGTTGCTTGTTTATAACGGGTAAAGACATGCATTGAAAAACAAAATATAACATAACGGGCTACTACGGAACCCTACACTGTCCGTGGCCCGACACGCACTTGGCCGGTTTTTAAACTTGAAATACTCATACAATCATAGACTAACGCCTTCTTGGCATGTGGGTAGGCAGAAACTACAGATCACCACCTGGTACGATCCTTAGATACTCCTTTTGCTTGGTTTACTTTCAAAAATCTAGTCATGCACTCACGTCGGTTACGAGTAGGTAGGTAGGTACTATGCAACACTACCCGTCTAAGGAAATACTCGTTTCGCACAAAATAAGTATTTATTTAGTTTTAAGACTTTATTCATATCTTTGGGTGATACTAGATGTGGTTGCCTAAATGCTATTAATCAAAAGATAGTTTTATTTTCGAATAAAAAATCGTTCGAAGTTACGTTTCTTTTACCATGCTTGTAAATATCTGAATGAAACTATCACATAATTTACTGTTATTTGATACATTTTTCATTCTTTTTACCTATTGTGGTATAGTAATTTTATTCTAAGTGCTCATTCATATAATTAATGTTGTTTGTCTTCAAATATATATGTATAATGATATATTTAATATATAGAAAATATTGTAAAACATTTTAAAAGACTAACGGTGGAGTTCCTTGCCCATGCTTCTACATACGAAACTACCTTTTAGAATCAATTCTATGTTCTTGTTAAATTTGACGTTCAAAGTGCCTATTTTTTTATTTATTTTTTATAATTTTGGCTTCGCACGGTTTGTGCATTTAGCCAATATCACGTTTTGTTTTTTATTACGAAGGAAATAAAGGTAGGGAAACAAAAATATTATTATTCGAATTAGTTATAACGGGATATAGGGATAATAACTATAGGATCAGTATTGTGCTTATTTAAAATAAATGATTTTGACTTTGACAAGCAATAAAACAATCTAATAGGTAGTCAAAGTTGTCGAAAATCGGCTTTAAAGACTTTCGTATGAGTTTCGTCGCCCCTAACTAGTCAAAGGAGTTGATTCATCATTATCTAACTCCTTACGGAATTGAGGCAAGAACATGTTGATTTAAAAGTCTGAATTTAGGTGTAGTCTAGCTTTATTGTACAACTGTAAACGGTAATTAAAAACAAACAGTTTTGTCTAATTTACCAACAGCCGCTTAAATTATGTAGAATATGGTAGCAAGTGTTTACATCTATGTATTTAAATAAAACAAAGTCACAGTTACACCATTAATAACTCAAGAACGGCTAGACCGATTTTTATGATCTTTGATTTGTTGGATTTGTCCGTGCTGCCCTGAATAGCAGAATAACTAGGGTAAGTCCGGGGGAGATAGCCCTACTAACAGTAAAGATCTATAGCCAGGAAACCAATTACAGACGCCAGCACATCAAGCTACTCGAAACTGTCAAATTTTCCAATCAACTTTGAACCTTATGCTTCAGCGATAAAGATGAAAATATATTAAAGAAATTTGACACATTGTAGTAGCTTGATGTGCTGGCGTCTGTACAATAAAAAAACCCATTTTAGTCACAAACAAAACAATAATGTATATTTCTTATAAAAGCTTAATTGAACACAGACTTTGAATCAACAAAACAGAAATACTTTAAGTTAAAAAAAAATACAACTAGCCATCTCACCTAGAGTGTCCGGGAGTGATGGCACAGTCACACAGGCAGCGCACAATAGTCATCTAACTGGCCAACAATTTAACCTTATGCAGGGTTAAGCTTTATTATATACTAGCTGACCCGGCAAACGTTGTTTTGCCATATAAATTATTTCTAACTGCCCGGCGCTACTTCGTTCGCGTGGTGACCTACCCTTACACTACCCTACCCCTACCCTACTCCTACCCTACTCCTACACTACTTCTACCCTACTCCTACCCTACTCCTACACTACTCCTATCCTACTCCTACCCTACTCCTAACCTACCCCTACTACTACTCCTACACTACTCTTGCCCTACTCCTAACCTACTCCTACACTACCCCTCTAAGTAAATAAAAGTATTAAAAAAAGAACCGAATAAAAAGTATCCTATGTCCGTCTCTTGGTTCTAAGCTAGCTCCATGAGTTATATATAAATAGTGTAACTAACACGACTTTCTTTTATATAATTATATAGATGTATAGAAGCTGTATGTATTACGAAGTTCTGTATATTTTTTTTTTGCTATAATAATGCTATTAGCTGAGTTAGTTTTGTAATTTGCCGATTTTATTTGTTAAAACTGAATAATCATCATAAAAAGGCCAATCAATCAATCAACCAATCACACTCAAGAGTTTGTGTAACCTTTTGTATAACATTTGTATAAACTTCCATTATCAAGCATGATACTGGATAATTTTTATTCTGTTCTCTTTTAGTTGTATTAAACACCACATCTTGACAGTTATTCAGCTGCTGTATAAAATAGTCGTTGTTTCTGTTACGAAGCATATAGTAACTTAACAGAAATTAAGATAGCTGTTGTAACTGCTTTATGCCGCTTTAAGTACGAAATTACCGTCATGTGCAGCTAACTATGGTAAAAGCAATATTAAGCATATTCTTATGCAGAAGTTTGCTGGGTATTCACGAGAAGTAGAAATTTTTTAAGCTAGAAGAACTATTCTGGAACGTTAGTCAGCATTTAAGTGGTACCGACTCCAAAGTCATTATTGTTCAACCGACAACAAAAAGGAGGAGGTTCTCAATTAGGTCGTATATTTTTTTTTTGTATGTTTGCTACGCGATTACTCCACCAATTATGAATTGTTTTTTGTTTGGTAAGGCATACTTCAGAGGTGGTCCCGTATAAATTTGATAAGTGGTTTTTGAGTTAGCTTCAATAATACGCATTTTTTCCACTTAGTATAATTATGTTGACGATCTTCTAATAGGTTCCTGTCACTGTAATATTTACATAGCAGGTAGTGGTATTAAAACTTTGTGAGGGGTTCGTGTAGGTACCACAACTAAAAGGTGAAAAATAAAAACTTTATTACAAAAAATAAAACCGACACCGACACCGACTTCCGAAATCAAAGTTATAATTCGGCCATATTATATATTTCAATATCGCAGCAGTCACAATACAAACGCGTACCGCGATGTTCGGATTAAATATAGTCAATTTCAATTTAATTTGATTAACTTATTGGTAAAATATACTGAAATAAGCTAAACGCTGTATATCATCTGAATATCTGAGCTTTGAAGGACTTAACCATAGTTCATTCATCATTCATTCATCATTTGGCTAACAGAGCTGTAATACTTGTACAAAAGAACAAAATGCTTTTATGCAGAAGATACTTAGCTTGTCGTACAATTATTCAAAACTTATTCATCTGTTACGTTGCTATTACACAGCTATTAGCAGTATAATTTTGTGCCCAAATTGCTTGAATAACATCTGAGTAGGCGCCAAATCAGCTAATTAAGGTAGTCTTATTCAACAATTAGTTTCTATGACTGCTGTTAAACAAAATATACTCAGATGGTTTGTGCTGGCTGGGAGGGCTCGGGGGGAGATGGCCGGTACTTTTTTTGCCATTTTCTTTACCCTTCCTGTCTCTAACGGAGGCTAGGGAAAGAAAAAGAGATTTTTTTTTCCGCAGTTTGAGCACATGTCTTCAAACTTTGTGCGGTTTTCGAGGTTGCAAATATTACATTGCAACCAATCTTCGACTAGTTGTGTCTTATAATAAGTTCTCGCCGCAGCGCCGGCAATTGTCCACTTCGTTATCAGACCGGAATAACTCTTTTCGTCTACTTCACTTCCAGAGGAATCGTGAAAATCTATTGGCATTTCTTCGCAATTGCTGTCCGAGATTCGACGGTTACGGGATTAAGGTCATCTATCCCAAATGCAAGGAAGAACAAGAAAAAACATTTTCAAAAGTATGATGCAATCTCCAACGGCCGTTTTTAGGTTAGAATAAAAAAAAAAGTTATTAACTTCACAATAAAACGTCAAAAACAAGCGAAATTGAAGAAACCTTTTTGTGACCACATATTATATTAACCCCTCATCTTAGATCATGCACCTGTAATAAAAGCAATGTGGAATTTATTTTTCAATTTTTTTCAAAAGACCCTTGTTGCCGATCACACAACGAAGCGAACTAAATTACTATTTACGCCATCTCTCCCGTACGGCCATCTCTCCCGGACTAACCCTATTAAAACATGGGAAAAATTTACGAAAAAAATATTAAGATAATGCATTTTCTGAGGCGGTACGAAGCCAGCTAGTCTAGTATAGAAGTAAATTAGAACACCGTCTTTCTGGTATGTAGTAAAATACATGTATGGGTACTTACTTTTTAGGGTTCAGTAGCAGTGGTGGCCCAAAAGTAAGGGTTTGAACTTAGGCAGGCGCTTTACTTTACTTTCTTACTTTTGCCAAATTCATTGGTGCTGGTGCAGCGACAGTAGGAGTAGCTGGCTCTGGTGCGGGAATCGGAACGGTGTTTTGTTCCCTTATCATCGGTTACTCCGAAGTAACAGTTGTTCTCATACGCCATCTTGGGTTTCGCCCTGTCTGAGGCTATGGGTCTCTTCTGTCTTACGATGGCGTTCCTACTGTGGTTCGCTTTCTAAGCTACTTATTTTTAAGAACACTACTACTGCCATCCCACATGACGAGGTTTCAGTGAATGCTATCTGGAATGGACGGCCATGGAATCCAATGTGTGGAAATCTCACCCTCATAGTGTTGCATGGACTGAGGTGTATAAGTGTTACACTTACCAGTGCGCGTCATCAGGAATGCAATTTATTTAATTATGTAGTATAAAAACTAAATCTAATAAAAGGGTGTACTTTGTGTAATTTATGTCATCACCACTGCTCTCAAAAACGGTGAACGAAAACATCGTGAGGAAACCGGCATTTTCTAGAACCAAAAATTCGATGACATCTGACATCTACCAAACCGCACTGGGCTCGCGTGGTCCGTGGTGGATTACGGCCCATTTCCTATCACAGAGAGGAGGCCTGTGTCAGCAATGTGAACGTTATAGGCTGATTATGTTAAGTGAAAGATTTTTTTTAATTAAGCAAGTATTTTTGAGTTTATCCATTACACACTAACACAAAAAACCGAATATTTTTTCTTTATAATAATTATGTGAAAGTTTGTATTTTTGTTACTCAATCACGCAAAAACGGCTCAACGCATTTGGATGAAATTTGGCACACAGATAGACCATGACCTGGCTTAAGACAGAGGATTTCATCTACGTAGTACATTCCCTTGGGATACTTTTCGACCTTCTCGATGGGAAGCCGCGAGCAAAACTAGTTATGAATAAATTCAGTAATGTAAACTAAAAACCCCCGAGTCTAAGGTTTTTAGAATGCGAAACTTGACTCTTCATTTCATCACAGAACTTTTTAATATAAAAGAGTCGCGAGACTTGGAGTGTTTTTTTTTAACATGATTTTTTTATTAATCTATAGCACTGTAGCCAACAAAGCCTGATTTTAATCAATACAACGCTATTAACCTACGATTTTTTTATTTTGGCCTTTTTTTTCATCGTATCCAGAAGCAAGAACTCTAATAGAAATTTTACCGAAATCGTAAAAACTTTTTTTGTTTTTTACCAAAGTCAAATCAAAGTCCGCTACCTAGAGGATTCTGGGAAATCCCCAAAGGACGCTAGAATTGCAAACTCCACAACTTGTTATAATAATTAACTATGTATTTGTTTGAACCACGTTTGATAAATAAACGGAAAAATATTCGCTTTAATTTTGGAAGCTTTTGGATTATGATGTTGGAGAATTCGCATGGACGTGTTTGACCTAAATACCTATATGAATAATTTAATCGTCATCATCTGCCTAGAGTTTTCCCAACTATGTTGGGGCCGGTTTCCAGTCTCACCGGATGCAGCTGAATACCAATAGATATTTTATTAAATCGCGAAAAAAATATCAGGTGTTCCCTAAAGAATCATGCCCACTTTCCATACATTGATTGACCTGTCACTTGATTTGTTTTACAGGTCGCGTCTACCTACAACTAGTGTTGTATAAAAACAATTATTGTTCCTAATAACACAATAATTTATTATCATTTCATTTAGAGGCCAGCGAAAAATGTTATTAAGTAAATAAGATTTTGAGGTTATAGCAGCTGTCAGATAAGGTTTGACAGCTGTTATAACCTCAAAAACTGTACGATAATTAAAATCAAATTGTTTCTTAATCGCTGAGAGTTACAATCACTGAGAAATAAATCCCTCTTCAATGTAATATCATCATCAAATCATCATCATCAAATTGGAGCGCGGTCGCACACAGTAGTTATTATTCTCGTAATAACCCGCCCATGCTGAGTTATAAAGACTTCGTGTGATGTTATGCTATCCTTGTTTACTACACTTTGTGCAAGTTTGAGCAATTTAGGTACCTAACCTACATACAGTTCATTGAAGACGGGTATCGGTCAAAATCTGTCGTCGCCGTCGAAGCGGACCAGACTCCAGGAGTCGCCTGACAGGCGACATAAATAGATATAAGAGCTGCACACCTACATGCTTTTGGCGAGGACAGGGAAATTAAATAAAAAACAGGATTTGATTTATTATCATTTATTCAATATCTTCTCGTACAACCACTTCATCTAAAAATGCCACTGGAGCCACAATGTTGGTTTCATGCCTGTGATCATGCATTAAGTTGATCATCCTTATTGTGAGGCTTGATGGGTTTTCTTTGGGAATGTGGTCACTTTGGCGATTGATCAATGATCGACCACAAACGGGGCATACTTGAGCATGACCATGTCGAGATGAACCAACAGATGGATCACACTCTTTCCGTGAATCTGAGCAATAATAGTCTGCATAGATACATCAAAGCATGCTTCACAAATATAATCTTCTTCCGTTATCTGAAAAACAAATAAAATAAAAATAGTTTATTTCTCACCGTTAAACGTTACAATTATACAAATAGGTAGGTACATGACAAGTAGGTACTTCAACATTTTGTGGTGATCATAATAAGGTGCACATAGTATTGACCCTTGCCCCTAAACTAGGCAGGAACCTGTATCTCAGGGGATAGTTTTCAGCTATTGACATTTTAATTTTTATCTGAGGACTACTAAATCTGATTTAAAGCCTACAATGGAAATAAGTTTGTATATTTAATTTGTATTTTTACATGTTTTGTTTTAAACAGCTGACTAAAAGAACCACTTTAGCTAAAACATGGGGAAAATCTACATGTAACTAACACATTCGGTCAGTGGGTCGTCTTAGGGGCGTCACCTATTTCTAGTAGGTAGTACTAGTTATATTTTTCATGTAACTTGAAAAAATATACTTTACCACTTCTAAATATCAATTCTTTTTTATAAAACAATACGCTAGCCTCCGTTGACTGGATACTAAATCGTTAGGTACTTGATTGTTATTATACTTACTATTACTGGAGATATCCAAGTGCTAATAGCGAGATGACTCTGCTATCAAGCTGAAGCGCCCGATAACGCCGAAGCGCCCGATAACGCCGAAGCGTATTAACTTATGTTGCAGTTTATACAAAGCAATCTGGTAGAAGGCTCCATAACACTTTCCAACAAGAGTGTTAACGATAACTTAGATCCCAATCAAAAGCACTAAATCGGTATCCGTATAACACAGGCCAAAGTAATCGTAAGTGGTAGGTATCGAAGTCCACGGAAAATGCAAAAGTTGTAAGGGTATCAGAAAATCCAAGATCGCACAGTACAATTATGAAACGAACGACTGCAAAACGTCAAACAAATGACAGCAGTCACACTGTCATTGCGCGGCAGCCTGTCATTCGCTGCGACTAAAGAAGTCCGTTTTACGCGTAACCTGTCAACTGTACACTTAAAATGGAACGTGTGTAAAACACGTTCCTTTTCCAAAAGTATATTGAGAATGATAAACATGATATAAATTGTATTTTTTCCTGGCTTCATTTGAAAATTCAATTAAGTGATACGAAATAAGCAAAAAAAATGCAATTTTTTAAGATATTTTACATCACTAGACGCGTTCGAAAATTTTCAGGTCAAAACTGGACATGATTCTTTATGTTCGTATAACTCATCAAAAAGTAGGGAACAGCAAATATTTTTTTCACTATTTTAGGTTTGTTCCCATAGTAAAAGTTGTTCATAGTGATGAGTACCTCTTAAGAGGTTGTTAATGTTTTACCAATAACCCTGTATATCTATATATATAAAAGGCAACCGTTATTGACTGACTGATCTATCAACGCACAACTCAAACCACTGAACGGATTGCGCTGAAAGAATCATGTCCAGTCTTGACCTGAAAATTTTCGAACGCGTCTAGTGATGTAAAATATCTTAAAAAATTGAATTTTTTTTGCTTATTTCGTATCACTTAATTGAATTTTCAAATGAAGCCAGGAAAAAATACAATTTATATTATGTTTATCATTCTCAATATACTTTTGGAAACGGAACGTGTTTTACACACGTTCCATTTTAAGTGTACAGTTGACAGGTTACGCGTAAAACGGACTTCTTTAGCCGCAACGAATGACAGGCTGCCGCTGTGACAGTGTGACCGCTGTCATTTGTTTGACGTTTTGCAGTCGTTCTTACAACTTTTGCATTTTCCATGGACTTCGATACCTACCACCAAAGACTACAATATAATGCGGTGTAACCTACCACTTACGATTACTTTGGCCTGTGATATACGGATACCGATTTAGTGCTTTTGATGGGAAGTGTTATGGAGCCTTCTACGAGATTGCTTTGTATAAACTGCAACAAAGTGTTAATATATAATCGGGCGCTTCAGCTTGATAGCAGAGTCATCTCGCTAATTAGCACTTGGATCATCATCATCATCTGCCTAGCCTTTTCCCAACTATGTTGGGGTCGGCTTCCAGTCTAACCGGATGCAGCTGAATACCAGTATTTTACATGGAGCGACTGCCTATCTGACCTCCACAACCCAGTTACTGGGTAATACGATACCCCTTGGTAAGACTGGTTGTCAGACTTTCGGGCTTCTGACTACCCGTAACGGCTGTCAAAGATCCACAAATGACAGCCGGGACCAACGGCTTAACGTGCTTTCCGAGGCACGGAGGGGTCTCGGTATGTAAAGATGGTCACCCATCCACAGACCAACCGCGGCAAGCGTAGCTTAACCTGATCGATCGACCTGTGCGGCTGTTATTATTTAGCCACGGGCCCCTCTAATTAGCACTTGGATATCTCCAGTAATAGTAAGTATATTAACAATCAAGTAGGTACCTAACGATTTAGTATCCAGTCAACGGAGGCTAGCGTATTAATTGTTTTATAAAAAAGAATTGATATTTAGAAGTGGTAAAGTATATTTTTCAAGTTACACGAAAAATATAACTAGTACTACCTACTATAAATAGGTGACGCCCCTAAGACGACCAACTTACCGAATGTGTTAGTTACATCTAGAATTTCCCCATGTTTTAGTTATAGTGGTTCTTTTAAAACAAAAAATGTAAAAATACAAATTAAATATACATACTTATTTCCATTGTAGGCTTTAAAACCTCATAATTTACGAAGACACTGAAAATCTAATGACCCTTTGTGTATAACCCTATCTACCACACAAACACACTTTCTTCACTTACTTCACCACTACATCATTCACACACATACCTCTATTTCACCACTCATATTAACACACATACCCACATCCATATGGTGACAAATAAACTATTTTTATTTTATTTGTTTTTCAGATAACGGAAGAAGATTACATTTATTTTGTGAAGCGTGCTTTGATGTATCCATGCAGACTATTAATGCTCAGATTCATGGAAAAAATGAGTGTGATCCATCTGTTGGTTCATCTCGACGTGGTCATGCTCAAGTGTGCCCCGTTTGTGGTCGATCATTGCTCAATCGTCAAAGTGACCACATTCTCAAAGAAAACCCATCAAGCCTCACACTAAGGGTGATCAACTTAATGCATGATCACAGGCATGAAACCAACATTGTGGCTCCAGTGGCATTTTTAAATGAAGTGGTTATACGAGAAGATATTGAATAAATGATAATAAATCAAATCCTGTTTTTTATTTAATTTCCCTGCCCTCGCCAAAAACATGTAGGTGGGCAGCTCTTTTCGTTATCTATTTATGTCGCCTGTCAGGCCGACACCTGGAGTCTGGTCTGCTTCGACGGCGACGACAGATTTTGACCGATACCTACTTCAATGAACTGTAAGTAGGTACCTAAATTGCTGAAACTTGCACAAAGTGTAGTAAACAAAGATAGCACAACATCACACGAAGTCTTTATAACTCAGCATCGGCGGGTTATTACGAGAATAATAACTGCTGTTTGCGACCGCGCGCCAATTTGATGATGATGATTTGATGTTATTACATTGAAGATCAGCGATTAAGAAACAATTTGATTTTAATTATCGTAGTTTAACAGTTTTTGAGGTTATAACAGCTGTCAAACCTTATCTGACAGCCGCTATAACCTCAAAATCTTAATAACATTTTTCCCTGGTCTCTAAATGAAATGATGATAAATTATTGTGTTATTATGAACAATCATTGTTTTTATACAACACTAGTTGTAGGTAGACGCGACGTGTAAAACAAATCAAGTGACAGGTCAATCAATGTATGGAAAGTAGGCATGATTCTTTAGCACACATATAGCAATTATGATGTAGGTAGGCGTGCGCTAAGAAAGTATTTTCCGAAACTCCCCCTTAGTTAGAGGTTCCACTTTCATGATTATGTTACTTGATGAGCAAATAGATATTAAAATCAAAATAATAAGAATCTTTTGTTTGTTTGAGTATGCCTGCAAAATTACCAAGTCTCTACCCAAAATCCTACATGCCTTAATTAAGGCATTTTTATAGGCAATTTTCTTTCTAACCGATTGAAAACAAAACAACGACGTTCTTCTGAAGTGAAAACTTCTTTAGCGGCGTTGTACACTTTTTTTTGTAATGGGTAAAAAATGTTAAACTCGCGTCAGGACACGTGACCCTGATTGAAAATTCGTAATATGAAAACTTCTTTAGCGGCGTTGTACACTTTTTTTGTAATGGGTAAAAAATGTTAAACTCACGTCAGGACACGTGACGCTTATCGAAAATTCGTAAGATTCCAAAATATCAAAAATTTAAAACAAGTATACAGGATCAAATTAAATTAGCTAGCGAAACTTAGCCACAAGAGACAGGATCAAATTAAATTAGCTAGCGAAACTTAGCCACAAGTATACAGGATCAAATTAAATTAGCTAGCGAAACTTAGCAACAAGTAGGTATACAGGAACAAATTAAATTAGCTAGCGGATCTTAGCCACAAGAATACAGGATCAAATTAAATTAGCTAGCGAAACTTAGCCACAAGTATACAGGATCAAATTAAATTAGCTAGCGAAACTTAGCCACAAGTATACAGGATCTAATTAAATTAGCCAGCGAAACTTAGCCACAAGTATACAGGATACAATGGCAAAGTATTAATTAATATGTGTTTTGTTTTCACTTCTGTCGGCACTCTCGGAGTGCCACTGTTTTTTTGAGCGATCGAATACGAAATGTACGTTCATTCATTAGGCATTATTAACCGATTTAAAAAAACCGGCCAAGTGCGTGTCGGGCCACGCTCAGTGTAGGGGAAAAAAAAAATTTTTAACTAATTAATATACGCACTCCTACAAAATTACAGCTTTCTAGCACTAAAGGTCTCTTAGCTTAACCTCGGACAGACAGACAGACGGACTTGACGAAACTATAAGGGTTCCTTGTAGGAACTACAGAACCCTAAAAAGGAGAGGGTTTTCAATTCGGATGTTTTTAAACCTATGTATTTTTTTAATGTAAGGTCGGGATAACTCTATCATAATTTACATGTATTTGCAAAATTCTTTTTTGTTCGAAAGAGGTTTATTCCGAAATAGTCCCATTTAAACGTAAAGATCTGATGATGAGTTTCGGAGATAGACAACGGAACTCTTCAATAAATGCCAGCAAATCAACCGCGATTGCTGCTATCGCTTAAGTATGCATTGTTTACGCAATCACACAACATAACATCACGCCTGTACCCTCTTAGGGGGTATGCAGATGTGTTCAGTATACTTCGGCACACCCGCATTTCTGTCAAAGTTGTTATTGGGGTACCTTTTATCTTGTAAGTAAATTCCAAGTAAATTCGGGCATAACTTTTTTGTTTATGAACTTCGTACCACCTCAGATTTTTTTTGTTATTTTTTCCCATGTTTTAATAATTAGGGATCCGCACGGGCGCCCCCAGAAAACCCCACCAAAGTTTCCTCACTATCTGACCCATGGTTTCAGAACGCACAGAGGTCAAACATACAAACATTGATTTTTATTTATGTAGGTTTTTTCCCGTTTTAATAATTAGGAACCCACCCTCACGGCCGTCCCCAGAACACCCTACCAAAGTTTCCTCACAATCTGACCAATGGTTTCGGAACGCATAGAGGACAAACATACAAACATTGATTTTTATTTATATACGGGGTTATTGGTAAAACATTAACAACCTCTTAAGAGGTCATTGTACTCATAATTATGAACAACTTTTACTATGGGATCAAATCTGAAATCGCGAAAAAAAAAATCTGTTGTTTCCTACATTTTGACGAGTAAGTTACACGAACATAAATGTAGAGAACAGCTGATTTTTTTTCGCGATTTCAGGTTTGGTCCCATACTAAAAGTTCTTTAATTAACTAACTTCAAAAAAAGGAGAAGGTTCTCAATTTCGTTTAATTATATTTTTTTTTGTATGTTCGGCCATAACTCCATCATAATGTCTGACGGATTTGCAAAATTCTATAATTTTTTAAAGGATTTTAAAAGACACCATTCTAAAAGAGAGAATTCACTCACTTTAAAAGAGAAAATTAAACTAAAGCATTATAAAAGACACCATTCTTAAATAGAAGATTCACTCACTTTAAAAGAGAAAATTAAAGTTACCTAGGTATGCTTCAGGAGTGGTCCCTAAATTATATAAACTTTGTTTGGGTAGTTTTTGAGTTAGCTTCAAAGGACCATGGGAGATTTTGTATGGAATCCGTCCCCACCCTCCAACAGTTACGGGATACGTGTCAATTTGTTCATTGGGACCCAAAAAAGCCTAAAATACCTGTATTAGTTGCAAAAACGATTGGGTTTAGGTATTTATAATAAAAAAAATACTTTTCGGCAAAAATGTATATATTTTTAAACAAAAATCATTTTTTCTACAAACAAAAAGGCATATTTCACGTAAACAAATGACGATTCTATGTAAAAAAAAAATACTTGATTCTCAAACTGAAAATTATTGAGTAATAATAACAGTGTTTAAGTTAATTAACATACCTATTAACTCATTAGTGCAGCCAAAAGCATGTCAAACGATACACTGCAAGCTTAAGTCAAGCTCTGATTTATATTGCGTGCCATACAAAACAGGGCTAGTCCTCAAGCTTGACGTGCTCTTGATTGTACTAACAATTACATTTAGTCGTCTATGATAATACTATCAAGCACACCGACTGCGAAACATCGACTGACGCGAGCAAGGCGCCGCCGGCGCACCATCCACGGCGCCGTGCTAGCAAATAATGCACAAGTGACGACTGCGACCATATACGTGACAATCTAAGAAGCCGGATTTGACAGCTAAAAGTATTTCTATAATACTTTTAACTACACTCGTTCTGATTATGAATTTAAAAATAGTACCATATAGACAGACTTTTACGCATGTACAACTGAAATAAAATTAAAAAGTTTTACTACGATACAGGTTCCCTAAGAAAAGAATACTATAAAATATGTTTTTACCCGACTGCGTCAGAAGGAGGGTTATGTTTTTCGAGTGTAAGTATGTATATTTCTTTGGCACGCTCTGTAGCCTAACCGGCTTGATCGATTTCAGCTTGAGAGGTGCCGTTAGATTCGTCTAAATTGTGAAAGTGACACTGGGTATATCAAAATTGAAAAAAACTTAAATTGCCGATTTTTGGCGCAATATTATGTCATCAAAAAAATTTTTTTTTTTCAAAACCTGTCGAGTGCGGTATCAAAATAAAGGGTTTTAAAATGTCATTACAAAAATTTGTATATTCAACTGTTATGGTCAAAAGTAATTCGAAGTGACAAATCGTAAAAAACACTTACCAACAACTAAATCGTCTGCGAAATCTTTCACATTTGTAAACTAAAAAGCTGGAAATAAAAAAGTAATTAAAAAAAAAACCGACTGCGGTAAAAAATGATGCAGAAATGCATATCATTTTTATTATATTTTCAAATTCAAATGGGTCCCGCCTGCTTCCAACTTTTATTTAATTTAAAATGGGCTTGTTTTTAGCTTTTCAGTTTTTTAACTTACGTTTTTTACCGCAGTCGGGTTTTATATTTTATTTAATTACTTTTTTTTGTGTAGTATAGTGTAGTGTATGAAGCTGCTCATAACTATTTAAATACTCGTGTAATACTATTAAAAACCTCGCCTATAATACCCCTCATTATGCATCACATTCACAAACTACTAATAATTATTGTGTGAGGGTAAGGGAAAAAATCAATCGGTTGCTTTAAAAACCGTTACCTTATATGAAAACATTATTAAGATCGCCATATTCTAATCCTTTTTATTGCAAACTAAGTAAATGTGTTAGTAAAAAAGAAAAAATACATAAAAAAACAATCTATTATAAAACCTAAACCCCACGTATTTGAAGGACGTCGCCATAGTAAAAAATTATCTATCCTACTAGACGCTTCCGATGACACATCATTCAAGTCTGTTGGAGGGTGGGGACGTTTCTTCCCAATGTCCTTTATTTCCACTTAGTTCATATTGACTGATATTCACATAGCAAGTAGATTTTATATGAATTTATGTGCGGTAGGAACAACAAAAAATTAACAAATAAAAACTTTAACACAAAAAAAAACAACAAACTTCAAAAAAAAAACACTGTGAAAGATAACTTTAATATCGGAAGTCGGTGTCAATAAAGGAAAATGCGGAATAACGACACCGACTTCCTAAAATAAAATAATTACCCCAATTAATAATTTCCTCTAAATTCTATTATATTTACTTGTATTCTTTTACTTCCAGTTGAGTCTGAAAGAAATTGAAATTCTTTGCTTTGTAAAGGGAGCGTCTCAGATATTTTTACACTTCATTGAAGAATTGTCGGGCTTTTCCACCGACTGGGTAATTTTGAGAAGTGATGCAGAAACTAGTAGGATTTTCCAGGAAAATTTAATAATTTAAAAAAATCTTCTTTCCACCAGTTTTCATTAACTATATAAGCAGAGTTCTTTTTTAGGTATTTAAGAAAATAAAGTTCAATCGTCAAAATTTTGAAAATAGCTTCGCCAAAAGCATAAAATGTTTACAGAATCGCCAGACAGACGGCTTCTAATTTTGCGGACCTCACTTTTTCGATAATACCAGCATATTCTGAAACTAAGTTAATCTCGTTAATTTCGCGAGATCTTGTTCGATTTTTGACCGAGATTAATCTCGGTAAATATGGCCGAGATCTCGCGAGAGATCTCTGTTCCAAGTTTTCTCCGAAGCCGTTGAAGTCTATACTTTGCATATTCGGGATTGTTTTAGGTCTTTGTATCCTCTTTAGCCGTATTTGGACTGTTGCTACAAGAAGCTGGTGGTCGGAGCCGCAGTCAGCATCGGGGAAAGTTGTGGCGTTCGTCACTGAGCTTCTCCATCTTGTCCTTATTAGTATGTAGTCAGTTAGGTTCCTACACCTGTCGCCAGGGGATATCAATGTGTATAATCTGCGTAAATGATGTTGAAAGCAAGTGTTGGAGATGGTAAGATTTTCTTCACAACAGAACTGTAACAGTCGCTTACCCCTATCATTACGTTCCCCGATTCCGTGTTTGCCTGTATCACGACGAAGATGGTCGTCGTCCTTGGTAACCCCAACTTTGGCATTGAAATCCCCTAAGATGATCGTGACTTCCCGCTTTGAAAGTCCTCTGAGTGTCGCAGTCAACGTATCGTAAAAGCCCTCCATTTCTTCTTCAGGTGACAGCTGTGGAAGTATATACCTGCACGATGTTAAGCTCGCACGGTAAGGTGTTGCATGTGAGAACTTCAAGCTAATTTAGAATCAGTTTGAAACTGTAAAACCGGCGCTTGTAATAATACTGGGTTCGGGGGTTGTGGCTAAGTAATAACAGACGCTCCGTGGATCGGTGAACTTTACTTATCGAGACCCCTCTGTGTCGCGGAAAGCACGTTTAACCGTCGTCTTGGATCTTTGACAGTCGTAACGGGTCGTCAGAAGAGTCTGACAACCAGTCTTACCAAGATATCGTGTTACCCAGTTACTGGGCTGTGGAGGTCAGATAGGCAGTCGCTCCAGGTAAAATACTGGTATTCAGCTACATTCGGTTAGACTGGAAGCCAACCTCAACATAGTTGGAAAACGGCTTGGCAGAGAATAATACAGTATTGTGATAGGCGCGATTCAGTATTACTTTTTTGAATAGGACGGAATACTCTTTATTATGTACACCATATTAATTACAGATATAAGTATAGAAACTGTACAAAGGGTGACACAATGGGCGGTCTTATCGCTAAAAGCGATCTTTTAAAGACAACCTTTGGATGGATGCTTTTTATTTACGATATTCTTGTTTTTGGAGCTCAACATTTTGGTGGAGGCGCCGGGTATGAAGCAATACTGGTTTTTAGCTACCTATACTTTAGATGCTTTGTGGTAACTGCAATATTAGGCACCTGTCCCTTTTCAAAGCGAGTAGTAGGTAGCTAGGTACCTACTAGCAACTCTAGTAGTACTACTAGTGCTAGTAGACTACTAGTAGACGAGCAGCGAGTGCGCGACGGTGTCGTGCGATTACCCGCTGGTATGCATAGATATCCAGCGAGTGTCGCTGACCGAATACCACTCTCTTCGTTAGGTCTTGTCGGCACTTGAATTGCGTTAAACACTTTCAATCACAAACTGAATAATTTTGAAGGATATTGCTAATCCATTGCTTCATATGTTCGAAAAATTTGTCTGCTCAACAACGTAAATAACGTAATTAATGTTCCTGAACTATGAAAATCAAAGTGTACTGTTACGCAATTATCCCGCTGCTGACCTACTTAAAGATATTTTCGTACCGTACGACTAAAAGAAAATAAGGATGGTGAATAATACGTCATATTGCTTTGGAAATTAATTTTGATTGGCAGGCCATTTGCAATAGCTAATAATAAAAATGTTTTGTTATTGAAGCTGAAGTAGGTATCATTGAAATATACATACATAATGTAGGAAGGAAGTAAATAATAATAATCATAATAAGGTTGGAAGGTGCGTAATAGTAACCGTATTTTCTTTTGTCATCTACATCCTGTAATGTTGGTTAAAGAAAATGTAGTGAAGTAGTGTATCTAAGTATTCTCAAACGGCTGAAACTGAAACCGCTGACCATCTAAGTTCATACAAATTGTTTTCCCGCTTTTCACCTCAATACGGGCTGATTTTTGAAAAAGCGCTATTACGTTTCTAATATTTGACTTTATGTTTATTTATATCAATGTTCAACTTAATCAAGTAAGTAAAATTCTCTCCTAAAACTTGATTATCCCTTTTCACTCAGTTAAAGGTTGCGAAAAATCCTAAAACATTTACATAGGTAAATGTTTTAGGATTTCATAAAAGGAGGACTCATAAAAAATAAGATATAGATCTTATTTTTTATGAGTATTTATTATTGAGTTTAAAATTCATGAAATTCTTCCATACAAACTAAGCACCCCCTAAACCTCTTATTGTGGACGTACGTGGACAGTGACGGTCGGGCTGGTCCACAAATTCAAGGTCGCTCAGCGCGCTATGGAGGATATAACCTCTTTGAAGGATAAAATCAGGAATGAAATTGTCCGGTAAAGAAGCGCAGTTATCAACATAGATTGCAGAGTCTTGCGCGGGCAGGCGATGCGATGTGACGTGGTGGGTCGGAACAACTAATTTCACGCGCACGAAGTCGCGGGCAGAAGCTAGTAACTAAATAAAAGTTATCCGAAAAAGAACTGAAGTTACCGACATAGCTTGCAGAGTAAGCAAAAAGAAGTGGCTGTGGGCTGGCTAAGTTTGTCGAAGGACCGATGGCCGGTGGAGCAGATGAGTCATTTTTTTTTTTTTTTTTTTTTGCGGATGGGAAATCATCAAATGACTCCTCCCGCTCTGGGTGGAGCGGAAGGGAGTGTCAGACTCTTACTGACTAAAACCCACCCGTGTTCCTTCCTTGGCCCTTTATGTTCCGGGCCAGCGGTAACCCTTTCGGACAATCCCGCTGACCCGGCAGGCCTCGGCCCTAAGGGGCCCCTCCCCGATGCTGACATCTCTTTGAGGCACGCGTGGAACACGTACGCGCCGTCCGGCACGGGCCTGGTCCTGATCGGACGGTGAGCTACCCATTACTCTCCGTCCGCAGGCCCGCGCCTACGGTGGCCGGGAGTCGTCACGCGGCTCCCGACGCCTGGGGCGTCCCTCGCGGCGGCTGAGACGGGAGGCTCTCTCCCTGAACCGTCCCGCCACCTCCTTCGCTAGCATTACTGCTTCGCAGAAGTAGGTGACTGCCTCCCACTCCCTCTCGCCCCGGACCATGGCTTGCACCAGGGCCGGACGCGAGAGGTCGCCGTCGATGCCGATCGCCTCTACGAGGACACGGCGGTGCTCCGCACAAGCGGGGCAGACCTCCACCGTGTGCTCCACCGTGTCCTCTGGGCGATCCTGGCAATGGTGACACCCGGGCGTTTCCTCCCGCCTGATGATGTTCACATCATCAGGCGGGAGGTCACATCATCAGCAGACGAGTCCTTGAGTGGAGACCGCGTAACTGCAAACTTAGTGTGACGCCAGCTAGATGGACGGACGACCTAAAAAAGTGGCTGGGACGGACTGGATGCGGAAGGCGGAGCACAGGGTGTTGTGGCGCAGACAGGGAGGGGCCTATCTCCAGCAGTGGACTGCAACAGGCTGAGTTGATTGAAACCCGTTATTGGAGGCAGTTCTGAAAATCGAATAATGTCAAACTTTGTTGTTCTCATTTTCTTAGGTAGGAAATATTAATGTTCTGGCGTCTGTATATGATGGTTTTATTAATATAGATTCTGATACTAACATACAAATATTTAAACATGTTACATGTAATACAACATAATATACTTTATTAAAATGATGATGACCTAATTATTTTGGGGTTTCTTATAAACGATGGTGAAAGTTAAGAGACGTTTAATCGTCATATTTCATCACATAATAATAATAGATACCTAAAGTAATATAATTAAATCTCAGTATCATATCATATAATTTCTGGGATGTATAAGCCTCCTCGTATAGCGCAGTTTGTTCCGCCAGGTACTCAACTGAACCGAGCGCTCGGCGCATCCTGGACGACACACTCAACACCTTATATGACTCGCAAATTCTTCCCTTGCGGTGGTAGGGCTCACGCCCGCCTGGTTTGCAACCACCCTCCCACTGAAGTCCGGCCGTCTAGCAGCCTGCTGTGTTTCGTCGTTGCGTGTGACTTCCAGTGCCTTACGGAATTTAAGAGTTGGCAGTTGCGTTGTCCAAGGCTAGCCGCAGCCCAGGAGTGAACGTCGTCATGGCAACTCACTCTGGAGGGTAACGGGATCCGAAGCACGGTCTTGCCGTTGGCCGTCCTCAGTAAGTTGGAGGCCCAACTACCACGCCAGCCACGTGTGCAAGGCTGCCCCGCCACCTCGCGAAAAATCCCGAAATGTTCCGCCGTGCCAGTCGCCGACTGGAAGGGAGGACCCGGCGGGCATCTTTGGGGGGGTTCGGGCGCCCCGCAGTCTCCAGGTAAGTTTCCATTTTTGTCGAACTTTGCTCGTGGGAGCTGTTTTAGTAAATTGGACTCGCCTCGCTTTTTCCAGAATTCCCTAGAAACTCTTTAAAACTTCATGAAGCGTAAAAATAAAAGGAATACATTTAAACAACGGCGGCACTTCCTCCCACTAAAGTGCATTTCACTAACATCCGTGGATTTCGCTCAAATATTAATCCGGTCCATCACCACCCTGAGACCGAGAAGCCGCATTTGATCCTTTTGACGGAGTCGAAGATAGCGATCGCGTTAGACGTGGCGTACCTCAACTACCCAGGATACTCACTTGAACATAAGTTTAAGAAGCAGGTGGAGTCTGTGTGTACGTCCACGATGACATATAATATATGTCATCGTGGACGTACACACATGTCAACGTCTCCGCTGCTATGAGGTAGCGGGTTTCTCCATTCTGTGGCTACTGGTCGACACCGGCTCCCTGAAAACCATCTGTCGGAGTTTACTGGTCGCACAGCGGTGATCAGGAGACGAGAAGACTTTTCGAACATCTGTCGGAGGCAGCCGAATTGGCTCAACAGAAATATCCTATAGCGGGGCTTGTCTTTCTGGGGGATTTTAATGCCCATCATAAGGAATGGTTGCTCCCGTAACAGAAAACTGACCAGGCTGGAAGAGAGGCGCGCAATTTTGCGATATCGCTAGATCTCCACCAGCTGGTTGGCCAAGCTACCCGCGTTCCGGATGTTGACAGCCACACACCTAATTTTTTAGACCTTCTGTTGACTACAGACCCAGACAGGCACTCTGTATCGGTCTGGGCTCCGCTCGGATCGTCTGACCATTGTCTGGTGAAATCCGTGTCTTCCTGGTCTCCGCCAGATTTAAGCCCTAGAAACACGAGGCGAGTATGGAAGTACAGGTCAGCAGACTGGGATGAGATGCGGCATTTCTTTGCATATTACCCATGGCGGCAGACTTGCTTCTCTTTGCGCGACTCTTCCGACTGCGTTAACCCAATTGTTGACGTGATACGTCAGGGAATGGAATATTTTATCCCATTCTCAGACGTGTCACTTGGCTGCGAGGCTCAGCCCTGGTACAGCTTACAAATCTGCCGCTAAGGATTGCAAACGGGTCTTACGGAAGGCGCGTTTCGACCATGTTGGACGAATTCTAGTCCCTGTCAAAATCGGTCGAGACGAACTTCTGTCGTCCTACGCTGCCTCGTATGCTGAAGTCTGATGGAACGCTGGCTCATACCGCGCAAGAGAAGGCAACTTCATCTTTGCCGAAAATTCACGCCTTGATACGGCCTCTAACATACCACCTAACATACCTCACTGTGGCTACGTAATGCCAGAGATCTCAATCTATCTCAAAAAGGTCCGTAAGGCCCTTAGCAATCTAGACGTGAATAAAGCCAGCCAACCTGACGGAATACCCGCAAGAATCCTGAAGAGCTGTGCTCCAGAGTTGTCTCCTGTCTTGACGCGCTTGTTTCGCCTCTCTCTAAGAACCGGAGTGGTACCGGGGTCCTGGAAGCTTGCTAATGTGAAGCAGGTGCCCAAGAAGGATAACCGTGCCGATCCTGTCAACTATAGACTAATCGCCATAACCTCAAAGTGATGGAAAGTGGTGCAAAGTGATGGAAAGGATACTTAACAATAAGCTGCTGGCATACCTCGAAGACAATGAGCTCCTCAGTGACCACCAGTATGGCTTCCGTCGTGGTCGATCAACTGGGGATCTTTTTGTGTATGTTACGCATTGCTGGGGCGAGGCCATTGAGAGACACGGCGAAGCCCTTGCTGTGTCGCTTGAGATCTCAAAGGCCTTTGACAGGGTCTGGCACGCCAGTCTGTTAGGTAAGCATCTCTGCTGACTTTTGCAACTGGATTTTCGACTTCCTGAGTGATCGATCGATCAGAGTGGTCATAGATGGCTGCTCATCGGAACATATGGCCATTGATGCTGGTGTTCCTCAGGGGTCTGTTCTTTCTGCGACTTTATTTCTACTGCACATCAACGACCTATTACAGCTTGGTGCAATTGGGTACGCAGATGACAGCACAGTCGCAGAAAGATACCTGTCCAGTGCAAGAGCCAGCAGAGAGGAAACAGCTTCTCTTAGAGAGGCCATGGTAAATCTCGTTTCCCAGTAAGGCGACGACAAACTGGTCAAATTCAATGCTCTGAAAACACAGGCATGTCTTTTCACTGCGAAAAGGAGCCAGTTCCAATTATATCCTACTTTCCGAGGTGCATCAGTACCGGTTACTGACCGCCTACAGCTTTTGGGTGGAGTTGACATCTGATCTCAACTTCGGCTCAATCATCGAATCAAAAGCTCAGACTGCAGCCAAGAAGCTGGGCATCCTAAATAAGGTGAGGCGATACTTCACATCAGGACAGCTTTTAAGTCTGTACAAAGCACAGGTCCGTTCCTGTATGGAGTATTGCAGCCACTTGTGGGATGGCTCAGCAAAATCCCAGCTTGCTGCACTTGACTCGGTGGAACTCAGAGCTAAAAGGCTTATAGGCGACGAGACGTTGGTAGCTACGCTTCACAGCGTAGCTCATCGGCGTAATGTTGTCGGTCTTCTACAGACTGTACTTCGGAGAGTGTGCGCAGGAGCTCCACGACCTGATCCCATCATCGCCCTTTTACCACCGGACAACCAGACGTACTGCAGCGTACCATTTACCAGCGCATTTGGTTGATATCCCCACGAGTCGTACTCAGCGCTTCTCCTCCACTTTTATTATGCGCACAGCCAAAGTGTGGAACTCTCTGCCGGCCATCTGTGTTCCCTCCCACATTTAACCCGTCTGCCTTCAAAGCAAGAGTGAACAGACATCTTCTGGGCACGCTCGTTCCATCATATACCTCATCTATCGCTTTCTATCAGGCGTGATCGGGGTCAAGAGCGGGCCCATTTAGTAATAAAAATAAAATAAAAATAAAAATCTGTTAGGTATCCAGTTTTTATCAAAAAATTCTTTCACGCTATAAAAACAATTATTAACAAGCCATTTGTGTAGTTTGGAATTAAAGTGTTTTATACTTTTATTTTTTGTTTTATTTTTTTAGAGGGAGTTCTCTTATTTTTTTTGGAATATTGTTGAAGATTTTAATTTCTGTGATAAAACTATTTTATGACATAATGTGCTTTGATATGAAGGAATTCTTGTGTTGGGTCTTGACGAGTATATTTCGAATGCAAGACGCATGTTATAAAAAATTTGGAGTGCTCTTTCACAAATACACCAGCTTGCATTATGAAAAGACCTGTTAAGGTTAAATCTGTTAGAAAGGGGGCGACTACCGAGATGACGACTAATAGACAAGTAGGTATGGAAGAAAAAGACATGTTGCGCCGACCCCAAATAAATTATGATAAGGGTAGGACAATGATGATGATGTTAAGGTTAAATCTAATCTAATCTAACTAGTCTGTATTGCGCCACTGCTTGGCAGTTTTCTCACAAAGTCTTTTGTTAGTGCGTTGTGTTATAAACGCATAGTTTGTATAAGAATGGAAGAAACTAATTTAAATAAATGAAAACGTTTATTATTTTACAAAAATACAAAAAAGTAACTGAAGCTCATTTGTATAAAAAAAAACGACGGGTTGCACTCCGGGAGTGCCGGCAGAAGTGAAAGCTTGAATATTAACGTTGTGTATTTTTGATATTTTAGAATGCTTAGGGAATAATTTTGCACGAATTGTTTTAATTATCAGTATAAAAGTACCTACTATCATTTATGTGGTAGAATACAATATTTATTTATTGTGCTATCGCACACAAGCATGACAATTTATATTACATTAAAAAGTTTATCTCTCAGAAAAATCAACTTTCATCCATAATTTCAACTTTTTAAATGGTTATGAATTCAAATTTGGAACAATGATGACACCAAAATGATGGCCAGTATATCGGCTTTAAAAACTGCATTAAAACTTTTTCATTGACAATATTTCTTTATAGCCATATTTATATTTACCTTTTTTGATATTTTTGAATCTTACGAATTTTCGATCAGGGTCACGTGTCATCTCGATCAGGGCCACGTGTCATCTTACGATCAGGGTCACGTGTCCTGACGCGAGTTTAACATGTTTTACCCATTACAAAAGATTTTTAGCCTATTTTAAGCCACTTATTAGACGCTACTAAGTTATTATGCGATTGTTATAAATCATGAGTGTTTGCCGTGAAAGACTTTCTTCTTCCAGTTTCCAATTTTTAGTTATAGAACTAAAAATTTAAAACAAACGTACACAAAGAACAAACTCAGAGGAGTTTGTTATTTGTGTCTTGTATGTAAACAAAGCATTACTTGTTTCGAATGAAGGTATCTTCTTTTTCTCTACTGTTCTCTGTCTCTAGCCTTCCTAAGCCAGAGTCGTCCAGCAATCTTGACCAGGTCGTCGGTCCACCTCATCGGCTGTCTGCCCACATTTCTACTACCAGGTCTCGTTCTCCAGTCCAGCGCTGTTCTACTTCATTTGCCATCTGTTCTACGTCCTATGTGGCCCGTCCATTTCGACTTACTTCGCGCAATCACCGCGACTATGTCGGTAAGTTTCGTACTTTTTCAGATTTCCGTGTACCTAATTCGGTACCCAAGTGATATACTTAATTAACATAGCACGCACCTTTTGCTCTCCGAGTGACTTGCGGCTTGGAAGCCTTCTTGTCACAGTCATGACGTGCAGCCTTCGACTATCTCTGCTTTGTGCTCGTAATTATATTTTTAATTTAAGCCATGTTTGCAGCCTATACAGATTTCGAAAATAACTCTACAAAATGTCGAAAATATATTACTCACGCCTGCTAATTAAACGGGAGCGATACTCAGATATGATCACGCTTACCAAGCTTCATAAATATTTATCATTATTTCAAATTTTAATTTTGAATATCCAAACTTTTTACAATTCGCATAGTACTTATGTGCCGTAGGTACTTGACTTATGAGTTGGTAGACCGGTTGGTAGGTATAATAGGTATATTACCCTCATCAATAATTTAAGGCTCCTTCCTAATACCTAATTATCGAATCATGGATGGGATGTAGTGTAACACTAAGTACGGATAGCCGAAAAAAGATGTTTACATCGACAAAAAAATATTTGATTCCCTACAATTTCCATTATAATGTATCAATGTATAGCTAGCTGGCCAGCGTAGAGAGTAGTGGTGACTCAGTGGTGACGGTCGCCACCTTCGGGTTATATAGGTCGTAGATCGAACCCAGATAGGCACTTTACTTTGTGTAAATTATTTCATCACCACTACCTACTCTCAAAAGGGTGAAGGAAAATAACGTGAGGAAACCGGACTATTAATTATCGAAGCAATAAATCGAAGATATTTGATATCTACCAACCAGCACTGGGCCTGTGTTCCCGTGGTAGCTACAATTAAGTACCTAATGTCTTAGTTTTTTTGTGGCTACATATTACTAGTCTAGGCTCTATGGTTGTGTTTTGTCAGAGCTTTGTCAAAACAAGAATGTAAGAAATCTAAATACGTCGACCAGCTGTAATCATTTGCGTGAAGTTGGTAATTAAGAAGGGGAAGGCTTTGAAATAGGAATGATAGAGGTGGGAGGTCGATTTTCAATTTGCATTTGAATCGGCTCAGGGCGCGGGGGACCCAGCTGACAACAAAGGCCACAGATTAATTTATATGCAATGGGGAACACAGTAACACGTAAATATGAAATGTTGAACCATGTAGTGATTATGACGAAGTAATTGGAAGCCATTCACTCGCGACGGTAATGTGAGTAGGTATAGTCAAAGCATGGAAATGTTCAACACCTTAAGGTTTATTTTTATTTGGAATTTATTGTTTATCCGGCAGCGTAGCTTATCAGCCTGTAATGTTCCCACTGCTGGGACATAAGCCTCCTCTCGGCGGGCCGTAATCCACCACGGGTCCAGTGTGGCTTGGTAGATATCAGTACGTGTCTTCGAATTTTTGGTTCTAGGACATGCCGGTTTCCTTACGGTGTTTTCCTTCACTTGATAACATGTGCGTTCACTGTTTTCGGCCAGCATTTTCCGTCTTATCACAAAACGAAATCTAACTTCAGTTCTAGCCTAAACCTTTGAGCCACTAATTGCATTTTAAACTTTATTTCGATTTAGGCAAAGTTCTTAATACTAAAACGACAACTTAGCACCGAAATTGGCTGTCATTTCTGTTATTTTTGTATAAAGAACTGCATTTCTATAACAGTTAGGTTCTTAATGCAATATCTGGCTCGGTGGTTTAAAGAAAAACCTTGTTTTGTAATAAGGGGTAAGAGTTTAAAATGACGGTCCGAAAAGATGACATGCACTCGCTATGTTAGAAAGGAAAGTTTGAAAAGTTTCGCTTCTTTACGTACGTCCTTTAATATTCAGCTGTTTTACTCCGTTTTGTGAAAGTATAAGGAGTAAAACATCTCGTTGAAATGAACGAACAACTTTTACTTTAGTCTCTTATAACTTCTTGATCTCCTGTATTTAACTGCGTAAGGTCAGTAAACTCCTGTTTGTGACTTTTCGACAAAGTTATCGCTGTTTATGAATGAGCTTTCTTTTTCGGTAATTAAATATTTTTTAATAATCCGTTTCGTTTTTGCGTAGGTTTAGAAAAGGGGTTACATTGTTAAATCTCGTTAATAGCTCGCTACCTACGCTAGGTACAGTCAACAGCAAAAGTAGATGATCAAAATCAGAAATTCAATACTAATGAACGGAGTTCGCATCAGAACTGTGTGGCGTCGAAGTGATTCAAACCACTCAACGCCACATCAACGCCACACAGAAATCACTTCGACGCCACACAGTTGTGACGGGAACTCCGTTCATTAGTATTGAATTTCTGATTTTGATCATCTACTTTTGCTGTTGACTGTACTTGGGACCTAAACGGTTGAAATATGTGGTAGGTTATTAAAAAAAATGGTGTATAGAGGTATGAGGAACAGGGTGTAAAGTTCACTCTTATTCCTTAGAAAAGGGAGGCTCCTGCGACCAGACGGGTGTCATGTCTGGCAGGCAACTGCCCGATGATTCATGTCTGACCGTTGTACATATATGCTAGTTGCGCGGTAAACTCTGTTTGTGAGATGCAGAATTTTGTGTGACGTCAGTTTGACGCGTAGTGGCGCATGTGGCGTTTGTAGATACCGTTACATCACTCCCCTCCGGAGACCGGAGGTTAATAGTGGGCCGATGCTTGCCAAGTCACCTGAGGTTCCAGTGAGTCGGAACCAGTTGCCGCATAGTTCACAGTGAGTCGGAACAGTTTGCGAAGATGCTCCCAGTGAGTCGGGGTGGCGCTGCGTTATGCTCCAGTGCGTCGGATGTCGTACAGCGCCGGGTTGAGGTTGTCAGCTAGAGTCGACCAGCAGAGGGTTTTTAACCACTGATATATCCCGCTCTCCGCCTGGCGTCGTCTAGAATGTCCCAGAACATTTTTTGTCGGCGCGCCACAGGGCGCCTTGCCACTTATACTCGCCTCGTACACAAAAACATTCTATGGACCGCTATTAAACTAATGGCTGTTTCTTCAAGTGGACAGATCAGGGTACAATACACAGCTTGTTTCGTAATTATAATATATGACTATGGCTGAGGGTGACGACGCGATGTACGCTAGAATCATGTGTGTCGATGTCCGTGCCACCCTGTATAACTTTCGAAATATGGATGCAGGGTAGGTAACTTTCCACCACCGCTGCCTACCCCCTTCCAGGGTCCGGTAGGTGCAGGCGTGATACAGTTCACAGTACTTATGTTATACAATAGCGAATAAAAAAAAAAGCTTTGCTGTGTAGGTATAATCTGTTGATTGCAGACGTTTCAATAAAGTTCTATTTTCACGTTTTCCCTCACGCGGCATAGCATCTAATATGTACGTAATTTAGACAATGAAAGACTGGGCAAAATGTTAGTGTCCTATAGCGACACCTCTGCCTAACCCTTTGGGGATTACAGGCGTGATGTTGTTAGACAATAAAAAAAACCGGTCAAGTGCGAGTCGGACTCCCGCACCGAGGGCTCCGTACAAATTTGTAGATATGTAAAAACTCACATAGTTTTAAAATATTTTTTTTTGTAATGTAACTACTTTACGGTTTTCGGATTTTTTTCTTTTACTTGTGCTACATGACATTGCTTCTTGCCGTTCATGATTCTAGGTCAACGGGAAGTATCCTATAGGTTTTGATTTTGAACATAAACTATCTTTTGATTGCGTTGACTTAGAAGTTTGATTTTTTCACTGCTTCAAGGGTTTGCAGCTATTGTATTTGATATTAATTTCAATTTGATAACTCCACGCGTTCCTGAGAAAATGGATCTTGACTGACGGACAGAGACGGACAACGAAGTGATCTTACAAGGGTTCCGTTTATCCTTTTGAGTTACGGAACCCTAAAAGCTTAAACTCAAACTCAAAGCATTTATTTCAATTAAACCTTTAACAGGCACTTTTGAATTGTCAAGAAGTCGGTCAGTCAGAAAATATGAAGCTAGTTGCCCATTCCAAAGCGTAGGTACCTATGGAGAAGAACGGGCAAGAAACTCCATGGACACTCTTTTTAAATTACATTTTACAAAAACATTTGTTACATCATTACTTTTGAATTTATGATTATATAATGTGAGAACGATGTAAAAAATAAAAAATATGTCCGCGTTAAAAGCGTCCAGAATACAACAAATAGTAACAAAACAACAATCCAAAATTAAAACAATTAAAATAAGCCCATCTTATCTTAGGTAAAGCTACACTGCGTAGTTTCCTGTTTCCCAATGAAGCCACATCGCGACACTACGAATGAGTACGAATGAATAATGAGTCCCTTTGCAAAACTTAGTCATGCCGTGATACTAAGCGGCATTTCTCTTCACAATTTCCATCTAACCGTGCAAAACTTTCCTAGCTACATAATGTGTCTCTAATTAGGCAGTTAGGGCAGTTATGCTCACAAAAGAGACATTTATTTCCCTCCCGACCAACTTGCCGTAGTTTTTGTGTGATTCGAGGTTGCGATTACAGAAACTAATATAAAATTGTAGTGCCAAGTGAGCAGTTCGGGTGTTATAGGACAAATTGTGTTTTTATGTGGTGGGTCGGCTTTTTTATAAGCAGTCAGTTTTATGGCGATATACTCGTATAAAGTGGTAATTGCCTGATAAGTTTGTTTGAACATTTTTTACTAAAATTAGAAAATTGAAATTCGCTGCGGGTAGGTAGGTAAATGTTATTGAGAGAGGGAAAACGTGTGAAAAAGATATATTTTTAGTAAAATGTAAACTGATATTAAAAAAAAAACAGCATTTGTAAGCTATAACGTAGTATTCAAAGGTTTTTCATCATCATCATCATTTCAGCCGAAAGACGTCCACTGCTGGACATAGGCCTCCCCTAAAACGGGGGGTTTGCCATAATCGCCACGCTTGGCAGGCGGGTTGCCGATCGCAGTATGGTATGGTGGTGGAATGCATAGAGAACGCTGCTGCCCATTCTCCGGTACGCGCCTTAGTCGCCTTTTACGACACCCACGGGAAGTATGGGGTTTTTACAAAAAAAGGATTTTATTTACTTTCAATTGTTTTACTATTGTTTGATATGTAATTTTTTTTTTGTATAAATTTCTAGTAAGTAGTTATGCTAATTGATAGTGCCGTGCTTTCCGATAATTTAGATACATGCTAGATCTACAACGTTATGTTTAGTATACGCAAAACTTGAATATAGTTTGTTCAGAATAAGTAAGTAAGTGAATCGATTCAAATAATTTTTACGCCGTGTTATATTTTGTCCCAAAAATATTTAAAAAAGGTTAAAAGTTGGACACCGAGCGACACTAAGTAGGGTATCCAATCTCCGCGCCGAACGGTTAGGTACCTAGGTACTATTATCAATGAGCGCAAGACAGCGCGGCGCGAGCGGCGGGAGTGAGCATGTTTTTGTACGGACAAAAAGCTAGACACGTGTTTCAGGTTTCGCATATAAGTACTAAAAATAATGTTGTATATTACGACCAAGACTTTGGGTTAATGCTGTGTATGTGTTTAGTTGGTAAGCCTATAAATAAATAAATAAATAAATAAATTACTGCCTGTCAAGTCTGGAACACGTCTCACAGGCTTTATTTCTTTGAAGTCGTGAATAAAACACAAGAAAGTATTGTTTCGGTACAATTCAATCTTATTCTGGTAAAAAAAAAATAAGTAAAAAGGTTTCTGTTTTATGAATTTACTAGCGACCCGCCCCTGCTTCGCATGGTTTTTACAACTTGACAAAACATCATGATTTCTTAACTAAGTATATGTCAGTTTAATATTATAAAGTGTTATTCACATAAACCTTTCGGAGAAAAACGCTAAGTAATGGTAAAAACGCATTAAAATCCGTTGCGAAGTAAATGATAAATGACGCGTGTATTCTCTGAAGTGGTATGGAGACGTGCACCTATATTACACTCACATTTCGCCATACCTAGATTATACAAAACAAAATTTCAGAAAAAAAATTAGTTTAACAACTAAAACTACTACTGAAAAGGATGAAACAAGAAAGTACCTTCGAATCTTAGACAAAGAAAAGTATAGACGGCGGGTATCTCCATTTCATTTCCACAAGAAAGGGATAAAGGGATAAAAAGAAAGGGATTATTATAAGTAACAGAAAAGGATAAAGCTATACTATTTCCGTCTCTCAGTGCGTGCCAGTTTTTTCAAGGCAGCTACTCATGTAGCCTATGTTAGTTAAGTTAGTTTTTTGTCTCATGTGCGGCCACGCTACCCGATGCTCTATAGCTTTCTTACTCTAAGCTTCGAATGGTCGCATGCCGCTGTCCCAACATACTTCTAAGCTTCTAAGCTAGCATGCGACCACGGGAACGTACTTTCTTGTTTCATCCTTTTCAGTAGTCGGGTTTTAGTGTTAAACCTAATTTTTTATTGAATTATTTTGGGGCTTATTTCAGCAACATTTATATTTTTGAAATATGCTAATTAAGCCCTTTCATTTGATACCCAACGAGGCACCATCCCAAAATATTTATTTTTAAATTCATTACTTTATGTCCTCCAGAGGGCGCCATATTGAATTTAGTGTGACGTCACTTAGCCTATAACCAGCGGACGGTCAAGACGCTTCTAACGATACCTCATATGTCAAATCATTATAATTACTTTTGAGGTCATAATGGAACAGATGAATATACATACATACCGGATAAAATCATATACCCTTCGTAGTCGGGTAAAATAAGGTTATTTTTCGTTTGTGTGCAGAGGTACAGAGGTATAGTGCAATGGTCAGTTTAGTTTGTGATTGAAATCTATTGATATTCAAAATTCTTTTAATCAAGTTGAGCGAGCCCGGCGAGCAAACCTTGTTTTTTTATTCAACACGTTGCCTACGTAAACAAATTGGAAACTTGTTTATTTTGTAAACTACATAGATGGACGTCGATAGTATTAACTTGTTAGGATACCTACATGACCCAAACTAAGGCCTATAAAATGTCTCTTTGATAACAGCTGTCGACTAGAATGTGATGAATATTTTTAGAAAACACGAGTTATTCCGTTCTGATCCCCTGAACCCCCTCCACCCCCCCTAGATCCCCCCTGGATCGTCTTCTGTTTTAATCTTTGTCTTATCCACTATAAACTTTCTCATACCGGTTTGATCCGCTTTTTCTTTTGTTTTTGACACAAGCATTAGCAGTCGGTAATCACGTCAAACAATCTATGTAGGTACCTGTTGTACGTGTTAGGCCATTTGAGAACTGATTACAGTAGGGCTGCTATTCATAACGACATACGAATGAAAATTGCTTGGTTCACTTGAATCGTATCTCCCCTTTTTATATTGTTTAATTATGTCCTGAACTGCGCAAATGTAGTCGTGTGAACCGCGAAAAGCATCATCTTTCTGTATATCCCAATTTATTTCAGATCGGCGAAGTATCTCTTTGTCTTCCTCTATCGGCCGTCATTTTGTGCTCACTATCTTCCGTGCCATATTGTCTTTCACACAAACTATCCATCTTATTTGCCCTATCCTTTTTCTCAACAAAACTTTTTCGGCAAATATTGTGTGCGTTTCGATAGCGCGGCCACGGCGATATTTATAAAAAAAAACTATGCCAAGATTTAGTAAAAATTTGTGAAAGTTGATCCCCAAAACCATAAATTTGAAAAAATAAAAAATAAATTGAAGGATTAAAAAAACTGGAACTGAACGCTGCATTCTTAATTATAATTAATATAGCTAATAGTGATCAGTCTGTATGTGTCAATGAATATGCTTTAATTGATTGCTCGTTGTGTAATTACCAGAATGATGCAGTGCTTTGAGTAGATCGTAGGTGCAGCAGCTGTCAGCCCTTAATGGATCAGTTCGAATACAGCGACAATAACGGATCGTAGCGGTATTATGACGTGTGGTAGTTACATGCCAAACACAATCGGATGTCGTTAGCAAGACAAATCTGGGCATACGCCATTTTAACCAATAAGCGTAGAGACAAATTGTTCCCACGTACGCAATGTGTGCAACGAAGTGTGACATTGATTTTATACGGAAAACTATGCATTAGAGACACGTAACTGTTCAATATTGCGTTGCATACGATGCGTACGTGGGATCAGTTTGTTTTTTTACCTTAGGATAAGCATTATCAGTCTAGCATTATGTTCCCACTGGTGGGGCACAGGCTTGCTCTGTTCGAGAGGGAGTGGGCGTCGAGGTGGAGTGGGCTTGATTTTTTAACTTTACGAGACGGAATTTCCGCCTGCTTATATTTCAATGAATATAATTTATACACTTAGGTATTAATAGAGAATGACTGAAACAGACATAATTGAAGACGTCACGTTGAGCTGGCGCTAAAAATGGACTTCTTTTGTTCTTATTTCTAATTCAATCTAATAGGCTGGCAAAGGCTGGGTTGTCACGGTTTGGTGAGTTTAGTCGATTAATCTCATCATTCGACTGTTTTTAAGTATTTCAGATTGGATGTAGAACTGATTTTGAAGAAGTTGTGATTTGTTGATAGTTTAGGCGTTTATTATCAATGATTTTCTTTTCTTTAGGAAACATTTACACTGAATAGAAATTTTTCAAAAACTCTCGTGTACAAAAGAAGGCCTTGTAAAGACATAGCCATGACACAATTATGCTTTCGTTTACATAAGAAAATTCTCTACAAGTAATGCTTAATCTTGACGACGCATTAAAGCATTTCCTAGGCTAAAGCATTAGCATATGATTAGCATCCATCACAGATTGGCACGTTTGCACATTGCCAAGCCAGCGCAAGCCGGTATCGATGCATATGCCGTCGCCGATTTCCGCTCAACTTCATCGGTAAATGTATTCTATCAATAAATGCAAATACTTTCATTATCATATTCAATAACCTCGGCTAGCGTCCGGTAGTAATAATACAAATAGTGAATAAGGTCACTACAAATAGTTTATGGAGATGCACTCCGGGTCTTAATGTCCATCGAAAGGTTTTAGTGGTAAAAGAGCTATGCCGTTTTGCGAATTGCTGCCAACACTGAAGATTTTTATTTACTCCTATTTCCACTGGCTTTGTGACGTAGTTTTTCAAAGAGAAGCTTTCAGAATTTTGATGATATTTCACTATGTTCAGAGTGAACAATTTCAAGTGCATATGGGGTATGGGCGAATTGAGAGATTCACACCAGTTTTATTGGGTCAAGTTTGACACGGGTGAGTTACTGGTTCGAGGCAGCATTTCAAATATATTCATTTTATGATTATTCACTTTTTTATCGTCAACTTAATCTTTAAGTTTCATTTCAAACTACAAAGATTTAAAAAGAGAGTTACGGCAAGGTTGAACTTAAATAGTTCGTCACATGAGGACACTTTAGTGACGAGTACCTACTGTCTGTTAATTAGGTTATGTTAGCTTGAATGAAATTCTGTTGGTCTAAACAAAAATTAGTCGACATTAACTTGATTTCCTTCGGGTCCATGGTTCTGCCACATGGAGTTGTGATGTCTATTCCATTAAGATTCACCGAAGGCGCGAAACGTCGCCGAATGACGTTGATAAATGACGCTCTACTTTGGCAATTTTCCACTTTTACCACGACCACTGTCTACTTGGTTTGCTTTAATCTGTGAAGAAATTATGTGACAAAAATGTAACAATTCCTTTTGTGCCAAAAATAGGCATTTAATTGTAAAAAAGTTCACGTGAGCTTTCATTCTCCAAGGGGAAAAAAAAACAAAGTGTGGAGAGTCAGACCCAATATAAAACATCTTCGTGAAAGTGCCTGATCAATCAATATATTTGAGTGATTGACCTAGTGTCGTGTAAATATTTTTCCTTCATTAATTATATTGAATCTCTGGCAGTCAGTACCTAGCTGTTTAATAAACGAGGATCCTTAAGTTGGAATACCTTGTCAGCTGCAATAAAGCTCCCTTGAAATAAACAGTTCAAGCCCCAATGAGCTTTACCTTTCTTTTGTAAAGGTAAACTGTTCTACTCATTTACCTTAATACCTACTGCTTTTTATTGTTTTTTTTACAGACCGGCTCTGTTAAACCGTGATAGGTTGTCTGGTGTATTTTATGTTGGTCTTATAATGTATGGCCAATCAAGCTAATACCTCGCTATTAACAACGATACTTGGGTGAAAATTGCGTAAATATAACTAGATGAAAGGGGTTTTTAAAATCAATATTTGGCTTAAAAGTCAGGAGGTACTTAATAAAGTTTAGGAAAGTTAACTTTATTCCCTACTGATTTTTATCTAAGTTTCTCTGCGTGGATTGAATAAAATATTTATAAAACAACTAGCTGCGCCCCGCGGCATTTCACCCGCATTATTTTCGATCCCGTGAAAAATGGAATACGGGATCACTATCTCTATACCAAATTTCATCTAAATCGGTTCAGCGGTTTAAGCGTGGGAGGTAACAGACAGACACACTTTCGCATTTATAATATTAGTAGTATGGATATACAATATACTAGCAGCGCCCCGCGGTTTCACCCGCATAAGTGTCGATCCCGTGGGAACATCGGGATAGAAACTATCCTATGTCCTTTCCCGGGACTCAAACTATCTTTATACCAAATGTAATCTAAATCGGTTCAGCGGTTTAAGTGTGAAGAGGTAACAGACAGGTCGACAGACACACTTACGCATTTATAATATTTAGTACGGATAATATATATATATGTATACATATATAGTATATAATATGGATGCTATCGGTAATCTTTAAAAAAAAACACACACCCGAAGTTGCGGGCAGCAGCTAATCTTATCTCAAGAATAATTGTATTGTTGAGCTCTTTCCATAATTAGAACAATGAACAGTCCTTAGTAATATGGTAAATTAATCAAGCAATTAGAAGTTTAAATACAAAGGCATCGGATGACGGATTCTTCAATTAGATACAGGTAAAGTTTTTAGTATTTTCAAGCATTTTTAATCTGGAAATGACAGAATTATTTATTTATTATATTATAGTTCTGAAACTGAATAACAGTTACATTATAAATATATTATGTAATTACAAGCTGTGCGATGGCATTCCCATTGGCAAAAATTACGAAGTACCATTCATCTCTTAACTAACCTCTTCAGGGAACTTCTTTTAAAATCTTTTCTTAGTGATCACTTTCGTTGTATAAGGAACTCTTATGCAAGCATATTTCTAGACCCAGTGGCTTATTTATTTTATTTATCCATTTATTTCAGGCAACAAGGCCCATAAAAACACATACTTACAATACAATATTAATATAATTTAAAAATACTATAAATACATACAACATTATATTTGCACTAAAAACTTAAAACTAAAAAAACTTTTTTACAAAAAAAAAACAACCGACTTCCAAAAAACACTATAAAATGAAAAATTACTTTAATTTCGGAAGTCGGTGTCTTTGGATTTGTATTTTAGTTTTTTGCCACTGAAGTCAGTTGTTTTTTTTGTAAAAAAGTTTTTATTTTCACTTTTTAGTGGGTCAGTTTGTAATTTATCTAAGTTATAATAGCCTAATGTCAACTGCTCAAAACCTTTTACAAAATATTGCTTTTCCCGATGCAGGGACGTTAATTGTTGAGGAGTTCTCCTAGCAAGGACCAGGACAACTGGAGCTGATTGAGGAAGTCACCATCAGCTCCACTTCACCATACGCATTGTAACGAGCATAAATTGCTTAGCTAAATTGCTTTATTTGTCATTGAGTACTTCCGATGGTCATCTGTGGTTTTCAACATCAGCTCCACTTTACCAAATGATGATTTCCGATAGCAAATGCTCAAGTTACTTTAAAAATGTTTCCTATGCCATTACAGTTCTCATCAATATAAATGAATTAATTCCAAACACAAGGTAGCTACTGTAAACTTTTGAGGAGTTCCCTTAACTGTCCTTCGTCTTCATCATCAAACCCTTAATGACAGTCACAACCCATCTAGGTGTAAGTTCACATCAATACAAATTAATCAAGCCCAAACACAAGGTAACTGCTGTAAATCGTTGAGAAGTCCCCTCGGCTGTCTTTCGGCTCCATCATCAGATCGACTCCAGGCCTTCATTAAATTGTAGTACTTTAAAATACTTAATGAAAAATTAACAAACGCACTAGTCGCTCCTACGATTTTCGAATGTTCCCCTCGATTTCACTGGGATGCCATCATCAGATCCTAATTTCCTTATCATGGGACCACCCTTTGCATATCTCCTTTCCAACAAAAAAAGAATAATCAAAATCGGTTCATAAAAGACGAAATTATCTGCGAACACACATAAAAAAATATATATGTATATACGGTCGAATTGGGAAACCTCCTCCTTTTTTGAAGTCGGTTAAAAACTAACGCACACGAAGTGTCTGCGTCGTGTTTCGCTGACTGGTGTCATGTAGCCGGCAACGAAACTGGCGGTACACAACACCCTTCGCCCAGAACTCTTCCTTGAGGAACTTCTCGAGATAATGTGTCGGAACACGCACCACGAACGACTGAAGTTCGTGTTATGACGCGACTCCAACTTCTCGACCTTCAAAGTCCAGTCGGTCTTGACACGCATATACTCCACAATCTCCTCAACCTTCGTGGAGTGGTGCAGTCTGGACACGTACAGCTGCGTCGCCGGGATTGCTGGACGCAGCAGCGCGCGTGCGTTAAGCTGTGCGTTGTCTGTCAGTGAGTGAATTTAAGATTTTTAATAACTGGATACACGAGGTATTTCGTATTAATATTAGAGCAGTGTGCTATTCTAAGGTTGCTGATGAGGCTGAAGGTGACGACCAGGTATGCGCGTCCGTTACATGCAGGTGGTCAGGATTCCCGTTGTAGCCGTGGGTGCTGGCTGACTGTGTGAATCGCAGCTCGGTTCACCAGTATAAAGGTATGAGGAACAGGATGTAAAGTTCACTCATCCTCCATAGAAAAGGGAGGATCCTCCGACCAGATGGGTGTTGTGTCTGGCGGGCTACTGCCCCACAATTGATATCGGGACGTTGTATATATATACCTAATAATAATAATAACCGCCGTATCTCTACGTTGACGTCGTGGTGTAGCTTGCGCGCTCCAAACTCTAGGCCTGTGCTGGTAGAGTTTACTTTGCCAGAACAGGGCTAAGGTGAGGAGCCAGACCAAGAGAGATACAGAAAACCGCAGGGCAGCATGTTGCGAGCTGTTAGGCAGTAGCAAGCCCACGGACCCTTTCTCCCGGGAGTAGTCTTGTTCCTCACCTCTGGTTTGTCTTAATTAGCCAGCTAAAGTGAATATTGACGAGGAACAGAGCTCCCACCTCTTTCTTGCCTTTATTGGCTGGCTTGAGTGGAGATTCGCAAGAGCAAACGTGCTCAATGGAAGAAAGTATTCCAGTAAGTGCTCGTAGGGATCTTGACCACCTTCCGGGCTCTGGGAATGTTCTAAAAGCCGTAGAATTCTAGTCCTCAAGCACCTCAGGACATGTTGCCCCCTTGTCGCTAGGTCACTATGTGCTAGCAACCGTTTCCGGGGGCTCATTTAGTGTGCAAGTCACCCCCTGCCACTTTATCCGTGTACCTATATATAAAACATTGAACAGGCAGGGGCCTGTCAGGGGGGGGGGGGGGGTTCTTCCATAGTTTTCGGTTACCCGTCCACTTTAGCTACCCAAACCCTTAATCCAATATCTTTGTTTCCATAGCCTGCATTAGTCCTACACCAACCGGGGATTTTCCTTGGGAGCAATAGTGCGAACAGGGATAATCGTCGGTTGGTGCCGTATTTAATTAAAAACGTCTAACGGGCCTCTGCGAGCTGGCTTCGGTCCCTCGTACGCCTCCTTCCAAAGGTCCGGGACCCCAGGGTCCCGAAAAATGTCAAGAGACGTAAAAATAAAATTATAATAATAACATTTATTAATTTTTCTCTAACAAGTTTCAAAATGTACACTGTTTGTCCCATATTAAGTAAAACCTGTTTTAAGAGCCTCCTGATCTCCTTATCTCGAATATATTATAGAGAGCTCAGCTAAGGACATAAATAACAGTAGCAGCGAGCCCTTACAACTAATAAACAATATATAAATAAAATTAAGAAATAAGAATAAGAAGTGGTGTTTTCGTAAGTTTGTGAATTTGTTGTTGTATATTGTGTGTGTAGTGGTTTTGTGGTGTGTGTGAAACACGAGTTGTGCTTGTGATGCTTTGGGTGGGTGTGTGTGTGTGTAGTACATGTGTGTTATACTTCTCTGTAACTGTATAACAGTTTCTCCGTATCGTCATAATTATGTAGATAAGTGTTAGGAGCCATTTTGAGACCTTATGTCTGCATTAAATTGTTACTGGATAAAATTGTAAGCAGCTTGTATGCAATATTATACCTGTGGATAAGACAAAGATTAAAACAGAAGTCGATCCAGGAGGGGATCTAGGTTGGAGTGGAGGGGGGGTTCAGGGGATCAGACCGGAATAACTCGACGCGACGTGACGTGGCCCTTGGTAAAAGAAGAAGTATGGTCAGAAACTCGTCCTGGCTGGTTTAGCTTGACAGACTTGAAAAAAAAACGCTTACTCTTTAGGACTGGATTAAAACTACTATAGTTCAAGAAGGCATGTTGCCTAAGAATAGTAGCGAGAACGTATAATTGTCTAACCGTTAAAACTTCAGCTTGTTGGTACATATCTGTCGTAGAAAACAGTCGCGGTTTATATAGGCTGACTTTTAGGATAAGTCTTTGAGCTCCTTCTAGTTCCAAGCAGGGCCCGATCCTGGTGGGAGGGGGCAAATGCCCAGAGCGGCAAAATTGAGCGGCGACAAAATCACCATGCTTATCAAACCGACAAAAGAATATTTTTAATGGTTTTTCTTTTATTTCCAGCTGTAAATTTTTAGACGGACCAACATTTATTTGATAAATGATTTTATTTTTGTAAGTAGGTTTGCACAAACACTTTTACAAGTCAATCATATTTTTTTTAAACTAGATAAGGTTTCCGATCTGACTACTCTGAAGAAAGGCCGAAACAATTTTAAAGTGCTATCCATACTAATATTATTTTGAAAGTAACTTTGTCTGCATGTTACCTTTTCACGCCTAAGCCACTTAAGGGGAATGCTCCAACCAGCCCGCGAAATTCAAAATTTCTTGCGTTTTTTGCAATTTGCAGGCCAGTGCTAGGTTGTATGTTGATTAAAATATTATTCGCGGCTGTAAGACGTATGTAGTTACAAAATTATAATCATCAAAATCACCAATACAACCCTCCAACTTCATAAAGGTGTAAGAACAAAAAAAAAAAACAGAAAAAGTCATTCCTACAGCTTCATGAACTTAGAGCGTTTTATTGATGATTTTAATCAACATACAACCTAGCACTGGCCTGCAAGTAGTACTACTGCAAAAAACGTAAGAAAATTTGAATTTCGCGGGCTGGTTGGAGCAATCACCTTAACGGATTTCGATAAAATTTGGCAGAGAGATAGATTGCATCCCGGGGAAGGACATAGGATAGTTTTTATCTCGACGTTCCCACGGGATCGACACTTATGCGGGTGAAACCGCGGGGCGCTGCTATTTTGGACATGAAGTTTACAGAGATTATTTATATAGCAAAGGAAAAGGGATGGGCCCAAAATACTGCCTTGGGGGACTCCGGAATTACGTAGCTGCCCTGGCTTACAGTATCGCACAGCCTTACCCTTTGTGTGCGATTTTTACGGTAGTCTTTAAAAATAAGCAGATCCGTTCCTCTTATACCCATGCTTTCAAGTTTTGCCACGAGTTTAACATATATGTGCATCCTAAACAAAAGTAGCGCTACATTGTTGCAGCAATTTTTTCGTGTTGCATACAGCTAGTGCAAACATGTCCACACACTGCATGCAATTTTCCCTAACAACGAACACGTTCTAATTGAGATAATTGAAAACCTTTTAGGGGTTATTGTACTCATCATTATAAACATCTTTTATTAAGAGACAAAATCGAAAAAAAAACACCTCTTACTAGTCCCCCATCAATAACCCCTTGTATTTTCAGCAACACAATAATCATCTTGTGAGGTCTTCGAGGTTTTTGATAATCGCTAGACCGACTAAGAGATACGGTAGAAACTTAAATAGCACCTACTTAGGCGGGAGTCGTGAAAGCCGATATGAGAGGTGTCTGTTGAAAATACACGAATACGGGCAAAGTAGAAGAGACTTAGTCGGCAAGTGGACCTTTCAGCGCGCTGGAATGGAGCCAAAATGGCTTGAAACTCACCACTAAGCGATGGTTAATCAACCTATGATAATATTATGCACAAAATATCTTCATAATTCTAACTTATATTAGGTTTATCACGCCCTTCCAAAAAAGGTTATGTAGAGGTGTCAGTTATGTTCAAGTCCCATGTACTAAGGGGTCGATTTATTGGGTACAAATCTAGTCTTCAGGCTCATTGAGTGTCTGATGGAAAAACTTAGTAACACTTTATCCGTTCTTGGAATCGAACCCATGCCTGGGCTTGCTGCGACCAGCAATCAATAACAAAAACAATACCACTAACAATCTCAATCTGAATCCATTTGAAGGATATTGCTAATCCAATCCATACAATCCAATCCATACTAAAATCCATACTAAATGCGAAAGTGTGTCTGTCTGTCTGTTACCACTTAACGCTTAAACCGCTGAACCGATGTAGATCACTCGAACTATCTATATACCACAGATAGTGTCGAGTCCTGGGAAACGACATAGGATATTTTTTATCCCGATATTCCCACGGGATCGACACTTATGCGGGTCAAACCGCGGTACGCTGCTAGTGCTTAATATGTTCGAAAAAATTGTCTGCTCAGCAACGTAAACAACGCAATGTTGTTGAAATGTCAAAATAAAAGCCATCCTTAATGTTAGTGAGTTACGCAATTAACTCGCAGTAGACGAACAAGGCAAATAAGTCGTTTTAATTTAATCATATTATGTACTCGGTACCTTTTTCATTCGCCACTGTTTGAGTTATGAAACTTGCTAAAACTATCGCTGAGTTAAGTTTCATGGAATGGTAGCTTTGTACTTGAGCAGTTGAGTTGATTAGTTTGCTTTGTTAATCCAGGGGAGCCCAGAGGGTTTTTGAGCAAGCATATGCAGGACGGAAAAGTTGATAGCTGAGTAGATGTGGCATGAGTGAACACGTAAAATATATTTAAACATTTTCAGATAAGAGCCTATTTTTCAGGAGACCACTTTCAGATTTCAAAAGAGTTCCAACAATAATAATGATCTTCAGAGACGGTGATTTTCTGATCGTGTGCGGCCTAACCCATAATGACGTAAATAGGCAAATCTGAAGAAGAAATTGTGAGCTTTCCCCAAATCTGACGACTTTTTACATTTAAATTTGGAATTTATTTTTGTGCGAATGAAAGTTATTCTGTGCAATAGTGTTACATGCCCTGACAGTAAATCAACTTTTCACCCCGCATATGCTTGCTCAAAAATCCTCTGGGCTCCCCTAAAAAAAGGACTTCTTCGCACGGGTGCAATCAACTAATGTGGCGAGATGTCAAAACATCTAGATTTCTTTGCTATTTCTAAGTTACGTATTAATCTATCTATCTATACTAATAATGACTGGCCCGTTGGTCTAGTGGTTAGTGGCCCTGACTGCTATGCCGGAGGTCGTGGGTTCGATTCCCACCCAGGACAAATGTTTGTGTGATGAGCATGATCATTTGTTCTGTGTCTGGGTGTAATTTATCTATAATATGTATGTATTTAGAAATATATAAGTATGTTTATCAGTTGTCTAGTACCCATAACACAAGCTCTGCTTAGCTTGGGACTAGACGGCGTTGTGTGATAGTTGTCGAATATATTTATTATATTATATTTATTATTATTATAATAATAAAGCCGAAAATGTGTTTGTTTTTTTGTTTGAACGCACTTATCTTTGGAACTGCCGCATTTGAAAAGATCTTTTTGCATTTGATAACCCAATACTTTAGGACTGTTATAGATTAACATCACGCTACGAAGCCGAGCTAAAAGAAAAAACTCAGAAAGAACGCTAAGCGATATCGAAAAAGAAGCAATATCACGGGCGGGTAAACAATTAATTTTCAAAAACTAATCTTTAAAGTGGATGGAGGGAGTTTTAAAAAACTTAAAGGAAAGGACGAAATCCAACCCAACGAATTCGTAGGCGAAGTGCTAGTGTATTTTATACAAAGTTATTTTTAGTATAATGCGAAACCTGAAAATAGTTTGTTCAGAATAAGTAACTGAATCGATTCCAATAATTTTTACCCCATGTTATATTTTATCCCAAAAATATTTAAAAAAGGTGTGCGATACTAAATCTACCTAGGGACAAACAGGTAACTTAACAAGCTTATAACTTTGTGATTTTTCATAATACATTTTTGAAATTTTGTACATAGATTCTTTACATAAAAATACTAGACACGTGTTTCGGGTTTCGCATATACTAAAAATAATAAAAAAAAGTGAAAACCGTATCAACATCTACTTATTTGATCCTATAGTTTAGAAGATCTATTAGCGGCCACAGACACGAAAAGCGACTGTTTTATAATATGAAAAAGTAGATAAACATTTTAGTTATGTCGCATAGGTCGAGAGCGGACGCCCGCATGTCATCACTGTGTGGACTGCCACGAGGACGCGGCCCAACATACGCTGGAGGAGTGCTCAGCTTGGGCCCAACAGCGCTGTGCCCTCTTTGCGACACTTAGTGCGGGTGATCTCTCACTTCCGGCCGTGGTTCAGTCCATGGTCGGAAGCGGCAACGCGTGGGATGCTGTGGCCCCTTTTTGCGAGAGGGTGACGCATGCAAAGCAGTTCACGCTCAAAGACGTTGACGTCGTGGGATCGGCCGCACTTGGTGATGGGGCCCGCTAGGCCTGGCGGGCTGATACCAGTGCTGGTAAATGTGCGGCGAATGTTCAAGCATCTCCTGAGCCCCCGACTCATGGTACTAGAAGGAACAGTGGGGTTTTTGTCGGTAGGAGTCCAACGTAACCCTGCGTTCTTCCCAGACGGACAGATCCATGAGGAATCCCAAATTAATAAAATAAGGTGCGCTCTAGAACAGGTGGAAGAAAAGTAATTTATTTCTCCTGGTGCAGCTGTTAGATTTATGTGAACATCAATAGTGATGAGCGAGCATTACAAACACGTACCTTGTAGTATTTATTTTAGTAGTACAGGATGTAAACGAAGTAAAAGGAGCATGTAGGGATCGTAGCAGGTGGCGTTCTGTAGTTTCTGCCCACCCCCATGGGAAGGAGGCCAGAGTTTGTTCAGTTTTATTTTCATGTAAAGGTTTGCGATGTTAATATTATGTATATGTTGCGGCTAATGGCCGAAGTGCGGCTAAACCTAGTTTTAACCGAACCTAACCTCGGTGTGCCCTTCGCTCGCTCTTGGATCCTACGTCGCCTCCCGAAGTACACACGAATCGCATGTGGCCGGCTACACTTAGTTGCCCGGCTAAAACTAGGTGTAGCCGCACTTCGGATATTAGCCGTGACATATAATACAGAATGGAAACCACATAATATATGCAATAAATTATACCACATACTTGTTATCGCCTGTTCTGATGATATACAAAAAATGAGCGAAAAAAAAATGAAAACCTAGATTTTGACGAGTTATGCAAACATAAATGTAGGGACCAGCTGTTTTTTTTTCGCGACCTATATCGTTATTTTTTTTTTGTATATCGTCAGAAAAGGCGATAAAAAGTATGCGGTATAATTTATTGCTTAAACAGAAACTTGTAACTTGACACAAATACTTAAGATTGCAATGATTAATTTTCCAAAACTATCCTTTAACCTTAACCCTCTCGGTTAGGGTGAGGCTTCAAAGAGGGTCCGCCTGGATTTGGTTCTTCCCCTACGTACTTCAACATTGCCTCCGATATTGAAATTCGTCGGGCAAGTTCACGCGGACAAAGTCGCAGATTTATAAGCATGGTATACATCGTTTAGTAAGTTCTTCTGAACACCTTAGTCCGAAAGTTGGGAAGGAAAACTAAAAAAAAAACCCTTTTCTGAAATCAATGTATGTCCCAGAATTTCCTGCCTCGTCGCGTGCCGCCCGCAGCTCGCGTGTTTAACGTTCAAATACAAAACTGCAAAAAGTTTGTAAATTAGACCACAGTTCATACAAAAAGGCCAAAGGTCCGTCCCACTTTGTGATGCAGATCTGTAATAAAGTCTGGGTCTCAATTAAAGACTAATAGGTAATATAAGTTGGAACTGTAGGCTGTAAACAAAGTGGTATTAGGCCATTATCCTGAGTGGCTAAGACGTAACACTTTAAGGCACATCTACGCACAGTTTAACGGGTTGACATGAATCCAAAGATGGGTCGGGTCTGTACCCGTAAACATAACGGATTAAGGAATATAAATCTTTAAGTAGGTATTGTTTTTAGTAGTGGGGCGGAGAGCGTTATGGGTGTGAAAAGTTTAATTACTATGGTCCGGCTCGCAGGGTGCATCCTAGACACATTATTAATAACAATAACAACATGTGAAACACGTAGGACGTTGTTTTCAGATAAAAAAATATGGTTTATCGTCTGAAACCGACTCGGTACCTACCTACTGAACACGAGTTTGTTGTAAGTTTCAAATTTGGCAAAGTGATTTATACCATTGTTTAAATTTTTAGACCAAACAAAACTACCTACTTGAGATTCGGCCAAACTTGCCTAATTGAAGTGCTATTAAATAGTCTTCTAGGTAGATCCGCTATTACTACGGAATGGATTGAACTCACGATTAGGCCAACGTTAGACGTCACCGAGAACTAACGAGATAATAAAAAATATACCACAACTACGAACATTATGGTCAGCTTTTCTTATGAGAGAAGCTTTTGATTGAATGAGGAAAACATATATCAACGAATAGCTACTCCGAAAATTATTTCCTGTTATATAACCTACTTCCGATGGTACCTGAGAAATATGGCTCTTCCTAATTTCCACCACCATGAAGAAGACATTACGTTTACAATCATTGTTTTATCCGTCGACCGTAACTTTATGATAATAAGACTGACGTTAATAATTTAGCCAGTTCCATTTTTAAGATCATTAATTCATTATGCATACTTAGGTGTTTGTTTATCTTAATCCAGTTTAAAATAATTACGGAGCCACAATTCTTTTGCGGTCTGCAGCAAGAGTAAAGGAGGAGAGGAATGTTAAATACTTAGTTTTCTGACTTAAAAATATCTCCACACTTCAAGCTTACAATTATTATAATTAAGCATCTCTCTACTATAACCGCTTGAAAAAAAACTTAACTTTCCCCTTTAAGTGGGGTAGATTCGTGTAATTGCAAGCAATTTTGGGGACTTAAAAGCCAAAGTAGATTTTTGTTTTTTGCTTAAATGTAGTGTCCGACGTAGAATAATGCCTTCGAGGGGAGATTTGGTATAGGGCGGCGCAACGCGGAGCGGCGCGGCGAGGGACGAGGGACCCGGCAGCCACCCTATCCAGTGGCCGCTGCCGGCTGCTCAATGCTCATAGCATTCAGTCACGAACTCGCGTCCGCGATACTGCCACGCTTGTAACGCTCCTCCGCCACAGCGTGCCGCGCTTGCAATGTGTTCGGACAAAGTTTATTCTCACCTCAAATAAATTAACTGTGCAAAATGAAAAAGCAAAGCTGGCCCAGCGGGAAAGCAGAATGGCATTTTATGAGGTACGTACACTTTTACTAAGGAAAAACTTATTTTCTTCTAAATTTCCATAATTCGGTATTAGTTCCGGCTTCGCACATATCAAATTTACTATTTGCGAATTCTTATTGATATTGCCCCGGCGATATACTTTCCTGGGCTGTGCGGTTATGAAGAGAAAAAAATGTTTGCTTTAACTTCATATTATTTGTTCGCGAATTCCCTTTAATAAAGTATCTATTATTAAGTACAATCATTGGCAACATCATAACTTTTGGGAAAGTAAGTTAAAGACGACAAAAGTGATTCAGGAAAGTGAATAAAATAAGTGGAGGCGCTAGTCATAGGAAAAACAAAACTTTTTACGGCTTACGCTTATTCTACTTATTTTTATTGTGCTTTTCGAAGCCAGGATAATGTATAACGGTGGTGTAGGTATGAGGGGTTGATGTCGCGATACATTTTCGTACTTTTGTTTTTCCGCAGTTTTGTTTTTATGTTCCTAAATCTTCGTCAAACGTTTCCGGCTGTAGGGAGCTTAGAACTTAGCAGAAATAACAACAAACTGTAATTGGAAAATAAATCAGTTCCCTGGACGCCGAACAATCCAATCATATGAATCCGTCGGATGTAATAAATAAATAATTTATTATGAATATTTTAATTAGCATATTTTATATTTTTGTATACTTTTCCGCGTTTTCCGACTGTTTAACAGCTCCCTTCCTCAGCAACAGGAATTGATTTTTATTATTATTTAATGTTTTGGTACAAATGATGATTACTTTGGAACCGCACTCAATGAAAGACCTAAACGTCAAAGAGAAATTAATTACAAGACGTGCCTATTGTAGCGAAAATAAAAAGAACCACCACACTGAATATGAAACGTATAATTTTTGTAATTCAATTTCGACATAAAATGTATAAAAATAAATCTAAATATAAAAAACGGAGGTTTGTTACTTGACGTTTATTGGTAGAAAAATATTAGGAACAAAAAGAGGAATTAGGAAAGTTTATCGAATTCAGAACATTTTTTTAGGATAAAAATAAAACGAATATCGCGAATTTTAACCTGGTTGCAATCGGGTTTTAGGCTCGTTAGAATAGATTAAAAAAAATATATTATAAAATACATTAGCTAAGTTGTCCTGAGATAAAAAAGGTCAGGAGCTTAAAGTATTAACAAGAAAAAAATGGTATTCGATCGTACTTTCCTGGACACAGGCAAAGGTGGTTACGAGGTTCAGCAGTCAACGCCGCGCGGGACTGGAAGTGCAGGAATACCTACTCTGCAGCTAGGTTGGAGTATGCAATAACTTGTGACTTGCAAAGCAGTAAACGATCCGGTATCCGGGAAAAAGAGCAAATCGCCTATTTTCACTGGCTGTACACCTATTTAGGACAAATAAAATAAGGTGGTGTGGAGAAAAAGAAGAAAGGTTCGCTGAGAGAGAAGAAGGCCGGAAATTAACTGAAAAAAATACATATAGCAGGTTTAGATAAACGTTACACCATATGTTGTGGTCAGCTTGTGATGCGGAGCTCGACAAAAGAAAAGACTTTAAACATTGCACGCTGGCAGCAATCAGTGCATGGTTGAATCGTCGTTTCAGCCGATAGACGTCCACTGCTGGACATAGGCCTCCCCCAATTTTGGGGAGGGGGGGTTTGCCATAATCGCCACGCTTGGCAGGCGGGTTGGCGATCGCAGTATGGTATGATGGTGGAATAAATAGAGAACGCTGCTGCCCATTCTCCGGTAAGACCCTTAGTCGGATTTTACGACACCCACGGGAAGTATGGGGTGGTGCAATTCTTTAAGTCCGGCACCACACAGACAACATGGTTGAATAATATCAGCAATTTGGGAAAAGAATATTACCAAAAATCTTCAAAATATGTCAGAGGGGCAATTCTCGTAATTTTAAGAACTTTCGCAGTCTCGGATCTGACAAAAATACCTCAAATTTCCCAACATTTTTGAAAAGTTTTTGACGTTGACTGTCGCTGAGATGAGATTGCGACATTTTTGATTACGGAAATTGACCTTCTGGTCAAACCAGGTCAACAATTACCAAGTAACTAAATCAAAGAAAATTTTCCTAATCAAATATGACTTACTGTCATGTCAAAAAACCGGACTCGTTTGAAAAAACCATTAAAAACAAACAGTCAATAAATGAAAAAAGGTTTTAGCCTAAGACGTGAGGTTTTAACAGCAGAGGTAACGCTGCACTATGTAGTTTCAATTCTGAATTGCTAACTTATTTGATGGAAATGATTGTGTACCATGATGAAAGGGTGTAAATGTACACATAATTATGAGTAGCTGTTATGTACTATACAACGTTATTTTTAGCACCTTTATGCGAAACCTGAATATAGTTTGTTCAGAATAAGTACCTAACTGAATCAATTCCAATAATTTTTACCCCATGTTATATTTTGTCTCAAAAATATTCAAAAAACTGGCCAAGTGCGAGTCGGACTCGCACACGAAGGGTTCCGTACCACAAGGCAAATACGCCGAAAAAAACATGTTTGTTGTATGGTAGCCCCCCTTAAATATTTATTTTATTTTAATTTTATTATTTATTATTAAAGTTAAAATACAATTGAGTATTTTGTGAATATTTCAAGTGCCTACCTGTTGCCATTTTTGATATCGAGCAAAAAAGAGCAAAAAAATCGCGTTTCTTGTATGGGAGCCCCCCTTAAATATTTATTTTATTTTGTTTTTAGTATTTGTTGTTATAGCGGCAACAGAAATACATCATCTGTGAAAATTTCAACTGTCTAGCTATCGCGGTTCTTGAGATACAGCCTGGTGACAGACAGACGGACAGACGGACAGACGGACAGACGGACAGACGGACAGACGGACAGACAGCGAAGTCTTAGTAATAGGGTCCCGTTTTTACCCTTTGGGTACGGAACCCTAAAAAGGTTAAAAGTTGGACACCGAGCGACACTAAGTAGATTATCCAATCTTCGAGCCGATCGGTTAGGTACCTAGGTACGAGAGCAAGACGGCGCGGCGTGAGCGGCGCGGGTGAGCATGTTTTTGTACAGACAAACAGGTAATTTAACAAGCTTATAAATTTGTTATTTTTCAAGATACAGTTTTGAATTTTGTACATAGATTCTTTACATAAAGATACTACACACGTGTTTCGGGTTACGCATATACTAAAAATAATGTTGTATAGGTATGCGCGTTGATTCCGGTTCCAGTAAATAAACTCACGTAGCTCAAGAAAATTTAGGTATCCATGAGAAAAATGTGAAAATTGAGGAGTCATGGAGAAAGTTGGGAAGGATTTATTCAGGAGAAACTCGAGGTATCTCGGATGAACTAGGTAGCATTTTTGGAGACGCTGGCCGCCGGCCATGAGCTATTTATCAAGATGTTGCAATCATAACAGAAAGTCTTGGAGATATGCAATTTAAAAGTGACTAGTCCCAGTAATAAACGGGTCTAGATGCGATTTCCACGAACATTTACATTAGTTAAAGCGGTTCCCGTAAGTTTTTGACTACAGCTTTAGTTTAAAATGTCCGTCAAATAGTTTGACGACGTAATTGTAGGAAAAATGTTTCGAAAGAGAGAAAGAACTAAAATAGAACATACTATTATATCTCCATTATGATTCGTTAACCAAGTATGTAATCTGACTTTTATTGAAAGAATAGCGGCGGTCGCTTCATATTTTCTGATAGGAAATTGATTGATTAGTTACTACAGCCTTTTTGTGAAGCTCTATTCGTCTTTTTTCCCGGTTGTGGGAATGTCTGATGCTCAAAATTTTCCTTTACGGAGCGTAACTAGGTATTCGTTTTATGACAACGGTATCCTTTTGATGAAAAGGAACTTCTGGATTTTACTCTTTTATTCCAATTGAATCATAAAAATTCATAGATGAGATGAGTTTGACTCCTGAAATACAGGTACTCTAACCCAGCTCTGTAGCGAGGTTGTCAAACTTTTCTGTAACCAGTTTATGGCAATAAAAGAAACAATTTATTTATGTATTGTTTCGTAGACAAAAGAAAATTGCAACGTTGCATTCGTCCATACCTAGAATGTTTCTTCAGTTCTGAGTAAATCTCAACTTTTGTTAAATCTTTTCCGCTTTGCCGAATCTTGAACATTTTCAATAGACAAGCAACGTCTGATTGTTTCCAGTCAGCGCTTTTTTGGGGCTCAGTGAGGTTTTGCACCGGGGACCACTTGACGGCACCTGGTGCTTTTGCTTGCTTTCTCCTTATTTTAGCTTTGTTTTGGCTAATAAGAATCCATTGTATATTTATTTATTTGTCCTCATGCACATCACCACATTATCATCATATTCATCTGCCTAGCCTTTTCCCAACGATGTTGGGGTCGGCTTCCAGTCTAACCCGATGCAGCTGAATACCAGTATTTTACATGGAGCGACTGCCTGTCTGACCTCCACAACCCAATTACTGGGTAATACGATACCCCTTGATAAGACTGGTTGTCAGACTTTCGGGCTTCTGACTACCCGTAACGACTGTCAAAGATCCACGAATGACACGAATGCACGGAGGGATCACGGTATGTAAAGATGGTCACCCATCCACAGACCAACCGTGGAAAGCGTAACGTAACTGTGCGGCTGTTATTATTTAGCCACGGGCCCCTCACATCACCGCATATCATCATAAATTATATACAGCTCCAATTATATATACTAAACGTGTTCCACTAGACCTTAAGGGTGTAATGAGATTAAAGAGGGATCGGTTAAAACATCTTACGAGAAAATTCAATGAACTTTTGGATCGATTTGGTTTTTATAGAGTTGTTCTAAGAGTTTCTTGTATGTCTAAATAAATGAAGATCAAAAGCCCCACAAGTGCGTCTGAAGTGTATGATGAAGATTCCGTTTTCTAGGAGCTAATTGAGGTAGTTTTACTACGTTCAATAAAAGAGGAACCTGTCTGTAGTTTGATAACGATAATACCTACCTATTTTTAGGTAATGGGTTGAGCGCTGTTTTACAATGACCTACACAGCTACATCAGAAAAATGGCCATCTTGCAATTAGGAGCCTTCCTGAATATCTGAATATTACAGTGGGTAAAAAGTTTAGGTTTTTCTTTAAGTTAAAGCTGAACTGTTAGTTGTAGGTACTGTAGCATCGAGGGGATGTTGACTGCACCGGGATTAATGAATAAAAGACTATATAATTTAATATAGCGTAAATATTATGATCTTTAAATTAATAACATTTTTAATCTACTTTTCCTTCGGTTTGCCAGAGAAGTCTGACGCCTACTGCCTTCTAATCTCATGTTTGTCTCGTATTTCTTGCCAATAACTTTTAACGGACTCGCGGAGGTTGCATTTAAGCACCAAATAGGCTATAATCTCTACAGTATCTACCTGCGTTTAGGTCCGTACGTATCTACCTGCTTAATTAATATTTTACAGTTAGGAAGACAGATAGGAAGCCAACAAAAAGATAAGAGCACCTAAAGTTTAACATTGCTTCCCTAAATAATGGGTAGGTATCTACTTATCTAGTTAGGTCCTTTTTGAAGGTTTTTCATCTCTCATTAAATGACTAATTAATAGTTTGTAATTGTTTTAATTATCGGCACATTATTTCATAGCAATAATAACTGGGCTTTAGAAAATAATTGGACTTCGTGACCTTATGCAATAAAAATTGAGTTAGGCCCTTTGTACAGGGCACGGTGTCTTTACGGTACAACGTAAGTATAAGCCGTGCCGTAGAAAAAAAGTGTTTTTCAACAAGCTTCTAAAATGATCCATACAACACTGACGACCCTGCCTACACACGCCAAATAAACCGTAGTTTTTCACGGCAAGAAAAACGTATGTGTACAAATAAAATGGGGGAAAAAGTTAAAAAAGTTTAGGCTTTAAACTTTTTTAACACTTTTCCCCTATTTTTTTATAGTAAAAAAAATAATCCTTTAAAATTTCACACAAAATTCGTAAATCATACAGATCAATTTCTTTCCTGACTGTATTAAAATATTTACTTTTTTATTTATTTAAAAAGGTTTCATTCGTAGCACTAATCTTCCAGTCGTGCGGGTTACGGTAATTGATAGGATTAAAAAGCAATATAATCCTGTTTTCATCAGATTGTTGCATATAGACAAAGGATTCCAAAGGATTACACTCAATATCTCATGTACCTATATCTCAATTTCTGAATGGTTTGTGAAAAAAGATAACTTCTAAAACAAATGTTGTGCATGGAAATGAGGACATCATGTTAGTAGCTTTTTCGCGTCTGGATGTTTTTGGGTCTCATGAAACAATGAATTCTTTACAGTTTGGCCATTCAGCAGTTCGTCCGTATGTCACAGACATTTATTTTTGTAACTAAGTACTTGGTTTTAAAAGATCTCCGAGTTTCAGCTAACACCAAATTAAATGAAAAGCAATTTATTCCTTAGACCCAGTTTTTGGTATTAGGAAATCCTACTTTGTCTGAATTTAGGAAGCTAGTAATTTAAGAATAAAGTAGTTTAGGAATAATATGATAAACAGATTTAACAGGGCGTAAGAATATTGAAATTAGGGATTCAATAATTCAATGAAATTAGGCCGCTATAGAATTAGAATTAAGGAGAATATTCCTTAAAACTTGTCCAAAAATGGTACCTACCTAATACCTACCAAAATCAGGAATTTAGGGATTAGATTTGAATTTTCGGAATAATCGACAGCTCTTTAGAAATAGGTTGATAGTGTTAATACTATATTACAGTCAGCCTTAACAATATACATATAGATCGACAAGAACTAATTAAAACGTCTAGAATCTTTGAATTGAATATATACTATGTTGAATTGAATATCAATGTGTAGCCACAAAACGTTCTGCACATTGGATACTTAATTGTAACCAGCAGTGCGATTCTAATAACCATCTCACCGTGAAAACTTAGGTGAAGTGAGCGTGGAGTGAGCTGTCAGTGTCATCCCACCTGATGCTAGGGATTGACCACGCATACATTTACAATCATAATCGAGATTTTAAAAATATTTTTATGCTAAGTCTATCGATCATTTATGTTGTTTTGTGACGTACCATAGAATTTAATCCCACATTGTCTGTGTAGCGTGATCACTGCACAGTCTAGGAAAAAAAGAAAAATAAAAACAACATTGAGATGCTGACTCAGTTTCTGTTTTGCTATTTTATTTTAAACCCCACAAAATAGTAATGTTTTGACAACTAAAATACGATTAAAAAATATGATTAAAATCTCGATTATGATTGTAAATGTATGCTTTGTCAATCCCTAGCATCAGTGGGATGACACTGACAGCTCACTCCACGCAAGTTTTCACGGTGAGATTTTTACAGAATCGACCGGCAGCAGTGCGATTCAGTAACCACCTCACCGTGAAAACTTAGGTGAAGTAAGCGTGGCGTGAGCTGTCAATAGTGTCAATTCCTAGCAAAAACAAACTCACATCACGTAAGTTTTCACGGTGAGATTTTTACAGAATCGACCGGCAGCGCTCTAATTGCGTAACACACTATCAATCTCAATCTGAATCATTTGAAGGATATTGCTAATCCATTGCTTCATATGTTCGAAAAGTCTGTCTACTCAACAACATAAATAACGCAATGAATGTCGGTGAACTGTCAAAATGCAACCCATTGCTACTGATAATGTGTTATTTATTTATTGGCCTATCTACAATTGTTACACTGTTTATCCTTAAAATACAAGCAATATACCAGCATAGTGTACAATATGCTACGATAGACACAGCATGCAAAAACAAAATTAGAATTATAACATCAATATTAATTGTGCAGAAATAACGCTTACAGCACTAGTGAGTAGTTTTATAAAACAAGACAAGGAAAAAATAATAATAATAATAATAAAATGAAGAAAGAAAAAAAACAGTCAATTGTGTTGGTTACTTTTATGGATGTTATGCAATATAGTGATATAGTGGCCCAGTGGTAAAGGCCACAACAAACGAGTCGTCGTGGGGTCGAACCCAGACAGGCGCTTTACTTTGTGTAAATCATTTCATTACCACAGCTCTCAAAACGGTCAAGGAAAATCATTGTGACGAAACCGGCGTGTTCTAGAACCAAAAATTCGAAGACATGTGACATCTACAGACCAGCACTGGTCTCGCGTGGTGGATAACGGCCCACTCCCTCTCACGGAGAAGATGCCTGTGTGCCAGCAATGGGAACATTCATCATCATCATCATCATTTCAGCCGAAAGACGTCCACTGCTGGACATAAGCCTCCCCCAGAATTTTGGGGGGGGGGAGGTTTGCCATAATCGCCACGCTTGGCAGGCGGGTTGGCGATCGCAGTATGGTATGGTGGTGGAATGCATAGAGAACGCTGCTGTCCATTCTCCGGTATGCCCCTTAGTGGCCTTTTACGACACCCACGGGAGTTATGGGGTTGTGCTATTCTTTAAGTCCGGCACCACACAGACATGAATGGGAACATTATACGCTAATTATGCTATACATATTGATACAGTATTAGTCCGAAAGTCTGACAATCAGTCTTTCCAAGGGGTATCGTATTACCCAGTAACTGGGTTGTGGAGGCCAGATAGGCAGTCGCTCCATGTAAAATACTGGTATTCAGCTGCATCCGGTTAGACTGGAAGCCGACCCCAACATAGTTGGGAAAAGGCTAGGCTGATGATGATATTGATACAGTATTACTTACGGAACACAAATGATATATAATCAAATAAATTATTGTCAATGTAGGCTGTAATGTTTTTGAGGTTGAGCGTACTTATACCAATTGGAATTAAATATTGGAGGGCTATCACCTTGTATCGATTAATTCGAGAGCATTAGCAGTCGGTACCGACCTCTTTTGCTTAGCTTATCCGTCAAGGTGGTACAAGAGATTATGGTAATATCCTTCACGACCGTGGATTGTCTATTAGGAGTTTATGACGATGATCATTCCGCGTGGATGCGCCCTTTGCGTCACTTATGGTAAAGGTGACTGCAGACTTGTACCTTTAGACTGAAATGGCCCTTACAGGCTTAACATCACTCAAAGGTAGCCTGAGAGCTTTATGTGCAGGATTTCTTTGAGTGGACCCATCAGTTGGCACGGTAATAGAGCCCTGTCTGTCACAGGGAGCTCAAACACCGGAATGTTACCATTAGCAAGGATAAAACGGTAGAATGTGCACAAACTGTCATGATATCTCTGGCTTTATAATTATACTAGGTTCTGCCCGCGACTTCGTCCGCGTGAAGTTACTTGTTCCCTCGATCCACCGCGTCGCATCGCATCGCATCGCCTGTCCGCGCTATTACTTAGTTTTCGCTTAGCGTTCTTTCTGACTTTTTTTCTTATTGCTTGGCTCCTAAGGCACACACGTAGGCGTGTGTAGGGTCACAGGTTAACGCGTTCAAACAAAAAACTAACAAACTTTATACCTTTATTATAGATGTAAGTAACATAATAATAAAAAAATACTTGATACTACGTTATACCACTCGACCGGGCCTATGATAGAATTTGGTTTGTTCCAGCTTTTAAATTTTAGAAGACTAAATAAAACAGTTAACAAAATAGCTTTTCTTGATATAACACCACTGTTTCTAAACAAATATGTTATTTTCAGGTCCTTTACAGTCAAGGACTTTTACAACAACACGCACCAACAACATACAAACTACTTTATTCAAACAGTGCTGACTATAGTAGGTATACTTTTGTAAAAACCTACATGACTCATTTTTCGCTTAGCTTGTGCTGGCAGTTATTTAACAATGATCCTTCTGAGAGAACTTTGAAGGAACACTATTTACACGGATAGGTTATGTTTCCTATAGATCATTTATACTGAAATACTCGTAGAAGTTACCTATACTTTATCGACTTATGCAAGGAAGTTTTTGAATGAAGAGAAACTAGCATGTAAAGGCGAGTGATGCGCGTTCGAAAATTTTTAGCAGCTCACCTCAGAGTTGCTTTGTTGGTTTATGCGGAAAAGCTGAAGTATCAAGAAAACTTGCCTCGGAGAGGTTATTTTTCCTTTGACCATTTTTACACAATAACCTAAGCCATCTGGTGGTATAGTTACTTTGACTTGTTTTTTTGCAAGTTCAAGCATAGGCCCTGTAACATTTAAACATTTATAATGCAGCCCTGTCTAGTTGGTGATAAATAATTTTATGAGTTGCGGTGAAGGCTCTACTTTTTCGTGTTAGTACGTTCCTTGCTACCTAGCTTTTTACAGTACCCATGAGAAAAGTCGTCGTCTAGAAAATAGAATTTCCGATTTCAAATATTGTAACAGCTAATGTTCATTTTCACGACTGTTTCGGGATTTACAAGCAACAAATATTTGGTAAGTACGTAATAAATATTCATGCTGTTTTATAATACACAGTACAGGAAAGCTGACAAAATATTCGAATAATTCAGCGGTGGTCTAACTTTTAATATCCTGTTCAGACTTGGACAGATTTTAATATGCAGCTGGTCTGAGTATGCAGCAATGAACAGTCGGGGTTGTGGTTCACATCGGCGACGCGGCGCGCTTCGGGTGCAGGTACACAGGAGTGAAACATTGTACCAGTAAATTCCCACGGTGTTTTCCACTGCCCTCGTCTATGTCGGGGGACAGTCGGAGCACGTAAACGCATTACTACATTGTTGAATATGTTGCCAGTGTTGCCACCCAGCGCGATCCACCAAACAATGTTACCACACAACAGGAATAACAAAGACACGTCTTACGACACGCCATTTCTAGCGACAGGATCTTTATCGCAACAAAGTTTGTTTTACCAATATTTCACACAGTTTTTAAACAATTTATTAAAAGGACAAAAGAATTATACAACTCGTTATAAAATTTGGAATTTCATTGCGGAGGTACTCATGGCTAATTCTAATAAAATATAACGTTATCAATATGTCACCAACTGGATATAAAATGAATTTATCTACTCACATTTGGTAAGCAAACATTTTTGAAACCAATCTACCCAACCCAAATGACAACGTTGTTCAAACACCCTAAGAATTAAAATTTTAAATATTCCTTAAGCATTCTGCATAAAATTGGCTAACTGGGAAGTTTTAAAAGTTGGGTTCCGAAAAGAGAACATTTTGATTTAATAAAGGGAAAAGTAGTACCGGTATGGAAGTTTTGGTAACCGCCAGGAATCCCAGGATAGCCCGCGGAATGTAATTTTTCTTACGTTTTTTGCAATTTGCACGTCAGTGTCATTAATATGAACTTAGAGGGTTGTGTATTGAGGATTTTAATGATTATATTATAATTCTGTAAATACATTATTGTTACGGCGGCGAATCATATTTTGTTCAACATACAACATGACTTAGGCGGTTTTCACACTGCCCCGCATCATGCTGCATATTGCGTGTCGACGCACCTACGCGCGTTCCTGCGGGAGTGCAGATCTGCATCATTGTGCGGGTTTTTTGCGCACTCACGCGCGTAGGTGCGTTTTGTAGATTCACGCACGGCGGCTCTCATTTATTCGCCGTTCTCTGTCACACACGTCACGCCCATTCAAAATCACGCGCGGCACTGCGGGATTCGGTGTGCCATACCTTGCGTCTCGCCCCGCACCTACGCGCGGGGGTGCATGTTTCTACGCGTGTATGCGCGTGATCCGCATGAACGCGCGTGGTTGCGTTTTCAGTGTGTTGGACTGTGCGTGTTTTCTATACAAACGGAGATACTTACAAGTAACGTTAAAACACGCAGTCACGCAACATGCAGCGTGGTGCGTGGCAGTGTGATAATCGCCTTAGTGAAGGGGAAGCTCTAGGGTAGCCCGTAAAATTCAAATTTTCTTACGTTTCTTGCAATTGGCAGGTACTGACATGCAAATTGCAAAAAAAGTAAGGACATTTTTCATTACTACTGGCGCTTCCCCCTTAAGTAGTGATGATAAAAGCTAAGATACAGAATCTACACGTGAGGGGCGGTAGCCGTCTGGTGCCTATCGATTATGCGTAGGATGGGGCCTCTAAAAATATTCAAGTGTTGATTGCGATATTGTAGTATGAAGTATTGGCAAAAGTAACGTGATAGCCGATACGTCAACTTCAGTTAGATTGAAACTATAACCGCGACGGAGACGTACTCGTAAGACTCGACGTAATCCAGTATTGCCAGTCACACTTGACAAAAGGAATCAACCTGATAATTTTGATACTTTAAAAATCGGACGGGGCCGTGACAGGGCACACAACCGTTGGATAATAGATTGCTTTTTGGGATCGAAATGAAAACTGAACATGGAAATAGAAACAAACTTTTCCGTTACGTCCAAATTTCAGTTCAGGCTACTATTTCTCTGTTTGATTTTCAACATTCAACGTCAAACTTTAACAGCAACAGCACCCAAATAAAGTTATCATTAGAAAAAGAAAATTTTAAAACTGTACGCCAAAACTACAAAGTTTATTCCGGGCTTGGCTGTCACAAATTGCACAACCATTATGATAGCACTTACCGTCGAGCTGCTCTACCTCCGTCCTTTCTGAATTGTCTTTATCGTTTCGACGCTCTACAGTTTACCACCCGGGCCGTAACTGCCAATCGACCTTCATACATAAATTTTGGCGTTTCTCCTAACATTCCGTTTCAATCTGCATACTAGGATTTGACGGCGGCATTACGTTATTGATGACCAAGGCTCGATGGCAGGCTGCGATAGAACACCATGCATTTTTTAACAGCAATTTGTAATCCATTTAGCTGTTTCTGCAATCGGGCTGACAGTATCGGGCCGAAGTGGAACGTTGCCCGATCACTAATTCAGGTGTGACTGAGACTGCCTGAATCTGGTTTCATCATTCACTAATGACTATTGTCTGGATTTGTGCCCGTTTGCTAGTAATAGGCTCGCCGTCTGTTACGTGGGACTTAAACATGTACAATTCTATACTAATATTATAAAAGGTATTTGTTTTGATCACGATCTCGGGCGAGGCGGCAAGCCTCCTTGCCGGACTGCCGCCATGGGATCTAGAGGCGATAGTCCTCGCGCGCCCGTATGAGTGGCACGCGGAGGCAAAACGTGCTGGGGGAAACTCCGCTCCCGCGGCAAATCGCGACGGAGCAGACGGACCTCTGGCGCGATCTCATGTGGAAAGAGCGACTGTCGTAACCCAGCGCAGGGCACGCCACGACAGTGGCGGTAAGAACCCTCTTTGAGGAGTGGCTAGAGAGGCGTCACGTCACCCCCTGACGCAGGTCCTCACCGGACACGGATGTTTCGGGAGGTGCCTGCACGTCATCAGACGGGTCACCACTGCGAGGATCGCTCAGAGGACACGGTAGAGCATACGGTGGAGGTCTGCCTCGCTTGGGCGGTGCATTGCCGTGTCCTCGTAGAGGTGATCGTCAGCGGCGGCGACCTCTCGCGTCCGGCCCTGGTTCAAGCAAGCGTCGGAAGCCGCGTGATGACTCCCGGCCACTGTAGGCGCGGGCCTGCGGACGGAAAGTAATGGGTAGCTCATCGACCGATCAGGTACCAGGCCCGTGCCGGACGGTAGGTACGTGTTCCACGCGCGCCTCAAAGAGATGTCAGCATCATTTGAAGGGGCCCGTTAGAACCGAAGCCTGCCGGGTCAGCGGGATTGTCCGAAAGGGTTACCGCTGGCCTGGAACATAGAGGGCTAAGCAAGGAACACGGGTGGGTTTTAGTCAGTAAGAGTCTGACACTCCCTTCCGCTCCACCCAGAGCGGGAGGGGTCATTTGATGATTTCCCATGCTCAAAAAAAAAAGGGGTAATCTCTGGAACTACCGGTCGGATTTGAATAAATCTTTATGCATTTGATAGCCCAATTCCTTAAGAAGTCTATAGGCTATTTACCATCACGTTACAACCCTTAGGAGCCAGGAAAAATAAAAAAAAAAAACAGAAAAAACGCGGGCAGGCGATGCGATGTGTGCAGAAGCTGGTAACTAAATAAAATAAAAAATATCAGGAATGAAGTTACCGAAAAAGAACTGAAGTTACCGACATAGCTTGCAGAGTAAGCAATCTGAAGTGGCAGTCGGTTGCCCATGTTTGTCGAAGGACCGATGAACGGGGTGGAGCGGACGAGTCCTGCATAGCTATTCACAGCCATCCAATTGGCTATCACATTTCATTAACCCGATTTACATTACCCCCGACAGCAAACAGCTATCGGAAGAATAGCGGTCGTCTATTTGATTGACATAGTTTCCAGGTTTTGGACTTCTCAACAGCGTTTAGAGGACTAAACGAATTACGATTGTTTATTGTTCGATACGGTACGGTAGCGTATCGAGTGGTTGTGAGTGGAGACCGCGTATCCGCAAACGTAGTGTGGGACGCCCCCAACAAGAAGGACCGACGACCTTAAGAAGGTGGCTAGGACAATGCTTAAGGCGGAGGAAAGAGTATTATGAAGCAGCCTGGGAGAGGCCTACGTCCAGCAGTGGACCGCGATAGGCTGAGTTGATAAACGTAACTGGCGAAATGTGGGTCCTTTTTTTTCCTGTGTACCCTTGGCTGTTCCCTTGAAGGTACGGTAGAAGATCAATTTTAACCGCTGTTCCCTTGGCCGTGAAACCCGATCAAATTAAACGAAAAGGCATCATTAATTAAAAACAAAAAGTTTTTTTTTAAACATAATTTATCTAGCGTTTGTCCTAATGTTATTTCACCGATGCACCTCTGCCTGACCCTTCGGGAATTACAGGCGTGATGTTTTGTTATAATCAGCGGTGCTATTCTGTGACAATCCCACCATGAAAACTTAGGTGAAGTGAGCCTGGAGTGAGCTATCAATAGTGTCAATTCCTAACAAAAACAAACTCACTACACCTAAGCTTTCACGGTGAGATTTTTATAGAATCGACCGGCTGTATTGTTTTGGTTTCACTCGACCGTATAATATTGACTCTGGCTTTATTTACGGTTTCATGTCTATTCTCCACAACTGAATTTCTCGTAATCTTATTAGGTACTTAAAAGAAGAATTTATATGCTATCGTAAACATTAAGTAAGTGAATGCCGGCAGCGTTAGCCTTTATGGCAGGCCGGAAGCAGCAAGCGATTTGCATTTGAATATAAAATAATATTTTGAGAGAATATTTATATAATTTTTTGTATCATATCATATTATCTTATTACTACCTTAAAACATCTTATAATATATCTTGTTTATCAAACAGTAAACTCCTTTTATTGAGCGGTAACATTATTGTATGCATTGATAACTTACGACTTATCGACCGATAATTTTTATTCGTGGAATGAAAAAGTCTGACAGTTTTTGTATGAAAGACCTGTCAAAAACGTAAAATTATTCCTCCGACAAAGTTACCTGGCGTTGGAAAAATCAGCCCTAAATTAAATGACTAACTATAAAAATAAATTTTAATAACACTTGACATTGAGTTCCCGGAATCCAATTGATTGAATCCTTAGTATTTTGCTACAAGTAAGAAAAGAAGAAAATAATTATTTAATACTAGTTCTTCGCCCGCGGGTTTTTGTGAGTGAATTACGTACTTTTCGAGGAACACCCCTTTACCCCCAAATAGTAGTTTTGTTAAATAATTTAAAACTTTCAATCTTTATTTACTTAGCTAAGTATTTCTGCCAACTATTAAGTCTATAAATGGAAGGAATGGGATTTTTCTTCCAAAACTATACTCGTATTAGCATTTTTACACTAGGAGATGATTTTAGAAGAAAAATGGATCTCTCATCTTAGTGCTCACTTTCGGTATATGGAACCATTGTGTAAAATGTCAAATTTCTGGATCCATCGGGTTAGGCTGTGTTGTCTGTCAGTGAATGCAGATCTATAGATAGATTCAAAGATCCATGGATAATTATATATAATTATAGATTGAGTCTGAAGTTTCCTAGTACTCATTATGTTTAAAAAAAAAACTTTATTAGAACTTATTGGAAAGAGGTTAGTGACGTAACGAATATTTTTACCAAAATTAGTAATGAAAGTAATTAAATACGATAAAGGCAATGAAACATGCTAGTCAATATGAGCGAGTCGATATTTTATCGTTATCTTTAAAAATAAGACTAAAAAGGTAAAGTCCTTGTAGAGCTTATTGCATCCACGATAACTCCGTGTTTGTCGGAAAGTTGTGAGTCCCCGACACTTCAACTATAGTGAGATAGGTGTCCTTCTATCAGAAGGTGTCTTCTTAGAAGATTTGAAGGATTTACGTTATAGAGCATCTTTGAGAGTTTCGAAGAATTTCAACTTATTGCGTACCTATAGAGAGCTGCAATTTTTTCTGAGATTGAATAGTAATATTTTAATAGAGCTATAAAAGTTTATGCAAGCGCATAAAGTTACTGAACAGATTCTACCTATAACGTTTTTAAACAGTACATTTGCGGGTAAAATTACAAAAATTCAAAAACTTAGCGATTTGATAAAACATCAACCTCGAATTTTGGACGCGCGAATCTGTCGAAAAATATTGATTAGTTTCATTCGTGTCGAATCATAGAGGGGTATTAAAGGACCCCTGCTATAGAGTCACCCCTACAAGCGCACCCCATGGACGTGGGGCACCATGGCGTACGCATATAAAGGGTGATCAATGAACTTTTTATGCGCACTACGCTACGATTCATAAAACTATCTGCGTTCAATTTAGGTGAAATAAAAGACTTTGTCTTGTTGATATTTCCTTTGTGCGACTAGATTGCGTTATTGTATCAAACATGGTATTATTTTTGGAGATTGTTTTTTCTATATATAAACCTACCTATAGTTTTATGATACTGTAGTTCAAATACGTTCGTAGCAATGATACAAATAATTTTGACATAAAATAATTAATGATGAATGCAGTTTTTCTTAACTATAATATCAACGACGTGATTCCTAAGAACATGTTTTGTACCTGTTCCAGACTGTTTCATACTGATCTATCTCAATGTATCACACCGTCTAAAGACGAATTGAGAACCCCCTTCTTTTTGAAGTCTGTTCAAAATAGCTAAATTGAAAAAAAAAAATAGTTTCAAAGATTGCTTAAATAAGTTTTAAGTAAGTCGAGCTGAATCGGTATTTAAGATTCTCCGTACCGATACGAGCTCAAACGCTAATCAAATTACCCAAATGCTCCTAAAAAGTTTATGAGCTCTTAAATCTATGGAACTGTTTAAAAACAGCAAGAGCCCAACTTAGCCGAAGGTGAAGGTGAAGATTAAACAAAGGCAGCGGAAAAATACAAGTCATTGTTAGGAGTTTGAATTCTTCTTATTGTCGTAAGAAGTAGGTCTCCAAGCTAAAGATCTGGATATAACGATGCCCTCGGCCGCTACTCGTATCTATTTACTGAAAAGAAACTTGTGTTAATCGCCTAGTGTAGCTACCTTAACGGTGGGACGCCCGAACTTCGTTCCGAGACACCGCTTACGCCTTGGAGTTTTGTGAATAACACGAGATACAGCCGGCAGAAATGGCTAGTAGTCTGAGATTTTTAGAGAATAAAGCTATTTACATTTGCCAGCCAGTTTAACTCCCCAAGGTTTACCGGTATCTACATATTTGCTATTCTCGGGAGAGAGAGCCCTAACGTTGGGTTCTGATGAAATATGCATTCGGCTAATCGAATGTGATATTACGGAGATGATATACCTACCTACATGATATGTTTGTTTATTATCTCGTCTGTAATGTTGGTAGACGTTTTGAGAAAGGCACTATGTTTAGGTAGGTATATAGTTTATCTGTACACCAAGGGTTGTAATTAAGGACTTTAATTACGGATAGCGATATAAAGTCAGGCTTGTTATCATCAGGCGCTGAATACTGTTGATGGCACCCAGTGTTTTTAGTCTTTTGGAAATCACACCTCAAAACGGGTCTAGAGGACTCTTACAGAATTATATCTGTGGGTGTTCCTCTAACTTCTTCTGGCCGGGGACCGGGAGTCGCTTGAACCGTCATCATCGACCACGTCGGCAGATATTGATGTCCCGTCAACCTCTAGCGCAGGCTAGTAGAAAATGCGCTGCTGAAGAGTTCCGCCGTCTTGAACTTGTCCATCACCCTTAAGAACCACACGTATCCTATGGGGCCGGCGGCGGTCAAAGCGCACCATCTGGTAACATCACTACGCGGGCTTTGTGAGTGTTGGTAGATGTCGCATCTCTTGGAATTTTTGGTTCTAGGACATGCCGGTTTCCTCAGCAGTGGTGATGAAATAATTTACACAAAGTAATGTGACTTGGTTTCTAACCTACGACCTACAACTCGGAAGTCGTGGCTTTTTCCGCTGGCCCACCACTGCTCTTAAGGGGCTTACATGACCTAAAGCGCGGTCACTGTCGGACTGCATAGAAAAGAAAGAGACGCGCGATAACACAACGCTGGTAATTTATTGCAAAATATGAAGCAATTATTTAATTACAGAAAATCTATTATTTGGACTAAAAAAATAAAATACTAGTATTTTAGTATGTTGCTTGCAGAATAATCTGACAAAAAATCACAATGATTGTTTGTACATTAGTATGATTTTTATAGTAAAAAGAAAGTTTTTAGAGGTATTTCATAATTTTTTTCTATCGTATCTAATTAGTTGTATTATGTTTTCAACACACTATTTACCTAGCATATATCCTGAAGAATATCATATATTTTTTTCTGATTTTGTTTAATGTAGTCGATCACATAATTTTAATGTTTCTAAAACTTGCTTTTTTTGCGTTTAGGTCTTGTAAGCCCCTTAATCATTACAAAATAAATTCGTGTCTAAAACTAAAAGTATAAGTCAAAAGAACGCCAGGTTAATGAAAAAAGAACGCCAGGTTAATGAAAAAAGAACGCCAGGTTAATGCTGGATTGTAAGAAACTCACAACAGCGACAAAGAATTTCAAATTAAATTGCTTTCTTGAAGCAAATTTCTCTAACTTTGAAGTTAGATATCTCGTTGAGATACGACAGGATCACTTAGCACTTTTGCTCACTCATAATGCAAAAGACGATGCGAGAGAGATTATCTTACGTTACTTCTACTAAAAACTATTTTTTTTCTTGGAAATAAACAATTTGGTAAGACGAAAAAGACGCATTTAACCATAAAAATACCGGGCAAGAGCGAGTCGGACTCGCGCACCGAGGGTTCCGTAACATCCGGGTTTATGCATAAGGTTTATGTTTATGAAATTAAATGTTTTTTTTTTATTTTTGAGTTGATTGAATGAATGGTAAATTGCGGTTTACGATTTATGACGTATTAAAAAAAAACTACTTACTAGATCTCGTTCAAACCAATTTTCGGTGGTAGTTTACATGGTAATGTACATCAAATATTTTTTTTAGTTTTATCATTCTCTTATTTTAGAAGTTACAGGGACACACACATTTTACCACTTTGGAAGTGTCTCTCGCGCGAACTATTCAGTTTAGAAAAAAATGATATTAGAAACCTCAATATCATTTTTGAAGACCTACCCATAGATACCCCACACGTATGGATTTGATGGAAAAAAAATTTTTGAGTTTCGGTTCTAAGTATGGGGAACCCTAAAATTTATTGTTTTTTTTCTATTTTTATGTGAAAATCTTAATGCGGTTCACAGAATACATATACTTACCAAGTTTCAACAGTATAGTTCTTATAGTTTCGGAGAAAAGTGGCTGTGACATACGGACGGACAGACAGACAGACAGACGGACAGACAGACAGACAGACAGACAGACATGACGAATCTATAAGGGTTCCGTTTTTGCCATTTGGCTACGGAACCCTAAAAATGTAGAGTTAGTTAAAAGAATCAAATTATTTCACGTGTCGAAGGCTTTGCCAGCAAACTGTCGGCGCGCCAGTAATGCAATTTATAATGTTACGCAGAGATAGGCACTCAGTTTCTTTGTCTTTTACAAAATAATTGTATTGACCGCTGACTAGTTTGTTGCAAATGTTTCAAATAATGCTTAAAAGTTATGTTATCGACGTTCTCAGTGCACTGAGTGCTTCTGAGAGTGCCTCAGGATTTCTGCACTTTGTTTCCTTAGTGCATGTTAAATACGTTACACTACGTTCGTACGTACGTTACTTTTCGGATTAGAAACAAATGTGGCGTTAGGAACGCCACATTTTTTCCCGTTGTACCGTATGCACCATTGACCTGCACCATCAATGGTGCAGAGGAGACTAATTAGTTTTGTTTGCACCATTAATATTAATACAACTATTTCACCATACTTTTGCCGTATTCACCTTTGACCTGCACCATTAATGGTGCAAACGAAACTTATTAGTCCCCTCTGCACCATTGATGGTGCAGGTCAATGGTACATACGGTACAACGGGCATTTTTTTACTACTGAAAAACACTTTGACTACAATACACAAGTTTAGTTGTTCCCTAATGTCGCAGAATAATTTCGAAGTAGCATCGTGCCTCAGATATATCACGTCGAAGTAAGCTATTGTCGAAGTACAGCATGCCGGAGTAGAGTACGTCGAAATTGACTCATGTCGGACTACCATTGTTGTCGAAGAAGCATGTCGTCGAAGTCGCATCGTTTCCTAGTTAAGTCATGTCGAAGAAACGCTTTGTCGGAGTTCAGTAGTGTCGGATTTCAGTAATTTCGAACTAAAGTATTGTCGGAATGAAGACGTGTTGGAGTTCCATATTGTCGGAATAAAATCTTGTCGTACTACGGTTTGTCGAAATTTAGTTGGTAAGTCTACTGAAAAATTACGAATTCATTCAGATTTCCTGAATATATGAATAACTAGCTTCTACCCGCGACTTCGTCCGCGTGAAATTTCTCGCTTCCCCGACCCATCCCGTCGAATCGCATCGCCTGCCCGCGCTATTTATTCGTTTTCGCATAGTTTTCTTTCTGACCTTTTTTCTATGTGTTCGGCTCCTAAGGGTCCTAGCGTGATGATAAATAGAACATAGCCTTCCTCAAGAATTGGGCTACCAAGTGCAAAAATAATTTTGAATTCCGAACAGTTCCAGAGATTAGCGCATCAAAACAAACAAACAAACGAACAAACTCTTCAGCTGTATTATTAGTACAGATATGATTAGTATAGCTGAGTATAGCTAGATAAACTGGATGTGGAGGTGATTTGCCAAAAGCAATAACATTGAACTTGCCTGGGAATTGGACGCGATATCTGCATGTCACTGATTAAATTCGCGCTAAATAAGATAAACGTGTTATCACACACACTTTTACATGCCTGTGCGTGTTTCTAAACTTTTAAATAATAATAATACAGTTTATTTCTCTCATAAAGGTACATTCTCTGTGTGGTGGCCGGACTTAAAGAATAGCACCACCCCATACTTCCCGTGGGTGTCGTAAAAGGCGACTAAGGGGCGTACCGGAGAATGGGCAGCAGCGTTCTCTATGCATTCCAGCACCATACCATACTGCGATCGCCAACCTGCCTGCCAAGCGTGGCGATTATGGCAAACCCCCCCCCCTTTTGGGCCTATGTCCAGTAGTGGACGTCTTTCGGCTGAAATGATGATGATGAAAGGTACATTGTTACAGCAGTGTGTATATACAATTTTGCCTTAGGTATGCTAGAACCTTTGTGAGAGCTGGAGTCTGAACTAGGTTCGGGACCTGTACGACAGATCTCCAGGCTCACACCCCTTTAAACATTTATCATAACGGCATCTTGATTTAGTTTATACATAATATTATCACTATTAGAAAACTGTTTCGATAAAAAGGTAAATCTATAATAAAGGTGGTATAATGTTAGTGATGTGTAAGGTGATGTTATTGTAGGATTGCGTGTGTAGTGTAGTGTGTGAATGTGTGACGGTGTTATGTGTATGTGCATGTAAGTCCTGTATGAGAGTTTGTGCTTATTAGTAAATATGAGTGAAACGTTCAAAATTATTTAAATCATCATCATCATTTCAGCCGAAAGAGGTCCACTGCTGGACAGGCCTCTCCCAAAAGGGGGAGGGTTTGCCATAATTGCCACGCTTGGCAGGCGGATTGGCGATCGCAGTATGTAGTAATATTCTATAATAACAATAAAAGCGAAAACTGGGAATGATTTTGAATATTTACAAATCTCAAACGTTTGGCATCGTTTTTTTTCTCGTCTATATTTATCTTGTCATTGAAATGCAAGTGATTGAAATAAGAAATATCTGGGGGCACGGTAGTGCCCCCACCAAGTCGAGCAAAAAGGGGCACGGCCGTACCATCCTTTTCTCGAAGCAGTTCAGGCCATTTTCGACACCCTATAACTTCGTTGTGGATGATCGATTATTTCTAGAAGCAGTATTTAATACTCCTTTAATGAAAAAAAAACCTACTTAGGGCTGATTTTTCAATCGACCGATATTTTTATTATTGGAATAAAATGGACGCCTGACAGTTTTTGTATGGAAAACTGTCAAAAATTCAAAATTATTCCTCCGATAAAGTTATCTGGAGATGGAAAAATCAGCCCTTAATGTATTTATATTCAATAAACTGACAAGAATTGCGTCTCGGCTAGGATTTTCAAGATACTGTTGGAGCTAGCTCGCGTTCTACTTGACGAAAATTCGGTTTTTTTTCCTTATAACCTTTTGAACGCCACGGTTGGGTATAGACGGCAAACGAAAACGTGCCCAACACGCATTTTCTTGTCGGCTGTAGACGACGGTGGCGTGTTGGGCGCGTTTTCGTTTGTCGTCTATACCCGACAGTGGCGTTCAAAAGGTATAAAATGTCGTTTTCTTGTCGGCTTTAGACGACTGGCGTGTTGGGCACGTTTTCGTTTGTCGTCTATACCCGACCGTGGCGGTCAAAAGGTTAATGTCGTAGGTCTATAGGTAGGTAATATGGGACCCCTCAAGTTTTAAAATATTATACTGCTATAGCATTGAATTTGTTACGACTCACAACGAATACTTTCAAAAAGAGCACAGCTGACGTGGATTCGAACCATCCTATTGCCCAACGTCGCCATTTAATACCGAATGTAAAAAAAAAACTGTTTTTGAGAATTAAAACTCCAATAACATCTGCTTCAAGCGACCTTTGAGCTAATTAGACGAAAATAAACAACACGTACTAGCTCAACTGTGGCTAATGGGACACAATTGAATTTCTATTGCTATAAGGGCTGATTTTTCAATCGACAGATAATATTTATTCATGGAACAAAATTGACATCTGACAGTTTTTGTATGGAAGAACTGTCAAACATTCAAAATTATTCCTGCGATAAAATTATCTGGCGTTGGAGAAATCACCCCTAAATCAAACTTTGATATTTCAACAGTTGAGCGGTTGAGTATGTTTTTGTTTATGTGTCGAAATACTTTATTAGGTATATTTTTTTTACAAAAATAGAAATAGCTGTTATTTAGTTTAGTTTTTTCAAACTTGAACTTGTAGATCTTTTGCTGGGTTACCCTAGTGGTTAACCTAGTGGGTTATTCTATGTATCAACCCCAAAAAATCCACTCAAACCATCGTAACATCAATAGCACCTTACTTTCAAATTCAAACTATTGCATCACCAAACCATAGACAATTTCGAGCGGCCATTAGCAATAATGGCCGCAAAAATGGTGCAAACTGGTGCAAACCATTTACATCTTTGGCAAGTTTTGAAACGCCGGACCTTAGATACATAAATACGTAACGAAAATCAAAAATTTATAGTTATTTAATTATGACGCCTAGTGTTTTGGATTGTAATATTTATTAAAATCCAAAACAATAAGCGTCAAATTCGTGTTAGAATACTGAGTGTACATCGAATATTGTGGTTCATGTAGACAATCACTCTTTAATAGATTGACGTGCATATATTGACGTCTGGCCGCGACGGACTACAGCGACCGCTACAGCTTCACAGGTGTCATATAACCTTAACTTAATTAACACATTTAACTTTGTAAATAAACCGTACGTTAAAATGGATTCTCGCAACGCCTCATTGAAAATTCGGAACACCGGGAAGCCATGTTTACTTGCGAAAGAAAATATAGTATTGGCTACGACATCAAGTTTTATAGAGACTACGGTTAATTTTACGTGTATTCATATTTATAAACCTGTCAAATCTTTGACAAATGTTGCATTCCGTAGAACAATACTTATTGCGCATAAATAACAACGTATAGGTACCTAATTACATATTGTTTGTTGAACATTGACAGACGAAGTCGCGCGCTGGTGACGTCCAATAACGCTCGTTAGTATTTCAAGCTGAATTATTTTTACAAGCGAGTCCACTCGGCGCCACTGAAGTTTACTACAGGGTTTAGCCGAGCATCTTATCATGGCAGCTACTACGAATGTTTCTTGATATACCCCCTTATGGTGACGCGCCCATTTACCTACAATGTTTAGGTATTACCTGAAAACATCTTAGACTAACCTCTTTGTAAAAGGACCGGTAGGACAATTGGACAAGGGTAACAAATTAACCCTGTCTCTACTTTGAAGTGGATGTAGGTCAATAGCAGTACACTTTTACAGCGGACCCGGTACAAGCCCGGCTTAGTTGTTGAAGTAGGCACAATTTGGTGATCTGCGGCTTAACCAACTGTCGCGAACTATTCTCATTTATTAACGATTTTCATTTTCGTACAAATCCAGAGGTTCTTGATCGTACTCGTTTGAGCCATGTTTATAACTTTGATTATATTTGTCGAGCAGTTATGTTTGTTGCAGAACCGCTTCGCTTATTAACGTTAAAAGTTTTTGCTTAATATTTTCTTGCGGTTCGGAGGGAGGATACTCCCCACTCTATTTCGGAGGAAAAGAAAACAAGTAGATACTTAAACATTTAACCGCATGCCTCAGGAGTTTTGCTCTCAGGTAGGTAGTATCTAGCTAAATAGGAGAAAAAGGAGGAACAGAATAGCCTTAATTATGAAATGAATGACCCTGCTCCAATTTACAAAGAAAGGTAAATAGTTTCTACGTCGCTGTTAAAGAGCATTTAGATGCTCGTACTTCTCATTTCCATGTTTTCTACAGAACGTAGCTTGCAGGTCGTACTCGAATTAGTGTTCATAGTCTGAAATTAATACGGTCGGTAATGAAACTCCTGATAGTATTCAACTTGTAAGTGTCTTTAAATTGTAAGTGCGAAATGAAAACCAACACTAATGCCGGAGAGCTAATGAAAGTATTATGACAGAAAAATTATTATTATAAACAGTTCATTAACAGTACATTATGATACATGTGTGCTATGTTGATCATTATGCTCGAGGCGGTATTATTCGCGCGAGCCGCAGGCGAGTGCGATAAGAAAGCCGAGAGTCTAATGATCAATGCATACGCGTTTCATACGACGTTTTTCAACACACTTGCGAGGAAAAAAACAGACTTGTATTGTTAAATATTAACTTGTATGGAAAATGGCGCGCTAGTTTTGTCTTTCCGCATAGTCAGCACTAGCAATGCGCGCGCAAGTGTAAATAAAAGCACTGACCACAGAGCATGTAAAAAAAATTGTAAAAAAAAAAACAATTGTAGTTTAGTTAGTATGGAATTAGAAAGTACTATTGGCATAGTGAAATATACCTACATTAGTTCAGTGAGAATCCGCAATGATAGAACGCCAGTCAGGGTCTTTTCCGTTTGGTTTCGGGTAGGGACCACGGACAATTTAAGGTGGATAATTAAAATTTTCTTACGTTTTTTGTAATTTGCAGGTCAGTATCAGGTTGCATCTTGATCAAATATGATTCGCGACTATAATATACAGAGCGTTAGGTTAAACGAGGGACATACTTTGAGGGGTGTTAGTACTCATGAAAATGAACAACTTTTAATATGGGATTAACCCTGAAATCGCGAAAAAAAATCAGCCGTTTCCTACATTTATGTTCGCATAGCTCGTCAAAATGTACTGAACAGCTGATTTTTTTTTGCGATTTCAGGTTCGGCCCCATAGTAAAAGTTGCTCATTTTCATGAGTACTAACTCCCCTCAAAGTATGTCCCTCGTTTAACCTAACGCTCTGTATATGTATTTACAGAATTATAGTCATTAGAATAGAATCTTTCTAGTTAGATTTTTTCCCTAAGAACTTTTCCATAAGAAAGATGTATTAATGATTCGAATGATTATAATTCTGTAAAGATGTAGGTACCTGTTAGAGTCGCAAATCATATTTTGATCAAGATACAAACCTGACACTGACCTGAAAATTGCAAAAAACCTAAGAAAATTTGAATTTCGCGGTAGACCGCGAAATTCTAATTTTCTTAGGGTTTTTCGGGCAATTTAAGGAGAATGCGCAGTGGTAGACCACTGCGCATTCACCTTAAATTATCCGAGGTCCCTGCGCATTCACCTTAAGGTAAATAAATATTAGTTAATTTTGGGACCAAGGACAATACAGACTAAAAAAAAAAGTGAATTGATGAGATTAATAAAGCGCGCATCTCCGACTAGTAAACAGTTATCTGTGGAAATAAAGCACATGTGGATTAAAGTAAAGAAAAAGCACGCGTTTTTTATACACTGCATTATGGACCTAAAAGCGGTTCAATAAGAGCCACTTTACGAGCAAGTGTGTTGAAAAAAATATATATGAATGTAATGACACGGTACGGTATCTATTCTATCGGCAGCTGTAAATACACACTATTTTACAGTGGCAATTTCAAATTTCAGTCTAGTGTATTTCAAAGACTTTTCTGCACTAACATAAATCTTAAACAAGAGTGGATCGTAAGAAGTTCTCGGTGTATCTACGCCTCCACAGACATGTAATAATGTGGGTCCGATTTCCCATTTGTAAAGAAAAAGGAAAATAAAACAACCGTTTCGGATCCAGTGCGGTGCTAATGTGGGTCACGAGAAGTCGCGACCGCACGAGTCCGTACGAGACCGCACGAGTCCGTACGAGACCGCACGAGTCCGCACGACTACGCGACTGTCTGTGTCCCGTTCAGTATTCACTACTCACTATTCACTTTCGATATGTTAACCTATAGGTCTCCTACAAATAACGAAGGTAGAATCACTTTCAATTGGCGATCAGATTCAAATTGGTTATGTAAAGGTTAGGTAACGGGTTATGGTCATCTAAGATATCGCTTCATCTTGTATTCGGACCGAATACAACAGGACAAGATGAAATACCGAATAATTCGGTATTTCATCTTGTCCTGTTTCATTTGAAAGTAAGTGTGCTCACAGCACCGCTTCCGTTGATTCATGTAAATACTAAACGCTTAGCTAATCAACCTGGTTAAGCAAAACAAGAAAACCAAACTCCGAACAAAATAATAACCACACAGAAATACAGCGCAGAGACAGACATCGCACAGACAGACACTAAGTACGTCTCTCTGCTAGAGACGCAGCGATTTGCTTAGTTACTGTATATGGGTGGTGTATATCTATCGTATTATGCTGTATTTAAAATGTTCTGTACTTGTAAGCGCCCGTTCACATGGCGCTGCAAAAACTAAGCTAACTAACTACTAACACCTAGAAGAATGTTTCCGTCATATTTATAACGGTTGTCATGAAAATCTGTAATTTTCGCAAAAAACGCTCTGTATTTAGACATAACGGCCGCATGTGGTGGTCACCACACTTTTAGGAAACCGTAGCTTTACCGTAAGATCGTAAGATATTTTACGGTAAGTAAAAATTAAATGCTTTATCAAACAGCCATGTGATCCCAAAATTATACAGTGAAACGTCGTACTGTTCATTGCAAGGTGAACGTCTCATAAATAGTAAATTCCTTTCCAGACACCTGATGGTCCTGATGATAGTGCTCGCTCGCTAGCATCGTCTTCACACCGTCACAGGAAAGTGCGATCGCACGCCAGTAGTCTCCATTCCAGCGTTAAATTGAGTCTGAACTGTGCTGCCACGTATTACCGTCTCATATATGTGGTTCAATAATGTCTTCAGTCACAACTAATCTCAAGGGAAACATACACTCGCAATGCAATAAACGCATTAACTTATCGTATATGTAGCTAAGTTAGGTTTGCTCTGAGTTGAATGGTAGTGTTTCTCTAGCTAAATAATGTAGTTCAATCGGGTCGTATTAGACGTAAGACACATAGCTTATTAAGGACTTCATTTGTCTTTAACTGAGTAGCATGCCCTTTTCAGATTCGCAGGTTAAATCGTCAGTGGTCGACGGGAGCGTGTCCCTACTCCGGTGGTATTAAGTTGAATGCTGAGATTCTTCACCGGAGATCCATTCATTTGGCCTATAACAGATTTAGAGCTCTTTGTTAGTTATCGGGCCGAGGCTCTTCGTCCGTCTTGACAAATTCCTTCCACCGACTTTATTAATGGCTTAAAGGATCAAAATACACAACCTGTTTTAATACTACGGAGGTATTGCGATGAGCTGTTCTTAGTGTTTATTTAGAACCGCTAAATACGATAAAACGAAGTCCTTTGTCTGGGTATTCAATTAGAAGTTCATTTTCATCAATTGGACAGATTTTAACGCGGTTTTCACAACCTTCACAGAATTCTGCAAATTCTCGAGAAAGGTTGATGTTTAAAATAATAATTTTCTTATTCTATTGAACGGAGGGACCACGATCACTTGACCCTGGACTTCTTTAGGTTATTAAAATTAAAATGAGGACGATATTAATTAACATCGCAATAGGTATAATTATGAAACAAAATTTTCACACGGTTATTGCGCAGATGTTATTTATGTACGAGATTAGAACACACAAAACCTGGGTACATTATATCATTACCTCCAAGTAAAAACAAATTACTGTTTTTAACGATTTATTTTCAACCAACAATAACAATGTAATTACAGAGGCCATGTATAAGTGGCAAGATTGCAAGTTTCAGGACTTCAGGCAGTTGTGTGTTTCGTGCTAGTCGTTAAATTGAAGGAAAGCAGTTATTACGAGGACCCGCGACCACTGTTTATGCACTAAGATACTCCAAGCCGACTTTAATTGCTGTTGCTGAACGTGACTTTAAATTTAAAACGGAGTTCCTGCCAGACCAGTTTTATGAATGCTGTCTGTATTATCTCGTCAGCTTTAGACGTGAATACTGCTGCATCTGCACACTGAGCCAACCCTTTTCGTTTATTAGCTTCGACACCTGGGCAGCTGGGCTGCCCTTTTCAGAGACCGCTACAAAAAACCTAAAAAGACATGCCAAGTCATGCCATCATTCGCGAATTCAACAAAGGCGTATCAAATAATCTCTATACTGGTTTTTGCTTCCACTCAAAAGGGCCAAATAAAGGACTGTATTCAAAAAAGTCCGACTTCAATTATTGTAGGGTCATTCATTATAACACGTTTCGGAACTCTTTCTGAAAATGTACCCTAATTACTTATTTAATATTCAGGTTGGGAGAGGTAAATAACAAAGGTATTCAAGTACCTACTTACATACAAGTCAGTATTCCGTTTTAACAATTATGAAAAAAGATAAGTAACAGCTGCCACACGCAGTTTTTGTAACGAATTTGTAATCTTCAATAAAAAACAGATTTAGGTTGCTTCTGGGCGTTACCCGCAACGTCTTTAGTAAATAATGAGCGGGAAATGTTAAAATTTACAAATTAAAGTCGTTTCAATAATGATAAAAAACGAAAAGTTTTTACCAAAAAATTTCGTTTCTTACCAAATTGGGCAGATAAAAGATTAGTACCTACCAATGTATAACAATTCAGATGTCAGTATAACAGCGAATAAACGAACAAACACATATTTAAACCCTTTGAGGACGGGATCATACGTGTAGCCGCACCGCAACCGCAGCGCACTTGAGCAACTCGATCCAAGCGCACGCAACTCCTCTATTTCTGTTCAACTATGCCTTGACATCTGTGTATGAGCCATTGAGCGGGCACTCGAAACACATCAATACATTATTAGGTATATTTATAAAGAGATCAAAGGCCTCGGCCCAATCTATTTCGTATAAATTCCTTTCAATCTAGTTACTTGTACCTTCTCCAGTACAGATAAGGAGAAAAGTTTAGATCTGGAAAAGGAGAAAATTGAAGGTCAGATGTGATGTCAAAAATATAAATTATACATCTTACTTTTCCTAAAAAAACATTCTTAAACACGATAGGGTAAATTGACCCTTGTTGAACCCACTGTTTGCTTGGGATGATCAAAGCACCATTTGACTCGAATATCCAGTAAATCCCGTGCCAATAAACAGACTAATAAGTTCTTTTAAAGTTTTGTGGACATTTCAAGTTCGCGAATAAATAGCTTCACGCCTAAACATGTTTGAACGATGAAAGCGTCTCGTCATTTGACAAGTTAATATTGGAATAAGAAATCGATGTTTTAGAAGACCAGCCAAGTGCGAGACGGATTCGTGTACTACGGGTTTCGCACTTACTTGCTGGCTGCTGGCTGGCACATAGAGCAGGAGCCGTATTATAACGTTCGAATGCCATCATGATTCCAGACCGAAAAAAAAACCGGCCAAGTGCGTGTCGGGCCACGCACAGTGTAGGGTTCCGTTACTACGGAACCCTACTAACGGGCTACTGCCCGTTATCACAATGTAGTACGAATCTGTTGTTCTTTATTCTGAATATAAAAAATAAAAATAAAAAACATATTTTCTTTTTCAATGCAAGTCTTTAATCGTTACAAACAAGCAACTACTTCATCTTAGTCACTCTAAAAGATTAATGCTAAGGATTTTGTATTTGGTACAAAATTATCGAACACCCAAGTTCAGTGACTATTACTGCTAAACTAATAAAGTTATCTTAACCGCTATACTTTTCCTTTAAAGTTCATGAAATGCACTATCATCGTGAAATTTTCCAGATTTTTCATGCCAGCAGTTTAGCTTTTAGAAGGGGGGGGGGGGGGACGCCCTACTGGAACAAAATATTGCACTTTAAAGTTTAATTACAGCTTTCTAGTACTAAAGGTCTCTTAGCAAAACTTTGGACAGACAGACAGACAGACGGACTGGACGAAACTATAAGGGTTCTTTGTAGGAACTACGGAACCCTCAAAAGGATGGTGCTAACGGTCATGCATAGCTCCTTTTTTCGCTCTCTCCGGCACCAGGAACAAAAACAGTTGGAAATTCATTTTTTCCGAAGTTTCCTGTATAGGTAGATAGACACTTCCTAGACCTACGGTGAAAAGATAACACTGTGATAGACGAACAGACCTTACATAATATAGTGTCGTTGGCACCCTTTCAGCACAAACCCTAATTAAACTGATGTCTAAAAAATATACTTTGAAATGCCAAAAGTAGATTGGTGGGTATATCAAAGCATTATATTAACCCTTGAGGTTGTAATCGGGGGTCGTATTAGTGAGCCCTTTACGTCATTCCTAGATAATATCTATATATCACTTTAGAGGAATCGCTCTCCTTTGTAATAACAGACGTCTGTTGGCGCCGAAGCATTAATTAGTGATGGTATCATGAGTTGTAGTACGTTGTGACGAGGAGACGACCATAGGGGTGAGATATAACAGGCATTGATTATCTTCACTCGAGCCTTCAGCTCAGGTTGCCTAGCAGAGCCTGTATACACTTACATGCAATACAATTTCCAGCTGAGGCCTTGTGTTATACAATACTGCGAAGACGAATAGATCTTTCAATTAACTGTAAGTCATCTCCGGACCCAGGTTGGCCGAAGCAAGGAAATCCTGTTCAGGTGGAGATTCATAGAATCATGGAGTGTTCGTGGAGTGTAAATGTGGTGCTGTTCTACAAAGGATGGGACACTCAATTTTAGACACTAGACACTCAACACACACTTAAAATCAATACTTACACGAATAAAACGTACCACCGATTTTTCGTCTGAAAAGTTTAGTCTAATTTAGAGAGGTTTGAACATACACAGTTCTATAATCCGATAAAAGTTCGAAAAAACTTTCAGTTGTTGTTATTAAAACTTCTTTAATTGAGACCTCCATGATGCAGGCTCCTCCATGATCGGGAATTCAATAAAAACAGATTGTTCTAGAGCGCTGAAGTTGAATAAAATACTTTCTCGTTCACATTTACATGAATATCGACTAATATGTATAAAAATGTTCGAACAATGTAAGATAAATAATTGTTTGTACCAGTACTCACCGACGATACTAATCGTCGATGAATATTGTTAACAGCTTTCGAAAATTATTTATGACACCCGTATTTATCATAGACTCCAATTGTACAATTTCCACGATCCAATATCATGAACACACAATAATGCGAAATAAACAGTTATTTGCATGAAGGAATAATACGAGTACATAGGTACGAATTTAATAAACTTGTAATTTACTGTTTTATTCTGTGTAAGGTTGGATATTAATTGAAACCCCTCGACAATATAAATGAAAGCGTTCATTATCGAAATTGTTTTAAACAATCGCTTTTGCTATATTGATGAATACCTATCCTATATTAGTTAAATGGATACCATCCTCATAGAGATGCGAGGTCGATATAACAGGGCCTTTTGATGCAGGCTTTTCATTATTTAAAGTATAAAAACATTTATTTAATTCGTTGGGTTTTGTATGTTATTTGTTTAGTTAGAATTGTATTTTAAGCGAATCGTCAGAAAGCAGAGGCGGCTCACAAACAACGCAGTGGTTAGTGAAAAGGTCTGTGGCGGGTGCGTAATCTTTTCTCCATGTACCAAATCCTACCCTATTACCCTTAACGGTATTCTTATTAGGGGGAGCTTCGCTCAACCGCTTGCCCATCGTGGTCTGCCCCCTCCCACACAGACACACACGCATAATAAGAACTTTATTCTATTTAAAATCTTGCTTTGAATATCAATGGCGGGTCGAATAAATGCGCCGGCCGTCTTAAGTCTCCAATGTCTATGCTATGAACGAGGTTGTGCCATCGTCCTTTGTAACGCTGTTGTTACCACACACGTGTCGTCGTTACAATGGTTAATGGTACCTACCTACAAGGTAGGTAATCTACCGAAAAATTAATGTAGCTTTAGGTATACATTGCGGTCGAGGACGAAAGCTTTTTAACGGCTATATAACTCTTTACGATAAAAGAAAAATATTACCTACTAACGCTCACACGTGTATGTCACCCTTTATAATATGATCCCATACTTGAATGGGTGCGAAAGGAATCCTATTGCTCTCGTTCAATCCACCGTTCTATTGAATTATCGTTTGTTGTCCCCTAAAGTTGGTGTAAAATGTGTTCTCAAACCGGATTAATATAATGTGCGATGATAAAAACGTTGTAGAATTGCGACGCAGTATTTCGTCTGTTCTTTAATATCAGCAAGATGTATTCGTAATACGACGCAATTTGCGCTGTGATTCGGGACCCTCGGGGCAGCTGTGCTGTACAGACCTTTGCTTTTGACGCCATTGAGGCAAACTGAATATCTTTCTTGGGGTGTGTCGTTCACAAAAGAAATAGCTACCTATACAGAGTATTCAACGTCGCAATGCCGCACTTTGCATAGTAAAAAATGCTAAAAGACGCAATAATAATTGACGTCAGCCTGAGCTGAAACTGAGTACAAATATTCAGTTTTTCCTTTTTAGTACTTCACAAAAGAGATTTTGAATACCTAGATCTCACAGAAATGTTCACATGAAGTTTTTTTCGACGTGTCCTACTTACAACTGTTTCCAAAGCGGTAACTACTGCATCACATCCTGTTTAACCCTAACGAAAAGGCTAACCAACTTTTGTTAAATAAAAGTTCTACGTAGCATGACTGGCAAAGAACTGGCTAAATACACTTGTTCAACTGAGCTTCAATAAGCCGACCGGACGAAAAAATCTACCCATCAACGCTATTTGACTACAAACTTAATTGATTCTTGAAACTAATTTCGAGTCCATTGACTATTGTCTGTCCGTTTTTGCATATTTTATGTATAATTAAAATTTTGGCATTGACATCTGAGAGGTACGAACCTCTTATTAATGGGTGCTCGTAGTTTCGTACAATTCAAGCATAGAATTTGATTCGATATTAACATTCCTACATTTTAGAGACATTAAACGAAATTGACATTTTAAAGTAGTTGGTATTCGAGGGTAATATAAATAGCTACGTGACTGCTAAAGTAAAGAGTCGCGGTCAAGTCACAAGTAATTCAAAAAATTTCGAGGAACTCCATGAAATGTTAGTACAATATCATTAGGCCATGACTATGTGTTTTTCCGTTGAACCCGTATCCAGAGGGAATATAGAGAAATCAATTTGTGCCGCGTCGTCGTCATGTAAAATAAAGGGATATAAAGAGAAGCTCCTACAAATGTGTTTCGGAGATAAATAATAACGATAAAGTCCCTCGATTTGACCCACCGAGAAGATTCTTTATATAACGCCTTATCTCATTGTACTCGAGCCGCACACAAAAAAGACCATCGCTAGCCTTTGTTATTCGTGGAATCGAACTTGTACGATGAGTCCCGATGATAGGTACCTACATAAATAACAATCTCATTTAATCCTGTAATACCTTTTGCCTACCCAAAGCACTCAATATTAGGTACCTACCTAGCCCAACCCCATCGTATGAATTCCATTTGTATTTATTAAGTAAAGAGTCTCTTTTTGCAAGAATATTTACAGAATTATAAGTAATCACGATAAAGATGTAGGGAAATAGAAAATTGAGGAAGGCCCTGATAAAATTGAATATGTCATAAACATTATCGAACGAGGCTTGGCAGTGATTTTATTAAGTCGGTAGCGATTTAATAATAAGGTAACATTGATAAATGACGCGACATGTTCAATAATATTACAGCTATTATTACATGTTAGGTATGATGGAAGTTTTGATGAAAACCCCTTTGTGGCCTGGTCAGTGGCGCTGACTTCTTAGTAGCAAGCAACAGGGAGTTATGTGCATTCACTTGAAAATATTTCTACGAGTGAATAGAAATCGTGCAAACGTATCTAAAGCTGGTACCGTGTCCACTTCGCTCACGCTCGATCTCCTGGGATAAGGTGGCACTCACGAGAACTCGGATTGTTCAATTCTTACAATTTTACTTTCCTCTTTTAACGTTTAAAGTATTCCGCATAATACACTCACGACGACAGCATATATTTCGTAGTTTTATCCATTTCGCATATCGTTTTTCAAAGGCGGGCTGCCTGACAAATTACATTTTTGTTCGGGTGTCCCGGAATCTGAGCATAAAAGGCTCGTAAATCTTGATGCATTTTTCATGCTTGGTCAAGCTCGTAAAACGATGACCTAAGTACAAACTTCGGTGTCCATAAGTTTCATTACTTTATTGATGCGTGTGATGAGAGCAGTTTACGGTTTGATTTTTTATTTTTTTCTGAAATCTCAACTAGGTACCTGATGAATTTTAATCGTAAAAGTTTAATAAAGGCAGCTTTTCTATCCTTTTAGAGACTTCACAATAAACCATCCTTTTATTATTCATCTAGCGTTGAAGGCAATATAAGGAATACGGAATATTTAATTAGTAAAGTTTACGATATATGTATGCATCGTAACGCTCTGCGTATAAGCTGAGGCCACACTCAGGCCACACCAGAGACAAAGCTCCCGATAGAATTATTTTTTATGAGCTCGTTTATTACTTAGCAAAAACCGTGTGGCAATATTGATATAAATTTGATAGCCTTTTCTCTCTAGTTCTTTTCTTCCTGTAAGAAAAATCGTTTTTCAAAGAACTATAATCAGCGCGGATTTCTCACATAAGTGCATGTTTACCAAGCTGAGACAGGGGCTCACATTTTATATATTATCTTCAAAGTGGGGCGAAATTCAAAGCAAATGCGAATAGAAGTTGAACGAGTTTCTGCCATTGTCGGTGTCGTTGTATCCTTTGTTGGCGCGTCTGATAGTACGAGGAGTAATGGTCTGTTCAGCTGTCCCTCACATAAGCTCCTAGATTTTTCGGTTGGTTCACATATGTAGGTATTCACTCACACAAATAGATTCCAATAAATTAAAATGCTTTGGTGCTTCCTTTATCAACGTTGAAACGCACTTGATAAATCTCATTTGCGTTTTCATTTGTAATTTCCCAATGAAGTGCGCGGTTCACAATCATTCAGATGCTTTATGCGTCTGTGCGGCGCGGCGGACGACTGTTTAATTAAGCCAACTCACGTCACCGACCAAATAAAGCGAAATTAGATTTGTTCACCAATTGTCAATAAAATAAATCTACGTGTATAATTACGTATCCTGTTCCCGTTATCCATAAAAGTGACGACAATGGTCGACAGTGGTCGTGGCCCGGCCAGCGATTTCCCGACTTTATGGGCGATGGCACAGAGTTAGTACGTGACAGTGGGCCGCCTGGCACGCCTGCGTGACTACGTGACCCGTCATCACGAAAAAATACATACATACCTACGAAATGCGATAAATTTGACTCTACATACGACCAGATAAAATAGTTTTAAATTCAGGCTTGATGAACTCAACCACGCGCTAAGACAAATGTTAGATGTGCTCCATAACGAATAGCTTTTATTAGCTCTCTTTTAGTTGAATCGTGAAGTTTTATACCAGTGGTTTTATGAAAATGTGTGCGATAAAATGAGAAGACAATCATTTGAACAACGCAGATAAAAATTAAACTATTGTTTATCTTACATGTCATTGTTTGTCTCTTCTCGAATTTCTACTAAGTAATGTATGCTTCACGAAGTTCAAAGACTAAGTAATGCTAGTGTTCGAAGGAGTCTGTGGTCAAATAGTTAATAAAAATATTATAATAACAAGACCGGTGAGAATTCTGTAATGAGAAAAGTTCGGTCTTGGAATTAATAAATTACATGAAGTTTTTAGGGTTCCACCGGCCGATGAACCTGTTTAATATGAATTTCATAAGTTGAGTAAGTTTTTGGTAGAAGATATTGTGACCTAATTGACCTCAACAAGATGTTAAAGACTAAGTAGTTGCTATAAGTATTTTAAGATATATAGCAGGTCCAAGGTAGACCTACCATATCGCGTCATAATTTAAATTATCTCTATGTAAATGAGTAGGTACTTTATATGAATAAATAATTTAGATTCTATCTAAAAGTACTCCTTTAAAAATGTTTAGTTAACATATCACGTCGAGAACACGTCAGCCGTAAAAGCTTCTGAAGACAGCACTTTATTAATTTTGATGCACGCAGTATCAAGTTAGGCGTCCCTGGTACTGTATAGATACATATATCCGAATAGTTAGTACCTTGTTATTTTCTGCTTTCAGTGTTCCGCATCAAAGGCTTCCCTGTAACAGAATTTCGCAAAACTAGGAAAAGCTTTCGCTGGTTGGCTTCACTAGCAAATTGGCACTAGGTTGCTCTTATATAGGTACGTCCCACGTACCTATGCTAGGAACACACATGTCCAGGTAATTACTTACTCGCTGACGTCGCCGGAAATGCAGTCCCAGTTAAATGTGGCGTTAATGTCCGCCTGTGATGGGGAATCCTATAACATAATATGTGTGCATAAATAACTTTATAAAAATTACCGTTGCCATGCCATGTCACTGATCTGAAAAAAGTAACGCGATTACAAGAACAAAATTGTCACAAGTAGGATTTAGCAGGCCTGATGAACATAGATTTTAATGACTGATATAATTGATTAGATACAGAAAAATAGTACGATTTCATATCTATTGAGCACGCCCACCGCTTGCGATGAGTTTGCCCTCCCTGATCTATGCAATACTTATAGCGTTTACTAGCAGATAGTACTGGCTGATGGAGCCTCGGGATTGAATGCAGCGTTGGACCAGCATCAGTCTATGGTGGACTTTATCCTCGCTGTAGTATTTAATCGATCTATTACATAGCTGATTATTTTGTTAGCTGTAGACTTTGAAAGGGAATTTAATATTGTTTTGTTGATCGTTAAATGGTTTACCATAATTATTATTATCAAAACAATTACACCACAAAATTGTGTAATGTGATCCAGATGATTCACAAAGGAATACCAATGTTATTATACGTTTGTACTCACACTGAACGCAGATATTTATTCTATGCGCGTAAATCCTTTAATAAAATGAGTGAATTGAAAAGGTGTATTTGGTTTTATTCACAAAATTAGCGAGTATAGTTTTAAAGCTAGATTTGCTTGCCAAATCTGTCTGTAAAGTTAGGATTTTAACATAAGTTGTCTGTTCAAAATAAAGAGATTTCTTGAAATAATACAATAATACCGAAGTATGTTTGTGTAAGTGGAGTTTGTTATCGTACAAAATGTTTACGACTCTAAATGCCAGCAGATATAGTGGAAAGAAAATAGAAGGTCAAGGTCAGGGTTTACTACGGGGGTAAGTTGTAGTCGGCCCTCTGAGCTTATAATAACAAGGGTAACTAAGTTTATACTTACAAAAGTAGACTTATTCGGAAAATCTCGGTGTTTTTCCGACAACGTATTGAGTAAGTAACTTCACGCCTATAAATATGATGAATGTTGGCACCGCAATAATGTGAATTCAGAGATGGTAACAGGTAACGTGCGAGTGTCAAGATAATGAGGCTGGATTGCCCATTCGGCATCGTCTCTGACGTATCCTGTTTGCGTCAGCTGAATCCTGCGCAGCATATTAAACAGAGCACATTCTGTTTTCTGCTTTCACTTCACGATTAGCATAAAATAGCTTAAGTTATCAGGACAACATTATGGATTTAATAAGATGAGATGTGGAAGAATGTGCTTACATAAAAGGGAGGGTAATATTGAATTTGAAATTCAAAAAACGACATTGTAATAACAATAAGCTTGTTAAGAAATTCAAAGCTGGTATGCCCGCCATCCCAGTAACCCGTTAAACCCTTCGGTCTGTGGAGCTTGGATTTATTCAATTGTTCGACAACATAGTGGCAATGTCCTGCTCTTCTAAATACCTGATCCATATTCACGAGACGTCCCCGGACGAAGCTGTCTACTGGCGTATTACTGGCGCTAGTCGCCCAGACACAAGTTGTCTGCTATTGTGTTAGAATTAATACAATAAAGGCACGGTTTTTTTAAAATGAAATAGCTCTTTTACCAACCAGGTAATTCATTGTTCGTTTTGTTAATCTTATGGCATCTTTATACCTATCTACTACTACTATCCCCATACTTCCCGTGGGTGTCGTAAAAGGCGACTAAGGGGCGTACCGGAGAATGGGCAGCAGCGTTCTCTATGCATTCCACCACCATACCATACTGCGATCGCCAACCCGCCTGCCAAGCGTGGCGATTATGGCAAACCCCCCCTTTTTGGGGAGGCCTATGTCCAGCAGTGGACATCTTTCGGCTGAAATGATGATGATGACTACTACTATCTATCTATCTACTACTACTACAAAATAATTGACAAAATATACAATTTGATAATTCTAGGACCAAGTAAAGTAAACAGAACCCTTTACTGGACGATGTGTATGCCTTCCTATAATATTACTGTGTCGGCCATCCGTTAGCCAGTTTACGAGAAGATATGAAATGTGTCCCATGAATGTGGTACACAACTTGTTTGTTTGGTACTGTTTCTATACAGTTGATAAAACAACTGAGCTTCACTTTACAACTTTGTTTAACAACGAAATAACAAAGTTTTGCGGCCTGAGGCGGTTCATACAGAGAATAATAGATTTTATTACGGCACCAATCACCTGCTGAAGAAGTAGGTACATTGCTTTGAGAAATTTAGAAGCAAAACGATTTCCATAGTTATTTTAACGATAATAAGTTAATTAGGACTGGTAAACATTTTAATAAAATTTCTCTGAATGGTCTTTGTGTGTTGGACTTATGTCTCCCCAATAAGCCTAAAATACCTCATTGCGGCGGATTTTCATCGTTAAAGAAAAAATATTCTCTATTAAAAAAAAAAAAACTAAAAGAATATGCGGAGTGTTTTGTAATAACATCTTAAGAGCGCGTATTCGATTTAGCGCAAGACAAAATCTAAACGTTTGCTAGAACGACGTAACTTAAACTTACTTACTACTTCGACGTAGCCTAAACTAAAAACTTAAAACAAAAAGTGATACGTCCTGTCGCTGGCACGTACTGATCGGTAAAGGATTGCGCGCGATGATTTATAGTGTTTTTTTAAATAATTGTCTCAAATAAATGAGTGTAAATAATGGTCTGAAAAAAATTCAGAATATTTAGCATTACCTTTATTTTCATAAAATAAATATATTAGTTATGTTTCTATTCAACTACTCGTGAAAAAAATAGTTAAAATGAATCGATTTCGTAATTTTTAAATATTGTATTTTAATATCTAATAGCAATATTTTCGTAATTTTAGCTCTGTGTTGCACTTTGAGACTATATGTCCTGTTGGAAAAACGCATAAAATAAAATATTTTGGCACATTATAATGGTTCTATTCGTCCTGAAAGATAACTATGACGTCTATTTTCGTACAACAACATGCAAGGATTGTCTTAGCTTTCAAAAACCGTCATTAAAAATTACACTTTTACTTTGTAGTGCACTAAATCAAGACTTAGTCTTTCTTCAAATAATCTGCTCACATCATTGCGATATTGCCCTGGAAAAAGCTCGAAAATGCGATGTTTTCGTCGCGAATCGAATACAGAGCGTGTAATACCTAGTACAAGGGAATATTCCAAATTAATTATTGAACTCGAATTTCTTGTTGTTTCTTATGCTAATTAAATAATGAGGGAACATTATTTAATTAGCTCTTTAGAGCTTTGTATAACCTGCATAATCAGCCTATAACGTTCCCACTGCTGGGATAACAGGCCTCCTCTCTGTTAGAGGGAGCGGGCCGCTATCCACCACGCGGGCCAGTGCTAGAATTTTTGGTTCTAGGTCATGCAGGTTTCCCTCACGATGTTTTCCTTCACCGTTAGAGTGAGAGAGAGGTTAGAGCTTTACAAAATGATTATTTATATACTTGCGTAAAATGCCCCTTCCGTACCGAAGAAAAGTTCCACAAAAGAATATCATACCTACTAAATCCTGTGTACCTAAATCTATCTTCCTTGTCCAAAGTCACCGTGAACCCTTCTTAGTTCAGATAATATCTTTGTAATGTAAATTAAAATTAAAATAAGCTTCGCGGTCTTGATGGAAGTAACAAAAGAATTTCATTTTTTCATTAAGGTGCGAATAAATATTTCGGAATTCGCGTAATGGATGCCGCTTAGTTGGCGCGTCAAAATGCCTTTTGTTATCTGGCCGTTATTTTTCAGGGGTTTTGATTCCGCGGACAAAGCGAAGCACATATTTCACAAGACTGTAATCTCGTGCCAAGTTCACAGGACTCGAGCATTTTTTTACACTTACCGTGTTAATGGGCGGATTAACAATATTTTTACCTGTTACGACCTTAACATAGTTTTATTGCCGATAAATTATGGTGGGTAATTAGAGTACATTTCAAGTCTTGGATCTCTAACAAGCTCTTTCCCCTTCAGACGGAAACCATAAGTTATCGCTGTTAACTAAGCCATAAGGAAACTTAGTTTATCTTAGATTAACGGAGGAAGTACCTACCTGCCATTGGATTAAGAACAAGAATTGTGTAATGCTGATCAGCTGCTAAAAGATTAATGAAAATATAACATGACAAAGTATTGCACTTGTATTCCCCAGACGTTTACCTGAAGTACACCCGCATTTCGTCAGTTACGTCTAAGTGGCGAAATTTGGGGGTGGTCAAAGGCTGCTACTGAAAAAATCCATATTATTTTTCCTCACCCGTCAGTACTTTTCCCGACCCGAGAATCGTACCCACGACCTCGTGCTCAGCAGTAGCGCTGGTGACCACTAGACCAACGAGGAAGTTATAATATTGTTATTAACAGACCACGTATAGCAATCGTCTCAATAAAATGTTTCCAGTCCTGCACCACAATTGCGTATTTAATTGTACGGATTGTAATTGGACGGTGGTAGCCTCCATCTGTGAGACCGTGATGGTCAAGAAGGAGGCCGCCGAGCGGGATCGGGAGAGGGCTGATCCTGCTCGCAGAAGGAGACGTCGGGGTGGCATTCGCCTTGGCGCCTAATTCGCCGAAACCCGCTTACCAAAATAGGTAGGTAGGTGGACATTTGAGGTCGCGGGCGCACAGAGTGGGGACTCTGTCCGCTCACCAAGTGACCGCAGGGAAGATTGTGGCATAGTGGTCACGTGCTGCCATGCATACTACCTTACAGGCGCCTTACAGGCGTTGCACGGGGGGTTCCGGAAATGGTCTTTTAAGAGGAACCGGGGCCACCCCTATGTGCTGAGGGTGATCAACGGGGTGGTTTTAGTAAGGTAAAAATCCCACACTCCCTGACCTCCCTCCCCCGAGGTCGGGTGCCTTTTGAAGGTTTCCCCCCGAAAAAAAAAGGTACTAACGCGACAGGAAATTAATAGTGGCTAATCAAACGGCGCCGATGCGATTTTAATAACTACTTGTCTGGAAATACCTGCCTTTGTCTTTGGATGGAATGTGTCTGATTGTTACTTACATTTTCAGATATTCCCGTTTCAATTACTAAATCACTAAACTCATCATCTTCTGTTGCTGAGTCTATCCTTAAGGAAAATGTTAATGGTTGCGATTCGGAATTTTATTTTGAATATATTACCTGTAGAGATATAATAAAAACATTTCACACTTTAAATGTAAAAAAGACTGCAGATCTGTGGGGTAATTCTGTAGAAGTAGCTAAGTCTATTATTGACATTGTAGCACCTACTCTAGCTCTTATCTTTAATAGTTGTATTGACAATAGGGAGTTTCCTGACCTCATGAAAAATAGTAATAATACCTTTGTTTAAATCAGGTAGTACATCAGACCCCACAAATTACAGACCTACTAGCTTCTGCCCGCGACTTCGTCCGCGTGAAATTTCACCCTCCCCCCATTCACCCAGGGTTTCTCGAAATTCCAATTTCGAAAAACCCTTTCTTAGTGGATACCTACTCTTCACAAAGAACACACACTCCAAATTTCATGTCTCTAAGACCAGTGGTTTAGGCTGTGCATATCAGTCAGTCAGTCAGGACTTTGAATTTTATATGTATAGATTTCTGTACTACCTATCTTTAGTAAAATTTTTGAGAAATTAATTTTAAACCAAATGCAAGGATTTTTTAATAAACATAAATTACTACATAGCAAACAGTTCCCTTTTACAAGCGGTCGGTCAACTACTGATTGAAGGTTGAACTTTCAGGACATATTTATAATGCATGGGAAGATAAATGCGATGTCTTGGGCATCTTTTTGTGATTTGTCCAAAGCATTCGATTGCGTTCTTCACGAAACGTTAATCAGGAAACTCCGCCACTACGGGATCCGGAACAATGCTCTGGATCTTTTTACTTCATACTGGAGTAAAAGGATTCAGAGCGTTGCCGTTAAAGAAAAAAAAAAAAAGTAACAATGGGAGCCCCACAGGGCTAAATTCTTGGTCCTTTCTTGTTTCTTATTTATATTAATGACTTGCCGTACCTCATAAAGGATAATCATGATATAGTGTTGTTTGCAGATGACACTTCTCTTTTGTTTAAACTTAAACGTCAGCAGTTGGTTACTGACGATGTAAATAGCGCGATCTCGAAACTCTACTGGTTCAATGTTAATAATTTGCTTCTAAACGAGAAAAAAACCAAATGCATTAAGTTTACGCTACTCCACGTTACGCAGGTGAAAACTAATGTGTTGATAAAGGGCGAGGAATTGACTTCTGAAGACAACACAGTATTCTAGGGTATAACTTTGGATGCTATGCTATTCTAGGGCATAGCTTCAGTGGGGTCCACATATAGATAAATTGTCAAAAAAGCTAAGTTCCGCAGCATACGCTGTTAGAAAAATTTGTAATTTAACTGATATAGAGACTGCCCGTTTAGTGTACTTTAGCTATTTTCATAGTGTAATGTCGTATGGTATTCTATTGTGGGGAAATGCCGCCGATATTCAGACTATCTTTGCTTTGCAGAAGCGAGCTGTTCGATCAATTTATAAATTAAGTCCGAAACAATCTCTCAGAGACAAATTTAAAGAGATTAATGTAATGACTGTGCCTTCTCAGTATATTTATGAAAATCTTTTATATGCCCATAAAAATATAAAATTGTTTAAAAAATACAGTGATTTCCATTATATAAATACTAGAAACAAACACAAATTTGTCGTACCTGCAACAAGGTTCAAGAAAATAGGTGGCTCGTTCAGATGCCAATGTGTATGCTTTTATAATAAACTACCAAGCCACGTTCACGATCTAAGCCTTAATAAATTCAAATCATTCAATAAACGTAAGTTGTGCCAGAAAGCCTTTTATACCGTTAGATTATATTGAGGTCAAAAAGGCTTGGGATTCAGCTGCTTCCAATTTCTGCATTTTGAATGTTTTTTTTTATATACACATTGAAAGTAATGATTTTTTTATAAACAATGACATTTGCTTACTTTGTAAAGTATTATATTTTATTTTTTGTGAATGTGAAGACGATGTGGGTAATTTTATTAATTTTATATTTTTTTTTATTATTCTCTCTGTTCTGTTAGTTTTTTTTCATGGTCTGGCAGTTTGAGTAATTTATGTGGCCTACCCAAATGTCCTTGCTTTGGTATTGTTCGTCGAATCGTTGAGCTCTTAAGTCTTGAGTTGAGCTGCACGATTTCTGACAAATGCGTGCACTGCCTGGACAGGTCCTCTCAATCTGTGTGGTTCTTTCCTCAAAAGACCATCTCAGACATCGATCTACATGGTCTTCATATAACCTGACCAAGATTATGTCTGGACTTTAAAAGTGACTGTGACCTCTGAGTTTGTTTCGGCCCTTTTTGTCAGAGTAGTCAGATAGGAAACGCCGACCTCATCTAGTTTTAAAAAAACATGATTGACGTGTTTGTACAAACCTACTTACAAAAATAAAATCATTTATCATTTCTACAGGAAATGTATATGGTATAAGGCATACCTTATACCATATACATTTCCTGACATAACAAAACAAAATATAAAAAATATAAAAAAAATATAAAAAAAACAATGGAAAAGTTAGAGACCATAGTCTCTAACTTTTCCATTGTTTTTTTTATATTTTGTTATGTAACATCACCCTTCTAAGTAGGTACCTACTTAACGTCGTTGTTTTTATGTTTCCTATAGAACGTTAAAACTGTTTCGCAACGCCCGTGCCACACAATTGTCGTAGTATTTAAAACTAGCCTTCAAGAAGTTGACTTTTCCATATAATAGTTTCAGCGTGCAATTTACTGCGTTGTTTCTATCTGGTTTTTAACCGACTTCCAAAAAGGAGGAGGTTATATGTTCGACTTTATTACATATTATATTTTATTTTGTTACAGAAATACAAGCTGCCAGCTGCTGTTCCTGCTGTGGTCGTCGACTGCCGTGATGATGAGCTGCAGTGGCGCGGAGGTAACGTGCCCCGATGAGTGCACGTGCCGCAGCACCTTCGACACGGAGGGCGGCGCGGCAGTGCGCGTCGCCTGCACGCGAGGCCTCATGCGCACCGTGCCCGTCGACTACATCGATCGCAACGCGCACATCATCATCATCGCCGCACCACCTGACAAACAAAACGAACTCACCATCGGCCCCATCTTCACACAACCCACCCCATTCGTCAACCTTCGAGAACTTCACATAGTTAACTCCAACGTCCCATCTATCGGTCAATACTCTTTCTGGGGCCTCCAAAACCTCAGGTTAATAAACCTCACTCACAATAACCTCACAAGCATCGGAGCTGACAACTTTCGAGGTCTCATAAATCTCACGGACTTGTACCTCGATCATAATAGCATAGAACAAATGCCGAGCGAAACCTTCAGACATTTAACTTCACTGAGAACATTAACTCTGTCAAATAATGAAATTACTACATTGGTACCGAGACTATTCAGAATGTTGGCGAAGTTAATAACTTTGGACCTGAGTGATAACCCCCTAACAGAACTGAACCCAGAAGTATTTAAGGACATTCAACACCTGCGAATCTTTAAATGTAGGAGATGCCTTCTGAGACGGGTCAACACTCAAATATACCATTTGGTTTCTAATTTGGAGGAGTTGGACTTGGGAGAGAATCAATTCAAATACCTGACTTCAGACGAGTTTATAAGCTTAAAAAGGCTTAAAAAGTTAAAACTGGATGGGAATCAACTGTCCGTGATCGTGGACCACATGTTCGGGCGCAATCGCGAACTGCGCGTACTGTCGCTGGCGCGTAACCGCCTGGCACTGCTGGCACCCGCCGCGCTCGCGAACCTCACCAACCTTACGCACCTGGACATTAGTCACAACAAAATAGACAGATTTCATTTACAAACTTTTGCTCCAGTGGTGGATTGCCTGAAAACTATTAACTTCAGCGGAAACAACTTAGTTCTAAATGAAATTGCCATATTACTCCAGATATTACCAGAAATTCAAGGCGTTGGCCTTGCGAATCTGTCACTTCCGGACATACCGCCGAATTTTTTTACTTACAACGAACACCTTGTGGCGTTAGATATATCTTGGAATAAATTAACTAACTTTCCATACAAACTTTTAACAAAGACAAAGTTTTTACAGAGATTAGATATATCGCATAACAAGTTACAAACGCTAGCTGAGCTGGATTTGCAAAGACTGGAAGCGATAGCTCAAGTGAATTTGGCAAAAAACACGTGGCGCTGCGATCAGTGCTCGGCGGGGACTATGCTCGTGTATATGACGACGACTGTGCTCAATGCAACTCTGCGTCATCTGAAGTGTTACTCCCCATTACGTCTGCGAGGGACGAGCTTTTCTGACATGTCATTCGACCGACTGGATCCGTGCCCGACGACACACGAGGCCCAGATGAGCGTGATCGCGGGGCTGATGCTTCTGTGCGTGGCCGTGCTGGCGGCCGTGGCGGGCGCGCTGTGCTGCACGCGCCGCCGCGCCGCGCACTACTACACCAACGAGGAGAAGCGGCGTGAGCACGAGCACGAGCACCCCGACGAGCTGCTGGGCCACACGGAGCTGGGCAGCGTGGCCACCATCCACGCGCCCTACCACCTGGTGGCCAAGGGCAGCTAACGTCGAGCTCGTTCGCCGCCGCCGCCGGCGCCCCGCCACGCGCACCATGCCGCGCACTGCGCGTACGACCTTCCGCTGCCCCTGGCATCCCTGTCTGCCCACCGCTACGACGCCGCCCGCCGCCAGTACTTTCGACCGGCCGTACACCCGCCTATGATGGAGTGCGTCTCAAATGACATGTGATACGAGTACGAAGACGATCTTGTGTAAAGCCAAAGAAATTGAACCTTAAAGTGTTTACCTAGTATTTCTATCTTTACTTCTGAAGTCTATTGTATAGGTGTGTCCAGACCTGGCGAATGCGTCGCTTGCGAACTGCCCGCGTGCATTTCATGTTCGTACGCAGCCCCTGCGCCGTCATACTCGAGCAGCCCAGGAGGTGCGCGCGTGCCGCAACAACTGAGGCTCATAGTTCAAACGCGAAAGAAGCTATGTGCGCATGAGCTGCGCGCGCAGTGCTCGCGCGGTCCACTCGAGGCTTGCCGGAGTTGCGCTAGAGCGGCGCACGAAACGTAGGCTGTAACCGCACGCGAGCAACACGCGCGCAGTTTGCAAACGGCTCACGGGCGGCGCCTTCGCGAGGTCTGGAAACACCTTTAGATTTGTATTTTGAATAGTTAGGCCTCGTCTACAAAATTACCAAAAAAATATTTTTCTACAAATGGAAATTTTATTGTACATATAGGTATAAAAAACTTTACCTGAAACAGGACTAAATATTAGAGTAGCTATAAATAACATAAGCAAAGCTAAATTATTATTTGGGTTAGTGCGAATAATTTGCATTGTAAATTGCTTATTCATTCAAGGTTACAGCCGAATTGTGTACGTTTCCAATCACAATGTGTGTTGCAGGTTGTACTGTAAGTGCATCAAATTCGATCACACTGTTGGTTAGGTCACCTTTCATAACTTCCAGCGAACACTCACAGAGAACTTTTGATATGTGTTTGATGAAGTAAGTAGCTTCAAGACAAAATATTATCAATCTTTTTTGCAACAAAATAAAGAACACAAATCTTCAAAACTTCTGTCACACATGCAGATAGATAATAATGGTTAGCTGATCTTCCTCGGCTGGTGGCTTTAACATCGGTTGAAAATGAGAGCTTTGGGGAACTGGCGCGGTATTGGCGTGTAAGAAGTGAAGCTATTTCTGCCATTAAAAGAAAATAGGGGTAGGCAGGCATTTTACTTTTTCTAATACTCCTTTTCAGTGACGTTCCGCGAATTTTTGACCTATTTTCGTACGTTTGGCGATGGCGTCCGCTGGAAGTAGGAACTAAATTCAGAAAGGAAGTGTAATTCTGCATCCCTTTAGAAAGAAAATCTTTTTGTTCATTCAACCCCATCCAAAAGTGGGAAATGTTTTTTAATAGTGAATGCGAAAATAAAACAATACACCAACGTTTTTGTTATAAGGTTAACTTTTTGTTGAGCGGGTTAATGAGCAATTCGGCTGTGACACAATTATTTCATTGGGCGATAACGAAAGTAATGGAACACACATAAATATTACAGCGGTTTGGAACACGGAACATCACAATAAAAAAACTTTTTGTAAACCAAATTCTTGTAACTTATACACATTATGACGTACCGTTTTATATATATAGGATAATCTAATTATCAAATTCGCAGTCTTGGAGCGGAAATCTACATTTTAGTTATGTGCTTATAAAATGCTCATTTAGGTAGTCTGTAAAAATCTATGTGATGTTAATAATAAAGTGTACATACAGATTGTGTGTAAAATAATGGCATAGTGCCAAAGAGAATCTATATCAAATTTTAAATTTCTAACTTATTATTACTTGTTAATTTTATGGACGACGACAGTTTTTGACTACTGCTAATTAAGATCGAGATAAAATCAGTAAATAAACCGGACTAATAAAAGGACTATTCATAAATTACAAGTAAGTACTATTTTTAAAACACTATGGATGTCCATTGTTACATTTCTCATTTCAATGTGCCATCAAAATCATCTTCAGTTAAATCAGTGGCAAATTTTGGATCACCTTCGGCTACAAATCCAAGTTGGTTAGTAAACTGTTCAGTACCGTAATTAAACAACTTCAATGTTTCTACAAAATGTTGTTAACAATTATTTTGACCACTAAGAGGTACAGATTACTGTCGCCGTCCCTAAATGTGAGCACTTGAAATTTTGTTAAAATGTTAATATTTTAACATAAAAGAATTTTGTCATACATTCGCTCTACGAGTCTTACTTTTGTACATACATAGTTACCAAAAATAATTAATAATAACAAAAATACACAATATATTCTGTTGTAATACCTGCTGAACTGTAAACGTATTATGAAAAATTGGTAGATGTACATACATAATAATTATTAAGGTTGACTATCCAGACCAACGGCCGGGGGTTAGGCTCGGTAAATAAGCACAACTTACCCGCTAACCCTGCCGTGTTCACACACTATAAAAGAACGTCTAATGGTCATCTAAATACATAATATATAAAACACCACAATTACGAAAGCTGTTTATTCTAACATATTATTAGTATTAGTACAATATTATTACTTACTACATGATTATACAAAACAGTATGATGGTAAAACACTCCGACGAGTTTTTTTTCTTAATCTTAGGTTACTTCTGGCAAATATTATCATATTGGGGTTTTCATTTTCAATTTACTATCAAGACACTTTGTTCTTTCTTTGTACCTTTTGTAAGTTCCACGGAGACGACAGTGAGACATTGAGTGGACAGGTCCACTCAATCTGTGTGGGTCTTTCTTCAAAAGACCATTTCTGACACCAATCTACATGGTCTTCACTTGATCTGACCAAGATTATGTCTGGACTTTAAAAAGAGACTGCGACTTCTTAGACAAGTCAGATAGAAAACTATTTTATCTATTAAAAAAAATATATGATTGACGTGTAAAAGTGTTTGTAAAATGAAATAAAATCATTATCACGTAAAGGACTGTCTAGCCATTCCAGCTGTCTTCATTCAATTCAGTTTAGAAATGTGTCGATTGGCGATCATTGTGTTCAAAAAGAGCCTACAAAGTTAGACGTAACTGTTAAACCAATCAACATAAATTAAAACTTGAATAAGTTGATTCACTTTAGGCTTTTCATCCTTCTCACAGGATCAGTAAAACAGAATGATATTAGGTGTCTTTTAGTACAGCTATTCGCTTATCAGGGGTGCCAATTTACATTGACGTTGCCTAGCGTAGCGTTCTTCTAACTGAACAGACAGCTGTGGTCCTGGGGAGGTTGTTACGCCACTTCTTCTCCAGAAGTTGGGAAGGTCGGGCGTTTCGGGGGACTGTCTTATGAAATCTCAAAAAGTGCTGAATCTCCTAATTTGAATAAATTACTACTGATTTGATTCGATATTCGTAGTGCAAGCATGTATGCCTGTTTCGTAGAACCAGTTTTGATTGGGCTCCAATATGATGATATTTGATCGTTTGTATATTCAACTACAAAATTAGTTTACCTATTTTATAATTATTTACTTATTTAAATGTTTAACGTATATTTTAAATTAGTACACTTAAATAAACTCTTATTAGGTTCGCATCATTTATTATAGCTAGTGTTGTGTTGTGCATGTTACTTTAAGAAATATAGATTTTATTGCTCTGCGTATTTCTTATGATATTCACTTGGGTCAACCAAATGAAAATAGTTATAGTTTTAAGGATTTTATTTAAATCAATTTTATATTCATATAGTTTTTTTATTATAGCTATAGTTATTTTCGTAGATCTGTCTTTCTGAGTGTGTATGGATGGATGTAAGGGTCATTAGGAACTTAATCACTCTCTTTTTGCCCCGTCGATTGACATAGAGGTATTTACAGATTGGCATGCAATACAGTAATTAAGTAAAATCTCCCAAGGCGATGCTTCTAAAGATAAAGCAAAATTACTTTTGTTGTAACAAATACCTAGATCTTGCATTCAATTTATTTACTGAAGTAGGTATTTCAAATACAAGGAGCGTGATTTTCAGGTACTTATTAAATCTTAACCACAACCAACAAAATTTTAAGACAGCGTTACAAAAAAAAAAAACAAAAAAAAATCATATGTTTATTAGTTATTTTGAGTTCAACAGATCTACATAATAAGTATAAGTTTAAGTTCTGTTCTAGGCAGCGCGCACACACATGCCGCTGCCATGTAAGGATGAACACCAAATAGCAAATAACAAGTAGTTGTAAATATCAAATTATAATAGACAGAGACATATATTTTCTGAGAAATACGATGTAAATATAAGAGAATTATAAACAATAAATGATTATTAAAGTACATACGTACTTAATTATAATGATTGCTTCGAATCTGCAGATTGGATACAGGAATGTTATTTAATATTTGGTCGTTCCTTATATTGCTGTTTTGTGCGGGCCTTACCTACATGAGTCACTACCGGTCTTGTGTCAGGCTGTATGATTACCACTTCGGAAGTCGATCTTTACCCACCAGTTGAACAATGCCAAGTGTCACATTACGAGTTCGCTATAGTTTCGACTTCATGGATGAATGTATATGGATGAGTTGAAAAAGGAACAAGATTGATTGTAAATAGGATACAGGAATTCATATTCATAATCAACATATTCGTATCATGTTCATCAAGTTTATATTATTCAGTCATATCCATACAGATTTTGTAATACTTATCAGAGACCGACATGCTAAGGGGAGGGGGAGTGTATAGAATCGCGGGGTTGTCGTAGGGTTGTAGGTTCGTCAGGCGCTAAGATCAAACCATTTAAAAGAAAGAGCGAAGAAAAGAAGGTACCAGTTATAAAACGGCATTCGCCCTATATTTCCACATCCTTGTGTTTGCATAAAAAGACCTGCAACACTGCTTAACATTCTGTAGAACATGCCCCTTGCTTTGCAAGTCAATGAGGCAATTTCCAGCACAAAGTAAAGACATCCGAGACTTTGCACCTATATAGGTAGCAGTAGTAGAGTTCCATGTGAAAGGGCTCCACCGAGGAAGTACTACCACCATACCCATATCAGCCGCCAAACAGCATGCTGTGTTCCGGTTTGAAAGGTATGGGTGCCGATGAAATTACTGGCACACGAGATATTTCAAATTCGTCTCAATGAATGGCAACAGTGTTGCAGGTGTTTTGAAATGGCGTTACCACTTGCCAGCTGGTGGATCGTCAGCCTGCTCAACATTTAGAGGTTTCCCTTCAGCAGTACCTAGGTATTGCTGGAGGAGGTCAGGCAACTCCGAAACACTGGTGATTGCATTAATGATCGTAATGGGAAGATAATGGATGGTTAATATCGGCAGAGGAAACCTCTTGGGGTCTTCTGATCTAGAGCCAGAACAGAGAACTACCAAAGTCAATAATAAAGTTATTGGCTGTTCCCTTGCATTTCTATCTGCAAACACCAACTACCTACACCTCATTTGTGGAATACTTGGAGTTTCTGGTATAGGTTTATTTACATACGTAGATAAAAGGGTAGGTTACCTGTTATGTACCACAAAGTAAGCTTTTTGGAAATACGACTTAAAAAGCGGTGTAAAGGGGACGAAACCACTAACCACGCGGACGAAGTCGCGAGCGAGGCGTAGTAAATATATATTCGACAAAGGGTTAGGAGCAGTTGAGATGTCGGTAAGTTTTGTTACCAGCAAAGTCTGTAAGGTTATGATATAAGTTCCCTAAACAGTAAGATGTACATACGAAAACTACTGTAAGGAGCCTAACACCAATTAGGTATAAACGGGGTTTTCAAACCCCATAGTTTTTAAATACTTATTTATCGGAACTTTATTTATAAGCTTGTCGGAGTGTTCGAAACTGTATTTATTTCGAGATGGCTGTACATACAAGAATGTTAAGATGAAAGTTAAACATAATAACTGTCTATTTGTGTTATAATAGTCGCATGTATTTTTGAAATATCAAACCGTGTTTATTAAATAGTAATTTACATGATTAATCTGCCTAACTCCTTGGGGAGCACAGGCGTGAGTGTACTTACTAATTAATTTGGTTTACTTTAAGGCTATCGGTAATTTCATTTTGAAAATTATTTCTAAGTTAGTATTATTTAAAAAAAAAATGAGTTGAACCTACTGAAATGGGTCTATCTCGTGATAAAATTACATATCCGTTTGGCTATTGGAATATCTAGATCCTAATGTGCGTAATCGCATCAATAAAAAGATGGATCGAAAGTTAAGCTGGTATTTATTAAATTATGGTAACTAGATTTCATCCGAATTTAATTAAAAAGTATGACAAAATTCATTGTCCTAGAATAAGAACCTAGTAAATGTAAGAACTTAGTAAGAACAACTTAACATAAACTCATATAATACCAATCATAATAATAATCATAATATACCAATCGTAGGTATCGTGTATTAAACAGGCTTATAGCGGAAAGTTGTGCTCCTCTCAGAAAGATGGCCTCTCAGAAGAAGAACTCTTCTGACGAGGATGAACCCCTCATATACCAGAAAACTCGCCTAAAGCAGACAGCAGAACAACTGAGCACTTCAAAACAGACCGCTGCCAGGGAAAGTGCTCCCAAGGAGAACACTATTAAACTGAGCTCTCCCAAGGACAAATCTCCTAAAAAAAAACCCTGCAGGAAGAGATCTAAAAAGGAGATCACCACAAACGAGATCACCACAAACGAGATCACTACAAACGAGGTCACCACACACGAGACCACTACAAAGGAGATCACCAGAAGCAAGACCACTCCCATGAAGAGGACTGCGCAAAAAAGGATTCCTAAGAAATGTTCTCCCAAGCAGCCTGCGAATGTAATACATGAAAGGTTGATTCACACTTCACTGTAGTTTTGGTTCAAAACACTGAGACTGAAGACATGATTGCTTGTATGTGGAACAGAAACCATAGTCTCCATCACGAGGGGTCGAGGACAACCAGACACAATGTATCAAACTTTCCTCCACTGACTGTCAATAAACAACCTTAGTGACGCGTTAATTGACCTTCTACTCTGAATTATGCATTTTAACCATTTTGATGTTTAATCATGTAAACCTATAAATATGTGTATTGGCTGTAGATCATACATGTTGTCTCACTCTGGCCACTCCCATCTGCAAATCTTCCACCCGGCAAGCTATTGTGGTTTTAGAAAATTTCAAAATACCTAAATACTTCCTAGTTGTATGAAAAATCAGAAACATAATTAAATTACAAAAGTTACTAATAGGTTTGACTAACTCTTCAAAGTTAATATTAATTTTTCGTACTCATTGTTCCCCTTGATATTTGATTCGGTTGGCTATTAATTACTGCCACAAATTGAAAGTTCTAAGGCTGTTGAGATAAAAGTATCAGTTTCAAGCTCCATTTGGGCTTTAACAGGGCCCTTTATAATGATTATCTGTTAATTTCCATTGCTTATGAAACCGTCTGATGTAAACTCTTCCTGAAAGTGGGATATCTAAGATTTTTGACTAGGAAATGGGAACTTAGAAGCAGCAAATCAAGAAAGGAAGCTCAGGAACTGGTACAGCCGTGTATGTAAATCCTTGGAGTGCACGAAGTTGGGAGCGCCACATAATTTATTGATAGGGCGTAGCTTGCTCTGATCCAACCGCCGGCGGGTTTTTGTGGCGCACCCGCAGGCGCTCGTGACATACCACTGCCTTCATGTGGAGCTATGTCACCGCCACACTCAACAATTTATCGCGGTAACCAAATTATCATCATCAAAGAGTCGGTAAATCGCTTTTAGCACATTCCTCCCACATTCCTCACTTTCTTAATAGATTTTCGATAACTTAAAGGTAGCGTCTATTTTAGTTTATCTGTGCAGAGAAATGAAATATATAAAAAAAAAACTCAATTATTGAACTGCGCAGGATTACGAAAACCAGTTCAATTTCCGCAATAGTTTCGTTAGTTTGCTAGTCTTTACACAAAACACTTTGTCATTGCCGTGATACGCTCACTTAATAAATTGTTTAGGCTATGTACCATCAGGTAGAGGGTAATAACGGGAAGTAGAAAACATAAAAACAAGCATATAAATAAGCGGTTTATTTAAAATCGTATCGACAAAACTATCGTAAAAACGGATATAGCACCTCTGGTAATAACAACAAAGGAGTGAAAATTTATTGGTTTATCCGTAAGAAATCGAAAGAAAACAGAGAAAGTTACCAAAATAGAGGATTCTTTAGTATTCGGCATAAGCCCGTTCGTTCTATAAACGATTCCATTCACTTAACATTATATGTTACATTACTCGTTACGGCCGTCTGAGCGCAGCTTTATAAAGGTTAACCTAAGCAGTTAGTTGTTATGACTTTGAAAATTGATATTAAGTTATTTTTAATTTATGTTACGTTAAGTTATTTTACGGGTACCTACTTTGGTAAGGATGGCTAAAAAATACGTATGCGTAGTAGAGCGAGTGAAGGTAGAGGATTATGGGATAGATAGTTATTGATAGACGTATCCGGGCTTTACCCAGTTTTTTGCGAGAAGGGCCAGGCATGAGGGTGACTAAATTTGTTATCTAGGAACGGGACAAAGAAGCAATAACCAAGAAATTTTTGACAAAAAATGTCGATGGGTAGAGAGGGGAGAAAAGTATTGTATATATACGTGGGGGCGCTTTATTAGGTTTAGAGGACGATACAATTTTATTTTATTAAAAACATTATGGATAATGATCTGAATCAATGATGATGGCCACCAAATAACAGGAAAGTAACAATAATTTATAAAAGTGTGGGAATATAAACGGATTAAGGAAAATAGCGCCACCGTATTATAATGATGAGATTTGAGATTTCCAAAGGACCGGGTACTTTCGATCAAGTTGTATTTTTTCTCAATAAAAATTGCAGCGTGGAAGATTTGTAAGATGTTTCTGTAGCTTTATGTAGCTTTACCTACTTACCAAACTGGGCGTACCATAGTCCCAGCTACTAATTATAATCGATGTATACCCAATTGTCAACAAAAACACAAAAAAAAATCCACAAAAAAATATCCGGTAGCTGTCACCACTATGTGTCCGTCCTTAGACGGGAGTAGTATTAAATATCTCTAGTTATATAATAATATATTAATTACAATCTAAGCAGATAGGTATCAATCATATAAGATACCTTCTCATTTGTATTAATGTCTGATCTAAGTAATCGATTTTTAAATGTAATCAATCTACATGTTAGATGTTCCATATAATCAGAATTGCAGTAGAGGGCTGGCAGAAGCTGAAAAATTACGTGTGTCTGAAACATTATTTAAAATGTTTTAAAACAGTAACTACAGTGACCCTTTGTACACGGCACGGTTTCTTTACGGTACGGCATATAAACCGCGCCGTAGAAAAAACGTGTCCACAAGCTTCAAAGTGAAGTGATCCATACAACACTGACAACCGTGCCTACTTACGGCGAATAAACCGTAGTTTTTTACGGCAAGAAAAACGTGTGTGTACAAACGGCCTAACTATCGAATTTTAACGCTTAACTTCGCTTATCTTCAGACGTGCCATTTTAACGGGTTAGTGACACTCAAAACCTTAGTAAGGGTTATAATACATAATACTACTACGGAAAATCATCATCCGCCTAGCCTTTTCCCAACTATGTTGGGGTCGGCTTCCAGTCTAACCGGATGCAGGTGAATACCAGTATTTTACATGGAGCGACTGCCTATCTGACCTCCACAACCCAATTACTGGGTAATACGATACCCCTTGGTAAGACTGGTTGACTACTTACTACGGAAAATATACAATCCAAATTCATTTGATCTGATATAAAAAAATCCCTAAAATCCAATCCTGAGGGGTGTCATTCTAAAGATCTAGTTTCCAGCCAGAATTAGCACGTCTGTAAAAATTTAAGCAAAGTTCGTCATCTAACACCAACCTAAACAAATTTAAATAGGTACTTAGCACATAGTTATTATAAACACTGATAACAATGAGGGTGCAAGAAAAAGAAATGAATGATAACTAGACAGCTTTGAATCATTCTGAACCGACCAAGTAATTCCTTGCAGAAGGTAGCTTTAAAGATCTAATCGCCTACCACACATGAGAAGACCAAACAGAAAAGAAAAGAACGACACGGTTTCATCTGTTGGAACGATTTGCTTCAAGTAATCTTCAGGATTTGGTCTCTCGCTTCCGACTGTGGTTCAACCCATGCCGACGGGATGCCGACGCCTCTTTTTGTGGTAGGGGACAGGAAGGGGTATAACCTCTCACTCCACCAGTATTAGAAAAGCAGCCGGGGATCGAACGGCACGACCAGATAAGCCGGACGTAGATTAGTTAGGAAAAGATGGGTCCTGCTAAAGCAAGGGGGGCCGATAGCAATAGTACCAGTGAGGGGTGCGAACCTCTCGGGCTCCTGACTTATGATGGCAAAAGCATCGTAGCAGATCCGTCTAGGAAGAACGGTCCCCATGAGGATATCCTCACAAAAAGAATAGATCGACTGGAAGAAATTTTAAGAGATGAAGTAGATCCAAAGGTAGACCTGATGAACAGCGTAGGCAGGTAGCTTAATACAACGGCGATTTTTCTCAGCTTCTGTCAAAGTAAGAAATTATGTTTATATCTTTGCATGCACTAAATTGAATGTCCTGCTGAATGTAATCTCCTATTTATGAACTAATAAACATTTTTTCTTCGTATTACTGGTTTTATTGAGTCACAAAACAAATAATGAAGACCCCGGGTCAGTTTATGTAGCACATTTACACGAAGAGCTCATATTATACGAGCAGTACACACACATGCAGCGTACAGAACTGGGTAAACAGATTGTTGACAGATACAAATAGTCGTGTCTTTGAAGGTACCTATCAAGTTCAAAATTATGTAATCTTAGAGCCTGAGCCTACCTACTTGTGTGGAAAATCACTTTCTGAAAGTCCAAAGGGAAAAAAAACACTCACAAAACGCACTTCGTGTTTACTTTGCTAAGTAAAGAAGCATTTGTATGCATGTAAGCGACCGTGAGCTAGCGTTTAACGCGACTGCGAACATCAGTATTATACAAATAAGGTTCAAATTCGTATGCGACGTTTACTTTACTATGCAATATAAAGTCAAAGCGCGATCTGTGAATCTTGCCCTAAAGCTGAAGTCTATACACGTTACTTAGCACGTACTTAGGGGTAAACGTTATTCTTGTCACCGTCGCTCATCTGTCAAACTACAAGTGCAAGACAGAGACGGGAACATTTTAACCTTTATAGATCACGGTATAAAAGTCAATTGCTATAGCTAAGTAGGTACTTTGAATCTATAACCGAGGAAACGAGAATAGTTGACAGATGATAGGCATAGCTGAAAGCCCAGCGGGGTAGTTGCGTAACACACAATTAGTAGCAATGGTTTTCATCTTGACAGTTCAACAACATTCATTGCGGTATTAAGGTTGCAGCAAGCAGACATATTTATCGAACATATGAAGCAAGGATTAGCAATAAACTCCAAAATGATTCATATTGAGATTCATTGTGGGTTGCGCAATTAGGTTGCTGGGTGCGCCGGACGTACTTTCTTAAGTACTCGTAGGTATCCTCACTTGTGGAGGCTCTTTAAATGCACCCCTTACCATTTATTGTGCAAACAACAACGTACACGAGGGCTTGGCAATTCAGCACTACATTGTAATTTTATGACTTTAGTTAACCAGCTATATAAAATGTATTTATAACAAAGTATGAGAGTTCCCCGGAATATCGACCGAACTCCTGTATATTTTACATCGGTTGTAACAGAATAAAAACATTTTTACAAAAAAACAACAACCGACTTCCAAAAAAAACACTACAAATTGAAAAATAACTTTAATTTCGGAAGTCGGTGTCTTTGGTTTCGCGTTTTCGTTTATTGACACCGACTTCCGAAATTAAAGTTATTTTTCAATTTGTAGTGTTTTTTTTGGAAGTCGGTTGTTTTTTTTTTGTATTAATGTTTTTATTTTTCACTTTTTAGTGGGTCAGTTTGTAATTTATCTAAGTTACAATAGCCTAATGCCAACTGTTCATCACCTTTTACAAAATATTGCTTTTCCCGATGCTGGGACGTTAATTGTTGAGGAGTTCTCCCGGTAAGAACCAGGAGATCCTCAACAATCACTCGCAATACGCATTGTGACGAGCATAAATTGCTTAGCAACCATATTAAAGTAATCGAATCGCAACCCGTGAAATATTTGTCAGTGAGTAGTTCCGATGGCCATCTGTGATCTTCATCATCAGCTCCACTTTACCAAGTGATGATTTCCGAGAGCAAATGCTCAAGTTACTTTAAAAAATATCCAAATCGCTGTAGCTTTGTCTATCAAATTTGAGGGTTTCCCTCGATTTCCATGGAATCTTCTCATCAGATTCCAACTTGATGATAATGGGACCACCGCGAGAGTATACCCTTTCAAATAAAAAAAGAACTATTGGAATCGGTCCAGCCGTCTTCGAGTAATCGGTGAACATACACAAGGTAGCTACTGTAAACTGTTGAGGAGTTCCCTTAACTGTCCTTCGTCTTCATCATCAGACCCCTAATGACAGTCACAACCCATCTAGGTGTAAAGTTCACATCAATACAAATTAATCAAGCCCAAACACAAGGTAACTGCTGTAGATCGTTGAGGAGTCCCCTCGACTGTCTTTCGGCTCCATCATCAGATCGACTCCAGGCCTTCATCAAATTGTAGTGCTTTAAAATACTTAATGAAAAAAATAACAAACGCACTAGTTGCTCCAACGAGTTTCGAAAGTTCCCCTCGATTTCACTGGGATGCCATCATCAGATCCTGGTTTCCTTATCATGGGACCACCCTTGGCATATCCCCTTTCCAACAAAAAAAGAATAATCAAAATCGGTTGATAAACGACGAAGTTATCCGCGAACACACATAAAAAAAAAAAATATATACGGTCGAATTGAGAAACCTCCTCCTTTTTTGAAGTCGGTTAAAAAAATATATACGGTCGAATTGAGAAACCTCCTCCTTTTTTGAAGTCGGTTAAAAAATGGCACCTATATTTCCGCTAACAATAATCTACACTAATCTGTTTGTAAGGTGTGGTGATTATGGTAAATGGTGATATTCTCACAAGTTCATCCATTACTCCTAATTACGAACACTTGTAAATTGAAAAAGTTATCTAGCCCTAACGGACACTATGGGGTTTATTTATAAACGACGGTGAAATTTAAGTGCCGTTTAAACTTCAAAAAATTATGGTTAAACAGTCGTTAATCACTAATTAACTTTAAGCTTTATGAATACAGGATTATATACTTACTCTTAAGGGGCTCGTAAGTTTATAAATGAAGTAAGTTGGCAAAATTAGCACATTAAATATCACGCAGATATTATTCTCATTAGAGGAACAATACAGCCACTCGCAAACAGCTCGATTTATGTGATATCGTGAAAGTTGTGGGACATTATGGCAGTTGGTTGGCACCACTGACGGTTGTGGCGAGTGTCGGCAGAGGACGCCAACTAATACGGGACGATTTACTATTGTGAAAATTGTGCTACATTCCGAATGTGAAATGTTTTCTTTTATTTAGGGAATGCAATCTCGAGTTGAGATGCGCAACTAGATATCTTGCGTGCTGAGTCTGCAATTGAAATTGGCTATTCAAGATCTTGCCCGGCAATCTGGCGAGATCTTGATTTGGAGACTTTCGAGATCGATATTTCGCCTATTTTTTTTAAATAATGCGTTTGTTTAAACTAAAAGTGCTAAAACTGAGGGCCTTAGCACACCTCCGCCGCGGAAATGATACTGGGAAACCGCTTAATGAATTCCGTTAAAAAACGATACTACAATCATCATGAGAATCAGTTGAATTGTACCAATCATAGCAAAATGTCGTCGTTTTCGACTAAGTAAATACAATATAGGTCTACTTCGGACCTCTTAGATTAGTTTTTCCGTAAAATTAACATCCATTTTACAAAAAAAAAATACTGCCACGAAACAAACGGGGCACTGCCACAAAGTAGCAGGTTGAGCGCGGAGGAGTTACAGGCTTCCGGGTAGTTCGGCGAAATCTCGCGGGAAAGACATGGAATCAAGTCATGGCGGAACTAGTGCGGTTTCGCTGCTATGGTTTCGCGGCGGAGATGTGATACCCATCCAGTGGCGAAGGTTTCATACAACTCGATTCCTACCGGCTTCCCTTTGCTGAAATGGCACAGTCAGTATTCTATAGACAAATAATATAATCATATTAAAGATCTCCGAGCTTACCTTTTACAAAAATTGACCCTTCGCTACTGTACCCGTTTTAATGAATATTGAAAATACATTTTGGGTATTAGCGCCATATTGTGTAAAAAAAAAAATCTAAAACTTTTAGTGTATCCTTTCTTCTTCTGTTTTAAATTACAAATACTGTCTAAAATTCAAGTTTCTCAAACTCAACTCAAACTTAAAGCATTTATTTCAATTAAACCATTTACAGGCACTTTTGAATCGTCAAATAGTCGGTCAGTTAGTCAGAAAGTTGAAGCTAGTTGCCCATTCCACAACGTAGATCTCTATAATGGAGAAGAACGGGCAAGAAACTCCAAGGACACTTTTAAATCGAGATTAAATGTTTCAAAATCCTGGGTACATTATGCTTGTTGCTTCTATATGTGTGAACAATGTAAAAAATCAAATGTAGAAACATTTCAAAATACAGGGTTATTCATTCATTCATTTCATTTTTCAGCCGAAAGACGTCCACTGCTGGACATAGGCCTCCCCCAAGGAGGGGGAGGGTTGCCATAATCGCCACGCTTGGCAGGCGGGTTGGCGATCGCAGTAGAGTATGGTGGTGGAATACATAGAGAACGCTGCTGCCCATTCTCCGGTACGCCCCTTAGTCGCCTTTTACGACACCCACGGGAAGTATGGGGTGGTGCTATTCTTTAAGTCCGGCGCACCACACAGATAACACAGGGTTATTGGTAAAACATTATCAACCTCTTAAGAGTTCATTGTACTCATCATTATGAACAACTTTTACTATGGGACCAAAACTGAAATCGCGAAAAAAAACAGCTGTTCCCTACATTTATGTTCGTATAACTCGTCAAAATGTAGGGAACAGCTGTTTTTTTTTCGCGGCATGCCTAAAGACGCTTCGGTATGCTTAAGGACATCGCGGCATACTTAAGGATGAAATCGCGAAAAAAAAATCAGCTGTTCCCTACATTTTGACGAGTTATACGAACAAAAATGTAGGGAACACCTTTTTTTTTTTTTTTTCGCGATTTCCCGACTTTTACCTACCAATAACTTTAAGATTACAAATTATATTTTAGTAGTTGTGCGAGCGAGTCGTACGAACATACCTTGTTTTTTTATATATTCTTATACATGATCATCTGCACAACTTACATAACGCAAAAAATCAGGTTACACGTAACATGAACTACACTAACTATAAATCCGTACCTAAATTATTTATTATTATAAAAATGGCTACCCAAGAAGCATATAATGGCGTCTCGAAATCTTGTTCGACTCCGACCATATTGGTCGAGATTATCTTCTCAAGAGATCGAATCTCGAAAAATGGTTTGAATTCACGTAAATCGAGATTGCATTTCCTACTTATATTGGCAAATTTATCTAACACTTGGTGGTGTCGAAATTACCTACATGACCTCTTTTTCTTAGCGGGGTAGGCAGAGCAGACCTATAGTAGGTACACCCAAATTCAGCGCGTATATTTACTTTTTTCCAGACTGTTATTATGAAATTCCTGACGTAGAATATAATCTGTTGCTTCTGTGCGCGTGTCTTCACATTCATTAACCACATTTCCAGCTGTATCGTCGATCCATCTAGGTATGAAGCGTGCGCTACGCTTACGATTTGCGGTCTCCAATACCAAGTATTCGCGTCATCGTCTGAGGATCACTTCTGGGAACCTGTGCTATTTGACAAATACTTAAAGCGCGGAATCCTATTGCTGCGTCTGATGTATACGGATAGGTTAAGCGCTGTTCATTTGTTTGCCAGACACGCATTCTATAATCGGTTCTGTATTCGGTGGACCATCTCGCCTACATTTTCATACAAAGCGAAGCAAAGTACACGTGCTTACCTTAGTCCTTGATCGGTGTTAATCGTTGCAATAGGTATATTTGGAAGTTTTAGGTATTATCAGCATTTAAACTTCTTGAAACGACTGTAATTAATGTTCTCATGACAACATAGTAGCAGGAGGCACGAACGGTCTATGTTTCATGAGCTTTATCTTGGCAGCGTCGCTTAGCAACGAAGATCGAATTCTGACCCTCAAATGAAGAACAAGATAAATTGTGTGTCAACTTAGCCTATTGTTACTGCGGAACATAGGCCTCCCGAGCAGTGGCAGATCGTCCAATTTCGATACTTGTTTGAAATTATTGAAATTAACAGTCAGTTCAATTTCACGACAATTTAACCAACCAATTATGTAGGTACAATTAGCTCTAAGCGTATTGTATTCACTCAATCGTATGAAGTAGATAGAACTAAAATGGCGTTTTAATTATGTTTAGTGTTAATTATATTTAGCGGATCTTTTAGGGAGTCGTCTCGAGAGCTCACGTGTAGGTAATATCACAAAACACCTTAATCCGTTAATCCGTTGTTAATTGATATGACCGCGCGTAATCGGTCATATCATAAACCCTGGCCTTATCAAAGGCCTGGCTTTGAATAATTGACATGACCTTTGTATTGCAACTGATTAGGTAGATAAAAATATAATCTACATAACTTTATCCGATTTTGATAATTATTTCATATTTTAATGTCAACAAGGTTAGATTGATACTCGATAGGTCCTTCTGGTCTTATTTTCGCGTGGGCGATGTGAATTTATACTTTCCATTAGAAATTATTGGGAAATTATTTCGTCTGTATTATACATAGGTATATCAAAAGTTTTATGTATTGAACTGAGTATTATGAAATATTCATCTACATATTCAAATATGAATAGAGTGCCTCCTGTATGGTGCATAGCATATGAATAATGGAATTGAAATTAAAAAACGGTCGGATTTCCGTAGATTTGCTTTTAAGCGCTTCGTTATAGCGTTCGATATGTCAGAGTTTGAAAGCTTTGAAATAAATTGATGTTGTATACCAGCTAGAAAACACAAATTTTCTGTGGTAATAGCCTTCATGCAGAGGGGACTCGGTCAAAGCTAATACGACCAGTATGGGAAATAACCTTTTCCCTGAAGTTAATACGCTGAGACCTACACATTTATGACTAAAATAATAGGTTCTTCTTTATTCGAAGCAGCAGTTACAGTAAACTAGTTAAGATAAAGGGCCGTTTCTGTTCCCAGTTGCCTCTACAGCCGTAGGAATAATAATATCTATAATCCGATGAACCGGTGACGAGCAGGCGCGTCACAGGCTCAAGGCTATTAGCATAACGACCAACTAACGACGAAGGCGATGCGAATGCGTGGCGAAGGCGAAGCGAACACGTGATTAAACTTTCTTCGATAGAATAACGTCGCGATCGTAATAGGCTCGTTATGCACGCTAATATTGATATCGTTTGCGATAAGTCTGGTATTGCTGATGGCATAGTTGGTTGAGATTTTGATACGTTGGCTTCAGGTAACGACAGGGAAATTATTTTTTTTTGTTTGATTACCTTAAAATATTTAGGTAGGTACATAATTTAAAAGTTATCAGAAATAATAATAATATGTATTTATAAGTACCTATATAAAAAAACCGGGCAAGAGCGAGTCCGCCTCACGCACCGAAGGTTCCGTAACATCCGGGTTTATGCATAAGGTTTATGTTTATGAAATTAAATGTTTTTTTATATTTTTATATTTGAGTTGATTGAATGAAAGGTAAATTGCGGTTTACGATTTATGACGTATTAAAAAAAAACTACTTACTAAATCTCGTTCAAACCAACTTTCGGCGGAAGTTTACATGGTAATGTACATCATAAATTTTTTTTAGTTAAGTATATCATTCTCTTATTTTAGAAGTTACAGGGGACACACACATTTTACCACTTTGGAAGTGTCTCTCACGCAAACTCCTCAGTTTAGAAAAAAGTGATATTAGAAACCTCAATATCATTTTTGAAGACCTATTCATAGATACCCCACACGTATGGGTTTATGAAAAAATAAAATTTGAGTTTCAGTTCTAAGTATGAGGAACCCGCAAAATTTATTGTTTTCTTTTCTATTTTTGTGTGAAAATCTTAATGCCGTTCACAGAATACATCTACTTACCAAGTTTCAACAGTATAGTTCTTATAGTTTCGGAAAAAAGTGGCTGTGACATATGGACGGACAGACAGACACACATGACGAATCTATAAAGGTTCCGTTTTTTGCCATTTGGCTACGGAACCCTAAAAAGGATAAAATCATAGGGCATCAAAAAATTCGTTATCAACAGGAAAAGTGCCCAAAAGGCTGGGCGCATGGTCCTTTGTAAGGCAATGCTGATTCTTTGGCCAAAAAATAGACCAGCCCTCTGGTCACATCAAGAGTCGAAGAGTCGACAAAGTTTCGAAAAATGCTGAAGTTATTTATGTATTCACTTTTGGTTTTTTTTTGCGTTAAACTTACATTTAATACAGAGGGTAGCAGGAAGGTCGATGCGCAAACTGAAACCATGAATTCAGCACATCATTCTAGAGCCACCCTAGCGGAGAAACTCAAGAAAAAAAAAAAGGGTTTTAAAAAAAATCTGCTGTTTCATAGAAAAGTGACTACATCTGAAAAGTATATCATAGACCTACGTGATCAAAATGTATGGCAGACCTTTTTGTTTACCGACGATAAATTTAAACGCTCCTAGGAGCGTTCAGAATCATGTACTAAATCCATGGTAACAATAAATGTACGTTATGTACAGTGGGCTGCCACGTTATGGACAGTTCAGAAATAAAATCGTGTGAAGCGAGAAATGATGCCATCCAGCGTCAAACCAGTTAATGACCTCAGACCAACAAAAAAAGAAAGACGGCGCGCCGCGAACATCAAAAGTGAAGCCATAAAACCGTGCTCCTGCAAGTAAACATACACGCTCACGCACACACCTACACTAAAACCATGCTCATCGCTCTTAGTACGTCACTAGTCGTCGTCAAGTTAACATAGATTAAAAAAATATAATTATGCCTTCCTGTGCAGTGAAAAGTTGCAAAAACAACAGCAAATCACATAAAAAGTCTCACGGAATCACTTTTCACTTGTAAGTACTTGAAATAATATCGTTTCTATAATATTAAATTTTAGATTACTTGGAACAAAAAACCTCAACGAACGAAAGTAGTGACATAAGGTGCGGGGGTTGCCATAATACGATTTAAATTTTCCCCATTCGATTAATACATACATATAAATATGATTTGTTACTTCGAGTTATATTCCTATTTTCTTTTTTATGTATTGAATATTTTGGGTTTCCAATTAATACCACAATACCATACTCAACAATATCTTGCTCGTACAATATTATACTAGTTCCTTTCCTACTCGCACAAATATCCCCAAATTATAGGGAAAACATTTAAGAAATGGCAAGCCTTCGATACACACATAGATAAAAAGGTGGCTTCAGTTTTAATGTTCGTGGCGCGCTGTCTATCTTTTTTTGTTGGTCTGAGTTAATGACTAACTTCATTTAATTATGCTGTTACTAGAATGATGTCGTTGCTTTGCTAAATATGAGAAAACGTTTTTGTAGTTTCTTTTTGTCTCTTCAAACAAATTATAATTAATAGTTTCTTTTAAAGAACATTGTTCCTAACTATTAACCTACTATGTTAAAATTGAATATCAATTTATTAGTAGGTAGGTATCTGATTTTCTAAGTTTTAGTTTTCAAACTTGAGAGGGTAAGTTGAATATGGATGTATAAATAATTGGTAGGTAGTATACATAATACTTAGATCGAAGAGTTATGAACTTATAACTAAGCTCAATTGATCGTTCGCTAAGTTCATTTTGATTACCTCGTTCGAGTGCCTTTTGTTCAGTTTATATTTTTAATCAGGTGTATTACTTGTTTTACCAAAATGAGTACGCGCTTTGTAATATTGATTTCGTTACAAGAGCTCAAATAATTGGTATGCATAATCAAGGCAAAGACTTTTCAGAAATAGCCAGAGAGACCGGTGTAAACGTAAGTAGTTTTATTTTTACGATTTTATATTAAAAACTGCATTAATTGTTTGTTACATCCATTATTATTTGTTTGTTTGTTGTTGTTGTAGTATACTACATAATAATTGTATTGCGTATTATATATTTCTGTTTTATTGTTGCAGAGAAAAACAGTTGTTCAATGGGTACCAAGATTTGAAGAGGAGGGTTCTTTGCAACACTATCAAACAACTAGTACCTACACGACTCATAAGCACATTGCAGCATCAAACCATGATAAGGGAGTATGAAGAAAATGTATTTCTGCCGACGAACCACTATGCTGGTTTATTTGACACAAGTGTTGACACTGTCCATCGCGTCGTGCTCTTCATAGTGAAGGGCTGCATTATCGGAGGCATGCTGTGAAACCCTTGCTCACGGAAAACCATAAAAGGGCAAGATTACAGTTCGCTTTGGATCACATAAACTTCGATTGGAATAATGTCATCTTTACAGATGAAAAAACTTTAAAGTCCAGTGAACACGGATGTTTATGTTTGTGGCGTCGAAATAATGGGCGATACCAGGTGGTCACGTAGCTACGAGCTATTAATAAATAATTATACTTTTTAAATGTTATTTTACTTAGTACTTTTTATTTATATTAACTGGAGACCAGGTTATGTACGGATAACCTATTACTTATGTATTTTATGTTACCTACTAACCATTTGATATGATTTTGTGCAATTTTGTAGTTTTTAGCCTACCTATTTAATCCTTTTAATCCGTTTGACCTTTGTGATTAAATAATCTGGTCTCCTGTTTGTTTTTATTGAGGTTACATAAGCTTCAACCCTCTTTCCGATTTTGGAAACGAATACTTAAGCTATGGCCTCAATAAGAAGTTATAAATAATATTATAATGTTATACCTACGTTATTTAATAAATTGACTGTTAAATTTGACTAATAAAGTGTAAGAAATAAACCTCTATAATTTTTAATAGTGCCTTCTTGTTTGTGCGAGCCCGCAAGTCGACCTTGTTTACCTGCGATGACTGCGCTTTTTTCCTGTTGCCAAGTAACTACCAACACGAATATTAAATTATTAAAAATACCCACTCGTTAGCTGAATGAATATACTTAATTATACCTATCGGTTACTTTTATTATTTGTATCATTTAAGCTACGTATGCTGGTAAATGTAATGTAATAATTAGATAAATGTATTAGCTGTGTAACTCCTTGCTCAATACGTTTCTTCCCAAGTCCTTACTTACGTTTCGTAAATTAGTAATAGTTGTGAAGAAACCAACGCCGTCTAGTTTATTTTCGAAAACTTGAACTCAAACGTTCACAGGAAAATAGACATTAGGGTATCCATGCAATTTTACGGGTGAATGTACAGACGCCAGCACATCAAGCTACCCGAAACTGTCAAATTTTCCCAAACTCAAACTCAAACTCAAATCATTTATTTCAATTAAACCATTAACAGGCACTTTTGAACTGTCAAGAAGTCGGTCAGTCAGAAAATATGAAGATAGTTGCCCATTCCAAAGCGTAGGTACCTATGGAGAAGAACGGGCAAGAAACTCCATGGACACTCTTTTTAAATTACATTTTACAAAAATATTTGTTAAGTACATCATTACTTTTGAATTTATGAATATATAATGTGAGAACGATGTAAAAAATAAAAAAGACGTACGCGTTAAAAGCGTCCAGAATACAACAACTACACACATCAAAAGTGTCTAGGGATCAACATATATTTTTGCAATAACTTTTCTCCTGATTGATATTAATTAAAATTTTCTTTAAGGATTCATCAAATAAAGTGTTTTCGTTTGTCACAGTAACGATAAACCAAGTCACCTTTGCATTAATAAAGAAATTTGCCATTTTCCTAATAAAGGGATTTTTGACATTTGAACCACTAACACAAAAGTTCGAAAAAAAGACTGAAATAACAGTTTTCTTTAAAATTTTATTGGGTAACTTAAACAATTAATAATCCGTGTTTCTACCGCGAACACTAACAACACAAGAACATCGGTTTGGCATACTCAAAATGAGTTCATCCAAATCACGCTGTGGAATGGCCGCCCATGTTCGTTGCAACAACAAAAAAAGGTCTTCTTGCGACTGGATACCCTCCATATTCGGCAGAGCTCTTCTCTGTAGCATATCCCATGCATGCTCAATCGGGTTCAAGTCTGGCGACTGAGCAGGCCAGGGCAGGACATTGATGTTAGCTGCGGCGAGAGTCTGTCTTACAACTCTTGCGGTGTGCGGTCGTGCATTATCATGCATTAACTGAAATAAGGGACCGATTTGCACTTGTAGAGGAACGATGACGTCTGATACAATCGTCTCAGCATAAATTTGAGCGTTGAGGTTGCCTCTGATCCAAATCAACTCAGTTCTTCCGCCGATCCAAATACCCGCCCATACCACGATGGTTCCACCACTATAAGCATGGACTTCCTGGCAGGATTTTAATCGCTGTTGGCGTCCAGGGGTTCTCCAGTGTCGTATACGTCTTGTATCCGGTCTCATACCAAAACGAGACTCATCAGAAAAGCACACGAAACGCCATTGTTCTTCTGCCCAATTTCTGTGTTCAAGAGCCCATTGATATCGAATCCTACGATTGTGCATTGCTATAGGTGGTACCCGTAGCGGTCTTCGGGAATGAAGGTTCACTTCATGCAAGCGGTTTCTGACTGTTTGGTCGCTAATTAAGTTCCCTGAAGAGTGATGAAGCCTCACGGCTAACATCATGGCGGTTATTGTTGGAGCTCTTCGAGTTAAGATTTGAATGTATTTGTCTTGTCTCCGTGTGGTGCAGCGATACCGTCCTCCATGGCGCTCAGCCACGGTACCAGTGCTTCGGTAACGTGTCCAAAGTCGACTGATAACACTCTGACTTGTATTCAGAGCTAAAGCCACAGTACGTTGCCGGGAACCAGCTTCTATCATTCCCACGGCTCTGAGCATTTCTTCCCTGCTTAAATGACGTCGCCGCTCCATAATAACGTTGGTTTTAATCAGTAGTACGGAAACAGTAGCACTAATAATGTCTTCAATGCGTTGTATGTTTTTATAGGGAAAATATTGACAGCTGATTTTCATCTTTTACTCGAATTTGATTCACAGTTCCTGATTCAAATTATGAAATGCACCAAAAAGGATCCATATAAATTTATAAAATCATAAATTTATTACAAAGCCACATCTCAATCTCAAGAAATCCGCATAAAAATGCTTGATCCCTAGACACTTTTGATGTGTGTAGTAACAAAACAACATAAGCCCAGGCAGCTAAGTGATGACCAGCCGCAACTAACGGCGCCCGTTCACGAACATGACGTATGTATCAGCACCATTCAGCTCAAACATTTTGAAGGGAGCTAAATGATCCAACACACACGCCACCGTCAGCGTGACATTTGAGTGAGCATGACATACTCTCAACCGCCAGGGCATATTCAAGTCAATGAAAGACATATTATTACCCGGTAAATGGTAGCTCATCTTTGAACCTTATACTTTAGCGATAAAGTTGAAAATTTACTAAAGAAATTTGACAGATTGTAGTAGCTTGATGTGCTGGCGTCAGTACCTGTATAGAAAAAATTAGCACCTCATTCATCTTTACACATTAGTCTAAGAACATATATTTAGGAGTTTTAACAGTCGTGAGCAGTAGGAACCAATATGTACGATTTGCTTTTCCAATAAATTACTAGAAGGTGCATTTGAAATCATGTTTCACACATCCGGAGTAACTAACATATCGGAATCCGGCCGGAAGTTTGCGCTGAAAACTATGATTTCCATATTACTCGACCATCGAGGTTAGGCTATACACATATTTGATTGGCATATATTAGATTGGTATTATGTAGTATCTTCGTAACTAACGCCAAACTCACAAAATTCCTGTGTATTAAGATAACATGTTTCCAACTTTTGCGTTAACCTCGATTAAATATTCCCAGTTTCAGGTAAATATAACATATCATAACATCACACCAGGGCCTCAAGTCTGCTATTACAATAGTGTCAAAATGGTCTATCATTGATTTCATAATTGTTGATTTTGACAAGTTTGGTAATCTACTAATATAATGGCGTCATTATGACTTTCCAATGGTCAACCACTGACACTCCATTGAAAGAAATGGCATAGAATGGTAATCTCGTACATAATGAAAAATGAATTACTGACTTACGCGGTAATCTGCTAAAATTTTGACAGTTTCTTTGATCAGTTACCTACCATTAGAACGTCATTGTGCAGTCATTGCTTTTAATTCGTTACGAGTATCGTACAATTTCTGTGTCATTGACCGACCAATGATCAACCATTATGAATTTAGCAGATTACGAACTTTTAGCAAAATGACAATGGGATGGTAGTGGAATCGTGTTGGAATGACTAATTTATAAAAATAGCAGACTAGGGCCCCTGTAATTCCCGCAGGGTTAGGCGGAGTTGAACCTATAGTACCTACACCCTGTGGAGAAGAGACGGCAAGAAACAGTTACCCTTTAAAAAATAAAATTGGCTTTTACAATGTTTTCAAATCAAATCAGAAATGGGGGGACAGGACAGTGTAGGCCTGTCAACAAGAACTAACAAAATAAAAAATGGTCTACAAATCTAAAGTCTACAAGGTTTACAACGTACAAGAAAGCGTAATATTATGGCAGCTTGATTGATCTTCGTTGATTGTTTGTTTGGCGCCGCCTCAACATTAGTTACGTACTAACATTAATTTATGAGCTTATAAGTTAGACTTAAATGTGTTTTTGTCGCTTTTCAGTTTCTGTTTTCGTCGATTAAATTTTTTTTCTTTTCTCTGCCTGTATTCAACATGCACATGAGTCTTTCTTGTCCTTAACACCATGTAATAAAAGTAAGGTTCATTGATATAATATGGAGGTAATCCAACATGTAAAGCACGGCTCGAAGACGGAAAATACACCGCGTGGTGTAATATGTCAATCAAACACAAACCTACTAACCGCAGGGTACAGCTAAAGCAGCTACACATAACAACAAGATGTTGGTTCACAACACAACACAATATTATTGGCAGTGTTTGAATATGGTTTGACCACTGACCTCTATAATACAATGTATTATAGAGGTCAGTGGGTTTGACAGACCGACCTCAGCTAGAAGTAAAAACAAATAGTTATCTACTCGGGCGTCAGCAAAAGTTAGGATTAATAATGTTGCAGGAGAAAGAAAACTTCTTGGAGAATTTGTCAGTCGTATGCTTGAATACGGTCCCGGAATGCGGTTCCATGTCGTGAGCAGTGAACAGCCAAACGATTGCACGCCAAGTACTCAACACAACTGGGCCACTGCTTCAGGGGAACTAACTGGCCTTAACTTTCGAATGCCTGAAGCAACGTGCCACTGCATAATGCAATCCTCTGAATTTCCCTCCACTCACTTCGCTAATTTGGTTAACGGAATGTTCTATTTAATGCATTTGCGTGAAAGGTAATCCGATGACCCGATCATAGTTCGATTGAACAGATAATGTTAGCTGCGGGATAAGGGTTCTATTTTAATGATGGAATATCATGTATTGCTTTGTTATTGATGATGTTGGTAATGGATTTTCCTGTCGGGAATAACCCAGTCAGGCGCTATACTTTGTGTAAATGATTTCAAAACATGTGAAACATCGTGAGGAAAACGACATGTCCTAGAACCAACAATTCAAAGACGTGATATCCGTCAACCCGCACTTGGCGCACTCTCGAATACAGGAAGCCTGAGTCTCATCAGTGGGAAAATTAGGCTGATTACAATTGAATATCATCTAATGCTTTGTTGATGAAACTTGGTAATATGTTTTCCTGACGGGAACAATAAACGAATAGCCTATTTTCGTTTGTTTTCAGAAAAAATGGACAGATTTCAGTAATAATGTTTTTTAACCGACCGACTTCAAAAAAGGAGGAGGTTCTCAATTCGACGGTATGTTTTTTTTTTTTTTTTTTTGTGTGTTTGTTACGCGATTACTCCGCCAATTGTGGACCGATTTTCAAAATTCTTTTTTTGTTTGAAAGGGTATACTCTCGTGGTGGTCCCATTATCATCAAGTTTGAATCTGATGAGAGGATCCCATGGAAATCGAGGGAAACCCTCAAATTTTATAGGCAATGCTATAACGATTTGGGTATTTTGTAACAAGTGATGAGCAGTTGACATTAGGCTATTGTAACTTAGATAAATTACAAACGGACCCACTAAAAAGTGAAAAATAAAAACTTTTTACAAAAAAAAAACAACCGACTTCCAAAAAAAACACTACAAATTGAAAAATAACTTTAATTTCGGAAGTCGGTGTCAATAAACGAAAATGCGGAACCAAAGACACCGACTTCCGAAATTAAAGTTATTTTTCAATTTGTAGTGCTTTTTTTGGAAGTCGGTTGTTTTTTTTTGTAAAATGTTTTTATCACATATTTGAATCTTTGTTATGAATGATGAAACTGCTTTTGTCAAGCTCATTTCATTTAATATAGGAACGAAACTTGTTACTCTTTTACACAGGGCCCTTGTACATACGACAATTTTAAAATGTGCCAGACAGAAAACAACCTTGTACACAAACGTAGCGAAAACAAAGTATTTTCATCAAAGTTTTACATTTTATAATAGATACCTACCTACGAGTAATATAAGGTTTGTGTCTTTGCCATTCCGTTCACGAAAGAGACGTTTTAGACTTGTGAACTTATTTGCGACAGTTAAGTTAAAACGAAATTGATATACTTTAAATTTACTTCAATGTAACTCCCAGTCTACCCCATGCTCCCAAACACCCAGCTCGTGCTCACACTTTGAAGATAGCGAAATTGAAAAGTGACGACTTTTTTAAAGAATATATGTCTAAAAGGAGGCTTTATGAGACTTTGACAAACGAAATTCGATCCGTAAATAACGTCAATGTCTAACGTCATTACGGTCATATAATTTTAAAGAAAATGCTGTTAGTTAAACGTGGTGTTTTGAGACCTCAAAATTGCGTGAGTGCTAAAGTGGTGTGTGAGCATGTTCGCTGGCAGCAGCATGACCAGGGAAACTGTCCCGCGGTGAGCGGGCCGATATGCCCACCGCCCCCTTGTCCTCCCTGCTTCCCCGTATGCCCACCATGCCGGCTCTATCCTCCCTACTACTGCTGTCCAAGAACCCAATACCAGGTTAATTGGCACTACGTTAATGATATTCCACCAAAGACCGGGTTCACAGACGTCGTCGAGCGGATAGCGCAAACTGTGTTTTGGACGGAGATATTGCGAGGTAAGTATACTTTGGTTTCTTTGAACAGTATTAGCCTTTGCCCCCGCCCCTAATATTACCCTCTGATCTCCCGCTTTTTGCACTTAAAATATTAATCATATAATGTATGGATGGATGCGTTACACAAACTATACCTATATACAATAATACCTAGCGTAGAATATGTTAAAGGGTCATAGTAGTTGCTCATTAATATATGAATTTATATACCTATATTTTAAATGACGCCTCCTTTTAACCGTACAAATAAAAGAAAAGTAGCTGTTCTAAGACCTCTTTATATTATTATTAGACGTTCAAAACAAGTCTTTGATAGGAACACGCAGCTTTAACTAATTCGTGACACGCCTCAACAGACCACCCTTTTTCGTGCCCGAGATGGTATCATCAGTAATAGAAATCAGGGATTTACTTGTACTACCCATAACATTTGAATTGGATAAAAGCAATCGCAATGTATAAAGATAATAACAAACTATCTTTAAAAAACAGAATCGGTCGAAGTAGCGGTGCTTGGTTGGGGCCTATGTCCAGTAGTGGACGTCTTTCAGCTGAAATGATGATGATGATGATAATGACCTTTAATAAAATGTTTTTGTTGCTAAAAGTGTAGTTTCTATTACCTTACTAAAGGTGTAGATTTCTGTATCTTTTGCTTAAATTATGAATAATTATTATTTTAATATTATTTGCATAGCAATATGGCAGTAACTAGCTAATGACCAGCAGTATCCGATCAAAACATTGCGCTTTGCTGTCTCTTTGAATTTATCCAAATCACGCATACGTGAAGTGTCACATAAGCGTGATTTGTTTAGTTTTCAGCCCACCGGCTGAAAACTAAACAAATCATATTTTTCATGACACATTTTTCAGGTTTTGCGGTAACACTAGGGCATATTTTTAAAGAGCCTGCTACATTAAACTATCCTTTCGAGAAAGGTCCCCTGTCTCCACGGTTCAGGGGGGAGCATGCGCTGCGTCGGTACCCGTCGGGCGAAGAGCGGTGCATCGCTTGTAAGCTGTGCGAGTCCATGTGCCCGGCACAGGCTATCACCATCGAGGCCGAGGAGAGGCGCGACGGTTCCCGCCGTGCCACTCGCTACGACATCGACCTCTCCAAGTGCATCTTCTGCGGCTACTGCCAGGAGGCCTGCCCCGTGGACGCCATCGTTGAAGGACCGAACTTCGAGTACAGCACGGAATCTCGTGAGGAACTCATTTATAACAAAGAAAAATTACTCACGAACGGTGACCGCTGGGAACCGGAAATAGGAAGCAATATTAGAGACAACCATTTGTATCGTTAGATTTATTTTATTAGATTTTAATTGAATTTATCTGATTATCATGTGATATTAATATTTATAATTACATAGTTTTGAACAACATGTTATTCGTTTATTCCAAATATATAGTATAAAACCACATATAAGTGGAACATGCCAAAGGCATGTCTAAAAGCAATAATTTGACGAAAACCTTGAAATTGGCTGGGACCTAATCATATACATGCTATGCATACAGGCAACGCCATGAAATGATTTATCAACCGTTAAATAAGTTGTAATATATTTTCATAGCTTCTAATATTTTTATTTTATTGTTAAGCAGCTATTTACTTACCCCAAGGTTAATAACTAGTACTATGGGGCGAAAGCCATATATTATTTACATGGTAGTAAGTCTTTAGGAGTTTTTATCCTCAAAAAGGTCGGGTGTGTAGCTTTTCTACCAGAAGCCATCTATCTATCTAGCGTGGCCATCTCTCTAGAAGGCCACGTCCATCATCATCCTCGCGTGCTTCTTACAAGTAAAGGTACTTGCGTGCGAAGATGATGATAGACGTGGCCTTCTGTGTCTTCTACCAAAGATGAAAGGCGAGGCCTATGTGTGTATTTATATCAAAAACATAATACATATCATACCATCACGCCTGTAATTCCAGACGGGTTAGGCAGTGGTGTACCTACTAATAGCACACTGACAGGTTTAAATTACATGTAATAGGAGGTGAGCCTATTGTCATCAATCCAGAAGCCTCCCACTGAAAAATTCCTGCCAAAAAAACCTAATAACACTTGGCCGACCTGGAAATTGAACCCGGGCCTCATGCTAAAGGTATCACGTATCAAACCGGAAAGGGATCGGCACCGCGTACCAAGTCGAGCAGTTCAGTGTTCTTTGCATGGAACTACCTACTGCAACGGACACTAATCGGAATCGTAACGTAATCGCCTCGCCTCGGGACAAGCTCACGAACCGCGGTGCGGTAAGTTACGGCTCCTAGTCCCCGCGCTTACGGCTCGTCGTCCCCGCGCTTACGGCTCGTCGTCCCCGCGCTTACGCCTCTCCGTACCCGAGCTCACGTCTCTTCGTCCACCCTTGCCCCTCTCACCCCTCCGGCCTGCCTGCTGCACAATCAACCAGCGATCGGCGAGCCGTAAGCGCGGCTTCGCCTAGCCGTAGGTGAGTCGACATATCGGAGCTTGAGAAGCTCCGCTTTGGTTACGTGCTTACGTTAGGTTGACGCCTGTTTGACGGCGAGGCGAAAGGCGATACGATGCTATGATCTTTAGGAATAGGTAGCACGTGCGACCAGTTTTTATCTCTTTTCTTTAATATAACTGAATGCTTAATAAAGGCGAGACATAACCATCAACTCGAGACAGGCGGTGCCAAGGTGGTACTAACTTAAATTTTCCGTGTATCTAAATCACTATCATTCGTTTTTAGACTTGTATATGAAATGGAAAACAACACGGCAGATTGGCGTAGCGTGTCATTTTAAAAAGTAAACGCGAGGTGCACATCTAATTCACGTATACTTTGCCAATAACATTAAGCAATTCTAGGTTCTTAATACTCTGAGTAGGTATCTACTACTCAGGGTTATTACTTACATGTTAAAAGATTGCATGTATAAGGATTGCAGATATACCTAGACGTAATAGAGGCAGTCAAAGCACGTTCTCCTTAGAAGCAATAACCTTTGAAAAGTTTGCATGTGTAACTCAATGCTTCATAAAAAGTAATTGAAAATTTATATTTTTCATTTGAATCAAGGATTGCCTTGTGTGTTGGTAGTTTTGCAGACATTTCTAATGTAATGCTTTAGACACATGATCCGTTTCAATTTACCTTTGTGGTTAAGGTCTTGCCATTTAAAAATTGTAATTGGAATTTGCATAACTTTGCTGTTGCAGGAATGTAAATTCCAGGGTCAAACATATTTGAGAGAATAAAATTTTCTTAGCAGATGTGGTTGGTAGGAAAATTTAGTATAGTATACATTATAAGTAAATGAAAAAAATAGAGAGAACAAAGTTTCCCGGAACAGGAGTGGGGGGACCCCTCTTCTGGGACTTAGAACTCTTCTTGTGTTCCGGTTTTCAAAATCGGTTTGGCCCTGGACTAATAAGTTTTAAAATAGAAAGATAAAAGTTTTTTTTTCCAAACCTACGCTGTTCCACTCCTGGGCAAAGGCTTGCCTTTTACTCCTTCCATCGTTCGTGGACCCGCGGGTCCCCCTTCCAGTTTTGGCGGAACTTTCTAGTTTGTCCTGCCACCAACTTCGTCAAATTTGCTGAAGCCCATGAACACCGACTCCGCTGCCATGTGAACATCGATGCAATTCAGCTGCTAGACCAAACAAATATAGTGCGAATACTAAAACACACAAAACTTTTTGAGTTAGTCTAGTGTAAAAAAGTGTAGAAGGTAAGTGCTTACAGATAATGAAATTTCCCGCTAGTACCACCGGTGGTACAGTTCTGTGGTACTAGTGGGAACAAACGGAAATAACAGTGACAATGACAAACATAATAACACACGAAAAAAGAGTTCATATCATCATATCAGACATTAAGAAAGTGGAACGGACTTGTAAAAAGTACAATCAACACTTTTTTTTAGTTTTAAAATAATGATCACGTAAAAAGAAGTTAAATTTAAATTGCTTATTAGTCTTATAAGCATTGATTGTAATTAATTATTAAGAAACAGGTCCTTTTTAATAAAGGATAAATAAAAAATGTCCTTCGTATCCTGCCAAATAAGAGTTAATAAGTAAAAAAGAAGAAAAGAAAAATTCAAATAAGAGTTAAGAGGCAAAAATTTCACATGTGTCGAAGAACTCTCATGAGTCAGTAGCGACTTCACACATACTCGTAAGTATTGGGTTCGCGGTCCGAGCACCGGATTGTTTGTATAGGAAAATAAACAGAAGTAAACACACGGGATGTACAGTTTAAATAACGTTATATAAATAACATAATACCTACATATTCACAAAATTGATTCATGTGGTTTCGAGCATAAAAGAAAATTCACCCTGAATAATCATGATAATACAGAAAGAAAAAAAGTGTGCGGTCCGGGGACCCACGCGATACTCGCACGCACACACACACTCTCTTATAATAGAAAAAGACTGAGAGAGAGACGACGTTTTTCAGGGTGACGATTTCTACCTGTCAACTCCTGCCGCAAGCCGCGTTAAGGAACCTCGTTCCAATAAATGGGCACTTTATTTGATGATTTCCATCATACGATATATTCGCGAAACATTATTATCCCACAGACCCATATTTTAGGTATTACCTACCCACAAAACAAATACAATTTCATCAATCTGAAATGTTAAACGCCAAAATTAAAGTATCTCTTTCCCAATAAAACATAATTAAGGTTTGAGTTGAGCGGCAAAGTTAAGCAACTGCAATATTAATTAGCCTAAAAGTATTCCCACACAAACTTCATCCCAAAAGTTGATTTGAAGTTTCGGAACTCAAGAATGTTGAAGTCAATTTAGTTCCTGATACTCGCTCCTTTATATTCGGACTTGCTTGGAATCATGGAACTTATACTATGCCATTGTTTGTTACCATGCATTCTGATTCATAACGGCTAAGTTCTGGGAAACCAATTTCTACGACCACCACTAACACATAATTTAGTCAAACTAAAGCAGTTTTCGCAACTGCAAGTTGGTGATTTATTTTAAAAACTGAGCTCATTCAGTTTGGTTATAAACCACTTGGAAATCGTACATAATATTGCGGTTCCTATTATTAGTTCCAGCCGGCTTTTAGTGAATAGTGAGTTTAGTTGTTTTATGTTCCCGTGTATATAAATCGTTGAGATGATTGTTCGCCAGGCGCCCATCGCGTGACTTCACTAGCATTCATGGATTAATTGCGTGCTTTGTTTCATACCACTAATATTTTGCCAGTCATTTATTTTAAACAAATGTATTTGTCAGAATGCTGTTATCCGTATTTGTCATGCGGCCTACAAAATGGCTCACTAATATAATTCCGCCTTTTTTATGAATATTTTGTAGCGAGTCGTGCTGGGTGCGATAGTGTAGGCCGTCCAATTTCGTTGTCCAAATTATTATGAGCAGGTTGTATTTGTGTGGTGGAGGTGCTCTCGGGACTCGTATATTGGGTTTTAAATCGTGGCAACGTGCTGACAACAGGCGGCAGGCGGCAGGACGCGCCGTCCTAGGTCATTCGTTAGGTAAATGCGTTGGTAAAAGGCCATTAGGGGCAGCGGCGGCAGTGCCGTGATACCGCCAGTTAATGGACTCGATTAACAGAATTAAACCTCAATTACTTTCTTCTGAATTCGATTATGAACCACTTGTTTAGTTTTTCAACAGTATACTGAAACTACGTGAAGGGTTTTTTCATAGTAATTAGTTAAGTACTTTGATTTGTACCTATATTAAAACTTTAAAAATCTTCATTTATGTTTACTTTGCGTCTCGATTCGCAGTTGTTACTAGTTGTTAGTTACCTGGAAGTTAAAGAAAATTTTAAAACAGAAGTAGGTAGTCAGATCTTTTTTATTGGAAAGGTGGCAGGAGAAGTTTGCGTGCTCGCAGCGGTGTAACAAGATGGTCGGAGCGAATTAAACAGAAAACTCACGAAGTCAGCTCAATTGAATTCTAAAATGCACTGAATATGGCCCCTGGCAGAGATAGTTGGTGGCCGAGCCGACATTGAACGCCCGACTCAATATAGATGAGACGACAATATGGACGCCGCGACCTCTAAACTTTACCCAGATAAATCTTTGGCCCAACTTTGGCCTAAGATCGAAATAACAATGAAGTGAATTTTTAATTCGAACAAGAAGTCCCGTGGTCTGATAACTTTTTATCTTTTAATAAAAACGCCAATCAATAAATTAATTGTGTCAAAATGAGGTGCAAAATCTGCTTTCTAAGTTTCCTAAAAACCTTTTTTAGTAAGTGGAATTTTTCTGAAAATATTATCGGTGGCTTTAGAAAAACGTCAAATTTTTCCAAAGAAAATTATTAACGGCACGTGGTTGACGTCTCCAATTCTTACTATTCATGGTTTTCAAAGGAACCGTTCCTTCTGTATGCGCCTACTTTTTCCTGATCTACAGGATAAACCAAAGTTAGTAAAATATTTTCATATGAATAATTGTTAGAATAGTTTTTTGTTAGAATCCGACAAAGCAATAAATAAACACGGGTCCATCAAATTGAAGCAGAACAACATAGCGATTAGAGGGGACGTTCTCGGTAGTTACTGATATGTATCATACCTGTTCAAGCCGTATAGTGGAGCGGGCTTTGCGGACGACGGTGCCGTCTGTAGCGACTATACAAATGTATCTAGCTATCAGATAACTTAGCCATTGTCTGTCCCAGTCGTTGCCTCCACCCATCATGTCATCGGCACCAGACAATCCAATTTATCGAGACCGCCTTTGACTGTTGGACAAACTGCGAAGAAGGACACGACGCAGACATGCACATCTGGACAGACCATTTGTGTTTGCAATTGAAATTAATTCAAAGGGTTCATCGGTTCCCAGATCGACAGAAAGTACCTTTTACTTTTATTCAGTAGATTACTAAGAGACGTGTAGTTCGATAGATATATTTAGTATATAGGTACAACTGCAAGTCTAGCTTGGGGCTTCAAGTTTTATTTTACGACCACTACAGTTCTAAGGTATAAAATAGAATTGAGCGACTGCAAACGATATGATGGGTATAAGATAGTCTCATAGCTTTGAATGTAGACTTTAATGTTATAATCGAGCTAGATATGAGGTAGATAAAGTCCTTATTAATTTACTGGTTTATTATAAAAAAAACATTAACAAAATTATAGCTGCCATGCGTAATAAGAACCAAATAGGTAATTTACAAAATCTGATAAGGATAATCATTGTGTATTAATGTGTCATATGAAAGACAAGCTAGATCGATGAACAGTAAGTCGAGAGCTTGATACAGAAGGTACTAGTCTCGAACACGGCACAACGTGATTGGGAGGTTGCCTTCTTTAAATCCCTAACAATAATTTGGCCCGTTATCATTCAAAAGGAGAAATGGGGGGAGACTGGGAGAGTATGGTAGCTTATGGCCAAAAGAATTAAAAACTCAAAAATATGAAAACCGGGAGGTGCTCCATTTTAAACTAGAAATAATACACACTTGAAAAGTTAAACCGGGATATTATACCGCGCAGTTTTCGTAGTTCGAGGAGGGTTACGTAAATGAGATTTTAATGTTATTTTTTAAAGACCAGGTTAGCTAGGTAGATGCCCGTAATGGGTTCGAAATGAAGTCGGAATTTAATATTTGCGTACATTCTTTTGCCAGTAAAACCGAGACATTTGATATAACACTATTAAAATATAACAGGCTATAACTGCACAAATTATGATTGCGATAAAATGTAAATCTTAAAAACTTATCATATAGGGTAGGGAGGGGGAATGGCGTTCACTTAAGGAAAATATGGTGTATTTTTTAAATTATTTATTATAAATCAAAATTAAAAAAAGTAACATACTCTTTAATTATCTAGTAATCAACAATTTAAGAACAAAAGCTTCTATCTTGTACCTACTAGTAGTAAAAAAACATTATCAAAAAAACATGTTTGAGCGGCATTACCCCTAAGTTTGGGTAATGCCGCTCATGGTACGGGGTAATGACGCTCAAACATGTTTTTTTTAATATAACAAGTAAGACACATTTTAATTAAAGAAATATTAATGAGATCAACCTTAAACAATAAAAGTAAAGTCTACAATCACAAATGAGCATCAATTATCCGAATTTGTACGTAAGATTAGCCTTTTGCAATTTAACGAATATAGTAAAGTCTTCAATGTCAAACCAACTTCAATTATTAAAATAATTATTATTATTAGAAGTAAGACTAATTAGAAATAGTAATATTTTATATATGATGACGTAAATCACAGACATATCCATCCGGCGAATCCCACCCTGAACATATAGCATAAGCCCACAGTCCGCAGATGGTGCAGCGATACCACAACTCGTTATTTTTTCCAAATTCTTTGCAAATATAATACATTTGTTATAATTTTCATCATCCACATTCATTTCATCATCACTGTCATCATCGCAAAGGTGCTCTTCATCTTCACTCTCTGAAGAACTTTCTTATAAAATTTTATGTCTTGTAAGATTTTTTGCGGCTTTTTTTTGGACATACCTTCAATCGCAGTTTTAGCGGATTGAAGGTCTTCTTCGGTCCAGGCTTTAGCCGTGGTACTTTCACAATTTCTTCGCATATCTACAAAAATAAAAAAAATAAGTCACCAAGGGGTAATGGCGCACAGGTGAGCGGTATAACCCCAAACGGTCGTTTTGTAATAAATTTTAAATTAACAAAAAAAACATACACAATTGATGAAAATTGATTGCATTATCACAAAATAGAATAGTTTTATGGTCAGAAAAGTAAAATTAATAATTAAATAAGCAGTAAAGTTTTGGACTTACCGACAAAAACACGTAACCAAAAATTATATCAGCGCGGCCGCAAACGAAGAAACGCACTTCACAGTCGCATGACGCAAGCTGACTGTCCGTTTGCGTCGCTGTCTGTTAGAGGACCCCTCTCCTCGCGCTTCACGAGACGTGGCGTGTTGCTACGTTCCATTTTGACAGAGAAACAGAGGTGAGCGCCATTACCCAGTGAGCGCTATTCCCCCTCCCTACCCTAATACATACACACATAAACTCACGCCGTCTTCCCATGAGGGTAAGCTAAACCAAAGAACATCACCTGTTTTGATCCTTACATACTCCATTTGCTTCGTTTACGTCATAACTTTTCATTTAATAGACGGATTTTAAATACTTGCTGCCCTTGATGATTTCATGATTAAGGGCTGATTTTCCAATCATCTGATAACTTTATTCGAGGAATAATTATGAAATTTTGACAGTTATTTCATACAAAAAATATCAAACGTCAATTTTATTCCTCGATTAAAAGTTACAGTCTGTCTATAAAGTGGTGAAAAAAAAATGAGGGCGCTGCGGTCGTGCACGTAGCAACCCTGTATAGTGTGACTAAATTGATTTTGATACTAGCACATTATTTTGTACTAAAAGCAAACCTGGTTTTAATGGAAACGAGCTTTTTTTAAACTGGATAGAAAAGGTAGTCGTAAAATCCGTAATCTTATTAAAAAAAAATACAGAAACCTTAGACAAAGATGCTACCTTCATTATAAATAATAATACCAGCCTATTACTGTCCCACTGCTGGGCAAAGGCCTCTTCTCAACAGAGAAGGCACGAGCATTGATCACAACGCTTGCTCAAGATATCCCATAACATAATAATTAATTACTTTCATCATCTGATTCCAAACATTCTACGTAAAAAAAGTATTTTCATTGTCAGCTGCGTCACTAACAACGTCTTCGCTACTGCTGTCATTGCTGCTGCTATCTTCGCTTAGGCGAATGACTAACTCATCTACATCTTGATATAGGGTTCTTCCTCGTGCATAGGTAATATTCTTTTTCAATTATTGCAACATGACGGCAACAGTTTTTACATTTTTCAGGCGTAATGTGGTTGAAGGCTAGCAATAATAATAATTTCATCTACAATACGCCTCACTGTACTCTCAGATTTTCCTGAAACTAAGAATTAAATAAATAATATGACGTAATATCTAACAGAAAATAGATAGCACTATTTTTAATTTCAAACATGATATAACTTATTCATATGTATTTGAAATCAGCGGTAAATTTGATCATCCAAAAGTATCAAAAGTTAAGGGTCGCACTACAATATGGCCAACTTATATTTGCAATCTAACCTATTAATGCGCAATGTAAACAATCCTTATTTATGTCTGAAAATCGTATATTTAGTAAATTTGTAACTTCTGGTAGATAAACAACTAACAGTAACACGATTACATACCTGTCTTATCTGCTGTTCGAGCATAAATATCATCAAAATTTAATAAAATTTGTCCAGCTTGGTGTTCTAACAAACATCGCTGATACACTTTAAAAATAATTTCCTGAGCTCCACTCCTATTTGTTTTCCTCATATTTAACACGTTTCTTAGAAGTTTTATCCACGTAGATTTGAAAAGTAATAAAAAATGCACTAATTAACGAGTTACAAAACAAGTCGATGACAGCCGATGATATTCGAGGTACTATGATTTAGTGTTGCCCTACTTTTGAGTAATGTTAGTTCCTCAAACATTAATTTCATGACTTTATAGACTAACTGTATCTGGCGATGGAAAAATCAACCCTTAAATCCTTAAAATTTAACTTATTTTTAAGACGTCATGTCACATCTACGGGTCATCATCTGCCTAGCCTTTTCCCAACTATGTTGGGGTCGGCTTCCAGTCTAACCGGATTCAGCTGAATACCAGTATTTTACATGGAGCGACTGCCTATCTGACCTCCACAACCCAGTTACTGGGTAATACGATATCCCTTGGTAAGACTGGTTGTCAGACTTTCGGGCTTCTGACTACCCGTAACGACTATCAAAGATCCACAAATGACAGCCACATGTCACATCTACGGGTAAGTTAATAATATCACAAGTTGTAAAAACAACAAACCATTAACGGACCGTTAAAGTGAGCATGTGTCAGGCATTAATTAGCGCATAAACAAATGAAACCTGCTAGTTAAAATTCCAATATATCACTTTCCATAAAAAAAGTATTGGAAAAATAATAAAGAGCCTCGAAATATCCATGAAACGGTGGTCTTTACTTTTTGTTTTCAGCTAAAAGCCGTACTGTGTAGCCTGGATTGCAGATCCTGTTGACATGACAGGCAGCTAAATGAAGCATCGGTCCGAACATATTTTTTTTAACAAAACGTGATAAAAGAGGTACCGTTTCGCTGGCTAGGTTTGGTAACAAGGTTGATCAATCGTAGAAGGTTTCTTAGTCTGTCTCAGTGTTTAATATGAATTATAAAGTTTCATATGATTTATGATTTATTTTGTTTGGTCATTTATTAATTTTAACATTTTTCAAGAAAAATCTGGGAAGGTACATTAGACCGTAGGTCAGTGGTAACAAAACCAATATAAGCTGACCTTTTATTCTACAGACGCCAGCACAACAAGCTACTACAATGTGTCAAATTTCTTTAATAGATTTTCAACTTTATCGCTAAAGCATAAGTTTCAAAGTTGATTGGAAAAATTTGACAGTTACGGATGGCTTGATGTGCTGGCGTCTGTACCTGCACTACTAATAATTAAAATCCACTTAATTGTCTCAAATTAAGTTGGCTTTTAAATTAATTGTAAGTTTGCATGACAAATTATACATTATTATGAATAATTTCTCATGAAAACTTGCAATTAATTTACAAAAAGATATAGCGAAAATAATTTCTAATTCAGGTACAATAGATTAACTACAAGTTAGTAGGTTCGGTACGTATTCCTAATGCACATAATATTCTTTCGTACAGGTATAAAGACTTTTAGTGGATAATCTTTCTTTAGAAACAAATAAACTTCTTTGTATGACCGTTTTAACTGCATTGTAATAAAATACAGCAATATTATTTATTTATAACAATGGTAATATATCTATGGTTGTTATACTATATTATACTAGTAACAACTTACTGGAGAGATCTTTACAAAGTATTATTTTCTAAGGTGCTTGGATGCTTAGTAAAGTTATTGTTTGCACATTGTGCAACACGCTACGCTAAGCTACGACAGCTTAGTGTCTACGGCTAAGTATACCTAAGCTAAGTATGACGACAGACTGCTTGAGCATTCGTGTGCCAATACATTGTCTGAGAAGCTTTAAACTTTTCTAAGACATCACAGAGCATGATCATTCAATTGTTTGCAATTTAACTCACAACTGCTTAACTGAACTTTTGAGCCAGTTCCATGAGACTTTCTGTACAGTTAAGAGAAAGTCGTTTATAAATAATATTAATTTATGAAAAAAAGTATTTTACAATATTTAAACAGGTCTCCTGAAAAATCGTCTTTCTGTCGTGTTCCGGGTCCTACACCCGTCAAACTAATCAAATTGAAGCTGAGATTTAACAACGGATACAATTGGTATTGGCTTTTTGAATTGGATTCCAGGAACCAGGAAGAAATTTAGTACTGTTTTGTTCGGATCTCCCGTTAGTCGCAAATTCCGGGATGGAGAGTTGTATTACTTAGGGCTGATTTTACCAAAGGTTTAGGGCTAATCTTTTATACGTGAAACAAAATTGACGTCTGACAGTGCTAAAATGGAGAAACTAAAAAATTCAAAATTTATTCTCAGTATAAGACTTATTGTATGTATAAGAGTTTGTTGGAATACGCTCTTAGTGTCAATCCACAGGTCAGACAAAGGTATAATTAAGTTTGTTTGTTTGAAAAATGGCTGTAGTACGCTGGGGTTTCCTGGTAAGTGGCCAAGTGGGGTGACCGGGGAAAACCCCGCCCTGTGATTACTACCTACATGGGAATTATTATTGTCTCTCACGAACGTCGGGCAGCATAGATTTTGTTTGTATACGATGAATGTTACTGTTTTGTAAACTAATTAATCATTTTGTAGGTGTAGATACTTATTAATATGTAAAATATTCAAAACACTAAACAAAATCAAATAAAGGGTAAGGGAAATGATAAATCAATCGCTACATTTATGTTCGTCTATCTTGTCAAAATGTAGGGAACATCTGATTTTTAGGGTTCCGTATTAAAATGGTAAAACGGAACCCTTATGGTGAGACTCAGTCTGTCACAACTGGATATCTCAAGAACTACTAATGCATAATATATTAAAAAAACAATTTTGAAAAATTCGAATTTCTGAATTTTGATTCGAATTCTGGGGTCTGAAAAATTCGAAGTGGGGGTTAAGGCATGTGGGTTATCATATGATTTTCTTCTTTCCTTTTATTAGGCCGCATAGTTTTCGAATTTTGATGAAAAATTAAAACAAAATACCGTTCCCCCCCTTCCTTATCTCCGAAGTTTACAAAGAGAAAAATTTGAAATTATTCTATGTGATAGAAGTTTATGTAAAAATTACAGGAAAAATAAAACGATGTCTCTAAATCACTTTTTCAGAAATTATCAACAAAAGTTACACTAGTTCCACTATCGGTCAAGAGACGGCGCTGACCTAAAACTGCAATATTCTACACCGCAGTGTGCAGTGTTAAAATTCTCTAACGAATATAGGCCTTGCCGATGAAAATTTAACAACATATCATGGTACGGAACCTTTGGTGCGCGAGTCCGACTCGCTCTTGCCCGGTTTTTGTTTCGCGATTTCAGGTTTGGTCCCATAGTAAAAGTTGTTCATAATGATGAGTACAATGACCTCATAAGAGGTTGTTAATGTTTTACCAATAACCTTTTTTTGTATGTACGGTGGGATGCATCAATTGGGTACCCCAGTTGTATTAAAATGTTCATACAACTGGGGTATCCAATTGATGCAGCCCACTGTACATGTATAAAAAAGTGGGGAAGGAATCACAAGGCATTACAAAATTCTTTTATATCGCTATCAACAGAAAAATGCCCAAAAGACTGTTACACCTCATTAGCACGAAAATATGCGCGTTCCATAATTTTGTGCAACATAAATGCAACACGGGATTAGAAACCGCCAAAGTTTTAAGCGTCTCTTTGGGTAATGCGCAGGTTTCCTACTCATCATTCATTCTCCTGCCCTTATCCCAATTTATTTGGGGTCGGCGCAACATGTCTTTTTCTTCCATACTTCTCTATTAGTCGTCATCTCGGTAGTCACCCCCTTTCTAACCATATCATCATTCACACATTCCATCCATCGTTACTTTGGTCTTCCCCTACTCTTATAGCCATCGACATCAATATTCAAAACTCTTCTCACAACATTTTCCTCATTTCTTCGTAACACATACCCATACCATGACAAACGATTCCCACACAATTTTTCAGTTACCGGTGCCACTTTCAAACAGCAGGTTTCCTACTAACATGCATTTAGGTACCTAAGCACTGAATTAAAAATCCTACTATTCTTTGTTCATAAAATGATCCTGCTTGAATGAAACAACTAAATAATCCATGAATAGTGAAGTCTCAAGCAATATTCGACAGCATGAAGGCGGACGCAGCATGAAGGAGGTGATGTTAAGCCCCACCGAGTGAGACTTAGAATAACAGCACATTAGCAACATGTTCAAAATTTATTAACAAGTTTCCTTAGAAGCTCCTACGAACATATTTTATTCATGTGAACGTTTGAAAAATGTTCACGGAATCCGTTAGTGCATCGTGCATCGACTATGTGTATCGATAACGAATAGACAGGCCGTGCAGCCTGACGTATTACAGGCAGGATTCCATATTTTGCTACTTTTTAAAGCAATTTTACGAATATAATATTGATCGTTTTAATATTGGAAAAATATTTTCTGTAAACTCTTAACACTCTTTGTCGGTAACCAACTTTGTTAACGAAACTAACTATTTTATTCTTGGGGTTCACGTGACGTCTACGCAGGTCTACGCAGTTTCCACGCCGTGACTACCTACCCGACTGGATCGCAGATTTACGCGACTGCTACGCAGCTTCAACGCGGGCTTTTGACAATGCTACACAGCTTCTACGCAGGCCTACGCCACTGCTAGACAACTTTTACCCAGACCTATGACACTGCTACACAGCTTCTACGTAGGCCGCGGGCCGGCGCGACTGCGACACAGTTTCTACGCAGGCCTGCGCCACTGCTAGACAGTGTTTACCCGGGCCTAAGAGACTGCTACACAGCTTCTATGCAGGCCTACGCCACTGCTAGACAGCTTTTACCCAGACCTATGACACTGCTACACAGCTTCTACGCAGGCCGCAGGCCGGCGCGACTGCTACACAGCTTCTACGCAGGCCTACGCCACTGCTAGACAGCTTTTACCCAGACCTATGACACTGCTACACAGCTTCTACGCAGGCTTACGCCACTGCTAGACAGCTTTTACCCAGACCTATGACACCGCTACACAGCTTCTACGTAGGCCGCGGGCCGGCGCGACTGCGACACAGTTTGTACGCAGGCCTGCGCCACTGCTAGACAGCGTTTACCCGGGACTAAGAGACTGCTACACAGCTTCTACGCAGGCCTATGCCACTGCTAGACAGCTTTTACCCAGGCCTACGAGACTGCAGCTATACAAGTATACAGCTTCTACGCGGGCCTCCGCCGCCGGCCGGCGCGACTGCACACAGTATTTACGCAGGCCTACGCCATTGCTACACAGCTTCTACGCAGGTCCACGCGACTGCTACGCAGGTGTACGCAACTAATATGTTGCTACGCGTTCACAAAAAGCCAGTGAGAAAACGATTTTATAGTAAAAAAACGCTTTGCGTCAATATCGTAAACCAATATTCCGGCTAACAATGACAAAAAAAAACATTTTCAATCAACCTGCGCGTTAGAGAAATGCAAGAGACGCTAATTGACTGCCAAGTAAACTGAATGCGGCTCCAATGTTCATCGATATTTAATCTACGAAATACCGCAAACTGCATCTTTGAATATTAGCAATAGTATTGAGGTTTGCAAATTACTCGTATTCCTGGTAGCACCTTATTCAAAGCTAAATAACATTATTATGCTCGTGCTACGGTTTGTGCAACAGATTGAGTTCGAACTCGTGAATCTCTCGTTTGTTAGTTTCTCCTGAGCCGTTGGAGTAGATAATAAGTTTCTGAGCTTACTTAGTCACTCAATTGGTTATTTGCACATAAAGCGGGATGTTCAACTAGATACTCGTAAATGTTTTTTTTTACCAGTTTGAGCTTTCAATATTTTGCAGTTTGGCTGCTTAACCCTTCGTGTGAACGTGGATCCACGTTAGACACAAAGGCTTTTTAATTGTTTTTTTTTTTATTACGGTATTCAACCGGTTAAACCAATGGAAAAACATTGTATCTCGTTTTTTGGCCGAATAATACTCATAAGCGTCTACGTGTTTCTCTGCAAAACTAATAACAGAACCGTAAATTTATGATCTGCAGTCCAAACATAAATGTGAGACAGTAAACCGATAAGACCGTGTCTAAAGTTGTATCAAACAACACGAAACAACGTACACTTGCAAACTGGGAATTTGAATTGTTGCCGGGTACCTACTCGTGTTCTTAGATTTCATATGAGAACGAGTTCACGCCCTTATTATGCTACTGTAGCTCTGAGATGTAGTTCTGTGGAAGTATGTATCTCGGTATCAAGTCACGGTGTCGTTCCCAGGACGTTGATCTATCGGTAATCTATTAGAGTTGGCCCGATAGCTACTTGTAATGCCGCCACTACTCTCATTAGTAGCTCGGCCATAGCTCGGCCGATAATTCATAGCGTGTAGAACTTTCTCGCTGATAGTCGGCAGATGACGGCGACTGAGTAATCTATCAGCGGGTACTTCCGCTAATTATGTTTGTCTGAATTTTGATGTGTTTACTGTCTTGTGTATAGAAACGTTATGAATAGACAATTTGTGTAAAATGTTTTTGAATTTACAATATCTCCGATATATTTTTCACTGTAAAAATTCTTGAGAGAACCACAAAGGAATCTTGAATGTAACATATGGCGGTAATCTGATCAAAGGACACCAATGAGTGGGCAGATTGTCCCATGTGGAGAATGTAGGAAATACAAAAACAACTTTATTGTTCAGACTAGAGCGACGTCGTCTTCTTCATGTGTCAACATCCCTTTGAGGTATTTGTATAAGTATATTTCGACCTCGATTTTATTTATACGTATGTTGTATGGACCTTATACCTAACAACAAATCTATAAAAATCATTAGGCATCCGATACAAGAAAGCGGAAAGAAAATATATGTCAAATACAATCATGAGCGTACGATGTCGATAGTAGATACTGTAACTAAGAAACATGGTGAAGGAACGCAGCATCTTAAAACATATTAAATTAATTCCGATAAAATTGAGAAAGACTGTGTTCCCATTTAGACTGAGACGTAAAGAGCGGCGACCAGCGAAGCGGCGTAAACTGTTGAATGTTTTCACTGAATAGGGATGACCAGGGTATATATTAAATTCAAGCGACCCTCGCTGACATATTGCATCCGTTGCCCTCGTATTCGTTTTAATGAAAACCCGGAGTGACATTATCTGTAATTAAGAACTACAATATACAAAGTCCATTGCAACGCAATGATATATATCGACAGATACGATCCCAATCTGTAATTTATTCGGTTATTAACAATCGTTTGGAACGCGTATGCGGCTGTATCCTGTTAGATGGACAAATTGGTTTTGTCAATCACGATTCCTTAAAAGATGCCATTTAATAGTGTTCGTTTGTAATGGATGGAAAAGTAGCATAAATAATAGTAGTTTAGAGGTGTCAAGCATTCATGAAACTAAATATTTGATATGTATGCATCGTATTTGGTATTTAACGGACTTACCACAGCTATCTACCGGTTATGTACAATGTCTGCGGAAATACCTACAATATAAATCATCGGTCCAATATTAACCGACTTGCGGAGAATGTCATCCCACCTAGCCTAGATAGTAGATACGTTTGCCTATATGCAGTTTTCGCTACTAACACGGCTACTTCAATCGGCGTTGGTTCCATGGCTAAAACCCAAGTAATACAGATATCTAACTTTTCACTAGCTATCCCAATCCAATAAGAAACTATGTAATAACAAACCCTATTATTTCATGAAATTGCTACTTAGAATGCAAGACGTTATGTAATTAGAAGCTACTGTTGCTACAAATTGTTCATCTTGGAGCTCAGTCGCGAATACCATTTAATATTAAATAGCTGTCGCAATTCCTTATCAAAGTACGTAGTCATAACTAACTCAGGTTTCAGTGTCTGGAGCTAAGTTTAAACAGATATTGTCACAATGTGTAAGGCTAAACATTCACGGTATTAGAACTTACATAAAGCACAGAAACTTTGTCGGCATCTCTTAGCGAAGCAACTAGGTCAAAATAATGTCACATGGGATTATTGTAACATGCAAACTCAAACTCAAACTCAAACCATTTATTTCAATTAAACCATTTACAGGCACTTTTGAATTGTCAAGAAGTCGGTCAGTCAGAAAATATGAAACTAGTTGCCCATTCCAAAGCGTAGGTACCTATGGAGAAGAACGGGCAAGAAACTCCATGGACACTCTTTTAAATTGTATTTTTACAAAAATATTAGTTACATCATTAATGTTGAATTTACAATTATATGTGAGAACGATGTAAAAAAATACGTACGCGTTAAGAGCGTCCAGAGTACAGCAAATAGTAAGAAGACAACAATCCAAAAATAAAATAATTAAAAATAAGCCTAGGCAGCTGAGTGATGACCAGCCCCAACTGACGGCGCCCGTTCACGAACATGACGCATAGATCAGCACCATTCAGCTCAACCATTTTGAAGGGAGCTAAATGATCCAATACACACGCCACCGTCAGCGAGACATTTGTGTGAGCATGACATACTATCAACCGCCATGGCACATTCAAGTCAATGAAAGACATATTACCCGGTAAATGGTAAAGAAGGTATACTTACATAGAACTCACATCTGTGCTATGCAGTTATACAATGCAAAGGAAATTGAGTTTATACAATGCAAAGATAATCTTACAATCTTCAGCAGCTCCAACAGTATTTTCAAGTGTTAATCAATTAGTTGTGGTTGTGGAGCAGGACCAGCATTGAGCCAGGCATTTTTATCAGCGATGTAATCCCCTAACTTATAATATGCCTGACTGCATAGTGTGCGTTTTATACAAGACTTGAATTTTGTCTCATTCAGTTGAAGAATGTGGGGAGGTATTTTATTATAACATATAACATGCATATAAATATTTAGTTATTGGTTCCTGTATGAATTAATCAGACTTCACTGCTGCGTTGAATCTTGTAAACATTTACCTTACCTTTGGAATTCCCCAATCATTAGGCTATAATATCTAATATCATGACTGACTGGTGTTGAGTGGAACGTAGAATGTACACAATATTACAAAAGAACATAATATATTTATTCATAAAATATCAAAGAAAATGTTGGTTCAAATTTCCTGATGTCTTTTATTTTTATATCTGTGCCGATAAACGTTGAGTCGAGAACGTTGTTGCCACACAAGCTATTTAGCAAAATACGTCGAATATTGTGTAGAGTTGTGACGCGCAACCAGCAAGCGGAAAACTAAGTTTGTAGCATAATTTATAGGTGTATGATTGTAGCATATTGAACGAGCTCGGTACCTGCCCGCCTACTGCCTACGACTCGATACCTACTTGCGCACCGCGCTGTGCCGACTGATTGGATCCTGCGACTCAGTTCCGGGAGACTTTATTTTCCAACATGTACGATGGAACCAGATGAGTTTTTAAATAATATAAGGAATAAGGAGCTGCTTAGTGCACAGTAAAATGTTATTACGTCATTACTTGGAAAGACATTAGGTAGTTCGCAGTGAGCTAGACATTTAGAGGAGCTAGAGTTTGAGATGAAAAAGCAATTTTCCGATGAAATTACTATCTCTGTTCTTATGTACGAGAAGTCAATTTATATATTAATCTTTTCATAAGTTATAATTGATATACAAATTGCTGTCGATAGCTGTTTTTGTCCGTTGTTATTTTGTCTGTACTTATACAAAACGCCATGAGGCGCTCAATGGAACCTCCGAAACATTTATACTGAAATCATTCACGTACATGCTAATGAAGCAAGGGGGAGGCGGCGTCAGTCATAACTTCACAAAGTCAAGCTACATGTGTTTCAATATCAGCTTTTCAGTTCAGCAACGAGGTAAACGCTTTTTTATTTCCCTACAAATGTATAGGCAGGTAATTAGGTAGGTATATGTTTGCTCATTTTTCAGAGCACGGTAAGCAGAGTTCAGAGGTTTGTAAAAAGTTTTCAAAAAACATACTCAGGTTTAATGAAAAAGCTGTTTCCAGGAAATGGAAAATAAGGCATTGCCTAATTATTTAAGCTTTCTTATTACGTAATGGAGGGGTGCAAAATCTTTTTTCTTCTGTGAAATAATAAAGGATTTTTTTTGTATTTCAAGGTACCTACTCTATAAAAACAACGAGGTAGAGGAAAAGGGTTTTTATTTGTGCATACTAAGTCTATAATACGATGCCTCATTGATAGCAAAACGTTCCTTTGATTTTTGTTTAAAAATACTTTTTATAATGATGTTAGTACGTAACTTGCGTTGCGGTTGTTGAAAAAACCACACCTGTATTTCATGACCTAAGAATGACCTTCTGAAATGTTAAGTTGATATAATTATCTATACTAATATTATAAATTAAATTAGTTTTTTTAACTCAGCGGCAAGATATAAAACATGATGCAACTGGGCTTAAACTAGGAGGACTCCTGTGCTATAAGCACCAGTTACTTCCGCCACCACCGTGATTGAACTGCCATTACAAGTGTGGTGCGGTGCAAAGGTAAGAGTATTACTTACAATATTAATATTAATTAACCTAGGTGTGTGTGTAAGAGGTGTGTAGTGTATTTGTGTTTGTGTGTGTGGTGGTGAGTGTGTGTGTATGTGTTTGCCTGTATGAATGGGCCTGATTGGTTTTATTCTATTTTATTTTTATTTTATTTTATACTTTTCAGTATATTTTCAGTTTCTACATAATTTTTAGAGAGAAGGAAGTTATCTATGGTAAGTTTTAGTTTTTTTATCGGTAACTTATATAACTGTGTATTTTTACTTATTTTATTATATATGTAAGGACCCATGTAGCTCGGTTGCCTCCTGAAAAAGTCTGTTTTACATGGTTTCAGGTCAAAAACCAGGTCCTTCCTACGTTTGTTTTTTATCTTTTCCGGGTCGTATGTTGAGCTTTTATGGCTTATAAGCAGGACCCTCCTGATATAAAGTTGTCGAACTGTTAGAACCTTACAATCCCTATATAGCTGCTCCGTCGGATACTGGAAGTTTTTTTTGTGTATTACTTTAAGGACTGCTCGTTGGGCTCTTTCTAGGTTTAATATATGAGTTTTGTGTGTACTTCCCCAGACAGAGATACAGTATTCCAGCACCGACTGGCACAGAGATAGATAGACTGTTTTCAACAGCTTTGAGTCGCACACCCTGCGTAGTTTCTTAAAAATGGTTATTAACTTTCTAACCCTAGAGCTTAGTGTTTTTACGTGGTGATGGAAGTTTAACTGGTCGTCCACTTGTATTCCGAGGTATTTTATACAGTTTGTTTTTTCAATAGGGAGACAGTTGCATTCAGAGACATTGTTTGGATTACAGGTGTGTGCTCGGATTTCAACCAAATCATTGGCGGATGGTGGAGCCTTCCTTATCGAGAACATGAGGTATTTTGTTTTTTCAACGTTAAGGGTAAGTAAGTTTAGGTTAAGGTATCCAAGAACTGTTCTCAGCCCGGCGTTTGTAAGAGCGGCAACCTCTGACCATGTGTTTCCATGGAAGAGGATTGCCGTGTCGTCCGCATAAGTTATTATTTGACAATTTTGTATATTTAAATTACATATCTCGTTGATATAGATTAGAAATAAACTAGGACCGAGCACACTCCCCTGTGGTACACCAAAATCTATATTTGCACTATTACTTATGTACTTGTCAATTTTAACTGTCTGGGTTCTATTAGTAACATAGTCCGTAAATAATTTAAGAGGGGTTCCTCGAATCCCTATATTCTCCATCTTCTCCACCAGCCTGGGGACAGAGACGGTGTCAAAGGCTTTTGCTAGGTCTAGAAAGACTCCTATGCATTTATTTTTACTGTCTAATTTACCTGCAATATGATCTGTTAGTTTTATTATCGCGTCCTCTGTAGATTTCCCTGCTACGAAGCCATATTGGTTTGGAGAAATTAATTTATTTTTATTTAGATAATTTATTAGTCTGCTATTCATAAGTTTTTCTAATATTTTGGAAAGTATTGGGAGTACCGAAATTGGCCTATAATTGCTGACACCGGCCCTGTCACCAGACTTGTAGATTGGATGAACTACAGACTGTTTAAATAGTGTGGGGAATGTTCCCGAGCTAAAGCTCAAGTTGGCAATATGAACCAGAGCGGGTACCAGAACATCTCTAGCTAATTTAATTATTTTGGCAGGTATATTGTCCGATCCTCTAGCGCAGTCTTCTTTTAGGTTTATAATAATTTGTTCAACTTCTTTCTCATCTGTTTCTAGCAAAACTAATGAGTTACACAACTGTAGGTCGTTACTTTTTGTTGGTATATAGTAAGTTGCATTTATCTTACTTGCTAGGGTTTCCCCTACTTTGACAAAGTAGTTGTTTACACTGTTTACAGCCTCCTCCGGGGTTTCTTCTAGTTTGAGTAAGTCTAAGTTAGGTTCCCGTATTGAGTTTATGTTTGCGATTTCTTTGACTAGCTTCCAGGTTTCCTTTGGGTTTTTATTATGTTTCCTTAATTCAGATTTCTCATGAGTGTCTCTAACTTTGTTCAGAATGTCGTTGCAAAAGTTACGGTATCTAAAGTAGGTAGTTTTTAGGATGTTATTTTTAGGGTATTTTTTGTGGTGGAGATGTAGTTTGTCCCTATGCCTTATGCATCGAAGTAAGCCCGGAGTAATCCACGGCTTAAATACTCTTTTACGATGAGGAACTTCGGTGATGGTTTTGTTCGCTTTGATTGCGTTGTTTATTATGTCTACCAGAAATTGAACCGCAGGATTAACGCTATTTATTGTGTTAAATATAGTACTGTTTGAAAGTTGGTGTCTTATTTCTTCTGTTACTTTTTCATAATTTATTCTTTCCTGAGTTTTATTTAAAGCTTTACGGGTGACGCGTGATTCTAGTGTGAGGCATACAGGAAAGTGGTCGGTGACAGATGACTTTATTATTACAATATTTGAACTACATTCGGTTTTTATATTTATATGGTCTAGGCAGGTTTTGTCTCGGGTTGGGAGGCTGTGTCCCGGCAATAGGCCGTGCGTGGCAAGCATATTGAGGTACATGTGCGAGCGTGCATCCATATGGTCAGGGTCGATATTCAGGTTTATGTCCCCAGTTAAAATTATGGTATTAAACGTCGATAGAGTTTTTAAAACATTATCACAAGAGCTTAGGAAACTATCGATATTTTGAATTGAGGGGGATCTATATATTGCTATTATGGCTACTTTAGTTCCGAGTTTTATGACTACGCAGTTCGCACCTGTAAATTGTGGTTCGTATACTTCATACATCAGAGTTGAATGTATGTAGGTTACGACACCCTCATTTTGCGTCGCACAGTTTTTAGTCGCAAAACTGGTGTAGTCACGCAGGGGTGGCGGTAGAACATTTTTATTTGTCCAACACTCTGTCATAACAATTATGTCGAATTCCAAACCGGTATTTGCAAGAAAAACCTCGAACTGTGACATATTTCGACCTATACTTCGAATGTTTTGCGTGATCATAGTTAAGTTTTTATCTGATTTATTTATATGTCGAGCGGCACTGCTTGTTTCACACGTTATGGAGTTGGACACTCGGTAGTTATCTAGTTCAGTATTTATTTGCTGTGTACACATCATTTTTGTGCGGTTATAATAATTAAAGTTTGATTGATTAGTGCCATGAAATATAACACAAGGTTAAATATTATTTCTAGAGTACTTTTTTTATATAAACCTACTTTCCTATAATTAGCTATAACATCTATGCGCCAGTGACTGTACGGGTCAATAATATTGTTTTTTAGAACAATATGTATGTTTGGAATAGTTTGTATTTGTGATTTATATGTGGGTTGTTGTAATTGTGTGTATGTGTTGTTTATTAGTATGTAAGTAGTGTTACTTTTTTGTTGTTGTAATTTGTATAAGTTTGAACTATGCTGGAGTTGTGTATTTGTGTGTTTTGTTGTGTTTATGTTTCTTAACGATGTTGTAATGATATTAAGATACAGAACAGAAAAATAGTTGTTGTTACCTACATCTAAGATAATTATGTAAAATATAAAAAATATAAAATAAAGAAAACAAAGAAGACAAAGTGACTTACTAAGAGTTGAACATGTTTTACAGACCTTACTTTAAATTCGAAAGTAAGTCTCTCTGTCTGTCTATATGTTACCTTTTCACGCCCACGGCTTGCAAAATTTAATTGTCATTTTTCCCAATTTTATTTTTTATTATTATTTATTATAAGTTCACATCATGCAAAAAAAGTTACAAACTAAGCCCCACAAAACCGTAGTAATGGTTTTGACTGTGGGGGTCTGACGAGTCTTTAGACACACTTACAAATTCATACTTTAGACTTAGATATAGCATTTTATAACATTTCTAAATAACATCTTTTTAATTTATTTTTAAATCTGCTTTTATTGGTTTCGTTCCTTTTGTCTGCCGGCAAACTATTCAATAAATATGATAATCGTTTTTTTAGAGTTCTGTCACCAAAGTAATTGGTGACTCTGGGTACATTGAATTTGCCGGCAGCTAAGTTATACTTACTCTAGGGTTCCATGGTGGTTAACTGCTAGAAGATATTTATGTTTTAAACTAATCGTAAAATTTTACATACTTAACTTAATAAAACATTACGCTAAGCAATTTAACTCATCGAATGCCGTAATTAGAGACACAATAGAAAGACGAACTGTGTAAAAGAATGTCGAACTGTGTAACTTAAGACATTCAAAAGGTTAAACATTTGGATCACCAGCATTTTTAATCATAATGTGGTGTGTCACAGATGAAGTGGAAAAAGTCAACTAAATTTTGGAGGCCACTGTAAGTACATACACAACAGAAAAATATACAAATACATACTTCACAGGAGTAGACCTTGTTCAAAAGTTGTTTTCCTTAATTGCATTTTATGTGCTTAGTTACAGTTCGCGGTTTCCGCTTTTCATCTCAAAGTCTAGCACACTTGCTAACTTTAAAATGTTTCGCATATTAAAGTTGAAAGGCTCTCGACTAATTGGCGTGAAACCAGGTAACAGGTATGGAAAACTCCTCAAGAAGGCGTACCACAGAATATTATTGTATTTCGATTAACACGAACTAGAGCTGCTTTTCGTAAGTGATTTCTATTTGTTAATTCTTTTGTACGGAATAATTAGTTGCTTCCAATTGTTGACACACTAACCACGATCAATTAAGTAGTAATCAGCAAGGCGCCTGGTTAGGCAGCAACCATTCCTCGCTGCCAGCAAATAAAGACTAGTCAATTATTTACTACTAATTCAACGGAAACTTGTGAAACTGATCGATGAACTTTCTTTTGTATTGCTACCTACTGAAAATAGATCCTAGAAATTCCAGCAGATAGGTATACTTTGTTACATCTCTAAATCGAGTTTGTAAGATACTCGAGAAATCTTGGCGACGGACATAAATTTTCAGTGTGTCGGTAAAAATCGTAATTTCAGCTTCTTATCCTTCCTTTCCACTTCTTAAATTTGGCAATCACCCAAAAAAGCTTTATGCTAATTAGTAGCGGGCTCGCTTAATACCTACCTAGTAGCGTGAAGACGTTACACAAATTAAACAATCGATACCTACCTTTACAAATACCGTACCGGGGTATTTTTGTGTGATTCACGGCGGAACGGCCCGGGTCTCAATAAGCTAGTATACAATGAACAGCATATTAAATTTTCTTCACGCGGTGCTCGAATCGTTGCGAAAGTATATTTTCAGGCTACCTGAAGTAGACACTACTAATAGATTGAATCCTAAGCCTGACTTTTCTGCACAAGGGATACAGCTGAAGTGTTCAAAAAACAATTCTCTATTAAGTCGACACTGGGGCCACCGTGTGGGGTGTTCAATGCTGGCTCTGAGCGTGCGGACGTGGCTGCGCACTGTAATTCTTGCAAACGAGATCAGGCACATATTGAAGAAGATGACAAGAGGTAAATCCCCAGACCATGACGGACTACCTTAAGCACCTACTGCATACCTACTGGTTCCCACTTACCTCGGGTGGTGGCACTTTCATTTAATCTGTGTCTGTGTCATTCACATCTTCCGCCGGATCTAGTGCGATCTTAGGTGGTGCTGGTGGTCAAAGCAAGACAGAAGAGGTCAAACTACAGGCCTATTTCAGTCGCCATCGTCTTAGCCGAGATTCTTGACAGCGTGCTTAACTCACACCTAAATGCATGTGCAGCTCTGTGATGCCCAGTTGAGATTCTGGCCAGGGCTGTCAACGGAGACTGCTATTGTTAGTTAATTAATAATAATTAATATATAAAAAACATTTAAAACAGTAACAATGGAGTTTCTTGCCCATTCATCTTCATATGAAACGGCCTTTTGGAAGAGCCAACTAGAATCAATTCTTTTTTCTTGTAAATTTTGACGTTCAAAACTGTCTTTTATGTGTCTATTTGAAATAAATGATTTGACTTAGTCCAGGGCTTTTGACCTTGTCCTGTACGATCTTCTTTGGCAAAAGCTAGAAGAGACAGCGCGGCAGCCGACTTGGTATTACTCCTCAAGCAGAGGTACCTGAACCAAGAGACTCAGATGCGGTGGGCAGGAGAGTTAGGGTTAGGTGGCAGTTAGGGCGAATATGGTGGCTCGCAGAATTTCTCGATGAACAGACGCAATTAAAATAATCCTTTTTACGGCATACTACAGAGCACTGTGCTTGGGAGCCCTGTGGTTCGCATATACCCAAAAGGCTTACAATGCTCTGTGAATCCAATACAATAACGCATTCACTGTATTGTTGCGACTGCCGCGCTACTTAGTGCCTTGGCAATGTCTACAGACGCATGCACTGGTGGCTTTGCCTCGCTATTCCACAGGCTGTGTTTCAGTCCCAACACTATCCTGCAATCGATAGCTGCCCGAGCAGACAGTCCGCTAGTGTGGGGGCTCACAAATAGGTCCCGATCTGTTTTAGTTATTATGTTGTATACGCATTCTAGTCAGAATAAATAAACAAGGAACTCGTATAAATTGAGTTATTATACTTCGAGGAAATAGACGCCTTACTAATTAAAAAGGTTCGCCAACATTGAAATTTCTCATTAAATGTTTGTATTTTTTCTGTGCCTTGCGTTTAGTTAAGTGAATACGTGTTTGAGGTCGATCGGTTCGGGAACCTCTTTAATATTTTTTTAATTAAAGTCCTTAGAAAATGTGTACTGTTGGGTATTTTTTAATTAGCTTGGTAAAAGGTTATAGCTACAGCTTAAATAAACATTTTCTCCGATCGAGTCACATATTTTCTTGTTTTTCTTCTTTAATATGAACCTACAGTGTATCAATGGAAAATAAATAGAACATTTAAATTTTAAATTCAGTGAAAATCAAAAAGGAATCGATTCCGGAATATTTAAAGAAACAGCTGTCTTTTCTCTCTAAAACTCTTTGTCCTACAACTGAAAGTGCAAAGTATCCTTCTTAAGTTGCAAACTTGCAAACTAGCTGCAGCTTGAGTAGCTTCTCTATAGTTCAGCAGACACTTGCGGCGAGGGTATTGTGCTAACACCTATGTGATTGCGGCAAGCTGACCGCAGAGAGCGCTTCCGAACCGTCGTAATTGAGCAAGGCGTACCTGAAGTAAACTAGTAAATAGTTATTATAATATACACGATATCTATGATAATATATGACAAATAAACCACAATTAGGAAACGATTAACAACAACACGTTTTAAACAAGCTGGGATTCCATACACTTTAATGCTCATATGAACCTGGACACTTTTTTTTTCTTAAATTTTCACTTTTTTTTTCGAATTTCCTAAATTTTCTTACTTACAAACCTTGTCCTGGCAATACCGAACACAACAAAAAAAGAATTAAAGAAGTATTTGGTGCAGTCATTCGGAAGTTATGCGTGTACAGACATTTTGGTGACTTTGTTTTATACTATGTAAGGATCTGTAGAGTGTCGTGTGAGTATTGTTACCATAACCCATTGTACCATAACCCATTGTAGTTACAGATGAGTTCAAGGTAATTAGCTGAAATCCTGGATCGGAAGAGCTGGAAGTCATGGGGGCATTTGTCCAGCAATGGGATGATGCAGGTTAACTGTAACAAGATAATTCCCTAAAGTCGTGTAAGTATGATCCCATGAGGACTGAATTGCAAGTGTCGTCCGATCTGGGGGCCTAAAAAGGCCACTTTGGCAGAATCATAAAAGGATAACATTATGATCATAATATGGCAAAGACAGTCCGTGTTTTTCTTTTTTCGCTGCACTGCTTAGGTATAATCAAAGGGATTGGGATTGGATTTGGATTGGATTGATTGGTATATTAGCACAGACAAATAAAAATAACTGAAAAATCCTTCACCAATGGGATTTGATACGATTAACTTAACAGTTAACTGTCCATTATGATTCATAATGTTATCCTTTTATGATTCTGCCAAAGTGGTCTTTTTAGGCCCCCTGCATACTCTCAGCTGCTCACGCTTAACATTCGGAAGGCGTGTGTGAAGTTGTAACAGTTCTGTTTGAACAAACCGCTACCCCTGATTTTGCAATAATTTTATGTCAAAAAATTGTCGACTATGGGGGATTTCACACATTTATGTTTGGTACTTATTGCCGGCTGTACTACAAAACAGCCCGCCAGTAAAATAAAAATACAAACAGCGTGTGAACAACGGTTTTTTTGGTTTTCATTTACGATCCTAAGGGCTAATATTTCAATTGTGAAATAACTTACATCTGAGCAATAAATATTGCATTTCGACAGCTTTTGTATGAAAAATATGTCAATCTGTCATAATTATTCATTCTTCAGGTAATAAATATTAAAAAAAAACACTCCAACTCAAAAATAAAGCCTTTTAAATGTTCTGAATTCCACACAAGCAATAAGTAGCCAAGTAAGAACAAGAAAAAAGGAAAAACACTTATGAAAATGACTTGTTTAGAATTATGGCATCGTGTGCTTGTTGTGGACACAAGCGCTTGTGTTTTTATTAAGTTTCTAAGCGAAACGAAAGCACTTGTCTACCAAGCGAGACCAACATCGTAAAAAACGACGATGGCTCAAGGAAACATTATCTTTTCCACTCAATAAACTTTGTCAGAAACATAGATAGAATAGCCTGATCTGATCACTAACCATCTAGAAATATGATAACATAAAAGCAAAATATGTGGCTCTGAAAATGAAGCACGAATTGCTAGAACTAATATCCTATTCAGATTGAGAAAAAAGAGCACTATGCAGATTGAACATTATATTAGTTATATAGAACTCCGCTATGAGCTAACCTGTAGCTGCTGGTTTAAGGAACGGCTATGGAACTGACCAATCGTCGGGCTGGCCGATATTATTGATCTTTAATCCCAACACGTTAGAGGTGCTTGAACAGCTTAAGCACTTTACATTGCTTGCTAACTGCCAGATTGTATGCCACGGAAGTGTATTGAGAGCGAGGTGATGCAGTAGGTATGGTGCGGTGTTTGCTTTGTTCGTGAAGTTGGCAAACAGTCGTCAAGGAGCTCACTGCTGAGTGCTGAATATCTGTCTTTTATATAAAAGGTCTATTTATAACAGATATTATGTTAGGATTCATATACAGGGTGTAAAAAGACCCATCACATAGCCGTCAACTACGCATTTTGTACCTACATCAAACTAAGTAAAATTACACAAAAATAATTGCTGGGAAACGACTTTTATTTTTTGTGTTAAAAATTTGCTGTTTGCGATAGTGCGCAATGAAACACGCAAAACATTGTGCTTATGGGTGCATGCAACGGTACAGGGTCGTAGAGGTATTTAAAGTTGTGTTAACATTAAAAACTTGTTTCCGTAAAAAAAAACTTCAGTAAAAGTTGGAATTTTGACCTTCAATATAGACCGCAACCAGAAGGTTGAAAGGTACGGCCAAGTACAAAAAAAAATTTGAATGACGGGAAGTACAAATGACTCTCGGCTTTGTTAAGTGTCTTTTTACACCCGTTACGTACTTAAATAATTTTGGTTGTTGCATTAGTTGACAAAATCAAAAAAAAAAGTTGAACGCCATTATTCCCCGAAGAGTTAAGCGGAGGAAAGTACTAGACCCATATCTAACTACACCCACATTTCGCCAGGTATGCTTAAGTCCCTTATAATGAAGGGCGTAACCGTGCACTAATCCAGACTAAACCAAATTAAAGGAGTTTTCCTATACGTAGTTATAAATTGATTATAGGATATTTCGTATAATAAATTATGTTAAATATTTTTGACGTCGGGCCAAAATATACCCACCCACCAGAATAGATTAAGAAAAGTAATTAAGGACTAGGCTATGTACTTAGGTGCTTGTTAATATTTATAAAAAGTTGTTTATATAAAAGTTTTTTACTGTAATAAATGAACGCTGTAGCAAAGTTTTAACAACGGCAAAAATTGTGTACCTATGTACACTTTGTGTAATTTCAGAAGTTTTCTTGCATGAAAACGAACACTTATTTCGATATGTGTATGAACATCGTACTCACATATTCCACAAAGCGATAACGTTTGGAACACCTGTAAAACTGCAACTCCTTTTTTTCGTGTTTTGTACACCGCCATAATAAAGTTACATTAATGTTTCTAGAAACTCGATAGCCATATTCTGTCCCGTTCTGCGAATTACATTTATAAATACGTACACTAAAAAATGTAAGCGGAAAATAAATGCGCTCGAAAGTAGAATTTGTAAAAGGAATCTGTTATTGTAATATATATATTTGCTTTAATTTGATTTTATTTTGAGAATTTTAATCACTAATTAATATGAATACATAAAATCTTTTACACAGAACAAAATTAGGCTTTTCCAGAAAATTAAAGATTTTCATAGACACTACCGTAAGACTAAAATTGGTGCTTAAGAAACTAGATACACGATCTTGTCGAGAAAAAGAAAGATAGGTATGGTCTACTATCAGCCAAGTTTCGTTTCTCACTTCGGAACAGATCTGGTGCAAAAATAAACTTTGCCTGCTGATCTCACTAACGACGCTCTGTTTTGATTTTACTACGAGATTTTTTTCACATGCTGGTATTTGCAATCTTTGCCAGTAATTAGTTCCCAATCCATATGCAAATTCGACAAATTCCCCGTTTGGCTGCTGTAGCTAGTTATAAAATCCGCGAGGAATTAAACTTTTTGCTCCATATCGTGAATCAACATTACCAATGGCGTTCAAACAGCATTCAAGAAATCCGTATGAATATGGAAGATTTCTTTAAAAATCGATAAATAATAAGTGTTAGTAAAACAAGTCGCAGGAAATAAATCTTCGTTCAATTGAAAATCATACAAAAATGCGCGCCTGCAATCTCACTCGGGACTAAAAAGTGGTCGGAGAACAAAACGAGCAAAAAACTTTAAACAATTTTCTCACATGTTGAGTAAAACTGATTGTATTTGTGCGAAGCTGGGAATGTTTACTGAATAAAAATGCTACATTTGTTCAATAAGATTGCGTTGTAACGTCCTCACGTTGTTTTGTTTTATGCGTAGCTTCATGCTCATGTAACTACAAACATAGATTTAATATCATTTCAATTTTCCAGGGGCAGACATCGCAAGCAGATGTTCTTAAAACTTGCTTACATTCATGCTCAGCGAGAAATATAGATTTAGTGTACGTGCTTGGACTAGTGATGCGTGGGTTGCGAACAACCGCCTGATAAGTATGGCAGTGTGCCAGTTGCCACAGTCCCTTATTATAACCCAAGTGCAGTTTGTACGAAAGGAAAAAACGTCTCGGTAATTTGCGAAGCGTTCAGCTAAACGAGGCACGCTTTAAATGTGATTTATGTTTTTGTTTGATGAGGGTGTGATATGATTGTGGATTGGTTCCAGCCTCCAGCTCAATCTTAAATTATAATTTGATGTTACGCACTGGGGTATATTGGGTAATTTTTCATTGAATTTATTTAGGAATATATACCTACTATCAGACAACGCAGTTTCTGTGCAGAACGGTTTGATTTTCGAAAATGGGTATAACTTATCTGGAAAATGGAGGCCGGACACCATCAATTTAATGTTACTTTAAGCCGAAACTTTGATCTGATTGACAATCGACGAGATAAAAGTAGGTACTCGTAGATTAATTGTGAATATGTTTGAAAATATCGTCCCTTTAACATAGTTTCACAACGTATTTAACTACATTAAATATAAAATTAAAAACCATCAACACACAGAGCAGCATCAAGTAAAAGTAGCTTAGCTTTACTCAGAGCGAAACAAAGACTTTATTTGAAGTACATTTTGTAACACTGCTAAAGAATGTAGTCTCGAGAGCCGAGGTCGATCTCTTGGCCTCGGAAATCCTGAGATTAAGAGTCACCAATGGGAGACTTTAGGGATTGTACAAGTAAGTACCTATATTGGATTTAGTTATAGAATAGAACAACAGCAACAAACTACATTATTGTAAATTCTAAGTATATTAATTAGTATTCAAATTGAATAACTTAGTTTCTCTTAAATGTTTAGTGTAATTCTAAAGTTTTCCTGCGGAGTAATGGCGTAATACACTATCAGTAGCAATGCCTTTCATTTCGACAGTTCAACAGCAATCATTGCGCTATTTTTATTGTAAATAAGTAATCTCGCTAACAGGGCAAAATACGCTTAGGACTGGGTTAACATCAATCATGCAAAGGCATGTATCGAACCCGCTATCTTCTTCTCGCCAATCATAATATTCTATTATGCCTATAATATTGTGACCAGAGAGCTTACTAAGGCGCCAGACCTCTGAGGTACATACGTGTCGTCGTCGTCGTCGTTGTTTCAGCCGATAGACGTCCACTGCTGGACATAGGCCTCCCCCAATGTTGGGGGGGGGTTTGCCATAATCACCACGCTTGGCAGGCGGGGTAAATAATTAGTACATACGTGTAGGTACTGTAAACGGTTGTATGCAAAAGTCGACCTTAAGTAGTGCAGGCTGGCAGTAAAAAAACTCCGATTGCATTCGAACAGTCAAGCGAATTTAGACTGAGCTCTAAAATTTATGTATTAGGTTTTTGTTTGGAAAAACCAGTGATAGTAAAGGCGCGTTGATGTTAATACATTCGCTTGGAGTAAACGCTATTATTTAACGCCCACACAACATACATATCATAGTACTTACATAGGTAAAGGTATGTACCTAAGGCTCTGTGCACACTGATCCAAGACTATCTAGGTATTAGACAGACTATCGGTTATCGATCTATAAAATCAAAAATGGCGCGCGTCAAAATATTTTACAGTTCTCAGTTTCTTCGGTCATGAAAACTTTTATGATATAACACAAAAGCTTTAGCAAAAGCTTTTAAAGCGGCGGGTCCGGATAATATCTCATCTAAATTTCTTGTACGATGTGCATCTACGATTGCCCATCCTATCTCGGTTCTATTCAGAAAATCCCTGGATAGTTGTATTGTTCCTGAGCTTTGGAAATTGGCGTTTACATCGCCTGTGCATAAAAATGATGTAAAACTGACTTGGTGAATTATCAAACGATATCCAAACTCTGAATAATAGCCAAGGTCTTCGAAAGGATAATCTATAATCAGGTGTACGCTGCTCACAAATATTATTTTAGTTCCTCTCAGCATGGGTTTTTGAAAGGTAGGTCAATCGTCACGAACCTGATACTTCTCAATGAATTTACCACTGACGCCATGGCTAATGGTAAGCAGGTTGATGGCGTCAATACTGACTATAGCAAGGCTTTTGATCGAATTGACCACTGCATCTTGTTATCAAAGCCATATGGCCTGGGAATGCGCGGAGACCTACTCAGATTTTCTTCATAACTAAGTAGATCCCAAGCCGTAGTATTAAATAATTATATTTCTAGTTGGGAACCTATCATTATCGGAGTTCCCCAGGGTTCATTGCTCGGTCCACTACTTTTTATAATCTACATCAACGATATCGACTCTTGTCTGACCTCATCCAAACTTTTGTGTTTTGCTGATGATATGAAAATTTATACCACAATATCATCGCAGATGGACGTGACAGTACTTCAGGGTGATCTGCGCCTTTTGGAGGTTTTTACCACAAATACATTGATCGCGTAGAGATTTATAAAATACCTACTTATGCTACCATCAAAGAGTACCATATCACTCTGATAATTACTTAAACCTCTGTAAGAAATATCATTTATTGCCCCTAATTAATCGTCGTGAGAGATCTCTAACTGTGTTTTGTTACTAAAGACCTTTAATGATAATAATAGTAGCTCCGAAATTCTATCTAAATTTTACTTTAACGTCTCCAGAAGGTCGCAGCGGTCCAACCCCCGCTTCGTGTGCCATTTGCTTCGACTAACTACAGGCAGAACTCATTCCTTGTGTGTGCAAGCAGTGTGTGAACAACATGACTTCGATCCTTTTACAACAGGTTTGTTTGTGGCCAGAATGTCTGACTGACTGAATGAATGACTGAATGTGTGACTTTTTGCCAGATGCTTGATATTGCTCAAATTATAATTTTATCACCTATATTGTATTGTTGTGGGTATATAATATTAATATGTAAAGTTTGGCATTAGCGGTTTATTGTTTTTGTTGGCAGTACTGTGTTGCTTCACAGATATTTTTATTATTATTCTGATAATTATATGTGAAGACTTGTAATTTGCTGTCAGTCACATTTTTACTTTCTTAGTCTGTTTTGTTTAGTGTAAGTCTTCCAAAGGATATAAATAAAAAAAAGCTGTTCAGTTGAAGTATGGTACATAAGTGTTCTTCAAGAGCCACTAATCAAGAGAGAAGTTGATTGAACTGTTGAGTTTCTAATGTGCGCACTAAACTTTAATCCTTTTGAAGTTAAATGGATATATAGGTAGTTATAGGCATATAATATAATGTCGTAACTACTCTAATCTAATCTCTTCTGTTACAATTCAAATTGATAACTTTACATACGCGTTACCACAGTGAGGAAACCGCTACTGCATAAATTACCGAAATAATCTGCAGATTAATTAAATTGATGCCTTCTTCATCGTGATGATGATTCATGAAACGTAACTCTACATTCGCATAGTCAGGAGAATTAATTGTTAAGCAAATTGATTAGGTACAAACTTAAATTGCTCGTAGTATTCAAAACACGACTATCATTTTTTTTTACAGTTGTTTGGCTATAATACGACAAATTGACGTAGAGTGTCAATTTGTTTAACAATTAATTTGCCTGGCTGTACCTTGTTGAGCGCGGAAACTTAGGTGGTACCTAATTTTCTTTAGTTTATTTACGTATTATAGAAGAAAAGGGACTCGTGGCTAAATAAAAACAGCCGCACGGGTCTTGCTTGCCGCGGTCGTTTCGTGGATGGGTGACCATCCATTACATATTGAGACCCCTCCGAGCCTCGGAAAGCACGTTAAGCCGTTGGTCCCGGCTGTCATTCGTAGATATACCAGTCATTCGTGGAAACCCAAAGTCTGATAACCAATCTTACCAAGGGTAGTTACACAGTAACTGGGTTGTGACGTCAGATAGGCCGTTGCTCCATGTAAAGTACTGGTATTCAGCTGCATCCGGTTAGACTGGAAGCCGACCCCAATATAATTGGGAAAGACTTACTTGGGCAGATTGACGTATTAAAGAATACCCACCCTCTAATGTACGGAAAGGAAATAAAATAGACACCACCACTGTATCACTAGAGGTGTAATTACAACTGCACAAACTTTACAACAGGCGGTTTATTTTATGTAAACTATTTCATGACCACTGCTCTCAAAACGGTGAAGGAAAACATAGTCAGGAAACCGGCATGTCCTAGTACCAAAAATTCGAAAACATGTGACATCTACCAACCCGCACTGGGCCCCCGTAGTGGATTACGGCCGACTCTCTCCCACCAAGAGAAGGGCTGTATCCCGGCTGTGGTAACATTTTATGCTGATTATGCTTATATAGGTATGCTAAGCTTTACGACTACACGTAACTAAAGTGCCTAATCAAATAGCGCTTACTACGAAGAGAACAGCATCAATTTTCGAATTGATTATTAATTGAAGTAATTAATAATCAATTTGAAGAAAATTGCTTGCCAATCCGAGTCTTCTCTCATTTAATATTATTGTAACTGGATAGTTCTTAAAATAGTGCCTGAAAGATGATAATATTCTAATTCGTTTGAAGGGAAATATTCTTATCAGATAAGCGGAAAACTTCGTGTGATTGATTATTATTTAAAGACTGCGACTGGCTATCGATATTGTTGTAGACTAACTTCTGCCTGCGACTTGGTGCTTGTGAAGTTTTTTTTTAAACTTAAAACATATCTTATGACAGTCGGCAACACGGTCGCTTCCTATTAGTGAAGAATTTTCAGAATCGGATCAGTAGTAGTTCTGAAGTAATCTTCTCGTGGTTCTGGAGTAATCCCCTGCAAACAAACTCACAAATTTTACCACTTTATAACATTAATATCACTTTAGACTAACGAAGTTCACTAGAAATGTTTTCCACGACAGCGAAATATAACAAAAGAAAAATCGGTCGCAGGTAGTTTTAAACAACAATATTCTTATTCTGCATTACATGAACAAGTAAAACTTTGTAGTGATTGCCAAATACCGTATCTTAAACTCTTAACCTCCACACAGAGAAACTTAAACGCTAATAGATAAACTGTAGGCCATAAATTGTGACTCATATCCAGCCAGAGAAGAACTTGCTAAAGTTTCCTACTTTTCGCAGTAAGGAGACATTTTTATGAGATAGAGTTGGTCTAACATTAATGGTTATGTTGTTAATGTTGATATTGGTCGCTAGCAAGAAATCAAGCGTAACCCGAGATGAAACAAAGTGGAAAAAGAAAAAGAGCAAAGGTAATGGCTCCAAAGGGTTTGGCCTCTGTCTGACAATAATAACAATGGTAGGGATGTCGGATCTAAGGATTTTTTTGTTTACTTAACCTATCCATTTTAACCGTCGTTATTCCTTATTTACTGGTGTGCTTTTTATATCTTTTAACCCTTCGTTTCACCAACATGAAGTCGTTTGTATCCTAGGGGTGCATTGTCAGTTTATTTATAATAGTAACTGTGTTTCAGCTTTTCCTTGCAGCAAAGTTAAGTCCCAGTTCTTGGCAAAATGCTTTAAAAAGATAAATTTTCTTGCCGAATTCAGTAAAATTCCTAATTAAGTAGTTGGAAAGCTATCGTCACTGCTCCAGTTCAAAATATAGGGCAAGTCATATTAAGGCAAGTCACCAAAAATGTCGCGAAGACATCACACGCTCATTTTAAATTGCACCTTATACCTTTTCCAACTGCGTATTGCCAACAATAGTTCGAAAAAGTGACATGCACCCGTTATAGGGGAAAGAAATCTTGATTGAATCAATTACTTGTTACTATACTTACCTAATTTTTTTTTTACTGGTTTTTTTTTTTGTACTGGGTGGTACTTTATTCACATTACAATCTAGCTTATAAGTAATTTAAATATAACTTAAGAGGCCTATTACAAAAATTCGCGTAGATGCATGATTTCCTCGTTGAAATTAAATATTATTCGTTGGTATAAATAACAATTACCTAATTGGTAAAGATAGTTCATTTTCTCTTCTACAATAATAATAAAGCGATTTTTTATTATTTGACTATTTATTTAGCGATAATCGTTCCTCTGATGCATGTTTAGGCCAAAACTCATGGAGAGCTGATTTGAGAACTCTACTTTGCAGATTCTGTTGAGTATAATCCATCAAAACATTTTTTTCATATCACAAATATCCTAATCATATGTAAAAATATAATATTTTTTTGTTATTATGCCTTATATATAAAGAAAAAATTACTGGACCTAATTCAATTTTATACTGGAAACAAGTCTATTCAATTTTATACTGGAAACAAGTCTGAATATCTCCGAACTTCTACATCATTTTCACGTAGTATCAAAGTGTGTAAAATTGAAAATGTATAATGATGACCAGTAATTACGGATTCATAAAAAGACATAATTATACCCGTATGTATTTATTTAAATATGTGTGTCTCGTTTTAAATGGGGCTGTATTAAATAACAAATAATATTAATGAATGCACCTGTTACACTAACGGAAATTACTTCGTATGCAGAAATTCAATGCATGCACTACCTAGACCTATCTACATTTCTTTTATATAAGCAAGTTATTTAAAACACGAGCTGTGCCGTAAAAATTGATGAAGTAAAGAAGATAACTGAACCGTACCTACCGAATGGAAGTAGTTCAAAGAATAACAGAGATACAAATGTGGCAGATCGAAATAAGATACTTAAAAATTCAACCGAATTGAGAACCTCCTCCTTTTTTTGAAGTCGGTTTAAAATATTGTTGAATCTTCATTTTTCCGGGACTGGAGAATGTTGTTAGGCCTATTGATACCTAGTATAGGTACAGTATTATCCGGGTCAGAAATATAAAGTCTACACGGGGTTGGCCTCAAAGCATACAATGCACCCGTCTGTAGTAAAGGTCAATCCTCAAAGACGTAAAGATATTAGTAGATTATTCACTAAGGGAGATAAAGCAGTGTCTTATGTCACAGGCGCTTTATTGAATCCCGAGCGCAACGAAAGATCCTAGGGCTTCCGAGCGTAGCGAGGAAGCGCTGAGTGAAACTAAATATTATGACGCCCAAATCTAACATTCTAACGCGCTACAGTAACCGATCAGATGTTGCGAATTTGCGATGATATGCTGCCATTACCGCCGCAGTGGATGTAGAAACACCGGTTGGCGAGTTTGGCACATATTATGCAGAAAAAAAGTATTTGACATGGTAAAAGTTTTCATATGAATTTTTCATTATATCCCGCTTCATTAATGTGATTTGAATTTCCTAAAAACCTCAACTGAGAAAATCGTATGGAAACTTTTACAATAAGAAAGCTTTTTGTATTATTGTACAGCTCCACCAAAGAGTCCTCACTTCATAGGTTTTAGTTGCCGTTATCGAACAAAATAATTCAATTTTGTAACTGTAATCATAGTAACAATAATTTATATTACCAAAATAGATAAAAGCTAGAATCCTTCGTTGCGCTCGGGATTCAAAATAACGCCAGTGACTTCAACACTGTTTATCCCCTTAGGGAATAATCTACTTTTGTACGCATCACCGGTCGGCCTAAGCTGCCAATACTTTTGTGACATCGCAAAAGCTGCCTTTATGCTGCGTACACACTGCGTAAAGTTGGTGGGCGACTATAATTATGTTTGGTATGGACGCGGCCTAACAAAGAAGACATGGCTAACATGACTTTTACAATAGCGGATGTCGTATATGCAACGACATTGTGACTTTACTTTAAAGTCTAAGTTAATAAACAAACAATGTATGAAAATCACGAGTTTTCGAACCTATAGGGTTGTAAGTTAGTAAGTTTGGGATGCACTTAAATGTCCAAGTATTACTTTTCATACTGTAAACTGTTTCTTATAGGCATATAGATGATAATTTATTGCGACTGTAGTAAACTATCAGTTGTTTAAGACAGAATAGATCAATATCAATTTACGGGTATGGTCAACAACGTAATTCCCTAAACACTGTGACTTTTACATATCATTAAAATTGACACAAAAAAAAACCTTTTTTTGCAATTCATATAATAAGCTAAGCGTTAATATTATTCAAATTTTACTTTGGTTCCCAGTTTATTTAAATGTTTTGCTCGATTATTAAATATTTAAAAACTAAAGTAACCAATTGAATTTGTTCCTGACCATTTCTACTATTATTCTGATTTGAACGTACGCGCAATGTAATGACTGAATAATCTCGTTTGATGTGGTGGTGTTAATTAGTAGTAACTAGTAACATAATATTCATCGCTATTTGGTATCTACGACACTACAAAATATTACTATCACATGGCCAACACAAACTCTCAATCATGACTTCAGAAAGTAAACATAGAAACCATTACAACGTTGACAATAATTAAGTAAATACAAATTAAATACAACGAAATGTATTTAATTTAAAACTATTCACACGAAATAGTGTACTCCCTTGCATGCGTTTTCCCACAGAATACCAGACTTATACGCATAATTTTACTCCATTAATCCGCAAACACATCACATTCAGGGTTGGCAGTCAGAAGGGCATTTAGCATTTTTAAAGTATGATAGTTTTGACTGTGTAGGCGCAAGTAATCGGCAGAAAATGCCAAGGATAATATAAGAATACCAGCCTATTATTGTCCCACTTCAGGGCAAAGACTCATACAGAGAAGGTCAGTAATGTCCAAGATAAACTCAGAAAGTACAAATGAATTGAAATAGTCATTGGTACTTGCCCAGATTTGAACCCACAACCTCGTGCATGAGAGGCCGGACCATAACAACTGGGCCATCACGACAGGTCTGTCTAAATATACTAATAATAATATAATAAAGCTGAAGCGTTTGTTTGTTTGTTTGAACGCGCTAATCTGTAGAACCAGCAGTTGGACTTGAAAAATCCTTTTTTCATTTGATAGCCTAATTCTTGCTTTATAGGCTATAAAATTTAACATCACGCTAGGAGCATCAAGCTAGGAGCACCAAGCTAGGACCAGGCTAGGACGCGAGGAACTCTGGAAGACCTTAGGTTCTAGCAAAAAGAATAAATGACAGAAATAACCCTAAGTGAAAATAAATTACCTAATAACGCGGGCAGGACGGGGTGGATCGGGGAACAAGAAGTTTCACATGGACAAAGTTGCGGGCAGAAGCTATGGTAAATGTATAAATGGAAAATTATGACGGAGCTGAAAAAAAATTTGGTAAGTTGTTGTTTGTTACCTGACTGCCTCGCCTCGGTATGGTCATCCATAATAACCATAATCAGCCTATAATGTTCCCACTGCTGGGACACAGGCCTCCTCTCGATGAGAGGGAGTGGGCCGTAATCCACACGCGGGCCCTGTGCGGATTGGCAGATGTCCCATGTCTTCGAATTTTTGGTTCTAGGACATGCCGGTTTCCTCACGATATTTTCCTTCACCGTTTTGAGAGCCGTGGTGATGAAATAATTTACACAACGTAAAGCGCCTGGTCATCGTCGTCGTCGTTTCAGCCGATAGACGTCCACTGCTGGACATAGGCCTCCCCCAATTTTGGGAGGGTTTGCCATAATTGCCACGCTTGGCAGGCGGGTTGGCGATCGCAGTATGGTATGGTGGTGAAATACATAGAGAACGCTGCTGCCCATTCTCCGGTACGATCCTTAGTCGCCTTTTACGACACCCACGGGAAGTAAGGGGTGGTGGTATTCTTTAAGTCCGGCACCACACAGACAAGGCCTGGTCATCATTTTGTCTAAATAAACAATTGTGAATCATTGTCTCATCAATCACTCTCTGTACAAACCAAAAAGGAAAATAGAAAAACAAAAATATGATTGACTCATAATCTTAAATCTAATAACAACAACGCAACTCGAATATATTTTTATTTTTCGTTTTCATGATCGCGACTGCGTCTCTCTATCTACAAACCTAAAACCACAATCATGTTCAATGTAGGTACTTACTTACTTGACTTTTTGTAATTCGCAAAATTAAATTAAAAAAAAACAAACGCAAACATAGCCGAGAGCCCAGCTAGTACGTAATACAAGGAGTTTGTAAGTAATAAGTAACCACTGCTGGCGGCAGCCACCCTCGTGCACAAACATAGTTGCAACTTAAACCCAACAGTTAGTAAAACCAATTTTAATAAAACATAGTTAGGAACACAGAACGCATCTACTAAAGCTGCATTAAAACGGTATTATCCTATAATGTGAAGCAATGGGAGATAATTCAAAGGGAATATGAAATGAGAGTGAAAGAGATTCTAATGGGTAATAAAAGTTTGAAATAAGAACGTACCTACGCGAGACAGAACTGTCTGACATTACTTAACAGAAATAAATATATCTACCTAAATAAATATGATAACGGACTTTGCTTAATACCTAATAGGTATTGTTTATACGAGATATGGAAGAAGCAAGATGAGGGTTTCATGCTACTTTTATATCTAAAGATGTCATTGCGGTTTTCGTAGTATTTTCCCCAAATACCGGACACACGTAAGCGCTGTCAATTTTGTGTTTTCAATTTTCCGGACACGTTGCGTGTAAGTGCTCCTAATTGACGGATCTAACAAGCATAATCATTAAATATAGTTTGCAACGAACGATCCATACTTAAGTGAAACCGTTAAAACTTTTAAAGTTCCGTTATTCCGACATATGAAAATAAATCATTTGGAAAGTTAAGCGGAAATATAGCGTCGTGGGACATTCTCGGCGGCCCGCAATAAATAATTGTTGTTGCATACTGACAGCCCCAAACACTACCCGGAGATTTTCATCCTTTTCCTAAACTGATTTTGCTAGAAGATTGTACAGGGAACAATTTTAATGCTTACACAGTTTACACAAAGGTGCTTTTGAGCGATAAATGTGGTTATAAACATTGTTTCTAACATGCCTTTAACATCTGTAGATAAAAGCTTGGTAATAAGATGTTGTTATTTTATTCTGTTTAGGTACAGGTATACTTGGGTTCTGAAACATTTACCTAAAGATGTTTCAGAACCCATTACGTTCTTGTCTTCATAAATTATGCTAAAAAAACCTGGATAAAAAATAAGTTTCTAAATATACCTAATTTACATATGTAGTAAAATGAACATTGTTGTACCATTGTTATTGTTTGAAAAAAAACGCTTTTTATTACTGGTTGCTTGTTGGGCAACAACGCGAGGCACCTCGAGATTACTAAGCAAGCAAAAAAGCACTTTCAAAAAGCGTAGCCTGCAAGGCAACTACGTACCAAACCACGTACTGTTAGGTATGACCTTTCCCTCTCCCCAAAGAAATACAGCACGAAGGCTACGCTTTATTAATGTAAGTCTGCTGGGCTGACCAGAAGCCGCAAAACAGTTCTTGTTTCAATTACATTGCATTTTTCATTACCCGTTGGGCTCTGTCGTGACTTTATTAACGTACGATTTGATGTTTATTTCTCTTACATCTAACTTTCATTTGTTTAGCCGAGCTCATGAAACTGTTTTATGGTTTCCGCCTGATCTCAGACACGGAACGGGGGTGGACGGTTCACCTTTGAGTTAACCTCCGTACCTGTAGTAGAATAGTAAGCATTGTCGCCGGATAGAATATCCAATAACAGTCATAGGTATATATATTCATCCGTGTCGTAGTTTTCTTATCACGTATGATCCGTATTTATTGTGAAGTACAATGTGTAAGGGGGGAGCGGGTGGCGGTGCGGCCGCTGAGCGTCTTTCCTCCCGCCACGATTATTTACTTTGTCACCGCATTGTGGGACTCGGAAGCGAGGTTCCCATGAACAAATGATCTACGACGTAAACAGCACATTACACAGTTCATCACATGTCTTCTTAGGTCCTATACGAGAGGTATTACAATATCAGTATTGAAATCTCAGGTTTTCGAAGCGCAAATCTTGTTCTATCTTCTTCTTCTATCTTTCTACACATATAAAAGGAGAAACTGACAGACTGACTGACATATCAACGCACAGCCGAAACTACTGGGTCTAGGAATGTGAAATTTTTCACACGGTTTCCTTTTATAATGTAGGGCTAGGGGAGCACTAAGAAAAGGTTTTTGGAAATTCAACCTTTAAGTGGGTGCAAAGCCGGAGCCGGAGAAAGTGAAAGGGGTGGATTTTACTACTTGCTTCCATTAACTCGAAAATGGGTATTGGTCTTTGAGTCAAGTTAAGAACACAACCCAAACGATTTTGCAAAATTCCACTCCTGTGGGGGTGAAAAGAGACAGTTTATTTGAAAAATCTGATCCCTTTGATCAATAAACTTAAAAATTGGCCCGAATACTTATTCATCATCTAAATAAATGATAAAGATCATAAAAATACATTTTCGAAATTTTTAGAGGAAAGCACGAAATACACGCGGACGAAGTCGCGGGCAAAGTGCTAGTCGTTTATAAAGTTTTACAATTTTTAAAAAGGTATAGAATGAATATTATGTTTGACCTTAATATTTTTCTATCATAGTTTAAAGCAAAAGCGCCAGGTGAGCTTGCGAAATTCAATTTTTCTTACGTTTTTTTTTACAATTTGCCAGTGCTAAATTATGATTTGCACATTTATAATGTGCAAGAATTTTAATCAAGCTATCACAAATAGCACGCAGTTTCAGTCAGTATGTTAATTATTCTGAAAAATACTCATTTATTTCTAGAATGTTTATATTTTCCATCCATAAAACTTATTATTCGTAGTATCATGAGCATATTTTAATTTTGACTGTACTGTATTATTAACGTTTTAACATGTGAAAGTCAGAGTAATGAGGCAATGATTTAATAAAAGAATACCCGAGTATAAACACAACGTTTAAACAGCGGTCTTGCCTTTTCCCTATAGTCTATTTATCAATTTTAATTAGTGGTCGCCAACTCCCTCTTACGGCTTCGATGATTCAATCAAAGCCGCTCACAGACCAATTACTGAGCGCGGAATATTGAAAATACCAAAAGTGTCTGGGCATCCTGCATCGACCGGCGACCGGTGACCAGCGAGCCTCGAGTCGCTCCTGCCGCATGCATAGAGAACGCTGCTGCCCATTCTCCGGTACGCCCCTTAGTCGCCTTTTACGACACCCACGGGAAGTATGGGGTGGTGCTATTCTTTAAGTCCGGCACCACACAGACAATAATCATTAATCATCGTTAATCAGTTTAATAACATAAAACTTCAGTTCAGTACCTAATCAAATTTAATAGGAAACCTGAAACTGCGTCACAAACTAAGAAAATTTGCTTAGGAGATTAGTGTTTACTTGTCCCGAGAGCTAAAAGTTGATCCGTGATCGGTTGCTGCTTATACGGAATCGCTGGCTTAATTGTTTTAATTAGTTTACACTAGTTGGTCTCGTTGACGTGATTGCACCAAATGAGTTTTTATTGGTGAAAGGAATTGGAAACTGCGAGATTTGTGTTACTTGAAATAGTTAGTAGTTCGCTTTAGTGGTAGAGGTATAATGTAGATCAATTATTCGAATTCGTTTAGGTACCTACATTCAATTATATAGGTATATCCGCCTCAAAGAATGGTGAACCATTCAGAATCGACATCGGTATTCATCAGTGGGTTCCAAGCCTTACAAATACATTAACGGAATAAGGTTGAATTAATGTGTTTCCTCCGTACCTCACCTAATGATATTTTATTTACGGCCTCACCTCATTATATTAATAAAAGAGGTTCGAATTTACTTGCATCCTGTTCATCATTCAATCGTTTTCCTCGTAGCAGTCAGCAATCGGAGTCATGTCGTGATTCCGTGACGTCAGTAATAATTTAACAGCCACGTCCTCGTTTATGTACCGTACCTTTGATGTTGTTACATTCAAAAACAAATAATAAAGCCTGCAATTAATAATTAATGAGCCATTTAACTTGTTCTGAGTATCGAGCGACATTTACATCAGCTGTCACACAGGCATTTTAACTACTGTGACAAAAAGCGTTTGCAATAAAACTGCGTTGTGATCCCGATTTATAGTACTTTTAATAGTTCACAGAATTACGGGAGTGACAAAATGATTTCACAAAATAAATATAGATACTGAAAATAAATGGGGCCGTGGATTTCTGTGAATGTGTTTTTGACACCGATTCTCTTGTTTCGTTCTGCAAAATAACTAGCATGTAATTTGAAGTTTCATTGGATGTTATAACGAAAGCCTTTTGACAATATTTAAACTTATTGATTAGGTACTTTGAATACTGAGAAATTGACATCGATTTACTGCAGCTGCGTAAGTAACACATGTGTGTGCGAAATAGGAAAAGGAAATACTATTAGGACTAGGTCTGACATAGGCTTGAATTTTTTTCGGTTCAACTATGAGTTGTGCGTACCTATCCTTTAAAGATTTTAGCTCAAAGAACAGAGATCACGTACTTAGATTTTATTTTATGTTAGTATCAGATCCAAAACTCGCCTTTTCCCTACAAGTATGAATAATTTTCAAGAATTTTATTGAAATACCTTTAATATAAAAGAAATTCGCTGTCCTTATGAATTCTGTTTTTATGCATTGATCGGAGAATTTCAGTATCTTTTCCCTACACCGTGTCTATTGGACAGTTTAGGACATATAAAAAAAAGATAAAATTTTATTTCCAATAACGTGACCTGTAAAGGTTTTACCAATTTAAAGCCCCAAGATGCAGGCTTGGAGGGTTGACCATTTAAACATTTATTTTAAAAGTTAATCCGTGACTTGTTAAAGTAGATAAAAAAAGATTTATTAAAGTAGAAGGCGAAGAGGGGTATTATAGAGGAACCGGAGAAGAAATCGCATCTCATGCATAAAAAATTACATGGGCAAGACCTTCTAAAAATAACCTTCCCAATTTTGATGTCAAGAAATTGAGTTGTCCAGGAGACGTTATCGACAATTATGTTATTTTAGATATGTGAGGGTATTGTGGTAAAAGTGCTGCTTAATCCTGTAGAGAATAAAGGCGTCATGTCATGTGGAGAAACCTTAAACGAATCTGAAGTAAATGAAATGATACTGCAATGATATTGGCACGTAGTTCTTTAACGGTGCTGGCGGTAGGAGTAAACTTTTAGAAATCGTCACGTAACGAAAATGCGTTATTGCCCCCTTCATGCGACTTTTTATTTGTATATTCAAAATAGACAGAGAGAGAGAGATATAGTTTTCATGGTTTTCGGGGTGCGCCCATAGTGAGGTCAAAATGAAAATCCAAGATGGCGGCGGCGCATTTTTTTTCCGTAGTTATGAAGTTTTCATTGGATTTTCATTTTGAACTTCGTTCCTACCTGGGGCCCCCCGAACCCACAGGTTTTTTTTAATATCTGTAAGTAGACATATATAAAGGTACCTACTTGACATACCTATAGGTTCATCAATCTGTTTTTTTTGGTTGGGAAATCATCAAATGACCCCTCCCGCTCTGGGCGGAGCGGAAGTGAGTGACAGACTGTTACTGACTAAAACCCACCCGTGTTCCTTCCTTAGCCCTTTATGTTTCGGGCCAGCGGTAACCCTTTCGGACAATCCCGCTGACCCGGCAGATTTCGGCCCTAAGGGGCCCCTTCCTCGATGCTGACATCTCTTTGAGGCGAGTGTGGAACACGTACGCGACGTCCGGCACGGGCCTGGTCCTGATCGGACGGTGAGCTACCCATTACTCTCCGCCCGCAGGCCCCCGCCTACGGTAGTGGTTCATCAAAGGCTTTGCGTTCTCTTTTACCTTTTACTAGTTGGTGCCTAATGGCTTTTGTCAGATACAGTTTTTTCTAATTTACTAGGTATTTCAATTAGGCTCGATCGCTTTTACTTTACAGGAATAGAGTCCCCTTTACAGGTTTAATCTGAAGAACAAAAGTTTCTATTATCCAGCGATTGAATGATCCAGAATATTATTCAGTCTTAACACTGGATGGGATTGGATCACCTGTTAGTTTACTTGAAAGGCTATATCTATACTAACAATACAACTGAAGAGTTTGTTTGTTTGAACACTAATGTCTGGAACTTCTTTTAACATTTCATAACCCAATTCTCGAGGAAAGTTATAGGCTATTTAACAACACGCTATCACCTTTAGGAGCCGATCAAAGAGAAAAAAAAATCTGAAAGCGAAAACTAATAACAGCGCGGGCAGAAACATGCGACAAACCGAAATGGGAGCCTGTATTCATCATTATGAACAACTTTTACTAAGGGACCAAGGCTGCAAACGCGAAATAAAAATCTGCTGTTCCCTACATTTTGACGAGTTAGGGCTTGTACACTAAACTGCGATGCGACTTGATTCGTGTTGCAGTTTTCTGCGTTGCGAATTCGCATCGCACCGATTCGCAGTTTTGTGTACAAGCCCATATGCAAACATAAATGTAGGGAACAGCTGATTTTGTTTTCGCGATTTCAGATTAAAAGTTGTTCAATGATAAGTACAATCTCCCATTTCGATTTGTCGCATGTTTTCAATTTCTCCCTGTATAGTTACCTACTTAGTATGTATAGTTCGACATACCTATATATTTCGACCTACTGGTACTGACGAATATCGAACAAATCTACTACGATACCCGTTACTACATTTTAGTTTTATACATCTATGTATATTTTTAAATAAAAATCAATTGCCGCATGTATGAAAGATCATCATTTGACAACCGGCTCGACCGATTTGGCTGTTTTTTTTTTTGTTGTGTTCGTAATTATCTATTTATTATTTATTATTTTTTTAGGAATTTTTCGGAAACGTCGGAACGTCACCCAGGCAACGCAAACATGATTGTTTCACTGTGATAAAATTTTATATAAGATCTTTCATAATATTTGTATTTATACTCATATTTTGGACAAATAATAGTAGATTGTTGCATCGAGCGCAAAGTGAGTTATATAATGCACGAGTGTTATGTTGGTGCCCGAGCACATGCGAGGGCACTAAGTTATCACGAGTGCATTAATTACTCACATTAGCAAGGTGCGTAATCTACTTTTCTTTGAACTACCAATCTACCTACCGTGAAAAAATCATCATCATCATCATCATCATCATCATCATTTCAGCCGAAAGACGTCCACTGCTGGACAAAGACCTCCCCCAAAAGGGGGGGGGGGGTTTGCCATAATCGCCACGCTTGGCAGGCGGGTTGGCGATCGCAGTATGGTATGGTGGTGGAATGTATAGAGAACGCTGCTGCCCATTCTCCGGTACGACCCTTAGTCGCCTTTTACGACACCCCCGGGAAGTATGGGGTGGTGCTATTCTTTAAGTCCGGCACCACACAGACGTGAAAAAATATCCCTACTCAAAATAAGAACTCAAGTTAAGGAAAAAAAAGTTTTCATAAGCTTTTAAATATTTATCCCGCGACTTTTGCGGAAAAGGTTATTAACAATTTAATTTGCAGCTGTTTTTATACTGTTTGTAGTTCATATCGCAATCGCTGTCTATTTCTATTTTTTTACTTTTCTTGCTAAATATGAGGTATCAAAGTTTTACAATGGTACAAAATGCGCGCCATTTGTTTTTTTTTTCCTCCAAGTCGGTTTTATTCAGCCGAATTTTATTTTCAGCCATTATCTTTTTGATCTAATGCATACATTTTATATTAAACTTAATGGGAGACATTAAACCTGTGTACTAAATTAAAGTCCGAATAAAAAATAAAAAACAATGCATTAATGAAAAACTGTGCAACCATGAGATTTCATATAACATTTCTGCACTGTTTTGGTTCTAAGCAAAAAATACGTCCATTGCAAAGACTACCATATAATGTGGTCCATTGTGATCGGTTTTGAATTGATTAATGATAACATTACTACGTAGTTGAAAGAAAAAGATCTTATCTTAATATTTTGTTTAAGTATGAGGATGGTGAATAAAAGCTTTTCTTTTGTTTTCACTAATAAACTAAAAGCAAAAATCAAAGGAAAACTTTTCTTCTTAATTAATCAAAGTACTTACCTAATATTGAATTATCAAAAGCCTTGGATCGTACAATTTGACTCACTACAAAATATTTACAGCATAACGTGACTCCATAAAAACGCGTGAAAAAACAATCAAATATTTGCAATGAGGAGGACTAATCGGTTTATCGCCAACAAAGGGATTTCCGTTTACCTACCTTCATTGGATAATAAAACAGCTTTGTCGATCACATAAGTAGGTATATGGCCAAATGAAAACGATAGGTATTTTGAATCCTTTGAAATATTGTATGTCCATTTTGTGAATACGGAGTTTTTATTATTTCTGTTTCGATATTTGCTCTGTGCTGTAGAAAAAGTATTAGAAGCGAAAGGTCGTGGCCTTTTTTCGATGTCGCTGGAGCAACTGAATGACGAGTTTTTGTAAACATCGTTTTATTCACTTTATGTATAATTTTGTCAAAGCATGAAGTGAATAAAGTATTGCACGCTGCATAATCTCTCCTTTAGGTTGATAAAATGAAAAGTGAGAAAAGTGTATTCCCTATTTTTTTCTTTATTGCTCATTAAAGTATCAAGTGATTTTGTTATTTGTAGTAATAGTAAACGATACTACTAATATCAACAGTATATGCAGACGCACTAAATATCATGGCAGGAAAGGCGAAAAGCCATTTGGCCAGACTGATATGATCATCATAAATTGATGTAATCAAAGCGAAATTGATCGTGTTGCACGACACACGATCTATTTAATGGTGGCAATGTGTTCTCCTCGTAGTTATAATTCTCAATAATATGCCAAATAGCAGCCAGCTATTAAAATCATAACGATAATTGTACACAACGATTAATTCAAGTCAATATTGATGATCTACATGAGTTTCCGGTTTACCAGAACTGATTCGGTTTCATTGTTAATTTGTGTTTATTTTATTTTGTTATTCGGTGTCCGATTGACAGAATCAATGATTTCTATAAATAGCACATTATCAATCTCAATCTGAATCATTTTGAAGAATATTGCTAACCATTGCTTGATATGTTCGAAAAATGTTTTTGCTCAACAACGTAAATAATGCAATGAATGCATGTTGTTGAATTGTCAAAATGAAACTCATTGCTACTGATAGTGTGTTACGCAACTACCCCGCTGACTGGTCCATAAACATTGCTACTTGCTACCTTTCCTTATACTTGTATGGAATACAAATTAGAATGGTCAAGTTATGCATGAATCTCGCTCTATCTCTGATCCCCTGTTAGGAGAAATATTTGAGTAGCAACATTTCGACCTCTCACATTTGTATATACCATTCTCAGCTCTCCGGTGCGGCGGTTAAAAATATAACTTGTGATGTTATCAGGCTCTGATTTTCTCATAAAACGTGGCAGGTTTCAGTGATAAAAAAAGAAAAGAATACCGTATGACATGATAATTGTACCTAGATAAAGATTAAATTTAAATGTGTAATGCTAAACTAAACGCATTAGAACAAAAAAAAACCCTTTTTTTTGTACATTAAAACAACGTGGTTTATAATATTTCTGAAATAACTTCGGCTGCATATTTAAGTACCTTTTAAGTAAACCTTAGCCTGTAGTGTAATACTGACATACGTAGTTTTTAGATCTTTGTAAATAACAATTATTATGGATGTACAAACACTAGGGTATAAGTTGTTTATGTAAGTACTAACTTTGGATTTTATGATCTGAAATAAATAAATGATAATGATGATATTTAATTTGTGTCATTACATGTCTTGCTCGAAGGTAGGCGAGTTCCAGCCGTTAAACTGCAGAGGTGATGTCAAACGTGAGCTACATAAAACTTAGCGACATTATTGGGATCCGGAACGATTGTAATTGCTCTGAGAACGGTCCTGAAGGGATGCCGGCACTCATGGCGCATTTTCAGGTTGTTTGCTTTCCACCGTGCCTGTAATCCTACTCAATGATGTGTGTGTGTAAGTGTTTGTGTGTGTAAGGCTTAAGGTGCCACCGCCGGCTCCCTTTATTTATTTTTACAGCCTCGTGTCAAGTCCACGTTGAGAGCATTTGTCTCCCACGTGAGCGTATTATCTCTAACATACGACGTGTGAATGTCGCTGTACATTAGGTACATACATTTTTATGTATTTAACATTTCTCAGAAAGCTCATTTCAACTTTGCATCATATGACCTATCACTTTGTCAATATAATATCCACTACTTATTTGATTTCCCATAAAGTTAGTTAGTCTCCAACGTGAAGCACTAGCATGAAGTGAAGTTTTGGATGATACAACTCAATACATTAGCTAGATAGGTTTGAAATTGCGAATGGGTATCAACCATCGAGTAATAAATCGAGTCTAGGCTCTCGTCTAGTCGAAGTTTTCACATATAATGGCTCGGTTGTCGACGTAATGGTCTGTCTGCATTTAACTTGCTGGAGCTAAATTAACATCGAATATTAAGTCGAGCCATAAAGGTATTAAAAAGTTTTCAACGAGACCGCTCTATACATTGGAATTTAGGATATTTTAATAAGTTGAATATTAATGTCTTTCGTTTTACTTTTTCCAAGAAAGAGGTCTCTGTAGTGCTATGCGGCGTTATGAGACGGCGCGTGATTTTCTGGCAGAATGTATATGAGCAACGCGGGATACACAAGCGAAAGTTTTTGCCGGAAACACATAATCGCTCGGTTCCAGCCCTAACGTCGTCACTATGCAAATTCAATGCTGGTACCAAATAAAACGTGCTTTTCATCTCATCCCAAACTTAGCGCCTGTCAAGACATGGAAGTTAGTAAGTAGTAAAAAAGTAGTAGTTTGGCGTTGATTATAATTATTCTGTGATGCACCATAATTGACATTCGTAAAGAGTACATGGTAAAAGTTCTTACCTACCCTAAGGCATTAGGTACTAAACTTACATTTAGCCAAACTGTTCTAAGAGATCAGTGTTCCATTGAACATCAAAAGAAATGGTTTTATACGATCAACGGCTGTTATGATGGCCAACAAATTGAAAAGAAACCTCAAGAAAAGGTTCACTTGAAAACCGATTCTCATATTGATTGCGAACCATTGTGGATTGCTTTTGTTACGTGCAAATCTGTTGAATTCCACTGTGCCCTAGTATAGTTTCACAATAGTTTTAACAGAAACGATCTTAGAAATATAGACATGATCGCGTAGCTTCTGTTGTTGTTTTAATGGTATGCCTGATTATATTCTGAAGGTAACAAAACGCTTATTCACATTTTAATACGAAAACTCAATGCAATACCTAGTTAAGAGGTATGCTAGGTAAATAATACAAAAGATATATTTGCACTTAAACAACCGCGTTTTAAAATAAAATGTAAGGGCAACGAAACACTTTTACTCATAAATAAAAAAAACAATGTACATTTTATTTTATTGCGGCAAATAAGAGGCAGAACCGCAATTAGTTGGCATTTAACAAAAAGTTTGCGATGCAGTCGTTTGAGCACATCCTCGACTTTTGCATTTAAAGCTTACATGTAATATTAATGGTCCTATTTCACACGAACTAGGAATCGTTTGTGGTCGGCCCGATGGCTTTATGCAACTATTTGACCTGCAATTCCTGTTTAATTGGTTGGCAATCTTGTTATTAAGTTTGATGCGGTGCCGAATAATGTTGAATGTTCATGTGGGGTCGTCAATAGCCGGCGCTTTTGTAAAACAGCTTATCTCTGAGCATCATTACTGAAATGAATTGATACATACAGACATGATCAATTATTGATAGTCGTTACATTTAAGTCTATACAAAAGCGTCAAAACATCATTGATTTGCTCAGCACACAGGCTATACCTACACACATTACACGCTACCACCAGATATTAAGTGATCTTTCACGACTCGCTTATTCGTAATCCAGTGTCCGAAGCCTCGACGCCGCTGGCAGGTCTCAGCTGGCTGCAATTCCACAAGGGTTACCGGCTAGATCCCATTGTAACGGGCAATTCCGCAAAACATTCCGAGTTTGAAGGCCCCGGTAATCCCGCTAATCCGCAGCAAACCGCACGTACACAACTTCTAAATCTGATTTGACCCGTACAATAACTACCTATTTGTTCTCAACGACAACATACAGCTGTGTTGGGGACGAAGCTTCATTGTCATATTAAAGTAGATCGGACGGATGGGAAGACGCATGATTTTCAATTTAATATTTTCCGTAGTGTGCCGGACATAAAAGGTATGATAAGAATATTGGATGGTTTTTGTAGACATAGTTAATAGTTCCGTGACATAAAGTCGTACCCTTTTAAGGAAGCAAGCTTTCGTTAAGTCGTTCATATTATAATGATCCTACCAGTAATGAGGAAACCTCGGACCTAGACGTAGGCATGCTGGCCTCTGTAATGATGTTATAGTCTAGACTTATTGGTTTCTTATTTCCTAGATAGTAAACGGAAGCGGCGGTAGCAAACATAATTTTCAATCGCTGTCTGGTTCGAACACTATTAATGGGGAAAACTTAGCAACATTTAAGAAGACTGTCTACTAAGACAGCCTTCTTAGTTGTTGCTAAGTGGCGTCTTTATTGAACAATAGCTTACATTACGATCGACATCACCGCCGAACGGTAATGATTGTAATCGTTGTGTTACTTGTCATAATTTGGCATTAATTACGAGTAGGGTCCCCGCGGAGGGTAAGTATGTACTCTTGACAAGGGACCATAATAACGGACATGAAATTTAATCCTGTACTGTTTCGTTTTAGTTCTGAAGTACTAACTTGTTTTAATGCAGCTGAATGCGTTTTATTATTAGTATTTTTCGTAAAAACTTTTATGAATTCAATTCCTGTTTTATGACTGAAAATATATTTTAAGAACTCCTTAGAAAGAAATGCCTACGAGATTTAGGTAGATATAATTATATCTTCATATAGGTAATTATGTAGGAAAACTAATGAAGTTTCTCAGGTAGAGGAGTAGGCATACTTGTCTACAAGCTTTCTCATTAAATTCGATTACGTAGCCACTAAGGATGTATGTTGGTAGATAAATGAACTTAAGCGTAACAGATGAGTACCTAAATATGTTGAGTAGGCAGGAATATACCCAATCAAGTAATTATTTTAATTACTAAGCGTAGTACGTATGCAAACTAGCCAGTAGGTATACAAACGAGAAACATTATTAAAACACAGTTATAATTTATGTATTTCTGTTAGAAATACTATCTGAATGCAAAGTTAGTAAAGCAATGCAGGTCTAAGTCGCGTATGCGCTTAATCCTGGTTAGCACAAGAAATCACGTACATATCTACTTATACTGTTTGTGTTCTGACACATGTGCTGTAGTACCTGTACACAATGGCCGAACCTGACCACACTTCAGACTAGTACTCAGACGGACCTCTTGTACACGAATTGAGTGATGACCTCTCAAGTTTGACCTAAGTGGCAATTGTGTACAGAAGGCAAAATATACTTCAAGCGGCCCTGAGCATTATCCTGTTTACTTTACATCTTCGTACTCTGTGGCTGGCTTGTTCTGAACACATTTCAGAGACAATGTGTGCAGTGTATCCTGTCCCCACTCCAGCACGTCTCAGGCAACACTCTCTGTGTGTATCTTTTTACGAATCTCAAGTAGGTACGTTTCACATCAAATATAGCATTGCTCCCTTACCACCGACACACGCTCCGCTACTTCAAAGCGAATTGATTACTGCATTATGTTATAGACATTCAATTCTGTGATGGGTTCCAAAATGATTTATTCGGCAATCAATCTTATTAATCTCACTGAGGGACCAACGGTCGTTAAAGACTCCAAGCACCTCACACGTTATTCGGGACACATAATCTGGGATCCCAAACGGATGATATTCTCCCAATCGCTTTGTCCCAAATGGAGAAGTAAAACCGAAATCAGGGTCGTTAATACGCTCATCTCGAACATTTGTCTAAATACTTACGAGTATCTAACTAATAGTCCCACTGTATGAGACTTCACGCATTTTGAAGACCTTCTAACGTCTGACCCAGTTTGCTCAACGCTTATCCTGTAAATCTTTAAACCAAAAAGAGAAAAATGTAATTACTTTATTCATCATTATTCAGGTACTCTACAAATATAATTTGAAAGCTCTTAAAAGCGCAAAGTAAGATTGAACATTTCAGGAGTTTATTCGTTACCTACTGTAGGATTTATACCTCTAAGTACATTGCAAGCAGCGTTTTGTATCTAGGTACTTGTTTTTTCTCGAACACGATTTTAGCCACTTTGACTGTAAAAATGATACTTTGTTAAAAAGAATAATTTAATATTATATTCTTGCAGTTTTAGCTGGCGGTAAAACAACACAAAGATTTTGCAAGGGTATTATGTTTACCTACATCCAGCATCGGCTACAGAGACTAATAAAGGATATTTAATTCATAAGCGATAGTTATTAAATTATAATCCAATTAAAACGAAAATCTTATGAAGTGTTCATTAGTAACTATAGGGTCTAAACTTAGTAACAACAACTGCAAAAAGCTTTTATTCTTTGTGTTTGCTGTCAAATAAAACTTTTTGCCAATTACTTTCTACTGAGAGTAATTGATAAGTCGACTGCCTTGGCTGCTAATTGCAGTTCACTAATAGTTTCATACTTTTATTACTAAGGTATTTCATATTTTGCTTATTAATAAATCATGACTTAAAAAACAAAATTGATGGCTTTATTATGCGGTAAACCAATTCACCATATTGATCTCATTTCTATAATTATGAATGTTATGAAACGTAAGTGTATACATAAAAGAAAAATAAATTACCTTGTTATGAAATAGGTATCCACCACCCTACTTGACATTATTATTAACAGTGTCTACTACGTGTGCATGTATGTAGGTGTATATGTACATAAAACTACAGTGCTGCTTTATTTTCTTGCCGCAAGCATATCTTTTGGCCCAAGAAACTTATTGTGGGTTCATCTTGATCCCTGATTTCCCCCGAGACAGACTGAAATTCACTGCTTAGAGTCAATTGTGGTCAGTGCAGTTGAATACGGGTCAGTGACCTGTGAACTGGACCATTACGATAAGCATAAAATTATTGAGGTACGAAAGCAACTCTAATGGCACCAGAATCAGATCTTCTTCAAAACATTTGACAATTAGGGGTTCCCTGTTCAAGTGGTGCGATGAGATCATGGTTTAAACGTGATTGTGTTTGTCGAACGTTTGAGGTACGTTCACAGATTCCCCCACCCCCACTCGACTCAATTCTCTCTCAGACCGCCTCCTTTTCTCACAAGAAATCTCTGTCGATTCTGCATAAGCCGTAAATCCTCCATACAGATTATTCACAAGCAAACGAATAAGTATCTACATCGGCTTAAAACATGTTGAAGTGAGTTATTTAAACAGAACAACTCAAATGTAGTATTTTAAACTTAAAACTTTGTACAACAAACAACAAAGTGTATGATTCATCTGTCAGGACAGGGCGGCTGTTTTATAATTTACCTGGTGCCTGCCGTTCCTGTGAGGGCGGCAGAAAGCTTTCCAATTAGCCTCCCAGATGGATCCTAGCCCGCTATATACGGAAAATAACTGAATTAGTGATGTATTTAATTAAGTACGCACATTTGATTGAAAACTACACAGACTTATGATTTAGTTAGTATTTCCTGCGACCCTAACAGTGAAATATTATTTTACGAAGAGGTGTCGGTACATATAGGTGTTGCACAAGGAGATAGAGGCAAGAAGAAACCAGCTGCCGATAATAGTGCTGTAACATAAATGTCTGCTTTGTCGACGATGACAAGCGCGTGGCCACCCCACGCTACACAATATTACGAAACGACAAGAAAAACTTGTTTCCGTTTATGTAGGACATGAACACAAGCCTACATGGAAAACTTATTATATATATTATGTATACTCATATCTATCCTCACGTAACGGCGAGGGGAAATAGAAAACTTTCACGAATTTGTAAGATTCCTAGAAGAATTCTGTAATGTAAAAAATAAAACAAAATCCCGATGGAGCTGTCCCGGAATTTTTCGCTAAACCCAAAGGCGGCATGTTCATACATGAATAAATACAATAAAGCGGATTGCATAAAAACGTTATTCAAACTCTTATAATATCATGTCCATCCGTGATCCACAATTTTCCGGTAGAATTGTTTTACAAGCGTCCGCGTTCTGATCTCTTTCATAAAACTTCATTACCAGACAAAACAATCCTCATTATATTTTTATTTTGACTGATTTTACGTTTTTGGAACACAATATGAAACACGTTAAAGTGAAGACTTGAGTGAGGAATGTAGCGCCTCGCTTCGTTACCAGTCTAGTGTTTTTGCAGAGGACGGAAAAAATTAAAGTGTAATGTCGCGACAGCTATAGTTTCGACACTCCGTTTTCGTCTGTATGCGGCATTGTTCATAACTCCTCATGTTTTAAATTTAAAATTTCAACGTAGAATTTTAGATTAGAGTACCTAATGGCTAGAGGCTTCTCTCCGGTCCACGTTTCTGGCAGTAACAGTCTTATGTTAAAAGTTTAAAACACTTAGAACTAAATCTCATGTACAAACATTGTGCTCGGTATCCGAACGCTGAAAGCTGTTCAAATCAGTAATAAGTTACTAAACGATTTTGTAATATGAAAACACAATATTCACGGAATGCGTCTTGTGAGTGTTCTGACCCTAGACTGTTCATACAAATGTTATTTTGGCCGCATATCGTATCGACAAAAATATACCTATTTTATAAAAACGCCGGGAAATACTATCTCATTTCAATAAGAATTTTGTTGGCTTCTATGAGTTGAGAGTTTTCTAGAGGGGTACTTTTACTTGCTCTTAGCGGCAGTACAACTTTAGCAAAAGTAGCTTTTTCCATGTATGATTTTGTCCATGCTAAGTGTTTTGCGTAAATAAATAATTATTTTGTACTTTCTCTTCGTAACTTTGCTTACTTATTTGAAGAAGAAAACATGTTATAACATTGTGTGTCTAGTTATATCATTGTTTAATTAGACAAGCTTTGTGATAAACCTAATTGATATTTGACCACTAAGGTACAATTATTACATGTTTCAAATCAAATCAAATCATTTATTGGTTTGCAAACATGGGTATTTAGTACATAGATGTTTTATTATAAGAGTCCTCCATGCTCTACCGGTACATGGGCATGCAAAACATAGGTATTTTTATTTAATTACACAAATTTAAAGTTATCATAATTTTAAATAACAATTACGAGAATTAAATAATACAAAATACAAATTAATGTCAAATCGTTTGAATTACTTTAAAAATGTCACAATAATATAATAATGGCAAATGTCAATGTTATATAAAAATGTATGAAAAAAAAAGTTAAATGTCAACAAAGTTACAATAAAAACAAAATAAAAAATGTCAAACGGTATAAAAGCATGTCAATCGGTCAGTGATACATCATTAAGGAAGTCGTCAATTGTGTAATAACTTTTGTCAATTAAAATTTCGATTAGTGCCCTTTTAAATTTGAATACAGTCATAATTTTAATAATATTAGGTACTTTGTTATAAATGCGTGGGGCAATGCCAAAAAAACTTTTTTGCATTAGTGCGGTTTTACATTTAACTTGACACAATTGATGTACATATTGAGTTCGTGTTGGATTGCTTCTGACTGCCGACAATTTTTGAAATAAATGTGGATTATTTTTCACAAATAAGGCCGATTCCAGAATGTACAAAGACGGAAATGTTAATATTTTTAAAGATTTAAAATAAGGAAGACAGCTATCTGTGGTCTTAAGACCGCACATTGACCTTATGCATCGCTTTTGCATCCTAAATACAAGCTCCCTATCAGTAGACTGCCCCCAAAAAATAACACCATACCGCAAAACGGAGGCAACTAGTCCGTGGTATGCCGTTAAAAGAGCCTGACTGTTGACTTTCTTTGACAGTTGAAAAAGGGCATAAGCGGATTTACTCAGTTTTTTACACACTTCTTCAACATGCGGTTTCCATGTCAGTTTGTTGTCGATCACTATACCTAAGAACTTAGCTTTATTTGTTTCCTCAATGTCAGAGCCTTGGTAGGTAACACGAACGTTTGGGTTTTCGCAACGTTGATTAAAGTGCATAACTTTTGTCTTTCCTAGATTTATTATTAAATTATTATTATGTAGCCAATTTATAATGTCACGTAAACAGGTATTAATGTCATTCTCATAGTTATTTTTATCTGTACACTTTATTACAGCTGTACTGTCATCTGCAAAGAGAACCATTTTGTTTGATGTTACTTTCGGGAGATCGTTAATATATATTAAAAAAAGTGGTGGCCCTAGTAATACTACCCTGTGGGACACCATATCTTACGTGTCTCGGTTTTGATATATAAATGGTTTCTAATTTAGTCTTTGGACATATTCTGGCAATTTCTGTACATTGAAGCCTATTACTTAAGTACGATTCTATTAGCTGTAGGATGTTCCCTCTTACACCATAACTATGTAATTTTTGTAATAGAATCTTATGGTTCACAAAATCAAAAGCCTTTGTCATGTCAGTATAAACTGCACAGACAGGATTCCTCTTATCTACAGATGACATGACATTGGCTAATAGATCAAATAGTGCCATATTAATCGTGGTATTCTTACGAAATCCCTTTTGTTCTTTACAAAATAATTCATACTTTTCGAAATAGGCATATAAAGATTGATAGATGTTTTCTCAAAAATTTTTGAAAACATTGGAATTTTTGCAATTGGTCTGTAGTTTTTAAAATCGGTTTTGTCATCTCTTTTATATAAAGGTTTTATTATAACCTTTTTGAGATTATTAGGAAATATGCCATTAGCAATACACAAGTTAAATATATGAGCTAATGGTGGTGCTATTACTTCTTTGGCAAATTTTATTACTTTTGTAGAAACGCCATCATATCCAACAGTACTTGTATTTTTTAGGCTGCTAATTATTTTTATTATATCGTCAATGGTTACGGGTTGCTTCATACCGATAAAATTCAGAGCGTTATTCATTACTTATCTGGATCGAATATTTTAAGTTAGAAAGACCGAAAAGGATTCTACTGCAGTAAAAATGTAGGTCGGTATACCTATTAGTTTCTGGCTAAAATCCTGGATATACTCATGAGAACTAAATAAAGTTATTTACGATTGCAGCGGATACGATTGACATTTCAAACTAGTACTTACTTTTATGAGTCCACAGGCACGTTCTCCATATTGAATTTACTCCTGGCCATTCATACAAACAAATGCACTGGTGTGAATAAAAAAATGAATTTTATTTCACACTTCCATAATATGGAAATATTTCATCCATATTTTTGTAGATATATTTTATTGCTATTTTCCGTGACGCGTAGTTCGTAAACCAACCGTCTAAGGAAATAAATATCGTAGATTCATGTATGTACAAGTTCACAGTTCATCTTGACGAGTATTACAGAAAGGCACGGAACCTCAGGTATGTTTCAAGTAAAGTAGAAACTTCATGCAGGACTTCCGCGAGACTTCGGACTGACCAAGTACATCAGGGTTTATAATTTTGACGCACATGTGACACACAGGAACACTAATGCACAGGAACATGTATAATTAATTCTTCTTTCGTTAATTATATTTAAATTAAATTAAGTTAGGGAAGCGGGGCCAATTTACATTTGAACACTTCACAATTTCAGGGACAGATCCTGTCAACACAAATCTGACTTTCTATTGACTTAATCTTGAGTAACGATTAACTTCGGATTTCATCTTTCCAAAATTTTCAAGTATAAGAAAACACAAACAGCTTCTTAGAGGGCTTAAATCTGCTTTACAGTGTTTATATATCATGAATTTATATGACTTCTAACTCTATTAGTAGTTTAATGAAAACCGATCTGCCGTTGTTTTAAGCCATTTCACGGATTAGAGAACAAAAAATCGTCCCACCAGGGTCTTATCTCTCTAAAAAATCGTTTTCAGTCTCATTCACATCTATCAGTAGCGACCGTAGCGAAGGCGGGCTCACCAGAAGGGACTCTTCTAAGTTATTAGCGCCCTTTGAATGAAGTAACAAAATATTTCATGACACGTGTTCTACTTCGAAGACACAAGCATTTAGAACGTACATCTTCATTAAGATTTCACGTTACGTGATTACATTGTTACAAATTAGCAGCGACTTTCCATTAAGACTCATCGACTTAACGAACGTTTTACTAATTCATTAGTAACATATAAATTTAGCTTAGCGAGACGGATACACTTTAATGTTCCGAGCCCTTTAATGTTAATGTAATTGTGGTGTACGTACGTGTACTCGAAACGTATTCGTATGCTTCATATATGCATTATGCAGGCTTCCGGAGCTCGGACTCTCTGATGGCATTACTGTACTTCACATATTATACTCGGCAAATGTTCTGCGGAAAATGAAATTGTAGTTAGACGCTAACCTACGAACCGCACGAGAAATGAGGAATTTCTTTATGCTTAACATCTATTTAATTAAATTGTGGGTAATGGCACTTGAAAATACACTCAGAAAATACATTTGAAAGAATTCAGGCCCCATAAAGGTAATATAAAACTGTAGCTCTTAATGGATTTGCCAATTTGCTACGAATGTAACTTTATTTTTCAATTGCATGATTCTGGTTAGATATGCGGCCTCCGCCTAGAGAAAGCCACGTCGTTGATTACTAATATTATATTGTGGGTGTTACTGCGAGCGTTCTATCATTCACCTCCTACTAAACAATCAAAGGCATTTTCCTTCTTCTTCTGATCGGTCCCACAAGGCTTACGATTGTAAAGACGTAGGTGTAGATACAGACTAACTTGCTTAATTTTGACGTTTGCAAATGCTGCACCACAAAATGTAACTTTGTTTTTTTTTAAATCCAGCTAGCATTGTTTCATTGTTTTACAATATTCTAGCCCCATCAGTCTGGGTGATGAATATTATGGCTTCCTATTACTAAATACAAAATAAAGAATCCATTTTACAGCAGGAACAATGTTTGGATTCTCAAAGAGAAATGAAAATTGTTTTCTGAATAATGACTGGCTCACATACCTATTCAAATTATCTTTTAATACGCTTATAGCATACGCCTTCCGCTTGGACCTAGAAAGCTGAAATTTTGCACAGAGGTTTCTTTTATACCGTCAACAAAGAATAAGAAAGGATTTTTCTAAATTCAACGCTTAAGAGAGTTAAATAGGGGATGAAAGTTTGTATGAAAAATCTTATTCCTTGAGTTAATAAACTGCACGAATACTTATTCTAAGTAAATTATGAAGTTTGACATTTTTCGTTTTTCTAAAATACCCCCTAAAGGGGTATTGAGGTGTGTCAAAATTCGTATGGAAGAATTTTAACACGCGGTCCGATTACCTAGAAACTCCGTAGTTATACTTAAGTAAAAAAATCTATAGCCCGGACTGACTGATATATCAACGCACAGTTTAAACCGCTGGTCCTAGAAATACGAAATTTGGAGGGTGTGTTTTTTGCGAAGATTACCTAGGTATCCAATAAGAAAGGGTTTTTCGAAATTCCACCCCTAAGAGGATGAATGGGGGGAGGGTGAAAATTCACGCGGTCGGAGTAGCGGGCAGAAGCTAGTATATTAGAAGGATACTGGAGGATTTTGGAGCTAGTTTATTATTTGTGTAGGCCCGCGTAGTGGATTAAGGCCCACTCCCTCTCTCACAGAGAGGAGGCCTTTGTTCCAGCAGTGGTATAGGTGAAGGCTGATTATAATTTATGATATTATAATAAATCTATGATTCTACCAGTATTTTTATTTATTTATAGAACGGATAAAAATATAACGAGAATTTGTTGTTAGCAACAAGAAATAGTTTTGCTGATCATCATCATCATCTGCCTAACCTTTTCCTAACTATGTTGGGGTCGGCTTCCAGTCTAACCGGATGCAGCTGAATACCAGTTTTTTACATGGAGCGACTGCCTATCTGACCTCCACAACCCAGTTACTGGGTAATACGATACCCCTTGGTGAGACTGGTTGTCAGACTTTCGGGCTTCTGTCTACCCGTAACGACTGCTGAAGATCCACGAATGACAGCCAGGACCAACGGGTTAACGTGCTTTCCGAGGCACGGTGGGGTCACGGCATGTAAAGATGGTCACCCATCCACGGACCAACCGCTGCAAGTGTAGCTTAACCTGATCGATAGAGCCTTTTCCCAACTATGTTGGGGTCGTCTTCCAGTCTAACCGGATGCAGCTGAATACCAGTATTTTACATGGAGCGGCTGCCTATCTGACCTCCATAACCAGAACCAGAACCGTGCGGCTGTTATTACTTAACACTGACATTTGTATTTATGAACAAAAAAAACCAGCTAAGTGCGTGTCGGGTCACGCACAGTGTAGGGTTCCGTACTACCCCGTTTTCACAACATAGTACGATTCTGTTGTTCTTTATTCTCCATCTAAGTTATGGTAAAGATAAAAGTGACGTCACGTCACAACGCCATCTGTAATCGAACAGCGATACTAAACTAATAACAAAACATTGATTTTCGAAGATAATTATTTAAACAGATTAGACATTAACTAATAAAAACCACTTTCTTCCTGCTAAAGCTAAAAATAAGAGTACGATTGCTGCCAAGTTATTATTTCAATTCACAAAATTGAAATGCGAAAATTAAACAAAGTTCGTTTGTGACTTCTTTAGGTTCTCGAATGAAAACGTAACCCGTTGGTATAGCGCCATCTAGCGGCAGTATTGTGAAACTTATGATAATTTATTATGGATTTTTTAGTTTTTCTGTTTCATATTTTATTTTTCAATGCGAGTCTTTACCCGTTATAAACAAGCAACTACTTCATCTTAGGGCTGATTTTTCCAAGGCCAGATAACTTTTATTCAAGGAATAAAATTTACGTTTGGCATATTATGTATGAAATAACTGTCAACCTTTCAAAATTATTCCTCGAATAAAGTTATCAGATGATTGAAAAATCAGCCCTTAGTCATTTTAAAGGATTAATTCAATTCAATTCATTTTATTTATTGCTGAACATAGATGGTACAAATACATTTAAAGATGTCGAGTAAATGCGCAGTTCATATGTCCTACCAATTAAGGCATGCAAAATAATTTTATACACATGAGAAATTAAAATGAAATACAATTAAAAATAATTTAAAAGGACGATAAAATCACAAAATAAGCCTAAATTAAATTAACAATTGATTATATAAAGCAGTTGCCAAAAATTATACGTTTCATAAAAAATATTTTAGTTTGAATTACTTATACATGTAAAATGTCAGCGAAATTCATCAGATGTCAAATAAATACGATGTCAGAATATTATTTTGGTCAAAACACTGCCAGTATGTACCTATAGCAAATCTTATACTATCTTATTGGTCCAAGGTCAAATTAACGGTATAGTAGATAGGTAACAAATCGGACTCAGTAAACCCGAACGTCAATCCCAATAAGTCATCATAATTAGTTCTTGTCTGACATGTACTATGTACTCATTTACTGTGTAGTACGCCTTATTTATTAGTGAGTTATGTAATTGTCTTTTAATGCTAAGGATTTTGTATTTGGTACAAAATTATCCAACACCCAAGTTCAACGACTATTACTGCTAAACTAATAAAGTTATCTTCACCGCAGGCAAGTTATATTACAGGCTTCTTCTGGGTGAGCTCATTCCATCGTCGACTTTGTCTCTATCACCTCTGACCTAGACTAGAGTCAAGAGCAAACCCATTTCAAATAAAACAAAAAAAAAAACCGCTATAATTTTCCTTTAAAGTTCATAGAATGCACTATCATCGTGAATTTTTACAGATTTTTCAAGCCAGGAACTGGAACTACTGGAACAATAACTTGCACATTAAAGTTTAATATTTCGTGAATGGAGCATTAAATCGAAAAATAATTTTAGCAACTCCCAAGTCGTTTTAGAAGGCTTATTCAACGATACCCCACATGATGACGTAGACGACGAAAAAAATATTCATCCCCACTTCACATGTAGGGGAGCTACCCTAAACAAAATATTTTCCAAAATTTTTTTACCACTTTATCGGCGTGATTGATATACACACTCTTACAAAATTACAGCTTTCTAGTACTAACGGTCTCTTAGCAAAACTTCGGACAGACAGACAGACGGACATGACGAAACTATAAATCATCATCATCTGCCTAGCCTTTTCCCAACTATGTTGGAGTCGGCTTCCAGTCTAACCGGATTCAGTTGAATACCAGTATTTTACATGGAGCGACTGCCTATCTAACCTCCACAACCCAGTTACCGGGTAATACGATACCCCTTGGTAAGACTGGTTGTCAGACGAAACTATAAATAAGGGTTCCTTTTTAGAACTACGGAACCCTAAAAAGAACAATCAATAACACTTTGCACCAAGTTTAAACTTTCTTGCAACAACGTTTCGTCGTGTTTGTGAACATTTTAAAGTTCACGATATTTTCTTCTCAAACTTTTAACTAGATGTTTAACAGCCCACGTTCTAAGAAATCTTTCATTCGTGTGTAGGTACTTTAAAAGGTAAGGCTAGGATTAACTTCGTCTAGAGTTGTTATGATCGTGAAAGGCTGCCAGTCAAACTACATACATGATAGCTAGTTGATTTTTCCTGCTGCATGTGGTTACATGCAGCAGGAAAAATCAACTAGCGAGAATGTTAGTTTTATTTAATTAATTTTCCCTCACTGTTTTATGAACGTCAGTACTGCCGTCCTTTAACTAAAAATAATACAGACTGACAGAGTTCAAAATTCTCTATCTTAGTTTGTAACTCCTCTAATATTAACACTATCGAAAATCCCTAATAACTTCAAAACGGATTACCCTATTTACACAATTTATTTTGCCCTATCGCTTTTAGACCTAAACCTATTAAATGAAACTAAAAACAACACAATATCTACACAAACAAAAAATCATGTTTTCAACTTACGTAATAGTTGGTGGTGTAAATTTACCTTACAAAAAAGTTACTTCGTTTATTAATACAAAATAGGGTTCAAATAGGGTTCAGTAGGTTCAAAATAGGAAACTATTATATAAATCGAGCTTAGATAGGCATTTTTTGTTGCTCCATTTTTGCACTTCACAAACGCGTGTCTCAAGCGGATGGCACCCGCGGTCGCAATACTCCCAACCCGTCCGAGATGTGTCCGTGAGCGGTGTCTGTGTGCGTTGCTCGAGCGCACTTTGTATGTAGATTGACTTCTGTACTATCTGTATTTTGTGACACAAGCCTCCTCTCTGTGATAGGGAGTGGGCCGTAATCCATCAAGCAGGCCCAGAAAGGGTCTTAGAATTTTCGATTCTAGGACATGCCGGTTTCCTCACGATGTTTTCCTTCACCGTTTTGAGAGCAGTGATGATGAAATAAATTACACAAAGTTTGGATCCAAGACCTATAACTGGTAAGTCAGGGTCGATACTTGGACCACAGCTGCTTGAACTCACAGACTTCCATAATTTACTTATGTCAAAAAGTTACATTTCTCAAGTTATTAATACATCAATATTTTATTATCCTAAGTTAATTACCTTTTTGTGGTAGGTAATAATTTTCACTTCTGAACCTTTTATTATTCAATTATTTGTACAATTCCTACGTTACCGTTACAAACCAAACTTATAACGAGGAAAGTTTTGTTTGTTAGGGGTACACATAAAAAGCTTCGGCTACACCCTACTGAATACCCTATGACTGCGTGTATACTATTCATGGGACACTATTGGTATTAAACGAGTCATGACGCAGCTGAATATCAAAAGAAAGTCATCAAAACTTCGTCTCCATCCCTATCAAAATGCAGACGTAAAAAACGCTAGCTAATTAAAATAATAACCTCAATGTCATAAAATATTCGGTAACAATTTGTAAAAAAATATAAATTTATTATTCCAGTCTTCATTACCTATTTACTGAAGACTGGCTTCAAGATATTTTAATATTTCTGTTTAATGAAATATTAAAATAACGCAGTAACAGGAAAGCATCTGAACATACACAGGAAAAACATTTAATGCTTCACGAAAAACTAATTTTCTCAAAATAATTAGGGAAATTGTACAGTAAGCGATCAAAACTGCTTAAGCACGAAGGATCGTATTGCTGTGAACACACCGCCCGCACAGGCCGTACCTACATCTGTGTGTTTAGGTGATGTTATGTATCAACAGAACGCACACCTCGGATTTCTCATACTGGCTAGCATCGAAAGAAACAAAAAACATGCTGTCGCTTTTTCACACAGGGTACGTAATTAGGTATGACCTTGGTTCGTTCATACGATTGCTAAAATTCACATTTTAATAACAAGTACTCAGCAAGTTCCAATCTCGAGATGTGACTTTTATTTATCTTTTCAACAATAATCTATATCGTTTTTTTTAAATAATCGACAGAATAATAAACGAAAATAATAATGTAATATTTGTTTTATTTTTATTATTATATTGTTATGTTAATTGGGGTAAAAATTTAAAATGACAAGTGATTTCAAAATGTTTATTCGTTATAATTTTATAAATAAACTTCTCGTTAAAACAGTTTATTTTCTCATAAAGAACAATTTATTGAAGTAAAGCAGGTAATCAGTGAACTACGACCATTAGAATTAAAAAGATTGTATCTTAAGAATATAATAATATTGTGTTTAATTACTAAGTTCTCTAATAAACCACAACTAGCAAATCTTCGTACGCAAATAAAAAAGGTCTATATAGGCAAAAAAACCCTTGTCACAACACAATTAAATTACTCAATGGTACTACCGTTTGTTTTTAACCGACTTCAAAAAAAGGAGGAGGTTTCTCAATTCGACCGTATATATGTATATATATATATTTTTTTTTTATGTGTGTTCGCGGATAACTTCGTCGTTTATGAACCGATTTTGATTATTCTTTTTTTGTTGGAAAGGAGATATGCCAAGGGTGGTCCCATGATAAGGAAACCAGGATCTGATGATGGCATCCCAGTGAAATAGAGGAGAACATTCGAAAATCGTAGGAGCGACTAGTGCGTTTGTTATTTTTTTCATTAAGTATTTTAAAGCACTACAATTTAATGAAGGTCTGGAGTCGATCTGATGATGGAGCCGAAAGACAGTCGAGGGGACTCCTCAACGATTTACAGCAGTTACCTTGCGTTTGGGCTTGATTAATTTGTATTGATGTGAACTTTACACCTAGATAGGTTGTGACTGTCATTAAGGGTCTGATGATGAAGACGAAGGACAGTTAAGGGAACTACTCAACAGTTTACAGTAGCTACCTTGTGTATGTTCACCGATTACTCGAAGACGGCTGGACCGATTCCAAAAGTTCTTTTTTTATTTGAAAGGGTATACTCTCGAGGTGGTCTCATTATCATCAAGTTGGAATCTCATGAGAGGATCCCATGGAAATCGAGGGAAACCCTCAAATTTTATAGGGAAACCTATAGCGATTTGGGTATTTTTTAAAGTAACTTGAGCATTTGCTCTCGGAAATCATCATTTGGTAAAGTGGAGCTGATAATGAAGACCACAGACGGCCATCGGAACAACTCAATGACAAATATTTCACGGGTTGCGATTCGTTTACTTTAATATGGTTGCTAAGCAATTTATGCTCGTCACAATGCGTATGATGAGTGATTGTTGAGGAGTTCTCCTGGTTCTTACCGGGAGAACTCCTCAACAATTAACGTCCCCGGATCGGGAAAAGCAATATTTTGTAAAAGGTGATGAACAGTTGGCATTAGGCTTTTGTAACTTAGATAAATTACAAACTGACCCACTAAAAAGTGAAAAATAAAAACATTTTTACAAAAAAAAACACTACAAATTGAAAAATAACTTTAATTTCGGAAGTCGGTGTCAATAAACGAAAATGCGGAACCAAAGACACCGACTTCCGAAATTAAAGTTATTTTTCAATTTGTAGTGTTTTTTTTTGGAAGTCGGTTGTTTTTTTTTTGTAAAAATGTGTTTTATCTGCCAGTGCGTTCGTTTTAAAATTAGTTGCCTATCTCAAACGTCAAAGTTAACAAATCGTATTTATTAGGACTTATTGCGATTATAGCATATCATTATGAAAAGAAGATTGAAATTAAACCTCAAAATAATCCTTATTACGGATATGACACAATATTATTTTAATATTACTATAATCAATTTGTAGTTTATTACTTAATACTTTGTATAATCCCCATTAATATCAATGCTGTCAAGAAAACGCTGGCGCATGGATCATACATATTGAATTACATAATATCTGTTCCTCTTAAAGGATGTCACCACAATCTGCCCAAACGAAGTACCGAGGTACACTTAGCGGCATAAAATACACTAGATTACACTGAATAATGTGCATTTATATATTTTTCTTATGGTTACCCGGGGACGAGAATAAAATAACTTTTATCGTAATAAAAAGCTCGCCATTTTAGGCACAATTATACTACCTTGGTCCATTACCTTACCTTATAAAAGAAAAAACTGTCAAGTTGAAGTTTCAGTCTATCAAAAAGTACTACTATGTGAAGTTGACAGTTTGACAGTTGTCTGCTTCAGCTGCTGTTGTTTTTGTTTCATTTCGAATATTTTTATATTATAATTCAATCTAAATTAAATAATAACTCTCATTGTCTATTCGATTATCGTTAGGCAACGTTATGTACAAACCTAACATAAGAAAGGATGCTTATACCCAAAAGTAGTTGAATACAAGCTGTGAATGTTGATGACCAGTAATATAGGAAGACACAATATTAGAAGCACATACACATAATAACAATTAGGACATAATATTAGAAGCAGTGTTAGAAGTCTATCAGAGCGATTAATAAACTCGATAAATAAATGAGTTCCTTAGCGTCAAAATACAAGGGTTTCCAGCAAGCTTAACATACGCCAGATCATCAAGTTTCAGGGAATAGAAGTCGCATTTAAATAAAGCCTTTTATTGACTTCATCTTGATTTCTTGAAATAAAGAAAACATTAGGCCAAGAAACATCGAATACTTATAAAACACCCTTTTTTATGCTTACTCTGCCTTTATTGTGATGTGCATAAGGGGTGGAAGTTGAATTTGAGATTCGATACTGAGTAGCCCACTTCATGGAATTCAAAAGCATTTCCTATTGTTATCGGGCCCTGGAGCCCGAGCGGCACTCGAATCAATTAAAGCCTGGAAAATAATATCTACCAATAACATTGGAATAAATAGACTTATCGAGTTAGTTGTATGGAATAAAACAATAAATATTTATGTTTTTTTATTAGCGTTCTTCATTTTCATCTCTCACTAAAATATTATCAAGGAAAGTGGCAGGCGCTGTTATATTTTCTTGATGCCGAGCCCAACCCATATACCAAATAATTGTCATAATGTGAGCACAGCAATCCACTGTTCATTTGCCAACAATGCAACTACAGTAGTAGCTGTGGATTCCGTGCTCCCAATTGGTATGAGCCATATTTAATAAAATGTAGGTATATTTTAGACCCTGTATGTTTTGATTTTATTCGTCCCCTTATTCGTTTTACTTCCTGTGCACTTTTAATTGGTATATGGATTTGCTCGGCATCACAGATTTCAATTAAAAAAGATCCATTTTCTCTAATGTGTTCCCCATAATATGACCGGGCCTGCTTAATTTGATAAGTCCAGTGCAAATAAAACTAAGACATGACATGACATTGTCATCATCGAGAACTCTTTCAAAAGTGTTACACCTGCATCAATGCTATGAAAATGTGCTCTTCATCTATTCATATTAATAGGTAATATTAGAAATGCTATTTCATCTCTTTCAGGTCCTTGAGACAAAGAATGCGTATGGATACCAGCAAGGGATTGTTGACACCATACACAATTTGATGTTTCATTTGATGGTTGGCTTTCAATCACAGCAATATGTTGGCTATCACTATCTTGGTGATGTGCCTTGCCGGTCTTGTTAGATATATTACATGGGAGATATTGTAAGACTGTATGTTATCATCCTGTACTCCTTGACAAGAAACGCACCTCATGTTTGTAAGCACTAGCCTGAAAGCACTAGATTTGTTAAAATCTTAAGTATCAAAAGCCTGAGTATCCAAATCGTAATGTCCATTATGAATACCCAATCCGTCAGGACAGGAACCAAATCGTGAGGTGACAAACAGAATACCAGAAAGAATAGCCAAGTTATTAAACAAAATACTCAACACAGACGAGTATCCCGAAACGCAGAAACATTTATATATTAGTCTATGCAGAAACGAACGGAATAACATTTACCCACGAAATAATGTGATGTCCACAGAACACGTATACTCTTAATGTCAACTCGTACATGCAAAGTTGCCACATGATTTAATTGTGTTAAAGGTTATTAAAACTTTAAATAATTTATTATGTAGTTTTAAATTATTTATGGATAAAAACACAATTATTTTCGAATTCCCCTATTTTTTCTCTACGATTTGGTGCACGTGTACCTCGAGGTACATGTTTGGGCAAAGTTGTATGGGCTTTTGCTGACCTCCTTTTCCCATATTTCCATGCAATGTAACTTCAACTGTTCATCAGATCTCTCATACCGTGCTTCCCATCGCTGTATTATCGCTGTATCGCAAAATGTAAACGTTTTTGTGATTTTCAATCAAATATGGTTTTTGAGCTGGTTTTCGTTTGTCCGGCGAATGGTTTGTAAAGACGTCAAATAATTCAGCAAAATATCTCGTTGGTATTTTTTATTCGTTCTCATTGGAAACCACTAATTGTTTCATATTCACTGACCAACTAGAGCCTTCCACTTCGCTTTCGACTGACAAGGCTCTTCCTAATATATTTTGACGTAATTTCTCTAAAACAAACAAGGAACACCTACTGTTATGCTACTAGCAAAATACGAATAAGTATTATTATTTTAAAACAAAATTATTTTGAAAATAGAAGACGAAAAAAAAATCAGCTTTTCTCTACATTTTACAGCTGATTTTTTTTTCGCGATTTCAGGTTTGGTCCCATAGTAAAAGTTGTTCACAATGATGATTACAGTCTCCCATTTCGATTTGTTGCATGTTTCAATCGTTTTCAATTTCACTCTGTATAATTAACTTAATTTTATAAATTCATCATACAAAAAATAAATAAATTTACTTTTGAAAAATTTTTTTTTTCTTCTATTTGGACCTTATGGTATATATAAAACGTTTAAAAAAATAACTAGAAGGATCAGCAGTTATACTTTAATTAGATAAATGTTCGATAAAATAATTAAATCTTATTATTCACACTCAATCCGGTTTCCAAGTCCACTTTTACGCAGTGCTATAATATCCGCTTTCATCTCAATATTCAAATTTGCTTGCTTTTCAAAATAAACTACAACACCGAGATTAAACACACGTCACTAACCCACAGTAACAACCAACCAATACCTAACAACGTTCTATTTACCTAATGAGTCGTAAGTTAACGGCATCTATCTGCCTTATAATAATAGATTTCTGTGGGTATAATCATAAAGTCTTACGAATTATGTGAACAAGACGAACAACATGACACGGAACTATATTCAATAGCGTGATAACATAAACGCGCTTACCGACGTATGATAACCGCTAAGCTATCATGCCATATACCGTAATGGTTGAATTTATGACATACAATCAGTTGCCAACGAATGCGAGTGTGTCTAGTATAAAAATTACTCATTAAACGGTTAGTTTGACTAACGACCTTCTGTTAGTCAAACTAACCGTCAAGATATTGCTTTGTGAGTTTGCCGGGGCTTTTCCTCGATATTACATAGATTTTCTCCAAACCTCTGTCTCCTAGTAGGCATGTATTCGTGTTTTGTGAGTTTGCCGGGGCTTTTCCTCGATATTACATAGATTTTCTCCAAACCTCTGTCTCCTAGTAGGCATGTATTCGGTGTGGACTCACTTGGACAGTGGACATCGTATGGACAACATGTGCTCAGAAACTGTCTCGCGTTCCACATCTTGTTGTGTCATGTACCTACAATGTGTGATTCGCTAGTGTAATTGATTTGTTCGTGAAATTATAATTTGATTTGAACTGTAAACGGTTTTTCTATTGCGCAATAACCAACACTACCCGTAGTATATACGCCCACATTAATTAAAATATGGCTGCTTTTAACGAGACACACGTGGGTACCTTCTCCGTCATAAATATTTTGCTCACACAAATCACAGACAAATTAACCTCAATTTGTATAAAATCATGGAAATCGAGTAACAGCAAAGTGGCATGTGGTATGTATGTTCCCTGCCGACTTGATTGAGCTAACCGCATCGTAGCAGCTCTTTAGTGGAATTGGTGTAGACAGGTTGTAGGCAGATGGAAAGGAATGCTCTCTTTGTACGAGACCGTGGTTTGGCGTACGGCATGCGAAACTTGCCGGAGTATCCAAAGTTGTACGTTAAAGCCTGGATTTAGGAGTGGCTACAACCAGTTCCCTCTTGTCGGCTGTCGGGCCCGGATTTTAATCGGATGTACCAGTGGAAGAGCATTTTATATGAAGCTATTCACACTTGTCTGACACCGATTTTGTGTCGGCGCCGACAAGAAATGTCGCGGGTGTATTGCCAGCCTTATACGGGTTGCAGACCAAGAGCTAAGCTAAGTAAGTTTAGATTAGCTCGCATAGTTGAGCCAGTTCTTCGTACATGTGGCATAGTTTGCGGTTTGCACACAAGTATGAAAAACTGCGTCAGCTATGCAAGCTAAGCTAAACTAACTTAGCTTAGCTCTTGGTCTGCAACCCGCATTAGACCAATTATTTTTTGAACTTTGCCATAACTATTGTTTGTCGAGACGGGTTGCATGACTAGAATCTTGAAAGAACGAACTTTGAATGAAAGAAGGACCATTCAGATTTTTGCTATTTTAATAGGTAAGCTGGATGTGAGAAGGGTAGATACGAGTATTAATATTTCGTTTATTTATTGAGTTAACTTATTTTATTACATTTTTAAATATTTCTTAAAATATAAAATGTAAGTAAGTCTAAAAAACATTTAAAAATATAAAAAATAGTGATCTGCCGGTGTCGGGAACAGGGTCCAAGTTACCGGTGGTTAGGGCTTCAGAGACAGGAACCTCGTCACAATGCGAGCCATATTGCTATTGAGGAGTACTGCCTTCTTCTTTTATTATTATTTATATGTCTTTTCATATTTCTCGGGTCCCTGGGGTCCCGGACCTTTGGAAGACGTACGAGGGACCGAAGCTAACTCGCAGGGGCCCGTTAGACTTTTTAACGAAGTAAGGCACCAATCGACGATTATCCCTGTTCGCACTATGCAAGTGCACCCAAGGACAACCCCCGGTTGTGTGGAGGTGGTGTAGGACTATTACAGGATATGGAAACAAAGATATTGGATTACGGGTTTGGGTGGCTAAAGTGAACTGGTTATTTAGGATTATTTAAAGTCTCTAGCCCCTGCCTGACCAATGTTTTATATAAATTACACAGATAAAATGGCAGGGGATGACTTGCACACTCAATAATGGGCCCCCCGGAAATAGTCGCTTGCACATAGTAACGTAGCGACAAGGGGGCAACATGTCCTGAGGTGCTTATGAGGAGTGGAGAGGTATTCCACGGCTATCAGGACAATCCCGGAAGTACGGTCAAGATCCTGAGCAGCATCTTACTGGAATACTTCCTTCCTCCGAGCACGTTTGCTCTTGCGAATCTCCACTCAAGCCGGAAAATAAAAGCAATAATGAGGTAGGTGCTCCGTTCCCCGTCATGTCGTCATTACTATTTCCTTTATTTCATTATATACATATTATAAATTATATTTTTAAATATTAGGTTAAAAAAAACATTTAAAAATAAAAAATATAGTAGTAGCCCACCGGTATCGGGAACAGGGTCCAGAGAGAGGAACCTCCTAACAATTCGGGCCATGTCCAGAAGTACCGCTCTCTGAATCAAGCCCTTGATCCAGCTGCCCAACGAGAGCCTCCTTAGGTGTTGGTCGAGGCTCTTGGCTATTAACCTATTGGCTGTTACGACTATCGGCACAATGATCGCTGAGTCCACATCCCACATGTCGACAACCTCGCGAGCCTAGTTAAGATACTTGATCTGTTTATCTTTCTCGGCTTTCACGAGGTTCTCACCATGCGGGACGGTTATGTCACAATCATTGCGCGCCGCTCTGATCGATCCACCACCACTAGGTATATCAGGCTTATTGGCAACAACAGTCCTGCCAGTGATGATGGATCGATCCCAGTACAATGTGATATTATCATTTTCGAGAACTGGGTCGGGCACATACTTGTAGTACGGCACCTCCTCTTCATGTTCCAATTATTATTATTATTCCTTTTTTCTCGGAACCATTGGGTCCCGGTCCTTTGGAAGGCGTACGAGGGGCCGAAGCCAACTCGCAGAGGCCCCTTAGGAAATTTTAATGAAATGCGGCACCAACCGACGATTATCCCTGTATGCGCTATGCAAGTGCACCCAAGGATAACCCCCGGTTGGTGTAGGACTATTGCAGGATATGGAAAAATAAAAAGTTGGACTATGGGTTTGGGTGGCTAAAGTGGACTGGTTACCAAGAACTATGGAATAACTACGACCCCTGCTTGATCAATGTTTTATATATACACGGATAAAATGGCAGGGGGTGACTTGCACACTCAACAATGGGCCCCCGGAAACGGTCGCTAGCACATAGTGACGTAGCAACAAGGGGGCAACATGTCCTGAGGTGCTTATGAGGAGTGGAGAGGTATTCCACGGCTATCAGGACAATCCCGGAAGTACGGTCAAGATCCCTACCAGCATCTTACTGGAATACTTCCTTCCTCCGAGCACGTTTGCTCTTGCGAATCTCCACTCAAGCCGGCCAATAAAGGCAAGAATGAGGTGGGAGCTCTGTTCATCGTCATTGTTCACTCCAGCCGGCCAATAAAGGCAAGCCAGAGGTGAGGAACAAGACTTCTCCCTGAAGATAGGGTCCGTGGGGTCGCTACTGCCCAACAGTTCGCCACATGCTGCCCTGCGGATTTCTGTATCTCTCTTGGTCTGGCTCCTCACCTTAGACCTATTCCAGCAAAGTAAACTCTTCCGGCATAGGCCTAGAGTTCGGAGCGCGCAAGCCCCACCACGGCGTCAACGTAGCGATACGGCGGCGGGGTTAAGTAAGGCAGCATTTAAAAATTAAATATAAAACAGAATAGCGATTTTGGAAAGTTTTTATTTTGGGAACAAAAGTACGAGCAAAATCACAAATCTACCCCATTATATTTGGCGACTTGGGATAAAAAAGTCGGCGGCCAGGAATGAATTACATTTTATTTGAATGGTGGCAGTAGTAGAAATATTCATTTGCATAGCTACAACGCTGTAATGAATGAATTTGCAAACAAAGATATACAACGATCTTATCTTTCGATCCGCCTCCTATTGACAACTGAACGATTGCAACATACACATCTTTCCATGATAAAAACAAGTCAGTTATTCGAGATAATGTAGTGGTCAAAAGTAAATTGGGAGTGTCATTTCCTACGAAATGTATGGGAAAAGTTTTATGCCGTTTATGAATTTTCTGGTAGTTACACCTCAGTTAGATCAATAGAGTTTTTTGATCCTTATTAGAAACATGATCGATTGGCATCAAAAAAATTTTTGGGACAACGGTCCGTTTTCTTGCTGACTGTATTTTTTTTTCAAAATCCGTGATTGATGAAAATCTCAAAAAAAATAAACGGTGACCGTTTTCCAGTAGCTGCAACGGTTAAGGTACCTGCCCTTTCTGCCCTATCTCAAAACCCCTGTATATCTCCGAACCCGTTGTTCTCGACTTTGATGCCTTAAAAAATAATGCCTTTTAAGTGTACTTAAAAAATATGTAATTATTATTGATGGCCGGCGCAAAAAAAAACCAGAATGGGGTCGGCTTCCAGTCTAACCGGACGCAACTGAATACCAATATTTTTACAAGGAGCGACTGCCTATCAGACCTCCACAACCCTGTTACTGGGTAATACGATAACTCTTGGTAAGACTGTTGTTTGTTGTAAAGAGAACAATTCCATTCTCGTTGTAGGTACTCAATCTAGTAAACTTTACTGACGAATTACAAATATTTGTGTAGTTTGTGTTTATCTAGTTCTATGTTTATGTTTATGGCTTCAAGACGCATTGTCGCGTACAGAAAAATATTGTATTCAGAACGAACCAATTTGTAGACAAGGACGAACGAGGTCATAAAAATATGATTTTAGGCATTTTCAATCTCAAGCCGGTAGATTAATATTAGACTTTCGTTTTTCGTGTTATTTCCCATAAGAAAACAGTACTTTGGGTTTGAGTACGAAATTAATGATGTTCTTTATTTGTAACTAGCTGCGCCCTGCGGTTTCACCCGCATAAGTTTCCCGTGGGAATATCGGGATAAAAAGTAGCCTATATGTTAATCCAGAGCGTCAGCTACCTCCATACCAAATTTTATCAAAATTGGTCCAGCCGTTTGAGCATGAAGAAGTAACAAACATATAAACACACACACACACTCACAAACTTTCGCCTTTATAATATTAGTGTGATTGTAAATAATTCTTCCTGTTCGGTTATAATTACGATAAAATCATTTATAGTTATTACTCTCTTCTTTTTACTAGAACGGTCTTGTAGTGTTTACAAAAGGGCTAGTCGTCACTTATAGCACAAAACATTTTTGTTGCATGTACGATATTCTCGTAACTGTAAACTTTTTTTTTCACGTGCAACCCGCGTCTAAACACGGTCTTGCCGTTGCCCGATATTGTGCTAAAATAATTGGAAGTTCTAAATGATAAATGATTTTATTTTTGTAAGTAGGTTTGCACGAACACACACGTCAATCATATTTTTTTAAACTAGATGAGGTCGGTGTTTCCTATCTGACTACTCTGAGAAGAAAGGCCGAAACAAACACAGAGGTCACAGTCTCTTTTAAAGTCCAGACTTGTTGTTATACGGTAAACTTTTAACTCGTAATTTCTGTCTCAGAAAGTGCTTAAATTCCTTTGTCCAAACATTTGTCTGGGTGCTGCCCTGTGCGTCGGCATCGCTGGCCTTAATAAAGTTTGCGTCGTGCTTGCCAGCTGTCGTCCCGCGCCTTTGTTTTTACTATGCACTCACACGGCCTACGTCCGCCGGGCGTTTTCCATTCATCTCGCAATATTTCCATTGGACGGAAGTGCAACATATGAATTTTCCTTTCAACATGAATCGGCCCGAAGCCACGGCAAAATTCAGAAGCCAATTGTCATTTCCACAATAGGTCTCATAGAAAACATAAATACTTACGGCAATATGGAATAAAATGCTGAATACATATCGTGTTTTACTAAAGTTGAATGGGTTTTGAGTGAACAACGTAAAATAAAAGCCAATATCTATACTTATAGTTTACAACTCGGCCACTAAGGGGCCAGCATTGAAAACTTCCTGAACGCCCGATATTGAAATCAGATAAAGTTATTTTTATTGTCGCTCTATGGCTTCGTCGGGAATATATTGTTTTGTTGGCTAAAAACTTATAACATTTCGGCAAAATGTTACGTACATGTCTTTGAGTTTCGCAAACTACTACTTCTATGCTTCTTTGGTTACAGTTCTGTTTATATTTGTGTTTTTCTATTGTTTTTTATCAATCATGTAGGTAAACAAAACTCAATCCAACTAATTTCATATAGACATTTTCAAAATATCTGAGAAAGTTGGAACATGTAACATTAACATTATAACTATCGAGTACCCCAATAAACTATCTAGCATTTTCAACATTGTGTAAATAAAAGTGTAAGCTTTATTTGCATGATGAAAATTTAAATTCCTGACGATGAAAATGCTGTAATAAATTAAAAAGCTTTGCAGACTGTCGGTATTTAAGCGGTACTTTAATATACCTACGTACCTAATTAAAAGTTTTAGATGCATTGTTCTTTCTACTGCAAGTTGCACACAAGACCTTGTCGGAGCGCAGAGCTAAATCTCAATTTGAAGAAAGTTTACTTGCCAATAGTCGAGATACTTGTGTTTTCTGGCTAATGCGTTAGATGCTGGATACTGCCGAAAGTAGGCGGTTGCCAAACGCCTGGTTACACACTCCGTCAACGTAGAGATCTTCTGTTGAGTACCTACCAATGGTTGCGGATTGCATCAGTCGACTTCTGCTTATTTTTATACGACTTGAAAGTTACTAGTTTGTTACTTTAGAATGCGATTTGTTCTGACTTCTAGTGAATGTAAATTCAAACTTAGGGCTCAGAGCACGATATGTGAAGTGTTCTTTATAAAGTAGGTAGGAATGTAAAGTATGCTAAGGTCGCCAACACGGGCCCGGTGTCAATAATTTTCTAAAGGCCCATATATAATAAAAAATGTTGTGACGTCAGACACGCCTATTCATTAAAAAGTTACGTTCGCACATCGGTGATCGTATTTCTGCTTCGTGTCTGCGCTTGACCGACCGAATAACAATAATATGAGCTGGATTTCATTAACGCGTCAACGTGAACGGGTTTTCAACGAAAACTCACGGTTGATTTAACGAAAGCAGTTCGGTGAAAAGCCCTATGTATTTTGCGGACGAATACATTTATTTATAAACTGAATACCTACAAAGCGAAGTACTTAATTATACTGGTTTCTAAGGCGGTCGAATCATTTCCGCCTCGCCGGTGGCCCGTTGGAAAATAACATCTTACCTAGTTCTTTGAGAAGCTCATGCTCACCGCACAGAAGTTCTTAGAAATCCTCTTTACGTAACTACTCTTACATGAGTCTTTTGTTGTCGGCTTCCTACAATATTTGTTCTTAACATTCTCTTTAAGAAAAGTAAATGAAACAATGTTCAAGCATCCGTCCTACACGATGTCGGTGTAAGTCAATTCGATGATAAATATACAAATCCGAGAACATACCTATATCACCTTTGTAGGGTCGTAAACATAGCCTGAGTAGCTTTGGGGTAAGACGTTTCAAATGCCTCAGGACAAGGAGATTATAAATCTGTTCCGGATATCTAGTTGGTAATAATATGTCACACACACATTTGTTAGTGGCGAGCTCCTGGCGAAGCACTTTGCTAGTGTCGTCATTGAAATGTGTTAGGTCGGTGATGTATGGGGACACGTTTCAGCGGACAGCGATGCGATGTTAGCTATTAATATCATCCGCAGGTACCACTCTGAAACCCGGTAACAATCCTGCCACTCTCTGGCATATTACTTTATGTTTGTAATGGAAGAACATTTTAATTTCAAATAAAACTTTAGGTAATAATTTGTAATAGGACCGCTTGACAATGGCAACAAAATGATGGGAAAATGAAGGTTTTATATGTACCAAATGAAATATGGTATAAAAGGATGTTTAATATAATATGATTTCAGTCTGGATACAAGCCAGTAACCACATTACATTTATCAACAGGATCTTTATAAAACCAAATAAAAGAGTTCTATGTTACATACATGCGTAGTTTCATAACATGAAAATGTTATATCTTTGATCAAAGATCACGAACAGACGTAACGGGGGTGAAGGAGAGAACAGTCCGGGGTTGTAAGCCGACAGAATGTTGTTACCTCCCTACGTTTTGATAAATATGGAGGTTCTAGGTGCGTTACGATCGTGTCGTCAGCCCTGACATCGAACCTGCCATTGAGCCAAACGGTCCAAACGATCTATGAGCGAGCCACCCGGAAAGGTTTCCACAAAACAGTTTTACTTTTGTTTTACAAATGAGCGCGGGCGGGGGAGCCACAAAACATGGGTTATCGTAAGCTGCGTTCGTAAATCAGTGACAGTACAAGCGGTGTCAAATTGTTGATCAACGCTTTTTCTCTTCTCTGTTTTAGCATTTAATATTCGGTTAAGATCGTTGCCAAATTGCTAGCAAAACATTAATTTCGGTCTGTTTTTAACTTGTTCCGTTCGCTGTTCGCAAAATATGAAGGCCGACGACATAATTTAATTGGAAAAGGTTAGTTTAGTTCGATTTAGGCACGATTGTGTGTTGATTTATTCAAGACTGCAGACCGTTCAATACCTATTCTATTTTTACTTGGCCTAGTTAAAACTTAGACTCGCCCATGAAGTCTGTAATCGTTATCTATAGCTAGAGTTTATTTCTTAAACTGTGGGTGATCAATTTGAGTTACAATTTAGACCTCATAACTGTCGGACTCTGATGGGTTCAATTTAAACGCGTTACAAGAGTACAAAGGAAGGGTCTTTTTTCTAGACGCGACCAAAATATAACAAAATGTGGCCATTACTGGGTTGTCGGGATTGAATGCTGACGCGGCTGCGAGACCGCAGTTGTTATCGCCGAATGTGTGTAAATGTGTAAGTACGTAGGCACGTATGTATAGCGGCGGCAATATTAACAACTGCGCCCGTTTTTGATGATTTGGCTTTCTTTATTGTTGAGGACATTTAAAAAGTTTTTGTGTGTTATGGTAAAGCTGTATCTACTTTAAGAACAACAACAAGGGGCCATGAAAATTAGACTATTAAAGTTAATTCTTGATAGCCTTATAGACATTATTATATAAAAATTAAAGTTATTTCTTGGCATCACAATAACCGTGTTTCCGAAAGTCTTTTAAGCCAAGGGACAGTTTATTATTTTGCCAAGCATGTATTTACTACTTGTGATTTTATTTTTCTAGTAAATAAGTAGGTATCCTATCAGACTTTTTACACACCATACAATATAAAAGAGAAATGTTTTGTTACTGAATTGATACGCACATAACAAGAACTAAGCCATAATAAATTCAAATCTTTTATAAAGTGAAAACTATGCCAGAAAGCCTATTATACCGTAAAAGACTATATTGATGACAAAAGGCTTGGGATTGAGCTGCTCCAATAGGTTTGGACAGTGAATGTTGTTTTTATTTTCTTTGCTATTTTACATTTTTTTTTAAATATCTATTTACTTAAACAATGACGTGTCTGTGTGGTGCCGGACTTAAAGAATTGCACCACCCCTTACTTCCCGTGGGTGTCGTAAAAGGCGACTAAGGGTCTTACCGGAGAATGGGCAGCAGCGTTCTCTATTTATTCCACCATCATACCATACTGCGATCGCCAACCCGCCTGCCAAGCGTGGCGATTATGGCAAACCCCCCCCAAAATTGGGAGAGGCCTATGTCCAGCAGTGGACGTCTATCGGCTGAAACGACGAGCCGTTTATGCGGCCTACCCAAATGTCCTGTCTTTAGTATTGTTCGTCGAATGGTTGATCTCCTTAAGTTCCGAGTTGAACTGCACGGTTACTGACAAGTACGTGCACTGACTGGACAGGTCCACTCCATCTGTGTGGTTGTTTCCTCAAAAGATAATTCCGACGTCAGACACCGATCGACATGGTCCTCAAAGATTATGTCCGGGTTTTTTATATACATGTCGGAGTTGGATCTCAATTATTACAATTGTGGGTAGTCCACATAATTTGTTATGATTTGTAATTGTAACCGATGGTTTTGTTCAAAACAATTGATGACATATTACTTTGATTTCAAAATGATTTACTTTGTGAAAACACTTTTGTTTATTTACGACAATTATTCTTGTATTATTTGATTACCTACTTATAATGTTAGTCTTATTAGATTTAACACATTTTAGTATTTTGTATCAACTCAAGTAACTGAACCCTTTATAACTGAGCGCATTCATATGTGCTAGGAGAGAGTCAGACGGTCTTCAGACTCGACTCCTGACAGAGCACTAGCTCCCGACAAACCTGTCGGTTTACTAAAGTTCAGCCTTATACCTGACCTGTATTCTAAATACGCTATATTTGGGTGGCTCTGTCACTATACGAACAGTAATCGATTCTACGATTTGTTCGCAATTACTTTGTTACTCTACAAATTATTTTACTGTGTATCTAGTTGTGTCAACCTAAAGTGTGTGATTTGCTAGTGTGATTAATTGTTCATGCAATTATAATCTGATTTGAACTGCAAACCGTTTTTCTATTGCGCAATAACCAACACCACCCACAGTACGCCCACAGTAGTCGAAATATGCCTGGCAATAACGAGCCACAGAAACATACCTTCTCCGATATACACATTGACATTGATGAATTTTATATATACAATGACATGAATATTTACTCTGTAAAGTATTTTTTTTAAATTTAATTATTGTGAATGTGTGGGGCATTTCTTTTTTCTGTTTTTCTTCTTAGTTAGTTTTAATCATGATCTGCAGCTTGAGTAATTTACGCGGCCTACCCAAATGTCCTTTCTTTGGTATTGTTCCTCAAGTTCTGAGTTGAACTGCACGATTTTTGACAAATGCGTGCCCTGATTGGACAGGTCTGCTCAATCTGTGTGGTTCTTTCCTCAAAAGACCATTTCAGATACCAATCTACATAGTCTTCACACGATCTGACCAAGATTTGGTCTGGACTTTAAAAGAGAGAAGAAAGACCGAAACACGCACATTGTTTCGGCCTTTCTTCTTAGAATAGTCCGTTAGGAAATGCCGACCTCATCTAGTTTAAAAAAATATAATTGACGTGTCAAAGTGTTTGTGCAAACTTACTTACAGAAAATAAATCATTTATCATTTAACATGAGGATAAAAGGAAAGGAAACGTAATTTTACTTGCGTCAGTTCCATACATACAATTTTAATTGGCTTGCAAATTCAGGTGCAATTGAACTATCAGCATGCCCAACGCGGAAGCAAAAAATAAACGAATCGAAAAAATATCAACAGCAATCGGAAAAATTACGCGTTAGCATTTTTTTTCCTTTTCCCATTTCCATTAATGATTGTAGGGTTTTTAGCTATAGATTAAATTCTGAAATTGATTAACAAAGTGTGACGAGTCGTGGAAGTTTGTGGAGGTGTTTCCGTTAAACTAGTAGCCAAGTATAGATTAGGCCACCAACATAGCACGTCGGAACAATGCCTCATCAAAACTTGTGCATAATCTCATTTGTAGCTCGATTGCTTCTTACGGCGACATCACGCTTGTCCATAAACTACTTTATGGAGTTCGCAGATGACGAGGTAGTGCGCTAAGACGTACTGGAACCTCCTGATATGCGTTAAGGTATTCAGTGGGCACAATTCCCCCGCCAGCAAAGACATGCTTGCACGATCATTAAGTGTTTCATTTTAAACCTTTTTTTTTAGGGTTCCGTAGTCAACCAGGAACCCTTATTGTTTCGCCTTGCCCGTCTGTCTTTTTGTCTGTCCGCGGCTTAGCTCAAAGTACCTTTCTTAGTACTAGAAAGCTATGCTGGCACGGGTATACGAGTACATATTAATCACGCCGACAAAGTAGTAAAATAAATTCATTAAAAATATTTTTTTCACAGTACCCAACCCGGGGGGGGGAGGATTGGGTACTCTGAAAAAAATATTTTTCCCCCCACACGTAAAGTGGGAATGAATATCTTTTTCTCCGTCTATTCCGTGGTGTGGGATCTCATCGGATAGGCCGTTTAAAAATACTGCGGGTGTTTGAAAACAAACCATTTTACGATTCCGGATTCATTTGTGAAAAATGAATCTTGTCTCCCCCCTGCCAGCTAAATGGTTGTTGTCGAATAAGTGAAAAATTTCACGGCAGTAGTATGTAAGTATCTACATACAACGTAGATAAAGAGATAACTATCACATCTAAGTAGGATTTGTAAGTTATCGAGTAATAGCCGACCAAGTTACATTTGCAGTTGGAATGTATGGGAGAACATGTTTTTCAACTACAATATTAAGTTTTTTATTGGGATTAATTATTCACCCCAACTACGGAACCCTTCATTGTGCGCGGTCCGACGCTTTTGGCCGATTGAATTGTAATTTTTCATAAATAACATCAAAATAAAAACTGGCCAAGTGCGAGTCGGACTCGCACGCGAAGGGCTCCTTACCACAAGGCAAAAACGTCGAAAAAAACACGTTAGTTGTATGGGAGCCCCCTTAAATATTTATTATAATCTGTTTTTATAGCGGCAACAGAAATATATCATCTGTGAAAATTTCAACTGTCTAACTATCACGGTTTATGAGATACAGCCTGGTGACAGACAGACGGAAAGTGGAGTATTAGTAATAGGGTCGGGTAATACGGTCGGTTTTTACCCTTTTTTTCGGATGGGAAATCATCAAATGACTCCTCCCGCTCTGGGTGGAGTGGAAGGGAGTGTCAGACTCTTACTGACTAAAACCCACCCGGGTTCCTTCCTTAGCCCTTTATGTTCCGGGCCAGCGGTAACCCTTTCGGACAATCCCGCTGACCTGGCAGGCTTCGGCCCTAGGGGGGCCCCTCCTCGATGCTGACATCTCTTTGAGGCGCGCGTGGAACACGTACGTGCTGGTCGGCACGGACCTGGTCCTGATCGGACGGTGAGCTACCCATTACTCTCCGCTCGCAGGCCCGTGCCTACGGTGGCCGGGAGTAGTCACGCGGCTCCCGACGCCTGGGGCGTCCTCCGCGGTGGCTGAGGCTCTCTCCCTGAACCACCTCGCCACCTCTTTCGCTAGCATGATTGCTTCGCAGAAGGAGGTGACTGCCTCCCACTCCCTCTCGCCCCGGACCATGGCTTGCACCAGGGCCGGACGCGAGAGGTCACCGCCGCTACCGATCGCCTCTACGAGGACACGGCGGTGCTCCACCCAAGCGGGGCAGACCTCCACTGTGTGCTCCACCGTGTCCTCTGGGCGATCCTGGCAATGGTGACACCCGGGCGTTTCCTCCCGCCTGATGATGTGCAGGAACCTCCCGAAACTTCCGTGTCCGGTGAGGACCTGCGTCAGGCGGTAGGTGAGGGCGCTGTGGCGCCCTCTAGCCACTCCTCAAAGAGGGGTCTTATCGCTGCTGTCGCGGCGTGCCCTGCTCTGGGTTGCGACAGTCGCTCTTTCCATGGCGCCATGAGATCGCGCCGGAGATCTGTCCGCTCCGCTGCGATTTGCCGCGGAAGCGGAGTTTCCCCCCGGCGTAGTGCCTCCGCGCGCCACTCATACAGGCGCGCGAGGACTATCGCCTCCAGATCCCATGGCGGCAGTCCGGCAAGGAAGCTTGCCGCCTCGCCCGAGATCGTGCGGTGCCGTTTTTACCCTTTGGGCATGGAATCCCAAAAATTACTTTTAGTTCGAAATAATACAACACACAAACATATTAACTGGCGATACATGGATACACTTCTGCCTAAATCTTCGGTGAAATCACGCGTGATGTTAATATCACGAATAAACCCACAAGCTCTCAAACATTCCTGAAATCCATCACAATACGTAAAAATGAACTTAACATTCTTACATAACTGGTTACGAATGCAGACAAATTAATATCTGCGATGGGAGAGCCAACAATAAAATAATGTGTGTAATAAATTGAGCTAGGTGTTTAGTCGATAACAGGTCACCGCCGCTACCGATCGCCTCTACGAGGACACGGCGGTGCTCCACCCAAGCGGGGCAGACCTCCACTGTGTGCTCCACCGTGTCCTCTGGGCGATCCTGGCAATGGTGACACCCGGGCGTTTCCTCCCGCCTGATGATGTGCAGGAACCTCCCGAAACTTCCGTTCCGTGTCCGGTGAGGACCTGCGTCAGGCGGTAGGTGAGGGCGCTGTGGCGCCCTCTAGCCACTCCTCAAAGAGGGGTCTTATCGCTGCTGTCGCGGCGTGCCCTGTTCTGGGCACGCCGCGACAGCAGCGATCTGATTCGTAACCAGTTATTCTTACATAACTGGTTACGAATGCAGACAAATTAATATCTGCGATGGGAGAGCCAACAATAAAATAATGTGTGTAATAAATTGAGCTAGGTGTTTAGTCGATAACAGGTCACCGCCGCTACCGATCGCCTCTACGAGGACACGGCGGTGCTCCACCCAAGCGGGGCAGACCTCCACTGTGTGCTCCACCGTGTCCTCTGGGCGATCCTGGCAATGGTGACACCCGGGCGTTTCCTCCCGCCTGATGATGTGCAGGAACCTCCCGAAACTTCCGTGTCCGGTGAGGACCTGCGTCAGGCGGTAGGTGAGGGCGCTGTGGCGCCCTCTAGCCACTCCTCAAAGAGGGGTCTTATCGCTGCTGTCGCGGCGTGCCCTGCTCTGGGCACGCCGCGACAGCAGCGATCTGATTCGTAACCAGTTATTCTTACATAACTGGTTACGAATGCAGACAAATTAATATCTGCGATGGGAGAGCCAACAATAAAATAATGTGTGTAATAAATTGAGCTAGGTGTTTAGTCGATAACGGATATTAATTTATTGAGCTGTAACTCCATTAAAACAAATCGCTTTGTATCTATCTTTCTGTTTGTTTAGTATTTATCTGGGAGTCGCTCAGCTATCGTATGATCCAATTAATATGGGCTAACAATGCATCGAGCGTTGCAAATGATACCAATTTGTTAAAAGACAACCCTCCGGCCGCGTAATAACAAGGCGTGTATAACTTCAGTGAACTTGTAAGTCGATTGTAATTGCTTCTGATAGCTTACGAAACATATTTTTAGAAAAGTTCTAGCAATTTTTGTTGTTTTTTACGGCACGAGGCAAACACTTACAAAATGTTTAGAGCAATATAAGATCCATTATTTTCACGCAACATCATTGACGGACTCCGATCTGGGTGGAACGGAAGGGAGCGTCAGACTCTTACTGATTATAAATCACCCGCGAAAGGGTTACCGCTGGCCCGGAATATAAAGGGCTAAGGAAGGAACACGGGTGGGTTTTAGTCAGTAAGAGTCTGACACTCCCTTCCGCTCCACCCAGAGCGGGAGGAGTCATTTGATGATTTCCCATACGCAAAAAAAAAAAAAAAGCCCGTTCCAGTTTGGGGACGGCCCATTAGCTTTAGGTGCCTAATGTTTTCGCGAGAGCAACATCTGCGCAATACTTATACTACACGGTGCAATTAAAATATGGCGCAATAAAACTTTAAACTCATATTGCGCAATATATTTGTTAGGGGCTAATTTAATCATGTTGCGCAAACTTATTGTATGTATAGGTGCCGCCTTAGGCGTGCCCTCTACGATCAATTATATTGCACAATATTTGTTATGTTTTTGACCGTGTATAAGGGTATTGAAGATTGCGCAATGATTGATAAAAAGTTTGAGCAAGTCTTATTTTTATTGCACCGTATTTATTCATTGCAGGACCAGTATCGCGCAATATTTTTAAGCCTGTGTATAGGGAAGCCTTTATATAAGAAGGCATCCACACTGAACACTCGTTAAGTCTAACTTGCTCACGCGAAAATCATTGCGCTTATGAGCCGTCAATGTTATTGCGTCAATAATAATTGATACTTTGAATGCAAGGGGTGATCCAATATTATTGCACATTAAAAGTATTACAATGTTATTGTAGGTGTAGAGCCCGCCTTAGACTTAATAAAATTATTGATTTATTATTTGCATTTTATTCAGTTTTGTAAATATTTAAAATGTACAGACTTACAGAATAGGTATAATACTATATCTTCATAGGATAGGTAACAATTTATAACTGTGTTGTTATAATAATAAGAAGAAGATATCGAATTGTGAACAATATACAGGGTTCCTGTTCCAAGTTTAAGAAGGTAAAGTCTATCCTACCTAAGTTCAGTTTGTGTAACAACGAAAATATTTATGCTACAGACTCGTAGATTCTACGATGTACGATTCTTGTCACAATTTGTAGGTTTATTTTTCTTATGTAAGTCAAATAAGTGAACTAGGAATATCAACAGCGCGTCGGACCCGATCGTATCCACTTCCGAGATGAGCGCCACTAGAACCACAAATATTTTCCTTTTCTCCTCACAATTTGTTCGCACTTTGTGGTAATAGTTTTTTTCCAGGGAGTTAAGACTGCAATATTACCTATCTGCCGGGGACCACAAGTTTCTATTGCCCTTTCTACTGCAATGACAGACAGCAAGGTATCCTCGTTAGTCGTTATCCGTCACCTAAATAATTCGCAGACTACCTCTTCAACACAAAGGAAGCGCACTTTTAGGCAAACTTTCTTTAGAGGAAAGACGTTCCCCGAACTTATTACAAAGTTCCTGTAGCAATGCTCTTTTTTGTTACCTAGCTGAATTCCCCGTTTCTAGTGTTATTTAAAGGACTGAAAGCGAGTAGTCCGCAGCTGAAAACGAGGCACAATCATTTCCGTGCGTATTTATTTTTGTCTTGGAAGAAACTTTAATAAAAGCACATCTGCCGTCAGCAAAATAAAGTCTTTAAATGAGTCTGGGTTTGGGGAGCTAAGCATAATATTGAAATAAAATATTATGAGGAAACTAGACTTGGATAACAAAGTCAAAGTCAGCCATGCACTTGTCACTAGCTCCGGACTTTGGGCAGTACGACTTACTGCACTCTTTAATTAAATTAAATCAGCCCTTATATTGCTTAAAAGAAAGGCTACTTTTTACTATAGAATCTCGAACAAAAGGTCAAAAGACTCGCATTCATACCTCAAGACATCATAAAATAATGCCGCAATAGTATTAAAATGAAATATAGGATTACGAGCCGCGTGAGGAGGTGCAAATGGCGGGCGTAACAAAAACTTTTATAAGAACGGTACATTTTTGTGACGCATTACAAAGGTTCAGTTGTAAAAAACGTTGCCGAAATTACTGAACAAAACGTAACAAATCGCTGGGATTTATACGGATTAGAGGCTGAGGCTCAACAGTCACCTTAGTTAACAGTCACCAATTACCAGTCAGCGCCGAAGATTAGTAACCAAGGGTGAATATCGGAATATGTTATAATAGGTAATGATAAGTAGTTAGTATTATTATGTTGTTGGCTGGCTGCACGCTTTGATGAAAACTGAAAGAGCGGCATGCAAATTTTATACAGGGTTATTTTAAATTGGCAGCCACTCCGCAGACGCGATGGGTACCGATATCTAGAAAGAAAGAAAGAAAGATAAAGTATTTATTGCGACTCGTACAGGAAGATCACAAACTAAACTAAACACAGTAAATAAAAATCCAAATTATTAAAAAAAAAATGTAACAAAAGGAAAATGAAACAGAAAGTCCAATACGAGGCCAAAAGGCTTATGATGCTGCGACATTTAAAAAATAAATGTCACAGCGTTGGTATTCTGATAGGGCCCGCTGTGATATCACGGGCAGTTACAGAAACAGAAATGTAATAAAATACAATAAAAAAAAAGATAATCTATCTAAACACAATAAAAAAATATATAAAGATATGATGTTTTTTGTGAGGTCTACAAGTGCTTCTAGTGTTGATACTTGAAGTATATGAGTTGAGAAAAACTGTTATAGTATGTTTCATCGTGTTAAGATATCGATACCATCACGACAGCGTAGTTTACACAAATACAAAAACTGGGCAAGAGCCTGTCGGACTCGCGCACCGAGCTTTCCGTACCATCATACGTTTTTAAATTTTCATCGGCGAGGCCTATATCCGTCAGAGAATTTTAACACTGTGCACTGCGGTGTAGAATATTGCAGTTTTATGTCAGCGCCATCTCTTGACCGATAGTGGAACTAATGTAACTTTTGCTGATGATTACTGAAAAAATGTGCTATTTATAGACTTCGTTTTATTTTTCCTGTAATCTTTACATAAACTTCTATCACATAGAATTATTTCAGATTTTTTACTTTGCAAAGTTCGGAGATAAGGGAGGGTATTTGTTTTACATTTTTTATCTAAAGTCGATAATTATGCGGCCTAAAAAAACGGAAAAATGTTTGAGAATGTGCAAACTGAGCTCTTTTATATGATACCCCACATGCCCTAGTAACCCCACTTCCAATTTCTTAGACCCTCTTTCAGTCCCTATTGCAAAAAATATACATACTTGTATATATATATATATATTTTTTTAATAGTTGGGCAAACATCATCTCTATTCTAAATTTCAAGTTGATAGCACTAGTAGTTCTTGAGATATCCAGCTGTGACAGACAGACTGAGTCTCACCATAAAGGTTCCGTTTTACCATTTTGGTACGGAACCCTAAAAAGATTTGTTTTAGCTGGTTCGTCTGACCCCACAAACAACCATCAAATTATTAATTTTTTTTAGTTTAGCTAGCCATTTTAAAATAGTCCATAGCAGTGAAATGTCATAGAATGTGTTGACAATAATATGAATTTTAAATAACAAATAAGTAAACAGTTGCTATAATTAACCAAAAACGATTTTAGGTTAGAAGTCCCGAGTCGTATGTCAAGAAATTCTTTGGTAGCTCTTGGCCGAGTAAAGTGTAGCGGCATCTACAACGCCACACGAGAACAACGCGTCATACTGACGTCACGCAAAATCCTGCATCTCGCAAGCAGAGTTTACCGCGCAACCATAGATACAACGGCCCGACATGAAGGTTGGAGGATCCCCCCTTTTCTATGGAGGATGAGTGAACTCTACACCCTGTTCTTCATACCTCTATAAAAGTATACCCATACCCACTAGTTTTAAGCCGGCAGACAACGGTTGCAGCATGCACATCTCAGGATGACACGACAGTTCCACCCCAGCTCTACCGATGGACTTAAATGGCTTTCTAATGAAGAGAAGTCTTGATAATTAGTACCAGGCACAGCACTCAAGGATACGCGGAAATTCATGACATTCATACAGATTGATTTTCCACAAATGTTCTATGAATTTTAACACCAAGTTCTACGAAACTAAGAACTTATGCGTCTGTTTCACAAATTCCTTTTTATAAAGACAGGATTTTCATTAACACACAGCATTCTTTGTATATTCGACAATTTTCATATTCAGATTCCTAACAACTGTCTATCCAGTATTTATTCTATTAGTTTTTTTCTGGAAAATAATAAACTAGGGAGGAAAGTTCCGTGACATGAAAATGCACGGCCAGTAGGTACTGCGAATGAAATATGCGTATATCGTTATGCTGTAGTTGAAAAAAGTCTCAATTAAATATTGTTCATATCACGGTATGGTTCATATGCATATGAATTTTTTTTTTAACTACTTTATAATTACATCACGCCTCAACGGCAGAGGCTACTGCACTTGTCGACGCCGACGTCGACGCGTCGGCGGCTGCCGTAGACAACGTGCCACTCGTGTATGAGTACGGAGCGCAAATACACGAGCGGCATATTGTCGACGCCCGACGTCGACGCGCCGATGGCTGCCGCCGACACGCGTTTATGTTAGCCGTCGACACTCATCGACAGTTGCAGTTGCCTCTATCGTTCACGCATGTCGCTCATGTGTATGAGCACTTACCCAGCCATTCTGCACTGCAGTGACCGTAACGATTTAACGGTGATTAAATTATAAAAATTTTAAACATTCATTAAATCTATGAAAATATAGTACGATAATAAACCCACCTTACGTGCAATGAGGTGGCTAGCATTGCAAACGTAATTGAATTTGTGATTTACTTAAAACTACTGCAGTTCCGGGGAACAAACACCAGTGTAGCACCCCCTTATAGTTATGAATATTTTATTACAATATTCAAAATCTCTTTGTATTCTTAATTGAAATTTTAAAACTTAAGTTTCTCACTTGCAGTGTCTTTTAAAAAAAGTACTTTTAAGGAGTATTCTTCCGAGTGAAAATAGTTTAACAGCGAGGAGCGCTGCTTTAAGTGGTTTACTGATAAACGGCACCTGTGAAGCGGGAAGGCTTTTATCTCTTGCGAAGCCCGGCCCCCGCATTTCCGAGCCACGGAATGCACTCGGTGAAACCGGCGTCATTTTAAAAGTATATTTTACCGCTTTATTCTAATGTAATAATTTAGAATGCACTAACACCCCACATGATTGTGTTACAACCGAGCGTTTAAATTATTCATTAAGTATTCTGTTTACTTAAATCAGCCAAAGAAAATTCGTAATGTTAATACAATTATCACGAGGAAGATCTGGAAGCCGCGAGTCAATGAACGGTTTATTTAAGCAAAAGATAAGAGAGCCGAAACCAAAACTCTAAGTATGTTTATTTGAGGGCTCGGAGCCGTCGCCGGCGTTCATATTGATAACAAAAGTAAAACTGCTGATTGGATAACGAATACAGTTCATGCTCAGCCAGCCACAGTTGATATTTAATTAATATTTAATTCACTTCCAATTTGCAAGATCGTTACCCCGTGGTTATTAACTGAGCTATCGCTGCGTCTTGTTGACTTCGGTGAACATTATCGTCCTGAGGGCGTGTATTTTCCTCATTTTTCAGTAATGGCAAAACGACTCTGGCCTCCCCTCTAGTCGATAGTCATCGATGATTGATTACAACGCTTTTGCACGGCTATTACCGTAACCAGTCACTCGGCAAATCTTAAAAGGATTACGGAGAAATATCAAAAGTATTTTTTTATTTACTTGTGCAGACGCAGTCGTGGCGCGGCGCCGGCTGGCGGCTGGCGGATGGCAACACGGAGACATCAATTACCTGGCGTGTCACCGCTGCAAAGATGTTGCAACTATTAAAGCTGACGTGGGACATACCCTTTATTCTCCACTAACATTTTACCACGTACTTTACCTACAGCCTGACACTATGTTTGACATTTTAACGCCACCTCTCCGGTTGCATAAAAAAATACAATAAAAATGTTATTATAAATCTGTGTACATTCGGAGATCACAAAATTATAGTCTGCGTAACTTCACAGAACATTTGTTATCTCCGATTATGTCGTAATCTGCATATCTAACCAATACTTTATCTACCTTTCAGTAGATAGGACTCATCGTTTCCGGGCAGGATGTATTCAAATACCACGGTTATACTTAGAATGGTAGGTAGGTTCCCATATTACGCTTACCTGCATGCGTGGGTACACCGAATCTGACATCTCTTGAAATATTCAATATCCTGTTAATCCGTTTGGAAAAGTTACTTTTATATTCAGCGAGTGTTAAATTATTATGAGGGAAGCAACGTCGCGTTAGGCTAACCTTTAAAACTTAGTAATAACTTTTTAAACAATCTGTATACGAGAATGATAAATTAGCGCAGTATTTCGCCGCGCATTATCGTATTATCACGTCAACGATTACTAGGTATTTGTAGCGAGTGCATCGAACCACGAAAGCTGATTGTACCCAAATATAAGAACTAAAGAAATGTAGCCACTAAATGTTATTTGTGTAAATTTCTCTGAATATAGGCTTTTAAACTATTTAGTTACGTTTGAAAATGAACCCGTGTTCAGTGAACTGTCATGTTACACGAACACGTTTTCGTAACCGACACCCACAAACGTTAGTTTGATTTTCTGCGCTAGACTGACCGAAATGCTAACTAACATTTCTCCACTTAGACTGAAAGTTGTAAGCTACCTACGAGATCGATTGGGAACACGTAGCGTGTTTTTATTTGGAACTAAATAACTGCGATCGGCTGGTAAACTTCATAAGTGAAATAGTCTGTAGTTTTCGCACTTTATCGTTTTGCTGAGTAATCAAAATGTAGAAAAGGGGTAAACATTCTAATGAGATGCGATTGTGTTTCTTGAAGTGTTTTGCAGCTTCTAATTAACAGCGAAACGTTCCTGTAGTCGTCGCAGAATTTATAGGAATATAAGTAATTAAACACCCGCGCTGTCTACACGTCGCAGCTCTACGCTGGATATGTTTCGAATCAATGAACGTGGCGTCATTAATTGATACCTTTGCACTTAACAACATTGTTACAATGTGCCATAAATTCTCCAACGAAAACTGCTAGTAACGTTGAAAACGGAAAACAATTAATATTTTCCGCAACTTTCACCTATGGTCCCGACAACACCGGAAGCGAAATGCAATAAACATCAACTTTATTTAAGTAACTTTTATTTACTTGTTTTATATTACAATTCGAAGGCTGTAGTACCTTAACATTGTCAACTATATATACGCGTATCATAATCTTATTATCCTAACATAAAAGACTCGGTCGGAATATGTCGATTTCATTTCTATGTTCCAACGCAGATGGAAATTGACATGGAATGGACATGATGCAATTCCCGAGGAAACTATAGCGACCAAGAATAGAAAGAAGTGAGGGGCTCGAGGGCGACATATTCAATTACCGCTAGTCTGTGAACGAATCGACCGACGACACGCTATAACAACAGACAAATGGCGCATATCTAGATAGATATCACAATAGTTAGTTGTGCTTTGTGTTCGGTGCATCGGGACTTCAGATGCGCCACAGCCTCGCTACTTCGCCGTCCTACTTTCTCCTACCAGTTACTTGTTTGCCAAAACGTCTCTAAAAGTTTTTCGTACTGCTTTTAAAATTCTACGTCTAGTTGCTACAATGTAACGTAGGTAGTGCCGGCTCACCGCCTCGCAAATTTGCCTCGACTTCATTGCGGAACGCTTCTGCGAAATACTAAAACAATAAATTCACGCAGTGGATGTAGAGGAAACTTCATCTGGCCGGGACCGTCTCTTTATCGATTTTACCCAACATGTCTGGCAAAATAACTAAGTACTTATTGAATTAATACGTTCCTAATTACATTTTAATGTATTTCTAGCCATAGACTTATTGCTGGTCTACGAAGACTTAGAGCGTAAATGATTTAATTTTACAGGTTTCCACTTTAATCGGATTATTAATTTGTTCTGCACAGTATTCTCTGCCCCTTTGGGGCATGCATGTCTAAGCCTGCATTTCTCTAATAGGCTTATGTTCCTACTGTACGTTTAGTTTGGTACATATCTACTTATACGCTCATATCTTAGTAACATCTTAGCACAATTAGTGAGCTCTGTAAGACAAACAAATTAGTAAATTGTAAATTATCTAGTAAATTGTTATCGTATAAAAAATCAAGTAATTTAATAAACGAATTTGACACCTTAAATACAGTTATTACAGTAATGAGTTTAGATTGATAAAATAAAATACTAATTTCAAATCATCTAAAATCTCAATACAAAGTTATTAATGTTCGTATTTGTAACTTATTGTAGTACTGCGATCCAACAAGTGACACGACCCCGAAACGCGACAAATATCTTCTCATCAATTCCCATTCTACATACGGTACACATCTCACGGTTCTCACCTCGTGTTGTATCCTTATTGTGTGGGAGCCAACCAGAACAAATTATGCTATAATTCATTGTGGTGCGGCCACGGAAAACTCAACCAAAGTGCTGCCAGGTTTATGTGGCTAGACCAACACTTTTTCTACACATCAAAAGTATACGCACGCTGAATTCGGAATTAGTTTGCGTCGTGGAAGATGGGCGGTCCGCCGCCATAGGCCGCATTGGCTTCGTATCTCAGGTAAGTCATTATCGCAAAGGTCGCCGCTATACTATAATATCTACAACTTTTTGACGGAGGATTAATATTTCAAATATTTATACTGAGTTTGGACATCGATGTTCTTAATAAGTTTCTCACGAAGCCACTGGCGCCATTACTCAATCACAAGGGATATCTAACCAAATCTGTAATATGCATGCAATCCTTTGGTTGTTAAAACATATTTGAATATTTTAAAGACTTCTTTAGGCTCATAAAAGTTTATCACCCTTTTATAAAGGCTTTTAAGGCGTTTTTATATGGGTACTACTTTTTTGTGTGGAGTTAAATACATATTAACATTTCCCTCACGAATTTAGTCGGTTACGGGTGAGCAGAACTTTAAGAGCGCCGACCGAGAATGACCAACACTGCACCGAGTTACTGCATAGTTTGGTAGGTACGCTGTTTTTAATAGTTAGGTAGGTACGTACAATTTGCCAGCCCTTTGTCATTTATAACATGAAGTGTAATAAAATATCACTAACTAAGTAATAATTTAGTCTAGTGTGAGCTACACGTCATAATAACAAAATGCTTATAGGACACCTATCGATTAATCGTGTTTGAAATGTGCCGGCTATAGATTTTCTGTGCGGTAAATGATGCGGTCCGGTGCGAAATCTAGATAAACGTGATAAATGGTCAGCCTTCTTATGGTGGCCATTCGTTTTCACTTTTGATGGACGCTTGCGAAATTCCAACTTTATTATAGCAATCCATTTTGCGAACCTGAGTTAAACCAGTAATTTCCTACCTATAGCCTCCTCACTATTAAAGATTTACGGCTGTACTAACAGTTTTGCCGTCAGCTTTATTATTAGACCAGTCGATTATTAGGCTCCGTTTTTAAATGCATTAGGTATTTCGTTTATATCAATTTTATGTTCGCTGCCCGAATTCAGGATTTATTCTACTTCCCGAGTGAAGTCTTAAATTCGGATACCAAGTTTATATTTTCAGCGTGCACATTTTTTTGCAATCTACTTATTTATAAAAAGAATATGATAAATGTTATATATTGTTGTATTCCCAAAAATAACAGCCATCCTATGGAGGCAGAGATGCGGGCTGATTGGCAGCCAGCAGCGCGTCGATTAGTCTGATACTGATTAGTACCACAGTCAGAGTTGTTGGCTATACCTTTATCCTTCCACGCCATAAAGAACGAGTAGTAACAGTCGGGCACGTAGGGTAGTACGATGTTGTACAAAATGCGCTCGGCTAAATCGCTACCGCAAACGCGTGAAAATACAAAAAAAGTGAAAAATTGCCTTAGTGTAAACCTGCATTAAATTTTTTTTGCTTCTCACGTTTCCCACAATTATGGGATTTACGTTATTTTAACGAGGATCCTGCATATTGGTTTAACACGGATTTTCAAATCCCATTCAATTCTTTTCACCATTGTGCACAATGCGCCGGTTAAGCTTCGGATGGCGTTTTAAAATGGCGCTTCTTGTCTGTGAATAATTTAGTAGAGCCCTGGGATTATCGCGATGATGAAGCGGCCGTGACCGAGCCGAGTCGCTTCACAAATAATTATTTTAATAAATCTTGTATGTGCTCATATAATTTATTTGTGTGAGAAGCCGTAGATTCTTATCACTACATTAAACCGTGCCGAGTGTCTTTGTCTCAGGAAATAGTATCTCATCTAAAACATTGTACGTTGCCACTAAAGAAAAACCTTAAGGTACATAATGCTTTTGTTCTTTATGACTTTTTAGTAGCAACATGGAATTGTATTTTCCAATTAGTTTGCAGACCGCGCATATCAAATTATACTACAAACCAGGAAAAACAAAACGTCGAATAGTGTATCAGGTAGCCCATTAACAACGTTGGCTTCCGCGCGTAACTCCGCTGGTCTGTTTTAAGCATTTTGGTGCAGAGGAGCAGGGAGCTAATGCACTCCCGGGATGGTAATCAAAGCACACTGACGTAACAAAACAGTAAAAACCACAATAAACCCTACCCAGGTTTTTGCGGGAAGCGCTTCAACATGGATAAATACAGACAAAAAATAAAAAACTAGGAGTTAAAATTGTCTAGGTCGCGTGGGTCGGGCGGCGTCACCGCGCACCGGTAGTGGCGGGCCGTTATCAGATTAGGAACCTGTATCTACGTATATTTGACATGCCCTGGGGTTAGCTGTGGACGGAGTAAATTGTAAATACGAACTAAGTATATTAACAAGTCGTGCAGTTTCGTGAATTTTGGGTGACGCAGGCAAACGTTATTACAACGCAATACGGGGAGCCTAAATTTTCAGAAAATTGTACCTACATTTCGCATGACTTTTTACAAATATTTTTGATACTTTGATATGCGAGGCAGTTTAATGAGCGTTGAATATTGGTCTCCCACATTTATTGTGGGATGTTTAATTATAATCCCCGCGTGTTGTTGATCGCGTGTAATTATACTAATTATTACACAGCAGTTGCTTCAGGAACAGCTACAAAATCGAGCAAATTCCGTATCACATACAAAATATTTATATTCATCTTCCATATTTTTAAATCTGTAAAATATCTCTTCAACGAAATAATCAGTCACACATCTGTTGCGGTCAGCAACTATTCTTCAGAATTCATTTTAAAACAGCAAGTTTTCATTCAAGCGTTCAATATCTTTCGACTCGAGCTGACAGCGAATACTTGACCGCTAGATGCCTGGGTAATAAACATTCAACGCCGTTCATTTATTGCGTCGTGTGCCCTAGTGTTGCGTGAATGTAAATAAATAAATATGTGGGATGGCGGGGTTGCTCGTGTAATAAATTGTCATTAAATAATGTCGGAGTGTCTCTGAGTTATTTAGAATGCTGTCTCAGGAAGCTGCTGATTAGCGGCTGTCTCCGCTGCCCGCAGGTAGGTAGGGTGCGTGGCTGTCTCGCCGAGGGGATGGGAGTCCCCTCGGCCAATTTTCCCGTCTATCTCGGACGCGCCGCTGAATATATTCAGATACATGCACATTCTAATACGACAGGCGTACTTGCGCAATTTGAATTTTGAATATTTTATACGTTATTATAAGTATTTTTGAAGTGAAAACTTCTTTAGCGGCGTTGTACACTTTTTTGTAGTGGGTAAAACATGTTAAACTCGCTTCAGGACACGTGACCCTGATAGAAAATTCGTAAGAAGACACGTGACCCTGATCGAAAATTCGTAAGATTCCAAAATATCAAAAATTGAAAACAAGTATACAGGATCCAATTAAATTAGCTAGCGAAACTTAGCCACAAGTATACAGGATCAAATTAAATTAGCTAGAGAAACTTAGCCACAAGTATACAGGATCAAATTAAATTAGCTAGCGAAACTTAGCCACAAGTATACAGGATCAAATTAAATTAGCTAGCGAAACTTAGCCACAAGTGTACAGGATGAAATTAAATTAACTAGCGAAACTTAGCCACAAGTATACAGGATCAAATTAAATTAGCTAGCGAAACTTAGCCACAAGTATACAGGATCAAATTAAATTAGCTAGCGAAACTTAGCCACAAGTATGCAGGATCAAATTAAATTAGCTAGCGAAACTTAAGGATACAGGATCAAATTAAATTAGCTAGCGAAACTTAGCCACATGTATACAGGATCAAATTAAATTAGCTAGCGAAACTCTGCAGACGTTATGGGTATTGATATTTGAACACGTTAAAATAAAATAAAAAAATTAAAGGAGATTGACCCAAAGTCGTACCAAAAAGTCTCATCCATCAAGATCAAAATATTGTAGTACCTAATTATTTTCATATTTTTTACGACATTACGCGTCAAGGATTTAATTTTTGAAGTGAAAACTTCTTTAGCGGCGTTGTACACTTTTTTTGTAATGGGTAATGGGTAAAAAATGTTAAACTCGCGTCAGGACACGTGACCAGATCGAAAATTCGAAAGATTCCAAACTATAAAAAATGCACAACGTTAATATTCAAGTTTTCACTTCTGCCGGCACTCCCGGAGTGCAACCCGTCGTTTTTTTTGGTACGTTCCTCCTTAGTTTTGGATTTTCTATTGCCTTATCTTTATTAAAAAAAGTGCAGTTTATAATTTTTTTAGTTAAAATCCGTTCTGTATTTTTTTTTTTTTATTTAAACACTAGTTATAACCTTTTAGCAGTGTTTTGTGTTTATTAAAGAACTTCTTTATAAGCAGGCAGCACCTTTTTTTTCGGAAATAACTAACCATAAGTGCTTACCTATTGTTAGTTTTTTTTTTCAAAATTTCTAAGCTTCCTCATACATTAATTACTTAGGCAACAGTATAAATTATTCATTCGGAGAACCAGTTGCACTGTCAAATTTGTCGTCGAAATTTGTAGCGAGTACGAGTATGTGTGACGAATATTGCCACAACCAGACCAAGTCTGGTTTAGAGAGGCATTTCAATTAACAGCCGCGAACACCGATGACATCGCTGACATGACATCACGACAAGCAATGCCTCCAGTGCCCTCACATTTCTATAGTTTGTTTTGTTACAGGATTTTTTAATAAACTGTAGCAATTTTTTGAAATGACTGACTTAGTCAACTATTCTCTATTTATCATATAAGCTTCAGTGTACATGTGAAAATGATATTGCAGATGGAAATTGAAACTATGATAAATAGGGAAAAGTTGACTAAGTAGTTACGAGCTCAATTTAACAGACAATTAAAACTGCTACGAGAAAATAAGAACAACCGCGAGTGCTACGTAACTAAAGCTCAGGTATGTAAATGAGCAAAAGTTTCACATGTCTTGATTGACTTGACGCGCAGTTAATACACCCGAATTGCCTACTCGTAGTACAAGGACTTGCAACAAGTAAGTATTGCATTACTGCAACGGTTAGCAAGGTACACAAAGATACAGACGCCAGCACCAAGCTACTACAATCTGTCAAATTTCTTTAATAGATTTTCAAGTTTATCGCTAAAGCATAAGGTTCAAAGTTGATCGGGAAACGTTTTTGGAACGCTTTTGCTAGTATAACGCGCCATTTGAACAGCGTGTAGTTATGCTAATTCAAGTATTGATAAGAAAGAACGAAGTATGAGAAATAAATCTTATATTCCACAAAATGATTGACTCGTCGGATACGATTTTTTTGAAGCAATTGAAGTTCCTGGAACAATCCATATTTTTGTAATTGCATAACTTGTGATAGTGCATACGTTGTGTGAGTTGTGAAGCATAGGAATCAGTAATCCAGCCGTCTATGTGAATGGCATGAATTGTTCTCGCGTAGTATTTCACTCGCCACTGACACCCAAATTGAATACAATTTGTTTCTATTCAAATCAAGGATCGCAATTGAATATAGTTTGCATAACTAAATCCCTGGGATTAGCTCATATTCCTAAAACATTTTATAGTCAATTCTAAATTGCCTGCATGTGAAGGGTTGCGAATGACATTGCAACTGAGGGGGGGGGGGGGATACCTGACTGCTTTTGCAATTATTTGCTACGATTCCAGATAAAATACACCGACGGTTGGGCACTAAATCTATAGATAATAAAAAATAAAGTAACTTTATTTAGCTGTGTGTGAGTGTGACGGCTTATTTCTTCTGCAAAACACAATAGATTTTGATGCGGTTTTCACCATAATTTAGAACTATGTTCCGTAAGATTTTCCCTCGAAGCTTCGGCAAGCGCGTAAGACATTCGTCCCAGCTGTCATTCGTGGATATTTCAGAGTCGTTACGGGTCGTCAGAAGCCGAATGTCTGACAGGCTTACCAAGTCAAAGTCAAAGCATTTATTTTAAATAGGCACATAAATTACAGTTTTGACATTAAAAATGTATAAATTGATTCTAGGTTCCCCTTACGAAAGGTAGCTTTCAAATGGAGAAAATGGGCAAGAAACTCCACCGTTACTATTTTAAAATGTTTTACAATATTTTCTAAATATTAATTATATAATAATAATCCCGATGTTTTGTCAAGTTGTAAAATAATAATCGTGGGGGCAGGGACATGACGCTATGCAGAGACGTCGATGTTATCCGTTAAGCTAATATTGTGATTCTTATATTGCCTGCATTTGAAGGCTTGGGAATAAGAAATGTCGCAAATCGGAAAAAGTGCTTCAAGGCATTCGGAGCGGAACCATCCTGCTTATGCGATTATATACTGTGATCTCATCTGTCTGCAAGCAATCCCATCTAAAATTACACTTCAGCAAGCCGCATCGCGCCTTCGAGGAATCAATTATATAGCTTTATAAGGGGCATCGATAAAATATTTATTGAATAGATATGCTGCTGTGCTTTATGTAAAAGCAAAAAAAAAAATCAGTGTACAGCTGTTTGTTTAAATATCAGTTATTAATAAACCAGCGAAAAATATGTTCCCTTCTCTTCTTCCAGTCTTGAATAATTATGTCGTGAATTCTTGGTAACTGATTGCGCGTCGATGTGTCTTACACACTATATATCGCTTTATATACCTAGCATTAGCAGAGATTTCCTCAATGACATAACGACGTTATACATAAAGCATCTTATAATATAATTCTTAAATTGCCTGCATTTGAAGGGTCGCGAATAAGAAATTTCGCCAACCGCCGCGCCGGGAGCGTCGGATTGGCGACGTTAAATTAATGACTCCCATTAACAAATCTTTCGAGCTCAAAACAAATAGAATTTGCAACTGAGAACGACTCGGGACCGACGACTACTGCCAACCTTTTGTTAGCAACAATAATAATTATGATATCAAATTAGTTTGTGTTCCCGTTTTGTTGTTTTTCGATGTCATTGAGTACTAACACTTAGTATCAATTATTAATCTTCGTTTTCTTTCTTTATTGTTTGTAAGTATTTTTTAAGATACTAATTATTATGCTATTTATAATTCCTACTGTGTCGTGTGTAAATACCTGAAAAAAAAAATGCGCATACCGCTCGCGGTCGTTGATGGTGTACTATGTAACAATTAGACCCGTGTTTCCAGTCATAAATTTGAATAAAGTAAAAAACTCAAAACATGTTTGAACTGTTTGCCAACGATACGCTAAGGAGAGTAAAAAATAAAATTACCTACGTCAATCAATGGTTATAATTTTCAGTGTAGCGCTGCAAGGTGCTGCCCATTTTGGCGCGTGGCCAAAATGGGAACTAATGCCGCCATCTTGTTTTTATTATATTTCACAAACTATTATTTGCACAAATGTTTACCAACGGTGCCCTGTCCGATCACCAAAAGATCCCTGTAGCAGTGTAGGTAGGTATTGTTAATATACTCATATAACAATAGCCTTAATTAATAATCATGGGCTTTTATTACCAACATAAAGCTTTAATTAAAATAATAAACATTTGTCGCTCTTTTAATATAAATGTTAATGTGTTTCCTTTACGTTATTACTAAATTAACATCGATAATGTCCACTATTGAACATTTAATAGATCAGTGAATGATAATTCTGTGCTTCATTACAAGGTACTGTCGCTGTTGCGACCAGAGCGGCTGCCCCTCAATAGGTATGTTTTACCAATAATAATTAAGCAGGACAGCCGTTTTTGTGTTGAATTTTTACAGCATTTATGTTCTTAATTGCTTATTTTAAACTAGCTGAGCCAGCGAACTTCGAACCGCCTCAGAAGCAATAAATGAGAGAAAATGAATCATCTTCATAATTTTATTTTCGTGAATTTTTCCCATGTTTTAATAGATATTCGGCTATTAGGGGTGGAAACAAATCCAAAAATCAAAGATCATAAAAATCGGTACAGCCGTTCTTGAGTTATAAATGGTCTATCTAACCCGACTTTATTTTATTTACACCTGAAGATAAAATTAATAATAAATGAATTTTCATGAAATTTCAAAACGTCAAAACGTATGTTAGCTTCTGAAACCAAAAAAGCCAGAAAGTGGATTACTCATTGCCGTTTTGCGCAGCCGAAATGTTTTGTTACGTGGCATGTACTGTCAGGAAAAATATAATTCCATGTGGGCCAGATATGTTACGTAAACCCAAAAATACAAAAACCTAAATTTTTATAAAGCATCGCATCATATGCAATTTAATGAACCGTACCTACATAATAAAATATAATGAGCGAACGCAGCAGATCGAACAAAATTATGTTGAAACGATGTAACTCGGTAAAAAGACTGAAACGTTCCCATTACATAAATCGGTTCATGTAGAAAAAATGTCAGGATCCATACATGAAACTTAATTTGATGTCTTATTCAAACACAACATAATACACATTAAAGCCAAGCAGCTGTGAAACGAAATGTTTTTTTAACAAGTAGGTACGAGCTGGCGAAAATGGCAATTAATTTAACTGTATACATTGTCTTTATTTATTACAAATGTATCGCGAGAGACATGACGACGAAAGGGACCTCCCTTTCGCGATCATGTCTCTCTCGATACATTTTTAATATTACCTACAGTATAATAAAAAACAAAAATTGTAAGAATTCTGTTATGGTTAATCACAGAACGGGGAAACATGAAACAAAAGGGAAGCTGTCTCAGGAGAGTACCCAGCAGTGAGGGAACAAAGTTGTCAATGACGATGACGCGACGCGTAAATAATAGGCCATAATTAAGCCGTATTAAAACTGATTGTCCCAGTCCTGCGATTTGCGGATGTAAATTAAAGCTATTATTTGCATGTGGAGATTGATCTAAAATGCAAAAATATGCGCACTCATTTACATTTCATCTATATAATGCATTAATACTTACTTTTAAATATTAAACATAATCCAAGAAGGTGGTTCACAGAGAGTAAGAAAAGGTCTTGAATGAAAAATACTTGTCACAAAAGGATTAAGTCGAGACTCTGAAGAAACGGCGGCATTTCCTGATTATTTTCTTTCTACGGTCGCAAATCGGATGACCAGACAACCTCATCTGAAAAGTGCATTTCTAGGAATTGAGTTTATCAGTCTAGGCGTCGATTTGAGTATAAATACGGCCTTTACCCAAAGAATAAAAACGACCTTCAAAAAAGAATGTACCTATATAACACATCAGTGGCTCGTCTAATGATACTTCTATTATTATTATTTATTTTCATAATTTTACATATTTCGGGACCATGGGGTCCCAGTCCTTTGGAAAACGTACGAGGGGCCGAACTCAACTCGCAGAGGCCCTTTAGGATTTTTTATGTTGGCATCAACCGGTGATTACACCACAACAAGTGCAACTAGAATAACCCCCAGTTGGTGTATGACTATTTCAGGATATTGAAAAATACAAATATATAGACTATGGGTTTGGGTGGCTAAAGTGGACTGGTTACTAATAACTATGAAATAACTTTGGCCCCTGCCTGATCAATGTTTTATATATACACGGATAAAATGGTCAGGGATGACTTGTACACTCAATAATGGGCCTCCGAAAATGGCAGCTAGCACATAGTGACACAAGCCAGAGGTGAGGAACAAGACTATTCCCGTGAGATAGGGCCCGTGGGGTCGCTACTACCCAAAAGCTCGCCATATGATGCCTTGCGGGTTTCTGTATCTCTCTTGGTCTGGGTCCCCACCCTAGACCTGTTCCGGCAGGGTAAACTCTACCGGCACAGGCCTAGAGTTCAGAGCGCGCACCACGACGTCAACGTAGAGTTACGGTGGTGGGGTTATTATTATTATTCTGCGACCATCAGGTGAACTTCCCTGTCGTTAGCTATAAACAATCTATTCTATGGTACATTTCTTAGTATCTCATTTGCTAAAAATAATGGTAAGCAAAATCAAAATGCTCGCAAATTGCATTACCCGTATGTAGCCTGCCAAGGAAAATCTATTTTAGAATGGAATGAAAATAGCCTTAATTTAATAATGATATTCATGCAACATTTTGTAGTAAATACTACGGACATATAATGCAGTATGTACTCCAAAAACAGACTCATCCAAATGAAATCCAAAACTATTTGGATGAATGCGATTATATATGAAAATAATGTATGGTGCTGTGACTCAGTTAAATTTTTAAAAGATATTTAAATCCTGCTTTTATTTTGTACTATTATTATAGATAGAAGATTTACCATGTTAAACCATGTCATGGCCTTTAAAATATTTTTTTTACTTATTTATGATCCTTGAATGTACATTCACGTAATAGGATAGGATGAAGTTCTTTCTCTTTTTGCATTTAATAGCCCAATACTCGAGTAAGGATTTTTAATATCGCGCTACGACCTTTAGGAGAAGAGCAAAATAAAAAAAGCCAGAAAAAAACACCAGGCGAAAAAGAAGCAATAGCGCTGTCAGTCCTTTATTTTCCAGCGTGTTTGTGATGTTTAACCCAATGTTACTTTTTAAATACAATAAAACGAATATGTACAACTTGGTTTCAACAAAAATATTATGCTGCACATGCTGCTGTAATTGTATCCAAAATAATGGTTTGTATTTAATTTATGCGCGGTCAGGTTATATTTTAAAGCCTGCAGGTTTGCGAGATCGTTTATTTTAAGGTGGTGAACATGCCTTTAATGTCATCAGACCGTTATTTGTGGCGATGTCTTTGTATATTAAGACAATGATAATATTCAAATGAGTGCCACACATGTTTCTCTTGAGTCAAATTACAGAGATGCGGTGTGCCAAGTGTAAATTACAAATTAGGTTGCAAAGCGAGTTTGGGGCTGTCTGTGAAACCATATACAAAATCTATGTTGTGTATTATTAGGTACTAACATGGTACTTGCCGCTGCCTCAGTGAGACTAGGTAAGAAAACAAAATAACATCACGCCTGTAATCGCAGAAGGGTTAGGTAGAGGGGTAATACCCATAGTACCTTCACCCTCATTTCGCCAGTTATAGTTGGTCCCATGTAATAAATAGGTGGCGAGTCTTATGATATCAACCAGACACAAATCTGGACTCTGGGCTGCAACTGAGAAATCGCTTATGAAGAACCCAATAACACTTTATCCGACCTGGTAAACGAACCCAGGACCTTATGCTCAGCAGCTGCGCTTGCGACCACTAGCTAGAACGTGGCATTCAAGGTAAGAAAATATTTAATATGAAACCTACTTTGACCGTGTCCCAGGTTGTTCTCTCGAAAGGATCACTAATAACCGTTATAGCCCGCCATTACGTGTAGGTCAAAGACAGCGCCTCGCATATATGCGGGTATCTACGGGGAGGCGTGCCGCCCCTGTCCGCTTGGAAAACGTTTCAATTGTCCAGAAAGTGCCCCACGTCACGATGCCACTCCTTATTCAGAGGTGCATTCTCCTTTGTCTACACACCCTCGCTTGAGACTAATTACTAGTCTGGCGATAGCATAACTTCCCTTTCTTCATAATGTAAGATCCCAACAAAATGTTGGTGGTGAATTTGCTATGTATTTAGGAAACTATGTACCTACATAATGCACTGTTGTTGGGTGAGAGTGCAAGTTTTAATAGAATTTATACTGTACAATACTGCAAATTAAATAGGTACTGCTTTTAATTATCTTTTTGCCTAGTTGGCTCATTTCTTTCTTACACCAATCGATAATCTTGCTACGACGATAAATCTATCGATTTTCAAGAATTATCAACTAAACAACAAAACAACAACTAAACAAAAAATGACTTGGGTTCATCCTGCTACATGTTGCATTAAAGAATATAATAATATCGAGTGCACGTACAAGAAGGCCCAGGGTTTTACGGTACGGAAAACTCTCATATTCCTAATCCAAATTTGGGCCAATATTGCTACCGATAAGTCTAAAACGATCTTAAATATTGCGCGGCACTCATATAACAGAAATACTTTTCTGTTTGTTTTGATATATTCATGTTTGCGTGAGATTTGGCTCGATATGTAAATATATGAAGATATTTTTGAGCATCTTGTATGTTTAAGTAAGTATAAAGTAATATTTTTTTATGATTCCTTGATTTAAGTAAAAGGGAATCTTCATTCTAATAATTTAGAATTCAAAGTGGTTGCGAGACCGACTGGCCGCGGTTCCCCGGACGTAGGTACACTTAGGTATCGCTCGTAAAGCTTATTATGCAGCCTTCTATATTGTTGACAGGCTAACAGACACTGCACAGCCTAAACAACAGGAAACTGCAACGTGAAAAGGAGATAATGTTCATCATATAAAGTCCCGGACGAAAGCAAGGCAATTATAAAAAATGCTTCTCATACTAGCTTCATAACAACAACTTGTCCGATAGATAACGAACTACTTCAATGCTTCTTATGTCTCGGAATAAGCTCAAACGATTCTCGGATCAGACAATAGTGGACCTAATTGGAATTTCATTCTGGAAGATCTCGGAGATAGGGATTGTAGTACAATAGTATTAGTAACGTAAAGGAATGGTGCGATAAATACCTCGATTTCATAATACTCGAACCCAAATTCCGGGCGAAACTGCAGGGTATATTGATGTTAGCATTTAGGTATGTTAATAGTTGACGGAATATCGGGCGGGATTTTAATTAGTCGTGTCCGTAGTGTAATTATCTCGAAAATTGCAAATCTATATCTAGGTACCTATCTACACCTATTATTACATTATATTATACACTAGCTTCCGCCCGCAAAGTATGTCGATAAAACTATCCTATGTCTTTCCGCGGGATGCAATCCATCTCTCTGCCAAATTTTATCGAAATCCGTTCAGTGGTTTAGGCGTAAAAAGGTAACATACAGACAGATAGACAAACAGACAGACCAGACAGACAGACAGGCAGACAGACAGAGTTACTTTCGAATTTATAATATTAGTATGCTAATAATAAAGCAGAAGAGTTTGTTTGTTTTGTTGTTTGTTTGAATGCGCTAATCTCTGGAAGTATCAGTTGGATTTGATTTTTTTTGCATTTAAACTTTCAATTAATAAAACACAATACAACCCTTAGGAGCAGAGAAAAAGGAAAACGAGTAAGAAAAAACGCTAAGCAAAAACGAAGTAATGGCGCGGGCGGGCGATGCGATACGACGTGATGGGTCAGAGGACCAAGAATTTTCACGCAGGTGAAGTCGCGGGTCGAAGCCAGTAAGTAATATTATAAAAACAAAAACTATGGTAAACTGCTCTTGGGTACTATTCCTCCTGAATTCCATATTTTCACTAACTTTGTTTTTACTGAGAGATCGTTTGCCGAATATTTTACAGCATATTATTTTTTTAAAGTTTAAATACTACCCGTTTACCAATCTCTCATCTAGTGCGGGGAAAAAAATTGCCGCGTCAAAAATACGTTCGTACGAACTCAGTAAATATACAGTAAAACATCTTCATACAAACGTGCCGCTCTCGGTTTGAATGTGTGCGTGCGCGCCGCGCGCCATGTCGGCACGCGATTTCACGCACACGCTAGCATAATATATGGGGGAATAAGGTGGCGGCAGTGCGGGCTGTGCAGCGCGACTGTGAGCACGCGCGTACGCTACATGACCGCTTGCGTTCGTCAACTCTCGCCGGCGCGGGCGGCGGACACTTGTCGTAAATTACGAGTATCATGACTTCAAAAAGGGGAAAAAAATATTGTAGTGTTTTCGGGTGCCTCAATAATGATTTCGCAAACCCGGACTTATCATTCTTCATACTTCCTACTCAACCAGAAATGTAAGTACCTACTTATACTTAAATATTATTAGAAAATATGGTATTGTATTGTTTATTTCACAGTTTATTTGCTTTATTAAGAGCGTAGCCGAGTCGCATTTTTCTGAATACTATGTTTAGAGCTAAAGTTTATTTTAAGAAGTCTAGTTTTACTATAAAATAGAGGATTGAGTACGAAACATCGTTTTGGTAAACATATTTTTCGCGTAGGTATAGTTGTAATAAGGACAATTTCACAACTGTACCCCTTCCCTTTTCCTCCCCCCGAAATTAGTTCCCCCTCAAATATCTCGGAAACGGCTGGGAATATCAAAATTCTGAGTAAAATTTCCCCCCCCCCTATCACCCCACTTTCATCTAAAACCTATATTCAGATAAGACCCCTAGACCCCCTTTTTGACCCCCTCCCTTATTGACCCCAAAATTTATTTAGTAGTGTAATTATATACTATTTCTCTATAGACCACTTATACTTATATACTATATACCGCCCAACCAGCCCCAACCCCCCCCCCAGTTCCCAACCCTCCCCCCCCGACCCCCGTGACAACCTTTGACCCCTGGTACACCCAGGATGCCCCTTTGACTGACCTCGTGTTATCTCCTGGAACCTCCAGAATCCCTTGCGTACAATCCCCCTCCCCCCGCTTCACTCCTACTTCACCCCCCCGGGCCTTAACTTTGGAGCCAAACGCCGTAGACCAACCGAGTTTGGGGTCTTTGAAATCAGAAGGAAAAGACCTCTCCTTCGGCTCCAGTGAAGTCCCGGAATACCGCCCCTCCTTAAACCTAAAATAAAATCCTTCCCCCCCTCATCCTTTCCCTCATCCTTTATTAGGCCATATTTCGGGAAGGAGAGGACTTAGACCCATTTTGACCTCAAAATCGGCCTTTGTGGTGTCGAAGACACAGTCGCACAAGAGGTACCCTCCCCCCTCCGTTTTCCTGAACCTTCCCCCCCCTCATCCTTTAACGGGCCATATCTCGGGAAGGAGAGGACTTAGAGCTATTTCGACCTCAAAATCGGCGTTTGTGGTGTCAAAGACACCACGGCCAAAGTCGCACAAGAGGTACCCTCCCCCCCGTTTTCCTGAACCTTCCCCCCCCTCATCCTTCAACGGGCCATATCTCCGGAAGGAGAGGACTAAGAGCCATTTTGACCTCAAAATCAGCCTTAGTGGTGTCGTAGACACCACGGCTAAAGTCGCACTAGAGGAACCCTCTCCCCTCCTGATTGGACCCCCCCCCACCCTTCACATATATAAACCGGTATCTCATATACTACGGTGGATGGGAAAACTCTTTAAACGCGAAATTAAACTGTTTGATCTTGACCCATAATTACGTCGATGTTAATCAACGAGCGTGTAATTTAAGTGTAGAATCTAGATACACCCATTACAGGAATTACGGCAAAGATCGAAATTTACTCATGATCCCACCTGATGATTTTGTCGATAATGTAGAAAGGATGGAGCAGGTGTTTCGCAAAGCGTTCGAAAAGGACCACGTCAACATTAAAATTGGCCGGTCAATTTACGATCAACTGAATGATGTAGAATTTAAGATGCCCTGTCCATGCTTTCCCAAAAGCTTTTTACAAAAACTTTACATAAGAATGAGAATTTACTTTACATTAACAAATAATAATAAAGCGTTCCGGACGTGCAGAAACAGGAGAAAAATTTTCTCGGTATCAAATTTGTAACTTAGTATAATAAATGTTATGTGAATAAAAGCTTTTTATTTTTACTAAATTTATAAATTGGTAAAATATTCAATCATAATATGCTTTTTATTTTATAAATTTAGATCAAGTGCTGCTTGTTCGAAAATATTAACTAAAAGTAAAAGTGACAACCCTGGGTATCAACGCAAGAGTAGGCTAATAACTCGGCGGGCGGCCTTAGATAACCTACTGTATATTTATCTACTGTGGTACGAACCTGGGCTGTAAAAATTCACTTCAACAGGAACAATAGCGTTGCCTTTGCTGTAACTCACCCTAAATGATCGCAATTATTGCAGACGTGAGAAGCTTTAAAACCAATTAAACACAATCTGAAATTATAATGAATGACACACTTAATGTTATTATGAACCAATCATTTCATAATTAATAAACGCATGAATAACTCATTTATTTTTAACGACTTTATTTCTCTTTTGTTAAACTGCTCCGTGAAAGAGCAATTACATTTAAAATGGAAATCATCACACTAGATGGATGGTGGAATGAAAGTTAAAAGAAATTGTCGTGTATATTTTTACCAACAACTATTTTTCGACCAGCTGATAAGTTTCATTTAACTTATCGGTCTATTTTTATTGTTATGTACCTACCTAGTTGATATTGTTAATATTCGGACACAGTAAAACAGGCCCTAAGAATATTTTTATATTACAGCTCGTTACATCTTAGACGCAACCAGGAGTGACAAAAAACTAATAAAAAGTTGCAAGACAGTGTTATGCATATTTAAAACGAATTTCAAAGTTTTAATAAACCTTCAAGTACAAACACCTTCCTTCCCCACATCAAAAAAAATTGTTGAAGTAGGTACTGTGTTTTGGTCTTCCTGCTTTTGCATTTACAATGAGGTTATCAAAATTATTTAAATATACAATGTATGTAAAAACTATAAATGTTTTTTTTATGTTTATTGGAAAACGGAAAGTAATAACGGTAAACAAAGGGGGTTGTTACTCCCTTTGTTTACCGTTATTATTTTCTATTTTAATCTAAAAATGTTGTAATCTGAAAATAATCGCGGATAATATGTATTTTTGTGATAAGTATTTTATATAATAATACGTATTTTCTTCTATAAATTTATACTTCAACACATTTTGTGTTGTCATACTGCATAAGATCATGCAAGCTGACAAACTAATAAGCGCAGGGTTAACAAAAAAGTTCCATCACAACTACACCGCGGCGTGTATAAAGCGGCCACTTCAAAGCCCTATCTTTAGGGATAAAAGAGATTCCAAAGGAGAAAATAGGCTTACATTAAAAAGTCACTGGCTCATCACAACAAGGCAATTTTGGCAAGTCAACAACGCGTGTAGCAGTCGCGGATGACGAGGCATGACGCGAACGTCCCGACTTGACGTGACGTGACAAGAATGACGTCGCCTCACATGAAGAGTATTTATTGACGTCACAGGATATGTCATGACATCGCGTTTATCATTCGAGATGGGTGCTTTGTGAGATTTTGTATTTAATCATGTGTTTCGTGAACAAACAAAATAATGTCACACAAATTAACTTTTATGTGGAGAACGCACGCGGTGATTATTTTTAGTGCGGTTGCTTGTAATTAGAGTTTAGCTAGCATATATGTGATTTTTATCATGAATACCTAATCTGAGAAAAATATCAACTTATTAAAATCTGATTTATTTTTAAGAGAAGTCATAATTATTGTAAATACTTTATTTAATTGTATACCTACCTCTAAAAGTGAAAAGATGGTGAATAATAACGATTACCTACTTCATAACCATTTGCATGTCAACAATTTTTTTTTTTTCAAATATTTAGATACTAAGTAGGTATTGCGTGCGGGGTCACTTTATCAGAAATAATATTTATTCGTGGCTTATCCAAAAGGCTGACATAACCATAATTGGATTTAGGCCATTTCGTTCAAGTCCGATGTACCCAATAAACCGTCTGGCTAGCACCGCGATCCTGCCTACTTGTGTAACCGCTGTTATACATACTCAGACAAACATGGGACCCCTACACAGTACGCTATTATCGTTTTATTTTGTGAAACAAGAGAAATTCTTAACGCATTGTGGAAATAAATTAGAACAGAACTCATTCTTTTTTAACCATTAACGCTAGCAATTTCCGCCCCAGCTTCGCTAAAAAGATCCATATACCTACTTATAGTGCTTTTGGCATTAGTTTGCGCTAGATAAAACGGAGTTGCCGTCTACGGAGCTTTCTGTCAAATGCAATCGTTAATCCCGGTTTCCGAGTTTTACTGTGCGGCCACCGACACGGTACACAAACAATACCCGCGCTAGACTTGCTACAAAAGCCCAGGCTTTGCCAGCAATAATTATTATTATTGAAGTCTCTGTCGGCAACGACTACTCGAATATCTTGGAAGCAAAAATAAGAAATAAAATAACAGATTCATAGTTGTCAGCGAAAGAAAACTTGTCTACTTTAACTGATTCTGAATCTGTGATGGCGGAATGGTTTGATTTCAACAATAAAAAATATCTGAAATATGTAAAAACATAAAATGCGCGGGAAAACATAAAATGCGGAAAGGACAATAACAGGTTTTTGTTCACATTGGCTCCGCTTTCTGCAAATATAATAAAAACTGAGATCTAACAAAATCGTTGGGATTGCCGAGCTCAAAATTAACGACAGTCATTATAACGCTCTCGCTGCTAAAAACAAATAAAAGTTGCAGCGTGGTCGTTTAGCTTTGGACTTAAATTCTGGCCTATACAAATGATGAATACATTTTGAAATTCACAGAGTTTTGGCCGCATTTCGAATGAGTACAATAAAGCTTTCAACCAAATACTTAAACATTCATAAAATAGAACTAAACACAGTTGAGAAGCGTTTACTTTAATAATTAGGTAAATGTCGACAAAAGTCTTTGGTACTTGTTATTACAGTTAAGTACAAAGCTTTTAGGATCACGCCGCTTTTGTTAAAATTCTCCTCTCGCGGGGCAGCCGATATATATAGTATTCTATTTTTTTTGTTATCCTGCAGGTCACGCCGTTGTGAAAGCAGAACTCTGAAATTGAAATATTCCAAAACGTCAAGACGAGAAGCTCAAAGCTTTAGGCTACAACCTTTTATACGGAGTCTTTGAACTGAATGCGAACGTTAAAATGTATGACTGTGTCGCCCTTTTGGCGATATGGCCTCCCGCTAGTACGTTGAGCTGCTGTCGACAACCGGACTGCGGTTTATCCGACATTACTATTACTTTGTTGTGTAGTACGACAGTTCACTGTTTGTTGCCAGTTTCAATTCCATATTTACGTTGCCACCCTCAAATATTTGTTTAAACAGATCCAAGTCGCATGAAATTATTCGAAATATTCTGTTTGACATTAAACGGTTCGTTAAAGTTACCGATGTTAATTTTGTTATTTAATACAAGTATAGGAATAATTTTAAAATAGGAGCTTAAAGTAACGGCTTTAAACTAGATGCATACTCAACGCCAAAGCTAACTTTACTCTGGCTTTAAATGAGGAATAATTAGAAGTGCAAATTAATTATATCTACGTCTCCTCATTTATTGATGTTACACTAGTAGATTCAACAAAACACTGTAATTGATATAAGCGAAGAGAGTAGAGTCTACCTACTGTTTACTTACTTGAATAATATATCAAATTTATAAGGTTGGTCAGCAACGCATTTATTTTTTTAGGAAGTTCACTTAATAAAACCGTTATGTAATACATATTGCAAATCTTTCCATAGTTAACAATTCTGAAACAATATAACTAGATTTTCCAAAACAAGTACACCTGGTATTTTTGCACATACCATATTGACAGGCATCTCCTTTTAAAGCCATTGTTAAAAGAAAACAGCCTCATTTCTCAACAGAGATTGGACCAGCTCCAACTGTATCCTGATGATAATAGAACCGACGACTCTATTGTATCTGACGAACAAACTAGTTACTAATTTAATTAAAGTAATTTATATAATGACTACCATATTCTTCAAAAGCGTACGCAGAGGTGTGGGAGGACAGCCTATTGTCTGACAGCCGATTTCCGAGCATCCAATAAGTGCTATTAACACTTTGTCTGAAACGAGGCTCGAACAGGACAGGCACGCTAAAAAGTCACTGTTGCAGCCACTACACGAACGAGACAGTTACGGCCATTAACAAAGTTCATATAAGCTTTCAATTCCCACTACAGTTTTAAACTTAATTTCTTATCTGTTTAATAATTCGACTATTATTTTATTTTTTCTGCGAAATCTTTAGTCTTGGGAGAACGAGAGGGTGGTAGCGCCAAAATCCATACTGTTACTTCTACTACCATAAGTCACGAGCGCGAATCAAGCTACAGGTGAATACCTGAAAAAATGAAATCCTATTTACGCGATGTAAGTTTCTTGTCTATGGCATGCAATAAAGTTGAAGCAACAAATGACTGGAATCGTCTAAACACGGTTTATTGTGCTTGCACATAAGCTGCACGCGTCAACGGCAGAGGCAACTGCAGCCGTCGACAACCATCGACGGCTGCTGTGGAGCAAGTGCCGCACGTGTATTTGAGTACGGTGCTCAAATGGCTTAGTTCTATCTTTTCCCCTATGCGTTTTATCCTACAAAAATTTAGTTTCTAGTTAATAACGCATAGGAGAAGAGGAAGAGATGGGAAGGGGAAGAGTTGGGACTAAACCGAACACGAGCAATAGGTACGTTTTCGCGTGCCATTACGCGTGCCATTCGATGATGTAATTTTTAATGGAATCGTTTATTTATCCATTTATATCAGGCATCAAGGCCCATATAAACACATACAATACAATATTAATATAACTTAAAAATACTATAAATACATACAACATTATATTTACACTAAAAACTAACAACTAAAAACTAACGCACATGAAGTGTCTGCGCCACGAAACCGGCGCGGCGGTACACAACACCCTTCGGCCAGAACTCTTCCTTGAGGAACTTCTCGAGATGATGTGTCGGAACACGCACTACGAACGACTTGAAGTTCGTGTTGAGACGCGACTCCAACTTCTCGACCCTCAAAGTCCAGTTGGTCTTGTACTCCACAATCTCCTCAACCTTCGTGGAGTGGTGCAGTCTGGACACGTATAGCTGCGTCGTCGGGAATGCTGGACGCAGCAGCATGTTGGGGTGCTGCACTGGTTCCGACAAGGCGGCTTCTCCTTCAAATTTTATGCTATTATTTTATTTATTTCTTTTTATGCTTTCTTGCTTCAAATTAGGCCACTGGCAGTTAAGTCGTACCGTTTATATCAGTTTTATAGATACGTGACTTAAAAGTCACAGCTGGCTGAAATACCGCGGACAGTCTTAACTACTGCATAAAAACATCAAATTATAAAGATAACGTTCCTGAAAAGGTGCAGAAGTCCATTAAAAAAGGATTTTTCGAAACTTCACCCCCGAGCGAGGCAAGCGGAAGGTTAAAGTATGCAAACGAGATTGCGGCAACTACTAGTAGTTCATGGAAGTTCTTTGCTAATTTATACTATCCCACTGGGTGTATATACTGTCCAAAACATCATATTATTGTATCTAAAGAAAACATTGTTGGAAAATGTTATTATAACTTTATATTTCTAGGATAGGCTGTAACTTTTCAAATTCTGTTTTATGGAATGTTTATGTACTAGGTTTCAATTTTGCACTGATCATTTTAGTTGAATAGTTTTAAAAAAACATTGTATTTGAGACATGTTTGATTAACCTTTGAGCTCTCTCTGTTATAGATTTCGCGTATATTGGAAGATTAGGCTTAGATATATGTTATTTTCTCCAAGCCGGAAGCCATCACCAGGCCGACAGGATGTGACCTACATATAGGGTCGGCCCATCAGAATAGATAATTAATGATGTTACTTACTGGTGTGTAGAAATAGTACATTACGATACGTTTGCTATTGCACGGCGTGAAATTAGCGCTCGAGCGCAGCGAGTGTGTTTGCCGCCGAGCATTAATAGAATACTTAATCTGCGTTAGCGATTTATTTGCCAAAAATGTAAACAAATATTAATTAATGGAAAAATAACTTTAATTTCCTACACAATAAAACATCAAACAACATCAAACATTTTTATAACTTTTTCAATAATACTAGTAATGACTAGTATTATTGAAAAAGTTATAAAAATGTTAAAACAAATATAACTCTTTATTTCAATGTTAATTAAGTTGATTTCAGAGTGCTGAAATCAACTTAATTAACATTGAAATAAAGGTGATATTTGTTTAACTTGAAATAGGCTAGGGGTGTGCAGCCTTGCGCACTTTTACTCTACTTCTATACTATTTTATAGCTCGTGTGACATAAACCTATCACATTTTTTTGTGTAAAAAGAACTAATTAAGTCACAGAAAAGAATGACTTAAATGTGGATTTAGGTCACACAATGCTATAATTACACGATTACATTTTACCTTTGCAGCTAGCTTTTTACCTACACCAGTACGGCCTACAACAACGTAAACCAACTCTGTTCTTAGAAACAAATTATTTTATAAAAGTTAATGCAATTTCTGCGAATATCATGCATCAAAGAAAACGTGAGTTAAAGAAAAGAAAAATAAAAAATTAATTTAAAAAGTAATTTCTCGTCTTCAAAGTAAAAGCCAAGAACTGCAGACTGATTAGTTCTCTGTACCGTAAGCACAACTTAACAGATTGCAAGCCTTTTCTAGGTACCAATCAATAATTCATTTAATTAAACATGGTAAGAGAGAGTAGGTCATTGCGGATTGCGGTTCTTCCAATACCTATCATACTCCTTTCAATGAGGCTCTAAACTTCTTAAACTAATTAATTTTAAAGTCTGAAAAACTGAGCCTTAGGCTAGCCCTAAACGATCAATTATATTGCACAGTATCACGAATTGCGCAACATTTTTGACCGTTTAGGGTTAATGTTGAAGATTGCACAATAATTAAACAAATGTTTGAGTTTAATTTTTATTGCACCGTGTATGATCTTATGGGCCGTCAATGTAAGCGTACTCGCACACGGCATACTTTTTGTAGGTCCTACAATCGGTCAGATTATTTCGCCCTATGTTATTTAGACCGACTTTTTGTAGGACGTGTGCGTTGCACTATTGCCATCAGTACGTTCTATTTTTCTCCTACAAAAAATCGGTCACCGATTATACCCACCGGACGTGGGCGGGCAGCCTTATTGTGTGAAACTAATAGATCGTTTGAGTGCAAGGGCTGATTAAATCACATTGCGGTATATAAATAGGTACACTGGAGAGCAATGAATTAGGGTTATATAAAGATACCTGAAAGTCTTGGAAACCAAGAATACTTTTATTTATTTCTAACACACTTAATATATTTTGCAATTTAACACTAATGTTTCAAGAAAAATATTGTCATATGTTTTCAAAGATCTTACGTCGTTTTTATCTGGGGGCACGGCAGTGCCCCCGCCAAGTCAAGCCAAAAGCGACACGGCCGTACAATCCTTTTCTCTCCTTTACTTTCCTTTTCCCGTTATATTAAAAATAATGTGTATTTGGCCATTTTTATTTGGTTAAGACTCGTGCCAAAGTACGTAGTATCTGCATATCTACATATTATCTACAACTGACACCAATCACCAACTAATTAATCACGCAGTAGCAAGGAGCGTTATGTATGTACATACCACCATTGGAATACTAGTGTTGAATGTAGTGTTGTGTGTTGTTGTTCAATGTGTAACTCATTGGCGACTTATGTTTGTAACACGTTACTTTTGAGTAGAGTCGTGGACGATGGAGCTAGCTTTCAAAACGGACCAGCAATGCATCTCTAATGTTCTGCTGGATAACCTATAAAATTGTTGCCTCGCATCTTTCCTATGCAAGTACAGTTCTTCTTTGTGACGCATACTTTCTCCCAAATAGTTGTTTTTATTTTTTTTTGTTTTTGTTTTTTTTATTTTTATGCCTCATGTTTGCCGCAAATAAACGTATTTTCTTTTCTTCTTCTTTTCTATTTAGTATGTAAATTATCTTTTTGTATTACGGCCGATCAGACAGACATCAAAGTGGTTTTATAAGCGATTAATTTTAGCAACGTGTACTGTAATGGAAATTGACAAAACTTGTCAATTTCTATTCACAATTTATATACAACGTCACATATCCAGACTATTTACAAACTAATCATGATAAATCTTAGAATATTCTCGAAAATCTCGTGCCTGTTCATATTCAGTCGATTGTAGTCGGAGCCAAAGTCCATTCATTTATTTCAAACTGGCTGCGCCCCGAGTTTTCGCCCGCATAAATAGAGACTTATTATTAATACCCGATATTTCCACGGGATAGAGATCCTGTGGAAATATCGGGATAAAAAGTACCCTAATCCAGGTCATGTTCTACCCATGTCCCAAACATCCAAATCCGTTTTAGCGTGAAAGAGTAACAAACAAACATACAAAAAACAATACTTTTCTTTCTATACAGGATAATTTTTTATGCATTGCGCAAATTTTCACAGGTAGTTCTATTCATGAATATGAACATCTTTCACTATGGGTTCAACTCTGAAATCACGAAAAAAAAATCAGCATGTATAATATTAGTTTAGATAGACACATAACAGGCACTTTTGAACGACAAAACTTAAAAAAAAAAAAACATACAATCATCCGAACATAGTACCTCCTCCTTTTTGTGAACTCGGTAAAAAGAAAATTAAATTTAAGTGTATTAGTTGAAGAATGGTCAAGAAACTCCACTGTTACTCTTTTAAAATGTTTTAGAATATTTTGGAAGAGCAATTGATACAAATAATTTACTAGAATAAGTTCCAACTATGATAACATAGAATCATACTAATATTATAAAGGCGAAAGTTTTTGAGTGTGTGTGTTTATATGTTTGTTACTTCTTCACGCTCAAATGGCTGGACCAATTTTGATAAAATTATGTATGGGGGTAGCTGACAACCTGGATTAACATATAGGCTACTTTTTATCCCGATATTCCCACGGGATCGTAGGCGCAGCTAGTAACTAAATATAATGTTAACATTCGTCAAAGAGGGCGTAGATTCATGTTATCCATGTTATTCGTGGTAAATATTTTAAAAAGCAACGGCAAATACGTTCATAGAAGTATTAACTTTTATAAGACCGTTGAGAGTTGACGACACGAGTTCTTGACTTCTGTGCAACAATTCGTGTCCTCTTTTGACAGTACTTCATAGACCTCGTCTACCGCTGCATTTCCCAGAATAACTTATGTAATCGTTTAAGTGTATTGCTATGTTAGCGGACTATCGTGGAAGCTTTAGCCGAGTTAACCAACAAACTAAAGTGCTCTAGAAAAATTAAAGCTGCACGTAGCACACAGAAAATGTTATTCTATTTTACTTAACTATCTTATTTTTACTTCGGATATGAATATCTCCACGAACAGATTTAACAATATGAGCGTTCATAAGACTAGATAATATAATGTTGCTATTAGTTTCAAATGTTGCGGAAAATGTGTTTGCTGATACATTATGATTTTCTTTCACTTCATGCCCAGTTGGACAATTTAGTTGGGAAAGAACCGGCTCCCGGCGGCGTATGGAGGGTTAGCTCGCGTCTCATCATGTCATGCCACGTCACGCGGGGCTTTACCGCTTGATTGAATGTTAAACAGACCATGTTAGATGTATGAATGAACATAGTTATCTAGATAAGTCCACGTTTGTAACAGAACGTGGTTTCACTTGAAGGTACGAGCAAAACGAAATTTTGAAAAGTATTATTCACTGATAATTATGTTATCATGGGTGGAGGTGGAGGATATTGAGAATAATAAATGATTACTGATTAATAAAGTATTCACGTTTCTTAATTTAATGACTACCGAACTCAAACAAAATATCAATCATCTATTGAGTCTGTTTTTTTCCTCGCAAGTGTGTTGAAAAACATCGTATGAAACGCGTGTGCATTGATCATTAGACTCTCTGCTTTCTTATCGCCTAATAATAGTAATAGTACCGCCTCGAGCATAATCAAATGATCAACATAGCACACATGTATCATAATGTACTATTTCAACACACTTGCTCGTAAAGTGGCTCTTATTGAACCGCTTTTAGGTCCATAATGCAGTGTATTAAAAACGCGTGCTTTTTCTTTACTTTAATCCACATGTGCTTTATTTCCACAGATAACTATTGACTAGTCGGAGATGCTCGCTTTTTTAATCTCATCAATTTACTTTTTTTTTAATAGTCTGTATTGTCCTTGGTCCCAAAATTAACTAAGTAATATTTATTTACCTTAAGGTGAATGCGCAGGGACCTCAGACAATTTAAGGTGAATGCGCAGTGGTCTACCACTGCGCATTCACCTTAAATTGTCCGAAAAAACCTAAGAAAATTTGAATTTCGCGGTCTACCGCGAAATTCAAATTTTCTTAGGTTTTTTGCAATTTTCAGGTCAGTGTCAGGTTTGTATCTTGATCAAAATATGATTTGCGACTCTAACAGCTACCTACCTACATCTTTACAGAATTATAATCATTCGAATCATTAATACACACATCAAAAGTGTCTAGGGATCAAGCATTTTTATGCGGATTTCTTGAGATTGAGATGTGGCTTTGTAATAAAATTATGATTTTATAAATTTATATGGATCCTTTTTGGTGCATTTCATAATTTGAATCAGGAACTGTGAATCAAATTCGAGTAAAAGATGAAAATCAGCTGTCAATATTTTCCCTATAAAAACATACAACGCATTGAAGACATTATTAGTGCTACTGTTTCCCTACTACTGATTAAAACCAACGTTATTATGGAGCGGCGACGTCATTTAAGCAGGGAAGAAATGCTCAGAGCCGTGGGAATGATAGAAGCTGGTTCCCGGCAACGTACTGTGGCTTTAGCTCTGAATACAAGTCAGAGTGTTATCAGTCGACTTTGGACACGTTACCGAAGCACTGGTACCGTGGCTGAGCGCCATGGAGGACGGTATCGATGCACCACACGGAGACAAGACCGATACATTCAAATCTTAACTCGAAGAGCTCCAACAATAACCGCCATGATGTTAGCCGTGAGGCTTCATCACTCTTCAGGGAACTTAATTAGCGACCAAACAGTCAGAAACCGCTTGCATGAAGTGAACCTTCATTCCCGAAGACCGCTACGGGTACCACCTATAGCAATGCACAATCGTAGGATTCGATATCAATGGGCTCTTGAACACAGAAATTGGGCAGAAGAACAATGGCGTTTCGTGTGCTTTTCTGATGAGTCTCGTTTTGGTATGAGACCGGATACAAGACGTATACGACACTGGAGAACCCCTGGACGCCAACAGCGATTAAAATCCTGCCAGGAAGTCCATCCTTATAGTGGTGGAACCATCATGGTATGGGCGGGTATTTGGATCGGCGGAAGAACTGAGTTGATTTGGATCAGAGGCAACCTCAACGCTCAAATTTATGCTGAGACGATTGTATCAGACGTCATCGTTCCTCTACAAGTGCAAATCGGTCCCTTATTTCTGTTAATGCATGATAATGCACGACCGCACACCGCAAGAGTTGTAAGACAGACTCTCGCCGCAGCTAACATCAATGTACTGCCCTGGCCTGCTCAGTCGCCAGACTTGAACCCGATTGAGCATGCATGGGATATGCTACAGAGAAGAGCTCTGCCGAATATGGAGGGTATCCAGTCGCAAGAAGACCTTTTTTTGTTGTTGCAACGAACATGGGCGGCCATTCCACAGCGTGATTTGGATGAACTCATTTTGAGTATGCCAAACCGATGTTCTTGTGTTGTTAGTGTTCGCGGTAGAAACACGGATTATTAATTGTTTAAGTTACCCAATAAAATTTTAAAGAAAACTGTTATTTCAGTCTTTTTTTCGAACTTTTGTGTTAGTGGTTCAAATGTCAAAAATCCCTTTATTAAGAAAATGGCAAATTTCTTTATTAATGCAAAGGTGACTTGGTTTATCGTTACTGTGACAAACGAAAACACTTTATTTGATGAATCCTTAAAGAAAATTTTAATTAATATCAATCAGGAGAAAAGTTATTGCAAAAATATATGTTGATCCCTAGACACTTTTGATGTGTGTACATCTTTCTTATGGAAAAGTTCTTAGGGAAAAAATCTAACTAGAAAGATTCTATTCTAATGACTATAATTCTGTAAATACATATACAGAGCGCTAGGTTAAACGAGGGACATACTTTGAGGGGAGTTAGTACTCATGAAAATGAGCAACTTTTACTATGGGGCCGAACCTGAAATCGCAAAAAAAAATCAGCTGTTCAGTACATTTTGACTAGCTATGCGAACATAAATGTAGGAAACTGCTGATTTTTTTTCGCGATTTCAGGGTTAATCCCAAATTAAAAGTTGTTCATTTTCATGAGTACTAACTCCCCTCAAAGTATGTCCCTCGTTTAACCTAACGCTCTGTATATTATAGTCGCGAATCATATTTGATCAAGATGCAACCTGATACTGACCTGCAAATTACAAAAAACGTAAAAAAAATTTAATTATCCACCTAAAATTGTCCGTGGTCCCTACCCGAAACCAAACGGAAAAGACCCTGACTGGCGTTCTATCATTGCAGATTCTCACTGAACTAATGTAGGTATATTTCTCTATGCCAATAGTACTTTCTAATTCCATACTAACTAAACTACAATTGTTTTTTTTTTACAATTGTTTTTACATGCTCTGTGGTCAGTGCTTTTATTTACACTTGCGCGCGCATTGCTAGTGCTGGCTATGCGGAAAGACAAAACCAGCGCGCCATTTTCCATACAAGTTAATATTTAACAATACAAGCCTGTTTTTTTCCTCGCAAGTGTGTTGAAAAACGTCGTATGAAACGCGTGTGCATCGATCATTAGACTCTCGGCTTTCTTATCGCACTCGCCTGCGGCTCGCGCGAATAATACCGCCTCGAGCATAATGATCAACATAGCACACATGTATCATAATGTACTATTATGCAACAGTTGTCTAATGAGGGGTATCAAAACACGAATGTGGGTTTATCACATGAGTGTACAGTTTCATACAAGACTTTATCACCCATGATATGAATCCTCTATAAACAGTGTTATAAGAACTCTATGTAAATTCATGGAAAGTTTAATTGCTGAGTATCAAAGCTTGTATCACTCATTTTTGTAAACAACAAAGCAATACATTTTTGCAATTATATAATAATATCGAACAAAAATGGCGGAATACGACGTAAATTCGATAAGTTTTTTTCAACACACTTGCTCGTAAAGTGGCTCTTAATTAATCGCTTTTAGGTCCACAATGTAGTGTATTAAAACGAGTGCTTTTTACTTTAGTTACTGCACTAGCGCGATGACGCCACAGATAACTATTTACAGTCTGCATTTTTTTTTAATCTCATCAAAGTGACTTCATGCCAAAAGGAATCCACGGGCCTTATTTCACTTATTTTAAATAGTCTGAATTGTCCTTGGTCCCAAAATGAATTTAAATTTACTTACCTCAAGGTGAATGCGCAGTTGTAGCCCGCGAAATTCAATTTTTCTTACGTTTTCTGCAATTTTCAGGTCAGTGTCAGGTTGTATCTTGATCAAAATATGATTCGCGACTATAACTGGAATGTATTTACAGAATAATTCCGCCTCGGGTATAATTAAAATTGCCTTAGCTTTTTTTTGTAATTTGCAGGTCCGTATCAGGTAGTATCTTGATCATATATGATTCGACTATAATATTATATATGTATTTACATCGTCGTTTCAGCCGATAGACGTCCACTGCTGGACACAGGCCTCCCCCAATTTTGGGAGGGTTTGCCATAATCGCCACGCTTGGCAGGCGGGTTGGCGATCGCAGTATGGTATGGTGGTGGAATACATAGAGAACGCTGCTGCCCATTCTCCGGTACGATCCTTAGTCGCCTTTTACGACACCCACGGGAAGTAAGGGGTGTATTTACATAATTATAGTCATTAGAATAGAGTCTTTCAAGTTAGATTTTTTCCCTAAGAACTTTTCCATAAGAAAGATGTATTAATGATTCGAATGATTATCATTCTGTAAAGACGTACCTGTTATAGTCGCAAATCATATTTTGATCAAGATACAACGTGATACGGACCTGAAAATTGCAAAAAACCTAAGAAAATTTGAATTTCTCGGTCTACCACTGCTCATTCACCTTAAATTGTCTGTGGCATTCACCAGGTAAATAAATATTAGCTAATTTTGGGACCAAGGACAATACAGACTATTTAAAAAAAAAGTGAATTGATGAGATTGAAAAAGCGCGCATCTCTGACTAGTAAATAGTTATCTGTGGAAATAAAGTACTTGTGGATTAAAATAAAGAAAAAACACGCGTTTTTAATACACTGCATTATGGACCTAAAAGCGGTTCAATAAGAGCCACTTTACGAGCAAGTGTGTTGAAAATTACTATTATACAATGGCATCGATATACAGGTGAATTATTAAGACGGGGCAGGTACCTACCCTAACCATTGTAGCCACAGGAAAACGGTCTTAGGAGAACGGAGAACGTACTTATTTTTTTGAAAAATTTGATACTCATTTACAGGTTTTGAAAAAATGTACAGTTAGCAAGAAAATGGACCATTTTCACAAAACCTTTTTTTTAATGCCAATTGATCCTGTTTCTTTTAAGGATCAAAAAGCTCTAACGAACCATCTGAGGTTTCGCAAAAAACTTCTTCCAAACATTTCATAGAAAATGAGACTCCCAACTTACTTTTATTTCGGACTAGCTTCTACCCGCGACTTCGTACGCGCATCCTGTTGCTTATGCCAGCGACAACGGGGTCGTCAAAATCGAAGATCTGAAACGTCTTATGTCGAATTCTTAGAGCCGCGACTGGAAAACAACGGGATGCGCAAGACGATTCGAGAAGTTCCAGATCTTTCATTTATGTAAGTCAACAGGAAATGCCCATTAGACTAGATGATAATAAATAATAATAATTTATATGTATTTAATTACATAAAGGAAAAATAATAATATTAAATAATTATAATAATACGCTGAGAACTGAAGCGTAATTGTGTATCGGTAACCGTTTCCAATTCGCGAGACATTGCGTGACGTTCACGGTCAGCGGTCAGTCGCGCATCACGTTCCCCACTTGTCTCTAGAGACCTAGAAGCAGATGCGTAGATACGCTGAGAACTCAAGCGCAATTCTCTATCCGTGAACGTCTCCGACTCGCGAGACAATGCATGACGTTCACGATCAGCGGTCAGTCACGCATCACGTTCCCACTGGTCTCTAGAGACCTGAATGTAGATGCGTAAATACGCTGAGAACGCAGGCGTGCTTCGCGATCCGAAGAGGTTTCCACGGAGCGAGTTGCAGCCTGATGTTCTCGAACAGCATCAAGTCTCTACTGACGCTCTTCGGTAGATTCTTGAGATCTTATGATCCTCAATCTTTTAGCTCCTTTGGAACATTGGGAAAGATTTGACCTCTTTCTAGGCATGGTTATAGTTTTATTGTGAAGATACCTGATCAATTAAAATCTAAATGACTGCTCCCCTGCGTTACCGGGTAGGCTACCGTGTCACGAAGATAAATGGAAAAGGAAATTAAACACTCAAATAACATAAGCCCGAAGGCATATTTATTCGATAAAATAAAAAAATAAATGGGAGTTTTGGCCAGTAGAGTCAAATTTTCAATGATATACCATGTCATCGAAAATCAGACCTAAACTATTACCGCCTTTACCGCGTGGAAGTACTCCCTCCCAGCTTATGTTATTTTATAATTATACAATATAAGGTAAACGCAGGTATTAACGACCCCCCTAAGGCAATTTTAAAATCAACCATATTTTTTTAGTATACTGGTTCCTCTAAAGATTAATAGTTTCATTTTATATGCTAGTGTTATGTATAAAAAATGTATTTACTGAATCAAATACATTTAAATAAAGGATTATCTTGTAAAAAATAATTTACAAAGTGACATAGTCGATTGTTGCAATTACCGATCCATAAAAACGGCTGTGAAGCTATTAACGATTTTTATGCAGCTATTCCCGATCATGTATGAGAGGAAGCCTTTTTCCAGCAATGGAATGAATATAAGCTAGTGATGATGATGATTACCGATCTTAATAAAATAAAACAAAATAAAAATGCAAATACTTATTCGTACTTTTTTATTATCGTTATTTTTAATAAAAACAAATTAGTAGGTACTTCTTAGTAATACCTATGAACTAAATAATTATAAACTTTTAAATTAATCAACATAATACTATTAATACACATATACAGGGTTATTGGTAAAACATTAACAACCTCTTAAGAGGTCATTGTGCTCATCATTATGAACAACTTTTACTTGCGACCAAACTCGAAATCGCGAAAAAATAATCAGCTGTTCCACACATTTATGTTCGCATAACTCGTAAAAATGTAGGGAACAGCTCATTTTTTTTCGCGATTTCAGGTTCTGTCTCATAGTAAATGTTGTTCGTACTGATGAGTACGATGACCCCTTAAGAGATTTCGTGTATGAATAGATAGACCTTATATACGATCGGTAATAGCTTCTTATAGTTGCTATTGCCGACCCTCATGAGTCGGTAATGAAGAATGTAAGTATAAACATAAATTGTATTACCGACTCATAAAAAAATGGTTATTTTAATTCAATTGACCTTCGGACTGTAAAATAGATTATAATTGATCAATGTCACAAAAAATATGAACAAATGCACACTGTTTTAAACACAAAAACAATGATTTATTACTGTAACTATTCAATATCGATCCTCGAAAAATATCATAACTTTGGTTAAATTGACAACGCTAAAAGGTAAAAACTAGACAAAAAAGTTTAGTCGCTAATAGATTTTTATAAAGACTGATAGCTTAGATTTAAACTGGTCCATAAAAATACTTGTGTTAGTGTGATATAATAACATAAAAGAAAAATAAAACGAAAAGTTACGTTGCTGCCATTGCCGACTTATGGGTCGTTGATAGCTGCCACGACTAAAACTGATGAAGCTAACACCACCCCATTTTAATTTAAAGTTTTATCGTTTCAAATTACTTTTTATTAATAAAATGTCGTAAGAAATCAAAAGTTGACACTTAAATGAATACATTTAGTAATATAAGATAAAGTATAGACTTCATTTGTTTGTATAAATGTCTTAAATAGAAAAGTCACGTACTTACTTGAAGGAACAAGGGAACAGTACGACAAGTCCTGCGTCCACGCTGCCCCGCAGTAACTGACGTATTTTATCACTTTTTTGCACAGCTACTCACACTAAAGTAAAAGTATACGATGCTCAAGGAATAAACGCGTGTGTATCTTTGCCTACTATAGCTAGAATAGTTCTGGAAACGTAAAGATTTCGAATTACTTTTATAGGTCGGTAATAACTGCACATTTTCGATGGGTCGTTGATAGCTGCGTTTACCTTATATCGATTTTTATAAGTCCACAGGAAATGCCCATCAGACCGAACAACTTTTGCTAAGACGTCATTCCTATATGTGTTATGATGTAGCTGGGCTATTGGAGTTCCACATCAGGTGTTCCAGATCTTCAAATTTATTTTCTCAACAGAAAATTCTCATCACGTGAAACAATTTTTGCTATGGTACCATTTATGTATCTCTTATAGTTTAGCTGGTCTGTTGCGGTTTTGCATCAGGTGTTCAAGTTTCCAAGATAAATTATAGCCTTTATGTTGCCCAGACATAATACCTATACAACAAAAAAAAATCATTGATATCTGTAAAGTAGTTCCGAAGATTAGCGTGTACAAACAAACAAACACACAGACAGAATTTTTTTTTGGATTCGTGCTCTATTACTGTTTCTAAACCCCCCAATTATTTTTTTTTTAATATATTCAATGTACAGACACAGTTTTTTTACTGTTTTATTATATGTATTGATAAAGACAGTCTTCTAAGACCGCATTTCTGTAACTAAAACGGTTAAGGAGCCTACACGGTCCATACCACCAGTCACAAAAATGTTTAACGAAGGTGAGCAATATGGCTAAACTTTTGAAAGTCACCCCCTAAAAATAGGAAATTAAAGTGTTTTGTTTTGTGGATGTTCGTAGTTTTTGCCGAAGGGAAATTCTACGGGGCGCATGGCTTGTCGTTGTTTAAAAAATCTCTATGCTACTAACACCGTATACAGCATGTCGTAGCCGCGGCCTACGCCGCACATACGTCAATATTCTACATTTACGCGGCCAAAATTATTTGTTGACTTATATCACGTCTGCATGATATTAAATATCTTAAGAGTATTTTTTTTTATTTAGTTAATTTTTTTTTGTAAATTAAGGTAAAATATCATAAATTAAGGTAAAAAAATCATTGTTTCACATAATTATTTATTCAGTCTAAAGAAATACACACAAAATAAAACAAAATTTGTACAATATTACAAACAAATTAATACAACAAGAATTTTACACAAAAATAATAAATTATAACGTAATGGATTCATCTTGCTGCTCGCTATCCGAGTCTTGTTCGTGGGGATATTCTGGCATTAACGTGTTTATTGTTTTCGGGCAAAATGTTCTGGGGATTGATCTCTTCTTGGGCCTCAGGCTGCTAATAAGTGCATCCGAACTCAGTAGTAATCTATGGTACACATTAATATTACAATTTTCCCTGGAAAATTTCCTGGCGAAGTTTTCGCGATATACACGGAAGTGTATATTATTCCGGGCCTCTGCGGCTTCTTCGAAAAGCTGACCTTTTGGCAGCAAAGCATTTTCTATTATAGTGGCACCATGTGTCAATATTTTATGCATGGTCGGAGTCATAGGGTGCCACCCATAAAGGCTTACATATAATTTTGCAGTGTCTTTGGCATAAGAATCGTATTTCTGTGAATCTATCTTATGTCCACTTGAAATTGTCTCCAATATAACTTTTAATCTATTTATAAATCAGTTCATAGTTTATCCCGGTTATATCTGCTGCCAAATGGTGATTTTCAAAAAACCTTCAAATGATTTCGAAGGCCTTCCCGGCCGACTCAATGATTTTATGGGTAGTTGAAATGTTCCATTTAACCAAGACTCATTGTTTTTCAAGAAAACCTCTTCCTTTCTGTGGCATTTGGTCCATTTGTCTTTAAACACTGATTTAAATAAAGAAAATCTTTGTTTTATGTCTTTTATATCCTCATCTGTATTGCCATACTTTAATAATAAATGACTTTCTAAATGATTCATTTTTACATCGAAATTCGGTAAATTTTCATCTTTTATAATCTGATAAAGGTATTTCCGAGTAACAATTTTCACACCTGATGTGCTTGAAGTATCTAAAACAACGAAATGCTAAGATTACTTAACTAATAAAAAAATGGTTATATTTTCATATAAAATCTTAATGGTTAAAAAGGTCCCCCGTTTTGTCATCTGCACTCTTCCGCAGCTGGTTTTTGTATTTTCTTTTAGTCAAAGGATTGTAGTTTCAAATAAAAAAAGAATGATGATCGTATCTCATCGAGAAATACAACAAATTGACCTTTGAAGTTCAAAATTACTTCAAAATTTGTCTAAAACAACCCATGTGTTTGAAACCCCCAAATTATTCGAATTGAGCATTTTAGGTAAGTAAATAACAATAAAAATAAAGATCCATACCTGTGTTATTGGAATCCATCACTTTCACTTCGAAAACTGACACAGAAATAAAAAAAATAATGTTGTCAGTTTTGTTGTATTTGTAACTTTAAGCAGCAAAAACGAGCGCACGGGTTGACGGTCAAGTACCGACTACCTGAAAGCGATCGGGGTGTATCGCAGGTAGGTGGTGGGGCTCAGTCAGGATTCCTGGAACTGTCTTCTAGCTCTGCATGTGCTATTTTATGTGTTTACCGTAAGTTTTTAAAATTCAATTTTGGCCGCGTAAATGTGGAATATTGACGTATGTGCGCCGTAGCAGTCCTTGCTACGACAGTTATTTTGTTGTCTATCTCCGCTACGTTTTACATGGAAACAGGAGGGCAATTCTCGTAATTTTAAGAACGTTCACAGTCTGATCTCTGACTCAATCTGTCAGAAATACATCTAATTTCCCTACATTTTGACAAGTTTTTGACATTTGTTTGTCGTTGAGATGAGATTGTGACTAGATTTTGAACGTTTTAAATTACGAGAATTGACCTTCAGGTATCTTTATGTGAAGCAACCCTAATTTGTTGCTCTCGAGTGAGTCCTATATTCCGCCCTATGATTGAATCAGCTGATCCATTTTTTTCACACAATAACATTGACGGCCCATATCGATGGAAATCTATACAGGATGAATTTAGGTTTTGTTTTCTGTTATTTCACTTTCGATGTATTGTCTCTGCATGACCCTAAGGTAGACTGGTAGAAAATGCCCAAGGCATTAAGTCCGCCTTTGTACAGTTTTTACTTGTGCATAAAGTTTTTAATAAATAATAAATAAGTTAAATAGGTGCACCAAATTAAAATATCCAATTCAACGAGTTATAAAGTAGAGCATGTCATTAAGGAAAGGGATGACACGTACGTGCGCGTAGGCGAGCGATTTTGCAACGTCGCCGCGATCCCTTTTTTTCGTAGGAACGGTCAAATTTGGGTGAATACCGCTAGTCCAGCGCGTTGCCAACTTGCTTCATGTTGTGAACTCTGCGATGAATGGATTGCTTATCGGGCGCGCGCTAAAATTAATACTTTAATTTTATCATTTGTTTTGAAAATAATATTTTTTACTTGAACGACGATAATTCATGTCTACTTGAAGGTAATAGACGAAAATTACGCGATTTTTTTCAAGAATTTAGAATTGGGAAATGACAATTTATAATGGTTATGTAAGGCCACGGATACGAAGTCAGCGACTGCGGGGGTGGCGGCGGCGGCGGCACGGGGAGCGGCGCGGCAACGCAGACCTGGTCTTGAAGCCAGCGAGTAGATCGCGCGGTGCTAGAGCGGCGTTGTGTTGCGTTATCAGAAATTAGTGTCTGTTTGCGAACGAAATGTCTAAACAGCGACAACAACATCTTTTTGGTACAACATTTTGAAACGTCGGTCGTAAAAAGCAAAAAATAAAATGCACAACACTACGTCGTGTAGATGTGCGGGCACCGCTAGACTGGTGCGTATCGCTCATACGCCGCTCCCCGCGCCGCTGGCTTCGAGGCCACTTCCATATAAATCTATGCATTGAAACGCGCTGCACCCCGCGCCGCCGCCGCCTCCGCTTCGCACCCGCTGATTTCGTGTCCGTGGCCTAACAGTTACTGCACCTCTTATTTCGATTTGTCGCAAGTTTTCAATTACAGGAGTTAATAGCCAAATTCTGGGCTAACTGTATACAGGACAGTTAGCCCAGAATTTGGCTATTAACTCCTGTAGCGTGCAGACAACAAGACGCTGGACACGATATTAAGTGCCTCATTGTTTGTGGAACAGCACCACATTATCACTCTAGGGCTGTGTCATCTGTGAATCGCCACCTGATCAGGTTTTCCTTGCTTCGGCCTACCTCAGAAGTCTATTTAAAAACTTCCAGGTAAGCCAAGGCAACTCATGTCCAGGTGCGAGATTTCAGCAGATGAAACGAATGGGTTTCTTAAGGAAGCACTATCTTGTCACAGCTTTAGCCTTTCCTTAGACCGTCCACCAGTGAGTCGGAGTACACACTTTTTTGAATACACACAATAATTGGATTAAAAAAGTTCACACGGTTTTCATTCAGGAAAGTTAAGGTCCATTAACTCATTGGGGCCCCGGCCATTGGGCCATTTATAATGAGGAATGATATAAAAAGTTCAAATAATCTTATGAGGTTATTTGAACTTTTTATATCATCCCTCCTTCCTTTTTTTATACGACGCATTGTGACCCATCACTTGATATGAAAATACGATAATTAATCCTCTGCTTTTATTCTAACACTTCATCATATTTAGGAGCGTACCAGACCATCAAAAGTACTGTATGTACCAGACATGGGCTTATTTTATTACAAGTAACTGTATTTATAATAAGACCATGGTGCCAGGACCACTTACAAAATTGAAAAATAAAATTATAACGCGCATTGTTCGAAATTTTAAGTTAAACTTATTTTCGGCCAGTCTAACCATCGTAAAAAAGTAGGTTGGAGTCTCACTTTTACTTTTTATAGTACTCAAACCATTGACCTCTATCATACAATAGAGGTCAGTGACTCAAACCCAGCTGGTTCCATATAGTTTTTTGATCCTTATAAAACAGGATCGATTGGCACCAAAAAGTTTTTGTTATAACTACCCATTGTCTTGCTGATTGTAAATTTTTAACATAACATACTTGTCCTAAGAGCATTTACTCAATAAGAAAATTAATTTCATTTTTGCTACATGTCCGGGAAGGAACCCAAAATGACCGTTGACGAAATGACAAATTCAAATAAACGCGCGTTATTTTTTTACGGTTGCTGTCTTAAACTTGGTTTCACATGGTGAAATTAAAATCACACTATCTAGGAGAACAGTATGGCACTCACTAACTAGAGTGTAAAACTATATGGTTGTGCTTTACCTTGCCATGTAATTTGCCTATAAATATTCCCACTGCTGGGACTCACGCATCCTCTCTGTGAAAGGGAATGGTCCGTGATCCACTACGCGGACCCAGTGCGGGTTGGTATGTCAAGTCTTTAAATTTTAGGTTCTAAGACATGCCGTAAGTTTCCTCACGATGTTTTCCTTCACCGTTATTGAGGGCAATGGTGATAAAATAAATTACTCAAGGCAAAGCGCCTGGCTGGGTTCGAACCCACGACCTATCACTCATAAGTCAGACTCACTGATCAAGTCCCAGTTGAACAATAAATCTATGATTTGTACGCCGATAAAACTATGTAATATCTTGCATGCTCTTGCATGTATACAATGTTTAACAAATAAAGAAATCTTATCTTATCTAATCTTACTGTCTAAAATATTTGAGGATATTTTATTAATATTGTTCTCTAAAAGGTATTTTTCAATAAGTTTTCATTATGCAACTAATAAGGGTTGATATAGTAAAGGACGAGTGGAGATCGTCAATATTAAATTCATAAATTGACTGCAGTCCGCGTTCTATATCCATGCAGAATATTAAATTTATATGTACGTCAATATTGCTCGTAGTCCTCGGGAAAAATTACAGATGGAGGGAAACTAGTCTCCAGAAATATAGACTGATCTGTGTATCTGTCTCACAAGAGCTTATTTTTTCAAACTAAAATGAACTTTAATCTCATAGTATTAATCAAAATTCACATTGATGGTGCCCGTGGCTAAATAATAACAGCCGGTCGAACGATCAGGTTAAGCTACGCTTGCCGCGGTAGGTCTGTGGATGGGTGACCCCTCCGTGTCGCGGAAAGCACGTTAAGCCGTTGGTCCTGGCTGTCATTCGTGGATCTTTGACAGTCGTTACGGTTAGTCAGAAGACCGAAAGTCTGACAACCGGGGGTATGTATTACCCAGTAACTGGGATGTGGAGGTCAGATAGGCAGTCGCTCCATGTCCAACATAGTTGGGAAAAGGCTAGGCAGATGATGTGTCAAAATTCATCTATACATATAATAAAATTGTAGAAAAATGGTGTCTGTACAATGGAAATATATAAAAAAAAGTAGCAGGGGTTGTTATCATATGGATGCCGAACCCGAAATTGTAATTAGATTTTTTTTTGTCTGTTTGTCTGTTTGTCTGTGTGTTTGTGCACGCTAATATCAGAAACGGCTTATTCGATTTAGATGCGGTTTTCACTAATATATTGTAGTAAGCTTCACTTAACATTTAGTGTTTATTTCATGTCAATCGGTTCATAAATAAAAAAGTTATGTCAATTTAAAGAATCACGGCGAACATTTGTTAAGGAATTCTATCAGAGTACGTACACGCCTCGCGCCTGTGCGTCCGTGGCTATATAAAGCGCGCTGAGAGCCGCGCCGCTGCCATAATTCCGATCCAGCCCTTGCTGCCCTCTCCCAGCGACGCCCTAAGCCGAGGTCCGTACCCCACAGGGGGTGCCCTTAGCGTGTAGTCGCTTAGTTATTAAGTTTATATTGTGTAGTTAAGTTTATAAGTGTATTATGCCCTGACTGGAGGCCTTAATTTATTGAGGCATCCACAGGAAAGCCCGGTTAAGCAGTCGACAACCGCTCAGGTTGAACTGCGAGATAACCATTTCACAAAAAAAAACATAACGCCCCACTGCCATAACGATTCAGTTATTCGTAGCGAACGCACGTATGTATCCAGAGTATAGGCGAATAGTTGGATTCGATTATTGCGATTCACTTGAATACTGACTGTTTGCATTCAATTCATTCAAGAATAGCACCACCCCATACTACCCGTGGGTGACGTAAAAGGCGACTAAGGGGCGTACCGGAGAATGGGCAGCAGCGTTCTCTATGCATTCCACCACCATACCATACTGCGATCACCAACCCGCCTGCCAAGCGTGGCGATTATGGCAAACCTCCCCTTTCGGGGGAGGCGCCTATGTCCAGCAGTGGACGTCTTTCGGCTGAAATGATGATGATATTTGAGGGTTTGTAGGTTAGGTTCTTTTTCTTAATTTTCTTTAAAATTTTGTAAATAAATATTGTAAGTATTTGGTATAGGTTAGGCGGTTCTTTCCTTGATTTTTGGGGTATTTACTTATCTTAATTTTTATTTAGGGTTCGTAAATAAATATTGTAAGCATTTTTTATTGGTTTGGCATTTCTTTCCCTGATTTTCGGTATACCTACTTATCTTAATTTGTATTTAGGGTTTGTATATAAATATTATAAGTATTTGGTATAGGTTAGGCATTTCTTTTCTTGATTTTCTTTATTAAGTATAAGTTCCTTAGCTCAGGTTAGTAATTAATTTTTCTAGCAATTCTTTTGTTTTATAAAGTTAGTACGTTTGGTTTACACGTATTAACACTTATTACTTAAACTGTGATAATTTTAGACTGTATAATAATCTGTATTTTAGACTATAATAATCTGTAAATATTTATAAGTTAATTGTTTACGATAGTACGTGTTTACTAAATAACTGTGTGTTAAGTAGTAAGCACTGTTTTATTGTAAGAATGCCTCGAAGAAGATCCAACCTCTCCCAATGTAGCAGAAATGCTAAAAGGATGTGATTAGTTCGATTACAGGAATCTGAGGAAGGTCGTGAGGCAAGGCTCTCTGCAACTCGGGAACATCAGGCTAGGTTTCGTGATACTGATAGCGGAATTCGTCTGAGTTCTCAGAGTGTTCGGACAGCAAATGCTCGGTCTCAGGAAACACAGGAAGAACGAGAAATACGTCTCACTGCCGATCGTGAAGCTCAAGCACTATTGCGTGAGACTGAGAATTTCACTGATAGGGAAATTCGCCTGAGTTCTCTGAGGGTTCGGACAGCAAATCCCCGGTCTGTAGACGGTATATGTAATTCAAAATATGCTGCCCGAAAAGTCACTATTCCACGCGGACGAAGTCGCGGGCACAGCTAGTATTAAAATATAAATTCAAAACTCACTCTATCTGTATGTTACCTTCTCACGCCTAAACCATTGAACGGATTTCGATCAAATTTGGCAAGAAGATAGATGGCATCGTTTTTGTCCCGGTAACACGTCCCCGTGGGATAATTTCCGACATCCACGCGGGCGGAGCCGCGGGCAGAAGCTGGAAATTATATAAAACGAGATGCAGTGAACAGACCAAGAGAGGAAATGGATTTGCCTCCAATCGAGTGCTTCTGCTTTTATACATTGTTCGTGCCGTTCGATTTCGAAAATACATTTATTTAATTAATTTAATTGCAAAACAACTGCTTTGGCTTATGATTTCATAACAAACTAGCTGACCCCGGCGATCTATACGTCATCATAATCAGCCTATACCTACTGTTCCCAGATCTAGGACACAGGCCTCCTCTCTGTGAGAGGGAGTGTGCCATAATCCACCACGCGGGCCCAGTGCAGGTTGGTAGATGTCACATGTCTTCGAATTTTTGGCTCTAGAATATGTAGGTTTCTTCACGATGTTTTCCTTCACCGTTTTGAGAGCAGTGGTGATGAAGTAATTTACACAAAGTAAAGCGCCTGTCTGGGTTCGAATCTACGACCTAGAACTCTTAAGTCACGGCCGATACCACTGGGCCACCACTGCTGTCTACGATCTACGTACCGCCTCAGAATCAAGAAATTTTGTATGAGAAAATTAATTATCTTAATTTTTTTTTCTTTCGTGATTTTTTTCCCATGTTTTAATAGTTATTCTACTATTCGGGGCGGAGACAAATCCATCAAATCAAAGATCATAAAAATTGTTATAGCCGTTCTTGAGTAACTGAAATAAATAAATTACAAAAAAATAATAATAATTAATTACTAAAAAATAATTATTATTATTATTATTCTTTAATTATTATATAATTATTTATAATATAATTAATTATTATATAATTATTTAATATTATTATTAAAAAAAAATAATAATAAATGGTGTAACTAACCCGACTTTGTTTTATTTATATGTATAGATAGAAGAAGTTAATAAGACGTGCAATTGATATTATTTTAAATATTTCCTTTATTTCAATGAATATATAAAAATATACATGATTAATATTAGTATTTCCTTTACCTACATTTGTATTGGAAGAGCGGAGTCTCCTAACACAGGCTGATCTCCCAATCACTAGTTAGGTTAAGGTTCACATGTACAAATAAAAAAACATTTTTGTATTTTTTATGTGTTGTAATAATAATCTGTATAAAACTTTTTCGCCCATTAGCCCGGATTATCTTCGAAACCCTTAGGCAGACATTATTAGCAAAATATAGCGTCTGTCTTGTGATCGTTGTATCAATATATCAGTAATATTAGCTTAACCCAGTTTATTGTTTATAGCACTATAGCCTAAACAGTATTGTCGTAACTAAAATAGTTATTTTGACATCAAAATTGCCTGGCCTGAAAATATTTAAAACTAAGTTGCGCTTATCGTGACGATATTATCATGGACGATATTATATTATCGTCGACGCCATGGCATCACGATAAAATAGGGAAGTAACGTATGGAAATATAATATATTTATGAATCCACGGTAACGTTATAACGTACAGTCAGCAACAAAAGTCGATTAACATTTATGTTTTTTTAATTTCAGTTGAACAAAATATTAACACTTCAGTTTTTTTAATCTCAGTTATTGAGCAAAATATTTGTTGTTTCTGCTGCAATTTTAAACAAATATTTTGCTCAATAAATGGAATTTAAATAAATTAACCGTACCTACACGCATTTTCGTATATTTTATGGACATGGGCGTCCACTTTAATAACGTCACGTTAAAAATGTAGGTAATGTTCGAAATTAATATGCAAAACGTTTCTTGCAGTTTGCATATAATACATAATAATAGTTACCTACATATCTGGTCTAGGGCGGCAAATATCTAATCAACTAACAGCAAGCCCGCATTTGAAATTCAGGCAACAGGTATGTAGGTACATAAGTACTTAGTGATGAGAAATTAATTACCTAATGAAAAATAAATAAATCAACACTTTACTTTATTTTTAATACGGCATGAGTACATTTTCACATTCGTTTGTTCGTGCTAACGAGAATTGAAAAATGAATTAACAACTACAATACAAAGCTGCACCCTCAGTTTTCATGCGAAGGATTTTAAAATAAAATCCTGGTCCATAACTTCATATATTTGAAAATTATCTGCTCGACACAGTAAATGACGCAATGAAAGTTGTTGAATTGCCCTGATTGCAATTGTTATCAGGTATGTTACGCTACTACCCCACCGCCGTAACTCGCGGTAAAGGCTTTATGCTCTCGTCTAAACATCGACGGCTAATGATCATGTAAATTGGATAGGTAAGTACAAGATACAATACGATGTTTAGCGACCGCCGGCGTAAAGACAAACATTAAATCAAATCGTATCTACCAACATATCGTATATTGTTGACACAATAATACACACCATTCCTATTGACTGACACAATATCCCCATTATTATATTGCCACTGGCGTTTTGGTTAATTGGCGACTTGTAGTGTACCTTATATCTTAACGTTTGAGTAATAACAAGTTGAGTTTTTGTGTTTTTGAGGTCACGGGGTCAAGCAAGACGTTATTAGGTTCTTGTGTTGCTCCAGTGTACCTGGCAAACAGCGATAGATAGAGTCGGCTGAAATAATAATATCGTATTGTTCACTTTATGTCTGCAGTTTTGTCACCAATGTTTCTGCTCCATGTTTGCTACCTTGGCATCATCACAGATAGAGTGCAGTTAATTTTTATTGGCTTCCTCTAGACTTCTAATCAATATATTATTAGGACAAAATCTAACTGGACTAAAAGTAAGTGAAATCGATTATTTTATTCTGAACTAAACCTTCCCTGTTTGGACTAAATCAAGAATATCATACGCATGATATACGAGAAAAATAATAACAAATATAAATAACAAAACTCTAAACAGAACAACAAATTGCGTGTTTAAAATAGAACGAACCAGTTGAAAACATCAGACCGTGAAAGTGGGTCAGCATGACTAGTGGGCGAGCAATATGTCACTACATACACATTACTGCAATCTTCCATCCAATACGTTATTGCACCAATGAACGGTGCCCTCCAGCCACAAGTTAGCCGCTGATTTGTTTATCTCTGCAACACAAACACCAAACACGTACTGGTTCGTCAACAAACATGCCGAGTCCGTTTCAAGCTTTCCCAAAACAACGGCCTCTAACTAGACGTCAAATATGGACGTTTTGTTTATAGAAAGAAGAAAAAGATAAACGATGGCCATGTTTTCTGATTAGACAAAGACGGCAATAACAAATGCGACAGAACGATTCGTTAGTGCCATTGTAATGTCATACAAATCATGCTTTTGTTGGAGGGATAAAACCTGTGGATAAAACAGTCATGAAACTGAAAATTGTTAAACTCTTTTTTTTGTTTGATTTGATGAGTTTGAGTATCATCAGCAGTTCATTACGCCAATTCTCACTTCGGGTGGTAATTACATGTGTTTTGTAAATGTAAAATTACAATAAAACTATCGATGTAAAAATCCTTACTAATATTATAAATTCGAAAGTAACTCTGTCTGTCTGTATGTTACATTTTCACGCCTAAACCACTGAACGGATTTCGATAAAATTTGGCAGAGGGATAGATTGCATCCCGGAATAGCACATATGATAGTTTTTATCGACATACCTCGCGGGCGAAGCCGCGGATGGAAGCTACTTAACATATATTTTTGGAACGAAGGAGCTTTGCGGTAGGAGTAAAATGGGAGAAATCGTCACGCAACGAAAAAGCGTTCCATGCGACTTTTCAATTGGAATAGAAAGAGATAGTGAGAGAGAGAGACAGTTTACATGGTTTTCGAGGGAACTGAAGCCAATAATGAGGTCAAAAAGAAAATCCAAGATAGTGGCTGTAATAACGCTCCAAGACAGACTTCGCTGAGGTTAGCGATAAGATTCCAAGGCTGATGGAACTCGGCGGGTCACACTTATAGGATGCATCAAGACAGATGCACTGGGATTCACAGTCACACAGTTGGTGCCCAAAGACGGGCGTCGTCACCGAGGTAGGCCTAAGAATCGCTGGGGTGGTGGACTCGTTCCTGACCGTTTGCCTGGAGAAGGCACAGCATAAAAAATAAAAGGTAAGCGAGAGCAAAAATTGGAAAATAAAAATTTAAAAAGGTATAACATACCGCTTTCCGAGTTCTTTATGGAGGCTTGTGTCCTTAACGCACGGAGCGGACAGTTGTGTGAAGTTATTGCGACGTTCATGAAGTGTGAGATCATTCCTTAGCATGTACGAGTAGTATTGTTGATACTGTCGCTCCCTTTGAAAATATTTCAGAACACACAGAAACAGGGTATTTTATTGAATAATCGATTAGGATTTTCAGTTTCGAACTTTCCAACATATTACATGGATATCTTCCATATTAATTTAGGTATACATTTGTTTAGATTTAGTAGTTAAGTAATAAACATTTTCCGTAAAATTTCCACAGCTAATGGGTATAGGTACCTATTAAGGACCTAAAGCCTGCCCTATAATCTCTCGGCCAAAGTCAGCGGAAACATGATTACAATGAATGTTCGGACGTGTTCATATGATCTATAGTTCGGACTGATAAGTAAAACGATACACTTTTTTTTTTTTGCGGATGTGAAATCATCAAATGACTCCTCCCGCTCTAAACCCATCCGTGTTCCTTCCTTAGCCCTTTGTGTTCCGGGCCAGCGGTAACCCTTTCGGACAATCCTGCTGACCCGGCAGGCTTCGGACCTAAGGGGCCCCTTCCTCGATGCTACACTTACAAACGATACACTTGACTTAACGAGGGAGAATAACCCTCTCCAACCAGCAGCCCTTCACTAAGCTAAGTTAGAAAGAAAAGCTAGTATTTAAGTACCTAATTAACTCATACTCAAATGCATTCGAGAGCAATGAATTAGGATCACATAAAGATATATAAAAGTCTCAGAAAGTAAGAAGCTTTATGAAATTAAATTGTGTTTAATAGACAATTAAATATTCCTTAAATGAAAGTAATAAAATGTATGCGACACTTAAAAAAAAAATACTTTTCTATTTTTGTTATAAGATGAGTGTAAGCTGTGGTGGTTACCTGTAATTGAGTGTGTATTACAGGATAATATATATTATACTAATTCTATAATGGTAAAAGATAATTGTAATGTATCTCGTTGGTAATCCTTAAATAAATAAATGAGATTGATTATTTTTTTGTTTAAAAATAACATAAACAAAAAAAGAACCAATCTCATCTTAAAACAAAAGAAAACTATTATTTTTTCCACCACTTTAAAATTTTATTGAGTTTTAGTACTTTGTATTACCCCCTCGCGCTGTCATCACTGCGGTTAAGCGGTGTAGCTTGCTGCACACCAAATTTCTTATACGATGTTGCGGAATATTCTCCCATTCCTCTACTAGCGCAACTTTGAGCTCTTGAAGCGTGATCGGGGAAAGGTTTCGGTGTCTCACACATCGTCTAAGCTCGTCCCAAGCATGATTGATTGGGTAGAGGTCCGGGCTGCGTGCTGGCCACTCCATACAGTTAATGTACACCTCTAGTCATTCACAGTTTCACCAGTATGACGCAGATAGCATCTTCTTCCAAATTGACCATAAATAGACAAACGTATTCGTTTAGTATATTTCACTAGTTATAGTGCCGTTTTTATTACCATTAGCTCTGTGCGACTCTTTGCAGAAATTCCGGCTCATACAAGTACGGATCCACTGCCATAGGCCACTTTCTCTTCGATGTATGCTTGCTTGAATCGCTCCTCTGGTGTTCTATACACTCTTGTTCTTCCGTCGTTCTTATAGAGCATAAATCTTGATTCATCTGAGAACATAACTCTTGAGCAATCTTCAATACTCTAACTTAAGTGGTTCCGGGAATATATTAATCTCGAAATATATTCCCACGCTCCAATTTAGAGCCGTTTGTAGGTCTTAATGGTTTTAAATTTGCTTCCGCAAGTCGTCGTCTTACAGGCCATGCACTTGCGTTACTTCCTCCGAGGCGTCGGAACTGATATGTAAGTGCAGTTCCTGTGAGAAAGCAGTTTAGAAGCATTGTGTTGACCAAGTATCGATCTTCTCGTGCTGTGGTATACCTGGCCCTGCCTATTCCTGGTCTGCGGTTTTCTCGTAACGTCGGAGAACTCGTTGTACAGTTGACAGCAACACACCCACTGTCCTTGCTGTACTACGCTGACTCCGGCCGATTTCCAGCATTGTGAGAATTGTGGCGCTTTCTTCCGGTGTAGGCGACATTATAACTGCTTCAATAATGAATATTGATTATCAGAAACGCTGTTTACATACCATTTTTATGACAGAGTAGAAACAAAAGCAAAAACAGATGCAGAAAATTCGTAGTTCCATTTACAAAAGTCCCATTTTTTATTTTGTCATTTTTGATAGCATAAGTTTACAGTACTAAAAAGTTTTATTACTTTCATTTAAGGAATATTTAATTGTCTATTGAACACAATTTATTTCATTAAGCTAGCATTCTTAGTTTCTGAGACTTTCAGGTATCTTTATGTGACCCTAATTCATTGCTCTCGAGTGTATTTACTTCATAAATATGGTAACAGTTCTGTTACAAAAGGTTGTACCTAACATGAACTCTGTAAGGGTAAAAAGTAGGACAATAATATTTAAAATGTCAAAAAAGTTCGGATCACTTCTTAATTAAATATGCGTTTACACAATGCTTTTAAACGATAGTTCAACGAATATGAAACATAATATGCACGAATAAACACAAAAACAGCAGCACGATAAAAAAAAATAGGGTTGAAGTTTCTGCGAAACGAAACTTGATCCACAATGGAGATCAGTTTCGTTATTAATAAAAATTTAAACACGCACCAAAAATGCAGTTTTTTCCGACACTTCCGCTCGTTTTTATTGGTATGAACACTGGGTTGAAGGCTAACAATCAGCTCTGTGGAACTTTACGGCGTAGTTAAGGCGCGACTTAAACTCGTGCTACTTATACTAAACGGTCGTGTGCATGAGACCTTAGGTTAATCTTTTATCGGTTATAAAAAATAAAGCCACCAATCACCAAAATGTCACCATGATCTACCAACATGATGATATTATGAGAATATAATGCGTATATGCGTATATAATGTGCGTAAAAAGTTAACAGTCTTAAAATAATATGTGCGGAATGAAACAAAGTGCATCAAAAAAGAGTAAGAAAGATAAATACATTAAAAGGCACTCCACCACTAACGTGGAGGTTATCTAATGCATACCATAATCAGCATATAATGAGCCCACTGCTGGGACAGACATCCTCTCTTCGAAAGGCAGTGCGTGGATCCAGTGCGAGTTGGTAGATGTCACATGTCTTCGAATTTTTAGTCCCAGGACATTACTAGGCCTGAATACAGTTCAGTTTTAAATCGAGTTTCATTCCAGAACACGGGCTTTAAATATCAATTAAGTTGAGTTCCTGTCTGAAATTACAAAGAAGTCTTCATTCACCATCATCAAGAAACAATTAACTAGCGATTACGACTTGAAATACCATTTTAACTTGAACACTTAACACTAACTTAATTATGAATCAAAATATAGGTATATATAGTTCATTCAGCAGCTAGCAAAGATAATTTTATTTGCTTGTGAGTATTCGCTTCGTAATAATTTTATATCTATATATTACTGAGCACAACTCGCGACTGTAGCAAAACGAAATACAGTGAGTAATATGAAACCAAACCTTTCATGTAAATACTTTGCAAATCCTCAGTTAGGAGTGCTCCGGTATGGGGAAATAAAGGATATATGCGAAAATGTTAGTGTACCCGACAAATTTCAATAATAAACTTAATTTGGCGCCGAAACACACTAATTTTAACATGGATTTTTGAAATTCTTCATGCTTTTGGCCTCTCTTGTTTTGCCTTTTTGTATAATAAAGCAATGTTTTAGTTTAGTCGGTGCGTTGTTACGCAACAATTTAACAGAATTGGGGCTTTGTTGCAGACAAAAACAAAGTTCAAGACGTTTGTCTCAACGCGTAGCGGTTTTGTAGCTGGCGTAGCGATTATGTAGCGGTAGGAGCGGAGCGCTACGTCGCAGCTACGGCGTAGTCAATAATACTCGCGCATCAGTTATGGAGGCCGATGATCCCCGACTGCACCAGAAGGAGGGTTATGTTTTTCGAGTGTATGTATGTATGTTTGTATGTATGTATGTATATTTCTTTGGCACGCTCTGTAGCCTAAACGGCTTGATCGATTATTACCCGACTGCGTCAGAAGGAGGGTTATGTTTTTCGAGTGTATGTATGTATGTTTGTATGTATGTATGTATATTTCTTTGGCACGCTCTGTAGCCTAAACGGCTTGATCGATTTCAGCTTGAGAGGTGCCGTTGGATTCGTCTTAATTGTGAGAGTGACACTGGGTATATCAAAATTGAAAAAAAATTAAAATGGCCGATTTTAGGCGCAATATGTCTTCAAAAAAAAATTTTTTTTTCTCGAAACCTGTCGAGTAGGGTATCAAAATAAAGGGTTTTAAAAGGCGATTACAAATATATATATAACTTATATGGTTAAAAGTAATTCGAAGTGACAAATCGTAAAAAACACGTACCAAGAACTAAATCGTTTGCGAAATCTTTCACATTTGTAAACTAAAAAGCTGGAAATAAAAAAAGTAATTTAAAAAATAAAAAAACCCGACTGCGAAACTGAAAAGCAACAAACAAGCCCATTTTAAATTAAATAAAAGTTGGAAGCAGGCGGGACCCATACCATTTTTATTATATTTTCTATTTCAAATGGGTCCCGCCTGCTTCCAACTTTTATTTAATTTAAAATGGGCTTGTTTGTAGCTTTTCAGTTTCGCAGTCGGGTTTTTTTATTTTTTAAATTACTTTTTTTTTATGCATGTTAATTAAGTTTCTGCATACAAGGTGTGAGAAGTAGCTAGTTCAAGAAACCATAATTATTTATGGACTTTTACAGTAAAAGACGAGCTCCTTAGAAAACGACATAAACGCACAGAATTCCTTTAACTATAAAATTGTATTATTTTGTAATAATGATGTGTTCATTGAGGCATTGACCCCATGTACTAATTACAATCTTATTTCAAATAATTGCAACATTTGAAACTCACGGATGGTAATCAAAATAAAACAAACAAAATAATACTCTTTTAAATTGATATTTTCCCACAAACGTATGCGGAGAAATGAAAGTCATGATAGAAATTCAAGTATTTTAAGTTTTGTTTAAAATATTATTAAGTCTTTGTCCGTGCAGGGCCACATTTTATCCATCTCCTTATTGTACTGTTCACCTTATAGAAATCTAAAGTTAAACGAAGGCGGACAGACCAAAAGGTGACTTATAACAAAAAACTACATAAGAAAAGCTCTAAAACTAATTCTGCAGTACGTACACGTAGAGGTCAAATGAGTTCAACGACAATTGGCGTTTCAAGTGACCGATAGACATTCTATATGTTAAGAGCTCCTAGTTCAGGTGGATCGCCCTCGATATATTTGTATCCTAGCACTAATACAGTTAAATGATTGCTGGTTCTACACATGAAACTACAATATGCAATGCGATACTAAGGATAGAGCTGTATGAACCAAATTGGACGAACTTGAATAATTAATTATGTTGATCTCTGTGTTAGTATGAAACTGTAAGCGCTGCTTCATAGTGTGGCTTTTGATGGAGATAAATACTGGTTTGAATACTAAGAAGGTACCTATACTGTTTTTATTTGCTTTATGGATATTTTTTATTACACTATTATTTAGTACACTTGGTAATTCTTAAAGATAGTTCACTATAGACCAATCTGAAACCATTAGATATCGAGAAGGTTATAAGGAAGTGCGTCCTCGATTTTAGAGTTGAGAAAAATCGGATTACCCTGTATAATCTATACCCTTGCGTCTGTCCGTTCACGACAGTGTGTATGCAATCCGGGCAGCAAAACATGATTGCGTGTAGAAGTCGTACACGACTTTATGTTTTGCCGGAAGCAACACCACGGCGTGACGTGCGCCGTGTGTACGTCAGCGGTCCACTGACGTAAGTACGTCAAATATAGTCAGTCGGTGTTGTAGTTTGCGGAATAACACACAAAGGCTTGAGAGGGATTAATTACATCGATTGATGGATGAAAACAAAGCACTTTTCGTTTCTGAATATAGTATTCAGAAACGAAAAGTGCTTTGTTTTCACCAGTAACATCCCATATAATAGAAACTGTCAACCTAATCAGTGATTAGGTACGTTAAAAGAAATCGAAATAAGTTATGCGCTGGATGAATAGCAGTCATGACAATCGTGCATGCACTTCTATTCTGTAATTTAGATATTGCGTATGACAAAATAAACAAAACGAGGAACTAATCCATTAAAAATTGCTATGGCTTCGAAACGAATGTCGTTAGAATTATTAAATACCACTGTTTCCGTAATATCTTAAATATTCTAAAACAATATTTAAATTATGAAGCATCTTCCTGGTAATCGCAAGGGTTGTGGCACTCCAACCTTGCTTAGAATGGAATATAAACAGACAATTCTACAAATTAAGCAAAATAGCCCTTTTAATACCGCGTACCTTTAGCCTCACCGTACCTACGTATAAAATTATAATGAAATTAAACTAATTTAATTATGGAACGAGTCGAGACATGGTTGAGAACAATTAAAAAGTCCTATTTATCTTGTTATGTTATACAATTATCGCAGAAAATTTACATCTTCGCAGTACCTACTCAATGAAATATTAATGAGTCTCTCAGAAAGCTGAATGCGAAGCTGTGGTTCGCTGTACATACAGTAAACGGTTGTCTTTTCTTTTTTGTATGATCTCAATCCGTGTAACGGCCAAAACTTTTTTATTTAGTTTTCTTTAGTTTTATTTCTAAGATAACTGTGAACTAGAAAAGTTTAAGTAGGTGAGGCAAACTTATTCAGTAAATTTCGGAACGTTTCCAAGAGTGGGATTAACCAGCCGTGTTTTTTGCGATACCGTTAATAACGAGGTGTACAAGCTGTATAGACTCGATGGAGTAGCGCTTGATATGCAGAAGCTGGATGAAATTAATTTGTTCAATTTTCTCGGTTTTATAAATATTAATAAGGTCACGTGTTCCATCCGCGGTCGTAATACGAGAGGTGTGTTAATGTTAATGGTATTCAACGAGCCGTTAACGTGCTGTTTAATTGTATATTAAAAGTAGAAAAGTTAGGCATAAAAGTATGCCACAACATCTACGCCAGAATTAATGGAACTCCAGAAAAATGACGGCAAAACAGAAATAATACACGCATTTTTTTGCCAACTAATACTGTTCCACATAAACCTGCGGTAAGAAAAACAAAGGCTCGAGCACAACGGCGACATTGATTTCCGCACAGCTATTTATGAGTGGAGGAAGCTCTTGTACCTATAACAATACAATAGTACCCTCGGCCGGCACAGTCAACGGCGTTATTGCGCCACTTACGGCTCGAGTATCTAGAAATGGAAGGGGCTAGAAATTCCAGCGTAATAACAAGCAAATGGCTAGCTAATAATTGAAGCGCTGCAACGCTTGATTATCACTGGGAGCGTTCAGTGTTCTCCGTCGTCAGCGGCTATAGTGCTGACCCAGCCTAATTAGTACGCTGAATAATTGGGTTGCTGCATTACCTTGAGTGCACCTAAACAGAACGTGGTTAAAGATAACTCGCTTAGTCTGCGATCAACTGATCTTTTCTGTAAAAAAGTGAGCTTAAAGTGTGCTGTCATTCCACCTGATGCAAGGGATTGACAGATTTTTACAGAAATAAATCGGCTGTACTTGTCTTTAGACTTTTGTCTGGAAACTTAGTAAAGAGAGTTGTTAGGTTCCACAAACTTTTGTCTAGAATAATAAGTACCTATGCAGAGATTGATTGAAGTAACTTAGTTAAATCGTATCAAGAGTACTCCCACGCTTTGATCCTAAAGAAGATATTATAAGTTAGAACAAAGTTCTAAATTAATTATTGACAGTTAAAACTTTCGCAATAATAGATTCAGAAGGGGCTTCGAGGATTTAATTACATACAATACCGCGACGAATAGTCCAATTGTAATAAAGTTCAGGCTGTGATTGAGTTAACTCGAGCTTTCCAATTATTCAATGTATAACTTACGGGGTCCGCAATCTGATAACTTAGTCGAGTCATACGACAGTCCAAAAACTTCATACCAAAATAGAGCAAGTTTTACTTTTACCATTAGCTAGTTTAGGTTTAAATGAACGGCTCACCAGCACACTGATGTACCCTGATAGGTTTTCGATGTGTGGCTAAACCCAATCATTAAAATAGGCTAAGTTTTTTGGTAATCAATGAAATACGATAATATAATTGATAGTTTTAATTTTTCGCAAAAAATCTATTTTACACATATTTATAAAATATAACAAACAATCAAGACATGCACATTTAATCATATTGGTGCTGAAGTATTACTTACCTATATTTATTTAGCTTTGCTCGTTTCTATATTCTATGCATATCAACTCAGCCTATCGCAGTCCACTGCTGGACATGGCCTCTCCCACGCTGCCTCACAGCACTTTGTCCTCCGCATATATTCTATGGATATATTATTTAGATCCTCGACGAGTTATCTGCCTATCTGATTCAACTCAACGGGCTAATGAAGACAATATAATAATACGACCATCTTTTGTCACAATAAACCTTGAAAATGTACTCGTTATGGAGATTGAGCCCAATATAAACGATTTCCGCGTTATTGATTGATAAAAAAGACTTTGATCTAAGTGAAAAAAAAACTACCAACTCTACTGCAGTAACAACCTGCTTTATATGCGACTTATGATCATAAAACATTTTTTATTGACTTATGGTAATTTATGGGACCGAAACACCCGGAATCTTGAGCTAGGTAAGAACTCCTGTCACTAGTAGACAGCCTTCTCCTATTTATTATATGTTATTTTTGGAAGCCAAAAATTACTTAAATAGGGTACTTAAATAAACTAGCTATTTAGCTAAATAAGACTGCATTGATAACTTTTACTTTTACTTTCTTTTTTATCGTCAGTCCTATGACCATAACTTGTTAAGACTTCGTAAAAATATGAGACTGGCTTGTAACAAATCGTTATTCATTCATAGCTACGTCAGATAACAGTAATTAATAATTGTACCACACGAGGACTAAGAGAAATGAAAACAATCTTTTAAATTACTGCGCTATCTTTCTTGCCTAACGTTTGAAAATCAACGGTAGCGTAAAATGAAAGCTTCATTAAAAGATATAAGTACCAACGGCTAATAAATCTGGTGACAGATCTCAGAGCAGTAAAGTTTTCTCGTTCACTCCCTAACTAATGACTGTTCAACAATTGAACTTCCGAACAATCACATCAAATGTTAAACGCTACTTTCAATATTTAAGAACTCATAAAATATTTCTCATGAAAATATTCAATTCTAGTTTTACGGGATTGTAACATCGGTAAAGTTATGTTACGTTCGTTATTCTACGAATTAAATTTACTTTATTCAACATACAGTTTTTCAACATAGTTTTTCGAATATTTTAGCAACTATACTAAAACAAATTCACAAATCAGAGCTAACGAAGGGAACTTGTGAACGGTACGCTAATGAATAAGGCTGAACGAGTCCGATCTCGACTTTATCTATTCAATTAGGCTGATGGACACCGGTCAATGATCATTTGTAGGCAATCAGTATTATATTATGTGACGACTGCGCAGCTGAAGGTGCGCGGTGTGATAAGCCGGTGCGTGGCGGCCTGGCCAACAAGTCGTGGCCACCTAGCTCGTTAAAAGGCGCTTCGCTCATCTGACAGTAACGATGATCGATGGCTTCGGGACTTCCCCTGTAATATCCGACACCCCCGAACCCACTAAACAGCCGCCTCACACCCCATCAACTCCATTGAGACCCAAAAATTCAGCTAAACCTTAACATGCCAACTACTCCAAGATACAACGTGTTCTAATCAATATACGGTGATTAATATCTAACATTAATTGCGTGTGATTAAGCGTACAAAATGGGGTGCGTATTCAGCCAGAACGCGTTGCAAGCGTTTATGTGAGACACGTCGGCCGCATGGGCCGCGTGTGCCGTGTGGGCCGCCGACAATTTCACCACGTTTACATTGTTACGGAAACGCTCCTATGAATAATTTCATTGTTTACTTACACGACCTTCATTAAGTAACCGCCTCAGTGACAGCTAATCCCATCTTATAATTGTAACGTGTTGTGCCGTCTAATCGCTATCAATTGATTATATTAATATGAGAGAATTTGCTAGAAGCTTTAGAAAGTAATTATTTTGTATAAAAACGGGATTTCCACCTATGAAGATAACACTGGGCGTAAAAAATAAAATTCGCATCATCGTCTTTTACGATAACCTTAAGTAGACGCGAAAGACACTTGAGCGTCTTATAACGAGGTCATGAAAAAGAACGGTGATCGGTAGGTCATGCCCTTAAGCGCGAAAGTATCTAACAAAAACACTTAAATACAAATATACATAAGTACATTTGCATATAGTGCTGATGGAACCCCAAGTCTTCTTGACTCTTCGGGGCGCCGAATTTAATGGAGCTAGTCCTAAAACATCAAATGATGTTTACGTCCTTATACCCTTAAAGCTGCCAAGGGAAAATGTTAATGGTAAATAATTCGACAATTCAAGCTTCTTCGTGAAGCTCTAGGTTTAACTGGACATTAAATTATTTAAACATATTCAAACTTTATTTCCATTGCTAATTCGAGAAATTATTATACTTTTATTTTTCTGACAGTTAAATACTTACAGTAGGTACGTTGCGGTTCGCGCTTCACCGACTACATAGTGTTGTTTTGACAGAATTAAAAAAAAAATGATTATAAGCACACTTTAAACACACCACGCCACAGACACGCCTTACACACACCACACACACATCACACAAACATTGCACATTTACGTCTCGAGCCCCAAGATATAGACTAACTGTCTAGTTTGGGTCTCTCTGGCAAAACATATATCGTAACCTAGCTATAGGTAGTATTGTAAGCTACTTATGTCATCTCGACTCTGTGAAACTGCTTACTGTATTACCTGGACAATAAAGTATTTCTATTCTATTTCAGACCTTACATAAATTGTCATCAGGTAACACAGAACAAGCGTTTCCATTCACTAAATCATTTACACATGTCTACATTTGTTTGTTAAGTTAATTAACTTTGTTTTTAAGAAGCATAAGGTTAACTAATAATAATTTATGGTATAACCATACCACACATATACCATGGCTAAATAATATAATCTCTAGTTATGTAACTAGTTTCTTTTCGTAATCTAAATCCCCTCCAACTTTTAAAAGGCTATTAAAGCACCATATTTTGAAAATGTATAAGTTCTAAGGTTTTCCTAATGTTTTTTGTTTTTTTATTTTATATCTTAATTTTAGTTTCTCCCAGCGAAACCGACGCTTAACTTAATAATTATTACGTTATTCCTCATAGAAGTGAATAATTGTAATCTTTTTCAGTAAAATAAAGTAGGTATTTGAAACCATAAGTTTTTTTAAACGAAAAGCTTCATATCCTCATGAATAGAAAAAAAATATAGTACAGAGACGCACAACAAGGAGTCTATACTTCAATATACTTAACCTAATGAATTAAAATTACCGTCACAACAATAAACATTTTATATTTATTTAAACTCTCATTACGTATTTCATTTAACACAGATGTGTGTTACTGTCGCATTTTGTATGACATCAATTAAGCATGTTACCTCGTTTCATACCTAATTAGAGTGCAGCCATGCATAAATGTATCTGTGCGTAATTTAATTTTGTCAATGAAATTAATGAATGTGCAATGATTGCGTTTGAACTTAGCTTTAAATAATACCGCTAAATAACGACTATTATTGTAATTTTGCGGGGAAGCTGAAGGCTTTGTATGATTACCAAGTAACGGAAATTATAGATTAAAGAGAAAGGCACGAGTGACATTTAACTTTGTCGGAAATGTTTCCGCCCACTTAAGAATTCAAGGGTCATGACTTGACACGTGGTGGTCCACAAGCCTACCAAATAGCTATTTTAATTAATATCAATTTACATGTACTTCACATGATCTGACCTAGATTATGTCTGGCCTTTCTTTTCAAAGTAGTCAGATAGGAAACGCCGACCTCACCTAGTTTTTAAAATATGATTGACGTATAAAAGTCTTTGTGCAGACCTACTTGCAGAAATAAAATGTGTGCATTTACATTTACCTATCATTTGAAATCCAAGAAGAATGTTCCATAAACATTATAAAAACATATCCACTAAGAATATGGCTCTTGTATTTTGGTTCGAAGGGGTTAATAACGGCCGAAAGCTGGAAAACCGCCATAAAGGAAGCTGTGATTGGATTCCAAGATAGGTAGGTCTAGTCTATGTTGTCGTGGGCTCTATTGATCGGAACTGAGCAGTCTCGATTAGTAAAAATAGATGTAGCAGGTAAAGCTCCGAAATTCTCTGTGTATGTATGTATGTACGGTCACCAAAGGAGATAAGTAACCAAGGTTATAAGGTAGTAACCAAGTTTGTCGGATAAAGTTGAAGTTTAGTAAGAAACCGATTGATGTTTTTGAATAAAATTTGATTTGATAAATGAACTGTTTTTTTTTACTATTAATTAAATTAATTAATATTCGTAAACATCCATCGGTTTCTCCAACGACCCTGGTTACTTGTCTCCTTTGGTGACCGTACATTGAGACATAATATCAATTCATATTTCCCTTTCACTCGCTAGGACGTAGGTACTCGTAAGTCACAGGGAAATATGAATTTAATAGATAGGTACTGTTCGGGGCCTATCGACCGTGTCAACATAGCAAATAGGATTCCATTCATGAGGAATCACATTAAAAAAGCAGTTTATTTTTAACGACTTCTAAAAGAGATCTGGTTTTCTATTGAACTTTTATTTAGTATTAGTTTTTATTTGTTTAAACTTTTTGCCCATCGCGCATCGCTTTTTTAGTTTATAAGTAAGTAGTGCCGAACAAAGACACAATTTGAGTAAGAATTTACTCTAGTTACCTGTATACAAGAGGTAATATTAACAACGTACAACAACGTTTACGTTTAGGTACTTATTAGTACCTTTAAAATTAAAGGATTTAAACGACAATATGCACAGGTAAGTACCTACATGTTGTCTGTGTGGTGCCGGACTTAAAGAATTGCACCACCCCTTACTTCCCGTGGGTGTCGTAAAAGGCGACTAAGGGTCTTACCGGAGAATGGGCAGCAGCGTTCTCTATTTATTCCACCATCATACCATACTGCGATCGCCAATCCGCCTGCCAAGCGTGGCGATTATGGCAAACCCCCCCCAAAACTGGGGGAGGCCTATGTCCAGCATTGGACGTCTATCGGCTGAAACGACGAAGTACCTATTTAGGTAATTTAATGTTGTAGGTAATTTATTTAGATACAAACCGAAATGACTTACCTACAACATTACATTTATTAGTGAGGACTGCCCGAGAGACGAGACACGAGGCACATTCTGCAGTGATTGGATATTGATTGGATATTGCATAGGATGCTGAATTAAACTAGTGAGCTGCCCACACCTTTGAATGGAGAGATTCAATACGGGACCCTTATGTCTCTGATGGCATTTCAATGAGTTTACGATTGAATGCGCCCAATATTTTTATTGGATATCCGCGTAAAAAAAATTGTATAAAAAAAAAACAAAGCCCTACCTGGCAATATTTCTGAAATTCGTTCTATTTGGATATTTAAAGCTATCTTTACTATGATCTCCTAATCTGTAAAACTACCAACGAATCGGTAAAACCTGAATAATTTAGTGTTGAAAATCAAACGTAAGCGAACAAGTTTGCATGATTTTAAAATAAAGACCAAATATAACGGTCGGTTTTTTCCAGTTGTTACCTTCGTGGAAATGATGGTTTATGAAGCATAGTCACGCTCAGCAGTTCGATGGCAAATGATACTATTGGGCATAATAGGAATACAAGCATACACTGCACTGTAGGTACATTTATCTACTTACAAAAAGCGCATTGAACTGGGGCATGGCATTTCATACAAACTTTCAAGCCCTTATTTTCCGAAATGAGTAAACCGATTTTAATGAAACTTCGTACGCATAAGCAGGATACAAAGGTCTAAAAAGTTAGTAGAAAACATTTTCGAAAAATAATGATACAGCCAAATTAGACCGATTTTAAATAATCCATAGAAACAGATATTTCCAGTTATCTTTTTTTAAATAAGACATTTCGAAAATGTTCTCTACTAACTTTTTAGACCTTTGTATCCTGCTTATACGTATGAAGTTTCATTAAAATCGGTTCATTAGTTTCGAAAAATAAGGGCTTGAAAGTTTGTATGAAATGCCTTACGGCGTAAACGCTCTTAATAACGTTCGCAGTCTAATCTCAGTCTCAATCTGTCAAAAAAACCTCTAATTTACCGACATTTTTGACTAGTTTTTGACGTTGATTGTCGCTGAGTTGAGATTTCGACTAGATTTTGAACGTCTTTTAGTACTTATCTAATCAAGTAATGAAGATTTATGTGTATCTGATTGTAGTGCTTTTAAACGGATAATTTTCATGTATCAGTCAAATTAGACAAGTCAAAGAATTCGCAATTTAATCAGTTTTACTCGTAAGTATAAAAAACAATTTGTATTTTTTCTCTTCATTTTGTAGGTTCTGCTTATACTTGGTTACAAATTCAAACTTTTATTATAAAACTAGCTGACCCGGCCGAACTTAAATTAAATTAAAAAAATTAAATATAATTTATTTTATTTTTTTCCCCTTATTTTAATAATTATTCTGTTATTCGTTCTTGAGTTATAAATGGTGTACTCGCCCGACTTTGTTTTAAATTAACTACTATAGATATCTTGACTCTAACCGTTTTGTAAATTAACATGTCCTATGTAAGAGAGCCAAGTGATCTGTGACTCAGGACCCTCCTATCTCAGAGACCTTTCTCTATTTATGATTATGATTATTATTGATTTTCTCTATTTATCTAGGTACCAATTGTAGGTATCTAATCAAAATGTACAAAAATATAAAACTCTAAATATTATGGGGGTTCTCATATAAAATTATCCCAATTTATCAAGGAATACCCAATTATGTCATAGGAAAAGTTCATAAAACTATCTATTTAGGAAGTTGGCTAACAGCGTATAAGCCAACTTCCTAATACTTATTCAGTTTTTTTGTCTTTTCATTATTTCTTACTTATTTACCTAAACAAGTTTTGACCTTTGGGTAATGACTTAATCAGAAAAGCTTAAGTAACTCAAGAATATTGATGAGAGTTTATCATCTACCAACTTTAAAATCCTCATTTATATGGAATCTGGAAATAATACGCCTTTTTTTTTTTTTTGCGGATGGGAAATCACAAATGACTCCTCCCGCTCTGGGTGGAGCGGAAGGGAGTGTCAGACTCTTACTGACTAAAACCCACCCGTGTTCCTTCCTAAGCCCTTTATGTTCCGGGCCAGCGGTAACCCTTTCGGACAATCCCGCTGACCCGGCAGGCTTCGGCCCTAAGGGGCCCCTCCTCGATGCTGACATCTCTTTGAGGCGCGCGTGGAACACCTACGCGCCGTCCGGCACGGGCCTGGTCCTGATCGGACGGTGAGCTACCCATTACTCACCGCCCGCAGGCCCGCGCCTACGGTGGCCGGGAGTCGTCACGCGGCTCCCGACGCCTGGGGCGTCCCCCGCGGCGAAATAATACGCCTGCCTACCCATTGTGCTGCAAAAGGGTCAAGTGGCATTTACAAATAACAAATCATCGGTACTGGACAAGAGTTTTGAAATTGCTTACAAAGTTAATTACGAATTAATATTATAAGGAACTTGGCAAAAAGTTATATAAATATTTAAATATTTATATCTAATCTAATAAAAACAAAATCTGATGTTATTAAATCTTTAAACCTTCTTACTGTCATTTTCGTTTTTATTATCCCGGTAACATTGTTATAACTCTACGCTAAGGTAGATAAAGTTCAAATACTTTTACACAAAACAGGGTCTGAGCCTAAATTGGGAACCAAATCCAGCTAAAGGATGTATCGCATCCCGGATTATGTTCCCAATTTGATACCCATTTTACTTACTTGTATCGTAATATTTTCGTAGTGCTTCGTATATAAACTTATTTCACACCAGTTCTGCCCGCGACTTCGTTCGCGTGGAAGCAGGAAGACACCACAATATACTAAAAAAATAAGAGCCACATATTCATAAAACTACAAACGTAAGCTGTACCTATACTACGTTTGTAGTTTTGGTCTCAGTGGCTAAAATATAAAGAGAGTCAGGACTAGTTACGCGGGAGCAAGCGGCATACAGCTGTCCGTGTGAGAAGCAGTTCGTCTTGAGGTCGACACCCGCAGCCTTCAGTAGCAATTTCCTATTGCTTACGAAATTTTTCGTTTTTAGAGAATTAAAGAAAAAATAAAAAAAATAAAAGTATAAAAAAAGTACCTACTAAGTATTATATTTCATTGCGCCGGCGCGCATCGCCCTGGCCTTAGTTTATTGAGGCATCCACAGGCAGGCCCGGTTAAGTAGACGACAACCTCATAGGTTGAACTGCGAGATGCCATTTCGCAAAAAGACCTCGCATCAATTACTTATTTTCGAAAATATTCAATGTAGAGCTTGATTTTATTATACCTATGTATTAATTGATACGGTGCATTTATCAATAAAATAATTACTGTTGTCACTAGGTACTGTTTAAAACTCCATTTTTCTTCTCCATGTTACAAATTACATGGAGAAGAAAAATGGAGTTTTAAACAATGACATCCACAATTTACTCTTAGTGAATAACAACAGTAAGTACCTATCCACTTTGATTTAAAACCTAGATAAAAGTTGAACAATCATTTTATCAGCAACTTGTTTTATAAACTTGCTCCTAAAAAACTGAACAAAACGAACGTTGCGAAACCCCGTAACACTGGAATCCTATAATATAAAATCTAAAATAACGTAGTTATCCTCTTCTTTTGATTTATGTTTTCGATATTTACTATTGCTAGAACTATTCCATATTTCTATAGAAAAGGAAATGAAGCAAAATATCGTGTATCTAGTTATTGTCTCCTTTATTGGAACGAAATTGTCCTCTCGACGCAAGTTCCGTATCGACGCAATACATTGGCATACGTAACTTCGAACAAACAATATTTAAATCCCGGATGTGTCGCTGAGCGCTGTAAGCACACAGGTATTAGCTACCTACCGTTCCAGACCACTCATGCATGACATCTCATATTGATAAGTCTCGTGACGAGATTGCCTTTCGATCAGTTACTAAATGAATATTGCTGACATCTAATAATCTTGTGACATCATCTTGTCATTGCCAGAACTTAATTTCCTAAACGAAAAACGCGATTAAAATCTTTCCGACCTGGAATTTGAAGTTAAGATTTAACTCGCAGCCAACTGCTCTTTATAAAATGTTTAAGATGAAACCCAAAGATGTAGACTGATTTTTCTTTTGATGCTTGATTGAAAGACAGAAAGAAAAAGTATTTACGATTGCGAGTTACCTCCGCAGTAGTTTGCCGTTTCCTCTACCTTTGTAGCTTTTCCATCTAAAGGAACTAAAGGTAGATAAAATCCGATGTTTGTACATTTGACTTAAGAAACAAAGGTAAATAATATACAGGGTTATGTAAAACATTAACAACCTCTTAAGAGGTCATTGTACTTATCATTATGAACAACTTTTACTGTGGGACCAAACCTGAAATCGTGAAAAAAAAATCAGCTGCTCCCTACATTTTGACGAGTTATACGAACATAACATGGGGAAAGGCTGATTTTTTTTACCGTTATACAGGGTACATGCATATGGGGTGCACGTTGAAGAGCCTCCTCGTGGCGCACCCTGGGCAACGTCTGCTCTAATTGCCCACCAGGTTTGGGTGGGCAATTGGGGCGGGCGGCTAATCTTCAACAGGCGGAGAAAGGTCATGGTTCCAATCACCTATCATCCTTGATGGTCGGTGAAGGGAACCGGGATGTAGACGGTTATGCGTCTACTCCCTCTCTGCTTACAGAGGGCGGTGAGTGGGCGCAGACCGTCACGGGGCGGTACCTACGAGAGCGTGGGCGATGGAGGGTGTCCCATGTCCGCGCTGCGTCTGTCCGGCATCCGGCGGCAGCGTGGGGATGCCGGGGCGGCGGTTGGTTCTGCCCAGCCGTCGGCCACCCCGTAATCCTGAACTCAGGACCGCGGGTCCGGGCCACTGATGGCTAGGGGACTGGCCCGCGAGGAGTCGCTGGAGACTCTGAACAGGGACCCGTGGGGACGCCCCTACAAAATGGTGCGGGATAAACTCCGCCCATGGGCTCCCCCGCTGACGCAGAGTCTCCGGCCCCAGCTCGTGGAGGACGTGGTGGGCGCTCTGTTTCCTTCGCGAGAGGAATATACACCCCCGCCCATGGCTCCGCCTCCTGCGGTGCCCGATGCGGACCACACTGCCGACGACGACGACGACGACGATGCTCCGGAAGTGACCGAGGTAGAGTTGAGAGTGGCGGTACGTAGGCTGAATGCCTAAAATACCGCCCCAGGACTCGACGGCTTACCTGGGAAAGCCTGGGTTCTGGCCTTGGAGGCTCTCGGGCCTCGACTGAGGGGGCTCCTAAGCGCATGTCTGGAGAGGGGCCAGTTTCCACTACGTTGGAAGACGAGGAAGCTGGTCCTCATTAAGAAGCCGGGGCTCCCTGCGGACTCTCCGTCCGCTTACCGGCCCATTGTGCTGCTTGACGAGGTGGGCAAGCTCTTTTGAAAGAGTAATTGCAGACCGCCTCGTCGGGCAGCTGATGCGGGTGGGGCCGGACCTGGCGGAGGGCCAGTTCGGTTTCCGCGGGGGACGCTCTACGGTAGACGCTGTCATGCGAGTACGAGCCCTCACGACGGGGGATGCTGTTGCCCAGGGTGGGGTTGTCTTGGACCGCCAAGACAATGTCAAAGACACCGGTCTTTAGACATTGCCAATGCCTTCAACACCCTGCCCTGGAGTTGCATCAGGGAGGCACTCCGGTATCACCGGATGCCGACCTACCTCTGTCGCGTGGTCGAGGCCTATCTGACGGACAGGGCCGTCATCTTCCCCGGTCATCAGGGAGAGTGGAAGCGGCGAGAGATGTCGTGCGGTGTCCCACAGGGATCGGTCCTGGGGTCGCCTCTGTGGAACATCGAGTACGACTGGGTGCTGCGCGCCGACCTCCCAAGCGGCGTCAGCGTAGTTTGCTACGCTGACGACATGCTGGTCCTGGCGCAGGGGAGGTCGCACCAGGCGGCGGCGGAACTAGTGACACGCGGGGTTGCGACAGTCGTTGAAAGGATCCGGCAATTGGGACTCGAGGTGGCCCTGCACAAGTCCGAGGCCATGTGTGTTCATGGCCCTCGGAACGCGCCACCGTCGGGATCCCAAATAACGGTAGGAGGAGTTCACATCGGCGTCGAGTCGACAATGAGTCCACTGGCTGTCGAGGACGAGTCCCAGGTAGGGACTCGTCCTGGACAGCCGGTGGAATTTCGTGGAGCACTTCAGACGCTTGGCTCCCAGACTGGAGCGGGCCGGGGCTGCGTTGAAGCGGCTCCTGCCCAATCTAGGGGGTCCAAACGCCTCCTGCCGGAGGCTCTTCGCGGGAGTCGTGCGGTCCATGGCCCTTTACGGGGCACCGGTGTGGGCGCGTTCACTGAGGCGGCGACCAGCCCGGCGGTTGAACGCGTCCCAGAGGGTCATGGTCGTCCGGCTAGTCCGGAGTTACCGCACGGTCTCCGGGGAGGCAGCGAGCCTCCTTGCCGGATTGCCGCCGATCTGGAGGCCAAAGTCCTCGCCCACATATGGGAGTGGCGAGAGGAGGTAAAACGCCGGGGCGTGATCTCATGGCGACATGGAGAGTGCGACTGTCGCAACCCAGTGCTGGGCACGCCACAATTGCGCCTATAAATCCCCTCTTTGAGGAGTGGCTAGAGAGGCGCCACGGCGTCCTCACCTTCCGCCTAACGCAGGTCCTCACCGGGCACGGCTGCTTCGGGAGGTTCCTGTTCAGTATAGGGCGGGAGGAAACGCCTGGGTGTCACCATTGTGTGGATCGCCCGGAGGACACGGTGGAGCATACGGTGGAGATCTGCCCAGCTTGGGCAGAGCACCGCCGTGTCCTCACGGAGGCGATCGGCGGCGGCGATCTCTCGCTGGCCCGAGTCAATGGCGCGTTGTGTTCCACGCGCGCCTCAAGGAGATGTCAGCACCAACTGACGGGGTCCGCCAGGGCCGATGCCCGCCAGGGTCGCGGGTTGTTAGGGAGAGATACCGTGGCCCCTGGCACAGGCAACTGAAGGAACACGGGTGGGTTGTAGTCAGTAAGAGTCTGACACTCCCTTCCGCTCCGCCCAGAGCAGGAGGGGTCATTTGATGATTTCCCAACCAAAAAAAAAAAAAAAAAAAAAAAAAAAAAAAAAAAAAAAAAAAAAAAAAAAAAAAAAAAGGGTACATGCATATTTCAAAAATATCAAACTGTAATTGTGTATAGCACTCAATTATCAGCTTATTTATCGTGACACTACAATTTCGATAACAAAACCTACTCTTTCATACAACCGCTGAAAACACTGAAAATGAAAAGGTACAAAACAGTTCCTCTTTTCGTTACCTAGTAAAAGTTTTTCTTATTGATACTCATGAATAACTTTTACTGAATAATGGTAGTACTCACTACCATTATCCAAGGGATAATGCAATTATGTAGTGTTTATTTATGTAATATTCAATTATCATTGTAATAATTTATATCATAGTATTTATGTTGCTGAATAGTTCCTAGACATCGAGTATTAGCTACTTTATAATATTCCCTAATTTCCCTAATAGAACTAATTCAACTATTCCAATTAGTGCGTTCTGTTTATATCCTGCAGGAAGCATCCTAGTGCAGTTCGTAAACCAGATTGATATTTATCTAGATATTAGTTACAAGAAGATCTACCTATACTTACCACTTTCTGCAATAGAATTGTTTTATTTTCTTTATTTGCACCACATGTCCCCAGCCAGGGCACTCCCATTTTGTCCCATCAGTTTCATAAAATGTGACCTAGGTATTACGTTCGAGAATCTTCTAGAATAGACAGTCTAAGAAGAAAATTATTGTGATGTGATTGCAGATATCACTTATACAAACGAAAATTATGAAATATCAAAGGTGAACTGACAGAGAATTCTTTATGGTATTAGACCGCCTTATATATCATTCGTGTGTGAAAGTACATTAAAGAATTAGTAGTTTCCAAGTCCTAGCTTTAGAATCCTTTTGATTCCGTATTTATGTTGAATATATCACTTCACTGGCTCACTCACTAACACACCAAGCGCCCTCGTATTTAGCCTGTTTCACTTTGTCTGCACAGAGAATGTTTGTCTGTTTCCCGCCATTCCTCGTGACTGACAGAAGACATTAGTGACAGCAGCTACCCCGCTTGTGTGAATGAGACAGTGTTTACATAAATCTATTTATAATGGCAATAAACTCCAGAACAAAACGCAAACTTGAGAAGGCAGAAACAGTAGGCGTCAGAATTAGCTGACAAGCTAGAACTTGCTAAGACTCAACAAGGACAAAAATGTAAAAACTGGCCAAGTGCGAGTCGGACTCGCACACGAAGGGTTCCGTTCCACAAGGCAAAAACGCCGAAAAAAACATGTTTGTTGTATGGGAGCCCCCCTTAAATATTTATTTTATTTTAATTTTATTATTTATTATTAAAGTTAAAATACAACTGAGTATTTTGTGAATATTTCAAGTGCCTACCTGTTGCCATTTTTGATGTCGAGCAAAAAAGAGCAAATAAATCGCGTTTGTTGTATGGGAGCCCCCCTTAAATATTTATTTTATTTTGTTTTTAGTATTTGTTGTTATAGCGGCAACAAAAATACATAATTTGTGAAAATTTCAACTGTCTAGCTATCGCGGTTCTTGAGATACAGCCTGGTGACAGACAGACAGACAGCGGAGTCTAAGTAATAGGGTTCCGTTTTTACCCTTTGGGTACGGAACCCTAAAAAAAACATGAAACGATTCCGTAACAATTATTTTATCAAAAAGATGTTGGTTTATTGATGGACCACTCCTACAGTACTGGGACACAAGCATCCTTTCCGTGAGGTTTAAAAAAAATTAATGGGCTGTAAACCACCACGCAGGCCCAGCGCGTGTCGATGGAAGCCCATGTCCCCAGAGTATTCGCTCCAGGACACGCCGGCCCCCCACGATGATTTCCTTGGCCGCTTTCATAAATCCAATTTAATGGAGTGTTACTTAGGGTTTCCTCGCGATCTTTTCCTTCACCGTTTTGATATATCCAATTTAATGGAGTGTTAAATAATTATATGGTTTCCTCACGATGTTTTCCTTCACCGTTTTGATACATCCAATTTAATGGAGTGTTACAGATATGGTTTCCTCACGATGTTTTCCTTCTCTGCTTTGATACATCCAATTTAATGGAGTGTTACATATATGGATTATGGTTTCCTCGTGATGTTTTCCTTAACCGTTTTAATAAACCCAATTTATTGTAGTGTCACATCTGGTTTCATCACGAGGTTTTCCTTCACCGTTTTGATACATGCAATTTAATGGAATGTTACATCTGGTTTCCTCAGGATGTTTTCCTTCACCGTTTTGTTACATCCAAATGTAATGTTAATGGATGTCAAATGCATCCAATTTAATGGATGCCCACTGCGTCCAATTTAATGGATGCCCATGCGTACAATTTAATGGATGCCTATGCGTCCAATTTAAAGGATGCCTGTGAACCACGCGGAAACAGTACGTACTGGTAAGGTCACCTGTCTTCGAAGAATTGGTTCTCGGCCATGCCGGTTTCCTCACGGTGTTTTCCTTCAACAACAGTGGTGATGAGTGAAAATACACAAAATAGACCACCACCACTATTGTACTAAAATTAAATGCTATAATTATGTGTATACGTATATATATGGCACGGTTAGTGACCTGTTCCCGTCTCTGTTTTTTTAGGTGGTACTTACGTACTACCTATAAAAACAGAGATGGAAACAGGTTCAATTTAAATCACACTGACTTGACACAACTTAACTTGTTTGGTAAACAATAATATTATTTTCACCACATCTATTCAAAAAGAGCTAATGTATTCTTCGTAAAGAGGGACTAAAATAGCTCTTTAATCCCTAGGGACTAAAAGTAATTTGAATTTGGAATGTGGATATTGTTAGTAAAAGTTCCAATCACCAAAGAGATCAATCACGAACATTGTATGAAAAAGTAACAGGCTATAGTATTTTTATTTTTTATTTATATATTTTCAGTATTTTTCCATTCAACAGCATTCCATTCACTTTTTCAATAGACTTATTAGCTGCCTCCTCAGTTTCAAAATGAACGAATCCATATCCTTTGGAAGCACTATTTTCATCTTGAGCAACTTTGCAACTTAAAATGTTTCCAAACGCAGAAAAAGTGTCATACATGGCTTAGTTGTTAATGGTTTTGTCAAGATTTTTAATAATTTTTATAGCCTGTTACTACTACTGTTACTGTTTTAGTTACTGTTTACTGTTACTGTTTTATTTTATATTTAATTTTTTTGTTTTAGTTGGTCAGCCATATAGGTACCTACATAATTATTTTTCCTAATTTTGTTAACTTTATCTGACCTTTTTCTCGCCGCCACTTGTAGAATCCTGTTGATTCCGTATTTTTGTTGATTATTTCACTTTACTGGCTCACAAGTACACCAAGACACTAAGCGCCATCGTATTTTTAACCTACTTCAAAAAGGAGGATGTTCTCAATTCGACTGTATGTAGGTATTTTTTTTGTTTTGTATGTTTGCAATTGTCGGAGATATCGCGTAACGAACGCGATATCTCCGTCAATTGTAAATCGATTTCTAATGGATTGGGTATGCCTCAGAGATGGTCCCATATAAATTTTATTATTTTTGCCACTTAGTTAATATTGATGATGTTATATTAACTTCCTTTACATAGCACGTACCTAGTGTTATAAGAATTTGTGTTACCCTTACATCTATCCGACTAAATTTCTACTAGGATGCCTCGGATATAACTCGTTAGAGGTAAGGCGAGCAAAAGACCAGCTCACCATAGCCTGTAAAACGCTCCGTGACGCGCCTGATCTACATGCCGTGCTGGCTCGCTTCTTTGTGCCAGACAACTACTGCCGCAGCAGAAAGCACAGGCTGTTTGCTGTGCCTCCATGTCGCACCGTAGCGCGTGCTACAAAAATGTTATTTTTTACTTTGTAGTGTCTGTTTTGGAAGTCGGTTGTTATTTTTTTTAAATATAGTTTTTGCCTGCTTCACTTTGTCTGTTTCCTGTTTCCCGTCAATCCTCGTGACAGATGACATAAGTGACAGCAGCTACCCCGCTTGTGTGAATGAGACAGTGTTTACAATCTATATAATAGATACTTCGCAGCCAACTGACTGGTCTTTGGAAGTAGTGCTCGCCTCGCTTCGGTCTCTTTGCTCGCACGCGGTTGATCACAGTAACCTAACCTAACCCATTTGGTCGGGGTGCCCCGGCTTAGTACTGCGACCAATTCGGGTCTCGCGTGATTGGTTACAGTTCCAACCTAAACTATAATATTGAATATCATTCAGGCCGTTAGTTGAACGGCTGCCATTTAGTTAAAGGGCTAGGCGGTTAAAGAACTAAACGGTTAATTACACCAGTTTGCTGCGACAGCTACACTATACCTACTTACTAACTGCGGTAGAATTTTCTTTAATGGATGTACCAACATAAAAAAACATTATAATTACTTTGGTAGTGGCAGAGCTCTTTGTGCAAAGTCATAGAATCACTGACCTCTATAATACAACTTGTATTATACTTAGAGGTCAGTGCATAGATAAAATGGATACGAAAAAGGTATTGAGCACCTTCTTTTAATTACTTTTTATGTATTGTGTATTACAATACATAAAAAGTAATTAAAAGAAGGTGCTCAATACCTTTTTCGTATCCATTTTTCATATCACAATCAAATTGTATTCTCATCAGAACTAGGTACACGTGTACAAACTCAATCAGATAAAACTCAATAGAAAAATCTATCATAAAAATCCATTTCCATTTATACCTGTATAAAACTGAATAAATTCGTGAAATTGTCAATTACCACGCATCCATCGTAGTTCGTATTTTTTTTTTACAAAACTATCTACTTATTTCATTTCATTTTGTTTTCGGTTCCTTGTACAGGTACAGTGGTTTAGTATCACCTAGAAATGTACATATAAAAGTCGCACAGTCTTTGATTCAATTTGCGTACAAGTGCGGTAACACCTATGTCCTGTCTTCAGAAGAATGAAAAAGATACTAGGAAAAGATTACAGGCGGACCCTTTACGGATTTAAGTCGGGTGCCGTTCCATCTATCTGAACAAAATATTTTAACAAAGTGTGATAAACACGTGTGGGGGATAACCTGTAATAGAACTGTAATCTGAAATGCAATGCGAAGATAATGGACAAGAATCGAGCAACCTTTTATTGTATTGTTTGTCAGTTTGCGTTTGAGCACTAACTCGCCTGAAGTTGTGCAAGTAAATTCGTTTTGTGCGAGGCCATATTTGTCAAAGAGCCAATGTGCAGAAAAAACGTCAGATGTACCGATTGTGTTCCTAAGTTAATGCCCTGTGAGAGATCATCATCAATTTCATTCGGACTTTAAATTCGTTGCAACCCTAATTAAAATGGTGAAAACTTAGACAACTGTACGGTTTCTAGGTTACTACAAGGTTTCATCCACCCACGCACTCACCCTTGTATACAACGTGCCACTACAAAATGGCGACATTAATTTAGCACACGGGAAGGGCTAGTAATCATAAAAATTATAACAACATAAATTATTAGGGCCAGTAATCATAAAAATTATAACAACAAATTATTACGTAATTAGAAAACTACCGCCTGTGCCGCTCGTCGACATAGGCCTCTCTGTGTTTCCTTCATTTCGCCTACTCTTTTTTTTCGTTTTTCGTTTTAATTTAATTGATGTGATGTTATGATAAGTAACCCCGGCATAATAACTAGTGTGCTAGGTTGCTCCAAGATGTTATTTTAGAAAATTGTAAATAAATAAATAATAACGTTGAATGAATTCAAATATTTATGTTCATAATGCGAAAATGCGATACCGTATACGGGTGTTTAATTAGTCTCTTGACTCGGCGGGACGAAGAGCAAAAAGGCTCATAGGCGACTAAGCGCTGGGAGCTAGGCTTCACAGCCAGACTCATCGGAAAAATGTTTTGTTTTATTGTGTAATGTTGCTTGCCTGACGGTCTTCTACAGTCTGTAACTTAAGAGAGTATGCGCAGGAGCTCCACATCTTGATCCCACCATCTCCCTTCACTACCGAACTACCAGACGTAGTCTGGGGTACTATCCGCACTTGGTCGATTATTATATAACCCGTCAAGCAAGAGTGACCAGGCATCTTCTGGGCTTGCTCGCTCCATCGTAGTTTTCATCCATCGTGTTCCACCAGGCGACATCTAGGCCAAGAGCAGGACCAAGTCGCATTTTTTTTATGGAACGATTTTAAACTTGAAAATAATCGTTTCGCACGCAAAGTACTTAATTTTAAGACCACTTGTTTATATTTATATGTCATCTGATTAATACTACTTACCTGTGCTTCTTCCATAAATTTAAACCACAATGCTATAGGATAGTTGCACTGAAAGAAATAAGCAGTAAATAAAAAAAACATTAATCTGAACCGCTTTAAACAATTAATTCCATTGGAGCCAAACGTTCAAAACAGTATTTTTTACTGACCCGAAAACAGTTAAAGTTTGAGGCAAAATGTTATCGTCATGACAGTAAACTTTAACGTTTTAAGTAGATAAATGGTCACAAAATTAACTGTTTTATTAATTTGGTGATATCGTTCATACCCAGTGGTTTAAAATTTACTTACATTACAGTAATGGTGGTTTTGCTTATTTTTTGTTGTTTTTTTCAGTAAATGATGCTTCAAAGTGACTTGGATCGGCTGTCTAACTACAAACTCTCATTGAGCTTATCCAAATGCAATTCGATTACATTCACTAAAAACAAAAAGCAGCACACTTACAGCTATTAAAAAAAGTATACTCTTTGCGTGACCTCGGTGTGGTTCTAGACTCGAAACTTCACTTTGATGTCCATGTAAACAACATTATCAACAAAGCCCTTAAAATGTACGGTTTTGTTATGCGCAACAGCAAAGATTTCATGCGTCCATCAACCTATAGATACTTATATATATCGCTGATTAGGCCTTGTCTGGAGTTTGCTACTATCGTATGGAATCCCTATTACGCAAAATACATTGACTCGATTGAGACTGTTCAACGCAAATTCCTAAGAGCTCTGCATTACAAATGCTATCACAGCCACGGATCGTATGATGCGTTGCTTAAGAATTATAAACTGTTAACCCTAGAATCCAGAAGACTGCTTCTCGGAGCAATGTTTCTACATGGTATTGTCCATAACAAATATGATTGTTCAGACTTAATAAATAAACTTTGTTACATCGTTCCGAGGACAACTGTGCGTAGACAAGCGCGTCCATACCGCTTACTATCTATTAATATTAGGCAAGTCTGTAACTCTAATGCTGGTTTTCGCGATCCTCTGCGTCAACTTGTGGATTCCTACAACACTAGATTCGAAAGCATTAATATTTTTAATCTAACAGCACATTAATTTAGAAAATCATAAACCTCCTTACTAAAAAGCATTCATTCAGTCATTTATCTTGCACTCATGTACTCTGTTTTTATTTTTTTTTTTCTCACGTAGCATCAACATATTAGTAATAGGTGGATAATGTTGTTGGTAGTATTATAAGTACTTTGTTAAATTAGTAGTTAATTTTATAATATTTAATTGTACTCCTGTTTTTTATCCCGAAATAAATAAATAGTATGTTCAATCATTAAAAGTTACTGTTTTGTCTTTTACTGTTTTAGAACCATTTCTTCTTACTGTATAAAGTCAGAAATCTTAATGAAATCGCTTTATTGTGCTGTAGTAAGAAATTATTTTTAACATTGTGTAGTTTCGGTTCAAGAATCTTTCGATTTTACTTTACGTTTAGATTGTTCATAAGGGCGAGGGCCTCTGAATGCGTTGACTAGGTAGGTATGTACTTATACCTACGAGTACATGTAGGAAAAATTCACACCAATGACTCTCCAACAAATTACATTAGCGATGAGTGAGGCGACTTAGAGCTAGTGGTGTTAACTAACTACTAACTACGTATACTAGTTAAGTGCTTCAGAACTCAATTAGTTTTACTATAGGATTTATATGCATGTATTGGATTAAGTGGTTTTATAATTAGCAGTCGAGCTAGAACCACAAGCTCAAGTAGGTACTCTCGAATAAAGTTATGCACTTACTTATCTATATTTTGCTTATTTTTGTTCTAAAAGTCATCAAAAAATTTGCTAGCAGAAAGACTCAAATTCATGTTTCAAATATTTTTACTAATTTTGGAATTAATAACCTGTACAAGTTACAATAATAAAATCGTAGCAAACTCAAAACTGTACATTGAATTTGTTTGAATTAAAAGTAATTCTACGAAGTTGTCTGTGTGGTGCCGGACTTAAAGAATAGCACTACACCATACTTCCCGTGGGTGTCGTGAAAGGCGACTAAGGGGCGTACCGGCGGAGAATGGGCAGCAGCGTTCTCTATACCCCTTTTGGGGGAGGCCTATGTCCAGCAGTGGACGTCTTTCGGCTGAAATGATGATGATGAATGATGCTACGATTTCCGTGAACGATTCCTATGCCGAAAATATAGTTTTTAGAATTTTTGTATGTTTATCTGAATGCACCTGTGCTCCAGCATAAAGCAAATACTACCTATCGCACGGAATCTGTTAAAATTTTACATACCTAGAACCCTTTATGTCTGATTAGTCTGTAGGCTATAAATTATCACGCTGTTTGCCATGGGGGATGTAAAAGATTGCAATATCTTCATATTTTTCTATAGTTTACCGCAAATTGTAAAAAGACGAACTAAAACGTAAGAATAATGCAGATAGTTTCAGATTTAATCTTATAAATAATTATAATCAGCCCCTTCAGACATTTATAAGGCCGGCTATTTTACTCAACGTCTAACGAAGCAAATAGCTAGCTGTTTGGCGACTACTTTGCAAACCAATTAGGTAAGTATATGAATGTTTGTAGAACGCACACAGAAAAGTATGAAGTTTATGCCTCTTCTGTCAGCTATTGTTATATTAAAAATAAATAATACCTATGGTTAGCTGACTGTTAATGAGAAATCCCGTGTGTTTACAATCTCCTCAACCAACCTCAATCTACGTAGATGTTTTATTTTATTTACTGTTCGTGCGTGACGCGCTCGCGCCTCAGGCTATATATATAAGGACTTACTAGTCTACGGAAAAAAGAAAAAAAAAACAACATTGAGATTGTGATTGAGTTTCTGTTTTGCAAACAAACATTAATATTTTGTGGGGTTTTAAAATAAATTATTATTTTAAAACCCCACAAAATATTAATGTTGTGACCACTAAAATACTAGCTTTGAAATTATATAAAAATTTCAATAGGATTAGCATAAAAAAATAGTTTTAAAATCTCGATTATGATTGTAAATGTATGCTTGGTCCATCCCTAATATCAGGTTGGATGACTGACAGCTCACTCCACGCTCACGTCACCTAAGTTTTCACGGTGAGATGGTAACATAATCGCACTGCTGGTACTATTTTAGTGAAAACCGTGTGTCAGGAATATTCTGTTACAATGCATCATTCAGTGTATGAGGGTTGGGTCATGGGGAACGCATATATAGTATGCAAGAACGCAGGCATTTATTAATTCACTAAAAACGAAAAACTTCGCAAGCAATGGGATGCTACTGAGAGCTGTGGGTGTCGACCTCAGGAAGACTTTTCACATATTGATGTGCCGTTACCAGTAATTTAGTGTCGTGTATTTTCCCAGTAACGTTACCAGAAATATTCTAACAAAATAATAGACTCAATTTTTTTTTTCTTAAATTTCTTTTGTGATTTTGAGTGACTAAGACTTCTACCACTTCTAGTTTAAATACAACCAAAATTTTAATTTTAAATATTATTTTCCCAATATTCCTAGTAACTTACTGAGTAAGTTTTAAGAAACTTAGGTTTCCAGTAAGTTAACTAAACTAACTACTACTAGTAACTGTAGTTACTTACCTGTTACGGCCGCGAATCATATTTTAATCAACGTACAACTTAATACTGACCAGAAAATTGCAAAAAACGTAAGAAAATTTGAATTTCGCGGGCTACCTTAGCGCTTCCCCTTTAAATCTATTATAATCAGGTTATGCGCACTTCGTCCCGTGTTCATATTACCATGCAGCGTTAAGGAATATTACCGGGAACAATAGAAAGTTACTGGGAATTTTTCCATAAGGTAAAATACTGGTACCGTAATCAAAAAATGGTAACGGCACATCCCTTGCTCCCGCAAACCCCAGTCCTGGCTCTCCGTATACATATTTTTGCTTAGACCAAAACTACAAACGTAATAGTTACACGGAAGTTTTACAAAAATATGGCTGTTATTTTAGGCTAATGTAACGACTAATGCTAACGCTAATGTACGACTTCCACACGAACCAAGTCGAGGACAGAAGCTAGTTCGGTATTAATGGGTTTGGCTGCCAGCTTTATTAACAAAGTCATCGTTTCATCATGTGTCCTTTAGCACATCAGTCACACCCTATGCAAATGTCTAATAATGGCAGCCATAGCTACGAATATAGCAGCTAGCTAGAATAAGGAATAACAAAAATGAGGCGATGTGCGAGTCAGAATCGCACACGAAGGGTTCCGTACCACCGTACAATATAATTATTACTATTTAACTCTTTTATGGGATTCAGACCCTCTATATTTTCTAACTTTATTTTATTTTTATTATTTTTTCTCACACTGAGATTTCAGGTGTCCATCTATTACGGTTCGAAAGATATTGCCCTGGGACACAAGGACGGATGGACGGACAGCGGAGCCTTCGTAATAGGGTCCCGTTGATACGTTTTGGATAATAACCTTACCTATTTGAACACATATATAATCAAGTTATTACCACTTATAATACCATACCAAAGGTGCGACTAATTATTGTAAGGCTCTTACGAAGGAAGGTCCTACAAGAGAAACTAACAGCCACAAAACGAGCTTAAGTAGGCCATTACACGATCAGTATTTTGTCCCCCCAATATCGCCAAATGAGACGAAAGAAACTCTAATAATCCACGATGTTCCAGTCATTATACGGATGTTTTACAAGTAAAATCTCTATTTAAAAGGGATTTAAAATAAACCAAATCGTACTTTACCTAGCTTTTTCACCAATCTAGTGCACAAGCTTAAACATGAACATGAAAGTTAAAAGTTAGAAGAAAAGAAATCAGATATTAAAGGATTATGGAAAACATAAAAACAATTGCCGAGCAACACAGTCACAGAAGCAGCTCTATTGACTTACTTAATTGTAAATCCACGGCGCAAGATTCAGTTGACTAGGTACTGCAACGAATATTTCTCCTCTGTTGGCACAAATTTGGCAAGCCAAATTCTAAATGACATATATGAAACTCAGGAGTCAGTGGTTTCAAAACAAAAATTAGGAGAACCACTAGGGCTTACTTTTTATGCACCCTACTGATGTTTATGAGATTGACAAACTGATTGTTAACCTTAATGGTGACAGTGCTGCCGGCTTTGATGCTCTTACACCAAAAATGATTAAAGAAATAAGAAGTGAAATTTTAACTACACTGACCTACATCATCAATCTTAGTCTAAGTACAGGTATTTTCCCCGATAAATGGAAAAAAGCTAGAGTCGTCCCTATATTCAAGAACGGATCAAAGATAATCCTGCGAACTATAGACCTACATCACTATTACGAATCTTCTCCAAAATTCTAGAAAAAGTAGTGAACAAACGCTTGGTTTCCTTCTTAGAATCGAACAAGCTGATCTCCAATAGATAATTTGGTTTTAGGAGTGGAAAATCTACTGAAGATGCAGTGAGTCGCCTGACTGAGTTTTTTGATCTTGCTAAGGCGTTTGACACCGTTGGAATACCCATACTCCTAAAGGTCTTGCGGTAAACTTGAGGTCATTGGAATCAGAGGACTATCATTAGACTGGTTTAAAACCTATCTAACTAACAGACACCAGTGTGTGAAAGTGGGAGAGAACACCAGCTGTCAGAAAAATATGATCTGTGGAGTCCCACAGAGTACTGTTTTCGGCCCGACCTTGTTCATCATCTACATAAATGATATACATCGCACATTACATTAAGTTGCAGATATCATATGTTATTCTGATGACACGGTAATTCTCTTTCATGACGTATCCTGGGAATCAATGCATAAAGAGGCTCAAAATTGTTTGACCAGTATGGGGTGGAGTTGGGATTACCACAATGATCCAATGCGAACGAGCTCAATGATCGGTTTTGAAAGTCATGCTCAGGAAACCATTGAGATACCCCATGGCCCTTTTGTACAAAGAAGCCTTATTACTTTATTTCCGACAGTTATATATCTTCAAAATGGTTCTAAAACAGCATAAACTCATAACACAGACCACGGAATACTCGGAGCTTCTCAAACATAGAGTTTTCAAGTGTCCTTCGATAAGTACGCGTACAACCTTCGCACAACACATGCAAGAATTCTTGATCAGCCATATTTACAACAAAGCGATGAGAATGTGTGGCGACAGTAACTCTGGAACAAGCCAAGTAAAAAAGATTGTTCGCAAATGGCTATTAGCCCAATCACATAGTGAATCCCAATCTTTTATACCTTCCAACCTCTCTCTCACACACATACACACACACAAACACCCCCATATACACACACACATACACACACACATTCTTACACATAGTGCACATTCTCGCCATAATAACCCTTTAACTTATTTTATTGTTTTATTGTTTCTTCTTTTTTAAACTGTTTTAATTTCATTTTAAACCTAGATAATGTTTTAATTACCCCAAAAATTAACGCTTTTTCATATGCCTCTTGACTGAAAAATCCTGGGATCCTGCCATTTTGCCAAAAAGATTTTGCCAAAATGTCACTACCTACCCAAACAAATTTTAGCAACCTTTTTTTATACTAATACAATGTTTGGAATGATTTTAGTACGCACATTTTCATTTGGTAAAATTTTTACTTGGTAGAATATTATCAAGGATAATGTCATTTAGGCATTTGGTATTTAATCAAATGATTTATTTCAGCAAACAATCTTTAGACAATAAACATTTAGTCAAATGATTTCTTATGAAAACAAATATATAGACAAAAATATTTTGTTTTGGGAATTACATGGTTGTTTATTTATTGCACAATGTACACATACATAGCTATACGCTTGGCTTAAACTAGGTCAGTACATGACCCTGTTAGGGCGCAGCAAGATTACTTAAAACTAATAATATTGCAGTGAGATTATTTACTTACATAATTACTTTTTTAATAACATTGCATGGTTGCGGTCGGTCGATAGGCAACATAGAATGCAAGAGCGAGCGAAGAGCACCCCGAGGTTCGGTTTTGTTAGGTTACTTTAAACCCTTTTCACAGAAATAGGAATATAGGAAATAGGAGCCCCGCAAAGCGGGGCTCCTATTTCTGTGAACAGGGTGTGTTCTGTGAAAAGGGTTGTGTTGTTCCTATTTGTGTGTGGCAAACAGAAATAGGGGCACCAACGGCACGGACTACTAAATATTTGGCTTATTTTATATTGCGTAAAATATGTTACCAACTGAAATATTTGACTAAGGGCTGATTTTTCAATCATCTGATAACTTTATTCGAGGAATAATTTTGAAATTTTGACAATTATTTCATACAAAAACTGTCAAACGTCAATTTTATTCCTCCAATAAAAGTTATCTGGCGATGGAAAAATCAGCCCTAAATTAAAATTGGTAAAAGAACTAGTTGGTAAGCAAGTTATTGTATAAACGTTCACTTGCTAAACATTAGGTTTGCGTTACAATTTTTTGTGAAAAGTTTATTTGCTAAGTAATGATTTGGCAAATTAAATTATGCGGAAAATTGTTTGGGAAGTGATAATTTTGCAATAACTTTTCGATGAAACAAGGGAGACCCAAAAATCCTTAATGTAATGCGCATGTTCACTATAATTATGGTAATACCACCCATGGACTCCACGACACAGGCTCGACCTAGTGTGGAGTTCAAGCAACATCCTTCCTTTGCGTCTTAGTTTTTTTTTTTTTTTTTTGTAAGCCTAGCGGAAATGTAAAAACTGTTTTTGGCAAATAAACATTATTATTTCTTTAGCTACGTAACTTAATAAACCCGCTATCATTTTCGAAGCGGCGCGGCGGCTGAGCTCAGTTTAAGTCCGAAACAATGAGCTCTTCAAAATCCGGAAGCTAGGTACACACAATAGATCTGTAGGTACCAAGTGTACCTATATACAAGTCGCACGGAAGCTGGTAATACTGGGTGCATTGGCCGGGAACCACTTAGACACAGCCATAACGCGATGAATTTATAAGACGCATCAGCGCGTAAATAGGACAATGTAGCACCCTCTAGAATGTTGTTGAGGGTTGCACTACACTATAGTCGGTTCTATTATATCAATGAACTCACTTTCATTTCAAGCACACTTGAAAATAACCAGGTGTATAATGAAACAAGTATATTCACCGTCAATTAAAATGTTTTCGCTCTAGGCTCGCCCAAAGAAAGCCGTGCTCGTAAATCATTTATGTAAATCAACAACAACAATGAAGCAAAATAATATAGAGAGTGCTCTATGGAACGTCGCACCGGATGTACTAGCGACTTCCCGCCGGTTTCTGACGGTTTTACCTCCTGTTTCCGCTACGGTGGGTAGGTTACCAGCGCACCCTGCTGCGAACTTGGCTGTGTGCTCTTTAATATCATATAATCATATACTTAAGTTGTAGTATTTATGACCAGGTAGATTGTCTGTGCCCGGAGTTTTAGATAGCGCGGACACAAACGTACCTATAGATTTATAGTTGTGCTTTATATTTATACCAAGTTAGGTATGAGGGCGGGTCAAAAAGTTCGCGGAATGGAGAGGTTAGAGTGAGGAGGGGAGGCAAGTTATCATTTACTTTAGTTTTAGTTTTATACAGGCTTTCTGCATACATACAAACACAAAACATACACCCCACTTATAGTTAAACAAGGACATTATTCAGCGGTCAGCGGGATTCCGGGTCAGCGGGATTGTCCGAAAGGGTTACCGCTGGCCCGGAACATAAAGGGCTAAGGAAGGAACACGGGTGGGTTTTAGTCAGTAAGAGTCTGACACTCCCTTCCGCTCCACCCAGAGTGATAATTTCCCATCCAAAAAAAAAAAAAGGACATTATTGCACTTTTTACCCGACTGCGCGACGCAAAGGAGTGGTAGTATGTACGAGTATGTATGTTTGTATGTTCCTTTGAAGCACTATACAGACCAAACGCCTGGGCAGATTTTTATGATTCACACGTTAATCGATTCCTCTTAGTCCGGCGAGTGTCACTAAAGACATGACGTCAGTGAAAATTCGATATGGCGACTACTGGACGCCATATTAAACACTTTTTTTTTATTTATTTTTTTCAAGAGTTATCGAGTGGGGTAGGTATCAAAATAAAGAGTTTTAAAAGGTGATTACAAAAATATATACGACATATATACTTAAAAGCAATTCGAAGTGACAAATTGTAAAAACACCTACCAAGAACTAAATCGTCTGCGAAATCTTTCACATTTGTAAACTAAAAAGCTGGAATTAAAAAAAGTTATTTAAAAAAATAAAAAACCCGACTGCGGTAAATAACTTAGGTAAGTTAAAAAAAAACTGAAAAGCTAAAAACAAGCCCATTTTATAAATTAAATAAAAGTTGTAAGCAGGCGGGACCCATACCATTTTTATTATATTTTCAAATTCAAATGGGTCCCGCCTGCTTCCAACTTTTATTTAATTTATAAAATGGGCTTGTTTTTAGCTTTTCAGTTTTTTTTTAACTTACCTAAGTTATTTACCGCAGTCGGGTTTTTTATTTTTTTAAATAACTTTTTTTAGGTAGTCTCGCTACATTTACCTTTGTTCCTAATAAAAAAAATAAAAAATGAACGAAATAATAACATTGGCAGATGACATTGACATTAATGTCAGTGATGCAGTGGTAGTGGACCTGCCCGAGGAGTGCAATGATGTGTTTAAGGTGAATGGGTAGTTTAGACCACGAAATTCAAATTTTTTTTTCAATTCAGTGTCACTGTCTGGTGGTATCTTGATCAAAATATGATTCGCGACAATAACAGGTACATATTTAGAGAATTATAATCATTAGAATCATTGGTTGACTGGTAGAAAATGCCTATGGCATTAAGTCCGCCTCTGTACATTTATGTGCTTGAAGTATGAAATAAATCATTAATACATCTTTCTAAGTTAGATTTCTACCATTAACACTTTTCCCTAAGAGATTGGTGGTTGGTGGTAGAAATCTAACTTAGAAAGATAATATATATTAATGATTCTAATGATCATTTTATTGAAATAAGTGAAAAGTTTTGTTTAAATGAGTGAATTATTGTTGAAGCGTAGGTATTGATTATTTTAATTAAGATTTTATTGTAAAAACAAATTGTACTATTTGATAATGTTTTAATTTTCTGAGGAACAAATAATTTGTGTGGTAATATGTTTTAGTGCAACTTCAGAATAAAAATATTTAAATGATTGTTGATTCTTGAAGTCAAAGTCAAAGTTTTTTTATTTGTAAAACTTAGGTGGTGTAAAAACAGGTGTTGTTATTAAAATATATATAGGTACACTATGTTTTGCCGATGACGGCGTACAAATATGAATATGTAATCATTAATATAAAGTGAATTCAGCAAAAAATAATTATTTAAAAATGTCAACAGTAAACAAAGAATTAAGTAATAAAAAAATGTCTATTAAAAATAAATGCTTCAGTCAGATAATTATGTCATAATGTCAAATTAGAATTATATAAAACAATTTTTTTTTTATAATATCAAAATATCTAGTAATAAAAAAGTTAAATAATGCATAATTTCAAAATTTGTCTGTTAAAAAATCTGAGACACTATAATAACATTTTCAACACACTTGCTCGTAAAGTGGCTCTTATTAACTAGGAGAAATGTCGCAATAATGTACCTGTATTTACTTAATATCGCTCATTTAGGAACTCTGATAAGCTGTAGTAGCATTTGGCTATAAGAGATTTTTTTAAATGCAGCTTAAGAGCGTTTACGCCGTAATGAATGAACCGATTTTAATGAATCTGCATACGTATAAGCAGGATACAAAGGTCTAAAAAGTTAGTAGAGAACATTTTCGAAAAATAGTGTTACAGCCAAATTAGACCGATTTTAAATATTGCATTATCTTTTTTTAAATAAGACATTTCGAAAATGTTCTCTACTAACTTTTTAGACCTTTGTATCTTGCTTATATACGTATGAAGTTTCATTAAAATCGGTTCATTAATTTCGAAAAATAAGGGCTTGAAAGTTTGTATGAAATGCTGTACGGCGTAAACGCTCTTAAACAACCTTGTGGGCAGCTGTTTCAGATATGTTGGGAGCTTATTATACATTTTTGGGGCCAAACAGAATATGCTTTTATGCATCAAAGCGGTGCTTGACCTTACTATACATAACTCATCCTTAACCCGACGACTACGAATGTTAACATCTGATTGTTTGTTAAATAACGTTGGATTACTTTTAACGAAATTAGCGGCTTCATATATAAACAAAGAGAGACGGGTTATATTCTGTCATCTTTAGACCAAACATGGCCCTAATGCACCTTTTTTGGGATTTAATAATGGTTTCTTTATTGGTCGAGTTTCCCCAGAATATTACGTCATATCTTATGATTGCGCCAACTATGTCATGATAAGCCGTAAGAAGTGCATCTATACTTATAATGGGTGCTAGTTTATAGAGTGCGTAAGCCGAAGAACTAATTTTTTTATATATTTCTTCTGTATGCGCTTTCCAATTAAGATTTTTATCAATTGTCACCCCTAGAAATTTTTTTGAGTCTACTCTTTCTAGTAGGTACTGTCCCTTGATAATAGACATTATATTTGGTGCGCCTACGCATAATTTTAGTCTTTTCAAGGTTAATTTTCAAATTGTTATCATTTAACCAGTTGATTATTGATGTAATAGTATTGTTAATATCACTTTCATACGTCTCATTTTCTCTAGAATGTATAATGACCGTACTATCATCAGCAAATATGAAAATGTTGAGATGGATGTGTGGAGTGACGAGAATGGATAAAGTAAGAAATGAGTATTTAGGAGGAAGTTTGAAAGTGGCGCTAGTGACAGAAAAGTTGAAAGGAAATCGTTTGGCTTGGTATGGGCATGTGATGAGAAGGGATGAGACGCATGTGACTAAAAGAGTGACGAATATACATGTTGATGGATGGAGAGGGAGAGGAAGGCCGAAGAAAAGATGGATGGATTGTGTGGGGAATGATATGAAAGAGAAGGGAGTGAATGATAGCGTGACGGTTGACAGGGGAGAATGGAAGAAGAAAACGTGTTGCGCCGACCCCAAGTAACATGGGATAAGGGCAGGAAGATGATGACTATCATCAGCAAATAGTGACATTGCAAAATGTATTACTCTTGGTGAGTCATTAATGTATATGATGAAAACAAATGAATAAGAAATTGTGATGAAAAAAAAATATATGTGGTTTAATGAATCAAGTTTATCTATTTATTATACTATCCTTAATCCCGTCCTTATTATATTTACCCGTCAGAAAGGAAGTGTAATCTTTCATTAGTCCCGAAGGCGAGAATAGTTTTTTAAACCAAATCCCGGGACCCGGGGAATATCCATATTATTCTAACCTATGGCAAGTACATAAAACAGCTCTACCTATTCCGATCTATGATCAGAACATAAGAAGTCTCAATCAAAATTTTGATGGCATGCTCGTTATTTTGGAAAGATAGAGTACTATTGATTTAGTTATTAATGTTGGCTGTTACAAGTCAAAAATATTCCACAAATAAATACATTCCATTTTTACTCAACATCGAACAATTTAAATCAAAACGATGGAGTAGTATTGTACATTAAAAATAATATTCAATGTAAAGTTGAAGAACCCAAATTTAATGAAGCTAGCGATCTACTGATAACTAAGGGTCAAGATCTCGCCGTACTTTGTTTGTATAGAACACTGTCGTTCACCAACGTAGACAGTTTTCTTGAATTCTTAGATAATAAACTTACAGAATTGAAGCAATACAAATAGATATTAATATAAAAATTATAACTTACTATATAAACAGAAATTCTAAACCATCTTCTGAAATGAAAGCCGTACGAGCCAACACATGTAACTTGCCCACCACTCAAACTTACGATCGTTATCGTCTCGATTTTACTTCATCAGTCAGGTACTACAAATAGATGAACAACTGAACTGGAACAACCAAATCTCAATCCTATCGAAACGTGTAAGAAAACTATTGTAGGTATGTGTTCAGAAACCTACGATGTTTGTGACCCAAAGCTGCTTACAATCAGTTATTACATATGGCATATCCATCTGGGGAGGAAGTGCTAAGACACAGCTTATCAAAGCAGGAAGAGCACAACGGGCCATTTTAAAAACTATGCTGTTTAAAAAACATAGATTTCCGACCGATGAACTGTACGAGCTAGGTGCTGTTCTTAGCATTGGACAACTATACTTTGAGAAGATCTTACGTATTCAACACAACAAATCACCGGATTTTCCAGACGCTATACGAAGAGCTTACAAAGTCTACAGACAACCTAGATGTTAAGTGGATGATGTGGTCGCCTATAATTGGAAGCACACACTTGTATTTGTCCCTATTCATGTTAAACATGCAAGTAACTGTGTAGCCTCTATTGGCAATCCAATAAATAATTAAAAAATAAACAACCAATATAAAGGACAAAATTTGCACAGCGATTTCTTATTTTTCTAGCTCAGTACATTTATAATAAATTTAATGTAACTCTAGGTTTTCGGAAATATAATTCACACATATTTAAAAAGGTTGTGCGAAAACATTTACTCTGCTTAAATTATAAAAGTACTGAAGCCACATATAAGATTCTGAAATAGCAAACTCCATACATACCTACTTACATACATACATAATAATTATCAAATATACTCACACACTCACAATCACGAGAAGCCAATATAGTGTTAAGTGTATCAATTTCCTTTCAAATTTTTTTAAAGTTTTTTTTGCCTATGGAGCCTATATTATCTTAGATTCTTAAGTTCTCACTCGTTTGTTACTCTACGGGTCACAGGAATGAGGAATAATACCTTAATGTTGCAGTATCAACTAATACAGGGGTATTGTGACTGTTACTGGCGGCCTTATTTAGTGTAATGTCAACAGTATACATAAGGTAATAAATTGTGCAATGAATAAATAAATATCACGGGGCTATGCTACTAGAAAAATTAAAACCAGCCAAGTGCGTGTCGGGCCACACACAGTGTAGGGTTCCGTAGTAGCCCGTTATCACAATATAGTACGATTCAGTTGTTCTTTATTCTGAATATAAGTAATGGTAAAGATATTAGGACAATAATAACAAAAATCAACTTTAAAATTGAGTACCTTGCAAGAAAATCTTATCACCGCGATCTACAAAAGTGACGTCACGACACAACGCCATCTGTTATCCAATAGCGATACTAAACTAATGACAAAATATTGATTTTCGAAGATATTATAACAGATTAGACATTAACTAATAATAACCACATTCTTCCTGCTAAAGCTAAAAAATAAAATTACGATTGCTGCCAAGTTGTTATTTCAATTCACAAAATTGTAATTCGAAAATTAAACAAAGTTCGTTTGTGACTTCTACATATAGGTACTCGAATGAAAACGTAACCCGTTGGTACAGCGCCATCTAACGGCAGTATTGTGAAACTTATGATAATTTATTATGTCTTTTTAGTTTTTTTTATTTCATATTTTATTTTTCAATGCAAGTCTTTACCCGTTATAAACAAGCAACTACTTCATCTTAGTCACTTTATGGGATTAATGCTAAGGATTTTGTATTTGGTACAAAATTATTCAACACCCAAGTTCAACGACTATTACTGCTAAACTAATAAAGTTATCTTAGCCGCTATAATTTTCCTTTATAGTTCATGAAATGCACTATCATCGTGAATTTTTACAGATTTTTCAAGTCAGCAGTTTAGCTATTAGAGGGGATGCGGGGGGACGTCCCAAAAATACCCCATACGATGGGGTGACGACGAAAAAAATATTCATCCCCACTTCACATGTAGGGAGCTACCCTAAAAAAAAATATTATCCAAAATTTTATTTTGTCCACTTCGTGACAAACTTACAGCATACCTACAAAATTACAGCTTTCTAGTACTAACGATCTCTTAGCAAATCCTCGGACAGACAGACAGACAGACGGACATGACTAAACTATAAGACCTATTTATAAAATCAAATTATACCTATATACCTCCAATCACATTATTCTTATACCTTTTTACAAAAGCAAATTATATCTATTATACATATTATACCTATGTACTCATAATCATATTATTATTGTACCTATTTACAAAATGAAATTGATAATTATTGATATAATGACTAGTTTTTATAATCCTATTATACTTATTTACAGAATCAAATTATACCTATTACATTTTACAATTATTACTTATACAGATTTATTTTTTATAACATTTTTTAATCACACTATCTATTTTAAAAATGTTCATGAGTTTTCTTTATTCGTATTACATGCCTACATACATACTACATGCAGCGATTCTTTTTTGATCACCAAAAGTGTCTACAAAGTTACTTATTTTTATGATATACTTGATGTGAAAATCTTAATCGATTGCTGCCGTGCATTTAGGAAAAACAAAAAATATAAACATGCTTGAAAAACACTTAAAAGTCGGTTTCTTAAATGTGGGTTCCCTTGGCACTAACCATGATGACTTTATAGCGGCAGTGGAAAGGCATTCTTTCGATGTAATGGCAGTCAATGAGACAAGGCTACGACCTGGCGAGGAGGGGCGTGCGCCTAATGTGCCAGGCTACCGTCTGCGACATACGCCACGACCGCTGGCGGTGCACGGGGGCCGAGGGGGCGGGGTGGGGTTTTACCTTAGAAGAGGACTGACCGTTCGTAATCTGTCTACCCCAGTTGGCCCCAAATTCGAAGCAGTTGAGCAAATGTGGATTACCCTCACAATAAATGGAAATAAAATCGCCGTAGGCACGGCGTACCGCCCCCCACGGTTAGACTTGGACCTCTTCCTCGATGCTGTCACTGAGGCTATTACTTCCCTAGTCAAATGTGATTACTATGTACTATTAGGCGATTTTAATGTCAACTTACTGGTTACTAATGGTCAAACAAAGAAAGTGCATGATTTTTTAAATAGTTTGAGCCTTAGGCAATTGGTTGGCTCCCCCACTCATTTCACAGAACACAGTGAAACACTAATCGACCTAGTGTGCACCAACCTCAATTACAGAGGAGTTTCCGTTGAGGCTTTTGGCTCACTAAATGGCCATTCACTTATTGCCTGCGAGTTCAGCATCAGGCGTAGCAAGTATAAGCCTCATACAGTTACGTACAGACCTATTAATCAAATTGATAAAGGAATGCTTAAGAGTTATTTAACGCACATAGCTTGGGATAAGATCTGTGAATTGCATAACGTAAATGAAATGGTTGAGAGATTTAACAAAAACGTCCTAGCTATTTTTGATGCACATGCTCCAGTTAGGAAAAGTATAATTAAAGAACCGTCTTATCCGTGGATAACTGACACAATAAAAGTTATGATGAGCTTGAGGAATGATGCCCTGGCCACGTACCGTAAAGCGAAATCGGACTCTAAACAAAACTATTATAAAGAGCTAAAATCTCTTGTTACCAGCTCCTTATATAGAGAAAAAGTTGCTTATTTCAATTATAACATAAATAACAAAATTAAAGATCCCAAACAACTGTGGAAAAACTTAAAAAATACTATATTGCCAGCTAAGCAGATCTGCGATCTCCCTTGTTCCTTGAGAGATGCAAATCAACTAAATTGCCATTTTCTAAGTGTACCTGGCAACCCAAATTGTAACTTATCACAGCAAGCTTTTTTTGAGTCTAACCGTTTTAGCGATGCAACTTTCACTTTACAGCCAGTCAGTGAGGAACAAGTTTTACGATATTTTGGGCAACTGAAATCCAATGCTGAAGGCTGCGATAACATTAATTTGAATATGCTTATGTTAACCCTTCCGCAAACACTAAAAGCCATCACAGACATGGTTAACTACTCAATTGTGTCTTCAACGTTTCCCGACATCTGGAAAGTAGCGATTGTCCGACCAATCCCAAAAACAAGTAACCCTACTGAATTTAAAGACCTCAGACCAATAAGTATTCTACCTTGCCTGTCGAAAATATGCGAAAAAGCAGTATGTCAGCAGGTATCTCATTACCTAGAAAATAATAATATCCTACCGGAACTTCAGTCAGGGTTCCGTAAGCAACGTGGCACTTGTACGGCTCTGTTGGATGTGACAGACAACATTCTTGCTGCACAGGACAAAGGCCTATGCACGCTTCTAGTCCTGCTTGACTTTTCGAGGGCTTTTGACTGCATAAACGTTGATCTGTTCCTAGCTAAGCTGCACTACTATGGATGTGACGACAAAACAATAGACTGGTTTCACAGCTACCTCAACAACCGCGAACAACGTGTCGAAATACGTTTGAGCGATGGCACAACCCTTGTCTCGTCACCAGTTTCTATAAATAGGGGTGTCCCGCAAGGCTCCATACTTGGGCCCATAATCTTTATCTTATATTGCGCGGACATAATAAAATCTGTACAGCGTTGTAGTTATCATATTTATGCTGATGATATACAAGTTTATATGTCGTTCAAGCCTGACGAACATGAAAAAGCTTTGAAAGATCTGAACGAGGACCTTGATAGGATAGCATGCTGGGCAGAAAGTAACGGTTTGGTACTTAATCCTACCAAAACCAAATATATGCTAATTGGAACCAAGCATCAAATAAAAGCTGTACCTTCAGTGCTCAATGTTACGCTTGGGTGAGTTGGTCAGTCGAGTCAATGAGGCACGCAATCTGGGTCTGTACATGGACGCTGAGTTGAGGTACGAGGGCCAAGTGGCAGAGTCAGTGCGCAGCTGCTTTTATAGGCTCAAAGTCCTGTACAAAATAAGGCCGTATCTATCGGAGGAGCTTCGTGTCCGATTGGTTGAGGCTCTAGTACTCTCTAATTTAAACTACGCAGATACCGTTTTCGGACCTAGACTGCTGGCAAGAACTGAGCGACTGATTCAGAGAGTACAAAACGCCTGCGCACGATTTTGCTTCTCAGTTCCGCCTAGAAGTCATATAACACCTTTTTAAATAAACACTGCATTCTTAGAATGAAATCACGTCGCAAGTTACACTTAGCGTGTCTAATGTTTGGGGTTATTAAACATAAAGAGCCAGCTTATCTGTACAAAAAACTGAGCTGGATCGCTAGTAGGAGAGAATGCGCGATCAGACAGTGCTCCCAGCAACTCTCTACAGAAGTGCACAAGACGGCCGCCTTCAGAGGCAGTTTCAGGTATGCCGCATCCAAATGCTGGAACAACATTCCCCCGCCGATAAGGAATCTAAAAACACTTGGTACCTTTAGGAGTCGACTGCGGCAGTATCTGATTGACTCTCAGAAAAAACTGGGCTTGAACGTCACAAACACGTCCATAATATAGCGGGTGGCTGGGGCTCTGCTCCACACGACATGTTTGTCTACACGTTATCCTGTAGACAAAGATTGAGACAACTGTGTAAAACGAAACGCATATAACATAGGTATTACAATAGAAAATATATAAGCAAATTATGCTATACTCACTGTAGTCATTATTATAAATCCATAACATAACTATTTATTATTATACACCAACATGTAAACTCGTACACATACATGCTTAAAAACATAAACTAGTCATTCATTACATAACATGTTATTACCTACACTATGATAATCAAGTAATCCAGTAGACACTACACAAATATTTAATAAGTTTAAAATTTCAAAATCTTTCTTTCTGTCGGTTTTAAAAGCAAGTCAACTGTGGGTACCTACCACTTTTATAATATACGTGCCGCACTATGTAGGTACCATTTTGTTGAAACTCAGATGTGTCTTCTCGACATCCGTATGTCACTAACGGGATGCAGCAGAATACCAGCGTCAGGTATTGTACCTGGCATATCCTGAGCTGGACTCCCATTTGGTGCAACCATGAGACACACACCGCCCAGTAGTGATCGACCGTTATAGATGTACAACATGAGCGAGGTGTCTATGGATCAATTTATCTTTTTAATCCTTGTTTTTATTTTTTCTTTCACCTGTTTTTAACGTTTTTTTTTTAATACCTGTATTGTGTCTTTTGTTGCACTGAATAAACGTTTTATCTATCTATCTATCTATAAGGGTTCCTTGTCAGAACAACGGAATCCTAAAAATGCAATTAAAGAAAAAAGAAGGGGAAAGTGGTCTCGAGGTGTGCTCCTTTTGCACGAGAACACTTTTTTCTTCTATTTTATAATGCTCTATTGTTTTTTAGGGTTAAATATTATGGATCATGGAAGTTTTCTCTTTAATGTGTTAACCTATTATTCGGTATCTTACCTATTAAATGAACTAAATAATCTTGAAAGATCGCGCTAGCTAGCTCGCAGTTTTTCTCCTATCCACGAGAGCGGGACTGTTAGCCTTAATCCTAAAGCACACTGCGTCGATGTTTACTAAATAAAGCTCGTGTGAACAGGCTCTTTTTGCTATTTCTCGTAAAGATAATCCATGTTTCGGGTCCTCCTAACACATAATATCTAATCACCGTTCGCGATTTAGGTATTTGCTAAACATGTAAATAAATATGAGTATTTGGAAAAATAACTTTAATTCCTACACAATTAAGTTCAGTTTACGCTAAAACCTCAAACATATTTATAACTTTTTAAACAGTGCTAGTCACTCTGACATCAAAGTCAAAGCATTTATTTCAAATAAGCACTTAAAAGACACTTTTGAACGTCACAAATTCAACTTCCTACTAAGATAAAGTTGATATTAATTTGTTTAACTTGACAACAATTGGAAACATACATTTTTTTTTCAACATACATATACCTTACTACTACTATCTTCATGTGCCTAACCTACAGCATGACACGAAATATTAAGCTACATATTTTTTGCAATAGGAAATGTTTACATTATTTTTCAATGCTTCTACAAACCATAAAATAACATCACGCTTGTTTCCCCCAAGTATTATGCAAAGGACTTCAAACAGTAGGTACTCCCACATTTCGCCAGTTATTTTTAAGTCTCATGTAAGCCTATTGCCATCAACCGGGCACACATCCTGACTGGTTGAATGTTTCCGCAAACTCCTGCCTATGTCAAAGCAATAAATAAACATACAAAAGAGTTGAAGCAATTTCTCAACTTATGGAATCTGTTCATGGTTTTAATAAAAAAAGCAAAATTCGCGGGTAAAAATAAATAAGGTAATATATAAATTAACTAGTTTTTATCTATTTTTATTAAAGTAAAGAAACCATTTTCAGCTAGCCGCCTCATTCTTATACACTTTTATGCCAATAAGTTTTTAGTAGGATGGGACTGATTTATTTATGCATCATTTATCATTCCCAAACTTCGGATTGAAGATTTGACATTCTTGACAGGCCTCATTTAATCTTCTTAAGTGTCTAATACACGCTCTACTGAACTCGGAGTCAATTCGGCACTGAACTGAACTGAACGTATAAAAAACTGAAACGTAATGCTTAAATAAATTATTTGAATTATTATAATCACTGACCTCTATCATACAAGTACGCTGGACTTTCAGTCTATCAAAATCACTCTGTGAGCTGGACTAATGCTACTCTACGAAATGACAGTTGTTTTTTGTGCCGGTTCAAAGCGCCCCTCTCGATGCCCCCAGGAACTAAAATTGACACGTTCTTTCAAATGGACGTTGAGTTGTTTGGTTCGTCTCATGATGATTTAGGTCTAAATCGTGGAAAGCTACTTTATTGTGTATTTTACTGATAAATGATTTTATTTTTGTAAGTAGGTTTGTACAAACACTTTTACACGTCAATCATGTTTTTTTAAAACTAGATGAGGTCGGCGTTTCCTATCTGACTACTCTGAGAAGAAAGGCCGAAACAAACTCAGAGGTCACAGTCTCTTTTAAAGTCCAGACATAATCTTGGTCAGGTTGAAGACCATGTAGATCGATGTTTGAGATGGTCTTTTGAGGAAAGAACCACAGATTGAGAGGACCTGTCCAGTCAGTGCACGCATTTGTCAGAAATCGTGCAACTCAACTCAAGACTTAAGGAGCTCAACGATTCGACGAACAAAACCAAAGAAAGGGCATTTGGGTAGGCCATATAAATTACACAAACTGCCAGACCATAAAAAAAACTAACAGAACAGAGAGAATAATAAAAAAATATAAAATTACTAAAATGACCCACATCGTCTTCACATTCACAATAAATAAAATAATATAATACTTTACAAAGTAAGCAAATGTCATTGTTTATAAAAAAAATCATTTATGTCAATGAGTATACATAAAAAAAATACGTTTAAAATTGCAAAAATTGGAAGCAGCTCAATCCCAAGCCTTTTTGTCCTCAATATAATCTTTAACGGTATAAAAGGCTTTCTGGCACAACTTACGATTAATGAATGATTTGAATTTATTAAGGTTTAGATCTTGAACGTGGCTTGGTAGTTTATTATAAAAGCGTATACATTGCCATCTGAATGAGCCCCCTATTTTCTTGAGCCTTGCTGTAGGTACGGTCACCTGCAAAAGTGCGTGGATACCCTAATAGCTATTTTCCTGTGAACGTTTGAGTTCAAGTTTTCTAAAATAAACTAGATGGCGTTGGTTTCTTCACAACTGTGACTAATTTACGAAACGTAAGTAAGCAGTTGGGAAGAAAGTTATTGAGAAAGGAGTTACACAGCTAATATATTTATCTAACTGTTACATTACATTTGCTAGCATATGAAAAAAAATTCTCGCTTCACACGATTATATTTCAGAACTATCCATGCACTTTTGCAGCCCTACTGTACAACAAATTTGTGTTTGTTTCTAGTATTTATATTATGAATATCACTGTATTTTTTAAACAATTTTATATTTTTATGGGCATATAAAAGATTTTCATAAATATACTGAGAAGGCACAGCCATTACATTAATCTCTTTAAATTTGTCTCTGAAAGAGTGTCTCGACCTTAATTTATAAATTGATCGAACAGCTCGCTTCTGCGATACAAAGATAGTTTGAATATCGGCGGCATTTCCCCACAATAGAATACCGTACGACATTACACTATGAAAATAGCTAAAGTACACTAAACGTACAGTCTCTATATCAGTTAAATTACGAATTTTTCTAACAGCGTATGCTGCGGAACTTAGCTTTTTTGACAATTTACCTATATGTGGACTCCACTGAAGCTTAGCATCCAAAGTTATGCCCAAGAATACTGTGTTGTCTTCAGATTTCAATTCCTCGCCCTTTATCAACACATTAGTTTTCACCTGCCTAACGTGGGGTAGCGTAAACTTAATAGATTTGGTTAATTTTTCTCGTTTAGAAGCAAATTATTAACATTGAACCAGTGGACTACTTTCGAGATCGCGCTATTTACATCGTCAGTAACCTACTGCTGACGTTTAAGTTAAAACAAAAGAGAAGTGTCATCTGCAAACAACAAACTCAAACCATTTATTTCAATTAAACCATTTACAGGCACTTTTGAATTGTCAAGAAGTCGGTCAGTCAGAAAATATGAAGCTAGTTGCCCATTCCAAAGCGTAGGTACCTATGGAGAAGAACGGGCAAGAAACTCCATGGACACTCTTTTAAATTGTATTTTTACAAAAATACACACATCAAAAGTGTCTAGGGATCAAGCATTTTTATGCGGATTTCTTGAGATTGAGATGTGGCTTTGTAATAAATTTATGATTTTATAAATTTATATGGATCCTTTTTGGTGCATTTCATAATTTGAATCAGGAACTGTGAATCAAATTCGAGTAAAAGATGAAAATCAGCTGTCAATATTTTCCCTATAAAAACATACAACGCATTGAAGACATTATTAGTGCTACTGTTTCCCTACTACTGATTAAAACCAACGTTATTATGGAGCGGCGACGTCATTTAAGCAGGGAAGAAATGCTCAGAGCCGTGGGAATGATAGAAGCTGGTTCCCGGCAACGTACTGTGGCTTTAGCTCTGAATACAAGTCAGAGTGTTATCAGTCGACTTTGGACACGTTACCGAAGCACTGGTACCGTGGCTGAGCGCCATGGAGGACGGTATCGCTGCACCACACGGAGACAAGACCGATACATTCAAATCTTAACTCGAAGAGCTCCAACAATAACCGCCATGATGTTAGCCGTGAGGCTTCATCACTCTTCAGGGAACTTAATTAGCGACCAAACAGTCAGAAACCGCTTGCATGAAGTGAACCTTCATTCCCGAAGACCGCTACGGGTACCACCTATAGCAATGCACAATCGTAGGATTCGATATCAATGGGCTCTTGAACACAGAAATTGGGCAGAAGAACAATGGCGTTTCGTGTGCTTTTCTGATGAGTCTCGTTTTGGTATGAGACCGGATACAAGACTTATACGACACTGGAGAACCCCTGGACGCCAACAGCGATTAAAATCCTGCCAGGAAGTCCATCCTTATAGTGGTGGAACCATCATGGTATGGGCGGGTATTTGGATCGGCGGAAGAACTGAGTTGATTTGGATCAGAGGCAACCTCAACGCTCAAATTTATGCTGAGACGATTGTATCAGACGTCATCGTTCCTCTACAAGTGCAAATCGGTCCCTTATTTCAGTTAATGCATGATAATGCACGACCGCACACCGCAAGAGTTGTAAGACAGACTCTCGCCGCAGCTAACATCAATGTCCTGCCCTGGCCTGCTCAGTCGCCAGACTTGAACCCGATTGAGCATGCATGGGATATGCTACAGAGAAGAGCTCTGCCGAATATGGAGGGTATCCAGTCGCAAGAAGACCTTTTTTTGTTGTTGCAACGAACATGGGCGGCCATTCCACAGCGTGATTTGGATGAAATCATTTTGAGTATGCCAAACCGATGTTCTTGTGTTGTTAGTGTTCGCGGTAGAAACACGGATTATTAATTGCTTAAGTTACCCAATAAAATTTTAAAGAAAACTGTTATTTCAGTCTTTTTTTCGAACTTTTGTGTTAGTGGTTCAAATGTCAAAAATCCCTTTATTAGGAAAATGGCAAATTTCTTTATTAATGCAAAGGTGACTTGGTTTATCGTTACTGTGACAAACGAAAACACTTTATTTGATGAATCCTTAAAGAAAATTTTAATTAATATCAATCAGGAGAAAAGTTATTGCAAAAATATATGTTGATCCCTAGACACTTTTGATGTGTGTATTAGTTACATCATTAATGTTGAATTTACAATTATATGTGAGAACGACGTAAAAAAATACGTACGCGTTAAGAGCGTCCAGAGTACAGCAAATAGTAAGAAGACAACAATCCAAAAATAAATTAATTAAAAATAAGCCGAGGCAGCTGAGTGATGACCAGCCCCAACTGACGGCGCCCGTTCACGAACATGACGTATAGATCAGCACCATTCAGCTCAACCATTTTGAAGGGAGCTAAATGATCCAATACACACGCCACCGTCAGCGAGACATTTGTGTGAGCATGACATACTATCAGCCGCCACGGCACATTCAAGTCAATGAAAGACATATTACCCGGTAAATGGTAAATAAGGTATACTTACATAGAACTCACATCTGTGCTATGCAGTTATACAATGCAAAGGAAATTGAGTTAATACAATGCAAAGATAATCTTACAATCTTCAGCAGCTCGCAACAGTATTTTCAAGTGTTAATCAATTAGTTGTGGTTGTGGAGCAGGACCAGCATTGAGCCAGGCATTTTTATCAGCGATGTAATCCCCTAACTTATAATATGCCTGACTGCATAGTGTGCGTTTTATACAAGACTTGAATTTTGTCTCATTCAGTTGAAGAATGTGGGGAGGTATTTTATTATAACATTTTAAACAGTACCCCATAAAAGATGAGTCTACTTTAGCCAGTCTGAAACCTGGTTGAACTAATAGGTCCCTTTTTCTAGTACCATAATTATGTCTTTCACCTCTTTTACCCTATATCACACTATATCATGATTACCCTTTAGGAGGTACGGCAAGTCATTAATATAAATAAGAAACAAGAAAGGACCAAGAATTGAGCCCTGTGGGACTCCCATTGTTACTGTATTTGTGTTTACTACGTGATATTTACACCATTTTTATTATGAAAGCATGCTCATTTTGTAAAACTCGCTATCAAAATGGCAGCGGAATAACCTTTTACAAGTAGGTTCATGACTATAAATATTTCGCAGCATTTTTAATACTATTTTATATTTAGAATAAATGATTTCATTAATATCTCATCATATTTAAGTGTAATTAGGGCTCAGTTTTCACATATACCTATTGAATACAATAATTTGAATAGAGTTGTAAATGTTCCTTGTCGATAATGTGTCGACAATTTTCTTCAGACAGTTAATAATTTTTAATTTACGTCTTTCAAATAGGAATTTACTGCCGCCAGAAATTTCTGCAATTTGATTAGCTAAAACAAATTAGCAAATACTAGTTTCTAATTTCAAAAGATAAATCCATACTTAATATTATAAATTAGAAAGTAACTCTGTCTGTCTGTAACATTTTCATATTACATAAACCACTGATCCTGATTTCAATAAAATTTGGCAGAGAGATAGATTGCATCCCGGGGAAGGACATAGGAGCATCGCGGGCGAAAGCTAGTATTATATGTAATGTGTACTTGTTTCCGAAGTAAGACCTAACATCGAAATAAAACTTGCTATCTACAATGTACTTTAGTCAGTTTTATTTTAATTAAATACTTAATTTCAGATTTTCCACCAATTCAACTAAGAAGGGCTGAAAAACATGAAAATGGAAAATTAGAGTACTAAATCTAATTATCATCTTTGTAGTAAACATTTCACTACGGACTGTTTCGTTAAACACTCTACACGTACGCTCTTCTCCATACGAACACTTCCCTTAGAAAGACTAAAATAAATCCTATTTTATTGTATTTTTTGACGTTCAAAGGTGCCTTTATTGTTCCTATTTGAAATAAATTATTTGACTTTGACTTTGTTATTTTTCTGTTATATCCATTATGTATGCACGCTATCCAAATACCCAATAATGAAAATGGAATTTTGTTTACATGGTTCAATTCTTACAAATTGAACACCAAAAGTGACTATCACGAAGAATACAACTGCCATTTGATTTACTAGGTTAGAGCGAAATGGCAACATAATAATAGCTCAATAGTTTTTAGTTCACATTGCGAACTAATGTGACCCCAGCTCAGCTTGTAAAGCTAGTGTAGTAGAGCCAGGAGATATTAGCTCAACCATAGTAGTTCTTAGGCTAAGTTTCAAGCCTAAGCTCATATTTAAAGCTCACTGATCTGACCGTCATTCGGACTTTACTAGGACACTATCCACTAGTTTATAGCTTGCGATCTGACCGCGCCCTAATGAAAATTCAGTTAAGTTTTGCAGAGCAATAAAATTATTCTATTACTTAAAAATGAAGCATAAAAATAACTATGAGTGATTCGATATTTTTCTCTTATGTAATATAAATTACTCTCAGTGGTTATAACTTTCGATAATGTTCATAAAAGTAGTTATATAAAAGGATATATCCCGTCTCTAATATTAGTTCCACGGTCCCTTCACGTTGCTATCAGCGCCAAAATGGCGAAAATCAAATGTTTTCATTCTGTCATCGATAGTATGCAGTCCAGCGTACTTCCTATTAATATTATAAACGCGAAAGTTTGTGAGGATGGATGGATGGATGGATATTTGTTAATCTTTCACGCAAAAATTACTTGAACGGATTAGGGCAAAATTTGGCACACAGATAATTTGTAACCAGGATTAACACATAGTATAGTTTTTATCCCGATATTCCCACGGGGTCCAGACTTATGCGGGTGAAACCGCGGGGTCGCAGCTAGTGTATAATACAGGTCAGTGATTCTAATACAAGTACCTATAAAAGAAGTAAGAGGGAATGCCAAGCAAAACAATTTACGATCTAATTAAAAAAATTGCGGTGTTTACAATCTGAGAGAGAAAATTTGTTTCTCTTTACATTCTTATAAATAAATTCTCTCGAAGAGAAATAAATATTTCCATCAGTTACAATTTGATTCCAAGTGTTTATCGTTTCAATGAGTTTTTATTAAAATGTTCAGGAAACTAATTGCTGAGTATTTATAGTAGGTATCCGCCTGGTGCACGTGGATATGACTGCGTTCCTTTTAGAAGCAAGTTGACGGGAAGTACCTACCTAGTAAGTAGGTTTGTACCAATCAGCGCCTTGGTGCTTGGTGCAATGCAGTGTCCCGTACGTGTTTATGTTTACTCGCATATGTTCGTATGATAATAAGTAAATAATGCCGCTTTTACGGTGAGAATTTTAATGGATTTTCGTGGAAATTTGAATATATTTTAATGAGCGCGCGTGAGCCGGTGCGGCTTCCGGTCCTCTATAATTATATCAGCAGTTAAGTAAAACCGGAAGATTCACCTTCCGCCTTTAGGCGCTTTCTTTTTGGACTTAAAGAGGTTACATTTTGTCCGTGATTTTTGGGTTAAATGGCCAACTTTGAAAACAACAGTTCTTATTCTGAGAGACTGAAACTTCGAGTACTTTGACTTATTGAATAGCTCAGAATAATTATTACTTTAGGTTTTGTCGACTTAGCTCTTCGCAATTTTTTCTTATAATTAGTTATATGAAGTCAAAATTCCGAAAACAAGCTGACTGAGCTGAAAGATTTATTATTAACACTAGCTGCGCCCCGCGGTTTCACCCGCATAAGTTTCGATCCCGTGGGAATATCGGGATAAAAAGTAGCCTATATGTTAATCCAGGGTGTCAGCTACCTCCATACCAAATTTTATCAAAATTGGTCCAGCCGTTTGAGCGTGAAGAAGTAACAAACATATAAACACACACACACCCCCACACACACTCACACACACACTCACAAACTTTCGCCTTTATAATATTAGTGTGATTTGTTTAGCTATGAACTGTGTCATAGCTAAAAAAATGTCAATAATAGATAAATCTTTAGGACTTAAAAGTAAAAAATAAAATGAAAATAAAAAAGTTTTTAAAAACAAGCTTTTATTTAAATAAAAACGTAACCTAAAAAAACAAAGAATAACGCGAACTAAAAATAAAAAATTTAAGGGACACTGTCATTTTAAAATATATATAAATTTTAAACGCTTGAGGCACTGTTATTGTGTAGTAGGTTAGGATAACGTACATCAGTGCCTCAAGCTTTAAAAAATTATATTTATTTTAAAAACTAACTAAAGGTGTATACAAAATTTCAGCTCAATCTGATACCAACAAATGGTCGAAAAATGGTTTGCAAATTTTTACGGACAACTTACATACATACGAACAGTGCAAGCTAAATAAAAAAGCTTGAAAAATGTGACTTGTAGAATAGTAGGTAGTCAATTATTATAAATAAAAGCGTTAAAATAATCTCAATTTCTTTTATTTCTTAAACTTGCAAAAAGACAACAGTATATAGTGAATGTCCATGACATCTATGTTTCAAAATTCTGGACCAGGTTGTGCATTTTCGTCTTTACAAAGTGAATCATAATTATATTTGGGCCATCGAAGTTTTCCTTTGTTTTTCCAGTGGGAAGGTACAGTAGATAATTCTGGTCTGCCCCTTCGACGTGTGGACACTATCTTAAACGGCATTTTCCTGCAAGACATTTCGCTTTATGTTAGGAACACAGTAGGTACAATATGAAAATCGTACGATTTATTAGTAAAAAAAACCTCAACCACTTGAGCAAATGGGTCAGCTGATTGCTAACTAAGAAGTTTGTCTATTAATCACAATTTACTTCATTAAGCTAGCATTCTTAGTTTCTGAGAATTTCAGGTATTTTAATATAACCCTAATTCATTGCTCTCGAGTGTAGGTAAGTATATAAATTTTCCTGAAAAATTGGGTCTATCGCAATTTATTTTGAACCCTAATTAGCTGTATAATTAATCATATTTAGTAACTTAACCGTAATTCAAGTGTTATTCAGATATTTGTACTACCAGTTGACTATTTCTCAAATAAAAGGTTAATAATCAGAAAAGCGTGACTTTTCATTCAGAGTTATAAAACAGCTGCAGTGCGTGGAGAGCTTTTATTCAGCTTATAATGAATCGCCATTAAAACTTATTATTAAGTAAACTATTGAATCATTATGTATATCAAATGCCTCATTTTAGTAATTAATTACAGTTAAAATACAGGTTATAATTTATTTAATGACTTTGAAAGATAAGCATTAGCTGTGTTATCCTAAGTATTTTTGTCAACACAAAAGTCTTTATTTATGTCTTATTTACTATCACTAAACTTGATTACCTAAGCGGCGCGTGAAAAATGTTGAGGTAATTCATATGCTATTCACGGATAAAACTACTTGCGCAGTAATATTTACCGTGTATCGTGGTTATAATACATAATAACATTTACTTACCAATTCTAGTTTCGCTGTGCACGTCGTTATTGATTTTATTCAATGCCGCACTGCAAATTAAACACCACTTTTTTTCTACTTTACAACATAACTCTTAATTTTGTTTGAAAAGTATTACGCAAATGAACTTAATCTTGAATAATTTCTGAATATCAATATCCATATGCATTTGTCTGAATAAATATGAAATAACAGCTCTATAAAAGAGATGTCAGCTTTTTCTCAGATGTTACTAAGCTAAGTGGGCCATTACTAAGCTATTACCCAAACTTTAAATCGCTGTTATACAGACTCAAGCATTTAAAACTGTGCCCAAATTGCTTGATTAACAGACATTATCCAGACAATAGTTTCAGCTTATAGTTTCGCGGATCGCTATTACTCAAACTTTATTCAGAATAACTGTGTTACTTGGGCGTAAACCGCAATACACAATATACAAGACACCGTAAGACAGGAGCCCAGGAAAGTCTATAATGGTTCTAGAACGCAAACGACATGCCCAAAGTATATAGGTACTACACACAACTCGTCCAAGGCGCTGTAAAACCCAAACTAGATTTTGGTAAAACTGATGAACATTAAGGCAACAAATGTCAACGTCCAGTTAAGAACCAAAATGACTTTGATATTGCAAAGAAGTTGTTTTTAGACAACATTAAGCATAGGTGTACTGGAGATGCATATTGACGGCATCACACTTTTCAAAAATCTGCAAGAGACGTACAAGCCAAAATTCTGCTCCACTGGTAAAATATTTTTTGTAGGTATAGCTATAATTTAAGTCATGTAGGTACCTTCCGTCAGACATGGAACAGAAAACGAAGCCAAGGCCTTGGGAATCTTGGGATAGATGAGTGTACAAGAAAATATTGAAATAAAAAAATGTGGGCTTATTTATTAACGACTAGTGCTGCTATCTGGAAGCTTCTTTTGATAGCATTTGTGAAGGACTAGTTGAATGTCCATTTTCTGCATTCGGCATCGACCCAAAAGAAGCGATTGCAAGACAAAAAAAACTTATAGACGCACACGTTCCAATAGTAAAAGTACCTATCAAAGTGTACCGAAATGGTACCCTCCACCACTAATATACGCTATCATATAAATATTTAATGCACACAAAGATAGAAAAAATTCAAATCCCAAACAGACTACGCACAATAAGCCTTGTTAAGATCTCGGGTAAAATTCCTTCAAGAGGAGTCCTACGCTAAAATATTCTGCCAGATGTGAGAATCAATAAATAAAGTCGCCTTAAGAATTTTGAAAGTTCGTAAATTATAAAAGGAAATCTTCTGGGTACCCTTGCAATATGGTTTATCAATGGTTTAAGTGCCCCGTTGGTCTCGTGGTCGCATGCGCGACTGCTGATTGTGGGGTCCTGGGTTCGATTCCCGGGTCGGGCAAAGTGTTAAAGTGTTATTGAGTTCTTTTGCGCGCGGGCGAAGCCGCGAGCAAAAGCTGGTAGTTAATACTTAGTTTGAAGTATACGGCATAACTTTTAGACTAGGTAAGTATTTGCAATAAAAAAAAACCGGTCAACTGCGTGTCGGACTCGCGCACCGAGGGTTTATCGTACCAATTTGTGGGTATGTAACTACAAATTTACGGTTTTCAGATTTTTTCCTTTGCTTGTGCTACATGACATTGCTTCTTGCCAAATTTCAGGATTCTAGGTCAACGGGAAGTAAACCTAGGATTCCGGAACATAAACGCCCGTATATTTTAATTGCGTTGGCTTAGAAATTTTATTTTTTTCACTGCTTCAAGCGATTGCAGCCCTGAGTATTTGATTTTAATTTCAACTTGATAACTCTACGCGTTCCTGAGAAAAAGGACAGGCAGACGGCAACGAAATGATCCGTTTTTCCTTTTGAGGTAATGGACCCTAAAAATACATAATTGAACTCCACGAGGATCGCTGATGCGAGTTGCTGTGCCCCGCAGAGCTGTGCACCTTCACGGATGGATCTAAAACAGGTATTGACACAGGTGCTTTTCAGAGGACTTGAACATTCACATAGCCAGACCATTGGGGGTCCATAACACTGTTGTCCAGGCTAAATACTTGGGCATTTATCTGGCTGCTTCAGTGCTTTCGCCATCATAAGAAGGGAGGCTAAGGACCATTCAATCTACATATTTTCAGACAGCATGGCTGTCCTGCAAGCGATAAACTGCCAACTCTGGGCTGATATGCAGGCGTCACCGACGGCTTCACTAGGTCGGTAATCTCACTAACCATTAAATGGATACTCGTATAAGGACACAGCGGCTTACGAGGCAACGATGCAGCCGAACTCGCCAGAAGGGGTCGAGTATGGCACCTGCGGGACCCGAACCCATAGGGTAGGTACACTGCAGACCCACCGTACCCCTGGCCGTACCCCTGGTGGTACGGTGGGTCTTTTAAAGTTAAACGATACCACTGTATGAAGTGAACGTAGTGCTCTGCTGATAAAGATACTAGACGGACAGAAAATGGTAAACAGTTAACTCGCATATAATGACTCATTCATTAGTTAGGTAGATATATAATTGATGCGGCAATAATGCATGATATGTACTGCACAATTCTACTAACTCTTTAGTTAAACCGTACCTACATATTACATATTTTTCAAGCGTTCATGACAGTTGACATTTACACTCGACATAAAGAAACAAAGAATTGTAAAAATAAAAATTTAATTGATTTGAATTATATTGATTTGAAACCTTACATTGATTTGAAACCTATAATATTACTTTATGTATTAGAATGCATGTTTTAAGTTTATAGAGTTGGTTAATTAAAAGTACCTATTTAGATTAAAGGTATATTGTATTTAAGATTTGTTCTGTAAAAAATTATGGACAAAATGATTAAATACAATTGTTGTGTAAGAGTAGAAAAGTAATACATACATACATACATGGAACATCTTTAAAATTTTGTATAAGTATTTGTTTGGAAGCCCTAATAGATTGTCATATGTGAATATAATGCAGTACCACCAAAGACTACAATATAATGCGGTGTAAAGTACCACCAATAATATTACAATACATAGGTACGTGTCGAATTGATAACCTCTTTTTTTTTGAAGTCGGTAAAAACAAAACTTTCATTCATGCTACTACTACCGCCATCTAACGTATTTTTATAACTCACAGTTCAATCAACTTTGTATTTTATGGCGGCAGTGAGCAGCAAAGGCAGGGCCTCATAGAGTATAGACCAACGAAAGTTGTCCAAGAAAATAGACGGCAGATTAAAAAAATCAGGAGCTGTAAACTGTGGCTAGTAAGCGCACTGTAAAGTCTTCTTTGGTATCGCCAGTGTCAAAACTGAGTAATAATCGACTAAACGGCCTAAGCACTATCAAAAGATTCAAAGTGTAGACACTGTCTACGGTTCAAAGTAATTTTGACATTCAAACCAGATTGACAACCAGTTCTAAAAATGATTATTATGTGTTTTCTAAAACACACAGTGTTGCTAGATGAAGAAGCTGATGTAAATCTGCCTTTATATTGATATCTATGGTTAAAACTTACCGAATTATCCATGGTTTTATACCTGTCTCTCTCTCTCACCAGCATGCGTCCTTTTCTAATCAAGAAGGACGCTTGGCGCGAAGCTGTCAATGTCATAGCGTTTGTAAATTTTGCCGCTAAAACATCGAAAAATTTTCATATTTTAAAATTATGTGTTAAATACAATAATTTATCGTATCAAATTAACACACAGTGTCAATATAGTATACGTGTCGGGTTTTTCCGTTGTGAATAAGTGTACAACATAAAAAACTCCGTCAGGAGTATTCTGCCGCGCTAATTCGAAACGCAGTAAGGATTTTTGGAAAATTGAGTTACCTATAGATTCTGAATCCTCCGCGGCAGTATTATTGTTCTGTGATTAGTGTTTCACGATGTATCCGAAGTGTTGGAAGTGAGCAAAGTTCAAATGTTGAAGTTTCGGATGGAGTTCAGCACTCGAATAATACGAGACCTAATGACTCATTGTTATCATCTTCTTCATCCTCGGAGGATGAGGTAGGAGGGCATAGCATCACCTCCGCCCAACAAAACTCGAAAACATTCACGTAAGTACTGACATGTCCGGACCCGCATGTAAACACTCTCATGCAACAAGTGGGGTTTACATCTAGTTCAGTCATGTCAAAGATACGGCCCGCGGGCCAAGTCCGGCCCTCGGGCCATTTCGATACGGCCCGCGATCACAATATATCACAGATAAATGAATCTTGTTTTTTAGAGATTTTAGACTGCACTCAATGCCTCTACGCAGGTTTAAAAATACGCGCGCTTTACTTAAAAGTAATTTCAAGAGTAGCGCCTGACAAGACGAGTGAGAGAGTGTTAGTTATGTTTTTCTCTCTCTCTCGTGCACGCGCGAAGTCGTCTTCTATTTCGTCCGTGCAGCTAACGCATACTGCGCCCCTCCCCCGCGCACTCAGGTTGAAGTCTTTGTTACGAGCAGTCGCGTCAAGCCCCCAAACTGGAACGGGCCGGGGCTGCCTTCAAGCGGCTCTTGCCCAACCTGAGGGGGCCAAACGCCTCCTGCCGGAGGCTTTACGCGGGGGTCGTGCGGTCCATGGCCCTATACGGGGGGGGCCCCGTATAGGGCCGCCGCCGCAGTGAACGCGCCCACACCGGGGGGTGTGGGCGCGTTCACTGCGGCGGCGAGCCGCCCACTACCTGAACGCGCCCCAGAAGGTGGTAGCTATAAGGGTTATCCGGGGCTACCGCACGATCTCGGGCGAGGCGGCAAGCCTCCTTGCCGGACTGCCGCCATGGCATCTGGAGGCGATAGTCCTCGCGCGCCTGTATGAGTGGCGCGCGGAGGCACTACGCCGGGGGGAGGATCCGCTTCCGCGGCAAATCGCTGCGGAGCGGACGGATCTCCGGCGCGATCTCATGGCGGCATGGAAAGAGCGACTGTCGCAACCCAGCGCAGGGCACGCCGCGATAGCGGCGATAAGACCCCTCTTTGAGGAGTGGCTAGAGGCCCCACGGCGCCCTCACCTACCGCCTGACGCAGGTCCTCACCGGACACGGAAGTTTCGGGAGGTTCTTGCACATCATCAGGCGGGAGGAAACGCCCGGGTGTCACCATTGCCAGGATCGCCCAGAGGACACGGTGGAGCACACGGTGGAGGTCTGCCCCGCTTGGGCGGAGCACCGCCGTGTCCTCGTAGAGGCGATCGACAGCGACGGCGACCTCTCGCGTCCGGCTCTGGTGCAAGCCATGGTCCGGGGCGAGAGGGAGTGGGAGGCAGTCACCTCCTTCTGCGAAGCAGTCATGCTAGCGAAGGAGTTGGCGGGACGGCTCAGGGAGAGAGCCTCCCGTCCCAGCCGCCGCGGGAGACGCTCCGGGCGTCGGGAGCCGCGTGACGACTCCCGGCCACCGTAGGCGCGGGCCTGCGGGCGGAGAGTAATGGGTAGCTCACCGTCCGATCAGGACCAGGCCCGTGCCGGACGGCGCGTACGTGTTCCACGCGCGCCTCAAAGAGATGTCAGCATCGAGGATTCGGCCCTAAGGGGCCCCAGCCTGCCGGGTCAGCAGGATTGTCCGAAAGGGTTACCGCTGGCCTGGAACATAAAGGGCTAAGGAAGGAAAACGGGTGGGTTTTAGTCATTAAGAGTCTGACACTCCCTTCCGCTCCACCCAGAGCGGGAGGAGTCATTTGATGATTTCCCATCCGCAAAAAAAAAAAAAAAGTATCCGGATCCTCGAGCTCAAAATAATTGCCCTCTTACTTTTGCTATGATTTGTAACAACAATATAATAACTAAATAAATAAAGATGGCTAAATAATTCAGTATGTTTTAGTTTTTTAATTTGAACCTGGCCCGCCTACACATTCTAAATCTAATATATGGCCCTCTGCAAAATTGAGTTTGACACCCCTGATCTAGTTACTCTAACTTGCCGTTACTAACGAGTAATCTTAGTACATCAATGCAGGAACAACAAGGGAGTGCCGAATCCAACCCCATCTATATCTAATTTTTTGTGAAATCCGACACATACTCGTATATTGTAAACTCTTTTTAGGTGTACTTGTACAGAGTTTTATGAAAAAACCATTATTACACAAGCTGACAAAAAACAATTAAAATAATTAGTTACCCGAGTAAAAGAAAAGCTCTACAATCTTGCTTTGCTAGTCCTGGTTTTGTAGGTCATAAATTGAAGAGTTGTGCCATTTTAATAAGGCCAAAGATTACTTAGCTTCCACGTAGCAATTATTAGCAGTCTTATCCAATAATTGGAACAAAGACAACTTGTTATGTCAGGGTTACAAGAATTGCTTGTTGACTGGGCATTAGCAAACTGTAATAGTTTAAATATCAGCACATTCTTTCCCTAAGACGACCCACTGACCATTTCTGGTACTTTTGGTTCAGGGTCCCTGCCTTATAAAAATTCAGAAACTGCAATGCAGATTGTGTGTAGTAAAAGGGGTAAATGTATTCAAATTAGACGGGATCGTATTTTAAAAGAATTTTGAAATCCAAATTTAAAAGATACTTCAGAAGATACTTTAGAACTACGTTTCTCCTAGCCAAGCATATATCTCAGATGTGGCTTAACACTCCAGCTTATATTACAGAGAGAAAAACATTTGGCCCTTTATAAAACAAATAACAGACATCCCAAGTTACAAAAAAAAAAAAAAAAAAAAAAACCTTATCAGGCTTTTCTTTAAAATTACACGACTTTGACCCTTTCACCCAAAGCACCTGCCATCCAATCTCTTCACCACCCTTGGTTACCCACCCTTGGTTGGCTTGGTTGGTTGACTGGTAGAGAATGCCTATGGCATTAAGTCCGCCTTTGTACCTTTTTGTGCGAAAAGTATAAATAAATAAATAAACAAATAACACACCCTCTAACACCTGACTATCAAATCAAAACTTTCAAAGAGGGTTGTCAGAAGGACCATGTAATGTATGGCAACAACAGGGAGGAAACAACTATGTAATGAATTTATTAACAGGTGGCCGCATACCATTCTGAAAGACTTTTCAGTATCCAGTCTACCATGTGTCAAAAACATTTGCACCAAGATAACAAAGGACATGACGGACATGATCCTCTACATATAACAAGAGAAATTATTAGAGACACCGCCAATCCTCAATCCAGGGTTTCTATGGCGAATGTTTCTAATAATAAAAATCAGATGGAGGACTATGTCCCATCTTTGACCTCAGAGGTCTCAACTCGTATGTGTCAGTTAAACATTTCTATTTCGCAAACAGATGGAGCTAACTTCCTACAGACAATCAATTGCTTAGGAAAAATAGACATTCACGAGGTCTATTTTCGATTACCAATTGCAGACACACACACAGGAGGTACCTCTGAATGATTTGCAACAACGAAGTGCTATAATTGGCAGCCTTCCCGTTTGGCCTAACATCGGCCCCATAGATGTTTGCCTGGGGATTGCGGAGATCCTACGAGCATTAGTTTTCCGCATAATTGTGTATTTGGACAATTATATCCTGATCAATCAGGATTGGACCATACTGGTTTCTCAGGTTTCGGAAACACTGAGAACGTTGGAAACTTTAGGACAGCACATAAATTATCACAAATCTGTTCTAAAGCCCTCTCAGGAGGTAGAATATCTTGGCTTGGTATGGAACACTCAGCAAAACTGGGTAAAACTTCCTCCCAAGAAGATAAAAATGATAAAAATAATAATTCCCAAATTGTTGAGCAATGGAAACAGTTCTCTGCGAGAAGCTCAGAGTTTATTAGGTTTGCTGAACTTGGCAAATTACGCAGTATCAGCGGATTGACTGCGCTGTCGCAGAGCCCAACTTTTTCTAAAATTATTAGACCAAAATAGATTGAGATAAAGACAAGACATTCCTCATTGTTTGATTCAGCAGACTTAAAATGGGGTGGTTAAAAGCTGTAGATTACAGCTCGACACCAGTAGTTAAGAAAAGTGTGATTCACTTCTTGACCACAGATGCTGCAGACTTACCTATCAGGAAAGTGGGCCTTATATCAAGAGCACCATCAACAGTCAGCGGATGACTCTGGAAGGTGCGCATATTCATATTCAGTCGGAAAACTGGACCCTGGTCACATACCTTAAGAGCGAGGCGACACATTCCCTGGCACTGTTAGGATTGACGACCAGAGTCCTAATACTTGCAGAGTAGTTACATTTAACTCTCTCAGCCACTACCTCCCGGGGAGTCTAAACGGAATTGCGTATCGCCTATCAAGGGGTCGCAAAGTACTAGAGTGGCATCTTCTGCCCCAAGCCACGGAGGCTATATTCAAAGTGTGGGGTGTCCCAGACGTAGATCTGTTCGCGTCAAGAGACACGGCTATCGTACCAAAGTACGTAACATTGGATACCAGAGATTGTTCAGCAGTCTTCTGTAACGTATTCAGCCGAAAATGGGACTATCATCTAGGGTGGGCATTTCCCCCACCCAGTTTAATACCAAGAGTACTGGCTCTTTTGAACAGTGCAAAAGGAATTTACATCCTAATAGCACTGGAGTGGATCAAATGTTTTTGGCTACTCTACCTACGAGCGAAAGCCATAGTAGAGCCACTTCCGACAAAGAACCTGCGGAAGGTCCTAATAGATCGGACGACAGGCAATAATTGCCCTGCCAAGTGGACAAGTTGAATCTTTTTGCCTGGAAAATTGGGGATGGGCCGATCATGTTGCTCACTGGTCCATAGAGGAACAGAACGTCTTGTTAAAAAGTAGCTGGCGGACATCTACTTTAACAACATATAGTACCCCTATTAGAAGATTGTTATTGTGGTGTGATACCAATAAAATTAAGCCAAAAACACCTGAGGGCCAGCAGGTTGCTAGATTTTTGGCAAAGTTATGTTTAGAAGATAAGTTAGCTTATGAAACTATTCTTCTTCATAAATCAGCTATTTCTACTTACTGTGCAACATAAAAGTAGATATCTCAAAACATTTTTTCGTTCATCAAGTTCTAAAAGCCATTTCACTTGCTAAACCTGCAATATAAAAACTACCAGTTTGGGACACTGCAATTATGTTTAACTGGCTAAGGACTTCAACAAATTCAGATTCTTTATTTGAAATCGCTAGACGCACAGCTTTAATATTCTTGCGGGCCTCTGGTCGTGGGATTCATGAACTCACATTTTTAGACTGAGAATCTAATTACTACGGAAGATGAGATTACTCTGTGTCAAGTGTGTCAAGGTTTGGCTCAAAAACAGTTTCTAATACACATAGAGAGTCAGGTTGGTTGTAGCGGAAACACCCAGACCATCATCGTGTCTGTCCTGTCAAGCACATTAATAACTTTATAGAAAGGTCTGAAATTAAAAGAAGCGCAGACGGGACAGTCACAAGTCTATTTATTTCTCTATCAGAGAAATGAATACAGGTTGGATTCATAGCATTTTTAAAGATGCAATAATTGATGTATTACCAGGCAGTATCAGGTCAGCAGTAGCCTACAGAAATTGGTTGGAAAATAGACCTGTTAAAAATACCAAAAGAAACTCGTATTAAAACTTTTTATAAAATATTACTGTTGCCAGTAAATAGAGTTGATAATACAGCTCTAATATTACTGTTGCCAGTAAATAGAGTTGATAATACAACTCTAATTGTATTTATTTTTTTCTAGTATTGGTTAAATTTAAATACATAGCTTTTCTATAGAGATTTACTTACGTAATTTATTCCTTGATATAGGATTATTTAAGAATTAATTATTTGTTTTCTTTGTTTGATTTAAAGAAATTTATATTTTTGTTACATTTGGACATACACAGATGTTACTATAAAAATTGCAATAAAACTGATCTATTTTCTAGAACAGTTGTATAATCTATTCATCATAGCGTTTGTATTTACCACCAGCAGATACCAAACAGGTCTTCATCTAGCAACACTGTGTGTTTTAGAAAACACATAATATGACTGTTTTGCATTCCAACAAAACAGGTATTATGTGTGAATAAAACACACAGTGTTGCAGCAATTCTCTAGCTGGTGAGCTGAAGACCCTATGACATTGACAGCTTCGCGCCAAGCGTCCTTCTTGATTAGAAAAGGACGCATGCTGGTGAGAGAGAGAGACAGGTATAAAACCATGGATAATTCGGTAAGTTTTAACCATAGATATCAATATAAAGGCAGATTTACATCAGCTTCTTCATCTAGCAACACTGTGTGTTTTATTCACACATAATACCTGTTTTGTTGGAATGCAAAACAGTCAAAGTCAAAAGTCAAAGTCAAAGATTTATTTGCATACTAAGTGTACATTAATTGGTGTTGTTTACAAATGCAGGTACTTACAACTTAGCGGCCTTTTCCAGGCATCGCAAACTTGAGGGCTAACTAGCAAACATTTAAATTATAACGACACAATGAAATTCAATAATTACCTTCTATAATTAAGAAGGATTAAGTCTAATTAGTCATAACATTTTGACGCATGCACATTCTTATAATTAATTACTCTAATTGTGTATAATGTCTGTGAGCGAGGCTATGTGTGTCTGTATTTTTTAGTTAGTCATTCAAGTATGTCTGGTATTTAGGTATTTGTTTAGGTATTTAATTTTTCGCTATTCAATTATTTAAGTATGTCTGTATTATTTCATTATTTAGCTATTCAATTATTTCATTATTCAATTATTATTATTTTTAATTTTTAATTAAATATGTACTTAAGTAATTATTTCTGATTCAAAAATTCTTCAGTTGAGTAGTAGCAGTTTTTCAAAAGAAATGTTTTCAATTTATTGTTAAACGGGGTGAGTCTGGTTTCATTTTTTATCTCCTGAGGCAGCTTGTTGTATATTCTTATTGCCATGTGTTGTGGGCTCTGATGTAGTATTTTAAGTCTTGATGGTGGTTGGTATAAGTTATGTTTGTGTCGGGTGTTATAAGTGTGTATGTCCTTTACTTTAGTGAATGTGTGTATGTTTTTGAATACGTAGAGACATATATCGTGTATATATATACATGGAAGCGTGAGTAATTTATATGGTTTACAGCTTTGTCTATTGTTTATTTGGGCTAAGATTCTAACACATTTCTTTTGTAAAATAAATAGCTTCTGTATGTTTACGCTGTTTCCCCCCAACATAATACCATAACTTAGCCACGAATAGGCATAAGCGTAGTATGCTGATAGTGCGGTTTTTGTGTTCGTGCTATGTTTTAATTGGAATAGTGCGTAGGTGAATTTTGATAATTTAGTTGCTAGTTCTTCTATGTGACATTTCCAATTTAGGTGTGTATCTATATTTATGCCTAGTAATTTAAAAGTATCTACCATTTCTATAGGTGCATTTTGAAATGTGATATCCATTTGGATGGGACATTTTTTATATGATCTAAACTGCATAATTTTTGTTTTATTCAAGTTGATTTCTAGGTTGTGGTCTTGGAGCCAATGTGTTACTATTTTTAAAGTGTCGTCCACGATGTGTTGGGGATTTTCAGAATTTTCGCACTTTATGAGTAGTGATACGTCGTCTGCAAATAGTACGGGTAGAATCTTGTTTGTGTTTAGGGATTTTGGTAGGTCATTTATGTATATTAAGAATAATATGCATCCTACCACACTTCCCTGGGGGATTGAACAGGTTAGGGGTCTCGGTCTAGATCTTATTGTTTCTACGTGATGGTTGGTGGTATTGTAATATTCTATTTGTACTAATTGTTTACGGTTTTGTAGGTAAGATTTGAACCACTGGTAGGCAGGTCCTCGTATTCCCGAGCCATATAGTTTTGTCAGAAGGATATCGTAGGAAACTTTATCATAGGCTTTCGTCATGTCTAATAGTACTCCTAAAGCTAGTTTTTTATCGTTGATGTGCTGTAGGGCCATTTTAGTGTACTTATAGACTGCAGTTGTAGTGGATCTTGATTTTCTAAAACCGTTTTGGGAATCGTCTAATATATTATTTTTTTCTAGGAAATTGTATAGCCGATTGCACATCGCCTTCTCAAAAACTTTGGAAAAGGTTGGTAGAAGGGCTATGGGTCTGTAGTTGTTTGGGGTGGTAGTGTCATCCTTTTTGTGAATGGGTTTAACTAGTGACGTTTTGAGTGAATCTGGGAATTGGCGATCTTCGAAGCTCTGGTTAATCAAGAGTGTAAGTGGTTTTGAGAGTTCTTCTACGCATTGTTTTAGTAGGATGGGTGGGATATCGTCTATTCCACAGCTATGTTTATTTTTCATAATTTTTATTATTCCAATGATCTCTTTTTGATTTACTGGGCGTAGATACATAGAGTATGTGGGGGGATTTACTACTGGCCGTCCAAGTTTGTTTGTCGGTGTATCTGCTCGAGTTTCGCCTACTGTTGCAAAGTATTCGTTGAATGTATTGCTAATGGTTACTGGGCATTTTGTTACGTTATCATTTATTTTTAGTTCTATATTTTTACGTTGTTTAGGTTGGGTTCTGCCTGTTTTTGTGTTTATGATTTTCCACATTGTTTTCGTTTTGTTATCGGATTTCTGCATTTGTCGTATAAATTCTCGTTTTTTTGATACTTTTACACTGCGTTTTAATATTTGGTCAAACAAATGGTAATATTTTCCTATTATTGCATTGTTATTTGTTTCGTTTAATAATATTTTCAGCGATCTTTTATGTTTACATGAATTTCTTAGACCAGTTGTCAGCCATCCTTTAACTGGTGTGTTTTTGATTTTTATATTTTGTATGGGTATGTGTTTATTTAATGATTCTTTAATTAGTGAAATAAATGCATCGTAATTTTTATTTATATTATTATTAGGCTTTATTATAGTTTCCCATTTAATATCCTTTAGTGATTTTTTAAAGTTGGATATTTTGTTATCTGTAAATACTCTTTTTTTTGTACGCCATAGTTTATTATCTGAGAATAGGGTTTCTGATTGGGGTAGTTTTATATTTATTGATTTGTGATCGGAGAGACCGTAATCGTGTACATATGTTTTATTTATCATTTTTCTGTTGTTTGTGAATATATAAGATCAATACAGGTTGATGTCGATTTTGTTACACGTGTAGGTTTTAGGACTAATTGGCATAGGTTATGTGAATGTCATATTATTATACTCTTCTAATACACAAACTTCGTCTCACTTTTTTAAATAATTTTTATTCAAGACCATAGATACAAGTCTTTCAGTCGAATACCAAAGAGTAAAGTAACTAGGTCAGATACATAGATAGATGGGTTCTTCGCACTGACCTCTATAATACAAGTACGCTGGACTGCAGACTATGGATGACAGATTGAAGCCATTTGATTTTCGCCATTTTGGCGCTGATAGCAATGTGAAAGGACCGTGGAACTAATATTAGAGATGGGATATATCCTACGATAAAAAATACTTTTATGAATTTTATCGATCGTTATAACCACTGAGAGTAATTTATTACTTAAGAGAAAAATATCGGATCACTCCCGGTTATTTTTATGCTTCATTTTTAAGTAATAGAATAATTTGCTCTGCAAAGGTTAAAGGGGCCGGGCAGCGGAGCATGCGTAGTTTATACAAACGTAATACCAAAATAATTTGTAAATCAAACATATTCTTAATGTAGTGTGTATTTATTCCGATTGGATTACAGAATATCTAGGTTCCCAAATATACATATAGTTTGAATGGACACTGATTTAAAGACGAGTTATGAGAAAAATAAGTTTTCTATAGTTTGAAATTCCTCATATCTCGCCTTTATATCAGAGTCCTTTCAAAATATATATTTGGGAACCTAGATATTCTGTAATCTAATCGGAATAAATACACACTACATTAAGAATATGTTTGAATTACAAATTATTTTGGTATTACGTTTGTATGAACTACGCATTAGCATGCGTAGTTCGCCGGCCCCCTATCTGAAAATTCATTAGGGCGCGGTCAGATCGCTCGCTATAAACTAGTGGATAGTGTCCTAGTAAAGTTATAGCGGATGACGGTCAGATCAGTGAGCTTTAAATATGAGGATAGGCTTATTAGAACTTAGCTGTTGAGCTAATATCTCCTGGCTCAACTACACTAGTTTTACAATCTGAGTTGGGGTCACATTAGTTCGCAATGTGAACTAAAAACTATTGAGCTATTATGTTGCCATTTCGCTCTAACCTACTAAATCAAATGACAGCTGTATTCTTTGTGACAGTCACTTTTGGTGTTCAATTTGGAAGAATTGAACCATGTAGGAAACAAAAAGCAACAAACAGCGCCCATACAAATTCAATCAAATTCACTCAAATTGAATGCCAAAAGTGAACCTTGTAACATTACCTTACCATGTAGTCATTACTAGCGGAAAGGAGAGGGATTCCATTTTCATTATTGGGCGCATACTAATGGAAAAAAAACACGAAATAACAAAGTCTATGTCAAATAATTTATTTCAAATAGGCACAGGCACTTTTCAACGTCATTGTTTTATTTCAAATAGGTACATAGGCACTTTTGAACGTCAGAAAAATAATAAAATAGAATTGATTCTAGTCTTCCAAAAGGTCGTGTTCGTATGGAGAAGAGCGTACGTGTAGAGTGTTTAACGAAACAGTCCGCAGTGAAATTTTTGCTACAAAGATGATAATTAGATTTAGGACTCCAGTATTCCATTTTCATGTTATGCAGCCCTGCTTAGTTGAGTTGGTGGGAAATCTGAAATCAAGTATTTAATTAAAGTAAAACTGACTAAAGTACAAAGACAGTTTATTGTAGATGGCAAGTTTTATTTTGATGTTAGGTCTTTACTTCGGAAACAAGTACACATTACATATAGTACTAGCTTCCGCTCGCGGCTTTGCCCGCGAGATATGTCGATAAAAACTATACTCTGCCATAAATATTGAAATCTGTTCAGTGGTTTAGGCGTGAAAAGGTAACATACAGACAGAGTTACTTTCGAATTTACCTATAATATTAGTATGGATTTGTCTGTTGAAATTAGAAACTAGTATTTGCTAATTTGTTTTAGTTAGGTAATCAAATTGCAGAAATTTCTGGCGACAGTAAATTTCTATTTGAAAGATGTAAATTTAAAAGTATTAACTGTCTGAAGAAAATTATCGACACATTATCGACATGGAACATTTACAACCTTATTCAAATTATTGTATTCAATATATGTGAAAACTGAGCCATAATTACAATTAAATATCATGGGATATTAATGAAAACATTTATTCTAAATATAAGATAGTATTATAAATGCTCACACAAGCAATCGAAACATTTATAGTCATGAAATTCACTTACTTGTGAAAGGTTAATCCGCTGCCTTTTTGACAGCGAGTTTTACAAAATGGGCATGTTTTCATAATAAAAATGTTCCAAATATCACGTAGTAAACACAAAATACACAAATTATGGCAGTTCTTCACGATTTAGACCTAAATCATCAGACACGAAGTAAACAACTCAACGTCCATTTGAAAGAACGTGTCAATTTTAGTTCCTGGGGGCTACGAGCGGGGCGCTTTGAATCGGCACAAAAAACAACTGTCATTTCGTAGAGTATCGTTAGTCCAGCGTACTTGTATTATAGAGGCGTAGTATAGAGGTCAGTGGTTCTTCGTCTTACTCATAATCAGCGTTGCCAGTTTGTGGGGTATTCCCCCAGACTGCGGGAAATCTCAAGTTGATTGGGGATTGATTGACATTATTCGAGGAAAATGCGGGGATGCAATGGCATCTCACCGTGAAATTATCACGGTTAAATAATAAAAAATAGTTCATACTTAGATAGTTTCATGTAAGATTGACGAGTGGTGAGCTCACAGTTGGATTTTGGTCAACATGGGCTTGAACTTCGTGGAGACAACATTGACGCTGAATGTTAATTGGGCAAACTGTTACGCCTTAGAAACGTAGCGGCGCGCGGTGTCAAGTTAACCCATCGGGCAAAATGCTTGATAGATCATGTAGAAAAAAGTGTCCTCTATAAAAGATAAAAAAATAAATATTATTTATATATTTTTTCTTATTTCTTTTCTTTGAATAATTTTGAGGGAAAAGTGAGGAATCAGCATATTTTTCTCCCCAAATTTGGGAAATTTCATGAATTGGCGTTGGCAACGTGCAGGGTTGCCAACGCAAATTTATCAACGAAAATTTATTGATCTGTCTGTCTGTGACTTCAGTAGGTACTCGGCATGGCATAGTCTGAGGATTTTGTTGTGTTGTTGTTTGTTGCGTCAAAACAAAAGCAAAACTATAGCGCACTATTGTAAAAATAAAACACTTTAAAACCGTTGTAAAATAATTAAGTATTTGCATAAACTGCCTTAATTTGTTTATCACGTCCCTGGTTCAAATTTTAATATCCATGACCCTTGTCACCTTGTCATAACAATATTGATTGATCTAGTTTTCTGTTAGTGCGTGCGCTTCTACCTATAATATTTAGTACCTAGGTACAATTTTTCCTATACTGCAGTCTGTAGCCTAGATAAAGGTAAAATTTTACGCAGCACTGCGACATTGAAGGACGCGCGTGGGTTTTATACTTGTTGTCAGTCGGTATTAAAACTTATTTTTAAAAATGCTGTCCAAATTTCCAAAATCTTGCGATACATTTGTTGTATTGCCACCACTAACCAAAAACAATACAGTCGTATTTGGAAAGAACTCTGACCGTCCCAAACATGAAGTGCAAGAAATATCTTTAGTCAAAGGTGGAATCAGGGATAAAAAATTAAAGGTAAGTAATTAGATGTTATCCTTGAAACTAACCCTATTTTATTGGGGTTACTTATATCAAAGGGAAACCAGGTTCTTCTATCAGGACTCCTTTTCCTAGGAACGGGTATCAAGTTGAAATTTATATCAATAATAAAGGTTTGCGGTTCCTTGGATGAGTAAAAAATTTAAGCTTAAGTCAACACAATCAAGAGATATAGTCAATTATTATAAATTGGTAAGACAAACTAGCAGTTAATCAGATGTGTGTGTTTAAATCAGCTTGGAGATATTAATCTGTCCAGTCGGTTCTTGTAGCAGTTCAGTATGCCAGCCGTCACAACATTTTCCTTGAGCCTTTTCCTTAAATTTTTAATTTATAATTATCACTGAACAATTTTGATAAAATTTGGCAAGGGGATAGATGGTATCCTACTTTCGCTAAAATAATCCCTTATAGTAGGGGATGAAAATATTTATGGGAAACTCAACATTTCCTTAGGGATAAGAAAATTTTTGCATTTGGTAAGAAATAAAGAATGACAGATTTAAGTAAAATGATCCCCCAAGGTTGGTAAAACGGGATGAATTCACATGTAATGTTGAAAATGTATGTACTTACCTGTTTTAAAGAGATTTAAGGAATTGGAAATATAGTCATAGTGCACAACACTGTGCGATAGGCTGGGGCGTTTTCTGGTCCTTACGGGTTGGAGTGTGGGGTGAGGCAGGGTGGACTGAGCTCACCAACGCTTTTCAACCTCTATATGAACAAGTTGATTGGCGAGCTCAGCAGTACCAGCCTCGGATGTTTTACAGACCTGCGTCAACGTTAGGTGGACATGGTGCTGCTGATTGCGTCAGTCTGCGGCTTGAGAAAATTGGTTGCGCAATGTGAGACTTATGCTAGTCAGGTCATGGCTAGGCATACAACATTAAGAAGCCGGAGGTCATGGTCTTTGAGTCTGGGGGTAAAAGTCCTGATGCAGTACCGCCTGTATTACTTTATGGTACACCTTTACAGAGAGTATACAGGTTTAAGTATCTTGGTTACTCTCAGCCTCAAAGACGATGAAGACATTGAACGGGAGCAGAGAGTGTTCTCGGTTAAAATCACTCTCTTTCGAGCCTACTGTACCTACTGCTTTTTACACGTGCAGCCCGTGGGCTAGATATACGCGAAGATCGTACAGCGCTCTTCGCGTTCAATATAACAATGCGTTTAGGATACTGGTGGGGCTGCCCCATTTCTGTAGTGCGTCAGGGATGTTCGCAGATGCGCATGTAGATTGCTTTTACACAAAAATGCGTAAAAGGTGCGCTTCCCTGGTGCGCAGGGTTTGGGGCGGCTCCAACAGTGCCTTAAACTTGGTTACGAGTCGCCTTGACTGTGTTTACGTGGCTCACTGTTGTGTCATCTCTCATGGGTTGGCGCAACGGTGACCAACCGTTATTTCTTGTGTTTTTGTTTAGTTTCTGTGCTTACTAACATAGTCGTAAGTTTAACTAACAATCTTGTTTGAGTTTCGAGTCTTGGTCACTTTAATAAAGAAAAATTCTATTCTATTCTATAGTCCATAACTATACATTTTAATTTTGCGACCCACTCCGTCAAATATTATTACAATTTAAAAGTCGAAAAATAACTTATCTCACATGTTGTGGGTAGGCAATGGAAAAGGTTACATACCACACACACACAATAAAAAAATAAAAAATAAATTACGAAAAAAAATTAAGTATTTAAATCTTAGGTATCTTCTTTTATAAAAATCTCGTGTCACTGTGTTTGTTATCGAACTCCTCCGAAACGACTTGACAAATTTTTATGATTTTTTTTTGTGTATAATTGTCATCGAACTCCTCTGAAACGACTTGACAAATTTTTATGAAATTTTTTGTGTATATTTGGTAGGTCTCATTTGGCAGGTAACCATTTATGTAGGTAGGTATGGGAGACGGTTTGAATGAAAATGTCCACTACACTACACTATCAAAAGTTATTAAGCAGGGCGGGAGTCCTACTCGCTTGTTCGGATTTTTTGTTTGATTACAGTGTCAAAAATTGCCAAGAAAAAATATTTCCACCTACCTATAAACCTTTATATCTTCTAACCAGTGACCGACAAATTCTGATATTTGACGACAAATTTCAACTAATTAGCGACATTTGTTTTTGTTATCAAAATTAAAATCCCTGATGGTGGACCTGCCAGAGTCAGTGACACTTGATTACATGGGTTCTTTGTTGCAGTGCACCTATATAACAATAGACGGCGTATCTCCAGTGCACTCCGTCATATTGAGCAAACCAGCATGGATGTGGGGGGCAGAGATGGGTGCCAATGATAAGAATGTGGTAATTGGCAATGAGGCTGTATGGACAAACAACAATGAAGGAGAAGGAGACGCTCGACTGAAGCGTTTATTAGGGATGGATTTAGTGCGGTTAGTTCTTTGAATAAGAATTGATTATACTGTAAAATTTTGTTAAAACCCGTGTTAATGTTTCAATGTTGCGAATATAATAAATAGGACTACCTATAATTGGAGGCTGTCCTTTTGTGACTCCTCTAGTACTAGGCTATACAAAGCTAATCATTAATTAACATTGCAATAAGCACTGACTGAACTAAATGTTCAGTCATCAAGACAATTAAATGCCAACAATTATTTAATAGGCTATTGTATCCATAAATTGACTAATTAAGCTTTTTGCCTTGCTCCTGAGCTCCTATGAATTGTTAGTTATATTATAGGTATTCAAATATTTAATCTTTCTTATTTCTGCAGTCTTGGTTTAGAGAGGGCAGATACTGCCGAAGGAGCAGTGGATGTTATTACATCACTTCTTGAGAAGTATGGTCAAGGTGGTCCGTGCTCCGAGCATGATGATAGCCACTTCTATCACAACTCTTTCTTGATCGCAGACCCCAAAGAAGCTTGGGTTCTAGAGACCAGTGGCAAGATATGGGCTGCTGAAAAAGTAGAAACTGGTTACAGAAATATTTCTAATGGTCTCACTATTACTACAAAAATGGATAAGCAAACAGAAAACTTAATAGAAAAGACTAAACGACTGCGCCTTTGGGATGGAAAAGTATGTTTTAAAAAGAATTCTAAAATGCACAATAAGCATTTTGAAGTATTTAGGTTCTAATATTTTTTAATTTTACAGGGTGAATTCAACTTCATGAGATGTTACTCATCCGGCGGTGATGAAACAAGGCAGCGAGAAGGTACAAGGTTGTTAAGAGAGGCAACTGCTTCATCTTCTTTCCAAGTCCAAGACATGATGAATATTTTAAGACACAAGGAGAGCCGCATTTGTCGATGTTCTGACGACACTTTCCCTACACAGGGAAGTCAGGTAACACATATTAAATTATTTTGCAATCAGTATTGAAAGGGTCTATTAAGACATTGTTACATAAATATTTTTCTTTCAGGTATCCTGTCTCTCGGCTACAAACATAAATGTGCACTGGTTCACCGCCACCCCAGACCCAACTGTTTCATTCTACAAACCTTTTATTTTCACACAGAATGCCAAAGTTCCTCCTGAGATAATTAGCCCTAATGAGGTAATTTGTTATTTTTTTACAACATTGATTAATAATCTTAATCTTTATATAAACATATAATTTAAAAGTGTTCATGGAGTTTCCTGTCCCTTCGTCTACTTATGAACCTACTACGCTATGAAATGAGCAACTTGGTTTCGTCTTACTGACGACCGACTCCTTGACATTCAAAAGTGCCATTAAATGGTTTAATTGAAATAAAAGCTTTGAGTTTGTTTAAAACAAAAATTTATTACTAATTCTTTCTTAAAGATTTACTTTCAAGACATTTTCTTGAAATATAGTTTGCTACTGAAACTAAAAAAAAATAAAAATGGAATTTCTTATATATCTTTTTCGTTTTAAAATATACTTTGTAGTTACCGCATAACTAACAAATAAAAACAATCTGTACTAATTATAAGCGTGCTCTTTTGCAGCCAAGGAGAGAACATACCCTATATAAGATGCATGTAGGACGCAGAGGAACAGTGGAGGATGCACAAACAACCAGAGGTTGTAAAAGGCTGGAAGCAGAACGCCTTGCAGAAATGGAGAAATATTTAAATACTCCTGCTGGCCAAAATATGCCTGAGGAACTCGACAACCTATTAAAAGACTGTGTAGATGCTGAAGTTAACTTGTATTTTGAAGACACTGATGATGAAGAAGAGAGTGCAGAAGAGAGGGCAGAAAAAGAGCGGGCAGCTAAAGAGCGGGCAGCTAAAGCGAGAGAAGAAGCAGAAGCAGCAGCAATAGAAATAGTTGAAGACTCCGATGAAGATGAAACAATTAATTTCTATGACTTCTAAAACTATCGTAATTTATGATATTTACACACAACCTTACTAACCTAAGCCATTTTTTTTTTCACCAAATATTCATTTCGTGTGTCAAGATTCTTTTCAACACACTAGCTCGTAAAGTGGCTCTTAATGAACCGATTTTAGGTCCATATTGCAGTGTATTAAACACGCGTGCTTTTTACTTTAAGTGCGGTAACGCCACAGATAACTATTTACTAGTCGGAGATGTGCGATTTTTTTAATCTGATCAAAGAGACTTCTTGCCAAAAGGAATCCGCGGGCCATATTTCCCTTTTTTTAGTCTGAATTGTCTTTGATTCCAAAATGAACTAAAATTTATTTACTTACCTTAAATGCGTGGTCCTTCCCGGAACAGAACCAAACGGAAAAGACCCTGACTGGCGTTCTATTATTGCGGATTCTCACTGAACTAATGTATATTGCTCTATGCCAATAGTTCTTTCTAATTCCATACTAACTAAACTACAATTTGACATACGACAACACTACGCTCAGTCTAAACATTGTTTTGTGTTAATTATATTTTTTATATAGGCTGTTTAGCGGTTATGCCAGTGGCTTTATTTACACCTACGCGCGCATCGCTAGCCCGGCGCGCGGAAAAACAACACCAGCGCGCCATTTTCCATAAAAGTTAATAACAATACAAGTCTGATTTTCCTCGCAAGTGTGTTGAAAAACGTCGTATGAAACGCTTGTGCCTTGATAATTACACACTCGGCTTCATTATCGCGCTCGCCGCCTCGGGTGTGATGATCAACATAGCACACACGTATTATAATGTACTTTTAAATTATGGTTTAAGGATTACAACATCAGTTGTTATTAGTAATTATTTATCTTAAAAATTAATTTAGCAGGCTGGCAATGGTTAGTAATGCGATCTATACCTATAGACAGGTAAACCCCACCCCTCACTGTAGCGTTTGAAAGTTTATCGCTTCATAGAAATCGACCTACTTTTAATATTTTATCTTTATTTTTAAATGTGACTGATGTGTAGTTGACTAGGATTAAATGTATGATAATTATTATACATAGTAGTACGTTTTACTACTCCGAAATTTGGTTGCCCTAATAGGTCATATGTGTATAAATGTTTAGGAGGCTACATGGTTTAAAATTATGCTTAACATTTTATAAAATTAAATGCCAAATTAAATAAAAATGTACTAATCAAAAACAAAACTGCACCACCTAGGTATGTATTTCTCGGCTCAACAGTTATCTGCGATACGAACCGCTCGTTTAGAAGTTTCTAATTATAAGTACCTATGTAATATTAATATAAATGAATAGCGGTGGTGCAAGAATTAGGATAATGAATCGTGCTTTGCTAAAATCAGATGTATGACATTGGGATTTGCTAAAATTATTTAAATAAGTATTTGTCTATTGCTATATTTTGTGAAATAATATTTTAAAGATTAGATAAGAAAACTTTAAATGTAAGCATATTATAAGTCTATTATTTTGGTAAATCATCGACGACGTTGACTTTAAAAAAATACTTTTTTTTCGTTCGTTCGGCACAAGCTACAAGATATTAATTAGCTCGTGTAGAAGTAAAATTGGAATTGAAACAAAAAATTGTGTTGTGTAAGATACAATGTGCATTTAACAAAACTCGACATTTATAATGCATATAATTATAAGATTGTATCTTACTTGATTGAAGTAATTCTGTTAAAATTCCTACTTGCTTTATTTTGTGACTAGTACATGTACCTGGCTACATTTAAGTTATATATTTTTTTTTTACTGCTATCTGGTGCTAAGTTATAAGCACAACAGCTTTGACATTTTGACAATTTTTTATTATTTTATAAAATATAAATATGTTAGTTTTCTATAAATTGTTTTTCGCAATTTTATGCAATCAAATGTTTTTTTTGCACAATATTTTTTATCATGTAAATAGTATTTATGTATATCGTGTAATATTAATTTGCAGTACTTTTCTACTATTACGGCCTCTTTTTTCATGGACCAGGCGAACATGAGTTCTAGAATTAGTCATACCTGAAATATAATTATCTAAGAACCATCATAAATGATCTTTGACATCACATATTTTTATTGTAATGAACCACACTCGGCGCGTAGCGTGTGTCGTGCTTCTGTTTGAGATAGTTTCTATTAGCGATTATTTCTGATTAGAACGTAAATTGTCGGTATATAATACGGCTGTTAAGTTATTGTCTGCGAATTATGAATTTGCAGTTGCTAGATATGGAGAACGTGCTGTTTTTAATAACTTAATTTTAATATGCTTAATTACTGTGATTATCTTGCTGAAGTAACAACAGCCATACCAATCGATCTGTAGGCAATTATTTTTTCGCTTATCCTTTCAGAAACCGTTTGTAGTGTATGTAGGTATACCTAATTATAATGACATTCATGTTCACTGTAGTATTTATACTTATGTAATTGAGTGTGGCGAATATAATTCAATATCATTGTTAGCAGAATGAAAGGCCGGAAACTTGGTATCATCGCGTGGTCACTGTATGATCATTACGTTGGCAGGTAATAAATAGGTAAGTATTTGCAGTTATATGTTTCCGTCTCGTTTTAATGGAATTAGCCCGGTGTCGTTATTCTCTCGATGTTAGAATAAACTATCTTTGACATTAATTAATCGATGTTAGCATAAAAGTCACGCGATACAGTAGTATCGCGTGACTTTACTTCACAGAGTCCGTTATTTATTACTACTATAATTGGTGTACTTATTATATGCGTATTACTGGTTGTACCTTAGGACAACATCACAAAGCTATGTTAACCATGATATTTATGTAACTTGTTTGATGTTTCATTAAATTCACTTAATCACTAATTTATGACAGTTTTCTTTACATTTCTTTCACTCACCACAACCCTCTTATAGAAGATCAGGGAAGATTGAAGCAATAAATTAAAATCTGGGTACACTCTAGAGACGAAGTTCCTTTATTTCCATGTACTTATACAACTTAGTCTGAAGTATCACATGAATTCGTAATTAAACCGAAGTTAGGAGTCTTAAATATACGGGAAGATAAATATTTAAGCTACCTAGTGTTATATACACTACTAACTTGTACACTGAAACATAGCATATTTCAAGATTATTTAATAAATGCCACAGTAAAATAGTATCTACACAGCAGATTAATTTACAATTTTTTGTCGAAATATAAAAATAAAACAAAATAGTGTACAACTATAGATTTACAAACAAACAGTAAGGTACTATTCAATTGATACTGAAGTCGCCGATGTTACATTTTGCCTAAATTGATATGCAATTTTCTATTGTTTATAGTCGGTACAATGTTACTAGTAACCATATTTATTTTGTACCTACACTTCATGATAAGTGTACCCGACTTTACTTCCATAATATCTATTAGAACAGATAAATTCCAATTATTAATTAACGATTAATGAGATCTTATTATTTTATGCCAAGTGGACAGTGCAGCAAAACTCGGATATAATCGAAAACATTTAACAATTACTTCGTAACACTGTGTCTATGAGTGGAACAATTCAACTGCACTGCAACGCTACACACTAACAGCTATTGTTTTAGAAATTATAATAATAAGCTTACTCTTGAACAACAATCGTAATCTACATAATACTTAAACTTAACATAAGTCCGTCGTATCTACTTAATAGCCACAAGTAACCCGAATGTTAACTTAAATAAGCGTCAATTAACTTTATTTACTTTGAATACATTGCCAAGTTAATTTACAGCTGATTTCAGCTATTTTTTAATCGTCAGATTACTTTTAATTGAGGAATTAGAGTGACATTTTAACAGATTTAGGCTGGATTTCACCACACATCATTGTGGTGGAATATTGACACTGACAGCTCTTGAACGCAGTTCAGATGGGCTAATCGCGTTCAGTTTCAATCGCAATATTGAAAACCTACTACTTTTTAACCTTTAACCAAAATATCTCAAATATGCAAACGCAGTCTTCGTCGACCCAGCTTACTTGTCCTGCCAAAGAAGTACAAATTATGCTAAAAAGAATATCACCTATGAAGGAGCACAAATTTATAATAATTTACCATCCTACATAAAAAATGTACTTAAGCTCTTTCACCGGTTAAATTAAAACTATCAAATAGCATAATCGAAACCACTCACTAATAATGTTACTAGCCCTAACTAGTTGAGAATAAAACGTTGAATGAGGAACCCAACTAAAAACAAAATATTTTTAAGCCTATTGTATTGTACCAGTGACCGTTACCTAGAATAAAAGTATTGCAATATATTGTTATCTTATGTTCTCATGTAAGTGGCTCTATTATCTTTCTGAGAATAAAGTATTTAAACCTAAATGAACGCGCCTAATACACATCTGACAATATTTATTCTTCAGATAAAAGTAATCTGACGGTTAAAAAAACGGCCTTAAGAGCAATATAAATAATGAATATTTTTTTAAATAAAAAACATAATTTTGTAAATGACGTAATTGTAACTAGTCTTAAAAATAATTAATAATGGAATAGAAATGCGGACTAAAACGCCCGGGCATCGAAATGCCTTTTTTACTTCTTCCTTATTCATTAAACAATACCTACATTTAAAAACGCTTTATAAGCATGTCCCCGTCTTTCTCTCGCAAAGCAACAGAGCTAGTTTAGTTTGATTAGAAATTATTGGCCAAAAATAAAAGCTCGCGTGTACTTACTTAAAAATAATAGTGTCAACATAACGCTTACTTGTGGCTTTATTTTGGAAGAAAATGCATACAGGACATCAATGATATAAATACTTAACTCAACATAATAATATTAAGTTCCCGACACAAGAAAAACAATTCCAAAAACCTAACATTTAATTACAATATTCTTCCATTAATACATCGTTAATTATAATAAAAATAATAGGAAGACCAATACGGTCTCAATTAAACAACTCATGCGTCATTAGCATGATTATTTACAATTCATCAACTTTTACACAGGGCGAATACAAAAATAATATTATAGGTACTTACTCGATATTTTTATTATAATAACAAAGAAAAATATTCGAAACGAACCCTTTTAAATTCCAATTGTTTGGACCCTATCGGACGACAAAACAATTTTGATCTTAGCATAATCTTGAAGCGCGTCAAACTAACAAATGCAGAGTATCAAAACAAAGATTAAAGCATTAGTTCTCTTACACACACTACATGACTTATGGGACAAATTGTCCTATATCGTAAATAGACTCCTGGTTTTGTTTAATTCATACCCATATACTCCTGAAGAACTAAGATACTTCTATTATTATTAGATACAGGTAGATAAGTCTAGGTGCACTACAATTTATGACACGTATTTCAGTGTTGTTTACATAATTATTATTATTATTATTACCTACGACAGTCAATCATATCAACTTTGCAGAGATTTTTCAATAATAGATTTTTGAATAATATTGTGACTATAAAACAGCTTACAATTATTGTTAAAATGGAATTCTAAAAACTATATTTTCTAAACGCTATGTACTTAACTAAAAGTGAACTGAATTATGTTAGATAAATCTTATTATGACATAGAGCTATTTAACTAAGACTTTTTTTCTAAAAGAAAGTAATTACGTAATAATTAAAAGGTACTTTATTTTCCAAAATATTTACAACAATTACTTTATTCACTCAAAATATAACTTCATAATGATGAATCAATATGTAATATACCTAAATGACTCATTTACAAAATGAATTTATACCCAATAAATAGTTAAAGAATACCACAAGCTCAATTTCATTCGTAATGCTAATTAAACGTTTTATATTTGGCTTACTCATAATGAAGGAGACTTCTTACTTCAGCCTCGATCAAGTTCCTGTGCACCCTAAACAATGGTTGAATTACTCTAAAATTACAGAAGATAACATTTCTTAATTATTTTTATTTAGCTATATTGTGTTAGCTATATGTTACCAGATGAAAATAATTTCTAGTCTTTTGAAAACTGAGATTATTACCATTGTTGAACCTGAACAAACTAGTGTGTAACTAGATTATAGCCGTTATTATTGTTATTGAGATGGAGACTTAACAATAGGTAGGTGTAGCTATTAAATTCTGCTTGAACGTAAGACTCATTAGTAAATTAGAACAAAATATTAGGTTAATATTCATACCTTCTATTTCCATCGCGATTGCTCAATCAAATTATAGCAGTATTCAGAAAACAATCATAGAAGCTTTTTTATGTAAATAAAATACATAAGTATTTTATAAGTCTGTCATTGTCTCTGAGGTAATTTGGAGTACCCAAATTACCTCAGAGACAATGACAGACATATAATATGGAATTAGCGGCAACACCGGACACACTACGCGGCGTTCTAACCCCATATAAGTAGGTAAAAGTACAAAAGAAATATAGTTAGTTCTTGATTGCTAATATCAATTTATACCAGGTAGGTAGGTCCTTTAATTATGTAGGAGACCGAGCACCAAAAGGTTAGAAATTCGCAATATCGCGCAATAGCAATACGACATAGATATTATGAACAAATCTGAATATAAGCTGTTTATGGAAAACATTCTTAGCTAGAACTTGTCTCAATTATTAATCCGTGAAAAATGACGGTTTTCTGTCAAACCATAATAAGCTATTTTCCTAATATCGGAAGAGCGTCTATAATATAAAAGCAAGCAAGAAAAATATCTTACATGAAATCACATTGCATGGCCAAAATTAAAACCATCGAGATAATATTTTATACGAATAATAATGATCAAAATTCAGAGATAAAGCAAGGAATGTATTTAGAAAATATCACGGTTAAAAGTTATATAAAAAGATTGAAAGGTGTCGCGGCTACGCAAAACGCAATAAGTATACTTTGTAAAATAACCACATGAATTTAGCAAAAAAAAAATGTGATTATTAACAGATAATCTGTTTATGTTACATATTAAAATCGACACTAACTATACTCTGTCCAGTAGGTTAACCGTTTTTTAACCGAAAGCAACGTCATAGCACACATTTCGATAATGTACACTTTAATTTGTATATGTACTAAATATCGATCGATTTTGAAGGTTTAATAGCAGAAATCAGCCTGGTTTGCCGTATCAATTGTGTTGTAGTGTATACACATAAATATGGGGTTTACTACATATTAAAACACAGCGTTGTTTATGCATAATATTTTATGAAAGTTTTAAAATCGAAATAAAACATTAACATCTTGTTTATGGTGGCAAATTCGTATCCTGGCAAATATAATTTCTATATTTTATTGATATTTGAGTGGATGCAAGGTTTTTCTATACTGATTTACCTATAATAGAAAATTACTATATTCGATATATTCATTTAAAGCGATTACATTCGATCCCACCACTTAATACGATAGAAAGTAATTAAATACGCAAAACATTTTTTTTTGTCAAAACTGATATACGTATGGTACCTATTATAATGACTGTAAGAAGTCATAAATAATTCAATAAGCTAAGGCAGTTTATATATTTATTTTATTATGCATTTTAAAGTTAACTTTTACCTAATCTGGAAAAGTTACGTTCTAAGGCAGCTGTCAAAAAACGGTTAACCTACTGGTTAGTGTATACCTATGTTTTAACAAAGGACATACATTCATTTTTAAGCTACTAGCAAGAAGAAATCAAGGTTAACAAAAGTATCACCAAGAAGAAAGTGCCAATTTCAGGCGATACCTTTCATCATACTTGACCACAAAATAAAATTGATTAAATCTCATTAGATACAAGGTGGTTTATTTGCTTAAACTTAAGTAAAGATTGAAGTCGTTGCTTGAAGAAGAGACGTTTAAAGATCACAAATATGGTTAAGCAGACGTTAACGTCTGCTTAACTATATTTGTGGTCTAATGAGATCAGAAGGCCAGTTCTCGTAATTTAAAACGTTCAAAATCTAGTCGCAGTCTCGTCTCGGCGACAAACAAATGTGAAAATGTTTCTTACATTTTGACATTTTCAATAAGAGGTATTTTTCAGATCAGACTGTGAACGTTCTTAAAATTACGAGAATTGCCCCTCTGATCTGTGAGTAATGATTAACCATTACTTACATAACCTTCTTAAGCAACGTTTATAAATGAACCCCAAGAGGGCAAAGGGGTTTCTCAAACAATTAACGAGTGAACAAATTGTAAGTACCTTTATAATAGTAAAAGTGCGTGTTTTTTTGAGATTTAATTAACGTTATTTTGAACGCTATTACTGTAATGAGCAGTGATCGGAGTAGGTAGATTGAATTGGGGTCATTGATCCGAAACGTATATGGACATTCCTCCGGAATTTCGGAATTGGAATTGTCGTGAATACAGATAAATAATAAATATAAATACAGATAAATTTACATTTTTAATTGAGTAGTAATATCACTACCAACATTACCGGAATACTTTCCTGGAAAATGGCTTATACATGTTATTCTTTCTGTGGGCATTTATGATTCAAGTACCAAAAATCAATCTACCTACTCCGATCTATGGTAATGAGTGACAAAAAGCTGTATTCGTTGTTTCTGAATGTTTGTGTTAAGGCGAAAGCGCCAGGGTAGCCGCCAAATTCAATTCTTTTTACGTTTTTTGCAATTGGCTGGTCAGTATTAAGTCGTACGTTGATTAAAATATGATTCGCGGCCGTAACAAATATGCATTTACAGAATTATAATAATTAAAGTCATCAACACAACTCTCTAAGACCAAGTAATCCCCAAGAATTACAATTTCATGAAATTTTGACATTTGGGGATTATATTAACTTAACAAGTAGTATTACTGATTGTAATGATTATAATTCTGTAAATACACATTTGTTACGACCGCGAATCATATTTTAATCAACGTACCACTTAATACTGACCAGCAAATTGCAAAAAACGTAAGAAAATTTGAATTTCGCGGGCTACCCTAGCGCTTCCCCCTTAAGGTACCACAAAAATTCAGGAAGACCCTCGGAAGCCAACCGATCAACATTAAACACCTTCGACCACTCTGACAAAAATTTCCATTATTTTACAACCATTTGTGTCTTTCTAATCCATGAAGATGATTAATAATTTAGAAACCAGTTTACTAATATTATCCCATTTATAGTTCTACCAGAATCTCATGGCAAAAAAAAAACAAAAAAACTTTGTGGTTTTCATACATTTGACATTGCTAATGTTGTCAAATGTATGGAAACCACAAAGTTTTTTGTTTTTTTTTTTTGCCATGAGATTTTGGTAGACCTTTAACACTAACACATCTGAACATTTTTAGAAGGAACCATTAATTTTCACGCCCAAATTCTGGATAAAAAGCTTGAAGATAAAATTCTCGCTTAGGCAATCATAAGATAATGGTAAAGTAAGATTTTGAATTCGCTATAAAGTCGGTACACGTATTATTTTTTTAATTAAACACGTGCATCATGAACGTTCATCATGAGCCGTCGCTCCACTCAATTGTAAATGTAATCATGATTCCATCGTCAGAGTAATATTTTTGCCCCACCTTTATTTTCAGCGCAGTCTTCTAGAATCACAGATTTCTTTATCTCCCGCGTGTCTTTTTAATAGGCAAACATTATCTAAATTACTAGAACAAGAACAGTAATTTTCTAGCTAGATTACCTATCCATAATTCTAGAACATGACGAATATAATTAGCGCTAACAGTTTCTGTTTAGTAACGTCCTCTATTACGTTTACAAGTAACGACGATTATGTTATAATAATATGACTGACTTTATAAAACGACTATTTTAAGTTCTGGCCGCCCAGTACCTACTTGCCAACGTTAAAAAGGTATTGCAATAATAGCAAGACAAGACTTCATTAAGGTATTATGGAGTTATGAAAAAGTTTGTTCGAAACGTATACCTAAGTTCTATAACCTCTGTAAAATTGTATAGGTGAATCATTAAATGGGCTGCATTTCGATAAAACAAAGCTTAAATAAGTTCATTTCCTTTCTACGACTAGTTTAAAACATCCACAAGTTATTTAATTTTGAAGTACAATGCCCATCATTTGACATAGATAGATACATTATTATGCGAAAATATTGCATTTAACAATTTCATTTTTAACCATACTAATATCATAAATGCGAAAGTGTGTCTGTTTGTCTGTTACCTCTTCACGCTTAAACCGCTGAATCGATTTAGATGTGGTATATAGAGATAATTTGAGTCCCGGGAAAGGACATGGTATAGTTTTTAAGCCGATATTCCCACGGGATCAAAACTTATGCCGGTGAAACCGCGGGGCGCAGCCAGTTTACTATAATTATCTAATAAAAATAGAATTTTTGACGTTTTTATTTTACTAATGATGCATGTTTGTGTATACGAATTAATACCGGGCATGCGCCGTAACGCTGCCGCACCGGCGCCGCGCCGGAACTGCGGGTACACCGTATTGATGCCGAGTTAGTTTCGTTGGCTGCGTGATGCTTTACTAAACTGTGAGCGTTGCTTTACTATTTAAAACCATACTTTGTAAAATATACACTTTTTACTGTAATGTTCATTTTAGTTAGAAAATTGTTTTTGTGAACCTTAAATGTGTTTTTTCAGAAAATAAATTATTATTAAAACTCGGCATCTATTGCAGGTACACGTGATTCCGGCGCTGCGCCGGTGAGGCAGCGGTGCGGCGCATGCGCGGTATTCGTATACACAAACATGCTGTCCGGCGCCGGTGCAGCTCCCGGCGTCATGTACATGTGAAGCCGAATAGAAATAATTATATTGGTGAAACAAAATAGATAATCGGATAATACGAAAAAAAGAAAGCTCTTAGCTAATGACCGGCAAACTAGAGAGGAGCGGTAATGTCTCGAGATACTGGGTTTGAGTTATTTTCACATTTACCTTTTGAGACACCCCGCTTTGCTGAAACCGGCCCTTTAGTATGTTTTTCTAGATCTACCGACCAGCCCAGAGGAGAACTGCTTCGAGGCCTTTATTGTTTTAGAGTACTCACAATGCAATCGGTACCAGTTGTCATACCATTTGAGCATTCCGAAATCTGATAACTGGTTTGAAAAGTTGTATGGCTTTTCCTCGTAAAGCGTAATTGCCAACCGCATTTGGTTAGGCAAGCTGATGATCTTAACCACGTTCAGAAATGGATGATTGATGAATTTCTTCCACAAATTCGAAGTTTGTATAAACAAAGGTGAATAAGAAAATTAGTATCGTATATTGCCTCCCTAGATACGATAGTCCATAGCTATCTGCTACAGTTAGGGACTCGACTATCTAGAAAATTTTTGGTTAGAAAGATTAGGTCGAATTTTCACATGGCAACATGAATGTTCTAAATATGAGCGGCCTTTATTATTATGAATTTTGTCTTATTGAAATACGAAACACTAATTTAATTTTAAAATACGAATTCGTCTTTTTATACACCTCACTCAAATAAGAACAGCATCGCTCACTCAAACGCTTGTCAAAGGGTATTTGAACATATTCTATATGTTCGCTATTTACAATTTTCAGTTCATTCATCATTCAATTCATATTTACAACAAAAAACAATTAATAGGTAATAAACACCTAAATGTATCGACTTATTTAGGGCGATATCGCAATAGTTCGCCAGAGCAGTCTGTGCGAAAACTATTGCTATGTGGGCCTTAGGCTGCGTGTGCACAACAGTCAAGTGATGAATGCGAAGCATACTCTCGTGTCAAAACACAGCCTTAGAGAGCTAGTTTATCGAACTAACTAGTTAGTTAAAAGAACACCTAAAGACCTGACCAATCGTCTCTTACCGCTAATCAGCATTAAGACAATGTCCATGGGACTGCACCTGTTCGCAATAATACTTAGGGCAGTCTCGCCAACAAGTAAGCAGATTTTAACGGATTTTCAATCGCCTATATATTTTAACGTCTGAAAATCTATTGAAATTTCTTGTGACAAATTGGTAAGTTTTGGCGTAAGTCTCTCTAAGCTCATCTAAACAATTGTGACAACATGGACTAATGTTACAGTTTTCTAAATTAAAATAGTGCTAAGCTGGATCTTTGTACTGAGTTCGATTGTGTAGGTTTACATACAATTTCTTAAGTACTTAATATTTATCCCATAATTCGAGTCAGACAAATGTTCTTAGACACGATCACTGTTTTTTAGTCGACGTAGTGCTGCGTCAATCATCAAGACCTCTACGTTTATTACGTGTAAATATCTCTAGAACAGTGACAATCTAGTAAAATGGACATAGTTCAATCCAAATATTAAAAATGCGGCAAGGTAAATAAACTACCAGCAATGATCTAAGTGGTCATTCTACTTACTGAAATTACGGTACAAATATCAACGACAGAAAAACAGTTCAAACGTCATGAAAATTATATGTTGAAACAGCCAAGCCATTTCAACGGCAAAATTGTTACTATTGTCGTAAGAGTTAGCTAAGCTACTAAGTGTAAGTACCTATATTATTTACAAATATGTAACGAAAGTCTAACAACAACAATGACAAAAACTTATCAACATGACATTTGAATACTTTCATTTTTCATCAGCCTTCCGATCTACGAGGACTTTTTAGAAATTCCATACCCTTCAATCATTCTCTTTACAAGTCCAGATTTCTATGAGTTACACCTTAAACTAGAGAATTTAAAGTTCCATTTCACTTGCCACGTAACACGGTCGGTATGACTTTATAAACAGTTGCAATGACGTTTCCTATAGTCTATAATGTCCTCACAGCAAAGAGTTTTATAGTCATATCGGCCTATTAAATCTGGCAGCCAGTCTTGGGGTGTCCTCCGATGTCATAATTTTGTCCGAGAGGTCAGATAGATTGTCCGCTATCTGGTTAGACTGGTAGCCCAGATCTAATGTTATAAGCTAGAAGCGCGAGACCACATCCAGGTGCTAAATCTGGCGACGAACACTTCGCAGAAAAGAAACCATCAGTGAAGCGTCTTCGAACGTTTCGATCTCTTCAAAGGTTTTGATGTTCTCACCCAAGGTAGCACGAAGTCGCTGCAAAAATATTTTAATTCAATTCAATTCATTTATTGCATCAAATATGGTAGGTACATAAAGTTCTTATAATAAAATATTTAGTAACACACATTTGGCCAATATTTAGCATGCAATAGTACAAGTTTTAAAATTTAAAATATTAATTATTCAACAGTTAAATATATCTGTGCTTTATTGTATAAAATTTACAGGGACACTTTTGAAAGAACTCATCTATCGAATAAAAACCTTCTTGTAACAACCACTTCCGCAACGCAACACAAAACTTATTGAAGGGTAGTTGAGTAATTGACTTAGGCAAAGCATTGTAAATTAGGGGAGCCATGTAAACGCAACTCCGCCGAAAGAGTTCTAGCTTTGGAATGGGCATTTCAAAATCTAAATGTGTAATTTTCCTTTTATTTGTGTTATCTTTCCGTTCAAATAGTTTAAGATTGGACCTCACAAACCTGGCAATTTCATAGATATAAATGCATGGGACAGTTAATAGATTGTGCGATTTGAATATAGGCCTGCATGAGTCAGACCACTGCATTTTGAATATTGCACGAATACATTTTTTTTGGGCGATGAAGATCTTCGCCATTTCGGAAGAGTTTCCCCACACTACTATACCGTATCGTATTAGTGAGCAGACGTATGCGTGATACACCATTAAGGCGGTACGCAAAGATGTGATATTATTAATTCTTTTTAAGGCAAATACGAACTGATTGATTTTTTTTTGAAATTATTTCGATGTGATTCTTCCAAGTAAAATGCTCATCAAGTGTTTGCACTACGTACCTGTTCTATATTATTATTGTCAAGTGCAACATTAAGGCGAACAGGTTTACTTCTAAATGTTTTGCAATAGAGCACATTCGTTTTGGAAATATTTATTTTTAATTTATTAATATCTAACCATTTCATAATGTCATTTAATGCTTGCTTAATTTCAATGTCAAATTTTTGTAAATTTTTACATTTAATAATAATAGTAGTGTCATCGGCGAACAATACACACTGATGTTTTATTGACTGAGGCAAATCATTTATGTAAAGAAGGAACAATAATGGCCCCAAGATACTACCTTGTGGTACACCACAGCAATTAGTCCGTGCTTCAGAATCAAAATCTTCTAAAGTGTTACTTAATTTATTCAGTTTTGTTATCCTCGTTACCTGTTTTCTGTCAGTTAAATAAGATTGAAACCATTCTTTTGCTGGACCTCTGATACCGTATCTTTCTAGTTTTTCTAGAAGCCGCGTATGATCAACACGACAATTTATTGTTAGCAGTGCCAGTGAGGTCATTAACAAAGAAGTGTGCCTTTATACACACACGGTTTCCGTGTTTGTGTCGCCCAGCTATCCCGGATTTACGATGTGAGGTTTACAGTCTCGAGAAATTATTTCGGTGTTTCAAAAGAAAATGTAAGTCGTGTATGTTTAAAACACTCTTTTTTTTCTGATGTTAATAAAGTATACTTACGCAGGCGGTATGTCTGGCAGGTCCTCCCCGAAGGCCATGACGGGGATAGTGTCGGTTATCTCGATCATGTGCACATCCCTTTGGGGCTGCGGCCAGATCGTGTACACAGAGGGCTGGTAATGAGAGTGGTTGTACCAGGGGTCCCGTTGCCTCATCCGAAGACGCTCCACATGCCTTTGCTCACGAATCCGTCGCATATGCCATCTGAAAATTTTCCAACGTTTCAATTTCCGCCGTGGACTTGTTTGACGTAAGACTGTCTTAAGACAAAAGAATACAATATGAACACTTCGGGAAAATTCAAAGAACTCTGTATAATGTTTTAAGGACCCCTTAAATACTTACCGTTTATTTCCTTAGTTTTCAGCATGTTAAAAAACAAATAAATCATTGCAGCTTTAATAACATCCGAAAAGTAGCTGAGGCCGTGGCACCAGAAGTGCCAGTCGGTGAACAACTAACTTTCGAAAGTTATTACTATTTCGTTGTATATATATAAACGACACGCACAATGGTCCACTGCAGGACAAAGTGCGGAAACCAAACCCATAACATACAACATACATATATATAAACGTTTCCACATAATTTGGATTACGATTATAAATACCTACGGCAAATTACATTTATGTAACGGGCCTACACCGGTGGGATAGTTTGTTCCAGGATAAACTAGTCTGTTCAAAGTGATTTCGGTTTAAGTTTAGCTTAGGCTAAACTATATCGTCCAAAGCACATAAGGAAAAACTCGTTTAGCTTAGGATAACTCAGTGTACGGATTGCCGCGGTAGCGGTCGGAGAGACCTGCAAAAACCGATTAAGATAGGAATTCTCCTAACCGTACAGCTGTGCTGCTGGGGAGTTGTTGTGCTTCTTCTCCCCACCTAAAGCCCTAGGAACTGGTGAAAGGCGGGCGTTTTGGGGGACTGCATTATGTAATTTTGACGTTCTAAAAGTGCTGATTGAATAAATGTTCGAATAAATGATTTTTGATTTTTAGGCTTGAGAACCCTTGCTATGTCGGGTAAGATTACAATGAGGGCTATCGCGCTTGAAATTGCCACTAGAGGCGCTACTAGTGAAGAGTAAGACATGTCAAATGTCGTTGAACGTTCACTGATTGCGGGCTTTTTAATCGCGGATTTTCATTAATTATTCATGGTTGTTGTAAAGATTGTGCAATTCCTGATTAATTACGGCTTAAGTTTTTAAAAGCCCAGGATAATAAGTTAAATTAAAGGCAAATATGCGAAATAAGTCATAGTTAAGATTTGTCATCGAAATTATGACTATTCAGGCATTAGAAATGACTAACGACCATTCAATCTGAGTAAGGGAGTCACTCGTCCTGCTATAAGAACTGTAAATAATTAGGGCTTAGTTTGTTCTTACTCGCTTTGGACGCATTAGTTTGGCTTAGGGCAAATTAGTCTGGCTTTGGCCTAACTCTTTGGAGCCCAACTCTTTGTACCAAACAAAAAAAATCTATTGAAACTCTAGGAAAAACTAATGAGTATATCCAAAAAATCGGGTTTAGCGAGTAACATAATACATATACATTACCATTCCATTTCATCCGGATTAATTACCACTCAATCAAAGTTACTGTTAATGTTTACTTTTTTACTCGACAGTTTTTGAAAATAGGTATATTTTTATTATTCAAAATGGTATCTCACTATAGTAGTTTTACCTAAATTGATGATATTCCTAACTTACTTGTTACACCATTCCGAAGATAGGGACTTATGCCTATTCCATCGGAGCAACATTTAGAAATCATAAAGAAAATTGTATTAGCTAGTCTTTAAAGTTACACTGACAATGTTTAACATTGAATATAGCTAACTTTTAGCGTTTAGCGGAAACATTCCGTTATTTTTGAAAATAAGTATGACGGCATTGAATTGTTTTTGCCAAGTCACTTGCTACTAAAGGAAATCGACCAAAAAGCAAAATGTTTAGTAGCAATCGATAATTTCAATAATTAGTACATTCAAAATCCAGGCCCAATTTCAACCAACTCTTGAAGTCTTAGTTATTATATGCTTATCGGGCCATTTAATATCTAACAGAGTATGGCGAAACTGGCCCTAAGTTAACGAGAACAAATAAACAGACAGACACATTGAAAATCAAAAAGACACATGGACAGACAAACAGCAACTTTTACAGACAAACAAACACATTGACAGGAAAACAGATTGGATAGAAGGACCCTGGCATAAAAAAAACTAAACTTGGACCTTTAATCGTATTCAGTAACTTGACAGTTTGAAGCAAAATAATGTTACCATGCTAAAACGAAAAAACTAGGGTAGTGAATGATGAACGTTTTTTGCGAAAAGAATGAACAGTCAAAATAGTTGACTTTGAATAAACCCCAAAAAATGAGTTTCTTCTGTTGGGATATAAAATAACGCTTTATTTTTTTTTCTTTTCATGGTTAAGCAAAAAAAAATATTTTAGATTCTGACATTAAAAAAAAAAAAAAAATTATAACGGTGTTTTAAAGTTGAAGTTATTACATTCAATTAAAGCTGTGCATTACAAAGTAAATAAAATTTCACTCATTCTTTGGACCATTTAAATTTTCTGTCAAGTTATCTTTTGATAGAAACATCTAGCATGAAATTGTATTTTGGATAAAAAAAATGAGAACGCGAACAAAACGGCGGATATATACGGAAGCATATATAAATAAAGTCATAAATATATGTGAATACGGTCTTAATGGCTCCGCAGCTTAATACCAGTATCGCTAAATACCAGATTCGCAAATTACCAGACTCGCAAAATACCAGATTCACCATAAACCAGATATGCAAAATACCAGAAACGCAAAATAACAGATTTTGTACAGTTGAAAACAAATTTTAATTGAAAAAATATATATTAACTAACGTAAAGAATAACAGAATCACTAATTTAACAAACTTATTTTATTGATCTTCTTTTAATTGATCCTACAGAAAGACAAGCATATAAAAAAAAAAGATAAGAAGATGAAGATGGGAAGTTTAATTAATATTAGTGATTCCTTATTGATCATCTTTTTCATTTTTTTCTTTCAAAGCAAAAGTAGCCAGTGCAGTTTATAATTAGGTCACGACCTTTTTTGTATAATGATCTCATTTTATCCATCGAAGAAATAGTTACTAATACAGGATCACTGACCTCTATATTATAATTATAGAGGTCAGTGTACAGGATAGTCTATAAACAGAATTCAATTGTTTAGGACTGTACTTTTGGTATTTTGCGTTTCTGGTATTTTGCATATCTGGTATAAGGCGAATCCGGTGTTTTACGAGTCTGGTAATTTGCGAATCTGGTAATTAGCGATTCTGGTATTAAGCTTCGGAGCCGTCTTAATTTTGGTTGGAGCTCGCTATACCGTTTCAGAAAGCCTTTTCAAGTCTCAGCCCGAGATATCCATTTGTTGTTTGATTCGCTTGGACATCGTCTTTTTTCAATTTCTGTTCCAAAGATTCTGATGAAGATGTAAGTATGTACAAAATAAAAAGATATCTAAGTGGATGGCAATTTGTAGTGCTACTTACAAATTGAGTGATTTCATTTGATTATTTCAATACTTGTTTTAATTTTAAATCACCACTAAGATGTTATTCATTTAACAAATTAAGTTAATTTTATAAAATAAATTTTAGTCATCCTATTTTTTAATTACAATTGTGGAGTGCAAAAGTGTAGAGGACATACGTTTTAAACCAACTAAATACAGATTGCAAATAAACGATTATTATTATTATTTACAGTGTTACTAATTTAGTGACTGATTGCATAAAAATTTAACCTGCAAATGGTTTGTTTACACTTTCATCACATACTTTTGGAACAGACCATACGACTATTGTAAAATATAGGCAAAGCAAAGTAAAATGAGTTATCGCGTTGGCCTGTGTTGGACGGCTGAGAAGTAAATCTACTGTCAGATCTCATGTTAGCTGTAAGATTGGTCGACCGAAATAATAAAAACTATACGTTTAATATTTGTTATATGTAGTATAGTTTTTATAGATATTTCAAGATGCGCTCATTTTGCAACTTACAACTTTTTGCACCTTAGAATTCACTACGGCTTACATAGATTTGTTTAGGATATAGGATACTTTTTATCCCGGCCGCGGGCGAAGCCACGAACAAAGCCGGTTATAAATATTGATAACCTGATCAAAACATAAAATACCATTAAAAACAATCTGATGTAAAAGAAATTAAAAAAAAATAACTTTTTGGTTGACGAAAATCAATCAATCTGCCCAGTCTTTCCGCACTTAAAATCGGGTCGGCTTCCAGTCTAACCGGATGCAGCTGAATACCAGTATTTTACATGGAGTGACTGCCTATCTGACCTGCGCAACCCAGTGTCTTCCCTTGTCTTTCTGACGACCCGTAAGGACTGTCGAAAATTTACTAATGACAGGCGGGTCCAATGGCTTCACGTGCTTTCCGAGGCACCGTGGGGTTTCGGTATGTAAAGATGGTTAGTAAAGTCTCCCATCTACGGGCCAACCTCGGCAAGCGCAACTTAACCTGATCGATCGACCCATGCGGCTATTACTTAGCCATGAGCAAAATAACAGTCACTAAATCGCTTGAAGATTTGACAACAGATCAACTTGAATAGACTTTCAGATACCAGTAGTTTGGGAATGACCCATAGACTTTCAGATACCAGTAGTTTGGGAATGACCCCAATCATAAACATAATTATATTGATTATTTTGGTGAAACGGTACCTTAATTGTCTCCGTTCTTCAGCTTCTAGTTTTTGGTGCCGCTTTTCAAAAACCTTATCATCTAAATTCTCTGTTCCTTCTAAGCTATATACACATGTGTATGGCTTTTCTCGCCACCTTGGCACCTGTAATTAAAAAGAAGTCTTTACTACTTTCAGCCTTCTTACATTTGCTTGCTTTAAGTTCGTTATCTAAAGCTATTAAAAATCTTTTGACACAACCTGGCCCTTTTTTTACCTCTACAGTGGAGGCTTTACAGTCTCCCTGATCAATATCTTCCATTTTAACGTCGGGATCCAGGCCGAGGTACCACGATAGGTCTGGGTCTCCTACCAGGGTGTGATACGGTTTCCTCGTCATCATTCCTGGCAGAGGGGATTTCTTGCCGCGGCACGCAGCTGAAAATATAAATTAACACAGCTCATACAGATTGTTTGAATAACAGGTGGCAGACGTCGACGCGCAAACTACCATTAATCCATCACATGATTCAAGGCCCCAATACACAGAAATTTTAAGAAGAAACCAATTAGCTGTTCCCTACATTTAAACCGCGTGAGTATTACACTTTTCTACGAAACAGCTGATTATTTTTTATAACCAAAGAAAAATTTCAACGCTAGGCGATCTAGAAATACATATTATGCAGAATTCATGGTTACAGTTTGCGCGTCCATGTTCCTGCCACCCATCACCATCCTGGTATACCATCATCATTTTCTTAACAGAAATCTAAATATAAAACCAGAATAAAATAGCGAACGCAGCAAAGCAAGCTTTCCACAGCAGTTAGTGGGTTTAAATCACAACATCGCTTAGGTGGGAACTATGTTATCGACGCAGAATAGTATTACAACTCGTATACTGCGGTTTTATTTAAAATTGATGCACTAATTCATCTCATACGCCTAAACTATCATATTATGTTACAGTTAGTATCCAACATACTCCACGCTAAACTTCTTAGCCCTTGAATTCAACGCGTAAGACGCTTAGTAGCATATTCAATATCCGCGAGGACACTGAAGTACGGTCAACCGCGTGTCACTGGTAACACTTGAACTACGGAAATCATCCGTCCACAATGCTACGACATAAAGGCGCTTTCAATGCAAATTGTTACCGTTGAAGAGCAGTTGACCGCGCCAGCGCGGCGAAGCTTGCTAGCGCACAGCCCGCACAGCCATCGCGATCGCCGGTGCCCTAAGCGTGAGCATACTACGCAAGGATTGCCTCGGCAACAAAGGCCTGGCGCAGATTATTCTATTACATTACCTTTTCCCTTGACTATCTTTGGCTTGGGCCCGACTGGTTTCGATAAATTTTGCTTCGCATTTTTTCCAAGCCCTGCACTAGACAGAGCTCGTTTCCTTCCACGTTTGCTCCCCATGCCACGTCGATTATCCGGGGTTTCCTCCTTGAATATTACAATTATATTTGAATTTATTTATTATCAATCTCTGAAATAAATTGTGCATTTGAAACGCAGTACTTACTCCAGGTGCGATTAAGCTAGTGTCCCGTACACCCTCTTTTTTAATCTTATCGTTTTCAATCTTCTCGACTGCGCTGTAATCTAGCGAATCTATATTTTCTAACGCAGTTACTGCGGCCGCCGCTGCTGCATCGGATTCAATTAATTGTCGGAAATCCGTAACATCTAAGGCTGGCAAAGTCGTCAAATTGGAGTTTTCACCATACGAAAAATCACATAAACTTGTCTCGCTTCCCGCTGGATGCATCGTCGAGTAACTAAAGGGCCAATCCAAATCGGGTTCTTTCTTTACGCGGTCCAGATCTGGTTGCTGCATAAACAGGTTCATGGGCGACGTCGGAGAGTCAAGAGATTCTTGTTTAATTTCGGTAATTGTATGAGTGGCCGAGCCTAGAGGCGGCCGCATGGCCGTGAGCGCCGCGTGCAGGCTGCCGTGCGAGGGCGAGTGTGTGCCCAGGGGCGGGAGCGCGTGTATCGGCGTCAGCGTAGCCATGAGTGGACTCGTATGTGGAGTAGGAAGCGGGGTTTTATGCGCGGCCTTTTTCGATGCCGTATGCGAGGATTTTCGCGAACCCGACTGGGATTTTGTGCCCTTATGCGTACTCTTGTGTGAGGACGTTGTAGAACGCGCTGTCGTATTCCTAGTCGTATGCGTGTATGTTGACATATGCGTACACGCATTTGTAGATGTGAGTGTCGAAGTATGCTTAGGAGTGTGCGTCGAAGTTTGCTTAGGAGTTAGTGTAGCAGCATGCTTCGATGTTTGCGCAGACGGCTTAGGAACATGCGTATACGTAGACATATGCGTACACGCATCTGAAACCGTGTTCGACGTGTGCGTCGATGTATGCGTAGTTGTTTGTGGTGCCGAATAGGGTATTATATTAGGCAAATTATACCTTTTTTCTAATTTTATTCTATTTGGCATTTTAGTACTTGTCTCAGTTGCTGGAGCGTCGTATATACGCCTAGAAGGCAACGTACTGTCCCCCATAAGGTCCGAACATATTCTCAATCTACCATGGTTTGTTTTTTGAAGCATAAGTTTCGGGATAGGCGACTGCTCCCTCATGTCAGCCTCCCCTAGTTGATAAGGATCTTCGCCAGTAGGGGTGGTATCTATTAGCTGTAGTCGATCTGACAGTGATCCAGTGTAATGAGGCGTTTTCTTTGGAATAGTCGAGGTCTTCGATTTGCCATACGTGTTGATCATTTTAGATTTTTTATTTACACTGAATGAGCGCTCAAAGTTTTTGTCATCTTCGAACACATTGACTGAAATACAAAACGAAATATTGTATAATTAGAAAAAAGCTAAATATTAAATTAATATGTTTCGATTGTACCTGTGATTTGTTCTCATATATAATAAACATTCTTTGTTTGCCTAGGGTTTGTTAAATTTAACTTATTCTTAAGCCTAAGTTGTGTAACGAATGTGTTACATATAAATATTAATATAAATATTTATATGTAACACATTCGTGTCAATAAATGCTTACCGTTATCCGGAGGTTCAGTTTTTACAACTGGAGTTTTAGGCAGCCGACATAAGCTACCTAACCCTCCTGAGGTTCTTCTCCGATTCCTTTGTATTTTTTGGATCACAGTGTTGCCGCTGTAAGTGACAAAAATGTATATACTCGTTATGCGTTTCTGCAGTAATACTCATAGACACTATTAAGTTGTAATATAATGAACAACCTGTTGGTGTTGACAGTGTACAAGGGTTCGCTTCGAGGCTCAGTCTTGATTTCTTTTGTCAAATACGAGCGCTTATTTTCAATCATTGTGCTGAAGTTGTCGCTCTGTAGGTTGCTATTTTCCAAAATTGAAGGAACGCTTATATCTCCAGGTAGATAGGTAGTTACATCTGAAACAAGACAGCACTTTAACTTCTTGTTAACCAAGTTAATATAATAACTCTCCTTTATTATATTGTCGGGTTGTTCAAATAAAACGAGTAAATAAAGTTTAACTGAAAAAGCATTACTTTTAGTGGCTGCAATCCCTTGATGCAGTGGAAAAATCATACTTCCAAGGCAACGCAATCAAAAGATACGGGCGTCTATGTTCCGGAATCAAAACCTATAGGGTACTTCCCATTGACCTAGAATCATGAAATTTGGCAAGATATCATGTAGCACTAGTAATGGGAAGAATTCGAAAACCGTAAATTTGTAGATAAATTACAAAAAAAAATTCTAGTGATAAAGTATTTACATTCCTACAAGAAGATGTTTCAGAAATGTATGGAGCTTGGGCTAGCATTATGTACACTAAATGTAAATATCGCTATACAATGTAGTATCCGTTTTTTAATGCTAATTTTCTATAATTTGACTTCGTTTTAATGTACAGACGCCAGCACATCAAGCTACTACAATCTGTCAAATTTCTTTAATAGATTTTCATCTTTATCGCTAAAGCATAAGGTTCGCAGTTGATTGGGAAAATTTGACAGTTTGGGGTAGTTTGACGTGAAGAAGACGTGCTCGCGTCTGTACATTAAAAATAACTCGGTCAAGGAGATCAACACAAAATAAATATGGTGGATCAGCAATATGCGAAATGTCATTATGACAATGACATTTGATTGATAAAATTTGATTTGTTTGTTTTTTGTTTAATTTTTTTTTATTTGTTTGCTGTGTAATATCTGCGAAAAAAAAACAAAAACAAATTCCGAAAATACTTGGGTTTCGTTATAGTTATAAAAATAAAATAGGACTACAATCGATTGCAGCAGTACCTCTTATATTACCTATTTAAACGATAAGTTATATCGGTGTCAAGGGAGCAAGAAACGAAAAGGCTTGAACGTTATTTTGTTTATCAAACTGTCCTGGTGTTTCATTCTTTAATGCCTGTCAATATGCCCTGGACTTCGATCATTCTTAGGAGAGTAGCGAGCTGTGCAGTACCTGACAACAGCAAGTTATTGTTAGAGTAGTTACCTATTCCTATTACACAGTAACAGCTGCAAAGAAACCAACTATACAGCGACAATTAACCAAGCAACTACAACCAACCAACTACACAGTAACAGTTTTTCAAACAAGTTCTATGATATTTAGTTCCTAGTATTAGTATTAGGATGAGAAATCAGTCATGAGAGGTAAACGTTTAAATAAAACAACTTGTTGGAACTTAAGATTTTATTCAAATTCCACAATAATATAATTTTCTCTTATTAATATATCATCCAGGAATCCCGCCGGTGCTTCTATGCTCTCTTGGTACCGAGCCCAAACCAAATACCACACAATGGTCATGATGTGAGCACAGCAACCCACTGTCTGTCCGTTTTCCTGAGATACAACTGCAACAATAGCTGTTTATTTTATCATCCCAACTTGATCCTTTCCTTGCCAGCAATACCTATGTATAATAAGTTCGTCCTGAGCTACGAGTATGTCAGAGTAAATACAAATGAGAAGGATATCTTCATACATACGCACCGAACACGGTTTGTACGTGAGCGCGCGCGCTCGTACGAAGGCGTCGTCGCACGCACACACTGACCAAAATTTATCGCTGCTAAAGATGCGCCCAGTCGTGGCTACGCCCCTACGTAATACCGCTCGCGCCCGCGCATGCGCCGCCGCTGCCCTGCTGCTTGTAATAATTTGTACGTGTACCTACCTACCTCCTTTCTACAAATTCGTGAAGATGGCTACAAATTCGAGTAGATAGAGAAAAGATTCAGTAAAACCACGTTTTAATTAATCATATTTCGATCGTAATTTTTTAAATAACTAAACAGATAACATGACGTAGGTAATGAAAAAAATGTAGTCAGCTCCTGGTATAATATACCAGGAGCTGACTACCTATTTATGTAGAAAAAATAATTTAAAAAACTTTGTATTAAAGATCCCTAATGCTTACCCTTAACATTGATGGAAAATTGTTTTGTACAGATTTTGATTATGCATTTTTGACGATTGAATAAACTATAAGTGACAGCCCTACGTGTTTAGGATATTAACGCTCGCTAGGGGCTCGAGTTGGCTTTCTTATTTGTTTTTCCTATGGCTATGTCGAGATTTTATACTGCCTCTGATTAAAACGGGATCAGTTGGGGTGGGGTTGCTTTTGATCTGTCGCAACTGCAGTAAACCGTTGTCGCAAAACAAAAACAATCACTAAAAACTCCCGAAACACATCCGATTCAACACGCGCGAACACAACGATTCAAAGACATAGAAAGACGTCACGTCACGAAACTTAAAACTGTCAAAGTCGTCAAACGTCATGTCAAACACAACTGTCATGGTTACCATAAAAATAGGGTTATCTTAGTAAAAAACTTCCCAAATAATCATTAGTGTACGCTTAGACAAAGAAAAGTATAGACGGCGGGTAGCTCCATTTCATTTCCACAAGAAAGGGATAAAGTATTGAGTTATTGTAAGTAACAGAAAAGGATAAAGCTATACTATTTCCGTCTCTCAGTGCGTGCCAGTTTTTTCAAGGCAGCTACTTATGTAGCCTATGTTAGTTAAGTTAGTTTTTTGTCTCATGTGCGGCCACGCTACCCGATGCTCTATAGCTTTCTTACTCTAAGAGTGTACGCCTGTACCCTTTTTATGAAAATCTCCAATTTTTTTCCTAATTATGTATGTAGTGTAGGGGAGCAGGGGGCACGTTGTTACAATTTTTAGATAGTTGTTAATATGACAAAAGCTATCAAATAAATTATACATTTGCTTACTTGTAACGTTAGTATGTCTATTTAGCTATTAAAATATGACTGAAAAATTATTAAAATTTATGTAATTTTTTCACAATGGAGAATTTAACTAAAAAAGTGGATTGTAACATCTTACCCCGGAATTGGGGCTAGTTATTACATCATCGGGGCACGATGTTACGGTAGATAAATAAACAAAATCATCAGTCATACATATTTTTTTATTAGTATTTCAAAACGATATAAACAATAGAGATCACTTTATACATTCTTCTAACATTTATGAGTAATTATAATATCTATTATGGTAATTATTTAAGTTTTTTTTTGTAGAAAATCACTTTGGCAGAAACATTTTTAAATCTTATATAAAAACACAGACTTAGTCTGCAAATAACAACTTGTAGTAGGTACTTAATTAAATTATTCACTTTTACTTCTTAATTAGTTATTTTAATAAACTTTTGGCAAACTAAAATACTTTGGATTCATGTAACATGTAACAACTTACCCCAAACTACTTGCCCCATGGCACGTTTTTTAATATGAATTGAAGTCATTATTAATGGATATCGATAGTAGAATAAAACAATATTGTAAATTAAAGGTAGATATATTATGAACGTTCAAGGTTAAAAATTTTGACAAAATAAAAAATATAGTCATCAGCAATCAAAAATTTCGTAAAGGATTTTTTTACTTACTTGGTTGAAATCGGGACACGCACACAACCTAGCAGCTCAGCGCTTGGCGGGTCACTGATTGTTTTTATCTAATGCACGATGTTATAAGAAAACGAATGAGTCCAATTATGTCCATCAAAGAGTTTAAAATCCCGGTAAAAAACGCGTGTAACTTCTTACCCCTGCAACAACGTGCCCGCCGCTCCCCTACATGGTGGTAGCCCAAAATCAAACATCTCCTTTGTACGGAACCCTAGGTGCGTGAGTCCGACTCGCACTTGACCGGTTTTTTCTTACAAGGAAAAAAACTACCCGTCCATTAATGATTTACCACGTAGGCCACGTCAGCCAAGGTCACACGCGATACCGCTCGTATGGACAGCGGCAGATACTTACTATACCGGCCCACCTACATTTTACCGTTGCCTTACAAATCCTCCACAAACGGTATACCCCAAAACGCGTATGTTCATTGAATGAAGTTTTAAGAGGCATCAAATTTCCTTACTTTTGCTATTAAAAGTCAACGAATGAAATAGCTAATAAAACGAGCGACGTAGAAACCTCCCCCTCCAATATCGATCCACAATAGTCAACCCATAAAACACAGAATCCTTTAATAATAAACCTATGTGGAAATACTGCATCATGTTTAATTTTAATTCCCATAAATAGGCACACTGGTTTACTCACCCTGAGATCATAAAGAAGTCGATATTTACTTAATAATCACGAGACCGCAAGGGGTACAGACTCACAGTCACCAGACCTGCCGAATGTCTGTTACGTCGCAGGCTTGCAACTTGCGGTAATGAAAGCATCGATCGTAAATACATCAATATTGCATAAGGCTATTTTCAGCCGGTCACCTGCGCCTTTGCCGTCCGCGTCGTCGTGTGCCTTAACTTCCCTTCAGAAGGGCTTTTAAAAGCTGTACTAAGTTTGTCATCAAGGTGACCTAACAGAATGTTATCTGCTTATTATTTAAGAATTTCAAATATTTATTTTTTCCACAAAAAGGAAGAACCATACCATTTGCAATAAATGGCAAATGGTAACACATTCAGAAACCCTATTAGCATGTTCCACTTCAGTTTACTAGGGGTTCAGTTTTGCCCCCTAGTGTAAGGGGGGTTTGTTAATTTTGAAATAAATTTTCAGATTAGAACAGTGCAACTGCAAACGGCTATGAAAAACTCAAAGAGAAAAATACGAGTGAATCCGACCGTTTTTTTTTTTAACAGTAGGGAATTTAAGGCACAAACACGACGTCAGCTCGCAGATGGCCGCGGTCTGCGGTCTGCCTTCGTCTTCGGAACTATATCTTTATATACTCGTTTTTTGTCCTTTTGTTGTGTAGAATGAGGACTGGGTCGAGAAGGCGCACTAATGTACCTGGATGGACTTAGGGGAGGGCTTCGTTATCCCTTTATTTCTGTCTATAAATTATTGATGGAATAAATTGTTTGATTTGAACAGGCTGGCAGGACATCAGCACGTTGAAATTTTTTGCAAGTTATTTAAAAAAAAATTGTTTTCCATACCTTTTGACCGCCTAGTATTGCACTTTTCTATGAAACAGCAGATTATGTATATACACACGGGGTTCAGAATCATATACTGATTCCATGGTAACAGGTTGTGCATTGATGTCCCTGCCACACTGTGTGTTAAGGAGTTCGACTCTGTTCTCCCCAGATGGAATGATGGATTTTCGTACAGAAAAAAGAATCCTAAATCATCTAGAAAAAAATAACCAACTAGCAAGAATCTACTACCTGTTGCTGCAGGTCTGTTCAAATCGAAGGTCGGCGTCAAGGGTTTCGTTTTGGCAATATCATTATTGAAAATATACGGACTTGTTCTATTATCTGGCACCAAAAATTCTGTTAGACTATTAAACACCATCTGGAACAAAAAAAAGAAACATTATTGAAAAATACAAATATTAATATTAATTCTTGCTGATACAGTGGTCAGGCTTTGGATTCATTGTATTTTGTCCGTTTGGATGTTTGTTAGTCAACCATGGCTCAATGGATTTAGTTGAAACTATAGTACTTAGCTACTCAAAGATAGTAAGTACATAAATACGTAGGATCAAGAATGTAGGTATCAGTATAAGACATTGTGGCGAAAGGGTGGATTTTGGAGTGTAAGGTCCCAGTGAAAGCACAGGGAACTGATTCCAAATTAATAAATGCCAAATTATAATATGTTAAATTACCTGACTGTCACCAGTAATGGGTTCAATCTTGACATTTGCTGAAACATTTGGAGGTGGCACATTTATGACGGGTGCAGGATTAACGTTATGCTTCTGACTCACAGTTATCCTTCTGTCCATACGAGTCACCTTATTTTTAAGCTGCAAATGTTAATGTACAATGTGTAAATAAAATATTACTCTTGAAATTCAATTAGATGAAATTAGTAGAAGTTTTACATGCATTCCCAAAATATCATGTAATGTAACATACAATGTATTAGCACATTATTGCTGTGATCTAAAACCTGATGACTTAATTCTCCATTATAAAAAGGAAATAAATATTAAAAGCCCAGCTTAAAAAATCGCAAGCAAAAGTAAAACAATTGCTCAGGAACAGAAACTAAAAAAAATATAAATAAATTACTACTAAATTATTACTTGATTCAAAATTAATATAAGGGCTGATTTTTCAATCTTCTGATAACTTTTTTCGAGGAATAATTTTGAAATTTTGACAGTTATTTCATACAAAAACTGTCAAACATCAATTTTATTCCTCGAATAAAAGTTATCTAGCGATGGAAAAATTAGCCCTTAGTAAAATATAGGTATAATTTACAATATTGATTTATTCGGTTAAAATAGCACTGCATAAATATATTAAGCCAGGCAAGAGTGTTTATAGTTTAGTTTACTGTAGATAATTTTTTTCATTTATTGCTTTGTTTTAAAACAGACATTGTGGAAGCAAGTAGCTGTTATTGCAAATGCGGAGCCTGAAGGCAAATAAAATTCGCCCAGATTTATGTAAACACTAGCATTTTTTTGGGTTTTCGCTAGCTTTTTTTGTATAAATAATGCTTATTTGTGCTTTAATCTTTTTTCTTTCCAATAGTGTCCAACCAAAACTCAATGTTACTTACTATAATTTTATTATGAATACTATTCAATAACACATATTAAATAAATATATATATTTATTTAATATGTCCCACTCCCTCAAAAGAGACAAGGCCTGTATCCCAGCAGTGGGACCATTATAGGTATATTTTATGTTTATATTTTTGTTAGAACCAATTTCAGTTTAAACTTCAAGTTTTGCATGAAGTCCTGTTATATAGTTGGACTCTTTCGCAATACAGCAGACAAACTCGCAAAAGCATTTTATTAGTTTTATGTGGTTAGGAAATGTCAATGAGTGATCTGTATAATAATGATAACCTAAAAATAAAGTTCTCAGTTGCTCATTTCAAATATTCTAATAAATGTATTTTGTTTATAAAATCATTTTAAGAGGTAAACACACAGGATATACCTAATTTATAATGTAATTAAATTAATTAAAAATAAAATAAGAAAAATGGTTTTATCTGTGACAGCTAATAACATTGTCATTGATCAAGCATAACTGGATTGGAAGTTTTTCAAACTTTGTAATACAATGTGGAGAGATCTGAAGGCCAATTCTTGTAATTTAAAACATTCAAAATATAGTCACAGTCTTATCTCAACGACAAACAAATGTCAAAAAGTTGTAAAAATGTAGGGAACTTAGAGGTATTTTTGAAAGATTGAGACTGAGATCAGACTGTGAACATTCTTAAAATTATGAGGTGCATCAACTTTAATGCCACTTTTTTTATATGTGGTATTAAATTCACATCACATCAAAATTTTAAGAGCATGCACTAAGGATCAACATTTTTTCGTAACACATGAGTAAACTACACATGAACTAGATTAGGAACTGAAAATGTGTAAGTGCACTTTCGCCAACTATTTATTGAATCATTTTTGGTAAAAAATATACTTACAGAGTCATTTTCCAATTTTAATTCAGAATTTTGTTTATCCTTTTTAGTAATAAGATCATTTTGTTGTTGTATCAAGTCCAAATGATACACAAGCAAGTGCTTCAATCTTCTGTTTTGAAATTCAGCAGCAGTTAATCTCTCTGAAAGTTTGTGGACCTCAAGTGTTGGTTCTCCAGCGGCTCCTGTCTCCTTATCATCAGAGTGCGCAGGAATTTCCACTTCCTTGTCAAGATGTGCTTGTCGTTGTTCAGAGTCCTCGGAGTGACAAGCGTATATGTGGTCAAAGGGAAAACTCAGCGCCAACGATTCCTTCGCGTCTAGTTGATTTAATGTTGACAACTCCCCTGAGAGATTCACCAGATTTGGTTCATTTATGCGATTGTTCATTTTTATAGGAGGCCAATCGTAAGTCAACTACGACGAGCCTGCCGGCTGTCAAAAACTAACTAACCGACACTAGGTATACTTTTGTTCGTTTCATTACAACTGAATTAATCATCTGTTTGAACACACCATCACATAGTAAAATTATTGTCAACACTTCTTTACATTTTTAACCGTTTATCACGAATTACGTATTTTACCATTCTAATATACTGACATTTCTTTCACGCACATGCAGAATGATAAAACGCGCATTATATTCACGCAAGTTTTCCGTCCTGGTTTGCTCAGAGCCAAATATAATCATTTGTAAATATTTTATATAATAATGTTAGTAGTCTGATCTAATCACGAGTATGACAAAGTTTTCGAGTAAATTGAATAAAAATTGAAAAAATCATCAAATAAGCGTCAAGGCGTCAACCGTAGACATTATTTGTTTTTTTTTTTTCTTTTCCCTTTTGACTGTACTTGAAGGAAAGATCGAGTCTGAGAACGACTTTGGAAGACATTCTCACTTAACATGCATATTAAAAATAGTTTTTCTTATCTTTTGTCTGCAAGCAAGAGGTCTTTCTAATATTGTTTTATGTAATAATAATTTAAAGAATTAACATTGAAAGCCATCATCAATACATTGGTAGAAAAACCTCGACCAGATAAATATACTGGCAACACTAGTCTTCACCAGATAAATATACTGGCAGCACTGGTCTTAAAATTAATCATATTGCCCATTGAGTTAGGAAAAACATGGAGACGCCGCGTTATTCTATACATACATTTTTGCTTATACAAATATGACTGAAATATGATTCAGAATACGAAATATCGTTTTGTCTCGTTCTTTCTAATAAGATAATCGTATTTGATAAAAGAGACAACAATATTTTAAGTTGTTGCTCATTTTGGCAACATTTTGACGTGACGTAGTAGTTCAGTTTGTACTTGTAGGTAAGGTGCCGTAGCAGGCGTAGCAGCCATCTTTTGCGACAAGTTTCGTGGTAGTTTTGCTGTCAAATGGTTGTTTACTTTTTGTATTATTGAGATTTGCGAGAAAATTACAAGGATTTTACCTTTTAAAACTGCATGAAAATGTTGGAAAACAACAATTCAACATGTCTGTGTGTTGTATTGTGAAGTGTGGTGCAAGAAAGAATGAAAATCAACCTCTAATGTCTTTGCACAGGTTAATAGCCGGTTTTCATGCAATAATACATTTAATAATACACATTCGATGATACAGTTGTAACGCGATCATGAATTTATGGCTAAAGTATTGATATTTGGGTTCATTTCCGTATAACAGACCTTTTTAGTATATTTTGTTAATTCATTCGTTTGTTTACAATAATATGTCAAATGGAATAGGGTTGTACCGTTGCCGTAATAGTTTCCGTAAACTAGTTCCTCCGCTGAAACGTCATCGGTATATTCTGCGATGTGAACATAAATAATCCTGTCTTATTCGGTCCGAGTGACCTTGCCAAGTCTCCTCTGGTTCACAGCACCGAAATTAAAATATTTTATGTCGTGGGAAATTTAAAAAAACATAGGGTTAGGATTAATATTTCATCTCGTTACTATGACTGATATTTAGATGATTAAGTAAAGTAGGTATATCGAAATAGAAAAAATACGTTAAGTTTATTAGTATATATTTTTTTATAAATGCTTTTTTCGTTTCATTGTACCCCACTTGTCCCTACTTACGGTATTACGTTATTATATTGCCTTTTGTCTTCACCACTGGTTTGTCTTAAGCATAACTATAATATTTTTCTCTGAAAATTCTAACTTTAATAAAAGATTTTCTTTTTTGACTTGTATTACCTATCGTTAAAACTCAGTGAAAGCTGAAGTTACGGTAACAGAGAGTAAATAAGAAATATTTTGTTTTTACATTTGGTACTTACGCTATCGGTATCTATACTTACGGTATTACGTTATTATATTGCCTTTTGTCTTCACAACTGGTTTGTCTTAAGCATAACTATAATATTTTTCTCTGAAAATTCTAACTTTAATAAAATATTTTCTTTTTTGACTTGTATGTACCTATCGATACATAGTTCAGTAATTAACCATGAGACTTTCGTTTAATCCATCACAAAAGATTAGAAATAAAGTATTTTCGCACACTATAGTTTTATGCAAAACTATAAAGTATATTTATCGAAAATAAAGTAAGATACTTTATTATAAAGTATAGTTGGCAACCCTAATTACAACGGACTTTAATTAAGTAAGATTATAATCCAAACGTGATAACTAGTAAGAATCATATTTAGTATCGATACTCGATAACAGTAACACCTATGTTCGTTGATTGACACAACCCTAGCAATGGCAGCCATTTTATGCGACAAAACGAGTTGTAGGTATGCACCTTAGAGTAACTTTTCTTTGTCTAAGGTATGCACCCTTTTTTTGTAGGTATTTCCAGTCCATACTTTTCTAATGTCAATGGAAAGAAAGTTGCAATGACGCGTACTTGTATGATAGAGGTCAGTGGAAAGTTGTTAGCAATAGCTGCGAGCAAGAAAAGTATAGCGATACATTTATCGTGATTTGAACCCGCGGGGCAATTGCGTACGTAACACATTATCAATCGGAATCGGTTTCATTTTAACTGTTCAACAACATTCATTGCGTTATTTAAGTATTGAACAGACAATTTTTTTCGATCTTATCAAGCAATGGATTAGCAATTTACTTCAAAATGATTCGAATTCAGATTGATAGGTAGGTACCTAGTGTGTTACGCAATTAGGGTGTCGATTTGGTTTGACACTTGTGATTTAAACGTTGCCGGCGACCCCCGGCGCTGCCGACAAGCAAGAAATTTCAAAATTTGACATCAACTAAAGTCGCGCGTCGCTATGTATACCCCCGCATTATATTGTAGTCTTTGGTATACCCTAACATTCGATTGTCACGGAATGCGGGCCATTAAGTCGACGCACCTCTGGGATGCGATTCCAGAGATGCGTCGACTTAATGTGACCTGTGTGATGTAATGTACATTAGATTGGCAACAAATTGGCGGAAGGAAATTACTGTAAGTGATCTTTTGAGAACCCCTCAGCGTAGAGTTCTTTTCATGCTTAGGCTCAGGATGTCGGATTTATTACCTATTTTATAGCTGTAAAAAAGCTTGTAAAAACACACAATCTAAAATATTCGTTAAAATATGAGGGTTTTAAGTGTTATCAGTCCGTAGGTAACTTAGACAAAGAAAAGTATAGACGGCGGGTAGCTCCATTTCATTTCCACAAGAAAGGGATAATGTATTGAGTTATTATAAGTAACAGAAAAGGATAAAGCTATACTATTTCCGTCTCTCACTGCGTGCCAGTTTTTTCAAGGCAGCTACTTAAGTAGCCAATGTTAGTTAAGTTAGTTTTTTGTCTCATGTGTGGCCACGCTACCCGATGCTCTATAGCTTTCTTACTCTAAGGTAGGTAACCTAAGACTACTACTACTACCTAACTTAAGATAACCTACGATTTATCGTTATCATTTCATCACCAATTTTTTGGTTGTTTGTTGAGATTCAATATTAAAAGCTAGAAAAAAAAACCAACCGACTTCCAAAAAAAACACTGCAAAGCTCATTTCAGAAGTGATGTCTGTAGGTGTCTTTGGTTATGTAGTTTCGTTTTTTGCTACCCAAGCAAATTTAATAAAATTATATAGGTACCTACCTACAGAGTTACTTTTCAAAGACCATCCAAATTTTTACATGGTGTTCTACCCATGAATATAAACATCAATCACAAAATATTAAAAAATCAACCACAAATGGTGTTATTTGCTGATGACACTTCCTTAATTTTGAAGTTAAATAGACGTGCTACAAATTTTGACGACGTAAATAACGCCCTACTGCGGGTCCAAAATTGGTTCACTGCTATAGATGGAAAAAAACTAAGTGCGTAAGATTTTCTTTACGTGTGTATGTCAAGGGTAGTGATTGTGAGATAATATTGAACCAAGAGAAACTAGAATTCGTCGATAAAACTGTTTTCCTGGGGATCACGCTCGACTCAAGGCTACAATGGGGTCCTCATTTAACATCTCTTGCAGGACGGCTAAGTTCAGCAGCTTATGCTGTCAGAAAAATCCGTCAATTTACTGATGTAGATACCGCGAGACTAGTCTATTTTAGTTACTTTAATAGTATCATGTCTTACGGTATTTTACTTTGGGGACGTGCTGCAGACATCGATTCTATTTTTATTCTGCAGAAAAGAGCCATCAGAGCCATATACTAATAATCTCTGCAGGCGCGATTCTCTAAGGGAACTGTTTAAGGAAATTAACATCATGACGGTGCCTTGTCAATATACCTACTTATCTACGAAAACATCATGTATGTAAGGACAAATTTACTTACATCTTTTTAGTAAAAGGGGTAAAAGACATAATTATAGTACTAGAAATAGGGACCTATTAGTTCAACCAGGTTTCAGACTGGCTAAAGTAGATTCGTCTTTTATGGGGTACTGTCTAAAATGTTATAATAAAATACCTCCCCACATTCTTCAACTGAATGAGACAAAATTTAAATCTTGTTTAAAACGCACACTATGCAGTCAGGCATATTATAAGTTAGGGGATTACATCCCTGACAAAAATGCCTGGCTCAATGCTAGTCCTGCTCCACAACCACAGTCCACAACTAATTGACTAACATTCGAAAATACTGTTGGAGCTGCTGAAGATTGTAAGACTATCTTTGCATTGTATAAACTCAATTTCCTTTGTATTGTATACTTGCATAGCACAGATGTGAGTTCTATGTACCCTATAGCTACCATTTACCGGGTAATAATATGTCTTTCATTGACTTGAATATGCCCTGGCGGCTGATAGTGTATGTCATGCTCACTCAAATGTCTCGCTGACGGTGGCGTGTGTGTTGGATCATTTAGCTCCCTTCAAAATGGTTGAGCTGAATGGTGCTGATATATACGTCATGTTCTTGAACGGGCGCCGTCAGTTGGGGCTGGTTATCACTTAGCTGCCTGGGCTTATTTTAATTGTTTTAATTTTGGATTGTTGTTTTGTTACTATTTGTATTCTGGACGCTTTTAACGCGTACCTACGTCTTTTTTATTTTTACATCGTTCTCACATTAAATAATCATAACTTCAAAAGTAATGATGTAACAAATATTTTTGTAAAATGTAATTTAAAAAGAGTGTCCATGGAGTTTCTTACCCGTTCTTCTCCATAGGTACCTACGTACGCTTTGGAATGGGCATCTAGCTTCATATATTTTCTGACTGACCGACTTCTTGTCAATTCAAAAGTGCCTGTTAATGGTTTAATTGAAATAAATGATTTGAGTTTGAGTTTGAAACAACTTTCACTACGGGACCAACTCTGAAATCTCGAAAAATCTGCTGTTTCATACAAAACTTCAATACCTCCTTGACCAAAATGTATGAAACAGATTTTTTTTTTCGTGATTTCAGAGTTGGTCCCATAGTGAAAGTTGTTTATATTCATGGGTAGAACACCATGTAAAAATTTGGATGGTATTTGAAAAGTAACCCTGTATAGCACCACGTCGCAAGCTTGCTCTACCAAATGAAAAAAATAATTTTCAAAGACGGTTCACAATTGACGAAAATATCGATGAACTATAAAAAAAATATATAGGTACATACCAATGATAATAGAAGTGTACAAATTACTTATAATATCATTGGTGCATACCTACAGACAATTGAAGAACCTCCTCCTTTTTTAAGAAGTCGGTAAAAAACAAGTGGCAGATCAAACTAAAGATGCTACTGAAAATATTCCACATTTAAGCATCATTTAAGTATTAAAAATACATTAACATCATCATATACTTCAATCACTGCTAGGCACAGGCCTTTCTTTTCTTGCCAATCCCCACGCTCTTGTTCCAGCCTCATCCAGGTTTCCCGCGATGACAAGAATGTTGTCTGCCCATCTTGCCGCCGGACGACCGACACCTCGTCTTCCAGACCTAGGATGCCATTCGGTCACAGCCCTCCTCCATCTGTCATCACTACGTCGTGCGTGGCAGGTGTCCTGCTCACCTCTGTTTGAGTTACATAATACGTTTTTTGATATCGAAGACTTACGTACGTCTTCAGATCTCGACGTTTGGTCTATTAGCCTTATGACAAGCACGGGACGGTCCATGGCTCTCTGTGCGTCTCTCAGCGTGTACACAGCCTCTTGCGTGAACATCCGCTTCCCAGCATCGTCCGTTATGGTTATAGATGGGCAATCCACCCACCCGTGGGTCTAAACCGGGTGTTTTGGGGTTAAAACCTGATTTCCACCCAAATTTCGGGTGTAAATGATTTTTATATAAAAAAGGTAACTTTACAATAACCGTACGGAAGAAACGTAATCCCTAAAAATTGGGTGAAATCGACGTATCGAAACGGAGTTCTTCAAATGCTGCCCAACCCATCTGGATCTTTCTGTCGGCTTCTTTCTCAAAGTTGTGTCTACCGAGCTGGATTACTTGCCCTAGGTAGACATAATCCTTCACAACTTCGAGAAGTGACCCATCGATGTGGGTTGGACTCGACAAGACGTGCGAATTGTACCTGACTTTCGGCTTGTCCAAATTCATGCCGAGGCCAACCCGCCGAGGCTCCATTTAGGATGTGCAGCATTTGGCCTAGCTGTTCCAGCGTCTCTGCCACTATGACGATGTCATCGGCAAATCGAAATGTGAAATGTACTCGCCGCTCACGATGATAACCTGTCCAGTCTAGTCCAGCGTCTTGAAGACGTACACCAACGCATTTGTAAACAGGGCTGGTTTTCTAATCCTGGATCTGGACAGTCATCGTGGCAGCGTCATACAAAGATTTTAACACTTCGACGTAGTGCTCGTCAATTCGACATAGTTGCAGAGAGGCCAGAACTGCCCTTATTTCGAAAGAGTCGAAGGCTTTCTCGTAGACCACAAATGCCATACACAGCGGCTGATTGTACTTTATACTCCTCGGTCTTCTGTACAATTTGACGAACATTACGGATGTGATCTACGGTGCTGAAGCCTTTTCAAAAACCGGCATGATCTGGCGGCTGGAACTAGTCAAGTCGCCTGGCGAGACGGACCTCGAGAACAGCTTGTATACATGGCTCAGAAGTGAGATGGGTCTATAGTTCTTCAGCAAGGATTTGTCACCTTCATTGAAGAACAGAACCACCCTGCTCCACGCCTCGGGCGTTGTACCCTCTTGGATGACGGAGTTAAAGAGACTCGCTACCACTCTCAAGACTGGAGTCCCACCCGCTTTAAGGAACTCTGTCGTTATTCTGTCATGCCCAGATGCCTTGTTGTTCTTTAACTGCTCGAGGGCCGCCCTAATCTCGCACTGGTCGATACCGATATCGTCGATATCCGGGATCCTCCATGTAGTGGCGCGTTAATTCGGCTCTATGGTCATCTGCACTATGTCTCGCTGGTTTCACCGTCTGCGATTACTATAGCCACTCGAGCCCGATGTGGTACGATATCGGCCCATTACAATAGAATATCAATTGTGTCTCATTAGCGATGATTAAGCGGATAGGTGCCCGTAAAAATCCTCGACTTCCTCGAGTATCTCGGACTTCGAAGTCACGATTCTATCATCCGCAGTTCTTAGTTTCGTCAGATGGGACCTCCCTAATTGCTGGGCGAACAGTTTCGACCCTCGGTTCTGCTCAATCGCGACCTTAACAGGACCTTAATTGTCCGGAAAAGAACCGGAGTTACCGACATAGCTTGCAGAGCAAGCAAACTGAAGTGGCAGTGGGCTGGCCATGTTTGTCAAAGGACCAATGGAGCAGACCGGTGGAGCAGACGAGTCCTTGAGTGGAGACCGCGTATCGGCAAGCGTAGTGTGGGACGCCCCTCAGCTAGATGGACGAACGACCTAAAGAAAGTGGCTGGGACGGACTGGATGCGGAATGCGGAGAACAAGATTTTATGGCCCAGCCTGGGAGAGGCCTATGTCTAGCAGTGGACTGCACTAGTCTGAGTTGATTGATTGCTCGGTTGCTGCTCATTTAAGGTGGGCTGCATCAATTGGGTACCCCAGTTGTATTAAAATTTTCATACAACTGGGGTACCCAATTGATGCAGCCCACTGTACACGGAGCTGACAGAATACGTACCGCGCTTTTTTGCTTCGCTCAGTCGATCTACAAATTCCTTTATTCTTTCTGTCCCCACGGATTTAAAAAGAAGGAAAGAATTAAAAGATAATGCAGTTAGAAGTCAAATTGTTCAGAATGTGCTTTATATGGAAAGGGAGAAGACAAAAGAAATGAGCTACTCGGAAAATTAGTGGCGGAGGAATTTAAGTATATGTGCGCCGCACCAAATGTTATGAACAAATCTTAAAGTATTTACAGGGAGCTAAGGGGTATCATGTAAATCAACTTACAAATGAAGAAAGTGACAACTAACACGATAACGCTCGAGCACTAATATTGCCTACAATGATATAAGATAGAGTTTCAAAATATGAATGAAAATCACTTTTTCGTACCACTTGCTCAAAAAACTGACATTCTATGCCACAAAAAGCGAACATAACAATAGTCATTTTTATTCTGTTAAAAACAGGGAAAGAAAATTGTACTGAATTTCATTCATCCTCTAGGGGGAGAATGTGATTTAAATTTGGAATACTTACCGAAATTTATACTGAACTACATCTGTGTTTACACCATTGAGTTTGTATATAAAGCATTATACATCTTTTTGAAAAAGGAATACGCATTTATTATGCAGTTATGATTATTAAATAAAATTACGAAAACCGACGAGGCCGTATGAGCTTTTGCTTTTCCGACAAAAAAATATTAGTCTAGGATTTAGCCGCATTTTTGTTTTCTTCAAATACATAAACGTTAAGTTTATTTTTACTTTTAATTGTCATTATTTTTAATAAAGGCCTATCTCATATTATTATTGTGTTAATTTTTTTCGCAAATGGTAGGAAAAGTAGAGTATTTTCCTCGGTGATAAAGCTGTCTTAGTCTTGGGTGAACTTAAATCCCTCGCTACACTCGCGATTTAAATCGTCACCCGCGACAGAAGACACTGCTTTATCCCCTTGGTTAATAATCTACTATTAAAGCATATATTTTTTAACATCACTAATCTAATTTCGTCAAATCAAAACACCCAATTTTCTGGGTGTTTATGGGTCTTTCCCTGACTATAATAGGGTAGTTCTTCAGGGACAAAATTTTCGATTTCTATGGGTATATTTCTGTAACCAACTAACAAACCGGCATGTAATTTTTTTTCGTACCTAGGTACAGTTTAGCTTTATCCCTTACTAGGACCAATATTTTTTTTTTAATAATTGCTGTCTAAGTACAAAATAAAAATATTTGAAGTTTGTTCTTCTGATTCATATAACGCATCCGTTTGCCATTTTCCGGAACAAAATGATCGATGTCGCATTTTCCCTTTGATGCATCAATATAAATTATAATTATATCGAAAGGAAATGAATTGTCATAATTATGTCTAAAGGAAAAAAATGTTTATTAGTTAGAACTACGTTAGTCTGTTTATAAATAAGAAGTGTCCGGCGTATAATACTGATGAATGCGGCGTAAGCTGCGCTTGACCGTTCTTGGTCGGGTAATAATAATGAGAGTTTGGCTTCCCGCGCGGGGGGAAGCCAGTCGTGATACGGACGACCTATAGAAGGTGGACGTGCGGGTTGGCTTAGATCCCGGTGTTACGAAGGAAAATATATGATTCATCTGTGTTTGGTTCAGGTGGCATTCTGATTACAATGCCTACTTTATAAAACACTAGCTTTTGCCCGCGACTTCGTTCGCGTGGAATAGTGACTTCCGGCAGATTTTTGGTTTTACCCACATAGTTCCCGATCTCGCGGGATCTCTTCAAAAATGAAATGTGGAAGATATTCTAGGGAACTTTTCAAAAATCAACATAATGAGCTCTGCGTTTGAATTGAAGATATGTATACTCACTTAGAGCATTAAAGCCGTTATTGCTTTCATACCTTTTTACTATTTATTTACTTTTTTCCGATGAATTAAAACAATAACATGAACCGAACTCGTGTAACGATCGACACCATTGCGCGATCACCAACTCGACATATAGTACTAACAGAATTATCTATACTCCGTTAGAGCATTTTCTTTGTACTAAAAGTTATATTATATTATATTTTCATACCTTTTTACTATTTATTTACATTTTTCCGATGAATTTTCAGTACTGAATTGAAACTCTTGACCAATAGATGGCGCTGTATGTCCGGAATAAATTTTATTTTTTATTTTATTTTTTGTAATAAAAACTATCCTATGTCCATTCTCAAGTTCCAAACTATGTCTGTGCCAAATTTCACACAAATCGGTTCAGTAGTTTAGGCGTGAAGCAAAGACAGACAGACAGACAGACAGACAGAAAGACAGACAGACAGACAGAGTTACTTTCGCATTTATAATATTAGTTTGGATTTTTATTGTTTCAAAACTTGAATCTGTGTTTCGTGTAATGCTTTTGGGTTATAGATTCGTGTAGAAAAATGTAAATAATGAAGTCTGTATGTATGATGGATGAGTTATGCATGATTGTAGGCAAAATTCTGATTCAGCTGTGCCTGATTCGTATGGTCAAATCCCCATATGAATAATAAAATAAATTAGTTTTTCCCCTCTCCAGCACGAAAGGAGTGCTTTTGTTGCGTAATTCTCCTTGTCCAATTTTTGACCGTGTACAAGTCAGTAGTTTTAGTCTTATTTATTATTATTTACTTAGCTATAACCTTTTGAATAATTAAAAAATAACAGGAGTATAAACTTGTTCTAAATGTGACACTTTGGTTAAGTCTTGGTCTTAATTATGAATTAATAATTATTGTTTAGAATTTACAATCATAATTAACGGTGTATTTATTATTTTTAGGGTTTCGTAGTTCCTACAAGGAACCCTTATAGTTTCGTCATGTCCGTCCGTCTGTCTGTCTGTCCGAGGTTTTGCTAAGAGACCGTTAGTACTAGAAAGCTATAATTTTGTAGGAGTGCGTATATCAATCTCGCCGACAAAGTGCTAAAATAAAAATTTTGATAAATATTTTTTTTAGGGTAGCTCTCCTACATGTGAAGTGGGGATGAATATTTTTTTCGTCATCTACCCCATCATGTGGAGTATCGTTAAAAAGGTATTCTAAAATGACTTGGTGCTTGCTAAAATTATTTTGCGATTTAATGCTCCATTTACGAAATATGTGCAAATTTTTGTTCCAGTAGGGCGTATTTCCAGTAGGGCGTCCCCCCCCCTCTAAAACCTAAACTGCTGGCTTGAAAAAATTGGAAAAATTCACGATGATAGTGCATTTCATGAACTTTAAAGGAAAACTATAGCGCTTAAGATAACTTTATTCGTTTAGCAGTAATACTCGTTGAACTTGGGTGTTGGATAATTTTGTACCAAATACAAAATCCTTAGCATTAATAATTTAAAGTGACTGAGATGAAGTAGTTGCTTGTTTATAACGGGTAAAGACTTACATTGAAAAACAAAATATGATTTTTTTATATATTTTTTTTATTTTCAGAATAAAGAAAAACAGAATCGTACTACATTGTGATAACGGGCTACTACGGAACCCTAAACTGCGCGTGGCCCGACACGCACTTGGCTGGTTTCTGTTTCTGATTCATCTGGGCACCAAATCAATATCTTGAAAACTACTTTATAAAAACGAGTCCCTCATTCAAATATAAATGTTATTTGTTATACTTATTTGCATATGAACACGTGTTACAGAGCTGAAAGTGAAATTAAATTTTGGCCATATGGATCAGTCAAAGAATCAAATTTCGAAAAACTACCCAATAAAAGGATTTGAATTGCTGAAGATGTTTGTTTGATCTTCGTCTTGGCCATGTTCATCCTAAATCCTACCTACCTTAAAAGAGGTGTCATAAAGGTTTTGAAGCATGCTCTGAAGACCAAATTTTTTTTAGCGAAAAGCTCTCAGTTATCTGCAAATCTTAAGTATGACAGGTAGGCATCACTGATGTTACTACCGCAATATTCCTATTCTAAACTTTTCACGATGTCTTCTAGGACTGCTGTGAATAGTTTCGCCCCGTCTTACTCCCCGCTTGATCTGTGCGGGTGTGGTTGTGGTGTATATATATAGTTCCCGCAGCATATCCTCGTAGCGGGAATCGATCTGTCAGCGATGGAGAGCGTGGAACTCAGCCCAATGCTCGACACTGTCGAAGGCCTTGTAATCAACGAAAGCCATGCGCAGGGGCCGGTTTTATTCTTGGCACTCCTCCATCAGCTTCTTAACCGTGTGGAGATGGTCGATGGTCAAATATCCGCAGAAGCCGGCCTGCTTGATGGGCTGGGCTTTATCAAGCCCACGGGTAAGCCGGATTAGTGAGGATTTTAGCAAACAGCTTGTATACCTATCTGAGAGGAGGCTAATGGGTAAGTAGTTGGTGAGTTTTGAAATGTCACCTTTTTTAATCGATAATGGTAACATAAACGTTCTTCCGTTGTTCTGGGATACTGACATTGTACAGACGCCAGCACATCAAGCTACTACAATCTGTCAAATTTCTTTAATAGATTTTCAATTTTATCGCTAAAGCGTAAGGTGCAAAGTTGATTGGGAAAATTTGACAGTTTCGGGTAGCTTGATGTGCTGGCGTCTGTACATAACTGTATTATCAAGTTTTACGAGGACCTTTTGATCTGCATCGCCACCTGCTCCTAGCAGCTCAACGGTGATTCCATCTTCACCAGGAGACTTATCTGTCTTCATGTCGTAGGTAAGTATAGGGCTTTTATGACCACACATGGTAAAATAGGTGGTAGGATGTCAGAGTTTTGATGTTATCATTGTCATCCCTGAGCTTATGGATCTGTTTGTCCTGCGAAACACTTTTGGACCTCTAAACGATTTTAATGTATCAATAATTAAGTATATTTCTGTCATAAATCCTTCCGTTTTTACTTATTTATTTGTTTATTCATCTTATCTACGTATTTTTATCTATTGCAGTATGAAATATCATGTTTCTTCTCTTCTGTATTATGTTTAAAATTTCGGGCGACAACTTCTTCTGTTTCTTTTAAATTCCACCAAGATGTATTTTCGCTTTACCGTTTATGACACGATGATTCTCCTCTTGAAGTCCTTCAAAACTGTTCTTTAGTTCTGCTTGGAAAGTGTCTTGCAAGCAATGATTTCAAAAGTAATTTAGAAGTCAATGCTTGCAAGGAAACAATCTCTTAGATATTATAAAAAATAAGATAGGTACCTACAGTAAAATAAGTAATAGAGGTATTGAAAAAATGTGCTTGTTCTTTATAGAGTAGGTACCTTTTATAAGTAGGTATAGGGAATAGAGTTTTAAAATTTTGGTTGACTGGCCTAGCATCCTAAAAAAGAAATAGGTACCTACCTACACGAAACAATGAAATTTTCTCGATACAAAAAATTGCATATTCTCTATATTTTATGTTTTTTTGAGTATCAAGGCGTATCGTGTACGAGTTATTTAATGCAGTTTACTTTAAAACATAGAGAATAATCGTATCAAAGCTTAAGAAAGGCAATTTTAGTTAATAATATCTACTTTTATTTAGAAAAAGGCACATATTATCGCCATCCCTTCCTTTGCCTTTAAATATTTATAGGAAGTTGTTAAATACTTAAATATTTTGTATTGTTTGTTTTCTAAACTTTTCATAGACCGAGATAAATTAACGTTACTTTATACGCACACGCTTAGTTAGCCGATGCTAAGTAAATAACGTTTTTAAATTCCAGTCAGTGATTCCGCAGATAAGTTTGTGGCGGTATATGAATCAACAAATTAGTTCTGAACTAACAAGACTGGGATGTAATAAAATAAAAGCGTGTGCTCATACAGAATAAAGGTATCTATTTAAATAATTTATTATCTACACAAAATTATATCTAGGTTTCTAAGGTAAGCAGAGATATATTAATTGAGAACTTTCAATCAATAATCAATGAACAAATTAGCTCTGAGCAAACAAGGACGTTTTGTTAAAAAATTATGTGCGTATCCTCATAATAATGTAGATTAAAACGGTACGGAGGTGTATATTTAAACTATTTATTAACTACAAACATTCCGTCTAGCTCTCTAAGGTAAGCAGTGAAATAGGAATTGCCAACATTCAATCAATACAGGGTAACAAGGACATCGATGCGCAAACTGGAACCATGAATTCAGCCGATCGATTTTGTTGAAATCTCACCGTGAAAACTTAGGTGAAGAAAGTTGATTTTTGCTAGGAATTGACACTATTGACATCTCACTCCACGCTCACTTCACCTAAGTTATCACGGTGAGATTCTTAAAGAATACCACTACTGCGGTGCTGTTCTGTAAAAATCTCACCGTGAAAACTTAGGTGAAGTGAGCGTGGAGTGAGCTGTCAATAGTGTCAATTCCTAGCAAAAACAAACTCACTTCACTTATGTTTTCACGGTGAGATTTTTACAGAATCGACCGGCAGCACATGATTCTACTGGACCCCCTAGCGTACAAAAAAAAACATAAATACAAAATTTTTCGTCGGTTGTTGAATGTGCAATACCTTCTCGGTCAAAATGTATAGAACAGCTAATATATTTTTTAATAACCGACGAAAAAAATGTCAACGCATTATCGATGTCGTTCAGATTCATGTACTGAATCCAGGGTAACAGGTTGCAACAGGTTGTCCCAGCCACCCTGTATGACAATGAACAAAATTAAATTAAATTGAGTTTATTTTTTTATAATATTATTATTTATTATCTACGCAACATTCCGTCTAGCCTTCTAAGGTGAGCAGAGAGATGACTAGGTAGGTATATCGGACTCGTACCGAATTAGGCCCCGAACGCTCCGAGATATAAGTAGGCAGGTACCTAAACTAGGTGCAAAAAACCGGGCAAGAGCGAGTCGGACTCGCTCACCGAGGGTTCCGTAACATCCGGGTTTATGTATAAGGTTTATGTCTATGAAATTAAATGTTTTTTTTTTATATTTGAGTTGGTTGAATAAAAGGTAAATTGAGGTTTACGATTTATGACGTATTAAAAAAAAACTACTTACTAGATCTCGTTCAAACCAATTTTCGGTGGAAGTTTACATGGTATTGTACATCATATATTTTTTTTAGTTTTATCATTCTCTTATTTTAGAAGTTACAGGGGGGGGGACACACATTTTACCACTTTGGAAGTGTCTCTCGTGAAAACTATTCAGTTTAGAAAAAAATGATATAAGAAACCTCAATATCATTTTTGAAGACCTATCCATATATACCTCACACGTATGGGTTTGACGAAAAAAAAAATTTTTAGTTTCAGTTCTAAGTATGGGGAACCCCAAAATTTATTGTTTTTTTTTTCTATTTTTGTGTAAAAATCTTAATGCGGTTCACAGAATACATCTAGGTACTTACCAAGTTTCAACAGTATAGTTCTTATAGTTTCGGAGAAAAGTGGCTGTGACATACGGACGGACAGACAGACAGACGGACAGACAGACAGACAGACAGACAGACAGACATGACGAATCTATAAGGGTTCCGTTTTTTGCCATTTGGCAACGGAACCCTAAAAAATAGCCGCGGAGCTGAGGCAGCTATTAAATAGATAATTAAATAAGTTTAAAATTGCTACTCATTAAAGTTAAAGCTTTTCGTGTACATGTTTATTTGTACCTAAGGTAAGGGAGGTAAGGGAGGGAGGTATATTAGGCATTTTGCCTCCTAGCTTTGTCTCCGTAGGTACCTACTCTGCGGCATTGTCTGCATAATGGCCTAGTTGAGATCTTCTGTGATAGGTACCAGGTGCGCGGACATTTGAGTTGAGGCTCTAACAAATGTGGCACAGTCCCGTCTGGGACCTCTTTTTACAAGCTTTTATTTAACTAGCAATGTAACTATGTTAGTTCGGGTGGACTCTTGCAACTGAATTTTGAAGCAGATATCTTCAACCGATTGAGCTAATATTTTGCATACATGTTTAGTTTTGATGACCATGCATGGTTTGCTGTGTGACGTCATTCTAAATCTAACATGGTAGAACACCCAAGATGGCGGACTAGTTATTTTTTGATGCACTCCTACAATATGGGTATCGAATGAAAGAAAGGACTTGCTGAGAATAACTCGAAAAATAAAGTGATGTCATTCTAAATCCAACATTGCGGAACATCCAAGATGGCGGACTAGTTATTTTTAATGCACTCCTACAATATGGGTATCGAATGAAAGGGCTTGCTGAGAATAACCTGAAAAATAACGATGTGACGTCACTCTAAATCCAATATGGCGGACTTCTAAAGATGGCGGAATAAGTATTTTTTGCTTTCCTACAAATCAAAGGACTTGCTTAGAATACGAATGTGAGTCAAACTCCGTTGCTCCAATCCGTCTGAAATTTTGGTGTACTGGGGTTTTTGGAGTCCTTAGTAATGATACTGAGGTCGAATTGTTCGAGTCTGTAGCATCGGTTGGTTAACTTTAACTTGTGTAATTTGGTGAGATAGGCGTCAACAGCATTGGTTTGCAACCTGTCTAGGAGAACGATAACTCCAAAATCAAACCCGGAACTGTTTCGTACAAGTAAGCTTCAAGCTGAAATAAGTGGCGCATTCTTCCAAACACCCAAGTCTAGGTGAGGCCGTGCTCAGGACTGAGTGGCATCAGGGTGTAAGATGATGTCGTGAACGAGATGAACAGACTGAGAAACCAAAAGAGAAGATTGAGAAAAAAAAAATTAAAGTAAAAAAAACTTTTTTAAAAACAAGCTTTTATTTAAATGCGCTAAAAAGAATAAAATAAACTTTTCCTTTAATACTTTTACTGTCAACTTATAACGTTATTACACAATTTATATGACATAAAAGCTTGTCGCGAGATTTACCATTGTAACACCTCTACAACATTATGGAATGCAAATAAATATATGAATATGAATATGAATACCTGTGTAGATAATCAAGTAAATTAAATAACGATCTGAATGATTTTAATTTTTAAAATTTTCAAACTAAGTAAATACGAGTATCTACATCTACTTAAATCAGAAAGACGAAAAGCGAATTCGATTTTTTTAATGGGTGTTCAGTGTAGATTTTATAGGCACTAAGTAGGTAGGTAACTCATAACAGAAGGTATTGGATAAACGATAGAGTTCTCTTTATAGAGGGCCCTTGGTAGGACATCTAGGTTAATCAAAGTTATAATAACCACAACATTAAAGAAGAATGGGCATTTTTGTATAGAGCCTGGCCTGATGACCAATAGAGTTCTAATGAGATCCACGGATGACAGCCGGGACGGACTTAACGTGCTTTCCGAGTCTCGGAGGGGTCTTGGTATGTAAAAATGTTCACCCATCCAGGGAACAACCGCGGCAAGTGCAGCTTAACCTGAACGAACGACCCGTGCGGCTGTTATTACTTAGCCATAAGCCCCCTCAATGTTACGACCATAACCATAATCAGCCTATAATGTTCCCACTGCTGGGACACAGGCCTCCTCTCGGTGAGAGGGAGTGGGCCGTAATCCACCACGCGGGCCCATTGCGGATTGGCAGATGTCACATGTCTTCGAATTTTTGGTTCTAGGACATGCCGGTTTCCTCAGGATGTTTTCCTTCACCGTTTTGAGAGCAGTGGTGATGAAATAATTTACACAAAGTAAAGCGCCTGTCTGGGTTCGAACCTACGACCTACAACTCGTAAGTCGCGGCCGTTACCACTTGGCCACCACTGCTCTCAATGTTACGAGTCAATAACTAATATTAGCGTCATAAACAAATACGGTTACAAGGTACTTGCAGGTCTGGTCCGGTATTTCACAGCCTTCTGCTTATAATGAAAATTGATGCTTATGATACAAACTTTCATTTCATGTATAATGTGATTTTAATTGGACATACCGGCCAAAACGCCCATCATTCTCTACCTACAACCATCCGTGATACCTGCTCAAGACTACCTATCTTAACGGCTAACTAAAAATAAACATAGACAAAGAACCACTATCATAATAGACGGGGTCAAATTAAATTAAATAGCGAAACTCTGCAAACGTGATTTAATAATTATATTTTTTTTTCAGAATATTTACCTCGGTGGTAGGTCATATATGTATATAACTTAAATGTTTTATTACAAGACTTAAAATCGGAGGAAATTAAACATACTCAGACTGAGTTGTGCCATTACGAGGTGAGGACTGGCATGGACTTACAATGATTATGATTTATATAATCTAGGTATGGTGGCACTGTTTTTATTTTATTTTAGAAAACTACACAGCTTAATAATTAATACAAATTGTCACTAACTCAGTATAGTATTCGGGAGTTCATACAGGGGGCCTAAAAAGGCCACTTTGGAGAATCATAAAAGGATAACATGATGAATCGTAATCTGGTAAAGACAGTCCGTGTTTTTCTATTTCGCTGCACTACGTAGGTGTAATCAAAGAGATTGGGATTGGATTTGGATTCAGAAACAAAAAAAAAATAATTGAAAAATGCTTCACCCATGGGATTTGATACGATTAACTTAACGGTTAACTGACCATTATATTATCCTATTATGATTCTGCCAAAGTGGCCTTTTTAGGCCCCCAGTACTGTTGAATTCATTTCAAATTCAAATTATTTATTAGTCACAATTTGTACAAGAACAGAATAGACGGTGACCTCCAAACTAGGCATTTGCCTATATCTTGGGAGTCAGTGTTGCGGCATTTTCAAAGTGGTACATAGTGCATAGTGATTATTGCAAGACAGCATAAGAGAAACTAAAATTTAACTAATCTAAAATCTTATTAAAATAATAAAATAAATTTAGAATATACATTGCCATTTGTCTTCGTGTTATTGTGTCTGTGTGGTGCCGGACTTAAAGAAATGCACCACCCCTTACTTCCCGTGGGTGTCGTAAAAGGCGACTAAGGGTCTTACCAGAGAATGGGCAGCAGCGTTCTCTATTTATTCCACCATCATACCATACTGCGATCGCCAACCCGCCTGCCAAGCGTGGCGATTATGGCAAACCCCCCCCAAAATTGGGGGAGGCCTATGTCTAGCAGTGGACGTCTATCGGCTGAAACGACGATACATTGCCATCAGAGTGAGATAAAACTAAACAAAATAAAATCAACAGTGTGAGATCAATTAAATAGCGATTATTGCATAGTGATTATTGCAAGACAGGAAAACAAAAACTAAAATTTAACTAAACTAAAATCAATTAAAATAATATGAAATAAAATAAAAACTTAGAATACACATTGCCATTAGCGTGAGATCAATTAAAAAACAAAATAAAAAGTAATAATAACGAAACTAACGAGATTAATTGTTTAATTGATTAGATCAACAAAAATCTAATCAATTAAACAGGATTATTGGTCAAACATTAACAACCTCTTAAGAAGTCATTGTACTCATCATTATGAACAACTTTTACGATGGGACCAATCCTGAAATCGCGAAAAAAAAATCAGCTGTTCCCTACATTTGTTCGTATAACTCGTCAAAATGTTGGGAATAGCTGTTTTTTTTCGCGATTTCAGGTTATAAATCAATTTAAAAAAATAAAGTGTAGAGTGTATGCGTGAGTATGTGTTAGAGAGTGTGAATGTGTTGGGGTGTGTGTGTGTGTTGTGGACGTCAGCGAGAACGTAGGAGTACCTACATTTAGTCTGTTTAATGTTGTTTACCCAAAAGTGGGTATAAATTATATTTTCTGTTTCCTCGTAGGAGAGAGTAAAAAGCCATTTCTTTATTACGTTTTTGTATTAGATATTTTGAGGTTTATTATGCGGCAGCACCATATGGCATTGTTATAAATGCGTGGAAATAAGTAGTTCGGGGAACGTCTAGCCATCAGGGAGTTTACTTGGGTAATGGGAATTCTGATAGTGCGCTTTGACATTATTTCTTGGTAATCTGTCCTGAATTTTAGTTTTCTATGAATGTGAAGTATTGCGTTGAGGATAAACAGCTGTCGAACACGGAGGACCGGGAAGTCACTTAAGAGTTTGTTGGTTGGGTAGAAGGAAGGCTTCTTGAGCATTACTTTAATGACGGCTCTTTGTGCTCTTTCAACTTCGATAAATGCAGTTTTGCCAGCGCCACTCCAGACGGAGATTCCGTATTGAAGGACAGACTGGCAAAGACCAAGGTAAACAGTGCGGAGTATATCCCCATACTCCGCACTGTTTACCTTGGGTGCGCAGTCACGTAGTTTTTTTCGTTATAAGAATAAGTTTCCTTACTCGACCGGAGAGTGAGTGTATAATTATGCTGTTTAAAAGATAAGATTTCGTCTAAGGTAATTCCTAAATATCTCATGGATTGAATGCGGGCGATTACGGTACATGAACAGTTTGTGGTTTGAGGGTGGAGGCGTTGCAAGTATGAAATTTGAGGCTTAGGTGTGGGGGGGGGGAGGGGTTCAGATGCTTTGGATTTTTAGAATGTTATTATCTTTGTTTTTTTTTTAACGTTTAAGGTCAGCAGGTTTTTATCTAGAGTCTTAGCCACTTCATAGTGCCTTCTCGGCATGACTGTATACTTGACCCCAAGACCCACCATGAAATAAGATCGCTGTATCTTCTGCGTAAGCCATTAATTCAGCATTGGTGAAAGAAAGATTTAGGATGTCGTTTATGTAGAGTAAGAAAAGAATTGGGCCGAGTGTGCTGCCCTGCGGGATTCCAAAATCAATGGAGAGGAGGCTGCTAGACAGTTCACCGAGTTTGAAAAATTGCCTTCTATTAGATAGGTAGCTTCTGACAGTTTCTTAAGCAGAAGTTCTATCGAAATCGTGTACGAAAACCCCCATGGAATGTTCTCCTTTATCTACAGCTGATGATACAGAGTTAGTTAATAGCCTAGCTGTGTCTTCGGTTGATCTACCCCTCCTAAAGCCGAACTGCTTGTCTGAAATTAAATCACGTTTTTCAAGAAAATTTGTTAGTCTTCTGTTTACAATCTTTTCGAGTATCTAGCTTTGATAATATGGACAGTAGGGCGATTGGTCTATAACTACCGGGAATTTCTGTTGCTCCATTTTTGCGAATGAGAGGTTTTTCTTTTCAGTATTAAAAAAAAAAAATAGTTCCCAAGAACCCTGAAGATGGCGTTGAACTGACTATGTTACTAGATGCCAAAGTCAAAACGCTTGGAAAAAAAAACATTGCGTCACGTCATATACGCTCGTTGAGTGAGAGTTTCGTTTGCTTTCGTTTTACGATCTCAAAATTACATCCAAGTAAATTAATAAAAAAATTATGTGACTTCCGTTCCTTACAGTAACTTACCAAGTTCAGCGCCATCTATCCAGCGACTAGGGAAGCGTTAAAAAAAAAAGAAAAAGAAAATCCCTCATTGGGCTGACAGCTGCTATTTTCCATCGGTCCGGAAAAATTCCAGGCCCCAAGCTAAGGTTGAATATCCTATATATTCAACCTAAGCTTGGGGCCTGGAATTTTTGCGGACAGGTGTTCAGTAGATTTAATTTTTAGGGTTCCGTACCCAAAGGGTAAAAACGGAACCCTATTACTAAGACTTCGCTGTCTGTCCGTCTGTCTGTCACCAGGCTGTATCTCAAGAACCGCGATAGCCAGACTATTGAAATTTTCACAAAGTATGTATTTCTGTTGCTGCTATAACAACAAATACTAAAAACAAAATAAAATAAATATTTAAGGGGGGCTCACATACAACAAACGTGATTTTTTTGTCCTTTTTTGCTCGATATCAAAAATGGCAACAGGTAGGCACTTGAAATATTCTCAAAATACTCAGTTGTATTTTAACTTTAATAATAAATAATAAAATAAAAATAAAATAAATATTTATGGGGGCTCCCATACAACAAACATGTTTTTTTCGGCGTTTTTGCCTTGTGGTACGTAACCCTTCGTGTGCGAGTCCGACTCGCACTTAGCCAGTTTTTTTAATTAATCCTATATTTAGATTATCGGGCCCAGGAAAACTGTCATTGTTGAGTTGGGATATAAGGCTATTTATCTCATCTTCATCAGTGGGGTGCAAGAGAAATGTGTGCGGGCAGGTAATATTTGGACTATAATTATCGGCAAGAGACGCTTGGGTTTCAAAGATTCTTTTTAGAATTTGGTTAGCCTGATTTTTGCCTAATGTAGTGAAATAGGTGTTGCACTTGTTGCTTCTGTGGGGTCGTTTGTATTTGTGACTAACTTCGATGCATCGCTTGATGTTTTTTTGTCGCTATATATAGATTTTATGCACTTCCAAAGTCTGTTGGGGTCAGCGCGGTTGGTCTCGATTAAATTACTGTACATTCTGTTTTTAATCTATGTAGCAGATTGTTGCAAAAGTTTCTTTAACGGGTGTATACGAGTCGCTACATTTGATAATCAGGGTGGGTACATGAGGCTAGGTGGAGTTTGCGCCTTGTCGCATGCATTTTATTAAGCCTGGGATAATCCGGGCTTGATGTTATATTGGCTTCGGCTTGTTCGAACTTTGTGGGAGTGTTTTTAATGATATTTGTGATAATTCCAATAAAAGCATTTGTACATTCATGGTTAAGGACTTCAGTCCAAGACAGGTTATTTATCTCAGCGACAACGGCTTCTTCGTCTGTTTTAGTTTTCTATCTGGGTCTGGAGGAGGAAGATCGATTGTGTTTTAGGCAGGTCATAATGGCTATGACATGCCTAAAACACAATCGATTTTCCACCGTCGCTATGTCATGATCCATGATAGAACATTTACATATTGCTCCCGAATTTTTATTTACGGACTTCATAAAAATATGATCTAAACAAGTACTTGCTCTAGTCGGCTTAGTTATTGCTGGAAGGAGACCGTGTGTAGCCATCATACACAAATAAATAATCCGCGTTTCTGCTGTTAATTTGGGTACATATGTCGATGTTTATATCTCCAGCTACAAATACTGTAGCGTAATCGTGTAACTGATTTAGTGTGGTATCTAAGGAGGTGGTGAAGTTATGAGTATTGTGAAAATATGGCGATCGATAGATTCCTAGAATAGCAATTTCACTGTTAATTTTTACTAAAAGGCTGTCTGCGTCTGCTATATTTGATTCACTAACAGTAAAATACCATGTACTTTTGGTCTAAATGACGACATTTTTGTTTGATTGTGAGAACGTTCTGGAGCCTGTGTAACAACAAACCTTCTCTTAGCCAACACCCTGTTAAAACAATAATATCAAAATCACCATCGAGACGTTGTAGTGCAGAATAAAAACTATCAAAATTATGGTGGTAAGTCCTAATATTAAATGTAAGTATTTTAAAGTTGTAGTCCATTTGTAGTAACTGTTCCCGGCAGCTTTCTAGTATCTAGATCGTAAAAGTGACATTCAATTTGTATATTGTCATCAATATCCTGTATAATAATATAGGTATATAGCCATCTATATAGTGAGAAATATGGATAATAATAGTAAATGTCAAGGTTTGGAATGTCAATAATAACTGACTAACGAAGATTGCTGGCAGGGAACCTAAGATGTAATTGTGTGAACGTGTGAATGTGTGTGAGTTCATTATTTGTTCATTTAGCGAGAAAAGTAAAAAACTGTTCGCGAATTGTTGATATTGTAAAAGGGTCAACGCGAGAATAATTATGTATGATATGTAGCGTAATATTTGGTCCTGTCAACGTAAGTATGAGAGTGAGTGAGGTGTTATGTGTGTTTGTGTATAAAGGAATAATAACATTACAAAATTTATTAAGAAAAAAGAATATATGAATAAAAACATGTAGAAGTCAAAGAAATTAAGCATTACATAAAAAGTGAAATGAGGTTTGTACTGAACTGCAGGTATGTTAGAAGTTGGCGTCCTGTTGCAGAAGTCCAGTTAGTGATCGGGCTGAGGAGGGAACTGGAGACGGTGATTCATCCACGGGATGAGCCGGTACGGATTCCAAGATACAAAACAAGTCATTGGTATTTTTGATGTGGATAGACGGGATTCCTTCTTTTTTACCCGTTTTTGATCCAACAAAATTTAAAGCCTTTTTCTTTTGCTGATAATTTCGTTGTACGAAATAACTGCCGATTTTCCCGAGTGAGGCGTTCGTTGCAGCCGGTCGATTCTGTAAAATCTCACCGTGAAAACTTAGGTGAAGTAAGTTTGCTTTTGCTAGGAATTTTACACTATTGACAGCTCACTCTACGCTCACTTCACCTAAGTTTTCACGGTGTGATTTTTACAGAATAGCACCACTGTATAACTATTTCGAAGGTCATAACTATTTTAATGTCAGAGGTGGTGAGATTTCACTGTATAACTATTTCAATGTCAGAGGTAGTGAGATTTCGCCTTGTTCTTGCGGCTTGCAAAAACTCATCACGTTTGTAGCGCCGTACAAATTTGACTACCAGTTGTCTTGGGGAAGTTTCGGTGTTATCTGCTGGGTAACGATATCTAAACACGATCAAATAAAAATGATTTGATGTTTTTTCTTAGGGGTCAACGACCGCTGTTAGTGTTGTTACTTGAAGTATAAGTTGGGAAAATCTGTTTTCTTTAGTTTTGTCGTGTTGAGATGTCGATACCAATCATGTCTGTCAAGTTTACACAAAAAAACGGATTTTCTAAACTGCTAATTCAAGTAAATACACTAACAGCGGTCGATGACCCCACAAAAAATATCATCAGATTAATTTATTTTTGGTTTTATCATGTTTCGCTAGCTAATTTAATTTGACCCTGAATATTCGCGGCACGAAGCTTTTTTTTTTTAAATCTACCTTTCGGACGCTGTGTAGGTACATGCTGCCGTGGTATAACTAAAATGCCGTTATCCGACATCTGGACAATTTTTTACTTTTGATGCTATTATTATGAGAAATAAATATCTATCGATCTGTGTTGCTGATATTTCAATAGACTCACAAATTATTATTTCCAAAAAGACAGATCGAAAGATATTTTTTTTTTTCATAATAATAGCATCAAAAGTTAAATTGTCCAGATGTCGGATAACGGCATTTTAGTTATAAGGTATGTTGGGGTAGATCGTTGCTGGGGTAAGACCGTAGGAATCAAATTATTTGCTCTGATCTTCGTCGTAGCAGAATAAAAATAATGATGGAGAACACCAATATTTATTACTGCATTAAAAAACATTGCCACATTAGGTGGGAATTTGATTCAGTCTTATACCAACATACTTTACCACGGCAGCATGTTACCCTAACCCTATCGCGAGCCACGTTCGATTTCCGTATTCGTATTGTTCGTATTCAAGTTCAAGGTCTGAAGAGCGACTGCCGCAGCGCACCCCTCTTTTTATTTTATAATGACCGTTATACTCGAGTTGACTGCACGCAAGGCTAGAGCTTGTTTTGCAAAAAGCACGTGTGCCCTAGTTACAAAGTTAATCAGTTATGGGGTCAAAAAAATTTTACGTAAGTAGGTAATGATGAGGAAAACTGTAGAATAAAAGGAAAGCGTTACATAATATGAATGGGAACGTGTCTTTGTCGAATCTGTTCGTTGTTGCGCTCGAGAACTATTTTACAATGTAATCTGTAATAGACTAACTACAACTAGCTTCTGTCCGCGACTTCGTCCACGTACCTACAATTTCTTGTTCCCCCGACCCACCTCGTCGCATCGTATCGCTTGCTATTATTTCGTTTTCGCTTAGCGTTCTTTCTTACTTTTTTTCTTTCTAAGAGCCCTAGCGTGATGTTAAAATAACTTAAATTTCGGAAGTCGGTGTCTTTGGACCTGTATTTTAGTTTTATGCCACCGACTTCCGAAATTTAAGTTATTTTTCACTTTGTAGTGTTTTTGGAAGTCGGTTCTTTTTTTTTGTAAAAAAGTTTTTATTTTTCACTTTTTTGTTTGTAATTTATCTAAGTTACAATAGCATAATGTCAACAGCTCATCTCCTTTTACAAAATATTTCTTTTCCCGATGCAGGGACGTTAATTGTTGAGGAGTTCTCCTAATAAGAACCAGGACAACTGGAGCTCAGAAGTGACCATCAGCTCCACTTCACCATAAGCATTGTGACGAGCATAAATTGCTTATCGAATCACAACCCGTGAAATACTTATTATTGAGTAGTCCCGATGACCATCTGTGGTCTTCATGACCACAGATGGTGGCCATGCGATGGGACGCGGTGAACGCGGTAGTACGGGGGTACAAGATATTTCAGTCGCGGGCAGAAGATAGTTAAATAATAATAAGAAATTAAACTCATATACATATCCACGTAGGTACTGTTAAATAGGTTATCCCTAGTTACCTACATTTCAATAAAGAAAATAGTCTAAAAAGAGGATGGATTAAGAAAGCAATAATGTAAAAGGGAATCAAACATTCTAAAAATGTTTTCACCCCTCCATCCAACGTAACTATCTAGGCTTGGCACGGTGCCAGCCCCACGTCCCACCCTCAAAAGCATTTTGTTTACGTCTAGAGCTGCGTATGGGATGAGCTGCGACAGAAAATAGCTGAAGGACTAGTCGCTTGTCTACTTTTTTTACACAAATTATTAGCTTTTGCTCGCGGCTAAATAAAAATGTACTAGTTAATTTAGATTTATAAAAGTTTAACCAAATCTAAAAATAACAAAATTAAATCCTAACTTAACTAAAATTACAGAAACTAAAAAATAGCATCGAAAAATTCATCCGCATCGCTGTCGACTGGTAATGTATCCAAGAGACTGGCGGCATTACCACGTTGTTGTACATAGGATAGTTTTTACCGACATACCTCGCGGGCGAAGCCGCGGGCGGAAGCTAGTAATATTATACAGGGTTATTGGTAAAACATTAACAACCTCTTCAGAGGTCATTGTAGTCATCATTATGAACAACTTTTACTAAGGGACCAAATCTGAAATCGTGAAAAAAATCAGCTGTTCCCTACATTTTGACGAGTTATACGAACATAAATGTAGGGAACAGGTGATTTTTTTTTCGCGTATTCAGGTTTGGTCCCATAGTAAAAGTTGTTCATAATGATGAGTACAATGACCTCGTATGAGATTGTTAATGTTTTACCAATAACCCTGTATAGTAAGGAAACGAGCTAAGATTTTAATATCGTATTAGGCCTCCCACAAGGTGGACCGATGACTTTGTGGAGGCCAGGAATCCGCTGGATGCGGAAAGCATAGAACCGGTCGAAGAAGTGGTGCTTGGGGGTTGCCTGCCCAACAGTGGACGTCTTTCGGCTGAAATAATGAGTAAGTATCGTACTAAAATTACATGCTAAATCAAATAGCTGTTATTAATAGTTCTAGGTAGGTATAGATTAAACACTATTTAAATTTTTGCTAAATAGGCATAATAAAAAGAAGGGACGAGTCTTTATATAACTATGATATAACTTACTGTTTCAGGGAAATACTTCAGTTCAGTAGGACTTACAACTTTCCCAACTAACTACCTACTCTAATCTATATAAATAAATAAAACTGAAATATCTGTTTGTAATCTCAAAATAAAAGCTTTTTACAAAATGCATAATATGAAAGTATAGGATAAGTACGGTACTTACCTACTTATAACAAAACAAGTGCGAGTCGGACTCGCGAACCGAGGGTTCCGTACTTTTTAGGTATGTAAATAGTTTATCACAGGTTTTTTTTTAGAGGTACCTACTAATTTACGGTTTTCGGATTTCTTCCTTTACTTGTGCTACATGATCTTGCTTCTTGCCAAATTTCATGATTCTAGATCAACGGGAAGTGCCCTATAAATTCGAATCCCTTGAGAGTGTCGAAATATACGTTTTATGCGGCACAAACGACCGTATCTTTTTTTTACGCTAACTTGGGTGTTTGATTTTTTCACAACTTCAAGGGACTGTAGAGCTGTGTAAGGACATGCCTTTGCTGATCCCCATTGAGACAGTCGTCGGTCCAGTAACATGTCACGTTTCGCAAACAAAGCATTGTTATTCTAGTAACTAAGTAATTTAAGTAAGCAATACGATTTATATGTTATAATTGGTATTAATAAAAAGGCACCTTGGAATGAACAGTTGTTTCCATCTGCAACCTACCCTTATGGATACACTCCATACGAATTGGTGTTTGGAAAACTGTGTAATTTGCCAAGCAATTTAAAATTAGATGTTGATCCATTATATAATTTCGATAGTTATCCTAAAGAGTTAAAATATAGACTCCAAAAAGCTCATGCAGATGCAAATTTACAAAAAAAAAATTACAAAAAAGTAAATTAATAAGAAAAAGTGTGTTTGACCAAAATGTACACAGTATTAATTACAGACGTGATCTAATTTTAGTAAAAAATCAAACCGGAACCAAGTTAGATAACATTTATAATGGACCATACAAGGTAATAGTGGATAATCCACCAAATGTAAAAATAATAAAGAATACACTATTCACAAAAATCTAACATAATTATTTCATTGGTAATGGAATAAAATAATGATGTAATCGCATTGTATACTTCGATTATTATTTAAAAAAAAAAGATATTATTATAATGGCTTTTATAAGTTTACTATTGATTATAGAAAAAAAAAATATACTGTGACTTATTATTGTACCTTTTCTTTTTTTTCTCCTTAACGGGGGAAGGTGTAGTCGATACTTTTCGAGGGAGGTGTAAGGACATGCCTTTGCTGATCCCCATTAAGACTGTCGTCGGTTCAGTAACATGTCACGTTTCGCAAACAAAGCATTGTTATTCTAGTAACTAAGTAATTTAAGTAAGCAATACGATTTATATGTTATAATTGGTATTAATAAAAGGAACCTTGGATTGAACAGTTGTTTCCATCTGCAACCTACCCTTATGGATACACTTCAGCTGAGTATATGGTTTTAATTTCAACTCGTTACCTTAGGGCGGTCTCAAGATAAAGGGTCTTGACAGACAGAAGGACGGACAACAAAGTGATCCTATATGATCCTAAAAACATTTTTTTTTCTGTGTATGTTTGTTCCGGTTCCGACTAATCTCCGAAACTGCTGGACAGATTTTGACGGATCTTTACTGGCAGATAGTTGATTTTATAAGGAGTTACTAAGGCTACTTTTAGTTTTCCGACATCCATGAGAACACAATCGAGGGCACTCCTAATGTAACATACAATATATTTGTCGAGCTGATCAAGAGGTATGATTAATGAGTCTCATATCGTTAGTTTCTATACAGAATATTTCACTTACCTAGTCTGGGCTGTGTCTACATAACTAGATAAATTGCTATCACAGTCTTAGAACTCAATGCATTTTAAGATGTAGGAACCGAACTATTATAATAATGAATCTAAGAATAAGACTTATGAAGTAGAATCGGCTACTTTGAGATAAACAATTTTATTATTAAATAAATTTTTATAAAAAAAAAAAAAATAATGCCATATGTTTCGTTTCATAATAATATATTAACTATAATGACTTTTCTTTATTTATCGACTTTGGCGCAAGGGACTGGGACTACAGCGACGCAGCATGTTGGCTCCTCGCCAATCGGTTCCACACAACGTAACTCCGTAGTGAATCTACCATGAAAATAAACGTCTATGAATAAAACTTACGGTTTATACGTGTTTCAGTATTCGTTCGGTATTACGTGCCGTAAACGCATTTTAGCCTTGACAGATATAAGGTGGTAGTTAATTTAACCGTGCCGTTTACTTCGTAGCGATGGCTCATCAGTTTTGGATATCCTATCATCCTCCTACTGGTAGGTCCCTTTGACATTGTTTTGACCGAAGTTGTTTTGTTTTGGAAGATTTATATTTTGCTGGGCTGTTTAGGGAACAAACATGCGTCTAGTGGAGACGAGACCCCGCCGATACCAGAGGAAGAGCTCGAGCAGCAAAAACTTGAACATGAGAAGCAGCTACAAAAGGTACCTAATTACCTATATTTCTACGCATGCAGGCATTATGAAATATGAACATGAATTCCCATCGTTGCGTGGGCATTGTTTACCTTTTGTGACATTCTCGAAGTCTGATAGTAGATATTGATTTGTTTGCATTACTCGTTGATTTGACTTGTTTTTTTTCGTTGATTTTACTCATTGATTTGTTTGTTTGCGTTATTCGTTGGGCCCCCCCTTTTGGGGGAGGCCTATGTCCAGCAGAGGACGTCTTTCGGCTGAAATGATGATGATGATGACTGAGAGACAGCTTTAGACACATGTAGTTGTATGCTTGCTATATAGGGTCTGTGCTCGAAAAACTCTTCTCTTGTCAATTTATTATCTAATTTTGGGAAAGCTAGAAATAATTTAAACATTTTAAGTCTGTGCAGTGATTGTAAAAGTACAGTTTTCGTGGCGTCAAAACCAATCGTGTCAGTAACTACCTGATAGTTATCACTGTTGCGCTCTCGAAAACATAGGTAATTTCGCCTTTGTATTATTTAAGGAAATTTTTTGTATTAAAAAATACATATGTATGTATTTTTCTCGAGGATTGCTGAAGACTTGTGTTTGATATTAAATTTCTTGATAGTTTTGCTAAATGATAGGAAAAAATACAATATTGACAGGCGCTAATTTGTCAAGTTGCTATATATTACGAATCGAAGCTGAAAAAAGTGGTCAAGCTACCTGCAAATAGACCATAATATGATGAAATTTTATAATGTTTAAAATCAAATTAGTTTATTGTAAAATGATGATCTAACGTTAGTTTCGCGTCATTTTTGGGATAACTTGTTTCGAATGTTCAAGCCACCTGCAAAACTAAGAACTCGACTTTTTCAAAACACAGACAATGTTGTTTAAATTCTTTTCCCTTTCCCACAAACAATGAACAACATTTATCAAATCAGTTGATTTCAAGTACGGTCCCTTAATAGATTTTGAAGTCATTCTGGCTGTTAGTTTAGGAATTAAGTAATAGTTAAAACAACTCCTTGTCTAAAGCTGTTACAATGCTACTTACTGTTCCATTTACACATCTGACAATAACATTTAAGGAGAAAGAATGCCAAGCAAGAGAGGCGGAGGAGATCAGGCAGCTGGACATTAACCTCCTCCACCAACGGGCGATCGAAGCTGAGGAGGATAAGAAGAGAGAGGTAACACTGGCATTACTAATGATTTATTGGTTAGGTACGTTCGCTTCGTTGCCTTGTATGAAACAGATGTTCGTTTTTTTGTTATTGTTGTATTATTATCTATGACATTAGACAAAAAAGAGTCATTTTAGAAAATACATTGAATTAAATTAACAACGTGTGTGTTTGCAAGCAGGACGGGATACCTAAAAGACAACACAGTACAGCTTTTAAGTATTAATGAGCTGCAGATCTATTCTGTAGTAATCTCTCCGTGAAAACTTAGGTGAAGAACGCTGTCAATAGTGTCATAGCATCAGGAGGCATGACAGCTCACTTCACCTAAGTTTTCACTGTAATATTTTTACAATATAGACCAGCTGAACCTCAACGTAAAGAAATGGTTCAATAAGTAGTTATTCGTTACTTTGTGGGTCAGTTTTTTCTAATGTTACAATAAACAAACTATAGTCTCTATATAAAATCCCAATTGTAATTGTTCTGATTACTATACTGTTAGTAGATAATGTTCTTAAAATGTCTTAAAACTTGTAGGTACCTACAAGCTGTAATTGAAATAACTCAAAACCTGAAATTAGTTTGTTCAGACTCCAGAGTAGGATCGATAGTTTTTTTTAATCAATATTATTGACGGAGTGAGTTACTTATAAGAAATTGCAACCCTTTTTTAAATAGGCATCAATTATTAAAAATATATATATTTTCTAGGCATTGCATAGGTATCTAAATATTATTTTTATATATAGATAGGTACCATATAAATTAGGTATCTGTGGTTTTGTGTTATTTAAATTATTCTTTATTTACGGTGTATTAGGGACTTCTTTTAGGTACCTACTGCAAGTGTACTTATAATAATACACGCTTTCTGAAAGCTTTATGATTAAGCGATACCTTTCCTTCCGATCGGAATCCGTGTGGTCAGGCGACCTCTCCTGTAGCGTGGTCGGTAGACTGGCGGGGGCGCTGAAAAGTTTAGAGAAACAAATTAATATCATCTCATCATGATCATCAGGATGATCATGTTCTACATTCTTCTCCCTAATTGAGAGGGTAAAATAACAAAAAGGAGGGTTCCCATTAGCCTCATCGCTTGACTCTGCTAACCAATAAGGCATGGCTAAATGTAATGGTTATGGCAAATGGGCTGAATAGGAAATTCAGAGCCATGGGGCGTATGGCAACCATGTAAGATTTGCTTTAGAATTCCTTATTACACAACACTTAAAAAAACAATACTTATACAAAAATGTTACAGTGGTTTATCATGCGACAACACTCGACAACCACTTGTTGAGCACATCGCATTATGTATTCAGTGTATTACCATAATTTGAAACTTTCAACGTCACAAACTTTGTGGAAATTTAACACCATTTTTAAATCTTTTTAAGTTGCAAATTATAGGACATGAAAAAGATTAAAACATTTAAGCTGTATCTGTGGATTAGTGGTGCCTATTCGAGGTAGGGTGAAGTGTCTCAGTAGCCGCCTGAAGAATGGAATTAGGTATGTTCAGGCTCTTGTATGACTCTTGTTGAAGAAATAATCACAAGACATTAAAACCTACCTACTAGGTACAAGGTACTGAGAAATATTCAAATAATTAACTAAAACATGTACTTACTAGAATGGCTCTAGAAATGGATGCCTGGAAGGATTTGGAGGATGGTGCAGGTCAGATAAAAAAAATACTTGCAACGCATGGGGATGTCATCTGTGCGTTTGAATATGAATGCAGATTGCGGAGGCTGTAGAAGGGCTCCGGGGGATGAACACGTCGTGGTCGCACCACCGGCTGTGTGACCTGCAGCGCCAAGCCGCGCGGCTGCGTCACAGCCGGCCTTCCATTCCGGACACCACGAAGCACCAACGGGTAACTGCCCAGTATGCCTATTAATAGAACATTTTTATTGATTCATCTAGGTAGTTCCAAAGCTCATGCGCGTCAAGTGCAACGCATAAACATTTCCATCTCAGGTTCATCAGCGTGGTGTCTTTGACGTAATTGCGCGAAGAATTGCGTAAAGACGGTAATTATTATTTTATGGTAATTTTCACGTGTGTTTCATTGATTAAACCGGAAGTAAACTGTTTTGTTTTACACTGATTCTCATGCGTACTCGCCATGCAAACACTATACTTGTTTTATGATTTTACAAAGTTTTTAAATTTTTTTTGTAGACTACGTGTAATAGGATACCTAGCTCTGGCTGATCTAGAGGTACTAAGATGACCTACATAGTTTGTTAGGAGGTAGAGGCAGCGTCCCGCGGCGCTCAATGAACTCATATTCTATGCGCCATAAAAGACAAAAGGGACAATTACCATGCAGGAGAAATAACTTAGAATAATATGCGTGTTTGTTATATTTCTATATCATTAAACCGCGTCCATTGTCCACGTTGGTGGGAATCGTGAAGTTTTTCCTAAGTTGAGTGTGCTGTGCCATTTGATAGCTTTTAGACGGCCCTACTGGTTGCGGGTTCGAATCCCGCGTGGATTTTATTTTTTAGTGTATGTGTAAGTGTTTAGAGTTTGGTAAGGTTTAGGTAAGTTTCTAATCTGTTTGCAGTGTGTGTAAGTGAGATTCGTGATTGTGAAGTCACAATAAGGGAAACCAAAATTAAGAAAGAGAGAGAGAGACCAAAGTAATAAAAAATTTAACTCTCAATAAATTCACGTTTATACATGCATCAACTCTTTGATTATTTTGGCATGCAGTAAAGTAACTTGTGACTTACGGCTTCTTCAAATCCGGTTGGTTATCCATCTTTCAGTGACAATGTCTTGACCGCTCTCTTTATCTGCGTAGCAGCAGTTAGATAAACAACTATGGCACTACGTTATTTTGATGGGTATTAAATGCTCACTAAAACTAACTCAATCATGTTTCTGGTTCTACAGTCTAGTAGTTCTAGCAGTCACACGTATTTAAACGTTTATTTACGGATAATTAAAAGATAACTAACTGAATAGGCAAGAGATTACAGGTAGATACCTCGCCCACGGGTGCCTAGATATAACTGCTTCTGTGTGTGCTACATGAAACATGGCTGACAAACATTTATATCTATACAATCTTAATATCTATCGGTACCGGAAGGACGAATCAATACTGCACCCGTGGCGTCGACGAATCACGAGGTTCGCTATCCAGCCATCCAGGCACTCTGTCTAGTGCTCATGACATAAATTATTGAGATCTGACACATGCGCGAATATATTGACCTATAAAAATTGCACGAGAGTAGCCGCCAGGAGGAACTATGCAATAGATGCAACACGGTCTCTGCTGCAACAAGTCGGCTTCGGAGCGCGGACCACCGAGTGTGTCAAATATTTAAATTTCCATTAAAATTCATTGGAATGGGGTTCAGTGTTAATAGTTCAAGGGTTTTGTTGTGCTAATTATTTAAATAATTGTGCAAATTTGCGGAAACATCGGGATAATCGTCGATGACTTAGGGCGGCGCGCGATACCTATACGCTCTCCGAAACAAAGGCGGCCCGGTCGTCGGCCGCGACTGATCTTCTCGTATAAGTTAATATTATTTTTTTATATTTTGACTAAAGTGAGGATAGGAGTGCTTGTGAATAAAAATGCATTAATTTAAAAAAAAATCTGTTCAGAGTATGTTGAAGAAATCCTGCAGCACGCAGCTCACAAAGCCTGAATCGAGCCAGAGCATCGACGACGTCGAAGGCATCATTTTGAACTTCAGCAGATTCGGACCCTGCCGAGGTAAGCCCTAGCCACCCAGCTATTTCTGAAAATAGATTTCAGAACAAAGGAGTGCCTAGCACTTCAAATATTTTTTAAACCTAAACGGCGATGTTTAGCGTTGATGTCTAATACTCAGCAATATTGTATCGGTGAATTTTCCAAAAATCTCAAAATATTTTCATACAATTTCATTGTCTTAGTACATCACTAGTACACTTTAAGAGCAGGTTAATGTGTTAGTGTACCCTCAGCTCGGCCTTTGTAAGACGATAACCCCTATGAGCGGTTTAATGGGTTTTGCACACCACTAGGCTCGTGACGACATGCCTACGTCATGCGTTTCATTCACTCGTTTTCATTCATACAACCCGAATAGAGTAGGGTAGGGTAATCTTTTCAGAGATAATTTATGTTGGATGATTTGATTGCTAAGGTTGGTTATTTTCTTTATAGATGAGTCAGTGGACAGCGATTGCGGTGAACCAGCAGGTTGTACCATTACGGTCAACGCGGAGTGCAACGTCATCACGCATACGTGGCGTGACTCCGCACTTGATATTAGTTCAAATGCAGATGATGAGCTACACCATCCAGCCGCGTGTTATGGGTAAGTAGAGGTCAACACCCTTGCTAACGCTGGTGCCGAATGTTCTATGCAGAAATTCAAAGGCACACAAACATGTACGCTTTTGCTCTGGCAAAGCGAATGAAATAAAGTGTGTAAAATTTTCAAAGAATATTTCGGTATCTGCTTAGGAAGTGGGACTAGTCTTACAGGATGTCTCGTCTCTTATCAGCTGGGGTGGAACGAAAAATCGATTTTCCCACCCGTACGCAAAATACGTGCGTTGACGTGGAGTTGCGGACACAGCCCGTATTACCTATTACCTAGTCTTACAGGTACCATCTTCAAGTTCTTGCGGCAGCAGGAGAATTGGCCCGGAAACTTGCATGGGATGATACAGGCTTGGTAATGGTATGCCGGGGATGGGCGGGTCATTGATCTTTATTAAAAAGCTTCAATGGGGCTTCAAAGCCTCTATGAGTCTGCACTTATTTCAGAGGAGCTTAATATGTAATCAGATAAGAGCTACCTCCGGCCGTTGACAGGACAGCCTCATTCGACGGAACGGACTTGGACGAGTGCCAAGGAAAACAAATTCAAAGAAGTGTAATATCTAGCGTTTTTGATAATAATTATGTCTTTGTGTTCTTTAAATGTTGCAATCTAATGTTTGATATCGAATTTCAAATTACCTGCAAAATAAAATTTAGGCGACCAGTAGATACAGATGGTCCATACATGCAAAATTTCACGTAGATTTGTATTATGTTAGTTCCTATCTATGTTCCTATAGTAACCGGCCACACCTAGCGCTCTTTGTGAAAATGTTGCAACATCAGAACCTCCCCCTCCGGCCGGGAAGCCTAGATCGATCTAGCCAACTGCACCAGGCACGAAGGTTACGTAACGCACTGATTGTACCGATACTTAGAGGCAGCAAAGTAGAATTAAACGGACATAGCTGAAGTATCAAACTTAATATTTCGTGTTAAAACATACTATATGAAAAAAAGTAAAAAAGTGGTAAAAAAATATGAATAAATAGTTGTAATGGCGGCCGGGCCTGAATCTAGAAATAGGTCAGATAGGTGAGGGTGGAGCGCGCAGGCGCGACGCGGCGCTGCGGGCGCGGCGGGCGGGGCGCACCGGCACCCCTGTGCCATGGCCGCGCTCCCCGCACCCGCAATACAGTCTACTAGGTTCGCACTTTATTTGACGACGTGTCGCACCGCAACATCAGATGTTGAGTACGTAGAACCTCCAGGCAACCCTGGTGAGTGCGACACTCCTGGTGGAAACGGATCGGTTTCGCGATCATTAAACGACAGTTTTGCGTCCCTACTGTATACGCGAATATAGTTCTACGCTTAGATGTTATTTCGACGTGGATCACTCGATTTTGTGTACCCTTAGCTGACTAGATGTTAGCGTAGGGCTTGCATGCGTCTCTGTGTCTACTTTCCCTAAGTGTGTTACTTAACTAAACCCGCCGTGTCCTATCCTTGGGTTGACTCTGTGGGTGTTGTTTCTGTGTAGGTCGGAGTGCGGAGGCGTATGAACGTTTCGTTACAGATAAGATGTTTGTAGGGAGATAAGATGCCGTTGCTAAGCGTAGGAGCAGAATGAGGCGTCACGAGATGCAATGCAAGGGGGCCGAGGTCAGCGGCGCCAAGGAGGGCTCGCAGATGTCTCGCAGCGAGTCCACCATCAGCCGGTGCACCCCGCACACGCCGTTGGGCCCGCCGGACAGCGTCAGCGTCGACTCCAACCCCATGCCCACCATCTATCGGTAACTGTATGCTCAGACTCCGCCGTGCAGGGAGAAGACGTACCGCTACAGCCACCACCAGCGCCTGCATGACAACATTGCGCTGAGCGAATACTCGCATGACTTGCCGACTACGAACAGTTCATTGCCTAAAGCGATTCCGCCGACGCGAACTGCAGTAGTCATCAACACTGTTATGTCTTCTCCCAGTGGCAAATAAAGCTGAGAGCGCACTACGCAGCATCGCGCACCGCGATCTTCGCATGCGAGTAGGTATCACGGACAGCTTCTATCTTAGACGGTGATACAATTTACAACGTTACGTAACCATGAGAGGACGATGGTGTTCCTGTAGCTAGTTGTAAGTTGTGAGCCGCCTAAGACATGAGCGGCGATAGTTTTACGATCGCTTGGCTTGCCTCATGCTGATGGAGGAGACAGTTGGCCGACCCGCGACTTACAGGTACGGTGATAAACGATATTATTGTGTCACATTGTCTCTTCAACACCTTGCCTTCACCTACTTCCTTGCTTTCAATATAATCCTAGTGTTTTCTTAATTGTTTACTTCGTCCTTTTCGGTTCCAATATTGTTTCATAAATACATCGTTTCATAGTTGTAGGCTCAAAGGTTCAAGAATCTTTCAAAGTACGTCATCACGATCTATCATTACGTCTTTAGGTTTTTCATGCATGTCACAGTTATTTCGGAAGAAGTAACATAGAAAATTATCAATTTTAATTTCATGTAAATATATTTAATAAACTCATTAGGTAATTCAGAAAAATAGAAATCACGCTACACGGCAACGAACTGCTGTCATAATCATAGCTTTAGAACATGGATATATTAATGCTTTAGATCAGACCCATTTTGAAATTAGCTATGATTTTATTTAGTAAATAAATTTTCGCTTATAGTAGGTAGATGGATGATATTTAATCATCAGTAGTGACCCCTAGTTTGAAACCTTGTAATTATAACCTAGATCAATCACCAACATATCTCGCACTGTTTAAAAACGAAAAACTAACTTATAATAAACCCAACTTAATTCGTAATGCGTTCCGTAAAAAAGAACAAATATGTTGTATATATATATATACCAGCGATTTATATAGAAAAAATACGTCACTCCAAAAACTTACAGAGGGGATAAAGAAACCGTATTCTGACCGATCTGCGATGATAATATTTTGGGACAATACCGCCAGTCAACGTTCGAAATAAATATCACTTAGGTAGCTATGTAGTATGCACTGGTTATCACTGGCAAAATTAATAATAGCGCTATAAACTGATTACTGTTCTTCCAATTTAATAAGGCAGAAAAATAAATAAAACAGGCAATAAAACTTAAGACACCGACCAAAATTTAGATAAAATAATAGATAGATACTGGCGGATTATAAATTACAAAATTTTAGACAGATTCAAACTTTCTTAGCTCTTCAGTGGTGTTATTTATAAACACCGCCACGCTTTCAATAAAAACTAAATTAGTTGTGTAATATTGTTACACCAGGAAGGTCGAAGAGGAAGCAGCCAAAATATTATAAAGTGTTTCTGAACACTAAAGAAATCTTAAAATAGAATATCACGTATTTCATCAAGATCACAATATATTGAAGTTGGCGACAATACTAATTTTAAAATGTTTATATTTGTTTAGGTGTCGGGCACCCATTGCGTCCCTGGATTGTATGGACGACTTCAGTGCAAATTCACAACAGATGTTGGATCAAGGTAGGTTAAAACCGTAGATATTAATACAATAACAAAGACTGAAACATTTTACATCAATAACCTCAATATTTTGGAAGATAACACTAAAGGTAACTTACTTGTGTGTTACCCTGAAGTAGGTGGGTAGTACGAACAGGCGTCCTCACTTTTAAAAAACCAAGTGCTGAACTCCTCAAACGTTTTGTAATTCAAGATAGCTACATCGCGGCCATTCTTCCGATGTTTCTAGAATGGTATCGACTTGTATTTTCCTATTCTCATTCTACATAAAATATTCAGCAGTTGACATATGACCCTGGGAAGACTGAAAGATATATCATGAAGATTATCTGCCTACTGGAAAAGAGTTCCGTACTAGAAAAATAAAAATATTGATCATTTTCTTGGCTCGGAAAACCAAATCTAAATGTCAATTGTTTACGTGTTCTATTATTTTATGATATGACATGTATTTCTAAATTAAAAGCATCTAAAGACCCATCAAATCCAAAGCCATCATAAATAAGAGCAACTATTTTTAATTGGCTTCTAAATGAGATTGACCAAGTGACTAATCGGTATGAAAGATATGGTGACTCGAATAAACATGGTTTAATATAAAGGATGATTTCAGCGCTTTCAAATGTAATTTACCATTTTATCATAATTTTCAGTCTTACACGGTAATTATGTCTCAAAGTCGGGTCCGTGGCTTAGGCACCCAGTGGTCGACGCACCTGTGGCCGACGCCCCCGATTCGATTAATTTAATTCAAAGTAATTTTTGGTCAAATGTACTGTCAGGCACAAAAATTGTTTTACAAAAATATTAAATGTTTAATATTGATTGTAAGTATATGCATAACATTAAATCGTAATTATATTTATAACATAGAAATGCTTTTATATTAGAGGTATGTTTTGAAGTCTTTTTGATTTTTTGGATGGATGTACATAATAAATATGCTTCTAATGGGGAAAAAGGTGTGTAAGGATAAGGTTAACACGTTAGCTGCGGCACCAATTTTTGCAAACTTTCCGTTCCTGCGGCACGAGGTATTATCGACCCGCACCGTGACCAGACGTTAGGGCGACACGCGGTCTATTAGACCCCACCCCTTTAACAGACTAAAATCCATTTTCTGGCGCGAAATCAAAGATAAATGAAAAATTTTGGTCCTTATCGATATAGACAGTGAATTGATGAACCCTAATCTACCGTCGCCCCGGGATCTGATAGCTAGTTTAGGAATTATTGGCAAAACAAAATATGGGATCTTATACACCTCGTAACGCACTGAAATAGGGTAAATTTTCGCTAAGATTAGTGATGGGAAAAATAATATCGACGCAACGACGTTTATCAATTTTTGTGTGAAAATCTTAATGCGGTTCACAGAATAGAAAAAAAAGAAAACCAGAAGCAGAAAAGAAACTATCCTATGTATTCTGCCCCGGGCTTTAAAAATACACTTATTAGAACTTGAATTAACATAAAAAAATCAGTAACAATATACTTTTTTATAAAAAATCGCAATATATGTATATTTTGTACTTATTTATGAGTGTTTTTCATTGAAACAGGGTAGACAATAAGATTTTTGCACTGAGAGCACTGAGTCAAAATCTCTTTGGATTTTTGTCAGCTTCACGAGATGGTAAAATGTGCGTAGTTTCTGGTAACAACCAACACATCTTCTTCTTTTTTCAGCCTTTTCGAGGCAATGACGTGCGCTGCTTTCAGGTGCTGAAAAATAACAAAAATGTAAAGATAACGTAATAAAACTGGCATTGTTACTTAGGTTAGATCGTAGATGAGAATAACAATGATAATGTATATTGTGGAGTTTTTCACTACCTACAAAAATATCAATTAAAAACTTACCTGTTTTGGTTCTGTTTCTGTATTTTTTTAAATTTACTTCTTCCGACATCGTTTAGACATGTTCGGCGATGTAAAAGGACGTGCTCTCCAATCGACGTGATGCACAACACTAGTCGCGGGAAGCTCGCGTTGGGTGCGGTACGAGGTCCGAGGGGATATGGGACGTTTTAGCCTCGTTCCGCACTGCATTAAAATTATATTAATTCAGTGCGGTACGAGGCCTAAGACATCCGGTACCAAGGTAGGTATACCACCGAGTCCGGGACCATTAGCGGGTCTCAAATATACATTTATCTCTTTTCTACACTGGAGCAAACCAAAGCTATGCCCTTCGCACGACAGAGATGTTCACGTTTTTCCTCGCCGCACCACAAGGAAGTTGCATGAGGGGTGATTTAGGCCTCGTTTCGCACTTAACGTGTTAAGTGGCGATCTATTCTACTTTTGTTTAGCAAGGAAAAATACTTTATTAATAGGGTGCAACACTTTTCTCATTTACTGTACTAAGTGAAAAAGTACAAAAAAAAAGATATTAAATTAATCGTATCGGGGGCGTCGGCCACAGGTGCGTCGACCACTGGGGGCCTAAGCCACGGACCCTCAAAGTCTAGGTCTAGAATGGAATTTCTTAGACACTTTTTGTGGTAAATGCAAAATACGAATTAGTCAAAATGCCGTTTTTTGAGCATTTTTTATACTCGTCAATTAATACAGATAAAGTTCAAGTGCGAATGGGACCAACAGCGAACGCGGTACGAAGTGCGAATGGGACGAAGTGCGAATAACCCATGTAGAGGCTCTAGTTAAGAATAAACTCGAGAGTTCACATGCAACCGATCATCGAACATTTAGCTAATTTTACGTACATTTTGTTGGACGGATAATCCACAGAGTACAACTTACTAATGTAAAGCAATTAAAATAGCATTTTACTCAAGAACACTAAATATTTCAAAAAAACTAAACATTCACAATAAATATTCACAATCTCCTGCACCCAATTTATTTTATTTGTTAAAGGTACTAGTTTATGGTTGGTACGAATAATAATTATTTGTTATTATATTTATTAGTTGTTGTAACTAATTATCTGTCTACATTTATAAAAGGAGAAACTGAATGACTGATTGACTGACTGACATATCAACGCACAGCCGAAACTACTAGGGCTAGGAATGTGAAATTTTGCACACGGCTTCCTTTTATAATGTAGAGGAACACTAATAAGGGGTTTTTGAAAATTCAACCTGTAAGGGGGTGATGAGGGGGGATTTTGTTTTTTGAAAAATCTTATTCCTTGAGTTAATAAACTTGAAACTTGGCACGAATACTTGTCTAAGTAAATGAAGTTTGTAATTTTTGTTTTTCTACATTACCCCTAAAAGGGAGATTTGGGAGTGTCAAAAAAAAAACAATAAACTGGAGACTCAGTATGTATGACCAAAATAAATAATAAAGTGTAACAGGTTTTTTTTGAAAATCTACCATTAACGGTGTGAAGAGGGGTAGTCAATTTCACAGGGGAGTATTTATACCAACTATCCAGTTAATCAACTGGAAAAGTGGTACAAATAATCTTTTAGTCAATTATGGATACATCCTAAATGTATTTGCAAAATTTCACCCCTATGGGGATAAAAAGAGGAGATACAGTTTAGGATGAAAAATCTTATTCATTTGTTTAATAAACTTGAAACTTGACCCGAATACTTACGGTCCGATTAACTTGAAACTCAGTACCTTTGATAAAAGAAACGATGATACGTTTTTGGGTCTTTCTAAAATCGCAAAAAGGAATAATATTTTTTTAAGGGGAGCATTTTACTGCGTGGCTTGATTAACTCAAAAATTGATATAAATAATCTGTGATTCAAATTACGGAAAAATCTCAATCGATTTTTTAGAATTCTACCTCTGTGAAGGATCAGACCGGAATAAATCGTGAAAAGGCTATAGGGGATACAGTTAATATGAAAAATCTTTTTCTTTGGTTAAGAAACTTAAAAATTGGCAACATATGCCCTAGTAAATAAGAAAGTTTGTCACTTATAGTTTTCAAAAATCCCCTCACAGAGGATGACAAAGTTAATAGGTAAGAAAAAAATTAACTCGCTGATGGATTAACTCGAAACTGGGTACTAATACTTAAAATAAAAAAGTAGGTGTCTGTTTTAAAGTTTTTCAAAAATCGTACAATGGAAACGTTTGTTACGTTTCCATTGTACGATTTTTGAAAAACTAAAAGTTTAAAAGCGTTTGTTACGCTTTTTTAAAAGCAAGCTGTCGTCGTGGTGAAAAGGGAGGACAGATTAGTAGTAAAAGCTTAGTTTAACTTAAAAATTGGACCGAATACTTATTTTTCTAAATAAATTATACAGATCGTAATCATTAATTTTCGATAACTACCTTTCAAGGTTGTTAAATTTTTTTGAGGAAATTACGAAAGCCACGCGGACGAAGTCGCGGGCAAAGTGCTAGTTCAAATATAATTTCAATCATTCGATGCGTATTTTAATTATTTGGCGTAAGACAAAAAGATTTTATTGTTTTCATACACTTTGAATGCTATGCCAATGATAATGCTGAAAATTTCTTGCGTGAAAAATACTATAATAATATGTGGGTAGATAAATAAGGAAATTGAAATAAAAACTTTTATGTTGTTTTTATGCGATGAATTCAAGGATTATATCGTTATATTTGAAAGCAGGAATTATCAACATTTTAAACTTAAGACACCCCAGAATAAATAGCGATACCAGGTCTGGTCAATTTCCTTTAACTGAATTAGCACTTTAGCGCTTACCTAGACAAATGTAGATTTTCTTATTACTTTCCGTAGAAATAGGACATTTTGCAATTAAATTCAGTCTAGGTAATTAAAACTAAAAAAATAAACGAAACAGAATACGACTGACGTATTCTAAACATAAGAATAGAATCTAGACAATTTCAATGACAATAATAACATACCTAGTAGGAGAGAGTTTAAGAAAGTCTGCAGATGCTTATGGTGGCGTTATGTATACAGCTGGTGAAGTAAATGTTTCCCGGCACGTGTCAACGTATATGGGGAACCACACTACCATGCCATCGGTGGTGACCCCAGGACTGCGGTACAAGAACTTAGGGAAGTCGGGCCTAAGGGTGCCTAACATCGGCCTAGGGATATGGGCCATACTGAATGAAGAATGCGCCGAAGACGTCATTATGACTGCCCTGGAGAATGGAATCAATCTCTTTGATTTATCTGAAGCTCATTGCGGTTAGTTTTTCACTATACCTATTGTTTTAATTAATTTTTATATTTAGTTATAGGTGCCATCTTGGGAATAGTTACATAGCTTCTAGGGTGCCATTTTTAATAGATGTTTATACTTTATCCTTGTGTTACCGATTGCCCTGAACAAAGCGGACGGTACCTACTTAACTCTTAGAGATGTGTTGTTTTAAATATGTTGTAATTAAAATAGCTTAGTGGTTAATTCTTTTGTTCATGTTCCACATAATTATGGTTAATTTTAGGTTTTATTAGGTTTGAACCATCCCAAAATAAATAAATGGTTGTACCTAATCTCGAGATCTATTACGGTCATCATTAGGCACTGTTGCTGTTTTTTAAAGATTTTTTAATAATTTCGGACGTAAATAATAAAATGTGTCGTTTAATAGCAAAAGGGGAAGCAGAACTCGGCAAGGTATTAAAGAAACGTAACGTAAGGAGGACGAGCATCATTATCACCACAAAAATATATTGGAGCACCAAGTAAGCTCTAGTTTCAGTCACATCCCATACCTCTACCTGACTATACCATACCATAGAACATAGATTGATTAATCGCACGACTTATAACATATAGAAGTTTGTCACTTACTTTTCTAGATGTTCAACGTGGAATGATGAGTAATTAAAATGTAGTGAGATTTCTATAGATTGATGTTTCTAGGCTAGATGTGTATTAGCAAAACCGATCATTTATGACTAATCGATTCCTTTGCATTTCTTAATATAGATGTTATAGCCTGCTGACATCCCTTCTGTGTTAGAGGATTTCCTAGTTGCCTATATCAGCATATTGGTGTTGTCGCCCTGTTACTAATATACCTTATTACATTTTTAGAATAGCGCCCAAGGAGTAATTGTATTCTGTACAATGTAAAGATGAGTGGTGTAAGCTTTGACTTTGCTGTTAGGGTACTTGCTGCGCACACAACGAATCACCGACGCTTCACTCGATGTGCTTCCCGCTCGCTAGTTGCTAACATACTGTAAACTCTCCATTTACTAGGTTTGCTCATACTAATAACAGGTCGGATGAAAGAGGCCTCTCTCGAAAACACATTGTCGAGAGTGTTAAGGCGTCTCTGGCGCGGCTTCAAGTTGAATATATTGATGTAGTACTCCTGCACAAAGTCGATCCTGTGTGCCCGATGGAAGGTCAGTTCATATCAAATGATATATAGACTTTCAATGAATTCGTTTTGTGTTTAGTTTGTACAGTCACTGAAAACGTTATCCTTCGACAGAACTCGTTCGTGCAATGAACTTCGTGATTAATCAAGGATGGGTCATGTACTGGGGAACTGCTCGCTGGTCTCCAGCGGAGGTACGAAATATCTGACTAGTTGGTTTCTTTGACTCCAATGTAGAATGTCCTTTTTTGGTAACTCTTGGCCATTTATTTCGTAGATTATGGATGCATACAGCAACTGCAGGCAGTTCAACTGCATAACGCCGATAGTTGAGCAAACAGAATACCACATGTTCTGTAGGGAAAAAGCCGAGCTCTATATGCCCGAATTGTATCACAAAATCGGTGTCGGTGGGTAACCTAAATGTATATACTAATATTTATATAGTAGATATTGGTATTGTGAATACTAATACATACATTTTGGTTACCAGGTATGATGGCATGGTCTGCCATCACAACAGGTAAGGGACTCGGCCGTGAAGAAATCACCGGACTATTCGCTAAATCACGATTCAACAGAAAATATAGCACCTTCAGCTGGTGCGAAGAGGATCTCGCAGTTCCTGAGGTAGCAGTCCCTAATTCATTATATATTCAAAGACTATGGTTTGGTGAACATCATATTAAATGTAATGCTTGTTGTTACAGTTGCGTCTCACCGGCAGTAAGGAACAAGTGACCGGAGAAGAACCACGCACTTATGGAGATAAACTTCGAGATCTCTCCAACCTGGCGAATACATTGAGTGTGTATTATTCCTAATATCTGACTTTATGGGGCCCATGATATTTTTGAAACTATGCCTTTCTTTGTAAACAGATTGCACTACGGGCCAATTGGCCGTGGCTTGGTGCCTGAAGAATGAGTCAGTTAACTGTCTCCTGCTCGGTGCCACAAGCGTTGAACAATTTAAGGAGAACATTCACGCACTGCAGGTACTGTTCATTTCAGTTTTGGTTTTCTTGTGTAAAGAGATAGGTGCCCAACGTGTAAATATGGTTCTCTTAGCAGATCGTCCCACAGTTGACACCAGTTGTGATGATTGAGATAGAGCGCCTGCTGGCAAACAAGCCGCAACGCCCGCCCATGGTTTCGACACTAGCGATGCGCAACCAGCAGAACAACAACACCGTCCGGGTTGACATGACGTAAGCACCCTTGATAATAACTGAATCTTGTTTATTTTCATGTGTTATGTAAAGCCTCGTATTCATGGTATTTCTTCTGAATATGGGGCTTTTGTTCTACACATGTTCTGTTACCCAACAGGGGCGCCTCCACGTCGGGGGCCGGCTCGCCGAAGCCTGAAGGCGAGATCGTGGAGGCCGAGGCGTCTACCCCCGGTAAGGAGCCCGGACGGGGCTTCTGTGAGATTCAGTGACCGTGGTGGCGCGGAAGCACTGACTCTGCTTCCAAATCTAGTAGATCAAAGGTAGTATTCATCATTATTATGTTTATTTTGATTTGGCTGTGACTATTCTACAACGTTGTTTTTCTATCACCAGGAATCTCTTAAGGACAAGGAAAAAGAAAAAGAAAAGGATTCCAAACCGAAATTCTTCTTGAACAACGCCGGGGAAGTCATCAAACGTACTGGTATGTTCCACCTTCATATTTCCTTCAGCTGTAACAATAAGTTTCTGGAACTAATGACATATTTTTGTGTGTTCAGAGCAAGACGGAGTATCCACTGATGTCGTGATATCAGTGTCATCGTTGAAAGGTAAGCAACCTGCTAGCGGGGGCAGTAAGGTGAAGAAGTCCAAGTCTGACCAGGCGCGTCCGCGGTCTTCTTCCATACAAAGGTCCTCTTCAGGACAGTTGTCCATCGGCAGAGACCGCAGGAAATCGCGTCTGGACTTGAACTCGCCAGCTGATCCGTAATTTTGATTGCTTATGTCCGTAGGAGTACATGTTGTATAGTACCTAATACCTGTGCATACCTATACCAACACGAAACGTCTCCAGACATCTGTAAACGTGTAGAAATAAATGTCATTGATAAGTTCCAGGGGCTCGTTATTTTTAATGTTTGTGGATGTATTAGTGTTACGCAGCCCCTGGGGCGTGTCTCGAAGGCACACTTGTTTCTACATCGACAGATAATATAATAATTAGCCTCCATAACCAACATCCTACCGCCGCACGAAGTAATTTCCCATACACTGTCTTGTTCTAATGGTTCTAATGATTAGTCATTTGTGCTCAAAATGGCCTCATTAATAAGTAAATATTTTTTTTGTAATATCAAATTATTGAAAACATCTGCTCTACAGGTAAAGCAAAGGCATCAAGTTAAAGTAAAAGGACTTTAAGTGATTGAGAAAAGTCTGTGATGGTAGAGATTTATGGAAAGTAATTCTTATGCAAGTAGGTGGATGAGATCCTGTATCTTGTTAATAAAATATATTTGTAATACTCTGGTAGATGTAATTGGCACTTGATATCTTAGAAATAGTGTAAAAATTGTCAACTAATGTAATGCATGCGTAGGGATGTTCGTTGAGAACTACCAAGTAGTGTTAGATAGGTAGTTAGGGTAGTCTAGTCGGCACAGGGCTGCATCTTGTAACTCATAGCTGATAGGATACACAAGGGATGCACATAAAGCTCCACCCTGTAGTTGTAATATGCTAATAAGCGTAGAAAGTTTTCAAATTATTTCATGCGATTTTTGGAAATCATGGTCCCCAATTACTAGATGGAAATGTTAAGATTCGGGTGGTAACTTATCGAGTTTGGCTCTCAACTTTTCTGTGAAGCGTTTTATCCTAAAAATCGAATTTGTGCGTTCTGCTAATTGCGGTAAGGTCTTATATGGTTCCTTTGAATACTGATAGAAGTCGAGTCTTTTAATGATGATACATCGAAAGGTTTCTCTTAAAATTATAGCTTCCACGGATCCGCATTTCTCTAAAGTTGGTAGTCTAGTCTGGCTTAAACATAGTCGAAGCATTTTATGATCTGCAGACGCACCTTCGTGACAATTTATTTATATTAAACTGTTTGATATGCAAAACGATTGATCATTAAAATTAAGCTGATTGACTCATATAGTAATAGTTTCCGTGTAAGATAATAGAAATAGTGTTCATTGCCATCAACATAGTGGAATCTCGACCAAGTGTCAGGGTTCGTTTTCAATCTCTGTACGAATAATAATCTAAATATAATGTAGAAACGACGTGTGAATGATCTAGTTGCCGCGACTGTGGTTCAGATGGTCGTGGCCGCCGCGGCACTGATTTCGACATAATAATCGGTCCCCATTGTAATCCTTTTAACAACAAATGACATCGCTTGAATTGGGAGTTGCTAGAAGCTACTTGTTACCAAGTAGTCAGGATTACTGCGATACAGACATAGGGTTGCCATCTTTCTAATTCAATAGTCACAGTTTGCATTTTGTACTCAATTCTAAAATAAAAATAAAATTAATCTGCTACAAAACACTACGTTTTTTTGAAAGTGGTTATAAATTTATTCTTCATTGATTCCACAAAAAAAAAATAGAGCTTAAAATTCAAATGAGTAATAAAAACCACAAGACCTATCTTCGTGAATAATTGTTACAATACTACACTATTTGCACTTGCTTGATTTAACTTACTTAAACTTACGTACCTACTCAATTTTCAAACTCTATAGATACCTACTTACGTTTGTTAGATTTGGTCCATAAATTCTAAAAAGTAAAGGAGTATTCTTTTAAAAAACCGTACTGTAACATGACGTCATCTACGTCAGCATTTCAGTTGAACTTAAAAACACAACTCCTTCTTGTACAATGAACATAACTTCAACTCCTTGTGCAATATACAAAGAACTACCATACCTATTTCTGCCGACAAGCAGCGTTGCTGCAATCTGGTCTGCAGGGCATGGGTGCCGGTGTAATTACAGGCACATGAGACATTCCAACATTGTCTCTCGGATGGTAGCGCATCTGCGATGCCTCTGTTGTTACTGATGATCACAGGCGGCGATGTCCACTTCTCATCAAGTAGGCCGCCTGCTTGATTGCCACCTAATAGGAACCTAATGGTAATAAATACAAAATAAAGACTTTATTCCTTTATCCATTTACGAGTAAGTCATGCCTTTGATTCTAATTATTTTCATTTATTTCTTTATCTTCTTTGACATAATATTAGGTTATTTCAAGTATTGTAATAATTGATTCACAGGATAAGTCTAAAAGTCTGTACATCCTAAATCTGAAAGCTAATTCTATTCATGTCACATGTCGAGGTAACTAGCCATACTATAATGTTATTTTTATTATACTTATTTAGCTCTTATGCAGTTACACGTAAGTAGGTAGTGTTACTATCCCTGATTTATCTCATGAGATACGGTTCGTGAATTATAATTGGAAGTACTAACACCTGGTATCCATAAAACTTCAGATTCGTTTTATTTAGTACATTATACTTAATATAAGATTTAGCATAGTATTCGTCTATTAGATTACTGTGTACATATCCCGCATTAATATGCGATGAGACTTCGAAGCCATTGGAGCTGAAGCCGATCTAGTATAAGTAGTCTGTAATTAAAATAAGTTAGGTAGGTACACAGAACTTTAATTGTTTGGCATCAACTTCTAATAGGTCAGCTCACGTCTATGTGATATGTACATTAAACAAATTGATATAAAAGCATTTTTTCCCCTAAACTAAGTTAAGAGTTGTACATATAAAAAAGCAGAGGAACCGAAAATAGTGATTTTTAAATTTCGTTTATATTATATATTATATTGATATGCATGTGGCAATTCACTGCATAAGCTCTGAAATTAATAGTGCATAAAAATACACAAGGTTTGATAGTAAAACTGAAAATAGGCACATAATTAGTTATATACAGGTGATTTTTTTTTTCCAGTTCCAAATTTACACAGGGTGTTCTACCCATGAATATGGACAACTTTCACTATGGGACCAACTTTGAAATCATGAAAAAGTATCACCTGTTTCATACAAAAGTTCAATACCTACTTGACCAAAATGTATGAAACAGCTGATTTATTTTCGTGATTTCAGAGTTGGTCCCATAGTGAAAGTTGTTCATATTCATGGGTAGAACACCCTGTAATAATTTGGAACTGGAAAAGAAAAACATCTGGTATAGATAGGAGTAATAAGGCGTGCATAGGTACACAGTCATTGCTAAAACACGATTCATCATCAATGATGATAAGAACGCGAACGATATAACGATAACTATATAGCTGATGCTGTGATTAGATCGATCCAGCACGTAATGTTGGGGATAGAAGTGAGCCACAATAATATGGCGAGCAGACGTCTTAGGGACTGTAAGCTGTAGGAGTTAGTCGTTACTACCCTGAAAACCGCTGTAAGAGCCGAGGTCACCTAATAAACGAACGACACTGATTCCACATGCCGCACTATATGCATGGATTGCACTGTTGCAAAAGTTTGAGCTCAGCATTACACGATCTGTCTGGATCATTCGTTGGTTGTCGTACCAAGCTGACCGTGTAAGCGCCTTATTCATATATATTATAGAAGTAGTTCGTATTTAGGCTTAAACACCGCGACATTGTCATCGTTTTCATTGTGCAGTGAAGTGATTGCAGTAGAGAATTTATTGCAAAATAAGACAAGATTATAAGTCGAACTACAACCAACGTAGTGTAATATCTCCCCCTCTGGGTCTATGTTTGCGCAGGATTCACTACCTCGATCAATGTCAGCTTCCGACTTTTCAATGTCATGTTGGTTCAAATCGTTTATCTTTCACGTTTTGCGTTTATCTCTTGACTTGGCTCAGCTTAGCTCGCTGTGAAAACGACGATCATTTCACGGTATCAGGTAGTTATAGTAGTTAATTAATATAGAAAAATGAGGATAATGTACACACGGCATTTAAAAACATAAAAACTGCGCTGTTATCGTAATATTTGCAAGTCACATGCTTTATTAAGCGCCCTTCTTGAAGCCTTGCCTTTATACCATGGCACAACGCTCCATCATTTTGCGCAAAAGAACAAAGTTCATGACATTTCGATCAGTCTCGTTCTTGCTGTTTTAATTAAAATAAATATTCAATAATCAAGTAATTCTGAAACATCATCTGAAATAGCAAAATTTTAAACTAGAAAGCCCATCGTAGTAACATAGATACAGAATCATTTAGGTTCCTGCATCGGCACTTTCGTCCGCGCGGTATAGAGTTAGAAAATTGAGTTTCGTGATGGAAACCAGGCATCATTTGCTTTACAATGGTCTCGTAGAACTTATCTACGCGACGTGTCATCGTAAACCATTAACGTTTTAGAACATTGACTTTGATTTCAGAAGGAAGTCATAGTAAAGTTCTTGTTGATAACACTTGGTTCAGAAGCTACGGATGCGATTGTTTTGAACTTAAAATAACGGATTAACGGATAAAAAGTAGGTTTTAAAATAATAAAGTTTTTAAATAATAAATGATAACGAAGCGAATTATCGTTACTTGTTCCGGAACTTAGGGTTTTAAACTCGAAATAATGGTTTTGTAGCATTTTGTGGTTAGGTGGTTGATTCCGGACTACGAAACAAGTCACCCATAGCTTCAGTCTTAAACCATTATCGTTGAATTATTGATTGAACATTGGGTGTGGTGCTATATTCTTAGAACCTTACCCAAGTTCGTGTTGATAACGCTTGGTACAGAAGCTTCGGATGCGATTATTTCAGATTTAATATAACGGATTTACGGATCTTCAAGCATAAAGCGGCTTCAAACTCGAAGTAATGGTTTTGTAGCATTTCGTGGTTAGGTGGTTGATTCCGCGACTACGAAACGGGTCACCCGTAGCTTCAGTCTTAAACCATTATCGTTGAATTATTGATTGAACATTGGGTGTGGTGCTATATATTCTTAGAACCTTAGCCAAGTTCGTGTTGATAACGCTTAGTACAGAAGCTACGGATGCGATTGTTTCACGTTTGAAGTTAGAACCTATGATATTAAAAACTTTAAAACACGATCTCGAAAAGGAAGAATAATATTACGATAGAGTCAAAAAAAAAAGATTAATATTAAAAAATTACTAACTGCTTAATTAAGCTAAAACAACTTTTTCCAACATTAAATTTAGGATGGGCTTTCAATGTCAAAGATTTAAGCTTGACACGGCAACTACACTGTCGAGTGGATTTTGAACTGGAAACAATGGTCTCGTAGAACATTGCTTCTTCTAGTCCTGTCATCCATAGCTTCAGCCTTAAATCATTACCGATTTAGAACACTGACCTTGACTTTTGAAGAAAATCATCGTCAAGTTCGTGTTGGCAACGCTTGGTTCGGCAACGGATGCGATTGTACCAAGTTTGAAGTCGGAGACTACAACCTAGAACTCGTTTGAAAACGGTCTTGTAGCAGAAATATGAATGACAAACATCCTACACATAGGTTCAAAAATTAATAGAACTTAATCTGGACGGGTATTGAGCTGGTAACATCGGCATCGAAGAACATTGCGTTTTGCGATCTAGTCTAGCTTTGGCTATAAATCATTAACGTTGAATTGTTGATTGGACATTGGTTTCGGTATACGTTCTCCGTAAATCTCACCCAACTCCGTGTTCATATTCATAACGCTTGGTGCTGAAGCTACAACTGCCTTGTTTCGGGCTTGTAACCCGATCTCAAACTTAAAGATAACACCGTCTTACTTATGTCGAGCTATACTCATGTTTTCTACACTGCTTAGAAAATGCAATGTGTACATTGTCCTTATTAAATACGGTACCATGGTTATGCAAGGAGCGAATTCTATTTTTTTTAAATTTTTTTCAACTTAACTGAATATTATGGACGTAACGAACTATAAAATTACATTTAAAACTTTTATTGTTGCAAGTTTTCGAATCTCCAGGCATAATTTCCCAGCGTATCAGATTTTTTTTTAAATTATCAAATTAAATATTTACTGAATGACATCCATGTTAGTCGAGGGCAGGAGGCATTTTCCCGATTTCTGCACCTGCGAATTCAGGTGGAGCCTTGAAAAGGCTCTCGTAACTTTACCGATGTTGTGATGGAGAATGATCGTTCTAAGGCTGGATATTGATTGATAAAACAGTATTACGTTACGTTCTATACGTTTTTCAGGTTCCTGATCAATGTAAATTCTTAATTTATCCTTCATTTATGATAGATAACTATGATGATATTAATTTTAAATTTAAAACATTTAAAGAAAAATACAAATACAACATAGAACTAGGTAAAAAAACTACAAAAAATATTAAAATCGGTAAAACTTATGAAAATCAGTAAATTATAAGACTAGTTATAAATAGGTATGTAAAAGAAAATATATTTTCTTAAATTAAATTACAAAAATATAAAAATATATAGCTATATTAGGTAAGGAAAAACAATAAAAAGCCAAAAAAAAAAAAATACAAAAATAAACATTAACCTATGTTCGCTTCTTGTACTACGTTCATGGTACCAGTAGTTGTCCTGTTGGTGTGCTTCGTACTAGGTAAGTAGAGAGACCATCAAAACGATGAGTTTAGTTCCCCATGCGTCCTTTTTCAAGTAATATAGGTTTTAATTATTTTAATAATGTAAAAATTTCATGAGATACACCAGAGATACCTCCAAAAAGTTGTACATACAAAAAATGTATTAGGATTATTTGTAAACTAAACAGATGTCGTCGAAAGATATATTTATTATTTATAAGACGTAGGTATTAATATGTATATTAATGATATGATTTTATTAAATCAATCAAATAAGTTTACGGTTACATTAAATCATTATTAGATTATATTCAGATGTGTTGCTCTATAGCTTCGTAAGCCCGCAAATCTTCAGAGTCTCGTACCTGTCTGGCAACCCATATACCTCAATAGGCGAATATAGTGTCGCGATGCAGCAGAGAAGGCAACATCGGTCGAATGGAAAAGTCTTAGTTGGAAACATCTTCGGGAATAAAAGTAACCAGTCAAGAACGGGGCGAAATACTCATTATTTATACCTATTTAAGATTTAGAACTTTGCTGTCGGTATCTAATAGCACTGAAGCTGTAGTTCTTCGGAAACTCTTAACTTCACCAACTCTCTATCCTCTCTCTATCATCAACAATCCAATATTTTACTTAATTAACATAAAATCAGTTAAGAAATTGGTAAAATTCTTTCCTCCCCACTCAATAGTTTTAAGCCATTGGATATGATGGGAATGAGGTTCTTCTTTTAAGAATTTCCGAATCACCACCTTACAATAATAGTTTAAATACAATAGAAATACAATCATTATAACTTAATTCAGTAAGTGTACATTTGTCATGAGGTATGTAATGGAAGAGGAGCGAACTAGTAGTATGTATATACAGCATAACAAATATCTTTAGATATGTTAGAGAAGTTAATTAATTAAGAGAAGTTAATTAAGTGTCTATGTTACTGATTACCGGATAAAACCGTAATTATGAACACAATCATTATTACTACATAAGTCGACATTTTGCCACACGCAGGTAGAGAGAGGCAGAATAAAAGCAGTAGATAAACAGCATAGATATATTAAAATATGCTATGGAAGTTAAATTATCTCTTATCTAACTTCCATACTGGAGAATTTCAACTCATTCGAAATTACACGTCTTAATATATTTATGTATTATATAACATAACATAAAAATACATAGTAGTGAAATAAGTGTCTATGTTACTGGGAAGATTATCTTGTCTGATAAAATATGAAAATAATCCATAGCAATTATGTTATATGTCTAATAATGTCTATGTTATCACACCGTGTCCGTGCAAGGTACTGTCATCACAAACCAACTCGCAAGTATAGATTTAGGTAGATACTGCACGGCATAGTTTAACTATTTCAATTTAATATTGACGTCATAAATGTCATAATAATGTATACTATTAAGTAAGTGGAAATGATTGTCAATTTAACAATCAATAATATCGAACGAAACATACTGCACATCACAGTTAACATAAAAATAAATATTTAATTGATGTCATATTATATTCTAGAATAATAAGTAGGTAAAATAAATGTGTATTTAACCATCAATACTTGTATGTTACTTGCCATGTCTGAATGTTAAATATAAGTGAAATACATGTCGTTTAACATCTATAATCAATATTATATTCTATGTGTAGAACGAGTAGTCACTTGGACCGATGTTCGTGTTTAACTTATTCATAACTCATCCATATATTGGACGCTCACGTTTACAGCCGGAGCACAGCTACTTTCTAATAATCTAATTGTTTAATGTTTAAGCCAGAAACATGTAACACAATCTTACTTCAATAAAATATTTATAACTGTGATTTAATTCTTTAATTTTTTGGCATCTTTTGTTTCCCTGAAAACCCGTGAAGACATTCCTTATATTTTAGACGGGCTCAGCCATTTATCTTGTTTTACAACTTGGATCAAATGATTCTAGTTTTAAATCTAGATTTATGACAGAGGACGTTCTTGAAAAAATGATTCCTCATAATCAGCTTAGGTTACAAAACACGGATATTGCATAATCACACACACACAAACACTGGTTTACACTATAAAATCTGACAGTGGTGCTAAAAATGAGTACAAACTCGGTTCCTTGGTTCGTGGCAAGTTCGTGCTGATAAGTGTTTCCAGTATGACTAAATTAGCGCAAGGGAGGCAATGCTGTCAACTGTTAATACCAAACCTTATTGTCCCAAAGGCTCTCGGGGGTATAAAAAAGTGAGAGGTCCTCCTCTTTATACAGAGCAGGGTAACATTTCTTCACCGTTCTTCTAAACAAATGCTCACATACCACTATCAAACCACCACGATTGCCTGTTGAGCTATTCTGCTACACTGATGCGACAAGAGAAGCCTGGTAGTCTACTGTAAGATTTAGGAATTGCAGGAGTCGAGGGATGGTTACAGGAACTGGAATAGGTAAATATATAGTTTGTAACATCAACGATTTCACCCATTTGTATCATTATGACATTTGTATGACTAACACTTAGAGTCCTAGAACGTAACCGTGATAGGTAAGGTCCTTACTTTATTGAACATACAAATACCTTGACATCATCAATTGTGTTGTTCTTTTACCTGGCATAACAACCTTAAATATAGAATGGTATGAATCAGAAGTAATCAGAAGATTGCGTCCAGTGTATTCAATTGTATACGGAGTGACGTAGCCAGCTATTAACATACTGTGTGGGCCATCCGTACGTGGACAACAAAAGATGTGACTACTTGGTAACTGCCTAATTAGCCAACCTCATCCCTCCAATGGGGAAGTCCGAGATCCTTCCAAGGATAAATATAGAACCGTTCCAGCTTCAAGTTCCGCTCGGTAAATGCCTATTATATACCGAGATGGAGTTTAAGTGCCATAGTGGACGGACGCGCGACCTCACTCAGTGCTCACACAAACCAAATCATGACGCTAATATATTTCGACTGGCTGGACTACCTCGTCTTCGGAGGGATGCTTCTCTGCTCCGCCCTCATAGGGGTGTACTTCGCATTCTTCGCGAGCAAAAAACAGAATACCACTTCTGAATACATTATGGGCGGGAAGACCATGGGGATATTCCCCATATCAATGTCGCTGATAGCCAGGTACCTATGTTTGTTACTAGCCATGCCAATGGTTTTCACAATATCTGTAGGTTATCTTGCGAATGTGATGTTTCCTAAACCAGTATCATTATTATTTCTAGTTATATTTCGGGTATCTCGTTGCTGGGCCTGCCAGCTGAAATGTATACGTATGGTACACAACTGTGGACGATAGTACTCTCGGAATGGGCGGTCTCACTCACCAATGCCATTGTTTACCTGCCTGTATTTTATAATTTGCAGATCACTTCAACATATGAGGTATTAAACTTTACGTACTAACATATTATTTGTGCTGCAATTGTGTCATTCTATCAAAGAAAAATATGTAGTCAGTGAACTCTACGAAAACAATAACATTGTCATGCGATTTCATGCATTCATTTATTGTTTTATGTGATGTTTTCAGTATTTGCAATTAAGATTTAATCAAAAGGTGCGACTTTTGGGATCAATAATATTTATTATTAACATGATGCTGTACATACCTATTGTAATTTATGTGCCGGCTCTGGCATTCAGTCAAGGTATTATATTTCTTTCAGTTTTTACAAGTATGCTTCCGCGAATTACGATTACTGACGCATATCCTTTCTTTGCAGTGACTGGTATTAATTTACATTTAATTACGCCCATCGTGTGCCTCGTGTGTATATTTTATACAACTCTTGTAAGTACGTAGATTTATTACGTTCATATCAATGTTCACCCTATTCTATACCGCCAGTAACAAATAAATGACTATAGTCTAGAACCGTCTGACCACGAGGTCAACTATAATACCTAGTCTTGCCATAAATATTGTCACGAAAAAAAAATTTTTTTTTATTGTTTATTTTATTTATTACTTTTACAGTGTGTTAGTTTAATACATAAATATAAAACAATTTAAAATATGAAAAGCTTATTCGAAGTGGTCTCCATTGGCTGCAATACAGTCCTTTAAACGTTGAGGCCAGTTATCAATAGAAGCACGCACTCTTTTCATGGGAAAATTCTTCACTGCCAATCGTATGGATTGTTTTAGGGACTCCAAATTATCATGGCGTTTAGAGCAAGCCGTACTCTCTAAAACTGACCATAAATCATAATCCAGCGGATTAAGATCGGGACTAGACGACGGCCAGTCTTCAGCTCTGATGAAGTCAGAAACGCTCACTTCCAACCAAGACTGCGTGGACCGAGCTTTATGACCCGCGCCGAGTCTTGTTGGAAGGACCATACTTGGTTATTGAACATAGTGTTGTTAAGGGCTTAACTACCTTCTCAAGAATGGCATCATGATACACTTGTGCCGATGTTTTGATACCTTTTTCACAAAAATATGGCTCAGTCACTCCTTCGTAGCTAACACCCCACCAAACCATCACTGAAGTCGGATAATGCCCACGTTGCACTCTGTCGACTAATTGGGGAGCTTCCTTAGAGCTTTGAGCATAAATACGGTCATTTTGTTTGTTAAAATGTTGCTCAATTGTAAAGATTTTCTCATCCGTAAACAAAATTTTTCTGTGACCTCCTTTTGCATACCGCTTCAGTGGTTGTTTCGATTTTACCACCCTATTCTTTTTTAAATTATCAGTTAAAAAATGACCAGTGCGTCTCTTATAGGCTGCAAGTCCTAAGTCATCTTTTAAAATACGCGACATGGTTCTGGGTGCTATCTTCATCTCCCGAGATAAAATCTTTTGCTTTCGGACAGGATTTCATCGAATTCTTTCCCTTACTGCTTTGACCACCTTTTTCGTACGAACACTACGTGGACGGCCAGATCTTTTTCTGTCACAAACAGAGGAGGTCTCTGGTACCTATTAATGGCCCGGTACACAAACATTTGACTAATACCAAGCGTATGGAGAGTTTTAAAAATTGCATTTGGCTCCATACCAACTTTGTGTAATGCAATCACAGCGATTCGGTTCTCTTTATCACCCCACTCCATTTTAATATCGCAAAATATTGTACAATGTATTGGCGCCAAAATTAGAAAACACAATGAACAATCGTATAAAAATGACAGATTCCAAATTCAAATGTAATATCTCACTTATTTTTAATTGTAACAGTATTTATGGCCAGATTGTGTATATCAGACATTGATGATACAAAATAGTTGTAATACCTGAGTATTACCTCGTTCTCTTAATTCGCAGGGAGGGCTTAAAGCTGTAGTATGGACAGACACTCTGCAAACAGTACTTATGTATTTTGGCGTAATATTTGTGCTTGGCTACGGTACGTGGCGTTTAGGCGGGATATCAAACGTGATTGATATAAACAAAAAGGGAGATCGACTCGACTTTTTCAAGTGAGTAGGTTGCTTGAAGTTCTGTGGGTTGTTTGAACAAGATTGTTTATTGTTGACTTGCTTACAGCATGAACGTGGATCCCACTATCCGGCACACTTTTTGGTCGACCGTGTTCGGTAACTACTTCAGCTGGCTTGCTTCGTGCTCGGTCAATCAGGCCATGGTGCAGAGATGTCTAGCCTTGTCTTCGTTAAGACGAGCTCGAATGTAAGTGTTGTGTTGTCGATTGACTAAGCTGGTAGTACAACTTACTAAACGATGCGATTTATTAAGTTCATATTTTACTTTGTCTTGCTAAAGCTGTACTCCAATTTGAAAAAAAAAGAAAACAACTTTGTACCCATGGAAGATTGGGCGTTTAGATGAATCTTATAGAAAAATACAGACGGCAGCACAACAAGCTACCCGAAACTGTAAAATTTTCCCCATCAACTTTGAACCTAATTATTTAGCGATAAATTTGAAATCTATTAGACAAATTTGACAGATTGTAATAGCTTGATGTGCTGCAGTCTGTATCATTAATCAAATATATTAAAGCATGTTTATTTTTATTTCAGAACGATATTTATAATGGCAGCGGGTTTAGTCATCATCGTATCGTTGTGTTGTTACACTGGCCTGGTGATCTATGCTACTTTTGCGGAATGCGACCCCTTGTCCACGGGGGCTATCAGAAAGAGCGATCAACTGTTACCTTACTTCGTTATGACCATCACAGGCTCTATTCCTGCACTGCCTGGCATCTTTATGAGCGGAGTCTTTAGTGCCGCACTAAGGTAATAGTATGCTATAGTTTTTCAATCAGAGTAAATATAATTTATGTTTTTACAAGTGACCGATGAGTTCCCATCTACAAAAATGACGAACCTCCGAAACCTACAACATTCATCCCCTATTTAGGGGTGATGTATTTTCAAAGATCTTTCCTGTGTGTGTAGCAGTTTAGGCAGTGCGTTGTCTGACAGTGAGTGAATGAATTTAAGATTAAGTCGATTTTGCCTTTGGATTAGTGGGTAGATACTAGATAGGCTGCCAGCATGATAGACCTGCGACCTGGTGAAGGTTACAGGATTACCGCTCACTGTGGCACTGTAGGCACTGTACTGAGTGTAGGGGGAGTGCTATTACCAGAACTATCGACGACTTATGGTTGAAATGATGTTAATGATAAATCGTGTATTCGAGTGTTAGTGTCAATTTGGCAATGTTTTATTGAAAGTCAAAATGGGAGTACCGCAGGGCTCAATATTGGGGCCATTCCTATTTTTAGCCGCCTGCGGTGAAGCCCAAAAGGAGAGTTAAGTATGTGTTTGATTAGTATATATAAATGATTTACCTCATTTACTGAAAAACCGACCACAAATGGTGTTATTTGCTGATGACACATCACTGATTTTTAAAGTAAGCAGACGTGCACTGGAGCTTGACGACGTAAATAACGCTATGCTTATGGTCCATAATTGGTTTACTGTAAATAATTTGGTATTAAATGAGAAAAAAACTACATTACATTCGCTTTACCGAATGTTAGAAGTAGTGAATGTCATGTTGTATTGAATAAGGCGATACTTGAATTCGTCGAAAATACGGTTTTCCTGGGGATCACGCTTGATTCAAAGCTACAGTGGGGCTTGCAGGGCGGCCTTAGCGGCTGAACTTATTCAGCCGCTTACGCTGTTCGGAAAATTCGCCAATTATCAGACGTGGATACCGCGAGACTGGTCTATTTTAGTTACTTTCATAGCATCATGTCTTACGGTATTTTGTTGTGGAAACGGCCTGCAGATATTGATTCTATCTTCATTCTGCAAAAGAGGGCTGTCAGAGCCATCTACAAGCTCAGCAGACGCAAATCTCTACGGGAACTGTTTAAAAAAATTAACACCATGACGGTTCCTTATCAATATATATATATGAAAACATTTTGTACGTCCGAAAAAATCTACATCTTTTTAGTAAGATAAGTGACAGGCATAAAACACTAGAAATAGGGACAAATTAGATCAACCGCATTTCAGATTGTCTAAAGTAAAAACTTCTTTTATGGGTTACTGTGTGAAATGTAAAATACCACTCGATATTCTTCAATTGAATGAGAAGAAATTTAAAACATGCATTAAACGCACACTATGTAGACAAGCATATTACAAGTTGGATGATTATATCGTAGATAAAAATGCTTGGCTTAATGCTGGTCCTGCTCCACAGGCACTCAAGCTCACTAGTTAAGATTTCAATATTTGGAAGAGTTGCTTCCCTTTTTCTTTTTTAGTGACACAAATGAAAGCTTATTAGAACTCATACTCGAACCACATCAGTAGGTAGACCGCAGAAATTACACTCTCGTATTCCTAAAACGAGCCACCCAAGACTTTTTTGTATAAAGGTAATTAGGAACAATCACCGACCTTTATTATACGTACTTGTATGATAAAGGTCAGGGCTTACATGGAATACTAGGAGTCCGAGGGTGTGGATATTATATGATTGTCATCTGTTTTAATGTTTTTCTTTCCTTTTAGTTCTATGTCTACCGGACTAAATTCAATGTGTGGAGTAATTTTCGAAGATCTCATCCGTCCTGCTTACAATAAACCTATTTCGGAAAAGGCTGCCAGTTTTATTATGAAGATGACTGTGGTGGTCATTGGTGCGTATACCTTGCATTTTTGTTTACAGAATAGAAAACGATTTCAATAAAAATTAATTCGAAATGATTGGGAGAGAAAAATGCAATTTAGAAAAGCGAAGAAAATTATGAATCTGTTCACCAACCGGAAGGTGACGGATTACAGACCTCTCCCTGTTACAGAGAGAAGGCCTAAGTGTCCAAACACAGTATGCCGAAGGTACTCGACCGAGCCGCCTCTGATTTTATGTTCCGACGTATTTGGCTGATATGACACACCATAAGTGCCGAACTTACGCGGCGGAAATTGTTGCGCACACGCGGGGCGCGGGAATGCCTGCCTCCCGCTGCTCCCCGCCCCGAATCTTCGTCGGCAATCGAACCGAACTTCGGTCGCGTATAATGTGTGCTCTACAGAATATGTTACCGCCGAATTGCCGCTGAACTTACACCCGACCGAAGTTCGGCTGTACGCTATAACGCAACGTAAATTCAGCATAATTTGTCGTCAGTAATTCAAATAGCAGACGTAATCATGCCGAACTTAGGTCGCGTACCTTCGGCATAGTGTGTTTAGACACTTAGTCTTAGCAGTAAAATTGTGCTAGGCTGATTATTATAATTGTTAATTGGAAACTAAATATAATAATGGTGCGCTTAGATCAAATAAAGTTAAAGAGAGTCTTATATTATAAACACTAAAATAAAGTAACAAAAACAGTAAACATTATCTATTATTGTAGTTAGTAAGTATACTACAAAAATGGATAATGTTTTAACAACTTTGTATACTCGCCATTCATTACTCACGCATCATTACTCATTAACGGCTTGATAAACAGCTTAAAGAATTATAGGTATTGTATATTTTAACTGCAGTTTTTTTCATTCCGTTTTTTTTTTTTTTTAAGAGTTCTTATCTATTTCGCGGACTAAAAACAGAAAAATCAGTTTTTTTTCAGCGCAAATTTCTCAATAAGTATCCTTAAGTTATCTAGTTTTTTTAAAAAATACACCAGTATTTATCACCTATCTATCTAGTAATTCTACGAATTTAAGTTTTGATAACTACTTAATAAAAATTCCAAAAAAAAACACGTATTTACGTAATCACGAAACACCAAGTTTTTCGATTGCTTTCTTAGCTAACTGGTAGCAAATAACGATCTGAAAAAAAATCCTAAATACTAGGCATAGTAGTATTAAGTGTACGATTTTTTTTTAAGTTTAATGAATTAGTACCTACTTGTAAAAAAATGTTGACTACGCTGAAAAAACCCAAGAAAGTCATGCGCAATACCGTCGTCTAAGGTAAATATTTTAAAATTTGAGGTGTTTATCTACCAAACTCAATTTTTATATTTTTATTTTGACTACTAATTTAATAGGGATCAATTTCGCGGACTAAAACAGAAAAATGATTTTCTTCAGCGCAAATTTCTCAATATTCTTAAGTTATTTAGATTTTTTTAAATACAGAAGTATTTATCACCTATCTATCTAGTAGTCTACGAATTTAAGTTTTGATAACTACTTAATATAAATTCGTTTAGAAGGCATTATTTAGATATTTTACTATTAATTTCGCGGACTAAAGACAGAAAAATGATTTTTTGAAAAACGCATTAAGAGTCCCTACTCTTAATGCGTTTTTCAAAGAAATAGTTTAAGGCGAGAGCATCAGGGCAGACAGTGAAACTAAAATTTACTTTTTTTTTTAAATTTGCTCGTCGGTTTTAGGTGTATTATTATATTTTATTCATAGAATTATAATCATAACACTCATTAATACACAGCTCTCTAAGTTCATATTATAATGACATTTGTGGCAAGAATTCTTAATAATATCAGTCAAAAAGTACTTTCAAATAAACACCTGCATTAAACAGAGGAACACCGCAGAGGGTGCCCAACCCTTCAGGCCCTCATTCATCGTATTATCTAAGAAAAGAGGGCAACCAATTAGTACAGGTGTCCAACTGTCCATAGCTACATAAAGCTGGTGCGGGGCATCAATAGTAAACACGAGGGGTCTTCCATATCTATGGGTAGCATTCTTTATTCTTGCTTTTAAGGGATTCTACCCTTCGCAGTTATTTTACCTATAGCTGTGCATTGACTTCCGCTTGGCATTCATTAGTACCTACCTCCCTAGAGGGAGTCGCAGGGTGGATTTATAGGGTTCGGTCCACGTCAAACTTTCAAAATATTGTTTATTTTGTTATTAATGTTTTCTTTTATTACTCACGTACAAGTTTGGTTCAAGACTATGAATAATAATGATTTATTTCTTCAAAAATATACAGACATTTAAATAATATGATGATACACTATAATAAACTTTATTATAATATGATCAGATATTGAACATCTGTGTCTGAACTAGACATAAAATATCAGTATTTCAGACATCAGCGCTCTTCTGTTGTAGGCGACACTTAGAAATTAACTTTGTTTGACCTCTATTCACATTTAGTATAACACATTTGTCGAATGTTCATAAACTGGGATGAAGACCCATTCGTGGAAGTGTGAATTCGTTCAGTTGCGTCGACGATACTTACGTCCCGACATTTGTATTTGTTGTACCTACTTGTGTTAAGTGTAGCCAAGTATATGCTCGTATTTCCCCTTCATTGTAGCCAGTTTTCCGCCCAGCCTCCACCTGGTTAATACTGCGTTTGTCCATTTAATCTGGCCTCCCTTTCCAAACTCAGACATAGCAGTAGTCAAATTAGCGGTTGGAAATTAGCCTCAGACCTTGATTCTTTTTTTCTCGTCTGGAGTTCGTATCAGGAGATTTTATTTTTCATTTAAGTTGGTAATACCTAGGGCTTCTTCTAGTACAATCCCTCTCTCTCTCTCCGATTTCTACGGAATGGCTCTTCAACTAATGGTATTGAATTTATGAGTCATTTTCATAAATTTCTACGTAAATTTCTTTTGAAAACAGGTCGCACATGTTTTCATTTAATTTAAAACATAGAAGTGCAAGCCCAAATTTCGTTAATTATTTATAATAACAAGTTATTGGCATAATTAAGCCATTTTCAAATGCTCATTTCGCGTCGTAAATCCGTTATTTAGATCGTCGAAGTTGATAGTCACGCGGAAAAATCCGTAGGATGCGCAGCCAAAAACTCTCACCTATCTAAATAATACTAAGTTTTAAACGCAATTATAGGTACTTAAACGTGACGTTAAACAGGACAAACTGTTTAGCGTGTTCACAATAAGAAAACGAACTATGTATACAGTGTGAAGAAATCTATGCTTCAGTAAATCGAATATACATAATTATATAGGTACCTCTAGAGAGTATTTTCCTTGGGAAAACATGCAAAAAGATATTGTTAATAACTTATATTTCAATTTAGGAGGAATTAAAAAATACGTACCTATATAAATGACTGAAAACTTTGTGAATATAATCTTACTTTTTTTCTATGTTTTTGTGTGCGACACAAGGACCGATTATTTTATTTAAAACGATATACGGTTTATATAAAATGATCGGTCCTTGTATCGCAATAATAAATTAATGTAGCATTTCAATTGGGAAGCATAGCGTTACTTTAATTGAAGCCCTGGCAACTGATTAATTAGTAGATACGGCTCACGAAAATTATAGGGGACGAACTTCCCCTTTGAATTAATTTGCCATTTCCCTGCATTGCTAGCCTTTTAAAGTACCAATGCAATGTTTACTAAACATGTACTCGTTTGTTTACTGGCAAAATAGCTAATAATCGTAAAACTGTGTCATGTTGTTAATTAAATATTATGCTGTAATAACTATGTATGAGTTGTTAACACATGGGGTTTTTACAGGATTCGCATGTGTGGCCTTGGTTTTCTTAGTGGAACATATGGGTGCTTTAATTCAAGCAGGAAAAAGCTTGTCCGGAATTACTACAGGAACTCTGTTGGGGCTGTTCTCAATGGGCCTGTTCCTGCCCTGGATTAATTCTACGGTAAACTGTATACCTACATGTAAAATCTAAAGGTACATATTTATACCTTTGTTACAATAGTATGATTTAAAAACCAGTGATTATTTTGTACGAAACTGCCCCAGTATGTTTGTTGGGCCCAGCAGGTGGAACTAATTGGCTACAAAATATAATTCACGAGTAAAGCCATGGCGTTAATGATTTGATAGCAAGAGCTGCAAGAATTATCTTGAGACACAGAAGTACAGAGCAGAATGCAACGTAGTCCGCATTATGAGGAAATTTCTCATGCTGAATCTCTAATGTTTGTTTTTCGATACTTCTAACTTACTTCTTCTTTTGTTTTTGTTACACAGGGTGCATTGACAGGAGGACTGACGTCAACAATGCTGGTAGGATGGATCTCACTGGGGACGCAAGCAGCGATGATGAGAGGAGATATAGTGGTCACTCCCAAACCAGTGTCGGTGGCAGGCTGTCCCGACAACACGACCTTACCAACCCTAACAACGACACTGAGTACTGTCGAATTAAACAGGTGATGCTATTTTTCATGACCTTACTTTACCTATTTATTTTCGAATAATTTATGCATGTAGCCTAATAAGCATAAGATGACAACCGCTTGTACCTGTAATTAAAAGAGGCAAAATCATTTACTTCTATTTCGGTGCTACCTAAATAGCTCGCGTAGCATGACCAGTTCTCCATTTCAATTTAATTTTTTTCATTTAATGTTTCTCTATTCTACTAAGAATAAAAAAAGTTATTTCTATGCAACTCGTTGCTATACAAAAGCTGCAAACACAAAATAGAACTATGGCACCAAAAATGGGAAATAAAGCCTAGTGTAAGTAAATCTGTGCAGGCAAGGCAACCTTTACCCTAAGAAAAGGTGAATGTACACCAGTCTTTATGGAAGGAAAACAATTACCAACGAGTAACTGTAAAATATTTGTGTCTACATAAGGCCACATCAAGGTAAAGAAAGAGGCAACAATATTATACAAGCGCTTCTCTTGGCTATTGGAACACAAATCACAGCTATACCCGAACAACAACTACTGGTCTATAAAGCCATCATAAAACCGGTGTTGACTTATGGTATAGAACTATGGGGTTCTGCCAGTAACTCCATCATAGAAATCCTGCAGTGATTTCAAAATATAGCCGCACGATCATTATCAGGCGCAGTGTGGTTCGTGACAAACTCCGAAATCCATGAATACCTAAGGATGCCTACGGTAAAGGAAGAAGTTAAGAAAACCTGTACGCGATTTAAGAAGAGACTACTAGAGCATACCAATGAATTGGCTAAGAACCTCCTAAATAACCAAACTAAGAACACGGTTTAAAATGTGGCATATACCAAGAATAGCTCATTATATGCTTTATGTTGATGTCGGCTCAATGTTAAAAGTATATAACCTACTGAAACCACATCTGATTATGGCTAGACAAGCCGACGGCAGATCATTTAAAAAAAAAATCTGATGTGATGATATATTTGACACTTGATGAGAAGAAATGATTCTTGTTTTGTGTCAAAAACTAGAGGAAAATTGGTCATCATGTTTGACATTATAGACTTTTGTCGACTGAAGTGACTGAAGAATATAAATATTTCTTCTCTTCATCGCCATGCTTAAGACGGTAGAAATCCTTCTACAATCTATCATTTTGTCTATTCTCTCAACGACAAAACCCATTCCTATGGTGGTCAACCTATTGTTCTCAATCACCCAATAAATTTCCTGAAGTTAACTTTTACATAACCATAACGGCTCTCCTCCATAGACGCATTTTATCGGTCGGTACTATAGGATGCGTCAGATATTTCTAATGTGTGCGTGTAACCTAGTACAGGCTCCCCGCTCTAGATGTTACTACGTTATTAACGTACGTTGTTCTAAGAACTGATATCGGAATATCGCAGGACGGAGGAACGCAAGCGTCTTAAGTCGTTATTTCTTTTCTCGTCGCTAGTTCTATTGCGTCGTTATTATCGCAGCAGTATAAGTACAACTTCGTGGCCAGGACGACCAATACCTACAAAATGTACTGAAAACAGATATCGCAATAACGCATCCGATATTATCGACCGATAATTACGCGCCTGTGGGGGAGAGCCTTGACATCATCATTGGAAATTGTTTTAGCTTTGTGTAACGATTCCTTCAAAGTAATCCGCATAACCACCACCTTCCCCGGCTTCCCCTATTTGATTTCGAAATCAGTGTACCCGCAATCCACGTCAGAACCTTGCGTAATCGTTTCTATTTCCATATCTGTCATATATGTCACCGTTATATTTTTAGTGCGGATTCATAAACAGGGTGTTACTCAACAGGTCGGGAACATTCTTCATGTACAGGCTGAGCTACTTGTATTACACTCTGGTCGGTATGACTGTGTGCATCGTCATGGGCTCCATCGTCTCGTATTTCACCGAGCCCAACGATCCCGCTTTGGTAAGTGGTTTTAAACGTTTTGGAACAAGCCATTTTGTTAAGAATTATTGTTGTTACATCCACAGGTATACACGTTGTGTTCTTGCGTAGCTGGGCTCAAGTTGGGGTCATTCGGTATTGTTTCTTTCACGTATTTGAAAATGTGCTTAATTTTACTACGAAAATTCTATGTTTGCAGTCTTCATTACATTTGTATCATATTATAATAATTGCTATAATAAAAGTGACTGTGGCTCACTATAGCCCGTCTGGTGCGTCGTAAAACGTGTTACAGGGAGCTACTAAAGCTGTAAACTACTGAAACCACATTGCGATAGTCAATCCTTCTGTCTTACCGTAATAAAGAAGATTGACGAAGCAGCAGTCACTAATGAAACTCACTGTAACTTAGTTTGTGCTTAGGACATGACATGTATTCATCAAATAAAACGTTTCAACGAGCACCTGTCAAATGTAAACCACAGACGAGTTATCTGTTCTGTGATGTAGACACAGATTTCATTCATCACAAATAAAAGTCGTAGTCAACTTCGAAGTCAGATCCAGAGTACCTACACGAATGCTCCATTCATTCAAAACCAAGCCAATGAAGACCAGAATAATTTAAATAATTCTTGATTTTTTTTTCAGCAAATGGGCGACAGTTCTAATCAACTCGACCTACCAACACGCATATAAAATACGTTATATCTATTGCATGTTCCGCTGGTCGCGGTGACGTACCTATAAAGATGTAACGTGCAAGATTGTCATCCGTCCCTTGGGAGCCGATTAGCCAAATTGGTGCTTAAGGCGTGTGAACAGATTGGCTGTTAGGGTTATTTGGGTCACTGTTTAGGTGCATCGGGACTTGCTGACGCCGATCGTGCACCGCTGGCTGCCCGCGCAGCACCCGCACTGCCGCCGCCCGCGCCTCACGCAGCACGACATCGAGCTACACGCGAGGGAGCTCGACCAGTTGAGGGCGCACTCTTCTTATGATGTATGTAGTCCTGGTATATCAATAACCATACTTATGTAATAGGGGTAACAGTTAGTTAATCAGTGCAGGCAATTGTACTGTGGTGGTCATTGGTGGTCACCGTGGCGTCTACACGTGGATCAAGTCTATGTCCAGCAGAGCAGAGGGTGCATTTTTGACGTCTTTGTCGCTGAGATGACATCGCGACTAGATTTTGAACAATTTTAATTATGGGAATTGGCCTTTAGTTGACTGCTATAGGCATCAGCCTAAAGAACCATCATTATCATTAGATAATGATGCTACAGGAATATTTGGTGCCACAGGAATATGGAAAATGTATAAAATATTGCCTTTTTTGTTGTTGATTTAATAAACAATAGCGGAATTCCTTTCACTATCGAAGTGATCACGGACTAACTATCAGGTACAGCCTCAACATGCACTAAATTGGTGTAGTGCCAACGACTAGCTTCAAGGTTCAATAATAAATTTGACATCTATTGAAAACAGGATCTGTCACTCTATCTGCAATTGGTGTAACTGACCTAACATAACAAAATACAATCTACCAATTAGACTAGTTCAAGACCCTGACATATTTTGACATTTAAATAACTATTGATATTTTTTTCAGAAAATGGGCGACAGTCCGCTAATTGAGAAAAAGACTACTAACAATGGCGACGATAACTACTGATCATAATTTGTGAAAAGTTTCATTGATAGTAGGTATATATTAAAACTAATTAATGCTCAACTTTGACTTTGTATTATTTCTATCCCCAAACTTTGATTAGTTCGTGATGACTTACTATAGATTTACACTTTTATCATGAGAGTAGTAAATGATGGCAACTCATAGATACATAATATAATAATCAGCCTGTATCGTCCCACTGCAGGTCAAAGGCCTCCCTTTCCTTTTTCCACTCAACTCGATCCTGAGCCAATATGGATCAATCCCTCAAATAAAAGACATAGACAAAATAAAATTTCGAGTGTTTGGTCCTGCAGTAATAAAATAAATTAATTAAAAGTAAAAAATAGTAGAATGTTGCATCGAGCGCAAAGTGAGTTATTACTCACTTTAGCAAGGTGCTTAATCCACTTTTCTTTCAACTACCAATCTACCTACCGTGATAAAATATACCTACTCAAAATAAAAACTCAATTTAATGAAAACAAAGTTTTCATAAGCATTTAAATATTTATCCCGCGACTTTTGCGGCGAAAGGTTATTAACAATTTCATTTGCAGCTGTTTTTATACTTTCTGGAGTTGAATTCATATCGCTATCGTTGTCTATTTCCATTTTTTTAAACTTTTCTTGCTAAATATGAAGTGTCAAAGTTGTAGAATGGTACAAAATGCGCGCCATTTGTTTTTTTTTTCACCAAGTCGGTTTTATTCAGCCGATTTTTATTTTCAGCCAGTATCTTTGTGATCTAATGCATAAATTTTATATTAAACTTAATGGGAGACATTTACCTCTGTGGTAAATTTATATCTTAATAAAAAATAGTGCATTAATGAAAAACTGTGCAACCGTGAGATTTCATATAACATTTCTAACTGTTTTGGTTATAAGCAAAAAATACGTCCTTTGTGATCGGTTTTGTCGTGATTAATGATAACATCACTACGTAGTTTTTGAAAGAAAACTTTTTTAAAACAAGCTTTTATTTAAATGCACTAAAAAGAATAAAAAAAACTTTTACTAAGTATCAACTTTTAACGTCATTGCACAATGTATATGATATAAAAGCTTGTCGCGAGATTTAAGTAGGTACTCGTAATTACTTAGTTTGGAAATTTAAAAAATTAAAATCAATTAGATCATGTTATTTAATTTACTTGTTTATCTACACAGGTAAATCTCGCGACAAGCTTTTAATTTTGTACACCAATATTTTATATGGCTTGGAGCAACGGAGCTTAACTCGAATTCGTATTCTCAGCAAGTCCTTTCATTTGATACCCATATTGTAGGAAAGCAAAAAAACTTAGTCCGCCATCTTTAGAAGTCCACCATATTATATTTACAGTGACGTCACTTTATTTTTCTAGTTATTCTCAGCAATCTCTTACATTTGATACCCATATTGTAGGAGTGTATTAAAAATAACTAGTCCGCCATCTTGGGTGTTCCGCCACGTTGGATTTAGAATGACGTCACTTTATTTTTCGAGTTATTCTCAGCAAGCCCTTTCATTTGATACCCATATTGTAGGAGTGCATTAAAAAATAACTAGTCCGCCATCTTGGTGGTGTGTGGTGTTCAAATTAAACGTGTATGCAATATTTTAGCTCAATCGGTTGAAGATATCTGCTTCAAAAATGAGTTGCAAGAGTCCACCCGAACAAACATAGAACTTACATTGCAAGTTAAATAAAAGCTTGTAAAATACAATGTGGTGGTGCAGTGAAATTGGACAAAATAAATTGCAAAACAAAGTTATATTTTTTATCATTTTTTCCTGATCCTTAATCCTAGTCCTTTCCTTTTAGAAGTACTTAATAAAATTTTATTTAACATATCATCTGCTAACGGTACTTTTAAGCTAAACTGACTTTTAATTGAGTTTATCAAGATAAAAATAAATCGGGGTCCTCCGGTACGGGGGCCTCGGGGATCGGGGCACTCAGGGAATATAATACCCATAAAGGCGTGGGTCTTCTGCGCTGTCGTTGGACGTTTTCAGGAAGCCATGTTGTGGTGGCCTAGTATAATAGTACAAAAATAAAGCCGCTTTTCATGTAGGTATGTCTATACTAAGAGCTCAGCCACTAATGAGAAACAATTACTTTTTCTATTGTTATCGAACCTAATAAGCTTGCCAAACAGACGAGGGCCTAAACTACATAATGGATTTTGATGCGATTGTCACCGTCATTTAGAGAATTTATTTCGGAAGATTAAAGTATGTGTATTACATCCATAAAATAATTATTAAACATAATAACAAAATCCCGAAGTATTGTCATCAAAGGCTTGCGAAACAGGAGCGAGCGGGTCGCTCGTGCTATATATTTAAGCACTTATAGTTTGCAAGTACAGGCTACACAGGGTGGATGTACCAACGTCAGTCGACGAGTATTGATCGGCAGTCTATTGCATATTTCAATTAAAACCTGCGCAGTAGGTACTCTAAACCAAGTAATTTATTGAATGGTTCATTTAATTATTTAGCGGCTATCCATGTCATAATGTGGCCTGAAAAAGCTTGATTAAATAAGGTCTGCATATGATTTAAGGAACATGATCCCAATAGGATCATGATAATTACTAAACTTGAATTGCTGATGTTATTCTTTCGAAAACAGACTTGGAAACAATACAATTTTTATATAGTAGAACACTACTGGTTTAAGATATCTAATTATAAAACAACGTTAACGTTAATGTAGATTTTCTCATTACTTTCCGTAGAAATAGGACATTTTGCTATTAGATTCAGCCTAGGTAATAAAAACAAAAAAAAAAAAACGAAACAGAATACGACTGACGAATTCTAAACATAAAAATATAGTCTAGACAATTTCAATGAAAATAATAACGTACCTAGTAGGAGAGAGTTTAAGAACATCTGGGCACCAAGCCACGGCCAATTGGCCCGTAGTGAAATCTGTTTACAAAGAATAGGGTCCAAGATCTTTTTGAAACTATGCCTTAGTTTCAAACAGATCTTGGGCCCTATAAAGTCAGATATTAGGCATAATACACACTCAATGTATTCGCCAGGTTGGAGAGATCTCGAAGTTCATCTCCATAAGTGCGTGGTTCTTCTCCGGTCACTTGTTCCTTAATGCCGGTGAGACGCAACTGCAACAACAAGCATTACATTTAATATGACGTTCACCAAACCATAGTCTTTGAATATATAATGAATTAGGGACTGCTGCCTCAGGAACTGCGAGACCCTCTTCGCACCAGCTGGAGGTGCTATATTTCCTATTGAATCGTGATTTAGCGAATAGTCCGGTGATTTCTTTACGGCCGAGTCCCTTACCTGTTGTGATGGCAGACCATGCCAGTAACCAAAATGTATGTATTCACAATACCAATATTTACTATACAAATATACGTATATTCATCAAATCACCCACCGATCCCATAGTTCCCGTGGGTGTCGTAAAAGGCGACTAAGGAAGACCGCAGAATGGGCAGCAGCGTTCTCTATGCATTACACCATCATACCATACTGCGATCGCCAGCCCGCCTGCCAAGCGTGGCGATTATGGCAAACCCCCCCCCCCCAAAGGAGGAGGCCTATGTCCAGCAGTGGACGTCTTTCGGCTGAAATGATGATGATGATGATGATGACCCACCGACACCGATTTTGTGATACATTTCGGGCATATAGAGCTCGGCTTTTTCCCTGCCGAACATGTGATATTCTGTTTGCTGAACTATCGGCGTTATACCCACAAAAGGAAATTCTACGTTGGAGTCAAAGAAACCAACTAGTTAGATATTTCGTACGGAGGTATCATAATTTCAGCCGAAAGACGTCCACTACTGGACAACCCCTGAACGCACACTGTTGAGCGACTGCCTACCTTCTAGTAAACTTAACGCTCATTTGCTACAAGGTCGACATATCTCAAAATTGCTGATATTTTAGTTAATAATAAAGTTGTGTTGTAGCAAATGAGCGTCATCTGCTAACACCAAAACCAATTTTTCCATGGGGAATTGCTCGCTGGTCCCCAGCGGAGCCTGGGGACCAGCGTGCAGTTCCCCAGTGACCCATCCTTGGGGTCACCATCCTTGATTAATCTCGAAGTTCATTGCACGATCGAGTTCTGTCGAAGGATTACATTTCAGTAACTGTACAAACTAGCAATAAAACGAATTAATTGAAAGTCCATATATCATTTGATATGAACTGACCTTCCATCGAGCATACAGGATCGACTTTGTGCAGGAGTACTTCATCAACATATTCAACTTGAAGCTGCGCCAGAGACACCTTAACACTCTCAACAATGTGTTTTCGAGAGAGGCCTCTTTCATCCGACCTGTTATTAGTATGAGCAAACCTAGTAAATGGAGAGTTTACAGTATGTTAGCAACTAGCGAGCGGGAAGCACATCGAGTGAAGCGTCGGTGATTCGTTGTGTGCGCAGCAAGTACCATATCAGCAAAGTCAAAGCTTGCACCACTCATCTTTACATTGTACAGAATACAATTACTCATTGGGCGCTATTCTAAAAATGTAATAGGGTATATTAGTAGATACAGGGCGACAACACCAATATGCTGAGATAGGCAACCAAGAAATCCTCTAACACAGAAGGAATGTCAGCACTCAGCAGGCTATAATATCTACATCATGAAATGCAAAGGAATCGATTAGTCATAAATGATCGGTTTTCGGTAACCGTCTTGATATGAAGGAAGGCCTCTTTATGATGAATTCCTTCTTCAGAAAACGTGAGCATAGAAAGTGGACCTGGCAGACCCCGGATGGTGCAACTAAAAATGAGATTGACTTCATTATGTCGACGAAGAAGCAAGTATTCAATGATGTCTCTGTGATCAACGCGGTGAAAACCGGAAGTGATCACCGTATGGTAAGAGGCACATTGAACTTAAATATCAAGCTAGAAAGATCTCGACTGATGAAGTCTACGCTCCGTCCAGCACCGATCCAGATCCAAAACCCCGAGAGCTTTCAGCTCGAACTCCAGAATCGTTTCGAATGCCTAGGGAGCTCCGTGGACGATTATAACGATGGGTTCGTGGAAACTGTCCATACGGTCGGGTCTAAGATCTTCAAGACCCTCCGTATGAATTCAAAAAAGAAGCCCTCTGATCCTACTTTGCGGCTCATGAAGGAGAGGCGCGATATGATCCTGCAGTCTACGGATGATGCGCTAAATTACCGGGAACTCAATAGACGGTTCTCTAAGGCCTTGAAAAGCGATCTTCGCCGCTTTAATACAGATCGTATTAAGGATGCGATAGAGCGAAATAAAGGCTCCAAGGTCTTTGCTAGAGATCTGTCTTTTGGGCAGAGCCGGCTTACGAGACTGAAGACCGATGATGGCAGGATCGTATCCGACAAACCTGAGCTGTTGAGAGAGATCGAGAGGTTCTATGGACAGTTATACACGTCAACAAATAACCCCGCTATGAATCTGACAAACGACCCAAGAGCTAGATTGACCCGGCTCTATACCGAAGTCATCCCGGACGTCAGCCTGTACTAGATTAGGATGGCTCTGAAGCAGCTCAAATACGGTGATGACGGAATTACGGCCGAGTTGCTGAAGGCCCGCGGAAAACCCTTTCTGAAGGCTCTTCAGAAGCTGTTTGGTTCCGTCATACTCGAGGGCAAAACACCACAGGCATGGAACAGAGGTGTGGTGATAATTTTCTTTAAGAAGGGCGATAATGCCCTCCTTAAGAATTATAGGCCCATCTTACTCCTGAGCCATGTCTACAAGCTGTTTTCGAGAGTCATCACGAACCGTCTCGCGCGCAGGTTTGACGACTTCCAGCCTCCCGAACAAGCCGGATTCCGTAAAGGCTTTAGCACCGTAGACCACATACATACGCTGCGACAGGTTATACATAAGACCGAAGAGTATAACCTGCCTCTCTGCTTAGCGTTTGTGGACTACGAGAAAGCCTTTGATTCGATCGAGACATGGGCTGTGCTGCAGTCTCTTCAACGGTGCCAGATCAACTATCGGCACATCGAAGTGCTGAAGTGTCTGTACGAAAACGCCACTATGTCAGTCAGACTCCAGGATCAGGCCTCGAAACCTATCCTTCTGCAGCGAGGTGTGAGACAGGGAGACGTTATTTCTCCGAAACTGTTCACCGCTGCACTGGAGGATGTCTTCAAGGTTCTGGACTGGAAAGGGGCTGGCATCAACATCCATGGCGAGTACATAACTCACCTTCGGTTTGCCGACGACATCGTAGTCATGGCTGAGACTATGGAGGACCTCAGTACAATGCTCGATGACCTCAGTAGAGCCTCCGAAAGAGTGGGTCTTAAAATGAACATGGACAAAACGAAGGTCATGTCAAATGCCCATGTAACACCCACTCTCATAATAATCGGAGACTAACACTCGAAGTCGTGGACGAGTACGTTTACCTAGGACAAACTGTCCAGTTAGGTAGGTCTAACTTCGAGAAAGAGGTCAATCGACGAATCCGACTCGGCTGGGCAGCGTTCGGGAAGCTACGCAATATCTTCTCGTCCCACATACCGCAGTGTCTCAAGACGAAAGTCTTTGACCAGTGTGTGTTGCCAGTGATGACATATGGAACTGAAACGTGGTCGCTCACAATGGGCCTTATAAGAAGGCTAAAAGTCACCCAAAGGGCAATGGAGAGGGCTATGCTTGGAGTTTCCCTGCGTGATCGAATCAGGAATGAGGAGATCCGCAGGAGAACCAAGGTAACCGACATAGCCCGAAGAATTGCCAAACTTAAGTGGCAGTGGGCAGGGCACATTGCTCGCTGAACAGATGGCCGATGGGACCGAAGGGTTCTGGAGTGGCGACCGCGTACCGGAAGACGTAGCGTTGGAAGGCCTCCCACAAGGTGGACCTATGACCTTGTGAAGGCCGCAGGAACCCGTTGGTTACGGGAAGCACAGGACCGGTCGAAGTGGAGGTGCTGGGGGAGGCCTATGTCCAGCAGTGGACGTCTTTCGGCTGAAATGATGATTATGATGATGATGATCGGTTTTGCTAATTACACATCTAGCCTAGAAACATTAATCTATAGAAATCTCACTTCATTTTAATTACTCCTCATTCCACGATGAACATCTAGAAAAGTAAGTGCAAATCATCTATATGTTGTAAGTCGTGCGATTAATCAATCTATGTTCTATGGTATGGTATAGTCAGGTAAAACTAAAACTAGAGCTTACTTGGTGCTCCAATATATTTTTGTGGTGATAATGATGCTCGTCCTCCTTACGTTACGTTTCTTTAATACCTTGCCGAGTTCTGCTTCCCCTTTTGCTATTACACGATACATTTTATTATTTACGTCCGAAATTATTACAAAATCAGTAAAAAATAGTAACAGAGCCTAATGATGACCGTAATACATCTCGAGGGTTATTCTGCTCTGCGAGATTAGCTACAACCATTTATTTATTTTGTGATGGTTCAAACCTAATAAAATCTAAAATGAACCCCAATTATGTCGAACACGAACTAAAGAATTGACCACTAAGCGATTTTAATTACAACATATTTAAAACAACACATCTTTAAGAGTTAAGTAGGTAAATTAAAAAATAATTCCGCGCGAGTCCTTTATTCCGAGTTCCGCTTTGTTCAGGGCAATCGGTAAGACAAGGATAAAGTATAAACACCTACTAAAAGTGGCAAAACAGAGTTACGTAACTATTCCCGAGATGGCACCTACCACCGCAATGTGCTTCAGATAAATCAAAGAAATTGATTCCATTCTCCAGGGCAGTCATAATGACGTCGTCGGCGCATTCTTCATTCAGTATGGCCCATATCCCTCGGGCGATTTTAGGCACCCTTAGGCCGGACTTCCCTAAGTTCTTGTACCGCAGTCCTGGGGTCATCACCATTGTATGAGGTATTATGTGTCATGGTAGTGACTACTGCAGGTACTGTTCATTGCAGTTTTGGTTTTCTTGTGTAAAGAGATAGTAGTGCCCAACGAGTAAATATGATTCTATTAGCATATCGTCCCACAGTTGACACCAGTTGTGATGAGTGAGATAGAGCGCCTGCTGGCAAACAAGCCGCAACGCCCGCCTATGTAGTCGACACTAGCGATGCGCAACCAGCAGAACAACAACACCGTCCGGGTTGATATCACGTGAGCACCCTTGATAACTGAATCTTGTTTAGTTACGTGTGTTATTTAAAGCCTCGTATTCATGGTATTTCTTCTGAATATGGGGCTTTTGTTCTACATGTACCTACTGTTACCCAACAGGGGCGCCACCACGTCGGGGGCCGGCTCGCCGAAGCCTGAAGGCGAGATCGTGGAGGCCGAAGTCTCTACCCCCGGTAAGGAGCCCGGACGGGGCTTCTGTGAGATTCAGTGACCGTGGTGGCGCGGAAGCACTGACTCTGCTTCCAAATCTAGTAGATCAGAGGTAGTATTTATCATTATTATGTTTATTTTGATTCGGCTGTAACTATTCTACAACGTTGTCTTTCTATCACCAGGAATCTCTTAAGGACAAGGAAAGAGAAAAAGAAAAGGATTTCAAACCGACATTCATCTTGAAAAACGCCGGGGAAGTCATCAAACGTACTAGTATGTTCCACCTTCATATTTCCTTCAGCTGTAACAATAATTTTCTGGAACTAATGACATATTTTTTGTGTGTTTAGAGCAAAACGGAGTATCCACTGATGTCGTGATATAAGTGTCATCGTTGAAAGGTAAGCAACCTGCTAGCGGGGGCAGTAAGGTGAAGAAGTCCAAGTCTGACCAGGCGCGTCCGCGGTCTTCCTTCATACAAAGGTCCTCTTCAGGACAGTTGTCCATCGGCAGAGACCGCAGGAAATCGCGTCTGGACTTGAACTCGCCAGATCTGCGGATCAGATCTGGCGAGTTCAAGTCCAGACGCGTAATTTTGATTGCTTGACCGTAGGAGTACATGTTATATACTAATACCTGTGCATACCTATACCAACACGAAACGTCTCCAGACATCTGTAAATGTGTAGAAATAAATGTCATTGATAAGTTCCAGGGGCTCGTTATTTTTAATGTTTGTGGATGTATTAGTGTTACGCAGCCCCTGGGGCTTGTCTCGAAGGTACACTTGTTTCTACATCGACAGATAATATAATAATTAGCCTCCATAACCAACATCCTACCGCCGCACGAAGTAAATTTCCATACACTGTCTTGTTCTAATGGTTCTAATGATTAGTCATTGTGCTCAAAATGGCCTCATTAACAAGTTAACTAAAATTTTTGTAATATCAATATATTGAAAAAATCTGCTCTACAGGTATTGTCAAAGGCATCGAGTTAAAGTAAATGGACTTTAACTGATTGAGAAAAGTCTGTGATGGTAGAGATTTATGGAACGTATTTCTTATGCAAGTAGGTATCTTGTTAATAAAATATGTTTGTAGTACCCTGGTAGAGAAAAAAAATCAGCTGATTCATACAAAAGTTCAATACCTACTTAACCAAAATGTATGAAACAGCTGATTTTTTTTCGTGATGTCAGAGTTGGTTCCATAGAGAAAGTTGTTCAACAGAACACCCTTTAAAAATTTGGAACAGGTAAAAAAATCATCCAGAGTCCGTGTTCATGTTCATAACGCTTGGTGCTGAAGCTACAACTGCGCTTGTCTCGGGCTTGTAACCGGATTTTCAAACTTGAAGATAACACCGTCTTACTTATGTCGAGATATATCATGTTTTCTACACTGCATAGAAGTGCTGTGTGTACATTGTCCTTAATAAATATGGTACCATGGTTATGCAAGGAGCGAATTCTAATTTTTTTAAATTTATTTCAACGAAACTAAATATTATGGACGTAAAGAACTATAAAATTACATTTAACACTTTTATTGTTGCAAGTTTTCGATACTCCAGGCATAATTTCCCAGCGTATCAGGTTTTTTTTAAATTATCAAATTAAATACTTACTGAATGACATCTATGTCGGTCGAGGGCAAATCCGGAAATGCCTCCTAAGAGGCATTTTTGAGGCTTTCTTAACTTTGCCGATGATGTGATGGAGAATGATCATTCTAAGGCTGGATATTGATTGATAAAACGGTATTACGTTACGTTCTATACGTTTTTCAGGTTCCTGATCAATGTAAATTCTTAATTTACCCTTCATTTATGATAGATATATAAGATGATATTAATTTTAACTTTAAAACATTTAAAGAAAAATACAACTAAAGTAAAAAAAAAACTACTAAAAATATTAAAACCCGGTAAAAATATAAAAATGATAAAACTAGTTATAAATAGGTATGTAAAAGAAAATATATTTTCTTAAATTAAATTACAAAAAATATAAAAACATATACTTAGCTATATTAGGTAAGGAAAAACAATAAAAAGTAAAAAAAAATATAAAATACAAAAATGAAACATTAACATAGTCGCTTCTTGTATTACGTTCATGGTACAGTCGGTGGCCAACATTATCTGACCCACTTGAGTGATAGCGAATTTGAACCTTATCGTGAACATTTGGAATACCCCGTGCAAGCATTTCGATAAATAATTTTGTTAAGCGATTTTAATAATTATGTTGTTGTTGTTAAGGTTGAAAGGCTAATAAGTTTCACGACTACTAAAAAAAAACCAAGGCGAGGGTGGATGAATAAAAAAAAATATCGCGCATCAGTAACATTTTAAAGTTGTCTACGGTTAATAGCTAAATTCCGTGATTCATTTTAATAGCTGGTTGTGATTGTGCGATAATGAACTTTATGAAAATATACGATAAGGTTCAAATTCTTTAGAATATTGCTTCTATCATCCCAACTAAGGTCAAATTTCAAGACATATTACTACAGTTGAGTTGGTCTCGTGGTCAATTAGGCAGGTCGATAGTCGTCGGTGCCTGCGTTCGAAACCAAGAAAATCCTAACTAAGCTTTTTGTAGCAATGTTTTGTTTTTAATTATTATCTGATTTTCACTTTTTTTAACGAACGAAATCGAGAAATATCTTTTTAAATGGGCAGTTTGTATAGGAATGAAACAAAATCATTGCAAGTACCTAATAAAAATGTTTATTATTTCATTAAAATATACATAAGTCAGATAAAGTAAGTAAATGCTCATAGTTCAAAATTATTACATTTTATACCTAATATCATATTCAAACCTAACCATTTATAAACATTTAAAAAAGTCATGCTAATGCTTGGAAGTTTATTATCGAGAAAACATTGATGTATAAATGCGAGAAAATGAATGAATTTGTGAAATGTTTTACAGATTTATAGCTAAGTATAAAATTATGTAGTGAACCAACATGTTATTTAAATAGAAAAATGCATTTCCATTTATAACAATAACATCACCACAGAATCTGCAACTTTTAATGGTTTAGCATTCATTCAATTGAGCATTTACTTACATAATGTGTTTCAAAATACTTATAAGTAGATTAGTTAGTAGCGGAGTGGCGCACCGTCTCCTTCTATAACTTGCTGTAAGTGGCCACGCATACCGCAAACCATGTTCCAACACAAATCTTTTCCTCTCATGTGCTCCTATGTCGATGATACGATCTCAGCCAAATTGTTTTTATTTCGCACTTTGGATGTGTCCCAATTAAAAATCATTTGACCCCATAGATTTTCTATAGGGTTCAAATCGGGAGTTTTAGATGGCCAGTTAATAACAGTTACACCTTCTTGAGCAGCTAACCAATTCTTCACAATGCCTGCGCGGTGGATGGAGCAGTTATCTTGCACGAAGTAAATATCTGTATTTGGATAGGCAATTCGCACAGTCGGTAGCAGGACGTCAAGCAGAATCTCCAAATACTGACTACTATTAAATCGATCACCAACTTCTACTAATTGATCAGCTCCCATAGACGACATTCAGCCAGCAATGTTTTGTATAGTCATTACGTTGCGACATGACTCCACCGGATATCTGTGATTACACCAAATTCATTAAAAATACTTTTCACGATTTACGTCAAACGTTTTAGAAATGTTTGTGCGCAGTCACTGTTTAGGCGTAGGTAGACTGACTTATGTCACTTAGATCAATTTAGTATCCATCTACCCCACGAAGTAAACTTTTACTTCGTCCTACTCATTTGTTTTTTTAATTTACCCACTTGTTTTCAAGACAAGTTGTTAGGCAAAAATCATATTGGTCGTTCTTAAATAATGCAAGAAATATTGTAGAAATCATAAATGAAAACAAATAAAAAAAAGAAATTGATAATAGATGGATTGTGTTTTCGAACCTACATGTTGTTCGTCGCCAATCCAGCATCGAACCGCGAAGCCACAATGACTTGTTGAGATTACGCGAAATTAAAGATTGTGTAGTAAGTATTGCCGTGTTACTTAAAAGCTTTTCAACTTTAACGACAAGAAGAGAATGATTAAAATGGCTTAACAAGATATCGGGTGAGTCAGGCAATGTTGGGTGGGTCAGACAATGTTGGTCACCGACTGTACCAGTAGTTGTCCTGTTGGTGTGCTTCGTACTAGGTAAGTAGAGAGACCATCAAAATGATGAGTTTAGTTCCCCATGCGTCCTTTTTCAAATAATATAGGTTTTAATTATTTTAATAATGTAAAAATTTCATGAGATACACCAGATATACCTCCAAAACGTTGTACATAAAAAATATGTATTAGGATTATTTGTAAATCAAACAGATGTCGTCCAAAGATATATTTATTATTTTTAAGACGTAGGTATTAATATTTATATTAATGATATGATTTTATTAAATCAATCAAATTAGTTTACGGTTACATTAAATCATTATTAGATTATATGCAGATGTGTTGCTCTATAGCTTCGTAAGCCCGCAAATCTTCAGAGTCTCGTACCTGTCAGGCAACCCATATACCTCAATAGGCGAATACAGTGTCGCGATGCAGCTGAGAAGGCAACATCGGTGGAATGGAAAAGGCTTAGTTGGAAACATCTTCGGGAATAAAAGTAACCAGTCGAGAACGGGGCAAAATACTCATTATTTATATCTATTAGAGTTTTAAAAATTTAGAACTGTAGTTCTTCGGAAACTCTTAACTTCACCAACTCTAGAGAGTGTGTGTTACAGTGTGTTACAGTGTAACTACAGTGTAGTAATTAATTAATTTAATACTTTACAATAATCCAATATTTTACCTATTTAACATAAAACAGTTAAGAAATTGGAAAAATTCTTTCCCCTCACTTGATAGTTTTAAATGCCATTGGATATGATGAGAATGAGATTCTTCTTTTAAGGATTTCCGAATCACCACCCTACTATAATAGAATTACAATCATTATAACTTAATTCAGTATTCCATTACATACCTCAGGACAAATGTACACTTCATTTGTCATGAGGTATGTAATGGAAGAGGAGTGAACTAGTAATATGTATATACAGCATAACAATTATCTTTAGATATGTTATACAAGTTAATTAAATGTACCTATAGGTATGTTACTGATTACCGGATAAAACCGTAATTATGAACACAATCATTATTACTAAATAAGTTGACATTTTGCCACACGCAGGTAGATAGAGGCAGAATAAAAGTAGTAGATAAAATCATAGATAATATATATGCTATGGAAGTTAAATAGACACCTGTCTGTCTATGTTACTGGAGAATTCAACTCACTTAATATATTTATATCTTATCTAACATAATACAAAAATACATACCTAGTAGTGAAATAAGTGCATATGTTACTGGGAAGATTATCTTGTCTGATAAAATATGAAAGTAATCCATAGCAATTATATTATGTGTCTATGTTATCACACGGTCACACCGTGTCCGTGCAAGGTAATGACATCACAAATCAACTGGCAAGTATAGATTTAGGTATAGTTTAACTATTTCAATTTAATATTGGTGCCTTAACTGTCATAATAATGTAGACTAATAAGTAAACGGAAATGATTGTCTGTTTAACAATCAATAATATCGAACGAAACATACTGCACAGCACAGTTAACATAATGCTGTATAAATTGATGTCATATTATATTCTAGTACTAGCTTCCGCCCGCGACTCCGTCCGCGCGGATGTCGGTCTTCGCGTGGATGGTTTATTTCTCCATTTTGAGTAACTCTGACAATGACATCTTATAAATATCTATTGGACCCAAATACGGCTAAGCCTATAATAATTAAGGAGATCCCTCTATTGAGCTACTGCTGTTGAGCTCGCGTTCTGTAGTAAATATTTTTTTCATAGTAATTCCGACCTTGATAAGTAGCATGTAGCAGTAAATTACTGACAGTGACGAAAAGTTTGCAATAATAAAAAAGTGATCGTGACAATGCGACAGAAAGTTAATTGAGAGCTTCAGCATACACAACATTGTTAGTGAGCTCGTCCGGAATATGAACATGAAGATTTCTTGGACTGCTCACACGGGAAAGAGCTACGTAAAGTTGCCCGTGTGAAAAACAACTCGCGATAAGATCTACGCCAGCAACTCCTAGGGTCTGACCTTGAGCGTTATTTATTGTCATGGCGTAACACAAAGCTACAGGAAACTGTATTCTCTTAAATTGAAATGGAAAATTATCTACTGCGGGTAATGCAACGTGTGTTCGCGGTTCTACAGAACAACGTCTATGAATAAAACTGAAAAATAAGATTTTTTTTCTACGTATTTTTCCAGGATAAAAAGTATCCCATTTTATGCCCAGGATAATAAGGTATAATTATACCAAGTTTCATCGAAATCGAACCGTTAGTTTTCACGTGATGCCTGCATATACAGACAGACAGACAGACAAAAATTTTTTTAATCACATATTTGGGTTTGGTATCGATCCAGCAACACCCCCCGCTATTTATTTTTTCAATATTTTCAATGTACAGAATTGACCCTTCTACAGATTTATTATACGTATAGATAATAAGTGGGTAAAATAAATGTGTATTTAACCATCAATACGTGTATGTTACTTGCCATGTCTGAATGTTAAATATAAGTGAAATACATGTCGTTTAACATATATAATCAATATTATATTCTATGTGTAGAACGAGTAGTCAGTTGGACCGATGTTCGTGTTTAACTTAATCATAACTCATCCATATATTGGACGCTCACGTTTACAGCCGGAGCACAGCTACTTTCTAATAATCTAATTGCTTAATGTTTAAGCCAGAAACATGTAATACAATCTTACTTCAATAAAATATTTATAACTGTGATTTAATTCTTTAATTTTTTGCCATCTTTTGTTTCCCTGAAAACCCGTGAGGACATTCCTTGTATTTTAGACGGGCTCAGACATTTATCGTGTTTTACAACTTGGATCAAATGAGTCTAGTTTTAAATCTAGATGTATGACAGAGGGCGTTCTTGAAAAAATGATTCCCCATAATCAGCTTAGGTTCATGCCTTTGATGAGATGAGAAACGTTTTGACAATGCACGGATATTGCATAACCACACTCACACACACACACAAACACTGCTATTCTGCTGCTCTGATGCGACAAGAGAAGCCTGGTGGTCTACTGTAAGATTTAGGAACTGCTGGAGTCGAGGGATGGTTACAGGAACTGGAATAGGTAAATATATAGTTTGTAACATCAACGATTTCACGCATTTGTATCATTATGATTATGACATTTGTAGGACTAACACTTAAGAGTCCTAGAACGTAACCGTGATAGGTAAATGGTAAGCCGTAAGGTCCTTAATTTATTGAACATACAAAGAACTTGACATCATCAATTGTGTTGTTCTTTTACCTGGCATAACATCCTTAAATATAGAATGGTATGAATCAGAAGTAATCAGAAGATTGCGTCCAGTGCATTCAATTCTATACGCGAGTGACGTAGCCAGCTATTAACATATTGTGTGGGCCATCCGTACGTGGACAACACAAGATGTGACTACACCGGTAACTGGCCAATTAGCCAACCTCATCCCTCCAATGGGTCAGTCCGAGATCCTTCCAAGGATAAATATAGAACCGTTCCAGCTACAAGTTCCGCTCGGTAAATGCCTATTATATACCGAGATGGAGTTTAAGTGTCATAGTGGACGGACGCGCGACCTCACTCAGTGCTCACACAAACCAAATCATGACGCTAATATATTTCGACTGGCTGGACTATCTCGTCTTCGGAGGGATGCTCCTCTGCTCCGCCCTCATCGGGGTGTACTTCGCATTCTTCGCGAGCAAAAAACAGAATACCACTTCTGAATACCTTATGGGCGGGAAGACCATGGGGATGTTCCCCATATCAATGTCGCTGATAGCCAGGTACCTATGTTTGTTACTAGCCATGCCAATGGTTCTCACAATATCTGTAGATTATCTTGCGAATGTGATGTTTCCTAAACCAGTATTATTATTATTTCTAGTTATATTTCGGGTATCTCGTTGCTGGGCCTGCCAGCTGAAATGTATACGTATGGAACACAACTGTGGACGATAGTACTCTCGGAATGGGCGGTCTCACTCACCATTGCCATTGTTTACCTGCCTGTATTTTATAATTTGCAGATCACTTCAACGTATGAGGTATTAAACTTTACGAACTAACATTATTATTTGTGCTGCAATTGTGTCATTCTATCAAAGAAAAATATATATTTAGTGAACTCATTGATTTCTACGAAAACAATAACATTGTCATGCGATTTCATGCATTCATTTATTGTTTTATGTCATGTTTTCAGTATTTGCGATTAAGATTTAATCAAAAGGTGCGACTTTTGGGATCAATAATATTTATTATTAAAATGATGCTGTACATACCTATTGTAATTTATGTGCCGGCTCTGGCATTCAGTCAAGGTATTATATTTCTTTCAGTTCTTACAAGTATGCTTCCGCGCATTAAGATTACTGACGTATATCCTTTCTTTGCAGTGACTGGTATTAACTTACATTTAATCACGCCCATCGTGTGCCTCGTGTGTATATTTTATACAACTCTTGTAAGTACGTCGATTTGCCGTTCATCTCAATGTTGACCCTATTCTATACCCCGCCAGTAACAAATAAATGACTATAGTCTAGAACCGTCTTACAACGAGGTCAACTATATCAGACATTGTTACATTATCCGGACACATGATACAAAATAGTTGTAATAGTTGAGTATTACCTCGTTCTCCTATTTCGCAGGGAGGGCTTAAAGCTGTAGTATGGACAGACACTCTGCAAACAGTACTTATGTATTTTGGCGTAATATTTGTGCTTGGCTACGGTACGTGGCGTTTAGGCGGGATATCAAACGTGATTGATATAAACAAAAAGGGAGATCGACTCGACTTTTTCAAGTGAGTAGGTTGCTTGAAGTTCTGTGTTTTGTTTGAACAAGATTGTTTATTTTTGGCTTGCTTGCAGCATGGACGTGGACCCCACTATCCGGCACACTTTTTGGTCGACTGTGTTCGGTAACTACTTCAGCTGGCTTGCTTCGTGCTCGGTCAATCAGGCCATGGTGCAGAGATGTCTAGCCTTGTCTTCGTTAAGACGAGCTCGAATGTAAGTGTTGTGTTGTGTTGTCGATTAACTAAGCTGGTAGTACAACTTACTAAACGATGCGATTTATTAAGTTCATATTTTCATGGCTTGTTAAGTTAATCTTGGCGATCATTAATTTTTTTTTTTGAGATCTTTAGACGGACACTTTGTATTCCTAAAGCTGTGAACCAAATTGAAAAAAAAAACATTTTTTACCCATGGAAGATTGGGTTGCAGCTTTAGATGCATCTTATAGGTAGCATATATCAAGTATATTAAAGAATGTTTATTTTTATTTTAGAACGATATTTATAATGGCAGCGGGTATATTCATCATAGTATCGTTATGTTGTTACACTGGCCTGGTGATCTACGCTACTTTTGCGGAGTGTGACCCCTTGTCCACGGGGGCTATAAGGAAGAGCGATCAACTGTTACCTTACTTCGTTATGACCATCACAGGCTCTATTCCTGCACTGCCTGGCATCTTTATGAGCGGAGTCTTTAGTGCCGCACTGAGGTAATAGTATGCTATAGTTTTTCAATCAGAGTAAATATAATTTATGTTTTAACAAGTGACCGATGAGTTCCCATCTACAAAAATGACGAACCTCCATAACCTCCAACATGCATCCCCTATTTAGGGGGAATGCATTTTCAAAGATCTTTCCTGAGTGCTCACCTTAGTTACAATATGAACTCTTGTGCACAGGCTTCGGTTTAGCGGTTTAGGCAGTGCGTTATCCGACAGTGAGTGAATGAATTTAAGATTAAGTAGATTTTGCCTTCGGATTAGTGGGTAGATAGATAGGCTGCCAGCAAGATAGACCTGCGACCTGGTGAAGGTTACGGGATGACCGCTCGCTGTGGCACTGCAGGCACTGTACTGTGTGTAGGGGGAGTGCTATTACGCGAACTACCGACGTCTTATGTTGAACGATGACGATAAATCGGGTATTCGAGTGTTAGTGTCAATTTGACAATATTTAAATAAAAAATAATAGTATTTATTGACATAAAATAAAATGTACACAAATCTTGGAATTCTCTGACTCCTGCTCTAATTATGCACTGTGTTGCAGTCCGGAACCAGTGCCCTCCCGTAACAAAAAGACGCAATTTTGTTGTTTTATGACAAGACATAAAAATTATACTTAATAAGAAAACAATAAAAGAGACTTTCTACTTTAAGGAAATGTATAAACCAAGAACGAAAAAATAAACATAGTTCTAAAAATTACAAAGTTCTTCTGGCGTGAAAAGTGTGTAGTTAGTAGGTACATAATGTGTCACTGTGAATTTGACATTTGTGTGTGTGTTTGTATTTGTGATTTTGGTTTGATAGGAAGCGGTTCTACAGTTTCTAAGAATAACAAATGAAAGGTTATTAGAACTCATACTCGAACCACATTACAAAGATATCAGTAGGTAGACCGCAGATATTACTCTCTCGTATTCCTAAAACGATCTGACTATAGCAAACACCGAGTAATATCACGAAATCTAAAAAACTTTAGAAGCACTAAAAGAGCCTACAAGGAATTGTCACACCATAAGAAATGGATATAAAAGACGAAGACCAGGAAAGGTGTTATAGGCCATGCCACTAAATTCTACAAAGAGGGAAGATGATAATAATGAACTATACGAATAGAGTTGCAACCAACCAAGAGCAAATCCAGTCGAACCAATACAAGAAGTAGAAGTGTACACACACATAAAGACACTTAAAAACGAAAAAAGTCCTGGGCCAGATGGGCTAACGAACGAAGTCATAAAATTAGGTGCCCCCACCTTAGTCTACCACTTGACACAACTTTTGAATATGGTATTAAACACCGAAACGGTACCGACGCAATGGTGTACATCCGACATAATATTCCTTTATAAAAAAAACCGGGCAAGAGCGAGTCGGACTCGCGCACCGAGGGTTCCGTAACATCCGGGTTTATGCATAAGGTTTATGTTTATGAAATTAAATGTTTATTTTTTATTTTTGAGTTGATTGAACGAATGGTAAATTGTGGTTTACGATTTATGACGTATTAAAAAAAAACTACTTACTAGATCTCGTTCAAACCAATTTTTGGTGGTAGTTTACATAGTAATGTACATCATATATTTTTTTTAGTTTTATCATTCTCTTATTTTAGAAGTTGCAGGGGGGGGGACACACATTTTACCACTTTGGAAGTGTCTCTCGCGCAAACTATTCAGTTTAGAAAAAAATGATATTAGAAACCTCAATATCATTTTTGAAGACCTACCCATAGATACCCCACACGTATGGGTTTGATGAAAAAAAAATTTTGAGTTTCGGTTCTAAGTATGGGGAACCCTAAAATGTATTGTTTTTTTTCTATTTTTGTGTGAAAATCCTAATGCGGTTCACAGAATACATCTACTTACCAAGTTTCAACAGTATAGTTCTTATAGTTTCGGAGAAAAGTGGCTGTGACATACGGACAGACAGACAGACAGGCAGACAGACGGACAGACAGACAGATATGACGAATCTATAAGGGTTCCGTTTTTGCCATTTGGCTACGGAACCCTAAATAGGGAATTTAACCCATTAGACATAGGCAACTACAGACCAATCAGTCTACTGGCCAGCCTTTATAAACATTTTACGTCTATCATACTAAACCGGATTGCTGGAAATATTGGAAAGTTCCAACCAGTAGATCAGGCAGGCTTTCGCTCAGGATTTAGTACAACTGACCATATTCACACAGTAAAACAACTAATAGAAAAATACAACGAGTTCAACAAACATCTTTATATCGCCTTTGTCGACTACAGCAAAGCCTTTGACAGTATTAGCCATAGCTCAATCTGGAAAGCACTGAAAGCTTCGAACGTAGATGATAAATACATAAATACCATAAAATACATATATTCAAATTCTATAAGCACCGTTAAACTTGAAAGGAGAGGAGATCCAATTAAAATAGAAAAAGGAGTCAGGCAAGGCGACCCCTTGTCATCGAAACTTTTCATTACTGTTTTGGAGAATATATCCAAAAATCTAAACTGGACAAATGATGGCATTAATATCGATGGGCGCCGCCTGAATCATCTCAGGTTCGCAGACGACATAGCCATATTTGCTGAGACAGCCGAAGAACTCAAGAATATGCTCTACACGCTAGACCAAGAAAGCTCAAAAGTGGGCTTCATAATGAACGCAAGCAAGACTAAGATAATGATCAATTCCTACAACATACCCATCAACATAAAAGGACACAACATCGAATATGTGAATAATTATATCTACTTGGGTATAAAAATATCTTTTATGAAAACCAGCAACGACGATGAAGTAGACAGAAGAAAAAACATTACATGGCAGAAGAAGTTTTGGTCGCTAAAATAAATTCTAAAAGATAAATACAATATGAATTTAAAGAAAACTGTTATGGATACCTGTCTCTTGCCTAGTTTACTATACGGCTGCCAAGCATGGACTTACACAAAAAAAATAAAACAGAAAATAAATGTAACACAGAGAGCCATGGAAAGGAGCATCCTAAAGATCCATAAAACCCAGAAGATCAGGAATATGTCGTAATAAGACAAAAAACAAAAATAACAGATGCACTTACGCAAGCTCTAAGGTTGAAATGGAAATGGACAGGACACGTGTCACGCTACGCCGACCACAGATGGACTAAACGGAGTACTCGCTGGCGGGGACCAATACTTGGTCAGAGAAAAGTTGGAAGACCTAATGAACGATGGGCTGATGATATAGTAAACAATGCAGGAAAAGACTGGATGAGTAAAAGTGAAGACAAAGAACTATGGAAGCAGTTGGAGGAGGCCTTATTACTCAAAATGAGATTCATTTCCCTGGAAAAAATAACTGTACTAACAATAATTAGCTAAGTGAAAATACTAATACTAAAACAACATTTGAATTGTAAAAATAAGGAAAGATATGAAAATAAAGAAGGCATTATTATTATTATTATTTATTCCTAAAACGAGCCACCCTAGCTACTTTTTGTATAAAGGTAATTCAGAACAATCACTGACCTGTATTATACGTACTTTTATGATAGAGGTCAGTGATTAATACGCAAAATACGCGCATTGACGTGGAGTTGCGGACACCAGCCCGTAGTATAGGTACTACGGGCTGGTGTCCGCAACTCCACGTCAATGCGCGTATTTTGCGTTTTTAACCTCTATCATAGGTGATAGAGGTCAGTGCTTACATGGAATATTAGGAGTCCGGGAGTGTGGATATTATGATTGTCATCTGTTTTAATGTTTTTCTTTTCTTTTAGTTCTATGTCCACCGGGCTAAATTCAATGTGTGGAGTGATTTTCGAAGATCTAATCCGGCCTGCGTACAATAAACCTATTTCGGAAAGGGCTGCCAGTTTTATTATGAAGATGATTGTGGTAGTCATTGGTGCGTATACCTTGCATTTTTGTTTAAAGAATAGAAAACAATTTCAATAAAAGTAAACCTTAAAAATTAATTCGCAATGATTGGGAGAGAAACATGTAATTTAGAAAAGCGAAGAAAATTATGACAGTTCACCAACCGGAAGGTTCTCTCCCTGTTACAGTGAGAAGGCTTAAGTCGCTTTTTTTTTTTTTGCGGATGGGAAATCATCAAATGACTCCTCCCGCTCTGGGTGGAGCGGAAGGGAGTGTCAGACTCTTACTGACTAAAACCCACCCGTGTTCCTTCCTTAGCCCTTTATGCTCCGAGCCTAGTTTTAGAAACAATCTAACTATATGATCGACTACAGTAAACAAAATCAGAAAAATATATGATATTCTTCAGGATATATTCTAGGTAAAAACTTAAAGATTATAAAACGTAATTTGATACGATAGAAAAAAATCATGAAGATTCCTCTAAAAACTTTATTTTTACAATAAAACCCATACTAAAACACTAGTGTTTTAATTTTTTTATGCAAACAATAAAGTTTTTGTATATAGATAATTGCTTCATATTTTGCAATAAATTACCAGCGTTGTGTCATCGCGCGTCTCTTTCTTTTCTATGCAGTCCGACAAAGACCGCGCTTTCGGTCATGTAATCCCCTTAAGTGAAATCGTCATAGGCAGATTATAGCCTATAATTTTTAATTGGAAACTAATTATAATGTTGCGCTTAGATCAAATCAAGTTGAAGTGAGTCTTATATTATAAACACTAAAATAAAGTTGTTAAATCATTATCTATTATTGTATTATACTGCCGTTTCTTTATCTTGATGGACACATCGTGATGTTAATTACCGGTGTGAGTTAGCTACACTCTACCTAGTTTCCTTTTCCGGTAGAAATGTTACTATAGCATCATTACTCATTAACGCCTTGATATACAGCTTATACGAATTATGGTTATTGTTTATTTTCACTGCAGTTTTTTTCGTTCCGTGAATTTGTTTTCTTTAATCCGATTTTCAAAGAAATAGTTTAAGGCGAAAGCATCAGGGCAGAGAGTGAAACAAAAATTACCTTTTTAGGGTTCCGTAGTCAACTAGGAACCCTTATAGTTTCTCCATGTCTATCTGTCCGTCCGTCTGCCCGTCCTCGCTTAATCTCTGTGACCGTTAGCACTAGAAAGCTGAAATTTGGTACCAATATGTATATCAAGCACGCCGACAAAGTGGTAAAATAAAATTTTGGAAACAATTTTTTTTAGGGTAGCTTCCCTACATGAGAAGTTGGGATTAATATTATTTTCGTCGTCTACCCCATCGTGTGGGGTATCGTTGAATAGGTCTTCTAAAATGACTTGGGGGTTGCTTAAAATATTTTTCGATTTAATGCTCCATTTACGAAATAGCGATTAAGATAACTTTATTAGTTTAGCAGTAATAGTCGTTGAACTTGGGTGTTGGATAATTTTGTACCAAATACAAAATCCTTAGCATTAATCCTTTAAAGTGACTAAGATGAAGTAGTTGCTTGTTTATAACAGGTAAAGACTTGCATTGAAAAGCAAAATATGTATTTTTTTTTTACCTATTCAGAATAAAGAGAGACAGAATCGTACTACATTGTGATAACGGGCTACTACGGAACCCTACACTGTGCGTGGCCCGACACGCACTTGGCCGGTTTTTTTTTTTAAATTTACGTCTGTTTTAGGTTAGGAATTATAATCATAAAACTCTAAGTTATATAGCTCTCTAAGTTCATATTATAATGACATTTGAGGCAAGAATCTGTAATAATATCAGTCAAAAAGTACTTTCAAATAAACACCTGCATTAATTGGGCACCCCTCAGGACCCTCACCCATCGTACCCATTATGTAAGAAAAGAGGGCAACCAATTAGTACAGGTGTCCAACCGTCCATAGCTACATAGAGCTGCTGCGGGGCATCAATAGTAAACACGAGAGGACTTGCGTATCTATGGGTAGCATTCTTTATTCTTGCTTTTATTGTACTTATTTGAATAGGCATTCTACCCTTCACAGTTATTTTACCTATAGCTGTGAATTGACTGTGTTCAGCTTAGCATTCATAAGTTGGTACCTAGAGGGAGTCGCAGGGTGGATTTATAGGGTTCGGTCCACATCAAACTTTAAAAATATTGTTTATTTTGTTATTAATGTTTTCTTTTATTACTCACGTACCTAGAGAGAAGTTGCTTTTAATCTCGTTGCTGTAACATAAATAACACATATTGTGTTTACTATTTTTGTATTATCGTCGGAGATCATTAAAAGTTTGGTTCAAGACTATGAATAAGAATAGTTTATATGTTCAAAAATATACAGACATTTAAATAATATGTAACACTATAATACACTTTGTTCTATGATCAGATATTGAACATCTGTGTCTGAACTAGATATAAAATATCTGTATTTTACACATCAGCGCTCTTCTGTTGTAGGCGACACTTAGAAATGAACTTTTTTTGACCAATGATTCACATCTAGTATAACACATTCGTCGAATGTTCATAAACTGGGGTGAAAATCAATTCGTGGAACTGTGAATTCGTTCAGTTGCGTCGACGATACTTACGTCCAGACTTTTGTATTTACTAAGTGGTGGTTGTACCTACTTGTGTTAAGTGTAGCTAAGTATATGCTCCTATTTCCCCTTCATTGTAGCCAGTTTTCAGCCCAGCCTCCACGTGGCTAATACTGCGTTCGTCTATTTAATCTTGCCTCCCTTTCCAAACTCAGACGTAGCAGAAAAGATGAAAAAATTAATAAAATTGTATTGCCTACAAAGATTGGAATCTTTAATTAGGAATCACTAATATTAATATACTTATCTTTCTGTAGGATCAATTACAAGAAGATCAGAAGATCAATAAAATAAGTTTGTTAAATTAGTGATTCTGAGTTTTATAATTTAGATAATGTTTTTTTTTTCAATTAAAATTTGTTTTCAACTGTACAAAATCTGTTATTTTTCGTTTCTGGTATTTTGCATATCTGGTTTATGGCGAATCCGGTATTTTGCGAGTCTGGTAATTTGCGAATCTGGTATTTAGCGATTCTGGTATTAAGCTTCGGAGCCGTTGTTTAGACGCCCTTTGATTTTTTTTTTCTAGTCTGGAGTTCGTATCAGGAGATTTGATTTTTCATTTAACTTGGTAATACCTAGAGCTTTTTCGAGTGTCCCTCATTTTAATTTTACGATAGGTAATCATCTCCGATTTCTACGGAATGGCTCTTCAGCTAATATTGAATTTATGAGTCCTTCTCATCAATTTCTACGTAATTTTCTTTTGAAAACAGGTCCCACATGTTTTCATTTAATTTAAAACAGAGAATTGCAAGCCACGTATCACGTTAATTATAATCGCAAGTTATTGGCATAATGAAGGCATTTTAAAATGCTCATTTCACGTCGTAAACCCGTTATTTAGATCGTCGAAGTTGATAGTCACGCGGGAAAATCCGTATGAAAATGCGCAGCCATAAACACTCACCTATCTAATAAATACTAAGTTTTAATCGCAATTATAGGTACATATAATTAAACAGGACAAAGTGTTTAGCGTGTTCACAATAACAAAACGAACTACTTACTTAAGTATGTGTATTTATTGTGAATGTGGTTGTTTAGCCGGTTACCCTAAATAAATCTATGTTATAAATCTATGCTTCAGTAAATCGAGAATATATAGGTACCTATAAGGAGTATTTTCTTTGGGAAAACGTGCCCTGATATTCCTAATAACTTATATTTCAATTTAGAAGAAATTAAAAAGTACATATAAATTACTGAACAACTTTATGAAAAATAATCTTACTTTTTTCTAGATTTTTATGTGCTATGTCGGTTTAAATAAAATAATCGGGCCTTGTGTCGCAATAATAAATTAATGTAGCATTTCAATTGGGAAATATTATTATTTTTTTTTTATTTTTTTATTTGACAGACAACAAAAAGGTCCACACTGACAAAGACAAAAATACATAAAAGATGTTAGTAACAATATATCCTATGTTAGTACTTATATACTAGTATGTTAGTAACAATGTGGCTTATGATCTATGTTAATACTTATACACTACGACAGACAGTGTTGTTTTGATGAGATGTCCCATTATGGGGCTCTCATCATGCCTGTCAGCTATCACTTTCAGGAGGCTGTTGCCACTGCCACGCAATCTGGCGAGCAGAGACGCACTTTTCTTACGTACGATAGCTGAGAAGCTGTCGACTCGGGCTTTTGCGAACATCTCTGACGCACTGCAGTAACGTGGCAGCCGCATCAGCGCCCTGAAGGCGTTATTGTATTGGACGCGCATCGCATTGACGGCACGTTTGGTACAGCTGATCCATAGGGCGCTCGAGTACAGAGATGTGCAGTATGCTTTAAATAGCGTATGTTTGACCGCTTCTGTACTTACATCGAGCGAACATACGTGCCAACATGTTCGCCCGTACCGCCAATGCCCTGCGTTCCCGTTCAACATCAGCATCATCTTTAAGGTTGTCAGCAATCAAGTGTCCCAAGTATTTAAACTGTAGTAATATAGCGTTACTTTAATTGAAACCCTGGGGCAACTGATTAATTAGTACGGCTCACGAAAATTATAGGGGACGTACTTCCCTTTTCAATTAATTTGCCATTTCCCTGCATGACTAGCCATTTAAAGTACCAATGCAATGTTTACTAAACATGCATATTTACTGGCATAATAGCCAATAATCGTAAAACTGTCTTGTTCGACATGTTGTTAATTATGTTAATTATGTATTATGCTGTAATAACTATGTATGAGTTGTTAACACATGGGGTTTTTACAGGATTCGCATGTGTGGCCTTGGTTTTCTTAGTGGAACATATGGGTGCTTTGATTCAAGCAGGAAAAAGCTTGGCAGGAATTACTGCAGGAAGTCTGTTGGGGCTGTTCTCTATGGGCCTGTTCCTGCCCTGGATTAATTCTACGGTAAACTGTACTACATATAAAATCTAATGGTACATATTTATACCTTTGTTACAATAGTATGATTTAAAAATCAGTGGTTATTTTGTACGAAACTGCCTAAGTATGTTTGTTGGGCCCAGCGTGTCGAATTAATTGCCTACACAATATTATTTATGAGTAAAGTTAATAGCAAGAGCTACGAGCAATATCTTGAGACACAGAAGTACAGAACAGAATGCGACGTAGTCCGCATTATCAGGAAATTCCTCATGCTGAATCTCGAATGTTTTTTTTCCGATACTCCCAACTTACTTTTTCTTGTTTTTGTCACACAGGGTGCATTGACAGGAGGACTGACGTCAACAATGCTGGTAGGATGGATCTCACTGGGGACGCAAGCAGCGATGATAAGAGGAGATATAGTGGTCACTCCCAAACCAGTGTCGGTGGCAGGCTGTCCCGACAACGCGACCTTGCCCACCCTAACAACGACACTGAGTACCGTCGAATTTGACAGGTGATGTTATTATTCATGACCTTTTTTTTGGGAGGGAAATTATCAAATAACTTCTCCCGCTCTGGCCGGAGCGGGAGGGCGTGTCAGAGTTTTACTGACTAAAACCCACCCGTGTTCCTTCAGTTGCCTGTGCCAGGGGCTACGGTATCTCTTTTGAACAACCCGCGACCCTGGCAGGCATCGGCCCTAGCGGACCCCGTCAGTTAGTTCTGACGTCTCTTTAAGGCGCGCGTGGAACACAACGCGCCGTCGACCCGGGCCTGGTCCTTACCGGACGGCGAACTGCCCATGTCTCTTTAAGGCGCGCGTGGAACACAACGCGCCGTCGACCCGGGCCTGGTCCTTACCGGACGGCGAGCTGCCCATTGCTCGAGGTCCGCAAGCCCGCTCCTACCTTGGCCGGGAATCGACTATCGATTTCCGACGCCCAGGGCGTCTCCTGCAGCGGACGTGGGGGCGCAAAGATAGCCTCTCCCTCACGCGCTCCGCCTCCTCCTTCGCGAGCATTACTGCTTCGCAAAAGGAGGCGACGGCCTCCCATGCACTCTCGCTCCGTACCATGGTCTGGAGTAGGGCCGGACGCGAGAGATATTTTTCATGACCTTTCACTTATTTATTTTCAAATAATTTATGCATGTAGTCTAATAGCATAAGATGACAACCGCTTGTACCTGTAATTAAAAGAGGCAGAATCATTTACTTCTATTTCGGTGCTACCCAAATAGCTTGCGTAGCATGACAACTTCTCCATTTCAATTTCATTTTTTTCATTTAATTTTTCTCTATTCTACCAAAAATAAACAAAGTTCTTTCTATGCAACTCAACATACCTTCTGTCCGAGCATGGGACGACCCGTAGACTCGCGTTTCTATTAAGGCAAACACATTTTTATAAAGTAGAGAAAATTTTAAAATCAATATACACACATCAAAAGTGTCTAGGGATCAACATATATTTCTGCAATAACTTTTCTCCTGATTGATATTAATTAAAATTTTCTTTAAGGATTCATCAAATAAAGTGTTTTCGTTTGTCACAGTAACGATAAACCAAGACACCTTTGCATTAATAAAGAAATTTGCCATTTTCCTAATAAAGGGATTTTTGACATTTGAACCACTAACACAAAAGTTCGAAAAAAAGACTGAAATAACAGTTTTCTTTAAAATTTTATTGGGTAACTTAAACAATTAATAATCCGTGTTTCTACCGCGAACACTAACAACACAAGAACATCGGTTTGGCATACTCAAAATGAGTTCATCCAAATCACGCTGTGGAATGGCCGCCCATGTTCGTTGCAACAACAAAAAAAGGTCTTCTTGCGACTGGATACCCTCCATATTCGGCAGAGCTCTTCTCTGTAGCATATCCCATGCATGCTCAATCGGGTTCAAGTCTGGCGACTGAGCAGGCCAGGGCAGGACATTGATGTTAGCTGCGGCGAGAGTCTGTCTTACAACTCTTGCGGTGTGCGGTCGTGCATTATCATGCATTAACTGAAATAAGGGACCGATTTGCACTTGTAGAGGAACGATGACGTCTGATACAATCGTCTCAGCATAAATTTGAGCGTTGAGGTTGCCTCTGATCCAAATCAACTCAGTTCTTCCGCCGATCCAAATACCCGCCCATACCATGATGGTTCCACCACTATAAGGATGGACTTCCTGGCAGGATTTTAAACGCTGTTGGCGTCCAGGGGTTCTCCAGTGTCGTATACGTCTTGTATCCGGTCTCATACCAAAACGAGACTCATCAGAAAAGCACACGAAACGCCATTGTTCTTCTGCCCAATTTCTGTGTTCAAGAGCCCATTGATATCGAATCCTACGATTGTGCATTGCTATAGGTGGTACCAGTAGCGGTCTTCGGGAATGAAGGTTCACTTCATGCAAGCGGTTTCTGACTGTTTGGTCGCTAATTAAGTTCCCTGAAGAGTGATGAAGCCTCACGGCTAACATCATGGCGGTTATTGTTGGAGCTCTTCGAGTTAAGATTTGAATGTATCGGTCTTGTCTCCGTGTGGTGCAGCGATACCGTCCTTCATGGCGCTCAGCCACGGTACCAGTGCTTCGGTAACGTGTCCAAAGTCGACTGATAACACTCTGACTTGTATTCAGAGCTAAAGCCACAGTACGTTGCCGGGAACCAGCTTCTATCATTCCCACGGCTCTGAGCATTTCTTCCCTGCTTAAATGACGTCGCCGCTCCATAATAACGTTGGTTTTAATCAGTAGTAGGGAAACAGTAGCACTAATAATGTCTTCAATGCGTTGTATGTTTTTATAGGGAAAATATTGACAGCTGATTTTCATCTTTTACTCGAATTTGATTCACAGTTCCTGATTCAAATTATGAAATGCACCAAAAAGGATCCATATAAATTTATAAAATCATAAATTTATTACAAAGCCACATCTCAATCTCAAGAAATCCGCATAAAAATGCTTGATCCCTAGACACTTTTGATGTGTGTATTTTCTTGTCTAAGTCCGATGTCTGCCTCTGTCCCGCAAGGATCAGTGCTTGGCCCCGTACTGTACGCCATATACACATCAGATCTGCCAAACACTGAAGATGTCACGACAGCAACCTATGCGGATGACACTGCATGCCTTGCGAGTGACAAAGACCCGGACGTCGAAGTTGCTACACAAAAGCTGCAAACACAAATTAGTAAAATAGAACTATGGCACCAAAAATGGGAAATAAACTCTAGTGTAAGCAAATCTGTGCAGGCAACCTTTACCCTAAGAAAAGGTGAATGTAAACCAGTCTATATGGAAGAAAAACAATTACCAACGAGTGACTGTAAAATAATTGTTTATGTTATTGTTAATATTGTAGACTTTTGTCGGCTGTAGTGACTGAAGAATATAAACATTTCTTCTCTTCATCGCCATGCATAAGACGGTAGTAATCGTTCTACAATCTATCATTTTGTCTATTCTCTCAACGACAAAACCCGTTTTTTTGGTGGTCAACCTGTTGATCTCAATCCACTTCCTAAACCTGAAGTCAACTTTTACATAATCTTAAAGGCTCTCCCCCACAGGCGCGTTTTATCGGTCCATACTATAGGATGCGTCCGATATTTCTAACGTGTGCGTGTACGCACAGTACGCGAGCGTCCTACGCCGTTATTTCTTTTCTCGTCGTTAGTTCTATTGCATCGCCATTAGCGCAGAAGTATATAACTTCGTGGCCAGGACGACCAAGACCTACAAAATGTACTGAAAACAGATATCGCAATAACGCGACCTATAATTACGCGCCTGTGGGGGTGAGTTTTAACAAGCTGTTATAGCTTTGTGTAACGATTTCTTCAAAGTAATCCGCATAACCACTACCTTCCCCGGCTTCCGCTTTTTGATTTCGAAATCAGTGTACAGAACCTTCCATAACCATTTCTATTTCCATTTCTGTAATTTATGTCACTGTTATATTTTTAGTACGGATTCATAAACAGGGTGTTACTCAACAGGTCGGGAACATTCTTCATGTATAGGCTGAGCTACTTGTATTACACTCTGGTCGGTATGACTGTGTGCATCGTCGTGGGCTCCATCGTCTCTTATTTCACCGAGCCCAACAATCCCGCTATGGTAAGTGGTTTTAAACGTTTTGGAACAAGCCATTTTGTTAAGAATTATTGTTGTTACGAGTACACCCACAGGTATACACGTAGTGTTTTTGCGTAGCTGGCTCAAGTTGGGGTGATCCGGTATTGATTTCTTTCACGTATTTGAAAATGTGCTAAATTTTACTATGAAAATTCTCATTGTTTGCAGTCTTCATTTGTAGTATCATATTATATTAATTGCTATAATAAAAGTGACTGTGGCTCACTAAAGGCCGTCTTACAGGTGCGTCGTAAAACGTGTTACAGGAAGCTACTAAAGCTGTAAGCTACTGAAACCACATTGCGATAGCCAATCATTTTGTCTTAGCGTAATAAAGAAGATTGTCGAAGCAGTGGTCACTAATGAAACTCACTGTAACTTAGTTTGTGCTTAGGACATGTAACCAAATAAAACGTTTCAATGAGCACCTGTTAAACGTAGACAACACATGAGTTATCTGTTGTGTGATGTAGACACAGATTTCATTCATCACAAATAAAAGTCGTAGTCAACTTCGAAGTCAGATCCAGAGTACCTACACGAATGCTCCATTCATTCAAAAGCAAGCCAATGAAGACCAACGACTTCTAATCAACTCGACCTACCAACACGCATATAAAATACGTTATATCTATTGCATGTTCCGCTGGTCGCGGTGACGTACCTATAAAGATGTAACGTGCAAGATTGCCATCCGTCCCTTGAGAGCCGATTAGCCAAATTGGTGCTCAAGGCGTGTGAACAGATTGGCTGTTATGGTTATTTGGGTCACTGTTTAGGTGCATCGGGACTTGCTGACGCCGATCGTGCACCGCTGGCTGCCCGCGCAGCACCCGCACTGCCGCCGCCCGCGCCTCACGCAGCACGACATCGAGCTACACGCGAGGGAGCTCGAACAGTTGAGGGCGCACTCTTCTTATGATGTATGTAGTCCTGCTATATCAATAACCATACTTATGTAATAGGGGTAACAGTTAGTGAATCAATGCAAGCAATTGTACTGGTGGTCATTGGTGGTCACCGTGACGTCTACACGTGGATCAAGTCTATGTCCAGCAGAGCAGAGGGGCGATTCTCGATCGTCAACTCTAATCTCAGTCTCAATCTGTCAAAAATTTCTCTAACTTCGCTACATTTTTGACGTTTTTGTTATTGATTGTCACTGAGATGACATTTCGACTAGATTTTGAACGATATTATTTACGAGAATTGGCCTTCAGTTGACTGCTATATGCATCAGCCTAAAGAATCATCATTATCATCAGATGATGATGCCATAGGAATATAGAAAATGTATAAACTATCGCCTTTTTTGTTGTTGATTTAATAAACAATAGCGAAATTCCTTTCACTATCGAAGTGATCACGGACTATCTATCATGTACAGCCTCAACATGCACTAAATTGGTGCAGTGCCAACGACTAGCTTCAAGGTCCAATTAATAAATTCTACATCTATTGAAAACAGGATCTGTCACTCTATCTGCAATTGGTGTAACTGACCTAACATAACAAAATGCAATCTACCAATCAACCTAGTTCAAGACCGTGACATGTTTTGACATTTCAATAATTCTTGATTTTGTTTCAGAAAATGGGCGGCAGTCCTCTAATTGAGAGAAAGACTAATAACAATGACGACGCTAACTTCTGATCATTATTTGTGAAAAGTTTAATGGATAGTCTATAGATTAAAAACTAATTAATACTAAATTTTGACTTCGTATTATTTCTATCCCCAAACATTGATTAGTTCGTGATGACTTAATACAGATTTACACTTATATCATGAGAGCAGTAAATGATGGGAACTCATCAATACATAATATAATAATCACCTGTATCGTCCCACTGCAGGTCAAAAGCCTCCCTTTCCTTTTTCCACTCAACTCGATCCTGAGCCAATATGGACCAATCCCTCAAACAAAAGACATAGACAAAATAAAATATCGAGTGTTTGGACCTGCAGTACTTAATAAGAAAAATAAAATGTGGTGGTGCAGTGAAATTGGACAAAATAAATTGCAAAACAAAGTTATATTGTTTATCATTTACTCCTGATCCTTAAAATTAAGTATATAATTGTAGTAAGTATATAAGTAGGTACTTAATAAAATTTTAAGTAACATATTATCTGCTGAAGGTACTTTTAAGCTACACTGACTTTTAATTGAGTTTAGATAAATATAATCAGGGTCTTCCGGGACGGGGGCCTCTGGGATCGGGGTACTCAGGGAACAGCCCGTAAAGGCGTCATCTTCCGCGCTGTCGTTGGACGTTTTCAGGAAGCCATGCTGTGGTGGCCTAGTATACCTAATAGTACAAAAATAAAGCCGCTTTTCATGTATATCTACACTAAGAGCTCAGTCACTAATGAGACTCAATTACTTTTTCTATTGTTATCGAACCTAAGAAGCTTGCCAAACAGACGAAGGGTTAAACTACATAATTAACGGATTTTGATGCGATTTTCACATCATTGAGAGAATTTATTTTGGAAGATTTAGGTATGTGTATAATACATCCATAAAATAATTATTAAACATAATAATGAAAACCCCAAGTTTTGTCATCAAAGGCTTGCGAAGCAGGAGCGAACGAGTCGCTCGTGCTATATATTTAAGCACTTATAGTTTGCAAGTGCAGGCTACACTCAGGGTGGATGTAACAACGTCAGTCGACGAGTATTGATCGGTAGTCTACTGCATATTTCAATTAAAATCTGCGCAGTAGGTAAGGACTCTAAACCAAGTAATTTATTTAATGGTTGATTTACTTATGTTTATGTCATAATGTGGCCTGAAAAAGCTTGATTAATAACTTAACTTAATATTAGCTTGATCTGCATATCATTTAAGGAACATGATCTCAATATGTTGAATCATGATAATTACTTACTGTACTTGAATTGCCGATTTGATTCTTTCGAAAGTAGACTTATGAAACAACACAATTTTTATATAGTAGAACTTACACTAGTGATTTAAGATACCTATCTAATCATAAAAGAACGTTAACGTCTGTAGATGGGTGACCATCTTTACATACCGTGACCCCTCCGTGCCTCGGAAAGCACATTAAGCCGTTGGTCCTGGCTGTCATTCGTGGATCTTTGACAGTCGTTACGGGTAGACAGAAACCCGAAAGTCTGACAACCAGTCTTACCAAGGGGTATCGTATTAGAATAGAATAGAATACTCTTTATTATGTACACCATATTAATTACAGACATAAGGTATAGAAATTGTACAAAGGGTGACACAATGGGTGGTCTTATCGCTAAAAGCGATCTTTTAAAGACAACCTTTGGATGGATTAAAAGCGGGAAGGAGAGACGAGTACTGCAGGTGGTCTGCAGGTAATCGTATTACCTAGTAACTGGGTTCTGGAGGCCAGATAGGCAGTCGCTCCATGTAAAATACTGGTATTAAGCTGCATCCGGTTAGACTGGAAGCCGACCTCAACATAGTTGGGAAAAGGCTAGGCAGATGTGGGTAATGTGTAGGTAAGCTAAACTTCAATGATAGTAGGCGAAGAACGATTTAGTGGGGTCACGCTTCAAGATTATTGTAAATCGGCCCAAACTCCGCACGCGTAGTATGATCATTTGTATGAAGAATAGACATCTCTGTACAAAAAAAAATAAGTAAAAAAAATATTTTTCAGTTATACTTTTTAATGAAAATAATGACGTAGATAATGTACTAAAAGCTAAAAACAATTCGGTAGGTCCTAGGTACTAGTCATCACACCACTTTTCTCATCAATCTAGGGCTAGGTCAGACAAAAAAAAAATCGAGGGGCGCGTGAAATTTCTATCAATAGTCAACCGCTCATATCATTATAAATGCTTATAATTTATATATTTACTCAGGTTACGCTACGCCACGCGATTTAATTTTTTTGTCTGATCAATGCCCTAGATTGATGAGGAAACTGGTGTGATGACTGGTACCTAGGACCTACCAAATTATTTTTTAGCTTTTAGTACATTAACAACATCATTATTTTCATTAAAACCGTTTACCTTAAAAATATTTTTTTAATTATTTTATTTTCAAGTTTTTAGTTTTTATTCAAACTCTACTTGTAAAACCCTTTCATTTGATACCCATTACCCATATTAAAATAAATATGAAATCTGGCATTTTGTGCCGGCGGCCATATTAAATTTAAACTTTTTCATAGTGTATAGTATTCTACTAATCAAGCTCTTTCTTTTGATGCCTTTATTGAGGGGGTTGTGAAAAAATATGTAATTTGCCATTTTGTAGCGGCGGCCATCATGGATTTACAAAGATACTGATTAAATTAAATTGTATAGTCATCAAAATGGAAGGTGTGCACCAAATATCAGATCAATCTGCCAACAGGAAGGGGATAAAATTTCAAATACTAATTTTGATCCAAATAAATAGATAACAAACAGGGCAAGCTAAATAAAACCGTTTAATTACGTCTTCATTTTCGACATCGCACCGGAGATATTTTCTACAATCGGTAATTTTGTCTTTCGTTTTTCCCGGTGATCATGCACGCGTGCTATTATTTACTACATTAGGAAGTTCCCTGATCACGTCTACCTTCTGACTCCAACTCTGCGGCCACAAGGAATTTCATTCATTATTATCTACTAAAATCCGGTTTTCTTGCCATTAGATACCTACTAAAATTATTACTATACTTAGGGTATACTGAAAGTTTCCGGATACTGATAAATAGGACTAGATATAAGACTTACGATACATTTATTTTTTTCAAAGTATATTTCCTTGGAATTAATGCATTTTGTATTCGCTGAAACCACTGTACAAAACACTTGGACCAGTCTTCCTTACCCTCTTCAATGGCTTCAAGGAATGCATTCACCGCCAATTCAGGGCTCGTAAAACGTGTGCCTCTAAGTTGGTCTTTAATTCTTGGAAACAAAAAGAAGTCGCAGGGTGCGAGGTCCGGGCTGTAAGGCGGATGCGTCATCAGTTCCACATTTGAAGCCTTCAAATAATCATGGTGAAGGAGGACATTGCTTCGAGGACGCTTTTCACGAACTTGTTCTAAGACTCTGGGCAAGCAAGTGGTGACGTTCCAATCTGCAGTCACTGTCCTTTGATCTTCAAGCGATACTGTAGTGTAATGTCTTGATTTGCTGAAAAAAGAAGCAACCATTTCTTTAACAATGCTTCGACTTTTCCCACTTTACCGACTGGCTTTTTCTTTCGGGTTCAAAGCTGTACACCCAGGTTTCGTCACCTATCACTATATTATACACAGCCAATCTATAATATCGTGACATATAATATTATAGACAGCCTCCGTTAAACATTTTTATCATTTTACGGCACTACTGGACACGCAGTCGTCCCTGGTCCTCCGTTAAGTCATGCGGCATCCATCGAGTGCAAAGCTTCCGAATCTTCAGATGCACATGAAAAATGTTTTACACTTGGCTTATCCCAATGCCTAACAAAGCACGAATTTGCTGGCAAGTAATTTTTTTGCCAGTTTCAATAACTTGCCGTACGGTGTCAATAGTAGAGTCAGCAACCGCAGTCGCCGGCCGACCTCCACGTACCCCGTCATGGAGACGATCACGTCCACGTCTAAATTCTTCAAACCACGAACACACAGAGCTGCGACATGGTGTTTCATCACCAAATGCCAATTGAAGTCTCTAGCAACTCTCTTGTTGACAACACCACAACACAACCACAACGAAAATCATAAAAATCATTGAACGAAAACTTTCACGAGTTAAATTCGTTTTGATAGCGACACACAATTTTCGAAAGGACGTCATAATGAAAAAACAAATGACAGTCTCGCAAATTAAAAAAAAAGTAACGATCCCAAAGAGTTCTATTTTCGAATTCAATTTTTTTCCATTTTCCAGTCTTTTATTGTAAGTGGCCAGATCCAGAAACTTTCAGTATGCCCCACGTATATACTGCAAAATATTGTAAGTTCGCTATGCAAATTAACACATCAGTCACCTGGGACATTTCTTTCAAATGATTCAGTACTTACAGGATTTATGTAATCCTTGGCCCCTTTACTCATGCGGTCCACTGGCCACTAATAAACAAAATAAAAGAAATAACAATCTATTGATATATTTAATTAGTTTAAGAAAGTTACATTACATCGTATATTATGTATTTACATCAACTTATCTGTATCGAGATTACTGATAGAGAGAGAACGTTGATTGTAGACGGTGCTTCATACCAAACACTCAATATACCTAAATTACTCTTATAGTAGAAGCACATTCGACACAAAGTAGGGCAATATGATCAGGCAAAAGAAAACTAATCGTTCTTCAAATTGTGGCTTTATGTAATTGAGATTCCTTTACAAACAGATTTCGAAGAAAAAAGTTAGGTACTTATAGCAGAATGCTTCTGGGTTATAAATAAAGTGAAGGTTTATTAAAGTGTATGACAATATATTCGCATTTTGCCCTGCTTTTCCTACCAAATGAGGGGCATATAATACACTACTAGACATATAATACTGTTCGGAGTTTCGGACTACAGCAACTACTCAAGTGGATAGTAATGCTCCTGACACATGGTTGAGATATACTTCAATACTATCATTTATTTAATCTACATCGAATGGCAACGGAAGCTACATTGTACCAGGAAAGATTCCACCTTGCGCATAAATGCGTATTTTCATATCTTCTAAATTACATAAATACATTAAATAAGAACTCAACTAATGAAAATGGCGCTTGCTCTCTGGTCTTCATCAATGAAATAGTGTAGGTAATAGAGACATGATCGGAGAGATTTTTTTAGTAAAAATGTAACCGAATGCTTAAAAAGTACACGTAAGGTTTCAGCACACATGAGCATGAAACAGTTGCAAGAGACATCACGACTACCATTTTTACACTTCGTCTTGTCATTATGTCCAGAACACTCAGCTAGCTTAAGACTTTAGTTCACTTCTCTTGCATGTGCGTACATTGACCGGGAAGAACACGTTCAGTTCGATAAGCGTGGCGAGCACCAGGAACATGGCGTACATGGCGAGGCAGGCGCGCCCCACCGCCGCGTCCAGTTTGAACTTGTTGAACCAGAACGTCAAGTACAGGAGCAGCAGCGTCGACAGCAACGAAATGGCGGAGTACTCCAGCCCCATGGAGTTGATCTTCACCTGTGAACATTTAACTGTATTTATCCCGACCTTCCCCACGAAAATCACGAAAATAAGTAAAGTCGCTGGGCAAATTACATTTCAGTGTCGCAATTTCGCAGTGCTAGAGCATTTCAAAGTTTAAGTTACAAGCTCCTTTCGCAATATGCAAATGAGTAATAATTTATGTAATATATGCAAATTGTGCAGGTATTGTAGAATTAACCATATATGTATATATATCTCGTTTTATCGCAGGCAAATTAAATAATAATATTGATGTATTAAAATAGTTGTTTTCTAACCCAGTAGTGACCCGGCTCGGCTGGAGTGAGCGACGCCTTGATGAGCCACGGCAGCCCGAGGCATAGCAGGATGTCAAACGTGTTTGATCCGATCGAATTGCTGATACCCATCGATCCATGGCCTGTGTTTCAGAAACAATACATTAAATAAAAAATGAATATATATATAAGTTTGTGAATTTTTAATTATATTGAGCAGTCAACATTCTCGAGTAATATGAAGACAAGACGAAAAATCCAAAAGATCTTAGAAGACCATACATTGAAACATCAAAATTATAAAATGCACTGAACCTTGTTTCGCTACTATTACACTGGATACAGCTTCCGGCACGGATGTACCAGCGGCAAGGAAAGTTATGCCCATCACCGAGTCCGGTATCATTAATGTGTCCCCTGTAATGTAACAATGTAGTGAAATCATAAATGACATTCAGAAAAACTTTATATATGTCACGTTCAAATGGTGATCTTACCAATAATAGTGATCATCCAAGCTACGATGTACGACAACGATCCTATCCAGACAATGCACATCATGAATGTCAGAGGGAACCAGTTCTTGAACCGAGGCTTCTCACAGTCCGGGATAGTGAATAAGAACACTAGATGGATAGGCCACGTCACTATCCATGTACTCTGTAACAAGACGTAACGATTAGAACATAAAGTATTATGATATTTTGAGTGCTGTATCTGTTACAATAGTTACCTTTGTAAGCCAGCTTCTACCAGTGGGCCACTTCCATAGAGAGTGCACATATTTATCCTCTGCGTCTTTGTTATTCTCATCGACGTTTGCTACAGCTGCATTCACCTCAGGATTTGCAATTTCCACGTCATTAGCTTTACTTTCAATATCAATACAGATATTTTTAGCTTTTTCGCCGTCAGCGGTTGGTAAATTCACAGAATTTGTTGTGTCAATTTCACAATTTTTTTCGTTTTTATCTGGGCAAAGAGATAACGCACTTTTTATATTCCCATTGTGTTGGTGGCGATCCACAGATAAATCATTTTTGTTTACGGGTTTAGCATCTTTAAGTTCTGGAAAGTTAAATAATAGCACAAGAGATATCTTATTGCTGTCAAAGGTGTCAATAACATTAAGAATCTTTAAAACAAATTGTTACTGTACATACCATTTTCAGCAGCGACAGTGTTATCCTGCTTTTCATTTTTCTTCAACATGTCCGACACACAGTTCCAATTACCTGTATAACAACACATTTCTGTGATAAAATTACGCATGAATCCTTTTTATTTGGTTCATCACTTTATGAAATACCAACCTTTAGCAAAATTCTGAATAGATTTGTCGTAGTACATGATACAGATGTAGACTCCGTACAGCATGACAAGAAGTAATGCCTCGTACCACTGAACGTACTCATCGTGCATTATACAAATTAGTATAGACACTGTGATTCCGTAGGCCAGGCAGTCCCTGGTCAGTGGCCACCAGTCTAAGGGTACAACCTGGAAGCAATGACACATCATTTAATAACGCCCTTCTATGATTTTTATAAATGTGGATGAAAGGAGTATAGGTACCATTCCTGCGCCAATGCCGCAACATGCAGCGACGGCGAGGATGTTGAAGACCGCTGAGCCCACAATGGTGCCGACCCCGATGTCACCTTCCGTGATGAAGGTGCCGATGACGTTCACGAACAGCTCAGGAGCCGACGTAGCGGCCGCCATGAAAGTGGCGCCAGCCACGTCGTTCGTCATGTTTAGTGCTGTAACAGGTATAAACAAAAAAAAATGTTTTCAATAATCTTATCGAAAAACAACTGCGTAAGACAACATATCTGTGCTAACACAGTTATGCCAAAGGATTAGGTACAAAGCAATACCTACCTAGTCTGAAAAGAAGATTACCAACGATTTCGAAAATAACTGTGACACATTTGGCTATAAATGTTAACAAAGCTGCTGGAAAAGGTTCCCTAAGATGCGATGTCAACATAATTTCAGGTTGCTTATTTATTTATTTTATTCTATTCGGGAAACTTACAGCTAATTTAAACAGTGCTCTTAAACAATATTATGCATTTGAAGGCCATTTACAAGCTTCCATTGATAAACACTTGAAACAAATAAGACAACAAAAAAGGTCGGTACAAAATACATATTACATAAATTAGGAAACAAAATAACACGATCGATGAAATTATATTAGTGGTAGTATGTAAGTTTTTAGAATATTTCTAGCTCTAAACATGATTCAAAGTGCTGTTTCGAATGTCGTCAAAGCAAGGTTCGAATGTCGTCAGCACCTTGTCGTAACTGTTTCAGTAAGTCTAAAAGCAACAATAATATTCGAATTCTAAATTCTTGCAATTTCCAACGGAAAGTTGCAAATAATGTCATCTCAATCAAACCTCAAAGCACACAGATCATTCTGATCAGGGTCCTGATAGCTTTTATTAGAAAGCAAGTACAATTAGAACAACAACCCTTAGAGCGGTATCTCACCGACGACTTGCCAGCGTGTTTCCAGCGAGGACGTGTAAATGTGCACTCCGCGAGGTCGAAGCAGCTTGTCTCGGTCTCTCGTGTACACTCACGTCAATTTTTGTCATTACACAAACGCGGCAATCACGTTGCGCACTCATGACGTGCTCACTTCGGACATGCAGCAAGCATGTTAAACAATCGCCTTGATGAAAACACGCTCGCAAATCGCCAGTGTGATGAGTCCCTTAGAAATATTCTCAAGTGGATACGTACCATGGCATATTTTTTCAACCGCGGGCACGAAGAACTTGTCGCACACGACGGCGAGGGCCAGGAACAGGTAAATGGAGATGAAGGCATGGATGACGATGGCCCCGTGCTGCCTCTGCAGCTCCGTGAACACACCCGCTGGGAAGTCGTCGATGGCCGGCGGCGTACAGTTGCGGAGGTGGACCTCTGAAACTAATGGACACTGTTAGATATTGCAATAATAAAAAACATGAGCCGTGTCGTCTATTGGGCTGGTTTTTGTAGATTCTGCCAGGCCTGCATGGTGTTCCAGCATAAATCTCGAATCAAAACTAACAGATTTCGTACTTATCCCGACTTTTCTTAGATCTGATAGATCAGTGTACTGAAATCTGAAATCTGTAATGAATGATTTATGCGTAACCAGATAGAATGAACCCCATACTACCCGTGGGTGTCGTAAAAGGCGACTAAGGGGCGTACCGCAGAATGGGCAGCAGCGTTCTCTATGCATTCCACCATCATACCATACTGCGAGCGCCAACCCGCCTGCCAAGCGTGGCGATTATGGCAAACTCCCCCCCTTTTGGGGGAGGCCTATGTCCAGCAGTGGACGTCTTTCGGCTGAAATGATGATGATGGAGATAGAATGCCGTAGACCAAGTAACATTCTGTCATCAGTTATAACGATGATGGAGAAGACAAAAATGTGTTGAAATGACATAACCTACCGACAAGCTTGTGTCAATCCTGTTGGATGTCGCTGTAGACAAACGAAACTCTTTGAAAGCGCTTGCAGAAAATACAACCATAATGACAAAATAATAATAGGTTGGTAGGTACGTACAGTTCTGTTGTTGAATCTGGAACTGTTCAGCTCCAGCATGATGTTAGAATCAAATGAACTTACAAACTGTAATGATTTTGGCAACCATCTTGGCTTTTTTGTAAAAAAATTGTTAATAATATACTTTACCTACCAAAATTGAAAATATTGGTAGGTAAGTATATTTTACACAACCCTCCTTTTTTTTCGGATGGTAAATCATCAAATGACTCCTCCCGCTCTGGGTGGAGCGGAAGTGAGTGTCAGACTCTTACTGACTAAAACCCACCCGTGTTCCTTCCTTAGCCCTTTATGTTCCGGGCCAGCGGTACCCATTCGGAGAATCCCGCTGATCCTCGCCAGTTATTTAAAAAATATGGATACCTACTTACAATTCTGTTGTTAAATCTGCGGAGTAATTGCGTAACACACTATCAGTAGCAATAGCTTTCATTTTGACAGATCAACGACATTCATTGCGTTATTTTCCTAGTTGATCAGACAAATTTTTCGAATATTTATGAAGCAATGGATTAGCAATATGCATCAAAATGATTCAGATTGATATTGATAGTATATTATCCAATTAAGGCGCTGGAACTGTGAAGGCAGTACACCTTAAAAATGGAATCGATGATTTTGTCAGCCATCTTTATTCTTGGTCATTTGATTTCTTTGTGGGTCAGTCATTGAGATTAAATATACAAAACTTTCTGCTCTGGTCCTGAATCTGTAACTTGGTCTTGGCAGCTAGATGTCGCAATCAAGAAATGGCCAAAAACATAGATTATAATCACAAACGATGACAACAAAATAATATTGAATCTACGATTGTATGATCATCCACGTCGCCTATTTTTATACGAGACTTCACCATATACCTACATAGGGAGATATTTCCGCATATTTTCCCTTTCTACCAATCAATAATGAGACAAAAATAGTCTAATGAAATAACGCAGTATTTATAGCGAGGAAAAATGATGGTGTTGTGACAGAACTAAGCAGTTCGTATGGTTTGGATCCAATAATCTTTGATGGCGTATTTCAAATTGTAACCTACAGTTTAGTACAGATACGAGACTCTCCTGAACCATAGAAACTAAAATCATATCCATCAAAAACACAACGTCTAGGCAGAACATCATGTCAAACATTATAATATGAAAACAATTGAATATCTGCGAAGAGATTCGCAGATATTCAATTGTTTATCGCTATCATCTTCGTCGGTCGCGATCAGACGACTGGTCGGAGGGACTTTACTAATTACATAGTCATACGAGACCACCTTTCACGAAACCTTGACAATTGATTTTCATTACTAGAGCATTGTCTGTGTGGTGCCGGACTTAAAGAATAGCACCACCCCATACTTCCCGTGAGTGTCGTAAAAGGCGACTAAGGGTCGTACCGGAGAATGGGCAGCAGCGTTCTCTATGCATTCCACCACCATACTATACTGCGATCGCCAACCCGCCTGCCAAGCGTGGCGATTATGGCAAACTCCCCCCAAGAATTGGGGGAGGCCTATGTCCAGCAGTGGACGTCTTTCGGCTGAAGTAATGAGTGATGATGTGGTGACTAGAGCAATTGTAGACGGCCTATGTAGATATTATTATTTTACCTTAGTAACTTTTTACGAACCCCAGCAGTTATAATAACTTGTCGTCCAGTAAAAACAAGTTTTAATTTTTTGTTCGGCTGTTACCTAATATTTTGTTATTTTGTACAGTGCGAATGTTGTCTTACGAGTTTATAAAATTCATACGGTGTTATCTCAGTTAAAATTTCCAAAAAATATGTTTAACTTAAAACGAACATAACACCAGATACATATGTCAATACAGATAGTTTCGTGTTCGTTAGTTTGTTAGTTTTTTAGTGTAATTATAATGTTGTATGTATTTATAGTATTTTTAGGATATACTAATACTGTATTGTATGTTTTATATGGGCCTTGAAGCCTGAAATAAATGGCTAAATAAATAAACATGCCAATATAAACGACGTGGGCGATTGTCTTGTGATTTCTGATCTATAGATCTGTTTGATCCTATTTGTAATGCATAAAATTTCACAGTTTTTAAGCAACTTTATATCCCAATCATCACGTCATAATCATTTCATTCATTCTAAAAACACGTCAGAATATTCCTGAGTTTTATTTCTTTTTTTTTAATACTAATAGACAAATTAATGTTAGTTCGTACTGCGTGTGCTCTAAAGCCACAGTTTAAATTTTGTAAAGAAACCTGTAGGGGAGAAAAAAAAAACAAAAAAATATCGCACAAAATATTAATTTCCCTCTACAATCATACTGTTTCGTTTTTTCAAGTAAAGTCCTAATTTTGGAGTTCTTTCTGTCGTATACGTCTCCTCAAACCCATTTTCAGATACAGCTGGGGACGATGGTATTCACGTGGATAATCAATTAAAATTCCCGCTTCCTGTCCTAGATATACGTGTTCATAACGCTTGTAGTTACAGGGTTTCAAATTAATTGAGTATTCTTTCGTTTGGAATTAATATTCGTATCACAAATTGGGTCCAAGCTATTTTTATAAGGAAGTACCATCGATACGAAATAAAAGGATCTCTTTTTGGAAGTAAGTGGAATCTGGCTAAAATATGTAACCTGCTGGAAATTGATCAGTATTGTCATGCTCAAATATATTTGACTTACATAAAAACTATAGATTTTACGTACGTCAAATATATTTTAAAAATCTATATATTTTACGATCGTCTACGCACAAGATCTTGCAAGTAATTGGCGCCGAATCTGTTGTTCACAAACTAAACTAAATATAAGTTCATGCCTCTTTTTCTATCTATTTCATTAAGAAAAGGATAAATATTACTTCAGTCCTGTCAAATTAAGATACTCCGTAGACAATTTTAGACGAGATAAAAATATTGGCTATTAAAAATACGTCATTTTACGTCAGGCGCTGACTAATTTGACATGACTAAACCAATATTTATCTTCTGTCATTTTCTTAATGAAATAGAAAGAAAAAGATGCCTGAACTTAAATTTAGTTTAGTTTTTGAACAAAAGAATCGGCGCCATTGAGTTACAAAAATAATGTATACCTACTTGCAAAATAATGTATACCTACTTGAAAACTTTTCGGTACCTAACTGATAAGCAACTTTTGATTATGATTGTTTTCTTTACCTTGCCATTGGCCATAACGTTATGCTAGCAATATCCAAAACTTACAATACTTTACATGTTCAATTGCCGTGAAATAATGTTAAAACTCGGGACCTCGTGGATAATCTAACAAAAAAGATCGTATAAAATTGATCTGACGTAGCTTGAAAATCTAAAATCAGGGGGCCTAAAAAGGTCACTTTGGAGAATCATAAAAGGATAACATTATGAATCGTAATATGGCGAAGACAGTCCGTGTTTTTCTTTTTTTCGCTGGACTACGTAGGTATAATCAAAGAGGTTGTTAGGATTGGATCGGATCGATTAGTATTTTAGCACAGACAAAAAAAAATAACTGAAAAATGCTTCACCAATGGGATTTGATACGATTAACTTAACGGTTAACTGTCCATTATGTTATCCTTTTATTATTCTGCCAAACTGGCCTTTTCAGGCCCCCAGGTCCGTCAAAGAATAAAATACATTTCATAACTGTTTGTTAACCGTAGGCTATATAATTTTATTACATAAACCTACGTAGGTAATTGATGCTCTTACAAACGTAGGCAGATTGCTGGTTCCTGGTGAGTAAATAGTAACTTAAGCACGTATGGTATCCTGCTTTTATTTTTCATTCTCGTGAAACGAGTTTTATAAGATTTTGGTTATCCCTATCCAAAATATTATGAAAATAATTTTTCCACTGTGACAAAACTTAGCACGAGAATTACAGATTCCTTCTTTTTAAAAACGAATGTTAGTTCAAGACTGTTCCTACCCTTTCTTTTATTCTTCTATAACCTATATCTCTGTCTTCTTATTGCACGTCGTTCAATTCCTCCTTGCTATACTTTTACCGGTTACTCCTCAGCCATTCTTACTCGCATGTGGTCTGATCAAGATCCTGCGGCCAGTTCTTGGAATCTATTCTAGCTCTTTTCTATCCCAAGTTTCTATCACTATGATTAATACATATTTGGTTACGAACATTGACTAAAAACAATTGTTGTCATCTTGATACGTTAATTGATTCCGCTAAAGTGCTTTCTGTGCTTTACATGGAAGATAACACTAATAAGTAAGTATTGAGAAAAATTACTTGTGAGTACAAAACACTTCAATTTTGTACTCACAAGTAATTTTTCTCAATAAAACAAAGCTGCTAAGACATGATGCGAAATATTTACACATAATCGTATAATATATATAACAGAGGCGCCTCTTTCACCGATAACCAACGTACCTTTGCAATTGTGCGTTGCAACCTTACCAGTAAAGTCTAGATAGTCACTTGAAGTTTTGCTAAAGTTGACTGTTCCTATACAGCCAATTCAATAGTCGTATGAGAGTAGGGACCAGTGAGTCGCGCGGACCGCGGACATGCCCGAGGCGCGAGGCGGCGAGGCGAACCGCGTGCTATGGCGTGCTTGATTAACAAACGCACATCCTGTGCCACTCTAAAAACGGCTCCTTCAAATAGCAAAGTCAACAAGCCAATCGTGAGCAAATTGTCTCAAATTACTGCTGCACTAACTTGTTTAACCGAATTAACTGATTTTAGAAAATACGTGTCGTTTACTTGTTAAGCAGCCGAGCCAAAGCCGACTTCGTGCCAAATTGTGCATGTTACCACTTGTTATTATAGTTTAGACACTCCGCATACTTACATCGAGTGCACTATGAAGGAAATTGACAGATCAAAGATGGCAGGAAGTCCGCATTAGCGACGTATAAGTCGTCTTTCGATCTGTTACTCTCTCTATGGCCTAACGGCCTAAGGGACATAATGGCTTTCCCGAATACAAAGCGTCTTTCACCAATTAGGTACTAGCAAACAAGATTTTTTTTTTATTAAGACAAAACACCAATTTCGGTGTTTTGTCTTCATTTGGATTATGTAGAGGTTAATTTGTGAATTTTAGCTGACGAAGTTTTGAGGTTATGGCTGTATTCGAGGATAGTGACCTAAAATCAGGGAGTTGATTTTGGGCGCTGCCAGAAAAAGATCACGTGAAGACAGCCGGTGCTCAACCTTGCACACTGACAGCCCTGAGTGGACGACGACCAATTGACAATTTGCGCGAGGAGCGACCGGATGAGGCGCCGAGTTGGAGTCTGCCTCCCCTTCTAACTTTAAGAACGATGGCCTAACTGCGGCAAATAGCTATAATATCAAATTTACCTAATCAAATCATACGACAAGATGTAATAGCTCGTTTTGTATCATTCATCATCGCGATCAACAAGTCTTTGTCAGCGCTGCGTCTGTTATTAGTGTCCGTATTATGGCAAGTGGGCAACTTCTGAAGCAATTATAATCGCTCTAAGATCAAGTAATATACCTAAGACCTTCTAAAAATAGATATCGATCAGATCCAATTATTTACTGCCCACGATTGATTAACTCAACATCCATCGTTTCCTGATTCCATTTAAAGGAGCGAAAAAACATGAGAAAACATCCATGTCCTTGGAGCATTAATACATCAAAAAGGTTTTACACATTGAGTGTGATTACGAACACAAATATTTCTAGGGCTCTTGAAGCAGTTTTTTGTTGTGAATGTTGTCGATAGTGAGGCAGGTCAGTCCTCGTTTGATGAAGTCGTTACAATGGACGCTGGCATCCAGTGAAACAAGGTGCGGTTGCTAGGTACTGTTGAGCTATAATCAACACTAATTCCTTTACAGAAAGACTACCTAACAGTCATCGGGTGAGCATCGAGCCACGCCCGTGTTTCGACAATTTCGTCAATAGCTTCCGTCAAATGTTCACCGGCAATAGTTCCATTTCTAACAATATCTTGTTTCAGCATCGTGTTCGTTTTACAATTCACCTGTTAATTCATTTTCATTGACGACTGGACTTAGCAGCGTATTTGTTTTTATTTACAAGTTACGCCTACCCCTTTAAACAACCGGGCAGTTGTCTTTGTAAATAATTGCGTATGATAACGGGATAGCAAAACGAATGTTCGTACCTGGTGGTGCAGTAGCCATGGCAGCGTCGCTCAGTCTTCCATACTTACGACGGTGTGCGACGCCGGTACCCGCCGGCGCGCTGGCGCATCTTCCACCGACACTACATTCACTTTCAACACTTGAATCGTTGATGTAATCTTCCTCGCCACTCCATTTGATTCACTTCAACTCATGAAGTGACCTAGCCGCTGAACGGGAATTGGACGCACTTCCGACCTCCTTCTACATAACCTTGCAGTGTTGGTACGCGCACTTCACCAGGATCGAAGGGCCGACGACTGAATCTCCAGGCTGCTAGAAATGTGTGGATCCTCTCGATCCAGACCCCGATAAAAGTAAGACATAGGACTCGTACCTCGATCGGAGGTATTCATATTGGAGTAGTATCGTGTAGAGCGCGACGCAGGCGACCGAGGACGTCGCCACTGGCGTCCGAATGCCGCCGCTCACGCTCAAACGGACATAATGGACCCGCCGGAGAGCTCGTCAAAAGAAGAATACGGGGGCCAATTATTTATTTCCATACAATACACGTACGTCGGCCGGCGCTCGGGCGCAGTGCGGGAGTGACTCCCGGCGCGAGCATCGAGCTCAGCCGACGTCTCCACGCGACCACTACGACTACACACGCTCTTATTGTATTCTAATGATCATCTTATTACACCAAAATTTGCTTATCATATCAATAGAAAGTTCAATTTCTTGAAAATGAAGATAAACTCAATCAAAGTCATGCGTGCAAGCTTGAACCAGCTACGTTAATACGATCTACTTTGATGGCATTCCCTAACGATACGACATTCAGTGATGGAGTATGTAATGTGTCTTTTTCAGAGCAATGACTCAATCGAAACACATATATTAAGAACAAAGAAAACACACACCTTCAACATTTGGTAGTGTCCGGGCGCAGTGAGCTCTGATTTTAATAATCCGTGGGGTCAAACGTCAATTTACTAGCCCTTCCCGAGTCGGCGCGCGGCGGCACGCGACTTTTACAATTAGGCTTAATTAAAAGATTTGAGCACGAACATTTGTAGTAAACCAACTATCATGGATGTGACTCACAAGACAATATTGCTCCTATGTAGGTGTAAAGGAAACAAAGATCGTTAAAAAATAGATCAACGCTGAGCAACAATTTACATGCACCATCCACAAATACAAATACCATTTTATACATAGGTACGTGTTCAAAAGGAAAGCAAATATAATGGAAAGGGGCATAATATCTCAGTATGTATGTGCTCATGCGCCGATATAATTCAATCAACGTCTTTATGTCAATATTTAATGTTTGCCGCAAAAGATACGAAAAGGGAAAATTCTCTATTGCATTTAAATGCTTCTAAGTTGAAGTGTAGAATACGGTGGCCAATATTATTTGACTCCGAAAATGAGAAAATATTGTGATGCATTTTCGTAGGCGAAGAAATTACAGTTTCAAACAGTTCGTTGAAAAGTTGGCATGGACCAACAGCTAACCTCTGGTGGCGTCGGCGTCGGTGTAAACACTTCAAGTACTACGAAAACTACCTTTAGGTTAGAGTGGTGACCCAGTGGTAGGAACGACTGCGACTTATGAGTTGTAAATTCAGAACCAGACGGGCGCTTTACTTTGTGTAAATTATTTCATCACCACTGCTCTCAAAACAGTGAAGGAAACCGGCAGTATGTCCAAGAAACAAAAATTCGAAGACATGTGACATCCGCCAACTCGCACTGGGCCCGCGGGGAAGATAACGAAATACGTGTCACAGAGAGGAGGCCTGTGTCCCAAGAGTGGGAACGTTATAAGCCTTATGATTATTCCATAGGCTGCTGCTACGATATAAAGTCAATCCCACAGACGTGCGGTCGATTGTACCAATAGTATCAAACTGATTGGAAGCATTATATATTAAGTGTGGAAAGCGAACTTAAATGATATAAAATCCTCCTAAATCAGGGTTCCTGTTGTTCTTGAATCTGTTGGTCAATGTTCGTTCCTTTTCTGTTTGTTCGTCGTGTCGTCTTGTCTTCTTGTCGTCTTGTAGTCTTGTCGTCTTGTCTAAAGATGATGGTAAGATTACGTTAAACAGTAAATCAATCTGCCTAGCCTTTCCTCAATTATGTTAGGGTCGACTTCGAGTCTAACCGGATGCAGCTGAATACCAGCACTTTACACGGAGCTACTGCCTATCTGACCTCCACAACCCAGTTACTAGGTAACACGATACCCCTTGGTAAGACTGGTTGTTAGACGTTTGAGTGTCTGACTACCCGTAACGACTGTCAAAGATCTATGAATGACAGCCGGGACCAACGGCTTCACGTGCTTTCCGAGGCGCGGAGAATTCTCAATATGTAATGGATGTTCGCCCAGCCTTGAACCGACCTCGGCAAGGGTAGCTTAACCTTCAATTGACCCATAGAGCTGTTATCATTAAGCCGGCTACATATTTCTGAATTAATTTTATCTATTTGATAGTCATACGTGTGTCGGAAGGACAAACTGACAACGTCCTGACATTAGTGCCGCGGGTAGGTACCATCCTATCAAATATCGATAATATTTGTTGTTGATAGGGGCCATTACTCGATGTATCTGCTTACAAACAGTGGAAAGTTTCTCAGCCGCATCAAGTGGCCCTTTAATCCACAGATTATCATTTTAATGGAATATTTTTATTGAAGTACTTACAGCAAGCAAGCAGATCTACCAGTATTCATTGTTTACGACATAATTGCTCAGCCTTGAAAGAGATTATTTGGTTTATCAGTGTGTACAGACGAAAAATATCTAGGACCTTAATCTAAAGGTCCTAGATATTTTGTTTGGATTGAAAACATTTTGTTTATATTTTATGTTAATAATGATATCGGTTTTGCTGATTTAATTCATCTGTGTGGGAAAGGTTTTTGTATCAGTTTTGGGTGTTTTTAGGGTTCCTTATCACGAAAGGAAAAAACGGAACCCTTATCACTTCGGTGGATCACTTCGTTGTCCGTCTGTCTGCCTGTGAGTATGCCAAGATCCTTTTCTCTGAAAGGCGTGGAGGTATCAAGTTAAAATTAATATCAAATACGAAGGTCTACTGTCCCTTATAGCTTTAAATAAATCAATGTTAAATCAACTCAATGAAAAAATAAGGCCATTAATGCGACATATTTTAATACACGCAAATAAACCAAAACCAGTAGATAGCGTACTTCCCGTTGACCTAAAATCATGAAATTTGTCAATAAGCAAGGTCTAACAGAAAAAGTATAGAAAATTATTCATTTGTAGTTTTATCACATACAAAAACATTTTTTTGCGATTACAAACTTACATTTGCTGTTGGAGAACTGACCGTGGCGTATACCGATGTATCTACTCAGAGTTAATTTTGTTCTTGGGATAATTTCATCCAGCTACGGAACCCTTCATTATGCGTGGTCCGTCACGCACTTCGTCGGTTTTTTTTTTATAATAGAATTGAGTTGCGCAATGACCTTTCTAGCGAGTTCGCGTTGACGGCGCCACGAATGCTTCTAAAGTTAGCTGAAGCATATCAAAGTAAAGTTTTCAAAATTGATGTTACGTTACCTTTATAAAATACTATCAGAAATGTTATTTTGGTAATTATTGTTTTCATGTCAATAATGAAAACAACGCAACGGAGTTACGCAACGCTCTACCCTCCAGTGCGCGTTGACGTCATTTCGAATGCTTCCGACCTTAGCTGAAGCCTCTCAAAGTCTGAAGAAATCAGAAAACTTTTGAGTAGTTTGATGTTTGTATATCGTAACAGCTGGATATTATGTCAGTATCAACATCAGTCCTTCTAAAAAGTTATTTTGATATACTTCAGCTAACTTTACTGTTAAACAGCACTGCTATTCTGTAAAAATCTCACCGTGAAAACTGTGGTGAAGTGAGCTTACTGAGCAGTGTCAATCCCTAGCATATAGGGGAAAGATAGCTCACTTCGCCATAGTGTTTACGATGACATTTTTACAGAATCTATCGGCTGGCGAGTAGGAGCCACCTCCTATCCTCCTGCAACTTGCTTTTAGCTGAAGCTTAACAAAGTCTGGAAAAATTATTAAACTTTTTGGAGGATCGAGTTATTTATTTATTTAAAGATTACCAACGAGATACCAGGCCACTAAGAAAGTATTACGAAAAAAGTTTTTATGTATGAGAGACTGGCCAGTTATAATCTATTTTGAAAATACGATTATTTGTAAGTAAAAATAGGTACGTTCCAATTTAAATTATCGTGTCGCATTAAAAAAATGGATCTGCGCCGGGAACATTTTCGCGCTATGATTTTTACGATTTCAAGTGTCGCCTGAAACTGGACGAATCGTACGGTAGACTTCAAATGGCATTCATAGATAAAGGCCCTTCTAAGTAAATTTCTATGAAGGCAACCGGGTAACGTTAGTATAACGAATTCAATCGCGGTCGACTAACTTTGGGGTATGAAGAAAGAAGTGGTCGCCCTTTGACGGGTGTTACGGAAGAAAACGTGCTAAAAGCAGTGAAAATTTTAATCCAAGACAATAGGCGAGTTACGTATCAAGAGATTGAGCACATATTGCAGGTTGGAAAAAGCGGGGGGAATATTTTGATCGCGAGCTTGTTCAATTTGATTGGCTACTTGGTGTCGATTCCATTACGGAACCAAACCATAGCGTAAGATGCGCTGTCAGCGTTCGAGAGGCTGTAAACGAGGTGTCAGTGGCGGACTGGAACAAGTGTTTTGAAAACTGGTTCAGACTCATGAAACTTAGTATAGTGGCTAGTGGAGAGTACTTTGAAAAGATGTAATAAAAAAATATTTACCTATAGAACACTTATTTTTAATAATAAAAATATAATGTACTTACATTGCCCTGTAATGCACACTCAATTACAGGTGACCACACCTTACACATTAACACACAGTAATAGCTTACAGGTGACCACACCTTACACATTAACACACAGTAATAGCTTACAGGTGACCACACCTTACACATTAACACACAGTAATAGTTTACAGGTGACCACACCTTACACATTAATACACAGTAATAGCTTACAGGTGACCACACCTTACACATTAACACACACTAATAGTTTACAGGTGACCACACCTTACACATTAACACACAGTAATAGCTTACAGGTGACCACACCTTACACATTAACACACAGTAATAGCTTACAGGTGACCACACCTTACACATTAACACACAGTAATAGCTTACAGGTGACCACACCTTACACATTAACACACAGTTATAGCTTACAGGTGACCACACCTTACACATTAACACACAGTTATAGCTTACAGGTGACCACACCTTACACATTAACACACAGTGATAGCTTACAGGTGACCACACCTTACACATTAACACACAGTGATAGCTTACAGGTGACCACACCTTACACATTAACACACAGTAATAGCTTACAGGTGACCACACCTTACACATTAACACACAGTAATAGCTTACAGGTGACCACACCTTACACATTAACACACAGTAATAGCTTACAGGTGACCACACGATACACATTAACACACAGTAATAGCTTACAGCATACACATGCTCTGAATCAAAATCAATCCGCCTAGCCTTTTCCCCAATTATGTTGGGGTCGCCTTCTAATCTTACCGGATGCAGGTAAATACGAATATTTTACATGAAGCGACTACCTATCTGATCTCCACACATGCTCTGAATACATAATTTAATTAAGAATACATTAAAAAAACAATACATATATGTATGCTATGATTGATGGTGATAACATCCTAACAGTTGGCTGGATGGCTATGTTATGACAGACACCAGTCAAGTGCAACTCGGACTTGCACATAAGGGTTTCCCCCACCTCACACATATCTGCGAAAAAACGGAGCTTATTACCTACTGGGAGCCTGCACTGGAAAAAATAAAGTTTCACTCTTGTGCGTTTTAGGAGCGGAAACAAAAAGCGCGGAGATAAATTCATCCGAACTACGGAACCCTTCATTGCGCGTGGTGCGAAACGCACTTGGCCGGTTCTTTTTTCGAAACTACACGCTCATTATCTTAATTGAATCATTATAACTTGTGGGCTTAGTTTCATCGCAAGGCTTTTCCAGAAATCCTGTGCATTGGATTGATTTCATAATCTCATCAGAAACTTATCTGCCTTACAGAAAGCAGAAGTACATAGGTAAGTAGGTACTACGTTGGTTAATCTCTAGTGCATCGGAGTATCACGGCAAGTAATCCAAAGATAAATTATATCAATTACAGCGTTATTGTCCGAGGTGAAGCATTCAGCCCATTATAATTTACAAACGGCGCAAAGAATAAAAACAACATAACATCAAGCCTGTTATACCCGAAGCGTTAGGCAGAGGTGTACCTTTAGCACACCCACATTTCGCCGGTTATGTTTCAGTGTCATGTAACAGCTGGGGCGAGCCTGTTGTCAACCGGACACAAATCCAGACTCCGGACAGCTACTGAGAAATTTCCGATGAGAAAACCCAATAACACTTTCAACGAACCGGGAATCGAACCCAGGACCTCAAGCTCAGCAGTCGCGCTTGCAACCACTACACCAACGAGGCAATACAACAAAAATAATGAGTTAATAATACGCGTATTCTAATAAGTACCTTATTGCTGAAAGCTTAGGAGCTGTTTAAGAATCTAGAAGTCCTAGCAAATAGATAAAATTAATGCAGAAATATTTAGCCGGCTTAATAATAACAGCTGCATAGGTCAATTGAAGGTTAAGCTACACTTGCCGCGGTCGTTTCAAGGATGGGCGAACATCCATTACATATCGAGAACTCACCGTGCTTCGGAAAGCACGTTAAGCCGTTGGTCCCGGCTGTCGTTCATAGATGTTTGACAGTCGTTACGGCTAGTCAGACACTCAAACGTCTGACAACCAGTCTTACCACGGGGTATCGTATTACCCAGTAATTGGGTCAGTCGCTCCATGTAAAATTCAGCTGCATCCGGTTAGACTGGAAGCCGACCCCAACATAGTTGGGAAAACGCTGGGCAGATGATGGTGAGTAGCCCTAGAGGCGATGACTACTGGTGTAGACGTGTTTTTGAGTGAACCCAAACTAAAAAACTTAAAACATTTATTAGATTGTATGTGAAGACCGCGAATCAGCAAACGTAAGGTAGGACGAACTAAACCTAGGTGGAGCGACGATCTTCGCAGAGTGGCTGCAGCAGCTGGATGAGGGAATATTGAATGGCGTGCAATAGGGGAGGCATATGTCCAGCAGTGGATGTCTGTAGGCTGATAATGATGATGATGGGGTAGGATATTTGAAGTTGATAATTAGTTTCCGACCGGTGCCTGAATGTCTGCCTCCAAGGCTAATTAATTCACAACACGAGTAGGTGCAGAAGACTGTCACTCAACAAACCTTGTAGTAGGACTTGTCTTGTTCTAAAAGCAATAACTGCCTGCCGCTAGATAAGATTGTCTAGTTCAACGTAAACAAAGCGTTCGCTAAACAGTGTATACTTCTATCAATTGGATTTATTAATATAGGTATAACATTACATTAATTATTAGAACGTCGTACCTATATGCATTTTATTTAATGTATTTAATTAATAAATCGCATTCTTTAATCTTATTTATATCAAGTATTCTTTAACAGGGGTTATCCGAATTTGCCAGTTTTAGAATCAATTTTAAATCGTCACATTAAAGCATTTATTTAGATCCTGAAAAAAATATAGGTATGTCATAGATACATCCTTGATTTCATTTTTTTTTTTTTTTTGTGTTTTGTTTTTGCACGAGTATAGCTTACATTCTATTTATTGGTTTATTGGCGTGGCTAGCTGACATATGGCAAATAGTATAATTTATGTCTCCTAATATTTACTTTGCATACCTACTATTTTATAATAGAAGCAAGTATTTTTTTTAAACTTAACAGACAGCTGTAATGCTGGGTTTGTTGCGCCACTTTTCTTCCCAGCGAAAGCACCACAGGAAAGCATAAGGGGCGTTTTGGGGGACTGTCTCATATAATTTTGACGTTCGAAAAGTGCTAATTCTCCGCCTAATTTGAATAAATGACTTTTGATTTGATTTTGATTTGACTTGTTTTAGGGAAATTCATTCACTATAAATTAAGTAGATAAAGTGTAATTTTCTCGATGAAACAAAAATGTGAAACCATTGAAGAATGTTCAAACAAAATGTACAATACGACTGACGTAACTTGGCGGGCCCGAACTTTGCGCAGAAGGCTGCGCAGTAAGATGTTTAGGAACCAAATGGTGACATGAGGCGAGTGCGAATGAGAGAACATGCGCGAAAGTTCTTAGTGCCTACGTTCAGGCCCGCCAAGTTACGTCTGTCGTATTGTAGGTAGGTCTACATTGTGGAATTGATGTTAGCAAAAAGGTTAGTATTTTGCCTAACCTATATGTATAGCCAGAAAAATTTTAAGTTACTTAATCAAATTGACACCCGCCGACGTAAGTTTGCCGTATTATAACCGGGTACGTATCAAAATCCCGAATTTTAAATACCGAATTTTAAAATACCTATGGACGTAATCCCGAAAATTGAAACGCCGAATGGTTGTTTGGTCGAAAGTTTAAAATCCCGAAAGTTCATTTGCCCGAAAGCTTAAAATTCCGAAGTTTAAAAAGCCGAAGTTTAAAAACCCGAAGTTTAAAATCCCGAAGTTCAAAATCCCGAAATTGACAAAAAATTGAATTGTCATATTGTTGAAATTCTGTGTAAAGGGTTTAAAGTAACCTTACATATCTAAACTCAGGGTGCCCTTCGCTCGCTCTTGTCTCCTATGTTGACGAAGCCCCGCTTCGCGGGGCTCTTATTTCTGTATTAAGGGTTTATAGTAACCTAACCAAACCTAACCTCGGGGTGCTCTTTGCTCGCTCTTGCATTCTGTGTCGACGAAGCCCCGCTTCGCGGGGCCCCTATTTCTGTGTACAGTGTACTTCCACACCCGGCGCTTTTTGATAGTAGCTTTTTTTTTTGGTTAGAATAGACCCTTTTTAGTGTAAATTAGAAAACCGCAAAGTTCGCAAAATCATAGTGGCCGAGAAAAAAATCTCAAAGTTTTTTTTTTATCTACAAAAATATGTTGTTAGGCGTAGTCGACGGAGCCCCGCTTCGCGGGGCCCCTATTTCTGTCTGCAGGGTTTAAAGGAACCTAACACGAAGGGGATGACGGGGGCTCGTTCGCTCGCTTTGCTCGCTCACTCGAGCCCCCGTCATCCCCTTCGAACCTAACCTGTCCAAGTCGGGGTGCCCCAAGTCCCGAGCTCGCTTCGCTCGCTCTTGTATCCTAAGTTGTCATTACAAATGTGTTAGCTACTAAGTAGCAAATGGGTTTGCCGGTTCTTTGTAAACACAAAACCGCCTACCTGTACTTTATATCCACCTTTTTGAGATTTGAACACTTTAAAAGTATCTTCACTCATTATAGCAACCACTCGGTACTAAGTAGCTAACAGTAACTACAAATTAATAAAACATTACGGAATAAAATAATTTTTCGAGATCTACCCCCGCTATAAAAAATATTAAAACATGTTAAGCAGAATGCCCACCGTCATAACTGTGTTGTAGTGCCATCTATGAGTAATCGCGGGAACTACGTCGCCGCTCTTTGGGATTTCATCCATCGGTATTTCGTCCATTCGGGATTTCATCCATTCGGGATTTCGTCCTTTCGGGCATTTGAACATCGGTATTTTGTGTTTCGATATAACGACTATCGACATTTAAAACTTTCGGTATTTTGAATTTCGGTGTTATGGACGTCGGTATTTCAATCATGGGTATTATGAACTTTCAGGATTTTGATACGTACCCTTATAACCATTTCATACAACTGTCAAACACACTTAATTATTAAAACGAACAATTTAAGTTGGTAGTCCGACTAACATCTAGATAAAGATCTAAATAGGTAGGTATACCACAAAGTGCAAAGTCCAGTCCCAGCGTGATAGTTAAAAAAAAATTGTTTTTTCAAGTAATTTTGCTTTTTCCTTGACTTTAAACATGAATGATGGTTCCCATACGATAAACTAATACATATTAATGTACTTACGGAACATCAGTTCGCATTATTCTCATCCTCGTATGTAACATTGTTGCCGTACAACTTAAAACGTGTACCTAATGATTCTCTTCTAATATTGACTGTATTCTATTTGCAGTATTATCTACTACATATATAAAGTTATCTAATAATCGTTTCCACATGCGAGCAAAGAAATTAAAAATAATCTTCATATAGATTAGGTACAGCCATCAAAAGAACCTATTTTATTTACATTACCGTCGATAACAGTGATACGAATGTGTACCAAGTACACAGTTACTAATAATAATATTTATTGATAAATCATTTATTTTCATCAAGGACTGTAAGAAACCACGGTGTGCAGTAACTTTCCGACTACTGGTGCAACTACACGTCTACGATTGTATTTGTATAAGTACCTGTAGATGATTTCTGAACTAACTACTTTAGAGTTGCGCTTGATTGAACGTTATAATTTCATTTGACGGTGCCATCAATTCTTCTGTTACTGCGTAACTAAAAGTTCTTATAGTTTTTAATAATAACTGTTTTTTACTTGTTTTTTTTAAATGGCAAACATGTTAATAAGGACTAGACGGTACAAGTGTTATAGAATTGCGACGGTCATTAGAGTGATTTTGGTTTTGGGGATACCTTTAGTGTATTTGTTGTTTGCCAGTGATAATTCGGAACAAGAAATCTTTGAATCTTCTATAGGTTCAGGTAAAGGTATTTATATTAGTCTTTTAGTTAGAGATGTGTTTTAAGGAGGGTATAATGTAATAAATTTGTGGTATTCAGGTAATGACGCGGCCCGCCTGTCGCGTAAATTGCTTGCTATCGTCGAGAAGGCAGAGAAAAACTGCACTCCCGCGGCGATTCTGGAGTTCCCTCCCGATGGTCTCACTCGCTACCAGAGGAAACATGTAAGCAGGAATCAATAGTCAATAATATTTTAAATACATGATTGTACAAAGTAAACCACTTTTATGACGATTTGTGGGTGGACTTACAATTATTAACTTTCTTAGGTAGGTACCTACTAAATCATTCGCTTGCGTTGTGCTATATTTTTGTACGACGTACAGACTCCAGCACATCAAGCTACCTGAAACTATCAAATTAACCAAATCAACTTTGAACCTGCTATGCTTTAGAGATAAAGTTGAAAATCTATTAAAGAAATTTGACAGATTGTAGTAGCTTGATCTGCTGGCGATTGTACGAACATGGTTTTGAAATATGTATTTTTTATGCATTATGTTAGTTAGTAGGCTCGCGTATTTGCTTACTACTTTGATCGCGACCTACATTTGGGAGTGCATTGACATACGGCGGAGCCTAGATGATGCATTTTTGTGCATAATTTAATTAGTGTTCGAATAGACGGGGCTTGAGTCGGACAACTTGTATTTTTATTTAGATTTATACCCATTGAGCATGCATTGACATTCTTTGCTTTTTCTTGGCATTTTTCTACATACTTACATTTTGCATTTGCATTGACAGACTTTAATGTTTGGTTAACAAAACCAACAATTTTATTATGCTAGAAATTCCTATTTTTTTTTTTTTTAACTATAAACATGTTTAATTTTAATATTATTTTATTCCGCTATCAAAACTCAGCAATATTTTAAATGTCTACAACCTACTTATTTGAAACGTATTCGAAACAATATTTTTTGTTATGAAACATTATCTAAAATAAATGAAATCGCAATCTATGAGATTGCTTTTGTTTTATAGCTAGCATTCGCTAAACAAATGCTACAAACATTCTTACAAACATTACGCTAAAAAAATCCAACTTACTTGCGACATACTTTTATTTATGATATTTTAACAGCAAATCCAATCGAGTTTCAATTTGATAACAAATTGACATAACATAACATCACACCTCAAAGAGTTTGGTAGAGGTGACAGTACAGAAATAACTGAACTATTTGTTCAGTTATTTCTGTTTTGACAACAAAATTGATATTTGAAAACTAATAGGTGTCACATAGGTACATAGGAAATTAAACATGTTCATTTACAGGGGTACATTGCCGTACATTGCATTGTGGCGATATATTGCTTCTTTCTGCTGGGAACGGTCTGCGAGCAGTACTTCGTGCCGGCCATAGAGATGATATGCGAACGTGAGTATATATTACTACTGCATTATATGCTAATTGTTAGTGATACTATTGCATGCTTATAAAGCTACATGATATTGTTGGCATATCCGAATGAAATATATCCTCTGAAACAGGTAGACACCTACCTGTCTAAGCAATTCTTGAATAATAATTCTTTTCAGATTACATTTCCAGGATGATTTGAAATCATTATTTTGTTAACAGCGAAATTTATCCTAGATCTAAGGCAAGTTAGGTAGGTACCTAATATCAACACATCCCGTCGTATGATCCTAACACGTTTTGAACCGCCATCATTTCATGAAATTTAAAAATTAAAGAATCAGATAACAGGTAAGTCTTCAAAGTAGCCAATCATAACTTCCGCGTTGCTGCATGCTGTAGATGAGTATATTCGGTGCTTCCTTGCGTGCTTCACATTGTCACGTAGCTTCCATATCAATTATTCCATATCAAAGGTGGAAGAGGTTAATCAGGCTCAGAAACGTGCCGCCTTAACGTGTCACGTTCAAATAACAAGTCAAATCGTTACATTAGGTACACGATGGTGTCAATTTTTTCATTGAAGTCCTACAGGTCAAGGTGTGTTTGTCGGATGTTCTAGAACACGACCATGCGTGGTTTCTGACACTTAATTGTGGCTAATAGTTAGTAGTCATAATATTAGGATTAAATTGAAATATAAAGAAGAAATAAACCCCGGACCCTAAATCCTTTAATCCGTATTTAGAGACGGACGGATTTCCGGGCAGATATGAGCCCCTATGAATAGGACTGGATCGATATTGCACACGTATTATGTGTAACATCCATTGAATTCCCTTATCTACTATTGCAGCTCTTTCCCGTTCAAGCCAATGTGATGTTGAATTCAATGCGGACTCGCAATAAATAAAAAATGAGTAATTTGAATCGATACGACGCGACTCACAGAGTCTAGACTACCACCCTCATCCCCACTTCGTGGAAAAATTAAATATGAATCCCTGCATTCGCCCCTCTATCAGCAGCAAAGTCTTGCGATGGATCCTGTAGGGACAAATCTGAAGATTTAACCGAGTGTTTAAGCATTACAATCTGTCATCAGTAATAAATAGTCACTTATTCAACTATTTTCTTTTAACCGAGACTGTGTAGTTAAGAATAATAGAAGCGTTAAAATCTATCTCAAGACTTCACTGGCGTCACTTAGTCCAGTGTCTAGCAGGCATACTAAGTACAAGCCCGAGGTAAAGCAAGTTAAATTAGTTTGTGCCGGACGGAAATTTCCACTCGCCCTATACAAACCCTCCTACAACCTTTTCGAAAATGCAGAGACTAATTTGCTATCGAAGAGGGCAGGTAAAAGGGAAGCCTTTATTAATGATATTGGAAAATCGCAGACAGCCTTTGAAGGTTTTCGTTTGAAGTATTAGCGGCAAGTAATAAAGTTAACTGCATAAGCTTCGTAGCTAAATGCTGCACAGGAGGTCAATTAAAGGAAATACGAAAGCTTTCAATAGTTAGTTTTAGTTATAAAAATATCTTTCAAAAGAGTTCGTAGGCTTTCGTAGCATAGAGCCTACGCCGTAGCAATTTGCTACGAAGCCTTTGTTACAGCCTTGTTTTTTGGAAGCTACGAAATTTTTCGGCAGTTAAACGTTATTTTGGAACTAATTAAATCTATAATATGTACTGTACTGTAATATAATAAAGCTGAAGTTTGTGTAAACGAGCTAATATCTGAAACTGCCAGTCGGATTTGAAAATTAATTCTTATTAATCTTTTTGCATTTGATAGTTCAATACTTGAGGAACCTCAGGTTAGGTGAAAGGCTCTCCAACATGACACTACTACCAAAAAACGACATCTAAACGAAAACGAAGCATAGCGCGGGCGGGCGATGCTATGCGTCGAGGTTGGAGGGTAATTTCAAGCGGAAGAAGTCGCTGACAAAGCTAATTGTTAAATAAACTTGTCTTTCTAGGATTAAATATATGTACCGTATTTCGATGTAGCTGGTGCGACGTCTATTTGGAATTAAACGAACATATTATTTTGTTCTAGGTCTCAACATAGGAATGGACGTAGCTGGGGCGACGTTCATGGCAGCAGCGAGCTCAAGTCCAGAGCTGTTCATCAACTGTGTGGGCACGTTTGTGACTGAAGGCGACATCGGCGTCGGCACCGTGGTCGGGTCAGCAGTGTTCAACGTGCTGGCTGTGCCCGCCTTCTGCGCTCTCATCGCAGGGAAAGTAAGTACTCATAATTATGAATATATCGAGGTTTCGTCTACAAGAATCTATTAAACTTATTTATTCAGGTGTGTGATTTTCTCTTAAAATTAACCTAGCAAATGATTACAAAAAATCGATAGAATAATCTTAAATTTGCTCACACATCTGTGATCTATCAACGCAATTAATTCGCCAAAACTAAATTCTTCCTCCTCATTGACAAAATAAGCTGACTGACTGTCAAATTTATGTCATGTGACTGACTGAAATTATAACAGCGAATCAAATCAATTGTCACAGGTTTTGTGCTGATCAGCATGACTGGAAACGGCTTTCAGAGAATGCATTTAGTATAATAAAAATCACTACAATCCTTTCACAGATAGTTTACCTCTGATAGCACGCCAAACCAAGCGAAAAATCATGAACCTTATTGCAACCAAATAAAAATCATTTGATTTTGACAGTGATGCATGCAGTGAAATAAGTGGTAAAAAAACTGTGCAAGCTGTAATAGAATAAGTATCCTTACCCTATCTTCCTTTGCCGATAATATTGACTCTACTTTGACGTATTTTACGACTGGGTGGGAATGAAAATCTATCCAATTACAACGGTCTACTTTTTACAAAATATTTTCCTTTCTATCTAAGTATTATCATTTGATAACTAATACGGAGACAGCATGCACCTAATTATTCTCATGTTCTCTTTAACGTGGCCATTGTTCTATATCTGTAATGTATTTTCATATCATATATATGTTGTCTTATATCGTCATCTTATCATTTATCTCCTTAAACCTTCTGCTGACATGTACATCTGAGCTAGATAATTAGTTATCTATTTGAATACAAACCTTATATTAATAGTAAAATAGAAAATCTTGTAACAAGAAATCGTAGCGATCTTTGTTTGTTGCGACTCGCTTCTACGTCATATTGTATTATGTATAATTTAACCGTCAATTCAATATTTCTTACATATTTTCCAATTTCAGTAGTTTTTCGATATACACACATCAAAAGTGTCTAGGGATCAAGCATTTTTATGCGGATTTCTTGAGATTGAGATGTGGCTTTGTAATAAATTTATGATTTTATAAATTTATATGGATCCTTTTTGGTGCATTTCATAATTTGAATCAGGAACTGTGAATCAAATTCGAGTAAAAGATGAAAATCAGCTGTCAATATTTTCCCTATAAAAACATACAACGCATTGAAGACATTATTAGTGCTACTGTTTCCCTACTACTGATTAAAACCAACGTTATTATGGAGCGGCGACGTCATTTAAGCAGGGAAGAAATGCTCAGAGCCGTGGGAATGATAGAAGCTGGTTCCCGGCAACGTACTGTGGCTTTAGCTCTGAATACAAGTCAGAGTGTTATCAGTCGACTTTGGACACGTTACCGAAGCACTGGTACCGTGGCTGAGCGCCATGGAGGACGGTATCGCTGCACCACACGGAGACAAGACCGATACATTCAAATCTTAACTCGAAGAGCTCCAACAATAACCGCCATGATGTTAGCCGTGAGGCTTCATCACTCTTCAGGGAACTTAATTAGCGACCAAACAGTCAGAAACCGCTTGCATGAAGTGAACCTTCATTCCCGAAGACCGCTACGGGTATCACCTATAGCAATGCACAATCGTAGGATTCGATATCAATGGGCTCTTGAACACAGAAATTGGGCAGAAGAACAATGGCGTTTCGTGTGCTTTTCTGATGAGTCTCGTTTTGGTATGAGACCGGATACAAGACGTATACGACACTGGAGAACCCCTGGACGCCAACAGCGATTAAAATCCTGCCAGGAAGTCCATCCTTATAGTGGTGGAACCATCATGGTATGGGCGGGTATTTGGATCGGCGGAAGAACTGAGTTGATTTGGATCAGAGGCAACCTCAACGCTCAAATTTATGCTGAGACGATTGTATCAGACGTCATCGTTCCTCTACAAGTGCAAATCGGTCCCTTATTTCAGTTAATGCATGATAATGCACGACCGCACACCGCAAGAGTTGTAAGACAGACTCTCGCCGCAGCTAACATCAATGTCCTGCCCTGGCCTGCTCAGTCGCCAGACTTGAACCCGATTGAGCATGCATGGGATATGCTACAGAGAAGAGCTCTGCCGAATATGGAGGGTATCCAGTCGCAAGAAGACCTTTTTTTGTTGTTGCAACGAACATGGGCGGCCATTCCACAGCGTGATTTGGATGAACTCATTTTGAGTATGCCAAACCGATGTTCTTGTGTTGTTAGTGTTCGCGGTAGAAACACGGATTATTAATTGTTTAAGTTACCCAATAAAATTTTAAAGAAAACTGTTATTTCAGTCTTTTTTTCGAACTTTTGTGTTAGTGGTTCAAATGTCAAAAATCCCTTTATTAGGAAAATGGCAAATTTCTTTATTAATGCAAAGGTGACTTGGTTTATCGTTACTGTGACAAACGAAAACACTTTATTTGATGAATCCTTAAAGAAAATTTTAATTAATATCAATCAGGAGAAAAGTTATTGCAAAAATATATGTTGATCCCTAGACCCTTTTGATGTGTGTATTTATTATTACTAAAGTTTTCGCGTTTACCACAATCAAAAATCATCTCGGGCTAAATGTTATAGGGTTTTTCCATTAAAAACTTCCCAGTAGCTATAGCAGCAGCAGTAGCTGTAGCAGTAGCTATATAATTATTGATTTGTGCCCAGTTTATGATAAACGGCTTGCTGCCCAACCCACCGCGGAATACAGGCGTGATAATATGGTAAATGGAATTCGTTGTTATGAAATACCAAATTGAATCCGTGCACATAAATTCCGTATTTCCTTTACGAGGTCAATATAAAAATTAATCTTTAGAATAACGTAATGATTGATTTGATTTCCTGATTGATAGTGTTTGATTCGCAGGTGGTGGACTTGGACTGGTGGTCGGTGTCACGGGATTGCGTGATGTATGCCGTGGCGGTAGTGGCTCTCATCCTCACGCTACTCGACGACGTGATTTACTGGCACGAAGCGCTACTGCTCGTACTCATGTACATTTTCTACATATTAGGTAAATTATAAGGAATTTACTGCTAATTTCCTAGACTTGACGCTGCGCTATCCGGATTTGGAGTGATCGATAATTCTTTATACTTAAATGAGCCAAAAATATCTCAAGTTTAAGCAAAATTGTAATTACTATTATGTAAGAACGTACCTAGCATGCCCTTTTGAAGGTGAGGTTCATGGTTATTGGTAGGTACATATTAAATAAATAAAAACACCACCAAAAGGTGAGTCTCACCTTCGAAAGGGCATCTCATATCTCCCGCAAATAGTTTATTTTTTTTAAGCGATAAAAATTTAGATAATTGCAGGAGTTCTATCTATATATTATGTAAAAATCAATTGCCGTGCGTTATTCCCACGATCCCTGCACCGTTGCATAAACATAAAAAAATAAATACAATGTTTTGTGTGTGTTACATTGCGCACTGCCGCAAACAGCAAATTGTCAGACCAAAAATAAAACTCGTTTTCGTAAGTTTGATGTACAGAATGCGTTGTTGACTATGTGATGTGTCTTTTTACACCCTGTATACGTGGTCGTACTTATGTACATAGTGCAGAGCTGTGCGTTAGTGTCGCTAAAATCGAAAATGGCTCAATGCCGTACTGGTTTAGGAACAAAATGAAATAAAGAAAAACTTATAGAAACAGCCGAGAAATCGAAAAATGTATTTTTTAAACATGGTTCGAAGTTCACCGGGTCATGTAGTTACTAATAAAGGTTTGGTAACAAGCAGATATATTTAGGAACATCAGAGCAAAACTTAGTACCGACGACCTTCTGTTTTAGGTGATCGTGAGAACCTAACGGATTAAAAACTCAGCTCAGATTAAAAAGATTAAAAAAGTGTCATATTTTTTGTCTGTTATAATAAAGTTTACTTACTTTGTGAGCCCCCGGTAAACGGTTTACATTTGTTTGCAAACACTCCAACGATAAAAAACCTATAAGCTGTTTGATTTGATTTACAACAGTATGCTTCAGTGATATGTTCACGACAGCGGATTTCTTTTTTAATTTATTGATCCTAACGCAATTAAATAACGTTTGTACTGCCTGATGACTTTATTAATGCTTTTGCTAATGTTTAAGTAGAAATATCTTATATATTAATAGTCTTCTATGTTTCGTAATTTTCCAAACTGCTAAATATATGAAAATATCCTTGTCGGGTTCAGTATCCTGTACAATCATGTTCGTATGTTTTGTTATTCACTTGTCAAAACTGAATGAATGAACAGTAGACACGACTCGCTGACAAATTGCGAAGGGTTTTTTAAAGTAATTACCTACTTAACTAGTTATGTATTAACGGAAATAATTACATTCTTTGTTTCTTTTTAGCGATGGTGTTCAACGGCTGTTTAGGAGCATTTTTCAGGAGTGGATGCTGTACCTTCAAGAAACCTAAGGCGTACACAGAAATCACACCACTTCTTGCAAATGGTGAGTCAAATTAAGTTCCAACTTTTACTAATGTTTTTTTTTACGAAAACAAGTTTTGAATGTTATAACATAACTTTAAATACTACCACGACCCCTGTACCGTTGCATGCACAATGTTCTGTGTGTGTTACATTGCGCACTACAGCAAACAGCAAATTTTCAGACCAAAAATAAAACTCGTTTCCCAGCAATAATTTTTGTGCGACGTTACTTTGTTTTAAGTACAGAATGTCTTTTTACACCCTGTAATAATACGGATACAGGGTGTGACATTCTGAAAAGACATAAGTACGACCACTGATGATTACGACCCCCGTGGTCGTAATCATCAGTGGTCGTACTTATGTACAGTGGGCTGCATCAATTGGGTACCCCAGTTGTATGAAAATTTTAATACAACTGGGGTACCCAATTGATGCAGCCCACTGTACATCGTGCAGACATTGTAAGACTGGGTTCATTTTGTTCCTTGCTACGAACCATTTGATTGTACTCATACCTTAGCTGTTTTATACAAATTTTATTTTTTACTCCTGTAGGCTTAGAAATATCAGGACCCCGCTTAGTGTAAGTTTCGCTTATAATGAAAGTGCAACACATACTAACTTAAGACCTAATAAAACTATCTATACTAATTAATATTATAAAGAGAGACAGAGAGAGAGCGGATTTTGTTAGTAAGTATGTGTTTATGTGGAGTGTAATCTCCGGAACCACAGCTCCTAATAGAAAAAATCTTTCATCATTTGATAAGTACATTATTCCAGATAGACATTTCGAATTTATTTTTGTATGTTAAGTATACGTTTTTCGTCGGCTATATCTTAAAAAAAAACCGGGCAAGAGCGAGTCGGACTCGCGCACCGAGGGTTCCGTAACATCCGGGTTTATGCATAAGGTTTATGTTTATGAAATTAAATGTTTATTTTTGAGTTGATTGAATGAATGGTAAATTGCGGTTTACGATTTATGACGTATTAAAAAAAAAACTACTTACTAGATCTCGTTCAAACTAATTTTCGGTGGTAGTTTACATGGTAATGTACATCATATATTTTTTTTAGTTTTATCATTCTCTTATTTTAGAAGTTACAGGGGGGGGGGACACACATTTTACCACTTTGGAAGTGTCTCTCGCGCAATCTATTCAGTTTAGAAAAAAATGATATTAGAAACCTCAATATCATTTTTGAAGACCTACCCATAGATACCCCACACGTATGGGCCTGATGAAAAAAAAAAATTGAGTTTTGGTTCTAATTATGGGGAACCCTAAAATGTATTGTTTTTTTTCTATTTTTGTGTGAAAATATTAATGCGGTTAACAGAATACATCTACTTACCAAGTTTCAACAGTATAGTTCTTATAGTTTCGGAGAAAAGTGGCTGTGACATACGGACGGACAGACAGACAGACAGACAGACGGACAGACAGACAGACAGACAGACAGACAGACATGACGAATCTATAAGGGTTCCGTTTTGCCATTTGGCTACGGAACCCTAAAAACTGCTGATTCCTACAAAAGTGCAATAACTACATGGTCAAAATGTAAGGATTTTTCTTTTTAAATAACCGACAAGCTACACCAGAATCATGTACTGAATATACAGGGTTACTTGTAATTCGACGTATATCCGTCAAAAGCTGATAGGGGGTAAAAATGCAACAAATTAAACCTGTCTTAAATATACCCGTATCTCAATAGTTTTCGAGATATTTGAATTTTAAGGGATTTTCGATATAATTCCAAATAAAAAAAATAAAAAATATTAAGTGGCTACCATTATAAAATTATATTGTAGCTGGCAATTCAATTAAGCTATGACTATAAAAATAATTAAAATGTTGAGCGATTTAAGAATAATATCTTACCAAGATATTTTCTTCAAAAATGTTTCAAATAAATAGTAGTAGTAGCTGCAGTTTGAAATTCAATAGTTTTCGAGATATTTGAAACCTTTTTGGAGCGTCCCCGACCACATTCTATCTGTATAAATAGTTAAAGATATTGGAGCATCTCCCTGATGATATCACGACATCTGGACCGATTTTTTTTCGTGATAGATATCAATTGTCTTTAACTGTTGGTATAATCCTGTCAACTGCCTTGTTAAAGCCTCATTGATATCTGTAGATCACGTGTGCCTACTTAAAAAATCACGAAAATAAAAATAAAATAAGTATGTTTCATATCATTTTGGATTACATTGCATGACGAGGAGCCTTTAAAGGATTAAGGCATAGAAAATGCCTGTAGTTCAAGGCTCCGCTCTTCCCTTACATCATAAACATACAAGTAGGCAAATAACGAAAAGAGGAAAAATAAAAACAAAAAGAAAAGAAAATACGATAAACTGTATAGGTGTGCGTGTGTGCGCGTGTGTGTTTGTGTGTGTGTGTGTGTGAGGGTTGGGGTGTGTGTATGCGTGTGTGAGGGTGTGTGTGTGAGAGGGTGTGTGTGTAGGAGAGAGAGACGGATTTTGAGTGCACATGGGTATATAATTTATTTTTAAGTCATAATTTAAATTGTGTAGCCAAATTATTACCGTTTTTTTGCATTACATAACATTAATATGCTTTTATTCTTTTAGAAAAATCCAGTAGGCTGGACGCTCGGCGCATGAGCCTACGTGTTCAAAGCACCGACGTGGAGTCAGCAGGGCAGGCGATGAGACACGATTCCACTGACTCAGGTAATTCAGCCAGTTTTCATTCACAAGAAGCGGAAATTATGACTTCTCGGTAAATTGATCGCTTGGCCTGTCTACAAGCGCTTTGTCATTAACATTGTGGCCATTTGAAATTGAACTTGATTGATGATGATTGATTGGTTCATATATTCTAAAGATTTCTCATTGTTTTAGTGCTAAGTTTGTCTTCATACATAGCAGTCGTAATTAAGTAGCTAATAGTAAGTAGAGTAATATTGAGTAAAAATCATGAGCAGTGTGAGAAAGTTTAAAGTCGTGATTCTTCTCTGCTATTATATTATAAAAGTATGCATATTGCATTTACAAGCGTAAGAGATTATAAAAGTTTTATTGGTAAACACGGTATGTCTCGTTAAAGCAATTAATTGCCTATTTTGAACAATGACTGCCAACCGAGTATTGAACGCGGGAATTTTCACCGTTTTCACCAACACAAAGCATTATTAGAGAAGATATTTGGTATGTTCTCACGGGTGCGTTAATGGTGGCATGTGTTTAGGTTTTATATTAACTATCTGATAAAATATCACAAAACGAAAGTTAACGCAACGTTTGTCGAAGAGCTTGTTTTCGTTTCGTAATGATAACTTAACTTATTCAGTTCAGCAAGAAGAGTAGAATTGTAAAAACTCTTGAAAGAGCGGCAGAACTTCCTGATAAAAATATATTCCACGCTGTTGTTTAACCGGTTAAATGCCGTGATTACAGAAACAATTAAAAGGTGTCTTGCGTGGATCCTCGTTCCAAAGGGTTAAATAGGTACAAAAGATTAAACCAATTAGACTACTGCCGTGGCTGGGTATTTGTCTCTTCCACCCAACGGCTAACCCTCAACTCGAGCTAGCCAGAATAATCAGTAAATATTATAACCTGGTAAATAAGTTGTGCTGTATCTACCAACGATATTTTTAATGGTTCCGACCTAAAAAGGAGAAACGAAGCCTTTTAGATCCGTCTGTCACAGAGGTTTTTTATAGCAGCTGTTTACTCCAAGACCTCGTGATGGATTGTGGAAAGCTGATAATGTATTGAATTAGGCTGATAACGTTGTGTGGAACTTTATTTTCTGGATTTTAAGCTTTTACCGGAGACCAGGTAATCCGAAAGCAGCCAGCCTTCGGGAACCTAATCACTCCCTAGGCAGCCTAGAAATCCAGGATTTTCTCACAGCAGAAATCAGACTAGTAAAAAAAAAGAATTTAAACTGTACGCTTAGAATAAAAATCTATTCCGTAATCATTGTTCCTCCGTTCCTCGTTCTATTACAGATACGCTAAGTACCTACTCTATGTGGTCGTGGCCTGGTGAAAAGGTGTCGTTTTGGAAGAAGTTCTTATGGGTGTTCTCGTGGCCCATCAACCTGTTGCTGTGGCTGACCATCCCCGACTGCAACCGCCGGCCACATCTGTACCCTCTGACCTTCCTGATGTGCGTCACCTGGATCGGGGGAGTATCCTATCTTGTCGCCTGGATGATCACCGTACTAGGTAATTAATTTGGACAGCTTGAAATGGAGGGACTTAATACCTATATTCATTCGGTACGAAACACTAAACAACTCAAAACAAATAGGTCTGTGATGCATTTTAAGAAGACTTAGATACTTCCGAGTAGGAGCAGTTGATATATATTGCTTAGCTATTGTTTTTCGCTAATAGTCGAGTGTCTTATTTGATTAAATAAGACACTCGACTATTACAATAGATTTATTGTATGCCCATTTGCGATACTAATTTCGTGTATACTTATGTATATTTTCATCAAAATATATTATGCTCTTAGCTGCGTTTCATTCTTTTTTGGCAATTTTTTGTAATGGGTGCCACGAGTTCCTAGATACGATGTGTTTGCTCAACTGGTGGCAATTACATCCTCTAAATTTTTATATCTTTTTATTTGGTTACCTATTTGTTTCATGACGTCAACCAATAACTTCTGCTAATACCTCAGCAAAAAAGCAGCATGCTAAAACCAAAAGCGAATTATAATTATGCCTACTAGTATTTTTACAGTAAAATTGTTACTGCCTTGTTCATGTTGCAAGCGCGCCTGCTAAGCGTTCTGGTCCTGGATTGGATTCTCAAGACATGCAAGGTGTTATTCAGCATCTGTCAGCATGACATTCCTGGTCTGGATTTCTTCCAGATTAGAGGCAATAGGCTCGCTTCCTATTACAATGATGAAATATGGTTGTAGAGCGTAGAGGTATGGTCGACATACACCTACGCCTACCCCTCCGGGGGATACAGGCGTGATTTTATGGTCATACATATTTTGTGCCTGTGCAATTATGGTATTTGTGGCGTATGGCAATAATATCGCGGAAACCTCTTTTCCTTATAATAACATTCGTTATTGTCCTGCTGCTTACAGAGAAGGCATGAACATTGAACATCGCGCTTTCTCAAGACGGGTTGTAGTTAATAATCTATCTATATAAATAAAACAAAGTGGGGTTAGTTACACCATGTATAACTTAAGAACGGCAGGACCAATTATTATGATCTTTGATTTGTTGGATTTGTCTCCACCCCGAATAGCAGAATAACTATAAAAAAACTGGGAAAAATTTACGAAAACAAAAGATGATTAAGTAATTTAGACGAAGATATTTATTTTCTCATACAGTCGTTCTTATTGATCCTAAGGCTGAACGGAGTTCACAGGGTCCGCTACTATACATATATCCATACTAATATTTTATATGCGAAAGTGTGTCTGTCTGTTTGACCTATTTGTTTGTTACAACGCTTCACGCTTAATCTGCTGAACCGATTTAGATAAAATTTGGTATAGAGATAGTTCGAGTCCCGGGAAAGGACATAGAATAGTTTTTATCCCAATATTCCTACGGGATCGAAACTAATGCAGGTGAAACCACGTGGCGCAGCTGGTTAACTATAAGTCCGGGGCCTCAAGTCTGCTATTACAATAGTGTCAGAATGGTCTATCATTGATTTCATAATTGTTGATTTTGACAAGTTTGGTAATCAACTAATATAATAGCGTCATTATGACTTTCCAATGGTCAACCACTGACACTCCATTGAAAGAAATGGCATAAAATGGTAATCTCGTACATAATGAAAAATGAATTACTGATTTACGCGGTAATCTGCAAAAATTTTGACAGTTCCTTTGATCAGTGAGCTACCATTAGAACGTCATTGTGCAGTCATTGCTTTAAATTCGTTACGAGTATCGTATAATTTCTGTGCCATTGACCGACCAATGATCAACCATTATGAATTTAGCAGATTACGAACTTTTAGCAAAATGACAGTGGGATGGAATCGTGTTGGAATGACGAATTTATAAAAATAGCAGACTAGGGCCCCAGGTTTCTTCACGAAGTCAGTAATGTCCAAGAAAAAATCGGAAAGTAGATATGAGTTCAAGAAGTACCATTGGTACTTTTTACTTTTACGGTACGGATTTGAACCCGCAACCTTATATTGTTTCCTTGTTTAATTTTCTTATTTTATTCCATAGGTGATACGCTGAACGTGCCTGACAGTATAACCGGGTTAACGATCCTCGCCGCAGGTACCAGCTTACCTGAAGCAGTGTCCAGTGTGCTAGTGACTGTGCAAGGTAACATACCAAACACGTGATCAGACATTTATATTGTATATATCGCAGTAGGAACGATCATTTGAATAGATAAATTGCTTTTTGGAAACTTTTTGGAACTGATTATGTTACGTTTTGCATAATCATTAAAATAATTTACCGACATAATTATAAAAAAAAATCCCGATGTTGAAAGAAATGTGAAGTTGTAAAAACAAAGCCTGATTAAAAAAAGCTTAAAAATAAAGCGACAAAATTAACATATTTTATTTTCAGGCCACGGCACCATGGGCCTCAGCAACTCTATTGGCTCGAATACATTCGACATTCTACTGTGTCTGGGTCTGCCTTGGCTGATCAAATCGCTTGCCTACCCAACAGTTCCCGGCCATAATTGGGTAAGTTCATCACATCTCTTGTATACATCTTAAGGCTCCTACAAACAGGAGCGACACGCGATATAATCGCGCCCGACACAAAGGCACCGCTCGTTGCGCGACTTGCGGTGACTTTCTGTCTCGTGCGATTTTATCATGTGTCGCGCCTGTTTGAAGGGGCCTTTACCCTCCACTTGCCTACTTATCCCTTAAAATGTTTACGTTACGTTCACTTAAACAGATTACTATAGGTAGTAGACTTCCAAAGATATGTAGGTTATAAGAACTATCACTCAATTTACTCAGCCTATCGGAGTCCACCGCTGGACATAGGCCCCATGCTGCGCCACAACACCCTGTCCTTTAATAAGAACTATACTTATTCTATATTTGTAAGTTCCAAAGTAGGTGTTCTTTTGTTTTCTTTCCTAGTTCTATGCCTACAATTTTCCCCAAAAAAACCCAGCCGGACCAAGTGTTACTTAGTGCTTGAACACGTTGAGTCGCGGGCGTTGGCGGGCGCGGTCACGAAATATCAAACACACAGAATAGTAAGCAAGTGTTCACATACAAAACGCAGGTGCGGCGAACCAAGTCTCCGCGCCCGCGCGTTCCTACGTGAACAAGCACTTAGAGCATTCGGTTTCTGAAAGGCTTCTCTAACAAAATCTCAAACCCATGTTAACTACCAAAGTTGAGCACCGTTAATCAAATAGTTAACTTCGTTAATCGCTAATCCGTTACTAAAAAAGTTGACTTCTTTATACGGTAAAGCGTTACATTTCAGAATATTTAACGGAAGTTAACGTTTATCATTTTTTATAAGGTCGGGCGGGGCTATTTCGACTATGGGGCTATTTCAACTAATGACAATAACTGTTATTATACTGTATTTGTACCAAAACGCCATCTATATCCAGGTAGGTGAACAGATTATTTATACAAAATTTCATAGATGGAGCTGCTAAAGCGCGAACTGTTTGACCCACACGCTTTTTTTTGTCAGACGACATTTTGTGCATGTGTTAACAAAAGACGCTCGTCACATTTTCCGTCAGAAGTTGTGTTTAAAACGCTTGTTTTCACAATATTAAACAGTGACTAGGGAAAATATAAACCGTAAATGGTTTTTCGCTTATTTGTTCTTTGGAATGATACGTTTTTGATGGGATTTTTCGTTAGTTTAAATAGCCCCACTAAAAGAAGAAGTGGGGTTATTTCGACTAACCTAAAGTCATAATTGCCCCGCTTAATTTTTGTATGGTATTACGAAACACTAGTGATGTGATGATATCGATACTCTATGCATAACAAAAACATTGGCACATGCTGCGATAAAATGTACAGGGAACCACTGTTGGTAAATTAAATCTCTAAATGGTGATCAAACCGTTTACTTTAATTGTGAAATGTAAATGTCATGCAGTTTGAAGAATTTTCTATCTTGTCATAAAAGTTTTTTGTCTCTCGTCCGCTTTTCTACTAATTTACGGCTTATTCACTACTTTTGCACTTTGCACTGACCTTTGGTTGTTGTATCGTTTTAGATGGTGTGAAATTATAAGGCAAAAATGTTAAACAGTACTCACCAGCTAGACAAACTACTTACGGCTGTAGAAGATGTTAGCAATAAAAAAATTTACTAGTTAACAAGCTGCTGATTTTCATGGCATGCCATGGTCCACAATAGTCTCAAGAATACATGTAACATGTTTTTTATTTATTTTATATAAATGTTTATTCATGGTTGTTGTTGATCTGATTTATCGATGATGTTGGTTGGCATACGTCCCTGCACTACTACCTATGTAAAAAGTCGAAATTGCCCCTCCAAGGTGTTTAAAGTATTTTATTTCGTTACTGAACCATGTTAGGAGACAATAAGCCATGGATTGGTATGAATTATGCTATAATATACTCAGGCTCTCAATTTCAAAACGATAACGGCTTTAGTACGATAAATATGTGGCATAGTTGAAATAGCCCCACTGTGGGGTAATTGTAACTATTTCTTCCCAATTTAAAAAATATCGTTCCTGTGAACATATAAGATGAGTATTCTGTATAAGACCTACGTAAGAAAGATCTCAATTAAAGCTTTTATAACATAAATTCATTAAATCTATCATAACGTAGATATTCAAAGACGGGTGTGCAGACTTTTGAAGCTGACGTTTGTGATTTTATAGTCGAAATAGCCCCGCCCGACCTTATGTCGTTCAGTTAGTGAATATTACTTATAAATAAATGTTGGTATGAGCTATGGAAGTTTAGGCAGGATATTAAAAATAATAACAAAAAGGGTGTATTATTAATTAGAGTTTGTTAAAATAATTATTTATAGACCGTCAGAATTGTTATTAGCCGCGCTGCGCGTACCGTGCGGTTTCCTTTTAACAAAAAGTAGGTACCTACCTGATTAACGGACTTATGGAAAGTTAACGGAAGTTAATTAGTCCGTTAACAATTTTTAAAGTTTACTTAAAAGTTAATCTGTTATTCGAAAGGTTAACTTCGTTAATTAACGTTTAACAGATTAACGATGTTGTGCCCAGCTTTGTTAAGCAAAATGTTTGGATAACCATATTAACAACAGCCAGTCAAATAACTTGAAATGAGGTTTGAAAAAAAAGTGTTCGAACAGACAAGGGTTGAGTTTATTTACTACTAGCAACGGCCCGCGGTTTCACCCGCAAAAGTGTCGATTCCGTGGAAAAACTATCCTAAGTCCTTTCCCGGGACTCAAACTATCTCTATACCAAATTTCATCTAAATCGGTTAAGTGGTTTAAGCGTCAGGAGGTAACAGACAGACAGACACACTTTCGCATTTATAATATTAGTATGGATGTATTTCAATATTTCAGGTGTCAATAAACTCAAGGGGGTTATCGTACAGCGCCATCTCGTTGCTATCGACGCTTTTCGCGCTATACGGTTGCTTACTGCTCAACAAGTTCCAGCTGGACTGGAAGATCGGCATCACCTGCGGCCTCATCTACTTCGGCTACCTCGTGCTGGCGGCTCTGATAGAACTGAACGTCTTCTTCGAAGTCAACCTGCCAATTTGCGCGCACTAAAGGGAAGAGCTTTGTTCTGTTTATTTGTTTAGCTGCAGGCAGAAATGATTTGAGGTATTTTTTTACCTATCGAAAATACAGTTCGATAAGCCGTCTGCGAATTTTTTTAATTCTATGTAATGAATAAGCAATATTATTATTTTTATGTTCATATTATTAAGTATGTTAGTACTTAAGTCATTAATTTATGATACATTACATAAACGTTTCTCGAATAACATATATTGTGTCCTTTATCAATATTGTGGTGACAATATTACAAAGCAAATTATGGAGCATGATTTTTCAAAGAAATCAAAGGAAAGGTAAATAATTTCTCAATAGCCCGTGGTCAGTCACGAACATATACGTATGTTTACACTTGGCTTTATTCAAAAGCAATTTTCTCGTTTACTTTTTAATGAAATTTTATGTTATGCACATAGTATTTTCGAACCCATAGGTTTATGTAAAGTGTCGTATTTCAACGTTGCATTCGTCATTTCACGAAAAAATCGCAATTGAAAGTTGCCAAGTGTTGCTCGTGACTGGACATAATTACAGTAATACTTTTACACTTAAGAACTAACTGTGACTGAAAGGAGTACCTACCTACCTACCTCTCCAATTTTGATAAAAAGACAACATGACCTAAGCGCGGTCTCTGTCGGACTGCATGGAAAAGAAAGAGAAACGCACTGACACAGCGCTGGTAATTTATTGCAAAATATGAAGCAAAGTCTTTTAGTCTAAACAACAGTTTAGACTAAAAAATTAAAACACTAGTGCTACATATTGCTGCACATATTGTAACATACAAAAACTTTCTTATACTTTACAATAAAAACCATGATTTTTAGTGTAAAAAGGAAGTTTTTAGAGGTATCTTTATGATTTTTTTTTATCGTATCAAATTAGTTTATTATTTGTATTGTTTTCAACACACTATCTAGGTACCTAGCATATATCCTGAAGAATATCATATATTTTTCAGATTTGGTTTACCTACTGTAGTCGATAAAAGTATATGACTTTTATTGCTTCTAAAACTTGCGTTTTTTGCGTTTAGGTCCTGTAATCCCCTTAACTCCTTACACGTCAATAGGTATTCATATTTACAGAAATACTCGTACATAAACTCACGCCTTCCTTCCATAGCGGTAAGCAGAAACTACTTACAGAACGCCACCTGACGATCCTTACATAAGTCATTTTGCCTCATAATAATAATATAACTATCGCTCCATTACTCTCATCATCATCATCATCATTTCAGCCGAAAGACGTCCACTGCTGGACATAGGCCTCCCCCAAAAGGGGGGTTTGCCATAATCGCCACGCTTGGCAGGCGGGTTGGCGATCGCAGTATGGTATGGTGGTGGAATGCATAGAGAACGCTGCTGCCCATTCTCCGGTACGCCCCTTAGTCGCCTTTTACGACACCCACGGGAAGTATGGGGTACTCCAGTACTCTACGTTGAAGTAATTATAAAAATTAAATTAAATTAAATTAAATATTTGTTTATTAATGGCAACTAGGCCCAATTCTTAGTAACATTTATTCTGTTAGTAAACAAACACAGAAACAAAAAACCGGGCAAGAGCGAGTCGGACTCGCACACCGAGGGTTCCGTAACATCCGGGTTTATGCATAAGGTTTACGTTTATGAAATTAAATGTTTTTTTTATTTTTGAGTTGATTGAATGCATGGTAAATTGTGGTTTACGATTTATGACGTATTAAAAAAAAACTACTTACTAGATCTCGTTCAAACCAATTTTCGGTGGTAGTTTACATGGTAATGTACCTACATCATATATTTTTTTTAGTTTTATCATTCTATTATTTTAGAAGTTACAGGGGGACACACATTTTACCACTTTAGAAGTGTCTCTCGCGCAAACTATTCCGTTTACAAACCTCAATATCATTTTTGAAGACCTACCCATAGATACCCCACACGTATGGGTTTGATGAAAAAAAAATTTTTGAGTTTCGGTTCTAAGTATGGGGAACCCTAAAATTTATTGTTTTTTTTATATTTTTGTGTGAAAATCTTAATGCGGTTCACAGAATACGTCTACTTACCAAGTTTCAACAGTATAGTTCTTATAGTTTCAGAGAAAAGTGGCTGTGACATACGGACGGACAGACAGACGGACAGACAGACAGACAGACATGACGAATCTATAAGGGTTCCGTTTCTGCCATTTGGCTACGGAACCCTAAAAAGGCAACATAAGGCTAGCTGTGGTGTGGTGGTGGTGGTCTGTGGTCTTCTGACCACCACCTCCACAGCGTGCGATAACCAGGGTGCGTCGTACTTCTCTATCAACATACTTAGGATGCCGTAAGAACTAGACCGCGCTCTTGACAAGATGGAATTTGTTTTTTTGCGCATTATGGCATAAAAATCGTCGGTATGCGCAAATGCGAACATACCGGACGCACTACAACTGCGCGGCAGTCCCAACAGCATACAGCATCCTATTGGGACTGCAGCGCTGAATTAAAAACTAAGTATTTCCCTTAAGCCTAAAAATAGAAACGGCATTGTATAAATAGACCTTCGGGCCATTGCCCTTGAACTGGTTACCTTGCAAAGGTTCAACAGTAGCTCTACCATGAGTTTGCACAGCCAAAACTCGCTAGCGTCTGCGTAAATAATATGTATGAAAAATTGTATAGCGCCCCTAGCGGTCACCGAAAGAATTAAAATTCGTACCATGAGTACTATAGATTTCGATAGGTAAGAAACCTAACGTAATCTATTCGATAGTCACCAACGTTTTTCAGCTATCGCCATACAAAACGGAACCATGAGTTAATAATTTGACAGACGCTATCGAAAAATACGCTTACGATAGTAGTTACGTCACTCACTAGCATTTTGACGCGTGAAACATATGTTTACATTGAAATTATATACGTTTTTGAGTATTTTGAGTCAAAATAATGTCTGGAAGAGCTTATTTAGCATGGAATATGTTGGCGGCCGCTGAATTTGAAGACCAACGACGTAAAGAACGTGAATTTCAAGCCAAAATTACAAGAAAATGAAATTCTAGCTTACCAATGGGCGGGACATTTCGCAGCTACCTAGGAGGCTTTCTGTGATGAATATTAACTTAAATTTAAATAAAAGACATTTTACTTATACAACCTTTTCATTTATTTTATTATTATATGGGAAACATCTATATATATAAAATTCAAAGTCCTGACTGACTGATTGACTGACTGACTGATATATCAACGCACAGCCGAAACCGCTGGACCTAGAGACTTGAAACTTAGAAGGTGTGTTCTTTATGAAGAGTAAGTATCCACTAAGAAAGGATTTTTGGGAATTCAACCCCTAAAGGGTTAAAATAGGGGATGGAAGTTTATATGAAAGTCCGAGAGTTTTGAAGTTAGGATCTTCTAATTTTGTATTTAGGCTGACAATTGAAAATTAATTTACACGTATCTCAGCGTTTTTGATAATTCTACCCCCGAAGTGTTAAAAAGGGGGATGAAGTTGTGTATAGAAAGTCATTAATTTTCGACGTAAAAATCACTAAATTTACTATCTAGGCTTATGATTGGAAGCTAACACAACGGTGTTGTTAGAATTTCATCCATTAAGGGGGTGAAAAGGGGGATGAAATTTTGTCCTGACTGACTGATATATCAACGCACAGCCTAAAACGCCGGTCGGTACCGCTGAATAGAGAAATTAATTTTGGAGGGTGTGTTCTTTGTGAAGAGTAGATATCCACTAAGAAGGGGTTTTTGGAAAGGACATCAACCAAAATGGGCTAACCGGTGAACAGCTGTATTGGGAAAAAAGAAATTCATAAATAATTTAGTAATAATATTTAGTAAACATTGGTTTCTTTTGGGAGTGTCAAACTAAATGATATTAAAAACGAATAAAAAAGATTTTTAATTGATTATTGGTTGTATATGGTGACAGTTGCTGTGCAACGTGCGGGATGCATTGAGTTAGGGTTGCCAAAATAAAAACCCAGAAAAAATAACATCGATATTCGATGTTTCGAATCGAGAGCTTCAAAACATTAAAATGTTTGATGGAAGACCGAGCTTTATCTAGCTGTTGGAATATTCATCATTAGCATCATCATCATCTTAACCTCACACAAATAAAAAAATATAGTTTATGTAGAACAACATTTTTGTTTTGATTTGAAGTGTTAAAAATCATCAGCTTGCCTACGCAACGTAGACCAAACGAAGAAAGCTTCTATCGGGAAAAAAATTTAATAAACGTAACAATTGTAATAATCGTTCGTAATTGATATTTCGTCTTCGTTCATTTGGGTTTTGTCCGTCATGGTATCGAGTATTATTAAAGCGTGCTTTTCTTGAAGATTCTAATTAGAATGCAGCATGGGCCATAACGAAAATAATTACGCAAAGCAAAACAACTCAGCATAATATACAAAAATAAAACGCAAAGCAAAACAGTTCAGCATAATGTAATATACGATTTGTAATCGATTCCATAGGAATCGATTTCAAATCGTATAGTTCGACTGATACCTAGTGCAGAGAACTGGCAACCCCGATCCAGAACAGATTGGTGATCGATTGTCAATGTCAATGTCATTCGCTCTGTGTTCGCGCTCTTGTTTGGATATTATTGTGAATATTATTTCGACTGTGGATATTTTTGACGACTTACGCTATTCAAAATGGATTCTGATGATTTTTTACCTAACGACCCCGGCTCACTCTTGGACTCAGAACCCGCTTTAAACGTTTACCCTGGCATTTCTTCGGATAATGAACCCGTTTTACATGACGACCCGCGCATGAACATGGACTTCCCGATTTTGCCTAGTGAATCTATGCATTGTATAAATTGTGGTGTTGAAATCACTCACAGGAGAAGACACATTATTAATCTTGTGGAAGTGCAGCGAGTTATACTGCAATGGATCGCACCACAAGTGGTAAGTTCCAACTTCTGAGATGATTATGTACATAATTGCAATTGAATACTTGGGTTGGCTCACACTAGTTAAAGGTTTTGGACGATCATTATTTTAAAGTCTTTATTGCACATAAATAAAAAAAACATTTTTACAAGGATGATTGCTTTACGAATAGCCTAAATCATAAGAGATGAGGTATAATGTTTTATTGTCTGTCTTCAACAGCAAGATTTTTTAAGACATGGTGTTGGCCATTATTTGAAATACTACTTAGAATTCAATTAATACTTTAATTAAAAAAACAATTGTTGTATTTGCTGTTTATTTTTTATTTATATGTCATAATTTTTTTTTAACAGATTGGACAGAACAGCTTTGTATGCCATCCTTGTTGGATTATAGCATTGAATGCATCTGCCAGCGTGGCAGGTTCATCATCTGTTGCTTCAACGAGCTCAGATCCAGGTCATCATCACAGACAGTTATGTGTGAACTGCAGGTGTTCACTGTTAAGGATTCGATCTCATGGGATAAGCAATAACACAGAACGAGAGGGGCATATCAGAAGTATGATTTTGCAATGGATTCAACCACGTGAGGTAATTGTTTTTTTTAATATGATGTAGGTTCCAAAATAACTAAGCTTTGTGTGGTCTTACCATATAGTGCACTATTGTAATTGCAGAGATCTTTAAGTTTTTTTTTTTTTGTTGTAAGTGATGTGTAAGCAGACTTAAAGATACCTATAAATGTCAGGGAATAGGGCATTCACTTATGTTATGATCAACAATAGCAATCCCTTACCTGACTGTATGCAAAACAGGGTTTAATTATTATAGGCAGTTGATGCTGATGATAAGGTTATTCATTCTTCATATTATAATAATGTTCTTTTTTGTTTTAGTTGACGGCATCTGATAGAATCTGCCATCCTTGTTGGCAAAGAGCTGACAGACACAGTACACGCAATGTTGGGAGGGATGCTATTGATGATGTACAGCAGGGTGAAAATGCAGAAATTCAACAGGGAGTCGAAGCACCAGTTGGTTCGATATTTTTACCTCACATGAGAAGAGCTCCAGATACACAAGCACATTGTTTCTTACCTGGTTGCACTGCCGAAGAAAGAGTAAGGATTCCTTTGTGGCTTAGAGTCTTTATTTTTAGTGAGTACAATTACTATGTACCACAGCAATGTAGGATTTGTGAATTCCATTTAAGAAATAACAATTTTGACATTTTGAGTAATGACTTGCATTCAATACAATATTTTAATGCTAATCACATAGAAGACTTTGCTTCATTCATAAAAGAAAGAGTAATATTAGACTTTTCGAATATTCAACAAATGTCTGATGACTCAGTGCATTATTGGACTGGTTTAACCAAGCACCAGTTTTTGGAATTAAAAACTAATGTGCAACAAATAAATAATATGCGAAATGGCACATTAGCTCTTGCTGCGTATCTTATGAAAATAAGAACTGGCGACAGCAACGAGCGGATATCAACGCTATTAAATACACCCCCTACCACTTTAGTAAGATTATTAAAAAAGGTCCGGCAAATACTTTCTGATGATTTTGTTCCACAAAACTTAGGGATCAATCATATCACACGAGCTCAAATTGCTTCAAGAAATCTCATGATACCTAATGAGCTGTTCGGTGGAGCAAATAGGAACCCAATAATTATTCTGGATGGCACCTATTTATATGTACAAAAAAGTTCAAATTATTTATACCAGAAAGATACTTATTCTTTGCACAAGTATAGGAACCTCATGAAACCTTTTATGATGGTATGTTCTGATGGTTATATTATAGATGTACTTGGTCCCTATCCAGCAACAACATCGGATGCAGATATCATGATTAATGAATTTAATAATGAAAACAATACTTTACGAAGGTACTTTCAACCTGGGGATGTTTTTTTGCTGGATAGGGGTTTCAGGAATTGTGTCCCTTTACTACAACAGTGCAACTATACTGTTCACTTTCCTTTATCCCTACAACAAGGTGAAACTCAATTATCAACAGCGGCAGCTAATAAGTCAAGAACGGTGACAATGTGCAGGTGGATTGTCGAAGCAGTAAATGGGATTTTTAAAATGTCCTATAAAATATTTAGGAGTGAATTTTTTAATACTGCATCCACTCATGCTATGACAGATTTTAAAATAGCTGCCGCATTGATAAACATGTTCCACCAAAGGGTTTCAGATAGACCAGATGCAGGACAAATTGTAAATCTGGTAAATGAAAAATTGCACACAAATAATATATTAGCTGATTATGTAATTGAAAATAATTTAAATCGAAGACGGACACAATTCTCCAACTTAAACGCTATTATTGAAATTGTTGAATTTCCTAGACTAACATTTGATGAACTTGTGTTATTAGCATGTGGAACATATCAGATTAAACAGGCAAAGTCTTATTATGGGGAGCACATAAGAAATGATGGTTCCTATACTATTGAAGTGTGCATCGATAGAGCCAGTGACCTTTTACAAGGATTTCCTTCGGTCGAGAATTGCACATTATTGCGAGGGAAAATACAAAGCCGACATATAGGCCGTAAAATATATTTTGTATATATATTATATGAAAATCATAATCAAGGCATACAAGCTATTAAGCATTATTGCTGCAATTGCATAGTCGGCTGAAGGACTGTAGGTTGCTGCGCTCACATCATGTCTGTGATATGGTATTTAAGCTGGGCCAGGTATGAAAATATAACTCCACCGGCTCAGTTTTTAGACCACGTTTTATTAACGTACGAAAATGAATAATTTTACAAATAAATCATTTATTTTAAAGTGTTGAAGTTTTATTTTTTATTAATATATTAAACAATTTGATACAAAACTTCCTATATATATGTTTTCTATGTACTGTAAGCCACTCAATAAAATCAAAAATAGTGCAATATTTTTATGTTCATGTTCAAGCCCAAACGCCATACAAACTGGTTGATGTCCTTTAACCTTTAAGGGGTGAAAAGAGGGGATTTTGTTTGTATGAAAAATCTTATTCCTTGAGCTAATAACCATGAAACTTGGCACGAATACTTATCTAAATAAATTATGAAGTTTGGCTCTTTTTTTTGCCTCTATAAAATTAACTTTTCACCCCGTTAGGGGTGAAACATTTACAGACTTTACTGCGTGGCTTGATTAACTCGAAAATAGATATAAACAGTCCCAAACAATTTTACGAAATTCCACCCCTGTGGGGGTGAAAAACGGGGATACAGTTTACAAGAAAAATCTTATTCATCTAAATATATAAAACTCAAAGGTGACTGACTGACATAGTGATCTATCAACGCACAGCCCAAACCACTGGAGGGATCGGGCTGAAATTTGGCATGCAGGTAGATGTTATGACGTAGGCATCCGCTAAGAAAGGATTTTCATAAATTCTAACCCCAAGGGGATAAAATAGGGGGTGAAAGTTTGTATGAAACTTTGTCAATTTTAAACCGATCGGGCTGAGACTTCACATGCATATAGCTACTATGACGTAGGCATCCCCTGAGAAAGGATTTTGATAAATTCAACCCCCATGGGGATAAAATAAGGGATGATGGAGGATGTAAATGTATTAGTTTTTTTTTATAATACTTAACGCGAGCGAAGCCGCGGGCAAAAGCTAGTACAGCATATTTAACAAAATAAGGAACACAAAAATTGACATAAAAACACGTCTTTTACCTACGAACTACACATTTTTTTCTTTAAACATTGGACACTAGGATTTCCCCTGTATCGTGGGTGCATTTACAAACACAAATATCACATGCACAAACATCCAGACCCGGAACAATTAGGTATCTTGCTTTGGAAGATTGGATCACACAACTTTTTGCTCCATGCGACAAATGAACCGGCGATTCTTAGCGCAGAAACGACAGGCAGTTTCTAAAAATTGTGCCATATTGGTCCTCATTGTATTATTGTCATTTTGTAAACTTATTTAACTGAATTATATTAAAAAACGCCGTGAACACAATGTCAACAAATACAAAATTACAAATTGAAAACGACACTCGATGACACAACAGTGACATATAAGGAATAAAAATTCAACAACCACTAAATACCTTAGACAAAGAAAAGTATAGACGGCGGGTATCTCCATTTCATTTCCACAAGAAAGGGATAAAGTATTGAGTTATTCTATGTAACAGAAAAGGATAAAGCTATACTATTTCCGTCTCTCAGTGCGTGCCAGTTTTTTCAAGGCAGCTACTCATGTAGCCTATGTTAGTTAAGTTAGTTTTTTGTCTCATGTGTGGCCACGCTACCCGATGCTCTATAGCTTTCTTACTCTAAGACTAAATACCTTAAGAAGTTCACTAACCGCCAACCATTCTATTTAGTCGGATTATTGCCTATCATAACATTTTAAGCATAGGCGATAGCACTACATTTTGAGCATAATATATGCCGTTCTCTCTCCTTATTACAGAGAAAGAAAGAAATAAAACTTAAGGAAGTGATGTTACATACGACACGATCTATCGAGTTTACCTTAGCGCCTGCGTAAAACTCCGTAAAACTCATGGTGCAAGCATTATCGAAATCTATTCGATCCACGTTAATACGCTAGCGAGTTTGACGCTAGCGAGTAAGTTTTCGATAACAACTCATGGTAGAGGTACAGAGCGTGTTAAAGCCTAGTGACCCGTTCTGAAACCAGTAGTAGCACCCGCCCTGATTTGCATGCTCTCTGAATCACGAAAAAAGATCAAGGGGTCACTTTGGCAGAATCATAAAAGGATAACATTATGAATCATACTATGGCGAAGACAGTCCGTGTTTTTCCTTTTTTAGCTGCACTAGGTATAATCAAAGAGATTGAGATTGGTTTGATTGGTATTTTAACACAGACAAAAAAAAATAACTGAAAAATCCTTCACCAATGGGATTTTATTGTACCTACGTGTGACTGATTATCTGTCTTGGAAAAAAAAAACTTTATGCACTAGAGCATTAAAAAGCGACTTTATGTCGCCTATGCACAACATAAAGACGAACTTTTAGAGCATGAGAAGTGAAAATATAATTATTGATTAAATATTAAAATGTGATCAGAAATAGCGTTTTGATTCAAACTTCATTAGGTAGATATTCGTAACGTAAGTAGGTCTACGTCTGCTACGTCTCTTTACCCAGTGCACTTATGTGCAAAGATTCTCCTCTACTTACTCTGTGTTCTCCTGTACCTATAGAGAAATACTCGCTTTGTGTTATCGAACTAACAATAATATTGCACACAGGACATAGACAGACACAACCTATAGCTAAAGCAGAGGTTAGAACGTATTTTAGCTGAAATTGGTATTTTCTCCCGAGTTTTGCATGCCGTGCCACTTATTTCACTTATTATTCAGCATTAACAGTCAAGTAGGAATCATAAAGAAATAAAACTACCTTAAATACCGCAAATAAAACATTTTAATTGGTAACAAAAAATATCAGGCTCGACATTTTCTTTCTTCTGTCCCGCGTAATGAATTAATACAGTTACGTGTAGCTACATAAATTGCAACAAAATATTATTATTCACACGTTTAGCTGTTGTAAAGCAGTTGTATCGATTATGCGCGGCAGCCGCGCGCCGCCAGCAGTCAAATTGGCTCGCACAGTAACTTGCATCACAGCAGCGTGATGAGCAGAGTCAGAAGAAGCGCGCGGAGCATAGTGCAGCTAAGGGCTATTCGAGGGATTACAGTGCATAAATCAATATACACCTCAAAAGAAACGTAGCCCCTCCTCAGTAGTCGAAGTAATAACAATTGTGAGTTGAAAAGTTGACGTGACATAACGCCGCACATGGTGAATGAAAAGTTCCCACTAGATATCTACCAGAACACAACAAGAACTAATGACATAAGGCACAATGAAAAATAATTATTTTGTCATAACACATAAGACGTTCAACTTTTCCATTCCGACGCGTAAAAGTGTAAAAAAGAAGACAATACATAATCGGCATTCGTAATTACCTAGACGTAGCTAGCACACGCGATTTGCGGCATCAACGCACGCATTGTAATGTGCACAGACACAAAGTGATACGTTCATGCATCTAGAGTAGATACCTACTCGTATTATGTACACGGTAATGTAATAACATCGGGAAACACGCCTTCCGTCTAGCAATACCTAGTTGACAAAAACTATAGACGTACTTACCTAAAACATATTAAATTACCTATATATTATGTATTTAATAAACTAATGATGGTATGTCAAAAACATTGAATATTCGAATAATGCTGATAAAAAATCATAAATAAATATCTTAATAAATAACGAAAGAAATGAACAGCACATTAAATTAATATCACTACTTTTATGAAATTATGCAACAGTTCTAAATCCTTAATTAACAATTAATCTAGGTAACCTACCTACCTAAACTGCGGCTGGGTATAAAATAATCTATTAGTCTGTCCCAAAAAGTAGGTGGTCGTTTTGTTGAAGAAAACATTGACGGTACAGACGACATACATATTTTAATCGGCTTCCGCTGTGCTGTGTGCATCACGAACGGATAGGGATGCTTGATGAGGGGAGAGATGGTCGTCCCTACCAAGCTGACGGTGGGTTTTGCGAAGTTAATGGGCTGGCTCTTAACCACCTGCCGCTGACTAGCTCCCCCCAGCAATATGATCGGTATCGAACTTCCTTTGGTGGAACTCGGCGGTGATCTCGTCGAACTTATAAATGGTCTGAGTGACGGCGGCCTGGATGTTGAAGTAGGCGCAGTCTCAATAATTTCATGAAAGATTGATTCGTCGTAGTCCTTGTTCTCTTCGATAAAAGGTGCAATAAAGACCACCTGACGCAAACTGTTTATATCCTGAACTAATTTTGCGTGTTCATTTAACAAATGATCGCTTCTTGGTATTATATTGTCAATAATATTATCCATTCGTCGCGACATCGGATCCTTATTGAGTGAAAACTGAACAGGTAGTGTGGCAGAACGTTTGGTGAACATCCTTTTGAACATTGGGTTCTGGGAACGCCATCCTACGTAACATAACGAAAAAATTACCAAAACAGTTACAAAATATAAAAATATACTCGTAAATAACTATTTAGAGCTTTACCTTCTTTGAGCATTCTTCCGATTCTATCTCGATTGAGTGTTGCATACTCGATGCAGCTCACCTGAAACGAAATGAATTTATGATAAACAGTGTCTAGCATTGGTAGAAAAAAACTGGTATTTGGGTGATAGGTAATTCAATACACTTTAAGTTCAATAACTCGCTTTAGGCTTAATACAATGCATTTTCGCTTTGAATATAGAAACATTTCGCTCACATCACATTTATAAGACACAAAAACAGATTTCAAAAGCAAGCAGAATGTGAAATAAGTACCCAATGGTAATTGTATGGGTATCTGAATACCTAGCTCCTTTTGTACAAAACTAGTTGAAAACCAATGCAAAGGGTAGCCTATGCATTTTCCTTAAATATCCGATAGAACCTAGCTACCTAATTTATTACTTAAATAATAACGACCCTAATTATATATAAGTATAGGTACGTACGTAGTTATGCATCGATAACATTATGTTTAGCGTGGTAAAAACGAAAACTGATCGTAAATTTTACCTGTCGGTAATAATTATCGTGATCATAACATACCCAGTTTGTCAATTTAGCGGTACACTGATTTCTGAATATGGAGTTTTTTATGTCTATTATTAGCAATTTTTGCAGTGAGAGTAGGTAGGTATCTGAGTATTATATTGCACTAATTACATACCTAATTAGCATTTAACATTACCTACTAGGTTTTTTTTTTCAGGTAGGTTCAGCCAACAAGTTCTTAGGTCTATAAAAAGCATGTAGGTATTATCGCATAGGCTTAGAAGAGTTCAAATCATTTTATGCTCAGACGATTTAGAGGTACGATGACCTACGTAGGTACAAAATTACAAATGCGCTCTACCTACACCTTCGATTTAGGAACCAGAAGGCCAATTCACCTAATTAAAAACGTACAAAATTGATCTCATCTCAGCGACAATCAACATCAAAAACTTGTCAAAAATGTCTAATGAAAGTTAGATGTATTTTTGTCAGACTGAGTCTGAGATTAGATTGCGAACGTTCTTAAAAATACAAGAATTGCCCCTGTGTAGTACCCTAATATCCCTGCCAATAGGGCAGCGCACATAATGATAGATAGGTTCACTTATAACGGATTTTTGGGACTGGATCAGAAAGTGTAAAGCGTAGTAAATCCCTTAATTAAAATGCACTCTACGAAGTCACTGCACTATGCTAAATAATTAGAATTAACTAAGTAGCGTACCTCAGTTGTAGGCCCGTGATGCCGCTCGGGCACGAGGTGCATGCCCTCGGCTAAGAGCAAGACTTGCCCCAACACTACCAGCCACCACATGTTACTACCACTGACTGCCAGCGCCAGGTTTGTGCTCGACCCCACCACGCACGCTGCTGGGGAGACTACGCCCGCTCAATACTTTTCCTCGCAGTAACGTATGCCAACAATACCTAGTAATATTTATGACGGTAATGGAGAACTAAATTGTCTTACCGGGCTGACTGGACTGGGAATACTTAAATGAAAGCGTGTTTCTAAGATGACCAGACATCCGATGATAATAAGCATTAGCCGTGGGAAAAAAATGCGCAACCAGTTTGGTGGTGTGGCTCCCATTCCAGGATAGGACCACCTACGTCAAACGTGGGTACTCACTTATGTACCTGCCTAAGTGCCTATCATCACACGACACTTGGAGGCTCCTACGTCTTGAAGAGAAAATGTTTCCTGTTGCGCGATTTGATTAGATAATGCATCCTGCATTATCTAATCAAATCGCTTGCGTAATTCACACATCATTAAAAAGTCCCAAAAAAACTTTAATCTTTATAAAAAAATTACTAAAAATAAAAAATAGTGACTTTCCACAACTTGTTTCGACCTATTTTAGGTTCTTATTTAAGTACTATTTACCTACCAAAAGAAAATTTGCGGAGGTTGCGGTTGTTGCGGTGGCTGCTGCGGTGGATGCTGCTGCCCTTGCATCACAATCTACACCTGCTGTACGAAGATTTGCTAGTGGCACAGAGTTGCACCACTTCGCGCAGACAAGCCATGGTGTCTCGCGAAGATGGCGCACCGACGCCTCCGATGTTTGTGTCTTCGAAGTATGCACTCCCGTGCCGTTTTGTGGAAATAAACTACTATAAATAAGCGTATAGGTACATTGATGCGAAACGGACTTTCAGAACAGGTTTTGATATTAAGCTCTACCGAACTAACAAGATTACCTACCTGGGTAACTTATCTACCTACCTACTTATTTACTACATAAGAGCCATAGCAACACGATACTTTTAGCTAGCATCGGTGATGGGCAACTTAGCGACTGCATGTATGTACTTATGTTGTATCACGTTTGCGTTGTCTGCTGACATTATTAGTAAACAACTGTTAAGAGAGAAGAGAGCAAGATGAGTACCTTTCCACGAACCAAGTCTGTAGCGTGGCTTCGTGGGATGTCTTTGTAGATCGTAGGTTAGGTTAGTAGATCGTAGGTACACTTACCTAGGTATCTACCTAAGGTATCGTTCCCTATCAGCGTCATCGGAATTTCTGTTTTCTTTCATCAGCTTACCTTTGTTAGTGACAAAAGTAAGGCAGGAGGCAGGTAAAGATGACTTGCCGTCTTGTTCGTTTTCATAGGAACTTCAGGATTTAATCGCGAAACAAGTTGGTTTGGGATGGAGCAGGTTAGATAGTTCAACCATTATAGCTACAGGAGACCCTCAAATGAAAAGTTTCGCTAAGACCGTTGTCTTAGCGAAACTTTTCATTTTATTTCCATCTGCATTTCACAAATTCGGACGTAGTTAAATGAAAAGGATCCAACCCACAATATGGCCGAAAATGAATTGTGTATGTTGCAATCAAAATCAGTCAAAAGTACTTTTAACTAACAAAATCAGTCAAAATCAAAAGTACTTTTGACTGGAAGCTCTCGACAATAGTACCTACTTATGACTGAAATTATAGCCAAAGTTTTAAGGTGAATGCTCCAACCAGCCCGCGAAATTCAAAATTTCTTGCGTTTTTTGCAATTTGCAGGCCAGTGCTAGGTTGTATGTTGATTAAAATATTATTCGCGGCTGTAAGACGTATGTGGTTACAGAATTATAATAATCAAAATCACCAATACAACCCTCCAACTTCATAAAGGTGTAAGAACAAAAAAAGTTTTATCAGTCAAAACTCTTAAAAAGTTAAGGTGGTCGACATAAATTACGAAGAAACGCACGCAAACGCAAAGTTTTTTAAAACTATAGGTATATAAGTAATTAGAGAATCAACAGATATGTGTAAAAAATGAGTGAGTACGAAAAGAAAGAACGTTTTTTAGGAAGAATTTTAGCGATAGAAGATATGAAATATATTGATGGCTGTAAAGTTTATACGCCAAGATGAGGTGCCAAAGGTAACAATTAGGTAGGTACCTACATTACGAACTGCTGCAAAGAATGCTGCTATTGGAACAGGACAAGCTAATGCACGATGTGTGTGTTCTACGGGCTGTAAAAACAACAAATGCTTATGCAAGAAAAAAGGGTTGCTGCATAATTCAAAGTGCCACAACAGTTTGAATTGTGGGAATAAATAATTCGTCATAGTAGAATGAAAACCTTGAAAATTAAAAAAAATAACACGTATGTTGAAATGTAGGATCTATAAATAAAGCAAAACATAAAAATACGTAAACATATAACATGTAAGAAGTACATATTATGTACCTAGGTACTTACATCTTATTTGTATCTAAACCTTCGTAATAAACGAATTTACAACATAAAACCATTTATTACCTACATCCTACTAACACTATACCTAAAGTGAAAAATAACTTCAATTTTGGAAGTCGGTGGCGAAAAACTAAAAACAATACAAATCCAAAGACACCGGCTTCCGAAATTGAAGTTATTTTTCACTTTATAGTGTTTTTTGGAAGTCGGTTGTTTTTTTTGTAAAAAGATTTTATGTGTTCCAATTTTTCTGTTAACAGCGTTTACGCCGTAAGGCATTTCATACAAATTTTCAAGTCTTTATTTTTCGAAACGAATGAACCGATTTTAATGAAATTCATATGCATACGCCAAATTAGACCGATTTTAAATGTTCCATAGAAACAGAGATTTCCATTTATCTTTTTTTAAATAAGACATTTCGAAAAAGTTCTCTACTAACTTTTTAGACCTTTGTATCCTGCTTATGCGTAGGAAGTTTCATTAAAATCGGTTCATTCACTTCGAAAAATAAGGGCTTTACAGTTTGTATGAGATGTCATACGGCGTAAACGCTCTTAACTATCTTTTCTATTTTCGTGGTGCTTCGAAAATCGTTTGAGTATTCATTTCATAAACTTGTAATGGTTTGTTTTTCATGCAGCTTTTAATAATATTTGTACTCTTCAGCAGTAGGTAGGTACAGTATGCAGCAATTTTGCTTACGCACGCTATGGTTGAAATTTCTGTGAACATGCTTCGCGCCGTCCTCGCGCCCGCCGCGCCGCAGGCCCGTATTTACATCTGTGTGTGTATCTACACTGGCTAACGTCGAACGAAACAAAAGCATACCATCGTCGCTTTTTCACACGCGCGGCGTAATTACGTATGACCTTCGTTGGTTCATCCCACTGCTAAAATTCACGACTTCATAACAAGTACCGCTAGCGGATAACGTAGCGTATATGATTAGTAAACACGCAGGCCTGGGTTCCAATCTCGAGATGAAACTTTGATTTATCTTTTCAACAATACTTAATCTTATCTTTTTTTATTATTCGATAAATTAATACACGAGAATAATAATGTTATATTTATTTTATTTGTATTATTATAGTGTTATTAAAATATGGGGTTAAATATAAAAAAGTTTTTATGTGATTTTAAAAATTTTATTCGTTATAATTTGATAAATAAACTTTTAAAAGAGTTTATTTTCTCATAAAGAATAATTTATTGAAGTAAAGCAGGTAATCAGTGAACTACGACCATTAGATTTAAAATATTAATAATAATAATAATAATAATAATATTCATTTATTTGCTCGGAATGTAGGTATTTACAATAAGGTGGTTACAGAAATGTTGAAGAATCCTTGTACATTCTACCATTTTGGCATGCAAACATTGATGCAGTTCATCATAAGTTATTACACATACAAACAACTAAAAAGTATCAGCTAGAAAGTCCGATACGGAGTAGTAACACTTATTCAATAAAAGTACAGTTAGTTTCTTTTTAAAACTTGTTACTGGTTCCTCTTTTATCGAATCAGGAATGTGGTTAAAGATAGTGGGTGCCATACCAAAAACACTTTTCCTCAATAAAGCAGTTCTATATCTCCCAGTGCGTAACAAGTTTCGGTATTGAGATCGTAAAGTTGCATCTCGGTATCTGCTTTCCGATAAAGACAAAAATAGGTTTCTATTACATTTAACAAAAAGAGCAATTTCTAAAATGTAAAGGCAAGGAAAAGTCAATAAATTATAGTTTTTAAAAATTGGAACACAGCTGTCAGTAACTTTCAAACCAAATATTGCTCGCAGACAGCGTTTTTGGGCTTTAAAAATACTCTCCCTTTCGGTACAATTGCCCCAGAATATAATTCCAAACCTTAAAATGGAAACGACAAGACCATGATATGCTAGTAACACTGTTTTGATATTAACTTTTTTCCTAAGGTTATAAAGTGCATATGCAGATGCGCTGAGTTTTTTGCAGATTGCTTCAGCCTGTGGCTTCCATGTCAGCTGACTGTCAATTAAAATTCCTAAAAATTTTGTGACCTCTACTCTGTCTACATCTTGGCTATTATAGTTGATGTTCAAGTCATCAATACGTAGTCTTTGATAAAAATGCATTATTTTTGTTTTAAGTATGTTAATTTTTAAGTTGTTACTATTTAGCCAATTTATTATAACTTTAATGGTGTCGTTTATATCGTTTTCGTAATTTTCATTATTGACACATTTTAAGAGTGCTGTACTGTCGTCAGCAAAAAGCACCATGGGATGGTGGATTTGGCGTGGGAGATCGTTTATGTAAATTATAAATAACAAAGGCCCAAGGACGGTTCCCTGTGGTACACCAAATTTAATTTCTCTACTGGAAGACACGTATTTTTTTTCTAATTTCGACTTGACACATATTTTGTAAATTTCTGTTATTTGTTTGCGACCGGATAAATATGTTTTTATTAGGTTTAGGATATTACCTCGAATGCCATAGGCGTTTAGTTTTTGAAGTAGTATGTTATGGTCGACAAAATCGAAAGCTTTCGACATCTCTGTATAAATAGCACATATAGGCGTTTTACTATCAACATTTGACATAACAACATTCAACAAGTCAAAAATTGCCATGTTTATATTTCTATTTTTCCTGAATCCGTATTGCTCATGGCAAAGTATGTTAAATTTATTTAAGAAAGATGATATTACCTCATATATGACTTTTTCTATTATTTTTGAAAAGACAGAAATTAAAGCTATCGGCCTATAGTTCGACATATCCTCTTTACTATTCTTTTTATGAATAGGTTTTACAATTATAGTTTTTAAGTTGTCTGGAAATGTTCCTGACGATATACTAACGTTAATAATATGAGTTAAAGGGCCAGCTATACTATTAGCAACAAATTTTATGACTTGGGTGGAAACCCCATCACAACCAAAGCTCTTTTTATTTTTTAGAGATTGAATTATTCTTATCACGTCTTGAGGTACGACTGGTGGCACAAATATTGAGTTTGGGTTATGGTCTATTTTCTTAACGTCGAGCATGGAGTTATTAGGTATATTTGTAATTTGGTCAGTGAAAAAGTTATTGAAAGACTCTGCTATTTCTTTCGGATCCGTAACTATTTGGTTATTATTTCTTATCTGTGAAATTGGTTCCTTATTTATTTTGTTATTATGTATTATTTGCCATGAGGTTTTTGATTTATTCATAGAGTTCTCAATTAAGTAATTATTTTGGGATTTTTGAGTTAGTTTAATAATTTTTTTAAATCTCTTAGAGTAATTAACAAAAGCTATTTTATTTTCTCGCGATGGTCTTAGTCTATGTTTCCAAAGTAAATTTCGCTGTTTTTTACTGCATAATCTTATGCCACGCGATAGCCATTTAATCGGTTTTTCAGATTTTTTTGTCACTAGTTTATAAGGAAAACATAAGTCATGCAGAAGCTTAAATATTTCAATATTGTAACTATCTTAGTCGTCGTTTCAGCCGATAGACGTCCACTGCTGGACATAGGCCTCCCCCAATTTTGGGAGGGTTTGCCATAATCGCCACGCTTGGCAGGCGGGTTGGCGATCGCAGTATGGTATGGTGGTGGAATACATAGAGAACGCTGCTGCCCATTCTCCGGTACGATCCTTAGTCGCCTTTTACGACACCCACGGGAAGTAAGGGGTGGTGGTATTCTTTAAGTCCGGCACCACACAGACAACTATCTTAGTAATAAAATAATATTGTGCTTTAATTGCGGATATAGCTTAAGTATTCATTTTCAAAATTCATTTTGAAAAGAAGATATAAGCTCTTGGAGATATTGTTTTTTTCTTCTATTTAGACCCTATGGTAAATATAAAACGTTTAATAAAATAACTACAAGGATCAGCAGTTATACTTTAATTAAATAAATGTTCGATAAAATAATTAAATCATAAATACTCACAGTCAGTCCGGTTTCATCAAATATTTGTGATTATACTTACTATTAAGTCCACTTTTACGCAGCGTGATAATAACCGCTTTCATCTCAATATTTTAATTTGCTTGCATTTCAAAATGAACAACACCGCTAATAGATTAAACACACTTCACTAACCCACAATATGAAATTATTATCAACCAACAAAGAACCACAACATTCTAAGTATTTAGTCGCGGTGAATGATGCATCTATCCACCTTATAATAATTTATTTATTTAGATTTCTGCGGGTATAACCATAAAGTTTTGCACAAGACGAACATGACACGGAACTATAATATTCAATAGCGGGTGTGTGTGTCAAACTACCGTAAAATGCTGTAACTTTGCCTGGATTTTGACGTTTTTTGTTCGTATCTCTGAACCTATTTATTATTACGACTTCGAAAGACTTGCACATGGAAAACAGACCTTATGCCTTGCCAGGTAGAACCCAAATCTATTTAAATCATGCCGTCATTCAGAATTACAAACACTCAAAAGTCGTAGGCAAAGTTGTAGGTAAAAGACACAACTTTGCCTAGAAAGATATCTATATTGTCTGTGTGGTGTCGGACTTAAAGAATTGCACCACCCCTTACTTCCCGTGGGTGTCGTAAAAGGCGACTAAGGGTCGTACCGGAGAATGGGTAGCAGCGTTCTCTATGCATTCCACCACCATACTATACTGCGATCGCCAACCCGCCTGCCAAGCGTGGCGATTATGGCAAACCCCCCCAAGAATGACAAGCACAAGAAACACTAGGCCCCTAGTACCCGGCGGCCCGCCTACCCTTGGTTACGGTAGCGGCCAAGGCCACGGTGAGGCAAGGGGTGCTAAGAATCCCCGGAAGAGATCCGGCTACCACAATCACCGAAAACTGGACCTGGCAACATACAACACGCGTACACTCCGGACCGACGAGAACATCACCGAACTCGAGGAAGAATTGAGCAAGATACGATGGAGTATAGTGGGGTTATCTGAAGTCCGAAGAGAGGAGGAGGACTCGATAATCCTCAAATCCGGAAACTTGCTCTATTTCCGGGAGGGCAACCAGCAGTCCCAAGGTGGTGTCGGGTTTATCGTCCATAAGTCCCTTGTGAGCAACGTGGTGAAGATCGAGAGTGTGTCGACCAGGGTGGCGTACCTTATACTCAGAATATCCGAAAGGTATTCGCTGAAGGTCGTACAGGTTTACGCCCCGACCTCGTCACACCCCGACGATGAGGTAGAGACCATGTATGAGGATATTTCCAGAGCCATGCATGGCTCTAAAACTCACTTTACCGTTGTCATGGGGGACTTTAACGCGAAACTGGGTAAACGTAACGATGATGAGCTGCGAGTGGGGCAATTTGGAGTTGGATGCCGGAACCACCGGGGCCACCTACTGGCCAGTTTTATGGAGAAGGAAGGCCTCTTTATGATGAATTCCTTCTTCAGAAAACGTGAGCATAGAAAGTGGACCCGGCAGAGCCCGGATGGTGCAACTAAAAATGAGATTGACTTCATTAAGTCGACGAAGAAGCAAATATTCAATGATGTCTCTGTGATCAACGCGGTGAAAACCGGAAGTGATCACCGTATGGTAAGAGGCACATTGAACTTAAATATCAAGCTGGAAAGATCTCGACTGATGAAGTCTACGCTCCGTCCAGCACCGATCCAGATCCAAAACCCCGAGAGCTTTCAGCTCGAACTCCAGAATCGTTTTGAATGCCTAGGGAGCTCCGTGGACGATTATAACGATGGGTTCGTGGAAACTGTCCATACGGTCGGGTCTAAGATCTTCAAGACCCGCCGTACGAATTCAAAAAAGAAGCTCTCTGATCCTACTTTGCGGCTCATGAAGGAGAGGCGCGATATGATCCTGCAGTCTACGGATGATGCGCTAAATTACCGGCAACTCAATAGACGGATCTCTAAGGCCTTGAAAAGCGATCTTCACCGCTTTAATACAGATCGTATTAAGGACGCGATAGAGCAAAATAAAGGCTCCAAGGTCTTTGCTAGAGATCTGTCTATTGGGCAGAGCCAGCTTACGAGACTGAAGACCGATGATGGCAGGATCGTATCCGACAAACCTGAGCTGTTGGGAGAGATCGAGAGGTTCTATGGACAGTTATACACGTCAACAAATAACCCCGCTATGAATCTGGCAAACGACCCAAGAGCTAGATTGACCCGGCACTATACCAAAGACATCCCGGACGTCAGCCAGAGAGTTCGAGAGTCATCACGAACCGTCTCGCGCGCAGGTTTGACGACTTCCAGCCTCCCGAACAAGCCGGATTCCGTAAAGGCTTTAGCACCGTAGACCACATACATACGCTGCGACAGGTTATACAGAAGACCGAAGAGAATAACCAGCCTCTCTGCTTAGCGTTTGTGGACTACGAGAAAGCCTTTGATTCGATCGAGACATGGGCTGTGCTGCAGTCTCTTCAACGGTGCCAGATCGAATATCGGTACATCGAAGTGCTGAAGTGTCTGTACGAAAACGCCACTATGTCAGTCAGACTCCAGGATCAGGCCTCGAAACCTATCCTTCTGCAGCGAGGTGTGAGACAGGGAGACGTTATCTCTCCGAAACTGTTCACCGCTGCACTGGAGGATGTCTTCAAGGTTCTGGACTGGAAAGGGGCTGGCATCAACATCAATGGCGAGTACATAACTCACCTTCGGTTTGCCGACGACATCGTAGTCATGGCTGAGACTATGGAGGACCTCAGTACAATGCTCGATGACCTCAGTAGAGCCTCCGAAAGAGTGGGTCTTAAAATGAACATGGTCAAAACGAAGGTCATGTCAAATGCCCATGTAACACCCACTCTCATAAAAATCGGAGACGCTACACTCGAAGTCGTGGACGAGTAAGTTTACCTAGGACAAACTGTCCAGTTAGGTAGGTCTAACTTCAAGAAAGAGGTCAATCGACGAATCCGACTCGGCTGGGCTGCGTTCGGGAAGCTACGCAATATCTTCTCGTCCCACATACCGCAGTGTCTCAAGACAAAAGTCTTTGACCAGTGTGTGTTGCCAGTGATGACTTATGGAACGGAAACGTGGTCGCTCACAATGGGCCTTATAAGAAGGCTAAAAGTCACCCAAAGGGCAATGGAGAGGGCTATGCTTGGAGTTTCCCTACGTGATCGAATCAGGAATGAGGAGATCCGCAGGAGAACCAAGGTAACCGACATAGCCCGAAGAATTGCCAAACTTAAGTGGCAGTGGGCAGGGCACATTGCTCGCAGAACAGATGGCCGATGGGGCCGAAAGGTTCTGGAGTGGCGACCGCGTACTGGAAGACGTAGCGTTGGAAGGCCTCCCACAAGGTGGACCGATGACCTTGTGAAGGCCGCAGGAACCCGTTGGATGCGGGAAGCACAGGACCGGTCGAAGTGGAGGTGCTTGGGGGAGGCCTATGTCCAGCAGTGGACGTCTTTCGGCTGAAATGATGGGGGGACAAGCACGGTGTCTCATGTACACGGAAAAAAAATACTAAAAAGATCAACAATATATTTATTGAGATATCTTTCTAGGCAAAGTTGTGTCTTTTACCTACAACTTTGCCTACGACTTTGAGTGTTTGTAATTCTGAATGACGGCATGATTTAAATAGATTTGGTTCTACCTGGCAAGGCATAAGGTCTGTTTTCAATCTGCAAGTCTTTCGAAGTCGTAATAATAAATAGGTTCAGAGATACGAACAAAAAACGTCAAAATCCAGGCAAAGTTACAGCATTTTACGGTAGTTTGACACACACACCCGCTATTGAATATTATAGTTCCGTGTCATGTTCGTCTTGTGCAAAACTTTATGGTTATACCCGCAGAAATCTAAATAAATAAATTATTATAAGGTGGACAGATGCACCATTCACCGCGACTAAATACTTAGAATGTTGTGGTTCTTTGTTGGTTGATAATAATTTCATATTGTGGGTTAGTGAAGTGTGTTTAATCTATTAGCGGTGTTGTTCATTTTGAAATGCAAGCAAATTAAAATATTGAGATGGGTTATTATCACGGTTATTATCACGCTGCGTAAAAGTGGACTTAATAGTAAGTATAATCACAAATATTTGATGAAACCGGACTGACTGTGAGTATTTATGATTTAATTATTTTATCGAACATTTATTTAATTAAAGTGTAACTGCTGATCCTTGTAGTTATTAAACGTTTTATATTTACCATAGGGTCTAAATAGAAGAAAAAAACAATATTTCCAAGAGTTTATTCTTCTTTTCAAAATGAATTTTGAAAATGAATACTTAAGCTATATCCGCAATTAAAGCACAATATTATTTTATTACTAAAATAGTTGCAATATTTTAAATCTAATGGTCGTAGTTCACTGATTACCTGCTTTACTTCAATAAATTATTCTTTATGAGAAAATAAACTGTGTTAAAAGTTTATTTATCAAATTATAACGAATAAAAATTTTGAAATCACTTAAAAACTTTTTTATTTTTAACCCCATATTTCAATAACACTATAATAATACAAATAAAATAAATATAACATTATTATTCTCGTGTATTAATTTATCGAATAATAAAAAAAGATAAGATTAAGTATTGTTGAAAAGATAAATCAAAGTTTCATCTCGAGATTGGAACCCAGGCCTGCGTGTTTACTAATCATATACGCTACGTTATCCGCTAGCGGTACTTGTTATGAAGTCGTGAATTTTAGCAGTGGTATGAACCAATGAAGGTCATACGTAATTACGCCGCGCGTGTGAAAAAGCGACGATGGTATGCTTTTGTTTCGTTCGACGTTAGCCAGTGTAGATACACACACAGATGTAAATACGGGCCTGCGGCGCGGCGGGCGCGGGAACGGCGCGAATCATGTTCACAGAAATTCCAACCATAGCGTGCGTAAGCAAAATTGCTGCATACTGTACCTACCTACTGCTGAAGAGTACAAATATTATTAAAAGCTGCATGAAAAACAAACCATTACAAGTTTATAGTATATGTAAAGCCCTTATTTTTCGAAGTGAATGAACCGATTTTAATGAAACTTCCTACGCATAAGCAGGATACAAAGGTCTAAAAAGTTAGTAGAGAACTTTTTCGAAATGTCTTATTTAAAAAAAGATAAATGGAAATCTCTGTTTCTATGGAACATTTAAAATCGGTCTAATTTGGCTGTAACACTATTTTTCGAAAATGTTCTCTACTAACTTTTTAGACCTTTGTATCCTGCGTATGCATATGAATTTCATTAAAATCGGTTCATTCGTTTCGAAAAATAAAGACTTGAAAATTTGTATGAAATGCCTTACGGCGTAAACGCTCTTAACAGAAAAATTGGAACACATAAAATCTGTTTACAAAAAAAACAACCGACTTCCAAAAATCACTATAAAGTGAAAAATGGATTTGTATTGTTTTTAGTTTTTCGCCACCGACTTCCAAAATTGAAGTTATTTTTCACTTTATAGTGTTTTTTGGAAGTCGGTTGTTTTTTTTTGTAAAAAGTTTTTACTTTTTAGTGGGTCAGTTTGTAATTTATCTAAGTTACAATAGCCTAATGTCAACTGCTCATCACATGTTACAAAATATTGCTTTTCCCGATGTTGGGACGTTAATTGTCGAGTTCTCCTGGTGAGAACCAGAAGAACTCCTCTACAACCACTCACCATACGCATTGTGACGAGCATAAATTGCTTAGCAACCGTATTAAAGTAATCGAATCGCAACCCGTGAAATATTTGTCATTGAGTAGTTCCGATGGCCATCTGTGGTCTTCATCATCGGCTCCACTTTACCAAATGATGATTTCCGAGAGCAGATGCTAAAGTTACTTTAAAAAATACCCAAATCGCTATAGTTTTGCCTATAAAATTTGAGGGTTTCCCTCGATTTCCATGGGAACCTCTCATCAGATTTCAACTTGATGATAATGGGACCACCTCTAGAGTAAACCCTTTGAAACAAAAAAAGAATTTTTTGGATCGGTCCAGCCGTCTTCGAGTAATCAGTGAACGTACATAAAAATATTAAAAAACATATATAAAGTCGAACATATAACCTCCTCCTTTTTGGAAGTCGGTTAAAAATGTCGGACCAACTGCATCAGTCAAGTCGTATTTACCTATACCTTACGAGCTATCGATGAGTCACGAGAGACAGCAACCTACGTCAAACGACCACCATCAAATGTTATTCCAGCTGACGTAAACAACTGTGGTGGATTGATGCACGAGTCAAAACTGGAAATAGGTTCTAGAGTTATGTTGAGACACAACATTTCTGTGACCGAGGGTCTGGTGAATGGGGCAATGGGGATCGTATCGAAGTTTAAGTGGCCTGCCCTTCGCCGCGATCAAATTGAATTTGGCGAGTTACCTGATTCAGTTTTTATAAAGTTTGAAGATAGTACTATCGGCATAAATGTGAAAGGCAGTGAGGGGTTAGTCGCCATAGCGCCTGTGTCAGCAACTTATCAGGCAACTAAAGGCTATGGGGATGTGGAAAGACGGATGCTGCCGCTTATACTTAGTTGGGCTGTAACGGTGCATAAACTCCAGGGCACCACCTTAAACAAAGCCGTAATAGACTTGGGCAAGAAAAATTTTGCTAAGGGCCAAGTTTATGTTGCGCTTAGTCATGTAAAGACGCTGTACTATGCGACTTTGAACCTACCAAATAGCTAAATAGACCACATGACGAAAAGGCATTGCGTGAATAGCAACGATTGAGGCTTTTATAAATCATCATCAGCCTATTGCAGTCCACTGCTGGACGTAGACGTCCCCAAGTTTGCGCCAACGTTGACGGTCCTCCGCTTCTCTCATCCAGCCACTACCCGCAACCTTTGTTAGGATAATTATACAGAAGCAAAACTCGCAAAAGTATTTCACTTTAAGAAGTAAGTATTTAGACTAGTTACTGATAATCCTGGCTGCAGCATCTGGCCAGACTTATGTCAACATTGGATTGAACCTAAAATTTAGTTCTGTTTAAAATGAGCCCAAACACGACTACGGTGCTGTAATTTCAAGGTTTGTACTTTTTCTGATGCTCCTGGCCTCAGCATCAGGTCTCTATGTACTTCGGTGTTCCTCATTAACAGTACGTTTATCCATACATCGAGCCCTTTTCAATGAGCCTAAACACGATAAATCTGCTGTTAGTTGTCGAGGAGTTAGGTACTCTGCAGACTATCCTGACTGCAGCATCAGGTCATGACTTGATGATCATGAGACCAAATGTGGCAAATGTCCTATCTAACATCAAAACAATATACTAAAACAGTCCTTGCCTGTTCGAGTAACTTCTTACTGTTAAGGAGTTGTACCTTCCATCATCAGCCCAGCTACCTGAGATGGTGACAACCATACGCAAATACACAAGATACTTCATAAAATATGCGAAAAACAATAAGTGAGCCTACAAAATTTGAGGGTTGCCCTCGATTTCTCTAAGATCCCATTATCAGATCCTAACTTGGTGACAGTGGGACCACCTCAGAACTATCTACTTTCGAACAAAAAAAGAATTTTGAAAATCCGTCGACAATTGGCGGAGTAAGTATTCGAAAACAAACATACAAAAAAAAAAAAAGCACAAACATCCGAACATTACCTTTTCAAGTATCCTCCTTTTTGTGAAGTCGGTAAAAATAAAACTAAACTGCCTAAAAACTAAAGAAAAACTGATCGAAACAGAAAATCCAACTATATATTTAAGATAAGATACAACAAAAAGTGAACACTATGAGCTAGAAAAAACAAACAGAGTCTGACACGCCGCTCCAACCAGAGTGGGACTCATTTGATGATTTCACACCCGAAAAAATAAAAGACTTTATTGAGCTAGAAAAAGCAATTAAAAGGAAAATCCGTAAAAAAAGAAAACTTGAATATCTCAAAATTAACTCTCTTTGATCCTTTTCTTTTAAAGACCTAAGTAGTCCTAGTCAGCAAGAAAAACGCAAAATTGCTACGTATTTACAACAAGACGTGTGGTGATGCGCCGCGACTAAAGTCGCCAGTCTGTGCTATTATCGGTTGTTAAATAGCCAGATTTTCGTTGAAGACTTCACGTCGGGCACGTCCGCGACTTCTACTGATAGTTTCAAGTGTAGTTGTATTACTGGCTCAAGTCCTGTTTGTTTCTGGTTTAATAACGAAACATACATACACTTGAAAAACATAACCCTCCTTCTGACGCAGTCGGGTAAAAAGCGTATGCCACCTTTATGAGACTTTTTACAAATAATAGAAAGAGACAGAGAGACGGATAGTTTTTATGGTTTTTGAGGATGCTGATGCAAATAGTGATGTCAAAATGAAAATCCAAGATGGCGGCTGATTTTCGCCAAGGGTGTTGTGCCATGGTTTTCGAAAGTGCTGAAGACGATATTGAAGTCAAAATGAAAATCCAAGATGTCGGCTGAAAAAATTACACATTTATCATCATGGATGTCGTTTTCATGGTTTTCCAGGGTGGTGAAAGCGTTAGAGAGGTCAAAATGAAAATCCAAGATGGCGGCTGCGAAAATTTTCAAATTTATCGTCATGGGTGTCGTTTTCATGGTTTTCGAGGGTCCTGAAGCCGATACTGAGGTCGAAATAAAAATCCAAGATTGCGACTGCTTGTCATTTTTAAATTTTCGCAGTCTTGAATTTTTATTTTGAACTTCGTTCATGCTTCGTTCTTCTTTTACAAAATTTACAATTTAGTGATGGCCTATTCTTCAGAAGGTACTAGAGTAATAGAGCTAAGGCAGCGCTAAAATTGCATAAAAATTTGTATACTTTAAAATTGTAATAATGAATTTTATACTATACCTGCTTGAAAAGTACCTTATTTTTTTTTTAATGAGGCAGATAGTACCTCGTTACTGTTGTACACATTTGTGGGTCGAAAAAGTGTGTGGAAATCCATTGGTAACGTGCTGTGTTTTTTTAATTAAGGGCAATTCAGTAGCTATCCTAATTAAAAATAAAACATCCATAATGGTAAGGTATCTTTATTACAAATACTTAATGATACCTGTTATTTACAAGATAACAAAATGATACAAAACTTTTGAATCGTGTTCGTTTAGGTATATATTATGATCTTCAAAACCTAAATAAATCAGGTTCTGCTAATCGCAATCACTCAGGTTTGAAACACAATTGTCGAAAAAAGTACACAATAGCAGAAAATAAATCTTTAAGTTATTTTTTTTACTCTCAATTTAACTAAAAGCTAATTTAACAACCTAAGTTTAAATAATAAATATTAACCACGCACCTCCGGTATCACTACAATGAAAGAATTCTTAATTCGTTAGGAATGTGCCATCCTAGACACGATCATGTAGTATTTCGACGCACTCATTCAGACATCAAAGATAGCCCATTAAAGAGAAAATTGGGCATCGTGTATTATATTAACGCTAAGTGTCTAAACTTATACGTATTAACACAGCAGCTATTGCTATTAAAATGAAACGTCAAAAATGATAAAATGACACAGCGCGATATAAATATACGTATTAAACGCCCACTTCGATAAAAGACAATATTTAAAACCACAGATACTCACATTAAATAATAAAAAAATAATGGAAATTGGGACTGTAATATCTATGACTTCCCGGCTCACATATACCCTAACGCCACGTGACGGGACGTCAACGAGAACGAGATGACGGCGCCGAAGTAATTACGTGACGGTGACGGCGTGTGGAGGCGACGCCGCTATAGTAAATGTATGTATCGCTACTTCAGCGCCGTCATCTGGTTCTCGTTGACGTGGCGGTGGACAAACGGCCATAGGCTGCGTCCACATAAGCGAATGCGCCGCGAACGTCCTAAATAAGCGCAAGTATTGATTACAAGCACGAGTACTCACGAGCTGCGTTCCTACAGGTCGCAATACGTAGTGCATGGCGAGATCTTTCGTTGCCTATTAAAAGCAGGCGTCTTTGCGGTGCTATTGCTTATATGGACGGATCCTTACATAGTCATGTTGACTTTTACATAATAATAATAAATTAAAGTTAAAACCTTATTGGCCTCAGGACTCAAATTTATTTATTCATAAGCCGAATGATATAATACAATTGACATCAATTGTTGCAATAGTAAAAATATTTTAATATTTTTAAAACCAATTACCCTATAACATGCGGTTACTATATATACAGACGGATTGCATTTGAACTGCTCGCCAGCTGCACATGCAGTTATGTCAACTTTAAAATTACAAGGTATCGAATTTGTTTAAATAAATCGTCCGACACCTGGCTTGCTTCTTTACAATAATTACGTGTTACAACGTAGTAATATAAGTCAATCAATCATGCAAATCAATCAGATCATTTGGCTACAATTTTACAAAAGCAGGTACTTTGCAATTATGATTAAAACTAGCAAGATGTGGAAATCGTAATTCATAAACAATTAACAATACTTTTGCAACTTTGAGAGTGGATCATGATCAGCATTGAAATATTTTCTATCCACATGAAAAGTCAGTAAAATAATTCTAAAAGGTAAAACTGAAATCACAAATAACTATTGATATATTTTGTACAATATTATTATTTTGTTCAACTCTATAAAGGGTATTGACAAACTGCAATTTCGTAAATAAGATCCCAACGCTGTTTGAAAACCACAGAACAGAAAAAACCGTATAAGTCGCAAATAGGCGGGGCCCGCGCACCCCGAGTTTTGCGGAGTTCCGCATGTGTCTGCTTCCGCGCTCACACCACGCACATCAGTCTAGTTACAACCGTCACGGTAGAACAAACTTCTTGTGCTGTTTCAGAATGTAAACACGATTACAGAACCAAAAATGTATCAAATGGAGGTATATCGTACCATCTCACAGTCTTAAATTACAGTTATCGATATTTTAAACTTACAATGAACTCTGTATTCAAAAAATGTAACCCTGTGTGTGGTTTTTTTTGTGTAATCGAATTTGTAATCGAACACATTTCCATGAATTGTTCAAACCTTTTTTTCTAATTCTTTTTTCTTCTTCTTACAACGCGGCAATGCCGCCAGTCTCTTGCGTACTTTACCAATCGACAGCGATGCGAAGGAATATTTCGAAGCAATATTTTAGTTTTATAATAGGTTTAGTTAGGTAAGGATATTATATTTTTATTTTAATAATTTGTAGTTTATTTAGTATTAGAAGTTTGTACATATTATATAATATAAACACTTGATTGCAAAGATAATAGTATTTATCCTGTTGACGACTGTATTTTCTTTGAAAGTAAAACGGAATGTCGACAAATAAATTAATGACAGTGGTACATGCCTAGAGGAGGAGGAATAGCAATGACCTCGTTACGTAAATATCAATATTATTAGTAACCAGCTTTAAATTTAATGCATTTATTATAGTAACATCTAGCGGCGGTTAGCGTAACTTGCTGATAAAACTATTCCGTGTGCGCTTTAAAAAACAGAAAGGTAATAAATACTTTAAAAAAGTAGACAATAAACAACTCTATCGTCGTATAACTGTGGTTTATTATCAAATACGCGATGTTTGACATATTTCCAACTTTCATTCAATATTAAACTATCAATGACACCAAGGATTTCTTAGTGTTACGAAACACAATTATCCTGTATATGTGTGAGTTTGGGTACGCTGGTTCCGATAAAAATGAAGCGCTATGCGACATCTGCTGTTTTTTTCTGTTCTGTGTTGAAAAGCAATAGATTCATCAAACTACCAGTGGCAAGACAATCATAGGCTTCTCTCAAGTAAGGTCATCTTTGCATCGTCGCATGAAACAAGCGGTTTAGCAAATAAGACTCAAATAGATGGCATTCTACAAAATATGTATTGCACCCAACTTAATACTTGGTAAATATAATATCTGTATAATGTATGATTGTTTAGTAAGCTATACAAATAAGGAATTAATGTTTTATGTAAATAAAATATTTCAATAGTTTGTAATATCTATAAACAACAACACAGATATTCTGTTTCCAGCATATTCATTTAATTAATGCAACATAGACAATCTTCCTATGCTATTTAATAAATACGTGTCTCACATTTTACCTTCCAGCACACCCACTCAAACTTGTCCCAAGCGAACGATTCGCAACATTCAAGTCGATGTCCAAGTATTAATTTGAGTCATTTATACCTACGACTATTCCGCATCAAAGTGACACGAAACGTCTTCTATATGTTTTACTTATGATATCCGATTTAATATATATTTTACCCTGAAACATATAGTTTTGGTCGCAATGCATGCCTAACGTGAATCACTAAGAAGTTAATAATACCGAGTGAAAAATTACTTTATCTACAATATTTATTACGAAAGATATTTAAAAAGTAATTATTTCCGGTGCAACATTTTATCGTTTATCGGCAGCTTTTAAGACGAATAGAAAAGTGTAATGGCCTATTTCAGCGCCTCCTGATAAGATAATAGTTAACTTATCTTGCAGATTATTTTAGTTCCACATCTATTAGATTGTGGTCGTCGTACGTTGTGATTTAGGCTTCTAATTAATTAAATATTCATACTTTTATTTTGTTTGGGTCTACTTCCTGTCTAACTTTACACGGCTGACATCTGGCGCCAGAAACTCAATTATAAATCCGCAGCCTATCATCCACTAGTGATTTTGATTATGAAAGTTGATGGTTTAGCGAAGTTTAAAATAGCAAAAAAACTTACAGAACTTAACTTCCGCAAGCAATTAAATAAATAGCTAGTAATTGTCATTGACATTGAAATTGATTTGCTATATATATCGAATATCCTGAGACGTCAGCTGCCTGTTGGTAATAGTAGCAACACGCAATGGCCATAAATCTGTGACCGAATGCAAATAAATCAGGCGCTCTTTGTAAAGTATCTAATTGATAAAACATTTTTTGTAGCTTGTAGACTTGTGAACCAGTAATGTTACAGAAATAGGGCCGAATTCGGTCGCAGACATGAACATGTGCATTCAAACTTACTAGTGGACGTCGTGCAATAGCCTGCACCAGTTTTTGCAATGCTGTAAAAACCGAGCCCGATTGACTTACATGATAGCAATTAGAATGTGAGTCTATCAGGCCTCAGACTTTTCTAATATATTTCTTTTGAATTAAATTTTGTTTTCACTGCCCAGGCTAATTTGTAAATATTTATTCGAACCCAAATTTTCCCGCTCCTAATTTAAGCCATTCAACTTGGCGCACAATCCGGTTACATCAAATACCTTATGGTCATACATCACTGACCTCTAAATAAACAAGTACGCTGGACTAAATTCAAATAAATAAATCTGTTAATGTTCCATGTCGATAATGTGTCGATAATTTTCTTAACAACAGCTCAATAGTTTATAGTTCACATTGCGAACTAATGTGATCCCAGCCCAGCTTGTAAAACTAGGTATATGAGCGAAGAGATATTAGCTCAACCACAGTAGTTTTTAGGCTAAATTTTAAGCCTATACTCATATTTAAAACTCACTGATCTGACCGTCATGCGCTATAACTTCACTAGGAAACTATCCACTAGTTTATAGCTTGCGATCTGACCGCGCCCTAATGAATTTTCAGTTAACTTTTGCAGAAATTATTCTATTACTTAAAAATGAAGCATAAAAATAACTGGGAGTGATTCGATTTTTTGTCTCTTAAGTAATAAATTACTCTCAGTGGTTAAAACGATAATTAAAGTTCATAAAATTATTTTTTATCGAAGGATGTGTCCCATCTCTTATATTAGTTCCACGGACTCTCACGTTGCTATCAGCACCAAAATGGCGAAAATCAAATGTCTTCATTTTGTCATCGGTAGTATGAATTCCAGCGAACTTGTATAATACGGGTCAGTGTCATACATACACTCAACCAGATTTGGCATAACCTACTTACATAGTATGTAGATCATACAGTTTACTTAACACTTGTTACCAATTGTGAATTTAGCTGTGCTTCGAAATGTACAACGCTTTTGACTACAAACAAATATTCATCAAATGCTCAAACTGTGAATTGCTATTAGCTTGACCATGGTACAAATATCGAACACCATGTTATGTTATTATATTGCAAAATAAGGTCTTTTCGTAAAATAATATTATAAAAGACGGACAATCAATATACCGACGCAATAACACAACCTTCATACATTCTTTAATTTTTACTACGTAAGACCCAGTTCCCATGACAAAAAATCTGACGTCTAGAGATCCTTATTATATGCCTTAAAAACTTTTCACATGACCGCACGTTAACACAAATACACGCTCGCGTTGAAAACTAGATAATGTCCGTATACCGTATGTAGCGCATGTTAACGCGCGTCGGATATCTCTTCATGGGAACCGGGCCTCCCCTCACGGACATGACATTATAATATCTTACATAACAAATTACAATACATCTAAGATTCGCTGAGGTATGTTTAGCATTTACGTGAGTTTGTTATTCCACGTGATCAGTGTACATTCCAATTTATATATTATTATACAAATTATGTTACTTGTTACCAAATTTACAACATATAAAATTACAAATGACCGCCGTGCATCATTGCTTGTTTATAAATCAAAACTGAAATCTACTTCGGTATCGAATCATGATATAAACAATATATCACTGGCTTTTAAAGCCTAGGCAGTGTATGATACTCCTTTAGACCTCTAAATACCTACATCGCCGTAACAACAAAGGGTAGCTACGAAAATTGCTCAATACTTGTAGTTCTCTTATTTTGTTTGAAACATGTATACGCCTAATACTATGTCGCGTTTAACCAAGCTATTCCCTGAGTTGGAATGTACACTAACAGTGGAGTGTAAAGTGAAGGTCCACCACGCCAAGCGATGGCCCTACCCCCGTGACCTTGTGCACGACGGCGACGGCAAGCTTGCAGCCCGAAGATGTGGCGAGCTCCGTCGCCATCACTCTGTAACAAGTGTCAAGAGACATGTAATTGCATGTTGCTCGAGCAGTTTCTGTAGAGTTTGAGAACAAAGCAATTACATATACTTTTCTTTTAAGATATAATAATTATTTATTTTGAAAAACAATAAGAAAAAATAATACATCGACATAACATGACTTAGAATAATTTCGCAAAAAAAATGCTCCGTTTAGGCACGCTAGCGGAAACTAAAAACAACATTAAAATTTATACAGTAAGCGAACGTAAATATCGATCGATCGATTTTTGAAGAGAGAGATTTTTAGAGCGTTGTCTCTGTTAATCACAGCTGTGTGACAGGCTGTTTGTAAAACTCGATCGAGTCTTATTTATGCCCGGGACCTGTAAGTGAGTTACCTACTTGTAGGTTTCAGCCACAATGATACATATAAATTTTACAGTCGTGAGGATAATGGTGTAAATAATAATGAATCGTGATCATAATAATGAGTCACTCTCTAAAATCGCAGTTATTAATTAACAAACGGTCGCACTCAGAGATTATTTTTTGACCAGCAAGGGCCCGACTATTTTCAAAATATCGCCGAAAGCTGGAGATTCATTATATGCAATTTAAAAATGCTTCACAATCTGGGCAGGACAGGGTTAGTTAACATATTCAGATTTCGCTAGTACGTGGTCTCTAAATTTCTAACAGAAGCTCTCAGCACATGCACAACAATTAGTTGATAATAAGATGTTGATATTGTATTGTTTAATTTTTATGTTATATAATTTAATTCAACATCCAGTTCGTAGGCAGAGCGCTGGTGAATATTAGCCCTTTGGTTTCGTTAAAATTGCATAGCATATACAACTGTACTTCGTATTTGTGTACTTTGTCTTCTAAAGAGAAATAGCATATCGATAGCTCGCCTGACAAGGCCAACCCGCACGACAATTGACCCCATCCTACGTTAATTAACTTTAATTCGATCCCACAGCTCAGTAAGCTAGCGTGCAGTTGAGGGTAAAGCAAAGTAATTCCAAAATAACAGTTAGGTCTCTTTATTTACAAACTTTATATTATCTTTTCGAAAAAATAACATCGCAAAATGTTGACGCAAGCTATTGAGCAGATTAGGACTATTTTAACAGCATGAATGATTTTTTCATACGGTTTATACGGAAAATATTTATGAAAATAGTAAAACAATTCGCATTCTAAAATAAGACCTTCAGCAAAGCATAAAAAATTTATCACAGCTATTTGGTGTCGGATATATAGGGCCTGCGACGAGTACTTTCCAATAGGTACTTTCACTTGCACCGCGCGCTACAGCAGTTATTTTAGCTCGCTTGATCGATTGAAACAACCACATAAATTCGCAACATATTAATATGATAATGCAGTAGCATGCTCTTCAAGGAAAATCTGAATTTGAATCATCTTCGTACGAGTTTACTGTTTGTAACCAATTTACAGTTGCTTTACAAACGTAGAGCAACTGTAAATTGGTTACAAACAAAGTTTCGAAATATTTTAACTTTCTATCTAAATAATTAACATACTCAATAAATATTTAAGAGCTTCTTACCAAACTACTTTTGGTCTGCAAATTATCGATAGTTACAACTTGCTTTGCTTGTTTGCTTCAATAATAAGCTGATGCCAGTAAGTTGTTTAAAAAATATATTATTACAACATGGGCGGAGCTAGTTGAAAATCATCCTCCAGTCAAGTTTTTATTAGTAACTAGCTGCACCCGCATAAGTTTCGATCCCGTGGGAATATCGGGATACAAAGTAGCTTATATGTTAATTCAGGGTGTCAAACTACCTCGATATAAAATTTTATCAAAATTGGTCCAGCCGTTTGAGCGTGAAGAAGTAACAAACATAAAAACACACACACTCACAAACTTTCGCCTTTATATTATCAGTGTGATTTTTCATGGTGTACAATAGAGAATCTGTGTACACTATACTCCAAGATCTGGAATAACTTATAGCCAATGTCTAATGCATATACAGGAAAGGAAAACAGTAAGGCAACAAAAAAAATTAAGATCTGTTGAAACTATTTAGCTAACTTCAATAAAAAAAAAACTAAATTATTACCTTAATCGTCCTCTTCAGCCGAAGCGGACGCCGCTTTCACTGGCTGTGGTATTATAGTAATCTCATCGTTAATTTTTAGCGGCTTGAGAAGAGAATCATTAGTAGCCTTAGCGGGCGCCGCACTCTTGCTTTTGTCCATGACTCGCTTGGCAACCACACTGTGGGCCGAGTAAACGTGGTTCTCAAACTGTTTATACATTCCGAAGGTCGCAGTGCACACGGTGCATTTGTACGAAAGATGAGCTGGCTTTAGCGTCAGGTTATGGTCCCTTGCCACGTGGTTCAGTAGCTTCCACTGGTATACCTGTAATTTATATAAATTTCATGTTACTTACTATACGTCAAGATTGTGTCTATTATGAAAGAATGTTTGACAAAGTGCAATATAATAAAAAAATATTCAACCGAATTGATAACCTCCTATTTTTAAGTCGGTTATAAATGGACTATTTAAAGTACGCCTCCACTGTCCCGCAAAGCCTCTACTCATGCACGGCACTGAAAAAAATGTTGTTCTTAAATCGGTGCGCGCGAACGGACAGTGGACGCAGTGCTATCGGATATCATACAAAGTAAACAAACCAGTCGACGGCTACCTATACGCAGCGTCTTCAAGTAGAGCACACCGTTTCGTGATTATACAAGACATACATGCAAAAACTTGTGGATAGTAAATAATGACTTACCCTGCCACATACGGGACACCTGCCGGCGTCCTTACCCTTGTTGGCGGCCTCTTGCATTGAGCTGGTAACGAGGCCGTGAGTACCCAGCAGATGTCGCTCTAGACCTTGATCGGTGAAAAACCTATAATAGACCAAGAAACAGTTGCATTAAAATATGGATTGAGTTATTCATACGTCGTATCCGAGTTTTGTAGGGCAAAAAGCACCAAAATTGCAGAATCACGAGTTTTGCAAAAAAGCACTAAAATAAAATGTACTATAAGTATACCTAAATTGGCATTTTTGGCAGTTAAGCGGAGGCCTGTTGTAGATCATCTTAGGATGTATCTTCACTTTGTGTATCCACTGCATGTGATTCCGTAATTGTTCAAGGTCTTTTATATAACCGTCACAAATCTCACAGATGACGAACGCACTCTTCGAGTTGGCCGCTGGAGGCGGCAGCTGCACAGGCGGTGGTTGCCGAGGCAACGGCGTAATAGAAATCGATGGTTGATGTACTGATTTTGGCTTCGCGTTATTCTGAAATCAAGAGTAAAACGAGTATTTTTAAAGGAAAACAAAAAAAATATAATTTATTCGAAAATTTCCATAGTTGTAGTATTATTATCCTTCTATAAAATTTCATTTTTTTAACACAAATGGTTGGACTCACTGCAACTGGATAGTTGGAGGCCAGGAGGACGGGTGCATTGTGTCTGACCATGACACCACCGCGTAAGATCGGTACACCGTGGACAGGCATGGCGCGCGCCGGCACGGACATGGCGGTGCGGCCCCGCGGCCGGTATGAGGAACTGGCACCCGGCATTATGCTCGACACGCTCGTAGTCTGCCGACCCTGACTGGTACTGACAATACTATTTCGATTGAATGTGTTTTGGTAAGATCCCATCATATTATTGCGGGATCTAGTTATCTGAAAATTAAAGTATATTCGTTATTTAGACTGTAAACATTTTTTACTGAAACATCACAACAATAATTTTTCATGCATTTACCTTTGGTATTTTAGCAGGAGGCTCCCATTCAAGTGCTGGAGCCAAATTAGTTTCAGGTTTGAATTTCTTGGCACAAGGTATGAGGTGGCGTGCCAATTTACCCTTTCCGTTGTCCTCAAAGAGACAGTTGGCGCACTGGTGATACGCAGGGGCTCTCTCTAACTTGCCTCTGATATTATGCTCAGCTTCCATGTGGTATAATATATCATGAGGACTTCGTATTTCAAATGCACAAAAATTGCATTTATAAACATTATTCTTCATATGTGGTGTCTCCAAGTGATGAGCCATTGCCAAGTTAGATTCTGTCTTAAAACTACAAAATTCGCATTTCTTCTGAGGAAACGAATATGGTGCATTATTTTCTTTGCTGAATTCAATATTTTTTATGAGTGAAGCAATAGAAGTTTCAGTACTTTTCGTACTATTTCCCGATTTCTTTTCTCTATTTAATTTTCGTGTCTGTTGTTTTAATAAATCACTTTGTACATATTCCTGCACAAGACTTAAACCAATATTAATAAAAAACTTTCCAAGGGAACAGTCAAAATAATTATCTGTTTTGGTTGTAGACACCACCTTATCTACAGTTAAGGCTGTAACATCTTTTATCTCTTCCATAGAATCAACTTTATCTTTAATAATAATAGTCTTGTTTTCTTCATCACTCATTAGGATTTCATCCTCTGAATCTGTACTGGTTGAACCATCCCAAGAGACATCGTCTTCTTCAGCGCCACGTTTCTTTTTCTCTAAAATATTTATCAATATTGTAATAAAACAATATGGCTACAAGCGGATCATCCGCATATACAGGGTTATTGGTAAAACATTAACAACCTCTTAAGAGGTCATTGTACTCATCATTATGAACAACTTTTACTATGGGACCAAACCTGAAATCGTGAAAAAAAATCAGCTGTTCCCTACATTTTGACGAGTTATACGAACATAAATGTAGGGAACAGCAGATTTTTTTTTTTTCGTGATTTCAGACATGGTCCAGTACAATGCCCTCTTAGGAGGTCGTTAATGTTTTACCAATAAGCCTGTATTAGCAGGGGCATCTGAATTTGCAGTAATCAGTGGCAGTACTGAGCTAAAGGAAACCTATTACTTTAGTGGTAAACTAACTTTAATATTAGGTAGACTAACTTTAATATCATGGGAAATATTTTTGTGAATAACCTATTCTTCTAAGGGCTGATTTTTCCATCGCCAGATAACTTTTATTGGAGAAATAAAATTGACGTTTGACAGTTTTTGTATGAAACACTGTCAAAATTTCAAAATTATTCCTCGAATAAAGTTATCAGTTGATTGAAAAATCAGCCCTTAATAAAAGAAAAATGAAAGAAAAAACATGTAGTATTTTTTATGGATTAGGAATAATATACTGGAAACAAAGTTGCACAACATTATTTCAGCAACATATTACTGATGCGGGAAACAAAAGTTGCTCGCCAGTGTTGCTGGCAACATGCTTATCATTTACCATATTCACGGAAAAAACAAAAGAACATTTTGCAACATCAAATGTTTCGCGATTTCTACGCAACATTGTTTCCAGCCTATAAAGGGCTTGAAATTGGTTCTAGTTCAATCATCCGTCTCTTTCTTGCTTCACCTGTTTGTAAGAGAAAGCAATTCTCGATCAATGCGCTTGTCGACGCTATCAGGAAGTGAAGTTTAAAAGTTAAAAGTTTACCTTTTTTTTTCTTTTTCTTATCGTCCACTTGTTCGCCCTGCTCCGCGTCGCCTGTGGTCGCAGGCGGTGCCGGTTGCGCTTCTTCTTCAGACTCTACATCTTCGCCTTTTTCTTTTTTCTCCTGTTTTTCCTTTTCCTTTTTTTCTTTCTCTTTTTTTTCTTTATCTTGTAACTCTTTTTCTTCTTTGGCTTTCTGTTCATCTAGCTCTTTACCCAGCAGGTCAACAAATTCCCTGAAGGGCTTAACTGAAGGTTTTTCGTAAACATAGGGCACTATAAACGAAGGAGCTTCAACTACAAACATATCATCTGTTAATGAAGGTAGTATAGAAGGCTGGGCAGCTTGTGTCAAGCTCTGAGTGGCCGCATTCGACTTGCTGCTGACTGGCGTGACTGTTGTACCACGAGCCACAATGCTTTGATATAGACTTTGTGCACTTAAACTAGAGCTTATTGGCAGCCCAGCAGGTTTGTTTGAAACTGCAGATTTTTCAGAAGACAATTTATTGGTGTTTATGATAACAACTGTAGGCTCCTTTTTCTGGGTATGGTTCTGATTGGATTTCATCTGTCTAGCGGCCATTTCAACTAAAGCTTTAGTGTCATTAATAACAATCGGCTTGTTTTTACGTTGAAATGCTACTGACGCCACATCTACATCGGATTCACGACCACCATTTTCCATATCGTCATTATATCTTTTGCGCTTTATTGCTCTACTGCTACGGCGCAATTGTACTTTGTTATCACTATTAGCTTTTTCATTTTCTTCGGCCACTACACAGTCGTCATTATCACTTACAATTTCTTGAACTTCTGGACTTGGAGAATCATGGGAATTTCCATTATGACTGAGAGACCCATCTTCATTTTCTAATATTATTATATTACTATCTTTTATTTTTATGATGCCTTCTTGTGATTGGTCGTCTGCTACTTCTGGATCACTGTCTGAATTGATACTTAATGTATCTACTCCCCCGAGTTCACCTTCGAAAATATCTTCCTCTGAAGATTCAATATCGGAATCCATCTCAGAATTCTGAAAAAATTGCTAATGTAAGAATCACATTTATTAATTTATGAGACCTGATGATTGCATCAAAAGTTTGAGGTATAGCGTATTCTCTTACTGTTACAGATATTTAAACAACAAGTATTTAGCACTTTTCGTTTTACCTATTCTACTCATTACATAACGGCGATAATAACGCCCCTTGAGGACGCTGCACTTTTGGCATTCAGAGACGTTCAGAAAAAATTAGGGGTTGTTATGGTGATATTAATATTTTTGCATTAAATTATGATTTGTTGATGCTTTTTTCGCTATTATTAGGATCTTAATAAACACCTACATCAAAGAAATAATTGGCAATAATGGTCTGCTTCGTTAAAAAATGGGGGGGGGGATTAATGTTTCTTGAAAAAAGTTACTGTTAAAGTTGTGCTCAATAGGTATGAGAACCTGTAAACAACATAAAATTGTAAAAATATGTCAATTTAAGGAGACAACGTTACTAACGTTGTCTCCTTAAATTGACATATTTTTATTATATATATTATATTTTATTTTATTATTAGTAGTATGAAATTCGATTATAAAGAGTGTCCCGAAATTTACGCAAGTTTTGAATTTTGCTGAATTTAATGAGATCAAGTTTTTACCAGTATATTAATAATACAACTTTAATAGGCGGCGACGAGAGGAGCGGACACATGCGGGAATTGATCAATCTCAGACGAAACAAGAGACACGATACCCACTTCAACCAATGCGATTGGTCGATTTCTGCACGTCTTATCACCACTCCGCTCGTCTCGTTTCTGACAAACTTTTTTATTTTTTGTGTGTGGAAATTCTCAGGATGTCCTTCCCCTTTGGGGGAATTTGTCAGACCCTTACTGACTTAAACCACACAGTTTTCATCAACTACCTTTGCCTGGGGTGCCCGTCACTCTACGTCAGCAGTTACTATTGAGAGACCCGCGCGGACCACACCTGCACATCTGCAGGCCACACCGTATGGCGGCCAGATCTTTTTGCGCCATCCTGCTGGCGGATAAGGAGCTCCTGCTCACTTTCTACCGCCAATGGAAACGCACCCTAATAGGATTTATATGTCAGCGGGGGCGAGGGGTGAGGTACTGCGCAGCGAGTGGCGCACTTCAGAGCCGCTATAAAGTTTGACGCGAAGTATACGACACACACGCAGCTAGGTACACACGCAGCGACTTAAGGGGGAAGCGGTAATGTAGCCCGCGAAATTCAAATTTTCTTACGTTTTTGCAATTTGCTGGTCAGTATTAAGTTGTACATTGATTAAAATATGATTTGCGGCCGTAACAAATATGTATTTCAGTAATAAGTTGCCGTGGTTGGTCCGTGGATGGGTGACCATCTTTACATACCAAGACCCTCCGTGCCTCGGAAAGCACGTTAAGCCATTGGTCCAGGCTATCATTCGTGGATCTTTGACAGTCGTTACTGGTCGTCAGAAGCCCGAAAATCTGGCACCCAAATCTGGCTACCAAGGGGTATCGTATTACCCACTAACTGGATTGTGGAGGTCAGTAAAATACTTGCATTCAACTGTATCCGGTTAGACTGGAGGCCGACTCCAACATAGTTGGGAAAAGGCTAGGCAGATGACCCTTCCTAACTTTGTTATTGGGGGGAGTTCAGAATCATGTACTGAATCTATGGTTACGCGTTGATATCCCTGCCACCCTGTAGTGTTGTTACTTAAAATTGCCCTTAAACACACAGACTGTGTTTAACTCAAAATTAGCATGTCACAATCTATACATATAATAAAATTGTAGAAAAGTGGTGTCTGTACAATGGAAATATATTAAAAAAAAGTAGCAGGGGTTGTTATTATATCGATGCCGAACCCGAAAATGTAATTAAATTTTTTTTTGTCTGTTTATCTGTTTGTCTGCTGTGTTTGTGCACGCTAATATCAGAAACGGCTTATTCGATTTAGATGCGGTTTTCACTAATATATTGTAGTAAGCTTCACTTAACATTTAGTGTTTATTTCATGTCAATCGGTTCATAAATAAAAAAGTTATGTCAATTTAAAGAATCACGGCGAACATTTGTTAAGGTATTTTATCAGAGTACGTAAACGCCTCGCGCCTGCGCGTCCGTGGCTATATATACAAGGTGTAACGGAAAGGGGGTATCAACCCTGAAGGAGGTGAATGAAGAAGAATTTGTTCAGTTTCATGAGCACATTCACCTCCTTCAGGGTTGATACCCCCTTTCCGTTACACCTTGTATAAAGCGCGCTGAGAGCCGCGCCGCTGCCATAATTCCGATCCAGCCTGTGCCTTGCTGCCCTCTCCCAGCGACGCCCTAAGCCGAGGTCCGTACCCCACAGGGGGTGCCCTTAGCGTGTAGTCGCTTAGTTTTTAAGTTTATATTGTGTAGTTAAGTTGTGTATTATGCCCTGGCTGGAGGCCTTAATTTATTGAGGCATCCACAGGAAAGCCAGGTTAAGCAGTCGACAACCCCTCAGGTTGAACTGCGAGATGACCATTTCAAAAGAAAAAGCGCCGCTGCCATAAGGATTCAGTTATTCGTAGCGAACGCACGTATCCTGGAGAGTATAGGCGAATAGTTGGATTCGATTATTGCGATTCACTTGAATACTGACTGTTTGCATATTTCATTTATTTATATTTTAGGGTTTGTAGGTTAGGTTCTTTTTCTTAATTTTCTTTAAAATTTTGTAAGTATTTGGTATACCAAATACTTACAAAATTTTAAAGAAAATTAAGAAAGGTTAGGCGGTTCTTTCCTTGATTATTGGGTATTTACTTATCTTAATTTTTATTTAGGGTTTTGTAAATAAATATTGTAAGCATTTATAATTGGTTAGGCATTTCTTTCCCTGATTTTCGGTATACTTATCTTAATTTGTATTTAGGGTTTGTATATAAATATTATAAGTATTTGGTATAGGTTAGGCATTTCTTTTCTTGGTTTTCTTTATTAATTATAAGTTCATTAGCTTAGGTTAGTAATTATTTTTTCTAGCAATTCTTTTGTTTTATAAAGTTAGTACGTTTGTCTGTGTAGAAGAATAGCACCACCCCTTACTTCCCGTGGGTGTCGTAAAAGGCGACTAAGGGTCTCACCGGAGAATGGGCAGCAGCGTTCTCTATGCATTCCACCACCATACCATACTGCGATCGCCAACCCGCCTGCCAAGCGTGGCGATAATGGCAAACCCCCCCAAAATTGGGGGAGGCCTATGTCCAGCAGTGGACGTCTATCGGCTGAAATGATGATGATAATGACGTTTGGTTTACACGTCTTAACACTTATTACTTAAACTGTGATAATTTTAGACTGTATAATAATCTGTAAGTATTTATAATTTAATTGTTTACGATAGTACGTGTTTACTAAATAACTGTGTGTTAAGTAGTAAGTACTATTTTATTGTAAGAATGCCTCGAAGAAGATCCAACCTCTCCCAATGTAGCAGAAATGCTAAAAGGATGAGATTAGTTCGATCACAGGAATCTGAGGAAGGTCGTGAGGCAAAAGGCTCTCTGCACCAGGCTAGGTTTCGTGCTGCAGAAACTTCGACTCAGCGAGAATCTCGACTGAGTTCAAATCGTTCTCGAATGATGACAACTCGAAATAGGGAAAACGGGGAACAACGAAAGGCACGTTTATCTGTCGATCGCGAAGCTCACGCGCTATCGCGTGAGTCTGAGACTTTTGCTGTCAGCGAAATCCGCCTGAGCTCCCAGAGAGTACGGACAACAAATGCTCGATTCCAGGAGACACAGGACGAACGGGAAATACGTCTCACTGCCGATCGTGAAGCTCATACACTATCGCGTGAGTCTGAGACTTTCACTGATAGGGAAATTCGTCTGAGTTCTCAGAGGGTTCGGACAGCAAATGTTCGATCTCAGGAAACACAGGAAGAACGAGAAATACGTCTCACTGCCGATCGTGAAGCTCAAGCACTAGAGTCTGAGACTTTCACTGAAATTCGCCTGAGTTCTCAGAGGGTTCGGACAGCAAATGCCCGGTCTGTAGACGGTATATGTAATTCAAAATATGCTGCCCGAAAAGTCACTATTCCACGCGGACGAAGTCGCGGGCACAGCTAGTGCATTAATAATAACACAGCATTCCCTGAAGGGGTAAAAAGAGGTGTACCTGGAAACATCCAGATTTGACAAGGCATGTTCAGTCGTTTTAATAATTTCTTACTTCATAGATAAAGTGTGTCTTCATTAACTAAAACAGCTGTATAAAGGATTCTCTTAATTAACCAAAACATGTTCCTTCTCCATCAATAATCAGATAACAGATTTGCAATCAGGCAGTTTCCAGAAGTGAGCTACACTTTGGTTTCATAGATTGAATTATGGAATTTTTTGATACTACATTACAGTAAAGTTATAAAATTCTACCTAAAGAAATCCTAATACTTAAATTAAATTCCATTGAAAATATCAATGGAAAGTTGATTTTATTTGACAATATATTAATACATACCTCTTCCTGGGTGATTTCAGTGATGCGGGTAATGGTAGTGGTACCTTTACCAAGTGCCCTTGCCTTTTCTGCTTCTTGATTCTTTTCAACCATGATCTTGTGCAGTGTTTCATCATTAGCATCAGATTTAACCTGGCAACCGGTCATAGACTCTGGGTACGATTCATTACTGTTGCCACAGTTATTTTCCAAAAATATTATGTTGCTGTTTTCATTTTCAGGTTGTTCTGGGTCTTCAGTTGACAATTCTATGCGATGTTCTTGACTGTCACTGCCATTACTAATATCATTTTCCAAATCCTCTGCAGTACTGTGAGCCGTATCTCCTGGACTACTTTCACTGTCTAAGTGATTACTGTCCTCAGTGTGATTGCTATTTTCACTGAGATTAGTTGGATTCTCACAGCCTTCTGAGGCAGCTTCCTTTTTATTTTGCAAACTGTCAGGAGGATTTGGGGCAGAAGTATCAATAGGATTTTCCATAGTTCCATTTACTTTGCCATTCATGTTGATATGAATCTACATTCCATGTGAAAACACCTGTCAAATCAAAACAACATTCAACATGAGGTTGTTTGTTTTGTTTTAGGGGTTGTATCAACAATTGGGAATAATCATGTAAAAGTTGTGCCAATCAACATAGAGGAGTAGTTTTGTGATGATCATGAGAGAGAGACACCAAGTGTCTGAGCGTCACATTTTATAAAGTGAGTGGCGCCCCTCCTACCCGCCCTTCTCCCCCCCTGGCAAGGCGCTAGCAATCAAAATGGCGCCGTTCCATGGTATAGCTGTCTAAAGCTACGTGTACATAATGCACAAAGATTATAAAGGTCACATATCTTCAAATCACAGCAAGGCTGAAAAGCAGTTATATTTTCCAAGACCTACAAATACTGTTGATGTAGGTACACACATTGTTGTCAGCGTAGGTACACTCGAACTTTCGCTCCAAATACCATAATGTAATTTTAAATCATTGAATAATCACAATTATCTTAAATTTGTGTTAATGATACAAATAAAAAGTGCATTTCATTCATTTATGTTAAGTTTTCTACACTTATAGTAACGTTTTGAAGTAAACAACTGATGCCGGGTATTCAATAGAGCTTAAAAATATCAACAAAAACATTAAATTATGGTGCCTAGATGCTGCGTTTCCAAATAGAATTATTTTTTACATTACCTGGTCCAGTCTGCAATGCGCTGTCGGTAAACCTTTTCTGGTACTCGGTCACTACTTGGTTATTTCAATGGTGGAACCCAGAACAATTTTTTATAATTATAAGTACACTACACACTTTATATGAATTGAAACCAAACTTAAAACATAAAACAAACTCAGGAATAAACAGACAACAACAGTTCTGAGTACTTAATTATTTTAAGCATTTATAAAATTACAAATTGGGCATTAGTAAATGATCCCTCACCACCGTACAAATGCAATATGGCGGAGACGAGTCAATCACGTGACTTCGCCAGTGGCGTACTCTGCATAAATTGCGAAGAACTACATTTCGAAAGTAAGTATTCTAAAAGTGGTACCACACGCTTGCCTAGCCTATCTCGTGCAAGCATGGAGCACTGAGCACTACCCACTAGTCGTCATAATTATCACGATACCAGGAATTTGTTGAACTGAATTTTAGGCCAAACTATTGGCCATCCATGCGATACGAAAGAATATTATTGTTTAAACGGTATTCATAGAGTAAGAAGCCCCAATCATTATCCAAGTTTTGAAACGTATTATTCATATTTTTGAACCAAACACAAATGATTGATATTCCATTAAATAATACAAAAATGCTTTTTTACAAAAAAACAACAGGCTTCCAAAAAAAACACTACAAAGTGAATTTTTAGTTGTACCTACCTACCCCACACAAATTCATATACTTAACACTACTTGCTATGTAAATATCAGTGACAGAAAGCTATTGAACACAATACATCTGCCTACCACTTTAAAGGGTAATGGCGTGATGTTATGTTGTGTGATTGTACAAACAATGCATACATATGCGATAGCAGCAATCGCGGTTGATTTGCTGGCATTTATTGAAGAGTTTGGTTGTCTGTCTCCGAAACTCATCATCAGATCTTTACGAAATAAAAATTAAATGGGACCATTTCGAAATAAACCTCTTTCAAACAAAAAAAGATTTTTGCAAATCCGTCTATAAATGACGGAGTTATGCCCAAAATAACATTTAAAAAAATATAATTATAACATTAGAAAACACACACTCTATTATTACACCATTCGATAGTGTCGCTGATAAGGATCGAATTCTGGGAAGTAATGACATACGGGAAACTAAAGAAAAGAGCTCATTTTTAACAAAATACTTTTTTTTCTTTTCTTTTTACCTACCTATTAAACCATAACTGATTAATTGTTCAAAATGATGACCGTTGTTTTCAATACATTGCTGGCTTCGACGTCTCAAGGATTGTACTGCATTCAGAATTTAGAACATAATGTTGTAAAGGTGCGCGGTGACTGCGCTGCGGGTGTATTAAGCATCTTTTCGAACAAGGTACAGGTAATGTCGGTATGAATACTTTAAAATAAGAAGCAGTTTAATAAAATCCAACATTTTCCTTAAGTTTGCCGTATGTCATTACTTCCCAGAATTTGATCCTTATTAGGGACACTATCGAGTGGTGTAATATACAGTGTGTGTGATTAGTTTTCATCAAAATCGAGCCCGCGACTCCTTTCAGTACTTTCGTTATTCCTCATAGTTTTGGGTTTAGTCATCCACGCCCACTTGAAAAATTCACCCTGTATATAAACATCCGAATTGCGAACATCCTCCTTTTTTAAAGTCGGTTAAAATAGAAAAAATTTAATAAACTTTTCATTCATAATTTATTAATGGCAATTTTATAGGCGGTAGGCAGTGAATGGCTGTGTCGACAGATTAAGAAGAGAAGTTACCTTGCTGTGTCACAAATGTAACCTTGCACTGCTTGCACAGGAACCTTGCACAGAGTCACAGACTAAGAAGAGAAGTTTCCTTGCCTCCAAACATGTTTCTTTCAGTCTATTAACTGTGCTTGTTTCCAACTTCAGTCAGTCTTACACCGCATTATATTGTAGTCTTTGAGTCAGTCCATTACGTGGTCTATTACACAGATATACTCCTAGCGGAGGTCCATTATGAAAAAGATTCGGAATATTGCTGAAAATTAGAATGTTGCTATAATTTATCCTGCAACGCTTCCGTTATATTATATTGTAGCCTGTGCTGTGCCCCTAACGGAGCCCGATTAAAGGTTTCGTCACAGAGTAGAGTATTTTTGAATGGCCCTATAATTGCGATTTGGGCGAGATAAAACATGGATAAAACCATTAGAAGGCAAAACCTAATTTCCTGTTGGGCCTGTAACCAGTCGGCGGCAGTCCAGTATAAAAAGACGACCTACCTATTGTTTGATCTAAGAATAACATCAACATATTTTTGATATATTTTGCAGTACACTACGATTACGTGGTCTTCTGAAAAGGCAAATTGCGTTCCATAATTAATATAAACTAAAGAAGAAATATTCAAACATATTTTTTACTTTATTCCGGTTGCAAAGGTTTGCAATATTGTATGTTTCTTTCATGAGGAATATTGATTTAAAATATTGGTAAGATTTTATGAACGAAATGAAGGTCTCAGAAATCAAATGGGAGCTCAGAAGAATATAATCTAAAGATTCTTATACGAAAATGTTTTCTCAAAAAGCTAAAAATATGGACAGCCGATCTGGACCACACTTTATCCACGCACCTACAGACTTACTTGACAACATTGACAACTGTCATGGACGATTAATAAAGTAGGTGTACTGAGTGGTGTACTGCTAGTTTTTAGGTAGTAGGTACAGCTCATAGAAAAACTGATAAGACTTCTCCTTTTAGAAGTTTTAGGCCCTTTAATAATTACAGTCACAGTGGTTTCTGAACAATTTAATTTTACTTTTTCTTGTATACTGATTGTTATCTAGTTTACTTGTAAGTAAGAGTACTAGTCATTTGAAAATATTGTGATTATGGTGATAATGGCATATCGTGTTTTATTAGTCTTTATTTTAGCAATAATATGTGTAAAGACCGAAGAAGAAGCTGCATCACGTATGTCAAAAGCAGAACGGCAGAGTTTAAGGTAAATTATTAAAATAACATACTAAACAACTGTAAATAAGTAGTTTAATTTCATTGTAGTTTGTAGAAATCTTAATATTTCAATCATCGAGGACGAATATTAGAAAGTTATGCATAAAAGATTCACAAGAAATCTCAACTATTAGCAATATGAATATTATTTTGAGTATTGTAGTGTGTTAACGGTATAGACATTTTCTTTATCAGCTGTTGCATTAAAAGATTCTTTGAGGTATAAGATGTTTTGAAAGATGTTAGATCTTGAGAATATGCAGCCAGCAAATTAAATGCAGATAATGATGGCATCACATTAAATGATAGTGAAACAGGCAACAATTTACCCAAAACATTGTTTCATAATATTTGTCAAATAAACAAACTAATTTTATTTGTACATGGAGCAAAGTTACAGGCTGCTTTAACTTTTGGTATGTGCTACTCCTCTTTGTGAAATTCGTATGCTGATACCCTGACATAAATTTTTTGAAAATAAACTTTCAATCTCATAATAGTCGGATTTCAAATTATGCCTTTTGCATTTTGAAAACCCAATTGGTGAGGAAGGTTATAGGCTATTTACCATATTACCGGGATAAAAAGTATCCTATGTGTTAATCCAGGTTATATAAACTATATGTGTGCCAGATTTCATCCAAATCCTATTAAAAGCTTATTACTAATGATTGAAATACTATTGTGAATTCATGCAAACCTAGTACTTACTCTTTGTTAGAATAATACTCAGAAAAGTTGGGTCATATTTCAAACATCATTCGAAAGACACAGCGCCATCTAGTGTTCTAAAGCAATTGTGACCGTCGGAAGTTATTGTTCTTTTCCTCGGGAACAGAATTTTTTTTTTAGGTGTAAAGTATCCTATGTCCTTTTCTATACCTCTGACAATGTAGCAAAATTTAATGATGATCTAGGCGTGAAAAGGTAACAAACATACAAACTTACTTTCGCATTTATAATATTAGATGATTATTTTGGTTGATCAAGTAGTTGGATTTGAGCTTGACCTTTCCATTGTATGCAGTAGGATATAAAGCACGGTCACATGGATGTTTACCAAATTTGTTAGAAACAGTTGGGAATGGTTATAGGTGTATCTTGCAGGTAATTAACGAAATATGATATCAGCATGATAATTTTTAATCACAATCAGTTGAAAGGAAATTAGCCAATCAATTTCCTTTCAACTGATTGTGATTAAATGGGGCATGTGTTGAGGAAGGAGGAAACGCATGTGACTAAAAGGGTGATGAATATAAATTTTGATAGACGGAGGGACTGGAAGGTCAAAGAAAAGATGGATGGACTGTGAGAGGAAAGCTATGAAAGAGAACGGAGTGATTAATAGCGTGATGGTTGACAGGGGCAAGCGGAAAAAAAATGTTTGCAGGAAGATTAGTATGATGATCATTTCTAATCTCGATTGGTGAAACGTAATGTAAAAACAGTGAATAATCATATTCATTGGTGATGCTTTGTTTGTTTTTATTGGAATAACACAAAGAAAATGTTGCAAACAGCAGCGTCAGTATACTTTTAAGACCAAAACATCTGCATTCCTTCTTACTCTGAGACTACAGAAGTGTAGGATCCAGTTATGCCAAAATTGATGTAGGTTGCTAGTTCGGTACACTCATGTTTACATGGTCCTTTTTTACCCGACTGCGGCGAAGCCCAAAAGGAGGGTTATGTGTTTGACCTGTATGTATGTATGTAAGTATGTATGTATGTCCGTTTCTTTGTTCCCTCGTAACTTCTAAACGCATGAACGGATTTTGATAAATTATACGTCTTTAGATTTGTCTTGGTAGCGCGAGTGACACTGAAAAAATATAAAATGGCCGATTTTTGGCGCAATATTATGTCTTAAAAAAATATATTTTTCTCGAAACCTATCGAGTGGGGTATCAGAATAAAGGGTTTTTAAAGGTGATTACAAAAATATATTCAACTTATATGGTTAAAAGTAATTCAAAGTGACAAATCGTAAAAAACACGTACCAAGAGCTAAATCGTCTGCGAAATCTTTCACATTTATTTTGTAAACTAAAAAGCTGGAAATAAAAAAAGTTATTTAAAAAAATAAAAAACCCGACTGCGGTAAAAAACTGAAAAGCTAAAAACAAGCCCATTTTAAATTAAATAAAAGTTGGAAGCAGGGGGAACCCATATCATTTTTATTATATTTTCAAATTCAAATGGGTCCCGCCTGCTTCCAACTTTTATTTAATTTAAAATGGGCTTGTTTTTAGCTTTTCAGTTTTTTACCGCAGTCGGGTTTTTTATTTTTTTAAATAACTTTTTCATTTTCAATTTTTCAGTAAACTACCCATGACATTCATAAGAAAATATGTCAAGGATCGCAAAACAAACTATTGATTGTTGTTTAATTAATAGCTATTGTACCTCTTAACCTTCATTACATTTACGTAAACAACACCTTGTTTACTTTTTCTTGGCTTTCTAAATGATTGATTCTGTGCACATAGTACAGCCTACAGTTAATACTGCTTCTGTATTAGAGGATTTTTGAATGATCAAAGATCTTTAACTAGACAAGCAGAAGATCTTAGTAAGTTCTACTAAAACCGATACATAACATAACATCACGCCTGTAATCCTCCGAAGTGCTAGCAGAGATGTACCTGTAGTACACTGACATTTCCCTAGTTATGTTTAAGTACCATGCAACAAAAATATAAAATTTATAGAAACCACTAATAATTTTTTTTTTTTTTTTTAAATACCTATGATAAAAGCCTCCTGGACAGTTCTAAAGCAGATAGCAAATTACCCTGGCCAGCAATAAAATTCAAATAATACGTAACCTTAAGAATAAAAAATCGAACAGTTTAACTTTACTCAACGTAAATCCTGATCCGGTAGTCTCGCTGAATATGGCCAATACTATTTTTGCTGATGTGGGTATACAATTTGTATACCCGCATCGTCGAGTACTCCTTGACTCAACAGAATTAGCAAGTTTAGCACTTACACTGGATAACACTGACTCTTTTCTATCACTCTCCTTCATGACTCCAACCGACGAAACAGAAGTTTATTTCTATCATAGCAACATTAAAAACGATTCCGCTCCTGGATGGGATGGTATTCCGAATCGTGTTTTTAAACTGGCTCAACATTATCTAGTCGGTCCCGTCTCACACATATGCAATCTGAGCATGTCGTCAGGAGTAGTTCCAGTCCAGTTGAAAACACCGAATATCTGGCCGATCTACAAAGCTGGAGACCCATTAGTCCCATCCAATTACAGGCATATATCTCTTCTTACGTCTCTATCCAAAATTCTGGAGAAGCTGGTAAACAAGAGACTATTAGCGTACTTAGAAAGGAAGCAACTGCTATCGGTCGACCAGTATGGGTTTATGGGCGAAATGGCAGATCAACGGAGGACGCAGTCTATATGTTGGTGGAAAATGTCATTGATAACCTTGACAAAGGCAAAAAGTGAGCGGCCGGCCTCTTCCTTGATCTTGTTAAGACCTTTGATACTGTGTCAAGGCCCATACTGATCAAGAAGATGGAACGCTTAGGTATCAGCAGGGGCATTGCATTGAAATGGTTTAACTCGGAGATCTTTCCGAACGTGAACAGGTTTGCCTGAGTGATTTTCAGAGTACCTTTGCGAAAGTGGAATAAAGACAGCCCCAAGGTAGTGTCCTTGGTCCTACCTTGTTTCTCCTGTACGTTAATGGTCTCTGCTCACTCAATTTGGACAACGCTAGAATGCAGAAGGTTGCCAGTTGGCTGCAAGTTTGCAACACAATCTGCTCACCCTTAATGTTCAAAAAACCAAGTTAGTTGTTTTTTCTGTAAGCATAAATACAGCTGCCCTAAAACCGTTTGCATTCAAATCCCACCAAACCAATTATAGTCTAGGGGGTAGCTACAGCTGTCCTGTTTTTGAACATGTTTGAACAACACCTAACGAAAGCAAATCCAATCGGTTACTTCGCGCGTAAGGAAGGTTTTGTACATATTCAAAAGACTACGATCTATAGCTGACAAAGATACTCTCAAGGTGATGATGATCACACATATATACCTGGCTTTAAGTCAGTATTTGCTTGGTTACTGCATAATATCTTGGAGTTTCGCTGGTAAAAGTTATCTAATTACTGCAGAACGTGCACAATGAGCTATCCTCATAGTCTCTCATAGATTAGGAATCCGATAACCCACTGATATGTTATATCGATAAACGAGATTGCTTACGGTGCGCCAACTGTACATTTCATCAGTGCTACTTAAACTTCATAAAATTGCAGCTGCCATAGAGGTAACGGATCAGCGCACACGTAGAAAACCTAAGTGGGACAGAGTTTTCTGCAAATTTAAATTTGGCAATAGGGCTTTCTCTCATATTGGACCATACCTGTATGAAAAAGTTAACAAAAAGTTTAATATGAATAATTAATAATAATAATCCCCCCTGACAAAGTTTAGGTGCAAAAAACTGGTTCAGCATTGGCTGCTTGGGCTTAATTATGCTGAAACAGAAAATCTTCTATCATTCAACTGTTAAAGTATTCATCATCACATACACACTAACACTCATCACATGCATACTTACACTCATCACATACTGTATACTTACACTCATTAGACACACACATACCTACTAGTTACCTTTTAGGCCTAAGTTTAATTAATTATACTGAAGCCGTTGCATTTGTTAACTTATCTTTTATAATTCATATTATCTGTCGAAAGAGACTGGATTCTGCGACTCAGGGTATCCTAGTGCGTGATCCAGTGTCATATCTAAATACTGCAACACTTTTTTATGAATCAATAAACTTTATTATTATTAACTGCCATCAACCAGACACAAATCCAGACTTTTGGCTGCTACTGAGAAATTTCTGATGGAAAGACCCAATAACACTTTCCCCGAACTGGGTGTGGAACCCACGACCTCATGCTCAGCAGGGGCTCTTACGACCACTAGACCAATGAGGCAGTCTCCATGAGCATACCTACACAGTAAAAAAAACATGTATAGGTACTGTAGTTGTAGATAGTTAATGTATATGGCTGTGCAGTCCATCACATAACACTGGAATGACCAGGCATTTTTTTATACATTTGTTAATAACAAACATTGTGATAGTCATATCATAACTACTTCATGATTTTATCTACATAGCGACCATGATTATATTTAATTTGTTTTGATAAGAAACAATTTTTTTTAATAAAAAAATTAATTGTTAGAATATTATTTTGCTTAATTTGAATGATCCAATAATACCAAGTCTTGTGTGATAAACGTTCTGATCTAAACATATTAATTATAAAAGAAAGTAGCTTTTCGTGTCTGTCTGCCTGACTGCTTAGATCTTCTAAGCTGCAAGGATTGGAAGACGACATTTTGCGCCGATTGCAATAGGATAAGGGCAGGCGAACGATATTGTTTGATTGGGCGAACGAGGCTGCATGCATGGTCATCATATTGAATAAAAATTGGTATCCCGTAACGTTCCGTTGAGCATAATTAAATCACAGTATTTATTTCAGGGAGGAGGCTAGAAAAATGTTTTATCATGCATATAATGCATACATGGAGAACGCGTATCCTGCTGATGAGCTGATGCCGCTCAGCTGTAAGGGCCGCTGGAAAGGCATCACACCGAGTCGTGGTGACATGGATGACGCGCTGGGAAAGTAAGCAATATTTATAGGTACAATCACCTTGGGTGTATCCATCCCCGTCAGCAATTGATACGTCTGGCCTATTTGGGGTATATCAATCGGGGGACGGCAAAGGTGGTCTGTTCACATAATGAAAGTGTAAACAAACCAACAATTATTGTTTGAATTTCAATTTTATTGTTATCGAAAAATCATCGACGAAAGTTGAGGTTAAAATTAAACTTAATTAGCAAATGAAAATATCTGTAAGATGACATAAAAAATCAAATCAGAGCACTCGGCTTGTTATTGGCACTACAAAATGCCATCCGCAGGTATGTTTCTGATTTATTTGTTTTCATTTTCATCAGATATTTTTGGAACAGATTATAAATAATTTACCAGCTAAATGTGAGACAAGGAGGGCAGTCCGGGTCCACGGAAGCAGCTGCCCTTCTCTGCCAGCTTCGTTAAGCCCATGACAATAATATCCAATAATCTAATCCAAGAAAAGTAGTTACAGACAAGTTGAAACATTACCTACTTATGAAAAAATTTCGAATCCCTGATAAGAAAAGTAATAGAAATGGCATTCTTTTTACAATTTATGACTTATTTAATTTAATGCTGTTTGGGTACCGCTTACATGGGTATAGAAAGTGAACCATACACGTATAAGGAAAACATACATTTTTTTTTTACGTTTTGTTTTGATATTGTTAATTGCTGAAAGACTAACATGTTTTATCGTCGAATGTTATGTAACGCGAATATTCTACGTGTAGGAAAGGGTGCTATCTATGCTCTGCACGGATTGGATTCTTTAGATGATGATAAGAAACTACGCGGCAACATGTTATAGGTACTGTATGTACGTAGGTACGCACCCTTTCTGTTACATGTTGTTTGTATAATCAACAAGAAACGACTTGTATTTAAAATATAGCCTTTATTGATGTAAGCCAAGGCAAGTTTGAAACAAAACTGCAAACTTGAATGCAAAAATGAAAGTAAATTAAATAAAACACTCTCTGAACAGCTTGACCTACATTATAGAATCAGTAATGTGGAATCGAAGAATCGATTGAAACCTCGGCCGCACTTATTTCCGATGACTTGTCTAGAAGATAACTGGAATTATGCAGCCACGTACGTGTATATTATAGGTAAGTACGATGGCTGCAAAATTCCAGTTAATACGTACTAGTGTAACGAAATATCGTCGGAAAATACGCGATAGAAGTTCGGCGTGTAACGTTTGCGATCTCATTTACATATTTACATAAACTCACGCCATTTTCCCATGGGGACAGGCAGAAACTACAGAACGCCTGCTGGCTGCTACGATCCGTACAGACATGAGACAATAAATTTAATTAAATTAGGTACCAATACATATCAGGCGTTTGGAAGGACGGTTGAACAATGCCTTCTTTGCATTTTGTACTGCAATTACCCAATTACCTACGACGCGTAATTTTCTAAGCCACCGAAAACGTCGCCGAGCAGGGGAATTTGTCCAAAAATATTCTAAATAAAAGGAAATCGGGAATATTGATACTGCAGCATTTGGTCCTAATATTGTATTATGTTTTCAGCTTCTCTCTAACTTTAGTGGACAGCTTGGACACGTTGGCGGTTCTGGGAGACTTCTCCGAGTTCAGCCGCGCCATCAAGCTGGTCATCAGAGACGTCACTTTCGACCACGACATTGTGGTCTCCGTCTTTGAAACCAACATACGAATGCTCGGGTAAGACTCCGTCACGGTCCAATACATAAACAATGAAAGGCCTACGCAGACCGGGACGGCATGGCAAGGGATTTTGCCGTCAATCAACGCACTCTAGCCGCCTAGATACCGCGGCCTTCCAGCGGATTCCCCGCTTCTCTACCCCCGCCGCCTCACCCCGCGGTATGTCACAACAAGCGCCGGAGTCCTTGGCATGCCGTTGCCTACCGCAGGACGCCACGGCAACCCGCCGCGGAAGCCCGTGGCGTGTCTTTCAATGCCGTGCAATGAAATCCCTTTCGATGCCCCGGCATCATTTTAAAGCATAGCAATTTATGTCGTATTTCCATATCGATATGTTTGAATGTCCATTAGTAAAAATTTAAATCCCTTGCCATGCCGTCCCGGTCTGCGTAGGCCTTAAACGGACTGTAAGGTTCCAACTACTGGGACTCAGGCCGCATCCCTTTGAGTGGGGTGAGTGGGAATGTGCCGTCCCTAATCCACCGCGGGGACCAGTGTAGGGTGGTGGATGTCACGTTTCATTTTTGGTTTTAGGACCTGCAGGTTTCCTGACGGTGTTTTGTTTTTTCACCCTTTTAGGAGTAGTAGTATACCTACTTGTATAATAATATAATAAATATAAATATTGGTATAAATCATTATGGGTTTATTCAACCACAACCACTGAAATAAACCTTACTAACCTGAAATAAGGATAATTAATCCACAACACATATTACTTACCAATTCAATTTTACAATCTAATTATAGTTTTCCTACAACTAGACCCGGAAAATAAATGTTGCGTTAACAAAGTAAACGATATACGAAATTAATGAAATTGTAAACATGTATCATCACATCACACGCAAGTTTTATAATGTACTTAACTTTTGCCCGAATCTTTGCCCACGTAGAGATCGGCAAAAAACTTTTAAAAAGCATCTTCATGCAAAAATACATATTTGTGCCAACCTTTCCCATTCAATATAGCAACATCCATTTTTATCTTGATAGTAGATGACCTAGTTAGTTGTGATTTGGGATCCAATTATCATCAAAATACTTGTAACTCGTGTACATATTTGGCTCGCTTTCATGACTAACAAGTCTAAATCTTTCTCAGCGACTGACATAAGATTGGATTGTTATTAACAATATGTTTTAACAAGTAGGCGATACATAACAACATATACATAAATAACAAATAACGTGTAAACATTTCCTTTAGCAATTCCTCCTTAAGATAGATTTAAATTGTCAACCACAAACTGAATTGGTTCAAAGCGCCGGATATTGTAATCTAAGTTCGTTACATTTGATTCGAACACAGGAAATGTCTGTCGTAGAAGTCGTGTTATGCACAGAGGCTTTTATGTATGCATATAAAAGTATTCTGTTGCATTTTAATAGAGTCAGCTACATAGCAGACTAGCAGAGCCCCGAGGTTTCACCCGCGTAAGTTTCGAGCCCGTGTGAATATCGGGATAAAAACTTTCCCGGGACTCAAACTATCTCTATACCAAATTTCATCTAAATCGCTTCAGCGTGAAGAGGTAACAGACGGACAGACACACTTTCGCATTTATAATATTAGTATGGATGCAGATACGAGTTGCTAATACGCAATGTAGCATTGAATAAATAATAGCTGAAATGCGCAATTTAGTTATCACATATCACTTATGCACTATTGATCAATTTGCATAATCTCCTATGCTTATGCTAAAAGTACCTTGTATGTCAGAACATAAGGGTCATAAGAGGGGCCAGGGCCCCACTGATCTGTGTATGACCCTTATCTGGTAAATATTTGTAAATATTGATAATTATTTCACACTCAACCAAAAATTTAATACTTATTGAAATTGATCTTTATCACATCGTTCTATGTATACTTTTCACGATTGCTGACGTACTTCTGTACGTCTTGAACGATCAGGACATTGTCATAGCACTGCATTGTTACAGGGGTCTGCTATCAGCCCATGTGTTGGCTACAAACCTGAAGAACGACATACCAGCCTTACAGTGGTATAATGGAGAACTGCTCACAATGGCAGAAAACCTAGGCAAGAGGTTACTGCCTGCATTTAATACTTCAACTGGGATACCCCACGGAAAGGTAAGTTCTGCATTACTAATAATAAGTCAGTTGTTTTCTAATTATTTAGAAGGGATTTGAGATTTTTGTGATTGGCCTTCAGGGCAAAAACCGAACCTATCATAAATAGAGACAGTGGACACCCGCCAAAACCACATTGCTTATGCTCACTTATGACAATAGCTATTATTTTTAACAATATAGCTCCGTACATTTGAAAGACTCGACTTTATGACAATTCGATAGATCCACAATCAGCTTATCATGTTTCCACTCCTTGGGGTCAGACTGAATAAGTATTCAACAATTTTGTAATAACATAATAACACTCCTGTATTCCCTTTAAGTTGGGCAGAGATCTACATATACTACAAATATTTTTAACGTTGTACAGATAAACCTGCGTCACGGCATGCGGGGTATGTCAGAGTCTCGCGAGACATGCACGGCCTGCGCCGGCACAATGATCCTCGAGATGGCAGCACTGTCCCGCCTCACTGGCCACCCTGTCTACGAACAAAAGGCGCACAAGGCTATGGATAGGCTCTGGAAGATTAGACATAGGTAAGTGTAATGAGGCCGTGTCAAGAAATGTAAAGGTTGTGACGCTCAACGGATTTTAGGCCCATTTTGACCACAAATTACTAAACATAATTAGCTCTAAGCTAGGGTTAGAGAGCAATCGCTTTCCTATGAGGTTATTACTTTTTGTGTACATGATATTTCATAAGTGGGGCAAGCATCTATGGTAGGGTTGGTCACCTCCTTTAAAACATCATTCTGTCAATTTCAAACGCTTGAGAGAAATAGAAGACTCTTTTGGCGCTAAATGTATTAATGTATGTACTTATCCAGAAGCCAGTCTGCTTCAACTCATTCTTAACTTCACTACATGTTTCTCTTTTGATGCGCATCTTCAAAAGCTACATTAACATAACAGGAGCAATTTTTAAATAAACATAATGCGCCACTTAAGTAAATAAAATTCTACCTCTCGAAACTTATAAAGATAAACAAAAAAAACATTGATTACAGGACGTCGGATCTGATGGGCACAGTTATCAACATTCATTCGGGCGACTGGGTACGCAAGGACGCTGGCGTCGGCGCTGGCATCGACTCCTACTACGAATACTGCCTCAAGGCATACATTCTACTCGGCGATGAGAAGTACCTGGCCAGGTTCAACAGACACTACAACGCCGTTATGAAGTACATCAGCAGAGGTCCAGTTATGTTGGCAGTTCATATGCACCGGTAAGTGTCTATACATTATGTATGTGTACATATTATAAACTAGCGCCGTAAAAATTCTGCGGGGCAGGGGCGGGTCGCAAGTATCATCATCATCATCATTTCAGCCGAAAGATGTCCACTGCTGGACATAGGCCTCCCCCAAGCACCTCCACTTCGACCGGTTCTGTGCTTCTCGCATCCAACGGGGTGCTGCGGCCTTCACAAGGTCGTCGGTCCACCTTGTGGGAGGCCTTCCAACGCTACGTCTTCCGGTACGCGGTCGCCACTCCAGAACCTTTCGGCCTCATCGGCCATCTGTTCTGCGAGCAATGTGCCCTGCCCACTGCCATTAAGTTTGGCAATTCTTCGGGCTATGTCGGTTACCTTGGTTCTCCTGCGGATCTCCTCATTCCTGATTCGATCACGCAGGGAAACTCCAAGCCTCCATTCCCCTTTGGGTGACTTTTAACCTTCTTATAAGGCCCATTGTGAGCGCGAGGTCGCAAGTATATTTGTAAACAATTTACATGCAAATGCCATTACAATGTAGGCGCCTTAGTGTGCTGTCCATCATGGGTTGTAGTAGTTGTAGTAGCCCGGAGTCATGACATGTGGGCATGTCGCTGGTTTACGGCAGTAGGCTCGCACAATATTATATGGGGCTTAGACATAACTAGCGAAATGTTCGTTGTGTACTGTTAGCATCGGAGGGATGCTAACTATGCCCGGATAAATAAAACGCCAGTTTCTTTATAATATAGCGTAATTATTAAGATCTTTAATTTATTTTACATTTTATACCTATATTTTTATATCATGCTATCCTTGTCAGCTAAACTGACCCCTAGACACTGACCTCTATAATACAAGTACGCTGGACTAACGATACTCTACGAAATGACAGTTGTTTTTTGTGCCGATTCAAAGCGCCCCGCTCGTAGCCCCAAGGAACTAAAATTGACACGTTCTTTCAAATGGACGTTGATTTGTTTACTTCGTCTCTGATGATTTAAGTCTAAATCGTGAAAAACTAGTTTATTTGTGTATTTTGTGTTTACTACGTGATTTTTGGAAAAATTTTATTATGAAAGCATGCGGATTTTGTAAAACTCGCTGCCAAAAAGACAGCGGATTAACCTTTCACAAGTAAGTGAATTTTACGACTATAAATGTTTCGATTGCTTATGTGAGCATTTTTATTACTATCTTATATTTAAAATAAATGTTTTCATTAATATCTCATCATATTTAAGTGTAATTAGGGCTCAGTTTTAACATTTAGTGAATACAATAATTTGAATAGGGTTGTAAATGTTCCATGTCGATAATGTGTCGATAGTTTTCTTCAGACAGTTAATAATTTTAAATTTACGTCTTTCAAATAGAAATTTACTGTCGCCAGAAATTTCTGCAATTTGATTACTTACCTACCTAAAACAAATTAGCAAATACTAGTTTCTAATTTCAACAGATAAATCCATACTAACATTATAGGTAAATTCGAAAGTAACTCGTGTCTGTCTGTCTGTCTGTATGTTACATTTTCACGCCTAAACCACTGAACGGATTTCAATATTTGGCAGAGTATAGTTTTTATCGACATATCTCGCGGGCGAAGCCGCGAGCGGAAGCATAGTATTATATGTAATGTGTACTTGTTTCCGAAGTAAAGACCTAACATCAAAATAAAACTTGTCATCTACAATGTACTGTACTTATACTTTAGTCAGATTTACTTTACTTAATTAAATACTTTATTTCAGATTTCCCACCAAATCAACTAAGCAGGGCTCAAAAACATGAAAATGGAAAATTGGAGTCCTAAATCGAATTATTATCTTTGTAGCAATTTCACTGCGGACTGTTTCGTTAAACACTCTACACTTACGCTCTTCTCCATACGAACACGGCCTTTTGGAAGACTAGAATCAATTCTATTTTATTGTATGTTTGACGTTCAAAAGTGCCTATGTACCTATTTGAAATAAAATAATGACGTTCAAAAGTGTCTATTTCATTTAAAATAAATTATTTGACTTAGACTTTGTTATTTCTGGTGTTTTTTTTCCATTAGTACGCACGCAATAATGAAAATGGAATCCCTCTCCTTTACGCTAGTAATGACTACATGGTAATGTTACAAGGTTCACTTTAGGCATTCAATTTGAGTGAATTTGATTGAATTTGTATGGACGCTGTTTGTTGCTTTTTGTTTCCTACATGGTTCAATTCTTCCAAATTGAACACCAAAAGTGACAACACAAAGTCACGAAGAATACAGCTGCCATTTGATTTACTAGGTTAGAGCGAAATGGTAACATAGTTTTTAGTTCATATTGCGAACTAATGTGACCCCAGTTCAGATTATAAAACTAGTGTAGTTGAGCCAGGAGATATTAGCTCAACCATAGTAGTTTTTAGGCTAAATGCTAAGCCTATCCTCATATTTAAAGCTCACTGATCTGACCGTCATGCGCTATAACCTTACTAGGACACTATCCACTAGTTTATAGCGTGCGATCTGACCGCGCCCTAATGAATTTTCAGATAGGGGGCCGGCTTACTACGCATGCCAAACGTAATACCAAAATCATTTGTAATTCAAACATATTCTTAAGGTAGTGTGTATTTATTCCGATTAGATTACAGAATATCTAGGTTCCCAAATATATATTTTGAAAGGACTCTGATATAAAGACGAGAGTGAATTTCAAATTTCTATAGAAAACTTATTTTTCTCATAACTCGTCTTTAAATCAGTGTCCATTCAAAATATATATTTGGGAACCTAGATATTCTGTAATCCAATCGGAATAAATGCACACTACATTAAAAATCTGTGTGGTGCCGGACTTAAAGAATACCACCACCCCTTACTTCCCGTGGGTGTCGTAAAAGGCGACTAAGGATCGTACCGGAGAATGGGCAGCAGCGTTCTCTATGTATTACACCACCATACCATACTGCGATCGCCAATCCGCCTGCCAAGCGTGGCGATTATGGCAGACCCTCCCAAAATTGGGGCAGGCCTATGTCCAGCAGTGGACGTCTATCGGCTGAAACGACGACGACGACGACGACATTAAAAATATGTTTGATTTACAAATTATTTTGGTATTACGTTTGTATGAACTACGCATGCTCCGCCGGCCCCTTTTGCAGAGCAATTACACTATTACTTAAAAATGAAGCATAAAAATAACTGGGAGTGATCTGATATTATTCTCTTAAGTAATAAATTACTCTCAGTGGTTATAACGGTCGATAAAAATAATAAAAGTATTTTTTTATCGTATGATATATCCCATCTCTAATATTAGTTCTATGGTCCCTTCACATTGCTATCAGCGCCAAAATGGCGAAAATCAAATGGCTTCAATATGTCATCCATAGTCTGCAGTCCAGCGTACTTGTATTATAGAGGTCAGTGCCCCTAGAGGTTTTTCTTCTGTTCTAAATTCATACTAGCGCTTATCTCATAATTTTATGCCATTATTCTATAATTACTAGAAAAGGTTGCATGCCACAAAATATGCAGGTCTTAATCTCTACATTACTATACAGCATTGTCTAAAACCTTAAGTGAATACAAGCGTTATGTAATGTACATATCGACGTTTGAAAGGCAAAATTGACTAAGCGACATAAGGCTAACTTTAGAGGGGCAATTCTCGTAATTTTAAGAACGTTCACAGTCAGAAGGCCAATTCCCGTAATTAAAACGTTCAAAATCTAGTCGCAATCTCATGTCAGCGACAATAAAACCCAAAAACTTGTCAAAATCTAGTCGCAATCTCATGTCAGCGACAATAAAACCCAAAAACTTGTCAAAATCTAGTCGCAATCTCATGTCAGCGACAATAAAACCCAAAAACTTGTCAAAATCTAGTCGCAATCTCATGTCAGCGACAATAAAATCCAAAAACTTGTCAAAATCTAGTCGCAATCTCATGTCAGCGACAATAAAACCCAAAAACTTGTCAAAATCTAGTCGCAATCTCATGTCAGCGACAATAAAACCCAAAACTTGTCAAAATCTAGTCGCAATCTCATGTCAGCGACAATAAAACCCAAAAACTTGTCAAAATCTAGTCGCAATCTCATGTCAGCGACAATAAAACCCAAAAACTTGTTAAAATCTAGTCGCAATCTCATGTCAGCGACAATAAAACCCAAAAACTTGTCAAAATCTAGTCGCAATCTCATGTCAGTGACAATAAAACCCAAAAACTTGTCAAAATCTAGTCGCAATCTCATGTCAGCGACAATAAAACCCAAAAACTTGTTAAAATCTAGTCGCAATCTCATGTCAGCGACAATAAAACCCAAAAACTTGTCAAAATCTAGTCGCAATCTCATGTCAGTGACAATAAAACCCAAAAACTTGTCAAAATCTAGTCGCAATCTCATGTCAGCGACAATAAAACCCAAAAACTTGTCAAAAATGTAGGGAAATTAGAGGTATTTTTGACAGATTGAGACAGATCAGACTGTAAAAGGCCAATTATTGGCCTTCTGTTTAAAGTTTAACTTTTCGGAAAAAAAAGTATCATATAAATTCTTGTAATCATCTTAGGGCTGATTTTTCAATCGACAGATAATTTTTATTTGTGGAACAAAATTGTCGTCTGACAGATTTTGTGTGGAATAAAGGTCAAAAATACAAAATTATTCATCGGATAAAATTATCTGACGTTGGAAAAATCAGCCCTTACAGGCGTAATTCTTACTGTTTTGGAAATCTTATAATTATCATCTGAATCAGAATTTATCTGTTTTTTTTTTGTAAAGTTAAACTTTAAACTGTTCTCCTTTAAAGTTAGCACTATGTCGCTTAATCAATTTTGCCTTCCAAGCGTCGATATGTTATGACATGAATGCTCTTGTGTTTTAGGCCACATTTGCAATCCCGTAACTTCATGGACGCGTTGCTTGCTTTCTGGCCCGGCCTTCAAGTATTGTTGGGTGACGTGCGACCTGCGGTCGAGACACATGAGATGCTTTACCAAGTTATGCAGCGACACACATTCATTCCAGAGGCTTTCACTTCAGATTTCCAGGTGAATATAAATTCCTGATAAGGCTTGGCTATTGCACTTTGTTGAAATAATATTTTAAATATATTTTTAGGTTCATTGGGGTCAACATCCATTGCGGCCAGAGTTCTTAGAATCCACCTATTTCCTCCACCGCGCGACAGAGGACGATCATTATTTGCAAGTTGGCAAAGCGGTACTCAAAGCATTGCAGCAGTACACTCGGGTACCTTGCGGATACGCAGCAGTTAACGATGTGAGGACACGCATTCACGAAGACAGAATGGATTCGTTCGTACTGGCCGAGACCTTCAAGTACCTTTACATGCTCTTTGGTGAAGATAAGGATGTGCCAATAAAGTTAGAAGACTACGTGTTAACCACCGAAGCGCATTTCTTGCCACTCTCACTGGCCACCGATGGTAAAAATACTACATATTTCACACTGAAACTTGATGATGAAGACGAGGACAAGTATAGGAAGTAAGTTATTGATCTCTTGTTGTTAAATATTACCATGATTTAATACCGGCAAGCTTCACGCTGCTGAAGTTTCGCCAGCTAATTTATTGAGATGTAGTGACCAAAAAAATTTAAGAGTATGCTTAGATGGTTTGGTCATGTTGAGAGAATGAATGACAGGCGACTAACAAAATATATTTACAAGGCAGATGTGAGTGGAAACTGCGGAATGGGAGACCCCAGTAGGACATTAGTGACCTTATTGGTGTTCTTCAGAAAGGTCAAGGTCGCTTTCGCAACCGACGGGCGTGTATGACCAGGGGGCAAAAAAGCCACTTTGGCAGAATCATAAAAGGATAACATAATGGACAGTTAACCGCTAAGTTAATCGTATCGAATCCCATTGGTGAAGCATTTTCAGTTATTTTTTTTGTCTGTGCTAAAATACCAATCAATCCGATCGAAATCCAAACCCAATCTCTTTGATTATGTCTACGTAGTGCAGGGAAAAAAAGAAAAACACGGACTATCTTCGCCATATTACAATTCATAATGTTATCCTTTTATGATCCTCCAAAGTGGCCTTTTTAAGCCCCCAGATGTATGAACGAAAAGGAAGCAATAAGAATATGAGGATCGTAGCAGGTAAGTTTGGGAAGAAGATGGTAAGTTTATGTGTGTATAATAACAGGAAGCATTCATGTTGTTGCAGGACATGCCCGAATACGGCGTCGTTGGTGGCGGAGAAGGTGCGGCGCCCGATGCGCGCGCTGCTCGGCGCGACGTCCGCGCGGCCGCCCGCGCGCCTGCGCCCGCTCAACGACCCGCGCCAGATACACACGCTGTCTGACATGGGCATCTCTGTGCTCACGCTACCCGACGGCAGGGTGCAACTGCTGTACACTACATCCACGGTAAGTTGCTGATTACTGTTTTTAGTGTTCCGTACCCAAAGGGTAAAAACGGGACCCTATTACTAAGACTTCGCTGTCTGTCCGTCTGTCTGTCACCAGGCTGTATCTCAAGAACCGCGATAGCTAGACAGTTGAAATTTTCACAAATTATGTATTTCTGTTGCCGCTATAACAACAAATACTAAAAACAAAATAAAATGAATATTTGAGGGGGGCTCCCATACAACAAACGTGTTTTTTTCGGCGTTTTCGCCTTGTGGTACGGAACCCTTCGTGTGCGAGTCCGACTCGCACTTGGCCAGTTTTTTTTTTGTCGAAAGTATAGAAGCAATTCCCGTATTTGTAAGATTATTCAAATTCTAATCTTGGTCTCTTATATGTCAAGAATATTGCTAAGTTACCTACCATTTTGACAATTTCTTGACATTGTGTGTCGCTGTGATGAGATTGCGACTAGATTTTGAACGTTTTTAAATACGGGAATTAGCCGTTAGTTGACGTGACGTTGACATCAATGTTTACGTATTTTTGCATTTTCAGGCAAAATCGGCAAAAGATGCTGCGGAAGGCCTCACCTTCATGCGTGAAATGTCCAAGTGGAATTCATTAAGTGATATGGAAAACGGTGTGGTACCCGCCGGAGTCAAGGTCAATGACAAGATATTACCAGCTGGCCCTGGACACTTCGGCAAGGAGATCTCTGCGAGCAACCAGTACACCAACACTGTCGCCTTTGTCGTCCCGCTAGACGCCTGCACACCCATTGAAAACAAAAACGAGGTCGAAGGCAAGTTCGGCATAGCCAAACGAGGTCAGTGCACGTTTGCTCAAAAAGTACGCCATATGCAAACCGCTGGGGTTTCGTTGGCAATTATCCTCGATAACATACCAGACTCCACACACGAGAGTTCGGCCTTGTTCGCGATGTCCGGTGACGGTAAGGATGATATTGATATACCAGCCGTGTTCCTATTCTCTCAAGAAGGTCGCATCCTAACAGATGCGGTAATCTCGGAAAAGCCAGATTTGACAGTGACCGTCGGCGAGCTGAAAGCAATGAAAGCACATTTTGAAAACAGCTGCGACGATGGTAATTGTGAAACTGTTCTGGAAACCCCAAACGTTTCTAATGACAAAGAATCTTTCGACCACCTGAAAAGAGTACTCAGCCAGCTGGCAGCGCAGTTTGAGTTGTCTCTATCCCATGAGGAACAGAAAACTGAGGAACCAGAGAACGTCATTATATCGAAAAGTAAATACATAAGTGAGGATGGTAATTTAGAAGGTCCACCTGATGCTTGCATGGCTAAGACTGACGCTAAAGCAACCAATGAAGGAATCGTAGGCACTGCCGAAGATGTTACTGACGAGACTGAGACGAAGACGGAACAGGACAGGTTTTGACCATTGCAATTACGTAAAATGCGTTAAATACAGGATCTGGAACTTGTTTTGACCTTGCCTTGAGTTATGTGATGGTATGGTATTCAGTGGTAAATGGATGTTAAAGAGGCTCAGACATTATATTTGTGCTTATAGTATCGTTTGTGCGGCCGTCTGTGTACTTTTTAAGCTCGGGATCCAGATTATTTTCTAAGTTCGAAAGTCTGGTTCTTTCGTATGTATGTGAAAAACTGTATAAACAGTAACGGATTCAGTCAATAACTTACAATAACGCTTATACTCGAGTTATAGGATCTTTAGGAAGGGCCATTATGGAAATTCGTCCAGACCGAATGTGTATTCTTTGATTTGTTTGAGTCGGTTCGGCAACGAAGTCCTCAAGGCTCATATTTTATTAAATGTTTATACATTTAATAAAATATGAGCGAATCTGTTAAGAGCGTTTACGACGTACGGCATTTCATACAAACTTTCAAGCCCTTGTTTTTCGAAATGAATGAACCGATTTTAATGAAACTTCACACGCATAAGCAGGATACGAAGGCCTAAAAAGTTACTTATGAACATTTTCGAAAAATAGTGTTATATCCAAATTAGACCGATTTTAAATTTTCCATAGAAACAGAGATTTCCAGTTGTGTTTTTTAGGGTTCCGTACCCAAAACAGGACAGGAAAGGGTAAAAACAGGACCCTATTACTAAGACTCCACTGTCCACCAGGCTGTATCTCATGAACCGTGATGGCTAGACAGTTGAAATTTTCACAGATGATGTATTTCTGTTGCCGCTAAAAACAGAATAAAATACATATTTAAGGGGGGCTCCCATACAACAAATGTGTGTTTTTCGTCGTTTTTTTGATGCGGAACCCTTCGTGTGCGAGTCCGACTCGCACTTTTTAAATAAGATATTTCGAAAATGTTCTTAAGTAACTTTTTAGACCTTTGTATCCTGCTTATGCGTATGAAGTTTCATTAAAATCGGTTCATTCATTTCGAAAAGCAAGGGCTTGAAAGTTTGTATGAAATGTCGTACGTCATAAACGCTCTTAACATGACGTGATGGTGGGCGCGTGGGCGACGATGCGTGATGTCTCTGAGTATCATACATAGGTTAGATTTCGAAAATAAATCAATGTTATTTATAATTCAATGATAATTCAATATTAATAGTTCTACTTCACAATAACAACATAATAAATATGTTAATAAGTGAACAACTGTAAAACTAAGCTTAAGTATTTTGAATTAAAATATTTTTCTTCACTCAGGTAGGTAATGCAAAGCCGCTGTTATGGATTGCTTCAAATTTTATTTATTATCAGTTTAGTCAGTATATTATAATGAACATGGCATAAACTTATTTAAATAAATTATGTATCCCAAGGAACAAAATAAGGTTTTTAAGACCAAACCCAAAGCATACAACATACTTGCGTGCCATTGTGCAAGCAAAACAGAAAAGTAAAACCTGCCAATTTATACGGCGTAAGTCCACACAGACATCTATTATTAATGTGTTAATAATTATTTCATAGAAGAATTTTATTAGTTTATTGGTACTCAATGACACTGACTGTACAATTATTGTAAATATACACGTGCATGAACTTGTATATTACATTTAATACAAAATCATTGTTGTGTAAATGTAAATAGTCTAAAATTGTACTACATAAAACGTATAAAACTTCTGTACATATTGTTATAAGATATAAAATTATAATTATGAAGAATTTTCGTGCCTTTTCAATATCTACAACTTATTGTTTTGACACACAGTTAAACAATCAATATTTATTTTTATCTTTTATAAAATATTAATAATATCTTACGGCAATAAGACTATTCACTGTTTAGTATAAATGAAAAGACATTATATCATTTTTAATTACAGTTTTTACTTCGTTTTTAAAGTTTAAATACATTCTTGTTACTTTTCAGTTTTGTTTTTTTTTACCGACTTCACTTTATAATTTTGCAATGCGTTATAGAAATTTATTTATCGCTGGCCAAATTGGGTCGGGTGATTAACAGGGGGTTATCCGAATTTGCCTGTTTCAATTCAATTTTAAATGGTCAAGTTACTGTATTTATGTCCGGAAAAAAATATGTCTTAAAAACATCCTTGTTTCAGTGAAATTAACGGTTTAAAACATAAAAAATTCGAAACGATCGATTTCAAAACCATTTTCCGTTTCGTTTCGAAATTTAATGCTTGGCCTACTGATTCAGTTGATCAACTGCAAATATTTTATACTGTGGAAACATGGATTTTCCGCGAAATGCTCGGCGGAGCATCGTAAATAAATACGTCGCGCTGCATTTGGGGGAGGCGGAGGTAGCGTTTCAAATTCCTACAGGGCCAGGTAAAAATTTTCAATTCCCTTTCAACGCCACGCCTTTTGTACTATTAAGTACGGGTGGTGGCGTTGAAAGGGAATTGAAGATTTTTATATTAGCCTGTAATACCTACTGTCGCGCCATAATGTCTTATTTGTCAAAATGGTGGCCACGTAGATATGCCACGGATCTCAAAGCCCTTTATACCGGCACAGCATACCAAAAATAGTTTTTCCTTAGTGCATAAGACATCTGAGCGTCATTTAGCTGCTCCAGTAATGGGAGAGTCGAAAGTTAGAGAATGTTACAGTTGTTAAAAAAACATAAGTCATTTTATACCGCGCCAAAACCATATGGGACGGTTTTTGGGATCATCTACAACCCAAAAATAACAGCTGTAGGGAACTGTGGAGAATATTTCTGTGTGTCCTGTGAAAAGTGATATAAGTCAACTTATATCGAATTCGATATTATCGTTGCACCTTCATCAGAAAAAAATCTGTGTGTCCTGTGAAAAGTGATATATACCTTCATCAGAAAAAAATACTCTATTTTTCTTAATGAAGGTGCAACGATAATATCGAATTCGATATAAGTTGACTTATATCACTTTTCACAGGACACACAGATTTATATCAGTCGCGTAAATGGATATGATTGTTGCGATAGCACATCAGGTCTATATTGAAAACTATGGGTATTAGGACAAAGTGGTCAAAGGATAGGAAAGTAAAAATGCATTTGTGTTTTTTGAAAAAGCTTTTGTCTGATCCGAATATTCGGTATAAATCTAGCCATTACTAAAAGATTTCGAACTAAGTACAAGGTTTTGAAAAATCGAGCACTACCTACTATAAGATTTCCACAAGGCCAACATAAGTTCGGAAGGGGAACCCTGCCTAATTTTTTGCAAGTAAATTAAGAACAAACTAAGTACATAAAAATAATTATTTTAATGAAATAAGTACAATACAGGGTTCATAACAAAAAATCAACTAATCAATTAGGTACTGCCATATTGATTCGCAACACATTTTACATGTTACATGTAACCTCCTGGTTTTAGAGCGGACTTGAGTCGCCGAGGCTGCGGACTGTAGTCTGGCGCGGGCACGGGCGGCCCTTGCGGCTGCTGCCACGGATCGCGGTGCAACCACGGAGCCTCCACTGCAGGCGAGGTCGGAGGCTTAGCCGGCACCGGCGCAGGCCGCTTGATATCCTCTAAGTACGAGAAGGGACGATTGGGCTGACCACGATGCCACGTATCCGAAGGGTCGTAGGAACGGCTGTAAATTTGCAAGACAAAAGGCGGTGATTCTACCATAGAATAATTGACTCTACAAGTACAATATAATATATTGGTTAGTTAGTTTAATACGAGAGGATTCCTAGAGTATGCAAATAGCAGACGTAGAGTCAATGAAATTGAAAGGTTGTCCTTAGAATAAGCGGGACCGAGTTCGATCTTTTTTTATTTATTAGTTTGATGGAGTTTGAATAGCAAATTAGCCAGCGCCTGACGTAAATTGACGTATTTTTAATAGCCAATTTTTTAATCTCGTCTAAATTGTCTATGGAGTATCTTAATTTGACAGGACTAAACTAATATTTATCTTCTGTCCTTTTCTTAATGAAATAAATTCAAATCATTTATTTCAGATAAATATCCATACTTACAAATCAAATCAAAACAAATCAAAATAAAATTGTACACTTATAAAATTAAAATCAAATATTAAAATCAAAATTAAAAATAAATAGAAAGAAAAAGATGCATAAACTTAAATTTAGTTTAGTTTGTGAAAAACAGAATCGGGGCCAGTTTCTTTATTTCCTCTTCTAGTAGGATCTTTAGCAATCAGCTGCCATGATCTCCCGAACACTGTATTTGGTTGTACCCTTTATATTTTGTCTCTGCATCACTGCATCTAATGTCTATGGTATTAAGTTTAACTTTGCGCAGTTTTTACTTTTGCACAAAGAATGATTAAAAATAAATAATAATTAAAACTACTAACTTGGAATAGTTGGTATCAGATCGCTTTGGCATTCGTCTTTGCCCGCGCTCGGATTCATCATCGTTGAAACCATTGTTCACCTGAGCTCTGTAAAACACAAAGTTCATACTTAACTTATATTTACTGTAGAAAAGCTAGGGTGTTATGATTTTGATAAATGTCTTGTGATTTGGTACCTAATAGATAACTTATATGTGGGTATGCAACTGTATTTTCAAGGGGCATTGACGGCCACATCCGAAACTTATAGAAATAGCGAAAGAGTCTCGGGGTCGATTCTGATAAAAACTGCAACATTTGATTTTGATAAGTACATATGCAATAGAAGGGTGCGTTTATTTCACCTTATTATGTATCACAGTGATCTTTATTCACGTTGCTATAAGGTTCACAATAGGATGTTGTCAGAGGTAAAATAACCGTGACCGCTTAGACTGTCAAAATCAAATGATTCATGTTTTGGAGGTTTTGTATTCACGAGAAGGGTATCTATACGGTCTTTTTACAGAATTAACTATTATAATGGCAACGCGGTAATAAATGGACGAAGTAGGTAGACGCCAGCACATCAAATTTTCCCAATTAACTTTGAACCTTAAGCGTTAGCGATAAAGTTAAAAATCTATTAATGAAATTTGACAGATTGTAGTAGCTTGATGTGCTGCCGTCTGTACCTAGTCACAAACAAATCTTACCCTCTCGCAAACGGTGAATATACTTCTGGTTCACGTGCGTTAGAGTTTCTCGCCCAGTTAATGTCATCGGGCTTCCTCGGCTGGCTGTTAATAGTATTAATAAGTTTGTAATTACGTTTATCACATAAACGCATAACATCAAATCAGTTTTCCCAATAGGAGTAGGCAAAGGTGTACTTAGATAATTTGCGACAAAATTATGTACTTTCTGACTTTGTCTTGGATATAACCTACTGACGTGGATCCCATCATTGGAGTGCCGAGTGACATCGTGATGGAGCCTGGATACAAGTCAGTTATAGTTGATATAAGTCTGAAATCGCAAACTCTAGTCTAGCAAGCGTGGTGATCAATGCTCGTGTCATCTCTGCATGAGAAGAGGCGTTTTCCCTGCAGTGGGGCAGTAATAGGCTGATATTATAGGGGCTAGCCTATTGCCACAAATCCAGACACCAGAGGCTCAATTCTAATTTTAAGAACGTTCACAGTCAGGGGGCCTAAAAAGGTCACTTTGGAGAATCACAAAAGGATAACATTATGAATTATAATATGGCGAAGACAGTGCGTGTTTTTTTCTTTTTTCGCTGTACTACGTAGGTACAATCAAAGAGATTGGGATTGGATTGATTGATATTTTAGCATAGACAAAAAAAAAATAACTGAAAAATGCTTCACCAATGGCATTCGATACGATTAACTTAACAGTTAACTGTCCAATATGTCATCATTTTATGATTCTGCGGAAGTGGCCTTTTTAGGCCCCTGATCTCCGTCTCAATCTGTCAAAAATACCTCTAATATCCCTACATCTTGACAAGTTTTTGACATTTGTTTGTCGCCGAGATGAAACTGCGAGTAGATTTTGAACGTTTTAAATTACGAGCCTTCTGGTTGTTTCACACGTTCTTGCTGAACCCCGATTCGAACTGAGGCTCCACGCTCAGCATTCGCACTTGCGGCCATTGTCCCAACCGGTGTCTACAATACATCAATCAATGTGCTAATACATTTTTTTTTTAAGAAGGTAGGTAATGAAAAGTACACTTACTCGAATGCATTCAGAATTCCCATCTTATGGATAGAATGCTGAAAACATAATTTAATATAATTAAAATACATAACGCCACTTAAATAGGTAGGCTAAGCTCAAAAAAAAGTTAGGTACGGCTTTCCTCTGTTTAGCAATATTAATTTAAAAGACAATGTGCAAATGTGGTCGAAACAACCACTAATAACAAGGACAATATGCAACGAATAGCCAAAATACGAGTAGTTCAGGAGTTATGAGGGAACAGATGAACATACATACATCATCATCATTTGCCTAGCCTTTTCCCAACTAAGTATGTTGTAGTCGGCTTCCATTCTAACCGGATGCAGCTGAATACCAGTATTTTACTTAGAGCGACTGCCTATCTGACCTTCACAACCTAGTTACTGGGCAATCAGTCAATCAATCATTTCAGCCGAAAGACGTCTACTGCTGGACATAGGCCTCCCCCAAAAGGGGGGGGGGGGGGTTTGCCATAATCGCCACGCTTGGCAGGCGGGTTGGCGATCGCAGTATGGTATGGTGGTGGAATGCATAGAGAACGCTGCTGCCCATTCTCCGGTACGCCCCTTAGTCGCCTTTTACCACACCCACGGGAAGTATGGGGTGGTGCTATTCTTTAAGTCCGGCACCACACAGACAAGTGGTAAGACTGTTTGTTTGTTGTTTTGGTAAGACTGTTTGTCAGACTTTCGGGCTTGTGACTACCCGTAACGACTGTCAAAGATCCACGAATGACAGCCGGGACCAACGGCTTAACGTGCGTTCCGAGGCACGGAGATGAACATACATACATAGCCTGCTAAATCACCCCTCCTTTAGCTTTGCAGTTTGCCGTAGTCGAGTAAAAATCAAATAAACCGTTTAGGCAATAATTATTGAATTATTAACATTTTAATAACAGATTTTCTTTTGGGGGTCTGAGTGAATGTTGCCATAATAGACTATTCGGTTTAACTGAAAAACTGCGAGGTTTTTCCGAATATGAGTTCCGTCCGAACCAACGTAGAACGGCAGAACAGATAGCACTTGGATAGCACGCAATGTTAAAGACATGGGCATAGTACGGAGTACCTCAAGTAACACACGGTCCGTTTTTGGTGTGATCGCTTCCGTTCTGGAAATTTTGATGACAACAATGAGCCCAGTGACCGACCGGAGACGAAAGTTGATAACGATGAATTGAAATCCATAGTGGAAGCAGATTCATATCAAACCACGTTGGAACTTGCAGCAGCATTCAACGTAATTGATAAATCGATACTGATTTATTTACTTCAAATTAGAAAGATAAAAAGCTCAGAAAGTGGTATCGTATCAACTCCCTGAACAAAAACAATAAAATCGCTTCGAAATACCGCGCAACGAACCGTCTCAAAACTATAGGAGTTACGACTGGAAACTCCCCGTCACCCACCATACTCACGAGACCTTGCTCAAACTAATTGCCATTTTTATTCGTTTGGATATCTTTTTACAGGAGATAAATTTCAAATCCAACGAAGCGGTGAAAAACGCCTATACTCGTATAGTTAATCGATTCCCGTCTCCAGGATTTTTATAGCAGAGCCATCAACGAACTTTCACTAAAATGGCAAAAGTGCATCTTCACTAATGGCAGTAATACTTCGAATAAAGATAACAAAAAAAAATCGTAACTCGGCAATTTCAAGACCTGATAGGTCTGGTTAGCTGTGGACATATGTACCAAATCCCATACATCTTTCAAAATCCCCTTTATAATAGGCAAAGTAGGTAAAACTTACGTGTGACTTCTACCAACACGCACTGGGCCCGCGTGGAGGATTACGGCCCACTCCCTCTACCATAGAGGAGGCCTGTGTCCCAGAGTAACATTATAGGCTGATTATAAATATAGGTAAACCTTACCTCAGAACTCTTCATCAGTTTGTGATGCTCCAACACGTAAACGATGAGTAATATTATCAGTATCCAGTTAATGAGAAGAGCGACGTAGCCTTTCAGCCCTATGGACATGAATAGGAACGCTCCCTGACGTAACGCCTCGGTTAGATAGACTACTTCATAGGTTGTGGTATTTGGTAGAGAATCCTGTCAACAAACAAGTTTCTTATAGCAATTAAGGCGAAAGTAAAAAAAATTACATATTCTTTTATTTTATGTACTTAGTAGGCACACATTGTTTTTTCTGGCAGTATATATAAAAGCGAAAAAGAGATAGGACACCGAGGAAAGAGTGAAGTGTATCTACACTTTAATAAGGTAATAGAAAAGTCAAAGTAAGTAGGATTCATGCCCTATGAAAACTTTCCGATCATAATGTAGTATGGATGAGATAAGTAACCAGAGTCGTCAAGGAGTCGTCGGTACAGTTGAAGTTTAGTAAGAAACCGATTGATGTTTTCGAATAAAATTTAATTTAATTACTTAATAGAAAACTAACAGTTCGTCTAACAAATTAAATTTATTCGAAAATATTCATCGGTTTCTTACTAAACTTCAACTATATCCGACGACCCTGGTTACTTATTTCTTTTGGTGACTGTACAATGTACATACGTTGAAACGAATCGGAGACTAGCCTTCGATGCCAGAGATATTATAGTACACTTGTGCACTCGGATTGCGTGCCGTCCCATCGGACTAGAAGAGTGAGGCAAGAGAGACTGCACCTGTGTCTGCGCATATGTACAGTCGGTTATAGCAATTAGCTGACCCACCTTAGCATAAATGATTGAGATTTTTTAGAATACGAATCGATAATATTTTATAATTCTTTTATTTACTTTGCTCAAATAAATAAAATGTAAAAGAATAAGGTAAGTACTTACTTTACAAAAAAAAAAACAACCTACTTCCAAAAAGAAACACTACTAAGTGAAAAATATCTTTAATTTCGCAAGTCGGTGGCAAAAAACGAAAATGCGGAACCACCACCGACTTCCGAAATTAATAGTAGATTATGCACCGAGGGGCTAAAGTTGTGTCTTATGTCACGGGCGTCATATTGAATCTCGAGCGCAATGAAGGATTCGGGATTTAACTCCTGAGCGCAGCGAGGGAGTTAAGAGTTTAACTCACGAGCGAAGCGAGGGAGTTAATACAAGAATCCTGAATGCAGCGAGGGATTCAAGCTAGCCCAAGGCAAAGACACCTTTAGCCCAGAGGAGGATACTCTACTTTTTACACCTACTGTGAGAAAATAATAGCCATAGTACGAAAATTCGCGCCTTTATTGCGTCTACCAATAAGTAGCCAAGACACGATCAATTCGATTTTCAAAAAAAAAAGTCTCTTCTACGGCTTTGTCGTGTGTGTCTATTGATATCACTCTCATGGAAGTGGCGTTTGTGTAAACTAAACTATACAGGGCTGGTTGAATGGTTTTGGATGATTGGCTATATGCATTTTGAATTTAGAACGTCATTGGAGACGCTCGTGAAAATAGAGTATTTTTGATAAAATGTGATAAATCGACTGTAGTATAGATAGGTTTTATTATTTATTTATTTATTCACAAAATCCACAGCAATCTTAGCGCAGTGTACTTAAAATAAATTAACTAATGTTACAGCCAATTACTATTACGGTATTACGGCGCGGTACGGTATTTGTTATTATTAATGCCAGTTTTAATGTTATTTCATTCCTTTTAAAAAATTGTTCGTAGTTATCTAATTATTCTTACAATATTATGTCTTCGAAAACATGGCAAGGATATGAAGAAGCAGTCGTTATGATTTTGTAGGAAATCGAGAATATCATCCACGCGTAGTAAGTGTTTCGAGAATAGCTTTCCTCTTTCTGGCACCAAAGGGTGTTTGTTAGTACTATACTGCCAATTTAGCTGAGCATGTGAGATTCCAAATTCAAATCACATTATTGACCAGCGGGTCATAATGAAATCCAGTACAACATTATTGACCGGCTGTGCCCCCGGCCACTAATGACTCACTTTAGGTTAAGGTTGCTTGACATATAATTTGACATTTTCGAGCAGGTGGTGTGAAAAGTTATTTTTCACTTTGTAATAGTATTTTTTTGGGAGGCCGATTTTTTTTTTGTAATATTGTTTTTATTTTCTACTTTTTATGCTATTCATGTGTAACAATAACAACGCCTCGATTTCACTTACCAGATGAGAAGTTAAGGTGCTGTGGTCTATTCCAAAATGTGCAGCTGTAGTTAAATCTACGACCAAGGAGGCAACGTTGGACCCAACGTAAGTCGACACGACCATATTAAGATAGCGTGCAGCTCTCTCATCTTGTATAGCTGTAAATTAAAAAAAAAAGTTAGAAAAATCGGAAAAAATCAAGTTATATTACATTATTTATCCTTCCCCTCTTTATGATTAACTTGAAGATAAGGAAACGTTCCTACTAAGTACTGTGTAATTTGGTTTTGTACCAAAATGGTAAAAAGTAAAACTTATGGTGCGACTTCGGCTGTCTCTATGTTGTAGCTGCTAATTTCAGCAACTTCTAATCAAATAACGCTTGCCCACCTGTAATGCCCACCTATATTGCAAGTAAAACAATTATAAAATAATTTTATTTTCGTTGTTAGGTAGGTAGTAGATATCTAGGTGGATGTGTAGAAATGGAGCGTTAATATTTTAAGGATTTGAGTGGACTGACAGCTACCTAATTAACTCTGGTCGCCCAGTATGAATGAGTAATATATTATAATTTTTTTTTCGTGCTGTGTCTATCGCATCATATTATGCTTGTATATATTGCTTGTATTTTTAGGATAAACAGTGCAAAAATTGTAGACAGACAGACAGAGTTACTTTCGAATTTATAATATTAGTATGGATGACAATGTTACATAGAGTAAAACATAGACACATTTTATAATTTTGTTACCTAAGTAAATACCTACTAACATTGGTAAGTCTTAATTATTGAGCAAATTATTTAATTAACATCGGAACAGAAGTAAAATAAGTATAAAGAATATTATCTCAAAGAATATTTTCTCTTTGCTTATTATATGAAACACGAACAAGGATATTATCGAATCGTTTTGTTTCAATTCGTGTAAAAGTAGCAGTGTGGTTGTTTCGGCTGTTGCCGCTGTTTTATGCTTCGAAATAATGGACGGTACTGGTTTATATAATAATAATAAATCGTTTATTTCTTAATTAAAAATTAAAATATGGAGATATCGTTGGTCCCAAACTAGGCACGACCTGTGTCTTGGGCATCATTACATAGGTAAAACTAAAAACAATAGAATTCTTGAAATAAAATTTAAATATAAAAGTAAAACTTGGTTTAATTTCCGTTTGTGTTGTAGGTATATATGTTGTATTATATTGGTCGACTGATGCTGACCGTAGTAATAGGTACTTACTTGCGATGAGGACACTAGCAGACGCTAGGCAAAGCACGGAGATGGCCAGTGTGATTGCAGCTAAGACGAACACAGTTGATGCAGGAGTTATATCATTGTAAATATTCTGTTCGCATGATGTTCCTAAAAAAGGATTTGTAGGCATAATTAACTATGGGTAGGTACACGACGTATACCTGAATTAGGTAACGGTCCCACTACTGGGTCACAGGCCTCTCCTTATGGGGGAAGCGCTAAGGTAGCCCGCGAAATTCAAATTTTCTTACGTTTTTTGCAATTTGCTGGTCAGTATTAAGTTGTACGTTGATTAAAATATGATTCGCGGCCGTAACAAATATGTATTTACAGAAATTACAGAATTATACTTAATCATTACAATCAGTAATACAACTTGTTATGTTAGTATAATCCCCAAATGTCAAGATTTCATGAAATAGTAATTCTTGGGGATTACTTACTTGGTCTTAGAGAGTTGTGTTGATGACTTTAATGATTATAATTCTGTAAATACATATTTCGTACCTACGGTGCAAAAACGTCACTTATGCAATTTTTGTCAAAATAGGTCTGAGTATGAGAAAAAGCAGCTGCTTGTACCCCTTTACCTGGTGAGTGATTGTCCATTTGTATAGTGCGTATACTTTCCGCGAGAGGGCAGTTGTGTCGTTATTGTTTAGTCAAGAAGAACTATACCTACCTTTTATTAGAATGTCGAATTTTCAAACGCTGAAAAATTACATCATTTGCATAAGTGACGTTTTTGCACCGCAGGTGCGATTTGTTACGGCCGCGAATCATATTTTAATCAACGTACAGTCAACAGCAAAAGTAGATGATCAAAATCAGAAATTCAATACTAATGAACGGAGTTCGCGTCAGAACTGTGTGGCGTCGAAGTGATTCAAACCACTCAACGCCACACAAAAATTACTTCGACGCCACACAGTTCTGACGCGAACTCCGTTCATTAGTATTGAATTTCTGATTTTGATCATCTACTTTTGTTGTTGACTGTACAACTTAATACTGACCAGCAAATTGCAAAAAACGTAAAAAATATTGAATTTCGCGGACTTCCCTGGCGCTTTCGCCTTAAGAGAAACAGCGGGCTATAATCCAACACGCGGGCCCAGCGCGGGTTGGTATTATGTCACATGTCTTCAATGTTTAGGGCCACAACTCCTCTAAATGCCGGGGGAGCTGAGGCATATTTATTTATTTATTTATTTAAACTTTTCGCACAAAAAGGTACAAAGGCGGACTTAATGCCTTAGGCATTCTCTACCAGTCAACCAAGGGTGGTGAAGAGATTGGATGGCAGGTGCTTTGGTTGAGAGGAACAATGATAAAATTTAAAAAAACTATTAAAACTAGGAAATATTATCACTAAGATTCTTTTAAACACAAGGAAACTGGTTTTATTCAATAAGTTACAGCTCTTATATCTTATCCACGTGATTACAGAACGCAACCTGCTATGATGCATGGATCATAGAAGACTATATAACAGCGCCCCGCGTTTTCACCCGCATAAGTGTCGATCCCGTGGGAATATCGGGACAAAAGCTATCCTATGTAAGGACATTAGACACACACACAGAGATAGATTACATCCCGGGGAAGGCCCCGGGATGCAATCTTTGTCTCTGCCGAATTTTATCGAAATCCGTTCAGTGGTATAGGCGTGAAAAGGTAACATACAGACAGACAGACAGAGTTACTTTCGAATTTATAATATTAGTATGGATGGCGTTCTGTAGTTTCTACCGACCGCAACTCCCCGATTCGGGAATGAATCCAGAATCGTGCAGCCACTAGACCAACGAATATATTAAGTCATAACAAACGTACCATCTCTAATAAAGGTACCAACGACGAGTGTCCAAAAAAGTTGTCCGTTGATTGATGGTGATTCGCAATCCGTAAATTTAGATATTAGAGCCGCTATACATAGCAATATGTAAATTAGGGACAATGTCTGAAACATAAAAATTCAATAAACACCACATCTTTTCATATTATAAAAAAACAGTGCCTATTTCTATTATGGCGCGCAGTTTATTGCAAGAAAACTTTAAAGTTACGGAAGAAGGTACAGACGCCAGCACATCAAGCTACACGAAAATTTAAAATTTTCCCAATCAATTTTGATTCTTACGCTTTAGCAATAAAGTTGAAAAGCTATTAAATAAATTTGACAGATTGTGGTAGATTGATGTGCTGGCGACTGTACCTACTCATCTCAAGATAAAGCCTACCACTTACAACGTGTAGTGTAACCTTCTTTCGTATATCTATGAATGTAACAAACTAAACGCAAGTCCTGAAAGAAGTTCTACGAGAGATCGACTAATAAATCGATTTCAGACATTTTTGTTATACAAAATTAACAAAAAAATGTATTAATACCGAGCCTTAAGACTATGCAATAAGATCCAAAGTAGGTATATAGGTTACAACTTGCGAGACTTAAAACGCAATAGATTCTTAATAAAAGAACACTTAATTAATTGAAATAATCATCACCATACCTGATCATCTGACTACCCCTTTCCGAACTATGTTGGGGTCGGCTTCAGGTCTAACCGGATGAAGCCGCATACCAGTATTTTACATGAAGCGACTGCCTATCTGACCTCCACTACCCAGTTATTGGGTACCTAATACGATATTTAGGTAGATATTTCTGTTTATTCCTAATATGCTGTCTAAGGTCTTGTGCTCATTCTGTTACGTATATGTTGTAGGTACTAATCATAGATTTAGTATATACCACGTACTAATAATATGAAGGAAAAGAATGCAAATAATGGGCACCGAGGTAGGTAGGTACCAAACGGAAATAACGATACAACTGTCTGTTTTTCTATACGAAAATTATGGTCATAAAATTAAAATTATTCCAGATTTGGTCACATTTGCAAAAGCTGTTACAATCCTGGGGCCCTAGTCAGCTATTTTTATAAATTCGTCATTCCAACACGATCACACCAGCATCCCATTGTCATTTTGCAAAAATTTGGTAATCTGCTAAATTCATAATGGTTGATCATTGGTCGGTCAATGGCACAGAAATTATACGATACTCGTAACGAATTAAAAGCAATGCCTGCACAAAGACGATCTAATGGTAGGTCACTGATCAAAGGAACTGTCAAAGTTTTTGTAGATTACCGCGTAAGTCAGTAATTCATTTTTCATTATGTACGAGATTACCATTCTATGCCATTTCTTTCAATGGAGTGTCAGTGGTTGACCATTGGAAAGTCATAATGACGCCATTATATTAGTAGATTACCAAACTTGTCAAAATCAACAATTATGAAATCAATGATAGACAATTCTGACACTATTGTAGTAGCAGACTTGAGGCCCTCTGGAAGATTGCCAATAGAATAGTTAGCCGGTAACTGACATAGTTGAGACAAATCATTACGTAAGTATAACAATAAATTATGTGAGAGAATAAACATATTTATTGGCGCTAAATTATGACGCAAAGAAAAACATACCTACATTAAATCTATATTTCCATACAGATACCTAATATTTGTGCTTACTAACAGTTCTTAAACTTAAGGCTATTGGAGGGCGGGGAAATATATATCCATAATTCATTTAAATATAACACAAAAAATTGAATTTCGCATAGCCAATAAAGATAAATATGGCAAGGCAGATAATTATGGATCCTTGGACAGAGAATAATATTATGTCTAATTATATGTTAATAAGTATTTAGACATGATTGTAAATTGAACACACATAAAACAATATTTTTTCACATTATGTCGCGTATGGGGAATTTTTACAATAAATGAGTCACACACGTACGCATGCATCGATCGGTATTACGATGAGTCACACTAAACATAATAAAAAGCTTTACTTACTATGGTGATTCCTCCTGACAACGCCGCCGTCAGAACAAGATGCGAAGAAAATTTTTTTTGCTGCGGAATATCCATTTTGCGTATTTTTTTCAATCCATTTATTAAACACGCGTCATGTCGAGTTAGTGTTTGATTGTGAAGGAATCCAACAAGATATCAGTATTAATCGCACTATGATAATTGTTATCGATAATAATAACGCCCACTATCTATGTATGGAGGTGCTCCCTCCATATTTCAATGTTTTTCCGATCACTCCAATACTCATAACCATGGTCATTTAACAGTGTACTCGCTCTCAGAATCTATATATAGCTTTGTATGTACTACATTAAACAAATATAGAAATGCGTAAAGAACCACAACTTGCCAACTGAAAACATTCACATTCAGTCCTGTAATCAAATATATAATAAATACCCATCATCATCAGCCTACAACTGCCCCGTTGGTGACTAGGTCGCAAGCGTGACTGCTGATCGTAGGTTCCTATCCTGAGTTCGATTCCCACGTCGGGCAAAGTGTTGTTGGGTTTTTCTATTAAGAATTTCTCAGTAGCAGCGCGGAGTTTGGAAGTTGGTGGTATGATTTCCCCATGCCTCGGAGAGCACGAAAAGCCGTTGGTCCTGCGCCTGACCTCTCCCCGGTCGTGTCGGATTGCCGACCAATCGGACTATGAGAGTGAAGGAACAGATTGCACCTGTGTTTGCGCTCACACTTGTGCACTATTCTCCTGCGTACATGGCTAATCTCCGCTGAGATTGGCCACCGTGACCGAAATCGATCGGGAGGATATTATTATATTAAAGCAGTCCACTGCTGGACATAGGCCAGGGATTCTCGGCAACTCTCATCCGCCTGCTACCCCCCTGCTAAGATCGTCGCACCACCTAGCCTGAGGGCCTACCTTGCGTGAGCCGATTCATGGTCTCCACTCGAGAACAGGTCAACTCCAACGGTCATCGGTTTTACGGCTAATAAATTCCCACCTATCTAAATATATAAAACTCAAAGGTGACTGACTGACATAGTGATCTATCAACGCACAGCCCAAACCACTGGAGGGATCGGGCTGAAATTTGGCATGCAGGTAGATCTTATGACGTAGGCATCCGCTAAGAAAGGATTTTGATAAATTCTACCCCCAAGGGGATAAAATAGGGGATGAAAGCTTGTATGAAACTTTGTCAATTTTAAACCGATCGGGCTGAGACTTCGCATGCATATAGCTACTATGACGTAGGCCTCCCCTAAGAAAGTATTTTGATAAATTCAAACCCCATGGGGACAAAATAAGGGATGATGGAGGATGTAAATGTATTAGTTTTTTTTTAATAATACTTAACGCGAGCGAAGCCGCGGGCAAAAGCTAGTTGTAATAAATTTTGGGCCTAAACCTATGAAGGTTAATTTTGTCTCGTTGAAATATTGCGGATATCATGATTGATTGACTGGCCCGTTGGTCTAGTGGTTAGTGGCCCTGACTGCTATGCCGGAGGTCGTGGGTTCGATTCCCACCCAGGACAAATGTTTGTGTGATGAGCATGATCATTTGTTCTGTGTCTGGGTGTAATTTATCTATAATATGTATGTATTTAGAAATATATAAGTATGTTTATCAGTTGTCTAGTACCCATAACACAAGCTCTGCTTAGCTTGGGACTAGACGGCGTTGTGTGATAGTTGTCGAATATATTATTATTATTATTTTTTCTTTTTTCTCGGAACCATTGGGTCCCGGTCCTTTGGAAGGCGTACGAGGGACCGAAGCCAACTCGCAGAGGCCCCTTAGGAAATTTTAATGAAATGCGGCACCAACCGACGATTATCCCTGTATACGCTATGCAAGTGCACCCAAGGATAACCCCCGGTTGGTGTAGGACTATTGCAGGATATGGAAAAATAAAAAGTTGGACTATGGGTTTGGGTGACTAAAGTGGACTGGTTACCAAGAACTATGGAATAACTACGACCCCTGCCTGATCAATGTTTTATATATACACGGATAAAATGGCAGGGGGTGACTTGCACACTCAACAATGGGCCCCCGGAAACGGTCGCTAGCACATAGTGACGTAGCAACAAGGGGGCAACATGTCCTGAGGTGCTTATGAGGAGTGGAGAGGTATTCCACGGCTATCAGGACAATCCCGGAAGTACGGTCAAGATCCCTACCAGCATCTTACTGGAATACTTCCTTTCTCCGAGCACGTTTGCTCTTGCGAATCTCCACTCAAGCCGGCCAATAAAGGCAAGAATGAGGTGGGAGCTCTGTTCATCGTCATTGTTCACTCCAGCCGGCCAATAAAGGCAAGCCAGAGGTGAGGAACAAGACTTCTCCCTGAAGATAGGGTCCGTGGGGTCGCTACTGCCCAACAGTTCGCCACATGCTGCCCTGCGGATTTCTGTATCTCTCTTGGTCTGGCTCCTCACTTTAGACCTATTCCAGCAAAGTAAACTCTTCCGGCATAGGCCTAGAGTTCGGAGCGCGCAAGCCCCACCACGGCGTCAACGTAGAGATACGGCGGCGGGGTTATTATTATTATTATTATTATTGCGGTGTTAGAACTTAGAACTACTGTAGGTCCTTGAAACACCTCAGACATACTTACTGCTGCAAGGACATTTTGACGCAATGACGGTATCAGGGGGGCACTGTTGATAACATTTGTGCACTTGGTTTGTAAAATGTATAGAACAACAAGAGGATAGCGTTAGTTCAGATTTAAACCACACGCTAAAAGAACCTTCCTTGTAGCGCTATAGGCTGTTTTTACTGTTCCGTGGCTGAACCATAACAATATCATTTTTACAGAAAGAGGATCGAGGTCCATCGTCATAGCCCTATGGCTACTGCCTATGCAGTACCGGGAGTAGTCATTGCGTCACTGTCACTGCGCCTGACCATAGACTACTATCGCCTGTAATGTCATTATGACACAAATCAAATTTTTTTGAATAATATTTTACAGTCATGTCGTGTAGGAACCTACTCAGTTGTACTGAATACTTTCCTCCAAAATGAGTGCCGTTGTATTAATGTAAAAACAACAGCCAAAGATTTAAATCTTTGGTAACACCTTAAGGTGGATGTTCCGATGGTCCATCCATTTAGGCGCATCGATGCTGATCCCTGAAATGGTATTACAAACTTAGACGGCATAGTAACAGGTCTGTTCTGCCTGTACTGGGTATGGCGTTTCGGAAGCTTCTTTTACTCCTGTTACGCAGTGGCAGATACTATAACCCTGCAAGATGCAGGCGCTAAAGTTAAAGGTTTTTTTATGCTGTTATTTTTGGTTGTCATCACGATCCTCCAGTCATTGCCCCTGGAGGAGTACCCTCGGCTCAGCATCGCAAGAACCATATTCAGCACACCTTCTCAGTTTTACTCAATTTACTTTCTGCATCGATACGTAGGCCGTACCCTGAATAGCATTAAAGTCACTATACTAATTTACATAATTTCTTTGCTGTCTGTCATACAAACCGTCTATCTAATTTATCTTGACTTCGAAAGAATGAAATAAAATATTTTTTAAATTTATAATTCTTACCTTATATCATGATTATTTGTACATTTTAGTTTTAACAGTCCGTGATTTACGAAAGTATGTCCACAGCTATAGGTACAGGGCGTCCCACGGCTAAGCCACATGGAGGGAAAGTACTTTGAATATTGTAGATGGAACATTTTACTGAAAGAAGACATTATTTTAATTTACAAAACAATTTAAATGACACTATGTTATTTAGCAAAAAATAATCCTTATGATGAAGCCTTTCGATCGGTATGATAAAGCTACAGGGTAATTTTTTTTCTCGTGTAGCGGGTTCGATTCTCGATTCAACCATGTAATTACTTATAAATCCATGAATGCAGTTTAAGTTGTTTTTTAAATTAAAATAATGCCTGCTTCCAGTAAAATGTTCTATCTACAAAATTCAAGGTACTTTCCCTCCATCTGGCATAGCCGTGAGACGCCCTGTATATATTGTCACAATCGATAATAAAGAATCCGTAAGGTTAGCAGAAAATATCCAAAAACTAAACTAAAAAAAAAGAATTTTATATTATGAATTTTATTGTAATATTATATTTATAAAATCTATCAATTACACCGTATGCACTTAACTAAACATACGCCATGTGGGTACAGTTTCACGTCCATGTCTGCATGGTAACAACCTGACTCTGAAAGCATGTACTTGTACAGCCCGATTCAAACTTTATGGCGGCTCTAAAGTGCGCATTCTATATAAGGCCAGAACGCAGCCATAGGAAACTGCTCGTGTATACTTTGTATTGCTATTTTTAAATCTGCGATTACAATATATCCACGAATTTTGCTTACTGTTCTTGTATAGTTTGTAACATGTACGCACGCATCGGTTCCAAACTATACTAGATCTAACATAGAAAAAAAATATTTTGTTAAAATTGAGCTCTTTTCTTTAGTTTCCCATATGTCATTACTTCCCAGAATTTAATCCTTATTAAGGACACTATCGAATGGTGTAATAATAATGATTTTTTTAAAATCAAAATCAACGGGTACGATTCCTGGCTAGAAATATTAATTTTTCAAAAATTCGATGATGCAGTTTTAGTTTTCATCGAAATCGAGCCCGCGACTCCTTTGAGTACTTTTCGCTATTCCTCATTTCCTGGATTTGGCCATCCACGCCCACTTGAAAAATTCACTCTGTATACATACGGAGGTCAACAATTCAAAATGGCGAGCATGCAACTGCTCGCGTATATATACACTATGAGTCCGTATGCGTAGGTACTGGCACTGTATATTATGGAATAAGATACATATATACTTATATTATATATAAGTCACTACGAAGTATACGCGAGTACTTGCGTACTTTGGAAGACCTTAGTGAAAAAGTGATTTCCGACTGGAAATCAGTTATAGGTACCTACGCGATTAGTTTCACACCCTTGCGTTCTGGCCTTTTAGAGAATGGAAATAAGCCTCGCTGCGCATCACCCCTCACGCCCCGCTGACAGGTGAATTTATTTGTCACCTGCGCAAAGACTCGCCTCATATTCCGAGCCGCAATAAAGTTTGAATTGGTGACAAAGAATCATCGCTTATTATTACCAGAAGAGCTTAATCTAACTTCAAAATGCGTTGAGATTAGTAAACTCTTCCAGAATGTCTATCATCATCTAAAGTTTATAATACCTATAATAATCTGATATTGCACAATGTTCAAGATCAGTTATTGATTTTTATTACAAAGTATCATCAAATTTTATTTCACATTGTTTCCGTCCAAATCATAGTTTTAAATTAATAAATATTGTGTGATTCAAATAAACTTATATAATCTAGCATTTACCTTCTTATTCTATGTATAGTTAAAATAGTGTCTAATAGTTATTTACATAAAATTCATCGTCAATCTAGCAAGTTCAGCTATGCGAATTACAAATTTCGAATCAGTGGCGGCCAAAGAATTTTGTTAGGGTGGTGCTGAGTCTTAACGTGGCGCCCCTCTACGTACCATGTTCCTATGATATATGCATATGTAGTTGCTTGCTTGTGGATGATCGGCTTTATAGTAAGTTACTATCATCAATGACTGGAGTTCGGTGGTCGCATTTCGGTTGATTTCAGCGCCTTTCCCATGATGGCGCCCGGTGCCGTCGCACCGCTCGCACCGCCCTAGGGCCGCTACTGTTTCGAATACCTAAGCTACCAGTAGGCATGCCGGCTCCAGCGGGGTTATAGTTCCCGGCACGTAACTTGGCAAGAGTTTTTGTAGTGGGGGAAGTTTGCGCACGCACAATTTCATACATTTTTATATGCGCGAACTTCCTCCACTACGAAAATCTCTTGCCAAGTTACGTGCCGGTAACTGTACTACGTAACACACTAACAGTAGCAATAGCTTTTATTTTGACAGTTCAACAACATTCATTGCCTTATTTACGTTGTTGGGCAGACAAATTATTCAAACACGCGATGCAATGGATTGGCAATGTTGCCAATATTTTGATGGATGATTCAGATTGTGATTAACAGCGTGTTACTCAATTGTATATATATGTTACTCAAGTGTATAATATGGTGCTGCTGTTCCATCAATAATACCTATAGGTATCAGACTATCCTAGAATTACATAATAGTTAAACAGTAGTAGTGTATCGTTCTAAACCCGCTTATCGAAGGAATGATTCGAGAAGTCTGTAAACTTTGCATGCCAGCCTTTCTATTCTGTAACAATCTCACTGTGAAAACTTACGTGAAGTAAGGCCGAAGTCAACTCATCATCATTCCACCTGATGCTAGGGATATTTATACATTTGACAGCTCGCTTCAAGTTCACTTCATGTAAGCTGTCACGGTGAGACTTTTACAGAAGTGATATACGTACAATATTGGTAGAGGTACCTACAGTGAACTAAATATTTTATTATACGGGTACTCAGCCTCAAAACAGTCCCTAACTTTATATAGGACAGAACAATGTCAATGCACATGACTTGACAACCCAACACACTCACACGCACGTTTTAATTTATAAGTACATAGCTCTTTTGCTGACTGTACCTTAACCACATTAATTTATAGTAAGTACTTAAGTAGATATACCTAACTGAATTATTCAAATTTCAGTTTGCGGCTTTTTACGTTTATATCCATTTAAAATACCCAATCCGAAATGCGGAAAATCGTAGCTTACGTCTATGACTGTAACAATGTACTGAATTTAGTCAGAATCAGTACTGAAATAATAATAATAAGCGCCATAACAAGCACTGAAATTGTATAAACATTGTTCATTTTTCCGATCCAGAAATCTGAGATTGTTCAGCTCTATTGAAACAATTTATTTCCAAATCTGCTGTTGACATGTCTTAAATTAGGTACTCAGTATAGAACGTCGGATTCATTTAACGCTGCTGAAAAGGAAAAGATACATGTTATTCATGATTTTCACGACATTATTATTGTTTGCTTGGTTACCGGAAAAGATCGCTCTTCATAAGCGTAGTTAAAAATTACGGATCTAAAGAGGGCAGCAGGATAACCGCTCTATTTCCTATAAACAATATATAGCAAAACTGCGATCAAAATGTCCCATCTGAACATAGGTACGTTCTTTTATAATGGTTTAGTATTTTAGGAGCCAGGTCCAACAGAGAAAAGTTACAGATCCATATTATGCTGGAGGTGAAGAGCGGGTTTATGAGGACAACAGTCCGTTTGGACCCAGTTGCTGATACAATTTTGTGGAGTGCCTTTCACCGACCCTGGTTTGAAGAGACAGGATGCATAGACGTTCCTCAGCACGTGTTTTGAGTTAGCATTGTTTCTGTCACTATCGCACAACTGTCAAACTACAATTGCAAGATAGAGACGGGAACATAACTAAGCCAAAGTACGTGCTAAGTGACGTTTATTAATCTCGGCCTTTTGGTATCACAGTCGGAGCTATCGCGTAATATTGTTTAGATAAAGCCTGTTTATAGGATCTAGTATAAAATGTTCGTATACTGGCTAACACCGAACTCACTAGCTTCCTTCCAGGAGATGAAAACACTTATAAATATAAGTACCAAACTATAAGAATGGGACCATCGAAGCATCTACATCTGATGTAAGATTTGTATCATGTGCGGTGCAACTATTAACTGTAATCTTGACTAGCCCTGTACTTAATCTACCCTGGGCTGCAATGGTACGGATCCTGATTTCAGAGGTTCCAAAGTAAATGTAGTTCGAGGAACTAAGTTCACCTATTGGAAGAATGCCTATGAATTGAAATTCAACCTGTATAATTATTGAAAGTTAGCATAAGGTTTTATGGGGCTTACTTGCCAAAAGATATATTGATGGTTAAGTCTTCTTGTATGTGTAATACTCACAACGCACAGACCGTGATGACGTCACATAATCTTTCTTTTGTGTTAGAGAACTTAAACTGGATGCGGCTCGATGGACGGCTGAAAAATAAAATAAGAAACAGTTGTTCTATACTGAGGCTGTCAGGCATTTGAATAGTATTTGTTGTATTAACACTTACATGCTTTTCTAACGGACTGGAGGGCGGTGTAGTCCGGTAGGGGGACAGGCGGGAGGTCCTCGTCCGAAGGGAGTTGATCCCGCATGCGGTGCGAGGACGCTGGTATATACGCCCAGGGAAGCTGCCCCTGGAGCTCGGCCGTGGTTCCGCGCCTTCTGGATACCCGACACCAAATGTTCAAGGATGCAATTTCATTGGAAGATGATGTCAGGAAACGAAACAAATAGATATACAAGGTGTAATTTAAATAGTGTTGGACCTGAAAAGAGGCTATTGTATTCATCATTACGAACAACTTCAAATGTGGGACCAAACCTAAAATCGCGAAAAAAAAACAGTGGCACTCCGGGAGTGCCGACAGAAGTGAAAACTTGAGCAATTACGTGTGTATTTTTTTTAATCGTCTTATAAACAAAACACAAACCGAACACTTTGCCATCACTCACTGACATAGTATCAATCAATCAATCAATCAAAACGTTTATTTCGGATAATAACCCATATTTTGTTAGTAGATACAATATTTTAAAACTATGTTAGTACATGTAATATTATTATATCAAAATTAAAACGAAAAATTAAATTTATAATTAAATTAAAATTATCTTGTCATTAAAATCAAAGTTAAGATAAGTATTAAAATCAAAATCAAAATTACAAATCAAAATTACACTAAAAATTAAGTAGGTACAATAACAATAAAAATAAAAATCAAATTAATTAAATCAAAAATTCAAATTACAATTAAAATAAAATCAAGTAACGGATTACATTAAAACCTTAAAAACGAGTATATCCCGAGGACAGGCGAACACATCCGAATGTAGCGCGGTGTCGGTTACGGTAACAGTGTCGCGACTTCAGTGGTTTTTTCCCATCTCAAAAAATGCCCAACGCGCCTAAAGAAGGTTTCACTTCAAAAAATCAGCTGTTCCCTACATTTTAATAAAATGAATAATCTTTATAAATATTTAAAAGAAAAACAAATCGTAGTACCTACATGTAACAGTTTTAACAAAGTGGGTAGTATTAAATCTCTGGCAATCAAGTGGGTGACGTGCTGCTCTCCTTGCTAGGCTATGACATGCCTGTATTAAGGAGTATGGAACGGTATCTACAACGCCACATGCGAACAACGCGTCATACTGACGTCAGTATGACGCGTTGCTCGCATGTGGCGTTGTAGATACCGCTACAAGTAACAGTGCCGATTTATGTTCGCATAACCCATCAAAATGTAGGGAACAGCTGATTCTTTTTTCTTTCACGGTTTCAGGGTTTGTCTCATAGTAAAAGTTATTCATAATGATGAGTACAATGGTCTCTATTCAGGTCCAACACCATTTAAATCTATACACCTTGTATGCATTCATAGATTCGCAGTTGCAGTTAATCAGGAATGAGCATCCAAATGCAATACCTAGGTACATATTTTTTGGAAAATTGGTGATGAAAAGCAATAGACTGCACTGCTGCGTAATGAAAAAGTCAATAAAATATTGAGAAAGATGATACAGCTGATGTATGTGACCCGTTATTACAAGTAAATATTCTTACCAAAGAAGTCTCGAAGCGAGACAGAAGACTCATTGAGACTGAAATGATAACGATTGCGATACTTATAATCGATTCAAAATAACGGATTTTGATATTCTTTAAGTCAGGGCTAAGGTACCTATGCGTGGACTAGTATTTTTAATTTCTCGTAAACACTATCAGCAGCAGCTACGGATACCGATTGCATATGCCAATTTATCATGAAGCATAACACTGTACAAAACCATCAAATAATTGTAATGGTAGTTTCATTGTCCTCTTAGTCTTCGTTTTTTTTATGTTGTTATGGTTTCTAAGTATTTTATAAATGTTTTTAAAGTAGAGACATACCCTCGTCCCTCTGGTTGGCTGGAGGTGGCAGCTAACTGCGGCATGGACTGCGACGCGCGCGGAGGGCTGGTCCGGCCCGACGTGTCGATGACGGCCCGGTCCAGCCGCCGCTGCTGCTCGGCTATAATATTCTCTAAGCGTTGAGGCAGGGACATCAGGCTCTCCGGGAAATTCACGGTCCGTTTCTTGTCTAAGTTCACATCGACGTGGTGAGCGCGTGGAGATCTGAGACATATTATTCGATTGGGGTGTTTATGACTTCGGATGGTCCCGTTGTTCTCCATATTTGTGACACGGAATCTTATGGATGTTTAATAGTTGTTAGATGTAATTCTGAATCATTATTAAAGCCGAAACAACTAATCTAATCATATCTCCCCCTTATCGCTCCATGTACCTATTTATGTATATAGTTACTGTTTGTTTAACAACTAGAAAAAACTAGGATGATGGCCTCATTCTATTACTTACTGCTATGTAAAAGATCAAACCCTACCTTTCAGGTGATGCTTGTAAAAAATCAGGATTGTACGTAATTATTCTAGTATGGACCTCCGGCGAAGGTGATTTCCTGAAGAGGAAAGCTTTCATCCTTCGGAAAGAACGGCTGAGGCCTGCGCGAGGTATCCTGGTCGTGATCCTCTCGCTGGGTAAGCTTGCCAATTCCTCATCCCTTTCACTGACTTCATCGGTGGTGATGATAGTAGGAGGACCCGGCTCTTGAGGGGGAGATGCTTGCACAGCAGTGGACACTTGGACGGGAACTGGTACTTGAGGAACTGCTTGAGCTTGAACTGGTTGCGGCGCCTCTATGTTCTAAAAGATAAGATTACATAATTGGTGACTTGCTTAAACATTTCGAGGTTCAGGGTTAGATGCATGACTTATAAGAGATCTGTTGTAAATACGATGATAGGATATCTTTATTGCATAGTGCACATCCGTTATCCTAATAAAGACACAAACATTTTTAGGAACTTTACTACCTATATCTGATGCGCTATCTGACTGTGCAATAGAAATTACCAGACAGTCCAAAAGTATGAAAATTGTCAATGCCAAATTCTTATAATTATATCCAACAATACTTACTTCACTGTCAATTTCTGGCTCCTTCTTGACATTGCAGTCCACGATAACGATGATTATAAGTATTATATTGACGATGAAGAGTATGACGAAGCGCGAGTATATTAAGACCATTATCCAGGAAGTCCACGCGGTGTCCAGCTCAATACCTCCGAGGCCGTTGACTTGGCCACCGACGAAGTCCATCATGTCGCGAAGAGTCTGTATTTTGGAAAAGAATTTAATCGTCAAGCAGTGTTGAACAGTATCACAGTATCTTACCCGGCTGTAAATTATATGACAACTAGTTTTAGAAAAAAAAAATTCTATGTTCAGAGACTCGTCGCTGTCACTCATACTCGTGGCAGAACCTTTCTAAATCACATGGTGTCATAATATTACCGCCAGGCGTAGCACACACAATATGATTAAAAATAAATCCTTTTGTTGGTTTCCTCACCCTTGTATGAAATGAGTCATTGGCATAAGTTACAGATGCTACCAAGTCCAGCCCACATACTGCTGCGCTTGTTATTATCCAGGGCCATCGCATGCATTTCGTCTGCTTGTCCCTTGCTCCACCCACTACACATATAAGATAAATAAACTGATGCAATCTATATATGCTATACAAATAAATAAAATTGAAGTGTCTGTTTGTAATGTCAAACTAACAGCTTTTACTAAATGCATATGAAATTATAAACAAAAATTCAAAAAAAACAGTTTTTAAAAATTTTGTTTCTCTGTCTGTTTTCGGCTGGATCGATTTTAAAGGGACTTTCACTGGCAGATAGGATAGCTGATGTTATAAGGAGTAATTTAGGCTACTTTTATTTTAGAAAAAGAAATATAAAGAGACACATTATTACATTAAATGAGAGCTAACTTGCACCTAAATGAGAGCAAGTTAGCTCTCATTTAGGTGTAGTGTTTATTAACCCATAACAGTATTTAGATAGTACATAAAAAAATAAGACTGTTTACAACGGCCAACGTGCTTACTGTTAGCAGTTGTAATCTGTCTTAATTTTCCTGAAAACAGAACATTATCCGATTATTTGGAAATAATGTGGAGAGGAAGGAGAAAGTGGATGTAACAAAGATAAAAATAATTAATGAACGAATGAGAGGAAATACCTATAAATACCAATATTATAAGAGTAGCTTTTATCTCACTAAACAGCATCAGACGATAAGAAAGTACTCGTATCTAGGTAGTGATAAGAAAGTTCCTACTGACTTTCATTGCCTTTTACTCTTTTTGCTAATCGTGTTGCCATCCGTACGGAGGTAGGTATTGACCGATGGGGATGATTGACGGGGAGTTGATTTATTTGTATGTTAAGAAAAATTGCCACTTTATGTGGTCTCAGAGATCGGAAACGGATATGACTGAACATTCTACACTGACAGTAGCGGATAGAAGTTTAAAAAATATATAAATAGTCACGACTCAAAAGTGATTTACTTGAGAAAGTCCTTAGATGACAGTAGGTACTGCTTGGCCTCATAACAAGTTACATACATAGGTACACTCAAGTCTTTTTTCATGTCTCATACTCGGAAAGTAGTGCTTGTTTGATCCGAATAGCGGGTGGAAAACGCTGCTTCCCACCCTTGGGCGGGAAAGGCTCATAGTAATTGCTTTCCCTCCCTAGGGCGGGAATGAAATTTAAAAATAGAACTAAATTTAGTTAGGTAGTCAGCTCAGTCAGACATACGACACTATGATTATGTAAATATTTATTATGCTACCCATCAAATCTTATGAATGTGCGTTAATTAGGAGAGTAGGATAAAAAGCTCATATGTTAACGCCATTATATATTTCATATTTAGCGCAGAAGTTAATAATTTACCTTGAATAAATTCAACATACATAGGTACGATAATCGCCATTTTGATGTCAGTTGTGGTCGAGGCTAAAAAACATAAAAATTGGGTTTTCGAACATCCTGACTTTACCATATATGGGGCTGTCAATATACATCATTTAATTATTTGACGAATTTATCCATAGTTAAGGGTAAATAAGTAGTGGTAATGAAGTTTTTTTGATATCTAATGTCGAAGTTTCGCGCCAATCGTGTGTGTTTACATTTTTACTTTTCACAAATTTCACACACACAGATGTAGATAAGATTTAAAATGTAACAAATGTTATTGATAATATTATAAACAACACGAAAATGCCCAGGTTTTAAAGTAATATTCAAAAACAGGTTCAATAATACGTATTAATCATTACCACTACTCAATTTGTGTTCAAAATCGCCGACCATTATTGTTTTTTTTTTATTGCAATGATGTGTGAAAGCGATTATTCCAAACAATTTTTTTTAAATTTCAATTGACTCGAGTAATTAATATGACGAATGTAATCGATATTTGAAAATAAAATAAAATTATTTTAAGCAATAAATACAATAAGCATTGTTTATAATAATGATTTATGCTTTTCTAATATCATTATAATCTCTTCTAATATCATGTCAATAACAGACAGACAATTGGTACCTCATTTACTGAATTTCGCGCCGAAATGCTTCTATAATTGAATTTATATTCGGAATGCGCTCGCTGTTTAAAATGATTTTAATTTATTGGACAATTATTTATTGTGGATTTTATTTTTGATACTTTCTAATAGTTTACTACAGAATTCCCAGTAAACATTTTTTAGGTAGGCTTACCCGAAGTTTTTTTGAGAATGATGATAATTAATTAATTCTATAGATTGGATATTCTGCAAACACTTTACATTTCAATACATTTTGTTAGTTTAAAGAGTTTTTATTCAGTTTCTACAATTTTTTTTCATTTTTTTTATTGCGAGTATCGATTAGGCTGTATGCAAGTTTTGAATCGAAATAAGAAAGTTGGGTGGACGGTCAGCACTAAAAAGTGTCACGTCGCGTCGCAACACAATTTTTAGTAAATTTTATCAAGATTATCGTGTTTTCTAAGTAATTTATAAAAAATGGTAAAAGTAAGAATGCAGACAGAATGATAATAATACGGGCCCTAGTAAGCGGGAATCTACTCATGTGGTGGTGACGTGGTGTGTTCCATACTTCAAATTTAAAAAAGACTAATAAATAGGTACCTATTATTCATGTAATTATTATCAATAAATATTTTAGAAAAACTACTAGTTTTTACTTTCCTTAAATTCGAAATGAAAAGTAGAGTGTTTAACGCGGGTGAAAGTCATCAATTCCCACTCGGACTATAGCCGCCCTCGCTGCGCTCGGGCGTCTAAATGCCTCGTATGGGAATTGATTCCTTCCGACCCTTGTATAACAATCTACTATTCCCCACGTGGGTAAGCAGAACGCTACCTGCTACGGTCACGGTCCTTCCATCCTCCTTTTTATTTAACAACGTTACAATTAGTCGGGAGGATTAAACTTACTTATAATAATCACACTGCTTATCAACCAAAATACGCTCAGTCCGAGGCTAGTACAGTTGACAACGAAGGTTCTGAATACGGTGAATGGTTCATTTCTAAACAGCACAAACGCCTGGTTGGCGATACCGTCAATGATTTCACCAATGTTAACTGTGGGTCCGCAGCTGTTGGGGTCTGAAACAATCAACCTAAAATATTACATTTGTGAGGTTTAAAATTGAAAATGAGCATAGCCGACTGTCTACTGTCATTGAATAACGGCATGATAGTTTCAATTAGGTTGAGGAGACTTGGCGAATGAGATCTAGACCGAAAACTGTTAGACTTTTTCCGTCTTATTACAAAACGAGATCTAATTTTAGACCTAGCCTAAACCTTCCAGCCAGTAATTCTATTTTGAACTTTATTCCGGCAAACGTAAAGTTCTTAATGCAAAATTGACAACTTAGACGCGGGTTTAACGTCAGTTTTTGTAATAAGAACTTTAGCTTCGTCGGATTATAGTTCGAAATTTAAAAATGGCTGGATGGTTTAAACCTGGGTCTAAAGATAAATCTTGTTTTGTAATAAGGCCGTTTAAGTGTGCAAAAGTTATAGGAACTTCGTTCCAACATTGTCGTTGCGGCATTTCTTAACTGTTTTTTTTAAATAGGTAGGTTTGATCGATAACTTTATAATTGCAACAATATACGAGTTTGTACAAGTAATTGCTATACTTACTGTGGAAATAAAGAACTCTAATGTAGACTAGAACGGGGAGTCCCCTCAAGAAGTCGATCACGCAGAAATATTGCGCTATGCCCAGAGACGTGAAGATTATCTGCCCCGTCGCTTGAAGCTGCAGTTTGAGAGAAAGAATATCCGTTATAAAAAAACAAAAACCGGCCAAGTGCGTGTCGGGCCACGCACAGTGTAGGGTTCCGTAGTAGCCCGTTATCACAATGTAGTACGATTCTGTTGTTCTTTATTCTGAATAGGTAAAAAAAAAACATATTTTGGTTTTCAATGCAAGTCTTTACCCATTATAAACAAGCAACTACTTCATCTTTGTATTTGGTACAAAATTATCCAAAACCCAAGTTCAACGACTATTACTGCTAAACTAATAAAGTTATCTTAACCGCTATACTTTTCCTTTAAAGTTCATGAAATGCACTATCATCGAGAATTTTTCCAGATTTTTCAAGCCAGTAGTTTAGCTTTTAGAGGGGGGGGACGCCCTACTGGAACAAAAATTTGCACTTTAAACTTTAATATTTCGTAAATGGAGCATTAAATCGAAAAATAATTTTAGCAACCCTAAAGCCATTTTAGAAGACCTATTCAACGATACCCCACACGATGGGGTAGATGATGAAAAAAATATTCATCCCCACTTCACATGTAGGGGAGCTACCCTAAAAAAAAATATTTACCAAAATTTTATTTTACCACTTTGTCGGCGTAACTGATATACGTACTCCTACAAAATTTCAGCTTTCTAGTGCTAACGGTCACAGAGATTAAGCGAGGACGGACAGACAGACAGACGGACGGACAGACAGACTTGGCGAAACTATAAGGGTTCCTAGTTGACTACGGAACCCTAACAATTTTTTCCTGTATTGAACACTTTGAACACGCAGGAACCCATTGCGAGGATGTTGCGCGAACAGGATGCGAGAAGCACAGAACCGGTCGAAGTGGAGGTGCTTGGAGGAGGCCTATGTCCAGCAGTGGACGTCTTTCGGCTGAAATGATGATGATGATGATTAAACACTTTGTTATAGGTAGATAATAAAGTATCATTCGTAATAAGATGAAGCAGTAATATAATTATGTTATCTCTTTTAGAATCGTGGATTATGGCCCCCTCTCTCTCACAGAGAGGAGGCCTGTGTCCCAGCGGTGGGAACTTATGGACTGATTATGGCCCACTCCCTCTCTCAGAGAGGAGGCCTGTGTCCCAGGAGAGGGAACATTATGGGCTGATTATGGCCCACTCCCTCTCACAGGGAGGAGGCCTGTGTCCCAAGAGAGGGAACATTATGGGCTGATTATGGCCCACTCCCTCTCATAGAGAGAAGGCCTGTGTCCCAGCAGTGGGAACATTTTGGGCTGATTATGGCCCACTCCCTCTCACCGAGAGGAGGCCTGTGTCCAGCAGTGGGGACATTATGGGCTGATTATGGCCTTCTCCCTCTCACCGAGAAGAGGCCTGTGTCCCAGGAGAGGGAACATTATGGGCTGATTATGGCCCACTCCCTCTCACAGAGAGAAGGCCTGTGTCCCAGAAGTAGGAACATTATGGGCTGATTATGGCCCACTCCCTCTCACAGAGAGAAGGCCTGTGTCCCAGAAGTGGGAACATTATGGGCTGATTATGGCCCACTCCCTCTCACAGAGAGAAGGCCTGTGTCCCAGCAGTGGGAACATTTTGGGCTGATTATGGCCCACTCCCTCTCACAGAGAGAAGGCTTGTGTCCCAGAAGTGGGGACATTATGGGCTGATTATGACCCACTTCCTCTCACAGAGAGAAGGCCGGTGTCCCTGAAGTGGGAACATTATGGGCTGATTAGGGCCCACTCCCTCTCACAGAGAGAAGGCATGTGTCCCAGAAGTGGGGACATTATGGGCTGATTATGACCCACTTCCTCTCACAGAGAGAAGGCCGGTGTCCCTGAAGTGGGAACATTATGGGCTGATTAGGGCCCACTCCCTCTCACAGAGAGAAGGCATGTGTCCCAGAAGTGGGAACATTATGGGCTGATTAGGGCCCACTCCCTCTAACAGAGAGGAGGCCTGTGTCCCAGAAGTGGCAATATTATGGGCTGATTATGGCCCACTCCCTCTCACAGAGAGAAGGCATGTGTCCCAGAAGGGGGAACATTATGGGCTGATTATGGCCCACTCCCTCTCACCGAGAGGAGGCCTGTGTCCAGCAGTGCGAACATTATGGGCTGATTATGGCCCACTCCCTCTCACCTAGAGGAGGTCTGTGTCCCAGCAGTGAGAACATTATGGGCTGATTATGGCCCACTCCGTCTCATAGAGCGGAGCTGAGGCCTGTGTCCCAGCAGTGGGAACATTATGGGCTGATTATACTATGCTATGCTTTTAGAATTTAATCGCTCAGTAAAGCTTGGAATCGAAATCTCCGAGAGCAGTACAATTATCTTAATATAGCTAAAACTAGCGCAAAGAAGGTAAGTAGATCATGCGTGTTTTTCACACTATGATTGTGGCAAAAAAACCTAAGGACAAGATTCATAGACTGCACTTTGAGTTTACTCTGCTTAATAAAGTAAAGTATCAAAGACCCGCATACGTGGACTTTATTTGTATTTGATGGATGTTCAAATTCCATTGAAACGAATATGAACATCATTATGCAAAAGACTTAGGGTTCATATTTGTATGGAGCGCGTAAAGTGAAATATGTGAATCTCGCCTTAAGACTTATCTAGATACCATTGATGGGTAGGTATGCTAGGAATGTCGTAAAGTGATCATTGTGCGTATTTAGATACAGGGTGATATACAGGGTGATTTTTTCAAGTGGGTGTGGATGGCCCAATCCGAAACTATGAGGAAAAGCGAAAAGTATTAAAACTGAATCATGGGATTTTTGAAAAATCAATATTTTTAGCCAGGAATCGAAACAGTTGATTTTGAAGAAAAAAACATTGTATTATTGACACCATTGGATTTCTGTCGATTCTAGGGATCGAATTCTGGGCAGTGATGTCGTACGGCAAACTAAAGAAAAGAGCTCATTTTTAACAAAATACTTTTTTATTTTTCTAATGTTACCTACCTATTAAACCTTAACTGATTAAATTGTTCAAAATGATGACCATTGTTTTCAATACATAGCAGGATTCGACGTCTCAAGGATTGTACTGCATTCAGTATTACAATATTGCATTGATTCCATTAGAATATTTTCCAAGTTGTGAAGGTGATTGCGCTGCGGGTGTGTGTTAATAAAAATATTGAGCATCATTTTGAACAAGGTACAGGTAGTGTAGGTATGAATACTTTAAAATAAGAAGCAGTTTATTAAAATCCAACATTTTCCTTAAGTTTGCCGTATGTCATTACTTCCCAGAATTTGATCCTTATTATACACTATCGAATGGTGTAATAATACTGTGTGAGTTCTTTTATCAAAATCACCGGTTCGATCCCTGGCTAGAAATATTGATTTTTCAAAATTCCAATGATGCAGTTTCAGTTTTCAACAAATTCGATCCCGAGACTCCTTTGAGTACTTTTCGCTATTCCTCACAGTAGTCACAGTTTTAAATTTGGCTATCCACGCCCACATGAAAAATTCACCCTGTATATTAGACAATTTCCGTGCGAGCGACGTTATGACGAGAGCATGTCGATAAGATAACATCTATCAAAATATTCTTTATCTAACGTATTATTATTAATAGGTCTTGTACCTGCTTAGTGTAATAAAGACATCGGGCAAATTATTTTATGACTAAACCGATACTAGGTATTATTGATTAAAGACTGATTAAAACAATGTATTTCGAAATATTACAACAGTCATAGGTTACAGTGACCTACAATGTGATTGGCTGTTGGTGTGTGTTCGGGTCTTAAAATAAAGAATAAATAAATGCTAATGATCGTGGGGGCTTCATAGTCTTGTTATAAAGGATTATTTTCCGTTGTTTTTTTCTGATCACAGCTACAAGTAAAATGAACTAAGAAAATAAATCCTTCTAATCAATCTATGTAATCTTTATATATTTAAACTAGCTTCTGCCCGCGACTTCGTCCGCGTGAAATTCGTACTTTCCTCTTATAATTTCGAAAATGTATGTTTATGATTTTTATCATTTACTTAGATATAAATAAGTATTCGGGCCAATTTTTTAGTTATAGCTCAAAGGGATCAGATTTTTCAAATAAACTGTATCCCAGCTTTTTACCCCCCCAGGAGAGTAATGTTTTAGTAGTACCGAGTTTCGAGTTAATCCGACAGCGGGTTACATATTTTTCTAAACCCATCAACTTTGTCACCCCCCAAGTCCTCTGTGAGGGATTTTTTAAACTAAAAGTGACAATCTTTATTATTTACTGACCCAAATATTGCCAAGTTTCTAATTTATTAACCAAATGAATAAGATTTTTCATATAACCTATATCCCCTCTTTCTATCCCCATAGGGGTGGAATTTTGAAACATAATCTAGATTATTTATACCAATTTTCAAGTTAATCAAGCCTCGTAATAAAATTCTGCCCTGTGAAATTGACTACCCCTCTTCACCCCATTAGCGGTAGATTTTCGAAAAACCCTGAACCACTTTATTATTTACTTTGGTCTTAGATAGGTACTGAGTTTCGAGTTAATGGGACCGCGCATTAAAATTTTTCCATACTAAGTTTGACACCCCCAATCTCCCCTTTGGGTTAGTTTAGAATTCCATAAAAATTTGAACTTTATAATTATTTGTGCCAAATTTCAAGTTCAAATTTTTTTGTACCATTTTTTTTGAGTTTATCAAGGCACTCATTAAAATCCCCTTATAAATCGAATTACCACTTTTTGTGTTTTTGTTGTTTTTTTTTTTCAATAATTTTCGAAAACCCCATACATTACTATTGATTCTTCATCTGCCTAGCCTTTTCCCAACTATGTTGGGGTCGGCTTCCAGTCCAACGGGATGCAGCTGAGTACCAGTATTTTACATGGAGCGACTGCCTATCTGACCTCCACAACCCAAATACGATACCCCTTGATAAGACTGGTTGTCAAACTTTCGGGCTTCTGACCACCCCTAGCGACTGTCAAAGATCCACGAATGGCAGCCGGGACCAACGGCTTAGCGTGCTTTCCGAGGCACGGAGATGTCACGGTATGTAAATATGGACACCTATCCACAGACCAACCGCGGCAAGCGTAGCCTGAGTAACCTGATAGATCGATCTGTGCGGCTGTTATTATTGATTATTTTCTGTCAAAAGTATTAATACAGAGTTTCGAGTATTCCGGACCGCGCGTTTCAATTTTTCCACACAAACTTTAACACCCCAACACAAGGGGTGTTGGGGTTCAGCGGGATTGTCCGAAAGGGTTACCGCTGGCCCGGAACATAAAGGGCTAAGGAAGGAACACGGGTGGGTTTTAGTCAGTAAGAGTCTGACACTCCCTTCCGCTCCACCCAGAGCGGGAGGAGTCATTTGATGATTTCCCATCCGCAAAAAAAAAAAAAAAAGGGGTGTTGGGGTGTTTTGATAAACGAATAATGATAAACTTTATTACTTGCTTAGGCAAGTATTCTTGCCAACTTTATTCACCAAATGAATAAGATTTTTCTTATAAACTGTATCCCCGTTTTTCACCCCCACAGGGGTGGAATTTCGTAAAATTGTTTGGGATGTGTTCATTACTCGACTCAAAGTATGTTTACACCAATTTTCGAGTTAATCAAGCCACGCAGTAAAGACTTCCCCTATAAAATTTACTTTTCACCTCGTTAGGGGTAAACTTTCGAAAAACGATGATACACGTTCTTTATTTTCGGTCTTAAGTATAAATACTGAGTTTCGAGTTAATCGGACCACGCGTTGAAATTCTTCCATACAAACTTTGACACCTCCCAATCCCCCTTCAGGGGGTAGTTTAGAAAAAAAAGCCAAACTTCATAATTTATTTAGATAATTATTCGTGCCAAGTTTCATGGTTATTAACTCAAGGAATAAGATTTTTCATACAAACAAAATCTCCTCTTTTCACCCCTTAAAGGTTAAATTTCCAAAAACCCCTTCTTAGTGGATATCTACTTTTCACAAAGAACACACCCTCCAAAATTAATTTCTCTACCCAGCTGTACTGACCAGCGTTTTAGCCTGTGCGTTGATATATCAGTCAGTCAGGACAAAATTTCATCCCCCTTTTCACCCCCTTAATGGATGAAATTCTAACAACACCGTTGTGTTAGCTTCCAATCATAAGCCTAGATAATAAATTTAGTTATTTTTACGTCGAAAATTAATGACTTTCTATACACAACTTCATCCCACTTTTTAATCCTTCGGGGGTGGAATTATCAAAAACGCTGAGACACGTATAAATTAATTTTCAAGTGACAGCCCAAATACAAAATTAGAAGACCCTAACTTCAAAACTGTCGGACTTGCATATAAACTTCCATCCCCTATTTTAACCCTTTAGGGGTTGAATTCCCAAAAATCCTTTCTTAGTGGATACTTACTCTTCACAAAGAATACACCTTCTAAGTTTCAAGTCTCTAGGTCCAGCGGTTTGGGCTGTGCGTTGATATATCAGTCAGTCAATCAGTCAGTCAGGACTTTGAATTTTATATATATAGATAAGTACTTATGTGTTCTAGATTCCCAAGTAGCGGCACATAAACATAATGACACATAGATAGAGTACGAGGAATACATAAGTGTCTATTAAGAATGTAAATACGCAAATGCAGGCTACCTATCTTGGTCATGAAAATTCATTATAGACACAAATAATGGATGAACTCATATGATAATTTATTCATTAGATTAGGTGTGGAATGGCCATTAAAGGGCTTTGATTTTTGTTAGGGAAGTATAGTATACTTGTAGAACCGTATTAAAAGACAGGCTCTGGCAAAGGCCAAGGAAAGTGAATGATGTCAAGCAGAAGATAGAAGAAATTCGCAGGAAAAGCAAGGTTGCCGAAGTCCAAAGAATATGCCAAACTTGTGATAGGGACCGTTGCTCACTGCGCAGAACGGATGACCGGTGGGGTGAAAAGTTCTGGAGTGGCTGCTACGTACGGTCAGTGCTCTGCCTAATCCAACCCCTCTTCCATTATTGTTCTTTGTAAGAGGGGTCAGGTAATGCAGAGTATTAACCGTAGTAGAAGGTGCAGCGAAGGCGGCCAGCGGTGCACCTTGCAATTGACCGACACTAGCTAGGTGCACCGATGACATGAAGGTCGCATGAATCCGCTGGGTACGAAATGCAGGATCGGAGACGAAAAGGTAGCTTGGGTGGAGTTACTGCGGAAGGCGAAGGATTTACCGTTCTGAACTTCTGGTACAACTAGGAAACCTTCTGGAACCCGTATTGCTAACAGTGCAGAACAGCTAGGAAAGGTATAAGGTAGGAAAGGTATAAGTATAAGAATATGGTTTTTTTTGGCAATGTTTGAAACTTTGGACTCTGTTTTCCTTTAGGTCCAAATTTGTTTTGCACGGGTAACAATTAGACGGTTTCCACTAAACATAGTGAATTAAGGATCCCGTAAATCTGACAATGTTATCTCCTATTCATAGGTATCTATTTGTATACACCTAAGTTTTCAATATTTTTCGGTATACGTATATAATATTTTTCTACAATATTGCCCGACATTAACTGATTGATTCATTGGACTATAATAATATTTAAATTAATATAAATTATGATATTGTGATGACTAATTACGATAATTATGATACATTTATATAATAATCTGAATACAGAACAAAAGAGTAAATGCAATTTCCTTAAAACTTGGATTCTGCCTGTCGATTCTGTAAAAATCTTACCGTGAAAACTTGGTGATGCGAGTTTGTTTTTGCTAGGAATTGACACTATTGACAGCTCAGTCCACGGTCACTTCACCTAAGTTTTCACGGTGAGATGAATACAGAATCGCACTGCTAGTACCGATGTTTTGACAATATAAGCCCGAAAGTCTGACAACCGCTCTTAGTAAGCGATATCGTGTTACGAGTAACAGTAGTAACAGGATCTCCATGTAAAATACTGGTAGGTATTCAAATGGATGAATGATCCGGTTAGACTGGAAGCTGACCCCAACATCATTAGGAAAAGCCTAGGCAGATCATGATGGGACGGCTTCCAAGCTTGGCTGATATTATTTACAACACATATTCAGCCTATAATGTTGCTTCCTCTCGGTGAGAGGGAGTGGGCCGTAATCTACCACGCATGATATTATTTAAATACCTAATATATATTATTTACTTATTACTTGAGTTGTCTTAAGAGCGTTTACGCCGAACGGCATTTCATACAAACTTTCAAGCCCTTGTTTTTCAAAATGAATGAACCGATTCTAATGAAACTTCATACGCATAAGCAGGATACAAAGGTCTAAACAGTTAGTAGAAAACATTTTCGAAAAATAGTGTTACAGCCAAATTATACTGATTTTAAATTTTCCATAGAAACAGAGATTTCAAGTTATCTTTATGTAAAAAAGACATTTCGAAAATGTTTTCTACTAATTTTTTAGACCTTTGTATCCTGTTTATGCGTATGAAGTTTCATTAAAATCGGTTCATTCATTTTGAAAAATAAGGGCTTGAAAGTTTGTATGAAATGCCGTACGGCGTAAACGCTCTTAATTATAAGAACATGGTGGCATGCAACTACAATATTATGAAAGTACAGTATCTTTAGCATCTTTCTCACGCCGGCGGCGTTGCAATGGCGTCTCCTGTCCCAAACGTTTGGCACTTTATCGCTATCACTGACAGAAACTCTCGACTGATAAGCTGATATTCTTACTATCATCTTATACGAAACACTATCTATTACATTATTGCCATGCGTGCCATTTCCTTGTACTCATTGGAAAGGTATGGGGACTTTTACTTCTCCTGAACGGACGATAACAAAGGGCCGGGTGACTCAACGAGCAATCGAGCATGTGACTTAAGGATTATATTATGATGCAATGAACAGGGGCCTAAAAAGGCCACTTTGGCAGAATCATAAAGGGATGACATTATGAATCATAATATGTCGAAGACCGTCCGTGTTGTTTTATTTTTCGCTGCACTACGTAGGTATAATCAAAGAGATTGGGATTGGATTTGGATTGGATTGATTGGTATGTTAGCACAGACCAAAAAAAATAACTGAAAAATCCTACACCAATGGGATTTGATACGATTAACTGTCCATTATGATTCATAATGTTATCCTTTTATGATTCTGCCAAAGTGGCCTTTTTAGGCCGCCTGTTATTTAGGACATGAACACCTCTTTAGTTAAATTAAGTTTTTTATCTACATCTAGGTACTCAATTAGCTAGACAAGTTGGCCACCGTAGCAGGCTCAGGCACATTTATGTACCTAAGTACGTTTTCTTTTTGTAGAGTTTCAGCTCACCTGGATTGACCAGGGTTCATAAAAGCTTATTATCATTTTACATATGTACACTAAGTACATAGGGTAAAAATAAAAGAGGAGTGGACTCCTCTCTGTCTTGAGCTAGTGTGGACCAATGATGTCTTTAGGCGTCAAGTCAAGCTCGTCCCGTCATCTTCTGGGTCAACCTCGATGTTGCCGGACAATTTCCGGGACCCACACGAAGTTAGATTTGGCCACGGATATCTATGGAATTGGCCCATGACTTGTCCGACATACGGCAAACGCAGTGGCGTAACTATACCGTTTGGGGCCCGTGGCGAATTTAAGGGATTCCCTCACTCAATGTTATAGTTCTTTTTTATTAGCGCTTCTCCCGCGTACATTTCATATTTTCCCCTACAAAATTTAACACCTGGCTGCTTCTGTCCTTATGTTAGGATCCTCCTGTCCTGCGCTCATGGCCCCTCGGGCCGGGGACATAAAAGCATTAAGGTTGTTAATGTCTATACCTACATTTCCTTCCTTATTTATTCATTTATTTGGGACAAACCAACAGTAACACATTATAGGTATCTGCGCAAATAATATAAACAAAGATATTATATAAATGAGTGTTAAGGTTCAACTGATCTAGTTTGATAGGTAGATATAATATCTTCTTAATTTCCAAGATTTCGTTTCTAATAGTAGTGGGGATTTTTTAATTCTAGGTCCTATAATATAATGAAATTTATTTTCGCAATTTGATAGTCCCTGGTCTTTGCGATCAAACAGCAGGATAGTATTTCGAATACTTTGGAAACGAAAGTTAAAACAGTATTAAGAATAAAAACTTTCATACAAAAATACAACTGACTTCCAAAAAAAAAGAAAAGTAACTTTAATTCGGTTGTTTTTTTTTTTTGTAAAAAAGGTTTTTATTTTTCACTTTTTAGTTGTACCTACCCCTCACAAATTCATTTAACACTACTTGCTATGTAAATATCAGTGACAGGAAGTTATTAAAACGTCATCAATATAAACTAAGTGGAAATAATCGTATTATTGAAGCTAACTCAAAAACTACCCAAGCAAAGTTTATCATCATCATTTCAGCCAAAAGACGTCCACTACTGGACATAGGCCAAGCACCTCCACTTCGACCGGTTCTGTGCTTCTCGCATCCAACGGGTTCCTGCGGCCTTCACAAGGTCGTTGTCAAGGTCGCCAAGAAAAGTTATATGCGAAAAGTTATAAAGTTATATTTATATGGGACCACCACCATTAAAAAAATAAATTTGAAAATCCGTCTATTATGTATGATGGAGTAACCTACCCGTAATAAAAAAATAGAAACATCCGAATTAAGAACCCCCCCTTTTTTTGCAGTCGGTTAAAAAGCCTGGCTTAATGAAAAGTTTGAATAAATATAAATAAACGCTGTCCTGCACTAACCACAAAGAGGTATAATCCACCGCGCAGATAGGTAGATTAGCATGTTAGTGTCCAATAGAAATTTATTTAGTGTTTTATAATATCTATCACATTCACAAAAATCCATAAAAATCATAAATTCATTCACTGTACAATGATTGAATGAAACAATGTACCCAGGATTTTGTAATATCTTGATTTAAAAGAGTGTCCATGGAGTTTCTTGCCCGTTCTTCTCCATAAAGATCTACGTTTTGGAATGGGCAACTAGCTTCAACTTTCGGACTAACTGACAGACTATTTAATTTTGACAATTCAAAAGTGCCTGTACAAGGTCTAATTGAAATAAATGCTTTGAATTTGAATTTGAATTTGACTGACAGAGAAAGCCCATCTTAAACCTCTGGGTCTTGAAGCATGAAATTTTGCACAAGAGTTCAATAAAACGATGGTAAGCAATATGGATATTTGGAAAACCATTTGCCTGAAAGTGGGCATGAAAGTTTGTATGGAAATTCGTCATTTTTGCTAATGGGATAAATCCCATCAGGCGCACGGCGTAGTACAAAAGGTAATCGAATAAATGTGTACCTATCCACTTACAGTGAAAATTAAAATGCTAGATTGTCGCCTCACCTAGTAGGTAGGTGACAAAATGATGAAAACAAGCATTTTTTGCGAACATTTGTTAGGACCAGGCAGGAAGGTCTGAACTTTATTTACGCAAGTAGGAACCTACACATTTTATTTACTGTTGCACAATACATCGTTCTATTCATAAGCCGCTGCTATGTTGCAGTCTGCATCGCACAGCCAATAAAATTATAACTACACAAACTTGAATAACGCCAGCATGCACAGCTGTATCGATAAAACACAAGCTTAGCGGCACACGTTACAGACACCATAAGTAAAAGAAACCACTCACCAGTGTGATGATGCCGGAGGTGACCATAATTTTGTTCAGTGCCATGGTGTCAAGTATCCTTAGAGAGTCACGAACGATAGATAGCTAACTATATCTCACAGAGTGTGGTCGTGTCAAACATAAGAAGGAAGGCAGGACGCCTCATGTAGGTCGGCGCGCTCCGCCACAACCCAGCATCACACTGATAGTGCAGATAGCCCAAAACTGTGTCTTTCTCGACTGATAACACACCAATATCGTAGATACTCTACAAGTTGATAGTTGAACGTCATCATATCTTAATCGTTTAGTTCGAAATCAGAGATATGTCGCTATTACCTCAGACAAAGAAAACATTGTTGTAGGTGTCCAAACATATTTAAGATTATCAGTGGTACTTAATTCTTCTTCTCTAGTATCATAATAATATTATATTATAGCTGCGCCCCGCGGTTTTACCCGGGTAAGTTTTAATTCCAGAAAAAAATCTGGAGAGGGCCACTCTTACCACCTAGGGGTATAAAAAATAGCCTACGACCTATTCTCAGACCTACCAAATATACAGAAAAAATTTCGTAATAAAAGGTCAAGCCGTTTCGGAGAAGTTCGATAACAAACGCTCTTCAGCCTAGCCTTTTCTCAACTACACACATCAAAAGTGTCTAGGGATCAACATATATTTTTGCAATAACTTTTCTCCTGATTAATATTAATTAAAATTTTCTTTAAGGATTCATCAAATAAAGTGTTTTCGTTTGTCACAGTAACGATAAACCAAGTCACCTTTGCATTAATAAAGAAATTTGCCATTTTCCTAATAAAGGGATTTTTGACATTTGAACCACTAACACAAAAGTTCGAAAAAAAGACTGAAATAACAGTTTTTTTAAAATTTTATTGGATAACTTAAACAATTAATAATCCGTGTTTCTACCGCGAACACTAACAACACAAGAACATCGGTTTGGCATACTCAAAATGAGTTCATCCAAATCACGCTGTGGAATGGCCGCCCATGTTCGTTGCAACAACAAAAAAAGGTCTTCTTGCGACTGGATACCCTCCATATTCGGCAGAGCTCTTCTCTGTAGCATATCCCATGCATGCTCAATCGGGTTCAAGTCTGGCGACTGAGCAGGCCAGGGCAGGACATTGATGTTAGCTGCGGCGAGAGTCTGTCTTACAACTCTTGCGGTGTGCGGTCGTGCATTATCATGCATTAACTGAAATAAGGGACCGATTTGCACTTGTAGAGGAACGATGACGTCTGATGCAATCGTCTCAGCATAAATTTGAGCGTTGAGGTTGCCTCTGATCCAAATCAACTCAGTTCTTCCGCCGATCCAAATACCCGCCCATACCATGATGGTTCCACCACTATAAGGATGGACTTCCTGGCAGGATTTTAATCGCTGTTGGCGTCCAGGGGTTCTCCAGTGTCGTATACGTCTTGTATCCGGTCTCATACCAAAACGAGACTCATCAGAAAAGCACACGAAACGCCATTGTTCTTCTGCCCAATTTCTGTGTTCAAGAGCCCATTGATATCGAATCCTACGATTGTGCATTGCTATAGGTGGTACCCGTAGCGGTCTTCGGGAATGAAGGTTCACTTCATGCAAGCGGTTTCTGACTGTTTGGTCGCTAATTAAGTTCCCTGAAGAGTGATGAAGCCTCACGGCTAACATCATGGCGGTTATTGTTGGAGCTCTTCGAGTTAAGATTTGAATGTATCGGTCTTGTCTCCGTGTGGTGCAGCGATACCGTCCTCCATGGCGCTCAGCCACGGTACCAGTGCTTCGGTAACGTGTCCAAAGTCGACTGATAACACTCTGACTTGTATTCAGAGCTAAAGCCACAGTACGTTGCCGGGAACCAGCTTCTATCATTCCCACGGCTCTGAGCATTTCTTCCCTGCTTAAATGACGTCGCCGCTCCATAATAACGTTGGTTTTAATCAGTAGTAGGGAAACAGTAGCACTAATAATGTCTTCAATGCGTTGTATGTTTTTATAGGGAAAATATTGACAGCTGATTTTCATCTTTTACTCGAATTTGATTCACAGTTCCTGATTCAAATTATGAAATGCACCAAAAAGGATCCATATAAATTTATAAAATCATAAATTTATTACAAAGCCACATCTCAATCTCAAGAAATCCGCATAAAATGCTTGATCCCTAGACACTTTTGATGTGTGTATGTTGGGGTCGGCTTCCAGTCTAACCGGATGCCGCTGAATACCAGTATTTTACATGGAGCAACTGCCTATCTAATGTCCACAACCAAGTTACTGGGTATAATACGATACCCCTTGGTAAGACTGGTTGTCAGACTCTCGGGCTTCTGACCACATGACATAGTGTCGACGTAGGGGAAGCCCGGGCAAGACGAATATGTTAAGGGGTACTGCAAATAAAACCACAATCTAATAATCAATAGAACTCTTTGTACTTTTAATTTGTACTATGTTTAATCGTCTTTGAAAAATAATCATTAAAATTCAAAAACTTAAACAATTTCTATAATAATTTTGAGCATTAACAAAAGGTATCAATTATCGGTTTTGCCCGGTGGGGTCGGGCAAAAAGGATAAGTAGAACTAGCTTAGATCAGTGTTCGCATTCATCACAGAAGTAGCTGCCAACTCCTACATAATAAAGTGCAGTCTTTATGCGCCCAAATGCACTGATTACACTGAATCCAATCTTTCGCTAGTGGTTCAGTGTATTTGTCAGCGCACACTAAACCGTAATAATCTGGTTTCGGATTTTTGTGGTGTTGTTTGACTGAGGATATTTTAGTTTTAGTTTTTCTGGGGCCTGCTAACTCAGAAATGGCATATGTAATGGTAGTGGTAACTAATACTTATAATATGCTTGCTCTGAGCAAAACGGAATACCTAACCGTTTTGCCCATATCCATTTTGCCCAACACTCTAATATTAGAAACAAGTGAAAACTTGAATTGTTTTTAGTAGGTAAACAAAAAGTAACGATCACAAATAATACCTAAATAAACGTGCAATTGTCGTGCAATAAAGATGTATTGTAAATTCAATACATCTTTATAGACAACTGATGACTAATACAAAAAGTTTGTGTGCAAACCTTTACAAAAATCGTAACAAAACAACGATAATCCTTTTTTTTCCCTTCCACAACAGATGCACTCGCGTATTGTTTGGGTTGAACTGCCATGGCATTGCCGATCGTATGTGTCACGACTAGAGAAAATGTTAATAGCGCTATCTATTATATGTTTATGGAAAAATCAGTTATTCTTCTTACCCGCACTATGCTTCTTGCCCGGCCTTCCCCTAGACATGTGCTTCTGACTACCAATAACAACTGTCAAAGATCCATGAATGACAGCCGGGACCAACGGCTTAACGTGCTCAGGCTCACGGTATGTAAAGGTCACGCATCCACAGACCAACCGCGGCAAGCGTAGCTTAACCTGATCGATCGACCTGTGCACGGGCCCCTCCAAATACTGCGACACGAGATTTTTATATATAAGAAGATAACATGTTACATGATAGCCAGTCAGCAAAGTGGTGGCTACCTAAGTAGTGGGGCTGACTGTCTATGGTGCGCTGGAACTGATGGAAGTATAATTAAGTATCGTTGTGTTTGCTATTCTATAAGGGGTAAACAAATGGGAGGGGACGCCCCAGTTAGGTAGACCTAGAAGATATAGTGACCTTAAAGGTGATAGAACTCGTGCGTGTATGAGCGAAAACGGAACAAGAGGAGTGTGTACGGATCGTATCAGATGGCATTCTGTAGTTTCGGCCTGCCCCTACGGGAAGATGGTGTGAGTTTATGTTTAATCATTATGTACGTAGATATGTCCTCCAGGACGAGGAGAATATGTGACGTGAAAACGTCTTTTCGCACGATGTAGGTCCTGCCTGGGGGTAGGTTCAATGTTTCGACTGAGAATAAAGCCCCGTATTCATGGTATCTAAACTTTTGTTGAGCAACAGTTGATCAACATTGATGATGTTGATAAGTAACGACAAAGTTGCTGGAAACAAAGTTTATATCAATATGTCTTCTCCTCACTCCGTCTGCGTCAAAATGTTGCCCGAGGAAGTAGTGTTGTTGTGTTCTCTGTATCTACTGTATTGCACATTACTGCCACAAAATACAGAGGGCTACTGCCATGTTAATAAACTCGTTGCAAACACGTCCACACACGTCAACAGTTGTTATAGATGTTGTCGCTGGTCGAGCGAGAACTTGTCAACATGCCGTGATCAACTCTACAACACGCAGTGTTGCCAGCAACATGATGACAGCTACTCTGCAACATGTTGATTAAACTTTGTTTATAAACAAATGTTTACCATGAATACGAGGCTTTCATGTAAGATTTCAATTGCTAATAACTTAGAATCTGTTGGAGTAATTGTTGAGCATACAAAAACTTTTACATACAAGAGATAAGTAATGCCAGTACCAATTTTACTTGCAAATCTACTGCACAGCTACCTGTTATAAAGAAATAGGTACCTACTGTTTCTATCGCGAATATCATAAGCTTGTTAATAACGGTTCTAATTAGCGCAAAAGGCGTCTGATATCTCATACAGGAGCTAATTACCAGAGGCTATATATAGAAGGATCTCTAGAAATTTCTCATTGTGGACGTGCTTCTATAACAAGAAAATGGAAAAGCTGGTTAGTTCAAAAGATTTTCATTTTGTGTATCATTCCATGCATGTTTTATTTTATATCTTCTTGTATTCACGATAAGATGAGAATATGCAAATATACTTTTTTTTTAAATTATTTGGCAAGAGACGGCGACTAGCTTTGCCCTTCTCTTTTCCAATAGCCAATGATTTTGTCCCGCAGATGCTGATACTGCTGTTGTCGCCATGGTTCTCGTGTGCCATGGCTGTGGACGCTGTCAATGACACGGAGCTGCCGGTAAACTCTACGGACCCAAACAAAGATATGTAAGTAGATATAACATATTGCTGATTGAAGTTAATCATGAAATGATGGAGGCTTCATCTTGTCTTTCCAAAGCGGTACTCTTCTTGCATGAGATGGTTTTCTTTAGTAGGGCTATTATTTTAGAGATACCCGTATAAAGCATGTTTACTATTAGGTATGTTTTCATTTTGGCGATTGCGAAAATTGGCTAACACTACAACATTCAATCTCATTTTGATCGAATCTCTCTTGCCCATGATAATGATCAATTATATTTATTTCTGTAAATTGGTTACACATCTAAAATAACTTATGTTTTAAAACTAAATGAATTCGGTGTTTTCTATCCGTCTACTCAGAAAGAAAGACCGTAACAAACTCAGAGGTCACAGTCTCTTTTTAAAATCCCATGCTTGCGGTTACATTACCAAAGTGCCAGTAAAGTAAATTGTACCATAAATATAACTTTGCCTTTCGGATGATAAGATGTCTACCAACTCCTTGCCAAACACTAGTACAGTCCACAGTTGTTTTAGCTCTGATTTTGCATCACTGTGAATAAGGTAGCTGTTGAGTTGCTGCAACTGTCAAGTCTGTTAAAATCACAGTGATCTTAAGTGTCTAAACACACTATGCCGAAGTTACGCGACCGAAGTTCGGCAAGATTACGCCCGCAATGCTATTTAACGCAACGTAATTTCGGCATAATGTGTCGTCAGTAATTCAAATAGCATTGCAGGCGTAATCATGCCGAACTTCGGTCGCGTAACTTCGGCATAGTGTGTTTAGACACTTATTGTTGTTAAAATAAGATTACTGTTGGGTCGCAGCTGTCTGAGGTAAACTAATTGTGAAAGGAGTGTAAGCTTATTATTGTCTGGAATCTAAGTACCTCGAAAATAAATCGTAGCGACTGATCTACTAAGCGAGCGAAAGTGATGCAATTTTTACTTTTGAAACGCAAAAGAAGAGAGATGGCTGTAATGTGCGTGCGCTCGGAATATAACGACGTACTTACGTGCGAAAAAGAACTTACTCCTTGTTTAACAAAATAAATAAATTAAATTTGAAACTACTTTGAGTAAATTCTGATATGATAATTCTCTATGTTTTAAAGTACCTACCTAAATTGCATTGAATAACTCTTAAGCGTTACGCCGCGTTGTCGAAAAAAGTTAAAAAAATGACTTGCAATTTTTTGCATCGAGAAAAATTCATTGAATCGTGTATTATTCCTTTTACCTTAGATTAAAAAATGTCCAGATGGATAGTAGGCCACTGAGAATTGAAGCCAAAAACACGGGGGACAAATGTCCCACGTCGTACGATCCATACGTCAGTCGCCTATGTAACGCTCCCTGCGTAAACTACGTCACGAGTCCGTGTTTTGATATTTTAAAATGAAGGTTTGAGTTGTGAAATGGTGTAGAAATCACACTAAAAAAAAGGAATGTGCCACTATATATCATTTCACAAGTAAGTATTCAATTTCACTTTGTATTTCTTTGTTACCGCATTCTAAATTTATGTAAACAAAAAGTATAACTTGACATTACTGTCACGCCATATTTGTTAAGTGTTGCCAGGGGCATAATTTTTTTTACCCATTATGTGTAACTTTTTAAATCGGATTTTTTGCCGTCACAGTTACCGTTTGTGCTATTTCTGCTTACTACCCATTTAAGTACACCAAAACAACAAACATTTAACTAACTTACAAGCAAATATCACAAAAAGTCGTAACATAATAATTTCTGATATAGTCGCACATGACAAATTACACAAATTAAAGAAATAACGTTGAAACTCAACAACCGTAATAATAAAAAATCATGTCATTACTGTTGATGATATATTTTACGCTAAACGTAAAATACTGAAAATCTCCCACATTTAAGGGTAAATCTCTGCCACTGGTATTACACGCACATTGCACAGAAACGCAATTACGATACGTAATACACTCCCGACCGTGGCGCTCACTCACACATTTATAAAAAAGTGGCTTCACTTAAAACGTTGCGTTTTGTTTCGAACACGGAATCTGGATATTTTTTAATCTAAGCCTTTTACATTATACTAGACCAAAGTTGCTCTATACGAAAATGTTAAATTCCTATTTCACATACTTGACAAGTTACACGAAATAGAAAAACTACCTACATATTTTTAAATATATCACATTAATTAAAACGTTTTTCAGGTACGTTATTCACGCCATGGTGTATCAAGTGGGCATCGTCACAAACAAAACAGACAATGAAACGGCCAACATGAACGCTACGTAAGTTACCATACACATAGAATTTTAACAGTAGGTAGCCTGTGAGGAATTTGAAAAATTGGTTTTTGAAGAAACTATTTCCGTCGCCTTACCTCAAGTGTGCCCCCGTAGTGTATGATAGGGACAGCTGCAGCTTAGACCGAAATTATCACAAAAAATTGTCGAAATCGACGTTCCTTATTCACCTTTTTTCTTCTCGAAAACTGAGCTCGGCTCGGAAAGAGAATGTAAGTTCCTATAAATTTTTTTGTGTTAAAACTTTTCTAATTTGCCTGGTAGTCCTCTAATCACGGCGGTAAAAATGGGGCATTTTTGTAATTTTTAGAGTCATATTTTCATTACTAATTAATTCAAAACAAGAAAATGACAAGGATGTGTTTACAGCAGACCTTGATTTTGTGAAAAAAAAAAATTGTTGCTCTATGGGCATTATACAAAAAGAAAAAAAGCGGAATTTGAATGGAGAATCGCACGCCCTCTCAGGACGTACCCTAACGTCCTCTGCTACAGACGTATTGCCATGTAGATACATACTGATTGAACAGAACATAATGTAGAATGACATCCGAATGGCTAATCTTTGATCATTTGATCACATTTCTTGTTGTCTTATTGCTCGGGTCAAAGATAAAAGTGAAACAAGAAACCTACCTACAGCAAAAAATTCCCGCCGAGGGATCGCTGGCGAATGGATCTACCTCGGTACCTCTTAAAATAGTAACTCAAGGGGGAATAGGGTGTTTCCAGCAACGAAAAAGACAAAGCTAAGCAACGTCTAAATATAAACTTGTATCGATCGCATTATGTCGTAAGATATAAATAGACGCCAACGAGGCACATCCGTAATAATTGAAGCTACAAAAGTACAACACTAGTGCAGGCTGACGATGATCGTTTTCACGTGTGCCGCTTATATGTAACTAGCTTGTGCCCGTGACTTCGGCCCCCGACCCACCGTGTCGCATCGCAAGCTCGCGTTATTATCTGCTTCGTTTTCGCTTAGCGTTCTTTCTGGCTCTTTTTCTTTTTGCCCAGCTCCCAAGGGTCTCAGCGTGATGATAAATAACCAAACGCCTAATTGGGCTAACAAATGCAATTTGATTTTATTCCTGATGTTGATTTCGAATTGAAATATTGAAACGGCCCATCTATGCTACAAAAACCATGGTAACCATGGTAACTGGTCCATTTATAGACGGTTTTTATCGATATAATCACGTAGGGACAGGAACAACGTGTGTTTGCCAATTATTTTGCAAGGACGAGAATTCATCAAAATATTCTAACCATTTTTTGTCTCCTAGTGGCAACCAAGAGGCTGTGACGTTCTTCCAATCCAATGGCTCTCATGGACTGGATTTGAGTAAGATTCCAGCTCCTCTTCTTACCAATGTGACTGCTCAAAGTATGGTGGGAGTAGCACCGATGCCTGTCAATTCGGAGAACGCTCCAAACGCGCTACCTTGGAGCACTCTGAATCATTTAACCAATATGTCACCACATTCTGCATTAACAGGTAGGTAAATATTTTAACAGAAAACTCATGGGATCTACTCGCTTAAAAAATCAATCTTTCTCAAAATTACCAACCTTTTTGTAGTACAAACTCTTTTGAGAATAGTTGCAAAAAAAAACTGGCATTTATTGCAGAAAATAATTTAGAAGATGCCTTAAAAGTTTTACTTTTCAGGATTTTTTATTTTCGTAACATAAGGCTATATTTAAAACAAAAACAGCCTGTTTTATTCGTGTACCATAAAACCTTTTTTGGATCGTTTTATAAAAAATCGTGAAAGAATGAAATACATGAGATTAACCTGACCAGTTTGTCCGGGGTACCCTAGCTTAGTAACTGCGATCAAAATAAGTTTTGTGCACGTTTGTTTCTTCGCAAAAAATTGTGCATTTAAGCACAAGACATAAAAATACTTTGTACATTTTACAATTCTCATTCACCCTATTGAGTTCAGTACCTACTTTTACCTGTAATTGTGTATTTAAATGCATCCTCATCATCTGCCTAGCCTTTTTCCAACTATGTCGGGATCGGCTTCCAGTCTAACCGGATGCCTCTGAAGTCTGAATACCAGTGTTTTACATGTAGCGAGTGCCTATCTGACCTCCACAACACAGTTACTGGGTAATACGATACCCTTGGTAAGAATGGTTGTCAGACTTTCAGGCTTCTGACTATATACCCGTAGTGACTGTCAAAGATTCAGGGATGACAGCCGGGACCAACGGCTTAAGGTGCTTTCTGAGCCACGGAGGGGTCTCGGTAGGTAAAGATAGTCCCCATCCACACACCAACCACGGCAAGCGTAGCTTACACAAAGTAAAGCGCCTGTCAGGGTTCGAACCTATGGCGAAATATGGGTACCTACACCTACTGTAGTGTAGGTTTGAGCTCGTGCTGACATTTTAAAAGTGCTTTTTAGGGTTCCGTTGCCAAATGACAAAAAACGGAACCCTTATAGATTCGTCATGTCTGTCTGTCTGTCTGTCCGTCTGTCTGTCTGTCTGTCTGTCCGTCCGTATGTCACAGCCACTTTTCTCCGAAACTATAAGAACTATACTGTTGAAACTTGGTAAGTAAATGTATTCTGTGAACCGCATTAAGATAAAAACAATAAATTTTGGGGTTCCCCATACTTAGAACTGAAACGAAAAAATTTTTTTTTCGTCATACCCATACGTGTGGGGTATCTATGGATAGGTCTTCAAAAATGATATTGAGGTTTCTAATATAATTTTTTTCTAAACTGAATAGTTTGCGCGAGAGACCCTTCCAAAGTGGTAAAATGTGTCCCCCCCCCCCCCGTAACTTCTAAAATAAGAGAATGATAAAACTAAAAAAAATATATCATCATATATTTTTACCAATAACAATACAATACCATGTAAACTTCCACCGAAAATTGGTTTGAACAACTCAAATATAAAAATAATAAAAAAAACATTTAATTTCATAAACATAAACCTTATTCATAAACCCGGATGTTACGGAACCCTCGGTGCGCGAGTCCTACTCGCTCTTATCTGGTTTTTTTAGTTTCTAAATCAGGAGCGTAAAATAAAGGATTCGGTAAATAATTTCCGAAAAATAAAGGAAAGCCAACCTCCTTTGATATTAACTTTAACTAAAACTGGCAATTATTGCATAAAATAATGAAGATGCCATTAAACTTTTATTTGTAATGTTTTTTTCTTGTGACAAATGGCTTCAATACATTATTATTTTATTAAACCAGCCTTTTATTTTTGTTGATTTATTGCAAAAGAACAGTGAAACCTTTTTGTTCAGCATTAAAAATCTTCCATCATAGTAGGTCGGTCCATCAGAGGATCTATATTCTATAATATAATTATTTAACCTAGACTATGCTGACGAAAGCAATGGATCAACGTACTTCTCGTAACGAAGAATTTTAACTATTTATAAACCGCAACAATTTTTTTATTTTTTATTTCAGGTTCAGAACCTCTGAAAACTTCAAAGAGATCAATCCGCAATATTGATATAATGGATGACAAAGACACACCTTTTAATGAATTCTATAAAAGTTTATTTAAGAGGGAGGTGCCTGTCGGCAAGACGCCTGTGGCGATACACAGCGGTGCAGCGGTCATCCCACAGTCAGCCGGGGTTCAGTCCATTGGCATCCCATCTCTACTCACCCTTAACAACAACATGTCTAACATCCCAGTGCCCATACCCAACACTTCAGTCGTGCATTACTCTAAAATTAACACCCTTGTGACTAAGCCTTAACTTTTACTTTACTTTATGATTTTATACATATTTTAGGAATAAGTTAAATAAATATTGTAATTGAGTTAAATATAGGTAGTATTGTAAATTTTCTTCTTAATACATAAAGTTTGGCTTGTCAACAATTAACCCCATAATTATTTGTATTAACTTTACCAAGAATAACGACTAACCGAGAACATTGTAAGAAAGTAACAATCTCGATGTACCCACGTAGTCTACCTAGGCACTGAAAAGTTAATTTATGTACCTAAAGACAATTTACCGATAATTTATCAACTGGTTAGTATTAATAAAGCCATGAAAGTATTCCCTGAAAAAAACTTTTTGGAGCCAAATCACAATGTCTGGAGGGGTTGTTCACAAGCTACGCACGCGCCAACCTGACGCATGCGCGGTCCTAATTTAATGATTTGTCGCACCTCGGCCCAAGTCCCTGCCACTAGCTAGGTAACATTAACTTTAATTCTACAAGGCGATCATGCCGCTCCAGTTATCACCGTTATAGCACCAACAAGTGAGGCTGAGCCGGGATGAGCTCACCCAAACTCAGTGAACGATGCCCCAGCACGATGAGCAACGGAAAAAAACTTCTCGCCAATGACTCGAAAGAGGACTCCTTGGACAATTCTGTGAGTACTTTTTATTTAAAATATATTTCTGAAAAGCTGTGCCTTTGTTTTAAAGTAGGAATTAAGCGATCAATAAATAATTAAAGATGAAACTATCCTTTGTGCCAAGCTACATCGATGGGGTCAATAAACTTTGTCCGACCTACTGCAAAATAAGTTAAATAAGTAGGCAATATTGGATACTTATATGTAATTATGTATGTATACATTAGTGCATAACGTATCACAAAATAAACGTTATCAGCTTGCTTGTTATTTTGAGACCTATCTTGTTGGTGACATATTTTATAGTCTAATAGTGTAGGTACTCCAATATTCCCATACTGTAAAATCTACCGTTAAATTATCTACATTCCATTTACCGTTACCGTAAATAATTACAACATTGTTTCAGATTAGAGAATCTATAAAATCTGAGAGACCAGGGAAGAATGAGGAGGACTGGCGAAGGCGCACCATCATAATTGAAAAGAAAAATGGCAGCTACGGGTTCACGCTGCAGAGCTATGGGATACATTACAAAAAGGTACGTCTTTTTATTTCAGTACTGAAAGTAGGACCTATAGCTTTAATATTAACCTACCTTCATTGTATCCAAGCATTAGCAAGTTTACACAGCGAATTATTAAAACACTTTACAGCTCTAAGTTTGTCTTTCAGATTGTTTGAAAACTTTTGCGTGAAGTATAGTGTTACTACTACCCAAAAGCAGCACGATATAATCAATTTAATGGAGTATCTGTTTATCTACAGGAACAAGAAATCGAAGTAATTACGTACGTGGACCACGTCGAGACGGATGGTCCAGCTGCTGCAGCGGGGATGCGTGAGGGTGATGTCATCCTGTCCATCAACGGCACGGACGTTGAGCGCGCCGACCACGCTGCCATCGTCGACGCCATTAACAGCTGTGACTCCAGAATGCGCATGGTCGTCATCTTCGAAGACTGCGTCAGAAAAGTAGAGCTACACCTCAAATACATCAACCTCCAACGAACCCTGCAATCTAAAATGCGGGAACTGGAACAGCTCACCGTTCGAGAAAGACAAATGTTTGATTGTAACTGGAAGACGCACAGTTTGCCCTCTCAAAAGAAGAAAACTTCCCCATCTGATGTGATTTCAGACAACGAAGAGAATAACATCGGGGAAAATATAAACAACACGTATTGTAGACCGACGCTTTCCAGTGAGAACGTGACGGCCGCTAAACCTCCGCAGCCCAACGTGTTCATGTATCAATACCTCGATCCGCGCTACGGTGCGTGCCTGATACAACCCAACCTACGCACCGGGAGCTTTGTCATTACTGTGGGCTCCCCGAGGAACAGGCGCGAATGCCATCACTATGTTGTAAAAACACCAGGTCAGGAATGTCACAGAGCCTCAGAGAATTACAAACCAAGTAGTGGGAAACACAACAAAGTCCACAGAAGCAGTCATAGCCACGGATGCGCTCCATGCATGCCTGCTTACAACAATCAAGATGCTAACAGTCTCGAAGCTTACGACCTCGCCAGTCCCTGCTGCGATCCGCATTGCGTGCCCAATACAAGGAAGAAAATGAGAAGAAAGAGAGAATGCTCCAAAGAACACAAGAGGAAAGAGAAATGCCAACAAGTTGACAAATCCACACAGAAGCCGGACAGTGGTTCTCACATGCGGACTAAGAAAGTTTGTCAATCGGGACACTGCTCGAATCGCTATCGATACTTAACAACAGAGTCCACACAGACGAGCCAGTGCAGCCTTCAGTCGTACGCGACGAGCAATGCCACCGTGCCGTGTGATAATTCAGCTTCCAGTTATAGTACTTCTTTAAGCAGCGATACACTCTTTTGGGATAATGATAGGACAGAAAATAAGTCATCGCCCAAAATCCAGTACCAGAGCAGTCATCAACACGTGAAACCGAAGTCATGGGATAATTTAACGACTAAAGCATTTGGAGGTTATGGATTTGGGTATGGCTACTTAGATACTGCGACGAAACAATCAAACCGGTCCAAGAGTCACGGGCGTAACCACAGCAGCCGCAGCACGCAGAGCCATCATGAGTACCAACACCACTCGCAAGAGAAACACGCTCACAGACAGAGCGCCCCGCACCACTGCTCCGTGTATACGAGGAGTCACAGCCACTGCCCTCCGACCAAGTCCACGGAGAGCCTCATCATGGTGCCCAAGTTTCAGTTGGAGAGCAGCGGCTCTGAGAGCAGGCTTGCTTGTGAGTGCGTCGAGTCCATCGATTACTACCGCCGAGTGAGCAACAGCAAGAGCCCCGCGGACCAGCACTCGGCTGCGTACTACACGCAGCACTTCATCTACCCCACGCACTCGTACAAAAAGAAGGACCCCAACATAAGCTCAGAAATAACGAGACTTTAAAATGAGTGAGATTTAATAAGCAATAATCTTCTATAATAATAGTAACCATCACTGCTCAACAACAAGCCTGTAAAGATAACTTGGAGCCAATTTGTCATTTTGATGTAGATGTTAACTGTAATTTTACCAAGTCCGCCATTAACCGCTTTTTACCTACTGATTAATAGTTTTTTTATAATAAATAAATATCAAGCAATTCATTATTTTTATTTTAACATACTTATACCTTCGTATCGATATCAAGATTGACGTTTCTTACACAAACGAGCCCAAAATTGTTATTTTCATGGTTGATGCGTCTCGTTGATCTATCTTTAACACTAAGTTAAAGATACCTATAGCTAGGGCTGCCATCACCTAAATTACGGACCTCGGATAAAAAACTTCAAAATGCCCGGACATTTGGGTGAAAAAAAAAAATCCCCGGACTCCCTCGAAAAAAATTCAAATAAAATAAAATCGTTAAGTATCATTTTTTTTTTCTTATTTATAGAATATCAACTTAAAGCTCAACAATACAAATGAAACGCTTAATTTATTAAACCATTATACATTCTTCTCTATGTGAGAGGTATTCTGGTAACAAAAATAATTAGGAACGCTCTTCATAATAGGCATCAATGAAAATAAAAAAGTAAATCAAAAGCAAATTATGAATGAGGGATTTTCTTTTTCTTTTTTTTTAACGCTTCCCTAGTCGCTGGATAGATGGCGCTGAACTTGGTAAGTTACTGCAAGGAACGGAACATCACATAATTTTTTTATTAATTCACTTGGATGTAATTTTGAGATCGTAAAACGAAAGCAAACGAAACTGTCACCCAACGAGCGTATATGACGTGACGCAATGTTTTTTTTCCCAAGCGTTTTGACTTTGGCACCTAGTAACGTAGTCAGTTCAACGCCATCTTCAGGGTTCTTGGAAACTATGTTTTTTTTTTAATACTCAAAAGAAAAACCTCTCATTGTCACGAGCGCGGAGCGCACGGGTATGTTTGCCGCGCGGCGAATTTTTAACTATGATTTATGCTTTAATTTATTGCAAATCATTCAAAGTCAGATTTCCCCTAACACAGAAAGTTTCCGGGTTTCTCCCTTTGGGGCCCCCCGCCCGGACGCTCCCCGGACGCCCACCAAACTAGGACAAATCCGGGGAAATCCGGACGGATGGCAGCCCTACCTATAGCGATCAAAATGGGTTCAGCGGTTTAGCCATGTAAACGTAATAAACAGACACTTTCGCAATTATAATATTAGTAGTGATAACAATAATATTGTTGCGGCAACTTAGTTATTTTTATTTTAACATACTTATACCTTCGTATCGATATCAAGAATGACAATACTTACACAAACGAGCCCAAAATTGTTATTTTCAGCGTTGATGCTTCTCGTTGATCTATCTTTAACACTAAGTTAAAGATATCTATAGTGATCAAAATGGGTTCAGCAGTTTAGCTATGAAAACGTAATAAACAGACACTTTCGCAATTATAATATTAGTAGTGATAACAATAATATTGTTGCGGCAACCTAACCTGAATATAATAATACTAATAATTGTACATATCCAATAAGTAATCGAATTAGGCTCCGCCTGATAATATTAACTGCCTAATTATGTAATTAAGGACGCTCTGTTTTTTTAAATACAGTGTATATTAATTAATCGACGAGGGGTTTTCGGTGGACAGTAGTACGAAGAGGAGAGGAATCCTATTCTGCCGTCATAAAGAAAAAGGGCACAACTAACATTTTTTCCAAAATTGAGTACTTACAAAAAACTGTCATATGCGCCTTTTTTTCTGATTCCAATTATGTATTATAACTCAATTTTGAAAAAGATGTTAGTTTTGCTCTTTTTAGGGTTCCGTTACCACAATGGTAAAACGGAACCCTTATGGTGAGACTAAGTCTGTCTGTCTGTCTGTCACAGCTGGATATTTCAAGAACTATCTATAAATAATAATATATAATCATAATAATTTATAATAAGTATGTATATAATGAAATAAAGAAAATAATAATTTATTTCGGATTCATCCTACGATTACATCCATATTTGTTAGTACGATTGCGAGCTTACAAACTAGTGTTAGTAATAATAAATATTGATTGACATTTATAATTCTAATTTAATTAAATAATATACAATAATAATAACAATTTTATCCTATTTAATTAAACAGTAGGTAAGTGGCAAGTGGCAAGTCCGGGTGGACTCCCCGATGATGGTGACAACTTGACAACTCATTATATGACTGCGTGCAGCCGTATCCAGCCAGCCAACATCGTAGAGTCCCACCGATCCACCAGCGCGCGCAGGATGGTGTTGGAATTATCGCGCGTGCGGCGCATGATAGAAGTGCATCGTTTGCGCATGATGGCCGCAAAGTCGTCTGTGTGAGCCGCCGCGAACATCGCGGAGGCGCTGCAGTGGCGCGGCAGCCACATCAGCACCCGGAACGCGTTATTGTATTGCACGCGCAGATCGCTGCATGTCCGCTGTGTATAGTTAACCCACAGGCTGCAGGTGTAAAAGGACTGAAAGTACGCTTTAAAAAGCGCAACTTTGACAGTCCGAAAACCTGCGGGCCAACATGCGTTGCATCGGGCAGACAGTACTCTGCGCTCCCTTTCCATATCTACACTGTCCTTAAGGTCCCCAGTGACCCAGTGGCCCAAATATTTAAATTGCTCGACTTTGTTAAGAGCAAGGTGAAATTCGGAACGAATGAGTATCGTTTGCTGTCCGGCCTGTAATCCATTATTTCACTCTTTCTCGTGTTGTTTTTGAGCTCATGAGTCACCGCATAGGACTCACAAATTTTCAGGAGCCTTCGTAAGGCACCAATCGAAGGGCTCAGCAGCACCATATCGTCTGCGTAGCTGATGTTATTCACACACTCCATCTATATGACACCCGATGCCGAAGCTGCTGAACTCATCGATCAGTCGGTTGTCGTACAGGCTGAAGAGCGTGGGAGAGGTCAGCCCCCCCTGCCTCACCCCACATTCCAGCCTGTACTCCCCCGAGAGAGCACCTGCCCATTTTGACAATGCTATCAACTTGAAATTTGGAATAGTTTTAGCTGACGTTTGCCCAACTATTTTGCAAATAAGAAAAAAATATATATATGTATATTTTTTGCAACAGGGACTGAAAGGGGGTCTGAAAAATTCGGAGTGGGGCTACTAGGGCATGTGGGGTATCATATGAAAGAGCGCAGTTTGCACGTTCTCAAACATTTATTCTTGTTTTTTAGGACGCATAGTTTTCGACTTTTGATGAAAAATGTAAAAAAATATACCCCCCTTATCTCCGAAGTTTGCAAAGAGAAAAATCTAATATAATTGTATGTGGTAGAAGTTATTTAAAGATTACAGGAAAAATAAAATGAAATCTGTAAATAGCACACTTTTTCAGAAATCATCAACAAAAATACATTAGTTCCACTATCGGTCAAGAGATGACGCTGACAGAAAACTGCAATATTTTATACCACAGTGCACACAGCACAGTGTTAAAATTCTGACGAATATAGGCCTTGCCGATAAAAATTTGAAAACATATGATGTTACGGAACCCTCGGTGTGCGAGTCCGACTCGCTCTTGCCCGGTTTTTTTTTGTAAAAAAAGTTGTTTGTAGATAATATTAAGTATTATCAAAAACAATAAGACATGTTATTAACAATTAGATAGGTATCTAAGTACTTTATTAGTGTCTTGAATGAATTTGTGAACACGATAGAGACCTACTTAAAAATAGAAGCAGATTGAGGCCGGTTATCAAAAGTTTATTGTGTAAATAGTGACTTATAAAATAAACGCCAAAAAAAATGTGTAGCACCAAATAATTAGGTTGTAACATTATCTTTCGTTAAGAGTCATACTTCCTCAATCTTCAAGCTAAACTGTGGCAAATTCGCTTGCTATCGCCGAATTTAGGTGGGTGAACTTATATCTAGTGCGGGTTGTGAGTTAGGCCAAGGGTCAGATGGCGGACAGTGCGCCTGCGCCGGCGGCGGAGCGGCAGAGCATCGGCGCGCACCATCGCAGGCATGCGTCCAGTCGCGCAGCTCGCCCGGCCGCGGCCCGCGCGCACGTACTTCCTCGTTGCCGCTTTTCTTCTGCTATTGTACTCCACTACCACCACAGCGTCGCCGCAAGTAAGAATTTTATATTTTAATTTTCTGTTCTCAGAGACAAAAGTGATGTGTGATAACTTCCTTCTAATGGTGAGATTAACTTGATCAGTTCAATTGCACTAAGCGTGATGTTTAATATCCATTTATTTTCAGCAATATATTGTGTGCAAAGATTTTAATTCCCACCGGTGCTTAACATTGCAAACCGAATTCAAACATGATGTGGCTGGCGCAAGAGAACTCTACTCAGAATCTTTACCTAACAACTGCTTCCTCAGCAATACAAAACCTCATCCAGGATCAAAACAAACTATTACGGTAATTTAAATTTTTTTTATAAGTGTTTTTCATAAACTGATATAATTGCTTTGCGAACTACTGAATCTCGTTGTGCGTTATGGATAAGGCGGTAAAAGCAGTTAAAGCTTTGCGATATTTTATTGTTCTTTGCGCACCAAATAGAATTCATATTATAAAGACGCTATAATTCCTGCATGTAGATAGTATTTGAGATAAGCAACCAATAAATCTAACAGTACCTAATGAAGTCATAAATAGTAACAATAAATAATATCAGATGCCCTGAGTCAGGCGACGACTAGCTTGTGACCCAGTTAACATGAAATAGGAAGGCACTAATAACTTATCAATTCTGTTTTAAACGTAACGGTTTTGTTCTTCGAGAAGATTACTTCTGCGGAAGCATAAAAACATATCTGCTGATATTTAATTTAAATGTAGGTTAGCAGATTAATTAAGGAACGATAGCAATGGAAGTCCAACATTAGAAAATATTAATGCCCTAGTTGTTCCTCCGGTATATCTTTACTCCGATTGATGCAATAATATCGCCTCTGTTAGGTACTTAAATACTTAATTGCCTAAAAGTGGGTGTGCTCTATCTATAGGTACAGCTCTGCCTTACCCTTCGGGGGATACAGGCATAGTGGTCTGTTGTGTCGTGAAGAACCAGTCATAGACAAGTTGCCTATTTCACGGAATAGAATAGACATTTATTTTGCGGAATCTTTCCGTAACTATTTGTTTTTAAAAGCTTTTTGTTAACTTGCTTCTTTCGTATGTTTTTCTTTTATAGGTATTTTATATTCTTACCTAAGTTGATGGACATCGTATGCTCATTGAAATTTATTATAAAAACGATCACCTTAGGATTAATTTAACCCATAAAATATATCTTTTGATTTATTTTCATTATGTTATGCACACCTTACTTTATGTTTCATTATTTTCCAACTGTAGATACGATTTATTGCCTGTCATTATTTGAGTTCTAAGAGGCAATCTTAAGTTAGATTTATTGTTAGGCCGCTATCCCACTGGCGTTTTACGAGCTTTGGCGCTTCTGCAACATCTGCGCTGCGTCAACGTTGTGGAGACGCGACGTTAACGTCGCGAGTTTCTATATAGTGGCAAGCGTTACATCCGCTGAAAGCAACGTTAACGTCGCACACATGCTGCGATTTGAGGTGTATAATCAGAGACAAAATGGATTCCGACGAGGAAACACTACTGTTGGCTTTGCTACTTCGACGAAAATTACGTAAAAGAAAAAGAAAGTGTCATCGCCAATTTTGGTATAAATCGATATTATTTTGGGAAAATCGTGGTTGTACCTGTTAGCAAAAAAACGCAAGAAACTCGCGACGTTAACGTCGCGTCTGCGCAATGTTGGCGCTTTACCACTAGAAACTCGCGACGCACGTTAACGTCGCGTCTGCGCAATGTTGGCGCTTTACCACTAGAAACTCGCGACGTCAACGTCGCGTCTGCGCAATGTTGGCGCTCTACCACTAGAAACTCGCGACGTTAACGTCGCGTCTGCGCAACGTTGGCGCTGCGCAGATGTTGGAGAAGCGCCAACAGTCGTAAGACGCCAGTGGGATGGCGGCCTTATCCACATGATTTAAGCTCAGGGGCTTTTATCGTCATCCAACTAATATTAGGCATGAAGAAGTTTGTGAGTTTGTTACTTAATCACGCTTTAATGGATTACACAGCTTGAATCCTCTGCTAGGGACTAAAAAATGGATACTTTGACTTGGTTACCTACATGAAGTACCCAGTTCTCTTCACTACGATGTGAGTGAAAACGCGGACAAGAAGCCTAGGACCTAGAAGTATACTATAATATACATATATAGGTATACTACTGATCTTCAAAAAAATTTTTCCTGAAATTTTCCCATGTTTTAATAGTTACCTATACTTACTGCTATTCGGGTCGTAGACAAATCCAACAAATCAAAATCATAAAAATCGGTCCAGCCATTCTTGAGTTAAAAATGGTGTAACTAACCCGTTTTATTAGGGTTCCGTAGTTCCTAAAAGGGACCCTTATAGTTTCGTCATGTCCGTCCGTCTGTCTGTCTGTCTGTCCGAGGTTTTGCTAAGAGACCGTTAGTACTAGAAAGCTGTAATTTTGTAGGAGTGTGTATATCAATAACGCCGACAAAGTGGTAAAATAAAATTTTGGTAAACATTTTTTTTAGGGTAGCTCCTCTACATGTGAAGTGGGGATGAATATTTTTTTCGTTGTCTACGCCATCGTGTCGGGTATCGTTTAATAGATCTTCTAAAATGACTTGGGGGTTGCTATTATTATTTTTCGATTTAATGCTCCATTTACGAAATATTAAACTTTAAAATGCAAATTTTTGTTCCAGTAGGGCGTCCCCCCCTCTAAAAGCTAAACTGCTGGCTTGAAAAATCTGGAATACACGATGATAGTGCATTTCATGAATTTTAAAGGAAAACTATAGCGGTTAAGATAACTTTATTAGTTTAGCAGTAACAGTCGTTGAACTTGTTGCATAATTTTGCACCAAATATAAAATCCTTAGCATTAATCCTATAAAGTGACTAAGATGAAGTAGTTGCTTGTTTATGACAGGTAAAGACTTGCATTAAAACAATTTATGAAATAAAAAAACCATAATGAATTATCATAAGTTTCACAATACTGCCTCTAGATGGCGCTGTACCAACGGGTTATGCTTTCATTCGAGAAGTCACAAACGAACTTTGTTTGATTTTCGAATTACAATTTTGTGAAATGAAAATACCTTGGCAGCAATCGTACTCTTATTTTTTAGCTTTACAAGGAAGAAAGTGGTTCTTATTAGTTAATGTCTAATCTGTTTAAATAATTATCTTCGAAAATCAATATTTTGTTGTGTTTATTATCGCTATTCAATAACAGATGGCGTTGTGCCGTGACGTCACTTTTGTAGAACGCAGTGTTAAGATTTTCTTGCAAGGTATGACCTCCATGGTTAGGTACGTTACGCGTTAAAGTTTTGTTTTACTCTGGACACCCTTGTCATATATTGTTATTATAACCATTAACTCCTAATATCTTTACAGAATAAAGGACAACATAATCGTACTAAGTACTAACGAATAGTGACAACGGGCTACTACGGAACCCTACACTGTGCGTGACCCGACACGCACTTGGCCTGTTTTTTATTTAATCATTAATAAGATAGATAGATATATAGGTACTGTAGAAGTCAGTATGTGGTAGTACCTACTCAAATGATTTTATTTGCATATTTCAGTAAGTCCTATAATAAAAGTTGTTCAGTCCCTTTCTTTATCTAGCATAGTATAATAATAGTAGCTTACCTACTGTGCGACTCTTATAACTGGATGCATGAAAGTTAAATTCTGCATCAGTTTCTTTTAACTGATTTTGATCAATGTTATAAAATGTTACAACCTCGTACCTAATATTTATTATGATCGAGCTTGAGTTCTAAGCGTAGGCATTTTTCTTTATCACGCATGTATAATTAGGAGATAACTTCTTTTTGTCAAGGTTGACCGTGTTCCCTTGGCCTATGTTTCACAATTACATTATCGTAAATGGAACAAAGAAAACGTCTTATTATGTCAAGGCAATCTAACACTCAATGAGTTATACTTACATGAGTAATATATTGTTTCTGAATCAGGTCACAACTTTTGGTAATGGAGCAACTCGACGTTTGTTCTGCAAATCCTTAGTTGTGGGGGTGTTGGATGGGAGAACTTATGAAAAAGTATTGGAAGGTTTCCAAAGGGATCGTCGTGATGCATCGTATTCTCCTCGAGGACGATACCGAGGCCAGACTCAGTCGCAATACCTAGCGATAGACCGTGGAGGTGGCAAAGATGAAGGAAAGGCTGAGGCTCATTCAGCCGCTGATTCGTCCAGGGCGACCGTCGGTACGTACCGTGTCCTATAATAACAATGCGAATATTAAAATGTACCATGAAACAAAAATCAAATACAATAATGTCATTCCCATTTCAGTTGGAAACAGCGGCATGGGACAAGCCCAGAGTCAATCAATGTATGATCCAAGCTGCGAGGACTGTCTGGGTCGAACTGACTTAGGAGCAGAAACTCTAAAACGTCGACCAGGTGATATGTATGTATCTTCTTTTACGAGTTTTCCAACATCGTTTTTATACAGTCCATCACAATGTTTGGAATAGTTAAATCCAAAAATGAGCTTAGTTGTTTTGAGTAGATTTTTTTATCTTCTTACGAAATATACAGGGTGTCCCTGGAAGTATGGATCAAATCGAATAGGGGCGTGAGCAAGGTCATTTCCAGACTTTTTAACCCTGAGAATGTCGGTGAATTTTTTTACGGTTCAAAAGTTATGACAATTTTTTTTTCAATCACTTCGCATAGTGATCAAAAAAAATATTAAAAAAACTATCAGGGCTATCTAAAAAAATTAATTGACAGCCCTGATTGTTTTTCTTTACCTTGCCCACGCCCCTATTCGATTTGATCCATACTTCCAGGGATCCATACCCTGTAGGGCCTGTATATTAGGACTATCATCTTACATTAGTGTTTGATTTGGAAATACTCGTTTTGCATATCATATTTATTCAATTTATAGACTATTCATATCTATGTTATGGATGCTACTAATTGTACGCGTGGTAACCATGGCCTTAGGTAGAGAACTATTTGTTTATTCAAATAATTAATGAGAAGGCTTAATGTATTGTAAGTATTAGTTATAAATATAAAAATGTTTCGCAATGCAGCTTATCCTATTATGTATACAAAGTAATACTTAGTGCACACGAATCCGTGAATATTTAGTGCAGGGTAGGTTCAATATGACCCGGTTAAGTATATCATTGTTGTAGAGTTGTGTGTTTATTGGTGTTAAAGGGAGGATATACTATTTATAACGTACTAGCAGCGCCCCGCGGTTTCAGCCCCATAAGTTTCGATCCCGTGGGAATATTGGGATAAAAAGCAACCTATGTGTTAATCCAGGAAATGGTCTATCTATGTGCCAATTGTCATCCAAATCTGTTCAACGGTTTACGCGTGATTGAGTAACAAACATCCAAACATCTTCACTAACTTTCACATTTATAGTATTAGTAGGATTATTGTATGAAACCTCATTTTGCGGAAAAGGGCGAATATTGAAGAACATACCTTAATAGTAAGGTTCTTCAGAAAGGTCAAATGCGTAGTACTCGAACCGGCGTACGTATATGACCAGCCGGTCGATTCTGCAAAAATCTCACTGTGAAAACTTAGGTGAAGTGTTTGTTTTTGCTAGGAATTGACACTATTGACAGCTCACTCCACGCTCACTTCACCTAAGTTTTCACTGTGAGTATTTACAGAATAGCACCGCAGATGTATAAACGTAAACGAACCAAAAGAAGTATGTAAGGATGGTAGTATATGGCGTGCTGTACTTTCTGCAGACTGCTATGGTAAGAAGGCGTGACTTTCTGTATGTAGGTATACTGAACTATAAATAAGTAACCACATGTTCTTTATTGCCTACTACTTTTACTGTTAGTGATAGCTTCAACTTTGTGGTTATGGGCGTGTAGGACTTGTCTACGTAAATGTTAATCTTTTTTTTATATTAATAGTAAGTCAATATATTAAATAATTATTTCAGATCCAATCAGGGCGGCTCGCCAGGAAACACTGGATTCGATAACGGGCCCAATAGGCTTGGAGGAGTAGGCCCTGGTCAAATAGTCGATCCCAGAACCGGTTATGGAGTAAATCAAGGCGGGGCACCTGGCGGAGATTATGGTCGATATGGACAACCTGGTGTAAACGGGGGCTTTGGTCCCGGTAAAGATGGCACACAAGGGGGTTCCAATTTATACCCTTCACGAGGTAATCAACCAGGTACAATCAATAATGGAGGTTTAGGACCAAACGGTCAATCAGGTTTTGGGAACAATCCAGACGGCACGCCATTTGGAATGCGACTACCAATTATGCACGGTTCGACAGGAATACCAAATGGAAGTAACAATGGAGGTCAAGGGGGTAACATGGGAAATCAACCTGGAGGTATACCTGGTACACCATCTTACGGGACAGGCCAACCTGGCACCGGCGATGGCACACATGGTGGTTCTAGACCTGGCATCCCTGGGACATACACTGGTACTTCTGGTGGACCACAAGGCGGTTCTATACCTGGGATTCCTGGAACGTACACTGGTTCTACGGGTGGACCTCAAGGCGGTTCTATACCTGGAATTCCCGGGATGTACACTGGCACTTCTGGTGGACCACAAGGCGGTTCTATACCTGGGATTTCTGGGACGTACACCGGCTCTACGGGTGCACCACAAGGGGGTTCAATACCTGGAATTCCTGGGACTTTCACTGGCACTTCAAGTGGACCACAAGGCGGTTCAATACCTGGGATTCCTGGGACATACACTGGTACTTCTGGTGGGCCACAAGGAGTTTCAATACCTGGGATTTCTGGGACGTACACTGGTACTCCTGGCGGGCCACAAGGCGGTTCAATACCTGGGATACCTGGGACATACACTGGTACTTCTGGCGGGACACAAGGCGGTTCAATACCTGGGATACCAGGGACGTATACTGGCACTTCTGGTGGTCCACAAGGCGGTTCGATACCTGGGATTTCGGGGACGTTCACTGGTACTTCTGGTGGACCACAAGGCGGTTCCATACCTGGGATTCCTGGGACGTACACTGGCACTTCTGGTGGGCCACAAGGCGGTTCCATACCTGGGACTCCAGGTACATACACTGGTGCTACGGGTGGGCCACATGGTGGGAATGGTAACATATTGCCAGGTAATCAAGGGTTTGGACACAGCCCAGGTGACCAAAACGGTGGGGGAAATATGCCACCAGGTTCCTTGACTCATCCTCAAAATGGGGTTGGAAGTTATGGTCCAACTCAAATCGGCAGACCGGGTAATACCGGAATATATCCGACTGGCACCCAGAGTGGCTATCCAGGACAATCAGGGCAACAAGCTGGTGGAAATTGGCCATTATTACCAGGGCCAATTCTAGGTGCTGATGGTGTTAATTATTATTGTTGTGGTGTAGTACAAGGATCTGGTGGGCCAAGTTCGACAGGGAGTCAAGGCCCAGGTACCGGAGGAGGACAAGGGCCTGGTGGAACATACGGCCCTGGAGGTCAATATATTCCTGGCAGTCCTGGAAGTCAGCTTGGACCAGGCACTGGAGGCGGTACCGGTGGAAAATACGGTCCTGGCACTGGAGGTGGAACAGGGGGACAATATGGTCCTAATGGTCCCGTCACAGGCGGCGGTACCGCTGGACAATATGGTCCAGGAGGTCCTGGCACAGCAGGTGGTAATGGTGGACAGTATGGCCCGGGCACAGGAGGTGGTACTGGTGGACAGTATGGCCCGGGCACAGGAGGTGGTACTGGTGGACAGTATGGCCCGGGCACAGGAGGAGGCACTGGCGGACAGTATGGCCCGGGCACAGGAGGTGGTTCTGGTGGACAATACGGTCCAGGCACTGGAGGCAGTACTGGTGGGCAATATGGACCAGGCTCTGGAGGTGGTACCGGCGGGCAATTTGGTCCTGGCACAGGAGGCGGTACTGGTGGGCAATATGGTCCTGGAGGAGGTACCGGCGGTCAGTATAGTCCTGGTGGTCATGGCACTGGAGGTGGTACAGGCGGGCAATATGGTCCTGGCACAGGTGGTGGTACCGGTGGCCAGTATGGTCCTGGTGGTCACGGCACTGGAGGTGGCACAGGCGGACAATATGGTCCTGGTACTGGAGGTGGTACCGGTGGACAATATGGTCCTGGTACTGGAGGTGCAACCGGCGGTCAATATGGGCCTGGTGGTACTAGCACGGGCGGTGGTCCCGGTACCGGAGGAGGTACCGGCGGTCAGTATGGTCCTGGTGGTCACGGTACTGGAGGTGGTACAGGCGGACAATATGGTCCTGGCACAGGAGGCGGTACGGGTGGACAATATGGTCCTGGTGGTCAAGGTACTGGAGGTGGAAACGGCGGGCAATATGGTCCGGGCACGGGAACTGGCACCGGTGGACAGTATGGTCCTGGTACCGGAGGTAGAACGGATGGTCAATACGGTCCTGGAATTGGGAGTGGCTCTGGTGGACAGTATGGTCCTAGTAGTCAAGGTACTGGAGGAGGAACAGGTGGACAATATGGTCCTGGCAGCGGAGGTGGAACCGGCGGGCAATATGGTCCTGGTGGTACCGGTACAGGTGGTGGTTCCGGCACGGGTGGTGGTACGGGTGGACAATATGGTCCAGGCTCTGGTGGTACAGGCGGGCAATATGGTCCCGGCACTGGAGGGGGTACCGGTGGTCAATATGGGCCTAGTGGTACCGGCACGGGTGGTGGTACAGGCGGGCAATATGGTCCTGGTACAGGAAGTGGCACCGGTGGACAGTATGGTCCTGGCACTGGCGGTGGTACAGGCGCACAATATGGTCCTGGCGGTACAGGCGCGGGTGGTGGTACCGGTGGGCAATATGGTCCGGGTGGTGGTACCGGCGGGCAATATGGTCCTGGAACAGGGAGTGGCACCGGTGGGCAGTATAGTCCTGGTGGTCAAGGTACTGGAGGCGGTACTGGTGGACAATATGGTCCAGGCGCAGGAGGTGGTACCGGCGGGCAATATGGCCCGGGTGGTCCTGTCACTGGGGGTGGAACTGGTGGGCAATATGGTCCTGGAACAGGAACTGTCACCGGTGGACAATATGGTCCAGGTACTGGAGGTGGTACCGGTGGCCCTGGAACTGGGGGTGGAACCGGTGGACAATATGGTCCTGGAACGGGGAGTGGCACCGGCGGACAATATGGTCCTGGCACTGGCGGCGGTACTGGTGGGCAATATGGTCCTGGCACCGGAGGAGGCACTGGCGGTCAATATGGGCCTGCCGGCACCGGCACGGGTGGTGGTAACGGTGGACAATATGGTCCGGGTGGCGCTGGCACTGGAGGTGGTACCGGCGGGCAATATGGTCCTGGATCAGGGGGTGGCACCGGTGGACAGTATGGTCCTGGTGGTCAAGGCACTGGAGGCAGTACTGGTGGACAGTATGGTCCAGGTGGCACTGGCGCGGGAGGTGGTACCGGGGGACAATATGGTCCTGATCAAGGGGTAAGTTGAATTTATCTACTGCGCATTATTACCTCAATTAAATTAATTAGATAATACATTACTATCACGCAAGTTTCATTCAATTATGAGTCTGTTCCAAACATATTAAACCATAACATAATAATTATGCCTACTATATTGCAACAGTAGTGAAGTTTTAATGGTGAAATTGACAGAGGGTGCCACTATAAGGTGAGCAACAATAGAGAAATGACCAAGAACTTCCTAAAGAGACCCCTGACTCTCTTTTCAAATACTAATTTTGTGTTCTTGATTTCAGGGTTCGGGCGGTAATCAGATAGGTAAGTTTACATTTTTTCTAGTACTTACCTAGTATTAAGTGTAACTAAAAGCTCATTAGTGAACTATTATTTCCAACTGAAATTACTCCTGTCTTATAATTAATTTGGTACTGGATTTTCTATATTACCTGCATAATTAAATCAGAATTCAGGACAAGGGTCTAACTTTAATAAGATAAAGACCCTTGAAGGCCACGTTCAGAGATGGCACTTAAATGTAAATGGTACTGCACAAACTCTGCAGCAGGATTTTCTCAAATTCATTTTTTCACCAATCTGTCGAGGTACAAATATAAAAAAAATATTTTTCATCTCTCATACTCGGAAAGTAGTGTTTGTTTGATCCAAATAGCGGGTGGAAAACTCTGCTTCCCACCCTTGGGCGGGAAAGTCTCGTAGTAATTGCTTCCCTCCCTAGGGCGGGAATTAAATTTAAAAATAGAACTAAATTTAGTTAGGTAGTCAGCTTAGTCAGACATACGACACCCTTAATTAATTGATTATGTAAATATTTATTATGCTACCCATCAAATCTTATAAATGTGCGTTAATTAGGAGAGTTGGATAAAAAGCTCATATTATGTTAACGCCATTAAATCTTTCAGATTTAGCGCACAAGTTAATAATTTACCTTGAATAAATTCAACATACATAGGTACGATAATCACCATTTTGATGTCAGTTGTGGTCGAGGCTAAAAAACATAAAAATTGGGGATTTCGAACATCCTGACTTTACCATAATGGGGCGGTGAATATACATCATTTAATTACTTGACGAATTTATCCATAATTTAAGGTAAATCAGTAGTGGTAATGAACTTTTTTTGATATCTAATGTCGAAGTTTCGCGCCAATCGTACGTGTTTACATTTTCACTTTTCACGAATTTCACACACACAGATGTAGATAATGTAATGGAGATTTAAAATGTGACAAATGTTATTGATAATATTATAAACAACACGAAAATGCCCAGGTTTTAACGTAATATTCAAACACAGGTTCAATAATACGTATTAATCATTACCACTACTCAATTTGTGTTCAAAATCGCCGACCATTATTGTTTTTTTTTAATGCAGTGATGTGTGAAAGCGATTATTCCAAACAATTTTTTTTTTTATTTCTATTGACTCGAGTAATTAATATGACGAATGTAATCGATATTTGAAAATAAAATAAAATAAATTTAAGCAATAAATACAATAAGCATTGTTTATAATATTGATTTATGCTTTTCTAATGTCATTTCAATCTCTTCTAATATCATGTCAATAACAGACAGGCCAATAGGTACCTCATTTACTGAATTTCGCGCTGAAATGCTTCTATAATTGAATTTATATTCGGAATGCGATCGCTGTTTAAAATTATTTTAATTTATTGGACAATTATTTATTGTGGATTTTATTTTTGATACTTTCTAATAGTTTACTATAGAATTCCCAGTAAACATTTTTTAGGTAGGCTTACCAGAAGTTTTTTTGAGAATGATGATAATTAATTACTTAATTCTATAGATTGGTTAATCTGCAAACACTTTACATTTCAATACATTTTGTTAGTTTAAAGAGTTTTTTCAGTTTGTACAATTCTTTTTCATTTTTTTTATTTCGAGTATCGATTAGGCTGTATGCAAGTTTTGAATCGAAATAAGAAAGTTGGGTCAGCACTAAAAAGTGACACGTCGCAACACAATTTTTAGTAATTTTTATCAAGATTATCGTGTTTTCTAAGTAATTTATGAAAAACTAGCTTTTGCCCGCGGCTTCGCTCGCGTTAAGTATTATTAAGTAAAAACTAATACATTTACATCCTCCATCATCCCTTATTTTATCCCCATGGGGGTTGAATTTATAAAAATCCTGTCTTAGGGGATGCCTACGTCATAGTAGCTATATGCATGCGAAGTCTCAGCCCGATCGGTTTAAAATTGACAAAGTTTCATACAAACTTTCATCCCCTGTTTTATCCCCTTGGGGGTAGAATTTATCAAAATCCTTTCTTAGCGGATGCCTACGCCATAACATCTACCTGCATACCAAATTTCAGCCCGATCCCTCCGGTGGTTTGGGCTGTGCGTTGATAGATCACTATGTCAGTCAATCACCTTTGAGTTTTATATATTTAGATGGTAAAATTAAGAAGGCAGACAGAATTATAATAATACGGGCCCTAGTAAGCGGAACGGCCTGCGGTGGTGACACAGAATCTACTCATGTGGCGGTGACGTGGTGTGTTCCATACTTCAAATTTAAAAAAGACTAATGATTAGGTACCTATTATTCATGTAATTATTATCAATAAATATTTTAGAAAAACTACTATTTTTTACTTTCCTTAAATTCGAAATGAAAAGTAGAGTGTTTAACGCGGGTGAAGTCATCAATTCCCACTCGGACTATAGCCGCCCTCGCTGCGCTCGGGCGTCTAAATGCCTCGTATGGGAATTGATTCCTTCCGACCCTTGTATAACAATCTACTATATAGATGCCGATGAAACAAGTCGATAATGCTGGCAAAGAGAGAATTTGCAAATTGTTAAAATACTTAAAAATTTAGTGATAATCGAATTAACTAACTCGTTTGTGTTATCTTTTTACCTTCTCACCACCCAGCAACTCTTCCTACGTTATGTAGCCAGGTCGTCGACACCAGTTTCTATGTTGAGACACCACTTATCAGTAGTGATACCTATACTTGCAGTCGATGAGCTAATCACTGATACTGTCGCATAATACGCGTGATTTTACTACAGCACACGTACAAATTCTTAATATTTGAAACTCCTACAATTTTAGGTATTTTCCGCCTAATGAGAAAATGAATTATTTTCACAATTTTTTTGTCGTCAACTTTTTCCCTGTTTTATTAGTTATTGTGCTATCGGGGTAGAGACAAATCCAATAAATCAAAATTATAAAAATCGGTCCAGCCATTCTCGAGTAATAAATGGTGTACCTAACTAATACGACGTTGTTTTATGATATAGGTAGATGTCATTGGTCTGCAATGTACTCTTCATAAATTTTTGTTGTTTATGAGAAAGATCAAGAAAAAACATTGCCTTAATCTTTGATGACGGATTGGCGATTGTTGTAAATACCTAGCAGTAAAGAGTTCACTGCTGCCAACTTTGTGGCTATGACAACTATTTACGACATCCAGTGTAATGGTCCAACCCACCAATCAATAAACTCAGTCTATCGCAATTCACAGTTGGATCTTGACCTGTCCCGAGCTACTTGCATGACATAAAGTGATGCCCATGAATGGTGTTTACATAAATAGCATCGTAAATCGTCTGGTATTGCCTGTGCGCGTTTTAATTAGGTACAATAAAAAAAATTTACAGCCTCAAAATTTGAAGTTTTTTTTACAGAAATATGAGTTTGTAAGTGTGCAGAAGTTTAAAATCACGCGAACTAAGCGACAAGTGATCAGTGATTAGCTCATCGACTGCGAGTTATACTAACTATTCAAAAGTGGCGTCTCAAAATCAGTGGCGTAACTATAGGGTGACATTAAAGCAAAATGCCACGGGCCCCTAGCCAGAGGGGGCCCCCGGCCCGAGAGGGCCATCAGCACAGGACAGGAGGATCCTAACATAAGGACAGAAGCAGCCAGGTGTTAAATTTTGTAGGGGAAAATATAAAATGTACGCGGGAGAAGTGCTAATAAAAAAAACTATAACATTAGTTGAGCTTCTTTACATTGATTATGGGCCCCATTCTTTGAATTCGCCACGGGCCCGAAACGGTATAGTTACGCCAGTGCTCAAAATGCAAACTGGTCGCGACGACCTGGCTACATAACGTAGAGTTGCTGTTGGTGAGAATGTAAAAATATAACATAAACCAGTTAATAATACATTTTAATAAAGTTTATTAATAACAATTCGATTATCACTCAATTTTTAAGTATTTCAACAATTAGCGTATTCGACCTTTGCCAGTATTAACGACTGTTCCTTCGGCATCTCTTAATATTTAAAAAAATATTTGTACCTCGTTAGATAGCTGATTAAAATGAAGATGTCTTCCCCGTAATTTGTACTCTTAATACCATAGTAAAATTTTGAGATAACTAGTGTCAAAGTTCATGTAACTAGATAGCTTTTGAAAATGATTAATAATCTCCGTTTTTTTGAAAAATTAGTTACGCCGAAAGGTTTTTTTAAATATTAGGAACCCAATGGAATAGCAATGATGACCATTCAATTTGATATCTAGTTTAGGGAAAAGTGATTTGTAATGACGAATTCTGGGAAATTTTCAAAAATACATGAAAATTATTTTTTCTCGAATCCAATGAGTTTTGGCCAATGCCTTATGGGGTGCTTAATTATTGAAAATGGGTCACACTGTCACGTCCGGAAAGGAATACGTCAAATTACATTATTCCTTTCCGGACGTGACAGTGTACCTACATAATAGAGAGCATTTTATCTATAGCGTCACATTAAATCTCTCTTGCTACAAGATGATGAAAATAATATGTTCTGTATCTTGTAGTCGCAGTGAAGTGTTATATCTAACTTGGCGCCATGTCGACAATGCCGTATAAATAAAATAATTTAAATAATATTATTACTTATAGTAATTAATTATTATTTTAATGTTTAGGTCCACCACAAAACTTCGTCGATCCCAATTCGATTGCTGATGGGGATGACTCTGAAGCTCAAGCGAGTGTGAACCAAGCTGCTAATGGCACCGTGGCGTCTGCATCATCTAAAGGTGGAAATGATAAAGGTCGCGCTCAAACGCATGTGCATGGTACATATACCGGCAGCGGTTCTTTTTCGGCTCAAGCTGAAATTACTGGTGAAAATAAAGCCGCCAACAGCCAAGTAACTGGAAATAAAAAAAGTGCTTCCAGCACAGCCCAAGGTAGTGGAAAAAATAACAAATCACAAGCCAATGTTGAACTCGGGTTAGAGACCGGCTCGGTTTTAACTGGATCGCAAAGTGAGGGCATACTACACTCGTCAAACTCGCAAGTCCAAGGCAGTGTCAAAGGAGGCATGGCTGACGCGCAAGCACGAGGGCCCGGAAGCACGTCCTCTCAAGCTCAAATAGGATTCACACCTTATAAAGAAGGAGACAAATCACATGACTCACAGAAAGCTCCATTTGTCGGAGGAGGAGTATCTTCGGCTCAATCAAGTGGTAGAACTGGCATGTCACAATCACAACTTCATGGCACCTTCAAATATGGAATAACATACAACGGGGCAGCACAGGCAGGATCTAGTTTAGACAAAGACGCAGTTTTCCCAAATAGACTACCTTTTGAAAAAATTGACGTTAACGATGAAAACAATAAAAATGTAGATGTTAATATGAATGAAGAAAATTATAACATCACAGAAACAGTAGAGTATTCGTCTGTCGCGCCCCAGGCAGATCTGTCAACTACGGAATTACCATATGATACAGAGCCAGTAACAGAATCAAACAAAGAAGTACCACTTAACCAGCCCGGCGACGATTCATACGGTATTCATAGACATGAAGATCATCATACTTCAAACGATCCATCGTTGGCGCCCACGCGATCACCACCAGTGGAAAGCAGGCGCTCATTCCAATCGTATAATACCGAGGGCGACTATAACGAGTATCCTCCCGACAAAGATGGTAATCAGCCAGAAGACTATGACGAAGGCTACGGACCCGAAGGAACTGATGATGCTGACAACGAACAAGGCTACATGAATACAGGTTATAATGAATTCACTAGAGATCCTGAAACCACACACCAATCTCTTCACAGCCCAAAAAGAAAAGGTGTAGAAGTGAGACAGACGACCGGTGGTAACACACAACATATTTTGTTAGGCTCCTTAGCGGACCATGATGCAGAAATTACACAGAGGAATTCGGAACGCCCTGATGAAAGTAGAGTTTACCAACCTGGGGAGCGTGTGCCCGGCACTGGTGGCTATACCATTCCGATCGGGTTCACAGGTAGTGTCAAGTCCGTGGCGTCCAAGGACAAAACATACGTGGTCGGCTCAAAAGAATCTCCTTCACAAGCCCAAACAGTCTCACTGAGTCCAGGAAGTGGCAAACTGAAATATAAATACCCACCTTTCCCAAGAAACGTTAATCCCAAAAATCTAAGATCATTGTATAATTCCAAACCTGACGACAGTAACAGGTATGTCTCAGTGTCTAAATCGGTTACACGTGACTTTGATGGTGAAAACAATGTTCGCAAACAATATTCTCATACGTACTACACTAAATCCTCATCCTGTGGCTATTTTACATTCACGTGTACCATGGTCAGTAGTGCTGAGGGTAGGAAAAAGGTTTGCAAACCCAAAATGCCAACCAACCCTGATGGAACACCCATGAGGTGTAATTAGATATAACATAGAAAGTACAGTTATCTTAGTATTTAAATATTAATTAAAATTGTACAGAGAATTTCTTGTGTTAAGTGTAATTGGTGCTAGTGATTTAGGTAATACAATTATAACATTAAAATAAAGTCTTTATAGTATTGTTGATAAATAATTAATAGATTAATAATAGAAAGTAAATAATAACTCACTGTCCTAGTCTTTGTTTAAAATAATAATATTCATATTTCATTAAGATTTCAAGTTGTTATTTACATTACCTGAACAAATTATCAAAATTGTAATCTTGAGTGTGATAATAATATAAAATTAGCAATAAAGACTACACTTATAATTTTAGGGTGTTATTCTCTACTTTTCCGTAATGTTATCAAGTTTGAAAGGGCTAATAAAACACAATGTTTGTTTATTACAATGATGACATTTTATTTCTTAAATATTTTTATCTTATGGTTTTAATTTATAATTTTAGAATTTGTGACATTTAGATGATTTACGATAGTAACAAGTAAATTTTTTAAACAGATAACTTGAAAACTACATACATTTTCTATTAATATTAAGTTATTATCCATATCATAACCTGCCCATACATGAACATATTTAGTAGAAATATGTATGAGAAGATTATAATTAAGTGAGTTACGCTGGATATAATAAAAGGAATGTAAAATACAGGTATGATAGATCACATATCACAGGGCAAATGTATTTTACTAATTTTCAGTCCAAATATAAAAAATAGAGATTTAGAAGGCAATAAGATTCATTATTGCAGTTTAGTAGAATATAATAAAGCTTATTTGTAATCAAACTGCCAAAGAGATTAAACATAGGATCGTAAAATTATAATTAAGAAATTGAAGCAGTACTCGATTCGTAGAATTGTATTTGCAGTCAGCATCAAAAGTGGATGGATGGAGTGGATGAAATTACGTCGTCACCTTCTTGAGTTGTACTTACATTTGCCGCTCATAGCAAATACAATTGACTAAATCGCCTACTGGTTGGATCACGTAACATATTTAAAGCAAAAGCCAATACTGTTTTTTTATTGCCTCCAAAACACTGGGTTAGGGTGAATGAATGCAATGGAATGTAATTAGGTAACAAACATAAAAATTAAATTCGTCATAGTCATTTAAGTACAGTATAAACAAATATTATGAAGGAGACTTTACTTTGTTTGTGTTACCTATTTCGTAAACCTAGATCCAGTCAAAGTGAATTAAAGTAAAATATAATAACTTACAAGAGGTTGAAACAGATCAATTAACAGGCCACAGTATAAATTAATTAGAAGTTAATTCTAACTCTAACATGGCAACTTATATTTGTACACATAAAATTATTGAAATCGTTTGCGATCTTATAAAGTATGAGTATTAAGTACATAAAGAATTAAGTACAAATGTAACTTATAGGTATAATCGTGAACACATTTTTTTACTTAGTTAAAAAGAATGATTATCGCGTCGTAAATACTAATGCTATATATATGTGATATGACACATAGATTTTAAATAGGTACATAGTCACTACATACATAACACATAGATGTATTTAAGAATCTTTTTGTTTCAAATATTTTAATTGTTATTTTCTATCCCCCATGCTGACAATATAATTCAGTTAACTTGGGTTCGAGACTTTTAAGTAGACATTTATTTAAATATTAACGGCCAAGTAAACATCTTATGCATAGTTAAACACCACAACTTCGTGCTTTAGTCCTATTTAAAATATAAAACATATAGAATGTCTATTTCTCTAAATTAAAGTGTAATAATCTAAATAGAAAACCATAAAATAGCTACTTTCGGTTTCGATTCATCGAAGGACAAAAAGGAACGCGTGCAATAATATCGTATGCACAATAAATGCATAATACTACACCATAATATACATATTATCCGTCACACATATACACATTCGGATACTCGTTAAACACTTGAACACAAATTACACAAAAATATAAATTCAATCACAATGAGATCAATTTTCAGAATGCAAAAGTTAAAATAAATATTAAGTACTTACATTACGAGATTCATCATAATGGCGAGATTTAACAGGTAGCTAAATACTGATGCGTAAGGAACTTGGATTTAAATGGCCTCATAAATGAAGATCAAATAAGTCATGGGAACAATTTTAAAATCACACGTATATCATATTTAAAGTCAATGTAGTAAATTCCATAGTTACATTTATAACATTATCTTCTTCTATCCGGTCTCCCGTTCTTCAATACATTCGTAATATTATGAATTACGATATTCAATTTATCGGAACTCTCATAATCACTCTATACACACGAGGAAAATGATTTAAAAATTCCCAGTGTTTCCGTGCCAGCAAATTGTATAAAAGTAAAATGTTATTGAAACTTACTGAGCTTCATCGGATCCAGCCTGTCCGTTGCTGCCCTCCCCCAGGGACGCCGACTTTCCGTACCCCGCAGGGCATTAGTACGTAGTCGCTTAGTTTTTAATTCCCTTGCCTTAATTTATTGAGGCACCAACAAACCCCAGTTAAGCAGCCACCAGACAACCTTCTGGGCTGAACTGCGACTTGCCATATATTAAAAAAAAAAACTTATTGAGCAGTTTGTTGATATGACTATCGTTGGGCGGTTCCCCATGAATTGAAAATACCGTTAAAAATGTGGCTTACATTTTAGTAATGCCACTTAATTCTTTACTTAAATACCATCCATGTTCGAGCTGCTTCTATAAAATGTTAATTAATTTAAGATTCACTAAACAATCCTCCATAGAAGGGTTATTTATGTTTGTGTAACATTTATTTTACTCAAATTGGGTAAGATCATGTAATCTCACAAATGAGACATGGATAGTGAATGTGTGTTCGCTTATTACTTCTTTTTAAAATAAAGTATAACGTGACACATACAACATAAATACCTATTCCTCAAAGAAAAGAGGTCATTATACGATGATGTAGTAATGAGATTAAAATTGGAACACATTATAGCGCTTGGTGGTTTCCCAGCAAACGTTGAGAGTATCGGGATTCCGACCGTAAAAACGAAGTATCGCGGTACCCAATTTAACTAGCGCCTCGTAAGCGTTTCAAGCGCTCCTTTTCCTGATGGTCCACTGGTGGCTCACGCTCGAAAGATATGATTTCCAAAGCTGCAAAGATTAAAAATATAATGTAACCTTTACGTCGTTCTACTTGCAAGGTGTGAACAGGCTTGACAGCATAACATCTGAAATGCTCATCTATTTCGTCAACCTATACTATTCATTTAGTCTTTTTATTTATGCGTTTAATGCCCAAAACGATGAAATTGTTACCAACTAAATCTTTACATACGTCGCTCCCGCTCCCTGTTAACTTAGATCTTTTAAACTACGTAACGGATTTTAATGCAGTTTTCAGCAATAGATAAGAGTATTCAAGAGGAAGGTTTATATGTATAATACATGGATATTATAGTAGAGAAAAGCCGATAAATTCAAAGATTTGTAATGTGATGTCGTAACAAACATATAATTGTGCGCTTACATTGTAAACGCTGGCTAAACCTTACGAGATAGATCAAATTAATGTAGAGACGCCAGCACATCAAGCTATCAAATTTTCATCAAGCTATCAAGCTATTAATTTATCGTTAAAGCATAAGGTTCAAAGTTGATTGCGAAAATTTGACAGTTTCGGGTAGCTTGATGTGCTGGCATCTGTACAACGGAATTGTATATCTTAAAAATAGCGATAAAAAAGTCCGCGATGGTATAATAATATGTTTATCTCCTAGGGATAACCCACAGTAACCATTTTTATATTTTACATATTATAAAAAAAAATATGGGCTATTTACCAAGCTATTTTAAACAATTCAGTATTATTCCTTATCGAATTCAATATATTAAATACGTTCTGCATCTCATGGAGATCAAAATTGCCCTTTACAGCATATCATTAAAATGATATGATATGAAGATATCAGAGATTGAAAAAGCGGAGGCAGAGCGGCTGGCGGGGCCCTACGAAGTTCGCCGGGTCAGCTAGTATATTTATATACCAATGTTTTGCAAACTGATATCCCGACCATTATCTTTGTTTCCACCACCATAAGTGCGCGTATCAAAAGGCGCAGCGTGGACGCATCTTGTGGGGGACAAGGTGCATCGTGCTCCACGACCTGGTGAAGGTCGCTGGAGTCACAGTTGAAACTCAAACTCAAACACTTTGAATTATCAAGGAATTGGTGAGTCAGAAAGATGAAGCTAGTTGCTCATTTCAAAGCATAGTAGGTTCTTATGGAGAAGAACGAGCAGGAAACTTCAGTACCGGTACCCGTGGTGCCAATGCTTGGGCGACGCCTATGTCCAGCGGACTTTGAATAGTGGGTGATGACAGACGCTAAATTATCATGAATGATGGAAATGGTGCCCTAGAAAAACTAACATTAAATGTTTTGCTTACCGATCTCAGTGAGCGTGGGTCTATCGTTGAGGAACCGCCACACCGACAAGTGGGGGGTTGGGTGCGACGTCACAGGACTTTCTTCACTCGTGAGCCGTCGGCTGGCCAGCTGCGTACTGACGTGGCGGCCCAACAGCGTACACTTCTCGAAATTCACCCGATTACCCGGCAACCTGTAAAGTGATAAAACACTCAAATATTCGTTTTGAAAAAAATTCTTGGTTTGCGCTCTTTGGCTTGCGACGACTGCTAATGAAGTACCTTTCGTGATACAAGAGTAGATTTCGTAGTTAAAACAGGTAAGTAAGAACTCACTTCGAAGGGGAACCTTGGTTGGCAAAGTGCAGATCCCTGCATGTAACAGATAGCAACGGCACGGCCGTCTCGGTAGGCGCAGCAGCTAACGCAGCACGGTATCTGCAAATATCATTAATATTTTATACTATACGGTTCATACCAAACCCATTGCTGTGGCTATAATGTGTAACAGCCGTGCGCTAAATGCATAGCCATACGATGATCCAGAGTTTGGATCAGGATTCATCATCATTCCGCAGAAAGTGGGCAGATGACGTGGTGACGGTCGCGGGAATCCGTTAGATGCGAGAAGCACAGCACCTGCTGATACTTGAGGGAGGCCTATGACTAAAGCTTGGGTCAATTGAGTAAATTCAAACTAAATTGCCAAATGCATCAAAATAATAACACCCAACTGCTGTGCTATCCCCTAATATTTTTCTATGATATTAATGATGGTACAAAGGGTGACTTCAAGGAATAGTCTTTACCTGGCGTGATTCCCGCTAGGTTCAACACAAAGTTCCAGCTGCCGCAACTGTTGACCACACACAGCTGATGTGCGGCTCCACTAAAACATAGTAGATAATGTTAAGCATAATTATTTACTTTACAATTCTTCCTACAAATTTAAATACCACTAAACATACCGTCTTTTTAAGACGTGTCACTGGCGACATATTCAAAGCGCTTATAATGGCCATGAGCGAATTGAAGTTTCCAAGATTGAAGCATTCTCTGGCTGTCATCACCCACTGTTCAATAACTCGAGCGCGGTATTTGCTTTTAGCTGCCTGTAACGAAAATATACATAAGAAAACATATTCAACGAACAATCACAAGTAAAAGTAAAAACAGTATACTGCCTTTAGTATGTCGGTTGCCACTAAATAACTGAGTCTGTTAAACCAATCAGCGTATGCTTCCAAATTCCGCGTGCTTTTGGTTTCTATGTGGTGTAAGCTGATAGACGCCTTGCCACACGATGCAGTAGATTGAGACGGCTGTGTTGGCGCAAATGTTTGCACAAACTCCTCAGGGCCAACAAACGAAAGCCTATGCAGCTCTACAATTGTCAACTGATTCGCCAATTCGACTGGTGTTAGACCAAGTGTAAGTATGTCGCCCTAAAACAAAAAAAAAAACAGGTCAACCAATTTCCTAAATGATCATAATATTATATAACTAACATCCAAATTGAGAAACTCCTCCTTTTTTGAAGTCGGTTAAATAAAGGACCTGTTAAGTTTTGATCTAAACTAACAGGTTAGTTACACCATTTATAACTTAAGAATAGCTGGATTAATTTTTATGATCATTGATTTGTTGGATTTGTCTCCGCCCCGAATAGAAGAATAACTATTAAAACAAGGGAAAATTTTACGAAAAATTTTTTTTTAAGATAATTCATTTTCTCATACATTCATCCTGAGGCAGTATGCATTTCGCCGGGTCAGCTAGTAGTGAATAAAACATGTGCGTTGCATGTATAGTGCAAAAGCATTACGCATGTGTTACCTGTGTTAACTGGTCCAGGGATGCCACCTGGGGTGGCTCTACTAAGGTCTCTTCATATTGTTCAAGCGCTGTTAGTTTATCGAGCAGTTTCTCTAATGTAGTTGACATTTCCACTCTCACTGAAGTCATATGATCTGCTGCACATCTATATATAAGTTTTTTAAATTATTATCATTCGCATTTGCATTTAATATTCTACATAAACCAACTAATTTACTGTTAAAAATGCCTAATTTACCTCTGGGTTATACTGCGGACAAGAGCCATGACCCTGTCGTCACGAAAATCGTATGGAAACATACTGGTCCATTGGCTTAAAACCCTTACTAGGGAAATCATATCACTGAGTTCTTTTTCTACTAGATCCTTCACCTCTGCTTTTCCCTACAATTAAGATATAATTATGATATCAAATAATATACAATGAGACTAATGCATTTTACTATATTGAGTCTACACTACGCTATGAAGAAGACAAAGTCCTAAGTATTTATTTTCTTACTTACAATTTTCTCATAGCTTTTGAAGTAGCGTTTGCAGAGCTTGTTCAGCAGTTCATGTGGTTTGACAAACAACCGTGAACATAATAGGAATGTGAATGTGAATGCTTTACTGGCTCCGGGTCGGAGCATGTCTACCAGGGCTTCTAAAGTGGCACTCACTACCTGACCATCCCTGTACTCAACCTCTGACTTGTCAGCTGGACCGTTAACATATGGCAGAGCTGTTAATGTCTTTACCCCAGAAGGTAGTACTGCTGATAACTAGAATAGGAGAATAAAATGTTATTGTAAAAACAAACACTTTAATAATTTGTATAAGAAAGGTTCACAATATACCTGGGGTGTATCTACTTTCTGGGATGCAACAAAATTGATTCCACCATTCATTACTATGTGCTTGCATGTATTTTCTGACATAAATTTGTTTCCCCTTACCATTGAGTAGTAATCATCATTCTGAAAAAATATTTATAGCTTAATAACTGTAAGCTTCCAGTAATCTTTATGGTTGCTTGTAGCCAATTAGCAGAAGACAAGTCTGGTGTAGCCTAACACTATTACTCAATGACTTATCTTCAAAGGGGTCATTCTATGACAAAATGGTAGAAATTCAAAACAATAAAAGATTTTATCTGATCAATCATGCTTTTAATATAAAGAAGCCATAATATCTAAGTGGTAATACAATACAACAAAAATAATATCAACAGACTTGGAAAGAAACTTACATCATAGTAAGATAGGCCTGTGCCGTGCAGGAGAGATGGGTCTGGTGGTAGCGGAGCAAGATCGGTGGGTGGAGGAGGCACAGGGGCCGGCTCTGAGGGGGCGGGGGGCACTTTCATATTGCACCCACTACATGAGGCTTCATTCAATTTACTTGCGTAATAATACATAGCCATTCAATTCCTCAATGACAACTAACACTAAAGGCTTCAAATGAAGCTTCTGGCAGGCTTTATGTTAAGGAACCCATTGAACAATCTGTGAAGGCACAAGGAAAGTTTAGCTTTAGAGTTTGATAGTAGGTCATGTGAACTAAAATAATTTTTGGTAGTTTGTAATCAAGTAATTAATTTTGGCCAAATATACCGAGTATTTTTCAAAAAAAAAAAATATATATATAAGTAGTACCGTACACTTAAAAAAAAAATTAGTATTTTATGGAAAAAGCAAAAAATAGGCAAAGATGTATTAGTTACTTATTTATTTTAATAAAAACTTTATTTTTTGGACTTCTTGCATTTTTTAAGTTTTTTGTCTAAAATATAAGCGTCATGTTTAAATTAATGTAAATCAAGAGCTCATTTTTAGGGATTCGTACCCAAAGGGTAAATACGGGACCCTATTACTAAGGCTCCACTGTCCGTCTGTCCGTCTGTCACTAGGCTGTATCTCATGAACCGTGATAGCTAGACAGTTGAAATTTTCACAGATGAAGTATTTCTGTTGTCGCTATAACAACATACTTACTAAAAACAGAATAAAATAAATATTTAAGGGGGACTCCCATACAACAAGCGTGATTATAATGGCGTTTTTGCCTTGTGGTACGGAATCCTTTGTGTGCTAGTCCGACTCGCACTTGGCCAGTTTTTTATTAATGAGATACTATATCTGTTTCTTTCTTCTCGCCACTTTAAATTGTATAGATTCCTTTGGGTACACTATAATCGAACCGGAGAAAGAGTCATTTTCTATAGAGTGGTGGGGAACAGTGGGTAGTTATAGTAAATCTATGTGGTGGGACGACGACTCTTTCTCCGGTTCGACTATACACCCTACCGCATCAGTCAAAAGTTAATAATATTAAGGCATGTTTATAATTTTCCGCCCCTAAGACGACCCACTGACCAAATGTTGGAAATTTTGTATTTTTGCATACTATATATTCCTTCAACAATATATAGTATGAGACCCGAAATACAGTATAGTTATGATTGGCCACCCTAGCCACAACTGTCTATGTTGGGGTTGGCTTCCAGTCTAACCGAATGCAGCTGAATACCAGTGTTTGGTCATAACTATCTAGTTGTGTTATTTAAAGACTAACTGTATTTTTTAATATCACAACCTTTATTTATTTACTTAATATTATGTTCTTAGAATTATGTGTTATTTACAATCTATTTAATAGTTTTACATTGGAGTACATAATAACAACATAACATCTTTGTTTAAGTCCCATGTAACTGGGGCCGAGCCTATTGCCATCAACCAGGCATTAGAGTAAGTCCTACATAATAGAAAGTTAATTATTAGATAAATTTATGTAACATAAACAATTCACTGTTGCAGTTACACATTAATTGAATAGTGTTACATTGTAACTGACCAAATAGTCTAGTAGTTTTTCAGCTATGTTCTTATTATTTAATATTTATTAAAAATTCTAAAGAAAAAACTAGTTTGACTCACTCATTTTAGAAATGTCTGTAATCAATTTAACAATAATAAGTAAGTATGTTTGTTTATTGCATTAAAACATATACACTAATTTTTGTTATTAATTTGCATTTAATAAATACAATTAATAAAGATTACCAATGCCTATTATTTTCAAAATTCTAGTTTTGGTACCCGTACCTGCAATCTGCGTCTTGTATCAAGGCTTCGATATTTTAATGTTCGAATCCTTTTACAAGGGATTAAAAAGGGAAATAGAATTTGATAGACACTATGAAACGAAACACTATTTGAAAATGTATTACTGAAGTAAATAAGTATTACTTGCTTTGCTATAGTACAGTGGTTGATCCTTTTTGTCGCTAGTAAAACATATCGACAAAATTGACAGAAGCGAAAGGAGAAAGTTGCTTTCTAACTGATTAAATTGTTTGGAAACGTACCTTCTATGAAGCTTTTATAATGATTTATGACCACTTACGGAAACTATTATTAACTAGTATTTCATACATAACACAATAAATACTGTTTTAATTAAGTAATATAAACTATAAACGCAAAATAGCGCCAATCACACAATCACAATCAAATCATAGACAATTTTTCTTTTTACAATCTATTCGCCGCGGCGGTTTTATGCGCAGAGGTAGTAAATTTCTCAGTCTACAAAATATATTCGTCTATGATACGTTTAAAAAAAGTTTGTAAATATCTTGTTAATTATTTATGTATATTGCCACAGTTCTCCTAATCTGTGATTTTGGCTAAAAAATAATAATAGAAATACTACTGGAGGGGCCCTTGGCTAAATAATAACAGCCGCACAGCTTGATCGATCAGGCTATGCTACGCTTGCCGCGGTTGGTCTGTGGATGTGTGACCATCTTTACATACCGTGAGCCCTCCGTGCCTCGGAAAGTACGTTAAGCCGTTGGTCCCGGCTGTTATTCGTGGATCTTTGACAGTCGTTATGTGTAGTCAGAAGCCCGAAAGTCTGACAACCAGTCTTACCAAGGGGTATCGTATTATCCAGTAACTGGGCTGTGGAGGTCAGATAGGCAGTCGCTCCATGTAAAATACTGGTATTCAGCTGCATCCGGTTAGACTGGAAGCCGACCCCAACATAGTTAGGAAAAAGCTAGGCAGATGATGAATAATAGAAATACTATTAACGTCGTCAACGTAGAGATACGGCGATGGTGCCCCATCGCCGTATCTCTACGTTGACGACGCGGTGGGGCATGCGCGCTCCAAACTCTAGGCCTTTGCCGGAAGAGTTTACTTTGCTGAAACAGGTCTAAGATGAGGAGCCAGACCAAGAGAGATACAGAAACCAGGCAGCAGGGCAGTGTGTGCGCCCCAGGCGTCGGGACCCGCGTGACGACTCCCGGCCACCGTAGGCGCGGGCGGAGAGTAATGGGTAGCTCACCGGGATTGTCCGAAAGGGTTACCGCTGGCCCGGAACCTAAAGGGCTAAGGAAGGAACACGGGTGCATTTTAGTCAGTAAGAGTCTGACACTCCCTTCCGCTCCACCCAGAACGGGAGGAGTCATTTGATGATTTCCCATCCAAAAAAAAAAAAAAAGTGAAATTTGTGGCGAGCTGTTGGGCAGTAGCGACCCGACGGACCCTATCTCCTAGGAGAAGTCTTGTTCCTCACCTCTGGCTTACCTTTAATGGCCGGCTGGAGTAAACAATGACGAGGAACAGAACTCCCAACTCATTCTTGCCTTTATTGGCCGGCTTCAGTGGAGATACGCAAGAGCAAACGTGCTCGGAGGAAGGAAGTATTCCAGTAAGATGCTGGTAGGGACCTTGACCTTACTTTCGGTGTTGTCCTGATAGCCGTGGAATATCTCTCCACTCCTCATAAGCACCTCAGGACATGTTGCCCCCTTGGCGCTACGTCATTATGTGCTAGCGACCGTTTCCGGGGGCCCATTATTGAGTGTGCCAGTCACCCCCTGCCGTTTAAGCCGTGTATATATAAAACATTGACGAGGCAGGGGTCATAATTCTTCCATAGTTCTTGGTAAGCAGTCCACTTTAGCCACCCAAACCCGTAGTCCAACTTTTTATTTTTCCATATCCTGCAATAGTCCTACAACAACCGGGGGTTATCCTTGGGTGCACTTGCATAATGCATACAGGGATAATCGTCGGTTGGTGCCGCATTTCATTAAAATTTCCTAAGGGGCCTCTGCGAGTTGGCTTCGGCCCTTCGTACGCCTTCCAAAGGACCGGGACCCCATGGTCCCGAGACCCGAGACGTGTACTCATCCTCTCAGTAGTAGTGAGTAGGCCGTAATCCACGACACGTTGGTGGATCAAAAATATAGTTTTAAAACACACACCTTAACTTATTTTCGGCGGGAGCTTTAAAATAACTGACAGAAACTTGCCGGCCAAATGCCCATGCAGAGCGGCAAAATTGAGGGCACTGGGCGGTTGCACGGAGTCCTTAATTTTCTCACTAGGAGAGAAAAATCTTACAAAAATTAGCATGCATAACAAACCGACAAAAAGTATTTTCAATGGTTTTTCTTTAAAAAAAAATGCTATTTTTGCGGCTGTAAATTTTTAGACGGTTCAACATAATTCAACATATTTTAAGGCGGATACAGACATTGCGAGGCATGACAGCGCACGGCGCTCATCGCATGATTCACAATGTGTGGACGTTCATATTCGTGGTGAGGCATGTGGAAGCAAGTAAGTAGTCTATGTGTATGGGGTTCTCGAAAATTGTCCCCTGCCGGGGCAAATAGTGGTAATTCCATTTTCAAGGGGGTTTTAGTGAGTGGCTTGACTAATTTAAAAAAAAATGTATAAATTGAACCTGAAACTTGGGTAAAATATACAGTTCGTATTTTTTTTTAATTCTGAACTAAGTACCGTAAAGGGAGATTGGGGGTGTCAAATTTCGTATAGAAGAATTTTAACGGACGGTCCAATTAACTCCAAACTCAGTTATGTAAGACCAAAATCCTACTAAGCCCCTTCGCACATGGCGTCGTATCGTAAGCGTATCGTAGAACGCGCGTAGTACGAGAGCAATACGAGCAGGAACATGTTCAAACAAGTCCGCACACGAGGCGGTGTTGCAGCGTATCGTATGAGGTGTTCATTGTCATTACGATAGTCGTAGCGTACTGGCGTAAAACGTAAGACAGTTCACGTGCAGCAACAAACAATATTTTCTTGTAATTATTAGCGATGTATGGATGGATCCAATGAGCACGTCGCTTTCTACTTATAACGAAATCAAATAACAAGAAATCCTCTTCGTCTGAAGAGAAGGTAAGGTCATCAATAAATTCCCCAAACACCACCACTGGTACGCTTGACGCCATGATTTCAACTGAGATATTACAAAACGATACGTCTACGCGACGATTCGTTTGTAGAACACTCCGCGTCTCGTGCGCGTAGCGTAATTACGATACGCGCACGAGACAACTACGCGTACGACCCATGTGCGAAAAGCCTTAATATTATAAATGTGAAAGTTTGTGAAGATGTTTACTTTGTTAATCCCACGTAAGCCAGTGAACAGATTTGGATGAAAATTGGCACATAGATAGACCATTTCCTGGATTAACACAAATAGAATACTTGCGGATGAATTTTTAGTTTCTGTAGTTTTAGTTAAGTTAGGATTTAATTTTGTTATTTTTATTAATCAATTGTGTAAATAATATATTTAATTTAATACACTTTTAAATTTTAAATAATAAAATATAAAATAAATTAATTTATTTAGATAAATAAATGATAAAGATTATTAGGGTACCGTACCAAAATGGTAAAAACGGAACCATTATGGTGACACTAAGTCTGTCTGTCTGTATATCTGTCTGTCACAGCTAGATGAGCTAGATATCTCAAGAACTACTAATGCTATCAACTTGAAATTTGGAATAGTTTTAGATGACGTTTGCCAAACTATTTTGCAAATAAGAAAGAAATTAAAATATATGTATATTTTTTGCAACAGGGACTGAAAGAGAGTCTGAAAAAATCGGAGTGGGGCTACTAGGGCATGTGGGGTATCATATGAAAGAGCGCAAGAGATGGCGCTAACATAAAACTGCAATATTCTACACAGCAGTGCACAATGTTACGATTCTCTGATGAATATAGGCCTCGGCGATGAAAAATTTAAAAGATATGTTGGTACGGAACCCTCGGTGCGCGAGTCCGACTCGCTCTTGCCCGGTTTTTTCTATCGTATCAAATTCAACTAATGTGATGGTATCGCAAACAAATTCTTGCTATGCATAAGGGGATCAGACTGGAATAACTCATTTCACACTAGCTTCTCCTCGCGGCTTCAGGAAACTTGACCAAAGGGACCACCACTTAGGTAGTACCACCGATCCAATAAAACATTCTAGGGTCTTGACAACAACTGATAAACACTGTTTTGTGGTAGTAAGTAATAATTTAAATCTGTCGACGCACGTGGCAAAAATATACTTACACACGGTGAATTTTTCAAGTGGGCGTGGATGGCCAAATCCGAAACTATGAGGAATAGCGAAAAGCACTTCAAGGAGTCTCGGGCTCGATTTTGATGAAAACTAAAACTGCATCATTGGATTAGAAAAAAAACTCACTCTATATTATTACACCATTCGATAGCGTCGCGCGTCGATAATAAGGATCGAATTCTGGGAAGTAATGACATGCGGCAAACTTAACAAAAGAGCTCATTTAAAAAAATATATATAATACCTATTCTTCAGGATATAAGCTAGGTAAGTAAGTAAAGTAAGTAAAGTAAGTAAATTTTATTTGTATAGATTGTAGGTACATAAAATAAGATGTTACAATAGGATGGGTGAGCCTTGTACAATCTACCTTGTTTAAGGCATGCAAACATTAATTAAATGGTTCACTTAATTAAAAATAAAATTAAATAATGGAAATAAAATTAAATTAAAACATAGCACATCCACAATACATAATTAAAAAATAAATTCGAGTTAAATTATTCAATACATAAGTCCATGTCATTTAAAAAGTCATTTACTGAATAATAGCATTTGTCAATCAATAGTAATGTCAGTCTCTTTTTAAAATTTTTTATTGTGTCATTTTTAATTATATTGGGTATTTTGTTAAAAATTATTGGGCCCATGCTAATCACACTTTTTTTGAACAAAGCAGTATTACATCTCTCAACATTTAGTAAGTGCTTATACTGTGTTCTTATAGGTCTCTTCCTAGCTTCTGGCAACACTGAAGTGAAAAGGTTCATGTTACATTTAACGAAGAGTGCGATTTCTAAAATATACATACTCGGGAACGTTAACAGTTTTAGGGACTTAAACACAGGAACGCAGCTATCCGTCGTTTTCATGCCAAGTATTGCCCTTATGCAACGTTTTTGGGCTTTGAACACCTGTTCTCGTAGAGTACAGTTTCCCCAAAAGATTATTCCATACCTTAAAATGGACGCTACTAGACCGTGGTATGCAACTACCGTTGTGGCGATGTTGACCTTTTTTGCAAGATTATGAAGGACATACGCCGATACGCTCAGTTTTTTACATACTTCTTCAGCTTGAGATTTCCAATTCAACTGACTATCTATATGAATACCTAAAAATTTCGCAACTTTTACTTGGTCTATTCTACAGTTATCATATTCTATTACTATATTCGGTACCGATGTGCGTTGATAAAAGTGCATTACGTTAGTTTTTTGCAAGTTGATTACTAAATTATTTTCGTCAAGCCAATTCACAATGTCATTAAGTGTAGAATTGATGTCATGTTCGTATTCATTAATGTCTGTACATTTAATTAGTGCCGTACTGTCGTCAGCGAATAAGACCATGGGGTGTTTAATGTGATTAGGTAGGTCATTTATGTATAGCAAAAATAAGAGTGAGCTAAGAACTCCACCCTGAGGTACGCCATGTCTTACTATTCTTGCTTCGGATTTATATTTTTTCTCACGCCTAGTGTTGGTGCATATTTTAGAAATTTCCGTGTATTGTTTGCGGTCACTTAGATATGACTTAACAAGATCTAGTACGTTTCCTCTTATTCCGTACATGTAAAGCTTATTTAACAGGGTTTCGTGATGGACACAATCAAAAGCCTTTGTCATATCTGTAAGGATTGCGCAGATTGGTATTTTTTTATCAACATTCCTCATTATAACACTTAGCAAGTCGTAGATAGCAGTATTTATACCTTTGTTTTTCCTGAAACCTTTCTGTTCCTCACATAAAATATTATATTTACATAAAAACTTATTGATAGATTCATATATTATTTTTTCGATGACTTTTGAAAATATGGGAATTAGGGCAATCGGTCTGTAATTACCTAAACTCTCTTTATCGTTTTTTTTGAAAAGTGGTTTTACAATAACTGTTTTTAGACCGTTCGGGAATGTTCCAGAGCTAATACATAAATTTATAATCTGGCATAAGTGTTCGGCAATATTATTACACACGAATTTTATGACTTTTGTATCTATGCCATCATACCCTACGCTGTTAGTATTTTTTAGTGTATTTATTACCCTTATTACGTCTTGGGGTAGCACTGGTGGCATGAAAATAGAATGCATGTTACTAATTAAACCAGTAGGTACATGTGTTGGTGGAGTATTAGATCGTATTTGATCAATGAAGAAATTGTTAAATGCATTGGCAATTTCTAATGGGTTACTAATGACGGTGTCTTGAATTTTGATTTTACCCATTGGCTCAGTCATGCGTGTTTTGTTATTTATAATACGCCAAGACGCTTTTGATTTGTTACTGGAAGTATTTATAAAGTAATTGTTTTGTGCTCTTTGGGTTAATTTAATTATTTTCCTGAATTTTGAGGAGTAGTTTTTGAAAATATTTTTATTTTCGACTGAAGACTCATGTCTGTATTTCCACAACAAGTGCCGCTGTCTTTTACTGCATACGCGTACACCACGTGAAACCCATTTAATTGTTGGGTTTGATTTGATGGTTACTAACTTGTATGGAAAACAAAGATCATAAAGCATTCGAAATTGTTCCAGAAAGTAATCGTAAGCTTCGTTTGCGTCCTCTGTTAGGTACATTTCCGAGAACGAGAGACACTGGAGATAATTTTTGAACCTAACTAAATTTTCAGTAGAGAGATCACGTTTCTTAATACGCCAGGAATTAATTCTACAAGTTCCATTTACTTTTACTTCCAGTATCTGAGCAGTGTGATCGGACAAAGCAAAGTCTATTATTTCACACTTACATTTAAGTTGAGAACTACAAGCAAAATTATCAAGGCAGCTGTTACTGGATAATCTAGTCGGTTGTCGTAGTTCTAAATTAAGACTGTACCCTAAAAGAAAGTATTCAAAGTCTTTGGTAACGTTGTTTCTTTTTAAGATATCTATGTTGAAGTCCCCACATACAATCATTTTTTTATTTTGTTTTGTACATATCCTTTTCAAGACTATGTCCAAGTTTTCATAAAATACAGTTAGGTTATTTAGTTTTGGTGGTCTATAAATACAGATAATAATTAATTTTTGTTTTACTAGTTCTATTCCGCAACATTCGAATTCGTTTGTTCTTGATTGTCGTGAGATGTCTGTTAATTCTTTATATTCTAGATTTCCCTTGACTAGAATGCAAGCTCCTCCACGCTTTTTTGATTGTCTTGCATAACAAGCAGCTAGGTTATAATTCGGAAGGTTTAATAATTTTTCATGACCACGCATAATGAAATGTTCGGTAATACAAACAACATCTACGTCTTTTTGTTTTTTGGCCATTTCTTGAAGGTGGATAGTAAGTAGATCAGTCTTATTTAAAAGCCCAGCGATGTTTTGATGCAGGATATTTATGTTGTTATAGACGAAAAAAATCAGAGTTGCTTGTCGTTGTAGTTGCTCCATCAACATTTGTCGGCGTTGTCTCTGAACATACATCATTTATATCGGTCCATTCACAAGGAAGTTCATTCAATAATGTTTTCAAGTTTTGGAAAATATTCAGCATTCCTTTGTTATTAATACGACCAGTGTACCAGGTAGATAGTGTGTTGAAAACATATTACAACTAATTTGATACGATAGAAAAAAATCATGAAATACCTCTAAAAACTTTCTTTTTACATTAAAAACCATACTAATTAATAGGTATACATACAATCATTATGATTTTTTGTCAGATTATTCTACAAGCAAAATAGGTAGGTACTAAAAAAGTAGTGTTTTTATTTTTTAGTCCAAACAATAGATTTTTTGTAAATAGTTATGTAATTGCTTCATATTTTGCAATAAATTACCAGGGTTGTGCCATCGCGCTTCTCTTTCTTTTCTTTGCAGTCCGACAAAGACCGCGCTTTAGGTCATGCAGTCGCATATATTTTTTAATTTTTTGGGGAATATTTATGTTTACAGCATGCAGCGCGCAATGTAACTCACGCAGAACATTGTATAATACAGACCGCATAAAATATTTTGTACAGGTTAAAGTTTACTTATTAATTTATTTAAAAAAAAAAAATTATCACAGTAATGTTATAAAGGCGAAAGTTTGTGAGTGTGCGTGTGTGTGCTTGTTACCTCTTCACGCTCAAACGGCTGGACCAATTTTGATAAAACTTTGTGTGGAGGTAGCTGACACCCGTCATTAACATATAGGCGTTTTATCCCGATATTCCCACGGGATCGACATTTACGCGGGTAATACCGCGGGGCGCAGCTAGTATAAATGATTTAAAGCGACTTTTCGTGAAAAAAAGTAATAAAAACTTGGAACGTTGACTTTCAATTATATTTCGGAAATAAGAGGGTCCCAGAAATGGTAGGTAAGTACAAAAAAAAAATACGCTTTATACCGAAGCCGAACTGCCGAAAGTCACTCCTACTCCCAATGTTTTTACGGTTTTTACACTTATAATATCATTGTCATTGCCTACTCCCCTGTCATTGTAAACGGGGAGGGAGAATGAGTGACTTTCGACTTCCATAAGCGTCTTTTTGCACCCGTAGGTACAGTACAGTCAGCATTAAAAAGATGTGTACTAATGTGTAAGTTAAGTTACATTTAAGTTACCGTATAATTATGAACATCACACCCACAATACACTCACATAATAAGTTTGATCCTATAATGTACGTTAAAACTAAGTGTAACCTTGTTTCTTGTTCATTGGTGCGCTGTGTGCGGGTAGTGGAGTGGCTCGGGTTCAGTACGGCGGACTTTCATTGCAAGTGTCAAATATACTTTATCTACACACAATGAATAATAACATGAATAGAATTGCTTCTGAACTTGAGGCACTTCATAACACACAATCGCACATCTGCGCCCCGGATGACTGTATTGGTTACACGCGTAAAGTAAATACTCCTTTTTCAATTCTGCATCAAAACATTCGCAGTATAAACAAAAATATTGACCAACTTGTAGCATTACTCTCTTTAATTAAGGTAGACTGTGACATAATTGTGCTCTCAGAGTGTTGGCTTTCTAAAATACTAAATGTTCCACCTATAGATGGTTATAATTCACACTTGACAATTAATGTGACTAATCAGAATGATGGCATAGTAATTTATACTAAAACAGATCTCGAATGTACAGTATATGAACCTGAAAACATCAAGGAATTTAACTGTTTGATTTGTAAAATAGGTAAAGAGTTGGCTATTGTCACAGTGTATAGATCACCCTCATCAAACAACATTGAGAGTTTCTTAAACGGTCTCGAAGAAATATTGATGACGCTTAATACATACACCAATATATGTATACTCGGAGACATGAACATTGACATAAAAGCGAACAATACTGATCGCAGATCCGGAGACTATTTAAATTTGTTGGCCTCTCACGGTTTCCTAGCAACGCATTTATATCCAACAAGAGCTGAAAACTGTTTGGATCATGTTCTAGTGAAATCTCAACTTGAATCTGTCACTTTGGTCCTGGAATGCTATATCACTGATCACTGCCCTACGCTTCTCACAATTTCCCGTAAGAAAAAGTCAACTTCTCTGTCTCCTTGTCGCACTAAAATTAATTACGGTGCGATACGTGATGCCTTAGCTCAGGTCGACCTTACGCCTGTACTAAACTCAAATGACGCGAATTTTGCTGCAGGTTACTTGGTCGATGTTGTTTCGAATATTATTCAATCCAATACCGGCAAATATAAAATTTCTCGTAAAAAGAGGATAATAAAACCGTGGATCACACCGGGTTTAATACGCTGCATTCATAATCGTGATAGGATGCACAAATCAGTGAAAAGGGAGCCCACAAATTTAACACTTAAAATATCGTACATTAGATATAGGAACTTTATTAATAAACTGCTAAAAAAATTGAAAAGATTATATTATAAAAATCTTCTTGAGGACGCAAAAAATAACTCGAAGGCTACGTGGGAAGCTATTAAAACAATAACGCACTCAAACACAAAAAAGACATCTGCTTCTTTGCTTCTTAGCACAAATGAAACCCCTAAATTATCAGTGAACGCGGTAAACCATTTCTTTATTAACATAGGCAAGGAACTTGCAACTCGACCTCAAAATAGCACTCTCCTCTCTAGATTACCTACTAACATTATGCAATCCCCCTCTCAGTGTGATTCTTTGGTTTTACTACAAACCGATGCTACTGAGATAGAGTCACTCATTAAAAACCTGCGAAGGGATTGTGCTGTTGGTTATGACAATATCTCTGCGGTTATTTTACAATCCTCCATAGATGTATTTGTCCCAGTTTTAACGCACATTTGCCAGCTATCACTGTCTACAGGAGTCTTTCCTGATGTGTTTAAGAGAGCCATTGTATATCCGATACATAAGAATGGTGATGGAGACGTGGTCAATAATTATAGGCCTATTTCAGTTCTCCCAGCGATGTCCAAAGTCCTTGAGAAATTACTATACATAAGGCTGACCAAATATTTAGATTCAAAGGGAATTATTTCAGACCACCAATTCGGGTTTCGAAAGAAGAAATCGACCGAAGATGCAGTCTCTTCACTTGTTAACGGAGTGGTGGACTGGTTGGACAGGGGGGAGAGGTGTCTGGGACTATTTTTGGACCTCACCAAGGCGTTTGACACCGTCTCCATCCCGCTTCTTATCTCTAAATTGGAAAGGGTTGGCGTTAGGGGTCTGGCTCTTGAAATATTTCAAGACTACCTAGCGAATAGAACACAAGCAGTCAGAATAGGGGAATGCATAAGTGAAGACGCGAAACTGGTTTTTGGAGTCCCCCAGGGCAGTATTTTGGGTCCCCTTTTGTTTACTATTTATATTAATGATCTCTGTGAATTAAAATCGCCCAACTGCCAGGTACTAACTTACGCGGACGACACTGTGCTCCTCATACACGGCCCTACCTGGGACGATGTGAAAACTTATGCAGAAATTGCCTTACGAAAAGCTGTGTTCTGGTTGTCCTGTAACCTACTGACACTAAACATCAATAAAACAAATTTTATAACCTTCGGTATGAAAATCTCTGGAGTTCCACCCTTGGACTCTTTCTTCATCAAATCTCATACTTGTTTGTCACACCTTTCCAACAACTGTGATTGTCCGACTATATCTCGTGCAAACACTGTCAAGTACCTAGGAATCAAAATTGACCAAGTTCTGAAATGGCAGTCCCACATTGATTCTTTAACTTCACGTGTCAGAAAACTAATTTATGTGTTCAAGTTGCTCCGTAATGCCGCCAGCCCCGAAACTCTCAGGATGACCTACCAAGCACTTTGTCAATCCATCATATCATACTGCATCTCGGCTTGGGGTGGAGCAGCCAAAACCTTACTTTTACCCCTTGAGAGAGCACAAAGAGCAGTGCTCAAGGTTATGACCAAAAAGATCCGTCGATATCCAACTTCTAAGCTTTATAACGAAATAGGTGTTCTGACAGTGAGACAGCTATTTATACTACATATTTTAACCAAGAAGCACGCTAGCTTAACATTTGACCCCTTATTATATCACAATAAACGTCGATCGGATATAGTCTGCCCCTCAGTTAGACATAGGACTGTAATGGCCAAACGGCACTACATGGTTATAAGTGGACTTCTTTATAATAGAATTAACAAAGTACTGATTTTATACCCACTTAAACTAACTGAAGTTAAAAACAAAATAATATCTTGGCTTTTACAGTTGAATTACATAGAAACTGAAAATTTATTAAATCAGTAATAGTTACGTATTTTTATAATTTATCTCAAGCAAATCAAAAATTTTCCAGTTTATAAGATTAGATCAAACTAGTTTACTCGATTATAAATAATTATACAACTTACAAATACCACCAACCTTTAATTAAACTCCCACAAAGCACTCACGTCCTTACAACCACACATCACTACAACCACACACACAACATATTATACTCACACTTTAAACACGACACTTTAAATGTGGCACACCCATACTTCATAGTCTTTTAATTTGTACCTACTTATTTAAATACTGATTCCCTATCAACAGGCATGCCTAATTAGGGAACTCAGTGAGTCAAGTTCTTTTATGCTACTGTAATGGTTCATATGAGCTTGTTTTTTGGAGGGGACGGAGCATTGCCTAGTTCCTGTAATACAGGTTAATTCCTAGCACGGGACTGGGTCTTGCCCTGCTCCCCACTCTAACAAGCCTATGTCTCTGTTCTATGTATTGCTGTAGTATATAAGTTATTTTGTACTCAAATGTTTGCTCAATAAATATTATTATTATTATTATTATTATTATTATATTATCATTAGTTTTTATTCCATTTCGCGAGATTTTAAACAAGGTATCGAAAAATTCTGAGCTTTTTGGACGGTTTGACACATTGATTTATTGAAATCATTGGTTTGACATGAATAGAGTATAAACTATCGAAAATGAATACGTTAAATTTTTAAACACCAATATACATGGACTTATTATCTTGGTATTATAATAAGTCCATGCCAATATATGGACATGCCAATTGATGTCCATGCCAATATATAAGTAGTCTGTGTGGTGCCGGACTTAAAGAATAGCACCACCCCATACTTCCCGTGGGTGTCGTAAAAGGCGACTAAGGGTCGTACCGGAGAATGGGCAGCAGCGTTCTCTATGCATTCCACCACCATACCATACTGCGATCGCCAACCCGCCTGCCAAGCGTGGCGATTATGGCAAACCCGGAGGGTGTTGAATGAACAAGAATGACAAGCACAAAAAACACTTGGCCCCTAGTACCCGGCGGCCCGCCTACCCTTAGTTACGGTAGCGGCCAAGGCCACGGTGAGGCAAGGGGTGCTAAGAATCCCCGGAAGAGATCCGGCTACCACAATCACCGAAAACTGGAACTAGCAACATACAACATGCGTACACTCCGGACCGACGAGAAGTTCACCGAACTCGAGGAAGAATTGAGCAAGGTACGATGGAGTATAGTGGGGTTATCTAAAGTCCGAAGAGAGGGGGAGGACTCGATAATCCTCAAATCCGGAAACTTGCTCTATTTCCGGGAGGGCAACCAGCAGTTCCAAGGTCGTGTTAGGTTTATCGTCCATAAGTCCCTTGTGAGCAACGTGGTGAAGATCGAGAGTGTGTTGACTAGGGTGGCGTACCTTATACTCAAAATATCCGAAAGGTCTGAAGAAAAGAATTCGCTGAAGGTCGTACAGGTTTACGCCCCGACCTCGTCACACCCCGACGATGAGGTAGAGACCATGTATGAGGATATTTCCAGAGCCATGCATGGCTCTAAAACTCACTTTACCGTTGTCATGAGGGATTTTAACGCGAAACTGGGTAAACGAAACGATGATGAGCTGCGAGTGGGGCAATTTGGAGTTGGACGCCAGAACCACCGGGGCCACCAGTTTTATGGAGAAGGAAGGCCTCATGATGAATCCTTCTTCAGAAAACGTGAGCATAGAAAGTGGACCTGGCAGAGCCCGGATGGTGCAACTAAAAATGTGTCGACGAAGAAGCTAGACAAGTACTCAATGATGTCTCTGTGATCAACGCTGTGAAAACAGGAAGTGATCACCGCATGGTAAGAGGCACATTGAACTTAAATATCAAGCTGGAAAGATTTCGACTGATGAAGTCTACGCTCCGTCCAGCACCGGTCTAGGCTCAAAACCCCGAGAGCTTTCAGCTCGAACTCTAGAATCGTTTCGAATGCCTAGGGAGCTCCCTGGACGATTATAACGATGGGTTCGTGGAAACTGTCCATACGGTCGGGTCTATGATCTTCAAGACCCGCCGTACGAATTCAAAAAAGAAGCTCTCTGATCCTACTTTGCGGCTCATGAAGGAGAGGCGCGAGATGATTCTGCAGTCTTCGGATGATGCGCTAAATTACCGGCAACTCAATAGACGGATTTCTAAGTCCTTGAAAAGCGGTCTTCACCGCTTTAATACAGATCGTATTAAGGACGCGATAGAGCGAAATAAAGGCTCCAAGGTCTTTGCTACAGATCTGTCTATTGGGCAGAGCCAGCTTATGAAACTGAAGACCGATGATGGCAGGATCGTATCCGCCAAACCTGAGCTGTGGAGAGAGATCGAGACGTTCTATAATAATAATAATACACGCCGGGTGATGACGGAATAAGTGACCAAGAAACACACTATGCCGAAGGAACGCGACCGAAGTTCCGCGGCTGATTAGATTTGGTTGATTTACAACGGAACGTAATTTCGACATAATGTGTCGTCAGTCATTCAAATAGCATTGCAGGCGTAATCATGCCGAACTTCGGTCGGCATGATTACGCCTGCATAACACCTGCAACCTTCGGCATAGTGTGTTTAGACACTTACGGCCGAGTTGCTGAAGGCCGGCGGAAAACCCATTCTTAAGGCCCTTCAGAAGCTGTTTGATTCCGTCATACTCGAGGGCAAAACACCACAGGCATGGAATAGAGGTGTGGTGATACTTTCTTTAAGAAGGGCGATAATGCTCTTCTTAAGAATTATAGGTCCATCTCACTCCTGAGCCATGTCTACAACCTTTTTTCGAGAGACATCACGAACCGTCTCGCGCGCAGGTCACGACTTCCAGCCTCCCGAACAAGCCGGAATCCGTAAAGGCTTTAGACCGTAAACTACATACATACGCTGCGACAGGTTATACAGAAGACCGAAGAATATAACCTGTCTCTCTGCTTAGCGTTTGTGGACTACGAGAAAGCCTTTGATTCGATCGAGACATGGGTTGTGCTGCAGTCTCTTCAACGGTGCCAGATCGACTATCGGTACATCGAGGTGCTGAAGTGTCTGTACGAAAACGCCACTATGTCAGTCCGACTCCAGGATTAGACCTCGAAACCTATCCTTCTGCAACGAGTTGTGAGACAGGGAGACGTTATCTCTCCGAAACTGTTCACTGCTGCACTGGATGATGTCTTCAAGGTTCTGGACTGGAAAGGGTTTTTTTTTTTTGGATGGGAAGTCATCAAATGACTCCTCCCGCTCTGGGTGGAGCGAGTGAGTGTCAGACTCTTACTGACTAAAACCCACCCGTGTTCCTTCCTTAGCCCTTTATGTTCCGGCAGGCTTCGGCCCTATCCTATCCTCGATGCTGACATCTCTTTGAGGCGCGCGTGGAACACGTACGCGCAGTCCGGCACGGGCCTGGTCCTGATCCTGATCCTGGTCCTGGAAAGGGGCTGGCATCAACATCAATGGCGAGTACTACATAACTCACCTTCGGTTTGCCGACGATATCGTAGTCATGGCTGAGACTATGGAGGACCTCAGTACAATGCTCGGTGACCTCAGTAGAGCCTCCGAAAGAGTGGGTCTTAAAATGAACACGGACAAAACGAAGGTCATGTCAAATACCCATGAACACCCACTTTCATAAAGATCGGAGACGCTACACTCCAAGTCGTGGACGAGTATGTTTACCTAGGACAAACTGTCCAGTTACGTAGGTCTAACTTCGAGAAAGAGGTCAATCGACGAATCTGACTCGGCTGGGCAGCGTTCGGGAAGCTACGCAATATGTTCTCGTCCCACATACCGCAGTGTCTCAAGACGAAAGTCTTTGACCAGTGCGTGTTGCCAGTGATGACTTATGGCACTGAAACGTGGTCGCTTCGCTCACAATGGGCCTTATAAGAAGGCTAAAAGTCACCCAAAGGGCAATGGAGAGGGCTATGCTTGGAGTTTCCCTGCGTGATCGAATCAGGAATGAGGAGATCCGCAGGAGAACCAAGGTAACCAATATAACCCGAAGAATTGCCAAACTTAAGTGACAGTGGGCAGGGCACATTGCTCGCAGAACAGATGGCCGATGGGGCCGAAAGGCGACCGCGTACCGGAAGACGTAGCGTTGGAAGGCCTCCCACAAGGTGGACCGACGACCTTGTGAAGGCCGCAGGAACCCGTTGGATGCGAGAAGCACATAACCGGTTGAAGTGGAGGTGCTTGGTGGAGGCCTATGGCCAGCAGTGGACGTCTTTCGGCTGAAATAATGATGATGAATATATGGACAGTTTACACAATCTCGCGAGATAGATTATAAACTAACGGTTTACAATGATACGGTGACATACCTATAGGTACAGACTCCAGCACATCAAGCTACCCGAAACTGCCAAATTTTCCTAATCAACTTTGAACCATAAGCTTTAGCGATTTTGAAAATCTATTAAAAAAATTTGACAGATAGTAGTAGCTTGATGTGCTGGTGTCTGTACTTACATCGACAAGAATTCAATTATTGATTGTCTACAACTTGTGTTTAGGTACTTAAAACTGGAATGTAGGCACTGACCTGTATTATACAAGCTTGTATGATAGAGGCACTGACCTCTTGTATACTGTATTATAGAGGTCAGTGAATGTTCTATCATAAAGTACTCTGTGTTGTAGGTATTAAAGCTTTATTTGTTGTCTCACGAACGTATGTTGCATTTTTTCATCCCCACTGACCTCTATAATACAAGTACGCGTACTTGTATTATAGAGGTCAGTGTTCATCCCTAATTCTGGTTTCCATGGAAATAAACAAAATGTTGAATTGTTGACGACTGTCATCATCGATCGACTCAAAATAGTTATGAGCTGTAATAGAGCATAACTTTTCTATTTATGTACGGTATTTATTTTCGTCAAACATGGACAAACGTATGTGTCGCAGAACAGTCTCTACGACATTGCCAGCAATAGAGACATTACAGAAAAATATCAAGACAGTACCTACATTCTACGCTAGGTAAGTACCTACTGCATAAATTATTATAATTGTTTATTTATGGATATAAATTTTTTGATCGTACTCAGTTAGTAGAAGGTAACTTCTCTTCTTAGTATGTAGTTAGTAGATGCAATTGCGCGTGAGGTGGTAAACGTATCATCTTCTGGTTCCCCGCTCAGACGAATAAGTCGGTGAATAAGTAGGTACCACCTACCTAAACCTATGTACCTACTTGTGGTTGTGTTTCAACTGAGCCTATTGCAGTCCACTGCTGGACCGGCCAGCCTTCCGCATCCAGCCTTTTTTTTTTTTTTAACGTGGAGAAATGCTCATGCATTCGGCACTACCACGGGGAGATAGTGCAGTTATGTGGGACTCTAACCCACTAAAACTCCACGGTGTCCCCCTCTGCTGCTTACGGCGGGAACACGGGCACTCGTTAGCACTCATCCGTGAACCCGCCGCGGCTGTCCGTTACCGGACCCTCCTCTGGGGAGTAATCCCCATCACCGGCGCACCAGAACACACAGCACGCACTGTCTGGGCACCCTTGGTCCACCTGCGACGGGTCAGGTCATTGGCCCCGCCACCTGCCAATTTTCGGCCGCAGAGGATAGGGAGAGCGGCCAACGTCATACCGACACTCCTCCCCTGCGGCCCCACCGCGTCCGCCATCAGACGGTGGCGACCCCGTCAAGGCCGCGGAAGGTAGGGAGAGCGGCGCATCGTAATACCGGCACTCCTCTCCCGCCGCGGCCTCCAACCCTCAGCCGCGATGCCTCCCATACGACACCGCGGCCCGCCTCAGTTGCGATGACCTACTTGTTGGCCGCTACGTCGTCGGCTTATCGGCAAAAGCCCTGACGAGCGGCCCCTCCTCGGGTTCCTCTTCGCTTCACCGTGGGTGACCAAGCCACAGCTACTAAGCCCCCCCCCGCCTCGACAATGCGGGAACCCACGGTGGGGATCCGCATCCAGCCTGTCCCAGCCACCTTGTTAAGGTCGTTGGTCCACCTAGTTGGGGGGCGCCCCACACTACGCTTACCGATACGTGGTCTCCACTCTAGGACTAGTCTGCTAAACCTGTCTTTCAACAAACATGTTCGACCCACTGCACCGCCACTTAGGCTTGCTAATTTTTATTTATTTATTTTTAGGATCTCCAACAAAAGATATACACTAAACATTATAATATTATAGTTAATCCTGCAAGTTACGAGGCATGTAGGTGACTCCGGTTCTTTTCCGAATAATATCATTTTAGATCTTATCCTCTCAAGAAACCCCAAGCATGGCGAGCTATGCTTGGGGTTTCTGACCTTGAATTTGTAGACCAACCCGACTGTCAGTGTCCACGTCCGACACCGTATGTCATAACGGGCAGGAAACACAAGTTGAAGACCTTGGTCTTCTAACATTGCGGTAGGCGTATAAGACACTTGGCGACGTTTCCTATGTAGGTATATACGCTAACCCAGCTGTATCCTTCTGTTGGCCTCTTTCTCAAAGTTGTTTCTACCGAACTGAATGATTCCAGATAGGATATCCAGAGAGAGCCTTCGATGCGTATTGACACGGGAATTTTACTTGACTTTGTCTTGTCCAAATTCACATAGTTACATATTAAATAGGTAATTATCATGCTATCACATCACCAACTTTCTAACTCTTGAGCTGCTGCTGAGAAATCTGGCGCCTCCACTCTCTCCGGTCTTGTTTGATTGCTATATTTTTGAAACTTTCACTGATTCTTAATAAATTTCAGAAAACCGCGGGAGGTACCTTTTCATATACCGCACAAAAAACTGCTGGAAAAAATTGAATATGTGAAAAAGGAGCCTGAGCCTCTGGTATAAACATTTTATTATTTGTTATTCGCTTATATTATAGGTACTCATCATCTGCCCAGCCTTTTCCCAACTATGTTGGGGTCGGCTTCCAGTCTAACCGGATGCAGCTGAATACCAGTATTTTACATGGAGCGACTGCCTATCTGACCTCCACAACCCAGTTACTGGGTAATACGATACCTTTGGTAAGACTGGTTGTCTGACTTTCGGGCTTCTGACTGTAACGACTGTCAAAGATCCACGAATGACAGCCGGGACCAACGGCTTAACGTGCTTTCCGAGGATTATAGGTACTATGAAGCAAATTTAATTAGTATTATAGTAAGTTTTATTAGTAGTACCTCTACCTACATACAATTCTACTACTTAAATAAGACGTAACCTAGCCCTATGGTCGAAGGTCGGAAGAGCTTAGAGTTAGACTACTAACTTGTTCTTTACAGACGGGGCTTATGGCCGCGCAGGCGGAAAGGTTCAGAAAAGAAAGAAAACCAGGGCAACTAGAACCTATAGAAGAACCGGGTAAATCGCACCTATTAAAAGAATTTAAAAAATCTATTTTGAAATAGGTATTAAACAACATTTACAAATGACTTTTAGGGTTTCGTAGCCAAATGGCAAAAACGGAACTCATTATTTCGTCATGTCTGTCTGCCCGGATGTCACACAGCCATTTTACTTCCTCATGGCGGAGTTTAATGATATGGGCAAGTAATAAAGTTGTAATTATTATTTTCATTTAGCTATTAAAAAGAAGAAGAAAATTTTGATCCAAGAGTCTCAAGAGAGCCTAGAGAAGTATGTAACCACAGACCCTCTGAAGGTGAAGCCACCGGTGGCCTCGCAGACTGACGTGATCAACCACGTGAGAAGTAACCCATCAGTCGGCTTCCTTTACATGATTTACGCCGTCCATCCTCAGAATGTTTATTTTACTCCTTATTACCTCAAGTGAGTATAAAGCTACCATCCTTCCTACTAATATTAATAAGAATACCAGCCTATTATTTCCCTACTGGTGGTGATCAATGCTCGTGCCTTCTTTGTATGAACCTTTATCCTGCTAATGAAGTTGAGGATCTCTAAGAGCTCGCAAGAAGGGTTGCCTTATTCAACACTATTCAAAATGGAAAAAAATGTTACCAAAATAACATTTCTACTTATTCATATCAACATCAACATCGCAACCTTTATGCAAATTTTTTTTATTCCGTCAGCATTTCTACAGTTTCAGCTAATTTAAGTTTAGAAGCATTTGCAAAAAGGGTCTTTGCGCAACTCAACTCTTTTCGAAATGATGAGACCGCAAATTTTTTATTCGTAGCTTGCGAACTGTAACGACGTACCAAAAATGTTTTCTTATTTCTTCAGAATTTGATAATTATGCTTCAGGCTTCAGCTAAGTTTAGAATTATTCGCGACGTCAAATCGAACTGGCGAGAAGGGCCGTCGCGCAACTCAGCTCTATTCAAAATGAACACAATAAGTACTAAAATAACATTTCTTAGCTAGCCTTCTATTACGACATTGCTGCCAACATCAACCCTCTTGAAAACCTTTCAGATTTGTACAGACTTAAGCCTGATTTTTCAAAACTTGAATAATTTTTATCTGAGGAATAAAATTTGCGGTTTGACAGCTTTTGTATAGAAATTATGTCAATCTGTCATATTAATTCTTCAAACCCTATAAGTTATTTGAGCATTGAATTGAAAACTTAAACGAAGAATATAAATGCGGCACCGGCGCAGTTTTGTATCGTCAGTTTTCACGATACAACGACGTGCCGTGCATCGTACCACGATGCGACGTCGTGTCGTGGTACGATGTTCTGTTGATGAATGTACCTACGATAAGTTACCTATGATGTTCGAATTAAGTAGTAACTTATTTTTCAAAAAATCCTAGTTACTGTTGTCTTAGTTAGGAGGGCAGTATTCGCAACCATTCGATAGGTTGTCGTATCGAAATTGACACATTTTGCCCCCAACAGCAAATAGCGGTATGAAGTTTGAATTGCGGTCGTTATTTAATTTTGGGCTGATTTTTCAATCATCTGACAGACTTTATTCGAGTAATGATTTTGAAATTTTGACAGTTGTTTCATTCAAAAACTGTCAAACGTCAATTTTATTCCTCTAAGGGTTGATTTTTCAATCGACAGATAATTTTTATTCGTGGAATAAAATTGACGTCTGACAGATTTTGTATGGAACAGCTGTCAAAAATTCAAAATTATTCCTTGGATAAAATTATCTGGCGTTGGAAAAATCAGCCCTTATAGGTATAGGTTATCTGGCGATGGAAAAATCAACCGTTAAACTGACAACATTTTCGGGCCATAAGATTTGTGAACAGCCATTAGAGGACTGTTTTGATTATTGTTATTGATCGATGTTCGATTAGGCACGGGAGGGTCTCTAACGGTTCTGTTGAGAAAAGCTATGCTGATATAGGTAGCGGAAGCCTTGAAAGATGAGGAATTCAAATAAACATATTGTTTTGACTCGCAACATTAGCTGTTCTTCTGAAATCTGCAGCCTTTAAAGTATTTCGACGCCTTAGAGTGAAAACCTCGTAAGTGTAAAAGAAGTAACTGCTGCTAGAAGTAGCTGTAAAATTTTTGTACGGCGTTTTTTATATATTTTTTTACCGACTTCGAAAAAGGAGGTTCTGTATTCTTATTAATTATTATGGAAAAACCCGCTTTATATCCAGAACTGTTCGATACTAAAAGATTGTCCAAAATGGATAAAATGCTATTTACATTCCCGAGGTTTTCACTCTAAGGCGACGATTTATAAAACTCTAAAACGGTAACCTATATCGACTAGGTACCTATAGTTATTTCTTACTTGTTCGTTGTTGTTGTTACTTGTTCATCTATATTATGACTGACTACCTAATCGAATTTCCAGAGTCGTACCGTACGAGCACATCGACAAACGTAATTTCTTTACGATAAGTCAATGTGGAGTGACGCACTATTCTAACGAGATGGTCTTCACAAAACTTCCAGCTTGGGAGCAGGAGTACAACATATTTGTTAAACTTACTGGTGTAAGAATAATTATTTTGTTAATGCCCTTCGTACTAACATTACCTAAGAAGTGCACACACTTGTTCGGGTCTGCGTAATTCGGTACAGCGGGCAGCAAAATCTATACTAATCTATACTCTCTAACTCATACTACTCATAGGTACTAATATTATAATAAACAGGTAAAGTTTGTGAGGTTGTAGGGGGTAATCTTCGGAACTACTGTATCGATCCCGAAAATTATTTCACTAATGTGAAACTACATTATCCCTGAGTGCCATATAGGCTATGCTTTATGTTAAAACCAGAAACTTCACAAGAACGAAGTCGCGGGCAGAAGCTAGTAATATAAAACCGGGCAAGAGCGAGTCGGACTCGCGCACCGAGGGTTCCGTACCATCATAATTATGTTTTTAAATTTTCATCGGCGGGGCCTATATTCGTCAGAGAATTTAGAATATTGCAGTTTTAGGTCAGCGCCATCTCTTGACCGATAGTGGAACTAATGTAACTTTTGTTGAGGATTTCTAAAAAGTGTGCTATTAAGAGACTTCGGTTTATTTTCCTGTAATATTTACATAAATTTCTATCACTTAATAATTTCAGATTTTTCTCTTTGCAAACTTCGGAGATAAGGGGGAGAACGGTATATTTTTTTAAATTTTTCATCAAAAGTCGAATACTATGGGCCTAAAAAAAAAAGAAAAATGTTTGAGTAATGTGCAAACTGCGCTCTTTAATATGAAAAACTTCAAAAAAAAATCCATGTGGAGCTACTAGGGTATGTGGGGAGATGCCCTAGTAGTTCCACTTCGAATTTTTCAGACCCCCTTTCTGTCCCTGTTGCAAAAAATACAAGGTTTATAAAGTTACTTAGGAACATTTTCGAAATGTCGTATTTTAAAAAACTGGCCAAGTGCGAGTCGGACTCGCACACGAAGAGTTCTCTACCACAAGGCGAAAACGCCGAAAAAAACACGTTTGTTGTATGGGAGCCCCCCTTAAATATTCATTTTATTTTGTTTTTAGTGTTGTTATAGCGGCAACAGAAATACATAATTTGTGAAAATTTTAACTGTCTAGCTATCGCGGTTCTTGAGATACAGACAGACGGACAGACGAACAGACGGACAGACGAACAGACGGACAGACAGCGAAGTCTTAGTCAGTCTTAGAAAATCGGTTCATTCATTTCGAAAAACATGGGCTTGAAAGTTTGTATGAAATGCCGTACGGCGTAAACGCTCTTAAGCGAAAACGATGTAACGGGGCGCAGCTATAAGAATATTTGATTTTAAAACAACGCGAAGGAATTCGCGGGCAGACACTAGGCGAATAAATGTAGGAAAACGTAGGTTCAGGTCAAAGCTCGAATTGAGCCGTCCTGGACTTGATTCAGTGTGGGTAGATGCCGAAAGGAGTTTGCCAATCGATACCCTCCGTAAGTGCTTCGGGTCGGCTTTGTTAACGAACAAAAACTGCCGAATCGAATGTGCCGGACCCGAACAACTGTGTAGAAACTAAGACTTCTACGGATTAATGTCTTACGTTTCCAGATCAAGTTCTTCAAATTATATAGATATTGGAAAGCGTTTTATGTGTGGAAGAAATCTATAATGTACAGAAAATATACAAAAATTCGTAACAAGTTGGGCAAGAACCATTTCATTTTGACGCCGATTTTAGGAAAAGCTTTGCTGAGCATACAGGCGATGTGCTGTGAAATGTACCAGAAAACATTTGCTGATATAAGCAGGGACATGGATACTGCATATTTCTACTTCATCGAAGATCAGGTAAAGGAGACTTACGTACAGAATTTTCCTTTTGACTTTTTTGTATTAAAACCAGCTAGGCGTACTCTCTCCTCTAAAGTAGATAAATAGAGATACCTATTGAGTGCCTAGCCTAGCCACTCAGACGTTATATAAATACACGGCCTGCGGACGGAGAGTAATGGGTAGCTCACCGTCCGATCAGGACCAGGCCCGTGCCTGAAAGAGATGTCAGCATCAACTGAAGGGGCCCGTTAGGGCCGAAGCCTGTCGGGCCAGCGAGATTGTCCGAAAGGGTTACCGCTGCCCCGGAACATAAAGGGCTAAGAAAGGAACACAGGTGGGTTTTAATCAGTAAGAGTCTGACACTCTCTTCCACTCCACCCAGAGGGAGGGGGGGTGATTTCCAATCTTAAAAAAAAAAGCCTCATCAAAAATCACCTGTATAAACTAAACTAAGTTTTATGCCTATCAAAACTCCTACCAAGTGCAGCAAATTATCAATGAACTGTAAAAGGAAGGCGCCTGTTTGTGTAACACAGTTTATACTAGCACAAACACAGACGTTCACTCTGTCTCAAATAATGCATAGCGTTAGACTTCATTGTTTTTATGTTTTATTGAGATGGACAAATTATATTTGGCTTTTTAATAATAAAATATTATTATTATTTTCTAATAACTCACTCAGTTCAGACTGAAATTTAAGCTTTACTGAGGTTCATTTCGATCGTTATTTTCAACAAAAAAAACTATACAAAGTTTCGTTAATGGCCGCCGACAAAAAGGGGGCGTCAGTTTTGGTCATTGGCTTTTATATTTTCATTCTATTTCGTGAATAGGTTTCGACAGTAGATTAATATAAATTATATTACAGGTGAAACGTATAGAATACATAAGAGACAAGTTGATTGAATATCGCACCGTGGTCTTGGATGTGATCACCCAATCATGCCACACGGCTCTGTACCAACAGGGATTTGTGTATGACGACAGAAATATACCGCCCTTTCAAATGATTAGAGGCAAACCTACTGGGGGAATGTCTTACACAGAGAAAGCGAACAAGAGAAAGTATTGCGAAAGATTAGCATGGTAAAAATATTGTTTGTTATTGGCATACCAGACAAAATAATAATATTGATAAGTACAGAAGCATACCAGACAGAATAATAATACTGATAAGTAAAATAAAATAAAATCTAACTATTAAATTTTATATGCTTGTAGTTTCATAAAGTTGGCGGATTATATGACAAACTACATGTTACACCGACTAACAAAAAACTCCAACATGATGATGGCCAACCTGTTTCGTACTCATGTCGGGTTCACTCCCACCCCTGAAGAACTATGTGGTACCGAAGTGGACGAGGTGATTGAAGAAGTGCCTCGTAAAACGGAAACTTGCAAGGTACTGAAACATAGTACACTCCTATACGTACTTACAGTAACTTCTATATTTAGGTACTTACAGTAACTTCTATATGTAGGTACTTACACTAACTTCTATATGTTGGTACTTACTTACAGTAACTTCAATATGTAGGTACTTACAGTAACTTCTATATAATATGTGCTTAGAGTAAGTTTAATAGACCGTCATATCTTAGCACATGTTAAACTCAAGAATAATTTTCTGAACCCATCATACTTTTAACTGGCAGCTATCGATTTTATAATTGTCTTTGATTATTTTATGTGACATGTGAGTGCAGCGGCAATTTATTAATAATTATTGACTGTGCGTTTTGCAGTGGGCTTTGTTCCAAGTGGATGCATACATATTACAGTCTGGTGCTATGGTACTTAATCCCAGTGAGGCAGTAGTAATGTCGCACTTGGAAAAGATAACAGCGTACTGGGAGGAGTACGTGCGCACATTCCACAACTTTCTAAACGATGACACGTTGCAAATATTTGTGCAGCCCACAATAATGGGCAAACCCGTCGAATGGTCCGCAGGACAGGCACCGAATCTATATTTCTTGATGAACCAGGACTTACAAATGATGGATGATATAGCGTTCATTCCATATGCAATTAAATTCGGTTATGAAAGCGTGTGGACGTTCCTGAAACGTTTCCAAGTATTCAGGGATGACTTCCGCGAGTCTTGTGCAATGGATATTGACTTAATTAAAAATGAGAGAGATGTATTCAAGTTCAGAAATCTATGTGGCAAGTTTGTGAAACAAATGGAATCTGTGGAAGAGATAGTGAGCTACCAGCCCGTGGGCTTGTTGTTCTTGTGCCTGCTTCCCTTTCAAGAACTGTTTAGACCACTGCCGAGGAAATTATTCGATGTCGTGGCAAATATTACACCTGAGTAAGTTAATTTATTGAACATTATGTGACCACGGGCCTAAAAAGGCCACTTTCGCAGAATCATAAAATAACATTATGAATATGGCGAAGACAGTCCGTGTTTTTCTTTTTCGCTGCACTACGATATATAATTAAAGAGATTGGGATTGGATTTGGATTGGATTGATTGGTATTTTAGCACAGACAAAAAAAAAACTGAAAAATCCTTCGCCAATGGGATTTGATACGATTAACTTAACAGTTAACTGTCCATTATGATTCATAATGTTCGTCGTCGTCGTCGTCGTTTCAGCCGATAGACGTTCACTGCTGGACATAGGCCTCCCCCAATTTTGGGGGGGGTTTGCCATAATCGCCACGCTTGGCAGGCGGGTTGGCGATCGCAGTATGGTGTGTTGGTGGAATAAATAGAGAACGCTGCTGCCCATTCTCCGGTAAGACCCTTAGTCGCCTTTTACGACACCCACGGGAAGTAAGGGGTGGTGCAATTCTTTAAGTCCGGCACCACACAGACAAATCAGGGGGCCTAAAAAGGGGCCACTTTCGCAGAATTATAACAGGATATTCATAATGTTATCCTGTTATAATTCTGCGAAAGGGGCCCCTTTTTAGGCCCCTGATTTAATAAGTTGGGATAGATAAAATAAACCTATATTAGTCTTTGGATATTTTAGTTTTGGATTGTTTTAGTAAGTACAGTCAACCTTGTTATCACCCTAAGGTAAAAACGGCAAGGTCTATTTCTCTGTGTGATTCAACTTTAGCCAAGTTTTTAATTTACTAGGATCTGTTGTCAAAACTGGAAAGGTAATTACGAGGTCGACTATACATATAACGACATATTATCAAGTTATAAATTTCCAGAATGAGCAGATCTCGCATTGGCGCTTATAGGCTAACCGTACAATAAGAGCTCGGCTTATTACTGGAAATGTGCAGTCACCCAAGAAAAAATGTAAACTTTGAAAAGAATTCATATGACTGTCTACAATTTGTAATCCAGAATACTAACTATACAACGTTTAGCTAGAATTTACCCAATGTGCGCTTCTATAATTCTACACGTTACGTTATCGTGGAGGACAACGTTTACGACTTTACCATTGATATTATCGTCCACGAAAAATTTGTTTAAAACAAATTACATACCGTAGGCGTTGGTGGCACTTGTGCGGGAAAACCCGCACAAGTGCCACCAACGCCTACGGTATGTTGAAGAGTTTGGTGTGCCACGATATCGTGGACGGATATTTAAAAGCGTCTTCATATATTTCCATACATTTTATTCTTCCCTGCGTAACGTGAGAAATTATAAAAGCGCACAAAGTAATTTGTTTTGTGACTACAATATTATAAAACAAAGATTGGAAGCAATCAAATGAATTCATGTCGACGTAAGTACCCATACATCTGTTTGAGACTAACTGTACCTATAGCTTAAATGTCGTCGGCGTTTGCTGTAGTATTGTTTTATTAAATTATTTCTTTCACGTGCAGTATCGGTCACGCTTGCATTGAAGAAATTGTATTGGGTAGTGAAAACATCAACGACGATATAATTAAGGAACCCACAACTGCTGCGGAACTGGTAGCATTCCACTTTTTGATGGACGGACTTGAACCTCGAGTAGCACACTTGGAAGAAAGGCTGGAATACCTTCGAGAGCTTTACGATCTAATGGGAGAGTTTAACATACCGATTCCACCCGATGATTTGACTGACTTTTTAGGTACGTATTGATAAAGCGTAAATAATGTGAATGCAGACTTAGCGTTGAAGTCCACTTACATAATTATACATGATGTAGGTATTAGAATTACAAGAATCGTTGGGTACGTGGCCAAAATCAGAGCTAACACCGCCATTTTGTTTTTGCAATGCGATTTCATAAATGTTTAGGTACCAACAACGCCCTTTTGTCGGTATCATTTAAGTGCCAAAATATCCTTGAAATACTGTTTTAGATAAGTTCACCTCTTATCTAATTGCTGTCCCACCATAGGGTTGAATATCACTTACACGTCATAAAGCAAGGTAGGTATATAATATATATTATTTTGTCCTTGTGGCACACAGACACTCGGATAGTGTCACCCTTATTGAAATATAAACTTACTGCAGGTAATTGTGTATCATAGACCTCCTGTTCTGAGCATTCGAATTCCGAGGGAAGGGTTGCAATGATATCGCCTATTTTTATGGCTTTAGTTTTGTTCACTTTTCAACCAAATACTTTTGTAAGCTTCATAATTATGTTTAATTATGATTCTTATGACTACGTCAGGTCTGAGTGTGGCTTTGGGAACTCTTCGGACTGATGTGGACGCAAGGCTCGAGACTCGCAGCAAACTAGCAGGACTGTTCGCAAGCCAGATTGGCAAGGATATAATGGAACTCATGCTCGACGTCAACAAACTAAGGGAGGAAGTTGCTGTAATTTTATTTGATAAAACTTTACACTAACAATGAAAATACGCTAGTTTTAATTGAATATAAGTACCTATGTTAGCATTCTTAGAACAATTTTGAATTTCGGGATCCACACAGCAGATCCGATAGGTATACCCATCATCCGACGACTAGGAGTCGTCTATAAATAACGTAAGACAATCATGTCAGTCCTCTGTTAAAATAATATTTAATTTATTTAATACTTTAAGCACATTAATAATAGAGGCGGACTGAATGCCATTATTATTTGCCTTTTTTATTGCACATAGCACCAGGGTCATGTTTAGAAATGACAAAGTTAAAAAAAACCATAGCTTAGGACTCTACGTCTTCTTCTTCTTTCTGCTCCATTTGTCCCGGGAATGTTACTTATGGTTATTACAAAATGCAGGGGTCGTGTGTGACCTGTCGTCGTTTCATCAAACCCGAATTGATTCGATGCTTAACGTTACGGTCGGTTTACTTCGTCATCCCCTTAGACAGTTGGCCCGAGGTATCAAAAACCGAAAACCGATCATAAAGGCATTTCGGCAAGATTCGGACTGGAACTAGAACCTAAAATAGATTGGCCGGTGCTGTATTAGTTGCTACTTTCACCTGCAAGCTGTGATGATTAACTTAAGTCTTTTCATGTCTTTCATAATTTAGCAAGCCTGGTTGTACGATGACAAGTCTGACATGGAGAAAGTATTGGAGGCCTTGCAGGACTTGCAGGAGAAACTTAAAGCGTGTTCCGCAAGAGAAAAACAAATACGAGAGTGGCAAAAGATATTTAAGGTAAATGACACTTAATCACACTAATATTATAAAGGCGAAAGTTTTTGAGTGTGTGTCTGCTTGTTACTTATTCACGCTCAAACGGCTAAACCAATTTTGATATAACTTTGTGTGGAGGTAGCTGACACTCTGGATTAACATATAGGCTACTTTTTATCCCGATATTCTCACTGGATCGACACTTACGCGGGTGAAACCGCGGAGCGCAGCTAGTAAGTACATAAGTGGAAAACAAAAATGCTACAATTTCTGAAACACAATACGTACTGATTGAATTACCTTCCAGATACCACCAGCACGGTTAGAACAATTAGACGAAGCGATAAACGACGTTAGACTGCGACAGTTACTTTGGAACTCTTCCAAAGAATGGATGGACATGTTCCAATCCTGGTAAGCATGTTCAAAAACAAAGAAAGAATATCGTATTTTGTTTACAAATGAGTTTGTTTCTTTAGGTACGATGCTCCATTTAACACATTAGACACCGATGAAATACAGAATATAACTATTAACTTTGGCAAGATATTCAATCAACTTGACAAAGGAATTCCTCCGAACAAGATCGTGCCAAAATGTAAGGCAACTATTGATGTTATCAAGGAAAAGGTCAGTGATATTTCATTAAATATAATGTGGAAGTACCAATCATTATATTACTAACATCTTTCAATTGCTTGATATACACAAACAATGTATATTCTACAAATGTAGAATTAAGAGATGTTTCCAGCGACGCTCTGAAAAAACAGTTTGTACCGTTAAATTTTATTATTTTAGCTACCCGTATTGTCATATCTCCGGAATCCAGCATTGAAACCTCGGCACTGGGTTAAAATTGAAGAAATTCTGAAAACACGATTCACACCCGGAGAACAGCTGACGCTCAAAGTTTTCGAGGATCTGCATGCCTTCCAACATGCTGAGGAGCTGATGGAAGTGGCGGGACAGGCCAGCTCTGAGGCCGGGCTGGAAGCTTTGCTGAAGAAGGTAAAACCAACTGTTTTCAGGTTATTCAAGAAATGCAAAACTACTGACGACAATTAAAAAACTGTGAACCTTGATACTATTAGTTATTAGGCCGGTGAAGTTCAGAACAAAAACGAGAGCGGGTGCAAAATTAATGGCTTTGCGATGGGTACACTAAATAAATACGAAAAACTTTATTTCGACAGTCACAAATATGAATTTCAAAATACCGATTTTCATAATTCCGAAAGTTCAAAATTCCTAAAATATATAGATAAATGATAAATGATTTTATTTTTGTAAGTATGTTTGTACAAACACTTTTACACGTCAATCATGTTTTTTTAAAAACTAGATGAAGTCGGCGTTTCCTATCTGACTACTCTGAGAAGAAAGGCCGAAACAAACTCAGAGGTCACAGTCTCTTTTAAAGTCCAGACATAATCTTGGTCAGGTTATATGAAGACCATGTAGATCGATGTCTGAGATGGTCTTTTGAGGAAAGAACCACACAGATTGAGAGGACCTGTCCAGTCAGTGCACGCATTTGTCAGAAATCGTGCAGCTCAACTCAAAACTTAAGGAGCTCAACGATTCGACGGACAATACCAAAGAGAGGACATTTGGGTAGGCCACATAAATTACTCAAACTGCCAGACAATGATCAAGAAATAAAACTAACAGAACAGAGAGAGTAATAAAAAAATATATAAAGTTAATAAAATTACCCCCATCGTCTTCACATTCACAATAAATAAAATAAATAATACTTTACAAAGTAAGCAAATGTCATTGTTTTTAAAAAATATTAATAATATCAATGTGTATTAAAAAAAAACATTAAAAATGCAGAAATTGGAAGCAGCTCAATCCCAAGCCTTTTTGTCCTCAATTTATTCTTTAACGGTATAAAAGGCTTTCTGGCACAACTAACGTTTAATTAATGATTTGAATTTATTAAGGCTTAGATCTTGAACGTGGCTTGGTAGTTTATTATAAAAGCGTATACATTGGCATCTGAACGAGCCACCTATTTTCTTGAGCCTTGTTGTAGGTACAACAAATTTGTGTTTGTTTCTAGTATTTATATTATGGATATCACTGTATTTTTTAAACAATTTTATGTTTTTATGGGCATATAAAAGATTTTCATAAATATGCAGAGAAGGCACAGTAATTAGGTACATTCATCTCTTTAAATTTGTCTCTGAGAGAGTGTCTCGGACTTAATTTATAAATTGATCGAACAGCTCGCTTCTGCAAAACAAAGATAGTCTGAATATCGGCGGTATTTCCACACAATAGAATACCGTACGACATTACACTCTGAAAATAGCTAAAGTACACTAAACGGGCAGTCTTCAATATCAGTTAAATTACGAATTTTTCTAACAGCGTATTCTGCGGAACTTAGCTTTTGGATAATGTATCTATATGTGGACCCCACTGAAGCTTAGCATCCAAAGTTATGCTCAAGAATACTGTGTTGTCTTCAGGATTCAATTCCTCGCCCTTTATCAACACATTAGTTTTCACCTGCGTAACGTGGGGTAGCGTAAACTTGATGCATTTGGTTTTTTTTCTCGTTTAGAAGCAAACAATTCCGATTTATCATTCATCCTATTTTTATAATTCCGAAATTTCAATATTCCTAACGTTAAGGCTGCCCGCCCACGTCCGATAATCGGTGACCGATTTTTTGTAGGAGAAAAATAGAACGTACTGATGGCAATAGTGCAACGCACACGTCCTACAAAACGTCGTTCTAAATAACATAGGGCGAAATAATCTGACCGATTGTACGACCTACAAAAAGTCTGACGTGGGCGGGCAGCCTTATAATTACTATTCTCAAAATACCGAGTTTGAATAGATCGAACAATAAAAAGTCCGAACTAATGATAATTCGAAACATTATAAATACGAATTCCGATTAACCCGTCGCATGTCCAATTAGCAGACACAAAAGAAATTCTATTGTTATCGGTACATAACTACGTACCCTATACGCGTGTCATGCGAAGGGTTTAATTCCGAAATAAAAACGCCTTGTTAAACTGAATCGCAGGATAAATATACGAGTAGAATACGGAATTTCGACGCACAAAATATCGATAAATGGTAATACGATACTACAAAATTGCGATGCACGTTGCTGCGAAAGACCGTCTTTGCGACGCCACTACACTTCGATGCACGTATAGATCTCACGCGATAGATCTTCACCGCAATACTACCTGACTTTGATGCACGTTACCGCGAAAGATTTTCACTGCGATACTACTTGACTTCGATACACGTTACCGCGAAAGATTCTCACTGCGATACTACTGGGATTCGATGCACGGTAAAGGTATTTGTATTGTCATTCGCTCGCTCTTGCATCCTATGTCGACGGAGCCCCGCGTCGCGGGGCGTCTATTTCTGTGTAAAGGGTTTAAAGTAACCTAACCAAACCTAACCTCGCGAGCAAAGGGCACCCCCCTTTGCTCGCTCTTGCATCCTACGTCGCCTATCGACCGACCGCAACAATGCAACCGATGTCACCCGAAGGGTTTTGTCCTATCGCGTGAAGGGAGAACTGGTTTCGTCTAGGCGAAACTAGTTCATCCTAAAATAAATCGGGTTTGGCCGGAAATTACATTAATGTAATTAAACGTCTACTTTTAACGTTTAAACGTTACATAAAGATTTTGAATTTATATAAAGGTTTTGAATTATACTGAATATTACTAATTGAATCAGAATCCTAATTTTAGCAGGTTATTCGGAAAATTGAAAATCGGGATGTCGTTTTTCGGACCGAGAACCCATCATCGAGAGCATTTGATTCTTCGAATGAAAATCGGAAAACAAACAAATCGCATTTATGACTTTCGGTAAAATAAATTTCGTGATTTTTAATAATAGACATTATAATTCTTAGGTATTATGAAATTCGGACTTTTGAAAATCGGAACATCGAAATTCTTAATAAAATATTTCGGAATATTTGGGTGTTGCGATATCATATTTACAAGAGTGATAGATTGTCTAATCAAATACTTCGTACTACTCCACTGCTTCTTCCGTAGCCTATGGTACGCATATCAATTGTTTGAACTCATATATCTACTCCGTGGTTTTTAACTATGGAAAAACTTGTGGAGGTTAATTTGGGCAAATTTAAAATAGAAGATCTATAGGTACATTTTAAGATGCAGATAAATCTTAATGATGCTTACATTACGATTAGATGTTCACCCAAATGAGCAGTTGGTCGAATTCCAATGAGCCTTCTAGCGAATCAACAAAATTTGGCTTGACTTGACTTTTGAACGTTTTCTGCGTTCTATTGCTATAGGCTTGCATTTAGAAGAAGCTGAACTGTGTGTGTGATCTAAGACTGAATGGTCGACCATTCTCACGATTCGCAGAGATAGTGCAAAAAAGACTAAGTATAAAATTACTTTCATAGGTGGAAGAAATGTGGGCATCTCTCGAGTTACCTGTGGTATTGCATAAAGATGCGAAAGATGTGTATGTGCTGGGTGGATTAGAAGAAGTCCAGACTTGTGTCGACGAGGCTAATATTCATATCAGCACAATACTCAGCTCCCGCAACTGTGGACCAATCAAGGGTAGGGTGGAGGAATGGGCGAGAAACTTGGACCTGTTCTCTAAAACTTTGGTAATGCTATTCAAATTTTTATGATATTTTCCTAAATGTACTACTCATCACTTCTAAGTAGTTTAATATATTCTTTATTATTTTATGTTTAGAATATTTTATAGAAGCTTCAATTAATTTATACATACAATTTTACAATACTTTATGAATTTTATCGTCGAAACCCTGTCTATTCCCGACCTGACCCAAAATGCTGCTTAGTTAGTCTTCATCATTTACTAAGACAGGTTTATGTTCCTGCAACACTTCAAATTATGGACGACCAGACGTCAAAGAAATGCAACCTTTATAGGTGGGTTTATACTAAACGAGCAAATGCCCACTCCATCAAATTATTTGGTGTAAACAGAGAGAGACAGAGCTTTTCTTCGTTGTTCTGTTGCTCTAAATATGCTAAGAATGCTTGAGCTAAATGTCGTGTAATTCGGTTTCTGCGGTGCTATTCTGTAAAAATCTCACCGTGATAACTTGGGTGAAGTGAGCTGTCAATAGTGTCAATTCCTAGTAAAAACAAACTCACTTCACCTAAGTTTTCACAATGAGATTTTTACAGAATACTGTCGCGTACCTAAAACGTATTTATGCGTAATAAAATAGACGTACCTACTATATATGCTCAGCCAGGACCGCCGACCAAAAAGCATATAATCTTCTATCACCACCTAAAAAGAGACAACGCAATGCTATGTCTGTGTCTGGAGATTAATATTGGTCTTTATGTGATTTCGCCAAGAAGGCCGCCGAGATGTTGGGCATTTCTGCAGTGACAGTACATTATAACGAATAAACAAACATGAGCAAGATAAATGTTTAATTTTGAGACGCAGCTTCACCGTGCTTTCAAAAGCACGAAATATAATAAAATGAAATAATTATACAAGGGAAATGTTGACTGAAACGTAATTTTGATAATTAGATTTTTTTGTTTACATTTTTGATCTTGAATTCCATTTCCGAGATTAGCTCTTATGGTCGAAACGAATGGTTGAAACGTATGGTCTTATAAAGGTTTATGAGACCATTAAATCAAAGAGCCTAAAATGAAAAAAAAAATCGTATGAAAGCGCATGCTTCGTAGCCCGTGCTACGAGCGAGCCTACGCAGTCATAGAGGGACAAAGTCTTGCGCAGAAGAAACTTTGTTACATTTATGAAAAACCTACACATTCGAATGCTTAGTTTGAAGCAGATAGGAAAATGTTTTGAACATTCCGTAGGTAATCTTATATGCCGTAGCACGTTAAAAAAAATTAAATAGAAGTAAGAAATACAATGAAATAGTGAAATAATTTCTTTTTCTTAGAAATTTATGTCACAAACACCACTCACAAACAAAACAATTGTGTACGAGTTAATTACGTTAGCTGCAATCGGAGGATTTAAAAAAAAACAAAAATGATTTTACTTAATTTATTTAAAATAAAAGAATTACATTAATTAATCTTAAATTAGCCTAAGTGCCTATTCGAAGTATGAATATGGAATGGAATTTTACAGAGTTATAATAATTGGGTAAACTAGGTCCGTGCGTCACAAAGTGCTATCTCAGCTCGCCGTTTCCGTCGTTCGTTTAATTTGCAGCGTATGTTTCTATAATAAAACTATTGAGTGCTGAGTGGGCAATTCCCCTTATGCAGCTGCGTGTAACAAGTCTCTTATAATTATAGTGCAAACATAACGAAGCTGTAATTTCGGCGCTGACGATCGAATACTAAAAATGATAAAATGTTTGACAATAATTATTTCATATCCTCCGTTAAGGGGCTTACAGGACCTAAACCTAGGACCTAAACACAAAAAACGCAAGTTTTAGGAACTATAAAAGTATATGATCGACTACAGTAAACAAAATCAGAAAAATATATGATATTCTTCAGGATATATGCTAGGTAGATAATTAATGTGTTGAAAACATAATACAACTAATTTGATACGATAGAAGATAATCATGAAGATGCCTCTAAAAACTTTGTTTACAATAAAAAACATACTAATAATACATACAATCATTATGATTTTTTGTCAGGATATTCTTCAAGCAACATACTAAAACACTAGTGTTTTAATTTTTTTGTCAAAACAGTAGATTTTTTGTAATTAAATAATTGCTTCAGATTTTGCAATAAATTACCAGCGTTGTGTCATCATGCTTCTCTGTCTTTTCTATGCAGTCCCACAGTGACTACACTTTAGGTCATGTAAGCTTGAAGTGCAATTCTAGTTTAACAATGGTTGTTTGACCAGACAGCTGACTGGCTTTTAATCTATGGCGGGACGATCTTCTGGTACAGGCTTTTCTTTTCCCCTGATAGCAGCAATAGCAATCTTATTGTAAGGACTATAAAGATCACTATGATTTTGACAGACTTGTCAATAGTAGCAACCTAATAGCAATCTTATTGCAACGAAAATAAAGATCATTGTAAATATGACAGTGATGCGAAATTGTATGATATATGACTCAAAGTTCAGGATATAAGAAATAAAGATTATGAAGGTCATTCTTTTTTACAGGAAGAATGGCATACTTGCCAACAAACTTGGGTCTATTTGGAGGTCATATTTAGCGCGCCTGACATTCAAAGGCAGTTACCGAATGAAACAAGACTGTTCACCATTGTGGACAAATCTTGGAAGGATATCATGCGTAAACTAGCTAAGGTATCGTCTTTATTATTATTTTTTATAGGTTCGTAAGATAAATGATTCAATGTAAATTGACCCTCAAGTTTTCGGGTTACGTAGTCTAAACAGGAATCACTAAAATCCGGTTAAAAACCAACTCTTGTCTGAGTGGTAGCGGCCGTGTCCGTGGCCACGATCAACCGGCATGCAATTTATTTTTTTATTTCTCTCTTGATTTTAGGTTTATCTCAGAAGTGTATGGGGCATACACTTCTGAGATAAACCTAAAATAAAGAAAAAAAAATCATTTCCTGTTGCTACGAAACTGCTACGAGAGTGCTACGCGGGTGCTACGACGCCGTAAACGGCATTTTTCTGACTGTTGCAGAAACGTATAAACACGAAGACTGTCCAAAATTGTATACTTTAAAGAATATTTCCACGCACGTTTCATATTCTGGATGATGCTAGAAAGTCATTAAAAGTTTTTACAAAAAGTAATGATTGCCGAGAACTGAATTACAGATGACTCGATAACGCTCATTAATTAACTTCTCACAACACAATTATTGCAAATGTGTTGTTCACCATTACTTCAAACGTTAAAAAATCAAGTTTTTTACGTATCGCTTTAATACCATTGCAACTTTTTAATTTAACATGGTAAGGACACCGACTAAATTGCACTGAAAAAAATAATTTCTTACTACATCTCATTAAAGCGATTTCATTAAGATTTACTGACTTTACACAGTAAATGTTTGTAAAACAGTAAAAGACAAAACATCAACTTTTAATGATTGAACATACTATTTACTGAAAAAAACAACAAAAAAAAAGGAAAACCACCATTACTGTAATAATTTTCAATGGTTTGAACGATATCACCATATGAATAAAACAGTTAATTTTGTGACCTTAAAAGCTACTTGAAACGTTAAACGTTAAGGTCATGACGGTAACAATTTGAGCTGTTTTCGGATCAGTAAAAAATACTGTTTTGAACATACCATTTTTATTATATTTTTTTTTCAAATGGGTCCCGCCTGCTTCCAACTTTTATTTAATTTAAAATGGGCTTGTTTTTAGCTTTTCAGTTTTTTAAACTTAGTTTTTTACCGCAGTCGGAAATTTTATTTTATTAAATGACTTTTTCTTTTTTTTTAATAATAGGCTTTTACAATGTTTTCAAATTATAGTAGGTATGGGAGGAAAGCGTAGGCCTGTCAACAAGTACCTGGTACTTGATAAAATAAAAAATGGTCTACAGATCTAAAATCTACAAGGCCTATGGCCAATACTAGGTCGGTGTTTATTTTATTGATATTATAAACGCTTTTGTTTACCTAAGGTACCTTTGGCGATGCCAGCAGCGACTCAGCCCAAGCTTTACGAAGAATTTGTGAGAAATAATGAGATGCTCGATCAAATCATGAAGTGTTTGGAGGCTTATCTAGAAACAAAACGGGTGGCATTCCCAAGATTCTTCTTTTTGTCCAATGATGAACTTTTAGAGATATTGGCCCAGGTAACACAAGATTAGTTATCATAAGTGAAGGTGGAGGTAGTGTATATACGTTTTGTTAGTTGGATTGTTGTTTGGTTAACTCTTGAGAGTTTCTTGCTAATACAATCCTTCTTGTACTTTAATTTAACTTCCTTTTATTTTCTCAATATTACTTTCTTTATCGAAACCAAAACAAAAAAAAGAGAGACAAAATCGCTGCCCGTTTATATGTCCATCACTGTTTTTGATCTTAGTATCTAATAAGCAATGACTACTATGTATTCAGACACGGAACCCTCATGCGGTACAGCCACATTTGCGCAAATGTTTTGATGCCATTGCTAAGTTGGAATTTGGCGTGAAACTCCCTGAATCTGAGATGGAAATAACTGAAGAGGGAAATCTGGTGGAACGAGAGATGTCCTTCCAAACGAGGGATATGCTACAAGCCAAACTAGCCAAGACAGCAAAGCCTGAGGATCTGACCACTGATATCATTGCCATGCTGTCACCCGAAGGAGAAAGGGTTAATTTAGGAAAGGTAACGATTATGTTTATCCATATCAGAAATGATAATCAATGTAAGACAGCTGTTTCAAATGACTGTAGGCTTGTTATTGGTACTGGTTTGCAACCTTGCATCACTTGCATTCATACCGTTGGAATAGCGAATCTAAAGCAAAGCTGAACGCCATGATGGCGCCGCCTAAAAATAAAACAAGAAGCCAATTTTTTCGGGGTTTTAATATTTTTTCGTTTTTATATTTAGCTTAAAATAATAGTAAATGGTTATAAACTTGCACATCAGATATGTTTTAATTTTTTTTAATATATATTTAAGTTCTTCGTGCACGTATTAATATACTTTTAGAAGTATTTAAAGAAAAATTAGTCTTAGTCAGAGATCTTAAGTTTCTTAACTGTTTTTAATATGACAGGGTCTTAAAGCACGTGGTAACGTAGAGGACTGGCTTGGAAAAGTAGAGGAGGCAATGTTCGCATCGGTTAAAAGATGCATGAAGATTGCGCTGAAGGATTTCTTAGCCCGCCCACGAGTGAAATGGGTGCAGCTGCACCCTAATCAAGTAAAAGATTATATAATTACTTTGTATTTTATAGTTATCTTACCTTCAAAAATCTGATTTAAAAATGTTGTATCGTTAACAGATAATTTTGTCGGTATCGCAAATAATGTGGGCAAAAGGTGTGCACGAAATATTCGATCTAGGAATCCCTCTCCGCATTGACACCGGCCTGATAGAGTATGAGAAGAAATGCATAGCTGATCTGAATGACTTGGCAGCACTTACACGAGCCGATATTGTTCCATTGTTCAGGAAGGTTCTTTGCGCCCTCATCACTATAGATGTACATGCAAGAGATACTATTACACAAATGGTGGAAAAACACGTTCAGCGATCGTGAGTACTCATTCATTTTTAACCGACTTCTAAAAAAGGAGGAGGTTCTCAATTCGGATGTTTGTATTTTTTTTTTTTTATGTTTGTTCGCGCATAACTCTGTCGCTTGCCAACCGATTTGAAAAATTATTTTTTTGTTGGAAAGGGTATACTTCCCAAATGGTCCCATGAAAATTTTATCGAAATCAAACAAGCGGTTTTTGAAAAATCAACAAAAATCAAAAAAAATATCTACGTTGTCTACATTAACGAACTTTTCGTTTACTCTGCATTGCGTTTTTTGTTCGCGAATAACTCCGTAATTTACGAACCGATTTGTAAAAATTCTTTTTTTTTTTAAGTAACTTGAGCATTTGCTTTCGGAAATCATCATTTGGTAAAGTGGAGCTGATGATAAAGACCACAGATGGCCATCGGAACTGCTTAATGACAAATATTTCACGGGTTGCGATTCGATTACTTTAATATGGTTGCTAAGCAATTTATGCTCGTTACAATGCGTATGGTGAAATGGAGCTGATGGTGACTTCTCAATCAGCTCCAGTTCTCCTGGTTCTTATTAGGAGAACTCTTCAACAATTAATGAATTGTTGAAGAGTTCTCCTAACATCGGGTAAAGCAATATTTTGTAAAAAGGTGATGAGCAGTTGACATTAGGCTATTGTAACTTAGATAAATTACAAACTGACCCACTAAAAAGTGAAAAATAAAAACTTTTTTACAAAAAAAAAAACAACCGACTTCCAAAAAACACTATAAAGTGAAAAATAACTTTAATTTCGGAAGTCGGTGGCAAAAAACAAAAATACAAATCCAAAGACACCGACTTCCGAAATTAAAGTTATTTTTCACTTTATAGTGTTTTTTGGAAGTCGGTTGTTTTTTTTTTGTAAAAAAGTTTTTATATCTACAAAGATACTTAATTAATAAATTATATCATAAAAGATTTTTCATATACATTAAAACAAAAAATATTTCAAGTACTCTATTCAGCATAATATTATCGTAAAATAGTCGTCATTATAACGAAATAACAGATATTTTTCCTCGACGAAATTAATTTATCCGATCTCGCAAATATCGAGTCTGGGGAAATTCCCTAACTCAGCCGCTACCTTACATATAGAACCTATAGTATACCAAAACGCGTTAGAGGAGACAGGTAGAATACCTTCCGCCTATGTCTCCAGAGAAGAGGTGAAGTTGTTATCGAAGAGCGGAAGTGAAACTCCAACTTGCAGTTAATAATATTGTAATTGCCACACACGTATTACCTATAGTTCACAGTTAGGTACACTATTTAGCAGATATAACTAATTAAAACTAATAGGGACAAAATAAACGGATTACTTGAATCTAGTCCGTGTCCCGTGATAGTTGGCAAGCGAGAGAACGCTACCTAAGGAACGCGCGGAGGGTAGCGCCCCGGATCGTATAGCTTCGTGTTGCCACTTAAGGGTGCGTTGTAGTCTAACTTATAAATACTTATAGAAACATAAGAAACATAATACAGGCGACGCCACGTATTCTAGGTGCGTTCACAAATGCACAATACGTGACGCCACACTTTCATTGGATTCCATTAATTTTTTAGACAAGACTTCGAATGGTTGAAGATGATTCGTTACTATTGGGAGGAAGACATTGACAACTGTGTAGCGAGAATGTCAAGTGCTATGTATGTTTACGGTCATGAATATTTGGGTGCTGCAGGTATTTGGAAACTTACTTTTACACTGAAAACAATCTTTTTTGTCAGAAACATTTTTCTCACTACAAAAAAATATGTTGCTGAAATGTTGCACAATTTTTTTCCAATGAATGGCTTGAAACCGATTGAAAAATATATATTACAGGTGTACTCGTAATAACGCCACTGACGGATCGCTGCTACTTGTGCCTGATGGGAGCCTTACAGCTGGATTTGGGAGGAGCACCGGCCGGCCCTGCAGGCACTGGCAAAACTGAGACTACCAAAGACATGGCCAAGTCCGTGGCGATACAATGCGTCGTGTTCAACTGCTCTGAAGGTATGTATGGAAAAAATAAAAACCGACTTGATAAATAACGTATTTATGCTAAGTGTGATTGTAAAATAATATACGATGTAATCTAACCAGAAGGCCAATTCTCGTAATTAAAAACTTTCAAAATCTAGTCGCAGTCTCAATTAAATCTAGGCGACAAATAAATGTCAAAAACTTATCAAAAATGTAGGGAATTTAGAGGTATTTTTGACAGATTGAGACAGAGATCAGACTGAATGTTCTTAAAATTACGAGAATTGCCCCTCTGTTCGTTTTGATTTGGTTTGATAGAAAACATTAAATTCGGTTAAGAATTTATGAATAAGAATTGCTTTAAAACGATCTCATTAATAATAGTTATGATCTTTTCGATGAGGTTTCGCCATGGACTGACATGAAAATATTTAGATAAATGTGTTACATTAAAAAAAGTAATACAATACATTAATTTGTTAAAATTATAACATTTTTATTAACATTGGATATTAGGGTTTTGTGTCTATTTGAACACTTAACAGTATTAGATACCTAGTAGTACATTATGTGTGTAATGATCAATGCACACGCATTTCATAGGAAGTTTTTCAACACACTTGCGAGGAAAAAGGCAGAGTTGTATTGTTATGAACTTTTATGGAAAATGGCGCGCTGGTTTTGTTTTTCCGCGCGCCGCGCTAGCGATGCGCGCGCAGGTGTAAATAAAGGTACTGGCAAAACCACTAAACAGCATATATAAAAATATAATAAACACAAAATAATGTTTAGACTGATCGTACTGTTGTCGTATGTTAAATTGTAGTTTAGTTAGTATGGAATTAGAAAGTAGGTACTATTGGCATACAGAAATATACATTAGTTCAGTGAGAAATGTGAGAATCCGTAATAATACAACGCCAGACTTTTCCGTTTGGTTCCGGGAGGGACGAAGGACAATTTTAGGTAAATAAATTTTAGTTCATTTTAGGACCAAGGAGAATTGAGACTATTTAAAAAAAGTGAAATTTGGCCCGCGGATTTCTTTTGGCATGAAGTCACTTTGATGAGATTAAAAAAGCGCACATCTCCAACTAGTAAATTAAAGTGCGTTACCGCACTACATAAAGTAAAAAGCACGCGTGTGTAATACACTGCATTATGGACCTAAAAGCGGTTCAACCACTTTACGAGCAAGTGTGATGAAAAGTCATATAATTAAATCTCAGTATCATATTGTTTATTAATATTGTTTATTTATCTATAACCTTTTTGTGAAAAAAAAATCTTTTACACTATATTATAAAAACAATGACCAATAAGCCATTTGTGTAGTTTGGATTTAAGGCGAAAGCGCCAGGGTAGCTCGCGAAATTCAATTTTATTTACGTTTTTCGCAATTTGCTGGTCAGTATTAAGTTGTACGTTGATTAAAATATGATTCGCGGCCGTAAAAAATATGTATTTACAGAATTAATAATCATTAAAGTCATCAACACAACTCTCTAAGACCAAGTAATCCCAAAGAATTACTATTTCATGAAATCTTGACATTTGGGGATTATAGGTACTAACTTAACAAGTTGTATTACTAATTGTAATGATTATAATTCTGTAAATACATATTTGTTACGACCGCGAATCATATTTTAATCAACGTACAACTTAGTACTGACCAGCAAATTGCAAAAAACGTAAGAAAATTTGAACTACTTTTATTGTTTCTAAAACTTGCTTTTTTGTGTTTACCGGTCCTGTAAGCCCTTTAAGGACGCCTTTACGAATCTGACAAAAATAAGCCGTTTTTCGGTGCATTTTGCGGCAAAATGAGACGAAACCAAATGTAACTAATAATTACCACAGATAGATTACTCTTTCATCTCCAAATGGTAGCCATTTTTTATTCGAAAATGTTGGTTTATTATATAGTAAAAAATAATTTCCGTTGCCTCTTCACACAAAATCGACGATATCGTGCTGTCTTTGGGATCATTTTTCTTCTATTTAATAACATAAACATATTTATTTTAAAATATTTTATGTAAGCAGACATGTTCAACTCAAAAAGGTAGCCAAAAGAACTATTAAAATGTTAAAAATAAGCTCAGAAAAAAATAAAAATCGGAGTCTATTTTTTCACATATTTAGCTGTAATACGTGAATTTTATTGGATTGAAATAAGGGTTATTTTACTGGTCACTGTCTCGGTTTATTGCACAAATATTTGTAATGAAATATTAGTCTGCGCTCGGCCGCCGTTGTGCGTGGACTCTGTGTCGGTTGTAAGCAGCAGCTTCTGCTAAAAGAAGATCGCTGTACGGATACAAAATATTTGACACACAAAACTTGATACTTCACGCATTCTGTATGTATGTACCTATTACCCAAGGAAAGATTTGATTCACAGTCTTATAATTTTTCTAGAAGTAAGTAGGGTTTATAAATTCATATTTCGTTCCGGACTTGCTGGAGTGACCTGCAGAGCAGGTGTACTTCGAAGACTGCTACTGGAACTAACAGCCGAGCTGAGGAGTTATTCCGGTCTGATCCCCTGAAGACTTACAATATTTCATGATGGGTGTCAATTTCGTGGTTTTCGAGGGTGCTGAAACCGATGGTGAGGTCAAAATGAAAATCCAAGATGGCGGATGTGAAAAGTGTTACAATATTTTCATGATGGGTGTCAATTTCGTGGTTTTCGAGGGTGCTGAAACCGATGGTAAGGTCAAAATAAAAATCCAAGATGGCGGATGTGAAAAATGTTACAATTTTTCATGATGGGTGTCAATTTCGTGGTTTTCGAGGGTGCTGAAACCGATGGTGGGGTCAAAATAAAAATCCAAGATGGCCGATGTGAAAAATGTTACAATTTTTCATGATGGGTGTCAATTTCGTGGTTTTCGAGGGTGCTGAAACCGATGGTGGGGTCAAAATAAAAATCCAAGATCGCTGATGTGAAAAATGTTATAATTTTTCATGATGGGTGTCAATTTCGTGGTTTTCGAGGGTGCTGAAACCGACTGTGGGGTCAAAATGAAAATCCAAGATGGCGGATGTGAAAAATGTTACAATTTTTCATGATGGGTGTCAATTTCGTGGTTTTCGAGGGTGCTGAAACCGACGGTGGGGTCGAAATGAAAATCCAAGATGGTGGATGTGAAAAATGTTACAATTTTTCATGATGGGTGTCAATTTCGTGGTTTTCGAGGGTGCTGAAACCGACGGTGGGGTCAAAATGAAAATCCAAGATGGCGGATGTGAAAAATGTTACAAATTTTCATGATGGGTGTCAATTTCGTGGTTTTCGAGGGTGCTGAAACCGACGGTGGGGTCAAAATGAAAATCCAAGATGGCGGATGTGAAAAATGTTACAATTTTCATGATGGGTGTCAATTTCGTGGTTTTCGAGGGTGCTGAACCCGACGGTGGGGTCAAAATGAAAATCCAAGATGGCGGATGTGAAAAATGTTACAATTTTTCATGTTGGGTGTCAATTTCATGGTTTTCGAGGGTGCTGAAACCGATGGTGGGGTCAAAATAAAAATCCAACCATCGGTTTCAGCACCCTCGAAAACCACGAAATTGACACCCATCATGAAAAATTATAAAATTTTTCACATCCGCCATCTTGGATTTTTATTTTGACCCAACCATCGGTTTCAGCACCCTCTAAAACCACGAAATTGACACCCATCATGAAAAATTGTAACATTTGTCACATCCGCCATCTTGGATTTTTATTTTGACCCCACCGTCGGTTTCAGCACCCTAGAAAACCACGAAATTGACACCCATCATGAAAATATTGTAACACTTTTCACATCCGCCATCTTGGATTTTCATTTTGACCTCACCATCGGTTTCAGCACCCTCGAAAACCACGAAATTGACACACATCATGAAAAATTGTAACATTTTTCACATCTGCCATCTGTAAAATTATTAAAAAGGGTTCAAACCGGGTGCGGTGACTTGACAAAGACGAAAATGTGGAGTCGTTGTTCCTCAATACTAACATACACGTATCCGTTATAATAAGAAATTACGAACTTATGTATTTCAATAAACCCTGTAAGTACTTATTTTTGTTGCTGACGATCCTTCAGGATCAAAAACAAAAGAAAAAGCGGTTCAAACCGGTATGAGAAAGTTTTTAGTGGATAAGACAGAGATTAAAACAGAAGACGATCTAGAAGGGGATCGAGGCGGGGGGGGGGGGGGTGGAGGGGGGGTTCAGGGGATCAGAACGGAATAATTCGAGCTGAGTCAGGTGTGCCGAGTATGGGCTCGTTTTCTTAGTTATGTTGAGACCTTACCTCCGGACTTGATGGAGTGACCTGCAGGTGTACTCCGAAGACTGCTACTGGAACTAATAGCCGAGCTGAGCTAGGTGTGCCGAGTATGGGCTCGTTTTCTTAGTTATGTTGAGACCTTACCTCCGGACTTGATGGAGTGACCTGCAGGTGTACTTCGAAGACTCCTACTGGAACTAACAGCCGAGCTGAGCTAGGTTTGCCGAGTATGGGCTCATTTTCTTAGTTATGTTGAGACCTTACCTCCGGACTTGATGGAGTGACCTGCAGGTGTACTTCGAAGACTGCTACTGGAACTAATAGCCGAGCTGAGCTAGGTGTGCCAAGTTTGGGCTTCTTTTGTTAGTTTTGTTGAGACCTGAAGAATAGGTAGGCAGGCACTAGGCCGGGTTTAGTCTAGGCAGATGCGGTCACTAATCGGAAACATAAAACAAAATTAGGTAAAAAAAAGATTACAGCCGCCATCTTGGATTTTCATTTTGACTTTGTTTTCGGCTCCAGCACCCTCGAAAACTATGAAAACGACACCCATGATAAAAAATATAAAAAAAATTACAGCCGCCATCTTGGATTTTCATTTTGACCTCACTATCTGCTTTAGCGCCCTTGAAAACCATAAAAACGACACCCATGATAAAAATAAAAAATAAATTACAGCCGCCGTCTTAGATTTTCATTTTGACCTAATTATTGGCTCCAACACCCTCGAAAACCATGAAAACGACACCCATGATGAAAAATAAAATACAGCCGCCATCTTGGATTTTCATTTTGAGCTCACTATCGGCTTTAGCGCCCTTGAAAACCATAAAAACGACCACCCATGATAAAAAAATTAAAGCCGCCATCTTGGATTTTCATTTGGACATCACTATCTGTTTTAGCACCCTTGAAAACCATAAAAACGACACCCATGATGAAAAATTAAAAAAAACTACAACCGCCATCTTGGATTTTCATTTTTATCTCACTATCGGCGATCTCAATATCCGTCACTTTGCACGGCCAAAAATGTAATTGACAGGCTTATGGTGATTTATCGAGGTAGCCACTGCTAATATGCCTTTATGCAATGCACGACACTGCTTAGTACGTTATCCTAATTGCGTAACACACTTGGAATGGCAATCCATTCCGATTTGACAGTTCAACAATATCCATTGCGTTGTTTTTGTTTTACGAATTTTTTAAATATTTATGAAGCAACTAGCTGTGCCCCGCGGTTTCACCCGCATAAGTTTCGATCTCGTGGGAATATCGGATAAAAAGTAGCATATATGTGTCAGCTACCTCTATACAAAATTTTATCAAAATTGGTGAAGCCGTTTGAGCGTGAAGAACAAACATATAAACATACACACACACTCACAAACTTTCGCCTTTATAATATTAGCGTGATGAATATTGTAGCATTTGTACTGTTTGCCTTGTAGGGTGTGTGCCAAATACACGTATTTTCTTTCCAGTTTTCGAGAACCTACTTCCATTTGATCCCATAGCAAATTTATTATATAAAATACGAAATAAACCGAATAAAACAAGCTTGTTTTATATTTGTTTTCAATAAGCTCGTCCGCAAATTGTTAATACATGGGTACTTTGGCAACTTGTACTTGATTAATCACTGTGCAGTGAAATTAAGTAAATAGCATTCTACTTATATGAACACTTCACATTACCTACAAACTGTTTGAAAACAAATCACCGTAAACTTAAAAAAAATACATGGCAAAAATAAAATAAAATTAGGCTCAAGTATCAAGTCGTGTCAGTTTACTCATAATTTCACCGCTTCGCGCATGTCGCTGTGTGTGTGAGCCGTGCACGTGTAGTAGTAAGACTCAATACCTAAAATTGAAGCGCGTCATTTCGTAAACGCGTCCTTAAAGTATTTGAGAGAGAGTTCCCTTATATATTTTGAAATAATGTTAAAAATGTTTGCTGAATTTTTGCTTTTTTTCTTTTTTTGTTGAAAAAAAATTTTTATGTGCTCTGATGTGAAGGAATTCTTAGCCGAGTCAGGTATATTTTGAATGTGTAACTCGCATTTTATAACACTAATATGCTAAAACTAATAATTCTTTCCAATTTAGAACCTCCCCCTTTGTTTGAAGTCGATTAATAAAACAAGCCAATATAAAATAGAATAAGGGTAGAATCTGTCATTACTAATAGATATTCATACTACCAGGGTTGGACTACAAGATGATGGGACGTTTTTTCTTGGGTCTCGCGACGTCTCCCTTTGTTTGAAGTCGATTAATAAAACAAGCCAATATAAAATAGAATAAGGGTAGAATCTGTCATTACTATTTTTTCATACCACCAGGGTTGGACTACAAGATGATGGGACGTTTCTTCTCGGGCCTCGCGACGTCTGGAGCATGGTGTTGTTTCGACGAGTTCAATCGGATCGACATTGAGGTGTTGTCCGTAATCGCACAACAACTCATCACCATCAGGAATGCAAAGGTCGCAAGGCTGAGCCGGTAAGTATTCTTACGTTAATTATTACTTACACTACGTTTTTAATATTTATAGACATGTATTTAATCGAACCTCAAATAATTACCATTTTGCTTTCCTAAAAATATGATTGAACACTCGCAATGTAATGATTGCGGTTCTTTTTGTGAACCTCTAATAATTCCTAATTTAGGGTCCAAAATTACTAAATAGCCAAGTAAGTGCTCGCGTACCTACCCTAGCTTTAGATACTGCCATTACTGCGAGAAAAGGGCAGGAAACTAAGAAGAGGGTTATTATATAAAAAGTGTTCGTCGTTAGATCAGAATACCAGCGTACTTGCATTATGAATTATCAGCTGTTCAATGTTCCCACTGCTGGACACAGGCCTCCTCTCTCTGAGAGGGAGTGGGCCGTAATCCACCAGGCGGGCCCACTGCGGGTTGGTAGATGTCACACACATGTCTTCGAATTTCTGCTTCTAAAACATGCCGGTTTCCTCACGATGTTTCCTTCAACGTTTTGAGAGCAGTGGTGATGAAATGAAATACACAAAGTAGTGTCTGCCTGGATTCGAACTCATAACCAACCACTCGTAAGTTGGAGCCGATACCACTTGGCCACCACTGGTCACGGGCCACCCCTGCTCAGCATACTTAGCGGTTTGCATAGTACCTACAAGGTGGTTTCCCGATGATCTTGCAGAGCATTGCACAGAAATACCAAGTTATGATTTAAAAAGAGTTTCACTATGATGATTCTTACACTTTTTACGTTTTATGGAGCCTATTTTCCGTTTCGTTTTAAAAAATCAACAGCCCAGCATTTGGAATGAAATTTCGCAACTAACTTATATAAGCGCTTATTTTCTCATTAATACTAAATTCTCTATTTCATCAGGTTCATGTTTGAAGGGCGTGAGATCAAATTGGTGCGCAGTTGTGCTGCTTTTATTACTATGAATCCTGGTTACGCTGGCAGAACTGAACTGCCTGACAACCTGAAGGCTTTATTCCGTCCTATATCAATGATGGTACCGGATTATGGTAAGAGGCCAACAGGCCAATGACTCTTCCAGTTTTTCTGGTAGCTGAACGATTAATCTTACATTATTAATGTTTTTTTAAAGCGTTGATTGCTGAAGTGATCCTGTACTCCGAAGGGTTCGAATCGTCAAAAGGTTTAGCTAAAAAGATGGTACAAATGTACAAGTTGTCTAGCGAACAGCTTTCAAAACAGGATCATTACGATTTCGGCATGAGAGCTGTAAAGAGTGTACTGGTAATATAATTCTCAAAATTTTCTAATACTTTTTGCCCTCTTGCCTTTGGAAGAAAAAGAGAACTAGCTGACGACTTTCTTTGAGTTTTCGTTCATAGTGCTAGTTATGTTTAACATTACCACCAAATTTTATAGTGTACAAATATAGTGTACGATTTCTATAATTATTGCATTTGGTTACTTTATTTTCAGTAAATACCTCTCGGACTATTAAAGGTTTTTCTTGTTTGTGGTACACATGTGTACCAACTCATCAGAGAGAGGATTTTAATTTATTAAATGTATTTAGGTGATGGCTGGTGCCCTAAAGCGGGCGAGTCCTGACCAGCACGAGGAGATGACTCTGTTGTGTGCTCTTAATGACAGCAACTTGCCAAAGTTCCTGGCTGCTGACGCGATACTCTTCGCTGGCATATTGTCGGATCTGTTCCCTGGCGTTGAACTACCTGTGAGGGACTACGGTATCATGGATAAGGTCATCAGTACGTACCTCGTAAATGAAGATTTAAAATATAATTTCTGTTCCGTTTTGAGTTGAGATTGATAATTTTGGGGTTATACAGTCTGAGATTGAGACTGTCTGAACCCGTTTACAACCGTAGGTGTGAAACTTGTGATAGTCCAATAAGTGTAGCAAAACACTTGTTGAAAACATAGCATAATGAGCCTATAATGTTCCCACTGCCAGGCCCAGGCCTCCTCTATGTGGGAGGGATTAGACCGCCGTAATCCGCCACGCGGTCCCAGTGCGAGTTAGTAGATGTCACATGTCTTAGATATTTTGGTTCAAGGACATGCCAGTTTCTTTACGATGTTTTCCTTCACTTGACTTTTTAAGAGCAGTGGTGATGAACAAAGTAAAGTCCTCCTGTCACGGTTCAAACCTACGATCTACAACTCGTAAGTAGCGGCCGTTTCCACTGAGCCACCACTGCTCTGAGAAACATGTCGTCTACCTCAAAAAACATATGTATCGAAGTTGGTTCAGAAATTTATTGTTAACTATTGCGTTCACCTTGTTGTCACAACTTGTCTATGGGTGTGAACGCGGGGTAAATATCACGAATAAGTGGTGGTTATATCGTACATACCATTTTACAGGACAAATGATTCTTGAAAGGAAACTTCAAATCAAAAAATGTCAGATACGTAAAGTGATCCAGCTGCACGAGACCATGATAGTACGATGGGGTGTCATGTTAGTCGGGCCGACTGGTGGCGGCAAGACTGTAGTCTTAAATGTAAGGGTCGATTATTTATTTATTCCTTGTCAATTTGCCCGATCAAAAAATGAGATATTCCTTATAATTTAAAGGTGTTAGGCGATACTTACACAAGGCTTTTTGAAATGGAAATACCGGGTTCACAAAACCAACCAGTACAGAAGTACATAATGAACCCGAAGAGTCTCAGTATCGGAGAATTGTATGGTGAAGTTGATCTGGCAACGCTTGAATGGCACGATGGAATTTTGCCTCTCTGTTTACGTACTGCTGTGCAAGTAAGTGTAATCTAAACAGAAATGTAAACATAGATAAATGTGAAAATAGGCCCAAGTTCGGTACAAAAAACGTCAGCCGGCCTCGCCGATAAATCACGATCAATATTGGCGCCAGATTCTATGAGGGAGAAAGAAGTTCCTATTGCTACTGAATATGCAACTTGGCAAGTTTTCAAAGGAAATTATTTGTTTGTAACTGTTGACGCTAACTTTGAAAACTTACTAAGACAAGTAGTTATATTCTGTAAGGAGGTACTTATGATAAAAAAATACATCTCGCACAACGCTAACAATGCAATGAATAATATCAAATCCGGCCCTGCACAGCTATTCACAACCATCCGACAGGTTATCGTATCGAAAATGACACATTTCGATAACATGATTTGCCTTGCCCTCAACAGCAAACAACTGTCGGAAGAATAGCGGTCGTCTATGACAAAATTTTCGGGTTTTGGACTTGTATATGCAGCGTTGAGAGGACTCCTACGATAATATTGATTGATGTTCGATACGGTACGAAAGCGTATCGAGTGGTTGTGAATAGCTATGCCCGTGTTTGCAATCAATTGAATACATTATGTAACTGTTTAGTGTGAGCGACCAGACCACCAGTGGTTGATCTGCGACGGCCCCGTGGACGCCGTGTGGATTGAGAACATGAACACGGTACTAGATGACAACAAGATGTTATGTCTGTCCAACTCTGAGAGAATCAAGCTAACACCTTACGTGCACATGCTGTTTGAGGTACCTTTCACATTATTATACGATATTGTCGCTTACGATCATTGATAATGATTCCTATCTATTTCCGTGCTGGATGCATAGTCCAAACACGCACCTTGCACTCATTTTCTTGTATTTAAGTAAACTTTTCTTGGATCAGCGGCTCTGACGTACTCAATGTCGTCAATAGAAATGTCATATTGTCAATTGGCTGAAATACATACTTACAATTTTATTTATTTGTACATTTTTGTACTCATTTAGGCAGTCAGTTAGGCATAAAAAGGCTTGAATGCTATTTGCTGAGATTGAAACAAAATCACACATCTCTAGTATAGAGCAGGAACGCAAATTAAAAGGCAAGTAAGTTCAATACCTACAATACAGGGTATTTTGAACCTTAAAGCCGTGCAATAAGAGCCATTTGTTGAGTAAGTGTGTTGAGGAATGGTTTGTTTGGTACTTTCACTAACCTTTGGTTGCGAGTTTTGTTCTATTTGTTAGATAGCAACACAGCAAGGTAAGGCTAACAAAATAATTACATTTCATTTGGCATTGGCTAGTAGACATTCGATCACCTTCAAGTTAATAGAATAATGATTGGGTAACATTATTTTTATAAATCCTACATATTATAAGTTAGACATGATTGGAGTGCTTGCATATAGATACAGTACAGATTTACAGTTCTCGATTTGTCGGTATAGGTCGGTACCTACTGATAGGTGCAGATCAACCCATTAGTGCACGGTATGAATAGTAGATTGTTATACAAGAGGCTAAAATTACCCATTATACAATTAACGAGGTAGTTTTACTCCCGAGCTTTAAAGCAGCGAGGGAGTATTAAATAGAAACCGAGTTAGAATCGGTTTTAGCGCCGTGTGTTACTCTCTACTTTTTACACTATGATTGCGAGAAAATAAAATAATCCAATACAATATTAAATCTATATACGAGTAGGTACTTACTTATATAAAAGAAAGTCGTGTTAGTTACACTATTTATAACTCAAGAACGGCTGAACCGATTTGGCTGAAAATTGGTGGGGACGTGGAGACGGACATAGGATACTTTTTATTTATTTTTTTACTTTTTTTTTTACTTATACATAGAAGTAGGGTAGGAGTAGGGTTGGATTAGTGTAGGAGTAGGTAGTGTAGGAGTAGGGTAAGGGGTAGGACACCACGCAAACGAAGTAGCTCCGGGCAGCTAGAAATAATTTATATGGCAAAACATAGTTTGCCGGGTCAGCTAGTAGTTTAATATATTAAAAATTAAATGTACAATTCTGGATATTTAACGAGATTTTTTTCCCGGCAACTTAATTTCAGTCCTCTGTGAAGATGAAAGTTGAGCTGTTTGTGGGGTAAACGTGGGAGATAGGTACACGTAGTTCCAGGTTTGAGGGTACCTCGTTCGAAAGTTCTGAATAGAGAATCAACTGAGTTGACTCATCCCTTGTATCGATGGTCGTGGGCTAGTTGGGAGAATATTGATGCGTTCCGTGATACGCTGGGTGATATCAAATTTGTTTCTTTTCCTTTCTCTTTCATTTGCAAATTAGAGTTTTCATCCTCACTAGATGATGACATTTTAAGTGTTGTAAAATAAATTACGGTCACCATTCAATTTGCAATTAGAGAAACAGTCTAAAGATTTCGCGCCAATGTCTTTTTAGGGTTCCGTACCCAAAGGGTGAAACGGGATCTTATTACTAAGGCTCCACTGTCCGTCTGTCCGTCCGTTTCACAGATGATGTATTTCTGTTGCCGCTATAATAAAAAATACTAAAAAACAGAATAAAATACATATTTAGGGGGGCTCCCATACAACAAACGTGTTTTTTCGATGTTTTTGCTCTGGTACGCTGCAATGACGGCCTTTTTGAGCAGGAGGAGTGAAAAAAGTGTTGTTGATACCGACAAATTTCACCTATAGTAAAAGTGCGCAATGCTGCACACCCTCACCCTATTTCAAGTTAAACAAATTTCAACTTTATTTCACTGACAATTAAGTTGATTTCAGAGTGACTAGCACTATTGAAAAAGTTATAAAAATGTTTGAACTTGTATCGTAAACTGAATTAAATTGTGTAGGAATTAAAGTCATTTTTAGAAATAATCGCGAACGCGTTTCTTATGTGCTAGCGCATACACAAAGTATATGACTATTTCACCCGCACCGATCGGTACCCCGTCCATTCCGACTTGTTCGTACTGGGAACTTAAACCTTTATGCAAGCACCCAGAATTAATACCTACCAGAAAAGTCTATTATAGGTGGCGGATTTAGCTCAAGCTTCACCAGCCACGGTCTCCCGTTGCGGCATGGTGTACGTGGACCCAAACGAGATGGGCTACATGCCGCTGGTGCGCTCCTGGATAGACGAGGCGACGGAGAGAAATCTCTTCACTTCGGAAAATGCCGAATTTGTTCGCGAACTGTTCAAACTTTTGAAAGTTGGATTCAAACACGTAAATAGCAAATGCCGCTTTGGGATCAGTCAGGTACCTACCTAAATATTTTTGAAGACCTTCTTCTATACTTAATTAGATTTTGGTACTATGATGCTGGTTTCTTTCACACATAGGTCTCTTACAATGGCACGTCTTTTTCTTTTTTCTTTTTTTATAAGCCTAAGTTTATGATAAAATATTAATACAAGTACTGCATGAATTTACAATAACTTCGGTGTCTGTTTTCAACGTAATGATCACCATGAATTGCGAACCAGAAAATGTGAGTACTTTGTTGTTCTAAGGTCACTATGTGGTTGTAGGTAGACATAAGCAAAGTGTCTGCGCTCTGCTACCTCCTAGGAGCGCTGCTCTCGGAGCCAGGAGATCGGTTCCCGGACAAGGCATACATCAAAGTGTACATCGCTCATTGCTTCATATTCTGCTACGTTTGGTGCATCGGCGGCAACATCCTCGAAGAAGGACGGAAACGCTTTGAAGAAGTCATCAAGAGACAGTTTGAGGAATTCGAGGAAGCAGAATAGTTAGTGGTTATCCCTTGGCTTTTTCTGAGGTTTTTTGGTTTATATGCTATATTTTACCATTTTATCTATTACTAGCATGCCGCAGGGCTTCAAATTCTTCGATATGTACATGGATACGAAACGGCGAAGACTAAAAGTGTGGGCAGATATAATTCCTGAGTTCTTATACGACTCCGCAAAGCCGTTCTTTGAGACCCTCGTACCAACAATTGACACAGTTCGGTATGGATATTTGTTTGAAAAACTCCTGGGCTGTGGCAAACCCGTCATGTTTACAGGAAACACGGGTACGTTTTTAATACTACGGTAAGATAAAAAAATCTTGCATTGTTTCTTACGCAATAATGTCGTGCAATGGTCGAACGTACCTGAATTGAATAAAACAAAGGATTCATTCCCCGTCGGTTAACGCCGGTACCTACTGCTAGACTAGAAGATACCTAATGCATTTTATTGAGTTTTGATTTGTATTATTAACATAAGCTTTTAATTATGTAAATAATCTTTCAGGAGTCGGTAAGACGGTAATTGCGGTAGAAATGCTGAACAAAATGGCTCTGGGTGGTTACTACATACCGTTCATATTGAACTTTTCGGCCCAAACCAGCAGTGGCCGAACACAGGTATACTATGTTTTCTTAATAATACTATCGGCCTCTTGTTTGCCCTTCTGTGGATCGAAGGGTTCTTTTCATTCGAAGAAGAAAACCGACTATTGTTCACCACGCTTACTACTGTTGTTGTGTGTTGGTTTATATCCTATAGACCGCTATTAAAGTGCAAAAGAGACTTACGAGTTGTAAGTCTTGGATTCGAACCCCGGTGGGCACTTTACTTTGTGTAGTTTATTTCATCACCACCCTCAAAACTCGAGTCTAAGAAACGGGTTCTATAACCTCAATTAAAATTAGTATAGTATTCTAGCAATTCAAAGGTATTGCTAGAACAAGCCTGTCGATAGTATCGGGTTTGATATCGATAATTCTTCTCCTTTCCTAGGCGGTGATAGAGTTACGTTTAGACAAGAGACCGCGCAAGGCCATCGGAGCTCCGTTAGGAAAGAAAGTGGTTATATTCATCGATGACGTGAACATGCCTCGCCTGGACATATATGGAGCACAACCGACTATAGAATTGCTGAGGTAAGACTTATGTATCTTCATTTATACCAGTAAATTTTTTTAGTAAAAACCGCATTAATCCTTTTGTTGTTTGTACTTAAAGCGTTGAACAGTTTCTGTTAGATTCAAAGATGCGTATTGAATTAATTAAATACCTATTGCAAAAAATGTCGCTTAGGCCATTTAGCCTTTCAACCCTCGATTATTTTAAAACTTTTCTTACACCATAACATGTTTCGGTCCGACAAACAGGCAATTCCTAGATTTCGGCGGTCTGTACGACCGCGAAAAACTGTACTGGAAGGATATCCTCGACGTGGTGCTGGCATGCTCATGCGCCCCGCCCGGCGGTGGTCGTAATCCACTGTCCGGACGATTCGTCAGACATTTTGCGATGTTCTACATTTCTGCACCTAATTCCAAGGCTATGAAAACTATATTTATGGTAAGTCACTAACTTATGAAAATTTACTTTTATTTATAAATTAATAGTATAGTCATTATGCCTTTTGGCGCAAAGCCTACCTTTCAGTTTGAAGACAGTCAGCACTGACTGAGAGCAGCGCATTAAAAAATGTTCTACTCACCGCTCGCTCCATGTCTTGCCTAATCCCATATACAAACTTCATTATTCCTCTTCATTATTTTGTACCATCAATCAGGCAATTCTGAGAGGTCACATGGAGGACTTCGTGACTGAAGTCTCAATCCTAGGGGGTCCCATAGTGGATGCAGCCGTAGATGTGTATCAGAAGATTTGCGCCGAGTTGCTGCCGACGCCAGCCAAGTCGCACTATGTGTTCAATCTAAGAGACTTGTCCAAGTGTATGCAAGGAGTCTTGCAAGCCGATGCCGCGTATATGAGGGTTCCGCAAGCAATGCTCAGGTATTTACGTCTTATCAGGTTCAACTGCCTAATTGCATTCGTTGTTCCATGCATACTGCGACCATCATTTTGAGTAATAATAGGCAATCATTATTTCGCGTGTTATTTGCTTTTAAAGCTTGAGCCCTGTGAAGTGTTTACGCAATTTCAGATTATTTTATCATGAGTGCCTTCGTGTGTTCCACGATCGGTTGATCAACGTCCAAGATAAGAGTTACTTCTACCACCTGATGAAGTCGGTCTGTGAGAAGCACTTCCAACAACCGATACTAGAGATTCCTGAGGACCCTATCATTTTACAACCACCTCTTCTGATGTTTGGTGATTTCATAAACTCCGCTGTTCCGAAAGAAAACAGAAACTATGCTGAGATACCAGATTTAGCTAGGCTTATGGTGGTTGTGAAGGCAAGTGATTGTTTGTTGTCTGCACGTTCTTTTGTATTATTATTACTTTCATACTTCACAGGTATATTTTGGGAGAACATATTTTAATGGAGATGGTAATGATGATCTTCTAAAAAACAACGATTTTCATTGAATATTTATTCAGGAGGCAGGAAAGTTTATCAATTTTATTCTTTATCAGAACATCAATATCATAGTGTAGTATAAATTAAATAAAGAGCGACTATTAGTGCCTTTTTACACGTCTCGGCAACCACCGGCTATAGCCAGTGCCGATTATCCGGTAACCACTTGCCAAGCAAACTACGCCGGTACGTATGAAAGCTAACGTACTTGGCTATACACTTTGCAGCCGGGTAGCCGGTGCCGACTATCCGGTATCACTTGCCAGGCAAACTGTGCCGGTACCTGTGAAAGCTAACGTACATGGATATACGCTTCGCTGCCGGAACCCGGCACCGTCTACCCGGTTGCCCGGACGTGTGAAAAGGCACTTATTCTGTCGAATCTTTAAGTAAGTCTGGGTTCATCATGCAATAGGTATTTAGGCCTGTATTATTGTGGGTAGAATTTAAAACCTTGATCTTGCGACTCAGATATTAAATGTGTACTACAAATGACACAGGAATACTTAGAAGAGTACAATTCGACGGCGCGCGCGGAGATGCGCCTGGTGCTGTTCACAGATGCTATAGAGCACATATTGCGGACAGCCAGGGTGCTGCGAGCAGAGCGCGGCCACAGCCTCATGGTGGGCCCGGGAGGCTCCGGCCGCAGAAGCGTCGCCACACTCGCCGGACACATCAACGAGTGCAAGTAAAGTTACCTACATCTAAAATATGTTGTTCACCTTAAGGGCTATTTTTGTCTGCTCTCTGCTTTACCCACTCAGAAATAAATATTATATTGCGTCGCAGTGTCAATACCGTAGACTGACATTCAGTCAACTTCTTTACATGTCAGAGCGTAATAATTACGAACCCATTGTCATTGTTTGCTTTGACAGTCTGGACCCATTGTCATTTTGCTTTGACAGTCAGAACCCATTGTCATTGTTTGCTTTGACTGTCAAAGCAATATGATTAACTACCATTCTGATTCTAATGATTCATTGAATTCTAAAATTACCTGGCTTAATGATAATAATTCTAAAATTAATCTTAGTAAAACAGACAGTATGCATTTTACACGAGAAAAGTTGCGTAATACATCAAAATTTTATTTAGTACTAGCAGCGCCCCGCGGTTTCACTCGCTTATGTGTCGATCTCGTGAGAATAAAAAACTATCCTATGTCCTTCCCACGGGCGTAGCCAGGTTTTAGTATCGGGGGGGGTTCAAGAAAATAAAACGACTAAAAGTAGGTACCTACATAAAATAACCCTTAGAAGTACAGGGGTTTTTTTTACAGGTGATTATTTTTTTGCGATTTCCGGTTTGATCCCATAGTAAAAGTTGTTCATAATAATGAGTACCGTACTTACAATGACCTCTTAAGAGGTTGTTAATGTTTTACCAATAACCCTGTATAAGAAAAATATTAAAGATGTGAAAAAAAATCTCCTCAAAAGAATTGGGGGAGTCCTTTTTCGAGCAGTGGGACAATACAGGAAAAGTTTTTAACCAGTGCGCAAATTTTGACATAATAAACTTGAATATATTTTAATAAACACGTATTTTTTATTTTGATATGTTTCAATAGTAAAAAATTAAGTTAACGCTTACGAGACTTGTTTACTCAGAAATTTATTTTATGGACGTCGCTTGCCAGTCCGTCGACCGGTCGCCCGATTCACGCCGCGCGTCGACCGGTCGCCTGACGCGCCAGCTGCTATCAGAAGTACTCATGCGCGGTCGCTCTATGCGACGGCGCGGCGGCGGAGTTATGCGGTGCGATTATTGACCCCAGTTTAGCGCTACAATTTTTTAAGTTTAGACTGTGTAAAGTTATTTGTAAACGTAATTTTTCGTAAATTCCAATTTATCCTTCATACTTTCATGGGCTTAGGACCATTAAAATTCAGAAAATAAATCATAATAAGTAAAAATGTAATACGTTTTAGTCCATTCAAAATAAAACATTTAGGTATGATAGGTACTTAGACATGATACAATTTAGATTGAAACAATTGCATTTTGGTTTATTTAAAAAATTGGAATCAACTATCTTACAACAATGTCTAATCAAAGAGAACCTAACACAGTAAGATTGTTTATAATTTCTTCTTACCTCTCAAATTCTAGGTATTGTTCGAAGTGACCTCCTCCTTTTTCAAGGCATAAACGTGCACGTTTAAATAAGTAAGCATTTAGTTTGTTTAGGACACTAACACCACTTTTTACTTCATTGAAAGCGTTAATTATTTCTCTCATTAGGGACCGTGGGATTGAGGATCCCTTGGGCTACGCTCTCCCTTTCGTATCTTCTTCGTGCTGCTCGTAAATTTTCATTGCTTAACAAATACACTCGCACCATTTCATAATACTCGCGGTGAGTAAAATGAGACATTGTCACTACGCTAGTCTAGTACGCGGCGCGAACATCCGACCTCCGCTTCCGCAAGTGACGTACTGCATGTGCAATAATGTGCATGCGTTTTGTAATTTGTTTATCAAACACCGCGCCGGCGCCGCATGCCCCCGCACCCCCGTCCCGCGCCCCCGTGGTCCTGCGGCCGGCGGCCTTCGCGTTTTCATTCATGCTCATTCATAGTATTACTATTAAATTATATCCATGTCTTGCTTATTTCAAATTGGGACAAAGTGGAAAAATGAAAAAAAAAAAAGTGTTAAACTAAAAATGGAAATGTGTTCTATTGCTTACACTGAGCCACCAAAAAAAATTTACGCAGTGGTTAAAAATTTATCCTGTATAAACAATGAGCTAAAAAAAAAATTACGTTCTGTTATATATGACAGAAACAAAAACAAAATATACAAAATTACAAAACACACAAAATTACAAAATTAATCTTCTTTTCAGGGTTCCGTTGCCAAATGGCAAAAAACGGAACCCTTATAGATTCGTCATGTCTGTCTGTCCGTCCGTATGTCACAGCCACTTTTCTCCGAAACTATAAGAACTATACTGTTGAAACTTGGTAAGTAGATGTATTCTGTGAACCGCATTAAGATTTTCACACAAAAATACTTACATACTTAGAACTGAAACTAAAAAAATTTTTTTTCGTCGAACACATACGTGTGGGGGGTATCTTTGGATAGGTCTTCAAAAATGATATTGAGGTTTCTAATATCATTTTTGTCTAAACTGAAAAGTTTGCGCAAGAGACACTTCATAAATCGTAAACCGCAATTTGCGTTTTATTCAATCAACTCAAATATAAAAATAATAAAAAAAACATTTAATTTCATAAAGATAAACCTTATTCATAAACCCGGATGTTACGGAACCCTCGCGAGTCCGACTCGCTCTTGCCCGGTTTTTTTCTTTTTAAATACATATATCCACTACTTCATTCGCATCAATTTCTATCCCATAGTGAATGTTCAGGAGAGCCAAGCCATTCCGTCTGTTTTCACTCGTTGTGTTCTTATTTTGATTCTATGAATGTTAATACCTGAACTTTTCGGGGGGGGTTTGAACCCCCAAAACCCTCCCCCTGGCTACGCCCGTGGTCCTTCCCCGGGATCAAAGAGATTTAAGATAGGTACAATAGAGGGGCTATGCAAAGAAATGTCTTAGAAAAACTGTGATTCCATGTCTCAGTGACGCCATCTGGCATAGTATGGCAACATTAGAGCGGCATAATCACGGAATAGAAAATTATCTACAAATTGTAAATGCAACTTTGGCTAAAAGTTTATTTATTTGTTCAAAATTAAGTCTTATTACAACTCATGAATGTTGTTTTCATTTCACATGTCAAAATCAATAAAGATCATTTTTTCCATCTAACAATCAAATTCGAGCAATCCATAACGAGTTCAGCTACTCAACGATAGAGGGCGCTGTAACCGATTTACTCCATTTAGCACGCTAACGTCATTGAAATAGATGTCATATTCGTATGCACCTGTTATTTATTTTTCTACCAGCTAGAGATGTGGATATCGATAATTTAATATCTATGTTTGTACAACGTAATAATTAAAATCTTTTATCATGTAATGGACCAAAGTCCGATTAGTATAAAAGGTAAAATGGTTGAATAAATCGTTAAGTAGTAAATTAAAAATATGTAATGTCCTTGAAATAAAACATAACTATTTGTTTAATAATTGTCGTTTTAACTGTTTTATATTCAATGAAGGATGAATGATTATCATTACAGAAAGATGAATATCTTAGGAGATATTATAGTTTTATAATAACTCCGCAAGGCGGCTGGTCATGAGGGTATAAGTAATAATCATAGGTATGTAATACTCTTAGAGTAATGGATATAATTATTTTAGTAAGTTTTTTCCTCAAAATATCGCGGGTGAAACCGCGGGGCACAGCTAGTAATAAATATCATCTATAACTCGATAAATATCACATCTCTGCGTGGCAGTAGTAAAGCTACTCAACCATAGAGGGAATTATTACAAAATTAGCAAATTTTCTAGATCTATTTTATAAAAATTATTTAAGTCTAATTACTGAGTAAATATAAATAATTCATACGAAAATAAACCGAAGTTAGGTCCAGTCGTTTTACCATAACGATATTTGCAAAATCGTAATGCGCAACTCGGTATATTTCCTCAGAAAATATTTTTCTTTTGGTGGAGACTCGTGGACACGAATGCGACTTGACGCGCAGGCGTACCATACTAGACTGAGAGACTTGTTACTCCTAGGTAACAAGTATCGGATCACGGTTTTGTTCGCTATGTCCCGTCTATTGTAAATATTTTAATGTCTTTGCCCGGGATGCAATCTATCTCTCTGCCAAATTTTATCGAAATCCGTTCAGTGGTTTAGGCGTGAAAAGGTAACATACAGACAGACATACACACAGAGTTACTTTCGAATTTATAATACTACTAGTATGGATACAAAGATAAGTACAAGTAGCTGAAACAGCCCGATTTTTTGAGATTAATCATTGACAAGCAATTAAATTGGAAAACTCACATTTAACGAACTTTGTAAAAAAAATAGTCCTTACTTCGTCATTATGCTCTTATAAGTTGGCACCGACTGTCAGTGTTGACAGTAAGGAAAGTATGTGTGCACATACTTATTACGGGCTTACTGAATCATTATTAAGATTTGGAATAATTTTCAGGGGCAAGTCAACGCTGAAGGACACTGCGCTCAAAGCACAAAAACGTTGTATACGGGCTATGTTTGTGTTGCAAACTACTGACAGTTGCAAACCAGTGTTTATACAACACAAAATTCTAATACTTCCGACACTTTACATATCTATGTACATCTATAGGTATATAACAGAAAGTCGTGTTAGTTACACTATTTGTAACTCAATAACGGCTGGACCGATTTGATGATCTTTGATTTTTTGGATTTGTCTCCGCCCCGAATAGCAGAATAACTATTAAAACACGGTAAAAATTTACGAAAAAAAAAAAGTAATGAAGATAATTCATTCACTCATACATTTTGTATGGAATGTGGCTCTGAGGCGGTATGACGTTCGCTGGGTCAGCTAATTAGAAATATTGCTGTTTGTAAAAACCAATCCTCATTTGTTGACGTGAGACGTACTGACTTTGGGTGCAATCACTCTCCGCCAATTCTAAGAAAAAATGTAATATGCATGGCCCCAATAATATACTGTTAGGACAAAAGTGAAATCACAATTAAATAGAAGAATTATTTGATATCCTAAAAACTAATCACACGAATTATAAAAAGAATTATCAACCATAGCAAAATTACAATCAGAGAAACAAAATCATCACTAATTAAATTAAAGAAATCAACAAGAGATTAATGCTTTGAGTATTAAACTATTGAGATACCAGATTACACCGAAAGGCTGACGGGATAGGATAGCGGATAGCGCTTCCTATGTCGCATATTGCTTCTGCACGCAACGCTGTCAAAAACCATAGACCGTCAAACAAAGACCAGAGTGCCTGGCCTTCCGCCTGCGGCATCCTTTCAGTGACCGCGTCCCCCGAGCTCCTGGGCCGGGTAGTAGTATCCCACAATACAACAAAATCCCTAATTTCCTTAAGAAAATGAATATTAATTCATTCAAGAAAGAGCTAAAAAAATAGCTAATTAGTGAGGGTTACTATAATGTTACGGAGTTTTTGAATGACTTTCAATTTAGATAATTTAATAAATTATGCATTTAGTTTTATTAATTTTTTTTGTATTGGCTGTAATTATGGATTTGAATTGATGGAACTTTGACTATATAACTTAATTATTTCCCAATTTATAATTCAAAATATTATAACTATTTTGTACGCCGAATATTTCAAAACTTGTTGAACCAGCTACCAATATTAAACTCGTTTCCATCCATATGTGCATATAGATCTATGTATGAATCATGTTACACATGTTTAAACAAATAAATTATCTAAATTAAAATAAAAAGAACTGGTCAAGTGTGAGTCGGACTCGCTTGCCGAGGGTTCACCACCCTTGGTTGACTGGTAGAGAATGCCTATGGCATTAAGTCCGCCCTTGTACCTTTTTGTGCGAAAAGTTTAAATTAATAAATAGCCCGGTCCAAAGCTCGCTGAGCGACCTAGAATGTATGGACCAGCCATAGAGTGAGTGCCCACGTTTCGGCTCCGTAAGTCAATAAGTAACAGGCAGGACGCACTACTGGACGACCTTAGTCCTTATAGACTCTGTGGAATACGCGACGAGAAGACTCGTCGACTAAGCTTCCCAAACGCTGCCCAGCCCAGCTGAAATCTTCCGTTAGCTTCCCGGGATCCTAAAGTGGCTCCCCACCAAACTGCAGAGATTTCGAAGAACCAGCTCTCCTAGCAGCCCGGGGGGTTAATTGTAGACTTTCGTTGAAATAATAAAAATTGTTCAAGATGTTATTTTCCATGATTTTTTTTCTTTTGGCCGACACTTTAATGTTCGAGTACGAAATTAATGATGTCCTTTCATGTTATGTTCGTCCGCTTTATGTCTATATTTCGTACGCAGGTGCATGGGAATGGAAATCAAAAGGAATTACGATAAGCCCGAATTCCACGAGGATCTTCGCAAGATGTACATGCGAGCTGGAGTTAATAACCAGGATACGGTGTTCCTCTTCGCTGATACACAGATCACAAAGGAGGAATTCCTCGAAGACATTAATAATATGCTCAACTCTGGTAATTGATTCATATGTAGGTAGAGTTTAAAAGAAGATGTAGTGACGGATGAATAAAAGGCGACTAACAAAAGGTACGTGTAATGTAATTCACATTGTCAAGGAAGGCAGATGTGAGAGGAAACACCGATGATTCTAGGGCGGTATGAAAGAGATTTAATAGAATTAAAATACCTTAAAAGGATATCTATACCTAATTAACGACTGTAGTTTGAATTGGTCAATTTGCGAACTGGACCATTTGCTATTTGGACAATTTACGATTTGAACAATTTGCGAATTGGACAAATTGCGAATTGAACAAATTGCGAATTGGACAAATTGCGAATTGGTCGTTGTGAGAATTGGACATTTTGAGCCCACTGGACATTTTGCGAATTGGACATAATGCGCCCAAAGGGTCTAGTAAAGGCGTTGCCTCGAGGGCGTAGGACATTATAGTGTCGGTGATGTTCGTTAGAATGGTCAGTTGAGTATTACTCGCAACCGGCGTGCGTGTATGACAAGATGTATGAACATTAACGAAGCAAACGGGGTATGTAAGGATCGTAGCAGGTGGCGTTTTTTAGTTTCTGCCTAGACTGATGGGAAAAGGGCGTGAGTTTATGTATGTCATCATCATCATCATCATCATTTCAGCCGAACGACATCCATTGCTGGACATAAGCCTCCCCCAAAAGGACGCAGGTTTGCCATAAACGCCACGCTTGGCAGGCGGGTTGGCGATCGCAGTATGGTATGGTGGTGGTATGCATAGAGAACGCTGCTGCCCATTCTCCGGTACGCCCCTTAGTCGCCTTTTACGTCACCCACGGGAAGTATGAGGTGGTGCTATTCTTTAAGTCCGGCACCACACAGACATGTATGTGAGTGAAGTTATTAGTAAATTTCAGTGTTCGGAAAGAATCCTTATGCAAATAATTACCGTGTTGTGTTGCCAAGTTATGGGATAAATGACACAGGTTATCATTGGGCATGTGCAGCCTGCCTAATACCTAATTAAAGTTAATCCCTAATTTAGGTGAGGTACAGAACCTGTTCGAAGGTGATACCTACGAAGCTGTGCAGAGCGGCTGTCGCAACGACGCTGCAAAGGCCAACATCAACCCTGCTGATCGTGACGGTGTTTACTACTTCTTCATTAACAGGGTACGAGGGAGGCTCCACCTCTGTATATGCATGAGTCCCGTTGGAGAGGCATTCAGGTAAACTAACACCTTCTATTGCTATGCACTCGATAGTTAGGTCTTAGCAGGCCCGAAAAATAGCAGACAGTACCTACAATGATGTGCCCGTTGACATCAAATCAACCACACTCCAGCAATTTTCGGGTATCTAGCAAGTAGCTGAATGCGCTTTCCGTGTAGTCATACATAGAAATGCTCGACATGTTTAGAAGAGTAAAATTTTAATTATGGTCTCCTGATTATTAAAAGGTTGCGATTTTAGACAAAGACGCTGATTTAATAAGGAAATAACTAAAAACTATCTAAAATCGTTTCTATCGCGAAAACATTTGCTTAGTGCTTGAGTGACCAGAATCTGACACAAATACCTACTTAGTCACAACCTTGACCCTGCACTTTCACCCAACCCATCCAACTTGGAATGTTGCCAACACTTTCAGTTTGTACACTAGGCGGCATTGAGCTCGCAGAAAACGAACGTGGAGCCTTATTTGGATGTGGAATAGGTAAAAATTTACTGGAAGTATCTCTAAGTAGGGACAAATATGAGTTTTGTACATAATTCAGTTAGCATAAATAAGTGGTGCCTAGTAGAAGTGCAGGCCGGTTTGTGGCCGATGAATCAATAAATGTTGATTGAGGTCAGCGGTAAGGGTGCGTACGTCACGGCTGCGCTGTGCAACGCGCAACCCTGCACCCCCGATGCAATGAGCTGCTACGCCCTAATTTTGTAATAAATTGAATGACGCAAATTGAGATCTAGAGGGCACGATTCTTTGTTGCCTATAACTTAGCCATATTAAACGATGAAAGTATTTTAGTAGGTACCTATCTACCTAATCCACTGACCTGTATTATGTAACAAGTACGCTGGACTTCATACTAACGATGACAAAATGAAGACATTTGATTTTCGCCATTTTGGCGCTGATAGCAACGTGAAGGTACCGTGGAACTAATATTAGAGATGGGATATATCCTTCGATAAAAAAATACTTTTATGAATTTTATCGATCGTTATACTTAACCACTTAAGAGAATAATATCGAATCACTCCCAGTTATTTTTATGCTTCATTTTTATGCTACTTACTATGGTTGAGCTAATATCTCCTGGCTCAACTACACTAGTTTTACAAGCTGAGCTGGGGTCACATTAGTTCGCAATGTGAACTTAAAACTATTGAGTTATTGTGTTGCCATTTCACTCTAACCTAGTAAATCTAATGGCAGTTGTATTCTTCGTGAGCTATATTGCGTTACATTTATGTAATAGCCATTACCTACTTAAATAATAGTCACTTTTGGTTCAATTTGGAAGAATTACCTTAATTGGAACCATGTAAACAAAAAAGTTAACCATTCAACAAACAGCGTCCACACAAATTCTATCGTAGGTATTCACTCAAATTGTATGCCAAAAGTGAACCGTTTAACATTACCTTACCATGTAGTCATTACTAGCGGAAAATAGAGGGATTCCATTTTCATTATTGGGTATTTGGATAGCGTGCATACTAATGGAAAAAAACACAAAAAATAACAAAGTCGAAAGTCAAATCATTTATTTCAGGCACTTTTGAACGTCTAAAATTACAATAAAATATAATTGATTCTAGTCGGCCCTCCCAAAAGGTAGTGTTCGTATGGAGGAGCGTGTAGCGTGTTTAACGAAACAGTCCTGAGTGAAATGTTAAATGTTTACTACAAATATGATAATTAGATTTAATTTATTGCAAAATAAATTACAAGCAATTACAAGCATTATCTATTTACAAAAAATCTATTGTTTGGACTAAAAAATTAAAACACTAGTGCTTTAGTATGTTGCTTGTAGAATATTCTGACAAAAAGCATAATGATTGTATTTATTTTATTTTATAATTTATGTACACACAGTAAAGTACATAGGGATATGACATAATTATAATTTGAGTACAAAGGTACTGCTTATTTCTTAAGAAATTTCTTCCAGCAGACCTGCGAAAGGAGAAGTAAAAAAACCGGCCAAGTGCGTGCCGGGCCACGCACAGTGTAGGGTTCCGTAGTAGCCCGTTATCACAATGTAGTACGATTCTGTTGTTTTTTATTCTGAATAGGTAAAAAAAAAAAACATATTTTGGTTTTCAATGCAAGTCCTTTACCCATTATAAACAAGCAACTACTTCATCTTAGTCACTTTAAAGGATTAATGGATTGGATTTTGTATTTGGTACAAAATTATCCAACACCCAAGTTCAACGACTATTACTGCTAAACTAATAAAGTTATCTTAACCGCTATACTTTTCCTTTAAAGTTCATGAAATGCACTATCATCGAGAATTTTTCCAGATTTTTCAAGCCAGTAGTTTAGCTTTTAGTGGGGGGGGGACGCCCTACTGGAACAAAAATTTTCACTTTAAACTTTAATATTTCGTAAATGGAGCATTAAATCAAAAAATAATTTTAGCAACCCCTAAGCCATTTTAGAAGACCTATTCAGCGATACCCCACACGATGGGGTAGATGATGAAAAAAAAAATCATCCCCACTTCACATGTAGGGGAGCTACCCTAAAAAAAAATATTTTCCAAAATTTTATTTTACCACTTTGTCGGCGTAACTGATATACGTACTCCTACAAAATTTCAGCTTTCTAGTTCTAATGGTCACAGAGATTAAGCGAGGACGGACAGACAGACGGACGGACAGACAGACATGGCGAAACTATAAGGGTTCCTAGTTGACTACGGAACCCTAAAAAGAAATGTAGACAATAGTGTGTGAGAACAAGAAGAGAAAATATGAATGTGTGAAGTCTAAAACTAGAATATTAAATCCCACAAAAACACTTCATGTTAAATGTTGCCAAGACGAGACCCTGTAGCTCGCACTGTCAAAAAGTAATCAGATCTCATGTAGAGCCAAGCTTCTAACTCTACACGCCCTAACTCTACAAGGCCTAACTTCGCAAACTCTACTCCTTAGTCAAAATATAATATATGGCTTGGCCGTTTCGTTACTACAAGAACCATTAACAGTATGAGAGTTTTTCACCTTACGCTCATGTGAATGTAGCGAAATGGCCAAGCCATATATTTTGACTAAGGTGTAGAGTTTGCGAAGTTAGGCCTTGTAGAGTTAGGACGTGTAAAGTTAGAAGCTTGGCTCTACATGAGATCTGATTACTTTTTGACAGTGCGAGCTACATGGTCTCGTCTTGGCAACATTTAACATGAAATGTTTTTGTGGGATTTCATTTCTTTTTGTAAGTTTCTTATGATATTTATACGAGTAATTTTTCTGTTGTTCATTTTTTCTTTCTTTTTTGGGGTTTAATTATAACAAGGACCCCCTATATAAATTTTCAGACCTCTAGCATCAAAATTACGGAAGTCTCATACAAACTTTCACCCCCTAGTTTAAGGGGTTGGGGGGGGTAAAAGTTTCAAGTTTTAAGATTTTTTGTTGTTTGTGTACTATTACTAGCTTACATACCAAGTTTCAGCTTTCTAGGACTTCAGGAAGAACCTTAAGAATATTGATGATCATCAGTCAGTGAGTCAGTGACGAAATCGGGGTATTTTAGATATCAATAAAATCTAAAGTATAAGAGCTATGCAATTAAAACTTTATAGGTTTAATAAGTCAACCACTGACATCATATCCCGAAAATTTTGATTATCTGGTATAATCCAAAGTCAAGTTAAGAGGGTTCAAAAATACGACGAAGTGCTTCGAGAAAAGGTAGGTAGTGCCCTTGCGCTTCGCTTGGCTCGTCTTGGCGGGGGCACTCCCGTGCCCCCAGATAAACCTACACAAATAAAGCAAAATAATAATAATAATCAAGGGCTTGATTCAGAGAGCGGTACTTCTGGACACGGCCCGCATTGTTAGGAGGTTCCTCTCTCTGGAGCCCTGACCGCCGGTAGCTTGGACCCTGTTCCCGATACCGGTGGGCTACTATTTTTTATATTTTTAAATGTTTTTATATTTTTTATACTAATATTTAAAAATATAATTTATATGTATTTAGTGAAATAAAAGAATAATAATAACATAAGTATACTTAAATAAATACATAATGCTAAAATATATATACATATACATATAAAATTATATACTCACAGTATAGAGGAAAGATAATGCTCTTTTAATCGACATTTAAATAGAGAAATAGTTTTTAAATCACGAATGCTAGGCGGAAGTGAGTTCCACAACCTTACAGCATGGACAGAGAAGGAATAAGAATAGTAGCTTCTTTTATGAGGATGAGATTTAAGGAGGGATCTTAGGTGTGATCTACACGGTGCGTCACTAGGGCGAGCACCGTGATCACGCAAGTAGGAAGGATAAGACGGGTTGTGTAAGATGTTGAAGAGGAGACATAAAATCCGAGTATTCCTGCTAAGGTGGATTGGGAGCCACTTGAGTTCTTTGCGAAGGTGAGAAATATGGTCATACTTTCGAAGACCGAAAACAAAGCGAATGCACAGGTTTTGCAAGCGCTCAAGCTTGTTTAATAGCTCCTCAGTAGCATCCAGGTAGCAGGCGTCGGCATAATCTATAATCGGCTGAATAAGTGTTTGTGCCAAAGAAATTTTAGTCTTCAAGGGCAGAAGACTTTGAAGGCATTTCAGCGAATGAAAGGAGAAATGCACCTTTCGGCTGACCTCATTGACCTGAGCACGCCACGAAAGGCTGGAGTCAATAACTACACCCAGATCTTTAGCGTTTTCAGTATAGTCAATGCGGACACCATCGAGATATAAAGGCATCAGAGATGTAACATCAGCCGCATTGCAAACGAATCTGCTGCCTATGATCATGGCCTGGGATTTAGTTGGGTTAATTTGCAAACCAAATGACTTAGCCCAAACGCTGATGCGAGGCAGGTCATGATTCATTGCAGCAATTGCAGCACTCGCGTTAGCTACAGCAAAATGTCGATAAAGCTGCAAATCATCTACGTAGAGATGAAAACTAGAGGAGATTACTCTGGTAACAAAGTTTATGAAAATTGAAAAAAGAAGAGGAGAGAGAACGCTACCCTGAGGAACACCCTCAGTGAGGCTACACCAATCAGAGAAGGACTCCTCCAGGCAGACACACTGAGAGCGTCCCCGAAGATAAGAACTGAACCAAGCTAAAGTAGAAGAAGAGAAATTGATAGATTTGAGGAAACCTAGTAAAATGTCGAAATCTACTGAGTTGAAGGCGCTACTAAAGAGCTACAAGCAATCGAAACATTGAACCGTGAAATTCAGTTACTTGTTATTCCAGTTATTCTGCTGCCTTTTTGATAGCGAGTTTTACAAAATGCGCGTGGTTTCGTAAACACAAAATACACAAAAAAGTAGTTTTCCACAATTTAGACCTAAATCATCAGAGACGAACCAAACAACTCAACGTCCATTTGAAAGAACGTGCCAATTTTAGTTCCTGAGAACCTTGAATCGGCACAAAAAACAACTGTCATTTCGTAGAGTATCGTTACAGCGTACTTGTATGAAAGAGGTCAGTGACCTTATTGCTTTCCATTAGGTACATAGAAAGTTTCCTAGAATGTGTTGGCATTTCACTTAACTTATTATGAAAACATTGACGATTAAAATGTTTCCATTCCCCATATCTTGATACTTAGGTGACGAACGGAACTGTTTCTTCCCGGTCGTTCAATGCTTAGTTCAAGAGTTAAGGTGTAGAAAAGTGGAGTACCTACAATTAAAGATGACTTTGAGTTGATAGATTTTTAAAATGCTTTAATTACGATTATCAAAGCAATATTTAATTACAATTATCAAGTGCGAGTCGGACTCGCACACCGAGGGTACCGTACAAATTTGTAGGCATGTAAATAATTTATCACGGGTTTTTTTTTTTTGTAATCTGAGTTTTAGATCGGGAATATTCGCAATTTGTCAACATTGGTAGGAATCGACACAGATATATATAATATTTTAATTAAACTTACTTTTATGTTTCGTAGACGTCGATGCCGAATGTTCCCGTCTCTGGTAAACTGTTGCACCATTGACTGGTTCACAAAATGGCCGCCTGAGGCTTTGCTCTCGGTAGCCAAGCAATGTCTACAGCCGCTCGGGAACGCAACAATCATTGATCAAATATCTACAATTTGCGTCACCATGCACCAGGTAACACCGATAATTCAAAACACAAAGGCTTGAAAAAATTTATCCCTGAAAAAAAGGCCAATCTACTAACAAAACTGAAAAAGGATTTTTTATAGCAGTTGTATGAAGTCAGCGAAGTATACTAATTAGCAAAGGGCCTCTCATTTGAGAGCTTCTCTAGAGGTCAAATGCAAGAAACTCAGATGACTCTATCAATACCGTTTGACTTATTGAATACATTTGCAGATTAAAGTAACTTAATCGCAATCAATCAAGTCAGCCCATCTCAGTCCACTGATAGACATAGGCCTCTCCCAGACTTCGCCACAACACTCTTACCGACTCCTTCTGCATCCAGTTTACCCCAGCCACCTTCGGGGGGCGTCCCGCACTATGCTTGCCAATACGCGGTCTACACTCTAGGACGTGTCTGCTCCACCGGCCATCGGTCCTACGACAGACATGACCAGCCCAATGCCACATCAGTTTGCTTACTCTGCAAGCTATGTCGGTAACTCAGGTTCTTTTTCGGATAATTTCATTCCTGATTTTATCCTTCAAAGAGACTCCGAGCATAGCTCGCTCCATAGCAATATTTAATGTAAACAACTTTTACTAAAGGACGGAAATACTATCGAGATATGCTATTTCATACAAAAATGCAATTATCTACTATGTTTCGTTTCGCTTTAATAGCAGACCATACTCATAAGTACCTATACTTCATCCCCTGAAACGATGCTAATGAGTTCTACCTACATTAATACTTTCGCTCTTTACGAATAACCTATAAGATCATACCTACATTTTATTCATACTAGTTAAGTTATATAAAATTAAATATTGGAAACGTCACGTGAAAATAAAAGTATTTTTGTTTATGTTTATTTCAAGGATGTGCACGTAATGACGGACCGATTGTATCAAGAGATGAGGCGTTATTTCTACACAACGCCTAGCAGTTACTTAGATTTGCTGAAACTGTACATGGAGATGCTAGATAAAAAACAACAGCAAATTATCCGCGGCAGGGACAGAATATCTTGTGGATTGGAGGTAAAATCGTCAATCGTTTTAAGCTGCGTCTGCACCCTAATTGCTTAACACACTTTCAATCACAATCTGAATTAGTTGAATTACCTATAGATGCTAATACATTGCTTCATATGTTCGAAAAATTTGTCTGCTCATGAATGTAAATAACGCAATGAATGTACCTAGTTGAACTCTCAAAATGAAAGCTATTGCTCACGTTCTATTTAGTAAAAAAAGGAAACCAAGCCATAGTAAAGTACTACCTAAGTACCTACTATCTAGAACTGATTATTAGTCAGATGCCGATAATTGATTTGACAGCCACCGGTTCCATTTCGAATAAAAACAATCTCATGATTTGTCACGATTTCTTATGATTTCTCAAGTAGGCAAGTCTCATGACTTTCTAAATCAGTCTTACCCAACCAGCCCGCTTTTCCCTGAAAATCCCGTAAAAAAAAAACACATTCCCTACTGCCCCACTACGGACTATTATCTACTTTATGAGCACTTACATGAACATCATGCTCACTGGTGCATTAAAGTAGCAGAAAGAGAATTGTAACTGATCTATAAATCGGATCTTCGAGACGAGCATTTTTTCCTACCGACCTTCATAAAAAAAACTATTTCCTTAGAGATCGAGACCCAATACCTACATATTGACCATTACGGTGGCTTTCAATAAAACTCGTTACACCTCATACTTGCTCACAAATATTGGTACCGAGACATGGATTGAAGGGTGAAACGAAACAGAGAAGGGAGCAAATTCCATGGGGAACGGTTTTCAATGTCACGGTTCGAGGGGGAGACGAAGACCTTGAAAACGGTTCACGGACGCTATCTTTAGCAAAATAATGTGTAACTACTATTAGTTTTCTATGGTATAGGTAGAAACAAGTCATCAAGGGCACACCGTTACCTACTTTATGAATGTTGTTGTTTTCAATAAGATGAAGGAAGGTGGATTCTTGATTATTGTTAATGCAGTTTTCACCTTTTACTTAAACAAAAGTTATCATAATTTTACTCCACGCATTCACAAAATTAAATATAATGGTAAAACTCAAATCATACACCTACTTGTAATACCTATACAGATGACAGAGTTGTAACAAGACCTTTAACGTAGCCGTCATCTACGCATTCTGTACATCAAACTCGGTAACTTTTTGCAATTGCAAAAATAACTGCAGGGAAACTGTTATTTTTTTATGAGAAAATTTGCTGTTTACGCAACGGTACAGGGGTCGTGGGAGTAATTAAAACTAAGTTTTTTTTTTAAATTTAAAACATTTTCTTTAACAAAAAATTAAAAAGTTAAAACTTTGACCTTCAATATCTCTGAAACCAAAAGGTTATTAGGTACAATTACCGGCACGTAACTTGGCAAGAGATTTTCGTAGTGGGGGAAGTTCGCGCATATAAAACTTTATGAAATTGTGCGTGCGCAAACTGACCACTACAAAAACTCTTGCCAAGTTACGTGCCGGCAACTATATCGCCCTAAACAATCCTACTTGATATTTCGTCATTGTTAATGTTACGATTAAAATTAACTTTGACGGAAACTATAACGGAGCTATTGATGCAAACCACCCTATTTGATATAACAGAAAGAACAAGTGACACCAGTTATATTTTAAGCTTTGATATGACTTTGAAAATGAAAATATGGCTTAGAATTTTATTAGTGTCCTTGAACTTGCCTATATCAAATCGATTTTACAAAGACTTTTATAGAAATTAATATCCTTGACCTTACACGTACACAGAAACTATATCAAACATACGAAGTCGTAGGAGTGATGGAACAGCAAGTTCGTGAAATGGAGCCCATCCTTGCGAAGAAAGCAGACGAAAGCATTGCTCTGGTTAGCAGGCTGAAAGTGGAGCAGAAAGCCGCTGACAAAGTCAAATATGCGGTCATGAGAGACGAGGCCGCCGCCAAGGTATGCTTGATTCACCTTCAAGCTTCGTTCTATGCAGGACTTCCAAGAAAGAGATTAAGAGCGTTTACGACGTACGGCATTTTAATACAAACTTTCAAGCCCTTGTCTTTCGAAATGAATGAACCGATTTTAATTAAATTTCATACGCATAAGCAGGATACTAAGGTCTAAAAAATTATATAAGAACATTTTCGAAAAACAGTGCCGAATTAGACCGATTTTAAATTTTCCAAAGAAACAGAGATTTCCAGCTATCTTTTTTTAAATAAGACATTTCGAAAATATTCTCTGCTAACTTTTTAGACCTTTATATCCTACAATCTTGAAATCGGTTCATTCATTTCGAAAAACAAGGGCTTCAAAGTTTATATGTAATGCCGTACGGCGTAAACGCTCATAAATAAAAAATCTTTATTCATCAAAAGAAACTTTATTTTTGCAAGTCAGTGCCAAAAAAATAACTTGAAACTATTTTTCGCATTGTAGTGTTTTTTTGGAAAGAGGTTGTTTTTTTTTTTTTTTTTAAACGTTTTTAGGGTTCCGTAGTTCCTACAAGGAAGCCTTACAGTTTCGTCACGTCCGTCTGTCTGTCTGTCTGTCCGAGGTTTTGCTAAGAGACCGTTAGTACTAGAAAGCTGTAATTTTGTAGGAGTGCGTATATCAAAATTACGCCGACAAAGTGGTAAAATAAAATTTTGGAAAATATTTTTTTAGGGTAGCTCCCCTACATGTGAAGTGGGGATGAATATTTTTTTCGTCGTCTACCCCATCGTGTGGAGTATTGTTGAATAGGTCTTCTAAAATGACTTGGGGGTAGTTTTTCGATTTAATGCTCCATTTACGAAATATTAAACTTTAAAGTGCAAATTTCAACAGGGCGTCCCCCCCCCCCCCCTCTAAAACCTAAACAGCTGGCTTGAAAAATCTGGAAAAATTCACGATAATAGTGCATTTCATGAAGGAAAACTATAGCGGTTAAGATAACTTTATTAGTTTAGCGGTAATAGTCGTTGAACTTGGGTATTGGATAATTTGTACCAAATACAAAATCCTTAAAAAAGAACAACAGAATCGTACTACATTGTGATAACAGGCTACTACGGAACCCTACACTGTGCGTGGCCCGACACGCACTTGACCGGGTTTTTTTTTGTTTCTCTATTTAGTTACCTACCCTCAATAAATGCGTATAGGTACCTACCACTACTTGCTCTGCAAACAAAAGGTACAGCACATCAGTCATCAGCAGTTTTATAACATCACCATAATAAATGAAGTGAATTAACGTATTAATGCTGTAAATTTAAAAAAATCCAAATCGGTCCACAATTGATAAAGAAAATATCGATAAACATTCGTAAAAAAAATACATACAAACGATATAGAACCTCCTCCTTTATGAAGTCTGAAAAAAAAAATTTTTGTTTTCTTATTTCAATAATCTTTATCCCTAGATAAAAGCAGAGGAGGTAGGAGCAATAGCAGCCGAAGCGAAAGCGGACTTGGCACTCGCAATGCCCGCTATGGACGCCGCAGCAGCTGCCCTGAAGGCGCTCAACAAGGCGGACATCAACGAACTGAAGGCCTTCCAGAAACCTCCCGTGCTCGTGCGGTTTGTCATGGAGCCTGTCTGCATACTGCTGGGTGCAAAGTTAGTATCATTCAGCAGCCAAATGAAACCGGCCTAAAAGGGCCACTTTGGAGAATCATAAAAGGATAACATTATGAATCGTAATATGGCGAAGACAGTCCGTGTTTTTCTTTTTTTCGCTGAACTACGTAGGTATAATCAAAGAGATTGGGATTGGATTTGAATCGGATTGATTGGTATTTTAGCACAGACAAAAAAAAATAACTGCAAAATGCTTCACAAATGGGATTTGATACGATTAACTTAACGGTTAACTGTCCATTATGTTATCCTTTTATGACACTGCCAAAGTGGCCTTTTTAGGCCCCCTGATCCAATTCTTTCTTAATTAGTTCGGCGAAACTATACAGACTTGTGGGAATTGATATCAGACATCAGTATATATCTATATTCAGGTTTCTTTTCTATTAATTTCTTGATATCGACACCTAAAGCTTCAGTGAAGTTTCGCACGTTTTATTTGAAAGAATTCATTTGATTTATTACTGCAATATTAAGCTTAAAAGGCATTACAAATCCTCTTCATTTTCACAATCTGCTAGCTCCGTGTTTACTTTCATTGCCTGACGGCTTCAAAGTCAGTCGACAAGTTAAATTCCAAGATACGAAGACTAACACACACAATTCATCAATTTTCTGCTAAAAAAAAATTAAGGCCCGTGGGATATGCCTCAATTTTTTTAGCAGAATATCCAATTCAAATATTCTTCTTCTATGTAGGTAAGTATATTCAATATTAAATCCAGAAACTAACTCACTTTCACCATCAGCAAAAGTAGTACGATTAGTTTCAGCTAATCTAGATCTTATTCAACATAAACTTAAAGGAAATATTAAAACAACTAATCAAATTAATTCTTGGTACATACATAGATGTTTTTTTATTCAATAACAAAAATTAAATTGTCAAAAAGTTATCAGATCTCATGTAGAGCCAAGCTTCTAACTCTACAAGCCCTGACTTCACAAACTCTACACCTTAGTCAAAATACGTGGCTTGGTCTTTTCGCTACCGACACAGGTGAAAAATAGATTCACGGCCAAGCCTCATATTTTGACTAAGGCTCTACTAAGGCTCCCATTAGCATCGCCTCAATGATCGGCCCGGTAGCTTAGTGACAACCAAATACACACACATTGGGGTAGGCAGGAACTACAGAACATCGTGCTACCTTATAACTATTGCTGTGTGTATTTTCGTTCAACAGGGGGGCAATTCCCGCATTTTTAAAAACGTTCGCATTCTAATATCGGTCTCAATCTGAAATATACAATCAATTTACCTACGTTTTTGACATGCTTTTGACATTACTTAATTGTCGCTGAGATGAGATTGCGACTTGCGTTTTTTATGTACGAAAATTGGCCTTTTGACAGATCAAAAGGCCAATTCACGTACATAAAAAACGTATAATAAAAGAAGATCAGAATCTTCTTTTATTTATTGTACGTCTACTAACACTTACGTTGTGTTACAGGCCCGACTGGGACTCAACAAAGAAACTGCTAGCCGACGTAAATTTCATCGGCAGGCTTGCAGATTACGACAAAGATCACATTCCGGACTCCATACTGAAAAAGCTGAAAGTCTACCTCGTTCATAAGGACTTTAATCCAGACACCGTCGTTAAAGTGTCTAAGGTAAAAACATCACGCCTGTTCTCCTAGATCCTGTAGGCTGGCAGGATAGGCATCATACATCCACATTTCACCTGTTCATGTAATACAGGGGGATAATATTAAGGCCCATGTAATACAGGGCGAGCGTTTATTGCCACAAAAATCCAGACATGGCTTTTGACAAGTTCCTAATGGAAAAGCCCTACGCCCGTTCCAGGGAACTAAGAACATTTTAGAAATGTCCTATTTTAAAAAAAAGATACCTAACTTGAAATCTGTTTCTATGGAAAATTTAAAATCAGTCTAATTTTTCGAAAATGTTCTTAAGTAACTTTTTAGACCCTTGTATCCTGCGTATGCGTAAGTTTAATTAAAAACGGTTTATTCATTTCGAAAAACAAGGGCTTGAAAGTTTGTATGAAATGCCGTATGGCGTAAACGCTCATAAGTAAAATCACAATCCAATTAGCTTTATGGATTGTGATTATATAAACTTGAAATTCAAGATAACATACATACATACATAATCTGCCTATAACGTTCCCACTGCTGGGACAGAGGCCTCCTCTCGGTGAGAGGGAGTGGGCCATAATCCACCACGCGGGCCCAGTGCGGGTTGGCAGATGTCACATGACTTCGAATTTTTGGTTGAAAAACCAAGATAACATAGACTAACTTAATAACATCACAAAGTAGCCAAGCCGATGTCTAAATTATAGTATCTGTATTGTAGAGTATTGCCATATTTTATTTTTATTTATCTACTTACATCTACCATTACAGGATAACCCATAAAAGGTTGTTCTAAGGTGACAGCATCACGCCTCGACCCTTTAGGAATTCATACATCGCATGATTAGTGGAATACTGACTTAACTCAAACAAGACGATTTTTGGGAAATCGAAAAAGAAGATCTTGCTATGAGGACTTATGTACTTAGTACTGTTGACGCATAAAATTAAAATCGATTTGATTTGATTATTAATTAATCATGAATTCTTGTGTTTAGAACGTATCATTAACTATTGATGAGATTTGAGCAAAAAAAAAAATCTGACCTATCTACTAATGGGTCAATGTTCCATTAAGCATGCGACATAACACATTATGTTTTCTTAGGTATGCCGATCCATGGTGCTGTGGGTACAGGCCATCGATATGTATGCCAAAGTGTTCAGAGAAGTGGAACCTAAAATAATCAAGTAAGTCCGATAAGGTTTCCATGTCACCCAGGTACTTAATTCCACTTGGTAGGATAGGAGGTAGCTCCTACGAGGAACAGCGTAATAATATACTCACTGCATCAGTGAGATTTTTTAACAGGGACAGTTAAGCATTGCGTTTTGGAATATTTAATCAAACTTAGATAATCAAAACCAGGCAATTATTACGATATTTTTATTAGTGTAAAACACTTACATCACATACACACATATAGTCACAAGAATATAACGTTATTATAAATGAATATATAAGATAAGTCGTACATTATACATTTACGGTTACAGGTGACACACACAATAGACACATAGTAGATACGTTATTACTAAAATAAAAATCAGAATTATGAGAGAGTTTATGAGTGAGTGATGATTAACAATATCACACATCATCATCACATCATCATTATCATCTTCACATATTTTAGGTTTATAAAATACACAAAACCCTTATTGTAACTAGGTGTATAATGTACCTACCTACCTACTTAACCTAACGGATTTTTAGGAAAACATTAAAACTTTTTAGACCGAATAAAGTTTAGTTTAGGTCTTTTTATCCTTATTTAGTTCTAAATTACATCTTTTAAAGTATTTGATTAAAATTTATTTTTCTTTCATCCCAACTCTGCGATATACCTAGACCCGATTCAAAGGGTTTTTGAACTAATATCCAGTTCACTAATAATTTAATAATTTACGCTTTACGTAAGTAAGTACCTACCTACGAAACAAAACATTATAATAAAATTGACAAAGTATGACAATTAAGTACCTATACAAATAAGTATTCTAAGCACTTAAGTATGATTTAAGAATATTCTAGCAGGTATTAGGTGCTTATTTTTAATAATCCTACTAATATTATAAATGAGAAAGTTTGTGAAGATGTTTGTTACTCAATCACGTGTAAATCGTTGAACAGATTTGGATGAAAATTGGCATATAGATAGACCATTACCTGGATTAACACATAGGATACTTTTAATCCCGATATTTCCACGGGATCGAAACTTACGCGGGTGAAACCGCGGGGCTCTGCTAGTAATGAAAAAAACACAAAAAATATTCGTTGAATAAGTACCTCATATAGATAGGTTAACCTACCCTCAATTAGTTACCTACTCATAGGTATATCAGTATTTTTAGCTAATAGGTAAGTCCTTATGAAAAAAAATACGTTACAACCCAGAATACACAACATCGATATACAACATTGACGCAGATCATATTTAAAACATCAATAGTGGCACATTACCTACACATACACAATAAGGTAAACAAAATAGGTACATTGTGCCTTAACTGACACATAAAGACAATTACCTAGGTAAAGTAGAATATTCGAATCGGCGACCCAGAGGTCGTCAGTTCGCACCCCACCAGTTCCACGTGCCATGTAAACTTGAACGCACTCTTTTATGAAAAGTAGCCGGATCCTCGGTTGGGGCGCCTGGCATCAACGTAGAACTTGCGGCCGCCGCGCATGCCGCGTCCTCGCGCCCGCCGTGATGCGAGCGAGGTTCCCGGTGAATCGGCAACTATTGCCACACATTGCTTCTCATAAGCGCATCATAGAATAAATCACATTGAACTGCGTGAACTGGGGCATAATGATTTGGAAACATTTCCGGTTCGGCCAATAGGTACCTACTGGTTGTGGCTGTAGTAAGGCAGCGGTCGACCAAAAGGGCGACCTCATGTAATGACCGCATGAGTAGCGACTACCGATCTCGTCAGCTCGCCTGAGCGTATCCAACGCTGCAAATTCAGTAGGATTCAGTAGGACTGCCACGCGTTTTGGTATCAGTTTGGTAAGTTCTAAAAACTGCTGATAAGACCCTTGCGGAAGTTTGCGCCAATCTCGCGCAACAAGTATAGGCTGCTGATTCTTCGGGGTACTGCGCGGTGCTGCGGTGGAATATAGCGAGTACATTCGATTGGGTATCCAATTTATTTATATTACCCTCGCCTCGCCACGTCCTTTTTTTTTCGGGTGGGATACCATCAAGACCCCTCCCGCTCTGGATGTAGCGGAAGGGAGTGTCAGACTCTTACTGACTAAAACCCACCCATGTTCCTTCCTTAGCCAAAGGGCTAAGGAAGGAACATGGTTGGCGTTTACAAAGGGTTACCGCTGGCCCGGAACATATAGATGTTCCGGGCCAGCGGTAACCCTTACCGAGCCACGTCTTTACCGAGTGATTCGTAGAGTTTTGATCTAGTGTCTGCTATATCGCATGCCTTGAAAATTTTCAAGCGATTGACCTTATTAATTGAAAATAATTACCGTACGGTAATTATTTTTATCCGGTGGTAGAGGTACGAGGTCTAATTCAGACTGAACATACGTCAGTAATTCGTTGACGACGTAGCGCTGCGCTGTGCACTTATGATGGCGACACGAGGGCTGCGCTGCCGCAGGACACAATGTTTAGGATCGGGTTAAGAAATGTTCCCTCACGCAAGGTACCACGTGTTAATCGGGTTACGGTTCGCACTGCACTGGCAAACTTCAGGAGGCGGTCGCCTCTTACCGCCGCGACGCTTGTCTGGATTCGGATTTAAAACTTTATTTGTATTGTTAAAATATAGGTAGACCAATTTTTACTGAAGAAAATTATCATGACGGCCTCATCAGTGTCTTTCATTTTGTTAATTTTGTTCAGAATATTCTGTTATCAACTTGGTTGTTCTCATCTCTACATTATATTTAAATGTTCATATAACCAGGTAAGTTCCTTTTAGTTGCAGGACGTTCCTTAATGGCAGTTTTTATGGAAGCACCTATTTTAAAAAGTTTTAACCGTTGTTAACATGTAAAATGTTTTGTTACATAGGCATAAAGAAGCAGCGCTTGTACTGAAAAATGTAATGGCGTTGCTCAGGGCCAAACAGAAAGAGGTAGAGGCCATCGAGGCCCAGCTCGCTAAGATGCTGGAGGAACTCAGAGTATGTTGTATTTAAATAATACCTATTATACTTGATTGTGCGACTGAGATAGGTAGTACATTGCATGGCTAGTAGCGACCGATCTGAGCCGAACTGCCCAAGGCTGCGGATCAATAACACCAGCTATCTTCGTCACGCAAGCTTGATCATTTATGCACAAGCGAGATGCAATAGAAAAGTATCCCTCTTTTTTTTTCGGATGGGAAATCATCAAATGACTCCTCCCGCTCTGGGTGGAGCGGAAAGGAGTGTCAGACTCTTACTGACTAAAACCCACCCGTGTTCCTTCCTTAGCCCTTTATGTTCTGGGCCAGCGGTAACCCTTTCGGACAATCCCGCTGAAAAGTATCCCTCTAAAAGTACATTATACACTATGTCATGGTTTCACTCGCTACCACCCCAACCCAAGGGTGAGTTAATACTAGATACCACCCTATTGACACAAACATTCATTAGGATTAGTTCCTGAATGTTTTAAACCTTTACTTACTTAAACTTACATTTTGATGTAATAATACATAGGTACCAAATTCTCTGTTTTTGTTTACATTTGGAAGTTACGTGGAAAAGTTCTGGAAGTTTTCACACAATGGTGACACGATGTCTTCTAAGTATATGAAATGACCTGTTGATACATCCAAACATTCTAACACATAGCACCTGTTATTTATTAGGTTTCATGTCCATAAGACTCATGAGCAGTTTACCAAATTCTCAATTCACCACATTCTTAAACCACCAGATTATCAATTAACCTGTTTCTCAACTTACCCGATTCTCAAATCACCAGGTAGGTACTTAATTTAATAAACTCTCAACTCACCATATTCTCAATTCTTCTTAAATACAATGAGAAACGAAACTCATCATTATCATCGTTCAATTCCAAAATAATTAAGATTATTTAACAATCAATAATAAATAAAATATGTAGGTAACTAATAGACTAACCGTTCGCTCACACTGCGGAATGTCTGTAACTTAAAGAACCTTAACCTAAAGTGTTCACTACAAAAATATAGTATCTACCTAAATCTAATGGAAGGTGTGAAATTCGCTTCTGTAATTTAAAGAAGCCAAGTGTTTCAAATAACAATTTGTTACCTAACTGTACAACATTTTGTGAATTGAGAATCTGGTGAGAAGAGAGTCTGATAATTTAAGAATCTGGTGAGTGGAGAATCCAGTGTGTTGAGAATCTGGTCAATTGCGAATCTGGTGAACTGCTCATGAGCCGTCCGTATTTCGATCTGCCAATCACAGTCAAAAACAAAATCAAAATATTTTATTTCACATTAACCTACAAGGGCACTTATAAACGTCAGAAGCTAGGTGCACGGTTCCAATTGGTCGTTTCCTATGCAGAAGAGCCTGCAAGAAACTCCACGGTTAGGGCTCATACACACGGATTCCGTCATTGACGATTCGTCATAAATCACGATAAGTCATGACGGATGGACGTTCACATTGCGTACGGAATCGTGTTTTATCACGATTCGACCAAATATCCGAATTGATGTTCACAGTCGTTTCATGATTCAGTTAATCTTATATTGGTATTATCGGTGACGATTCGTGTTTTTTATTCGTATTATAGTCGACGATTCGTGTTTTTTAACGAACGTGTTCTTTAAAAGACCATACGTGATTTAAGACGTGTCCGACATTTTTCGCGATTCGTGATGCGTGTGAACACGGGCATTTAAAAAGCATAGCCGCCGTCAAAAATAAAACGGATCGTGAAAAAAGACGATTCGTCAATAAAAACGAATCGTCTTCGTGTGAATGAGCCCTTACCCTTTTAAAAATAATTGGTTTTTACAATGTTTTCAAATTACATTAGGTATGGGAGGACATCGTAGGCCTGTCAACAAGTACCAGGCACCTACTTATTAAAATAAAAAAAAACGGGCCAAGTGCGAGTCGGACTCGCACACGAAGGGTTCCGTACCACAAGGCAAAAACGCCGAAAAAAACATGTTTGTTGTATGGGAGCCCCCCTTAAATATTTATTTTATTTTAATTTTATTATTTATTATTAAAGTTAAAATACATCTGAGAATTTTGTGAATATTTCAAGTGCCTACCTGTTGCCATTTTTGATATCGAGCAAAAAAAGGCAAAAAATCGCGTTTGTTGTATGGGAGCCCCCCTTAAATATTTATTTTATTTTATTTTTAGTATTTGTTGTTATAGCGGCAACAGAAATACATAACTTGTGAAAATTTCAACTGTCTAGCTATCGCGGTTCTTGAGATACAGCCTGGTGACAGACAGACGGACAGACGGACAGACGGACAGTGAAGTCTTAGTAATAGGGTTCCGTTTTTACCCTTTAGGTACGGAACCCTAAAAATGGTCTACAGATCTAAAGTCTACAAGGCCTACAAAGTCCTCACATTTACAAAATAAGAATCTATCAAAAGGATAAATACAAAATAAAAAATAAAAATCTACTAAAACGAAGTTATATGATTGCCATTACAACCACTAATTTTGTAATGGCAATCAAACATTAAAAACACATTAAAACAGTACCTAGTGAGATAACATGTGATTTGGCAGTGTATCTATTGGTTATTTTTTATGATAGTCAGCCTTTCAAAACCAGTTATTAATAATTATCTTAAATTTACGCGTATGGCTTTAGGGTGCTTACATAAAGAAGCGGGTTTTCCGGTACAGATCGCAGGATCTACGGAGAGAAACGGTCACAATATCTTACCTGTTTCTTTGTGTGAACGCAAAGTTAATACGGGGATATTTTACCCGCGCCGATCGGTATCGGCTTGTCTTTACCGAGAACCCGCGTCTAATAAAATAAGGACCACAAAATATCCATTTATTCAAAAAGTTATAGGTAGGTAAAAGTAGTTTGTTGATGACTATATTACACTCCCGACCTCCTAAATTCCACCGCTAATTTCCATGTAGGTATAAAATAAAACATGAAAATAATAATGAGTAAGAAAAAGTTTACTAAGCATTTTGGTGTGATCATTTAAGTAGCTAACTTTTATACCAAAAAAACTGCAGGGTGGCTCGATTTAGGGTTTCGGTCGGAGGTGTACTTTGCCAGTTTTATTAGGAGTGTCATACTCTCATCTAATATGAGGTGAGCGTGAGTCTATTGCTATTATCTTTCTTAATTAAAATACTAATACCTATAGGTTGTTGAAGAAGAGCGGAACAGGTTACAAGCTGATGTAGACTTGGCTGCGGCGCGCCTGTCCCGCGCCGGGCGGCTCACGCAAGCGCTGGCCGATGAGCAGACTCGCTGGGAAGACAGCGTCAAGGTAACCACCACAAAGCTGACTTTATTAAAATGTAAGGAATATTCGTCTACGGTTGCAATATTTGTAAATATGAGAGCACAAAATTACTGTACACGCATAAGTGTCGATCCCATGGGAATATCGGGATAAAAACTATTATATATCCTTTCCCGGGCCTCAAACTATCTTTATACCAAATTTCATCCAAATCGGTTCAGCGGTTTAAGCGCGAAGAGGTAACAGACAGACAGACAGACACTTTCGCATTTATAATATTAGTATGGATTAAGGATTTTGTAATGCCCAGTTTCGCTTTTATGCGAAACATTGTTTAATTTTCTTTGTCATCATTGTCTATGTTCATCCCACAGGCCGCGACCGAGGCGTTGCATTGTACGACTGGGGACATCATAATAGCTTCCGGCTGCATCGCGTACTTCGGAGCCTTTCCCTCCAACTACAGGCGCGAGCTGGTGTCCAAGTGGATAGAACAATGTAAGGAGCTGGAGATACCGGCTTCCGCGACTTTTAAGTGAGTATGCCTTCTTCTCCTTCTACGTGCGGCACGGCACATGGGACGAGTCTCTGCGCAGCAACAAACACGAGTCAAGAGTAGCCATAAAGTTTGAATCGGGCTGTACGGTGTTTTTTTTTAATTTTCTTAAGGCCCATACTTGTTCATTTCTGCGGTGCTGTCAGTGGCAGCGCAGAGGGCGTTGGCATAAAAGACAGGATAGGTTGCTTAAGTTAAGTAATGATTAGCGATTAACCATACATTTTTGACGTTTAATAAAGTCTATGAAACGTTTATTTTAATAATAAAATAAACGTTTCTTAAAGTTAAAAAGTTAAAAAATAGTAAAAACTGAAAACAAAATTGTAAATAGTAGGTAGGTATATAATACTTTTAGCTGCAAATATTATGACTTTCCGACTGCGCTTGTTTACAAAATGTATTGTTATGATTGAGGGCCCAAGTTATTTAATCATAACAGTTTAAATTCACGTTTAAGAAATTTATGGCCCTTTGCTTTAAGTTTTTACTATTTTTAACTAATTTCCCTAGGGTAGTATTTAAACGCAAATCAAAAAATATCCTTTTTCTATGAAATAAGATTCCGAATTCCCATCAAAATTACTGATTGCACAGCAAAATATTCAACTCAAAATATCACTAAACACACTACAATTTATTTTCGCAGCGTACAGCGATTTTTCCTAAAGCAAAAGCTTTTTCATCAATGCACAGCTAATAATCTTAATGCACATTATACATGTTAACTCTTTTTCTTTTAAATATAGCTTCTATTTTTATATTATTTACAGCAGTTTTTCTAAATAAAACAGCATTTTATTAGTCACAGTCGTCTTATTATTTATTAATTACCACATAATGAGATCAGAAAAAAAAATATAAAATTAGATACAAAATTGTAATTTATTGAATTATTAAAGCGGGTCTTGCTTTCGCTTCGCTTTTTTGATTTGCGTTTAAATACTACCCTTTTTTTCTATATAATCTAGTCGTTTCTGGCACTCGTCGGCCGCTGCCGCGGCACCGCTCGCTTCGCTCGCTCGGCTCGTGCGTAGGAGGTCACAGTTTTAACCTAACCTAAGCTAAGCAGTTTTTTAAAATAATTAACCTCGTCTAACTAATTTGATTCTCGATAGCCTGCTAAAAATAATCTCTTTTTTTTTTCCATTTTTTTTTCTATACAGGAAAAGTTTTTAACCAGTGCGCAAATTTTTTTTGGTGGCTCAGTGTAAGCAATAGAACACATTTCCATTTTTAGTTTATGACTTTTTTTTTTTCATTTTTCCACTTTGTCCCAATTTGAAATAAGCAAGACATGGATATAATTTAATAGTAATACTATGAATGAGCATGAATGAAAACGCGAAGGCCGCTGGACGCCCAGCGCACGAGACGGGGCGGGGGTGCGGGGGCATGCGGCGCGGCGCCGGCGTTTGATAAACAAAACGCATGCACATGCAGTACGTCACTTGCGGAAGCGGAGGTCGGATGTCCCTTTGCCGTCCCTGCGCGCGTGCCGCGTACTAGACTAGCGTAGTGACAATGTCTCATTTTACTCACCGCGAGTATTATGAAATGGTGCGAGTGTATTTGTTAAGCAATGAAAATTTACGAGCAGCACGAAGAAGATTCGAAAGGGAGAGCGTACCTCGTATGCGAGCCCAAAGGATCCTCAATCCCACGGTCCCTAATGAGAGGACAATTTTAGCAGCAAACCAAGATTAATAAAATGTAGAGGTAAGAAGAAATTATAAACAATCTTAGTGTCTTAGGTTCTCTTTGATTAGACATTGACGCAAATTGTATCATGTCTAAGTACCTATCATACCTAAATGTTTTATTTTGAATGGACTAAAACGTATTACTTGGCTAAGTTTTGGTATCTCTGCCAACGAGTTGAGGGTCCATATTTTTTTCACAGATAGATCTTATTATTAGAAGCCTCCACGCAAAGTTTTAACTTGCGGAGATAAACGGTTTACGAGAAAAAAAATATCAAAAACGTAGAAATTAAGGAATGTTTTGTTACTTTTGACATTTGGTCTCACCATTGAACGTTTCGTTTTATGTAAGGTCAACTCACTAAAATGTTTAACTTCATAATAATGATGAAATAAATATGTATAATTAGTGAGTTATGAGTTTTTATGCATATTTCATTATATTATTTATATTTCGTTGATTTAAATCAGTGTTATTAAAATTATAAACACTTATAATAATTTACCGACTATTGCCGATATGTGAAACGAAACGTAAAACGACGCCATTTTGTGCTGTCACTGAATTCTTCTAGGGCAGACCTGACACGGTCAGGTTAGACAACTGGATGCAAGAGCGAGCGAAGCGAGCTCGGGACTTGTGGCACCCCGACTCGGACAGGTTAGGTTAGAAGGGGATGGCGGGGTCTGAAAGACCCCGCCATCCCCTTCGTGGTTGTTTTTTTTTAAACCACCCAGAAGTAGGAGCCCCGCGAAGCGGGGCTCCGTCGACTACGCCCAGAGCGAACGAAGAAAAATAACACAGTTGCATTGACAACATAGGATGCAAGAGCGAGCGAAGCGAGCTCGGGACTTGGGGCACCCCGACTCGGACAGGTTAGGTTAGAAGGGGATGGCGGGGTCTGAAAGACCCCGCCATCCCCTTCGTGGTTGTTTTTTTTTAAACCACCCAGAAGTAGGAGCCCCGCGTAGCGGGGCTCCGTCGACTAAGCCTAAGCACAGGTACATTTTTGTAAATATCGAAAATGAAAAAAAAGGGAGGGGGCTGGTACTTCCCTCTTCATTTTATTTGTCATCCTCCAGCTTTTCTGACCTTTAAATAGATGTCAATACATGAAAATTCGAAAGTGAGGTTAGAATATTAAAAAAATCATATCTCAAAAAGGGGGGGGTTCCGCAACTTTTCCTTCACAGGGGGGGGAGTACCCCCCTCCCCCCACCCCCCCTCACCCCTTAAATCGTTGTCAGAGATACCAAAGTCGTACCTATTACTTTCTTACTTATTATGATTTATTTTCTGCCTTTTGATGGTCCTAAGCCCATGAAAGTATGAAGGATAAATTGGAATTTACGAAAAATTACGTTTACAAATAACTTTACACAGTCTAAACTTAAAAAATTGTAGCGCTAAACTGGGGTCAATAATCCGCCGTCGTTAGAGCGAGCGCGCGCGCGTGAGTACTTCTGATAGCAGCTGGCGCGTCAGGCGACCGGTCGACGCGCGGCGTGAATCGGGCGACCGGTCGACGGACTGGCAAGCGACGTCCATAAAATAAATTTCTGAGTAAACAAGTCTCGTAAGCGTTAACTTAATTTTTTACTATTGAAACATATCAAAACAAAAAATACGTGTTTATTAAAATATATTCAAGTTTATTATGTCAAAATTTGCGCACTGGTTAAAAACTTTTCCTGTATAATCTAGTCGTTTCTGGCACTCGCCGGCCGCTGCCGCGGCACCGCTCGCTTTGCTCGCTCGGCTCGTGCGTAGGAGGAGGTCACAGTTTTAACCTAACCTAACCTAAGCATTTTTTTAAATAATTAACTCGTCTAACTAATTTGGTTCTTGATAGCCTGCTAAAAATAATCTCTTTTTCCATATATTTTTTCTATAATCTGGTCGTTTCACGCCCGCCGGAAAAAAAAGAAAAAAAAATGGATAAAGACGACAGAATTAATCGAATTCTGCAACACAATTCTGAATTCTCCGAAATAAAATTGCTAATGTCCATTGCAAAAAATTTTAAATTGTGAGTTACAAATATTTTGTATTAAATAAATGATTATTTTAAAATAAAATTGCATTTTTTTATTTTTTTTTTTCAGTTAATTTGTTCTGCTTTTAGAAATAATGCAATGTAAAAGGATTTATTTGTTATAATAATCATGAAATTTGCCGAGCATGGCTACTAGAAAATTAAGACAAATATGATGAACAGGTTTTGTTGTACTTACTGGTTAATATGCGGCTGGATACTTATTTTGCTATTAAATATGGAAAATTTGCTGTGCAGTCAGTATTTATGCTATGTATGTAGTATTTTTGTACAAAAATAAATTTAACTGTATTGCATTATGAGGAAAAAAGTAATGTCATATTGATGTATAATTTCGAATTATCTGCAGTTTGAGTTTTGTTAAACATTTAGTTTATTTGTAGTGAAGTAAGTTATTTGATGTAAAAAAGAATATAAATGATGAGTATGTATTGATAGGAGATTATTTATTTGATATGCAGTTTATAATATCCCATTTCCCTATAAGGCTTATACGTTTCGCAAGGGTTCAAAAAATGGGCCCTCAATCCAGATGCACACGGATCACCTCTGCACCTGCTCCCTAGCCCTGTCTGTGAGAAATACTTAGTATTAAAGTAATCGAATCGCAACCCGTAAAGTTTTTATGATTGAGTAGTTCCGATGTCCGACTGTGGTCTTCATCATCAGCTCCACTTTACCAAACAATGATTTCCGAGAGCAAATGCTTAAGTTACTTTTAAAAATATACAAATTGCTATAGGTTTGCCTATAAAATTTGACGGTTTCCCTCGATTTCCATGGGATCCTCTCTTTAGATTTCAACTTGATGACAATGGGCCCACCTCGAAAGTACACCATTTCAAAACAAAAATTAAATAAGTCATTGACGGAGAAATCGGTGAACATACCTACATTAAAAAAAAACACATAAAGTCGAACATAATTATTATAACCCCCACTTTTTTGGAAATCGGTTAAAAATACACAAATAAGTCGTATGACGTTGTCAGTCTTGTTTACCTCGTTCTGGAACTATCACTGTAATATTGTTTTAGTCATAGGGTGTATAGATGTTTTGGGACAAAATGTTTACATTGTTTCGGTATAATAAAGTGTATACTTACTATGTCTACCTATAGGGTGAATTTGTATTCACCCTAATGAATGTTATGGAACTTATGGTTGTAGACAATAAAATGATTCCTTGTCCGTGTATAGATCTTTTTGTGGCTGACTGTACTTACACACAAAGATATCCCAATTTTTTATGTAAATCTTTTGTCATCAGTTTGATCGAGGTCATGGCTGACTCATTCACGGTTCGGACATGGAATTCGCAAGGGCTGCCACGCGATTCTATATCTACGGAGAACGGCATCCTGGTGACACGGGCAGGCCGGTGGCCTCTGACTATCGACCCGCAGGAACAGGTCATACACGTATACATACTTAGCCCTAAATATTTTCACGAATACCTACTTAGCCCTAAAAATATTTTGAATGGTTTATTTAAAATAATATACAGGGTTATTTGTAAAACACCAAAAACCTCTTAAGAGGTCATTGTACTCATCATTATGAACAACTTTTACTATGGGACCAAATCTGAAATCGTGAAAAATAAATCAGCTGTTCCCTACATTTATGTTCGTATATCTCGTCAAAATGTAGGGAACAGCTGATTTTTTTTTTAAACAGAAATTTCGGATTTTTATCCGAAATTTCATTTTTCTTTTGGCTCTTTTTGCATTATTCTGGAAAAATTCTTTAGTTATTCGATAGCCTCAACGGTTACCTTTACAATTAGATTATTTGCACGTCTGTAGGACTCTTAGATTAAAATATAATAGCATTTTTTTGAGCATACCCTATATCAGCCGATTAAAAAAGAAGATGCTGCCGTTCGCGGCAACACGTGCATTTGTCGATAAAAATAAGTAACTAATAGGAACATAAGTACACAAATTAGTAAATACTTTCATCGCTGAAACATACCTAGGAAGGCAATAGCTAATGATTTGTTTTACGAAATACGTGTTTAATAGTGTATTTTCGGAATACCGTCCTGGCAATTTGCGGAATGTGATTTCCCACCTTGGTTATTAGAGGGCTAGGTAATTTTTATTTCTTAATAAAACCAAAACCAATCTCAATTCCACATTGCAGCATTTGGCATGAATTTATTAGACAGAAAATATCATTTTTTTTGTTGATTAACTATGTACCCCTACATATGTGGATGGTACTTATCTATATATCTCTACTAATAATAAAGCTGAAGAGTTTGTTTGTTTGAACATGCTAATCTCGGGAACTACCAGACGGGTTTGAAAAATTCTTAAGGAAGGCTAGGTACTTAACATCGCGCTAGGAGTAAAATAGTAGCACAGGTAGTAAGTAGGTATAGGTCTACCAAAATCTCATGCCAAAAAAAAAAACAAAAAAACTTTGTGGTTTTCATACATTTGACATTGCCAATGTTGTCAAATGTATGAAACCACAAAGTTTATTTGTTTTTTTTTGGCCATGAGATTCTGGTAGACTTATACTACAGTCGCCGGCACGTAACTTGGCAAGGTTTTGGCGTAGTGAGAGTAAGTTAGCGCATGAACACTTAGTGCAACAAGAAAAAGGTCACTTTTATTGTATGTCATTATACTATGGTTACTGCCATAGATTATTTTTAAACATGTCCGCTTACAAGAAAGTTAAAGAAAGGAAAAAAACATCTAACGACTCTTGCCAAGTTATGTGCCGGGGACTGTACTATATTACTATGTACTTACCTATAATGGAAGAAGTACTTAGATTGATTAGTATTTTATTAAATCCTAGTACCTAATAACTAATTTTTTTTTACCGCAGGCTAATAGATGGATAAGAAACATGGAGAAAGAAAACGGCCTCATGATAACAAAACTGATCGATCCAAGCTTCCTGCGGATCCTCGAGAATTGCATTAGACTTGGCTGGCCAATGCTAATCGAAGACCTTGGAGAGACGCTTGACGCCACATTAGCGCCGGTCCTTCTAAAGCAAACATTTCTACAGGTAAGGGCTTGTGCACACCACGTTTTTTAGACGCGCCGTTGACGTGCGTTTTAGAAACGTGCGTCGACGGCGCGCTTTTATTCTACAGAAAGGTCTACAGGCAGCTTCTGACAGCGTGCGTATCGCGTCTAAATCGCAACAAACGTGCGTCAACGGCGCGTTTAATAAAAACGTGGTGTGCACAGGCCCTAACTAACGCGAAAACTCGAAATACTGCAATGAACTCGAAAGCCCATCGGACGTAAAAATATCGCGGCGGGATTGTATCGCGCACTGGAGTTTCAACTCTCGATATTGATCGGAGCATTGAGAATACAACAGGGGGCTTAAAAAGGCTACTTTGGCAGAATCATTAAAGGTTATCAGAATGGACAGTTAACTGTTAAGTTAATCGTATCAAATCCCATTGGTGAAGCATTTTTCAGTTATTTTTTTTTGTCTGGGCTAAAATACCAATCAATCCAATCCAAACCCAATCCCAATCTCTTTGATTGTAAATACATACCTACCTACGTAGTGCAGCGAAAAAAAAGAAAAGCACGGACTGTCTTCGCCATTTTATAATTAATAATGTTATCCTTTTATGATTCTCCAAAGTGGCCTTTTTAGGCCCCCAGAGCACATCCCAGTGCGTCAAAAAACAATGTTGGATTTTCAACTCTCGGCGTTTAAGGCGAGGTTGTACCATTTTTAAGTTTTTTGGAGCTATGTATATCTAAATAATGTAAATATTCCGTAAAATAAAAATCATTTTAGCAAAATTGAACATATGGTCAAGCGCTGTATAAAGACGGAAACGTAATTACTAATAATTGACTCGATAAAAAAAAATCGCAAAGATGACACTAAATCGATTTTTCAAATGTACTTCTTAGCAAAAAATTATATTACGAAACCATCTAAGTAATGTATCAAAAAATAGGTTTTAATATTTTCTAGCGCTGGGTAAGGTAGATTTTTATATTAGTGGCTATTTATTTTTGTAAGAACAAAAATCATACGATATTGAACTATTCGATTTCGAGCGGGCCGTTTAGTGCCGGCCGAGAGGTCTTCGAGGACGGACGCACGCCAATTTTTTTCCGCGTTTGCGCTTTCCATTATATGAAACGTTACGCTCAGTGTTGCCAACCCTACTGTTTTAACAGTAGATTTACTGTTTTCACCATGACATCCCTGTTTTCTGTTTAAGTACCAATTTCTACAGTTTTCATTATAATTTACTGGAGATTTCGTCTAAAACGATAAAACTCCAGTTACAATACCTAGCTTCATGTTATGCATGTATGTATGCGAATAAATTTTTATCTATGTCTAACAAAACAGCAGTACACAACTTGAAAACTAAACTAAGAAATAAAATGTCCACAACGAAAATCAAAGGCACATTACATAGTAAAACAGAAATAAAAGAATGCTATACCTACCTACATTTAATGCAACTGAAAAACCTACGAAGAAATTCATTAAAAGTACCTATGTATAATTTTAATAAAAAAAACGAGGCAGAAAATATCGAAGATAGAGAGAAAAATAAATTGATAAATGATAATTATTTGTAAGAATATTTGCAAGAATTTATCAAAGAACAAAAGTTCATACAGGAAATTGACACCTCGGGCATTACGAAAATATCAACTCGAGAAATGGTAAGTAACTCATTATCAATACTATAGTAGCACTACAATTTTGTCTAGTAGTTTTATTTTATCAGATTACTTGCATACGTAATAATACTTTGTTGAGGAAGACTTTTCCGTTCTTTTGTTTTTAGGGTTCCGTACCCAAAGGGTAAAAACGGGACCCTATTACTAAGACTTCGCTGTCTGTCCGTCTGTCCGTCTGTCCGTCTGTCCGTCAGTCCGTCTGTCCGTCTGTCCGTCTATCCGTCTGTCTGTCTGTCTGTCACCAGGCTGTATCTCAAGAACCGCGATAGCTAGACAGTTGAAATTTTCACACATGATGTATTTCTGTTGCCGCTATAACAACAAATACTAAAAACAAAATAAAATAAATATTTAAGGGGGGCTCCCATACAACAAACGCGATTTTTTTGCCCTTTTTTGCTCGATATCAAAAATGGCAACAGGTAGGCACTTGAAATGTTCACAAAATACTCGGTTGTATTTTAACTTTAATAATAAATAATAAAATTAAAATAAAATAAATATTTAAGGGGGGCTCCAATACAACAAACATGTTTTTTTCGGCGTTTTTGCCTTGTGGTACGGAACCCTTCGTGTGCGAGTCCGACTCGCACTTGGCCAGTTTTTTTTTTTGTTTTGTTGTCGCGTAATTTTAATACTGTGATATCTTCTAAAGTATTCATTCTAATGACATGCTGTAAACTGCAGTTTTGATCTAAATTGAATGCTTAATTTTACTAACATATTTAATGAGATAAGGATTAATACAATGTATGTCAAAATTGCTTCGAAAGTCACTCATTATATTTTATTGATTGTAAAAAGATAAAATTGGTTACTGTAAGTTATCCTTATAATATAGACATCTACCGCCGCGAACTTTTTTGAGGGCATTTTCAAGATATACAATTCTGTGGTACATTATTTTGAAGTTCCTCGTATGGTTTAGCCAGCGTTAGCAATATAAGCGGCCGAGCGACGAGTTTTTTTCCGACTTCAATTACATTTATTATGATTTCCTATGGAAAATACATCTTTATCAGAATAAAAATAGCGTGTAGCACTCCTTAATAATGTAACTACCTATTGAATTTTTTTTTGTGAAAGAATTTTCTAACTCGGATCAGTAGTTTCAGAGATTACCCTATACATACAAAACTTACAATTTTATCTCTTTATAATATAAAAAATAAAAGCTTGTAAAAAAAAATACAATAATATTGTATAACTATTATTAGTGTAAATAAATGACGGAAAAGCACGAAAATGTTACGACCATTGTTTAGACGCGACACTGTACAAAAAAGTACAGTAGGTTTGTTATTAAATTCGTTGATGTTTATTATTTTCTTTGCTCAATAAGTTCGAAATATTGCTAAACTTATATAACAATTATAAAATATACTTGTAAAATGTATAATTTAAACGATTTGAAATGCCACTATAATGTCAACATTTATTTTGCAGCGTTTCAATGAGAAAAAATATACTCAGGGGTGTTGTTCAGACTCTAGATAACCCTGATACTACTTTCCATAGTCATACGTAAGTACTTACTTTCTTCAAAACATAAAACTTTAGTCATTACATACTAACAATTATAAAAGTAATATTGATTGTACTCATGATTGTCATGAATATAATCATCATCACCATCTTAATCATGGAGATAATAGTGTTAAGTTATAAATTGAATATACATAGATTGCGATTCATGACTCATAATGTTTATAACACTGTTACAGAACAACCTTAAACACTATTAGTGAACCTCAAAGTACTGTAAGTCAAACAGAAATTAGTACAAGATAGAGACAAGATTTCAGAGAACTTTTTAACTGCCGATAATTCAGAAGTTGAAACAGCAAATAAGTAAGTCTTACTAAACTATATTATGTTGATCAGTACTAGTACCGAATACGATGTATAAAAACTAAAATGATATCAGAGTAAAAAAAAATCGAAAATAAATTAATACACGTGATTATAGTAAGCTATCTCTTAAACGTCGATTGCACACCAGAGGGGCAATTCTCGTAATTTTAAGAACGTTTACAGTCTGATCTCTGAAAAATTAATGCAATATAATTTCAGGGCCAACTCCATGTTACCGGGAGGCAATATTGCTTGTTTGGTATATGGTCAGGTGAAACAATACCCGTACATGTAATCAAGATAGTGAAAGATAGTAAATTTTGGGAAGAAAAAATGGGAAAAAAAACTTATTAATTTTTATATGCAGTGTCTATTGCCTGAAATCATAGATCCCCGACATATTAGAGGAATGGATATAAGAAAAATAAAAATGCGAGAAAACAAATAAAATATTGCAACACCTGGTATTGTTTCCACTTCTGTATGACAAATAGTGAATTTTGAGAATGTGGCGTCTACTTCTGTGTCACAAACAGTTAATTTTAATAATTATTAAATACGTTTTACAACCGACTTCAAAAAAGGAGGAGGTTCTCAATTCGAATAGTTATATTTTTTATTGTGTATTATTTTCATTTTCTTAATCTTTTCTGTTTATAACATAAAAATAAAGTTTGCTTAATCGATTTTGTTGTTTTTGTTCCTAACACTACATTATTGACTAGTTGTGAGTGAAGTTGTCCAGAACATATCTTCTCATCTGAAACGTATAGTATATGTATAGTGAAAGGAACGTCGTTCCATCCGGGTGTCCCGCGACACGTCCCGATAAATTTTATTTTGAAAAAAGTCTGATTTGCGAGATTATTCGACATGTTACTGATGGTATGTGTATTTTAAATATAGGTACAAACTTACCTTAGATTTTTTACATAGTGCGTTTCTTTGCCAAACTAACCTAATTTTTACTAACCGGAAACTGTCATGAGAATTTATCAAGCGTAGATGATAAGTTCCTACATACAAATTTTATTCATTAAAAATAAAATATAACATCAAAGTTGATCTACTGTATTTGTCTGTTTCGTGGCGCGCATTCATTGCACAAAGGTTATTCGCGGTCACAACGTGTCGCGTGGCGCGGTCCCGCTCAGCGCATCGTAGTTAAATACGCCGCGTTCAACTGGCGGGGGCTGAGGTAGTGTTTTCTATGCCTATCGGTCCGGGAAAACCTCGCCTTAAGCTGTGCGTTGCAAATCCAGTGCGCCAAGAAAAAATCGCCGCAGGAAAAACGCGCCCGTACGAACCTGAGCTAACCTACATCTAGGTACCTACTTAGTTTGTTTTTATTAGGGTTCCGTACCCAAAGGGTAAAAACGGGACCCTATTACTAAGACTTCGCTGTCTGTCCGTCTGTCTGTCACCAGGCTGTATCTCAAGAACCGCGACAGCTAGACAGTTGAAATTTTCACAAATTATGTATTTCTGTTGCCGCTACAACAACAAATAGGTACTAAAAAAAAAAAATATTTATGGGGGGCTCCCATACAACAAACGCGATTTTTTTGCCCTTTTTAGGGTTCCGTACCCAAAGGGTAAAAACGGAACCCTATTACTAAGACTTCGCTGTCTGTCCGTCTGTCCGTCTGTCTGTCACCAGGCTGTATCTCAAGAACCGCGATAGCTAGACTGTTAAAATTTTCACAAAGTATGTATTTCTGTTGCCGCTATAACAACAAATACTAAAAACAATAAAACAAATATTTAAGGAGGGCTCCCATACAACAAACGCGATTTTATTTGCCCTTTTTTGCTCGATATCAAAAATGGCAACAGGTAGGCACTTGAAATATTCACAAAATACTCAGTTGTATTTTAACTTAAATAATAAAATTAAAATAAAATAAATGTTTAAGGGGGGCTCCCATACAACAAACATATTTTTTTTCGGCGTTTTTGCCTTGTGGTACGGAACCCTTCATGTGCGAGTCCGACTCGCACTTGGCCAGTTTTTTTGCTCGATATCAAAAATGGCAACAGGTAGGCACTTGGAATATTCACAAAATACTCAGTTGTATTTTTACTTTAATAATAAATTTAAAATAAAATAAATACTTAAGGGGGCTCCCATACAACAAACGTGTTTTTTTTCGGTTTTTTGCCTTGTGGTACGGAACCCTTCGTGTGCGAGTCCGACTCGCACTTGGCCAGTTTTCAAACCCACGCTAGCCTTTTGATATTGCAACACATTTGCGTTATACAACGTTATTTTTAGTATAATATGCGAAATCTGAATATAGTTTGTTCAGAATAAGTAACGGAATCGATTCCAATAATTTTTACCCCATGTTATATGTATATTAGGTCCCAAAAATATTTTAAAAAGGTTAAAAGTTGGACACCGAGCGACACTAAGTAGGTTATCCAATCTCCGCGCCGAACGGTTAGGTACCTAGGTACTATTATCAATGAGCGCAAGACGGCGCGGCGCGAGCGGCGTGGGTGCTGAGCATGTTTTTGTACGGCCAAACAGGTAACTTAACAAGCTTATAACTTTGTGATTTTTCATGATACAGTTTTGAAATTTTGTACATAGATTCTTTACATAAAAATAGTAGACACGTATTTCGGGTTTTGCATATACCTACTAAAAATAATGTTGTATAGTTACGACTTCGTGCTTCTTTTATAATTAAAGGGTCTCGTCAATAAAAATAGGTTAATAACGTAATAATTCAACAGGCTGGCAGACTGCTCATCCACTTGGGCGACAGCGACATAGAGTACGACACGAACTTTCGCCTGTACCTCACCACCAAACTGGCGAACCCTCACTATCTGCCGGAAATCTGCATTCAAGTGACCCTGGTCAACTTCACCGTGACACTGTCTGGCCTCGAAGATCAGTTACTGGCGTAAGTTATTATTTTATCTACCCAAATAAATAAGACTGAAGTGTCTGTTTGTAATGCTAAAATAACAGCTTTTACTAAATGCATATACAGTCTACGATACTTATAACAAAAAAACTTTTTTTTTGTTTGTTTGTTTATTCCGTCTAATCTCTGAAACGTCGGGAACTTAACGGGACTTTCATTGACAGATATTATAAGGAGTAACTTAGATTATTTTTATATTAGAAAAATAATAAAGATTTCGCGCAAAAAAATTAAAACCCATGAAAATCCAATTTGTTTTCAGACATGCACGCGAACGGTCGCGGGCACAGCTAAAATATTAAAAAAAAAAACTACTGAATTAGATACTTAGCATTCGGTATTTTCATACCCGTTAAATGAGACTCTCAATAATTTATTGACTTAGTTTCATAGGTACCTCGTTTACATTACCGATCGATACTTGTAGCAGTTTCTATTTGCATTAATATAATTATGTACCTAGTAGCTATAGGTCTATTAAAATTAGGTCTATTTAAATTAATTAATTTATGTCCTCTAGAGGGCGCCATATTGAATTTAGTGTGACGTCACATAGCCTATAACCAGCTGACAGTCAAGACGCTTCTAACGATACCTTATTTGTCAAATTATTATAAGTACTTACTTTTGAAGTTATGAGGGAACAGATGATCATACAAACATACATACTATACCGGTCAAAATCATAACCCTCTTTTTTGCTTCGCCATGGTCGGGTAAAACATAATATATAATGAGGGGTTTTTCTTTTGAGTATTAAAAAAAAAACATAGTTTCCAAGAACCCTGAAGATGGCGTTGAACTGACTACGTTACTAGGTGCCAAAGACAAAACGCTTGAAACAAAAAACATTGCGTCACGTCATATACGCTCGTTAGTGACAGTTTCGTTTGCTTTCGTTTTACGATCTCAAAATTACATCCAATTGATTTAATAGAAAAATTGTGTGACGTTCCCTTCCTTGCAGTAACTTACCAAGTTCAGCGCCATCTATCCAGCAAAGAAAAAGAAAATCCCTCATTAGTCAATCAATAACAACGTTATCTAAAGTAGTTCAAACAGCTGAAGTGCAAAATGATAACTAACTCTTGGAAGCCACTGTAGTTCTATCCTTTAAGACGTATGTTCTTCGGTACCGACGCCTATTAGGAGGGAAATTCTCGAATTGATTGCTTGTGGCTAAGTAATAACAGCCCCATGGATCGATAGATCAGGTTAAGCTACGCTTGCCGCGGTTGGTCCGTGGATGGGTGACAATCTGTACATACCGAGACCCTCCGTGCCTCGGAAAGCAAGTTAAGCTGTTGGTCCCGGCTGTCATTCGTGGATCTTTGACAGTCGTTACGGTCCTCAGAAGCCCGAAAGTCTGAAAACCAGTCTTACCAAGGGGTATCGTAGTATTACCCAGTAGGTAAGTGGGTTGTGGAAGTCAGATAAGCAGTCGATTCATGTAAAATACTGGTACGCAGCTGCATCAGGTTAGGTTAGGTTAGGTTAGCGTCGATGCGAGTTAATCTTGCAATTCTTTGACGGGAATCGTATTTACTTTGATGATGAAGAAGTAAGCTTAAAGAATTAATCAATTGTTATTCAATAGACTGACTGCGACTGGGACTGCGAAGCCGTCTTTTGGAATCTCCAGCGGCCGTTTTCTAATGAAAGTAAACATAGAATATTTCCATTTTGGCCACTATTTTTAGGGTTCCGTAGTCAACTAGGAACCCTTATAGTTTCGCCATGTCTGTCTGTCCGTCCGTCTGTCTGTCCGTCCTCGCTTAATCTCTGTGACCGTTAGCACTAGAAAGCTGAAATTTTGTAGGAGTACGTATATCAGTTACGCCAACAAAGTGGTAAAATAAAATTTTGGAAAATATTTTTTTTTAGGGTAGCTCCCCTACATGTGAAGTGGGGATGAATATTTTTTTCATCGTCTACCCCATCGTGTGGGGTATCGTTGAATAGGTCTTCTAAAATGGCTTAGGGGTTGCTAAAATTATTTTTCGATTTAATGCTCCATTTACGAAATATTAAAGTTTAAAGTGCAAATTTTTGTTCCAGTAGGGCGTCCCCCCCCCTCTAAAAGCTAAACTACTAGCTTGAAAAATCTGGAAAAATTCTCGATGAAAGTGCATTCCATGAACTTTAAAGGAAAAGTATAGCGGTTAAGATAACTTTATTAGTTTAGCAGTAATAGTCGTTGAACTTGGGTGTTGGATAATTTTGTACCAAATACAAAATCCTTAGCATTAATCCTTTAAAGTGACTAAGATGAAGTAGTTGCTTGTTTATAATGGGTAAAGAGTAAAGACTTGCTGACTGGGTAAAGACTTGCATTGAAAACCAAAATATGTTTTTTTTTTTTACCTATTCAGAATAAAGAACAACAGAATCGTACTACATTGTGATAACGGGCTACTACGGAACCCTACACTGTGCGTGGCCCGACACGCACTTGGCCGGTTTTTTTTTATATTGTAACCGCGGTATGAATTTTTTTTTAGTAAACCACGTTATTTTCTTAGTAAATGTTGTTATGGGAAAAGTATTTCGGGATTTGTGCCTCAGGCACTCCCTAAACTCCCTTGGCCGATAATGTACTGATGCTCATACATAACAGAATCGAATGACCCAATTAAAATATAATATTTATATAAGTAATTCCTAAATGCAGATAGAAATAACTTAAAAAGATACCTACTTACCATAAGACCGTTTTCCTGTAGCTAAAGGTTGAGGAATCCGCTCTTATGGCCCGTTCGGAAAATTACCGCCATTCCAGGATGTTTACATCACGGACATAATTTGCATGTAACTTAAAAATAATACTTATAAAATTCGTACATACTCATGATGAGGTTTTTACCTACATTTTTTGTTATTAGCGACGTAGTAAGATTGGAACGCCCAGATCTGGAGATTTTACGAACGGAGCTTATAGTTCGTATCAACGCCGACAAAGCAACTCTGCTCGACATTGAAGACAAGATCCTCAGGTTGCTATACGCTTCGACTGGGAACATTCTCGATGACGAAGAGCTGATAGAAACGCTCAACGAGAGTAAAGTAAGGAATGCAATATTTTTTTTAGTTTGGTTCGTACGGTGAGGGTGGAAAGCTTGAGATTTATTGTACATTTTTAGGTATTAGGAGAAGATCAAAGAATGGTTGAATTTGTTATGTGAACGATGATAATATGACATGTGATGGCAACAACTAGAAAATACACATTATTAAGTACTGAGACAACGGAGAGTAATGGTGGCCCAATGATATCGGCCCCAACTTACGAGTTGTAGGTCGTGAGTTCAAACCCAAACAGGCACTTTACTTTGTGTATTTTATTTCATCACCTCTGCTCTCAAAACGGTGAAGGAAAACATCGTGAGGCAACCGGCATGTCCTAGAACCAAAAATTCGAAGACATGTGACATCCACCAACAGGACCTGCACTGGGCCCGCGTGGTGGATTATGGCCCACTCCCTCTCGAGGAGAGGAGGCCTGTATCCCAGTATCCGGAACATCATAGGTCAGTCATGTCCGTTCCAACTAAAAATAAATGGGCAGTAATAAGCTAATGGCGCCCACGATGAGATTGATGAAAAAAAAAATTAAACTAACCCATTGCCCGTAGGAAACATCAGAAATAATAAACGCTCGTCTAGAAGAAACAGAAGCGACGGAGTTGAACATATCGGCAGCCCGCGAGAAGTACCGCACTGTGGCCACCCGGGGGGCCGTCTTGTACTTCGCTGTAGCGCAACTAGCAGACATCGACCCTATGTACCAGTTCTCACTGAAATACTTTAACCAGGTCAGTAGGCACCTTATCATTTTCTTCTTGTTATCGAAGTGTGTCACCTGTAACGAGCACGTCACGTGTGCTATTTGAGTAGGTACCTAAGCTGCGTTTACAGAACTATGTCGCGGGGTAGGTACTATGGAGTTAAATTAAACCTGCTAATACACATTATTCTGGCCAGTAACGGATAAGATACATAATTAGCCCATTTTTGATGTTACACTTTTTAGTAATAGATAAGTACCTTACATACAGGGTTACTTTTCAAAGACCATCCAAATTTTTACATGAATATAAACAACTTTCACTATGGAACCAACTCTGAAATCACGAAAAAAAAATCAGCTGTTTCATACAAAACTTCAATACCTACTTGACCAAAATGTATGAAACAGCTGATTTTTTATCGTGATTTCAGAATTGGCTGTTTCATACATTTTGGTCAAGTAAGTATTGAAGTTTTTTATGAAACAGCTGATTTTTTTTTCGTGATTTCAGAATTGGCCCCATAGTGAAAGTTGTTTATATTCATGGGTAGAACACCATGTAAAAATTTGGACGGCCTTTGAAAAGTAACCCTGTATAGCCGTGGTGATGTAAATACGTTCGCTTGAAATGAACGCAGAAAATATAACGTTGTATGATTTTAACACAATATTACACGTAGGTACACATGCTACAGTACCGACTACCTCATATGACTGCTGCGCGGCAGCTACTGTTACCACCACCTTATCTTTGCAGGTCTTTAATCAAGTCATAGAAAAGAGCGAAAAAAGTGACGTATTAGAAACTAGGCTGGATATCCTACGTCGTGAAATCACCCTGTCTGTATACCGGAACGTATCCAGAGGACTATTTGAACGGCACAAGCTGGTTTTCAGTTTCCTTCTGAACATGGCTATTTACTTAGATGCCGGACTCGTTAGTCCAGACCACTGGAATTTTGTTCTACGAGGACCAGCCGGTACATCAGTGGTTAGTACACAGTGTTTTTTTTTTTTCAAAATATTTACGTACTTAGTTATAGGTAGCTACTGTTTCCTACGGTAGCCCTGTACCTGATTTGTTGATGAGCGTCGGAATGCATAGTTTTCCGAAAAATTGAGACCTAAACGATAATGTTATCTTTAGAACTAAGTAGCCAGGTAACTCTTATTAGCAGTTGCTTGCTTGCATTTTCAAAGATCGTTTTAAATACAAACTGAGTAACATTGTTTCTTTGTGTTTGTTTGTTTAGAGGTTTAGGTTGTGTATGTCCTTCTGTCACGCAACTGCTATAAATACCTACTATACTTATTAAAACTAATCTAATCGCAATAGTCGTAGTAGTTAAGAGCCCGAAGCCACTTTTGCGTTGTATGGCGGTCCATTGCCAAATACTAGGTACGTAGAGACCTTTAGGTATGTATACTTACCTATATCTTTTTGTACCCATAATACCTAATAATAATCATCCAGGGCTGATTTTTGAGACAGGATAGCTACATAGCTACAGTTGGCCTCAAAACATATTGTCTACAATTGTTGATGATCTACAATCTTTGTTCCATAATATTGTATCAATAAGTAGTCACAAACCATGGCGATGTTATCTTTTTGATGCTGACTGTACCTCAATCGTTAGCTAAAGGAAAACGTTCTTATGAGACTGTCCTTAAGTTTTTGAGTACCTACCTAATTGCTTACTGCAGTCACAGGTTTTCGAAAAATGCTGCAGTCAGATAGAAAAACGCCAATACAACGTGAGATTTGACGCTTTTCTAGCTGATTGTACCATTTCTCAAAAATCTGAGATGCAGATATCAATGGTTCAAATACTAAATAATTACATTCTAAGTTCTAAGCGATTTCCTGTGGCTACAACGGTTAAGATCCACCCTGTATAATAAAAATACCAGGTGCCACCTAAGAAACCTCCAGTTGAAGCGTTGACTGAACAAATGTGGCTAGCCGCCAATCACCTGGATGAAACTGACGAAGATTTCGCGGGACTAGCTCAAGATTGTCTAAAGAAAATGCCTATTACAATTGGAAAGTACAATTTGGTAAGTGATTTTCTTTAAATAGACCTACAGTCGGCAAAGAAATTCGGTTTAGGGTTTGCGCGGACAGAGCGGCCACTGCGCGAGCATGCTCGAGCAAAACCCGCCCGCGGACGCAGCGGATGCTCGAGTAATTGCGTAACATACTTTTCAACACACTTGCTCGTAAAGTGGCTCTTATTGAACCGCTTTTAGGTCCATAATGCAGTGTATTAAAAACGCGTGCTTTTTTTTTACTTTAATCCACAAGTGCTTTATTTCCACAGATAACTACTTATTTACTAGTCGGAGATGCGCGCTTTTTTAATCTCATCAATTCACTTTTTTTTTAAATAGTCTGTATTGTCCTTGGTCCCAAAATTAACTAATATTTGTTTACCCGGCTAATATAACCGTATAGTTTCCGTTAGAATGGACCCGAACACACGAACCTCCGCCGGCTCGGTACTGGGTCCCATTGGACCCAGCAATTACGACATACGACACCCTTCATTGATTTTGTAAATAGTTGTTATGCTACCCATCCAATCTTATGAATTTGCGTTAACTAAGAGAGTTGGATAAAAAACTCTTAAGTTAACGCCATTAAATATTTCATATTTAGCGCGCAAGCATATTAATTTACCTTTATTAAATTCAAGTCTTTCAATGCGATAATAATCGCCATTTTGTTGACAGTGGTAGTCGAGGCTAAAAAACATAAAAATTGGGGATTTCGAACATCCAAACTCCACCACAGGGGCAGTGAATAATACATAATTTAATTGTTTGACGAATTCATCCATTGTTCAAGTTAAATAAGTAGCGGTAATGAAGTTTTTTGATATTTAATGTCGAGTTTCGCGCCAATCTGTTATACATTTAACTTTTCACAAATATCACGCACACACATGTAGGTAAGATTTAAAATGTGACAAAATATTATAGATAATATATTATAAACAACACGAAAATGCCCAAATGTTAACGTAATATTGAAGCACAGGTCCAATAACACGTATTAATCATTACCGCTACTCAATTTGTGTTCATTTTTAAATCGCCGTCCATTATTGTTTTTTTTTTATAGTAATAATGTGCGAAAGCGATTATGCTAAACGATTTTTTTTTTAATTCTCTACTACTTTTAAATCGATACTCGGAAACTGAAATAAAATTATTTTAAGCATTAAATACGATAAGCATTGTTTATAACAATGATTTATGCTCTTGTAATGTTATTTTTAGTTTTTTTGGACACTATATTGAAACTGAATCAATAGGTAACTGAGGACCTTTGACCATAGTCATTAATTATTGAATTTCGCGCCGAAGTGTTTCTATATTTGAATTTATCTTCGGAATGCGCTCGCCGTGCAAAATTATTTTTATTTATTGTACTTACTACCTACATATTTATTTTTGATATTTTCTAATAGTTTGCTACAGAATGCCCGGTATATATTTTTAGGTAGGCTTTAGCAAAAGTGCGGGAATGATGGTCAGGTTTGTATCTTGATCAAAATATGATTTGCGACTCTAAAGTTCATTTCAAATAAACTTGCGATAAAGTTTGTTCACCTCCTTCTACTAATGTATCTCAATATTTCCAAACCATACGAAAAAAATGTATGGGCAGTGTCGGTAACACGATCAAAACATTGACTTACTCCGTGTTTTGTATTATGAAACTCAACCGATGCAATGTTAGCGACAGTTTTGTATGACGAACGATATCTATCGTAAGTTATTTGGACTTTTTGGTACAGGGTGGTTGAATGACATTTATCGCAAGTTTATTTGAAATACACTTTAACAGGTACCTACATCTTTACAGAATTATAATCATTCGAAACATTAATACATCTTTCTTATGGAAAAGTTCTTAGGGAAAAAATCTAACTAGAAAGATTCTATTCTAATGACTATAATTCTGTAAATACATATACAGAGCGTTAGGTTAAACGAGGGACATACTTTAAGGGGAGTTAGTACTCATGAAAATGAGCAACTTTTACTATGGGGCCGAACCTGAAATCGCAAAAAAAAATCAGCTGTTCAGTACATTTCGACGAGCTATGCGAACATAAATGTAGGAAACGGCTGATTTTTTTTCGCGATTTCTGGGTTCCATCCCATATTAAAAGTTGTTAATTTTCATGAGTACTAACTTCCCTCAAAGTATGTCCCTCGTTTAACCTAACGCTCTGTATATTATAGTCGCGAATCATATTTGATCAAGATGCAACCTGATACTGACCTGCAAATTACAAAAAACGTAAGAAAATTTTAATTATCCACCTAAAATTGTCCGTGGTCCCAACCCGAAACCAAACGGAAAAGACCCTGACTGGCGTTCTATCATTGCGGATTCTCAGAGAACGAATGTAGGTATATTTCTCTATGCCAATAGTACTTTCTAATTCCATACTAACTAAACTACAATTGTTTTTTTTTTTTACAATTGTTTTTACATGCTCTGTGGTCAGTGCTTTTATTTACACTTGCGCGCGCATTGCTATTGATGGCTATGCGGAAAGACAAAACCAACGCGCCATTTTCCATACAAGTTAATATTTAACAATACAAGTCTGTTTTTTCCTCGCAAGTGTGTTGAAAAACGTCGTATGAAACGCGTGTGCATCGATCATTAGACTCTCGGCTTTCTTATCGCACTCGCCTGCGGCTCGCGCGAAGAATACCGCCTCGAGCATAATGATCAACATAGCACACATGTATCATAATGTACTATTTCAAGACGCTTTTAGGTCCATAATGCACTGTATTAAAAACGCGTGTTTTTTCTTTATGTTAATCCACTAGTGCGGTATCGTCACATGCAGATAACTATTTACTGGTCGGAGATGCGCGCTTTTTTAATCTCATCAAAGAGACTTCATGCCAAAAGAAATCCGCGGGCCGTATTTCACTTTTTTTTTAAATAGTCTGTATTGTCCTTGGTCCCAAAATGAACTTATATTTATTTACCTTAAGATGAATGCAGGAAATGCAAAGACCACGGACAATTTAAAGTGAATGTGCGGTGGTACCCCAAAATTAAAATTTTCTTAGGTTTTTTGCAATTTTCAGGTCAGTGTCAGGTTGTATCTTCGTCAAAATATGATTTGCGACTCGCGGGTGCTCGCTTGCGCTATCGTCATTTGTTAGTTAGATCTATGGCATCTATAAGTCTTATAGGTCCGACCCACCAGCCTAGGGATTGCAATCCGCTCCGGCGAATCCGATACCATTTGGCTACCTACTGGATCCGATCCGGATCGGGTGAACCTGATAAAAGCGCAGCGAAGTATGTGATTTTGGACAAAATAGGAGTACTCACTACGCAGTTGTATGGGGAACGACACAGTTGATACGATTTGTTGCCCTTAGATTCTTCTTTCACACTCAAATAGCTTTAGTGGCACAAATTAAAGTAAAACCTGATTTTATGTTAAAAAACGTATAATATTTTGAATCCACATTGAGTTGAGTTGATACACATTTAGGATAATATGTACCTACATTTTCACGTACGGCAACAGATTTATCACTTCTTTAGGTAAATGTCTGTTAGAATCACAATGGGTTGGTCGAATTAGACTTGTGTCTTCGAAACCCTATGAAAATCTGCAGCGGAAAAACCAAAAGCCTAATACTTTCTGCCGGGAGACACAAATGCCTAGATGGTATTAGCTGTGAAAACTGGAGGGTCCGAATGACTAAATGTTGATTTTGCAATCTATTCTACTAATATTATAAATGTGAAAGTTTGTGAAGATGTTTGGATGTTTGTTAATCAATCACGCGTAAACCGTTGAACAGATTTATATGAAATTTGGTACCTATAGAGATAGTTTGAGTCTCGGGAAAGGACATAGGATAGTTTTTACCCGATATTCCCACGGGACATAAGTATGCGGATGAAACCGCGGGGAGCTTAACAAATAGTATTAAGGGTCCCCGAAAACATTAATTGCCAATGTTTGCGTGAGTGATACCCATTGATACAAAATGCAATTGAACCGATTGACAATATTAATACGAGACTGTTAGCAAATGACAAAAAATTTGATTGATAGCAGTTGAGGCACCGTGTATTCATGTTCAATGACAGCAAATAACGATCGCTATTAAAAACGATCGCGCCAGCATTCCTACAAGACGTTCGTAAAATTTTCTGTCTCATCTCAGTTTATGCCATCATGAGAATAACATCATACATAAGAGAATTACCTCGTTGGTGTGATGGTCGCAGGCGCTACTGTTGAGCATGAGGTCCTTGGGTCCATGCTCAACAGTAGCGCAAATTTCGAGCAAATTTGAAATATGTTGGACTGTGGAATTTCGGGCAAATTTGAAATATGGTGGACTGTGATTATTATGGTATTTATTGGATTATTAGCCGAGGAAGAGAAGCAAACATGCCAAGTGCGTATCGGACCACGAACAGTGACGGGATAATCATTGCACAACATTGATTGTATCAACAGCAAAAATAAGTTTGTATTTCATAGTAATTCTCAAAGAAACTGAAAAGGTTATTTTCATGTCTCATACTCGGAAAGTAGTGCTTGTTTGATCCGAATAGCGGGTGGAAAATGCTGCTTCCCACCCTTGGGCGGGATAGACTCATAGTAATTGCTTTCCCTCCCTAGGGCGGGAATGAAATTTAAAAATAGAACTAAATTTAGTTAGGTAGTCAGCTCAGTCAGACATACGACACTATGATTATGTAAATATTTATTATGCTACCCATCCCTAGGGCGGGAATGAAATTTAAAAATAGAACTAAATTTAGTTAGGTAGTCAGCTCAGTCAGACATACGACACTATGATTATGTAAATATTTATTATGCTACCCATCAAATCTTATGAATGTGCGTTAATTAGGAGAGTTGGATAAAAAGCTCATATGTTAACGCCATTATATCTTTCATATTTAGCGCAGAAGTTAATAATTTACCTTGAATAAATTCAACATACATAGGTATGTACGATAATCGCCATTTTGATGTCAGTTGTAGTCGAGGCTAAAAAACATAAAAATTGGGTTTTCGAACATCCTGACTTTACCATATATGGGGCTGTCAATATACATCATTTAATTATTTGACGAATTTATCCATAGTTAAAGGTAAATAAGTAGTGGTAATGAAGTTTTTTTGATATCTAATGTCGAAGTTTCGCGCCAATCGTGTGTGTTTACATTTTTACTTTTCACAGATGTAGATAAGATTTAGAATGTAACAAATGTTATTGATAATATTATAAACAACACGAAAATGCCCAGGTTTTAACGTAATATTCAAACACAGGTTCAATAATACGTATTAATCATTACCACTACTCAATTTGTGTTCAAAATCGCCGACCATTATTGTTTTTTTTTATTGCAATGATGTGTGAAAGCGATTATTCCAAACAATTTTTTTTTTAAATTTCATTTGACTCGAGTAATTAATATGACGAATGTAATCGATATTTGAAAATAAAATAAAATTATTTTAAGCAATAAATACAATAAGCATTGTTTATAATAATGATTTATGCTTTTCTAATATCATTATAATCTCTTCTAATATCATGTCAATAACAGACAGACAATTGGTACCTCATTTACTGAATTTCGCGCCGAAATGCTTCTATAATTGAATTTATATTCAGAATGCGCTCGCTGTTTAAAATGATTTTAATTTATTGGACAATTATTTATTGTGGATTTTATTTTTGATACATTCTAATAGTTTACTACAGAATTCCCAGTAAACATTTTTTAGGTAGGCTTACCCGAAGTTTTTTTGAGAATGATGATAATTAATTTATTCTATAGATTGGATATTCTGCAAACACTTTACATTTCAATACATTTTGTTAGTTTAAAGAGTTTTTATTCAGTTTCTACAATTTTTTTTCATTTTTTTTATTGCGAGTATCGATTAGGCTGTAGGTATGCAAGTTTTGAATCGAAATAAGAAAGTTGGGTGGACGGTCAGCACTAAAAAGTGTCACGTCGCAACACAATTTTTAGTAAATTTTATCAAGATTATCGTGTTTTCTAAGTAATTTATGAAAAATGGTAAAAGTAAGAATGCAGACAGAATGATAATAATACGGACCCTAGTAAGCGGGAATCTACCAATGTGGCGGTGACGTGGTGTGTTCCATACTTCAAATTTAAAAAAGACTAATAAATAGGTAGCTATTATTCATGTAATTATTATCAATAAATATTTTAGAAAAACTACTATTTTTGACTTTCCTTAAATTCGAAATGAAAAGTAGAGTGTTTAACGCGGGTGAAAGTCATCAATTCCCACTCGGACTATAGCCGCCCTCGCTGCGCTCGGGCGTCTAAATGCCTCGTATGGGAATTGATTCCTTCCGACCCTTGTATAACAATTAACAATCTACTATTTTGCGGTTGTAACCGAAAACATCCCATAGCTTACAAACTTTTGACTTCAATAAAAAAGTTACCTAGAAACACCATTATCTTTTCAATTATTGGATCCAATTTTCCTCTCTTGGTTACATTTACGCGGAATGCCACCACAATTATTTCTTTCCTAATTTCTCTTACCATCTTTGCAGTTTTCCTTGCTATCCAATTTTCATTGATAGGTATAGTGCCAGTATTCTTCCGAGTAAAATCGCAGTGTCATCAAGACTGACCGACAGACGGACAGACGGACTGTTGACGGACGGTTCTGTTTTTGCCATTTGGCTACGGAACCCTAAAAAGACGACAGAACATTGAAGGGTACAGGATAAAGCAGCCACACAAGAAAGACGTGTAGGTCTCTTACTTATTTGGGGAAAACCCTCCTTGGGAGCTTTGTTTCTGTAGGGAGGTTTTTACTCATTGCGGCGGCAACTGCAAGCGTTGCGTTGACGCGCGCGCGCTCGAGCATGCTCGTGCAAGCGCACTACGGCCCGCGTGGCTGCTACGCGCGCGCATGCGCATGCCGGACATAATTATACCTATCTTGCAAGCCAGTTTCAACTCTAAATTAGTTGGATTTAATTAATCAATTATCAATAAAAACCTCTCGAGCATCTTGCTCTATCTGAGCTGTCCCTCTGTGTCTCCGGGTACACCTGAAGAACCTTTGCAGCTGAAACAATTCGCGTAATATAACTTTGCCGCTCTGAAACCCAACTTTCGGAATGTCCGCGCAGGTACGATTGCTAACGGGACGTTAAGTAAGCATCAAACAGTAACGAACGATTTATACAGAGGAATGATGGCATTTCACGCACATGCGCTATACTGTTTTGTTCGTATGTACAGCCCAATTCAAACTTTACGGCGGCTGTGCAGTCCGCTACTGCTGCGCAGTAGGTAACTCACCCCTTACCCCCGATGACACGTGAATTTGTTACTGCGCATCGACTCGCCTCATGTTCGGAGCCGCCATAAAGTTTGAATCGGGCTGTAATCGAAAGGGGATTGAAGATTTTTTATGGAGGCTGGCATACCAACTGCCGCGCCATTTTGTTTTTTTTTTTCAATATGGCGGACGCTTAACTGGTTTGGTCCCAGTAGGTAGGTACTTTTAAATTCAAATAAGACGCGTGGGCGCCATTTTGAAAAAAAAATGGCGCGGCAGTAGGTACCTATGCTACGGATCTTCAAAGCCTTTTAAATTGAGTACCTACTGCGCAGCGTTTATCCTAACTTCACAGTGGCAGAGTTGTTAGACGCGCGCTGTAGGTACAGGCAAAGCGGGGAAAAGGCATAGCAGGAGCTCAGGACAGGACTGGGAGTATAACTATCTACTTACCTACCCACCCACTATTGTGCGCTTTTAATTTCTTAATTTCATATTGACAGATATTATCGTGGACGTCCACATCCACAAAATGTCAAAATGTAAGGAAATACATGCATTATACCGTTATCGTGGACGTAATTATAGCGTCTTCATTTATATTTCCATAAATTTTACTTCCGGTATTGTGAAGTCGTCGACGTCCACGATAAAATCAGCACGTTAGGAATTATAAAAGCGCCCACAGGTAAATATTTTGTATTTTTTTTATCTATATTTAGAAGTCTAACGAATATTCTTACGGAAAACAGTCGAAAGGCTTCAAAATTTTAAGGAATAAATTATTTACTTTTACCTTTATAAAATTTATGTTTCCAGGAAATCCACGTCGATAAAAGAGACTCAACGCCCCTGAATACAGATTGGGACAATAAACTGACTTCATTTGAAAAATTAATGATAATAAAGTGCCTTAAAGAGGAGAAACTAGTATTTGCAATAGCGGAATATGTCTCCACCAGCCTAGGATCTGTGTTTATAGAAAGTCCCACCATTCAACTAAACACCCTGTACGTATACTTTGTCTTTGTTAGTTTTAATTATTTCTTTACCTGCACGGATTATTAACCTTATGACCGCCACAGTCGTGTAGATGACAAACCAAAATGTGCTCAGCACGCCACGGTTCGACTACATGACAGACTTTGACGCCGAGGGCATTTTTCTATTTTTTGACGTGTGGCTGTCAAAAGGTTACAAACTATGAAAGTAGATAGAAAAACGATCTTATACATTTAGTCATTTACATTTATTTTTATTATTAAGAAAAACACAAGTTTATGCATAGTTAGTACATCAATGATATTAGGTATCTAGTACCTTTTAGAACGAGACTAACTAGGTACCTACATATTATATCATAGAATATTCGATACCGCACCGCTTTGTTTTGAACAAAAAGCGGTGAGATTATCACATCTTTTAAAGGACTATTAGACATTTATAAAATTTGGACTTTAATAACAATAGGTATTTGGCAAAACACCTCATTTACTTAGTAAAGATAATAATAAATACAAACAAAGTGCTGATGAATTGTATTTTGTATTGGCCACAGTGGCGTAGCTATTGGTGCAGCGGTGGGCTAGGCGGTGCCGTGCACCGGGGCCCCCAAGCTCAGGGAGCCCCTCGGCCCCTAACCAGCAAACTTCGAACTGACCTAGCAAAAAAATTATGTCACCTTATAAATTCTTTCTGTTGTGTTACGTTCTTCTGTTTAGCCACATCAGCCAATAGGCTGCTATGCGACCGACTCTACCGAAATATTAGTAATGAACTGCACTCGTATTTTTGTCAAAATTTCGTACCCTTGAATATGTAGTTATGTTTTTTGCTCGATAAATAAAACCTAGCCGGTTCAGATAGAGCTCTAACTTTTTTTCGCACCAGAGCCCCTGATCACGTAGCTAAGCCACTGATTGGCCAGAAAAACTTTCAGTGTGTTATAGGTACTCGTTAGCTTTTGTTCTTCGAATTACTTATATCTATCTTATATCTATATATAATATCCATCTTACATTAGCAACATCTCCTAAACAAACTTGACAAAATAGCCTTACATAGCACCTAGTTCTATGGTTTCTCAAAAGCACGGCGCATCGGTATCAAATCGCAAACAGCGCCAAATCAAACTTAAATCACTAAGGGCTGATTTTTCCATCGCCAGATAACTTTTATTGGAGGAATAAAATTGACGTTTGACAGTTTTTGTATGGAATAACTGTCAAAATTTCAAAATTATTCCTCGAATAAAGTTATCAGTTGATTGAAAAATCAGCCCTAAATCAAACAATCGCTTGCACAAATAATTGTGCCATATGATTAAGTTATAACTAAATTATGATATAACATAAAAATATATAATATAGGTAACAAAAAATGCAATATTTTAAAGCGCGCACGCGGCACGCCTTTTATTTCTGACTTATCATCTGAAGCTACAAAATAATATTATACGTCGGCTATAGACTTACGATTTTTTTAGAAAATATTTCAAACTCAGATACGTGAGATACGCGCACCTCCCTAATTTTTATAAGCTCATTCATTAGTGGTCCATCCATATATAGAGAGCAAAAGAAAAGTGATATCGAAAACACGTGAGATCCACCTTATAAATAAGCCGTACCCTCGTAGTTTACAACACAAATTAATACACAATATCTTAATCTGACCTACCCAAAGATGTCCCTATTGCATTGAGTAGGGACGTTAGTGTTAAGATGGGTTACACAAGGGAATAATACTCGTAAAATACTAATAATCTAAGACTTCAGTCGCCCAAGACAGAATTGTCAAACAAACCGCAATCGGCATTAGATTATCTTCATTTATTCATTCTCTGGATGTACATCCAGAGAATGAATAAATGAAGATAATCTAATGCCGATTGCGGTTTGTACCTACTACTCTTATATCTCTTACTTTGTAATAGGCACTCGCTCGCACATTAAGTGCCAGTCTATGGGGCGCAAAAGCCACATTTAGGCCAAATCCTCGGAATCAACGACTTTAGAGTCGCACAAGGCACAATTGTCAAAAAAGCCGCAATCGGAATGAGATTATCTTCGTTTATACATTCTCTGGGATGATCCCACTTTGTAATACTCGTACAGTCTGAGCTAGAATTGGGTACTCGTAGATACACAAATCACTTTTAGGGCAAATCTTCGAAATCTACTTCCTCCTTAGTCGCTCTATAATAACAGAAAAATATTTTATGATTTTTATGTTATAGACTAGAACTTCCCCGGCGACTTTGTTCGCGTGCAGTTGTATTTTCTCCTACAAATTCCAACACCCCTTCCACCCCTATAAAAGGTAGTTGACGAATACGATCTTAATTATTTATTAATATGTGTAAGTATTCGGGCTAAATTTTTAGATCAAAGGAATACGATTTTTCATATTAACTGATCCCCCCTCTTTTTACCCCCACAGGAGCGGAATTTTGAAAAAAGCGTTAAGCCTTCCCACGGGCGAAGCCGCTTTGCAAAAGCTAGAGTAATAAAGAGCTTAATCATAGATTTTCAAAAAATACCTTTTAACGGGGGTGGAGCGGGTGTTAAATTTTGTAAGGGAGAATATGAAATGCACTCGTACAAAGTCGCGGGCGAGGTGCTAGTCATCTAATATTATCAGAATAAATAACGATATGGGCTACCGTTAACACCTTTCTAATCCTAGTAAAGCTCACAAGTCTTGTTATCATCAACAAATAGGTACAACTATCTTATAGTTAACATTTTGTATAACTAACTATTTGATAAAGTCTGCATTGCATTTGTTTACAATGCACTGTAACATTTAAAACAATCTCCACTGCAGCACACTACAATACACTATAATCTATACTAATACCTATTATAAGGAAGTAAAATTTGAGTTTGATCTGATCCGATTCTGAATATTCCTTCACTACTGGGAAATTTTATAACAAGAACGAGGACAGAAGCTGAGTAACTTGAAATGTTCTTATATGTTTACTCAACATATTGTAATTATGACGCACCGCTCCTTTATCGTTGAAAATGATAAAATGCACATTTCCTTCTGATTTTTATTATCCACTATGTTGACTTGTTTTCACTAAAATATTTTTGTTCTAGGACAAACCAGGCTGTTTAAAAACGAGGTCGTTTTTAAAACACCCTAGTTTGCCCTAGAACTATAATATGTTGTATTTGGAACGGGAGGTACTGATCGGTTTTTGCGATATAGCTACATATTTTATACCGATTTCTAGTAGTTTTTTTGATTCCACAATCATCAAAATGAAAATCAGTCGCTGCACCAAAGGGGAAATTCAAAGTTACATTTATTTGAGCGTTGAAAGTCTTTGACAATTTGACAAACGAACTTATGATCTTTTGCCACAGACATTCAGCTGACGGCGCGGCGGCGATTTGTGTTGTTGCTGATGATTGACTTATACAGTGTTTGGTAGAAGGACCGACACCATTTTTTGAGGGATTGGGAATGTCATTTACTAGCACAAATTTGTTTTATTATTAATTTATATTATATTGAATTTTTTTTTCTTTCCTTAACACAATTTTTCAACTTTGGAAGCACCCAAGTAATTTTTCGAACCAATTGTACATATTAAATATTACACTCTATTACAACCACAAACAAAAAAGTTGCGACGTTATTTCGGGTGATTAAAACGAAACATAATTATTATCACAATCACCTACCGTGACCCTTAAAACAGGTGTTATGGGTGAAACTAGGATAATATGACACTTCCTGTCCCTAAGAAAATTGTGTCAGTCCTTCTACCAAACACCCTGTATATTACTAGCGTATTGCTAACAGTTAAATTGATAGATATTTTAATTTCAATCCGTAATTAAGTACTAAGTATTTAACGCAACATATAAGTTTTATAGTATTTAACGCAACATATAAGTTTTATGTTGCGTATTTTTGTTTTTAATGTTGCCAATATTGCCAATATTGGTGCCTTTTTTCCGGCAGCCATTAACAAAACTTTTCAAATTACAAAAGAAAATTACAAACAATATTCTATGCTGCACTAAAGCTATCAGTAATTTTTGAGACGGCATGCGGCACTTCAAGCATGACGAAATCTGAAACTAGGCTGGTAGAGAAAAGGAAAATTCGAGCCTCGAAATTAGAGAAAAAAAAACCCGGTATATTGTAACTATTGAAAAAGCTTGTACTAATTAACTTGTGCTTGATCCAATTTTTTTAATAGCCCTTTTTTTTGTACTGACCGATGTGTAGCTGGTATGGATCAAATACTGTGACCAAATATAATGTTACAACACAGGTTTCTTTTTTAATTTTTTGTATTTTATTAATAAAATAAAAATTGCAAAAACTGGCACTTCCTTTGATGTTCACAAAGTATTCGTTTGACCCTTACCAGCACCACTATTGCATAAACTATATACCACTTTGCCCTTCTACCCATAGTTCAAATTTAAGAGCCATTGCAAGAATCATGTTCATTTACGCGACTGACATTATTATATTCCCGACTCTTTTTTTGAGTTCTCCTACTTTTTTTTTGGGTTGAAGATGATCCTAAAAATCGCCGTATAGGGTTCTGGCGCTGTATGAAATTCCTTCTTATAAGTACGTTTTTTTACACTTTGGAATCCTCCACTATTGGAACAGCTGATGCTCAGATCTCTCTAAGGAAAAACTATAATTATTGGTATGATTTTCAGCCGGAAATAAATTGTTCAAACTAACGCCACCATCTGTGCACAACATACACTCACACACAACCGACACTCTTCCACATCCCGCAACCGTGACATTTATATTAAATCAAGTCTAATTTTTTACCGACTTTTTACCGTTGCAACTTATTTGTGCTTCTTCTTTGCACCTTTTTTAGATTCGGTGCGTCTAGGACGTGAATGTTAAACAACGGTGCTAGGATCCCATGCATACTTAACTTTGTTTTCTGAAAGCTTGCTAAGTATTCTCATATCTTCAGGAGAAATCTCGAATTTCAGAGAAATATTATCTTTCATATGCGAGGGGTTTGTTGACTTAGGTATGATAGCAATATCTTGCTGCAGTGCCCATCTTAACAAAACTTGAGCATTGGTGACGCCGAGACTTTGGGCTATTTTTGTAACCGAGGGATGCTTTAGTAGCTCATCATCATGCACAGATTTTCCTCCAAGTGAACAATATGCTTGTATTAATATATCATTTGCCTTACAATACTCCAGTAATTCCATTTGATAGTAGAAGGGGTGCCATTCCACCTTTGTAAAAACAAACGACATTAGAAAACAATCAATTTGTTGTGATATTATGATATTGTGAAATAAAGTATATCTACCTGATTTACAGCTGGAACTACACCATGATTCCTTTTCATAAGCAGCTCTAGGTGATAATTGTTGAAATTGGATACACCAATGGCATTGACAAGGCCCTCATCATATAGTCGAACCATGCTTTCCCATGTTGCGTGGCGAAGCTCAGTATTTTTTTTATTATCGTTAGCAATTTTCCGTGTCCCAGGAAAATGGATTAAATACAAGTCGGCATAATCCAACCCCAAATTCATCAGTGAAGCAGTGTAGGCTCGCTTGATAACGTCTGGCTTTCCATGATCAGCAGGTGCTGTAATTATAAAATGATTTTAGGACATGCAAAAATAAAAGAACTAAGGTTCACAGCCTATTCAACAACTATCACACTTTTCGAATCATGAAAAAAACATTATAAGCTTAATACCTACTAATGAAAAAACTACCGGTAAAAGTATTGGTACGAATTTCATAGAACAATAAACAACATTATAACACTGCTCCACTCAGTATGTGTAATATCTGTTGTGTGCAAGCAAAATAGAAATTACCAAAAAGCAAATACCTATTACTTTTGTTTTAGTATTACTTATCATAGATTGCTTCTAAAATCTTCTTTTAAATAACTTATTGTAAATACCTACTTTGTACAACAGCACTTACAGAGTTTTGTTGTAATGAAAATATCATCACGGTCCAAGTCATGTCGTGGGAGCAATCTTCGGAAGGCTTCCTTCAAGTGCGGTTCGTTGCGGTAGACGGCTGCAGTATCTATATAATTTTAATAAAATGTGAGGGAAATATGCAGCAATCCAGCATGGTAAATGCACTTATCGAAGCCAAAGAAACAGTGTTCACCCTTTGTTTCAACTTTTATTTGGTAGACCATTAATAGTAACCGAGTCTATGCCACTTTGAGATGTAAGTTAGGGTCAACACACACCATCGGAAGGCACCGCAGGGATTATCTACATCATAAACTCTACACCATCTCATCTCTACACCTAATATTAAACATCCAGGTGTGTGTTTGTTACTTTTTGACATCTCAACTGTTAACTGATGGCAATATTTGTCACAGAGCTCAAACATAACACAATGAAGGCCATAGGATACTTTTCATTTGGGCACATGAAGTAGTTCCTATAGGATACAATTGAAACTGCAGTGTTAAGTTTTGCTATTTCACTTTTCTGAGTGATGCATGGATGGCTATTGAGGGTAATCAATAGCTTAATGCTTGCATTTCAGTGATCACCTTCACAGTGATGCTTTGGTAATGACAGGTTTGATGAGGTCCAAACGGTATATTTTCCAAACGGTATATTTAACGGCAATATTTCTTTAAGCTGCATATTCATGAGAAACAAAGTTGAGAAACAATTGCTCAACATAGTTGCCCAATTGTTTGTTAATGTTCCTGGAAAAAATGTTGCTCAGCGTTTGTTTTTCAGTGAATACAGGATATTAGCCAGACATGTAGTAAGACTTACCAAACATACGATATCCTGCTGACAGAGCCTGGTCTACTACTTCCATAACTTCATCTGGATCTTGAACACGGAAGGTTCCCACTTTAAAAATATATTCACCATAAATAATATGTCATGTAAAGTTGTTCCCACACCCTAAATAATATGTCAGATTTGCATGGGCATCAATGTGGTTCCAATAAGTATCTATTGTAACAACATTGTCAAAGAAAATATTCTAAGGATTTTCTTGGGCTGTAGTCGCTATAATGTTTAAGTAATAGTATGCCATAACTTACTTGCTTTCAGAGCAAAACACCAGCGAAAACACGTGTTTTTGTTCCCACATTTTAATCTGCGATTGGTTATTATACTTTTTACAAACCATATTCAGTTGGTAGGTGACAGTTTTATGTCTTATTCATTTCATGTTTTAATAGTGTTTGTGTTCTTTCTTTTCACATTCGTAATAAAACTCTAGGTTTACATTGTAAGGCCAAAGGCAAGAGAATTATCTTTAAACTTGAAAGGCCTTATTCACAAAGATGGATAGTTTTTTGACTGTTGTGTACTTCAGAACACTTAGCACACATCAAGATGACTGGTAAACTTTTGCAAAATGCAGAACTTGCGCTGAAGCTGTTTGAATAGCATATTGTAAATTGGGGTGCCTACACAACCAGCGGCCCGAAGCCGTAACAGAATGCAGGAGGTTCCAGGGATTAGTTTGAGATTTTCCCATCCATTCTCATCTGAATGTTAGTATGTTCCGTGTCATTTCTTGCAATAAATACTTTTGATGTCAACAATCAGACAGCAGAATACTCAATAGTCCTCCTAGTCTCAAACTTTGGTCAGTGGGTCGTCTTAGGGGCGACTTTGGTTCTACTTTTGTGCTTTTTGTTTTAATATAAAACTATTTTCTATACTGCTTCTTTTCTTAAATAATGGACAAAAACTAAACCTACAGCCAGAAACGAAATGAAATTTCATTTATTTACAAGAATTATAGTACTTTCCAGATTCTAAACAATTGGTTAAAACTAGCATCCAAAATGATTGATTACATTAATTAAATAAGTGAAGCTAATAAAACTAGTACTTCAATCATAATTAATGTATTAAGGGCTGAGTTTTCAATAGACCGATAAATTTTATTTGTGGAATAAAATTGACGTCTGACAATTTTTGAGTGGAAGAACCATGAAAAATTCAAAATTATTAGTCCAATAAAGTTATCTGGCATTGGAAAAATCAGCCTTAAATTATAATACTAAAAAGTGTGAATCTTTAGAGTTTAGACTCATTCACTGAATAGGTAAAATGATTTTTCTACATAATTATATTATATCATTTGAATAAAGCTCTTTTAATTATTATAGATTGGCCATACGATTTTGATACTTTATAACATATTCTTTTAACCATTGGAAAGCAGTCTATCAGGATATTAAACATAACAGTGTATCCAAAACATTGTATTAGGTGAGTGTTTTAACATATATTATGTATATCCATTCTAGGAACATGTTCATCATATTATAACATCTATCATATTTTGTCTACTTTAATAACCAAAAATGTTTATTTTAATTATAATTTCCTACTATTAGAAAACTTGGTTTTGGGGGTAGTTCTAAACAAAACAACAACAAATCTAGAACTAATCCTTGGAACCTCTCGCGCTTGGTTATGGCTTTTGAGGCTGCTAGGTATAAACACACTGTAAATGGGGTCAAGTTATAGCATAAATGCCTTACAAGTAGGTGTATTATTAAAAGTGCAAAAATTGTACTTACTACCCACAGCAGGCATCTCAATTCCATTGTTCAACGTAAATTTTTTAATCACCCTAACCGAATCAACTGCTGCAGCCATGTTTTCCACAGTCTACTGAGACTAGGCAAGTTCTGATAGCTGTTAAATTGAATTCTTGCTAGTTATTATTTTATTAGCCACACGCTTCGTGCCAACAACAAGTAGTAAGTAGGTAATCAATGACAGATGAGTGAGACTAGACCACCTCACTGTACGAGAGGCTGTGAGAGGCAACAAGACACTCAAAGAGTAAAGTAACTATAGAGGAAGGAGTACACTATAATCATCAAGCAAGGGAAAAACAAAGTAATCTCCGCTACGAACGAACTACAAACGCTCAGAGTACAGTACAGAGACCAAGATAATATGACAGATGACGTTTGACGTTAGTAGTTGACATCGGCTCAGTTGCCAAAAAGGAAAATAAAACTTTACTCAGTGTTGCTAGATTGGTACCATTTAACGTTTGGACCGGACCTGCCTCGTTTTTTTAATTAGGTACCTCGAGTTTATTATTGGAGCAAATTATAGCATTCGTCTATTTGTACGTTTTTAAATATTTCTTATAATAGAAAAAATGAGCACAACAAACATAAAAAAAAATAAAAATATATACGGTCGAATTGAGAAACCTCCTCCTTTTTTGAAGTCTGTTAAAAACCACTTAAAAATATAACAAATAGTGGACTACCTGTGTCGGGAGCAGGGTCCAAGCTACCGGTGGTTAGGGCTCCAGAGACTTGAACCGCCTCACAATGTGAGCCGTATCGATGAGTACTGACTTCTGAATCAGGCCTTTGATCCAACCTCCTAACGAGAGCCTCGAGAGATGTTGATCGAGACTTTTGGCCATCAGGCCATTGGGGAACGTTCAAGTATTACGTAACGCAATTTGGGGGGCGGGGGGTCTTGTAAAACGATACGGTGCGTTACAGGGGCGGGACCCCTCCCGCCCCTGTAACGCACCGTATCGTTGTATCGTTTGTATCGTTGGAACAACGCGTTACCTAACTTTTTTTTTTTTATAAATAACTAGGAAATTAAAATGTCCCAAGTTGGCAACCCTTTTCGTTTATGCTTTACGGGGAATCCCTCGATTGTACTGTACGTGATTTAATTGTTCGCAATTAAATTGTTTTTTAAATACCTTATTAGTTCAAAAATTTTGCTAAATAAATAACATATAACTTAAAAATCTCTTTTTTTATTTATTGTTATTGTAAACGCGATCAAAACAATAAAGGTATTTTAGCGCCTTTCCGGTACTTTGCGCAACATAATGGCGCCGATTCTGTTGTTCACAAACTAAACTAAATTTAAGTTCATGCATCTTTTTCTTTCTATTTCATTATGAAAAGGACAGAAGATAAATATTAGTTTAGTCCTGTCAAATTAAGATACTCCATAGAGACCATAGACAACTTTAGACGAGATTAAAAAATTGGTCACTAAAAATACGTCAATTTTCGCCAAGCGCTGACTAATTTGACAGGACTAAACTAATATTTATCTTCTGTCCTTGTCCTAATGAAATATAAAGAAAAAGATGCCTGAACTTAAATTTAGTTTAGTTTGTGAACAACAGAATCGGCGCCAATACCTAATATTGTGACTTTTAGGTAAAAACGGTCACTTAGATGTTACGTAACATTTAGGGAGGGGGACGGGGGGTACAGAAAAACGTTACGATGCGTTACATGGGGGGGAGGGTGGGTCTAAAATCTACAAAAAATGCGTTACGTAATACTTGAACGCGCCCTTGGCCGATACGGCCATCGGCAACTTGTCAATAATTGCGCAGACGAAACCTTCAGTTATATTTTTACGAAAATTTATAAAGCAGAAAATCAGTCAAATGCAAATGCATAATATCAACAAAATAATTTGAAAAAGAAAACAATAGAAAATACTTTTTGTCGAAAAAATATAATAGGGTCCCCGGGAAACGTACACAGCGCGAAGTGCAACGCGTCCGGCCGCGTCTCTCTCCCCTTGCACCCCTCAACAAAACAAAAAAAAAAAAACAGCCCGAAGTGAAAGTGAAACGCGTCACTGTGATTCATGTCCGGACTCGTCGGCCGCGTCTCTCTCCCCTTGGACCCCATCACCATCAAAAAAAAAAAAGTTTCTTTAATAACTTTTGCTAAACACTATGCAGCGTTACAACTAAGGGATAGAGTGATTTCGATGAACTCTGGCACCCAAAGTAAGATTTAAGTTGTGTTTAGGGTGCCAGCGTCCTCGCATAAAATTGAAAATAGTATAACAGTAGTTGTAGGACGAGCACAGTATATTGTTAATATGATAATTATTTACTAGTAAATGCATAGATGTGGCCTATTAAAGTACCTATGTGTATGTATTGAGAGAGATAAATATGGTGAAAACTTGTGTTTAAGTAATCCTGTATAAATTTATTTATAAATAATTACTTAGATGACTTTATTAACTACATTAGGTTATGCGATTGATACTTGTAGCAGATCTTCAGTCCCATCGTAACTCAGTGTCAATAGCCACTTTGAGACCTTGGCCTTACATTCATATAAGCACATGGGTGCAATAGTGCATAGTTTATTTATTTTATTATCTAAATTGATAGACAGGACATCATAATGACGCTGAGCAAGGGCCGTTCTCTACATCCGCGAGTTGAGCATACTTCGTAGTATCTACGCTTTTTAGCAGCTTGTATACCACAGAGGGATGTGTGTGCAAAATAGTGCCAAGAACAAAGAGCTGTCTCACAGTGAGGACCTGACATTCTGTGTAGAGAGCCGGGTTGTATAATTATTTAAACGGCTTCGAGGTCATTACCTTGAGCACAGCTCTCTGTGCTCGTTCCAGAGGCAGTAGGGTTGTCTTGGGAGCCTCAACCCACACTGTGATGCAGTAGTTTACAGAGGGCATAAACAGTTTAATGGTACAATACTCCGCGAAGGAAACCTCACCTTAGCAATCTCATATCGCGAGTCCGCAAGTGTATTTTTTTTTTTAAACTAAGGCATAGTTTAAAAAAAAATATACACTTGCGGACTCGCGATATGAGATTGCTAAGGTGAGGTTTCCAGCTCAAAGAACTATCTACATAGACTCCGAGATACTTAACAGACTCACACCTTGTGAGTTGCGGACAGTCGCATTGTAAAGAGGATAGACCGAATGAGCAGGTATGAGCTCTAAGCGCCATTGAATCCGATGGAGGGAGATTGGTGGATAGTAAGGAGGAAGATAAGTATACTGTTTTCTTAAGATTTAAAGTTAGGATATTATTTGATAGTCATTTCATCACTGACTTTAGAGCAAGTTCCGCGCGTATTTTACTGTTTCAGGCCAGTCGCTACTGTGAAGAACCAAAGTCGTATCATCTGCGTAAGTATAAATTGAAAAGTTCATTAAAGACATTTTGCATAATATATTGATATAAATAAGAAACAGGTTAGGACCCAAAATTGAGCCCTGAGGAACGCCGAAACTCTATGATTTAGTGTCACTAATAACGTCATTTATTTTGACGCATTGGGTTCTACCACACAGGTAATCCTGGATAATTTTAAGGTATGTCCGCGAATGCCCGTAGCTTCCAACTTGAATAGGAGGTGGGGAACAGACACAGTGTCAATGCCTTGGAAAGATCGAGGAAAATAGCCAAGCATTTCATTTTACTATGTAGTTTCTAGATACTACATGATCTACCAAGGCAGCAATACCATTTCCAGTTGACCTGCTACCCCTAAAACCATACTTACTTACTAAAAACATACTTTTACAATAAATTGTAAGACTCAAGATAGTCTACCAACCGTTTACTAAGTATCTTTTCCAATATTTTAGAGATGGCAGGCAAGACTGAGATCGGTCTATAATTATCTACACTATGTCTGTCCCCACTCTTGAAGATTGGATGAATGACAGCCCAGGAAAGCAACCCGTGGAAATAGAGCGATTGCAGATATGAGTGACGGCTGGGACAATCGCGGGCAGACAGGATTTTAACAGTTTCGATGAGATGCCGTCCCAACCCACCGCAGCATCTGTTCGTCGTAACATAATAATGAGATTTGAGACCTCTAGCTACTTCATCAATGGGAAGAAGTACCAGCGAGTTAGAAGGCAGCGCATCGAGAGAATACTCCGGGGTATACGAGGTGGATGAGAATTTGTCAGCCAAGTTCTTGCCAACTATGGCAAAAAACTCGTTAACTTTGTTGACCGAAGACTTTTCATCCGAAGTCATGCTTTAGTTTCAGTGATATTTTTAATGATCTTCCAAGTTGCTTTAGGGTTGTTCTTCGCCATTTGAAACTCCTTCCCTTCATAAGCATGTTTTAAATTTTTGAGAAGCTTGTTACAGAAATTACGGTATCGCTTAGGTAGGTACTCGTATATGTGGTATATGAGGATGTAATTTTCAGGATCTGCCTTTAGGGTTTGAGGCATGCTATCTCTATTCCGGATACAACGTACGCAGCAGTCCATAATTGGTAACCCAAGGTTTCAGGAGTCTACGTTTCGAAGACATGTTCACCGATTTGGAGTGATTAGCGATGACAGAGCTAATAATGGAAACCAGAGACTCGGCGGCATTGTGTGCGTTTTGAATAGTCAATATTCCACTAAAATCCATTGATATGATGTCAGTAGTTGCAGCTGTATAATTAACGATTATGCGATTACCTTTGGAGGTAGGGAGTGGCTTTACATTTTGTATGCTTATAAACGTAGGTCTATGATCAGTAATGTAAGTATCAAACAAGTCGTATTTTTAAGATCAGATCTTAAAATTACGTGATCAATACAAGAGTTAATGCGCATCCCTGCTTCAACCGTACCCAGTCTCCCCTACACCCCGAGGTCCGCCGAACACATCCGAAGCGGGTATTTTTTTAATCATCATTTATACAAAACACGCGCGGTGTCGCTTACGGTAACAGTGGCGCGAGTTCAATTGTTTTTTCTCATCTCAAAAAATGTCCAACCCGCGTAAAGAAGGTTTTCACTTCAATAGTTCTTGTAGTAATGAAACGGCCAAGCCTCATATTTTGACTAAGTTAGAGTTTGTGAAGTTATAATAGGGCTTGTAGTGTTATAGCGTGTAGGTAAAAGCTTGGCTCTACATGAGATTTGATAACTTTTTACATGAAAATGTTTATGGTGGGATTTATATTTAATAACTTTGTTCTAGATATGTGGATACAACGGAAACAACCCCACTCGTCTTCGTATTAAGCACTGGTTCGGATCCTTTCGGAGCTTTCCAGAAATTTGCAACAGAGATGGGCATGCGTGAACGTGTGCATTCCATCTCGCTCGGTCAGGGACAAGGACCTGTCGCTGAAAAGATGATAAGCACCGCTAAACCCAAAGGCGATTGGATTTTTTTACAAGTATGGGGAACCGATTCCCAATTCACAGGGAAAATTGGGCATTAAAAAATAAATAAAATCATGATCCGTTATCTACTTATATTACCTACTGTTAATTATTTTCAGAATTGCCACTTAGCTGCTTCATGGATGCTGGCTCTCGAAGTAATAGTAGCTAACTTCAATACTGAATCAGGCATGCCTTCACCGGAATTCCGCCTCTTTCTAAGTTCAATGCCCACTCCCAAATTTCCTGTATCTGTATTGCAGAATTCTGTGAAAGTTACAAATGAACCGCCCAAAGGTTTAAAAGCGAATGTGAAAAGAGCTCTTTTAGAAATGGAAGAAGATTTCTTCGAGAATCATGGTACCTAACTTAATAGTCCGCTTTGATAAGTACCTATCTACCCTACCATAGATACACACATATGAAAGTACGGACGCCAGCTCATCCAGCTACTACAATTTATCGCTGAACTATAAGGTTCAAAGTTGATTGGGAAAATTTGACAGTTTCGGGTAGCTTGATGTGCTGGCGTCTACCTACCTGTCTACGTAAATTTTAAACTCGACTAGGTCGACTAGCGCGTGTAAAAGTATAAACAGACGATCGAACTTGGTTCGGGCCGAACCACGAACATGGTGCACTCCGATCCATATTCGCTCGTGTGGTGCACGGTCCGAACCAGCCGTACCGATATTAATAATAATAATGTCCGGCGGACCGTGCACCACATAAGCGAATATGGTTCGGAGCGCACCATGTTCGTGGTTCGGCCCGAACCAAGTTCGATCGTCTGTTTATACTTTTAAATACCTACCCAAGTACCCACCCGACCGATAATCTCCCCAAAGCACTTAAGAGCGTTTACGCCGAACGGCATTTCATACAAACTTTCAAGCCCTTGTTTTTCGAAGTGAATGAACCGATTTTAATGAAACTTCATACGCATAAGCAGGATACAAAGGTCTAAAAAGTTAGTAGAGAACATTTTCTGTGCTGTCTGTCCGTCTGTTTGTCTGTCACCAGGCTATATATCAAGAACCGCGATAGCTAGACTGTTGAAATTTTCACAAAGTATGTAGGTATTTCTGTTGCCGCTTTAACAACAAATACTAAAAACAAAATAAAATAAATATTTAAGGGGGGCTCACATACAACAAACGCGATTTTTTTGCCCTTTTATGCAGTGCCTACTTACCTGTTGACATTTTTGATATCAAAAATGTCAACAGGTAAGTAGGCACTTGAAATATTCACAAAATACTCAGTTGTATTTTAACTTTAATAATAAAATTAAAATAAAATAAATATTTGAGGGGGGCTCCTAAACTACGCATATTGTGGAAACGTATTGTAGATATACACATGTACACATATTGTGGAAACGTAGATGCACATGTTGTGGAATCGTACTGTAGATACTTACACATACACATATTGTGGAAACGTAGATACACATAGGCATATTGTGGGAACGGCCTTTACTTGGTTATCTTCCTGTTTCAGTGTTGGGTCAAGATTGGCGTACAATGTTATTTGGCATTTGTATGTTTCACGCCATAATTCAGGAGCGCAAGAAATTTGGTCCGCTAGGATGGAACATTACGTACGAGTTCAATAACAGCGATCGCGAGTGCGCCATGATGAACTTGCAAATGTTTTGTGAGGATGGGTACATGCCATGGGACGCTTTAGAATACATTACCAGTAAGAACCTGCACACTAATAAAAATATTTTGCAAAGTACACTTTCTTTCTCGTATTTTTCTTTTACTAGGTTTTATTAGATCATGCCTATAAAATGTAGGTAGTTAGCCTTTAGCTTTCTCGAAAGTGTACCTACCATAATTATGTAAATGAAAATGTGATCGTTACAGGTCTTATAACGTATGGTGGCCGGGTAACAGACATGTGGGATCAACGTTGCTTGACCACTATTTTAAAACTCTTCTTTTCACCTCCAACTCTTGAGGACGGATACACGTACACAGAATCCGGCACGTATTATTGTCCCCGATCAGATAAATTGGAAGACTATCGTGAATACATAGAAGCATTACCTAGTGTTGAAAACCCGGAAGTGTTCGGTATGCACGAGAACGCTAATATAGCATTCGAGGTACCCACTTTTATATTGTTGCACTTAACTCAATTCGACTGTACCGCTATCGTACAGTAAAGCTATGGTTTCCTAGAAGAGCGGTGGGCGTCACATAGCATCTGAAATTTACCAACGAATGACGTCACTCAAACGTTATTTATGAAAGTAAGTTGGTGTTTTCCGGGAGTGTTTTTGACACCGTAAAGTGTAACCCCGTCAAATACGGCCGTTATGTGACGGCCGCCGCCGCTCTTCTAGACAACTGTAAAGAAGAAGTTGCTTTAACCATGGTTGAATGTCATTTGTATGTCATAAAACGACAAATCCTGTTAAAATTTGTCAATGAGACAAATACCTAGCCTCTAAAAATGGTATAGTAGATTGTTATACAAGGGTCGGAAGGAATCAATTCCCATACGAGGCATTTAGACGCCCGAGCGCAGCGAGGGCGGCTATAGTCCGAGTGGGAATTGATGACTTCACCCGCGTTAAACACTCTACTTTTCATTTCGAATTTAAGGAAAGTAAAAAATAGTAGTTTTTCTAAAATATTTATTGATAATAATTACATGAATAATAGGTACCTATTCATTAGTCTTTTTTAAATTTGAAGTATGGAACACACCACGTCACCGCCACATGAGCAGATTCTGTGTCACCACCGCAGGCCGTTCCGCTTACTAGGGCCCGTATTATTATAATTCTGTCTGCATTCTTAATTTTACCATTTTTCATAAATTACTTAGAAAACACGATAATCTTGATAAAAATAACTAAAAATTGTGTTGCGACGTGACACTTTTTAGTGCTGACCCAACTTTCTTATTTCGATTCAAAACTTGCATACAGCCTAATCGATACTCGCAATAAAAAAAAAGAAAAAAAAAATGTAGAAACTGAATAAAACTCTTTAAACTAACAAAATGTATTGAAATGTAAAGTGTTTGCAGAATAACCAATCTATAGAATTAATTAATTATCATCATTCTCAAAAAAACTTCTGGTAAGCCTACCTAAAAAATGTTTACTGGGAATTCTGTAGTAAACTATTAGAAAGTATCAAAAATAAAATCCACAATAAATAATTGTCCAATAAATTAAAATAATTTTAAACAGCGATCGCATTCCGAATATAAATTCAATAATAGAAGCATTTCGGCGCGAAATTCAGTAAATGAGGTACCTATTGGCCTGTCTGTTATTGACATGATATTAGAAGAGATTGAAATGATATTAGAAAAGCATAAATAATTATTATAAACAATGCTTATTGTATTTATTGCTTAAAATAATTTTATTTTATTTTCAAATATCGATTACATTCGTCATATTAATTACTCGAGTCAATCAAAATTAAAAAAAAAATTGTTTGGAATAATCGCTTTCACACATCACTGCAATAAAAAAAAAACAATAATGGTCGGCGATTTTGAACACAAATTGAGTAGTGGTAATGATTAATACGTATTATTGAACCTGTGTGTGAATATTACGTTAAAACCTGGGCATTTTCGTGTTGTTTATAATATTATCAATAACATTTGTCACATTTTATGTCTTATCTACATCTTTGTGTGTGAAAAGTAAAAATGTAAACACATACGATTGGCGCGAAACTTCGACAGATATCAAAAAAAGTTCATTACCACTACTTATTTACCTTAAACTATGGATAAATTCGTCAAATAATTAAATGATGTATATTCACAGCCCCATTATGGTAAAGTCAGGATGTTCGAAATCCCCAATTTTTATGTTTTTTAGCCTCGACCACAACTGACATCAAAATGGTGATTATCGTATCTATGTATGTTGAATTTATTAAAGGTAAATTATTAACTTGTGCGCTAAATCTGAAAGATTTAATGGCGTTAACATATGAGCTTTTTATCCAACTCTCCTAATTAACGCACATTCATAAGATTTGATGGGTAGCATAATAAATATTTACATAATCAATTAATTAAGGGTGTCGTATGTCTGACTAAGCTGACTACCTAACTAAATTTAGTTCTATTTTTAAATTTCATTCCCGCCCTAGGGAGGGAAGCAATTACTATGAGACTTTCCCGCCCAAGGGTGGGAAGCAGCGTTTTCCACCCGCTATTCGGATCAAACAAACACTACTTTCCGAGTATGAGAGATGAAAAATCAATTACGAGGCCGACTATACTTACAATAATTTAGTAATGTAATTTAAAAATGTAGTTCAAAAACGTTCTCTTTCCCACAGACCAAAGAAACGGTTACTTTAATTCAAACAATAGTTGACGTGCAGCCGCGCGCTGTAGGTGGAGGAGGTGACGACACGCCCGACCAGATCGTCTGGCGAATTTGTGACCAGACGCGAGCCAAGATCGCGAAGCGCATCGACAAATCTCTCATCAATCCTGACCTTATGATACCCGACGATATGGGGCAGCTCCATTCACTAACCACTGTGCTGATACATGAAACTGACAGGTTCAACGTGCTGCTAAAACTATTGCACTTTTCTCTCAATGAGCTTCAAAAAGCAATCAAAGTAAGTTCATGTTTTTTAGCAACTAAGTATGAGGAGTTTAAAGTTTGGACTAAACATTGTTTCATAAGGTTTAACGGCCATTACATCCCTGAGCCTTGAGCTGCAGCTGTCCGGCTCGCAGGCAGGCACAGCTCATGAGTGTCCTGCGAGATTTTGGGTGTGACCAGTGTGATAATGCCGATAGTAACTACTAGTGGAATTAAATAACCAAAAATTTCTTAGGACTTGTGGTTTTGCAGAAAGTTATTATGGTGGCCATGCCAGGATGAGCGTTCGCCCTGTCATGGCCACCAAAGTTACTAAACATACTTTGCAACGGCAGACCGAACATTTCCGGTATATCTATATAGGTCCCTACTTACTAATCTTCTCTGATCCTTTCTGGAACGACCCCGGTTTTGTTTTATATGTTGTGGTTGGGACCTATCAGGTGGGAATAGAAGGTATCAAAACATTAGCTTAATTATCAACCTGTGTTTTTTCTGAACTTAAATTTTAATTTGATTGTTTATTTCAGGGTATTGTGGTGATGTCAGAAGCTTTCGAAGAAGTTTTCACAGCTTTCATAAACAACAGAGTTCCCAATATGTGGCATAACAAAGGCTACAACTCGTTGAAGTCACTTGGCAGCTGGATATTTGATCTCACTTTGAGGATTGATTTCATAGAGGTTACCATTTCAATATTTTCTTCATTAATTTCATACCATATCCAAACGCGTACCGATCTAACGGGGAGTGGGACAGGGGCACACCATTTCAACTTTCCACAGCAGTTCTGAAAGACACCGTGAAAGTTTAAATTGGGACTATTAACATTGCTAACATCAATGGTGCCTACCTGTCCCACTTAAGATTTGCAGGTGGGCCCTGTGCTTTTCGCTGAAATCTTCGATAATCTTCAGAAGATGCTTCAAAATCATGATGCTCGACTGGACTTCGAATAATAAGGCCATAATCTTCGTCTAGGCCTGCTTGGCCTAGACGAAGATTTTGAATGATTATGCCCTGATCAGCATCTTCAGCAATTCAAACCCTTCTGTTGCTGTCGAAAATGAAAAGTTGGAGATGGTTGACCTGCAGTACCTACCTATGTCTATCTTGGCCATTTTTCATTTGGCAAAAAGCATCAACAAACAAATATATCTAGAAGAATACAGCTTGTGTGGGCCGCATTTAGCAAATTGGATGACATTCTGAAAGCAGCTAAAATTCCATGTCTGAAGTCCCGCCTCCATAACCAGTGTGTACTGCCCACCACGACGTACGGTGATAAGACGTGGATACGCACGCAGGACGCTGTGTACAGGGTGAAGGTTGCTCTGAGATCCATGGAGCGTCCATACTCGGCATAAGACATTGACCGTGTTCCAAGCGTCGAGATCCGAAGACGTACGGGGGTTTTCAACATCGGAAAACGAATTGCGGAACTCAAATGGTGTCGAGCATGACACCTAGGCTGGAAAGGCGCAGTGATGACAGGTGGAGTAAGGTGACCGCGCGCCGCGTGGCGTCCAAGAACAGGATGACGAAGTGTAGTCGTCCGGCAGCGAGATGGGTGGACCCCAAGCAACACATTAGCGGAAATTACATCCATAAACAAGCTATATTACAGTCAAAGGCTCTTATGTAGCTGTACTAACGGATAAGTTGATTCTTGAGACTGTATGAGGGGTGATCTCTACTCTGTTAAGCAGCACAACTGACTAATGGCTGTACAATGGAGAAAAAAACCACAAAATGCATTTTATTAGAATTTGAAAGAACTATTGTCCAGCCTTTGGCTACGTATAATGCTACCAGCTGGTTAAGAAGACCAACGCTTGTAAACGGCTGCTTAACGCGGTAAAGTTACACCTTTTCTCAGTTGTGAGCTGTATTAGAGAATCAAATTTTGCCATTGGCTTTTATATGGCGTACATCAATTCTATTATGATGCTAACTTAATGAGCTTAGTAGTAGCTGGGTAAAAGCATTTACTGACTGCATGAGCTGTAAATTAGTGTAGCTTTACTCTACTTTAATTCCAAAGCCTATAGTGTAAATATTAGCTATTTTACAGCCTCTAGAATGATTGAAGAGTAAACATAGGTTAGTAGTGCTATGAAAACGTCAATTTTGACATAACCTCGCAACGCTAATTAATTTTCGTGCGAGAATAAAATACAATTTAAAATGAATACGGTTAAACCATGGAAAAATTGGAAAAGAACTGGTGCAGTTAAAAATAAACTTTCAAAAGTATACAATAAGCAAAGGAGCAAGGATAGTGAAAATCTCCTTCATTTATCTAGCTACAGTCACGTGCCGGTGTCGATTAAAAATGAGGGTTCCGGACACATACATTTTGTTAAAAATGATCATAGTTCCGTACAATTAATGGATTTGATCAGCCAGACATATGAAGATGACGGAGAAAATATTTATATGAAATACATTTTATTTAAAGAAAATATAAAAGAATGGGCAATAAAGAGACATATTGCTCAAAATGTAAAGATAAATATTTTATGACAAATAACCGTAAAATATTGAAGTACAATCAATGGCTACAAAATAATCGACTTCACAGAAGTTTTAAAACTTCTTAAATGAAATCAGAGGGTGTCATCAATTTTCGATATACCTAAATAAAGCGAATTTACCCAGCGTGGACCGTATTAGAACGACAATATACCCACGATATGTGAATTTCAAATGTGTATATATTATGCAGAAAAACGAGTTATATTTCATACCACTTTTACATACACTGTAAATAATGAATATTATACTAATATGAGATTATATATTAATACTGCTGGGTAAGGAATTGTCAATAAAAATAAAAGTAATTATATAAATTTACTACGCTTTATTTTATTAATCACAGATTCAAGATTTGTCTTTGGTAATTCTATGTGCTAAACCTTTAGTTGGTTATTCAAGCAGTACATATTTCTTCTTCGTCAAAATATATTAAAAAATAAAAATAAAATAATAATTAAATATATTTCTTAATTGTTTTTTTTTTGTCTTTCTCAAAATATGTACTTAGCATTAAATAAATTTCTTCGCCAATTTAGTTTTCAATTCCATCCATTTCTTTTTCAGTTTCCGTTACTTTACTGGTTTTCTTTACTTTTCTCTTACTTTGCTGTTGAAGTGTCTAAAAGTAAAAGCATCAAATTAGGTAAAGTGATGTAAATTAATGGGAAAAAGAAGCGGAGGTGAATATTTAGCTAGGTTGGCTGATGTTTTTGATTTTCAATATCGGAATACCTTTTTACTTTATATTCTGCATTTCTAAGCAACATGACAAATTATTGGCTCCATAGTTGGAATAACAGGCGAGAATAAATAGGATCACAAAATCAAGTGAATTACCTAATGCTCGAAATGGTTTTCTTTTACGATTAGAGATCCCAAAGACGCTGTTGTATATTCTCAGTTTACTCCTTCAACCAGTCGTTAGAATAATTGAAAGCCATTGTACAGCTAGCGTACAGTTCTCAGCTGATTAATAGAATTAGTTATGGCCATTGAACAGAAAAGAGAGGGTCAAGGGAATTTAGTTAGAATTATTGCTGGATAACGATTTAACGCCATTTTAATGTAAACAAGCTGATTACATATGAAAAAAAATTACTGATATCTGTTAAATGTTCATGATATTTGACAGCTATTTAAGTAAAAACACATTATTTTATTGTTACAAATAGATATGAATGCTCATTAAATTGTAAAAATTAGTAAAAAATTCATAAATAATTCGTATGACGTATTTATTTTGTATAACATTTTTAGTAAAACTATATTATTTCCATGGCGCGTGTAATATTTGATAATATCACCTAAATATTTAACAGTAAAGTGGCACCCGCAGTACAATTTACCAATAGAGAAACAAAACAAACGTGAAAAAGACTTACCTTAAATTAGAAATTATTATTTGTCAACAGAAATAGTTAGACCGCCATGACACTAGTTGCACTGGAAATAGTTTTTTGTTGCCATTTCTTTGTAAATTTAACAATAGCCGTTACTAAGCCATAAACCATCTTTTGGATGTCTAAGAGAATTAAAGGAGCTGGATAGTGGCCTATTGACAGCTGTCTAAGCCCTTGTACAGCTTATGTACAGCTCTTAGAATGCTCAACATCTGTTAACAAGCTACTATAATGCTCAGGGCTGGTTAATTTGGGGCCAAATTTAGAATTATGAGAACTGTGTAGCCGGATATACAGCCCTTGTACAGAAAGCACAACAGACTCGAGTTTTCAAAAATTCTGTTGTCCAGTGACTATACAGCTATGTGTGCTGCTTGGGACGACACTGATGTCCGTGACTGCCGCTGCCCCACCAACGCCAATCGCTTCCATATTTGGTAAATAATCAGTACTCAATTGGTACTAATTAGTACTCGAACAACAAAATTGGTACCTTAGTAGTTTTCGAGAAAATCGACTTTGAAGGTTGTCATGCTCCCTTCAGCAGGACCACCATGAGCACCGAAAAAGGGGGCACGCTACAGCTATTCTAAGTATACAAATAGTACCCCTCTCAGTGATTTATTTCGTAAAAAAAAAAGAATTGTAACATTTGTATTTACCGAGAAATCAACGATGATAACTTTCTCGGAATTGTTCAGCAGGACCACGACTTTGAATGTTGATTCCAAGTTAGAGAAGCTTGTCGCTTTCCTCAAACCTACATAAAAAAATAGTACCCTGCAAGATAAAATTAGTACCCAAAATTCAAACTTAGTGCTCTAGTAGTTCACGAGATATACCATGCCATTGGTGGGGTGGCGGTAGTCACGGTGCCAAATTTTCATTTCAAGATTTCCCTATTAAAAACTCTATGACTTCTTCCCAAATTTATACAAAAATTAGTAGGTACCTACTCCTAAAGAAGTTAAAGCGACTAAAAATTCAGATACCCAAGTGTTGTATTTTAAGAGAAATTAGCTCTCATTACTTTTCCATAGGTACTAAATCTCCGCGTATAACCCGACCAAATTAGGTTGTCAATGGTATTGAGCTGTTTAAGTGATGTACACTCGTGCACATAAATTTATGGAAGTTCAATATCTAAATTTTAATACAAACTGTGTATCTAAGAAAAAAAAATTATGTGCACGAGTGTAATCTCATATACAGCTCAATACCATTGAAAACTTAATTTGGTCGGGTTATACGTGAAGATTTAGTATGGAAAAGTAATCAAAGCTAATTTCTCCTAAAATACAACACTTTGGAATCTGAATTTTTGATCGCTTTAACTTCTCTAAGAGTACTAATTTTTTTATAAATTTGGGAAGAAATCGTAAGAGTTTTTAATAGGGAAATCTTGAATTGAAAATTTGGCACCGTGACTACCGCCACCCCACCAATGGCATGGTATATCTCGTAAACTACTGGAGCACTACCTTTGAATTTTGGGTAAGTACTAATTTTATCTTGCAGGGTACTAATTTTTTATGTAGGTTTGAGGAAAGCGACAAGCTTCTCTAACTTGGAATCAACATTCAAAGTCGTGGTCCTGCTGAACAATTGCGAGAAAGTTATCATCGTTGATTTCTCGGTAAATACAAATGTTACAGTTCTGTTTTTTTTTTACGAAATAAATCAGTGAGAGGGGTACTAATTATTTGTATACTTAGAATAGCTGTAGCGTGCCCCCTTTTTCGGCTTTCATGGTGGTCCTGCTGAAGGGAGCGTGACTACCGCCGAACCACCTTCAAAGTCGATTTTCTCGGAAACTACTAAGGTAGGTACCAATTTTGTTGTTCGAGTACTATTTAGTACCAATTGAGTACTAATTATTTACCAAATATGAAAGCGATTGGCGTTGGTGGTCCGGCGGAAGTTACTGTTACCATCGCGTGTACCTAGAATAGAACCTGATAAGGCTGACACAGGAGCGTGGGGAATGGCACAAGTAAAGAGAGGCCTATGCTCAGCAGTGGGTGAAGTCGGGCTGTGGATGATGATGAACCATTTCATAACATTCATAGGTAAAATATGAAATCCTGGAAAAATATTATGGGTATACATACCTACTTAGGTATAACTCTCTTACAATTTCATTAATTTTAACACGGTTAAATCCAAGCACAAATCTAGCTAGATATTAATTGGGTTTGTTTTAGAAATGGTTGGTGGACGGTCTCCAGCCGAGCAGCTGGGTGTCAGGGCTGTTCTTCCCACAAGGTCTGCTCACGGGCTCGCTGCAGTCGTACGCGCGCCGCTACCGCGTGCCCATCGACGCACTCATGTTTGACTTCTTTCCCTTGCCAATATTCCTGTCGCAAGAAGACGTTTTCAAGCAAAATAAAATGAAGAAGGTTCGTGAACTGGTGGTATTTTGGATATGGATTTGAATCGGGTCTGCCCGTCCAATTTTCAATGTTATTATTATAGATAATACATACCTAGGTATTTAATATTTATGCATGAACAGTTGAATTGCATATTTTTCTGTTGTCTTGCAGGGTGAGGAGAGGGGGCACAATGTTTACAACTTCTTACAACGACCAGAAGACGGTGTAAACATTCATGGTTTATTTATTGACGCCGGGCGCTGGAACGTGAGAAAATCTCTCCTTGTAGATCCTCTCCCAGGTCAGTAAGCTCTGCTGGCAGTCCCAAGGCCCAGATCAAATTTGGGATTAAATCAGAGATATTGAAATAAATATAACTCGACAGAAACGAATGAAAATTAAACAAGAGAAAGTTTATTGCCTTAAAAATAGTTCTGTGGCATACGAGTATATTTATACAATATTTTTCCTATTTTTATCAAAATTAAATCGTTTACTGGCTAAAAAGCTACATGAACATGAGAGCAAAATCAAGTACATCTGTTGGTTCGCATTTGCCGTATATTAACTTAAACATTAGTGGTGCCTACTGTACCTATAATGTTACGAATCAATACCTTATGCGGGTGTTCTGTGCGATAGGTCAGATGAATCCTCAATTGCCGGTGGTATGGTTCAAGCCTGTGCTGACACTACCCAAGCCTGATCCTCGGTATGAAGCACCGTTATACAAGACGTCAGAACGTGCGGGTACGTTGTCTACAACTGGACACAGCACCAACTTTGTCCTGCCCGTACTATTGCCAACGAAGCAAACACAAAGTTATTGGATTATACGGGGCACAGCTCTACTCACACAGATCACTGATTGAAACTTTCTAATATTTATATTATCTAAGCAAGCAGCATCCATAATCAGTTGGAGATCAGGGGCCCAAGTCTGCTATTTTTATAAATTCGTCATTCCAACACGATCCCACCACCATCCCATTGTCATTTTGCTAAAAGTTCGTAATCTGCTAAATTCATAATGGTTGATCATTGGTCGGTCAATGGCACAAATTATACGATACTCGTAACGAATTAAAACCAATGACTGCACAATGACGTTCTAATGGTAGGTCACTAATCAAAGGAACTATCAAATTTTTTGCAGATTACCGCATAAGGCAGTAATTCATTTTTCATTATGTACGAGATTACAATTATGGGCCATTTCTTTCAATGAAGTGTCAGTGGTTGACCATTGGAAAGTCATAATGACGCCATTATGTTAGTAGATTACCAAACTTGTCAAAATCAACAATTTATGAAATCAATGATAGACCATTCTGACACTATTGTAATAACAGACTTGAGGCCCTGGGAGTGTGTATTTTCATTGCATGAGATTTTAGATGTATTCGTGTGGTATGTATGTATATTTGATTTGTTAATTGGGGTTCAATGCGACTTAATACAAGAAGGTGGTAGGTATTCTGGTAGCCTGTGTATTTCGCTATAGGCGGGCGCAACGCGCGTAATACAAACGGGAACTCCGGCCGCGAAGAAGCGGGTATTATGGATGTGTGATTTTAAGAGAGTAGGTATTGTATTATTATTATCATTCTTATACAATTTTAGTTTTATACGTATTGTTGTACCTACATCGGTCGATAATCATGTTTTCTCGAGATTATGTATCTGTACAATAGGATAATATAGTGTGTGTGTTACCTTGTATGTATTTTATAGATGATTACAAACAAACGTAGGTACATAGTATCTATTTTGTTTTATTTCTAAAGCTCCACCGAGAGAACAGAACATCTCACCATGTGATGGGAGTTACCGCTCGGCGAAATGTTCCGTAATACAAAAATGTCTCTATAACCACGGTCACGGCTGGCTGTTGCCAGAAACAACTCGAATATTAAAACCAGTTAATTTGGTAACTTCAGCCTTTTATAAGGATTTATCTATTGGATGCAAAGTAATTAATACACATAATAAAATTATCAGAAACTGATTTATTTATTCCGGTTCAATATTATCAATTATCATACTTAAATTCTCACAATGATAAAAGAGCTTGCATAGAGTGGCCGTCAAGCGTTCCGCGTGCCGTCTGTCCCGTCAATACGGGTTTCTAAGAAAAAACGCGGGACGATTGACTGCGTGCCGCATGCGCAAGCTCTGACAGAATGTGGAAAGATTTTTTTTGTTTTTTCTAAATTAAGTCCTGCGTGGAGGCAACGTTCCAAAGTCGCTTAATATATTAACTTCAAATATTACTATCCTAAGTTTACGGCGGGCGATTTGACAGGTCCCTAGTTAACACTAAAATACGGTAAAAAGACGACACGGCGTGAAGTACGACGCTCCGGGTTTCTATTAGAATTTGTCAGAGACCTGATTTCAGAAGCCCTAAAAATATAAATTAAGTGATTTATAAACAGAGTGCACCTAATTACAGCTCCACACAGGCCTTTTATACATAAAGTCAACTTCTATTAAACGTGTGAAATAATGAATATCACAGTAGTATTTCCTTTGTATGTATGCATTGGTGTTTTAATTTCAGCAGTTCAAACATAATATATTAGACCTATAATATTAGAAAAATAAAAAGACCTAGACCGGAGTTTGATTTTACCTAAATAATGATTCACTATGTTACTCATAGAAGTGAATAATATTTATCCATTCACTTCACTGTGTTGCACTTTCAAATTCAAAGCTTGCGATGTTACTTGTCTTACTAAAATTATTAAAGTTTTAAATTAATTCAATCATTACGGCTTGAAAGTCAGTTTGGTAATATAACTAAAAATACTTGGTTTTATAAACGTTCGTTGGTCACAATAAACGTTTGTTGGTCAGAACTGAACAGCAGCAGCGACAAGCTCCGTGCGGCGCGGCGGAGCCGTGTCTGTGACGACTGTGCCGAGCCCGCGCATGTTTCGCTAAGTGCCAACTAAACGCGACATCCTATGTCACGACGATGCGTATGAACTATTGAAATCATTCTCTACCAAATACATTATTCAATAATTTAATTTTTACAGTAAACACATTACAAAAGACTGTAGTACCCTTACATTGACAAATTATCATTTATAATCTAAGAATGAATCAACGAATAATACAATATACTATTAATTATTTGTATTAAGATTTTCGTTACTGATAGAAAACTTGAGAATCAAAGTTCTTGAATTATTTTTGAAAAATAAGTGTAGTTTGTTAAATTTATGCGAAGAAAGATATTACTATAATATGATCTCAGCTTCTGGACGCGCGCTGCGTCGTTTGTCCAGTCGTACCTACTTAACCTATCTACATAAACAATAGTTTCATCAAAACATACTTCCTTTGTATTACAATTACATAATTATATTGATTAACCAACATCTCGATACAAATCAAATTGAAGCCGAATTAATTTTGAACTTCGATTGAAATATCCGAATTACATGCAAATTGAAAAATCCTGCTTAAAAGTTTAAACATCAAATCACACAACACAAGAGTAATCATTCGATCTAAATTACATAGAAAGTGAACGGAATGAACAATGTTCAGCATTGACATGTGAAAGTTCCCCCGGGAGGGCGGGAAATGCAGCGCGCGGGCGAGGCGGCGGAGCAAGGGGCGCGGGGGGCGCGAGGAGAGCGGCGGGAGGGCGCGGCGTCCCCGCCCCGTGCCCTAGTCTTCCGACATGAACGAGTTCTGCGACTTGAGCTCCTCTAGCCGTGAGATCTGCTGCCGCAGGTACATTATTCTGTAGGGGGTACATTACAAACTCGTCAAGAAAAACAAGACTTATCAACATCAAGCTATGGTGCGCCGTGATATATTGCTCTATTTATTAAATAATTCGAAGACTCCTCATACATTATTATGGCGCACATTCTTCGATCTCGCTCGCACTTTATATCGCGTCTCATGATGTAATACATACTGACTCGGACAACAGCTCAAAGTTATTACTTGAGTCATTTCTGCGTCTGTTAATTTATGTGAGCACGGCCGCCTTGCAGCAGCGCTGCTTCGAGCGCTGCGGTGCTCATACAAAAAATACAAACGGCACCATGTCAAGACATGGTACTATCCTAAATGTTTAAAGATAATATATACTTAACATGATGATTAATTGCTGAAATCCGGGGTATTGATTGTTATGTTGCAATAATTGAAAACAATAATAATGAGGATTTATGATAATCGAAATAAGGGACATCGACTTTTTCGTTGACTATACAGCAATGTCAGCAATGTCATCTAAGGGCGGTTAAACGCGGCGTCTCTTTACATACATTAATGATTGCTTTGCAGATAGTGCAGAGATGCAGTGGCTTGCTGTAAGTCATTTCTAAATATAATTAAAGTGTACTTACTTTTGTTCCTGTAAAGTGGCCCGAATTTCAGTGTGGCGTACAAGTGACCGAGAGCACTTGAGCTCAGCGGATACCCGCGTGCATTGCAGGCAACCCAGCTGGTATGCTTCCTCAGTGAACTTATTTGCCTGGCACAACAGAAAGAAAGATCATCATCATCCTCTTTGTCATCACAGATCTGTAGGCCATCCCCGCTGCTCGTAGTCCCTCGCGTGGTCTAGTTCTTTTCTTATCGCCATCCACATTGATGGAACACTGTTATTATCACATGGTATACAACGTTATTTTTAGTATATGCGAAACGTGAATATAGTTTGTTCAGAATAAGTAACTGAATCGATTCCAATAATTTTTACCACATGTTATATTTTGTCCCAAAAATATTTAAAAAAGTTTAAAAGTTGGACACCGAGCGACACTAAGTAGGTTATCCAATCTCCGCGCCGAACGGTTAGGTACCTAGGTACTATTATCAATGAGCGCAAGACGGCGCGGCGCGGGTGAGCATGTTTTTGTACGGACAAACAGGTAACTTAACATTATCAAGCTTATAACTTTGTGATTTTTCATGATACAGTTTTGAAATTTTACATAGAAATAGATTCTTTACATAGAAATACTAAAACGTGTTTCGGGTTTCGCATATTCTAAAAATAATGTTCTAGTTATGTGATAGGATTAAACTGGCAAAACGTTAGGACGTTTGTCCACCACAACCGTCATCAAGAACCGCGATTAATTCGGACCGAATTTACCACAACGTGACGGTAATCGTGAGTCCACCAAAAATGTAGACCCATAAAGAACAAAAGAGAAAAAAAAAGTAATAAAAAAACTAAAAACCCGATTGCGGTATAAAACTTAATTTAAAAAAAAAATAAAGCTAAAAACCCGATTGCGGTATAAAACTTAATTTAAAAAAAAAATAAAGCTAAAAACCCTTTATTTTGATACCCCCCGCTCGACAGGTTTAAAAAAAAATTGTTTTTGAAAACAACGGCGCCAAAAATCGGCTATTTTAATTTTTTTTAAATTTTGATATACCTGTCTCACAATTATGACGAATCTAACGGCACCTCTCAAACTGAAATCGATCAAGCAGTTTAGGCAACAAAGCGTGCCAAAGAAATACATACATATATACACTCGAAAAACATAACCCTCCTTCTGGCGCAGGCGGGTAAAAACTAGCGCAGGCTGGCTATCTCGGAGGTGGTGGACAAGTCTTGGCGTGTTTTGTCTTGCAAAACTACTTACAATCTCCACGGTCGAAACTGCAGAGCTTGGACGATTCCCTCGACTGATGGCGGCCGTCAGAAAGAAGGCGGTCGCAGTGATGTAGTGAGCGTGGAAAAGTTTCAAGTTACCTGCTTCTCTAGGATATCTGCAGGCCAGCCAGTAACGTGTGACGTCAGGTCCGAGCGCACGTAGTTTACGAGTGACGGCGTCAGCATCGGAGGTGCGTGGTGAAGTGTCCCGCCCACAACTTGCGAATAACTTCCTAGGCATTCCACTGAAACGCAAACGTACTTAATTTTCATACTGTTATAAATATTTGACTTTGGAAATATTTGCTATAAATTCATAGTGTAACCAATTATATCAATAATTTCATCATAGACAACAAACAATTAGTTCAACAATTTTCAGACTGGTTAAAGTAGACTTCTTTCATTGGGTATTGTTTAAAATGTTAAAATAATGTACTTCCCCACATACTTCAAGTGATTGAAACGAAATTTAAAGCTTGTAACGCACACTATGCAGCCAACCATTTTATAAGTTGGCGGATTACAACTCTGATAAACATGCTTGTCTTCACATTGGTGACTGCTCCACAAGGGCGCATGCATGTGTATAACAATATTATTGGAGCTACTGAAATTGTAAAACTTGTAATCTTTGCATTGTAAAAATTTATCTTTTGATGCGAATTTGACTTATGAGATTTTGAACACGGTCTGATTATGGAGCAGGAACGTGGTTACAGGAACTCGGTCTTATCAATTTTAGACCAAATGAGTTTGGATTGAACCCATTGGATTTGAATAGATGAGTAGTTGATAGACAGACAGTGAAAATTATCTGACGATACAGCAAAAAGGTTTTTAGTCAGAGGATGCCAGGTTTTGTCAATGAAGACTCATATTTCAACTCTTTCAAACCAAGCCAGCATAGTTTTCACAAGCATTGTTAAATTCATTAGTTAAATAATATTATGCAATAATAAAATAGTTGTGTTACATGCTAAAAAATTGTATGGTAAGGTACAGCCACGACCATACATATAACAGCTTGACAATAATATATGATTTCATGATTCATTCAATAATACATGACGGCAAATATATTTGTGGAAGGCATATACAAGTACCACTAATATGTGACATAGAAGGAACACCAAAACTCTCTGGCGAGAAAAGCGACATCAAAATATACGATTCTGCATCGGCTTCAAAAATATGTGTCCATGCAACATTTAGAGACATGTCATGCGCCAAATTATCATTCCATATTTGGGGTTGGGAAGTATATTGTCTTATTTTATTAATTAATGTGCACTCATTTCTGCTTCGAGAATAAAAACATATGCCTCTAGCTTCAACTCAAGTCGCTCAAGCTGTTCGGAATCAAGGGCGAACTCTCACGTACGCATTAAGCAGGCACGATCAAGCTGGTCACACGAGGACACCAGGAAGTGGCGGAATTAGACGCACTTCAGCACAATATGACCGCAATTTTAAGAAATTGGTTCCACACAGCAGTCGAGATACGGCAGCGCCTACACGCGGCGAGAGAGGTCAACGTAGGTGATCAGACAATTAGAACAAGAATAGAGGGACGGGACCTGCATGCTTAAAGACTAGTTCGAGGTTCAGAACTCCTCCGTCACCACCGTGTAGCTCGACTTCGTTGTGCTCGCGAAAACACAAATTGGACTCAAGTTCTTTGGACAAATCAATGCAGAGTGGCTTTTCGCGCTCCAGACGGCCGCGACCAAGTGCTGGGAAGGCGCGGAGAGCAGTTTCTGCCGATCACTACCAGGCAAACCGTCAGTTTTCATGGTGATTCTGTTATTATTTGGAGGAATAAGTTCGGACGCTCACACAGGGTTGGCCATAGTTGAAGGTCATTACATCAGTGCAGTACATTGAAGAGATCATCCAAGAACATGTTTTACATACATGGGGTTCATTGGTAGTTGTTGCGTGATTGCGTGGATAATTACCTCTCAGAGGCTAGATTTGCCAAATTGGAGTGGCCAGCAAGAAGCCCAGACTTGAATCATACAGAAAAGCGCTTAAAAAGCTCAACTCTCCATGATTTGAAAACCGCTCCGGTAGCTGCCTAGGACGAAATTCCCCACGTAAACATTAAGAACATCATTCAGAGCATGCCTGATGGCATTCGCATGTAGGCGGTGATCAGAGCCAGATGTAGAAACATTAATTTTTAGTAAAAATATATGAAAATTCAGGTCTCTAGTTTTGCCCATAACGAAGTTGAGGGGGTCGGAATTGGCCTGAGCTGCTTCAAGAAAAGGATGGTACGGCCGTGCCGCTTTTTGCTCGACTTGGCGGGGGCACTGCCGTGTCTCCAGATTTTTGCACTATCACCGAGAGGAGGCGTGTGTCCCAGCAGTGGGAACATTACAGGCTGATTATATGTGTTATATTTATGCTTGTGACTGTACATGATTGATCAGGGGTTTTAATATTTACAATTTAATCATTAGTTTCAACATTAATATTTCGGATATCACCTAATAATGTTACAAGTAACACTGAATCTTGAGGACTTACTTTTTCTAGGTAACGCTGTGTCTAAGTGTAGTGGTGGTGCATGTGGGTCTGTGTTCTCAGAGTGTGTCGGCGTAGGTGGTCCCGGGTCGCGGTGCGGCGTGCCCGAGCCGCTGCGGTTACCATCGCAGATGGGCGATGCCGTCGCGCCGTTATTATTGGCAGGCGGTATCGTCACCGGCGGCTGAACTGCCACGATCCGCGGTAACGCCGCAGCTAGTAGCGACCCACTCTGTAACATTCGAGAAATAATTATTAGTTATAGGGACTTGATATGTAAATTTAACAGTAACACTAGGTAGAAGAAACATACCGGTTGATTCGAGTTATCGAGTACAACAACAGGCGGAACTGCATTATTCTCTGCGTTATTCCGTACGGCAGCATTTGCTTCTCTTGCTCCATACGAATTCTCAGAGAGTGGCGTACTCCTATCCGGAGAGATATCCATGTCTTGTAATGACTGTCCATCTATTAAAAAAAAAAAGGACGGTTAACAAAGACTTTTATAAACAAAGTACTTATATCATAAAATTAAACGAATGTTTCACCTTTCCCGTCGTGTGGAGTCGCCGAATGTTTTGGTCTAGTTCGTTCATGCACTTCTTCATCTCTACTGCTATTCCAATACCTCTCGGAGGCACTATTCGTTCTTTTGCTAGATTTTTCAACTTCTCTCCTCCCTGATCTGGAACTTGATCTCTTATCCCGACCTAAACATAAATACCAGTATTTTTTAAAAGCTTTCATTTGAAACCAAGTCCATTGGATTGGTTTTAATCTGGTTATACGATTATAATTTCTGCCGCTTAGACGCTTAGCTGTGTTCAGCTTTAAAAGGGTGTTAGTGAAATTACACAGTTGAGACAAGCCGATTTGTTCCCGTTGCTTGAACCTCAATAATGACAATCATAGCGCCTGTTTATTAAAAAAATAATTGTTGCGTGTTGGGTGAGCGAGGAAAAACAATAAAAATACCGGTCATGTGCATGTCATAGGGCGCTTTCAATTCAGACGGGTGGTGCCGGTCTGCCGCCGCACCGGAGACACCGCCTGGGTTGACATCGCCGTACTGATGCCGACCGTGCGATGTACGGGCCTCGCACTGCTCTCTCGTCGCATCAACTGTATGCAAAATTAAAAAACAATCACCATGCTCAGACGACAGCCGCATTGCTCCAGTTCAGCAACAGTTCGATAGCAACAAAATTATTTTTATTCATTTTAGAGAAAGGTGGAAAGAGAGTAGGGACGCCGTTGCCCAGTAGTGGGTCATTACCAGAAAATAAAAAAATTGCTTTAGGAGTTCAATGAGAAGGTTGTTATAATTATATACATAGATACAGAACAATTATTGAGGTTTACAGATTCGTTAATAAAATTACAAAATCATTTAGTGACATGAATATTTTACTGCTACAATCCCTGACATGAATTCATCTGAGTTAAGCAGTCTCCTGTCTGTTGAACAAAATCGAATCCACTTTAAAATGGCCTCCATTTACATTTTAACTGCTTTAATGGTCGTATTTAAGGAAAGTCATACTAACTGGTGAAATTACAATAAAACTACACCGCATTGATACTGAGGTCTAATCGATTCCATTTAGATCCTATTGAGCTCCCTATTATAAACTAGCTTATAGCTGCGACTTCGTCCGGGTGAAATTTCTCCCTCCCCCTTCACCCTCTTAGTGGTGGAATTTCGAAAAGCCCTTAGTGGATACTGTGGAATTCTTTACAAAGAACACACCCTCCAAATTTAATGTCTCTTGGACCAGCAGTTTAGGCTGTTCGTTGATATATCAGTCAGTCAGGACTTTGAATTTTATACACAGGGTTATTGGTAAAATATTAACAACCTCTTAAGAGGTCATTGTACTCATCATTATGAACAACTGTTACTATGGGACCAAACCTGAAATCGTGCTGATTGTAAAAAATACCTAGCTGAAATTCCATAACTCATTATGGAATTTTACTTTATTTTATTTTAGCTGGTCTTTAGCACAGTTTGGGCTACTCTATGATCACATAGAGTAGCCCAAACTGTGCTGAAGACCAGCTTGGACGAAGTGAATGATAAATGTCAACAAGACTAACCAAGTAAATGTTTTGACAATTAAATAAAGATTCCAGGGTAGCTGAATATTTATAAATGATTTATTTATTATTTATTAAAACTATAAGCACAAGTAAAAGAAATACTGTACAAAGGCGGACTTAATACCCCGAGGCATTTTCTACCAGTCAACCTTAGGGTGATGCAGAGACAAAACATGGCAGGTGCAACAAACGGGATAAATAGCTAGGAAATGACTATAAAATACAAGAATAAATACTAATATATAGATAGATACATACATATACGAGTATATAAACAAAATCTGTGAGGAGAAAAAATATATCAGCAGAGGAGAAAACGAATCCAGCAAATCAGCGCTCATTAGGCACTTTTGACGGATATGTTCACGTGCCTTAACTTTAAAATATAACCGACTGGTTAGCGTCCTGATGTTCAGAGGGAGCGCATTTCAAAGAAAGACCGCCTGGACAAAGAAAGAAGAATGAATGAAGCCAGAACGGTGAGAAGGACATCGTAGAAGACGGGTGTTAGTGAATCGAAGAGTTTTAGCATGGGCAGAGCATAAAATATTGAATTTGGGAAGTCATGTAAGAAGGAGCAGTGGGATTGTCGAGAATAGAGAACAACGTATTCAGGGTCCTCAACTCTGCGCTGGCGAATGGCTAATCATTTTAAAAGCAGCCGATGCTCGTATACATGATACATACTTACGAAGATAGAAAACGAATCGAATGCAGTTATTGAGAAGACAGTCAAATTTATTGAGAAGATCTGCATTCAGGTCATAGTAACACACATCACCATAGTCAATTATGAGGGATATTAGGGACTGTACAATCATTGCCTTTATGTGTGAAGGAAGAAGGTTTTTCAACCGATAAGAGCGACCACAACGTTCCGGTGACTTTATTACATACAGTCGGTGCTTTCGCCAGTCAAGACAAGTGTAAGTTTCGACATGCAAACCAAGATTCTTAACATCAGAGCTGAACGGGATGACTGACTTGTCGAAGATTACAGGTGGCACAGTTAATCTATTCAGCTACCCCATGCTGTAGGGGCTGCCTACTATGATAGCCTGACACTTGGTGGGGTTAACCCCGAATCGGTGAGACCAATTTTTAACGACATCTAAATCCGATTTAGCTCCTCACATCAGCATCAGGTATGTTGTCAACACCTGCCCGGCAGTAAAGCTGCAAGTCGTCAGCATAAAGATGATACGCAGTTCGAAGCTCGGTAGAAATGAGATTAATAACAACGGAACCCTAAAAACTGGTGAGTGCGAGTCGGACTCGCACACGAAGGGTTCCGAACCACAAGAAAAAACGACGAGAAAAAAAAACAGGTTTGTTGTACGGGAGCGCCCCCCTTAAATATTTATTTTATTCTGTTTTTAGTATTTGTTGTTATAGCGGCAAAAGAAATAGATCATCTGTGAAAATTTCAACTGTCTAGCTATCGCGGTTCTTGAGATACAGCCTGGTGACAGACCAGTGGCGTGCATTGGTTTTCAGAATAGGTAGGCAGGCACTAGGCCGGGTCTAGTCTAGGCAGACGCGGTGACTAATCATAAACATAAAACAAAAGTACAGGTATATTAACAAAAAAAAAGTTTTACAGCCGCCATCTTGGATTTTCATTTTGACTTTATTTTCCGCTCCAGCACCCTCGAAAAACATGAAAACGACACCCATGATGAAAAATTTAATAAAATTACAGCCGCCATCTTAGATTTTCATTTTTACCTCCCTATCAGCGACCTCAATATCCATCCCTTTCTGTCTTCGCACGGCCAAATTACGAACGAACTACAAATTACGATTTTAACTCGATTTTACTCGGTTGGTTATCCCATTCGGTTGGTAATACACCCTAAAGTAGGCATGCCTACTTTAGGGTGAAATTGCAAAGGTCGAACGCCATGGTATTACGCATGAGACATACGTATTTTTAATTTCGTCGTATTAACTTGAACGAGTAAAGACCAATGACAATGTGCGAATAATACGGGAGCCGAGTAGGCTGTCTGGCGACTGCCTACTGCCGCGCGTTTGTATGAAGATTTTTTTTTAGGGTTCCGTAGTTCCTACAAGGATCCCTTATAGTTTCGTCATGTCCATCTGTCTGTCTGTCTGTCACAGTGGCGTGCATTGCATAAAGGCATTTAAGCAGTGCCTGTACAGACAGCGAAGTCTTAGTAATAGGGTCCCGTTTTTACCCTTTGGGTACGGAACCCTAAAAATGGAGAATAAGAGAGGAGACAATATACCGCCTTGCGGGACGCTAGCTGTAAGATCACACCAATTTGACGAAGAGTCTCCAGCATAAACAGACTGCTAACGTCCCCGAAGATAAGAGAAAAACTATTCCAATACCTTCGGAGATGTAACCCTTGTGCTGGTTGATGGTTTTTAAGTAAAAACTCCGAAATGCAGTAGACAGTATATTATTAAAAACTGGCCAAGTGCGAGTCGGACTCGCACACGAAGGGTTCCGTACCACAAGGCAAATACGCCGAAAAAAACATGTTTGTTGTATGGTAGCCCCCCTTAAATATTTATTTTATTTTAATTTTATTATTTATTATTAAAGTTAAAATACAATTGAGTATTTTGTGAATATTTCAAGTGCCTACCTGTTGCCATTATTGATATCGAGCAAAAAAGAGCAAAAAAATCGCGTTTCTTGTATGGGAGCCCCCCTTAAATATTTATTTTATTTTGTTTTTAGTATTTGTTGTTATAGCGGCAACAGAAATACATCATCTGTGAAAATTTCAACTGTCTAGCTATCGCGGTTCTTGAGATACAGCCTGGTGACAGACAGACGGACAGACGGACAGACGGACAGACGGACAGACAGCGAAGTCTTAGTAATAGGGTCCCGTTTTTACCCTTTGGGTACGGAACCCTAAAAAAGAATCATAAGATAGAAAAGGATGGATAAAAGGACTTCGTGACTGACGGTATTAAAAGCATTGGAATAATCATTATTTTAAGCAAGTACTGTCTCACTGCACGCCAGTAGCATCGCTGGTAAGATAAGATATAAAAATTATGCCTTAATAGACGCTACTCGTTGAAAGACCATATTTATATACAACATGTCCCAAAATTCAACGATAAGCCAGCACCGGAGGATAGACCTGCCCATGACTACTCGGGGAAAAAAAGAAAAAAAATATATATCTCTTTTTTTTTGAAGTTATAAAAAAAAAGAAGAAATTCTTAAAAAAGTGAGACCTTTTATGATATTTTTCACTACCATGACCACACTTTTTTAAATATTTCTGTTATTTTTTTTTATAGGCAACCTGAATAGCACTGCTATCTACCACAATTCTTAAAAAATCCAGAATACCTCTAGTTTTTTCACGTAAATTAATGAAACTTAATTTATTCCCTAAATTTTTTGAAGATTTTTACTTTTAATCAACTTTAACTCATCGTGGTGTAAAAAAAAAGTATGAACACTACTATGGCAAGTTTTTTTATAAATTGACGCAACTAATCAAGATTCCAAAATGGTATAATACTCTAGGAAAATCAACCACAAAAAAATTATATCCATACTAGTTCAAAACAAGAACCAAATTCCTTAAATTATAGTTGACAGTAATCACTTTCACTGCGTGCCCAAAATGGGTTCTTGTTACAATTTCTAGGAATTTGAGTGGGGCATACATACCTTAGAAGTTAGAGAGAGATAGATAGATAGAGATATTTACGTTAAAAAGAGACAACAACAGGGCAGGTAGTGGGTTCTTGTTACAATTTCTAGGAATTTGAATGGGGCATACATACCTTAGAAGTTAGAGAGAGATAGATAGACAGAGATATTTACGTTAAAAAGAGACAACAACAGGGCAGGTAGAGAAGCTGTTATTATTCTCAGAGCAAGTCAGTTCAGTACGCTCTGCTCCTTTGTTTACTGCGCACCGTTCCGTATTCAACTGACGTGGCTCTCGTACGTACTAACGACTTTTGGCTTGGCTTTTTGGACTGGAATCGATCTGCAAACTGAACTGACCTGGCATTATCTTGGACTACGATTGTGTGTTTTGTGACTACGATTGTGAGTTTTGTGATTTGGAGTTCTGGCGCATTTTGGACTGTTTAACGATCAACATGCCGCAACCATACACACCACAGGAATACGCAAATATGCACCTCATCTATGGAGAAACCCGATGCAATGCTAACGCTGCTAGCAGACTGTATCGAGAAAGGTACCCAAATGCTCAAAGATATCCTGATTATCGAGTGTTTATTAATGTGCATCAAGCGTTTTCGGAGGGTCGTATGCCATCCAGTAGGAGAAACGCTGGAAGACCTAGTTCGGATCGTGATGAAGAAGTTCTCAATGAGATAGAAAATGATTCGACTACTTCGGTACGCGCCATAGAAGAAGCTACAGGAATCCCGAAAAGTTCTGCACATCGAATTTTACAACGTCACAAGCTTCACCCATATCATTACAGGCGTGTGCAGACGTTGTTACCGCGGGACTATCCATTAAGAGTCACATTTTGCCGTGTGATGCTGCAAAGGCACAGGGAAGATCCCCAATTCCTGGACAAAATTCTATGGTCGGATGAAACAACATGCAAGAAAGATGGATATTTAAATCTACACAACCTACATAGTTGGAGCAATGAAAATCCGCACTTGATGAGACAAGACAGATCCCAATATCAATTCAAGGTTAACTTATGGACCGGCATATTAAATGGAAAAGTAATTGGGCCCTTTGAGTTACAAGGAAACTTAGATGGCAATAGTTATTTAAACTTTTTACAAAATGACTTGCAAGAATTGCTAGACGACGTGCCCTTAAATGATCTCCAAAACATGTGGCTCCAAAATGATGGTTGCCCAGCACACTATGCCCGCCCTGTGCGAGAATATTTAAATCAAGAGTATCCAGGGCGTTGGATCGGGCGACTTGGTCCTATCTTATGGCCACCTCGTTCACCCGATTTGAACCCCCTGGACTTCTTCTATTGGGGTTGTCTTAAAGACAGGGTCTACTCAAAACCCATTGCGTCATTGGACGAGCTTCGTCGAAATATCAGTCAGGCTGCGGATCATATTAATCGCAGAAGATATGCAAGACAAATAAAACGGTCATTTTTAAGGCGATGTCGTGCATGTATTATTGCTGGTGGCAAACAATTTGAACATTGGTTATAATGTTAATAAATTACATGAGAAATTGTTTGACCATTTATTTAAATATTAAACATTTTCCAAGAACTAATACTTTTTATTACCAGACCGTCATTTGGCCCCTGTTTAGAAATAATAGGAACATTTTTTTTTTTAACTTGTTTGCCTAGAGTATTATACCATTTTGGAATCTTGATTAGTTGCGTCAATTTATAAAAAAACTTGCCATAGTAGTGTTCATACTTTTTTTTTACACCACGATGAGTTAAAGTTGATTAAAAGTAAAAATCTTCAAAAAATTTAGGGAATAAATTAAGTTTCATTAATTTACGTGAAAAAACTAGAGGTATTCTGGATTTTTTAAGAATTGTGGTAGATAGCAGTGCTATTCAGGTTGCCTATAAAAAAAAATAACAGAAATATTTAAAAAAGTGTGGTCATGGTAGTGAAAAATATCATAAAAGGTCTCACTTTTTTAAGAATTTCTTCTTTTTTTTTATAACTTCAAAAAAAAAGAGATATATATTTTTTTTCTTTTTTTCCCCGAGTAGTCATGGGCAGGTCTATCCTCCGGTGCTGGCTTATCGTTGAATTTTGGGACATGTTGTATAAGCAAAATTAATTGTGCCTTACAACTTGATTATTGATAGTCGGGTACCACGAACGAGCCGGTACCTGTTCGCGTGGAGTTTATCGACAAACAACTCGCCGTCATTGTGCATCCTTACATTGGACAGATCATCCTTACATTGGACAGATAAAGCACCCGCATTAAAATAGCCTATACGAGAGGTGATCTTTAAATGTACATCGGCGTATCCTGGGGAGTGAGGCCCACAATCACTTTCCATACTGGCTAATGTCACACCATGCCATGTTGCCATAAGTTACTCTTATACGGCAAAACATAGCATAAAACAATAGTGACATACTGTATCCATTATTAACAATAATAATAAACATTAGTGACCAGCATCCTAATTGCGTAACACACTGCCAATCTCAATCTGAATATTTTTGAAGGATATTGCTGATCCATTGCTTCACATGTTCGAAAAATTTGTCTGCTCAACAACGTATTACGTAAATAACGCAATGAATGTTGTTTACTGTCAAAATGAAACCCATTGCTAATGATAGTGTGTTGTGTGTAATGGGGCATTTATTTTACTTATGTCTGCGGGATAATTATCCCGCAGACATAAGTAAAATAAATGCCCCATTACTTGATATAGTTGATTAATTCCCTATAGTTATTTTTCGGGAAATTATTTGTATTAATAATATTATATTTATCAGAAATACAATCCTAAACACTTTGTATTACAGAATGTCCATCCATGTTGTAAAGCTTGTCTATGATAGGAATAGGACTCTCTTCAAATTATATAAGTAAGCATCAGAAATAAGTAGATGAACATAATAATTATGTGAAATTAATTATCAAAGTAATCTGTACGTTATTCTCTTAAGCATTCCTTGTGTTCCATGTACATCCCTCCAGAACCTCAACAAGGCTTTTGAGGGCTAAATTATATATGTATAATCAAAAATACACAACATTTATGATTATACATGCAGTAGCACATCCCTATACAGCCAGTTTATTAGTCAAGATGAACAAGCTTCAACCTTTATCGAATAATGGTAGTGCGTTCTTCTTTTCCTTTATATGTAAAATGAAGCTACAGTGCATTCAATGAGTACAGCTCCGTTTAGTTGTTTTGGTTGTTGATTGGTTGTTATATATTTTTCAACATACTTATCTCTTTTTTTAAGTTTGCGCCATTTTGTTAACAATACTAAATCAGGCAAACAGCATTGTATACTGACTGACTGACACAAACGCGTACAACCTTACCTACTGGGACTAGGAACATGAAATTTTGCACAAGGGTTTACAATGTAGGCAAGCACTAAAAGGGGGTTTTGGAAATTCGATCTATAAGGTGGGTTTAAGGGAGAATTTTGTCTGTGTGAAAAATTTTATTCCTCGAGTTAAGTTAAAAACTTCCAATTTGGCAGGAATACATTCCAAAATAAATTACACTTTTGTGTTTTTAAAACCCCTCAAAGGGTCTTAGTTTCTATGGTGAAGTAAATGGGTATTTCGAAAATCGCCTCACAGGCAGAAACCTGTAATTTCGTTATTAGGGGAGAATTTTACTATCCGTGCCCTGATTAAGTCCAAAACATGTAAACATAAACTAAATAATATGACGAAAATATCCTGAAAGAAAAGTTCATATAAAAAATATTTTTCCATTAATCAATTAAGTTTAAAATTGCCTCGAATGCGTATCTAAATATTATAATAAATATCATAATCATTCATTTTCTAAAACTACCTTGTAATGGGGGTGGAATTATTAGGGAAAATACGAATCGACGCGGACTAAGTCGCGGTCGAAGGTCTAATAGTACCAAAGACATTCAATTATTTACAATAGACGGGACATAGCGAACAAAACCGTGATCCGATACTTGTTACCTAGAAGTAACAAGTCTCTCAGTCTAGTATGGCACGCCTGCGCGTCAAGTCGCATTCGTGTCCACGAGTCACCACCAAAAGAAAAATATTTTCTAAGGAAATATGTTGAGTTGAACTATGAACGAGTTGCGCATCACGATTTTGCAAATATCGTTATAGTAAAAGGTTTATTTTCGTATGAATTATTTACATTTACTCAGTAATTAGAATTAAATAGTTTTCATAAAATAGATCTAGAAAATTTGCTAGTTTTGTAATAAACGCCCTCTATGGTTGAGTAGCTTTACTACTGCCGCGCAGAGTTGTGATATTGTTTATCGATTTTGTTATCGATAATATTTATTACTAGCTGTGCCCCGCGGTTTCACCCGCATTAATTTGAGAAAAAAAATACTAAAATAATTATATTGTTACTGTAAGAGTATTACATATAAATATTAATACACCCTCATGACCAGCCGCCTTGCGGAGTTATTATAAAACTATGATATCTCATGATATTTCTCCTAAGATATTCATTCATTAAATACAAAACAGTCAAAACGACAGTTATTCAACAAATATGTTATTTCAAGGACAATAAATATTGTTAATTTACTACTTATCGTTTCATGTACCCATTTCACCTTTCATTTACCCATTTTACCTTTTATAATAATCGGAATTTGGTCCATTACATAAGATAAATGATTTTAACTATTACGTTGTCTAAATAGACATTAAATTATCGATATTTTGAAATGTTTGATATTTTGATAATCCCTACTTGAGTAGAAAAATAGATAACAGGTGCATACGAATATGACATCTATTTCAATGAAATTAGCGTGCTAAATAGAGTAAATTTGTTACAGCGCCCTCTAGCGTTGAGTAGTGAACTCGTTGTTGTGATTATGCCGCTCTTATGTTGCTATATTTAGCTAGATGGCGTTACTGAGACATGGGATCACAGTTTTTCTATGACATTTCTTTGCATAGCCTTTCTATTGTACCTATCTTAAATCTCTTTTAGTAGTACATATAAAATGCAGTGGGCCAGTGGCTGCTTTCACTCTAAGTTAAATACAATTTTAAAAACCCTCAAGGTGATCTTTGAGGGCTTTTAAATTTGTATTTAACTGTTTAAAAAATTTGTTTTTTCTGATATATAAGTAATCACTTATTTTCTAAAACCTCAAAAGGAGCAAATATAACAACCTTATTGGGAGCTATATGTTTGAGTCAAAGTGTTATTGGGTTTTCCATTAGGAATTTCTTAGTAATAGTCCGGAGTTTGGAAGTTGGCGGTTTAATACCCCCGTGACTCGGAAAGCACGTAAAGACGTTGATCCAGCGTCTGAACTCTCCCCGGTCGTGTCGGATTGCCGTCCCATCGGACTATGAGAGTAAAGGAACAGAGAGTGCATCTGTGTTTGCGCACACACTTGTGCACTATAATATCTCCTGCGAACCTGGAACCAATCTCCATTGAGATTGGCCACCGTGACCGAAAACGGCTATGATTATGTTTGAGCCGTTTAGGGTTGAAACACTAGGGCCTTGTGATCCGAGCGCTCATCGAATATTTCGTGACATCACCAAGCTGATGGTTGATTCTGCACGTGACCAGAGAGGGCTGGCCTATTTTGAGCCCAAAAAAATCAGCATTCCCATCCAACGTGGTAATGCGTGGTAATGGTAAGAATTTTATGATGCACAACAAGCTCCTCCCTTTTTCATTATACATTATACATAATACTCGTATCCATACTAATATTATAAATTCGAAAGTAAATCTGTCTTTCTGTCTGTATGTTACCTTTTCACGCCTAAACCACTGAATGGATTTCCATAAAATTTGTCAGAGATAAATTTCATCCCAGGGAAGGACATAGGATAGTTTTTATCCCGATATTCCCACGGGATCGACACTTATGCGAGTGATACCGCGGAGCGCTTCTAGTATAATATACAGATAGTTTTTATCCCGATATTCCCACGGGATCGACACTTATGCGAGTGAAACCGCGGAGCGCTTCTAGTATAATATACAGGGTGGTCAAAAAATCGTGGATCAAACAAAATAGGGAGATAAAGGACGTCAGTTTCAACAAAAATCTTTTTACAGCGTGGCAATATTTCAATTGCCCTAAAACTTAAGAATATTTTTGTATAGAACATATTTCCTTTTACAATTAGACTAATTTAAAAATAACGTGATAATTAAAACAAACGGTGTTGTATTATTACTAGATAATGTATCAGCACTACATAAGTTCTTTTGCGGCTGTGGGTACTAAATTTCAAGAGCAATTAATTTTTTTTCAAAAACTTCTAGCATTACCAAAAATTATTTCTCACTTTGAAAGCGTTGGAAATGACCTCCTTTATCTCCCTATTTCGTTATATATATATATATAATTATATATATTTCGACCTTTGACAACCCTGTATATATGAATATTTTAGTGTTAGCTTGTAAATTATAATTAAGGCTTTTTGTTAGTAGCATTGTCTTTGTGAATACATATTTTACCAAAACAACTTAGCCTAGGTCACATCAGCGTTGTTTCTTTAATAGATGGGAATGGCTATGACAGACAACTAATAATAACATTCAAACTAAGAAAACCCTGTATTTTGAAGGATGGTGTTGTTTAGTGGCACTTAACAAAGTATTCATAATTGTGTAATATTTTGATGTGGTAACATATTTTTGAGCAGATTTAATAGTTCATTGTGAGGAGTGTTTGTGACTGTAGGATACTTATTAATTTTTATTCCAAAAAGATTTAGATTATTCATTGACAATTAATTTCGAAGCTCTTTTTTTCTAGAACTTTGTGTTACTCGTTTTTAGGGTTCCATACCCAAAGGGTAAAAAGGGGACCCTATACTAAGACTTCACTGTCCGTCCGTCTGTCACCAGGCTGTATCTTATGAACCTAGACTGTTGAAATTTTCACAGTTGATGTATTTCTGTTGCCGCTATAACAACAAATACTAAAAACAGAATAAAATAAATATTTAAGGGGGCTCCCATACAACAAATGTGGTTTTTTGCGGCGTTTTTGCCTTGTGGTACGGAACTCTTCGTGTGCGAGTCCGACTCGCACTTGGCCAGTTTTTTGTTAGCCTATGTTGTGCAAAGTCTTCCCCTTTGTTTTTTCTTTCAAACCTATGTCTGGTGCGATTTGTGGCCATAAAATAATTAGAATATATTACCTACTATAAACATTTTCCTCAGATATGCTTGATAAGAATCTGTCCTGGACAGATCAGTGTACTGTAACCCAAGCAAATTAGTATGACCATGTCTTGGATGGCTACCTCAGCAAATGGCTAGAGATGGTAACAATGTCATCTGAGGAATTTTGGTACTAAAAAAGTTTTGACATTTATGAGAATTTGCAGTGCAAACTCAAAGCATTTATTTCAATTAAACCTTGTATAGACACTTTTGAATTGTCAAAATTAAATAGTCTGTCAGTTAGTCAGAAAGTTGAAGCTAGTTTAATTACATTTAAACATTACATTAGCATTTAATTACATGTTTTTTTTAAACACTCCTAGAATTTTATGAAGGTTGGCTGTGAAATAAACCCTTAAGCCTGATTTACATGGTGCAATTTAATTGCCTGTAGTGTGCCCTTTGGCATTAGTTGAAGCAACAATAAAAGTTGCACCATCTGTACTTTTTTGTGATTCAATTCATATGGTTTAAACTTTGTTGTATGCCACAGTTAAGAAATATAAGTGTAAATAGGACTTGACCTTTCTTGATGCCATCATCATCATGATTTGTTTTCTAGATTATACCAGTAACTATTAAAGAGTTTTCACAAAAAATTAAATTAACGAAAATAGAAACCCCAGCTAGGTCTACACTGCTCAGTCAATTACAGACAGGAGAAGCATTCTCTATAAACATAATTAATAGAATTCCAATATTACATTAGCCTGATACAATCTTAAACAAAGTTTTGAGTTTTATATGAACTTGGATTAATCATGTAACAAGTTATATGTACTGTTATGATTGGTGAAAAATTACTTACAACTGAAATATTTGAAATTGAATCAATGTAACTGAACAATGTAATATTTGCGCTTTAAATTAGTGTGCAGTGCAGTTGCGGGGATGAAAAGAGTAAAAAATGTGTTGAATTTGCTAAAAAACAATTTAGGAGCTAAAAAGAGCTAGAAACTAGAAAATAATAACAAAAAAATCATAACAAAAAATAACTTACTGCTTCTGGATGAATATGTTGAATCTTTGGATGACGTTCTCCTGGAGTCCCATTCTCTAGGCTTTTCCCACTGTGACACTTCACTGATACAGTTATAATAATACTTCTTCCCTGATGAACTAATATGTTCTGACCACTCACGGCCAGAAGAAACGCTTGCTGAAGGCGCACTTCTCTTGTCATATTTACTACTCCTACTAACACTAATGTTCATGCCACTAGTCCTATTCTTTTTATCAGGTTCATTTCGCTCATGATTACTTCTTTCTCTTTCACTGTCTTTGCTACGTTCCTTCGGTGATCTGACACTATCTGAAATTACATGAAACCCAGATTAATTACATTCAAAATGGAATTGTTTAATTCAATCATTGTTTACCATAGTATTATCTGATAGTACATAAACCCATGTATTAGTTGTTCTCATTCGCTTTGTCGCACAATAATTGGTCTAGCGGTTCAATCGCAGTGCAATGCCGCATTCAGTTTAAAAATATTAATGATTCCTATAAGCATCAACTTTAACTGGTGTAACTATCATTGATTTTCATATTTGATTTGGCATAGTAAGAAAAGTTGGAATAGCAACATACAAAGCAATATGTTCAGTGTTGTATTTCTTATTTTTAAAAATATCTGAAGTATTCATTAAATAATACTTGGGTGTTTTGTATAAAAAGGATAATATTTGAAATAAACATGTAAATAGCCCAGCGTTGTAGTAAATCTTTATTTAAACAATTCTTCTATGCAATAAAATGTTAAGACTGTCATAATTACGTTTTGTATTTAGTTGAAAATGGTTTTATCCTAAGGATAAATGTTTGTTTATAAGGTTTAAACTTCCCAATACTAACTTACATTTAAACATTCAATGTGCAAGCATCTTTAACTATTATGAGCATCTGCATACATTGAGCATAGTAAAAGCAATCAGCTGTATTTACTTGTGCAATGTGTATGTGTATTCTATTCTATTCTATTTATTATATTACAATTATGAACCTCAAACTTTATTTATGAATTGTAAAATACACTTGGTAATATTAATTAATAAACAATTTTTGAAAAAGGAACTTATATGCTTTACAGAAGTATTATCTGAAAGGTAAATAAATAATCTTACCTGTATACTTATTCCTAGAGGATTTGTAGTCTCTATCTCTCTCCTTTTCAGAACCCTTCTGCAGGTAGGCATTCCTGGATGATGGATATCCTCTGTCATCAGCCACATGACTGTAGTGGTGGTGTCCATGGCCTGATTGACTGGAGTGTGTGTTGTGACCATGTGCTGACACATTACCATTAGGGGATCGAAGAGGAGTGTATCGGTTTTCAGAAGAGACATAATCATTGGCTGTCCTTCTTTCACTTTTTGAATTGTATTTCTGTTCAAAGAAAACACATTTTCAGTATTATGATTAAAAATAAGAATCAACTGTATTAATTTTATACAATTTTAGTACAAGTCTATTAGGCTAATATTTGCCCAGGTATTTTTATAACCTATTTTTTTATTCATGTGAGCATAAACAACTAGAAGGTAAACAATGATAAAAATAAAGCTCAGTGGACATAAAAATGTTTGTTTATAAGTTGAGCATCCACAAAATACAGTGAAATATCAATTTGATACCAATTCAGTCATTTAGTTGCTGGTTTATACAAGTAAACAAGCAAAGTTACATGTTGGTGTGTCATTGTCATTGTTATTAACACCATAGAAGTAAAATAGTGTTACAGTCATTTCATAAAAGAAAGTCCAATAAATGGAATATTGTCCTCTTTACAAGTACCTACTTAACATACCTATAATTCGATTATGTGAAGAATGATGAAGAAATAATTATGAATTGAAAAGAAATATTTTGCTCTATGAAACTCTTGTAATTATAATATTGGTTTCTATAGGTCAAATGTGGTTGATAAAAACAGGAAAAGAATACTCGGGATCAATTATTACGTAGAGTGGAGTACATAATTCAAGCAAGGTTTAACCATCATCTTTGGAAATGCTCCTGCATCAGTTTACAGCATGTGGAAGGGTCTTACCTGATACGGATGGGACTGATGCTTCTCAAAGTACCTGAAAACAGATAAAAATATTTATTACATTCACCTAAATTACAGCAAAACTCAAATCGGCGACCGCCATCTACAGACTGTAAAGCCGAAGCATTCAAAACCATATCATACCCATCACTTATTCGCTGAGGTTTCCTTGCATGCATTACCATCAATGCAAATGTACGATTTATTACGGCCTCAGTAATAAAATGCAAAATGAAACCACTGTCATTAAAAACAGTTTTACAGAAGGCCGTGATATATCTTGATGGACGCCATGTCACATTCAAGACACTCAAGCAAGAAAGAGTCAGTGGAGAAACGAGTGAGATAAAAAATATGTCGATGATCGACGCTTTGATGATGATAGAGGTTTTGAAGACTCTATGGTTAGTTAGTTCGTGGTTCTGAAAAACTTTTGTACAAAAAAAAATGCCGATTACTAATGTTCGAGTAGCTCGGCGCCAAACAAACAGAAAGGGGCCAAGTAAAATAATGACAGCTTGATTGATCTTCGTTGATTGTTTGTTAGACGCCATCTCAAAATTAATAACTTTAATAAATTAGGAGCTTATTTCGAATAAATGGGTTTTTTTTATTCAAATTCAAATTCATTTATTCACATTTAAATAGAGTAAATACAATCGGTGGTTCCATTGTTACATTATTTGGTCTTATATTCTATTTAGCCTTAGTATGGCATGTGAATTTTAATCATGCAAGATATTACATTAATGTCATTCATAATAAATAAAAATAATAATAATAAATAAAATATTTTACGCTTTTTTACGTTTCTTTCGGAAGGATGTCAAACGAAACTTCTTTTAAAAAAAATAAAATGAAAAGAGAAAAATCCCCTTTATAATAAAGTTCCCTTTGACAGCCTTCCGTCTCCATCATCAGATCCTCGGTTACAGTCATACCCCAGCTAAGTCTAGAGTTCTGATCACGATGAATGAGACAGCCCAAAAACGGTGGTGGAAATCTCTCGACTATCTTTCGTCTGCATCAACTCCTGGTCACTAATAATGGTGTAATATGAGCAATGTCATCAGAAAAAGAGTTTGGCACATGAATTAGAGTCTGGGAATTATCGAAACTTTTTATATGGCAACATTCAAAATTGTAGAATGTGGCCGAATAAAAAGTATCGACATTTTTAGAATACTGCATCTGCCTAGCCTTTTCCCAACTATGTTGGGGTTGGCGTCCAGTCTAACCGGATGCAGCTGAGTACCAGTATTTTACATGTAGCGACTGCCTATCTGACCTCCACAACCCAGCTACTGGGTAATACGATACCCCTTGGTAAGATCCGTAACAATTGTCAAAGATCCACGTATGACAGCCGGGATCAACGGCTTAGCGTGATTTCCGAGACTTGGAGGGGTCTTGGTATGTAAAGATGGTCACCCATCGACGGACCAACCGCGGCAAGCGTAGCTTAACCTGATACATCGATCCGTGCGGCTGGTATTACTTAGCCACAAACCCTTCACATTTTTTAGAATCCTAATGTCAGTTTTAAGTAGGTACTCTGTGGATGAATGCAACGAATGTCACCCAAACTATAGCCATTGTTTGTAATAATAATTTAATTTATTTTGGTCTGAGAATTTATTATAAAAAAAATTAATTTATAAAATAAACAATGACGTTTGAAAGTGACTAAATAGTATGTACGATGTATGTATGTATTTACCATGGAATAAAAAAACAAATACGCAAAAGAACAGCAGAAACGTGATGCTTACGTAAGGTTAATTAGCCAAGATGTGGGTATTTTTATAAAGGCCTATCTAGTATGATATATTAGTAGTACCTAGTGAGTGCAATTGTATTAGTATTAAATTGAGTAAAATTTTAAAATAGTATGTAATTTTATTACTCTAATTAAATAATAAATCGATTATCTAATTGTATCGGAGCAGAGTTATCTATGACAACACTTTGTATGACATTTTTACGACGTTTGAAAAAGAGCTGAAATGAAGGTATTCGTTCAATTCGTTGTACGACGGTTGAACTGAACACTTGTGAGAGTTAAATCCGTTTATATCACTTTTTTTTTTCATGATCATCTTTGATGAGAAGAAGAATTCGTTTACAAGAAGTGTAAAATTATCTAACCCCTATTCTTCTACTTTTTTTTGTAATTAGAGATAAATTGAGGTAAGTACTGAAACCTACTTCATGAAGTGTACAATATAAATAAATTGTTTAGTTTTGTTTTAAAATGATGTATTAAAAAAAAACCTGCCATAAAGGTTAAAGTCGGCGCGGCGATAGCAACGTCGCCATGAGCAAGGCTCAGTCAGGGCGACGTTCAGTCAATTCAGCTGGCATCAACTGAAATGGATGGTAAAGTTTGGTTGAGTAAAATAAAGTTGAAAATCGAAGTTTTATTTCACAATGCACACTTTTTCGGGTAATTATGTACGGTGACGTCACATCTAGCGATTTAAATCTTTGGAAAGAGTGAGTTCACAGTTTCTATGACAGTCAAGTCGAGTCACTGCATCATTGTGCAGAGGTGCCAAAACGAAACAGAAACGCGACTATCTTTGACACGGTAGCGGCGTATCTAACGATTTATATCTTTGCCGCTGTTATAATTTTCATGTCTGCCGTCTATACGGCTGGTCTATGCGGTAACCACTTTCTAGGAAACCGTAACTCGCAGAATACTTTTTGATAGACTGAAACCGTAGCTTTAGTGACTTGTCTACAATACGTAGAAACCAAGCAAAGCTTCAAGATACTCACCAAAACAACAAAATAAAGTTTTTCGATTTTCGGCCAGTGGGCTATTTATATTATTTCATCGTAAATTTCAAATATCCTTTACAGTAATCGAAATATTAATTTAAAATATTAGTAGTCTTAAATTCGTGGTTTTTTGCGGGGTCGATTTAGGTCTTCAGCCAGACCACAGACTAAAAAAAAAAAAGAACCAACTTCCGTTCAACTAAAGGACATTTTAGGACTATTTAATTTAATAATTTGATAATGTTACAGATTAAACGTAAATAAAAGCACAGAAAATGGACGGTAAATAAATACTTCCATTTAATTTGCTCAGAGCTTTATGAACATCTTTAAAAAATCTTTAATTTAAGAGTGATTCACTTGTATGTACAACTTGTGAACTGTTATGGCGTTTGTGTCTCGATATACACAACGCATATTCGTATCTCTTCTCTATTGTTTCATTTAAAGTATTCTACTGATGATTAATCGTTACTAAAATATGCTAATAACTTAAAAATGAAGTTTTTGTAATCCTATAGAAGCAAACAGTGAAAGCGTAGCGTTTTAAGGTTATGTTTCCATCTTTCATTGGCATTTTAGGTGGGTTCACTAAGACGGGATATCAATTGGAATATTTTTTCGAAGACAGTATCCCCAAAAGTGATGTCTGAATGAATTTCTCACGGTTTCTAGATATTCAGTCATGGTGGGAAGTGCCCAGCATCGCGTACTTTTGTTCTTTATTCAGAACTGCATTCAACCTTTTGGATTTTGACATTGAAGTAAGTAGCTACAATTTGTTTGATGGAATACTTGCTGATGCAATTGAATGAATAACGTTTTACATCCTTACTTGTGTTTTAGGAACTAGAAGAAGCTTTGTTGACTGATGGCACGGAAGAATCCGCCAGTTCTCTCCTGACTGAGTTAATAGTTCGCCTTTTGAATGGCTGTTTGGGCAACAATGACATCTCTGCCTTTAATTATCAGGTAGATCATCACCATTCGGTATGTTTATTTCGGTACACCTAAATATTGACTTATTAATTGTTTTTGTTATTTTCAGATGTACTTGAGGCGTTTGTTTAGAAGAAAATGTACTGATACAGGGAGATATAACCCATTCAATACAGACATTGATTTCCAATTTTTGCCCCTACGTACCAAGGTTGAGATATTGTATGCACTATGTGATTTTCGATTAGATGCTGATGATGTTTTCGATTTATTTAAAAACCTTGAAGCTGAAAGTTTAAGAGTTGAGCCTCTCGGGTAAGTTTTTCTAATATTTATTAACAATCTTTAACAAAATATTATTTTGAACTGTTTCTTTATCACCAAATTTGACTGTTTAGTGAACTTTTTATAAAAGACAGGTTAAAGTAACTTTTAAATTTTTACTACAGGTGGGATGATAACTATTCAGCATATTGGTATTTCTACGGCACAAGATTATATCGGGAAGACATAGTCAAGAAACAAAAAGGCAAAAATAAAAAGAAAAAAAATAAAGAGAACAAGAAACGTGGCTGGTTTTATGGTGATGATTGGCTCGATGACGAGGACACTGAACGTGTCTGGCAAGTGGTTTGTTTTACTGAAGAAGACTGGACCCACCTGACAGAGAAGTTCAGCAAGGCGACTAGCAAGGTTGAGAAAGAGTTGTACCGTTCATTATCACAAAACTTTTTGCCTGAAATACCTAGGCTTTTTCAAGAAAAGGAACGGTTACAACGAAAGAGGTGAGTTCATTTAACTTTTCATCTGTTACAGGATATCTTGATTGATGCAGCAGATTACTAATAACAGTCAAAGCATAGTGCATATTGTATGCACTATGCTTACATAAATAAAGTAAAAAGTAATTTTACTTTAATACATATTAAATGTCATCAATAAATATTTTTTTTAGTTTTCGCACTCTGTCTAATCTATAAATACATAATTACAATAAAAAATAATTTTATTTTAATATATTATATTAAATGTTAATATGTTACGTATTAAAAAGCATCAATATAATTTTTTGTTAATTTTCACACTCCAAATAATTTCATAATTTTTTACCATTTAATGCTTAATATTAAATATGAAATATTTCTATTTATATTGAGTACTCTCTATCAAATGAGAGCTATATTTCAAAAAGGGCGTAATAATATTTATTACAACAAGGAAACATAATTTTATATATAAATCTGTTTTAGAAATTAATCCTGTATTATTTATGAATTTTTTGTACAGTTAATTTTTTTACAGGCACTTTGTTTTTCTTTACTGGCATCTATCTTATCAATCAAACTATCTTGTAGTTGCTACAAACAAATATTATGTGGTACATTTTTATATTGATATTGCAATACTGTGATGCGTCCCGTGACGCGGTTCGGAGAAACAGAGCAAATCGACCCGCGCGCGAACTCGTTTTAAAATAATTTATAAGCTGTTCCACTGTTGACTTTGCGTCTATTTTGTATTTAATTATTTTTTCCATTCTTTCTCCAAGTCCCAGGATATGTATCTGTCAAATTTCATAATGATCGGTTTATAATATTAGTATGGACGTAAAGAAAACGCGCGTGTCTCCGTGTCCCGCAACCAGTCGTGTGGTGTGTTACAGTTTTGGTGAAATTTTCTAAAGTTGATAAGTCCTGAAAAAGAGCCGGGTGGTTGGTAACCATCCTAGTCACAATGTGTGATTCCCAAGACTTGCAAAAAATATATTTAACAACAAAAAACCGGCCATGTGCGTGTCGGACCACGCACAATGAAAGGTTCCGTAGTTGGAATGAATTTATCCCAAGAACAAACATAACATTGAAAATTACGTCATCTGCAAATTTAAATTGGTTGACTATTACTCATAAACTTGTAAAGCCTACTTAGCTGTGATAGTTTTCCTTTTAATTTCGTTATTATACTACTACCGTGAATTTTTTCACATAACCAAAGCAACCATTTAGCTGGAGTGGGGGGGTGGGGACACTTGACTCTAACAAAAATTAGCACTTTAAATCTAAATATTTCACAAACGAACCCTGAATCGAAAAATGGTTTTCAAAAACGCAACGCAATATTTTTGATAGACCTATCCAACGATACCCCACACCATGAAGTAGACGAGAAAAAAAACATCCCCACTTTACGTGTAGAGGAAGTACCCCAAAAAATTAGTTTTTTCAAGATTTTATTTTACCAATTTGTCGGCGCGATAAATATGTATATTCATGCCAAATTATAGCTTTCTAGTACTAAGATTCTCTGAGCTTGACTACGGAACCCTAAAAATGAGCCTTATAAAAAAATTGTGTAGTTGTGCTCAACAAGCTATTTATTTGACAATTTAATTGTTGGACACTTATTTTTTGCCTATTGATTGATTTTTAAATCTAAAACTAACTCTAGCTAGAACAAAGAGATGACATTTTTCATCATACTTCTTCTTTAGGAATCAAAGCAAAATACTTTTGCACAATAGTTTAACAAGAATTTTAAACTTCCATTTTGTGTTCTGCAAGTAATCCCTTGTAGTTAAAACCAGTACTTAGCTAATACTTAATTGATGTTGGTATTCAAAGCATTACTTTAAAATAAATTCATGAATTTGTACCTCAAATGAAAGTTTTAAGTAGACAATAAATTATATTTTCACTTCTCAAGCTGTAAAAGTTCGTCTTTATGTTGTGCATAGGCGAGATAAATCGCTTTTTATGCTCTAGTGCATAAAGTATTTTTTTTTTCTAAGACTTAAATGATCAAGCCTAACGGCTATATGCACAATAAAACGTCGCAGATTAATTAAAGTCGTTATTTTATTTAATTTACTATAATTTATATCACTTCCGTGTTTTCTATCGTTAATTTAATAAAACCAGATAAAATAGTTGTCATTTATTATTTAAAATCGCAAAGAAACATTTTTCTTTGACTTGGCACTATGAAGTACCCAATTCGAATGACACATCTTTTAAAAAAAACTTTTTAAAAGTTTCGTGGCGGGAATTAGAGATTCTTCAATTTTGCAACATTTTGGAACAGTGAAAATACTTTATGCCAGTTTCATTTTCTGGCAATCGAAGTGAAAAGCAGAGTGTATTTATAACTCAGGCATCAACAAGCCATTTTACCCCTAGATTTAACTATCTACCCTCGCATGCGGCTCGGATGGATATAAATGTCTCGGAGTGCAATGGCTTTTTTATGCATTATTTGTACAATCTGCTATATTACTATCTAACATCTAATTTCATAAAATCATAATTTTAAACCCATGTAACATTATCATAATACATTTAAATTATTATGACATAAGATAGTCAAAAAGGACACCACAGATTTTGTTGGTGAAGTGTGCCTTTATTAAAGTCATAATTATTTCAGTATTAATAATTTATTATTATTACATGCCCATGCAATTGGAAGTTAACGCTCAATCTTGCAATGCGAATTGTTGACAAACAATGTTTGATGTTTTTATTTAAAGAATACAAGAATGGAAATGCTATGCTGCTGTACATACAGCCCGATGCAAACTTTATGGCGGCTCGTTACATGAGGCGAGTCACTGCGCTATAACAAATTCACGTGTCAGTTGGGGGAGGGGTGAGGTACTGCGCAGCGAGTAGGGCATTTCAGAGCCGCCGTAAAGTTTAACGCTTACTATACAAAAGCACGATATAAAATAATAAGGGCCAGCGCACACCGACGGACGGCATGGCCGAGGATTTTAAATTAATCAATCTAAATAATAGTATTAGAGAATATAATTCAATGCTTGTGTCGAAAAGAAACGCGTTGGCGTTGGATCCGTTTATGTGCACCTGCCCTAAAGTTTTATGAGTTACTTATTAGAAATTGGTAGTGGTTAACTAGATCATTGGCTTGTATTGCTGAGCTGGCTATTGTCTGTGTTACTATGTTAAGGTCTAATGGTCTTATGTGACAATTAGTAGTGTTCTTTAACATTTCGGAATTACTAAAGGTTTCGAATTCATTGACGAAAGCATTATAATAATAACATATTGTCCCACTGAAGGGTAAAAGCCTCTTCCCTTCAGAGAAGGTACGGGCACCACGCTTGCTCAAGGCGGGTTGGTGACTTCAGACTAACTGTAAAGTCCAGGTTTCCTCACGACGTTTTTCCATCACCAATTTCAAAGCATTAAATAACAATGATTTTGATAACTACATGAATTACATTATGGGGTGGCCTTTACCCAGCTGTGGCCATGAGATGGTGTAGTTAGGTTGACAGTAACATATACATATGTACATTGTGATGTCATGTTTAGAGCTTAAATTGAGTTTGTAGAGAAAATCTTGCAAATTGAGGAATACCTATTATTATTCTTGCGACTCTTGTATCGATATCGATTTTGAATTGAGGTGGTGGGCTTATGATTAGTTTGTATTCCATTAGCTGGAAATTTTTTGATTATGCCTTGGTGTAATTTGGGTTTTCCTACCTACTAATTTCGGTCAATCTCCGACCATTTGTCGTTGATTTCTTCTCTTTGGGAGGTGATTTATAAGTAAGTTGTAAGAATGTGCATGAATACGAACTAGAAAACTATTGGAGATGAGATTAGAGATAGAAATATTGCTATGCTACACAGAACAGGAGCTGTTATGCAACATTCTGCTAAAAATGGCGGCGCCGCTCGAACTTGATACAATCTGAATAAATTATGAATGCAATAGCGGGCGACACTAGACCAAGATAATTTTAGAATATGATATCGATTTTATGGAAATGTGACGTACATCAAAGCTACAGTGGATAACTGACATAGTTATATCGATCATGGCAATAATACCTTAATTATTTCTACAGAACCGTTTTTTCAGTTTGATTGAAGCAAATTGTCAGTGTAGCTTTGAAAATTTTAAAATATCGTTTGGCGCCTTTTTTGCTTTGCTACTGGACTTTAGAAATTCAAATTTTAGCAGATGAATTATATTCTGTTCCTTTTTTAATATGATAAATATGGCGTGAGCTGAGCATACCATAATATCGAAAGTTGGATTATTATTAACTTTACTAAAACGCTGTATGCTAAGTAAGAAGCATTGAAGGATATTTTTGTTTATTTCATTCAAATTTATAAACCATCATAATATGAACAGAGTACAGAAATGTCAGAAAAAAACAAACTCTAAAAGCTATGGTTAATAAAAAAAGAAATGCTTTTGCTTATCGGTGGAGGATTTTAAGCAGCTTTATATTGTTTTAGCTTAGTTTAATTAAGTGAAATTTAGCGTGACACCGTTTGCGAAGTTAGTTTTACATGAGCATTGCTGATTCTTTGTAAAGAAAACATTTAGGTTCGAAAGTGTGGCCCGGTTGCACCAGAATTCCTGATTTTGTGACGACTAGGGCCTGAGTAATAAAAAGACAAGCAAACCCCAAGTTCTATTTGCAGTTTGAAAGCTGGCGCAACGCCTTTTTGGTTTAAATACCTACTATAACTTATTTAATTGTAGGATGATTCAGTAATTATATATATATATTTTTTTTTTGTGCTTTGAAATAGAAAAACGCATTCGCGAAAAATTGGTTATCTTTAAATATAGCGATATTATTAAAAAACATGCTTTTCTGAATAATTTATGAATTGGAGGATTGGGAGAAAGGCTTAACATATATACTCAGCTGTTGCGATGCTTTGCGTCAATTCGTAGAAGCGAATCTTCTGCTACAAATGTGCTCAAAATGGCGCCATTATCATACAGCCTCAGTGCGTACGCTTCGCTTTGATTTGAAATTTTTTTGTCTATGATAGAATTCAAGCTCTTTACTAAGCTCGTGTTTTCATTAATCTCTTAGAAAGGCGAATTGTGGCTTTACTTATAAGTCATCTATTATTAATGTTATAAAATCTTATAAGAATTATTAAAGGAAAATAGTTACGTCGCTACACTTTAGGGTACCTATTGTGTAGTGATTTATTCCTACCATGTATTATTTTGTACAGACGCCAGCACATCAAGCTACCCGAAACTGTCAAATTTTCCCAATCAACATTGAACCTTATCCTTTAGCGATAAAGTTGAAAATCTATTAAAGAAATTTGACAGATTGTAGTAGCTTGACGTGCTGGTGTCTGTACAAATTCCTGCGACTTTCTTCAAGGATAGAAGATAGTTGGCCCCATCCAGATTCGGAGAACATGTTAAAATCGCATAGCTAGGCCTACGAGGTTAGGTTAGAATAACTTGATATGAACATGATTGATATTAATTGTCGTTAGAGTACAATATTACATTTTATAATTGATTTAAGCATATTATTTTATTTATTCGGTTAGACTGGAAGCCGACCTCAACGTAGTTGTAAAAACGCTAGGCAGGTGAATGAAATTGTGTTGCAAACCACATTATGTTGTTTTGAAATCAAAATTCATTAATTTATCCAGCATTTTATAATTGATTTAAGCATATTATTTTATTTATTCGGTTAGACTGGAAGCCGACCTCAACGTAGTTGTAAAAACGCTAGGCAGATGAATGAAATTGTGTTGCAAACCACATTATGTTGTTTTGAAATCAAAATTCATTAATTTATCCAGCATTTTATAATTGATTTAAGCATATTATTTTATTTATTCGGTTAGACTGGAAGCCGACCTCAACGTAGTTGTAAAAACGCTAGGCAGATGAATGAAATTGTGTTGCAAACCACATTATGTTGTTTTGAAATCAAAATTCATTAATTTATCCAGCATTTTATAATTGATTTAAGCATATTATTTTATTTATTCGGTTAGACTGGAAGCCGACCTCAACGTAGTTGTAAAAACGCTAGGCAGGTGAATGAAATTGTGTTGCAAACCACATTATGTTGTTTTGAAATCAAAATTCATTAATTTATCCAGCATTTTATAATTGATTTAAGCATATTATTTTATTTATTCGGTTAGACTGGAAGCCGACCTCAACGTAGTTGTAAAAACGCTAGGCAGATGAATGAAATTGTGTTGCAAACCACATATGTTGTTTTGAAATCAAAATTCATTAATTTATCCAGCATTTTATAATTGATTTAAGCATATTATTTTATTTATTCGGTTAGACTGGAAGCCGACCTCAACGTAGTTGTAAAAACGCTAGGCAGATGAATGAAATTGTGTTGCAAACCACATTATGTTGTTTTGAAATCAAAATTCATTAATTTATCCAGCATTTTATAATTGATTTAAGCATATTATTTTATTTATTCGGTTAGACTGGAAGCCGATCTCAACGTAGTTGTAAAAACGCTAGGCAGATGAATGAAATTGTGTTGCAAACCACATTATGTTGTTTTGAAATCAAAATTCATTAATTTATCCATTAGTCCCATGTACAGTCATAGACTGACAAGTTTATCCTACTCGGTTAATTCTTTTTTATGTCATCTACGAGACCTATTTTACCGTCGCGGTCGTACTGCCAACAACTTGAATAAAAACTAAATTTTATAAAAAGTAGTATTTGCCCGCTTTGCGGAAAAGGAGTTTATTGAATTAAACACTGCTAACGTTTTCGTAACTCGAGTGTACATTTCTTAGTCGATAGTAGCAGTTTTTGTCTTATTTATCACGGCTGATAATAATTCTAAATCCTTTATTCCATTCCTTTATTCTGTAATACTAAACCAAGCTCGATATATTTTTAAGGTTGTTAGAGCTAGCGCCGAGAAGAACATCCAGTCGTGTTTTACAAAAAATAAAACAGAAGGAGGAGGAAACTAAACAGACTACGCATGACGTTAAAGAAGAGGAGGAAAGGAAAGAAACACCTGATCTTGCACGGGAGAATCGAGCCAAGCGGAGAAATCTCTTGAGGTATGCATTCGTTCTTCTTTTTAGGGTTCGGTACCAAAATGGTAAAAAGGAACCCTTACGGTGCGACTCAGTCTGCCCGTCTGTCACAGCTGAATATCTCAAGAACTGCTGATGCTATCAACTTTATATTTGGAATAGTTTTAGATGACGTTTGCCCAACTATTTTGCAAATAAGAAAAATTTTTTTTTTTTTTTTTGCTGAAATTGTGTCGTGGGCTTGGTCTTGGCCAAGGGCATGTGGGGTATCTTATGAAAGAGCGCTGTTTGCACATTCTCAAACATGTTTTTCTTCTTTTAGACCACATTTTTTTCGACTTTTGATGAAAATTAAAAAAAAATACCGGCAAGATTGCATAGACAAAAATCTGAAAATATTGCATTGATAGAAGTTTATGTAAAGATTATAGGAGAAATAAAACGATGTCTCTAAATAGCACACTTTTTCAAAAATCATCAACCCTTTGAGTATTAAACCAACCGGAGACGCCACGAGTACTAATATCTACGCAAATAAGTCTGTCACTTTCATCGCGGGGGACAAGGGAACGCACACAAGTAGTAATAATACACTAATGCAATTCGATCGCGTTGTTACGCACGCATACAAAACAAAAAACAAATACAAGCATAAACTATACGCACACATGTACAAACACTCAGAGACGCCTTGTCAGTGTACGAGATGACGTCATTTTTAAGTAAGCGATGCTAGTGCTTGACACTATCGATAATTTGCTGTCGATGAGTTGATGAGTTCAGCCAATATTTAAGACTGCACAAAAAAATCTTAGTGAGCCGTTTTTTACCTAGCTCTTTTTTATTTACATTTTTATCATATTTACCTACTTATCGATAAAACAGATCAATTATTCTTTTTAAGTGGGTAACATAGGATTTCAAAGTTAGTCTGTAAGGATTCATTGCCACGGTACAAGAACTACCTCAGTGGTCTTTCACCCGCTCTTGGGCGGTGCAAAATTATTAGTCAGAATAAAATACTCATAATGTCGATATCGATATTTTTTTCTTGGCTGTCACAGCCCTCGTTTTGCAACAGTGTGGCCTATTTTTAATTTAAAATTACGTATTTTCGGGATAAGTTGATCCGCAAATATTTTACAGTATTAAAGAATAACGATATAAGAGAATTGTGATAGATTTGTGGAACATAAGTTTGATATCATTAATTAATTATTTGATAATAAATTGCAATTTTTAAAGGGTTTAGTAAAAAAATATTATAAAGTAAATAAAATAATTTGCAAACAGTAATAAATAGTTATTAGAATAACAAATGCGAAATAAAAGTTTGAAATATTTGTCAAGCTCTGTAAATTACAACTTAGAAAATTACCCTAAATTAGATCTTGTACGATTTAGTGGCAACACTTATTGACCGACAATATTTCTTGGTTCTTACTAATTTATTGCGTATTATGTTGATATTAAGACAAAATAATACTTACAGATGAAAAGTAACGTTATCCTTTTGTTTACTAGATGTTTCCGATCTCTTTTTACACGAAAAAAAGGATCAAATAATTTAAAAAAACCCCAACTTAAAGAATCTAGGTAACGAGACTAAAACAGATAAATTCATTATGGCAGTCGGGGGACCTCTTAAAATAGAAGGTGTTCCACAGAATGGTCCCCTGACTTCCATATGAATTTATCTGTTTTAGTCTCGTTACCTAGATTCATTAAGTTGGGGGTTTTTAAATTATTTGATCCTTTTCCAATTACTTACATTTAATTTTATTAGGTATTTTTTTGTGTCGGAGGTTTTTTAAATTTTAAATTTAATTTTTTATTTCATGCTTTTTGTAGGGACTCCTTAATTTTTGTATTTCATTTCTATTATTTTCTTGCGTTTTAAGATTCAGGTAATTTGGTGTTTAATCAGGTTTTTTATCCGTCAAAAAATAATTATTAATGTATAGTTGAAGAATAATTTTTAAGACTAAACAGATTTTTTTGTTTTATTATATCCTTTTTCTAGTTCTTCCTTTAGTTATTCAACTTTCGTACAAGTATTTCATAGCTATTAGATATCTTAGGTATTTCAGATCTAGTTTATAAAATGGGACTGCGACACTATCTGATGTAGATATACCTACGCTTTTTAAGTAGGATAATTCCATTCGTAATAAAAATAGTCAAACTTAGTGGTCGTAGGCACGAGTCATCACTCCACTTTCCTCATCATTCTAGAGCATTAATCAGACAAAAAAATATTTTCAAGTTTTTAGTTTTCATTTCGTTAGTTAATATTCCTCATTCCCTTTCAAATATACTTAGTACACATTATTCTACTTGTCAAGCCCTTGCATTTGATACCTAATTACCTATATAAAAGGAGTTGTGAAGAAAAAATATAATTCGCAATTTTGTGGTGGCGGCCATCTTGGATTTGAAATTTGTAATAACGTATAGTATTCTACCAGTCAAGCCCTTTCATTTGATACCCATATTGAGGGAGTTGTGAAAAAAAAATGTAAATCGCCATTTTGCGGTGGCGGCCATCTTGGATTTAAATTTATTATAGTGTATCGTATTCTACTATTCAAGCCCTTTTATTTGATACCCATATTAAGGGAGTTGTGAAAAAATATGTAGTCCGCCATTTTGTGGCGGCGGCCATCTTGGACCGATTTTCCTCAAACATAGCTAAGAACACTCCCGACTAATTCACCTTTCAAACAAAAAAAACAAAATCAAAATCGGTTCATCCGTTCGGGAGCTACGATGCCACAGACACACACACACACACAGACACGTCAAACTTATAACACCCCGTCGTTTTTCGGGGGTTAAAAACACCGCAATTCATTTTTTGCAATGCGTTTTTCACTTACATTCGCTCCGCGCTACTGTGATTTGCTGAATGACGTGGAACGCGCGGCAACTAGTTTTATATAACCGCTATGACCGGCGGTCTCGTACCTTTGAAAGCGGGGATCGCCTGTCAATGGCGCCTCCAGTTGGTTTAATACTCAAAGTCATCAACCGAAATTACATTTGTTCCACTATCGGTTAAGAGATTGCGTTGACCTAAAACTGCAATATTCTGCACCGCAGTGTTACAATTCTCTGACGAATATAGGCCTCGCCGATGACAATTTAAAAAAAAAAAACGTTTTTAGGGTTCCGTATTTTTAATTAGCATGCAATAAGATTTTTAATCAAAAAATCTTATAAAAATAAATCTTGAGTATTTATAAGACTTTAAAAATTTTCCCTTAATTTGTTACACCATGTCGGCTGGAGGCCATACTTACGCTGCGTCGAAGTTACCCAACAAAGACTAACTTTGATAAAAATAATCAAATCAAATTTTGAGATTGGATTGAATAGGAGAGCAAATTTTTTTTTTAAAGAGGAAGCTGTCTTGTTCTTCATTCCATACTAACCTATTCCTTTGTTTTGGCTCTGGTTGATACTAGTCTATTTCTATCTTTTTTTTTTATCGTGGAGAAATGCTCATGCATTCTGCACTACCACGGGGAGATAGTGCAGTTATGTGGGGCTCTAACCCAGTAAAACTCTACGGTGTTATCCTGCTGCTTACGGCGGGAACACGGGCACGCGTTAGGACTCATCCGTGAACCCGTCGCGGCTGTCCGTCACCCCCAGGGGGATCGGCGTGTCTACCTGACGTAACTAATTTACCCAATAGCTTCCTTCTGCAGGTTCGTTTAACTACCTAACATAACTCGGCAGCTGACAAAAAATAATTCCGGGCAACTAAAATCTCAATTTGTTGATATGCATTGAGCAACTCCAGCTGATCAGAATAAGCCACAGCTTTATCTTCTCAATGCATTGCTGACAACTTCACTCTTTATGCCCATACGTTCAAGGATCTTTGGTCCTAAGTTGGATAGGTTGGCAGAGATCAATACTGAAATTGAAAGTAGTTGTCTCCTTCTGTGAGTCCGACATAGTCCAGAAGGAGACGGCTGTAGGGGATTGGGGGAATTCCGCTAGTCACTAATTCGAAAACCAAGGGAGGTATCGTAGTGACAGTCGCCTTGGAGCCAGGCCTCCTGGATTTATGACGTTCCCCGCAGCCAATGCCTCGCAATGGCAATGCAAAGACTGGCAGTGGGACGCATGGAGTGAATTGCCTCTGGAATATCGGCAGTATACTTAGTAATCACGCGCTACCGTAAGCTAGAGAGTGTTGCTAAGGATACCTACCATAGTGGCTTTAGCTAGATAACTCTTCGTCTAAGCCTGAGGGTGGGAGTCCATGTGGCTCTCCAACTCAAAACAGTAAAGCTCCCCCTAACATTACGTTAGATACATAATGCTGCAACCACAGAACCGTCTCGGCGTGCACGTGAGGACAGATTATTCCGTCTAAATTTATCCTTGCTTTGACTAAATGGAATGACAAGAGGGGCAATTCTCGTAATTTTAAGAGCGTTCACAGTCTGATCTCAATCTGTTAAAATTACCTTTAATTTCCCTACATTTTGACAAGTTTTTGACATTTGTTTGGCGCCGAGATGAGACTGAGACTAGATTTTGAACGTTTTAAATTAGTAGAATTGGCCTTCCGATGGCCTACTTAGGGTTTCCACAACCCAATTAAGATTCCCGATTTGTTGTTGTGAGAGTCCAAGTGTGATGTTATATGGTGCCAAGACGTGGACATCAAATTGACTCGCATTAATTCCCAATAATTGATGGCCTAGCTACAAGTTATCGGGAAATAATGGGAGTCACCAAATTGCTTTGTAAGTTATTAAGTGTAATTTGCAGTAGACAGAGTGTGTTTCTGTCTACCGAAGAACCAAGTAGTCGCTGGAGTAGCCGTTGGTCCTGTGCCTGTTCTGTTTCCCGTCGTGTCAGATTGGCATAATGAGAATGAGTGAAGAGGGAGTGCACCTGTGCCTGCGCGCACACCCCTGCACACTATAATATCTCCCTTGAGATTGGCCGCCGTGGGCGAAATACGGTCTGGAGGACTTTTTTAGTCGCTGGAGCACTATCTGTATAGTGCTGTAGTGGACATATTTGTGAATAAGATAGTTGTAACTGGGACGTAAGCCGGAAAACTAGGGCACAATATTGTGGAGCCTATGTTAGGCCGTGTAGATAATTATCGATTTGAGTTAAAATAAAGCTTCGCACGAATAGTGTGGTTCCTTATTATTATTATTCTCCATAAAACTGGCCAGTAGGTGACCCGGTGGTTCCGACATCCAACTCCAAATAATAATTGCCCCCACTCGCAACACAATTCATCATCTTCTCGTTTGTCCAGTTTCGCGTTGAAGTCCCCCATGACAAAAGTGTCGTGAGTTTTAGAGCCATGCATGGCTCTAGAAATATCGATATTCTTGGATTATCGAGCCCTCCCCCTCTTCAGACGTCAGATAACCCTACTAATCGTAATCGTAACTTGCTCAATTCTACCTCGAGTTCGGTGATCTTCTCGTCGTCGGTCCAGAGCATACGCGTGTAGTATGTTGCTAGTTCCAGTTTTCGGTGATTGAGGTAGCCATTTCTTGTCATTTTTGGGGGTATGCCATAATCGCCACGCTTGGCAGGTGGATTGGCGATCGCAGTATGGTTTTAAAAATGCATTGAGAACGCTGCTGCCCATTCCCTTAGTCGCTTTTTACGACACCCACGAGGAATAGGGTGGTGCTATTCTTAAGTCTGGCTTCACACTGAACAAGCACCCAAAGAGACGTACAACTTGCGGTACCAGTTACAACAAATATTTTTGCAGTAGGTCCATTGATATACTGTCCAGCGCTGATTTACTGGATTCGTTTTTCCCCTCTACCGATATTTTTTTTTTTTTTCTCCTCACAGTTCTTTTTGTTTATATGTATGTATGTATGTATGTATGTATCTATGTATTAGTATGTAGTCTTGTATTTTATAATCATTTGACATTTCATATGTTGCACCTACCATGTTTTGTCTCTGCATCACCCTAAGGTTGACTGGTAGAAAATGCCTCAGGCATTAAGTCCGCCTTTGTACAGTATTTCTTTTACTTGTGCATAAAGTTTTAATAAATAAATATACATAGTCTCGTTTAAATAGAATTCCGGAATTTTCGTCATTCAGAACTTCACTATACATAGTCTCGTTTAAATAGAATTCCGGAATTTTCGCCATTCAGAACTTCACTTTAATTTCAGGTCTAAATCTGTGTCGTCGGATTCATCGGAAAGTTCATCCAGTGCAAAAGAAGAAATGCCTCAGAAAGTAGCAAAGTCGTCGAAAAGCCATGACAAGCGTTCAAAAAACTCGTCTGCTACTCACAAAGGAGAACCGCCACCAGAGCCGCTCATAAAAACAGGAAGGAAAACGAACAATTCGTTGGCGTCTGCTACAGGACAGATTGTAATACCTGACAATGACGAACCTGTCAGCAGTACACGAAAAAAACTCAAGACATCTCAAATGTATTTATTTGTTATTTGGCTCTCATTATATCAATTCACTATAAACTTAGAGCTACTAACCATCTTTACTCTTTGCAGATTTGGTCAAACCGACGAGGACATACAGACTGACATGTATAAAGTTCTGAAACAATTGACTGCTCATGACGATGCATGGCCCTTCATGGACCCTGTGGAAGAGGAATATGCGCCCAATTACTACGCCGTTATCAGACGGCCGATGGATTTGCGGAAAATGGAAGAACGCCTTGACAGTGGCTATTACACTGACTTCTCTATGTTTAAAGCGGATTTTAAGCTCATTGTTAACAACTGTCGTTTGTACAATGGCCAGGATAATGGTATGTATAAAATATCTATACTCCAATATTATAAACAGGTCAAAGGAGATCAGCAATATTGGGCCCAAAATCTAAAATGCCGATATTATGTCCGGCACAACTTTGGGTTTTTTGGCTCAACTTTGTATGTAAGTTGCTCAGTGTGTCGTGTCTGATCTCCTTTGTGAGTTCGTATGTAGCGGGTAATCTTCGTAACTCCTGCTCTGATTCCGAAAATTCTTTCACTAATGGGACTCTACAGTATTGCTGAGTGTCGTAGGAAATATTTTATGTTAATACAAGAAATCACACCAAGAAGTCGCGGACAGAATCTAGTCGACTGTAATTTAATGCACGCATAATTTCTTATTGTTCGTTATTAAATAAACTCTACTTTTTTCAGAATATACTGTGATGGTAGATAATTTACAAGCTGCATTTGATCGACTGACTGAAAAATATATACATAGACTTTCATCATCTGATGAAGAAATTGCTGTTGAATACCAGTTACCAACTCCATCAAGAAAACACAAACTGAAGACGAGTGAATCTCCAAGTCACCACAAGAGAAAAAAGCGAAAGTCACATTCTGAAGGAGGTAAGATCCGCTTTAGGCTTTTAGCTATAATGCCGGCTTCACTGCTGAATGAACCTTCTTCTATAAACTATGTAGAGTCGCGAACTTAAAATGTTTATCTCATTTTATACAATTCATTTTCATGCTCAATAAGGTCTAAGATGTACACGCATTTGCCCTATTTTATTGTGGAGAATCGATCATAGGGCTGGAACATAGGACCGACGTTATTTAGGGACAAAGTGATAATTAAAAAACGAATAACATCTATGCTTATATTCTATTTCCATTTTCAGGTGAACCCAAGTCCAGTTCGTCAGACATTGTACAAGAGGAAAAGCCCGAAGAGGAAGTACCTGAACCAGAAACAAAAAAGATTAAAGAATCTCATAAAAGTAAACAAAGTAAAGGCAAGAAGAAACGCAAAGGTCATCATCGTCATGGTAAACATTCCAAAAATCACAGAAAGGACTCTCATAAATCGGACCACTCCGAATCTAAAACAAGACACAGCAAAAAACAAAAGCATGGTAAGAACAAAGACAAGGACGGAAAGAAGTCGAAACAAAAGAAGAAAAAGAGCAAACATCATGAGCCTGAGGTTGAGGAAGTTCTGAAGCGTAGTGTATCACAAGAATCCTTAGAGAGTTCTAATAGGAGTAGGAGTGCCAGCCCATTACCTTCTATTCACACACCGTCGCCGTCGCCCACTGAACTGGATCAAACTGATCCTCCTGATCAACTTGCTGATCCAGATTTTGTCAAGGATAAATACGATAAAATAAAGGAAAGAAGACGACATGCTGCCAAGGACGCATGGGAATCACTATTTGACTATAAACAAAAAACTGTTGACAAACAAAAGCAAAATATTAATATACCCGAAAAAGAGAAGAATCAAAAGCTAAGAGAAACTATTGAAAAGCTGAAAGCTAAAAATGAAAAGTATAAAGAGAGTTCTTTGTTCAATACTTTGTTCTCCTCAAGTCAAAGCAATTTAGATAATTCTGAATCAAGCAACACAAATGATTTTACTCTCAAAGATGTTGACTCTGAAGATGAATCGATAGAAAATATAAGGAATAAGTCTGTACCTAAGAAAGGTAGTAAGAAAAATTCAGCTAAGAACGAGTCTGCTTCTGAAGCGTTAGAACAAGCTGTGAAAGATATAAGCAAATGGCTTGATGATGCTCCAAAAGGATCTAATGTGAGTTCTCCGTGCGATAGTCCAGCACAAACTATTTCTACCGAAGACCACGAAAACAGCCGGCTGGACGATGAGCTTTCTCAAGGAGAAAAACCTGTCCATACTAGAAAAGAAATTTCTAGAAAACGACCTTCATCGCGTGAGCCAAAGTTGCTTAAAAGAAGAGAAATTCAAAGGACTATTGAAAGACTTCAACCAGGAAAGAGTAAAGGTAACTTGCTTACTAATTTGAGTAATAAAAATGCAGAAAAAACAGAGGAAATTCTGCCAGTTGGTCCTCAAAACAAAGTTCGTGATGCTCAAAAGGCAGAGGAATCTAGCCCTAAACTTAGCCTCGGTTCTGTTTTACCAGCTGTTGAGTTCGCTCTAGGTAATGATCACAACTTTGGGAATAATGATGAAAATAAAACAGAAGATCAAAAAGATAGTGGTAAAACAACAGAAGTTCAGAAAGAAGAGAAAACTGAAGATGCTCCTGTTGAGAAAAAACCAGAGGAAGTTGTTGTCCAGCCAAACAAAAAAGACGCTGAGGTCGAAACTGAACCGCAAATGATAACTAAACCAAATCAAGAAAAAGCTACTCCTAACCTTAGTGCGTGGTTTAAAGCTTTTGGTGCTCCCAAAAGTATTGGTCCAACTGCACCAGCTGCCAAGAAGAAACCAGATGAAGCAGATTCTGAAGAAAAAGTGCCAGAAAATGTAACCACTGATACCAAGGTCAACAGTCCTAAGAATCCAGTCAAATATGACTCTCCGACAGGGCCCGATACTCCGAATCCTGAAGGCAGAGAAAGTCCACTGCCTAATGTGGGCACAACGCCGAGACAAAGAAGAACCAGCACTGGTAGTTCTGTATCAGAGAGATCATCCTTCAGTCAGGATCTTGACTCGCCCAGACATCAAATGTCACACACTTCCCCGCTGCTACGCTCGCCCGCATCTCCGAGAACGGATGATTTCCAAAAGATTACATATCCTATAATAAACGGAACCGTGAGAGCTGGATTCTATCAAGATACAACATCGATGAAAAGCAGCCCAGAGAAAAGCTGCAGTCCACGTGAGGCTCCACAGTCTCCTTATTCGCCTTATTCCCAGCATGTTTATGCCTCAAACAATGTCACGGGTCCATCGACGCCGAATTATTTCGTGGACCATAACAAGAGTCCACTTCCTGCATATAATCAGAACCCACCTCCCTTCTTTGATAATGCAAAAACTCCAGCAACTAACAAAACCACACGTGCTCATGATGATTTCACTCCACTGCCTCCAGATTCATATCAACAAAATCAATACACCGGTCCGTTCTCGCCTGCATATACACCATACCCACAGAACTCGACAAATTATTCCCAAGTACAAAATTCGCCACAAACGTCGATATCAAATATTCCTGTCCCCACTAATTCTACACAAATAATGGCTGATCTTAAAACTGCACTGTTTCCTGTTAAAAAACGGACTTACAATGAACCAGATCATTCCCCAGTACCTCCCACCTTAAAAGCAGAAAACAAAGAAGTTACAATGGTATCAAGTAAGAATGAATACCCGAAAAATTCATCGTCTTTGCATTCAATGACTGCGACCTCAGTTGACGACATAGCATTGGCCTTAAGTGAAAAATCGGAATTGGCCAAAATGAATAGCTTACGGGAAAAAGCTTCAATGGAATTTGCCACTGAAAACAGGGAAGTAAAATATGAAATGAATGAATCATTACAGAATAACAAGAATACCATCAACATTGATTTGGATAAGCCAATTGGCATCATTAAAAAAGATAATGTCGACATGGTAAACATGGGTTATTTGAACCCTGAGATTGATCGCAGAAGCAGTAATGACACACATTCACACGAAGTTGATTACTTGCCACGAGACATATCTAAATCGAATATGAACCCACAGCAAAAGGGGTATGATGTTGATGCTATTGCTATTAATTTAGGATTAAATAGCCAACATCTGCAAAAAAGTATTGCTAAAGCTAACATGAATTCAGGAAATATACCTCCAGCACATAATCAGGCCCATAATGAAATGAATTTGAACCAAAATATTATTCATGCACATCACAACCCATACGTAGAAAGTTTAAGTGGACAGAGCGTAAGCAACTTTTCAATAAGCGACATAGACCTGGCTAACAAAAAATTGTATTCTTGTAATACCACTCCTACATCTGCTGCAATAGATTATGGCAATTGGAAAATGACAAGTCATATGCGCAAACAAGAATTGCTACCTTCTGATTATTCTACGCCCTATAGTGCCAATAATGTGGAAAAATTGAAGAATGAAATGAGTGCAATAAGTGCTAATACTATTGCTTATAATAAAAGCCTTCAGCAACAGCAGTATAATTCATATAATGTGGCCAGGCCCACATTACAAAGAACTCAGGAGTTGCAACAGAATCTTCCTGGTGAATTAAGAATACCTAATCCAAGAGGTCATCTTAAAAATGATCATATGACTACAGCATCATCGATAAGTGATACTGATGTAATTGCCAAAAATATAGACACACTTGCCAAATCTCAAAAATCTGAAAAACTTGTACAAAATCATCCATTAGTAAGTTCAAATCCGTATAAAACACCATACAGTAATCCTTCTTCACTACCCCTTGATACTTTGCGTAACTTGCCTAATATTCCTCAAATGCTAGAAAGATACACTAATGATGAGAGGTATTTGTCCAGTTTTGCAAGTAGCCAAGCAGCTTCATTATACCATGATAAATCATTTCAAATGGCGCAAATGTTTAAGCAGAGTATTTCTTCAGAAATACACCCAGTCAGCACATCTGTTAGTATATATTCCCAGCCATCCATGTCAATGAGCAAGGACAATAGTATTTACAAAACCTCCAGTGTTGCAACTTCACAAACAGACACGAAAACAAAAAATAAAAGGAAGAGAACTTCTGACGCTAAACAAACGGCACAGATCAGCCAAGCTTACCACCCTACTTCATGCGGGACAGATGTGTTATCGTCGGTGAAGTCGAGCATGATGCCTGGGAATGCGTTCAATTTTGGAACATCAACGAACATGGCTTTAAGTAGTGGGCTTTACGGAGATAATGGCAGCTTTACAATTGAAGATTTCCGCAACAGTACTGCTAATCAGCTCATGGCAGCAAACTATATGGTTGCAGCAGTTGCTCATCAGCAACGTAATAATGCCGAAGCGAATGCAGACAAGTTAGTGAAACCTGCTCATCAAAACTCGACTCATACTGCGAGCACCTTCCCTTTCATTGGTCATTCACAAGTTCGGGCAGGTTATCCCTTTGTTGGAACCGACCCGACATCGCCACTGTACCAACAGTATCTCCAGCGCCATCAGGAAGAGTTACTGAGGCAAACAGGTGCACAGATCATGAGCTTGTATCCCGGCGGCTACCCGCCGACACTCGGCGTCAGGCAGCCGTACGACATCAACCGACCTTCATGGCTCTAGAGAAGATGACAGTAGCATAGCTTCATAATGTGGAATCCTAAATAAATAATCATAAATGTGACTATTGTTATAGGAAATTGTAATTTATATTGTTTGTAGATTTAAATATTTTATGATTAATTCTTATTTACATTATTGTAATGGCAATGTTTATTTTATATCATGACAAGTTAATCTTTAATAAACTATTAATATACTTATTTTATAATAGTATTCACATAGCCTGTGATGACTTGAATGAGAGACTGCTTCTTACAAACTGTGTCAAGATAATATACAAATAGTGGAGAATCCGTTTGTCTTTCCTATATGTTTAACGAATACGATGTTATTACGTGCCCGTAGTTGCGTAGGCTATTTCCTCAAGGTTTATATGTTATCCTTTTATGGAATAGAATACGCTTTTTAGTACAATTATTGTATTGCCCATTCCATATATACTCGAATATATTTTATTAATAGTAAAATGTTGAAAGTTATAGTACATGGTAATATCTATATATATATATTAAATGGTTATCAATTAATAAAAGAAGCAGTCTTTGCAATATCACTAGGTATTTTATACTCATATAAATATTTTAATGTTAACATTATTTAATTATATTCATTAATAACAATCAATGCTTTTTAAGCTTTTTTAGCTTTAATTTACTGAACATTATTACCATTTTATAAGGTCACATGAAGTAATATTTGTTATTATATAAATTTAAATTTTACGTTATACTACTTAATTTAGATTGTTGTGTAAATATTTCACTATTTTATTTACGATCAACGTTTTTTTAGCAATTTTAAGTATTTTTCGTTAAGAAATAATTTAGTTTAAATAAAATTCATGAACCTAGTATTAAAAAATTCATATAAGAATTATTGAAAACAATTCTTCTTGTGTAAAAATAAAGATTTTGAAAATAATTGACGTGTTGATCAAGATAACTTTAGTATTCTTTACTGTACCCTTATATTACAAATGTGTATTATGGTGAATAAGTGGTAGACCGCGAAATTCAATTTTTTTTTACGTTTTTTGCAATTTGCAGGTCAGGGTCAGGTTGTATCTTGATCAAAATATGATTCGCGACAATAACAGGTTAGAAAATTATAATCATTAGAATCACTTTTTAAGTTAGATTTTGTACCATAAAAGAGATGGGTTCTTATGGTACAAATATTATAATTCTCTAAATATGTAGGTGCACTAGTGAACCGGGCGAACATGATAGCTCGCAGGTTTGCACGTTGTTCGACAGAGGTCGAAATTACACTTTTTAGGTCTTGTTGTATGTACATCATTCTACATTGCAGACTATACTCAAAAATCTTACAGTGCCCTCAGAGTCCAATTTAATAATGCATTTAGGGTGCTGTTGGGGCTGTGGCGATTCTGTAGGGTTCACTAGTGCTTCACCAAAACTCCATTGACAAATTTTTAGTTTACAACCAACGTTTCGTATACTTTTTATTTCACAAACAACTCATTCTGCAAATGTTTTATTTGATAAACACTCGCTTTACAAACATGCTTCTCTTTACAAATGTTTCCGATGACATTTAATCATTTAAACATTTTTCACTTAATATTTTGATTCTTTTGGAAAAATCACGTTTATACAAAATATCATTTTATAATACATTTTCTAAACCAGTCACAAAGTCATCATGACGGTATTTTCGCTCTTGAATCCTATGTCGACGGCGCCCCGCTTTGCAGGGCTATTTCTGTGTAAAGGGTTTAAAGTGACTTAACCGAACCTAACCTTGGAGTGCCCTCTGCTCGCTCTTGCCTTCTATGTCGACGGAGCCCCGCTACGCGGGGGGCTTTTTCCGTGTAAAGGGTTTAAAGTAACCTAACCATGTTTTCTTTTTTCTCCTCGACAGCCTTCCGTCTCCATTGTGAGACCCTCGGTAACAGTCATAACCCAAGTTCTCATCAAGATTAATTAAATATGTCTAAACACGAAGTCATCATTATCAGCCTACCACAATCCAGCGCTGAACACAGGCCTCTCCAATCAACATGGTTTTTGGCAACTGTCATCCAGTTGCTACCAGCCGCCTTTTGGAGATAGTCCCTCCAACGATAAAACAAGATGCTCCTGCAAATTTTTGAACTCTCTTGACAGTCTTCCTCCTCCATGACCTCCCATCAGACCGGATAAACTCCAAGTCTCTATTAAGTTGTTAGTGTCATCAGAAATACATTATTGTCAAGTTTCAACAGAATCGGTTCACATGTTAAAATTCAGTAGGTGAAAAATCAATCAATAATAAACCCCCCATCTACCCGTTGGGATGTTTTCTTTTTCAATTTTAAATAGACCAATATGAGTTATAAAAAATAATAAAATTGTCAAAATCGGACTACTCTGTAAAAAGTTACGCGTCATACTTTTAAAAAAATCTACTTATTAGGGTTCCGTACCAAAATGGTAAAAACGGAACCCTTATGGTGAGACTAAGTCTGTCTGTCTGTCACAGCTGGATATCTCAAGAACCACTAATGCTATCAACTTGAAATTTGGAATAGTTTTAGATGACGGTTGCCCAACTATTTTGCAAATAAGAAAGAAATAAAAATGTATGTATATTTTTTGCAACAGGGACTGAAAGGGGGTCTGAAAAATTCGAAGTGGGGCATGTGGGGTATCATAATAGGTCTTTACTTAAGAAATTGCCGTTCTGCAGTACTGGCCATTTCAAATCAAAATAATTTTTGTTTGGCTAAGAATTCTAATTTCAAATTAATTTTATTTTAAAAAATGTTTTTTTTTTCCAAAGTAGTCCTTTGTTTATTGATTAGTGTTACATTTTCATCGCATTTCAATCTTTTTCGTCATCATGGATACGTTAAAAATTCGAGTAATTATGGAATATGAGTACCGTCGTGGCCGCAACGCGGCACAAGCGGCACGCAACATCAACGACGTTTACGGAGCTAACACTACAAACCAACGCACCACCTGTTATTGGTTTGCTCGCTTCCGTTCTGGAAATTTCGACCTGAAAAATGGACCTCGCGGTCGTCCGAAGACTTTGGTCGACAATGATGAATTAAAGGCGATTGTGGAAGGTTTATACACAATCTACGGCTGAATTAGCAGCAGCTTTCGACGTTAGCGTCAAAACAATATTGGTCCATTTGCGTCAAATTGGCAAGGTAAAAAAGCTTGACAAATGGGTGCCCCACGAACTCAATGATCGCCAGCGCGAAGTACGCGTCGAGACGTTCCTTGCACTGCTCAACAGACACACAAATGAAGGAATTTTGAACCGCATTGTTACCTGCGACGAAAAATGGATTCTGTTTGATAACCGCAAGCGCTCAGCAAGTTGGTTGGATCCTGGTTCAACACCTAAACAATGCCTTAAACGAAAACTTACCCCTAGAAAAATGATGGTCACTGTTTGGTGGTCTAGCGCCGGTGTGATTCATCACAGCTTCTTACCTAACGGGGTGAGCATTACTGCAGATGTGTACTGTGAAGAACTGAACACAATGATGGAGAAGCTGGCACATCTCCAACCAGCATTGGTCAATCGCTCGTCTCCGCTGCTCCTGCACGACAACGCGCGACCTCATACTGCACAGCAGACGGTGTAAAAGTTGCAAGAACTGGGGTTGGAAGCTCTCCGTCATCCGCCCTACTCACCAGACCTTGCGCCTACAGACTACTACTTTTTCCAGATTTTGGATAACTTCTTGGCGGGAAAAAAATTCAATACCCGAGAGGCAGTACAAAATGCCTTTGAAGAATTTGTTGCCTCCCGTCGAGCTGATTTCTTTAAGAAGGGCATCAATAAACTGCCACTGCGTTGGCAAAGATGCATTGATTGCATGGGTGATTACTTCGATTAATACAAATAAAAAATACATGAAAAAAATTCGTTCAAATTTTTTCATACAAAACGGTAATTTCATAGGTAAAGACCTAATATATATATGAAAGAGCGCAGTTTGCACATTCTCAAACATTATTTTTTTTTTTTAGGCCGCATAGTTTCGACTTTTGATGAAAAATGTAAAAAAGAATACGTTCTCCCCGGGGAGTTCCCTTTGCAAACTTCAGAGATAAGGGCCCTTATCTCCGAAGTTTGCAAAGAGAAAAATCTGAAATTATTCTATGTGATAGAAGTTTATGTAAAGATTACAGGAAAAATAAAAAAGTCTCTAAACAGCACCCTTTTTCAGAAATCATCCACAAAAGTTACTTTAGTTCCACTATCGGTCAAGAGATGGCGCTGATATAAAACTTCAATATTCTACGCCGCAGTACACAGTGTTAAAATTCTCTTGACGAATATAGGCCTCGCCGATGAAAAAACATGATGGTACGGAACCCTCGGTGCGCGAGTCCGACTCGCTCTTGCCCGGTTTTTTATGTACCGTATATAAAGGAGGTGTTATCCTTTCTAGGTTTCCGTACCAAAATGGTAAAAACACTGACCTTTATTAAACAAGTTGTATAATTATACAGGTCAGTGGGTAAAAACTAAAGGAACCCTAAGGCCTCTGCCTCAAATGTTGCGGGCAGCGGGGCGGCGGCGCGGGAGCGGCGCCGGCAACGCAAACCCGTTCTCGAAACCAGCGGGCAGATCGCGCGGCACTTTAGAGGCGTAGTGTTGTGTTTGTGTCGTCGAGATATTTGTTTTTATTCGCGAACGAAATGTCTGAACAACGGCGACAACATCTTTTTGATTCAAATTTATCCCTAACGCTCGATTTATTGTGGGCAAAAGAAGAAGTGAATCCCTAAATCAGACGCGCGGGCGGTCACCGCTTGACTGGAGTGCACCGCTCGTTGCGCACCCACGCCGCCCGCTGCCGCGCCGCTGTTTTCGAGGGCCGGTCCATTTGAATTAATGCGTTAGATCCATCCGCTCCCGCCCCGCCGCCGCCCCGCTGCCCGCAAGATTCGAGGCAGAGGACTTATGGTGCGACTCAGTCTGTCGCAGCTGGATATCTCAAGAACTACTAATGCTATCAATCTGAAAATTGGAATAGTTTTAGATGACGTTTGCCCAATTATTTTGCAAGTAAGAAATTTATTTTTTTTGCAACAGGGACAAAGGGGTTCTGAAAAATTCGAAGTGGGGCTACTAGGGTATGTCGGTATCATAACATGAAAAAGCGCAGTTTGCACATTCTCAAACATTTTTTTTAGGTCGCATAGTTTTTGACTTTTGATGAAAAATACCGTTCCCCCCCTTATCACCGAAGTTTGCAAAGAGAAAAATCTGAAATAATTCTATGTGATAGAAGTTTATGTAGATTACAGGCCAAATAAAACGATGTCTTTAAATAGCACACTTTTTCAGAAATCATCAACAAGTTACATTAGTTCCACTATCGGTCAAGAGATAGCGCCGACTTAAAGTACAATATTCTACACCGCAGCGCGCAGTGTTAAAATTCTCTGGCGCAGTGTTAAAGGCCTCGCCGGTGTTTAAAAACATATTATTATGAAGGTACGGAACCCTCGGTGCGCGAGTCCGACTCGCTCTTGCTTGACGGATTTTTTTCGTTGGTTAGCTTTTGGTTAGTGTTACATGCTCTGTGGTTGGTTAAACAAAAAGCCCACACACGGCTTTATTGCAATTCCAACTAGTAATGTTCCGTCACAGAGTACTTTTTGATAGACTGTCCCGTCCTTGCAAAGTGAGTAATGTGACTCCATGTAACATTGAAATAAGGTATTAATTGGAATGATTCATGCGTCGTCGTGGGATGAGTGGCCGTGCTAGCATTATGCCAGACTTCATTTGACACTCACGATATTTTTTTTTGCTGTAGGTATACAGGGCGTCCCACGACTATGCCACATGGAGGTAAAGTACCTTGAATATTGTAGATGGAACATTTTAGTGAAAGAAGACATTATTTTAATTTAAAATACAATTTAAACTGCTTTCATAGATTTTTAAATAATTACATGGTTGAAACGGGAATCGAACCCGCTACACGAAATCAATAATTATCCTGTACCTTTATCATACCGATCGAAAGGCTTTATCATAAGGATTACACTAGTTTACACGGTTTTTGTCCTTGAAATTAAAAGTGTTTTTTTTTATCACTTGAGATATACTGAGTTTTAAAAAAAATATGAAAAAAATCCAACACGTCACATTTCCTAAATATTTATTATTTTTGACTTACAAAAAAAGGCCTACAAAAATATTAAAAAAAAATTAAAAATGAATTGCCTTAGCTTTTCTCTTGTATTTATTTGTGTCTGTTTCTCTTATAACAGACCAGCAATAATCACCTAACATGGCTTGGTCCCAGTATCCTTGATAATTTTGTTCGAAAAATTTCAAATCCTGATGAAAACGCTCTCCGTGTTCGTCGCTGACTTCTCCGAGATTTTCAGGGAAAAAATCGAGGTGCGAATGAAGGAAATGAATTTTCAGAGACATGCTGACACCCATTCGTTGAAAGTTATGTAATAAATCAGCAATTAACTGTCTGTAATTTTCACTTCTTTTGTTGCCCAAAAACTCTTTTATAACAAGTCGTACTGAATTCCAAGCAGATCTTTCAGTATCCGAAAGACTGTTTTCAAATACCTCATCTTTCAACATTTTTTTGATTTGCGGTCCGATAAAAATACCTTCTTTCAGTTTCGCCTCAGAAAGATTAGGAAAAATTGAGCACAAATACTTAAAGGCTACGCTAGTTTTATCTAAAGCCTTGACAAAATTTTTTACCAATCCTAATTTTGTGTGAAGCGGTGGCAGAATAATTGTTTGTGGGGGTATCAGATATTTATGCTTTATATTCAATTTACCAGGGCTATATTCTGTTCTAACTGGCCAGTCTATCTTTTTATAATGATCTTTTTTGGCTCGTGAATCCCACAAACAAAAAACAACAGTATTTTGTATAGCCACTTTGTAAGCCCAAAAGTAAACCCACAACTTTTAAATCACCGCAGACAATCCAGTTGTGATCTTTGTATTTAATAAGTTCAATTAATGTTGACATCGTTGCATACGTTTCCTTGGTATTTACTGCGTGACCTATCGGAATAGAGGGCTTCTTGTTGCCGTTATGTAGAAGGACTACTTTTAAACTAGTCTTCGATGAATCAACAAATAACCTCCATTCTTCTGGCTTATAAGGTTGCTGCATTTCTTTGAAAAGCCCAGCTATATCATAACAGTAACAAAATTCGTTTTCTTTCTTGAAATATTTTGTAAAACATTCACTTCGCTTACGATAAAAAGTAACTTTTGTGTTGGGAGCAAGTAACCTCCATTGTTGCAGTCTTGAACCTAGTAATTCAGCTTTGGATTTAGATAAGTTTAAATCTCTTACTAAATCGTTCAGTTCAGACTGAGTTATCATATGTGGTTCTTCATGAACATCAAACAATTCATCTGAACTTGTGTCACTTTGAATCTGATCTTCTTCATATTCCGTATTAGTCATCAATGTTGTACTGGAACAACCGGGAGGTTCTGGATCTTGCTGCTTGTCTGAGCTGTAGGTAGGTTTAGTAACCGAAGGAACATCTGCATATATAATTTTATCTTTGTTCTTCCGATTAAAACCAAATGTCTTAGTGAGACAGAAGTAACAGTCATTTTCGTGGTTGGATGGTTCCCTCCATATCATTGGCATATTAAAATTCAAAAATCTTTTTGCACCTGCAGCCCAGGAGCTTAGTGTTTTCCTACATCTTTCACAAAAAACGTGAGGAACCCATTTTTTGTCCTGGTGAGAGACCGAAATTTTGAAATAACAAAAATATGCTTCTTTAAGAGATTCCGTTATAGGATATCCTTTGTTAGATATAATAAGTTCACCACAAACGTAACAAAAACGGTCAGGATGTGCTTTACACGACCTTTTTGACATTTTAAATACAAATATTTATTTAACTGAACACTACAATGCAGCAAAACTTTAGAATGATTTCAGAACCAACTTGTGGGTAGTCTTAAAATAAAATGTGTTGATAACTTCATTCTTTGACGTAATAAAAATAAAACAAATATATGTTTGCATTTAGTTTCTGTCACTAAATAAAACGATGTGAAATTCACTGGAAGGACATGAAATTTATTTTAATTTGTAAACTAGTGTTATTTTTTGCTAAATAACATAGTGTCAGAAATAAAAGGAAGACAAAAGTAAAACAATAAATAAATTGTGAGGTAGCACAGTGAGTAAATATTGATTGCTCCAAAACTACGCTGAGATTCGTATAGAAATGAACATTACACTAAAGCCCATACTTTTTTCTACATAATCGTAGTTAAAACACAAAACTTACCGTTAAAATCGTCGAAAAACCTGCCGAAATATTTCTGAGCACGCTGAATCACTTTGAGTTTCGAAAGATTCAAAATGCCCGCTAAGCTTTAGCTGCCATAGACAATTATGCGCAGTATTGCCTGTTCTCCAAAACGAAATCCTACCTTGTTTCAAGTCTAAAGAAACTGCCAATGAAAACGGTTGCACTAAATAAGTAGCACAATTGTTTAAAATCACAATAAACAAAAAAAACAATAAGCATATTATTGCGGTTATATCCTTACACCGTCTATATTGCTCGCTATTGCTGTAGAATTCGATATTCAACCTTTATGTTATAAAGAACTTGTTCAGAAATATCCTCAAAGTTCACCCTCCAAAATTAATATGCCATTTTTTACATAATTTGTTCCCGTTTGTGGGGAAATTATTTAATTTACTCTGCTATCGAGCATTACTATGTTACTTTGAGCATTTGGCATGCTGGACAAATAACCATTTAATTTAGTATTAATTGTTGTAAAATTCTATCAGACATAGTTTTTAAGAAAAATGGTTGGAAAATTTTTGAATTTTGGTCTTTACCCATCATATATCTCCAACTAACCGTGTATGTATCAGAGGCAAGAGGGATGATTGTAAGGGCAGTGTCTACAACCATGGACCTTGAAGAACCTGAGGGGCAATTCTACTAATTTTAAAAGTGTTCAGTCTGATCTGTCAAAATTACCCTTAATGTCCATTGTCCTTACACTTTAATAAGTTTTTGACATTTGTTTGTCGCCGAGATGAGACTAGATTTTGAACGTTTTAAATTAGTAGAATTGGCCTTCAGATGTGATGTGGGCTTTGCAGATTACATAAAAGCAAACCATATATGTAGAGATTGTACAGAGGAAGTTTTTTCCAACGTTAATTTAATTTAAAATGGGCTTGTTTTTATCTTTTCAGTTTTTTTATCTTTATTTTATTTTTCTACTTACGTTTCATTCTATGATGGCCTGCTTATTCCCGTCTCGAGAAATACTTTTTAGGGTTCCGTACCCAAAGGGTAAAAACGGGACCCTATTACTAAGACTTCGCTGTCTGTCACCAGGCTGTATCTCAAGAACCACGATAGCTAGACAGTTGAAATTTTCACAGATGATGTATTTCTGTTGCCGCTATAACAACAAATACTAAAAACAGAATAAAATGAATATTTAAGGGGGGCTCCCATACAACAAACGTGTTTTTTCGGCGTTGTGGTACGGAACCCTTCGTGTGCAAGTCCGACTGGCACTTGGCCAGTTTTTAATCAATCCCTAACAAGACCAAAATTATGTTCAGTAAGTAAAAAGGAGTTTGTAGGTGGGGGATCCCAATGCTACATAAAAATATGCTAAAAACTTTGAGCTCTTTACGCTCGCTCTTTCAACCTACATTGTATTTTATCTCAGACTTCTCTGTATAAGTTGATAAAGTGACTCCATTAATGTTTGATAATCAAAACAAAACCTAAAAGCTCGAAAATTTTAGCAAACTGTTCTGTATAGGTCGACTAAGTAATTCTTATTTCTGTATAAATATAAAAAAGGAAAATATCATCTATACAAAGTGAAAAAAAATTCGACCTTTATTCATTGGATGCTCTAGCTTTTCTGTTAAAGACTAATTATCTCTCAAGAGCTTTTATGACGTTGTAATATTAAAAAATAATAATCTAGCGACAATTGTAATAATAAAAAAAATATTTTAAAGTGTGTGGATGTTATTATAAATGTGTGTGTTGTACTCCAAATAAATAAACAATAAGTAGAAGTGAAAATTCGGGCGCCAGGAGCACACACCAAACTATGCCAAGGATAGACTAACCTGCGGAAACTGGAAACTTTTAATCTTCAAGCGGGGAGTATCAATAAAAATCGACACAAAAGTTATTGAACGATTTTATTACCCGAAGGCTGCTGGTATCAACATACAAGAAAATTCCTTTCTAATATTAACAGTTGGTGTAAAACTAAGATGGAATAGAAAGTAATTCCTGTCCTGTCATTATTGCACTTTTGTCAATTTAAGTTAAGTATTATAAACCATACCATATTCCGGCGAATAATCTAACAAACCGAATGGGCAAACCCTGGTGATTTTGATCTTCGCGGGGACGTCAGGCGGTCCATGATATATGTCGGTAGGGGCTAGCGTTAAAAATTTAAGTCTTGAAGTAAAAATAAATAAGAAACGCCTCACGGCTGAAATCAAACATGAATAATGGTTAGCTGATGTTCAGCGTCGACAAAAATGCCGATCGGAATGTTTACGACCAAATGCAAATTAACTCACCGTTTCTTTTCCAAAAAAAAAGCTTTTACATCAGTAGATGAATTAATCCAAAAAATATATAAGGTTCAAAAGATCCTGAAACAAATATCGAAAACTATTAACGTCTGCCATCCAAATAGCCACGCGACAACGTGGATACGAAACCACGAAGAATTTTACCAACCTTTTTAAAAAATATGGGCAATCCCATCATGATGCCGACAAGGGCAAATCAGCTACCACATTATTTAGGGCTAGATATCGTCCTAGCCGTCAATAAATCCCGATTTATTGCGGAGCTCTCAAATCACTCCATTTTAAGCAAAGGGTTGGGTCGGAAAGTGTCAAAATCAACTGACAGCATCAAAAGAAAAAATCAGTGTGACCACTACACGACTTCCGATTCAAAAAAATGAATTTTTACATGGCAACACCACCCTGTTGCCTACAAATTAAAGCAAAGAACGCGCTATTATGTAACAGGCTTAAAAGACTCGTTACATTACATCCCCTCCCGAAAATAAAAGAAAGGAACTTTCTTTTATTAGAAAGAAATCTTCAACCAAATAAACCTGTTAAGACTGGTTTATTTTCTAATCCAAAAGAAAGAAAAAGAATCATATAAGATTCAAAGTGCAAATCAACTATGAAAATGTCAAACGACAAAATCTCAAGAATTTAATAAAAGTAAAAAAAAATGAAGATGACAAAAGGTCAAAAACGAAATAGTGAAAAACAAAAAATTATAAGTTATAAAAACTCATCAAATGAAACGAAGAGAGAAATCTCTTAGCGCTCCAAAACTCCAAAACAGTGCAGTTAGGCACTATAGCCACTGACTAAAAATTTCAAACAAATTCGGACAATTTACCAAAACAAACTACAATTTTTATAGTGCAGTTAGGCACCATCGCCACTGACTAAAAATTTCAAACCACTTGGAACAGTACAACTTTGAGTGCAGTTAGGCACTATCGCCACTGACTACTATGTCAACCGCTTCCAACTCAACCATCTCTATGAGTGCAGTTAGGCTCTATTGCCACTGACTAACTCCGTATTCAACAATCCAAAAAATTTGAAAACTCCGAACAAAAGTTTTTAAATAAAGGTGAAAGACCTTATTTAAAATACTGTTACAGGCACAACCTGCAACGAGACAAAGGAAAGCATATTGTGATCGGCTCATCACCACCGAATTCCCGAGCACAATAGCTGTAAAAGAATGTGAATGCTGTGACTGGCTCAACACTACCAATCTCCCAAACACAGACAAACACAAAAACATTGAGATCTCCAATGAGAAATCTCAATAACAAAAAAGCGAAAGCCAAAGTTTCACAATGCGACCGGCATACCACCACCGAACTTCCGAACGCAAAGGAAAAAGGATGACGAAAGTCAAAACAAAATCTCGCATCGTGATTGGAACAACAAAGTCCAACACAATGGAAAAGAGTCGAAATCAAGGTCAAAAACTACACCAAGATCCAAAAAATAATAAGGCATTTTGTAACAAAGGTTACAGAATGACCCCCAAAAAGTAAAGTCCAGGATGAACGCGTTACTAACAAAGTCAAATCCGATCATTAAAAAGAATGAAACTCCAGTAAAAATGAGAAACAAGTCTGTCAACGAACAGCACAAAATAGATTTAAAAATCGATTACTATTTATGACGAAGAGGAAATAGAATGATTTTAAACTATGAGAAAAAAAAGATTACAAAAACTTGAAATTGAATTTAAGTTTTTTAACCTCAAGGTAGAAATTACCTGAACTGTAGGGTTGTATAAGATCTCAATAAAATATAAACAGGTAGGTTACCCTTAAAAAAGAAAAATAAGATCTTAGACAATCCAACAAAAACAAACAAAACATAAAATAAGATCCTTCGATGTGAAAAATATTTGGTGTGAAAAAATTGTATTAAATTAACCAGAATGACCTAAGTTTTATTTTTAGAATGTCTCAAATTCAACAAATTTATAAGAAGTTACCTAACATACATCTTTCAAACCACCGATAACCTATCATCCATCCTCTCGTACATCACACTGTCAAAGGTGGCCTTCAAACAAAATTATCAAAATCAAGACCTAACACTTGGAAACCAAATTAAAATTTAATAATATCTTTAACATGATAACGTCCCACTGAACCTTTATTTAAATCTTTCAAAACATAAACGTTATCTGAAACCTTTTCAGTTATTTTACATTTTACAAACTTAGGTGCAAGTTTAGCTGAAAAATATGCTTGTGCATTAGATTGAAGAAAACTTCTTCTCCACACCACATCACCCACATCAAAAGAAATGACTTTCCGACCCTTATTATAATAAGCGGCATTACGCTTATACCCCTTTAACAAGTAAGCTTGAACTTTAACAAAAATATCACTAAGTGAATTAAGAGAAACTGCATAAGCATTTCTATTTGAAATTTCTAGTTGAGATAAGTTATCAACAGAACTACTAAAGTGATGTAATGACGCATCAAGAATAAGCTCCCTACCAAACATCAGAAAGTTAGGAGTAAACTCAGTAGCAAGGTTTACACTATTATTTAAAGCTAATTGAACATTGGGCAAAAAACTTGACCAAGTTCTATGATCATCTTTAACAAAACACGATATGCAGGTTTCGACCGTTTTATTATATCTCTCAACAGCATTATTTTGAGGCGTATACAAAGTATTATAAAATATTTTGGTTATATTAAAACCTTTCAAAAAATCTACAAAATGTTTTGAAGTAAATTGAGTTCCATTGTCACAAACTACTATTTTTGGACAACCAAACTTGAGAAATATTTCTTTTTCAAAATGTTTACAAATTACTCTAGTGGTAGCATTGATCATTGGAAAGAACCAGCAATATTTAGTAAAAACGTCTACGACCGAAAGTATGTATCTATGACCAGAATAAGTTTTAGGTAGAATTCCTATGATATCAACTGAGAGCATAAGCATGGGACGATCAACCTTTTTAGGATTAATCATAATACCAAAAGGTGGAGATGACAAAATGTATTGATGAATATCATTAAACATTCCCTTCCAAAAATAATGTTGTTTTAATTTCTTTAAAGTTTTATGTATTCCCAAGTGTCCATGATTAAATGATTAACAAACAGCAAGGCGAATAGCAAACGAAAAGCAAAAAATAAGTTTCAAAAAGTTAAATGTTTGAAAATAAATTCTCAAGTTTGAGGTTAATTATAAAAGTCAATGTGGGTATTCCCATAAAAAATTACTATGTTAATTTTATAGTTTTAAAAGTGCAATAATCACTTACAAGCAGTTTAAATCTAGATAAATTAAATGCACAATATTGTACTTAACAATTAGATTAAATTATTTACTTAAAAAGTTAAACTTAGTTTTTAAAATAACTTTACTGTTGAGAACAACAAAACGCAGTCTATGCTATACATTTCTGTTGGTTTTGCTAAGAAAAAACATGATATTAAACAAAATCATCAATTGTAAACACCAAACATTGTTTACAAAGATTCACCAAATTAAGTTAAGTACTACTTATGAGTCAAAAATCAAAATAAACACAAAGTTATTAAAGTAACAATGTAGAACAAACCAATGCAAACAATAGACTCATAAGTTAATTAATTAATAGTGCAATAATGACAGTATAAGGTACCAGACAAACCTACTTCATGTCCCTGTTCGCAGAGAGCCAATTGTAATATTACAAAAAATATAATCTAGCGACAATTGTAATAATAAAAAAAATATTTTAAAGTGTGTGGATGTTATTATAAATGTGTGTGTTGTACTCCAAATAAATAAACAATAAGTAGAAGTGAAAATTCGGGCGCCAGGAGCACACACCAAACTATGCCAAGGATAGACTAACCTGCGGAAACTGGAAACTTTTAATCTTCAAGCGGGGAGTATCAATAAAAATCGACACAAAAGTTATTGAACGATTTTATTACCCGAAGGCTGCTGGTATCAACATACAAGAAAATTCCTTTCTAATATTAACAGTTGGTGTAAAACTAAGATGGAATAGAAAGTAATTCCTGTCCTGTCATTATTGCACTTTTGTCAATTTAAGTTAAGTATTATAAACCATACCATATTCCGGCGAATAATCTAACAAACCGAATGGGCAAACCCTGGTGATTTTGATCTTCGCGGGGACGTCAGGCGGTCCATGATATATGTCGGTAGGGGCTAGCGTTAAAAATTTAAGTCTTGAAGTAAAAATAAATAAGAAACGCCTCACGGCTGAAATCAAACATGAATAATGGTTAGCTGATGTTCAGCGTCGACAAAAATGCCGATCGGAATGTTTACGACCAAATGCAAATTAACTCACCGTTTCTTTTCCAAAAAAAAAGCTTTTACATCAGTAGATGAATTAATCCAAAAAATATATAAGGTTCAAAAGATCCTGAAACAAATATCGAAAACTATTAACGTCTGCCATCCAAATAGCCACGCGACAACGTGGATACGAAACCACGAAGAATTTTACCAACCTTTTTAAAAAATATGGGCAATCCCATCATGATGCCGACAAGGGCAAATCAGCTACCACATTATTTAGGGCTAGATATCGTCCTAGCCGTCAATAAATCCCGATTTATTGCGGAGCTCTCAAATCACTCCATTTTAAGCAAAGGGTTGGGTCGGAAAGTGTCAAAATCAACTGACAGCATCAAAAGAAAAAATCAGTGTGACCACTACACGACTTCCGATTCAAAAAAATGAATTTTTACATGGCAACACCACCCTGTTGCCTACAAATTAAAGCAAAGAACGCGCTATTATGTAACAGGCTTAAAAGACTCGTTACAACGTACGGCTTTTCATACAAACTTTCAAGCCCTTGAATTCGAAATTAATAACTGATTTTAATGAAACTTCATACGCATAAGCACAATACAAAGATCTAAAAAGTTACTTAAGAACATTTTCGCAATATCTTATTTAAAAAAAAGATAACTGGAAATCTCTGTTTCTATGGAAAATTTAAAATCGGTCAAATTTGGCTGTAACACTACTTTTCAAAAATAGTAACTTTTTAGACCTTTGTATCCTGCTTATGCATATTAAGTTTTATTAAAATCGGTTCATTCATTTCGAAATACAAGGGCTTGAAACTTTGTATGAAATGCTGTACGTCGTCTTAAGTATATATCAATGGTTAAAAGAAAACCTACACTTCATTTATCTAGTCCACCATTGAGGTTACTGTCTGGGGGGTGTGCAGATGTGGTGTGCAGCACATGTATCAGACATAATGCCATCTAAACTGTCTACAAGTGAAATGTCACTAATAAAAACATTTATTCACTGACAAGACAATAATGTCAATTAATTTGAACTTAATTAACTTGACTCCTTCATCAAGAACTGGTCCTTAGCAGCTTTGAACAGAGAGAAGTGGAAAGAGAGTAGGGAATCCTTTGCCCTGCTGTGGGACATCACAGGCTAATAATAATAATTTAATCTTTCTGTTACCCACAGACTACAATATAATATAGGGTACCATTAGCCTGCATCATCCCATTGCTGGGCAAAAGCAGCCTCATCACTAAGTTTGGGTTATTAATTTATTTATTTCAAAAAGGTAAATACTTATAATTAATTTTTTATATAGCTTAATCTAACCTGCTGTCTCCCTACTAAATAAAACATTAATGAAGTAGAAAATATTTATTTATATTAAAACCTATTTTGGAAGAAACATTTAGAAAGCTTAAGATTAACTCAAGGGGTCAAGCAGGTCACAAAATTTAAACAAATTGTTATCACAAATACACATGACATTAATAAATACACAAATAAGAAGACAATACTTGTTAGTCTTTAGTTAGATTTAGCTTCGCTCTGCTCCTTCCTTTGTTGTACCATTTCTCTGATGTTGTCTTCACTCTCTTTCAGATTTTTCTCTAAATACTGTTTATTGTTTTCTAATTCTGTTGTACGAGCTGTTAATTGAGACTCTCGGGTTTTGAGGTTGTTCTTGACTTCGTTTAAATTTGTGAGAAGAAACATTCTGCCAACAGATTCGTAAGTTTTAGTAGCAGATGGAAATGTACTGATCTCTCGCTGAGTAATATCTACATGTTGCATGACACGCTTCAGTACATCTATTTGAGAGTCTATGATCTGAATTTTTTCACTGGTTTCTACCATTTTCACTTGCAATTCAATAAATGCTTTTTTCAATTCTAAATCCACTGGTTTAGCCATGTTTGATAATGTAATTTCGGAACTTATGGATCTCGCTTCTTCTTCAATAATGCCAATGGCGAAGTGAGGTTATTCATCTGTCATGCATTGCTGTCAATTAGAAGGAAAAATGACTATGGATTTAAAATTTTTTTTTTTTAAGTAGTAAGGAAATCCAGTAGGTGGCCTATAGTTTGCAAAAAACGGAACCTCGCTATCTGTAATGGAGTTGGAGAAAGCTTTACCTTTATGCGGCGGAGGCTTCGCGGCGCGCGGCGCGCGTGTACTAGTGAGTAAACCTTGACGTTTTTAGATCTTCTTCGAGTACAATAAGGCATTCTTTGGTGGTTTTTGTGGCAATTTTCAAATTCAATATTTTAACATTGGAAATGTTTTTTCGATCGCGTTGTTAGGGGGCCGTTTTCAGCGAAAGTGCGACATCGCTCTGGCGTCGTCAATTTTGGGGCTACGCGGGTCAATGGGGTATGAAAGAGGCGTAAAGACGATTGTTTCTCTGTGAATAGATCAGGAAGCGCACTCATAAATAAAGTCTCAAAAGGATAATAGAGTCTTAAATCAATAGTAAGTATATTGTTAAAATAAGTTGAGACCATGAAAAAAATACGACTTCATTGTTTATAGGGCCACTTACGAGCAATAATACAAAAAAAGGACTATGAAAAGGGTGGTACAGAGCCTGTCGCACGTGTCACTGTAAAAATAAAGTAAGTTGAAAATTAATGCTGCACCCCGCGGCTCGCCTTAGCGCGACTTTTATGTCTGGCGGTTGGCATGGTACTAGCCGATTGAATGGCGTCCTCGTCCTCGTTCTAGGACTGGCAAACAGATGTACTAGTTTACTCCGTAGGTACTTTCAAGTTATTGTACTCGCCAACAATCACAATAAAAATAAAAATTAATAAAATAAAATTTTAACATTCATATTTATTTTAACATTTTTATTTTTTTAATGTAATCTAAAAACGTCAAGGTTTACTCACTAGTACACGCGCGCCGCGCGCCGCGAAGCCTCCGCCGCATAAAGGTAAAGCTTTCTCCAACTCCATTACAGATAGCGAGGTTCCGTTTTTTGCAAACTATAGGCCAACTCAATACCTCGAGTGCTTTTTTTAATTTTTTCGATATCGCTTATGGTTTTTGAGATATCGTCGATTCAAGTTGAGAAGTCGCAAAAAAATCACGTAATTTTTCGTCATTTTTGCACTTTTCCGAAGAAGTTTTTGACTTTTTCAAAAATTTTTTACAGCATCTTGTAGATCTCGTCAAGACACGTCTTTTGATACCCCATTGACTCGCATTTCCCCAAAATTGACGACGCCAGAGCGATGTCGCAATTTCGCTGAAAACGGCCCCTACCAACGCGATCGAAAAAACATTTGTTGTGATGTTAAATGTTAAAATAATGGTAATCTTTTGATATAATTATATAGATAATATAGATAATAATAATCTTTTGATCCAGCCTGTCAGCGACAGCCTAACTGCCTAAGTCGAGGTTCGTACCCTACAGGGTACGAAGCTACGAACCTTGCCCCCTTAGCGTGCAGTCGCTTAGTTTGTAAGATATTCGCCCCTGCCTGGAGGCTTTGAGTTTACAGGCAACCACCAGAATAGTGCGGTAAACTAGTTACGACCTCTAAAGGTCAACTACGGGTTAGCAAGATTGTGAGACCAGAGTCTGACGACGTCGCATGATCATATTATGAGTCTCCACTTCCCCAGAGTCCAAAGGCCAATAGGCATCACACACGCGATGTCTCTAGAGACGGGCAGGACAACGTTGGTCACAATCACCTAGTGATTACATAGCTTTATAGTTGATTGTCTTTGATTTTAATTTTTTTGTTTGGCAGCATTACGTTCGTCATTCGTGCTTCTTGCATTATTTTTCTCTTGCAACCCTGCAGTTAAATTTGTGAAACCTTACTTTTTCAATCAGTTAATCGCAAATGCAAATTAATTAATTTAAAGGCTGTGTTTCAGTTATTAAATCCACCCAATGCGATGGTAAGTGGTAATATTTATAAATTAATTTAAATATATATTTTTTCCAAGTTTCATGAAAAAACAAACATCATAATGTTAGAAAGGTCATACCTCAGTGTAAGGAGCGCTAATTTAATTTGTTTAATTTATAAATTGTTGCGTTTGTATTTACATTTTAATACATATTGATTAGTTCTTTCCTAGTCAAGTTTATTGTACCGTTTATTCGTTGCTTTTCATGGATAACAAGACTATCTAATTAAAAATTGAAATTTGCTTTCTGATGATTATTTTGTTTGTTGATAAATTATGAACAGTCTTCTGTTTGTAATGATTCCGATTATTCTAATTGACAAGATTGTGCGTTAAATATTGATACATATCAATCCGACATACTTGTGATTCTTGTAAACTTAGTGTATTATCTGCTGTGTTTATCCTATAATTCATCAATATTTTTTATCACAGTAGGTACATGCCGTAGTTGGCCATCATGCCGCGGGATATTCTGAGTGATAGTTTAGCTGTCCTGAGGATAGTTGAGGTATATTTTAGCTATATCATTTTATTTTATTGTGTTCCATATGTTATTTCATAAGACTTGTTTTTTTAACAATATCACTAAAATCACAGTCCTGTGACTTCTTATTTCAGTTATATTGTGTTATTTTCCTGTGCTTATTTGTGATGTTCCAAAAAATATCCGCATTGCATCTTTCCGTAACTCATCATGATAAAAGTTATCCAATAAGAATGGACATGTTTCCTTGCAAGCTAAAGAGTATGGAATGGCAATACCAAGTTTCTTGAATCTTTTAAATATTTATCTGCAACTGTCAAATATTGCAACTGAAAAGAATGCCAAAGAGGTGTTTGGTTTGTTAATATTGTGCTAAAAAGATAATTAACACGGGATATTCCTGATTTATGGATTAGGCTGAACTTACATAAAACATTGCAATTTGTGTTAAGACCTCTCTTTCAAAATATTGCAAATTTTTACTTTGTTTGATTCTCAGATTGGCCAAACCATTGTTGGGAAATAATCAGTAGTAGCTAATTGTGCATTTTCAATGGCAAGAGGATTGCTTCTATTTAATTTGGATTTCACATTAAATAGTTACTTCTTTTGCATTTGCTGCAGCTTTCATTTTTAATCACATTGTTTTCTAAATAGCTAAGAATGAAAGGAATCAGCATTCTGATAATCTTATATTATGTAAGCATAGGTATACATATTTGAATAGCTATGCACTCTAGTAATGATAACATACAACAGGTTCTATTAAAGGTATGATATCAATTTAGCTTTTAAATATTATGATTGATTAATGATGTACTGAGATTTATGTCTTGTGACTCTGATCATTACAATGTAAATTACTATTACCATGACTATACTAACATTGCTTAAAGCTGAGTAGTGATTAGCAACTGTTTAACCATACATTTCTGATTTTTAAATAAACCCCATTATGTTTGATAAGCTGATAAACTTGAATGCTTTCATTCTTAGTGATTATAAAGAAGCTTTGTATTATTAGTCTCCTAATTATGTTGTTGACTAACAGTACACATTAAAATGCAGCATGACATTTACTCGAATAATCTGACATTGTTGCATGCAATTATTATTATCAAGGCCCTGCAAACTGTCCTAGTCAAAGAATCATGGTTGCTTTTGTATCAACATCCTAACCTATGTTTACAAACCAAACATTTGTTTATGTTATTTAACACATAACATTATAACATCACGCCTGTAATCCCTGAAGGGTTAGGCGGAGGTCCACCTATAGGTAATAGGTACTACGGGCTGGTGTCTGCAACTCCACGTCAATGCGCGTATTTTGCGTATGGGTGGGAAAATCGACTATTCGATCCACCCCAGCTCCTCAAAGAAGGCCAGCAACGCCTTGATGTTACTGACCGTCTCACGTAGGGTACCTGGGTTACCGAAGTACTTTGCCCTGTACGTGGCGATCACCGGGCTGTTTAGAAGCACATGTGCCGCTGTCTCGTCGTCCCCCATGCAGGCCCTGCACAACGGACTGTCCGTTACTCCTATGACAAAGAGGTGTTTATTGAATGACCCGTGGCCAGTTAAAGCCGCGGTAACTATACGCAGCTTTTGTTTTGTTAGACGGAGAACCTGTTTCGTGAGGCGGCCATCCAATGTGGGAAGTGCTTCCCTCGCCTGCCTGCATTCACCTTGGTCCGTCCATAGTTTATTGTGTTGCTCTCTTGTGCGTTTCCTTACCAGAGTGTGTATGTACCCGAAGGGGAGTGGCACGATGGGCTCGGGTCCCACGGGTTCCATACTCGACCCTCTTCTGGCAAGTTCGTCGGCTGCATCGTTGCCTAGCGAACCGCTGTGTCCTTTGATCCATTGAATGGTTATATTATTGAGGTTACCCACCTGGTTGAGGCGCTGGTGACACTCGTATATTAGCCCAGAGTCAGCTGTGTAACTGTTCAGCGCTTGCAGAACAGCCATGCTGTCTGAGAGTATGCGGATTGAGTGTTCCTTAACTTCCCTGGCCATAATGGCTGAAGCGGCTAGAGAGATGCCCATGCATTCTGCCTGGAACACTGTGTTGTGGACCCCCAATGGTGTGGCTATATGTATGTTGAATTCCTCCGAGAAGATTCCAGCTCCTGTGCCACTACCTGTTTTGGATCCATCCGTAAAGATTCGCAGCTCTGTAGGGCACAACCCCTCGCATAGGCGATCCTCGTGAAGCTGAATCTTGTATTTTTTATCAAACATAAATTGTTTAGGAACCCGGTCGTTTATGGCTTTCGTAATGGGGAAATCCTTATGGAGTCCCTCAAGCAGCGTGGTGTGTGGTGTATTACTCTTACCCCAGAGATTTAGTGTGTTAAGACGTACTGCCGCCATCGTCGCTTCCTGCTGTACGAACAGGTGGAGCGGCGGGATTCCCGGGATGGCTTCTACCGCTGCAGTCGGAGTAGTCCTCATACAGCCCGTAGTCGCCATGCAGGCTAGTCTTTGCATGCGTTGCAGTTTGTTGGAGGCTGTCACTAGCTTGGTGCGAGGCCACCAAACCACAGCTCCGTAGCTTATCATGGGGCGGATCACTGCAGTGTACAGCCAGAGTGTAATTTTTGGGGAAAGGCCCCACTTCTTACCTATCATTCTCCGGCACTGCCAAAAGGTTATGCAAGCCCTGTTCAGTTTGTTGTCCAGATGACTGCTCCAGTTTAACTTACTGTCTAGTGTTACACCAAGGTACTTGACTTCGTTGGCCAGCTGGAGTTCAGTATCGGAACAGTTTAGGTAGGCGAAAAGGCCCTAACGCTCGTTTATGGGTAAACATAACCGTGGTCCGAGGTCCACCTATAGTACCCCCTCATTTTGCCAGTTATTTTAAGTCCCATGTAATAGGGGGCGAGCCTATTGCCGTCAACCAGACACAAATCATGATCAATGTATGATATTTTCTTTAAAAATTGAGATGTATGGATATTTCTGGTAATTTCTCAGTAAACTAATGTTATTTAATAAGAACTGAGTTAATCTTATTTTGCCCATGATTCTTTGTCATTTATTTAATATTTACCAAGCATATTGGCTGCATAGCTTCGGTGCATAATAAATGTCGGCTTCACAAATATTGGCTTACTTTGTCCAGAAAAATTGGAAACCAGTATCAAGTCAGGGAACTTGATTGATAAGCACATTGAGCATCAATTTAAATTGTCCCTAAATTCAAAACACAACTGTCATTCTTTGTCAGTCATATGGAATATCTATCACATAGCAAATTGACATAAGGCTGATTTTTCCAATGCCAGATAATTTTATCTGAGGAATAATTTTGAATTTTTGACATACAAAATCTGTCAGACGTCAATTTTATTCCACAAAAAACGTGTGTTAGTCAGCTCTTAGTTCCCTGACTATGTATATAGGTATGCTGGAAAAGATTTCTTATGAAATAAGCATCACCTTTGTACCTATTTTTCTGTTCTGTTTTTTTTTCTTGTTTGTTTATTTAAGTAAACACTTATGTAAACACATAAATGGTAAAATAAATAAATTAAAAACAAAAGATGTTTCAGCATGAAGATGAAGAGAACTGGCCACTTGAATCCAAGCCATCATGTAAACAGAGTAATAAGAAATCCTCTAACATTCCTGTGAACAGCCAGAAGACTATAACTAAGGATGACTGTGCCTGTTATTACAACTATGGGTATGATTCATATTTGATACATCTTATTTCATCATTCTGGAGGCTGTGGAGTTGACACCAGCTGGTTATACTATAGTATTCATTCTTCTCCTGCCGTTATCCCAATTTATTTGGACTCAAAACAGCTTGCCTTCTTCTTCCACACTACTTTATTAGTCGTCATATTATCTGTAGTTACCCCCTTTCCAGCCATATAATGATTTAGACATCTTTGATACAAGTTATTTATTCAATTTATACTCTTCTAGCAGCGCCCCGCTGTTTCACCCGCATAAGTGTCGATCCCGTGGGAATATCGGGATAAAAACTATCCTCTGTCCTTCCCCGGAATGCAATCTATCTCTCTGCCAAATTTTATCGAAATCCGTTTAATGGTTTAGGCGTGAAAAAAACATACAGACAGAGTTACTTTATATATATAAAAAAATATATATAGATAAATTCAATAACTCGTAAACGCAGCTATAGTAACTGACGTAACTTTTTTATCAATGAAATATCTAATTAAGAGCAATCTTTCAGTGTCGGTCACAAGTCGCACTTTTGAGCTTTTTGGGGGAAAAAAAAGAAAAACATAAATCTGAATAAAAATTAATAACACGGTAACCAGGGGTGATACACCAAAAATAGAAACTGGAAAATATGCGCCGTAAGATACTTTATCAAACAATATTAATCAATAAAAATATCTTGATCAGATACGCTTACAGAATTTATTTAGTCTTTTCCTAGGAGAAGATCACGAAATGTAAATTGTTTTTTATAAAAAAGAAGTATTTGAAATACACACGTGGGTATCCTACTCTTGCATTTAAAATCCATTTCTTAATCGATTTATGCGATAAACAGCGGGATTTTTTCGAGTGAAATCAAATACTGTGCAGAGTTAGATTATAATTTTTTATCTTCTTAGAATACTTTCTTCTTAGGCTGATTTTAGAGTCGCGCTGACCGCACGCTGACCGTCGGCGCTGACAGCCGAAACGTATGAAACGCACGCGCTGATAGCTACGCGTTATTCTAAAACGCTTCCTAGAAGTTCATACGTTTCAAGCTGTCAGCGCCGACAGTCAGCGTGCGGTCAGCGCGACTCTAAAACCAGCCTTAGTCTTAATAGTGTTTTGTTCACACCCATAGATAATGTTTATAAATAAGGGAGATGTTGTTCTTTAACAAATGATTGTTATTGCATGCAATACAAGAGGTCATTTGAGATAATGTTATCTTTTATGTTACAATAGTTCTCAATAATAATTTACTTGTATAAATCTTCTGATGCTTCTATACAAAATGGACTATCAATACATTACACTTAAGTATATTATTAGTGCAGCCTATTTCATACTATTTAGGTTTCATACATTAGATGTGTTTCTTTCTAATTTATTCTTTTTATACAGCTGTTATAATTAAATGCATATTGAATGCTCTATCACAAAACCAAACAAGTTGACTAAAACTGGTTCAGAGTTGTTATAGTACCTACTGCAAATGGTCTGAAAGTGGTTATCTTTTTTAGTCTTATATTGTAGGCATTCATTAGGTACTTTACGGGATACTATGTTAGATGGTTATGATACTCTCATGTTTATATTAGCCATAACTACGACATAAACAACACAGTAGTAATAATACTCATCCAAGATACAATATGTATATATGTATACTTATCCTGCTTTAATATAAGTCGATCCAAATCCACTCTGCCATTATGGTGTGATTTAGTGGACTCATCAACAGGTGCTGAAATTTTCGTTGCTCACAAAAGTATTATTTTTATGCAGTCACGGTGAAAACGGAAATGGTAGGCAACATGATCCTGTCTACCAGTACAAGACAAGCAGTCTGCCGCCTGCTTCATCCATCAACCAGTCCTGGGATGAGATAGTGTGCTCAGCACTGCGCATCACTCCTGAAGATATTGCTAATCAGCTGACTCTGCTGGACTTGCCTTGTTTTAAATCTATCAGACCAGAGGAATTGACTACTTGCGGATGGAACAAACTGAACAAATTGACTGTGGCGCCCAACGTGGTAGCTTTTACTAAAAGATTTAACAGGGTAAGTAAGTTAATGATGAGTTTGCTATTTATTTGCTAATTATACTAATGAGGATCCTAGAACAAAAAACATATTTAAAAACTAACATTCAAATCTTAGATGTTTTATTTTCATATTTTTACATTTCAGTCCAAGCCATAACACAATGCAATAATATAAGTCAACATAATTGACTTCAATAATGGTTAAAGAAGTCATCTCATACAACAATGTCAGTAATTGATCATTGTAGATGATAACAATCACAATAAGTGACCTCATAAAGGGGTATTCTTACACTGTTAAGAGGCTGCAACTCGATGTAATTGATGATTATGATTTCCTGCACTGAATAGTTCACGTCCTTTCGTCTAGATCCAGTTATTAGAAGACTAAGCAACTGGGACAGCTCTCGCTTTTATCTTAGATCTACCCTCTTAAGTTATCGAATAATAAGAGCTTCTGTTAGCAGTCTGTAGGTTGGTTATGTAGCAAGCATTATTTTATTACTTCGAGCTCAGTACACAAAGCGGTATTTATTCAGTATCAATGTTGTTGCGCGGAATCAGTTGCGATAAAAAGGACTACTTCCTATATTCATGACATTGAAGCAATAATTTTCAAGCTAACAATGCAATATTATTAATGATACATTTATTTTTGTTCTCAGGTCAGTTTTTGGACAGTACAGGAAATACTAAATGGGCAATCGCCAAAAGCACGAGCTGAAATATTGGCGCATTTTATCAAAGTAGGAAAAAAGTTGCATGAACTGAACAATCTGCATTCTCTGTTTGCTGTTATCTCCGCGTTGCACAGTGCCAGCATATACAGGTGAAAATATTATTAAATACCTATAAAAATTGTACAATTGTGTAAAATTGTGCGACTCACAATGGTGCAATGCTGTTAGAGACATCAAAAACCTTGTTATTTCTTATTAATTCGATAAACGTGGAATCATTGTACATTCTAGTGAATGAATATCCGTTTAATGAATGATATATTTTCTCATTTACAGGCTGACAAAAACATGGGCGTGCTTATCTAAAAAGGATAAACAACAGTTCGATAAACTCGCGGAACTGTTTGGTGAGAAGGACAACTGGACTGCATTGAGGGAATATTTAAGATGTATTCCTTTGCCATGTATTCCATATCTTGGTAAGTTATGAATGGATTGCGTTAATTCGCATGGATACTTGTAAAAAACAAAACCATTATTCCAGAAAAGAGATAACGCTACGTCAAAAAATGTGTATGTTAATAAGACGGGGTGGCTTTTTATTAAAATACACATTTTTTGACGTAGGCTTATCTCTATTCTAATATAAAAAGTTATTTCACAACGGTGTGAACTTGATGACTCTTTGGGTAAAAACCGGGACTAAAGAACGGACTTTAGTCCCGGGTTTGCCAAAGAGTCATCGAAACAATTAATAGGGCATTGAATTATGCTAAAGCTAAGCTGAGAGGTATAACGCAATCCTACTGGTTTATCGACATATTCCTTCTCTTCGCTTCCACTTTGGTGGAAACTAGGCATTATTGTGTCTCAGCTCGCATGTCAAGGCGATACGGGAACAATCAGGTCGCGATCGATCGATAACATAATGATTGGTCGCATATTACACAAACGTAGTCGTTAAACTGATTTTAACTTAATCTGGAAACTTGTGTGACCTTTTTACTACGTAAACTAAGAAAGCATCCAATCGGCATTCTTTGCATCAGTTTTATATCGCACTAGCTTTTGTTTGCGGCTGCGCCCGCATGTAAGTTCTCACGGGAACATACTACCGGGATAAAAGTATGCTATGTCACCCAGGTCTGTCCGTGTGCCGAAGTTTCATTCAAATCAGTTCAGCCACTAAGGCAAAAGAAAAGGTAATAGAAAAACAGACAGAGTTACTTTCGCATTTAGGTATAATATTAGTATGGAACTATTTTGCTGAATGGGTCAAGTTGGATGCATAGCCTAAAGCCTTGATTGAACTAATACCATATATTTTGCTCAAACATGCTTGGATATTTGAGCTTATTTCGACAACCTTCTTCAAGATAAATCGAAAATGCTGTACTGGTCAAATAATAGGCGAGCAGCGGGACTGTCATACTGAACTTCGAAGTTTAAAATACCGATGTACTGTATTCATAAAGTTTAAAATTACGAATTACGTGAGTTAGAAGGTACGATATGACGAATTACTTTATTTAGAATGTTCATGATCGCGATGTACGGAACTTCGAAAGTTTGTTATGACGAATTACTTCATTGAGAATGCGCGCCTCAAGGAGATGTCAGCAGCAACTGACGGGGTCCGCTAGGGCCGATGCCCGCCAGGGTCGCGGGTTGTTCGCAAGAAATACCATGGCCCCTGGCACAGGCAACTGAAGAAACACGGGTGGGTTTTAGTCAGTAAGAGTCTGACACTCCCTTTCGCTCTGCCCAGAGCTGGAGGGGTCATTTGATGATTTCCCACCCAAAAAAAAAAAGATAACTAAATTAAAAGCAGAATGGGTAAGTCCATACTCAGATGCAAAGTTAATTGGTGTCTATAGCAACATAAATAAAAAAATCATAGTGTAAATAAGTAATGGCCCCCAGTTTAATCAATTCAAAATTGCCAAAGTACCTACATCACTGTGATGAAAATTCTCAATGAAGTAATTCGTTATAGCAAACTTTCGAAGTTCCGTACATCGCGATGATGAACATTCTCAATGAAATAATTCGTCATAACAAACTTTCGAAGTTCCTTACATCGCGATCATGAACATTCTAAATAAAGTAATTCGTCATAGCGTACCTTCTAACTCACGTAATTCGTAATTTTAAACTTTATGAATACAGTACATCGGTATTTTGAACTTCGAAGTTCAGTATGACAGTCGAGCAGCGGCCGGCAATGTTAGTATGAAAATCCATATCTGTCGTGTTTAGCGGACGAATAAATGACTATGAAAACTCATATCTATCGTATACTTAGTGAATAAAAAATGGATCGAACTTTTTATTTCGGAACATGGCACCTAAGGAGGTAATTTATCAAAGATTTTATTTAAAACTAGGACTGCCTTGAAAGAAAAGAAAGAAAAAAATACGTTTATTTGCGGTAAATATGACGCAATAAAGAACATAAACAAAAAAAAAAATATGAAAGGGTAAGAAAGAAGGGGAAGAGCGGGGGGAAGGGGCTTGCGAATAAAGCTCAAAATTAAAAAGAAACAAATATACAGATTGGCGCGTGAAAAATTATTGTTGCTCGTCATTGATTCTGAAAATCATTAATTTACTTAGTTTCAATTTCCGCGTATTATTTGAGAAAAGTAGGTACTATACAAGCTTTGGCCACAACCAGGCATTGAAGGACTTGCGTATGTGGGCCGAGGCGAAACGTTCGTCAGTCAATGCCTCGTTTTGCAAACTCAAACTCAAAGCATTTATTTCCAATAAACCAATTACAGGCATTTTTGAATTTTCAAAGGGTTGGTCAGTCAGAAAGATGAAGCTAGATGCCCATTCCAAAGCGTAGTAGGTACCTATGGAGAAGAACGGGCAAGAAACTCTACGGACACTCTTTTAAACCATAAAATTGTTACAAAATATTTGTTAAATCATTCATTTTGAAATTATACATGCGAGAACGATGTAGAAAGACGTGCACGTTAAAAGCGTCCGTACTAAAAAAGATAAAACAAAAAAAAAAATTCAGAAATGAAAATAAATTAAAATAAGCCGTGGCGGCTAAGAGATGACCAGTCCCAACTGACGGCGCCCGTTCACGAACATGACGTATGGATCAGCACCATTCAGCTCAACCAGATCCAACACACGCGCCACCACCAGCGAGACATTTGCAGGCCGCGGCAGTAATGTCCTATATATTAATAAATATACTGAAGCAGTATTTATTGACTTTTTCGTGTGAAAATGACATGTGCAATAAGCATACTTTCGATACGCACATGTTCGATATCTTGTTATGGCTTCGATTGCCTGCATTTGTTTACGTATCAATCAATACGTAACGTACTCATGACATAGCTCGGTCTTTTCTATTCATCTTGGCGCGAATCGATGTATATGTCGCAGCCAACTGATTTAATTAGTCTCTTAGTTAACCGCCTAGCTTTTTAACTAAAAGGCGGCCGTTCAACTAACGGTCTCAATGGTATCCAATTGTAGTTTAAGTTGGAAGTCTGTAACAATTCTTGCGCGAGCCGAATTGGTCGCAGTAACTAAGCCAGGGCACTCCGACCAAATGGGTTAGGTTAAAACTGTGATCAACCGCGTGCGAGCCGAGAGCGAAGCGACGCGAGCACTACTTCCAAAGGCCAGGCTGTTAACTAAACGGCTAATTTAACCAGTTGGCTGCGACATATACCTACATACAAATTTAAAGTCGCTTTTCACGTCTGAGTGACCGCGTTGTTCTTCTAAGCTACGCAACGGATCTTGAAGCGGTTTTCACCATCATTAATTTAGAGAATTTATTCCGGAAGGTTTATGTCTATAATACATTAATATTCAACTTAGGGCTGATTTTTCCAACGCCAGATAACTTTATCGGAGGAATAATTTTGAATTTTTGACAGTTCTTCCATACAAAAACTGTAAGAAGTCAATTTTATTCCACGAATAAAAAATATTGGTCGATTAAAAAATCAGCCCTTACATAAAGAAATCTCTATGTTATGTTAAGTCGTACAAACCGTGCGAAGCAGGGGCACTCGCTAGTTGTATTGTAAGAAAGCTTTAGATGTTATGGGAATATTTTAGCTAGTCGGCAAGATTGTAACGGGGATGATTAGGAAGTCCACCGGAATTACCTACTTGTAAAAATCACTACTCGAGTGCCAAGCACGTGGCTTCCTAGCGAATTAGGAGCAGTTTTTATTATTACTTTATTAGCAATCTTTAGGTAGTCGAATTAAGCTAAGAAAACCAGACCATGTCAACTTTTTCCAAAACAAAGGCTCCGTTTACTCATTTCTATAAATAACTGCCACGCCACGTCTCTGCTTTACGACGATAAATGCGGCATAGAGTACCTTTAATGGGCACACAATGGATGTAGTCTGTTAGTCAGATCATAGCTTGCCAACGCGTGCATTCTTTATCATGTAATTTACTTACATCCACAGACTTATTGAAATAATCATCTGTTTGATACGTTATGGTACGGGCGGGCGTTAGTTTGAACAAGTTATTTCATACAGGCAGAAAATCAAAGCAAAAAGGTTTTTCTTGTATACGGGACCTGAGGGGCAATTTGTCAAAAATACCTCTAATTTCCCTACAATTTTGACATTTATTTGTCGCCGAGACTGCGACTAGATTTTGAAAGTTTTAAATTACGAGAATTGGCCTTCTGAGCTTTCAGAGCAGATGCTCCATGTCAAAGTTTAATAAAAAAAAGTTATTTTAAAGCGATTTCATTCCGCCAAGACTATAAGGGACAGTTTTTGGGATCATCTTCCATCTAAAAAAATTGTCAGCCACATGGAAGTGTGTGTGAATTATTAATTTACGCGACTGACATATGTGTCCCATATACATGTCAGTCGCGTAAATGAATAATTAATTGTTGCGATGGCACATCAGCGTTAAATTCGACACTATAGGTCAGGTGTGGCCAACCGGTCGATCGTGGCAAGGCAAAAATATTTTCAACTACAAACCTGATTTTGCTAATCTAGCGAAAGATGCTCAAACGCAATGCTCACATTAATATAAATAAGTAGGTTACTAATAATAATTTTCAGTTTTATATTTTCCCTCTTAATAAAATAAAAAATACTACATAATTGTGTACTGAACTATGCTGTTTCATTTAAGATTTCAAGAAGTATGTAATTGGTAGATCGCACGGTTTATTCCCAGTAGCCCCCGCGGGGATTGATCGTAGAGAATAAAAGGATGAGGCAACTTATCCTAAAGATAAAAGGCAGGTTTAGGATAAGTTGCCTCATCCTTTTATTCTCTACGATGGAGAAAGCAATGTATAGCGTGACTGAAGTGGGGGCAATGTCTTCCCAGTCACCACCGGTGGCGACTGGGAATTTTTATTCCCATTTTCCTCCGGTGGCAATCCCCGCGGGGGCGACTGGGAATAAACGGATCGCACAGGGTGTCGTCAGTGAACAGTAGATCTTGGGTCTAACCAAGTTGGCCACTCCTGCTATAAGTAGTCGGGTATAATGGTCAAAGGTATCATGAACTCAGTTTCGAAGGAAAATAAAACTAAATCTTTTGTTTTTGAAAAAGCTTCTGTCAGAACCAAAAATTTGAACCCTATCGATTTATGCTTCCAGTGGGATGTCACATATTTTTGCAATATGAGCGGGACTGATTGCGTTTTAGAAGAAAACTCGAAATATTGTGGGGCTTGTCTGTGGCTAACTAATAACAGCCGCATGGGTCGATCGATCAGGTGCACTTGCCGCAGTTGATGGTTGACCATAGAGCGCGAGGGGTCAATTAATGATTTGCCATCCTCAAAAAAAAAGATCCCTCTGTGCCTCTGAAAACACTTTAAGCTGTTGGTCCCGGCTGTCATTCTTTGATCTTTGGCAGTCGTTACGGGTAGTCTGAAGCCCGAATGTCTGACGACCACGACCAGTCTTACCAAGGGGTGGGGCGTATCACCCAATAACTGGATTGTGGAGGTCAGATAGGCGATCGCTCCATGTAAAATACTGGTATTCAGCTGCATCTGGTTAAACTGGACAGCGACCACAATATAGTTGAAGAAAATTCGAAATATTATACTTTATGAGGCAGATATTTATAATGCAAGACATGTTCGTACTTGTGATATTTAATTATTTATGCAATCTAAAAGGTGACACGTCATTTCTAAGCCCATGCGGTATCCTATATTTTGGCGTTGCTTGTCTCGTCAGATAGTTTTGGCGTTTCTTTTATATGCCTTCCGCAGATGATAACGTCTTATAGAGAACAGATATTTATGAATGAATCATGAAATCGGATATTATTACCGAACTGTCCATATTTATGCTCGTGACTGTACTTACTACTTTTTATTTATGTTTTCGTATACAGATTTCCCAAGAAAAGTATCCAATTCGCGAATCATCGTCTGTCTTCGGAATCACGAAGATTACCGGAGCGCATACCTTTTCTAGTTTATTTGTATTTGTTTACTAATCATACTCCTGTGTTCTACAGGTATATTCTTGACGGATCTTGTTTACATCGACATCGCACACCCTCCGGATTCGCCTCACCGCGTCGCAAAGATGGCAGTTGTTTTGAAAGCGCTCGAAAAGTACCAAACGTCGGAGTATGATATCGCTCCCTTGCCCCACGTCTCTAACTACCTAAACAGCGTACGTTACATTGAAGAACTACAGAAATTCCTCGAAGATGATCAGTATAAGTAAGTATCGTATATTCCTAATTCTAGGTTCATAGTTTTTGGAGTACCTATATAATGTTAAGATGGTAACATGCGCTAGATCTGTAGTTTAAAAAAGTCGTGATTAACGATAATAGTACATTATGATACATGTGTGCTATGTTGATCATTATGCTCGAGGCGGTATTAGTCGCGCGAGCAGCAGGCGAGTGCGATAAGAAAGCCGAGAGTCTAATGATCAATGCACACGCGTTTCATACGACGTTTTTCAACACACTTGCGAGGAAAAAAACAGACTTGTATTGTTAAATATTAACTTGTTTGGAAAATGGCGCGCTAGTTCTGTTTTTCCGCACGCCGTGCCAGCCAGCACTAGCGATGCGCGCGCAGGTGTAAATAAAAGCACCACAGACTTCTTAGACATACTACGTAAAAAGCACTGAATCTCATTTTAAATGTATTAGTCTGTGGCACTGACAAAACCTCTAAACAGCCTATAGAAAAAATATAATAACTCAAGACTGATCGTAGTGTTGTCGTATGTCAAATTGTAGTTTAGTTAGTATGGAATTAGATAGTACTATTGGACTAGAGAAATATACATTTAGTTCAGTAAGAATCCGAAATAATAGAACGCCAGTCAGGGTCTTTTTCGTTTGGTTTCGGAAGGGACCACGGACAATTTAAGGTGGATAATTAAAATTTTCTTACGTTTTTTTTTAATTTGCAGGTTGTATCTTGATCAAATATTATTCGAGACTATAATATGTATGTATTTACATAATTATAGTCATTAGAATAGAATCTTTCAAGTTAGATTTTTTCCCTAAGAACTTTTCCATAAGAAAGATGTATTAATGATTCGAATGATTATCATTCTGTAAAGACGTACCTCTTATAGTCGCAAATCATATTTTGATCAAGATACAACCTGACACTGACCTGAAAATTGCAAAAAACCTAAGAAAATTTGAATTTCGCGGTCTACCACTGCGCATTCACCTTAAATTGTCCATGCTCCCTGCGCATTCACCTTAAGGTAAATAAATATTAGTAATTTTGGGACCAACGACAATACCTTCAGACTACTTAAAAAAAAAGTGAATTGATGAGATTGAAAAAGCGCGCATTTCCGACTAGTTAATAGTTATCTGTGGAAATAAAGCACTTGTGGATTAAAATAAAGAAAAAGCACGCGTTTTTAATACACTGCATTATGGACCTAAAAGCGGTTCAATAAGACCCACTTTACGAGCAAGTGTGTTGAAAAAATAATTTTCAACTGCTTTCACCTGCGATTTAAAAATAACTGCGAATATTACTGCGTTTTTATGCTACGATATTTTCCCCTGCAAATGTTTTGTGCTTATTTGTTATTTTATACTTTTTGTTTAAGAGCTTAGCTGACATTATAGATTCTGTTTTTGTTCCTTTAACATAGTCAATTGCAGGAGATTTGCACTTATGCAGGCTAGATCAAGGGGACAGACAATGGTTGGCAAAGTTTCATGCGATTTTGTATAATATTAACCTCTCTGCTCGACTAGATTTTGACATATGACATACCAGCTGACTCGACGGGATGTTGCGAATTACGTCATGATTTTCAGGAATTTACTTCAACTTTCAGCATTCGAATTTATTAAGAAAAATGTGTTACCGCGCCTATTTGGACAATAAGCTTGTGGCAAATATCTTTAATTATATGCTGATGTCGGTCAAACCGCGTCATTCTACTGCGAAAAATGTATAAAATAGATATTACTACACCTATCCAAAAGGTAGGCATCTTAAAATCGCTGAAAATATATACATAAACCACATAATCTCTTGATGAAAATATCCAAAATGGAAAAATAAAGATATTGTCATTCTCTCTGCATTCTTACTTTTACCATTTTTCATACGTAAGCTACATAAAAAACATGATCAAATCTTGATAAAAATTACTTAAATTGTGTTGCGGCGTGACACTTCTTAGTGCTGACAATCCACCCAATTTTGTTATTTCGATTAAAAAATGTCTTAAAGCATAATCGATAATCGGTATTTTAAAAAAATAAAAATTTGTAGAAATTGGATAAAAACTTTTTGGTATATTTTTCATGAATTAATTATTTATTTAAATATAATCATTTTATTTTAATAAGTACAGTGTGGATAGGCGTGTAACTTTTTATGGTTCCCTACGTCCGAATGAAAAAACGGAACCTTTATAGAATCACTCGTGTGTCTGTCTGTGTAGGTCTGTCACAACTGATTTGTTTCAAATCTACTGGACCGATTAAGTTGAAATTTGGTACACTTATAAATTTCTGTGACTCGAACATGGCCGTGTAACATAAATAAATTAATTTATAATATGGGGTCACTTTTTGGGGTCACATTAGAAAATTTAAAAAGCTTTGCATACTGTAGGTACTGTGTGATATATCAAATGAAAGGGCTTGTAGTGACGGTCACAAATATATTTTTATAAGACCACTGAGACTAAAATAAAAAAAAATACAAAATATAGTTCTGTGATTATAGATTCCAGGAGATCATATCAGAAGTCTGGTCTTAAAATAACATAGCAAATCTCTCAATATACTGCGACAAAACATGTTCGGAATGTTGGGGATATTATATTCAATTTAAAGTTGTTATTAGGGTTCCGTACCAAAATGGTAAAAAGCAACCTTTTTTTTTTGGGTGGGAAATCATCATATGACCCCTCCCGCTCTGGGCGGAAGGGAGCGTCAGACTCTTGCTGACTAAACCCACCAGTGTTTCTTCCCTAGCCCTTTGTGTTCCGAGCCAGCGGTAACCCTTGCGGACAATCCCGCTGACCCGGCAGGCTTCGGCCCTGGCGGGTACGTTCCACGCGCGCCTCAAAGAGATGTCAGCATCACGTGAATAAGGAACCCTTATGTTGCGACTCAGTATGTCCGTCTGTCACAGCTGGATATCTCAAGAACTACTAAAGCTATCAACTTGAAATAGTTTTAGGTGACGTTTGCCCAACTATTTTGCAAACAAGAAAAAAATAAAAATATTTTTGTTTTTTTTTTACAACCGGGTCTGAAAAGGGTTTTGAAAAATTCGAAGTGGGGCTACTAAGGTATGTGGGGTATCAAGAAAGAGCGTAGTTTGCACATTCTCAAACATTTTTTTTAAGCCGCATGTTTTTTGACTTTTGATAAAAATGTAAAAAAAAATACCGTTTCCCCCTTATCTCCGAAGTTTGCATAGAGAAAATCCTGAAATTATTCTATGTGATAGAAGTTAATGTAACGATTACAGGAAAAATAAAACGATGTCTCTAAATCGCACACTCTTTCAGAAATCATCAACAATAAATACATTAGTTCCACTATCGGTCATGAAGCGCTGACCTAAAACTGCAATATTCTACACCGCAGCGTGCAGTGTTAAAATTCTCTGAAGCATAATAGGTCTCACCGATGAAAATTTAAAATCATAAGATGGTACGGAACCCTCGGAGAGCGAGTCCGACTCGCGCTTGCTTGTTTTTTTAATGTTATGCTTAAAACACTTGTTATAAAAATATGATTTTTTGGCATTTTTAATCTCAAATAGCAGCCAAGGGGGTTAATTGCAGAGTTTCGCTGTAATAGTAAGAAATGCTCAATATGTTATTCCCCTAAAAGTGACACAGGGCCGTTGCGGGTGACGTCAACATCGAAAGGGATAAGAAAACAGTACTTTTCTTTTCTGGCCGGCACTTTAATTTTTGGGTGCGTTATGAATGATGAGTTTATGAAATACAAACTTATTTTTTCAGTCGATCAAATTAATGATGAGCATTGTGCATGCGTAAATATTCAACCCAACTACCGAACTTTTCACTGTGCGTGGTCCGACATAAACAAGGCCAGTTTTTAAAATTACGTTGGGTTAGTACCACAAAAGAAAACAATTTCTATTACTCAAGTAAACTATTAAATACAAAACTGTCCAAGTGCGAGTCGCACTCGCACACGAAGGGTTCCGTATCACAAGGCAAAAACGCCAAAAAAACAGGAATGTTGTATAGGAGCCGCCCCTTAAATATTTAGTTTATTCTGTTTTAGTATTTGTTGTTAAAGCGGCAACAGAAATACATCATCTGTGAAAATTTCAACTGTCTAGCTATCACGGTTCATGAGGTACAGCCTGGTGACAGACGGACAGACGGACAGTGGAGTCTTAGTAATAGGGTCCCGTTTTTACCCTTTGGGTACGGAACCCTAAAAACTACCAAGTTCATACAACTAATAAAACACATTGAAATGTAAAGTGATTGCGGAATACCCAATTTATCCAATTAATTTATCATCATTCCCAAACTTTTGTTAAGCCTACCTAAAAAATGTATACTGGGCATTCTGTAGCAAACTATTGGAAAGTATCAAAAATAAATAATTGTACATTTTATAAAAATAATTTGAAGCGGCGAGCGCATTCCGAAGATAAATTCAAATATAGAACCAATTCGGCGCGAAATTCAATGAATGACTATGGTCAAAGGCCCTCAATTATTGACTCAGTTTTAATATAATGTCCAAAAAACTATTATAATTACATTAAAAAATCATAAATCATTGTTATAAACAATGCTTTTTATATTAAAATGATTTTATTTTAATTTCTGAGTATCGATTTCCGACATTCGACATATTAATTACTCGAGTCAATCGAAATTAAAAAAAAAAAATCGTTTATCATAATCGCTTTCACACATCATTACGATAAAAAAAAAACAATAATGGACGGCGATTCTGAACACAAATTGAGTAGTGGTAATGAATAATACGTGTTATTGGACCTTGTGTTTCAATATTACGTTAAGATTTGGGCATTGTCGTGTTGTTTATAATATTTTCAATAATATTTGTCTCATTTTAAATCTTATCTACATGTGTATGTGTGACATTTGTGAAAAGTAAAAATGTAAACACGCACGTTTGGCGCGAAACTTCGACATTAGATATCAAAAAACTTCATTACCGCTACTTATTTAACTTGGGCAATGGATGAATTCGTCAAATAATTAAATGATGTATGCCCCACTGCCCCTGTGGTGGAGTTTGGATGTTCGAAATTCCCATTTTTTATGTTTTTTAGCCTCGACCACCTCTGTCAACAAAATGGCGATTATCGCATTTACAGACTTAAATTTAATAAAGGTAAATTAATAAGCTTGCGCGCTAAGTATGCAATATTTATTGGCATTAACGTATGAGTTTTTTATCCAACTCTCTTAATTAACGCACATTCATAAGATTTGATGGGTAGCATAATGAAAATTTACATAATCAATGAAGAGTGTCGTATGTCGTAATTCCTGGGTCCAATGGGACCCAGTACCGAGCCGGCGGAGGTTCGTGTGTTCGGGTCCATTCGGGGGCGCTACCGAACTATACGGTTAATCTGCTCTAAGAGTGCGGCAACCCACCTGAGTTTTGCATAATTATGTGCTTATAAGGATCAAGATGAATGTTATTAGTCAAAACAATACGTGCCGTTTATTTTATTCAAGTACTTTGAAAATTCTAACAAAATATTTAATTACAGGCTATCGCTAAAATTGGAGCCTCCATCACCAGTGGGCAGTTGCGCTGGTTCCAAGGAGTCCGTGAAAGAAGTGATAACTCCGGGAGCATCGAACACGGCCAACATATCACCATCCCACAAACTAGGCTCCGGCTCGCTTCGCCTGCAGGGTTCCTGTCACCAGGGCAAGTTCATCCCGACACATCGGAAGTGCCGATCCCTCGGTTCCAAGTACGTTCTAACTATTTGAATAAAGCAATTTGGTGTCTAATATTTCATATTTCCGATTAACACTCATTGCTACCTTGTAGAGTCCTGTTTTAACTTGGATATTATGCTGAAAAATTAATTTCTAATTCAATGTTTTTTGAAATACAAACATTATATTCGGTATTGGAGAGTATTTTTTGTTTCTAAATTATGATTTATTTTTAGCTTTTTAAATATGTCGTGGATAGATGACGCTACGGTATAGTGAACAGCGCCATCTAACAATTTGTTTGGTAAACGAAGAATCATGTGATCGGAAACGCAAGCGAGCCCTACCGCTTGGACACGATCGTCGGTAGAGGGGATGCAGCGAGGACTGGTGGAGAGACAGAGTGTTGCGACAGTCTACAGTCGACCGCCGTCGAGTTCGGACAGTCTCGGCAAACGCTCAATACCAACGCACGTGTTTGTTTCCGACGCACGTGTGCGTTTCGGTTGTTAATAGCTAGTTTATTAAAGTTACTGTAAATTCAAATAATCTTTTCGTTCGAGTACCCACTGTAGTGCCCACACCTATCTAAACTATGTCGGATCGTGAAGAAGACCCGATGTATCGCATCTCGGCCACCCGGTGATGCGACATCAGAAGCGGGATACACTCGAGCTGAAATAATTATGGAGAATTGAGCGTTGACGTCACGGTGCGATGTTTCTTTGCCTGGATTTGACCTGGATAAGGTCATGGAGTGACTTTAAGAATCGAGCCAAGCAGCCTGCAAGTGAGGGAACCAGGACATATCGCGGCCCTGTACGAACAGTGGCAGCCCAGCGGATGGTGAACGTGCTGGAAGTAGTGAAGGACGAGTGGACGTCGTAAAACTGCCCTCAGACACGTTAGGAAATAAAGGTGAGCTGTATTGTTTTGTTTACGATTCTGGTGCTGAATGCTCGTTGGTAAAAATGAGTTGTGCAGCCAAATGAAGTTGCAAACGAGTTGATAACGTTATTGTGTTGACTGGTACACGTGTATTCAGCACAGAACAATTCTTATGACGTAGTATACCGATTAGCGAGCCTAAATTGAGATTTTATTACAGTTTTACCCGACATTTACTTGCAAAGTAATATTATGATAAGACAAAGGCAACTATAGCAACATTTTCTATTGGCGATTTCGTGTTGTTAAAAAACTAAGAGCGAAATCGGATTATAAGACTAAGTTAGATCGGAAGTTCAGAGGTCCTTTTATTTGATGGTTTGGACGGTGATTCCCATACGTTAAAAGCTTTCAATTCTAACCGTACTTCTAAATACGCTCACTGTGGCGTTAGTGTGTGGTTTTCTCGTTGTCTAAGGTTCTAAGTGCAAAAGATGGTTGTTAATGTGGATAACGATGATACCTGGCTCTGGTAGATGAATTTCGCTATGATTAGATAATCAAAATTTGTTTACATAGCTCTGGTAGATGATTTTCGCTATGATTAGGTAATCAAAGTTTGTTTACATAGCTGTGGTTGATGATTTTTGCTTTCATTAGATAATCAAAGTTTGTTTACATGGCCCTGGTCATTAGATGTTTTTGCTATGATTAATCAAACTTCGTTTAGTTAATTTTGTAAAAATAATAGGAAGAGGAATAAAGTTTTCTGATTTCAAAAGTTAGAAGCCGTAAATGGTCAGAATTGGCCGAGTGGAACATGCACTGCTGTTGAATTTTTGGTTACAGGTTAACACACAAGAACATGTGCAAGCGGGATGGCAGTGCCCCACAGCATCTATTTTCGATGCGGCAACACCAGACATTTTGCTTCGAGATGTCCACGAAGCAGTAATGGAGGCGCCAGTATGGCGGGGGTCCTAGGCGGTTCCGTGCCAGCAGCGGCTAGTAGCGAGTGATACGGTTCTAGTTTGCTATGTCAGCAATCCGAGCAGTGTACTGATGAATACTGGGTGAGTCACATCCATTTTATTATGATTCTGTCACTCTATCATCAAAGATAGTTTTGCGTCAAAAGTGTATTGGCTTAGCTTAGTGACAACTGATGATGAGTTGACTGATATTCACTTAAATGAGATAGTAGACCACGCGATACAGGGTATTAAAAAATGCAATTACTATTGCATTCGATTTGACTAAAGTAAAGTTAGCCTCTAAGTTTGCTTTAATGATGGTTTTAAAGGCGCTTGACTCAGCGAACCTAAGAATACCCTCATGATTGTGTGAGAAGGATACCCGATCACCAAGTTCCTCGATAATAAGATGTTATAGTTGATGACAGTGGTAGTAAAACCACCTCTGATTAAGAATGGCTTGTACACTCAAACTCAAAACTTAAGACCGCGCCTCATGAGTAACATGTGGCGACGAGTCTATAAGAAATCGTTGGTGCGATTTCTGTCTGTGTTGGTGCACAGAGCGCTTCATGTGTTGTAGCACATATTGCGCTAGATATCTAAAGAGTCGTTGGTGCGATTCTTTTCTGTGTTGGTGCACAGAGCCCCTCATGTGTTGTAGCATATGTGGCGGCAGATGTCTAAAGAGTCGTTGGTGCGATTCTTTTCTGTGTTGGTGCACAGAGCCCCTCATGTGTTGTAGCATATGTGGCGGCAGATATCTAAAGAGTCGTTGGTGCGATTCTTTTCTGTGTTGGTGCACAGAGCCCCTCATGTGTTGTAGCATATGTGGCGGTAGATATGTAAAGAGTCGTTGGTGCGATTCTGACCTGTGTTGGTGCACAGTTTACATTAAAAGTTTCATGAGTTGAGTATACGTTGCCTATGAATTTTATTTCGGTAAATTCTAACTGATTTGTCACAACAATTGTGATGGTTTAACTTGTTGATCGGTCGAGTCCTGTCTGTGTTGGTGCACAGAGCGCTTCATGTGTTGTAGCACATATTGCGTTAGATTTTTGAGAATCGTTGGTGCGATTCTTGTCTGTGTTGGTGCACAGACCGCTTCATGTTCAAGTATTCTTTTTCTGAGAATCAATGGGTCGATTCTAAACTGTGTTGATGCACAGAGCACCTCATGTGTAGGAAGCACATGTCGTGCCTAGTCTCAACCGCACCTTATGTGCAGTAGCAAATGTGACAACTGATCTGGTTCGAATCATTGGTGTGATTCTGGACTGTGTTTTTGCACAGATTTTGGTAAATAGTAACTGACTCGTTACAGTTTTGATTTTCTTTGGTTTAACTTAATGATCGAACCTTTGCTAATGAATGGTGTTGTATGAGGTGTGAAACCTTGACAACAAGGCATTGTAAATAAAATTAAGATTAAGGAAATTAAAGTAACAATGAGATACAGTTACCTTAGTAATTAGGTATTGGCAGGATAGCCGAGCTTGTTTACTCTGTGAGTATTTTTGGTCCGCAGGTACTACACCCGAGGACGGGTGCTAGTCAGGGATGGCCGTGTCGTGGATAGATGACGCTACGGTATAGTGAACAGCGCCATCTAACAATTTGTTTGGTAAACGAAGAATCATGTGATCGGAAACGCAAGCGAGCCCTACCGCTTGGACACGATCGTCGGTAGAGGGGATGCAGCGAGGACTGGTGGAGAGACAGAGTGTTGCGACAGTCTACAGTCGACCGCCGTCGAGTTCGGACAGTCTCGGCAAACGCTCAATACCAACGCACGTGTTTGTTTCCGACGCACGTGTGCGTTTCGGTTGTTAATAGCTAGTTTATTAAAGTTACTGTAAATTCAAATAATCTTTTCGTTCGAGTACCCACTGTAGTGCCCACACCTATCTAAACTATGTCGGATCGTGAAGAAGACCCGATGTATCGCATCTCGGCCACCCGGTGATGCGACAAATATATTATTCCAAAATAATTTTAGTATCTTAAGAATGTCATAATTTTTTTGTCTGGGCAATTGCCACAATCTTTTGTCTGTTAGTATGGATCACACATCTTCATTCGTAACGCGAAAGCGTCAGGGCAGCCAGCGAAATTTAAAATTTCTTACGTTGTTTGCCATTGCTGGTCAGTATCAGGTTGTATGTTGATCTAAATATGATTCGCGCCTGTAAAAAATATTTATTTATAGAATTACTACCTGCGCCCCGCGGTTTCACCCGCGTAAGTTTAGATTCCAAAAAAATTCTGCAGAGGGCCACCCTTATCACCTAGGGGTATAAAAAATAACCTACGACCTTTTCTCAGACTATTTCATAAAAATCGGTCAAGCCGTTTCGGAGGAGCATAAGAAACACTGTGACACGAGATTTTTAGGGTTCCGTACCCGAAAGGAAAAACCGGGACCCTATTACTAAGACTCCACTGTCCGTCTGTCTGTCTGTCTGTCACCAGGTTGTATCTCATGAACCGTGATAGCTAGACAGTTGAAAGGACAATGCCAGAAACCCTATAGAGCTTTAACCCACCAAATAAAAGTTGGTTTACAAGCATGCTAAATGTAGCATTCTATTGCTGCTTTATTAGTGATAACTAAAAACATGTTTAAATGCCTTTAGAACTTGCGGTTTCTGTTTGAATCTAAAGACAATTATTACATTTAGTTTAGGTACCTTAAGTTTACATTATTTGCAGTTAAAATTGTAGAAATTATTAAAGAAGTGCTGTATACAGAGACGCGAGAGATCACCGCCGCCGATCGCCGCCGTGATTACGCGGCGGTGCTCTGCCCAAGCCGGGCAGACCTCCACCGTGTCTTCCGGGCGATCCACAAGATCCGTAGCAAGTAGCACAAAGTCGGCGGGTAGGCGAGATCGAGTCCGTGTACAAAAGCAATAATCTTCGTAATAATATAAAAGCACTTAATATGATCACAGAGAGATTAGGGAGCGTAAACAACAAACAGCAATGCAAACAGAACAGGGCGAATGTCAATGAATTACTTTTTGACATAACTATCAGCGCGTCAATGACGTTTCGTTACCCCTAATCACTAACGCAGAAATGCGAAATAGTGATTAGATTATACATTCATAATAATCAAATATATAAAAAAAAAACATTATTTTCATTAACTGTGTGTATTTAAACCAAATACACATTAAAATCTGTACATAATACTTTAATAGATGTCATTTTTTCTTAATAAATGACTCGTTTTGTTCCGCGTGTGTGCGTACTAAGTAACGCAGATGGTCGCGATAAAAACAGGAAGTAGGACTTGGGTTTTTAAATTCCTTTTATCAGAAACTTTTTATCCGCAAGTTTAACAGAATAACAGTTAAGTAACTAAGGGTCCTATTTTCATTGCATAATTTTGGTTAATTTACATTTCTTGTAAATTAATGAAAGGTGGGGCAGGATCTGGCATTGTCATTTTCACAGATGATGTATTTCTGTTGCCGCTATAACAACAAATACTAAAAACAGAATAAAATACATATTTAAGGAGCCCCCCTTAAATATACAACAGAAGTGTTTTTCGGCGTTTTTGCTTTGTGGAACGGAACCCTTCGTGTGCGAGTCCGAATCACCCTTGGCCAGTTTTTATATAAAGGGTGTCACAGTAAGAGTGCACTTTTCATTTTAAAATAAAAGCATGTATTTTAAGAGAGAGTTGTGATATTTTTATTGGATTGTAAAGAAGACATGTTCCGATTAAGTATGGAATAAAATATCCGGCAAATGGGGCCCCCACGGCTCTGATGACAGGCCATTGCTCTTTTCATGAAATTTTCCATGACTTTTACACAGAGATGTGGCCGTATCTCACCGATGACGCGTCGGATCTCTGATTTGAGCTCAGGAATTGTTTCTGGTTTATTCGCATAAACCCGAGATTTCACAAAACTCCAAAGAAAAAAATCGCACGGCGTTAAATCGCACGATCTTGGTGGCCAGTTGACATCAGAATTTCGTGAGATAATGTGTTCTGGAAATCGTTGCTGCAATAAATCGATTGTTCATGCGCGGTGTGGCAGGTGGCGCCGTCCTGTTGAAACCACATGTTGTCCAGATCCATGCCGTCCAGTTGAGGCCACAAGAACTCCGTTATCATATTCCTGTAACGAATGCCGTTCAGAGTCACTGCAATTTCGGCCTCATCTTCAAAACAGTAAGGCCCAATCACGCCGCCTGACCAAAATCCTCACCAGACAGTTGCTCGTTGTGGGTGCATTAGTTTCTCATAAATTTCACGCGGATTTTCTGAACCCCAAATTCGACTTCTTCGATTTTGTGTATTCACGTAGCCATTCAGATGGAAATGCTCTTCATCGAGAAGATGACTTTTTTTTGCAAAAATTGGCATCGACTTCACTTTGCTCCATTACCCATTGAACGAATTGTCGGCGCTTTCCGTGGTCTGCTGGTTTGAGCACCTGAGTTAGCTGAATCTTGTACGCATGAAGACGGAGGTCTTTTGTTAAAATTCGCTGCGTAGTGCTTCGTGAAATTTGAAGTTGTTGAGAACGATGCCTAATTGATGTTTTCCGGGTTTCGGCGACACTCTCGTTTACAGCAGCAATGTTTTCAAGAGACCGACCGGTACGTTGACGAAAAGGATTCTTAATATCCATAATCGACCCAGTTTCTTCAAATTTTTAGACCACTCTTCGAATGGTTGACACATTAGGTGCACTTTCTCGACTGAACATTTGGCGAAGTTTGCGAGCGGTTTCAGCGTAACTTTTCCCATTTTTGTAATGAGTTTTCACAATAATAACGCGTTGTTCTTTCGAAAAGCGCTCCATTTTTAATAATCGGAATAACATAGGTGACAGCTGTCAAATTTTAAAGTAGCCACTTGAACGAAAAAAAAAATATCATAAATTTAAAAAGTGCACTCTTACTGAGACACCCTTTATAAGATACTTAATCATAAAATCAACAATACATCTCTAAGTTCATATTATCCTACTGAATTACTATTTCATGACATCATGACATTTGAGGCCAATTCTAACTTATAGAGTTGTATTGCTGAATCTAATGTTTATAATTCTGTAAAGTCATTATTTGTTACGGTCGCGAATCATATTTTAAACAACATAGAACCTGATACTGACCAGCAAATTGAAAAAGTAAGAAAATTTGAATTTCGGGTTCAGCGCATCCCGCTTAAATCTTAAGCTAAAAAAAGTCAGCTAAAAAAAACGCTATTTAACCGTGTAGAACCATCCAAGATGTTGTTTTCATTAGGTTGGTAAATCGCTAGCCTACTGCCATCATCATGCTGGCTAGTTTTACTTCTAACTTCATATCGATCTCATATCGTCAGCAAACTATGTTAAGCTTAAAAATAATTATAATATTATGAATATCTTCAAATTTCTCTGCAAAAGTCGGCGGAGTCTTTAGTGTATATTAAAGCAACCTAATTAGGGGCGTCATTGGAAACTCGAACATAATGATACCTTTTCAGTGCCGTCTGGAAACATGACCTATTCAGTTTTCAGTTTTTTTTCTCCCTAACTTGCATATCGAAAGTGTTATCATTTCTATTATAGTGCTATTGGTCGTTTTGATACTTCCCTCTTTATAGTTTAACAAGAATTTCTTTAGAACATTAGACATATAGATAGCTGTATAAATTCCGTTCTATCTGTGTATACGTCAGCCAAATAATTTAACTGCTGTTACAAGCTTTTCTAAACCTAATAAGGCCCTTGATACACGGCACGGTTTCTTTACGGTACGGCGTACAAACCGCGTCGTAGAAAAAAATGTCAAATGATAAATGACAAATGATAAATGATTTATTTTCTGTAAGTAGGTTTTTACAAACACTTTTACACGTCATCATATTTTTTAAACTAGATGTGGTCGGCGTTTCCTATCTGACTACTCTGAGAAGAAAGGCCGAAACAAACTCAGAGGTCACAGTCTCTTTTAAAGTCCAGACAAAATCTTGGTCAGATCGTGTGAAGACCATGTAGATTGATGTCTGAAATGGTGTTTTGAGGAACGAACCACACAGATTGAGCGGACCTGTCCAATCAGTGCACGCATTTGTCAAAAATCGCGCAGCTCAACTCAGAAATTGAGGAGCTCAACGATTCGACGAACAATACCAAAGAAAGGACATTTGGGTAGGCCGCGTAAATTACTCAAACTGCCAGATCATGATTAAAACTAAGAAGGAAAACAGAAAAAAAATGACCCACATAGTCCTCACATTCACAATACAATGCGACATAAAAGAGTAGAAAATAAATGAGGGCGCCACAATCGCTCAGGTAGCAACCCAGTTAGTACGACCCAGCTGATCTTGATACTTGAATAGTGTTATTTATTTATTAGCTTGAAATAATGAGTCAATATTTTAAACTAATTTCTGCCCGCGATTTCGTTCGCGTGGAAGTCTTAAGACAACACTAGACCGTATTTCGGCCACGGCGGCCAATCTCAACGGAGACCAGCCTTCGGCACGGGAGATGTTATAGTGCACCTGTGTCTGAGCGCTAGAGTATGAGACTTCATACTCCGATGGGACGGCAATCCGACACGACCGGAGAGAGATCAGGCGCAGGCTACGTCGACATAGGATGCAAGAGCGAGGGAGAACTGGTTTGGCCTAGGCGAAACTAGTTCATCCTAAAATCGGGTTCGGCTGGTAACATTTATACATATAATAAAATCGTAGCGAAGTCTTCGTTCTTATTCTTTAAGTCTTTGTTCTTAACTCTATTTTTATTAATCAACTAGCTGTGCCCGAGACCTTGCTCGTGTGCATGTCGGAAAATAAATTGGATTGCATGGGTTTTAATTGTTTTGTGCGGATCCCTAATTCTTTTTCTAAAATATAAGTATTAAGTTTAAAATATAAGTAGTAATAAGTATTAAGTTACTCCTTTAACATCAGCTATCTGCCAGTGAAAGTCCTGTCAAAATCGATTCAGCCCTTTTGGAGATTAACCGGAACAAAGAGACGAAAAATGTACCGTAGGTATATACTTTTATATTCATTTAGTTAAAAGCGGTTATGAGATTACAGACTGTCTGTCTGTCTGTAATGTCATAAGAGCTTTTATCTAAATAAGGGGCCCGTGGCTAAATAATAACAGCCGCATAGGTCGATCGATCAGGTTAAGCTACGCTTGCCGCGGTTGGTCTGTGGATGGATGACCATCTTTACATACCGAGACCCCTCCGTGCCTCGGAAAGCACGTTAAGCCGTTGGTCCCGGCTGTCATTCGTGGATCTTTGACAGTCGTTACGGGTAGTCAGAAGCCCGAAAATCTGACAACCAGTCTTACCAAGGGGTATCATATTACCCAGTAACTGGGTTGTGGAGGTCCGATAGGCAGTCGCTCCATGTAAAATACTGGTATTCAGCTGCATCCGGTTAGACTGGAAGCCGACCCCAACATAGTTGGGAAAAGGCTAGGCAGATGATGATATGTACCGTATATACTTTTATATTCATTTAGTTAAAAGCGGTTATGAGATTACAGACTGTCTGTCTGTCTGTAATGTCATAAGAGCTTTTATCTAAATAAATACAATTTTATTAATTTGTATAGATTGCTTTCAATAAGTTCCACATAGATAGATAGATAAAAGATTAGGTATAAAGTAGTAATAAAACAACAACTCCACTCAAATATAAACTATGTATAATTAGGAAAGTAGACTAATCTAGTAAATTAAAATCTAAATATTCTACACCTTCCCTGGGATCACTTAAGTTCGTGTAGTCTATTTTCAGCTCTGGCATTCACTCGTCACTGGTTTCTGAACCCATCTCATCGTTACTGCTGTCTGCACAAACCTGAATAACTAAATGGTCTATGTCCTGGTACAATGCCAGCATTTTTTAAGTTTGTAGCTTGAGTGGATGTAGCTTTCATCCAAATATATAATATCCCTTTGAAGCTCTTCGGGTAAATTTCTGTTATCCATGATAATTTTTAAATATTGTTCCCTTTTGTGTGCAATAATAGGTTTTTCAATCAAAGCTTGTCTGTTCGTTTTACATTTTTTATATCGAAATCCTATCGTTTTTAGAAGTTTCCGCAAATGCTCTCGACTTCCGTCATAGCCAATATCTTCCCATAATTTAGCAATTGTTTGTCCCTTTTTCTTTACAGTATATAAACATGTATTTTCTGCCGAATTACACATATGTCAAAGTCATCCAATACCTTTGAGGGACGACAGTGTATGTTTAGCAGGTGTCGAGAATTTGCCACCGTTTTCACTGCCGTGTTGCACGATTCTGCGCACTGTGCTTACAGAAACACCTAAAACAAACAAAGCATGGTGTTAACATAAAATAGGTATACTGTCAGTCTGACGAACGAAGTCCCGCGGAAAATATGTGAAAATATTTTCAAATTATGTTTCTTTTCATTTAGTATCACCCAAAGGTTGACTGGTAGAAAATGCCTATGGCATTAAGTCCGTCTCTGTACATTTATGTGCTTGAAGTATTAAATAAATAAATAGTATGTTGCTTCAACGAATATGCCATAGCAAAATTTTCGTAATAATTATGTATATGTATAAATAAGATTTTTTTTTGCCATACTTTCAACATTGTTTAGTCGCACTATAACTACAATAGTATTTGTTTATCAAAGCGTAACCTCAAAAATGGTAAACAAACAATCGGTAAATAATATTTAGATCGAAAAGTTTGCCCCCTGAACGTAATAATCGTTGGTAATTAATGTTTGGTGGAACTTTCAATAGTTACTTACCAGTAAAATCTGCTGTACGTTTGTAAACATCTTCAAAGTTGGATAGCAGCTTTCCAGCTTGAAATTCTGTCATGCACTGATTGAAAACTTCATAAATTATTTCACGGGCACCACCACGAATTACCTTATTCATGATATATCACAGTTTTCTTGTCCACACTCAGAACTAACACACAAAAATCAAAATTCTAACGCAAAATGAAACCGATCGAGATGAATTGACAGGTCAAGGCTCATTTTAAGGTGTTGCTAGAAAATGAAACTTTGTAGTTCCAAAATATTTAATTTCTACTCTTTTATGTTGTACTGTAATTAAATTAAAAAAAAAAACTTTACAAAGTAAATATTCATGTCATTGTCTAAATAAAATTCATCAATGTCAATGTGTATATAAAAATAATCCGGACATAATCTTTGAGGACCATGTAGATTAGTGTCTGAAATGATCTTTTGAGGAAAGAACCACACAGATTGAGTGGACCTGTCCAGTCAGTCCCCGCATTTGTCAGTAACCGTGCAGCTCAACTCAGAACTTAAGGAGCTCAACGATTCGTCGAACAATACCAAAGACAGGACATTTGGGTAGGCCGCATAAACTACTCAAACTGCCAGACCATGATAAAAATGAAAACAATGACCCACATAGTCCTCACATTCACATTCACACACGGCCGCAATTAATTAAAATAATATAATACTTTATACAGTAAATGTACATGTCATTGTTTAAGTAAATAGATACTTAAAAAAAAAATATTAAAGTGTAAAATAGCAAAATAACATTCACTGTCTAAACCTATTGGAGCAGCTCAATCCCAAGCCTTTTTGTCCTAAATATAGTCTTTTACAGTATAATAGGCTTTCTGGCATAGTTTTCGCTTTATAAAAGATTTGAATTTAGTAAAGCTTTTTTTTTTTTTTTTGGATGGGAAATCATCAAATGACTCTTCCCGCTCTGGGTGGAGCGGAAGGGAGTGTCAGACTCTTACTGACTAAAACCCACCCGTGTTCCTTCCTTAGCCCTTTATGTTCCGGGCCGGCCCTTTCGGACAATCCCGCTGACCCGGCAGGCTTCGGCCCTAAGGGGCCCCTCCCCGATGCTGACATCTCTTTGAAGCGCGCGTGGAACACGTACGCGCCGTCCGGCACGGGCCTGGTCCTGATCGGACGGTGAGTTACCCATTACTCTCCGCCCGCAGGCCCGCGCCTACGGTGGCTGGGAGTCTTCACGCGGCTGCGGACGCCGGGGGCGTCCCCCGCGGCGGCTGAGACGGGAGGCTCTCTCCCTGAACCGTCCCGCCACCTCCTTCGCTAGCATGACTGCTTCGCAGAAGGAGGTGACTGCCTCCCACTCCCTCTCGCCCCGGACCATGGCTTGCACCAGGGCCGGACGCGAGAGGTTGCCGCCGCTGCCGATCGCCTCTACGAGGACACGGCGGTGCTCCGCCCAAGCGGGGCAGACCTCCACCGTGTGCTCCACCGTGTCCTCTGGGCAATCCTGGCAATGGTGACACCCGGGCGTTTCCTCCCGCCTGATGATGTGCAGGAACTTCCCTAAACTTCCGTGTCCGGTGAGGACCTGCGTCAGGCGGAAGTTGAGGGCGCCGTGGTGCCTCTCTAGCCACTCCTCAAAGAGGGGTCTTATCGCCGCTATCGCGGCGTGCCCTGCGCTGGGTTGCGACAGTCGCTCTTTCCATGCCGCCATGAGATCGCGCCGGAGATTCGTCCGCTCCGCAGCGATTTGCCGCGGAAGCGGATCCTCCCCCCGACGTAGTGCCTCCGCGCGCCACTCATACAGGCGCGCGAGGACTATCGCCTCCAGATCCCATGGCGGCAGTCCGGCAAGGAGGCTTGCCGCCTCGCCCGAGATCGTGCGGTAGCCCCGGATAAGCCTAATGGCTACCACCTTCTGGGGCGCGTTCAGGTAGTGGGCGGCTTGCCGCCGCAGTGAACGCGCCCACACCGGGGCCCCGTATAGGGCCATGGACCGCACGACCCCCGCATAAAGCCTCCGGCAGGAGGCGTTTGGCCCCCTCAGGTTGGGCAAGAGCCGCTTGAAGGCGGCCCCGGCTCGTTCCAGTTTGGGGGCCAAACGTCGGAAATGCTCCACGAAGTTCCACCGGCTGTCGAGGACGAGACCCAGGTATTTCATCGTCACCTCGACGCCGATGTGAACCCCTCCTACCGTTAGTTGGGAGTGGCGGGTTCCGGGGCCCATGGAACGACATGGCCTCGGACTTGTGCAATGCCACCTCGAGACCCAACTGCCGGATCCTCTCCACGACTATCGCAACCCCGCGTTGTCATCGCTTCGGCCGCCGCCTGATGCGACCTCCCCTGCGCGAGGACCAGCGTGTCGTCAGCGTAGCAAACCACGCTGACGCCATCAGGGAGGTCGGCCCGCAGCACCCAGTCGTAGCCGATGTCCCACAGGAGCGGGCCCACAACCGATCCCTGCGAGACACCGCACGACATCTCTCGCCGGTTCCACTCCCCATCGCGACCGGGGTAGATGACGGCTCTGTCCGTCAGATACGAATTTATTAAGGCTTAGTTCTTGAATGTGGCTAGGAAGTTAATTATAAAAACATTGGCATCTAAACGAGCCACCTATTTTCTTGAGCCTTGTTGTAGGAACAACAAATTTGTGTTTGTTCCTAGTATTTATATTATGGATATCACTGTATTTTTTAAACAGATTAATATTTTTATGTGCATACAAAAGATTATCATAAATGTACTGAGAAGGCACAGTCATTATATTAATCTCTTTAAATTTGTCTCTGAGGGAGTGTCTGGGACTTAATTTATAAATGGAACGAATTGCCCTTTTTTGTAAAATAAAAATTGTCTGAATATCGGCGGCATTTCCCCACAACAGAATACCGTACGACATCACACTATGAAAATAACTAAAGTAAACTAAACGGGCTGTCTCTAAATCAGTCAAATCACGAATTTTCCTAACGGCGTATGCTGCAGAGCTAAGCTTTTTTGACAATTTATCTATATGGGGGCCCCATTGAAGCTTGGCATCCAACGTTATGCCTAAGAATACTGTGGTATCTTCGGGTTTTAACTCTTCATCCTTAATGAGAACACTAGTTTCTACTTGTCTAACGTAAACTTAATACATTTCGTTTTTTTTTCCGTTAAGAAGTAGGTTATTGACATTAAACCAGTTAACTACTTTTGCAAGGGCGTTATTTACATTGTCAGTAACCAGCTGCTGACGTTTGATTTTAAACAAAAGAGAAGTGTCGTCTGCAAACAACACTATATCATGATTATCCTTTATGAGGTACGGCAAGTCATTAATATAAATAAGGAACAAGAAAGGACCAAGAATTGAGCCCTGGGGGACCCCCATTCTTACTACAGATCCGGGTGACCTTTTTCCGTTAACATCAACTCTCTGAATCCTATCACTCAAGTAAGAAGTAAGAAAATCCAGAGAGGCGTTCCGGATTCCGTAGTGGTGCAGTTTCCTGATTAATGTTTCATGAAGAACACAATCGAATGCCTTGGACAAATCGCAAAAGACGCCCAAGGCATCGCATTTGTCCTCCCAAGCATTTTAAATATGTCCTAAAAGTTCAACTCCTGCATCGGTAGTCGAACGACCCCTTGTAAAACCGAACTGTTTGTTATGCAGTAATTTATTTTTATTAAAAAATCTTTGCAATTGATTTAAAATAAGTTTTTCAAAAATTTTATTAAAGGTAGGTAGTACTGAAATAGGTCTATAATTAGTAGGGTCTGATGTACTACCCGATTTAAACAACGGTATTATTTTACTGTTTTTCATAAGATCAGGAAACTCACCACGGTCAAAATACAATTATTAAATATAACAGCTAAAGTTGGTGCTACAATGTTTATAATCGACTTAGCAACATCCACAGAATTACCCCATAGATCTGCGGTCTTTTTAACATTTAACGTGTGAAAGGTTTTAATTATATCGTTACAGGTTACATATTCAAAGTGAAATTCAGAATCACAAACTGAAACGTTTTCTTTAAGTAAAGACTCTGCGGCAGCGGGTGATGAGTTAAGAGATATAGTAGTTGATACTGGAATCTCTGCAAAGAAATTTTCAAAGGCCGCGGCGACTTGAGAATCTGATTTAATTATATTGTCATCAATAGCAAGGCTGTAGTCACTACTTCGGGTGCATGACCTTCCCGTTTCGCTATTAATGACATTCCAAGTCGTTTTAATAATGTTACTACTATTTTTAATTTTTGAACTCAAATAACATGACTAATACTACAAACTTTTTTAAATATTTTAGAATAATTCTTAACATATAAATTAAATTCAGCAGTGTTTATACAAATCCGTTCTTCATATAATTCATAAAGCCGTTTTCTACTTTTATGTATACCAATGGTGGCCCAGTTACTGAAGGAAGCGTTACTATTAACCGATAATGTTGTTGGAATAAAAGTGTTATCAAATTGTGTGCAATACATATTAAAAAAATCATTATATTGTTGATTAGGGTCATCATTAGTGAACAAAAGTGGTAATTTACCCAAGAGTTTAGTTTTAAATGTCCGTCAACAAGCTTCCATAGTGATCCTTACAACACTGACGACCGTGCCTACTCAGCGCGAGTATACCGTAGTTTTTCACGGCAAGAAAAACGTGTGTGTACAAAGGGCCTAACAGGTGACAATTTGATAAAGAAGTTGCAATTATCAAGACACTAGCTGTGCCCCGCGGTTTCACCCGTTTATGTGTCGATCCCGTGGGAATATCGGGATAAAAAGTAGCTTATAGTGTCAGCTACCTCCATACAAAATTTTATCAAAATTGGTCCAGTCGTTTGAGCGTGAAGAAGTAACAAACATATAAACACTCACACACACACTCACAAACTTTCGCCATTATATTTTAAATATTAGTTTGATGACCAACCTATGCGGATAATATTACGTTCTGCCGAGCTTTATGCTTGGCAGAACATAATATGTTTTGATCAGAAACAGCATAAATAAGGAAATATTTTGACGTTTTAATTAACATCATGGTTAGAATTTTTAAGCTCTCGCGTATGTAAATAAGCTTAAATGTTCAATCTTTTAACTATCATGCAAATCTTTGCTGTAACTAAGCACCAAAGAAACGATGGAACCAGGGCCGGTTTAGATTATTTATTTTTAACAATCATCAACAAAAACAGAGGGGTGTTATACATTTGATTCAGTTATAGTCCAGCCAAATTACCGATTTATAAGTTCTTTGACTTGTCTTGCTTTAGTGAAGGTAAGAGTTTGCTACACACAAAAACTACAACACAAATTCTTGGCGACCTCGTAGGCTAAGTGGTGGCAAATACAACTGCTGAGCTAAGAAGACGGTCCCTGGGTCAGCCAGTGTCATTGGGTTTTATTATTATTATTATAAATGCGCGTAAATGTCAATCCCATTGGAATATCGGGATAAAAAGTAGCTTATATGTTAATCCAGGGTGTCAGCTACCTCCATACAAAATTTTATCAAAATTGGTCCAGCCGTTTGAGCGTGAAGAAGTAACAAACATAAACACACACAAACTCACAAACTTTCGCCTTTATAATATTAGTGTGACTAGCTTCTGCATACGACATCGCCCGCGTGAAATTTCGGCACCCGACCCTTCGCGTCGCATCCCATCGCTCGCCCGTGCTACTACTTCGTTTTCGCTTAGCATTCTTTCTGGCTTTTTTCCTTTTGCGTGGCTCCTAAGGGTCGTAGCGTGATTTTAAATGCCCTCAACCTTCCTCAAAAATTGGGCTTTGAAATGCAATCAGAATTTTTCAAACCCGACAGGTGGCTCCGAAGATTACCCCTACATACAGACAAGCAAATTTTATCTCTTTGTAATATTATTATTAAGTATAGACAATACGCTCTCTCCCAATAACATGTGAATAAAACATCACTTGGTGAAATATGGATGTACTAGCTTCTGCCCGCGACTTCGTCCGCGTGAATTTTCTCCCTCTTAGGGGTGGAATTTCGAAAAACCCTTTCTTACCTTCTCTTGAAAGAAAGAAAGAAAATACGTTTATTTGCGGTAAACATGACGCAATAAAGAACATAAACAAAAATAAATAAGAAAGGGTTGGGGGAAACTGGCGTCACATCCACGCAAACAACACTTTCTTAGTGGAAGGTATCCACTAAGAAAGTGTTGTTTGCGTGGATGTGACTTGCTCTTCACAAAAAACACACCCTCTTAATTTCATGTCTCTAGGACCAGCGGTCAAGGCTGTGCGAAAATAATCAGCTGTTCCCTACATTTTGACGAGTTATAGTTTGTCTATAAAGTCGTGACATTAAATGATAGCATTGCTGACATACATGTAGCAACCCTAAATAGTGTGACCAAAATGATTTTGATACTAGCAGTTCATTCAAGTAAAGTGAGTAAATAAATGAGACACATTATACAGTCAAATTTGTTTCTGTTTTATTTACAGTAGGTACAAAAAAAACAACACAACAACAACAACTTATAAAAAGTTGTCTTCTCGCTTTGCAGCAATATGTGATTGATAGATTAGAGCCTTCCTATTATTTTGGCATTTCTTGTAACCAAAGCCTATTGCTTTTAAAATTTTACGGAGAACCTCAAGACTACAATTAAAACCCAGTTCAGTTCTGGCGATCACCTGCAATTTTCTGACGGTCGGTACCTCAAATATCAAAGGGTTCGATTGATTGTGCTAAATGTTGCCTTTTTAGGCATACACACAAAAACATGCAATTATAGGCAAACAATTTTACCTCTTTTTTTGCACTATGTAAAAGAGTTGGATTTTTTGGCGCAGTGCACAAATATTAAAATCGTCCATTTCTTTCTTTGGCCGGCCTTTCCTGTGTTTACCAGGAGTTTCAAACTTTCCATCATTCTTGAAACCTTCGTTGACTATCCGCCTAACTGTACTCTCTTATTTTCCTTTTTACGGAATGGAAACAATAACTTATTGACATGAAGCAATTAATACAAATTCAAAATTGGTAGAAAACTTGAATGGACTGAGTTGTACCATCCTAATGTATCAAAAATTATGGTCGTACTACAATATAATATGACCTACTTACAATGTCAATCTAAACTAATAATGTGCAATGTAAACAATGCCTTTTTTTTTCAGTAAATTTGTAACTTCAGGCAGATTAAAAACAAACAATAACACGATTATATACCTGTCATAGGCGTCATAGATGCTGTTCGCCCATAAACATCATCCAAATCCCGCAAAATTCGTCCAGCTTTGTACTCCGCGAAACATCGCTGAAAAACTTTTCCCGCGGGCCACTCCGATTTACTTTACTTATTTATGAAACTTTTCTGCGTAGTTTGGTCTTAATTTGTTCCAGTTTAATTGAAAAGTCAAAGTCAAAACATTTATTTCAAGTAGGCACTTAAAAGGCACTTTTGAACGTCAAAAATTACGAAAAAATAGAATTGATTCTAGTCGCCCATTCCAAAAGGTAGTTTTCGTATGGAGAAGAATGGGCAAGAAACTCCACCGTTACTCTTTTAAAATGTTGTACAATATTTTGTATACATTAATTATATAATAATATGTGAAGACGATGCACCTAAAATAAAATAAAATTACTATACCAAAATAGGTAAAAGAATTAAAAATGAAAACATGACATAAATTAATTATCTAATAGATACATGGTGCTCACATATTTACAAACATGGTAAACATAAACGATTTTCATTAAAATAAAAAATTACAAGTAATAAGTCAGGGTGTGAGTTTAAGTAATTACAGAATATAAATCAACGTCAAAAAAAAGAAGAAAGAATCAATTTTACAATTAAATTAGCAACCAGTTTGATTTTGTCTAAACTCTAGATTGTCCTATGGAGCAGGACCATGTTTCCAAGCGTTCTTATCTTGGATATAATCTTCTAATTTATAGTATGCTTGTTTACAAAGTGTAAGTTTAATACGAGTTTTAAATTTTTAAAAACAATAAAAAATGCAGAAGGAAAACTGTTCCACAACTGAAATTCGATGACAGCATTGACAGCATTGACAGCTGTTGTACTTATGTTTGGTGGACACGTGATTAATGTTAGTTCCTCAAACATTCATGTCACGACTTTATAGACAAACTGTACGAACATAAATGAAGGGAACAGCTAAAATTTTTTTCGCGATTTCAGGTTTTGGTCCAATAGTAAAAGTTGTTCACAATGATGAGTACAATGAGCCTCTTAAGAGGTTGTTGGTGTTTTTCCAATAACCCTGTATATAGATGTACTTCATCTCCACCTAACCTTTCAGGCCTACCTGATAATACAGGCGTAATTCTATTATATTATGTTGCTCGGTTCCAAACTCAATGGATACATATTAGCATCACTAATGGCATAATACAATCTCCTGTGAGGCAATTCAGGCGTAGCTTGCCCGGCCTATTAACTCTGCACACTACGTTAACTTTCCCTCACTCTAGGATCAATATAATGGACAGACACATTAAGTATTCAATATGTGCTTCAAGTCAATCTATGATTCAATTGACAATCTATGTCAATCAAGCTATGAGTCAATTATGATAAAATCTTTATTTGTTAAAAAAAATCGATTTATATATGACGGAGTTTTAACCGACTTTTAAAAAGGAGGTGGTTCTCAATTCGGATGTTTATTTTTTTTATGTATGTTCGGGCCATAACTGCGTTATATATAGACCGATTTGCAAAATTCTTTTTTGTTCGAAATAAGTTGATTCCGAAATGGTCCCATTTAAATTATCTACGTAAAGATCTGATGATGAGTTTCAAAGACAGACAACGGAACTCTACAGTCAATGCCAGAAAATCAACCACGATTGCTGTATTTTTTGCTGTATTTTTTCTAAAGGGGTAAGCAGATGTGTTCAGTATACCGTGTACACCCTCATTTCTGTCAAAGTTGTTATTGGAGTTACTCTAATCTAAAAATGGTCTAATTTTTTTAATGGATAAGGTATGCTTCAGGGATGGTCCCATATCAATTTTATGAAAGTTGCTCCACTCCACTTAGTTTATATTGATAATGTTTTAATAGCTTCCTGCCCCTGATATTCACATAGCAAGTAGTGTTATATGAATTTGTGTGGGATAGGTACTGACGCCATCATATCAAGCTACTACAATCTGTCAAATTTCTTTAATAGATTTTCAACTTTATCGCTAAAGCATATGATTCAAAGTTGATTGGGAAAATTTTACAGTTTCGGGTAGCTTGATGTGCTGGCGTCTGTACAACTAAAAAGCGAAAAATAAAAAACTTTTACAAAAAAACCAACCGACTTCCAAAAGAAAACGCTACAAAGTGAAAAATAACTTTAATTTCGGTGTCAAAAAACAAAAATATGGAACCAACGACACCGGCTTCCGAAATCAAAGATATTTTTCACTTTGTAGAGTTTTGTTTTTGGAAGTCGGTTGTTTTTTTTTTTGTAAAAATGTTGTTTTTTGAAATGTTTGTTTTATATTTTTGTAGTCAATTTGGTAATTTTTGATGTTGAATTGCAATGAAGGTATTGTTTTTTTTTTGTTATTATTAATCACAGTAGTTAAATACAAATAAAGGCCCAGATTTATATTTATGGGGTCAATAAGATATTTAGCTCCAGTATATTTTTGAGGTAGGTATATCAATATCTAGTAGATAATTATAGTGGTATAATCAATCCGGGGTAAAAAGCTCGAATACGGATGAAATATACCAATATTGCCTCGTTTCATTGCCAGGTTGGTCTAGTAGTCGCAAGCGCTACTGCTAACCTAACCTAACCACGAGGTCTTGGGTTTTACCATCAGTAATAATTTCTCAGTAGCAGCCCGAAGTCTGGATTTGCCCGGTAGATGACAATAAGCTCGAACCCTATATTATTACATAACACTTGAAACATTACTGGCGAAATGTGGGTGTACAGTTACCAACAAAAGTCGATTAACACTTCAGTATTTTTAATCTTAGTTATTCAGCAAAATATTTGTTCAAAATTGCACCAGAAGTAGAATTTTTAGAATATAAACTCTTTGCTATTATGTGAAAAGCTACAAAGCAGTTTATTGGAAAAAATATATAGTCAATTTAATAACATGTAAAAATTACAGTGATGATGCAGTTTTGTTGCCGACCGTACTATAAGTACACCTATGTCTAATCCTTTTTGGAAAACAAGCGTGATTCAATATTATGTATGTATGTCACGGCTAATAGCCGAAGTGCGGCTACACCTAGTTTTAGCCGGGTACAATTAGGTGCAGCCGGCCACATGCGGTTCGTGTGTACTGCGGGTGACATCGGTTGCATGGTTGCGGTCGGTCGATAGGCGACGTAGGATGCAAGAGCGAGCGAAGGGCACCCCGAGGTTAGGTTTGGTTAGGTTACTTTAAACCCTTTACACAGAAATAGGAGCCCCGCCTTAGGATGCGCCTAGTTGTACCCGGCTAAAACTAGGTTTAGCCGCACTTCGTTTATTAGCCGTAACATGCATATTATTGTCTCTCTAAAATAATATTATTGTCTCGACTAAATAAGTACACATTGTAGTATTTGATTGGCTAAGTCAACAGTGAATCACCGTTATACCCGTCAATTAAATACCAAATTAATAAACCGATTTCAATGAAACTTCATACGCATAAGCAGGATACAAAGGTCTAAAAAGTTAGTAGAGAACATTTTCGAAAAATAGTGTTACAGCCAAATAGACCGATTTTAAATTTTCCATAGAAACAGAGATTTCCAGTTATCTTTTTTTAAATAACATAATTCGAAAATGTTCTCTACTAACTTTTAGACCTTCGTATCCTGCTTATGCGTATGAAGTTTAATTAAAATCGGTTCATTCATTTCGAAAAATTAGGGCTTGAAAGTTTTTATGAAATGCCGTACGGCGTAAGTAAACGCTCTTAAACGGACTCGGGCTAGGGCTGCGCCAGACCTATCAGTCAGCACCCCATTTACCTATCACACTTTCAATCACAATGAAGGGTTTTCATTGATTTATACGTTTAAAAAGATGATTGATGATTTTGATTTGTTCGTCTAATCGACAACGTTATTAAGCATAATTAGCCTATAATGTTCCCACTGCTGGGACACAGGCCTCCTCTTTGTGAGAGGGAGTGGGCCGTAATCCACCACGCGGGCCCAATGCGGGTTGGCTGGCAGATGTGACATGTCCTCGTAATTTGTGGTTCTAGGAAACTGGCATGTTCCCTTACGGTGTTTTCCTTCACTGTTAATTTTTTTTTTAAGTATTGAATTTGGCACATTAGTATTGCAAGTGCAATGTTACGCAGTCACCCCGCTGCTGGACTGTTATGTTTTTCTCCCGTTCAGAAACATCCGTCACCAGACCGAGATATCTGGTTCAATCCTTAATCGTCTACTCTCGTCTTCTATTCTATTACATTTCTCATTCAAGCTTAGGGTTACTGTTGCTACAAAGCCGATCCAAAGCAATTTGTACACACATACCAATGGCTTTGAAAGCTCTCCAGCTTTCAAAGCCTACTAGGTATGTATGCAGTAATTGCCGATGCATACTCCATTTGGCATCTGCCCTCGCTTAACCATTTTCGGGTCGGCTTGGCACAATTCGAGCTGATACGACCAGCTTTTGCCGAATATATCGTCGCTCGCATGACTAAAAGGCTTATCTCATTTTTTAGCTGATTTGAGTTGGGACAGCTACATTATTCTATTCGTGATTATTTACATTTTGTTGCCTTTCAAAATGGTTATATTTTGAGATCCAAATAACAAAGAGGTACGACGGTTAATGAAAAATGTGAAGAATCACGAATGGAGGAGTGTGACTCAGATAAGCTCAAAAATGAGAAGAATTAATATAGGACTTTTAGTCACGCGAGCGACAATATTCCTTACCAATTCCTAAAGGGTTCCTTACCAAAATGGTAAAAAGGAAAACCCTTATAGTGAGACTCAGTCTGTCTGTCTGTCTGTCACAGCTGGATCTCAAGAACTACTAATGCTATCAACTTGAAATTTAGAATAGTTTTAGATGACGTTAGCCCAACTATTTTGCAAATTAGAAAGAAATAAAAATATATGTATATTTTTTTACAACAGGGACTGAAAGGGGGTCTGAAAAATTCGAAGTGGGGTTACTAGGGCATGTGGGGATCAGATGAAAGAGCGAAGTTTGCACATTCTCAAACATTTTTTTTAGGCCGCATAGTTTTTCACTTGTAATGAAAAATTTAAAAAAAATACCGCCCCCCCCTCCCCTTATCTCCGAAGTTTGCAAAGAGAAAAACCTGAAATAATTCTATGTGATAGAAGTTTATGTAAAGATTACAGGAAAAATAAAACGAAGTCTCTAAATAGCACACTTTTTGAGAAATCATCAACAAAAGTTACATTAGTTCCACATCGGTACATTATCGGTCAAGAGATGATGGCGTTGGTATAAAACTGCAATATTCTACACCGCAATGCACAGTGTTAAAATTCTCTGATGAATATAGGCCTCGCCGCTGATAATTTAAAAACATGATGGTACGGAACCCTCGGTGCGCAAGTCCGACTGGCTCTTGCCTGGTTTTATTTACATACTAGCTGCGCCCCGCGGTTTCACCCGCGTAAATGTCGATCCCGTGGGAATATCGGGATTAAAAGTAGCCTATATGTTAATCCAGCGTGTCAACTACCTTCATACAAAATTTTATCAAAGTTGGTTCAGCCGTTTGAGTGTGAAGAAGTAACAAACATATAAACACACACCCCCACACACTCCCTCCCACTCACCCGCACACAAACCCACACACCCCCTCACACACTTTCGCCTTTATAATATTACTGTGATATTCGGTTTGGCCGCCCTGCTGTGCCGTTCTTCGTGAAATTAAGTACACCGATTGTAGTACGATCTCTCTGCTGCCTAAATGTAGGTCAAATGCAATAGCTTTATACTTTCGAACTTTGAACTTCTTTCCCTCATCGTTGTCTTGTGACAGCTCGATTTACGAGTTACGGAAACTTTGTTTAGTTCGCGCTACTATGAACGGAACATAGTAAAATAATAAAATCAAAGGCCTATTGCGTAGGTATGTAACAAAACACGGATTCTTAAAATTTGTCTGAATTTCTAAGAAAAATATAATAAAGTAATAAAATAGTATTTAAAAGAAATTATCCGATATTTCTTTCACAATATTTGAGAAAGAAATATCGGAAATATCTCTCTGTCGATTTTATAAAGGTAATATACACAGGTGCACACTATTCCCTTAGTGTGCTGTAGGACTCCCGTTATAGGCAATCAAAAAAAGTTCTTTGAATAGAAAAGTCTAGATTTGCATTGCCAAATCGTATACGATGTAGGTACGGTGTGGTAAAGAGTTCAATTCAATGATAAAAGTGAAACGATAAATCCTCGCTCCAATTTAATTTGTGTTCAGAAATCGAATCACGCTACTTTCTGTTCAGTCGTCAATCGAGTTACAAATCAATGAAATCACATCGGAACTAGGCTATATGACTGAGCGTATATATCTGGAACGGGACGGTTTCACTCGTATCATCTATACAGACTGTATTATTCTCGTGTCATCTATACAGACTGTATTATTCTCGTGTCGGAGGCACGTCAGCTATAACATCTTCCAATTCAGAAGTAGTGTTGCATTTCGATTCGATTGCGACTCTAAGACAGACGATTTTAGCTGAATACTAAAAACTAGAGAAGATTTTGTAGGCTATATTTGTTTTAGGTTTTCCCAAATATTTATATACATTTAATTATTGTGAATGTGAGGACTATGTGGGTTTTTTTTTTTCTGTTTTTCTTCTTAGTTTTAATCATGATCTGGCAGTTTGAGTAATTTACGCGGCCTACCCAATTGTCCTTTCTTTGGTATTGTTCGTCGAATCGTTGAGCTGCACTATTTTTGACAAATGCGTGCACTGATTGGACTGGTCCGCTCAATCTGTGTGGTTCTTTCCTCAAAAGACCATTTCAGACACCAATCTACATGGTCTTCACACGATCTGACCAAGATTTTGTCTGGACTTTAAAAGAGACTGTGACCTCTGAGTTTGTTTCGGCCTTTCTTCTCAGAGTAGTCAGATAGGAAACGCCGACCTCATCTAGTTTAAAAAATATGATTGACGTGTAAAAGTGTTTGCAAAAACATACTTACAGAAAATAAATCATTTATCATTTATGATCAATCCATATTCAAGCGTTGTGCTCATGGTCTTTTAAAGGAAATTTCGAATCGGCTGGTTGACATTTCCCGTGACCCAAAGGCTGGTTTTACCTTGGCCAAAGGCCATATAACGTGGTAATGCCGCCAGTCTCTCGGGTACATTACGAGTCGACAGCGATACGGATGAAATTTCGACGCTATATTATAGTTTGTGTATAGCTTTAGTTAAGTTAGGATTTAATTATGTTATTTTTATGAATTAATTAGGTATTAGTTATTAATTACAGCATTGGTGGCAATTATAATACCGAAATATAATGTGTTAACTTAAAAATTTATTAATTTTTCAGTATCCTATTTTCTTTTCTTAATATTTATCTAATTTTACTACCTCCCTCACTCTCCACTCATTATTTTTGATTTCGATATTTTGGAAGAAATATCCCGGAGCACATTGGCACAAAATTATATAATGTTGAAATCAAAATTTAAAACGTTTTGAAATTATAGCCCTGAGACATAATCATGTTTTGTTTATGGAGTAAAATTATAATTATGTACCTACAGTGTATTTTTTCCTCTTGCGATTGGCACCTAGGTTTCGTAGCGCGAGCTTACCAAGAAATTTTCACAAGGTCAATTTTGGTATTGGGTGAGTCTTTTCCTAGTTATGGACACGGAGGCTTGCGTTGTAATGTTATGTAGACAACGATTGTATATGATATGTATAATATATTTTATTCAAAAGATTGTAGAAATAATTAAAAGTAATTTTAAGCATGTTTTCTTTTCGTTCTTTCTTGTGTTTGGCTGGCACAAAGTTCGAAACTTGACGGGAAATCAAACGTATCGTGTTGCGGCACATGTAGGCAACATTGAACTTAATAAATGTTCAAATAAGATGTGACAAACCTGCGGACTCCTTTTGTGCTTAATAAAGTGATACCCAAGGGCCACAAGTATAAAAAAGTTTGTATCGCGACAAAATATAAACTTCAGGGACCCAGGCCCGCATACCGGAAATCAAAACATTGCATCATCACATATTTATTATAAGGCTACCAATATAGAACGCAGATTGCAGACCGATTACACCCCAATCGAGTGCTCGTTATAGCCGTGTATACGTTAACATAACTATTTCCTGCCCTTAGTATTATTTATACCACGAAACATAAATACTAACAAACACTGTTTGCTCCAGTTGTGATATTTTCCCTGACATTCTCCAAATGAAGGTTAACATTCGAAAGTGTCAGTGCCAGGCGCATTGTTATTTTCCATTGGACTCGTAATTTCGATCTTTGTGTCTAGCATTTTCATAAGAAGGCATCTTGGAACACTACTTTGCTAATTGGTTTGCAAATGGATGAACTGAATAATTAAAATAGCTACACATCTTTCCTCAATTTATTGACATACCTAGTAACCACAAACCAAGCTCGCATAATCCCTTTTTAAAATAACATTTTTTAACTTCAATGTGCCTTCTTCATTTTAACAAAGGTGTAGTAAATAAATAAATTATTTGCAGTATTGTAAAGTTTCTACGAAAAGTTTTATTTTAATTTGCGCTTCCATGTAAAGTGCAGTTAGTTGATAGCGTGACCAATTAATTAGAAGGGAAGGGACTATGTTGTTGATCAGCTTCTTGTTAAAGGCTTTTATCAAACATGAAAAGGAAAATGTACCTAACCTAAGTATATGGCGTAAGTTTGATAAACGATACATTATTATTAAACTTCATTGATCAACATTTGTGATCAATATGTTGATCAAGTTAGGTGACTTTTTTCCCTTATGTAATTTTGAATCTGCCAATGATTAGTGACGTTCGTAATAATATTCTGGCACTGCTTATAATAATGTAGATTGCCTAGGGGAGGACAACCTGCGTGATTGCATATTTTAACTATATATTTGTTTACTCAGTAGTAGTGTTTCCCTACTTTTCTCGACAATACCACCGAATTTCGGATAAATGAATGGAGTTCATATTTTTCATGGGATATGTCAAATTATAATATAATATTATTAACAACGTAATTTATATGTTTTTAAAATTACTCTTTATTAAAACGGCTTCTCATTCAAAAACAGTCATGCTCGTTTAGGAGGATTTGTGTTACAAAATAAAACTGAAATTCTTAATGAAGTCACTGAGAAGTGATTATGGAGCGTATAAATAGAATCGACTTTCCTATATAATCTGACACGGTTTTGTTCGTTTTCCGTGTAGATTCCTATGTTTAGTTATGAGACATAGCTTATAATAATAAATAATTTAGAATATAACTGAAACTAGCGTTAATGGTGTACAGCCCGCATAACAAGACAGGCGTTTGTACGCAAACGTGTATTGTATCTACAATTCGTACAGGCTTGCGAGTTTGCGACATGTGAGGCCGTATCCAAAAAAAGCGATCGTTGCCCGAACACGCGATTGTCGCGTTGATTTTGTTGCCCGTGTCCTAACCAATCATTCTGATTTCCGACGAAAATGATCTTTCCAGTTGATTCAGCGTCCACTCACAAACGCAAAGCTCAAAGCTCAGTCTCGCAATTTCTCTCGTTGTGCGGGTTGTTTGTACCAACTTTTAGTTTAATAAATACAATTTTAAAGATGATTATGTCTATTGGACGCCGGCGAATACAATTATTTAATTATTTTTAAGCTTGCATGTCATTGCTATTCTGTATATTTAACATTTCCATTTCCACTGTGTCTACTTTGTGTTTCTCGTTAATCAGTGTTGTGATGAGTTTGATTGTGCTTACTGAATTTGTGATGCTTCGTGTTCAGACTAATCCTTTTCCCGGCACTATGTAGTACCTACACTAACGGCCAGTTTCACCATTTCCTGATGGCAGATAATTCTGTTCCATTTTTCTATTGATCTACTGGGCAGTGCCTGTCGGACTTTGTGAAGCAGGTCCTTAGCTTGCAATCAATTAACTTATTTGTAACAGTAATGAAGCGGTAGGAAGCTATGCATCTCCCTTAATTGTGAACATATAAACTGCTATGAATTGACTTTATCCGAGTAATATAGACATTTATTTTATCTTTTTAGGTTAATTCTCGTTTCTAAAAAATATACCATTCATTTGACAAAGATTAGTGCTTTAGATCATTTTTGCCATTTATTAGTCAGAGTATCTGGCCAGCTAAAAGTATCTAGTGAACAGCCCTGTTGTATAATTTCATAATTCCTTTCTGCATAAAAAGAGTATCACCTATTACTAATAAAAATACTTTCAAGAAAGTATTTTCTGATAGTCATCATCTGATAGTATATCAGACAAATTATAATGAGTTTAGGGCTCGACCCAGATGGGGGCAACGCAGACAAGGTCTGCATCGCAATTAATACGTGCATACTTGCGTTCGTGTGTTACACGATTATTATTATGTCAAAATGCATTGGAAAGTCTGCCATTTGCGTAAGGCTTAACCCTCGCGTGTGAGAAAATAATATAGTATAAAAATATATAATAATAGATAAAAGTTTTCTATTATTGTAAGAGGAAATTGCTGTTGGCGCTACTTACAAACACATTCCTGTATATTCCTTAGATTCTGGGAATGGATGCCGCAACTATTTTCAACATGCAATAGGTTTATTTATTTATTTATACAGGATGAATTTTTCGAGTGGGCGAAATCCGAAACTATGAGGAATAGCAAAAAGTACTCAAAGAGTCGCGGGCTCGATTTTGATGAAAACTAAAACTGCATCATTGGATTTTTAAAAATCAATATTTCTAGCTAGGACCAGAACCCGTTGATTTTGACAAAAAAAAAAACACTGTATTATTACACCACTCGGTAGTGTCCCTAATAAGGATCAAATTCTGGGAAGTACCTAATGACATACGGCTAACTTAAGGAAACTGTTGGATTTGAATAAACTGCTTCTTATTTTAAAGTATTCGTACCGACATTACCTGTACCTTGTACGAAATGATGCTCAATACACCCGCAGCGCAGTCTCTTTCACAACATTATGTTCTAAATTCAAATTTTGAATGCAGTATTATTATTTATCTTTTATTCTCTCTTCACAAAGCTGAGTTAAAGTTTATGGTACAAAAAAAATGTCTCAGCTGTATTCCACCTTTGTGAGAGACTGGCAGTACAATCCTTGAGACGTCGAATTCGGCTATGTATTGAAAACAATGGTCATCATTTTGAACAATTAATCAGTTAAGGTTTAATAGGTAGGTAACATCATCATCTGCCTAGTCTTTTCCCAACTATGTTGGGGTCGGCTTCCAGTCTAACCGGATGCAGCTGAATACCAGTATTTTACATGGATAAGAACTTGGTAAGACTGGTTGTCAGACTTTCGGGCTTCTGACTACCCGTAACGACTGTCAAAGATCCACGAATGACAGCCGGGACCAACGGCTTAACGTGCTTTCCGATGCACGGAGGGGTCCCGGTATGTAAAGATGGTCACCGATCCGCAGACCAACCGCGGCAAGCGTAGCTTAACCTGATCGATCGACCGGTGCGGCTGTTATTATTTAGCCACGGGCCCCCCTTTTAATAGGTAGGTAACATAAGATTTAAAAAAAAGTTATTTAAAAAAATAAAAAACCCGACTGCGGTAAAAAACTGAACAGCTAAAAACAAGCCCATTTTAAATTAAATAAAAGTTGGAAGCAGGCGGGGGCCCGCCTTGAATTTGAAAATATTGTTACGAGCTTTGGGTTCGTGACAATAAAAACTGCCGATTTAATAACCAAAAATTGACACTTTAATTAACAACACTAATTACAACTCAAACACACTAATTTACAAAACACAATTGCACTACTGATCGCTTTAAGTCGCACTTGGAGATCGCTTCGGATGTTTTCGCTTCGATCGCTGTATCCAAACTGTGTCGGTCGTGGCGCGTCTCGGCCTTATATAGCGCCGAAGATAGTTCTAGAACCTTCCATTGTAGAAACATCTAGAATGTTCGAGTACATGTCGGTCCCGACTGACCAGATGTCGATAGTTCGGGAAAGTTCTAGAAAGTACTCGCATCGAAATTTCTAGAAGGGTCTTGACTACTAGTTCCGCTACTCGATACTAGATGGCGCTAGTGGTAACTACTATCGCCATGTACTAGGCATTAATTGTGGCGCGCAACACTGCCCCCTCCTAAGACATGCTCGTCCCGAGCATTATCGGCCCCATAATAACGCGCCAGTCGATCCACGTGGACGATCTTAGGAGTACCTCTTGCACCTTTCTGTATCCGGTAGGTTACGTCATTGATCTTTGTCACAATCCGGTACGGTCCGTCCCATTTAGCTTGAAGCTTAGGAGATTTTTTTGCTGCGGACTGGATTGTGCAACCACACTAGTGAACCTTCGTCGAACCCTTTATTGGTCATTTTACGGTCATAAAGGGTTTTCATCTTTTCAGACATTTTCTGGCCCGATTGTCTGACGTGCTCATAAATGTCATTCATTTTGTTCCGCAAGTCATTCACATACTCGGTTATACTGAGTGGGGCATCAGGTGGTATTCCGGTGATCAGGTCTGCAGGCAGCCGTAATTCTCTTCCAAAGTCTGCGAAAGCTGGTGTCACCGATGTACTTTCGTGAACAGCGCTTCGATATGACAACAAAAACGGTTGTATGTGCTTGTCCCAATCTCGTTGCCGATTTTGCACAACTTTGGCTAGGTACCTCTCCAGTGTCTGATTAAATCGTTCCACCATACCATCCAATTGTGGGTGGTAAGAAGTTGTTCTCGTTTTATGAGTACGCATTACTCGGCAAGTTTCCTGAAATATTTGGGACTCAAAATTCCTTCCCTGATCACTGTGAATCTCCAAGGGTACTCCAAAACGGCACTTCCGGCCACTTAGTGAAGTAATCCATCACAACCATGAAATACTTGTTACCACTTTCACTTTCCGGAAACGGCCCCGCAACGTCAAGAGCTATCCTCTCCCATGGTGCACCAACATTGTACAATTTCAATGCACCTCTACTACGAGTCTGAGGTCCCTTTACAGCTGCACAACTTGTACATTTGCGACACCAGTCCTCGACATCGTCCCGACAGTGGACCCAGTAAAACCGTTCTCGTATCTTCAGTAGAGTCCGTTTTACTCCCAGATGACCTCCTGAACAACCATTATGGTACAGCTGTAGAAAATTCGGTAATTGAGCTTTGGGGACAACCATTTGCAAATGACAGCTGTCTCCCTGATTGCTTTCCCATTTACGGCACAGGACTCCATCCTGAATCACCAAACTGTCCCATTGGGCCCAATAGCTTTTTGTGATCGAACTCATTGCTGAGACGTCGCTCCACCTGGGCTTAGGAGCTCTGGCCTTCATCCATTCCAGAATCGGCTTGATGTCCGAATCCTCCTGCTGTGCACGTTGTAGGCTTTCCTTCCACTCGTTGCTGAGGTCTGTCTTGAGCATCCTCACAGGTACGACTTCTTTACTTTCTTGCCTCGTACAATGCTTGCAGTCTTCAGGACAAGGTCTTCTTGACAATGCATCTGCGTTGCCATGAGATTTCCCGCTGCGATGTTCGACCTCGAAGTCGTATTCCTGCAGTAGCTCAATCCATCTTCCAACTTGTCCTTCTGGATTTTTGAACTGCAATAGCCATTTCAGTGCAGCATGGTCAGTTCGTAGGTGGAATTTCCGCCCCAGAAGATATTTGCTAAAGTGCTGCAATGACTTTACCACAGCAAGCAGTTCTCGTCTCGTAACACAATAGTTCCTTTCAGGTTTCGACAATGACTTGCTGAAGTATGCTACCACAACCTCTTGATCGCCGTTCCGCGGAGACAACACACCGCCAAGTCCTATGTCACTTGCGTCTGTGTCAACTATAAATTCCTTGCCCGCATCAAGGTACCCCATAATAGGTGTTTTGCACAGACGGTCCTTTAGCTCCTGGAATGTGATGTCGCAACTTTCATCCCAGCAGAAATGTCGCTTCTCCTCGGTTAGCTTATGCAGGGGTTTGGCTATATCTGCAAAGTTCTTGACAAATCGCCGATAATAGGAGCACAAACCCAGAAATGCTCTGACCTGCGTCTTGTCTTTTGGAATTGGCCAATCCTTGACAGCGGCGATTTTCTCTGGCACTCTGTGGATCTTCATGAGCACGCGTTCCAGGTCAGGTCCAGCGTGCTAAACCACTTTACTCCAGTAAGCATGTCCAGCGAGTCATCAATTCTTGGCAAAGGATAGCTGTCCTTCTTTGTAACGTCGTTCAGACGACGATAGTCAACACAAAACCGCATGCTGCCGTCCTTCTTTCTTACCAGCACTACAGGTGAACACCATGGACTAGATGAAGGTTCAATAACACCATCCTTCACCATTCCCTCAATCATGGTTTCCACTTCTTTTTCACGTGCTACCGGCAATCTCCTTGGCCGCTGACGGATAGGCAATTCTTCTCCTGTATTTATTTTGTGTTGAACTATGCCAGTCTTCCCGATGTCAGCCTCGTTTGACGAGAAAACATCGGCGAACTTGAATAACATCTTCTTCGCCTTGACCATTTCATTTTGGGACAAAGCGCGGCGGCAGTCTTCTAAAAGTGTGGTCACTTTTGTTTGTGCATCCTTGCTGAGGGTCCCAGTCGATAGATGTTGGCATCGACGCAACCAATCCACTTCCTCGCAAGTACCAACAAGTGTGCCTTTTTCTATTATCTGTTCCTGATCACAAAGGTTCAGCACACGTACCCCGAGATGTCAGTGGCTCTGACCAAAGTCCGTGCCACTTTCCATGGAAGGTCATTGTCTACCCTTTCCACGAGTACAAAACGATGAGTTTGCTCAGGATTCCGAGGAAGACTAACCCTCACAATCGTTTCCGATCTCGGCGGAAGAACAATCTTTTTAAGGCTGTACACATTCCCAGGTAATGCCCTTTCCATGAAAAGTTCCTCTTCTCCACATTTCAAAACACCTTGCTTGACGTCAATCTCGCAACAATTCTTCCTCATAAAGTCAAGGCCCAGGATGCAATCGTCCATTATATCAACCACGATGACATTATGCAGGTAGATTCTGTTGCCTAGCGTCAATTCCATTTTCTTCTCTCCATGGACGGGTATGCGCTGACCGGTGGCTGTTACCAAATTAATGCGTTCCCGGTTGTATGCGGAGTCCCCAAGGGACCGACTTGTAAGTTGGGAACTGACAACCGTGCGAGAAGCTCCAGTGTCTATGGTCAGCTTACACGGCGTTCCGTTGACCTCGCCCTTGATGATTAGGCTGTTCCCGTCATGGGTTTGTGTGATCGAAACCCTTGGGGCTCTTTGAACATCAGCCAGCACCTGCCCCGCAGTCCTGGCTATTACTCGTTTCCCTGCTGCTGGTGCTGGGCGGTGCGTTTAGCCGCACTGCCCTCTGGAGATCGGCCGTCTTCTCTTTCTGCAGTTCGCTTAGGGCAACTGGATCGAAGGTGGCCCCTTTCCCCACAGCCGTAGCACCTAGGGCTGTATCCTTTATTGCGATCGCGAACTGTAGCCGCTGCAACCTCCCTGACGCGATGGGAACGATGATCCTGCCGCACAGCTTCCACCTCCAGTGCATGGGCCAAGGCATCCTTAAGCGTCCCGTGGTGCCTGAGCCTCACAGCAGCTCTCCCTTCAAGGTCGCGGATGCCGTCGATGAATGCCTGCACCAGGTTTCCATCAATAAGCGCAGGTACGGACTGGTAAGCTTTACGAACCAGCTTCTCCACTTCAAGGGCCCACTGCTGCAGGTTTTCGTTACTGCGTTGCACGCGATCCTTGAGCTGCGCACGAAACACGTGTTCCAGGTGAGCGTCGCCATACCGAGCCTCCAATGCCTCAAGGAGCTGCTCGTAAGTCACTTCCTTACCGAGAGCTTCCAGGACAGTTAAGGCCTGGTCGCGCAGGCCTAGGGTGAGAGCAGTCATGGCCTGGCTTTTATTCCACCCGTTCGCCTTCATGACAGCCTCAAACTGGATTTTGTAGGCTGCCCAGGAAGAAGTTCCGTCGAACGGCGGCACTTTGGATCCACGTAGCGAAGGTGTTGTAGCTACGGGAGCTGCGATTCCATCCCCAAGTTTAAGATTACCCAACTCCTGCTTTACATCAGCAATGACGTTATTAAACTTGCTGATCTGAGTTTCAGCTTCTGATAGGCGGTTGTCATGCTGGGCAACCTTCTCCTTCACCTCCTTCATGTCTTTCCCGAAGGTTGCGTGAAGGTCCTTCATGAGGAGCATCTGCTCTTCCTGGCGACGCACCTGCTCTTCCTTATCCCGTTTGAGCTGTTCTTCCAATCGATGGGCCTGTTCCTCTTGACGGCGGGACTGTTCTTCCTTATCGCGCTGGAGCTGTTCCTCCAACCGACGAGCCTGTTCCTCCTGTCGGCGGGCCTGCTCTTGCAGCGTCATCATCAGAGCAGCCAAATCTGGTGCTGCTGATGCTGGAGCTGCTGCGGACGGGCCGGCCTTCATGGTCGGTAGCAGGCCCTCCGACCTCTGTGGCGTAGCTCCACCAAATCGCCTCTGGTCCGTCTCTTGCTGGCGTTGACTCCGGGTACGGATACCCTCCGTGTCGTCTTTGGGTAAAACCGGCATGATTTTTAATCCCCTCTTTTGACACCAATTGTTACGAGCTTTGGGTTCGTGACAGTAAAAACTGCCGATTTAATAACCAAAAATTGACACTTTAATTAACAACACTAATTACAACTCAAACACACTAATTACAAAACACAATTGCACTACTGATCGCTTTAAGTCGCACTTGAAGATCGCTTCGGATGTTTTCGCTTCGATCGCTGTATCCAAACTGTGTCGCTCGTGGCGCGTCTCGGCCTTATATAGCGCCGAAGATAGTTCTAGAACCTTCCATTGTAGAAACATCTAGAATGTTCGAGTACATGTCGGTCCCGACTGACCAGATGTCGATAGTTCGGGAAAGTTCTAGAAAGTACTCGCATCGAAATTTCTAGAAGGGTCTTGACTATTAGTTCCGCTACTCGATACTAGATAGGGCTAGTGGTAACTACTGTCGCCATGTACTAGGCATTAATTGTGGCGCGCAACAATATAATAAAAATGATATGGGTCCCGCCTGCTTCCAGCTTTTATTTAATTTAAAATGGGCTTGTTTTTAGCTTTTCAGTTTTTTACCGCAGTCGGGTTTTTTATTTTTTTAAATAACTTTTTTATATCCAGCTTTTTAGTTTACAAAATAAATGTGAAAGATTTCGCAGACGATTTAGTTCTTGGTACGTGTTTTTTACGATTTTTCACTTCGAATTACTTTTAACCGTATAAGTTGCATATATTTTTGTAATCACCTTTTAAAACCCTTTATTTTGATACCCCACTCGATAGGTTTTGAGAAAAAAATAATTTTATTGAAGACATAATAATGCGCAAAAAATTGGCCATTTTAATTTTTTTTCAATTTTGATATACCCAGTGTCACTCTCACAATTAAGACGAATCTAATATATAACTGTATATATAACCCTCCTTCTGACACAGTCGGGTAAAAATAAAATAGGATTTTGTTGAAAATGAGCTCTTTTCTTTAGTTTCCCGTATGTCATTACTTTCCAGAATTCGATCCTTATCAGCGACACTATCGAAGAGTGTAATGACAGTGTGTGTTTTTTTTCAAAATCAACGGGTTCGATTCCTGGCTAGAAATATTGATTTTTCAAAAATCCAATGATGCAGTTTTTTTTTTATCAAAATCGAGCCTGCTACTCGTTTAAAGTACAAAAGTACTCACTTTTCGCTATTCCTCATAGTTTCGGATTTGGCCATCCACGCCCACTTGAAGAACATTTTCGAAATGTCTTATTTAAAAAGAGATAACCGGAAATCTCTGTTTCTATGGAAAAATTAAAAACAGTGTAATTTGGCTGTAACACTATTTTTCGAAAATGATCTCTACTAACTTTTTAGACCTTTGTATCCTGCTTATGCGTATGAAGTTTCATTAAAATCGGTTCATTCATTTCGAAAAATAAGGGCTTGAAAGCTTGTATGAAATGCCGTACGGCGTAAATGCTCTTAAGAACGTTCCCAGTCCTATCTCAGTCTCATGCTGTCAAAAGTACCTCTAATTTCCCTACATTTTGACAAGTTTTTTGACATTTGTTTGTCGCCGAGATCAGGGGGCCTAAAAAGGCCACTTTGGAGAATCATAAAAGGAATTATAAAATGGCGAAAACAGTCCGTGTTTTTATTTTGTTTCGCTGCACTACGTAGGTACAAACAAAGAGATTGGGATTGGATTTGGATTGGATTGATTGGTATTTTAGCACAGACAAAAAAAATAACTGAAAAATACTTCACCAATGGGATTTGATACGATTAACTTAACAGTTAACTGTCCATTCTGTTATCCTTTTATGATTCTGCTAAAGTGGCCTTTTTAGGCCCCGAGATAGCGACTAGATTTTAAACGTTTTAATTATGGGAAATGGCCTTCAGATATGTTGACTTTGTCGCACAGTAACAAGGGCAGCGCAATGCATTTTTGAAAGTAGCGTCGCGTCGCCGCGTTTCCTCTTGAAATAACAATGCTTGAAAATAATTTGCATACAACTATGCTTTTTATCTTTGAGCCCTTAGTTTGTGCTTGCGTTATATGAGCATGTATTAAGTTCACGCTCACTTTTCAGCATATTTGGAAAAAGTCATACTGACGACAAAATGGAAAATAAGACGCCTGCGGGATCAGTAAACTTGCTCGATGATACGTTGCTGGAGTCACCCAGTTCCGTATCCGGCGGAAAAATGTCCCAGTCGCTGCCTCACAGGTAGGAATGTTTATTTTGCCCTTTTACACTTATCTTGAAATGTATTCGTAGAACTCTTCAAGTATCTTGTAGGTCATGTTTATGCGGTTTGTTCTAACGTACTGTCAAAATGATCTCAAAAATACAAAGAATGGTTATGACTACTTCCCAGAAAGGAATGAATAAGTCAGGTTTTATTTCTAGAAACCGGTATGGTTTTAGCGTGCTGAACTTCAACAAGTTCTAAGAAAGTATAGTATTTAAGCTCTGGCCACACGGAGGCGAAACTCGCGCGGGAGGCGGATAGCGACTGCGCGCTTCGATTGTGTTAATGATTAACAAGTCATGCGACTATTCGTCCAGGGCCCTAATTCACTATGACCACTTAAGGTGAATGCTCCAACCAGGCCGCGAAATTCAAATTTTCTTACGTTTTTTGCAATTTGCAGGCCAGTGCTAGGTTGTATGTTGATTAAAATATTATTCGCAGTTGTAAGACATATATAGGTATAGAATTATAATCATGAAAATCATCAATAAAACGCTCTAAGTTCATAAAGCTGTTAGAATTACTTTTTCTGTTTTTTTTTTGTTCTTACACCTTTATGAAGTTGGAGGGTTGTATTGGTGATTTTGATTATTAAAATTCTGTAACTACATACGTCTTACAGCCGCGAATAATATTTTAATCAACATACAACCTAGCACTGGCCTGCAAATTGCAAAAAACACAAGAAATTTTGAATTTCGCGGGCTGGTTGGAGCATTCCCCTTAAGGATTCCTTACTTCGAAACCACGTCAATTCCTTGGCTAGTCCCGGCAATCTCGCGTTGATTTCGCGCGGTTTAGATAATTGTGTCATAGACAATTACGGCCCAGTTCGAACACCGCCATATAGTTTGTTGAAGAAATCGTCGCCACCGTATTTCTACCAGCACGTGGGATTCGCATCAGTTTTACCAGACTTTTAGCTTTTTCTGCAAAAACTTCCATGCTAGTAAAATACAGATTTCTCCGGATTTTCTTGAGCTTTGTAAGAGATAAGTTTCCGCTTTCAATAAGGGATTACCTTTGTTATCTATTTTTCTTGTGGATAAACTTCTAGGCAAGATTGTGAGATCGGATAAATGCTGAAGCAGTACCATATATTTGCAAGGTCTCTTGAGGCTCATGTAGCCTGCGGTCCAGCGATGTCGAGTATAAAACAATGAGTTTCTGTCAGCCACGAGGAATGACGGGAAACAGGCCAAGTGGACCAGGCTATATACGATGGCGCTTGGCGTTGTAGTGAGCCAGTGAAGTGTGTTAATGTTCAATATAATAACAGGATTCTACATAAATAAAATTTTATTTGAAACTTTATTGTTTAAGTAAAGCGATAGTCCAGTTTAAACCACAGTGGATGAGTAGTATCAAATTATGGTTCAAAAGAGATGACAAGAATTCATTTAATTGTCTTTCTATTTTATCAATGTGTCGCCACAAAATAATACATTAAGATAATCAAATTAATTCTGGTTGAATTATACATGTTTTTCAGGCTGACGGTAACATAATTTGACGCTACTTTAGTATATACGATTAGATATGTCATTTATTAACAAGAAAATGCGCTAAGTTATAAGAGCCAGGACGTCCGATTTAAAAAGAACTATGGTCGACGGTTTTTGCGTTCAATATTAGAAGTACTTAAAGCAGCTTCAATACCCTTATTCCATCTAGATAGCTGAGCAAGATAATGCAATATCCGTTCTGCCTGGAACTGATAAAAGCAAAGGATATTACTCTTAAAGGATATTACTCTCAAAGGATATTACTCTCAAAGGATATTATGAAAGGATATTCTCATGAGCAACAACTATAGATGGTATACATAGAGATAGAGAAGCAGCTCTTGCTTTCTCCGTTTGAATAATATTTTTAATAATTATAGGTTCGATTAAATACATGTTTTCTTTTGTGCACCTCATAAAATAACAGAAAGTTAAAAAGAGGCGCAATTATTTTAAAAAAAGTTCATCATTAGAAGCGCAGAAAGCTTTTTGATGTTCATTAATTTCACAAAGTGTCCCATCATTAGCAGATCAATAAATTTAGAAAGGATAAGTTAAATATTTCCGTTTATTAAAGCAATTTATTATCTTCACATCTTTTTTCTCAAAGTGAATTCAAGCATGCTGTCTTAGGATTCATTAAACTACTTCATGAGGGCAATAAACATTAATATAGTTCATAATGCTACAATTAACTTTGTGTCTGGCTAAGTCTTACCCATTCTCCTTTAGCATATACACCCTGTTCCAATCTTATTCTTGTCGACGCGGAACTTTCATATCTACGCTGACCTAGTTCTTATTCTAGTGTTATCGTGAAATATGGAATAATCTCGACACATGATAAAGTTTTGATTTGATACAGAATATGTTTGTTTTAGTGATATATCGAAGGCAGACGTCATTCAGTGTGATTTCCAAGGCTTCGTACGGAGGAAGACAATTTTAAAAGAGGGCAGGAAGATATCATTGTCGTCGTGGCAGCGGTACTGGCTGCAGCTTTCTGGCAACATTCTCGTGTTTTATGCTTCGAAATCTTTCAAAGGGTAAGTGCGAATGTTAAGTGACTAATCTTTGAGCAGATATTTACACATTCATCTGTTGATTACTTCAGACCTCTATTTCAATAGAAATAACAAAAACAATACGTCACATTGAATTGATAAACATCAATTTCAAATGCATCCATTTTGACGTCAATTACTCTACCGGCAACGTGTGTGACTGAAACACGCAAACGAAATTCCAAGCGTTGTCAAAGCCATACAGACGCGCATAATTGATATCGACACTCGATGGATTCATGCGACCGCTAAACTCGACAGATATAGATTTTTATACTAACATTGGCGCACGTTGCTCGCGGAGCTCTCTACCCTATATACAATGTTGATATATCTAATGTGCCTGTAATAACTGGTACGGTGGTAGCATTCCCCAGAGAAGCGACGTCATTTACACCGGGCGATCATGTATTACTTTCCTAAACCAATTAATGTATGTTGTTATTCTACAGGACAACCCGGAGTGATTTCCGGGAGGAAAAGTGCAAGGTGCTATGTTTGGTAGGGTGGTTCGCCAAGATGGCTGACGGTGACAGCGCCGACGCATTCCAGCTGATCAACCAGCATTCTGGCACGCTCTACAAGTTCAAGTAAGTAACTTTTACCACGGTCTACATTTACTCTGCACAGTCGGTCAACCCGAGCGTTATGCAGAGCAATCGTTCTAGGATGCAAAAGAAAGGGACGGGATCTTATGTCTCAATCTGCCATACTGCAGTTTGTCGATATTTTTTCAGCATTGTCAGGTCGTAAAAACCCCGCGAAACAGTTTCGCTAGTATTTAATAAACTTTTCAGTTACATAAAATATATTTCGTTAATAGTGGACATTTAAAACACCTTTGCAGTCAGTCGACAGTCTTTTATCGTAGAACGGTCCATGCGATTTAGTTGAAATTCTAGATACAAACTTTGACCTAGTTTACATTGTTTACTCAGTTTAGTGCTCATTTAAACTAGGCACACGCGTCGACGACAGATCAACCGCATCGGCATATTGTCGACAGCAGCCGCACACGCGTTGATGGCTGCCGACGGCTGCAGTTGCCTCTGTCGTCCACGCGTGTCGTTCGTGTGAATGCGCACTAACTCTGCGTTTAAATATTTCGTAGATGGAGATTGGAAATGGTTGCCACAATTTATGTTCTCCGTAATGGTTTCACATAAAACTGCTATTTAGAACCTGTCGTAAAAATCGGCTTTCCGTTTGAGAGCTTCCTCTTAGTGTTGTCCTGCTATCTCTTAAGGTTGCTTCAAGTTGAATGTCGTTTTTACTTTTATGATTCTTTAAGAGTAACCTGACAAATGTGTGTGGTCTTCATTAAAAACATACAACAACACACAACAATAGCAATTCATAAATTGTAGTCACTAATAAATACTTTTTCTCCTAGGGCCGCTTCGGAGTCCGCAGCGAGGATGTGGGTGAGGGTGATAGAAGATGTCACAACTAAAAAGCCTTTACCGGCTAATCTCATGTCGTTCGAATAAGTGATGTATCTACTCGCAAGCTATTTGGTGATTGTACCTCACCATCACATTATTCAAGTATCGTATTATATTTTACTACGTAAGTAACTACGCCTTTTATGAACAAGTTTTATTTTAGTTGTTAAAGCTTTTGATTATGTGTGCATAATTATGAGCTATCGATGATATGTTTTGTACTCATCTGAATATGACGCCATTTAGTGTAATCATAATTCTATTGATGTGTGTCAGTCATTCTAGAGTTCCGTACTTCCGTTGCAAGGTACGACGTGTCCGACTTATGTCCGTCCGAAATAAGCTCAGTTTCAGTTCGCTCTGGCTGCGACTGACTAATTTCCAAAAGATTTCTGTCAAAGCTGAAAGCATTAAGGCTCTTTTGGCAACTAATTGTAGAAAAAACCTTTCCTTATGTCGAATCCTTCGGACTGAAGGTTTCATAGGATGGATCAAAATTGCAATTTAAAGATAAATTGAAAGTTGGGTGTAGACTGTGACCATTTATTAAACTGATATTAATTTCATTCTGAAAGTGAACGATTATAAAATATACGGAACTTTACAGTGATGACTTTTTCAATTGAAATGTGGTTTTAACGCTTTTATACTATTTCTGTCAAATTATAATGCAATGCTTTACATAATTAAGATGCAAGTGCGTTATATTCACCTGTCACATTGATATGTTATGCGTTTGAGGATTAGTACCACATACATAAAGTTTAGAAGTTTATCGGGCAGCCAAATTATTGTTATATTTTATTATCATATTGAATTAATAGAATGCAGGTATTGTATTAGCCATTTTAAAACTATTATGGGACTCTTTTAACAAACAAACATATCATATAATATTATGATACTTACAATATTTTTTGGATAACTATAAAATGTTATATTTATGTCAAATATTGGATTTATTTATGTATTGAAAATAAAATACGCTGTTTTAGGTAGCTAGATAGCTTTCCCATATTATGTGAATTGTTTTATTAAGATTATCATCACAATGAAGATATGGTTTAATCTAAAAATATTATAGTCTAGAGCTAATAAGTTATTTGGCGAATTCTGTATAACATGAACAAATTAGTGTGATATTGCTTGAGGCTATTTACTTGCCAATTAGCTTATCCTTACAGAGTTATTATAAATAAGAATTTCTTGCCAGTACGGGCGCTCAATTTTTATCATTACAATGTGGTGTCGCTGAACTTTTGGGATTTTTTACAGACCTACAGAAACAATACTGTAAAGCGACGCAGAAAGTTAGTTCGTTTGTGAAAACTTTTTAATTCGCGCTTGTGAAAGTTATACGATTTTTATTTGGCATTTAGTGTTTACAATTCGCAACATCAGGCTTTTAATGGAGGGCTAAATATTGTAGCGTCGCTTTTAAATGATACCAAACATTCGTTTCTTGTGCTCACTAATACGTGTTGCTCAAATTATATTGTTCGTGTCTAAGCAGCCTTTAGATACAGCCGGCTACGTACGTGACATCGAGGTCAATTGTGAATGGGAATAAGATTTAGGAATGTTACGGAACTTGTTAGATAGGAAATATAATATCAGTCAGACAGAGGTAGGTTGGTTATTGTAAAAATATCATACACGTAAATGTTATTTAAAGTGCTAACGTCTTTTTATCGCGATCACTCAAAGTTATTTTTAGCTTGGTGCTATAACGTAGAGTTTAGATTGTAACGATAACTATGCCCGACTGTAGACGTTGTAATCGAACCTGTAATTTAGGTACTTTTTGACAATCTATATCAGTAATAATAAAATATTATTAATGTGCATATTTTAATGAAACGTTAAAACAAAACGCTTTCAGTGTATAGATTTTCACATAAGCACATAGTTATGTACAATAATATTGAATTAACCATAGCAAAAATAAATATTTTATTATGAAATAATGAAAATAGAAGTAATTATAGATAAATAGATATTGTGCCATTTTTATCAAATATAAAATGTTTCAAACTTTCTAAACATAAAGTATTAAAATACATATTCTGTTGGATACATTTTCAAGTAAACACTCTATTCGCAGTAAAATATTATTGTATAAACTTTGTACGTATTGTTCACATTAAATAGCAAATTCTAAGTTCTATTGCACAGGAGATTTTGTTCCTTTCTTATTATTATCATATGGTTAACGTTCACTTTTCGTAAATCGCAATGCTACGTTGTGTCATCTCATTGTGTTATGAGCTTCTCTCTTGATTAGTGGCTTTTGTGGTCCCCTGAAGGAGTTTTAACATTTTTCTATGGAAGCAAGCATGATCACCACATCTTAATTTTTATTTCCCTGCAAAATCTGTATATCCATCTTTACCGCCAAATATCGGCGGCATTGTGACACTATAGAGAGCACCACACCAGGACCTTTTTTTGTTTGCTCAATTGTCTTCTACTTATATACCAGTTAAAAAGTGCGCCGTAACTGCATAAAAAAATCAAAATGGCGACCGGTGATAAGGTTCTATCCCCTTTCTCAAATGTAACGTACTATACGTACCTACTATGATATCAATCCACGCGAGCGTTTCTTGCATAACTGTCGCTTTTGACATTATGGTGTCTTGTACATTTTACAGCTGAAATAGAATTCTGTTACTCACCCAAGTAGGTACCTCTTTCTGCCTAAAAATATTTTACAGTTCCTCTATTTATAAGCGTTCTATTAAGTTTTCGATATACAGAATTATCGGTACTTGTTTTTGTAATGTTTCTAGTTTATTTATTTCGGTATCTCAGCTTTCGCAAACTGTTACGTTTGTAATACAAAACTACAACTTAGGACTCCGGCCTACCGAAACCTAGTCATCATTAGTAGCTGAAACATGCTCACTCTACCTATTCTAAGCATATAAATATGTACCTAACAAACACTGAAAAATCCTATGTTATTGATATTAATTAGTTTATTTCTAGCTATGTACTCTGTGTGATATCTCATTTGCCTTACTTACCTACCCAATTTGAGTCGTGTTTAGACAGATATGAATTAAGCTTGAATAATAGATGTAAAAACAGAATTAGTTCAAACTATGCAGGTTATTGGTCTGCGCCCTCACAGTATTTATATGAAATATTTAAAACTCGCTTATATTATTAAAAATATTTAAAGCCGTCAAGCACGTCCCAGCAACCGGGTAGCCGGTGCCGGGTACCCGGCGGCGAAGTGCGTAGCCATGTACGTTAGCTTTCTGGCGTAGTTTGCCTGGCAATGTTACCGGATAGTCGGCACCGGCTACCCGGTTGCCGGGACGTGTGAAAAGGCACGTAACCTTCGTGTTTCCGAATTATTAAGAAAATCGTCACACAGACACAAAGCTTTCTAATGCAAAAAAAAACCCGCGCTGTTGCCTTAGCGCCGAAAGTTCAAAATCCGACATCACTCTTTTATCTAGTCATTCATCTGGATGACGCCTAGTGTTAGTGTAATCGGACAAATGTTTTGTACTACCGCGCTTTGTAGTAGTGCACCTAATTATTGCCCGTTTGTATGAAGTTGTATCTCCGTCGGGTTAACTACTCCGGTCGCAGATCGTCGTCATCTATCACTCAAAAGTTTTGAAAAGTATTTTGGGATCGCATAGAGTTGTTAATCTATAATTTTATTATCATATTAAAACCAAAAAGGCTTCCATGGTTGTACCAGCTCTATATTAGATCTCATCATAGCGCGCTCGTATTTCTGAAGATAGACGATGATTTCCGAAGCCCGTACTTATCTTGCGATATGATCTATATTATATTCTGCCAAACATAGTTTTGTTTGCAATTTCGGTGGGTATACTCTTCTTTTCTCTCCTGTAATGTAGAGTTAAATGGGTTATAATCACCGAAAATTTTAAAAGTAATTTTGCAATGATGTACCCCTTTTATAACTTGCGCAACATTATAGCGAGGATGCGGATCAACACCTTGCTTATTTGTAACAATATCCAGATTCGAAAAGACAATAACGAACACACGAGTCAAATAAATCCATATCACTGAATCTCATCACGAAATCTTTTATATCCTGTTTCGATTCACTCACTTTCTGGAGTTAGTGAAAAATGTTAACGATTAATGAATTTAGACTTTGGTGCCTAAAATGTGAAAGATTAAGCAATAATTCAATCCTAGCGTAACTGTTACAACAGTGTTAGACTTCTATGTTAACATTGTGTCTGTTCTGTAACTATGCGCAATCGCATTAATAAGAAGGAAAATAAAACAAAATAATGTAATAGACTTACCTTACTATCTGTACTTTACCATTATGCGCATTTGTTACGGCGTATAATTAAAATGTGATGTCTACGTGAATTTTCTTGTTTTCTATTGCAAGTAGCAGTTCGCCGTTTTGTTTAGCGCAATGGCGCTGCCTCATGTTAAATGGTTTTGTGGAAGTAGGTCGCTGTCTCTCTGTAATTAGCGCCCCGCGGTGCCTGTGCCACAGAATATACAGGTATAGAACAATGTCATATGTCAAACTATGTTAAGGCTGGTATCACATCTCCACCGCGAAACCATAGCAGCGAAACCGTAGTAGTTCCGCCATCAGTTGTCCGTTGTACAACAAGTGAATCAAAAGCGAAACTGCCTGTTCACACAGGTTTGATATGATTCTATGTCGCCGATTGATTTGCTCGGAAGCCAGTTACACCTCCGCGCTCACCCTGCTACTTTGTTACGAAGCCGCGTTTTTATCGCACGCACGTAACTGTGGAAGCCGACAAGTTTAAAAAGCGAAACTTATTTTGTTTTGTAAAATGGATATTAATTTTCGGAAAAACTAATCTAAGAGGTCCGAATTATCTTACTGTATTTACTAAGTCGATAGCGATGACATTTTGTTCCGATTGCTACCATTCAACTGAATCTCATGATGTGCCGCTACTCGAATGGCAACATAATGTAGTAATGTTTCTTAGCGGAATTCGTAAAGCGTTTTCCCATAATTCGTAAAGCGTTTTCCCATAATTCGTAAAGCGTTTTCCCATAATTCGTAAAGCGTTTTCCCATAATTCGTAAAGCGTTTTCTCGCGGCGGAGGTTTGCTCGGGCCTTAACAAATGTCAGCCGCGAATGCGGTGACACTCGCTATGCGTTTTTTTTCAATATATGCGTTTTTTTATAACGAAAAACGCACAGCGAGTTTCTAATCTGGTCCTTCCGTGTTTATATTGTGCCTGTGTTTCGATATAGTACCGGTTGCGTTACAATCGCGCACCGATCCATAATACGCTGCATGTTAAGCCTCTCATGCGACCCGAGTAATGGCACTAGATGCACTCGAATGATTATATAAGTCATTAGTTACACCTACTTTAATTTCAAATATTATGAATGAAGTTCAAAATATCTACGGCATAGTAAGGATGGAGCACTAACTTTCTTCGAATATTAATGTATGCACAATGTTAATCAATATTTTGTATTAAAATGCAAACTGTTTTTCTTTATATTACCAAAGCTACGTAAATCTATGTTTTGTATTGTAGTTTAAGTATAGTTATAGTGAGGCTATGATATTTGACTGATACTGAAAGTGTGTAGGTACCATTTTTTTCTGACAAAATTAATCTAAGTTCTGTTACTTAAAAATATGAAGAGGAAGTTATCCTAATTCTTCTTTTGCATATTTATATTGCATATCTTGCACTCATTCATGATTGTTATCATACCTATATTACAATCTCTTTATTATTATTTTGTTTGCTATTTCAACTCGAGGAACGAATATCATAGTAATTAAGCTTTGTACGACATTATTCTTAAGTGTATTTACTAGCACATGTGTGCTCTTGTGTTCAATAAAATTCCTACGAAATTTATATTTTGATTTTGTATTTACCAACCGCACCAAAACTTGCGAAGGAATGTCCTAGGTAGTGGCGCCAGAAGCACGACACGACGTCGCTCTTACATTAGTGCTGAGTGATTGTAGGCGCAGGTCGATCGCACTAATCGCATAGTAGAAAAGGCAATCTTTGGGTTTGCAGACACATTTACTGTATTGTTACGACTGCGCTGCGCAACGACTTCTTGCGCCCCTTCGCCGTCTACTGCGCAGGCGTGCGCCTCTTCTTCAGAGCGGCAAAAACGTTTGCCTTAAGGACTATGATGTTATTCACATTTCTTTTAGGTACTCTTCTTACATAGGTTGGCCGAATCTGCTGTGAAATGGCAGTTTTTGGAACTTGTTGTATAGGACATAAGGTCGTTTTTTTTTAACGTGTATTGCTCTCATTTATTTTCACTTCACAGAAAAGTTGGTCAAACCCCAGAACACATCAAAATAAAAAATGTCTTTTGTGTGAAATGTTATAAGGTCAACTCGAATTCACATTTCCAAACAAAACATGGTACTGGCTAATCCAAGAGCGTGCGTGATGCATAAAATTGATGCTGTACCAACGTAGTGGGAGAGGGCGTTTTCGGTTCTGCATTGCGACGAAGCCGCCACTCGGTATAGCGCCGTTTAGAGGGTTGCTTGCGATTTACAAGCAAGTCACAGAGTCGGCCGAGTTTTGGATTTAGTGATAAAAAGCGGCCTATTTTGCTTCAATGGCTAAAAGCATTTTGTTGGAACGCGAGGAGAGATGCGCGCGCACCACGCTCCGCCGTGTGCGAGTCTCTACAGTCGTGCACCTAACAGTTGCCGCTTGCCACAAGCGAGTGAAGCGCGACCCTAAGCTACTGTGAACGATCCTAAACAGCGCCGAGTTCGCGGGAAATTAAACGCATCAAGGCTTGAGGAATACATCGAGCACACTATGCAAGATACGTACCTAAAGTAAGTATGAAACACTTTTATGCTACTTTGAAAAGTTAAAGCAAGGCTATGCTGCTGTCGTAACTTTTGTTCCCTGAGTGATTTAAACCCTTGTCGCAGTGGTATTATTTTTTAAGGATAGGTACTAAGTTATTTTTGTTTGGCCTTTGCTTAAAAATTGGTGATATAATATTCCGTCTTTTCATTCTACGCCGCATACCGATGACAACGTAAATTCTATGTAAACATTCTACGGTATCGTGGTTGACTTTAATCGATGAAAAATTCGGCTCGGTTACGAAATAAGTAGGGTGAATATACGCTTGCGTGTTGTGTTCCCTTTAGGCGATGGCTACCATCCTATTGGTCCCAAATTTACGCCTTTAACGTCTCTTTCGTCAGTAAATATTTATTTAACCTTTCATTAGGTTTTTACCGGTGACAGAAAAATAATTAGCTAGTTACGGGAATACACGTGTGATCCCAAATGTCTGTGGTTGTTTGTTTCGTAGCACTAAGGTCAATAGAAATAGTCTAGTAAATGTAAAATAATAGTTTAGTAAGAAAATGTGTTGAGTTTATTTAGGTAGCCTAGTAAAAATAGTTACTATACTATCATAGTTTAGTAGTTTTTATATCTAGGTAAATACAGCGAACTCATATAAGTAGGTATCTTACGTAAATCATTTTTATACAGCGCGAGCATTTTAACGTTTCTACAAGGCTTTAGAGACATCGACACGCTAATTGTTGCCATGAATTCAGTACATGATTGACTAGACTCAGGGATGGGGAAACTAGCTTCGCGGGCCGGAGCAAAAATCAAGTGAAGTTTTCGTATTGTTAGAAAGGAGAATGGGTAAGACCGTACCCAGGCACAAAAAATGTGTCCAAACTTGTCCCCACAAAGACCAGTGCTCCTCAACCATCTACATCGCAGCTAACTTAAAAGTTTAATTTTATTGAAATTTCTTTCTTATTTCTATAGTTATTTTGTAATATTGCACAATAAATTAGGTAGAGTTTCAGAAAATACATAACAATATTTTTATTTCAGTACTTAAATAATATAGTCAAAAATGCAACTACGTGGCCCGCCATATATTTCGTTAGTAAATGTCGGCACGCGAAGGAAAAAGTTTCCCCATCCCTGGACTAGACCCATCAGCGTAGAAATGCGTTGGTTATAAAGAAAATCGGCGGAAAAAAGTACAATTCCTACACCGACAAACGTATTGCACAGCTGTTTTTTTTATATCCGACGCAAATTTCTACCCTGGTTGGTCTAGAATCATGTACTTAATTGAGAGTCATAGTTTACCCGTCGATGTATACACCGTACACATAGCAAAAACATAAAATGCGAGAACAGAGTAAAAATAGTCATAGTGGCTAAGTAACCTTAACAGAATTTAATCGACCGTAAACAAGAGTGATCAACTGTATAAAACGTTCTAGTAAAAGTAGTTGGGGAGCAAAAGATTACGTACATACGTACCTACCCTACCTACTCGTGTTTTATTCACTACGTAGTTAAAGTAAGTATACCAAGTGGCTATGAATAAGTAACGCGTTTTAATAATTAATTAATTTTATAGCAAGAAAGCCGGGCAATTTGCAAGTTGCTTATAAGTCTCACATAGGTACCTACTTATACAGCATGTATCAGAAAGGTGTGGTCAAATTTAAGGGTGTGGTATAGACCCCCAAACTGAACTACTATCTCATGGGACCAACATCTTAGTCGAGAAAAAACTATCAGCTGTCCCGCACAAAACTTCAATACCAAACGTATGGAACAGCTGGTTATTTTTGTGTTGGTCCCATGGAGAAAATTGTTCAGTTTGATGGTCTGTTCCACACCCTGAAATTTAACCAAACCTTTTACTTGCCGTGTGTGTTGTACTAAGTATAGAAAGGCTTGAGAATTTGGGGGTGACCGGCATACAAAATATTTATACCTACTACACACCAGACTATGTAGCTAAGGCCGACAGACGTAAGCGCGGCTCTCCCGTTATCTAGGATACCTATCTATTATTGCAAGAGGATCGCGCTTACGGTGGCCGGGCTTATTAGTTCGTGTGAAAAGGCACTTCAAGCCGATAAACGTGCATTTTCCCAGAACAATGACTGGAAACTGGGGGGAGCTTATAGGTACTCCGAACTGCACTGTTCTTTATTTTCATGAAAACCAACCCGCATTTTCATGATTTCACGTGGGACTGACTAAAGGTCACACGTCACACACGAGGACATAAACACTTCACCAAAGTTCAGTCTTCGCAAGATCTTTTTTCACAGAATAATAATGCCGGTTTTAAACTTGATTGTGCAGTAGTTAACGGTGGGTATGATCATCACAATCGTCACCCATCTTTGAGGTCGAGTCACAAAGCTTAGATGCTAATTTGCTGTTGGTATTCTTCGTAAACTTAATGCTATATTATTATTTTCGTGCTGATGCTGAAAACGGGACTATAATCAACATCTAAATGGCAGCCAAAGGAATATGGTAAAGTGCTCCACATGTGCATAGAGAAGTTTGCCACGGTTTATTTTTTACCAGCATTTGTTTCGTTTGTGGGTCACATTGTGGTTGCAGTGGACGATCCCACTTAAATTTTCATACAAAACGAAGCTGATTCTGAAATGAGGTTAAAATGGAAATCCAAGATGGCAGCCATGATATCATAACATCGCGCCACTCCACACAGGGACAGGCAGAGGTGAATTAATTAATGCTAAGCCATTTGGCCGGGCTCAGATCGGTACAGTTTAAAAAAAAATCGGTCAAGTGCGAGTCGGACTCGCACACCGAGCCTCCCGTACAAATTTCTATATGTAAATAGATTATCAAGGGAAAAAAAAATTCATTACATAATTATTTTTAACTACAAATTTACGGTTTTCGGATTTTTTCCATAACTTGTGCTACATGAAATTGCTTCTTGCCAAATTTTATGATTCTAGGTAAACGGGAAGTACCCTTTAGCTTTTGATTCTGGAACTTAAATGCCCGTATCTTTTGGTTGCGTTGACTTAGAAGTTTGATTTTTTCACAAAAGCTGAAACAGCATGTCTTAGAACCGAAGATTCGAAGATGTGTGACATTACCAACTCGCACTGGGCCCGCGTGGTGGATTAAAGCCCAACACAGGACCCAGGCCTCCTCTCGGTGAGAGGTCAGCGAGAGGAGGCCTGTGTCCTAGTAATGGGAACATTATAATATTAATTAATTATAAGCTGATAATGATGTTCTATTTAACACGTTGACTGCCAGATAACAGACACAATAGTAAATGTATTGTTCGCGGTCATCGGGTGACCGCGGTGGCAGTCAATGCCTTAACGTCTCATTTTTCATAAAACTCATGAGAAATGAAAGTCTGATGCTTTACTACAAGTAATTGCGCTAGAAGTGTTTCCGACTAAGTATTTATTTATCACAGAATTTTCTCGCAATTGATTGGTTTATTTACCTCTGTAGGCTTATAAATATTTCTTCGTCTGCTATAACTTGTAGTGTAGGGTCAAGAAAGGATTTTACAAAGCACCTATTGGAGTGAAACGGGGATTGGAAGTTGTATGTCAACGACATTGACTTATTATATCACTAGCCCGTTTATTCCCAGTCGCCCCCGCGGGGATTGCCACCGGAGGCAAATGGGAATAAAAATTCCCAGTCGCCACCGGTGGTGACTGGGAAGACATTGCCCCCACTTCAGTTTCGCTATACATTGCTTTCTCCATCGTAGAGAATAAAAGGATGAGGCAACTTATCCTAAACCTGCCTTTTATCTTTAGGATAAGTTGCCTCATCCTTTTATTCTCTACGATCGAGAAAGCAATGTACAACGAAACTGAAGTGGGGGCAATGTCTTCCCAGTCACCACCGGTGGCGACTGGGAATTTTTACTCCCATTTGCCTCCGGTGGCAATCCCCGCGGGGGCGACTGGGAATAAACGCACTAGCCTAGGTGAACGAAGTAGCGGGAACAGCTAGTAGATGTACTGTCTAAAGAGATAAGTATGCAGTAGGTATCGTCGGATATAGTTGAAGTTTACTAAGAAACCGCTATCGGTTTGAGATGTTTGTTTTCTATTAATAAAATTATATCGAGAACATATATAGATGTTCTCGAATAAAATTGAATTTTATTAATATAAAACAATCAGCTCATTTATCAAATTAAATTTTAGTTGACATCATCCATCGGTTTCTTATTAAACTTCAACTACTTATATCCCTTATATCCGAAGATCCTGCATACTTATCTCTTTTGTTGACTGTACATAGGTGTGAGTTTACTAATCACAAACAAACCTTTTAAGTCAGGTTTTTTGTCCGACTCTCTCTTCAATTGGTCAATTTTATAGGTTCATACTTCCATTGAAATGTAATTGATTTACTGTTACTATGGGAGGTCCAACATTTTTTTTCATATTTCGACCTATTTTCTTTGGGGAAAGTTGTTCAGTTTCATGAGCACATTCACCTCCTTCAGGGTTGATACCCCCCTTCCGGTACACGCTGTATAATCTTCCGGCAAACTTATAATTATCTCCTTAAAGAGGGTTCACTACAGTCGGACTTTTAATTTGCTGCAGTAAAATTACAGCTTATGGTGCAAAGACATTAAAGTATTTCTTAAATCTCTTTGTTATGGTGTGTTAGCACTTTCTAACGAAATTTAAATAATAGTGCTGTGGCAAAATAATTGATTCATCCGAATTAACATTCAGTTCATAATCGATCAATGTTAAATTGATTTAATAAAAGAGGTTAGTATATTTAAGTATAGGTACATACCTACTTCAAAAATAAAAAAAATTGATGATACTTAATTATTGTTTTCATCACATCAGTCATCGGATTGGATTTACCTATAGCTAAAACGAACTAATAACAAACATTTCTTTTAAATAGGTACTTACTTACGTACTGTTGATGTTTTTGTTGTTTTGCAAATTACCCGTAGGTGTACGGGTAGGTACGGATACGGGATATTTACAGGGTGTCCGTATATTAGACGCTATTCCTAACCTAATGAAAACTTTACTTTATTTAAAAAAAATATTTCTTTCGATATTTAGAGTAAAAAACTGGCTAAGTGCGAGTCGGACTCGCACACGAAGTGTTCCGTACCACAAGGCATAAACGCCGAAACAAACACGTTTGTTGCATGGGAGCCCCTTAAATATTTAGGTATGTTTTTAGTAACTGTTGTTATAGCGTCAACAGAAATACATCATCTATGAAAATTTCAACTGTCTAGCTATCACGGTTCTTGATAGACGGACAGACGGACAGTGGAGTCTTAGTAATAGGGTCCCCCTTTTTACCCTTTGGGTACGGAATCCTAAAAATGAAACAAAATTATCTTTAGTGAACTATGTATTTCCGCTGATTTGCAACACACAAAGAATATTTTATTGTTTGCGGTTAAATCAAAATTGGTCCATTTCGGTTTTCATTTTCTAAATTAAAACGATGTTTATTTTTACGTTTTAATCACATCACTAGTAGAGATATTGTGGCAACAGTTTTTAACGAATTGACTGTAAGAACTGTCATTTTACTGCAGCTAATTAAATGTCCGACCATAGATAGGTACCCAAATCCATATAATTCAAACACGTTACGTTCTATGAATAACGTGAGTGGCTTGAACAAAGGTTTTGTACCAAGAAGGCTTTGCTGCTTTTAGAATCACAAATTCAGAAGCACGCTTTCATAAACTTGCTCCTATAGCCAGCCTGTTACTGTTACTGTTCAACTGTAGCCTACCTATATCTTATAAAGAAGCACAAAAAAATTACCTCCAGATGTAAAAAAAAAAAACACTTATCTAATTCTAAACACGATGCAGCGTTACAACTAAGGGAAGGAGTGTTTTCCTGCACAAAACATTGTTGTTTCGACCTTTCTGATCGGCGCGGCGTTTTAATTGCCTTGATACAGCCCGATTCAAGCTTTATTTCGGCTGGGAACGTGAGGTGAGTCGCTGCGCTGTAACAAATTCACGTGTCAGCGGGGGCGAGGGGTGGGTATAGGTCACTGACCTCTATAATACAAGTCTTGTATTATAGAGGTCAGTGGTATAGGTCTACCAGATTCTCATGGCAAAAAAAAACAAAAAAACTTTGTGGTTTTCGTACATTTGACGACATTAGCAATGTCAAATGTATGAAATCCATAAAGTTTTTTTGTTTTTTTTTTTTTGCCATGAGATTCTGGTAGACCTATACCTTCTGCGCAGTGAGTAGCGTACTTCAGAGCCGCCATAAAGTTTGAATCAGGCTGTACTGAAGATTTCATATTTATTAACTCTATCAGTCTGAGAGAAAATAAATAGATATTTAAAGCTAGGTATAGGCTGCTGGTTTCACGTATTTCAGCCACGGCGGCCTACCTCAACGGAGACTAAAGTTCATTTCAAATAAACTTGCGATAAAGTTTGTTCACCTCCGTCTACTAATGTATCCCAATATTTCCGAACCATACGAAAAAAATGTATGGGCAGTGTCGGTAACACGATCAAAACATTGACTTACTCCGTGTTTGGTATTATGAAACTCAACCGATGCAATGTTTGCGACAGTTTTGTATGACGAACGATATCTATCGTAAGTTATTTGGACTTTTTGGTACAGGGTGGTTGAATGACATTTGTCGCAAGTTTATTTGAAAAACACTTTAGCCTTCGACGCGGGAGATATTATAGTACACAAGTGTGCGCGCCACTGACTTCTATAATACAAGTACGCTGGACTGCAGACTATGGATGACAGATTGAAGCCATTTGATTTTCGCCATTTTGGCGCTGATAGCAATGTGAAGGGACCGTGGAACTAATATTAGAGATGGGATATATCCTACGATAAAAAATACTTTTATGAATTTTATCGATCGTTATAACCACAGAGTAATTTATTACTTAAGAGCGTTTACGCCGAACGGCATTTCATACAAACTTTCAAGCCCTTGTTTTTCGAATTGAATGAACCGATTTTAATGAAATTTCATACGCATATGCAGGATACAAAGGTCTAAAAAGTTAGTAGAGAACATTTTCGAAAAATAGTGTTACAGCCAAAATAGACCGATTTTAAACTTTCTATAGAAACAGAGATTTCCATTTATCTTTATTTAAATAAGACATTTCGAAAATGTTTTCTACTAACTTTTTAGACCTTTGTATCCGGCTTATGCGTAGGAAGTTTCATTAAAATCGGTTCATTAATTTCGGAAAACAAGGGCTTGAAAGTTTGTATGAAATGCCGTACGGCGTAAACGCTCTTAAGAGAAAAATATCGGATCACTCCCAGTTATTTTTATGCTTCATTTTTAAGTAATAGAATAATTGCTCTGCAAAGGTTGAAGGCGGAATTGTCACTGATTTAGAGACGAGTTATGAGAAAAATAAGTTTTCTATAGAAATTTGAAATTCCTCATATCTCGTCTTTATATCAGAGTCCTTTCAAAATATATATTTGGGAACCTAGATATTCTGTAATCTAATCGGAATAAATACACACTACCTTATGAATATGTTTGAATTACAAATTATTTTAGTATTACGTTTGTATGAACTACGCATTAGCATGCGTAGTTCGCCGGCCCCCTTTCTGAAACTTCATTGGGGCGCAGTCAGATCGCACGCTATAAACTAGTGGATAGTGTCCTAGTAAAGTAAGAGCGCATGACGGTCAGATCAGTGAGCTTTAAATATGAGGATAGGCTTAGAACTTAGCCTAAAAACTACTATGGTTGAGCTAATATCTCCTGGCTCAACAACACTAGTTTTACAATCTGAGCTGGGGTCACATTAGTTCGCAATGTGAACTAAAAACTATTGAGCTATTATGTTGCCATTTCGCTCTAACCTAGTAAATCAAATGGCAGCTGTATTCTTCGTGACAGTCACCTTTGGTGTTCAATTTGGAAGAATTAAACCATGTAGGAAACAAAAAGCAACAAACAGCGTCCATACAAATTCAATCAAATTCACTCAAATTGAATGCCAAAGTGAACCTTGTAACATTACCTTACCATGTAGTCATTATTAGCGGAAAGGAGAGGGATTCCGTTTTCATTACTGCATGCAGACACTGCATACTAATGGAAAAAAAAACACAAGAAATAACAAAGTCTAAGTCAAATAATTTATTTCAAATATTTTAGTCATTATTTTATTTCAAATAGGTACATCTACATAGGCACTTTTGAACGTCAATAATACAATAAAATAGAATTGATTCTAGTCTTCCAAAAGGTCGTGTTCGTATGGAGAAGAGCGTACGTGTAGAGTGTTTAACGAAACAGTCCGCAGTGAAATTTGTAGCACAAAGATGATAATTAGATTTAGGACTCCAATTTTCCATTTTCATGTTTTTCAGCCCTGCTTAGTTGAGTTGGTGGGAAATCTGAAATCAAGTATTTAATTGAAGTAAAACTGACTAAAGTATGCAAGTTTTATTTTGATGTTAGGTCTTTACTTCGGAAACAAGTACACATTACATATAATACTAGCTTCCGCTCGCGGCTTCGCCCGCGAGATATGTCGATAAAAACTATACTCTGCCAAATATTGAAATCCGTTCAGTGATTTGGGCGTGAAAAGGTAACATACAGACAGACAGACAGAGTTACTTTCGAATTTACCTATAATATTAGTATGGATTTATCTGTTGAAATTAGAACAAGTAGGGGGTAATCTTTAGTATCGTTTGGCAGGCGGATGGGGGTGGGAGGGGGAGGGGGAGGGAGGGGTGTCCCCCCTCTCCCCTGGTACCATTCCCGTGAAAAGGTAACGCACCATTTTTGAGAAAACCAGATATTTGTAACCTAACCTCAAAACACTATAATCGGTAAAAATTTAGTATCCGGGGGCACGAAAACGAGGTGGTGGGGTTGGGGGGGGGGGAAGGGGGTCCCTCGTTCCCCCTGGTACAACTCCCATGAAACGAGGACGCACCATTCTTGAGAAAAACAAATTATTGTAACCTAACCTCAAAACACTGGTTTTCAATTCAAAGTTGCTTCTGCACGTCTCCGGCGCTGCGGGAAGTGCAGCCCCTTCGCCCTTACGTAACAAAGGATAGGCACCCATGCTCACCTCCGCAGCTTCGGCTTACTGGTCGCCTCCGGTGACCAGCCTCAGCCGCTATGGCTCGCACGGGTGCCTATGCTTTGTTACAGCGGGCGGGGGCTGCACTCCCTCCACGCCTCCGGATTTTTAAATACACCCTCGGGGTAGCAGCCAAAAGACTACGTGGAGTCGGGGTGCCCCGAGTCGGTTTTGGGACAGATTCGACCTATTTCAACCATAAAGTGGGGTACGCTAACTTCCTTCTGAACAGAATTTCTAGGTACATAACAAAAATAAAACAACAAAACATTCACACACAACAAAACATTCACTCGGGAAGAAACGGAATGAACCACAGAGTACTTAATAACACTGACAGTACAGTTCTTTTTTACGTTCCGTTTCACCGATTTTACAGACATTTTACACCACAGACAATATACTGGTACAGATTTGGTTGTCAATCGCCTATTTTAACGTTTCGTTACACTTTTTATCTGATTTGAGGTTAGAAACAATTTTTATAAATTTCTCGAAAAATATCCATTACCTTGTAATAAGAGCGGTAGCGTTATAATCGGGGCCCCACCCTCTACCCGATTTAACCACTTTTAACCCCCTCCGCCTGCCAAACGATACTAAAGCCAACCCCTAGTGGGTAATCAAATTGCAGAAATTTCTGGCGACAGAAAATTTCTATTTGAAAGACGTAAATTTAAAATTATTAACTGTCTGAAGAAAATTATCGACACATTATCGACATGGAACATTTACAACCCTATTCAAATTATTGTATTCAATATGTGAAAACTGAGCCCTAATTACAATTAAATTTCAAGGGATATTAATGAAAACATTTATTCTAAATATAAGATAGTAATAAAAATGCTCACACAAGCAATCGAAACATTTATTTTATAGTCTTGAAATTCACTTACTTGTGAAAGGTTAATTCGCTGCCTTTTTGACAGCGAGTTTTACAAAATGCGCATGCTTTCATAATAAAAATGTTCCAAATATCACGTAGTAAACACAAAATACACAAAATATGGTACTTTTTCACGATTTAGACCTAAATCATCAGACACGAAGTAAACAACTCAATGTCCATTTGAAAGAACGTGTCAATTTTAGTTCCTGGGGGCTACGAGCGGGGCGCTTTGATTCGGCACAAAAAACAACTGTCATTTCGTAGAGTATCGTTAGTCCAGCGTACTTGTATTATAGAGGTCAGTGGTGCGCGCAGACACAGGTGCACTCCCTATTCCCTTATTCTCATAGTCCGATGGGACAGCAATGCGACACGACTGGAAAGAGATCACGGTTGCAAAATACTCAAGCGACAAACCGAGTAGCGTTGTATGAAAGATTTAGCCCTTTGTCTGAACTATGAACAATTCTACTGACCATCGTACTGGTAGATATACATCGTTGTGATGCCACGACGGCACTCAAGTGCTAATGGCCCGGCTGTGTACATCACATTGTACCGTAGTAGCCATTATGTCCATGGGCTATAGAGCGATTGCCTATCTGACCGCCCACAACCCAGTTACTGAGTGCCTAACACGATTATACTCGTAGAAGATAGAAGCCTCCATATACGACAACAAGGTTTTCACGTGAATACTGCTTCAGAGTGCAGTAACTTATTTATTAGTTTCTATAACACTATGATAAAAACAAAGTAACAGTGCTCCTTCTCATAGTAAAATGCGAAATATTGGAAGAATGCTTTGAAAATGATTTTGTCGTCATGCCAAGAATTCGAGCGCAACGACTATGACGTGCAAATAGTAAGAGGTAGACCCACGCCGACGAGACGAAAATGCCGAATTGTTATAAAATGCACAAAATTTATAGCCATGCTGTATTGAGCTAAAAAAAAGCTAAATCTGTGTTAGATAGGCAAATACGGCCGATTTACCAGGAGCCGGGCGGACAGTTTTCTGGAAATAACATTATATAAGAGAAAAAAGTTTATAAAGTTTATTGATAATAATAATGTTTTATTTAAGTAAGTACTACGCTTATTATGACAATTTATACATCGATTTAACAATTTTAAATCTCTTAAACGGCCATACCGAACGGAATAGTGACGGAATGCTGAATAACGGCATTTTAATACAGTTAACCAATTTAATAAAAAAAACAACTGTTCCGAGAAGATGACTTTCGAAACCTACAAATTATTTTAAGACATTGCTAATTAAAATTGGCGAAACATGATTAGACAAAGAAGCGCGTGGCAATGAGGGAATTCATTAGAAACATGGTAGCTACAAAAATGTTGTAGTAACGTTTGTTACCAATTAATTGTATGTGTGTAGAGCGAGTGAATGCTCGGCGACGTGAGCACCCAGGTATCTCGTTATAATTTAGTATCGATTGAGCCGGGGTGAGGAACGAAGGCGTAACCTTGGAGCGCCCAGATGCCGGAGGAGCTCCAGCGAGGCGACCTTGACTTCAAATTGCCGCGTGCGCCTGACGCTTCCCTCCCGGACAATAATACCGCCCCTAGTCGTCGCTCCGTGGCGGTGCGTCACTTTTGCGCGATACTTGCTGGTTAAAACGATAGTTTTTGCGCAAAATTCGCGAATTTCAGTGTGTTGTCGCAATTAAAAGTCTTACATAGAATTTTGCTCAATCCGTGATCTTGTTTCTCATCGTTTAGTCGATTACGTAAGTGCATAACGTTACATCAGTCTTATATCCATCGAGTAAGCGTACTTGACCTTGCACCCCGGCGCTCAGACTCTTTGGTCATTGCATTGCGGCGCAGAGTGACGTCGTACTCTCTAAATGGTGCGTTGCTAGGCTCTTAAAAATGTTTTAATTATAACTTATAGCATGCCTGTACATGTCAGTGTCTGTGTTTACTAATAACGCATTGCGTAATAACAAAAATAAATCCTACTTTACGCGAATAAATACTACAATTCAGTGAATTTCAGCAAGTACAATAGTAACGATTTTGGCATGAAGCCAATTGAAATTGTGACTCGTGTCTTCAAACGTAAAAACACAGTTCGAATGAAATTACGTCCCACACATCGCAATGCGAAAATGTTTAGTGCCAACGCGTATCTTAAATGTCGATAACTATATCGTTGCTGAATATTGGTGTGGTGTGGTGCAGTTAATTGGTTATGCCGTAGCGACGTCATTTTAATTAGTGCCCGTGACGTTGTGTTTTAATACTTACATTTCTAATGTAACCTTCGGCTTTGAGATCCAGGGTCAAATTGAAAGAACCTGACAACTGCGAATTGTTGCGGCTACGAATGCATTCAAGGTTGCGAATTTATCTTGCGTAGCGCTACGAGCGATCATGGAGGCGCTTCGTAGCGTGTGGCGTAGCGCTTCCACGAGGCATGCTCGCTCTGGCTACGAAATCTATGCATGATTAAACGATTCGTTGTAAGTTTATCAGTGATTTAACGCATATAAAATTTTATAAGTGATAAATTTTTTGCAATTTTATTTATTGATTGACGCGAGTTTATTTTTTACTGGAATTCTTTATTTCTGGCATCGTTAGGCCTTCAGTCGACCCGTCGGTCGGGAACGTTTTCACTGCGTAATCGTGCGTAGGCCGTGTTATGAAAAGGGTGTGGTACCTATATTATACACGTTGTCTCTATGCGCAAAGGTGTCACGGATTCTATTGAATTTCGTGTGGTGTGTTCTTGGTGCGTTTTAGGTTCTGTTTCTCGCTTAGCGCATTTATAACGGCCGAGGCGATTTATTATTGTAGTGCTGTAATTTACTGCGCTTACTGCGGCACTCAAAGACGGTATTTGATATGAAGAACAAATTATTAAAATTATTAGAATCACATTATTAGAGTAGTTAAGTCTACTACAGTCAAGAATATGATAGATTGGGATTTATTTATTAGGATTAACGCTTGTACCTAAGTAATTGCCGCCCGCTGAAGTTGCCGCGCCGCACAGGGCATGGCTAAACTGACCATTTATTTTTTAACTCAAAACGGGACATGGGTTTATAAACGACAGTTAACAGGTTAAATGAAAATAAACACAACATTTTAATTTTCTTTATTTAGAAAAAGTGTATATTAATACAATTAGTGTTCTTCGCTATACTATAATTCAGATTAATTATAATTAATTTTATTATTCTAACAAATAGCCATTCGGCGTGAACATTGAAAATAAATAGTTAAGGTTTCATTACAGTTAGAAATCTTTTAAATAAATTCGAACAAATTGTGAAAAATAAAAATTAATCATCGGTTCACCATTCTTATTAAATCAAATTTCCTCTGACATATGTTTTTAAAACGGGACTATTTTGCGTCCCGAAGCTTTGATTGGGGACAAAGGGACAGGTGACTGAGAAAAGGGACAGTCCCGTTCAAAACGGGAAGTATGGTCAGTTTAGGCATGGCTTGCCCTCCCCTAGATCCGGGGCTGATACTAGGTAGTTGGGAAAATTACAGCTGTACCTATACATTGAAAGCAAAATTGAGTAACAATATTGCCCGCAACGTCAAACGTTGCTGCAACATGTTCTACGCAACTTATGTTTATTATAAATACGGAACGTCAGCATTTTATATAAATTATAGCATATTTCCAGCAACACTGCAACAATGCATGTTGCCAGCAATAAAAACCTCAATACAAAAAAAAAAACGTTTATACAATGTTGCGCATCTTTCAATGTATATAGTGATATTAATATTGCCTATAAGTTAAAAGTGGTAGTTAGGTTAAATACGCTCCGCAAGTGGCACGACAAAACTTGGCTAATTAGCCAAGTTTTCTTGGTCTTGTCTCTTTTTCGCGCCCACGTGTCATCTAATAGTGTGATATTGTGCCGTTTTTGAAGATTGAAGGTTGGGTAGGTAGTTATCTACGTTTTTTAGGGTTCCGTACCCAAAGGGTAAAAACGGGACCCTATTACTAAGACTTCGCTGTCTGTCCGTCCGTCTGTCTGTCACCAGGCTGTAACTCAAGAACCGCGATAGCTAGACAGTTGAAATTTTCACAAATTATGTATTTCTACTCAAATAATTATTAAATGATAAATGATAAATGATTTATTTTCTGTAAGTAGGTTTTTACAAACACTTTTACACGTCATCCTATTTTTTAAAACTAGATGTGGTCGGCGTTTCCTATCTGACTACTCTGAGAACAAAGGCCGAAACAAACTCAGAGGTCACAGTCTCTTTTAAAGTCCAGACAAAATCTTGGTCAGATCGTGTGAAGACCGACAGATGTCTGAAATGGTCTTTTGAGGAAAGAACCACACAGATTGAGCGGACCTCTCCAATCAGTGCACGCATTTGTCAAAAATCGTGCAGCTCGACTCAGAAATGAGGAGCTCAACGATTCGACGAACAATACCAAAGAAAGGACATTTGGGTAGGCCGCGTAAATTACTCAAACTGCCAGATCATGATTAAAACTAAAAAGGAAAACAGAAAAAAAAAAAAATGACCCACATAGTCCTCACATTCACAATAATTAAATGAAAAAAAAAAAGAAAAACTTTACAAAGTAAATATTCATGTCATTGTCTAAATAAAATCCATCAATGTCAATGTGTATATAAAAATCCGGACATAATCTTTGAGGACCATGTAGATTAGTGTCTGAAAAGATCTTTTGAGGAAAGAACCACACAGATTGAGTGGACCTGTCCAGTCAGTGCACGCATTTGTCAGTAACCGTGCAGCTCAACTCAGAACTTCAGGAGCTCAACGATTCGACGAACAATACCAAAGACAGGACATTTGGGTAGGCCGCATAAACTACTCAAACTGCCCACGATTAAAATGTAAACAATGACCCACATAGTCCTCACATTCACAATAATTAAAATAATATAATACTTTATACAGTAAATGTACATGTCATTGTGTAGTAAATAGATACTTTAAAAAAAAAGAAAATATTAAAGTGTAAAAATGGCAAAATAACATTCACTGTCTAAACCTATTGAAGCAGCTCAATCCCAAGCTGTTATTATCAAAAAATAATTTTATCCACAAATTTATTAATAATTGTATGTTTGAATTTAATTTTTATTTTATTATTTATTTTTTTATAATTCTATGTTTATTAATGTAATTGGACCTGTGCCGATTTAATTAACTATAAATAAATAAATAAATTCTGTTGCCGCTATAACAATAAATACTAAAAACAAAATAAAATAAATATTTAAGGAGGGCTCCCATACAACAAACGCGATTTTTTTTGCCCTTTTTTGCTCGATATCAATAATAGCAATAGGTAGGCACTTGAAATATTCACAAAATACTCAGTTGTATTTTTACTTTAATAATAAAATAAAAATAAAATAAATATTTAAGTGGGGCCGAAAAAAACACGCTTGTTGTATGGGAATACAACAAGCGTGTTTTTTTCGGCGTTTTTGCCTTGTGGTACGGAACCCTTCGTGTGCGAGTCCGACTCGCACTTGGCCAGTTTTTACTTATAATATCATTGCCTACAACAATATTTACATCACACTTTCTAGCTAAAATGTCGCCGTCTAGACTACTGGCTCCTGAACCAACAAGGGCGCGAACATTGAAAGTAAAGTTAAATAGACTGGCATTGACATTCGATACTAAGTAACGTGTTCTAGTTAGGTGAAAACAGAGCCATTCAATGTTGAGGTTTACAGATTTCGTGGGTCACGATGCAAACTGTAGCTTTAGTTTATTATCAAAAATAAATATATGTATAAATAGATAAATAGCCAACAGCCAGCATTAAAAAAAAAAACATTATTACCTCACGCCATGCCATAGGCTTGACATTGGTGCACACCCACACTTTGCGTATTGGTTTTTAATTAAATAAGAAGTCTGTCAATGGAAATATAGGTTTCAGCTTTGAGACTGCATTTGTGTCCGATGGGTGGCAATAGACTGCTACTTACATGGAACTTAAGTATAATCGATGAAAGTATGACCAGTAGTGATCTTCCTGTCGTGCACGGTGTCCCACAGGGCAGTATCCTCGGTCCCCCTTTATTTTTGACGTTCATCAACGACCTCTGTGAGCTCAAGATGCCCAGCGGAAGAATCATAACTTTCGCTGATGACACAGCGCTTTTGTTTGACGCCGATACCTGGCCCGAGGTTTGCAGTTGTGCACAGATGGGGTTGAACTTGGTGTTGTCATGGCTAGCTAATAATAGACTCGCTCTCAATGTAGATAAGACAAAGTATATTTCTTTCTATATAAAAAAATCTACTTATCCACTCCATAGTCTCAAAATTACCGCTCATTCATCATTGTGTTTGTTGTCTCATAATACTCATTGCTTATGACCCCACCTTTGTAAAACAGATTCAATAAAGTAATTGGGCGTCATGCTAGATAAGCACACTTAGTTTTCACTCGCACATAGATGCTCTTTCCACTAGAATCCGTAAACTAATATTTGTGTTTAAAAATCTCCGTCATGTTGCGGATACTGGCTTATTGCGATCAGTCTATTTTGCATTATGCCAATCGCTAATCTCTTACTGCATAACTGTATGGGGTGGTGCGACAAAAACCTCAATGCTCCGGATCGAACGTGCACAAAGGGCCGTTCTAAAGGTTACCAATTTCCTGCCTTTCTTATTTCCTACCAGAGAACTTTATGAGCGAACCGGACTGTTAACAGTACGTCAACTTTTCATTTTGAATACGATCTTGCGCAAACACTCTCGTCTTACCTATAATCCTACTCTATTTGAAGGAAAACGACGTAAACACGCAGTTTGTCCCACAAATCGGTTCCATACCGCTTTCTCCCGTCGACATTTCGGTTTTCTTGGAAACTATTTGTATAACAAAAATAACAGAATATTGTCTATATACGCTCTACCCAAACAGCGTTGCAAAAAAACACTTTCAGCCTGCTTACAAAATTTGGACTATGATGCCACGGAGCAGCTACTCATAGTTCCTTCGTAATATCTAATAATTTCGGGCACTTTACTGTAACTAAGACCGTACACACCCACACTCACACCATCATTCAACATCTCCGCACACTTCACATGCACACTACACACACATTACACTATACCTATTTTTTTTATTATTTTATTTTCTTTTGGTTAAATTTTTTTAAGTTATTAGTACTTACATGTTTACCTTTTTTTTTACTACTTTTTTGCCTTCATAATTTGTCTAGAGTTATAAAATTAACAGTTGTAATGTTAATGTTAATTAGGTTTAATTCGGGGTGAGAGCCTGGTGATCCGTCACACAGGGTATCCTAGTATGGACGCCAGTCTCTCACAAAGGATCATATTTTATGCATTTTTGTCAAAACGCTATATTTCTTGTCTCTGTTTATAACTATATGAACCTTTGTGAAGAGAGAAAAATAAAGATTATTATTATGTCTACTGTAGAATTACTTTACTACCTTAAAATTCACTGTCGCTTCCAAGTCGTACAAGTCTAATCTGCATTCGCGATTTACCTATATGCCAAAAATGTAAACAAATATGAGTTTATGGAAAAATAACTTTAAACTAACTTTATACACAATAAAATACAGTTTACGCTACAACTTCAAACAACTCAACTTTTTCCGTAGTCACAGGCACTGTGAAATCAACTTAATTTCCATTAAAATAAAGTTGATATTTGTTTGAATATCAACTTGTGTACACACAAGAAACTCCACCGTTGCTCTTTTAAAATGTTTTACAATATTTTGCATACATTAATTATATAATAATATGTGAAGACGATGCACCTAAAATAAAATTACTATACCACAATAGGTAAAAGAATTAAAAATGAAAACATGACATAAATTAATTATCTGATTGATACATGGTGCTCACATACTTACAAACATGGTAATAGTAAAAGATTTTCATTTAAATAAAAAATTACAAGTAATAAGTCAGGGCGTGAGTTTAAGTAATTACAGAATGTAAATCAACGTCAAAAAAAAGAAGAAAGAATCAATTTTACAATTAAAATAGTACCTAACCAGTTTGATTTTGTCTAGACTCTAGATTGTCCTATGGAGCAGGAACAGCATGTTTCCAAGCGTTCTCATCTTGGATAATCTTCTAATTTATAGTATGCTTGTTTACAAAGTGTACCTACGTTTAATGTGAGTTTTAAATTTTCTTTCATTTATCTACAACAAAAATTCTTACGTTTTTTTTGCTTCAAATCAGGAACTTCAAGCATGACACTTGGCAGTTTTAGAGGTGGGAATGATCGAAAACAATCGAACATGGTAAATGTTCGTTAAATTACTTTAAAAACGATGGCTTTATTTCCTTTGTTGCGTGAGTAATAATATTAACCCAATACTATATGAATAACGTAGGTACGTTGTTGTAGGTATTTGTTTTTTACTGTTCACTTTTATTGTTTTTTTACGTAGATACACGATATTTTATAAACTGGCCACAGTGAAAGACTATTACGTTGTTCGTAGAATTGTAAACACTCGAATATGATATTTATAATCATCTGGATTGGATAGAGATAATTCCTGCGGTAATAATAATCTAGTGTTGGTACTGATAGAATACTGCAGTGTTTCTGTAACTACCTAATTATGTTATGATATCGAGCTACGAGCTGCGAGTATTACCAGCGCATAGAAACCATAATTATAGGTGTTTAGTTATAGTACAGCTTGAAAGTGATATCAAGGTGCTTAGTGTACTCTACATCACTTGATTGGTTTGCATCACTTGATTGTCTACACTCTAGACAATCAAGTGATGCAAACCAAAACATCGATGAATGAGCATGCAAAATACTTGGATCGAGTTGTACAGATTAGTATTAGAAGTGATAATGTTATCACGAATAGAAAACCTACTTACTTCTTGCAGAAGAAAAACGTTGAATCACATTAATCGTACCTATTGTAAACAATTAACAATGCCATTAAGTAATTAAGCAAGTCGTTCGGTATATGAGACTGCTGCCATGAGAAATACCTAATTACTGTGAGACATTAATCTAAACAGAGAAAATCTGTAGGTAACATAACTCTTTAAGAATGCAGTCTCTTAAGTAGGTACTGTGAAAATCTTAGTAATTCTAGTAAAACAGGAGCTCGACCAGATATATGTACCTACACAAATTATTTGTTCTTCGCTCTTCAAAACGTTTAAAATGTCGATTTTAATAAATAATGAATAAAACTGTTTCATAAATAGTCCTTGTCATAATAATGGTAATACAAGGCCGACGTTGTTGGTACTCTTGCGATTCCACGTAGAGTTTAGAGGTTTTAATGGCCCGTACATGTGAGACGAATTTCAACGTTTTATCCATTGTTTTATAATGGGGCATCGCCCTTAGAGCAACTGCTCTCTCCTCAGAGACTGGGACTCATACTTTTGTTTGGCGTAGGTACTGGATATTCTTAATGATCAAGCACAAGCTACACGGATGCGACGCGATCACTAAGAATATGTACGTTATGTGAAGAGCCATAAAGTATGAAATCCAAAGTCTCTGAGGACTAAGGAGAGAAAGACGGGCGCCCCAGACAGAGGCGAACTCGGTTTGGTGCCGGAAGAAACGGCGCTCGTGTGGACGCGCCCTATAGTTAATAAGGCCTTGATCTAGTTGCACGCTGTGTAACTTAGTTCTAAGATGGGATTGGATTAAGCACTGCAGCATACTTAATTTGTTAAAAAAGCAATTTAATGAAGCGGCGGCACAAGCTATAAAAGGTATGTGCTGTTGGTCTTGTCCAGATTTATTTGTCACTTTTCTTATACATGTCATACATAATTACAAAAAGCTTGTGGGGTTATCTGATTTTGTCTGTTTTAGAATAAATTTTTAACAGTCGTATTACTGTACGTATTTAGGTCGTAAAAATATAATTATGTGATAGGTACATTACATACTTGTTTTACGGAAATTAACAGTTTGAAACACGAATTGTATATTATTCGTTGAAAAAAAAATCCAAAAAATCCAAAACCGGGTCGATTTCAAAACCATTTTGCGCTTCATAATTGCTATATCTTAACTATGTGTAGGGTGTAAACATCGACGCGCAAACTGTAACCGTGAATTCAGTACAAGATCTAGACCCAGCAGCTCGTCGTGCTGAATTCAGTACAAGATCTAGACCCAGCAGCTCGTCGTGCTGAATTCAGTACAAGATCTAGACCCAGCAGCTCGTCGTGCTGAATTCAGTACAAGATCTAGACCCAGCAGCTCGTCGTGCTGAATTCAGTACAAGATCTAGACCCAGCAGCTCGTCGTGCTGAATTCAGTACAAGATCTAGACCCAGCAGCTCGTCGTGCTGAATTCAGTACAAGATCTAGACCCAGCAGCTCGTCGTGCTGAATTCAGTACAAGATCTAGACCCAGCAGCTCGTCGTGCTGAATTCAGTACAAGATCTAGACCCAGCAGCTCGTCGTGCTGAATTCAGTACAAGATCTAGACCCAGCAGCTCGTCGTGCTGAATTCAGTACAAGATCTAGACCCAGCAGCTCGTCGTGCTGAATTCAGTACAAGATCTAGACCCAGCAGCTCGTCGTGCTGAATTCAGTACAAGATCTAGACCCAGCAGCTCGTCGTGCTGAATTCAGTACAAGATCTAGACCCAGCAGCTATATGCTGAATTCATGGTAATAATTTGGGCGTCGATGTAGAAAAATCACGGAAAATGTCAATCAACTGCTTTGCGATAACATACATAACATCACGCCTGTTCTCCGAAGGGTTGGGCAGGGGTGTACTGTAAAGGTTGTTCACTATAATCAACCTTATGTAGTGCAGGCTGGCTATATTTTAGCGCGCGTTCCATTCGAACATTTAAGTAAGTTTAGAATGGGGACACTCAGCCTAAGTTGAAACCAACTTTGCTAATGGGGCATAGTGTGTTTGGTAGACACAATAATTGGTTCAACTTATGATTGAGGACTCACAGTTTTATCAGTATTGACAATTTCATAGAGTTGGAGTTTAATGAGAACGGAGTAATTATACAATGTGTCCGGTCATGGACTAGCGATATTCTAGGTACTTGTATAACAACTATTCTAGTACACAAATACACTATACACTAGGGTCCAATCCACTAAAATATTAATGTTAATTTAATGTTGTATTGTAACTTAGCTCAAAATCTGTCGATCTAGGAAAAAAATAAAAAGGGTCATAGGGGTTGTTTTTGCAGTAATTTACAATAATTTGTTGAGTGGCATAATTTTTTGAAAAACTTTTTTGAGTTATTTTTTTTTTAAGTTACGTGAATGTGAACCCATTGGATCGTAATAGAAACGATAGACAGTATTGTTACCCTCCGAATAAGCCTACTTTTATCTCAGTAGGACCAAAACTTTGAGAGATATGTTTTCTTTGTGCAAACGTAGAGAATATCTCAACAAAATGACTGCCAAATAGCGGGGAAGCAGATTGGACCCTAGTGTGTAGTGAATTTGTGTACTAGAATAGTTGCTATATAAGTACCTAGAATATCGCTAGTCCATGACCGGACACATTGTATACCTACGAGATAAACCGTAGTTTGATTTTACTCCTCCCAGTACCGTGAAACTCGTGGAGAGTCTCACAGTACACTCACACTACGCCTGTAATATTTTTAGCTGGGAATTGAACCTAAGACCTCCTGCTCAGCAGAAGCGCTTGCGACCGCTAGACCAAAGAGGCATTCTGCGGGTTTTGGTTGGCTTTGCGATAATTATATTTTATTTAAAACTTCGCTAATGTTGTCGCTGACTGTGACTTTGCAGCTTTTTCACAATGTGTGATAATATCGTGTGGCACCACTAAAAGTTATTGGAAGTGAAAGTATCTCGACAAAATTTAGAAGCACAGCCGGTCGGAGATGAAGCCAATGACCGGCAAGAATATAGGCCAGGTTGTTCAGAAATGAACGAACTCAATATAGAACTCGTTGGTAGTGTGGCTGAATTTTAAGTAGCATCGAGGAAGGTCTTGTGATTGTGAATGGAGTCATTCTACTAAAAAATAGAATATATAGTGTGGCAGGGACAGCGAAGCGCCAATTGTAATCATGATTGATGACAGCCCTAAGCGTAGAAATTTTTCGTAGGTATAAACTTTCATTAAAATCGGTTCATTCATTTCGAAAAATAAGGGCTTGAAAGTTTGTATGAAATGCCATACGGCGTAAACCCTCATAAGCTGTATGGAAAAAAATTATAATCAAATTATGTTTTTTCGTTATCATCTGAGCTTAGTTTCGAAACGTTAAGCTATACATCCACATTGAAATAGGACACCGGCACATGGTCTTTTTAGGGTTCCGTACCCAAAGGGTAAAAACGTGACCCTATTACTAAGACTTCGCTGTCTGTCCGTCCGTCTGTCTGTCACCCTGGCTGTATCTCAAGAACCGCGATAGCTAGATAGCTGTAATTTTCACAAACTATGTAATGTATTTCTGTTGCCGCTATAACAACAAATACTAAAACCAAAATAAAATAAATATTTAAGGGGGGCTCCCAAACAACAAACGCGATTTTTTTTTGCCCTTTTTTTCTCGATATCAATAATGGCAACAGTAGGCACTCGAAATATTCACAAAATACCTACTCAGTTGTATTTTTACTTTAATAAAAAATAAATATTTAAGGGGGGCTCCCATACAACAAACGTGATTTTTTCGGCGTTTTTGCCTTGTGGTACGGAACCCTTCCTGTGCGAGTCCGACTCGCACTTGGCCAGTTTTTACAGGTCACACGAGCTATAAAATTGTATAAGATATGTGTGACTTCAGAAGTCTATTAATGCATGGCGTACGTACCTACATACTGGAACCAAGTTGTAGTTGCAGAACAAAACAGAAACCAATACATAGTATTATTATGTGGGTAGATGTAGGTAAATTGCAACGCTTGCCCTCAAGTTACGCATAACGCTACAGCTGTTTGACTGGCATATTCAAATCAGGCTTGAGGCTAAACCACTAGACACACTATATACGCTCTGGATTAGCTTTAGTACATGTCATGTCACTCGTCTATCGAGAACAGTCAGTATTTATTAGGCTTGATATAGTTACAGTGCCCTATAGGAATCTATACTTACTAATAATAAAACTGAAGAGTTTGTTTGTTTGTTTGAACGCCCTAATCTCTGAAACTACCGGTCCGAAATTGAATTTGAAAAAATATTTTTGCATTTGATAGCCCATTGCTTGAAGAAGGCGAATAACACGATAATCGTATCGTGATATTCAATTTTTCGCTATTCATATCGTGATAACCCTTTTTAGGGTTCCGTAGTCAACTAGGAACCCTTATAGTTTCGCCATGTCTGTCTGTCCGTCCCTCTGTCCGTCCTCGCTTAATCTCTGTGACCGTTAGCACTAGAAAGCTGAAATTTGGTACCAATATGTATATCAATCACGCCGAAAAAGTGGTAAAATAAAATTTTGGAAAATATATTTTTTTAGGGTAGCTCCCCTACATGTGAAGTGGGGATGAATATTTTTTTCGTTGTCTACCCCATCGTGTGGGGTATCGATGAATAGGTCTTCTAAAATGACTAGGGGGTTGCTAAAATTATTTTTGGATTTAATGATCCATTTACGAAATATTAAACTTTAAAGTGCACATTTTTGTTCCAGTAGGGCGTCCCCCCCCCTCTAAAACCTAAACTGCTGGCTTGAAAAATCTGGAAAAATTCACGATGATAGTGCATTTCATGAACTTTAAAGGAAAATCATAGCGGTTAAGATAACGTTAACAGTTTAGCAGTAATAGTCGTTGAATTTTTTCGTCGTTGAGTTTTGGATAATTTTGTACCAAATACAAAATCCTTAGCATTAATCCTTTAAAGTGACTAAGATGAAGTAGTTGCTTGTTTATAACGGGTAAAGACTTGCATTGAAAAACAAAATATGTTTTTTTTTTATATTCAGAATAAAGAACAACAGAATCGTACTATATTGTGATAACGGGCTACTACGGAACCCTACACTGTGCGTGGTCCGACACTCACTTGGCCGGTTTTTGTAAGGTAAATTCATGCCACCAACTATTACGTAAGTTGAAAACATGATTTTTTGTTTGTGTAGATATTGTCTTGTTTTTAGTGTCATTTGATACGTTTAGGTCTAAAACAGATAGGGCAAAATAAATTGTGTAAATAGGGTAATCCGTTTTGAAGTTATTAGGGATTTTCGATTGTGAAAAAAGACAAAATTAAATGTAAAATTTTATGTTTTTGTTCTGTAAATTTTTTGTATGTAATATTATGTTTATTGTTTTGTTTTAATATTTTAGAATAAGCTCAACAATAAATCAAACAACTAGATACGAGTGCCACTACCACGATAGTTTTTTCTGCACAAGCCAAAGTTGACAACCATAGCGCGACCGCCGAGCGTAGGTATGAAAAGTGAAGTACATACACGTGATTGACTTCTGTACTATCTGTATTTTGTGACAATACTTAACTACTATTTTGTTATTTTTATGTCAGAAAGATCGCTAAGCGAAAACGAACTGACAGCGCGGGCAGGTGATGCGTCGCGACAGGGTCGAATGAAGACGTCCAAACTCGCACAAATATGTTTCTAAAAAGTTCAGAATCTCTTTCGCAATCAGGGTTAAGAACATTAAAAAAATATGAAAATCGAGATTTTTGGAACATAAAATATTAAATATTTATATTATATAATATAAATTATATAATATAAATATAAATAAATATACCTTTGATTATGACTTTTGATGCAAATTGAAAGAAAAATATAAGCTGTTATAGTTTCTCCAAGATGTGGTAGAGAGTTGAAGAACGTTTCGAGTAGATGGTATTTGTACAATTGGAAATTTCCAACTACCTGGCGCACTGTTTATCGTATCGAGAAGACTTCGAGTACAGTTTCCTCAAACGAATCGCAGCAGACTTCTGCCTTACGTACGTCCAATATGGTTTACTGAGCACTCATATAGAAAAGTAAATGCCGTTTATTTCGTTATCATTTTTAGGGTACCTTACCCAAAGGGTGCTAACGGGACCCTGTTACTAAGCCTTCACTGTCCGTCAGTCCGTCTGTCGGCGAGATGTAGGTATCTCATGAATCGTAATAGGAAGACTGCTGAAATTTTCACAGAGAGGTATATCTATTGCCACTATAACCAACAAATAATAAAAATAAATTAAAGTTAAAATTAAAGTAGGACTCCCAGAAACGTGTTTTTTTCGGCGTTTTTTGCCTTGTGGTACGGAACCCTTCGTGTTATTTTTGCCCCTAAGCGATTTCACTGACTCAGTATATCTACAGTCAAACGCACATCAAAAGCAACAATTTTAAATTGACGGCGTCTTTAAGTCGTAGTAGTAAGGGTGGTTTTCATAGTACTAATGTTGCCACTGATGTGGGGCTGTCTGTAGGTACCTATTACCTAATCGATTTTGTGTCCGATTGGAATATTATTGGCTTTACTTTTGCATTATTTGCTAATTGATTCCCTCAACTCAGCCTATCGTAGTCAGTGGACTACGATAGGCTATGAGGCCTATGTCCAGCAGTGGCTGGACATAGGCCTCTCCCGGGCTGCGCCTTCCTTAATGCTAATTGCTTGCTGTGACTGTATTATTTCACCAAAACGAAAAATGATTGCTCATCGATATACGTATATCGCCATTCATAATTGCAACATCCCGAAAATATACAAAAACCAAAACATTAGATATGATCTTAAACGCAAGGTTTACAAGATTAGAATATTGTATGAAACTCTTTACTCATCATTTCTCTTTTTATCTTTTAACAGATGCTGATGTAAGGACTATGACTGGTCCAGTTTAGTATTCACACTACCCTCAATCAACGACAGCGGTAAGTAAATTTATAAATACTTAGGTACTAATATTACTTACATGTTAATAAAGCATCAATAAAGGAGAACGATCTCGCCTAAAAGATACTACACCAGTCCATCAAAATTATGAAAGGTTAACGACCACATTTATGAAATAGTAGGTACATTACTGCAGTGGCCAGCAAAAGAGGCATTAATGGACGAACGTGTAAATGTGAGCCGAGGCGAAGCCGAGGCAAAGCCTAGGCACACATACATAAGTCCATCAATGCCTAGTTGTGGCCAAGGCTTGCATAGTACTTTTCTCAAATAATGCGCGGAAATTAAAAGTAAACCTAGGCAAAACTTTTTATCGGAAAATATTTTTCTTTCGATTTTGGCGGTAAGTAACAAGTTTTCTATTACGGCTCTTGCCGCCTCTTGAATTTCAGGTGGCGTTAAAGTAAGTTCATCACACTCATTGTCTTCACTTGAACTCATTTTGTTAAATACTTTTCAAAATCAATGAGTAGTAACAACGAACAACAATATTTTTTCCAGCGTTAAAGATTTCTTTGTTTTTTCTATTTGCAAGCCAGTTCGAAATTTAAATAAAACCTTTGATAAGTTACTTACCTCCTTGGTTGCCATGTTTCGGAGTAAAATATCGTTCCATTGTTAAGTGGGAAGCGCCAAGGTAGCCCGCGAAATTTAAAATTTCTTACGTTTTTTGCAATATGCTGGTCAGGATTAAGTTGATGATTCGCGGTCGTAACAAATATGTATTTACAGAATTATAATCATTACAATCAGTAATACAACTTGTTAAGTTAGTATAATCCCCAAATGTCAACATTTCATGAAATAGTCATTCTAGGGGATTACTTGGTCTTAGAGAGCTGTGTTGATGACTATAATTCTGTAAATACATATTTGTTACGGCCGCGAATCATATTTTAATCAACGTACAACTTAATACTGACCAGCAAATTGCAAAAAACGTAAAAAAAATGAATTTCGTGGGCTACCCTGGCGCTTTAGCCTTAAGTTACTCGACGGATATGAGTTTACTAGGTATATAATTTATTTGGCCCCTAAACTACGACAGATATGGATTTTCATACAACTTTTTCCGGCCGCTCGCTTTCGATTTATCTCGAAGAAGGTTGTCAAAATAATGCTCAAATTTCCAGGCATGTTTGAGAAAACTTCCTTATATTCATCATCAGCCTATAATGTTCCCACTGCTGGGGCACAGGCCTCCTCTCTGTGAGAGGGAGTGGGCAGTAATCCACCACGCGGGCCCAGTGCGGGTTAGTAGATGTCACGTTTTCGAATTTTTGGTTCTAGGACATAGGTTCTAGGACATTTTTGGTTCTAGGACCGGTTTCCTCACGAAAGTTTGCCTTCACCGTTTTGAGAGCAGTGTTGATGAAATAATTTACACAAAGTGAAGCACCTGTGTGGGTTCGAACCTACGACCTACAATTTGTAAGTCGCGGCCGTAATCACTGGGCCACCACTGCTCCTAATATATTAATATTCATAAAACAGGGGTCGTCAAACCGTTTCTTCAATCAATGAAAAACCTCAATATTCCATTAGGCACAGACAGCTGGCAGACATTTCGCCGGCGGGCGGCGCCGCGATGAAGTGGCATTTAATAGTTCCCTAAAGTTAGTCTGGTGTTGGTATAGGTTAAGTCGAAGCTGACCTGCGTCTGAAAACTGGGTCTCTGCAAAAATAGACGGCGCTTTACTTTCGCGGGAGGCCTTTGCTGCTATTCAAAGTTTAACAAGGTATCGAAAACTGTTTTGTAGCTATCCAAACTCCACGACCCAGCAACTAATAGCATATTAATGATATCTAGTAATATTCGTTTGTAACGGTGTTATCAGTTGAATTGAGTCTTGATTAGTCGTGAATCCGCAACTAATGAGCCGGTAGTAATGTGTCTTTATCCGCTCTCTCAGTAGTAACGTTATCAAATTGGAGTTGTAGGTGTTCTGTAGCTACATCATCATTTGCCTAGCCTATTCCCAACCATGTTGAGGTCGGCTTCCAGTCTAACCGGATGCAGCTGAATACCAGTGTTCTGTAGCTACATCGAGCCATATATTTTTCTGCTAAAATAAAGTATAATTATAAACACTGTTGTGAAAACTGAGCCCCAACTTAAATCATAGTGATGATAAAATGACGATGTGTGACAATGACGATGTCGTGTTGTGTGCAGCCATGCCTGCCAAGATGATGAGTGCGCGCGGCGGAGCGGCGCCGGCGGGCGATGTCAGCGTGGCCGACAGCCCGCTCGCATCCTTCGAGACCCTGACGCAGGCCGCCATCATCGCTGTCATGGCCGTAGCGATCGTCATCTCCAATATTCTCATCATAGCCTCCTTTCTTAATTTCAAAGGCAAATGTAAGTATGAAACCAATATTTTATTAAGCAAAATTATTTATTTACTTGTTTAGATCTCCATCAGACCCTATTACCTACTTACAGGATAACAAAGGAACAAAGACAAGTGTACCACCCCACTAACTGCATTCGATTCATTTTCAATCTTCGTAATATGACCATGTCTCCAAGCACCAATTGCCTTTCGATCGTCATTTTTATTTTGTTTATATCGACGTATGGATGTATTAGCACTTATTTATTCTATAGTTATTTTTGAGTTATCTATCCCATAAGTTGCACCTGCCATGTTTTGTCTCTGCATCATTAAGACCACGTTTGCACAGTGTTTTTTTATTTATATAATTAATGAATAAGTGTGCTTCTCCAATTATGAGAGATTACACAATTTACAAAACACACTAAGCAAATAAAATAAAATCATCATGATAAATTATAATGATAATATGTAAACAGTATTAGGTAAAACCAAAACCGCCGTTCCAATTGTTTGTGATAACAACATCAACACGTTTTTTATACAAACAATACAAGTTGTATCAAAGCATATTATGTATACATTTTTTGTTAGTCCTTGTACTAAATACTGGAATAGGATGCCGATTCGTAATCGCTTTTAGTCTCTATTATCCCTTGGAAAATTTAATCCGTGCTGAAGTGGATAATCTTGTGAATTGGTCAGGTTTCTTTCAAACGGTTTATATTAGCACATAGAACGTTAAACTGTCGCACACCTGAGTTACGGGACCAGACCAAGCAAAGAATTTTGAGTAATAAGAGTTATTCTTCCTTTAGGTATCTGCCGGCCGATTCTTTAAAAATCTCACCGTGAAAACTTAGGTGAAGCGAGTTTGTTTTTGCTAGGAATTAGCACTATTGACTGCTCACTCCACGCTCACTTCACCTAAGTTTTCACGGTGAGATTTTTACAGAATAGCACCGCTGTATCGATCCTATGAACTATTAAAGTGTCAAGTTTGTACAACATATAGTTATATCATCTTTCATTCAAAGACGGATTATTTTTCTCTGACACATAACTTGAGTCAGGTGGTCCCGGCTGTCATTCGTAGATCTTTGAGAATCGTTACGGGTAAGTCAGAAGCCCAAAAGTCTGACAACTAGTCTTACCAAGGGGTATCGTGTTTTCCAGTAATTGGGTTGCGTAGAGGTCATATTGACAGTCACTCCATGTAAAATACTGGTATTCAGCTGCATCGCGTTAGACTGGAAGCCGACCCTAACATAGTTAGAAAAAAGCTAAGCAGATTTATTAGCTTAATTTGAGTCAGAAAAAAAAAATCCGTCTTTGATCGATAAAAATAAATGTTTTTAGAACATTGATACTTTATAAGTCAAGTATTGAATGAAAATGATACGGTTCATGTTTTGTCGTGAATGCAGGTCTTTCGAACGAAGTGATAAACTACTACCTGCTGTCGCTGGCGGTGGCCGACCTGCTGATCGGCGTGTTGGTGGTGCCGCTGTCGGTGTACCCGGCTATCACGGGCCGCTGGATGTTCGGCGACCTCATGTGCCGCCTGGCCGGCTACGTCGAGGTCACGCTGTGGTCCGTCTCCGTGTACACCTTCATGTGGATTTCCGTTGACCGTTATCTCGCAGTTCGGAAGCCTCTCCGCTATGAGACGGTTAGTGCGACGGTAGTTATCCTTTTCAATATTTTTTTTATTAGCTAGCTAGCCTACATCTTTTGTGCATTCGCATTAGTAATTGATCATTCTGACTCCTTTGATAAAACAGTTAATAAACCCACTTTCTCCTAACCATACGAAATCGATTCTTCTTTTGAATAATTACAATAATATAGTAGATTACGATTTCATTTTTCTCTCTTTTAATAGTTCCTTTATAAATAACATTAACATCTACATAATTAGTGGAACTTAATCATTAGCATGACAAATTATTTTGTAATATTAATATTCCTAGTATTTTAAATGATTTTGTCCCTATTCCAATAAAATCTCAGAAACGTTAGATTAGTTTAGGCCGCGCCTGTTCTAGGCTAATTATTAATAACAATGCTCATGGACCAGGTACAAACGCGCACTAGAAGCCAATGTTGGATGGTTTTCACATGGATTTCAGCTGCAATGCTCTGCTGTCCACCATTACTAGGTTACAAAAAGGAAGCCAAATTTGACACGGAAACGTTTATATGTATGCTGGACTGGGGCACGACGTACGCGTACACGGCCACGCTTGGCATCCTCGTGCTGGGCCCGAGCGTCATCTCCATCGTCTACAACTACTACTACATCTTCTCGATGAAGCGCCGGCTGAACAGCGGCGTGCCCATCCACGACAAGGAGTACGCGACGGCGCTGGCCGAGAACCTCTCCAACCCGAGCCACTGGATGAGCTTCATCATGGTGTGTACGTTCTGGTTGAGCTGGTCTCCTTATGTGTTCGTTAAACTCTACGAATATTGCACTGACCAGGAAATAAAGGTACCCATGTTGCATTTTGGAGTGGTATGGATGGGCATCATGAATTCATTTTGGAAGATTGTGATATTGCTGACATTTAGCCCGCAGTTCAGGCTCGCGCTTAGGGTACTGTTTCTGACGGCGTGTTGTCGCTCCAAGGGGCGCTTGGCTGCGGAACTCCTGGGCTTGGACAATGATGACTGAGTCCATCTTTTGGCGGGTATGTAAATCCTTTGTAAAGTTGAGCACCAGAACACAAACACAGTATTGTCGCACAGACAATGTTAAGGATTTAGATACCTGGCCTGGCTTCGCACTTGCCCACCATGTTCTATATTGTTCTTGAATTTAAAATGTTCTGCAGCAAATTACATGAATTTGCCGTTTTGTTGACATAATATTGCTGTAAATTAGAATGTCCTGATATTTCTTGACAATGAGTATAATCACTACTGATCATTCCTGTAAATTAATCATGCCACGAATAGATAATGATTCTGCATTTTCAATCATACCAAGCGATGAGTATGTATAGGTAGTCGATACAAGGGAGAGTATAAATAACTTTCAGTCTATAAATGTTTGTAGTCAATAATATTTGACAATAATGTGTTTAAGTTCAAACACTTTGCTCTGTGCAATAAACTTCATATCATTTTCTCAATGAATATTCGCTAGTTATAAGCATTATGTAGTGTTTAATTTATTCTATATTGTTAGAGCGTGTTACGGAATAGAATAATACGAGGAAGTTAACATAAGACTCGCGTACTACGTACTTAAAGTGAATATAGAATAGTACAGTAGGGTGCTACATTTTTATTGTTATGGCACTCGCAAGTTTTCAACGATCGATGTATGGATGTTGTATTCTTTCGAATGTACTCTACTCAGTGTACATAAAGATGGAAAGAATCACAAGCTATTATTCTTGTTATAGAGGGTGGGCCATTTAGTGTTTTAAATTTGAATCGGCTATAAAAAAAAATTACGGATTACTTTTTCAAATTTCTGGTTTTATTGGAAAGGTTGAACTTTGTCATTTATGAATGTAACACCACCTTTCCAATAAAACCAGAAATTAAAAAAAATAATCAGTAGTTTTTTTTTATAGCCGATTCAACACTAGGTGGCCCACCCAATATACCATACCATACCATGAATGCCAAGTCCAGATGGAATAATGTTGTATTCCGAACAAATCAAATAATTTTGTTCAAAGACTTCGTTGTTGAAATACCATTTGCTGTAAGAGAGCGTTTTCCTATGTACATTTTGTAAACGTAGCCTATGTAGGTATAGAGTTGTTTACCTACTGGTTGATCTAGTTAAAATAATAATAATCTTAAACATCGTCAGTTTGCCGACATAAAAGAAGTGCACATTTTTTATGAAGCTTAGTTTGAAACTTGCTGGTATTGGAAATTGGAAAAGCCGATCAATATCAATCATATTTATGCCATTAGCTTTCAATGGTGAAAAGATCGACTGTGCAAAATGAACTGGCCTTCGTTAATAGTAGAGTATTCCCTAAAGGGATAAAGTAGGGTATTAATGTCGCTGGCGCTATTTTGAATCCTGAACGCAACGAAGGATTCTAGTCCTCCCGAGCGCCCCGTGAGGAAGCTCTGAGTTAACTCCTGAGCGAAGCGGGCGAGGGAGTTAAGACTAGAATCCTGAGTGCAGTGAGGGATTCAAGCTCGCCCAAGACAAAGACACCTTTATCCCCGAGGAGAATACTCTACTTTTCGCACCTACTGCTAGGTAATAAAAACTAATTCGAATATCGAATTTTATTTTTTCACAATCTTTTTTTTTATTTGGCTCGTTTTTTACTTTATCATACAGCTTGTTACTTGTTCATACAATGTTCGTGATTCATCTCTTTGGTGATTGGAACTTTTACTTTCAATATCCACATTCCAAATTCAAATCACTTTTAGAGCTATTTTAGTCCCTGTTTACGAAGAATACACTAGCTCTTTTTTAATAGTTGTGATAAAAAAGCATTTAGGTATTTTATTATTTGGTTTGTACGGAATACGATACAACAAGAGTTGTGGTCGATCTACGTACCTATTTATAAAAAAATTGTAAACGTTCGAATCGGGTGTATATAAAATGTATAAATAACATTGTGGTTTCCTGAAACGGTAATATATTATTTCGAGGGAATAGGTAATACGGGCTGGTGTCAGCAACTCTACGTCAATGTGCGTATAATTTTGAAACAAAGTCAATGTTATATAGGTATACATAATTTGTAAATTTTGTTGAACGCACATTCTGTAACCGCTTTCTGTGAGCGTGACTTTTGTCTCTTAAAAGATCATGATAATAATGATTAGATACTAACTGATTTGTCAATGGGTATCGAATCTTGAATTTCTGATTTCTAAGTAAGTGAGCTGTTATGTTACTGGTATTTAATAACTATAACGTTTATGCTATTCGTGTTCATTATAAATATTAACTAATTATGACATTGATGGGCGAGTGTACCGGTTTTAGTTTCCATTGAAAACGGAGTTTTCTGAAGCGGGCTGTATGTATTACGTAGGTACTTCTCAAGAATCCAGTGACTTTGAAGAATTGCCAAGTTATCTATTTGGGTTCGTCCCGTGATTGCGTCATAATCATCAATACTCCGGTATATAGGTACTCGTACCATGCATGTTTAATTAATATACCTAATATTATAGGTATATTTGGCGCTCGCCCCTCGGTTAAAGTTAACACTTTCTCAAATTAAAGGCTGTGCTTAGACTATCTTTGATTTCTTTTGTTTCAGAGTAGGTTTAGATTGTAAATGTAAAGTTAGCTGTCATTTATCATTTACTGTCTGTCTGTTTTCACTGCCTTTTCTAATGTATTTTTAATTATTGTTGAGGATTGCTAAGTACGTAGGTACCTACTTATATGTCTAGGCATGTGTTGAGTTGCGGTGTGGTCATTTTCATCACTGCGCATATTTTGTATATAAACAAGTTATTATTGTAATGTTTAATAATTATGTTTGATTTTTATTTAGTCTATAAGTTTGCTTCAGGTGTAGATTTTGTAACTAATTATAAGTAATAGTACCTACATTAGGTACTTTTTCTGTAATAGTTAGGTAATAGGATTTTTGTAGATGTGTAAACAAATATAGCTATATAACTGTTTCAAATAGGTGTAGCCTATATAAAATGCTCTCAAATGGCTCGAGCATTAAAGTGCTTTTTGGTGAGATGTAACCTAAGCTATAAGTAGCTCCGAATGGATAATTATAGATTGCTGTCAGAAAGGGGCCAAGTAGCACAATGGCCCAACCATTGTGGCTACTTGGCGCGGCGACCTACATCGATAGCACTCTGCTTAGTATGTGATATATATACACGGTGGGTACTAGACAGTGGCAGTATTAATTAATCGGTTGAAGAACACTGAACGAGACACAATAGAAGTTTTATTGTCATTAAGGGTCAATTTATACTAGCGCAGAGTCGAAGCGCATCGTAGCGTTAATTTGAAACTTAACATAGCAAATTCACCCTTATCTCCACGACATGCACATATTTCTTCTGAGATAAAAAGAAGACACGCGAATTCGCGCGCATTCGACGGAATTCACGCGTCTGAGCGCGATGAACGCTGATTGGTGCGCGTTCATTACGTCGTGGAGATAAGGGTGAATTTGCTTTATTAAGTTTCAGATTAACGCTTCAATGCGCTTCGACTCTGCACTAGTATAAATTGACCCTAAGTCTGGCGGCGTTTAGTACCCGCAAAGTGTTAAGCTAGTTACACAGGAGTAATATGCGGCAAGTCATATAATAGGATTTCTAAATGTCAGCTCATAGGTCACATACTGGTGAAATATAGTACAATCGCAAGAAATAATACGTACAAATAAATTTAAAATGTCGTGAATTTACGGTTACGTCTTTTTGTTAGTGCCGGGTTCGTTAAATATTCTAAATATCTATTTTAGCAAGAAGTAGATAATATGTACAAGTAATTAAAATGGACGCGTACTTATCTAGTAGTCCTCCAGTTCATCACATATTCTAAAATAATCTACTTATAACCAAATAACCAAATAATAATATTACTAGTAAGTAGTTTAAACGGACTTGAATTTATGTGTATTGCGTTTAATTCAAGAAAATATTCTTGAAGCAAATAATATAATTATGATAGCAAGAAATACTACGAATATTTTGAAAGAGCGCGAGTTTATGTTCACAACTTTATCTTCATTACCTACATATTCTAAAATAATATTAGTCACACTCTAATGAGACAAATAGGCTGGTTAAACGAAATTCAAACTATTTACTACAATACAGGGTGTAAAATGACCCGTCACGAAGCCGACATCTACGCATTCTGTACATCTCGTAACTTGGTGCAAAAATAATTGCTAGGACTTTTATTATTGGTGTGAAAGTGCACAATGAACCCTTTAAGCACAATGTTTTGCGTGCGTTACTTTGCTCGTGCACTGTCGTAAGGTGCGAAATGTAACCCACGCAAAACGTTGTGCTTATAATAATAATAATAGCGTGCATGCAACGGTACAAGGGTCGTGGGAGTACTTATTTAAAGTAAATTTTCAACACACTTGCTCGTAAAGTTCTCGTAAAGCTTCTAAAGCAGTATATTAAACACACGTGCTTTTTACTTTATGTTACCGCACTCTAGTGCGGTAACGCCACAGATAACAATTTTCTAGTCAGAGATGTGCGTTTTTTTTAAATCTCATCAAAGTGACTTCATGCCAAAAGGAATCCGCGGGTCATATTTCACTTTTTTTTAATACACTAAGTATTAAAAAAAAGTGAATTGTCCTTGGTCCCAAAATTAACTAAAATTTATTTACCTTAAGGTGATTACGCAGTTATAGCCCGCGAAATTCAAATTTTCTTACGTTTTTTGCAATTTTCAGGTCAGTGTCAGGTTGTATCTTGATCAAAATATGATTCGCGACTACGACAGAATTATAATCATTAATACATCTTCTTAAGTTAGATTTGTTCCATAAGAACAAATCTCTTGTGTGGAAAAGTGCTTATGGAACAAATCTGGCTTAAAGAGATATATTAAAAATTCTAATGACTATTATTCTGTAAATACATATCTATTATAATCGCGAATCATATTTTGATCAAGATACAACCTGACACTGACCTGCAAATTGCAAATAACCTAAGAAAATTTGAATATCGCGGTTTACCATTGCGCATTCACCTTAAATAAATTGTCCGCCGTGGTCGGGATTCCGGAACCAAATGGAAAAGACCCTTACTGGCATTCTATTATTGGAATTCTCACTGAACTAATGTATATTTCTCTATGCCAATAGTACTTTATAATTCCATACTAACTAAACTACAATTTGACATACAACACTACGATCATTACCCACCTCAATACTTTCTTTACTTTGTACAAATAGCATTTCTGTATAATTAATTTTATAGTCACATTCATTACTTTAAATAAAATTAAGTGATAATGCTTCGTCATTGTATTTAGCTCATTATTTTATCTGTTATAAATACTGATCCTATTAGATATTATCCCGTTATAATTAATTCGAATAATAATATTTTCGTTTCCCTACCTTTGTTTCCTTTACATTGTAATAAAGAACAAAACGTGACATTGGCTGAATGCACAAACCGTGCGAAGCCAATAGAAAAAAAAAACACTACGATCGTCTAAACATTATTTTGTATTTATTATATTTTTATAGGCTGTTTAGCGGTTTTGCTAGTGTCTTTAATTACACATGCGTGCGCATCGCTAGAAAAAACAAAACCAGCGCGCCATTTTCCATAAAAGTTAATAAAAATACGTCTGTTTTCTTACTCGCAAGTGTGTTGAAAAACGTCGTATAAAACTCGTGTGCATAGATCATTACACACATGTATTTTATTGTACTATTATAACATTTAAACTTGTTTTCGTCAAAAATGACAAAAAAAGTTTGAACTTTGACCTTACCTTACCAATACCTCTCCAACCAGAAGGTTCCCAGGTATGGTCCTGTCCAAATAAAAACATAATACCGAACGGGAAGAACAAATGACTCATGGCTTCGTTAAGGTTATTTTTTACCCGTTATCTCTACTAATCCGAAACGTGTTCACTACCTTCGTAAAGTTAACATTTAACAAACAATTAAAACAGCAACGATGCCTAACATTACAGTTAATGAATTGTTTAGTAGCCCCGTTTGCGCACTGCGGTGTTGTTTAACCGGAACAGAGATTTGTTACAAGTTAAAATAACAGTTTTGACGCAAATGTTTAGAGGTAGATAATTTAAATGAGAATCTGTTTTACACGTGTGGAATTAGGTCGTGAGTTATATGTATTAACTTAATTAGGACGAGCTGGTATGGTACACATATGTGTACAACAAACGGTAAAAAATAGTACCGGCTCGACCTTAAAAACGTTTACGTCGGCATTTCATACAAATTTCCAAGCACTTGTTTTTCGAAATGAATAAACCGATTTTAATGCAACTTCATACGCTTATATACTTCCGCCATCATACAATGGTGTAAAAAGTGAATAGAGATCATTTTCGAAAAATCACAGCCCAATTAGATTTTAAATTTTCCATTGAAACAGAGATTTCCAGTTATTTCTTTTTAAATAAGACATTACGAAAAGGTTCTCTATTAACTTTTTAGTCCTTTGCATCCTGATTATGCGTATGAAGTTTCATTAAAATCAATTCATTAATTTCGAAAAATAAGGGCTTGAAGGTTTGTATGAAATTCCGTAAGACGTAAACGCTCTTAAGAGGTAATTGCATTTTTAGCCTTCTATTGCCATCGTGATTAACGTTTAATAGTAATTTTATAAAGTTCAATTCGAACTTCATTTGTTCCTAAAATAAACCGTGACGCCTTCGATCGACTATATTCTTGATAAGCCCGACATCGCTCGTATAATTTGGAAGTGAAGTTTAGTTATAGTTTACCTATACGTCGGTGATCGGATATCGGGAATAGGAAACTGGAGGAAGCCTACTGAAATTGATAGCTACTCGATATTTCCGAGGAATATTGTATTTAAGCTGAACAGTCCCGTGATAACAACATGTTGTCATCAATGCTGTGCAGGGTAGCTAGGAAATCGACGCACAATCTGTTACCACAGACTCAGTATACACGTGATTCTGAACGCCGCTGCGTTGAACATTTTCGTCGGTTATTAAAAAAAATTAGCTCTGCCATACATTTTTACCGCATTGGTATTGATTGCATATTTTTATGAAACAGGAGATTTTTTTGTCTCAATCTGTCAAGAATGCCTCTAATTGTCCTACATTTTGACAAGTTCTTGACATTTGTTTGTCGCTGAGATGAGACTGGATCTAGATTTTGAACGTTTTAAATTACGAGAATTGGCCTTCAGATGGCTGACACCCTGTATAATTATACTATTACATATATGCTAAGGTTTCACCCGCATAAGTGTCGATCCCTTGGGAATAGCGGGATAAAAACTATCCTATGTCTTTTCCCGGGACTCAAACTATCTCTAAACCTACCAAATTTCGTCTAAATATGTTCAGCGGTTTAAGCGTGAAAAGGTAACATACAGACAGATAGAGTTACTTTCGAATTTATAATATTAGTATGGATGGTTATAAACTGTAAAGTTATAAATCTGAAAGTAACTCGGCCTGTCAGTCTGTAGCCTTTTCACGAATTAATAACTCAACGAATTCGAATGAATATTGCACATAGGTAAACCATAACCTGGTTTAGGAAATAGGGTACTTTGTATCCCGGTAGTAGGTACGTTCGAGCGGGATTATTTCCGACCTACACGCGGGCGAAGCAGCGGGAATAGTTAGTACTTACAAAATATATACGATAACATGCGACATGCGACGCGGCACCTGCAGTCGCTGCAGAATGGGCTTCGACTACAAATACAATGCAAAACAAACAAGCACTGCTACAAAGGTAACGGTACCTACCTACAATTCACCAACTTGAGATAACGGGTTTCCGTAGAACTACACAACTATACATAGCAAAATCAGGCTTAGAACGTTCCCACTGCTAGGAGACAGGCCCCCTCTGTGTAAGAGGGAATGGGCCGTAACCCACCTCGCGGGCCCAGTGCCGGTCGGTAGATGTCACACATTTCTTCCAATTTTTGGTTTTAGGACATGCCGGTTTCCTTACGATGTTTTCCTTCACCGCTTTTGGTAGGTACACATAACATATTTATTACAATAAGAAGTTTTCCGCCGTCTAGGTATATAAATTCTAAACAGTTTTATTAATAAACCCATTGTAAATAATGAAAGATGTGTTTAATTTTGATCATGTTGCGGTCAATTTATTTCACATAATCATTTAGCTATAATATCTGTAAAAACGAGGTCTCTACGTGAGCGTTTAGTACTCAAAAGTTTAGGTAGTAATGAATTGCGTTTTCATTCGAGTGATGGAGAATCCATCAGACAGGCGCGACGCGAACTGTTTCCAAGAAGTTTTCATAGAAATTGTTCTACTAGAGACGCGTCGCGCTGGCGAGTCGCGCCAGTCTATGGGAGCTTTAAAGCGAATGTACATGTAAAATGTGTCAAATGGGAGTTGTATTGCATGTCACATTAGCCGCGTGACAGCTTGCATTCACAGGGTGTGGTTAAAATAATGTTTGAACGTGTAAATTAATTGCGTACTAGTATGTATAAAAGAAGAGGGCCAAAGGCGCTTTACAGATGGAGCAACTTTAGTTGAGGCAGCTATCAACTTTTTTAAATTTTCCTTTAAAAGTTGCCAGTTGCTACAACCAAATAGCCTGAGATGTATGTAAACAGCTAGTTGCCAGTTGCTGCAATAGTGGCTCCATATGCTAAGCGCCCAAGTAAACTGCCAAGGCCAGGCTATGAAAACGAAACAAGATAGCATTTCTACGTAACAGTAACAGACAGCCTAGCTGTTAGCAAAACTAGGCGACAATGTCGAAGAGAATTGTAGTAACGCTCTTTGTTAGATATCCCTATGAATTCGTCGGATATGAAACGACGGGCTGACGGAAATGAAAAGCAAACATATAAAATGTAAAAAGTTTTAATAATCTTTTAGAACTTTCGTATTTTGTTATTAAACATAGAATATATATTACATGCAATAAATCTTGTAGTTTTGTGTAGGTATATAAGAATGAAGGAAATCCAGTAATAATACATTTTATGGGAATGGATGTGATTCTCTTGAAGTTTGAGAAATTTAAATAGATTTGGATATAGAAGCACCGATATTTATTAATATTAATACTTACGTATATACACAATAAAAACTCAGATAATGTAACCGTGAAAATGTAAATGTGTGTGTATTTTACCTGTGTTGATTTTAGGGATGTACCGTAAAGCACATGAAATAAGTATAACAAATAAGTATACTTATGATTATGCCCAAACTTTATCGTAGGTACGTGAATATCTAAGCATATAATTATCTCATTTAACAATCGTTACTTAAACTGGAGCTACTTTGGGACATACTTTATTACATAGAAGATAATTCTTACTTATGATACGTTACAATTCGTCCAAAAAAGCTGCCAAATCTAAATTAATTTCATTATTTAAAATATAATTTTAAATAATGATTTCGTGACAAATAAACTTGTTCATTTTACTTTATAATTGAAATATCTAATGTAAGTTTAAAGTTAAGATCATTTAAATAATTAATATTGCTATGCTAGGAAGAGTTAGAAGTAGGTGAAATGACATAACGTAAGCTATTTTAGATGAGAAGAAACACAAAATTGTTTAAAGTAAACACACGTCTTATTTCTCTATGAGATGGGAAAAATCCGTATAAACAAATTCGCTTTGACATAAAGCGATCATTGAGTTCTAGTGGATGAGAGAGGCCCTCGTAAATGCAGGAAAATATAATTTAGAGGTGTCGGGAAATTAAACGATCAAATTCCCATTCTTTGTTTACGATCAGGTCAGGTTTTACCACTGGAGCACCACTTGATCATATTGGAGTCGAGTTACGTACACGCACCAATATATTTATTATATTGAAATTGACGCTATTTTGGTACCTACTGATTCAGCTTATTTCATACTTAGGTACAATAATACCATTTCATTAATTAATTCCATAAAAACGCAATATAAATATATTTCAAAGCCTTTAGATAACGATATCAGTGGCCTTAGTGTGAGTTTTTTCGATACACGTTCGATTTTTCTGCAAACTACAAACTATGAGTATGTACGTTTGATACACTTACTACCATCTTTATTTGTGCTATTATTTATTATTTTATGGCATAAGATAAGACTTAAAATATCCTTTGAATGTAAAACTTACAAACTTACCGTCGAAATTTGTTTCCTTGTTTTTGTTTTTGTAGTACTAAGATTATACATATACATTATTTCCGAACTCACTAGCCATATATAAGCCATCAGAGGCTTCTGTGGCTTTTTAGTATATTATCTAGTGAATTAAACACCGCAAAAATATATATATTTGCGAGCGTGTTAGTATTTTTTATGGAGAATTAGGTTTCTCGGAGTTTCTCATAGTGACCACCAGGTGGCGCTATAACTTTTCCCATATAAAATTCTAACGCGCTCGCAATCGGACGTGAGTGAAAAAACTCACACTTAAGCCTCTGAAGAACCTCAACGTATTTTTTAATAAATATTTTATAGCAATTCTATAACATATTAGTTTTATAGCACATAAATAGTTCATAGACAAATCTAGAACAGAGATAACATGAAGATCACTCACGAGTGATCTTCATGTATGTATGTGTGTTCTGTATTTCCGCAATGACACTGCACGCAGTATCATTGCGGAAATAGGTCATTATGGATATGTCTACGCAAGATAACACCTATCTGATACAATAGAGGTACTTAGTAGTAATTTGACTGCCTATTATCATGCGGTTGCAGCTTTTATCTAGGTCTGTCAGTTTATGTAACGAATCTAGTGCTGACCCGACATTCATTAATTAAAACGTGATGAGATAGCAGCTTTGTTTAGCTCACAGGAATCTTTTTAATTAAAATAACGTTGAAGTGAATTTAGGAAGGGTTCTCAGTTAACTTGTTACAAGCTATTAAATTATGATGGAGCGACGATCTTAGCAGGATGAGAGTTTGTCGATAATCGAGTTGAATAGCGTGCAATAGGGGCCTATGTCCAGCAGTGGACTGCTATAGATTATTATGATGATTAAATTATGTTTACTTGTTAGCGTGTTTAGATGGATTATTGCAAGCTGCATATTATGTACAACTTACTCTTGAAGAAGAGAAAGATAAAAGAGTCATAGATTATTGGGTCGTTAAAACCGGAGAGAGGTAGATATATTTCCACCTGCAGTATGCCAAAACTGGTGAAAGATATGTAATTAATTGGGTTCGGCCGTTAGAGAGTAGGCCCCTGGATCGTCTCCGCACGGCAGACTAAGTAATGTTAACTTGTACCGTCTTTTAAAGTAAAACACGTTGAGGCAACTAATCGTAATGATCAGCAGCTTTTATCAAAAGCTTTTACTTTTAATTTAAGGTTTTAATCTAGCTTCGTGAGATTAGCACAAACAGGTCGTAAAAAATAACTAAATTCTTAACTAAGCTAACTGTAATATTTTTTTTTCTTTTCTGTTCCTTTGATGGGCAACGGCCTCCCGCAAGTCCTTACAGGAACTCCTTTCCCGCACCACCTCGAAACAGCCCTCGCTTTACGCGTCCAGGTCATCTCGCCACCGCTTTCTGGGCTTAATTACATAAATTAGGAAACTTAGTAAATGTTGAACGTGTTTTGAACCGTGTTCGTAAACGTTAAATTAATCTTATTTCTGTACCAACCATTGTTGTGTAAACTGTCCGAATTAGCTCCAGTTTTCAGTTGCAATTAATTTTCTCCCTCTAGGGGCTCTAGATATAAAACAGGTTATAGCATTTATTTTAGTACTGTATTTAAATATGGAGAGTTTTATGATGACTTAAATATATATTAGAGGTTTATTTTTTGTACTAGTTCTAAGTTTTGGTAATAGTGATTACTCGAGAGAAAACGATCGCTGTACTTATAAAATTTTATTCAAATTCTGTTAACGAAATAATTAACCACGGTCGAGGAATTTTGTTATAGCATTTCACGTTATGTAAATTATAATATCTACGGATTTTCAATACCTATATTAGCCTAATTTATAAAACTGTTATTGTCTACATTCAGATCTGAGGTACCTACATTAAGTATGGTAATTGTTCAATAGTTTTGTCTAAAATCAAGTTTCTCTATCGTGTTTGTCACTATTAAAATGTTTAGCTCAAGTTTTGGTGTTTTATTTTTATAGAAACGAATTCTCTAAGATGAGATTGACATAACACTAATGGCGAATTTCACCAAACTTTTATACCTAGAATAAGTCTTATCCTAAGAATAAATGATGAATCAATTTTATTCCACGCATAAAAGACATCAATTTGGTGAAATCAGCCCATAGAAAAATGACATTTATTGACGTACGGCTGATTTTTCAAACGAAAGATAAATTTTTATTCGCAGAATAAAATTGACGTCTGATAGATTTTGTATGAAAGAACTGTCAAAAATTCAAAATTATTGCTCGGATACAATTATCTGGCGTTGGAGAAATCAGCCCGTAAATGTTCAAACGTAAATTTCAATTATACTGTTTTAAAAAGAAACAATTTAATCGATGATTACAGCTATTACAGCTCTTTGATTATGTGACTTTTATCACAAAATAAGTAGAATGGGCAAAATTAACCTATAATTAGGTTAACAACATGGCTACTGACCACGACGAAAAAAGCAAATCGATAAAGCAGACGTGGTTTCGCTCATATTAATATAATTAAGTTGAACATCCATTAAAATAATGAATCATGATGACCCAGTAAAAGTTTATCACAGACTGAGGTGCATTTTTTAATAACATCCATGAGTCATGTTAAGTCAGGGAAATTGTTAAGCAAATTGACTTTGGTTGATTGAAATTAAATTGTCCGTATATTCAAATCATAACTTCCATTCTTCAGGCGGACAGTTAGCTATTAATGTAGCTATTAATTGGGTATAACCATACAGCAAAGTGACGTAGGGTGTCAATTTGAGAAACAATTAACTTCCCTGATTTTACGTCCGGCATGAACTGGAAAGCCACGCTACCATCTTGCTGACTGGCCATCGAATGGTTCGTGAAGATAGAAATAAAATAAAATAGAAAATCGAATAAAAAGCTTGTCGTTGTCCAAACTACGACAAACTTTTTAGGAACAAGATTTTTTATTACTTAATATAAAGACCTTGTTCCTAAGACTGGGACACTTATAAAGGAGGCAGTTCAATTTCCCATCCGTTCGCAAAATAGGCGGACTTGTGGACACCAGCCGTAGCAGTATTATGTTCTATGTTATGGGTTTGGTTTCCGCACTTAGTCCTTCAGTGGACCTTTGTGCGTGGGCTATGGCGGCCGTCGGTGGTTATTCCAACCCACCTCCCTCCAGAAGCTGCTTAAGTCTCCTGGTCTGTTGAGAACATCTGTGTGTCCCGAGGGTTTCTGACCTAATCTGGGTGACGTAGATCTAAGTTGTGCACTCAAAGAGCACATGCGCAACGGTTTCATCAGCTTCCATGCAAGCCCTGCACAGGAGACTGTCCGTTATGCCTATTGTGTGGAAGTGTTTGTTTAGCGAGCAGTGTCCCGTAATGGTCCCCGACACCAGACGCAGGTGTTTCCTGTCCAGCCGCAGCAGTGTTATCTATTAGCTATATTTGCGATATGAGGATTCGATTGCCATTCATAACATGACTGTCTAGTGTGAGCAACTGAGCGTGGGATTCTGGGTTCTTTCCCTCAATCTGGAAAATAGTTATCTCCATCTCATTACAAAACAATTTCAAACTTTAGACAAAGGTTTAAACCATCAACCCAATTTCAATTTCGAGCTTTATTATTCCTACAACGTAATAGTTTTATTACAAAAACTGCCTAAAGCTTTGATTTTCTAGGAAAATGGTAGCCGTCACATAACAATTATGGCAGGCGGGGCAAACCCCGCGATAAGCGTTTTTAATGCTTTCTATGAACACTTACTTTTATAGGTAACGTTTCAGTGACGTCATACATTCGCCAGTTAAGGCTCCTTCAAACAGGCGCGACACGCGACAAAATCGCGCACGACACAAAGGCACCCCAAGTCGCGCAACGAGCGGTGCCTTCGTGTCGCGCGCGATTCGCGTCGCGCGTCGCGCCTGTTTGTGCCTTTAATTGCAGACACCATGTGACAGCCAGCGCTCTTTTAGCAAACCGTAGCTTACGTATTCAAATTTATAATAAGACTTAGAACTTTACTTGAGTGCCAGCGACACGAAGAAGAAGAAGTACACCACACCTGCCAGTTATGTTTAAGTTTTCCTTAGTTTGCTTATTGTACTTAATTGTTTTTGACAGTGCGATAAGAAATCACGCTAAAGGCTAAAAGTCACCCAAAGGGAAAGGAGAAGGGAAGGTTATGAGGGCTATGCTTGGAGTTTCCCTGCATGATCAAATCAGAAATGAGGAGATCCGCAGGAGAACCAAGGTAACCGACATAGCCCGAAGAATTGCCAAACTTAAGTGGCAGTGGGCAGGGCATATTGCTCGCAGAACAGATGGCCGATGTGGCCGAAAGGTTCTGGAGGGGCGACCGCGTACCGGAAGACGTAGCGTTGGAAGGCCTCCCACAAGGTGGACCAACGACCTCGTGAAGGTCACAGGAACCCGTTGGGTGCGAGAAGCACAGAACCGGTCGAAGTGGTGGTGCTTGGGGGAGGCCTATGTCCAGCAGTGATGATGATAAGAACTAAACGTTCCAACTCCCGCCAACATCTGGTTAGTTCTGTTATTGTAAATGTTCCATGTAATAGAAAAAATAAATAAACCAGACACAAAGAAAGACTTGGGGTAGCTATTTTATTTTTCAGAGCTCAATCACTATGCAAATAGTGAGCCTGAAAGGTGGCTTACTATTTGCTCAGCTCGGGCATTGAATCCAGGACCTAACGCTCAGCAGCCACCACTAAATCGACGATGCAATTTCAAAAATGTATAAGAAGCTGGTCTATCTCATAATGATTGCATTCAAGGGTGATGGAGCCAAATATACTTTACTTACACCTAACAAAGTACAACAATTGTGCCCTTTTTCCCCACTGCTCAACTGACTGCTCAACTAAGTTGTGCAGATTATATTCCCCACTGCCCAACTACAAACTGCTCTACTTGTATTTGACAGGACGGCCTGGCCATCTATAATTGTTATTGATAAGATCTCTTTTTTCCAAGGACGTACTACTTCATTCAAATTATTATGTCACTATGAATGTCACTAATTATTGACATAGGTACCTACTTAATTGTTTTCATTTCTGAATTTTGTTGCAAAATATTTTTCGTAATTATGGACGAAGAAAATACAGACAAGTTTCATTGACAATAATGGTGGTAAGGCAGCACTGGATACAAAAATCGCCACTATCACAGATTAAGGACCTACAATAATGGTATAAGCATACTGAGGTGTTCCTCGTACAGAAAAACACAATGTAAAGGGACTATTACAGTAAAAGTAAGTTTTTATTTCCACAGGCTTTTATTTAGTGACTTGGTTGTCAGGGTATGTTTCCCATTCTAAAAATTAAACAAAATTTTGCAGCTTTTATTTTGTTTGGGAGTCGTGGGATTTACTATCTACCTATTTTATATTTTTTGTAAAGTTTACTTTACTTTGTTTTTTTACTTTATATATGGCAGTTGTAATTTTGACAGTCAGCTATCATTTTGTTGACGTATGAAGTTTTAATAAAAGATTTCTTTTTAATTTTGTTTTAGTTGAGCACTCCAAATTGAGCAGTTGGGAAAAGTGATAATCCTCAACTCCCTAACTAAATAGTTAGTCAACTATTCGCAGTTGGGCACTCACAGTAAGCAGTGGGGAAAAAGGGCAATTGTGACCATCATAACGATCATAAACATTAAAGAGCTTTTCACTTTAAACGAGGTAAGTATATGTGTCGCAGGATAGTTGTTTTTTTTTTGCGGAGTTACTAGACTTTTTGCAAAGAACCCGCACCCTAACTGCGTAACACTATCAATCACAAACTAAATCATTTTGAAGGCTAATCCACTGCTTCATACCTATGTTCGAAAAATTTGTGTGCTCAACAACGCAACGTTATTATAATGTGGTTGAACTGTCAAAATGAACGCCATTCGTACTGTTGTGTGTTATTTATTTATTATCCATTTATTTCAGGCATCAAGGCCCATATAAAACATACAATACAATATGAATATAACTTAAAAATACTATAAATATTCAATACATACACACATTATAATTACACTAACAAACTAAAGCACACGAAGTGTCTGCGTCGTGTTTCGCTGACTGGTGTCATGTAGCCGGCCACGAAACCGGCGGTACACAACACCCTTCGGCCAGAACTCTTCCTTAAGGAACTTCTCGAGATGATGTGTCGGAACACGTACCACGAACGACTTGAAGTTCGTGTTGTGACGCGACTCCAACTTCTCAACCCTCAAAGTCCAGCTGGTCTTCACGCGCATGTACTCCACGATCTCCTCAACCTTCGTGGAGTGGTGCAGTCTGGACACGTACAGCTGCCTCGTCGGGATTGCTGGACGTAGCAGCATGTTGGGTCGCGCCAGCGCAGTGCCGCACTGGTTCCGACAAGGAGGCTTTTTCTTCTTCTTCACCTTGATGAAACCATCCTTGTCGCACGTGTCCTTCTCTGGATCCTGCCTTTTCAAAACCTTGTTGGGTTTCGACTGGCTCTTTTTACGACGACTTTTGCGACGCCATCAGGCTTATTAGCGGCTACTATTGCTGAGTAGGCTCGAGTGGGGGTCGAAGAACCTACACACGTCGTTGTCTCCACCTGTGTCGAGGCAGGGACGGCCCCGGCACGCATGCATTTTCGGCAGTTGGTGACGCATTCGAGCCCGCCGACTCGAAACTGCAGATGGAGGCGTTTTGTGCCCCGCGACGCGTGTTTGCGGCGTCGTCGGTAGGTAACCTACTTGCAGAAATTGCGTAGCGCATGAGCACTACTTCTGCCAGTAGATCACTGATTATGTTGTTGGACACCGCCAGCTTATGCTGCGTCTCGGCCTGGCTTTGCTTCAGGAATGTAATGTCCTTCAGCAGCCTGGTGACGTCTACTTGGTCGAACGTGACGGAAGCTTGTGCAGATCCTTTGCCTCGAATTCAGGCACGTCGTCCGGGTCGGTCTCCTTCATCAGCGTTACGACGTCCTGGAGACTCTTCTCTGTACCGTCCCTTCGACGAGATCTGGCTGACTTTGCCGAGCGTTGTGAACAGCAGCAACTTGGCACTGCTAATCTCTTCCTCATTGAACGATGACTTGCAGATCTGCAAGATGCTGATCTCGTCCATGTACTCGTAGTCGATGGCATGTTTGATGAATGCCAATACTTCGCTGGCTATGAGAGTTTGGGAACTCATAGCGTAAAACGGGCAGCGGCTATAGCCGCGCAATTCGCGAATATATTGTTCATACTGTGCAGCGCAAACGCGACCGTACTCGACAGTGCATCGCATCGCACGAGGCAACAACATCAGAGGGACAACAGAGGGTTATGCAACTAGCCCTCGGATTTTTATTGGAAACTTAGAAAGATTTTTATAATAATACGAGCGAATTATCAGTATTTTTACAAAAAACCCAGGCTGTTCAGTATGATTGGCAACTTGATTGCTTATTACATCCGCCTTTGTACAGTCTTTTTTTGTAAAGTTTTAATAAATAAATAAATTAACTAATCGAAGAGTCAAGTTATACAATCTTTATTTTGGTTGGTGGCTCGAATGTAGCTGCAGTTAACTAATCAGGGCATACTCTTCGTTGTTATATTAGCTCGTATTATAAAAAATCTAGGATGTTCGAAAATTAAACGATTTTTCCATTTATCCTGCGACATAATTATGTATACTAGTAGCCGCCGAGGCGAGCTGGCCACAACCATTATACGCAAAATACGTTATTTGTCCGCCAGTTTACTTGGCATGGTGACGAAACCTGTCACTAGCAGATTGTATTGAAAAGCTGCAGGAAAGCGGCGGAAATCCTATACACGTTTATTTACTGGAAAACGGAATTATGCTGTTGAATTTCCCAAACAAAAATGTGTTAAAAACAGTTTAATATTTATTGGGATTGCAATAAATATTAAATACTAATATATTGCCAAGGGGAATCGTTTGATCTAGTAACTGGGTTGTGGAGGTCAGATATGCAGTCGCCCCACGTTAGATACTGGTACTGTAGTGTCTTGTGTGTTCCGGCCTTTAGCAGAAAGGTCTGGCTGGATGTAATATTCCATTCTAGCATTCAAATTGTGATGACAGCAACGTTAACATTGTGTTTTTTTCTATAGAGTCATTTTCATATATTTTTTATAAAGCTGCGAGGTCCCTTTTATCAATACAATAATTCCAAGTCTAACGTGTTCTTATTTGTGTACCTCTCAGAGGTACTATAGAGGACCCCTCAGGATCTCTACATTTGGTGGAGCGCCTAAGGACCCGAACTCCTAAGCGAATAAGCGCTTATTTGAAGTACGCACCCCGCGTCATTTTTTTTCAGCGAATATAAAGTAAAACGCTAAAGTTGCGAACATAATATATAAGAAGCGAGACCTCTCGCAACGCCAAGGAGTAACGGAAAGTTAAAGCTAAGCAGTGTAAGTGAGTATAAAACAGGCGCAGAGTCGTCGCCAGAGGAATCAAAGCTAAGTGGTTGAATATATATTTTTTTTTGCGTAAAGAGAGTAAAATGGCTCAATTTTTCACGGGCTACAACGGTTGCCTAAAAGAATTTATTAGTCAGTATAAGATAGTTGCCGCCTACAATAATTGGCGTGAGAATGATTGGGCGCTGATAATGAGAGTTTACCTTCAGGGCGCAGCCCTAGCGTTATACAATTTTAAGTATCACGAAGGTATTACTTTTGATGATATGTGCGATGTCTTTCGAGAGGAGCTTCCGTGCAGATGTCACAGAGCATTTTATAAAGCACAGAAAGAGGAGATTTTAAAAGATCCGTCTGAAGAATGCGGACAAGACGATGTTATATATGTAGATGATGATACTTCTCTATTATTTAGTGGAAGAGAAGATGAACCACTACAAGATGAGCAAAGCTGCCTAGAAAGCAGCGTAGCAGTTGATGGAGATGAAGAAGATGATGACGAGCGCAGCAGCCAAGAGAGCAGCCATGCAGAGGATGAGAAGGAGCTGATGGAAGTGTTCGAGAATGAACACGAGGAAGAAAGTAACGAATCGGGTCAGTTCATTCCAGTTATTGATATATCTAGTTATGTTTCAGAGCCGCAGGAAGAGCATCATGATCACGATGTACAAATCAATACAAATAACATCGCTATTGATCAATTTACTGAGAATAATTTTTCGGTTAATAATTCCAATATAAAGGAGGATGACCATTTCGATTTTTCGACTACAAAGGACAATGCACAAAACATCGTTTTGTCAGTTGACAATAGTAAGGTGGATAGTGAAATGGGGTTAGTTGAAGGTGATTTAAAGTTGGATGCAGTCGGAGATGAAGACATAGAGGTGAAAGACAACTCTGTACAACTTTTAGACTCATTTAATTTTTCTACAGATGGAGTTGCAGTCTTCAATATTAGTGATTTTGTCATTAATAATAATAGTATTTCACAATGTGCTACAATCGTTATAAGAAAAGCACGAATTAAGAAAAGAATCCCATTTGCAAGAAAAATTCGCATTAAGAAAAGAATCCCTTTAATCAAAAAAGCTAAAACTAAAAACTCTATTCCAAAATGTTTTTCAACTATTTGTAAATTTATAAAAACATCTTCTAAAAACATAACCCTCCTTCTGACGCAGTCGGCTAAAATCAACTATCATTTTATAACCAAGTTTTCATTTTTAGAGCATAAATTTATTAAATGGAAGTATAGAGATAAAAACATTTTTAAATTGATTAAAAACTTTTCTTGTTATGACTTAAACTTTTGATTTTTTTTGTTGACACTTGTCATGTCATTTTAAATAATAATATGTCAGTTAGATGTAAACATTATTATGACTTTATTTTAGTTACTAATATGCTACGTTTTATTAACATGTTTTCTTGTGTATGTTTCATATGCTGGGAAGAGAATATCGGACGCGGCCGGGAGTGTGAGGTGCCATATCTCACAGCTCTCAGAGGTCTGTGAGGTGCAATGCCTCCACCTCTAAGCGGCCGGGAGTGTGAGGTGCCTTGCCTCTCAACTCCAAGAGGCCTGAGGGAGCGAACATATCGTCGTCGTCAATGTTTTCCAAATTCGAATAGGCCGGGATAGAATGAACATGCTCCAGATAATTATGATGCGAGTTATGGGAGGATAATGGTTTAGTAAACTGTGGTCACTCCTACAGGGGGGGTGACAAACACTCAGCTTAAGTTGAAACCAACTTTGCTAACGGGGCATAGCCTTTGCAAAGTGTGTTGAGTTGAAACAATTGGTTCAGCTTATGTTTGAGCACCCACAGTTTTGTTGTTGATGTTTCATTGAGTTGTTATTAGATGATGATGGAGTGAATTTTGAATTTTCCCTCTGGAGTATGGGCATGTGTTAGACTTTTTAAATGAACCCTGGCCTCTTAAACTTTTCCCTCCCTCTGGCTCATACCGTCCGATGGGGTAAAAGAGTTTGAAGTTAAGATCATTAAATTTTTTTTTTAAGCCTCATCTAGGCCGATGTGAACTTTCACATCAATTGTTTTCCTAGGAGGCCTAGTCGCATCTTTTCCGCCGGTTTTGGTGTGATGAGGTTCAGGCATGACGACGTTAGTTTGTGTTGGTGCACATTGGCACTTATAAATTGTCCTGGCACTTATCGAAGTGTCGGATGCGCGGTTCGTTCGTCCTGACTTTAACCTTTCTCTTGCAGGAGATGGTCCTCATCCTGTCTAACTCCGGCGTTAGGTCATTTTTCAGTGTAGGGATAGGTAGGAAGAGTTTGAATGTTCGAATGGTATGAATAAAAGTCTTGTTTGGTGTTTGAGTTATGCCAATACTTTTATTCAAGGGTGGGCGTAGCTCATGTAGTGTCTTGTGTGTTCCGGCCTTTAGCAGAAAGGTCTGGCTGGATGTAATATTCCATTCTAGCATTCAAATTGTGATGACAGCAACGTTAACATTGTGTTTTTTTCTATAGAGTCATTTTCATATATTTTTTATAAAGCTGCGAGGTCCCTTTTATCAATACAATAATTCCAAGTCTAACGTGTTCTTATTTGTGTACCTCTCAGAGGTACTATAGAGGACCCCTCAGGATCTCTACAGTACTCAGCTGCATCCGGTTAGACTGGAAGCCGACCTTATCATAGTTGGACAAAGGCTAGGCAGATGAGGATGATTTATTGGGATTATCCTCTTGAATGTATGGTAGGAACGTATGATTATGTCGGGTTCCTACCATCTTTTTTTTTCAGGGGCCACGGTATCTCTTTCGAACAACCCGCGACCCTGGCAGGCCACGGCCCTAGCGGACCCCGTCAGTTAGTGTTGACATCTCTTTGAGGCGCCCGTGGAACACAACGCGCCGTCGACCCGGGCCTCGTCCTTACCGGACGGCGAGCTGCCCATTACTCGCGTCCGCAAGCCCGCGCCTACGGTGGGCGGGAATGGGCCATCGATTCCCGACGCCCAGGGCGTCTCCTGCGGCGACTAGCCTTCTACCATCTAAAACCCCTTGGCTTTTCTCCTAACAAGATACCCTGAGGCATTAGGCTATGGCGCCGTGAAGCAGATTTTACTTTATCCTATGGTAATCAAAGACCTGCCAATGACAGCTACAGTGACCGGTTACTGAAACTATTCGATCGTATTGGAAAATGAATTGGTAAGTGTAGTTCAAGGAAAAATATAGTAAATAAGAAAATGCTGTACTTCTACATAAGATTTATGTTTGTACTCTAAATTTCGTACAAAGTTCAAGTGTTCCATAATACTTCGCCGGAATTCTCATATATGTAAGATATGATGCTGAGATTTAATTATATTACTTTATATACTTATTATTCTTATCCAAATAGATACGAAACCGTAATAACCAATGTTATTATAGTACATGTGTGCTATGTTGATCATTATACTCGAGGCAGTATTATTCAGAAAACGGAGTGTCTAATGATCAATGCACACGCGTTTCATGACGTTTTTCAACACACTTGCGAGGAAAAAACAGACTTGTATTGTTAAATATTAACTTGTATGGAAAATGGCGCTAGTTTTATTTTTCCGCGCGCCGTGCTACCCGTGCGCACTAGCGATGCGCGCGCAGGTGTAAATAAAAACACTGACTGTCATTTTAAATATGTTAGTCTATGGCATTGACAAAACCTCTAAACAGCCTATAGAAAAAATATTATAAACACAAAATAATTTTTAGACTGATCGTAGTGTTGTCGTATGTCAAATTGTAGTTTAGTTAGTATGGAATTAGCAAGTACTACTGGCATAGAGAAATATACATTAGTTCAATGAGAATCCGCAATAATAGAAAGCCAGACAGGGTCTTTTCCGGTTTCCGGTTGGTTTCGGAAGGGACCAAGGACAATCAGTATCAGGTTGTATCTTGATCAAGTATGATTCGCGACTATAAGATAATATTAGTACACGGCTCGCGCGCATAATACTGCCTCAAGTATAATGATCAATGCACACGCCTTTCATACGACGTTTTTCAACACACTTGCGAGGAAAAAAACAGACTTGTATTGTTAAATATTAACATGGAAAATGGCGCGCTGGTTTTGTCTTTCCGCATAGCCATCACTAGCAATGCGCGCGCAAGTGTAAATAAAAGCACTGACCACAGAGCATGTAGGCACTGACAACAGACCGCTATATAAAAAATAAATAAACACAAAACAATTGTAGTTTAGTTAGTATGGACTTAGAAAGTACTATTGGCATAGAGAAATATACATTACTTCAGTGAGAATCCGCAATAATAGAACGCCAGTCAGGGTCTTTTCCGTTTGGTTTCGGAAGGGACCACGGACAATTTTTTAAATTTAAGGTGAATAATTAAAATTTTCTTACGTTTTTGTAATTTGCAGGTCAGTGTCAGGTTGTATCTTGATCAAATATGATTCGCGACTATAATATACATATATGTATTTACAGAATTATAGTCATTAGAATAGAATCTTTAAGTTACATTTTTTCCCTAGAACTTTTCCATAAAAAAGATGTATTAATGTTTCGAATGATTATAATTCTGTACAACCTGACACTCATCTGAAAATTGCAAAAGAAAATTTGAATTTCGCGGTCTACCACTGTGCATTCACCTTAAATTGTCCGTAGTCCCTGTGCATTCACCTTAAGGTAAATAAATATTAGTTCATTTTGGGACCAAGGACAATACAGACTAAATAGTTATCTGTGGAAATAAAGCACTTGTGGATTAAAGTAAAGAAAAAGCACGCGTTTTGAATACACTGCATTATGGACCTAAAAGCGGTTCAAGAAGAGCCACTTTACGAGCAAGTGTGTTGAAAATTATGTTAACTGCGCTTTAGTGGGATAGTTTCCGGTTTAGGGTTTTGCATAGAAGTGGATCATGTGGATGTAAGTAAGAAAAAGCTTGAGGGAATGACGTTCCGCCTCGAGCTTTCAAGAAAAGCTGACTATGTATTAGGAAACTTATTTAAAATTTAAGACCAACGCTGTACCAATACCTATTGCAAATTAATGATTATGATTTTGAAAATATGAAAGTTCTATGTTTACGTAAGTTTTATTTAGTATTTTTTCGTTCATTAAGCTTGTTTTTATTAAAGATTTTTACTTTTTTTTGTACTTTTTAGCATTAGAACTTGTTCAAATATCAGTTCTATTAGCTGCGCTAGTAAGGTACTAGGAGTTTTTGGGGCCCTTGCATGTGAACGGTCATCTTAAAAAGACGACGTCGAACGAACTACATACTCGCTTAGTGAGATTCAATTCAATCTCAACGCCATCTAGGCACGTTATGGGAACCAATGCAGTTTGATGCAATTTACCTACTAACTAATAAATGTTGTAAAGCATCTGTATAGTTACACAACGCTTTGTGTTCTTCTTTCGAAAGTCAAATTACTGATCGGTATGTAATTCATCTAATATAATACGTTTATTCCCCATACATCCCGTGGGTGTCGTAAAAGGCGACTAAGGGGCGTACCGGAGAATGGGCAGCAGAGTTCTCTATGCATTCTACCAACATACCATACTGCGATCGCCAACCCGCCTGCCAAGCGTGGCGATTATGGCAAACCCCCCCTTTTGGGGGAGGCCTATGTCCAGCAGTGGACGTCTTTCGGCTGAAATGATGATGATGATTAGTATGGGGGTAAATATTTTGTCTAGCCACTGCAGTTTTCATTGATTAAAACTCATAGGCAGTGGAATTCATTAAATAAATTTTACCCCTACCTTATGAATTGATTAAGGATTTAAAAAGTAAAGGGAAAAAGTTATACACACCTACGAAAATGCATTTTTTTGTTTTGTAGTACAGAACCTTGTTGAATTAGCTCAGAGACATGTGCATCGTTGCAACCCGGTCCGCGTATGTGTGGGTAGGTATAGTAGACACAGACCTCCTCTCTGAAACAGGGAGTGGGCCATAAACCACCACGCGGGCGCGCAAGTGCGGTTTGGTGGACGTCACAAGTCTTCGAATTTTTGGTTCTAGGACATGCCGGTTTCCACACGATATTTTTCTTCATCGTTTTGAGAACGGTGGTGATGAAATTAAATACACAAACTAATGTGCCTGCCTGGGTTCGAACTCACGATCTCGTAAGTCGGGCCGATACCTATGGACCACCACTGCCCACTGCATTGTCTGTGTGGTGCCGGACTTAAAGAATAGCACCACCCCATACTTCCCGTGGGTGTCGTAAAAGGCGACTAAGGGAGACCGGAGAATGGGCAGCAGCGTTCTCTATGCATTACACCATCATACCATACTGCAATCGCCAACCCGCCTGCCAAGCGTGGCGATTATGGCAAACCCCCCCCCCCCCCCCCCCAAATTGTGGGAGGCCTATGTCCAGCAGTGGACGTCTTTTGCCCATTCTCTGAGCAATGTACGTGTTTAATGACTATGCTATATTACCTAGTCAAACGTTTACTTTATACTTCGTGTGCATTATTTACCTAAGTGAATCGTAGCCTCTCGTAGCGTCTTGTAGCTTTTCGTAGCATCTCGTAGGTTCGCGTAGCAGCTCCCAGTTGTCTTCGTAGACGCTCGTAGCAGTCCGCTACGGCATAATGTATCACAGTCGCTCCTACCAGTCTCATTCAGAATCTGGTGCATAAGGGGCTAGATGCCTTGTATTGAAATACTTTAATTGGATTAAAGGAAAGGTTTTTGAAAAACATGTACCTAAGCAGTTTCATCAATCAATCACAGTGTTAAGTATGTGTAAAATTAAGCATGAATAGGTTAAACGATAAAAGTTCACACTATTGTTTTATTCCTATATGGTTCCCTTGGACACCTCTATTGGCCATACAGAAAACAAAACAATCGCACCGTGAATCATCTATCATTCATCAGGTAGGGGGTGGAAATTCTTTTCAAACCCTAACGTTTGAAAAGAATTTTGAGAAAACGGTTGACATGCAACCACTGTTTTCAGATTTTAATTCGGACTTGCTGCACCGTAAAAGAAAGCAGTGAAGACAGGCCAGCTGCATCAATTATTTATTAAGAGTATGACTTTTTGAACTGTGGATATGCAGCGACATGTAGTCTTTTTTACAGATTCTTAATTTTATTTCTGTAGTGTTGAAAGTTGTTTGAAAACTTTTTTTATTGTTACCCCTTATTAATAAACGTTGTATAACGTCTGTATAGTTACACAACGCTTTGTCTTCTTCTTTCGAAAGTCAAATTAGTGACGACTGAAAGAGAGAAATCGATGTGTAACTATTTATCTGATATAATACGTTTATTAGTAAGGGGGTTAGTAGTTTGTCAGGGTTTTTATTTTGTCTGTCTATATTTCATGAAGCTCACGATCGGTTGTTATAGCAGTGCTTATTGGAGGCCTATGTGCAACAGTAGACGTCTTTCGGCTAAAAGATGATGTTGATTATACAATCCATATTGTTCAGGCCTCATCTTATTTGTGACATGCTTTCCTGATGTATGGTAATAACTAATCGTACTTACCTCCTTACTAATAAACGTTGTATAATGTCTGTATAGTTACACAACGCATTGTCTTCTTCTTTCGAAAGTCAAACAACTGACGACTGAAAGAGAGAAATCGGCGTGTAATTTACCGAGTACGTAGGTATACCTATAGACAGTAAGGGGGTGACTTAATAAAACAACGACTAGTTCTTACTTTTTGTTTCGTTTTTTTTAGTGTAGTGTACATAATAAAGAGTATTCTATTCTGCTTTGTACCTAACTCCAGATACCAATAACGGGGTGGGTAAGTTAGGATGAATTAATAACAACACTTGCATTGTATACATATATGTAATGAAATATATCACATTAATCCATTTATAACTAAATATATATTCAGAACTAATTTAAATACACATAAAATAGATACACTAATATATATTTGGTGATATAATCTGTGATAGAGTGATTTCTATTGTTTAATAAAGAGTGGATAACACGATGCTACTACAGTTAGTCCGGTGTCTGATCATTTTAGCTGAGCTCAAGTAAGATATTTTCTACATATTATATTTTTTCGAGGATTGATACATTTTAGGGAAACAACATTCAGTACATTACTATATCTACCTAATTCGATACCTACTCAGTAAATTGTAACTGTCAAATGTAAAAGAAAACTCGGTTGTTCTGTGTAAATTAAATTCAAATGAAGATAATTAATGGCGAGCCAATGTTTTTTGAGAGAATTAAATTTTAAAACAGCTTTACTTATGATACTGCCTATTGTGTTACCCTGGCAACACTAGGTGCATGGCACTGTGAGATATTCAGTCAATTACAATTGACAGAACAATACGTAGTTACGTAAAATATTCAAAAAATAACTCGATACATCCAGGTCACACCTGCTCGATATAATTTTATAGTAAATACACAATATCTGACTTGCTACAAGAGTAAAGTGATTAATATGATAACGCCAATTAATTTAACATTCATTTATATCATAGTTATATTTTTTATATATTTCAACTATTCTAACAAATATAGATCAATAGAATAAATTAGAATTAGAAGAAAAATAAATTAATACATCTCTCTCAAATCGTAACAAAATACAACTAAAAACATTTCGATTTGTAGGTAAATGATGATATCTGAAAATATATTCTGTAATACAATCGGGAGAGTTTTGAAAGATACAATAATCCGGGGCAATTCAATTTCCTATCTAATTGTTCTTACATTCTCCTATAGAGATTTGAGCGGGTACATGCTGAACTTCGGGATTCTAGTTGGTACATTAGTTTTCAACACACGAAAGCGGTTTGCTGATTGAGCTGTATTCAGCGCAGCGGCCGCGTGCTCCGCTCGACTCCCGTTGCTGAGTCCTAGCCACGCCTTTCCACAAATATATGGGTAATATCAAAAATAATTGTACATTCTAACATGCTGAAATGTCCATGGTAGATTCTATCGAAATAATGCGTTAAATTTATAAAACAAGTTATGATACGTAAACATACAGAATTAGGGATGAATAATATGAATTTTTCAGCACAATATAGCATATAGTTTTTAAAATACACATTTTTGTTTTGTGGTATATCATATTTCTCCCATGTAAATAATAATGTCCTCGAAGACGTGTGTGTTACAAAAAAGACTCTAGTTTTTTGCGTGCTACATATCTCATTAATTCAAGGTAAAACTGAACTTCAGTATTATTAAGACTATCCAGATACTACATTATTTCTTAAAAATAATTAAGGAATAGATAATTAACTTAATGTCAAATCTTCGTCCACGATTTTTGTCATTTTTGTTATTCCATTTTGTAACATTAATATTTGGTAGTTTTTAAAATGTAGAATTGGCAAAACTGCGTTTATTGTGAGCAGCCAATCACGTAGTGTTATCTAGTGACAGTCGGCCATTTTGCAATGTGCGTATTTGTGAGTGCAGTGTGCCTAAGGCAGTGGTGTATTATTTTAACATTATTACTTTCCTTTTTGTGCGGTGGTCTGTTTATCACCCGGTAAGTTGTTGAGTTACTATTAGACCATTTAAATATTGTATTACTCTCGCCCAAATCAAAAGTAAAAAACAAATTTAGCTAAAGAGCTTTATTGATTTTTAATTCGTTTGAGGTCATATTCAACACGTGTTTTACGTTCCTTTTCGTTACAATTTGTTACATTTTTTTGTTACGTAACAAACATGAGTTAACAAAAAGGAAGTAAGGGTGATTTTATACTGCCGAAAAATTCGTTACATATTGATTTTGTTTAAAAAAAAATCTAGCAATACCTACCTTACCTACTAGAAATACTAGTACATGAAACGAAAGTATCAATTTAATAATGTTATTTTTATAGTTTTACTCGGGTAAAACGTGTTTTTGTTTCAACCGGCCGTGCCATCACTGCTGTGTTTTGAGCTCATGACTAACATCCGTTTGAGATTGAAACTAGTACCGAAGGCAAAGAATTAGTGAATATGTTAGTAAAATGTTAAATCCTACCTGACATAAAATTTTAAATGTCTCATGAAATGTTCTTAATATAAAAATTATGTGTTAAAATATTGCTATATTTTTTTAAAGTTCGTTTTTAATCCCAGATAGTAATCTAACATACTATGTGTTTTTGTGTTTGCTTTTTAGTATCAAGTTTAACATTACACCTGTCAAATTACAAACTGGGTTAAATGACGAACTATTCAGCTTAATTGGAGGGATTAACAGATTCGTGTTAACCCAATTAAACTGAATATGCTTGTGCTGGGTTCACGGGTTCACGTTTATAAATAGTAAATAGTGTACTCAAAACCGATATTTTTCACAAAGTTAAATTTGTTCTAGAAAAAATGCCCAAGACACCAGCCGAACGTCAACGGAATTACAAAGAAAGGCTTAAACAAAATGATAAATAATAAAATCCTGAGAAATATCAAGAAATTTGTAAATGAAACTTTTAAAGAGTAAAGTCCAGGTATGTTAAAATATATAAACTACCAGAAAGTCCACAAAATAAAAGAAGAAGAGACTGGAGAAGGCTAAAAAATAATCAGAAAAAGAATCTCGAAGAAAGAATAAAGAAAACTAGATCAAGAAAACTTTACCTAAAAAACTACTACAAATTGAAAGAAACCATTAAAAAACAGAACAAGAAACTAGAAACCCAAAAGAAACAAATAACGGCACTCAAAAAAAAATATTAGCAACAGAAAATGTTGTTTGAATTTCAAAAAACGGAAGAGGCAACAACTGAAAACCACACTATCACAAAACTTACACCGAATTCTAAAGCTTTCCAAGTTGTATGTAACTAAGTTCAGTTATTATGTGATTGATTATAAATAAAAAAAACTGAAACCTATTTTATTTTGTTCATAGTGTGAAATTGCCCTATAAGTTCCTTTTTGTTTCCTTTTTGTAACACTTTTCATTTTTGTAACGAAATTCATTTTCGTTTCTTTTTGGTGACTGTACAATTTATTTTAATATTACCCATATATGAACAATACGAAAATACGAATCTGTAAGATTTCTACCATAGATTATACAGGGATATATTTAATAATCTTATGATGTACAACTGTTTATTAAGAACAGTATGTCAACTCCTATGGTGAGGTTCCTGTGTTGTATGTATTATTCATATTATACATGATTTTTTAGTAATATTTAATAAATACTTATTTCATATGGTAATTTTAAACATCTAGGAAATAGTACAAAGGTAATTTGTAGAAGATATGTAGGTATGCAACGTGTTCAGGTATAAGCAAAGAAATGCTCCTGATTACAATTTAATTCAATATTTATGACTTCATATGTGTAAATATATGAGTAAATAATGATATAATTATTAATACTATAAAGGTATAACAAGTGGAAACTTGTTTATATATTAGGAATTCGAACATTAGATAAATATATATTAAAGCAAATTGACCTTATTTACAATGCAAAGGGTTTTATAATAATCACTATTATGTAAATATAATTATTCCTGTATCGCCAATAGTTAGGCGTGGCATCGATCATAACTTCATACTGACATGTTATCACAAAAAATGACTGTAAGTAGGTAGAGTTTTAATAAAATATTCATTAGGATATTTTCAGAAAACATGAACCAAATAATTAATTTTTGATAATCTCTCTAAGATCCAATAACTTCTTAGGGGTACAATAATATAGGCATCAATTTACATATTTTCCATGCACAAGTTGGCTAGTAAAATGTGCCTTCCTAAAAAACGTAGATTCACTTCAATAATTTTGAAAACCTTGTATAATCAATAAAAGCTTAATACTTATAATTAGGCCGAATCAGTTTGTAAGTGGTTAAAATGGGGGCCTTATAAAAAGGACTTTGGTTCGTTTGCCGTATTCCTGCTTCTCTGGACGAACCGTCACAAAAGAAAAAGAGATTCAAGGATACGGCATTGGAATTTACTTGTACTTTTAAAACTTATATTTTTTAGGAAGGGTTTTTAAGTTACATCGATCTTTTTGGTATTGTTACCTTGTATTTTTACCAAGTATGCACGTACTTAATTGATAATAATATTGTATAATAGAAAACAATAAATAAATTCGTTAGGTTTATAGTATTAGGTACATAATATAATATGTATATTTAGTTGTTGCACTTAAAAGTACTCTAAACTTTTGGGTATATAATTAAAATGAGAAACATCTCAAGGTGCAATTCGTTAGATTTTTTTATATATTTTGTGTATTATACTGCCACAAACATAAATAGTAGATAAAATCGAAAAGGAATCTATTAAATCTGAGTTGTGCATTTATAATGTGGCCTTTGCCTTCCACATGCTGACATGAACTGATTGACTCTACGGAAGATGCCAAACTCGTAGTGAAATTCTGGGTCGAGCTATTTAGATTGCCATCGACTAGACAAGAAGAAGATAGTGACATGAGGTGGCTGACATTTGGTCAACCACTTTATAAATGCACTTTATAAAATAGCGTAATAACGGGTACGTAGACATTCATCTAGACTCTACTCTGTGAGTTATGATCCTGCTAAGTACGTCACCGTGGCGTAGTTCGAGAGAGAAGAACAGATACAGACAGAAAAAAATGCAGAGTATGTAGATCGATCGCCAGGCGTACGTGTGGGTGCGCGGGAGGTGCGAGTGGGTGCGCGTGTCACTTAGTCCTTGGGCTGGGGCTTCACTATCTCACACTTGCCGGGGGTGGCTGGGGTCGGGTCCTCGGAGAACAGAGGGTTCTTCACTTCCATCTCTCCCGTCTGTGGATACGTAGCCCGATATTCAGTACAAGGTTGAAGCAATTTGTTGAAGAATATTTCATTCACACAAAATGTTCGTGCATGAAAAATAAAGTTTCCTAGAAAGAAAGAGCATTAAAGTGAATTAATTCAAGAACTGTTATTTTATTTAGGTATGGCTTCACTACTCAGCCTATGGCGGTCCTTTGGTGGAGGTGTCGACGCCTGGATCCGGGCTGACTGTATCCTATATCTTTAGAAAACTCCAGGTATTAGTCAGTGCCCAAGATGCCCATTTTCTCAAAGTTTCAGGTATGTTGGAACATTGATATGCCCTAACTTCCCAACCCCACCATATTCCGTTCTAGTTTACACAAGACGTTTGTTTTTCATTTTAATGCAAACAATACCATTACTATGCCTTGCTTTCTTTGTGACATTAAAAGTAAGAGCGTGAGCAATATGCAAGTCGTATGTTGATTATATGTAAAGAAGGCTGTATCTCCTAAATTATTCAATGTTAATAAGAACTCCCAGATCAAATGCAAAATATTTTCTAGATATTAGCCGGATATTATTTTGTCAGTAAATGACAGATCAGTTCCAGATTGTTTATTTCTAGCCTTTTACAACAAGTGTACATAATACATATTTTGGACTGGAAATTCTTCAAGCAGTGACAGACCTGAATATCTAACACTGACGTTCGATTGTTATTCTTGCAAATATGCATTATCTAGACACCATCAGTAATTTCCCCTATTGTGACAATAGGAAGTTCATTTTTTGTTTCATCAAAATTGGAACTTACTTCATTACAGTCCCAGCCTTTTATGTTTCTGTAGCATTTCAAGTTCCTATACTATATAAAGTTCCTGTAGTATTTTAAATTCCGATAGCCTTTTAAGTCCCTGTAATATTTTAAGTTCCTATAGCCTTTTAAGTTCCTGTAGTATTTTCAGTTATGCATGATGACGTCAGCAATCCTATCTCTGCTAGCTGAGGATGACTCACCCACAGAACACGAAGTGATCTTATTGGCATTGGTTTGATAGTCCATCCCTATTTGCTTGAGACAACGTATAGCAAGAAATCTTTAAAGTTCCTGTAGTATTTTAAGTCTCTGTAGACTTCAGTAGAGCCTCCAAAAGAGTTGGTCTTAAAATGAACATGGACAAAACGAAGGCCATGTCAAATCCCCATGTAACACCCACTCTCATAAAGATCGGAGACGCTACACTCGAAGTCGTGGACGAGTATGTTTACCTAGGACAAACTGATCAGTTAGGTAGGTCCGACTTCGAGAAATAGGTCAATCGTCAAATCCGACTCGGCTGGGCAGCGTTCGGAAAGCTACGCAATATCTTTTCATCCCACATACCGCATTGTCTCAAGACGAAAGTCTTTGACCAGTGCTTGTTCCCAGTGATGACATATGGCACTGAAACGTGGTCGCTCACAATGGGCCTTATTAGAAGGCTAAAAGTCACCCGAAGGGGCATGGAGAGGGCTATGCTTCGAGTTTCCCTGTATGATCGAATCAGAAATGAGGAGATCCACAGGAGAACCAAGGTAACCGACATACCCCGAAGAATTGGCAAACTTAAGTGGCAGTGGGCAGGGCACATTGCTCGCAGAACAGATGATCGATGGGGCCGGTTTCGAGGTTCTGGGGTGGCGACCGCATACTGGAAGACGTAGCGTTGGGAGGTCTCCCACAAGGTGGACCGACGACCTTATGAAAGCCGCAAAAACCCGTTGGATGCGAGAACCACAGAACCGGTCGAAGTGGAGGTGCTTGGGGAGGCCTATGTCCAGCAGTGGCCGTCTTTCGGCTGAAATGATGGTGATGATGATGATAGTCGTTTATGTTCCTATAGCCTTTTAAGTTCCTGTAGTTGTTTATAAAGCCTTTTCAATTCCTAAAGCCATTAAAGTTTCCACAGACAAAACAATAGATAATATGATACGTTCGAGAAGTTGGTAAAATGTGAGCCTACGTACCGTAGCAAATCCAGGGCATTCATATACGGTGTAATCTCCTTCCTCGTTCTCCTCCTCAGATTCAGGGTCAGACACGGAGCCGTTACGATGCTCACAGCCATTCCTGAAATGTGTAGACGGACTTTTTACAAGAAGCAATCTTATAGCAAGTCAAAAGTGAAGTGTCATGTGACCAGCGATTTTGTACAGGCATTCATTGCCTCCTATACTTGCCGCAAGATTACCACTAGTACCGGGCATAAATATGACGCGAACCACCAACCAGTACCGGGGCATAAACATGACGCGAACCGTCAGTACCGGGGCATAAAGATGACTCGAACCAAAACTACCAGGGCATAAAAATGACGCGACCTCTAGAAAGAGACTGTCTCACAGATATCAGTGGCAGAGATGAAGCTCCACAAAACGGAACTTTTTTAAAAATCGATGTGCCATCTTTACGGCAGGGTACTGTTACACGATGGTCTATGTTAATCTGTTCAGAAAATATACAAGCTGTGTACATATACACTTACAAATGGTGTTACATAGTTATGCATATTCTATTTATTAATCTATGTGCTCGTTTCAGCAAAAGCCTTTAAGCCCACCTCAATTAAAAAAAAAGTTTATTTTTAATATAGAGAAAAGCCCAAAGCGTTTTTCACTAAAAGGTACTTAATTATAAAAAAAAGCCTTAAGTAAATTAATAATGAATACAAAATACACTACTTAAGATCATTGTTAAACAAAAGTGGTCCAAATTAAGTCATAATATCGAATGATAACGAACTTCAATACTCGGTGCAACCTTGTTGCACCGAGTATTGAAGTTCGTTATCAATTTAAACGTAAAATAACGTTGCTAATATAAGTCAATGGCTTTTCATCATATTTTTTCATTGGATTGTACCATTGCTCGTTAGCAATTCTATTTTCCTAGAGCAGACTATTCAAATAAAGCTGAGCTGTTCATTCTTTTCTGAACACCGGGGCTTATTTGTTTACAGTCCATATTTCTGCTATTTTATCAAATGAAAAGTAAGCAATCGGCATTCTCTGCCAATTGTTTTATCAAAGCTGGAAGGAAAACAGTAGAAATTTTTTTTGTATTTCATTACCTTTCCATAGCTATTATTTGTTGTTTTTGGTGCTGGTAGTGGTACATGTGCGCCGAGTGTGCCAGTTTCCTGTCGCCTGATGTGTCTATGTTCGGACCGGTAACTCCGTATGCTGGATAGTCCACGTCTGCTGCAGCTTTAGCTTTTTTACTGAGCCTGTGGGGTGATTGTGACTATTGTGAGTGATTAATGTCACTAGAAAGTGAGAAGTGCAACTAAATGTGTTGTTATTAGCGACTCACGTATACCAGCCAATAGCGAATCCGATGACGGCCATGGTGAGCGCTGTACCAACGGCAGCAATGAGAGCTACTCCATAGATCGAGTCTGCCGGGTCGGCTGTCGATTCAAGCACATGGATGTGGCGAGGCTTGTCGGTGCCCGCAGGGTTCTCTTGGGTACTAAATATTAGCAATCAGATTAGGTTAAGGTTTCTCTGCTCTACACGCATACGCTACGACTGGCACCTTTTACGTGGCTATAAGAGGTGAATAATGCTACTACTAAAACTACGCTAACACAAAAACTAAATGTTTCATAATTTTGTAAAAAATACACGTTTTTTGTAGGTAATATGCTTGTGTGACTGAGATAAGCATACATGGGATCACATGCTGGTAGGTCTGGCTTGATATAGCGAAATAAGATGGTAAGGCATTATGCTATGCAATATGCATGCTCGTATGATAAATATGGCCCAATAATTGATATTTTAATTTTGAGTTACCCACAATGGTCAAATGTATGGATAGCGTGAATTTGTTTGCATATTGTATTTCTTGATTCCTATACTAACCGTTATTTTTTATGACATTTTAATTTAGTTTACCCTTTCAAAATAGTTAATTCCCAATAAGTTTGTTAGCTGCTGTTGCAGTTATTTCTGTTAATATGTTATTGAATAGACAGCGTCTGCGTCAGCGTCAAGCACCGTGTCGGCTCTGGCGATGTATAATTAATCGATGCCAATACGAGAGTCCTCGAGTCGAGTGAGACTCTTAAAGCGCTGCCGGCTAAAGATATTCTTTACATGCATTTCTTATTAATAATTATTTTCATTGGTGTTAGTTTAATAAGGCAAGCTGTTACATTAGATAGCTAATGTAAGACTTTTATATTTGATTGTCATACATTCGAAACGGTATCCATACATTATATAATCATTTTTTCATAGTTAGGTATTTTAATCTGTGAGCCTCAAAAACAACAGCATTTATTCCTGTCCTGTGATGTGACAATGTTACTATTAATGTAATGGTAGAAATAATAGTTATTTTGAACCGAAGTTGCCAATTGGGTTACAAGTAAAATAAATATAATTGTTTAAAATTAAATGACACAAAAGTGACGAGTCCTTTTAACGCCCGTTTTATAAGCTAGCAAGCTGATTTTTGTTGCACTTTGGTTGTACTTCATAGTTTTATGTGGGCTTTGCCACCATCACAGCTAAGCAAGAGTTCGATTTCCTATCAATCAATCAACTCGTTTGGTTACAGTCCACAAGGTCAGCCGCAGAGCCGTGCAATTACAAACAAAGCTATCTGATGCCAGATTGTTGCAGTTTTACAAGAAAAATGGGATCGTATCAAAACAGCTGAGAACACAGACATTAATAGGACTGTTCTTTAGCGTCTATCTAAAAACACCTAAATAAAATTTTGATTCGCTATCACACACAAATGATGTAAATAATACAAATTTTGGAACGATTCTAAGTGTGTGTTTTTAAAGTGCATTGAATGTCGTCTGCACATGTGTACACATTGCTTGTATTCGTAGCTTTGTTTGAGAAAACGTTCACAGGTGAAGGCTGCTTTCAACAAAAGTGTTAATTGGGACGAACTTCATTTCCATGCGCGACTAAGGACTGTTAGGAGTGGAGGCTAAGGAATCTCTAAGTGTTTAATATATTAGTCTTCACCTCATCTCCGGCACATCAGTAGGGTTTACTCTCAACCAGCGCAGGTTGGTTGGCAGTAAGGAGACAGGTATACGGTAGTCCTTATTTGCCCTAGAAAAACGCTATATTGTCGATTTTGTAAAAGGAGAATGGGCCGCGAACTATGGATATCTGCCCTAAATCCAAATAGCTATAAGATATTATATACAAATGGAAAGTGCTTTTCAAGGAGAACCTTTGCTACTATCAAAACTCTTGCCAATCGTTAGTCCGGAGTTAAAATCCTAAAATGTAACTACTGGGGTACCGAAGTGTAGGAATTGCCTCTGCGCCCAATAACCATGAGATTTATATCGATTGAGAATGCTTATTAAGGAGAATAGACATGTGTAACTATGATCTTGTGTCAATTTTTTGTCCGTTTGGACTTACATTGCACTTAAAGTGACTAACTACATCTTAACTCTCGTATTTCGTAAACTAAATTACTTTTAATATGTAGAACAATTGCTTTACCAGTATTCAAATACTGGTAAAGCATCATCATTAAATAGCGTCACTATATTATCAAGTGTACTGAAGCTAGGGTTCTTCGCACGGATGCAATCTACTAATGTAGTGACTTGAAATAAAAAATCGAGATGTATGAGCTATATCTAAATTAAATGTGTGTATTAAACACATAAACCTTCCAGAATAAATTCTCTAAATGGTGATGAAGAAAACTAAAAATAGTTACTTAAGAATGTAAGTAGTTACACTAAGTATACATACTGCTTATCTTGTAGGTGTTCCAGATGTGATGTTTTGTTATGTTATATTTCACACCCCTGCATATTAATTAAAGTTAATTCATTGACGAAATACCAGATTTTAAATGATACATAATTAGTCACAATTCAACACAATCAAAACAAGACAATCAATTGTCAGAAGTCGCCGTAACACGAAATATTCTCCTTGATGAGATTTCCATTGGCATATATCTTAACGGTATTGGGCGTCAGAACAGATTATCCCTTATCTCCTTTATCGTTACTACTAACTTTGTGATTCGGTTTCTATCGGAATCGGGTTTCTACTTTACCTATTTAACTAAAACACATCATGGCTTTCCTACGATCTGTTACCAAAACAACGAAAGGATAGGTACACATCAAACAATTCACCAAACTACGATTATGAACACTACGGGTTTCCGGACATATACTTACCTACATTTACATAATTTAATTCATATATTTACTTTAAGGTACCAAGTATAAAAATCGCAGTAAAGAATGTTAAAAAAAAGTGGTAAAACTACAAGCTAATGATTTTCGGACATTTTCTGAACTGGGATGAGATACCTTGCTTCTTGCCAAGTTTCATGATTCTAGGTCAACGGAAAGTGCCGTAAAGGTTTTGATTTATTTCCGAGCGTCAAAATATGTTGCATATACAGCCATATATTTTTATTGCGTTAACTTACAAGCTTGATTTGTTTTGAGGCCCAAGGGACCGTAAACCTACGTATTTGATATTAATTTCAACTTGTTACCTCCACGCGTTTCTTAGAAAAAGGGTCTTGCCAGACTGACAAATGAACTGACGGACAATAAAGTGATCATATAAGGGTTCCGTTTTTTATCTTTTGAGGTACGGAACCCTATAAACAAACAAATATAGTTTTGTATTGTTTTCAGATATATGTTCCCAGAAACAGTGTTTCCTCCTTAGAAAGTGTCATAGACTTCAATTGTAATCTATAATTCTTCAGTAATAAAGTGTTGTTTGTTATGGGTTCTTAAAAGCAGCGAGAAGTACAATTGAAGATTTTAGCGCCCCTTTAATAACTTGTATAACCTTTTTTCCCACAATAACTAAGTATGGCTCGTCTAGGTATTGTGGAGCAGACTTGTGACGCGAAAGGGCATAGAGTTCTATGCACTCCGAAGAGACGGGTAAATAACCCCCGTTGTCTCGGGATTTCGTAACTTTCATACTCATTGAGTCTTTTATTTCATTTAACTTATTATATATTACGTTTTTAAATATTTTTATAAACAAAAATATAGAAAAAAAACATATAAAAATATAAAAATTAGTAGTTTAATACTGATTGAGTTATTATTAATTCAATAAGACAATAAAATAATATAACACCCAGCAATTATACCATACCAGTGAAGAAAAACCATCTTCTCGTATAGAGATGCAACTAAATCTGCTCCAATTTCACACGATTTCGGCCACTGTAGCTTTGAAAAACTGGTCAAGTGCGAGTCGGACTCGCACGCGAAGAGTTCCGTACCACAAGGCAAAAACGCCGAAAAGACACGTTGGGAACCCCCTTTAAATATTTATTTTATTCTGTTTTTAGTATTTGTTGTTTTAGCGACAACAGAAATACATCATCTGTGGAAATTTCAACTGTCCAGATATCACGGTTCATGAGATACAGCGTGAGAGAGAGATAGAGAGAGAGAGACAGACGGACAGACAGACGGACAGTGGAATCTTAGTAATAGGGTCCCGTTTTTACCCTTTGGCTACTCTAAAAATCACATAAGAAATTCTTTTAGTACAAAAAGGTTTGAAACGCACTAGTCCCGCAATCAGGTCCGTCCACGGAGACCGTCAGATGTTATAGCATAAATACGTATCGTAAATATGTTACCTACTCTGTAAATTCGAAGGTCAATAATCCAAAAACGAACCCTGTTCTTACTAGTCTTGCTTGCTATTGTTTTAAGTGTAACTCCCGCTGACTAAATCAAAGTGCTATTACGTGTTATGCAGACTCTTCCACTTCCGGCCCTATGTACTTTTCGTTGAAAGTGAACAATCGCAGTTCCATCGATCATTAGACAATTACCGACATGCTTGTTTCAATTACCTTTGAACAATTTAATACGAATTATATATTTTAACATCATTGGTGAATAATGTGAAAACTACTTTTCCTAAGCTTTTCATAGAAAAATAATATCGTTATTAACTACTTTTAGATTACTATTAGCCTACACCGCAGAAGGTATTGAAATACTACATCATCTGCCTAACCTTTTCCCAATTATGTTGGGGTCGGCTTCCAGTCTAACCGGATGCAGCCGAATACCAGTATTTTACATGGAGCGACTGTCTATCTGACCTCCACAACCCAATTACGATACCTATTACGATACCCCTTGATAAGACTGGTTGTCAGACTTTCGCGCTTACGACTACCCGTAAGGACTGTCAAAGATCCACGTATGACAGCCGGGACCAACGACATAACGTAGGTACTTTCCGAGGCACGGAGGGGTCACGGTATGTAAAGAAGGTCACCCATCCACAGACCTACCGCGGCAAGCGTAGCTCCTGATCTATCGACCTGTGCGGCTGTTATTATTTAACCACGGGGCCCTACAGAACGCAAAAAATTACTTTAATTATTTTATCGGTCAGATTTTCTTATACCAATTGATAGCGCAAACCTTGTCAGCACATTCATAAATGATGTGAATTGATGTGTTCAACTGGACCCGCGGGTCCAGTTCGAGTGGGTCCAGGTGACCAAAGACTCATTATTTTTCGAAGCTGTTAAATAAACTTCAGTTTGTAACTATTTTAAACGCTGCAGTTTTGTCTACGAGAATTGAAACATCTGTCAAGTACCTACGGTATTTATAGATTTTCTAAGCACTTCATCCAAGTCTTGTCGTAGATAATTATCAAAGTGTATCTTAGTTTTAAAAGTTGTTAGTTTTTTCTCCAAGGTATTTTTTTTGTTAGATGAGTTTTTTTTCAAAGAATAACCTTTATTTAGACACAGTTCGTTTATACACAAAAAACAAAATAAAAAAGTGAGAAAAAATTGTTAAAACATTATTCTCACTTTTTTGTTTCAATACTAGTGTGTGCCTCGCGGCTGTGTCAAAAAGGTTCATTTCAGCACTAATGCCAGACAGACGCTGTCTGACGCTGGTTTTTTAATGAGCCTCTAAGAACAAGTGACGGGCAGTACAAGCAGTTTCAACAAACTCACCTAATACCTACATAATTTTTATACAGATAAATAAACTGGTAAGTAATTAAATATAATAACAAAAACGAACACAACATGAAACAACATTTTGGATGCCTACAATAGATGTAAAATAATTATGTCTAGAATAAGAAACAATCGATTCTACTGGTTTTGTTTTTGTTTTTCGAATAATGAGGTGCAGGTCAATTTCTCGGTTATCAGTAGTGTCCGACCAAAACAGAATTTTCAGCCGAAACCGTAACCGAATCTTCGGCTCCTCCTCTAGTTTCGGCCGATATCGAATCTTAAGAAGTTAAGTAAATTTACATTATTTTGTGAGGTTTGTAACAAATAATGTGACGACTGATTTTTCACTATCAGATTTATTTTACTCAAATTCGAAATTGACTTGTGGCAGATTTTGTGTAAAACACAGTAAAATTTAAAAATGGCGCGGGTGGTCGAATCGTCAGACGTGACTTAATTAAAGGCCTTAGCAGACTTACTCATAGTCTTGCTAATACTACTACTTGCATCTGCGATTAGCCATTAAGTCGTTTTCTAGAAGCTCGATAGTGCGACTGAGGTCTAAACACTGCATAATTTTAGCCGATTCGCCAAAAAGCGATGCAGCCTCGAAGTCTTGGTCGAAACTGAAAATGCAGCCGAAATCTGACCGAAACCGAAACCGAACCTTGGGTCGGACACTAGATATTACCAATATAATTTTCAATCTTATTTTGACCCGCTATAACGGATTGTGCCATTCGGCAAAGACGACGGAAAACGTCGGGAATAAAAATGCATTGTATTGTAACCAAGAACCCGTATTTAGTGTGCTACTCGTATAATGTTTTGATAATGCACAATCACAACCATTTGTGCCTAACTATACTTTGATTAATGTACCTTCCAGTACCTAGGTGTCTATTGTAATAAATTTAATTAGAATTGCTAAACAATTTTCTAGGTAAGTCTTCGCTAAATGATGGCCTACTTGCACAAAAATATTTTGATAAATGCTAATGCTAGCTTAAGAAGATTTACTTAACGAATGGAGATAATGTCACTTCAAGATAATTTTACAGTCTAAAAGCCTATAAAACAGTAAAGTATTTAAAATTCAAAAGTTATAAAAACTATGAATAAGATGATTTATGAATAGAAATGTTAAAATACTTACAGTCCAGTTCTGAGGCGGTCCAAATTTTCAGCGACTAGGTTCTTCGTCCTACCCAAGTTAGGATTCTGTCGTATCTGGCGTGGTGGTTGGAATGCCGGAACGTTTACCGCTCTGTAGTGGGTTTTTGAATCACCGCCTTCGTGTGGCCCGTCGGACTCTGTAATAATGGCATCGCGGTCAAACAAATGCACGATGTGTTTCAGTGTCATTTTAAGATCGTTAGCAAGAAATTATTTAATCATCATTACATCAGTTTTTAATAAAGCTGTGTTTATTGTGTTCTTAGTTTTTGAAAAACACATTATATGCGAGATTGTTTTCTCATGATTGCGCATCTTGAAAACGCTTTCGAAAAATAATAAAAGTCAGGCAAATTCCCAAGTTTTATATAATGATATTACAAATTTATTTCCGCTTAAATTTAATGAATAAAATTGTAGTTTGAAGTCCGGAAAGTAAATTATGCCATCGCGGCTTGCAATTGGCAGCCCATCTCGCTCATTTCCTGTGACCTAACGTAAACTAGGTTACTTATAATAAGATTAAATATCAGGAAAAGCTGCAGGTTCCGCCAATGTCGCGCTGATAAAATGCTTCCTCGTACGTCGCGGCGAGGCCAGCAAGCGAGCGAGTGGTAGCTCCGTGTGACATGTTGCTAACTAGGAACTAGTCACGCGCATAACAAAGCCACATAAAAAATAAGTATAAATCCCTATAAATCCGACTCGGGCTAACAAAAGAAAAAGTTTTCGTGAAAGTTGTTCTACTTACTTTGCGTCACAATTTTGTCTGCGGGTTCGTAATATTCCTTATCAAGAGGCGTCAATGCAAACGTCTTTTTCTTTTCGTCATGATTCGTGGCTACCGATGGTGTAGAAGTAGATGGTGTAGATGTTTTACGGGACCGCATCAACATCCCTGGTGCCGCCGGAATGGATTTTGTTGGTATAATTTCCCTTGGGGGGGGCAGAGGTCGTACTTCTTTCGGTATGGGTGTTATGGTCTCGGGAACATAAGCCTGTTCCCGCGCTCTTGCTTGTCTTTGTCCATAGGGTCGAGGGAAGTAAGGTTCCCGAGAAATCCAACGCGAAAATTCCTCTTCGAATGGTGTGAAGTCCTCATCGTCTTCCATTTGGTTAATACGATCGATTTCCTGTGCCATAATAAATATAACGTAAAATATCGCACCAGCTTTTGTAAATTATGTAGATCAATGCCAAATGTACGAGTTACTAAATTCGAGGACTCCTAGTTGAAATGTTCTTACATAAATGAGCTATCATAATAGTACCACAATAAAAAAAAAATCTGACTGACTGAATGGCTGACTGATACCTACTAAGAACGTGAAATTTTGCACATGGCTTAGGCGGTACCTTATTGCTTGAGTTAATAAACTTGAAACTTGGTACGAATATAATAAATAAATAATAAAATGACTTATTATTAGTTTTTGAAAAATACCCCTCAAAGGGGTTTTAGGGAAAGATTTTATTGCATAAGGCATGCAGTAAAATCTTTCGCTATTAACTAAAAATCCTTTAAGTCGAAACATGACCTGAATTCTTATCTAAATAAATAATTAAGATCGTAATCGTACATTTTCGAAAACTACCTTTTAAAGCACCTGATTAATTCATTTTTAATGATTGTCATTGTTCTCACTTGGCGATTTTACCTCCAAATATCTCGGCAACGTGATACTTTAGGGCACCATATTGTTAGCATTTTTTCTTTGTTTAAGTGTCCTCTACCCATATAACCTGTTTCATGATGCGCCATGATTTTGAAAAAAAAATCAAATCCCATACAAAAATGTTCGAACCCTTTCAGAAACATTCATTAAACTATCATCGTAATTACGCCCGGTTCCCAGCCCATTCTCGGTAATGCACGTAAGTTTTCCATAATAAATGTACAGCCTTCGTTTCTAGATATAGAGCCTCGAAGGTTGTATGCGCTATATCATTAGATAATTGGTAGCTACACAGGAGGTTTCTTTTAGAAAGTGTCATAACGCGGTTGATAAGTATTGCTTCTCTGTATTTAGCGGTACTTATGTGCCATTATTGTGTCAATTGTGAGTGCTGCGGCCCCGTTTGAGCGGACGTGGGGCAATTAAATTTAACAATTTTCTTAGAAGGACAAGTTGCATCGTGTATTCCTTTCAGGCTTTATTTACGTAATTACGTGGGTAATTTTCTTTGTTTGTTTACGACTAAAATGAAATACCTACTTATTGACTGCGATGCGGACGAATACTTTGACGCCTAAGTGTCCTTTGTTCTTGTATTTGTTTGTATAGTAAGTTAGTTAGTCATTTAATTTAGTCCCTAGTGTAAATAATTAGTTAAATTTTCTCTAAATATAATACCTACTCAATTTATTTCTATATTTTATTTAAGTACTACCAAAGATATTATAAGTGTAAAAAGGTGGGTACTACCATTATACACAAAAGATACGTAACCAAATGAGAGGGCGTATTCGATTGTGTCGAGATTCGTCTTTCTGACGCTTGTCTTCTAATCTGAACACAAACTTCAAATCACATTTATAAAACAATTCTGTGCAGAGCAATCTGAGTAGGCTGCAAGCGTAAACAAGGATAATATGGATTACCTGTTTATTTGGCGTTTACTAGTGACAAGTACTTAGTTGTGCCAGATGCAAGACTACCGTTAATTAACGGTTTGTAAACATATCTTGGCTCAGGGAACTGTATAGCTCTGCATCGCTCTAATTGAAAGCAGCAATATGGTGGCGATTAAATTGGTTGAATGCGATAAATATTTATTTGAAAATCCGGCTTTCATAAAATTAAAACTGATTCTGACAAGACAAAACCTTTTAAATCAATAGTAGCCGTAAGGTATTCCAGTCAAAGTTCAGGTTGTCGTTAAATCAATTCGTAACTAACTCACGAGTGCGTGACTTTAATGACGTTAACCGCCGATGTCATTTTTTTAGAATGCACACGGTTATCTATGAGTAGTTACGATACAATTCAAGGGGTGGGTGCATTACGTCAATCGGAATTATTAAAATAATGGTCTTTGAAATGCTGTGTTCCATGTAATAGCACTGGATATTAGAAAGGTAATATTATCTAATATATTACCTACACTAACACTAGTGCTTAGGCACTTGATATTCCCTTTCTAATTTCAGCAGCAGTCCTTGTTTTTTGTACAGTCATGATTTTATTTTTTTCTACATCCTACTGTCGCCCAAAGCTTTGAAAGTTTTAGCGAACTTTTTATTTTTACTCGCGCGCCAATGCTTTGTAGCTCTGTCGTCTACGAATATTTGATGGATCGCCGTAGCATAAACCTTTTTCTACCTGTACACACGAATTTCTGCTCTAATAAATTGGGTTGCTCGAATTGGGAAGCCCATAGTGGTTTCATACATAACTTGATTTCAATATTCAACAACAAAGGACATGTATAATTAAAAACAAGCTTACCATTTTGAGGTTTAAATATCAAAACATAATATTCATTTGGAAATCTTATAATTCACAACTTTTTTGTTCGCACGTTCATAATATTGTAAGTCTTAGTTTATCATTATGTTACTTACTTTATCATCTTAGCTATCAACGTAGGTATGCCATGCTTTATATGAAAACATTTTTGTAGCGTTCTCGTAGCAGTGACTACGGAAATTAATTTATTCGTTTTCGTTGCGATAATTTATCGCTATCATTGTTATCTCCAGAAATAGCTTTGATTATTAATTAAGACAATTAATTTGGCTACATCAACCTGTGACAGTTAACCTATGTGTACTTATGTGTAATTACAATATTTTATGGATCATTTAAATTAGAAATGAAAGGGTCTACGAGTTTTGCAATTACATATTTTTGTAGTTATGTTGTATTTTTTTTCGCGTTTTCAGGCCATATTATGAGCAGTTAAAGCTGAAATTAAAGCTACCACAACGTATAACTGAGTCAGAATTCTTTAAATGTTTTGATAATTAAAAACGACTGTCTAATTTTTTTATTCTATCGTCACACGGTAACGGGGTATGCTACGTACTTTAATAAACATATTATCTAGTTCATTGCGCAACTTGTATGTATCCCTAACCCATTTATATATATGTAAACAGGTAAGTGTTGCCATCATTTTTACGGGGGATATTCATGCTTCACTTACTGTATTTTGGACACTTTGTGAGTTATGGCTCGTTACGAATCGTTTCAATTTACGTTTTAACAGGTGTTTTGAATTCAGGGGCTCGCTTGTATGACACTTTAATTAAAATTAGTGTTAATATTACAAAAGTTGTACATTATTTTTAAAATCATGGCGAATTTTCTATATACTTGATATGTATTGTATAGCCTCAGGTAGATCCTAGCGCCCATTTTTATTAAGAAAGCTGTCGCGCAATTGGCCCAAGGCATTAAATTTATGATTTTATTCATTAATTAGTCCAGTTGCTTTTACTGTATTTTAATTTCTTAGAGGAGGGAAGTGTTAGACATAGTTTGAAAATGTACGCTGTATCGCTTGGAAAAACAAGAGCTAAAGGTTCACGAATGAACTCTCAACTTTAAGTACTAAAGCGACGCTCAAAGACCAAGGCGCCATCTACACTGGCGAGAGTATCGCAGCGATAGTCACGCCGTGGCTTCAAATTTAATAAAAACTTTAAGGAGCAACCTCCACATGGCGATATCATCGCAGCGGGAATATGGTGGCACGGCGAGACTTACTCTCGCCCGTGGAGATGGCGCCTAATACATAGTACAGCCCTATTCTTTTTGTGTAATCAGCAGTGATCGGAATAAGCAGACTATATTTACCTAAACTTCGAAGAACAGAGACAGTTTTTTTTTTCTTTTTTTAAAGTGGAGACTTCCTTACGACGACGTTTTTTTTTTCGCGCAATTCGGGAACAATCTTCAATAAGTTGAAAATAAGCTTTATTTAAAATCGGAAAAGGTTATTTTTAACTAAATTTGCAATTAACAAATCTTAGGAATTTTCACTAAACTAATTTTTCACTAAACTAATCTAACTTAAATCATGTATTAGAATTATCCTTAAACTAACCGTTGTTGCATAAAATCTTTCAATACATATAACATTGTCAATGTGTAACACATTATGAAAAACTAATTTCTAATTGCATAAAAGGGACTTCGATATGTGTTTCAAACATAGGTACTGTAGATTTACGAAAATTCTTCCGGGATCTTAAAACTATTGCATTATCTTTTTGTGAAATACACAAATTATGTATTTACTCTTTCCTCTTCCCTCTTTCCCTACTATGCCGGTTTAGTTTAGTTAAAAATAGCCTTTACACATCTTAAATAAAGCTTATTTTCAACTTATTTAAGATTTTCCCCGAATTCCGTGAAAAAAAAAAATGTCGTCGTAAGTTTCTGTCTCTGTTCTTCGAAGTTCAGGTAAATATAGTCTGTCTATTCCGATCTCTGGTAATCAGAGCTGGCAACATCATTTTACAACGGTCTAACACTCCTCTAGCAAGTAAATTAGAAAAGTCTCGTATTTACACTACGGGTCTTCCAAAGTGCAATTACAAGATTTTTAAATGAATCTGGCTACTTGGTTATTAGGCCAAGGAATTCTCGCACTGACAGGGGTCAGGAACGCATTCTATCGTTGGCCGGAATGTAGGCAAGCTTGCACTAAGATATACCTACACTTAAAATGGTTTTTTACATTTATTTCTGCAAACACGATTGCTAAATAGTTTTTAACAAACCCTAACCTATTTTGCGTTCATCTGAAATAACTGAAATGTTGTTATTATTACAATTTTATAGCCCTAACTTTAAAGTTGCCTCCACTCACAGGTCGGAAATGTTCTACACCTCTATGATAGCTTTTTACTGATTCATCTCATTCTCACCTATATTCTCGACAGACGTACAGAAGGCTCACGTTACGTTTCATAAGGACGGGTCCGTAAACTATTAATATTATGGCTTGGCAACCCAGCTTCTATCGTATTTTGGAGGGGTTGACGTCAGATGACGACTGTGGGGAGGACCGGAGGACGTCAATGAAACGCATTGGACTGTCATGTCGAGATATTAGGGACTACTTAATTTATTGAAAGACCATGCGACCTAACACCATAAGCTTGCTAAATTATTTTCGACAAAGTACACTTTGCAAATCAAAAAATGAGTGATTTATGGAGTTATTCAAAGGAATTTTTAACCCTCAAACCTCAAATAAACCCTGAATCTCAAAACACAAGAGTTTACCTGCACGTGTAGCCACTACACAACAGTGTATCTATAAAACGAGACTGTAGGTAATCAGTTTGATATTTCAATAAAAAAAGATTTTTCCAAAGGGTGTTTTGTAGATAATCATCATCAATCATATGTTTCTAGTTTTACTATTGGTGTTTATTAAATCATACCTAGCCTATTGAAGAAGTTTTAATCTTGAAATAGTCAATCCATATACATTATCGCTTGACCTCACTTATCGGCCTCCGAAGCCTTCATTTGCAGCTACCTTGAGTTGCAATTCTAGAAATTCCTAGATTTCGAGGATAAAGTTATTACAGAACCTTGGCAACATATGACGAGGTTCTATCTTCATTCGATTACGTGGCTATGAATTTATGCCGTGTTGAGAATAAAATATACTTAACTGACAAAAATTATGAATAAGTAGGTATCAGTTAATTCGTGTCATTAAGAAAAAATCTGGGCATTGTATGATGATTGTGCTAAATGCCTGAAGCGAACGTTACTCGCTTTAGGTTAGTGCAAATTGCGATGATATATAAAATGATATATGTATATTATAATATGATATTTTTTTATATTTCATGTGCAATAAATTATGATGTATTTTTTTAAATATTATATTTTTTAAGAAATCTGTTTCTCTCTTTAGGTTGTCTTTAATAGTAGATTTTAGTTTTTTTTTTCTTGTATTTAATTTTGTATTTTTCTGTTAGTTTTGTTTTATTGCTTGCTTTTATTTTTTTTTATATTTGTACGCCTTCACGGCAAAACTTAGCGCCCATATTATTAACCTAAGACCTTTATGTAAGTACCTATGTTTCACAAATAAATATTCTGATTCTGATTCTGTATACGATACCTGAGTGAGCTTAATATCTGAACTAACTACTCGTATCAATTTATAGTTGTAGGGTACAGATCTCATTACTCGAATAATTGTTAGTATGTATATCTGATTTTTTCATTCTACTGACACTATAAGTACCTAATGTAATTGAAAGGACCTAAGGTATTTGATACACAAAATCGCCTAAATTTTGGACCCCATCGAAAAATCAATTAGTTCCATAAAATACCGACTGCTACACACCCTTTGGCGTGATTTTATAGCTTTAAGGCGACTACAGTCGGCTACAGGCGGTCTTTGTCGGACTGCATAGAAATGAAAGAGAAGCGCGATGACACAACTCTGGTAATTTATTGCAAAATATGAAGCAATTATCCACTTACAAAAAATCTATTGTTTGGACTAAAAAATAAAAACACTAAGTAGTGCTTTAGTATTTTGCATGTAGAATAATCTTACAAAAAATCATAATGATTGTATGTTTATTAGTACGGTTTTTATTGTAAAAAGAAAGTTTTTAGAGGTATCTTCATGATTTTTTTCTATTGTGTCATAGTTGTATTATGTTTTCAACACACTATCTACCAAGAATATCATCATCATTTCAGCCGAAAGACGTCCACTGCTGGACATGGGCCTCCTCCAAAGGTTGCCATAATCGCCACGCTTGTCAGGCGGGTTGGCGATCGCAGTATAGTATGGTGGTGGAATGCATAGAGAACGCTACTGCCCATTCTCCGACACGACCCTTAGTCGCCTTTTACGACACCCACGGGAAGTATGGGGTGGTGCTATTCTTTAAGTCCGGCACCACACAGACTAGTCCGGCACCACACAGATCCCTATACTTACCCTTATCCTTATACCAAGAATATATCCTGAAGAATATCATATATTTTTCTGCTTTTGTTTACTGTAGGCGATCATATAAGGTACTTTTATTGTTTCTAAAACTTGCGTTTTTTGCGTTTAGGTCCTGTAAGCCCCTTCAAGGTAAACTGATCTGAATAATAGAAACAACTTAGCTTATTTAACACCTTTCAAGAATGAAATAAAACTCAAAGCGCTCCTCCAAAAAGAGGAAAATCTTTATTAGAGGTTGCAAGAACAGTGTTGGAGATTTTATAGTAGGTACTTAGTTTTATTATAACGACATTTGTGCAAGTAACCTAAGATCACCTGAATATTATAGGCACTAATATTAATTTTACTCTTGGTTAGATTTCTTTTTTATTTATCCCAAAATCTCGTGGATCAAAATCCCAGAGATCAAAAACCATTTAGTACCGAAATAAAGCGACTGTGCCATAATTTTTTGTTGCGTGGTCAACCGGAATGTTATGTTGTTAATTACAACCTAAATGGAGAATAGATTCTATCCGAAACCTTACTTATCTTACCATTATTCAAACCTTGAAATAATAACAATGATATGTACATTTATGTGAAAAAATAAGTAAAATAATCATAGGGCATCAAAAAATTCGTCCGCATCCCTGTCAACAGGAACAGTGCCCAAAAGGCTAGCAGTATTGCCACGTTGAATGGCAATGCTAATTCTTTGGCCAAGAAATAGGCCAGCCCTCTGGTCACGTGAAGAGTCGACTAACCGCTTGGCGATATCTCGAAAAACCAAGTGGGCACTCGGACCCCATGGCCCTCGTGTTTCAACCCCAAACGGCTCGAACATTTAACTCCCAATCAGGTTGGAATATTTTCACCGTTTGAGGTTTTCTGCACCTGCAGCTGCCGCCCCAGAAAGAAAGACTAAAAATCCTTGAAAGACTAAAATCAATACAAGATAATATTATAAGTTCGAACGTAACTCCGTCTGTATGTTACATAAACCGCGGGCAGAAGCTAGTACCTAAACTATAATTTTAATCTCATTTTAAGTCATACCTCAACACTTGTCCTTTTTGCGACTACTTCAGATTATGTAAATACACGTAATATCCACTATAATTGACTAAAACAGAACTGAAAAAATGAATGAATAATAAAAAAATCTGATTGGCATGAGAAGTTATTTAATTACAACACCCTATTTTCCTGTCTGAAAGTTTTGACCCCTCATGTTTGTAAACGTTGCGCTCGGTGTTAACCCTAGCGAGCCCATTGATACGGTTTCATCACTGAACATGATCAATGAACACGGGCGCCGGAGCGTGGAGTAATTGTGACCTGACAACAATGAGCTGTGAGCTACTACTCGTAGTATACGATGCAACGTTGCCTATCGTCAGCGGCCACGTGACGTCATACAATAAACTGCGGTCAAAGATGACTGTTGTGGTATTCTCATGACTATGGCTGAACTTCCGTATGGGTGCTTTTCTGTTTTGATCTGGCCTTCTCTCATTACATTTGAACCTACCCTAACACTACTAATTTTTACTCTGTGTTTTTATTTAATATATTTGACCACTTGAATACGTACCTTACTCAACCAATCTTGTTCAGTAGGCGCGACCGCGCGGGGGCTGTCTTCATACCCATACAATGGGTTCGGCATCAGCATCCGCGGCAAGATGTAATCGCTGCGAAATGGTCTCGGTTGTCGCCCCATTCGGTGCGGCAGCTGCGAAAGTGATGGCGCAGCTGCCGGCCCTAAAATTCTTGAAGATGAACACTCTGGGCACGTGCGCGCTGATATTTATGTACAGGACGGATGGTCACTATACAGGGTGTTTGGTGCATCGTTTGCCAAATGGAATTGGCCGAAAGGAGAGGTCATTTGCTATCTCTTAAGGCCCAGTAACTCATTCCTTGTTACACCGGTTTTTTATTATGGCTTTTTAATTTTTATTTAGAAAAATACAAGAACTCTGTATTTAAGCTTAATTTTTTTTTAAAGTTGTAAGTATAGCCTTCAAATTTCATTTTAATTCTTATGTTTACTCTTGTATGGTTCTATGAAATTCAAAATTACTTACTAATAACATCTAGTTCCTTTTTAATAACTCACAAAGTTTTTGAAAAAAGGAAAAATACACTTAACACTCAACTTTAAATTGCTGTAAAAAAAAAACTAATAGCGATCGGGATCTTCGAATTCTTTTAAAAAGTTCTCTAGTTTGTCCCCTTTCCAACGGTGTGCAATTATATCAAAAAAAACTTTTAATAACTTCTGTAATTCGCTAAATGTGTAATCGGGACACATAAGGCTGATACTCGATATTACGGTAAGAACACTAGTTTTCACTTAAATAACATTATTTATGTAGGTGGGTAGTGTTATCTCCCTCTTGCGCAGTCTCTTATCTCTTTCTAGGGATCTAACTTTCCTCGAACTTGAAATAAAAAATTAACTTTTATTCAATAAGTACCTAATTTAAAAAAAACCAAAGCAGAAATATGTTTACACACCACTACAGTCGAGATATTAAGACGAAGATGTCGCGCGTGTGTACGCAATAGTGGAGGACAATTTGAACAAAATTTATAATTAGGTAAGTACTTATTAAATAAAAGTTTATTTTTTATTTCAAGTTCGAGGAAAGTTAGAACCCTAGAAAGAAATAAGAGACTGCGTAAGAGGGAGATAACACTATCCACCTACTTAAAGAATGTTATTTATGTGAAAACTAGTGTTCTTACCGTAATATCGAATATCAGCCTGATGTGTCTCGATTACACATTTAGCGAATTACTGATGTTATTAAAAGTTTTTTTTGTATCTTGCACACCATTGGAAAGGGGACAAACTAGAGAACTTTTAAAAAGAATTCGAAGAACCCGATCGCTTTTAGTTTTTTTTTTATAGCAATTTAAAGTTGAGTGTTAAGTGTATTTTTCCTTTTTTCAGAAACTTTTTGAGTTATTAAAAAGGAACTAGATGTTATTATCAAGTAATTTTGAATTTCGTAGAACCATACAAGAGTAAACATAAGAAATAAAATGAAATTTGAAGGCTATACTCATAACTTTTTTTAAAATTTAAGCTTAAATGCAGAGTTCTTGTATTTTTCTAAATAAAAATTAAAAAGTCATAATAAAAAAACCGGTATAACAAGGAATGAGTTACTGGGCCTTAAGAGATAGCAAATGACCTCTCCTTTCGGCCAATTCCATTTGGCAAACGATGCACCAAACACCCTGTATAATGCAGCTAACTATTCACATGACGAAAAAAAACAACTTCATTCAGTTAAATTCTAAGATTTACCAAGACCAGTCGCTTTATTGCCAGTTCGCTTTGAGCACTAGAGAGAACAACCTCGCCTTACCTATTTACGTACTAAAACTATGTGTTAGCGGTTTTCATTGTGAAGTGAGGACGGAAAATAAATCAAATTGTAATATAATTTCTAATAGGTAGTACCTAATGTATGTAAACAGTTCTATTTTTAACAGGACGCCTATCAGTCTTCACGGCACAATAAAAATCGGTTCTTACAAGCAGGGAATTGACGTAACCAGGATTAAGAAACTTGTGTCCTAAAACTTAGTAACTAGGTACTTATTCTGCTTACCGTCTATAAGACGCTCTAGATCTATAGCTTACCTTACCTTACCTTTACCTTTTCCTAATACCGTCTCGTATCTTTATTACTTACATAAGCTAGTGTGTGTTTTATACTTACTTAAGTATTCCTTAACATGGGTGTCCCCTTGTTTCGCAGACAGTTTCATAGAATTTCGTATCCCAGAAAATTATTCATATAATATTTGGTCCTTGTATTTTTATTTCGAATATTATTGTTTCAAAGACTATTTACTTGAATGAAAAATATTTCACAGAAACATTGGGTTAGGTTGGGTTTCCAACAATTGGGTTAGGTTAGGTCCCTTTAAACCCTGTAGACAGAAATAGGAGCCCGCTCCGTCGACTACGTCTTATTATTATTGCTTGTAAACCAACTTAGACCCGCCACGTGATCTTCCCCACGAATTGTAACGTTTAGAAACTGTCACTCGATAAAATGTTTTTCTTGGTAATAAGTTTTATACTAACTTTAAAATATGAGGATTTTATGAGGAATTTTATATTTTATTTGTTATTCTATGATATGAATATTCTAACATTAAACTTTATCTGAAACATAAATCAATGATTGAAAAATCTTCAAAGTAAGTATTCTGCGTATTGATTATTCTATGAAACGAAAATCTATAAAACTGTTAGTTATAAACGTGCAACCCTTAGACATGAATTAATTGATGAATAATTAATTACTTAATAATCATAACGTGATAAATAAAAAAAAAATCTGTCTTTGTTGTCATTTATTAGGTTTCAGACGAAGACGGTTTACTCCAATCGTTGTTTCATACCTACTAGCCAGACTAAGAGCTGTAACATAAAAGTTTTTCAGACAGACATGTTGGAATTCCGAATATGTCCATGTCATGAAAATGTGATATTGCATCGTTGTTCGGAAACTATGAAGTATTCTTGCGAAACCAGGATGACGGAACAAAATATTTGGCCCAATTTATAACAAAACCCCCACCTACACTCGGTGTAAGATAATCTATGAGATACCTTTCAAGATCACACAAATTCTGGGCTAAATATCAGGCATAACACAAGTAAGATACAACTTTCGTGTAGCTACTTTATGTAATGCTACCTGCATAGCATCGCTCCTTACCCCCGCTAAAGAATGCTGCTATCCAGCTAGCCTTTTACGATTTTACGGGTACAGTTGGAAATTTTCTATCAGTAACACACAATAGCACTTTTTTCGACCTGGAAATAGAACCTGGGATTTTGACCACAGCAGTCACTTTTGCGACTGACGAAACAGTGACGACACTTTCATACTTCGTGACCAGTTTTTATTTCTACCTATGATTCCTGGTTACGTCTACCTATGTCTTTAATATCTACGGTTGAAAGGCTATATGGTATAATATACTGTATTAAATTAATAAAAGACTATCAAATAGTTGATATTTTATGATTAAAAAAAAAACTTTTATCCGTCCTCCTGCGAGTTTTACAAAATGTCGTTTAGACCAAATTAGCCTTTCAACCGTCGATATCTATATTAGCAACTAAACTTCTCTTACGTCTTCCTGCTTTGCAGATGCATGATGGTGATTTCATCGTCATGTGACTTCGGATGGAAGTTTTAACGATCTATAAATCGTTTTTGTAGCTGGAAAATCTCTCACTTAATAATAGTACAGTACTGTGCGTTATCATATACACGTAATGGTATGAGTGACATGCATAACAGCCGGGCAAGCGGCCGACCATCGAGCCTGGCATTCATGAAACTCAATCATTTATGTTTGTAATTGCACGTGGCTCCGAAATTTGAGGTAGGTAATTAACGTGGCGGATGAAATTATTTATAATTGTCACAATAATGGATCGCCACCTGTAATGGTAACTGCACTTTTATGTTAAAACGAATGTGCCTTCTAGTTAAGACTGTTTTGTTGATTCTGATATTTTTGCATTATTAACGGCCAGCTTGTATCATTTTTGGTTTATGTTGACTTTTGATACTTCAGTGAGTGTCCAAAGGTTCTGAACGATTCTTGTAATTGTATTGAATCACTCGAGACCGGATTATATTGAAGCACAAACACGGGGACACGGAAACAAGGGAATAGAGTAGATTAGCTAGATTCCTGTGTTTCTCATTTTCGTTTTAGCTAGGTACTACTTAGATTAATTAGTCTGTTTATGGTCTGACTGACATTTATCACCCGCTTACACCAACGCAACGGTTAGTTCAGTTTATGATGTCTTTTTTTTACTCCTCAAGGATGTGAAAGTGAAAAAGATCTTATTACTAAGTAGTTAAGTATCTTTGTCACGTTCCTAAAAAACTGCGTTTTTTTATAAACTGTACCCTACGCTGTCCACAATTTACAGGTCTACCTTTATAAAGTACCTACCGTGCACCTTTATAATGTTTGTAAGTACATAAGTAAGACCACATATACATTCATAAATAGCATATTGATTTTATCTCCGCTTTTAAATCCGGTTGATTTACAAGTAGCTGTTTTAACTAAGGTAGGAGCGAACCGGGCAATGGGCAAAGTCACGTGTTTTTCAATTCAGGAAATGTTACGTGACTTGGGAAGTTTGTTCCGAATCCATTGATCACACTGATTATGTTCGTTTCGTTTAGGTTTTTCAAAGTTGATGATTACAAACCTACCAAAGGTTTCCTTTCTTTTTCGAAGGCGTTATAAATATGTCTATTATATTAAATGGTAATATATATTAATATGCCGCCGGCCATAGTTTTATAGGACTTTAAAATCAACTACGAGTAACCGACAAATATATGGACTGACGAATACGGTGAAACTATATCCTAGGTGAACCTTCAAATAGATAAGAAAAAAAACTTGATACTAGTTATAATACAGTTCCTGGCTTTATACAAATTATGAAAAAGAGTGACAAAAGAAAGAAAGAAGATGCTTGAAAGAAAGAAGCTTTCGTATACCTAGTGCCTACTTCAATAAATATATTTTACTTATTAAACTAATTAATTACATACTAAGTGAATAACGTGAGCGTGCTTATTTGGGATGAATGCTTATGTGTAAATACCTACATGAAATGTTTTCTATGGAAATTATTAAAAGACGAAAAAGGGCTTATAAATACAAAAAAATATTACGTTCTAATTATTAAATCTCGAGTATATAAATATAGAAAAAGAATGTGTACCTATATAACTTATTATAAATTAATAAATTAAATTATATCTATGAATTACAATATTAACCTGTTGAATGTATGTATATAATATAATGTTATCTTATGTGTACATATATGCATCCACTCACGCTGTTACCCCATAAGGTAAGCTTTGGTAATATTGCACTTTGGCCGGCCCCCGACCGATAAGGCGAGGTTGTACCATTTTTAAGTTTTTTGGAGCTATGTATATCTAAATAATGTAAATATTCCGCAAAATAAAAATCATTTTAACAAAATTGAACATATGGTCAAGCGCTGTATAAAGACGGAAACGTAATTACTAATAATTGACTCGATAAAAAAAAATCGCAAAGATGACACTAAATCGATTTTTCAAATGTACTTCTTAACAAAAAATTATATTACGAAACCATCTAAGTAATGTATCAAAAAATAGGTTTTAATATTTTCTAGCGCTGGGTAAGGTAGATTTTTATATAAGTGGCTATTTATTTTTGTAAGAACAAAAATCATACGATATTGAGCAATTCGATTTCGAGCGGGCCGTTTAGTGCCGGCCGAGAGGTCTTCGAGGACGGACGCACGCCAATTTTTTCCGCGTTTGCGCTTTCCTTTCCATTACGAAAATATCAACTCGAGAAATGGTAAGTAACTCATTATCAAATTATCAATACTATAGTAGCACTACAATTTTGCCTAGTAGTTTTATTTTATCAGATTACTTGCATACGTAATAATACTTTGTTGAGGAAGACTTTTCCGTTCTTTTGTTTTTTTTTGTTTTGTTGTGCGCGTAATTTTAATACTGTGATATCTTCTAAAGTATTCATTCTAATGACATGCTGTAAACTGCAGTTTTGATCTAAATTGAATGCTTAATTTTACTAACATATTTAATGAGATGAGGATTAATACAATGTATGTCAAAATTGCTTCGAAAGTCACTCATTATATTTTATTGATTTTAAAAAGATAAAAGTGGTTACTGTAAGTTATCCTTATAATATAGACATATACCATCGCGAACTTTTTTGAGGGCATTATCAAGATATACAATTCTGTAGTACATTATTTTGATGTTCCTCGTATGGTTTAGCCAGCGTTAGCAATATAAGCGGCCGAGCGACGAGTTTTTTTCCGACTTCAATTACATTTATTATGATTTCCTATGGAAAATATATCTTTATCAGAATAAAAATAGCGTGTAGCACTCCTTAATAATGTAACTACCTATTGAAAATTTTTTTGTGAAAGAATTTTCTAACTCGGATCAGTAGTTTCAGAGATTACCCTATACATACAAAACTTACAATTTTATCTCTTTATAATATAAAAAATAAAAGCTTGTAAAAAAAAATACAATAATATTATATAGTTAACATATTATTAGTGTAAATAAATGATTTTCTTTGACGGAAAAGCACGAAAATGTTACGACCATTGTTTAGACGCGACACTGTACAAAAAAGTACAGTAGGTTTGTTATTAAATTCGTTGAAATGATTATTTTCTTTGCTCAATAACTTCGAAATATTGCTAAACTTATATAACAATTATAAAATATACTTGTAAAATGTATAATTTAAACGATTTGAAATGCCACTATAATGTCAACATTTATTTTGCAGCGTTTCAATGAGAAAAAATATACTCAGGGGCAATGATATTTTAGTAAACAGATATGTTATGAGCGCGCAAATCGTGAAGACTAGAAAACGTCCTAATTGGGACGTATTGCCTTTAGTCTGTGTCACGCACGTCTACGAGTGAGACGGTGCGCGCAGCTACGTAATTACCATCCGAAATGCCATTTTGTGTATTTAGAAAGTGTACCAATTATGATACCAAAGTTAATAAAACACAAGGAATCTCATACCACACGAAAGTACATATTATACTTCGATTTATTAATATATTTCAATTATTTTCTTAATATTCTGATATTTGGAGGTTAGGAAAAAGAAAGAGATGGAAAATACATTTTTTGTCGTAAGAACGACAAGGATGCGAGCACTCCGGACATAGAATAAAAGTACAGATGCGAATATTAGGCAGTAAAGTCATCTTTACAGCAGAGTTCTAGTTTCCCTTTTAATAACTTTTCTTTATAATTTTGTTTGATATATTTAATTATAAATTAAACATGTCATAATATGTAGGAAAAGAATATATTAATAGCTTATCGTTACCATAGTATGTCACAGATAGTGTTAAAATAAACCTACCATTGAGATTAAAATTAAATCTTTTCGAAGGTGTATGATTATTTTTACAATTGTATTTCTTTATTTTTAAAACGTGTTTTATTTTTCACCTACCTACCTTTTAATAGTGTTTATTCGTTGCATAGGCACAAATCCCGACTACAAATTCTGTACACGCGGTTTGTACTTTCTGCCTAGTTAATTTGTTAGTCTATGATGCCAACGTGCGGTGATTGGTAGCCCGAATAATGTTTGTTTACATTCACGCGCAATTGACAACATCTAGCTGTCACTTTTTTTCTTATTGGTTTTATCAAGCTATCCTTTTTCTATCCTTTTTACTTGTAGTGAAATGTAAAATGAATGAAAAGTGTGTATGTGTGCTGCCTCTCGGCGCGGAACCCTTTTTACCCGACTGCGGCGAAGCCCAAAAGGAGGGTTATGTGTTTGACCTGTATGTATGTATGTATGTATGTATGTCCGTTTCTTTGTTCCCTCGTAACTTCTAAACGAATGAACGGATTTTGATAAATTATACGTCTTTAGATTTGTCTTGGTGGCGCGAGTGTCACTGGGTATATCAAAATTGAAAAAATATAATATGGCCGATTTTTGGCGCAATATTATGTCTTCAAAAAAAATTATTTTTCTCGAAACCTATCGAGTGGGGTATCAAAATAAAGGGTTTTTAAAGGTGATTACAAAAATATATACAACTTATACTTATGGTTAAAAGTAATTCGAAGTGACAAATCGTAAAAAACACGTACCAAGAGCTAAATCGTCTGCGAAATCTTTCACATTTATTTTGTAAACTAAAAAGCTGGAAATAAAAAAAGTTATTCAAAAAAATAAAAGAACCCGACTGCGGTAAAAAACTGAAAAGTTAAAAACAAGCCCATTTTAAATTAAATAAAAGTTGGAAGCAGGCGGGACCCATATAATCATTTTTATTATATTTTCAAATTCAAATGGGTCCCGCCTGCTTCCAACTTTTATTTAATTTAAAATGGGCTTGTTTTTAACTTTTCAGTTTTTTACCGCAGTCGGGTTCTTTTATTTTTTTGAATAACTTTTTTTTTTCTGTTGTTTTGCAAGTGTATAACATATCTGTTTATTAGAATATCATTGCTCAGGGGTGTTGTTCAGACTCTAGATAACCCTGATACTACTTTTCATAGTCATACGTAAGTACTTTCTTCAAAACATAAAACTTTAGTCATTACGTACTAACAATTATAAAAGTAATATTGATTGTACTCATGATTGTCATGAATATAATCATCATGACCATCTTAATCATGGAGATAATAGTGTTAAGTTATAAATTGAATATAGATTGCGATTCATGACTCATAATGTTTATAACACTGTTACAGTACAACCTTAAACACTATTAGTGAACCTCAAAGTACTGTAAGTCAAACAGAAATTAGTACAAGATAGAGACAAGATTTCAGAGAACTTTTTAACTGCCGATAATTCAGAAGTTGAAACAGCAAATAAGTAAGTCTTACTAAACTATTTATGTTAACAAGTAGAGAAGAAATGAATCTTAAATGTTTTTATACCGATTGCCTAAATACATACGTTAACTTTGTTGATCAGTACTAGTACCGAGTACGATGTACAAAAACTAAAATGATATCAGAGTAAAAAAAATATCGAAAATAAATTAATACACGTGATTATAGTAAGCTATCTCAAACGTTGATTGCACACCAGAGGGGCAATTCTCGTAATTTTTAGAACGTTTACAGTCTGATCTCTGAAAAATTAATGCAATATAATTTCAGGGCCAACTCCATGTTACCGGGAGGCAATATTGCTTGTTTGGTATTTGGTCAGGTAAAACAATACCCGTACATGTAATCAAGATAGTGAAAGATAGTAAATTTTGGGGAAAAAAAATGGGAAAAAAAAACTTATTAATTTTTATATGCAGTGTCTATTGCCTGAAATCATAGATCCCCGACATATTAGAGGAATGGATATAAGAAAAATAAAAATGCGAGAAAACAAAGAAAATATTGCAACACCTGCTATTGTTTCCACTTCTGTATCACAAATAGTGAATTTTGAGAATGTGGCGTCTACTTCTGTGTCACAAACAGTTAATTTTAATAATTATTAAATACGTTTTATAACCGACTTCAAAAAAGGAGGAGGTTCTCAATTCGGATAGTTATATTTTTTATTGTATATTATTTTCATTTTCTTAATTTTTTCTGTTTATAACATAAAAATAAAGTTTGCTTAATTGGTTTTGTTGTTTTTGTTGCTAACACTACATTATTGACAAGTTGTGAGTGAAGTTGTCCAGAACATATCTTCTCATCTGAAACGCATAGTATATGTATAGTGAAAGGAACGTCGTTCCATCCGGGTGTCCCGCGACACCTCTCGTTAAATTTTATTTTGAAAAAAGTCTGATTTGTGAGATTTTTTGACATGTTGTTGATGGTATGTGTATTTTAAATATAGGTACAAACTTACCTTAGATTTTTTACATAGTGCGTTTCTTTGCCAAACTAACCTAATTTTTACTAACCGGAAACTGTCATGAGAATTTATCAAGCGTAGATGATAAATTCCTACATACAAATTTTATTCATTAAAAATAAAAAATAACATCAAAGTTGATCTACTGTATTTGTCTGTTTCGTGGCGCGCATTCATTGCACAAAGGTTAGTCGCGGTCACAACGTGTCACGTGGCGCGGTCCCGCTCAGCGCATCGTAGTTAAATACGCCGCGTTCAACTGGCGGGGGCTGAGGTAGTGATTTCTATACCTATCGGTCCGGGAAAACCTCGCCATAATGCTTAATTTTGACTTTATTTTTTAAATATTTCTTTGAGTTCTAGGAATATTTCATTGTAATACCACCGGAGTCTTGCCAACTTTGGGATGAAATCCTTTATTGAATTTAAGTCCAGCACCCCACTTTTCGCAATATTATACTTCTGCATAAAAGCAAAAGAGATTTGAATGGATTTAGATGGAATCCCTTCTTATTACTTTGCATTTTTCTTCTAGAAACAATTACAGCAGTACTTTAGATCCTGAACAAAGGATAAAATTACACAATATTATCGTGTTCGTTTCATTCAGTGAGATTATGTTTTGCACTTCTGTCCTACTTATCCAGTCTTATCTAACCAAAGGACTGATTAATTTATATTTTTATGTGCCCTTGCAAATATTAGAACGTCCTTGATTAGCCGCTCAGGAATAAGCAGTACATATGAGTATACATACGTGTATGCTCCTAATAAATCTTGACGGCGTGGTAAATATTTGGCCATAATAACAGTATCAAAATCACGCCATAATTCAATGAACTCTCTTGTAGAAAAAAAAAAAATAAGTGGTGGCGAGAGCTAACCACTTTTGCACGTAAAAGCGTCTCACCGAACTCAAAACGTATTTAGTGGTAATTTATCTCGGAAAGTGTTTCCATTTGTGCCCATCAGTATTATGAGTAGGCGCGAGCTGTCCAGAAGCTACTATACTTGCATATAACTGTCATTTACATAAAGCTGTAATCATTACAACTTCTTGCATTGCATCAATCAGTATACGCACACATTTTTCTATGAATTAGACATCAATGATTGAAATATTCACTCTAGGATGATTGGCATGACACAAACCGTCTTATTACAAAACGAGATCTAATTTTAAACCTAGCCTAAACTATCGAGCCAGTTACTTTATTTTGAACTGTATTCCGACAAACGTAAAGTTCTTAATGCAAAATTGATAACTTAGACTCAGGTTTAACGTCAGTTTTTGTAATAAGAACTTTAGCTTCGTCGGATTATAGTTCGAAATTTAAAAATGGCTGGATGGTTTAAACCTGGGTCTAAAGATAAATCTTGTTTTGTAATAAGGCTGAAAATGTTTTTATTTGGGTTTTTATATTTAGGTTCATAAAAAATAAACAAAAATATAGGTAATTTAGTTATTTGTGTTTTTTTAAATTAGAATTCTTTGTACCTATTATCTGACAATCTAAGTTTAGGCCTACTATAGAATTTACGTTGTTAATCGCATTTTCTGAGTCAGACAAAATAAAATAAGGGTTTTTAACAGTTTTTTTTAAATCGCAATGTAATACTACTAAATGATAGGTACCTACCTACCTAAATAATTGTTTCAGCAATAAATGTTTTATCGGGATTCGTATTTTTTGTCTTTGACTTTGTTTAGGAAAGTGTTGTTTATATATTGATGAATTAGTTACTCCTATTTTTTTATGGTAATTAAGCGTAGGAAATTGCCTCCAAATTTATTTCAAAGACTTCTTAATTTAGGTTCTATGCGTATGTCATGCTAATCATCCCAAATGTATAGAAAGTCTTGAAGTTTCTTCAAAACAAGACCGATTCATTTTAACTCTTTCTTTAACGAGGTGTCGTCGTTTCAGCCGATAGACGTCCACTGCTGGACATAGACATAACGAGGTGTACCTGAATGTTTTAAAGGATAGTTTACTTCAACATTGACTGTACGTCTACACAGTTTTAGTGTGTTTTATTTTACTGTATTTTATTGAAAATCTTCTTTTTAAATATTTATTGTTATTTAAAGTGATCGCAAACTATCGCACCGGTGTGTCTTGTAATTGACGGCCGATTTTTGTGAAATACACTGTAATATTTACTTCTTGAAAATAGCTACTATGGAAGTCGAGCCTGTTTTCATAATTCTTTTTGCAAGGCTTCAAAATGTAGGTCTTATGTCCCAACAATTGGTAAAAACCCTTTATTTAAATCCATAGATTGTTGTTTATTTACATACAACACACAGCTTGTGGAGGGAAGTGGGCTGGTTGGAATAACCACCGACGGCCGCCACGGCCCACGCACAGTGGTCCATTTGAAGGACTAAGTGCGGAAATCAAACCCATAACCAAGGACAATTCAGACTATTTAAAAAAGTGAAATCTATCTACCGCTGTTGGTTGCCTAAATAAATAAATGAAATATGGCCCGCGGATTCCTTTTGGCATGAAGTCTTTGATGAGATTGATTGTCCAAGCCTGTTGCATCTAACTTTTCAAGTTTTTATTTAGGTTTTTAAAATATCACTAAAAATTAGCAGTTGTAAGTAGGTACCTTGAAGTCAGTTCTAAGTTGACATAATATGTAACGAAACATCTCCTCTCTTGTTATGTTGAGGATTTTGTTTCATTTATTTTTAATCTTCATGTTTAGCACAGCTCTTTATTATTTATTACTTATTTATGATATAAACTTTAAAGTTTGTATATTCGCTCACTAGTTACCTACGGCTATTGATAGAAAATAGAAACTTTGAAGTACACATTTTCATAAATAAATAAGAAACGTACCTTACGAAAGAAAAAAAAACAAATAGGAATCAGAATGGGTATCTAACAAATTAAACAAAAATCAAACAAATTACACCATAATATCTAACTAATCACAACAATTATCTAAGTAGCATTTATCTAAAACAATTGCTACGGCCAGGAAGTCGGGACAGCGCTTTTATCATTGTTGTAAAACATTGCAAACAGATGTCGCACGTCACAATTCCCTAATAATTATAATAATTCTAACTAAGTTTGTAAAAATAAGCGAACATCAAATGATATTTGACGTTCCTTTACTTTATGTTTCATCTAACTACTGATTTCGAAACGCTTGCGAAAACCTTCACGAGGCTTTTGCAAACGTTATCCACAACATCAACTCGGGTTTGACACAACATGTAAACTGAGCTCTAAAAATAGAAGCCGACTTTTTGCAACAAACAAGCTTACGACTAGCTCGTGACAAATAATCTAAACACTGATCACTTAACACACTAACACCAACTTATAATATTATTTCTAACTAAACGGCGACGCTATAACTACATGTTGATTTTAAAATGGGTACAACACACAAAACATTTACTAAAAAGTACAAAAGAGTACCTAACAGGTGTCTACGGGAGTAATACTGTAATTACTGAAAAAGCATAATAATTTAAATATATTACAGACAATGATTACACATATAATTCGCGGCTGTAACACAAAAGTATACGGGAAATGCTTATCAGCGGCAGATAAATAATGCTAGTATAATTAGACATTAATTAGAATAGTGTAAGTTTAAGTGAGCACATAGTTGTCAACTTACCGAGAGGGCGAGGGACAGCGCACGCAGCGGCGGCCGCTAACAACAGCACGATGAACGTGTGCATCCCGCGTCAGGGCTCGACTGATAATACTCTCCGAGTCTCTGCTGCCAGCGTGCTTTCTGTTGACTGCCAGGAGCTGTGGTCGCGCACTCGCTTGGCGCCGATCGATACCCCGCCCACATCAAAACTTCTTATCACCATGAACAAAACGCCGTAACTTCAGTACTTCGGACGACTACTTAATGCCTTGTGGAACAACTGTTGGAGCGCGTGCAGCCCATCTCGCGATATCCTTTCAATTACAATTCGTGTGCTGCTTGGAATAGAGTCTGTTTCCAATAGTTTCACCTGTCAAAGCTAATTATTGTAGTAATAGTTCAAATTGGAAACTGCCTGCCGCCTTTCGATGGTCGTTCATGATGAAGGGTGCTCGTAAATGTATGAGTGTACGCTCGCTTTATCATGATTATTATCGCTTGTTTATCTCGTCCAGCTATTCCCTATATTTTATGTTAGAGATTTTGAAATTCTACTCGGCTTTGGTGTGTGTGATTTAATGGAATTTGAATGATACTTGCGCTTTTAATTTAAATATTAAGTCATATTATTATTTTTGGGGTTGACAATTTATATTAATAAGTACCAACCTACCTGAGTAATTTAATCAAACAAAATGCGCTTGTTGAGAACCCTCCATTCCGAAAAGGTTTTCACAAAATACGACAAGGTCTACATTAATAAAACTACTTAATAAAATATTAGGGTGCCAGTCAAATTATTTTAATCTGTTTAATTTGAAAACATTCTAGGTATCTTATGTATGTCAAGTACTAATGGTCGCTTCTTGAACTTAATAGTAGGTTGCTTTAGCCTATTGAAGCGAGCTCCGCCTTCAACAGGTGGGGCTGCAAAATACAAGCAAAATGCTTTCTTTTACATATTGCCTACATGATTCTATTGCATTTAGTTGTCTAATGTATCCATTACGCACGGAAAGTGGAGTAAAATATAAACTTCGTTTAGTCTAGGAAAGCCACTTGGCTTTTTAATATACTTTAGCCATAAGCACGATCGCCTCTTTTGTTGGAGGATCTTTTGTACGGCGCGCTACAAAGGAAGGCGGGTCTATGAATTCTTTGTACACTACCCGGCAGAAAATAATAATATTAGTATCACTTCTTGAAGGGAATCTAGAGCCGCGCAGTTTGAAACATTTATAGCCCCAGCTTTTTAACCGACTTAAAAAAAGGAGAATGTTTTTATATTTCTTGAAGTTTTATTAATATTGGCTCCACTATTGCAGACTTCTGATTCTGACAGTTCCGACTTCCAATTTTATGATAAGCTTTATGTTGCTAACCACTTCACTTTTAGATTATAGATAAAGTAGTTTGAATGTTTCAAATTAAAAACACGTAGCCAGTGATTTATTTTGATGCTGAACTTTTTATTATCTTTGCCTAGCAGCAAGATACAACGTGTGCTACTATGTACAGATGTTTTTTTATAAGAGATCAGAAGTGGCAAAGTTTTGGGAAAACAAGATTTAAAATACAGTCGTGCCAGCGACACGAAGAAGAAGAGAGAGATCAGTTTTTCTCTTGGTCTTGTGTACGTCTGAATCAATAAAGGAACACTTTCAACCCTGCTCACAGACGAAGGTGTCAGTTAGACGGCCTAGCAACCAATTTTTAGTCGACCAATTTTACAAATTTATTTACAAGCGTTAACTAGCAAACACTAACGGATTGGGACTTTACCTAAGTTTAGGAAATTAAGTATGCAATGGAAAGTTCGGCGTGTTCCCTTACCCCTGCAATGCTCTTTAATTTACCTATGACACTGATGGCTGAAATAACGTCGCCAAACTGAAGTAGGTAGATAGCCAGGTACGGCTCCGACGCAGAATGTCCACTTCTCAAAATTACATGTAGTAACGTGTGTGAAAGGAAAATCAGATCACTAATCTCAATACTAATTTAATCTCTAATTCTGAGTATCCCATAATTATGAGTATCCCATAATTATGTTGGTTGTTTTCATACAAAACGAAGAACACGGAATAGGTACTTAACCGTTGCGTAATTTTCGGCAAATTATTATTACTAGAAAATAGAGGCTAGCCATTTACTGTGACTCTGTAAGGAATATTTTTTTAACATTTTTTTTAATGAAACGGTGCTTTGAAATCTTCTTGGAGCGAATATTTCAAACCTCATTCCCATATAATGAGAAAACTAGATTTTTTCAGTATTATTTTGAAAGCATATATATAGGGCGCGACAGAATTGCTTTCTTAATTTAGATGTTTTCTTGTTTCAGTGACACTGTGGTTGTAATCCGTCATAAAAAGAGTTAGGACAAAATGTAAATAAAACGCAAAACCTAGTTAGTTATTCGAAAGAGTCATAGTAAGGATGACCTAGTTATTATATTCATCTAATCTAATCTAAATATACATATATAAAATTCAAAGGTGACTGACTGACATAGTGATCTATCAACGCACAGCCCAAACCACTGGAGGGATCGGGCTGAAATTTGGCATGCAGGTAGATGTTATGACGTAGGCATCCGCTAAGAAAGGATTTTGATAAATTTTACCCCCAAGGGGATAAAATAGGGGATGAAAGTTTGTATGAAACTTTGTCAATTTTAAACCGATCGGGCTGAGACTTTGCATGCATATAGCTACTATGACGTAGGCATCCCCTAAGAAAGGATTTTGATAAATTCAATCCCCATGGGGATAAAATAAGGGATGATGGCGGATGTAAATGTATAACGCGAGCGAAGCCGCAGGCAAAAGCTAGTTATTCATATGATAGAATTCAACATACCTTATTTTATTTTAACACTCCTACCTACCCTGAATTTGTAACACAAAATCTAAATATGATGATTTCGGGTGGTTTACAACAAATTTAATGAAAAGGAGAATACAGTTTATTATTATTATCAACTCCACCGTCCCCCCGCGTGATCGGATTTTTTCCGCGCCATGCGCACCAGGCATTTCCAATTTAAAACGTATTATCTAGCAAACTACTGCAGATATACCAAAATAAAAAAATACGTGTGTCTAGCTGAACTGAAACTATACAAGATCAATATGTGAAATCTAAATTACAAAAAATTGTACAAAGTACTTAAAAAAAGTATACTTGACAATATGGGTTGAATTTGAGTAAAATATTATTGCTAAAATTTTTCTTACAATAAATATAAATTTTATTTTACGTTTTATGAAAGCTTACAGTCTTTTTTTGTCTTTAGTTATTCAATATAACTGAGCAAATATAATCAGCTGCCTGCCTTTTCCCAACTATGTCGTCGTCGGCTTCCAGTTTAACTGAATTCAGATGAATACAACTATTTTACATGGAGCGAAGTTGGACAGTTTTGAATGAAACAGTACTGAATGAAAACAAAATCCATGACATACGTAATTAGGTAGGTACAAATTAGTCGCTGGCAAAGAGCCAGTTGCATAATTTGTCAAATAAACTTTAATTATCTCCTTTCGCTTGAATTCATGTATATTATTTCATTTGAACTTTACGTCTTTGAGACATATTCATGTCTAATCTTCATAGAAAATCGTATACCGATATGACAAGCGCACGGACGGGTGAACATAATATCAAAGAGATTACGTAAGATTTTCATATTATATTTCCATACACATTATTAGCACCATGTAGAAATTACGTGTTATGTGTTTTTAATATCCAGGCAGAACAAAAACATTTATTTTCCCTTCTACAAATGATGGCGACAAACACTTTAAATAGGTACACACACCGTTCTTGCGATAATCGTAAAAGGGGGATTATGGTAGGATGACTGGTAGCGGCATCCTGCTTACAGCTTGTAGCAGATAGTTAATTATTAAATATACTTGGCTGCCTGTTTTCCAGACCAAGATTATTAATAACTTTCTCGATAACTAGGTAATCTTTTTACCGATCGTGGCTTTATTGGGAATAAAGTGCTGCGATTACAGGATGATTTTTATAAATTATTTATTATTTACAAAGTATGTTCAAAAATGTAAGCAAAGAAAAGCTTCCTGACTGAAGCAGACACGTACAAAGGAAACATTCCTTTTCTTGAAGACAACAACAGGAAGTATTTTCGCTGAAAAAACAAAGCGAAGAAATTCAAAAGTTCCCTGAAAATGCTTTGAGTAAAATTGTTATTATTTTCATAATGAATTTCGATGAAAATTGTAAATTAATTACATAATTCTTCTTTTTTCTGTGCCCGGAATGTTCGTTCTGCAAAGAATATTCATTATATTGGAGCCGCGAGCAAGATCGAGCGACACTATTAATATCAACTACTTCTACTCCCTCTATTGAGGAAATACGTTTTCAATAGAAGTCTTAAGATTCCATAAATGAAAACGAACACTGGATGCAATATTCTCGTTATTGAAGAATTAAAGGCTCAGTTGTTTTCGAAAGTTCCTTAAGTTTAATTAGAGTCGCGAGAACGCTAAAGCAGCTACGACAGTAGTTGTCAAAGAACTTTACATTTTTCAGTCTCAGAGCGGAGCTGAATACTTCAGTGGAGTGCAAGAACTAGCATATTAAATGATCTACTTCTCAAAATTAAAATATTAATTAAACACTGTGCAATAATGTGTAGGAATTCAGTAATGTAAGTTCTAATTCTACCTACCAATGAGAGGTAATTAAAACTTTCTTCTAACATTACGAAAACCGAATTTAGTAAAATGTACCATTTCATAATCAGCACGGATGCATCTTTCACTTAAACCCAAATATATAACCATTTTTATTTTAAAAATGATTGCTTCGATTTTCGTAGCATGACGCTACAGACGCCTACGGAATGGGCGTCGCAGATTAAAACTCTACAATTTTGTGCATCACACGATTCATTTAAGTTCGAATATAAAACAATCTACCCAAACAAGAGAAAAAACTTGCTGAATGCATAATCTCCTCCTTTGTTTAAAGTCGGTTAAAAAGCATTGCACATGACATGGCGTAGCAAGGTCCGTAGCAAGGAGTACTAACCTCTAGACATGTAGACATAACAGATTGAAACTACAACATTTTGTGCATCACATGTAAACATCACAGAATCATTGAAACTATAAAATGAAGCGCATCTCATACATTTATCTTAAGTTGGAATATAAAACCAAAAACATTGCTACAACTAGACTCGCCGTAGCAAGGTGCTACGAACGTCTACAAAATGTAGACATTACAAAATTATTGAAACTACTAAATGTTGTGCATTAGGTACACAATTAATTTGTCTTAGATGCGAATAAAAAAACCACCTCAATTATTCAAAGGATTGCTATGACCTTGCTACGACTTGCCGTAGCAAGGTCGTAGCAGTATCCTTTATATATCAGTAGTAGTATCCTTTTTGATTACTAGGAAATTAGTACTATGTAATGTTAATATCACAGGTTAAAACTAAATAATGTTTTGCATGGCAATTGACACGTTACATTTATAGTACGAATAAAAAGCCATCGAAATAAAAGACACTGCTACGGCTTGGCGTAGCAGCAAAGTGCTACGGACGTCTACGAAATTTTAAGACATCACAGAAAATAACTTTTAACATTTCTTTTTCACGTGCATTTAGAAATCGCGTGTCTTTCATGTAACGTTGTGATATTTCCTTTTACGAGTAGAAACGTGTTGCTACACACGTATTCTATGACGTGAGTGTCTTGTATCCGCAGAGAGTTGCACTACGTCTATTGTTAGATGTAATCCGATCAACATACCACCAGACGCGCACCAACCGTTTTGAATAGATAAATTAGTAGACAGTACAACTTTATAACTATTTATACTAGGGATAACATTGTAGTACTAAGTTATTCCGACTTGTTGTAGATAAGATATACATGTCAGCGGAACTTCGCCTTCATAAGTTCTCATCTCGTTACTCCGTTGACTTGCCTAGGTTGGGCCTACGGTGCAGGTATCTATGGTATATATCTCTTGTTACTAACAAGACCTACTTTTTGTTTTAGGACTTTCATTATAAAGCTAGTTACAAGTACAACACAGGCCAACATGATTGTATCTGTCAAAGATATTTGATAAGCATATTTAAAAAAAAAAAACTTTATGATCTTCTGAGAAAAGAAAAGAAATAAATATTTACCAACTAATGATTGCCCTCTAAGAGTATTGTATGGTTTTATTCAAAGTTAATTAGTTGTGAAATACGAGATTGATTAATTGTTTAAATAATATGTAGGTTACATTTGCTCTGTGGGGCTATTTAAGAATTAACCACTAAATATTTTCCTTTATAAAAACTTTTTTACTAAATAAAATAACTGGCTTCCAAAAAAAAAACACTATAAAGTGAAAAATAACTTTAATTTTGGAAGTCGGTGTCGTTGGTTCAGCATTTTTGTTTTTTGACACCGACTTCCGAAATTAAAGTTAGTATTCACTTTTTTTTTGAAGTCGGTTAATTAAATCAATTCATACACAAAAAAGTTATACCCGAATTTACTTGCAAGATTAGAGATACCCCAATAACAACTTTGACAGAAATGTGGGTGTACCATTATACTGAAAACATCTGCGTACCCCTTTAGAGGATTCCCGCGTGAAGTTATGTTGTGTGATTGCGTAAACAATGCATACTTTTGCGATAGCAGCAATCGCGGTTGATTTGCTGGCATTTATTAAAGAGTTCCGTTGTCTGTCTCCGAAACTCATGATCAAATATTTACAAAATTTAAATGGGATCATTTCGGAATAAACCTCTTTGGAACAAAAAAGAATTTTGCAAATCCGTCTATATACGACGGAGTTACGCGCGAACATCACTGACCTATATTAAAGAGGTCAGTGCCGACCATACATAAAAAAATATAAACATTCGAATTGAGAGCCTCCTCTTTTTTGAAGTCAGTTAAAAAGAATCATTCATTATTTTTGCCAGATCACACGCGTTTGTAGATTTGAATTTTTATTCATAAATAACGCGAATAATAATAATATTCGAAAAACGCGTACCCAACTAAATTGCGTGTAACTACAGTCATCAATCTATTATTATCGTTTCTCGACATTTTTTGTCTGGCTCGCCTCCGGCAGCTCGAGGCGGGTAATCAAGTCATGTTATTTCTGTTAGTCTAACCCTCAACAAGGTATTGGAAATATTTTTCGCACTTATAGGTTCTTTATTGCAATTTTATTCTAGGGTATTTTGATTTTGTTCTGATTTATTAAAGTGTTAATGTTTGTGAGCTTGGTGCTTTACTTTCGGGTTCGCCTTTATAGTTACTTTTAACTTACATGTATTGGGTCCTAACATGTTCATTTCGTAGTAAAGAATCCTTTGGATGCCTTGATTAAAAAAAATAACTTAGCAATCTTTTTTTAAAATATTTTTTGTGCCGGGGGTATTTACTGTTTGCAATTTCGATATCGGTGTTTCTTCATACATTGGTAATTTCGATCTGATTCGGGCCTTTGAAGCGAAAAGGGCGACGGTGGCTATTAGAGGGCGATCGAAGCGAGTGAACGGAACCTTACCTTACCTTGTGTTTAGGTTTTCTTATTGTCATTATAGTGGCTGCCGAACAGCGAATGAATACAGCCAATGACATCGAGAAATGGAAATCTCTAGAGGAGGCCATCTCCTTCAATTAAATGAGGGGTTCTTACTAGCGCATAATTTTAAAATACGTTTAACTCTGCAGTTAATTTAGAAATAGGCATGTTAACCATGTATTCTTTTTGGTAAGAAATATAATAAGGGCTTTTACACATATTTATGTGTAAAAACCTCTATATTTCTATCAACTCAGCCTATCGCAGTCCACTGCTGGACATAGGCCTCTCCCAGACTGCGCCACAGCACCCTGTCCTCCGCCTTCCGCATCCAGTCTACCCCAGCCACCTTCTTTAGGTCGTCCGTCCATCTAGCTGAGGGGCGTCCCAAATTACGCTTGCCGATACGCGGTCTCCACTCCAGGACTCGTCTGCTCCACCGGCCATCGGTCCTTCGACAGACATGGCCAGCCCACTGCCACTTCAGTTTGCTTACTCTGCAAGCTATGTCGGTAACTTTATATTTCTATGGAGCCAAGAAACTAATCACGACATGGAAACCATAGGATAATGTGCGTTACATTTTACACGAATAAATCAACGAACTTAGTTTCAGTCAAGAGATTTCTATAGCCGCAGTGTTCATTAGGGACAGCGGTTTCAATTTGTGTATTTATTAGTTGTACATTCATTATTCGGTGTTGCGGTGTTTGTGGGACCTGCTTTCGCTTTCGAGCTCGGAGAAGTAAATCCTACTAATATTTTAAATGGGAAAGTATGTATGTTTAAATGTTTGGATGTTTGTTACTCAAACACGTAAAAACGGCAGAATGGATTCGAATGCAATTTACCGCACAGATAATTTATGACCCGTATTAACATATTTATTAGTTTTATTTTATCCCTTAGGTATATGTAGTTCTTATATACAGTTTTGTGTTGTGTAATTATTTATTTATTTGTTAGTTTTGTACTTATATAAGATTAGTATTGTTAGGTGTAAGGGCCGCTTTTTGCGGTAAAAGCCTCCTACAAACCGCTCCAGGTGGTTCTATCCTTTGCCTATCAGGGCCATAAGTTTCTGGCTATTTGTACGACGTCGTCACTCGATCTTTTAAAAGGTTTACCCTTCCTTCTTTTTTATACATTGGGTACCAATTTGAAATTATTTCTGACCATCTTTCATCCATAGCTCTCTGAATATGACCTGACCATTTCAGTGTCAGGACCTGTTTGACCGCATCCCGCGCGTTTGTTCTTTTCCTTATCAGTGAACTTTGACTGTATCTTTCAATTTGATGTTCATGTAGCTCCGTTCTACTCCTCTTTGACAGCTTCTTATGTTATTTAAGAGTGACTTTTTGAGAGACCAAGTCTGGCATGCCTGTGAATGAAATGGCAAACACATAGGATACCGCTATTATTACATAAGATACCTTTAATCCCGATATTTCTACGACATCGAGACTAATGCGAGTGGAACCGCGGAGCGCTGTAGTTAATGATAAGTTTTTATAATTAAATTGTAGATTCTTAGGGTTAAGAACAAAGGAACTTGAATTTATGAACATTTGAATCTCTATTCTCCGAGATAGGTAGATAGGCAGTCGCTCCATGTAGAATACTAGTAATTGGCTGCATCCGATGAGACAGGAAGCCTAGCCGACCCCAACATAATTGGGGCAAGGCTAGGGAGACTTTAGACACTATAGTAAGTACATTGTTAGCCATTTATCTCGACAGTTTTGTAAAATATCTAAAAACTACCTAACGGGCAACTTAAATGTTGAATTTCTCTTCGTGTCCGTCTACCCAGAAAAACCATATCGCAACAGGTTATACTTATTTTGTCTGACGTCTTGCTGTAACACCCTCACATGTTTTAGCGGGAGCGAGATGGAGAATATATGCGCGCGCAAAGGTCGCTTTCATAAGAGGGTTGCAAAAGCATTGCGTCACAAAAGTAAGCACTTATAAACGGCACTCAAAATGGGTGTTTGTATGAAAATTCATCTTCAACTTATTGTTATAACTGCGTTTACCTTCCAGGATGGCCTGTTGCTAGGCACACAACTTTGGTCCTCCTGCTTTCGTATGTGGTTACACCTCTCATGTATTATCTTTCAGAAACAGTCGTGTCACATTAACTCAAATTCAGATAGCCATGGCGATTCCTTGCAATTATTCACTTTTATGTTTTTTTTTTGCTGAATAATTTGTCTAATTGCCAAGCCTTGGTTTTCTGGGGATATTTTAAATTTTATTATTATTTTTAAAGATTATGGTGTTTGGGCCATTTTGGGAATTCACAAAAAAATATAAATTAGATGAGTATATACTTTTTTATACTTTTGCAATAGTAGAAACCAGTTACTTAATTATAAAATTACTTAAATTTAGTGATTAGTGATAGCTGCAAAGTTTTTACATTTTTTAATTTAAATAAGTTTCCTCCAAGAAGCACAATACCATCTAATATAAGTACATATTTCTATTCGTAACCAATGTGTAGGTACAATAAAGAATCAAAGATGTAGGTACGCCGTACAGGCCGTACCTACATCTGTGTGTTTGTCTGTGTGTGTCTGTGTGTGTATCATACAGAACGGAAACCTCTGAGGGGTAATTCTCGTAATTTTAAGAACGTTCACAGTCAGATCTCAGTCTCAATCTGTCAAAAATACCTACCTCTAATTTCCCAACATTTTGACAAGTTTCTGACAATTTGTTTTTCGCCGAGATGAGGCTGTGACTAGATTTTGAACGTTTTAAATTACAAGAATTGGCCTTCAGGTTTCGAACACTGGCTAGCGTCGAACGGAAGAAAACATACCGTCTCTTTTTCACACAGGATACGTGATTACGTATGACGTTTTAAAAGTTCATACGATTGCAAAAATTTGCATTTTCGTTGCAAGTATCAATAGCGACTAGCGTAACGTACTTATTGGATTTCTAAATGCGTAGTCTGGGTATCTCAAGCAGAGACTTTTATTTTTATCTTTTCAAGATAAATCTATCTTTTTTTATGGTTCGAAAAAGTAATAAACGAGAATAATAATGTAATAATTATTTTATTTTTATTATTATATTGTTATGTTATATAGGGTTAAAAATAAAAATGTTTTCTGTCATTTCAAAAATGTTTATACGTTTAATTTTTTTAAATAAACTTCTAGTTAAAACAGTTTATTTTCTCATAAAGAACAATTATTGAAGCAAAGCAGGTAATCACTGAATTACGCCCATTAGAACTACTTTTTTTTGCCTACTGACTTTAGTCAGGGTTAATACAAATGAGTAGGATATCTTCATACAAACGCACCGAACACGGTTTGTATGTGAGCGCGCTCGTACGTATGTGTCGTCGCACGCACACACTGACAAAATTTATCCCTGTAAAGGACCGCCAGTCGTGGCCAGGGACTTGAAATCGAAATGAATTTCGTTCCGTTCCCAATAATGTTATCATAAAACGTTCCAAAATTTGTAACGATACTAAAACCTAGAAATATCAATAACGTTACAAAAGAAAACGTTATAGAATATCATTTTCGTAGAACAATATTATAAGTAACGTTATAGGCATCAGTAATATTAAGCTTATCCGCTTGTTATAATAAGAGAAAGGTTACAGATTCATTTGTAACGTTATTCTTCATAGTTTTTCGTCTTTTTCGTCATCTTATAAGTCATGAAGCTGGCAAAGTTGAGTATCGAAATGAATAACGTTATTATATCGTTATACTAATAACGATATATTAATAATATTCATATCGAACAGTTTAAGATTTCGTTCCGTTTGTCAGTATCGTTATAGCCAAGGAATTAATTTTGTTACGATCCTGGTGGAACGGTACAAATTATCGTCGGAACTACGCGTAATGTTATTTTGAGTAACGTTTCAAGTCCCTGGTCGTCGCTACCACGTGGCTACGTCATACGTAATACCGCCCGCGCCCGCGCACGCTCTGCCGCTGCCCTGGTGCTCGTAATAATTTGTACGTGTAGCTACCTGCTTTAACAATATCATAATAATTTAAATTTATTTGAATATTATACATGATTCAGTAAAACCACGTTTTAATTAATCATATTTCGATAGTAATTTTTCAAATAACTAAACATGTAACATGACGCAGGTAATAAAAAAAATGTAGTCAGCCCCTGGTCTATGTAAAAAAATAATTTAAACAAAGTTTGTATTACAGATTCCTGATGTTCCCCTACATGGGAAAATTGTTTTGTATAGAGATTGACTATGCATTTTTGGCGATTGAATCACTACATAGTTTAAAACAGTCGCTTCCCGCTGTCTGTCCCTATGTATGCTTAGATCTTTAAAACTACGCAACTGATTTTGGTGCGGTTTTAAATAGACATAGTGATTCAAGAGGAAGGTTTTAGTGTATAATACATGCATATTGTGGTAGAGAAAAGCCGAGAAATTCAAAGATTTGTAATGTGATGTCATAACAAACTTAGTATTGTGCGCTTGCATTGCAAACGCTGGCTAAACCTTACGAGATAGATCAAATTAATGTACTACGGAATTGTATATCTTATAAGTGTATCTCCTAATGATAACCCACAGTAACCATTTTTATCTATTACATATTACAAAAAATTATGAGTTATTTACCAAGCTGTTTTAAACAATACAGTATTATTCCTTATCCAATTAAGGGCTGATTTTTCAATCATCTGATAACTTTAATCGAGGCATAATTTTGAAATTTTGACAGTTATTTCATACAAAAACTGTCAAACGTCCATTTTATTCCTCGAATAAAAGCTATCTGGCGATGAAAAAATCAGCCCTAAATACATTAAATACGTTGTGCATTTCATGGAGATCAAAATTGCCCTTTACGGCATATCATTGAAATGAATAAATATCTTAGAAGATATCAGTGATTTAAAAAGCGGGGGCAGAGCGGCTGGCTGGGGGCGGTACGAAGTTTGCCGGGTCAGCTAGTAAACTATAAGTGACAGCCCTACGTGTTAAGGCTATTATCGCTCGCTCGGGGCTCGAGTTGGCTTTCTTATTTGTTTTTTCTGTGCTTCAGTTGCTTATCTCAAACGTCAAAGTTAACTAATCGTATTTATTAGAACTTATTGCGGGTATAGCTTAAGAGCGTTTACGCCGTACGGCATTTCATACAAGCTTTCAATGAATGAACCGATTTTAATGAAATTTCATACGCATAAGCAGGACACAAAGGTCTAAAAAGTTAGTATTTTCGAAAAATAGTGTTACAGCCAAATTACACTGATTTTAATTTTTCCATAGCAACAGAGATTTCCAGTTATCTCTTTTTAAATAAAACATTTCGAAAATGTTCTCTACTAACTTTTTAGACCTTTGTATCCTGCTTATGCGTATTAAGTTTCATTATAATCGGTTCATTAATTTCGAAAACCAAGGGCTTGAAAGTTTGTATAAAATGGCGTGCGGCGTAAACGCTATTAAGTATTATATAAAAGAAGATTGAAACTAAACCTCAATATAATCCTTATTACGCATAAATGACACAATATTATTTTAATATTACAAATATCAATTTGTAATTTATAACTTAATACTTTGTAATATTTCCATGCAATGCAACTGCAACTGCTCATCAGGTCTCTCATTCCGTGTTTCCCATCGCGAAATGTAAATATAATATAATAATTAAAGTTAAATTTTAAATCAAATATGTTTTTTTCATTTGCTTGGCGAATGGTTCGTAAAGGCTCCTACACACAGTGCCGGCGGCTGAGCCGCCGGCCGGGCCGCCGACACTGCCGCCGACAGGCCGGCGCAGCCCGGCTTGCCGCAAAAACGAGCTGCACAACTGAAATGATGCCGGGGGCACTCCCGCGCGGCAAAACCCGCCGGCTGTGCCGCCGGCATGTGTGTAGGAGCCTTAATGACGTGTCGAATAATTCGGCGAAATATCTCGTTGATGTAAACCACTTGACTAGCTGGGTCTTCCACTTCGCTTTCGATTGGTAAGGTTACCCTATACCCTATATCTTTTGACCATCCGACTCACAGTAGGTAATTTCTATTTAAACAAAAAAGGAGTACCTACTGTTAGGCTACTTACTAGCAAAATACGAATATTACTATTTTGAAACAAAATTATTTTGAAAATAGAAAGGTTTATTCTTACTTTTATTTACCTTATGGTGTAAATAGAAGAAAAAAATCCAAAAGTTACTTTACTTTTGGAATGATGAATATAAATATTCATCATTCCAAGAGTGAAGTAACTTTTGGATTTTTTTCTTCAGGATCAGCAGTTATACTTTAATTAGATATTATTTTATTAATATTACATCACAAATATTTGATGAAACCGGACTGAGTGTAAGTAAGGACCTCCTTACACTCAGTACGGTTTCATCAAATATTTGTGATGTAATATTAAGTCTACTTTTACGCAGCGCGATAGTATCCGCTTTCATCTCAATATTTAAATTTGCTCGCATTTCAAAATGAACTACAACACCGCTAATAGAATAAACTCACGTCACGTCACTAACCCATAATATCAAATTATTAACCAACCAAGAACCAACAACGTTCTATTTAATGAGTCGTAAGTTAACTGCATCTGTCTACCTTAAAATTTATTTATTTAGATTTCCGTGGGTTTTTTTTATTTTTTTTTTTTTATTTGAAATGGGTTTGCTCTTGACTCTAGTCTAGGACAGAGGTGACAGAGACAATGTCGACAATGGAGTGAGCTTACCCAGAAGAAGCCTGTTCACTCTTACTTTGAAGAGATTCGGGTTGTATGCGCTCGGACACACAGATGCAGGTACAGAGTTCCACTCTTTTGCTGTGCGCATTATAAAAGACATTTGAAAACGCTTAATGCGAATTGGTGGAATAGCAACTAGGCAGGGATGGTAACTTGCTGTGCGTCTGGATGACCGAAGGTAGAAGGGGGCCGGTGGAATGAGGTCGTGGAGTTCTTGGGCACACTCACCGAAGTACAATCTGTAGAAGACCGACAAGCAGGCAACCTTGCGGCGATGAGCCAAGCTGTGAAGCTTGGCATCCACCAGTTCTACGTCGCCAATGAGCGTCTTAGCTCTGCGTTCCACCGAGACAAGCGCGGCAAGTTGGTATTTCGCTGAGCCATCCCAAAGGTGGCTGCAATACTCCATGCTGGATCGGACTTGCGCTTTGTATAGGGTTAAAAGCTGTCCAGGCGTGAATTATCGCTTCAGCTTATATATGATGCCCAGCTTCTTGGCAGCAGTTGGCTTTGGCTTTGTACTCGATGGTAGCGCCGAAGTTGAGACTAGACGTCAACTCCATGCCTAGGAGCACGAGCCGATGTGATCACGAGTCTGGTCTAACGACTCCTTTTGGCGGTAAAAAGACACGAAAGAGGCTTGTGTTTTGGTGGCGTTAAAAGAGACCAAATTGTCATCAAGTTAATATAAAGTTTTACGAATTATGTGAACAAGACGAACCTGACACGGAATAGAGCGATATTAAGTAGAGCGATTATTTATTCGAGTAATTATTATTATTATCAACCTAGCACAGGAGTCAGTTTCCATATATTAATGTAACATACTTTTATGTCAATAAAATATTATTATTATTATAAAAACATAAAAAAAGATATCACCGCGCGTGAGATTTGAACCCACGGCTCGCTACGCATAAACGCGCTTACCGACGTATGGTAACCGCTATCATGCCATATTATACCCTAATGGGTTTAATATAGCATGATAGCTTAGCGGTTCATTTAACTAATTGTATTTCAATATACTACTACTAATTGATACAATCAGTTGCCAACGAATGCAAGTGTGTGTGTCTATCCATACTAATAGTATACTAATAGGTATTATAAATTTGAAAGTAACTCTGTCTGTCTGTCTTTCTGTCTGTCTGTCTGTCTGTATGTTACCTTTTCACGCGTAAACCACTGAATGGATTTCGATAAAATTTGGCAGAGATATAGATTGTATCCCGGGGAAGGACATAGGATAGTTTTTATCGACATACGTCGCGGGAAAAGCCGTGGGCGGAAGCTTATAGTATATAAATTACTCATTAAAAGAAGCTCGTAAGTCAAACTCAACATTAAGCTATTTATTGCTTTTGCTTGACTTTGCTTGACTTTGCATATGGACTTTTGATGCCTGCTTTACAAACAGTGAATAAAATTCTAAACCCAATTACAAAATATCCCTGATCCAATAGAATATTGTTGGTTTAAAACAACCTTTCTAACCTACTAATCATCGAACACATCTTTCATGTTAGTTATTTAACATCATATAAAACACAAAGCTCCTTTAAATGTATACTATCCCTTCTGTAGGACTAAATCAAATAAAGAATCCAAATCCCATTATCGTGTTTTTTATTCACGGAATAAAATATAAGAAAAATAAATAAAATAATCTGGCTAGATTTGACGTACATTTTAACAAAACCAGTTTTTTTTTAAACAGTTCTACCTCTTAGGGCTGATTTTTCTAACGCCAGTTATCTTTATCGGAGGAATAACTTTGAATTTTTGACAGTTCATCCATACAAAAACTGTCAGACGTCAATTTTATTCCACCAATAAAAAATATCGGTCGATTGAAAAATCAGCCCTTAGTTTAGTTGAGTATTTATACATTCAAATAATCGACTACATTCGTAATCAGGGCGATCTCCGGTGACATCCCTGTGGCACGTGTCTCGTTCCCTCCCTAATTCCCCCGTGGCAGCTGTTTCCGCTTTACGCAGCGTTAACTAAGGTTATATAGAGCGCTTTAATACATCCTGCACGCAACATGGCGTCATAGGCGCGTGTGAAACTTCATATTTTGCATATTTAAAATTTGTTGTATGAACTTCACAATAACCAACTAACCTACCTGAAATTTAGTGAAAATAGTTTTCAGTTTCAGGCTAATTTATACCTTTTCAGTCTATACAGACCAACTATACAGTACTAATTAGTCCACGGTTCAGTACTAATTAGTCCACGGTTCAGTCCAAAGCTCATGAACGCGACATTTTATCATAGAACGCAGTTTATTTTGCGTATAATAATTATTAATATAAATTCAAGATTGAAATAATAAATAAATATATTTACTGTCGCATCCTCAATAACTCGTGATTGAGGGTATGCTTATCGTTCTTCAATAAAAAAAACCGGTCAAGTGCGCTTTGGACTCGCGCACCGAGGGTTCCGTACTTTGTAGGTACCTATGTAAATAGTTTACCACGGGTTTTTTTTAATGTAACTACAAGTTTAGGGTTTTCAGTTTTTTTCCTTTACTTGTGCTACATGTCCTTGCTTCTTGCCAAATTTCATGGTTCTAGATTAACGGGAAGTACCATATTACGTTTTCATTCCCTTGAGAGTATTACGTTTTTCGCGGCATGAACGGCCGTATCTTTTTTTTACGTTAACTTAGAAGTCTAATTTTCACAGCTGAAAGGAACTCGATACCTCCACGCGTTCCCGAGATAAAGGGTCTTGACAGACAGACAGACAGACGGACAACAAAGTGATCCTAAACGCTTTTTATCGGATGACTGAAACAATGTGTGAACTGCACCTAGTATCTGACTGCGCTTGCATAAGTCTTATTGCAATGAGATAAGGTTTACTATTCATATGCTCTGACAATCTTATAACCTTGCTACGAGTTACAATGGTTCTTATTCAAGTCGTTTTATTTATTTTACTGAAAATATACACGTACCTATTTAAATCAATTAGGTATGCGATCTAAACTTTATCAAAATTATACATATTTTGTAAATATCGTTCATTATTTTTAGTAGGTAAATGCGAAACCCGAAACACGTGTCTAGTATTTTTATGTAAAGAACCTATGTACAAAATTTCAAAACTGTATCATGTAAAATCACAAAGTTATAAGCTTGTTAGTTACCTACCTGTTTGTCCTTACAAAAACATGCAAACCCGCGCCGCTCGCGCCGCGCCGTCTTGCGCTCATTAATACTATTACTACCAACTATTATTATATAATACTATTACCAACTATTTTTATTATTAACAGTATTACCAACTATTATTATTATTAATAATAATAATAGTTGGTACGGCGCGGAGATTGGATAACCTACTTAGTGTCGCTCGGTGTCCAACTTTTAACCTTTTTTAAATATTTTTGGGACAAATGTAACATGGGGTAAAAATTATTGGAATCGATTCAGTTACTTATTCTACACAAACTATATTCAGGTTTCGCATATACTAAAAATAACGTTGTAGATTGATATAAAGGGGAAATCCCTTATCACTGTTTTTTAGTCCTCCAGGTGTGGGCATTATCGTTAATAAAGATTTCTAAGAGTTTAGCAGCGTGTTGCGGAAGGATCGTGCCTACGTACCCGCGACCCCCGGAGTAGATGAGAGATGGAACACCGGGATGGTTTTTCGTCAGTAAGACATCCATGAGGATTTTCCAACACGGAAACAATCCAAAAAAAAGGCTAATCAGCGTAGACACCTACTTGAGAGTTAAGGGGCGCTACGATCCAAACAAGACAAGTTATAAGTATTAAGAGAAAATGCGGTTGGTCTTTTCTCCATAGAAACGCTCTCGCCTGTTTTCTTTGTGGTTAATGACCATAAAGCAAAGATTTTTTACAGAATAATAAATATTAACTACTTGTATGTCCCTGTTTTCCTTTTTGATGGTACATTATTTTTATAAGCACTAGAACCCTAAAAAAATGCCGTTTTAAACCGCTGTCAACAGAAGCCTAGTGTTCATATTTGACAACTATTAATGAAAAAAGAAAAACATTGGAACACAGTAAATATCCTTCTTATTGAGTTTATAAAATATTTTTTAAATTGGTCCAATATCGGAGGAGGAAATAGGCGAGAGCCAAACCTCGAATTATGACTTTTTACTTAGGCTTTTTCAAAAGTCTCTCCGACCGCATTTCCTCTTAACTCTACATAAAATCGCAATATTGAGGTTGAAATTATTTTTTTATCTCTCATACTCGGAAAGTAGTGTTTGTTTGATCCGAATTGCGGGTGGAAAACGTTGCTTCCCACCCTTGGACGGGAAAGACTCATAGTAATTGCTTCCCTCCCTAGGGCGGGAAAGAAATTTAAAAATAGAACTAAATTTAGTTAGGTAGTCAGCTCAATCAGACATACGACACCCTTAATTGATAATGTAAATATTTATAATGCTACCCATCAAATCTTATGAATGTGCGTTAATTAGGAGAGTTGGATAAAAAGCTCATATGTTAACGTCATTAAATCTTTCATATTTAGCGCACAAGTTAATAATTTACCTTGAATAAATTCAACATACATAGGTACGATAATCGCCATTTTGATGTCAGTTGTGGTCGAGGCTAAAAAACATAAAAATTGGGAATTTCGAACATCCTAACTTTACCATGGGGCTGTGAATATACATCATTTAATTATTTGACGAATTTATCCATAGTTTAAGGTAAATAAGTAGTGGTAATGAAGTTTTTTTGATATCTAATGTCGAAGTTTCGCGCCAATCGTGTGTTTACATTTTTACTTTTCACAAATTTCACACACACAGATGTAGATAAGATTTAAAATATGACAAATGTTATTGATAATATTATAAACAACACGAAAATGCCCAGGTTTTAACGTAATATTCAAACACAGGTTCAATAATACGTATTAATCTTTACCACTACTCAATTTGTGTACAAAATCGCCGACCATTATTGTTTTTTTTTATTGCAATTATGTGTGAAAGTGATTATTCCAAACAATTTTTTTTTAAATTTCGATTGACTCGAGTAATTAATATGACGAATTTAATCGATATTTGAAAATAAAATAATTTTAAGCAATAAATACAATAAGCATTATTTACAATAATGATTTATGCTTTTCTAATGTCATTTCAATCTCTTCTAATATCAAGTCAATAACTGACAGACCATATACCTCATTTACTGAATTTCGCGCCGAAATGCTTCTATAATTGAATTTATATTCGGAATGCGCTCGCTGTTTAAAATTATTTTAATTTATTGGACAATTATTTATTGTGGATTTTATTTTTGATACTTTGTAATAGTTTACTACAGAATTCCCAGTAAACATTTTTTAGGTAGGCTTACCAGAAGTTTTTTTGAGAATGATGATAATTAATTAATTCTATAGACAAATAATCTGCAAACACTTTACATTTCAATACATTTTGTTAGTTTAAAGAGTTTTTATTCAGTTTCTACATTTTTTTTTCTTTTTTTTTATTGGGAGTATCGATTAGGCTGTATGCAAGTTTTGAATCGAAATAAGAAAGTTGGGTGGACGGTTAGCACTAAAAAGTGTCACGTCACAACACATTTTTGAGTAATTTTTATCAAGATTATCATGTTTTCTAAGTAATTTATGAAAAATGGTTAAAGTAAGAATGCAGACAGAATGATAATAATACGGGCCCTAGTAAGCGGGACGGCCCGCGGTGGTGACACAGAATCTACTCATGTGGCGGTGACGTGGTGTGTTCCATACTTCAAATTTAAAAAAGACTAATAATTAGGTACCTATTATTCATGTACTTAGTGTCAATAAATATTTTAGAAAAACTACTATTTTTTACTTTCCTTAAATTCGAAATGAAAAGTAGAGTGTTTAACGAGGGTGAAATTCATTCAAATTCAATTCATCAATTCCTACTCGGACTATATAGTCTAAATGCCTCGTATGGGAATTGATTCCTTCCGACCCTTGTATAACAATCTACTATTGTTTTAATCAAAAACTGAATATAAAAGCCTCCTTCCATTTTTTTTTACGAAAAACTCGCAATATTGCCCTGTATCCCAAAAATCATTCACTACTGAATTACACTTACATAAATGTACGATGTAAGTACCAAGATGAAATCTATTGAATTTGTTATTCTATTTTCGATATTAAAGGCACCTTTGCCGGTTTTCTTAAATTTCTTTTATTTTTAAAATGAAGTAAATAAAGTAATCGAAGGAACAGGGGCCCTAGTCTGTTATTTTTATAAATCCGTCATTACAACACGATCCCACCACCATCCCATTGTCATTTTGCTAAAAGTTAATAATCTGCTAAATTCATAATGGTTGATCATTGGTCGGTCAATGGCACAGAAATTATACGATACTCGTAACGAATTAAAAGCAATGACTGCACAATGACGTCCTAATGGTAGGTCACTGATCAAAGGAACTGTCAAAATTATTGCAGATTACCGCGTAAGTCAGTAATTCATTTTTCATTATGTACGAGATTACCATTCTATGCCATTTCTTTCAATGGAGTGTCAGTGGTTGACCATTGGAAAGTCATAATGACGCCATTATATTAGTAGATTACCAAACTTGTCAAAATCAACAATTTTGAAATCGATAGACCATTCTGACACTATTGTAATAGCAGACTTGAGTCCCTGGCCATTGATATAAAAGTTAACAAAGGCCGAAGAGAGTTCAAAAATGCAAGCATTCAAACAGGTGGATATTTGCATAAATGTGAAGTTACGGCAACACTATCACGTTATTCAATGTAAACCAGTCTATGACTGAAAACCTGCGCAGTCAGAACTAGATTTTTATTATTAAGATAGTTTGCAGCGATGCTGCTCTTAAAATATATATTTCATAAAAGTGATTTTAATTGACTATCAGGTATTACTAGCAGAGTGTTCCTAAATCTTTAAGAATGCTGTCTTACTATTCACGAATCAGGTTGGCAAGTTATTATTGTTTACTCTTTGTTTGGACCAATTTCGAGATGTTTTGGTTCTTATCTGTAGATGTGAATTTACATAAATATTTCATCTTAGCCGTGTTTCTCGTGAGATACAGTGGGTTTTCAATAGTCCTTAATGGAAGTTTGGCAACTTGTAGTGCTACTTATGGGGTGTGGGAAAACAGTGGGTCAACGTCACTTGACGTGTGTTGGTGGCGTTTCCGGCGCCGATCGATACGGAGGCTGCGATACTAATATTATGCACCTCGATGTCGCTCGTATCATCGTTATCGGTTACAGTATTGCCAACCATTTGTTAGCTATGGATTGATAAGTTGTAGTAGGAACATACGGAAATCGGGAGACACTCAGGTAAGATGAGTAAATTGATTAAATTTAGGGCTGATTTTTCCATCGCCAGAGCTTTTATTCGAGGAATAAATTTGACGTTTGCGAGTTTTTGCATGAAATAACTATGAAAATTATTCCTCGAATAAAATTATCAGATGATTGAAAAATCAGCCCTTAAAATAATTCTAGTTAGGTATGCATTTTATTATTTTAGGGCTGATTTTTCAATCGACAGATAATTTTTATTCGTGTAATAAAATTGACGTCTGACAGTTTTTGTGTGGAAGAATTGTCAAAAATTCAAAATTATAAATGATATGCTCGTCGTTTCAGCAGATAGACGTCCACTGTTGGACATAGGCCTCCCCCAATTTGGGGGGGGGGGGGGGGGGGTTTGCCATAATCGCCACGCTTGGCAGGCGGGTTGGCGATCGCAGTATGGTATGATGGTGGAATAAATAGAGAACGCTGCTGCCCATTCTCCGGTAAGACCCTTAGTCGCCTTTTACGACACCCACGGGAAGTAAGGGGTGGTGCAATTCTTTAAGTCCGGCACCACACAGACATTGATAATGATATGCTAAAATTAGAAAAATCAGCCCTCATAAGTTTAATTTATGTATTTTCATAATAATTGAAGGATTTCCTAAAAATTCTGTAGATCTTGGTGAAATAGGTACCTTATTCGTGACAACAGATATTATATCCAGTGCTTAAATAAAAAAATAAAAACAAATTTATCCATATTTTGAGTGCTTTGGTTTTAATATTTTATACGTTATCATCGCGCGTTAATGCATTCGCTCAATCGGGAAAAAAAATAATCGAATTATTTTATAGTACAGACATGTTAATTCGTTTAAAGGTGATAATGTCGCCATTGCAACTACGCATTACGTCACAAGTTGCATTACATACCATCCATTATTTTCTCTTCTAAGGGGCTTACAGGACCTAAACGCAAAAACGCAAGTTTTAGAAACAATAAAAGTATATGATCGACTACAGTAAACAAAATCAGAAAAATATTATGATATTCTTCAGGAAATATGTTAGGTAGATAGTGCGTTGAAAACTTAATACAACTAATTTGGTACGATAGAAAATAATCATGAAGATACCTCTAAAAACTTTCTTCTTACATACTAATATAAGTACATATAATCAGTCTGATTTTTTGTCAGATTATCCTACAAGCAACATACTAAAACAACGTTTTATTTTTTTTGTCCAAACAATAGATATTTTGTAATTTAATAAATGCTTCATATTTTGCAATAAATTACCAGCGTTGGGTCATCGCGCTTCTCTTTCTTTTCTATGCAGTTCGACAGTGACCGCGCGTTAGGTCATGTAAGCCCCGTAACGTAGGAATCTATCTACGGCACAGCTTTAAATCAAGTAGGTTTTTTTTCTATGAAATCGAGGCACAGAACTAGGGCTAATAAAAAGCAGACAAATCTAGGTGTTTGCTAGTATCTAAACACCTAACTATTACTCTACTACACTCTACCATGGAGGGCTGGAAGCAAAACAAATTGAACAACATTACAACAACAACAACATTTAACAACTCCGAATTTATTCAATCCGAATCCGAATTATAAAATCGATACCTAGCCATGTCTGATATCATTAGTGTTAAAATAATGCTGTATTTACAGCAATAAAAATCTCTGAAAACTCTGTTTCAAATGTCCATTAACGAGTTCAATTCAAACGATTAATGCCCAGTATGCCTAGTTTGGGAAGGAAACCACCTGTAGGTACACACCAACCCCTAGTTATGGTTGGTAAAATATTCCAAACATATAAGTATTAGTTATAATATAGGTGCTACGGGCTGGTGTCCGCAACTCCACGTCAATGCGCGTATTTTGCGTATTATAATAATTATTATTATAATATATAATAATAATTTAACAACAGGTGATTCATATTAAATTATTATCTATCTCTACAGGGGTAAGAACGTTGCAAGACTCAAGGCTATGTTTGAGAATCTGCGGCCGGAGGATGCAGTGCGTTGCCCGGTGCCTGCATCCATAAGACCCGCGACTAAAAGAATACTACCCTATAAAATTGTAAGTAGGTACCTTTTTTATTTGTGCTAGGGAAATATGAAAATCGCTCTGCAATTGATCAGTCAAAATAATAAATAATTAAAAACTAAAACGCATCTAGGTACCTTTAGAAAATAGGTAAGTAGATATTAAGAAAAACAATTACAAGGACATTTTTCCCACTCAAAACATTAAAAAAATTTAAGCTAGACATAAAGAAAATTTCTAAATTATCGTCTCTTTTTCTATTTAACAATACCAATAGACTAATTTATCCTATTTAGAGATTTAACATTAAATACACAGTAGATACGTACTACAGATAATGCGACATAATATCGGGCGCGCCTCGTCAATTTATCCGAGAAAATACGGTCCTGGGGAATCGGAAAACAGCGACGACGCGGCGCCCGCTTGGGGCGGCACAATACCGCATTAGGACTCTTCTACGCAATAACTGTATCCTCGAAATGAAATGTTTTGGACCGAATTTTCTCGAATTTAGTAAAAGCGCACTCACTCAAATAAAATAATAAAAAATGTTAAACTTTTTTTTTATTTTCTGGATTATGAGCTTTGAGGTTTTTAGCCTAAATGTAAGTAATTCGATTATTTTATCAGGTTCGAATTGTGCCCGGCGGAGGCTTACTCACGTTCGCGTGCTCAAGGGAGCTTCAGTGTACTGTGAGTTCGTGAGCTGTTCGGTTCGTCGTGACGATAATGTTGAGGTTCGCATGGCAAGTGACACGCTTAATAAGTTCTTAGGGATTAAGACGCTCCCCGATCCAGTTACACTCTATACCTACAGTACTTACAACAAAGTCGGCCTTTCCTAACACATACATTTTCTCCAAGCTACATGACATTTTAACAGCCTCTTCTCAGTCGTCATTACTTGTGAGAAGGTACGCCAGAGATCACACAGGTCTAGGCATGATGGTGTTACCTAACCTAGTTTTCAATAATTGTGCAAATTTTTATCACAGCCTGTAATGATTAACACGATGGTAATTATTATGTCTCTTTTTGTATTGTATTGACAGCTGCATTTTAATTCAGTTACCTAATTGATCACTCGTTGAAAGGGAGTAGCTAATTGATTCAGGGGTGCGAACCTGAATCAATTAGCAAGGTACCTATAAAAGTATATATCTTTATCCACCCTAATGCGTATTTAGGTTGGATTTATATTAGGTAGGTAACTATTAATGTTCACATTGTAAGCACCTTACGTGCAGGAAATAAAAACCAAATTACCTAAGTAGCTAGACTACCTAACTAGGAAATTCTGAAATAGGTATAAGGTAAGTAACACTACACATTAACTTCCGTTGGCGGTTGGACCTTCCTACTGGAATGTGCTGGTGTATTTGACGGTTTGACTATTCAAACCATCAAATACACCAACATATTCAAATGAAATTCATCTCATTTCATGAAATTTATTTCATTTTCATTGGATTGTGGATACTGTGGGTCGGGAGGTACAGTTGATCACCTAAACTAAAAAAAAGTTATTTAAAAAATAAAAAACCCGACTGCGAAACTGAAAAGCTACAAACAAGCCCATTTTAAATTAAATAAAAGTTGGAAGCAGGCGGGACCCATTTGAATTTGAAAATATAATAAAAATGGTCCCGCCTGCTTCCAACTTTTATTTAATTTAAAATGGGCTTGTTTGTAACTTTTCAGTTTCGCAGTCGGGTTTTTTATTTTTTAAATAATTTTTTTTATTTCCAGCGTTTTAGTTTACAAATGTGAACGATTTCGCAAACGATTTAGTTCTTGGTACGTGTTTTTTACGATTTGTCCCTTCGAATTACTTTTAACCATATAAGTTACATATATTTTTGTAATCACCTTTTAAAACCCTTTATTTTGATACCCCACTCGACAGGTTACGAGAAAAAAAATTTTTTTTTAAGACATGTTGCGCCAAAAATCGGCCATTTTAATTTTTTACAATTTTGATATACCCAGTGTCACTCTCACAATCAGTGTTGCCAACCTAACCGAAGCATAAAACAGCAGATCAGGCTTAACAAAACAGCAGAAAACAGTAAAATCGTAACTTTAAAACATTTAACTCTACTACTCTATTAGAATTAAACCCTTAATAGAATTGAAAACGCAAGTACATAATCAATATTATTTATTTATTAAGTTAAAAATACGAATAATTGACCAATTCTTAGAAATATTCTTACAAATAATTATTTATCATTTTCAATTTCTCTGTCTTCGATATTTTCTGCCTCGTTTTTTTTATTAAAATCATACATACTTTTATTATATTTCTTCGCTTTTCAGTCGCGTTAAATGTATAGCATTCCTTTATTTCGGTTTTACTATGTAATGTGCCTTTGATTGTCGTCGTAGACATTTTATTTCTTAGTTTAGTTTTCAAAATGTTTACTGCTGTTTTGTTAGACATAAGTAAAAATTAATTCGGGTACATGTACATGCATATCATAAAGTTAGTTGTTTTAACTGGAGGTTTTATCGTTTTAGACGAAATTTCCAGTAAAAATAGTAAAAACAGTAGAAATTGGAACTTAAACAGAAAACAGGGATGTCATGGTGTAAACAGTAAATCTACTGTTAAAACAGTAGGGTTGGCAACACTGCTCACAATTAAGACTAATCTAATGGCACCTCTCAAGCTGGAATCGATCAAGCCGTTTAGGCTACAGAGCGTGCCAAAGAAATATACATACATACATACATACATACACTCGAAAAACATAACCCTCCTTCTGACGCAGTCGGGTAAAAATACCACAAAAACTTGTGAGTGTGACAAAAAAGATTCACTCACGCCACTTAGCGGGGAGTAAATACAAATCCGTACCAAAGTAAAGGCTAGGCCAGACCCGTCTTTAAAATTAAACAATTAGGTATAAGAATACATGTTTGCACCTCGGCAATTATAAGCTCGGACTGTCTTCGGAAATAGAACGTATGGTGATGAAAATGTACAGCTGGCACCAAAGTGGTAGAAAACTTCCTTCATAACTTTTGAGTGACGGATTTGGGAGTGTATTCGTACTATTCGGAAAACGAAAATTGCCGAGGCGCACAACTAAACTTGTAATACTGTACCAACAAACACACGTACTGTAAGTACGGTCACCAAAGGAGATAAGTAACTAGAGTCGTCGGATATAGTTGAAGTTTAGTAAGAAACCGATTGATGTTTTCGAATGTAATTTAATTTGATATGTAACTGTTTGTTTTCTACTAATTAAATTAAATTTTATTCGAAAACATCCACCGGTTTCTTATTAAACTTCAACTATATCCGACGACCCTGTTTACTTAACTCCTTTGGTGACTCTATACCTATACATCCACAGAATACAGTGCCGCCGTGCCATACCAATAATATTAGTGGCCGTGCGACTGAGCGCGAATTCAGTTGTCACTGACATTGACAGAATATCGACACCGGCGGCAGCGGCCGTCAGCGGTGCTATTCTGTAAAAATCTCACCGTGAAATTTTAGGTGAAGTGAGCGTGGAGTGAGCTGTCAATAGTGTCAATTCCTAGCAAAAACAAACTCACTTCACCTAAGTTTTCACGGTGAGATTTTTACAGAATCGACCGGCAGTTTCTAGGAGTATCAAACAAACGGTGACGAGCACGGACACGCTTGTCACACGTCTCACGCGTTTGTATGATATAGCACAGGAGTCTCCAAAAGGCGGACTACGGTCTGTAAACCTGTCGCCTTTTACGACACCCACGGGAAGTATGGGGTGGTGTCCGGCACCACACAGACTACTACCTACATACCTACGTATACTAAGTATTTATTTATTAGTTAATAAAAAAATATATTTTTAATCTTGGTTGCTAGATACTAATAATCGTCTGCCAAACGGACCGCGACAGACATATTAATTTTTAAAACGGAACGCCAATAGTACAACTAATTGGTTGAATAACCAGCGGGGTAATGGCGGAACAAACTATCAGTAGCCATGGGTTTCAATTTGATAGTTCAACAACATTCATTGCGTTGTTTATGTTGTTGACCAGACACATTTTTCGAACATATGAAGCAATGGATTAGCAATATGCTTCAAAATGATTCAAATCGAGGTTGATAGAATGTTACGCAATTAGAGTGCTGATCAATCTCAATCTGTCAAAATAACCTCAAATTTTCCTACATGTTTGACAGGTTGCTGACATTGATTGTCGCCGAGATGATACTTAGGAGGGTTTACGCCGTATGGCATTTCATACAAACTTTCAAGCCAATATTTTTCGAAATAAATGAACCGATTTTAATGAAACTTCATACGCATAAGCAGGTTACAAAGGTCTAAAAAGTTAGTAGAGAACATTTTCGAAAAATAGTGTTACAGCCTAATTAGACCGATTTAAAATTTTCCATAGAAACAGAGATTTCCAATTGTCTTTTTGAAGTGAAACTTCTTTACGCACGCTTGACTTGGGGAGTAAGCTGGCGAACGCGTGACGTAAGCGTTACGAAAAGTGTGATCGGGCAAGGCGAACGGAAGTTAAGTGGGAGATATAAGCAAGAGACAGCAGTGCGCGCGCACATTTTCTTTCTCTCTTTAAGTTTCACTTCAGTCGTGTGGTCATAAGCACACTCGTTTTTTTTTTAAATAAGACATTTCGAAAATGTTTTTTTTTTTTTTTTTTTTTTTCAATTCAATTCATTTATTTGTGAACATAGGTTACAATAGGTGTTACAGTCAAGTATGTTATGTATCTCTATGTCCTACCACTTGGTGGTGTACAAATAATAATATCAATAATTAATCACAATTACAATTAAAATAGCAAGAAATGTCATATAAAAGCATTAGATTACATAGTTAGAATATAAGTCAAAGTCAACGTAGTATACATTTTAGTCCCATTAGTATAACAAGCAAGCAATACTTCACAACCAGGTACACATAATTATAATATTCGGTCATTAAGAAATTCCTCAATAGAGTAATATGTCTTCTCAATTAGAAACAAAAATAACTTCTTTTTAAATTCATTGATATTATCTGCTGATTTGATACACTTTGGTAGTTTATTATAAACCTTTGGAGCCATTGCGAATATGCTTTTCCGAAACATTGCAGTTTTGTTTGGTACCAAATGCAGCATATCGGCTCTGCGCAGACTAGTTACTTGTGAGAACTTAGACAGGTTGCGCCTGACAAAAAGGGCAGTTTCGTAAATGTACATGGACGGTAAAGTTAATATTTTTAAGTTTTTAAAATGAGGTTTACAACTGTCAGTCTTTTGTACATTACAGATGGCTCGGATACATCGTTTTTGTGCGATAAATGCAGTGTCTTTTCCAGTTGCATTACCCCAAAAAATTATGCCATATCTTAAACATGATGCAACTAGTCCATGATATGCGGTTAGTAATGTTGATTCACTTACAGTTCTCCTTAACATGTTTAATGCATATGAAAATTGGTTCAGCTTACTACATATTTTCTCGATTTGAACGCCCCATGTCAATGTATTCTCTATATGTATGCCTAGAAATTTTGTGGTGTTTGTTTCATTAATGCTTACACCATTATGATTAATATTAAGGTTTAATTTGTTATTTGTTCGTTGTCCAAATTTCATAATTAAGGTTTTACTTAAATTAATTTTCAAATTATTATACTCTAACCAATTAATTATGGATTCAATATTATTGTTTACCTCAGATTCTAGTTCATCAGTATTATTATTGTCAAAAATTACAGTACTATCGTCTGCAAACATTGTCATAGGGTAGTTAGTTGCTGTAGGCAAGTCATTTGTGTAAATAATGAACAATAGAGGTCCAATTACAGTCCCTTGAGGTATTCCATACGCCACACTTCTAACATTAGATTCATAACAAATTTCATTTTTTGTTTTATTGCATACTCTATTAATAATTGTAAATTGTTTTCTGTTTGTAAGGTAGGATTCGATAAGGCTATAGACATTACCTCTTATGCCATATGAATTTAGTTTTTGAAGCAGAATTTTATGGTCTACGCGGTCAAATGCCTTTGACATGTCCATGTATAGAGCCAGTACTGGCAGCCTTTTATCTACTCTGGATGTAACTATGTTCAAAAAATCATAGATGGCCATATCAATGGACTTGTCTTTCCTAAAACCTTTTTGTTTATCAGTGAATAAGTTATTTTTCTCAAAGTATTGATTTATAGCATTATAGACCACCTTCTCAAAAACTTTGGATAATATTGGCACTAGTGCTATTGGTCGGTAACACTCCATATCCTCAATGTTACCTTTCTTGAAAATAGGCTTTACGACTGTAATTTTTAATTGATCAGGAAATGTGCCGTTTGATATGCACACATTTACTAGATGGCTCAAGACAGGTGCAACATAGTTAGAAACAGATTTTAATACTTTTGTAGAAATGTTATCGTAGCCAGTACTAGACGTATTTTTTAAGTTCATAATAATATTATGTATGTCCTGAGGAGTAGTTGGACAGATAAACATGGAAGAACATTCACTGGGCAATGCTGATCTGCAACCAGTTTTTGTTGAATCAGTAGGTTGAACCTGGTCAATATAAAAATTATTGAAAGCTTGGGCTATTTTAAATGGATCTGCTAGTATCTTGTTATTTACATTTATTCGCATTATATTTTCAGCCGGTACCCTGTCTTTACCGGTTTTTATAACTTGCCATATCGCCTTAGACTTATTTTTTGCTAGGTGTATGTAATTATTATTTTGCGACTTCTGAGTGAGTTGGGTGATCTTCTTAAATCTAGAAGAAAATCTTTTAAAATTATCTTTATTTTGCTTTGTCGGTGCCAGTCTATATTTCCACAGCAATTCTCTTTTCCTTTTACTGCATACCTTTATTCCACGACTTATCCACTTAGGTCGTTTTTTAGTAGATATTTTTAGTTTTATATCTGGAAAGCATAAGTCGTAGAACAGTTTAAACAACTCATAAAACTTGTTAAAAGCAACATTAGGTTCATTTTTTATGTTCTCGATTAACTTTTTGGACCTTTGTATCCTGCTTATGCGTATTCACTAATTTCGTAAAATAAAGGCTTGAAAGTTTGTATGAAATGCCGTACGGCGTAAACGCTCTTAATGCGACTAGATTTTGAACCAAAGAGATTTAAGATACTAGGTACATTAATATCTTCGTTTGAACGTTTTTTATTACTGGAATTGGCTTCCTGATAATTATTAGCATCACTGGTGCTGCTCTAGACCCGAAAAAGTTTTCGAACAGGCGACAGTCCGTTAGAAAACAATGTGTTGAATTTAGGTACTAACTGAAATGTCAATTTTTAATCCACTGTCTACAGGTACTCATCTAAACTAATTGAATATGCCGTACCACAACCACAAGGGAGTGTTTTAGGCACCTAGCTGTTCGTAAGTCTTGGACAATATGATTTGAACGTTTCAATAAACTATGTTAATGTCCTATTTCCACCAACAAATTGTGTGTAACTACTTATGTTGTACTGTATGTAACTGCCCCGTTGGTCTCGTGGTCCCAAGTGCGACTGCTTTTAGCGTGGTGTCCTGAGTTAGATTCCCGGGTCGGGCAAAGTGACTTTCTTAGTACAGCCCGGAGTTTGGAAGTTGGAGTTTGATACCCTTGTGCCCCGGAAAGCATGTTAAGCCGTTGGTCCTGAGCCTAATCTCGGTCGTGTCGGATTGTCGTCCCATCGGACCACGAGGACTATGAGAATAAGGGAAGAGGGAGTGCACCTGTGTCTGCGCGCACACTTGTGCACTATAATATCTCCCGCGCCGAAAGCTATAGTCTCCGTTGAGGTAGGCCGCCGTGGCCGAAATGCGGTCTGGAGGACTTTATTTATTTATACTTACTCTAAGTAACTACTGTTTTTTTTTGTATTAACTAAAACTTTTTGTTATGTTTTTAGGGTTCCGTACCCAAAGGGTAAAAACGGGACCCTATTACTAAGACTTCGCTGTCTGTCCGTCTGTCCGTCTGTCCGTCTGTCCGTCTGTCCGTCTGTCTGTCACCAGGCTGTATCTCAAGAACCGCGATAGCTAGACAGTTGAAATTTTCACAGATGATGTATTTCTGTTGCCGCTATAACAACAAATACTAAAAACAAAATAAAATAAATATTTAAGGGGGGCTCCCATACAACAAACGCGATTTTTTTGCCCTTTTTTGCTCGATATCAAAAATGGCAACAGGTAGGCACTTGAAATATTCACAAAATACTCAGTTGTATTTTAACTTTAATAATAAATAATAAAATTAAAATAAAATAAATATTTAAGGGGGGCTCCCATACAACAAACATGTTTTTTTCGGCGTTTTTGCCTTGTGGTACGGAACCCTTCGTGTGCGAGTCCGACTCGCACTTGGCCAGTTTTTTTATGGATCATGTGGTGTGTCTGGTTATAGTGCCTAATTTAAATAAAATTTCCCAAAATAAATCAAATCTATAATCTGTATTAGGCTAGAATCTAATAACCTATAAGCGTAGCATAACCAGCCTATAGGTAACGTTGCCACTGCTGGGACACAGCCACAGGCGTCCTCTCTGTGAGGGAGTGGGCCGTAATTAACTACCACGGTCCAGTGCGGGTTGGTACATATCAGATGTCTTCGAATTTTTGGTTCTAGGACATCCCGGTGTCCTCGCGATGTTTTCTTTCACCGTTTTGAGAGCAGTGGTGATGAAATAATTTACTCAAAGTTAAGCGCTTGACTAGGATTGAGCTTAAGACCGACAACTCGTCGTGGCCTTTGCCGCTGGGCCACCACTGCTCCGTAATAATAATAACCATCCATACGACTACTAATATTATAAATTCGAAAGCAACTCTGTCTTTATGTTACTTTTTCACAGAACGGGTTTGGATAAAATTTGGGAGAAGGTAGATGGCCTCCTGGGGTAGGACATAGGCTACTGTTTGTCCCGGTAGCACGTTCCCGTGGATTATTTCATAGAGAATATGTCTTTGGATAATTTCCAACATCCACGCGGGCGAATGCACGGGCAGAAGCTAGTATGTAAATATGTATACAGGGTTATTGGTAAAACATTAACAACCTCATAAGAGGTCATCGTACTCATCATTATGAACAACTTTTACTATGCCACCAAACTTGAAAGCGCGAAAAAAAATCAGCTGTTCCCTACATTTTGACGAGTTTTCGTGATTTCAGGTTTGGTCCCATAGTAAAAGTTGTTCATAATCATAGTGATGAGTACAATGACCTCTTAAGAGATTGTTAAAGTTTTACCTATAATCCTGTAGGTATATCTAAAACAAATTCAATCCCTACATTTTGTAAATAGGTAGGTACAGGGCAAACACTCCGATAGTATTAACATGTTTAAACAAAAGACAAAACAGAAGAAACCATTGAGTTGAGCAGAAAATCGTATTGAATTTTTAGGTAGTAATAACTCTACATACATTTTGTAATTGGAAACAACGTAGGTAGGAACTTCTTAGAAAAAAAATTGTACACGTGAAATTAATTTGCATGCTCTAAACTTAAACAGGCAAAATATGGATTGTATGGATATATCCTGACACTGACCTGAAAATTGCAAAACATGTAAGAAAAACCGGGCAAGAGCGAGTCGTACTCGCGCACCGAGGGTTCCGTACCATCATGTTTTTAAATTTTCATCGGCGAGGCCTTATTCGTCCGAGAATTTTAATATTGCACTGAGGTGTAGAATATTGCAGTTTTATGCCAGCGCCATCCCTTGACCGATAGTGGAACTAATGTAACTTTTGTTGATGATTTCTGAAAAGGTGTGCTTTTTAACGTCGTTTTATTTATCCTGTAATCTTTACATAAACTTCTGTCACATAGAATAATTTCAGATTTTTCTCTTTGCAAACTTAAGAGATAAGGGGGGGGGGGGAGGTATTTTTTTACATTTTTCATCAAAAGTCGAAAACTATAAAAAAAAAAAATGTTTGAGAAGGTGCAAACTGCGCTCCACATGCCCTAGTAGCCCCACTTCAAGTTTTTCAGACCCCCTTCAGTCCCTGTTGTTAAAAATATACATATATTTTTATTTCTTTCTTATTTACAAAATAGTTGGGCAAACGTCATCTAAAACTATTCCAAATTTCAAGTTGATAGCATTAGTAGTTCTTGAGATATCCAGCTGTGACAGACAGACAGACTGAGTCTCACCATAAGGGTTTCGTTTTTACCATTTTGGTATGGAACCCTAAAAATTGAATTTCGCGGGCTACAACTGCGCAATCACCTTAGGAGACCAAGTTAATGATTTATGTACAGACGCCAGCACATCAAGCTACTACAATCTGTCTAATAGATTTTCAACTTTATATCTAAAGCTTAGGGTTCAAAGTTGATTGGGAAAATTTTATAGTTTCGGGTAGCATGATGTGCTGGCGTCTGGACATAAATCATTTATGATAAGTAGATGATTTATGTACATAAATCAACGTTAGATTTGTTCCGTATGCACTTTTCCATGAGATTTGTTCATATCATAGATATTATGAAAGAAGGAGATATGCCCCGATAGTTGAAAATACATCAAAACCCGATGTCGCTAGGTTGGCCCCCAACAACCGCGCCACTACTACACATGTAGTTCAGTAAAAGCGATAGATACACAGTCGCGCACACACTTGCATTTCATAAATCAGTACGTTAATACGTTGTTGTAAGTTTATAATTGATTGTAACACACTTGCATTTCATAAATCAGAACGTATTAACGTTCTGATTTATGAAATGCAAGTGTGTCACAATCAATTATAAACTTTAACTCATCAAACACAGCGTGCATTTACCATGCACCGTACCACTTACTCACACAAAAACATCTGTCACTATCGTTGTGCTGTGCAAAAGCCATTAATTATTTTACATATACGCTAGTGATTGACTAAATCGGATTGTTATCGATTCTTCCATTCATTATTGCGTTAAAAAAAATTTGGGTCATGAAAATAGAATAAATAAAAAACGATATGTCCAGAACATATTATATTATAAATCAATAAAATGTAGCTAAAAATAATAATTGAAGTAAATAAAAAATATTAACATTATTTTACATCTTCTCAAGGGTCTACCAACCGGATTTAAACGTCATCTTTTCAAATCTTCTATCGTCGTTTCAGCAGATAGACGTCCACTGCTGGAAATAGGCCTCCCCCAATTTTGGTGGGGGTTTGCCATAATCGCCACGCTTGGCAGGCGGGTTGGCGATCGCAGTATGGTATGATGGTGGAATAAATAGAGAACGCTGCTGCCCATTCTCCGGTAAGACCTTTAGTCGCCTTTTACGACACCCACGGGAAGTAAGGGGTGGTGCAATTCTTTAAGTCCGGCACCACACAGACACTAAGTCCGGCACCACACAGACAAATCTTTTATAAACCGGGTTAAAACGGTTGACAAATTGAAAAATTAACTATAATAGCAACATATTCGTTGGGCAATCACTATCTCGCCGCAAGACACAGCGGCTGTACCATGCGACGCTCCGCAAAAATAAAGTATCGTTTTGTAATTCTTACATTGCTTGTCCAGTCACTTAGCGATATACTTAGGTAGTGGAAAAGGAGCAATGTCTTTGCTGCAAAAATAGTAGGTACAGCCAGCCTAAATTTGAAAACAAAAATAACATAGTAAAAGCAAGAAATATTTTCAAGAGGACTGTCATTAGACTGGTTTAAAAAATTATCAAACTAACAGACGCCAGTGTGTGAAAGTGGGTGAGAACACCAGCTGTCACAAAAATATGATCTGTGGAGTCCCACAGGGTAGTGTCCTCGGCCCGGCCTTGTTCATCATCTACATAAATGATATACATCGCACATTAAAACAAGATGCAGATATCATATGTTATGCTGATGACACGGTAATTCTGTTTCATGACAAAACCTGGGAATCAGTGCATAAAGAGGCTCAAAACTGTTTGACCAGTATCAAACGATGGCTCGATTACAATCTTCTTTCGTTAAATATCGACAAAACGAATTACTTGTGTTTCCACAAAACCAAAGCCTCAGCGCCCAAACTACCACTTGGCATCATTATCCACTCTGCAACCTGTAACCCTTTCATGTGCAACTGCCAGAAAATAAAAAGGGTTGAATGGATAAAATATCTGGGGGTTATAAAAGACCAGCGGCTCTCTTTCAAGCCCCATATTGACCTGGTGGCCAAACGCACCAGAAAGTTGATTCACATAATGAAACTCTTGCGTAACTCTGCCAATAAAAAGACTCTTAATATGGCGTATGTGGCACTCTGCGAGTCAATTCTGTGTTAATGTATAACAGTATGGGGTGGAGTTGGGATCACCACCATGATTCAATGCGAACGAGCTCAACGATCGGTTTTGAAAGTTATGCTCAGGAAACCATTCGGATACCCCACAGCCCTTTTGTACAAAGAAGCCGTGTTACTCAATGTCCGACAGTTATACATCTTCAAAATGGTACTGAAACAGCATAAAATCATAACACAGACCCCGGAATACTCGCAGCTTCTCAAACGTAGAGTTTTCAAGTGTCCTTCGATAAGGACGCGTACAACCTTCGCACAACACAAGCAAGAATTCTTGCTCAGCCACATTTACAACAAAGCGGTAAGAATGTGTGGCATCAGTAACTCTGGTACAAGCCAAGTAAAAAAGATTGTTCGCAAATGGCTATTAGCCCAATCACATAGTGAATCCGAATCTCTTTTAAAGGTAATATCGTAGCACACTAACACGTGCCTAGACACACTAATACATACCTACCTACACACACTTACTCACCCTCTCTCTCACACACACACACATTCTTACACATAGTGCACATTGTAGCCTTAGTAACCCTGTAACTTATTTTATTATTTTAATTTTTCTTCTTTTTTAAAATTGTTTTAATTTCATTTTAAACCTAAATAATGTTTTAATTACGTACCCTAAAAATTTACGCTCATATGCCTCTGAAAAATGTAATGCGCATGTTCACTATAATTATGGTAATACCACCCATGGACTCCACGAGACAGGCTCGACCTAGTGTGGAGTTCATAAGCAACATCATTCCTTGGCGTCTTAGTTTGTTTTTTTTTTTTTGTAAACCTAGCTATTAGAGTAGACTTTAATTAAATGTAAACTATTTTTGGCAAATAAACATTATTATTATTATTATTTTACGATTTGTTGTTTTTCATGATTTTAAAGACAAATACAGTAAAATACTTTTATATATATAGTAAGTGATTCCATGAGACACGAAGTATTTATTTTGACTTCGGTTTTTACAGGAAACCACTGAACAACTCGGCATTTTTATATTCTATCACGATCACGGTCGAAATCGCACTAGTTCGCGGAGATGGCCATTTGCCTAGTACATAGTAGTAGTAGTCGTAGTTGCTGCTCATGGCGCGACGACACAGACACGCCCCCATGCCACTTCTCCTGTTTTTTACATTTCTATGGTTCATACGGTACAAATCTAACTGAGAAAGATGTATTTATGAGTCTAATGATTATAATTCTGTAAATACGTACCTGCTATAGTAGCGAATCATATTTTGATCAAGATACAACCTGACAATGACCTGCAAATTGCAAAAAACATAATTTGAATTCCGCGGTCTACTACTGCGCATGCACGTGAACATAATCCTAAAAAGTTGGCATCACCATAAGGGTTCGATCACACGTACCATAAACACACTACAATGACAACTCATGAACGGGAGCTAATTTGTACGAAAATGCATAGCAAAAAAAACAACCTTGTAGGCAATACCGACCACATCAAGGCCACGTCGCAGCCACAACGCAACCGTCAGCGAGACCTCGTACTAGCGGTCGGCTACATCGCAAACACAATTATATCTGTCTGCGATCACTAGCCGCAACGTACCCACATCACAACTACTAGCAACATCAACGCAACCACAACTGCAAGAAATTGCAGCGACACTATTCACACGTAACCGCTACTTGCCTACACTTTGTCCTTGCGATGTGGTGTTTGTGGTGCGTGTGTACTGATCCTAAGGTTGACTGGTAGAAAATACTTCAGACATTAGTTCGCCTTTGTACTTAATAAATAAATAAATTAACTTTTAAAACTGGTAGGTACTCTCTACAAATAGGTTATCATTCTTATGGAAAGTGTTGACAAGACTTTCCATACAAACCAAAGAAGTGTCGTCTCTAGCTAGGCTAAAGATGGTATTCCGTATTGTAGAGACTCTAGTAGCGGCCGCCGAGGCGTATCCATGTTCTGTGAGTCCGGTCATTGTACCTACATAAAAGTAGAACAGATTGATTGTAATTGTTGATTCTCATGACATTTTAAAAGACCGAGGATTCCTCGTACATTTTTTTTAGCTTTTCAATGACGCGCAAAATATATAAAAAGTGTGTACGTGAACCACGGTTTACGTTCACACTTTTTCACACGCGCACTACTCATCAAAGTGAATGGTGCGCGTGCACCACAATGTACAATAATAAAATGTAAAAAATCTCTTTTGTTTCAGTGTAAAAATCAATCATTTCTTTTATAACTTTTTCAAAACACTCTGAGTTACTATTTGCTCAAACAGCAAGTATCCCGATCCTGAGTTATCCCGGGGTTCGGAAAAAGTTAGTCATGTCATACCAGTGAAAATCAATATGATATTTTTCTTGTGTTATTTTTCGCTTATTCGTGATAAAATTTTATGTTTTTCAATTAACGTTAATAATGAGCGTGGCAGGAATTATAGCATTTTACAAAATATTAATTTTTACTAGTTTCTATTCACCCGACGTTGTTGTAATTGAGCGATCGTAAAACTAATTAACGCCTAATGGGTGCTACTTTTTGTTCGTGATGTTCATGTAAATAATGTGAATAATAAAATACATCAAAGTAGGATTTTAAACTGATATTATGTACAGAAAGATTCTAAATTACTTTATAAGCTGTGCATAGTTTAGTGTATGTAGAAAACGATGAGGTTTCATAGAAGGTGCGGCGACCGGGTCACACTCTTGAATGAAAACTCTACAGCTGTTAGAAACTTTGTAGAGTTTAACCATGGCTTGATATTAAGCTCGGAGCCTCTCAAGGATGATGTTATATTTGAAGTGTCCGTTGATAGAAAGGTAAGACAAAGAACAAAGAAAATATTATTGACTTTATTAAATATTTTTATTCAATTTTACAGCCATAAATTCAAACAAATCATTATACAGGGCTTAGATTTTGTTTTGTTTGGATAATTTTATGTCAAGCGTAATTTGTCAATGTTTTTCATTGAAAGTAAATTAATTTTTTTGAAGTAGTATTTACTAAAACAATAGAATGGGGAGGATGGTAGTAGTCTTATGTGGGATAACCCAAAATATAAAAATATTCCCTTCTGTCTTAATTGCATAATTCACCCATGAGCTGTCTCCGCCCTGCACCCTGCATCACTCACATTACTACTTTCCCAAATATTTTTTCAATTGTGACATCTGGGTATTGCTACTCATCATTAGTTTCGGTTACCATGTGGTTTATCAGCCAATCTTCATAAGTAACATGAATCGCTGTCCTTTGTAAAATATGATACCACCTTAGTGCAAAAATGTGAAATAGTTAATCATCATTATGCTCAGAATGAATTTCTCATGTCAATAGTTCCACGTCTAATATGCAGTTACTTCTACTTCTGCTAAGTATAAAAATAAATATATTAATTTATATTCATAGTATGTTAAGCCGTTGGTTCCGGCTGTCATTTGTGGATCTTTGACAGTCGTTATAGGTAGTCAGAAGCCCTGAAAGTCTGACAACCAGTCTTACCAAGGAGTATTATATTACCCAGTAACTGGGTTGTGAAGGTCAGATAGGCAGTCGCTCCATGTAAAATACTGGTATTCAGTTGCATCTTCGACCGCAACATAGTTGGGAAAAGGCTAGGTAGATGATGAATTGGCAAGCTCATCTAAACATTTCCTCTTGTGTAAGCTGGTGTAGGGTTGGTCCTATCAAAATGTCTAAGAGATGATCAAATGTCAATAAATAAAAATTTTCTTTGAATTTTGGAAATTCTGAACATGTTGTTAGGATTTAGTTTCTTCATTTTCTGTTGTGTTATACAATACTCTGAGTATATTGACTCATTAGAATTACCCACTCATGTTATTCATTGCTTCCCTGTCTGTCACCAGCAAGTACATAATACTAACATAACGCTGACAAGTCACCTACTGGTTGACAAGCTAAATTGCTGACAGTGGATGTCCACTACCGAGTAACATGTACCTTCAACATACCAGTTTTACTTTGACAACTACTATATTATATATACTACACTACACTACTATATTATATATATACTATATTAGTATTTTTATTATATAGGTGAATGTTTGGAATGGCAGCCTGGAAATAGGTGTTACAACATTAGATCCCGAGTTTATGGAACTTCCTGCAACCGCAACTAAACTGAGAAATACAGCATGGGTAAGTGTTATTTATATTTTCAGTGTATTGTTTACAACCATACTAGAAATGCTAGTATACCAGTTATTATGAATGTTATTTATTAATAAATGGGCGCCAGGGATTTTAAGAGTCCCGGATCCCGGAGCCGACGAAGTTGTCCAATATACTTCTGGATGAACGTTGAATGTCGAACCCAAGATCCTCAATTCAAATTTCGTGGAAGACCGGTTCCCACTGTTAAAAACCGGACTAAGGTAACCAACTGGTTCCTATAGAAGCCGTATTAAAATGAAAAAATATTCTGAGGGATAAAAAAACACATGAACATGCTAATCCTGTCAAAAAGTATGTACTTATGGTTCTTAGAGACACTATCGCTCTTTTGTGAGTTTGCATATTTGTGCAAATGTCAGTGACGAGGGGTAGAAATAAAACCACTTAGTGTTTTTTTTTAATGTTCATAAATCTGCTTTGCTTGCTTATTGTGAGAATAAGAGCAAGGAAAAATGTTTGATGTTTTTTTTAGATTATGTCAGGCAGCTCCATTGTGAAAGATGGTGTCACTTTGGTCAATTCTTACGGACCCGAGTTGGACACATTGCGGGAAGGAGACTGCATCGGTGTTATGAAAACTAGTAAGGTAGTTATCAGAAACGAAATTGGAACATTTGGTTATGGTTTAGTTATATTAAATATGAAATTTTTGATTGGCATTTCTTGCTTCTACTGATTTCTAGATTTTACTAACATTTTCCTGGAATATTCCTTATTTAGTCTGTGTGGTGCCGGACTTAAAGAATACCACCACCCCTTACTTCCCGTGGGTGTCGTAAAAGGCGACTAAGGATCGTACCGGAGAATGGGCAGCAGCGTTCTCTATGTATTCCACCATCATACCATACTGCGATCGCCAACCCGCCTGCCAAGCGTGGCGATTATGGCAAACCCTCCCAAAATTGGGGGAGGCCTATGTCCAGCAGTGGACGTCTATCGGCTGAAACGACGATTCCTTATTTGATTTTTTTTCATTGTATTGTCTTGTTTGATTAAGTTCGTATTAACTCCTACACGTTGATGTCCTTCATGTCTGTTGCCTTTTCCTTCTCAGGGAGAGTTAACATTTTACCTCAATGGTCGTTGTCTCGGGATAGCTGCAAGAGATCTACCTACGAGATTGTTTGCTGTTATTGATTTGTATGGTCAGTGCGTTCAAGTGTCCATATTGCGCACCAACGAAATAAGACCCATGATGGATAGTAGTATGGATCAGGTCAGCTATTATTATTATTAGGGTTGTGAAATAATTAGTTTAGAATGAGTTAGGAATTATGACAGTATTAATATTTTAGATTGAAGAGGATCCAAACAATGATGATACACTTACGTCAAGTGAGATGGACGGAGCATGTCTTCCACCCGACTCAAGCCAATACCCAAAAGACACTCGTAATGTTTACATTCCAATGACTTCCGAAGGTGCTTGTGCCCTTGGTTAGTACTTAATAATCATAACTATTCCGTATCCAATTAGTTTTTTATTTGTGGTAAATGTTACTTGAGTAATGTTTTTTTTCACAGTTGCACAAGACCGCTTGCGGTTTCATCCAAGATGTGGGATCTTAGTGAAACTGACAAGTAATAACAAGTAGGTCTTGTTTTGTTGAATCATTTTTTCAACAATTTTCATTGATTAAATCAGCTTATGAAGTCAAATACCTAATTTCTTTGCGATCGCCCCTCTTGGCTATATTATTATGGAAATTATATACCTACCCCCTTCACGTCCCGATCGATTTGCACTGAAGCTGACGTTCAAAACAAGCGTATCTGTTTATGATCCGATGTGATAGGTAAACAAAATGTTTATGTTAAATTATAGTATTGATAATAGGACTGCAGAGCGAGCTCGTCCACTGGACGACTACAACAATGGCGTGGTGATGACACATCGTCCGCTCTACGACAACGAGTTGTTTGAGATACGCATAGATAGACTCGTGGACAAGTGGAGCGGCAGCATCGAGGTAGGGCTATTATAAGCAAACTATTCCCTTAAACTAGCCCCCAAGTTACATAAACAACTGACATTCGTGTTGTGACGTCATGTGTGGTTTGAACGATACGATGACGAACGCGGAATTTGTGTTAAGCTGCTGGGCCGCAACTTATCCAGTTGTTTAACTATCTTGGTCAATTAGAACATTTAAGTTCTGTTATCCTTTTTATCGTCTAGCGCCACCTGTGTTAATCGTTTCTGGCTAACTGGATTTACATAAGTAATTTAACACAGGTTGGTGTAACCACCCACAATCCAGCCACCATACGATTCCCATCCACGATGACTAACATGGACTCCGGGACTATCATGATGTCCGGATGCAAGGTGCTTCTCAACGGGCACGGAACTTGCATGGAGTATGGCAACTTCAACCTTGATGAACTTAGGGTAAGCTGCTTTCCACCCATCTATTATATATTATCACCTTCAAAATTATTCAATGATTTATTGCAAATGTTTACTTATTTAAGATATCAAGATTTTAATGTGTATTTTTTATAGGAAGGTGACACGGTTGGTATGATGAGAAAGAGCAATGGTAAATTGCACTATTTCATCAATGGTGTCGATCAAGGAGTTGCTACTGACAAAGTAGACCAGCAAGTCTGGGGAGTGGTGGATCTGTATGGCATGACCGTCAAAGTTAGTTTTTGTTCACTTATACTATCCTTGTTTTCTATAGCCGTCTTTATATCGGTTGTCAAAGTGTTTGAATTTTGGTCAACCAGGCTTTCTGCTATAATTTCACATCGAATTTTGTTTTGCCAGGTGTCAATAGTGGATCCTTGCGAAGATATTGACAGCAACATCAACAATCCACCACTTGTCCTTGCTTCACCTGAAATCCCTGCACCAAGTAAGTACCCACGCCATTCTCACTGTGAGGCCCGAAAACATTTCGGATTTTGTATTCAGGGTGATTTATTATTTACTCTCATGTTTCCAGGCAGGTTTAGACCAAGAATAGATGAAGAGAGCCTTTTATTTCATACGCTGCGTGATTCGAATGTTATTATTATTAACGATGGTAAGACTGCTCATAGGCCTAAGTAAGTATCCATTTTAACTTTGACTGAAAATAACGTAACTTTTCAGTGGACTTTTACTAAGATTTTCAAAAATTTTCAGTGCTTTCAAGTACTTCAACAACGGAATCGTAATGACGAACCGTACTTTGAGGACCAACGAACTGTTCCAAGTACGTCTCGATCTCGTTATTCCGAAGTGGGCTGGAAGCATTGAAATTGGAGTCACGCAGCATTCTTCTAATGATATAAAGTTTCCATTCAAAATGAGCAATGCAAAGTAAGTCCTCTTCGTCTAACTGTCTTTCTGTCATTGTCTAGGTAATGCTAAGCTCAAATAGGTAAGTGGGGCTATGGAATCGTAATTCATAAACTCTTCCTCCCTAGATCCGGCACGTGGGCTGTGACCGGAGAAGACGTGATCCGCGATGGTTCCATCGTAATTCCACAGTACGTCAGAAACCTTAACAAACTTGTGGTAAGTTTCTATTTAACCTTTAATACTTATTTTATATACTTACCTGTTATGCCTATTGCAATACATTTGTGTGACGTCATAGGAAGGGGACACAGTAGGTGTAATGCGCAAAGAACTGGGCATACTACATTTTTTCGTCAACGGCGTGGATCAGGGGCCGGCCGCGTTTAATGTACCTGAACACGTGTTTGGCATTATAGGTGAGTTAAATTTATTTTTTTTCACCCCTTTTGGCATTATGAGGGGCTATTAAGTCGTATAAACTACTGACATCCGAGTTGTTCCAATTAAGCGGTTATTAACATCTGGGGCTATTCTTTTTATCGGTTTTACGTTATTGCGGACATTTTCATATAAACAGCCAAATAATATATGAAACTTCTATTATTTATATCTAGTCCTATAACAATACATTCTCGTCTACTTAGATTTGTACGGCCGCGCCGCACAGGCGACAATCGTGGATGAGTACACTCCACCACCGATCTATTCTCCCGAATCGCCATTGTCTACGGAATCGAATGCTACTATATTTCCGTAAGTATTCAGAACATTGTTACGTGTTTATTTCAGGATACATAAGGTTCAAACGTAACTTTTGTTTGTACAATACACTCTAGTATAAGTTAGTTACTTTTATAACTACATCATAATCAGCCTTAATGTTCCTACTGCTGAGACACAGGCCTCCTCTCTTCGAGAGGGAGTTGGCTGTAAATATTATTGATTAAAACTATACAACATAAAAATATTCGTGTGTTTTAAATAATTGGTATATTTGAATGGCCCTATGGCATCTTTATTTCACACATAAAAGTACAACAGATGCAATAGAAATATCATGTTTGTTCAGTGAGATGTGTTTCCACCGCGTGCACGGTCGCAACGCGCGTCTCAGTCGCAACCGTCTGACGGCTTGGCGCGCCACCGTCTACTCGGAGTTCAACGACGCAGTGTTGTTCAGCTCGCGACCTCTCCGTGAATGTGACATGTTTGAACTACGCATCGACAAGATGGTCGACTGCTGGATTGGCAGCCTCGAGATTGGTAAGTGGGTGATTACATTTGTATGTCTTCTAAGTATCTCAGACTTTTCGCTTAATAGTATGATTTACGTACTGATTTATTGAGTGACAAGTGGTTCAATTTTGAAATAAGTACCTAATGTTTAATGGATTATATCATTATTATATCACGATTTATATCATACCTAGCTGTTGTTCTCAGTTTCAATCGCTTCCTAGAGGAACTTTTTGTTCCCTGATAATAGGGATATAATGATGTTTTGTTTTAATACATTACATGGTTCCAATATCTATCCAAATCCGTTCAAACGTGATCGAAAGATACTCCTACTCGTCATGATGACGTTGCCACATCCCGCGAAACTGGCTAACCTTAGTTTAAACACAGGTGTGACGGCCATTCGTCCGGATGACTTGGAGGCTAGCGGGGGAGTCGGTGCCATCGCGGGAACCGCTACCGACCTCAACTGGGACACGTACATACTCAGCGGGGCCGCCATGATGAAGGATGGGGAGTGTGTGCGCAGCGGATATCCGCTTGATCTGGATACGCTTACTGTTGGAAGTCGCGTTGGTAAGTAATCTTACAGACATCGGTAGATCCTGTCCTGTCGTGTTTAGTTGGGATGACGCTGCATGGTGTATCATAAGCTTCACTCATCATTCGACTGCCATTATATCAATTTATTTGGTGTGTATCTTTGTGTCTGTTGTTTCATTCATCGCTCTCTATCTCACTATCTCTCTCAATGTATCAGCTGTCATCTTCTTCTTTTCTTTTCTACTCATATCATCCTTCCTTCACCATCCACATTCATGCTTTACGCTTTTGTTCTTCGTTCCATTGCTCGCCTGTGTTGGGGCCTTTCCCTTTAATCGACTCAGTCGATTGTTATATGTTTTTTTCTTATTTCTTGTACGGAAACAGGTATGATGTGGCACGCTGATCGCAGCCTGCATTACTACCTGGACGGAATGGACATGGGCAAGGCTTGGTACGTGCCCCATCTTAACATATATGCCGTCGTCGATCTATATGGGCAGTGTACAGAGGTATGATAATGTAATCATTCATTATCTAGTCGTCATTAATTATGAATAGTGCAGAGTATAAAGTGTATAGTACGTTTTAACAGGTGACCATAATGCAAAACGAGGAAAGGGCGTTCAATTATAATGGTTGTACTAATTCTGACAACTCTATGCTGAGTAATTCGAGGGCTTTGTCGTCGCCGCCTCCGCCATATTGGTAAGTGACGACTTTTTTTTTGGTGGCTACTAATCGTCCACACGCTGCAAAGACTCGTAAGAAATGTGTGGTAACGTTTATATTACTTTGTAGGAGTTTCTCTGAATATTCCGGCGACAATATTTGTTTGATGCACGACTACTCCATCGCGCGTCGTTTGACGACTGACCCGATGGCAGCTCTGGTGTTCAGTTCGGCACATCTCGCCCTGGGGGAGTTATTTGAGGTATGAGCCTATAAGTTCACCTGAACAGGTCAATTTGAAAAATATTATAAATATAAATATGTGTTCCTAAACTTAAATACGTAATAATAAATCTTTTAACAGATAAAGATCATCGATTGTAAAACGTCTTACGCTGGCAGCTTCCGAATAGGGATCACGGACATCAACATATTGAACGCGCACGTGAACCGCAGTCTGCCCCCCAGCGTCGCCTGCTTGCCGCATTTCACCGCGTATATAGATGGTAACACACTAGTCGTTGTTAAAATGTTGTGACGTGATTTGTCGGTGAAACTAATCAGGGTCTTTAAAAATAAAAACTTTTGATTTGGAGATACTTTACCCGCTGCTTAGTTTCAATTATTTAACAGAACCATTAAAAACACAAATGTTTTTAAGCTGTTAAGAAAACTGGCTTAGATATTATGAACCCCTAAAAGTAGTTGGAGGATGCGACGCGAACTTCAGTCTTGCGACAACTACTGATCCTTTTTCAATGTTTATTGTTTTTTTAACACTGAACTGTAAAGTCGCTTGATCATCTCCGATTCCGCGATCAAACGCCCATGTGTCACGCGTGTACAGCGACCTGGCTTCGCCGTGGCAACAGACGCACTCGTAAGTATGGTCTCACGCCTGTTTCTCACACAGGGTAGCAGCGGCCTCGTACTGTGTTCCTACTTCAATGTATTATTATGTTGTGGGGAACATTTTCGAATATGTTTATATTATTTTTCAGGGCGATACATGAAATATTCGCAGCCGGGCACACGGAAACAAGAGTTGGTCTCATTTGTCCCATCGTTCGAGTGGCTGCGTCCCGGAGACAGGATCGGTCTCAAGAAAGTCAGCGACTCGCGCGTACTCGTCTACTACAACTCAGAACAACTCGACACAGCTTTCGAGAAAGTTCCCGACGTTAGTATTAATAAGGCGGGAAATAATACACGTTTCTCCTGTTATGTAACCCAGAAGGCCTAGGGTTGGGTGACAGTTTGAGCTTTAGAAATTATGTAATACTTGACATTGTATCCGCTTTGTAGAGTTTAGTAGTTGTTGTCTTTGGAATTATAAAATCATTGAATCAATTTAATCACTTATGAAATGTATTTGAAATATTTAATCGAAATAAATGTTTGAAGTCAAGTAAAACAACAGAGGGGTGTAAAGGAACTTGTCCGAAAGCCAACCTCACCTGCACGTGGTGCACCCTGCAAATACCAACGAGGCGCCTGGCGACCGACGGGTGGCGGGATAACCAGCCCGGGCACCTAGACCCAGGATGCGCCGAGCACCGTACCACGGCGCCAACCTGAGTCTAGCAGTGGAAGCTTTGCAAATAGTCCGCGATTACTGACATTCAACCTGGCCTGTGACTGAAAAACTAACCTACTTGCAACACTGGGCACTTGTTTTCTTTTTGCCGTGGTGAAAGTTGTAAAATGTTTGTGCGAATGGATGTGGGTTTTAATTGAAGAAGACATGGCACAGTCTCTTCAACATTAATAAGGTACACGATGCCAAGGTATTTTAGTAAACTTGCTTTCAGGCATAATCAATACAAGTTAAGACGGTTTATAATCAAAAATACGTATAATAATTTTACATTATTTATTATGAAACCATATTAATTTTATGTATTAGATATTATATATATTTCTACATGTTGGGTCATCGCATATGCCAACATTTTTTACAGTATGTATTTATGGAACATACTATTAAAAGGTATTTATGTATTTTAAAACTAGAAATAGATCACGGCAAAGACAGAACATGTTGACCAGACTGAAATAACGCGATAATTCTTACTAACAATATTTTTAAAATAGCTTGAAATATCGATGACAGCGTTTTATTTAAAAATAAATGAATACTTGCGAATTTCCCTTCTCATGAAAGTGAAACAAGAAAATACTTGGTTTAATTTTTATGGGAAGAAAAGCTTTTTCCTGAAGCTTTGCTCCTGTTGCTAGGGTTCAAATTAGCTTCTTCCCCTCGTGACAAATTGTTCGCTTGGGCCGGGGCAGAAACTGAATAAACATATTTCAATGCTTCGACGAAACAAAGAATCCTTACTTTTCTGTGTTGGCCCGAAGGGCGATAAATGAAACAGGTACGAGGAGAAAGTTGTTGTATTTTAATTGGCAATTTAGGCCCAAAATGTTGGAGTTGTTAGCATTCAAAATTTAAAACAACTTTCGCGCCCTTGAAATCTAAATAAATTGTGGGGCAAAATGGGAGAGCCATAATAAATTACTCGCGTAATTAAATTGATACTTCGCTGAGCGAATGGCATAAACCACTGTGTTGTCTAATTATTTGGGGCGTATGCAAGCATTTTATCCAAAACAATGTTGTAGGGCTCGCTGATGACATTGAGCCGTTTTAATTTCCCGAGTTGTCAGCCGGAACTGTGTGGATGTCAAAATGCGCTGTCTTTATTCCAAGATATGCAGGTATTCCGATAAACTGCAAACCACGGCTACGAATATGAATTCTGCCATAATATTAACCTGCCTGAATATTTACCTGCTTATGTAATTTAAATAAGTACAATTGATTACAAATGTATCGGATCTCTTATATAAAGCAGTGTGAATGATTGATGTAGGATAGTTTCGCCTTCAGCGACTTAGTGGACAAGGCTTTTTCGGTGGTTTGCTTTCTTATTAAATGCTTATACGATCCTTATGCTTGTATGCTATATGCTTGCCACCCTGCTGCTACGGGGCCATACCATGACACAAACATTCCATCCATTCATGTTCCATGCAGTACAGTTTACGCGCTCAAAAACAACGAAGGTGCTAATTCAAAAATAATTCAATTAAAACATGGAATTAGCAAAGAAGTTCGTATGCAGCGCTTGAACTAACTGGCAATACGACGTCATGGTTGGGACCGTATCCCCATATCCGCTGAACTGCCGAAAAAGTTTATGAACTTTGATATTAGCTCTCTTTGTGTAGGAAAGTCGATGAAAAGTTAAAAACTGTAATTCTTCCCGAAACTATAAAAAAAATTTATTCAAACCAATTTAAATTAGTAGTTTTATTTTTAATCAAGCTTATTTAGCTAATTTATAATCAATACAAATAATATTTTTAAGAAATCAACTTAATCACCTCATTCATGGCTTGCTCTTGCTCTGATTAAAATCTAGATTTCATTATAATAAATCAGTAAGTTGCTAGAAGACTCATGTCATTATAACGAGCAATTTTATTATAAGTATGATTAGCGTTTTAAATAATATTATTAAAGCTCAATTGCTATTTTTATTATTAATTTAATTATGTCTAGGCGCTTTAGAAACGCACTTCACGATTTGTCACTATACTTACCTAGTCGTAAGGGCAAGTACACATGGCACGATCGACCGTCATTAGCCTTTAAAAAGTTAGGTACAAGAGTGTAGCACTGGTACGTCGTTTGATAATGTATGGATAGCGTGCTACGATCATATCCGTCAATAACATGTTACATGCTCACAACGGTCAAACTTGCAACTTAATAATTAGCCGACTGTAGAGCCACCTCTAATGTAGTTTGTAGGGGGAATTAATCCAATTGTTCGCTCATTATCACTCCGGATTGTGTTCGTTAGATGACCATGACAGGTATCATGCTGCACAGGTATCGCACGCATCTAATATGATTAGCTGTCTAATTACACAGCTAATCATATTAGATGCGTGCGAGGGGCTAATTTAGGAAGGCCGATTGTTAATAATCAGTACCTACAATGTGAACTTATTAAAAATAGCACTGGCATCTTGCAGTTTTAGGTTTTATGTAAATGTTTTTATGTACATATATTGTTTATTTTATTAAGTACATAATTATTTACAATGCCGATATGCTGGGCAAGACAATAGAATCCAAGGGATTATACAGTCATGCCCCGAAAATATTATGAGGATGAAATATAGGATAGGTATAGGGTAGAGAGAGGTCGTGTAGGGGATGCGAAGAAATGAAACGTGGACCGCAGAAGTGACAGCTTGGGCGGGGCCAAACTTAAGCATGTAAGTCGGGGTATAACTGTATTGAGACATTAGTCACTACTGAAGGTGCCGGTTCTCTTTAGTAGACTTCGAATCATATTCCGAACCGGCGGTAGTTTCACCCATTCAATAGATCAAACATAAGTTGTATTGAATGGAAATAGAAAAAAAAAAAATTAAAACTCATCAAGCTATTTTAAAAATATAATAATACTCTAGATATCATAGCGTTGCTATACGAATTTTTCATGCGATTTTTACACATTATGGGAAACCGAGACTCGGGTCTACGCAATTCAAATTGGAGGGAAAATAACGAAAATATCACGTTATTGTGCCTTTAATTTGAATAGCATTATCTACTAGAGGCTTAGTTTTGTTTAATGTATGTAACGCTCAATTTGTTGTTACACAGAATACAATGGAGGACACTTACAGACGAAGATCTAGGAAGACGTGGTATTTTATTAGAATATGGTGGGGGAGGGGGGGGGGGGGGGCAGGGACATCGCATCCATGGTTTTAGACACGGAAACTAAATCCATGGATTCAGTACATGATTGAGAATCCCCTGCATTAAAATTTTTCCTCAGTTATAAAGATCTTATAAGTCATATTAATATTCTATTGTATGTGTTTATATGGGCCTTGATGCCTGAAATAAATAGATAAATAAATAATAAAATGAATAAAGAAAAAATTGCTGTCCCATACATTATGACCGCACTTTTGTATGGAACAGATCATTTTTTAGGGTTCCGTACCCAAAGGGTAAAAACGGGACCCTATCCGTCTGTCTGTCTATCACCAGGCTGTATCTCATGAACCGTGATAGCTAGACAGTTGAAATTTTCACAGATGATGTATTTCTGTTGCCGCTATAACAACAAATACTGAAAACAGAAAAAAATATTTAAGGGGGGGCTCCCATACAAAAACGTGTTTTTTTTCGGCGTTTTTGCCTTGTGGTATGGAACCCTTCGTCTGCGAGTCCTACTCGCACTTGGCCAGTTTTTTTTTAATAACCTGTGATAAATTTCTACGCTAGGGTGTCTAGAATCATGTGCCGAATTCAGGGTTACAGTTTTTGCGTCGATTTCTCTGCCGCCCTGTATCTATATTTCACTAAAATATTCACTTGTTCAGATCCTTAGTGAGGATTACTTCAGAAACTGTAATTCCATTATATTGTGTTACCAAATTGCATGTTGTGAATCCCCCTGTATTCTCCTGTAAAAGGAGCATGCTGCTTTTACAGTAAATGCTTAAATCATTATATGCTTTATAATTTGCAGTTCTAAACGGTAAACAATTTCATTAACAAACATATAATGCTATAGAATTAAAGGGAAATTTACCTTTTTTTATTATTCGCTCGAAGTTTGGACAGTGTTACACTGAGCTTTTCATTGTCATACGTTTGTATGTAGCTCAGCCTAAGGGCTGGATATATCTCCATCCGTCCACGTTGCTAGTATCTTCCAAGTAAGTACTAGTAAATCACTCACTGCAACCGTATACTTAACCGACTACAAATACCGAGGTATTAATATAATAATCACTTGAGTTTTTAAAAAGGTAAATTTCACGTTGATTGCCTTGACGTGTTATATAAAACACTAAATGATCGTTATATTTCTATTTGTTTAAACAGAAAGTGTACGTGGTCATTGAAATCTATGGTCATATCACGAAGATACAAGCTCTAGCCCAGGGCAACCTTGGACTGAATCAACAAACAAGTAAGTAAAAAAATTAGTTGATTGTTTGCAAAGGGGAGCAAACAACTATTTTGAAGCTCGAGCTTAAAATAGTGCTGCTCCCGAGGTAGACACTACTTTTTATCACCCCCAATGAAAAAATAAGTAAGTGCAACTTATGAATAAGAATAGTACGTTTATTTATGTACATACGGTTTTGAGTAAACAATTACGAACGATGGCAGAATTCTTTTCACGCATTTTTTTTAATTGTCCCGCGCGCGTGATTGAGTTTACTAACAATATCCACATTCCAAATTCAAATCACTTTTAGTCCCTAGGGATTAAATAGCTATTTTAGTCCCGGTTTACGAAGAATACACTAGCTTTTATTGAATAGATGTGATAAAAAACGTTTTTATAGCACTGTGTGACCTAAACCCGCACTAAAGTCACGCTTTTCTGTGACATAAGTATTCAATTTTTAATTTGGACTTCTTAAGTCACACGTATCGTAATATAATACTACTAGACGCGGCCGATCAGTAGTATCTTTTTCCAAATGACTGAGGTAAACCCCACCTTAGCACAGTCACTTATTTATCCATGGCTTGCCCCAGTCAGCGGTCGATTGTACTGCGCAGTAGCCCTTCAGGCCCTCGTGCACTCTGCACACTACGTTACAAATATTACGAGTTATCCGCTTGTCACATAAATATATACAGAGGTGAAAATAGAGTATACTCTCTGCGCCAGTTAAGTTTATTGCGAGTCAATTGCCATAAAATTTAAATTATCACAAGATACAAGCGATGCTTAGATTGTGGCTCACCGAATCTGTGAAAACTTATTATTATTTTTACGTCTTTTGATATTTCTCGGGACCCTGGGCTCCCGGACCTTCGGAAGGCGTACGAGTGGCCGAAGCCAACTCGCAGAGGCCCGTTAGACGATTTAATTAAATGAGGCACCAAGTGATTATCCCTGTTCGTACTATGCAAGTGCACCCAAGGACAATCCCCAGTTGGTGTAGGACTATTGCAGGATATGGAAACAAAATATTGGATTATGGGTTTGGGTGGCTAAAGTGAACTGAATATTGAGGACTATGGAAAGTGTATAGCCCCTGCCTAACCAATATTGTATATAAATTACACAGATAAAACGGCAGGGGGTGACTTGCACACTCAATAATAGGCCCCCGAAAACGATAATAAAAAATAATACGTATTTCAAGTAGTAGGTAAGACTTAAGAAAATTAATCTTTTATTATGATTGAAAATTGTATTATTTCAGTTCCCAACGACAGCGACGACTACCCGAAGCACCTTGCAGCACCGCCGCTCTTCTCGGCAACTCACATTTGCCAAGAAGACGTGTTTGAACCCAATATCACGAACGTAGTGGGTGCCCAGTGTCCAGTGAGTGACCCTCGGACTGCCGAGCGGACGGTAGACTATCCCGACGACGAGTTCTCCAGCGAGGACTCCCCGGAGCCTGACGAACAACTACCAACAGAAGAGGACGCATCCGCTGAAGAGGACGCGATGGGTCGCAAGAACAAGCAGCCCATTCTAAAGGGCAAGTACGCCAAGATCGCAGCAGACGCTGCCAATGCCGCTGCGGAGGCTGCCGCCGCCGCACGCGCTGCAGCTCGCGAGCAAGCTAGGGAGCAAGCCAAGAGGAAAGGGAAAGGCAAAGGCAAGCATGGCTCTGCCCCGCCCGCTGCTAACACCCCGGTGGCCTCGACGTCTGCTGAGCCGTCCACTTCTGCGGCGACTGAAGCTGGTGCCAGCTCCACCCAGGGCGCTGGTGCCGGCGCCAGTACCAGCGCTGGAGAGGAAGGCTCGGAAAGCGAGGACGAGCCTCCCGCCGAAGGGTCCAGTGAAGCAACACAAACCGTCGTAAAGCCTATTCCGCGCCGAGCCCCACTGCCCTACACTTTTTACAACATACATGGAAAGAATATAAGGCTGTGCAGCTCAGGTAGATGAAACATCTTACTTATGGCTTTATAGTAAGAATTTAAGTACTGTCACTGTAAAACTCACGTCCAAGCAAACACTAGCCACCTGCAGCAAAATGCCCGTAATCAACAAAATATGCTTCTGCTATCTCTGCCCCATCCAATTTGAAAACGTAGCAGCAAACCCTGGATAATCATACAGCCCCAATAATAATCACTTTGTACTTTCTTTTATTCTAGATACGGTGGCGGCACGTTTAAGGGGATATAAAGACGGTATTGCGGTCATCAGTCAGCCACTGCGTCGCGGACATAATTTCAGGGTAAGTAACACAGCATATGAATCATTTTTTTTAAATCCTTTATTTTAAACCGATGCGAATTACTCTTATCAGCTGCGAATTGCAGTAATTATTGCCCAAAAGCGATTTTGAGGTGAATTAAAATTATAAATATCAGGGAATTGGAGTTTTCAAGATCTTGGTTAAATGTGTCGCTGAGCCGATATGTCATCAAAAATCTTCATTTTTACACACACGTAAAAACTGACTTCTAATTTCCCTTTAAATAATACTTTAAACTAAATTTCTATTTTCAAGAGTAATCGAGGAGTAATCTTTGCTTAGCAAATCTAAACCTTTGCCCCCTTATTTTCCTACTAGCGCCTGCTTTGCTATTGCTATTTTTTCATAAAATCTCAAAGCGAAATAAAAAGGTATTTGCTGAGAAAACTACAGTCATAGCGAACATTTTCTTCGCAACGTGTAAATAAACGCCAAGCACAAGCGTACAATATGATATGTTTTTGTTTGCGAATGCAATTTGTTATAATTATATACTTCACGCTTTATGGCCGATTATTAAATTTTCGGATAACACTTATCTGAGGAATAAAAATTGCGGTTTGACATCTGTATATAATATACAAAATATGTCAATCCACCGTATTTATACTTCAGTTAAAAGTTTTATGACGATTGAAAAACCGGCACTTAGTTCCACGAAACAAGTTAGTCACACGGAATAGTTTAAAAAGGTGGTCAAAATTAATAACAGCTCTGCACACTTATTAAAACTAAAATAAGACGATCCTAGGAAATGTACTGCAAAATAATAAATAATGTTTGTGGGTTTCATTTCAGATTATTATTTCCATAAAAAGGATAAGCTGAGCTATTTCTCTATTTCTCACCTAGCTTAATAGTAAATTTTACTTCCATAATAGAACATTGATAATTCGTATTGCTTGGCGTTTATCAGTTTCAGTGCGACTATAATATTCATCCTATTGTGCGAATTCTTTGTCAAATCTTTACGTAAATCATATTATGATCGTTTATTAAAAATATTCGTAGTAAGTATATTTTTCTGTATATCGTCGTTGTCGAACCAAAATCTGCTATGTGCCGTTTTTTGAGGTTTCAAGATTTTGACCACAGCTTATAGGTCACTGCCTTATTTCTCATATAAAAGAACTGCTATGTGCTTATGACCACTAGTTGTGGAATTATGGCCTCAGAAAAAAATTGGCTATGTGCAGCAGCTAAAACTTTGTCAAAACTTCTTTAGTCAATATCTCAAAAGTATACTTTTTGCACATAGCAGGTTTTGGTTTGACAACGACGATATTAGAAAGTAAATGATAAAACATCTTTTTTGGACAGTCGTGTACTTGCTTGAGAAAAAGATAATTTAGAGTACATACAAGTATCTGTTTCTTGTAGATTGTTAGGATAGTGAGAGTGTAGAAACATAATTGCCCCGATAAATCAGCACAGGCGTTTTGAAAAATCCTTCAACATTTTTCTATAACCAAACATAATTTTCAAAACATATTCGGTGTCAATGCCTAGCAAATTAATTTAGGCTGTGCGTCAATCTGCCTCGAAATCGTATCATATTCACAGTTGTTCGCAATTCGGTAGTAACACTGACCTTGGGCTGGCATAGCGAAGTACTCAGTTTAAATAGAATAAGAACTCCTGTTTTTGTTAACACTGGCGCGAACGTGTGGTATACAAGATAAGGCTGTTCAAGGATCTTTTGGCGCATGGCCAAAATCGGACCTAACGCCGCCGGCTCACTGATGGTGGCGCACGTGTTGGACCATTCGGCTCCCTTCAAAATGGTTGAGCTGAATGGTGCTGATCCATGCGTCATATTCGGGCGCCGTTAGTTGGGACTATTCATCTCTTAGCTGCCGCGGATTGTTGTAATAGTGCTTTACTTTTAAATGTTTGTTTTTGTTACTTTTTGCTCGGAACGCTTTTAACGTATTCGTTTCTCTACATCGTTCCCACAGTTCTATATTTTTAACATGGATGATGTAAACAATATTTTGTAACAACATTTTGATTTAAATTAAAAGAGTGTCCATGGAGTTTGTCGCCCCTTCTCCATAGGAAACAACTACGCTTTAGAATGGGCAACTAACTTCACCTTTCTGACTGACCGAATCCTTACCAATTCAAAAGTGCCTATAGATGGTCCAATTTCAATAAATGCTTTGTATCTATCGGGCGCCAAAAGATCCTTGAAGCACCCTAGATCTATTTATCTATCCCGTGCCCCAAGATGCACACTAACTGTCTAGTTTGGGGCTCACTGGCATATAATATATTGTAACCTAGCTGTAGGTAATATTTTAAGCTAATCATGTCGTCTCAACAAACCTGGGAACCTGTTTACTGTATGACCTGGGCAATAAAATATTTTATTTTTCTATCTATCCCCACATATATATCTACACATAAACTGTTACTTTGTTGCAGTTCCGTGTTGACAAAACGTGCGACGATTGGTTGGGCACCGTGGCCATAGGTGCGGTGGGGGTGCTGCCACTCGAAACCCCGTCCAACGGCGTGCACATCGAGCCACCCTGCTGGCTGATATCCAGCGACCTGCTCAATGATAACGGGACATTTGTAAGTATTTTTACTCAAGTGTTTTCGTGAGGAAACCTGGACTTATTTATAGCATTAACAGCCTATAATGATCCCACTGCTAAAACCTCCTCTACACGTAGACAGATTCATCAGCAGATGGCCATCTGCGAATGCCTCCGCCGACGCATAAAGACGGGGTAATTTGCTAGTCTGTGGTAGGTATTTAGCCTCTGCCGACGTCAAATACCTACCACAGACTAGCAAATTACCCCGTCTACACGTCGGCGACGTGTAGAGGAGGCTTTAGACACAGGCCTCTTCTCCTCGAGGGGGAGTGGGCCATAATCCACGCGGGCCCAGTGCGGGTTGGTATTGTGGGCTGCATCAATTGGGTACCCCAGTTGTATGAAAATTTTAATACAACTGGGTTACCCAATTGATGCAGCCCACCGTACATGTCTTCGAATTTTTGGTTCCTAGGACATGCCGGTGTCCTCACAATGTTTTCCTTCACCGTTTATCTATAATACTAATATAATAAAGCTGAATAGTTTGTCTTTTTTGTTTGAATGCGAATTTCTGGAGTCGGATTTGAAAAACTGTTTGCATTTGACAGCCCCATGCTCGAGGAAGGTTAAAGGCTATTTAATTTCACATTACGAGCAGAGAAGAAAGCAGAAAGAACGCCAAGCGAAAACAAGTAATAGCGCAGGTGGGCGATGCGATGCGACGGGGTAGGTTGGGGGAACAAGAACACGCGGACGAGGTCGCGACCAGAAGCTAGTAGTTAATATAAGACCTAAATCGCCAACCCGTCATGAGCAAGCGTGGTGATCAATGATCCTGCCTTCTCCTGAATATAGAACCTAGACCCCTAACCTAGACCTAGTATTCATTAGGAATAGAAAACATTATATTAAAAACTCCACTCGTTTTGATAGTAACAAAATTTATGTCTCAAGTCTGCTTACAGCTCAGAACGTTATAATCAAGTTTCGAAGAAGTGAAATCATGTCGATATTTAAAACCGAAGATAGCGGCCATATGAAGTGCCAAATAATTATTTGGTTGTCGAAGCTGTAGTTTTCGTAATTAATAACGCCGTAAATTAAAATAAAGAAATGCTTCCGGCCATAAGCAGTTGGGCATGAATTTAATTTTAATTTTTTTACTTTAGATAGAGTTGGCGTAGCGTAATTTTGTCGTGCTACGGTCATTTATAATAATAATAATAAAACCTTTATTTTCAGGCTACTTTGGCCCATAGATAAATACCTTACAGACTAACATAATTATATATTATAATAGTACAATGTGTGTTAGTGTATAAACTTAAGACTGTGTTCATCATCATCATCATTTCAGCCGAAAGAGGTCCACTGCTGGACATAGGCCTCTCCCAAAAGGGGGAGGGTTTGCCATAATCGCCACGCTTGGCAGGCGGGTTGGCGATCGCAGTATGGTATTGTGGTGGAATGCATAGAGAACGCTGCTGCCCATTCTCCGGTATGCCCCTTAGTCGCCTCTTACGACACCCACGGGAAGTATGGGGTGGTGCTATTCTTTAAGTCCGGAACCACACAGACAAGACTGTGTTAGTAAAACTCATTTCACTCGAGCACTGTCTTTGTGCGATCGTGTGGCACTTGTCCGCGGCAGCGACGGAACATTACACCTTGCGGCCATTTATGGCAGAGGTGCACCTATAATGCACCCTCATTTCGCCAGTTCTGTTTAAGTCCCATATTATAAGAGGTGAGCCTATTGCTATCAATCGCGCACAAATCTAGCCTCTGGGCTGCTAATGAGAAATTCCTGATTGAAAACCAAAAAAACTTTTCCGACCAGGAATTGAACCCATGCTCAGTAGCGCTTGCTACCACTAGAACAACGAGATTGAAGGGTTAATGGTATAAATAAAAGTAGTACGCAGGATTAACAGGGATATAATAATATATGAGCACACAACGTTCTTACTAGACGGCCATAGAAATGCGAGAGAGAGACAACATAAGTGACGTGTGTTTGACACATTGACGTATTGTGTTTACAGATTACCATCACTGGCCCTTAAACCAATATAGTTCTATGTAATAAAAATTAATAAAATGTACATACCTACATAATGCACCATAATTATTATGAAACAAACACAGAGTAGCTTTAACTGTTATCATATCATAACACTATAAATTATTAATAAATTTAACCATTACAACCTATGGTATTCTAGGATACAATATTTGAATTACAAACTTATTATGCATTTCTTTTACCAATGGCTTGGTTAACAAGTCTGCTAACATTTCTTTAGTGCATAAATATTTGACATCAATAGAACCATTACAAATATTTTCTCTTATAAAATGGTGTCGAATGTCAATATGTTTTGTTCTAGCATGGAATACGGTATTTTTGCATAACTTTTGAGCTGACTGATTATCGTTGAAAATTGTAACTTTACACAATGCGCCCAATATTTCATGCAAAAAATTACGAAGAAACAGAGCCTCCTTACAGCTGTCAGAAAGAGACATATATTCAGCCTCTGTGCTTGATAAGGCTACGGTTCTCTGTTTTCTGCTCTCCCAGGAAACTACAGATTTGCCAACCTGAAATACATAACCGGTATAGGATTTTCTATCTGTCTCGTTCCTTCCCCAGTCGGCGTCTGCATACCCTGTAATAGTAAGTTCACCTTTAAGAAAATTTAAACACAATTCTTTTGAACCTTTGAGATAGCGAAGTACTCTCTTCGCTGATTTCCAGTGTGTTTCATTGTAACAATCATTGAATTGACTCAGATAGCTGACTGCATGGGTAATATCTGGTCGAGATCCTACTGCAATGTACATCAGTGATCCTATTAAGCTTCTGTAATCAAATTTGTCCTTTTGATCAACACTTGATTTTTCAAGTTTCAAACCAGTCTCAATAGGGGTCGCCACAGGTTTGCAATCTTCCATTTGAAACTTGTTTAACACTTTCTCTATATAATTTGTTTGGTCCAAGGTTATTCTGTCCTTATACTTGCAGATTCTCATTCCTAAGATATACCTTGCTGGCCCTAAATCTGTTATTTCAAACTCATTTTTGAGTTTATTTTTAATATCAATTATCTCCTTACATGTATTAGGTGTTGACATTAGCAAAATGTCATCGACATACAGTGCTATTATTATAAGTTTGTCATTACTACGTTTATAATAAACACATGCTTCCAATGATGACCTATTGAAATTTAATTTGTCACACAAAACCTTATTAATTTTATCATTCCAGGCTTTAGCAGCTTGCTTCAATCCATAAATTGCTTTATTAAGCTTAAAGACTTTATTCTCATGGCCTTTTATTGTGTAACCTTCAGGTTGCTCCATAAATACCAATTCTTGTAAGTCACCATTGAGAAACGCTGTCTTTACATCTAAATGCTGAATATCCATATTATTCTCAGCAGCTATAGCCAACAATGTTCTAATACTTGAATATCTGACCACAGGAGAGAATGTCTCATTGTAGTCTATCCCATATCGCTGCGTGAATCCTTTTGCGACTAGTCTCGCTTTATATCTGAGGAGTTCGCCATTGACACCCAGTTTCTTTTTGAATACCCATTTACACTTTACAGGTTTTTGACCATCAACTCGATCAGTGAGTGTCCAGCATTTATTGATGATAAATGAATCATACTCATCTTTCATCGCTTGCTTCCAGCCAACTGCTTCTGGACTACTCAGCGCCTCCTGTACTGTCTGTGGATATTCCTTGTACGAGATGAGCTACCATGGAGCCATCTGAATTCGAACTCGAAGACGACTGTTCTGCATCTATATCAGGAATATAAGTTGCATCTGAAGAATGATCTGAATAAAAACTTTCTTCACTATCAGAATCATTTACTGATATCACACTATATCTTGGTTCAGGCTGACTTAAAATTGTGTCATCAGAATGGACCTCATTAGAGATATTTTCCTCAGTAGATGAACCTGTAGTTGGTTCAGTGTCATTCTTTACATCCCAGACTACTTGTGTAAACGACTCATTGCAATGATTATCATCATTTGTCCCATTATTCTCTTTAATAAGTTTATCTTCTAAAAATGTGACATCCCGAGCCTTTATGCAATCTTTCGGATTATCAGGGTCTAATAATCTGTAGCCCTTAGTATTTTCGCAATATCCTACGAAAATATACTTCACAGCTTTGGGTTCTAGTTTAGTTCGACGGTGAACATGTGCATAAGCAATGCAACCGAAAGTACGCAAATGTGAAATAGATACCTTGTTATTCGTCCACTTCTCCTCTGGAGTACACCCTCTGACAGCTTTAGTGGGGGAACGATTCTTGATGTAGACAGCTGTATTGACAGCTTCAGCCCAATATTTCTGACCAAGGCCCGCTGTTTGCAGCATACAGCGTGTCTTTTCCATAATGCTCCTATTTGCACGTTCAGCAACTCCGTTCTGTTGCGGAGAGTATGGCACTGTTGTCTGGTGTACAACACCCGAGTCCTTCAACAGATTCTGAAATTTTAAATTACAATATTCAGTTCCATTATCACTCCTTATAATTTTTAATTTCTTATTCGTCTGATTTTCTACTAGAACTTTCCAAGCTTTAAATGTATCAAACACTTCATCTTTCCTTTTTAAAAAGTAGACAAAAGTCTTTCTAGAGTAATCATCTATAAATGTAATAAAGTATTTTGCGCCACTAAATGATGTAGTAGGCATCGGACCACATAGGTCAGAGTGAACTAACTCTAGAACTTCTTTAGCTCTGTTAAAATAATTCTTAGGGAAAGATGTACGAGTCTGCTTTCCCTCGATACATGATACACATTTCTGAAAAACACTGTTATTATATGAAATGCCTGTTACCATACCTCGTCTTAGTAACTCCATGCTTCGATGATTGAGGTGTGCCAGACGATGATGCCATACCTGCTGAGAAGGGTTCTCTTCCTTCTCAATGACAGCAGGCATTGCTACAGCTTTTGAACTTTCTTCACTTACAGTCGGCTCGTCCACAATACATTTCTTCTCAGCACAACCACTATCTGAAAGTCTAAGAGGGGCATCGCATTTCATAGTAAACTTACAATTTAAAGTAGTTGATTCTACTGTGTCTAGTCGATAGATGCCATCACACAGCATGGCTATTGCTATCATGACCTTATTGTCAAAAATTTGACACATGCTAGAACTAAACACTACTTTAAAACCTTTTCTAACCATAGCACTCACAGATAACAAGTTAACAGTTAAGTTAGGTACATAATAAACATGACTTATTGTCTTTATGTCACCATTTCTCATATTAACCCTGACAGAACCACTTCCAGCAGTGTATAACTTGTCACCGTTAGCTATATTAACCTCTATTGGCTTTTTATCACTCACAAAATCACTCATGACACTTTTGTCCCCGCACATATGTTCTGTAGCACCGCTATCTATGTACCACGAACCATGCTTGATGTTTGCTGACAGCGCAATTAGTACGGCTTTCGATTTGTCCGTATTGGTCTTCCCAGTTTTCTTTTGCTCGGACTTAGGACAATCTTTGATAAAGTGTCCCACTTTCTTGCACCTGTAACATCTTGGTTGTTTCCGAACAAGTAAGGCAGAACCAGCCTCACTCTTGTCACATCTACGGATGTTTTCCTGCAACAACTTTCCTTTTACAATTTCACTGGAAAGTTTTACATTTGAATTCTCCATTGCCATTATGAGAGGATCATAATCTGAGGTCAACCCGCTTAACATTATTACAGCTATAAAGTCATCCTCCAGTGGTGATCCTATTTCACTAAGCGTTTGTGACATCTCTGTGATTTTGTTGATATAGCACTCCATATTTTCGCTCTCATTCAGCTTGGTTGCGAATAATTTTCTGAGGAGCCCCAGCCTACGACATAATCCCTTGTCTTCATAGGCTTTCGTTAGATTGCTCCAAGCTTCGTGTGCCGTTTTCGCGTTGCGTATGTGTGGAATTACTGACGACTGAACAGCTAAAGCAATTCGTGATAGAGCCTTCATTTGTTTTTTTTTATCATGTGCTTCGTCTTCCACACATTCCCATAACTCTTCCTGTATTAACATCATCTTCATCATAAATTTCCACGAGCTGTAATTTTCTATTCCTTTTAATTTTTCGATGGAAAGAAAATTTGCTGAAGATGAACCCGCCATGTTGTTGACGAAAAAATACCGTATTTACGTAGGTTAAGATTTCGCCGGTTTATTTATTTTATTTCGCGTAAAATACATACAAATTTATATTTCTGCGACGCTCTGGGCCCATAACCTGAAGGATTAATGGTATAAATAAAAGTAGTACGCAGGATTAACAGGGATATAATAATATATGAGCACACAACGTTCTTACTAGACGGCCATAGAAATGCGAGAGAGAGACAACATAAGTGACGTGTGTTTGACACATTGACGTATTGTGTTTACAGATTACCATCAGAGATAATCAAAGACAGGAATAGTAGTTGCAACATTAACGACCTATTACCATTCGCAGTTCCACTCCATGATGGGTATGGCCCTCGACGAACTTACCGAGCAGTCGGTGCTGACCATCCACTTCCGCTTCACCAGCGAGCTCATACTCCAGGTCAACGGCAAGTTGATCGGCTGTATCGCCACCGTGCCGCGTCGGTTCAGCCATGTGTTCCCGACCATCGATTTGTACGGCAGGATTTGTCAGGTACGTACAGCCAGCACATATTTATGTTGGAAAACCCAAATTGGGTATGTAAAGTTTTTTTCAGGTATTTTTTTATATTTTTAATTTATAGATTTCGTTATAGCAAATAATTTCAATATTTTGGTTTTCTAAGCAGTCATTAATTAATTTTTTTTCTAAATTCTAGAATTTAGAAAAAAAAAATTAATGACTAAGAAAAGAGTTTAATATCTTTGCCACTTATAACATAATAATAAAAATCCTAAATTTGAGGTTTTTTGCTTGACATCAGAAACCTCAAGCATGACACTTGACAGTTTTAGAGGTGGGAATGATCGATATAATCGAACATTTACGTATTACTTTAAACTAATCGATTATGAAATTAGTAACTCGATTCTATAATCGATTATAGTTTTTGTATATTGTTTATATGTCCTTACTAGTCGTTAGATATGCGAGTTTAGTAGGTACTGTTGCCGAGTGAACACGGATAGTATCCAGGTATCTACTATGTACCTAAAGGTGCACGACTGTGAGTGATTTCTTTCAAAATCAAAAATCTAAATCAAAACATTTTATTTCACAAAACCTATATGGGCACTTATGAAACGTCAGAAACTATACTTTCAAAAATATATACGCGGGGAGAGGGTGATAAGTAAGTGGTTAAAGGGAATACATTTTATTTAAGCTGTCATTATATTGATTAACGATCATTCAAACTCGGGATTTCGATTTTTTGTGTGAATTGATTTTCAACGTTTGATTTTAATCGATTCAAAGGCGGAAATTTTCGCAAGACTGCATTTTAATTATTATTATGGTCATCCCTATAGTTGACATTATATGACTTGAATTTTTTTTATCATAGGATGTTATAAGGCACCGAAAGTATTCCCAATCTGCTTACCTTTGACGTCATTTGGAGGTCAAATGAAAGTCAAGTGGTATTATGTGTTTATGTTAAAATAAACTACATCTTATAATTTTAAGCGCTAAAAATAGAAAAATAAGGTATAATAGGATAAACCTAAAAGCTCGAAATGGTTTTGGAATCAGCGTAGGATTTTTTTCTTTCAATACCCAATTGTACACACATCTGCACTTCTGAGGGCCTAAAAAACGCCACTGTTACCGCCATTGGTGTGGCCACCTACTGGACTCGATTGATCAAGAATTGTTAGTTTGTAACGGTGTAACTGTAGTTTATAAGTTGTCTACATTATCGCATTAGGTGACAAACCTGTAAAGACAATTGTATGGTGCGAAATAAATAAATAAATAATCAACTCATTTAACATTATATCAACCACAATTTATTACCATCAACTTAAAAACCCTAGGAAATTCAGTGACAATCTGTCATCCTACGTCAATTCGCCGTATTATAGCCCTTTTATTACAACTGTCAAAGAATGACGGTATGATTTGAATTTGCGGACAATTTAAGTTGGTAGGCAATTTGCTAAGAATTCAATTCCTTGACTTTACTTAACTATTGCTTAAGGGCTTACATGACCTAAAGCGCGATCACTGTCGGTCTGCATAGAAAAGAAAGAGAAGCGCGATGACACAACGCTGGATTTATTGCAAAATATGAAGCAATTATTTAATTCCAAAAAATCTATTGTTTGGACTAAAAAATTTAAACCACTAGTATTTTAGTATGTTGCTTGTAGAATAATCTGACAAAAAATAAGAACGATTGTATGTATATTAGTATGGTTATTATTGTAAAAAGAAAGTTTTTAAAGGTATCTTCATGATTTTTTTCTATCGTATCAAAGTAGTTGTATAATGTATTCAACACACTATCTACCTAGCATAATATATCCTGAAGATTATCATACATTTTTCTAATTTTGTTTACTGTAGTCGATCATGTACTTTTACTATTTCTAAAACTTTAGTTTTTAGGTCCTGAAAGATGTTGATCAAAAATGATTCGCGGCTATAACAGGAACGTATTTACAGAATAGAAAATAAGGAAAGTAAAAAGATGTAGTTAGGTTACCTAAACAAAATTCGATCTTCAGAAACGGCACACTAACGCACACATGAATAACTTAATTTACAATAGCACACTACATTACGTTTAGACGTCAAATTTGGATGGCATGATTCAATTATCACGTGCGAAAAAGAGACAAATATAATTTGAGACAGTGCGTCGTCTCGAGTACTGGAAATGTTATAGAATAATAATCAGTTACGACATTTTACCTCAAACCGTGATTTATGCCAAAAAACACGATTCACTCATGAGTTCATTTTAAAAGTAATCGTCGTTTCAGCCGATAGACGTCCACTGCTGGACTTAGGCCTCCCCCAATTTTGGGAGGGTTTGCCATAATCGCCACGCTTGGCAGGCGGGTTGGCGATCGCAGTATGGTATGATGGTGGAATACATAGAGAACGCTGCTGCCCATTCTCCGGTACGATCCTTAGTCGCCTTTTACGACACCCACGGGAAGTAAGGGGTGGTGGTATTCTTTATGTCCGGCACCACACAGACGAAAAAAAAATGTAAAATTTAAAAGTAATAATGTAGTGAAATTGTGTTGAAAGTAGGTAGGTAAATAAAAAGTATTGTTGATTTCAGAAAAATTTAATATCAGTTGCATTTTTATTTTTTTACTTTTATTACATTTAAGTATAAATAATGTGCCACCATTTGTACCTACCTACTGTCAGGCTGACTTGTCTGTTCTTAGGCATAATTTTACTCTTTGTCGGTAATGGCGTCAGAAAAGAATAGACGTCAAATAGAGATACCTTTAAATATACGAAAATATTGTTTGATTTTTGAAAATATTAAGTTAAATAATTTAATTACGAATAATATTATTCGTAATTAAATGATTTAACTTAATACAAATAAACTTCTAAAACTCAAGGAATCACATATGTGATTCCTTGAGTTTTAGAAGTTTATTGTATAATTTTTGTGCAATATCTCATAACACACGACTGCGTTTTCGGTGTTTTTGGGTCACTTTTACTTTAAATTGCACTCGGTACAATGCGTTTCAAATAAGAATAGGATCGACTTAGCGCCATGTTGTGACGTCATAGCTGTCAAATCGAATAAATTGGGTAGGGTGAGCAAAACAAGATATTTTTTTAATAACATTAATTATTTACGAAAACATTTTTTTTTTCAATTCCGCTCATGTCTGCATCACTTTTTGAGTGGTCATCGTCAACAAATAACAACAATAACAAATTTAACAGGAAACAACCACGTAACATACAGAATTAACGAAAGAAACAGTAACACTCCACAAGCACTCAGTCTCCCGAAGAAGCACACCAGAGCATTTACCACCCAACAACGACCAGCTGGCGGCTCGCATCTTCTTCACTTTCTGGTGAATTGTTGTCAACAATGAAAATAAGAAAGAAAGTAGCATAATTAAAAAAAAAATAATTATGACTAATTTTTTGATGTTTTTTTCACTTTGATATACTAAGACTTGGTTAAACAAAAAAAAAGTTATTGATACGCAAATAAGTTTTCTTTGCAAACCGTACTTTTCAATCAACATTTGACAGATAGAGGTCATTGACGTTCCTATTCTTATTTGAATCGCATTGTACGTGACGTCATCTGTTGACGTTGGCGCCGCGACACTGACGTCCAGTTTGGTCACGTGACTACATTTTAACGTGCCACTTGCTGACCCCTTATAACCTATCTACACCTTTTTACACTTATAATATCATTGAGTCCACCTAACAAAGGAGATGTAGAGTGCGTGAGCTGGGCCCTAAGGGATTTCTTCAGAAAGTTGTTCAGGGTGCTTAGGCAGTAAACATACTAAAAGTCCCCGCGTCTAGTAAGTGAGCCGGAGTTTTGGGGGGATAAAAGTTCCCACTTTTGAGTTTTTTTCTAAATTCTAATCAGTTTTCGAGCATCACGCTCTGAAAAGCACCGCTGATGTCTGAAAGTCTGTTACCTCTTCACGCTTAAACCGCTGAACCGATTTAGATGAAATTTGGTATAGAGATAGTTTGAGTCCCGGAAAAGGACAGGATAGTTTTTAACCCGATATTCCCACGGGAAACTTATGCGGGTGAAACCGCGGGGTGCTGCTAGTACATAGTTAAAAGTTTCGATAACTCAACGGCTGAACGGATTTGGATGAAATTTGGTAGGTAGATAGATTAGGACCTGGATTAACGTATAGGATACTTTTTATCCCGAAATAACGCGAACGAAGTAGCAGGCAACAGCTAGTGTTTGATAAAAGTCGTTTTTTCGAAAATTTTCACTTTTTTTCACTTTTCTTTGTTCGAAAATGGGTAGGAATTCGTAAAAAGTGTGTAAGATAAAAGTTGTAGAAAATTGTATTAGCTTTGATTACGTACAAGATATTTTTTTCTCTACGACGCACCGTTTTAAAGATATTAGCGAAAAACTCAAAGGTGGGACACTTTTATCCCCCCCACTCCGGCTCACCTCCTGGCTGAAACATACTAAAAGCCCCCCGCTTTTAGTATGTTTACTCCCTAAGCACCCTGAACAACTTTCTGAAGAAATCGCTCAGCTCTCGCACTCCACAACTCCTTTTGGGTAATTCGTTGAGTGGACTATTTTATGTTGAAAAAAAAATTGTATTTGACTGTCATTGTCAATCTATTGCGAGCTGCGACGAAACTTAATGATATTTTAATAGAAACCTTAGGTTCGGTTTCTAGTTAAACTAATACACCTTATGTTTAAAAAACTGAATTTCTACATCTTTATCACAATTGTTATGTATTCATAATAAGTGAGCAATGACATGTATATATATATGTATATATAACCTGACCAAGATTATGTCTGGACTTTAAAAGAGACTGTGACCTCTGAGTTTGTTTCGGCCTTTCTTCTCAGAGTAGTCAGATAGGTATCGCCGACCTCATCTAGTTTTAAAAAAACCATGATTGACGTGTAAAAGTGTTTGTACAAACCTACTTACAAAAATAAAATCATTTATCATTTATATTATTTTAGATTCAAGAAAAATAATCTCTAACCCCAAAATCTCTTCCTAAAGTTATGGAGTCGTTTGTGACAGATCTTATCCCAAAACAAATTTCTTGTACTGAAATATTACTTAACTTTTGTTCTATACGAAACTGCTCACGGACTGGTTGTTATTATTTTCAGATATCGGTGTTACTTCACCCTTATGTCATTGCGAGTGGCGCATCACTAGATCTGCCGGTGATCACTGAGAACCGCGACGAGGCACTTGACGACGGATCTGACGAGGAAGCTGACGATGAATCTGTTGATCCAGAATCGCTGATAAAGAAGAAAAAGAAAGCTTTCAGTCAAGATAATCTCATCAACACCCATTGGGAGCCACTACCTATGCCAGCTGGGCCCAGCCCTGGACTCAGCTTCATGCCCTACTGTGTGCCAACTCCTCTTCCATTCCGTACTACGACACCAATTCCACTGCCAGTGATGCAACCTTTTGGAGGGCCTGTATCAAACCCTGTGAAGAAGAAGTTGAAAAAATGTAAAGTCAAGGGTAAGGGCAAAAGTCAAGACATTCCAGCTGAGGCCCCGATGGCACAGAGTCTCAATTTGCCACAGCGAGACAACAGTCCGCCTGCCGATAACAATGAGGTAGTGAACCGTTGTATTCAGAAGAGCCACTCAACGCACAACTTCAGCCTCGCGAGTGACGAGCAGGACGGGGCGAGCGGCTTGCGCCACACGTACAGCGTGGGGTCGCGGGTGGGCGACGACACGCACGAGCACTTCTGTGACACCAACATCCGCCACAACGACCGCTACCCGGAGGCTAACGATGTCGACAATCTGGACAACGAGATCATTGACGCGCTCACCATGGAGACTGGGAACTTACCCGATCTCACTGAAGAACAGTCTTCGTCCATTGATGAGTCGACGCGTCGTGACGATTTTTGGTCTGAGTCGCTGTCGGTGGAGTACTTGCATTACTTGAACCGAATTCTGTGCTTGGACCAGGAGGGTGGGGAGGGTCATAGCTTGGAGTCTGAGTGGGAGGCATCTGGGGAGGGGTGTGAACACCTGCACCTTGTACTGAAGTACTGGAACTACTTGGTACTGCCGTACCCGGAGCTCCGCCAGGCTGTGTCATGGGGACAGGTGCGGTGCTACTGCGCCAACTGCCAGCCTGACGCCCCGTCGGCATTAGCTGGTAAGTTCATAAATTATGATTTACGTTAGATTTACGTGAATAAATATATTATTGGTACTTTTCTTTGGTACCGAAATAGTCCGAAAATAGTCGGAAGATCGAGCTAAATTTTGTTCAATTGGGGAGACTTACGTCCAGTAGAAGACTGTTGTAAGCATAACATGATGATGATATTTTGTTCATGTGAGTAGGGCTTCTCTCGAGAAGTAGTTGTTGAAGAAAACTTATGTGTAAGTTGTGCAGAGATTAGATAAAGATTATAGAAATAAATATTAAAATGAGACAGCGTGGCATTCGTAATAATAAGTATAATCTAAGGACACAGGAAGCAGTAATATTTGAATTTGACACTTAGTAACAGTCCCGTTTGTCAACGCATTGCTATTTGTTCAGTTGTAGTAAAAATCGGCTTATGATCACAGGCTGGGTGCGTATCGAGCGTATCGACGGAGTGGGCGCCGCTGTGCGCGGGTTCTGGCACGTGGTGCGCTCAACACTGGGCGCGGCGCAGGTGGCGGGCGGGGAGCGCGGGGAGCACAGCCTGCTGCGGCGCCCGCGCGCGCTCGCCGTAGCGCCCTGCTCGGCACCGCCCTTCGCTGACATGTATGTGTATACAGAGTATATTCAATTCAATTCCTTTATTTCGATCAACAGTTGGATCATACAATACAATAGCATTAAGTACATTAAAAAAAAAATATATAGAAAAATAGGACAAAAACACAACACACAATTTCATTATTACTTACAGATTAATTTGGCAAAGTCAACAAATTTTAATTACAAATTAGAAATAATCATAAATGTTACATAATTCAAAATAATAACTCTTCTAAAAGTTGTTTAATAATTATCCTTTATTCAACATTTTAATATTGTACAACAGAAAAGAGGGACAGTTAATGAACAATAATGTGTTATGATTATTTCATTTCTTCTTTTTTATATGTATGCGCTTCGGTAATATTCGTGTTTCCGAATGAGCACGAACGTCATAGAATAACAGCCCACAAAGGCATGCTGCGGTAGTATCATTTTGTAGTAATACCTATCATTACGCATTTGCATAAAGTTTTATGGAATTGATCTATAATTTTGTAAACATGGTAATATAAAACAGGCAAGTACACCCATGGTTGTACCACGGCCACAGTTCTCTATTAGATCTCATCATTGCGCGTTCGTATTTCCGAAGATAGACAATGGCGCCGATTCTGTTGTTCACAAACTAAACTAAATTTAAGTTCATGCATCTTTTTCTTTCTATTTCATTAAGAAAAGGCCAGAAGATAAATATCAGTTTAGTCCTGTCAAATTAAGATACTCCATAGACAACTTTAGACGAGATTAAAAAATTGACTGCTAAAAATACGTCAATTTACACCAGCCGCTGACTAATTTGACAGGACTAAACTAATATTTATCTTCTGTCCTTGTCTTAATGAAAAAGATGCCTGAACTTAAATTTAGTTTAGTTTGTGAAAACAGAGTCGCCGCCATTGATTCCCGAAGCAGGAATCAATCATGGCTTTCTAAATAGTGTCAGCCCAGAGTAAGGCTGCGTTTCGACCAGAGATGTGCGAGGATGCGTAGCGAGGGATGTGCGTGAAACAAACTAATAACATCGCTTCATTTTCATAGCTAGAACTAAGTTAACGTTGTTATTGGTTAGTTTTACACACATTCCTCGGGACGCATCCTCGCTCATCTCGGGTGGAAACGCAGCCTTAAGCTGCGAGTTATCATTATCACTATTCGTTCCAGTAACGATATCGGAAATCCAAGAAACGACAATCTTTGCGAGATGACTGATAATGGCAAAAATAACTGACTGATAATGACAAAAATTACTGGCGTCTGGACGTTTTTTCATTGGGATGATGATATGAAGAACAGTCCTCTAACCTAGGCACGACAGTGACACGAATTCCTAATGTTAAGGTATTGAAAGTTACTCCACTGACTTCTGTGTGGATATTTCCAGATGGTTCGACGAGGAAGGAAAGCCGCATCACACCGTGCTGGCTATTGAGATCGATGTTGAGTAAGTATTATATCTCTATTCTATTTCGGTCATTCTTATATTTAGGTCGACCATTCTGCCAATGTCTTAAGTGAATTAGAAAAGCAAGTGTGCATAATAAATAATTAAATTTCAACTGTAGGCACTTACAAAAATCTTCGATTGATATAGCTGTACTCAATGTAAATGTTGTGGTGTATAGTGCTCAATCTAAATCTTATTGGCTTAGTACGGGATACAAAATTCTCTATGACGAAATATGGAACTAACATGAAATGTACTGAATTTGTCGAACGTTTGACATCGTCCAGTACTATCGCCTCACGTGGTACTGGTGCTGCCAAAGCGTAAAAAAACGGGACGGCTTTCCCACTATTCGGGCAGCTTGCGTTTCCTTCGATTTTACCGTAATTTTACTAGGAAACTCATATTAAAACTGAACCTGTTTCGTTATTTGTTCAACAATTCCGCGGTCAGTTCGTGGATGGTTGTACCATCCATTACATATTGAGACCTCCCCGGTGCCTCGGAAAGCACGTTAGACCCGGCTGTCATTCGTAGATCTTTGACAGTCCTTACCCAGTCAGAAGCCCAAAAGACAACCAACCAGTCTTACCAAGAAGTATATATCCAGTAACTGGGTTGCAGATGTAGAGGTAAGATAAACAGTCGCTACGTGTAAAATACTGGTATTCAGCTGCAACCGGTTGGATTAGAAGCCGACCCGAAAATAGTTAGGAAAAGGCTAGGCAGACTGAATGAGTTGGACCGCGTACACGAAAAAATATCGCTGAATGCATAACCTCTTCCTTTTTCGAAGTCGGTTAAAATACCAGGAATAAACACGATTTGGCTGTACATCGCACTCACCTCCACAGAGTAGCAACTCGGTCAAGGGTCAATGTTTACGCTTTTACAACAAAATTTTCCATTCACCTTTATTGAAACGATTTAAAAGCTGCATTAGAACTGAACTATGTATTAAAGGGAAATCATTTCTGATTATTTAGAAGACGATAAAGCTCGGGATTTGCCCTGCTAAATTTATTTCTTAAATAATTTTGACATAAAATCTTTTTGTTAGTCTAAAGATAACGCAGATTTTGTACTTTCACACACACAACAAGTATTCGGTAGTTTGGGTAACTATTAAGCCTATTTTTAACACGCTTTTATTAGGTCGACCTAAGGTAACTAATTTAACCATCTTCCAAGGGTCGCAGCGCAATGAAAATTGGCAGCTGTATGTAGTTCTGATGACAATACAATAATATGGTACTGTCGAACAGATCTGATGATGGTGCCGGAAGATATGAACTGCAACTTCTTGATGGAAAATCGTATCATAGCTGTTTTGGATTTCTTAGAAAAGTCTTGTAATGAACTTTGACCACGATTAGGTTTCAAGGTCTGATGATGAAGCCGGAAGATAGGCACTGGCATTCCACGATAGAATATCGTATCATAGTCGTGTTTGCACTTGTGAGAAAGTATTGAATAAGTATTGTAGTGTGTCGGGTCGTCGAGCTCCCTAATATAAGGTCAAGCTCACGATGGCTGATGCATGCGTCGTCTTTTGGAATAAGTTTACCTAAATTGCGCGTCCCTCTGCGCCAGTTATCATCTTCTACCGTAGTGTCGGCCACTGGTCCGCTTAGGTCGATTATTATTAAAGGGTTTTTCAATAGGGACAAGGTATCTTTAACAATCGATGGTGGCCATATTAGATTGTCTATTGGCGCGAATTTATTACAGATATTTCGCGAATTTAGACACAGTCATTAAATGTTCCGCATTTATCAAGATGAGTCGCTATACAGTTGAACAGCGCGTTGAAATGATTAAAGTGTCTTATCTAAAACGAAAACCCGAAGGTTGGATTTTCAATGAATAAGTTATGTTCCTTCTTTCTTGCAGGGGCTCTGACGCCGAAAACGATCGCCTCCTGGCGTTCTTAATATATCTGAAGCCGCACGTGGCATTCGCCGAAGACAACCCACCGAGTCTGGACGAATAAGTCCTCATAATTATATTCATGTGTAACCCTTTCTGAATATCTACTCATCGACAGCACCGTGGACGTATTTATTATAGAAATATAATAATTTATTGATTATAGTGTTGTCCAAAATACAGGTATTAATACTATTCACGGTGCGATATTGTCGAAATTGATATTATTATAAATGTTAGACATTAAGGTACATTAAGATGGTTGTCATAAGTATTAATTACTCATAGTATTTAATTATAGTCATGTGCCCTTAGTTAGGCATTTTATTTTCAATGCAGTGTTTTTTGGTCTTAAAGTTTTATCTTTGTACTACGAGTACTAAAAGATTATCATGGTTAACCTATTAAAGATCGCGGACTCTGACTTCTTCGGTTGAAAAAACCTTAGTAGGCCAAATTTTCTAAATTTTCTTAAAACGAATAAATACGCAATTTTATATTCTATGTGCATCGTGCACTAATAGTAGGTAAAAACAATAAAGTTCTTAATTCACTATATTCTGAGAATTTGCGGTGAGGGGTCATAGTTTGCCATGAGAGATAATGGAAGTCTATTGGTATTTTATTTCGACTATAGGCTATTTTCGTGCTGATTTTTTATGACGCGGTGTTTAACGGGTTAAACGATCCTGTATCGGCCATGATTTAAGTAGAAGGAATGTAGCGTATGGTTGAATGTGTGACCAGGGATGGTAAGTGAGTGTGTTTCAGCTTTTCAACTCGCAAGAATTAGTGTTTAACAGAGGGACTTGTATTATTGTGGTGCTCGTAGGCGATAGGACTGCTGTGCGCAGCAATGGTGAGAATAGTCACCATTTACTGGCTAATGTTGGGCTGGGCTGACTTCGGCAATATCGGTCTGAGGGCGGCTGTACTCGACACGGTGGAAGAATCACTGCATGCGGAAATACTCTTATATGTGGTGGAGGCCATGATGCTTGCGACGGGCGACACAAACGTCGACAAGCTATGGAGTTGGTACTGAACTCTCATAATATCCAAAATTTGGGTATTGCCCCTTGTCGTGAATACATATAAGCCCTAGTGTCGTTTCCGCACGGAACTCGGTAGGTAAAGAATTCGGTGTAGGTACTGGCTTAAGAAAAGCAAAATTAAAAAGAGAACAAAGTTCTAAAAGTATTGTTGGTAGATATGACAATAAAAAATTTGCTGACACCCGTTTTAATGACTGATTCATAATTAAAATTAATGGAATGGCTTTCGCGAGCGGATTTTTGTCACAATTTAAATGTTTAGTGCGGTGTAACTGCAGATTTAATAGTCGGTTCAATATTTGAACCTCACTGGCTTGTGTGGGTCAATGAGCTATTTGAAATGAATATTTACTTTAAGACCAAAACTCACCGTACAGTCTACAACAACTAGTCACTTGATATTTTAACACCTCATGGAATTTATCCTCCACAGGCTATTTTTAGTATTGCAGTCTAAAAGCACATTACTTTCGTGATCTCAGATATTCTTACTTTTTTATTTATTTATACTTGCAGCTGATTATTTAGTGCATTTTAGATATTATAATTGTTTTGTAAGGATGCATTCACAGTAGTTAGGCAGTGATGGGAACACATTAGCTTTCGGTGCTGATAAAACGTTTCAAGTAGTCTTTGGTTAAAGTACGTGGGATTGTGTGGTAGCGAGGGATGAGACTGACCAACTGTGGCTCCACCCTTATTTTACTGTCAATATTTAAAAAAACTGGCCAAGTGCGAGTCGGACTCGCACACGAAGGGTTCTTAAAAAGGGATTAAATAAAAACTCTTTTCTTGAACAACTAATCTGAATCTTTTCTATCATGTTTTAAAAGTCACTTCTATTAGATTTAGTACATGATTTTATTTATTCGCAGCTATTAAAGTAGCAATTTTAAGATTATACTTACGACGTCTCCATAATCATATTAGGTAGCGGGCGACAATTCGCCCAATCATTTGATGTGACGTATAATTATTAAAGATTTCATTGTAATGTTTTCGAACATTGAGTAGAGTGATTCCATAGCTATCCGATAATAGATCGTAGAATTTAAATACCCTGACATTGCTTGTACTATGTGGAAAGCGTTAAACACGCTATAATATGTATGTTGTTTTAATTATGGATCGAGAATCGCAATGCATGTGTAGTATTCATTCAATATTTCTGAGTGTAATAATAATTTTTTGTTGAAATAAAGGATCATCATAATCTGTCTTATTTATTTTAGTAATTAGTGAAACAATGTGAGTCGGAAAGGGAACGTCGCCGAAAGAGTAATTAATTATTGCGTTCATTGCACTGACCTGTATTCAATGATAGAGGTCAGTGGTTCATTGTAATAAATAGCTACTTTTGTTCTACAAGCTCTCAATTTGGCAGCTTTATGTACCAATCATTCAACTTAGACCTTTCCCGACTTACTTTATCTTCCTATGTACCAATAGATTTTTAGAGCCAATTAGCTTTAGTAGGTATTTTTATCTTTGTAGTTAAGAAGATATACATAGTCAATTAGATTTTTTCCTCTACACGTCGGCAGACGCGTCCGCGGCCGTCGACAGATGGATCACCACGAGCCGACCACACGTCTGTTGGTCGTTCAGTCTATGTTAATTCTCGACAGACGCAACTCGTATGCATGCAACATTAAAAAAATGGATGTTGAGAGGTTGAGACCGTAGCTGCCGTAGCCTCAACCGAATCAATTAATTGAAATAATTACATTATTTTAAATAATTGTTTAGGTATAATATACTTAGGTACAACATTTTTATTTATATAGAACTTATTTTTCGGGTTCTCCTTGATAGAACTCAACAAATTTAATGTTTCGTCTGTGCTCATATTAGATTATTTCAGCGAACGAAATTAATAGGTAAACGAGAAAAAACTGAAAGAAGCACGCGTGCACTCTCATTCATGCATCGTCAGACGTGTGGACACACGCCGGGCACTCGCGCTGTAACCCTTTGATCCGTGCCACAAAAACCGACAACAAACGGATTGGTGGCAGATGCATCTGCCGACGACAAAGACCTACCATAGACTAGCAAATTACCCCGTCTACACGTCGGCGGACGCATTAGCAGAACCATCTGCTGATGAATCTGTCGACGTGTAGAGGAAGCTTTAGAATAATTTGAATCAAAGGGCAACATTTAACATTGAGTTACGATAGATTAGCGGAGTCATTTGTTGGAACATTTTACCCAGGGTGTGTGTGCAGCGGATTTTTACCCGGTTTTTTTTTCCATCAACATGGAATCACCCAATGCTGGGTATAGGCTTCCCCTTTTATTCTGCCATACTTTCTGGTTCCGTGCGACTCTAATAATAGTAACCCCATCGCCGTATCTCTACGCGCCATCGCCGTATCTCTACGTTGACGTCGTGGTGGGGCTTGCGCGCTGCGAACTCTAGGCCTATGCCGGAAGTTTACTTTGCCGGAACAGGTCTAAGGTGAGGAGCTAGACCAAGAAATATACAGAAACCCGCAGGGCAGCATTTGGCGAGCTGTTGGGCAGAACCGACCCCACGGATCCTATCTCCTCGAAGAAGTATAATATTGTTCCTCACCTCTGGCTTGTCTTTATGGCCGGCTGGAGTGAAAAATGACGAGGAACAGAGCTCCCACCTCATACTTGTCTTTATTGGCCGGCTTGAGTGGAGATTCGCGAAAGCAAACGTGCTCGGAGGAAGGAAGTATTCCAGCAAGATGCTGGTAGGGATCTTGACCGTACTTCTGGGATTGTCCGCACACCTCAGGACATGTTGCCCCCTTATCGCTACGTCACTATGTGCTGGCGACCGTTTCCGGGGGCCCTTTAGTGAGTGTGCAAGTCATTCCCCCGCCATTTTATCCGTGTATACGTGTATATAGGGTGTGGCGTAAATAGTGGTCCACTGTTAAGGATTCGATATAGGTACCAGATAATTTACAATTTTAACCATTTTAGTAGTAATTTTTTTTTTTACAAAAATCGCTCTTGAATTTGCATGATAAGTAAAAAATTAGGGTTAATAAAATAGAGAACTAACTTTTTCTTCAAAAGCTTTAAATTTACACAAAAAACCATAATTTTACACGATAGCTCTAGACTTTAGCAGTAATTAACAAAAATCAAAATGACAAAATTATGGTTTTTGTTGAGCCTACAACCAAATTTGTAACAAAAGGTAGAAATTTCGTAAATAAAAAACAAAAAATATATATTTTCGGAACCATTGGGTAAAAATGGTTAAAATTGTAATATGTTATAGTATATTATCTGGTTTATCGAATCCATAACGGTGGACCACTATTTACGCCACACCCTGTATAAAACATCGATCAGACAGGGGTCATAGTTCTTGGTAACCAGTTCACTTTAGCCACCCAAACCAATAGTCCAACTTTTTATTTTTCCATATCCTACAATAGTCCTACACCAACCGAGGGTTATCCTTGGGTGCACTTGCATAGTGCGTACAGGGATAATCGTCGGTTGGTGCTGCATTTCATTAAAATTTCCTAAAGGGCCTCTGCGAGTTGGCTTCGGCCCCTCGTACGCCTACCAAAGCATGGGGTCCCGCTCATGGTCCCGAGCATAGATATCGTGGTCCCTAGATATGTAAAATAAAAATAAAATTATAATAACCCAGGTACCTAAATAAAATGGGAATCAATTCGTGGCGCAACTGCGCACATAATGAAAAGCAGTTTTTGATAAAAATGATCTTATATTGATGTTTCAATGATTTACAACAATACGATTGTATCCAAAAACGCTACTAACTAGGTATACTTAACTTTAAATTAAATTATCACTGTCCGTTTCGTAGTCACATCTAAGTGCGATTCGATACAGTATTAGTACATTAAATACACTAACAGCCGCAGTTATAGTTCCTACAGATAATAATACAATTGTTTAGTAATATTATTAATAAAAATCGAATGGTTTCTGCTCGGCGGCTTGGAACTGCGGCTCAGAATAAATATGAAAGACTAAAGTGTAACAAACTGTGTTACCTGCAGGCTTTAAATTAAGTAATATAAGGGGAGCTTCTGATGTACAAGATTGCATAATACTTATACACTGTGTATGTTACCCGTCAAATATCTAATGTTCTGTGCTCAGTCTAAAGTCTCACCAAAATCTAGTGTCTCGTGACGTAGCATGTGATTGAAGAGTATATATATACTATCTATAAACACAATTCAGCTAATCTATTTACAAGTTTAACAACATCGAAATATCAGGTGACATCTAAACATCCAACTTAACACCCACAATCTTGCACTGACCGTAGGGTACAATAGGTGTAGGTACATCGACCCAGCACTGTCGAGCTATAGGTACTTAAGTACCTACTATAGAATAAAATTGTTTACATAAATAATGACCGAAAATACGTCTAATAATTCGCATTACGTTATAAATGTTTCTAGGTTTAAGTACAGAAATTTATAAATTTTTGTCGAATATTCATTTTGTCGTGTGTGTGGCTCGAGTAGCTCGTCAGGTAGGCGTAGCATGTCTTCCATGTGGTGCATGGAAGCGTTCGAGAGGCGAGCGGTGGTGCGGTGTGGTACTACCATACTTTGCACTTGTTGTTGGGGTTCATCGGCGAGCCGGCGGGGCACTTGAAGTCGTCCGCGAATTCCTCCATGTTGGACATGGGGCCGACGACGCGGAAGCGGCCGGGCGCGTGGAACCCGGTCGTGATGCGCAGCTTGATGGCCTCGTTCCGGTACACCGCGCACCAGGTGTTGGCCGCGCTCAGCCAGAACAGCTGCGAAAAACCGACAGTTGCACTTATCTAACCGCTCTGTTGCGTTGCGATATCCATGACTGGCTTTTAGGTAATCTAGTGTTAACTAATACTCAATTAAGCAAAAACTATTTTGAAGATCGATTTCAGTTTGCAATTGTTACATCTGTGATCTCTTATGAACTGAACTATCGATTACACAGTGTTTTATCATTTTAGTTTTTGTTACAGCAAATAAATGTTACAAGATAAATATTTGAAATCAAATTGGTAAGACATAGAATGAAATTGTGTGAACCTGTTTAGGTGTGTATTTCTCAAGTCCGGGCAGCCGCGCCTCGTCGCCGTGTCGTTGGGTCCACGCCTGGTACGCGTAGTAAGCTTCCTTGATGCCACCGTTGTCCGCTATGTTCTCACCCTGGGTGTTCACTCCGTTCAGCTGGGAAAATGGCTTATGTTCAGACACCTATATTTTATATTTACATAGCTTATATGAGAATAGCAATGATATTGCATCAGAAACTAACACCCGCTTTCTGAAAGTCTCGTATTCTCGTTTTTGTTCATCAACAAAGACTTAAACTTGTGTCCAGTGATTTGATTGGTTGTTGTTATATCAGGCAACCAATCACAGCAATACTTACTTAACATTAATTTGACAGTTTGTAAGTATTTTGTAACATAAGTAGTAGGATTTTTTTTGTGATTGGCTCATCAGAATCTGGGTGTTAAAAATCTACATAATCAGACTAGAGGTTATTTTCTTAAATGTTAAATTGTAATATACCTTGAGTCCAACTTCATCGACGGTGTAGTTAGAATACTGATCAATAATACATTTGGCTTTCTCTAGGTACTTCTGCTTGGTCGTCTCCTGCCACCAGTCCACTAGATTTCCATTCCTGTCGAATTGGCGACCCTAAAACATAATTTATGGTTAGTCTTAAGGCAAGTCAGCGAAACAAATACAAGAACTGTATATCATGCATAAAAGAAAATAATCTTGTAAACCATTATCTTCGGTCATTACATGTAACAATTGCACAAAAAGATAAAATACGTAGGAACCTATTCTTTTCATTTTTAGGGTTCCGTAGTCAACTAGGAACCCTTATAGTTTCGCCATGTCTGTCTGTCCGTCTGTCTGTCCGTCCTCGCTTAATCTCTGTGACCGTTAGCACTAGAAAGCTGAAATTTTGTAGGAGTACGTATATCAGTTACGCCGACAAAGTGGTAAAATAAAATTTTGGAAAATATTTTTTTTTAGGGTGTCTCCCCTACATGTGAAGTGGGGATGAATATTTTTTTCATCATCTACCCCATCGTGTGGGGTATCGTTGAATAGGTCTTCTAAAATGGCTTAGGGGTTGCTAAAATTATTTTTCGATTTAATGCTCCATTTACGAAATATTAAAGTTTAAAGTGCAAATTTTTGTTCCAGTAGGGCGTCCCCCCCCCTCTAAAAGCTAAACTACGGGCTTGAAAAATCTGGAAAAATTATCGATGATAGTGCATTTCATGAAATTTAAAGGAAAAGTATAGCGGTTAAGATAACTTTATTAGTTTAGCAGTAATAGTCGTTGAACTTGGGTGTTGGATAATTTTGTACCAAATACAAAATCCTTAGCATTAATCCTTTAAAGTGACTAAGATAAAGTAGTTGCTTGTTTATAATGGGTAAATACTTGCATTGAAAACCAAAATATGTTGTTTTTTTTTACCTATTCAGAATAAAGAACAACGGAATCGTACTACATTGTGATAACGGGCTACTACGGAACCCTACACTGTGCGTGGCCCGACACGCACTTGGCCGGTTTTTACAGGTTTCTTTCAGCTAGACTTGCTTGCAACTTTTTTTCGTGTCGACGGTACTTTGACTTTTAAATTAAACGTTAGATAATACTTGCCTGATCATCGAATCCGTGGGTAATTTCGTGTCCGATGACGAACCCGATGGCTCCGTAGTTCATGTAGGCGGGACGCTTGGCGGAGAAGAATGCACCTTGCAGAATACCAGCGGGGAATTCTGTTCAGATACACAAACAACATTAAAACGTGTTCCGTGAAATGTAGTTTCCAAAAAAATAATTGATAATTTTATACCCATTAAGAGAATGAGTCGCAGCAACAACTTTTTTTTGTTTAACCTATTCTGTCACACTGCTGGCTCCCCCAAGTCCTTCCAGGGACTCTTTTCCCGCAACTAGGTACCTAGGTACTTATTTTACTAAAATGAGATAGGTCCTTCTATCACCAATCCGTTTGCCAAGCATGGTGATGATGTCAACATGAGGTCAGTTGAGATGACTTGCTGAGTATAACTGCATCTCAACTGAACTCATGTTTAGCAGTGGATAGCATTGATTTGGTGGAGTCGGTCCCGCTGCTACCCTGCTGACTGGCTAATATTTCTACCACGTTGTACCCTGTTGTACCTACATAGGTAAACTATTTTCGATCACACCTTCACGAGAATATATAGTAGTTTGTACATGATCATGTTTTTCGGCAAAATTTGTCTCATCAAGAACGACTAAGAGGTTTTTGGGGCGTAAATTGGAACTAATTCCACCATCTTGTTTTTTCAATACAATTTCTTTGACAATTTCACAAATGTTTACTAACGACGACCTTTGTTAGGGCTTTTACCAAAGTCAGATATCTTTCATTCACGGAATAAATTTGACATCTGACAGTTTAGTATGGAAAAACTGTAAAAAATTCAAAATTTTAATCTCAGTTGTATAAAAGTTTGGTGGAATGGTCATGGTCATTTAGGCGCCAAAAGATACTGTTAGCACTGTAGGTTAACTTACGGATGCTGTTTTCAATAGACGAGTAGAACGCGTTGACGATGGCGGGGCGGCCGTGGGTCACCCAGTCGGTCTTGTTCACGGGCTCACGAAGTTTGCCGAACAGGTACTCCGTTCCGAACAGGGTCAGGTTCAGGACTGACTCCATCAGTTTCTCCGATGACATTTCCAGCTTAAAAGAGATTTTTATTTATATTTCTGTAATCTTTTTTCCGTTATTGATGGACTCTACTGATCTAAAAAACTAGCCATAATTTAAAAAGAAAAAGGTTTACCTAAAATGATGATCTATAGGTTAAGCTACCTTTGACATTTAATGGGCCTAGCAAGAACTCGTAGAGTACTTAAACGTTACGTAAATTCCAACATAATATTTATGTTGGAATTTACGTAACTTCTACTTATCGTACTTCTATGGATCTACGGGTGATCCGTGATAGGTATACCTATTTTGCTGGTAGCGAAATTTACACCAAAATACTATAGGATAGTTGCAATTTCGATACAAAATCCTTCATATTCACGTAACGCATTCGTGCTATAAAGCTTACCCCCTCATAGAATTTGGTAAGTTTGTCATTGTCCAACATCTCAGCGGGGTAGGCGATGTGCGAGGCCATGGAGTCAGCTTTCTCCAGCGCAGCCTTACGAGTCTTCTCGTCCATCCAATCGACCTGGTTCAACGTCTTGCGAAATTGTTGTCTAAGGGGAAAATTACCATTCTTTTACAGTTATTTCATAGTTTAAATCGAAAGCTTAATGTTAAGGACAAAAAAGAAAACAAATCATGAAGATTGGTTCAGTAGTTTTAGAGATAATACGTACCTACGTCGAATACAGACAACTCCTTTTCAGAAGTAGATGATAACTGATCTGACGAAACATGGGAGAGATGATCGATTGTGGGATGATCTAGGAGTCAATTTAATCCTACCAGGTCATTAGTCGGCATAATACCTACTACTAACGACTTTGTTTTAAATTATTTCTGCTGTTCAGGATGTTATTATTCATTATTTATGTCAGGTGCATCATTTAGTACCTACGTACCTAAGTACAGAAAATACTTAAAATAGGTAGATTACTAGGTATGAGCATAATACAATAAGTAAAAATTGTTGCTCAGCTCTGTCAATCTGTTTTCGCTTCTATTGCAAACACCAATAACTTTATTTTACTATGGGCACTTTAAAATGCATTCATTGCCTACGATGGTCATTTATAAATCTATCTATTCGTATATAAAATTCAAAGTCCAGACTGACTGATATATCAACGCACAGCCTAAACCGCTGGTCCTAGAGACATGCAATTTTGAGGGGTGTTCTTTGTGAAGAGTAGGTATTCAGTAAGAAAGGGTTTTCGAAATTCCACCCCTAAGAAGGTGAATGGGGAGGGTGAAATTTCACGCGGACGAAGTTGCGGGCCGAAGCTAGTTATGATATAAGTGCATAGGTACATTACCTGATATCGTTCACCATTTCCAATGCATTAGCTTTCGAGTTCTCATTGAAATATTTCCTTATGTAGAGGGCGCCCACAGCAATCGACATACTGAAATAAACGCAACACTAGATTATTTTGATTTCGGTAGATATTTTGCAAAACTAACTTACCTTCTTTTGTGGTTTTTAATGTAGAAATAAGAATTAAATACTTAGTATTCCTGGTAAGTTAGGTACCGTCTTAACGTGATGACTAAAATAGTTTGTGCTAACACAAAAAAAAAAAATTCAAAACACACATGGGATGTTAATGTGTGGTTTGAATTTTTTATAGGTACCTACCTACCTAGTTTTTTTTTCCAAAAACGTACCCAATTATAACAATTCAGCTATTAAGAAGTGCCTGAAATGCTTATTAATTTCTTTGACCAACGCGAACGTTCAAAAAGAATAACCTATTAGGTTTAAAGGAAGTTGCCACCATCCTATACTTAGTTATTTGTAAAAGTCCAGTTCTATGTAGTTGTGCGTACCAAATACAAAAACTTGGTATGGCTCAAACTTCCAAAATCTCTCGTCTAGTCATCCTGACACAGACAACATTCTCGCTGGATGAAATTAACTAAAACTGAATGGCTGAAATTAAGTCCGGAATGGTTGTCCGAAACGGGATCGGATGCATCTGTTTATAGCAACTTACTGCTAATCAAGTTGTGTCAAACTCAAACCGTGATCGCGTGACACGCGCAAACATAGTTTGTTGTGTCAAGAACATCATATGTTATTACGTATGTGCGTTAGATACTATGGTTAGATAGGTTACTAGAAAATGGTCGACAATGTACTGACCAGTCAGAATTATTGCGACGTGCCACTTTCTACAACTGGCGAAAATTCAGGACTGATAAAATCCCCTTGAAACGTTATTTTCAGTTCGTTCAAGTCTTTTGTTCTGAACAAGTCATAAGCAAACTCTGAAAAACTCGTAAGAGTACTTTATTGGTAAGCTAAAACTAAAAGCTAACCGAAACTTAGATTATGTTTGAATTATGATTCTTACTGTTTAGAGTAAAGGCAAGTAAGAAAGAAGTTTCTGGTAACGAACTTGACCAGCTACTCTGTAACGAGAGGTGAGAGAGAACTCGTCATACCTAACACTGGTGGTATCAGCGCACTCCTTCCAGCGGCTCTCCCTCTCCGTCTTCCCCGAGAGTGCGGTGACGTATGCTAGCTGGCGCCTGCGTAGGTTGTCAGTCAGGTACGACACCGATGCGCCCGCGACACGCCACATCACGTAGTTCGCTTGAACACGCTTCGGAGTGCTTTCCAGAAGAACCTTTGGGTAATACAAAATGTTTTTATTTTCACGGGATTTCGATTTCGAACGGCTTACAAACAAATGGCTCTGAATCTATTTTCCGCCTACAACAAGACACGTGCCATGTTGCAGGGACACTTGTTCTGGTTCGATGAGCGAAACCTGTCGATCGATGTCATCGGCCGTTCAGATCGCTCCAGTGTCATGCAACATTTTACGTTGATCGATGCGTGTGAAACGAAATGATATTTATTTTGTATTTATACCAACCAACTTTGTACCTACCATATCCGACGAATTAATGTCTTTGTTTCTTTGTCTCAATATTTTAAAACTACTGACTGATGGAATTGACCAAACTTTGTTGTCTCTAAACCATTTTGGCAAACGTTCGTATCGATTGATGAACGATCTGTCATCAATCAATGGTCAATCTCAGTACCTACCTACTCTCCCAATTGCACTTTTATCTAGGTATCTACCATGCATATAGATATATGTATTGTGCAGCGAAACGGGGAGAAATAGAAGGTAATTTATCGAAGAAGGCTTCATGCGCAATTCGTGTCCTCTGCGACATAAACCTGCCCCTTTTCGCTGCACATAAAGTAATTTAATAAAGCTCTATTCAAGTGTTACGGACCTTTGCCCCGAGCTCGAGAAAACTTAATTACCTGTGACTAGTAGCTACTGGCTTACTTTCCTCACTAATTGAATTACCTCCATAATTCTATTAATAAAATATGATTACGTGTTATTTCCATCTGACCTTTACGTACGTAACATGGTTTGATGCTAAAGCATCGTGGAGCTCAACTTCCCCTGATCCTTTAGCCAGATCGTATGTGTTGTTCGTCGTGTGTATCGTTTTATACATAGTAGACCGGTGCCTATAAATAAAACAGTCGGTTTCCGAGTCTGTATGTTTGACCGCGATCTTCTAAACTATGGGGTTTTGATGCTGTAAAACCATCATTTAGCGAATTTGATCTTGAAGGTTTCTGTGTTTAACACATTAATATTATACAAATATACAGGGTTACTTTTCAAAGACCATCCAAATTTTTACAAGGCCGTTGTGTCCATCTACTTTATTATTAGTAGAAGCTACTCAAAGCTTTGATGTAAATAAATGGTAAAGTTAGTTTTGTGTTCTAACCATGAATATAAACAACTTTCACTATGGCACCAACTCTGAAATCACGAAGAAAAAATTAAGCTGTTTCATACATTTTGGTCAAGTAGGTATTGAAGTTTTGTATGAAACAGCTGTTTTTTTTTCTTGATTTCTGTGTTGGTCCCATAGTGAAAGTTGTTTATATTCATGGGTAGAACACCATGTAAAAATTTCGATGGTCTTTGAAAAGTAACCCTGTATAACACACGTCTACAGGATGGTGTATAATAAAGCAGACTGCCCAGTTTGTCTAACCGCGACTGCTGAGCGTGGGGGTCCTGAGTTCCATTCCCGGGTCAGGCAAAGTGTTATTGGATTTCCCATTCGGAATTTCTTAGTAACAGCACCGAGTTTAGAAGTCTGCGGCGTGATACCCCCGTGCCTCGGAAAGCACGTTAAGCGGTTGTTCCTGCGCCTGATCTCTCTCCGGTCGTGTTAGATTGCAGTCTCATGGGACAATGAGATTAAAGGAAGAGACAGTGCACCCCGTGTCTGCGCACACACTTGTGCACTTTTGTATCTCCCGCGCCGATGTCTAGTCTTCGCTGGGATTGGCCGCCGTGGCAGAAATTCGGTCTGGAGGACTTTCATAATACAGGAAATCAAAAAAAAAAATATGATGATGAAGTGAAATGGTTAAATTGTCGCCTTTCACCTGTCGGTTTTATTAAATACTCCTGGTCTGCATATACCCTTATAATTTCACCACAAAGTACCTACCTGCCAACAGAAGACCTTCAGAAACAAATAGTAGCTTTTCTGTAAAGTAAACTTAAAATAATACAGTAGGTACAGATAGGATACAAACCTCGAGATCAGAAATGTATTTGGGTACGCTGACGATGGTTACTTCCTCAGGGCCGATTGTTACATGGGGAGCGAGCAGACGGTTAATGTACTCCAACCATGGAATCCTGTGAAAACATGTTACTATTAAATAAGAGGGTCTGTGTAGTGCCGGACTTAAAGAATAGCACCACCCCTTACTTCCCGTGGGTGTCGTAAAAGGCGACTAAGGGTCGTACCGGAGAATGGGCAGCAGCGTTCTCTATGTATTCCACCATCATACCATACTGCGATCGCCAACCCGCCTGCCAAGCGTGGCGATTATGGCAAACCCTCCCAAAATTGGGGGAGGCCTATGTCCAGCAGTGGACGTCTATCGGCTGAAACGACGATGATTAACTATGATACGTATACTTTTTTAATTAAGAATGTATAGGAAATAACGAAGCTAGCTTTTGGATCATGAGCCTATTACAGTGAGGCATAGTTGTGGACACGGCACACTGACCAGGGGGCCTAAAAAGGCCACTTTGGAGAATCATAAAAGGATAACATTATGAATTATAATATGGCGAAGACAGTCCGTGTTTTTCTTTTTTTCTCTGCAGTACGTAAGGATAATCAAAGAGATTGGGATTGGATTTGGATCGTTTTGATTGGTACTTTAGCACAGACAAAAATAACTGAAAAATCCTTCACCAATGGGATTTGATACCATTAACTTATCAGTTAACTGCCCATTATGATTCATAATGTTATCGTTTTATGATTCTGCCAAAGTGGCCTTTTTAGGCCCCCACGACTTCACTCCAGCACCTTAATTGTGTAACACATTATCAATCTCAATCTGAATCATTTTGAAGCTAACCCATTGCTATATGTTCCATGCTTAAGTTCGAAAAATTTGTCTGCTCAAAAACGTAAAAAACGCAATGAATATTGTTGAATTGTCAAAATAATAGTACATTAAGATACATGTGTGCTATGTTGATCATTATGCTCGAGGCGGTATTATTCGCGCGAGCCGCACGCGAGCGCGATAAGAAAGCCAAAAGTCTAATGATCAATGCACACGCGTTTCATACGACGTTTTTCAACACGCGAGGGAAAAAACAGACTTGTATTGTTAAATATTAACTTGTTTGGAAAATGGCGCGCTAGTTTTGTTTTTCCGCGCGCCGTGCTAGCCAGCACTAGCGATGCGCGCGCAGGTATAAATAAAAGCACTCACTCTCATTTTAAATATATTAGTCTATGGCACTGACAAAACCTCTAAACAGCCTATAGAAAAAATATAATAAATACAAAATAATGTTTAGACTGATCTTAGTGTTGTCGTATGTCAAATTGTAGTTTAGTTAGTATGGAATTAGAAAGTACTATTGGCATAGAGAAATATACATTAGTTCAGTGAGAATCCGCAATAACAGAACGCCAGTCAGGGTCTTTTTCGTTTGGTTTCGGAAGGGACCACGGACAATTTAAGGTGGATAATTAAAATTTTCTTACGTTTTTTTGTAATTTGCAGGTCAGTATCAGATTCGCGACTATAATATATAACATGGGCGTAGCCAGGGGGAGGGTTTTGGGGGTTCAAACCCCCCCCGAAAAGTTCAGATATTAACATTTATAGAATTAATATATAGCATATCTCATCTACATACGACTAAAAGTATGTACATAAAATAACCCTTTTTTTTGCGGATGGGAAATCATCAAATGACTCCTCCCGCTCTGGGTGGAGCGGAAGGGAGTGTCAGACTCTTACTGACTAAAACCCACCCGTGTTCCTTCCCTTAGCCCTTTATGTTCCAGGCCAGCGGTAACCCTTTCGGACAATCCCGCTGACCCGGCGGGCTTCGGCCCTAAGGGGCCCCTCCTCGATGCTGACATCTCCTCGAGGCGCGCGTGGAACACGTACGCGCCGTCCGGCACGGGCCTGGTCCTGATCGGACGGTGAGCTACCCATTACTCTCCGCCCGCAGGCCCGAGCCTACGGTGGCCGGGAGTCGTCACGCGGCTCCCGACGCCTGGGGCGTCCCCCGCGGCGGCTGAGACGGAAGGCTCTCTCCCTGAACCGTCCCGCCACCTCCTTCGCTAGCATGACTGCTTCGCAGAAGGAGGTGACTGCCTCCCACTCTCTCTCGCCCCGGACCATGGCTTGCACCAGGGCCGGACGCGGGAGGTCGCCGTCGCTGCCGATCGCCTCTACGAGGACACGGCGGTGCTCCGCCCGAGCGGGGCAGACCTCCACCGTGTGCTCCACCATGTCCTCTGGGCGATCCTGGCTATGGTGGCACCCGGGCGTTTCCTCCCGCCTGATGATGTGCAAGAACCTCCCGAAACTTCCGTGTTCGGTGTAAAATAACCCTTATACAGGGTTATTGGTAAAACATTAACAATCTTAAGAGGTCATTGAACTCATCATTATGGACAACTTTTACCATGGGACCAAACCTGAAATCGCAAAAAAAAAATCAGCTATTCCCCACATTTTGACGAGTTATACGAACATTAATGTAGGGAACAACTGATTTTTTTTCGCGATTTCAGTTTTGGCCCCATACCTACTTAGTAAAAGTTGTTCATAATGATGAGTACAATGACCTCTTAAGAGGTAGTTAATGTTTTACCAATAACCCTGTATAAGGGTTATTTTATGTACTTTTAGTCGTTTTATTTTCTTGAACCCCCCCCGATACTAAAACCTGGCTACGCCCGTGATATATAATTATGTATTTATATAATTATAGTCATTAGAATAGAATCTTTCAAGTTAGATTTTTTCCCTAAGAACTTTTCCATAAGAAAGATGTATTAATGATTCGAATGATTATATAATTCTGTAAAGACGTACCTGTTAGTCGCAAATCATATTTTGATCAAGATACAACCTGACAATGACCCGGAAATTGCAAAAAACCTAAGAAAATTTGAATCTACCACTGCGCTTTCACCTTAAATTGTCCGTGGTCCCTGCGCATTCACCTTAAGGTAAATAAATATTACTTAGTTAATTTTGGACCAAGGACAATACAGACTACATATTACAAAAAAAAAGTGAATAGTTGTCTGTGGAACACTTGTGGATTAAAATAAAGAAAAAGCACGCGTTTTTAATACACTGCATTATGGACCTAAAAGCGGTTCAATAAGAGCCACTTTACGAGCAAGTGTGTTGAAAAAACCATTGCTAGATAGTGTGTTACGCAGTTACCGTGCGGGTCCTAAGTATCTACATATCACATTTTTTTTGCTAGATTAAAGAATATGAGATTATTAATAAAGCGGGATGAGCTGGACTCCTTCAACAAGAACTGGTCCTTAGCAGCTTTGAACAGAGAGAAGTGGAAAGAGAGTAGGGAGGCCTTTGCCCTGCAGTGGGACATCACAGGCTAATAATAATAATAAAGAATAAGTTGAGTTAAGTATTATGAGCTTTTATAATTTTGGGTGGCTTTCTAAGAATAAATGACAGGTCTTGGCGATTCAAATAGGTGGGTATGTGGAAATATGGCTCCCCGCTTTAGAGTCGGTTACATTTTTCGAATCGGTAGAACCAACAGATTCAAAAACATATTGCGTGTATGGGTAGGTATTGTGTGTACGTATATCAAGTTGCCAACGTCATTCATTATGATCACGAACAATGGAATACGTGGTCATGCAACTATTCAGCGCTAACGCAACAGAAGATACGACGCGTATTCTAAAATATATTGTTATTTTTCTTAACTATTGACACTGCTTAAGTTACTTAGGGCTGATTTTTCCATCATCTGATAACTTTAATCGAGGAATAATTTTGACATTTTGACAGTTATTTCATACAAAAACTGTCAAACGTCAGTTTTATTTTTCGAATAAAAGTTAAGTATCTGGCGATCAAAAAATCAACCCTTACCAAGCTAAGCAACAGCAGCAGCAGTTATTTGCAGCTAAGCTTTCGCTTTTAGCTATAAAATCGCCCATTGTTTCACCCTATGTAAAATTTCTACATTTATATATGTAAATTTTTATGGTGTACCTACATAATAAAGAGTATTCTATTCTAGAAACGAAAATGGTATAATAACCATTTAGCCATACGTACTTGGGGAACTTCTGTGTTAGCTCGGCAATGGTCATCGGATTGTACAGGCTAGTGGCATTACGACGTTTTTCCAGAGGCAAGGAAATCTGTGAAAGCAATCAATAAGGTTTTTCGTCATCTCCATGATTCTTGGACTTGGCTTGTTAACTGAAACACCCACAACGCCTTTCGATTGACATCTTCGGCCAAGGTGCCAACGAAATTAGGTCAAATACGACAAATATCAAGACCTTGGACGATAACTGCCATGGTCGACTAGACGATTATTATAAAGTTATGTATACAAACGCCTTCGTAGAATTTTGTTAAAAAAAGTTATCGAAGCTTATTAAAATTCTCTCCTAAATTCACATAAAGCTCGTTAGGTTTTATCGACGGGCTTATCAGAAACGGTCGTTCTGTTTACTGATACTACTGAAGTGTTTTCCATGGATGTCTCTGTGACTTACATTGGCAAGTTTCATTTCGAACTGCAGCGACTCCTTAAGGTCCACCTCGGCGCGGGCGCGGTCAGCTCCCAGTAAAGTGGCGATGTCAACCATGTACTCGTAGTAGGCTTGCACGAGTTTATCGCTAAATCCACGGTTCAGGTACTCCCGGCTCAAACCTAGAGACGCCTGGTCCAGCTGTTAGAAAACATTCACTTAGCAGTTGTATTACACAATCAATTTAATAAACACATTCGCGTGATAAAGAACAATTCGCTGAGCAAAAATCAATTCGCTGTAAAGGTAGCTGCTATTCTTAGGTAATATTAACGGGCGAGCACATTACTGTGGTTATGTGGTAACACATAACAAGCACTCACAAAAAAATGGACCTACTCCAATTACAAGGTCGGCCGACCGGATAAGAATAACCTAAAAGAAGTGACGAAGCTGATACTTTTAGGTTCTTACATCGATGATGCGCTTGGTGGAGTTTTTCACGTCGACGCTGATGGAGAAGTCGAGGAAATAATCCACGGAGTATCCAGCGCCTCTGAAGTTATAGACGGACTTTTCCCAGGAGAAAGACTTCTCATCCCATGAGTCACCGTCGAGCACTGGCCAGCCGCCGAGCCTCTTCACCATGTCCAGGAGTGGCTGCACACCGCGAGATTCGATGGCAGCTAAAGACATAGATCACAACATACAGATTAGACACAGACAAAAACAACACAGTAGCAGCGGCGGCCCTAGAATTTTTTTTAGGTGGTGCAAAATCTTAAGGTGGTGCCCCTTTCTTTAGGTAGGTGCGGTCACCTGCAAAAGTGAATGGATACCCTAATGGCTATTTTCCTGTGAACGTTTGAGTTCAAGTTTTCTAAAATAAACTAGATGGCGTTGGTTTCTTCACAACTGTGACTAATTTACGAAACGTAAGTAAGCAGTTGGGAAGAAACGAATTGAGAAAGGAGTTACACAGCTAATATATTTATCTAACTATTACATTACATTTGCTAGCTTAAGAAAAAATAATAAAAGAAACCGATAGGAATAATTAAGTATGCGCATTGGCGCCCTCATCGTTTGTTTGGTTATTTCTTACTTACTACTAATAAATTGATATTCAATTTTAACATAGTAGGTTAATAGTTAGAAACAACATTTTTTTAAATTTAATATTACCTAATTATAAATTGTTTGAATGTTTGAAGAGACAAAAAGAAACTACAAAAATATTTTGTCATTAAAAGCAAAGCAACGCCATCTAGTAACAGTATAATGAAATTTTGTTAGTCGTTAACTGGTTTTACGCTAGATGGCGTCATTTCTAGCTTCACACGATTATATTTCTGAAGTATCCATGCACTTTTGCAGCCATACTGTACATCCTACCATGTTCCTATGATATATTATGCATAATTATGGATTATTAATTATTATTATGCTTGCTTGTGGACGATCGTGTTTATAATAATTAACTAACTAGTAGTAACTTACTATAAAGCCAATCGTCAAGGCGCTTCAACCGAAATGCGACCACCAGTGGTGCTCGCATTTCGGTTGATTTTAGCGCCTCTCCTCACAGTAGACCTAATTTATATGAGACAATTTGCCGTCAGGGTATTTTATGTTATTTGATGGCAAATAAGCAGTGTCGACCTGACAAAAATTGGTCACCAAAGCCTAAGGACGGGTGAATATCAGAGGCTTCGTAAGTGCGTAACGCAAAGTTATTTCAGTTTTGTTTCCGAGATAACAACCAGAGGCAAATTTTAAATGTCGGTTCCTGTATTTGCTCCGGCACTCCTACCCTTCAATCCGGAACACAGTTACTTACATTACTGGGCGTTAGAAATAAGTTCTTAAAGAAAGTTATATTATTTTAATTTCGATTGAGTGCGTACAGTCACGGGCACTAGTCAACACTTTGCAACTTTTAATTGCGATTTTTTTACGAAATAACGAATGCAACGTTGAAATACGACACTCTACATAAACCTACTGGTTCGAAAATACATACTATGTTCCTTATAATATAAAATTTCCATAAAAAAAAGAAAAAAATCGCCTTTGAATAAAGCCAAGTATACCAAGTATAGCCATATACTTATGCTCGTGACACTTGCATAAGAAATAGAAAAAGAAGATAAGAAGAAGAGAAAAGAACAGAAGTATATCGTGAATTCGACTGCGTCCCAAGATTCATCCTACTCTATAAAGAATACTATGAATAGTAATAATGTTGACGCAACAAAAAGCGTTGGTCGCTTTTTACTATCACAGTGAAAATATTTGCGTGCTCCGAGTAACAGCGCAACGACACTAGTGGACATTCACTTAGTATGCTATAAGTGTACAGGTCGGACTTAAAACTTTTGCTATCCTTGTTAGGAACCATTTCGTCGTTCAGTTCCAGTCTGTTCTAATTTAGATTATTTAAGCAACTGAGGAATTACTAACTCAACCAAAATAGTCCATCCCACTACTTTCCCTACACATATTACGTCACTTTTTTACCCGACTGCGTCAGAAAGAGGGTTATGTTTTTCGAGTGTATGTATTTTCCACTTAGGTAGGTACTTCTCTTTTTGTTTTATTGTTTTTAATACCTATATGTGTTTACCATTGAGTTTTATGTTATGCCGTTTAACCCTTTACATTTACTAATTAACTGATTATGTTTACATGTACATACCGCATGGTTGCCCCTGGTGATCTGCTGTTTAGGTATTCCTAGTGCAGACAATAGTCTCTCACAAAATAGTGCCGATAGTTTTTAAGGTTGTCTAAATTAATATGATGGCAATGTTTGTGAAGAGAAATTAAATTATTAGAATTTGTTCTAGCTCAATCACTCATAACTTAGGCTGTACATCACTATTGTGCAAATAACGGAAGCAAGATCATTTACTTAGTTCACTTTCACTCACATTTTATTCCACAACAGGTTTAAGCAACAGTTAAATAATAATTGTCGTAATTAAGTTCATTATATCCTGCGCTAGGTTCAAACACGCGATGTACAGACGTCAGCACATCAACCTACTACAATCTGTCAAATTTCTTTAATAGATTTTCAACTTTATCGCTACAGCTTATGGTTCAAAGTTGATTGGGAAAATTTGATAGTTTCGGGTAGCTTGATGTGCTGGCGCCTGTACCTACCAAGCGATTGCGTTCATTTGTCTAGGTAAGTACTTGGTTAATATTTGAACATAATCCTTTTTACAGAATTATGCTTGTTTTAAGACCATATTTACTGTACATTATATGTATCTTTTTACGAGATGCTGTGTAAAATTGCAATAAAAATATCGGAGCAACGTAGGTCGTTATATCAGTAAGGTAGGTAGTAGGTACCTATTTCTGATCAACAAATTATACAGAACAACAACGAGCTGCAAAAACAAATTCATAAAAAGTTCCGGAAGCTTTTATATTAGAAAAAATATTTCTTAAACACTACTTTAGAAGTATTATAAATTCAAAATGTAATAACAATCGGGACCCGCCAAGTGTTTACCGACAGTGAATAAAGTTTGTTTACTTTGCCTTCCAATTTGCGGTTATCTTGTTGGGGTCCAAAGTTTGTTGTCTTTATGCAAAAATAGTTTGTAAAAGTTAATAGCAATTATTATAAAACAATCTTGCAGAAGTTTTAAATTATTTTTTAATTATGTAGCTAAGTCTCTGGTGGTGTACGCACGGCTACACATTAATCTATACACATCCAGTATAAGTTGACTTCTGATTGTACGAAAACCCTATAAAATGCGAGGTCTGCTAAACTGGTAATGTTAGAGCTTAATGTGTAGCCGTGTGTACAGTAGCTGCAGCGTGAACAATGAAACTCGTGTCATACGTACGTATAATATAATGGTCGAGATATATAATTAAAAGTTTAAACTTTTAATTAAAAGTCTCAACTTTTAATTATTATACGTACGTATGACACGAGTTTCATTGTTCACGCTGCAGCTACTGTACAAGTTTGTGTCACACTAACAAGGTGCCAGCACCTTGTTAGTGTTGCTGTTGCTTTGTCACCGAAAATTCCCTGTTGTATCACGCTCCTATTGTGCCAGTTATGCTAACGCTACACTAAACTACAGGGTCGCAGGGACGCGTAAACTAAAACCATGAATTCACCACATGATTCTAGACCTAGCGCAGAAATTTTGCGTCGGTTATCAAAAACAAACTGCCGTTTCATAGAAAACAATACTTATGCGGTCAAAATGTATGGAACAGCATTTTTTTTTTTAATAAAAAAATTTCATATTGCATGGTCAATGTTGCTCGTCTATGTACCTGCCATATGTTTAAGTTAAGGTTACCGTATGTTTAAGTTACGGGTACTGTATACTATGCTTAAGTTACGGTTTTTTTTTTTTTTTAAAGTGTGTACTTGTCCCGTCAAAAATGAGTTATCTACTAGTGTACACTAGTGTACACACCTCACGTAAATCTTATAACACAGAATACCTAAACCCAAACACGACTATACTGTTGTTAGACCGGCTTGTAATTATATATCCAACTGCAGGGCAAAGGCCTCTTCTCATACGTCACTGAAGTCATTGAGTTAGAAATACTAAATAGGACATGTTTTTTTTTCTAACTTTGTAGTGTAGGTATCTATTAAAAACATATATATAAACACTGTCTCATTCACACAAGCGCGGTAGCTGCTCTCACTTATGTCATCTGTCAGTCACGAGGAATGGCGGGAAACGACAAAGTGAAGCAGGCTAATATTCGATGGCGCTTGGTGTGGTAGTGAGCCAGTAAAGTGATATGTTCAACATAAGTACGGAATCAACAGGATTCTACAAACCTACAAAAATTTAAAGAGTTGGTAAATTTTGGTCAGGTTTAACCAGCAACCACCTCGGGGCGGGTTAACCTCCAGTACTCTCCAGGCCCACTTACACAACGACCAAAATATGTATCTAACATTTCTTATACAAAAGTATTAAAAAAAAAACTATCCGACGATAAATTTCAACAAAGGTGGGTTCAGAATCATGTACTGAATCCATGTAACAGGCTGCGCGTATAGTCACTGCCACCCTGTTATTGTAATGTCAACAGTAGACTACTGAAGGTAATATTGTGCATAAATAAATAATGGCACTTACTTCGGTTCATGCAAGCCTGGTACAAGGTTTTCGCCAGGACAAACGGCCTAGGTTCGTTCTCAATGATGGGCTCGTCTAATAAGGCTCGTATCTGTTCTTGCAGCTGGTCTGTGATGATGGAGAAGGTATTCACCGAAGTCTTGTCGTCAGGTATTCTGGTGTTCTTCACAAACGAACCGCAAGCGAAGTCGTAGAAGTCATCGCAAGGGTCCACTTTGTCATCCATGTTCAACAGCAGTTTGGACGCTACAAAAATGTAATAAAGAAAACATAAATATTTGCTCGGTCGGATTGAACATGCATCGTTACATTACTTTTTATGGCCAACACAATAAGCCAACGCTTTTATTTTATTTTATACTGGGTCATGACCATATGAAACAGACCTTGAGACTGAAACTTATTGGTATAGGCATTAGGTTCTGAACCACGTACCTACTTATAATTTGTGTTACTTTCTGAACTTCTCAGCCACTGCCAAGTGCTGTTCATCCGTATTTAGTCATTTAATTAACAAATAAGATTAACCTTATGACCGCCACAATCATGTATAGATGACAAACCAAACTGTGCCCAGCACGCCACGGTTCGACTTCATGACAGATTTTGACGCCGAGGGCACGTTTTTGATTTTTTGACGTGTGGCTGTCAAAAGGTTAAATCCCCAAGGGGTTAAGGTTCCGTGCATTCAGAAAAAACTCAAAGATTTCTTATGAACACATCAAACGCTGAAACGCGCCAAGAGTTTCAGTCACTAGCTTCAATATCCTTAAAAATGACAGCATTTCAGCGTTTGAGCATTCTCACACAATCTTAAACCACCGCGACCGCAGCCATATTGAAGAGAGGCCGAATGAGCTGGTGGCTAAGAAATAACAGCCGCACAGTTCTATCGATCAGGTTAAGCTACGCTTGCCGCGGTTGGTCTGTGGATGGGTGACCATTTTTACGTACCAAGACCCCTCCGTGCCTCGGAAAGCACGTTAAGCCGTTGGTCCCGGCTGACATTTGTGGATCTTGACAGTCGTTACGGGTCGTACGAAGCCCGAAAGTCTATCGTATTATCCAGTAACTGGGTTGTGGTCTGTGGAGGTCAGATAGGCAGTCGCTCCATGTAAAATACTGGTATTCTGCTGCATCCAGTTAGACTGGAAGTCGACCTTAACATAGTTTGGAAAAGGCTAGGCAGATGATGATTGAAGAGAGACCGAAGTAAGTTAAGAGCGTTTACGCCGTAAGGCATTTCATACAAACTTTCAAACCCTTATTTATCGAAATGAATGAACCGATTTTAATGAAACTTCATACGCATAAGCAGGATACAAAGGTCTAAAAAGTTAGTAGAGAACATTTTAGAAAAATAGTGTTACAGCCAAATTAGACTGATTTTAAATTTTCCATAGAAACAGAGATTTCCAGTTATCTTTATTTAAATAAGACATTTCGAAAATGTTCTCTACTAACTTTTTAGACCTTTGTATCCTGCTTATGCGTATGAAGTTTCATTAAAATGGTTCATTAATTTCGAAAAATAAGGGCTTGAAAATTTGTATGAAATGCCGTACGGCGTAAACGCTCTTAAGTTTTAGAAAGAGGCGTGTAACATGCGAATGTCAAGCCGCTATTGGGTGTCCTCTATAAAGAAAAAGCAATACTTTTTCTAAATCTCCGGGTGCTTTTCTCTCCTTAGTTTAAATTTTACAATGAATGTACGTACCTGTGTGGATACATCCAGGGCTGTTGCATAACGCAACACTTTCAGGAGCTCCTTTCACGACAACTGTCGGCGGGATAGACGAGGAAATTCTCAGTTCACTAGTCTGGGGTATGTCTAAAATGCAAATAAAACATGCTTAATGAGCGAAAGAGGAACACAAAAGATGATCAGGTAAGCAGAACAGGGTATGTGAAAGAATAACCAGACAAACTGTAGTGCTATTCTGTAAAAAAAAATCACCGTGATAACGTGGGTGAAGTGAACTTAAAGTGAACTAACTGTCATTAGTGTCAATCCCTATCATCAGATGGAATGACAGCTTACTTCAAGGTCACTTCGCCTAAGTTCTCACGGTGAGATTGTAACAGAATAGACCTGCTGGTTTCAGGGTAGGTACTTAATTACTTATAATTAATTCATGCCAGATGTTGGTGCAGATAATCACACTAATATTATAAAGGTGAAAGTTTGTGAGTGTGTTTGTATGTTTGTTACTGCTTCACGCACAAACTGCTGGACCAATTATGATAAAATTTGGTATGGAGGTAGCTGACATTCTGGACTAACACATAGGTTTTTTATTCCGATATTCCCACGGGATTGAGACTTATGCGGATGAAACCGCGGGGCGCAGCTAATATTTAATATTTTTGAAGGAATGCCGAACGTACACTAAGAAATATTTTGCTGCAATAAAATATATATCCGGCAAGAATAGGAGATATTATGTAGGTACAAAAGGACAGATCACTCAAACAATAACATTTTGAAGAAACACACTATATTTTAATTAACTGCTGTTTTCGAACACATAATTTGCCAATGTAGGTAATTAGGTACGACACGAGAAAGTTCTAGGGGAAAATGGGTATTTATGCAAAAGTCGTAAGTAATTTCCCCATTTCATCACTCCATCAGCCCATCATCCCATTTAATACGATAGGATAGATACATAATTATTTTACCATTTCCTTGAAAGTAATTGGATCACAATTACTGATAGTGACTAGGTCTTTTACGTTAATGGGGCAGCTCTTTTTGTGTAATTTCAATCCAATTATTTATGAGGAAGTTCTAAGAAAATGTATCTATCCTATCGCTAGTAAATAGGTCGCACATTGCAAACTTCCCACAGTTATTGGAAGCAATTGGAAGTCGTTATTGTACACTTGACCGCTTTGCTTGACAGGTACAGTCGGCTACGAAAGACAATTAAAAAAAAAGGAGAACGGCTGTAAAATTAGTCGTTTTTCTTACTCTTAACTTTTGAAATACTGCAAAGGAGGCAATTTCGATGATAATACCTACGTAATTATATTACGTCAAAGTAAAGTGTTGTTGAGGAAACTGGCATGTCCTAGAACCAAAAACTCTAAGATATGTGATATTCACCAACCCTCACTGAGCCCGTGGTGGATTACAGCCCACTCCTTATCACAGAGAGGAGGCCTGTGTTCCAGCAGTGGAAACAAAAATCTAGGCAGATTATGTTGTGTAAGTGTTGTCTGTGTGGTGCCGGACTTAAAGAATAGCACCACCCCATACTTCCCGTGGGTGTCGTAAAAGGCGACTAGGGGTCTAACCGGAGAATGGGCAGTAGCGTTCTCTATACATTCCACCACCATACCATACTGCGATCGCCAACCCTCCTGCCAACCGTGGCGATTATGGCAAACCCTCCCCCTTTTGGGAGAGGCCTATGTCCAGCAGTGGACCTCTTTCGGCTGAAATGATGAACTGTTAATCGACTTTCGACGCCAACCATACGACTTATTGTCCAGTGAATTTCCTTTCTTGATTCTTGATAAAGTTTTGTTTAATATCGTTATTGCTTGGTTTCATTCCGATTATGACTATGTAACAAATGTAACTCGCTATGACAGACTGTCCGTTCACAGTTATTACTTCTGATTTTGCGTTACTGTCCAAATCATAATGATCTTTACTCTCATTCTTTTAGAGTCGCAGTTGGGTTGTAAACCGCTCGTGTAAACCTGGACTTAGTGCGCCTTATACTTCACAAGTAATGTTACAAATTAAAAGCATTTTCGGAACTACAATCTGTTGGTTTTATGGTCAGTTCACACAGAGACGAAGACGCGATGCGACCTTGCGCGTTATGCTTGAAGAAGCCAACTGTTTTCACCTATACCTGTTCTGGGTAAAACGGGGCCCAGGCGGAGGTGGCATCCTCAAGCCGTAATTACGGCTTTGCCCAGAGTGTAAAAAAACCCACTCGGGGATCCGGGCGCGTTCCCTGTGTAGACTACTGAACCAAAAAATAAGTTTAATATTGTAACGCTATCCTAAAAAGTACACGTAGCTTGGCGTAGCGTCGCGTCACGGTGTGAACTGACCCTTATGCGTCAAACGTAATAAGTACACCTTTCGGATACGCTCGTTGTTATTGACCGAATTTCGTGGGATGAACTTGGCCTCGTCGCCGTTTTTAAAACCACAGTACTTTCCTGTTCGTGCAGAATCCAAAAATATCCAGCGGATATGGAATATTCTTGAAGATAATATTTCTTGTGTGTTATGTGCTTTGAATAAAAGGAAATATAAGTTGCAGTTGGGTTATTTTATTTTTTAATTTTGACTTTTATTTTGTAACTTTTACCGTGTTATTTTTTTGGAATCGCCTCCTCAAGTAGGTACTTTGTAATAATACTAAACCAACTTGTTTCAAGACAAGACTTATTAAAGTCTAAAATCCGCCATTTTAATTGTATAACAACAAATTCTAGCCTATATGTAACTATCGCACAGCCTAGTCGAGTTGATAAACACCTCATGAATTAAAATCCGTCCAGCTGTTAGGATGCTTAGGATTTTGGATTCTTTATGGCTTATAATGAATCCCATTACAAAGATAGGTACAGAGATGGGTACAAAGGTAGTGAGAGGTAGGTAAAGGTAAGATACGCGTGAAAAACATAATCCTGTGTAGCAAACACAGGATTATAACATTGCGTAGGTAGGTACAGTCACGAGCAAAAGTATGTATACACTTGGCTTTATTCAAAGGCGATTTTCTCCTTTATTTTCGAATGAAATTTTATATTAGTAGGAACATAGCATTTTCGAACCCATAGGCATATGTAAAGTGTCGTATTTCAACGTTGCATTAGTTATTTCGTGAAAAAATCGCAATTTAAAGTTGCCAAGTGTTGACATATTAGTGCTCGTGGCTGTGCTCCACCGGAAAATGTCTTTAATTTCCATGTACCGATTGCTTTACTGTCCAAGATCATCAGGTTTAGATAAATAACACACCGCTCATAGTTAATTGTACCTGTGGTGAATCCGTACGAAATCTTTATTGAATAGCTCCGTGAACCATCGGGGGCTGGCCATTGTTGGCTGTGGACTGTGGTACCTACTTACTTGTGGAAGTTTCCTTCTCAGAAAAAAACTTACGTGCTTTGATTATTTTGATGCGTTAATTATTGTGTTTGGTTTTCCGGTACCTATAGTTATTTGCTGATTCATATTTATATACTACTTATGATTGAAGCTCTTTTTGAATCACTTCACTTTTTATATCAAGACTGCTACGCATCGTTTCCGAGTCTTTGTAGGTACCTACATAGAAAAAAATTATCTAATAATAACTTATAAGTCAGCCCCAATGACTTTACAAAGTGCATAGGCCTCATTATTTTCACAGCACTAGCTTCTGCCCGCGACTTCGCCCGCGTGAAATTTCTGGTACCCTCGAACCACCCCATCGCATCGCATAACCTGCTTGCACTATCACTTCGTTTTCGCTTAGCGTTATTTCTGATTCTTTTCTCTTTTTACTCGACTCCTAAGAGGCATAGCGTTGTGTTAAAAAACCTACCCCATCAGTCGGGGTATCAAATGCAAGAAGAATTTTTCAAATCAGACTGGTAGCTCCCTACATACAAACTTACAAACAAACAAATTTTACCTCTCTATAATATTCGTATAGACTGATGTACTCGTAGATGATATCTACTTACATATTTGATATTAGCAAACACTTACCATCGGCATGAAAACGATTAGTTTTTTGGATACAGAAACAGGCCATGGATTTAAACAGGCCATGGATTTAAACAGGCCATGGATTTATGACGTGTGGGACATAAATTCGAGTAACTTATAAGGCCAAATGGGTGATAAAACGGAGAATCAGCAAGGATAAAGTTTATTACTCCGGTCATTGTTGCAGACGTTTACAAAAAATTGCCTAGATCGATATTTGTCATTATAAAGTTCTTTTGTTAGTCTTTCTCAATCGAACTTGCCCAATTTTGTGTGAAAACTGACCTCTGTACTGTAATATTGTTATTATATAGTGTAATGTCAGCGACACGAGTGCGTGCGCCCAAGCATGGCAGGGTTTCGACACACAACGTGATCTAGCGTTTGGTAACCCTCAACGTTTCAGAGCATTTTCCAACGTTCTCTTGCGTTAACGCTACAGTTTTTTCTCCGATATAGTGACGGGATTGATTTCTAAAAGTTTCCTCAAGATAAATCTTGTGCAGTGATGTGCAAATTATATCACGTCGTGTTCGTGTACACTTCCGGACTTCCGCGTCGCCGACATCCCCGCGGTATACAAGTTTAAATAACACGTAGTTGTTGTCAGAGTGTCACATTCGACGTAAGCAATTAAAATTCGGTTTATATCGTGACCTGCCCTCTTTTATCTATCTATTGAATAACAATGGAGCGGAGCTTCTCTTAAAAATAACTACAATCAGTACAAAATGCGTAATATCGTATTTTTTACGTCGTTGTTGTTTATCATGTATGATGTGGCCCTTCTACTTTTTTTTTTCGTTTATGATACGAGATGATCCGAACTTCGTACCGAATCATAAAAATCGGTCCAGCCGTTCTTGAGTTATAAATGGTGTAACTAGTAACTAACCCGACTTTGTTTTATATACATAGATATACTAGCTGACCCGACGAACTTCGTACCGCCTCAGAATCAAAAAAGCCGATCCATACAAAATCTATAAGAATTTTTTTTTTCTTCTGTGTGAATATTCCCCATGTTTTAATAGTTATTCTCTATTCGGGGCGGAGACAAATCCAACAAATCAAACATAAAAATTGGTCCAGCCGTTCTTGAATTATAAATGGTGTAACTAACCGGACTTTGTTTTATTTATAAAGATATCGATTGTTCGGTTGTATTTAAATCAAGGTTTTATTTTATCCTATTTTATTTTGCTGTTATAGCTGTTTACAAAATACAAAACAAAAAGTAATATTATCAAGAGTCGTATTACCAATTTCAATTATTTGTATTATATTAGAGATTTCAAAGATAAAATAAGGCTATAGATAATAATGCGAGCCTTATTTCACCCAATCCGGAAATTTGAGTGAAAACACCAAGAAATAACGAACGGCGATCGGTGACTCTATCGGTCTGTATCGAGTGATACGAGTAATACGAATACGACTCACAATAAACGATCGAAATACCTTTGGATGGACATAAAATAACACTGGTCCTCTCTGAAAATCACGCTACTATAAGTCGTAATAATCTAAACGAAAATTATAAAGAGAGAGAAAGAAAAAAATGCGTTTACTGGCATTACAGTAAAAAAAAAATACACCATAAAAGTATAAAAAACAGAAATCAATGATTATAGTGCCAAAAGGGCCTCGAATCAAATGACAACACAAGGTGCAACACCTGACGCTGATTTTCAGCTGTGACCGTTCAGAGGTAAAATTGTTTGTTTGTTTGTAAAGGTAATCTCTGGAAGTACTGATCCGATGACGTAGACGAAATTTGCGGACACAAGCTAGTGCATTATAAAAAGGCTATGACTGGCCATGACTAAGGTCGCAAAAAAGTGAAACACCACAGGAAATGGCGACAAAAATTCTACAATTATTTGATTTACCTTGATGACAGTAAGGTCGAATGTATTCGTTAAACGACCTTACGTCATAGTACTTGTAACCATATGGAAAGAAACAAAGGAACTGAATTACTCAACGCAAAATTTTCTCTAATTACTCATTCCGTTTACATCCGAACTTGCAATTGTTTTTTTTGTTTGTCCCGTACATTCAGGACCTAAATTCATGAAGTATTTAGTATATAAAACACAAGAGCAAATCATAGAAATAACAAACAATAGTACTTCCCACAAACATTCCTACAGGCGTTTTTTTTTTACTATTACTTCTTTAGTCTGATTTTAATTCAAACAAAATATTTTTCAATAAGTATAAATATTCTACTTATTCTATTCCTTGAATAGAATAAGTAGAGCAAGCCTTGATTTATACTAAAGAAAATCGGAAGATCGCATCTATTTATAACAAGATACGGTATCTCTTTAAAAATAGATGGAAGACAAGTAAGGAAAGAAAGGGCTATTTAAAAAATAAAACGTTGTAAAAAGAGTTTTATTACAGCAAAATGAAAAAGATCGTCACGAATGAAATTCCTGAGAGCATCTATTTTATTAGAAGATGAATAAAAAAGTATTAGCGTACAAAGTATTATTATTCTATTAACTTATTTAATGTTAATAACATAAATATTTTAAAAATTGATATTTGTTAATTTGTGTCCTAAATTTGTTTTTATTTTAAGAATTATTTTGTTGTGTCCTAGAGGGTCCATAATAATTGTACCTTAGCTTTAAGCCATTGTAACACCTCTACAACATTATGGAATGCAAATAAATATACGAATATGAAACTAGCTTCTGCTCGCGACTTCGTCCGCGTGAAATTTCACTCTCCCCCATTCACCCTCTTAGGGGTGGAATTTCTAAAAACCCTTTCTTAGTGGATACCTACTCTTCACAAAGAACACGCAATAAGATTTTTGATATAAACTGTATCCCCGCTTTTCACTTGACTCAAAGATCATTTATACTAATTTTCGAGTTAATCAAGCCACGCAGTAAAATCCTCCTCTGTAAAACCTCTTTTCACCCCGTCAGGGGTACATTTTCGGAAAATCCTGATAGGTACACGTTATTCTTTATTTTTGGTCTTAAAAGACCAGTCGCGACCTCGAACTTACTGGTGGTCATGGCCAAAAGGCACGCTGTCTCACCTGGCTTCGTGTCTGACAGAGCTAGTATCAGTGATGAGCAGTGAGGCGCTAGTCTACATGAACAACGTCTAGTTTTCATGAACAGAAACACCATTCCAAACTGATAGGCGTGTAAAAAAATTCGAAAAGTGCTTCAGAAATTCTAGTTTTATGAAAAAACTACTGCATAAATCAATTACAAATAAAGTTTATTGAACTCTTCGATCACTGAGCTTTGTCGGTACGGACTTGGTTTTGAATATTTTACAGTTCTTTTATTACTTATTTACAACCAAAGTTACGTTAAAAATAGCAAGTAAAACGAATGTTTGTTGGCTCATAACTTTTTAATGGCTCTTTATTTTACTATTCTGTTTCCGGACAGATAACATTAACAACAGTTAAACATGGTAGACAAAACGATACCATGTTTAACTTTGGATGCACAATGTGAAACAGTGGAGTAATATTCTCCCGAAATTTGTCTGGAAAAAATATCGACTAGTAGCACCTTAAGTATAATTACTGAGTTTGGAGTTAATCGGATCGCGCGTTAAAATTCTTTCATACAAATTTTGACACCCCTAATCCCCCTGTAGGGGGTAGTTTAGAAAAACAAAAGATGCCAAACTTCATAATTTACTTAGATAGTATGCGTTTAAGTTTATTAACCAAATGAATAAGATTTTTCATATAAACTGTATCGCTTGTCACCCCGGTTACAGGGGTGGAATTACGAAAATGTGTTCATTACTTGACAAAAAGATTATGTATATCAATTTTCTAGTTAATCGAGACACGCAGTAAAATCGTCCTATTCACGCAGTTATGGGTAGATTTTTGAAAAACCCTGATACACTTTATTTTTTGTTTTTGATCTTAAGTATAAATACTGAGTTTGGAGTTAATCGGGCCACGCGTTAAAATTCTTCCATACAAATTTTGACACACTCCAATTCTCCTTTAGGGGGTAGGTTAGAAAAAAAAATGCCAGCCTTCATAATTTACATAGATAAATATTCGTGCCACGATTCAAGTTTATTAACTCAAGGAATACGATTTTTCATACAAACAAAATCACCACTTTTCACCCCCATAAAGGTTGAATTTCCAAAAACCCCTTCTTAGTGCTCCCCTACATTATAAAAGGAAGCCGTGTGCAAAATTTCACATTCCTAGACCCAGTAGTTTCGGCTGTGCGATGATATATCACTCACTCAGTCAGTCAGTTTACCATTTTATCATAGATGAGTAGAGTACAGACACCGCACCTTCTATGCCATTGGTGTCAGCCTGGACTCCCCAACTAGACGTAGTCCTCACAAGCTAATCATTCCTTATCTCATCCAGCTGTTATCAACCACCCTGCGGAGACTATCGCTCTACTTAGCTTAAAGATATCCTACCCTACATTTCGCTGTCTCCACCCTGCTGGTCTATTGGTTGTTGGAGTACTTACCGTTGATATCAGCGGATGTTCGGACGAGAAGGGTGGCAATGAATGCGGCGAAGAAGGCGATGGCGAGAACTGACGTCACGCCAGCCGCAAGTATCAGCCTCTTCTCCATCTTCGTCCTCTGACCCCAAAACGATGGCCTGAAACAATTGACGATTAGTATAGGTAATTGCGAAAATTTGCCTAGTTGGGTCTTGGATAAAGTCGTTTTTCTGCTTGACTTTCAAGAACCACTAGACCCATAGTATCACATAGTTCCATAAATTTCTGAGCCAAAATCACCACCAGACTTTTTGTTCTTTTTGAGTTTTATCAAACACAAACCACCAGACTTTTTGTTCTTTTTGAGTTTTATCAAACACAACCAATGGTATCGTACCTCAGCGTCGATCCTACTACTACAGAGTAAGTTCCGCGCGACTCGTGGTTCTCAATGTACCTACTTGTTCAATTTTCGGTGTGACCAATGCAAAGATTGCATATTGTTTCCTGCGAATCAAACTTTGATCAGTCACTAGAATCGTATAAAGTGTTACTAATTTAGTAAAGACATCGTCATATTGGAACAAGGCTGCTAGTAGGACTGTATGAATACTGATTGTATAGCCCCGAACAGGGCTGAAATTTACATCGCCAAAGCCATCGAATAATTTTGAATTTTTGACAGTTATTGATACAAACGTCAATTTTATTCTACGGATGAAAAGATTACTGGCGTCGAGAAAAACCGCCCTTGCTTACTTAATTGCGTAAACGTGGGGCGCGTAAGTAAGTGCTACATTATTTAGATTACAAGCTTTTACTAATTTCAAATCATTAACCTTAATATTATAAAGCACGAAGGCTTCGAAGGTTGCAGTAACGGCGTTCTATCAGCAACTTATATGTTAAACTAGAATAATGGTTTTAGCTATAGTGCGATAGGTAAGTTCGCAACGCAAATATCTTTCACTAATCCCTATTGTTGGCTATCCGGCCATAACCTACAGAAGATTTTATAGCTTAAATTAACCAAAGTCGTGTAAAAATTGAAATAAAAAAAAACATTGAGAATGGTTGTTCTTTGAGGGAGAAAATTGCCTCCAAATTTTCAATTTGTTTTGGTAACCCAATTTTCTTGTAACCGTAATTTTCCTTGGTGCTAAACGAAAAGAAGTCGCTGGGGATCCCACTCGAACCTTTCTTGTGATCTTATGGGGATTTAAAGAAAACTCTTTTAAAGTCCTGGTCGTAAAGAGGCTTAACCATTTTTAGAAGGAAAACGTCTTTCTTAACAAGTTTTGTTTTTCTTGTTAGCCGCTACCGATTTTGTATTGATACTGGAAAGGCAACGAAGAAGGGAAATGTATCCTTTATATAAGGAGCATCTGTTTGAAATAACTTCTTCAGAGAAACGAAGAGAATCCTGATAAAATACTTAATACAAATTAATTAAGTACATAATTTAACCTTTGAGTAGTCTATTGTAATTACACGTGACATGAAATAATGTAATATTTCTAAGTCGCCATAACCTATTGACTGTGTCCAAGAGAAATGTGATTCAATTAGCTAGTTGTAGTAGACAAAGGCGGCTAGACGTAAGGCAGGTGCAGCCCTTGCTGACCTTTACAAACTTTAGCTCACCTCATAGTGCACCTGTAGGGACTCTTTTACTTCATAACTATGCAGAGTGTAGGTGAGATAGGGCAGGTGAAAAAAATTAAACCAAATCAAAATAAATTGGTCTTTTTTTGCAAAAATGATATTTTTTTAACACTCTCTAAAGGTCTACTTATTTTTGCAAAACAGTAGATGGTACAACCACATGGGTAAGTAAAATTTGGTATCTCCATACATTATACATTCCGTACACAAAATACAATGAAATACAGATAATAGTATCATAGTTATCTATATATCACTACCACAAGATATCCAATAACAATACATAAGGTACTCACTTAATATCTTCAGCACGAACGACTTTGCTTGAACCGATCCCGGTCAAAAATGTGAATTTATTTACCCGAAACCCGATTAGGTCATAATTCTGTTGAGTTCTTCTTCCACAGAGTTTCGCGAATGAGCAAACGTTTTCATTTTCCCTGTGTCTGTCTCGAATATCGTTTGACTTAATTAAGCCTGTATTCAGCAAAAGTGGTACAAATTAATGGAGCTGAATGCATTTATAATGTTCGTGAATTGAATGAATACCTTCTACTAAATATGGAACTTTAGCCCAAGAGCATTAGTGAATAAACATTATTTCAGCTTGCATGATTAGACCAATACATACTAACTAACTAGCAAGGCAAGTTAAATAAAAGCTCGAAATAAATAATTCACAATGAGATAATTTGGCCAATGTCCATAGATCAAGTAAACGCGAGAAATGACACAAGAACTCAAATTGAAAAAATTGCGCAGCGCCGTACACGTGATAGTAGTAAAACTTCATAAAATAATAATAGAGATTGACTGTGTGTGAGACAGAGAGAGAGAGTTATATCTTACTTCTCTCTCATGTAACGAAATGTGCCTAAACCGTCCGTCCGCGTCCTTGAAATTTCACTCTTAATTCTCGTCCAATTATCGAACTGCCGCTAAAGGAAGTTTCACAAAAAAAAAAATCTCGTTTCAGGACTAGCCCTAGACCCTTATGGCAGCTACTAATAAATGTGAAGTGGACCAACATTCACCTATGCAATGGTTTTTATAACGTTAGCTTAGATATAGGTAATTATAGGTAAGTAATGGCCTTAGTTTTAAAATCATTTAATCCTATATATTTCTATACAGTGTGGTAAGGACCTGTTACTATTATGAATTCACTGCATGATTTTGAATACCCCTGCGCTGAAATATTTCGTCGGTTATTAAAAATTAGCTGTTCAGTGCATTTTGACCTCGTAGGACCGTCGCTCCATGTAAACTACTGGAATTCAGCTGTATCCGGTAAGACTGGAAGCCGACCCCAGCATAGTTGGGAAAAGGGCTAGGCAGAATATAGGACCGTAGGTTTTGCACTTTTCTATGAAACAGCAGATTTTTTTTATATGACCGACTAAAAGTTTCTGCTCTGTGCCTGGAACCATATGCTGAATTAATGAATTAGTTTGCGCGTCGATGTGCGAGCCGTATACAGGGTGTTTGGTAACTAGATGCATTCGTTGAACGAGGTTATTACAGCTAGGTTGCAACGACCTCGGTAACATGGGTTCGAAACTGGGTTGTCCAAACAAATAAGTGTAACACTCGGTCCGCAGGAAGTCGGAAAAATGTGAAACTAACTTTTTTACCATAATTAAGAGAAGTTATACCTACGCAGCACCTTTTAACTACTTTTTCCATACGTATTTCCTATTTTCCGAAAACACGTACCTACTGAACATTACTTAAATTGCGATGTTAGGTTTAAAATATAAATATTTAATGACACCACTTGAACTTGCAGCGAGTCATTTTCATCACTATACTTGTAAGCACGACCTACAACTTAAAATGAAGTCCCGTGTCGTCATACGCTTCAGTGCTTTTCAATCAAATAAAGTTGTGTTCAAAGCGGGCCGTCAAACGGCAAGTAACAATAAAATGGCTACAATACCTCTTTGTTTTACTGCGATAAAAACCTTGCATTTCCCATCGCCAGGATGCAATTGTCATAAGTATATTGATTGAAGCGACAACGACATCCTCTACAGAGTCTACACAATATAACCGTAACGTGACAAGAAGAATATTAAACAACTATAAAAGCAGATTGCTCTGTTTTACCTACTTATTAGAAGGGGAAGGGTACATTTTAGAGTTGCTGTTCTTTAAGTTCTTTTCGGGTGTAAAAAGATACTTTTAACGAAGCCGAGACTTGTACTAAACATTACAATGACGGTGGTCATTGAATTTTTTTTTGTACTAGTACAAAAAAAAAAACATCAAGTCATGGTCTCCATGGTCTTGACCATACCTTCGACTTCTGGCTAAGGGGCTTACATGACCTAAAGCGCGGTTACTTTCGGACTGCATAGAAACGAAAAAGAAGCGCGATGACACAACGCTGGTAATTTATTGCAAAATATGAAGTATTATTTAATTACAAAAAATTTATTGTTTGGACTAAAAAATTAAAACATTAGTGTTTTAGTATGTTGCTTGTAGAATAATCTGACAAAAAATCAGAATGTACGTACAATACGTATGATTTTGATTGTAAAAATAAAGTTTTTAGAGGTATCTTTATGATTTTTTTCTATCGTATCAAATTAGTTGTATTATGTTTTCAATACACTATCTACCTAGCATATATCCTGAAGAATATCATATATTTTTCTGATTTTGTTTAGGTACTGTAGTCGATCATATACTTTTATTGTTTCTAAAACTTGCGTTTTTTGTGTTTATAGGTCCTGTAAGCCCTAAAAAAATATTGAAGGTCAAAATTCCAAAATTCCTTTTACTGACTTTTTTTTACTAAAACAAGTTTTTCATGTTATAAACAACAAGTCAACTAAACCCCTAAACAACAACCCAACAACTCAACTCAACATCAACTCAACTCCAAACCCCAACGTAACAACACAACAATTTTCAACTTCAACTTTAAATACCACCACGACCCGTGTACGACCCCTGCATGCACCAATAAGCACAATGTTTTTGAAATGTCAAAATAACAGCTTTTTATTAAATGCATAGAAAAGCATAGGTATTATACGATAATTGTAACAAAAAATTTTTTTTTTTAAATTTTGTCCGCCTCTTTGTTCCGCCTAATCTCTGAAACGGCTGGACCGGTTTTGACGGGGCTTTCACTGGCAGATAGCTGATGTGTTAAGGAGTAACTTATACATTTTAGAAAAATAATTAGGGTTCCGGGCAAAAAATTAAAACCCATGAAATCCAATTTGTTTTCCGTCATGCATGCGAACGAAGTCGCGGGCACAGCTAGTTCTAATATATAATAACTTGATTTCAGATCATCCATTACAGAACATCCATATTTGTGTCAGTAAGTACTTAAGAACTTAGATTGTAAACCACAAAAAAAAAAACGAAATCAAATAGACACCTGGAGTATAATCCAGTGTCTAAGAAATGAACCGTCTAACCGGTCAGCTATTACTTTCAGAATGCTGTTGGAGCTTCCTCCGGTACGGTGCAATATGAAGGCCGCTCACTTTCTCATTATGGCGTGAAAGCCATCAATCCGAGCCTCCGTGAACACGCCAGACGCACTACAGTATCTGGCCAGCCCTAACAACATCCTAATGAAACTCCGTATTACGCTAGGGCAGCCCAAGACCAAAGTGTTACTACCAGCGTGTCATACTGTACCTACATCAAGGATCGTGAAACCAACCAATAAACCACCAAAACCAAAACAGTGAATAAACCAGCGTATTTGATGAGGTCGGTGCTTAGATAAATTTTATTGATGTATGGATCTTTATCGCATAATCTAGTGGTCAGTAAGTTTTACATTGCACGACGCACAATACCATGGCTATTAAGAATAAAAGTCCTCCAGGCCGAATTTTCAACGGAGACTAGCCATCTACCCGGCAGATATTATAGTACCTATACAAGTGTGTGCGAATACAAAGGTGCACTCACATAGTCATTGCACTCTCATAGTCCGACGGGACGGCAATCCGTCACGACCGGAGAGAGATCAGGCGCAGGACCAACTGCTTAACGTGCTTTCCGAGCCACGGGGATATCAACACCACCAACTTCCAATCTCCAGGCTGTGACTGAGAAATTCCTGATGGAAAACCCATTAACACTTTGCCCGACCTGATAATCGAACCCAGGACCACCACGCTTAGCACCGCGCTTGTGACCACGAGACCAACGAACTATGATCAATATCAAAGTTATAACAAAGTGGTATTTTGTCTAGGTACTGCTGGGAACTGAAGTAATAACGCCAAATAATGGTATTATTGATTAAGTAACCTTTAGTAGTAAGATTACTACGTTCTCTGAAAACCGACCAATTAGGGCAAATATTTACTTAGTAGATTTATGTATCTATTGTTAACAAAACCATAAAGATGCTTTGATTAAAGGAAGAAAAGTAATTAATAGCTCGATGAGGTGCAGTTTGACAAAGTATCGTGTTTAATAGCCTAAGTTGCTTATAAACGTTAAGCTCATAATTAATATTGAGTTCGTAATTAATTTACTTTGAATTTTATCTGAAAGTTGAAACGATTTTGCTAGAGACGCTTATAACTTTAGTAAAATTTTCAATTAGAATTTTCAAAGGGGTATTAAACAATATTGACACAAAAAGTTAATAGACATTATGTCGATATCATTTGAGCAACGTGATCCGGACTGCTGAACAACAGATCGTTAGACTTCACTCTGTCATTTGTGAGCAATTTCCTTTACCCGAATAATAAAGTTCTGTACAGCGACTTCATTTTCGTGTACTTAAGTAACGAAAAAGTTCTGTCATTTCTATCTACTCCTATGGGAAAAAAGGCGTGAGTTTGTTTGAATGGTTGTTGATATTTTAACCTTGACTTTGGGTAGCAGCAAAAGATAATCTCTCACAATATTTAACTAAAGTGTCAACAATAGCGTTGTTTAGCTCTCCCTATCACATAAAGACCGGAAAAAATTTTGGAAGTCATCCAAATATCAGTAGCAAACAATTCGTATCCAATGAAATAGGATTTTTATAACAGTGCGTAGATGAGTCTGAATCTGCGATTCCGTGCGTAGTAAATGTATAGTTCCATTGTTTATTGGTAATTAAAACTTGCGGATTTTAATGCTCTTAGAAGACTAACAGCTTCTGTCGAGGTCGACTGATTGAACGTAAATTGCCGATTTAACCATAGGAACCTGGTGAACGCGGCCTCGGTAGTCGTCGTTTTAATTCATTAGGCAATAAAGTGAATTAGGAATACCAATTGGCACCCTATGCCGGCTGTGCCCGTCACTCGCTTGTGATTTAATTCCAGCTGCCCCTGGAATGTAAAACGTTTTTAGTTGGTCTTCGGCGGTAATAAAACGTTTTCAAGGGGCTTTCAGGACCTAATCACAAAAGACACAAGTTTTAGAAACAATAAAAGTTTAGGATCGACTACAGTAAACAAAATCAGAAAAAATTATAATATTCTTCAGGATATATGGTAGGTAGATAGTGTATTGGAAACATAATACGACTAATTTGATACGATATAAATATTGACATATTGAAAAATAATAATATGACTTCCGAATTGAAATATCTCTTAACAAGTTTTAACATGACATTAGCAATAGAAAAACCAACCAGGATGCAAAGCCAAACCTGCATTGATAATTTTGCCCACAATTTCGAAAAAAAATGCAAGACGGAGGTGATAGAATTTGCCCTATCGGATCACACTGCGCAACTGCTGAAATGTCCCGTACGTTTGAACTGTGTTCTGAAATATTGGTATAAATCACAACGGGATTATAGCCCCGAGAATATTATTAAATTTAGAACCTGCCTGGAAAAACTAACATTCTCTGAAATTTATGACAATGATGATCCAAATGATGCATTCAATCTGTTTATTGAACAATTTAAATTATTTTATGACCTTTGCTTCCCCCGTAGACTTATTAAAATACCAACAAACAAAAAACCAAAATGGATATCGCGAGGACTTAAACTATGTAGCTTGAAAAAAAGGCAATTATTATGGACGTCTAGACTTAAACCTACTCAAATAAATAAAACAAAATATTCAAATTACACAAAGATATTTAAAAAAATTATTAATCTGACTAAACGATCACAAAATAACCATAGTATTAAAACTTCTGACAATAAGAGCAAAATGACATGGAAAATAATAAAGAACTCTAATTTTAATCTACCTAATGACTCAATGAATACTATACAAATTGACAGTAAAACGATTAACAATCCTCAATTAATTGCTGAACAATTTAACAACTATTTCATAGAAAAAATTGTGCCAATACCCGGAGCAGGCAAAAGAGCGAGTGCGTTTATCACAAATAAACAAAAGTCAATGTTCATGCCTCCATGTCAACCGATCCAAATATTTAACATTATAAAATCCATTAAAAACACTAATAGCGTAGGGTATGACGAAATTTCTACTAAAATTATAAAACATGTTGCCGACTTAATCTCTAAACATTTGAGTCATATTCTTAATCTATGTATCAGCCATGGTGTTTTCCCGGATCGTCTCAAGGTCTCCATAGTAAAACCCATATTTAAAAAAGGCAATAAGCAACAAATGCAAAATTATAGACCTATTGCGCTTTTGCCAATTTTTTCCAAAATATACGAGAAATATATTTATAATGAGCTTTACACATACTTAGAAAAACAAAAGATTCTCTGCAACGAACAAAAAGGTTTCCGAAAGAACATGACAATAAACATGGCTATTTATGACTTTTTAAATAAAATTATGACTAATATTGATAATAAAACACCTGTCTGTGCTGTGTATTGTGATATGACGCAGGCGTTTGATTACGTTGACCATACTATCTTAAGAAACAAACTTGAGTCTTACGGTATAAGAGGTAACGTTCTGGACTTATTAAGCACTTACCTTTCAAAAAGAAAGCAATTTACCGCCGTAACAAACTTAAACTTCAAGACTAAAGGAGAAGTAACGTACCTGTCGAATGAACGCACAGTATACTTTGGTGTACCACAAGGCAGTGTATTGGGTCCTCTACTATTCCTAATCTATATTAACGATCTTCCCAAAGCTATAAACTTCCCAATAACACTCTTTGCTGACGATAGTACAATAATAATAGCATGTGACAAACCTGAATCATATGAAGCTGATGTTAATAACGCTATAACTTCAATAATCTCTTGGCTTGATAATAATAATCTAAGAATTAATCTTGGCAAAACACAAATAATGCACTTTGGCCATAAAAAACCAAGTCCGAAAATGGAGGTCCAATACCAGAATAACAAAATTAACGATGTAGATAGTGCAAAATTTCTAGGTTTAATAATTGACAGGCAGCTCAATTGGAAGGATCACATTGAAGCGCTAAGTAAGAAAATTAGTAGTTCATCATATGCCCTGTATAAACTTGCCCCAACAGTTAACACAGATGCACTACTTACAGCCTATCATGGTCTTGTAGCATCTGTACTAAGATATGGTATTATATTCTGGGGTAATTCTACAAATAGAGAAATCGCTTTTAAAGCGCAAAAGCGATCCATCAGAGCCATGTTCAGACTTCAAATAACGGACAGTTGTGAACCATTTTTCAAAAAATACAAAATTTTAACACTGCCGTCTTTGTATATTTATGAAACTGCCTTATTTGTTAAGCTGAATTCACAGCTGTTTCCCAACTTTTCAGATACAGTTAAACGTAACAGGCGGAATGATATGTTACGCGGACGCAGAGCTAAAACAGCATTAATGTGGAAGAGCATATTCTGTATAGCCCCGCAAGTTTTTAACAAAATCCCAAAGCAAATCAAACAGTTAAATTTAAATGGGTTTAAAAAGGAACTTAAAGAATTGCTGTGTAAAAAGTGTTATTATACCTTAAACGACTTTTTGAACGATACGACTTTGCCATCCTAATTTAATTGTAATCTTTTGTACTGTGAAATCTCTCTTTCGTACTTAGTTGATAGTTTGACATTGAATAATACTCTGACATTAACCTAGATTCCTAATATTTAACTGACATGCCTCATATTGTGATATTAATTCGTAATTATTTATTCAACAGTATCAATATTAACCAAATATCTTTATTTTTGTATTTTGTATTTGTAAAATTTTATTTGTTGTACCTACCTGATATTTGCGCGCCCACGTGGCAGAATGTGATGAGACCATTTGTTAATTTAAGACCATATGTACCATGTTCGGACAAATAAATGAATTTGAATTTGAATTTGAATTTAGAAAAAATCATGAAGATACCTCTAAAAAAGTTTCTTTTTACAATAAAAACCATACTTACTAATTAATATACATACAATCATTCTGATTTTTTGTCAGATTATTCTACAAGCAACATACTAACATACTAGTGTTTTAATTTTTTCGTCCAAATAATAGATAATTTTTATAAATTAAATAATTGCTTCATATTTTGCAATAAATTACCAGGGTTGTGTCATCGCGCTTCTCTTTCTTTTCTATGCAGTCGGACAGTGACCGCGCTTTAGGTCACCCCTCATGTAAAAAAAGTTCGTTTGTTCTGTAATAGGGAATTAACTACGCCATCATCAAAGTTTTTTTGGAACTCCTTATGGCGAGCTAATTCTCGTCTTTTTAAAATAAACTCTATTGAAATAATGCTAGTCGGTATTTCGACATTAGATATTAGAAAAAAAAACCAGACAAGAGCGAGTCGGACTCGCGCACCCAGGGATCCGTATCATCTCGGCGAGGCCTATATTTGTTAGAGAATTTTAACACTGCGCACTGCTGTGTAAAATATTGCAGTTTTAGGTCAGCGCCGTCTCTTGACCGATAGTGGAACTAGTGTAACTTTTGTTGATGATTTCTGAAAAAGTGTTCTATTTAGAGACATCGTTTTATTTTTTCTGTATAAACATAAACTTCTATCACATAGATTATTTCAGATTTTTCTCTGCAAACTTCGGAGATAAGGTGTCGGGAACGGTAATTTTTTTTTTACGTTTTTCTTCAAAAGTCGAATACTATGCAGCCTAAAAAAAGAAAAAATGTTTGAGAATGTGCAAACTGCGCTCTTTCATATGATACATGCCCTAATAGCCCCACTTCGAATTTTTCAGACACTCTGTCAGTCCTTGTTGCAAAAAAAAATGTATATTATTATTTCTTACATATTTGCAAAATAGTTGGGTAAACGTCATCCAAAACTATTCCCGATTTCAATTTGATAGCATTAGTAGTTCTTGAGATATCCAGCTGTGACAGACAGACAGTCAGACAGACAGACAGACTTGAGTCTCACCATAAAGGTTCCATTTTAGCATTTTGGTATGGAACCCTAAAAAGGACCATTGTGGTCCTGCGGAAAAGTCTCCGACAGTTATGTTGCGAGAAGACTATGGAAAGATAAAGGTAACATTTCTGCGGGCAGCTGTAGTGACAATCATGAACCCTGTGTTAACCACAAAAATAACTATTCATTCTTGCGATTCTGTAAGATCGCATCTCTACCCTATTACATCTAGTAAGGTTTACTTACCTATCATTTTAATATTCTTTCTTTACACTTTTGTTTTCATATTTTTCTATGAAAATTTACTTAGTCAATAATTACTTTTTTGGTAAAGAAGCAATGCTATGAACCACCGAAAAGAATAATTACACATTCTTCAAAATACTTATTCAGCTTTAAGACAAAAACGCAGCAAGTAATTTTCTTAACAGTATTTTCTATTGTCTATTTTCCCCAGCATTGTGGTCGGCAGTTATTGCCTGACCTAGTCTAAGGATCAGCGGTGCTATTCTGTAAAAATCTCACCATGAAAACTTAGGTGAAGTCAGCGTGGAGTGAGCTGTCAATAGTGTCAATTCCTAGCAAAAACAAACTAATTTCATCTAAGTTTTCACGGTGAGATTTTTACAGAATCGACCGGCTGATAGGAGAATAATTATATATGTAATGAAATGAAACCTACTTACATAGCTATAATTTCATTGATTGCATTTGACTGACTGACAGGAAGAGAGATGTCAGTGTGTTGCCATGGTGTGCATTGTGTTATTGGAGGTTAGAAACTATTGTGATAAATAAAATACTTGAAGATAAAAAGGAGACGATATTCGTGAAATTATAAGCTTTGAATGTTGTTTCTTTATTTACAGGTAAAGTAATATTTTGTGAATATGTAGGTAGGTAGGTACCTACTTACTTTATAACAACCATTTGTAATACAATAAAAATCTTTATTTACAGAAACGCAATTGAGTTTATTTACGGATGTCGGTTACCTTAAATAAGATATCTTATAAAACAACATTCTCTGCAAAGGACATTTTACAGAAATGGATAAACTAAAATTCGAGTTTACAATTAAAAGTTTCGAAGACCAAAAAACAAATGTACTGGCAGTAACCTCAATAACGACAAAAGAGGGTAAGATTTACCTTGTACCACAAGAACTACAGCCAATAAAAAATCATGAAAAATTAATGGAAACTGAGCCATGTAAAACGATAAAAAATACATTGCAAAGGAGACATGAAAAGAGGAGTTTATGGATAACTTTATCAGATGAACTAAAAAAGACTTACATGGATGACAATGACAATATACAATTCAAGAAGTATTACTTGGAAGAAGTGATAAGTTCAACAGGAATAACACAACCAATAATAAAAGAGGGTATATCTGAAGAAACACTGTCAAGAATCCTAGAAAAAATAGCTAATATAAATCCACAATTACCAAAGCTGACTAATTTAAAAAAAATATCAGACAAATTTGTAATAGAGAAATTCACCGGAGAAAACTCAAATGTAACTCAGTGGATGGCTACCTTTGAAAAAGAATGTGATAGATTGGAAATAATTGAGGATGAAAAAAAAATTGAGATTTTTAGACTGTTTTTGGATAAATCGTGTTTGAATTGGTACAGTTCTACGCTAATAAGATATACGTTGACTTCCGAATGGAAACAATGGAAGGAAGATTTTTATGATACTTATGAGAATAAAGGTTGGACACCAATAAGATATGCCATAGAATTTAAATACAAAACAGGATCACTATTAGACTATTCAATAAGAAAGGAAAAAATATTGTTAGAAATGGACAGCACAATAAACAAAAGTACTTTGATTGATTTGATTGCAGTAGGTCTACCTAGTTATATTACAGACAGAATTGATAGAAAGAAAATAAAGGAGACTAAAGATCTGTTCAATGAAGTGAAAAGCTTGGAACATTTAGTAAACAAAAAAGGTTTTGATACAAAGAAAATTACCAACCCTTTAGTAAAAACAAAAGAGGTTAAAGAACCTTGCAAGATTTGTAAAAAACTATATAAAGGTAATAGGTATCATCCTGAAGACTCATGCTGGTTCAAAACAAATGAAGGCAATAAAGATAAACCAAATATTATAAATTTTGTTAACAATTCAGAAGTAGAAACTGAATTAAATAATATGGACCAAAAAAACTAGTAGTGCCACCATTAATCAAAGTCAAATTAACATTAAATAACACACTAGATGCATATGGAATATATGATTCCGGTTCAAATATCTCATTAGTTAATTCAAAATTACTAAAGCTAAAAGATGAAGAAATAAATAATGCACAGACAGTGAAGTTAACTACGATTAATGGTGTGAAAAAAACAAATGGAATAGTAAAAATAAAAATAAAAATCTTTGAAATAGAAGAAGAAGTGAATGTGTTTGTAATTAACAAGAACAATTTCAACTACGACTTTTTAATTGGATTAGATATGATAAAACAATTTAAATTGATCCAAAATGAAAAGCTAGAAATAACACAAAAAACACAAGAAATAATTATAAATGCAAAAAAGGAAGCAGAAAAAAAAAAGCAAACAAAAAGCTGTGACGAGTTTACAGTGAACTTTAACGAACATGTCGACGAAACTAATTTTAAAATTTTTATGAACGACCTCGAATATAAACAAGAAGCTGAAATTAATGAACTAATTGAGAAATACAAATCGATATTTGCAAAAGACAAGTACGATATTGGAACTGTTAGGGATTATGAAGCCAGAATTGATTTATCAGTCGATAAATATTGTAGCAAAAGACCCTACAGATGTAATATTGAGGACAAGAAGGAAATAGAGAGTCAAGTAACAAAGTTATTAGAGAAAAATCTAATTGAGGAATCATACAGCCCATTTGCTGCTCCGGTAACATTGGCATACAAAAAGGAAGACAATAGAAAATCAAGACTTTGTATAGACTTTCGCGATTTGAATAAACTTATTGTTCCACAGTCACAACCTTTCCCGTTAATTGAAGATCTTATGGTAAAAACAAGAAATTGCAAATATTTTTCAACCCTTGATTTGAATTCGGCATTTTGGTCGATACCATTAAGAGTCGAAGACAGAAGAAAAACAGCCTTTGTGACACAAGACAGCCATTTTCAGTGGACTTGTTTGCCATTTGGACTTAAAACATCTCCAGCAATATTTCAAAGAATATTGAGTAATATTATAAGACGACATGAACTTACGGAATTCACGGTAAACTACATAGATGATATATTGATTTTTTCAAAATCCTTCCACGAACACATAACCCACTTAACAAAATTGTTAGAAGCAATAAAGAAGGAAGGCTTTAGACTGAAATTTTCTAAATGCACTTTCGCATCGGATTCGGTGAAATATTTAGGGCACATTATTCATAATAATTCAGTACGCCCAATAAAAGATAATTTAATATCAATAAAAAATTTTCCAGTACCCCAAAATCAAAAAAATGTGAGACAGTTTTTGGGAAAAATTAATTTTTATAATGAATATGTACCAAATATTGCAATAACATTGGATCCACTACACAACCTACTAAGGAAGAATCAAAAATTCATTTGGACAGAAGAATGTCAAAAATCATTTGAGAAAATGAAACAACTATTATGTTCACAACCTATATTAGAGATATTTGACCCAGACTTACCAATACTAATTTATACAGATGCAAGTATACTAGGTGTTGGAGCAGTATTGAAACAGAGACAACAAAACAAAAAAGAAAAACCAGTTGCATATTTTTCCAAGAAACTAAATGAAGTACAGAAAAGGAAAAAAGCAATTTATTTAGAATGCCTAGCAATAAAAGAAGCAGTTAAATATTGGCAACACTGGCTCATAGGTAAACGATTCACAGTTTATACTGATCATAAACCATTAGAAAAAATGAACATTAAATCGAGAACGGATGAAGAACTCGGGGACTTGACATATTACCTTTCTCAATATGACTTTGAGGTAAAATATTCACCTGGAAAAAATAATCTTGAAGCTGACTGCCTAAGCAGAAATCCAGTATTGGAAGCACATGAAAATGAAGATGAACAGTTAAAAGTGGTCAATTGGATAAAACTAGAAAATATTATTGTTGATCAAGAAAATAACGAAGATCTACAAAAAGAAAAACAAAAATTAATATTAAAGCACTCCATATACTATAAGAAAATCAAGAAAAAAGAAAAAATTGTTTTATCAGAAGACTTCAGTATAAGTTTCATCAAAGAAATACATAAAGAATACTGTCACATTGGAATTGAACAAATGCAAAAGAAAATTACACCATACTACACTGCTAAGAATTTAAGACAGAATATAAGGAAAATTTGTAGAAAATGTGAAGTTTGCATTATGAACAAATCAAGAGGCCAGGATAAATTAGGACTGATGTCTCATCTAGGACCAGCCACATATCCTTTTCAAATAATGTCCATTGACACAATTGGTGGATTTGGGGGCTCTAGATCGACGAAGAAGTACATGCACCTCTTAGTGGATCATTTCACTAGATATGCATACATTGTCAATTCAAAAACACAGAATTCAAATGACTTTATAAAACTTGTCAAAAATGTCACAGAAAATAGTACAATTGGTATGATCTTAACAGATCAATACCCAGGAATAAATTCAAAAGAATTCAAATTATTCTTAGAGGAAAAAAATATTCCAATTGTTTTCACAGCAGTAAATGCACCTTTTTCAAATGGAATAAACGAAAGACTTAACCAAACCCTGGTCAATAAAATAAGATGCAAAGTAAATGAGGAAAATAAAAAAATAGCATGGACAACGATAGCACAAATATGCGTGGAAAAGTACAATGAAACAGAGCACACTGTCACAGGCTTTGCACCTGTGTACTTGTTACAAGGAAAGAATATAACATTTGTTCCAACTGAACTAAAAGAAGAAAAATCAGAAAATGATTTGTTGAGAGACAGACAACTGGCTCTGGAAAACAGTATAAAATCACACAACTACAATAAAAAGCTATCAGATAGGAGTAGAAAACATTATGAGTTCAATGTAGGAGATATGGTATTTGCGGAAAACGGCAATAGATTAAACAGAAGAAAACTGGACGAGTTGAAGATTGGACCTTATGAAATAATAGAGAAACTATCAAACTCAATATACAGAATCAATACAGGACATAGAAAATCAGAATCAAATCTCTTCCACATCACCAAACTACTCCCAGCTCCTGTATTTGAAGATGCCATTTAATGAAATATTGTGATACAATATTCTCCCCGAAGAGGGGGGGTGTAATGAAATGAAACCTACTTACATAGCTATAATTTCATTGATTGCATTTGACTGACTGACAGGAAGAGAGATGTCAGTGTGTTGCCATGGTGTGCATTGTGTTATTGGAGGTTAGAAACTATTGTGATAAATAAAATACTTGAAGATAAAAAGGAGACGATATTCGTGAAATTATAAGCTTTGAATGTTGTTTCTTTATTTACAGGTAAAGTAATATTTTGTGAATATGTAGGTAGGTAGGTACCTACTTACTTTATAACAACCATTTGTAATACAATAAAAATCTTTATTTACAGAAACGCAATTGAGTTTATTTACGGATGTCGGTTACCTTAAATAAGATATCTTATATATAGAAAAGAGTGGAGGCTGAAACATTTGTCAGAAATACGGTTTTGTACTTTTTCACCAAATTGCACAGTTCTCCACCGTTATGGTTTATAGTTTGCAGGACTTTGTTTGCCAAAACAATAGCGGCGTCTTTCCCATTTGCATAAAAACACAGACAGGTGACATCGTATCGAGTCGCTGTTTATATAACATTAATACGTGTATATTTTGATAATACAACGGTTTTTTTTTGTTTAAGCAAGTATTTATGTTTTTCTGCTGTCATCGGCTAAATAATAAAAATTTTGGTAGTAAGTAATTTAAAAGTGTACAATCGTCACTTAATAATAAGGATCGAGCGTGACGGACAATCATTTTGTGAATAGATTTCATAAAATTACCTTTTGAGAGCTAGGCATATAAACAATTAAAAATAGTCCATATATGCGCATGAAGAAGTTTAGTGTCAATTTAACTTTATCTTAACTATTATTGTATCATTAAGACTGCTGTCGATCACGTTACTCAAAGCCACGACTAAATCTAAAGAAGGTAAGTTTTCCGGGCCTACAGGTCTTTGAAACGCTTCCTCCTCAAAATGCACCGTGACGTAAGTATTTATAACCCGCCGACCATTTTTATTCACCGAGAAAATTACAATTTATCGTGTTTTGAACCGTTAATTTCCCTAAAACAGGGATGCATCTATCTATAACGTATCTTTTTCAGGACCTAAATACACTAATTAGACCATTTAAAAGTGATTCTATAACAGGCAAACTCGGAAAGTTTAACTTGTAAACTGCAATGATTGGTCTTATTATTAATTGTTCGACGAGCCGTACATTAAACCGACTTAATGTCTTATTTTAATCGCCAGTTTTTTAAACATATAATATACCTAAGTAGATGTCGCGATGGATCCTGTTTACATTTAAGTATAGCTAAGTAGTAGAACCGTTTAGCAGTCGGGCTGCAGCAACGATGTCCGATTGTTTACAATAAAATTGTCGTGATGGCTTTGAAGGCTACTGCGCTCATTATTGTTATATACTTGAGATAATCGCTGCATGGGAACATAAACACCGGTGTCAATGTTTTGCAATTTTTTATAAAGCAAATGCCTTACTTACCAACATCTAAATATTTGAAAATCCCAATTACAAAAACTTAGTTAATTAATGTTTTTTTTCCGTCGAACACTAACAAGTACCTTCCTAACTAAAATTAAATGATCACGACCATGACGATGTCATTGGTTTTTTGTACAATAGAGCAGAAACGTTCAACAGGGCAGCGTTCAAGGTAAAGAAATCACTTGAGGATATTAAACAGTGGAGCAATTAAGTGCCTAGCTACGTGGAGACTCCTCCATTTTATATGGATAAAGTAGACAGGTTAATTGTCCCCGTTTCGTCTTTTGTCATCTACGTTTATTCTCTGCCCTCCAAGGGCAAATAAATAAAGTTGTTTCAGGTGATATTAGTTCAAAAGAGATGGATTATGTTCTGCTCTAAAAGAAAATGTTATGTGGACCGTGAGGTAGAATAAAGATATATGTAGGTGTAGGGTGGCATGGCGGTACCAGTACCAGGCAGGTCAAGCTTGTGCCCAGAGGGAGTAACAACCTGTCTCGCAACCAGCGCAATACTTGTTATGCAACTAACAGATCCGATGTCATTGGATATTACCGTATTGAGATTTTTTATCTGCGTCTCGTAGACCGGTTTGACAAGTTCATTGTCTTCATAGAGGTCAATAAACCTTTTTGACCGTCTTAATATTGGCGAAACTAGGCTTCTGTCAAGGTTAATTAAAACGATCACTCTTACTTTTGTTTATATTAAAGGATTCGCAGCCTGCCTTTGATCGTATGGTGCGCGATTTTCTATAGTGCAAAAGCATTACCTATTCAATAAACCACGTTACGAGTAGTGAAACCGCTTTCTCGATTACACACAATGCTTGGAACTAATCCAAACCTAAACACAATGACTTTAAGTGAAAGGAAAGGACCAAATAAAATTCGAAAATAAATTATAGATACATGTGATTGGTTATGTGGGTAACGGTGCGGCCCTGGAGTGGCCGCGGTGGAGCGTGGTGCGTGGTGCCAGGACGATTGTATGGAGATCGACCGTTACTTACGGCTGCTTATGTTCAAGAGTTGAACGAACTATCACATCAGTTTCATGAATAACAATATGTGTTCTTACGATGGAGCCATCATACTAATTATTTACTCAAGCTACTTATGTTATTGAGGCATTCAAGGTGAAGTTAACGTGGTGTGGCATTGTTGTTAATTTGCTAAATGCAAAAAACTGCTGTTTTTACTCGCCTGCTTCATTCTTATAAAACAATTGATCTAGCTGTTAAAAGTTTATGGTTAATTCTACTATTAAAACGCTCGAGTATAGTTACCGTGGGGTACTAACCTTTAATAACGCGGGCGTGACCTTGAACGTGACCTTTGAGTAAATCACATATATCTAATATTCTCTCATAATATTTAAACATCAAACAGTTTAAGCTACTGACTGGTGGTTTTGAAAAAGCCTTTAAAAGCTTTTATGAGATCACCAATTTCGGATTATGAAGACGGATTGGTTCATTAGAAATTTCTTACTACGTGTTATATAGATATCTATTTCAATTAAAGAAGCGTAGGTAGGACCTATATAAAGCATCGCGTTTGTAGCAATTTTATCAGTTTGTACCTGGAAAATTGGCTACTTCATTAGTCTGACATTCAGGAAGTCTACTAGGTAGATACTTACTAATTAAAGCTACTAACTTAATTATGAACTTCAAAACCTACCAAATTATCACCTAAATTGAGTACTTAGGTAGGTACTAACAAGAGGTTCCCACGCTAGGCAAAGGCCCAATTATTCAACAATCTCATCATTTAGAAATTCTACCTACCTTAGCTGGTTATTTTAATAAATATGAAGTGAGACTATTTTTTTAAAGATGCTTTTTTGGAAATCCTATCGGAGATTTCAATGGATTGGAATAAATTCAGCTTGATAGGTAAGTAGGAGTAATCTAGGCAAGGGGCTGTGAACATGGTTTTAGTTTATACTAGCTGTGTCCCGCGGTTTCAGCCGCATAAGTGTCGATCCCGTGGAAATATAGGGATAAAAAGTAGCCTCTATGCTAATCCAGGATGTCTCCATACAAAATTTTATCAAAATTGGTCCAGCCGTTTGAGCGTGAAGAACTGACAAACATATAAACACACACACACTCACAAACTTTCGCCTTTATAATATAAAGTGTGATGTAGGGTGGCGGGAACATCGACGCGCAAACTGTAATCATGAATTCAGCATAATAATGATTCTAGACCTCCTAGCGCAGAAATAATGAGTCGGTTATCAAAAAAAAAATCTGCTGTTTCATAGAAAAGTGCAATAGGTAGGTACCTATGCTGTCAAAATGTATGGACGAACTAACCTTTTTAGGGTTCTGTACCCAAAGGGTAAAAACGGGACCCTATTACTAAGACTTCACTGTCTGTCCGTCTGTCTGTCACCAGGCTGTATCTCATGAACCGTGATAGCTAGACAGTTGAAATTTTCACAGATCATGTATTTCTGTTGCCGCTATAACAACAAATACTAAAAACAAAATAAAATATTTTTTCAACAGGTAGGCACTTGAAATATTCACAAAATATTCAGTTTTATTTTAATTTAATAATAAAAATAAAATAAAATAAATATTTAAGGGGCCTCCCATACAACAAACGTGTTTTTTTCGGCGTTTTTGCCTTGTGGTACGGAACCCTTCGTGTGCGAGTCCGACTCGCACTTGGCCTGTTTTTTTATCATTTAACAAACCAAAAAAAAACGTCGATACTTTCCCACTTGAAAATATTTAATATAATATTAATATAATAAATGTTTATTTGCACAGAAAAACCAAACAATACAATTTAGTGACAGGATTTAGTTGTACAGCAGAGACAATTTATGAATGAACGTTTGACTTCTAAATTAGGCATGAAGCACCAACTTCTTGACACAGGTCAGGTCAGACACAGGTCTTAGAAGCCATTTGTTCCCCGAAGTGCGGTGATATACATCTGTACATACAAAAACATCGTGCAAGTAGGTACCTATTTTTAATTTTCTTTGTACAAATAGGTAGGTAACTGAATATTTTGCTAATCATTTCTGAACTATTTTCTAATAAAATTGGTAGTAACTGACAGCTGAATTTCCTCTAATTCATTGAAGTATTCTTTCAGGACGGGATGTGCGAAAATAAAATTATTTTAGGTCTTGATAATTTTAGCACAATGACAGACCAAGACTAAACTGTTATAGAATAGCTTGATAGTTTAAAAAAATTTCACTTGTACGTCATTTAGCTCGGAATAGATTTTTGCTGTGTGCAATTAAACTATGTGAATGATTGAAATCTTTCTGATAAACCTTTAACTTGTAAGTAGATACATATACAAATTCCATGCATTCAGATAGCAACTTTACGTTAGATACAGATTATATTGAAAATTTTCACAAGCGAAGGAGGAAAACTACCGTCTGACATATTTGATTTGACTTAACATGCTTGTTTACTTTTCTAATATCGTCTATTAGCATTGAAGCTGGCATTGCCCTGAGAAGTCGACAGATCATCACGAGTAGATCCAGTCATCACTCATCGCAGTAGGTATAAGTCAAGCATTATTTCTCCGACTACGTAAACGCCAATATTTTGAATGTAAATGTCAGTTCGAAAAGGTGACATGTGCCCGCCATTTGGGAAAAGAGTTTGTTTGAAAACTGCTTAACATTTTCGCTCGTAGACCGTACATTAGGTACAGGCTAGGCGTATGTTTGACAAACATAGGCGAGACGTCACACGAGCTGCTGCTGGCCTCCCTTTAATTACCCCAATGACTAGTCAATGAGACTAGAAGTGACTAGATAATACAATTTTTGAATTTAATGATCTCTAACTAAGTTTTGGCCTCGGCATCTCCCGCGTAGAGGTCAGAATTGTACCTACGGGAGCGTAATACATGTATAAAATGTAGTGGTTATGTCCTTAACCAAGTAATAACAGAATAGATTAGTACCTAATGTTTCAAGAGCTGTGGCTGCTACGGTAGAATTATGTATAGGTATCATCGCAGGTAACTCAGGCTCTTATCACTATATATGCAAAAATAAACTTAGGAAGGTACAGGTAAAAATAAACGGCCGTCTAAAAAAATCTTTAATTCTAAAATGCGATCCCAGTTTTAGATTGAACATGCGCCGGTAAATATCCGATCGGGAATGAACAGTCAATGTCTGTATAGCTGCCTGAACAGCGGAAATGTTTTCGCGCCACAAATTACATAAATCAGAGCAATGTGAATTATTTATAAAGTTAGTGCTAAACCGCTGGTGGCACAGCGTAGGTAACAAAAACAATGACGTAAAGACACTTTATTCTGTTAACACTTGAAAGAAAAGGTGCTAATCATTCATTAATAAAAACCAGAAGTGATACGAATTGGTACACGACGACGCGTCAAAATCGTCTATATATGATGCATCATTTGAAGATTGGGTTTTTCAGGTTCGTAATATTTAGATTTTCAATCAAATTGACGATAATATTACCTTAATGTAGGTATTACGTGAAGTTATTATGCACTATTTCAGAAACAGAACGTGTTGTTATTTACTTATAATGAGACAATCAAAAATTGTAATCAAAGTTAAGTAATGAATTCATACGAGTTCTATTTACACGTAATCTTGCACTGCAGTACATTATATAATTAATGTACTCAATTCTATCCACGACTCTGAAGTTCTTTGCCTTATTTGAATTTATATTTTTCTGATTAAAATTCCATGTTTGTTTGCTGGTAACTCGCAACTTAATCTCAGTTTTGTTTTGCACAATGAGAACGCAAATGGTGATTGTGTAAATACTAGTTGGAAAACCAAAGTTGGTTTATTTGCTTGTATCACATCACATCAGGCAAAATCCGTTTGTAGTGTGAACATAGCTCCGATATGGTCAACATTATGAGAGTTGTTAACACAAAGCCTCGAAGTATTTGAATAAGAACTTAACCGAAACACATTTTGTGAACCCACCTACTATGCTTAAATGCTCTTTCAGTTGCAAAACAATTATTTCAATATATCTATATATATCGAAACAATTTATGAAACAATATTTAGGTATAGTCAAGATTCTCATGTCAAAGAACCAATAATGTTGTCAATTCTATAAGTTGGGGAAAGTTTATTAGCTACTTATTTACACAAAATATATGACTCTAAGCGAAGATCAGAGGCTGGGTTGCCATTGTTGTAACACGTGCACATATTATCATCAAAGTGTGTCGCTGAAAATTCAAGTATTTACATGTTTTTATGAAAGTCCAAGTAGGCACAAGTGAGTGACGCCGCAGGCACGCCATTACATTTATAAATTGTGGGAACTTTGAGATAAGTGGGTGAATTCTCGTAAGATAGCAATATTTAATAGGTAATTTACATAATATTATCATGTTGTATACTTGTATCGTACTTTTAAGAGGAGATTGCACCTCTTGGATGTATAAAGTTTCTCGGTATGACGTGCTTTACTTGAAAAAAGAATTAATAAATGAATTTGTTCGTCTAGTAACTGACGTTCACAGCTGATAATAACAGGTAAATTAAACATAATTTAGAACAATAATAAAAATCATGTACGTGCTTATTGTGAAATGTTTTTTTAATACTTTGTTCTTGAAGTTTATCTAAAGGCCGCCGCGTCGCGAAGCTAGGAGATAGTGAGTGTAGGTAACGCAGCTAGTTTCGATTCCCAGCGGTAATAAGCACGTGTGGTTTAACAACGTCGTTAATAAAACGATTTTAATGAAGATTGCTTTAGACTATCACACGTATATTCGAGATTAACCGTTAATTTATTGACGATGTCGTTCCACACCATTACGCAATACTCATTTTGTATCACGTTTTTAAGAATTCAAACAGTTGTGAGTTTGTTAATCTTTTACAGAAAATATTATAGTGACAGAAGAACAATATTTGAGTAAATAATACAAGGTAGGTACTCACTTGACGTTGTTCCTCATATCGTAGCTTGTTGCGATGTATCCTGCGTCCCCACTAGAACAAAAAACACGACTCTTGTACATACATTCATCCAATCAATAAACTATAACCTAATGCTGCTGTTAATATAAAATATTTAGAAAGTTCTACAGCCATTCGTGAGTTTCACCGCGCTCTGTTAAATGTTTAAACGGCCGTCATCTCTATAGGAAGTAGGTACCAACTACGAACCCCGGGTCCTTGAATGAATCGTGTATCTCGGTCATTGTGGCTGTGAATCAGGGTGCAATATCCACTAATTATTATATGGCGGAGACAATGGGCGCGCGGGACACGATTGACGAGCCGCGACGACCGCCGTGTCTGAACTGTCGCCGCTTCTATTAATGTTATTATAGAACAGGTGGTCTTAGCTACTGCCGACGGTAATTTAGTAAACATACAATATAATCTTCGATAGAAATCGTTTTCCTAGCAGTGAGAGAAATGAGAAATCGTCCCCAGCGACGCTCTAGGCGATTACCGCGTGCAGCGTGCGCTCTGACTGGTCAGGAAGCTGCTCGACACACATAAGTTGCCGTGAGCCAGTCAGGTTCGCTAATATCAGCATTAACGCGATACTCAATGAACTGTTTCCTACTTTACTTTGAAACACGCAGGGACGACGTATCTCGTATGTATATGATACTACTTATAAATTGCATCTTATATTGCTACTACAAGGTGCAGCGGAGTGGATGCATTTTTCCGGTAGATTTACTTCACGATTTTGCAACTTGGTAGTGATGTTTTTTTTTGTTTTGTATTTCCCATCTCTGAATAGCAAACAATTTCGAATACGCTATTTTCGGTATATGAATTGGGGTGAATTCATTTGTAAAATTGCTTTGTGAATCTGAATAAAATCTGAAAAGAAAATGTTCTAATCAGTAGGTAACCTACTATTCTAGGTAAGTACCTATATTATTTTAATGTGAAAATAGACATACGAAGCGGTCTGTATTTATGTGAAAAATATATTAGTTAAAGTTATTATGTAGTTAAAAACTAAACTAAACGTGTCCAAAAGTTTAGATTAGTTGACTATCCGAGCTTAATATTCGCTTTACATGGTGGTTCACATTTTCATTACGTACTTAATGAGGTATTTATTTTTGTTTAATGTATTGTTAGCCTCTATGGAATTCATAGAACCTATTTATATTTTCCCAACCTAATACTTTGATATGAATCTTAACTAGGTTAGGTAATACCTACCAGGCTACCACAATCAAAACGTAAATCGTTACCGATAATAACTTTTATTTAGTAACTAGCTGCGCCATGCGGTTTCACCCGCGTAAATGTCGATTCCGTGGGTATATCAGGATAAAAAGTTGCCTATATGTTAATCCTGGGTGTCAGCTACCTCCATACAAAATTTTATCAAAATTGGCCCAGCCGTTTGAGCGTGAAGAAGTAACAAACATATAATCACACACACACACACACTCACAAACTTTCGCCCTTTATAATATTAGTGTGATAACGTACTACGTTCATAAAAGAAACTACCGACGTGTATGTTTCCGCAAGCGTCTGTGGTAAGGCAGTTACAAATTATTTACAGACTTTGAAAACACGTTTTCCTGGCACAAAAACAGTATAAAACCGTAGCTACCACCCTGTCAGTTTTCTCGAATAGATATGTATGCAAAGTGGACTCCCCCAGACCAAGGTCGACTTTCCTCCCTCTACTGTATCAAATATCGATTTACCTTTAATGCATTACGATTTTATCTACGATCGAATGCCATATTATGGAACACGTGGACGTATCATAATGCTACATCGAGCTATAATAGCTATGATTGACGTTATTCATTTAAATAGTTAACTAGATATAGCCAGGCTACCATGATGCAGGTGACGCCTATGACTAAGGCACTAATAAAACTAGGAGTAAATTAGTTTTACCCTCCATTAAGTAGGATGCGCACAATTTGGCTGAAGCACTGTGCGCCACTCGACTCCACTCCACTCGACACCTCCTGAATTAGGCAAATCAGCGAGTTTCATCAAATCAAAACTTGGTAACGAACCACATAAGTTATTAACGCCGTATGTACGGCAGGCTACTTGGTAACTAAGTCGATTAGGTATACTCATCGCGCGTGTATCTCCTACGGTACAGTTTGTATGTATGTGGTTAACAAATTGTGCGTAACATTTTTCTAGAAAGCAATGCATAATGGTGAAATGTTGCTACAAGAAAGTAGCGATGAAAACGATTATCGAGGGATTTCCATGATTCATTCCCAGTCGCCCCCGCGGGGATTGCCACCGGAGGCAAATGGGCATAAAAATTCCCAGTCGCCACCGGTGGTGACTGGGAAGTCATTGCCCCCACTTCAGCTTCGCTATACATTGCTGGCAATGCAAAAATATTTTTTTAAATCCGACTTATAGTTCCGGAGGTTACCCCCTACATACAAACTTACAAACAAACAAATTTTACCTCCTTATAATAATGATTAATATAAATTAGATTTGTCTGTGTGGTGCCGTGGGTGTCGTAAAAGGCGACTAAGGGACGTACCGGAGAATGGGCAGCAGCGTTCTCTATGCATTCCACCACCATACCATACTGCGATCGCCAATCCGCCTGCCAAGCGTGGCGATTATGGCAAACCCCCCCCCTCATTTAGGGGAGGCCTATGTCCAGCAGTGGACGTCTTTCGGCTGAAATGATGATGATGGTGCTGAACAATTAGACTAACTTACGACATTCGATAATAATTGATTTCTACAACTTGTAATAGACCACCTCATTAGATGATTCAGAATATTTATCCGATCCATTCTGGAAATTGCATTCAGAACATCAATGCAGAGAATATTCATAAAAAACACAAGAAATTGTAATAGTAATCTCTCAAAGCAGACCACCTCGCCATCGTTGTGGAGAGAAACTACTCATGGAAATACAAGTCTAGTTTTCTACTCTAATATAGATTAGATGAAGCAGGTTTAAACTAGAGTTCCGATGTACCTAAGTAGTGGACAGGCGAACTTGGAAACTTTCACGATGTAGCTTGATCACAGCATTTGATTACTTGACCATGAAACTTGGCAGAGAAATGATCTCAATCTAGTTGAATATTGTTCACAAATTGATTTAGTTATAACCGCCTGTGATTGCGTAAACAAATTGTGAAATAGCCATATTTAAATAAGGAACCTCAAATATACCTAAAAATAATTTGGCTCGCCGGTAAAGAGAAGTGCAAATATTGTGTAGTCTGTCAGCAAACGTGCAAAATATTTTAGTTTTCATCTGGTAAAAACTGGAATATACGAGTATATATATGTATTACCTTGGTCGAGGAGGAAGTTAATAGTTCAAAAATGATGCAATTTAAACGCATTGTGACACTACAGTGATTAGACACATGTAATGTAGGTACCTGGGGGCGACTTTGGCAAAATAAAAAAAAGGATAACATTATGAATCACAATGGACAGTTAACTGTTAAGTTAATCGCATCAAAACCCATTGGTGATGGATTTTTCAGTATTTTTTTTTGTCTGTCTAAAATACCATTCAATCCAATGCAAATCCAATCCCAATCTCTTTGATTATACCTCCGTAGTGCAGCGAAAAAAAGAAAACACGCACTGTCTTCGGCATATTATGTTTCATAATGTTATCCTTTTATGATTCTGCCAAAGTGGCCTTTTTGGGCCCCCTTGGTTACTGGATAGACCGTATTTATGTACATAATGTACAGTCAACAAAAGAGTTAAGTATGCAGGATCGTCGGATATAGTTGAAGTTTAATAAGAAACCGATGTATGTTGTCGACTGAAATTTAATTCGATAAATGAGCTGTTAGTCTTCTATTAGTAAAGTTAAATTTTATTCGAGTACATCCATCGGTTTCTTATTAAACTTCAACTATATCCGAAGAACCTTCATACTTATCTCCTTTCCTTTGTTGACTGTACCTAGGTACCTAGTTGTCGCACCTAAGATATTGTCAAATTAAAATATGTCACAGAACACGATGCCGATGGAGACAGGTACTGTGGCTGCTTAGGTACATTCATTCTTGACAAGGTTTTACTACAAATATGCTTTGACGTAACCTAGTAAAGTTCGCTTGAATAAATCTCGTGAGCAAAATATTAACATGGAAGTAATTCACTTATGATGTCGGACGAAGTTAAAACTAAACGGTATTTTTATAAGCCACAAGGAAAGGCGTTTAAAATTTTATATCAATCGAGGTGGGGGGGTGGAGGGGGGGTTCAGGGGATCAGAACGGAATAACTCGTATATTTCAACATTTTCTCGGTTAAATTCTAAATTCAATTATTAGGTACCTTATCGTACTAAAGAGGTTATTAGGTTAAAAGATACCCAGCTTGACCTATTAGTAATTGATTTAAAAAATCTTGTCAACATATTGGTCCAATCGTGATTGGTTGCCGGTTCAGCTCCGAATTATTTGGTACTACCAGCGCCCCGCGGTTTCACCCGCATAAGTGTCCATCCCGTAGGAGTATCGGGATAAAAAGTATCCTATGTTCTTTCCCGGGACTCAAACTATTTCTATGCCAAATTTCATCTAAACCGGTTCAGCGGTTTAAGCGTGACGAGGTAACAGACAGACAGACACACTTTGCGCATTTATAATATTAAAGTATAGATTCAATCAATTTAATTAGTGTTTCACTGGGTCAGTGAAACATTAATTGCTAGATGAAGTAAGAACGGCACATACTTGGCATTCCCTAGCTAGGTAATGACTTGAACTAGGTTTTGCGGAAAACCTCTGAAAGCAATTCAGTATTCCAAAACTGCTCAAGAGCTAAGCCCATCCAAACCTACATAAGAGAACATTTCCTACGCATTAAAAGCTCAGCTCCCTGCCAACAGCTGGTGAAAAAGTCCTGGCTGCTGCAAATTTACGATGATAGTGTTCAATGCAATTGTATTATCACTAAACGTTAATAAATCTAGAAGCAAACCGTGTATCTTGATTGGCCTTTTTGATGTCTCGATTCGGTAACGTGTAAATCAATAGATATGTAATATCGCTCAATTGGTCCAGATGGCCGACCGAATTGTGAGTGACGTATTGAAATGAAACAAGAAACAACAATTACTATTGTAGCCGCTTTTGTAATGGTACGCTCATATTAGCTCACTTACAGATATAGATGAATGATATAAAGTTTAAATTGTAACTTTTATATTTTAATTTTAAAATTTGTATATAATTTAATTATTTCCAACAACACAAGAGTGATTCAGGTTCGTCAACTATTACAAAAACAAAACATATATAATACTAGCTGATGGGACAGACATTGTCCCGTTTCTTAGAACTCGGTCGCAACGCTACTTTCCGGGTTTTGTGAATCTAAACTATACAGGGACCACAAAATATTTCTCTAAAATCGGTTCGCTCAGACACAAAATATTTCATGAAAATCGGTTCAGTCGTTTAGGAGGAGTCCAGTGACATACACACGCGTACACGTACAGAATAATTAATATACAGTGTGAGTCTTCATAATGTGCACATATCGAAACTTAACCTAGGCTTAATTTTATCGACGAAAAAAAATAAAAAATAAATATAAATTATTTTTAAAGCATTTTTAAAATTCTTATCCGCTGTTGTGACCCCTGTGTAAACAAATCGGCATAACTTTTAAACTATCACGATGAAACAAACTCAGTAATGATTTTAAAAATAACAAACTCGGTAATGATTGAAAAAGAAATAAAATAATGCGCGTCCTCATAAAATAACATCTAAAGAAAAAAATCGCCCTCAACTGAGAAATAAGGTGCTTTTATTACAAAAATCAGCTATTCTTTCATAAATTTTTACAATAATTGTAAAATTTCTGAATAAAAACCCGATTGCCTACCGTCTTTTATTACCTTAAATTATTCTCCATCGTATCAGCCTTCTAAAAGTAAAAATACCATGTTTATAACTTAATTACAACATTTCCTATCAACTGTTAAAAACGGCCTTGCACTCGGCTACGTACCATACTTTAGCAGGTAGACTCTTTTAAATATTTTATAGTATTTTTTAATATTTTTTTCCGTCGATAAACCGAAGTTTAGTTTCAATATGTGCACATTATGAAGACTCACGCTGTTTAAAGCTAGGCCGTGTTACGATCGAAAGAAACATTAAAACCCCTTCCGTATAATTTCCGAGTGTAGGCTTTATAATATTTAGTTTCGTAGATTTCGTGTAGAACGAGTGATTGAGGTGCATTTTTAAGTCTATAATTTACCTCGAATTTAGGCAGCTGCAATTATAATCGAATAATCGAATCGACAAACGTCATTCCAGTAGGTATGTAATTGCTTAGAGCATGAGGTTGCTGAACGGTTGCACGTCAGCTAAACGTAAGATCCTATTACATCACTGCTCGTTTTCTCTTTTCCTAAAGTTTAGAACATTATGAACTATCACCGCAGTGGTCGGTTATCACGCAAAAAGGCTATAACACTAACGTACACTACAGGTGCACCTGCACTGTTCTTATAGAAAATGCGAACGCACTTACTCGTTGGAATTGCGCATCACGCCGGAGCAATATCTCAGCATGTGGCATAATAAATCGGATTATCATTTGAATGTACAACGCAGGTTGTATATTCCTATCTCATAAAATTAAGTCTGATTTTAATTCAAAACAAACTCGTTACAACGCATTGAAAAGAAAATTATGGCATGTATAAGATTACTAGCTAATTATGTTATATTAAATTGCTCTGCGAATTGCGCTAGTATCATTTGGTATATAGGACGACGAACCTTGCAGGTGTATGAACTTCAATTGCAATATCATGACATGGATTCAGAGGGCGAATGTCATAAGCGTGCCATAAGGGCTTATTAGTTGATTCGCACGAATATACTCGCACGAAACGGGCAAATCGTCAGTTTTAAATAATTTTTCTATATGCGACTCGCACGATATTAATTTGATTGTGGGCGGGTTTGCAGTAAATTATAGAACAAAGAACACTAACACAGAAGTAAAGAGTTAAATATTATAAAACGTGTACTTTTTTCTTAACTTTATTGCATTCAAAATGTGTCAATTATCTTATACATATTTCTGTAGTTGTCGACTCGCCCACAAATAAATTAACTTTGTGCGAGTCGCCTTTAGAAAAGATTCGAGTGCGAGTCGCCTTTAGTTTCGGGCGAATAAATTCATTTAAATCGAATTATAGGTAGGTAAGCCTTATTATCAATTTGTAAATATTTACTTTGTAGGAGACAAGGTAAATATATACAAATTAAAGTAGGCAAGTATGAATATATATTTATGATCTTTGATTTGTTGGATTTGTCTCCGCTCCTAATAGCAGATATAGGACACAATCACGAAAAAAGTATTGAATTACTTAATTCATTTTCCATACACTCGTTCCTATTGATTCTGAGGAGGTACGAAGTTCGCCGAGTTAAAAATAACGATTAGTTGTAATATAGTATGACAGCAAATTACCCTTGAGAGACAATTCAAAATATTTTATTTCAAATAAAACCTACATGGGTTCTTAGGAAACGTCCAGACATTGCGAGTCTACTAACAGGGAACGATTGTAATGTTCATAGGAACATCAATAAATTGTACAGTGTATAATGCATTCCGAAGGTGATGGACGCGGATGCTTTTACTACCGGCGTCAATTTTACGATGATGGGATAGATTACTCTCTGAAAATATAGACATTTTTATGAGAGGTATTAATGATGACGCAGACGATCCAAGAGGTGTCTACATACACAAGGACGCGCATTACTCTTCTCAAGTGGCAAAATAAAAATAAAACCGAATAATACTTTAATACTTGCCATCCAAATACTACCCTTAGATGTACTTGGTGATTGCAATGTAGGAAAACGGGTGACCTTTCGCAGACAGAAATTTCATAGAATTTCGTTTCCCAGAAAATGTTTCATATCATATTTAGTCCTTGTATTTTTATTTCGAATATTATTGTTTCAAAGACTTTACTTATATGAAACACATTTCACAGAAACACAATACAATGAATTTTTAATCACATTTTTTTATTTAACAAACTTATACAATAGAATTATTTTTAACGAACATTGTTTGTTCGGTGTATTTTTCCATGGTATTTGAATGAACTATAAAAAAAAATGGTTTCTATAAGCGGTCTCGGGACTTGGGGCACCCCGTCTTGGTTTAGGTTAAGTTCCTTTAAAGCCTGGTCCACTACGTCTTCTTATTGTTGCTTGTATACCAACTTAGACCTGCCAGGTGATCTTCCCCAAGAAATGTAACGTTTGGAAACTGTCACTCGATAAAATGTTTTTCTTGGTAATAAGTTTTATATTAAAACAATATGAAGATAATGAATATTTGATTTGTTATTCTATGTTATGAATATTGTAACATTAAACTTATGTGAAACAAAAATCAATGATTTAGAAATCTTCGAAGTAAGTATTTTGCGTATTGATTTATTCTATGAAACGAAAATATGAGAAAAATTTCATGTGAAACGAAATTCTATAAAACGATTAGCTGTAAAACAACGCACAATCTGGAAAACGTCTGTAGCTTGTAGGATGTTGTTTTGCTTGGGGTGTAAAATATAGAAAGTGCATCGAATCTTTGTGGACACTTCACAAGAAATTTATTGGTTATATTTTAAAAGGTGTGGAAGAGGGCTTTAAGAAAAGTGAATGGAGCGCAGACTGATCAGTCAGTTTTTAGAGTTCCGTACCCAGAGGGTGCCAACGGAACCATATTACTAAGCATCCGAAGTCCGTCCATCGGTCTGTCTGTCAGCGGGTTTATATCTCACGAACCTTAATAGGTAGGCAGTTTAAATTTTCAGTGTGTATTTCTATAACCGCTATAACAGCAAATAATAAAAGTAAAATAGTTTTTTTTATATGTTCGAGTATTTAGTGTTGAATATTGTACGGTGGTAGAGAACCCTTCGTGTGTCGAGTCCGACTCGCACTTGGCCGGTGTTTTGTTTGACCTATGTTGTACGACGTATGCGTTGATACATTAGACCTCTATTTCATTTAGCTCTTACAAAAACATCGGTAACAGATTGTATGCCGTCTGCGAAGGCTTTCAACACCACATGTAACCTTAGCTTCGTACTTATTGCCCCTCAAAAGCAAAGTCATGTGTTAATAATAAGAATACAATAATAATATAATAAAGCCTATAATTTTTCCACTGCTGGGATACAGGCCTCATCTTGGTGAGGGGGAGTGGGCCGTGAATTTGTGATCCACCACGCGGTCTCAGTGCGGGTTGGTCGATGTCACACGTCTTCGAAGTTTTGGATCTAGGATATGCCGGTTTCCTCGCGATGTTTTCCGAGAGCATCATCATTCTCCTGCCCTTATCCCAATTTATTTGGGGTCGGCGCAACATGTCTTTTTCTTCCAAACTTAGTTAGTCACCCCCTTTCTAACCATATCATCATTCACACATTCCATCCATCGTTTCTTTGGTCTTCCCCTACTCTTGATGTTTTCCGAGAGCAGTGGTGATGAAATTATTTACACAAAGTAAAGCGCCGGACAAAGTAAAGTATAAGAATACAATGAATAATATGGAAATGGAACACAATATTTTTATAGGTATGTTGCTATTATGAATATATGTATTATGCTATTACGCTGACGCCTGAGTAAACGCGGCTACTATATAAATATTAGTTCAAACGCTCAGTCGTTAATTAATATGTAAATCAAAATAGATAAGAGAAATTTATTGAAAACTAACTTAGTAACTTCTACTATCCTTGAAAAACCCTTGAAAATTAGAAGTCCTAATCGGCCATGTTTTCATATAATAGGCTAATGATTTTGGGGCAAGTCTAGATCGGACTGATTTATGATGGTAACCAGAAAATAATGTTTAGTACATATTAAAGGAACTAGTTTCTACTTATTTCTTACATTTAAGTATCGGAGAAAACAAGTTAGAAGTGCCTTTAATAAAAACATTAATGATTAATTATTCCAGTCGGTCTAAGCATACCCTTTTTACTTATAAGAAACTCAAGCAAAGAACATACAAATAAAAGAAAAACGAGTTCTTTTTTGTTTCTTTCTTATACTCCGTTGACAAATGTTGGAAAAGTATACAAAGCGATGTCACCGAGAAACACAGTGTGCGTTCATTATTATCACTGTTTTTATATCAAATACAAAAGACATACAAGCTGCTGTTGTGACATCTAATTATTGTTGACTATTTAATTATAATTAAATCGAAGAGCATCATGCAATGCCTACTTCATAGATCCGTAATCCATTTCTTCGAATAATTAATTTAAATTTTGATCAGTTTTTAAATAATTGAGCAGTAAACAGCATGTTTTGTTGATCATATCGAAGTGGGTCAAACTTGCGCTGTTTTGTTTGCCAATAATGGCGATAACATCTTAATTGATGGAAATTTTGCGACTTATTTAAATATTTGAAGCTTTAATTAAGTACTGTAAAAAATACTATCTTTACAGGATAGACACATAATCGCCGTATTTCAATACATTACATTATTGGTTAAGTAGGGTGAGAATCTAAATTATATGGCGTATCTACATTATAGTAAGTATTCTATTCCTTTCTTTGGCCCTTTTAATTAAATTAAGCGTTATCTAAATGATAAAATGATAGGTAGGTATGTATTATTTTAGTAAGTTGGTTATAAATCGTACCTACCCACCTACCGAACATTTTTCAACAATTTTTAAGTTTGGTTGACGCCAATAACCAAATATTATTTGTAGCCACATTTTCGGGATGTTTGTCTACAGGTGAAATTGCAAATGTTCATGAGTTCGCACGGATATTCAACTTTAAACAAGCATAACGCTTGCCTACCCACTTTATAGAATAGCTACAATTTAGTATGAAATGTCGTCGTATTGGCAGATTTAATTATAACAATATCAAATGATAAAAATGGTTTTTCTCATACAAAACGAACGTGTTACTAAATTACCCACAAGTTAGAGAGTACTCACTTGACGTTAGTTTTTCTAAATTACCGTCGATTTATATTATAACGATTTATATACTTGAATTTCACGTTTTGGAAATACGAATAGGAATATTTAATAACACATCGCCCAGTTAAGTACGTACATGTTTATGGTTAAAAATAATCTAAAACGTCAAGCATCAAGCTTCATGCACAACTGTTCATTTCTTTCTAAATTAAACGTAACATTACACTAAAGCCTGTAATTTTCTGCCTTGTTTAATAAATCACAAGTTTTATCAAACATAGTGCATTGCACGAATACCAAAATTTTATGTGCACGTTTTGACTTGACTTTATGTTTTTAATCGGAGTCCATTCGTTAAGAGTCCAACACTTGTTGCAACACATAACCATAAAACTTGATTAGTTATTACTTATTACACTTTGTCATCGGCGCTTATCTAAATTTACGTTCATTTGTTTCCTTTGACGTAATAGAACAAGCTACAAAACAATTATTTATTAGTAGATTGCATCTCATTAATTTTAAATGCACGTTGATAACTCAGCATTAAAAAAATAATTATTAATTTGCGGTTTACTTATGACTTGAAAAAAAAAGAGGGTCGCAGCACATCGCAAAGCACAAACACAACAATAAGAATATTTAGCAAGTAATGTTAGTATGGGACTCACCTCATTGAACTGTACTTGTTGTGTTGTGTTAGCGAGTGACTTACGCGGGCTGCATGCGGCTCGGCGGAGCGACGGGCGCGGGCGTCGCGGGCAACAGGCGGGCGAGGAATCGCGGCGGTAGTAGGACTAGTAGGCTCTCCGTGTTGTGACTGCGCGGCCAGCCAGGAACACCACGAATTAGGAAGGCGCGAAATGCCTTACTCGTAGGACACGAGCGGTTTAGGAGGAGGTGTTAGACGGCGGCGGGTAACGCTCACCTGAGTTGTCGACGTTGGTGTCCAGTCGGCCACTGCTATGTGCTCGACCGCGGTGCGACTGAGTCGCGCGCCCACCTGCCATTCTCTTTTATACACTTCCCCTTCTCGGAGGACTCCGCAACATTTTTCATTTCTGTGAAAGACCTACAGGTCCTGGGTACCGTTGACCCGTGACGACAACTGCATACTCACCGAGCTTATCCTTGTAAAATAAAAACATTATTGTCTCGAAATTTGCAGGTCAAGTGCGCTCGACGTCCTACATAAATGTATTTGGCAGATACAGTAACACAGATCATTATTGAAGGTAGTCGCGTAAAATTTTCAGGCCTACGTATCTAATAGTTATATGGGTATTGGCTTTGTGTAATGTAAATTAAATTCAGTCCGTACCCTGCGGACTACGTGGAATCCCAAAACTTTAAAGTTACAAGTAACATTAAAATTTTAAAATGTTCAGTATAATAAATATAATAAATAACCCTAAGGTTGACTGGTAGAAAATGCCTCAGGCATTAAGTCCGTCTTTGTACAGTGTTTTTTTACTCGTGCATAAAGTTTTAATAAATAAATATTCCGCTCAAGACGAAAAGAAGTTTTATTCTCTTGTAAATCTTCTGTGAACTAAAAAACAAAGGCTCACATAACTGCACGATTTTTACAAACGTATCCAAATATCGTAAGAATGTGGCCGTCAGTTAGGATGGATATTTATGGCGTATGTCCACATTCGATGTAGATTTTCTTTATATAATTATATAGATGTCCTTATCATAAACAAATTCTCATAGCTGTTTTTGCAAATAATCAATTAATAGACTCATTACCAGTACGCCTGTATTTGAAAACACGTATGAAGGTACGAAAAAGGTAAGAAAACACTTTCGTTCCTCCATTAGCCTTAAGTAGGTACCTATGTTATATTACCTTACATTTATATATTAATTGGTTATAATTTTATGTAAATCTCATATCGCGTCTCATTTTCTCAACAAATGACTACTACGTACTCGCTCGTTCCGGAAAATCTGCATTTATTTAAGCTTTATTAATGTCTTCATTTCCATAGACAATTTAGCGAAACAAGGCCACTCTACGGACCTTTACAACGATACTACCTTTTCTTCTTTCTAAGCAATTTGAGCACGACAAAATTTTGCTCCGCATTTATTTGATCGGTCATGTAAATAATGCATTTTTATACATATCTTGCTCCGTTATGATGTTGGCACCGAAGAATATTTCAATTCATTTTATTTTGTTGAAAAACAGTAGGTAATTAGGACAATCCAAGGTTTTGCATAATAAAATATTACAAAACTCAATTCGCGATCGGAATTCAAATCAGAATAAAAAGTTTCACGTTTCAGTTTCTCTGAAAAAAATTGGAAAACTGATTATAAGATATAGCTCTTACCTACAACAACTTGATAACTTTTTAATTTGTTTGAATCTAGACAAGTAAATAAAATTATTAGTGTCTGTTATTATTCAGAATTTTTACTAAATGCATATGAAAGCGTATGTGGTACTTATGTATAACAAAAAATATTTTTCTGGCTGTTTGTTCCGGCTAATCTCCGAAACGGCTGACCAATTTTGATGACATTTGGTATGGGGATACTTTTCATCCTGGGGAACGACAAACGCCAGTGCGATAATTTCCGACATCTACGCGGCCGAAGCCGCGGTCAGAAGCTAGTAAATAATCATTTGGAAAACAGTAAGATACTTGATTTATGCAGCTACCTAAATAGATAGATAAAAAGATAACAAAGTTTTACATAAAATGTAGAGCTATTTTCGTGAAATAATTCCTTTCGTCGACACGGTGTTTTACCAATTGAATGAAGCAATCAGTAACCTACAAAGTAGCAGTATCGAGGTAACAATTATTCGTAAAAGTCACATTGCGTACTTCCTTCCTAAAAAATATAAGTATAGGTAAATGAGAGTCATAGCGGCGGTCATTTCAATGGCACTGCAGGCGATAGAGCGATCGGGAGAGGACCGGGCGGGGTGTAAATGGTACACCACAGACTACCTGCAGTATTGTCTCTCCTTTCTCTCTAAATCCATCCAAAGGTTGTCTCTAAAAGATCGCCTCTAAAATTTCTACATTTGTAATATTTACGGTGTAGGTACATATTTAAAGAATATTCTATTCTTCTCTATTCTAAGTATGTTGTGTCAGAATCCTGGATGAACAAGAACAGTGAAGATTGGTGAATCGTTATACCTAGGTGTACATAAAATTACTCCTGGACTAGTAAATCGAGCCACTCTGCAATTCCAAGTGAGGGAACGTCCTAGATAAGCCCTAAACATCAAAATCATGATGAGTAAAAGAAAACGTTTTTGAAGTGAAAACTTGTTTAGGCGGTTTGGGCATTTTTTAAGATGGGAAAAAACAATGAACTCACGCCACTGTTACCGTAAGCGACACCACGCGTCTTATGTTTATATGACGATTAAAAAAATACCCGCTTCGGATGTGTTCGGCTGTCCTCGGGATGTACTCGATTTCAATGTATATCCGATATGTCAGTGAGTGATGGCAAAGTATTCTGTTTGTGTTTTGTTTTCACTGTTTTTTTTATGCAGTTTGATGCCGACATACTGGCCATCATTTTGGCGCCGTCATTTTTCCGAATTTCAATTGGTGACCAAAAAATAATGCGAACATATATAAAAAGATACAAAAAGTGCTGGGTGGCTTCGAGTCTGGGAGAGTATTTGGAATGTTCGCTTCAACGTATGTTATATTTCATGTTACGTTGTCACATAATATGTGTAAGCAAAATCAGCCTATGTTCTTGTTCCCACTGCACAGCGCTGCACTGCTTGTTGTTATCAGGACACAGGCTTCTTCTCAGTGGGCCCTAATCCACCACGCGGATGGGTAGATGTCACATGTCTTCGAATTTTTGGTTCACATAATTATGTGTACGAGTACCAACCATTAAATCACAACATAACTTTACCCTTCAGTAAATTAAGTTGATTTCAAAATTAGTGAAAACAATTGCAAATCAGTTTGTAAAAAATGCATTTTGTTTTTGCCGCCTTTGAGCGAAAACGTTGCATTATGAGCACTGAGGCTTGTGACCATTACATTATTTTGGGAAATAATTGAGGGTTGACTTTCGTTATAAAAGAAAAAAAATAGCTGGGTATTTTTCCCGTTAGAAAATAATATACCGACGTTTTTTTCCGGGCATCACTTTTTGGACATCTACAAAGCGTGGGTGCCGTAACAATTCGACTGAAGTTCTAGGCGTAAACTTGTAGGTAGGTAAGGCAGCTCTAACTCTGTTTTATCGGAGAGAAAAGGCTATCCTAAATTTTATTTTACATAAAAGAGTAAAGGTGTACCTGCCACTAAATTTATTTTCTACACTTTAGCCTTTGATTGTGGGTTATTAAAAGTAAAAAAAAAAACAAAAATAAATGGTTTCAGTAACGTCTGGGTTAATAAAATATCAGAGCAGTGGTGGCCCAGTGGTAAATAAAAAAAAAAATAATGGTAATCTCTGCTTATTTAGCGACTGCTCTTGATGATATTTCGGGATAAGCTTCGACAAGTGTAAGAACAGAAATGATCAAATTTTCATCTAGTATAAATGGGTGGCGTACAGATTTTTTCTTGTAAGAGCCACCTTGTGCAAGATTTCTTAAAATATTTGTATAACCTCTTTGGTTGGCACATGACGATCTGGATATTTGATCCTATACCATTCTAACGCAGCTGATGTATTTTTATTATTTACGTAATATGCTTCTAGCAAGTCTAAACGTTCGAAATTGGAGATCGTTTTTCTCTTATCAATAGCTGTTCAATTATGCACTTAATGTAAAATTCACAACACACTCCGAGCTTTTCGGACGCAACAAACTGTCAGATTGTTTTTTATTTAATAATATCGAGTTCGAAATTTGAATTGTTTTTAAACTTATCGTTTTATTCAGTCAACAAAAAGATCTCAACCGTCACTAAAAAAGCTTTTGCGCAAAATTTTCATACAAAATGTACGGGAAAAGTTTTTGCAATTTGTGACTTTTTGAGTACTCCAACGATGGTTGGTCCCATAGAAGTTTTTGATCAGTATTGGAAACAGGATCGATTGGCATCAAAAACTGTTTTTGTGTAAAATGGCTATTTTCTTGCTAACTATATTTTTTTTTGAACATCTGTGAATGGAGATCCAAAATTTCATAAAAAATTGTGGATAGTCTCCTAAGACCATTTTCGTGTAGCTGCAACAGATAAGGTACTTCCCCTTACTGCTCCGCTGAAAGTTTCCACCCTGTATATACAGGGTGTTTGGTGCATCGTTTGCCAAATGGAATTGGCTGAAAGGAGAGTCATTTTCTATCTCTTAAGGCCCAGTAACTCATTCCTTGTTACACTGGTTTTTTTATTATGACTTTTTAATTTTTATTTAGAAAAATACAAGAACTCTGCATTTAAGAGCGTTTACGTCGTACGGCATTTCATACAAACTTTCAAGCCCTTATTTTTCGAAACGAATGGACCGATTTTAATGAAACTTCATACGCATAAGCAGGATACAAAGGTCTAAAAAGTTAGTAGAGAACATTTTACAAACATGTGCATAGATGCATGATTTCCTCGTTGAAATTGAATACTATTCGGTGATTGGTATAAATAGCAATTAATTGGTAAAGATAGTTTGTTTTCTCCTCTACAATAACGATAAAGCGATTTTTTTATTATTTGTTTATTTATTTAGCAATAGCCGTTCTCCTGATGCATGTTTAGGCAAAAACTTATGGAGAGCTGATTTGAGAGTTCTAATTTGTAGTTTCTGTTGAATATAATCCATCAAAACATTTTTTTTCATATCACTTATATCATATACTTTTATAATAACAGAATACATTTTTGTAATATGCCTTATAAATAAAGAAAAAATACTGGACCTAATTCAATTTTCTACTGGAAACAAGTCTGAATATCTCCGAACTTTTACATCATTTTCACGTAGTATTTATACCAAAATAGTCTTCAATAATTGCTTAAACAATATCAATTAAAATTAAACATTTATTGATACTGTGATTTTTTTTATAAATAAAATAAAAGTACTCTAAATTTCACTGCGCCGTCGATGCGCGCTCGCCCTGGCTGGAGGTCTTAATTTATTGAGGCATTCACAGGCAATCCTGGTTAAGAAGACGACAACCCCATAGATTGAACTGCGAGATGCCATATATAACCAAAAAAAAAAAAAGATGTGCGCACAGTACCAAAATGTAAGAGGGCTTTTAATAAGTACCTAATTATAAATTTTGTTCAAATTGTGCTCCACTATTGCGTACGCACGCGCGAAATCTTCGTTTTATCTCGAATGTAGTGGTGTGTAAACGTATTTCTTCTTTGATAGTGACTTACAATCGTACGTGCTAACATGGAATGCATCCCTTTCTAGCTCTACTGCGTACCTCACCGGTGTTCTAAGTAACGGCTTTGACGTCACTCTGCCAGATATCATGTTATCCCGCACGGATTGTACTTTTTACAAATATTAAATAAAAAATTCCCCTTGGGAGAAAGTAATGCATTCTTACGCGTAGGTATTTTGTTTGTTGTAGGTCTTGAGAATCAAGACTATGATAACCGTGTCCAATTTTGTCGTTTTTTATTACACTCGGACGTGGATGATCCGAACTTTTTAAAAAGCATTTCTACAAACAGACTTACCCTAATCATTAGCTCAGCTACCAATTTTCAGTGAAGACCTCTTGAAGTGAGTCTTTTGTTTTTCATCAAGACGGTTGTCCCGCTCACTGGAGATTAACCGTCAGGGAGTACTTGGATGTTGCATTCCCAGACTCTTGGATTGGGAGGGATGGCCCTATTTCTTGGCCTCCGTTCCCCAGACCTGACTCCGTTAGATTTTTACATCTGGGGACGGCCCAAAGAACTTGTTTACGCCACTGAAGTTGAGACTAGGGATGATTTAGTCCAACGCATTGAGGCGGCTTTCATAACTATCGAAGCAGACATACGTTTACACACCACTACATTCGAGATACGACGAAGATGTCACGCGTGTGTACGCACTAGTGGAGGACAATTAGAACTAAATTTATAATTAGGTACTTATTAAATAAAAGTTTACTTTTTATTTCAAGTTCGAAGAAAGTTAGAACCCTAAAAAGAGATAAAAGACTGCGTAAGAGTGAGATAACACTATCCACCTACTTAAAGAATGTTATTTATGTGAAAACTAGTGTTCTTACCTAAATATCGAATATCAGCCTGATGTGTCTCGATTACACGTTTAGCCAATTACTGAAGTTATTAAGAGCCTTTTTTGGGTATATTGCACACCGTTGGAAAGGGGTCAAACTAGAGAACTTTTTGAAAGAATTCGAAGATCCCGATCGTATTTAGTTTTTTTTTTTTTACAGCAGTTTAAAGTTGAGTGTTAAGTGTATTTTTCCTTTTTCAAAAACTTTGTGAGTTATTAAAAAGGAACTAGATGTTATTAGCAAGTAATTTTGAATTTCATAGAACCATACAAGAGTAAACATAAGAATTAAATTAAAATTTGAAGCCTATACTCATAACTTTTTTTTAAATTTAAGCTTAAATGCAGAGTTCTTGTATTTTTCTAAATAAAAATTAAAAAGTCATAATAAAAAGCCGGTGGAACAAGGAATGAATTACTGGGCCTTAAGAGATAGCAAATGACCTCTCCTTTCGGCCAATTCCATTTGGCAAACGATGCACCAAACACCCTGTATAATAAATATACAAATAAATCTTATAATGCATAATTATACTCGTAGTTTAGCTATTTTTAACCCCCGACGCAAAAACGACGGGGTGTTACAAGTTTGACGTGTCGTTATAAGTTTGACGTGTCTGTGTGTGTATGTGTGTGTCTGTCTATGGCATCGTAGCTCCCGAACGGATGAACCAATTTTGATTTTGTTTTTTTTTGTTTGAAAGGTGAATTAGTCGGGAGTCTTAGCTATGTTTGATGAAAAGCGGTCCAAGATAGCCGCCGCCACAAAATGGCGGATTACAAATTTTTCCACAACTCCCTCAATATGGGTATCAAATGAAAGGGCTTAAATAGTAGAATACTATACACTATTACAAATTTCAAATCCAAGATGGCCGCCACCACAAAATGGCGAATTACATTTTCTTTTAACAACTCCTTCAATATATTTTATCCTTTTCCTTTAAATTATTTTATCCTTTTCCAATTTCATTTAATTTTATTATTATTGTCAGTCGGGTTTTATTTTTAAATAGAAAACATGATTTCTTACGATCTATCAACGGTAGGTCAGATGAATAGACTTCCTTTCCCAAACTAGGACTAACACATACATACATAAACTCACGCCTTCTTCCCATGAAAATAGCAGAAACTACAGAACGCCACCTGCTACAACTAAAACCTCCTTTGATGTAGCATAATTTTATTATTTTCTTAGTAACGAGAGTTAATTTATTTTTGGCCGACTGCGGTGAAACCCGAACGGAGGCTAGCGTTCTTTATTTATAACATAGGTAGATAAGCACCCTTATCTTGACTCACAATCACAAATCCTTTCATTTTAAATAAAAATATAACCATTGCTTTCTAATGTTTGAAAAATTCGTCTAACGCAATTCGCGATAACGCAATGATTCATTGCGTTATCTACGTTGACGAACAACATTGACAATTTAACAACATTCATTGCCAATGAATCTTGTTAAATTGTCAGAAAGAAAGGTATTGTGATTGCGAGAGTGTTACGTAATTATGCCCTGGTTACACTAGGTTAGTTTTTCAAGCTAAGATAAATATCCTGGTTTACTATCATGGCCTGCCACGTGCTAGAGCTGTTTACACGATGCTAGAAAATTTTATGTCGCTATAAACATTGTAGTGACATACGCCGTGGTGTAAAATGATTCGATTAGATGCTATTTTTGCCAGCCTTATAACTATCACACTAGCTTATTATCTTTCTCACTAAATTACTAGCCTAAAAATGAGGATAGTTTTGTTTGGACGAGTTCAGGCTCTACTGCTAGACTAGCTTGCCAGCTTAATAGCACTTTTGCTATCCTAGCTGCTAAAATAGTGTCGTGTAATGCCCGAGATACACGATACTAGTTTTTCAAAGCTAGGATAGCAAGCTAGAACCTCGATATACTATGTATCTTGGGTTGCTGTTCTAACTTTGCACATAGCATGTGCCAAGTTATGCTATTTACATGATGCCAGATAATTTTAAGCCAGTACAGTTTGTTTTTCGCACGGCTACCACTAGCCAATCGAATACTAGCTTCGCCGGCCACATGTGACTTGGAGCTAGTTCAACGTGATACTAAAAGCAGTGGTGGAGGTGCAACTATCCTAGCTTGAGACGCTAGCGTACTAGCTTTCTCAATAGCTTACTAGCCTTGAAATTGAGCTATTTCTGTATATAAGTAGCAAGAGTTACTATCTTGCTAGCTTACTAACACTAGCTTACTGTCCTGGCTTGAGAAACAACGCTCGTGTATCTCGGGCATAACCCGGGTTACTAGACTGCAGTTGTATACCTGTTAATGAAAGCAATTCAGAGTTCATAGCATCGTTAATTGCCTTTTGCAGTCAATCAGTCCGTCAAATAGACCGGTATATGTGAATGCACTTTGAACAACATGTTGTTTTTAATTATTAAACTTGTTTATGTAGGTATAGATCGGAAATTGCCCGTGGTTTCACTAGCATCCTATGGAAACTACTACAAGAGTCTACAAATAAAGATCGCAGATAAAATACTAATCCAGATCGTAGCGGTCTACCTGTGTGAAAAGTGCCATACTTCTCCATTTTGGAAGAAATTTTGGCACTTTTCATTTTCGTTGAGAGCCTCCCAAACGTCCAAACGTCATGGAAATGGATTCAATTTGGAAATTTGGAGTAATGAGAGCACCTACGTTCCTACATTGGGTTCCTACTTATATAATCTTAAAACTAAATATTATCGAAATCGGTTTCAGAGTCTTCGAATGCGTGTATTTCAAGTGAATCCTATCAGTGATCTCACATTTACTATAATATGAGTGCTATGACGCCATTTTCACGGGCAAGAGAATAGCGGCGATAGTCCCGCAGTGCCATTAAAATCTGCGGCGAAAAAGCACAAAACCCTATATGCTGCTCATTTGGGTTTGCAAGGCACAAACAGGCATTAACGATCATCTTACGCTGGATAATAAAATTCTCCTGGACCAGACCAAAGCTCGTGCCAAAGAACGTGGATTTGAGCATGTTTGGGTCAAGATATTTATTCGAAAAAACTTTACATCCCCAAAACTCCACATAAAGATGGAACACGACTTAAAAAAGTTCTTGTAGTTCTTATATTGAAAATGTCGATTCAACGTCCCGGTAAGTCGTATATCGCTCACTCCGCTTCATTAAGTTTGAGAACTGCAGATATTAGTTTTTCTGTGCATTCCTTTGTTGCCGTCCTTATGTTTGCTTATCGCTAGTTTTGAACCACTTCGTACATTATTGCTATTATGACTTTAAATTAACGTTCAACTATGTACTATGCTCTTCGGACCTTACTCGTATGGAAATAAAGTTTTATTTCACTTAACTCTATTCATCTCTCAATATTTAAATAATATTTATTTTAACGGATTGAATGTGCTTTGTATTCTATTTTCTATACTAACACTATACCTTATTTCAAATAAACTTGCGATAAAGTTTGTTCACCTCCTTCTACTAATGTATCCCAATATTTCCAAACCATACGAAAAAAATGGCAGTGTCGGTAACACGATCAAAACATTGACTTACCTACTCCGTGTTTGGTATTATGAAACTCAACCGATGCAATGTTAGCGACAGTTTTGTATGACGAACGATATCTATCGTAAGTTATTTGGACTTTTTGGTACAGGGTGGTTGAATGACATTTATCGCAAGTTTATTTGAAATACACTTTAGTGATTTTTATGATGTATTTTTTGATTTTGCGCCTATTAGCATTTTTTATCAGCACGTGTGGGGACTGCGAACTAAAACAGGTGTTTTCTATAGAAATATTATGTATTAACAATTTTGATGTTATTTGCTTGACTGGGACTAGGCTAACCGATGGCATATCCGATTCCGAATTATTTCATGACAGATGTATATCAATCAACATCAAAAAATCAACCATACCATATGGTATGGTTGTCTGTGTGGTGCCAGACTTGTCTGTGTGGTGCCGGACTTAAAGAATAGCACCACCCCATACTTCCCGTGGGTGTCATAAAAAGCGACTAAGGGTCGTACAGGAGAATGGGCAGCAGCGTTCTCTATGCATTGCACCACCATACCATACTGCGATCGCCAACCCGCCTGCCAAGCGTGGCGATTATGGCAAACCCCCCCATGAATGACAAGCACAAAAAACACTTGGCCCCTAGTACCCAGCGGCCCGCCTACCCTTGGTTACGGTAGCGGCCAAGGCCACGGTGAGGCAAAGGGTGCTAAAGAATCCCCGGAAGAGATCCGGCTACCACAATCACCGAAAACTGGACCTGGCAACATATAACACGCGTAGACTCCGGACCGACGAGAAGATCACCGAACTCGAGGAAGAATTGAGCAAGGTACGATGGAGTACAGTATAGTTATCTGAAGTCCGAAGAGAGGGGGAGGATTCGATAATCCTCAAATCCGGCAACCAGCAGTCCCAAGGTGGTGTCGGGTTCATCGTCCATAAGTCCCTTGTGAGCAACGTGGTGAAGATCGAGAGTGTGTCGACCAGGGTGGCGTAACTTATACTCAGAATATCCGAAAGGTATTCGCTTGCCCCGAACTCGTCACACCCCGACGATGCAGTAGAGACCATGTATGAGGATATTTCCAGAGCCGTGCATAGCTCTAAAACTCGCTTTACCGTTGTCACTTTAACGCGAAACTGGGTAAACGTGACGATGATGAGCTGCGATTGGGGCAATTTGGAGTTGGACGCCGGAACCACCGGGGCCACCTACTGGCCAGTTTTATGGAGAAGGAAGGCCTCTTTATGATGAATTCCTTCTTCAGAAAACGTGAGCATAGAAAGTGGACCTGGCAAAGCCCGGATGGTGCAACTAAAAATGAGATTGACTTCATTATGTCGACGAAGAAGCAAGTATTTAATGATATCTCTGTGATCAACGCGGTGAAAACCGGAAATGATCACCACGTGGTAAGAGGCACATTGAACTTAAATATCAAGCTGGAAAGATCTCGACTGATGAAGTCTACGCTCCGTCCAGCACCGATCCAGATCCAAAACCCCGAGAGCTTTCAGCTCGAACTCCAGAATCGTTTTGAATGCCTAGGGAGCTCTGTGGACGATTATAACGATGGGTTCGTGGAAACTGTCCATACGTCGGGTCTGAGATCTTCAAGACCCACCGTACGAATTCAAAAAAGAAGCTCTCTGATCCTACTTTGCGGCTCATGAAGGAGAGGCGCGAGATGATCCTGCAGTCTACGGATGATGCGCTAAATTACCGGCAACTCAATAGACGGATTTCTAAATCCTTGAAAAGCGATCTTCGCCGCATTAATACAGATCGTATTAAGGACGCGATAGAGCGAAATAAAGGCTCCAAGGTCTTTGCTAGAGATCTGTCTATTGGGCAGAGCCAGCTTATGAAACTGAAGACCGATGGTGGCAGGATCGTATCCGACAAACCTGAGCTGTTGAGAGAGATCGAGAGGTTCTATGGACAGTCATACACGTCAACAAATAACCCCGTGATGAATCTGGCAAACGACCCAAGAACTAGATTGACCCGGCACTATACCGAAGACATCCCGGACGTCAGCCTGTACGAGATTAGGATGGCTCTGAAGCAGCTCAAAAACAACAAGGCACCGGGTGATGACAGAATTACGGCCGAGTTGCTGAAGACCGGCGGAAAACTAGTTCTGAAGGCCCTTCAGAAGCTGTTTGGTTCCGTCATAGTCGAGGGCAAAACACTTGGTGGTGATACTTTCTTTAAGAAGGGCGATAATGCCCTCCTTAAGAATTATAGGCCCATCTCACTCCTGAGCCATGTCCACAAGCTGTTTTCGAGAGTCATCACGAACTGTCTCGCGCGCAGGTTTGACGACTTCCAGCCTCCCGAACAAGCCGGATTCCGTAAAGGCTTTAGCAGCATAGACCACATACATACGCTGCGACAGATTATACAGAAGACCGAAGAATATAACCTGCCTCTCTGCTTAGCGTTTGTGGACTACGAGAAAGCCTTTGATTCGATTGAGACATGGGCTTTGCTGCAGTCTCTTCAACGGTGACAGATCGACTATCGGTACATCGAAGTCAGTCAGACTCCAGGATCAGACCTCGAAACCTATCCTTCTGCAGCGAGGTGTGAGACAGGGAGACGTTATCTCTCCGAAACAGCTGCACGATATTGCTGCTATCGAGGTTTGTGAAGACGAGGTCATGAAGCTGCTAAAGCTTAAATAAATAAATAAATCTGCTGGTCCAGACAAGCTCCCACCGGTTTTTATAGTAAACTGTGCTACAAGCCTTTCGGTTCCTCTTACGAGTACATTATTATTCAGACGATCTCTTAATACCAGGGTTATGCTTGCTATATGGAAGTCGGCTTATCACGGCTATTCACAAAAAGAAAGAGACCGAGAAACTGCGTTGAAAACTACAGACCGATATCCAAGTTATGTGAGTTTACTAAAATATTAGAAAACATTGTGTACAAGCAAGTTTACTCTGCTCTCAGGCTCAGTTTCAGCGAACACCAGCATGGATTCTTGGGTGGTAGGTCATCACTCGTAAAGGCTCGCCATCAAACGTAAAAGTTTGGCGAGTTTAGATTTAAGTTATACCTCTATATTTTGAATATCATTAAATAAATTAATAAAAAAATCAACTACAAACCTCGTTCTCTGCAGTGACTTCCTGTCAGAGGCTATGTCTAATCGGTCCCAAATCGACGTTATTTATACAGACTAAGCTAAATGTTTCGACAGAATTGATCACGTCGTTCTCATGCGTAAACTTCTATCGATAGGCATTAGGGGTAATCTATTCCGTTGGTTTAAGTCATATGTGGAGGACAGGTATCGGACTGTTGTGCTGAATGGGTATTCAATATTCATCAAGGTCAATGCGTATCCCATCGGGATTTCCTCAATAATCTTTATTAAGGCCACTCTTATTCAAATTATTCGTCAACGATATTGATTCCTGCTTCCTTCACTCTAAAATACTTCTATATGCAGATGACATGAAAATTATGTCAAAGATATCCTCCGTATCAGATGCTCTATCATTTAGATAGGTTCCAATACTACTGCAGAAGCTCCATTTAAACGTCTTCAAGCGTTACGTGTGCTCCTTCACTAGGAAGCCCGTACCAATCACATTTGGCTATAAACTTTTAGACAGATCCCTAGCTAGGGTTAATACAGTCAAAGACTTGGGAGTTGTATTTGATTCAAAATTATTATTTGATCAACACATAGATAACGTCATTAATAAAGCATCCAAATCTCTAGGGTTTATTTTGAGGGTCTCGTCTGAGTTCAGGAGCATCAAAACCATTAAAATTCTTTACTGTACTTTTGTTCGCAGTCATCTCGAGTGTGCCTCTCAAGATTGGAATCCCAATTACAACATATACATCAATCGATTGGAAAGTATACAAAGAAAATTTTTGAGGTATATTCAATTCCGGTCTAAAACTTATTCTCCCACTTATCACCTACGCTGTAAAAGATTCCATCTACTTCCTCTTTCTGAACGTAGAAGAACTGCAGACTTGGCGTTTTTATTTAGAATCGCTAACGGTTCCACCGAGCTTACCGAATTGCTGAACAAAATCGGACTGCGGGCTACTGCTTTTCTGTGCAATCCTTATCTGTTGCATACTACTATGGTAGGAACGAATTACAGACGAAATAGTCATACGTATATTGCGGTCTGCCGGGGCATCGACATCGATGTTTTCAATACCAGCATTTCAAAATTAAAAAGGACTCTTTGTGATTTCTTTTTTGGTCACGTAAATTAATAGATAACCATATACTCTGTTTGAAACACATTTTTACCTTACTTATGATAATGTTTTTACTCAAAAAACTGTCTACCTTCTCAAATATTTTTGTTGTTGTTTATATGCTCTTCTTAAACTTGTAATTGGTCTTATTTCTGTTACTCTCAATCGTGCAAAAGTGTTTAGCTGTCAGTTTTCCAAAAACTGTAAAATAAAATAAAACGGTTGCCGTGATGATTTTGCCGCGTGGAGATTGATTCTAGTTTGATGGCACAGCGAGACTTTCGCCGCGTGATGCCTTAGGTTGTCTGTCCCACCACCAACGAGGAAGCGACTAGCTATCTAATATTTACTCGCTCAAGAAACTTACAATTCATAGATGTAGGTCCCGTATCAGTAAAAGAGATACTTACATAATATATTAATAGTTAATCGCTGACTGTGCACACTACCGGCGAGAACTCTCTATCATACGTTTCTTGAGCAAGAATATAGTCAATAGCTAGCCGCTTTTCCATAGGCGCGGCGGTGTGACCGGACTGAGCCAGGATGCAATAATAAACGCAAGGTGTGCTGCAGTCAGAACCTAGGTCAAGTAAATCATTTCATTTGCAGGCAGTTTACACGGACTGTCATCATCATAATCAACTCATTACTGTGTCATGCTGTCTCATTAGCCCGTCGCTGTCCATTTTCATGAATATATCTTTTCATTTCCACCGTTTATAGGTTACGAGTATAGGTATCTGCGTATAATATGCTTTCACACATAGTAAATCTTGCCAAAGTTTTACTGATGGAATTTTGGACTGTGAAAATATGATGCATTTTAAATTCTTACGGGCAAGTGTTTGGAAATGTACCTAAACAAATACCTTGGGTCGATATCGTTTTTATTGTTGTACTAATTATCATGTCACCGTTTGGTGACATCAAACTCTAAAATCGATCTACAAAATAAATTACGAATCTTCATTTTTGGCTTGTAGTTGTAAGGGTACCTAAATTGTTGTTTTTTATTATATGGGGGCTCGTGGCTCAATGATAATAGCCGCACGATGGTCGATCGAAGGTGAAGCTACGCTTGCCGCGTTCGGTTCGTGGATGGTTGACCATCCGTTACCATTTCGACACTCCTCCGTGGCTCGGAAAGCACGTTAATCCGTTGGTCCCAGCTGTCATTTCAGTGTCAGATCTTTGACAGTCATTACGGGTAGTAAGAAGCCCAAAACCCAAACAATCTCACTAAGAGGTATTATGTAACTCAACTGGGCTGTGGAGGTCAGATAAGCAGGCGCTCCATGTAAAATCGATTCAGCAATTCAGCTGCATTCTCGACAATCCCATGACTGTTCGTTCTTACATGACTTCCCAAATTCAATATTTATGCTCTGCCCATGCTAAAAATCTTCGTTCCACTAAAAATCGTCTTCTACGATGACCTCCTCACCGTTCTAGCTTCAGTCATTCTTCTTTCTTTGTCCAGGCGGTCTTTCTTTGGAATGCACTCCCTCTGAACATCAGGATGGCAACCAGTCGGTTATCTTTTAAAGTGAAAGCACGTGAACATATCCGTCAAAAGTTGGCCGTAACTGTCCAGCGCTGATTTACTGGATTCGTTTTTCTCCTCTACTGATATTTTTTGTTCTCCTCACAGTTAATATTGTTTATATGTATGTACCTATCTATCTATGTATTAGTACCTATGTATTCTTGTATTTTATAGTCATTTCATATGTTGCACCTGCCATGTTTTGTCTCTGCATCACCCTAAGGTTGACTGCTAGAAAATGCCTCAGGCATTAAGTCCACCTTTGTACAATATTTCTTTTACTTGTGTATAAAGTTTTAATAAATAAATATGTAGATGTAGGAGTTCCTACACCGATATTCGTGGTTCTAATACAGTGTAGTTGCAATGGTCGTCGCAGGTATTGGCTAACCGAGCAGCCACGACAAAGTCGGGATTGTGGGCAGGTTAGTTTCAATTAAAAATCAACAGAGGAAAAACAAAATGTACAATTCTATTCTATTCTATTCCAATTTCTGAACAAAAAAAGCGCAGCATCCCTCACCACAACTATGTAGTTTCCTAGAATCCAATTTATTTCTGTTGACGTATACTTGGAAAATCCCATAAGATGATAAGTACGTAAGTTATTATTGGTATTACCTTCTAACTGTTAAGTTTTTATTAACAAGATCGTTTTATTTGTTATTAGATATGTAGCGTAATAGATTGCGTTTGTATTATTAATACATTTCCCATAAAGTCGTTTATTTTATCACCATTGTCAATTAAATTATTGCTTTTGTAATCATGAAGACAATAATAATTAATCCTTCGGCATTCTTAAAAACATAACTTCTATAAAAAAGGTTAAATTTTAGCGGAAATTATTTGGTATTCTATTTGTATTTTGAAAAAAAAAAATATTATTTTGGTATGGGTCTGTTACCTACAATTTGCCTAATTAGGTATAATGTTAATGTTTAATATATATCAATAAAAACCGGTCAAGAGCGAGTCGGACTCACCCACCGAGGGTTCCGTACCATCATGTTTTTAATTTTTCATCGGCGAGTGCACGGTGTTAAAATTCTCTGATGAATCTATATCATCAGAGAATTTTAACACCGTGCACTGCGGTGTAGAATATTACAGTTTTATGTCAGCGCCATCTCTTGACCAATAGTGGAACTAACGTAACTTTTGCTGATGATTTCTGAAAAAGTGTGCTATTTAGAGACTTCGTTTTATTTTTCCTATAATCTGTACAAAAACTTCTATCACATAGATTTTAGATTTTTCACTTTGCAAACTTCGGAGATAAGGGGCAACGGTATTTTTTTTACATTTTTCATCAAAAGTCGAAAACTGTGCGGCCTAAAAAAAAAGAAAATGTTTGAGAATGTGCAAACTGCGCTCTTTCATATGATACCCCATATGGCGTAGTAGCCCCACTTCGAAAATTTCAGACACCCTTTCAGTCCCTGTTGCAAAAAATATACATATATTTTTAATGCTTTTTTATTTGCAAAATAGTTGGGCAAATGTCATCTAAAACTATTTCAAATTTCAAGTTGATAGCATTAGTTTTTGAGATATGTAGCTGTGACAGACAGACAAACTAAGTCTCACCATAAGGGTTCCGTTTTACCATTTTGGTACGGAACCCTAAAAATAATAAACAGTGACAGCACGCGTGTTTTTCCACAGATTTTATACTTTTAGTTTCCAATACTCTTCGGCGATTTAATAACGTTTATGCTTATTTTATATGCTCTCATTGGTGGTATTGTAGCCCGAAGGTCTGACAACCAGTCTTACCAAGGGGTATCGTATTACCCAGTAACTGGGTTGTGTAGGTCAGATAGGCAGACGCTCCATGTAAAGTACTGGTATTCACCTGCAACCGGTTAGATTGGAAGCCGACCCCAACATAGTTGGGAAAAGGCTAGACAGCTGATGGTGGTATTGTAGAATGTCGGGTCCTCGAGCTCCGCATGCTTGCCGTCTTTTGGGACAGGTTTAGTCCAACTGTTTTGGTACTGTCTTCAAAGGCCAGTCCGACCCTGCATTTTATTACCAGATATTTTTGATATTGAATGTCTGGACTTGAAAAGAGACTAACCCCCGAGTTTCTTTCGCCATTGTATAGGTACTCTGGGGTAGTCGGATGAAAAATGTCGACTCCATCTAGCTTATTTTTTTTTTATAAGTACCTAGGTAGGGCGTGTAAAAGTGATTCCGATTTCCTATTTACAGAATACATAATTTCATTTCCTGAAGGAGTTGAAATAAAAATAAGTGCACAGTGCGCTAACTTTCATTAGTTTAGTACTTTGAGTTTTATTTTTTCGCAAAAGTCATATTTTTATACTTTCCTATCGCAGGGATGGTGAAAGACATTTCTTTAGAAATAAGCATCACCTTTGTACCTATTTTTCTGTTCTTTTTTTTACCCGACTGCGTCAGAAGGAGGGTTATGTTTTTCGAGTGTATGTATGTATGTATATTTCTTTGGCACGCTCTGTAGCCTAAACTGCTTGATCGATTTCAGCTTTAGAGGTGCCGTTAGATTCGTCTTAATTGTGAGAGTGACACTCGGTATATCAAAATTGAAAAAAAAAATAAAAATGGCCGATTTTTGGCGCAATAGGATGTCTTCAAAAAAAATTTTTTTTTTTCAAAACCTATCGAGTGGGGTATCAAAATAAAGGGGTTTAAAAGGTGATTACAAAAATGTATATAACTTATATGGTTAAAAATAATTCGAAGTGACAAATCGTAAAAAACACGTACCAAGAACTAAATCGTTTGCGAAATCTTTCACATTTGTAAACTAAAAAGCTGGAAATAAAAAAGTAATTTAAAAAATAAAAAAACCTGACTGCGAAACTGAAAAGCTAAAAACAAGCCCATTTTAAAGTAAATAAAACTTGGAAGCAGGCGGGACCCATACCACTTTTGTCATATTTTCAAATTCAAATGGGTCCCGCCTGCTTCCAACTTTTATTTAATTTAAAATGGGCTTGTTTTTATTACCCGACTGCGTCAGAAGGAGGGTTATGTTTTTCGAGTGTATGTATGTATGTATGTACATATGTATATTTCTTTGGCACGCTCTGTAGCCTAAACTGCTTGATCGATTTCAGCTTTAGAGGTGCCGTTAGATTCGTCTTAATTGTGAGAGTGACACTCGGTATATCAAAATTCTAAAAAAAAAAAAATGGCCGATTTTTGGCGCAATATGTCTTCAAAAAAAATTTTTTTTTTTCTCAAAACCGATCGAGTGGGGTATCAAAATAAAGGGTTTTAAAAGGTGATTACAAAATATATATACCTTATATGGTTAAAAGTAATTCGAAGTGACAAATCGTAAAAAACACGTACCAAGAAATAAATCGTTTGCGAAATCTTTCACATTTGTAAACTAAAAAGCTGGAAATAAAAAAAAATATTTAAAAAATAAAAAAACCCGACTGCGAAACTGAAAAGCTACAAACAAGCCCATTTTAAATTAAATAAAAGTTGGAAGCAGGCGGGACCCATACCATTTTTATTATATTTTCAAATTCAAATGGGTCCCGCCTGCTTCCAACTTTTATTTAATTTAAAATGGGCTTGTTTTTATTACCCGACTGCGTCAGAAGGAGGGTTATGTTTTTCGAGTGTATGTATGTATGTATATTTCTTTGGCACGCTCTGTAGCGTTAACGGCTTGATCGATTTCAACCCGACTGCGAAACTGAAAAGCTACAAAGCTTTTCAGTTTTGCAGTCGGGTTTTTTTATTTTTTTTATTACTTTTTTATTAGCTTTTCAGTTTCGCAGTCGGGTTTTTTTATTTTTTAAATTACTTTTTTTATTTCTTGTCAGCTTATATAACTGTGTACATAAATCCATACTAATATCATAAATTCGAATGTAGCTCTGTCTGTCCGTCTGTAACCTTTTCACGCCTAAACTACTGAACGGATTTCGATAAAATTTGGCAGAGCAATAGATTGCATCCCGGGGAAGGACACAGGATAGTTTTTATCGCGGGCGAAGCCGCGGGCGGAAGCTAGTCCATATACAGGGTTATTGGTAAAACATTAACAACCTCTTAAGAGGTCATTGTTTTGTACTCATCATTATGAACAACTTTTACTATGGGACCAAACCTGGTATCGCGAAAAAAAAATCAGCTGTTCCCTTCATTTTGACTAGTTATACGAAGATAAATGTAGGGAACAGCAATTTTTTCATATGGCCTCTTAAGAGGCTGTTAATGTTTTACCAATAACACTGTATATAAATAAAACAAAGTCGGGTTACTTACACTATTTATAACTCAAGAACAGCTGGACCGGTTTTTATGATCTTTGATTTGTTCGCCCCGAATAGCAACTGATAACAATAGAATACAGGGGAAAAATTCATAAAAATAAAAATTCATTTTCTCATACATTGTGCATTTATTGATTCTGAGGCGGTACGAAGTTCGCCGGGTCAGCTAGTACTTAAATAAATAAATAGATATCCCAATATTTATGTGTCGTAACGAGTTTAAGTAAGTAGTTATAACTATTTTATTACCTTCATATAATAATTATGTAAATTTATGTTTCACGATGTTTTCATAATTTTATTTTATTATTCTTGATTTTAATGATTTACTATAAAGTTGAGTGAACTGTTATAATTATAACGATCACGGAAGGCTTAAAATGTAAAAGAAGTTGAAGTAGGTATCACACTAATATTATAAAGGCGAAAGTTTGTGTGTGTTTATATGTTTGTTACTTCTTCACGCTCAAATGGCTGGACCAATTTTGATAAAATTTTGTATGGAGGTAGCTGACACCCTGGATTAACATATAGGCTACTTTTTACCCCAATATTCCCACGGGATCGAAACTTACGCGGCGTTGCGCAGCTAGTTTCATTATAAAGTAGGAACTGCTGGTCTATTCTAAAAACTCTCACCGTGGAAACGGCCTTGACGTGAGCTGTCAATAGTGTCAATCCTTAGCATCAGATGGACGTCTACAGCTCACTTTAAGCTCACTTTACCTATAGTCCGACATTTTAATTAGCTGCAGTAAAATGACACTTCTTTGGTAACTCATTTCGGACTAAGTTTAGAGAATGCATGTCAAATAAGTTCCGTTTGTTACACTATTCTGAACTAGAAAAACAAGATTTGGATAATGGCCGCGAAAAAACAAAAAGACGCCAATTTCAGACATTTAAGTAAAACTGTATAAGCTGTCATTTTACTGCATCTAATTAAAGTCCGACTAAAAGTTTTCACGGGGAGACATACGGAATAGGTAGATCGGCAGTACTCGGGCATTTATATTAAGTTACATCGGACTTTAGAAAGAGACTGTCGCAAAGGCAGACAGAGACGTCGCTCTACATTTTTTTTTATTTCTATTTTTAACCCCCGACGCAAAAACGACGGGGTGTTATAAGTTTGACGTGTCTCTGTGTGTGTGTGTGTCTGTCTGTGGCATCGTAGCTCCCGAACGGATGAACCGATTTTGATTTTGTTTTGTTTTGTTTGAGAGGTGAATTAGTCGGGAGTGTTCTTAGCTATGTTTGAATCTAAGTAACGAGACTAAAACAGATAAATTCATATGGAAGTCGGGGGACCGTTCTGTGGAACACCTTCTATTCTAAGAGGTCCCCCGACTACCATATGAATTTATCTGTTTTAGTCTCGTTACTTAGATTCTTTAAGTTGGGGTTTTTTTAATTATTTGATCCTTTTCCAATTACTTATATATCTTTTTATTATTTTTTTGTGTCGGGGGTTTTTTAAATTCTTAATTTAATTTTTTATTTAAAATGGCGGTGCCTTTATGCAGCCAGTGTCACAGTCCATTCCGCACTTTCAGCATAGACCGTATTCCGCAACGCAATTACAATGGCCAAGCTATTCATTCAGTACCTACCTATGACATTTCAACAATATTCATTGCGCTATTCACGTTGTCGAACAGACGATTTTTTCTAACATTAGTACCAATGGATTATATATTTACCTACTCCAACAACCTTCGGCGGCGGCTGGTTAATTGCGTAAATACACTAACACTTGGAATCGCTTTCATTTGACAGTTCAACAACACTTCATTGCGTAATTTACGTTGTTTGGTAGATTTTTTTTTTGAACATATGGAGTAATGGATTAGCAATATCTAACTTTTAAAATGATTTAGATTCTGATAGATTCTGGTATGTTACGCAATTATAGGGTGCGGATTATTGTGATAGAAAGTGTGTTACTCAATTGGGGGGCAGATCTTCAATCAATATCCTTTTTTTTTTTGCGGTTGGGAAATCATCAAATGACTCCTCCCGCTCTGGGTGGAGCGGAAGGGAATGTCAACTCTTACTGACTAAAACCCTCCCGAGTTCCTTCCTTAGCCCTTTATGTTCCGGGCCAGCGGTAACCCTTTCGGACAATCCCGCTGACCCCGGCAGGCTTCGGCCCTAAGGGGGCCCCTCCTCGATATCAATATCCCGTGAGCTTGCGTTTACATGTTTTTAGGGTCCAACAGTCAAACACGATTGTAGCCTGTTGTAAATTGTACCATTTTATACCCAAAAACATGAAACTGGAGCAAGACCAGTGTTTCTACGAATCTCGACCGACCGCTTACTAGAGTGGAGGATTAATGGATACGGATCCTGTTTATTCATTTCCAATTCAACACCAATAAGAAACAAAACAAATCGCTTTCGTTTCTTTTTGTAACTTTCTTTTTTAGGGTTCCGTACCCAAAGGGTAAAAACGGAACCCTATTACTAAGACTTCGCTGTCTGTCCGTCTGTCTGTCTGTCACCAGGCTGTAGACTGTAGGCTGTAGACTGTTGAAATTTTCACAAAGTATGTATTTCTGTTCCCGCTATAACAACAAATACTAAAAACAAAATAAAATAAATATTAAAGGGGGCTCCCATACAACAAACGCGATTTTTTTGCCCTTTTTTGCTCGATATCAAAAATGGCAACAGGTAGGCGCTTGAAATATTCACAAAATACTCAGTTGTATTTTAACTTTAATAATAAATAATAAAATTAAAATAAAATAAATATTTAAGGGGGGCTCCCATACAACAAACATGTCTTTTTCGGCGTTTTTGCCTTGTGGTACGGAACCCTTCGTGTGCGAGTCCGACTCGCACTTGGCCAGTTTTTTTAATTATTTGTAAAATAAAATCTATTTTATCATTTATGTAGTCTTGTTGTTTTGCTTCAGCAAAATCTAACAATGCGTAAGTAAGCAGCGAGGAATTACCCCGCTGCTTACTTACGTGTAACTCTCTATCAGTACAAATGGCTTTCATTTTGACACTTCAACAATATCGATTGCGTTATTTACGGTGTTTAGCAGACAACTTTTTCCAACATATGAAACAATGTCCTTCAAAATGTTTCAGATTATGATTGTGTATTACGCAATTAGGGTGCAGATTACAGGCAAGGTCGACCGGCCTACTGATGCATCGCGTGCGTCTACCAACACGTAAATGAATTATGTATGAATAAACAAATTACAAAACTTTTAGGTTATCGAACGGTTCCTTGCAGTGGAAAACGCCGATAAACTGGTTGTGAGTCTGTGAGACAACCAAGTCAGTTCTTCGGGTTTAGGGTATCTTTATACAAACATCTAAGTAATTGAATATTACCGAGACCGTTAATGCTATTTCTAACACAAAGAAGAGAGAGGTTTATTTATTTGGTAAGTACTGTTAAATTATCCGGTCTTTAAAATACTTTAGTTGCTAGCACACATTGTTCGACCACAAACTGATCCTAGGTACCGTTAAAATCCAAAATACATATGTATGTATGTTAGATGCATGCTATGCTTAAAACACGTTGTTTCGGTGAAAAAAAAAACAATAATAAACTACGATTTATAGCTAATCGGGATGTGTGATCGTCTACCTAAGCACAGTTCTATTCTGGTTTTAGAAAGTGTTTTATGTTGGTATTTTTAAAACCGACCTTGTTCTGGTCCTCAAGTTGCTGTATTTTTACCACAGATTTATTTCAATTTCCAAAAGAAACTCGAACGTTATTAGGTATGTTAATTCAATTTTGATACATTTCTTTTATTTATTCATTCTTTTTACTATATCATTCACTCAGAGGCGTGATGACCCCTTTATATTGCGAAAAGTGGTGTTTTTCTTGTGACCGTGCAACCTGCTTGCTATTGTACGAGCGTTACGCATAATTACTATACGTATTGTTTTGACGACGTTCCCAATGCCGACCGGGCAGTACAAACTTAGCCTAGAAATGTTGATTCCCGAGTGACATACAAGTCTCTTTTCTTCGGATTCTTGGTTTTAAGTACCTAGGATTTGAAATTGAGAAAATGATGATTCTGAATGCTAACCAGGACCTCAAGTCTGCTATTTCAATAGTGTCAGAATGGTCTATCATTGATTTCATAATTGTTGATTTTGACTAGTTTGGTAATCTTCTAATATAGTGCTATCTACTATAGTGTACTATCAGTGGTTGATCATTGGAAAGTCATAATGACTATGACTTTCCAATGGTCAACCACTGACAATCTATTGAAAGAAATGGCATAGAATGGTAATCTCGTACATAATGAAAAATGAATCACTGACTTACGTGGTAATCTGCAAACATTTTGACAGTTTATTTGATCAGTGACCTACCATTAGAACGTCATTGTGCAGTCATTGCTTTTAATTCGTTACGAGTATCGTATAATTTCTGTGCCATTGTCCGACCAATGATGAATTTAGCAGATTACGAACTTTTAGCAAAATGACAATGGGATGGTGGTGGGATCGTGTTGGAATGACGAATTTATAAAAATAGCAGACTAGAGCCCCTGGTAATCGTGAACCTAGGCAAACTAGCTAATTGGTCGTCCCCAAGACCACACGATAACAAAGTTCCAACGTGTTTCAATGTAGATAAAAATGCACACCTTTTTTCCTAGAAACTACAGAGCTTAATAGTCCTTCTGCTTCAACTACTTTTAAACATCATACACGTGCGCCGAACCGCTGGTTTATGTTCTCGCGCGGCATGCTCTTCCGGCTCATCCGCTGATATATCTTCGAGTACGTTACATAAAATCCCTTGCATTATTTAATTATATTAGTGAGCAGTTTTATCATTTTAATTGCACAATTTCGGTAAGTTCAAACAAGGACCTCCTTATTTTATGGACGTTTGTGGAGTCGGACATTAAGCATTCGTTTGTTATCATTATGTTAACTTCTGGAGACTATTGTTTTCTGTATTGTAAGATAAGAGGTCAAACACTGTAAAATGACGTCATAAATTTTTGTGCACCTAATCTGTTGTAAGTGGGGCAATCGTCCAGACTGGAGAGAGTCCACCTCTATTGGTAAAAATAAAAGACGCTGAAAACCGCTGCGGTCTGAGTATCTGAACGCTTATCAGCAATTCAGCATCCGTTGTAAAACAAGCAAACCTTTGACATAGCCGTGTGGTGTAACTCGTTTTCAGGATTTCGGTTTCAAGAATTTTATTTCTCTAAAAGAATTTTACAATATTCACTTACAAGAGAAACAAAACAGAGAATCTTATTAGTTAATAAAGGTACAACATCGGGAAGAATGGCTATTTAAATTAGTTATAATATCCAAAAGGTATCACTTACAATTCTAAGGTCAGATTTTACAAAACTGTTTCTGCTAAATATTGTTTTAGTTTAACTTTAAAGACGTTTATAGATTTTGACATTTTAATAGGTATCATTTGGTAAACTATTGTGTGTAAATTTGATTTACGTCATCATATTGTTGAGCGATGGATGTCCATCGGAAAACTCTGTTTAAACTTTTCTCTCTAATCTTACAATATAGAAAACAATAGTCTCCAGAAGTTAACAAAATAATAACAAACGAATGCTTAATGTCCGACTCCACAAACGGCCATGAAATAAGGAGGTCCTTGTTTGAACTTATCGGAATTGTGCAAATAAAATGATAAAACTACTCACTAATATAATTAAATAATGACTGTGTAATAAAGGGATTTATAGTTAATTTTTGATTGCCTTCTCTTTTATTGGCAGCTTTATTGGTTTAACATTAAATTTACTGACGTATAATGCTTTATTCGATGCTTTATTTAATTACATTACCTGATTTATCATTTTTAATACGTATTGTTTTTTACGAAGAAACCAATCAATATTTATATTGTTATTGTTATAGTCTGTAATGAATGACGCACTCCGGTTTTTTCTCTGGGCTGCCTGCAGATCTCTGATATTGCAGATGACCTGAGAAAAGAGCATAAAATAAGAGTAAAAACAAAAAAAAACAAAATCGAAATCGGTTCATCCGTTCGGGAGCTATGATGCCACAGACAGACACACACACACACACACATACACAGACACGTCAAACTTATAACACCCCGTCGTTTTTGCGTCGGGGGTTAAAAAGAAACATCTCATTAAAAAAAATGAAGTCACTTCAGATTATCTCCATTCAACATTATCGAGTTTATCGATTCCGATGCTCGTTAATTACTAATTAGCAAATCGTACATACCTTACAATCGCAATAGCACTAGGCTGAGATTGCCAACGCACTTGCTAGATAACGCGCTCCGAAGGCCTTGGGTAGATGGCCTGGCTAGGCGATTGGGAATTCAGGGTAAAATGCCTGGGCCTGGGGGTCTATATAAGACATTGTAAACTGCAATGTCAAAAACGGGGTACTGAAAATTTTTCTGATCCCTACTGCGTTCCTGAATTTCAAGTAGTAAAGAGGCCCAGAATGGCCCAGAGGAGGAGTTGACATCTCCACGAGGGCTGCATCGAGTTGGGTCAAGAAAAAGAGTTTTTGTACGGACTTGGGGCGGTCATTGCCCAGTAGTAGGGCAAGAAAAAAAAAGGAAGAGCCTGGCGTGGTCCACCATTGCGATGAGTTATCAGAGAGTTTTCTGATGTACTGTTTAATGTTACTGGCAGTTTATTTTTGATGGTAGCTTCTTTATTTGAGATATCCTCATTGGTGTCCAACGTCTAGGTGAGTTTTTGGACTTTTACCGATTGACCCCATGGTGTTTCTGTGGGAAGACATCGCCATCGAGGTAAATGACGGTGAAGATGGTGTGACGATCTGACAAGGTTTGCAAGACCAAACATGATCAGAGATTGCCCAAGACATGGTTTGGAAGAAAAAAGGGAAGGTGTGTCCAGCAGTGCGCCACATAAAAGGCTATATTAAGTATAACCAACAATAAACCAAATGACAAATTGAAAATGAAAACCCGGGCAAGAGCGAGTCGGACTCGCGCACCGAGGGTTCCGTAACATCCCGTTTATGCATAAGGTTTATGTTTATGAAATGAAATGTTTATTTTTATATTTGAGTTGATTGAACGAAAGGTAAATTGCGGTTTACGATTTATGACGTATTAAAAAAAAAACTACTTACTAGATCTCGTTCAAACCAATTTTTGATGGAAGTTTACATGGTAATGAACATCATATATTTTTTTTAGTTTTATCATTCTCTTATTTTAGAAGTTACAGGGGGGGGGGGGGGGGCACACATTTTACCACTTTGGAAGTGTCTCTCGCGCAAACTATTCAGTTTAGAATAAAAATATATTAGAAACCTTAATATCATTTTGAAGACCTATTCATAGATACCATTCATAGAAACCTCAATATCATTTTGAAGACCTATTCATAGATACCCCACACGTATGGGTATGGTGAAAAAAAAATGTTGAGTTTCAGTTCTACGTATGGGGAACCCCCAAAATTTATTGTTATTTTTCTATTTTTGTATGAAAATCTTAATACGGTTCACAGAATACATCTACTTACCAAGTTTCAACAGTAGTTCTTACAGTTTCGGAAAAAAGTGACTGTGACATACGAACGGACAGACAGACAGACATGACGAATCTATAAGGGTTCCGTTTTTTGCCATTTGGCAACGGAACCCTAAATAGAATTACCGTTCTTTGTAGCTGTACGGAATCCATGTTCATATTACAAATGCGAAAGTAACTCTGTCTGTTAGTAACCTTTCCACGCCTGAGCGGCTGACCGGATTTCAATAAGCTTTGGCACATAGCATGACCTGGGTTAGCACACAAAACTTTTACCGGTATTGCGTTCCCGTTGGATAATTACCTAACTCCACGTGCGCGCCTCGGGCAAGGGCACAAGCTTAGGGTTTTCATAAATTAAATTTTCTTTTATAACTCGTTTATGACTTTTTGTCGTTTCCTTCGAGCAATCAATTTACCTACCTCAAATGAGTTATCGTCACTCCTATACAAAAATCAATTACAGCACGAATGTCGTCAATCAATTTTTGAGTCATGTTTTTCATTCCTAGTTAGAGAATAAAAACAAAATTACACTGGCCATTATAGTATCCAATGCTTTAGGAGAATTACGAACTAGGAATTTTTAATTGAGCAGGATTACGTTGGCTACTTAGTCATTATAATCAATTCAGCCTGGAGTCACCCAAAACTGGGTATAGCCTAGCCTCAGTAGCTTCCTTTCCTTTCATCAACATCATCATCATTACAGCAGAAAAACGTCCACTGCTGGACATAGGCCTCCTCTAAGCACCGCCACTTCGACCAGTTCTGTGCTTCTCGCAGGCAGCAGATTCCTGTAGCCTTCACCAGGTCATCGGTCCACCTTGTGGGAGCCCTTCCAACCCATCCTCCTTCCTACACAGCGGTCCTCTGTTCTACGCGCAATGTTCCGTGCCCAATGTTTGGGCTGTGTCGGTTTCCTTGGTTCTAATATGGATCTCTTCATTTTTTATTCGATCGCGTAGGGAAACTCCAAAACTTTCGTGATTTTTTTTTCCGATTTCATCCACTCGTTTTTCCATCGCGGGAGAAAAAAATGTGTTAGTGTACCTGTGTTGCTTCTGGGGTACAACTCACCCAGCCGTATGATGCACAATGTCTGGAAATCTTTGAAGTAAGTAAAGACAAATAATGTCAACGGAAGTAATAATTTTTGTTCTAAACAGCGTGTTTTAATGGAAGGATAAGTTTACATAAAACTACTACACTTTTGACCGCGAAGGAAGTATTATGTGGTTATTGTAATTTGTACAGACGCTAGCACGTCAAGCTACCCGAAACTGTCAAATTTTCCCAAGCAACTTTGAACCTTATGCTTTAACGATAAAATTGAAAATCTATTAAAGAAATTTGACAGATTGTAGAGCTTGATGTGCTGGCGTCTGCACAAACAGATGATAAAAGACAAAGGGCAAAATACCTAAAGGCCGAAGCCCAAAACGGTGGTCGGATCAAATATTTCACCAGAATACTGATCGTAACAGACGGAGAAAAACCGTTGACAAATTTGAACGTTGTCACTATTCCCAGCAGTGAGAAACTAGGAAGAGAAATTTACTTTCAGAAAGATGAACTGGCGGCTGCCAACAGAGCACACGCTGCAGATACGGTCAGAGCAAAAGGTACCGAGTTCGAGATCTATAAATGTTACTTAGCACGTGCTTTGGCTTAGACATGTTTCCGTCTCTTTCTTTCACAGTTAAGGACTTTATACACTCATGTTTTTCTTGCCGTGTAAAACTACGGTTTATTCGCCGTGTGTAAGTGTTGTATTGTGTTGGCTATGGAAGCTTGAACACGGACACGTTTTTTCTACGACGCGGTTTATACCCGTACCGTAATGAAAATGCGCCGTGTACAAAGAGCCTTATACAGCTGTACGACAGTCACAGGAATAACGCTTTGCCAAAGTGCGTTCTACAAGTAACGTTTGTAGATCTCGGCCTGATTATCATCCCCTTCAAAAGTTAGACCTACTGCATGAACTAAGAAACATTCCGTCCGCCATAACTGCTATCATGGATTATTTGATTACCTATCGTTTTTTTCTGTATCTCAATTATTCAGAATAAATTATTCATTCAAATCTATAAACGGATCAGTGAGGAAACCTTATTATTTATATTATTGGATTATATTCCACGTCCATGCAAATGTCCTGCATTATTAGATTAATTATTTGTAACTTTATAAAGGTTGAGTTACTAGATTGATCATAATTTATTGACGATAGCCACGATGATTTGGCTTTAAATTGAAAACGCCTTACTATCTAATAACATTTCGTTGTTTCTTCACTATAGGACAAGCCGAAACCATCTAGATAAAAATGAAACTACTTTATTATGTCAGCTAATATAAGTGTCTAAACACACTATGCCGAAGTTACGCGACCGAAGTTCGGCATGATTACGCCTGCAATGCTATTTGAATTACTGACGACACATTATGCCGAAATTACGTTGCGTTAAATAGCATTTAAATAGCATTGCGGGCGTAATCTTGCCGAACTTCGGTCGCGTAACTTCGGCATAGTGTGTTTAGACACTAAAATGAATTTTTTCGTCAACTTTTTTATAATTTTGCATTTTATTTTTTTATGTATCAGATATTATTATTATTTTTAAAACAAATAATAAATTATATCTGATACATTTTATTGAAACAATGTTACAACTATTACTTATAATTAGCTTTAGTGTCGATCTGTAACTGTTAGCGATCTACATTTTGGTCTTTACGAACTCCATGCAAATAGGCGGCACCTGTATTTTGAGTACTAGAGTTGTGATACATAATTATACGGTTATTTGAATTTAATCTAAATCTTCTCTGCTGATATGTAACTAGCGAAATCTCGACCCCTGGCATGCAGGATGTCTTAAGCTCAGGGGTCGAGACCACATTGATGTAGGTAACGTTTACAAAATTATTTGGAAATAAATTATTATTACTATTAATTTGAATACTCGAGTTCGTAAGTGCTTTACAGCTTTTGACAAGAAGGTCTAACTTCACTAAAGTTGAAACTATCTACTGTCACATACACACAGACTTTGTCGTTTTATGTCATACAATGCCATTTTATGTCAACCTGAAGATAATAAAGTTGCAGTGGGATTGTCCGAAAGGGTTACCGCTACCCCGGAACATAAAGAGCTAAGGAAGGAACACGGGTGGGTTTTAGTCAGTAATAGTCCGACACTCCCTTCCGTTCCACCCAGAGCGGGTCTTTTGATTATTTCCCACCCTCAAAAAAAACCCTAAACAGTATTTTTGCTTCTAAAATGGATCATTAAAATTGATGAACCATTGCAATCAACAGGCGACATTTTCAATATTATAAACACCAAAGTTGGTGTTGATGGTGATGTTCAATAGTACCTAGTTGAAGTTGATCCATGTAAGAAATATACAAGATAAAAGGTAAACAATATAACTGTACTTGTGAGGGGCTCGTGGCTTAGTTATAATAGCCGCATGGGTAGATCGATCAGGGTAAGCTACGCATGCCGCGGTTAGTCCGTGGATGGGTGACCACCTTTACATACTGAGACCCCTCCGTGCCTCAGAAAGCACGTTAAGGGGCTTACAAGACCTAAACACAAAAAACGCAAGTTTTAGAAACAATAAAAGTATATGATCGACTACAGTATACAAAATCATAAAAATATATGATGTTCTTCAGGATATATGCTAGGTAGATAGTGTGTTGAAAACATAATATGTACAACTAATTTGATACGATAGAAAAAAACCATGAAGATACCTCTACAAACTTTCTTTTTACAATAAAAACCATACTAATATACATACACTCATTCTGATTTTTTATCCAATTATTTTACAAGGAACATACTAAAACACTAGTGCTTTAATTTTTAAGTCCAAACAATAGATTTTTTGTAATTAAATAATTGCTTCATATTTTACAATAAATTACCAGCGTTGTGTCATCGCGCTTCTCTTTCTTTTCTATGCAGTCCGACAGTGACCGCGCTTCAGGTCATTTAAGCCCCTTAATCGGTTGGTCCCGGGCTCCCGGCTGTCATTCGTGGATCTGTGACAGTCGTTACGGGTAGTCAAAAGCCCGAAATTCTGATAACCATTCTTAGCAAGGGGTATCGTATTACCCAGTTATTGGGTTGTGGAGGTCAGATAGGCAGTCGCTCCATGTAAATACTGGTATTCACTACATCCGGTTAGACAAGAAACCGACCCCAATATGTTGTATAATATAAGTCATCATCATCATTTCAGCCGAAAGACGTCCACTACCCCGTACGTTATGTTCAATTGGGGGGGGTTTGCCATAATCGCCGCGCTTGGCAGGCGGGTTGGCGATCGCAGTATGGTACGAAGGTGTAATGCATATAGAACGCTGCTGCCCATTCTCCGGTCTCCCGTAGTCGCCTTTTACGACACCCACGGGAAGTAAGAATATAAGTATGTATTTATATTTGTGATATAGGAATTTACTGCTAAATCATCAAGATAATTGAAATTTGAAAAATACTGTAAGCATCAGTAACGTTGCAATAAAAAGGCACGTGCAAAATGCATAGCAAAATTACCTCGTAGGTACAATGAGAATACACATTAAAAGATTAAGTACATGTTCACTAGACCCTAATCACATAATTACCTCCGGTTTTAACAATATATTGGTGCAATAGCTAATGCCCGCGGCTTGGTCGGTGTGAAGGCCGGTAAATTTTCCATGGGGACGTACTAATGGAATAAGGAGTATCCAGCTATGGCCTAGCTTAGGTCATTGGCTACCCATTTGCCAAATGTCATCAAATCCGTTCAGCCGTTAGGGTGAATGCGTTTTAACCCTCGAAATTCAAAAATACTTACGTTTTAGGAATTTGCGGGTCAGTTCATGAAATAATCATTCAGTAGGGTAATATGAACTTGGAGAGATGTATTGATGATTACAGTTCTAAAATAAAAAAAAATCATATTTACTTTAACATAGGTAGGACCTACAACCTGATACTGACCTGCAAATAGCAAAAATCGTAAGAAATAATGAATTTCGCGGGCTACACTTACGCTTTTGCCTTAGGGTAACGAACAGACAGGCCCCTCTTTTCCATTGGGCACTCGGGACAAGTGCCCAGGGCCCCGCGATCTTCGGGGGCCCCGGCCTGCTCTCATAAAAATCATTCTTTGCAGCCACCGTTCCATTCTACGCATTATTAATACCCGATTCAATGACAAAATATGTTATTTGTAGTACGATTTACAATAAGGTTCTAGCCCCTCAGTTATGAAATATTAGTATGTTTCTCTTACTGTCTGTTATCTACACAGGGGCCCCGTGATCCTTATGTGCCCAGGGCCTCCAGACGGCCCTGCGAAAAGACAAACAGACAGGCAGAGTTACCTACTTCCGCATTTGTAATATTAAGTATGGATACCTATGTGACCAGTAATAGGGACCTAACAATGCTTATAACTTATCACACTTATTATATTGTTAGCCGGTTGCTTCACTACCGCAACTAATCTGTCACACTAATGATGGCAACAGTCCTGCACCTCCTTTGTTACCTGACACTCATTGTGAAAGAATCAAAGTATCACGCAACCGTTGCCTAGGTTTCTAGTTAATTGAGCCTAGCTACTACTGCACCTCTGTCTGTGTAGTGCCGGACTAGTCTGTGTGGTGCCGGACTTAAAGAATTGCACCACCCCATACTTCCCGTGGGTGTCGTAAAAGGCGACTAAGGGAGACCGGAGAATGGGCAGCAGCGTTCTCTATGCATTACACCATCATACCATACTGTGATCGCCAACCCGCCTGCCAAGCGTGGCGATTATGGTAACCCCCCCCCCCCCAAATTGGGGGAGGCCTATGTCCAGCAGTGGACGTCTTTCGGCTGAAATGATGACTACTGCACCTCATAGCACAGCATAACCCGCCTATAATGTTTCCACTGCGGAACACGGGGCTCCTCTCTTCCCTCTCGAAGAGAGGAGCCCTGTGTCCCAGCAGCTTTAGAGCCTTTTATATACAGCTAGGGCCCGAATTGCCACTTTATCGCGAATAACCAAGGAAAATTACTTAATATAAAGGGTTATTGGTAGAAAATTAACAACCTCTTAAGAGGTCATTGTAGTCATCATTATGAACAACTTTTACTATGGGACTTAAGCTGAAATCGCGAAAAAAACATCAGCTGTTCGTATAACTCGTCAAAATGTAGGGAACAGCAGATTTTTTTTTTGCGTTTTCAGGTTTGGTCCCCATCGTAAAAGTTGTTCATAATGATGAGTACAATGACCTCTTAAGAGGTTGTTAATGTTTTACCAATATCTAACCCTGTATAGGAATATCTTTTTGTTGATAAAAACTAAATAAGGGTGCAGTAGGAGCATGTGGGGGCCTTGTAGGAGCAGTGAAAGCCCAGCGGTAACTTCCCCGACTTACGAGTTGTTTAGTTCGTGGGTTCGAACCCAGCCAGACGCTTTACTTTGTATACGTTAACGGAAAAGTGTGCAATCCGTCATTCTATACAATTCCTAGGAAATGTGTATATTTCCTAAAATAGGTAGGAAATCTATGATATATATTTTAATATGCACTTTTCCTAGGCAATCTATCATCATCATCATCATCATTTCAGCCGAAACACGTCCACTGCTGGACCTCCCCCAATTTTGGGGGGCGTTTGCCATAATCGCCATGCTTGGCAGGCGGGTTGGCGATCGCAGTATGGTATGATGGTGTAATGCATAGAGAACGCTGCTGCCCATTCTCCGGTCTCCTTTAGTCGCCTTTTACGACACCCACGGGAAGTATGGGGTGGTGCTATTCTTTAAGTCCCGGCACCACACAGCCAAAAAGGAAATCTATACATTTCCTAAATAGCAATCGGAAATCCTAAAAATTTAATATGTTGTGCTACTAGACGACGTGGATGCAAGAGCGAGCGCAGGGCACCCCGAGGTTCGGTATGGTTAGGTTCCTTTATACCTTGCAGACAGAAATAGGAGCCCCGCGTGCGGTCGACCTGACATCGACGTCAACGACGACGTCGTTAGAAATAAAACATGAAGCATGCTACATTCATGCTTTAGAATGTTATGCTTAATCATTATTATGATTAGAGAAATTTACAAACGTGTTTTATTTCTTTTAGTCACAGAAAGCATTACTTTTTATATATTTCCTAGTATCATCTTAGGATTGCATACAATTCCTAGGAAATACATACATTTCACAGGAAATGTGTGTATTAAAGAATCTTTGAAAGATTATTTTACACATATTTCCTAGGAATTGTGTAAAATTCCTAGGTTTCATACATTTCCGGTAACATAATTATACATTACATTACATTATACAGGGTTACTTTTCAAAGACCATCCAAATTTTTACATGGTGTTCTACCCATGAATATAAACAACTTTCACTATGGGACCAACTCTGAAATCACGAAAAAAAAATCTGCTTTTTCATACCAACTACCAACACCAATACCAACTTGACCAAAATGTATATTATTATAATAATATTACGGCCCTGTCCAGAGGGACACGGCCGTAATCTACTGCGCGGGTTCAGTGCGGGTTGGTAGATGAGATGTCGCGTCTCCGAACTTTTGGTTTTAGAACCTGCCGGTTTCTTCGCGATGTTATCCTTCTCCGTTTTGAGAGAAGGGTGTTATTTATACAAAGTAAAGCGTCTGCCTGGGTTCGAACCCACGACCTATACAACTCGTAAGTCGAGGCCGCTACCGCTGGGCTTTCACTGCTCCTACTGGGCCCCCACTGCTCCTACTGCAACCCTTATTTACTTTCTATCAACAAAAAGATGTTCCTATCTATTAAGTAATTTTCCTTGGTTATTCGCGATAAAGTGGCAATTCAGGCCCTAGCTGAAGATAAAAGGCTGTAAATTCTCCGTTCCTTTGTCAAGGATTCAGTTAGCTAAACGAAATAAACTATTGATTGACCTACTATTTTCCCATTTCCAATACTGCTGTTGGCTCAGGACTGAATAGTAGTATTCTACGCAAACTACCACTTGCCATCGGCTATCCAATTACTATCGGTCAAAAGAAACAGCAGTCCTTTTAAGTCCTTTTATAAGCCGATTGAAATGAATAGAAGCTTTTCTATGGCATTTTTCTAAACCCTGAACTTTTTTGATATATAATTTTATACAGCTTCAATCACATATGGCAGCCGTTTTTAACACGCTTTTATTAGGTCGACCTATATGTAACTAACTATGTAATGAAATCTAAGGTAACAAATTTAACCGTCTTCCAAGGGTCGTAGCGTAATGAAAATTGGCAGCTGTATGTAGTTCTGATGACAATACAATAATATGGTACTGTCGAACTGATCTGATGATGGAGCCGGAAGATATGAATTGGAACTTCATGATGGAAAATCGTATCATAGCTGTTTTGGATTTCTTAGAAAAGTCTTGTAAGCGTTTATCTAGTGTTTTTTAAACTATTAATTTATTCAATGTCTAAATATAGATAGCCTCAAACTTAACCTGCGGTGTAATTTCGTAACACACTATCAGTAGCAATGTCTTTCATTTTGATAGTTCAACAACATTCATTGCGTTATTTACGTTGTTGAACAGACAAATTTTTCGAACTTATGAAGCAATGGATTAGCAATATGCTTCGAAATGATTCAGATTGTGATTGACAGTATGGACGCAATTAAGGTGCTCCATCCTAATTGTCCAACACAGTGTCAATTACAATCCGAGAGTTATGAAGGATATTTCTAATACATTGCTTCAAAGGTTTAATAAAATTCGTAAATAACCTAATGAACGTGGCGGAACTGTCAAAATTTTATAAATTTTATCCAAGCCCTCATTTTCAATAAGGGCCAATAATAAAACGTTCAATTTCAAGTCGCAATGTCATCTTAGCGACGATGAATGTCAAAAACTTGTCAAAAATGTACGCATATTGATTGTACTTTTGACAGATTGAGACTGAGATTAGAATACGAACGTTCTTAAGAATACGGCAAAGACTACAATATAATGCGGTGTAAGAATACGGGAATTGTCCCTCAGCAAAGCTGTAGGTATTTAAACCAACTTGCTTTAAATTACGCGAGTCAAAAGCTTACCTAATAGTTATTCAGATAAATGACGTATTGAATGTTCGGTATTTGCGGTTTTCAGAACAATGTATACTAAAAGAGATAGATTACGCGAAAACTGAACAAATATACTTAGCGACACAAGGAAACAAGCAGCGCCGGTTTAGCAGTACTAGATTTCTACGGCGCCCCCTATCTGCCATTGAAACCCATAAGAAAAAATAGCAACGGATTTAATGAAATAACCATTTACTTATTTTAAATAGACTAATAAAATTTTACTTTACTAGCCTTTCTATCGGCAAACTAAGACATCAAAGTCTGTTTTCCGCAATTTCATTTTCGATTGGCAAAGTTGATAAGTTTGCCAATGTAGATATTGTTGATCGCAGATAGGTTTTATCAGCTTAAGCTTAGAAAAACTCCTTTCTCCAGTAGCCACAGTTACAGCTGGTAGGTACTTATAGTAATCAATATTCGCAATGATATCCATACTTTTGGATACAGCTCTTGCTAAATCTATACATATAATAAAATCGTAGGAAAGTCAAAACTGTACATTGAATATTTTCTTTAAATAATACTTGGGGCGTGATCTACAATCGATACCGAAGCCAAAAATATAGTTTTTTGAATTTTTGTCTGTTTTTCTGTTTGTCTGTATGTATGTCCGGGATAAACTCAAAAAGTACTGCATGGATTTACTTCAAATTTTGCATGAATATTACTAAGAGGTCGGGTCAACATATAGGCTACATATTATCACGCTATCACCTACGGGGGAGGAGCTGTAAATCTTTATTTTTCTTACGCATTCTGTGACAGCGTGTAATCTAACGACGCATATTTAAATGTTGTTTTTGAGCAAGCCATGCTATTATCTAGCTTTACACTATAAAAACTACGCCATTTAAGTAAATTGGACAGAGAAACATAGTTTTTAATGAATGTTAGTAGTATAAAGACAATTTTGAAGCAGCGCCATCTATGAGATTTCATAAAAATCAAATCAAGTTACATGTTAACACTTTTTGGAAATTAATAATTTAAATTTGATCATGTTGGCGAGGTTAGTAGTTAGTTATTCTCAAAATTCATTGATGGCAATGTGCATTTTCTTCATAAAACTTGTATCGTACAGTTCGTTTTGACAAATTCATGTTCCAACAAAACCCTCAAAATCTTGAGTAGAGTTGAGGACGACAATTTAAAAAAATGCGGTGTTAATTATTACAAAAAAATTATGTTCATTGATGATGATTTCTTCATCAATTTCATGTTTTTAGTACAAAATAAACATTGACTGTTAATACTTTTGTTCGGTATTTATCTGTGTGAATATTGCTTGGTAATTAATATATTTTCATGTCGTATACCTAACTAGCTGCTGCCCGCGACGTCGTCTGCGTTAAGGCTCTACAGCACCAAAAATACCTAAGATGCCAGTGTCGCTATAGCATTATAAGTAAACAACTTTTAAAATAGCATTATAACACGTCACCTTCTCAACGGTGACCAAAATTGGGATGAAACCCTCGTGGAGGCGAGCGTCAATGGCAGTCCCAGCCGCATGCGTCATCTATTTGCCGTCATCTTGGTGTATTGTGGAGTCGCGAATCCGGAAGCTTTGTGGGAGAAGTATCGCCATCATCTGTCTAAAGATTTTCTACGAGCTTTGAGGCGTGCTACTGGAGACGAAGTCGAAGTAACTGATGAATGCGTGATGAACACCTGTCTCAGTTCACTTCAAGATGTGGTCATTTCTATCGGCGGCAATCCTCTGATCAAATATGGGTTACCAGCTCCCCAATCATCACCGCATCAAGACCGTGGAAATCGGGAGTATAACGTTAAGACAAATTACGATCCGGGCGAAATGACCACCATACGAAATGACCATGTCGCTTTGTTCTCTTCAGAGCAAAAACAAATTTATGACACCGTCCTTGAAAGCGTTGGGCAAAACTAGGGTAAAATGTTTTTCTTGGATGCTCCTGGTGGAACAGGAAAAACATTTGTTACCACTGGCATGCTTGCAGAGGTCAGGTGGCAAGGCTAAATTGCTATTGCTGTAGCGTCGTCCGGAATCGCTGCCACACTGCTACCGGGTAGCAAGACAGCACATGCCATGTTTAAAATTCCTATTGATTTAGAGAGCGCCGAAACGCCTGTTTGTGGTGTCACGTAACAGCGAAAAGGGACACGTGCTCAAGGATTGCTCTCTGATCGTATGGAATGAGTGTACGATGGCCAATAGGAACGCAGTTGAGGCCGTGGACAGAACCCTGCAGGACATCCGCAGGAACGACATTTGATGGGTGGTGTCACAGTTCTGTTCAGTGGCGATTTCCGGCAAACGCTTCCCGTGGTGACGCGGGGATCGAGGGCTGACGAGGTGAATGCTTCATTGAAACGATCTTCGTTGTGGTCAAGAGTTCGTACGCTGCGCTCGACCATTAATATGAGATCTCGGCTCGGCAGCAATGCACGTGCTCAAGAATTCTCCGATGTCCTTCTAAGTCTTGGCGAAGGCACTCTACCAGAAGAGACAGGTGGATAGGTGGTGCTTCCAGAGTCTCTCGGTAGAGTGGTATCCAGCTTAGAAGAACTCATTCGCTGTGTGTACGGGGACATAAGTTGTATACCGCACCAGCAGAATTCTTGGGTGTGTGAGCGGGCTATTTTGACGCCCAAAAATGATCAGGCTGCAGCAATTAACGAATGCATTCTCTCGGAAATTGAGGGCAATGAAGTGGTCTACACCTCGATAAACACTGTTGTCGAGCAAGATGACGCCACAAATTATCCCGTGGAATTTCTGAACTCCCTGTCATCAAGTGGACTTCCAGCGCATACCATCATGCTGAAGGTCGGCGTCCCGATTATGCTTCTTCGGAACCTATCTCCTCCGAAGTTGTCTAACGGGACCCGCCTTAAAGTCATCTCGCTCCACAGACACACCATTGAGGCGGAAATTCTTACGGGTTGTGGCGTCGGCGAGGCAGTATTTATACCACGCATTCCCCTCATATCTCATAACTTCCCGTTCCAGTTCAAGCGCGTACAGTTCCCCGTGAGTATTTGCTTCGCGATGACCATCAATAAGTCGAAGGGGCAGACATTGAGGGCAGCGGGTGTCGACCTCAGGACGAGTTGCTTCTCACACGGGCAACTGTACGTCGCTTGCTCCCGCGTCACCAGTCCTGACTCTCTTTACATTTTGGCTCCTGGCAGCATAACTACCAACGTAGTTTATAGGGAAGTGTTGTAAGGTATGATACCTTTGTACGTATTTTTACTCTTTTGTATCCTGGAATGTATTCCTATTATTTTCTCTATTTCCTTCAGTCACATCTTATGACTGAAATCAGCAGGATTCCCATATAACTCTCTTCACTTGCTTCGCTTGCAAAAAAAATAATATTTTAATGATATTTTAAAAGTTGTTTACTTATAATGCTATAGCGACACTGACATCTTAGGTATTTTTGGTGCTGTACAGCCTTCACGCAGACGACGTCGCGGGCAGCAGCTAGTTTTAAAATAAAGACAGGAGTTACCACATTCTGATCAGTGAGTTCATCGCACAACATACAATAAACTATATTATCTGATTTAGAGTCTACAGTTAATTTCAATTGGAGATCACTACAGAGTCTGAGAAGGTCTGGTATATGCGGAATCTTTTTTATATTGTACAAAAAAGACCACGATTCCGGGGATTTCATTTAACTGTTCAAATCTTTCATTGAGTGAATTTATGGTAGTGTCCAAAAGACAGTTGGAAAAATTGAACGTCAAATTTCTTTTCTGGAGAGGTTATAGTTTGTAGCTACATTTAGGGAATTTTCTAGTACGTCGGACTCGCTCTATGAACAAGCAGATATAAAGGGGTGCCACTGGCGCCCCTTCAAATCTGGCGCCTTGGACGCACACCCAACCGTGCCCTACCCTAAAGCCGCTACTGGAAACAACCATGCACAAACACATGGGAAAGTACGGGGATGTTTCTTTAATCACTTCATAATGTTCACATAGGACGTTACTAAAGGATTTCTAAATTGTTTGCAATGGATATTAAAATATTTAAAAGAAACCAAGAAAAATTTATATTCTAATTTGAAGAATAATATAGTGGAATAATATAGTTACTCGGACTGTGCCGATGAAGTGGAGACTAGGTGGTCTATTTCTGAATGTTTGTTATTGGGAGGCCAACGACCCCCTAATATTGTTGTTACTTGAGGTATGAGTTGAGAAAAACTATTTTCTTATGTTTTATTGTTTATATATCGATACCATCACGACGTCTGTGAAGTTTACACACACAATTTTTTTTTTAACTTGTATTTCAAGTGTCTACAAAACTGCGGTCCATGACCCCCACAAAAAAAAAACCATCAAATTAAGTTATTTTTGGTTTTATCAATACCCATTGCGACTGTAGAGTTTAGCTAGCCAATTTGAAATAACCCTGTATAAAATAACGGTTTAGAATACTCGTTGAATCATTTTCCCGATGTGCACAATAAAAGATAAAGGAACCGTTGTCAGTTGCCAGCAATCAGTTTTCTATTAGATGTAAGTACATAGGATCCATCCTTGTTGCTCGCAGCATAGTAAACTATCGGAAAGGTCATTGGTCAGCGCAGCCTATGCATACCAATGACCGTACCGTTTATGTTTCCGCAAAACACTTCCAGTAACGCTGTATACAGTTACACACACTAACTTGAAGGATCAATGGATTTCTAAATTTACTTCATTTGTAAGTTATGGATTAACAACTCGTCTAACAGTAACGTTAGCAAGGGCTGAAAATGTAGGTATTAACTTCGGAGTCATGTAGTGAAACCCTTGCCACACAGCTAATTTTATTAGTTGTTTACATTAAGCAGTATGAGTTGTTAATAGTCATTGGAGTAAGTATAGTCACAAGCGGTAAGGTCATCCCTCGTAGGCGATATGTAGTATTTTGTATGCCCTACAAATAGGCTTCCTTTACGTTAGGATCTTGAAAACTATTAAAAACTAGCTGACCCGGCGAATCTCATACCGCCTCAGAATCAATAACTGTAAGCCGGTTCCATACTAAACGTATGAGAAACAAAAATCTTAATTTTTTTGTTTCGTGAACGTTTCCCATGTTTTAATAGTTTTAATTATCGGGGCGGACACAAATCCAACAAATCATAGATAATAAAAATCGGTTCAGCCGTTCATGAGTTATAAGTGTCTAAACACACTCTGCCGAAGGTTCGCGACCGAAGTTCGGCATGATTACGCCTGCAATGCTGTTTAACGCAACGTAATTTCGGCATATTGATGTCGTCAGTAATTCAAATAGCATTGCAGGCGTAATCATGCCGAACTTCGGTCGCGTACCGTTAGTGTGTTAAGACACTAACGGTCTTATTTCAAAACAAGATTTATCTTTAGACCCAGGTTTAAACCATCCAGCCATTTTTAAATTTCGAACTATAATCCGACGAAGCTAAAGTTCTTATTACAAAAACTGACGTTAAACCCGAGTCTAAGTTGTCAACGTTTGTCGAAATAAAGTTCGAAATAGAGTAACTGGCTCGAAGCTTTAGGCTAGGTCTAAAATTAGATCTCGTTTTGTAATAAGACGGCATACTCGTAGGTGTAACTAACCCGACTTTGTTTTATATACTTAAACAGGGTGAAATTGAAAACATGCGACAAATCGAAACGGGAGATTGGACTCATTATTAGGTACTTTTACTATGTGACCAAACCTGAAATTGCGAATACAAAATCAGCTGTTCCCTACATTTATGTTCGCATAACTCGTCAAAAATGTAGGGAACAGTTAATTATTTTTCCGCGATTGCAGCGTTGGTCCCTTAGTAAAAGTTGTTCATGATGATAAGTACAATTTGCCTTTCGGTTTGTAGCATGTTTTCAATTTCAACCTGTAGATATCTAATAGTAGGTACAGTCAACAAAGGAGATAAGTATACAGGAGCGGCGGATATAGTTGAAATTTACTAAGAAACCAATGGATTTTCTCGAATAAAATTTAATTCTATTAATAGAAAACAAACAGCTCATTCATTAAATTATTTCAGTACAGAACATCCATCGGTTTCTTAGTAAACTTCAACTATATCCGACGCTCCTGTGTACTTATCTCCTTTGTTGAATGTACCTACATAAGCAGTTTGCCTAGTCTAGTGGTCGCACGTGCTACTGGTGCGAATAAGGTCCTTGGTTCGACACCCAAGTCGGGTAAAGTATTATTGGGTTCTTTTACCAGGAATTTCTCTGCCCGGATTCTGGATTAGTGCCCTGTTGGTGGCAATAGGCTCGCCCCCTGTTACATCATCTGCCTAGCCTTTTCCCAACTATGTTGGAGTCGGCTTCCAGTCTATCCGGATGCAGCTGAATACATGTATTTTACATGGAGCGACTGCCTATCTGCCCTCCACAACCTAATTACTGGGTAATACGAATACCGAATGCAGCCGGGACCAACGGCTTAACGTGCTTTCCGAGGCACGGAGGGGTCACGGTATGTAATGGTGGTGGTGGTAGATGGTCACCCATCCACAGACCAACCGCGACAAGCGTAGCTTAACCTGATCTATCGACCTGTGCGGCTGTTATTATTTAACGGAACTTAAACAAAACTCGCGAAATACGGGTGTATCTCTCGGGGATTACAGACGTGTTATGTTATTTCTTTTTAAAAGTTTCTTTGGGGCTGTTAATTTATTACGTAAGACGATTTGAGGGGGACGGGGTCCAAACGAGTCTTATTTTTTCTTACGTGGGGGTGGGAGGGGTCTTACGTAAGTTCACAAAAGTTTTTAATTTTTTTGCTACTTTCTCTTTGCAATTTTAGTAAATCTTACGTAAGATTGAAAGGGGAGGAGGGGGTTAATCCAAGTCTTGTTTATTACATGGGGGAAGAGGGTCAGAAAATTATTAAAATAGTCTTACGTAATAAATGAACAGCCCCTTTTAAGGCTCCTACAAACAGGCGCGACACGCGATAAAATCGCGCGCGACACAAAGGTAACACACATTGCGCGACTTGCGGTGTCTTTGTGGCGCGCGCGATTTTATCGCGTGTCGCGCCTGCTTGAAGGAGGAGCCTTTAGTGTTGCAATTCTAATTAAATTAAACCAAACTATACAAGATTATACAAATCGAAATTCTAAAATCCTCGAAAACCTGCTAAGCGAGCGAAAGTGATGCAATCAATTACTTTTGAAACGCAAAAGAAGAGTGATGGCTATAATAGTGTGCGTGCGCTCGGAATAGTACGACGTATGTGCCAAAACGAATTTACTCCATTTTTAACAAAATAAATGAATTAAATTTAAAACTACTTTGAGTAAACTTTACTTTGAAAAGATAATTTTCTATCTTTTAAAGTCAATTCCATTGAATAACTCTTAAGAGTTACGTCATGATGTCGACAAAAGTAAAAAAATAGAATATAACTTTGCAATTATTTTGTATAGAGATAAATTCATTGAATCGTGTATTATATCATCGTGTAGTATACTATTGTCTGTGTGGTTGCCGGACTTAAAGAATAGCACCACCCCTTACTTCCCGTGGGTGTCGTAAAAGGCGACTAAGGGTCCTACCGGAGAATGGGCAGCAGCGTTCTCTATGCATTCCACCATCATACCATACTGCGATCGCCAACCCGCCTGCCAAGCGTGGCGATTATGGCAACCCGCCCCCCTCCTCCAAAATTGGGGGAGGCCTATGTCCAGCAGTGGACGTCTATCTGCTGAAGAAGTGAAGTGAAGTAGTATACTAGACCAAAGAGTCAAAAAACATACACGAAAATGTAAAATCCCTATTCCGCATACTTAACAAGTTACACGAAATAGAACAAAAACGGTCAAGAGTGAGTCGGACTCGCGCACCTAGGGTTCCGTACCATCATGTTTTATGTATAAAAGTCGAAAACTATGCGGCCTAAAAAAAGAAAAAATGTTTGAGAATGTGCACATGTGCTCTTTCATGTGATACCCCACATGCCCTAGTAGCACTTCGAATTTTTCAGACCCCCTTTCAGTCCCTGTTGCAAAAAATATACACATATTTTTATTGCTTTCTTATTTGCAAAATAGTTGGGCAAACGTCATCTAAAACTATTCCAAGTTTCAAGTTGATAGCATTAGAAGTTCTTGAGATATCCAGCTGTGACAGACAGACAGACAGATTGAGTCGCACCATAAGGGTTCCGTTTTACCGTTTTGGTACGGGACCCTTAAAACCACATTTTTTCAATATAATATATCACCATATCACCATGATTATTATTATTATTATAAGGGCAGTAATCGGGTCTATAAAATTGGACAAAAGCATACTGTTTTTAGCCGTTAATGTCCCACCGCTGGGCCTATCTACTCTCTTTCCACCTCTTTCTGTCCAGAGCAGCCAAGGACCAATCTTTATCAAAGGAGTCCAGCTCATCCCCGGGGATCCCCGTTTGGGCCTGCCACGATGTCAAACAAACAAAACAAAACAATATAAGGTCTATCTATTCAGACATGAAATATCTGAAGGGACTTTTACTATGGGACCAAAATCGAAATCGCGAAAAAATAATCTATGCGATTATTTTTCTACTGCTACTCGTCAAAATGTAGGGAACAGCTGATTTTTTTTCGCGACTACAGATTTGGTCCCTCCTATAGTAAAAGTTGTTCGTAATGATGAATACAATGACCCCCTAAGAGATTTCATGTATGAATAGATAGACCTTTAGACCTTATATATATATTATATATATTTTCGTGTTAGCTTGTAAATTGTAATTGTTGTGTATTTGTGAATAAAGACAAAAGCTTATTACTTATGATTCTCATACAAGTCGAGGCCTCCCGCCGCCTCCGCCGCCGAAAGAAGCATTGCAGACCCGTTGCCATTATCAGAGATAGAGCTGAAATGTCATGAGTGCCTGTAATTACACTGGAATCCCTTCAAACCGGAACACAGCACCGCTGCTTCCGTCAAGCAGTGGAACGCAGCGAAGAGTACCCACCCACGTAGTTAGGTAACAATATTACGTGAAAGTTCCTCCACGTACAACGTACTCTTGTCATTAATCTAACCGTACAGTCTTACAAACAGAAATAAATAAAACTGAATCGAAAGAAAAAACGAAGTGAAGTGAAGTAGAATAAACGAGAAATCATTTTCGATTTCCTTTACCCGTCACAAGTTCAACGTTATTACAAAACTTCCTGTTGCGTCTGCGCGGAGGATGTTAATTTCAATCACAGTGCAAGCTCGGCTTCCTGTGACCTATTCACATGAAAGTGTGACATTGGCAGTGAAAGCGAACAGGTAGCTATGTCGTGACACTTGTGACCTTTAGTTCGGTAGCTACAGCATGCATAACAGATCGTTTGTGTACAACGTGGTAGATGCCGTTCCCAGTGGTTCTTCATTTCCTAATGTCATGTCACCTTCTTTACACTGCGCCGCGGCGTGCCGCCCCCGCGTTGTTTGAACTTGACATATCCGAGATGCAAATACGTAGGCACATCGATCACATAAGTAAGTTTGTAACAAAGTTAGTAGCTAGTTTCAATAATGTATAAATTAGACACAAATTATGAGAAAAGAAAAATAAACATTATACAAATAATTTCAAGTTAAAACAATAATAAACTTGCTTTGCCTGGCTCTCAATACTCAATACTCAATACTTTATTGCATTCCATAATGTGTACATAATTATGATAGTGGGTATTTTAAAACATCGAATCAATTATGGACCCTGTCGGGCACAGCAAAGTTAATTTTTAATAGGAGAGAGGATGAAGGCGCTTTTTGTTATAAAAAAATAATTTATTATTAAATTAAAATAGTATCATTAAATTAAAATAGTATCATTAAATAGTATCATTTGCTTTTATGGTATTTATATTTTATTTAAGTATGTATTTGGTTTTAAGTTTTATTTATATATTGCACGATTTAGGTACATTATTAACACTATAAATTATAATAAACTAAATATTTACAATTTTATTGAGTCTTGTAGAATGATAATATTATTAATTGTGCACATTTTAGCATAAATTAATTTTTAAATTAGAGTATTTTAGTGTTTTAAAATAAATTTGTATTCAAAGTGAAATTTAATATAAAATGTGGTTTTATGTAAAAATAGGTTTTATTGTTGTTGAAATTTATCTCTAAAGTATTCGTCAATAGTGTAGTAGCTTTTGTTTATCAGAAATTGTTTTAATTTATTGATAAAGATATTTTTTTTTTTTTTTATGTATTCCTGTAACTTATTGTATATTTTAATGGACATAACAAATGTACTAGAAGAGTGCATTTTTAATCGTGAAGTGGGTATATTCAATCTGCTTTCATGTCTAAGTGCAATTTTTGTTTGGATATCTCCTCTTTTGGTATAAAATTGCGGATATTTTCGAACAAATTTACAAATTACAAGTATGTAGAGACAGGGCAGGGTTAATATTTTTAGGTCTTTAAAGTGGGGTTTACAGGAGTCTGTACCCTTGATATTTATTAAAATTCTAATCATTTTTTTCTGTAGAGTGAATAATATAGGCGCGTCTGTACTATTTCCCCACAGGATAACTCCATATTTGAGCCATGCAAATGCGTATGCGTAATATGTTACTATTGCTGTTTTGAGGTCTGTTGTTTTTTTGATTTCTCGGAGAGCGTATGAGAACTTAGATAATTTCGTTCTTACTTTTTTGATATGTGATTTCCAATCTATGTGTGAGTCTATGTCTAGGCCTAAAAGGGTGAATTTATTTACTGCTTCTAATTTTGTTCCGTTGTATTTAAAATTTATACTTATAGGTATTTTTTGTCGGGGGTGGAAAGTTATTATTTTTGTCTTATTATAGTTAATTTCAAGGTTGTGTTCGTTCATCCAGTGTGTTGTAGTGTCAAGTATAGAACACAATTTTTGGTTTAAATTTATATTACTATCACATGATGTTAAAATAGAGATATCATTTGCGAACAATACGCATGACTCTTTGATGTGGTTAGGGAGATCGTTTATGTAAACAAGGAATAGCAGGCACCCTGTCACACTTCCTTGTGGTATAGAAGCGTTTACTGGAATGTATTGGGATCGAATTAATTCTATTTCTTTTGATTTATGATTGTAATGTTCAATTTCTACTACTTGTTCTCTGTTTTTTAAATAAGATGTGAACCATTCATAACTTTTCCCGCGGATACCGGTGTTATATAGTTTATTTAATAATATATCAAATTGCACCTTATCATAAGCTTTTGTCATGTCTAATAACAATCCTACAGCATATTTTTAGGCTTCCGTAGCCAAATGGCAAAAACGGAACCCTTATAGATTCGTCATGTCTGTCTGTCTGTCTGTCTGTCTGTCTATCCGACTGTCTGTCTGTCCGTCCGTATGTCACAGCCACTTTTCTCCGAAACTATAAGAACTTATACTGTTGAAACTTGGTAAGTAGATGTATTCTGTGAAGCGCATTAAGATTTTCACACAAAAATAGAAAAAAAAACAATAAATTTTAGGGTTCCCCATACTTAGAACCGAAACTCAACATTTTTTTTCATCAAACCCATACGTGTGGGGTATCTATGGGTAGGTCTTCAAAAATGATATTGAGGTTTCTAATATCTTTTTTTTCTAAACTGAATAGTTTGCGCGAGAGACACTTCCAAAGTGGTAAAATGTGTGTCCCCCCCTGTAACTTCTAAAATAAGAGAATGACAAAAAAAAAAAAAAATATGATGTACATTACCATGTAAACTACCACCGAAAACTTTTTTACAAAAAAACAACCGACTTCCAAAAACACTATAAATAAAGAGAAAAACAACTTTAATTTCGGAAGTCGGTGTCTTAGGATTTGTATTTTAGTTTTTGCCACCGACTTCCGAAATTAAAGTTGTTTTTCTCTTTATTTATAGTGTTTTTGGAAGTCGGTTGTTTTTTTGTAAAAAAGTTTTTTTTTCACTTTTTAGCGGGTCAGTTTGTAATTTATTTAAGTTATAATAGCCTAATGTCAACTGCTTATCACCTTTTACAAAATATTGCTTTTCCCGATGCATGGACGTTAATTGTTGAGGAGTTCTCCTAGTAAGAACCAGGAGAACTGGAGCTGATTGAGAAGCCACCATCAGCTCCACTTCACCATACGCATTGTAATGAGCATAAATTGCTTAGCAACCATATTAAAGTAATCGAATCGCAACCCGTGAAATATTTGTCATTGAGTAGTGCCATTTGTGGTCTTCATCATCAGCTCCACTTTACCAAATCATAATTTCCGAGAGCAAATGCTCAAGTTACTTTAATAATAGACTTAGGCAAGAAAAATTTTGCTAAGGGCCAAGTTTATGTTACGCTTAGTCGTGTAAAGACGCTGTATGACATTGTATTATGCGACTTGGAACCTACCAAATTGCTAAATAGACCACATGACGAAAAGGCATTGCGTGAAATGCAACGATTGAGGCTTTTATAAATCATCATCAGCCAATTGCAGTTCAATGCTGGACGTAGACCTCCCGAAGTTTGCGCCAACGTTCGCGATCCTCCGCTTCTCTCATCTAGCCACTACCGGCAACCTTTGTTAGGATAATTATACAGAAGAAAAACTCGCAAAAGTATTTCACTTCAAGAAGTATTTATCAGTTTTTAGACTAGATGCTGATTATCCTGGCTGCAGCATCAGGCCAGACTTATGTCAACATTTCATTGAACTTAAAATTTAGTCCTGTTTAAAATGAGCCCAAACACGACTACGGTGCTGTAATGTCAAGGTTTGTACTTTTTCTGATGCTCGACTGGCTTCAGCATCAGGTCTCTATGTACTTCGGTGTTCCTCATTAGCAGTACGTTTATCCACACATCGAGCCCTTTTCAATGAGCCTAAACACGATATATCTGCTGTTAGTTGTCGAGGAGTTAGGTACTCTGCAGACTATCCTGACTGCAGCATCAGGTCATAACTTGATGATCATGAGACCAAATGTGGCAAATGCCCTATCAAACATCAAAACAATTTACTAAAACAGTCCTTGCCTGTTCGAGTAATTTCTTACTGTTAAGGAGTTGAACCTTCCATCATCAGCCCAGCTACCTGAGATGGTGACAACCGTACGCAAATACACAAGATACTTCATAAAATATGCGAAAAACAATAAGTGAGCCTATAAAATTTGAGGGTTGCTCTCGATTTCTCTAAGATCCCATCATCAGATCCTAACTTGGTGACAATGGGACCACCTCAGAACTATCTACTTTCGAACAAAAAAAGAATTTTGAAAATCCGTCGACAATTGGCGGAGTAATCGATGAACAAACATACAAAAAAAAAAAAAAAAAAAAAAAAAACATACAAACATCCGAACATAGTACCTCCTCCTTTTTGTGAAGTCGGTAAAAAATTGGTTTGAACGAGATCTAGTAAGTAGTTTTTTTTTTAATACGTCATAAATCGTAAACCCCAATTTACCATTCATTCAATCAACTCAAAAAAAAAAAACATTTAATTTCATAAACATAAACCTTATGCATAAACCCGGATGTTACGGAACCCTCGGTGCGCGAGTCCGACTCGCTCTTGCCCGGTTTTTTTTATTATTAATTATATTGAGGGCTTCTTGTATGTATAAACAGCCAAAATAGTAGATCGGTTTTTGCGAAAACCATTTTGACTATCATTGAATAAATTATATTTTTCACAAAATGCATAAACACGATCGCACATGGCTCTGGCATTCTCAAATATTTTTGAGGCTGTTGGTAAGAGAGCAATGGGACGGTAGTTGTTTGGGTCGGTTTTTATATTTTTCTTGTGGATCGGTTTTATAAGAGCTTTTTTAATAAATCGGGGAAAACGCCTTCTTCAAAAGATTGGTTAAGTAAAATGTAAAACGGCAAGGTTAATTCGTCAGCGCATTCCATGACTTTTTTTGTCTTTTAAATTTTTAATTATTGTATTTACTTCGTAAGGATCTACTGGACTAAGATATAATGTGTTTTTCACACCACCTGCTCGAAAATGTCAAATTATATGTCAAGCAACCTTAACCTAAAGTGAGTCATTAGTGGCCGGGGGCACAGCCGGTCAATAATGTTGTACTGGATTTCATTATGACCCGCTGGTCAATAATGTGGTTTGAATTTGGAATCTCACATGCTCAGCTAAATTGGCAGTATAGTACTAACAAACACCCTTTGGTGCCAGAAAGAGGAAAGCTATTCTCGAAACCCTTACTACGCGTGGATGATATTCTCGATTTCCTACAAAATCATAACGACTGCTTCTTCATATCGTTGCCATGTTTTCGAAGACATAATATTGTAAGAATAATTAGATAACTACGAACCATTTTTTAAAAAGAATGGAATAACATTAAAACTGGCATTAATAATAACAAATACCGTACCGCGCCGTAATACCGTAATAGTAATTGGCTGTAACATTAGTTAATTTATTTTAAGTAAACTGCGCTAAGATTGCTGTGGATTTTATAAATAAATAAATAATAAAACCTATCTATACTACAGTCGATTTATCACATTTTATCAAAAATACTCTATTTTCACGAGCGTCTCCAATGACGTTCTAAATTCAAAATGCATACAGCCAATCATCCAAAACCATTCTACCAGCCCTGTATAAAGCTTAGTTTACACAAACGCCACTTCCATGAGAGTGATATCAATAGACACACACGGCAAAAACGTAGAAGAGACTTTTTTTTTGAAAATCGAATGGATCGTGTCTTGGCTACTTATTGGTAGACGCAATAAAGGCGCGAATTTTCGTACTATGGCTATTATTTTCGCACAGTAGGTGTAAAAAGTAGAGTATCCTCCTCTGGGCTAAAGGTGTCTTTGCCTTGGGCTAGCTTGAATCCCTCGCTGCATTCAGGATTCTTGTATTAACTCCCTCGCTTCGCTCGTGAGTTAAGTCCCGAATCCTTCATTGCGCTCTAGATTCAATATGACGCCCGTGACATAAGACACAACTTTAGCCCCTCGGTGCATAATCTACTATTGTGTAGCTGAAATCGCCGGGGGTCGTTTTGGTTTTCTGCCGGTAGGTATTGTGCTGTCCCCACCAATGGAAGCAAAGAAACTATTAAATATGTTGGCTACCTCTTGTGGTTTTGAAGTTAAGCTATTATTTATTTGTAGGGTTATGTTGTGTTTCTCACTTTTTAGTTTCTTGTTTGTGCGTTCATTGATTATTCCCCACATTGTTTTAACTTTATTGTTATATCGCATCATTTTATTTTTAAAGTGTAGTTTTTTTTGCAACTGTGACAGTTTTCTTCAATGTTTTTTCATACTTTTTATAATATTTTGTTAGTATTGGATTTTTTGTTTTTGTTGTTAATGTCTTTAATAGTCTTTTATTTAAACAAGATTTTTTTATACCTACAGCTACAGTGAGCCAGTATTTTTTATATTCAGTTTTTAGTTTAATTTTACGCAACGGTATACATTGATTTAGAATAGAGATGAGTGAGTCGTTAAATGTTTTATAATTTATGTTAATGTCATTATTGGTTTTAAGAATATCATTCCAATGGCTTTGGTCCGTCTAGATAATTTGATATCATAAAAGACGTTTCCTTTAAGGTTGGGTTTCTACTGTTTTGTGTAAAATTATTTATTAAATGAAGAATTTCTTCTTTTACAAATTAAGTTAAGTTTTAATATTCGCGGTCATTCAACAGGAGCAAAGTTTAGGTGGTGCTTACAGAAAAGATGATGATGGTGAATATTAAGATATGTCTCAATTCACGACTAGGATATTTTTTTTTATAGCCCGCTCTTTTGCTCGATCACGCCTGATGGAAAGCGATGGATGAGGTCTATGATGGAACGAGCTTGCCCAGAAGATGCCTAAGGCACTCGCATCGACGAAACACGGCAGGCTTCTTAACCGACCGGTCTCCGGTAGGAGGCGGTCGCAAACCAGATGGGCGATTGCCCTAACATCGCAACGGAAGAATTGGCCAGTCAATCCCAAAAGAAAGATACAGTTTTGTGGATATTCCGTATTATATCAGTTAAACGGAAGGTTTATTTTATAATTCCTTAGTTTATTGGCCTGTTTCGCAGTGTTTGGGTAGACTTTCTGCTAGATTAAGGTTTATCGGAAATTTTGCGGAAGTGATGGAGGCTATTTTTGTCTTATATATTTAATAATGACAGCCTCGTTGGTCTGGGAGTCGCAAGCGCTACTGCTGAGCAGAGGTCCTGGGTTTAGTTCCCAGGCCTAGCAAACTGTTTTTGTGTTTTTCTATAAGTACCTATGTAATTTCTCAGTAGCAGTCTGTAGTCTGAATTTGCGCCCGGTTGACGGCAATAGGCTCGCTTCCTGTTACATGGGACTTAAACATACACAACATGCTTTTGTAATTCTTGTATTTATATACTATGAAGTTACTTGTACTTACAAGCGTGAAGAGAAGAATGATCATATTGCAACAGGTTATAAGAAACGCGAAGCGACGTTGATGTTTCATATTCAGCTTACCGTTGTTCTGACTCATTTCGAGAATAATAACTGATTGGCCTTTAGCAACTACATCGATGGTGACAATGCATTCTTTTCTCCTGTCATCCGTAGGAGCATTGCCCCCACGGATGACAGCACGGACTACAAGATAACACCTACGCTGTGTATTGTGATCCCATGAGCTTGTCCACTGGTTGACAATCCAGTTATTTATGAACGGTTCCCAAATTAGATATGTATCTTGGAACAGTTATCTTCATTGTTTACTGTTAAACAGCAGTTTAAATGATTGTTGTATTTGTCTAAACCTGAGTGTCGTGAGTCTGTCTGTATTTTATTTGTAACAACCAGGCTCCTTTTACGAGTAACCGTGGAGTTTTTACATACCTATCATCATTATCTCTCTTAAAATGTATAATGAAAGCTTCTCAACAGTAGCTACTTAGCTGTAACTTTTTGACTGACTGAACCATTCCTTGACAATTAACAAGTGTCTAACCAAGACGTCAGTGGTGCCGGACTTAAAGAATACCACCACCCCATACTTCCCGTGGGTGTCGTAAAAGGCGACTAAGGCGCGTACCGGAGAATGGGCAGCAGCGTTCTCTATGCATTCCACCACCATACCATACTGCGATCGCCAACCCGCCTGCCAAGCGTGGCGATTATGGCAAACCCCCCGTTTTAGGGGAGGCCTATGTCCAGCAGTGGACGTCTTTCGGCTGAAATGATGAACCAAGACGACGTGACTACGCCAGCAGCTACGCCAAAGCCTACGCCGGTGGCTACGACTACGGCTACCCTGAGGCCTACGCCAGCGGCTATGCCAAGATCTACGCCAGCGGCTACGCCAAAGCCAACGCCAGCGGCTACGCCAAGACCTACGCCAGTGGCTACGCCAAAGCCAGCGCCAGTGGCTACGCCAAGGCCTACGCCATCGGTTACGTCAAAGCCAACACCAACGGCTACGCTAAGGCCTATGCCAGCGGCTACGCCAAGACCTACGCAAGCGGCTACGCTAAGGCCTACGCTAGCGGCTACGCCAAGACCTACGATAGCGCTTACGCCAAGACCTACGCAAGCGGCTACGCTAAAGCCAATGCCAGCGGCTACGCTAAAGCCTACGCCAGCGGCTACGCCAAGACTTACGCACGCGGCTACGCTAAGGCCTACGCCAGCAGCTACGCCAAGACCTACGCAAGCGGCTACGCTAAGGCCTACGCCAGCGGCTACGCCAAGACCTACGCAAACGGCTACGCTAAGGCCTACGCCAGCGCCTACGCCAAGATCTACGCAAGCGGCTACGCCAAAGCCAATGCCAGCGGCTACGCTAAGGCCTACGCCAGCGGCTACGTTAAGACCTACGCCAGCGGCTACGCCAAGACCTACGCTAGCGACTTCGGTAGCCTCTACGCAGGGTCAACATTTTTATAGTGTACTCGACGTCAAAAGTGTTGATGCTACGCTACAGAACAAAGACATTTACGTGCTTTAATAATTTATTTGCTGCTACTTTCTCATAGCTATGGCAAATACCGTGAGGTGGTTAGGACGGTGCAGTCAGCACTAAAAGTCGTTTTCGAGTAGACAATTTAGTTTTAATCTTAAGTGGTCTAGGACTTTCCCTAGACCACTTAAGATTAATAAAACTAAATTACAGTACACACAGTGTTACAGTAGTAAATTTTTAAGAATATTAATTCTTAGTTAATAAAATACTACAAAGCAATTCATAGAATCATCTGTCAATTTTATTTAAATGTAAAGTAATTGTGTTAATGGTCTTCGTTGTTGACCGTACTAATTAGAATTATTAAAACAAATCATGGCACATATTTTTTTAAATATTGTCTTTATTTTGTTTTTTAAACAGGGTTATTGGTAAAATACTAACAACCTTCTAGGACTGTATAAGCTGTATTACTACGAGTAACATCATAAACAATAACAACTTTTCTGCCGTCATAAAGAAAAAGGGCGCAACTAAATTTATTTCCAAAATTGAGTAAAAAAAAACTGGCTCCGCCTTTTTTTCTGATTCCAAATATGTATTTAACTAATGAAAAAAATGTTAGTTGTGCCCTTTTTCTTTATGACGGCAGTTTTGTTCTATGGACTTTTACAAAACATAATACCTACCTACATTTAAGCACCAAAAACAAACTTTCAAGATTTCGTTATTCTATCTAACCCGGGTCTTCGCTGAATTTTGTACTAGACATGACAGTTTGTTTACCTAACTAGCGCTTTCTTTTGCTTCGCGTAGAGTTTTGGATTGAAATATTTTTATTTTTATATGAAAGTCTGATGAATTTATTATAGTCATAGAACAAAAGTTGTTGTTTATAATGGTAGTACCTAATATAGTCCTAAGAGGTTGTTATTGTTTTACCAATGACCCTGTTTAAGGATTGTCGTAACATTTACAGACCATAGATGTAGGAAACGCAAGAAATGATTTTAATGCTCACACAGTAACTAAACTAGGGAAGTAAAAACTATTACTATTTGTCTGTCCTTTCCCTTTTTAATCCATCCAAAGGTTGTCTTTAAAAGATCGCTTTTAGCGATAAGACCGCCCATTGTGTCACCCTCTGTACAGTTTCTATATTTTTTTAAGTCTGTAATTTTATATGGTGTACATAATAAAGAGTATTCTATTCTAACTGTGAATGCGAACGGTCCGCAGGTCCGCTTGATTAGACCTATTAATTATTTATTCAGTAAAAAGTATCTAATCGTTAAAAACACTAGCTCACAATTAACATCAATTTAGTTTACAACTTTCTTCTGAAGATAATATAATTTTCTATTAGAAAGTAGCAACTAGCGCCACTTAGTGTCAGTTCACGAAACTAGAATGATCGACATGAAACATGTCAACGAGCCGCTATTCACCTCGCCACGCACTGGAGAGTAGAAGTTTGAGTGATAGAACAGAGGTGGCGCTGCCATCACAAGTTTATCTGGTTTGTTAACGTTATTGGGCGAGTGTGGTACCAATATAACACACGGCTCCTCCACCAGATGTCGCCGACCGCGGGAATCTAATGCGCAGCTTGAAATCATACAAAATGCGTGGTATACAAAGTCACGCTTCCGCCTACACGCCGCGACTGAGTTAGGTATCGGACTGGTATGATACCGGCAGAGACGCGCTGCGGACGTACGGACTGATCCACACCGACGAGTATCGACGGAATGTGCACGTTCTGACGACAGACTAATACTTCGTGAACATTTTAAAAGTGAACTATAAATACTAGACAATTTCTCTGTTACGAATCATGAATTGTTTGTGCAAATAGACTGGGATTGTTTGGTATTCACAATTTTGGAGCGGTATCTGGAAACTGGTAAGTGTTCCATTTCTTGTTGTGATAAGTCGTTGGTTATTTATATTTTTAATTATGGCCTTAATTTGCTTATTTCGTTGTTAGTGCCAATAGAGGATGTTCTTAAATTAAATGTAACAGGTACCCTCTTAATTTGAGAACACACGCACCGAGCGTTTAATTTATGAGTTCTATGTACGCATGCTTAATTTGCTAATAGGTCATAAAACATGTATGTAACACATAGTGGCATATTTTTTAAGTATTATACAGTAGCTACCTACTTTCAATGTACCTAAGTAGTCTTATAAATACAATTATTTAAAAAAAAATTGGATTAATTAAATAAAAACACAATTTATTTACCTATATACACGCTTAAGTATTACAATAATCTGATACAGTATATGTAGTACCTTTTTGTAGATACCTACTTGCTTAAGTAGCACAGGAAGTGTGCAATATATTAGAAATGTCTGTATGTAGGTACCTACCTACTTAGTTATATCCTGTAGACTATCGTGTTCCTAGAATACCTTATCTTGTCCTCATTAAATCATTTTCAAATGAAGACATAGGTACAGACAGACAGATATTTCACTCACCTTATAGAATGTAGCCTTCTCCTAGACCAGCCTTTATTTCGTTGTCCAATCACATTTTAACTATTCCGTGGGTGTCTCGTTTATTCAAATGATATTCTTGCAACTCTCTAAGCGTTGGATGCCCGAGGGTGGATACTTGTATTTACTAGTTACAAAATCACTGACGACAAGAAAGGAGTTTCCTTTTCTCAAAGGAGTTTCCGTCAGACCTATTTCAACAGAGCCGTCTGAAACTACGCAAAAGCCGGTCGACACGGATATAATAAACATTTGGTTGCTTATGAATAAAACAGCTGTTATAACTAAGATGGCGCAATGTTCTTGGTTAGTTCATGTACCTAGTTAGGCCGCGTGACCAATTGACAAGCACGCCAGATGTACCGAATTATTATAAAATACCCGAACCTTTGTTCAATAGTACGGTATTCAAAGTGACGTAATCGAATAAAATGTTCACCCTACAAAAATCGTTGTAGGTAAGTACCTAAAAATACCAGAGAAAAAAACAGCAAGTTCACAACTCAATTGCCGGTTTATTTGTTAACGTTAAAGATAAAGATTATTTATTTGTCCAAAACATGAGTCACACATGGCATGCAAGATGTTATGATTTTACGTTTCCCGACCTGTATTGCACTTTTCGCGTCTTGTCGGAGAACGCTCGGGAAATGCACGAAATCCAATAAACTGAGCAACGTCGATCCGGAGTGCATATCGAGAATATTGCGCATTGCCACGAAAATCGAAAATAAAAAAGGCTGTTCCATTTCATATCTCAGTTGAGAGACATTTTAGCTAGGCTGTCATTTTTTTCGACGCCTATGTAGGTAAGTATCTAAACTGTATTCCACGCCACGCCGTCAGTACCTAGTATAGATACAGGTACGTCATCGTTTCGTTCGTCAGCAGTATCTACCTTGTAGATAAGGAAATGGACCCAGCAGGACGTGAGCATTTTACAACAAGCGATCCACGATTGGGTGATGCCATAATCTCGTAATATTGTCTCATTTAATGAGGCTTATTAGATGTTACCAGATGGTAGTTAGGATAGCGCAGGAGTCTGTTCCTACCTCTTTACCGACTGTGACTGCTGCCTGCTACAAACTATGTATTTACTCGTAGCATTTATGGTTATTGACTTCGGTTGTTGAATTTGACCTCTATTCCTAGATTACATAATCTAAAAGTCACCTACTAGACTAGAAGGAAGAAGTTGCCATGTACCCATGCACCGTTAGCGGGTTTGAACCTTGTTTGAAATCACTAAACTGGAGTTTAGTGATTTCAAACAAGGTTCAAAGTTCAGTGTCTTAATACAAAACAAAATCTAACTATAGTTTTTGCCAAAACATTTGAGCAAGTATGTGTATAATTTCGAATTTAATTTCGATTTAGGCAAAGTTCTTAATACTAAAATGACAACTTATTACTGAAAAAAGCTGCCATTTTTGTATAAAAAAGTGCATTTCTGTAACAGTTAGGTTCTTAATTCAATAACTGGCTCAGTAGTTTTTAAACCTGATCTAAAGAAAAACCTTGTTTTGTAATAAAGGGAACACAAGTCCACCACAACGATGCTCAAAGATACGCTAGTTGATAAGGTCAAATGAAAAGATAAAGGACATGAAAGTAGATACGCTTGAACAGTAGAACCATTTTCATCATGTCAGCATCATCTTCGGGTGATCCCATAATAATCTCTTGAAACTGTCATTTCAGTAGGTATTCAATCTCATTTGAGCCATCGTCTTTTATGCAATGCATTACGTATATAGTTTGTTTGGTCTTCCTCAACATTTATCATAGATAATACTCAAAATTCTTCTCACGACACGTCTCACTCACACCGCATCATAAACCCATACCATGACAACCGATTTTTACACAACATTTATACATAAGTATCCAATATGTTAAAATTTCGCTTTTAAATTTCTGCCTGCAGGATCGAAATTAAGTTCAGTTCAAAGTGTTCAAACTCAATTTTACACTAGCGAGATTCAATAGAACCGCAGACTGGGAGTCTGCCATACCTACTACTGCAGATTATTATTTTAGCAAATAATAGAGGGCTATAGCCAGTATGGGGATAATAGTGTTATCCGACAGTATTATCGGAAGTTCGGAAATAGAATCTACGGTGTACCAACTAAATTTTGATAATATTTAATGAGGGCGTTCTGGAAAAGCTTTATAACGGCTAAAATAGTTTAAACATCAAAACCTTTAAAAGCAGGGTTGAGATGATTTAAATCACGATAAAAAGGAAGTGATCTTTTTCAAAAGAATCGAAAACAGAAACCAGCCAACAAGTAAGAAAAAAAGATGCTTTATGGAATATGGATGCATTTCAATGAAAAAGCCCGTTTGCGGCAAGTTTACCAAAGCAGTGTGTAACCTTTAAAATAAAGGATTAATGGGTTCACTCCTCAGCCACATTCAAGAATTAGAACTCGATTCTTATAATAACAAAAAAATAATAATCATTTGCCCTTTCTCAAAAATAGTGATCATAAATGTAAAAAGGAAAAGGCTAGGCAGATGATGATGAAATGTCCAAAATGATTTGACTTCGAGCACGGCGTCATTTTTGTTTGTTTTTTGACTAAATAAATATAATGATAGTGAGCTGAACATCTAAAACTAGGAATTAAACTACTATTATTAAAAAACTCATATTTAAATAAAAAGAAAACCTACTTTTTTTATTAATTTAAAGAAGTCTTGATTTTATCACTCCTGTTTAGAAATATTTCCAACTTTCAGCTTGAATAGTTATCACGAAGCGTACCTATTGCTTTTTGAAAGTATCTAGTAGGAACCTACTATCAAGTTACGACAACGATAATAAGCGGTTACTATTAAATACCAATATTACTGTAGTACCTAAGAGAGTAAGAGGGGCCCGTGGCTAAATAATAACAGCCGCACAGGTCGATCGATCAGGTTAATCTATGCTTGCCGCGGTTGGTCTGTGGATGGGTGACCATCTTTACATACCGTGCCCCTCCGTGCCTCGGAAAGCACGTTAAGCCGTTGGTCCCAGCTGTCATTCGTGGATCTTTGACAGAAGCCCGAAAGTCTGACAACCAGTCTTACCAAGGGGTTATCGTATTACCCGTAACTGGGTAGTGGAGGTCAGATAGGCAGTCACTCTATGTAAAATATTGGTATTCAGCTGCATCCGGTTAGACTGGAAGCCGACCCCAACGTAGTTGGGAAAAGGCTAGGCAGATGATGATATTACTGTAGTACCTAAAACTAGGAAGGCTCGTCGTAAACTTCGTTGCAAGAAACATATAATAAAATAATATAATATATATATATATATATATAATATAATAAAATAATCACCCATTGTGATCGTCCCAACTGTCATGTTTTAATTAACTACAAAGGAATAGCTAGCATAGCAACTAAATAATTAATACCACCTTCTTTAGATTCTCCCTTCCTCACTCCTGAAGTTAAAAAAAGTTGTTTTTATTCAATACCAAGTCGTTAGTCTTGTTATGTAAGTTGCGTCATCGATTATCATGGATTGTCTTGGCTCATCAGTTACGAGTTGTAATTAATAATCACCATGATTGCCGATACCTACTGCGATATAGCATTCTGTAGAAGATTTTTATTATTTTCCTGCAGGCTGCAAGAGATAAAATAACTTTGGTGCATTTGCGGTCTTAGTCGCATGTTGCGAGTAGCATGTTGCGAATAGCATGTTGCTCTGCGCTTCCGTCGAGTTTGAAACCAGTGCAATCTCGATGAAATGCATTTCCATTGGAGAATTCCTTTTCAAATAGACCCCACCTATCCCGCCATACACCGTCAGTACTCTGTTAGTTAATTATTGGTCCCTTTTGCCGGCGATGCGGTTAGGGTAGATCTAGTATGTTTGCTAGCGATCCCCACTGAAACGCTTTTCCCCAGTAAACAGCAAGCGGCCCTCTACATTTACATTTAACCTGCCACTATCTGCACTTAGTTATGTCAGTTTTGGGCTAATCACCATGCTTGCCTAGTGCGTCTGGCGACTTTCGAACATTTTCCCCCTTATTACAAAACAAGGTTTTTCTTTAGATCAGAGGGGCAATTCTCGTAATTTTAAGAATGTTCACAGTCTGAAGGCCAATTCTCGTAGGATACAAAACGTTGAAATCTAGTCGCAGTCTCACCTCGGCGACAAATTAGTCAAAATCTTGTCAAAAATATATAGAAATTAGATGAAGTTTTAACAGATTGAGACTGAGATCAGACTGTGAATGTTCTTAAAATTACGAGAATTGCCTCTCAACTCTCAATCTATGAAAAAACACTTCTAATTGAAATATTTTGACAAGTGATTGTTTCAGGATTTTTTTACAGGCATTATACCTTTGTAAATAATTTCTAAGAATTTATGTAATAAGTTATTGTTTGTCGCCGAGATGAGAGTGTGACTCGATTTATAACATTTTAAATTGCGAAATATGGCCTTCTAGTTCTCGAGCCATTTATTGAATTAAGAACCTAACTAATAAAGAAATGCAATTCTTTATACAAAAATGAAAGCTTAGTTCGGTGCTAACTAGCCATTCTAAAGTAAGATTTCGTTTTGTATTTATAAGACGGCTTGATTCCAATTTTTCACGTTTTTTTTGTTTCAATGTCATTGCTATATTATATGTTTAAGTATGATGAACAGATGATGTCGTGTGAAAAGTGTTAACAATCAGCAAAAACACACAACGGATGTTGCCGGGCGTTCAATAATACTCATGATAATACTCCGGATATTCTTACTTACCACAAAAATAAGTAACACGGTCTTCGTTCTTTTCAAAGTACTACATAGTATTACACCTAATAATACGAGAACATGCACTCTACAGGTATTGTAACGCCTCAAAATAAGTTCGTATCGATCATCTCTTTTGAAGTCGATTAAAAAAACATACACCTAATTATTCCAAAAAGCGAGAGGCATTGTATGTGCAAATGGAAGTGAGTACAGTATTCAGAATAAGTAAAATCCGTGGTTATATTTTTTAACAAAAGCTTTTCATTATATCACAAGTGTGAAAATGTGTTTGACAGCTGTCAGTCGATATTTGTGGTCGACGTAATTGCAGCGTGCAGCGTACCATTGACTTACCGAGTATTACGAGAACTAAGTAGCTATTGCCCGCGACTTCGTAAGCGTGGGGGTTCGTGATGTGCTTATTATCTTCTTCAGAGATGCGTGCTCCTCAATGTATACAATCATACTTCCATACAAAGTTTGATCTCCCATTTAGGTTACCACTTTGGACCAACCACTTTGGAGGTAGAACTTTAAAAAAAACGGAAATATACCTGGATGTTTACCAACCCAGAAACCTAAAAGTTTCATTTCATGCCTCCAACTTCGAAAATGACAGAGTTACATACAAATTTTTAATCCTCTAAGGTTGGAATATCCAAAAATTATTTCTTAGCGGGCTTATACCTTATTTTTGCACAACTCATAAATGCGTAGCATTAGAGAGTGCTCTAAGATCGAAAATTTATTTTTGCCTCCTTTCTGCATCTGTTTCTATTGTTATACTTTAGCTAATACACAGAACCTACTTAATTTATATACCATTGTATAGAATAATTTAATGGAGATTAATTCTGAACTTTTCAAAAATTGATTTAATGCAATGGGCACGAAAAAAACAGCAACATATTTCTAAAAAAAAAAAATTAAAAAAAAAATATTTCTATAATACTTGTTTAGTTTTTTTTTAAGTGAATTGTTTTTAGTTTTTATGTGTTATTTTTTTGTCTCCTTTACTCTTTCGCACGCTGTCTACATCTCTCTATTTATTGTCCTATCGCAGGTATGCTGGAAGAGATTTCTTATGAAATAAGCATCACCATTGTACCTATTTTTCTGTTCTGTTTTTTTCTTGTCTGTTTATACATGTGTGTACATAAATGGTAAAATAAATAAATAAAAAAATCCCTACAATCAAGTGTGAAACCTGAAAACATTGTAGTTTGCGAAAAATCAATTAATTGAGTAAATTTTTAGGGTTCCGTACCTCAAAAGGAAAAACTGAACCCTTATAGACCTTAGAACCCTTATACACTCTGTCAGTCTGTCTGTCTGTCAAAACCCTTTATCTCAGGAACTCGTGGAGGTATCGAGTTGAAATTAAAACCCACGCACTCACACACACACAGGTTTACTGACAGTCCCTTGAAGCTGTTAAAAAATCAAACTTCTAAATTAACGTAAAAAAAACCGGGCAAGAGCGAGTCGGACTCGCGCTCCGAGGGTTCCGTAACATCCGGGTTTATGCATAAGGCTTATGTTTATGAAATTAAATGTTTTTTTTTTATTTTTACATTTGAGTTGATTAAATGAATGGTAAATTGCGGTTTACGATTTATGACGTATTAAAAAAAAACTACTTACTAGATCTCGTTCAAACCAATTTTCGGTGGAAGTTTACATGGTAATGTACATCATATATTTTTTTTAGTTTATCATTCTCTTAGTTTAGAAGTTACAGGGGGGGAGGACACATTTTACCACTTTGGAAGTGTCTCTCGCGCATACTATTCAGTTTAGAAAAAAATTATATTAGAAACCTCAATACTTATAATTTTTGAAAACCTATCCATTTAATGAAAAAAAAATGGGTTTAATGAAAAAAAAAATTGAGTTTCGGTTCTAAGTATGGGGAACCCTAAAATTTATTGTTTTTTTTTCTATTTTTGTGTGAAAATCTTAATGCGGTTCACAGATTACATCTACTTACCAAGTTTCAACAGTATAGTTCTTATACTTTCAGAGAAAAGTGGCTGTGACATACGGACGGACAGACAAACAGACAGACGGACAGACAGACAGACAAACAGACAGACGGACAGACAGACAGACAGACATGACGAATCTATAAGAGTTCCGTTTTTGCCATTTGGCTACGGAACCCTAAAAAGATACGGCGTATGCCGCAAAAAACGTATATTTCGACACTCCCAAGGGAATTATAATTTATGGGGTACCTACTACCCGTTGACCTAAAATCATGAAATTTGCCAAGAAGCAAGGTCATGTAGCACAAGTAAAGGAAAAAATCAGAAAACCGTAAATTTGTAGTTACATTACAAAAAAAAATCCCATGATAAACTATTTACGGAACCCTCGGTGGGCGAGTCCGACTCGTACTTGACCGGTTTTTATTTTTTAATAGATTCGTTTTACCCATAGGAAAATGGCTCCCTGTTAAAAATGGCTCTTTTATTCAAAGTAGTTTAATTATAATTGATAAAAATAAAAAGTCTGAGGTTTTTATACGAAAATGAGTCGTGCAGTATTGGATTTTCCAAATTTTTTTTTTTATTGTAGGTAAAGGAAAAGCAACAGATGTAGGTATTGTAGGTATATTAAAAATAAATAGAAATAACTTAAAAAATAAACTTACTTAACAAATACACTAACCACTACATTTTCAACAGATTACAACTTAAATATTTACTAACTGAAGGCAGAGCAAAATTTATAATATGAACAAAAGAAACCAAACGTAACAAAACAAAGCTCTTGTTTGTGTGTCATGTCCTACGGGTCTAGATCGAGCAGACCGGGTTTACGACCGTCAGTTAGTGAGTGAAGGAATAGTGATATACAGGTTGTGGCGTAAATAGTGGTCCACCGTTAAGGATCCAATATACCAGATAATTTACTAAACATATTACAATTTTAACCATTTTAGTAGTACATTTTTTTTTTACAAAAATCGCTCTTGAATTTGCATGATAAGAAAAAAATTAGGGTTAATAAAATAGAGAACTAACTTTTTCTTCAAAAGCTTTAAATTTACATAAAAAGCCACAATTTTGCACGATAGCTATAGTCTTTAGCAGTCATTAACAAAAATCTAAATGACAAAATTATGGTTTTTGTTGAGCCTACAGCCAAATTTGTAACTAAAGATAGAAATTTCGTAAATAAAATCCAAAAAAAATATTTTCGGAACCATTGGGTGAAAATGGTTAAATTTGTAATATGTTATATAGTATATTATCTGGTTTATCCAATCCATAACGGTGGACCACTATTTACGCCACACCCTGTATATGTAGATCGATAGGGGCTTATGGCTAAGTAATAACAGCCGCACGGGTCGATCGATCAGGTTAAGCTACGCTTGCCGCGGTTGGTCCATCATCTTTACATACCAAGACTCCTCCATGCCTCGGGAAGCACGTTAAGCCGTTGGTCCCGGCTGTCATGTCGTCAGTAGCCCGAAAGGCTGACAAACAGTCTTACCAAGGCAAGTGGTACTCGTATTGTATTAACCAGTAACTGGGTTGTGGAGGTCAGATAGGCAGTCGATCCATGTAAAATACTGGTATTCAGCTGCATCCGGTTAGACTGGAAACCGACCCCAACATGGTTGGGAAAAGGCTCGATGGTAGGGCAGATGTATGATACCTATGTAGATAGATGGAGCAAAGTAGAGTTAAACAAAACAATATTGAAGGCAATTAGACGAACAATAGGCATTAACCCCTTGTATGCCGTAATTCCAGACACAATTAAAAAGAAATTGTGTCTCGCGTAGATCTACGTTCCGGCAGTTGAGAGGTTAATACCGGCCTGTAACTGTCTCACTGCAGGGAAAAGGCCTCTGCTCGCCCAGAGTGCTCCTGGGTGAGCTGAGAAAGCAGTAAGCATGCCAGTGGTGACTGGCATGCTTACTGCGTGTTAGAGTTCTTCGGTCTAGGTTTCCTCAGAACATTTTTATATGGCAAAAACAAAACTGGACTTTAAAGTCGAAAGTACAAAAACTATAGTTACATAAACTATTAGTGAAATGAGAAACTAATTACGTTAATTAGGTACCCATCAATTAAAATTTGTATAGATTTGCTGTTGAGTTAATTGTGCTTTACACTCCACATCACTTGCTTCCTATAAATCGAAAATTAAATTACAAATCATAACGAGTCCAATTACCCAATTTTCACACCCGCAAAATCATATTTCGGTATCAGTTATTCCTGCCGGAATCAGTGGTATGAACGATTGTTATTTACCAATTAGTGCAAGCAGGGCAGAAACATCAAATGTTCAATGTAAATAATAATGTGCGTCCGTGAAAAGCCTGTGTTATTCGAGCTGCAACTGGATACGCTCGCAGTGCGTCGGCAATGCAGACCGCGGCCGCGGCTAGCATTGTTAGTATTTCTTTCAGTACACCTATACAACCTATTTGGTTGCTGAGTTATGTGTTTTTAATCCATTTCCGGCACATACTATACTATAGTGGCCCAGCCTGACTTCTGTCGTGGTTTTGCGTTAGTTTTTCAATCAGATAGAATCCTTAGAGTTTTCTCATAACAATATAAAAGTAGATGCTATAATATTAAGGATTAATTATTAATTAACGGGTAAGTAGGTATAAGATAAAACACAAAATCTAGAAAAGGTTTATGTCAAAAAGTTACGCAAAGCAACCATGCTGATTCTTGCATCAGCGTGTCTTGAAGATGAACTCCCGGAAAGGTTCAATAAGTTTTCAAAGAGTTACTATTATATTTACAAAGAAACTGACATCGTCGACGCGACTCCGATTCAATCAAAGGAAAGGTTCAATGAGTTTTCAAAGAGTTACCATTATAATTACAAGGAAACTGATATCGTCGACGCGACTCCGATTCAGTCAAAGGAAAGGTTCAATGAGTTTTCAAAGAGTTACCATTATATTTACAAAGAAACTGACAACGTCGACGCGACTCCGATTCAACCAAAGCAAAGGTTCAATGAGTTTTCAAAGAGTTACCATTATATTTGCAAGGAAACTGACATCGTCGACGCGACTCCGATTCAATCAAAGCAAAGGTTCAATGAGTTTTGAAAGAGTTACCATTATATTTACAAAGATACTGACATCGTCGACGCGACTCCGATTCAATCAAAGCAAAAGTTCAATGAGTTTTCAAAGAGTTACCATTATATTTGCAAAGAAACTAACATCGTCGACGCGACTCCGATTCAATTTTAAGTGAAACACGAAGTGTGACGCAGGAAATTGCCTGCGCTCACGATGGTGCCTGGCCGTCGAAAAAGGTGGAAAAAAAACTAGCTATATATTTAGCTACGAAATAATGTTTGCCCTAACAGGATCCTTTTAGACAGTAACTGCTATTACTCGTATAAACTATGCAGAAGCTTTGCTTTATAAAGAACCTGATGCTTTCACAGGTCGTTGCCTGGAATAGGTGGTGGGCATATTTTGAAGGATATCGCTTATCCATTGCTTCATATGTACGAAAAATGTGGCTGATCAACAACGTGAATAACACAATGAATGTTGTTGAACTGTCAAAATGAAAGCTATTGCTACTGTTATTGTGTTACGCAATCACCCCGCAGGATATGACTTGGTTGCAATCTTACTCAATTATTGAATCTTAATCGGTTTTTGCGAAATTCGAAACTGTCTTTGCGAAATTGGAAACTGTTTCATTTGTTTTAAAATACGATTTCAGTTTTAGAAATTGTGTCTTTTCACACGTATCTGAGGGGCAATTAATTCTCGTAATTTTAAGAACGTTCACAGTCTCATCTGAGTCTCGATCTGTCAAAATTACCTTTGATTTCCTTACATTTTGACAAGTTTTTGACATTTGTTTGTCGTAAGAAAGGTACGTTTTGAGAAAGGTGCATTTTGAGAATGGTACGTTTTGCGAATGGGGTGCATTTTGCGAAAGGTACATTTTGCGACTGAACGGATGAGACTGAGGCTAGATTTTGAACGTTTTAAATTAGTAGAATTGGCCTTCTGATTTCTGTTTGATAATTTGTTTGTACCTACGTATGCTGTTAGACTTTGTAACACTTTTAACTCCGTGGAAAATTATATTATCTATTAGGTAGGTACCTACTGTTCGCAGCAATCGCAGTTACTAGTTGATATTCGGGACCTATTGTGTTCTTTCAGATAGCGTACTTTGAACCCCTGCAGATTCATAAACATAATAATAAAATGAGGACAAAATATAACGTCAAAAAATTGAAAATACTATATCTAGCCACTGACGCCAACACTGACGGTGCATCGAAACTTAGGTAAGTAAATCTGTTAGGTATTACAATATCTAATAAAGTTGATGAATATTTCAATAGGTAATAATATTTTCTTTTTGATACTTAGTCAAAATTTATTCATCTCTCGAATACCTACCTACATTAAAACTATAGTTTTGTATATTTTAGAAGCATTTTTTTTCTCAATTTTATAAATGTAAGTTCCATCGTAAATGTGAGTATATAAACAAGTGCGTATCGTAACTAACTTCCTCGTACACACGCTCCTACTTAAGTACTTTCTCGCAAAAGTTGACGTTAAGTTAAGCCAAACATTGATTACAAGCAATGTGGCCGTCTCAAATCAATAACTTACATAATGTGAATAATGGATTATTACCTTTCATCTTGTTGCATTTATACATTTAATAATATTAAGATATTATGCTAGATTCAAATTCATTTTCATTAGAAAGGGGCTTTAGGTATGTAAAATAGGGATTGATTGTCGAAATGTGCTCGTACAGCTGACATTTGGATGAGTCACTGCCCTGCCCGTTGCGGGCCGCGACTAGGGAGCGCCCCGGCCCCCACTCGCCTGCCTCACTCCGCACTAAGCCGAAAACAAATAACACTTATGGTAGGTACTATAACGACACATTTATTTTAGACTTGAAAAAATCTAGCTTTTTCTTCGGAAAATTTGGACGCTTCATGATTATCCGCAGACAAAACCAAGTATAAAAATTTCGCAATTCGATTATTTATAAAATTCAAGGACTGGATCGGGATTAGCTGCATCAACTAAACGGGATTGACGAATACTTTCGGCCTCGTATTTCATTCTAATTGTGAGTAACATTGGTAAGGCATACCTAATATACATAATAGAAATCCGCTGTAAGACGTTCATTCACCTCGAGGGAGATGGTCGGGAGCGGCGGGGGGTGCAGCCGCGGGGTGCGCGGGGTGTGGCTCGCTCCCAGTATATGGCACCGAACCACGCGACGAGCTTCCGGCGCCCTGCTATGCCTTACGCATTAGATTGGAGTAGATGTATGTCCACAGGAAAAACCAGTAATAAATTACTTATAAGGGATGCCACATGTCACCTAATGGGGGCCAAGGAATTTTTTACGCATGCTGACGACAGCTTAAAAAGTTCGAGACTCATTTTTTTTAAATTAGATCGTTATCAAATTAAAATTTAAACCTAAAATCTCAAAAAACTCAGCAGCCATTTTGTTAAAAATAAAATATAGATACCTACTCTACCATTTTTTGCCAGCTCTATTTGTTTTGCAACTTTCCATTTTAGTTCCGAGAGTGTAATAGCTTTCAAGCGTAATAGCCTTACATTAGTGATGTGTGTTGACAGCGGCGCCTCGCTTATCGATAGCCGAACAATAAAAGGTCAACCCTTGACCCGAGTGTCGACAATCGGAGCAATGCGTCCGCGCACTCTTCGCCGGAAATGTTCCATTAAATGAGACTTAAAACGTCAGTTCGGATGATGGATCACTGAGTTCGCCATCATACCGAGTACTTACCTACAAGCAGTTAATTTCCGATGTCATATTACCATGCAAATAAATAAACTGTGTTTGCCTACATAAGTATCGTACTCGTAAGTGACAGCGCCTTTAGTCATGCGACGACTCATCATCTGTGGTATAGGTAAGTTCGCTCATTATTCATATGTAAACTATAGGTAGTCTGTGTGGTGCCGGACTTAAAGAATAGCACCACCCCATAATTCCCGTGGGTGTCGTAAAAGATGACTAAGGGGCGTACCGGAGAATGGGCAGCAGGGTTCTCTATGCATTCCACCACCATACCATACTGCGATCGCCAACCCGCCTGCCAAGCGTGGCGATTATGGTAAACCCTCCCCTGTTGGGGGAGCCCTATGTCCAGCAGTGGACGTCTTTCGGCTGAAATGATGATGATGAAACTATAGGTACAGCACGGCATAGACGTCGATGCGCAAACTGTGACCATGGATGCAACACATGACTTAGAATTAAAAACTTAGAATTTTTCGTCGATTATAAAAAAAAAACAAAATAGCTGTTTCTTAGAAAATTGCACTACCTACGCGGTCAAAAAATATGGAGCAGCAAATTTTTTATCGTTTTTTTTCGTAAGCCTAAATCGTAAGGCCTCCCCTTTTTCCTTCCAAACCTATGTCTTGAGAGATCTCGGTCCATTTACGTCGAAAAAATTTTACGCAGTGTCGTTCACCCTGTATATGACTCCTTTATAGACTTTAATTACAGTAATATATATTTATTTACATTTAAATCACCATACTTATGTAGGTTTGCATAATGTCAAACAAATCCGTGTCTACCAAAGTCAAATATGAAACGTTAGGAAGCAAGAAACCCATCGAATTATCATTATTTACCAAACATTACCTGGTATTGCAAAAAGTACCGCGGCTAAATACCTACCTACTTCTTGTTTCACGAAACTTAACAGAACATTTCAAAAGTTCAGTACATTGTAAGGGGGTTAGATAGAAACTTCAGTGTCAAGTGTTATTGGCGCGGCGGAAAGCAGAAAATTGAGAAATGTCTGCAGTTGTGGAACATTTCGCCGCTTTTCAGTTTACGCCGTATATCAGATTGCAGAGGCCTAGGTAGTGTGCTGTATGTCAAACAGCGACACAACACGTAGCCTTATCGTCAACGTGGAGCATGTTCGTTCCCGGAAGGGACTTCCGGCGCGCAAACCTCGCGGCATGACTCACGCGCCGCCGCGCCGGCCGATCGCCACGCAGCTCATCAATACATTTGATATGAAATTAAATGGCAAGAATAAACAGAAAACATGGAGTAAATACCTGACGCTAATAAATTAGGTCTAACATTTTAAATTCTGAAAGTGGATAATCTTGTAGGTACTGTAGATCAAACATCAGACGATATCGATGAGGAAGCTCCTCTGTCTCACACCCATAAAAAAGAAACTAGTTTTATCAGTAAGGACGGATCCACGCAAAAAATTCAATAAATTGTAAGCCCCATGCGGAAGTTCCCAGAAAATGTTTTATTTTTATAGGGAACTATTTATAGCGCGCGGCTCGCTCTCGCCACTGGCACTACTGGCAGCCACTGCGATGGCGCATGCGCCATGCGTCGAGAATGCACCGCGTTCGCTTTGTCACTCACTCGTTTAGTCCTTTTACGATGATGCTTCAAACAAATGGCACTCGGCGCTAAATGAAAAACACGCATTCGTATTACTTGATCATATTTACTTTTATTACCGAGTGACTTTTCAAGGAAGAAAATGACCAAAATCAATTAAAATATGTAGATATACTTACAAACAAACAAAGATAAAACTATGAATTTTTGTAATTTCATACAAAATAAAGTTATTGCACTAACAGACTAGTAAAAACACTACCAAATACATACAATTACAGCTGTGTTGATTATAAGGCTATCTTATTATTAACTCTGTTTATTTTCACATAATTTGTAGATTTCTAAGCAATCTATATCAATTATAATAATGAATGCATGCGCGCTAGTTTGCGTCCCACGTCGCCCAAGGGCGTCGACCGTGGAACGGGGCTAGCCAGATATTCCTCGTGGAAGATAACACCGTCTATTTGGTGCCTATATTTACCTAAAGTGGCACAACGTTTACAATACAGATAGTGCCGATAGTACAGTACCAGCCGGACGTTATTACAATTATTAATTATTGAGAATGCGATGACTTTAGCTATCTATAGTAAAAGTTACTAGCTTTTTATAAAGGTAACTTTCGCACAAACATAAGAATATATATTCTGTATCTTTTTAGTACAGACGACGACATATCAGGCTATACATTTCCAGTTTTAGCAGAGCTCGCATTGTATAGGCTTTTCGTACAATGAGAAGTCTGCTTATACTGGAAATGTATAGCTTGACATGTCACACTGACTAAAACTATGCCATGACATACATATTTTTGTAGTGAAATCCTGTTATTACCCTCTTCAAACATACTGTCTCCTAAAAAAAGGCATACCTACGGTCGTGATACCCTCAAAAAACATAGGTCGTCGGGAACTTAGGGTCAACTATTGTTAATTTCAAAACAGAAAACTTAAATTTTAATAAAAATTTAAGCCCAATAGGTACTAAATAGCTGTCTATCCACTACAAAGTCGCCGCGGTCGCCGTAGAAAACACTGCGACCGACTTCTGAAAGACTTTCAAGAACTAATTATTAATAATCCTTGGTTTGCTCTACTGCTCAAGGTTTCAACTGTTTACCATAACTAGCAACAAAAGAAAAACGGAAAGTCAAGAATTTTCTTTTTATAACTTTCGCGAAGTCGGCCGTTTGCCGCGAAGTTTATTAAGAACACGGAGTTTGGGAGGAAATGTGTCGGAATTAGTGTACACGAAGCGACATCTCTATAAACAACAACATTCAAGTTATTTACTCTCAATCAATGTAAGTGGGCACCCTCTAACTGGCTCCATAGAAACTACCTACTTACCGGCTGAAACAGTTTCTCTTTGAACATACGTAAATATTGATACAAATTGCCGTTTCCGGGAATCTTAGAAATAGTGAAATGAAATTGTTTATTCTGGAAATAGGATACCAGAAACACATTTACACGTTATTAAAAAAAAAAAAAAAAAAAAAAATAAGCTAGATGGAGTCGACATGTCCTACCATGGGAATGGTAAAACATTAACATTATACTCATCATTATGAACAACCTTTAACTGTGGGACCAAAGCTGAAATCGCGAAAAAAAAATCAGCTGTTAAATAGATTTAAGGAGAAGAAATGGCGAAACATACTCAAGGGTCAAAGTCTATTTTAAAATCCAAATCCAGACATAATCTTGGCTAGATCATAATAATATTTATGAGGACCATGTAGATTAGTGTCTGATATGGTATTTTAGGGAAAGAACCAAACATAATATTTGGTTCTAATTATGTTCACATCAGCAATAATTACCTCCAACAAAGTATCCTGCATGCATTTTGATTTGGTGGCTTGAAAATCGTGACTGTGACTTATAGAATAGAATGGAATAGAATAGAATAGAATACTCTTTATTATGTACACCATATAAATTACAGACATATATATCTAGAAACTGTAAAAAGGGTGACACAATGGGCGGTCTTATCTGCAAAGCATTACAAAAAATGTTATTGGCTGTCATTTCTTTTACTGTCCTAACTAATATCTTGCTACGACAGCGGGGGTTAATTTTACTAACCCCTTGTATTGTCAAGTACAAGCCCAATGGGATTTCCCGTCGGAAAAATTACGAAATTCCTTACAAACTTTCTTCAAATAATAACCTCTATAAAGGGGGTGAATTATCACAAATGCTTCACAGAGCTCACTTTCGCTAATTATGGAACTATTGTGAAAAAATTCATGCTTTTAGACCCAGCCAGTGATGTAGGTTGTGCGTTGTCTATGAGTCAATGAATAGATTTACCTAAGATTTTTTGTAGATGACTGAAATCGATTCAGTAGTTGATACTGAACTCTCAGGACTGTTATTGTGTTACACGTTGAAGTTTTATGTTAGGAAACACTTTTGGTCACTATATTTAGTTGAAGGTTGTCATCGTCTGAAACAAAACCTCTAAAATAGCGACTAAAATAAGCACATCACTAATGGCTAACGTAGAAGTGGATTAATTACATTTCCAAAACAATTTCCACATAGACACGTTATAACAATCCAACGATATGGAAAATCGATATCTCATTTGCGAATTTCATTCTCACTCGATATTAAAATTTGAAATGAAGCGATTTATATAAGTAATTTATCATATCGTTTTAATTTTGATTGAGTCGGTAGTAATATTGTATGTAGCAGGTACAAACTGGTTGTAGAATGGTAATGAAAGGGGTCGCGTATAGATACTTATTACGTGCGAAGTGAGCGTTCATTTCGCAACACTTTGTAGCAAAATCAGAAGTGTTTTTATCAGCAATGAGATCTATTAATGAAAGTTAACACAGATTATTTGATAACAAAGTTCACTGTGAATAAACAACGGATTTTAACAGATTCGCAGCTCTTGTAGTTTGGAATCAAATTACCTACATGTATGACAGTTTAAATTACAATACTGAAAGCTTACCTAGCAGGTACAGCCGCATCGGCGTGAAAACTGCTATTGTAGACATGATACGAAAACAATCATTGGAGCTAGCAACATAAACATTATTTATTATTTCAAACTCAATTAGTGACAAAATACCAAAGACAAAGTAAGTACCTAATTGAACAGCACCAACCACATAAACATATTACGCTGCAATACAATATTAATAATATAATATATTAAAATTGCAATATTAATCATTTACTGCGTCAATGCTTATATTGTGTTCTATTGCGAAATAACAACCATGGAAGGTGGCAGGGATGCCACCTTGAATCATGTCATCATCGATGTCCCCATCGACAAGGAAACTGAAACCATGAATTCACAACATGACCCTCGAGCGTAGAAAGCAGAATGGGTAAACCCCAGATAAAAAAAAAATGAAAAAAAAAGTTGATTTTTGTTGTCCTCATCGAGTAGTTTAATTAATCCTAGGACAGCATGTCTGAATTCACTTGGAGAAAAAGATATGTGAGGAAATTAAATTGATTTAATAAAGGGAACTTATCCATTCAAAACTTGTTGACCTGCTAATGATGGACACTTTTTTTATTAACGAACCTCTAAAACTTTTTGTGCTTCTAATGATGCACTTTTTTAATAATTGAGCCTCTTATTCGTGGCTGTTGTTCGTGGATTTTTGACAGTCGTGGTCGAGTAGTCAGAAAGCCCGAAAATCTGACAACCAGTCTTAACAAGGGGTATCGTATTACCCAGTAACTGGGTTGTGGAGAGCAGTTAGGCAGTCGGTCCATGTGAAATACTGATATTCAACTACATCCGGTTAGACTAGAAGCCGACCCCAACATAGTTGGGAAAAGGCATATGATGATAATGATCAGTAGGTGAGCCAAAGTTAAGTAAATAAATAAGTTACATACAGCATTAAATTAGGTAGGCGACAATTAACCAATGCATACGTAATTAAGAAATGAACGTTACCTACATAACTGAAGGAAATAACACATTCTATGGCATCCTCAATACTGGCATTTGAATCGCATTAGCTACTGAATAAACATTTGACGTAATAGCAGCCATTGTATATTTTTGAACGGATAATTATCAATTAAAAATGAACAACAACAACGCGTTGTTTGCATTGTTTGTGATTTGCGCAATCCGACTCAACTAAATATCCACTCGACAATAGAACAAACTTAAAAATGTAGGACTAATTTATTGGTGCACTCAAATAATGTATCTGTTATGGCAAAGTGTTATCGGTATCAATTTATTACCTTCACAAAATGAGGTAACAATAAAAATGTGGCATTTAATAACGTAACTTCGTTTAAAAGCTAATGTTGTCTTGATGTGAAAAAAGAAAATTGCTTATTAAACAGCTGGCTTTTTACACCCAAACGCATAAAAATATGATTATGTGAAATATACGTTTACACGCAAACTAAATGCTAGTTAAATAACATGTAAATAGTTTTAACTGCCGGAATGCACAACAGCAACCAGCAGGATTATTAAAATCGATATTTCGTTAAAGTGGCTAGAAGCTATACAAAGATCCATTAAGTTGTAAATATCTATGTTTATGTAAATATTGAGCATACATTGTAACACACCTACAAGATTTTTTCTCAGAAAACATTAATAGAGCGTTCGTTCGTGATATAATATGAGTGAAGCGGCTGCGCCTGCGCATGTGGGCAGTAGTGCACCGATCGTGGCAGTGGCGTGGGAGGACTCGCTCCTCGCAGGAGGGTGACTGAGGCGCCAATGGACTTTGACTTAACAGAAAGTTTAACGACAACAACAAGCGACGTTTATCCCGCTAGCTCGTCTCGGACGGTCTAGGCTTGCACTGCAATCCCACGGCCACGAGCGTCGCCGGGGCAAATGCGACTCTATCCAGTTTTGCGATACCCGCAGCCTCTCTTTTAGAAAATGTCAGTATCTACAATACGAACATCCCGCTATCTGCATACCATACCTTCGACATTGTTTATCGTATTTAAAATGTGTTTCTTATTAAAAAAAAAACGTTACAGACTACGAAGCACTTTTGATTTTTATTCCAATGTATTGTGCGCTTGTTTTTTTCTCATTTTAAATGAACGAAATCAAAATTGGTTTGCTGACAATAGAAAGTAGAAAAAACTTTATTGGAGCATTATTAATTTAATATTCATTATTGGGCTTGTTTTTTTGCCAAGCGAAGTTGAATTCGATATAAGGTATCGTCAAGGTTACGGAATTCGAAAGTTTAGTGAAACAATACTACCCCGTCATTGTGACTTGCTAACTTAAATGAAACATAGAAGCCTTCTCTCTACTAAGAATATATTATCTTATACTAGCCTCTGCCCGCGGCTTCGCCAGCGTGGACGTCGGAAATTATCCCACGTGCTGGAACGTGCTGGAACGTGTGGGAACGGGAAAAAAAGTAGGCTATGTCTCCAGGATGCCAGGAACTATTTCCTTGCCAAAGTGTTATCGAAGTCCGTTCTGTGGTTTAGGGGTGAAAAGGTAACACACAGACAGAGTTACTTTCGAAATTATATTATTTGTATTTTTATATATAATTTATTAAGGTTCCATTAAACCTTAATAAATATAATTATGTATGCAGCAGCATCTATTGCAATGATATCCGTAATATATCCGTAATTGCAACTAAAATGTTCTATGACATTTCTTTTGTAAGCTCGTAATTGTACCTACTAACAAATATGGATGTAATGAATCTGTAAATTATTATTATTATTTCGTATCTCGTATTTTTGAACCTTTCTTTTTCGCTGTGATTAATGTGATTTTACAACTAGGAAAACATTATTACATCTATATTTTAAATAGATTTTTATTTTTTAAATAGACTGACTGATAGGTACCTACTGTATAAACGCACAGCCTAAACCACTGGTCCTAGAGACATGGAATTTGGAGGGTGTGTTCTTTGTGAAGAGTAGGTATCCACTAAGAAAGGGTTTTTCGCAATTCCACCCCTAAGAGGCCCGTATTGGAGGGTCGAATTTTCTGTGAAACTCCGACTTCAATAAGCAGGACTAAGTACACATTAATTACGAGGTCGTTGATATCAAACATTTACATATGCATATCTCAGTTCAATTTAGGTACTAATCAAACATGTTTGAACAAACACAATATCGGACAAGCTATGCTGGTTTCAATACCTACCCTAACCATCTGCATTCGTAGCTACACAACTACCTACTATTATAATTTAGTCACGTCATAACTCATCTGCATAATATGTGTACGTGGAACCGAGATAGAAGTGCACAGTTTGCAAACATGCCTTATCACGATCTTACGTTCTATCGTGTCTCTTACGCGGTGGAAACGTCGCTGGTGCTATGAGATTCTGGATTATGTGTGGCCCTAGATCGGTGGATTCGGAGGGTCGCGATTAGCACATCTAAAACGAGTTCAAGAGCTGTCAGTGTAAAATTCCATAACAATAATGACACTGACAGCTCTTGAACTCGGTTTAGATGTGCTAATCACGTTCACAGTGGTAGTTTAAAGTTTTTTATCGTCACTAGGTAGTCGAGTACCTTATACTAGGAGCACTATTATCTTTTTTATGGGCCCAAATCTCGTTCTTCCTCTGCCTAATGATAAAATAATTATATGCCAAAAAGGCGTCAAATCCACCGCTTTTAATCCACCATCCAATCATTCTGATTTTTTGTCAGATTATTCTATAAGCAACATACTAAAGCATGTTTGTTTTAATTTTTTAGTCCAAACAATATATTTTTTATAAATAGATAATTGCTTCATATTTTGCAATAAATTACCAGAGTTGTGTCATCGCGCTTCTCTTTCTTTTCTATACAGTCCGAAAGTGACCGCGCTTTAGATTCTGTAATCCCCTTAGTCGGCAACCTTAAAGAGTATAATGGACGTTTATTTAACACAAGTCTTGCTTTACTTAGTCCAGTTTATATCGCTCAAGCCTAAGTAAATCACATCGGTCCTAATTAAGATCAAACAGCTCAAGTCTACTGCTTTTAGTACTAAGTGCAATCTACTTTTACAACGCAGAGTGATACGAAGTAAACGCTTGATTTCCTTTCGTTGCGGGATATTATAAAGGAAAATGTTACTCTGCGAACAGTTTTCAGTCGGTAAGAAATAAATTCACCTATCGACTGAAAACTTTCTACAGGGCAACATTTTCGCTTTTGATTAAATGTTCGATACTGTTTATTGGTCTGGCAGTGCCTGGTTGTTAGTATAGCCAGTGAAATTAACAGTCACGCAAATTGATACCTTTTTTTTTTCATTTCATAAAACTGTCAAAGATTGACAGTTGTGATTTGAATATTCGGATAATTTCAGTTGGTAGTTAAGTAATTTGTGTAATTAACAATTTCTTTTCCCTGACTTTACAATATGACTCTGTTTTCGATAGAAAAGTTTTCATAATACTTGACAAGCACCAAGTAAAAGTGAGCTCTATAAAAATACGTTATGGTGAAGTTGTTACAATAAAATTATTCTCGATGGCGATACAACAGCGGTGCCATACTATTTGCTGAATATTCGTGCTCATGAAACACTCACGCGTCGCTCGGCGAGTGGGTTCGCCGAACTGTCAGGCTGCGTGTGGTCGCATCTAATAAAATAATTTATCTATGCCACACTACGAGCTGCTCCATGACGACAGAGCGTTGCATTCCGCAGATGTCACGTCCAAATATTGAAAGAATCCCCCTCTTTCGATTCGCACGGCCTCGATTCCCTTACTCGGCCGAGCTTTATGGCGAGTCAGATGAAAACGTCGATATTATCATAACAATAACGCTTGGAATACTCTCCGAGAAGGCAAGGCATATTTTGAATATATTAGTACTCGTGAATACAGTTGAATACCTACGAATACACCCTAGCTATATAGGTACACTACAACATTCAGTTGAAATGGAGGTCTACTGAAGAAAATTGCAATGACTAATTTCTAGGCTACGAAAATTATAAAAAGTAGTAACACCCTATAATGGCCCTACAGCTGGGACACAGGCCTCCTTTCTTTGAGAAGGAGAGGGCCGTAATTCACTACGCGGACTCATGGTGGGTTGGTAGATGTCACTGCATGTCTTCGAATTGTTTGGTTCTAGGCCATGCCGGTTTCCTCACCATGTTTTCCTTCGCCGTTTTGCGAGCAGTGGCGATGAAATAATTTACACAAAGTAAAGCGCCTGTCTGGGTTCGAACGTACGACCTACCAATAAAAAAATTACCCGTTCTTCAGCATTCGTCAAAATTGATTTTCCAAGATATTGTTTCGTTACGTTATCTATGGTCAAATCTAATAAATTACGCCAAGTTCATATACTAAAGAAGTCTTGCGATTTGGAGCCCCATTTAGCTTATCATGGGAACCTAGCACGAAGGCTATTAGTCTAGACATAGTCACTGAGCCCAAGCTTGTAGTGCGTTCGTGTGGGGGGTATAGGACAAATAAATACCACTAAAACGGTTTTCAGTAAAACTTAGTTGTTTTGAATCTATGAAGATTTTGATTGCAGAATGTAGGTATATGGCGGACTACAATACATCTTAACATAGGTAGAGAACCCTGACAATTCTCCAAATAATACCAGAAATGCTTATGAGAATAATCACAACACCAAGGAGAAAAATAGAAAATGTTGAATTTATGAAACTTGAAAAAAATTATGGGACTGACTGGTCTCTGTAAAAGCTCTATTCTAAACCAAAGTACTTTCATAGTATTCAACAATAATAATATCAAAATTATTATGGTGTTTATTTATAAACATTGCTTAAAGTTAAAAGACATTTAAACGTTAAAAATATGTGGTTAAATAGTCGCCAATCAGTACTCAACTTTAAGCATCGTTTATAACGTTTCTAACGTTGTCATACATATAATTCTCATTCTCATTATGTCATACATTTTATACTTCTCAGTATATTTATGAAAATCTTTTATATGCCCATAAAAACATAAAATTGTTTAAAAAATACAGTGATATCCATAATATAAATACTAGGAACAAACACTTTGTTGTACGTACAACAAGGCTCAAGAAAATAGGTGGCTCGTTCAGATGCCAATGTATACGCTTTTATAATAAACTACCAAGCCACGTTCAGGATCTAAGCCTTAATAAATTCAAATCATTCATTAAACGTAAGTTGTGCCAGAAAGCCTTTTTATACCGTTAAAGATTATATTGAGGACAAAAAGGCTTGGGATTGAGCTGCTTCCAATTTCTGCATTTTGAATGTTTTTTTTTTTATATACACATTGACATTCTTAATTTTTTTTTTTATAAACGATGACATTTGCTTACTTTGTAAAGTATTATTTATTTTATTTATTATTGTGAACGTGAAGACGATGTGGGTCATTTTATTAATTTTATATATATTTTTTTATTATTCCCTCTGTTCTGTTAGATTTTTTTTTTTTGATCATTGTCTGGCAGTTTGAGTAATTTATGTGGCCTACCCAAATGTCCTTTCTTTGGTATTGTTCGTCGAATCGTTGAGCTCCTTAGGTTTTGAGTTGAGCTGCACGATTTCTGACAAATGCGTGCACTGCCTGGACAGGTCCTCTCAATCTGTGTGGTTCTTTCCTCATAAGACCATCTCAGACATCGATCTACATGGTCTTCATATAACCTGACCAAGATTATGTCTGGACGTTAAAAGAGACTGTGACCTCTGAGTTTGTTTCGGCCTTTCTTCTCAGAGTAGTCAGATAGGAAACGCCGACCTCATCTAGTTTTAAAAAACATGATTGACGTGTAAAAGTGTTTGTACAAACCTACTTACAAAATAAAATCATTTATTATTTATCATTTAATAATTATGAGACTTATGGAACTTATCGATATTTCACACACAAATTCACACAATACATGCAGGCAGTAGCAGATTCGTTAAAATGTATTTGATACAATACTTCCCTACGACTCTTCAAGTATTTATAAGCCAACTGAGCTTGTTATTTTTTTAATTTGCCTGTCTCATTGTTCTCATGTTCTTTAGTTAATAATACTATATCTGAAACTGTTATACCTATAAATCTGCATCAGGGGCGACATATCCGAGGTATGCTCCACAGGAGCTATCGTTTATGAGCCTGATGTCACACAATCCTGTTACTTGACATCGGAGGAATATAAATTCGTGGTTATAAGTTAGTGCGGGTCGTATCGAACTGTTATTAATAAAGCTGCGCCGTATGCAGCGCACGCGCCGCCTCCTGGGACATCCTTCCGGCGGCGGTTTCGGCGCCCAACAATCACTTGAGACGTGCCTAGACTGTACTCTACCACTCACCGGACTATAATAACATCGTCACATATGTCACCGAGTGTTCGAACCTGTCGGGAAGACGGAAACAGATACTCACTCACACATTGGTACAATCCCATAATTAAACAACGACTAGCCATTGCAAATTAAATCACTTCAATAATATACTGTCAGTCGGATAAATTCAAGTCGTGCAAATAAAACTAATCTATGTGTAAATCAAGAGGGTACTTGTATTACAAATGATGCGCCCGCGGCGCCTGGCCTCAGTAGCGACATCAGTTTTTTTACTTTGTGGTGATAATCGCAAGCGCTCGCTCTCAATTGATTCATCGAGCTAGTATTCGTTACAAGGACGACACACACGAAATAATCGTGTAACAACTTTAATTATGTACTGGGTTCATCTGCACGTCGCCGTCGCCAGGCCGCCGCCGGGCGTCGGTAATTGTCCTCAGAAAACTATAAGAATGGGTTTGAGTAGAGCGAGCATTCAACATGCCTATTGCCCAACACAGCTGGCGAACTTGGAGCTAAAATAAGCAAAGGAAAAATAAAGACAAGACTTACAAAAATAAAATAATTTATCATTTATCATAAGGCTCTTAGAAAGTAATCACACTTAAGATTCATGAAACATGCATGCAGGCTCAAACGCATTCGCTCTAGTTGTATCAGTTGTTTTTTTTAAGCTGCATCGGCAATCTCTTGTGTCATCAGTGTCATCACCCTTAATTTTTTATGTAAGTGAGCAGTAACTTGGCAATTTAAGACTGAGTTGTTTGGGATTCATTGAAGACATAATGTGTCGAGACGTCACGCCTCGCGCTCCGTGCTCTACGCCACATTTCGACATTCAACGGTCTGCGTCTGCGCCGACTGTCAGTTGCGGTACATTTGTCGCCTAATGAACTCAAGGACCTACGTTCTTGTATAATTGAAAACGATCACTGGAGCCTAAAAATAAGCCGAAAGAAACTTTGTATTGTGTTTTGATGCAACAGTCGACATTCAAGTCATAATTACCTATTAAGTTTTATTCTACAAAAATTACGATTTGTTAAGAAAATACGATCTCCATAAAACATAGGTCTTCCCTAAATCATTTGTAAAGGACACAATTGAACTGAAAGATCGATCCGACCCTCGCCGCAGGGCATTAAAAATAAACAAGCAATTTCGGTTTTAATTCTCTTTTCAACCATTCGTATGTTCTATTGAAACTGGTTGAGAGCTTGTTGATATTGATTCACACAGACAGACGACACGTTCGGCAATGTTATACACGGACAGCCGCAGTCCAGTTAAGTAGGCATGATGGCAAATAAATTGGCTACAATCTGCTTGTCATTCCATTTCAAAACATCGAGATGAAACAGGTAAGATCCAAAACACGCGCCTTACTCACAGCAAGACGTGTGGATACAATGATCACGTCACTATTATTTACACTCAATGCTATCAACATAAATAGAGTAAATGCTGTAATACATATTTCTTTGAACAATCGCTATTATTAGAAGTAACCAAGTAAGCTAGGTTATACAGTTCTTGGTCGGTCGCATGAAGCACAATCGTGTTCTCTCGAAGGTTGAGTCGTGGTATCATTTCTGTCAACTTTTATCGTGAGCGAGTCCGCAACAAACTTCAAGTGAGCAGTTTTAAATTGCATTGCAGAAATGAAGGTTATAAGTATAGGATTGCTAGTTTTGGTACCTGCTTTAATACATTTTACAAAATGTAGCTTAGAACCAGAGCAGACAAAAAAGTATCACCTGAGATCTATCTACCTCACATACATTTTTACATTTCAGCTGTGAGGCCACATTATGATTTAAAATGAAAAAAATAATCAAGTACTCTAAGGGATTATTTGAAGTCATAAGTAATTAAGGCGGTCTCGGCTGTCATTCGTGGATCTTGGACAGTCGTTACGCGTCTTTAGTAGCCCGAAAACCTGACAACCAGTCTTAGCAAGGGGTATCGTATTACACAATAACTGGGTTGTGGAGGTCAGATAGGCAGTCGCTCCATGTAAAATACTGGAAATCAGCTGCATCCGGTTAGACTGGAAGCCGACCCCAACATAGTTGGGAAAAGGCTAGGCAGATGATGATAAAGTCGAAGTTGAACTAGTCAATAAAAACCTTATAGCAGTTGAAACATTTGGATCACTAGAATTTCAAATCATATGTCATAGCTGAAATGGTAAAATGACAACTAACTTTTGGAGGACACTGTACCTAGTAAAAAACTGGAATCTATTATAGCAATTATGGGGAAAAACAATAACATAATTAAATATTCTTGCTATTATGGAGATTTTCATGTTAACGAGATACTGCAGCACGCACCTCCATGAATAGAACCCTCTTAGATTTGAGTCATTTCTTAGAGCAAACCAACTCAAATAGCAGTGGGGGTTAAAACATGTTCCGGTTGTTATAAGTACCTATTCAATTAAAAGTTGGTGTTTTTAAGGTGAATGCGCCAACCAGCCCGCGAAATTCAAATTTTCTTACGTTTTTTGCAATTTGCAGGCCAGTGCTAGGTTGTATGTTGATTAAAATATTATTCGCGGCTGTAAGACACATGTAGTTACAAAATTATAATCATCAAAATCATCAATAAAACGCTCTAAGTTCATAAAGCTGTAGGAATTACTTTTTCTGTTATTTTTTTTGTTCTTACACCTTTATGAAGTTGGAGGGTTGTACTGGTGATTTTGATGATTATAATTCTGTACCTACATACGTCTTACAGCCGCGAATAATATTTTAATCAACATACAACCTAGCACTGGCCTGCAAATTGCAAAAAACGCAAGAAATTTTGAATTTCGCAGGCTGGTTGGAGCATTCCCCTTAAGATGAAAATATCAGTCAAGAGATCTTAGTTAAAATGGTAGGTATTAAGTTGAGTTCTTGCTGCAGCAGTAGTCAATACCCCTGCTGCAGTCGGTATGGAGTAGAGCTCTTTGTGAAGCTCATCACAGCATCCTGCTATACAAGGTGTATCATAAAAGTGTGGTATAATTGAAGGGTATGGTACAGACCACCAAACTGAACAACTTTCTCCATGAGTCCAATATCGTAATCGAGAAAAACGGCTGTTATCAGCTGTCACGTACAAAACTTCAATACCTATTCAACCCAAATACGCTGAATTACTGGGGGCCTAAAAAGGCCACTTTTGCAGAATCATAAAAGGATAACATAATGGACAGGGGGCCTAAAAAGGCCACTTTGGCAGAATCATAAAAGGATACCTAACATAATGGACAGTTAACTGTTAAGTTAATCGTATCAAATCCTATTGGTGAAGCATTTTTTCAGTTATTTTTTTTTTGTCTGTGCTAAAATACCAATCAATCCAATCCCAATCTCTTTGATTATAGGTACCTACGTAGTGCAGTGAAAAAAAGAAAAACACGGGCTGTCTTCGCCATAATTATTATAATTCATAATATTATGGTTTTATGATTCTCCAAAGTGGCCTTTTTAGGCCCCCTGTTAACTGTTAAGTTAATCGTATCAAATCCCATTGGTGAAGCATTTTTCATTTATTTTTTTTGTCTGTGCTAAAATACCAGTCAATTCAATTCAAATCCAATCCCAATCTCTTTGATTGTACCTACGTAGTGCAGCGAAAAAAGGAAAACACAGACTGTCTTCGTCATATTATAATTCATAATGTTATCCTTTTATGATTCTCCAAATTGGCATTTTTAGCCCCCCTGAACTATAAACGGCTGATTATTTTTTCTCGATTTCGATGTTAGTTCCATAGAGACAGTTGTTTAGTTTGATGGTCTGTATCACACCCTTAAATTTTATCACACCTTTCTGATACACCCTGTTTATGCAGGGTTACCCTTCAAAGACCATCCACATTTTTACATGGTTTTCTACCCATGAATATAAACAACTTTCACTATGGGACCAACTCTGAAATCACGAACCTACTTGACCAAAATGTATGAAACAGCTGATTTTCTTTTCATGATTTCAGAGATGGTCCCATAGTGAAAGTTGTTTATATTCATGGGTAGAACACAATGTAAAAATTTGGTTGGTCTTTGAGAAGTAACTCTGTATTTGTACTTAAATGTTAGAAGAATTGTTTTTTATTATATCAGTGTACGCAATTATAACTATGTATTACTTTAAAAGGCCATGAAAGTAAGCGACTACAGTTGGTTGTATTTAGTTTAACCTTTATGAATGTCTCAACTGAAATCAAACTGAAGAACTTGCAAAAAGTAATCCTACTAAGATTTATTGTGAAATAACTACCCGTAATGACCCATTTAATAAATTGCCTAAGTAGATATGTATGTATTTTTCTGAGACAATCTCGTCTTGTAGACATGACATGAAAAAACCGGTCAAGTGAGAGTCGGACTCGCGCACCGAGGGTTCCGTACAAATTATGTAGCCTACCTAACTACAAATTTACGGTTTTCGGATTTTTTACTTTACTTGCTTCTTGCCAAATTTCATGACTATAGGTTTTGACAGGAGTCACACTCGCAAAGGATGCGAGTGTCAAAATATGCGACATAAACGAAACATAAACGCCCGTATCCTTTAATTGCCTTTGACTTAGAAGTTAGATTTTCTCAATAATTTCAACTCCATGCGTTCCTGAGAATAAGGGTCTTGACAGACGGACATATAGACGGACAACCAACTCATCTTATAAGGGTTCCGGTTTTCCTTTTGAGGAACGGAACCCTAAAAATCAAGTACAGAGCTTTCAAAGAGCGATAATTTAGAACATAATTTATAATGATGTAATTAGGAACTAGAAACGCATTTTTTATTAAAGTGTTCCCTCCAAAATGCTTGTGAAGCACTGAACCCTAAAATACGACTTATCAGTTGCGGTATCTGAGCTGAGTCGTGCACTAGCATAATGCAAATAAAGGTGTGATCAGAATTTATATCGCGCGTTATTTTGCCGCCTTATTATTAGCATTACGCTCATAATACAGTGAAACTTGGTTAAGTGGGACCTGGATAAGTGAGAAACCTCCATAACTGGAACTCATGCTGAGGTCCCAACACTTTGGCACTGAATTACCTCTGTTAGTGGGACGAGGTAAGCCTCTATATCTGGGATTTGTTCTTTCGATTTATCATCATAGTTACCTCTATAACTGAGACAGCGAGTAAATTTTATATGCATAAACCTCTGTAACTGAGATAACGTTGTTTGTTTACTCATTCTACTGATAAAATTTATAACATCGAAAAACATCTGATGGCTGATACTTCCAAACGACTCCAAACTAAAATGACAGATTTTTATAATTGATACATTCTGTTTCCATATTCGTACATATTACGTGTAAAAACGTGCTTGAATATTTTTGTTGATTACATTTGTATGATTACCTTTAAGTATGTACTAATTTTTTTTTATTAAAACTCATTTACATACATAACACGTTATTTTATTTAATGATCGCACCTGTATAACTGAAATAACCTGTATTCTCACCTCTATTAATGGAACCCTCTGTAAATGAGACAGATATTTATTTATACCTGTATATCTGAGACACTGGGTAAGTGGAATACCTCTATAAGTGAAACGACATTGCAGGTCCCTTGATGTCTCACTTAACCAGGTTTCACTGTATATATCACAATTATGTATAAACTCTATTACGTAAGCGTTTATCGCAAATTCTAAGCTTATCGACGATTACAAGAACCAGCCTGTTGAGATTTTTTATTGAAAGTGGGTCATCCAACGGAGTATTTTGTAAATTTTGTTTATGTAAGTATAACAATTCCCTGTGGGTTAACTTGACAGATGTTTCCTTATGCTTGTCTTAAGTATATCTTCGTCTTTAGTTAACTTGACCCAGTTTTTTGAGTTTGCACGTTTTTTACCCGACTGCGGCGAAGCCCAAAAGGAGGGTTATGTGTTTGACCTGTATGTATGTATGTATGTATGTCCGTTTCTTTGTTCCCTCGTAACTTCTAAACGAATGAACGGATTTTGATAAATTATACGTCATTAGATTTGTCTTGGTGGCGCGAGTGTCACTGGGTATATCAAAATTGAAAAAATATAAAATGGCCGATTTTTGGCGCAATATTATGTCTTCAAAAAAAATTATTTTTCTCGAATCCTATCGAGTGGGGTATCAAAATAAAGGGTTTTTAAAGGTGATTACAAAAATATATACAACTTATATGGTTAAAAGTAATTTGAAGTGACAACTCGTAAAAAAACACGTACCAAGAGCTAAATCGTCTGCGAAATCTTTCACATTTATTTTGTAAACTAAAAAGCTGGAAATAAAAAAGAGTTATTCAAAAAAATAAAAAACCCGACTGCGGTAAAAAACTGAAAAGTTAAAAACAAGCCCATTTTAAATTAAATAAAAGTTGGAAGCAGACGGGACCCATATAATCATTTTTATTATATTTTCAAATTCAAATGGGTCCCGCCTGCTTCCAACTTTTATTTAATTTAAAATGGGCTTGTTTTTAACTTTTCAGTTTTTTACCGCAGTCGGGTTTTTTATTTTTTTGAATAACTCTTTTTTTGCTAAATGTCTTGTTAGTTATTTCGTAAAACGTTTCTGCAAGCGAGGTTCTGATTAAGGTGAATGCTCCAACCAGCCCGCGAAATTCAAATTTTCTTACGTTTTTTGCAATTTGCAGGCCAGTGCTAGGTTGTATGTTGATTAAAATATTATTCGCGGTTGTAAGACATAATATGTAGTTACAGAATTATAATCATCAAAATCATCAAAAAGACGCTCTAAGTTCATAAAGCTTTTTTCTGTTTTTTTTTTGTTCTTACACCTTTATGAAGTTGGAGGGTTGTATTGGTGATTTTGATGATTATAATTCTGTAACTACATACGTCTTACAGCCGCGAATAATATTTTAATCAACATACAACCTAGCACTGGCCTGCAAATTGCAAAAAACGCAAGAAATTTTGAATTTCGCGGGCTGGTTGGAGCATTCCCCTTAACTTTCAAGCTCTTATTTTTCAAAATGAATGAACCGATTTTAATAAAACTTCATATGCATAAAGCAGGATACAAAGGTCTAAAAAGTTAGTAGAGAACATTTTCGAAAATAGTGTTACAGCCAAATTACACCGATTTTAAATTTTCCATAGAAACAGAGATTTCCAGTTATCTTTTTCGAAATAAAACATTTCGAAAATGTTCTCTACTAACGTTTTAGATCTTCGTATCCTGCTTACGCGTATGAAGTTTCATTAAAATCGGTCCATTAATTTCGAAAAATAAGGGCTTGAATGTTTGTATGAAATGCCGTACGGCGTGAACGCTCATTGTGAATTTGTGATCCAAAACTCCGATATTATATGTATATTTTTTAAATATAGGTAGGTAATTTAAAAAAGAAAGGAGGGTCTCATGGCTAGGTAATAACTGCCGCACGGGTCGATCAGGTTAAGCTACGCTTGCCGAGGTTGGTCCGAGGAGGGGTGATCAAAACCCCTCCGTGCTTTGGATTCTAGCTGTCATTTGCAGATCTTTGACAGTCGTTACGGGTCGTCAGAAGCCTGAAAGTCTGACAGCCAGTCGTACCAAGAAGTGTCGTATTACCCAGACACTGGGTTGTGGAGGCCAGATAGGCAGTCGCTCCATGTTAAGTACTGGTATTCAGCTGCATCTGGTTAGACTAGAAGCCAACCAAAACATAGTAGGGAAAAGGCTAGGGAGATTGTTTGATAATTTAAAAAAGAAAGACCACGCATACACGTTTTGTAGTAAGTAACTTAACTATTCAACTCTGCGCGACTAACTAACCCATAAGATAATATTCTTATCACTACCACGAACACATTACAAACAGCAAACAAGTAATCAGAGCGCTATGAATATTAATTCTAAGTTTAATTTATCTTTGGAGGCGTTATTTGAAAATCGGACAGCACTATTTCGTAAGGGGTGGGCGGAAATATGCGGTAGCCTACGCATTTCCCGATTACGAAGTTAATAAAACACAGTGCCTAAACTATATAATATGTGTCTTATAGCAGTGATGCAAGACTCCCACGTGGACTGATACCCGATAGCGCGGTGCAAACATCCATCGAACGAATTTATCGAGCAAAATTTTTTAAGGTTAGATTATCAACATTGCTTTTTTGAAGGGGTTACTGCGGTGCTATTCTGTAATAATCTCGCCGTGAAAACTTAGGTGAAGTGACCGTGGAGTGTGCTGTCAATAGTGTCAATTCCTAACAAAAACAAACTCACTTCACCCAAGTTTTCACGGTGAGATTCTTACAGAATCGACCGGCAGGACCTAAACGCAAATAACGCAAGTTTTAAAAACAATAAAAGTATATTATCGACTACAGTAAACAAAATCAGAAAATATGTGATATTCTTCAGGATATATGCTAGGTTGATAGTGTGTTGAAAACATAATACAACAACTAACATGATACGATAGAAAAAATCATGAAGATACCTCTAAAAACTTTCTTTTTACAATAAAAATCATACATATAAAAATAAAAACCATAACCATACATATCATTATGATTTTTTGTCAGATTATTCTACGAGCAACATGTTTAGCATGTTGCTCGTAGACTAGTAGGGCTGATTTTAGAGTCGCGCTGACCGCACGCTGACCGTCGGCGCTGACAGCCGAAACGTATGAAACGCACGCGCTGATAGCTACGCGTTATTCTAAAACGCTCCATAGAAGTTCATACGTTTCAGGCTGTCAGCGCCGACGGTCAGCGTGCGGTCAGCGCGACTCTAAAACCAGCCTTACACTAGTGTTTTAACTTTTTAGTCCAAACAATAGATTTCTTGTTAATAGATAATTGCTTTATACTTTGCAATAAATTACCAGGGTTGTGTCATCGCGCTTCTCTTTCTTTTCTATGTAGTCCGACAAAGACTAGACGGTCATGTAGTCGCCTTTAAAAAAAACCCGTAGAACTGTATGTACCTACCAATGTTTTCATACGTGTAACGACTTAATTGCTTAGTTAAATAGTCGAACATTTCAGTTAATTTTCGAAGATATCAAGTTATGTATTTTATTGTAAAATAAATGCGCCTACAGTACAGGTAAAAAACGTAACTTGATTTAAATTAATTAAACCCAACGCGAGTTTCAGCCGTACGCGTAATTTATGCGTGAGTATGGGTGATGTACAGACGGCGCACATCAAGCTACCCGAAACTGTCAAATTTTTCCAATCAACTTTGAACCTTATGCTTTGGCGATAAAGTTAAAATTTATTAAAGAAATTTGACAGATTGTAGTAGCTTGACGTGCTGGCGTCTGTACCTACTCGTGGTTTGGCGATAGTCAAACAAAACAGCGCCACGCAACTTTGCCACCGGCGTCCGGTGCAGTCCGGTGCAGAATAATTTACTGGAGCACGTAATAGCACTCGCGATTGACTGGCTTCGATTTCGATTAACAGAAGTGCTAGGAAGCTATTGAAAATGTTCATGTACTCGGTCTCATAGCCCCTCTCCACGTATGTACCTACCACATAGAACGTAACTGCCGTAACGCATCGTGATTCCTCGAATCTACATTTTTACGTCGTATTCAAAAATCTCTGTTGTATTTTAATGTGGCAGTCCGGGAATCCAATCGTCGCACGGAATATTTAAGACGTAGAATAAATATTTAAGAGCTATTGACAAAATCCTCACGTTTCTGAACTTTTAGTCTGAACGATGAAGTGGGTCAAGTGCCATACTATTTATACGTAAGTACTTTGTGTTGTGTCTCGTGGGTTCCGTGGAACTGTCCTCAGCGTCCGTGACACACAGCTCTATTGTCTGATATCTTACTAACGACCCACGCTCACGAATATCGTTAACGTAACACAATTTGGTAATACTGTGGGCGCACTCACTCATATATTTGGAAACTCTTAACAATTTCTTTTTAATTCTTTCTATAGTACAAACTTGGTAACTTAACATGCTGTATGTACATTCATATGAGTTTACGTTGCATGTCTTTATTTAATTAACATTAAAATTAAAATCTTATCTGATTGAAACGAAGGCAGTGAAAATTTGAGTTGTCGTTAATTTACAACTTCACTCATACTGTTTTGACATTTCGATTATCCGTAAGACCGAATCGTGGCTTCGACTTAACGAGGCACGAATTAGTTTCGTTCTGCAAGTTGCGATATGGCCACGACTGCCTTTCCGGACGGGTCCCTAATCAGCTTAGAAAAGTTTGCAAAACCTTTACGAGAGACAAATTTTAATTATATTTTTCTAAAATAAGTTGGGGAGCCAGTTGTAAGTATAGTTAATGGTGCATCATGGAAAATCGTAGACGATGTCTCAGGTTCATTGATTGTTTTATTTTCATATTGTTAATAGATTTATTATTGTTGCGCGCCACAATTAATGCCTGGTACATGGTAACAGTAGTTACCACTAGCGCCATCTAGTATCGAGTAGCGGAACTAGTAATGAAGACCCTTCTAGAAATTTCGATGCGAGAACTTTCTAGAACATTCCCGAACTTTCGACATCTGGTCGATCGGGGCCTGTATGTACTCGAACATTCTAGATGTTTCTACAATGGAAGGTTCTAGAACTCTCTTTGGCGCTATATAAGGCCGAGACGCGCCACGACCGACACAGTTTGGATAAAGCGATCGAAGTGAAAGCATCGAAGCGATATTCAAGTGCGACTTAAAGCGATCAGTAGTGCAATTGTGTTTTGTAATTAGTGTGTTTGAGTTGTAATTAGTGTTGATTATTAAAGTGTCATTTTTTTGGTTATTAAATCGGCAGTTTTTATTGTCACGAACCCGAAGCTCGTAACAATTGGTGTCAGAAAAGGGGATAAAAAATCATGCCGGTTTTACCCAAAGACGACACGGAGGGTATCCGTACCCGGAGTCAACGCCAGCAGGAGACGGACCAAAGGCGATTTGGTGGAGCTACGCCACAGAGGTCGGAGGGCCAGCTACCGACCATGGAGGCCGGCCCGTCCGCAGCAGCTCCAGCATCAGCAGCACCAGATTTGGCTGCTCTGATGTTGATGCTGCAGGAGCAGGCTCGCCGACAGGAGGAACAGGCTCGTCGGTTGGAGGAACAGCTCCAGCGGGACAAGGAGGAACAGGCCCACCGACAGGAGGAACAGGCTCGTCGGTTGGAAGAACAGCTCCAGCGGGACAAAGAAGAACAGACCCGTCGATTGGAAGAACAGCTCAAACGGGATAAGGAGGAGCAGGCGCGCCGTCAGGAAGAGCAGATTTTCCTCATAAAGGACCTTCACGCAACCCTCGGGAAGGACATGAAGGAGGTGAAAGAGAAGGTTACCCAGCATGACAACCGTCTGTCAGAAGCTGAAATTCAGATCAGCAAGTTTAATGACGATTGCTGATGTGAAGCAGGAGTTGGGTAACCTTAAACTTGAGGATAGAATCGCAGCTCCCGTAGCTACAACACCTTCGCTACGTGGATTCAAAGTGCCACCGTTCGACGGAACTTCTTCCTGGTCGGCCTACAAAATCCAATTTGAGGCTGTCATGAAGGCTAACGGGTGGAACAAAAGCCAGGCCATGACTGCTCTCACCCTAGGCCTGCGTGACCAGGCCTTAACTGTCCTAGAAGCTCTCGGTAAGGAAGTGACTTACGAGCAGCTCCTTGAGGCACTGGAGGCTCGGTATGGCGACGCTCACCTGGAACACGTGTTTCGTGCGCAGCTCAAGGATCGCGTGCAACGCAGTAGCGAAAACCTGCAGCAGTGGGCCCTTGAAGTGGAGAAGCTGGTTCGCAAAGCTTACCAGTCCGTACCTGCGCTTATTGATGGGAACCTGGTGCAGGCATTCATCGACGGCATCCGCGACCTTGAAGTTAGAGCTGCTGTGAGGCTCGGGCACCACGGGACGCTTAAGGACGCCTTGGCTCATGCACTGGAGGTGGAAGCTGTGCGGCAGGATCATCGTTCCCATCGCGTCAGGGAGGTTGCAGCGGCTACAGTTTGCGACCGCAATAGGAGATACTGCCCTAGGTGCTACGGCTGTGGGGAAAGGGGCCACCTTCGATCTAGTTGCCCTAAGCGAACTGCAGAAAGGGAAGATGGCTGGTCTCCAAAGAGTAGTGCAGCTAACAGCACCGCCCAGCAGCAGCAGCAATACGACTTTGTGGTCAAACATCGCAGCGGGAAATCTCATGGCGACGCAGATGCGTTGTCAAGGAGACCTTGTCCTGAAGACCGCAAGCATTGTACTAGGCAAGAGGATAAGGAAGTGGTACCTGTGAGGATGCTCAGGACAGACCTCAGCAACGAGTGGAAGGAAAGCGTACAACGTGCACAGCAGGAAGATTCGGACATCAAGCCGATTCTGGAGTGGATGAAGGCCAGAGCTCCTAAGCCCAGATGGAGCGACGTCTCAGCGATGAGTTCGATCACAAAAAGCTATTGGGCCCAATGGGACAGCTTGGTGATTCAGGATGGAGTCCTGTGCCGTAAATGGGAAAACGCTCGGGGAGACAGCTGTCATTTGCAAATGGTTGTCCCTAAAGCTCAAGTACCGGATGTTCTACAGCTGTACCATAATGGTTGTTCAGGAGGTCATCTGGGAGTAAAACGGACTCTACTGAAGATACGAGAACGGTTTTACTGGGTCCACTGTCGGGACGATGTCGAGGACTGGTGTCGCAAATGTACAAGTTGTGCAGCTGTAAAGGGACCTCAGACTCGTAGTAGAGGTGCATTGAAATTGTACAATGTTGGTGCACCATGGGAGAGGATAGCCCTTGACGTCGCGGGGCCGTTTCCGGTAAGTGAAAGTGGTAACAAGTATTTCATGGTTGTGATGGATTACTTCACTAAGTGGCCGGAAGTCTTCGCCATTCCAAACCAAGAAGCTTCAACAGTTGCAGATAAACTGGTTCATGAAATCTTCTGCCGTTTTGGAGTACCTTTGGAGATTCACAGCGACCAAGGAAGAAATTTTGAGTCCCAAATATTCCAGGAAACTTGTCGAGTTATGGGTACACATAAAACAAGAACAACTTCTTACCACCCACAATCGGATGGAATGGTGGAACGATTTAATCAGACACTGGAGAGGTACCTAGCCAAAGTTGTGGAAAATCGGCAACGAGATTGGGACAAGCACATACAACCGTTTTTGTTGTCATATCGAAGCGCTGTTCACGAAAGTACATCGGTGACACCAGCTTTCGCAAACTTTGGAAGAGAATTACGGCTGCCTGCAGACCTGATCACCGGAGTACCACCTGATGCCCCACGCAGTATAACCGATTATGCGAGTGACTTGCGGAACAAAATGAATGACATTTATGAGCACGTCAGACAATCGGGCCAGCAAATGTCTGAAAAGATGAAAACCCGTTATGACCGTAAAATTAACAATAAAGGGTTCGACGAAGGTTCACTAGTGTGGTTGCACAATCCAGTCCGCAGCAAAGGGAAATCTCCTAAGCTTCAAGCTAAATGGGACGGACCGTACCGGATTGTGACAAAGATCAATGACGTAACCTACCGGATACAGAAAGGTGCAAGAGGTACTCCTAAGATCGTCCACGTGGATCGACTGGCGCGTTATTATGGGGCCGATAATGCTCGGGACGAGCATGTCTTAGGAGGGGGCAGTGTTGCGCGCCACAATTAATGCCTGGTACATGGTAACAGTAGTTACCACTAGCGCCATCTAGTATCGAGTAGCGGAACTAGTAATGAAGACCCTTCTAGAAATTTCGATGCGAGAACTTTCTAGAACATTCCCGAACTTTCGACATCTGGTCGATCGGGGCCTGTATGTACTCGAACATTCTAGATGTTTCTACAATGGAAGGTTCTAGAACTCTCTTTGGCGCTATATAAGGCCGAGACGCGCCACGACCGACACAGTTTGGATAAAGCGATCGAAGTGAAAGCATCGAAGCGATATTCAAGTGCGACTTAAAGCGATCAGTAGTGCAATTGTGTTTTGTAATTAGTGTGTTTGAGTTGTAATTAGTGTTGATTATTAAAGTGTCATTTTTTTGGTTATTAAATCGGCAGTTTTTATTGTCACGAACCCGAAGCTCGTAACATTATCTACAAATTTTGCGTATACTGTTACCTAATAATATTAGGCAGTAATAGCACAGATTACTAAATAGTTACTTCGGTAATAGTAGGTGGTCGATTTATTAACAACATCTACATATTCGCGGGCGCAGGTTGTGTAGGTCTGGCATTTCCGTTTAGTAAAACGGCCTCGGGTCTTTGTGAACCGGCTCTAATAAACAAGTCCTGATTACAAAGGATAAAAATATTTTTTCGTCTATGTAGATGGTTCTGAGTATGTCTCCCTCTGTCTCTCATACAATAACCACAGTGCACTGAGGCCTTAGTGTGAGTTTTTTCACTCACGTTCGATTGCGAGCGCGTTAGAATTTTGTAGGGAAAAAGGTTATAGCGCCACCTGGTGGTCACTAGGAGAAACCTAATTTCCCATACAAAATTCTAACGCGCTCGCAATCGAACGTGAGTCGAAAAAACTCACACTAAGGCCACAGGACACAGGCCTCCTCTCAGTAAGAGGAAGTGGGCCGCAATGTCACTTGTCCTGGATTTTTTGGTTCAAGGCCATGCCGGTTTCCTCACGATATTTTCCTTCACCGTTTTGAGAGTAGTGGTCATGAAGTAATTTAAACTAAGTAAAGCGCCTGTCTGGGTTTGAATCTACGACCTACAGCCACCACTGCTCCTGTCTCTCATATTTGTATTTTATATTAAATAATAGTATCTCCAAGCGGATATTCATATCACAATGATAGTTTAGCAAAACGGTTTGTGCACTGTTTTTCGACCTTCAGGATAAACATGCGCAATGAATAAAATACATATGTCTGCTATAATTTAATATCATAACTACCTATCTATCCTTGTATAAATGTGTTTGTACCTACATGAATTTTAATATTAACTGAATAACATTTCATATAAGTAGTCATTGCGTTTATTTGGACTTAACTTAAGAAATCTTTTAGCAACAACGCTACACAAAACAATAACGTTAATTCTGCCATAACTGTGGGCAAAACACTCCTCCCAAAACACATTGATGTCGTTCACTTTGAAATTGCATCCAAAATTGTAATTGGGCACCGTCGCGTTTATCTCGTGCCTATGAATCGACATACGAGGAATGGCAACTCAAAAGGCTGAAGCTGAAACGCAGAGAGCTTGTCAAACGCAGATAAAAGCCATGCTCTTGTTACCAGCCGCATGGGTTCTGGAGTGCCTGAAATTCAGGCGCATCTAGTTAGACTGAAAACTAATCACGTGTTTCAAAGCCGCTTAAAGCGTGTTTCAGAGTGCATGAATGAACAATCCCTGACATCATGAAAGTGCTACTACTATATTATTGTAGTAGTTTGATGTTTGTTGCTCAATCCTCTTAGCGGTTGATTATTAGGTACTTACGCACCTAAAAACGTATAAATTCAATACAGATACCTAAGCTGCTCTCAGAGCAGCCCGAAGTAACACCTGATTGATGGCAATAGACTTAACCCTTCGTAAGCGTAACGAACGTGGATCCACGCGAGGCACAATGGCTTTTTAATTGTTTCTGTAATTACTGCATTCACCCGGTTAAATATAACTGGTGAAAAGTGGGTGTATCTTTGCCTAACCCTTCAAGGTTTACAGGCATAGGTAATATTATGTGTACAAGTAGTTCACATTTTTCAGTGCAGTCTATACCTTAATGTTTCTTTACTAGATCAAAAACTGGTCGTTCGCCGTGGACGACAGTACAAGTTCCGTTTATGGCAGTCTTCACTTGTTTTACCATGACGCCAGCGTGCAAACCACGTCCAAACCGAGTTTTTATTCATTTTAGACTTCGCTTTGATCGCGGCCCCGCTTTTGTTTCCCACGTTAACATTTATTTTAAATTCTGTAGGTTTAGAATATCTGTGGTTTAGACCACAGATATAGATATACCTAGATAACGCAAGAGTAACTACTTCGCGTGCCAAAAATTGCACCAACTTATGATTACAAATCGTAAGCCGCCCCTTTCGCGCTCAGTCCTTTGTTCTGCTGGCTGGGTAAGTGTGAGCGAGAGCGCGAGCTTGTGACGTCATAGTAGGTAGTCAAAAAACCGGCCAAGTGCGTGTCGGGCCACGCACAGTGTAGGGTTCCGTAGTAGCCCGATATCACAATGTAGTACGATTCTGTTGTTCTTTATTCTGAATAGGTAAAAAAAAAAAATATTTTGGTTTTCAATGCAAGTATTTACCCATTATAAACAAGCAACTACTTTATTTTAGTCACTTTAAAGGATTAATGCTAAGGATTTTATATTTGGTACAAAATTATACAACACCCAAGTTCAACGACTATTACTGCTAAACTAATAAAGTTATCTTAACCGCTATACTTTTCCTTTAAAGTTCATGAAATGCACTATCATCGAGAATTTTTCCAGATTTTTCAAGACCGTAGTTTAGCTTTTAGAGGGGGGGGGGGACGCCCTACTGGAACAAAAATTTGCACTTTAAACTTTAATATTTCGTAAATGGAGCATTAAATCGAAAAATAATTTTAGCAACCCCTAAGCCATTTTAGAAGACCTATTCAATGATACCCCACACGATGGGGTTGATGATGAAAAAAATAATGATCCCCACTTCACATGTAGGGGAGCTACCCTAAAAAAAATATTTTCCAAAATTTTATTTTACCACTTTGTCGGCGTAACTGATATACGTACTCCTACAAAATTTCAGCTTTCTAGTGCTAACGGTCACAGAGATTAAGCGAGGACGGACAGACAGACAGACGAACGGACAGACAGACATGGCGAAACTATAAGGGTTCCTAGTTGACTACGGAACCCTAAAAATGGCACGCTTGGTTTTCATACAGTTCGTGATACTTTTTTATCTAGGTATATCTATATCTGTGGTTTAGACCAACAGCAGGCACTGCAATCGAAGCTTTGTTTGTCATTCATTTAATAACTTTCCCGCCACAAAGGGCAGGCGGAACGCAGTTTTCCGGAATATGGCTGTGTTTTTTTATATTATTTTATGTGCGAATAAACACAGGTAATAGTACAAACAGATGCCACTGGATTTTTAATGGATGAGGTTATTCAATCCTTCATGCATGTATGATTTTGTTTCTGCATTTCTAAAAAAACTATTTTTGTTTCAGATTCCATCACCTTTATTAAAATGCAGCTTCGATAAATCATCAAATAGAAGCGGGTAAGTCCCATGTTTTTATGAGATGTTATTCGTGCATCATCTATGGTCTTCTCGAGCAGTGTTCCACTCTCAATAGATATAGAAGTTCTGTCAACATTATGACAAAAATAATAACATAGACTACATAATATAATACTAATAATAAAATATGGTAAAACAAAAAAAGCAAATAATTTAATGACTTTTTTGTGGGGTCATCGACCACAGTTAGTGTATTCACTTGAAATAACAGTTTAACAAACAGTTCTTTTTTGTGTTAACTTCACTTGATGACAAGACGACATCTTACAAGACACAAAAAACGCGAATTTTAGAATCAATAAAAGTATATGATTGGCTACAGTAAACAAAATCAGAAAAATATATGATATTCTTCAGGATATATGCTGGGTAGACAGTGTATTGAAAACATAATACTATTAATTTGATACGATAGAAAAAAATCATGAAGATAGCTCTAAAAATTTCTTTTTATAATAAAATTGATTGTTTGTCAGATTATTCTACAGGCAACATCCTAAAATACTAGTGTTTTAATTTTTTAGTCCAAACAATAGATTTTATGTAACTAAATAATTTCTTCATATTTTGCAATAGATTACCAGCGTTGTGTCATCGCGCTTCTCTTTCTTTTCTATGTAGTCCGACAGTGACCGCGCTTTAGGTCACGTAAGCCCCTTAACAAGATAAAACAAGAAAACAGATTTTCTCATACTTAACAATACTAACAGCGGTCTTTGACCCCCAAAAAAACATTTTTATATTATCATGAATAAATATCGGCTATACCTTCCACGTCTGCAGGGTATTGCTAGCTAATTTAATTTGACCCTTTATACAAAGCAGCTGCTCTTATAATTACGGTGACAGTACATCGCGTAGCTTGACCCAATGTAATTAATAGGTACAGACGATTGCGAATTCAGGATTTCGCCGCCACGTGTTCTCGAATAACGGTAGTAAGGCAATTAGGATTCACAAATAAACACGAGAAAGTCCAGTTAATCACGCATTAAATGGTATTTGAAAGTCCAATTAGGACACGAGCTTGTGTGTACAATGTGAATCAGGAATGTGTACGAACCTATTAGGGTGCAACGAGACGTGTAGGCCGCGCGCCAGGGGACAGCTGGACTTCAACGCATCCTCTCAAAGCGATAGATTTTACATGTGTGCCGATTTTAATATAACGATGCCATAACTGCCTACATTCTTCATTCGATTTTTTTTAGCAGCTTGCAAATTTCAAACGTCTCTGTCGAACGCGGCGGGGATTACGAATGTGACACAGAAAACGGAAAAAATCTCTTCTTAAAGGCGAGCAGACAAGTGCGACGCGATACAATAATCCTATGAAAACTTAATTTAAATGGTTATTGACCAGAATCGCGTCCCAATGTTGCGTCGCGCCTGACTGCGCGGAGCCTTTATGCTATCTACTATCAGTGCGATACTATACCCCTTTTCAATTCTTTTACGGTTTTCCTTTCGTATAAAGTGATATTTGAAGCTGGTATAAATAAGTATACGGTTCCTAATATTAAATAGTAGCTATGTTTTAGAAAGTAAGATTTATCAAAATTCATAAATTCATAGGTACCTAATAAAATAATTGCTCAACTTATTGAAATCAGGGGCCTAAAAGGGCCATTTTGGCAGAATCATAAAAGGATAACATTATGAATCCTAATATGGCGAAGACAGTCCGTGTTTTTCTTTTTTTCGCTGCACTACGTAGGTATAATCAAGCAAATAAAGGCTGGCTTATAAGTCGTTTCAGCCGATAGACGTCCACTGCTGGACATAGGCCTTCCCCAATTTTGGGGGGGGGGTTGCCATAATCGCCACGCTTGGCAGGCGGGTTGGCGATTGCAGTATGGTATGATGGTGGAATAAATAGAGAACGCTGCTGCCCATTCTCCGGTAAGACCCTTAGTCGCCGTTTACGACACCCACGGGAAGTAAGGGGTGGTGCAATTCTTTAAGTCCGGCACCACACAGATAACATAGGCTTATAAGTAAAATCGCACAACTAATCATGAGACAGTAATTATATCCAGCGGCATCTTGTCAACATGGTCAACATAATAAAGGCAATAATGTCAGTCAACAGGCCTTTTAATAGAGCTATGAATACATAAATTCTCCTTGACAGCATGCGTACTTAGGTACTGGAAATACCTACCGGCATTCCCTACTTGATGGTTATGTAATTTATATTGATAATAAGCAACAATAAAGATGATAATTTCGGTCCGGATACTAAATGTTACAAAGACAAAAAACCAATGGGCAACATAGTCCTAGTGTCAATAGGTGTTATTGCAAGAACTCCCTTAATCCCGGAATAAGTATAAATATCTGGCATTATTTTCATCTGTTCAATAAATAATCATCATTATTCAACACGACACCATTTCGACATGGTGCCTATTTGACTACGGCTCTGTTTTTTCAAGTATCGTTTAGGCCGACTAATGCGCTTGAGCGGCGAAATTAACATAGTCATTACTGTCGAGACATATTTACTTTCTATAATGCGCTGGCCGGTATTAGTGGTGAGAATCGCGTCGATATGTCATGCGTCGTTGTGTGTGTTTAACTGTGCAAGCGCAACAGCCGTTTGCATCTTACTGCATTAGTCGGCTAACGGTACATTGCCCTTTTTGGGATCGATCGTCCATTTGATTTACTATCTTAGTAAAGTTTACGTCCACGACCATATGTGTTGCATGCATTGTGTCATGACAGTCATGGAGCCCGAGCGGCGCTCGAGGAATCCCGATTTAGTAACTTCGAAGCACTATTCATATCCGATGAATAATACCCCACTGATGTAACAATCGCGTTTAATTTTGCCTAATAATATGCAAACGAATCAAGCTCAGCGGCGACCCGCACTTCGTGGCCATCATTGTCGTGCAATAAAGGAGTCAGTCCGTCACACAATTTGGTGCGTTATGCAAACAGAGAGGGGAGAATCTGTTTCAGTGAGAACTCCGCCATCCGGTCTAAATATAACCGGGCGGAGACAGCTGGCGGGGCGCGGGGGTGGCGGCGCGGCCCGCGGGGCGCAGGACGTCGACCCGATCAACCCAGACCTTGTGCGCATTGCCGGAAGGAACGATGCCACCAAATTTGCACCATTGTCCTGCCTTACATTGTGTTTGTCGCCTCTCAACCTCCGCCGAGAGAAAAAGTTGTTGCACTGGAGTACCTCCTCGGTTGTCAGCCAACTTATACTTGTACTAAAGTGGAAGTATTTTGTTCGACCTCTGTTTTCTTTAGCGATTGTTATATAACAATCAATTGAGAAGATTTGTTCTGTGACGCAGGATGTGAAATCACTCAACAGCCAGCTGACCAGGATAAAGCAATTTAGAACAATATGCGCAGATACCCCCGAGTGGCGAGACTAGAATGTACCGAGGTGTGACACTCAGTACGGCCAGCAAGTTATTGGGCACCGGAGTGAGTACACGCCGAAAACGAAGGCACTCGTTAACACTCGATTACGTTCACATGACGTTACAAAACCATTTGCAGGTCAATAGCACCGCTAGTTGAAGGTCTTGGCCGCTACCTCCTCGCGCCTCTTCCCTCTTCCTTCGACAGCCACCCTCCACCTCGTCGTTGCTACGTGAATAATAAACGTATAGTCACATTGCGGAATCCCTCGACAAATTCTAAAAGAAAAGTACTCATTTACCGATTTTAATGTAGTTTTGTTGAAAAGAACGTAAATTGACTTAAAAGGCTTTGATCCCAGAAAATTATTTTATTTAAAAACAGCGTATTCTTTGCCCCCGAGTATCGAGGGGATCGTCAAGGGGAACTTTTTTGGATGTTAAGTGTAATACATTTCTATTTCCTATTTCCAGAGTAAGATAGACAATTTTGCAAGAACGTCTAAATGGCAAAATCGATGTCTCAGATCGTAAAGTATCAAAAAAATAAAGAAGATCGGAATTACTTTAGTAAATATAGTGCGTACGGCCCTAGACAGGTGGGACCTACCTGGAGAACTAAGTCTGGTTCACCAGTTTAGAGGAAGGAGGAAACTCTAAACTTATTCTGTGTTATTTCAAACTAAACAAAGAACCAATACACTCATTCATACGTAGAGATCTGCCGTTGCCGGCAATATTGCCCGAAGTGGGAATAATGGTGGCAATATTGCCGGTAATATTGCCGGGAGTGGAAATATTTGGGAATATTGCTTAATTATAAGTCAAATTAACTACGGAAACTATGTACAATACTTAAAATTAGCATTTAAATGCCATAATCTACATTGTGTACAATAAAATATTGGTTTGGGTAAAATTGCCAATAATGCCAGCATGTTTGGCAATATTCCCGGTATTTTACCGGCAATGTTGCCCATATTGCCATACACGGTAGTGACTAAAATTGAGATGAGAATTGAAAATCGTTGTGTATTGAATAAAAGGCATAAATTCGAAACATTTCTTTTAATGTTGTACTTGTTTTTCATATACCTACATATAATATACAGGTATAAGTATATAATATGGAAATAATGAAAAATCTTTATGAACGACACGCGTGTGCGTTTTTCAAATATTTTATTATCGATATACTACACAAATATAACTAAAAGATAATTACAATTGCAGTAATAATAAAATATATTGGTATTATTTGACAGGCAATATTGGCAATATCGCCAATGTTGCTGGCAATATTGGTATTTTACCGGTAGTGGCAACATTGGGAATATTGCCGGCAGTGGCAATATTGCCACCAGGCACGTCGCTACTCATAGGTAAGACATGTGCTAGTACTATAATCATGGTACTCTTTGACCTGAAGGCCAATTCCCGTAATTACAAACGTTCAAAATCTAGTTGCAATCTCATCTCAGCGATAATCAATGTCAAAATCTAGTTGCAATCTCATCTCAGCGATAATCAATGTCAAAATCTAGTTGCAATCTCATCTCAGCGATAATCAATGTCAAAATCTAGTTGCAATCTCATCTCAGCGATAATCAATATCAAAATCTAGTTGCAATCTCATCTCAGCGATAATCAATGTCAAAATCTAGTTGCAATCTCATCTCAGCGATAATCAATGTCAAAATCTAGTTGCAATCTCATCTCAGCGATAATCAATGTCAAAAACTTGTCTAAAATGCATGGAAATTAGAGAGAGACTGAGATCAGACTGTGAACGTTCTTAAAATTACGACAATTGCCCCTCTGGACATAGACACTTGACACAAATTAGTTTTCCAGCTACTTTCATACACTATTTGTTCATTGTTGAATGTAAGTATAACTACTTACGTAGTGCACCGTGTCGTTTGGGAGTTTAGAAAGCAAAAAATAAAGGTAAGTACCCAATACCTACCTAATTTAAGTGTTGTATAGATACCTAACGACACTACACACGTAATACACTATATATTGTAATGCACTTCTCGCGTTGATTCAATCGAACAATTTCAGATTTCAAGGTGGAGAGCACAGAACTTAAGGAGATTAACGGTTCTGTGGTGGAGATATCTATTAAAGAATATGAAACAGCTTAATTCCAGAAAAAGGCAGAAGAGATTTAATATTTCGGCTTCTGTATTGTTTTCCACCCATAAATTCCAAATCCAGGGTTCCAGGTCATCCTACGTTTTTTTCAATTTACTGTCCGTTTTTTGTTCTGTAAGTATTGTAACTATTCATAGAATCCATAATTTGCCGTGAGAAACGCTAATCAGATTAAGGATTATGAATTTCACCCAATTTTAACACAAGATTGTTTGCTCTCTGAAGCCCTTTGTGCCTATAATCCATTATCTGGCGTGGTGTTACGTTGTATAGGGTGCTGTGTTGTAAGCTATCTACTGCCACCTTCCTTTGTCCATCCTAATTGCTCTGTGTCTGAGTCGGTGTTTGCCGGCCATATCAGCATACACGCGAGACAGGCTAGCTTATGACATTCTCACAACACTATCAGGTATCAAACGTTCGATACTCGATAAACGCATGTGACTGATTAATGTAATTGGCAATATATCTACATAATAGCTGTTTCATACATTTTGGTCAAGTAGGTATTGAAGTTTTGTATGAAACAGCTGATTTTTTTTTCGTGATTTCAGAGTTGGTCCCATAGTGAAAGTTGTTTATATTCAAGGGTAGAACACCATTTAAAAATTTGGATGGTCTTTGAAAAGTAACCCTGCCGGTCGATTCTGTAAAAATCTCACCGTGAAAACTTAGGTGATGTGACTTTGTTTTTGCTAGGAATTGACACTATTGACAGCTCACTCCACGCTCACTTCACCTAAGTTTTCACGGTGAGATTTTTACAGAATGGCACCGCTGTATACAGTTTTCGCGTGATTAATACACCACGTTGATGTTATGCGCTGCATTATAGCACTAGATAGATATGTCATGCTTATTGAATTGCGGCTTAGTACCATGTGGCGCATGGCACCGACGTTTGTTGCTCCTAGGTATTTTTACTTTTAACTAAGTACTCACAGGGAATGCGAATTGCGAAGCGTTTCCTTTCATCAAACGCGCGTAAATTATCTCCGTACGAATGTTCGCGTTTACTGTGCTAACATAACTTTGAGAGGCGGGAGGTTGATACTGTTTGTAAATCAAAAGGCTGCCACGTAAAGTAAAAACGTGTTTGTAAAAGATTGCAATCGTGATGCAGCTCAGTTGGTCGGCAGCGTGTCGCCTACGCAGTACGCTAACACGTTTCTTTGGATCGATCTTGCTTGTACGTATGTTGGACTACGCGACGACGGGCACAAAATACATAAATATAAATCTGGGATTGTGTTAATAGAAATAAATGTTTCTGTTGTGCTTTTAGAGACTCAATATGACACAATATTCTGAATTGAAATAAAACATCTATAATTCTATACATCGTAAGAGCTATGCTTGTTTGCAGCGGTCGGCCGCTATAGTAATGCTTGCTAACAGATGTGGTCATCGTATGCACGGGATTTTGTATTCAAATTGGGCAGAAGATGTAAGTTTCGAAACTTACACTCATGCACCGTAAGGGCTATTCTTGCTTGCAGCGCTCGGCCGCTATAGTGACGCTTGCTAACAGATGTGGTCATCGTATGCACGGGATTTTGTTTCCAAATTGGGCAGATGTAAGTTACCTCGATGGTTAAAACCATTGTGTACAAGATACTTAATTCAATTTCAATCTATTGTGATTGAAATTGAATTAAGAATCTTGTACACAATGGTTTTATTGTCAGACTGAAAAATCAAAACAATCTCATTGTATTAAAAAACTAATTGAGCTTTCTTGTTGAACTAAAATCAACGGATCCGAGCTTAAAGAAAATGGATCAGAATCCTATCAGCCTCATGCTAGATATAATTGAATGGAAAGAAGGAGATACTCGTTACTGTCGGAGCGGGCGTCGCTTTAGAAGCGTAGTAATTTAAGAAATTGAGTCAGGAGCACGTGGGCGGTATCGGTATTGTCCGAGTGATTGTATTGCGAGAAAAGCGAATTTTCCAAGTTGCAGTGGCAGGTGGTGCAGTCGTCCGCGCGATCAATACCGCGCCCCTGCCGCCCCGCGCCGGCCCGCCATCGCCGCCAGCGACACACTCGCATGCACCGACCACTCACTTTATACCAGCTTTTTATTAATTATTCATGTACACAATAACATTATCAATTTTAATAATGTCTTCTATTATTTTAATTATTATTGCGATTGTGTGTGGGCCATTGTTTTACATAGATAGAGTTGATGGTCCGGTAGTTTGAGGATTGGGCCTACCCAAATTGGCCACCCTTCAAATACTTTGCTGATAGTAATGTTCATCGAGTCGTAGAGCTCCTATAGATAGGAGTACCTACGTTACGCGATGACTGATTTTAATCTGCCTGTTGGCAGGATAGATCCGATCATATTATGTTGGTGCTTTACTCAATAGGACTATACCGCGATTCCATGAGTTGATTTCGGCATTACGCCGTGCGGCATTTCATACAAACTTTCAAGCTCTTGTTTTTCGAAATGAATGAACCGATTTTAATGAAACTTCATACGCATAAGCAGGACACGTAGGTCTATCGAAAAACAAGGCCTTGAAAGTTACGAAAGAAGTTGAAGAAAGGCCGTACGTCGTAAACGCTCTTAATTTCTTCTCAGGGGACGTCATAGCTATAGAGAAAAATCGAACTCATCAATATTAATTTACTAAATAATATCATTTATTGAAATATTTCACGCGAGTATTCCAATAATTCTCCACGTTACCACAAAATAAACATCATTTCAAATAGTTACCAACAGTTGAAGTATGAAACCGATGGATATTTGCAAATGAAATTTAATTTGATAGGTAAGTAAATGAACTGTTTGTTTTCTATTAATTAAATTAATTTTATTCGAAAACATCCATCGGTGTCTTATTAAACTTCAACTATATCTGACGGCCCTGGTTACTTATCACTTCTGAACTGTGGGTTCACCGCAGTTAGTGTAGTACTTGAAATATTAGTTTCAAAATTAGCTTTTTACTGTATAGTAGGTAAACTTCACAGACAATATGGGTATCGATATCTCAACACGACGAAACTAAAGAAAACAGATTTTCTCAACTCATATTTCAAGTAACAAAACATCCAGCGGTCGTTGAACCCCAAAAAAATCATTAAATCTTTTTGTTTTTATTTTATAGTACACAGTGCTTTTCGTTGATTGCCGTCGCTTCATATGTTTTACTTTGAGCTCCGAACCATGCATTCGACAGACACCATCGTGTTATTTGTAATGTTATTTCTGTTTGATTTCATTGCAATCCACCTTTGAACCGAACAGAGGTTGTGAAAATACGAAATTATATAGATACAAATTATGGAGCGCAATTATTTTTGACTGAATGCTTTTTCGAGAATTTTACAGCGAGTGGTAGGTTCTGATGAGTATTGTTTTAATTGGAAGGAGTTTTCGAACGAAATCTGATATAATTTCTGCTTTAAATTTTCTAGTGAGCTACGTACGGGTTATTAATTTGCTATATTTTCCCGAGGAAATAAATGATGGTATCGTGTCTCGAGCTCAAAATACAATATAATTATGATGAAGATGCAATAAACTGCATGAAACCCGTGATATTACGAAAAAAATTAATTTTTTCAAGCTGCTTCCGTTAACTCTTTGCAAGCATAGAATCTACATACAAAATTTTAAAACTGTAATATCATGAAAAATCACAAAGTTATAAGCTAAGTTACCTGTTTGTCCGTACAAAAACATGCTCACCCGCGCCGCTCGCGCCGCGTCGTCTTGTTCTCATTGATAATAGTACCTAGGTACCTAACCGTTCGGCACGGAGTTTGGACAACCTACTTAGTGGAGCTCGGTGTCCAGCTTTTAATCCTTTTTAAATATTTTTGGGACAAAATATAACATGGGGTAAAAAATATTGGAATCGATTCAGTTACTTATTCTGAACAAACTATAATCAGGTTTCGCATATAATAAAAATAACGTTGTATACATGGTCAAATAAAATTAGCTACCGAAATCCTACGAACATTATGGGATATTTACCATTATTTTATGGTAAATATCTAAACACGATAAATTATTTTGACGATGTATTTTGTTCACCGCAGTTAGTGTAGTACTTACTTGAAATATTAGTTTCAAAATTAGCTTTTTACTGTACCGTAAACTTCACAGACAATATGGGTATAGATATCTCAACACGACGAAACTAAAGAAAACAGATTTTCTCAACTCATATTTCAAGTAAGTAAGTAACAAAATATCCAGCGGTTGTTGAACACCAAAAAAATCATTAAATCTTTTTGTTTTTAGTTTATAGTATTAAATTTAGATAGTTTAGAAGTTTCGCTAGCTAATTTAATTTGATCCTTTATTTTGTCCACTGCACAATGGATCTTCATGTTCATTCAGTACCTTTAGTAAGTTCACAGATTCACTACCAATCTTAACAGCGCAACAGTGTTTTCTAATTAAATAAATCATTTTACAACGTTTGAGTACCTACCTACAACATCAATGTGGATCGCAAACTAGAAATCATCCATTGTGGTAAATATTTAATGTGACGTTTATTTGACAGATGCCTGCAGTCACATAGCATGGGGGTAGTTTACAATGATGTATAATTGTTGCCAACCCTTATAGTGCTAAGCGATTTTAAACCTAGCTGATGTAATAATAAAATATATTTTAGAATGTTGCGTGGCACACGTGCTGGAGTAAACACTATTATTTTGCAATCAAGAGGGGGGCCGTGGCTTCCTTACTATACTTATCAATCTGAACGCCGGCTGTCCATAGTCTTTGAATAAATGAGCGTACTCCCACGACTGTAGTAGGGTAGTTAGTGGAGCGCTTTGACAACGATATTATCAGTAATCTTTGTTCATTTATATTTCACTAGCAGCGCAAGTTTAAATCTAGTGTAATTTTACAGGAGTCGAATTTTCTCAGATCTTGATATGCATTCAACCGAAAGACGAGAATATCCTGGCTATTTACGAATAACTTATCTTACTTTGATGGACTGAGGGTATTAGGTAAATCCTAGAAGGAATATTCTGAAGATGCCTCTAGAAGATTCGTAAAAGTAAGATGCAATGTAGGTATTGCAGTAGTGCTAGAACATAAATGTGTTATTTTATGTTTAGAACGTTAATCGCATGTTAATTACTGAGTGCAGTGCGTGCAGCGCGTGAGTGGCATTATGAACATACGGCTTGCTCCGCGATGGACGTGCATCGTAAACAGACCAGCGCACCGACCCAATCCACGCACAACTATCACCATCAAACGAAATCTAGCCAGGAACCGCATACGGAAATAGACATTCCGACAGTGAGCCACAGATTGCATTGCGGAGCGCAGGGACAGGAAGTATAATACCGGAACGTCCTAATATCCGAACATGTGATGGAAATAGCAGCATCTTTACGTACGTCGTGAAAGTGATACAGATAAACGAGAGTTCAATATTATGGAAACGCGGCCGTTGCTGTTTAAACAATGAATTTCTTTTTTAAACGTTAATAAATGGCTTCCTGATCTTCAGTAAACTTGCTTACACTCGCGTGTTCGTCCAATTGTTCTCTGCTAATAGCCACAAATGGCTGGTTACGCCGCTACTCGCTCTTCACAGGAATTCATTTTAATTAAGACCCCACTCTCCCCGCGTTAAGAAATTCTTTGTTATTCAGTACTGGGGACAATATGGAACTTACCTCCTTCGCAATGATAATTCACAATTCTCAAGGAAAAGCTCGAATAACAACGAAAGTTCCAATTTAGTGTGCAGGTACACCCCCCGACTTTTAACTTTTATAGTACAGAATACTGACCTAAGTATTCTGTATTTTCAGTCATCCAGCTGTTATAAACAACAATAACAGTAAGTATGCAAGATACATCTAAGACTAGTTCACTAACTGTACATTATAAACGGGAAGGAACTATCGCTAAAACTTATAATTATAACGAAACTCATCACACAATTTCATTTGCGAGCAAGCTTTCGACACTTGACTTCGTAGCGTGCCTGCCAAACTTCACGAACTATAAGCCCTCCGCTCCAGACATTAGTTTCCGCAATATCAGTGTTCACGTCCAAGAAGGCGTATGTTACATACTCCTAGCATGCATTAAGGGCAGAGGCGTTTCTCAAGTGTGTAAAATATGCAGTGTCACGCGGCCGGGCCGCAAAAGCAGCTAAAAGCTTTAGCACGAACGTATCGCCTATGAAGTACGAACACGGGCCCATTGTCTCGCAGCATTAATGTCTACTAAACTGCTTGTTACATTCGAATAAAATGTTGCGATAATAAATACTTACAAGTACGCCTTTATTCCGTCCAACATTCAGCGTCTGTGAAGTCAATGCTGCTTATCAGAGGGCGATGCAATGACGCAGCCTTAGACGCAAAAATCTCCAGTTGAGCATTTCGCTTTCGATAGCCAGCTAGTGATACTACTCCTGCCTATGTAGCTGATTGATGCTTAGAGTCACATAACTCTTTGTGAGAATGTAATGGTTGCCGGGACATACGGGCTGGGAGTATGTACGGGGCAACGTCCGTGCAGTGTCGGCTCCGCGGCGCCTCGGCGTTTGATGCGGGCTCGAGTCTGCACGGACCAGAGAGGAGGGGGGCTGATGTTAATAGTCGCCTCAACAGGCTGGAATTTGCTCTATATTTGGGCACGGCGAGCACCGCAAGTACGCGTCATGAACCTCTTATGTTTACCTGAGTTGGTGCGGAGTTTACCAACGTTATTTATGAATTCGATCTCTGGATGCATGGATGGTTTGTTGAGTAGGTACCTACTCAATTATAGCTGGGCAGTTTTGTATGATATTATTAAAATGGTACAGTTTTCAGATGGACACTGAATAGCTCACTGAATACACACAACTTTCTATGCGGAAAGCTAAAAGCATCTCGCGCAACCAGCACTGATGTCAGACGGTAAAGTAATTGTTCTAATTACAACATTAGCCAACGTAACTCCTATTTCATCTAGTTACCTGTATGGTACGGAAACCAGCACACAAAACTATTTTGGAAGCACTAAAACGGAATTGCGCGCGCGCATAACGAGGTATGCAGCCGTGCGCGCAATTTAGTGTTTACATTCATGCAGTTTACGGGCAAACTGTGGCCAGTTTACGACGTGAACACATTTTTATCCAAAAAAAACCGTAAAACTGCATAAAACGTATTTTATGTTAAGTACCTTCCACGTTGGTACCTTCCTATGTAAAGTATTACAGGTCCATTATTGTCCAAGCTCTAAAGTATGAACGAAAGCCGACTTTGTTAAAAAGGTCTCGTCTTGGCAGGAAACGTTTCGCTTGTCGCCGTCTTGCAGACGTCAGATTTACTCAATCCGGCCCTGGGAAAATTACTTCTTGAATTATTGAAGAAGCTATTTCAGAAGATGTCTACGGTTGGCATAAAAATATCAAATCCAGGTCCTTAAAAGAACATGATGTTTTGTACTTTTGACATTGGCAATCAAAACTCTTGAACATACAGGTACCTACCTACATAAAAGGCACTTCTTCGTGACTATGATACCAATGGATATGAGACGAACACACATAATGAATATTACATAATAATATGCATAAGTAATAAAATAAATTAAATATTATTTTACAATAACATTACACACTGAATAGGTCATGACTAGAATTTCACAGTTGCTGAAATAAATCTGTGGCATGCAAAGTATAAATATTATTAGAAACATTATACTTTGTGTAATATTGCATGTAGCAGTATTATTGAACCACCTATGCAGGTATTATGACTAGCATTTTTGACCCAGAGTTCTGCTTCGCGGCGTTGCATTACAACACCTCTACTCGATGGGCCATGTTAGGGCATGAACACGAATCATGTCAATTGCACCGTATACGATATCTATGGACATGGGAAGACATCTATACTAATATTATAAAGAGGTAAAGTTTGTGAGTTTGTATGTAGGGGGTAAACTTTGGAACTACCAGTCGGATTTCAAAAAATCTTTTTGCATGATAGCCCAATTCCTTAGGAAGGCTTGGGTCATGGCGTGATGTTAAATAGCCTATAGGCTATTTAACATCACGCCATACCCTTAGGAGCCGAGCAAAAAGAAAAAATGTCAGAAAGAACGCTAAGAAAGTCAGAAAAGTAAAAACCAATAGCGCGGGCAGGCGATAAGATGCGACGGGGTGGGTCGAGGGAGCAAAAAAATTCACGCGGACGAAGTCGCGGGCAGAAGCTAGTTATTTATTTATTTTGCAATTTGCCTTCCAAGTAATACGATGATAGTAACGATCAATTAACAATATTTATCATCCTTATCTGATGAATGCGTATCTTCTTTAAACTTCGTACTTATCTGTAGTACAATACGGGTGTAACCCCATCGACGTGCAAACCGTTATCATGAAGTCAGTACTTGATTCCAGACCCCACAGCATTGCAAGCATCCGATGGTTATTTTAAAAAAAACAGCTGTTTTTGACTTAGCTTGGTAGGAGCGAATTTCTATAAAACTATCATCGTCTGATGATCATCTGCCTAGCCTTTTATCTCAACTATGTTGGAGTCGGCTTCCAGTCAAACCGGATCAATCTGGATACGACTGCGACTGCCTGTCTGATCTCCACAACCAAGTTATTGGGTAATACGATACCCCAAAAAACGTGTGCAAAACACGAATAAAATACGGTAATCATCATACAGTAACAAAAGAAAACGTTTCACACCTACCACGCTAGATAAGGTAGTATACCTACTCCGGTTATAGTATTTGTAAACCAGTTCGTTGACTGTTATTTAAGTTTTTAGCTTTGCAATCCGTCCTCGGCACAGCAACCGAGATAGCCCCAGAAGAAGCGAATTTACTGAAAACCGACAGCAGTTTTTGCATTTACTTATGTAGTACAGATTTCCTTCTTCCCGGACACTGCGTCTGAACTCTCAAGATTTGACATTGCAATTTATTTAATCATTTACTTATTTTTCAGAAGAAGCCGTTAATTTGGTTTGCAATACGGTGTAGTTTGAGTTTTATCCTGTTCATAAATCCCATTCAGAAACAATTTCATTAAGTAGGTACCTAAATGGTATGATAATAAAATTAAATGTAGGTCCATTCAATTCACTAGGTTATAATACCTAATAATACCTATAACAGTCATATTCTTGGTAGTCAAATCATTATAATAGTGTCCTCAGGCCGGTCTTCCTGTTAAAGCGAATAGAAATTCGTAATTTGGCTAAAATAAAAACCGGCTTGAGCTCGACAAGGACTATTAAATCTACTGATATATTATATGTTATTATCATGTATAGACACTGTGCCAATAGTATGAGATGTAGAAATAATTACTTTATGGATTAGAATTTTCCTGTCTAGATTTTTGGAATAATTTTTATTAAATGGCTAAGACAGGTTTGGAAGCGCGTCTTCTACCGTAGATAGAGATTTCGTAATATGTTAAAATTTTGTTTATGCGGCGATAAACTAATCCGGTTGTACAAACAATGATTGTGATGCGATATGATTCATGCTATGAACCAGCTTCAACGGAAGAACAGTCATCGACTCGCTGCTGGTGTAAACAAGGTGAGTCCGTGGGCAGAGATTTTAGCAACACTATAAATAACATTTATAAAATGTTAGGTTTTACAATTTAACCTCAATATTTGGACTATGAATAGTTCTTCCGACGACAATGAATGCTGAAACTAACGTTTGTTTATGAAATGGTAGCTAGGTAGATAGGTATTGTTATATGTAACAATCTATCATTGTCCTGCAAGTAGTGAAGAATGTTACCTACTCATTTCTTTCAACATCATTCCAGTAGGTAGTAGAACAGCGAACACATTGTATTCATAGCCAGGAATGATAACCGATAAGAAATGTGACCGAGAACTTGTTTCTGCGAAGTATTTCTTACTTTTCCCTTGAGCGTGTTTCTGTTTGATATGAATGACGTAACACACGTTTTTAGTATAATGATCATGGCTCACGTCACTCACACGACCTCATAGAGTATTCATTCATTTAGTGGTGGTCAACCAGTACGCATGTTATACCGCAATATCATTTATGTGGCTCGCACTTTGGACTGGTCGCTCGCGAGCGGTTGTGAGCGAAACGAATTGCAGAACGGTCCGCGTTTATTGTTGAACATATTATTGTGCAGGCCGGCGGAGCTAAGTGCAGCATTGAAGAAATTGGATTGTATTGTTTGTTCACTTTAAAACTTTCCCGGTTGGTACGGGCCGCGTATCGAGGACTTTCCTGTGCCGTATCTAACCGTGGAACATCGACAAAGGCGTCATTTGAATGCTTCAAGGTAATTTGTTTCGTCTAGCGCAATCTTTTTTGATTAGGAGTAGCACAACGATTGATACTTTTATTACAAAAGTTCAAGCACTTACTGTTTGGACAATTTTGCTGTTTCTTAGCGGTCTTAGGGACAGTCAGCAACAAAAGTCGATTAACACTTCAGTTTGTTTAATCTCATTTATTAAGCAAAATATTAGCACTTCAGTTTTTTAATCTCAGTTTTTGAGTAAAATATTTGTTCGAAATTGCATTGTACTTCTGCTGCAATTTTGAATAAATGTTTTGCTCAATAACAGATTTAAAAAAAAACGCCGAAAAAAACACGTTGGCCCTTAAATATTTATTTTATTTTGTTTTTAGTATTTGCTGTTATAGCGGCAACAGAAATACATAATTTGTGAAAATTTCAACTGTCTAGCTATCGCGGTTCTTGAGATACAGCCTTGTGACAGACAGATAGACAGACAGCGAAGTCTTAGTAATAGGGTCCCGTTTTTACCCTTTAGGTACGGAACCCTAAAAAACTGAAGTGTTAATCGACTTTTGTTGTTGACCGTACCTACATTGATACATTAGTTGTTTATTCATCATCACTTGCCTACTCACTCACGTGCCCGTTTTAAATCTTTTTCTATATGGTGCCTCTCCAATTACGAAGATTTGAAACAGCTACGCAAAAAAAACATAACCCTCCTGGCGCAGTCGGGTAATAAACAGCAAGTCTTATGAATATTATTATGTAAGTACCTAGGTACAAAGTACAGGGTTACAGGGTACAGGTTACAGGGTTACAGGGTAGGTACAAGGTTGTCTGTGTGGTGCCGGACTTAAAGAATAGCACCACCCCATACTTCCCGTGAGTGTCGTAAAAGGCGACTAAGGGGCGTACCGGAGAATGGGCAGCAGCGTTCTCTATGCATTCCACCACCATACCATACTGCGATCGCCAACCCGCCTGCCAAGCGTGGCGATTATGGCAACCCCCCCCCCCCTTTTGGGGGAGGCCTATGTCCAGCAGTGGACGTCTTTCGGCTGAAATGATGATGATGATGACCTAGGTACATAAGAAACTAGGTAGGTATATACATTGATATTAAATGCAGTAGCTATGATATAACACTCATAACTATTTGAATGATATAGTTACATTAGGTCAAGGTAACAGTGATAAGTACCTAATTCTGGTATCAAGGGAGTCTCGTGTTATACTAATGTTAAGTTATATTTTAACATATTAACAACACGCGTTTTTGCCTCGAAAGGTTAGGCAGAAGTGTATAGAACACGTATATTCGCGCTTCCTATCTATCCGCATTGTCCATTTTTTTTTTTACCATTGCAACAAGTTCTTTCTTGAATATTCATGTTTGATTTTTCTCAAACTACCCCAATCAACAGCAGAACAGAATCCGCGATAAGTAATGCAGGTATACCTACAAAAAAGTAATATATAATTATGAGTATTGCCAATATCCTATATACTTATTTATTAAGGTACACCAACAGCATCTATGTATAATATATTTTTCAACACACTTGCTCGTAAAGTGGCTCTTATTGAACCGCTTTTAGGTCCATAATGCAGTGTATTAAAAACGCGTGCTTTTTCTTTACTTTAATCCACATGTGCTTTATTTCCACAGATAACTATTTACTAGTCGGAGATGCGCGCTTTTTTAATCTCATTAATTCACTTTTTTTAAATAGTCTGTAAAACTTGCATACAGCCTAATCGATATTCGCAATAAATGAAATTTAAAAAACTTTGAAACTGAATAACAACTCTTATTATAACTAACAAAAAGTATTGAAAGTGTTTGCAGAATACCCAATTTATGGAATTAATTTATCATCATTCTCAAACAAAATTTTACTAAGCCTACCTAATAAATATATACTAACTGGGAATTCTGTAGGAAACTATTAGAAATTATCAAAAATAAAATCCACAATAAATAATAGTTGTTCAATAAATTAAAATAATTCTAAACAGCGAGCGCATTCCGAATAAATTCAAATATAGAAACATTTCGGCGCGAAATTCAATAAATGAGGTACCTATGGCCTGGCTGTTATTGACTCTAAGTGAAATGTCCAAAAAACGATTGAAATGACAATAGAAAAGCATAAATCATTATTATAAACAATGCTTATTGTATTTACTGCTTAAAATACTTAATTTTATTTAATTTCCAAGTATCGATTACATTCGTCATATTATCAATCGTAATTTTAAAAAAAAATCGTTTGGAATAATCGCTTTCGTACATCATTGCAATAAAAAAAAACAATAATGGTCGGCGATTTTGAACACAAATTGAGTACCTAGTGGTAATGATTAATTAATACGTGTTATTGGACCTGTGTTTGAATATTACGTTAAGACCAGGGCATTTTCGTGTTGTTCACAATATTTTCAATAATATTTGTCACATTTTAAATCTTACATTTAACTGTGTGTGTGAAATTTGTGAAAAGTAAAAATGTAAACACGCACGATTGGCGCGAAACTTCGACATTAGATATCCAAAAACTTCATTACCACTAAGTACTTATTTACCTTAAACTATGGATAAATTCGTCAAATAATTAAATGATGTAATATTCACAGCCCCTGTGGTGAAGTTAGGGTATTCGAAATCTCCAATTTTTATGTTTTTTAGCCTCGACCACCACTGTAATCAAAATGGCGAGTATCGTATGACTTGAATTTATACAAGGAAAATTAATAATAGTAAACTTGTGCGCTAAATATGAACATATTATGAGGTGTTTATCCAACACTCCTAATTAACGCACATTCATTAAAATTTAAGATTTGATGTGTAGCATAATCATTCTCAATCAGGTTCGTGTGATCGGGGCGGATCGGTTTTGTCAGTACCATAGACTAATATATTTAAAATGAGAGTCGGTGCTTTTATTTACACCTGCGCGCGCATCGCTAGTGCTGCTTAGCACGGCGCGCGGAAAAACAAAACTAGCGCGCCATTTTCCAAAGAAGTTAATATTTAACAATACAAGTCTGTTTTATTCCTCACAAGTGTGTTGAAAAACGTCGTATGAAACGCGTGTGCATTGATCATTAGACTCTCGGCTTCCTTATCGCACTCGCCTGCGGCTCGCGCGAACAATACCGCCTCGAGCATAATGATCAACATAGCACACATGTATCATAATGTACTATTAAGTAAGTACAATAGCCTCGATCTTAGGTACACAGCCGCCAATTAATATAAGTTTTCCAGCAATCTCAAAGATATATGATCACGCATACTTAATAATAACGAAACTAAAGGCTAGAATATAAAAATTATGACAAAATACTGACTTGTTTTTAGAAATGTGAGTCAAAGTCAAAGCATTTATTTTAAATAGGCACATAATTAAGGTACTTATAAACGTCAAAAATTACAACAAAATATAATTTATTATAGTCGCCCATTCCAAAAGGTAGTTTTCGTATGGAGAAGAATGGGCAAGAAACTCCACCGTTACTCTTTTGAACCTTTTACAATATTTTGCATACATTAATTATATAATAATAATATGTGAAGACGATGCGCCTAAAATAAAATTACTATACCACATTATGTAAAAAAAATAAAAAATTAAACCATGACATATTATAAATTAATTATCTGATAAATACATGATGCTCACATATTTACAAACATGGTAAAAGTAAACGATTTTCTTATAAATAAAAAAAAAATACAAGTAATAAGTCAGGGTGTGAGTTAAAGTAATTACAGAATGTAAATCAAGGCTAAAAAAAATAATTTTACAATTAAATTAGCAACCAGTTTGATTTTGTCTAGACTCTAGATTGTCCTACTGCTAGGACAAGGGGGAGTACTATACTAACCCTTCGAGGAAATACAGGCCCGATGTTATGTCATGTGTTGATTTTAGTCGTCAGGGATCCAGATGGACTAGTTTGTAAATCGACTATAAGTAAGTGTATTTATTAAAGTTTATTAATCAAAGAGTAAAAATACAATTTAGCCAATTTGGTGAGCCACAAACTAAGCGTCGTCGTCGCTTGTATCTTGTCGCTCAGTAGTGCGCTTTTCAACATTATAGTATCCTTACAGTTTGAGGATATTAAAGACAAGATTGAGAAAAATTAAACAAAAAAATACATTTGTCAAATTCTAGACATGAATTAAAGAAAATTATTAATAGTTAACATTTTGTTGGGCTTGTGAGGTGTAATTGGGCGTGATGGTGTGTGACGGTGTATGTACGCACATCACTATAACAACGTTTTTGAACCCAGTGAGCCATTTCTGAATGATTCAGAGGTAGGGTTGTTGCCAAAAATAATTATAGACCGGTAAAGGTAGGTAGGGCCGAGGCGAGAAAAATAATTTGCGGTATAAGGGGTAGCATAGGGGAAGGGTTCAAAGTTTTATTTATAGGTAGATGGGTGGATTAATCCACCTATATATACATTCGATCAATCCCTGCGATTTGAGATGTGCACAGGGGTTACCATGCACTTTTAACATTTGTGCCATGTGGCTTGCAACTATTAACGGTCAGTTTGACTTCCCCTACGAGTCAATTACACTGTAATGATTGCGGCCGGGCCCGGGCACTGCTTTGTTAGTTGCAATAACGAAATTATTCGGTAACTTAATACGGTAGTCTGAGGCGACGGTGAATACGGTAGTCAAGTGAGGGAGGGGTGTAGACCACATACCCACACCCTGTTACCGGTGCGACTGACGCGACGGTTCAACTGTTTTTTCTCGAGGTCTACCCGATCTCACAAAAGAGTCAGAGCCACCCCTAACCTCAGCCAATCTATCTTGTAAAGTTAGCGAAATTAATTGGTTAGCAGATTGTATATTAGGTAATACACATTCATCAATCTGGCGTGTTTATAGCCTAAGTATTATGGTCTTACGACCATCAAAGAATCACAGAGTTTAATTGGTAGTCAATTTGACTTAAACTACCTAAAGCAAAAAATATGTGTATCCACAAATAAAAAAATAAATTTATCTTTCTCGAGAATACAAAAAAAAACACGATTGTCAAGCTGTTCAGTTCACGGGCCAACAGGTGGAACATAACTTGAAGGATGAAAAAAAAAACAGTAAAAAGTCGTAACTCGCATCGTAGCAGATGTAATGAAATATATTCGTGAAACATATGATTATTTACTTATTCCTTCATATAGGTACCTAGATGTATTATTAAAAAAGTATCTTTATTGTAAATTATTGTTTCTTTTTTTGCAATAGGTAGGTACTTACATACTGGCAGTAATTTTTTTATTTTATTTTATTTATTTATATTAAAATATGGCGTCGAAATATTCCTCCGCATCATCGATGTGTATCCTTTGGTCAAGGTAAAAGCCAGCCCTAGGGTCACGGGAAGTGTCAACCAGCGTGAGTTATGTACAAATGTATCAATGTTTTTGGACTGTTTCAGCCGTGTAGTGTTAGTATAATATCAGTGAATTGGACCGACCCGCATCTCTGTTTATTGTCGACCACTCGCGTCAAATTGACGCATTAATTTATCTTTACAATTGCTACACTTTCCCCTAAGTTAGTGCGACTATATATTTAAGGAGAAAGCTCGCTCTATTCATTACGCTATACGCTAATTCTATGACAGCACGTAAACTTGTATATGACTATTACCAAACCTGATACCAAATTACAAGGCAATATTTATCATCATCGATAATAGCCTTAACTCAACGGGCTGGCGATTTCAGACTTAAATTAATAACTATAAGTCTAGTTATATATTCTCTCGATGTTTTTTCTTCATTGGTGTCAATAACGTCCAAGATAAACACAGAAAATAAGTCTGAGTTGAAAAACTCACATTGGCCAATGCCAGTGTGAGTTTTCAACTCATGTCATGTACATCCTGTCAAGTACATTAGTACTTGACAGGATCAGGCACCTCGACTTAGGCCTCGAGCGCATGATCGCTAGGCTTAACTCAAGGGGCCAGATCTTCTCTAATACACACAACCTCGTGCATGAGCACGAGGTTGTGTGTGTATTAGAGGCTAACCTACGGTTAGCCTCTAATACACACTCTAACCTACGGTTAGCCTCTAATACTAACTCTATAACGTTAAAGTACTGAACAGTAACAGTACCTGACTCCGACAATATAAACAACATTATTCGTGTATCTAGAACTGAAAAAATACTATTGTTGAGGAAGCGACGTGTAATAAACGTACGTTAGTAAATAAACAATATACCCGTCGACACTATTAGTCAATTGAATCGTGAATTTTGATGCCAGGCGATATTTTACACCACATTATTAAGTCTACATGTTGTAATTGCCATACAACAATCCCATTTTCTCCCTCCCACAATATTAATTATTCTGCCATGAAACGTAGGGTATGTATTTCATGCCAGAATAATTAACCTGAACAAAACCTGGACTCTGGACTGTAAATGAAAATATTTTGTAACTAACTAAATAAATATAAAAATTTATCACAGCGACTGATGCTCCTCATTTCAGACTTGGGATTTCTTTACGAAGTCTTTCTTTAGCACTTCCTTTTTAATAGTAAATAGAACTGACTTCTGAAGCGGAGGTAAATGTGAAAACTAAATTTTTATAAGAACTAAGAGTCAGGCCACACGGTCGTTGCCAGTGCGTTACGTCGTCGCACCGCTATTATTTCAATGGACTGAGTGCCACACGGGCAATTGAGTGTCGCTCGCAAGGTCGCTTACTAAGACGTCGCAGCGTATCGGTATAGGGTATGTCAGTCTTTAACATAGTACAAGCAACACTGCATTCCACTGCGATGCCACTCCGATGCTCGGTATTCCTCCCCGCTTCGTCTCTTTAGCCCCTTTGTCCGTCGTCCGTAGAGCGTACGTTGCGTCGCCGCACGCCGTCGCAACGATCCATGTGGCATGTGACTGTGGTTTGCATGCAATATGACGTAGCGGCCCCGCTCAGGCATCGCAGCGCGCCGGCAACGCACTGTGTGGCTTATTCGCTGTAAGACCGTTCTGATGCTGAACTGCAGTTTTTACGAGTATAAGTAGCTGTGGGTAGTCGTACGTATCAATCCGTATAATCAACAACCACGACACCGCCTTGATACTCTATTGTACTGAAGTTACGAAAATATCTCTTTTATGTGTTATTGTTGTAAGTACCATTACGTAAAATGTTACATCAATCCAACTTTCCTTCCCGGTTATGGAACTTAGGACAACAAAAACATAATGCGCTAGGGCGAGCAGCGGCCCACGAGCGCTCCACTTACACTCTTTCTGTTATTCTTGATTCACTTTGTAGATAATAACTTCGTGTTTACTTACATAAAGTTTAATTTCGTACCGGGCCCATAAAACAATAATATAATACAGGCTGAGACTGAAATCTACAGATGTGTCTTATGTTTATGCACAATAAGTAATTATTGCCCATAATTACAACATGTTAGGTATGTATGTATGAAATAAATAACTTAACAAAAAGAGCCACCATTACATTATGGATTGGATAATTCTTTAGTGACGCTTTTGGTGCCGCTGCGTAGACGTCCTTTATACTGGGTTCACACGATTCAATTTTAGTTGAATAACTTTTAAAAAAACTTGAATTTGAAATTTAATTTGATTTAAAGTCTGTTCAGACGGTTCAAATCGCTTTCGACTTAGCAGTTGATCACCTAAAATCGAACTGTGTGAACCCGGTATTAGTGGCTGTGTTGCCGAGTCGATGTGGCGTAGGGAGCGGCTTAGAAGTCGCGTAGCGTAGCGTAGACGCTACGTGAGACGCGCGTAGCAATGCGTAGCAGTGGCGTAGGAGGCTCGTAGCTCTGTATAAAAGCTGCGTAGCGCTGTGTAAAAACCGCGTAGCACTGCGTAGCCGCTGCATCGAAGACGCTTATTACTCCCGCGTAGACGCTGTTTCGATACTATGCAACTAGCAAACGTTGTAATTATTCAAGGTTACATGGCGAAACTCCGCAGACGTATCGATGCCTATACATGACAAAACGAAAAAAGCATGATTTTTGCATCCGTGATCACAGTTAGTGCAGTTACTTAAAATATACAAATCAGCAAATTAGGGCAAGTCGCACCGAAACCTCCTTAATTTAAAATCCTCCTTAATTTTTTATGAAGACCAGAATCATCGCAAACCACAGGCGGACCGCATCCCAACAAGCGACGGCAAAAATACACCTGGCGAGCGATCTGCCAATGCGTTGCGCTGCGGTCCGATGCATTCATACATTCAAATTGAATGTGCGCTATAGCTTACGTTTTTATGTACCTATCTGTGCAGTACAAATTAAATTAAGTTAAATTATGTCAATAATAATTTTGTTACTGTTACATAACACTCAATTACCATTTATACATAATACATGGAATTCAATAGTTTATTACTAAATATTCAAACGAGCGCTCAGTGCGAACTTTGCTAATGCTTCAAAACAAAGCAGTTACAACTAAGTATTCGTTGCTATTTACTACTTAGCAACTATGACTGGCAGACTAACTTTTCAAGCTAAACTTTAATCCGCTAACTAATAGCACTTCACACAATAGAGTAAACAGGTACAGTTCCGACTAAATGGAGAATAGATGCCCGGGAGGCCGGGACAATACGAATGGCAGCCGATTGTTTACAATTTACTGATAAATGGCTTTTGTCTAATGCCCTTAACACGAACGAAAGTGTGATCCGTTCCGAAATAAAGGGTGCCAGCGTCTCAGCGTCTCAGGTTAGAATTAAGCCTCGATACAGTTGCAGGCTTTCAATACCTACAGGTTTTGGATTTTATACTTGTATTCCAATATGTTCGAGTAGACTGGCGGAAAATCCTGTATTAATTAAGTAATACTCAAATCTTTATTTTAATTGTAAACTTTTATTTTTGAAACACGTTATTACTTTCTAAAGAGCTAAGATAAAAGAAAATTAAGATAATCTTGAAATATTGTGTGCTTCAGACAATGAAATAGTTTGAAATCTTCGCAACTAGCTCGGCAAAATGTCAAACCTAGCTACGGAAGATATTATTTCTCAGAATTTAATATCTTGAAAGACGGCTACAACTCTTTTCTCGGAGTTTTACAAGTTCGCCGTCGTAAGCGGCTTGCGGATGAAATTAATTACTTTACAGATTCAGAAAGATAGACTTAATGAAATCTGTACTAGCCGCTGGCCTCAGCTAGACAAGATTACATGCTCTGTGAGTTCAATAAAAGTTATCCATTAAATAATATGGACTTATTCTGGCCTGAATGAAAGGGAAGTTGTGTAAGTATTAAAGTAGAGGGCTAACGCTTTCTTTAGGTAGTAATTTCGGCATTTATTATTCGTCTTTATCCCAAAGTTAATAAGGAGAGCTTGGTTTTGTGCTTCATTTATGAATGTTAAAATTAATAATTGTTTCCAGATGGCGTTGGTAGAGGAACAAGGCGCGGGCGCCGCCGCCGACGACCCCGAAGCCTTGCTCAACGAGTGGCTCGGCGAGCTCACCGTGCTCACTGCGGTAAGAAAATCGCACCAACTCTTTTTGTTACATCCAGTGTTGGACTTAAGGGACTCGTCGGGACTCCATACTACTAGCACCTTACTCAAAGCCTTACGGTTTTCAAAAAGTTCTTGGCCAAGTAGGCTAACTTACCGTTGAAAAGAACTCTAAAATCCTTACCTTCACGTCCTAACATCGCATTACCAACAGGTAATATAATATTTCACCGGTACTCTTTGAAAAACGCCACGTTGCCTAACTCAACCCAATCGTGCGCCATAAATAGAAGCATCTGGCCTAAACTCGGAATCGTATTTTAGTCGAAAGATAAGTATACCTTCATTAATTAAATAAATAAAAACGGAGAGGATGCTTGAGTTTAAAAGGGATGATTGATGCTGGATCACAAGAGCACGTGTGGCTTGCAGCCGGCGCGGGCGCAGCGCGGGACAGGTGCGCGCGCATATGTGCTTTTACCATGATTTTGCATTGCCTCGTCGAACTTATTGCGGCTTGCATTAACATCTCGGCTGCGAACATGCGATAACTTGATTTTCAACAGACCTTTAGCTGTTTCTTTAATAACCTTTTCATGACATGATTACCGTTTCTTTTTGCATCATATTTGATAAAGCTCCCCAACGTTCATAGTGTCGCCAATACTTATTAATAATAATTTGCAAGTCGTTCCGGCACAGATTAAGTTGTGAGTCCTACTCTTCATTAGCAATGCGACAGATGTGCGCCCATTTAGAATGCTTCATTTGGGGTGTCCAACTGTGAATGTTGTAAAGCTCACTTCATTATCTCTTATTTAACTCGTGATTCGAGTAGTATGTATGCATCGTGTTTTGTAAAACTAAGAAAAATATTTATCGAAATCAGAAAATGCTACCTATATTTATTTGTTTAAATATACCTACCTACTCTATTGTACACCAGAAAATACATATAAAAAATACGATTATCACTAAAAAAACATACAAATTATTTAATCGTTAGGCATTAATTAATTAATTTTAATTTAGGCCTTATCGTTTACATTTTCTGATTTTGATAAACATTTTTCAATCTTACACTTACCTATGTAACATTTTACATGGATGATATTGATGACCTCTCTTCGTTTTTTAAAACCATGTGGACTCTTAATAACACGCGAAGGCTAATTTGAGCAATATGGAATATAGGCTGAAGTTATTATTCGCATATTTCTGTGTATAGTAAGTCAGAGATCGATAAAAGTGGATCGTGCACATCTGTCGTGTATCGGCTGAGCACGAGCAGGTGTTTCCAGCTCAGCACCTGTTTCCCATTTTTTGTCCATCTTTTTCATCAACTTTGGGTATAGTCCCGCAGAATTCACAAAACTCATTATAACTTCTCTGCCTGAAGATATAATTTTGAAATTTGCTTTAAGCGGTTACCGAAATTGACACTTTAATTGTACACTAAGTTGGGAAGCCGAGTAGTGTGCAACCGAAAACCTCTAACCGCTCAATATTAATTTGTACATATCTTTATTGTGATAAATTTATTTTATATCTTCGAATATTATGTAGATCGTATTTTTAGGAAAAGTTACATTTTATTTAGGTAGTATAATGTGCGGGGTGCGGCCATTACTTAACAAAAGTAGGACAAATAAAACTAGGTCATTCTGCCGATTTCTTCTTTCATTTTCACGTGCCGATTTTATATAGGTACCAACAACAACCAACATAGTTGAGAACAGGCTAGGCAGATGATGAAATATTATAGTATCTATGCTTCTTGAGAAACTGATACAATTATTTACCCAATTATGATCATAAGATTTATTTTCTATAACTGTACGATGCAATATTTTTGGGGCCTCCTAAAATATGGAAGAAAACTAAAACAAGTAGGTATTACCTACCTAATTTTTTTATCACTTCAAATAATTTTTATTTTGGGGTGATTATCAGAACCTGATAATTTTGTTAGTAATGCGTGAGTGAGTATAGGCTGAGCGGCAGTGTGGCAGCGCATCGAGCCAGCCGCCCGCGTGCGGCGCGATCGCGAGGGGCGCACGCACACCAGCACGCCAGCCTCGGCCACTCATTCTGGAATCAAACAACGTAGCGTAGCGGCCCGCGCACACGTGCGCAAGTCACAAAACACGGTTGCCGCTTGTCTACTTGCCTCCCCCCTGCGCTGTGCCTGCCGCGAACGGCCGACTCAGCGAGCGCTCATGCTTCATTTTGTAATACTACTCACTTCACTTTGCTCTACGCTGCCTGCCTAGTTGTGGTTTGTGCCCGCGGACGTCGAACGCGTTTTCGGTTCCTCGTTAGTGCTCTTTGTTCTGTGATTTTACAAAACACGTATCATAGCTGGCGCGAAAAGTTTGTTTTCGGCGAAGTGAACGGGCGAGGTCACTACTCTGTGAGCGATATAATACCTAACTGTAGTGCGGTAAAGTTGTGGTGCAGTCCCGCGCAGGCTCCGTGTTCTGTGCCCCGTTGAAATAACAAACTCGTTTCCATACATACCAATCATTATAAGTGCATACTTACATCTGACTTAACTTATTACTTAGACAAAAGTACATAATGCCATTAATTGGACTGCGTTTTATTTAAGTCGGTTCCGTCCATACGCCGTATCCATACGGACGCACTATAGTTCGGGAGCATGTCCCGCGCGACATAGCGCCGGCTTTTGGCACGCTTTGCTAATAGTGTGAAGTGTTGGTTTGTGAGTCATTGCACGTTGCGATGTAGACGTAATGATGGATGTGCAACTAAACGAATCGAGTAAGTGGCAGCGCGGAGGGTTTCTGTCAACTCTCAACAGAAGTTTCCGATTAGCAAGCGGGAAAGCAAGAAGTGTGAACAACTCTCCAACAGAAAATAAAAGCTTTGAACAAAGTTTGGATATGACATCGACGGCGACGGTACGTGGTTGACTAATGAGTCTGCTGATCACCAAGCTTTCAACTGTTTACTTAAATGTTTATTTTTATGACATAAACTTGGTTCAAAATAGAATTTAAATAGAGTCATCGTTGTTTATGGGCATGATGTTTACCTACCCAATGAATAGGTACTTAGAAATTTATTGATACTTAGCTAAGGGGTCAGCTTAAAAATTAAATCGTTAAGTTGTGCTGCCATCCAACAATATACGTACTTGACGACTCTTAAGAGATGACAACTCTGTGGAGATACACAATACATAACTGTGTAATCTCATATTATATAAATATCACGTGTATCAGTAATAATTAATTGTTGACACAATAGGACAGACATCGAAACTTACCAAGTTCATTGTCTGAAGACAATGCATTCCCAACTATGTTTTGGGATGTCAACTTGTAATTATGCGTTGATAATAATTAATTCCTGGACATTTATGGACATGTATAGGGTCCATCATTTGTATTCATTGCGTCCTGTCGCGGCATTTAAGGTGTGGGATTAGTTGCTAAGACTATAATATGTGTTGTAGGAATAATTGCGAATAGCTTAACGAACGACTTAGGTACCCACGGTGTATACTAATTGGGTTTCTGTTATTTTAATTGCAGGGCTTGAACTCGTCGAGTGATGGCACCTCTGCGTTGAGGCCGCTGGAGATTGTGGCGCCTCGCATCGACACGTACAGGTTTTCGATGGCAAACCTGGAAGAGACGCAGGATGCTGACCTGGACGCCATACTAGGAGAACTCTGTGCCCTAGACTCCGAGTACGATGAAGAGATATCCAGGGTGTCTTCAGGTAACCCAAGTGTCCATTATATTTGCATGAAATATTTTAGTCCGTGAATAATTGGCGAATAATAGATAATAATCGCCATGTTAGTGAAGTTTCGCCAATTATTTTGCACGTAACGCGTATCAATTATTTTCACCCAGAAATCTTCCTATAAATATTATGATAAAAATTATCATAATCATAAGATCAAAATCAAAAGTTTTATTCAAATTAGGTTGAATCAGCCCTTTTCGAACGTCAAAATTACAAGACAGCATACTATCATAATATCCTGTCTGTCTTACAGCATTGTCATCGGTATCAAAGTCCAGGGCTGATGGCGCTGCCGAAGGCTCACAGAGGCAAGATAAAGAGTGCGCAGACGGAGCATCCAGCATCGCTCGCACCGACTCCCCTGACAATGACTCGGCCTTTAGCGACACTGTAAGTTACCAACTACCTCTAATAGATTCATTTTTACCAAAATAAATCTTAAATGGTTCCCAAGCTGTTCAAAATATTTGCTCTGTGTTAACCGCGATTGTAAAGGAATCCTCAATTCTTAATTACGAACAACGGGTTTTTCGATTTCATACCTCAAGCTACCAACAGTAAAGAAATGTTTAAAAGGATGGGATAAAGGTACTTGTTTTAATTGATGGTTTAGGAGTAGTAATTGATTCTTCTTCTCTGGTGCACTGGCACCAGCTATACGAGAATATTAGCTGTAAAATGTCCGGCCAGTCAGTCAGCAGATCGGTTGCGCGGTTGATTGCTCACGGTCTGCCAGGCGAACGCTTAGTGGAGCTCGTGGAGGCTCCTGCATCCTCTCAATTAATGAGGTACATTCAAACTGCTTTTTTTTTAAAGGTTTCCATGCTGTCCAGCGAATCTTCTGCGTCCAGTAGCACTAGCACGAAATGCAAATCGTTGAAACTGAATCTCCATCAAACTCAGAAGGTAAATTCTATTCATTCTTTTTTTTAAAAAAAACCTTATTTATCAATTTATACGTATTGGCAATTTTAGATGGAGCAATCTGCCCTTACTGCTACACCTATAGTAACCAGTCTGTACAACTTTTCGTTGTGACTTTTTTAGGACGCAAGTTTCCAACTAAAAGCTGATAAAATAAAGTTAGCGTTGGAAAGAATGCGCGAAGCTAACATTAAGAAACTCTTCATCAAAGCCTTCTCAATGGATGGATCTTCCAAGAGTCTGCTGGTCGACGAAAAGATGACTTGTGGATACGTGGCCCGACTGCTGGCAGACAAGAACCACGTCACCATGGAACCAAAGTGGGCCATTGTTGAACACCTGCCTGACCTCCATATGGGTAAGGAAATCGCAATTTTGGAAGTTTTTCATACTGGTATAGTTAAACAGTTACCTAATTCAGATTTATACTTAATTTTAGAACGAGTTTACGAAGACCATGAGATGCTAGTCGACAATTTAATGTTATGGACGAGAGAATCAAAAAACAAAATCCTATTCGCCGAGCGACCTGATAAAATAACTCTGTTCCAAACACCAGAAAAGTTCCTGTTGACAGAAGACGACAGAGGTAAATTCACGATGCGACTGCAACCTGATGTAAGCATACTTATTAAGATAACAAATGAACTATTACTAATATTTAATTGCAAATGTTAAGGTTGGTCCAGCGAACATGACGAGCATTCGAGACAAGTAATCATAGAAGAGTTTTTCGGACAGAGTGGAGGAACTACGAGCACGATACCGTCCGTGTCAGGCCATCCAGTGCCTCCGATGGAGGGACCTCTCTATCTCAAAAACGATGCCAAAAAAGGATGGAAGAAAATATACTGCGTTTTGCGACCGTCTGGTTAGTAACTAATACGACAACCTGCGCTGTGTGGCCACACCCCCTTTTATAAGCAAAGCGAATAAGCCAAAGCGAATTATATGTCTTTTAGTATTAAATAACATTCTTCTATAATTACTTTTCAATTTTTATTATCTAGGACTATACTACTCGCCAAAGGATAAGGTGAAAACGCTGAAAGAGCTGGTGTGTCTAGCGACGTTTGACACTAACGAAGTTTACATAGGGTTGAACTGGAAGAAGAAGTACAAGTCGCCAACCGACCACTGCTTCGCTATCAAACACCCGAGGCTGCAGCAACCAAAGAGTGTTAAGTTTATTAAGTTCCTGTGCGCTGATGACCAGCGGACTCTCGAGAGATGGGTGACCGCGATGCGCATAGCAAAGGTACGGGCAAGAATACTATCGTTTAATATTGTAAGTAAATTATCTGAACCGGCTTCAACCTTTACAGAACCGCATTATAAGACTGTCTAACGCATGCTAGTTTCACAAAATCTGAAAATCTATATCTCACCGAATAAATTCAAAAATTAGGTATGAAAGTATCCCTACCAGAATTTGCACATTGCCAAGTAATTTAACGAAAACTTACTCAAAACGAGAGATATTAGAGCAGTGGTGGCCCAGAGGTAGCGGCCGCAACTTACGAGTTGTAGGTCGTAGGTTGAAACCCAGACAGACGATTTACTTTGTGTAAATTATGTCATCACCACTGCTCCCACAATTGTAAAGAAAAATATCGTGAGGAAACCGGCTTGCCCTAGAACCAATAAATTCGAAGGCATGTGACATCTGCCAACTCGCACTGGGCCGGCGTGGTGGATTTCGGCCCACTCCCTCTCACAGAGAGGAGGCCTGTGTCCCAACAGTGGGAATATTACAGGCTGATTAACTGATTATGTTACTCAACACGATAACGACACTAATAATCATTTAAGCCCGAGTCCTTAACGGTGTAATCCCAATGTCAACAGTGAATAAAGACGAGATGAGATAAGGCATCATCATTCAGCCGAAAGACGTCCACTGCTGAACATAGGCCTCCCCCAAGCATTCTTGGGGGGGATTTGCCATAATCGCCATGCATGGCAGGCGGGTTGGCGATCGCAGTATGGTATGGTGGTGGAATGCATAGAGAACGCTTTTGCCCATTCTCCGGTAGGACCCTTAGTCGCCTTTTACGACACCCACTGGAAGTATGGGGTGGTGCTATTCTTTAAGTCCGGCACCACACAGACAAGGCATAAGAGATAAGGCATATTATTAAATAAATGCAAGCAAACCTTTTTCGAGCTTGTTACTCCTAAAATAATTATACCACGTGTGCATGGAATAATATATTCTGTAAAAAAAACCGGGCAAGAGCGAGTCGGACTCGCGCACCGAGGGTTCCGTAACATCCGGGTTCATAAACCCGGATTATAAGGTTTATGTTTATGAAATTAAATGGTTTTTTTTATTATTTTTACCTACTTACTAGATCTCGTTCAAACCAATTTTCGATGGAAGTTTACATCGTACATCATATATTTTTTTAGTTTTATCATTCTCTTATTTTAGAAGTTACGGGGGGACACACACACACACACATTTTACCACTTTGGAAGTGTCTCTCGTGAAAACTATTCAGTTTAGAAAAAAATTATATTAGAAACCTCAATATCATTTTTAAAGACCTAATTTTGTTTTTTTTTTTCTATTTTTGGGTGAAAATCTTAATGCGGTTCACAGAATACATCTACTTACCAAGTTTCAACAGTATAGTTCTTATACTTTCGGAGAAAAGTGGCTGTGACATACGGACGGACAGACAGACAGACATGACGAATCTATAAGGGTTCCGTTTTTTGCCATTTGGCAACGGAACCCTAAAAAAGGACTTAGCCGCGGTGCGCCATGAGGCAGTACCTTCCTATTTTGTATACAATATGTATGTGAAGGAGCTACCTTTATTGTAACAACCAATATGGCAGTGGCCTCTAAAAGTTAGTTGACATGTTTCCACTTCAGTTTCGATGCCATACTATGACATTGATTACCTGATTATTTTTTATTATGATATTCATAATAAAAAATAATCAGGTAATCCTGAGGGATTACTTAAATATTTTTTATTAGCTGACCGCCCGAACTTCGTACCGCCTTAGATTTTGTTTTGTTATTTTTTCCCATGTTTTAATAATTAGGAACCCTCACGTTCGTCCCCAGAACACCCTACCAAAGTTACATCACAATCTGACTAATGGTTTCGGAACGCATACATGATAAACATACAAACATTGATTTTTGTTTATATAGATAGATGATGATAAGTCATATGGTGAATTAGTCAATAAAAATGTTATAGTGTAGGTACAGTTCAAACATTTGGAACCAGAGTTATAAATCAGCTGAATGGAAAAATGTCAAGTAACTTTTGGAGACCACTGTGGGTATTGATCGAGTTATACAAATCCATGATTGATAAAGCTGAACGGTCGATGGCATAGTTGTAAAAAAGAAGTTTTGTTTTTTACATTTCTATGATCGATGGCATCAATCGACCACAATCTTTTTGCACATAATAAACCTTACCTATTAGTCATTACTTATAATTTAATAATTATGTAGCATGTGTTTATTTTCTCGTATTTTACAGCATGGAAGGCAGTTGCTAGAGAACTATCGTTCGTTAGTGGAAGAGCTCACCCAAGAGGATTTAGACCACCTCGCCCATGCCCGATCATGTTCAGTAAGTATCAAATATTTAAATAGTCTGTATACAAAAAAGGAGAGTTCTATTTAAAATGGGCTCTAATTACATTGGTAGTTGTCTCACTTTGCCCGAGTGTTTTTGGGTTTTTCCATAAGGATTTTTTTAGTAACAGCCCAGAGTTTAGAACTCGGCGGTGGGATACCCCTGTGCCTCGGAAAAAACCTTAGGCCATTGGCCCTGCGCCTTACCAGTTATCTCTCTCCGGTCGAGTCGGATTGCCGTCCCATCGAACCCATCGTCCCATGAGAGTTAAGGAAGAGAGAACGCATCTGTGTCTGCGAGCACACTTGTGTACAATATACATATAATATCTCCCGCGCCGACGGCTGGTCTCCGCTGAAATTGGTCGCCATGGCTGAAATTCGGTCTGTGGACTATTATCATTCGTTAATAATATGACTGCCAAAGTTTCATTGGAAAACTGGTCAACTTTTCATGTGCAAGATTAACAGATTATTTCTTTTACAGATCACTTCTATACCAACAAAGACAAACGGCTTACCAGCATTAGGCATCAACAGCCCAGCACAGTCAACGTCAAGCAATGCCAGCGTGGCCAACTCGGATATCAGTAGCGGCAGGTTGGTATCCTACCCATGTCGCTAAATGTCGCAGGCCGTAAATATGGCACATCAAAAAAAAAATCAAAAGTTATATAATAACCTCTCAACCGCCGGAACGTAGATCTACGCGAGACACAATGGCTTTTTAATTGTGTCTGTAATGACGGCATACAAGGGTCAAAATTATATGAGACAGACCCCAAACAAAACTGACCCCACCCTTCACCTGTTCCCAGTGCTTTAGAAATCTGTTGTTATACTTGGGATTTTTATCTCACGAAGCGACGCGCACGTTACTTGTGGTTACCAAGTGTACAAACACGCTGTGAATGCGTGTGTAAGCGCAGGAGCTCTCGGTACGTCCGAGATAATGGCGATGTCGGAAGTGTGTGTTTGTGTGTGTTATGTCGACGCTGCTCGTCTTCACGCACACATTCTCAGCGTTTTTGTACACTTGCTTCGTGAGATAAAAATACTGTAGAAGAACTTGATTCTACACAATATTAATTTAAGCTTCGTATAAAAAGTTCGGCTTTGTAGCACGTCGTCTCTGTCACTCTGTAACCCATGCCCGGCACATGCCTCTTTATAAAGCTTGATGTGCCATATACACGGCCGCGTTCTGTACCTGCACATATTTATAATGGTTTCAGTACCTATACGTGAACACTCACAAACTTTTATAAAATGGAACTAAGAAAATTATGTTCGGTAGGACGTCTTTTGAGATCACTTCTTGATTCTGAAACCATTACAAATATGTTCAACTAGCTGTCCCGGCGTACTCCGTAGGTACCGCCTAGATGTATGAGAAAATGAATTATCTTCATTATTATTTTATTCGTGAATTTTGACCATGTTTTAACACTTATTCTGCTATTCAGAGCGGAGACAAATCCATCAAATCAAACATCATAAAAATCAGTCCAGCCGTTCTTAATGGTGTAACTAACCCGACTTTGTTTTTTAAAAATAGATTGTTACATTTTGTTTTTCCTGGATATTTTATTTACCTCTTAAATCTAAGCGATTGTCCTTTGTAAACCTACCATTTTGTCTGAATGTTATTTCAGATTATTCTCAAAATGCTTGCGTTTTGTTATGTTTTACCCAGGAATAAAATGCGAGTGCCATATTATGTGTTAATTGTATGTTGTTACTAATGTCGCTATTGCTTCTTTAATAAAACAATAAGTGTATGTTATTATTTTTTTGTGTTATTATGTTATTATGTTTATGTGCCAACGGTTTGTTTACAAACAAAAATGATTGTAACTATTAACGTGTGCAGACACTCCCGCGCATCGTCGTCCAGTTCGAGCGGATGTCTGTCCGACGGCGGCACCGCTTCCGAAAGTGCTTTCGACTGCGAATTTCCAATGGGTAATTAAACATTATTACTAACACCGCAACACTGTACTTTCTTATATTGATGTGTGTTACCGCAACACACACAGAAAGTACCTACACATCTCAATTTAGGAAAGTTCAATTAATTATTGTTTGAGTTATGGTTATTGATCGACCTCACAATATATTTTTTCAGTCATTAATAGTTTTACGTCGAATAAACTTTGGTTAAACTGTTTTTTCACACAAGTGTATTGAACACTCCAGGTACAATAAAACGGAAGCCTTCGATGAAGCCCAACATTCCGTTAACCTGGATGACTCGTCAGCTCAAAGAGATGGTGGAGAAGGGCGGCGACTGCGGTGTGGAGGACGAGGGGGGCGGCGACTCGGGCACGCTGACGAGGCGTCCTCGCCCCGCGCGCACCGATGATTCCACGCTCAAACGACACCACACCATCGGTAAGTCTTGCACAGAGCCGACGGAACCCGAGATAGACAATATCTTACAATTTACCAAAGAGTTTATTTTATCAATGAATTTACCAATTTACAACGTATTCTTATTTAACAGATACCGCAGAGACAAGTGTATTTAGCAGCACAACAAACAGTCGCCTGAGCAGCACTGGCAGCCCTATCCGCCACGACCCGCCCTCGCCGACCTACGGACACTACGAGAGCATTCCCCGCGACAGCATGTACCGGAACAGCTCCGACAGCGGCTCCGCCTTATACGGGTATACCGCCATCTACGACAAAGTACAGAGACCACCAGCAGGGAGTACCGTGGAGGACTTGCCCCCGCCTCCACCTCCAACCGAAGATGTACCGGACGGAATGTTTAGTTCCACCCTGAGTCTCGACTCGCTGCCCCCGCCACCGCCTCCCCTCGAGCCCAACGAGGACCTAACCGGCTCACAACTCAGCCTGCCTCCACCTCCTCCAGAACATACAATGGAAGCGCACACGGCTGCTGGACGCGTCCACGACATAGTGAACCAACTCACGGCGCAACAGGTGGAGCAGGCAGCCCGCGCTGGCCAGTCGCGAGCCACTGCGCGTAGTGCCGAACAGAGCCGCACGTTCCCGCGCCAGCCCTCACTCGATAGCGTTCATTCAGAAGCATCCCGAACATCGTCGCTACATTCGGATAAAAGTATCTATGGTCAGCAAAACGTAGCATACGGCGCTTGTCTCGCCGAACTTCAGACAAAGAAAATAAGCAATGGCAGTCCCTCCATTCAGAGAAAAGTTACAGCTGAACCTTCTAAGGAACGCTCAGGCTCCATGAAAAAAGTGAATTTTGCTGATGACATACCGACTTGCTCGGAGAGTAAAAAGACTAAGAAAATATCATTCAATTTAAAGGAACAACCACCGTTATCACCTCGAAAGCCACCACCACCGAAACGAAATGAAAGCACGAAGTTATCGTCGCCAAAGAAATTAGCAGATTCAAACAGTAATCCCCCAAAAGAGTTCCTTCGAGACCTGCAAAGGGTTATGAGAAAAAAATGGCAGGTAGCACAAAAATGTAAATTGGAACCTGCAACTACACCACACGAAGTTCTAGGTTTTAGAGAATACCCTTTGTCGGAGGACTATAAAGAGACGAGCGTGTCAATGTGGGTTCAGGAGCACTATGGTGGGGGAGTCGAGGATCCTTTCTATGAAAATGTATTCAGTCGGGGGGAGCCCCCGCCACGGCGGGAGGAGCCGAAGCCCATCAAGAAGCGGCCACCGCCCGCGCCGCCGCGCCGAAGCGAGTCCACGCACCTGTCCACGCACCCGGCGGTGTCTGCGCAGCCCGCCGTCTGAGCCGCGTCGCCGCGCGCGTCCTACTTTGATCATACAGGCGCTTCACATGCTTCTTTATCAAATAAAAACATTAATAACGCCATTTACCTACTGGAATTAGGTATTTATTGGTAGATAATTATATGTTTGTATACATTAGGCATTGAGTCACTGTAACGAGATCGGTGTCTCATGAACCGCTACACGGATAATGTAGCGAATAGAATCTAAATGTTATGTAACTTTAAGCCGTTCTAATAATAAAAACTAAGCTCTCTGAAGTTAGGTAAATGTGACGTATTTAACTTGAAACTTAGTTACAAAATTAAATATTAAAGGCATCTGAAAAAATTACATGCAACATTTTTGTAGAGCGTGTTTTTTGTAAAAAAAAATGACCAATCTCGATAAATTGTTATAATTTTGAACGCAGGTTCAAAAATACATATAGTAATCAGAATGGGGTGCTATTTTGAAAGGTATACTAAGGTATGTAGGTTGGCTTTTTGCAAGTTCACTTGCAATTGAGAATAAAAGGAATTTAATTTCCGTAACATTCATAATTTAGGCAAATATTGTTATAACAAATATTTAAATACAAGTTAGAAAAAATTAAGTGATACAAACTTTATACATAATGCGCACTTGCTGTGCCTCGATAGGTATCTAGTTGTTGCTTGCAGTGAACTTGCAAAATATATTTATTGCGTGAGTTGGAGTTTTGTCAATTTTATATTATGTTCCTAGTTAATTATTGTATATGTTTTATTATAAACTCGGGCAGTCTATATCTAAGAATAAGTAGAGTTTTAAACTGCAACAGAATATCGTTGATTTGATGCGATATTACGTAGAAAATAATTATTTAACATGATACTCCATACCCGAAGAGCAAATTTATCGATTTATAGTTCATCGGGTATGCGATATACAAGCTTCGAATGGCCGAATGCCACTCAACATAACATTGTAAGTGAGCTAGTAGTGATGCGTCGTAATACTAAATCCTCGTGTGTGCCATAAGTTTTGATTTTATTACTTCGATGATTTATTTATAAATGGATTTCGCAATATTTACGAGTAGTCATCGTTTTAAACTAGCTTCTACAGTCACGTGCAGAAGATGACCACACGAGTACACGAGTGGTAGTCTCCTGAAATATCAATTGAAATGAAAAGAAATTGTGCATAATTATCATTATACCATGCTATTTCAATTAAAAATCTAGGAGAATAATAGTATATCTTTTTGCACGTGAATGTAGTCTACTTAGTAGAAGGAGAAGGAAGTAGAAGGCAGCGGCGCGGCCGCAGCAGTGCACAACGTTTGGTTGAACATCTTGTCGAGACGAGAGTGCAATCACAACATGTTTGTGCAGGTGCGTCCATTTGCAAGCATTACCATCAGCACTGTCTTGGGTGTTGTCATTAAACGGTTTAGGGAGGGACAAAATGAAAAATATACAGAACTCCAATGTGTCTGATCTCAGTGTACCATCAGTAAGCGTTATTATTATGTTTGGGCTGTGATTATGTCGTGTCTGATTTATTTTCTGAATACAGTTTAATTATATACGATGACGGTGGTAAAATAATTAAGATTTTTTATTGCCATCATGTGGTATGTACCTACCGACTTATAATTAACTGAAAATATTTCATAAGAAGGCGAGATGACATGATTAAAGCATTTTAATTATAGGTACTTCCACCGTTGTAATATAAACAGCTGATAAATATTGTGTAAATTGTTTCGTGTCTTTCAACGGAACACTGTAGCACTGGAACTCGGTCCTTGTGTAGCTAATTAGCTAATAAATTAAGCTTTGAATACCTGACTAGATTTAATTATTTAACGATAAATTACGTACGAATGTTTTTATTTTAGTGGTTGATACTGTTGAGTGGAGACAGTGTAATATGATAACTTGATTAGCGCTACGAGGCCTTATAAATGTGTATTAATATGTATTGATACACTTAGACATAATCTCTCCTGTTGTTAAATCGTTTGCATTAAGGTAAAAAATAATTAAGAATCTAGTTATAAATGCAAAACATGTGTCGACTTCGTATACAGCGCCATTCATGAATCATAAACAAATCATCCTAGAGATTCAGTTAAAAAACCATTAGTTTACTAAACATAGGTATAACGCATATTAGTCTGTCTTCGCTCGCAGTAGACTTAGTTGTCATTGATATTATAAACTGCCTTATTTATAGATGCCGTTTCATTATTAAAATTTTGCATTCCTTTGATAATTTCGAAATTTTATTGTACAAGCTATAGATACATAATTATATACTAACACTGAACAGGAAAAGATGATAGCGTAAACTTTTGTAAACTAAAGAAAAGTGAGCTTTTCATAAACAAGTGTTGCACTGTCTACACTTTTAAATGGATACGTTATTAGATAAAGAAGAGACCATGACTGTGTTTATACTGGATTTTATTTTATACACATGACATCAATGGAAGTCCATCCAATTTCAAATTCGGATTACAAAGACTGAAAATATGAAACAAAAATCCGATGTTGACAATAAACTTCGTCCAAAAATATCCGGAGTCCCATAGACAATCGAAGGAAGACGCTGCTAACTGCCTTAATGATTTGTGCTTTAGTGTCTATTTGTACCACTGTTATCAATATTTATAACTTGTCTCAGGTTTTAAGAAGATGGCATTCTCGTTTCTTAAAACAATTGATGCGCCTCCCGAAATACTACTTGTTCATTGTTTCACTAGATGTACGGCCGCTTATCAAGTTCAAGCAATTGATATTCTGACACGTCCAATGTTCTCTGTTATATCTTGTCGATATTTTAGCGTAAATATGAAAATGAAACGTCGTATTTACGAGTATTATAAGTGGAAGACTGCTGGTTAGTATAAAATGGTTAGTAAATATACGAATTTTCTCAAAATATCGATAAGATACAACGTTAACGAAGTCTATTTGTTTTTCATAATTTTTCTAGCAAATATTGTGGTAATCAAAGACGAAAATATTAATATGTAGTCGTCTTCTTAGCTATCGATGTTTTTCAAATGAAGATACTTTTGATAATTATAGTGCTATACCTAGTAAATTCAACTACATAATATATGTTTGTCTGTAAGTAGTTATCTCTGTTTTATTGTAATACAATGTATTGTGATTTTATTTGTATACCTATCTACCCATAGATACCAACACTAAGAGAACACGACGTTTGCTAACATCGAGCGTACCTACAAAATGGTGGTTTTTACTACAGTAGCTGTTATCTGAAAATAGCAAGTATATAAGTAAATTCATACTACTCTGATGTGCCGTAAGTCTCAAACGGGACTTTAAAATATCGAAAATAATCATAAATAAGCACTAACTGTTCTATAATGTTGTATATAATATCTAATATGCTAGTTCTAAATTAAACACTGTTTACAGCTAACTAATAGATAGATACGGGTTGTATTCTCATAATTTCGACGCATACCTAATGATGTATTTGAAAATGGTTTAATAATCACTTTTGTATAACGCATTTATTAGTATTCTTAATTAAATATGTTTAAATTGTACAGAACAAATTAATTATAACATTAATTCTTTGTATATTTTTTCAAATATAATGAAATTCCAAGAAACATGTATTTTATTAAGGTTTGTTCCCTTTGTTTGTTTGACGTGAAAACGGCTTCGCTTGGTGTAGGTACTTGGTGGTAAGTTTCTGTTTCTGGGAATCGAAATCCCGAACCGCCCCAGCCAACATGCCTGTATAACACTGGAGTACACATTTATTGAAAACTCGAGGCTGTTTTGCTTTCTGTGCAAGGACTTTGCAGGCGGCTACACACCTCTTAAAATTCGAAATTTAGCCCCAAATTAACCAGCCCTAAGCATTAGAGTAGCTTGTTAACAGTTGTACAGAGCATCGCAAGAGCTGTACTATTGTTCACGGATCAAAACTCAAATTCAAAGCATCTATTTCAATTAAACCATTTATAGGCACTTTTGAACTGTCAAGAAGTCGTTCAGTCAGAAATATTTTAGTGGCCCACTCCAAAGGGCCTTGTCGCGCGGTAAACTCCGCTTACGCGATGCAGGAATTTACGTGACGTCAGTATGATGCGTAGTTCGATGTAGATATAGTTATCAATAGGCCACGTTCCATATATATATGTATATCTTTTAATTCATTATGTCAGCCATAACATGTTTTGTAACGGCTTTTGTTAAATATCAACAAAGAAATAGATAAAATAAAAAAAACCGGTCAAGTGCGAGTCGCACTCGCGCACCGAGGATTCCGTACTACGGTTTTCAGATTTTTTCCTCTGCTTGTGCTACCATGACATTGCTTCTTGCCAAATTTCATGATTGATTGACTATGATTGACTAGGTCAACGGGAAGTAGGTACCCTATAAATTTTGATTCCTTTGAGAGTGTCGAAATATACTTTTTTTGCGGCATAAAAGGCCGTATCGTTTTTTTTCGTTTGATTTTTTCATAGCTTCAAGGGACTATAGACCTGAGTATATAGTTTTTCAACTCTATACCTCCACGCGTTCCCGAGACAAAGGGTTTTGACAGACAGACGGACAACAAAGTAATCCTATAAGGCTTCCGTTTTTTCTTTTTGAGGTACGGAACCCTAAAAACTATTCGTGCAGTGCAAATGCTACGTCAAATATTATGGTGGGCTAACTATAGCTGTGGAAAAAATTAATATATAAGGAATCTCTATTATTATTTGTAGGTTTAAATTGCTACGATTGCAGGTGCCACTTTACTATCTGCCTAACCTTTACCCAACTATGTGGGGGTCGGCTTCCAGTCTGACTGGATGTAGCTGAATACCAGTAATTTACATGGAGCGACTGCCTATCTGACCTCCACAACCACAACCCAGTTACCGGGTAATACGATACCCCTTGGTAAGACTGGTTGTCAGATTTTCGGACTTCTGACTGTCCGTGACTGTGTCAAAGATCCACGAATGACAGCCGGGACCAACGGCATAACGTGCTTTCCGAGGCACGGAGGGGTGACGATATTTTAATCTTTTCAAAGTACCTACTCTCCACTAGCCTCTACACAAAGTTTCATGCGTCTGAACCAGTTTTCGAAACACTTTGTCCAGTCCGCCGCAGATACCTCGTTTACAGCCTGCTCGAAAGCTGACAGCGTATCTTCCGGCGACGAAAATTGTATCCCTATGAGCAGATTTTTTATTTTCGGGAATAAAAATAAGTCACACTGTGCTAGGTCAGGGCTGTAAGGAGAGTGACCCAGGACTTTGACCAGGGTGCTGTCCAGGAAGTCCCTCGTTTTGAGCGCGGTGTGCGAAGGCGCGTTGTCGTGGTGGAACAGTAGCCCGCGGAGCCCTGTGTTGTTGCTCACAACAGTCACAACAGAGTACACTTTTGCCAAGCATTTGGTAGTATATCATTCAGCGTTGGTGCTGTTTTGGTTCCGTAAAGGAATTGACACCAAGTAGCCAGTCAAATTGAAAAAGCTCGCGATCAAAATCTTCGCCCCGCTTCTAGATCGCTTCACTTTGGTAGGCGTTGATTGGTTTTGAAACACCCAAACCGTCGACTGGCGATTCGTTTCTGGATCGTATTGATAAATCCAAGACTCATACCTGTAATGATGTCGTAAAGACGAGCCTGCTTCAAATTTGTTTACCGTATCACGGCACCATTCCATCCGGGCCTGCTTCTGGGCATCGGTGAGGTTGCGCGGTACCCAGCGTGAAAGTGTCCTCCTCACGCGAAGATGCACGTGTAGAATTTTGTGAAGGCTTCCCGATCCTATCTGCAGTATGTACTGAATCTCTTGATACGTAACTCGCCTATTGTCTTGGATTAAATTTTCACTGCTAGCACGTTTTCTTCCGTAAGAGCCGTCAAAGGGCGACCACTTCTTTTTTCATCCCCCAAAGTTAGTCGACCGCATTTGAAATCGTTATACTAACGATACACGCTTGCCTTAGAAGGGCCTTCATCCATGAATGCCATATGAAGTCTATCGTATGATTCGTCCGGTTTCAGGCGACACTTGAAATCGTAAAAAATCATAGCGAGAAAATATTCCCGGCGCAGATCCATTTTTTAAAATATCGTGTGAGACACGATATTAACACGCTTTTATTAGGTCGACCTGTGTATGTAACTAACTATGTAATGGAATCTAAGGTAACTAATTTAACCATCTTCTAAGGGTCGTAGCGTAATGAAAATTGGCAGCTGTATGTAGTTCTGATGACAATGCAATAATATGGTACTGTCGAACTGATCTGATGATGGAACCGGAAGATATGAACTGGAACTTCATGATAGAAAATCGTATCATAGCTGTTTAGGATTCGCTAACAATGTGGAGGGAAATTTTGAAATTGGAACGTACCTATTTTTACTTAGAAATCACGTTTACTCTCGAGTTTAATTCCGATAGATCGACATTGGAATTGTGACGTTTCGTTCTCTTGAGTTCGATGCTAGCGCCAATTGATTTTTAGATTGGTTGTCCATTTTGGGCAACTAAGTGGAATTCGGAACGGGCTTGGCGAGGGGTAAACGGTACTCTTTGAGGACGGAGTCTGTGTGGTGCCGAACTTAAAGAATAGCACCACCCCATACTTACATCCCGTGGGTGTCGGTCAGTGGGTCGTCTTTTGACAGCTGTGTATTGCGTCAATATTGCGTTGGGATAGTTTGTTGATAATGATTTTTCCAATAACAAAAGTGTAACTTTTTAGAAATTGTTTTACGTTTTAAGTGTTTATTTCGGGGTCATAAGAATTTAATATGGCACGATAAGCAGTAATATATACCTAGTGTTTTATGTAATTCCCATAAAAAACAACTGAAACAAAGACGAGATGAGCGTCGGATGATGTGTTATACCATCGACCATGGTCGATGCGTTATACGGACAAGGCATTTTCTATGAATGAATACGAATTTAAAGAAAATTACGGAGTGAGCAAGGATTTGACTCCTCTTTCATAACAACATTTTTATCCTATCTCTATACAATAAAAACTTTCTAGAACATTAACTTACTAAAATCGGACTTCGGCACGTTTTCATTATACATAATTCTTTCTATCTCTAAAACCCGTAGACCGATTTACACAATTCAAACTAGAATATCAGTTTTAAACATAATCCTCTCATTTGACGCTCGCAAATATTCCTACCTCGTTTTCAAGTTACGTAATTATTCTATCATTTTTCTTCGTACTTACATTAAAGTGATAAAAAATTCTATATAACAGATTCTAATACGAAGTCGAAAACTAATCATAAAAACCAGTTAGAAAGTTATTTAGAACAATACAAACACTTAAAAATTTAATTAGAAAATCAAAATCTTACTCAGTAAAACAGTAGTAGCACATATCGACACCCACGCTAGGTACTTGGTCTTAACTATCCTATTCTAACTACCCCTTTTACATATTCTAACTTATTTATCACTTCACTGGTTTAAAACTCAGTCATGTTCACTATTCACATAGGTACCTACACACGTTCGGCGTTCATCACAAAAACATTACTTACTGTAAAGAGAAGTTGTTTACTTGGTAGGTACCATTTGTATAAAACTGTAATACTAATTAGTTAAGTAACTTAGCGGACAGTAATTATTTCTTACTAAAAATAACTAAACGCGAACAATATTGTCATAAACAAACAAACTTGTAGTTCGAATTCACTTTTAGAACCACTTGACTTTATGTTTGAAATTATTAATTAGAGAACTTACACGCAGTCTTTTTTTTTAGTAAGTAGTGTAGGCAACGATCCTACCCCATAAATCCAAAGTCATGGTTAATTTTATGATTTTTTAATTTTCTTACACCCAAATGAATTTAATACTTTGTACTTAATCAATTAAAGAACTATTTATATTATATTTATTTAGTAGCCTTGTTATTTAAACGATAAAGCATTTTAAAGCCCTATTACCGGTTTTTCGTAATGAGTTGAACCACACTTTTGCAACCCGTAACATAGCTAACTTCACGTGTAACAAAATAATGGCGGAGCAATGTCAATTTCATTTCAATGGTGACAATCATAGAGTTATAGTATGGTGACAATATTGTTTTCAAGAGTACCGAATCACGTGACTGTAAAATTAACATTGGAATCGTATTGGCATTTCATTGGAATTAAAATTAGTTTGGAGAGTAAGCCCCCTGACCTCTATAATACAGCGTACTTGTATTATAAAGGTCAATGAGGTCAGTGTAGTCATATTATTTTCATAAAAGTTTTTATGTATGAGAGACTAGCCAGTTAAACTGGCTAGTATCTCATACATAAAAACTTTTTGCGCAATACTTTCTGAGTTGCCTGGTATAAGACAAAAAGTTGTGCCCTCGCTGCACTGACCTCTATCATACAGTACTTCTATGATAGAGGTCAGTGCCTCAGTGCCACATCTTTCTAACGCCTTATTATTTGTCTTCTAATTAATATCCCTATTGGTACGATTCATACGAATTCAGGGATTTTCAAGAGACTTGTTATTTTTTAACCAACTTCCAAAAAGGAGGAGGTTTTAAGTTCGAGTTTATGTATGTTTTTTTATGTAAAAGTATTGATGGTCCAGGTGTTTGAGTCTGAGAATCATCACTTAAGGGGAATGCTCCAACCAGCCCGCGAAATTCAAAATTTCTTAAGTTTTTTGCAATTTGCGGGCCAGTTCTGGGTTGTATGTTGATTAAAATATTATTCGCGGCTGTAAGACGTATGTAGTTACAGAATTATAATCATCAAAATCACCAATACAACCCTCCAACTTCATAAAGGTGTAAGAACAAAAAAAAAACAGAAATAGTAATTCCTACAGCTTTATGAACTTAGAGCGTTTTATTGATGATTTTGATGATTATAATTCGGTGCTACCGAGCTGACGATGGTAGCCACAGCAGTCCATAGCTGTTAGGAGTAAGGAGATACGGCAATATGTCGACAGAAACTACTTAGCAGTTCTTGGATACATGTGGACTTGTAAGACAATCGTCGACGTCTCCATCTTTCCATTTCTCGGAATGATGTAACGGGACGAGCAGATGCCGCATCTGATGATGGTAAGGGCTTGGAATTGTCGAAAGAGCTTGTAATAGGCCTAACTGAATACAAATATTTGACTTTGACTTATCATCAGCTCTGCAGCATGAAGTGATGACTCTCAGACTTACTTATTAATCAATCTATCTACATTTATGATTTAGTTATACAATGACAATTCTTGTCAATTCTTGTCCATTCTTGTCCTTGACAATTCTTGCCCAAGCCAACCTACCTATAATTTTAATAAAATATTATTATGGGTATGTGCTACCTACTGATCGCTTTTGAAGTAAATAACGTCTCGAACAAATCAACCAAAGTGAAATTGATCAAATTTACTCGAAACGAAAAGACTTACAACAACGACAACCAATTTTTTAACTACACAGACAGACCTATGAAAGAGACACTTAAATAAACATCTCGACAGTCGACACGAACATGGTACAATCAAAGTGAACTCTGACTCTTTCTTACCTTGATTGGATCCAGGGATATAGAATGATTGGATCGAATAAAATCGAAATGACTCAAAAGTCGAAACGATAATACTTGAAAACAATTTTTAAACGATAGACAGACCCCAGACCAAAGCGCTCCGTCTCAGTTTATCAGAATTATACTCAAAATAACATAATCTCAAATCACCATAATCGCAAATCATCTCAATAACAAAACATCATAACTATTCTCAAAACATAATTATTCTCATAGGTATTCTCAGAATATCATCATGATCTCAAAACAAACACAAAAAACAAAAAACAAAATCGGAAATCGGTGTCAATAAACGAAAGTGCGGACCAACGACAATGACTTCCGAAATTAAAGTTATTTTTCACTTTGCAGTGCTTTTTATGTCGGTTGTTTTTTTTAAATAAAAGTTTTTATTTAAAAGCTTATCATGACAGAAACAGGACAAAGCAGACAAAGGGACCAGCTACAGTATTATCAAAAGAAGAGGAAGATCATAAACATTTGCTTTATAAACACCTAATGTATTTTCTTTGAATAAATATAATACAGGTTGTTAGGCGGAGGGTTAGCCAAACAAGGGGGGGGGGTTTGTAGGTAGACCCACTTAGGAAATGCATATGTAGTTTGAGGATCCTGTCAAGAAGAACTGTAAACTTTTTACTTTTTAAAGTCAAGCAATAGAGTTTTAATTCGCGGTCAAATTTACCGTATTCTGGGACAATATAACGGCTACTAATTTATTCATTTTTATTTTATTTTTTGTACCATAAAGTCGCGGTGCGAGGTTAAAACAACATTTTGACGTTATCATAACACTACCAACCTATGTTTAGTCTCCAATAACTCCAGAAGCTGTACAATAGCTAATGTCTACACTTTTTGCTTTAGAATTAGAGTGGAGTAAGTATGGCTCACACGTACACTCATTTACAGCTCAAGCAGTTTTCTGATGCTCTTATACTTCGTACAGCATTTGTAGATACTCTCTATTATCTTTTTATCAGCTGTTGTTGTGTTGTGTTCATTCACCATAAAAAAACCAAAACCAAAACAAAGGACATGTTATGAAATGGGCTTAAAATATTTTTTTTTTGAACAGCAGTCATGTGTGGTTTTTCTGATAGGGAAACTTATTCAGGATGGCCTTACAAAAACAAAATAATATTAAAAACACCATTATTGAATAAATAAATATTTTAAATCCAGATATTTTTGGTGTCGTAATATTATTTTTGCACATTGAAACAAAGAAAAAATGGCTAAAAATCATTTTTAAAGCAAATTATACATTTTATTGTTATTTAAAATATTCTGAAACAATATTAAGTAGATGGCTTAAAATAAAACCAACGAATTAACTCCATGGTTTGTACAAATTGATTCTGTAGGGTACATACCATTACCATAGTTTATTGCACAACACAAACCATTTTAATCTGTATCTGGTTTCCATGGTGATTCACACAGACTAAGAAGAGAAGTTACCTTGTGATTCAGCTTATTGACGAAAACGTCAGACTTAGAAAAAAAATTTTTTAGTTTCTTAGAAGTTTATTTTAATTTGTAAGTATTGATTAACTGGACTATTGTGACCGTGTTTATGCGAATTACAATCCTAAAAATTCTCCTTCTGATTGTTTTCATTTACATTACTAAAATTCCTTTGCCTCCTAATGGAATCTATGAACTGTGTCAGTAAGGTTGTCACACTTGTCAGTTGTCAGTATTGGTTGAAAATTTACATTGGATAGGAATTCAATGTCAACGAAAATTTAATTGAATTTGACACTTGATTGACGTTAACATTTCACAATGACAATAATGACATCCAACCGAAAAGTGTTGCATAAATCGATAATAATTACTGTGGGTTGAAATTATTTTTTTTTAATAATTATTATTACAAAGTGTAATAATTAAGGAAGAGTGCGTTAAAAAAAAAAAAAAAAAATATACAGTCTCCTTAATTTATGTACTTTCATAAAAATATGATCTCTTCTCTATTTACCCTGTTCACAGCAGAAGCCCAGCCTCCATACAAAAACCTAACACGTCCTTTTGTTTCTCTAATACAATTCACAGCTTTATCGCGTTAAGCAGCCGTTTACAAACTGTGATCTTTTAACCAGGACCAGCTGTTAGGATACCATCATGCGTTGCCAAACGCTGGATAATAGCTTAGTGGTTTCAAATTCAACTAATATGCATGTTGTTGTTTTTTTCTACATTATACAAACATCAGTTAGCTGTGCTGCTTAACAGTGTACGAGATTACCCCTAGTATATACTCAAGACTCGTCGTATCCGTATAATATGTATAGCATGTTTATGGACTGGTGCTGGGATGAAGTAAGTGCGCAAACCAGCATCCAAAAAAAAACCCGCTGAAAGCTTAGCCTTCTGTTTTTTTGAAGTCGCATGTATACAGATACAGATCGTCGTCGTCGTCGTTTCAGCCGATAGACGTCCACTGCTGGACATAGGCCTCCCCCAATTTTGGGAGGGTTTGCCATAATCGCCACGCTTGGCAGGCGGGTTGGCGATCGCAGTATGGTATGGTGGTGAAATACACAGAGAACGCTGCTGCCCATTCTCCGGTACGATCCTTAGTCGCCTTTTACGACACCCACGGGAAGCAAGGGGTGGCGGCATTCTTCAAGTCCGGCACCACACAGACCACAGATACAGATACTTCGTCATTTTTTTCGAGTTTTGATTCGAGTCATATGCAATAGTCGCTTTGAGACAGGGATAGGTATAAAAATGAATAGAAAAGTGTGTCGTTGTTTTTTTATGTGCAGGAGTATTTGTGGATGAAACTTTTTCCGCTCTTGATGATAGATTCAAGCATAGGGTTTTTTTAATATCTATGTTTCTTTGACATAGCTATGACAGGAAAGTCTAGTTGTTGATTGTTTACTTTGTAATTAAGTATTTTATTTTTATAATTTAGTTTTTTCACAGATTTTTTTTCCTAAATATGTTGTTTTGATGATATATATTTATTTATCTATATATATTTAAATTAATTTTATTAGCATTATTTTTATTTTTATTTTGCAATACAGCTGCTGCGACTTGAGTTAAAACAACAATAAAAATGAATACGCCAAGTAAAGCAAATAGCAATATGTCGAAAAATACTGAGCCACTAATTAAAAAGGAAATATCTGAACCAAAACCTCTGGATACTACAAAGGATGAGTGTAAGACTGTTTTAGTAGACTGTGTAGACTAGATAGGAGTAGAAGTGGGTAGACAAGTAAGTAACTAACATACTTACTTATTTATAACTAGCTGCCCGGCGCTACTTCGTTCGCGTGGTGTCCTACCCTTACCCTACCCTACCCCTACCCTACTCCTACCCTACTCCTACCCTACTCCTACCATACTCCTACCCTACTCCTAACCTACTCTACCCTACTCCTAACCTACTCCTACCCTACTCCTATAAAAAAAAAAAAAAAAAACATAAAAAGCCATCCCATGTCCGTCTCCTGGTTCTAAGCTACCTCCCCACCAATTTTCAGCCAAATCGGTTCAGCCGTTCTTGAGTTATAAATTGTGTAACTAACACGACTTTCTTTTATATGTATATAATATAGATGACCGGACAGATAATTGAATGCAAGTTTTGCCATTCAATAATAGCATGCGATTTCTGCTTACACCAAGGAAATTATTGCAAGGCGATTATTGCGTGCAAGTTTTGCTTCGTCTAAACATAGACTTGCACCATTGCACTGTGTGGCTTAGCAAGTAAAAAACCGGTCAAGAGCGAGTCAGGCTCGCGCACCGAGTGTTCCGTACCGTCATGTTTTTAATTTTAACACTGTGCACTGCGGTGTAGAGAATACTGCAGTTTTATGTCAGCGCCATCTGTTGACCGATAGTGGAACTAATGTAACTTTAGTTGATGATTTCTGAAAAAGTGTGCTATTTAGAGATTTTGTTTTATTTTTCCTGTAATCTTTACATAAACTTCTAACACATAAAATATTTTCAGATTTTTCTCTTCGCATATTTCGGGGATAAGGGGGGAACGGTATTTTTTTTTTTCATTTTTCTTCAAAACTCGAAAACTATGCGGTCTAAAAAAAAGAAAAATGTTTGAGAATGTGCAAACTGCGCTGTTTCATATGATACCCCACATGCTCTAGTAGCCCAACTTTGAATTATTCAGACCCCGTTTAAGTCCCTGTTGCAAAAAATACACATATATTATTATTTCTTTCTTAATTGCAAAATAGTTGGGCAAACGTCATCTAAAAGTATTTCAAATTTCAAGTTGATAGTATTAGTAGTTCTTGAGATATCCAGCTGTGACAAACAGACAGACAGACTTAGTCTCAACATAAGAGTTCCGTTTTACCATTTTGGTACGGAACCCAAAAAACCAATGAAATATAAATAAAAGTAAAAAAAAAACTAAACATTGAAAACGTAGGTACTTTGGTTTTTAGAAACCCAAGTCACAAACACCACTCACAAACAAAATTATCCGAAAAAATTATAGTTACTGGATAAATTTGATCCAGTCGCTGTAGACACAAAAATCGCGTTAGGTCACAAAAAATGGCACTGTACTGATTTTTTGGGATGCCGTTAGGATAGATACCAATAGGGCCAGCGCACATATGGCGGTGCGCAGCGCAGAGCATGCCCGCGAAGTTTTCTAAACGCGTGACACATTAGGCGAATTTTGCGCGAGTATGCGCGATTATTTTAGATATTATTTCAATGAGGACAATGTCGATAATAGTTTGACAGTGAAAAATGCTCTTCGCTGCGCTCCGCCATATGTGCCGCGGCCCATACTGTAAAACCAAGTTTGCAGCTTCAAAAGATCTGTGCTAACTGCGTGGTTCTCGAAAAGCCTGAAAATTTTTCGACTTCTTTCAGTTTTTGACATTTTTAATTTCTTTAGGGTGCATCCTTATGAATAATTATAATTATCTCTTACATTTATAATATATATGTCGCAGATTCGAACGGATTAGCGTCCACGGGCTCAATATTGGTGTCCGCCATGTTGATGTTTTTTCAATCAGTCACGTCAGGCGCACGTCCGGCGCTGGCGCTGTCTCGGGAGCAAGAGAGAAAAACGAACGCACTACTGATAGATACAGTTGACAATTGACATTGACAGCCTTGACACTGACAAACCCGAAGTCACATTGACAGCTCGGAATAAATTAAACAACTATTAATTATGTGACATCGTATGATCATGTGCATTATTATCTCTAACATAATACTATAGATAAATTTGCCTTTGCGTCTTTCGAAGCTGCCTGCTGTATCGTACAATATCCCAAAAAATCAAGAGAGAGTGCAATTTTTTGCAACCTAAGATGTTTGAAATGACTAGCATAATATAATGAATAAATCTCTGATAAGGGTGCGTACCGTAAAACCTTACAAGATTGCCCAACTAATCTGACTTTGCCCAGCAAGGTACTTTTCACAAGTTCTAAAAAAACCGGCAACATTTTTTAGTTGCGGCTATAATTTAATCTGTGGAAGAAATTTAAATATGTATCTGACAACACTACGTAACTGATGTTTCCTAATGTCACTTCAGTCGGCTGTCAAACTGTGTCGAAGTTGGTGGTGTATTTCGCGGGCCAAAAGTCGTGTCAAAAACTTTCTGTAAAACTCGATTTATAATTACAGCAGGTAAGTAAGTTTTTTACCACTGTTAGTTTGTAATAAATACACATGAATGATCTTATATTCAACGCGAAATCTCTCATAAATTCGAAATTAGGATGGTGGGCAATGTCAAATTAGTTATTCTAAGGCAGTTGTTACGACTTTGCCCACCAAAATATTACCGTTAGGGTTGTCACCTCAATGTTAAATTAGATCTGAGATAAGTACGTATTTTCTTTTACATTCATTTCGGAACCACCTAAGTAATGCTGATAGATAAATTGATTAATTATCGTAATCTTTTGTATACTCTATGTATAAAGTGTACAAAGGATTACAATAATAATTAATCAATACATGTGATAAAAATGTAAATTTTGTTGCAAAAAGTATTTGCAAAATAATTGACTAACACTGAGAAGCAAGTTAATTTCTATACCTATATATATTTTTTTGTTTGTTGATTTCTTTGTATTTTTGTACGCAGATCTCGATGAAACTTTCGAAATAAGTACAATATTATGCTATCTATTAAAGGTACTGAGCAATATACTACGTCTCGCATCACGTTACCTCAATAACCTTATTTTGGTTAAGCGTATTAGTTTTGCTGAGGTCATTTTTTTCTCATTTATTTCAGGATGAATAATAAAAAAAAAAGAAGAATATTAGGATCGCGAGCATACATAAATTATTCAAAGGAAATGTTAGAGTTAGCGGTTGACATGGTAGAAAATAACAGGATGTCAAGTCGGGAGGCAGAAAAGAGGTTCGGGATTCCTCGACGGACGATTTTGAACAAAGTTAAAAAAATTCACTTGAAACCAGCTGGAGGACAAACGAAACTCACTGACGAAGTGGAAGAAAAGCTGGCAAACGTGCTGTTAACTTCAGCAGATTACGGCAGCCCAATGACAAAAATGGATGTAAAAATGTTAATCTATAAATATTTAGAAAAAAATTCTTGAATTGATTTGTTCGATGGCAAATTAACCAGTGATACGTGGGAAAAGTGAAAAATGCAAAAGATGGTAAGATGATTTTCACTTACCAAAACGTGGAGGATGTGTGTGAAGTGAATCGTGATGATTTGGAAATAGTATTACCTCCACCAAATATTTCTAGACGTGGCCAAATAATGTTTGATATTACCTTTAATCCTTCCTACAATATGCAATAATAATATGTTTTAATTTAAAGAAAGAAATCGCCAACACCTGAAGCCAAAATCTTCCTGAAACTAAATACTTAATTTCAGGAAATAATGTTCCTATATTGTTTAAGAATAATTAACCTCAAGAAGTACCTCTATGATTATTGTTGATTTTTTACTAGTTTGTTTTATTAGTCGATCTAATTTGCATAGCTCTTTAATTGTTACTACAGCTGTCATAAAAATATAATGTTGAGTAAGCAGCTGTACCCAACATTATACTTTACTATAGAAGTCATTGAAAACATAGACCTGCACTATAGTTGTGAAACACAGTCCAATCCCAGGTATAGTGGGAGCCGCGTGACGACTCCCGGCCACCGTAGGCGCGGGCCTGCGGGCGGAGAGTAATGGGTAGCTCACCGTCCGATCAGGACCAGGCCCGTGCCGGACGGCGCGTACGTGTTCCACGCGCGCCTCAAAGAGATGTCAGCATCGAGGAGGGGCCCCATAGGGCCGAAGCCTGCCGGGTCAGCGGGATTGTCCGAAAGGGTTACCGCTGGCCCGGAACATAAAGGGCTAAGGAAGGAACACGGGTGGGTTTTAGTCAGTAAGAGTCTGACACTCCCTTCCGCTCCACCCAGAGCGGGAGGAGTCATTTGATGACTTCCCATCCACAAAAAAAAAAAAAAATCCCAGGTATAGTGTAGGGCTCTATTTTGTATCACTTCTATAGTAGGTACAACTACAAGCTGCTGGAAAAGTGTAATTAAGTTATATTTAATTTAATTTTGATAAGCCTAAAAAATGTTCCTATTACGTATGCTAAAGTTGCTGTTAATCCTATAGTATTATATTTTTGGTTTTTAAAAGCTTTATCTTGAATACCTATTAATGTAGATTTATTTCACTTGTATGAGTCTATGAAGTCAATATTCCTATTATTTATATTGAAATATATTAATCTTAAATATTGTTTGTTCTAAAGCGAGTAAGCATTTGTTTTAAAATATTGCTAATTTTATGATTGTTATAATATTTTTAGATTTATGTTTAAGAGCGAGCTACGTGATCGTAACGTAGTGCGTACCCCGTACTGATTAAAAATAAAAAAAAAGTGACAACCCTAGTTCATCGTTTTATTTGAATGAAAAATTACAAAAAAATTGTTGCGACTTTGCCCACTCAAATTTGACAGGTAACATGAACGTTTAAACGTTTAGTGTTAAGGTCCTATGACAGATTAACTATTTTTCTAAAATGATTCTTAAACATTATGTTCTTAAGGTAGAAAGTACTGCAAATACGGAGGTTTCTGCAAAATGGGCAAACTTGTAAAAAGTACTATATATTGGCCCGCTGTCCAAATTGAGGTTTTTAGCACATAAACATTCATTGTCTTGATATTATCATATATTCTATGCAAAGAACATTGCAATTATGAATGATGTAGCACAATCACAAATTAAAATCATTATTATTTAAAAAAATATTTAAAGTGGAATAAAAAATCTGGGCAAAGTTGTACGGTCTTACGGTACATACATACGGGTAAAAAATCGCTGTGTAACATCCTGACGGAAGGACAAACGGACGGACACGACGAAATTATAAGGGTTCCGTTTTTAGGGTTCTTAACTACGGACAACTAATTTTTAAATTAGCTGTGTCCTTCTCATTGGCTTTTTTCCAGGGCCCCGCCTGGCTCCTGACCTTTTTTTTTCTTTGGAAAATCTTCATGTATCCATCTGAGAAGAACGTTCATGTCGGACTCCTACTGCTATAATAAGTCGGGGGCCCGCGAGATACTTGTACCACAAAATACAGAGAGTACAGAAGTCACTGTACTACTTACACTTACTGACTTACAAGTACTGTGATGTACAAGTAGCGGCACGTAAGTTGGCAAGAGTTTTTGTAGTGGGGGAAGTTTGCGCACGCACAATTTCATACATTTTTATATGCGCGAACTTCTCCCACTATGAAAATCTCTTGCCAAGTTACGTGCCGGTAACTATACTTCACTTTTCATACCTACGCTCGGCGGTCGCACTGTGGTTGTTGTTGTAAAACTATCGTGGTATTGGCACTCGTATCTAGTTGTTTGATTTATTGTTGAACTTACTAAAACAAAACAATAATCATAATATTACAATACAAAAAGTTTACAGAACAAACCATATAAAATTTTACTTTTGTCAATTTTCACTATCGAAAATGCCTAATAACTTCTAAACGGATTACCCTATATATTTACACAATTTATTTTGCCCTATCGTTATAGACCTAAACCTATCAAATGACACTAAAAACAACACAATATTTACACAAACAAAAAATCATGTTTTCAACTTACCTACGTAATATTTGGTGGCGTGAATTTACCTTACAAAAAAGTTACTTCGTTTATACTGATTCAAAATAGGAAACTATTATACATATAAAGGAACCTAAGTATCCAGGTTAGAATTTTGAATAGGCAAACATCCTGGGATGAGCACCAGACCATTCTGTGGTGGGCACATCCCACCCCCAATATATACGCCCCACCCCCCCATATACGCCTATGGTCCTTCTTCGGGTCCGAGACTATCTACCTAAAAATGTCATAACGATATCTTTGGTGGGTTATGCGTGAAAAAGAAGGTAACAGACAGACGCGAGTTATTTTCGCATTTATAATATAGTATATGGATACTTAGGTACTTACCTAATATAATTCCTTTCTGTGCAGCGGATTGCAAGTGTATTAAAATTATTGGTCACTTAGAAAGTGTGAAATGGCAGGACCACCGTGACTACCACTTTAAACCGGGGCAACTTGCCCTGGACGACTGGACCCGAAACCCTTTCATTTGGCTACGTTACATTGAAAAATCAGATGGTATACTGACTGAAGATGACGCTCTCTTGTAAGTATTTACTATGCTGAAATATGACAAACATTGTACGTTTAATCGACTTTGATTACGATTTTTCTAATTTAAGACCGTATATATAAATACATACCACAGATATAGATACAACTAGATAACGCAAGAGCAACTGCTTCGCGTGCCCCAGCTTACGTACATATGTATCAAAATCGTAAGCCGCCACTTCCGCGCTCAGTTCTGTGTACTGCTGCTTGGGTGAGCGTGAGCGCAGAGTTACCGAGGTTAAGAGTTAAGAATTACGGGTGGGTTTTAGTCAGTAAAAGTCTGACATGCCCTCCCTCTCCGCCCAGAGCGGGTGAAGTTATTATAATTTACAACCTAAAAAAAATGGCGCTACGCCCCGGGAGTGTGGGGCGAGACGAGTGCCGCACGCGGCGACGTCTTTGAATCGATTTGATTTTCCTGTCACTAAATAGTTCTTGTGACGTCATAGGGGAGTCAAAAAATGGCACGCTTGGTTTTCATACAGATCGTGATACTTGCGTTATCTAGGTCTATCTATATCTGTGATACGTACCTACTTGTTACGCTCGCGAATCATATTTTGTTCAACATGCAATCTGAAAATTACAAAAAACGTTAGAAACTTTGAATTTCACGGGCTACCCTGACGCTTCCCCCACACCTAAGACCTTTTATAACCGTCTGATAACTTTTATCTGGAGAATAAACATGAAGGTTTGACTAATTTTCTACACAGGGTTACTTTTCAAAGACCATCCAAATTTTTACATGGTGTTCTACCCATGAATATAAACAACTTTCACTATGGGACCAACTCAGAAATCACGAAAAAAAAATCAGCTGTTTCATACAAAACTTCAATACCTACTTGACCAAAATGTATAACCCTGTATACTTATATAAGTACTAGCAGCGCCCCGCGGTTTCACCCGCATAAGTGTCGATCCCGTAGAAATATCGGGATAAAAACTATCCGATGTCCTTCCCCGGGATGCAATCTATCTCTCTGCCAAATTTTATCGAAATCCGTTCAGTGGTTTAGGCGTGAAAAGGTAACATACAGACAGACAGAGTTACTTTAGAATTTATAATATTTATTAGTATGTTTATTTAGTATGGATACAAAAGAAATCGGAATTTTAATTTCTTAGATAAAAGTTATATCTGAAGTTTGAAAAAGCGGCCCTTAACCGATCAAATACCTACTTGCTAAAATTACTACAGGTCTAAAGAAAGTGAGTACTTGGAGATTGATGAGGTGCAGCGTTACTTCACGGGGGACCAACATTGTGAAAAAGTGTTGTTTGTGTGCCCCTACCCATACCCGAGGATGCCTACACCCCACGGCAGCCACTTATGGAGATCCAACACTGCTCTAAAGATGCAATCCAACATTTATCAACGTGAACTATACAACTCCATGGAATTAACTCTAAGGGTAGATACATATTGTTATTTATTTGGTCATTTTTATGTAAGCTTTAAAGGCATATGAAATGATCCCACGGCTACAGGAATATTGTATAATTCCAGTTAGGTTAGGTTTTATGTATTTTGTTTCCCTTCTACTTATACACACGTTGTTGACATCTCATTATGTAGTCTACTGTCGTAGTTATGCTGGGTGAGATTTTCAGAGAAAAAAAGCATCAACTTCGTACGTATTCTCCTATTCCTTTCTTCTCCTTACGTATTCAAGTTATTAAATTATAATTGATAAGGAATTCAAGGGTAGCTCAGATAGCCAGAAAACTGAAGCTATTTTCCTTACCGAAATGTAGCAACAGCAGTGAAGTTTGATTAAAATTAAGAATATGAATGAATTATTATGTTGAGTTTTCATCAATCAAAACTAGTCACGATCGAGAGATCGTTATGTTGTAGCGTTTAGTTAGTCCTTGAGCTGCGTAAATGAAGTATATGAATTCACATGTCCCCGGCCTTGGAAGGAGTGCCTTTCAATGGTCTTCACTCACAGCATCAGTGTCAATCACGTCCTGTAGTAGAGGACAAAACCTCGGCAAACGCGCGCCTCACCACGCCGGATGACGTCTGTATGTCAGCCACCCGGGATATACAATCATTTCCTGGGATAATGCGAAATGCCACTTCAAAGGTGGGAGGTAATTATCCTTAATAACCACTGAGCCCAGCCCGTGCCCAAACCCGTAACCCGTGGCTAAATAATAACAGCCGCACAGGTCGATCGATTAGGTTAATCTACGCTTGCCGCGGTTGGTCTGTGGATGGGTGACCATCTTTAAATACCGAGACCCCTCCGTGCCTCGGAAAGCACGTCAAGCTGTTGGTCCGCGCTGTCATTCGTGGATCTTTGACAGTCGTCGATCATCAGGAACCCGAAAGTCTGACAACCAGTCTTACCAATATTACCCAGTAACTGAGATGTGGAAGTCAGATAGGCAGTCGCTCCATGTAAAATACTGGTATTCAGCTGCATCCGGTTAGACTAGAAGTCGACCCCAACATAGTTGGGAAAAGGCTAGGCAGATGATGATGATGACTGTGATGTACCTAATCTTCAAACGTGAGGCGCGCGTTACCTATCAAACGACGAAGTTGGTGTTAACTCGACTTCACTCCTGCTTCCCACGGACCACCGAATAAATTAGAATTTAATACTTTGACTAGAAGCGAATTCTGTATTAGTGCTCACACACACGAGCCACACGCATCAACAGCAGAAGCAACTGCAGCCATCGACAGAGTATGGTGCTCGTGTGTACTATGCACACTTTAATAAATACTTAAGGCTCCTACAAACAGGCGCGACACGCGATATAATCGCGCGCGACACAAAGGCACCGCTCGTTGCGCGACTTGCGGTGCTTTTGTGTCGCGCGCGATTTTATCGCGTGTTGCGCCTGTTTGAAGGGCTTAGTAGGCGACTCGGCCGCTGAATCTCGTCCGGTCCGGCCGAGACAGGAATTTCATTATTATTAATATTTTTGAGTGGTGTTTCGGACTATACTTTTTTTTAAGCAAATTTTGTACAGTCAGAATGAAAAACCTTAGGTCGGGTTATATTATTTAAGTAAAAGTGAGGGAATTGTTAGAAAGAGATAAAGTTTAATATACAATTACAACAATCAACAGTAAACATGATAAATCTCAATAATCAGTCTTATATATCAAATAAAGCGTACAATAATAATTATAAATTTTAACAACAATAATCAGTCTTATATATCAATTGAAACGTGTACAACAAGAATATTAAATGAGTTTACATTTAATATTCTTGTTGTACACGTTTCAATAATCAGTCTTGTATATCAATTACCTATTAAAAATCACTTTACTAAAATACCGAAAATAAATAACAATAGCGTCAAAAATCAGTGACTAACTACGATACCAAAATAACCTCTTGTTATGTTTATAATATAATATTTATAACAATTAGTCTGTTCAATACAATAAAAAAAAATAAAAAACTATTTTCATTAAAAAAAAAACAATCATATTGGTACCTATATCTACCAACTAGAAGTCATTAAGTCTCATGTGTTTTTAGACACAAAAAATAAACTAAAATACTAAAAGTTCAATACCATGTTCTAGTGAAATTTTGTGATTTTCCAAATCCGAAATGGTGCTAGAAATGTGGTCATCAATTTCAATGAGGGATTTTCTTTTTCTTTTTTTTTAACGCTTCCCTAGTCGCTGGATAGATGGCGCTGAACTTGGTAAGTTACTGCAAGGAACGGAACGTCCCATAATTTTTTTATTAATTCACTTGGATGTAGTTTTGAGATCGTAAAACGAAAGCAAACGAAGCTGTCACTCAACGAGTGTATATGACGTGACGCAATGTTGTTTGTTCCAAGCGTTTTGACTTTGGCACCTAGTAACGTAGTCAGTTCAACGCCATCTTCAGGATTCTTGGAAACTATGTTTTTTTTTTTAATACTCAAAAGAAAATCCTCTCATTGTTTCATGAGTTTTTGCATGTATAAGATAATGCCCTCCCTCTCTTTGCATTTTCATAGTTAGGATTTCAAAATAATTAGCTTCTTCTTGTAGTAAAGTTAAAAATTGTGCCACATTTCGCGGTTTTTTGTCAGTAGGAATGCATCCGATACCGATGCCGATATATCGGCATCGGCGATATTTTTATGGCCGATTCAACGAAACTTTTTAAATGTAATTGCTTTTAAAATGTAATGTAAACGCGCGTGTTGTCTCGCCTACTTTGTTTTTGAAACAAAAATGTCACCAATGTTAATTTTAATTACTAAAACTAAACTAAAAAATATAACCTGACTTGTTTTATTTATTTTACCTTCATTTTTTAATTCAATAAGCGTATCGGTATCGCCGATATTTTTATAAGAGCATCGGTATCGGTATCAAAAAAAAAGCAAAAAGGCGTATCGAGGCCTCCCTATTTGGTCAGCGGGATTGTCCGACGGCCCGGAACATAAAGGGCTAAGGAAGGAACATGGGTGGGTTTAAGTCAGTAACAGTGTGAGTCTCCCTTCCGCTCCACCCAGAGCGGGAGGAGTCATTTGATGAATTCCCATCAGCAAAAAAAAAAAAAAAAAAAAAATAAAAAAAATAAATAAAAAAAATAAAAAAATAAAGGCTTCCCCATTTGTCAGCTTATCGCTCTTTAATGTTTATTTTATTTATATATAATTCATTAATTTAATTTTTCAATTTATCCATCGCCACAAAGTAAAATATGTATTATTGAATTATGTGTCTGACGGTACTTTGCCTCTAAAAAGGATTCGTCCGAAACACCACTCAAAAATATTAATAATAATGAAATTCCTGTCTCGGCCGGACCGGACGAGATTGAGCGGTCGAGTCGCCTACTAAGCCGTTTGAAGGAGTCTTTACTGTTATTTTTTTGTCGCAACAGAGAATGGCAATAGCTCGGGTACAAATGGACAGACTGATAGTTCCCGACAGCTTCATCAAGCTTGATCGTCTTGATTATTTCAGAAGGAAAGAATTTTTCCGACAATTGCAGCACATCCTAAGGTATCATTTAATTAATATTAATTGCTTTTTAATAAAGGCTTGAGACCATAATCAGCCTATAATGTCCCCACTGCTGGGACATAGGCCTCCTCTCGATGAGAGGGAGTGGGCCGTAATCCACCACGCGGCCCAGTGCGGATTGGCAGATGTCACATGTCTCCGAATTTTTGGTTCTAGGACATGCCGGTTTCCTCACGATGTTTTCCTTCACCGTTTTGAGAGTAGTGGTGATGAAATAATTCACACAAAGTACAGCGCCTGTCAGAGGCTTGATATTCCGATAATGTTTTTTTCTCGGTGATTTTATTATTTACGCAATCATTGTGAAAAACCCCAAACAAATGTAAAGAGAAACTAACAATAAGTACCTAACAGCTGAGTAGGTAATTATTAACATAACGTTATGTATAATATTTTCTTCTATTTGCAGTATCTTTAACCTGATAAATAAGGGTCATAAAATGCTTTGGTTTCTTAAAATATCGATATTTAATAAAAAGGATGTTTAATTAAAATATTCTTTATGTACCTATTTAATTTGATGACTGTAGTTTTCAGGACCGTCTCCAACTAGTATCGTTCGAAAACTTGTGCTGCAAGCGACTTGAGGGAGTTAGTCTCCTACAGTATCTAGCATGTTTCAATGCACACAGCCTCAAGTACCTGTTCCTGTGGAGATTCGTGTTGCCCAACGAGAATCCTCTCCTTATCAACTACTCGTACATCACTGGTAAGTGCGTTTATTTTTATTTTTATTGCGGACCCGCTCTCGAACTCGATAATATTATAAATATTTTTAACAAACCATAACAGAAAAGAATAACAATAAAAAACCTACTTAAATAAGTAGGTTTTTTAACAACTTTATTATGCTGTTTAATAACATGCACTAACATTATTAGTATTATTTTGTTTACATAGCATGGGCATTCCAGGCTTTATGCCAACTTTCGCGTATCGTCATGAGAGTGCAACAATGCAGACCTCATCACCAAGTTTGTTAGGTCTTACTGAACTCTAGACCTTCCATCGTTGGCCGATTTCGTAGCTGCGTCTGTCTCGCACTGCTGAAGTAAGTGTTTGGATAGAGTAACGGATCCAGACGGATGGGTCTGTCAGCCATGTTCACCCCATAAAGCCCAGTTCAAAATATATGAGTTTTTAAAACAGTTATTGGTTTTTGAGCACACTGCCACCGATCTCCTTGACTCTCATAGTAACAGTTGCTGTTCACGCGCACGGCGAACCGGGGGCCGCGGCAGAGGCGCGGCGGGCAACGGGCGGCGCGGGCGCGGGGGAACAGGCGGCGCGAGCCCTGGCGCCATTCGGACGACAGCTGGGACCGAGTGCGCGCGTCTCTATAGACCATTTTGTATACCGCTCGGCTATCCTGAATAAAGCAATGGCGCCAGGGCTCGCGCCGCCTGTTCCCCCGCGCCCGCGCCGCCCGTTGCCCGCCGCGCCTCTGCCGCGGCCCCCGGTTCGCCGTGCGCGTGAACAGTTGCCTTAGAGCCCACATTTAGATCGACAACTCGAAAACTCTAGATTTTATGTATATCGATAATTGTAATTATACATTAAATACGAAACCTTACAGAATTCGATGCAAGAGTTCAAAGACTGATGTACCTACTGTAGAATTTCCCTACCCCTTGAGGAAAAGGGGCGTGAATTGAAATAAAACAACAATGTTTTTCATGAAATTGTATTACAATAATTCTTCCAGAAATAGACATTAAAGCATTACAAAATAAATCACTCAATAGTAGAAGACTCCTGAGGTGGCGCAGGTTTAGCATGAAATGCATGAGCTTGCGGCATGATCGAGGTGGCCGTTGTGTTGTAAATCTTTTTATACTGGAAATGCGGGAGATTCTTCTTGGCGGCGTCCACAGTGTCTCTGAGCCGGTTGGCTCCCACAGCCGGCGCCACTAGCCCTTCATCTTTACATTCCTTCACGAGGTCCTGCATCTCTTGTTCAACTAGAGGTACAATGTTTTGGAAAGACTTCTCCAGGTGCCGCTTGAGCTCGCTTTCTACCCGAAGTAGCTTCTCTTTGTTAGAATTGGTTCGCCATGGTCTTTTAGGGTCTGCACCGGTCAAAAGCACATTTTCGGCATTTGCTTTTTTGGCTCTGTAAAACATAAAAAAAAAACGCTCTAGCAAAATGAATGGGTACATACAAGTACAGCTACCTCACTTCAGATGGCCACATTTAGTTGTTCATTTTCTTTATATTATGCTACATACTGCTACACACTTTGCTGATGTTGTGTGTGGTTGTTTGTATTTGCTATAATCAATGGTTAAGTTCACTGGGAGTTACCTAACTTTATTTCCTTCCTAATCCTAATAATGTAATCGTGTATCACTCAGTGTAGTCGCGTGCATGGGTCTTAAATAACTAGTTCATCGGGAAACTGTCTGCTTTAAGATAACACAGGTTACCTACTTACTGCGGTGAAAGCAAAACTAAGCTCATAAACATCAAATAGTCTATGTCTGTATACTTTGAAATATAAATAAATTATACGAACCGTTTAGTTTCAGCTAATAATTCTCTCAATTTCTTATCGTTTTCTTCAAGTAAGCGTCGATCAACTTTGTATGGATTCTCACCCAGGTTGTTCATGTTTTCCTCCTGGCGACTTTCAGCCTCAACCTCTACACCAAATCTCAGGTGAAAATTCTTCACAAGATCAGAACAACGTTCCGTTAACTTTACTTCAGGCACTTCTAATCCTTGCAAGAGTTTTTCAATTTTTGACTTTTCTTCGTCTGTTGCCATTTTCAGGTTTTTCAACGAACAAATGATTGTTGCCGTGGCAACGCATTATAGTTTCAACGAATGGTTGTCTTGGCGACTACAATAGGTACATAATCTCCCACAATATTTTGTGTAATTAAAATTTTGTTGTGTTAACTATCGTATTAATTTTAACGTACGCCATATCAGAAAAATGTGAAAATATCCCGCCGAGATAAACTCCCAACATACCCAGTAATGTTGCACATGGTATCAAAAAACAAAACAGTTTGCAACTTGGAAACAGTAAAAGTAAAGGCACAAGTTGGAACATATTCCTTTTTTCTATGTGTTTTTCTAGATAATAAGCTTGGAGAATTTATAGTCTTTTTTCTATTTTTATGCATTTATAAATTACATAATTTTTCTATAAAAATTGTTTGACATTTTACTGTCTTCCAAGATAGAGACACTATCCTTCAAAGTATTTTTTTATTATGGACTGACACGATGTAGTTTTCATGAAAAAGTTTTGTTAATTTCACGCGGCTACTTAAAATGCAGTCGTTAGGACGTAAAATTACAATGATAGATATTCGTCGTAAAGGCGACTGGACAAAATTGATTGATCTTCATAGCTACAGCAACAGATCTCGTCATCACAGCTTCATCCACAGCCCGATTTCTTCCGCCCAAGCCAATGCCCATATTGCCCAAAGGCTTTAAGGCTTTGCTTGTGCCAAGCAATAGATCTCCTGGCTAATTATAATTATACTATGGTACCAGTAAGTACCCAGGTACTTACTTAAACGTAAAAAATTGCTACGTAACATTTGTTTCAACATTTTGATATTTATCAACAACATAATCGACGAATATCATATTAATATCATATTAGGGAGTGGGCTATACCTAATCCGCCACGCCAGCCCAGTGCGGTTGGTAGAAGTAACATGTCTTCGAATCTTTTGTTCTAGGAAATGCCGACTTCCTCACGATGTTTTCTTTCACCGTTTTGGGAGCAGTGGTGATGAAATAATTTACACAAAGCAAAGCGCCTGTCTGGGTTCGAACCAACGACCTACAACTCGTAAGCCGCGGCCGTTACCACTGGGTCACCATTGCTCTCGCACGAATATAATAATAAACAAAGTATAACATAGGTACAGGATGTATTGGTTCAAAGTTCAATCAATGAAGTCCTACAAGGAAATGTAAAAATAAATAGTATAAATAAGAAAACGGCTATTTTTCTCAAAATTCTCATTGTACTATCTGCGCCCCGCGGTTTCACCCACATCCCTGATCCCGATCCCGTGGGAATACCGGGATAAAAAGTCTATATGTTAATCCAGGGTGTCAGCTACCTCCATACAAAATTTTATCAAAATTGGTCTAGCCATTTGAGTGTGAAGAAGTAACAAACATATAAACATACACACTCACAAACTTTCGCCTCTATAATATTAGTGTGATAATAAAACATTTCTCAACACTTGCGTTGGATTCTGATAACGTGGCACTAACTTTGCGTTGTAGCCTCTGTTAGCGATCCAAGAAGTAAATAACGTAAACGCACCTAATAACGACCCGTTAAAATCCGCGCTCATTACCGCCCTATTCAGAAAACTATCATTTTTATGTCATGTATTAAAGCTACACAATTAGTTGCTTTAAAAAAAATTTAGATGTATTTGTATTGCAAATGTTCATCTCTTGTTTATGTGCGTAACTCGACGATTTAAATAATAATTGGTCAGTTCGTCCGTGGACGCCGACCTCAGTGCATTTTCCATAGTGTGGCATTCCCGATGGCGTAAGTACTCTTGTTTCTTTTTTAGCAGAAGAATAGATCGTCAAGCATTTTAATGTAACTTCTAGTTCTTTTGATGCATTTTTGATACTTTCAGGAACACAAATAATGATTCATTTTAATGAGATACTATTTTATTTTGCTTAAAATTCAATATTAAAAATAGGCGGTATTAGGAACAAAAATCACAATTTTATTCCTATTGTCGACCCATGTCGCTGATAAGTACTTGTCGTATCTTTTGTGTACCATGATTTTTGTTAAAATGCATAAATTAATAGGCAGGAGGCTATACTAACTCAGTTCCTTAGTATGTTAACTTATATTTGAGCTATTAACGCCATATATTCAAGAGCTTTAGTAGCCGTATACACTAACTTTGTTCTTATGTAAATATTTTGATGAATAAAGGAGGTATAATTTTTAAATAGTGTATTTTTATAGTTGTAATATCACTGTTATTAAATATTTATAGCAACCGCACCACTTAAAATCATATACATGTACAAAAATCACATGTATTTACACAATTCATACACATTCCCTTGGGTCGGTAATAGGTTATACGATTTCCTTTAAGAAAACCTATTACCGATCTACTTGTACATTTACGACGGACCCCATACTACATGTTTTTTTATTTGGTATTTATTTTCAAGTAACTAAACATAAAGTTATTTAATAGACATTATAGTATTCCATAATAAACATACAGATTTAAAATAACATTATATTATAGTAATACTTATAGCTAACATTTATTTATGGAAGTCATATGGTAATTTTAATTACTATTTGCTATCCGTTTCCTTCGTATCCTAGACTTAGTAAATAAATTTTGTTTCAGAAACATGTATCGACTAAAACGTAAACAATATACCTACAGTTAATCAACTTGACGCTGCACTGATGGCTATCACTAATGGAGCAAGTATCTATGAAACCTCGAAGAAGTTTGGGATTCCCAGAACAACTCTTCGTGACAAGAGAGAAAACAAGTACTCTAATGAAAACTGTTAAAAAAATTGGTGTTCAGACCGTTTTCACCAAGGACGAAGAACGTTAGTTAATAGACTGGATTCACTATTTGGGAAGATTAGGTTTTCCTGTAACAAAAGACCAGCTACTGGAAACGGTCTCAAAATTTGTGGAAACATTAAAGCGCCCGAACCCATTTAAAGACGGAGTCCCGGTCGACACTGGTTTCAAAATTTTTTGAAAAGACGTCCCACAGTTTCGAAAAGAGTTGAGATTTTATAATGCCATTTACTCTTGAATAATACCAAAATGCCCCCATTGGTTATATATTATAGTAGTTATAATCAATGCTGGCCTTTGGTAATTTGTTATACATAATTCGTATAAATATGATATTTTTTACTGATTTAACGCTGTTAAGAATATACTATTATAAGAATACATATAATTGTTAAGTGTTGATAGCATTCTGTACTGTGTTGGAGCATTTATATAAACAGTTCAATATACACGAGCATTTTTATTTAACTTTAACGGTTCCATTTATTTAGTGGTCGGTATTAGGTGTCACATAAACGGTATTAGGCACACACCCGATATTTTGAGTCGGTAATAGGGACATGACCCTTTTTCCTTTTATTTAATTTTTAATTTTTTAAGTAATTCTTTGATTATCTGTTCTTATACATAACTAAAAAAATCGATAATTTCAGTACTTGAAAAATATTTTTTATTGAAGCCACATATTAATAATGTGCTTATTTTTGGATATCAATCTGAACTCCGCTTAAACTGGCGGTAATGGGTGCGTTTACGTTAAATAAATATTATAATAAAATCACCGTGTGAATAGGTTGGTACCTAGGTGTCGGTACAATGTAATCACGTGAACATTAAACTATATACCTACCTAACTATAATTATATTGTATTTTCTATACTAAAAGTTTTGTAGACCATTTGATTTTCTATACAACTTTATCCAGTGTCCTTGGCATGTAAATCATAAAAAATGTTCGACAATGTTTTATGTCACTAGACTTCCAAACTTGACCTTCTTTCAGGAAGCGGCCAATATATACCGAGGCCTGATACTAGAAACACCTTTCTTCGAAGTCTTGGGGAGTTAAGGAATCTACGTATTCTAGCTCTAGAATATGCGCACATTGCCGATGGAACTGGAGTCGCACTATTATCTTTGTTACCGGTGATCAAAAGACCACATTTTCGATTGCAGGTATACATTTAATATGTTTGTATAATCAACCGCATGCCTATGGTAACTATTTGATGTTACAGCGCTTTTATTTTTAGCACTAGACGGTGTTTGTAGTTAAGTAAACCCACTTACAGATGATGACCGTATGTTCGGTACAATATTTGCAACCGAACAGCTCAGCACTTTTACTTACGTGCATTTCCATAAATGCGAAACTCAAACCACACTAGATCAAACCATCTTACTGCTAATTTAGATTAGATTTACCATTTGATGACTATCACTAGTAATCAATAAAGCGTTTAAACCATATCATTTCGTATCATTAAACCAGTCTAATATAATATCAAATCAACCAAATATCGACCAACTCAGAAGTTAGTGCTAAATCAAGCAGGCACTAAATTCTACATGGTCCTTCGAGCTTATGGCCTCGGTTCGCGAAGTACAGTGAAGTATTGGGCGCCGACCGCCGACACCTTGCAACCAGTGTTTTGTTTTTTACCAATATATAGCTGGAGTGATTCAACATCAGTTTTAGGCTGGATTCAAAGAGATCTCGCGAGATGGAAACCGTTCGTCTAAAACCGCGTGAAAGCTATCACCAAAATAATACCAAAAGAAAAATGGAGATATGTCAAAACCATTGAAAATTCAGAGAAGATAATAGAACAACGAATTGAATGGCATTTCAACGCACCTTCTTGGGCTCATACGGGAGGACTTTGGGAAAGACCCGTGCGAAGTCTCAAAAACCATCTCAAACGTGTGATTGGATAACAAAAATTTACGTTTGAAGAATACACCACATTGTTACCAAAACTAGAAGCTTGCCTGAATCCACGACCACTTAGTGCGCTATCAGAAGACCCGCAAGATTTAAATTTCCTCACACCAGCCCATTTCGTTTCAGCAAGACCAGGTTTAACCGTAATTGACACAGCAAAAGACGCCGGAACCAGGTGGTACCTAGTGTCGAAATTATTTGAAGATTTATGGAAGACATGGAAAACAGAGTACTTAACTCAACTATGTACCAGAAACAAATGGACGAAATACCAGAAGAACGTCAATGTGGGTGTTCTAGTAATGATAACTTACCAGGGAAATGGCCAATGTGCCATGTGACGGAAGTCCATCCAGGAAAAGATGACCTTGTCAGAGTAGTATCTTTAAAAACCAAAAACGGCTACATGAAGCGCCCTATTGTTAAACTATCTGTTTTACCTATAAACCAAACGGAGCCAACCATACCAGAAAAACAAAAAGGCGAACTACTACAACATCAAAGTGCTAGAGCCGAAAAAGAACCACGTAATCGCCCGCAACCAAACACCAGAACGTACAGAGATAGGTACTCTGTACGTTCCAAGATAGTAAATACTGCATTGGCATTATGACTGTTCTTAAGTATAATATTACCAACAACAGTTTCATACAATATTACGCAATTTGATTACAATAAAACTTGTATAACACTGTGGGGAAAGTGCAATTGATTCGGAATAAATGGAAACTAGTCACATACTTTAACATGTCTTCATAATGGCAACGAGACAAAGCCATCGACGACTTTAACTATCTCGCCAAAACATGTGAAACAATTATGGAATCAAGTCATTGTCATATGATACTCTACGTCAAGATTACAATGAACCGCAATACTACAACCAGCTGTTGCTTAGCCAGCACTACGGCGAGCGCATACGAGCACGACGCGGCCTTATCAATTACAAACTCATTGTTCGGAGTAGTAGACCAAAGATTCGCAGAAAAATACTCGTACAAGCAGGACATTGAACTTGTGCGCCGTAATCAAAAACACCAAGGTCAGTTATGGAAGAACTTGACATCCATCGTCGAAGCAGAGCACAATGTACTACAAAGAACTGAAGACATAATAGCAAAGCAACACTAAACCATAAATAAACATTTAAATGCTTTGGACAAGGTTAACAATAAGCTGCAACAAGAAGTCGATGTGAAGGCAACACATCAGGATTCATTCATTAGTCTCTATAGCTACCATAAATATGATGCAAAACAGGATACAGGATACTTTGATCGATACAATATCAGAAATCTACCATCGTCAAATCAGTCTGCATCTACTGACACCAACACTGTAGCTCAAACGAGAGCTAAAAATTATCTAAAGCCAAATGCCTCAAGATTTAGGCCTACCAATCGAAAACATAGAGACAAACTTTCAGCTCATCTACAAGCTACTGACAACAAGGGCTCGAGTAACCGAAAAATATATTATCTTCGAAATTACATTTCCGCTCATAGCAAGAGAAAGTTTTTAATTATATGTATAGGATAATACTAGTTCCGCAACAAACCAACTACAGTATGACCAGCATAATACCAATATCGGAATACGTCGCAGTGAACCTAAAAGAGGATGCTTAATTTGTACCAACAATACATGAACTTTACACATGTCTATATCACGGAGAATCCTTCATGTGTGTGCTTTTCAAACCATCCTAAATTTGGAAAATGACGAAAACTTTTGCGAAACAAATCCAATAAACCAAAGGTGCAAAACAGAAAGAACAGCGTGCAAAAACAGTCGGGTAGAATTACACTCAACGTCACAATACCTATTTTTTTGCTGTGACTCATATTCCATCCAAATCATATGCGACGATCAAGTTACTGTCCGCTAGCTGACTCGAGCAGGGGTCATTAGCATGACTCAGAAATGCTTTATTAAGAGTAAAGATTTCACTATTTATTTTTTACAACAATAATGCAGCCAACTAAATTTTTGACCTAATATGCTCGTACCAGAGCTAGACCAGATTAAACATATTTAGAACGTTGAAATACCAACAGAAACAGCATTACCAGAAGACGAAATAAATCTCAATCCATTCTTAGAGAACAGATCAAAATACTGAAATCCACCATAGTAGAGGTTGATGACATATTAGTCCATGATATTCATCAGTACACCATTGTATATCTAATGCTGGGAGTTGTCCTAAGCGCGGCAGTAGTCTGGGTCTGGAGAAGAGTGAGATGCTGTTCGCCTTCTTCGGCCAGCCGGGCGAAGCCTCACCACAGACAGAAGTCTGTGGCGACTACATCGGAGTCAACCAGAATGCATAGTGAAGTGCAACCGCGAAAGCAGAGTACTGCTGTCCGTCAGCAAAGTGAGAGTGAATCGATAGGTTAAGTGCATATTTCGCCAGACGGTGGCCCAGTGTTATGCGTAGTACGGGTAAAAAGGAAAGAGCTACGTTGATTCAAGTGAAAAAAGAACGTGTGCTTACAGTGGAAGACTAGAAGAATTAGAATTAATCTTTATTTCAACAAACAACTTCAAGTACAGGGTAACTTAAATACTACATCATGAGCGACGGATAGGAATATCATGGTGGATAGTGAGGCAAACCCAGTTCCGTGCTAGGAATTAACCTGTGTTACGGACACTAGGGCCGCTCCACCATCTCACTAGAAACATTACCACAAACGTCCGTAGTAAAAAAAAATATTGAGTTACTGGATTCCCAATTTAGGCATGCCTGTATATAGGGAATCCATATAAAATTAGGTACTAAAATACAAAGATACAAAAAGAATGAATGTGCCACATTCACGACGTGCAGGGGTGTGTCGGTGTGAACCACGGGTGTGTACTATGTGTGAGAGAGTAAGTGCAGGTGAGGGTGTGCTGTTATGAGTGTGTTTGTGTTATGTGTTTGTAACAGAAATGACGATTAATTCAATTCGGCTATTATTTAATGTAGACAGCGCGTTTTTTTTTTAGACTCATTAGTGTAAAGAATTTAATTTATATTTTACCTATGTTCACCATTTTTAAATACTTTTACGTTGTTTACCATTTTATAATGATTTTACTATGTTTACCATTTGACTTGTAATTAATATTTTAACCAAGGTGATTTGATGATTACTTTAGCATTTTCTTACGAGTATCTCATCTTGTGCTCGGGAATATGTTCGGTACAATATTTGCAACCGAACAGCTCAGCGCTTTTGCTTGCGTTCATTTCCATAAATACATGTATTGCATCTATTACCAGTTAGTGCGTGTTCGACTAAGTATCGCGTAACTCAAACCAAACCATCTTAATGCTAATTTAGATTATATTTACCATTTGATTACTATCACTAGTATTCATTATAGCGTTTAAACCATAGATATCATTTCGTATCATTAAACCAGACTAATATAATACCAAATCAACCAAAATATCAACCAACTCAGAAGTTAGTGCTAAAACAAGCAGGCACTAAATTCTGCACCGTACCTAATAGCCCCGGATCCGGCCGCAAGGCCTTTTTTTTTTTTTGCTGATCATCAAATGACTCCTCCCGCTCTGGGTGGAGCGGAAGGGAGTGTCAGACTCTTACTGACTAAAACCCACCTTCCTTACTCCTTCCTTCCTTGTTCCTTCCTTAGCCCTTTATGTTCCGGGCCAGCGGTAACCCTTTCGGACAATCCCGCTGACGCAAGGCCTGAGGGGCAATTTTAGTATTATAAGAACGTTCACAGTCTGATCTCAGTCTCAATCTGTCAACAATACCTCTAATTTCCCAACATTTTTAACAAGTTTTTGACATTGTTTGTCGCTGAGATAGGATTGCGACAATTGCCTTCAGTTTGCGAGACAGTTCAGGTGACTGAAACGAACGAATGTTCGTTGTGTACGAATACGTTTGAAGAAAGTCAGCTACACAAATCGTTAAGCTGACTCGCAAAATAGACTCGTGTCGGGAGCCCGGCCATAATAGTTTGTAAGAAAAATTCTTTTTTCACAAACTAAACTAAATTTAAGTTCAGTGCATCTTTTTCTTTCTATTTCATTAATAAATTGAAAGAAGACAAATTAATGTTTGTTTAGTCCTGTGAAATTAATCAGCACCTGTACAGGGTTATTGGTAAAACATTAACAACCTCTTAAGAGGTCATTGCACTCATCATTATGAACAATTTTTACTATGGGACCAAACCTGAAATCGCGAAAAAAAAATCTGCTGTTCCCTACATTTATGTTCGTACAGCTCGTCAAAATGTAGGGAACAGCTGATTTTTGTTTTTTATCCGCGATTTCAGGGTTGGTCCCATAGTAAAAGTTGTTCATAATGATGAGTACAATGACCTCTTAAGAGGATGTTAATGTTTTACCAATAACCCTGTATACGAGGGAATCGGCACCAATAATAATTTGGATAAGCAATAGATAGATATTTTTCAGCAAATTATTATTGTTTCAATTTAAAATAGGATAACTTAGATACTTTCTTTGAATTTTAGCTGATATGCAGAGAGGACCAGATACCTGGCTACACCGACGCTGCCCTCGGTGTTGGAGGCTACGATATACCCGACACCGCCTGGCGCCGCCTTGCCATAGCCTGTCCCGACATATATCTGCTCTTCGCATTCTGTCAGTTTGATATTTATAATACCTACTTACCTTACTTGGCACCGGTAAACTTGGTAGGTACTTAGGTTGTAATAATAATGACGACGGCGCAGTGGTTAAGCGTTTGAATGTTGCGCTGCGTATCGCGGGCTCGATTCCTGCACGGTACAAATATTTGTATGACTTAGAAGTAGTTGTGCCGGGTCTGGCTGTTTGTGTATGTGAGTTTAAATGTTTGTAAACGCACCCACAATACAGGAGAAATTCTTAGTGTGGGGCAAAGTTTAAAAAAAAAAAAAAAACTTTATTCTGAGCTACTGCCGAAGGTATGCAAGGGTATGCTTTGCTTGCGCCCATGAGGGGCGTCAATAATAAAACTGTACGAATCGTATCAGAAATGTTATGTCATGGCACGTTCCTGGACTTCCTGTGTCCCGTCCGGCAACGGTTCTTCAAAAAATTTTGTTCTAAATAGGCCGCGGCCTCGCTCCCTGTCCTTGAACCGGTATCAAATCGGAAAGGGATCGGCACCGTATTAACTCGAGCCGTTCAGTATTATTTGTATGAAACGTCCTACTGCGACGCACATTAATCGGACTCGTAACGTAATCGCCTCGCCACGCCACCTTAAAACAACTTCGCACTTATTTGAAGTTTTGAAGGTCAAGACTGTTAATTGAAGTTGGCGTCAGTTCATAAATTCGGCAGTTTCAATTTTTTATTTTACGTACATCAATGAAATTAGAACGTTAGCTACTCGTATCACGTTTGCACAAAAATGTATTTTGTTTACCAATGCCTCACATACAGGTACGGTCAGTTTCTATCGTATTCCGCGTATTTTGGACGTCGATTGAATGAAGGAAGGCCTGAAACGTTTATTTATTTATTCCTCCTAATGATCTCTTTCCTGCATTTATTTCTAAATCAGTTGAAAGTGTTTTTTTGCACGGACCGTGGCAACTATATAGCCAAAAAAACTTAGTTGATAAAAATTTATTAGTAAAATTTGCTATCATCTTTAGTTTTCTCAGGCTTACAACGGGATAGTAACTATTTGCATGCGGTTTATGTAGATACCTACCTACCAAGGTAGGTAGATACCTACCAAGGTCGATACCTACCAAAAATTACGCGGTAAATAGGTAGACAGGTGAAAGCTATATAGGCCGAAGCACACTTTTAGTACCGTAAAATGCTGTAACTTTGCCTGGATTTTGACGTTTTTTGTTTGTATCTCTGAACCTATTTACTATTACGGCTTCTAAAGAATTGCAGATGGAAAACAGACCTTATGCCTTGCCAGGTAGAACCCAAATCTATTTAAATCATGCCGTCATTCAGAATTACAAGCACTCAAAGTCGTAGGCAAAGTTGTAGGTAAAAGACACAACTTTGCCTAGAAGGATATCTCAATAAATATATTGTTGATCTTTTTAGTATTTTTTTTCCGTGTACATGAGACACCGTGCTTGTCCCCAGCAGTTAGATTATTGCCATGACGGTAATATATATTTTTTTACAGCTAATAGGCAATGTTGTAGCAGGTACCAGAAACTTTTCATACAAAAATGTCGTTGACTCTAGGGTTGTCTCAAAAAAATACGGATTATTTTCTTAAACTTTTATTCACTTTGTAAAAAAATAAAACAAATTGCTATTTATGAGTAAAAATCACAAATGTATTGCTTTTTAGCAATGCTGGCTTTTACGATGTGGGCTTCTTCCTCAGTTGTCAACTCTGTAGGTCGACCAAATGGTTTGCTATGCATGTTTTTTGATTTATTAAAAATGGTCTGACGCGGGATCACAAATTTCTTTTCCGCTTCGTATGACGAAATGATTTTTTTTCGTACGAGATCTGCAGCAACTTCTGATATTTCTACAGAGTAATCGGCATAACTACGAGCTCCTGGTTTTCTCCTGCTTCGTTGTGTATTATTCGGCATTTTTGCATATAACTGCAACAAAGTTAAGACTTACTTAAATACAAAATCAGGTCAGGCAGAGATACACCTCTGCCTCACCCTTACAGGCGATTGAAAACATAACTGTCGAAATAAAAATAAGAATGTTCTATTAACATAAAAAAATGTAACATTTTCAATTGAAGCTCTAACTCCTAGGTAATACCTGTGTCTCACCCGATTTCGGAACATTAACAATGTATGCAATAAAATTAAAATATCGTAAAACGAAGGGAATTTAGTGCATGCAAGCTCTTGAGTTTCGATATAACCGGGTTCCAAGCTATGAAAATTTCATGCAAATATGACATTTATATAGTAAAAATATAGGTACCTATCAATATTAAAATCCGCCTAGTGACAACCCTAGACCCAGGCAAAGTTGTGTCACTCAAGTTTCCAAAACAGTGCACAACATTGCCTACTAAGTTATTTTAATGAAATCGTGTTCTTTTAATAAAAATATCAAGCAATATGGAAAGTAGATAGTATGTTCTTACCCTGGGATGTTATAGCTGCACGAAAACACCTTTTCTTTAGCTAAAACTTCAAAAGTTACACGACACTAAAAATTTTCACCTACGCGCACCGGTGTTTGTCGCACAACTGACAGAGTAACAATGAAGCTACCATTACAAAAAATGAAAAATCTGTTGCCCTAATAATGTAAAATCACTACCAAATGGTCGAAAATAAGAAAAAACTAAGCAAACGCGAAATATCGTAATTTAAACAAAATAGGCAAACTTGGGCTTAGTTGGCAAAGTTGCAGCGTTTTACGGTAGCTAAGTAGATATACTATAGGCACAGATAATATAATACTAGCGTACTATAGGTATGTATGTAAGTGCAAAGTAGATACTATGTAGACTTAGGGCTGATTTTTCAATCGACAGATAATTTTTATTCATAGAATTCAAAATTATTCCTCGGACAAAATTATCAGAAAAATCAGACCATAGAGGTGTCACACCTCTTTGGCTTTGACTTTAGAGTAGTAAGACCTACCTATTTATTCTAACTACATATTATTTTTAAACAGTTCGTATTCGTGACTACGACAATGTAAGACGCTTCCTGACTCCAAGTTTACCTCTACGCGAAGTGCATCTGCAATTGGGTATCGACATGAAAATGCGACAACGACAGGATTCCGACATAAGCTGCTTCATTCGGCATATAGCATACCGTTACGCTAGTACATTAAGTGAGTTACGAATTAAATCACATTATGCTGGTTACGGTAAATCAAATATGAATAGGTTAGGTGGGTATCGACGGTGCTAGGCAACTGGTTTTACCAAATGTTTGTGAACATCCCTGCGCATTTCTGTCTCCTGCTTCATACGATGGAAGAGGAACAATTTTCTTTTCTGATTAATTTCAATGCGGGTTCTGATTCTAAGGCGACTCGCATACTCGCCATTGCATAATCCTACACTACTTACATGTAGCAAATTGAGTCTGCAAAGGAATGACAACATCTGATACAATCGTTTCAGCGTAAGTCAGTGCATTGAGATTGTCTCTGATCCAAATCAGATAAAGATTTTCCACCAAATATGCATGGACTTCCTAGCATGATTTTAAAAACGTTCTTGACATCCAGGGGTCCTCCAATACCGTGTACGCTTATTAACTGGCCTCATACCAAAGCGAAATTCGTCAGAAAAACACACAAAACGTCACTCTTCTTCTGCCCAATTTTTGTGTTCACGAGCCCATTGTTCGTTGCTCTGCGATTGCGGGGCTCAATAGATGGTACAGTACACGTACCATCGGGAACAGAGATTGACTTCATGCAAGCAATTTCTTACGGTTTGATCGCTTATTAACATCCCTAAAAAGCTATGAAGGCTCGTAACCAACATGATTGCGGTCATTGTACGATTTCGTTGAGCAGTAATTTGTATGTAACGATCTTGTCTGCGTGTGGTGATGCGAGCTCATCCTCCATGTCGCTTTGCCACGCTGCCCGTGATGCGGTAACGTAACCAATGTCGACTTATAACACTCTGCGTAGTGCTGAGAGCGATTGCCAGAGCACGTTGCCGAGAACCAGCTTCCAACATTCCTACGGCTGTGATCATTTCTTCTTGGCCCTTATGACGTCTTCAGCTCTTCATACGAGAGCGACACTGAAAGTTTTTAGAACTGGCCACTTGTAAACGATATAATAAAAAAATAAGTTCAAAATGTATTTTATTAATTTGTCATTTGTTTACGATTTGGCGGCAAATTGAAAATTGTCTGACAAAAATATTTTGAAATGTTGTTTGAAAATTGTTTGTTCGGCATGAATTTAACGCGAGAAAATTTTCGTACAATGATTTTTTATGCCTTTTGATGTCATTTAAGTCAACAATAAAGTTATGATAGACTTCGATTGGCCTTTCACGATGAAGCCCCATCTCGTTTAATTACATCTGGTTTAATGAGTTTAAACGTGGTCGCACTAATCTCACCGATGATCTGTGTGAGGAACGGCCTTCTACGGCGACTACTGAAGATAACATCAGTGTTGTGCGGCGTATGATAGAGACTGACAAAAGAGTGACTTATCAGCAGGTACGGACAAGCTTAGGCATCGGTATGATTCAAGTGCACAAAATCCTCCATGAACATTTAGCCGTCAGGAAGCTTTGTGCCCAGTGGATACCTCATAATTTGACAGAGCCCCAAAAACTCCGTCGTGTTGATTAGTGTGGTGAAATGGTTCAAACATTTAACGGAGTTAAACTTACGGGTGACGAAAGCTGGATTTATTGTTATGATCCTGAAACGAAGAGACATGCAGTCTGCGATCTGGGTGTTTCCTTCCGAGGAGTTGCCAACTAAAGTGAAGAGAGGTCGAAGCGTAGGAAAACAGATGGTGGCCTCTTTCTTCGGAAGGTCATTACGCAACAATTGTTTTAGAGGATCGAAAAAAAGGTTACTGCAGAATGGTACACTAACGATTGTTTGCCACTTGTCTTGGAAAAAGTTCGGGAGAAACGACCTCGCAGTAGGATCCTCCTTTACCACGACAACGCCTCGTCGCAAACCGCCAAGTAAACAATAGACTATTTGGCGACGTCAGACGTGGAATTACTGGATCACCCGCCCTATATCCCCGTCCTTGCTATTTTTATTTATTTCCGAAAATAAAAGAAAACCTTCGAGGAAAACGTTTTATGGACGCCGAGGAAGCAGTGGCTGAGTTTCAAAATGCCGTCGAAGAGACCCCTAAGGATGAGTGGGCAAAGTGCTTTTCTCAGTGGTTCCATCGGATGCAGCGTTGTATTGATGTAAATGGACACTATTTTGAAAAGATATAATAAAACTAATAACTTGCTAGTTTGTTCAGTTTTTGATTTTCTAAGAACTTTCAGTGTCACCGTCGTAATAACGTTCTTTTGTATTGATTCTACTCAGATGTATGGCAGAACTTATTTGGCCTCAAACCCGCAGGATTACGAGGGGCGTTCAATAAATAAGTAGTGAAAATGAGTATGTTACAGATAATTTTACTAAATGATTTTTTATTTTCCGAGATACTCATCTTTTAGTGTAGGTAACACACCAGAAATATTTTTTTCTAAATTAAAAATTCCCTTCCAAAAGAACTCTTCCTCCTGAGAACCTAAAAAAGCCTGTACTGCAGCGACTACTGCTTCATCATCTTCTTTCTGTCCTCTCAGATATTTCTTCAACCTCGGAAATAGATAGAAATCACCAGTGGCAAGGTCTGATGAAAATGGAGGATGCTCAAGTATTTCAAAGCATCTTGAATTGTGTACATCAGAACGTTCGGCCAGTCGAGATAGGGAGCTGGCTGCTACTCCAGTTTTTAGTGACGATTTTGTGACGCATGAAGCTGCCAGCCAAAGAATTTGTGACAAAACAGTTCGAAAGTTAGAAGCATTTATTTATGGCCGAACAACCTGATATCAGAACGTTCGGCCATCCTGAATATCCATAACTTAGGACCTTAGACAAACTGTTACTGAATAAAGATTTAGTGACAATTTGGTGACAAACAACCACTGCTTTACTTTTATTCGTAACGCCACCGGTTAAAAGTAAAATTAATTTTAGTTCCTGGAACATCAGAACGTTCGGCCAACGTAATCTCCATAACTGAGGACCTGAGAGAAACCGTTAATGAATAAAGATTTAGTGACGAGACTGAAACGATTGTTTATTGCTTTATTTTTATTTTTTTGTGACGGCCCTTTTATATAGTAAATTGAAAATTTAATATATAACCTCAAAACATTGGGATTATCGATTCCTCCACAACGAAGAAGCCTAGAAGACTCGTAAAACCCCTGATCTGTTATAGGTTTTCAGTACAATGGTGTCAGTATTTTTGTTGATTCAAGATTAATCTATAAAAATGCACTACGGCGGATGGCGACTGAAATATGGTGACCATGTACAGACACCAGCACATCAAGCTACCCGAAACTGTCAAATTTTCCTAATCAAATTTGAACCTTATGCTTTAGCGATAAAGTTGAAAATCTATTAAAGAAATTTGACAGATTGTAGTAGCTTGATGTGCTGGCGTCTGTACCTATTCCAACGAAACAAGTATTTATCGAGTAGGTACCTATTTATCTACTGAATGAAGCAAAACACGTCGTAATATTAAACTATGTAGGTACAAGCAACGTTGAGCTGATGCCTGCATACCAGGGTCCACTTGTCAAGTTTTTGTTATATTAGTCGAGTCTATTTTGGCTAAAAGCAAACGAAAGTGGAAAAGTGACTGACATTGGAGATTGGGAAATTTGAGTGAGTACAAGAATACTTAAATAAATAGGTAGGTACACAAATTAAAAATGCTTTATTTGTAATCAATCATCCAAAAGAGCGGTAGGTACTCGTAGTTAGGTACATAATAATTTGTACTTTATAGAATTACAGTTAAATTGGTTCACCACGAGAGATAGACGTCCACTGCTGGACATAGGCCTCCCCCAATTTTGGGAGGGTTTGCCATAATCGCCACGCTTGGCAGGCGGGTTGGCGATCGCAGTATGGTATGATGGTGGAATACATAGAGAACGCTGCTGCCCATTCTCCGGTACGATCCTTAGTCGCCTTTTACGACACCCACGGGAAGTAAGGGGTGGTGGTATTCTTTAAGTCCGGCACCACACAGACTGGGCTTACTGAAACGACGACCACGAGAGAAGGTAGATCGATTTTACAGCTTCTTGTGTTTATTGCTAGATGATTGACTTGAAACTTGTCAAATCGGATTTCTTTCGGTGGTGGCCCGTCAATATTATTATTAGTTTGATAAACTAGATTACACATTTTACATACCTATCATTTTATTTATCACATTTTTTTGCATATCTATTTATTTTGTTGCAATACCTACATCGTCACCTTATTTCAACTATTTCGACGTGTTTTGCTTCGTTCAGTAAATAAATAGGTACCTACTCGATAAATAATTGTTTCGTTGGAATAGGTACATGGTCACCCTATTTCAGTCGCCATCCGCCATAGTGCATTTTTATAGATTAATCTTGAATCAACAAAAATACTGACACCATTGTACTGAAAACCTATAACAGATCAGGGGTTTTACGAGTCTTCTAGGCTTCTTCGTTGTGGAGGAATCGATAATCCCAATGTTTTGAGGTTATATATTAAATTTTCAATTTACTAAGGGCCGTCACAAAAAAAAATAAGGCAATAAAAATTCGTTTCAGTGTCGTCACTAAATCTTTATTGATTATCGGTTTCTCTGGGCTTCTTCCTTGTGGAGGAATCCATAATCCCAATGTTTTGAGGTTATATGTTTAATTTTTATTTTACTGTTTCACAATAAAAAATAAAGCAATAAACAATCGTTTCAGTCTCGTCACTAAATCTTTATTCATTAACGGTTTATCTCAGGTCCTCAGTTATGGAGATTACGTTGGCCGAACGTTCTGATGTTCCAGGAACTAAAATTAATTTTACTTTTAACCGGTGGCATTAAGAGTAAAAGTAAAGCAGTGGTTGTTTGTCACCAAATCGTCACTAAATCTTTATTCAGTAACAGGTTCTCTAAGGTCCTCAGTTATGGAGATTCAGGTTGGCCGAACGTTCTGATATCAGGTCGTTCGGCCATAAATAAATGCTTCTAACTTTCGAACTGTTTTGTCACAAATTCTTCGGCTGGCAGCTTTATGCGTCACAAAATCGTCACTAAAAACTGGAGTAGCAGCCAGCTCCCTATCTCGACTGGCCGAACGTTCTGATGTACATCTTGAATTGCAATCATCGCAACGGTAGACTTGTCGGCGGAGGCGTTGTCTTGTTGAAACAAGACAATCTTTTCAGGTTGCATCGCCGTTTCTCGAGGATTTAATTGCGTAATATTTTTATTTGTTATGCATATAAATTGCCTGTGAAAGTAGCTCCAAGATCGAGGTATTCAATCGTTACTAGTAGGAGTGAGGCATATTTATCGTAACAGATAAAAATAACAGATATTCAAAAATAACAAATAACAATTGTTCCTACTGATATAACTTATCTGTTACTAAAAATAACAGCCCCTCAAAGACTGTTACCACGGCTGTTACTGATAATTCAATAACAGTCCCCACACAGGCTCACAGACTGTTACCACGGCTGTTACTTTCATACACACTTACACACACTAAGAAGGAAAATAACAAGGTTATGAATTTCTCTCTCTTCCTCATTAAAGAATGACCCTTGTTGAAAAGAGAAACACCTATTATTTTTTATTTACCTCGAAATCGGAAATATTATTTACTTCTCACTCTTACCAAAGCGGTTAAACTACGCTAAAAAGAGAAGCACTTAGTATTTATTATCCCTAAAATACAGTTGGTGGTCTAACAAGAACTATCATTTTCGAAAAAGTGACTCCTAAATTAGGTCGTGTTACCTGCCTGTTATCTGTTACCCCGCGTTCCGAATTGCGTCAAAAGCGATTATATCGCGAATCCTATTTAAAAAATATGATGACGTGTAAAAGTGTTTGTAAAAACCTACTTGCAGAAAATAAGTCATTTATCATTTATCATGACCAACGCGCAACGTCACAAATAGTACTCAATAGTCCTTATATTTTGTGACTATTAAATTTGGTCGGATTCGCGATATAATCACATTTGACGCAATTCGGAACGCGGGGTTAGCCAGTTACCATTATAAAAAAACTTAATATTTTATTCTATTTTTCTTTATGGAAATAATGTGATGAAACCAAAAAAAAATTGCGATCCGTTCGTGATCGTATCCGAATGCCTTTATTATCTTTGGTTTGGTGGAATTCATCGCAAAATGTTCCAAGTTGTTACGATTTTTTTTGATAAACGAATAAATCAAATTATATTGAGAGTAATTTGCCTTAACTAATTTTTTTCGGAAAGTTGTGCAAACAAAAAAAAACCGTGATCGTGTGCGGACCCCTGTTATCTATATTGTCTTTGGTTTGACGTTTGACGGGATTGGTTGCAAAATGTTCCATACATGTACGACTTTATTGTAGTAGTAATAAAGATTATATTCAATTGAAAGTAATTTGGCTCGTTTGATTGTTGACTTTTTTGAAATTTTGAATTTTTATATCCTGCTTTCTTTGTTGGGATCGGCTTCCAGACTAACCTGTAGTCTGAAAAAAATTATGAGTAAATGTAATTCTATAATTTAATATTACCCCGTCATTCCTTCATAATGAAATAAAGAATAACAATTGATATTTTAACACGTATTTATCGTCGGTACAAAAATAACAGGCTGTTATTTAATAACAGATATTTGGATCTGTTATTTTTGTGTAACAGTAACAGTGATAACAGATATCGTGTTTAACCTGTTACAACCCATCTCTAGTTACTAGCCCTTGACTATCCCAGAAAAGAGAGCCCATAACCTTACCGGCAGAAGGAATCACCTTGAATTTTTTAGGAGTTGGAGATGATAGTCTTTTCCATGTCATAAACTGTAATTTTGTTTCGAGATCGTAATGGTTAAGCCCCGTTTCGTCTATTGTTATTAATCGAGCCAAAAACCGATGAGGGTCTTGTCAACAAAAAACAACAGTTACAAAGAGCCTCCAGAAATATTCAATATTCGTTGGTTTTGCGCATCGGTAAGCATTCTGGGTACCCAACACGCGGATACTTTTTTCATCCCCAAGCGTTCATGTAAGATGCTATGCACACAACCTGTTGAAATCATTGTTTTTTCAGCAATAAAACGAACCTACCGTGACACGACGATCTGCTAAAACAATTTTCTGGACTTTTTTAACGACTTCTACGGTCACTGCTGTCGTACGGCGTCCCAAGCGAGGGTTAAATTTGATGGATGGTCTTCCTTATGTTTGAATTCGGTGCACCAACACACAATTGTTGTTTCGTACAACTGCGGAATATGGCGGAGAATTTGCTCCTAATGTATCCCGTAAATCTTTATTGACTTCTTCCATGGTAAAATTTTTTAAGCACAGATAAGTAGATACTTAATAACCGCGCGAAGTACTTTTTTTTTCTGTTTTGGCCAAAAGTCGCAACCAACCGCAAACAAATGACTTCTATTATTTAATAACAAAAGATAAACACTTTATTTATTTTTTTAAGTATAATAGTAGATATTCTAGCTTTACCACCCAGCCCAGCATTTACCTACTTTTAATACTTTCAAAAAGTTTATATCCCATTCTCATTTTTTATTGAACGCCCCTCGTCTTTATAGGAATACGACTTGACAGAAGATTTCATCTTTTGATCGAAATTCAAAAACTATTCCTACTGTCCTGTTACCGTAAGCGATACCGCTTACGGTAATTATATTATACGGTATTTGATGGCAAAGTATTCTGTATGTGTTTGGTTTTCACTTCTCTCGGCACTCCCGGAGTGCCAGTTTTTTTTTTTATCGTCCTTTTTTTCCTAGACTCTTTTGATGTGCGTAATGTACCTCACCTATCTAGTTAGGTAGGTGTGTACCTCATTTTACTTTACTTACCTACGTTTAATTGCAGTAACATTGAGCATTCATCAGTGGAGATTCGCTGTATTCCCAGTGCGTCGTATCTTGGAGCTAATGCCTAAGCTGGTGCGTCTCTTCTACGTCGGCAAAGTTGAAGATGAAGTGGAGATAAAGAGATTATTCCATATGATTGCTTGTGGGGTTTGCAAAAGTTAGTTTTTTATATTTATGTGGGTATTAACCACCGTTTGTAGAAACATATTACTTTTCCTTTCAGTGAAAATGATCTCGGATTTAGAAGAAAGACTAATTAAGTAGGTCAGGTCAGGAGCACAGGACTAATTAAGTAGCCCATAAGGTACCTGTAACTTATTCGATTAAGTTGGTCATCAAACATCTTATTTCCGCCGCATTATTGGCATTGTACCTAATGCAATGCTTTCTAAATGAGCTGACACTGACAATACGAGACACGACCTAGACCCAGCCCTAGCTGGTTGCCAAAATACCAATACCATTTTGCTCTTTTCGCTCGGTGTAGGTAATGATAGTAAGTTCAATATTTCTGACCGACACAAAAACATGTATGATTTCAACCGCTAATATGTAGGGTCATGACCGGTAATGTGTCCAACAATGAAACACTAAAAATTCAAAGTCTCGTACACCTTTTGTTTTTACAGATTAAAGTCTAATTTTTTACTGGTATACGAGTATAGGCAATTTTATTGGGCATCGGATGTCATTTATAGAATTTTTAATTAATGTGTAGGTAATCATAATCAATCAGAAAAAAAATAAAAACAAAAAAAAAATAGGAAATGTTTCATTGTGTCCCCAGTGGTGTACACAATGAAACACCACTAACAATGAAACATAATAAATTAATAGTGTCTGTCTCATATTTTGTGAAATTTATGGAGTACCTATGTGAATGACAAAAAATGGTTGATTTCAATTAAAAATAAAATAAAAAATAAAAAAAATAATAGATGGTTTGCCAAGGGAGCAAACAACTATTTTGAAAGCGGGAGTGTTTCTTTAAATCCTGAGCGAAAGTGTTACATGCTCTGTGCCTGAGCGCAGCGAGGGATTCAAAGTACCTACGTCACTCGAGCTTAAAATAGTGTTGCTCCCGAGCTGGACACTCTCCTTTATATCACTCTCTATGAAAAAATAAGTAGTTAGGTAAGTGCAACTTATGGTAACAATAAGAATGGTACGTTTATTTATTTACATACAATTACCTATTAATATTGTGGAATTAGAATTGCCACACTTAAGTGGCAGTGGGCAGGGCACATTGCTCGCAGAACAGATGGCCGATGGGGCCGAAAGGTTCTGGAGTGGCGACCGCGTACCGGAAGACGTAGCGTTGGAAGGCCTCCCACAAGGTGGACCGATGACCTTGTGAAGGCCGCAGGAACCCGTTGGATGCGGGAAGCACAGGACCGGTCGAAGTGGAGGTGCTTGGGGGAGGCCTATGTCCAGCAGTGGACGTCTTTCGGCTGAAATGATGATGATGATGACCTATTAATAATTATCTATTAATTAATTAAAAATAATTAGAGGCTAATGTTTATATTTGAACAATTATGGAAGGGCATCGTAACAATTTTAATAATACATATACCGTAAAACGCTGCAACTTTGCCAACTACGCCCAAGTTTGCCTATTTTGTTTCAATTGCGATATTTCGCGTTTGCTTAGTTTTTTCTTATTTTCTACCATTTGGTAGTGATTTTACATTATTAGGGCAACAGATTTTTCATTTTTTGTAATGGTAGCTTCATTGTTACTCTGTCAGTTGTGCGACAAACACCGGTGCGCATAGGTGAAAATTTTTAGTGTCGCGTAACTTTTGAAGTTTTAGCTAAAGTAAAGGTGTTTTCGTGCAGCTATAACATCCCAGGGTAAGAACATATTGTCTACTTTCCATATTGCTTGATATTTTTATTAAAAGGACACGATTTCATTAAAATAACTTAGTAGGCAATGTTGTGCACTGTTTCGGAAACTTGAGTGACACAACTTTGCCTGGGTCTAGGGTTGTCACTAGTCTGATTTTAATATTGATATATTTTTACTATACATATAAATGTCATATTTGCATGAAATTTTCACAGCTTGGAACCCGGTTATATAACCGGGTAAAATATCGTAAAACGAAGGGAATTTAGTGGATGCAAGCTCTTGAGTTTCGAATCGAAACTCAAGAGCTTCCATGCACTAAACTCCCTTCGTTTTACGATATTTTAATTTTATTGCATACATTGTTAATGTTCCGAAATCGGGTGAGACACAGGTATCACCTAGGAGTTAGAGCTTCAATTGAAAATGTTAATTTTTTTTATGTCAATAGAACATTCTTATTTTTATTTCGACAGTTATGTTTTCAATCGCCTGTAAGGGTGAGGCAGAGGTGTATCTCTGCCTGACCCTTCAGTGATTACAGGCATGATTTTGTATTTAAGTAAGTCTTAACTTTGTTGCAGTTATATGCAAAAATGCCAAATAATACACAACGAAGCAGGAGAAAACCAGGAGCTCGTAGTTATGCCGATTACTCCGTAGAAATATTAGAAGTTGCTGCAGATCTCGTACGAAAAAAAGTCATTTCGTCATACGAAGCGGAAAAGAAATTTGGGATCCCGCGTCAGACCATTTTTAATAAATCAAAAAACATGCATAACGAACCATTTGGTCGACCTACAGAGTTGACAACTGAGGAAGAAGCCCACATCGTAAAAGCCAGCATTGCTAAAAAGCAATACATTTGTGATTTTTACTCATAAGTAGCAATTTGTTTTATTTTTTTACAAAGTGAATAAAAGTTTAAGAAAATAATCCGTATTTTTTTGGGACAACCCTAGAGTCAACGACATTTTTGTATGAAAAGTTTCTGGTACCTGCTACAACATTGCCTATTAGCCGTAAAAAAATATATATTACCGTCATGGCAATAATCTAACTGCTGGGGTCAAGCACGGTGTCTCATGTACACGGAAAAAAAAATACAAAAAAGATCAACAATATATTTATTGAGATATCCTTCTAGGCAAAGTTGTGTCTTTTACCTACAACTTTGCCTACGACTTTGAGTGCTTGTAATTCTGAATGACGGCATGATTTAAATATATTTGGGTTCTACCTGACAAGGCATAAGGTCTGTTTTCCATCTGCAAGTCTTTAGAAGCCGTAATAATAAATAGGTTCAGAGATACGAACAAAAAACGTCAAAATCCAGGCAAAGTTACAGCATTTTACGGTACGTCACAGGATGTATTTTTTGAGAAACTTGATTATTTTCTGGCGTTCACGATGTTCTTTAGTTTAGTATCTAGATTATAAAACTAAGTAACCCCCCCCCCTCACCCTCAAATAATTCAAGCTGTCAAGAGTCTGAATGATTTACGTGCCTTACTAATTTAAAACTGTAGGTACTAGATCCACGAAAACCCCGATGGGAATACATAGGCAGAGGGACTGCCGACAGAAATAAAAACTTAAAATTATGAAAATGTGGGTTTTATTAAAATTTTCTTAAAATTTGGTATGAAATTTTTTACTTTAAAAGCCTGTTATAAAATATAGAATCTAGGACGCAAAAGCGAACGAAGCAAACTCGGGATGTTGCTCGTGCGTATAAGGTTCGAAAGGCTTGTAGGTAAGGCAGGCAAGTAGATAACACCTCCCCCCCCACCCCCGATGTAAAAGCTGCGTCCCTGAATAGCATAAGTAATGTAGAGCTGGAGATGTACATGAACCTAAACATATCATCACACCTTTAATTCCCAAAGGGTTAGGCAGGGGTGTATCTTCTAGAAAGTACTTACACCCACAGTTAAAGGAAAAAAAATTTCGCCAGTTATTAAGTGCCTTGTCATAAAACAAGCATTTCTTTTTTTTTTTGTTTTGGGGGAAACCTTCAAAAGGTGCCTGGATTTTGGGGAAAAAGAACAGGGAGTGTGGGATTCTTACCTCACTAAACCACTCCGGTGATCATCATCAGCACATGGAGGGGGTCCCGTTACCTCTTAATAGACCAATCCGGAACCCCCTCAGTGCAACGCCTCTCCTGAGCCTCGCTATGCCCGACAGCAAGTGATCACTGCGCCACCGTATTCCCTGAAATCACTCGGTGAGGCATCAGAATCCCCACTCTTAGCGCCAGTGATTTCAAAGCCTTAAATGATGCAGGCGGGGTTTTGGCGTATTAGGCGTCGAGGCGGTTATCTTCTCGACGCCTTCTTCTCCGAGCGGGATCGGCTCTCTTACGATCCCGCTCGGCAGCCTCCTTCTGGACAACCACGGTCTCACAGAAAGAGGCAACTTCCCTCCAGTTTTCTGTCTCCGTCAGCATAGCCCTCACTATTGCTGGCGCCTGGCAGAGACAGGTCTCGCCCGATCCTGGTGACCAAAACCTGCCGCTCAGAGGCCCACACACTGGGCACTCTCCGAGCGTGTGCTGTGCAGAGTCTAGGTCGCTTCTACAACGGTGGCAATTTGCCGTAGCCTCACACCCAATCCTATTGGTGGCGAGCCTACTGCCACCAACTTGGCACAAATTTAATCTCCAGGCTGCTTCTGAGAAATTTCTGATGGAAAAACGCAATAACACTTTACTCGACTTAGGAATCGAACCCTCATGCTCAACAGTAACGCTTGCGAGTTGTAACCACTAAACCAACGAGGTGTACCTCCCCCAAAATCTTGGGCAGAGACCGCGCCTGAAGAGACTTTGAATGTTAGAGTAAAGGTTGAGCATTCAAAAGATAGGTGAATTCGTGGTATTTGAAAGACGTCAAGTTTCCACTTGGACAAACTTCAACTAGGGGAAAAAAACAGTTTGAGGCCGCGCCGTTTGTTTTCGTGAAAACGGTTGGTAAGGTCAAATCTTTCCAATCAAGTCTGAACCTTGACCTTGAAGACTGTAGTAGCTTGATGTGCTGGCGTCTGTACGTTTTCAAAACCTTATCGGTTATTAATTTATTATATTTTGGTTTTATTACCAGTCGACTGCGGTGTGGAGGAATTCTCGACGCTTTTGTTTGTTAATAGTTTAGTCAGGTTAAGTATTATATTTTTATTATGTTTCAGATTTGAAACAAATAAAAATTCAAATACAAGACGAGGAAAAGAAAATGGATTATTGGAGAGATGTAGTAGGATCTGTAACTGAAGAATTTTCAGATATCATGCAGTTGTACGATATCAAATTCTGCGTAAGCCTTTACAAAAATTAATAGGTTCAACTGATAAATAAGCAGCATAAGTGTACTTCTTATTTTTTATTTCTGGAGGGCAGGTAAAAATAAAATTAGCTACTGCTATGCTGTAGGTAGTCGAGTCGATCATTTAATATTAATTAAAAATAATGTGATGACATAATATCGTTTCTTTAATATCTTATTCTTACACAAAGTAAATCTACCAAATCACACCAATTTTCCTAGGTATAGGTACCTACCAATAATTTTAAATATCAGGTTAATTTTATTATAAAATCTGGTAATAAATTACATTAAGTATTATTTTTAAAGAAATATACAATGATAGATTTTAGGTACTCACTCTAAAATAGGCACAAAATACAGAGAGTACAGAAGGCTGCAGTCACAAGTACTTCACTTTTTTTCCTACGCTCGGGTCGCGCCAGGGTTGTCAACTTTAATAATATAATAATAATAATAATAACTTTATTTCCAATTTTACAATTTGCGGCAATAAGTTAATTCTATGACAATATTCTTGCATAAATCACTGATTACTCCACTGGCACCCAAGCTAAGATTAAACTTGTGTTATGGGTGCCAGGACTCTCTCTGTTAATAGATTTCTCAATTTATACAAAACTAGTACGGAGTTCCATTGGGTAAGTAGCTATCGATTGAGTACAAAAAGAAAACAAAGTTATAAAACAAAGAAACAAACGATAGAAAAGATTAAATATAAAAGATAAATAAAAATGTATAGCCTCTCTATAGTGTGAATTAGGTGAGGTTTGTGGTGTAAAGTGTAAGACTATATGTGTATGTGTCGTGTGTATGCTTTATGTATATGTGTCGTGTGTGTGTGTGTGTGTGTGATGTATGCGCTTGTGGTATGTTAGAGTTGTTTGAAAAAGCAGAAACTTTTCAGAAAAGCTTTCCGAGTAACTTTTCTGTCTCCTCATACGTAAGAGTTGTGAGCCATTGACTCACTTTCTTTTTACATTCGAATTTATTTAAGCCATAAATATTACATTGTTTGTTAACTGTATTGTAAATTCGACTACCTAATACTCGAAAGTGTCTTTCGGCCAATTTAGTTTTGTAGCGTTCTATAGGACAGACATATTTTGATCTCATATTTGCCAGACGACCAGTCATGTATTTCAGAGAACCGTGCCTGCGCAAGATGGTATTGAGCACAAAGAGCTGCCTAACAGTCATAACTTTGCAGTCTTTGAACAATTGTATGGTACTATACCGGAAATGTTTAAAAGTCATGACCTTGAGTACAGCTCGTTGCGCTCTTTCCAGTTTAAGGAAACAAGTTTTTGGAGCACCTCCCCAAGTCGTTATCCCAAATGCAAGTACTGACTGACAGAGTGAGAAGTAGACCATCCGAAGTGTACCTAAGTCTGCACTATGGCGCAGACTCTTGAAAATCGCTATGAGTTTTCTCACTCTGCCGGACGCTCCATCAATTTGCACTTTCCAGGACATCAGGTTGTCTATCATGATACCGAGGTACCTGACTTGTGTTGTCCTGACTAGGGGAGGACAGAGGCATTGGTCTAACTGTTCATCACAAGTGTGGGCTCTGACAACAAACGAGTCTTCCGGCTGCGTACAAGATCTAATTGAAAACGGGATATATTTAGTTTTATCGATGTTTAATGTAAGAATATTAGCTCCCAACCACGACATCACGATGCCCAGCGCAAACTCCGCTCGTTTCCGAACTTCTCCCCAGTCCAGCCCATGCACGAGCAAAGCTGTATCGTCCGCGTAAGTATATATGCTACAGTATGGGATGGATAAGTTGCAGAGGCTGTTAACATATATCAAGAAGAGGGTAGGTCCCAAAATTGAGCCCTGGGGAACTCCAAATGACAATAAGTGATCGTCACTGACGTATGAGCCGATTTTGACACATTGTGTCCTTTCAGAGAGGTAGCTCTTAAAGATCGCCAGTGCTGGACCCCTCACTCCCATTCTCTCTAATTTTGACAGCAGGATAGGGACAGAGACAGTGTCAAACGCTTTAGATAAATCTATGAAAATACCCAGACATTTAGATTTTACATCAAGTAACTTTACAGCACTATCAACGAAGGCAGCAACAGCGTCCTCGCAAGATTTGTTCCTACGAAAACCGTACTGATTAGCCGATAAAATGCCATGTGCTTCCATAAAGTTGACGAGGCGACTGTTTAGGACCTTTTCTAAAATCTTTGACAGCGCCGGAAGGACAGATATAGGTCTGTAGTTATTGACACTGCCTCTGTCTCCACCCTTGTGAATGGGATGCACAATCGCTTTCTTCAAGGACCTCGGAAATACTCCCGTGGAGATACACAGATCACATATGTGTGTTATAGGAGGCACAAGGAACTGGCGGCTCACCCTTATCATTTTGGTTGAGATTCCATCCCACCCTGTAGCAGAATCAGTACGAAGACTCATTATGATTCTCTCAATTTCATCAAAATCTGGGGCAAGAAGCGCGAGAGAGTTCAGCTGTACATCATCCCGGAGAAATGGAACATGCTTAGAGTACGACGTATTTATATGTCTGTCCGCAAGATTTTTGCCAACACTTGCGAAAAAATTATTGACCTCATTTATTGAGGATTTCTCATCATGACCAGGAAGGGTCAAGAGGTCTGTAGGGGGAAATTTAGAAGCTTGTTTACCTAGAATGCAATTTATTACTTTCCAAGTCGCTTTAGTATTATTTTTTGCATTCATAAATTCATTTTTCTCATAATTAGTTTTAAGTCGGTTTAATAATTTGTTACAGAAGTTACGATAACGGAGGTATGTGACTTTCAAAATGTAATTTTCTGGTGATTTTTTATGTTTCCTGTGCATCCTATCCCTGTTTCGAATACATCTGAGTAGCCCCTGTGTGATCCAGGGCTTAATTATTTGCATCCTAGAGGGCATAATACTGATTTTGGTGTTATTTTGTACAATTGCGGTAAGTGTATTTATAAGAATATCAGTAGCTTCATTCGGATCATTGGTTAATAAGACGGGACTAAAATCTGTTTTGGATATTTCTGTGGCTACCGTACAATGATCGATTTTTGTGACTAATTTGGGCCTTTTTTTTGGACTCTGGTTATTTTTTAAACAAACTAATATTGGTGCATGGTCGGTAATGTTAGTATCCAATATAAATGAGACCAATGAACTTTTCACTTTTATCATAGTATGATCCAAACAGTTGTTTTCCCTAGTGGGAGATGTATACGCCGGTAGCAGCCCATGTGATGCAGTCAAGTTCATGTATTCACTGTAATGTGGATCATTATTACTTGGGCTTATATTGATGTTCATGTCTCCCACCAGAATTATATTTTTATAGGTAGACACTGTAGTTAATATGTTATTTAAGCTATTTAAAAAGTTATCTGTATGTCTAAAGGATGGTGGTCGGTATAATGCTACAATCACTGTATCGGAATTAATTTTACAAACTAGACAGTTTGCGTCCATGAATTGTGGCTCCATGACATTATGTTGCAAATCCGAGCTTATGTAGATCACTAAGCCATCATTCTGGTTAATAGTGTTACTTGTAGAATAAGCTGAGTATCCTTGAATTTGCGGAATAGACATAGTTTTACTTAACCAACACTCTGAGAAAATTATAATGTCACACCTAGTTTGCAATGTGGATAATAAGACTAGGACGTTATTAAAGTTTTTATTAATGCTACGTATATTAAAATGCAGTATTTTAAGTGTTTCTTTGTGGTTACCCAGTAGTTGACGGCATTTATCTGGCGGGCAGTTGTAAAATTCATTTGTCCCATACGTATCCAGTTGATTCATAATTTCATCAATGTCATTCATTTTTATTAATAAACGAAAATACAATACTAAGCATCACATTTGAAAATCTTACATTATTCCGGAACCGGGCTGTTTGACATCTGAGAAAATAGTACATTATGATACATGTGTGCTATGTTGATCATTATGCTCGAGGCGGTATTATTCGCGCGAGCCGCAGGCGAGTGCGATAAGAAAGCCGAGAGTCTAATGATCAATGCACACGCGTTTCATACGACGTTTTTCAACACACTTGCGAGGGAAAAAACAGACTTGTATTGTTAAATATTAACTTCTTTGGAAAATGGCGCGCTAGTTTTGTTTTTCCGCGCGCCGTGCTAAGCAGCACTAGCGATGCGCGCGCAGTTGTAAATAAAAGCACCGACTCTAATTTTAAATATATTGGTCTATGGTACTAACAAAACCGATCCGTCCCGATCAGACGAACCTGTTTGAGAATGAATTATGCTACACATCAAATCTTAAATTTTAATGAATGTGCGTTAATTAGGAGTGTTGGATAAACACCTCATAATATGTTCATATTTAGCGCACAAGTTTACTATTATTAATTTTCCTCGTATAAATAATTCAAGTCATACGATACTCGCCATTTTGATGACAGTGGTGGTCGAGGCTAAAAAACATAAAAATTGGAGATTTCGAACACCCTAACTTCACCACAGGGGCTGTGAATCATCGTCTCAATCAGCATCGTTTAATTATTTGACGAATTTATCCATAGTTTAAAGTAAATAAGTACTTAGTGGTAATGAAGTTTTTGGATATCTAATGTCGAAGTTTCGCGCCAATCGTGCGTGTTTACATTTTACTTTTCACACACACAGTTAAATGTAAGATTTAAAATGTGACAAATATTATTGAAAATATTGTGAACAACACGAAAATGCCCAGGTCTTAACGTAATATTCAAACACAGGTCCAATAACACGTATTAATCATTACCACTAGGTACTCAATTTGTGTTCAAAATCGCCGACCATTATTGTTTTTTTTTATTGCAATGATGTACGAAAGCGATTATTCCAAACGATTTTTTTTTTATTTCGATTGATAATATGAGATATGACGAATGTAATCGATACTTGGAAATTAAATAAAATTTAGTATTTTAAGCAGTAAATACAATAAGCATTGTTTATAATAATGATTTATGCTTTTCTATTGTCATTTCAATCGTTTTAAGGACATTTCACTTAAACAGAGTCCTCACCTCATTTATTGAAGTTCGCGCCGAAATGTTTCTATATTTGAATTTATTCGGAATGCGCTCGCTGTTTAGAATTATTTTAATTTATTGAACAACTATTATATATTGTGGATTTTATTTTTGATAATTTCTAATAGTTTCCTACAGAATTCCCAGTATATATTTGTTAGGTAGGCTTAGTAAAATTTTATGATGATAAATTAATTCCATAAATTGGGTATTCTGCAAACACTTTCAATACTTTTTGTTAGTTATAAGAGTTGTTATTCAGTTTCTAATTTTTTTTTTATTTCATTTATCGCGAATATCGATTAGGCTGTATGCAAGTTTTGATCGAAATAAGGAAATTGGGTGGACGGTCAACACCTTCTTATATACGTATCTATGGTCAGCACTAAAAAGTGTCACGTCGCAACACAATTTTTAGTAATTTATATCAAGATTTGATCGTTTTTTTTACGTAGTTTATGTATGAAAAATGGTAAAAGTAAGAATGCGGACAGAATGACAATATCTTTATTTTTTCCTTTTGCATATTTGCAGTTTGACCGACCTCAACATATAAATAAATTATAGATTTTTTGTAAACGATATCGCAAAGACCATAAAATACACACTCACAGAACTCTATTTCATCATAATTCCATACTGACTATTTAAAAAAAAGTGAATTAATAAGATTAAAAAAGCGCGCATCTCCGACTAGTAAATAGTTATCTGTGGAAATAAAGCACATGTGGATTAAAGTAAAGAAAAAGCACGCGTTTTTAATACACTGCATTATGGACCTAAAAGCGGTTCAATAAGAGCCACTTTACGAGCAAGTGTGTTGAAAAGAATATTACGTCTTTCCTGCTTTTGTAAAAATATATTGTATAGAAGAGAAATTGTAAGTGTGCGTGTTTTGTGTTTGAGAAAGGGTCTGTGTGTTGTGTGTCTGATATGTTGCAAGAGGGCATTCTCCAAATTATTAAGCTTTTTACAATCTAATTCAAAAAGAATGGAAGAAAACTGTAATAAAACCAGAACTAAAAAACGAATAATTACTACAAAAAAAAGATTACTCTTGTGCATGCAATATTTCGAGAAAACATTTTTCAGACTGAATTCGGATAGGCTTGTCACCTTCTTTTTTACGAAGAAAAATCTTCCCGTCAGCCGACCAGCAATATTGAAACTCCTGAGATTTGGCGAATTTCCGAGCTTCATAAAAGAGTTGCCTTGACCTCGCTGGTAGACGATCAGCAATATAAAGAGGCACACGCTCACCTGTTATGCCAATGTGGCCACTATTTAGTTTCTCCGTGGCGGGCTTTCCCTTATTAAAGTTACGCGCGGCATGAAGGATGTTATTTTTCATCATAACTGAGTGGAATTCCGCAACTATTTGTTTAGAGGGGCCTTGTTTACCATGCACTCTGTAAATGTCACGTATCTGTGTCGGTTCTACTGTTATTTCTAACGGTTTACAGACATTAATTACCGTTTTGACCAGATCATTGCCGTTCTCTTGTTCCCTGGGAGGAATATTTCGTATCTCGATAACTGCAGATCGTCGGTGTTCCTGCATATCCTGTATTTGTTTCTCCAGGTTATTTATGTGTTTTCGCTGTTCAGACCTTTCACACTCCAACTTTGTCATTTTTGTCTTGATTTCCTCATATTTTTCGTTCATGAGACTTGCTGATTCCTCAATTTCTGATCTAATATTTTGTAATTTATCATTCTGTAATTTCAATTCTGCCAGTTCCATTGTTATTTTAGTCGTAAAGTTTTTCAAGTTGGCTTCCTGATCGGTGTTCCACTTAGTGAGCATAGCACGTATTTCCTCCTTGAAGTCTGCAAGTTCGTTTGTAGGGCTAGACTCGGAACGAAGCCGTTTTGATCGTTGGGATGTATTTACAAACCCGACGTTTATAGCAGAGACAGCAATCTCAGGATTAGATATCGCTCGCTGTACCTCCATTATTGGAGTTGACGGCGGCGTGCGATCCATTTTAGGCATTATAATATCAAGACAAGAAAGCGCAGTATGCACAGCCAAGCGTAATCTAAGTTAATGCGCGGCGTAGCAGATCATAAAAATGTAGCAGGCAGTCAGGTTAGCGCGTAGCAGATATGCGCGTCGCGTAGTAGGTACTCCTTACAAGCGCGTAGCCGATGCGGTGACGTACCGCGCAGTTCGTAGCTTCGTAGCAGGTATGTATTTGGGGCGCCGACGTGTATGTTGATTTGGCGTAGCGGATAGCGCGGTCGACACGAGCGCACAGCGACTATGGTTCAAATCCACGCCAGGCAGCGACTTTTCGAGATTTTAATAAATCTTGACTCACCGTTGTTGGTCAGCCCCTCCCGCAGCAATCACTCTAGAGTGAGACCTCCGACACAAGCAAATATGGCTGCCGAGTCTTATGGGCGAAGCTTCAAGATGAAACAGGAGGGTCCGAGTTTCGGAGTAATTTTAACAATTCAATTTAAAATTTAGAAATAAAATGTACTCGTACAACTCAAAAACACGTCCACTCCGCACGGACCGCAGAGAGAGCCAGCAACTTTGACTTATGCACAAACTATATACTATCGTGGAGTGGCACTCGTATATACCTATCTAGTTGTTGATTTATTGTTGAGCTTATTCTACAATATTAAAACAAATCAATAAACATAGTAGGTATTACAATACAAAAAGTTTACAGAACAAAAACTTATAAAATTTTACATTTGTCAATTTTCACTAGGTATCGAAAATCCCTAATAACTTCAAAACGGATTACCCTATTTATTTTGCCCTATTCGTTTTAGACATAAACTTATCAAATGACACTAAAAACAACACAATATCTACACAAACATAAAATCATGATTTCAACTTGGTGGCGTGAATTTACTTTACAAAAAAGTTACTTCGTTTATACTGATTCAAAATAGGAAACTGTTATATAAATCAAGCTTGAATAACCATTTTTTGTTGCTCCATTTTTGCACTTCACAGACGTTTGTCTCAAGCGGATGGCACTCGCGCTCGCACTAGTCCCAACCCAACCAGTCCGAGATAACGTGTCCGTGAGCGGTGTTTATGTGTGCGTTGCTCGAGCGCACTTTGTATGTACTTAGATTGCCTTCTATGTATACTCTCTGTATTATTTGGTAAGTATAGCTACAGGGTAGGGTATGTGTCGGCACGAGGCGACACATACCCTACCACAACTGAGCGCGCACATAAGCCGACGACATTACGAACTTAATGTTAATTTTATTCAATCATGTTTTAATTGTTGAATAAGTACCTACTTCAATATTAAATACAATATCTTCCTGTTTGGTAGTAAAATTTTATTCATTTCCTAAATAACAAACTATAGTTTTGTATAAATTAGAAGCATTTTTTAAATTTTGTAAATGTAAGAACCATGGATCCGTTTATTATGATTTTTGATGCTGACTTTGAAAGAGCATGCTTGGCGATGAGAATGTGTCATGTTCACTTAAATTTCTCACCGATGCAGACGGTGGCGCGTATGTTGGATCATCCGGTTCCCTACAAAATGGTTGAGCGGAATGGTGCTGATCTACGCGTCATGTTCGTGAACGGGCGCGCGCCGTCGCGTCGGTTGAGACTGGTCATCTCTTAACTGCCAAGGCTTATTTTTTATGTTATATTTTGAATTGTTTCTTCATTTGTGTTTTTTTACATTGTTCTCACTTATAGAAGCAACAAGAATAGTGTAAGTACAAAGGATTTTGTAATATCTTGATTTAGGTAAAAGTGTGTCCATGGAGTTTCTTGCCCGTTCTTCTCCATAGAGTTCTGGAATGGGCAGTTGCCCATTCCAAAACTTGGGCAAAGAATGGGCAACTAGCTTCAACTTTCTGACTAATTGACCCACTATTTAATTTTGACAATTCAAAGTGCCTGCCTATACATGGTTTAATTGAAATAAATGCTTACGGCCTTATTATAAAACAAGGTTTATCTTTAGACCCAGGTTTAAACCATCGAGCCATTTTTAAATTTTGAACACTATTCTGACAACTGTAAAGTTCTTAATGCAAAATTGACAACTTAGACTCTGGTTTAACGTCAGTTTTTGTAATAAGAACTTTAGCTTCGTCGGATTATAGTTCGAAATTTAAAAATAGGTGGATGGTTTAAACCTTGGTCTAAAGATAAATCTTGTTTTGTAATAAGGCCGTTGAGATTAAGACATGCGCAGTAGGACATGTCGTCGTTTTGTTGCTGCCAGAGCGTCGGTGTGTAGACACAGTATAAAGATCATACAGTATTGTAACTCGGCCGTAACTTTGAAATAAATACCTACAGCCGCGCGGTACGTAAACATGCGATAGGGCTGCCCGCCTCCAGCATTTTAATTACATTTGCCTACTTTGTGTTTCCATTTAGTTTTGTTATTGTATTTTACTGTGTGTAGATACATAAATAATAAAATAAATAAATATACTTTTTTTATATAAACAAATAAAATACTTTGTGAATTGAATAGGAAGTGTTTAATAAAAATGCGTGTTGTTTTTTGATTGGTAGATTTAATTAAAAATCCATGTTTATGTTTGAATAACAAATCTTATAAATTTGCGACCGAAAAATATTTGCGTCTCGACTGAGACGTACGAAATGCTTTATTATTCAATTTTAAAGTATAAAAAATCCGCATTATATTATGTATAAAGCTTAATTAAAAATTGTTGTGGGAAACATGGACAAGGTGGAGAAAAAGGAATATCTTTTACTTGGTTATAGATACCTGCAGCTACTTTACAATTTATATGTTTGGTTTTAAATGAAGTTCGGAATATTTCCTCCATTTTTTCTATATATTCCACAAAATCATCGCTGGGTACAATCAAAAAAGGTTGCGAATTAATCTTATTGTAGTCCGTATATCTTAATCATAGTATAATCTTATTGTAGCACAATATAGCCTACTCGTCATATTAAATATGTACTTGAACTTATTTTTAGTGAAAAAATCGCGCGGTTATTGTTAGAAAAAACAACACACCATCCGTTCGTCACTGCGGCACAGTCGCGACTGTCTGCATGCCGAGCGCATGCCGAGGTCGAGGCGCGTAGGTATAGCTCGCGTTTCGTCCGTTTGTATGAAGTCGAAATACTGTATGATCTTTATACTGTGGTGTAGATGTCGCTTTTATACGAGGCGATTTGTCGATGTTGTACGTGACTATACCGTACCGTGTGTAGGTATAAACGGTACCACGAATGCCAATCGCTTCTATATTTGGTAAATAATTAGTACTCAATTGGTACGAATTAGTACTCGAACAACAAAATTGCTGCCTTACCAGTTTTCGAAAAAATCGACTTTGAAGGTGGTCCGCCGGTAGTCAAGCTCCCTTCAGCAGGACCACCATGAGCGCCGAAAACGGTGCTACAGCTATTCTAAGTATACAAATAATTAGTACCCTTAAATGTGATTCATTTCGTTAAAAAATAAACAGAACTGTAACATTTGTATTTACCATGAACTCGCATTGTTCTTTCTTTCAATGTTGATTCCAAGTTAGAGAAGCTTGTCGCTTTCCTCAAACCTATATAAAAAAATTAGTAAGTACCCTGCAAGATAAAATTAGTACCCAAAATTCAAAGATAGTACTCCAGTAGTTTACGAGATATACCATGCCATTGATTGGTGGGGTGGCGGTAGTCACGGTGCCAAATTTTCATTTCAAGATTTCCCTATTAAAAACTCTGTGATTTATTTCCAAATTTATACAAAAATTAGTAGGTACTCCTAAAGAAGTTAAAGCGACCAAAAATTCAGATTCCTAAGTGTGGCATTTTAAGAGAATCTCCGCTTATAACCCGAGTAAATTAAGTTGTCAATGTTAATGAGCTACGAAGTTCTTGTTCTATCTTGAAGATTTTTTCTTTTTAATCGACTTCGTGTCTGTGATGTTGCAAACAGGACTTGCAGTCTCACAGGTGTGCAGTGCCGTCTGGAGTAACGTTAACGTGTAAAATAAATGTTATCTAAATAATTAGATATTATCAATTTGAAATAAATGTTACAACTAATTTGTATTTGGATTTGCTATGGTTGCGAAGATATTTAAAATCCTGGTGTCACTGACTCTGAAAGATATAGGGGTATAAAGGTGGCCGATCTGGATAGAGTCTCCCCAGCAGGGAAGCAGGGGTTTAATTAATGAGGTATAGTCCAAGAGCTAGATCGAAGAGTTCACGAAAAAATTCTTCGATCTAGCTCTTACTAATTGAACCCATTATATCTCCTAAATTAAGACTCGATTAAATCTGTGACTTGGCGACCGATTCTGACTAATTGGCGACAAAATATGGAAGAAAACAGATCTTCGCTAGGTGCTTTAGTTTTTGAGATATAAATGAGGCCCTGTTGGGGAGACTCTCTCCAGATCGGTCACCTATAAACCCTTATATCTTTTGAACCAGTGACCGACAAATTCTGATATTTGTCGACAAATTTCGACTAATTAGCGACTAGTTTTTTGTGTGTTATCAAAAAAAAATCCCTGATGATGGCCCTGCCAGTCAGTGACACGAAATCCTGCTGCAGTAACGTTTGCACGATTGCTGCATCTCGGAATTGACTAAACGGATGATTATAATTTTTGTACATAATTTGTTACGCAATAAAAGAATCCACAATAACGCACAGTTTTTAAGTTATTTTAGCAAATAGAAATATGTCCAATAAGCGCCCCAAAGCCTAACTTGAAACGTTATTACATAGGTAATTACTGCCTATAAATGGTACTGAAGTTTCATTAGTATCCTATACGTAATTAAAAAGTTATGATGAAACTTCAATTTGTTCCGGCCACGGCGCGCAGCTGAGTTATTTTACGACCGATTAACCGAGGTTCCTGTAGTAGTGGTAACTGGATTTTATATCAATAAATAGATATACAGTTCAATTATATACCCGTGAAATTTCAGACTTGTACACTAATTAATTAAGGAGATATTTAATCGAAAAACTTTTTATCAAAAAAAACCGACTTCAAAAAAAACACTACAAAGTGAAAAATAACTTTAATTTCGCAAGTCGGTGTCTTTGGATCTGTATTTTTTTTTACTGAGGTAACAAACATAAAAAATACAACCAAATTGAGAACCTCCTCCTTTTTTTGAAGTCGGTTAAAAATCCATTTAGCCGACTACGCCTAGGGTGAATTCTCGGACATACGATTCCGCGTATCCACCTTAAAGGCGTTTGTGCACTACAAGAAATTTCTGTCCGGCCAATCCGATTTTTACTCAACTCAACTCAACTCAAAGCATTTATTTCAATTAAACCAATACGGTTCCATACGCCGTGCCTTGGCGTAAATGTTTACACTAGTTTGTGAACTAAGTTAAAAAATCGGACTGTCGGACAGTAAAGTTCCTTGTAAGTAGTGCACACAAACGCCCTTAGGGTGGATAAACGGAATAACCGTTGTATGAACCAACAAACTCTACAGCCGCGAACTGCACTTTTTTGTTTTAAAATGAAATGCGCTGCGGCCCGGCGCGGCTTTATAATTATTTATAGCCGTATAAAGCAGTGCTATTCTGTAAAATTCTCACCGTGAAAACTTTGGTGAAGTGAGCGTGGAGTGAGCTGTCAATAGTGTCAATTCCTAGCAAAAACAAACTCACTTCACCTAAGTTTTCACAGTAAGATTTTTACAGAATCGACCGGCTGGTGATTTTTTTCTCAGCCAGTATGGATAAGTTGCAAAAGGTCATTGATGAAATCGCTGTATGGAACCGTGAGCTGACTATTATATAAAATAGAAGCGACATTAAACCCTATCTAAAAGAATGTATATTTTTGAAGATACATGTATAATATATCAAATAGCTCTATAGCGTCTTGATAAATAATTATATCTATGGCTATAGTGCCTTGATAAAAAATTCATTGTGCATAACTCCAGCTTACACAAATTTATCGGTTTAATAACTCATAGAGTATTTTGACCAGAAATTTGAAAATTTTGCTGCAAATGGCAGCTATTGTCTTATTTTTTGGGCTATACTTATTACATAATCATTATTAACCAGTAAATGGGTTGTGGAGGCGATAGGCAATCGCTCCATGTAAAATATTGGTATTCAGCTGCATCCGGTTAGACTGGAAGCCGACCCCAACATGAAAAGACAAAGGCTAAGCAGATGATACCTAATGATTACAATAATCATATCTTCTTTCGTTTGGAAGACATGACAAGCAGCTGGGATAACGTCACTCCAGCTTAATGTCCGTGACTACCGCCGGACCACCAACGCCAATCGCTTTCATATTTGGTAAATAATTAGTACTCAATTGGTACTAATTAGTACTAGAACCACAAAATTGGTACCTTAGTAGTTTTCGAGAAAATCGACTTTGAAGGTGGTCCGGCGGTAGTCACGCTCCCTTCAGCAGGACCACCAAGAGCGCCGAAAAAGGGGGCACGCTGCAGATATTCTAAGTATACAAATAATTAGTACCCATAAATGTGATTTATTACGTAATAAAAAACAGAACTGTAACATTTGTATTTACCAAGAAATCAACGATGATAACTTTCTCGCAATTGTTCAGCAGGACCACGATTTTGAATGATGATTCCAAGTTAGAGAAGCTTGAAGCTTCCGCTTCCGCAGCTTTGAAGCTTCCTCAAGCCTACATAGAAAATTAGTACACTGCAAGATAAAATTAGTACTTACCCAAAATTCGACACTAGTACTCCAGTAGTTTACGAGATATACCATGCCACTGGTGGGGTGGCGGTAGTCACGGTGCCAAATTTTCATTTCAAGATTTCCCTATTAAAAACTCTGTGATTTCTTCCCAAATTTATACAAAAATTAGTACTCCTAAAGAAGTTAAAGCGATCAAAAATTCAGATTCCCACGTTTTGTATTTTAAGAGAAATTAGCTTTCATTACTTTTCCATACTAAATCTTAGCGTAGGTATAACCCGACCAAATTAAGTTGTCAATGGCATTGAGCTGTTTAAGAGATGTACACTCGTGCACATAAATTTATGGATGTCGGAATAGTATTAACAATAGTTCAATATCTAAATTTTCATACAAACAGTGTATCTAAGAAAAAAAATAAAACACCACACAAAACAAAAACACAAAACTCACAAAATTGGTACCTTAGTAGTCTAAGGTACCAATTTTGTGGTTCGAGTACTAATTAGTACCAATTGAGTACTAATTATTTACCAAATATGAAAGCGATTGGCGTTGGTGGTCACACGCGTTTTTTTATCGTAGTTTCAACACTTTTTAAGTAGGTATTATCGTTCGTGTCACTGACTCTGGCAGGGCCACCATCAGGGATTTTAATTTTGATAACACAAAAAATTAGTCGCTAATTAGTCGAAATTTGTCGCCAAATACCAGAATTTGTCGGTCACTGGTTTAAAACATATAAGGGTTTATAGGTGGCCGATCTAGAGTCTCCCCAGCAGGGTCACATTTATATCTCAAAAACTAGGGCACCTAGTGAAGATGTGTTTTCTCCCATAATTTGTCGCCAAGTCACAGATCTGGAGAGTCTCCCCAGCAGGGCCACATTTGTATCTCAAAAACTAGGGCACCTAGCGAAGATGTTTTCTCCCGTAATTTGTCGCCAATTAGTCGCAATTTGTCGCCAAGTCACAGATATGATCAGGTCTTAGTTTAGGAGATATAATGAGTTCAATTAGTAAGGTATAGTCCAAGAGATAGATCGAAGAGTTCACGAAAACTCTTCGATCTAGCTCTTAGCTATTAATTAGCGACTAATTTTTTGTGTTATGGGTGAGGCCGAGTAAGTTTGCCGGTATCGCGGTTACGGACGGTTACGGATGGTTACGGATGGTTACGGACGGTTACGGATGGTAACGCGACAAATTGTAAAGCATGGTTTACATGCAATTAATTTAGGAGATGAAATGCATAACAACAAATACCATAAAAAAACATACTTTACGTAAAATGTTTAATAATCATTACTTAATTCTAGTAGGAGGATTTTTTAGTTACTATTAATTATTAACGTTTAAATAAGTTGTATTATAATTAAGAAGTATTTTTAATAATACTAAACTACCTTATTTAAAATCACTTTCAGTGGTAACTTTTTATATAAGGTCTATCTATTCATACACGAAATCTCTTAAGGTGAAAAATCATCTAGTTCCGAAACAGAGAAATAACCTCTTTTGGAAATAAGTTTTGGTGGGTTAATATGTCCTAATAAGTCATGCCAAGCATATAATAATTCATCTTTTCTGGTCGGCCATTTATTCGACGACTCATATTGATATATTCTTTTTTCTCCTTTTCTTTATTTGTTACTTCGTGTTTATTATTTTCTTGCAAAATAAATTCATCTTGCACTACATTTTCTTTGTTTCTTGCCTTTTTATTCCGATTGCGTTTAGCGCGTTCTTTATCTTTTCTTTTTATAAAATCATGCTTTTCAGGTTCTTGTAATTTAATTCTCTCTCTATACCTCTTCTGCTTTTCGGCGTTCGTTAAAGGCATCTGAAATAACGGTAAAAGTTAAATGCACATGCATTAAGCAGGTATCGTTTGGGGCATGCAGGTTTCCTCACGATAATTTCCTTCACCGTTCGAGAGCAATCGCATAAATGTAGGGACGTAATTTTTTGAAAACTCATTGATACAGACGACAGTATATCAAAGTATAAAGGTAATCGCGGAATTAAAAGCTACTTTGCAACTATTTACAGTACTGTACAGTGCAATGTACAGACGATGGATCAATCACCTGGCCCTGGGACCAGGTGGGTGATCATGTAAGCTCACCGTAATCAGATTGTACTCATTTGATACGGTCGATATCTATTTAATTGGTTGTGAAACCTAACCTATTCCCTATATACTCTATTGACCTTCATCGTGTAGTCATCGTAAACGATGGCCATTTTTCGGCCAATATCGTTCCTTTTGACAACCGATGAAACAGATATCGGCCTAATGAATACGATCTGATTACGATGAGCTTACATGCTCATCCCCATTTTTTCTAACGATTATACTTGTAAAAATACCGAATAATACCACATGGCTACGCATTTCACCCCTATTTTACAATAATTTACGGTATAAAAACATCGTAGCAATTAATAAAGTACGGCATTTCATCTCTACTACCGAATGCTCTCTATAGCTCTGCCAGAGCGCACCTAGTCACCTAAAGTGTGCAAGCGAAGCAAGCATGCAATTTCACATCGACAAATAAACCTTGAATTTGTGGAAAAAGTAGGTACCTACATAGTTTGGTAGGGACTGACGCACTCAGGCAGAAGGGGAAAAATATACTACCTACCTTTACGTAAATGTATCATGTAAACTAAGCTTTAGGTAACGGACGGTAACGAACGGTAACGGACGGTAACGGACTTCAGTTACGGACAGTAACGGACGCCTTTGCAAAACGGTTAATCTAACCTCACATTCTATTCTGTTGTTTTTTTGGCTAAATTATTGATAAATCCTTTACGTCTTACCATTACCCACATTAATTAAAGTAAAATATGATAATACATCCATTTACTTTGAAGAAAATCAGCTTTTGACACCCGAAAACCAATTGAACACACCGAAAGCACAAATACGACCTCACCTCACAACTTACAAAATGGCCGAATGAATTTGTCACCCTTTATGTCAAACAGTATTTGTGTTGGCGTTTGAAAAATAAATTAGATGTTGACACTTTCTATAGTAAAATCTGCCGAAAATGGTAACGGATGGCAAATGTAACGGACGCAAAATATTTGGAGACATACCTTTATTTTTGAATTATTTAATTCCAATATTTTAAATTTGTTTGCTATATCACAATTTTCGTATCCTACATGTATCAACCTATTACATAAACACAATACTTTGTGAACTACAATCTCATTATTTAAGTAAATTGCTTCTTCCGAATGCAAGGTGTCATGGAGACACGTAAATTTTGTATGGAACCAGAACGCGATGTTTTTAAGAATGCATGAAATTATTATGTAAAAACGTAAATATACCATTGTTTTTTTTTTATTTAATTAGGCGGATAAATATTAATTATGACAAACAAAAGTTTATGTTACGAATCGTCACCAATTTTTTTATTCATTGACACAAAGCTGGGGACATGATCAATTCTATGAAACCGGCAAAGTTACTCGGCCTTACCCTTATCAAAATTGAAATCCCTGATGGTGGCCCAGCCAGAGTCAGTGACACTTATCGTTCAGTTCTTTCCTTCCTTGTGCAGCTAGTATGCCTTATTTTTCTGACTATATTCCAAAACCCTAACCTCACTGGTTTGCCTGTATTGAATGAGGAAGCTGGGGTGACGTCACTCCAGCTAACTAAACGACTCATATTAACGAAGTTTTTGTGGCAGCCAAAGACTAAATGATAAATGATTTATTTTCTGTACGTAGGTTTGTACAAACACTTTGACTTTGACACGTCAATTATAATATTAATTAATTATATAACCACTTGTCTGCGCATAGTGCCCCGACGCTCGAAACTATTGGCATTTGGTCGCCTAGGCTTGGACACATCTAAAATGGTTACTAGTACCGTAGTACTAGTAACCATCCCAATTCCAAGTCCAATTTTTTATAACTTTTTATGCAATTACTTATAACGCATCAAAATGCCTTCATGCGCGGTGAAGTGGTGTGGGAAACATTCCAAGACATCTAGTTACAAAAAGAATGGCACAACTTTTTATCGGTAAGTAAAAAGTACGAAAAATTATGTTTGATTTAATCAGATTACGAGCCACCGCAGGGGTCTTTCTAAAATGTTCGCTGGGTAAACGAGCACATTTTTCAGTCGCGCGTTCTAATGCTTCTATCCCTTTCTTTCCCTTTGTATGTTTTCGTAAAAAATAGTGTTACCTTTAAATAGCTGAAAGTTGATACTTATCGAAAATAATAAAATTAAAATAAATACAATTTTTATTAAATTCACTTAAATACTGTATTAAAATTACTATCTACATTTAACCGATTACAAAAAAACCGGGCAAGAGCGAGTCGGACTTGCGCACTGAGGGTTCCGTAACATCCGGGTCTCTCGCGCAAACTATTCAGTTAAAAAAAAAATGATATTAGAAACCTCAATATCATTTTTGAAGACCTACCCATAGATACCCCACACGTATGGGGTTGATGACAAAAAAAATATTTGAGTTTCGGTTCTATGTATGGGGAACCCTAAAATGTTTCGTTTTTTTTTCTATTTTTGTGTGAAAATCTTAATGCGGTTCACAGAATACATCTACTTACCAAGTTTCAACAGTGTAGTACTTATAGTTTCGGAGAAAAGTGGCTGTGACATACGGACGGACAGACAGACAGACAGGCAGACAGACAGACAGACAAACGGACAGACAGACAGACAGACAGACATGACGAATCTATAAGGGTTCCGTTTTTGCCATTTGGCTACGGAACCCTAAAAAGGGAGGGAGGGGTGTTCAAATTTTTGAAGTGAAAATTTAGGCGCGTTGGGCATTTTTTAAGAGGCGATGGGGAAAAAACTATTGAAGTCGCGCCACTGCAACTGTTACCGTAACCGACACCGCTTCGGATGTCTTCGGCTGTCCGCGGGATGTACTCGGTTTTAATGTATATCCGATATGTCAGTGAGTGATGGCAAAGTATTCTGTTTTCACTTCTGTCTTCTTTTCTTTTCTCTCTCTCCTCAACCGGAACCGATCGGTCCAGGATAATTCTTATGTCGCTGGGACTCATCGGTCCCAGTGCAGTCGGGCGATTTTACACCCAATTATTACCAATCCTCTACTTCATAGTGAATTTGATAATGTTCCATTTCGACGGCGAAGTGCCGAATACCTCCTAACTGACAAAGTCAAAAATTTACACAAGCTGAAAAAAACGTTCAAAAATAGACACTTTGCGTTGGTTTAGTTGGGAGGTACAACCGCCAGCACATCAACCTACCCGAAACTGTCAAATTTTTCCAATCAACTTTGAACCTTGCTTTAGCGATAAAGTTGAAAATCTATCAAAGAAATTTGACAGATTGTAGTAGCTTGATGTGCTGGCGTCTGTTCGTATTTCAACATTTTAATTGAATGCTGTTGCAACTAAAAATACACTTAGGCGATTTCAATAAAACGCGAATAACGCTTTTAAATTCAAAACAATAAAAAAAGTGAATTTCTCAAGGCATTGGCACTTCGCCGTCGATTTGTTGTTTTGTATAGTAAATATTTTTCATTTTTTAGTTTTTGAGGGCGGTGGTCTTTGATGCAAAAAAGTGTTTTCATCTGTTTGTTTGACATAGGTACATGTCATGTTTTTGTGTTTTGAAATACAGATTATTTTATTTTATTATTATTTTTTCGGTTTTAATCTCTGATTGTGTATAATTTATTCCCGGATATTAATTTTCATCAATTTGAAATAGAATCATCATTTAATTGAATAAGCAAGATGCATAATTCAAAAATATGTAGACGCTCGTTTACCATTTTTTACAAAGAACAATCAGGACCCTAAAACTTATATTAGAAAAAAAATTACAAAATTAATTCATTTTAAAAATCAATACTAACAGGATAAGTACGTTTTTTTTTGTAATTGATTGATTTTGATTAAATATTATTTCTATGATTTTGAGGGTATTTTTCATGTTAAAATCATTTTTATCGATATCGACTATGATTTTAATAGAGGATATTTTTCATGTTAAAATCCTTTTTATCCACATCGACTATTTTCCCTTAATGAAAGTTCAGCAGCTCGTGTCACTGGTTCAAAAGATATAAGGGTTTATAGGTGTAGGTATAGTCCAAGAGCTAGATCGAAGTTTTTTCGTGAACTCTTCGATCTAGCTCTTGGACTATACCTATAAACCCTCTTTTGAACCAGTGACCGACAAATTCTGATATTTGGCGACTGATTCCGAATAATTGGCGATAAAATATGGGAGAAAACAGATCTTCGCTAGGTGGGAGTCTCTCCAGATCGGCCACCTATAAACCCTTATATCTTTTGAACCAGTGACCGACAAATTCTGATATTTGGCGACAAATTTCGACAATTTTTTTGTGTTATCAAAATTTAAATCCCTAATGGTGGCTCTGCCAGAGTCAGTGACACGAACAGCTCTAACTATAAGCATACCTACAAGAACTGACCAATTGCAGCCGCGCGTTCTTCCTCGTCCCCCGGCCCGCGGAAGCGAGTAGTGTGCTTTGAAGGGATCGGCCTTAAGCTCTCTAGTGGTTATATTCTCTTTGGCAGCTAAATATTGGCATAGGTAGAATTATTCTATCACATATGAGGAAGCCGGAGTTATGCACATAAAATTCAACCTGTATGCTGTAGGTACTAAAATATTTAAATTATATAAAAACAATACATAGGAGATCGATCAATCTGAAGCTGGCGTTTGTTCGAGTCCATGTAGGTATATACATAGTTAATATTAGTTACTATGGGTTGCTTTCACAAATGTTTTAACTACAAATTAAAACCACGTTTATTTACAAAAACCTCAAACAGAGATTTATTTTATATTTTTTTTATAAAATTTATAATATAATAAATAACGTGTGTTGTTACTAATATTTCTTGTTGAATATACATTTCTATGGAATATAAAAGTACTATTTTTTCTATTTTTTTAGAATTATTTTGAAAGGCTAGGAATTTATTGCTTTAGTATTAGTTTTACATTGTGGTGTTCATTAATAGGAATACTCAGTAAACATTAGCTTTTTTTAAAAAGTTTATTTACATAACATACATAGTAACTGACAAGAGTAGCTAATAAGTAATAAAAACTCAGCAGCGGAGACAGTAAAGTTAAGAGAAATTAACATGCAAAGGACGGAGTGCGAAGCGTGCCATCCAAGGCGAAGGCGTCTGTGCGCTCTCGCCCGCACTACTCGCCGCGCATCTCGCGCCCTACCAACTGAATTCACGAAAGATTTGAGACAGATATCACTGCTTACTGAGTTACAGTTAACTATTCAAATTAAAACTAAATAAAAATATCTATTAAATTAAAAGTCACATGGTATAGATTAATTTCGGCTTTTAAAATGGTAAATTTAAATGATGAAATTAAAACTTACTGAATATTAAAAAAATGAAATTAAAATAATTGAGAGCATTTTAAATTGGAGCTAATCATCATGTAATTAAACTTTTTTGTAACTATTTTCTATATAATTGCAATTGGTGTAAATAGTTATTAATCATTCTACTTTTCGGGCGCTTGGTTAAGTATCATTATTAACAATTTCTGGAATTGGAGTTGTGTTTTATATAAATTCTACTGTTTGCAGTGGCGAATTTCATAAGACGAATCAAACAACCCAATCGCCATAACATGATATTCACAAAAATAACGTTCATGATTAACAAGACACCAACAATCTGACATTTGGGACGCCCAGTAGAAAAATCCGCCACTACGTTCAACTCTTTCAACTCCAAAATTAGCTATTTTATTACCTATAGAATTATATGATTTAAGTAAATAATTAGATTCATATATTAACTATCAGTTTTATGTTTATAAACAAAAACTTGAACAGGAAACATATTTCTCTAAACAGTGACTTCACTAGTAGTAAGACTATTATAAGCTTTAACCCAATGAAAGCATCCAAATGTATCTTTCTATTAGACCAGAATATACAGTTAATTTTTTTTAAATAATGTTCGCAAAGATGTTCAAAGCGTACAAGTTATGCATCAAGAGCTTAAGGTAGGCTAATCTCGCAAGGAAACTCATGTAAAATGTTTAATTTGCCAGAGATTAATTACTTTCTCTGCTGACAAGATTGGCATTTTATATAATACATTTAAAAAAAATAATCCTCAGTATAGGCAAAACCATTAATTGACTTTTTACATTAAAAAGTCAACTTGTAACCATGTATATTTGTATTTCTAGAATTAACATTATAAACAATAAAAACATTTAAATAAATATTTATTAAAAACCAATATTAAAGATGTTATTGCGAATCTTGAAAACAGAGAATATTGGGTGTACCTTGACAACACTCGCGTAATAATTATCGGTTACAACATGCATATTTAAATTATTATATTATTGTGGACTTGTATAATGATAAAAACCAGACTACTTAATTCTGTGATTTCATAATTGATAAAACTATTTTAACCATAAAATAATGATTATATAATCAATCAATGACCATAATTAATATGTCCCTCAGAAATTACACCCATTCAAAATAAATGTGGCGCATTTCACCAATTAGGTACGATACTGAGTCACACATTAAAATTTTGAAGCAAATTCAATTTAAGATCTTGATAAATAACTATCGCGTTAAAAAATATTATACAACTTTTTTCTAGCTTCTGTTAGGTTAAGCATTATCATAATAATAATATAATCTATGAGTTCCATTTAGGATGATTCTAATATATAAAAATATAGAAGACATTGAATGCAGATGTTGCGTCAGGCGTGGCTGCGATCAGCACGGGTGCGATCACCGGCGCGAAGAGCGGCGGCAGCGCGACCGCGTGGCGCGGCGCTCGTCAGTCCTCGCTGCACGAGTCCTCGTTGTCGGCCTCCTTAATGTTCGTAAAGAACGAAACCAACGCCTTCATCATTACACCTACGAACAGAAAGTTACCAGCGTTTAAGTTTATCGCCATATTTCTTCTAGTTATAGTTGAAGAAGCAAAGAAATCAAAATTTACCTTTTCCCTCTGGCTCCTTTTCAGACTCCTCCCATGCAATAAACCCATCTAATGAAATTATGTATTGTTCATGCAGATATTGGAATATCTCTAAAGTTAAACCTGTAACAAGAAACAATTCAGTCAGTTTCCACCTTAAGTAGTTTTGGTTAAGAGCGGTTCTCCATTACTTTCTTATCAGTCCAGGTTCGATAGTTTAGTTTTCGTTGCAGTGGACAAGCATGTATACTAACTATTTATTACTACATCATACCAATTACACATAGTTGTTGAATCCGAGTAGGAAGAGACGACATAAGCAGAAGTCACATGAAAAACATTTGACAAAATATGAGGAATTATCGCAGATCAGCAGAATAATCAGTTTGAAGTATATTGCTAATCCATTGCCCCTTTGGTAAACGAATGTCACAATCAATGTTTTTGAACTGACAAAAAGAAACCCATTGCTAATGAGTGTTTTACGCAATCAACCTGCAGATTCGATTTTTGTTGGTAATTTATCAGTTGTAACAGTTGAGTTCGTAACTGGCTTACGGGTAGTAAAGCAGTTACGAGGTCGACTTGTTTGAAGTCTCTTCTGCGTCATAAAACGCGTCACAAAGCGTAGGTAAACATTTTGTGAGATTGTTTTCTGAAATGTATAGCTATAAGATGGCCGCATTCGATTTGAGCCACGGGCCAAAAGATCTTAAAAGTATCCTTAAAGTGCGTACAAACCCAGAATTAATAAAATTACACCCACACAACCCTTACCCACCCATCATCAAACACGGCAACAACAAAACACATTTTGCGCTTTTACGTCCTGCTATAGGGGTACCTCTGCCGAATCCTTAGGGGAATGCAGGAGTGACGTTATGTTAATTTAGTTATTTCTTGACTTGAAATACTGCAACTTTGGCGTATTTTTCGAGTTGTCTACAAACGTTATTAGGTCATCATAGGACTTATACTTTGGTCAATAATCTAAATCCAATCTACATTAGGTATTAAGCTAACTTTAGATTTCTTTAATGAATTGATTAAAAAATATAATAAGCGGCCGACTGTTGCGAGCCAACTTATTAAACACTAATCTATTTAATTAAATTTATTATTATATTAACCTTGCGGATGTTCCAGCCTACGTATAAGCTGTTGTATGCCGAACAGACAGCTCGCCTCTCTCGACTGTTTTGTCTCGCCGAATTCATGTATGAGACTCGCATACTTATTCATGCGGTCTTGGTTGAAGTGTGGTACATCGCGTCCTTCAGGCCCGAAAAGCGCATGTTCGCATATAGCTTGAATTAGTGCTCGCATAAACCAATCCTCATTCGTAGAGTTACCAATCTTATCCTGTGGAATCACATCAAAGGGAAATGATTACTAATTCATATTCACATAAATTGTTATTGTTTATAAACGATAATAATTTCATTGCACTCGATGCTTTAATGTTTCTTACCTGTATCCATCCCTTAATACATTCACAAGTCTCATCAGCATTCATAAGTTGAATTAATTTGGTTTGAGTTTGAGCTGGTGTTAAGATTTTCTTTGTTTCTTCGCTAACCTTACAATCTCCTTCCAAAAATTCAAACTTATTATCTTCCAACCACGCTGTCACCTGAAATCAAAATTAATTTTAGTATAGAATAATATACACGTAAAGCAAATAAAAATTACGAGATAGGTATAGAAAATGAGGTGCTTACAAGTTTTTCGTCCATCCATTGTTTAATTTGAAGACCAGACTCTTGCCATTTGCTTTTTACAAAGGAAGGTCCCATACTTTCTTTTAGGTCTCTAATCACTGCTTTCAAAAACAGATGCCCATGTTTCGCAGAAATTATGCTTTCAGAAAGCCTAAATAGCTGTACAAACGTGATATGCTGAAAATAAATATAGTGATTATTTTAAAGACCATAAATTATTTAAGTATTATTAAAAAGTCATATAACAAATTAATATATTTACCTTCTTTTCGATGTGTGGTGCAATTATCTTTCCTAAATTATCATACAACATAGGAATATCAATGTAAAGATCAGGCGCGAATTCTAATATGTCTTTGATGCCGGCTACAAAATTCTCAGGGGAGATGGTGTTTGATGCCACTAAACTCAGCAACGCCTTTGAAATGAAAGGAATCGCCTTTGCTGACCTAGAAAAAATTGTGATGGATATATTATATTATATCTGTATATTAAATAGCTAAATATACAAAGTTTTGTAAAATAATACTGTGCTTACTTTTCTACAGCAATATTGAGTATTTCATTAACTACAGCAGCATGGTACTGGGCTGTGTACAGTTGCTTGACTTCAGCTACCATTTCAACATCATCTGAGTTAATGATGCAGAGGTCTATCATAGACTTGATCGACTTCTTCTTAGGCTCCGGGAGTGGTTCCTGAGGAACGGCAGCGGGTGCCGTTACGGGCGCTGGGGCCTCGTTGGCGACCGGCGGCGTGGTCGGCGCCGCACTCGTGCTGCGCGTACCGGAGTTGGAGCGAGCTACGCCCACCGAACCGGAGCGGCTGCTACTTCCACTTGCTGCTGTAATTTAAATTACAGTACATTGTCGTTTTAAAATCTATTTAAATCATACTTATACACAATGAACGGTTAACACGTGGAGTGAAACTACACCGCACAGTAGGTATGATAAATCCTCAAAAAACGGACATCACTTTTATATTATATTAATCGAAAATATGAACTATTTTGAATGCGAGAGTAGAACTCCCGGATCTTGAATATGCTCTAAAAAAGGGTTATAATTTTTTTTTTTTTTGTTATTTCCAGATAAACTCAAAAATGAACGATGTCATGAAAATATTTGAACATTTGTTTGTGAACTTTATTGACATTCTAAGCAAGGTATTATTTATATAGACAAAACAGAAAAGATTTCACTATAATCCATACTAATATTATAAATTCGAATGTAACTCTGTCTGTCTGTCTGTATGTTACCTTTTCACGCCTAAGCCAATGAACGGATTTCGAAAAAATTTGGCAGATAGATTGCATCCCAGCACGCGTAGCATGAACACTTCTGTCTACGAAGAGTAGACACATTGCTTTCTATACAAAGTGACATTTCTTTTCTTCTCGAAATCTTTCTACAATCTGTCATTTTGTCTTTCGTTTCCAACGATCTTTGTCTAAGTCCTTTTTTATGTAGACTATTTCAGAAGAAAGTTTTCTATCCCAAATGTCAAAATCACACTGACAACTGTCAGTTGTCTAAGAAGGTAGTGAAGAGATTTTGTAATCGCTAAAGACAGTAGAAAACTTTCTACTCGACGGCCACAAAGTATATAATTATGGTTATCTACAAAATCCCACGAAAAGAAATACAAAATTCCCAAAATTCCAATGGCTTTCGTTCCAATTAAACGTGCTTTCCGAGGCACGGAGGGGTCTCGGTATGTAAAGATGGTCACCCATCCACGGACCAACCGCGGCAAGCTTAGCTTAACCTGATCGATCAACTTGTGCGGCTGTTATTATTTGGGTACGTACCCCTCCTTATAATGTGACTTAATATCAGTAAAAATTAAGAATCAAAAAGAAAAAAAAAAATCGTATGTCAAAACAAAGAATTCCGAGTCGAATTAAGGAAAAGAGTGAATTTCGTAAAAAGTGCAGTTGACTCTTTCTACTTTGCTGCCGTCGTACTGTCTACACGGAACGTCATCTTTGTCTACTCTTCCGTCGACAAACCGGTACTCATGCTACGCGTGCAGGGAAGGACATAGGATAGTTTTTACCCCGATATTTCTACGGGTTCGGCTCTGCTAGTAGAAAAATAAAATATGCCTGATTTTATCTTTATTCCTTTTTATTTTTTTCTCTCGGATATCTTTTGTCAGTAGCACCTAATATTTATCTTAAAATATTCTACAGAACTGTACTGTACTGTAAAATGTCACTCTCAGAACACAGAAAATACAATAAATAATTTCTGTTGAGACTATAACCTGACGAGGGCGGACCTCTTCCCTATACCTTTAGCAGGAAAATATAAATTATGTAAATAAATGTATATAAAATATTTTTATACCAAACGGTTTTATATTACAATACATTAAACGAACAAACATACACGTGAAAAAAATAAACTTTACAAAGTATACCGACAAAATTGCTCTTAGTGGCTGCTAAGAGCAATTTTTGAATTTCACAATATTATTTCATGCCAAGAAAACTTTTTATGCCATTAAATTACTTATGGGTACCACTATACCTACTGTTTACTTATGAATAATACTTACTTCATTTTAAGAATTTAAAAAATTAAAATGTTTTTTTTCCAGATTTTTGATTTGTTAAAACCCTAACAACAAAAAAACGAAACTCGAAAAATCAGAATTCCTTTGTGTTAAGCATCTGATGTTTTACAGGCAGGTTATAATAACACTAAACAATAATGTGTGTGAAAACAAAATGGTAACTACCTTGTAAAACTTGCGCAATAAAATAATTTCAAAATTACAGAAAAAATTACGTAGCTTGCTTTAAATGACATAATTTTTTATTGTTTCTATAAAAAGCTGATATTTGGCTTTATCACATACTATAATTAAAACATAAAAACGTTGCATTCATAATAAGTTATAACAATTATTTTAATTTCTTTGGATAACCAGAATAAAATATTTAAAAAATATAGCTCTGGTTCTAAGCTGAATTGGTTTCTGGGAGTTCTCTAACATTCAAAACAGTGTATTATAAATGAAGAATAAAAAAGCGATGTCCGTTTTTCGAGGCATTTATCATACTTGTGCACTGTACACAAGACACAATAGAAGTTTTAATGTTATCACGTCTAAAATATGCGTTTAGTCCAGCGTTAAACGAGAGAAATACCCAAGTAGCACATTAGTAAATTTTGCAACTTATAGCTTTAAGTTGCAAATGAGTGGTTTAACAGTGTTTGATAAAACTTATGGCTTCAAACAGTACTCAAATTTGTATATGAGTACCTCATATCACTTGTTGTTGCTTAATAATGTATTGTTTCTACTTTATTTCTTATGGTTGCATAAAGTCGATTTTGTTAATTAAAGTTGAAAACAGGTTTTAATTGTTACTGATTTAGAAGCAACAGTTACATATAAGGCCTTAAACATACCCTTATTTCTGTACTCAATATGCCACTCCAACGTGTAACTAAGTTTCAATAGGAGGTTCTTGAAAAACAAAAGCAGCTATTTCCACTTATTTAAAACTACTAATGATCCTACAAGTTCCAAAAATACATAATTGTTATCTATTACTTAAGTCACATAGTCACGCATCACTGTGTTACAAATAAGAAATTTTTAGACCTTACAGGTCCAAATAGAGAACAAATAAGTGAAAATAATAACTATGAAATCCCTTACAACATCACCATGTTTAGAAAATGGAGTCCTTAAAAATGTTTTGTATTGAAGTGTTTTATCACACTGCGCATAATTACAAAGAAACCGTACTGTATAAATTCACAGTAAAAAAAAAAATCGCATGGATTTTGTGCTATAAATCAAGCTTGCATTATGTGAAGTACACTTGAAGTTTTATCAAATAGACGTAATCCAAAATTATAATGGCTGATCACAAAATAAATTCAAAGAACTTGACTTATCGCCACTCAAAACTGATCGTGAGAACTCCTGTGGATTCCTTTGGAACCAAAATTAGACTGCAATTTTGCATAAGGCTCCCCGTGGTTCTACAATGTTTGCATAAGGGCTCTCTGCACCTTTATGGAACTTAATCATGGCTTTATGTCACCCAAGTTTACAAACAAATTTATGATAGAGCTATTTTACCACCAAGTTGTGCTACTTGGGAATGTATGACTGTCAAGTCGGCATTTTGGCAAATACAATTAAGAGCGGGGCGGAACAAACCGTGGCTTGCCGCCGCGTGACTAGCAACTGCAGTATTTTTAAAATAAACTTAAATGTTAAAATTAAAACGCAATTTCATAAACTTACTGAAGTCACCTCTGGAGTTGAATGTGGACCTTTCGATAGATGCTCCCTTTGAATAATTAGGGGTCATATCTCTGTTAGCTGAAAAACAACCAATACATTTCAAAAACTTGTTAACACTATAATTATCATAAAATTAAATTATAAATATAAGCATTTATAAAAGTAATGTTAAACCATTTTAGATTATATTTAGTAGGTTACTTTAATTGTGTATTTTACCCGAAATGTAAGAATGAGAACCCAAAACTACTTGCTAAACCAAAAAAAGCTACTTGTTTGGTCTCAAGCTTATACAGGATTATTGGTAAAACATTAACAACTCAAGAGGTCATTGTACTCATCATTATGAACAACTTTTACTATGGGACCAAACCTGAAATCGCGAAAAAAAAATCTGCTGTTCCCTACATTTATGTTCGTATATATCGTCGTCCCATAGTAAAAGTTGTTCATAATGATGAACTTAAGAGGTTGTTAATGTTTTACTAATAACCCTGTATACTACTTACTTCTATTAAAGGTTTGGCAGGTGAAATGAAAATCATGGTTGGAATAGAAATATGATCCTCAAAACCTACCAAATCACTCCTTAAATAGTATAATACATTTGTTTTATTGCTGTTTAAGTAACTAAGTAGTGTGTAGTGTTAGTTAGTAAGTACTTGCCTCTAAGTGATGTAGGATCAGTTTGTACATTCTCTAGAACACTGTACATATTTTTGCTGATGCTGATCATGGAATTACTACTCGCCTGTGCAGTATTCTTTGTACCTGAGCCATGGTTCCAGGCTGAATTATGTGGAGCCAATTTGATATTGTTCAGATTCTAAAACAGAAAGTTATGGTATCAATAACATAATGTAAGGCCATTAAGGCGTTACACACGTAATAATAAAATTTACTATATATGACATTACGAAGTTATGATCTCGACAGAGTTTATTGATTGAGAGATTGAAGTTCATGGGTGGAGCTATGACGTCATGTTGTTTTTTCTCACATTGATGACTGGCAATGTGATTAAAAAACAAGAAAGTGATCAGCTGCTAAAAGCAGCTTTCCTTTCGGTTTTTTATACAATGTAATAATTTAGATACACATATAATTCAAATCAGAAAAAGCAATTAGTCAAAGCTTCATTTGATCTTCTTCTCAGCTTAGCGCTTGATAGAGGTCGTGGTCACGATGAACTGTGTCCAATCGCAGGTGTAGTCGTTTTCCGCCCTACGATCTCCCTCCATCTGTTAGATGACAGTCTGGCGCAGTCATTAACAGAGCCTCCAACCGCGGATTTTATTTGAACGGTCCACCTCACCGGTGACCTGTGCATGGTCTATTACCTTCCTCTCTGCCCTGCAACACTAGACGCTCTATGACTCTATGGAGTTGTGCCGCCTGAAGTCACGATCAAAAAATTTCAGTGTTCGAGACTACTAGTGCTGATAGACGCTGTTTGATGCAAAGTTCTTGGAATGTGGTAACATTTGTGCGGAATTCCGTCCTTGATACCCCCAGCATTCTTCTCCAGCGCCACATTTCTAGAGCATCTACTTCGTTTCTTATCCAGTTCACGTACAGACTACGTCTCAGCTCCGTACAGGAATACAAGTGTACGGACTAGCCTGATCTTTGTAGCCTTAGTTATGTTGAGATTCTTCCATACTTTTACAAATGTGTCACAGCCATACACCGTCCCACCTCTTCCACGTAGCTGCCATTGTTTGCAATAATAACACCAAGTTTATAAGTAGGACTGAACTACATCGCAGTTCGCAATTTGTGTCACGTCTGGCGAGAAGTTGTTCCTAAGGTCGACAATCATCATCTTGGTCTTACTCCGATTAATCCTTAATGCAAATGTCAGACAAGAAACAAGACGTTGTCTCATCAGCGTAGGTTCGCAATTTTGTAACTACCAATCGCATCACCATCACCGAGGGTGACTCACACAGTGCGCTCCATTTAGGTGTTCGAGCTGCTGCCAGTGAACGTTATCAGCAGTAATCGGAATAGCTAATTCGAGCTATCTCTAACATCATTTCTCGGAATTTTAAATTTATCAAGAAGTTTAATAAAGAAAATCGTATTAGTTAAAGCTTGTTAGACATTGAAACAATATTATTACCTACCCAACCTGTTTGCGTAAGTTTAGGAATAATCCATTCTTATGCTTGTGAACCTAGTTTTATCCATGTTCAGTCAGATATTACCCATGACATTATACAAACACACAAATACAGCCCAGCAGTTTATAGTAATATACAGAGTGAATTTTCCAAGTAGGCGTGGATAGCCAATTCCGAAGCTATGAGGAATAGCGAAAAGTATTCAAAGGAGTCTCGGGCTCGAGTTTGATGAAAACCAAAACTGCATCATTGGAATTTTGAAAAATCAATATTTCTAGCCAGGAATCGAACCCGTTGATTTTGAAAAAAAGAACACTGTATTATTACACCTTTCGATAGTGTCGCTAATAAGGATCGAATTCTGGGAAATAATGACATACAGCCTACTTAAGGAAAATGTTGGATTTCAATAAACTGCTTCTTATTTTTAAAGTATTCATACCTACATTACCTGCCGGTCGATTCTTTATGTACTTTTCGCTATTCCTCGTAGTTTTGGATTTGGCCATTCACGCCCACTTGAAAAATTCACCCTGTATTTATAGTTGTGACGCATAAATATATTACTTACTATAAACTGCTGGGCAATTACATCTGATTGCATGATTCAACCATTAATTTATGACTTGCAAATATAATATGTGATAATTTGTGTATAATATAATATAATTTTCTGTCATTCGTGGACTTTGGCAGTTGTTTTGGGTAGCCAGAAGCCCGAAAGTCTGACAACCAGTCTTACCAAGGGGTATCGTATTACCCAGTAACTGTGTTGTGGAGGTCAGATAGGCAATCGTTCCATGTAAAATACTGGTATTCAGCTGCATCCGGTTAGACTGGAAGCCGACCCTAACATTATTGGGAAAAGGCTAGGCAGATGATGAAATATATGTGATAATTTGTGAAAGGTCAACACAAATATGTGAAATCGACATCACCAAAACTAAATCAAAATAAATGTGAAATTATTAAACAAATTCTTACACCAGCGATTTGTGATTGTCGACATAACATTTAACATTCACTAATTTCGGACATTATTATACACATTAAAATCTATATTATCTATCTCTCTGCCAAATTTTATCGAAATCCGTTCAGTTGTTACGTTACCTTTTCACGCCTAAACCAAGGCGTGAAAAGGTAACATACAGACAGAGTTACTTTCGAATTTATAAAATTAGTATGGAAGTATGGATAAAACAAAGTCGGGTTAGTTAGACCATTTATAACTCAAGAACAGTTGGACTGATTTTTATAATATTTGATTTGTTGGATTTATCTCCGCCCTGAATAGCAGAATAACTACTATTAAATCATGGGAAAAAAAAATTATGAAGACAATTCATATTCACATACATTTTGCATGGAACAGCTTTTTTCATGATATCTCGAGAACGGATTGACTGATTTCGATGGCAGTACGAAGTTCGCCGGGTCAGCTAGTATATAATAAATTATCATTACCCTACCATTTTTGTTACAGCATAGAACAGTACAACTTTTTGTTCCATAAACGTTTACCGTCATTTTAGTGTTCACTTATTTCCTATCCAAAACAATCTTTCATAAAATCCGTGCATCATTTTGACGAGAGATAAGCATACCTTTTGGGTTACAGCCTTAAGTTTCAGTGTGTCTACTGGGTAGTTGGCCCGGGATGATTTCCAAGTATTATCAATAAACGAATTGTTTGCATTCTGTCTACGACTGTCGCCTCGCTTGCCACGGCCGCCTTCATCGCGGCGGAATCCCCCACCCATTGGGCTAGCATTCATTAACTAAAAGAGAAAGTAAATTTATTTAGACATGACAGTATAACAGATAAGGTCTTTAAGTTTTTTTACACATATTATGTGTGACTCTCATTATTATTTATGTTGTAAGTACTTGCTTATTTAAAATAGATTTATCTGTAGTTTCTTTAACTGAAATTACCTCAATATGACGCTGCTGTTGCTCAGCTTCTTTTTGAATTTGATCCATCATTTTAGGTTGTGAATCAATAACAGTCTTAGCCACCCATTTGCGTTTCCTGAGTTCAATTACATCTTGAAGCATGAACCTGTTCAACAACATTCGTGTTTATTTATTGAATAAAAGTATGGAATGAATATATGAATTTCTTTTGTTGAAACTAACCGAACACGGCTGCTTATTTTATTGGACTTGCGATCAACAATATCTTGCATTTTCTTGAAAATGTTATCAAGTTGGCCATGAACTTCATTTTCAACTTGCTCTCCAATTGTGGTAAGCAACTTGCAGAGACACTCAAGCTTTTCTTCTTCAACTTTTTCGATCAGATACTTCATGCAATAATCCATGATTTTAGACGTCAACATTTTTAATTTATACAGCTCACCTGCAACAATCATGTACAGAAATGTAATTGCAAGAAAATTACAAAAAAACTGGCCCAATTTTGTTTCTTTTAAAAACTAGTAACGATCGCGCAAACATATTCGCGTATTGCCATAAATATAATTAAAACACAAGATAAAAAACATGTCGCATTAGCAAATACTGTTGTCGTAAGAGCCGTAACAGGTATATCGACTGTTTTGCAACAATAAAACAATTTTAGCTAAGCTGGCTTAATTTTCAATAAAATTCAAATTGAATAGAACCACCACCTGGGTGGACTACTTCCGCCTAATCCATCGGAAAAAGCAGGCGCAACGTTTATGTTGGAGCAATAGATTAGTTTTAATGCTTATTTATTCATGATATTCGCAAATAGTAAACGTGAAATAAAGTCTTTCGCTGGAGCAGTTGGGCAGAAATTGAGCATTATGATTTACAGACAAAATTTGGATACAATTAGGCTTATGTGCGAATAAAAAACATACAAAAGAAGTAACAATAAAATTAAAGTGTATCTTTAATTTATAAAAACATTACAAACAACAATTTCAATAACATGTTTTCAATTCATTTTTAAAAACATAATGAAATTAATAAACAAATTGAAATTGATTATTCTTTCAGAAAATCAAACAACTGTTAAAAAAAAGAATGATCACATTCAAACTTACCAATAAATCTCACATTTCCCACAGACCTCATTCTAAGACGTCTATTTTCTTCAAGTATCATAAGAGTCAGCTCCTTCTTCCTGGCCTGAAATTGTTTTAAGTTAATTGATATTGTTTCATGTTTCAATTCGAGAAATGTATAGAATTATTGTCATTATAACTCACAGGGTCAGTACAGGCAGCAAGCTCACTTTCGTATTTCAATATTTGCTCATCCACTTTATGAGTCTCAAATTGATTTTGGCATTTGTTGATAATAAGCGCTCTGAAATTGACACATTTGTCAGGTGATGTTGGGTTGTCAGCAGGTACCTGTAGAATACACACAATAATCACATAAATGTTTATACAGCCCAAGTAATGTTTGTCTAATGATCAGTATAACCAGGTTTTTTATATAGTACCTTTAGGACAGACAACTTGTTACACATGGCAGCATAAGCTTCAGAAAAGTTAGGCTCATCAATGGCTTTCTCAAACACTAAATCAATTACACCTTCTAGGCGCTTCTGATTGTTGATATCCAAAGTTTTCACTCTGTCCAAAAGAGTATCAAACTTCTGTGGCGTTAGCTTGTTTAAAATACCCCTGAACTTCTTGTAGAGCTCCTGAAAGAATTAAATTGTAAGAATTACAAAAAAGAACAGGAACAATAGATGTCACCTATCATAAAAATTACATTTCAATGTAATGCGGACTAGATTTTGTACTATACATAAAAAATGATACAGGTCTAGGTGGATGCCAAACACAACCAGCTTAATCTTTAAATTTAAGGTATCAAGTTATTTCATCTATCTCGAAATTAAATCCACACTGCTGGTTTCAGAAAAGTGTTGGGGCTGCAACAAGCGGCGGGCGGCTTATTCAAGAGCCACAAAAAGAAAACGATAGCTAAGAATTAGGGACAGTATCACTATTGGTATCAAGCACAGAGGTTCATTAACCTCTAGCTGCAATAAACCTTGAAAAAAAAGTGTTATGAAGTAATTAATATGTCGCTTACTAAATCTTTTAGTTTATTTTAATAAGAATTGTTTTCTTTGTTAACCTGCTTTCACCTTTAAATATTTTTTCATATTTATACCAGCGTTCAGCACATTAAATTACAAGCCATCTTCTACATCATGTGACACACCTCGATTTAGCACAGTATACAATACAATTTTAATGTCTAGGGGTAATATGAAATTAATCTTTCACAATAAACTCTTATTTTGTGACTATTTACTTACTCTCAGTTGAAGGTCAAATAAAAGTTATAATAACCAAACCTACAATATACTAGACAATCAGATATTGATTACATGACCTTGCATCGCGGCACTCACTACAAGTTGCGGGAAGATAAAGGGATCAGTAAGAAGAAATCAATCCTTTGACTTAAGCTAAGTCGATACACAACAGACATCATCATTTACTCTTATAATTAAATTAAAATGGGTTTACCTGTGTCCTGAATTCTTCTTCATTGATAGAATCTTTACGGAATCTAGTAGGCTTCCATGCAGAATCTACTTCATTAAGTTTGACTTCCTCCCTCAACGACAATGACACATGGATAACTGGTTTATGTGGGCTGTTACCACTTGGACTTGGGGTCAGTTTCACACTTCCTTTACCTGTGTAAAAAGAATGGTTTTAATAATATATTTCAAAGTCAAATATAGAAATTATGATCACTGAGATACAAAACGAAACATATTACCAGTTGGTGCTGTATTTCTTGAATCTTTCTTAGTTTCTCGAGGAGTGTTATTTCTGGATCCCATACCAGGACTCTTAGCGAATGGGGGAAATAGAGAATCATTTATAGGTCTCGAAATAGGCGTGAAAGGTTGTTGCTCCTGCATCGGAGTAGTCTGGAAAATAAGCAATGAAGTATAAATCACATTCTAATTGTTATATAAATTACATAATTATATAACAGAATAATGACGATACCCTAATGACATTGCAATGTTCCAATAAAGGAACATTAGGCTTGTTCTTCGAAAGTGGATCTTCCTTTATTTGCTTGAGCAAATCAATATCATAGCACTTTTTGCCAGCAGTATTAAGTGGAGACCATTGATCTGAAAATATAAGTACATATCATGTTTAAAAAACTGATAATGTAGATTATTAAGCTCAATAAATTAAAACTTGACAAACCTTCACTATATTTGTATTTGGGCACAAAAATTTGTGGTGTTGTCTGTTGCTCAATGTTTGAAGTGTCCTCTGGCTCAGGTTTAGGAGTAGTCATCTCATCAGCAGGCTCAGTTTTATCTTGTTCTACATTAACTACTTTATCAGTCTCATTTTTACCATTTTCATATGACTCGGCTTCTTTAACATTTGACTCATTATTAGCCATTTTGTTAGCAGATTTTTTATTAGCGTTCTTGGTATTCTTTAAAACTTTTTCATTTTTATTGATATCTTCCTTAACAGTCTCAGTTTTAGTCGTATCAGTAGTGTTTCCATTGGCAGTATCTGAATCTAACACAGGAAAACAATGATGAGATTTGTTTTAAACTTCTTAAGGAAATACCTCTACTACGTAGTCATGCAAGGTTTTAGAAAACTTATAAAAATGTCAGTAGTACGGGCACATGTTTTACCTATTCTTGATGGTTATTGGCGACACAATGACTTGCTATTTAAAAAATAGTTGACTGAAGAGTTTAAACGAAAATTAAATGTCTCTATCAGTTAATGGTGACAATTGAAATAGTTTTCCAAGCAGTTTGAAGTCCTATTACTATACTTTTATGCCATGGCATGAATAATATAGTAAATCTCTGAAATGCCATTGGGGATCAAATTCCATTTTACTTGTAAAGTATTTTTCCTTGATGCAAATGGCATTTAATTACAAAATATAAATGTATACCCTCTTGGCATCTTGACGTATGTAAAGTCTGCTGAGTTGGCACTGTTCAAACACAAAGCCTCTGGGTATATTGATAAAAAAAATATTATTAACATGTCAGGTTTACATAGTCAATTCGGCTGGGCAACAAACAGTGTCAAAATAGTTATATTTATTCGCGAACATTTCTTAATAAGAGAAATCAGTTTGCGAGTCAGTTCAGTGACTGATGCATACATGAAGCCAGTCAGTACTGAAACTCTTGAAATGTACAACAACATACAACTTAATCAGCCAATAATTTTCTCTGCTGGGGGGCCTCTTTCTCCTCGGTGAGAGGGAGTCGGCCGTAAGCCAACACGCGGGTCCAGTGCGAGTAGGTAGATGTCAAATGTCTTCCACTTTTCTTTAAATTTGCAAACTATCTGTCAAAGGGTCATCTTAGATCTCCAATTAAACATTTGAGGTTTCTGCGAATGTATTCGTACACAATGCCAGTGGCAACTATCAACTGAACTGACTGATAGACTGACTCCATGTCTGGAGCTCATAACTTTCAACTGCTTTATTAACTTGGAGTCACTTTAATAGTACAATTATATGACAAGTTAATAATTATATAGACACACTCAGACTTAGAAGAGGTAATAAGAACAATATATAAAAGAACTGCCCATCATTAAAATAAGCAGACCCTATTAAATGTTGGCAGAAGCAATATAGAAGTCTAAAGATAAATTAAAATGTTCGGAAGAGCTTCTGGGAAGAAAGAAAATATTAATCTTGTTGAAAAATATGAAGGGAATTCCTCCGAGAAGCCATGCCCGTCCTAACCTACCCAAGGCTGATCCCTTCCCAGCTCCCCAAAACTCAAGTAGCACAGCTGTTGGAATAACCGACCAGAAGTCTCACTTCTGGTCAGTTTTTGCCGAGCTGCTAATGCCACTGATATGAAATCGGACAGAAAACTAAAGATGGTCACTTACTGGATGCCTGAAGAAGGACATTGACAAGTCAACAGGGCAGCAAATCAGTCAGTATCCAGACATGTTTGCAGGACAGAAACTTGGAAGGTGAAAAAGTAGGGCATTGTTCTACAGTGGGACTCAACATAGACAAATTAAAAATCTTTTAAGCTTTCCACTACTACTTTGTACTAAAACCCTGCACACGTTAATATGGATAACTCATAAAACTTCTCAAATGTGTAATTGGAGATCTAAGATGACCCTTTCATTGCTTGTTCGCAAATAAATAAAATAATTCATTACAAGTAGTAATGTGCTGCTAGTTCAATTGTCACTGAACATCAAGTACTAGGCCAGAAAATAAATGTTAAAGAAGCAAGCTAGTTAATTGATTTTTAAGGATCTTTCCCAGAAGCTCAGTTCTGAGTCTGATTAGCACACCAACATCATACAGCTTCCTCACTCCTAACATAAATGAAAAGTAAAAAAATTATGAACCTAATTTGATATTGAGTATTATCAGATAAAACTGACACATCATTTATCTCAGTTATCAATTACTGTGCTATTGCTGGATTAAAGATCTAAAATTCACACTGCCACTAGGTACTAAAAGAATATTGAATGAAATAAAAAATCATAATATGATAATAACATCATGTTTTTTTGCTCAGTCTCCCAAAAAAACAGGATTTATTCACAAAAAATAAACTAGATAATCATCTAGTATATAACAAACTAAAATGTGAAGTCAATTACATGAAACAAAGAACAAACCTGTAGTCTTATTATTAAGGTTAATATCTTTCATTTTCAAATCAGATTGATTAGTGCGCAGTACACTAGATATACTCTGTGTTAATTTAGCTTGAGCTTCTATCGCACTTGATCCTTCTTTTAGTTCAGGTGCCTTTGAAAGCTGTTCCTTGGCAACTTTTTCAATGCTAGCAGATAACAATTGTGTGGCAGTGGGCGGAGTTTCAACAACTGGCTCACTCTTGATTACAAGTTCAACATTTGATGCTACAGCAGCAGGGGTTTCAGCCTCTGGGGCTGGTGAAAATTGCTTTAATGGTATTTGTCTCTTTGTTGACTCCACACATAATCCTTGATTACTTTGACTAGTTGGAAGGATGATAGCTTCTGCCAAGCTATCAACTGAACTAATCACTGTAAAAAATAAAAGAGTAAGAATTAATATCAAGTCACAACTTTATGTAGCAAGTTAGGTATTAAATTATTCATTAAGTGATAGTCAGTGCGTTGCATGGTTGTAATTATTCGATGATGGATGAGTTACAAAATTTAGTTATTTTTTAACATTTTCATGTTGCTTTTGCATGTTTGAAATTCGATGATGAATTTTATTACTGAATTTAGATATTTTAAACATTTTCACCTGTTGCTTTCGAACAAGTTACTAAAATCAAGGCCATTACTGAGAAATTGAACACGAGACAACATACTGTCCGATAAAATGTTAAGTAGAAGGATGTAACGTACATAAAATATGGAGACAAATTTGTCTGGCGTAGGTTTAATCCGTGTACTTTACAGTACGATTTATGAAGTAATTCATGATTACAGAGCAAATTACGTATATAAAATACCTTACTATATTGATGTTTAATATAGCCTATCACTTTTTAAGAACCAAGTTCGTCGTCTATAAATAGAGACGTGAGATATTTCCACGTGGGAGTTCTTGCACAGTACCTGAATATCAGACTTTATGTGGCACTGATAGATAAATTATATCACAGTACAATAATCCGTTAAACTTTCTTGTTAATCTTCACACAATTAAAATAAGATACGATATTGTAACAATATGGTAAAAGAAAGTCTACTCAAAAGGTCACTCAAGGATCTAGAATATTGTCCGACTTTTAACACACTTTGCACTTGAAACACATTACTTATTGTTAGAACTTAAATAAATATTTAATACTAAATAAGATAAATTATTGAATTCAATTTATTAAAAAGATTGAATAAAAAAGGTTAAAATATTTAAAACGCAGCCATGCTCAAAGTGACTGTAAGGTAAAAGCCGCCATCTTGGATCGTTCCATGCGGACAGGCGGTTCGGAGCAGCTAGTGTTGTGCGCAAGTGCACAATTAATCGATTAAACGTTATTCTCCACAAATCATATTACGTAAAATATTGCAGCCAATGAAACTAAGGAAAAGAGTACCAAATTACGAATCAAGTTTCAATGCTCTTAGTAAAGCACAACTTGAATGACAACCACTGACGTATTACGTACAGCCGTACCTTAGTCGTGTTTGCTTAAGAGCGTTTTCGCCGTACGGCTTTTCAAACAAACTTTCAAGCTCTTATTTTTCGAAATGAATGAACCAGTTTTAAAGAAACTTCCTACGCATAAGCAGGATACAAAGGTCTAAAAAGTTAGTAGAGAACATTTTCGAAATGTCTTATTTAAAAAGAGATAACTGGAAATCACTGTTTCTATGGAAAATTTAAAATCGGTCTAATTTAGATGTAACACTATTTTTCGAATCGAACTACTTGTCGTGCGACAATACAGTGTGCCTAGTATACCTTGTAATGGTAAATTACATGTTGAATTAAACACTCTTAGATGCTAATTAGATACTCGCAGTTAATGTTTTGTAAATAGTGGCTGTATCAATTGCCAAGATAAAATTTACAAAGATACTGGAAATTCTTCAAGAATCCTAAATTTTCGAAGTGCGACAGTACAGTGCGCCCAGTATACCTTGTAATGGACTCGCTTAGATGCTATTTTGATACTCGCAATTTAATGTCTTGCAAATAGTGGATGTATCAACCGTCAAGATAAAAGTCACTAAGATACTGGAAATTCTTCCGAGAATCCGAAATTCTCAAATTTCCAGTAAGTACCCTTCCCTTACCCGTAAGCTTTATTTTTTTAAACATAGCAAAGCCAAGAATCGTACAACTAAATCTATCCGTAAGTAACCAACAAGGAGGCAAAAGTTACAAAAGAATATTTGTCATGTGAAATGTAATCGATTTGATGATCGATTCTTAGAAACAACACCACTACGGACTCATTCCGAGTCCGACTCAATTAGCTACTTTTTGGTATGACCTTTGGCCACGACAGAGAATTTTAATTTTAATACCGAGTATATTCTAGGAGACTAAGTTTTGATAGGAGTATTAAATGAGTAGCAATTATTGCATGGGGCACGTATTATACTAGTTCTACCAGTAGGTAAGATGGGATAATTTTATCGATCGGATACTATTCTTGTAGGTACTCGGCCGAATATTATTTGCATGTAAAGTTAGGTGACAGAAATTATCAAGTTTCCTATTTATGTCACGTCATTCGAAATGACAAAGACTACAACTTTTTCATCATTTCTAGTTACTTAATTTAAATTTTAGCTTTAATGCCCTTCTCACACGGACATCTTTGGGTCTACTTGCACGAAACAAAATAACCACCTGAAATTACTGATTAGCTTTCTTCAATCAAGGAACATGGAGCTATCCGTTAGGTACCTACCTACTCACGTGTCAGTGACAAGTTAGTAACTAGGTACCTAGTTTCAAAAAGTATTAATTGCGCTCAGTTTTTGAGTTCAGATCAGCGTGTAATAGTTATTGATTCGCCAGTCATCAACGCTCGGCGGCAGTAAATCTTACCCAAACCCCAAACGCCAAATTGTGACCAAACTAAACCCGTTCTATGGGACTTTTTAATGAGAATCAGTTTAAATTTGCCTGCATAAAAATATATTATTTGAATGCTGTTTTTGTAGTTCCGCAGAAAAGAAGTTTATAAGACTTTTTGCTTCCATGTTGTAAAACAATATTTTTTACGATTTCATATTGAGGTGGAGGTTATTCAGATCTCAGAAAATGATGCCATATAGCGCTACATAGGTGCTTGACAATAGTCGAAGAACGAACTCAATGTCAGGAGGTTGTGGTGGTCAATGAACCTCTAAATCATAAAGATATTCGAGACTCTTAGAGACGCAGCAACCAAAAAGGTAAAAAATGGCGAGATGGCAATTTTAGCAAGTAAGTATAGAGCCAAACGAAAGATTAAGCAATATGATTTATGCACCCAGAGACCAGCACGGGGACCGAAACACGCCAGGAACGACCAAGTTGCACGTCTAATATTTGCGAAGACCCTGGTTACTAATTTCTCTTGGTGACTGTAGGTATTGGTATATAGGACGAATTTTTTGTAGGCTCACAGAGAGAGGCCTGTGTCCCAGCAGTGGGAACATTATAGGCTGATTATGACATGGTAGCAGGGTTGTCCTACGAGCACCAGATGGCCAAAAAAGACTAAAAATGACAAAGAGAACGTTTATCTTATCGGATCTTGCCAACTCGATACTTACAATAGTGACTCTGTTACGGTGTGGGGAAAAGTACACTCAGACGCGTGACTGGCGTGGCTCGGTCCTAGTGCTGGTCTCTGGGTGCATAAATCATATTTCTCTATCTTCATCCGGCTGTTTGCTAGCTAAAACTGCCACATCATTCCATTTCGATTCCCTGACAGGTCTCGGAATGCGGTGAGAAATCGGTTTTCAGCGGAGTTATTATGATGAAGAAAAATTGGCAGAATAATAAATAAATTCTGTCAATGTTTGATCACCGCGTACAAAGAAGAGTCTCGTGATGCCTGTTTACAGAAAATTGAAGAAGTTTTCAGGATTGAAGAAGGAAATTGAGCACCACAGCTTCCCAACACTGGACGATTGTCAAGCAGACCCAAGCCGCGGACGGTCTGCGTAGCGCTATTATACAATGTTTTTTTCTGAAATCGGAATTACGTACACATCAATATGATATTGTAAACATAGAAACTTAGACATCATGGAAGTTAAAAAAAAAGTTTTAGCTAACATTCCTTGGGGACTTCAAAAATACACACATCAAAAGTGTCTAGGGATCAAGTACGTTTTAGAGTATCGTCGCAATTGAGGAATTATTATTTTAACTTTTTTGGATCGTTATTGATTCTTTGTAATTAATTTCACTAAGAATTTACGGCAAACTAAGGAAAGAGCTAATTTTTAACAAAATACTTTTTTTTATTATTATGTTACCTACATATTAAACCTTAACTGAATAATTGTTCAAAATGATGACCATTGTTTTCAATACATGGCTGGATTCGACGTCTCAAGGATTGTACTGCATTCAGCATTATAATATTATTGATTACCTACGTTAGAATATTTTCCAAAGATCGTAATAAGAATTTGAATTTAGAACATAATGTTGTGAGGGTGACTGCGCTGCGGAAAAATATTGAGCATCATTTCGAACAAGTTACAGGTAATACATTAAAATAAGAATCAGTTTATTAAAATCCAACATTTTCCTTAAGTTTGCCGTATGTCGTCATAACTTTCCAGAATTTGAAGCTCAGAGCCAAACCACACGGTGCGGTGCGGCGCCGCACGGCAAAGATTTCGACGAATCAGCGGGCACACAAGCAGCTAGTATGCCCGCCGATTGGTCGAAATCTTTGCCACACCGCAGCGTGTGGTGTGGCTCTTATTAGGGACACTATCGAATGGTGTAATAATAGTTTTTTTTATCAAAATCAAAGGGTTCGATTCCTGGCTAGAAATATTAATTTAAAAAATCTAATGATACAGTTTTAGTTTTCATTAAAATCGAGCACGAGGCTCATTGGAGTACTTTTCGCTATTCCTCATAGTTTCGAATCTGGCCATCCACGCCCACTTGAAAAATTCTCACCCTGTACTTATATAAAACAAAGTCGGGTTAGTTACACCATAATATAACTCAAGAACGTCTGGACCGATTTTTATGATCTTTTATTTGTTGGATTTGTCATCGCCCCGAATATTAAATAATTATTAAAATATGGAGAAAAAATAACATGAAAAAAGTCTGAGGCGGTACGAAGTTCGCTGGGTCAGCTAGTTTTGATCAATAAATAGAAAATTAACTGTCAATCAGGATTCCTTTATAGAGTTTTGTAAAAACGCTATTGCATAGCGTTTTTACAAAACCATTACAATTTCTGCATCGGAACTGAAAAAAATTGCATCGATATGGACCGACGACATCATTTGACACGAGAACAGATAATGAGAGCCGTCAGAATGTTGCATGCTGGTACTGTGGCTGTCGCTCTTGGCACTACACAGAGCGTCATAAGCCGCCTCTGGACACGCTATCGTACCACGGGCAACGTGGCCGAGCGACATGGAAGACGATCTCGCATCACCACTCGCAGACAGGACCGGTATATACAAAATACTGCTCGACGGAATCGTACCGTGACCGCCCTGATGTTGGCTACGAGGCTCCACAGCCCTTCAGGCTTGCTGATAAGCGACCAAACCATCCGAAATCGTTTACGTGAAGTGGGTCTGCGTTCCCTGAGGCCGCTGAGACACAGGCTGAGAGTTCCACCTATAGCACCCCGCAATCGTAGGGCCCATTTACAATGGGCCAGCGAACACAGAAATTGGAAGGAAGAAGACTGGCGTTGTGTTTGCTTTTCTGATGAATCTCGTTTCGGCATGAGGCCGGATACAAGACGTACTCGAGTTTGGAGGACCTCTGCACGTCAAGAACGTATGAAATTTTGTTCAAACGTTCATTCATAGGCATAGTAACAACAGTGTCCTGAGTGTCATTGCCAACAAACTGGATTGTCCCTTCATCTGGTACTTAAGTCAGCTACATGCTCTTGTAAATATTGGTACTGTCTACGAACATAGTTAAATTTTTATGTTACTAACATCTTGGTACCTATTGTAATTATGGAATTGTATTCTGAAATAAAGATATTATTATTATATGGAGGGGGAACAATAATGGTTTGGGCCGGTATTTGGATCGGAGCAACAACCGATCTCATTTGGATCAGGGGCAACCTCAATGCTCAGATTTATGCGAAGAGGATTGTTTCCGACGTGATCATCCCTTTGCGAAGCCGGTTGGGTGATACGTTTCGACTAATGCACGTCCACACACGGCTAGAATCGTAACATGCACTCTTGCCGATGCTCGCATCAACGTTCTGCCGTGGCCTGCTCAAAGGCCACACCTTAACCCAATTGAGCACACATGGGATATGCTCCAAAGAAGAGCTCTGCCGAGGATGGATGCCGTACGTAGCCCACAACAACTTTTTGACCTTTTAGAAAGAACGTAGGCGGTAGTGATTTTGATGAAATGATTTTAAGCATGCCAAATCGTTGTGATTTTGTGATTCGTGTCAACGGTAGAAACACAGATTATTTTTTTTTTACCTTTACAATAAAAAAATTAAAAATCCTCATTTTTGCCATTTAATTTACGACATTAACTTAGGTTAATTTCTCACAATATTTTTTACAAAATAAAGGGATATTAGAAGGTCAGTCTGGAAGAGAAGATTTGGTAAATATTAATTGATTTTTTTTAGTTAAAAACATACTTGATCCCTAGACACTTTTGATGTGTGTAGATCTAGAATAATTAGGTTAATTTGAATCTATATACTCATTTAATAAGTATACCTTTTTCTGGTCCCTATTACCGGGTTGCCAGGTATGAACATGTGGTGTAATAGGGACCAGAAAAGGGTAGGCAACGTAACTGTTACATGTTCTGTAGGATTTATACATTCAATTGGAATCTAATTTTTGTGAAAAATAAGTCGGTGAAGTTGAAAAAAAGACCTGTCAAGTGCGAGTCGGACTCGCGCACCGAGGGTTCCGTACAAATTTGTAGGTATGTAAATAGCTCATCACGTGATTTTTTTTATTTTGTAATGTATCTACAAATTAATTACGGTTTTCGGATTTTTTCCTTTACTTGTGCTACATGTAATTGCTTCTTGCCAAATTTCACGATTCTAGGTCAATTGGAGGTACCCCGTAGGTTTTGATTCCCTTACGAGTATCAAAATATACGGCATAAACGGAACATAATCGCCCGTATCATGTGATTGCGTTGACTTAGAAGTTTGATTTTTTCACTGCATCAAGTGATCGCAGCCCTGAGTATTTAATATTAATTTCAACTCGATATCTCCACTTGTCCCTGAGAAAAAAGGGTCTTGAAAGACAACGAAGTAATCTTATACGGGTTCCGTTTTTCCTTTTGAGGTGCGCAACCCTAAAAACTTATAAATAGGTACTATGTTTAATTAATTATAGCCATAAACATTATTAATTTGGTAACCCATCACTATCACTACATATTATTAAAGTCCCCCCGACGCGTCTGTCACTCTGAACGCGAAATCTTGAAAAGCTACCGAACGGATTTCCACACGGTTTTCACATAAGAACAGAATGATTCACGAGGAAGGTGTAGGTATAATATAATGAATTACTTTTTTTTATTGCAGAAATGTAACGATGATTGTTGAAGATGTCGGAGAAAGTCATGCAGACTGACAACTTTACTGGCATGCTCCATGTAAACCAATAGAGATTAGGCATATATTTTTTTTGTAACAGCGTATGTCACGAGATATTTATACTTGAAACAAGATTGAGCGAGGTCCGACCCGGTGGTAATTGCAAGTAGATTACGATGTTGTTATACACGTATGTCTCGTCTATCGTAAGTAGGTATATTTATTTGTTGTTGTTGGGACATCAAACGTTATGTAGACCTATGTGTATAGACATTTTTTTCCACGGTTTGCAGTGGAATAAACGTTCTCTTTCATGATATATTTAACATTGCTAAGTTTGTCTTTTGAAAGAATAAATAATACAGGAGAAAAAAATGCAAGTCGGATTGATGCGACTTACCCTTTCCGCTTTCGTTACGTGATTGTACGGATACGGAACCCATAATGCGCAAGTCCAACTCGCAAATGAACTGGGTGTTTTTGGTATTTATTGTTTGTTCAGGCTGAGTCAAAGTTGGTCTCCAATAAAATGTTCATGTCAAAAGAATAATGAAGGCCCCGCTGAATGGAAACCGAAATGCCATTTCTGTTTAAATTTGTGGCGGAGGTACATTAAAAGTTTTCGTTCGGTTAGACAGGTTGTCCCAGGTCTACACCTACAGCAGACTGCAGCAGCTACATGCAGGGTATAAAAGGACACTTAACGAAACCGAGAGTCACGTGTACTCTTTTCATTTTACTTAATTTTTTTTTTGTACTGGATCATACCTGGATACTATCTGGTTACGGAGATATTGAAGGTCAAAGGTCAACGTTTACTGACGCTTTTTTACGAAAACAAATATATGTTATAACACAACTTTAAATACCCCACGACCCCTGTACCGTTAGATTCACCAATAAGCACAATGCGCACTACCGCAAACAGCAAATTAAATAAAAAAGTGAAACTATTTTTATTTTTGGTGTGAAAATTTGCTCCAGCAATTATTTTTATGCAATGTTACTTAGTTTGATGTACAGAATGCATATTTGACGGTTATGTGATGTCTTTTTACAGCCTGAAGAATCACATTCTAAACGCAAATTATCCCTAAATGCACTAAACAAAAAGTGCACCCAAGGTCAGCCCCCAGTTTGTGCAGGACTTATTGCAGGATATGGAAATCAAGGATATTGGGCTTTGGGTTTGGGGCTATAGTGGACTGGTTAACTGGGACTATAAGCCCCTGCCTGAACAATTTCATCATCTTCACATTCTTGTACTTCTGAAATCTCGAAAATTGATTAAATCAGAAAAGCAAATCGCCTTCCTTCAATAGTTAGAAATTAACTTGGGTGTTGTTTTTAAACAGGACTCTCCTTTGAAATGGCCTTAGCATCATAAGGCAAAGATAGTAAGTACATAGTTGTTTAGGAGTATTTGGATGGTTTTCGAAAACTAACCTTTCAATGTAACCAAATTTTCTAAAACATCAAACAGTTAAAAAAGTTATAGGAAGAAGTTTAAACCATTTTCAAAAATCATCTACGTACTTACATGAACTCTTATTCTAACTTTTGTCTTGGTAACTTTTAAAGAGAAATTTATTCTTATGTGTTCCGCTGCATCTATTATTCTTTACATTAGTATTTCTACTGAAGACACCGACGTCGAGTATACGAGGCTTTTCATATAACACCAAACCTAGACCCCAAATCTAGAGGAGGGTCAGGCAACCTCGACTTGTGACCTGGTCATGACGACCTGAATGTCTAGTGATGGGTTGCTGGGAGGTTAAGAAGAAGTCGGATGGCATAAACCAGTGATTAATTCGAATATCGAACAATATTTCAAAGTTCCTATCATTTGGTAATGCGACCTTTGCCAGTATTATCGACTGTTTCATCAGCACCTCTAAATATTTTTGTAATTGTTGTGCCTTGTTAGAAAGCTGATTAAATAATGATATCTTCCACGTAATTTGTACGCTTAAGAGCCTATACTACCTCAGCTAAAATTCGCTCTTTATCTCACTCGCACGATACTGCTCGCGGACTGTGTGAGAGCGAGACAAAGTGCGGAGCTGGGCGGAAGGCAGCGCCAATAGTTTAGGTATTTGCTTTTTACGGTGAAAATAAAGGTAATTCAAAAAAACTAAATAACATAAGACCTGCTTTATAGTTAGTTCAGTTAGTATGCAAAGTTTCATGATCTAATTTGAAGTATTTTTTGAATACCAGCGGTTTATTGTTCGGTTTGGAGATAACTTTGAAATTTTTTTCTATCGAGAAAATTTTATGGAATCGTGTTTTCGTCTAACATAGTACCTAACATTAATCCTCAACTTTAGCATATATTTATTTCAAAATTAATGCTGCGGTATTTTCGACATAACGAAGGATCATGCTAAGCCATTTGAGGTAGTATAGGCTCTTAATGCCTTAGTAAAATTTTGATATAACTGGTGTCAAAGTTAATTTACATACGGCTATACATCAAGCTATAAAAAGAGTAACCGTGGAGTTTCTTGCTGGTTCTTCTCCATAGGAAACGACCAATTGGAACCGTGCACCTAGCTTCTGACGTTTCATAAGTGCCCATGTAGGTTTATGTGAAATAAAACATTTTGATTTTATATTTTTCCAATTTTAGCTGACCTTGCATTGGATAGGTTTTTCGTACAATCGGAATTCACATTATATTGGATATGTATAGCTTGATGTGTAATTGTGTAGCCGTGCGCAGATAGATGATTTATAAAAAAAATTACTAGCTGAGCTGACAGACGTTGTCCTCTTTTTAAATCGAAAGACACGTGGCGCCATCTAATATAAATTATCATAATAACGTTGTTGTTGTTTTCCTCGGGTACACCACTTTTTTTCGGGCCCTATGTCCGTTTCTGTACACCTGACAACGTATAATTATGCAAAATTTCAGGATGATCGGTTCAGTGGTTTAGGCGTGAAAAAGTAACAAAACAAACTTACTTTCACATTTATAATATTAATTAGGATTAATAAACTTCTTCCTTTTACCTTTAACTGTTTGATGTTTTAGAAAATTTGGTTACATCGGAAAAGTTTGTATTAAGTACCTGATTGAATAGTAATGAAAGCCCCATTAAGAGGTTAGACAAAAGTGATATTTAGCGACGAATTCTAGGAAATTTAAAAAAACTGGCCAAGTGCGAGTCGGAGTCGCACACGAAGGGTTCCGAACCACAAGGCGAAAACGCCATATTCATTTTATTTTGTTTTAAGTATTTGTTGTTATAGCGGCAACAGAAATACATAATTTGTGAAAATTTCAACTGTCTAGCTATCGCGATTCTTGAGATACAGCCTGGTGACAGACAGACAGACAGACAGCGAAGTCTTAGTAATAGGGTCCCGTTTTTACCCTTTGGGTACGGAACCGTAAAAATACAAAAAAAAATGTGTTTTTCCCGAATCCCATGAATTTTTGTCTAGGCTTCATGTGTGCTTAATTATTGCAAACGGGTCACACTATCGCGTTCGGGAAGGAATACGTCAAATTACAAGTCACCCTGTTTTACATGTAATTTAAACCTATCTGAGACGAGGGTTCGAGCTCGGCTCGCCCACTCTTGCATTCTCGGTTTTCTGCATGAGTTGACAAAGAATCTCCTGTTTCTGTATGATTGATCGGAAGAAAACCTGAGCTTTCCGAGGAAGGGTGCTAAAATTTCCGAGCTCGTTTCGCTCGCTCTTTTATCCACGTTTTCTCTTCTCTAATTTTTCTACATACCGGAGCGGGGAAGCCGCATTTAGTTTTGTCGTTCTGGGCCTCAGACAGGCTTAGTGCGCCAATAATGCCGCAGGCAATTTTCAGCCATTAAACATAATTATTGTTTTGTCGAGTCGAGAAACTTATTTATTTTATCTTTAATATGGCATGCAAAATATGGGTGGTGTAGAAAAACTATTTTTTATGATACTAAAAGCTACTACGTGAAATGTGTTGCGTAATGGTGGTAAAAAGACGGCTAAAACGGGCACTTAAAAAATGGTAGTACTATTGGTGGTACAATGGTCTACCACATTTTGGTATAAGTATATCAAGAGATTTGGCTAATTTAACCTGACGCCCAACGCGACAAGATACATGCCAATGGAAAGATCGCTTTAAGGAAAATATTTCGTGACATGACGACTTCTCTGGATTGTTAGTCAGTGAGTATGTGAGTAAATTGAGTAGTATTGAACTTAATCATTGTGCTTTGCAAAAACATCATATTTTAAGCATATCACTGTCCACTTTAAAACATAGTCTCCTATAGACGTTGTAGGAACAATGTTTCTAATAGTCGGTCGGACAGAATGTTAAACCTGCCGAACCTCCGAATATCGTTAAGATATATTTCATTGAAAAGATCTCGTTTACAAAATATTCTTCTTACTACTAAGACTTATCTGAATTATTAACCTGTTCGACGTTAAATCCTTAATGATCCTTAATTCATCAAAACTTAATTCTCGTCAAAAGTAATTATTAAATAATTAATACTTAAACAGTAACTTACAAATATCATCAATATTATATTGATATAACAAGACATCACGTCAAAATTCCCTTAATGTATTATACAACTATATTTCGCCTAGAGGTACCTATTTTTATTAACAGGGCAAAAATGCTTACCTAGGTCGGGAGTCGCGCACGTAGTCCTAGGTCCAGTAAGTTAAAATCTGTGACTGGCTTCCTGGCTTCAGTCTCGTATAGGCAGATGTGTCTTCAGTCCACCTTTACTAAACGTGTAAGCACAGCAGGGCTAGCATGGCCGGAGACATTTTATCCACGGTGAGAGGAGAAAGTACTATTCCCCTCTGTCAATTTTGTCCACCCTCCGAGCACGGCGACATGGGTGGATAAACTATTCACGGTGGACAAACCAGCAGGGCTAGCATGGCCGGAGACATTTTATCCACGGGAAGAGGAGAAAATATTATTCCCCTCTGTCAATTTTGTCCACCCTCCGAGCATGGCGACATGGGTGGATAAAGTATTCACGGTGGCAGTAAGCACGAGACATTTTTATAGTACAATTAATTATATTTTCTCCAAGAGATATGCTTAAACCACAAATCTGTAATTTCTCCCTTTGTTATGTCAAAATATCTGTAATTTTTCTCTTCCACTAGTCGCCATGCTATAGACGGGGGGTGAGTATCCACGTCTAATGTCAAAAAGTGATGTAATTCTCTTTCCCCCTGTTGCCGTGCTTTGGCAGGTGGATAAAATAATTTTATCCCTTGTCAGTGGAAATAACCGGTGGAGAAAAGTTTTATCCCCAGCCCATGCTAGCCCTGCTGATAGATTGACTGATAGACGACGAAACGCTTCGAGAAAAGGTTGGTAGTGCCCCCGCTTTTTGTTTTTGGCGGGGGCACTACCGTGCCCCCAGGTAAAAGTGGCTTGGAAAGAAGTTGTTTGTGATGACGATATGATGTCCACTAGACTAAACTACTTAACGACAAGACTACTGACTTATACTACTTATACTCTAAAGACATTATCATAAAATCCAGGATGATTTTTAATTTTTAGCAGTAAATGCTTTTCTATACAGTGCGAGTCTTTATAATGTGCACATATCGAAATGAGGGAATCTATGCTTAATTTTATCTACGGCAAAAATGTAAAAAAAAAAAAAAAGTATACATTTTTTTTTTAATGGAATTTTTAATAATTTTGTTCGCTACTCACACCCCAGTGTAAACAAAACGGTGTAACTTTTAAACTAAATGATCTATCACGATGAAACAAACTTCATAATGATTGGAAGTAATTAGGCGTCCTTATAAAATAAAAATTGGCGAAGAAAACTACCCTCAATTGAAAATAAACATGTTTTTTTAGCAAAAATCTGTTTTTTTCATCATTTTTTACAATAATCGTAAAATTTCTCAATAAAAGGCCCCATTACCTACCTTTTTTATTTATTACTTTAAGTTATTCTTCATCGTATTAGCCACCTAATGGTAAAAATTGCATGTTTTTAACTCAACGCCCAACATTTCTTATCAACTGTCAAAGAAAGGCCCAGCGCATGGCTACGTACTATTGTTTAGCAGATAGTTGTCTACCTGCTAAACAATAGTACGTACAAAATTCACAAAAAAAGGTTGTCCTTTTTTGTGAATGTGCGCGGGTCGGGGTGCGGGGAGGTAGGGCCAACTTCGCCGCTGCTACCCGAGTTTCGTTACTTTCGTACGCTGCTACCTGAGTTTCGTAACTTTCGTTCGCTGCCGAAAGCTACATGATGCCGCGTTTAAGTGAATTCTCCCCGGCAGGCATTGCCGACATTCATTTTTACTATGGAGTCGGACGAGGAAGTGCCCAAAAATCAGCGTGGCGCATTTTAACCCATTACCCGCCGCAGTTGTATATAAGCAACTTATCATTTCTGAGCCCCTAGCACCGCAGTTGTAAATTTGCAACTTAAGTCTCCAAAGTTATTTTTAAACGTATTTTTATTTACGTAGGAGCAGTTTCATAATAAAAATAAAGACCACCGTTGCCATTCAAGGAATTTCTTTCCTTTTCCCTAAAATCACTTATGCAAAGCACCAAATTAACGGTGAAAAAAATGCATAAAACCCATCGCAAAATGCAGGTTTGACCTTAACCTGTACCGCCAGAGTTGTATAAATACAACAGTAGTGATGTAGCACATAAGTTTATTTATTACTCTTAATGCAAACTTTAGTTTACTCAAATAATATACAAATAGGTTAGGCATTCAGAATTAAAAAGTAATTCAATGCTTGTTGCTGTTTGAACCTATTTCTAACTATAATATCTAAAACTGAACATGATTTAAGGTAGATTCATATTACAATTAGATAGACGATTTTTACTAAATTGTATTTTAGTAACAACCCTAGTACTTTAACGTTATCAAAGAAGTCCAGCGCCGGAGTTGTACATATGCAACCGCTTGTGACGTCATAAGCGAACTCATAATGATAATAGTGAGGGTACATCTGTTTTATTTGTTAAGAATTATTAATGAAATAGTGGGTACTTATTTTATTTCATTGGGTCTTGTGGCCGTGTTTGAATCGCAAAATGTCGAGTGCAGAGGAATTAATAAGGATTTTAGAAGGTTACGAGGAAGATGTAGAAGAATTTGTGACCGATAATGAGTTAGAAGAGGAGGAGGTATGTACCCAAAGTTGTATAAATGCAACAATAGGGATTCCGAAAGACGTATTTAGTAGAATTATGAACTATACTCTATCAATGCTTATAGCTTTTTTTATTCGGGTAATTTTAATTATAAGGTTAATGACTTATAAAAAAACATTAGATTTTCGTAAAACGTGTAATTTTACTCTTAAAATCTAGTAAAAAAAATAAAAAAATTGTGAATGGTGCACAACACTATAGTTGACCTTGAAAATACGTGATTGGCGCTAGGGGCACATTTTTTTGCAAGATTATACAGCGGTTAAAGGGTTAAAGAAAGAAGGATTGCATCCTTATCACTACCAAAGGGTGCAACATCTACATGAAGACGTAGACCGGCGCGGCGTCCAAGGTGTGTGATGTCCACTTGGATTCAAAGAAAAACCAGAGCAAACCCTTTGATTATACAAATGTCTAGATGGAGCGTCGCCCTACAATCGTATCAAAGAAAACGAGTCAACATTTTCAAGTATGTGTGCGTGCAGGCGTCGTTTTACACTGCGCGTCTACGTCTCTGTGTGCGTAAATAATGATACCAGCTACTACAATTCTTCCACTTATGAATAATTATTAAAATGTGAACAAGAAGTCGGTACCAGGCAAATTATTTACCTAGCTAATAAAACAATAGTTACACGACAATTTTTACTTGGTACCGACTTCAAAATCATGTAAAGAAAGAATTAATAAATTAATGTTATTACATTAGGTACTCTAGGCACTTTTGAAATCAGTTTAATATACCCAAAGCAAATATAATCATTAAAATGGGCTTATAAACAAAAAGTTATACGCGAACCTTATGTTATTTATTATAAAAACAAATCATTTAAAAAATAAAAAAAAAACCGACTGCTTTAAAAGTAACTTTAAATTTATTTGAAGTCAAGACATAAAAAAAATGTCTTCACCAGGAAAAGCTATTATCTACTATTTAAAAATTAACATTGTAAAAAAAATGTTTTAGTTCGGAACCCTTTGCACGCGAGTTCGATTCGCACTTGGCCAGTTTTTTGAAAAAGTACACGAACGAAATTGCATAAACGTAACCATAAACCAACTAATATGTACCCACAAAAATGACGTTAAGTTGGAAGAGTAAAAAAAAGAAACTGGCAACACTTATAAAATATGGCGTGATTTGATAATCATAAAAACAAAAAATAAATATGTAGTTTCTTACCGATGGTAGGTGATGTGTTTGGTATTTTTAGGGTTCCGTACCCAAAGGGTAAAAACGGGACCCTATTACTAAGACTTCGCTGTCTGTCCGTCTGTCCGTCTGTCCGTCTGTCTGTCACCAGGCTGTATCTCAAGAACCGCGATAGCTAGACAGTTGAAATTTTCACACATGATGTATTTCTGTTGCCGCTATAACAACAAATACTAAAAACAAAATAAAATAAATATTTAAGGGAGGCTCCCATACAACAAACGCGATTTTTTTGCCCTTTTTTGCTCGATATCAAAAATGGCAACAGGTAGGCACTTGAAATATTCACAAAATACTCAGTTGTACTTTAACTTTAATAATAAATAATAAAATTAAAATAAAATAAATATTTAAGGGGGGCTCCCATACAACAAACATGTTTTTTTCGGCGTTTTTGCCTTGTGATACGGAACCCTTCGTGTGCGAGTCCGACTCGCACTTGGCCAGTTTTTTATCCTTCCTTTATAATTCCGGCACAATTTAATAGCACATACCGTAATTTTGTCGCTGATGTTTATTTTTTACTTGGCGTGCGTAATACGTATTGACAGTAAAGCGACACGATCTGCACTGATCGGCGGGTAAGCACTTGTGAGCCAATAGTTGGCTAACACTTTTTGACACGTTTGCGCGCACTTGACGCTCCATCTAGACATTTATATAATCAAAGAACAAACCCAAACTTTCCGAGAACCACACTATGGATGGACGAAGCGACGTTCATTAGAGACGGTATTATTGTCGAAATTTACACAGATGGTGCCGTGCAAGTGAAAACCCGAAACTGAAATGTTCATCGACTTTTCAAGTACGATTTTCAATAAATGTTTGGGCTGGTATTATCGATGACATGTTGATCGGACCTACTAATATTGCCGAGAACGTTGACCAGTGAAAGATTTATAAGTTTATTGACAAAAAATGAAGTACCTGATTTATTGGAGGATGTACAACTGGCTTTGCGTCAAAGAATGTTTCTGCAGATGGACGGATGCCCTGCCCTCTACAAATGTAAGATTATTTTTAAACGATATTTATCATGATAAATGGATCGGCCGGCAAGAACCTGTAGGGTGGCCAGCGCGTTTACCCGATTTTACGCCCCTAGATTACTTCCTATGGCGGACCATGAAGCAACGCGTCTACAGTACCCCCATCAACAGTGAGGCCGATTTGCGTGACCGCATAATAAACTGTGCGAATAATATTCGCAATGATCTCGAAATGATAAGGAGAGCGACACACCAAATATTAATTCGCGCGGCTTTTTGCCTTCAACAACGAGGTTGGACATTTTGAGAACCTGATGCATTAAATTTCGTGTAAAATAATAAATGGTTTTAATTGAACTCTTTTGTATTAATTATCATCCCAAATAAATTATCCGTAAGACAACAATAAATTGCGCGTTCAGGGTGCCATCTTTTAACACTTGATAGAAAAGGTTATGTTTGAGTTATAAACATACATTTTTTACTATTGGGTAGCGATTACGATGAAGATTAATTTAAAGTAATAAAAAAGTAGGTAATGGGGCGTCTTATTGACAAATTTTACAATTATTGTAAAAAATTATGAATAAAAAAACAGATTTTTGCTAAAAAAAACATGTTTATTTTCAGTTGAGGGTTTGGAGGGTTGAGGGTTTACCCCTATTTTTTTTATTTTATAAGGACGCCTAATTACTTCCAATCATTTGTGTGTTTGTTTCATTGTGATAGATCATTTAGTTTAAAAGTTACACCGTTTTGTTTACACAGGGGTCACAGTAGCGAACAAAATTTTTTAAACTTCCATTAAAATAAAATATTTATATTTTTTTATATTTTTGCCGTAGATAAAATTAAGCATAGATCCTCCCTCATTTCGATATGTGCACATAATAAAGACTCACACTGTAGAAAGAATGGCTAGATCAGATAATCGTTCTTGTTATTAGGATCACGCATTTACGTATGAATTTGCCTTAAAGCCGAAAACGATCTCTCCGCAGATGCTATTGCAACAGGAAGTGTTAAAAATATATTACATATTGTTGTAATTTGTGGAAAAGACCTAATAATGAATTTTGAAAATTGAGATAAAGCTCGTAAACATTTTATTTATTCAAAGATCGAGTTAGTAGGGATAAGATTTTCAACTCGTTCTTTAGAGCAGCGAATTCAAATATTTGCGGAAACTGTAATAGCAAAGAAGTTATTATTTCATCTGGAAATGATCTACTATAAAAACTATAAGTACTGAGACTTATTTAGTAAATTAAGAAAATTAATTTGAGAAAGTGATTGGTACCTGTGTTAAATTTGCGTCTTAACATTGTCTATTATTTTAATGAAAAGACGCCGATACATAGTTCTAGCGTCTACTTCTGTTTTTAGTCGTTTACGTTGTTGCGGTGGCTCACAGAATACTCTAAATAAATAGTTTCTACTTAGGGCGAATATCATCAAACTTTTATACATAGTCTTATCCTGAGAATAAATTTTGTATTTTTGACAGGTTTTCCATACTTACTAGAAATGTCAGACGTCAATTTTATTCCACGGATAAAAGATATCTAACTTTGGCAAAATCAGCCCTTAGTAAACTTTCACAACACACAAAACAAATAAACAAAGTCTAAATATAAACTGTTAACTAACTGATAATTATACTAATAAATTCAATGAATACAAAGAACAAAGTGCAAATTAACTACAAGTGTAAACAAAAAAAGGTTTGAATGCGATTACGTCAAATGGTTTAATGATTAACAGTATGGTTTCACCAAAGGACGTTGTAACTTTATTAACCGACGCCGGTGTAGCTTTATTAACACACATTTTTAACGCGTGGGAAGAGACCCAAGACGCCATAGGAATCTTTTGTCACCTCTCCAAAGCCTTTGATTGCGTCGATCACGAAACCTTGCTTTTGAAACTTGAGCATTAAAGACTTGGAAAACTTGCGCTCAGTTTAGTTAGTTCTTATTTAAATGATAGACAACAACAAGTTCAAATAAATGGAGTCAATTCACTTGGTTTAATAGTAAAAATTGGTGTTCCACAAGGCTCGATATTGGGTCCTTTCCACTCTTTAGTGTATATTAATGATCTACTCCATTTAATAAAATATCAATTACAAATGGTGTTTGTTGCTGATGACGCTTCCTTAATTTTTAAGGTAAATAGACGTTCTACAAATTTTGACGACGTAAATAATGCTTTACTGCAGGTCCAAAATTGGTCACTGCTAATAACTTAGTATTAAATAGAAGTGCATAAGATTTTCTTTATCAAATGTCAAGGGTAGTGATTGTGAGATAATATTGAATCAAGAGAAACTAGAATTCGTCGATAAAACTGTTTTCTAATTTTATTCTGCAGAAAAGAGCCACCAGAGCCATATATAATCTTCTTGTCAATATATCTACGAAAACATCATGTATGTAAGAAAAATTTATATCTTTTTAGTAAAAGAGGTGAAAGATATAATTATTGTACTAGAAATAGGGACCTATTAGTTCAACCAGGTTTCAGACTGGCTAAAGTAGATTCATCTTTTATGGGGTACTGTTTAAAATGTTATAATAAAATACCTCCCCACATTCTTCAACTGAATGAGACAAAACTCAAGTCTTGAATAAAAAGCACACTATGCAGTCAGGCATATTATAAGTTAGGGGATTACATCGCTCATAAAAAAGCCTGGCTCAATGCTAGTCCTGCTCCACAACCACAACTAATTGATTAACACTTGAAAATACTGTTGGAGCTGCTGAAGATTGTAAGACCTATCTTTGCATTGTATAAACTCAATTTCCTTTGTATTGTATAATTACATAGCACAGATGTGAGTTCTATGTACCCAATAGCTACCATTTACCGGGTAATAATATGTCATTCATTGACCTGATAGTGCCCTGGCGGCTGATAGTATGTCATGCTCACTCAAATGTCTCGCTGACGGTGGCGTGTATGTTGGATCATTTAGCTCCCTTTAAAATGGTTGAGCTTAATGGTGCTGATCTATGCGTCATGTTCGTGAACAGGCGCCGTCGGTTGAGGCTGGTCAACACTTAGCTGCCTCGGCTTATTTTTAATTATTTTATTTTTGGATTGTCGTTTTGTTACTATTGGTTGTACTCTGGACGCTTTTAACGCGTACGTCTTTTTTATTTTTTACATCGTTCTCACATTATATAATTAAAATTCAAAAGTAATGACGTAACTAACATTTTTGTAAAACATAATTTAAAAAGAGTGTCCATGGAGTTTCTTGCCCGTTCTTCTCCATTCGCTTTGGCCATTCCAAAGCGTGGGTACCAACAAGCTTCATATTTTCTAACTGACCGACTACTTGACAATTAAAAGTGCCTGTTAATGATTTAATTGAAATAAATGCTTTGAGTTTGAGTTTGAGATGCCCGGACCCGAACATATACGAAATTCAAGGAAAAGGCCGATAGCGATATTCTTCTATATGCCTATGCCATTTTTCAATGACGATAGTGGTTGTGTTCCGAACTTCCGAAGGAGAGCCGGGAGGTATCGGCTTTTTAGATAGTTTCGCGCCTGAAATGACTTTTTTGTATACTTGTAGAAGTATACAACGAAGTCGTTTTACATGTCTACCTGTGTGCTCGTTCTACACTATTCTTAGTTTCTAGTTCTTTACCATAATTTAGTGAACTTAGTCCCGAGGGTTTTTGTGTATAATACAATAGTATTTAACTTTGAAATAGCACAGAAATCTGGATGTATTGAGATGTCGCTATTCAGTATCTAGATCGTCCCGACTTATTATTGTCTCAACTAACTTACAAGTAAGTTAGCTATACAGGGTTATTGGTAAAACATAACAACCTCTTAAGAGGTCATTGTACTCATCATTATGAACAACTTTTACTATGGGACCAAACCTGAAATCGCTAAAAAAAACTACTGTTCCCTATATTTTGACGAGTTATACGAACATAAATGTAGGGATTGCTTGTTTTTCTTTTCACGATTTTCGTAGTTAAATTTTAGCAAAGGGAGCAAAATGTCGCCGCTTTCGGCTTAGTAATACAGTGTAGGTCTACTCCGGACCTCTTAATTCGTTTTCCGTAAAATCAACATCCATTTTACATAATAAATGGAAGTATCGCTTCATAAACTTGTCGGACTGCCACAGATACGTGAGAAACACACGCGGTACAGCAACAAAATGGCGGGCTGAGCGCGGAGGTGAGCGAAGTCACGTGGGAACGATATAGAATCATAATCAAATCTGTACGTTAGAACAGGCAGTTTCGCTTGTCGTACAACGGACAAGTCATGGCGAAACTACTGCGGTTTCGCTGCTATAATTCGCGGCATTGCCGCGGAGGTGCGATACGACCACAGATATAGATATACCTAGATAACGCAAGTATCACGAACTCTATGAAAACCAAGCGTGCCATTTTTTGACTACCTACTTTGACGTCACAAGCTCGCGCTCTCGCTCACACTTACCCAGCCAGCAGTACAAAAGGACTGAGCGCGAAAGGGGCGGCTTACGATTTGTAATCATAAGTTAGTGCAATTTTTGGCACGCGAAGTAGTTACTCTTGCGTTATCTAGGTATATCTATATCTGTGGATACGACGAATAGAACGATTTTTTTTTTAATTCCGATCGGTTCGTGTTGTTAATATGACGAATATCAGAAATCGATAAGTACTTGGAAATTTAAATAAAATTATTTTTTGCATTAAATAAGCATGCATTATTTGTAGTGTCCGACCGAAGTTTCGGGTTCGGTTTCGGCCGCAGTTGTGGTTTCGGCCTGGCTGAAACTAGCGTACGGCGTTCGTGACGAGTAGGTTTTGATAGAATGATAGATAATCTATCTATCATATATCAGAGCGAGAGGCAGCGTATAGACTTAGTAATGGGATCCGGTTTTCACCCTTTTTGAACAAAACCCAAAAAAAATATGTGTTTACTTATGAAAGTATCAACGAGGACGGATTTATTCGCTTTCTGGAAGATTGAATCTAAGTAAAGGCAACAGCAGAAGCATCTTAGCGACTATGCGTTCGGGTTACAAAAGCAAAGCCACACGTTTTTGCGTTTACTTCGACGCTGAGCTTCGATGCTACGACGACGAAAGCATTGTCCGATGGTATCCGAAAATCTATGAAATCGCTGATTGTGAATGCTAAAATTATGCGGTGTCAAGTTAAACCGAGTATGTAAAATTATTAAATCGTAGCATATTTGTTAAGGCTTATTTCAGCTAGGGCTCATTTATCAATCGTTAATTTTAATCATTTTTTGGACATTACATTAAAAAAATTCGCGTCGTCCGTTCGTCGCTTAATAAAATGAAGGCAATATTTAAAATAACTACAAAACTTAAGTAATAACAAGGATCCGAACCTCACGATTTGCTCACTTCCAAAGGTTCCAGTTTTCATCATTTAAATAAAATCGATTACACGGTACAGATTGCGAACTTTTTTTTTAAATTTTCTATTTGCCCCCTAAAAATGATTCCCATATTCAAAATTCATTTATTAACACAGACGTGTAACGACGTCTGTGTTTGAGTCCCAAAGATTCATATGTGTACCAAATTTCAATTTAATAGGTTTTTTAGATTGGGAGCAAATTGGCTGTGACAGACGGACGGACAGACAGACACACGAGTGATCCTATAAGGGTTCCGCTTTTTACTTTTGAGGTACGGAACCCAATTTTTTTTTAATATACATTCTTACAGTTTTTCTTGTTATAGGTAGGAGCCATCGACACGCTAAGAAGAAAATAGATCGCACCCGTGCGAAGAGCCCGTGTGCGAGCCCGGATTGAAATGTAAAAAGTCAAAAGAACGAAAGGAATATAACTGGAATATCTCGTGTTAAAACAATTTTGGTTAGTGGGCGATTGAAATGAAAATAATTTATTAATGATAACTTTGGCGGGTATTGTAATTTTAGGGTTAGTACGACCGAAAGAAAAAACGGAACTCTTATAACACCACTCGTGTGTCTGTCTGCCAGTCTGTCACAGCCAATTTGCACCGCGTCGAATAAACCGAAGTTTAAATGTGGTACTTACACATGAATGTTTGTGACCCAAACACGGATGTGTAACGTAAATAAATATTTTTTAATCTGGGGTAACTTTAGGGAGGCAAATAATAACATTAAAAAAATGGCTTACTGTGAGGGTCTCAAATACTTATCGTCACTGGAAAGGAGAAAATGTTAAAGCGCCATTTGGGCCAAATATATCTCATTTTTTGGCTGATTTGAGTTGACAACTACATCTACATCATCATGATAACTACATCTTTCTATTCGTGATTCTTTACATTTTTCAATACCTAACTGTTTTGTCTCTATGTTATTTGGACCTCAAAATATAACCATTTTGAAAGGTAACAAAATGTAAATAATTATATAACTCATTTTGGTCCAAATCGCGCTTTAGCATTTTCTCCTTTCCAGAGACGTTATATTTTTTTATAATTTTAAAATGAATATTTTTTAAATTATTCATTTAGTAAAAAACTATAGAGCTACAAATTTAAAAAAAAAGACCAAAAATAGTTTATCACATGTACAACATTATTTTTAGTATATGCGAAACCCGAAACACGTGTCTAGTATTTTTATGTAAAGAATATATGTACAAAATTTCAAAACTGCATCATGAAAAATCACAAAGTTATAGGCTTATTAAGTTACCTTTTTGACCGTACAAAAACATGCTCACCCGCGCCCTCTTGCGTTCATTGATAATAGTACCTAGGTACCTAACCGTTCGACGACTCACCTCGCTAGACGCGGGAACTTTTAGTATGTTTGCTCCCTAAGCACCCTGATCAACTTTCTGAAGAAATCGCTTAGGGCCCAGCACACGCACTCTACAACTCTTTTGTTAAGTGGACCTGCTCTCAAAACGATAAAGAAAAACATCATTAGGAAACCGTGTTCCATGTTCTAGAACCAAAAATTCGAAGTTATGTGACATCTATCAACCCGCACTGGGCCCGCGTGGTGAAATACGGCCCTCTCACAGATAGAGGCCTGAGTCTCATCAGTGGGAACATTACAGTAGGATTATGTTATGCGTGATCTAAAACAATGTTGATTTTAGTGTTTTCAATTGTTTTTTTATTTGCTTAAGGGCTGATTTTTCAATCAACTGATAACTTTATTCGAGGAATAATTTTGAAATGTTGACAGTTATTTCATACAAAAACTGTCAAACGTCAATTTTATTCCTCCAATAAAAGTTATCTGGCGATGGAAAAATCAGCCCTTAATGAATAGGTAAATCTTTTGATACATCAATTACGACTATCACTTCTTGTTTTGATATCGAGTTATTATGACAACGGAAGCGACTCCTAACATAGAAAACAGCTAACCAAAAAATGAGCACTATTATAAAATTGGCTAAAAAGGCTAAGAAGTCTGTATGCGTAGCATCCACCATTGAAACGGGTTTTGTCAAAGGAAAAATAGACAACCTGGCAGATTGTAGACAGATTTCTATTTCTACAGAAATCTGTCATTTTGTCTATTCTTCCGTCGACAAAACACGTTTTTATATTTCACATCAAATGTTTTCACGAGAACCACAGATGTAAATAGAAATAAGTAATAGAACTCAAAATGGATAGATATATGTATTTTTTGTCTTGTCTGTGTCTTATCTCATCACATGAGAACGGCTGGAAGGAGTTCAATCAAATTTACTGTAGTGTAGCAATTAAACTATGGATGATAATCGCTGAAGTTATTTGGGCGGTGATTCGGATAGCCCTTACAGAGACGATTCTGAATAATTTCCCCTTGATGGAAAACGGTCACTGTCCTTGATTTACCTTTGATCTGATCAAAAAACGCTCATATTCTTTGGGAAACAAAGCCAAGCAACATTGTTTTGTGTTGTGGGAAACAAGTAAGTGGCAAAATGGAATGTTGCACTTATACTGGCAAAAAATACGTAAATATATTGTAAACAACTTTGCGTAATTGTTGGTCAGCTTTGTTTCCAATGAGACGACCGTAAGCACTTTTGATTAATTTCACTGACGTATATTAGACAGAACAAAATTAAAATATATTATTAAAAAATAAAGGATAAAAAAGTATTCAATAATTATAAAATAGATAAGGCACGTTTTAGAAAGCGTACAGCGAACTTGAAAAAGTTTTTCCAAAGGTCATAAATGATTCTGAAGTACAGTCACGAGCATGATTAATATATTAGGTACTATGAAGAACTCGGCAATAATATCTGATTTCATGATTCATCCATTAACATGTCGTCAAGATGACGGCAAATATATGTGATCTTTTGTGAAAAGCATATACATGTGGCACCTCTTTGAGATCAAAAATATCTGACAACACTTCGGCGGCATAGAAACCTGACAGTATGTTTCTAGTTTTCTTCTATGCATATCGCAAACAGCACAGCTTTATTACAAAAAATAGTGAGACCCTACTAGCAGCATAAATATCTGACAGTAAATCCTGTTAGTCTTATGAATTATAGCAAATATATCACCAGTTTTAGAACAGCATACAGTTTAGTTGTTAAATTCATACCCGCAACACCATTAGGTCAAAATTAAAGTGCTGAGCACTATCCTTGGAGTTCGGTATTTAACAATACTGTTAGGTTTTTAAGTTGAAATAGTGATGTCAGGCATTTTTGATCAGAACGAGGTATCACATTATTCATCATGTCCGATATTATTACATTCTAAGAGGTGACATATTTTTGAAGACGATGCAGCATCTTATATTTTGATGACGATTGTCTCGTCGTGTTGATGTTCCTTCGATGTCACATATTTGTGCTGCCACTTGTACATATATGCCTTTCACAAAAGATCTAATTAATATATTTGCCATCATCTTGACGACAGATATCAATGGATGAATCATGATATCAGATATTATTGCCGTATAGAAATATATTTATGCACGTGACTGACGTCTCAAACTGTCCAACGTGATGCTTTGGATCCGAAGATGAACGTACCTATGTGTGTGTAGGTAAGCGTTTGTAGTGAGTGTCTAGTTAAATTCGCGAAGAGGAAGCCATTTCAATTTGTTGAATTACCGCAAAGGGAATGTCCCTACTTATCCGTCCGAAAAGTCTCGAATCGAAAAACGTCTATGGTTTGGTACGATAAACATCAAACACAAACTTAATTTAGATAAGTACCTGATTAGTTTACCTTAATAATAATAACTATACCGCTTTTTAATTTCCATTGCTCATACACATAATTGAAAAAAAAAAATCATCACATTGACATTACACATAATTGTCAAACAGTGGACTGTTTATTATGTGTAATGTCAAATGTTGTTAATTATTGAATGAAAGGTATAGTTTTTCATAGTATGTTGTGCAGTGAGTTTGCGGTTTAACAGGTTGAGGCATCGTCCGGCAATAGGTGTACAAGAGATGCTTCTCGAATATTCAGAAGTCAGATAAAAAACGATATTAAGGATAGTTCAATTGCATCGTGTTCTATTTGCGTAAAATACGCTCACCCCTTTCGCGGAAACGGAATCAACAAAAGTCAATGTAAAAGAGGTAAATGTACGAAACAGACCCACAATTTCTCAAACATAACCATATCAATCCACGAATAATAATTATAGTATTATTGGTGGAACGATACAACTTCACATCGAAAGCAGTAGGTTTATGTGTGCAACTGAACAAAGCAAATGTAACAACTAATAAATAAGTGTTCTACCGGCGGTGCCGCAGCGATGGAAGCAATGATAATTATTAACATTTATAGATAGGTTAAGAAGATAGTTTTACTTACCTACAGGTGTCGGACCATTAGGTTTATTGGATGCAGACACGGATTCTTTTTCCTGTGATTCCCTCTCTTTGTGTTTTTCTTTGTCTTCTGATTTGACTCTTTCTCTGGGTTCTCGTATCCTCTGGGGCTGAGGGGCAGGCGTGGGAACAGGGACAGGTGTTGGAGCCGCGGTAGAGAAAGTGGTTTGTGTTGAAGCAGGCACTGGTGTGATGGTAGACGTTATCGCTGTCGAGGTCGTAATTGGAGCTACTGTGGCTATGGCTACATGTGCAACATTTATATTTTCTGGGGGCTTTTCTAATTCTTCGACTTGAGGCACATTTTTGCTTTGTTTAAATTGCTTATTAGGTGGTATATTCTTATTTGTATCTAGGACTAAAGACTGAACTGTCGGTTCACTATTCTTTTGTAGTTGCTTAATATTCATAGGCATTTTAGGCACTATAACAGGACTGTCTGATATTGCTGATACTATTGGTGTTTCGTTTGATTCCACAGCAACATCAGATCCTAAATGTTTACTTTCGTTAACAGTTAATATTTCAGACTTTACTAAATTATTATTTATAGAGCTTATTGCATTTGGTTGAGTTTGGACAGAGCTTGCCGTAGATGCCACGGGTACATCCACGTTCTTTGATACATAATTCGATTTAATAGAGTTATCACAAGAAGGTTGATTGGCGACTTCGTTGACCATTCTATTGAATTCTTCTGCGATACTGTGTGTTGGCTCCTGGATAAAAATAATTTAAAGTAGTTTATTAACTAATAATCTCTGTCGTTATTTGTATTGGTCAAAATAATGACCCTCAAATTCACGTAAGCGCCGCCGAAAAATGGTCTAGTCGGTGCCAAAAAAGTGGTAATTTTGGCCTACCCCTCTAAGCAATGAATAGGTTACTTTAAGTAGAAAATTAACTTGCATTGTAACTAACTCCAATTATTAATTTTATCATATCCATTCGTCTTTATGTCTGTCATATTACATTTTCCACGTCATAATAGACAGGTTTAGACCAAAAATTTTTTTAAATGCAGTGTGTTGTTCATTGCTAGAGGAGTAGACAAAGTTTCATAGTTTTTAGGCCATCCCCCTTCGACCACTAGATGCCGCCACAAGTCGCAGTAGCAATCTCTCATGCATTTTGTTTGAAGGTTTTTTCGAAACTAACTACATTACACTAACATTTACCTGAAAAAAGCATCGACCAAACGCTGCAGGTGACTGACGGTACCGTGACAGAGCAGTGGCCATTTTACTATACTAGTGGCTGCGACTGGTGGCTTATTCTACTATTTTCGAGTTTTATATTTGAATTGATGCGAAATTTACAAGCAGACTTCGCTTTAACGACAAATTATTATATCACGCACAATGGTACATTTGAAGGACTAAGTGCGGAAACACATAACATAGAACATAGAACGACTATTTATCAACCCGTTCAAGGCACTTGTCCCACCGACAAAAACATTAAAGAGCCCGTTGAGCTAGTATCAGCTAGTAGTAGTAGGGAAAGAGTCGGCAGATGACAAGACAAGCAAGGGTTTTTAAATAACTATATAAGAAGGGCCCGGGTATCGTTTCAGATCGAGTTATTGGTATGACTGCGGCTATATGAATCTAACCCACCGCCGATTAGAGAGGAGCGAGTAGAGCAAGTAACGAGTATTCGAGTACAAGAATATACCAGAGGGGCAATTCTCGTAATTTTAAGAACGTTCACAGTCTGATCTCAGTCTTAATCTGTCAAAAATACCTGTAATTTCCCTACATTTTGACAAGTTTTTGACATTTGTTTGTCGCCGAGATCAGACTGTGACTAGATTTTGAACGTTTTAAATTACGAGAATTGGCCTTCTGATTTATTGTTTAAGGACCGTTTTAGACGGCCGACCGAAATTTAGACGGCTTTAGACGTTACAAAAAACTTGACGATAAATAGCACATTGTTCTGATTGTTGGAGAGCTCTATTTATAATAGCTTATCGAATCGATTAAATTAAAGATGTATTAAAAATAATCTTTTTAGGGATACTGTTGTGGTGGTCACTTAATATTCTCGCTGATCGTTTTTTTTTTCTCGTGATTCGTTACTAGTTTCGACCTAAAGTAGCTACTTGCTAGTCGTCACCCAGCGGGAGTGGATTGATTTTACGTTTCTTGAGCGGAAAGACAGTTAATGACCAGTCGCACCGTCTACGACGCCGCGACGTGGCGTCGCTCAGTATGTTATTATGACACCCAAAAAAATTACATCATCGTTTTCAGCCACAAACCGACGGTAATTATGATTAGGAGTGCAAGAGTAGAACTCCCGTGTGCCAATTCTGTTTGGTTCAAGAGAAAAAAAAATTAACCAATTTTGGGCCGAAAATCAGTATAATATTTCTAGTCTAAAATCGCCTTCACCAATCATTTTTGGTAACCCTCTAGTACTTAAGAAAAAGTAAATACCTATTTATAGAACTGGCACACGGGAGTTCTACTCTTGCATTCCTAATCATGATTACTGTCTTCGGTTTGTGGCTGAAAACGATGATGTCATGATGATGTTTGTTTTGGGTGTCATAACCATAACACACTCCGCGGCGGTGAGACAGGTGCAATGAGGGGGTTTCGTCTGTTCTTAAAGAATAAATAAAGAATATATTGTATGGTGATGATTAATGTCAACCATACTATTTCAGTGTTTTTTTTTAACGTATTAACTACCATAAACAAAAGAAATGCATATTCTATTGTGACTATCGACAAACAAAGGAGATAAACGGAATGTTCCAAAAGTATTCCCCTCGTGCATATAATCTTTGCGAGTCTGTCACACAAACATCACATCTATAAAGGTTGTCTTTAAAAGATCGCTTTTAGCGATAAGACCGCCCATTGTGTCACCCTTTGTACAGTTTCTATACCTTGTCTGTAATTAATATGGTGTACATAATAAAGAGTATTCAATTCTATTCTATATTGATAATGACGAAGTGTAAGAAAATTATAATTAAATTGAATTAAAACAAATTCAAGAATTAGAAGTACTCTTAGGAATACTCGGTACACTGAAATAGTATCGTACACCATTTTAGTACTAAAACATAATAAAAAACAAAGTTATTCGATGAAATTTATACTAATCAATTTTCACCATGAATTGTATCAAATTGTAAATGTACTGTACAAATAATCGCATCGTTGTCGCCAAGCGAAGGCTGCTTATACAGTAAACAATTACTCTTCCAACATTTACATGTCGAGAAAAAGAAAATAGTAGTAATAAATTCAGTATAACTGTTTTTCTAAATCAATCACAATACCATGTATCTCACATGGTTTATTCAATTATAAAACTTTGTGAAAATATATTTCGCAATTTTTCAACATAATCAAATGTTGCATTATATTTAATAAAAGCGAAATAAGTATATGTACTTACGGGTGGCTGCGGGGTGTGCCGATCGTTAGCTTCGCTGCTTAAAAAATTTGTGTCGTTGGTATATAAATCTGAGAAAATATCTTGTTCTGAAATAAAATAAAATAAAATCGTAAATAGTAGTTGCTCAAACAACGTATTAATTTTTAATCTCTGTCTTTTGTACTTACGCGTTTTAGGGTCGATGATAGGTACTCTATGACTTCTTTTTGGAGCAGATGGGCGTATACCTAAGAGCAAAATTAATTTAAGACTGTTTTAAGTATTCCTAGTGGTTCTAACAGGTGCAATCTTGAACAAAACCCACAATAGTCTGTATGAAGTAAGTTTAACTAGCTGCACGAATAGCACAATTCACTTGTTACAAGTTGTCAAAATACAATACTAAATAAGACAAGAATTATTTTTAATTTTATTCTATTAGCTACTAATTCAAGAACCTTTTTGTATTAGTTAATAAGTTTATTTTAGTCATTTTAATAAGGTGATGCATTTCGTCATTACCATTACCGTAAAATTAATTAAATTAATGCTCAAATCTCAAAACATACACATTTTATTTAATTGAAAGCTATAATTACAATTTGTTTGCTTTTTTAAATTAATGAACTTCTAAAAACTTTTTGGGCTTATAATGATGCACACTTTTTGTTAATAATTGTGCCTCTTTTTAACTTTCTGGCCTTTTCCCACGTTGCACAGGGTGGGAATCTCGCAATCTAGGGAGATTTAAATCAAAATATAAATTTTAATAATTAATAATATAGTTATAACCTATTTATACCTAAGACCCTATTTATCACATTTACATATAAGAAATTCTTGTAGATAGGTTCAACAAATAAATAAAAAAATTTGAAATGGGTAGATAATATCGTTGTACCCTTACAATACGAACAACAACATTAGAGTGTCATCTTCACTTGAGATTACTGATCAAATTAACATATAGTCTTGTTTTTTGGTTTATTATTGTATTGTGTATATCTTTCAAGGTAAGTTAGAGTGTATTTTATTTAAGTAATAGTCAAACATTGATTTAATAACATCATTTGAAGGCACAGTTAAATTAAGAATTTTTAAGAGATGATTTGCAAAACAAAAGGTGTTTAAAAAAATGACCTCAATATCCCGGTGTTTTTATTGTTTTAGTTTATAGTTTAGAGTCTTAACTTTTGAGAACAATTGACAAAACTTGCGATTTTGTGCGACCGTCGTACATTTTTTTTTTCGGTTTTCGGAATGACCGCCGCAATTACAAAACAACATTTTTTTGATATTTGGACCTCAAATGCCAAAAAGGAGCGAATTTATGCTATTTTGCTTTTATGTACCAACCGTAAATGAGGCCGAAAGTGGAATTAGTGACTAAAATAACAAAATTTTTTCTTAACCCATTTTTTAAATACAGCTTTATTTTCTATCAATATTTAAGTATTTTTATTTATTTGAATACCAATCAATATTATTTTTTAACTTGTATCTTTTATTTAATACAATTTGGAATTAAATCCCCCTAGATTGCGAGATTCCCACACTGTGCGTTGGTCGCAGTAACTAAGAAGCTGGGGCATCTCGGCTACACACGTGTTAGGTTAGGTTTTTCAGCAAGCGTACTCAGCACGAAAACTTAATAGCTGCGTAAGTGGGGCTGAGTAAGCGGGGCGTGAAGAACAGAGGTTGATTTAGAGATGAATGTAAAATTATGATTACTTTTGGGTATTCTTCTGCATTTATTAAACCTCGTCAGATTAGCTGGATTATTAGCTATTTTATTATTAGCTCCATTATCCCTCAGATTTTTACATTCACTATCAGGTCAAAGAACAATATCAGGTAAGATATAATAGACTTTTATTCGGCTTTTTGAAACCCCACAATATCTTCGTTACATCTGCCTGTTTAGGTCGTTTTGTTCGGGGCCTGAGATATAATCAACGGCGCTGAACAATCCATTACCGTTTGTCTTTTTCTGACATTTTAAAGCGGGGCTTGTCTGCAGGGCTCCTATCCGAGACATTTCAAATATATTTTTGGCTCTCTCTTCTTCTCTTCTCTTCTCTCACGCCTCTCCTACTCAGCTATCATGTTTCATGCTAAATATGCTTGCTGAAAAACTGTGACCAACCACGCCCGGTCCGAATTGTTCGTAGTAACTAAGCAAGGGCACCTCAACCAAATGGGTTTGGTTAGCTCAGAACAGTGACCAACCGCCTGACTACATCCCAAGTTGGTCGCAGTTACTTGGCCGTTTAGTATTTTTAGGTCTCCAGAATTGGAATTATTTGATGGTCACAAAAAGAGGCGCATTCATTATAATTAGTGTTCAATAATATATTGAAGAAAGCAAAATGAGAATTATTTGAGGTACGATAAATACATGCTACTGCATAATCTTACTGAACCGTCACGGCTAAGGAAGCTGGCGCTCTCGCGCAAGACCACGGCAGACGTGGTCAAAACCTTGGTCGGAGAAGCTCTGCCCAAGATGTGGATTTGGTCACAAGTGCGGCCAAGTGCGCGATGCGTTTTGGAGTTACGATACATGACTTGGTCTCTGCAACCACTAACCGTGGACGCGGTCGCGTTGCGCGCGACGTCTCTAAAAGTCGAAGTGCCCAGACTTCGCCAGTTGCAGTTGATTAGTAATAAGTGGAATCGGCTACATCAAGCTACAACTATGACAAACCATTACGAAACAAAAGCATTGGTTCGAGCAGACACTGCATAGTTAAAGAAACAACTTAGGTAAGGGTACCATTCATCTTGTAACCAAAAATAAACACAGAAAATTAAAATATCATGCTATTATAGATAATAACATCCTAATCATGCACTACTATTTTATTAACTAGCTGTACTCGCGACTCCGCCCGCGTGGAAGTCTGAAAACAGCACAAATACCATCATTACTAATAAGGGTTCAACCAGACCGACCGGCCGGGACACTACCTATACAACATTATTTTTAGTATATGCGAAACCCGAAATACGTGTCTAGTATTTTTATGTAAAGAATCTATATACAAAATTTCAAAAATGTATCATGAAAAATCACAAAGTTAAGTATAAGCTTGTTAAGTTACCTGTTTGTCCGTACAAAAACATGCTCACCCGCGCCTCTCGCGCCGCGTCGTCTTGCGCTCAATGATAATTAGTAGGTACCTAGGTAGCTAACCGTTCGGCGCGGAGACTGGATAACCTACTCAGTGTCGCTTGGTGTCCAACTCCTTTTAACCTTTTTTAATATTTTTGGGCCAAAATATAACATGGGGTAAAAATTATTGGAATCGATTCAGTTACTTATTCTGAACAAACTATATTCAGGTTTCGCATATACTAAAAATACCGTTGTAGGTATATATGTCTAGAAAGTTCAAATCGCGTCGTACGACCGCGGTTTGTTTGCACCCTAAAGCTATGTAACGCGATTCCGTCCACTTGGATATTGAAACACAATATTGGATTAGGTAACTGTTATTAATCCAATTATCTACATTAACTACATGATAAATTAACTCAACAACACCTTTTCGACGAAACCTTAACTCGTTTATGACCTTTGTTTTGTATGGGGACAAACGCGTTATAGCCAGATTAAAAGAACCCATGCGAAAGATTTAAATAAAAATAAAGTGTCTCAGTTTTTAAGATATGCTAGCATCTAACTAACCAACAATAAGTTTCATTTAAATCTGTCCAGCTTTTCTCGTGATGATTTAAAAAACAGACAGAGTTCAATTAATTCGCGAAAATATTTCCAATGTACTACTACTACTACTGTACCGTATGTACTTTTATCCTCTACAACATTAAAAAAATATATAAATATATTAAATGGAGGTATCCGTTTACTATGTTTATACAAAAATCAGACCGTAGCGCTTTCAAAGTGTACGGTACTCTTCGGATCGGATACGGATCTTTCTATCAGTCATAACGGTTCACACGAGCGTACGTTAACGCGCGTTGACGTACGCTTCGAAAATGACCGTATACCGTTCAAATGCAGCTCGTGCCATCACGCGTTTTTTGACAATTGGATGTAATAATCTGTTCTTACATCACATTGTGATGTCACATGTATAGGCTCCAAGCTGCATGGGTTATGTCACGTATGGGAAGGGAAAATGATCTGGCATACAAAATTTATAAACTTGTTCAAATATGTTAATTGCTCAGTTTTTCAGAGCATGCTACACATACGTGGTCACCGAGTTCAATGTAACTGTGCAAATAGAGCCAAGACGTTTTGTTTTAATACCGACATTCCTAATAAACAAAATTACTTAAGTATATTTAAAGGGCCTGCTGACTGACTCAGTCGACTACCGCGTGGAAATCGGAAACAATAATAAATCACAATTTAAAATTGTTAGCATTCCGTTGCTGACAGCTAAGTCGAGTCTTGGAGTAGTAGAAGTATGAGGGTGGACGAATTCTTAATAATTTGCCAAAGTTGCCAAGTTGGCTTGTTTCGCATTTGATCCATGTGGTGCTTATTTTTGCTGGCCCGTGGTGCAATTACTAGTATCCTAAAAGGAACGATTCTTGAGTTTCTTAAAATCCGGCCACTAACTATTGAAGGTTTCACCTAAATACACCATTCCGGCGATGCAACTTTTTACCGCTTCGCTTGTCCGGGATAGAAATATTATATAATATTGCTAATAAAACAAAGTTTAATTTAAATCTGGCAGTTTATGCGTGATACAAAAAAAAAAACACTTTTCGTGAAATGGTTCTTCACTACATATAAATAAACACTGTAAGTGCTTAAAATGATCACCAAAGATATAATTTAAATCGTCGTTTTCTTAAATCAGTGAACTTAGGTTAGGATCGGCTTCCCCTGCGGGAAAGGAGCTGTGCTCCATCCGTATCGCACAGCTCTGTAGAGTTCGCCTCAGACTGGTCACTCTCCCACCGATTGAAAATAATGTCCAATATACAAATGCCTCGCTCCGACATAGTAGTCAAATAGTAATCGTTTGTACCTATATCCAATATTCTTGAAAAACAAGGATCAAGTAAGTTAGTCAATCTAAAAAAAATACAAAAAGCGTGACACAATTGGGGTTGTCAACTAGCAATTTCTGACAGTCCTTAGGATTCATATTTTTGACAACAAAACTACCTATTTCTTATTAAATATTGTAGACAATACTGAACTATGACTTTTAACTCTAGCAACTTGGGGTTAATCATAAACTTTGTTGTGAGTTAAATGTTCAGGATGCTATTTCTACATAAGAAAATGATGATTTTATTTTCTGACTTTTTGCTTTAATTGTTGGGTACAAAATGTATGCTGTCAAAAAGATCACCTTTTGAATAAAGAACACCTTCATTATTTTACGTAACTGGTACAATACAACGAGTTACAGAATAAGCGCAACATCTCAGTCAGTTAACACAATGTATGTGATAACGACTTTATCGCGCTTGGCTAACTTGTTTACATAATATCGCATAACATTTTTTTTAAAGCTTAGTTTTTACAACTAAACTTATCGCTAAAACCAACTGACGTCCATGCTCCATGAAAGAAAGTTTTGAGGGATTACTGTGATTGAGAAGTTAGTTTTACTGACATCATCTTAGCAACAGTGGCGCTGCCACTCGTTTCATATAATATAACGTGGTGACCCATACGTTAATAGAACTAAGACATAAATTACTTCTTTGTTATTTCATTACGTATGCAAAATTTACTGGGTGAGTTTATTAACGGGCATCATCAAGGCAGCTGTGCTAACCGTTAGACATCCTGGATAAATTGATATGGGTACAGGTAGAAGTTTTCCTAGACGAGTGTAAACTCCAAGCCACAGCTAGTTGGATAACTTTGAAGTGACAAAAGGGGGTAACACTGCTTTATTCCTAAATAATCCTTTTCCGATGTGTATACGGAAGATTGCCTCAATCAAATAGCTACATTGTTTAAAAAATTTAAAACAATACATTCTTGTACGGGGTTTTAACAATGCAATTCGCCATTCCAAAAACCGTCCGTGTTAATTTACATACGAAAGTGTAAACAGAGATTGCCTGCGCGCACACGAATGGCGAGGCGAATGGTAGTGAACCGGTCATAGGCTCGTCTCGCCAATCGCAGCACTGTGTAAATACGCTATCAAAAAACACTAACAAAATCTAACACATTCAATAATTATTTTGACAACATTATTTCAGTAAAAACTGCTCTCACATTTCAATATGGACAGAAAGCAGACCGGGCGGCTTAACAGCCATTATTCAATTGTAATCCATAACTTAGTTTTTATTAGTAGGTATGTGGAAATTGGCCGCCATGGCCAAAATTCGGTATGGAGGACTACTAATATCCATAAGTTATCACACGTAACGTAAAATGTAAATTTTATTGAATTTGTAGCTACTTTACATAACATCTGTCCATACCACTATTTGTTTATTACAATGAGTGACTTTTATTTTCACAATTTACATCACACAATTTGTTATCCAGCTAAATGCTATTTTACTACTCTTGAAAAACTCTACATGGATTTGTAACATAAAAATTTTCTATTTTTTTTTTCTAACTTTAGCTGAGCTGCCATAGTGTTTCCTGTTAAAAACTTAAACCCGTGAAAAATTGCTTGGGGATTGTTTAAAAATCGACTCCAATATGATAATTAAATAGAATGTGTATGTAGGGATAAAAAAAATTAAGGAATATTTGTTTCTTTGTATGGAGGGAAGACAAACAGATAAGGAAATAATTCTTGAAGTTTGCAGCACAGTGAAGGATTATATTGGGAGTATTTTGTAAAAAATTATAAAGGATTGCATTTTTTCGACTTTGCATAAGTAATCTCACTTCAGCTAAATTGGGTCATTGCAGTCAGACGTCACATATGAAATAAGCCGGGTGGTAAATTGTTACATTTATGACAAAAAGCCGAGTGGTAAGTATAGTTTGTGTCACAGATTCAACATTTCATTTCACCCGGGATTCGTAGAAAAAAATCTCATTAATAATAGAAGTAAATGGTTACCAGGCATAGTTTGGTGCATGAGTGTAGAAGCTTGTGGGTGAGGAAGCGTGGCAGTGGGCGCAGTGGGGGTTGCGGGTGTACCCTGTGGCCCCACCAATGTAGTGGGATTACTTCTACCACCTTGGGCGTTGGCTTGTAAGTTTGGCGTTGGCAGCTGGGGACTATTTGAAGTGTAGTAATCTGCGGGATAGAACATAATCATGTTATAAAGATTTTTAAAGTCCACTAATTGAACAAAACTACAAAAAATTAACTACAATAAAAAGACTACATTAGTGCCAGTCTGGTCACTTAGAAAGTGTTTTAGTTATAGTTCTATTTTATCCTAGACTAGCGTTCCGCCCCTGATTCGCACGGTTTTTATGAATTACTAACAATCTAGATTTCTTTGTTATGTAAGTTTAATATCCGCATCAAAATCCGTTGTGTAGCTTCGAAGAACAACGCGATCACATAGATTGACCCGATGCAGCTATTAATTACGTCCACATTCCTAGCGAGTCCCACTTGGTGGGATCAGATTGTAAGTTCCGATCGGAATAAGCCAAATTTCTCCTTTATCTGTTATATTTATAGTGTAGTATTCCATCTATTTTAATGCACTCATAGATTTTCATAGTTAGTATACATTGCCAAGGCAGCGGATTGAATATTGCGTTTTATGTACATATTCCATATTGGCCCAGGACCGAGTTGAGTGAAAAAGAACTGGCCAAGTGCAAGTCGGACACGAAGGGTTCCGTACCACAAGGCAAAACCGCCGAAAAAAACATGTTTGTTGTAAGGGAGCCCCTTTAATATTTATTTTATTTTATTTTTAGTATTTGTTGTTATAGCGGCAACAGAAATACATACTTTGTGAAAATTTCAACAGTCTAGCTATCGAGGTTCTTGAGATACAGCCTGGTGACAGACAGACGGACAGACAGCGAAGTCTTAGTAATAGGGTTCTGTTTTTACCCTTTGGGTACGGAACCCTAAAAAAGGGAAGGGAGGCCTTTGTTCTGCAGTGGAACGATACGGGCTAATTATTATTACTTACATACTATTTCAATTTTTACCACTACCACCTCAGTAAACTATAACAAAAAATAATTGAGGCAGAGAAATAGATGGTATATCTAAAACACTTTCTAGGGTAATTTGTGAAGGCAAAGGTATAAATGAGGTTTGAGTGCCAATATTAACTTAAAAATGCTTCAATTGCAGTTTAAGTTCATTGAAAAATTGTTTTAAATACGTGTTTTCAAGCCGGGTTGAAGGATAAAAAAACTACTAAGAAAAAAATACTAGAATGGTCCTTGTATGCAAGATAATAAACAAGGACCCCGATTTTATTGAGCACCGAGATAACAAAACAAAAAATATTTAAAGAGTTGTCTTGCTTTCCCGTACATTAAGACTAAAAAATCGATCATCGAATTAACGACTTTCGATTTACTTTTCGTCAAAACTAATATATTAAGCTAGTGGCGTATGTCACGACCACAAACCGAACTTTCCTGATAATATAAAGCTTTATATTCAATCTGTTTTGCTTTGACTGTTACTAAAATATAGCTATATGTTCTTTAGTATAATCGGTGCACAGCAAAATCTCCCATTACCTATACCGATACATCATAATTTATAATGCCAGACACTGGCCTTATTATAAAACAAGGTTTATCTTTAGACTCAGGTTTAAACCATCGAGCCATTTTTAAATTTTGAACTTTATTCCGACAACTGTAAAGTTCTTAATGCAAAACTGACAACTTAGACTCGGGTTTAACGTCAGTTTTTGTAATAAGAACTTTAGCTTCGTCGGATTATAGTTCGAAATTTATAATGGCTGGATGGTTTAAACCTGGGTCTAAAGATAAATCTTGTTTTGTAATAAGGCCGTTATAGTACAAGTCTTGTGACCAGACAGGAAAATCAATTGTTAAGCAAATTGACACCCTACGTCAATTTGCCGTGTTATAGTCATTTCATACAACTGTCAAAGCATGACAGCTGTGATTTGAATATACGGACAATTTAAGTTGGTAGTCAAATAGCCTATTAATTAATTTCCCCGTCTACAAAACACTACAAAAAATAATATTTTAACTAAACTACATACATGGTGGGGTGTGGCTCGGAGGTGTATTATAACCTATATAATGTCCCATATATGGATAGTACCTGTGAAAGAAACAACATAACATTAATAAAAGTAAATATTAAACTGACCTGATGTTTAGTCTAACCAGATGCAGCTGAATATACCACTCTACATGGACCAACTGCCTGTCTGACCTCCACAATCCAGTTAAAAATTATGGAGTCTGGCCTGTTATTTTTAGTCCAAAAATAAATGGGTAAGATTTCATTTCCAGTCTTGATCTGAGAAATTATTAATCAATTCAATCTGCTGAAACTAATTATTATCAAGTCATTTAACTTCTTGCGAAACAGAGATGTTTCTGAGATATTGCTTTAGCGAATTTTTATGATATATCTGTCACCAGCTAGACAAATAGTCTCCTTTAAATTTTTAGAATTTCAGTATTTCCGACAACTGACATTCTGGCAAATTAAATACTAATTTTACCATGGCATGACAATTTGTAGCTGTTTGAATGAAGCTGTCGGAGAGACCAAGACAGTCCGGTCAAGACCGACCCGACTCTCAGTCCCTCTGGCCTTACCATGCCATCGAATAGAAACTCATTTGATAACAGACCGCCTCCAGCTGTGCCTCTATTTGGGGATTTCTTGCTACAAATGGTGATTTATAGTGTGGAGCTTCCTTTAGCATTGCAGCCGGCCTAAGCGTATAGATAAACTCATACTAGTAGTATGAGTATACTCAATTAAGAGTTCTAAGAGGGGCTGCTGATGGATGATACTTTATTATATTTAATTTATTTAATGGGAAGCGACAGCATTATTGTAAAGCCTAAGGGCATACTTCAAAAATGGCGCTAACTTCGTCAAACCAAAACAAGCATTATTTTACAAAATTATGGCCTTAATTGTGACTTACGACTTGCCTTTGTATGTTAAGTTAACCAACTGTTAGTTGCAAGCGGCCCTAAAACTTTCAATATTAACTAAAGTTCATTATTCCAGTTGAAAAAAGTGAACACTCACCCTGGTGTACTGGAACGCGGCTGCTGGTAAGTTTGCATTCCCATGGGCGTTGGCTGGAACACTAACGTCGGATACATGACAGGTCCGGTAGCAGTGGCAGCAGCACTAGGAATGTACGACTGTTGTTGTCTGCGGAAGTAAATAGAACATTGTATTTTAAATTAAAATAGAAAGAAAGATATGTAGTTAATTTACCATAGAACCACGTGCCTAAGAAACATTAATGTTAACCTAAAAATTAAAAGAAAATCCTTTTACATCCTCAAGCCACAGTTGTCAGTTGCACAATCGCTACTGTGACATTTCCATCAAGAAATTCTGAGTAGCACGGAGACGGACACGGAGACGTGAGCAAGGAGTCTGGATGTATGTCTTTAATGTTCCCGCCACTGCTGGGACACAGGCTTCCTTTCTGCGAGGAGTGGGCCGTATTCCACCATCGAACCAACTACCCAAATTGGATTCATGCTCGGTTGATGGCAATAGACTTGCTCCCCTATTACATGGAACTTAAACATAACAGGCGAAATGAGGGTGTCCTATATCCATTTGGAGAAATCAGACCTGATGTTGTATTATGCGGAATGTATTATTAACGATTATTATTTTTATTATTATTTGTCTGTGTGGTGCCGGACTTAAAGAATAGCACCACCCCATACTTCCCGTGGGTGTCGTAAAAGGCGACTAAGGGGCGTACCGAAGAATGGGCAGCAACGTTCTCTATGCATTCCACCACCATACCATACTGCGATCGCCAACCCGCCTGCCAAGCGTGGCGATTTATATCCTTGCGCACTATTATACAGACTGACTCACGGGCGTAGCCAGGTTTTAGTATCGGGAGGGGTTCAAGAAAATAAAGCGACTAAAAGTACATAAAATAACCGTTAAATAAGAAAAATATTAAAGAATTAAAGATGTGAAAAATAGATACAGAAAAAAATCTCCTCGAAAGAATTGTGGGAGTCCTTTTTCGAGCAGTGGGACAATATAAACTATGAGCTTAATAAAAAAATAACGTTCTGTTATATATCACAGAAACACAGAATATTACAAAATTAATCTTCTCTTTTTCTTTTTAAATATATTACTACACTACTTTGTCTGTGTGGTGCCGGACTTAAAGAATAGCACCACCCCATACTTCCCGTGGGTGTCGTAAAAGGCGACTAAGGGGCGTACCGAAGAATGGGCAGCAACGTTCTCTATGCATTCCACCACCATACCATACTGCGATCGCCAACCCGCCTGCCAAGCGTGGCGATTATGGCAACCCCCCCCCCTTTTGGGGGAGGCCTATGTCCAGCAGTGGACGTCTTTCGGCTGGAATGATGATGATGATTATTAACGTGTTGGAAATAACATGTCCTGTGACCTAAATTGGCCTCTTCATGTAAGGCAGGCTTTTTACTAAAGAAGGAACACCAATAGATCTGACAAAATAGTATCAGTAGATTTTGTGTTGAACTACAATTCAACATACCTATGTGCATATAATACATACATAAGACCTAAATACATACATATAATATTACCTTTCCTTTGCTGCATTTTAATGGAATAAAAACTCATTAAGTAACTGTCACACTCGGTAATATTGTTCAATATCCGTTCAGTAGTCGGACATCGAGGGCAACTAAGGTATTTGAGCACAGTTCGCAAAGCATAGCACTCAGAAAAGCGGCTGAATGGGGCACACATAAGTACCGTCCGTGTTCTATCATCAACATCATTATCCTAGCTGTGCCCTACTTACCCTCCTTACCCTACCCTCTGCTGGGCAAAGGCTTCCCCTTTGTCTTCTCTCTACTTGTACCATTATTATCCGATACAGTTTCTACTGCTGGGACACCACACAATCTACCATGTAGCTGAAGGGAGCTCCTCCGCGTACTGTAGGCACCTAAAATTCTTCGGCTTCTCCTATCGGTAAGGGTGTGTGCTGTCCTGTGCTCCACACGGTTCCGCACAACTTCTATAGAGCTTGCCTCAGACTAGTGACAGTTCCACCGGTTGACATTAATACCGACCGTAACAGGTTTTTATTGGTCAAACTAAACTAAGCAGGTGAACCAAGATGGATTCAGTTTTACTGAACAGAACAGATGGCAGTGTACGGTGCATTCTACTGTCAAGTTCAGATCCAATCTTTAAGATTGATGTCGGATGAGATTCTAGGTTGTTTTTATTTATATACTTAAGACTACTTATTATAAGATTATTTATAGATGACTACTCATTATTAATATTAGAACACTTTCTACGAAATAACCTTTCGTGACACTAAAAGGTGTAGACTCTTAATGATTGAGTAATCTGGTTAGTTATTCTGCAAAAATGTGGGGTGCAGCTTCCAGTGTAATTGATTATTCTTCTAGTAAAATCGGATGCAGCTGAATACCAGTATTTTACATGTACCCACTGACTATTTGGCTTCCACAACCCAGGTAACAGGGTAACACAATCACTGTGGTATTTCTGGTCGTCAAGTTTTCGGGCTCCTGACCTTAACTAAGTACTGTCATAGATCTACGAATTACAGCCAGGACCGACGCCACCACGTGCTTTCCGAGGCACAAGAGGGAGGTCTCTCGGTGTGAAATGGTCACCCATCCACGGGCTTGACCTTGATTGATCGTCCCGAGGCTGTTACTTATTCACTTAACAATTTGTTATATATTAATCGAGTCTTAAGTATTATCGAAGTAATAATCAAGTACCTGGGATGTGTATTGGGTCTCGTTCCGTGCTGCGCTGCTCTGTATTGGTTGTAGTTGGCGAACTGCGTTGAGTGAGGTCGAGGCTGCGGCGTCTGGTTCTGCGATACATAACTATGGCCAGCCTGGAAATAAGCACACATCAAAGTTGAATAAACAATTTACAAAATTACACAATTGAGACAAAAGACCCGGACGTAATAAAAATACTTTCTAAAATTAATAGTTTAAGTTGTTCATAGTCTGCTTTTAAGAGCGTTTACGCCGTACGGTATTTCATACAAACTTTGAAGCCCTTATTTTTCGAAATGAATGAACCGATTTTAATGAAACTTCATATGCATAAGCAGGATACAAAGGTCTAAAAAGTTAGTAGAGAACATTTTCGAAAAATAGTGTTACAGCCAAATTAGACCGATTTTAAATGTTCCATAGAAACAGAGATTACCAGTTATCTTTTTTTAAATAATACATTTCAAAAATGTTCTCTACTAACTTTTTAGACATTTGTATCCTGCTTACGAGTTGGAAGTTTCATTAAAATTGGTTCATACATTTCGAAAAATAAGGGCTTGAAAGTTTGTATGAAATACCGTACGGCGTAAACGCTCTTAAGTACAAATCAAAATTAAAATTATCGCCACAAGGTAGGTGCAACCTGGATAGTGAGCCACTACCACCTATTAACTGACTAAATTTTTGAACACTACATGAGCAGGTAGTTCGTCACGAACTCACGACACGAGAGCATGTCAAAATATTAAACTCTCAATAGTCGCATTATTAAATCACAGCGGCGCTTGCACCATCACCATGCCTTATGAAGCTATTAAAGCCACACCGCTATGCCATACCCATAAGCAGATAGTTACATTGTCATTACCATGGTAGTCTTAGACATGTCCTGCTGAGGTGCCGGCGGTGCCGACGGCTGCGGTGTCGGCTGAACTCGCAGCGAAGATTGCGCCGACGGCTGCGCGCCACCGGCTGTACTCGGCATGTATGCGGCCCCGGCGGCGCCTGAAGGGTGGTAACATTCCACCGGTCCTGTAAACACAATGTACACATATTATACGCAGTCACAATATTGAACTTGCCATCACTTTTGGATGCGGCCTGCGCATTATTGTCAGCTGCGTCTTCTTAGGAACTCACTGTGTGGTGTTGACGCCCGTGGATAACTGTACTGCGCTAAGGAAATATCTTGGTACATAGTTTTGTTCTCATACTATGCCTTAACTGTAAGTTTAACCTAAGGCCCTTTGTACACATACGTTTTTCTTGCCGTGAAAAGCTATGGTTTATTCGCCATGTCACCATGTGTAGGCACGGTAGTCAGTGTTGTATGGAACTTTGTTATATTATGGAAATATTAGTTACTATGGAAGTTTGCTAATGACACAGCGGCACTACGGTACGGCGCCGTTCCCGTATAGTATACCATAGAACCGTGTCATATACAAGGTTACACGATTTTACTACGGTGAGGTTAACACCGTAAAGAAACCGTACCGGTTACAAAGGGCCTTAATGACTAAACGTAGTATTTGGTCGAAAAAAAAGGTAACTAGAAAAGCCCGGGAGGCATTAATTTGTTGCCAGTAATTTTGAAAATGCAGTAGGTAAGTAAGTATAAAGCAAAAGTAATGGTTAACGATATTACAATAGCACATAAAATACAATCGATACTTGAGATAACAAGACATTCGTCTTTAAAGAGAGACGAAAAACGAATAAAGCAAATATTTTCATAAATGCCCGATATTAATGATAGCGTCGTTAGTGCACACTTACTAGTTTGAGTTAATAGTCGATAATGATGCGAAGGCAGCATGCAATTAGAGTTGGAATACCGAGAAGACGATTGTTCATGTTTCATAGAGTTAGCATTCGTATGCTGCGGTATAAACTGCAGTGAAACATTATTCAGGGGTTGCAAATTGATTTGATTCGCATTGATGTGCTGTGCCACTGCCGATTGTGGTTGTGGCATATTCAATGATGTTTGTAAACTTTGCGCCACATCAATCGCACTCTGTTGTGACTGATTTCCATGGTTGACACATGCATGTGACAAAGTATTTAAAGAACTATTTGTTCCTCTTAGCGCTACCATTTTAATTTCATGATATAAATCTTTTAGAAATTGAATAAGCCAAATGTTGAACCATTCCCAAAACAATGGATACGCGATCATCGGCATAAGGCAATATTATAATTTAATGTATCATTTCGTAATATAACGTCACTAGACGTGTTTCGTTAAAGTTGTCTTGCATTTATGAGTATCGCTTTCTGTCAATGTTGTTGTGATTAGTTAAATGTTACGCCAGCTGTGATCACAATAATATTAATCACTGCACCAAATTCCTTACTTGATTTTTAGAAAAATATAGGCACAACGCGTATTCAAATATTATTTAATGCAGTCCGTATTCACAATTTAAATAGTAATTGAATGCAGCATAGAGAAAATCGATAAGCAAACGGCGCGCTACATGCTACATCGCTCTACACTCGCACTCAAATATACGTCAACGTGACATTTTCACGTTAACTTCAATGATTTACGAATGTTCAAACGAACAAAACTTTGATATAACTTATTAAAACGTTTCTATTAATATTACTAGTAATCAATGTCTCAAAATCGTCTGATGAGATATCGCACCAATGAACATTTCATAAGTGTATCACGACATTGCGAAGGAAAGAGACAAGAGTATCTACAACCTCTGCTAAAAATTTGGGGCGTTCCAAGACGCCCCTAGTTACCCTCGTAATAAGTTCAGTGCAAGGTTAGCGACAAAACGGATCAAACGACGTCCATTGCAGTTCATATTACTAAACGACGCGAGCGTTGTACAGGAACTAAAGCGGTAATGAATGAGAAACTAAAAAGATTCTACAAAACTCGGGCAAGTGTTTTTGTTACGGGTTCGTGGTGGGGTTCGTCGGGGTTGCTATTCCAAAATTTACTCGAACTAGTGTCGTGCCTTTAGGAATCGCCAAACGCTTGAAGCGATTAATAAAAAGTATGATCAGTTTCAAAACAGTTCGAAGTTGAAAAATATATGTATTACTAACTACACAGTGTCAATAGTACTATATATATATAACTTCCGCTGGCATATGGCGTGGCGTCAGAGATGGAAATTATTGTTAAAGACACGTCATTAGTTCGAGTAAATTTAGTGTTTTTGACTTTTTACCCGACTTCAAAAAAAGGACGAGGTTATGCATTTTGAGTTTTTTTTAAATGTAATACTCTAGAAGTCAGTAGCAAAAATCTAAATACAAAACCAAAGACACCAACTTCCGAAGTTGTTTTTACTTAGTGGTTTTTTATGGTATGGATGGGTCGGTCATATTTTGTTTAATGCTACTTTGTTACATTATTTAACTGACTGAACTGACAGCTGATTTTTCTCAATCGACATATAATTTTTATTCGTGGAATAAACTTGACGTCTGACATATTTTGTATGGAAGAACTGTCAAAAATTCAAAATTATTCCTCAGATAAAATTATCTGGCGTTGGAAAAATGAGCTCTGAAGCAAAGAAAAGTCTCTGTTAAATGGGAAGGTAACACAATTATGTTTACTTCAATATTTCCCGTACTGTGCATAGAAACAATTAATTTGTAACCAATCCTAAAACATACTCTTTAATAATATCGAGTACTTATAAGGGGTAGTGTATAGGCAGCTTGATTAAAATAAATACTTACTGAATGCCCTAAAAGTTTGTTTTCTAGTATTATAAATATTCGGGACCACTCAACGGATAGAGGGATTGAAGATTTTTATATGGAATCTGGCATAGCTACTGTCGCCCCATATTGCTTTTTAGGGTTCCGTACCAAAATGGTAAAACGGAACCCTTATGGTGAGACTAAGTCTGTCTGTCTGTCACAGCTGGATATCACAAGAACTACTAATGCTATTAACTTGAAATTTGGAATAGTTTTGGATGACGTGTGCCCAACTATTTTGCAAATAAGAAAGAAATGATAATATACGTATATTTTTTGCAACAGGGACTGAAAGGGGGTCTAAAAAATTCGAAGTGGGTCGACTAGGGCATGTGGGGTATCATATGAAAATGCGCAGTTTGCACATTCTCAAACATTTTTTTCTTTTTTTTAGGCGGCATAGTTTTCGACTTTTGATGAAAAATGTAAAAAAAATACCGTCTATAATACAAATATTGAAAAAGAACGATAAAATCTTTGAAAAAGGCGATGAAGGTAATAAATATTTCCTTTACCCAACATAATAATTCAAACAGTAAATTATGCATTAAGTACCAATTTATCAAATTTTGTATCTTAGTTTCAGTTTTGAACCCAAAGTCTACGGTTTGAATATAAGTACTTACCTAAAATGAAAAAAGAATTATCATTGTATGTTGTGTTTTTGGATAGACGAAAAAAAAAGTTCCCAAGTCGACATATATACAGGGTGAAATTGAATACATGCGACAAACCGAAATAGGAGATTGTACTCATCATTATGAACAACTTTTACTAAGGGACCAAAGCTGCAATCGCGAAAAAAAAAATCAGCTTGTCCCTACATTTTGACGAGTTATGCGAACATAAATGTAGGGAACAACTGATTTTGTTTTCGCGATTTCAGGTTTGGATGGACCCATAGTAAAAGTTATTCATAATGATGAGTACAATCTCCCGTTTCGGTTTGTCGCATGTTTTCAATTTCATCCTGTATAATTTACTTTTTAGGGTTCCGTACCAAAATGGTAAAAACGGAACCCTTATGGTGAGACTAAGTCTGTCTGTCTGTCACAGCTGGATATCTCTACTAATGCTATCAACTTGAAATTTGGAATAGTTTTAGATGACGTTTGCCCAACTATTTTGCAAATAAAAAAGAAATCAAAATATAAGTATATTTTTTGCAACAGGGACTGAAAGGGGGTCTGATAAATTCGAAGTGTAGCCCCACTTCGTGGTTCTATGTGGGGTATCATATGAAAGAGTGTAGTTTGCACATACTCAAACATTTTTTCTTTTTTACTTAGGCCGCAGTTATCGACTTTTGATGAAAAATGGAAAAAAATACCCCTTATCTTTGAAATTTGCAAATAGAAAAATCTGAAATTATTCTATGTGATAGAAGTTTATGTAAAGATTACAGGAAAAATAAAACGAAGTCTCTAAATAGCACCCTTTCTCAGAAATCATCAACAAAAGTTACATTAGTTCCACTATCGGTCAAGAGATGGCGCTGACATAAAACTTCAATATTCTACACCGCAGTACATAGTGTTAAAATTCTCTGACGAATATAGGCCTCGCCGATGAAAATTTAAAAACATATGATGGGTACGGAACCCTCGGTGTGCGAGTCCGACTCGCCCTTGCCGGATTTTTTTATTCATGAGCATGACCAATTACTTTTTACAGCGTAGTCCGATTTTGACGATTCTTATTCCTTGGAAAGGGTCTACCTCGAAGTTCCTATTTAAAATTGAAAAATAAAATCCATCCCTAGGAGTAGAACATAGACATCCCCTATTTTTCTACGATTATGATTTTTAGTTACAGAAATTTATCTTGTTAACCGATTCTGTTGAAACTTGAAACATATTATTTAGTTCTTACGACACAACATAATAGAGACTTAAGAGTTGATCTGATGATGGAGACGAATGACGACTATGTTCCGTTGGAGACGGAAGACAGTCGAGAGAGCTCCTAAACTGTTTACAGCAGGTAAATCGTCTTTGGCCTTATTTCATTCATCTAGACAAAACTTTAGAACTAGCTGTGGTATATTGTCAAAGGCTGTCATGTAGTCGAGCCGTGGCGTGCTGGGCACATTTTAGTTTGTCATCTACACATGAGTGCGCGGTCAAAAGGTTAAAACACGAAAAAAGACAACCGACTTTCATAAAATCGTTGGTTCCGCATTTTCGTTTTTTGGCACCGACTTCCGAAATTAAAATTATTTTCACCTTAGTGTTTTTTTTTTGGAAGTCGGTTGTATTTTTTTTTTGTAAAAAGCTTTTATTTTTCACTTTTCAGTTGTGTGTACAAACCCAACCCCACACAAATTCATATCATACTACTTGCTATGTAAATATCAGTGACAGGAAGTTATTAAAACATCATCAATATAAACTAAGTGGAAAAAATATTATACATATAGTAAGTATTATATAGAATATTATATAGTACTAGCTTCCGCCCGCGGCTTCGCCCTCGAGTTATGTCGATAAAAACTATCCTATGTTCTTCCCCAGGATGCAATCTATCTCTCTGAATTTTATCGAAATCCGTTCAGTGGTTTAGGCGTGAAAAGGTAACATACAGACGGGCAGAGTTACTTTCGAATTTATAATATTAGTATGGATTAATTATTGAAGCTAACTCAAAAACTACCCAAGCAAAGTTAACAAAACTTATATGGGACCACCCCTTATCTAATAAAGTTTTAAGGATAAATGTGTGCCTGAGATGTACAGTTGATTCTAGCGATGTATAGTCGATGCAGTACCAAGTTCGGTCTACAGTGGGCCCTACTGGCAGCTTCTCTATGTGGCTCTCGGCTTACACCAAGGGTCGGCACTCAGCCTCTACATCTTCCAGGTTATAATGGGCACTCTTACGTCGGACATCCAGGAAGAGGCTCTTTGGTGTATGCTGTTCGCCGATGACATTGTGCTGGTAGCCGAGAGTGGCAGGTTCCGCGGGGAGGGAGAGCAGTCCAGAGGAGGTGCGGTGGGGACGACTGAGAGTGTTAGCCTGAGATTAAGTAGAACCAAAACAAAGAACTTGTTTTGTAATGTTGGCGATCTCTCCAGTACTGTGCCCATATCTCTAGCCGGAACGTCCTTACCGATCGGCATCGACTTTCGTTACCTCAGGTCGGGACGCTGGGCCGTGATGGAAAAAGATTGCATGTAGCGGAGATGAAGATATGTGGAGTGACGAGAATTAATAAAGTAAGAAATAAGTTAAAAGGAGAAGTTTGAAAGTGGCGCCAGTGACAAAAGTTAAAAGGAAATCGTTTGATATTGGCATGTATTGAGGGATGAAATGCATGTGACTACAAGAGCGATGAATATAATTAATGTTGATGGATGGACTCGGATAGAGGGAGTGGAAGGCCAAAGAAAATATGGCTGGACGTTCATGTGTGAGGAATGATATTAAAGAAGGAGTGAATATTAACGTAATAGTTGGCAGGAGAGAATGGAAGACGAAAAGGTATTACGCCGATCCCAAATAACAAGAAGATCAACAACAACAAAAACCCCGCTTTTCACCGCCTTAGAGCGTTCTTTAATATGGAATTACTATTTATGGAAATTCGATAATTTCCAATAACTCCTGCTTAGTCCATGTCTACATTATAAGGAACCCTTGTGCAAAATTTCACAATCCTAGTTTCCGTAGTTTAGGTTGTGCACTGATACGTCAGTCAGTTAAGTTTGTCCTTTTATATGGTATATGTCGCCGCCAACTGGCTTAATCAGCCATTCAGTTAACTGTCTAGCCTTTTAACTAAACGGCGCCGTCCAATTAGCTGCCTGAATGAAATTCAACCATTCAATCAAACAGCTGGGCAAATTACTTGGATCGATGACGTTTAACTACTTGCCTAGCCCAAACTTTAAATTTAGTTCCATTTTCTGCCACCTGGCGCTGAAACGCAATCTGTCAATACGAAGTCGACAAGCGACAATATTTTTGCCGTTTCTCATAGTTTAAGAGCCCTCTTACATTTTGGCACTGAGCGCGCATGTTTTTTTTGTAATAGATGGCATCTCGCAGTTCAACCTATGAGGTTGTCGTCTTCTTTACCGGGATTGCCTGTGGATGACTCAATAAATTAAGGCCTCCAGCCAGGGCGAGCTCGCATCGCCGGCGCAGTGAAATTTAGAATAGGTACTATTATTTTAATACTATGAAAGACTATAGTGATAAAAAAAAGTAATTTAAAAAAATAAAAAAACTCGACAGCGAAACTGAAAAGCTACAAACAAGCCCATTTTAAATTAAATAAAAGTTGGAAGCAGGCGGCACCCATTTCAATTTGAAAATATAATAAAAATGGTATGGGTCCCGCCTGCTTCCAACTTTTATTTAATTTAAAATGGGCTTGTTTGTAGCTTTTCAGTTTCGCAGTCGGCTTTTTTATTTTTTAAATTACTTTTTTTATTTCCAGCTTTTTAGTTTACAAATGTGAAAGATTTCGCAAACAATTTATTACATGGTACGTGTTTTTTACGATTTGTCACTTCGAATTACTTTTAACCATATAAGGTATATATATTTTTGTAATCACCTTTTAGAACCCTTTATTTTGATACCCCACTTGATAGGTTTAAGGAAAGGAGAAAAAAAAATTTTTTTTGAAGACATTGCGCCAAAAATTTTTTTTTTTTTTTCAATTTTAATATACTCAGTGTCACTCTCACAATTAAGACGAATCTAATCTAATCTAATCTATCTTTCACCTCTCAAGCTGAAATCGATCAAGCCGTTTAGGCTGCAGAGCGTGCCAAAGAAATATACATACATACATACACTCGAAAAACATAACCCTCCTGACGCAGTCGGGTAATAAAAATAATGCAAATTTAGCTGACACTGTCTCAAGCAATTTGAAAATTAAAGAAAATTTTGACTGAAAACTTGTTGAATATGATCAACAGCATCAAGGTAGGTTTGTTTTGTTTCTTTTTTTCGTATTCTATGGTTTGTGTAATAACAACGAATGGCATGTAATTAATGTGATTTGTATTTTATCTTTCTAGAACCTTATCGAAAAGCTTGAACATCGGACTTAGAGATTATAAACGAAATAAAAAGAGCTCAGGTGACTCTCATAGTCACCTGAGCTCTTTTTATTTCCGGATAGCGAAGGACTGCCATGGACTATTACTCGATGAGTAAATACGATATAATGAGAACTGCAAATCAAGACTATTTAGTTTATAAAAGACTCACACCGATTTCTGCTACAGTACGGAGGTATTTTACCTAGAGAACAGTACTATGATGTCTTATCAGATATCCATAAATCGTGCGGATATGGTGAGCGAGATAAAATACTGTATGACTTAAAAAATAGATACTGGTGCCGATTTCCTTGTGAACAAACTAAACTAAATTAATCAGCGCCTGACACTGCTCCACACAAGCTTAGACCTGATTAAAAACTTGCCTACTAAAATTACGTCAATTTACGTCAGGCGCTGATTAATTTGCCAAGACTAAACTAAAATTTATCTTCTGTCCTTTTCTTAATGAAATAGAAAGAAAAAAAAGCACTGAACTTAAATTTAGTTTAGTTTGTGAACATCAGAATGTACACCATGATTCCAAAGACAGCTGTAGAAGTGTTTGTGTCTCTTTGTCCTATACCTATAAACGTGGAACTAAAAGAAAAACTCCAAGAAAAGACATTGTGACGAAGCCAATCGTCTATAATCAGCCTATAATGTTCCTAACACTGGGCACAGGCCTCCTCTCTTCGAGAGGGGAATGGGCTGTAATCTACCACGAATTTGACGAACGACTTCGAATTTTTGGTTCTAGGACATGCCGGTTTCCTCATTATATTTTCCTTTACCATTTGGAGAGCAGTGGTGATGAATTTATATACACAAAGTAAAGCGCCTGACTGGGATCGAAACCAACAACCTACAATTCGTAAGTCAAGGCTGTCAACACTGGGCCATCACTGCTCTCAACAATCATCTCGCGTGATTTTAATTTAAGAGGACAAGTCAACCTTATGGATTTTCAGTCCTGCCCCGATGGAGAGTTTAAGTGGCTCTTAAGCGTATCAAGAACACGCAACAAAATTTCTAAATCTGTGTCCATTTAAATAAAAAAAAGCTGTTGGAATTGCTTCTGAGCTCGTGGAAGATTTTTTTGATATTCGGGGCACCCTAAATTTTACAATCAGACATTGGCCATGAGTTCACATGCAAATGTAATAAAAGAATTAGTTGCAATGTGGCCTGAGTGTAAAATTGTTGATTTAAGGAAGGGTGTTCATATAAATTTGGAACTAAATAAGGTACTATAAAAAAATTGTTTTCACGGCAAGAGTTGCAGTACTCAGATAAAAACTATGGTAACGAAATTTCTGTAACTCTAATTTCTTTGAGAGAGGCTGTGGCAAGTCAGTCGCCTTTCGGGGGCCAGGGATTCCAAAAATTTTGTTGTAAGCCTGCTGTAAATCAGTGTCGCAATAATAGATGTGTGTGTTTTAGAAACAGTCCTTTGCGGATCCAAGTGCCACGGAAGTTTAACTAGCGTTAACAAATAATATTTTAATTATGTACTTAGTAATTAAGTTACACTATTTGATCGCTTGTTTACCATATAATAAATAACTAATTTACAACAAACAATTACTATCATTGTGATGATAGTCTTTCATATAATAAATCAGCCAGCCAGTTCATTAAATGATGTATTAAACGAATTGCCTGAATATAATTCAGGCCACTAGTTGAATGGCGTCATTTAGTTAAAAGGCTAGGCAGTTAACTGAATGGCTAATTAAACCATTTGGCTGCAACATAATTATAATATATTGATGATAGATGATGCTGAAAAGTTATTCTGAACTAAATTTATATAACCTTTAAATAATATAGTAAATGTTTTTAGATTTACTAGAAGCCAATATTAACATTTAAATATAGTCCATACAAAATAAAACAATTGCATTTCTGATAATGGAAAACAAATAATAAACTAGATAACTTATCTTCCATTTCAGTGTGATTAATAGCATTTTACAAACCAAAAAGACATAACCTGCATTGATAAATATTTAAGGTACATAGATAGACCTTAGGTTGAAAACCACAAACAACTAAAATACAAATATTAGATAACTTGTACTTTTACTCAGTTTGAAAGATTATGTTGTGTAAAGGAAAAACATTACTTTGACTGCATTTTTCAAAGATTTTATCATTCTAATTCAAAATTTGTATGTTTTACATCTGCATTAACTGATAATTGTATCTTTAAAGTTAGTCATACATACAACAAAATACGGCAAAATCTAACAAAAAAATTAACAATTGATTGGGATTATGTTATGTAAAACATAACAAAGCTAACAGTATATTGTTAATAATGCTTTACCTTGTTTCATAGACTATCAAATTATCAATTATGATGAAGAATGTTTAGAAAACATGCTTTCTCTCTCCAGTAACTATTTATTTTAATCATTCTGAATTTGAATAGCATAAACCACTTACTCTACCCAATAAGTTTGTAAGTAGGTATACAATATAATCAAGAAGCATGTCTCAGGATTTGTTACAAATTGATTCTACGCACAGTATGAGAAATATTGATGTAAAAATAATAATTGTGTTACTGTTCCATTCAACAGTTCTTTTTTCTTTGCTTGTATAAAATTAATTACAATGTAGAGCAAAGAGACTACATTGAACAAAAAGTCAAAAACACATGTGAGACTTCCCATTTCGCACAAAGATGTAAAATAAAGGGACATTCGCTTTGCTCTACAGATTAACTAAAAATAACTGATATGGTTTAAGATGTTTCTGATTAATCAATTGTTTTTAACATTTGAATGTCCACACTTGACTTGTAAGTATATTTGCATGTTTAATACAGTAGATAGTTATTAATAAAATGAAAATAATGAATGATTTAGTGCTTAGATCATAACAATACAGTATGTAATACATTATACTGCAACAGAATTTAAAAATATTCATGCAAAATTGTCACAAACAATGGTTACTACAAGTCATGTTGCTGCAAAACAAATAAAGCCTGCCAGAATGCAATGTAAACTACTTGTAAGGTGGTCCACAACCAGGTTGGAGCTAACACCAACCATACTATTTGGTTTTTAACTTACTTACATGAGTGGCAATAATAACAACATTTGTATTTATTCGCAATTGCGGTTCTACCGATTGCTGAAGTGGCATATATTACGTAAATAAAATGATACAAACTTTATAAAACACATTTTAGAAAAAGGATACGGTCCGGGCCCTCGCTGATTCGGCGCCAACGGCACCTGATTCCCGTTGCTACTCATATTCTTGGCAGCATAGGTATCAGGACACGTACACCACTCAAGGTGGCACGTAAAATCGCCCTAACCGATTGTAGGACACATCCGGCACATAGGTAGATATACCGACGTCAGTTGACAAGTCACACGATTTAATTTTTACCCTTAGAAAGCAAAGTTTCTAGCAAAAACATTGTACACCACTTGTGAAGTCACAATATATATTTCCTGGATAATGCTATATTGGCATCACTAGGATAGAGCCCCAGTCACTAAACAAACGACAGTACAAAATGGCGGATGTTAACCAATAAACAAACGTGACTGTCACTGATAGAGTCAAAAATTATTGCTAATCACTTAATTTTAGCGTTGGTGCCGAAGTATTATTTCGTTTAAATAAAGATAAAAAATGTAAAAATATTTATTTTGCAATATGAATATTATCACGTATTTTTGAAATCTTAAAACTGTCATTCGATCGTTCACGTCTACTCACGTCACGCATGCAATGCTCCGCTAGCATGTCATTTTTTTTCTATCTAGTGATAGTAGGCATCAGCATGACATAGTGTTGGGAAAAATGTACCAGTAGAAAAAACATTAGTAGAGTAGTCACGAGTCAGTCTCAGATTGTACAATTGTATCCCAACAAACATTTAGGCGTCAATGAGAGCTTGTTTTAGAACTTAACGAGATATAAAAGCGCTACAGCAGCACTTACAACTTTTGGCGACAAAAGAGCGTAGACAAGCAAAATATTTCACTTAGAGCTATACCACAGAGTTACAAGGGCGATAACAGGGTGAGTTTAGTGGTTAAAGACATACAGCAGCATTTTTTAACATTATAATACGGGCTATGGCATCTTGTGTTATAGCTTCAAGTTAAACTTACAACTATAAGATCTAAATAAGAAGTAAGCATTGACTACAACCCCCCAAAGTGCTATGCAAGCGATAATAAACTCTGGCCAAGACCCAAAAGTTGCACAAAAGCAATAATTACCGCTACCGGTTCTACAATGGTGCTCATAAACTCTTTTGTACCACCAAATGCCTAGAGGCACCAAACTCTCTTAATATGTTACTTAAAGTCGAACAGTAGAAACATTTTTGCTATCATAGAACTTCTAGGATTTAATGTGACTTCTGTATAACTTTAGGTCGAGTAATAGAGCTTAATACCACTTCTGTGCCCCGTATTCGTTCACTTGTTGTTGATAGCAATGGCGACGCAACTAAAAAAATCCAAAGCAGCCAAAAATGCTTGGAAACGTCAATGGCTACTTTGACGTTGTGTTCTAATACTACTAGCAAGATACCTTAAACTAGAATAGGCAACGTTTTATTAGATAATTACAAAAGTTTTATCTTACTCCATATCTAATAAAATATTTATTTTCAGTAAATAGACAACAGACATCGGGCGCTTGAATAATTTGTTAATAATACATATACTTATTCACAGTGTATTTAATTTCGCAGTAACAAGTTAACTTCTGTGTCCACTAAGTTGAAACTAAAAGATTACTTTTTCACAAACGAATGGCGGTGTTTTGAATCTGACAAATATTGACATATCTGTGTAATGTTCGCAAATAAAAACGAGAGGTTAAATTTTGTTGATGAAGTAAAAAAATATCCTTAGATGTTAAAAATGTTAGCACCTGGATCCGTTTTTATAGCCTCTGTGGATCTATATTAGAGCTCAAAGCGGTAATATTCACCTATTTGCCACCCTCTTGTCACTTAAAAATATAGTGAGCGACATTGTAGTAGAGTTAATAAACGATATTTTACTCTATTGTTCCACTAAAGGAGTTAATTTTCGCCTTTTTACCACCTTTTTATCCCTTGTAGTTTCAGTTATCGCTCCAACTCCACTATACCCCCATTAAACAACCTAAGCTGACAAAAAAGTGTGCCCAATTCGGGGGTATAGTGGAGTTATAGCGCGCTCTAACTCCGAATGCGTAACACTTATTTATAACTTTAGGATCTGGTTAGCTCTCTAAGCTGTTGTTGTCTCTAAGCTAGCTGTTCCTAAAGACATGAATTTTGGAGGGTGTGTTTTTTGTGAAGAGTAAGTATCCATTAAGGGGTTTTTGGAAATTCTACCTTTAAAGGTGTGAAAAGGGGGGATTTTGTTTGTATGAAAAACTTCAGTTAATAACCTTGAAACTTGGCACGAATACTTATCTAAGTAAATGATTGTTGGCAACACCGAGTGAAGCTACTTCGAGAACTGGTGCTGGCTGGCGGTGAAGTTTATGAAGGAAGGAACTTCCATAGAGTAGGATAATTCCCCTTCCCGCCATTATTATATTTTCTCATGCCGCGAAACGCGTTTGATTTTGTGAATTGTAATTATTTTTTAATTATATGTTTGCATAAATAGCTAATACTTGTTTTAAACACTCTCAATATAGAAATAGTTAATATCAGAAGTGTGCATAAAACTTTTCGCGCCCTAAAAGTAAAGTTAATACTAAATAATGGGTAAAACTGGTAAAAGACGCTCAAGTAAGCGTGAACACAGGGCAAAGCGCGCTCGTAAATCATCTAGTAGTAGCAACACGAGTTTTAGCAGTAGCAGATGTAGCAGTACGAGTTCTAACAGTAGCGGCTCAAGAACACCCCGCTGGCATCTCGCAAAGAGATAAAGGTATCTAAGGCAAAAGATTCCGGAACTGTGAGTACAACTTTGCATAATATGATACCGGATTTTGACCCCTTCAACGATAATATTACTTCTTGGTTAAACGTGATAGAATCGTATGCTTCAACATTTTCCTGGACGGATAGTATAACACGCTATAAGGCACTAAATAAGCTCAAAGGCTCTGCTAAAATCTGGTACGAGTCTTTATTGCGTAATGATCACTTGTGGACTACTTGGCTGTGGAAGGATTGGAAGGAAAATCTTTCTTATACATTTAGAGTGAAGAGAAATATGTTTGACCTACTTAAGGAACTCGTCGACCGGAAACCTGTGGAAAATCAACGGCTATATGACTTATTTTTTGAACAAAAATCGAAAATTGATAGTCTGTGCTTAAATTTTACCGAAAATGACGTAATCTCGATTATATTAGGAAATATCAGCGATAATAACATAACAGAGCGTCCGTTGAGGCTAGCAACTTTAAATCATGCGATAGTTTAGCTGGATTTTTGCACAGCCGTGTTTACAAAGCAAAAATCGTTAAACAAATAGTTAACCACAGCAACAGTCGTGATAATGTTAAGGTTCCATGTCAAGTTCAAAGTTCTGTTTCCCAAACATCAACGGCAAATACGACAACCGGATCAACCGTGACTACTCTAACGCCAAGTCAACGTAAACCCAAAGAGTGTTATAATTGCGGCGGCAATCATAAACGTTTTCAATGTGTCACTTGCCAGAATCGAGGTGGTGAGCTGAAACAGTTACTGCCTAAGACTAAAGGAGTGAAATAGACCAGGCATCACCTTGGATTAAGGAAGTGAGCTAAAAGATGTACCTAAACCCTGCAATTGGAGTTCTATTAGTAAGTATTATGAATCATGATTGGCCGAAGCATTATTGTTTTATATTTATGAACACATTACTTACCTAACATAAAGTGTGTGCTTTCAGATACCGTAAAATGCTGTAACTTTGCCTGGATTTTGACGTTTTTTGTTCGTATCTCTGAACCTATTTACTATTACGGCTTCTAAAGACTTGCAGATGGAAAACAAACCTTATGCCTTGCCAGGTAGAACGCAAATCTATTTAAATCATGCCGTCATTCAGAATTACAAGCACTCAAAGTCGTAGGCAAAGTTGTAGGTAAAAGACACAACTTTGCCTAGAAGGATATCTCAATAAATATATTGTTGATCTTTTTAGTATTTTTTTTCCGTATACATGAGACACCGTGCTAGTCCCCAGCAGTTAGATTATTGCCATGAGGGTAATATATATTTTTTTACAGCTAATAGGCAATGTTGTAGCAGGTACCAGAAACTTTTCATACAAAAATGTCGTTGACTCTAGGGTTGTCCCAAAAAAATACGGATTATTTTCTTAAACTTTTATTCACTTTGTAAAAAAATAAAACAAATTGCTACTTATGAGTAAAAATCACAAATGTATTGCTTTTTAGCAATGCTGGCTTTTACGATGTGGGCTTCTTCCTCAGTTGTCAACTCTGTAGGTCGACCAAATGGTTTGCTATGCATGTTTTTTGATTTATTAAAAATGGTCCGACGCGGGATCCCAAATTTCTTTTCCGCTTCGTATGACGAAATGATTTTTTTTCGTACGAGATCTGCAGCAACTTCTGATATTTCTACAGAGTAATCGGCATAACTACGAGCTCCTGGTTTTCTCCTGCTTCGTTGTGTATTATTCGGCATTTTTGCATATAACTGCAACAAAGTTAAGACTTACTTAAATACAAAATCATGCCTGTAATCACTGAAGGGTCAGGCAGAGATACACCTCTGCCTCACCCTTACAGGCGATTGAAAACATAACTGTCGAAATAAAAATAAGAATGTTCTATTGACATAAAAAAATGTAACATTTTCAATTGAAGCTCTAACTCCTAGGTGATACCTGTGTCTCACCCGATTTCGGAACATTAACAATGTATGCAATAAAATTAAAATATCGTAAAACGAAGGGAATTTAGTGCATGCAAGCTCTTGAGTCTCGATATAACCGTGTTCCAAGCTGTGAAAATTTCATGCAAATATGACATTTACATAGTAAAAATATATCAATATTAAAATCCGCCTAGTGACAACCCTAGACCCAGGCAAAGTTGTGTCGCTCAAGTTTCCAAAACAGTGCACAACATTGCCTACTAAGTTATTTTAATGAAATCGTGTCCTTTTAATAAAAATATCAAGCAATATGGAAAGTAGATAGTATGTTCTTACCCTGGGAAGTTATAGCTGCACGAAAACACCTTTTCTTTAGCTAGAACTTCAAAAGTTACACGACACTAAAAATTTTCACCTACGCGCACCGGTGTTTGTCGCACAACTGACAGAGTAACAATGAAGCTACCATTACAAAAAATGAAAAATCTGTTGCCCTAATAATGTAAAATCACTACCAAATGGTAGAAAATAAGAAAAAACTAAGCAAACGCGAAATATCGTAATTGAAACGAAATAGGCAAACTTGGGCTTAGTTGGCAAAGTTGCAGCGTTTTACGGTACCTGTTTAGTTAAGCTAAGTTAGGCAGATGGTGTAAGGCGTGCCTGAGGAGGCTGGAGGGCCGTGTTGGCAACACCGAGTGAAGCTACTTCGAGAGCTGGTGCTGGCTGGCGGTGAAGTTTATGAAGGAAGGAACTTCCAAAGAGTAGGATAATTCCCGCCATTATTATATTTTCTCATGCCGCGAAACGCGTTTGATTTTGTGAATTGTAATTATTTTCGAATTATATGTTTGCATAAATAGCTAATACGTGTTTTAAACACCCTCAATATAGAAATAGTTAATATGATGAAGTTTGGCATTTTTGTTTTTCTAAACTACCCCGTAAAGGGAGATTGGGGGGTGTCAAAATTTGTATGGAAGAATTTTAACGCGCGGTCCGATTACCTCGAAACTGGGTATTTATCTTAAGACAAAAAATAAAGAATAACGTGTAAGTATCAGGGTTTTTCGAGAATCTACCCTTAAAGGGGTGAAAAGGGGTAATTAATTATACAGGGGAGGATTTTACTGCGTGACTTGATCAACTCGAAAATTCGTATAAATAATCTTTGAGTCAAGTAATGAACATATCCGAAACAATTTTTCTTTTCACCCCTGTGGGGGTGAAAAGCGGGAATACAACTTATGTGCAAAATCTTATTCATTTGGTTAATAAACTTGAAACTTGGCACGAATACTTATCTAAGTAAATTATGAAGTGTGGCATTCTAAAGGGGGATTGAGGGGTGTCAAAATTTGTGTGTAAGAATTTAAACGCGCGGTCCGATTAACTCGAAACTCGGTTTTTATACTTATAAAGAATAACGTGTATCAGGGTTTTTCGAAAATCTACACCTAACGGGGTGAAAAGGACCAGCGGTTTAGGCTGTGCGTTGATATCTATAATAATTGACATTCCATGTCAATTTACTATACTACTATTTAATTTCATACTGTGCCTGTTGACTTTGCGGAAAAGAACATTATTTTGCAGTCGATTACAGTAGCACACCAAAGAGAACAATATTAGTTAAAATACGCTTATTTTCTAACACAAAACTATTTTTTTCAGGTGCATGGACCTAGAACATCAATTTCTAAAACTAGAGCTACTTTTGCTGGATATTGTTGCAATTGTTTGGTGGGCAGACGTTGGTAATGTTGTATACTTACCTACATGTAATAATTGTAATATTGAGCGTGGGAGGAAGCGGCGTTAGGGTAGGGCGCGGTTGTGCGATCGCCCAGAGCACCAGATTTGAAGGGGCGTATGAGGCGCCCCTTTATAGCCGCTTGTTCATTGAGCGAGTCCTACTTACTAGTAAATTCCCTAAATCTAGCTACAAAATCGTGTTAATGGCAACACAAGAATGGAATGCAGTGTTCAGTTCATAGATATAGAATTCTACATCTATGGTTCAGTTGGAGCACTGCTATTCATTTTACCGGGAATCCCTGACCATAGACAAAATAATCCATCTATCTCTTTTTAGCATTTGGAGCACTGTTGTTCATTTTACCAGGAGTATCCGACCATAGACAAAACAAAATTAAGAACCAGACCTCAAACTCTGCTGTAGGTAGTGATCTCCAATTGAAACTAACTGTAGACTATAAATCAGATAAAGATGGTTGCATGTTGTGCGATGTACTCATAAGTCTAAAATATTTTTTGTCTGATCAGAATGTGGTTACTCCTGTCTTAATTATAAACTAGCGACCCGCCTCAGCTTCGCACGGGTTCAATTTTATTTTTCGAATTTCCGAAATTTTCTTTCATACAAACCTTGTCCTGGCAATACCGAACATAACAAAATCCAAGCGCACGGCAGTGCGCAGGCCAAGAGGCCGCACGTACGCCGTGCACTATTTACCCGGACCGCTTCGAGCTACTTTTGACCACCCTGTATCTAACTATTTGTCACACGAAATCGAATCAAACTTTTCATACATAATACCATGACTGCTGTTAGTTCGAATTTCATAACTGTAGCTTTAATAGATTCGAAGTTATGGACTTTTCAAAATAGCTAAAGTGGCACTGACTGACTCACTCAGAGTTAATCAAAACGTTTAGGGACTTCTAGTAGGCCCAGAAACTTGAAATTTGGCACGAAGCTAGACATTAACATGAAACTAAAGGAAAAATTTAAAAATGGTCAAGTGTGAGTCTGGCTCGCGCATAGAGGGTTCCGTATTAAATGTTTATTCTAGCCGGCCTAGAAACTTCTAACCGGCCTAGAAACTTGAAATTTGGCACGAAGCTAGACATTAGCATGAAACTAAAGGAAAAATAAAAAAAATGGTCAAGTGTGAGTCTGGCTCGCGCATAGAGGGTTCCGTATTAAATTCTTATTCTAGCCGGCCTAGAAACTTCTAACCGGCCTAGAAACTTGGAATTTGGCACGAAGCTAGACATTAGCATGAAATTAAAGGAAAAATTAAAAATAGGTCAAGTGTGAGTTTGGCTCGCATACAGAGGGTCCCGTATGAATTTTTGTCTAGCTGGAACTAGACATTACCATGAAACTAAAAGCAAAATTTTAAAAGCGGTCAAGTGTGAGTTTGGTCGCGCACAGAGGGTTCCGTAGGTATTACATTTTTTTATAGTCGGCCTAGAAATCAGAGGGTATGAATTTTTTTCTAGCTGGAACTAGACATTACCATGAAACTAAAAGAAATTTTTTAAAAGCGGTCAAGTGTGAGTTTGGTCGCGCACAGAGGGTTCCGTAGGTATTACATTTTTTTATAGTCGGCCTAGAAACTTGTAATTTTGCACGAAGCTAAAGTAAAAATGAAAAATGCGGTCAAGTGTGAGTTCGGCTATCACACATTCTGTAATCCGTGTTCCGTATAAAAAAAATATAAGCTTAATTTTTAGGTAAGTATGAGACTTTCTTGGAAAGATAAGTTATTAAAACCCTTATAACATGTCAAATGACTTATATCATATGATATAAACGCAAAATATTATTTAAGAATACTTATTTAACCCCTTTTAAATTGTTTTGTTAAGCAGATTCATATTTCTATTTCTAAAAGTATTTTTCTTTTAAAGTAAAACTAATATCATTAATATTTCAAATTGTAGCTTGAAGTTTTAAGCCGTGCTTTTGTTTACTAGGAACAGTTTCCGATATGTTTAGCTTACGCAATCACCATTCATAAGAGTCAAGGTTTGAGCTTGGACAATGCTTTAATTTATATTGGTTCTTCTATATTCACTTGTGGTCAAGCCTACGTAACCTAGGGTAAAAAGTTTGAGTGGTGACCATTTAATAAATATCGATCCTAGCCAGATCACAAGAAAGTGCTATTGTTGAGCACAACAGATTAAGGTCGCTCTATAGACCGGATTCAAAAAACATAATTATGTGTGAAAAAGAATAAGTTAAAATAACAGCTGATCATAGGGAATGGTCTATACGTACAAACATTGCCGCAGTTCAGACTGCAGCGGGCTAATATTGTTCCATTTACACTTGGCGGGTTTTCAGAAAACCATAAAATAATATGCATGAAAAATAACTATAACGTTACGAAAATCCGCCAAGTTTAAATGGAACAATATTATTGTATTGATATCTAAAAAGTTTCAAACACAAATTACTTACAACAGAATTGCAAAATAAGGCCGGTGCAAAGAAAATGATTTAAAACTTGGCGTTGGTTTCGATTTGAACTTTTTTGCTGGTCTAACATCTACATGAAGTAAGGAACTTGGCCTTCTTTTTCAACATTATGTTTTTGGTGGGATAAGAATTATCCAATTTAGTGCAGTCGTTCGGAAGTTATGCGCGTACATATATTTCGGTAATTCATTTTTATTTATATAGATTTTATCAAAGATCGCAACTTACAAGAGCTGTATCACTGACCTCTATAATACACCCCTACATTATAAAAGGAAGCTGTGTGCAAAATTGCACATTCCTAGATAGAGGTCAGTGAGCTGCGGTGCTATTCTGTAAAAATCACACCGTGAACACTTAGGTGAAGTGTGCGTGGAGTGAGCTATCAACAGTCAATTCATAGCAAAAACAAACTCACTTCACCTAAGTTTTCACGGTGAGATTTTTACAGAATGGACCGGCTGTATCCAAATTTATGGATAGCATTACGAATATTGATCACTATAGCTGTAACTGATGTGGCTAGTGGGGAGAGGAGGTTTTTCTAAGCTTGGGCTGATATAAAAACCTACCTGAGACCAACAATATCTCAATTTAGCTTTGACAAACTTAGGAACTTTGTCAATCGAAAATGAAATTGCGGAAAAAATAGACGTTTGATGTCTTATTAAAAGAGTTTGCCGATAGCTTTCTATCGGCAAACCCCTCCGGCCGTTTTCGCAACTGGGGTTCGCAACCAGTTGCGAATTAAGAATTTTTATTCCTTGTTCGCAACTAGTTGCGACTCAAGAAAGCTTTTTCCTTAACCGCAACTATGCATCTTGATGATTAATTTTCGTAACCAGTTACGCCAAAATATATTTTTTCCTTTTTCGCAACCTTCGTGTTGATACCCGATTTTGTGGATTTGCATACAAACATTGGGCCAAAAAGCAAGAAATACGGAATTATTGCTGCCGTGAAAATGAAAAAATAAAAACAAACAATCATAAAGAAGGATGGTATAAATAAAGACAGGTTGCATAAAACCAAATCTATAGTTTTAGACACAGACCCTACGTGCTTTGATTTAAGAAAAGTAAGCAATATAAAGAATACGAAGAAATTAGAAATGGTCTGGGTGGTGCCGGACTTAAAGAATACCACCACCCCTTACTTCCCGTGGGTGTCGTAAAAGGCGACTAAGGATCGTACCGGAGAATGGGCAGCAGCGTTCTCTATGTATTCCACCATCATACCATACTGCGATCGCCAACCCGCCTGCCAAGCGTGACGATTATGGCAAACCCTCCCAAAATTGGGGGAGGCCAATGTCCAGCAGTGGACGTCTATCGGCTGAAACGACTGCGTAGAAATTACTTGCCCAAAGAAGGGTGGAAAAGGCCTTTCGAAAAATAGTTTAATTTTTCCTTCGAAAAATATTTAATTTTGCAAGTAAGAAAGAAGAATATTTCGTTTTATAAGTTTCATTTTCGCTTATTAAGTTTTTATGTTTTTGTTAAGTGAAAATATAATAAGTAATTAACATCGCGATTTAGCTATTGGTTGCAAACTAAGAAATGCTTTTCTCACATCCCAACTATGTAATTTTTTTTTTTTGTCATCAGCAATAATTCCGTATTTCTTGCTTTTTGGCCCAATGTTTGTATGCAAATCCACAAAATCGGGTATCAACACGAAGGTTGCGAATAAGGAAAAAAAAATATTTTGGCGTAACTGGTTACGAAAATTAATCATCAAGATGCCTTTAAAGTTGCGGTTAAGGAAAAAGCTTTCTTGATTCGCAACTAGTTGCGAACAAGGAATAAAAATTCTTAATTCGCAACTGGTTGCGAACCCCAGTTGCGAAAACGGCCGGAGGGGGCAAACTCTTTTAATAAGACATCAAACGTCTATTTTTACCCGACTGCGTCAGAAGGAGGGTTATGTTTTTCGAGTGTATGTATGTATGTATGTATGTATGTATGTATGTATATTTCTTTGGCACGCTCTGTAGCCTAAACGGCTTGATCGATTTCAGCTTGAGAGGTGCCGTTAGATTCGTCTTAATTGTGAGAGTGATACTGGGTATATCAAAATAAAAAAAAAATTAAAATGGCCGATTTATGGCGCAACATGTCTTCAAAAAAAAATTTTTTTTCTCGAAACCTATCGAGTGGGGTATCAAAATAAAGGGTTTTAAAAGGTGATTACAAAAATATATATAACTTATATGGTTAAAAGTAATTCGAAGTGACAAAACGTAAAAAACAAGTACCAAGAACTAAATCGTTTGCGAAATCTTTCACATTTGTAAACTAAAAAGCTGGAAATAAAAAAATTAATTTAAAAAATAAAAAAACCCGACTGCGAAACTGAAAAGCTACAAACAAGCCCATTTTAAATTAAATAAAAGTTGGAAGCAGGCGGGACCCATACCATTTTTATCATATTTTCAAATTCAAATGGGTCCCGCCTGCTTCCAACTTTTATTTAATTTAAAATGGGCTTGTTTGTAGCTTTTCAGTTTCGCAGTCGGGTTTTTTTATTTTTTAAATTAATTTTTTTTTACCATTATGCTTTGGAACCCTAAAAAGAGGCAAGGGATATAATTAAATAAACGTTTATTTAAAAAACTAATTAAATTTTACTTTTCTAGCCTTTGCTAGCCAAAGCATAATGGTAAAACGTAACCCGTATGGTGAGACTCAGTCTGTCTGTCTGTCACTAGATATCATAACAACTACTAAATATGCTATCAACTTGAAATTTGGAATAGTTTTAGATGACGTTTGTCCATCTATTTAGCAAATAAGAAAGAAATAAAATACATATATTTTTATATTTTTTGCAACAGGAACTGAAAGGGGGTCTGAAATATGTGCATTGGATTGAGGGCCTATTTTTTGAACCCTTGCGAAACGAAATAGGACCTAAAGGGAAATTAGTTACAAATAGTAACAACTTAAAGCAAAGGGCCATGAATTTCATAAACGTGAATTAAAACTGTTATGATTAAATAACTTGGGCCCTCAATCCAGACGCGTGCATAAAGTGGCATAGCCTTAATCTCAGTAAGTTGTACTATCTCTGGGTTAATAATTTTTATTTAAGAATTTAGTTAAGAACATTTTAAGAAATTCCCAAATCTGTAGAATATGACATTACAGATTTGTGGCGGTATATCTAGGGCCCTCAATTCATTTTTGTCAGAACTGAGGAAATACCTACATAAATACGACTTTATCATATTTTACTTACATGCCTATGTGAATTAGTTAAAAAGAAATAATGACACAAAAGTTAATTGTTATGAAGTAAGTGAAAGTCGAATTTGACTAAAACGTCTGAACTGAGATCCAATATTTTCGGCTTTATTGACTACGCTCAACCTCATAGATTAACGCAAATTAGAATAAGATTTTTAACTATTTCTTAATTAAATTGTAACATATCGTTTGTTCTTCAAAATGTCATACTTTAGGAGAAAATTGATTTTTAACTTTTTCTAGGAGAAAATTTTGTAGGGTGACCATAATGTTTATAGTAAGTAGTGTAAGTACCTGTACATTTTGTAAAGCGCAGTCGGAAAGTCATAATATTTGCAGCTAAAAGTATTGTGGATGCTAAAAGGATGTGCAAGATAGTGAAGAAGTGTATGTAGGGGGTGATTTTAATGGGCATGTAGGAAGACAGAAGGATGGGTATGAAAGAGTGCATGGCGGTTGGGGATACGGAGACCGTAACACTGATGGCGAGGCACTGCTGCAAGCTGCCACGGCCTTCGACCTGGCAATAACAAACACGTGGTTTGAAAAACGAAACGAGCATCTAATAAGTTATAAAAGTGGCCGCCACGCGACACAAATCGACTACTTCCTAGTAAGACGAAACAGCCTTAAAAGTGTCAAAAATTGTAAAGTGCTCCCAGGTGAAGACCTAGTCTCACAACATAGACTGATGATTATGGAGGTAAAAGTCAGTGTCTCGTCGAGTAGGAACAAGGAACGGCCCCCGCCCAAAACTAGATGGCGTATGATAGAAAAAGAGGAATGTGCCAGTATGTTTAAGAGTCAAGTGGTAGATAAAATGATTGAGATGAAGGATATGGAAGGAAAATCTGTGAATGAATGTTGGAAAGAGATGGCAGATTGTATAAGGAGAGTAGCAAAAGATGTGTTTGGAGAATCGAAAGGGAAAGGTATGATAGAAAAGGATACATGGTGGTGGAATGAAGACGTGCAAAAGATGCTTAAAGAAAAGAAAATTGCGTTTAAAGAATGGCAGGGTGTAGAAAACGGGAATGATAGTTTGAAAGAAGATAAGAAGATGATTTATAAAGAATGGAATAGAAAGGCAAAAAAGGCGGTAGCAGTTTCGAGAGCTAAGGCGCAGGAGAAGTTGTATGACTCACTGGACAGCCCTAGAGGCCAGAAGGAGCTCTATCGGATAACAAAAGCAAGAGAAAGAAGAACGAGAGATATAATTCACATTAAATGTATGAAAGACGACGCTGGTAAGGTTCTGTCCAAAGATGACGAAATTAAAGAACGATGGAAGGTTTATTTTGAAAAACTGATGAACGAAGAGAATAAATGGAACGGTGTGCTCAAAAAGGTACAAGTAAATATGGGTTTGGTGAGAGAAATTAGTATGGATGAAGTTAGAAAGGCAGTCCAAGGTATGAAAAATGGAAAGGCTATGGGCCCAGATGACATACCAGTAGAAGTATGGAAGTGTTTAAAAGAAGATGGATGTATGTGGCTGACTTTATTCTTCAATAAGTTGTTGCATGAAGGAGGGATCCCACAAGAATGGTGCAATAGTTCGCTAGTGCCCATCTTCAAGAACAAAGGTGATGTACAGGACTGCAACAACTATCGAGGGATAAAGCTCATGTCACATAGTATGAAGGTATGGGAGAAAGTAATAGAGAAAAGATTGCGAGAGGAGAGTGAGATTACCCCAAACCAGTTTGGGTTTATGCCAGGTCGAGGAACAATGGACGCCACTTTTGCACTCCGCCAGATGTGCGAGAAGTACAGGCGTGCACACAAGAACTTGCACATGGTGTTCATTGATCTGGAGAAAGCGTATGACAGGGTACCTCGGGATGCGCTGTGGTGGGCCTTGAAAGAGAAAGGTTTGCCCGGGAAGTATGTAGAGTTAATTCGTGCTATGTACAGTCAATCTCGTACCTACGTGCGGTCGGCTGCCGGCATTACCGACGAGTTCAGTGTGGCTGTAGGCTTGCACCAGGGATCGGCTTTAAGTCCTTACCTCTTCCTGTTGATTATGGACGCTCTTACGTCGGAAATCCAGGAGGAGGCACCCTGGTGCATGTTGTTTGCCGATGACATTGTCCTTGTCGGTGAAGATGGACCTGAGATCCAGAGCAGATTGGAGAAATGGCAACAGAAGCTGGAGAATGTTGGCTTGAAAATCAGCAGAACCAAGACCGAATATATGTTCTGCGATTTCGGCGGTCTCTCCAGTTCTGGAGCTATAGCACTTGATGGTGCACTTCTCCCAGTCTGTTCCGACTTTCGGTATCTCGGTTCACTCGTGCAAAGCGATGGCGAAGTAGATCGGACGGTTAAGCACAGAATTAACACTGGATGGATGAAATGGCGGCAGGTCACGGGAACAATCTGCGACTCCCGCATTCCCCTTAAACTTAAGGGGAAGATATATAAAACCATGATTAGACCTGCTGTCTTGTATGGATCAGAATGTTGGGCCACAAAAGGGATGAATGAAAGGCAATTGCATGCAGCAGAGATGAGAATGTTAAGAGGAATGTGTGGTGTTACACGAATGGATAGAATAAGAAATGAGTACATAAGAGGAAGTTTGAAAGTGGCACCGGTAACTGAAAAGTTGCGTGGGAATCGGTTGTCATGGTATGGGCATGTGTTACGTAGAAATGAGGAAAATGTCGTGAGGAGAGTTTTGAGTATGGATGTCGATGGCTATAAGAGTAGGGGAAGACCAAAGAAACGATGGATGGAATGTGTGAATGATGATATGGTTAGAAAGGGGGTGACTACCGAGATGACGACTAATAGAGAAGTATGGAAGAAAAAGACATGTTGCGCCGACCCCAAATAAATTGGGATAAGGGCAGGAGAATGATGAAAAGTATTCTATACCTTGTATTTACAATGTTCTTGTCTTTATTTACTACTGCTACTAAGTATAGGCCTAGTTGCTTAAAGCAAATAAAAAAATGAAAAAATAACATTTATTTAGCTAGGTAGGTATATCAGTGTTTGCATAAAATGAAAGGCAAACTAACCGACTAGTAGTATGTTATACCTACATATAAGTAGTCATCGTGTATAGACACGTCTCTGCTGCTACAGTGATCCATAGGGATCACTGTAGCACCAGAGACGTCGCAATGTGCAAATCAAACAAATTCATTCTGATAAATAAAACACGATAGGTAGATATAATTATAAAAAAACTATGTAAGTACTTCACATAACCCAAACCAAACAAACCCTTGCGAAAAGAAATAAGACCAATAGGTTTCCCTATAGGTCTTATTTCGTTCAAAAGATTGGCCCTCAATCCAGATGCACGTCTGAAAAATTCGAAGTGGGGCTACAAGGCATGTGGGGTATCATATGAAAGAACGCAGTTTTCACATTCTCAAACATTTTTTCCTTTTCTTTTTAGGCCGCGTATTTTTCGACATTTGATGAAAACCGTTCCCCCCTTATCTCCGAAGTTTGCAAAGAGAAACATCTGAAATTATTCTGTGATAGAAGTTTATGTAAAGGTTACAGGAAAAATAAAACGAAGTCTATAAATTAGCACACTTTTCAAAAAGCATCAACAAAAGTTACATTAGTTCCACTATCCGTCAAGAGATGGCGGTGATATAAAACTGCAATATTCTACACCGCAGTGCACAGTGTTAAGATGCTCTAACGAATATAGACCTCGCCGAAGAAAATTTAAAAAAATTAATTTAAAAAAATAGAAAAACCCGACTGCGAAACTGAAAAGCTACAAACAAGCCCATTTTAAATTAAATAAAAATTGGAAGCAGGCGGGACCCATTTGAATTTGAAAATATGATAAAAATGGTATGGGTCCCGCCTGCTTCCAACTTTTATTTAATTTAAATGGGCTTGTTTGTAGCTTTTCAGTTTCGCAGTCGGGTTTTTTTATTTTTTAAATTAATTTTTTTATTTCCAGCTTTTTAGTTTACAAATGTGAAAGATTTCGCAAACGATTTAGTTCTTGGTACTTGTTTTTTACGTTTTGTCACTTCAAATTACTTTTAACCATATACCTAAGTTATATATATTTTTGTAATCACTTTTAAAACCCTTTATTTTGATACCCCACTCGATAGGTTTCGAGAAAAAAAAATTTTTTTGAAGACATGTTGCGCCATAAATCGGCCATTTAATTTTTTTTTCAATTTTGATATACCCAGTGTCACTCTCACAATTAAGACGAATCTAACGGCACCTCTCAAGCTAAAATCGATCAAGCCGTTTAGGCTACAGAGAGTGCCAAAGAAATATACATGCATACATACATACATACATACATACATACATACACTCGAAAAACATAACCCTCCTTCTGACGCAGTCGGGTAAAAATGATGGTGCGGAACCCTTGGTGTGCGAGTCCGACTCGCTCTTGACCGGTTTTTTTTCGTGGGTTTCCATTTCAATGGCGCTGGTAGTGCTAAAACTACTGAAACTTTGGACACGGTATCAACAGGAGAAGTGGAGCGACCTACGTCTTTTTACCCTACTGCGTCAGAAGGAGGGTTATGTTTTTACCCGACTGCGCCAGAAGGAGGGTTATGTTTTTCAAGTGTATGTATGTTTCGAGTGTATGCAGGTAGGTATCTATGATTTATTTGGCACGCTCTGTAGCCTAAACTGCTCGATCGATTTCAGCTTCAGGTGCCGTTAGACTCGTCTTAATTGTGAGAGTGGCACTGGGAATATCTAAATTGAAAAAAATAAATAAATTGGCCGATTTTTGGCGCAATATTTGTATTAAAAATTTTTTTTTTTTTCAAAGCCTATCAAGTGGGAAATCAAAACAAAGGGGTTTTTAAAGGCTTACAAAAATACACTTCTGGACACATCTATTGGCCCACCTTAGAGTTTAGGTTTCGATGGCCCCTACCGAAATATGATTGCTAGATTGAACAAAAACTGTTGATGTAGTTTTAAACCTGATACATTTTACCATCTTTTTCGATCGTATGTTTTAAATTTGAATTCAGAATACCATACGACATGGAGCTACGCCTAACAAGTCGGATATGCGCCTTGTTAAAGGCAATTGATTTTTAAATAATAAACATGTTTTATCAAATAAAGGTTTAATTTAATAACGCGTGTTGCCTCCATGGGCATCTACCACAGCTCTCATACGATTAGGCATAGAGTTTATCAACCGCTCTATGAAATTTTGAGGGATCATCTCCCATTCCTCTTCTATGGCAGTTTTCTACTCCTGCATCGTCTGGGCAACTGGCTGACGAGCCCTAACACGTCTTTTTAGCTCGTCCCACATGTGCTCAATGGGGTTCATGTCTGGGCTTCTGGCTGGCCAGTCCATAACTGTGATGTTCACATCCCGATATATATCCCGAGATATTCCCTGACGATGCCGGCCGCATGGGCTCTTGCATTATCATGCATAAAAAGGAAATTTGGGCCCACATAGTCCGCGTATGGTATCACGTGAGGTTCTAAGCACTCACGAATGTACCTTTCAGCATTTAATGTTGGCAGCCGTGGTCCTGTAACAACCTCAAGTTGAGTTTTGCCGCTCGCGGATATACCGCCCCAGACAGTCCATGAGCCACCGCCATAAGCAACCCTCTCTTCAAAGCAGCATTGTGAGAAACGCTCTCCCTTACGTCGGTAGACCTTCTTCCTTCCATCATTGCCATGTAACACAATTTTAGACTCATCAGAAAAGAGTACACGGCTCCAATCTTGCTGTGTCCAATATAATGACTGCGTGCGAAATGAAGGCGCGCTGTTCGGTGGGCTCGCGTTAGTTTGGGCCCATTAGCTGGCTTGTGTGGTACCATATCGCGTTCTTTTAACCTTCTCCGAACAGTTCGAGCGCTCACAGATACTCCGTGGAAGTCGCGAAGTTGGTTTTGTATCTCAATGGAGGTAAGGTGACGATTTCTCAAGCTGGTCGTCACGATGAATCGATCCTGCCTTTCAGTTGTGACCCGAGATCGTGGCCTTCCTTGGCGACGAACAAAGCCGCCAGTCTCTAGGTACCTCCGATAAACATTTCGGACCGCAGATCGACTTAAATTAAGTTGAGCACTCACGTTTCTTTGGCTGTGTCCGGCCTGAATAAGTGCCACAGCTTGGGCGGCGACTTCAGGTGAAGTATCCATAGATTATTGATAGAACCTCACCTTAATGTTAAGAATAAGTAATGTTTGTTGCAAAACCAAAGATATCCAACACTTTTTCAAGAATTAAATCCAAGTAAACCAATAAAACCAAGTTTTCTTAGTATTCGATTGTTTGATATCAACAAACAGGCTCCAAATTATCTTTTGTTTCTTTAAATTCTGTGTTCGAAATTCAAAAAGAGACTTTTGAATGAAATTGTGAATGTGCCAGGTTCAAAAGTGCATAAAAACTTTTGCTCGACCTAATATAAAAATTTTAGCTAGGACCAAACGAAACTGAAAATACAAGGTGGGCCAATAGATGTGTCCAGAAGTGTATATACCTACAACTTATATGGTTCAAAGTAATTCGAAGTGACAAATCGTAAAAACACGTAGGTACCTACCAAGAACTAAATCATCTGCGAAATCTTTCACATTTGTAAACTAAAATGCTGGAAATAAAAAAGTGATTTAAAAAAATAAAAAACCCGACTGCGGTAAAGTTAAAAAAAAAAACTGTAAAGGCTAAAAACAAGCCCACTTTAATTTAAATAAAAGTTGGAAGCAGCCGGGACCCATATCATTTTTAGGGTTCCGTACCTAAAGGGTAAAAACGGAACCCTATTACTAAGACTTCGCTGTCTGTCCGTCTGTCCGTCTGTCTGTCTGTCTGTCACCAGGCTGTATCTCAAGAACCGCAATAGCTAGACAGTTGAATTTTTCACAAAGTATGTATTTCTGTTGCCGCTATAACAACAAATACTAAAAACAAAATAAAATAAATATTTAAGGGGGGCTCCCATACAACAAACGCGATTTTTTGCCCTTTTTTGCTCGATATCAAAAATGGCAACAGGTAGGCACTTGAAAGATTCACAAAATACTCAGTTGTATTTTAACTTTAATAATAAATAATAAAATTAAAATAAAATAAATATTTAAGGGGGGCTCCCATACAACAAACATGTTTTTTTCGGCGTTTTTGCTTGTGGTACGGAACCCTTCGTGTGCGATTCCGACTCGCACTTGGCCAGTTTTTTATTATATTTTTCAAATTCAAATGGGTCCCGCCTGCTTCCAACTTTTATTTAATTTAAAATGGGCTTGTTTTTTTTTAGGTTTTCAGTTTTTTTAACTCAATTTTTTACCCGGGTAGTGCCTACACTGATAACATTAAGAACAGACGCCAGCACAACAAGCTGCTACAATCTGTCAAAATTCTATAATTGATTTTCAACTTTATAGCTAAAGCATAAGGTTCAAAGTTGATTGGGAAAATTTGACAGTTTCGGGTAGCTTGATATGCTGGCGTCTGTACAACGCGAGAAGGTAATGTTGGCGTGTGGCCATAATCAGAACGATCGCCATCTTGTTTTGTGAACAAAATTATGACACAATTTCACAAATCTTTCCAACGACGCCCCATAGTCAATGTCATTCAGGCGCCAAAATATCGGTCAGTGGGTCGTCTTATCTTTGCAGATAGGTGCAGCAGTCAGGGTGCTATACACGCGCCAGTTAATTACTTAGTAGTACCTAATCATGGCCCGCAAAAAACGTGGAACATTAATTATTTATGATCTTACTGTTTTTCCCAAAAGGTTAAGTTATAGGGGTGTAGATACGGTACCTACCTATTGTAACCACACTTCGCCTTTGCTCTTATTAAGTTTTTAATACCTACATTTCATAGTTGTATCGTTGAAAACAGATAGGTACTTAAAATGGCAATATTGATTATGAATTAATTAGTAGTAGGTAATTCCATTAAAGGCATTCCTTAGAATATAATACCTATTATACCTACCTACTAATGAACTCGCGTGCCTAATGTAAAACAAAACTTGTTTGTAACTTACCTGTTCGACAGCAAACAGGAGCTCGTGAACATGTGTAACAGGTACAGCCTCGTCGATGGTCATCAGTTGCACCTTTTGATGATCCGATACCCAGTAATAAATCCAAGTCACCGAGAATTGGAATGGGACTAGAACTATACCTACAGTGTTCTAGACTTGATACAGAAGATTGTGTACTAAGTGACGAATCATCTAAATCAAATAAATACGTCATGTTTTCAAGAGATGTAAATCTTTCCATGATGAATTAAAAAAATAAATAATTAATTTAAAAAATAAGTTTTATCAGCGCCTATGGCTACCACTTTGAAAAGAATCACTACGTTACACGCTAATGATAATGAATAAACAAGCAGAAGCAAGGTATCCGCGAGATATATTGTTTTTTTTTTCAAGTACCTCCCACAACCGTTTTTTCCATAGATTTTGTACATCTAGGTGTTTTCATTTCATGTCCGGCACCGGCAGACAAAGAGTATAATATTAATACGGGAGAAGAGAGCCCTCTTGTGCCATTTCGAAGCATACAGATTCGAAGCGCCATCTACATATCTTAACGGGAACTAAGGCTCTATGACAGAATCACATCATATACCTACTGTTCTGTGTTGTAATAATTATTTAATCTGTGGTCCATGTAGATGACATGATTATGTTTTGTGGATTGCATTCATTGTGTACTCGCCCCCAGGGGGGGCACACTTAACACTGTCATCATTTCCACAGACGACAGCGACATCTGGAGTTTGGTGGGTTAAAAAAACTTGGCAGCGTAGACAGAGAAACTAATAGACGCAGTGACAATTCCTTTCTCGCTTACACAAGAAAGAGAGCGAAAATTACACTACGAATGTTTTAGACAGAGATACAATTATCCATTTTTTTGTCCCTTACCGTGTAACCGGTTATTTCAAGGTCAGCAACTCAAATTGCGAAACTAACTATGACACTTCATGCCCTCATTGTGTTTGATGTTCAAGTTTTGCTTATTTTTATGTTCTAATACGATTCTAATCCAGTGAGAAGACAGAGAAATTATCCGTATATCACATTGACGATTCTACAATGGTGCGTTGTCGTGTTTTATTTCATGTAAAAGCGATAGTGAGAAGAAAATTGCCGGTGTGTCTTTTCACGCGTAAGTACGACTGTTTTGTCCCTAAATGTAGTTTCTTAGTGATCATTATTTATTCCATAGCATGACGGAACGATATGTTTCATTAAAACTCTAAACTTAATAGGATTTTGTCGAGTTTTTATCATTCATAACCTATAATTAATATCATGTAAGTGTTGCCAGCGTCTGCTAAAAAATGCCCCGAGTCTCGATAAAAAGTATTGACTCGACAATTTAATGTAAACAAAAAAATATGAAATCCAATAATAGCATAGTATCTTTTAGGGGAAGCTTCTTAATCTATAAATATATTATATTATTTTAATTTATTCTTTCTCCTATTTGTGATCGAATAAGAATGACACATAATTATGTCGTTACAGAATGACTGAACTACCTGTGACTATTAATAATATAGCTAAGTTTATCGTAAGTTTTCCAGACGATCCAGACCTTCGTATAAAATGGATCCAAGCAACTGGAAGAAAAGATTGGACTCCACAAAATATTGCAAAATATGTAGCAATCATTTCCCAGAAAATTTACTAAAAAAAAAAGAAAAGTTCTGCATTCTGACGCAGTAAGTACCAAATGCGGTAAGAATTTATTATAATTTTACTTTTTTTAGAAGATATTTCATAACTTTATGATTTACCTTGCAGATACAAGTTGTTGAAAGCGATAACTCAACAATATCAAAGTCAGCGTCAGTGTCAATAATACAGGAGCCAGAAAAGTCCCTCAAGGTATTCTATTGACAACATTATTTGACATTCTTCTTAAATTCACAATATGCGTTCAACAGCGAGTCCACAGGTTAAACATAATTATTAATGATTTTATTGAATGTTTTAGATTTCAACACCTGAGGCGAGTGCTGAAGCTGATCCAGTACAAGTTAACAAAACAGCTATCAGAGCCCTAAGAAAAAGTAAGAAATATGTTCACAAAATTAAAATTGTTTCGCAATCAATAATGTGTTTTTTTTTTTGTTTGGAGTGTTTAGTATCTAAGTTGTATAAAAAGTCAAAATTAATAAATTTCGTGTTTTAATTAAATCCTTAAAATAATTTACCCTATTCCATCTAGCATTCCAAAAACAGGGGAATGTAGTTTTTATGGCAACATTATACGCACACATTGAAAAACTATCTCTGTCTCGACCGCGGTTACAGAGTCCCTTCGTCTATTAGTTTCTCTGTCTACGCTTGGCAGCCATCTTGTCTTGTTTGTCAAACAATTGTCATTGTCGCCGGCCATCCAGTGTTAACAACTTAGTGAATTTTCCACTAACACTGATGGTTTTGACTCCCCTTTTAGTGGCGAAATATTGCTTTTAGTAGCTGGTGGTTTTTCTATTGGTTTAGTAGAATTCAGTTTCAATTACTGAAAATGCTATCACTCAACCACAAAGCCACTAAAACATTACGAAATATATTATTTTTACTTCTTTTAATTTTCAGAAATATTTACTTTTACTGTGTAGGTAAATTCTAATAAAAGTTCTATAACAAATCAGTACCCAAGAATCATATAAATGCGGAACCGATGATGGTGCAGACAAAAATTCATCTGAAGACGATTTTAGAATATCACTTTTTTATCCTAGTTGTTGTTCTTATTGAATAATGTTTATGTTCCTCATCTTGACTTGTTGATTTACTAATAATATTTTATGGTGATTTACTGATTTTAAATATTATAATACGTGATAATAAAGATTGTTTACTTATATAACTACTTTAATTACTGTTTCCTTTCACAAAAACCAAAAATTTATTTAGTGGAAATTTTAGCGAATTTTGTAGTAGGGCCGATTTTTATTAGTGGTTTTCGAAGTTGAATCTGGTGGAGAGCTAGTTTATCTGTTGGCAACACTGCAGGCATCCGCCATTGTCAATTCCGGCTTTCCCGACTTTGATGCGCTTCCCGTAATTCCGAGTTTATCTCAGTTATTTCTGTTTTAGTTGTTACTTGTTACTGTTATTTGTTTTGTTAAGTTTTGTTGCTACTCATAGTAAGTAAGTATGCATATTACTATGAGTAGCGAGTCGAGTAGAGAATATACGAGAGAATATATGTGATATTATGCATTGCATATCTATAGATAGGTGTATATTTGTATCTATAGGTAGGTGTATAGGCTTAGTTCACCCGCCAAACTCAAGGTGGCAGCACTTTCCATACATGCAAATTTTACCACAGAGTTGTTACTTTTTGCCTCTATAGTTACTTTACTCTTTGCTCGCCCCTTTGAACAATGTTTGTGCTCGTATTAAATACTATTAAAAACTGTCTATTAGTATTTTATTAACATGGTACCTATCAGAAATAAATTGTGCACAACAAGTCACAGACTGGAAAAGGTAATAAAGAATAAAAGAAACATTCCTATCCTGTCATCGGTGTCGTCATTGCAGTTTACGGCGTGCCGCGTGGTTGTGAATCAAATTGGCTACCAATCCAGAATTGACCGAAATTATTGAAAAGCAATGTGAAATTCTCAAACTAATGCAAACACAATTACAAATACTATTTTGAAAATACTATTTGAAAGTAAAAATGACAATGATTCTTGAACACTTTACCCAACCCGACTTGCAAAGAAAAAGAAATTACATGTGCCTAATGTAAATAATTATAATGGTAGGCGTACGAGACGATGGTTAACACCTACATTCATTAATGAATTACCTGAAGGAATAATCGATCGTATTAAAAGTAAAAACCACCTAAAAGGAAACATTACCTGTCGATGTGTCCATAGTTGCTGCGGTCGATCGGCGCACTCGGTCGGCTGATGTCTTGGGTTCTTAACCTAACTTTGCTTGTCGTATTATATGTAGGTATATTAATATTATTTCAAGTTAAACAGATATCAACGTTACTTTAATGGTAGGTAATTAGGTTGATTTTAGAGTGATTAGCACTACTAAAAAAAGGAATAAATGTTTGAAGTTGTAGCGTAAACTGAACTTTATTATGAAGGATTCTGAGTTGTTTTTCCATAAACTCATGTTTGTTTACATTGTTGGCTAATAGACCGCGAATGCAGATTAGGTATGTACTATGGGATGGTCTCATCTCATGGCGTTTGTTGGCTCATGCCGCTGAGTGTAGTAGCTGTGGTTGTGTCTTGTAGAACCTAAGGTTCTGTGGGTAACCACTATACTCTGTATTCACATATGGAATCCTTGCCTACAGTGCCATGGTTTTAGTCTTAGTTTTAACTTAATTTAATTTTAATACTTAAATAAATAAGTCGTGCAAAATCCACGAGAACCTACTGCCGACAAATTGCTTTGCAGTTTGGCAGGTGTTATGTTAAAATTAAATTGTAACATTAAGGATTAAATAAAGACCACGTGGATCAATTACGCTACAGCTACAGGTTTGAAGGAAGAACAAAGACCTACACTTCTCATGATGAATTATTACGGATAGATCAACTGGATCTCACCCAAACTATTAATATTTGCAAAGCGGCCAAAGCAACAACTGAACTACTTTAGAATTTGTATTCCGAACAAATGGCAAACATTAATAAAATTGACAAAAAACATACCAAAACGGAGAGTAGATCATTACTGTGCAAATTTTGTGGTGAGAAGCATGTATTCAAAAAGAAAGTTTGTCCCGCTTGGGGAAAAAGATGTGAAAATTGCCAAGGTAGGAATCATTCCAAAAAAGTATGTAAGAAGACAAAATGGTGAAAGAATTACACAAAGAAGACTCGGAGGAGGAAACCAGTGATAACAGTAGGTATATATACATACCCAAGTAACACATCAAAGCAGTATAACGGCCGACTTAGAGCATTTCTGTATCGTTTTCGCATTTTGAGTTAGTTCTATAGTAACATTACAAACGTTTATACGGCTACTGTAATGCTTATTTGGGCACAATTTATACTGCTTTAGATCCTAAATAGGTTCACAATAGTTGTTTAATAGCATTACAGGCGCATTATATTAGCATTATTATGGTCAAAGAAGTTACCAATCGCATTAAAGAAGAATTATTACGGTCAATGACGTTGCCAATCGCATTACAGAAGCATTATACTAGCAATATTATTGATAATGAAGATGTTAATTGCGTTACAAAAGCATTACACTAGCATTAGAATGTAGTAAAAGAATGATTGGAGCTATTTAAGTGTTCACAGTTAGAACTTAAATAAACCCTACATCATTGCAAAAACATCTCTAATACCACGGTACAAATGTTATAATACAATTAACGTTGTAATTTAACTACTTTGTATCGCAACATAATATGGACGAAGACGGTCAAAACTGAGTGACACCATATTTTTTTGCATCAAAACAAAATTTATAATACTGGGTTAATTTTTGACTCTTTTGCTATTTCATGCCTTCAAATATTACTGCGCAATGTAGTTTACTGTAAATGGCTATATAAGTTTCATTGAGAATTTTCACGCGCCTTCGATATTTTGCGGTTTTGATATAAAATGTTATTTATAGATATTATGTGAAATAATCAAAACAATTGTGTATTCCTGTTTAGAACGAATTTTGCATAATTAACATAATATTATTGGTTGGGCAGTATTAAATTAAGTTATATCATTATTATATAGGTCTATTGCTTTTATAAATAGGCCCGAATGATAATATTTTTTGGTTATAAAATATTTACAAAATGGTGTCGGTCTATAGCAGCCCGGTGAGCCTTTAAAAAAGCTAATTAATGCCGTCAGCAGTATAAATACTCACACGTGAACAATTATTAAGCCAGAGGCCAAAGAGAAGACTTTTGGTGAACAGTGTAGTGCCATTGTCTATAAAGTAGTTTTATATGGGTTCACCGGTATACCAGTAGACTTGATGTAGACTGAAATAGTGCCATGGGATTTGAGTAAAACAATCACCTATTTATTACGATAGTTGTTTTCTTATTTTCAGTAATTTTTGTACCAACCATACAATGCCGAACAAAATAAAATATATCAGCTTGCCAAAGTTGAATGATTAAAAATGGAAGACAGGTGAATGTATATACAGCTTTACGCATTACAATAACTCACTTTTATTTGATTAAAGAGGTGTTAGCTGTACAACAGAACTCAGTTGATCTTTAAAAATGCAAGCATTACATTGATTCACGTTTATGCTGTCCAGCAGTACTAGGCTTTTACTTACCACTTTAAAGTGCTATTACACAACAAAGGGCACTAAAAATAGCTCAAAGCTTTATAACGGATTTACGGTGCATTATAATGGTACAAGTTTATGCTATTAAGCAGCATTAGGCATTATCTTACTACTTAAAAATGCTACTGTAGATCCAAATGCACTAAAAACAGCTGAAAGCTGTATAGCTGGATTGGTGGTTTACTGCAACAAAACTAAAGGCTTTACAAAAGCATTTTGATAAGCCACTATCCAACCGTTATATAGTGTAAAGCATCATAATGGTTTTTAAATGCCAATATAAAGCGTCAAGATGCTCGGTGAACTTATATAAGAGTTTATACGGATCTTAAGTTGTACATAAGTTTACTATTCGTTTGTTATAATGCTTTCTGTGTTACTTGGGTATCTAAAATCAGGACAAATCAGCACTCTGGCCACAAGGAAGTGGAACTCTGTTGGAAGTTCAACAACGCCTGGTCGAATGTTTTCTGCACGTTGGATACTGGAGCTCGTCGTTTCAGCCGATAGACGTCCACTGCTGGACATAGGCCTCCCCCAATTTTGGGGGGGGTTTGCCATAATCGCCACGCTTGGCAGGCGGATTGGCGATCGCAGTATGGTATGATGGTGGAATAAATAGAGAACGCTGCTGCCCATTCTCCGGTAAGACCCTTAGTCGCCTTTTACTACACCCACGGGAAGTAAGGGGTGGTGCTTTTCTTTAAGCCCGGCACCACACAGGATAACTGATAACAGGATACTGGAGCTCATGTTTGTGTAATAGGTCAAACAATACAAGAAACTTTCTGAAAGTGACTGCCTGAAACACTTGCTGATCTCAAATTGAAATGTTTTAATGAAATAAACATAGGAACATTAGGTATGACTCATGTCGAATGTATTTAAAATAACAGAAAGTTTGTTATTAATTTTCATATTGTGAATGTCAGTCATCAACCTCTACTATCAGAGTCTGCTTGTGTTGCCTTAGGGTTAATAAAATACTGTAATGCGGTATCAGTGGGTAGTGGAAGCGCCAAGGAAGCACTGAATATTATGAAGAAATACTCAGATGTGTTTGAAGGATATGGCAAGTTACCAGGATTTGTCGATTTGGAAATTGATGAAAATGTTCCACCTCGCATTCAGCCAGCACGTCGTGTGCCCATGGCACTCCGAGAACCTCTTAAAGAAGAACTGGACAGGTTATTATTATTATCAGCCGTTTCTGTCCCACTGCAGGGCAAAGGCCTCCCTTCCCTCCTTCCACTTATCCCTATCCAGTGCTGTTATACGCCAATCCCTGTGGAAAGAGTCGAGCTCGTCCCGCCATCTTTTTCTGGGCCTGCCGCGTTGTCGTTTGCTGCTGTTTGGGACCCATTGTGTGGTTGCTTTAGCCCATAGCTCCTCCGGCATGCGACAGATGTGACCAGCCCAGTTCCATTTTAGCTTGGCAGCCGTGTGACCTACATCGGCAATTTGAGTTTTAGAACGCAGTATCGAGTTCCTTATACGATCAGACAGTTTAACTCCAAGGATACTGCGCTCCATTGCTCGCTGACAGACCCCGAGTGCGGACTTTTGACGATTGGTTAGTGCCCATGTCTGCGCTCCATAGGTGAGGGTAGGAAGAATGCACATGTCCATGAGTTTTCTCTTCAGTGAGAGAGGGAGAGTTCCTTTCATTATTTGCTTCATCGACCAATAGCTCTTCCAGGCGTTCTCGGTGCGTCGAGCAACTTCTTTATCGTGTCTTGCCTGGAAGGAGACTATTTGGCCGAGGTATATATACTCATGGACATATTCAATCCTCACACCCCCAATTCCTATGTTACGCTTGGTGCTGTTAGTCATCACCTTAGTCTTCGCCATATTCATCGCGAGTCCGACCTCGAGGCTGGCACTGCTCAGTTGGTTGAGCATTAGGCCTAACTCGACTGCCGTGGAGGAGAAAAGGACAATATCGTCGGCGAAGCGGAGATTTGTTAATCTTCTATCGCCCACGACGATGCCCTTGTCCTTCTAATTGCTATCTAGTTTTCTAAAGACTTCTTCAAGCGTGGCTGTGAAGAGCTTTGGAGAAAGAGGGTCGCCCTGTTTAACCCCTTTTTGGATAGAGAATGATGGTCCTGTGGTGTTTATTTTTATGGCTGCTGTGCTATTTTGGTATATTTTTTGTAGTAAGTTAATGTATGTAGGTTCGATGTCTTGGTTTTGAAGAGATTCAAATATGGCGTTGTGCGATAAACTGTCAAATGCTTTAGAGTAGTCGACAAATGCGAGGTATAAAGGTAAGTTGAATTCTAGATGTTTTTCTATAACCTGATTAAGGGACTGTAAATGGTCGGTTGTGGATAGGCCACGGCGGAATCCGGCTTGTTCGGGAGGTTGATGTTGATCTAATTGGCTAGAAATGCGATTTTCAAGAATTTTTATGAATATTTTGTAAAGGTGTGAGATGAGGCTGATGGGGCGGTAATTGCCGATGTCAGTCTTATCACCTTTTTTATGGAGGAGGATAATATTTGAGTGGCAGAAACTACTTGGAAGAACACCTGTTTGTAATATTGAATTAAATAAGTTGCAGATGTATGGCAACAAGATAGGCTCCGCGGCTTGAAGTGATTCGGTTGTGATACCATCTTCGCCGGGACTTTTATTGTACTTCATGCCTCTGAGAGCCTGGTGTACTTCATAGCCAGATATTACTGGGACCTCCTCAGGACATGAGTAAACTTCGGTTGTTTGTTGGGATGCTTGGTCGTTGGAGTATAGAGATTTATAAAACTCGGTACTTATCCCAAGAATTTTTGCCCTGTCTCCTTGCTTAACGCCATTTTTATCTTTTAAATGTGTGATTGAAGACCTGCCTACATCCATACCACGCATGGCTGATCTTAGGGATCGGTTGTTTGTCAATGCGGCATGGACAAGTTGTGTGTTATGGTGCCTTATATCCTTTCTGATGCTCCTCTTTACTTTTTGTCTAGATTCCTATAGCTAGCGGATTGGTACGTTACATTCTCTCGCTCTTCTATAAGACGGGTTGTGATGTCAGTAAGTTTTGTTTTCTTTTTCTTGAGGCACACAATTTTTTGACTGGCGATTTTAATAGCTTCCTTTATGTTTTGATACTGTATATGTACGTCCTCTGAGTCTGTATCTAATAAACTGAAGGTGTTTTTAATATTTATGTTAAACTGTTCTTTATTTGCAATTAGTGTACATCTATCTAAACGTTTGATTGTGCTTTGAATAAGTTTATTGCGATGTAATTTCAAATCAAAATTTGCTGTTATTCGTAATGGCCGGTGATCGGAGCTGAATTTTAATTTATTGAGTGCATTTACATTTTTTATAATACTTTTATTTGAGGATAGACAAAAATCGATTTCGTTCTTTGTGTGACCATCAGGAGAAAGCCACGTCCATCGACGTTGAGGCTGCTTAACAAAGAAGCTGTTGCTGGCACTAAGATCCTGACCGAAAGCGAATTGTAGAAGGCGTTGGCCGCGTTCGTTTCTATGTCCTAAGCCGTGGGGTCCCAGAACATTGGTGTTGTCTGAAGATGTCCGTAGACCAATTTTAGCGTTGTAGTCGCCTATAACCAATGTCCAGGTACCTCGGTGTTCATCACAGGCTTTATTCAGCAGGTCGTAGAATTCCTCAATGTCCTCATTGCTATGTGAGGATGTTGGAGCATACACTTGAATTACTGTTAATGTTTTGTTTTTGTTGATGGAAAATTTTAGTAAGGCAATTCTGTCTGAATAGGCTATAAATTCGACTATGTTGTCCTTCCATCTTTTTGAAACAAGGAAGCCAACGCCATATCTTGTGCTTGTTTCTCCGTAATAATAATAATAATAATAATAATAAAAAACCATTTATTTTCAGGTAACAAAGACCCATAGATACATACCTTAACCTAAGTATACATATTAGTATAGTAACAATTTTGTTAGTAAATAAAACTTAATAACTATGTTAGTGTAAAACAGTACTTCACTAGCTAACTCTAGAGCAATTCTGTGGTACTTGTCCGCGGAAGCGACGGAACACCACGTCCTGCGGCCAGAAGTCTTCATCCATGACGATTGGCAGATAGCAATTCGGCACGCGCACCACGAACGCCTTGAAGTTGACGTTGCGGTGCGACTCCAGTAACTGCACCCTCGGCGTGTACCTCGTCTTCTGGCGCACGTACTCCACGATGTCCTCCGCCTTAGTGGTGTAGTGTAGGCGGGAGATGTACACCGGTGTGTTCGGCTTTGCGGCACGCAAGCTGACTTCCGGCTCCATAGGAGCTTTGCCGCAGCGGTTCTTGTTCGTTCGCGACCGGCGCTTCCTCCTTTGCACGGTCACGAAACCTTCATCATCAGCCTTATTCGGTGCCTTTTTTGGCATTGGCTTACTACTTGGAGCTTCTGGGGCACTCGCGGTGACGCTAGCGGATTCCTTTACTAATATAGAATATGTTAGAATGAATGAATGAATGTGGTAGAATATGTTAGTTTGCCTTTCGAATGTGTTTTCTCCTTCTCGTCGCACCTCGGCCAGACCAACAATATCCCATTTGATGTACTCTAGTGCATTTTCTAACTCTACTATACGCTCTTCAGTTCGTAAAGTACGAACATTGAAAGTTAAAATATTAAGATAGTCAGTGTCCTTTTGGCTTGCTTTGGTTGTTTGGCAGTGGACCGTCGCTCGGAGATTATGATCCCCAGCCCCAGGGTGCACCTGCGTACTGCCAATAGCCGTGCACTGACTGGAGCTGCCGAGCACTGGGGGATTGGCTTTAGTTGTATCGTTCATTTTGGGAAGGGGTTTAGACAAAATTAACCCACCACGCTTGTCTAATGCGGGTTGGTGGGTGCGCAGTAGACCGCCTAACTGGGTCTATGGGCGCTGCCGTTGACGTGCGTGACGTTCATCCGCCACCGCCCTGAGTCGTCATCCTGCACTGATGCCGACTGTTCCATCCAGACCTCTAGGAAATACTTTTCCGAGCCCAAAGATGGTCTAGTGTGGTGTGGAGTTTTTGTTAGAGTACTCACACGGGTATAGGTGGATGTAGGATGATAGTTATCAACCACCTACACCATCCCTTAGTCGGCTCTTACGACACCCACGGGAGGAGAGGGGTGGTCTATTCTAGGCCGGAACCACACAGCTATGGACACACAACACTATGGTCCACACAACTGGACAGGTTAGTAAACAATAATATTAGGTATTGTTAAAGAGGAGTCTCATACTGATTGGGTTAGTAATATATTGATTGTTCGTAAAGGCAAAAAGTTCCGTATGTGCTTCGACCCTATATCCCATTGAATAAGGCTCTCAAAAGGCCTCGTTTTCAATTTACAACGCTGGAAGAAGTTTGACCGGAACTCGGAAAAGCTAAAGTTTTTAGCACAGTGGATGCATTAAAAGGATTTTGGCATGTTAGGCATAATGAAAGGAGTAGTAAACTGACTACCTTTTGGACACTATTTGGTAGATATAGATGGTTAAGGCTCCCCTTTGGTATTTCTTCTGCGCCAGAAATTTTCCAACAAAAGCTATTATCAGCTTTACATGGTCTTAAAGGTATTGAAGTAATGGCGGATGATATTTTAATATATGGGGTAGGTGATAAAAACCATAACATTAACTTAGAAAACCTTTTAATGAGACTCAGAGAAAATAATTGCAAGCTTAATAAAGATAAATTAAATTTTCGTAGATACCACTTGCTCTAAAAAGTGACATTCTATGCCACAAAAAGCGAACATAACAATAGTCATTTTTAATGTGTTAAAAACAGGGAAAGAAAATTGTACTGAATTTCATTCATCCTCTAGGGGGAGAATGTGATTTAAATTTGGAATACTTACCGAAATTTATACTGAACTACATCTGTGTTTACACCATTATTGAGTTTGTATAGTATAAAGCATTAGGTATACATCTTTTTGAAAAAGGAATACGCAGTAATGATTATTAAATAAAATTACGAAAACCGACAAGGCCGTATGAGCTTGAAGCCTTTGCTTTTCCGACTTTTTGTTTTCTTCAAACACATAAACGTTAAGTTTATTTTCATCTCTCATACTCGGAAAGTAGTGTTTGTTTGATCCGAATAGCGGGTGGAAAACGCTGCTTCCCACCCTTGGGCGGGAAAGTCTCATAGTAATTGCTTCCCTCCCTAGGGCGGGAATGAAATTTAAAAATAGAATTAAATTTAGTTAGGTAGTCAGCTTAGTCAGACATACGACACCCTTAATTGATTATGTAAATATTTATTATGCTACCCATCAAATCTTATGAATGTGCGTTAATTAGGAGAGTTGGATAAAAAGCTCATAAATGTTAACGCCATTAAATCTTTCAGATTTAGTGCACAAGTTAATAATTTACCTTGAATAAATTCAACATACATAGGTACGATAATCACCATTTTGATGTCAGTTGTGGTCGAGGCTAAAAAACATAAAAATTGGGGATTTCGAACATCCTGACTTTACCATAATGGGGCTGTGAATATACATCATTTAATTATTTGACGAATTTATCCATAGTTTAAGGTAAATAAGTAGTGGTAATGAACTTTTTTTGATATCTAATGTCTAAGTTTCGCGCCAATCGTATGTGTTTACATTTTTACTTTTCACAAATTTCACACACACAGATGTAGATAAGATTTAAAATGTGACAAATGTTATTGATTATATTATAAACAACACGAAAATGCCCAGGTTTTAACGTAATATTCAAACACAGGTTCAATAATACGTATTAATCATTATCACTACTCAATTTGTGTTCAAAATCGCCGACCATTATTGTTTTTTTTTTATTGCAGTGATGTGTGAAAGCGATTATTCCAAACAATTTTTTTTTTAAATTTCGATTGACTCGAGTAATTAATATGACGAATGTAATCGATATTTGAAAATAAAATAAAATTATTTTAAGCAATAAGTAAATACAATAAGCATTGTTTATAATAATGATTTATGCTTTTCTAATATCATTTCAATCTCTTCTAATATCATGTCAATAACAGACAGGCCAATAGGTACCTCATTTACTGAATTTCGCGCCGAAATGCTTCTATAATTGAATTTATATTCGGAATGCGATCGCTGTTTAAAATTATTTTAATTTATTGGACAATTATTTATTGTGGATTTTATTTTTGATACTTTCTAATAGTTTACTACAGAATTCCCAGTAAACATTTTTTAGGTAGGCTTACCAGAAGTTTTTTTGAGAATGATGATAATTAATTAATTCTATAGATTGGTTATTCTGCAAACACTTTACATTTCAATACATTTTGTTAGTTTAAAGAGTTTTTAATTAAGTTTCAAATTTTTTTTTTCATTTTTTTTATTGCGAGTATCGATTAGGCTGTATGCAAGTTTTGAATCGAAATAAGAAAGTTGGGTCAGCACTAAAAAGTGTCACGTTGCAACACAATTTTTAGTAATTTTTATCAAGATTATCGTGTTATCTAAGTAATTTATGAAAAATGGTAAAAGTAAGAATGCAGACAGAATAATAATAATACGGGCCCTAGTAAGCGGAACGGCCTGCGGTGGTGGGTGACACAGAATCTACTCATGTGGCGGTGACGTGGTGTGTTCCATACTTCAAATTTAAAAAAGACTAATGAATAGGTCCTATTATTCATGTAATTATTATCAATAAATATTTTAGAAAAACTACTATTTTTTACTTTCCTTAAATTCGAAATGAAAAGTAGAGTGTTTAACGCGGGTGAAGTCATCAATTCCCACTCGGACTATAGCCGCCCTCGCTGCGCTCGGGCGTCTAAATGCCTCGTATGGGAATTGATTCCTTCCGACCCTTGTATAACAATCTACTATTTTACTTTTAATTGTCATTATTTTTAATAAAGGCTTATCTCATATTATTATTGTGTTAATTTTTTTGCAAATTACCATTTGCGAAAAAATTAACACAATAATAATAATTTTCCTACCGGAAAAGTAGAGTCTTTTCCTCGGTGATAAAGCTGTCTTAGTCTTGGGTGAACTTAAATCCCTCGCTACACTCAGGACTCGTCTTAACATAAGTTTCCCGAGTTATGTAGAGTCGGACTAATTAAAAGTGAATTAATTAAATTGTTGTTAAATACTATGATTATTATTTATTATGTCCCACAATGTCACATCCCTACTCGCATGCGAGTGATGCGAGGAAGTTGTCAAAGGTCGTGCCAGCCACGCCAGAGTCGGGGCTTCCCGACAGCGGCTACCGTCACGAACGAGATTGATGATGTACCTTATTATTATTTATTTTATTCGTTTGTAGTTTTAATGTCTGCTTTGTTTAGATTTTTGTAACTTCTGTTTAGTGATAGTATGATACGAAATAGGGTCAAATTAAATAAAAGAACGATGTAACGACTAATATTTTATTTAAAAAATATGGGTTTAAAGTAATGAGTAGTTGGTTATCGATATCTTATCGATAATATGTTGGAATCCCTATTTCTTTGTAGGTATTTGCGCTTCATTTGTGGCTTTGCGTGGGAGGTACGCCGATGCGTTTACACTCTGGCGGTCAAAGGTTAAAGCTGCGATGTGCCATCAATGAGAAGAACATTAAGAATGTTTGCACAATATAGCAAAAGGATCCCGAATTTCTCAGAAAGAGTTCATGCTCTCGCTCGTATACAAATATTTCCACTGAAAAATTAATTAGTTCAAAGTTTCGAAAGACTAAAATCTGATATTGCAAGATCAGCTGTTCACGCTATTGATCACAATGCACCATTTACTGTGGAAACAGATGCATCCAATAATTTCATCGTGGCAACTTTGTCACAATGTTGACAAAGTTGTGACAAACAATTATTTAATTTCTGTTAATTAACCAACAAGAAAATTTGAATGATCACATCTAATAAGCAGAGTTTATTAAACTAGGTGTTAATAAAATACTAATAGATACTTTTTAATAGTTTTTAAAAAGAGCACAAACATTGTTCAACGGGGCGAGTACACAATGAATGCAATCCACAGAACATAATCATGTAGATGCATGGACCACAGATTAAATAATTATTACAACACAGAACATCCTTTCTGTTTTATCAAATGACTTTATGTATATACAATCTTATATACCTTATCTACTTATTTCTGAGTCTTATAAATCACCAGTCAGTCATAACATAATATTAGATAGAACTTTCTTATAAATAAGTTTATTTAACCTTAACCATGTCATACATACATACATACACATTATGTAGATAACCTTGCTTATTAAAAGCAACTTCACCTATGGAAAGATTAAGCATTGATTTTAAAGGTCCTGGACCATCAAATACTAGAAATAAATATATATTAACTGTAATAGATGAATACCTACTCACGTTTCCCGTTTGCGTTCCCGTGCGCTGATATGAGTTCTACAACGGTTATAAAACATTTGAATGAGATATTTATGTTATTTGGCACGCCATCTTACCTTCATTCGGATCGAAGAACTTCTTTCGTATCGGCAGAAGTAAAGAATTTCTTGAATTCATGTGGCATTGCTTCTAGTAGAACCACTCCATACAATCCAAGAGGAAATGGCCAAGTAGAACGTTTTAATGGGACTCTATGGAAATCTGTACAATTGGCTCTACGTTCACGCAATCTAGCAATAGAAAATTGGGAACAAGTTCTTCCTCAAGCAACTAATTGTACGCCACATGAATGGAGTCTCTATACCTACTTGGCTGACAGAATCAGAACATGTGCTAATGCGAAGTTTAACCGCATTAATAAATATCAACCAGTCGTTGAGGTAGGTGACGTTACTTCATGTAAATTCGGATTATTCATATGTGTGGCTTGCAGATGGTCGAGAATCAACTATCTCTAATCGACACTTAGCACCATTAGGACAAGACAGTGAGGTAATCCAGGAAACGCCTGAAGTACCTACTTAATGAGTCCCGAGATTCAGTCGAGACTAATGAAGACTACTTTACGATTCTCGAAGTATAAACGAAGAAGAGGAACAGCAACAGTTAACAGATCACCCAACTGTCGAAACCGATCACATGGCTACTGAAAATCCAGCTACTGTTCAACGAAGGTCCACTAGAAATCGAAGGCTCCCAGACCGCTATGGAGACTACGTTCTAAATGAATCGTTCTCTTTTAAGCCTGGAAGAATGTGGTCATATAGAAACTCATTGGAGTTTATATGGTTTTAAAATAAAACTATTAATCTGGATAATGGCGCCGATTCTGTTTTTTCACAAACTAAAGTAAATTTAATTTCAGGCATCTTTTTCTTTTTATTTCATTAAGAAAAGGACAGAAGATAAATATTAGCTTAGTCCTGTCAAATTAGTCAGCGCCTGACGTTTATTGATGTAGTTGTAATGTTAATAGCCAATTTTTTAATCTCTTTTTTTTTTTTTAAAGCCAATTTTTTGTCTATGGAGTATCTTAATTTGACAGGACTAAACTAATATTTATCTCCTCTCCTTTTCATAATGACAGAAAGAAAAAGATGCATGAACTTAAATTTAGTTTAGTTTGTGCACAACACAATCGGCGCCATTGTCATTTCTGTCAAGTGTAATCTTTGCCTTGTATTTTGTTGATTAAAACCATTTATTCCAAAGGTTTTATCTTATTTGACAACGGTGATTAGTAGGATAGTAGGATTTAAACTTAACAAGTACTTATTTGATTTGTTTACCTCGTTAATGAACGATTGCTGTAAACATATTTTTGAGACTTGTGTAGATTTCCTTGTTTTAGTCATAAGGGTGTATAGATAATTAGGTATCCGACCTGTGTAGAAAGTTTAGGCACTAAGGGTTTGCTTCGATTTTGTGAAAAACAATGGATACTATGGTGATATGGTCAGATGATATTATTTACGAATACATTGCTTGTTAGAGTTGTAAAGAAAAAAAAATGTGTTTAATCGCAAATAATGGTTTCATTTAACTGTTCTCACAGCATAGAGTACGAAAAATGCTAAAAAAAATAGGTAAGATTGATCTTCTTTTTCCGATTTTTCGTATCGAGAATCAGTACTTAGCTCTATCACCTGTCTTCGTTTTCGGAAGCGTTTCCCTTACACCTTGTATAACTTTACATGGAAATGGACAGGTACACTATTATGCAAACATGTATGTAGATAATAAAATGGTTCCTTTTCCATGTATACATCTTTTTGGGGCTGACTGCACAATATACAGATTTAAATACAGGAAGCGATTAATTTTTGGGAAAGATAAATAAATAATACAACGAGAAACATTTCTAATTATGTACCCTATTTATTTATTTGTGAAGGTATAATTTAACACATAAGATAGATATGGTAGGTACATACTTGAAAGCTTATTTTTTATTTATTTCTGCCCAGTAAGTTATACTTCATTATAAAGTACATAATTCAACTTAAATAAATATATACAATTATTATTGATCACAGATATTGATTAAGGACACTACCTAGCGACCAACTCACCCGCCCAAATAACAAAACGCACATTCAACTATGCCCGACAGAAATCCGATATTACGTCAGAACCATATATAGGTAGGTACGCACGAATACACATCAAGTTATATATAACCATATAAGCTGACTTCTGATTGTACGAAAAACCTATACAATGCGAGGTCAGCTAACACTGGAAATGTATAGTTTGATTTGTCGCCGTGTGTACTTTATTTTGGGCTATAACGGTGTTAGCTTGTAGGTCAGCGTTATTTCGCCATTTATTTATTTATTTATATATACAATTAGATGAGCTGTGGCGTACATCATTGTTTTCCTTGAAAATTTTGAATGTGTGACAAATAAATAGGTACGATTGATTTATTGATTTCTACATTGCATAGTCAGACCGCGTAAAAGTATAGTTTCTAGTAGGTACCTACATAGGCTATGGGTGTCACAAAGTAACAACCTGGGGACCTAAAAAGGTCACTTTGACCGAATCATAAAAGGATAACATTATGAATCATAACGTGGCGAAGACAGTCTGTGTTTTTTTTTTCGCTGCACTACGTAGGTATAATCAAATAGATTGGCATTGGATTGGATTGATTGGTATTTCAGCACAGAAAAATAAAACTAAAAAATCCTTCACCAATGGGATTTGATACGATTAACTTAACAGTTAACTGTCCAGTATGACTCATAATGTTATCTTTTTTGATTCTGCCAAAGGGGCCTTTTTGGGCCCCCTGTACTACTTATGTTTTTTTTTCATTGCTGCACGGTATTCGCATGCGGGCGTGGTCGTTCATAAGTGGTAACTACAGTCACAAAAAATAAAAATTGTTTTTTATTATTATCTTTTCCGACCTAGATCGAGTACTAAGTGCTAAGTTTGGACCTTGGTCTTATAATTTATTGTGGCTTGCAATACTACGTGCGTTGAACTGAGGCTTGAGTGTTTATTATAATTTTGAAGTGTCTCCTTCGAATGTAGGATTTGAAGTGCCTCTCAGTTCATGCATTCTTGACACATCTCTCTTCGGTTTCTTCTGCAAGTAAAAAAGCTGCTTAGTTTGTTTATTTTTCCATGCAATCACTATTTTGAAGGAGGTTTTACTGAACTAAAAGGAAGCTTGCCTCGAGTTGAAGACCACATTACCTTCCTTTAGGTCGTGCACGATTTCACAAACGACTTTCCACAAAGGTCACTAAGGCCAGTATTACAGAACCTCAATCAAAACTCAAGCATTAGGTACTTACTTAAAAATCGTTTAAACCCATTTGTTGGCTGAAATTAGTTTTAAGTACTTAAGTAATGCTTGAATCTCTATGGTAAGTCCTTGAGTCATAATCCTGGTGAGAAACATTTACGAGGTAGGTTTTTCCTCAGATTTGCCTTTAATTTATTAAAGCACTAGCTGCGCCCCACGGTTTCACCCGCGTAAATGTCGATTCCGTGGGAATATCGGAATAAAAAGTAGCCTATATCCAGGTTGTCAGCTACCTCCATACAAAATTTTATCAAAATTGGTCCAGCCATTTGAGCGGAGAAGTAACAAACATATAAACATACTCACACACTCACAAAATTTCGTCTTTATAATATTAGTGTGAAGTGTGATTGATTATGCATCTTTATAGGCACCTACTTGAGTCTGTACTAAAACCCACATTACCCACATTACGCACAAATATTTTCTAAGTGCAATGCATTTTCTACAATGCACTTAATATTGTAGGTAAGTATTAGGTACAAACCTGAGATTTGTAAACTTGATTTGTAAGTTTTGTTATTCCAGCATAATGATTTTCAATATCATTCAATCTTTTGCCTTCGGTCTCAGGTAAAATGAAATAAAATACGATGACACCAACAAAACTGAAATAAAATAATAGGTATTTTTATGAAGAGTTACAATAGATTATTTTTATAATTTTCTTTTACTTTGACTTTCTATAATTTCTTCTTACATGGATTTGACCTTTTGTATAATCATGATCATCAGACTCCTCAACACGTAGATACCTCTAAACGTACCTACTGAGGCCGTGGATACCGACACGACATCTCTTTTACTTCGGCTTTGGCACCCCAGCCAGGATACGTGCACCTATGTATCTTTTTGAATCTAAGTGTCTGAATTAGGTACACGGTATTGCGTTGTTGCAATCTATAACTATTAATCTACTATAAAATTCAAAGTCCTGACTGATATATCAGATCAACGCACAACCTAAACCGCTAGTCCTAGAGACATGAATTTTAGCGGGTGTGTTGTTTGTGGAGAGTAGTTTTTGGAAATTCAGCCTTTAAGGTGGTGAAAAGGGGGATTTTGTTTGTATGAAAAATCTTATTCCTTGAGTTAATAACCTTGAAACTTGGCACGAATACTTATCTAAGTAAATTATGAAGTTTGGTTTTTTTTCTTTCTAAACTACCCCCTGAAGGGGGATTGGGAGGTGTCAAAGTTAGTATGGAAGAGTTTTAACGCGCGGTTCGATTAACTCGAAACTCAGTATTCGTACATTAAGACCAAAAATAAAGAATAACGCGTATCAGGGTTTCTCGAAAATCTACCCCTAACGGGGTGAAGGGTAATTTTACAGGGGAGGACTTGTGAAAGTAAATTTTACAGGAGAGGACTTGTGAAAGTAAATTTTACAGGGGAGGACTTTACTGCGTGGCTTGATTAACTCGAAAATTGGTATAAATGTTATAGAAACATCCCGGAGAATTTTTCAAAATTCCACTTCTATGGGAATAAAAAGAGGGGATACAGTTTATATGAAAATTCATTTGGTTAAAAAACTTGAAACTTGGCAATGTTTGGCTCAGTAAAAATTAAAGATTGTTATTTTAGTTTAAAAAACCTCTCACTGAGGGTTCAGGGGGTGACAAACTTGATACTTTAGGAAAATAATTATGTAACCCGCTATCGGATTAACTCGAAACACGGTACCTACTACTAAAACAAAAAATAAAAAAGTAAGTATGTGTTTTAGGGTTTTTCAAAAATCGACTCCTACCAAGGTGGAAAAGAGTAGGTAATAAAGTTTAAGGTGTGGATTTTACTGCTTGCTCCATTAATTCGAAAATGGGTATGGATCTTTGAGTCAAATTATGAACACACCCCAAACGATTTTTCAAAATTGGGGGATGAAATGTAAACTGTATGATGAAACTGATGAAATAAATGAACTGATGAAACTGTACCTATCTATATACTGGGATACAGTTTATTTGAAAAATCTGACCCCTTTGATCTATCAACTTAAAAATTGGCCCGAACACTATTTAGCTAAATAAATGATAAAGATCATAAACATCATTTTGGAAATTTTTAGAGGAAAGTACGAATTTCACGCAGACGAAGTCGAGGGCAGAAGCTAGTAAATAATAAATGAGTAACTAAGTCAAAGGTGCCTCACCAAACAATACCGTAGAAGCCATAGGTGCCCCATATTGACAAAGTATCCACCATGCTTATGTACATCTTATTCGTCAAGAACCCGAATAAGTAGCCGATTGCGCTAGCGACGCCTGCGCCGCCCGAACGGGTCTTCGCACTGAACACCTGAAAACGAAACCAGGAATAAGTCAACAAATAAGAGTAAATTGTCATCGACCCCGTCATTATCTCCCGTCTCCCGTCGATCTTAATGTGCTGGTTTGAATTGTTTTATGTCACACACCAACAACTTCTGTTAAAAAGTTTAAGGTAACTTATTGTTATGAACCCGAACCCGGGAAGACATGCACTTTGTGCCATTTATTTCATAACTTCTACTCTCAAAAGGCAGTAGAAAAACATTTTGAGCAGACCGGCCATGTCCTAGCTGAACCAAAAATCCAAAGATATGATTGCGTCATTCACCAACCCGCACTGGGCTTGCGTGGTGTATTACGGGCTGCAGTCTCTCACAAAGAAGCTCAGCAGTTGAAACATTACCTAAAGACTGATTATGCATATTTTACCTCGCCGATGAGAATCCATGGCAGCAATCTCAAACCCGTGTGGGATACAAGAGCTAAAAGCATCAGCAGTGTCATAGGCATCCAGGAGTACGGGTTCCGCTGCAAACACATTGTGCTAAAGTAATAAATAAAACAAGCTAAGTTGATACCTACACAAGTACAAGTTCTATGCAAGATGCCAAGGGCGCACCTGCAATATCTAAATATGTAGTACCTAGTAAATAGGCAGGTATGTTAAGCTACAAAAAAAGTTTTAGATGCCTAAACATTTTTGACAAAGTATTGATTGCAACAACATCACTCGTGCGCACTGCGCAACTACTTACATACCAGACACAGTATATGTAATAGTTTTCCGCCGGTGTCGGGAGCAGGGTCCAAGCTACCGGTGGTTAGGGCTCCAGAGACAGGAACCTCCTCACAATGCGAGCCGTATCGAGGAGTACTGCCTTCTGAATCAGGCTCTTGATCCAACCACCTAACGAGAGCCTCGATAGATGTTGATCGAGGCTTTCGGCCATCAGTCCATTGGCTGATACGACAATCGGCACAATGATAACAAGGACCTAGGTACATCTAAGTCCTCAAATACAGAACCTTACCGTTTCCTCGTATATGTTAGATGACGTAGCGTTCATGGCAGTCAAAGTGGCATTCGTTACTTCCATCGTTTCACCAAAACCGTTCTGGAAATGTTTATAAAACATGTTATGTTTAATTTATACAGGGTCTTCTTCAACTTTTACTAAGGGTCCAAACCTGAAATCGCGAAAACAAAATCAGCTGTACCCTACATTTTGACGAGTTATGCGAACATAAATGTAGGGAACAGCTGATTTTGTTTTCGCGATTTCAGGTTTAGACCCATAGTAAAAGTTGTTCATAATGATGAGTACAATCTCCCGTTTCGGTTTGTCGCATGTTTTCAATTTTATCCTGCATAAATGAAAATGAAATGCTGTTCGTTGGTAAGCGCATCACATCACTGAGAACGGCTAGAGCGATTTGGCTATTTTCAAAATGTTCGTTATGTCCGTTTTTATACTTACATAGGAAGAAAACTTGGAAAAACTGTCCCGGAAATTGGAAATTCGAGAAAAACTGAAAGTGCTTTTTTCCATAGGATTTTTGTATGAACTAAAGACTTTCAGTCTATCAAAAAGTACTCTGTGCTCAAGACAGAGTACTTTTTCCTTTTTCTATACCTACGCGTTCGTGGTGTAACAAAGGCATTCTTGGGTTTAGACCACACACCAGTGCTCAAGACCACCGCATTATATTGTAGTCTTTGCTCAAGACCTACTGAAATTTTGACAGGGCAACGTCTGTCGGGTTATCTAATCTTAATAAAAACTACTTGCACATGAAGCTACCCAAAACTATCAAATTTTCCCAATCAACCTTGAACCTAATGCTTTAGCGATAAAGTTGAAAATCTATTAAAGAAAGACAGATTATAGTAGCTTGATGTGCTGGTGTCTGTACCTGGATAGCAAGTAGGTAGGTATAAAAAAAAACTAATCCTAAAAATCAACCATTATGAGTTAGAATAGGGGAAAAATCTTAGTGATACTTCAGGCTATAAACTTGGCACGAATCCATTTAAGTATCTAACAAGGTTTCGTTGTTGATTAAGTACCTACTACACATCACAAGCGTTCAGACTTCTCAGAGTGGCTTTGTTCTTACCATTTTGATATAAATGTCGTAACTCGCAACGAGTATGCAGCAGATTCCAGCTCCCCCCGTGGAAATGAGAGTCAGGGGTCGTTTGCCTGTGTAGTGCACCAGGAGGACGCATGTACCGGCGCCCACTATCTGCAGCACGCCAAGAATCAACGTTGCGTAGTACTTGTCGATAGGCGCCTTCAGCATTTGGAATATAGACACTGCGTAGGTCTGCAATAAAAGATTCATTAGTAGGTTCGGCGACATTGAGACAGACCCAGGAGAAGATGGCGGGGCGAGCTTGCCGCCTACATACAGGATTGGTCCACACTAGCTCGAGACAGAAAGGAGTGGAAAGGAGAATAGGCCTTAGCCCTGCAGTGGGACAACTATAGGGACAACATAGACTAAAAATAATGGACTAATAGTCAAGAGCCTCGATACCAACACCTGAGGAGGCTCTCGTTGGGCAGCTGGATCAAGGGCTTGATTCAGAAAGCGGTACTTCTGGACACGGCTTGCATTGTCAGGAGGTTCCTCTCTCTGGAGCTCTGACCGGTAGCTCTCTTCGGTAGCTTGGATAAAATAGATTAAAAAAAAATAAAAGAAATTTAATGAAATACAACCAAATAAAACAAATTTATTTATTTTATTTTATTTGTTTCTAGTCTTACTTATAAGTACTTACTTAGATACTAATATTATAAAAGCGAAAGTAACTCTGTCTGTCTATTAGCTTTTCACACTTTTAAACCACAGAACTGATTAAGGACAGGACACCAGCAGATATGTTACTTTTCATACTGCACAAGTATAACATAATACATATAACGTGACGCCTTGTTTCCCCGAAAGGTTGGGCAGAGGTGCATGTACCTACATAGGTTCATGCACCTCTGCCCAACCATTGACCTTGACCTTGACTTAAATGTTTAAGTCCCATGTACCTACCGAATAGAACTAGGCTCAAATTCAGACTCCGGGCTACTACAGAGAAATTCCAAAAAGGAAACCCCAATGATATTTTGCCTGACTTGGGACTCGAACCCAGGACCTCATGCTCGGCAGTAGCACACGCGAGGTCCTTAGTCTTGTTTTTGTTTGTTTGGACGCACTTAATATCTGAGTCGGATTTGAAAAATGTTTTTGGCACTTGATAGTCCAATTCTTGACAAAGGTTAGGTAGGCTGTATATAATTATACAACGTTATTTTTAGTATAAGTATGCGAAACCTGAATATACAGTTTGTTCAGAATAATACTACTGGATCGATTGTTTTAATTTGTCCCAAAAATATTTAAAAAAGGTTAAAAGTTGGACACCGAGCGACACTAAGTAGGTTATCCAATCTCCGCGCCGAACGGTTAGGTACCTAGGTACTATTTATCAATGAGCACAAGACGGCGCGGCGCGGGTTAGCATGTTTTTGTACGGAAAACAGGTAACTTAAGAAGCCTAAAACTTTGTGATTTTTCATGATACAGTTTTGAAATTTTGTACAAAGATTCTTTACATAGGTTTCGCATACCAACAATAATGTTGTATATCACGCACAATGGTCCATTGAAGGACTAAGTGCGGAAAGCAAACCCATAACATAGAACATAGAAGGTTATATAATAAAGGCTATAGCACACGCTGCGACCTGCGACCCTTACGAGCCGAGCAAGAAGAAGAGAAGTCAGAAAGAACGCTAAGCGAATACCAAGTAATAGCGCGGGCAGCCGATGCGATGCGACGCGGTGACGTACGGACAAAGTCGCGGGCAGCAGCTAGTAAATTATATAATTAAAAATAAAATAAAATATATTATCCAAATATTTTAAATATCAAGAAGTACTAGCAACAAATAAATCGTAACCCGCAACTTCGTTTGCATGTAGGCTAATATTCTATGTACTTATTGATACTTAGCTAAAATATTTGAATAGGAAATAGGAACATAACTACAACGCGGTCACATTAACTTGACGCCTCTCTGGAATGCGAGGCCCGCATTCCTTAGCTCGCCCGGCAAGTGTTACCTTTGTCTTTGTTACCGATACGCGCGTAGATAATTTGGCTAGTTTTCTGTTGTTGTGTTAATTATATTTTTTCTTAGGTATATTACAAAAAAAACTAAAAACGCCAAGCGTCAAGTTAATGTGACCGCGTTGTACACGTTTATTTACCTGTAAGGTTGTCATGCCACTAAAATGGCCCACAAAAAAACTGAAAGTCACCAGGAAGAATGGCAACATAAAACTTTTTCTTATGTAATACGACATTTTTTCAGACATTGTCTCATCAACGTCAGTTAGATCTGAAACAACAACCATTTATTACTTTAGACTCCCTTAGACAAATTGTTATAGTAGCAGACGTAAGCGATCACAACCTTTCTTCTCCGTTTTAAATAGAAGTTGTATGTCTTTCAGTTCATGTTCCACAGCGCTAGGGGTTGTCCATCCACGGAGCCATTGCAAGCTCTGAAATTCATAATTAGGTAACACCATCAATTACCGGAATTATTATTTAAGTATAACAAAAGAACAACCGGCCAAGTTAAAGTAATGGGACAGTTTGATCGTACCTACCTTCCTAGCATCATCGTAGCGCTTCTTCGACACCAGCCAATGCGGAGACTCCGGCACGAAGAACAAGGCGATTACTGCTAGTATCTTCGAACAAAAATAAGGATCATTGGTTATTTGCCAACGAGCTATAAACTAAGCAAGTTGCGAAGACTGGTTCAAACACATGTTACTTTGTCTATATCATTTTACTAAGTCATCTAAATCACACTAATATTATAAAGGCGAAAGTTTGTGAGTGTGTGTGTGAGTGTGTGTGTGTGTTTATATGTTTGTTACTTCTTCACGCTCAAACGGCTGGACCAATTTGGATAAAATTTAGTATGGAGGTAGCTGACAACCTGGATTAACACATAGGCTACTTTTTATCCCGATATTCCCACGGGATAGACACTTACGCGGGTGAAACCGCGTGGCGCAGCTAGTATGTATATAAAATTCAAAGTCGTGACTGACTATAATATCAACGCACAGAAAATTCGAAGGGTTTTTTCGAAATTCCACCTGAATCGGGGGAGGGTGAAATTTCAGGCGAAATTAGTTTATATTTTTATACATTCTACTTATTAACTAAAGGTAAGGTAATGTACACTACATACCTACTTTTAACACAGAATAGATATAATATTTATATAGAGGTATAAGTTCCAGTTTATGTGTTTTTCGTCACAGTTTCGCGTATTCGTGCATCCACAGCACCATGGAGCATTTACATTGGGGTCATGGCTGTGATTTTACCACTCGAAAGACACTTCTGTTCATTCAATGACAATCACGTAACGTTTTGACTTTAATCACACGCATTGAATGACTCGTTGATAGCACGTTGATAATAAGGTCATAGCACAGGTATCAAATTGGAAAGGGATCGGCACCGCATCGCCTTTAGCCTCGCTGTCAAACAGGCGACAACCTAACGTAAGCCCGTAACTAAAGCGGATCAGAAGCTCCGATACGTCGACTCGGCTACGGCTAGGCGACGCCGCGCTTACGGCTCGCCGACCGCTGGTTGATTAAGCTCGGGCACGGAGAGACGTAAGCGCGGGGACGACGAGCCGTAACGCACCGCACCGCGGTTCGTGAGCTTGTTCCGAGGCGAGGCGATTACGTTACGATTTCGATTAGTGTGCGTTGCAGGGAGTTTCATAGAAAGAATACAGAACGGCTCGAGTTGGTACGGTGCCGATCCCTTTCCGGTTTGATACGTGTGCTAATAAAAAATAAAATATGTGTCGTGTAAAAATTATGCAACCTTACTTTGATTTAGGGCTTATTTTACCAAAGTCAGAAGGCCAATTATTTTACCAAAGTCAGAAGGCCAATTATTTTACCAAAGTCAGAAGGTAAATTCCCGTAATTACCGTTCAAAATCTAGTCGCAATCTCATCTCGGTGACAGTAAATGTCAAAAATGTGTCAAAAATGTAGGTAAACTAGATGTATTTTTGGCATATTGAGACTGAGATCAGACTGCGAACATTCTTAAAATTACGAGAATTGCCCCTCAGATCTTTTAACCGTGGATTAAAATTGATGTCTGACCGGTCTGACAATTCTAATGAGGAAAAATTCAACATTCATGCCACATGAGTAGACAAAATGCTCAGGATAAAACTTATTCTAGGTATAAAAGCTTGGTAGAATTCGACCTTAGTTCGGTTACGAGTTAACAGTAGGTAGACATTTCTTTTTAACTTACCGTAAATGCGATGTTGACTAACGCCACTGTTCTCCAGTACATGAATATTCCGAAGAGGAACTGCGTGAACACTCCAAGTATGATGCAGAGCGAGCTGGTGGCCGTGAGAGCACCTCGAAGGTGAGGCTGTGTAATCTCTGCCACGTATGTCAGCACCTAGAACGATCAGCTTAAACGTCAGGTTAAGGGTTTTTTGTCTTTCAACTGCGGCCCCAGACTGGAGCCTATCGCAGTCCACCGCTGAACCGCCTCTCCCAAGTCGCGCTACTACACCGGGTTCTCCGCTTTATTAATGTTTCTTATAAATATCTTTCTAAAGTGATAAGTGCATTACAATTTACACAATGAGTAATAATTACTACAAGCTCATTACCTGCTCTTTTATATTGGAAATAAAATAATTATTATTGTAACTGGGTCGGCCAATGCCAATAATTCACAACCCGCCATACTTGGTACATAAAGCTTGCAGTGGTTATTTAAACTTTACTTGAGAAAAAAGTAATTTAAAAAATTAAACCGACTTCAAAAAGAAATGAACTCAAAACTATGAAATAACTTTAATTTCGGAAGTCGGTGTCTTGGGATCTGTAGGTATTTTAGTTTTAGTTTTTTGCCACCGACTTCCGAAATTCAAGTTATTTCATGGTAATTTTATAGTTCATTTCTTTTTGAGGTCGGTTTAATAATTATTTTAAATTACTTTTTATTTCGTAATTTTTAGTTTTAATTAAAAACTGGAATATTTGTTTTTTGTAAAGGTAATCGTTTTGTTGTAAATATTGCACTAGAATTTTACCAAGGTTTTGAGATGTTTTCCCTTTGACACTACACCCGTAGCTCGTATCAATCACTTACACGTAATAGTCCACATCTTGAAAATTTCTGAATCGATTTTGATGAAACTTGCACTGTTCCCTGAGTTAGAGTAATGTAAGCCAATCCAAAAAAATGGGCACGATCCGATTAATAGTTGCGGAGAAATGCATGGACAAACATACATACATGCAAACATACATACATACGTCTATAAAGTTTTGTATATTTGTTTGGAAGCCCTAATAGATTGTCATATGTGAATATAATGTAATTCCAATAATATTACATACATACATGTCGAATTAATAACCTCCTTTTTTTGTCGGTAAAAAAAAATATATGGCTTTATCATCTTAACCTTATAAAATGGAAGACTATACGGAACCTATCTTTCACGAATGCAACACCCTGATGAAGTGACACACTATCAATCTAATTAATTTTGAAAGAGATTGCTAATCTATTGCATCATATTATGTTCAAAAAATGTATCTGCTCAACAAATTAAATAACGCTATGAATGTTGTTGAACTACCATATTGAAAGCCATTGCTACTGCAGATAGTGTGTTGCTGCTGGTCTATTAAGTTATTTTACTTCAATAGTAATTTCGACGAATGAACGGAAACAAATTTAAGCGTCTTACCCTAAAAAACGCACGTAATATTGTGAGCATGATAAAGAAACTTACAGGTGCTTCTAGTAATCCTCCAGCTAATCCGGTTAAGAATAGGGCTCCGTATAAGTGCCCCGTAGTTGTCGAAAAGTGGAAAACCAGCCAGGCTATGAAGAAAGGTACGTTAACCATCTGCATCGCCCTCCGACGGCCTATCGGAGATGTCACTACCCCTGATAAGGCACATCCCACAGGCACTATAATGAGGTTAATAGAACCTGCAAAAAAGAATACTATGAGAATTTATCGCAAAGAAACTTGTTGCACAAACCATTGAATTCTTTGAATATATGCTTATTGTGCCAGGTTCAGCGGTGCTATTCTGTAAAAATCTCACCGTGAAAACTTAGGTGAAGTGAGCGTTGAGTGAGCTGTCAATAGTGTCAATTCCCAGAAAAAACAAACTCACTTCACCTAAGTTTTCACGGTGAGATTTTTACAGAATCGGCCGGCTGGTTCCTTTTCAAATAAACAGACGTGTTGTGAAGTACTTTCGCTTCTACCTACATTGTTGATGTTTTATGACAGTTCCAAGTAGGTAAGTGATGTTGCATTGTTTTGTACAAAGGAAACTCGATATTTTTCATCTTTAGACCGGTACCCTAATTTCGTAAGACACTTTCAATCACAATCTAAATCATTTATAAGGATACAGCAGTGTCCTGGATACTGCTAATCCATTGCTTTATATGTTCGAAAAATTTGTGTCGTCAAGTTGACGTCACAACGTCAACAACTATACAATAACGCAATGTTGTTGAACTGTCTACGCAATTACCCCGCTGAGTGGATTGAAGGTGCACCTTCTATTTCAATACTCTATTATAGCTACTTTTCCATCTCACGGGCCTCGGACAGCCAAGGCCAGCAACTAAGAAGTAAGTGGTTCAAAAATGAAATCAAATATATTGCCAGGCATAATACAATCTAAAGAAGTAGAACACGCGGATGAAGTTTTCGACGCCATATTTTAGATAAGTTAGAATATTTTATTGTATAAGTAAGTATTTATCGTATAAGGGTTCCGTTTTTCCTTTTGAGGTCAGGAACCCTAAAACCCTATTCTATAACGCAAAATAAGCTTGTTAAAATAATTTAAGTAGCCACAAATGTTGTTTTTGGCTACTCGTACCTACAAGTTACAACAACCATGATTAGTTTATTCTGCAAACGTGACAAACACACGTGGAAGTACATGCAAGGCTTAACAAACTCATTACTATGCAAAAATATCGTAAATAGATGAATGATGTCAATGTTCTTGTTCTTGTTCATAGGTGTAGAACTGCAGATTACTCATAAGTAAATATTACAAATTAATACCAAACTTACTGATCCATGAAATCTCTGACTTGTTTAAATGTAAAACTTCGCTATCTTTCGGGTTTTGTACAGCTGGCATGAGAATTGTGGAGAACCCAAGTGTCATCCCATATCCTGAAACAATCAGATAGGTTTAGGCACGTATTTCGGGAGGGGATTGTTACAGCTCTTTATTTATTTTATACGGGAAAACTTACAGCTAAGGCTGCCATCAGACGGACTGCATCGCAGCAACCGCGCGCAGTCAATATATTCAACTGCATGCAGTTATCTGCAGTCAGATCTGACTTCGCGCAGTTGACGCCACGCATCTAGACTAGGAGCTCAGTGTTAGATTTGACGTCGAAATGGAAGCACACACTAACTGTATGCGGTTAGCGATGGACAGCGTGCGTCGACACTACCCGACTGTAGCCGACTGCGTAAAGTTGAAGTCACGACTGTATTTAGTTAACATTGACTTCACACGACTGCAGCGGACCGCGTGAAGTTGGTATCATGACGGAACGAAGTTGAACGTACAACTGCATGCAGTCGAATATAACGACAGCGCGCGGTTGCTGCGATGCAGTCCGTCTGATGGCAGCCTAATTTATAAAGTGTCAGACAAATAAACTCTTTAGGGACAAGAAAATAATCATTACACGAAACTTTCAATGATCATGCCAGTGCCACAGAAGAAATAAAAAAAGTTCAAAAAAGTTCAGTTCAGTTCAGTTCCATGTATAGGGGTAGGTACCTATGCATGGAACTTTTTAAATTTCTTATAAGGAATAAGAACTGACTTCAGAAATAAAATCATAGTTTTCGAAGTCGATATACCTACAGTCTGATTCATTGAAATTGAGATGGAACAGCGTGGAAAAAACTGGCACTGTAAGGCCGCGTCCTCGTCATCGTCGCGTTCTTGTTATATGTATTACTAGCTTCCGCCCGCGGCCTCGCCCGTGAAGTATGTCGATAAAAACTATCATATGTCCTTCCCCGGGATGCAATCTATCTCTCTGCCAAATTTTATCAAAATCCGTTCAGTGGTTTAGGCGTGAAAAGGTAACATACAGACAGACAGAGTTACTTTCGAATTTATATTATTAGTATGGATGCCACTTTTTGTTCGGTGAACCTGAATGCGTTATCCCGCCGCCATTACTCGCTTTCGTGTCCGTAAGGATCATGAAAGCGACGATCGCATATTCGTGCGACGATGGGTAAGGACGTAAGGTTATGTCATGTCCGGGACATGCAGAATCTCAAGGACCGACTAAAAACGGTCCCGGAAAAGTCAAGATTCACCACAATAAACCACAGCGATGTAAAAGAAACTTACCTAGAAGAAGCAGGTTCTTTGCGCTAACAGCCAGAAACTGTGGTAAAGCAGTCCAAAAATCTTTCTTGTATGTATAATCGTCACCGTTCTTGTGTTCTCCATCGGCAAATACCATGGCTTTTTCACCCGACATCTGAAGCAAATACAAATAGAACTTAAGATCGCATTTATTTGCATGTCAAACTCCAGACAAAAGAAAAGATAAGACGAGAATTAATAATGTCAATAAAAAGATAATTGAGTCTCGTTCTTTGTTGCTTATTATTACCACAGGGTTTGAATTATAGACGATATCCGTGGTTTGAATCTTCGCCATAGTTGCGTTTATTATTGATAAAAAAAAATGCGTTTCTGTCCTCTTAAAACATTTTTCTTCTTTTATGAAAGGTGCTTCTGGCGCATTCGCTGTTATATGTTCTACCTACACTGTCGATCATAAAATACAGCTTTGAATCTGGAAATAATTTAACAGATCTAGAACCTATCCGCATATCTTTATGTGGCAGATGTGGATAATTTACTATAAGCCGACCGCTGAACTGAGACGTTGCCTGAGGCAGCAGCGCGGTGCGGGAGGGGTGTGGTGACGTGATGCGAGAGATCAGTGATTCGTCAACTTGTGACAACTACCACCCCTCCCGCGAGCAGCTACCTCATGCACGGTCGGCTTATAGATTTTTTCATTTATTTCCTCTCTAAACTTTGCATAAATGGACATTGGCCGCAACGCAGGCACGGCAAGCAACGGTTTTTAGATTGCTTTTGAATTCTTGAGCATTTGCTCTCGGAAATCATCATTTAATAAAGCGGAGCTGACGATGAAAGACCACAGAACAAGTAAAATGCAAAGCGTTCACGAAGTTAATGTCAGCGAGACAGCAAACCCAAACGGGCACACACGTGAGGGCACACGTCGTTACGAGTAGTCGTGCGGAGAGTGCATTTTTTGGAATGTTAATGTTTATCGCTGGAGATTTCACGTTGATTTGGTTCTTTAAATTTAAGGTCATTTAGTGATCTTTTTTTTTTATTTGAAATGGGTTTGCTCTTGAATCTAGTCTAGGTCAGAGGTGACAGAGACAAAGTCGACGATGGAGTGAGCTTACCCAGAAGAAGCCTGTTCACTCTTACTTTGAAGAGATTTGGGTTGTATGCGCTCGGAAACACAGACGCAGGTAAAGAGTTCCACTCTTTTGCTGTGCGCATTATAAAAGACATTTGAAAACGCTTAGTGCGAATTGGTGGAATAGCAACTAGGCAGGGATGGTAACTTGCTGTGCGTCTGGATGACCGAAGGTAGAAGGGGGCCGGTGGAATGAGGTCGTGGAGTTCTTGAGCACACTCACCGAAGTACAATCTGTAGAAGACCGACAAGCAGGCAACCTTGCGGCGATAAGCCAAGCTATGAAGCTTGGCGCTTGGTATTTCGCTGAGCCATCCCAAAGGTGGCTGCAATACTCCATGCAAGATCGGACATGCACTTTGTTTAGGGTTAAAAGCTGTCCAGGCGTGAAGTATCGCTTCACCTTATTTAGGATGCCCAGCTTCTTGACCGCAGTTTGGGCTTTGTACTCGATAGTAGCGCCAAAGTTGAGACTAGACGTCAACTCCATGCCTAGGAGCTCGAGCCGATCTGTTACAGGAACAGATGTACCCCGAAAAGTAGGAGTCTATTCAAAACGACTCCTTTTGGCGGTAAAAAGACACGCTTGTGTTTTGGTGGCTTTAAAAGAGACCAAATTGTCATCACCCCACTGGGAGACAAGGCTTAAGGTCAAATCTGCCCGACCTACCATGGCCTCTCTCAAGAAACGAACCTCGGCCCCGCTGGCTTTTGCGCTGGACAAGTATCTCTCTGAAACAGTACTGTCATCTGCGTAACCAACAATACCAGGCTGAAGAAGGTCAGATTGATGTACAGCAGGAAAAGTGTTGCAGAGAGAACAGACCCCTGAGGAACTCTGGCATCAATAGCCATAAGGTCAGAGGAGCAGCCGTCAACGACTACTCTGATCGACCGCTCACTAAGGAAGTCTGATATCTAGCTACAAAAATCAGCGGGGATGCCATAAGCAGGAAGCTTGCTGAGTAGACCGGCGTGCCAGACCCTGTCAAAGGCCTTCGAGATATCAAGCGATACAGCAAGTGCTTCGCCATGATTCTCGATGGCTTCGCCCCAACAGTGCGTGACATACACAAGAAGATCGCCAGTTGACCGTCCCCGACGAAAGCCATATTGACGGTCACTGAGGAGATCATTGTCTTCAAGGTAGGTCAGCAACTTACTGTTCAGTATCCTTTCTATAACCTTGCACTGAATGGAGGTAATGGCGATTGGACGGTAATTGGCAGGGTCTGCACGGTCGCCCTTTTTGGGTACTGGTCGTACATTTGCAAGCTTCCAGGATTTTGGCACCGTTCTTTTGTCAAGAGATAGGCGGAACAAGCGTGTCAACACAGGAGACAGTTCAGGCGCACACTGCCTCAACACTCTCGCTGGAATACCGTCAGGCCCTCTTGCCTTGTTCACGTCTAGACTGCACAATACTCTTCGGACCTCTTTAATGTGAACTGCGATCTCCGGCATCGAGGAGTCACAATGAGGTACAGTGGTGGTTGCTTGGAGCCAGCGTCCAGACGTGAATTGCTTGCAAAGAGAGATGCAAATAAATTTGCTTTCTCACTTGCAGAGTAAGCCAGCGATCCATCAGGTTTCACCATTGGAGGTAAAGTGGGACGACAGAAATTCGTATCAACCGCTTTAGACAGGGACCAGAACTGTTTACTACCCGGAGGGTGCGATGCTAGTTTGGTCCCAATACGTCCGCCATGGTCAACAAGAACAACGTGCCCTACGTAAGACCCGCTTGCAGAACTTAGCGGCACAATTAACGGCTCTTTTTATTGCGCAAACCCTACGCGCTCTAACTTTGCGGTCGAGGCCCGTGGTTGGTCCTGGGTCAAGGCCCGCGCCTTGACCCAGGCTTGGTACGCAGCCCCCCCGGTGGGTTCCCGCATTTTCGAGGCGGGGGGGCTCAGTAGCCGTGGTTTGGTCACTCACGGTGAAGCGAAGAGGAACCCGAGGAGGGGCCGCTCATCAGGGCTACGACGTAGACGACGCCGACGACGTAACGGCCAACAAGTAGGTTGCGGTGCCGCTTGGGCGACATCGCAACTGAGGCAGGCCGCGATATCGTATGGGAGGCATCGCGGCTGAGGGTTGGAGGCCGCGGCGGGAGAGGAGTGCTGGTATTGCGGTGCGCCGCTCTTCCTACCTTCCGCGGCCTTGACGGGGTTGCCACCGTCTGATGGTAGACGCGGTGGGGCCGCAGGGGAGGAGGAGTGTCGGTATGACGTTGGCCGCTCTCCCTATCCTCTGCGGCCGAAAATTGGCAGGCGGCGGGGCCTATGACCTGACCCATCGCAGGGGGACCAAGGGTGCCCAGACACGGGGTCGTCTGGCGCCCATATGCTGGTTTTGTCCCTGGGGTGGTCACGGCGTGCTATGTGTTCTGGTGCGCCGGTGACTCCCCAGAATAGGGTCCGGTGACGGACAGCCGCGGCGGGTTCACGGATGAGTGCTAACGCGTGTCCGTGTTCCCGCCGTAAGCGGCAGAGGAGGACACCGTGGAGTTTTAGTGGGTTAGAGTCCCACATAACTGCACTATCTCCCCGTGGTAGTGCAGAATGCATGCATGAATGCAAAAGGCCGGGATTTGCGACCGAGCGGGATGTCGGAGAATGGAATAAAATACTCCATCCCCTGCTGAATCACGTCCGCGACCACGTCAGCACAGCACGAGGGGTCACCCGAGGAAAAGCACACCTGCCGCCATGGATAAGACGCAAAAAAGTGCCGCATCTCATCCCAGTCTGCTGACTCATATTGCCATACTCGCCTGGTGCCTCTAGGACTCTCATCTGGAGGAGAGCAAGTCGATATGGATTTCACCAGGCAGTGGTCAGACGTTCCCAGCGGGGCTGAGACCGATACTGAATGACTGTCCGGATCAGTTGCCAGCAGAAGGCCCAAGCATTTGGGAGTATGGCCGTCGACATCCGGTACCCGCGTTGCCACATTCACCATCTGGGTTAGATCTAGCGTTAAAGCAAACTTGCGCGCCTCTAACCCAGCATGGTCAGTTTTCTGGAACGGGAACAACCACTCTTTATGATGGGCGTTAAAGTCCCCCAGAAAAATGAGCTTCGCTGTTGGGTACCGTTGCTGGGCTACGTCAGTCGACTCCACGAGGAAATTAAAGAGTGCCGTTGTCTCCTGGTCACCGCTGTGCGATCGGTAGACGCCGATGTAGAGAGATTTCTTCACACCTGTAGTGTCCACAAGTAGCCATATGGCAGAAAAACCCGATTTCTCAAAGCAACGGAGACGACGACAACAAATGTCATCGCGGACGTACACACAGACCCCAGCTTGCTTCTTGAACTTGTGTTCAAAAGAGTAACCCGGGTAGTTGAGGTACGCCACATCCGACGGGGTTGCTATCTTCGTCTCCGTCAGGAAAAACAGGTGCGGCTTCTCGGTCTCAAGGTGGTGATGGACCGGATCGAGATTGGAGTGCAACCCCCAGATATTAGTGAGGTGCACTTTTAGTAGGAGGAAGTGCAGCCGTTGTTTAACCTTATTCTTCTTTGCTTTGAGTAGTCATTTTGAGTAGAGTTGTTGGGGAAAAAAGTCGACTTGTCTAGGCACTGCTCAGTGAACACTAGAGCTAACCTAACCTATGGGGAACTCATTTGGAGACTGCGGGGACGCTCGAACCCTCCCGGATATGACCACCGGGTCCTCTCATTCAGTCGCCGGCTGGCACGGTGGTGCATTCCGGGATTTTTCGCGAGTTGACGGGGCAGCCTTTGGCACGTGGCTGGCGTGCTACTTGGGCCCCCTACTGACTGCGGTCGGCCAACAGCTGGTACCTTGCTTCGGATCCCGCTACCCTCCAGAATGAGTTACCCGGCAAGTTGTGCCCAGAGACCAAGACCGGTTCTGAACAGAGCAACTGACAACCGCCTTCTCCCCCAAAGGCACTGGTAGTCCCACACACCGACGGAACACAGCAAGCTACTTTTGCCGGACTCCGGTGGAATGGTGGTCGCGAGCCAGGCGGCTCCAAGCGGAGCCTACCACCGCTATGTAGGATCGTTCAGCCCAGGCAAGGTTCAACACAGGTAAGGTTGTAGTGCCGTTGCCCGGGGTGGACCACTAGGAGATAGATCCCACACCACCCCAAAATCTCACCCCATGATCTTTGTTCATTGATTGTTTGGCGCCGACTCAAAATTACTTAGGTATACTTATATTCGTTTAAGAACTTAGTTAAGTTATGGTTGAATAAAAAAGGTTTATTATTTTTAACCGACTTCTAAAAAAGGAGGAGGTTCTCAATTCGGATGTTTGTATTTTTTTTTTTTTATGTTTGTTCGCGCATAACTCCGTCGCTTGCCAACCGATTTGAAAAATTCTTTTTTTGTTGGAAAGGATATACTATCCAAATGGTCCCATGAAAATTTTATCGAAATCGGACAAGCGGTTTTTGAAAAATCACCAAAAATCTCCTCAACAATTAACGTCCCTGCATCGGGTAAAGCAATATTTTGTAAAAAGGTGATGAGCAGTTGACATTAGGCTATTGTAACTTAGATAAATTACAAACAAACCCACTAAAAACTGAAAAATAAAACTTTTTTACAAAAAAAAACAACCGACTTCCAAAAAACACTATAAAGTGAAAAATAACTTTAATTTCGGAAGTCGGTGGCAAAAAACTAAAATACAAATCCAAAGACACCGACTTCCGAAATTAAAGTTATTTTTCACTTTATAGTGTTTTTTGGAAGTCGGTTGTTTTTTTTTGTAAAAAAGTTTTTTGCTTTTGATTTTTTTCGGCGGTTTAATTTTTTTATTAAAAAGTTTTTTCATAAAAAGTGAACCAAAACAACGGGTTTTGGTTAAACGGGCGTGCCAGACCGAGATGATTGGGCGATTCCTGCACGTCACCGCTTCAGTGGAAATATTGACTCAGTTATTCTCAGTGGATTAAAAATCGCAACCATGGGCATCTAGATTTTGAAACGGCCGAAAATGTCACAGCCATATATAATAGTTGTGGGAATATGTTTATTTTCGGTTGTTTATGGAGCAATGCACGGCTTTCTTCTCCTTTACCGGCCGATCGACATCAGCAACGAGTGCGCCTACTCCGGACATCTGCGCTACGATCTATCATTCGGCATGGGGATGTCAGACACCATCACCATGGTATGTCAAACGTAACATGTTCAAGGTATTCTTAATTACTAAGTACTAAATCATGGAACCATGTAGGTACGTGAGCACATAACTCTTGAGACAGGAAACTAAACTATTTCCTCGTTGCCTTGGCACTTAAAAATGAATTATTTTAAAAACCATTCAAGTTATACGATAGTGAGATAACTATAGTTTGTTCCATATGTCCTCTGATGAAAATTTTAATAATGGATCAGAAGACGTACCTGTGGATGCCAATCTGTAGTGCCACTTACAAATTTACTTATTTGATTTCATTATTTGGATACCAACAGCTCATTATTAACTAACAAACTATTAAAACAAAAACATAATAACCTAACTTAATTATAACTAAGTATTGACAATCTAAAATATGGCGCCGAAAATTTCCTCCGCATCGCTGTTGACTGGTAGTGTACCTACCCAAGAAACTGGCGGCATTGCTATGTTGTGTGGCAATGCTTAGCCTCTGGCCAAGGTAAAAACAACTAAGTACCCGTTTGGAGATTTCATTGAACAATCCATAAGCACTCGGACTCCACGGGTGAATGACCAAATGTTATGACTGATACCCGTACTAATGTTGTATTATTCTAGACTTGCATCCATCATACTCCTACTATGACTACAAAAGACCTAACTATCTGCGACATACACAGCAACGCTTCGCTTCCACTTAGCGTTGTCAGTTAAATTAATTAAGTATAAGTTGTCATATTAAGTTGTAGTAGTTGTTAGTATTTCATGTCAAGTCAAAGTCAATAAGTAAGAATACATAAAATAGTGTCCACCTATAGGTAATCGTATGTATCGTATACCTACGTAAAAATAACCGCAAACCCATCGCAATAAAGCTTTATTTCTGCTTGGTAGTACACCATAAATAGTCGGAGTTTCTATAGAGTCCTCGTCCTAATAATAAAATCTTCTATAAAGAAACAAAGTTGTCGTTTATAGAAGCCAGTTTTCCCTAGTCGTCATACCAGTTTTAGTTTCGAGTTGACATTTTTCTTAATTCAATGAAACTTTCATATTTTGTGATTTATTCATAAACGTTGCCTAAAGTTAAGAGACGTTTAAACGTCAACGCCGCTCTTCAAGATGGAGGGGGCTATAATATACCACGCGGGCCCAGTGCGGGCCCAGTGCGGGTTGGTAGACGTCACATGTCTTTGGATTTTTGGTTTTAGGACATGCGGGTTTCCCCACGACGTTTTCCTTCACCGTTTTGAGAGCAGTGCTGATTAAAATTATCTAAATAAAGTAAAGCGCCTACCTGGGCTCCCACGACCTCGTAAATCGGGGCCGCGCCCACTGGGCCACCACAGCTCTTGTTACTTGTACCAGCTAGAGCTGCACCTAGCTATACTCCCACACTACATAATATTATTTATATGTTTACGTTAATTAAAACAATGGACAAATCAATCACAGGAATAGGCAATGATTCCGTTCTTTTGCAGATATTTCGTACATTAAATGAGATAGACTACGCATGCAACATTGAAATAGTCACTCAGCACGAACAGAACGTCTTCGTCGTCGTGGTCATAAAGTTCCCCACAAGCATATCCAAAAACTGCCGTGCAAATGGAGACGCCTTCAAAGTCATCAAGAAGAACAGGTGCCTCCGACTCTGCGATTTGATAGGATCCAGAGACATGTTATCGTCATACTTCGTCATCACTGTCAAAGGAAGAATTCGATTCAGATTTTTGAGTAATAACAGCATCAACTCGGATATAGATGTAAGCAAATTCTTATTGCGACAGCAAAATTACAGATTATTTGAATTTTTCATATTCTATCCAAAAACAAAAGTTGGGTTTATTTTGACTATTATTAAATCTACACTGTCAATTAACCTTGAATCTATCTATAGATTAAGGATAGTAAAATAATTTTACAAATCCGACTGGCAAATCTAGAAATTAGCTCGTTCAAACAGACTAACAAACTCTTCAGCGTTATTATGTGTATAATATACAGGGTGTTTGGTGCATCGTTTGCCAAATGCCAATTTTTACTCTTGTATGGTTCTATGAAATTCAAAATTAGTTGCTAATAACATGTACTTAGTTCCTTTTTAATAACTCACAAAGTCTTTGAAAAAAGGAAAAATACACTTAACACTCAACTTTAAATTGCTGTAAAAAAAAACTAAAAGCGATCGGTATCTTCGAATTCTTTTAAAAAGTTCTCTAGTTTGTTCTCTTTCCAACGGTGTACAATATACAAAAAAAAACTTTTAATAACTTCAGTAATTCGTAAATGTGTAACTCGATTACATTATTGCATTATTGCATACAAGAGTAAACATAAGAATTCAAATTAAATTTGAAGGCTATACTCATAACTTTTTTTAAAATTAAAGTTTAAATGCAGAGTTCTTGTATTTTTCTAAATAAAAATTAAAAAGTCATAATAAAAAAAACCAGTGTAACAAGGAGTGAGTTACTGGGCCTTAAGAGATAGCAAATGTCCTCTCCTTTCGGCCAATTCCGTTTGGCAAACGATGCACCAAACGCCCTGTATACCTACTAATAATCTCTTTAGATTTATCATTAGCATAATTAATAATTATATTATAGTTACTAATAATAAAGCTGAAGAGTTTGTTAGTCTGTTTGAACGAGCTAATTTCTAGATTTACCTGTCGGATCTGAAAACTTATTTTTGCATTGCCCACGAGGTGCAGTCAGACCACCGGAATTACGTCCTTTAATAGTTTTAAAAATCTTTAAAATATGTGCGAAGTTACTACGTAAGTAGGGAAAATACGTTGTTATAATCATATCTTCAAATGAAGCAACTCATCATAATAATGATCGAACTTCACTTGGAAATTCGTTTGATCATAATATATTGTAAATAGGTTTCATGCATTCTATGGTTCTCAAACAATTAGGGGATCCAAAAGGAAATTGGAGTTGTACATATAAAACTCCAATACTCTATGGGGTCATAATCCCCTAGAGTATCGTAGTGGAACATTGAGTGCTGTTAGTCCCCTGGAGGACGGAAATCCCCCTCTTGGCGTACATTTTTAGGCATAATATTGTTTGGCATAAAGTTATCGCATAACTTTTGTTAGCATAATAATACTGTGGCATGATAATACTTTGGCATAATGCAAAGGTTACCATAACTGTCATTAGGCATACATTTTTAGGCATAATATTTTTTCGTGTAATAATCATGACCATGAGGCATAAATATAAAAAGGGTGTCCTGTCATTTGACAAAAAATTAATCACAAATTTTTATTTAAAAAATATCGTTAGGTAAAATACTTGTTAAAGTTATCACTTTACAAACTATTCTTTCTGTAAATAACTCATTTGATAAATAAATTGAATGAGATCACAACACAAAACATCAAAACATCATTTGACAAACTAATATTTGTATAATCATGTCAATTGGTAAAACAACGCAAAGCATAAATAACGTTTGACAAAATGCACTGTTGTTAGTCCAATAGCGAGCGAAGCGAGCTTTGGACTTGACCCCGACTCGGACAGGTTAGGTTCGAAGGGGATGATGGGGGCTCAAGTGAGCGAGCAAAGCGAGCGAACGAGCCCCTATCATCTCCTTCGTGTTAGGTTCCTTTGAACCCTGTAGACAGAAATAGGTGCCCCGCGAAGGGTGGCTCCGTCGACTACGTCTTTATATTACATTATATTCGGCATTACATTGAAGCAGTAATCAATAATGAATAGTGTCTACAACCGTTGGGAGTTATTTATTAGGGTTTATTCCAATGACCATTATTTGTAAATATCATTATGTGTTTATAATATTATGCTTTATAAAATTAAGCTTCATTATTATTATGCCAATAGTATTTATTAAGGCTCGACCGAGATGGGTTTTTCGTTCTCGGCCGAGACCGAGACCGAGAATAAAATAATATCTCGGCCGAGACCGAGAGCCGAGACCGAGAATAGACGTGGCGTGAAACATTTTTTTTTAATACTGTTAATTTTTAAATACACTACTAATTGTTTAACAAAATTAACTGTTCTATTAATCAAAGTCAAATAACATTATATTATAACATAAAAAAAGCAATTTTTCGGCATTTTCGCCCTTCAAAGAGTATCGCCTCTCGTCATACAATTGTCCAGCTTTGCTAAACAGTTGTTCACTTGCTACGCTACTAGGTGGCGCAGATAAAAACTTATTTGCCGACTAAGGTGACGAAAACCAATAAGTACTCAAAAATATTAGCATTTCTTTGCAGTCTTGGCTCTCTAAGAAAGCTTTCTAGCGCTATTTCGATCACGGAGCTTGAACTGTATTCGCCATTGGTCATTGGCTCGTCTTCCAACTCTATCGAATCATGAGCTGCCCATAAGTTGGATTGATTTGTTGTAGCCATGTTTGACGAGTTAGTTGAAGATGCCCATTTCGTCTCACGAGAATCTGATCCTACATTTTCATTGAGAGTGAGAGTTTCGATAATATGAAGTTTGGCTGAGTTAACTTCGCTTTCAGTTAGATATTTAGTTTTAAACCGTGGATCGATCAGTGTTGCAGTAACTAGTGGCAAACAACTTTTAACAAATGAAAACCGCTGATTAAGTGCAGCCAGTAGCTTTCTCTTCATCCTCTCTGCGTGATTTTCATTTTCATTATCATCTTCCTGGTCATTAAAGGACTGAATGTTTTGTGTTGGCGCCAATTTTCCATTTAACATTGCCACCAACGGTATTACCACTGAAACACAGGACGAGTCGGAAGCCGATCCGAACAAAGTTACAATCTCGGTCGTGACCGAGAATCTCGGCTATAATTAGCCAAGAACCGAGACAAATTTCTCGGTTGGATTTGTAGCCGAGAATGCCGAGACCGAGACCGAGATCTCGGGCGAGCCTTAGTATTTATGGCAATAAAAATTGTTGCAAATCATTTATGCTTATTAATATTATGCGTAGTGATAATTATGTTGAATTTCGTTATGCCAATGTAAATTATGACAATATATTTTATGCTTATCATTAGTAAACCCTGGGGGACTGGTCTAGGGGATTTTAGTGGAATGAGCGCAATTGTTGAGGTAAGGGCCGGGTAGTCTTATTTAACATCACGCTATGCCCCTGGAGAACCGAGCAAAAACAAAAAAACCTCAGAAAAAAGCTAAACGAAAACAAAAAAAACTGGCCAAGTGCGAGTCGGACTCGCAAACGAAGGGTTCCGTAACACAAGACAAAACGCCGAAAAAAAAAAACACGTTTGTTGTATGGGAGCGCCCCTTAAATATTCATTTTATTCTGTTTTTAGTTTTTGTTGTTATAGCTGCAAAAGAAATACATCATCTGTGAAAATTTCAACTGTCTAGCTTGATAGCTAGACATGGTTCATGTTCATGAGATACAGCCTGGTGTCAGACAGGCAGACGGACAGTGGAGTCTTAGAAATAGGGTCCCATTTTTACCCTTTGGGTACGGAACCCTAAAAATAGCGCGTGCGGGCGATGCATTGTGACGCGGTGAGTCGGGTCGGGAGAACAAGTTTCACGCGGATATAGTCGCGGGCAGAAACTTGTTGACAGTAAAAGTGAGCTCACTCACAGTCAGCACTTAAGTTGTTGTGACCTGAGTCAATAACAAATCTCTGTTTTCACTGCGAATAAAATGTGTGTTTTAAATATAATAGTAAAACTGGTATTTCATATCTGTGTGATATAAAGTTAGTTTAAAACTAAATTTCACGCGTGTACCTACTCGTGAGCCTTGTCGATATTTATACATACGTTGTACAATATTGAGCTATTTTACGTGGTATCACGTATACCCTCTTTTTAGGGTTCCGTACCCAAAGGGTAAAAACGGGACTCTATTACTAAGACTTCGCTGTGTCCGTCCGTCTGTCTGTCACCAGCCTGTATCTCAAGAACCGCGATAGCTAGACCGTTGAATTTTACACAAATTATGTATTTCTGTTGCCGCTTTAACAACAAAAACTAAAAACAGAATAAAATGAATATTTAAGGGGCGCTCCCATACAACAAACGTGTTTTTTTCGGCCTTTTTGCCTCGTGGTACGGAACCCGTCGTGTGCGAGTCCGACTCGCACTTGGCCAGTTTTTTGCTTTTGCTGTATTCTTAGCTATTCAAAAAGATATTTCGGACGCACGATGACTCATCAGGTCTGTGTGGACTTAAAGAATAACACCACCCCATACTTCCCGAGGGTGTCGTAAAAGGCGACTAAGGGTCGTACCGGAGAATGGGCAGCAGCGTTCTCTATGCATTCCACCACCATACTATACTGCGATCGCCAACCCGCCTGCCAAGCGTGGCGATTATGACAAACCCCCCCTTGGGGGAGGCCTATGTCCAGCAGTGGACGTCTTTCGGCTGAAATGATGATGATGACTCATCAAGCTATCATTTCCCCCCCAGCCCGGCCAGCGAGATTGTCCGAAAGGGTTACCGCTGGCCCGGAACATAAAGGGCTAAGGAAGGAACACGGGTAGGTTTTAGTCAGTAAGAGTCTGACACTCCCTTCCGCTCCTACCAGAGCGGGAGGAGTCATTTGATGATTTCCCTTAAAAAAAAAAAAGAAAAAGCTATCATTTCCAGTATAAGTTGACTTCTCATTGTGCGAAAAACCTATACTTACAATGCGTGGTTAGTACTGGTTAGCTAAAACTGCCTGCCTAAAAAGTACCTACTACCTGCCGACTCCGCAAAAAGTATCCTTTCCTCAAGATGAAATACCGGTTTTGTTCTATAAATAGACATTGACATGCATTTTTAGGAGCTATATGACCAGATAATGTTTAATTATATATTTTTGCCTTTTTAGGGTTCCGTACCCAAAGGGTAAAAACGGAGCCCTATTACTAAGACTCCACTGTCCGACTGACCGTCTGCCACCAGGCTGTATCTCATGAACCGTGATAGCTAAGACAGTTGAAATTTTCACGGATGATGTATTTCTGTTGCCGCTATAACAACAAATACTAAAAACTGGGCAAGTGCGAGTTAGCACACGAAGGGTCCCGTACCACAAGGCAAAAACGAAGAAAAAAACACGTTTGTTGTATGGGAAAAATATTTATTTTATTTTAGTAAAGGTTTACTGGTAGAAAATGCCTATGGCATTAAGTCCGCCTCTGTACATTTATATGCTTGAAGTATTAAATAAATAAATAAAATAAATATTGTGAGAATATTTCAAGTGCTTACAATTATCGGCACGGATCTTGAGCGCTGACCTTCACCTGCGCCAAAGTGAGTTATTGGGTCCCTTTAGTGGTATGAAGTCAGGCGCGGGAGCGGGGTATATGATAATGGGCGATGATAATAATAATATTATAACTATATAATATTATGTTTTATTTTGCCATAAGTATACGATGCGCAAAGCGATCCCTACTCTACCGCCGAGCGCTCAAGATCCGTGCCGGTAACTATACCTGTTGCAATTATTGATATCGAGCAAAAAAGGGCAAAAAAATCGCGTTTGTTGTATGGGAGCCCCCCATAAATATTTATTTTATTTTGTTTTTAGTATTAATAGGGACCCGTTTGTACCCTTTGGGTACGGAACCTTAGGGTTCTTGTTTTTAGAAACAGAATAAAATAAATATGTACTTGTGGTACGGAACCCTTCGTGTGCGAGTCCGACTCGCACTTGGCCAGTTTTTTGAGGACACCTCAATCAAATGAGGGGATCAGTCGTAAACGTAGGGTGGTTTTTCTAAGCGAGAAACATGTTTTGCGATCTCTTATACATGTTGAGGTGTTTCGAAAATATGAAACTGGAAAACTTGCTTGCAGGCGGATTTGTATCAAGTGACTGCAACCGCAGCAAGGCTGCAGCCTCCAAGTAAATGCAATTTGCGGAACGAAACACTTTGTGTGATAGATCAACAAGAATTCTGCTTCACCAGTGGCGTTGTGTGCGATGGCATTAAGAACTGCGGAGTTTCTGATTGGTTAGTCGAAAACTTTGCCAGGTAATTTAATTTAATAGGCTCGCATAACACCGACCTCCCGAACACCGGGTAACCTGAAACGTCGGCGATCTGTGGGTAGAAAAGTATACTAGCACATAACATTCACGCCTGGTTTGAAGAAGAAGGATATTTGTGATTCGATCGGTAACTTGCTTTGCGTTCATTCTTTGATCTAAATAACATGCTAGACTACTTTTCTTAAGTACATGCAATAGAGACTGGAAGTTTACAATTCAGAATTGTCCTGGCATTGATATCTGACTTTGACCGTAATAACATAGACGATTCTCTTAAACCTGCTTAGATATTTCTCTGCTAACCGCAAAAAATCTTTCTCTGATCTTTAGGAAGCGTACTATACTTGTAATAACTACTCCAACATTTACAGATAAAGAAAAGAAAAAAGAATAATTTAAAAACTATTAAAACCAGTTAAAGAATTTACTCAAGATCCGTTACTATTCTGTTGTTATGTTTGCATTCAGGTTGAGTATTGAGTACCTTTAATGAATGACAATTGGGCTATCATTCAATCATGATCTGTGCCAAAGCTATTACGTTTGCAGAGCGTGCCGTTTTTTAGGGTCTGACAAAACGCACTTGGCAACAGTTCTTAGGAGAAATTATTTACTCCTGAATAGTAAGACTGACTGCTTACACTGAAAGTCGTTCATGATCACGTGACAATAGCAAAGCAATAATAATCTCATGTTGCAAATTCGCAATGTGATCCATTCTGGACAGTCTTCACACTTGGCGTTTGTCCAACGCAGGCGTAGCGCTGACCACTTCGCCTCAGCGTAGCGGCCGCGTAGAGGGCAAGTTGGCGTAGCAGCCACGTAGCGTCGTAGCCGCACAGGCGTAGCGAAATCGCATTTAAAAGACTTGAAATGGGTTTCTAGTTAGTATGGTTAAACATGTCAATTGAAGTAATATGGCTTGAAACTGAGGACTTCTAATAATGCGATTTTTCATACCTGCTCCATACATTTTTTTAGTAAACTTACGAAAAAATGTATGGGGTAAGGTATGAAAAATCGGGATATCTCTGGAACTGTAAAAAATCCTGTTATATCCTTACGGAAGGTTATCATTCAAGCCCAAAAAACGACACTTAAAACATCAAAGCGCTAATGCAATGCAATGTGCGCATCGGCGTAGAGGACGCTCAGCCGTTGTTGGTGTGGCAGCAGCTCCATTGGCGTAGAGATAGCGGCCACGTCGGCGTCGTTGCTATAGCAGCCGCTACAGCCGCTACGATTCGGCGTAGCTGCCGCTTTGGCGTAGAGGTCGCGTAGGCGTAGCGAGTCGCGAGACCTCAACGCTTCGCTGCGTAGTCTGCGTAGGCGCATATCAAACACAACATGAATATTTAAAAGAAATCTATTCACATTGTTAAATAACAAGGTGCATTATTCTGTTGACTAATATTTAAATGACAAATTTTAATTATAATACCTGTTAATAATTCTGTTAATTTTGATTATTGTTGTATTAAGGAAACTTTGATATTTTGTATGCCTTTTGGCGGGGTACAGCTCGGAACTTGTTTGTGCACCTTCTGTATGTACCCGTATTCATGAAATAAATTAATTTGTATATAAATTTGTGGCGTCTATGTTGCGCATACGTTCGACGAGCGCCTACATTAGATAGTCGTCTTGTTGAACATTTTGGCACATAACGATAAAATATATATACTTAGATCGAAACTTTTACTTATGTTATAATTTAAATAATATCAGCGTACTACAAAAGTGCCCTGGTCTATCTAAATACTTCACGTGCTAGGTTTGTTTGATACGCTCGCATTAGTTTAGTACAATCACATACAAAGTACCGATCACTTTACTTCCTGACTCGACAAGTCGTATAGACATATTATATATATCCGCTGCACAAATAATGTAAGTGTCTTCCGCAAACACAGCCCACTTACAATATTATTATCTTGTCCTCATTTCACGTCCATTAGTTGCCAAGTGAAGATAAAGTGTTAATCTTATGAACGTTTTCCTTTTTAGGTTTGATGAACGGAAATCCGAATGTAGTTTACCTATAGAATACCTGAGCTATGCTCCCGTTATAGCTGTGGTTGGAGCGCTCTTGTGCGCCCTACTGGCCGGTGGGCAAATCCTCGCGCGGTGCCTCCCGCCTTTAACCAATTCATTCTTCATATTTAATGCTAATGAGGACAACCGACTGTGCATCGATCCCAGTTTCAAATCGCCTGTACATGTACCATTCGAAATGAATAAAGCTAAGAGGAAATCGCTCATTCCGGTTGGTTCATTTTAATCACATCAAGAACAGTCCAACAAAGAGATTGGTAGACAGACCTACCTTGCAACTACTTTTAACAATGTTTTGATTGTGCTAAGTAGTCAAGTCTTTTTTTACATCATAGATTTCCGTTTGTCTTATGCTTAAAGAATCATAAAGCGCAAAATTAAATTGTAGGGGAGAGTAGCCCAAAACGGGTAAGCTAAGGTTGATGATAAATAAAAACTATTTATAGATACAAATTGAACATTTATTTGTACATTTTGAAATGTTTAGTTATCAAGGGCTATAAAATAAATGACATATTTAGTAGTTTTGTACATTAAGAATAAAAAAATAACAAAAATCATTAACATTCGAATTACCCGTTTTGCCCGTAGGGGGGGCCTAAAGCAGGTAGGGCTTTTGGGCAAAGCGGGTAGGGACTAAATTACATTAGGTCAACGTCAATCAATGACTAGAACTGTTTCATAACAATCATAACTCAGATGGAGCTCCACCAGGATCATCAGCTACTTGCAGTGATAATGGTTGGATCAATGGAACAGTATTCTTAGAATGGTTGCGGCACTTTGTAGACAACGTAATGAGTTGGTAACGTAAACAGATAATCCATATGAAATAGATACTCATTTAGCTCTAATTCTTGAGCTGCTGTAAAAACTGTTGTGAATCTTCCTAGATTTTTTTTTGACATCCTTTCTTTACATGTATCTGTAAAGTCGAAAAGTTAATGCAATATTTTTTTGCTGCACCATTGACGGAAGTTTTGAGAGCTTCTTCTATCGCAAGCTTCATAACTCCCTCATCCCACGATGCATTTGCAGTCTTTCTTTTGTAATTAATAACCATCTGCAAAAATAAAAGAACTAATAAGGTCAATGAAATTATACAAGGCAAATCGGGTATGGGCAAAATGGGCACCCGCTTTACCCCTACCCTTTTTGCCCAGAAGCATGTATTTTTTTCAATCGACTCATATCCTAAAAACCCAAATAATAAACGCCAACCTATTACACAAATAAAACGTCTATTTATTGCAAAATAATAACACAAAATTAGTAAGACCATATTGTAAACCATTTTCGAGTATTCAAAAGTAATGTAACTCAATTTTTTTTAGTGGAAATAGCAAAAAACTTCTTTCTTCTCTTACCGTGAACTCGTGTCCGCCAGAGAAGCGCGACGACTCCCTGTGATTGGCGAGCGGCAGGCGCCGCGCACTGCACGCACACATTCTTATTAGCAATAACGGTGCGCAATTTAAAAAGCATACCCGTTTTAGGCGGGCTACCCGTTTTAGGCTTACCTCCCCTAATTTACCGTGTACCTACCGGAAAGATTAACATTTTTCCGTGTATCTATACCTAACTGTTCGTTTGACTGTACATAATTTATCAGAAAGGTGTGGTGAAACTTAAGGGGCCGGCGGAGCATGGGTCGTCCATACAAACGTAATACCAAAATAATTTGTAAATCAAAAATATTCTTAATGTAGTGTGTATTTATTCCGATTGAATTACAGAATATCTGGGTTCCAAAACACATACAATTATATACCTTTCAAAATATATATTTGGGAAACTAGATATTCTGTAATCCAATAGGAATAAATGCACACTACATTAAGAATATGTTTGATTTTACAAATTATTTTGGTATTACGTTTGTATAAACTATATGCTCTGCCGGGGTCTGGTACAGATTATTAAACTAAGGGGAAGCATTATACTATCTCATACAAAACTTCACATTATACTAATCGAACCAAATTAATCGGATGGCTGATTATTTTACGCGATTACGATGTTTGTGCCTTGGAGTAAGGTGTTCAGTTTGATGGTCAGTACCACACCCTTATATTTGAGCACACCTTTCTGGGGGCCTAAAAAGGCCACTTTGGAGAATCATAAAAGGATAACATTATAAATTATAATATGGCGAAGACAGTCCTTGTTTTTCTTTTTTTCACTGCACTACGTAGGTACAATCAAAGAGATTGGGATTGGATTTGGGTTGGATTGATTGGTATTTTAGCACAACCAAAAAAAAAATAACTGAAAAATGCTTCACCAATGGGATTTGAAACGATTAACTTAACAGTTAACTGTTCATAATGTTATCCTTTTATGATCCTGCCAAGGTGGCCTTTTTAGGCCCCCTGATATATATATTTTTGATATATTTTTTAATTTATGTATCAGGGGGCCTAAAAACCATTACCTATTACCCATAAGGGTATCTATGTAGATACCCTTATGGGTAATAACATGAATGTATTAATCGTCTCGTGCCATTGCAGGTCTCCAGTTCATCCTCTAGCGAACAGTTTGAAGTCATCGAACAAAATGAGTTTTATCCTAAACAACTTGAACAAGATGTGCCAGCGTCAAGCCTATCTGCAAACGTGAGTTTAAGTGAGTTTAAGAATTTAGGATCTCGGGAACTGCTGGACTAACGGACTCCCCTCATGATGTTTTCCTTCACTTTATGTCAGTGTAAGATAAACTTAGTAAGGTTCTTCTTAAGTTTATGTGAACTGTAATTTTTCAAATTCACAATTACCTATGACATCACCATAATAAGCTCAGTTTTCAACAGAAGTAGCGGTTCCAGAAACTAGTTTTCTAAATAAGTTTTCTAAATTCATAAATTTAGAAAACCAGTTTCTGGAACAGCTACTTCTTTGGAAAACTAAGCACTAACTTCAACACTCCATAAGTTATAATTAGAAAAATGTATTCATAATTGAGGAGGTGAAGAACAAAACCTCACTTTTACATTAAAAAACTTTTTTTTTTAATTTATGTGTAAAAATATGTTAAATTGATTAAAGCAAATAATTAAAACCATATCAAAAACACCTCTTTTCTTATATATTTTTTTCCAAATCCACACTTTTCCAAAAATGTTTAATAAAAATCTCAAATTTCATTTCAAAATATTAGCTAAGATTCTTATCATTTTTATTATCAGCCATTTGGTACATCAGATTGACTGAAACACTAGTATAAATGACACAACTAAAACAAAATGCAGATGTTGTAGTCAGTTAGTTATTTACATTTTACTGTTTTCTCCAAAATTAGAAAAAGTAGAAAAGTGAGGATTTGTTCTTCACATTCTCAATTATAACTTATGGAGTTATAACAAGCTCCAAAACATAAATCGCTGACGTCACCCCAAGCTTAAGACCGGACACTTTCGGCGCATGTCGTGCGTCATGTGTTATTCTGTAAAAATCTCACCGTGAAACTTAGGTGAAGTGAGCGTGGAGTGAGCTGTCAATAGTGTCAATTCCTAGCAAAAACAAAGTCACTTCACCTAAGTTTTCAAGGTGAGAATTTTACAGAATCGACCGGCAGTTTTATGGTCAACACCTTTCAATATCACTAGACATTTCTGGTACTTGCTGTATATTCACATGATTTATAATAGTAGATAGGTACACACGACGACCCATCAAGCTATACAGTTCCTCACATTCCAGTATAAGCGGACCGCTCATTGTACGAAAAGCTTATAGAATGCGAGGTCATCCAAAACTGGAAGTGTGCAGCTCTGTCGCCGTGTGTACATGGTGTTTTTTACCGAGTTCACAAAAAGGAGGAGGTACTATGTTCGGATGTTTGTGTTTTTTTTTTTTTTTGTATGCTTGTTCATCGAATACTCCGATGACGGATTTTCAAAATTCTTTTTTTGTTCGAAAGTCGATAGTTCTGAGGTGGTCCCACTGCCACTAAGTTAGGATCTGATGATGGGATCTTAGAGAAATCGAGGGCAACCCTCAAATTTTATAGGCTCACTTATTGTTTTTCTCATATTTTATGAAGTATCTTGTGTATTTGCGTATGGTTGTCACCATCTCAGGTAGCTGGGCTGATGATGGAAGGTACAACTCCTTAACAGTAAGAAGTTACTCGAACAGGCAAGGACTGTTTTAGTAAATTGTTTTGATGTTTGATAGGGCATTTGCCACATTTAGTCTCATGATCATCAAGTCATGACCTGATGCTGCAGTCAGGATAGTCTGCAGAGTACCTAACTCCTCGACAACTAACAGCAGATATATCGTGTTTAGGCTCATTGTAAAGGGCTCGATGTGTGGATAAACGTGCTGTTAATGAGGAACACCGAAGTACATAGAGACCTGATGCTGAAGCCAGGAGCATCAGAAAAAGTACAAACCTTGAAATTACAGCACCGTAGTCGTGTTTGGGCTCATTTTATGCAGGACTAAATTTTAAGTTCAATACAATGTTGACATAAGTCTGGCCTGATGCTGCAGCTAGGATTATCAGCATCTAGTCTAAAAACTAATAAATACTTCATAAAGTGAAATACTTTTGCGAGTTTTTCTTCTGTATAATTATCATAACAAAGGTAGTGGCTGAATGAGAGAAGCGGAGGACTGTGAATGTTGGCGCAAACTTGGGGAGGTCTACGTCCAATAGTGAACTGCAATAGGCTGATGATGATTTATAAAAGCCTCAATCGTTGCATTTCACGCAATGCCTTTTCGTCATGTGGTCTATTTTCGTCATGTGTTTTATTTAGCAATTTGGTAGGTTCCAAGGAGCATAATACAATGCCATCCAGCGTCTTTACACGACTAAGCGCAACATAAACTTGGCCCTTAGCAAAATTTTTCTTGCCTACCTGTTATTAAAGTAACTTGAGCATTTGCTCTCGGAAATTATGATTTGGTAAAGTGGAGCTGATGATGAAGACCACAAATGGCCATCGGAGCTACTCAATGACAAATATTTCACGGGTTGCGATTCGATTACTTTAATATAGCTGCTAAGCAATTTATGCTCATTACAATGCGTATGTCTACAAGCTGTTTTCGAGAGTCATCACGAACCGTCTCGCGCGCAGGTTTGACGACTTCCAGCCTCCCGAACAAGCCGGATTCCGTAAAGGCTTTAGCACCGTAGACCACATACATACGCTGCGACAGGTTATACAGAAGACCGAAGAGTATAACCTGCCTCTCTGCTTAGCGTTTGTGGACTACGAGAAAGCCTTTGATTCAATCGAGACATGGGCTGTGCTGCAGTCTCTTCAACGGTGCCAGATCGACTATCGGTACATCGAAGTGCTGAAGTGTCTGTACGAAAACGCCACTATGTCAGTCAGACTCCAGGATCAGGCCTCGAAACCTATCCTTCTGCAGCGAGGTGTGAGACAGGGAGACGTTATCTCTCCGAAACTGTTCACCGCTGCACTGGAGGATGTCTTCAAGGTTCTGGACTGGAAAGGGGCTGGTATCAACATCAATGGCGAGTACATAACTCATCTTCGGTTTGCCGACGACATCGTAGTCATGGCTGAGACTATGGAGGACCTCAGTACAATGCTCGATGACCTCAGTAGAGCCTCCGAAAGAGTGGGTCTTAAAATGAACATGGACAAAACGAAGGTCATGTCAAATGCCCATGTAACACCCACTCTCATAAAAATCGGAGACGCTACACTCGAAGTCGTGGACGAGTACGTTTACCTAGGACAAAACGTCCAGTTAGGTAGGTCTAACTTCGAGAAAGAGGTAAATCGACGAATCCGACTCGGCTGAGCAGCGTTCGGGAAGCTACGCAATATCTTCTCGTCCCGCATACCGCAGTGTCTCAAGACGAAAGTCTTTGACCAGTGTGTGTTGCCAGTGATGACTTATGGAACGGAAACGTGGTCGCTCACAATGGGCCTTATAAGAAGGCTAAAAGTCACCCAAAGGGCAATGGAGAGGGCTATGCTTGGAGTTTCCCTGCGTGATCGAATCAGGAATGAGGAGATCCGCAGGAGAACCAAGGTAACCGACATAGCCCGAAGAATTGCCAAACTTAAGTGGCAGTGGGCAGGGCACATTGCTCGCAGAACAGATGGCCGATGGGGCCGAAAGGTTCTGGAGTGGCGACCGCGAACCGGAAGACGTAGCGTTGGAAGGCCTCCAACAAGGTGGACCGATGACCTTGTAAAGGCCGCAGGAACCCGTTGGATGCGGGAAGCACAGGACCGGTCGAAGTGGAGGTGCTTGGGGGAGGCCTATGTCCAGCAGTGGACGTCTTTCGGCTGAAATGATGACAATGCGTATGGTCAAGTGGAGCTGATGGTGACTTCTCAATCAGCTCCTGGTTCTTACTAGGAGAACTCCTCAACAATTAACGTCCCTGCATAGGGAAAAAGGGGAAAAGCAATATTTTGTAAAAGGTGATAAGCAGTTGACATTAGGCTATTATAACTTAGATAAATTACAAACTGACCCGCTAAAAAGTAAAAAATAAAAACTTTTTTACAAAAAAAACAACCGCCTTCCAAAAGCACTACAAAGTGAAAAATAACTTTAATTTCGGAAGTCGGTGGCAAAAAACTAAAATACAAATCCAAAGACACCGACTTCCGAAAATAAAGTTATTTTTCACTTTATAGTGTTTTTGGAAGTCGGTTGTTTTTTTTGTAAAAAAGTTTTTATTCTACCGCACGATTTATACGCCCCGTGTGTAGGTACGGTCATCACTATTATGTGGATCACTATGGAAGCTTGTTGACAGACACGTTTTTTTACGGCGCGATTAATATGCCGTAAAGAAACCGTACTGTAGGTATACAAACGACCCTAACCTTCAAACCCAGAATAGCGACCCCTTTAGTAATGACAATTAAACAATAGGTTCATTGCGTTACTTTTTTTTGTTGAGCAAACAAAGTTTTCAAAGTTTATAAAGCATATAATAGGTAAATTTTCTTTTACCTTACTTTTCCCTTTCATGGTAGGTATAACAAAAAGACGAATGGAAAAAGATCTTTCCTTGCGAAACGATTAGAGTGCGGGGTTTCAGTACTTTCAGTAACCTTACACAATTGCAAATTGGATGCTTATCATCACTTTGATTTCAGGACACACAACAGGGTGAGAAACGGCAGTCGACTTTGAAATCAATGACTGCAAGGATCCAGCAAAAGATTCGTTCTGTGACTGGACGAGGAAAGATCTTACGCGCGTCGTTGACTGCTGGCGATGTTGATAATGTGGATGCCGAGAATCCATAGCTTAATGGTTATAAAGATACTCATCATTATCATCATCATCATCACCTCTCTTCTCTTCTCATCTTCTGCTTTTATTCCCAATTTATTTGGGGTCGCAACATAAAAGAAAGATAGAAAGAAAAATTGTTTATTCTGCACAAACAAAACGCACATTACAAACAACATGTATTCTTCTTCCATAACATAAAGATACTTTCACATAATTTAACCTATTGAAAACTACTGCCTTGAATATAATTTTAAAGAACTGAGCTGCTAATTTACTATCGTTTTAATGGGAATAATCACGCAACAAAATATCCAACATTGGAACTTTCAACCCGAACTCTTGGAAGCTATTTAACTACCTGCTGCGACCGGGCTAATATAAATATTCGTACTTCAAATGTTTTAGGTATGTACTGCGAGCTGACTAAAGGTCACACGTATCAAATCGGATAGGATCGGCACCGTATGGCCTTTCGCCTCGCGGTCAAACAGGCGTCAACCTAAGTAAGCACGTAACCAAAGCGGATCAGCAGCTCCGATACGTCGACTCGCCGACCGCCTGGTTGATGGTGCAGCAGACAGGCCGGAGGGGTGAGAGGGGCAAGGGTGGACGAAGAGACGTAAGGGCGGGTAGGCGGATATAAGCGCGGGGACGACGCGACGAGCCGTAACGCACCGCACCGCGGTTCGTGAGTTTGTCCCGAGGCGAGGCGATTACGTTAGGGAGTTTCATACAAAGGATACTGAACGGCTCGAGTTGGTACGGTGCCGATCCCTTTCCGGTTGTATACCTGCGTATGCTATGACCTTTAATGTAAAACTAACGACCCGCCCCTGCTTCGCTCGGGTTCAATGGCGACGTGTCAAAACATCGAGATCTCTGTACTAAAGCATAAGCATAATCTATATTATTCCCAACTGCTGGGACACAGGCCTCCTCTCTTGGAGAGGGAGTGGGCCATAATCCACCACGCGGGCCCAGTGCGGGTTGGTAGACGTCACATGTCTTCGAATTTTTGGTTCTAGGACATGCCGGTTTCCTCACGATGTTTTCCTTCACTGTTTATACCGTGCTATATCAGAGTTTTTTTTTATAGGTATACATAAACCTTCCGGAATAAATGGTCTAAATGACAGGGTAACCCGCATCAAAATTCATGGCCATCGTAGTTTAGAAGATCTAATAGAAGCGGTTACACAGACAGACACGAAAAACGACTTTGTTTCATACTATGTACCTAACATACCTAAAGATGATGACTAATGTCAATATCAATATAATCTGTACTTAACTTATACAAGAATAAATAAAATTGCAAAGTTATGGAGCAATAAATCAAACATGACCGCAGTCAGAAGGAACATTTCTTATGTTTTTATCGTGAAGTATATAGGTCGCGCAACGATGGTCACTTAGACTGACAACCAGTCTTATTTATGGTTGTGGAGGTCAGATTTATGTAGTTTTGGCTACAGGAAACAGAATTTGCAATAAACTTATTTTTGTCATCAAGAAAAAGGATCAATAACACACCTTTTCAGAAATCATCAACAAAACTTACAACTCTTGACCGATAGTGCAACTACTATCGGTCAAGAGATGGCGCTGACATAAAACTGTAATATTCTACACCGCAGAATATAGGCCTCGCCGATGAAAAATTAAAAACATGATGGTACGGAACCCTCCTCGGTGCGCGAGTCCGACTCGCTCTTGACCGGTTTTTATATTTTTTTTAAACTTCACAGTCCCATAGCAAAAATGGTTAATTTTCATGAGAACTATCTATCGCATCACCCTTAAACGGGTGGGAGGCGTGATACCAAGGATTCAGTAATTACATGATTCTGAATCCCCAGCGTTGAACTTTTCGTTGGTTATTTTTTTTTAAATTAGCTGTTCCATACATTTTGACCGATATACATTTTGACACTTTTATGAAACAGCAGACATTTTTTTGATACCTACGAAAAATTTTAGCGTGAGGTGGCCAGTTCAGAATCATGTCCTGCCGGTCGATTCTGTAAAAATCTCACCGTGAAAACTTAGGTGAAGTGAGTTTGTTTTTTGCTAGGAATTAACACTATTGACAGCTCACTCCACGCTCACTTCACCTAAGTTTTCACGGTGAGATTTTTACAGAATAGCACCGCTGAATCCACAGGTTGTAAAAGTGATGCTTATAACATGTTTTGATCACATTCTTTCTTTGCCCACCACGACCTTGATTAATATTTAGCATACGCAGACCTATAAAGACCTATCAACTTCAAGTTGGGTGTATTATGGCAAACGAATATAAAACGAAACTAATTACGATACGCTTGAATGAAAATTACTGCCTTCCGATAATGCGAAACATCGTAACATAACAAAACGCGTTTAGATGTAGGTATCTATACATATGTATAATAAATCTGTAGAAGGGTCAATTCTGTACATTGAAAATATTGAAAAAATAAATAGCGGGGGGTGTTGCTGGATCGATACCAAACCCAAATATGTGATTAAAAAAATTTTTGTCTGTCTGTCTGTCTGTCTGTCTGTCTGTATATGCAGGCATCACGTGAAAACTAACGGTTCGATTTCGATGAAACTTGGTATAATTATACCTTATTATCCTGGGCATAAAATAGGATACTTTTTATCCTGGAAAAATACGTAGAAAAAAAAATCTTATTTTTCGGTTTTATTCATAGACGTTGTTCTGTAGAACCGCGAACACACGTTGCATTACCCGTAGTGGATAATTTTCCATTTCAATTTAAGAGAATACAGTTTCCTGTAGCTTTGTGTTACGCCATGACAATAAATAAGGCTCAAGGTCAGACCATAGGAGTTGCTGGCGTAGATCTTACCGCGAGTTGTTTTTCACACGGGCAACTTTACGTAGCTCTTTCCCATGTGAGCAGTCCAAGAAATCTTCATGTTCATATTCCGGACGAGCTCACTAACAATGTTGTGTATGCTGAAGCTCTCAATTTACTTTCTGTCGCATTGTCACGATCACTTTTTTATTATTGCAAACTTTTCGTCATTGTCAGTAATTTACTGCTACATGCTACTTATCAAGGTCGGAATTACTATGAAAAAAATACTTACTACAGAACGCGAGCTCAACAGCAGTAGCTCAATAGAGGGATCTCCTTAATTATTATAGGCTTAGCCGTATTTGGGTCCAATAGATATTTATAAGATGTCATTGTCAGAGTTACTCAAAATGGAGAAATAAACCATCCACGCGAAGACCGACATCCGCGCGGACGGAGTCGCGGGCGGAAGCTAGTAAATAATATGTTTGGAATTAAGTAAATAATTGAGAGATTGTGGTAGAAAATAAGAGTTTCAGACTCGTCTTGCATCCGGACATTTAGAAAAATGGAAAATTTTTAAGGTTTTTCGAAAATCGACCAAGCTATTTAAAAAAAAAATACTATGTAGTTTGAGGTTTGAATTGGGATCTATAAAATTAAATTAGTTTACGAGTTACCTATAACAACTAAGATTAATTAATGAATACTGAACTAAGGATCAACTCAACGTTTTTTCTTGCTTCAGACGTCATCGTTTCAGCCGATAGACGTCCACTGCTGGACATAGGCCTCCCCCAATTTTGGGGGAGGTTTGCCATAATCGCCACGCTTGGCAGGCGGGTTGGCGATCGCAGTATGGTATGATGGTGGAATAAAAAGAGAACGCTGCTGCCCATTCTCCGGTAAGACCATTAATCGCCCTTTACGGCACCCACGGGAAGTAAGGGGTGGTGCAATTCTTTAAGTCCGGCACCACACAGACTGCTTCAGACGTAATTAATGTAAAAAATTACAACGAACAAAGATGGAGTTCTAGTTTTCATCAAAATCGAGCCCGAGACTCCTTTGAGTACTTTTCGCTATTCGTCATAATTTCGGATTTGGCCATCCACGCCCACTCGGAAAATTCACCCTGTATGTTATAAAATAAATTAGTAGGATTATACTAGCAGCACCCAGCATAAGTTGCGATCCAGGGATAAAAAGTATCCTATGTGTTAATCCTGGTTATAAACTATCTGTATGCCAAATTTCATCCAAATCCGTGCAGTAGTTTTTGCTCAAGTAAAAGATTAACAAACATCCAGCCATCCATCCATCCTCACAAACTCTCGCGTTTATATTATTACTAGGTGCGCCCCGTGGGAATATCGGGATAAAAAGTAGCATGTGTCAGCTACCTTCTTACAAAATTTTATCAAAATTGGTCCAGCCGTTTGAGCGTGAAGAAGTAACAAACATATAAACACACACACACCCCCCACACACCCACACCCCCCACACACCCACACCCCCCACACACCCACACACACACTCACAAAGTTTCGCAATTATGATATTAGTGTGATTAGTAGGATAGTATTATACAGGGTACAAAAAAAAAATCAGCCGTTCCCTACATTTATGTTCGTATAACTCGTCAAAATGTAGGGAACAGCTGATTTTTTATTCACGATTTCAGATTTGGTCCCATAGTAAAAGTTGTTCATAATGATGAGTACAATGACCTCTTAAGAGGTTTTTGGTGTTTTCCCAATAACCCTGTATATTACTAGCAGCGCCCCGCGGTTTCACCCGCATAAGTTTTGACCCCGTGGGAATATCAGGATAAAGAGTATGTGTTAATTCAGAGTGTCCGCTACCTCCACACCAATTTTCATTAAAATCTGTTCAACGGGTTACGAGTGATTGAGTAACAAACATCAAAACATCTTCACAAACTTTCACATTTATAATATTAGTAGGACTAGCTGACCCAGCGAACTTTGTACCGTGTTAGAATCAAAAATAAATTGTCTTTATTAATTTTTTTCGATATTGTTTCTCCATGTTTTAACATGGGGAAATAATCTCGAAAAAAATTGAAACCGCGGAAAAAAAAAGTCAGCTGTTCCCTACATTTAAAAAAGTAGGGAACAGCTGACTTTTTTCGCGATTTCAGGTTTAGTATAATAAAAGTTGTTCATAACCATTGGGTACAATGACCTCTTACGAGGTTGTTGGTGTTTTTCCAATAACCATGTATACCTTCATAATAAAATAATTGTTTCATCTAATAAGTACTTAATCACTTTTAATTGGTGTGTTTCTGTAAATATTAAGTCTAGGTACATAAAGGATATTATAGCATGAAAAATCCTATAAGTATCTTGTATGTTTTTCTAGAACTTGTAGCTGACTGAGCATATCCACATAAATAATATTATAAATTTAATGTTTTCATAGGTAAGTAGGTACACAATTTTTTTGTCCATATTTTAGAACGTATAAAACAAATCCGTAAACTAATATACTTAATCATCATTAAGTATATGTATCTACATAGTACATTTAACATTTAAGTACATGAACTTATTTTAGTAAACGAACCTAAAAAAACAACAAGTTACGAAGTAAGTATACATATACCTACTATGTATATAATAGATATACCTCCAGGCCGTATTTCGGTCGTGACAACCATTGGTAAACACAAACTATTAAAGTAACTAGTAAAGAACAAGGTAGATGTAAATTATATTCTGTGAGTAGGTAGATACAGCTGTGCTAATACAATAAAACGAAATAATAAACCATGAATGTTTGCATCAAATCCATCGAAGCATCAAAATAATGATTATTACTGATTTAATATTAGTTGAAAACACAAGGTTTATACATTTATTTCTATTTAGGTGTTTACAGTAGGTAACTAAAACAATCGCAACTTGGTACGTGTGCAGAACAGCAATGGCGCAAAGCAGGAAATAATACAAGTTCACCATAACGTAGGTATGTGAAGGAATATAAGTTCACTAGACTTACTTGGATGGTATTCACAACCGACGTTTGACGAATATGACGGCTTTTGCAATCGGCAGCGACGTGAGCTGCAACACCGGAACGCCCGCTAGTTGTCGACACTACACTGAGTTTGCACCTTGCATCCGCAGTTGTAGCACGAATAGCTTGCCAGTTACCACCACTATTGTGTCAAGGCACCTCTCGCCACAGTCGGGCGAGAGCCACTGCTGCGAGCGCTTCGACCCATCTCAGCGATTATAGTTTTGTTATTCTGACCTCAAATATTTTTTTACGTACAAGATATATACACGGTTATATCATTCCATCGCGTGGATATTTTACTACCGCAGGTTGGCTCTTTTTAGAACTTATCTACAGTTCACAAAACGATTGTCATGATGACAAAAAATACGGCTGCGACTGCTGCGAGAAAATTGCGAGAAATATTTTTTGTCTATAATCGAAATTAAACGCGAAAACACCGGGACACCTCACACCACCTAACCGTGTGTTCTTGAAATTTTGATGTGACCATGAACAGGGTTGGGCAGTATTTGAATTACTTGTAATTAAAATACAAATACGTATTTGGTATTTGTATTTCAATTACTTCCTTAAAATGTAATTTGTACTTCGTATTTCAAATACCTGACGACGAAGTATTTTGTAATCAGTATTTCAAATACTTGAGGCTTCAAAATACATTTTAACATTAAAATACATTTAAACTTCATTTAGCGATCGTGAGTTTGAGTGCGAGGCGAGAGTGCAATGATGGTAAAGCAGCTATTAGAGTTGCTGCCCATACTGGTCTAGATTACTTATTTTTAACCGACTGAAATAAAAGGAGGAGGTTCTCAATTCGGATGTTTGTATTTCTTTGTTTGTTTGCGCATAACTCCGTCGCTTACAAACCGATTTGAAAAATTCTTTTTTTGTTGGAAAGAGTTTACTTTCCAAATGGTCCCATGAAAATTTTATCGAAATCGGAAAAGCGGTTTTTAAAAAATCATTAAAATTAAAATTTCATTCACTTGGTTCAGTATTTTTTATGTTATGAATGAGCATTTTTCGCTTATTGTTTACGTGAACGATGTTACTACGACCGGTAATAACATAGTCCAAGTAGACAGATTTCTATTAATATTCTAATTCTAACATGTAACAAAATTAGGTATTTGACAAGAATTTGGGTTAAATTTTTGAACTAAAAAAGGATTAAAATGTTGGTTATTTTATTTTTAATTCATTCACGAAAGAAAGTTTACTTTACACTTTTGTCTGATGGTTTTTGAAGGCGATTTTTTTTTTAAATAGTTTTTGTAATAATTTGTATTTCAATTAAAAATAGCTAAAATACAGTATTTTGTATTTTATATTTCAAATACCTACTTAAAGATATTTTGTAAGAATTTTGCATTTTAATTACTTGCGATACTGTATTTTGTAATTTGTATTTCAATTAAAGCAAAGCATGTATTTTGCCCAGCCCTGACTATGAACTGGGGGCCTAAAAAGGCCACTTTGGAGAATCATAAAAGGATAACATTATTAATCGTAATAAGGCGAAGACAATCCGTGTTTTAATTTTTTTCGCTGCACTACGTAGGTATAATGAAAGAGATTGGGATTGGATTTGGATTGGATTGATTGGTATATTTGCACAGACAAAAAAAAACAACTGAAAAATGCTTCACCAATGGGATTTGATACGATTAACTTAATGGTTAACTGTCCATTATGTTATCCTTTTATGATTCTGCCAAAGTGGCCTTTTTAGGCCTCCTGATCTTGTGAAAGGCCAAGACTTAATCAACTATTTAGAAATATACTTTGAGTTCATGTCACTCACTAGTTGCTATAACACTATTGGATACTAGCTTCCGCCCGCGACTCCGTCCGCGCGGATGTCGGTCTTCGCGTGGATGGTTTATTTCTCCATTTTGAGTAACTCTGACAATGACATCTTATAAATATCTATTGGACCCAAATACGGCTAAGCCTATAATAATTAAGGAGCATCCTCTATTGAGCTACTGCTGTTGAGCTCGCGTTCTGTAGTAAGTATTTTTTTCATAGTAATTCCGACCTTGATAAGTAGCATGTAGCAGTAAATTACTGACAGTGACGAAAAGTTTGCAATAATAAAAAAGTGATCGTGACAATGCGACAGAAAGTTAATTGAGAGCTTCAGCATACACAACATTGTTAGTGAGCTCGTCCGGAATATGAACATGAAGATTTCTTGGACTGCTCACACGGGAAAGAGCTACGTAAAGTTGCCCGTGTGAAAAACAACTCGCGGTAAGATCTACGCCAGCAACTCCTAGGGTCTGACCTTGAGCCTTATTTATTGTCATGGCGTAACACAAAGCTACAGGAAACTGTATTCTCTTAAATTGAAATGGAAAATTATCCACTACGGGTAATGCAACCTGTGTTCGCGGTTCTACAGAACAACGACTATGAATAAAACCGAAAAATAAGATTTTTTTTTCTACGTATTTTTCCAGGATAAAAAGTATCCTATTTTATGCCCAGGATAATAAGGTATAATTATACCAAGTTTCATCGAAATCGAACCGTTAGTTTTCACGTGATGCCTGCATATACAGACAGACAGACAGACAGACAGACAAAAATTTTTTTAATCACATATTTGGGTTTGATATCGATACAGCAACACCCCCCGCTATTTATTTTTTCAATATTTTCAATGTACAGAATTGACCCTTCTACAGATTTATTATATGTATAGATTAGGGTGCCGTACCAAAATGGTAAAAAGGAACCCTTATGGTGCGACTCAGTCTGTCTGTCCGTCTGTCCATCAGTCACAGTAGGATATCTCAAGAATTACTAATGCTATCAACTTAGAATAGTTTTAGATGACGTTTGGCCAATTATTTTGCAAATAAGAAAGACACCAAATTGTTTTTTTTTTGCAACAGGGACTGGTAAAAGGAGTCTGAAAAATTTGAGGTGGGGCTACTAGGGTATGTGGGGTATCTTAAGAAAGAGCGCAGTTTGCACATTCTCAAACACTAAAATAAATAGCACACTTTTTCAAAGTTACATTAGTTTAACTGTCGGTCAAGAGGTGGCGCTGACCTAAAACTGCAATATTCTACACGGCAGCGTGCAGTGTTCAAATTCTCTGACGAATATAGGCTACGCCGATGAAAATTTCAAAACATATGATGGTACGGAACCCTCGGCGCGCGAGTCCGACTCGCTCTTGCCCGGTTTTTTTTATTTTAGTCGGGCACCTGTTTACGTTGTAGATAAGTTGCGCATATTTCGCTTCAAATAAGATCTGTAAAAATAATGGCAAAATGTAAATAAACATTATTTTTCTCATAACAAAATCGAGTCTAACGACTAATTCCTCATCGTAATACGTAGGTACTTACCTACATATCTAATAGTAAAAACTTGTTTGCTGCATTGTATGTATTATTCTGCTCTAAGTAATAATATTAAAATACGGTTAGGTAGGTGAGTACATTAAGATCTCTATAAACTAAATCCTATCCAAGAGATCCTTCTATACAATATTTAAAATGACATATATTTTAGTCTCTACGTGTAGATCTTATCTAATCTACCGCCTCAAACACCAGCATTCAACGCACTCCGCGTCTTCAACTATGTTTCGGTAAACAAAACAAACCCAGAAATGTAAAGTGTGTGGTGCCGCAGTCTGACTTAAAGAATAGCACCACCCCATACTTCCCGTGGGTGTCGTAAAAGGCGACTAAGGGTCGTACCGGAGAATGGGCAGCAGCGTTCTCTGTGCATTCCACCACCATACCATACTGCGATCGCCAACCCGCCTGCCAAGCGTGGCGATTATGGCAAACCCTCTATTGGGGGAGGCCTATGTCCAGCAGTGGACGTCTTTCGGCTGAAATGATGATGATGAATGTAAAGTGAGTTTTTTTTAGTCCCTCCCGCTCTGGGTGGAGCGGAAGGGAGTGTCACACTCTTACTGACTAAAACCCACCCGTGTTCCTTCCTTAGCCCTTTATGTTCCGGGCCAGAGGTAACCCTTTCGGACAATCCCGCTGGCCCGGCAGGCTTCGGCCCTAAGCCCCTTCCTTGATGCAACACAAAGAACACATAAAGCCGGGCGCTGACGTCGTGAGCGCTGTGTGCGTACAACAGCGCTCCGACTACCCGACGACTCGTAAACTGCACCTCAATTGCGTAACACACTATCAATCGGAATCTTGAAGCAAATTGCTAATCCATTGCGTCATAACTTCGAAAAAATTTTCTGCTCAACCTGTAAATAACGCAATGAATGTTGTTGAACTGTCAAAATGAAACCGGTTGCGATTGCTAATGTGACTACGCAATTGCCCCGCAGAGGCCACTAAAACATAATTCGTGCACTTCATTCTAATTTGCTGATAAACTGCGGTGCTATTCTGTAAAAATCTCACCGTGAAAACTTAGGTGAAGTGAGCGTGGAGTGAGCTGTCAATAGTGTCAATTCTTAGCAAAAACAAACTCACTTCACCCAAGTTTTCACGGTGAGATTTTTACAGAATCGACCGGCTGACTTCTGGGGGCCTAAAAAAAATGATAAAATAATGGTCAGTTAACTGAAAATCAAAAAATCTTATCAAATCCCATTGGTTTCATTTTTTTGTCACTTTTTTTTTGTCTTTGCTAAAATACCAAGCAATCCAATCCAAATCCAATCCCAATCTCTTTGATTGTACCTACGTAGTACAGCGAAAAAGAAAAACACGAACTGTCTTCGCCATATTATAATTCATAATGTTATCCTTTTATGATTCTCCAAAGTGGCCCTTTTAGGCCCCCAGAAAGGTGTGCTCAAATATAAGTGTGTGGAGACCACCAAACTGAACACCTACCTTTGAGTTTTCTCATTCTTTACTCATGTTTGTAGGTGTACGTATATTTCTACAGGTTCCATTTGGTTCCAGTTGGTTCCAGTTGAACATGTTTTTAACAGTTCCAACAAATATTTTATCGGGATCATCAAAGTACAGAGGCCAGCACTGTCAAATTTTCCCAATCAACTTTGAACCTTATGCTTTAGCGATAAAGTTGGAAATTTGATAGATTGTAGTAGCTTGATGTGCTGGCGTCTGTACAAGGCAAAACAACAGGCCGGTTCGATAGGCATCATTACAGAATACTAACTGCGCCCCGCGGTTTCTACCTCATAAGTGTCGACCCCGCGGGAATATCGGGATAAAAACTATCCTATGTCCTTTTCTGAGACTCAAACTATCTCTATACCAAATTTCATCTAGATCGGTTCAGCGGTTTAAGCGTGAAGGGGTAACAGACAGACAGACACACTTTCGCATTTATAATATTACTAGCTTCCGCCCGCGGCTTCGCCCGCGAGGTAAGTCGATAAAAACTATCCTATGCAAAAAATGATGCAATCTATTTCTCTGCCAAATTTTATCGAAATCCGTTCAGTGGTTTAGGCGTGAAAAGATAACATACAGACAGAGTTACTAACAATTTATAATATTAGTATGGATAGTATGGATTATTATCTATTGTGGGACTTCTAATTAGCTGCGGTAAAATGATATTCCTTAATGTCATTTCGCAAAAAAAAAATAGGTACCACTCTCTCTCTACTAGTGATGTGATTAAGAGCCTGTGCACACCACGTTTTTTAAACGCGCCGTATGTTGTAGTTTCATTCACAGTCTAGATCAGATTATTTATAGTTCAAAACATGGTATTTACAACTTAAACTTAATAGTAGTGTTGGCCCAGTGGTAACAGCCGCGACTTACGAGTTGTAGATCGTAGGTTCGAACCCAGACAGGCGCTTTACTTTGTGTAAATTATTAATTTATTACATCACCACTGCTCTCAAAGGGAATGGTGGCTCTCTGGTGAAGGAAAACATCGTGAGGGAACCGGCATGTCCTAGAACCAAAAATTCGACGACCCGCCAACCCGCACTGCAACCAACCCGCACTGGGCTCGCCTGGTGGATTACAGTACAGCCCACTTCCTCTCACTGAGAGGAGGCCTGTGTGCCCAGCATGGGAACGTCATAGGCTGATATCCCACCATCGGCTTAACGTGCTTTCCGAGGCATGGAGGGGTCACGGTATGTAAAGATGGTCACCCATCTACAGACCAACCGCGGCAAGTCAATGTATTATTTTAATCTTGTTAATGCGTACGAGATTACCTATTCTATGCCATTTCTTTCAATGGAGTGTCAGTGGTTGACCATTGGAAAGTCATAATAACGCCATTACATTAGTAGATTACCAAACTTGTCAAAATCAACCATTATGAAACCAATGATAGACCATTCTGACACTATTGTAATAGCAGACTTGAGGCCCTGTGCGGCTGTTATTATTTAGTCAAATATTTTCCCAAAAATCATGTCGAAATATAGGCAGACGAGTTTTGAGGAGTCGTTCGCTGGAAATCTACCTAAACTCAAGCCGAATGCAGAAGTCTACATAAGGACAATGTGCCTTACCACTCCCAGAAAAATTGAAACAAGACAATATATTATCAAGCAGCGCCCCGCGGTGTCACCGGCATAAGTGTCGATCCCGTGGGAATATCGGGATAACCCGCATAAGTGGCAATCCCGTGGGAATATCAGGATCAAAACTACCCTTTGTTCTTCCCCGGGATGCAATCTATCTCTCTGCCAAACTTTATCGAAATCCATTCAATGGTTTAGGCACAGTATAAAGATCTTTATACTGTGGTTTAGGCGTGAAAAGGTTACATACAGACAGACAGAATTACTTTCGAATTTATAATATTAGTATGGATACTATCCTTTTTAGGGTTCCGCAGTTCCTACAAAGAACCCTTACAGTTTCGTAATGTCCGTCTGTCTGTCTGTCTGTCCGAGGTTTTGCTAAGAGACCGTTCGTTAGTACTAGAAAGCTGTAATTTTGTAGGAGTGCGTATATCAATTACGGCGACAAAGTGGTAAAATAAAATTTTGGATAATATTTTTTTTAGGGAAGCTCCCCTACATGTGAAGTGGAGATGAATATTTTTTTCGTCGTCTTCTAAAATTATTTTCGATTTAATGCTCCATGCATTTACGAAATATTAAACGTTCAAGTGCAAATTTTTGTTACAGTAGGGCGTCCCCCCCCCCTCTAAAACCTAAACTGCTGGCTTGAAAAATCTGGAAAAATTCACGATGATAGTGCGTTTCATGAACTTTAAAGGAAAACTATAGCGGTTAAGATAACTTTATTAGTTTAGCGGTAATAGTCGTTGAACTTGGGTGTTGGATAATTTTGTACCAAATACAAAATAGCATTAATCCTTTAAAGTGACTAAGATAGTAAGGTAAGAAGTAGTTGCTTGTTTATAACGGGTAAAGACTTGCATTGAAAAACAATATATTAATTTTTAGGGTTCCGTAGTCAACTAGGAACCCTTATAGTTTCGCCATGTCTGTCTGTCCGTCCGTCTGTCTGTCTGTCCGTCCTCGCTTAATCTCTGTGACCGTTAGCTCTAGAAAGCTGAAATTTGGTACCAATATGTACATATATCACGCCGACAAAGAGGTAAAATAAAATTTTGGAAAATATTTTCTTTTATTGTAGCTCCCCTACATGTGAAGTGGGGATGAATATTTTTTTCGTCGTGTACCCCATCGTGTCGGGTATCGTTGAATAGGTCTTCTAAAATGACTTGGGGGTTGCTAAAATTATTTTTCGATTTAATGCTCCATTTACGAAATATTAAACTTTAAAGTGCAAATTTATGTTCCAGTAGGGCGTCCCCCCCCCTCTAAAACCTAAACTGCTGGCTTGAAAAATCTGTAAAAATTCACGATGATAGTGCATTTCATGAACTTTAAAGGAAAAGTATAGCGGTTAAGATAACTTTATTAGTTTAGCGGTAATAGTTGTTGAACTTGGCTGTTGGATAATTTTGTACCAAATACAAAATCCTTAGCATTAATCCTTTAAATAAAGTGACTAAGATGAAGTAGTTGCTTGTGTATAACGGGTAAAGACTTGCATTGAAAAACAAAATATGAAAAAAAAAATTTTTTATTTTAATTTTTTTTATATTCAGACTATAGAACAACAGAATCGTACTACATTGTGATAACGGGCTACTACGGAACCCTACACTGTGCGTGGCCCGACACGCACTTGGCCGGTTTTTTTTACACTTTTTTTTGTAATGGGTAAAAAATTTTAAACTCGCGTCAGGACACGTGACCCTGATCGAAAATTCGTAAGATGAAAACTAGGACACGTGACCCTGATCGAAAATTCGTAAGATGAAAACTAGGACACGTGACCCTGATCGAAAATTCGTAAGATGAAAACTTCTTTAGCGGCGTTGTACAGTCGGTGATAGCAATTAACTGACCCCCTTAAAAATTAAACGAATTTGAACCTTCTGCTTGTTAACAGTAAGCTTGTCGAACTAGAACAACTGGTCGTCTATGATTAATAAAATAGTTATTCGAATTTGAACTTTAACACGCAGTGTCAAGGTAGGTATGATCTTGAATATTGTTTTAACTTGTAATATAATTGCTAATTTCAACGATGTTCATTAAGTTCGTGTGGTCTAGTAGTAGCTGTAGTGAGCTGACGAGAACGAGGTTGTGAGTTCGAAACCAATATATTATTTTCTGTTACGCGTTCTGTTTTACAATATTTTTTTTTAAGTCATAAATTATAAAATTAGCTACAAAAAAAGCTGAACAGAAATAAAAAACGATAATGATGGTAAAAACGATTTTATTTTATAAATAAAATTATTATAAGAATAACGTAAATGATATAGGTAACATTTACCTGCTTACTAATAACGTTGTTACATACTTTACAGAGTTTAATGTAGTGAATCAACATGTTAGACTATTTAGAAATATACCTAAGTATTAGGTATGTATTTCTATTTATTTCATAACAATAACATCACCACATTAAATATCATTTAACTGAATAAAATAGCATTATATGTTAATGTTTAACCTATATCAATTTGTTATAAATAAGGTTTTGACAAAAACTAGGTAGGTATGCGAAATACTTCGTTAAAAATTATAACAATACTTAATTTAACACACACACTGACACGTTAGTATTGTTTGTGGCCAACACTGGTCACTGAAGTCATTCAGTTGTGCTTTTAATAGCGAAGTGGAGCACCATTTTTTTCTATTACTTGTTGCAAGCGGTTCCGCATACCGCGCACCATATTCCAACAACAATCACTTCCTTGCTTGGGCAGACCCTTGCTTGGCGATGTGCAGCAGTCAGTTGAATTTTACGTGCTGGCTTGTATTGTTTCAGTCCAGCAACATGCAAATGTTTTCTGACTGTCTGAACAGAAACATTATACTGCATTGCAGTTGATTGAGTAGGCAAAAATGGGTGTTCAGTATGCCTTCTAACAATTGCTTGGTGACGTTCTGACACAGGAGTATACATTACAGGTTTTGGTCCAGGACGATCCTTTTGAATATTCCCTGTCTCTTCAAAACGTCTTAGCCACAATCTGACTGTATTTCGCTGAAACAACACAATAAGCATAATTTTAGTAAAGAAGTAAGCATAATTTTTCGAATAAGTTTGCAAAAATACGTTTAGATAAACCACATTAGACCTATACATGATCTCATAATGAAAACAGTTAATTTTCTATTATTCATTCACAAGTTTTTAAGCCAACTAACAAATTAAGGAATAGCTATAAGTATAAATGAAGCATAAAAAGAATACACTTACCGCTATATTAAGTTTCCTGGCAATCGCTTTAATACCAACATTCTCCTCATGCAAATAGATTATTATGTATTTTAAATAATCACTCAACTGAGACATGACGATTAAACTGTATCAAAAGTCAAAACTGATAATTAATAAAAAGGAAAAAGGATTTTCGTAATTTAGTAAGGCAAGGTAAAAATGTTCTCGCGTATTCACTACTATTTGTGCATAGAATGTCTTGTTCAATTTATTCTTCTACCCCTTATTCCTAATATCATTTCAATAGCAGTTTTTGTTGAATACGCATAATGACGTCTAACTACCCACTTATTGAAAAAGATTAAAATTTTATTAATTTAATTGATGTGCTTGTTCTTTATAATAATGCAAGAAATACTTAACGAACAATTTATATACTTATTGAAAACAAAATTAAACATTGAGACAGGACTTGAACTTGCATCTTCCACGTCTCAGCCTTACACACGAACCACGACACCAGATTAACTTGGGTAAGACAGATGAAATAAGGTATCAGTAGCAATGACACAAATTATCAGAACATTAACCTAACCTTTAAGTCTTGCTGCATAAAAATGAAAATTGCGTAACAAATACCCATATACATAGTAAATGACCTAACACCAACATCTTAAAGCTCAAGTTTGCGTATCAAAATTATTTATTGTTTCTATTCATCGAGTAGTGTTAGTCCGATAAACTCATACATATTGAATAACCTTTAATGTTATGAGCAGAGGGTGCAAAATCGAGTAACTTTTAGGGGGGTCAGTTAATTGCTATCACCGACTGTACACACTTTTTTTGTAATGGGTAAAAAATGTTAAACTCGCGTCAGGACACGTGACCCTGATCGAAAATTCGAAAAATGCCAAAATATCAAAAATTGAAAACAAGTATACAGGATCAAATTAAATTAGCTAGCGAAACTTAGCCACAAGTATACAGGATCAAATTAAATTAGCTAGCGAAACTTAGCCACAAGTATACAGGATCAAATTAAATTAGCTAGCGAAACTTAGCCACAAGTATACAGGATCAAATTAAATTAGCTAGCGAAACTTAGCCACAAGTATACAGGATCAAATTAAATTAGCCAGCGAAACTTAGCCACAAGCATACAGGATACAATGGCAAAGTATTAATATGTGTTTTGTTTTCACTTCTGTCGGCACTCCCGGAGTACCAGTTTTTTTTAATTTTTTTTTTATATTCAGAATAAAGAACAACAGAACCGTAATACACTACTACATTGTGATAACGGGCTACTACGGAACCCTACACTGTGCGCCTGTATTGTAACACGCGCTTGGCCGGTTTTTATAAAATCAGTTTATCATCAAGATCGATTTTGAACTGAATGTTAATTGAATGAATCAATTCTTTTGTCACGTCGCTATGTAAATTTCTATAAAAATTGGTAACACTTAAGATGTCATTTTACTGCAGCTAATTAAAAGTATAATATGTAGGGGAACTAGGAGGAATGGCGGTCACCAGGTAATGCCGCTCGTCCCCATAAAATGAAAAATACAGCTCATTAATACAATAATATTCGTCATACTCGTCACTGTCATGTCATGTATTATATTTCGATCAACCGACAACGCTGCGCATGCAAAAAATGCCTGTAAGTATATAGTTATTATACTCTTTGAAAAAATGCGTTCGAAAATTTGAATTTCGCGGGTTACCTTATAGTTATACTATAGGTAAATAAATTACCTAAAGTAAAAGTGCGCAGAGCTGCACACCTTGTACTTTAGGTACACTTGAAATAGGGTAGGCCCTATTTCAAGATAAACAAATTTATAGTGAAAATTAAGTTGATTTCAGAGTGACTAGAACTATTGGCAAAGTTATAAAAATGTTTGAAATCGTAGCGTAAACTGAACTTTATTTTGTAGGATTATTTGTTAACATTTTTGGCAAATAAATCGCGAATGCACGGTCAGTTACATACTTATAATATAAGTATAATAAACCTGTATTAAAAGATATATCGATATACTGAATGAATACTCGACTAAAATGATTAATTTAGCTTTTATAGTCTATGCCATACATTGTTGCCAAATGTCATGTCACCTGTTGCCACAGGTGGCCACTTCTCTGTCTACGGTGGCCGCCTTCCACGCGGCCCGTTCCATTCCACGCTGTACAACTTTCAGCATAATATTTGTCTATGGCAAAGAAGTGATGAGACCGCGATCACTCCATGCATGAAACAGTAAAATAGTTAGTGGATTAAATTAGATTAGGCGATACGAAATACCTAGATTGTTTAAAAAAGTACAATTCATACCTACCATATCTACTATTAATTTTCATTAAGAGCGTCAAGCTTCACCACTAGTGGCGCTAGTAGCACAAACAACATCAAAATCCAAAATATCTAATTATTAAGTACCTAAAACTATTCATTTACCTACGTAAACAAAATAGGCAGTAGGTACCTCTTAGAAAATCGATTCAGAAGAAACGAAATACATAACATAGATATACCTTATTTCTCATTTTTGCTTTACCTAACACCTGTGGCCTACTTTTTTAATAATAAGTATTTTATTTAAGATAATTAGATTATAACGTAGGTACAACCTGACCCAGCGAACTTCGTACCGCCCCGCCAGCTGCTCTGTCCCCGCTTTTTAAATCTCTGATATCTTCTAATATTCTTCTGATATTCATAGAATAGAATAGAATACTCCTTATTATGTACACCATATTAATTATAGACCTATGTATAGAAACTTTACAAAGGGTGACACAATGGGCGGTCTTATAGCTAAAAGCGATCTTTTAGAGACAACCTTTGGATGGATTAAAAAGGGGAACAAGGGGGACAGACAAATACTGTAGGTAGTCTGTGGTGTACCATTTAAATAATACAATATTTACATACAAACATATACAAGCATAATAATACATAATACATAGATAACACACATACATGTATAATACATACCTACATATATTCATTTTAATATTTTAATGATATGCTGTAAAGGGCAATTTTGATCTAGGTACATGAAATGCACAACGTATCTAATGTACTTATTAAATTGGATAAGGAATAATAATGTATTGTGTAAAATAGCGTTGTAAATAATCCATAATATTTTTGTAATATGTAAAAGATAAAAATGGTTACTGTGGGTTATCCAGAGATAATTACTTACACCATCGCGGACTTTTTTATCGATCTTTTTAAGATATACAATTCCGTGGTACTTACATTAATTTGATCTATCTCGTGTAGTTTACCCAGCAGCGTTTGCAATATAAGCGCACAAAAATATGTTTGTTAGGACATCACATTACAAATCTTTGAATTTCCCGGCTTTTCTCTACTATATATGCATGTAATATACAGTTGAATCACTCTATCTATTGCTGAAAACTGCATTAAAATCCGTTGCGTACCTAGTTTAAAAGATCTAAGCTTATATTTTTTTTCTTATCTTACAGATAGCGTGAGCGACTGTTTTTTATATTATGTAAAGAAGATAATCACAATTCTATTAGGTACGTTCCGCTTCTTATGGTGCAACTATTGGTTGCCAAGGGTAGGCACTTTCGGTTGCAGCGTTGCTTTTTTGGCAATAAACGATAGAAAATCTTTGTTTAAGTATATGTATAATTTAATTATTTTCGTAATTGTATGTAATTTCGTACTCGCACAGCTTGGGCGCGAAGGCTAACCAAAGTTATTATTCCAACTATGCACACAGATTTTCGTCTTTGTAAATAAAAAATAGTGTTGTTTTTCATATTCTCTGAAATGTGAAAACTACAAGACGTGTCATGGTAGAGGAGCCCTGACCGTAACCTACAGCTTCAGTGGCTACAGTAAAGTTGATGATGATCTTGAATGACTGCCAGCTCCATCTAGTGGAGGAATTACCGAATCAAGAAATCAGCCTAGACTAGCAAGGCAAACAAAGTGAATGTATAACATTCCGCTTGGACCTAAGCGATTCAGTTAGCCACTCATAGATGGCACCAAACGTCATGAGCAATATCAGCATTGCACAGAATTTGTTTAAGAAATAGGTACTAGGTGGCGCTGACAATACGTGTAATAAAAAAATTATTGAATTAAAAAACCGCCCGAGAGCAATTCGGGCTCGTATAATTTGGGTTCCTTAGCAAGCTATACTGAGCCCTGTATAGAACAGTCACCGGTCTGCCGTGATTAACTAATTAAGTACTGTATTGAGCGTAATTAACAAAAGGAAATAATATTGCTTCCGAAAAACAAATAAATTTACTTCCAGCGATCTGTGGTTGAATGTAATACGCACTACCGAAAAATTAACACAAAATTTACCGAAAAAAATGTTCAATTTAACTTACAAAAATGAGCTTATTTAAATTACAATTCCACGAAAAATAATCTGTACTTTCAAATAATAAACTAAATTTCATATAATTATTCATTAAACTTTCGAAAAAAATACCAACTTTCCGAAAACATATAACCTGCTCAATTTCTACTATTGGCTAGAGAATAACTTTTTACTTCTAAATTTTAATGAAAATACCTAGGCTAACTACCTACCGGTCGGCCAGCGCGGGCGCATCGTACGTACTTCGGGTGACATCGGTTGGATGGTTGCGGTCGGTCGATAGGCGACGTAGGATGCAAGATTGAGCGAAGGGCACCCCGAGGTTAGGTTTGGTTATTACGTAAGCCGATAATCAATCATCATCATTTTACCCGAAAGACGTTCACAGCTGGACATAGACCTGCCCGTCGCCACATCGACCAGCGGGGTAATTGCGTAATCACACTATCAGTAGCAATGGCTTTCATTTTGACATTTGAACAACATTCATTGCGTTATTGGAAACCGGCATGTCCTAGAACCAAAAATTCGAAGACATGTGACATTTTTTTTTTTTTTTTTTTTTTGTCTCGGGGGGAAAATCCTCATGGACATCCTCCGCCCTGGGGAAGGCGGAGGGGCATGCCGGACTCTTACCGGCTAAAAACCACCCCGGTGTTCCCTTCCTGTACCTATTGCCGGGGGTACGGGTATCGCTTGCGCATTCATCCGCGCCCCTGGCAGGTATTGGCCCGCCAGATGATTGTAGGCGGGCCCCGTCACCCTCTACGGCCATCACCCGGTGGCCGCAGGAACTCCAACTAAGAGGCGCGCGCGGAACACTGCGCCGCCGCCTCGAGGCCTGTTTCTGATCGGGCGACAGACGCCCCTAGTCTGCCGCCCGCAGGCCGCGCCCTATGGTGGCCGGAGATCGTCCGCCACCCTGCGACGCCCGGTGCGTCTGCTGCGGGCCGGGAGAGAGGTAACAGCTTCTCTCTCCCTTTCCGCCGCCTCCTTTGCCAACATTACGTCCTCACAGAAGGAGGCGACGGCCGTCCAGCCACTGTCGCTCCCGACCATGCATGAAATGACGGCCGGAAGTGAGAGGTCACCCGCAGCATCGACTGCCGCGACTAAGTCACGGCGCTGTACTGCCCAAGCTGGGCACTCCTCCAACGTGTGCAGCGCCGTGTCCTCGCGGCAGCTGTCACAGTGGTGACATTCGGGCGTCGGCTCCCGGCCTATCCGACACAAGTACTTCCCGAAACACCCATGTCCGGTAAGCACCTGCGTCAGCCGGAAGCTGAGGGCGCCGTGGCGTCTCTCCAGCCACTCCTTCATCACGGGTCTTACCGCCGCTATCGCGGCGTGCCCTGCCGTGGGTCGCGCAAGTCGCTGCTCCCATTCCGCCACTAGGACCTGGCGGAGCTCTGCCCTGCGCGCCTCAACTTGTCGAGGCACCAGGCGCTCGCCCCGCCCCACCGCTTCCTCGCGCCATGTATAGAGTGACGCGAGGAGTTCTGCCTCTAGGTCCCACGGCGGGGATCCGGCTAGGAGGCTCGCCGCCTCGAAGGAGATCGTACGGTATCCCCTTATTACCCTGACGGCCATCGCTCTTTGCGGCCTTCGTAGCAAGGCGATGTTACGGGCCGTCAGCCCGGCATCCGCCCACACTGGCGCGGCGTAAAGCGCCATGGACCGTACGATCCCTGTGTAGAGCCTCCGGCAGGAGGTATTTGGACCCCCCAAGTTGGGCAGCAAGCGCGAGAGCGCTGAAGCGGCGCCCAACAAACGGGGTGCGAGCCGCTGGAAGTGCGGCCCGAAGCTCCACCGACTGTCGAGGACGAGTCCTAAGTACTTCATCGTCGACTCGACAGCTATGGAGACTCCTCCTACCACGATGTTTGAACCCGGAGGTGGCTTATTCCTCGGCCCGTGAAAACAGAGGGCCTCGGATTTGTGCAAGGCCACCTCCAGGCCCAACCGCCGGATCCTACCCACGACATGCGTGACCCCGGCCGTCGCCAGTATGGCCGCCTGCCGGTATGTCTTCCCACGTGCTGTTACTAGCGTGTCGTCGGCGTAGCATGACACGCCGACTCCGTGGAGAAGAGCACCACGCAGAGCCCAGTCGTACCCTATGTTCCACAGGGGCGGCCCCAATACCGACCCCTGCGGAACACCGCACGACATCTCTCGCCTACCCCATCCTTCACGACCCGGGTACACTACCGATCTTTCCGATAGATAGGCCCCGATAATGCGGCGGAGGTAACCGGGCACCCCGTGATACCGGAGTGCCTCTCTGATGGTATTCCAGGGCAAGGTGTTGAATGCGTTGGCAATGTCGAGCGACACCGCCAAGACCACCTCACCCCGGGCGACTGCCTCCTCCGCCAGGACCCTTACGCGCATGATCGCGTCCACTGTGGAGCGCCCCTGACGGAAACCAAATTGGTTGTCCGCTAGGTCCGGCCCCTCGTTGGTCATGTGCTGGACGAGGCGGTCGGCGATGACTCGCTCGAAGATCTTACACACCTCGTCCAGAAGCACAATGGGCCGGTAGGCAGACGGTGAGTCTGCGGGGCGCCCTTCCTTCTTTAGCAGGACCAGCTTTCCGGTCTTCCACCGGCGTGGAAGTTGGCCCCGCTCCAAACATGCGCTTAAGAGTCCTCCTAGTCGGGGCCCGAGAGCCCTCAAGGCCAGGACCCATGCACGGCCTGGAATGCCGTCGGGCCCTGGGGCGGTGTTTTTTATGCGTGAAACCGCCGCTCTCAACTCTACCCGGGTCACTTCGGGCACGTCGTCGTCGTCGTCTTCCGTGTTGGGCACATTCCAGGGCGGAACCATAGCAGGTGGTGTGTGCTCTGGGCGTAAAGGAAATAAAGCGCTCACCACGTCCTCTAATAACTGTGGCTGAAGACTCCGGGTCAGTGGGGGCGCCCACTGGCGCATCTTGCCCCTCACCATACGGTAGGGGCGTCCCCACGGATCTCGGTCCAGAGTCTCCAGCAGTTCTTTGCGGGCTGATGTCTTTGCCCGCACGATGGCTAATTGGAGAGCGCTCTTCGCCTCCCTGTAGCTCTCGTATAGTTCCGCCTCGATGGCCACCGCTGACGGAGAGCGGCGGCGTCTTCTTCGGCACCTGGCATACTGGCGTCGCCTCTCAACGCAGACGATGCGCAAATGCGCAATTAGCTGCGACCACCAGTACACCTGGCGCCTGGATGTTATCGGCCGGACTCGGGGCATCGCAGCGTCGCAGATTTGCGACATGCTCTCCCGGAACCACTCCGCCTCCTCATCGATGTTGACAGGCCTGTCGGGAGCATCCAACCAGGCCTGCACGATAGAGGCCTCCAGGAGAGCCTCCCTGTCCAGCCGCTTTATTGCCCAACGCGGACCGTCTCCAACTCCCACCGAGGCTGCTTGGACCGGCCCGACCGAGGTCTGGGTGGAGACACTGAATCGGATGTATCTGTGATCAGACAGCGTCTCCACGTCCTCCAATACGTGCCAGCCATGGACACGGCGCGCGAGAGCGGGGCTAGCGAACGTGAGGTCCACTATTGACCCGCCCCTCTGTCGCACGCATGTCTGCACGCAACCTCGGTTCAGAAGAAGCAGGCCTTGCTCGACCGCCCACTCCTCCACCAACTCGCCCCGCACATCAGTTCTCGGGGAACCCCATGCCGCAGACTTGGCGTTGAAGTCCCCCAAGACGAGAACGGGACGAGGACGACTACGACTGACGACCGTGCCCAAATCCGAAATGACCTCCTCTAGGTCGGCGAGAGATAGGCTGGGGGCGAAATACACCCCCGCGACCATGATATCACCCCAAACTGCCGCGACATAGCCCCGCCCCCGGGTGACGGCCTCAAAAGCGGGGTGTCCACGGCAGACCTTATAAGCGCCACCGAACCGTTAGTGTCGCACACCCAGTCATCCCTGGGCGGCACAAAATACGGCTCGGCGACGACTGCCACATCGATTGACCACTGCGCCATGCTCTGGAGCAAGAGATCCTGAGCTCTGGCGCAGTGGTTTATGTTACCCTGGAGGAGACAAAGATGATCTGGGGCCATTACTGGGTATCCATTAGGGTTGTCTCCTCCCCAGTCCCCGGCGGATCTGCTGCCGCAACCGGTGGGTGAGCCGGTTGCGAGGAACCGGATGCCTCAATTGGTGAACCTTGAGAAGCTGGCGGATGAATTGGCTGTGTGTTGGTTCCGGATTTCCTCCTTGTAGGCCTGGCGCAGGCCTTAGTCCCGGTCCGGTGATCGGCTGGCTTGCCTGATGCCGCACAAAGTACGCAGTGCGGCGCGGCCGTGCAAGAGCCAGCTTTATGATCGGACTGACCGCAGCGGAAGCACAGCTGGCCGCGGTCGACCCCCGCGGTGCACCGTACACCCACGTGTCCCGGCTCGAGACAACGATAGCACCGCAGGGGCCTGGGCGTCAAGAGCGTCACCTGCGCCGAGACCCATCCTATTAGCAGTCTTCTGCCCTCCTTCAATTTGTTGGCCGCCGCTACAGGACAACTTACTACCACCGTCCCGAGGCCAGAGACACCCCTGCGAATTGTGCCCGCCTTTACTTGTTCTGGCGGGCAGTTGCCGGCCTTCGAGATGGCGGCGGCGACCTCATCACTGGTGACAGAGTCGTCCAGGCCCGAGATTCGCAAATCTGCACACTTAGTGGGCCTGGACACTCTGACGTCGTCGTTTCCGAGAGACGCCCTTAGCTTTTCAGCAAGGGCGTCTGCCTTGGGGGCACTTGTAGCCCCCGATATTTCCAGTAATCGGGCTCCGGTAGCCGTAGGCTTGCACCGGAGGCCCGTTATGCCGAGATCATTCAATGAGATTTCGGCTTTCGCCTTTGAAAGGATCTCGGCATAAGTTAGGCCCCGCTCCTCCGCGCCTGGCTGCAGTGTCAGAACCACAGCCGTTGATCGCGGGGCACGGAGCCTCGCAGCCTGTGCTTGGGCCGCCGTCTTTGTTTTCTGGGCCTGTTGCCTGGCCTTGCGGTGCGCCTTATTGTTATTTTGTTTGGCGCCCGCAATTGTCCATTCCGCCTCCTTTTGTGAAGAGGCGGGTTTAGGGTCGCGCTGGTCTGGGGATTGTGTTAGCGGCGCTGTAGAGGTAGCCGCTGCACCCGACTTAATCTTCTTTTTATTATTCTTCTTCTTCTTCTTTTTCTTCTTCCCATTTGCCTTATCTTGAGATAAGGCAATTGGGGGTGCCTCCTCCGTTATAGCAGCAGCCGCTTGTGCCTGTTGTTTGGCACGAGGCGCTGCGGCTTTTGCCGCATAAGATGACGCCGGTGCGCTGCGTTGGTCTGCAGCTAGGGGAGGGCGTAAGATCCTCCCCTCTAACACCGAGAATCGGGCGTTGAAACTCGCCAACTCCTGACGGACAAGGCGAGCTAACTCCGATTCTGGTGGCGGCTGCTGTTGTGTGGGCTGGTGTTGTGGCTGCTGCTGCGGCTGTGGCAAACCCAACTCCTTCCGGAGGTGCTCGCGGCGGAAGGACGCCATCTCCGCCTTGAGCTCCTCATACTCCTTGCGGAGTTCCGCCATTTGGGCCGCCAGCTTGGCATTTTGGGCCCTTAATAAGGTCGCCTCTTCGCTAGTGGTGCGGCTGAGTAGCACCTCGGCACTCTCCAGTATCGAGGCCGTAGCCTCTTTGAGTGCCTTCTGGCCTACGCCACTGAGGCCCTTTGAAACTTTTTGGACCCTCTTGATGGCAGCCACAGCGTCAACCATTCTTTGGTTGAGGTCGGAGGCAGGTAGGTCTTCCGCCTCGACGACCATGTCGGAGGCAGCAGAAAACGACTCCGACAGGCGGGTGACCCTCCCTTCCGTCACCCTTTTTGTCAGAGCCGCAATCTGCCGCTCATCCTCCGCTTGCTTGTCGGCGTCGGCTGCAGCCTTCTTGGCAGCCGCAACCTCGCGCCTGGACAAGCCGATGCCAACGTACTTGCCTGTCGACACCGGCCTACCTCTCCCGCCTTTTTTGGCACCGACCTTGGCAGCCGGTACCGAAGTATCACTCAGGGGCCGAATCCGACCCCGAGTCAGCACCACTTCGAGGGCGCTTGCTCGGGCGCTTTGAGCTTACACTCGCAGCGCTTGCGACGCTCATCAGACTCGACGCAGAGTCCGAGTCCGACAGCACACCTTCACTCCTCTCGATAAGTACACGAGGTACTTTTTCTCCTTCAACTTCGTTTGGTTTTTGTTTTATTAATTTTTCCATATGATTCCCACGAGAATGGAAGCAAATATTGGGGTCCTTCGCGGGCAGTGGCTCCATGCCCTTTAAAACGTAGCCCTATATACTGTTGGGGTCGGGAGGTACCAACAGGTGGGAGCGCTAACGACCGTACTCCCAACGGCCATTCATCCCCTCGCCACGCTCCCGAAACTTGGGATTGGGTGGTTTTTTATCTTAGAGGTGTCCTTCCTCTGGGCCAGGCGGTTAAGCCAAGCCCCCGGCGGCGGCATTAAACATGCCTCCGTCCGCTGTCCGGCCAACCCGACTCAGCGGACCCGCCGAAAGGTTTGTTCCTCGATGAACGAGGAGACAAACGAACGCCGCTTCGGTGCGCCTGCACCTGAGCGGCAGTGGCCGCGTCCTTGCCTGGTCGACGAGCGTCGACGGAGCAGGAGCGACCCCTCCCTGTGTCCCTCTTGGTAATGCCCCTCACCTGAACCTCAAGGCGAGATCCAGGATCGGGACACGCAAGCCCCACCACGACGACAACGTGGGGATCACTTCGGTGGGGAAGACATGTGACATCTGTCAACCCGCACTGGGCCCGCGTGGTGGATTATAGCCCACTCCCTCTCACTGAGAGGAGGCCTATGTCCCAGCAGTGGGAACATTATGGGCTGATTATATAGTATGTTATGTAATTACGTTATTTACGATGTTGAGCAGACAAACAATTTAACAGATAAATAATTTTTCAACACACTTGCTCGTAAAGTGGCTCTTATTGAACCGCTTTTAGGTCCATAATGCAGTGTATTAAAAACGCGTGCTTTTTTTTTTACTTTAATCCACAAGTGCTTTATTTCCACAGATAACTACTTATTTACTAGTCGGAGATGCGCGCTTTTTTAATCTCATCAATTCACTTTTTTTTTTAAATAGTCTGTATTGTCCTTGGTCCCAAAATTAACTAATATTTGTTTACCCGGACAATATAACCGTATAGTTTCCGTTAGAATGGACCCGAACACACGAACCTCCGCCGGCTCGGTACTGGGTCCCATTGGACCCAGGAATTACGACATACGACACCCTACATTGATTTTGTAAATATTTGTTATGCTACCCATCCAATCTTATGAATGTGCGTTAACTAAGAGAGTTGGATAAAAAAACTCTTAAGTTAACGCCATTAAATATTTCATATTTAGCGCGCAAGCATTATTAATTTACCTTTATTAAATTCAAGTCTTTAAATGCGATAATCGCCATTTTGTTGACAGTGGTAGTCGAGGCTAAAAAACATAAAAATTGGGGATTTCGAACATCCAAACTCCACCACAGGGGCAGTGAATAATACCTACATAATTTAATTGTTTGACGAATTCATCCATTGTTCAAGTTAAATAAGTAGCGGTAATGAAGTTTTTTGATATTTAATGTCGAGTTTCGCGCCAATCTGTTATACATTTAACTTTTCACAAATATCACGCACACACATGTAGGTAAGATTTAAAATGTGACAAAATATTATAGATAATATATTATAAACAACACGAAAATGCCCAAATGTTAACGTAATATTGAAGCACAGGTCCAATAACACGTATTAATCATTACCGCTACTCAATTTGTGTTCAAAATCGCCGTTCATTATTGTTTTTTTTATAGTAATAATGTGCGAAAGCGATATGCTAAACGATTTTTTTTTTAATTCTCTACTACTTTTAAATCGATACTCGGAAACTGAAATAAAATTATTTTAAGCATTAAATACGATAAGCATTGTTTATAATAATGATTTATGCTCTTGTAATGTTATTTTTAGTTTTTTGGACACTATATTGAAACTGAATCAATAGGTAACTGAGGACCTTTGACCATAGTCATTAATTATTGAATTTCGCGCCGAAGTGTTTCTATATTTGAATTTATCTTCGGAATGCGCTCGCCGTGCAAAATTATTTTTATTTATTGTACTTACTACATATTTATTTTTGATATTTTCTAATAGTTTGCTACAGAATGCCCGGTATATATTTTTAGGTAGGCTTAGCAAAAGTGCGGGAATGATGGTCAGGTTTGTATCTTGATCAAAATATGATTTGCGACTCTAACAGGTACCTACATCTTTACAGAATTATAATCATTCGAATCATTAATAATCTTTCTTATGGAAAAGTTCTTAGGGAAAAAATCTAACTAGAAAGATTCTATTCTAATGACTAAAATTCTGTAAATACATATACAGAGCGTTAGGTTAAACGAGGGACATACTTTGAGGGGAGTTAGTACTCATGAAAATGAGCAACTTTTACTATGGGGCCGAACCTGAAATCGCAAAAAAAAATCAGCTGTTCAGTACATTTCGACGAGCTATGCGAACATAAATGTAGGAAACGGCTGATTTTTTTTCGCGATTTCAGGGTTCCATCCCATATTAAAAGTTGTTAATTTTCATGAGTACTAACTCCCCTCAAAGTATGTCCCTCGTTTAACCTAACGCTCTGTATATTATAGTCGCGAATCATATTTGATCAAGATGCAACCTGATACTGACCTGCAAATTACAAAAAACGTAAGAAAATTTTAATTATCCACCTAAAATTGTCAGTGGTCCCTACCCGAAACCAAACGGAAAAGACCCTGACTGGCGTTCTATCATTGCGGATTCTCACTGAACGAATGTAGGTATATTTCTCTATGCCAATAGTACTTTCTAATTCCATACTAACTAAACTACAATTTTTTTTTTTTTACAATTGTTTTTACATGCTCTGTGGTCAGTGCTTTTATTTACACTTGCGCGCGCATTGCTAGTGCTGGCTATGCGGAAAGACAACCAGAGCGCCATTTTCCATACAAGTTAATATTTAACAATACAAGTCTGTTTTTTTCCTCGCAAGTGTGTTGAAAAACGTCGTATGAAACGCGTGTGCATCGATCATTAGACTCTCGACTTTCTTATCGCACTCGCCTGCGGCTCGCGCGAATAATATCGCCTCGAGCATAATGATCAACATAGCACACATGTATCATAATGTACTATTATTTTTATAAGTAGGTTTGCACAAACACTTTTACACGTCAATCATATTTTTTTTAAACTAGATGAGGTCGGCGTTTCCTATCTGACTACTCTGAGAAGAAAGGCCGAAACAAACTCAGAGGTCACAGTCTCTTAAAGTCCAGACATAATCTTGGTCAGGTTATATGAAGACCATGTAGAGATGATCATGTCTGAGATGATCTTTTGAGGAAAGAACCACCAGGACCTGTCCAGTCAGTGCACGCATTTGTCAGAAATCGTGCAGCTCAACTCAAGACGATTCAACGAACAATACCAAAGGAAGGACATTTGGGTAGGGCACATAAATTACTCAAGCTCGAATCAGACCATGAAAAAAAAAAACTAACAGAACAGAGAGAATATAAAAAAAAAGAATAAAGTGACCCACATCGTCTTCACATTCACATATTATTATTATTTAATAATATAATACTTTACAAAGTAGGAAAGCAAATAAAAAATAAAACATTCAAAGTGCAGAAATTGGAAGCAGCTCAATCCCAAGCCTTTTTGTCCTCAATATAATCTTTAACGGTATAAAAGGCTCTCTGGCACAAATTACGTTTAATGAATGATTTGAATTTATTAAGGCTTAGATCTTGAACGTGACTTGGTAGTTTAAATTATTATAAAAGCAATCTGAACGAGCCACCTATTTTCTTGAGCCTTCTTGTAGGTACAACAAATTTGTGTTTGTTTCTTTCGCAATATCCTTTAAAATTATTTAGATTGAGATCGATAGTGTGTTTTGCAATGATGGTGCAGTCTTGTGCTTCTTGCATCCAGCGCATTCCTATAGCCTTCTCAAAGTCATCGGTCCACCTTGTTCAGGCGTTCAAAGTTCCAACGGTGTGCCGTATGGCAACTCCAGAACCTTTCGGTCCTTTGTGGTTGATTGCAAACACTATAGCTACTCGACATTCCTCCTGAAATTCATAATGTCATATAAGCTCTACACCCACTCTATCCTCGGGTAGGCCTGACTTTTCTTAGAACATTGATCATTCTGTCTGAACGAACGTGGGATTGATAGGTAGGCACTTCATCTAGCCGAGGCCTCGCCTTCTTGTCAATAATAAATAACAAACACATAATCTTGTCAATAATAAACACGTAATACTGGTACCTACGTAGTTCCAAGGGTCCTCATCGTGTCATCCTTAAATTGGCGGCATCCCGACCGAGAGTGGATCAATTTATTCAATTGAATGCACTGGCATACTGCGCATAAACGCACTGCGCAGTTCCACTCGCGTCAATCAGTACCTAATTTAGAACTAGGTAGGTACCTACTACCTTGAAGATTACACTGGTTCTTTCAAAAAAGCGCTCGGATTTGCGAATCTCTGCAGTTTCTCAACAGCTTGCTGTTCAGAATCACCTAACTAACCAAACCAATGAGGCTAACATATTTTTAGGGTTCCGTACCCAAAGGGTAAAAACAGGACCCTATTACTAAGACTCCACTGTCCGTCTGTCCGTCACCAGGCTGTATCTCATGAACCGTAATAGCTAAACAGTTGAAATTTTCACAGATGATGTATTTCTGTTGCCGCTATAACAACAAATGCTCAGCAGGGCTCCCATACAACAGACGTGTTTTTCGCCGTTTTTGCCTTGTGGTATGGAACCCTTCGTGTGCGAGTCCGACTCGCACTTGGCCAGTTTTTTTTATGAATCTTTGTTTAATACACAATGGCTTCATCGTATATAATAGCCTAAGCGAAGTTAGGTACATACTTTAGACCTAGGTACAGCAGGAATACCTTATTATATCATATCACAAAATTATACAGGGTGAAATTTTAATGGTTGTTTTCCCGCGGCAGAACGATTTGCACTCAGTAGTGCTACCGATTCATGGAGTTAAATTTTAAAAATATTCTTTTTTTGTTTTCAAATAATTATAGAAATATGATCTCAACTCGAAAGCGTGAGAATCAATAGTAACTCACGTGCGGCAGAACGACAACGCGCAACGCGCATTCGTCCGTTTGCGCTGTAGCTATACTATTGGTGCGAGATCGCGTTCGAGTTTTGATTTTCACAATTGTAAATCTGCCATATTTTAATACTTTATTTTTATTTTTTTATAAATCGATTGTACTATCAAGACAAAATCATTTCGCTTCGGGAAAGCAACCATTAAAATGTCACGCTGTTTAGCCTTTTTTAACCGAACCTAAGATGGTCCCAGTTAGCCAGAGGCGGTGGTGGTGGGTGTACCTGTGTAGTACCTACACCCACATTTCTCCAGAGGCTGCTACTGAGAAATGTCTTATGGAAAACCCAATAAGTAACACTGCCAGACCTGGATTACTATTCTGTAAACATCTCACTGAGAAAACTTAAGGTGAAGTGAGCTGTCATTCCACCTGCTGTTAGGGATTGCCACTATTGACAGCTCACATCACCTAAGTTTTCACGGTGAGATATTTACAGAATATTTCGGCTGGGTAGAAGGGTTGTGATTTCTAACACTCTGTGAATAAATTCATCATTTCAGCCGAAAGACGTCCACTGCTGGACATAGGCCTCCCCCAAGCACCTCCACTTCGACCGGTCCTGTGCTTCCCGCATCCAACGGGTTCCTGCGGCGTTCACAAGGTCATCGGTCCACCTTGTAGGCAAGTCACCCAAAGGGCAATCCTGGGTGACTTTCAGCCTTCTTATAAGGCCCATTGTGAGCGACCACGTTTCAATTCCATAAGTCATCATTGGCAACACACACTGGTCAAAGACTTTCGTCTTGAGATACTGCGGTATGTGCGACGAGAAGATATTGCGTATCTTCCCGAATGCTGCCGCTGACGAATCCGACTCGGCTGGAGTCGGATTCGTCGATTGACCTCTTTCTCGAAGTTAGACCTACCTAACTGGACCAGTTTGTCCTAGGTAAACGTACTCGTCCACGACTTCGAGTGTAGCGTCTCCGATTTTTATGAGAGTGGGTGTTACATGGGCATTTGACATGACCTTCGTTTTGTCCATGTTCATTTTAAGACCCACTCTTTCGGAGGCTCTACTGAGGTCATCGAGCATTGTACTGAGGTCCTCCATAGTCTCAGCCATGACTACGATGTCGTCGGCAAACCGAAGGTGGGTTATGTACTCGCCATTGATGTTGATGCCAGCCCCTTTCCAGTCCAGAACCTTGAAGACATCCTCCAGTGCAGCAGTGAACAGTTTCGGAGAGATAACGTCTCCCTGTCTCACACCTCGCTGCAGAAGGATAGGTTTCGAGGCCTGATCCTGGAGTCTGACTGACATAGTGGCGTTTTCGTACAGACACTTCAGCACTTCGATGTACCGATAGTCGATCTGGCACCGTTGAAGAGACTGCAGCACAGCCCATATCTCGATCGAATCAAAGGCTTTCTCGTAGTCCACAAACGCTAAGCAGAGAGGCAGGTTATACTCTTCGGTCTTCTGTATAACCTGTCGCAGCGTATGTATGTGGTCTACGGTGCTAAAGCCTTTACGGAATCCGGCTTGTTCGGGAGGCTGGAAGTCGTCAATAAATTACCCCGAATAAATTAGATCGACTTATATAGGAAAAGATTTTTTGCGATTTCTGATTTTCGTAACAGCCTCTCTATTCTCTATCCATCATAAGAAAGTCTCGATTTCCTTGGAAATTTATGACGTAATAGAGCAGTGGTACCCCAGTGGTAAGAGGTGCGAGTTGTAGGTTCGAACACAGACGTCTTTACTTTGTGTAATTATTTCATCATCAATACTCTTAAACGGTGAAGGAAATCATTGTGAGGAAACTGGCATGTCCCAGGACCAAAAATTCGAAGACAAGGTGACATCTACCAACCCGCACTTCCCTCCCACAGGCCACCGAGATGAGGCTTGTGTCCAAGCAGTGGGATCATTATATATTGCAGTGGTACTTAGTATCAGTTACTGGGTACGTCTCTCATTGACTTGAATGTGACACTTTAAGAAAGATGATTGGCTAAAAAGGGCCTACTGGCCTAGGGCGACTTTTGAGATGAAGAACTGATAGCGATAGCGAAGTACCTTTGGAAAAAGAAATGTTGCATCTAAATTGGATAATCTCGTTCCAAATCAACCTGAGATGATGATGATTTTAAATGAGAATCGAGTAGGTACGGTCTACCTTCTAAAGGACAGCAGGTTTTCTCGTTCCAAATGATCATCTGTTCGCACCCTGGGCAATCGACTTCTGTCGATTGGCTAATCCTTTCACCACGACGGAAAACCAGCCTTGAGTGCCTATACATATAATAAATGTACTAGCTTCTGCCTGCGACTTCGTTCGCTTGAAATTTCTTATTCCCCCTACCCGTCCCCGTCGCATCGGCCTACGCTATTATTTCGTTTTCGCTAAGCGTTCTTTCTTACTTTTTTCATGTTCGGCTCCTAAGAGTTCTAGCGTGGTGTTAAATTATAAATAGCCTAAAGCCGTCCTCAAGAACTGGGCTATCAAATGCAAAAGAATTTTCAAATCTAACTGGCAGTTTTCAGAGATTAGCGCGTTCTTCAAACAAACAAACTCTTCAGTTTTTATTATTAGTAGATATAGATATAGTATAGATTTTATCAGTGGCGTAGCGTACGTTGGAACCCTGTATCAAAATTAGTTGGGGGACCCAAATGAAGCATAAAGATTTATTGATTATAAGTTATCGCTCTCTCCTAGAAATTGAGCTAGACAAACAATTCAAATTAAATAAGCACCTTTCTTGCCTTTTTTCGGCAAATTGATTTATTAAATCATCTATAGGTTAGCTGAAGACGATTCCAGTTTTTCTAAAATTTCTTCCTCTATAGGCACATATGACAGTTTTTTTAATATGTTTTTTTCCCGGGAAGCAAGAGATTAAGTGATATTGTGGATAACATTTTACAAATTTTTGCTTACAAACGTTTGGTGCCTCTGTAGCCCGCGGGCCATTTATCGTATTTCTTGCCATCGATAGGTATGCTAAGAAGAAGCAAGTTATCCTGCAAGTTGTTCAATGTTTACATACAAATACAAGTCAAACAATATTAATTGGTAATTAGGTATGTTTATTTTTCCCACAATAAATCCATGTTTAATATTGAATAATTGAGACTTGAATTTTGTTCACAAGCCATATTTCTGACGAAAAAATTATATGTGTAGCTACAGGCATTTAAACTCTCGCACATTTGATAGCACCTGTCACACACATTTACGTACGATCCAAACCGTAGACAGAGAACCCTGAACTTTATTATACATAGTACTTATACATACGATCCTGCAGTGAGATGCACTATCTACCAATATTCTCTGTACAGGTACATACCTGCGTCATTGTGGGAACGAGCAGAGCACCACCGGCGGCGCAGGTTTCCGCGCAACGAAGGAACCATTATTGATGTTTGTATTTTAAGATTAAAGGCTGAAGTAGATTCGGGCGGGCCGCACCGCATTGCATAAATCCCCCTACTTCACTGATGATTGTGATAGACAGCGCTTTAGTTAGGGCTAGCAAGCAGGAATGGTTTCACGAAGAAGTCAAAAAGGTACCTTTTCATTCTCATACTCGGAAAGTAGCGTTTGTTTGATCCGAATAGCGAGTGGAAGACGCTGCTGCCCACCTTTGGGTGGAAAAGACTCATAGTAATTGCTTATTGCTTCCCTCTCTAGGGCGGGAATGAATTTTAAAAATAGAACTAAATTTGGTTAGGTAATCAGCTAAGTTTTTTTTTTAAATAATTAAGGAAATTGAAGTGATCTTCTGAGTTTATAAAGAACCAGTGGGAATTAAAAAAAAATACTTATACGGCCCTGCGGCGGTGACACAGAACCTACTCGTGTGGCGGTGACGCGATGTGTTCCATATTTCGAATTTATAAAAGACTACTAAATAGTTATTATTCATGATAATGTTATCAATAAATATTTTAGAAAAACTACTATTTTTTACTTTCCTTGTATTCGAAATGAAAAGTAGTGTTTAACACTGGTGAAAGTCATCAATTTCCACTCGGACAGTCGGACTATAGTCAGACTGTCCGAGTGGAAATTGATAACTTTAAGAGCACAGAATAACTAATTAGTAGTTTTATTAGATGGGTAACTCATTAACTATACCTACTTTAGGTAAGTAGGTATAGTTAACTCATTAACTATACCTACTTTAGGTAAGTAGGTATAGTTAATGAGGTACAGTCAGTGCCGTAACTATAGGGTGGCATTGGGGCAAAATGCCGGGGCCCCGGCCCGAGAGGGCCATGAGTACAGGAGGATCCCAACATAAGGACAGAAGCAGTCAGGTGTTAAATTTAATTTTTTTAAATTTTGTAGGGGAAAATATGAATAGTACGCGGAAGTCACGGGAGAAGTGCTAATAAAAAAAAAACTACAACGTTGGTTGAGCTTGTTTACATTGAGGGAGGGCCCCATCCCTTGAATTTGCCACGGGCCCCAAACGGTCACTGGGTGGGTAGAGTCATTACACTTAGAAACTTTTACCAACTGTTTTGTTTATTTGCAACGAAATATTTTGGTACCTACATACCTATGGAAATAAGAAATTATAGGTCTCATGTCTCGAAGAAACAATCGTAATTGCACCAGAAACCCACTTTTGTACTTCGCTCCCCGGTATGGTAGGTGCCTATACCTACGCCTCTCTGCCGCTGCAGGCGACTTCAAAGAGCAGCTGGTCGATTCTGTAAAAAACTCACCGTGAAAACTTAGGTGAAGTGAGTTTGTTTTTGCTTGGAATTGACACTATTGACAGCTCACTCCACGCTCACTTTACCCAAGTTTTCACGGTGAGATTTTCACAGAATAGCACCGCTGTAGTACCTACTAGAGTGCTATTCTGTAAAACATCTATCTCACCGTAAAAACTTAGGTGAAGTGAGCTGTCAATCCCTAGTATCGGATGGGATGACATTTCACTAGTAGGTACTTAGCTCACTTCACCCAAGTATTCACGGTGAGAATTTTGGGCTGTTCCGTTTATCCACCCTAAGGTGGATGGATACACGGACACGCATGTCCGAGAATCCACCCTAAGCCAATAAATTTCCGTTTACTCGACTAGTAGCCCGTCGGATAAAGGCAAAAAAAGAGGGCAAATTCGCAAAGCGTGACACGTAGTTCTGCATTTTTGGTATGCTATATGGGTCTGTTAGGGTAGTGTGAATTCAAATTTGCGGACGTTCATGTTCATGTGCTTCTACATGCCTCACCACGAATATGAACGTACATGCGATGAGCGCCTGCGCATGCCTCGCAATGTCTGTATCCGCCTTAATTAAGGTGGATACACGAAAACGCATGTTCGAGATTCCACAATAGGCCTATAGGCCGTCGGATAAAGACATTAAATTCGCAAAGCGTGATGTCGTCGTCGTCGTTTCAGCCGATAGACGTCCACTGCTGGACATAGGCCTCCCCCAATTTTGGAGGGGGGTTTGCCATAATCGCCACGCTTGGCAGGCGGGTTGGCGATCGCAGTATGGTATGATGGTGGAATAAATAGAGAACGCTGCTGCCCATTCTCCGGTAAGACCCTTAGTCGCCTTTTACGACACCCACGGGAAGTAAGGGGTGGTGCAATTCTTTAAGTCCGGCACCACACAGACAAAGCGTGATGTAGTTCTGCATTTTTGGTATATTGTATGGGTTGCAACTTCGAAAAACCTGAGGAAACAGTAAATCGAGAAAAACTTCGAAATTTTGGGACTTTTTTCACTATTTACTCTCCAGGGCCGAAACTATGCATTTTTTGCGAACCATGTTTTCTACACTTATAAACTTATTTAATTACATATAATTTGAGCCCGATTACAGCTCTATTGACCTCATAGGAGCCAAGCTATGGCACTTGAAGGATGACAAATTTTTCTCGAAAATGGAAATTTTCAGGTTTTACTCATTTATTTCGCGAAATATTGGCAAAACCACTTACCCTACGAAGAAAGGTTACTGAAAATATTTTGTAGTACATTTATTTAGCTTTTATTAGAGCCCAAAATGAAAATCTGTGAGACTAGCAGTTCACTTACAATCTAAAAAAAACAAAAAGAAGGTAAAATGGGTTATAGTGGCAAAAGACTCAATGTAGGTATACTGGGTTATTGGAAATTAGACCGGAATCTTATAAGGGGAGCAACAATATTGACCCCAAAAGTAATATAACCTCGAGAGGTTATATTACTTTTACAAGTGTAGATGTTCTTTCTTTTGTCTTTGTTGTGTGTGGTGGTGGATTAATGGCGTTAAGTTCACCAATGTTAAAGTTAACTTTATCTAGTACCTAGTAGACGGCTACCATCTTCCTCCAAACATCTGGGGGCCTAAAAAAGCCACTTTGGAGAATCATAAAAGGATAACATTATGAATCATAATATGGCGAAGACAGTCCGAATTTTTCTTTTTTTCACTGCTTTACGTAGGTATAATCAAAGAGATTGGGATTGGATTTTGATTGATTGGTAGGTATTTTAGCACAGACAAAAAAAAATAACTGAAAAATCCTTCACCAATGCGATTTGTTACGAGCTGTCCATTATGTTATCCTTTTATGATTCTGCCAAAGTGGCCTTTTTAGGTCCCCTGTTTGCAGCAAGTTGTTCGTTGCACCTGCAACGCATGCGAATATTGCGGAAGCTGGCGAAGTGTCTGGTGGCTCTTTACGGTGGCGTTGCAGGTACTCAGACACTGCACGACCTGAGGTTCCAGTTGTTTGTGAAGACAGCGGCAAGTGCAAAGTTGAATCTGGTACGTTTGCCTCCTACTACCGAGGCTTCTTCTTTCCATGCGTTTCGCACCTACCACAAAGTGCAAAAGCGGCTGGGGGCAGAAAAGGATCCCACCGAGTGGGGTTGGGAAATCAGCTCCCGCGGCCTAATCAAGATTACAACAAACAAAGAGCCAGCTTCTGCACAGCATCTAAAAATGATAGCCTGCAAATGCAAAAAGGGATGTAGAGGGGCATGTATAGTTGTTTAAGCTGGGGCTGAAATGTTCGGCTCTATGTTTAAATTGCGGAAGAAAGTCGTGTAATAGCGTCGCGTTGATTTCTGTTAACAAAGACAGCGATGATTCAGAGGAAGATGAAGAAGACGAAGAGTAAGAAGAACACAAGCGCGTTCTTTTTCATCTTCCTGAAAATTAAAACCATCCTGATGAAAGGGAATCTCAAAAAAAGAAAAAATGACGATTGACTAAGAACAGTAGAACTATAAAGCATCGTCCAAATTTTTAAATCAAACTTCAAGCGAGATTATTGCAAATGACCTCCCACCATGTCCGTGACCACCAACGCCAATCGCTTTCATATTTGGTAAATAATTAGTACTCAATTGGTACTAATTAGTACTCGAACAAAAAAATTGGTACCTACCTTAGTAGTTTTCGAGAAAATCGACTTTGAAGGTGGTCCCCGAGTAGTCGCGCTCCCTTCAGCAGGACCACCATGAGCGCCGAAATTTAAAAGGGGGCACGCTATACAGCTATTCTAAGTATACAAATAATTATGTGATTTATTTCGTAAAAAAACAGAACTGTAACATTTGTATAATTTACCGAGAAATAATTTATTTTTTCTTAGATACACAGTTTGTATGAAAAAGATATTGAACTGTTGTTAATACTAATGCGTGCACTGACTGGACAGGTCCACTCAATCTGTGTGGTTCTTTCCTCAAAAGATCTTTTCAGACACTAATCTACATGGTCCTCAAAGATTATGTCCGGATTTTTATATACACATTGACATTGATGAATTTTATTTAGACAATGACATGAATATTTACTTTGTAAAGTATTTTTTTTTTTTTTTTTTTTTCTTATCATTTAATTATTGTGAATGTGAGGACTATGTGGGTCATTTTTTTTTTCTGTTTTCCTTCTTAGTTTTAATCATGATCTGGCAGTTTGAGTAATTTACGCGGCCTACCCAAATGTCCTTTCTTTGGTATTGTTCGTCGAATCGTTGAGCTCCTCATTTCTGAGTCGAGCTGCACGATTTTTGACAAATGCGTGCACTGATTGGACAGGTCCGCTCAATCTGTGTGGTTCTTTCCTCAAAAGACCATTTCAGACATCAATCTACATGGTCTTCACACGATCTGACCAAGATTTTGTCTGGACTTTAAAAGAGACTGTGACCTCTGAGTTTGTTTCGGCCTTTCTTCTCAGAGTAGTCAGATAGGAAACGCCGACCACATCTAGTTTAAAAAATATGATGACGTGTAAAAGTGTTTGTAAAAACCTACTTACAGAAAATAAATCATTTATCATTTATTTATCATTTACTATTCCGACATCCATAAATTTATGTGGACGAGTGTACATCTCTTAAACACCTCAATACCATTGACAACTTAATTTGGTCGGGTTATACGCGGAGATTTAGTATAGAAAAGTAATGAAAGCTAATTTCTCTTAAAATGTCACACTTAGGAATCTGGATTTTTGGTCGCTTTAACTTCTTTAGGAGTACTAATTTTTATACAAATTTGGGAAGAAATCACAGAGTTTTCAATAGGGAAACCTTGAAATGAAAATTTGGCACCGTGACTACCGCCACCCCACCAATGGCATGGTATATCTCGTAAACTACTGGAGTACTATGAATTTTGGGTACTAATTTTATCTTGCAGGGCACTAATTTTCTATATAGGCTTGAGGAAAGCGACAAGCTTCTCTACCTTGGAATCAACATTCAAAATCGTGGTCCTGCTGAACAATTGCGAGAAAGTTATCATCGTTGATTTCTCGGTAAATACAAATGTTAGGTACCTACAGTTCTGTTTTTTTTTACGAAATAAATCACATAATTATTTGTATACTTAGAATAGCTGTAGCGTGCCCCCTATTTCGGCGCTTATGGTGGTCCTGCTGAAGGGAGCGTGACTACCACCACTGACCACCTTCAAAGTCGATTTTCTCGAAAACTACTAAAGGTAGGTACCAATTTTGTTGTTCGAGTAGGTACTAATTAGTACCAATTGAGTACTAATTATTTACCGAATATGGAAGCGATTGACGTTGGTGGGGCGGCGGTAGTCACGGACATCTCCCACCACCACTATTTATAACATTCCTGTCTAATTTCCAATAACCTAATATATACAGGGCGGGCCACTTGGAGGTATAAAACTTTTTTGCCGACTTTTTGTTTTGGCGGCAATTGTATCAGATAAAGCAAGTCCTCGTCGCTTAGGAAACATGCGGTTCCAACAAGACGGGGCCACATCTCATCGAGCGACAATCGATACATTGAAAAAAAAACGTTTTCGGGTCGATAACTTTCGAGAAACGGTGAAATTAATTGGCCTCCCAAAGTCCCCGGATTTAACATCTCCTGACTTTTTCTGTGGGGCTATCTAAAGGGACGTATCTACGTTAACAGGCCAATGAACCTTCAACAATTAAAAGAAAATATGCGACACACAGTCACTGAGATATCGCAGGAAATGTGTGGGAATGTCATGAAAAACGCAATGAAAAGGATTCACATTTGCCATGCTGCTAGAGGTTTGTCCGACATTATTTTCCTTACTCAATTGTCGGCCCTAAATATACTAATAGTTAAAAAAATACTTAGGTAATAATTTTTATATTTCATAGGTAAATTAAAATTTAAAAAAATAAAGTGTAAGTACCTATTGTTAGGCTAAATAAATGTACCTACTACAAAATATTTTCAGTAACCTTTCTTCGTGAGCAGTGGTGGCCCAGTGGTAACGGCCGCGACTTACGAGTTGTAGGTTCGAACCTAGACAGGCGCTTTACTTTGTGTAAATTATTTCATCACCACTGCTCTCAAAACGGTGAAGGAAAACATCGTGAGGAAACCATGTTCTAGAACCAAAAATTCGAAGACATGTGACATCTGCCAACCCGCACTGGGCCCGCGTGGTGGATTACGGCCCACTCCCTCTCACCGAGAGGAGGCCTGTGTCCCAGCAGTGGGAACATAATAGGCTGATTATGTTGAAGTGGTTTTGCCGATATTTCGCGAAATAAGCGAGTAAAACCTGTAAATTTCCATTTTGGAGAAAAATTTGTCATATTTGAAGTGCCATAGCTTGGGTCCTATGAGGTAATTAGAGCTGAAATTGGGCTCAAATTATAGGTAATTTAATAAAGTTTATGTGTAGAAAACATGGTTCGCAAAAAAAAGCATATTTTGGCCCTGGAGAGTAAATAGTGAAAAATGTCCCAAAATTTCGAAGTTTTTCTCGATTTTCTGTTTCCACAGGTTTTGCGAAGTTGCACATTTGAATTCTCACTACCCTAACAGACCCCTACAACATACCTACCAAAAATGCAGAACTACATCACGCTTTGCGAATTTGTCTTTATCTGACGGTTTAGAGGCCTAAATGTGGAATCTCGAACATGCGTTTCCACGTATCCACCTTAATTAAGGCGGATACAGACATTGCGAGGCATGCGCAGCGCACGGCGCTCATCGCATGGACGTTCGAGGTGAGGCATGTGGAAGCCCATGAACATGAACGTCCACACATTGAGAATCATGCGATGAGCACCGTGCGCTGCGCATGCCTCGCAATGTCTGGATAAACGAAACAATCGAGAATTTTACAGAATATATCGGCAGTACCTACCCATCCGTTTCTATACTCACAAAAAGTGTAAAAACTGGCCAAGTGCGAGTCGGACTCGCACACGAAGGGTTCCGTACCACAAGGCAAAAACACCGAAAAAAACATGTTTGTTGTATGGGAGCCCTCTTAAATATTTATTATTAAAGTAAAAATACAACTGAGTATTTTGTGAATATTTCGCCTACCTGTTGCCATTTTTGATATCGAGCAAAAAAGGGCAAAAAATCGCATTTGTTGTATGGGAGCCCCCCTTAAATATTTATTTTATTTTGTTTTTAGTATTTGTTGTTATAGCGGCAACAGAAATACATAATTTGTGAAAATTTCAACTGTCTAGCTGTCGCGGTTCTTGAGATACAGCCTGGTGACAGACAGACGGAAAGACAGCGAAGTCTTAGTAATAGGGTCCCGTTGTTACCCTTTGGGTACGGAACCCTAAAAATGATCTTGGCGTATTGTCAGAGCTAGAGGTAAAAAAAAAATCAAAATATTTTATTTCACATAAGCCTACATATGCACTTATGAAACGTCAAAAGATAGGTGATAATATATAGATGATAGGAGAAGAACCGGCAAAAAACTCCACGGTTACTCTTTTTCAAAATAATTGGCTTTTACAATGTTTTCAAATTGCAGTAGGTATGGGAGGACGGCGTAGGCCTGTTAACAAGTACTATGTATTATAATTAATTAAATTAATTTATTATAATTAAAATTATCTATAGTACTAATTAGTACTCGAACCACAAAATTGGTACCTTAGTAGTTTTCGAGAAAATCTACTTTGAAGGTGGTCCGGCGGCGGTAGTCACGCTCCCTTCAGCAGGACCACCATGAGCGCCGAAAAAGGGGGCACGCTACAGGTATATAGGGAAATCTTGAAATGAAAAACACATTTTGTAGATGTGAGGACCTTGTGGGCCTAGACTTTAGATCTATAGATAATTTTAATTATAACAAGTACTACGTACTTGTTAACAGGCCTACGCCGTCCTCCCATACCTACTGCAATTTGAAAACATTGTAAAAGCCAATTATTTTGAAAAAGAGTAACCGTGGAGTTTTTTGCCGGTTCTTCTCCTATCATCTATATATTATCACCTATCTTTTGACGTTTCATAAGTGCATATGTAGGCTTATGTGAAATAAAATATTTTGATTTTTTTTTTACCTCTAGCTCTGACAATACGCCAAGATCATTTTTAGGGTTCCGTACCCAAAGGGTAACAACGGGACCCTATTACTAAGACTTCGCTGTCTTTCCGTCTGTCTGTCACCAGGCTGTATCTCAAGAACCGCGACAGCTAGACAGTTGAAATTTTCACAAATTATGTATTTCTGTTGCCGCTATAACAACAAATACTAAAAACAAAATAAAATAAATATTTAAGAGGGGCTCCCATACAACAAATGCGATTTTTTGCCCTTTTTTGCTCGATATCAAAAATGGCAACAGGTAGGCGAAATATTCACAAAATACTCAGTTGTATTTTTACTTTAATAATAAATATTTAAGAGGGCTCCCATACAACAAACATGTTTTTTTCGGTGTTTTTGCCTTGTGGTACGGAACCCTTCGTGTGCGAGTCCGACTCGCACTTGGCCAGTTTTTACACTTTTTGTGAGTATAGAAACGGATGGGTAGGTACTGCCGATATATTCTGTAAAATTCTCGATTGTTTCGTTTATCCAGACATTGCGAGGCATGCGCAGCGCACGGTGCTCATCGCATGATTCTCAATGTGTGGACGTTCATGTTCATGGGCTTCCACATGCCTCACCACGAACGTCCATGCGATGAGCGCCGTGCGCTGCGCATGCCTCGCAATGTCTGTATCCGCCTTAATTAAGGTGGATACGTGGAAACGCATGTTCGAGATTCCACATTTAGGCCTCTAAACCGTCAGATAAAGACAAATGCGTGATGTAGTTCTGCATTTTTGGTAGGTATGTTGTAGGGGTCTGTTAGGGTAGTGAGAATTCAAATGTGCAACTTCGCAAAACCTGTGGAAACAGAAAATCGAGAAAAACTTCGAAATTTTGGGACATTTTTCACTATTTACTCTCCAGGGCCAAAACTATGCTTTTTTTTTGCGAACCATGTTTTCCACTCATAAACTTTATTAAATTACCTATTATTTGAGCCCAATTTCAGCTCCAATTACCTCATAGGACCCAAGATGGCACTTCAAATATGACAAATTTTTCTCCAAAATGCAAATTTTCAGGTTTTACTCGCTTATTTCGCGAAATATTGGCAAAACCACTTGCCCACGAAGAAAGGTTACTGAAAATATTTTGTAGTACATACATTTATTTAGCCTAACAATACTTACACTTTATTTTTTTAATTTATGAAATATAAAAATTATTAAGTATTTTTTTAACTATTAGTATATTTAGGGCCGGCAATTGAGTAAGGAAAATAATGTCGGACAAACCTCTAGCAGCATGGCAGATGTGAATCCTTTTCATTGCGTTTTTCATGACATTCCCACACATTTCCTGCGATATCTCAGTGACTATGTCTCGCATATTTTCTTTTAATAATTGTTGAAGGTTCATTGGCCTGTTAACGTTGATACAACGTCCCTTTAGATAGCCCCATAGAAAAAGTCACGAGCTGTTAAATCCGGGGATCTTGGGAGGCCAATTAATTTCACCGTTTCTCGAAATTTATCGACCGGAAAACGTTTTTTTTCCAATGAATGTCTCTATTGTCGCTCGATGAGATGTGGCCCCGTCTTGTTGGAAACGCATGTTTCCTGAGCGACGAGGACGTGCTTTATCTGATACATTATTGCTGCTTAAAATTCCCTAAACGTTTGTTAGCCGCGAAGTCAAGTGATTTCTACCAAAAATTGGCCGCAATTTTCTAAAGAGTTTTCGCAATACATGATTGGGTTGAGTAGAATGTTTTAATAATTAAAACACGTTGTTCAGTCGTAAAATGCTCCTTAACAAATTTTCCGTATCTACACAAAATAATTTTCATGAAACAACTGTCATATTTGCCGCCAAAACAAAAAGGCGGCAAAAAAAAGTTTTATACCTCCAATTTGCCCACCCTGTATAATTATATTGGGTTATTGGAAATTAGACAGGAATGTTATAAATAGTGGTAGTGGGCGATGTCCGTGACTACCGCCGCCCCACCAACGCCAAGCGCTTCCATATTCGGTAAATAATTAGTACTCAATTGGTACTAATTAGTACTCGAACAACAAAATTGGTACCTTAGTAGTTTTCGAGAACTTCCGACTTTGAAGGTGGTCCGGCGGTAGTCACGCTCCCTTCAGCAGGACCACCATGATGTGCGTGTGGTGTGAGGGCCACTTTGTTAAAACTCTTTGAAAATCTCCTTAGGATTTAGTGAACATTCCCAAAGAATTGTGAAAGTTGGTATCAGATTTTGTGAAAGTCTAATAACCGAGTTATAGACTGTAAAGTTGGGCCCTCAGTTCTCACATAGAGGATTGAGGGCCCACCTGAAACTTAAACTATGGACACTACAGAAAAAGTCTTTATGCCAAAATCTAAGCTAATGCCAAACAAAATTTGTGAAAACAAGATATTATCGCAAAACACTGTCCTACTTTGTATATCTTCGTACAAAATGGGCCCTCAATTCTCACACATGTAAAAGTTTATTACGCAATTATAATGAAGTCATTAACTTACAGCTACTGTTTGAAATCCTATATGCTACTAAATAAATTGTGAAAATTAATGAAAGCAAGAACAGGTCACCACTTTTTATTGTTTAAGAGTTATAACCTTGATAAAATTCGGGCCCTCAGTCCTCCATTTTATTTTGTTTTTGATTTATTACGCTTATCGTATGAAAGATAAGACAAATACAAAATTGTCTTTTTGTGAAAAAAATTGTGCAACAAATGCGATACCAGAAAGAAATTAAAAGACCCTTTGTTGTATAAGTAAATTGAGTTTTATTTTTATTCTCTGTATTAGGGAATAGGGTGACCACAATTTCTTTTAGATTGCAGTTAAGATTAGTAAATGTAGAGTCATAGGTTTTAATAAACTGTCTTCAAGTTTTCGCTTATTATCGTCATAGCATTTGTAATCAAGTTTCGTGATAAAAAAAAAATTATTTCGGAAATTGAACGATCACATAGAAAAATACTGTTACCCATATCATTTTTGCTTGAAAAATCGTTCGTTCCGAAAAAACTAATGACAATAATCAAATAATTTATTTATTATTTTTATAAAGGGGAATTTTGGGAATGTTCACTAAATCCTAAGCAGATTTTCAAAGAGTTTTAACAAAGTGGCCCTCACACCACACGCACATCCACCATGAGCGCCGAAAAAGGAGGCACGCTACAGTGTACGTTACCCCAGCAAGAAAGTATCTCCTAGAGTTATATGAGTAGAACATATAGTTGGTGCCTTATCTGCTGTAAATGTGCCCCCACATAAAAAATGTGTGCCCCCTGTCGTTTTCAAAAAAAATCGAAAAAACGATTCTTGCTGGGGTAACGTTTTTCTAGCAGGAAAATTCTAAACGAATGATCGGAGAGAGAAAAACTGTGCATGGCCAGAGAGTTTATATGTGTGCCAAAATGTGCCCCCAAAAAAAAAATCTGTGCCCCTTCAGATTTTCGAGATATTGCATTTCCTGCTGGAGTAACGTTTTGATGAATCGTGTATCTCTAAAACCATTGCATGTGCCCCTGTAAAATAAACATACACGAGTAGCTCTTAATGTGTGCCCCTTAGTGCCCCAATTAGATTTAAGAAAATATTTATAGTTTTCAAGTTATCGCGGTTTTATGAAAACCCGTAAAAACATCGCAGCGCCTAAATGAGACAAGGCACAAGTTCGCTGAAAACTGTATTCGGTCCTTCTTGACGCTAATAATAACCATACAAAGTTTCAAAACTGTTCATGCATGCGTTTTTGAATAATCTTGCTAAAAGTCAAAACGATGGTGTCATAACTTTGACGGCAAAATACAAGGAACTGGCTCAATCCCAGATGTGTAGGTGTAAACCAAAATCTTGTGCCTTTAGTCAAAAATATATGGTGAAAATATTGAGTATGGAATGTTTCGCATTAAGTAAATATAAACAAAAAACCAAAATATGTAAACAACGGCTGGTTATCCGACCAAATCTGAATGACTACTAAAAAGCGACGGATTCATACAAATCGATGACCTTCTTTACTTTACTCACTAACCGGTTCACACGTGTTGTGCCTGAGTACACTGAAGTAGAAAAGTAATCAGTAATAAAATAGTTGTTATTGGATTATGTTCTGCTAGCTGTTTCTATGACCTTACACATGATTAAGTACATTATAAATAGTAGCGTAAGTGCTATTCCAAGGTAAGCTATCTTCTCCATTCTTAATTTCATTAAAATACATCCAGTACCTAATTTATGTGTGAACGAAAGAAATACATCCATTGGCCAGGTCTTTGACCCAAAATTTGACTGGTCCCGATGTTTAATAAAAAATATAGTTCATGAATGTGTGATGAATACCTACTACTAAAAAGAGGTACTTAGCTCTTTTTTGTTTATAAATAAAAAGCCCGTATTTGTCTTTATTGTATATATTGTTAGCGGAGAATCCTGACATTGAGGGCGTGGCTGCTGAATGGCGTCACGAGACGGACGGCTGCAGCGGCGAGCTCATTGCCTCTGTCATTTAATTTTGGGCGCTTGAAGAGCTAGGACGAGTTTCAGCTAGGCGTGTGTTAGGTTACTTGTGTTTAATTAAGATCAATTTTTGTTAATTACTTGTTTGAAAGAATTATAATATTAAGCTTTATTTTGTGGTCGTTATCTTTTTTTTAAATAAAACTTGCTCACTTTGCTAATAATATATATATTTATTGATAAGCCGTAGGTTAGATAAATTAACAGTAAATTTTTCATCATTAAGGGGAATGCTCCAACCAGCCCGCGAAATTCTAAATTTCTTGCGTTTTTTGCAATTTTCAGGCCAGTGCTAGGTTGTATGTTGATTAAAATATTATTCGCGGCTGTAAGACGTATGTAGTTACAGAATTATAATCATCAAAATCACCAATACAACCCTCCAACTTCATTAAGGCGTAGGAACAAAAAAAAAAAAAACAAAAAGTCATTCCTACAGCTTTATGAACTTAGAGCGTTGTATTGATGATTTTGATGATTATAATGCTGTAACTACATATGTCTTACAGCCGCGAATAATATTTTAATCAACTTACAGCCTAGCACTGGCCTGCAAATTGCAAAAAACGTAAGAAAATTTGAATTTCGCGGGTTGGTTGGAGCTTTCACCTTAACCAAATAAATTTTGGTACCTACAGTTTTGAGAGTTGTATTTAGTGTATACCTATAGTCAACCGCACAATGATCTGTGTTGCAACAACGTGTTTCCATTTTGTACGTACCTATGAGGGATTTATAATTATTAACCAACGATTATATTAAAGCTGATTATGTAGTGTCACATAATTTTGATTTGATGGCGTTTTGGATATATAAGTGTCATTCCACAGTTAGGTGGTAATGTTGTTACGTATATGGGATAAATATGTTTATTTATATAGCCAAATAGGTACCATCAGATAATTTATGCACATTCGATGTTTAGAGTTATATCTTTATGCGGTTTACTATACTAACACACTTTATCTGAATCTATGTATAAGCAAATTACTCGTAAGAAAATTATTTATCTATGATTTCAAATTTAATATTTTTTTTTACAAAATATTATACTTATACTTAATACTGATCTGTGATTTTTTGTGATGCGAATTTACTAATTATATGTTAGACTTAGATGAAAAACTGATGTGTGATTTAAATAATAATGACTATACAACGTGCAAATAATTTCTAATATTTGTAGGCAGGAAATTTGATCTGTGATTTGATGCAATAATTACTTTAAGAATTAAAATTAAGGGAATCAAAATAATAATTTCCACATCAACAAGCTGTTTCATTAATATAATATTTTTTAATTAGCCCCCAAAACTTTTGAACACGACTGTACGGACAACAGCTTAGGTATAATACGTCCAATAAAGAAGGTCATCGATATGTATGAATCGCTCGCTTCTTAGTAGTCATTCAGATTTGGTCGGATAACCTGCCGTTGTTTACATATTTTGGTTTTTTGTTTATATTTACTTAATGAGAAACATTCCAAGCTCAATATTTTCACCATATATTTTTGACTAAAGGCACAAGATTTTGGTTTACACCTACCCATCTGGGATTGAGCCAGTTCCTTGTATTTTGCCGTCAAAGTTATGACACCATCGTTTTGACTTTTAGCAAGATTATTCAAAAACGCATGCATGAACAGTTTTGAAACTTTGTATGGTTATTATTAGCGTCAAGAAGGGCCGAATACAGTTTTCAGCGAACTTGTGCCTTGTCTCATTTAGGCGCTGCGATGTTTTTTGGGGTTTTCATAAAACCTCGATAACTTGAAAACTATAAATATTTTTCTTAAATCTATTTGGGGCACTAAGGGGCACACATTAAGAGCTACTCGTGTATGTTTATTCTACAGGGGCACATGCAATGGTTTTAGAGATATAAGATTCATCAAAACGTTACTCCAGCAGGAAATGCAATATCTCGAAAATCTGAAGGGGCACAGATTTTTCTTTGGGGGCACATTTTGGCACACATATAAGCTCTCTGGCCATGCAGTTTTTCTCTCTCCGATCATTCGTTTAGAATTTTCCTGCTAGAAAAACGTTACCCCAGCAAGAATCGTTTTTTCGATTTTTTTTCAAAACGACAGGGGGCACACATTTTTTATGTGGGGGCACATTTACAGCAGATAAGGCACCAACTATACGTTCTACTCATATAACTCTAGGAGATACTTTCTTGCTGGGGTAACGTACACCACGCTACAGCTATTCTAAGTACCGTAAAATGCTGTAACTTTGCCTGGATTTTGACGTTTTTTGTTCGTATCTCTGAACCTATTTACTATTACGGCTTCTAAAGACTTGCAGATGGAAAACAGACCTTATGCCTTGCCAGGTAGAACCCAAATCTATTTAAATCATGCCGTCGTTCAGAATTACAAGCACTCAAAGTCGTAGGTTAAGTTGTAGGTAAAAGACACAACTTTGCCTAGAAGGATATCTCAATAAATATATTGTTGATCTTTTTAGTATTTTTTTTTCCGTGTACCTACATGAGACACCGTGCTTGTCCCCAGCAGTTAGATTATTGCCATGACGGTAATATATATTTTTTTACAGCTAATAGGCAATGTTGTAGCAGGTACCAGAAACTTTTCATACAATAATGTCGGTTGACTCTAGAGTTGTCCCAAAAAAATACGGATTATTTTCTTAAACTTTTATTCACTTTGTAAAAAAATAAAACAAATTGCTAATGAAATACATAATTTGTGAAAATTTCAACTGTCTAGCTGTCGCGGTTCTTGAGATACAGCCTGGTGACAGACAGACGGAAAGACAGCGAAGTCTTAGTAATAGGGTCCCGTTTTTACCCTTTGGGTACGGAACCCTAAAAATGATCTTGGCGTATTGTCAGAGCTAGAGGTAAAAAAAAAACAAAATATTTTATTTCACATAAGCCTACATGGGCACTTATGAAACGTCAAAAGATAGGTGATAATATATAGATGATAGGAGAAGAACCGGCAATAAACTCCACGGTTACTCTTTTTCAAAATAATTGGCTTTTACAATGTTTTCAAATTGCAGTAGGTATGGGAGGACGGCGTAGGCCTGTTAACAAGTACGTAGTACTTGTTATAATTAAAATTATCTATAGATCTAAAGTCTAGGCCCACAAGGTCCTCACATCTACAAAATGTGTTTTTCATTTCAAGATTTCCCTATATACCTGTAGCGTGCCCCCTTTTTCGGCGCTCATGGTGGTCCTGCTGAAGGGAGCGTGACTACCGCCGCCGGACCACCTTCAAAGTCGATTTTCTCGAAAACTACTAAGGTACCAATTTTGTGGTTCGAGTACTAATTAGTACCAGTACTAATTATTTACCAAATATGAAAGCGATTGGCGTTGGTGGTCCGGCGGTAGTCACGGACATAAGTATCTATTGGAAGGATAAATAAAAGATAAAATGGACGTAGTTATGCAGAAACGTTCCAACCCACAAGTCACCCGAAATCGAGATAATGTGATCAAACTACCTTTTATGACACTTAGCTTCAGATTAGCAAAAAGGTTTCAAGTTTTATGTCTTGTATCAGAAAATATTTTTTTCACTTACGTTCCAACCCACGACCTTTATCAAAGAATAACTTGTGTAAATTAACCAGAACGTACTATGAGGACAGGAACATGTAATGTTTTACGAAACAGTATATTTATTTTGTTAAAACGCCACAACAACCTTGTAGCGTTTTAACAAAACCATGTTAAACCATTTTATTTTGTAACAAATGTTCCATTTATATTTGGAACGTTTTTGCAAAATTACAATAGCGAGGCATAAACGATCCAAAAATTTTGGTAGGTATGTTATGTTTCAGACCTAAATAACATAATTTGAAAACTTAAAAGGTTTCATGAATTTTGCACTATTTTATAACTACCTACATAAAAAACCTGTTTCGAAAAAAAAGTTTCAACTTTAAAGGGTTCATTTTTAATACGCTGTAATTAGCTTCATCCTTAACTGTTTGCATACACAACCACTAAAAATAAATATTTATAACACGAAAAGAAAAAGTTTATTTTCTTTGTAGTTATTTACCAATAAAATATTACTTGAAACTTTTAATATCATAGACAAAAGAAAAGAATACTAATGACATTAATCCGAAGTTATGCACAACCGTTGCGTTTTATAAAAGGCAATTGTGGCTCTACAACAGTGGCATCCATAGTGCTTCAGATGACATTGATGACATTGCTTCAGATGTCATTGTTGTATGATTCTATCTGGCGGGCCCCAACGAGATTTATCAACAGGTGATAGCTTTTCATAAAGACATTATTTTGTACCTAAAGAAAATAAATAAGATATATTTTGTACCTCGACAGTTTTTCATTGAATTTCGCCGAATAGTTCTCGGAGCTTGATACTATTTTGTACCTTATAAATCCAAAATTTCGACTTTCTGTGAGCTATACTTCAAAAGATATTCGTTGTTTAAACAAACGTCCAGCCAGCGGGCCCTTTTATAAATACTACCTACTCTTTTTCATCATACAATTGTGTTAGGAGCTTGAAGCTATTTTGTACCCTACAAATCCAAAATTTTGTCTTTCTGTGAGCTATACTTCAGAAGATACTTATTCATTATTTAAACAAAGGTCCAGCCAGCGGGCCCTTTTATAAATACTACTCTTTTACATCACACAATTACAATTTAGATCATACATTTTTATAAAATATAATATTAACATATTAAATTCTATAAAATTTAGATCATAAATCTTATAAAATATAATATTAACATATTATAATTTATAAAATTTATGATCTAAATTATGTTCCAAAAAGTATTTTAACTTTAACAAGTTTAAAATACTTTTTGGAACGTATTTGCCAAATGATTTGGAATGATCGTTCATACAAAAAATAATTTTGCAAAAATGTTCCAATACCATTTTTCCTAATAACCTACCGTTTTAACGTAAATATTCAAAAAAATAGTACATGATTATGTAATGATTGTATTTTAGTACAATAAAACCTACAGTGTTCGCCTGTACTAGTTACGGCAAAAAAGTGTACCACTGAAACACTAAATTGCGTTTTTCTCAAATTGTAGTCATTGTGGAATGGAACGTTTTCGCATAACTACGTCCAAATATAAAAACCTACTAAAAGGTACGATTGCCATTACAAACACTAATAAAGAGGTAACTTATAGTCACTGCAGACCCACCGTACCCCTAGTACTTACCTTATTGTTGATAGTACATTATCTGAACCGCTGCGAATCCGGCGACTTGCTCATGAGGGTCAACCCAACCGTCAAGCGATGTTTTCCTAGAAGAGCGGTGGCCGTCACATAATGGCAGCAATGAGCAGGAAACCCTAGCCACATGAACACTAAGTGAAAACGAAGTAGGAACGCGGGCAGGCGATACGGATGACACGATGCGTCCGGGTGGGAGTAGACAGTGACCTAGCTTAAGTAGGCGGTTAAATCTTCTAGCTGTCACTATGTGTACCTAATTATTGGCTATACATTTATGGAAGGACAATGTGCATTTGGATTGAGTGATCTTTTTTTATTTCGTGACAAAATCTGATTATACATTTAGTCAAAAATAGTCAAAACTCATAGCCCAAAGTAAAAAATTTGTCACTCTCAAGGATCTTTAGTTATCGCCGAAAATGTGGATCACTCAATTCAGACGTTTTGCAAAAACGGCTATGAGCTAAATCTCAACAAAAACTTACTCTACTGACTAAATTTATATCTCAAAAATTTGTCAAAAATTTGTCACAACATTTTTTAAGCCCATCAAAGCATTTAAAGCTTCTTCCAGGTATCTTTGGGCAGTATCATTGGATCACTCAGTACAGACACCATTTTGTCTGAGAGATCGTTGTAATAAGGTTTCGGATGAATTTTTCTATAGATCTATTGTTTATCCTAAAATGTACATGTTCCGAATATATTTGTACAATAAATATCATAACACAAATACCTTTTGTTAAAAATTTATGAGTGACTCAATGTTTTTGAATTTGCTGAACTGAGTGATCCATAAGAATGTCTTATAGCTAAGTACCTGTTTCGTATTGATTTACACAAACTACGATTAATTTTTGTACAACTTTGTGACTAAAGTTTTACACAAAAATAATTTACATATACAGCTTAATTTACGAGATATTACATTTTAAATTATATTGTTAGGGAAAAGTGCAGTAGGGTGACCATATAATATGAGATCATCGGTAATATAAATGATACAGTAAGTACCTACCTATATAATCGTCAGTTGTAATATCAATTAATGTAATCAGCACCCTAATTGCGTAACACACTATCAATCGGAATCTGAATCATTTTGAAGTAAATTGCTAATCCATTGCTTATTGCTTACGAAATAACAGTCGATTGTTGCTGTAACCTTTTTTTTTTTTTTTTTTTTTTTGAGGATGGGAAATCATCAAATGACTCCTCCCGCTCTGGGTGGAGCGGAAGGGAGTGTCAGACTCTTACTGACTAAAACCCACCCGTGTTCCTTCCTTAGCCCTTTATGTTCCGGGCCAGCGGTAACCCTTTCGGACAATCCCGCTGACCCGGCAGGCTTCGGCCCTAAGGGGCCCCTCCTCGATGCTGACATCTCTTTGAGGCGCGCGTGGAACACGTACGCGCCGTCCGGCACGGGCCTGGTCCTGATCGGGCGGTGAGCTACCCATTACTCTCCGCCCGCAGGCCCGCGCCTACGGTGGCCGGGAGTCGTCACGCGGCTCCCGACGCCCGGAGCGTCTCCCGCGGCGGCTGGGACGGGAGGCTCTCTCCCTGAGCCGTTCCGCCACCTCCTTCGCTAGCATGACTGCTTCGCAGAAGGACCAAGCCACAAAGAAATTATAACTTTACTAGATTCTGATCATTGCGGGCAAAGGATAACTATTCAAAACCTAAACAAAAAAGTGGCTAAAAAGGATATCACTGTTAACCCCAAAACTGCAAGTCGCTTGGAGGCTTTTAAAGGTAAACTCATTAATAAACTACCAGTTTTATCTAATCATGCTGATCCTAATCAACTTTATGATAATTTTTTTAATGTATACTGTAAACAATTTGATTCCACCTTTATTCCCAAGACTATCTCAGTTAATAGCAATGCATCGTTCAGTGATTGGGCTACCATTGGTATTCATAAAAGTAGAACACGGCTTTATGAATTGTACAATGAAAGGACTTATATTAACACTGATGAATTTAATTTGTATGTTAGAAATTATTCAAAATTATTTAAAAAAGTTTGTTATATGGCCAAGTCACGCTATTTGGGTTCAAAGATTAAAAACAGCAGTAATGTAATTAAAACGACTTGGAATATTATTAATAGTGAAACGGGAAGATCTAGTAACCGAAATACTGACTACAGCCTGTCTATTAATGACAACATAATAAAATCAGACTCACAAGTCGCCGAGGCATTTGAAAATTTCTTTTCAGATATTCCCGTTTCAACTACTAAATCACTAAACTCATCACCTTCTGTTGCTGAGTCTTTGCTTAAGGACAATGTTAATGGTTGCGATTCGGAATTTAATTTTGAATATATTACCTGTAGAGATATAATTAAAACCTTTCACACTTTAAATGTAAAAAAGACTGCAGATCTGTGGGGTAATTCTGTAGAAGTAGCTAAGTCTATTATTGACATTGTGGCACCTACTCTAGCTCTTATCTTTAATAGTTGTATTGACAATGGGGAGTTTCCTGACCTTATGAAAAATAGTAAAATAATACCTTTGTTTAAATCAGGTAGTACATCAGACCCCACAAATTATAGACCTATTTCTGTACTACCTACCTTTAGTAAAATTTTTGAGAAATTAATTTTAGACCAAATGCAAAGATTTTTTAATAAACATAAATTATTACATAGCAAACAGTTCGGTTTTACAAGGGGTCGTTCAACTACTGATGCCGGTGTTGAACTTTTAGGACATATTTATAATGCATGGGAAGATAAATGCGATGCCTTGGGCATCTTTTGTGATTTGTCCAAGGCATTCGATTGCGTTCTTCACGAAACGTTAATCAGGAAACTCCGCCACTACGGGATCCGAAACACTGCTCTGGATCTTCTTACTTCATACTTGAGTAAAAGGATTCAGAGCGTTGACGTTAATGGAAAAAGATCACCCGGATCTATAGTAACAATGGGAGTCCCACAGGGCTCAATTCTTGGTCCTTTCTTGTTTCTTATATATATTAATGACTTGCCGTACCTCATAAAGGATAATCATGATATAGTGTTGTTTGCAGATGACACTTCTCTTTTGTTTAAACTTAAACGTCAGCAGTTGGTTACTGACGATGTAAATAGCGCGATCTCGAAAGTAGTCCACTGGTTCAATGTTAATAATTTGCTTTTAAACGAGAAAAAAACCAAATGCATTAAGTTTACGCTACCCCACGTTAGGCAGGTGAAAACTAATGTGTTGATAAAGGGCGAGGAATTGAATCCTGAAGACAACACAGTATTCTTGGGCATAACTTTGGATGCTAAGCTTCAGTGGGGTCCACATATAGATAAATTGTCAAAAAAGCTAAGTTCCGCAGCATATGCTGTTAGAAAAATTCGTAATTTAACTGATATAGAGACTGCCCGTTTAGTGTACTTTAGCTATTTTCATAGTGTAATGTCGTACGGTATTCTATTGTGGGGAAATGCCGCCGATATTCAGACTATCTTTGTTTTACAGAAGCGAGCTGTTCGATCAATTTATAAATTAAGTCCGAGACACTCTCTCAGAGACAAATTTAAAGAGATTAATGTAATGACTGTGCCTTCTCAGTATATTTATGAAAATCTTTTATATGCCCATAAAAACATAAAATTGTTTAAAAAATACAGTGATATCCATAATATAAATACTAGAAATAAACACAAATTTGTTGTACCTACAACAAGGCTCAAAAAAATAGGTGGCTCGTTCAGATGCCAATGTATACGCTTTTATAATAAGCTACCAAGCCACGTTCAAGATCTAAGCCTCAATAAATTCAAATCATTCATTAAACGTAAGTTGTGCCAGAAAGCCTTTTATACCGTTAAAGATTATATTGAGGACAAAAAGGCTTGGGATTGAGCTGCTTCAAATTTCTGCATTTTGAATGACTTTTTTTTTTTTATATACACATTGACATTAATGATTTTTTTTAAACAATGACATTTACTTACTTTGTAAAGTATTATATATATAATTTTTTTTTTACATTGTGATTTGTGAATGTGAAGACGATGTGGGTCATTTTATTAATTTTTTATGTTTTATTTTCTCTCTGTTCTATTACTTGTTTTTTTTTTTTTCTCTCATGGTCTGGCAGTTTGAGTAATTTATGTGGCCTACCCAAATGTCCTTTCTTTGGTATTGTTCGTCGAATCGTTGAGCTCCTTAAGTCTTGAGTTGAGCTGCACGATTTCTGACAAATGCGTGCACTGACTGGACAGGTCCTCTCAATCTGTGTGGTTCTTTCCTCAAAAGACCATCTCAGACATCGATCTACATGGTCTTCATATAACCTGACCAAGATTATGTCTGGACTTTAAAAGAGACTGTGACCTCTGAGTTTGTTTCGGCCTTTCTTCTCAGAGTAGTCAGATAGGAAACGCCGACCTCATCTAGTTTAAAAAAAACATGATTGACGTGTAAAAGTGTTTGTACAAACCTACTTACAAAAATAAAATCATTTATCATTTATCATTATAACAGTAAACTTTATTATTTATTTATTTCCGAATTTTTTATTTGTCGTCTTAACAATTAAACTATGTTTCTATCATTGCATCTGTTTTATTCATAACGAAGAAGTTTTTCCTTGAATTAATTAAAAGGTAGAGTTTATTCTAAACTACACCTTAGTACTAGTGAAGTAACTCCTACAATAAACGTGTGATATACGTTAAGCTAAATTGTATTATTCTATAAGTTACGTTATAGTAACACGATATTTAAAAAAAAATAACGTGACCACCATGTCATCTTCGAAACTACAATAGTAGGCTTCATTGTGGTTTCTTTCAGATAACAACATTTTAAGAGAAAATGCTCTAAACAGCATTGCATTGCAATAGGATGAAAACAAAAACTTACAACTCTTTTTGTGAATAGAATTTAGTTTTTTGCCTCTCCTGTAAAGTCAAGTTAAGTCCTGGTTACATTAATTGATATTACAACTGACGATTATATAGGTAGGTACTTACTGTATCATTTATATTACCGATGATCTCATATTATATGGTCACCCTACTGCACTTTTCCCTAACAATATAATTAAAAATGTAATATCTCGTAAATTAAGCTGTATATGTAAATTATTTTTATGTAAAACTTTAGTCACAAAGTTGTACAAAAATTAATCGCAGTTTGTGTAAATCAATACGAAACAGGTACTTAGCTATAAGACATTCTTATGGATCACTCAGTTCAGCAAATTCAAAAACATTGAGTCACTCATAAATTTTTAACAAAAGGTATTTGTGTTATGATATTTATTGTACAAATATATTTGGAACATGTACATTTTAGGATAAACAATAGATCTATAGAAAAATTCATCCGAAACCTTATTACAACGATCTCTCAGACAAAATGGTGTCTGTACTGAGTGATCCAATGATACTGTCCAAAGATACCTGGAAGAAGCTTTAAATGCCTTGATGGGCTTAAAAAATGTTGTGACAAATTTTTGACAAATTTTTGAGATATAAATTTAGTCAGTAGAGTAAGTTTTTGTTGAGATTTAGCTCATAGCCGTTTTTGCAAAATGTCTGAATTGAGTGATCCACATTTTCGGCAATAACTGAAGATCCTTGAGAGTGACAAATTTTTTACTTTGGGCTATGAGTTTTGACTATTTTTGACTAAATGTACAATCAGATTTTGTCACGAAATAAAAAAAGATCACTCAATCCAAATGCACATATCTTCGCGAAACTGCGAAACTGTGTCTGTCTAAGAGACATTCTGCGAAAGAAGCATTGTGAGAAAGCCACCTTTTGAGAATGAGTCATTCTGCGAAAGCGACATTGTGAGAAAGAGACATTTTACGACTAGTAGACATTTTGCGAAAGAGACATTTTGTTTAAATTTTCTTATGTCTTGTCGCTAAACCTAAACACAACATTTGTCATTGGCGCCAAACAAGTAGCCAAATTCTGGGCCGAGTACATTTAGATTGCTATCGACACGCTAAGAAGAAGAAGGCGCCGATTCCCTTGTTCAGTGCATCTTTTGCTTTCTATTTCATTAAGAAAAGGAGAGAAGATAAATATTAGTTTAGTCCTGTCAAATTAGTCAGCGCCTGACGTAAATTGAGGTATGTTGAGTAGCCAATTTTTTTAATCTCGTCTAAGCTTGTCTATGGAGAATCTTAATACACTTTGCTACTGTCTCATTAGCAGCAATGTTTGAATTAGAAATTTAAGGCCCCCCCCACATTAGGCGTGCGCCGGGCGCGAGCGTTCCTCGGGCGTGTGACCGACGTGTGCCGCGCAGTGAAATTGACTACGCGGCACGCACGTCGGTCACACGCTCAAGGAACGCTCGCGCCTGGCGCACGCCTAATGTGGGGGGGGGCCTTAGAGTTACATTGTCAGTGCAGGACTGCAGAGTAAGATTTTGTTTGTTTTTTTTTTAATTATCATTATTTTCTTTTCTTTTCTTTCTGTGTTTTTAATTAGCTAAGTGATGTCAAATATTAATTAAAAATAATATCAACAGTCACTAGTTTTTACTTATTAAAAAAAATCCTGCTGTGTGGTCACCTCTATATTAGTATTTCTTCCCAGGAATTCGATTATTATCACACTAATATTATAAAGGCGAAAGTTTGTGAGTGTGTGTGTGAGTGTGTGTGTGTGTGTTTATATGTTTGTTACTTCTTCACGCTCAAACGGCTGGACCAATTTGGATAAAATTTGGTATGGAGGTAGCTGATAACCTGGATAAACATATAGGCTACTTTTTATCCCGATATTCCCACGGGATCGACACTTACGCGGGTGAAACCGCGTGGCGCAGCTAGTTTAAAATAAAACGGTAACTATTTTGATACTGTTTAGTAAGGTAATCGTTAGTAAAAATTTTTACTAAAGGTCTATCCTTTAGTAAAAATTTTTACTAACGATATATTATATTATATTATATTATATTATATTATATTATATTTAAAAAACGGATAAAAAATATCCTATGTCCGTTTCCTAGTTCTAAGCTACCTCCCCAACAATTTTCAGCCAAAACGGCTCAGCCGTTCTTGAGTTATAAATAGTATAACTAATACGACTTTCTTTTATATATATTTCTAAGTACCTCCCCACGAATTTTTAGCCAAATCGGTTCAACCGTTCTTGAGTTATAGATAGTGCAACTAACACGACTTTCCATTATATATATAGATTAGTATCAACAAACAGCCACTAGAAATTCTACTTTGTGGTCACCTCTTCTTAGTATTTCTTCCCAGGAAATCGATTATTATTTAAAATAAAACGGTAACTATTTTGATACTGTTTAGTAAGGTAATCGTTAGTAAAAATTTTTACTAAAGGATAGACTGTAGCATTCGTCAATTTAACTTCCGAATGCTACGTAAATTGATTTTTCTTTTAATAAACATTTCAATTGAGGGACCACCTTAAATCGATTGTAACTTTTGAATGGCTTCTTTTACAAACTAGAGGTTGAATTCACAATCGTTCGAGTACTTTTACTAACGCTAGACCCAAGTAAATTTCAAATTCCATTGTGGTCTCCACTCAAGGTGAACCTTATGGTGATCGGTTGAGGGACCACCTTCCGCATGCTAGTTCTGTCTATTCTGTGAAAAGGAAGGGGTGATATTCATAAAATTAGTTTTACAAATCTTTTACTAAGAGTAGTCATTTATAGCAGTTATAAATTTTAACTAGATTTTGAGATATGGATGCTTGTCAGTCACGACTGAGGGACCACCTTTAACCGATTGTATCTTTTGAGTGGCTACTTTTACAAATTAGAGGCTGAATTTACAATTGTTTGAGAGCTTTTACTAAAAGCTGATGCATTCAAAAGCTCAAAATCAAATGTGGTCCCTCAATGGGAACGCAAACTAACACAAATACCTTTTGTTAAAAATTTATGAGTGACTCAATGTTTTTGAATTTGCTGAACTGAGTGATCCATAAGAATGTCTTATAGCTAAGTACCTGTTTCGTATTGCTTTACACAAACTACGATTAATTTTTGTACAACTTTGTGACTAAAGTTTTACATAAAAATAATTTACATATACAGCTTAATTTACGAGATATTACATTTTTAATTATATTGTTAGGGAAAAGTGCAGTAGGGTGACCATATAATATGAGATCATCGGTAATATAAATGATACAGTAAGTACCTACCTATATAATCGTCAGTTGTAATATCAATTAATGTAATCAGCACCCTAATTGCGTAACACACTATCAATCGGAATCTGAATCATTTTGAAGTAAATTGCTAATCCATTGCTTATTGCTTACGAAATAACAGTCGATTGTTGCTGTAACCTAACGTACGTTTTCGAGACAATTTTAATAAACAGCTTTTCAAGCGCAGTTAGCACTAAAACCTGCTTAAATCAATCTTGCGCGGCACCTGAAATAACTAGAAATGTTGTACCTATTTCTGCCATTGAATCTGCAAATAATAATTATCTGTATTTGGCATTAACAGTCTCGAAGAAGCAATTTTTTTTAGCTACGAGGGGATTTGTTTTTCATGTAATAGTAATGCTATGGTGGTTATAAACTTTCTAGTGTTATTTTCATGGATTTGAATGAAACAAAACTGGTAACGTTACAAGATGTGCACGAAATAATTTTAATAAAAAGTAGATCGTACAGGTTAGGGCGCGTACACATAGCGATCCGTTGAACAGGTCCGTTATTTGATTGCGTATGTAGTTGTATGAGCCAGTTCACACACAATACAGCATTCCCGATCCAGTAAAAAAGAAAAAGAGATGAGATAAGATCCGTTAAAAAGGATCCTGTAAAAACGGACGTTCTATGTGTACGCGCCCTTACTTGGAGGTATTGAATTTCTTCCTTCTCAATATCCTGACGGTAGCGCATGGTGTAAACGGACGAATAGTTTGCTATGACGATAATTTGGCTAAAACTTATGATAGCAAAAATGAACCACTTTATTTACATAAATACACTTATTTAGGCAGCTTATGATTTATAAATAACATGGTATTTCCTTTCTAGATTAGGCTGGCCGCATACGTCCGATTCGGAGACCCCGAATTTCATTTCATACAAAATTTTCTCCTTAGCGCACACGTACCTACTTATATTTTCCGTCAGGGTTTCCGAACGTTTTCTAGATTTCACTGTCATTTTGTTAAGTATTTATTTGATTTGGTTTTCGTAAATTTTACTTACCTAGGTAAGTACTGTTGATCTGACATTTTTACAAAGAATTTTTTTTACATAAATTGTTTATTTTGCTATTATTAATTCCAAAGATATTCTAATAAGTAATGTCGTGTTAGCTTATAAGTTAGGTAGGTATACTGAAAACAATATTTTTTTTTACGAAAGCTGAAAGCTGTTTTTGTTAATCGTTTTTAATAACTATAACAATATAAAAAAAATTCGGAAATAAATAAATAATAAAGTTTACTGTTAGTAAACTTTATTATTTACAACATAAAAAAAAAAATAACAAAAAACATAATTGAAATATAATTAACAAAAAACATAAATGCAAAGTTATTGGATGATTAGTTAAAAATCTAATCTTCCTATGATTTGATTTTTAACTAATCATCCAATAACTTTGCATTTATGTTTTTTGTTAATTATATTTCTGTACCTATGTGGTGTACATTAAAGACTATTATTAAACAACCAAACAAATAAATAAATAATAAAGTTTTTTTTTTTCCTGTGGCAACACTACAGCTAACAGCTGTTAAAAACTTGTTCTCGTAATTTTAATCTTAAATATTAAATTTCGTTTGTTTTTTTAGGCCTATTACCAATTACTCCTCAAGTAAATAGGATAATAATGTGTATTTTGTGTTAGATTCACATAACTAGTGCAAATAATTGTAAATATTTCAATGTGAATCAGTGACAGTTGCCGGCACAAGTGAATTTTGCATTGTCATCTCGATATCAGGTACAATACTCTATATTCTGCTTGGTATTAGTTTGTTTACGTACTACAATTTCAACAGCAATTAGTTTGTTCATTTTTAGTAAGGCTACTTATTGATGCCAATGACCTTTGAACGTAAACATAACCTTACTTTGGTTTGGTGACAGAACTCCTTAGAATTGCATCTAAATTTCATTTTCCCCTTAAAACTAATCATCTTCTCAACTGCTGCCACAACTACCTTCTCTCTTCTAATTTCTTGTCGCTTCCTTACTAGTTTTTATCATGATTATGACTCGCAGCGCCCGTGCTCGCCTCGGAGAGTCCAAACTCAATGAGGCTTTGAGCGCCTTAAAGGCGTCAAAGGAGTCCTGTGACCAACTAATTAAGGAAATAGAAGACAATGAAAGGGTGCTCTTTGATGCCCACGACAAGAATAGGAAGTTAAAACTTGAAATGGCTCAGATATATACTCAATACACTGATGCCATAGAAGAACGGGATAGACTTCAACTTATTGTGGACGGGTTCAGCCAGTGTAGCACAGAGTATGAACAAGCTCTTAGTCAAAAACATACATTACAACAGCAGCTACATGAGGCTCAAAGTCAAATAACACAACTTGAGACAACCAATCTTAACATCACCGCCTCGCTGAACCAAAGTCTGTTCAATGAATTGATGCCTATTGCCCCGTCAATGGTTTCTGCCATAAATCCCACATACACTATTGATTTGACAGCTGATGATGAATCAAAATCATATAATTCAGTGAGGGTAGTAACCAGTAAAAATAAACTTAAAAAATACATTAAAATTAATAAATACATTGTCAAAACACAAAAAATGGTAAAAAGACAAAAGTTCTTTATCAAAAACGTTAAATTGAATAGAGAAAGGTTGAATTTACTCAAACAATTAGACATGTATTCTTATAATTTGGAGCAGAGTACTAGGAAGTACAAAATTGACACAGAAACCTTGCAATCTGAACTTGACCATCTACAGGAGAAACTTAGTTCAATGACCAACAAATATAATACCTCTGAAGACCTAATGAGGGAATATGTGTTAGCAATGAATGAGCTAGTAAACTCACAAAAAAACAACTGTGAGCATTGTCAGACACCATCTAATGTGCTTACACCGGACCATTCATTGTCAACTTGCAATACCACCTTACTGCAGCCCTGTGTTGATTTGGTAATTCCTTCTATTAATAGTTCGTATAAACATTGTAAACAAACTTTAAATAATGATATTGTATTATTTTGTGATGAGATTGGTAAGGACTTAGGTCACTTATTGACAGATGAATATCCAGGACACTCAATAGTAAATTACTGTATGCCTGGTTGTTCTTTGTTTCATATTATGAAAGAAATTATTAAATGTAACTTTACCCAGGATACAACTTTATTAATTTTTATGGGTAATAGGGGAAATCTAAACAAAGGAGAACTGCTCCAGTATCATAGAACTTTATGCAACCTTAGTTTAAGAAAAGTTGTGTTGTTTACATTTCCTTATAGTAACAGTTTGCCACAGGAAGAAAATAGCTTAAGATTTGAATTGAATATGACATTACATAACTTGACATTTAATAATAACATGTTCCATTTAGTTGATATTAACAATTATGTTAGTAATAATTTTTATTTGACAAAAGATAGATATAACAATGTTATGTACAATGTTATGATTTGGCTAATCAACTTGCTTCTTTTGAGCAATGCAACAATATTATAAATACTTCTGCCAATAATTTGGTCACTATTAATGACATTGTTAATAATTTAAATTAGAAATTAAGACAATAGAGGCAACCTCTAGCTATAATAGTAAAAATAACTCAAAAAAAAAGTTAAACTCAGTAAATAGTATCAACCTAGTGCATCAAAATATTCAAGGATTTATGAACAAAGATTTAGAAGTAGAATTATTTATGAATTTTAATAGTATTGACATTCTTTGTATAACAGAACATTGGCTGAAAAGCCACCAGTTCTTGTTCAATTTTAATAATCACCAGGTTGGTAGTTCGTTTAGCAGAATAAATGCTATACACGGTGGCTCATTAATTTTAGTAAGTAACCAGCTTAAATTTAAAGATCGTAAAGATATTGTGAGCCTATCTGTTGAGCGTACAGTTGAAATTGCCTGTATAGAATTGGAGCACTCTATTGTATTAAGCGTGTATAGACCCCCTTCAGGATTGTATGACTGCTTTGAAAAAGTAATGGATGAAGTGTTACACAGGATTTGTAACTCAAACAAGTCCGTTATCATTTGTGGTGATTTTAATGTCAATTTATTAGAAAACTCAGGTTCTTGTAGTAAAATTTTAAGTCTGTTTCAGTCCTACAATCTTCTAAACCTATTTTTGGAGCCAACAAGAATAACCCCTACTAGTGCCACATGCCACATAATATTTATACAGACATTATACCAAGCCACAAAGAAATTATAACTTTACTAGATTCTGATCATTGCGGGCAAAGGATAACTATTCAAAACCTAAACAAAAAAGTGGCTAAAAAGGATATCACTGTTAACCCCAAAACTGCAAGTCGCTTGGAGGCTTTTAAAGGTAAACTCATTAATAAACTACCAGTTTTATCTAATCATGCTGATCCTAATCAACTTTATGATAATTTTTTTAATGTATACTGTAAACAATTTGATTCCACCTTTATTCCCAAGACTATCTCAGTTAATAGCAATGCATCGTTCAGTGATTGGGCTACCATTGGTATTCATAAAAGTAGAACACGGCTTTATGAATTGTACAATGAAAGGACTTATATTAACACTGATGAATTTAATTTGTATGTTAGAAATTATTCAAAATTATTTAAAAAAGTTTGTTATATGGCCAAGTCACGCTATTTGGGTTCAAAGATTAAAAACAGCAGTAATGTAATTAAAACGACTTGGAATATTATTAATAGTGAAACGGGAAGATCTAGTAACCGAAATACTGACTACAGCCTGTCTATTAATGACAACATAATAAAATCAGACTCACAAGTCGCCGAGGCATTTGAAAATTTCTTTTCAGATATTCCCGTTTCAACTACTAAATCACTAAACTCATCACCTTCTGTTGCTGAGTCTTTGCTTAAGGACAATGTTAATGGTTGCGATTCGGAATTTAATTTTGAATATATTACCTGTAGAGATATAATTAAAACCTTTCACACTTTAAATGTAAAAAAGACTGCAGATCTGTGGGGTAATTCTGTAGAAGTAGCTAAGTCTATTATTGACATTGTGGCACCTACTCTAGCTCTTATCTTTAATAGTTGTATTGACAATGGGGAGTTTCCTGACCTTATGAAAAATAGTAAAATAATACCTTTGTTTAAATCAGGTAGTACATCAGACCCCACAAATTATAGACCTATTTCTGTACTACCTACCTTTAGTAAAATTTTTGAGAAATTAATTTTAGACCAAATGCAAAGATTTTTTAATAAACATAAATTATTACATAGCAAACAGTTCGGTTTTACAAGGGGTCGTTCAACTACTGATGCCGGTGTTGAACTTTTAGGACATATTTATAATGCATGGGAAGATAAATGCGATGCCTTGGGCATCTTTTGTGATTTGTCCAAGGCATTCGATTGCGTTCTTCACGAAACGTTAATCAGGAAACTCCGCCACTACGGGATCCGAAACACTGCTCTGGATCTTCTTACTTCATACTTGAGTAAAAGGATTCAGAGCGTTGACGTTAATGGAAAAAGATCACCCGGATCTATAGTAACAATGGGAGTCCCACAGGGCTCAATTCTTGGTCCTTTCTTGTTTCTTATATATATTAATGACTTGCCGTACCTCATAAAGGATAATCATGATATAGTGTTGTTTGCAGATGACACTTCTCTTTTGTTTAAACTTAAACGTCAGCAGTTGGTTACTGACGATGTAAATAGCGCGATCTCGAAAGTAGTCCACTGGTTCAATGTTAATAATTTGCTTTTAAACGAGAAAAAAACCAAATGCATTAAGTTTACGCTACCCCACGTTAGGCAGGTGAAAACTAATGTGTTGATAAAGGGCGAGGAATTGAATCCTGAAGACAACACAGTATTCTTGGGCATAACTTTGGATGCTAAGCTTCAGTGGGGTCCACATATAGATAAATTGTCAAAAAAGCTAAGTTCCGCAGCATATGCTGTTAGAAAAATTCGTAATTTAACTGATAGAGACTGCCCGTTTAGTGTACTTTAGCTATTTTCATAGTGTAATGTCGTACGGTATTCTATTGTGGGGAAATGCCGCCGATATTCAGACTATCTTTGTTTTACAGAAGCGAGCTGTTCGATCAATTTATAAATTAAGTCCGAGACACTCTCTCAGAGACAAATTTAAAGAGATTAATGTAATGACTGTGCCTTCTCAGTATATTTATGAAAATCTTTTATATGCCCATAAAAACATAAAATTGTTTAAAAAATACAGTGATATCCATAATATAAATACTAGAAATAAACACAAATTAGTTGTAACCAACAACGAGGCTCAAAAAAATAGGTGGCTCGTTCAGATGCCAATGTATACGCTTTTATAATAAGCTACCAAGCCACGTTCAAGATCTAAGCCTCAATAAATTCAAATCATTCATTAAACGTAAGTTGTGCCAGAAAGCCTTTTATACCGTTAAAGATTATATTGAGGACAAAAAGGCTTGGGATTGAGCTGCTTCAAATTTCTGCATTTTGAATGACTTTTTTTTTTTTATATACACATTGACATTAATGATTTTTTTTAAACAATGACATTTACTTACTTTGTAAAGTATTATATATATAATTTTTTTTTTACATTGTGATTTGTGAATGTGAAGACGATGTGGGTCATTTTATTAATTTTTTATGTTTTATTTTCTCTCTGTTCTATTACTTGTTTTTTTTTTTTTCTCTCATGGTCCGGCAGTTTGAGTAATTTATGTGGCCTACCCAAATGTCCTTTCTTTGGTATTGTTCGTCGAATCGTTGAGCTCCTTAAGTCTTGAGTTGAGCTGCACGATTTCTGACAAATGCGTGCACTGACTGGACAGGTCCTCTCAATCTGTGTGGTTCTTTCCTCAAAAGACCATCTCAGACATCGATCTACATGGTCTTCATATAACCTGACCAAGATTATGTCTGGACTTTAAAAGAGACTGTGACCTCTGAGTTTGTTTCGGCCTTTCTTCTCAGAGTAGTCAGATAGGAAACGCCGACCTCATCTAGTTTAAAAAAAACATGATTGACGTGTAAAAGTGTTTGTACAAACCTACTTACAAAAATAAAATCATTTATCATTTATCATTATAACAGTAAACTTTATTATTTATTTATTTCCGAATTTTTTATTTGTCGTCTTAACAATTAAACTATGTTTCTATCATTGCATCTGTTTTATTCATAACGAAGAAGTTTTTCCTTGAATTAATTAAAAGGTAGAGTTTATTCTAAACTAGACCTTAGTACTAGTGAAGTAACTCCTACAATAAACGTGTGATATACGTTAAGCTAAATTGTATTATTCTATAAGTTACGTTATAGTAACACGATATTTAAAAAAAAATAACGTGACCACCATGTCATCTTCGAAACTACAATAGTAGGCTTCATTGTGGTTTCTTTCAGATAACAACATTTTAAGAGAAAATGCTCTAAACAGCATTGCATTGCAATAGGATGAAAACAAAAACTTACAACTCTTTTTGTGAATAGAATTTAGTTTTTTGCCTCTCCTGTAAAGTCAAGTTAAGTCCTGGTTACATTAATTGATATTACAACTGACGATTATATAGGTAGGTACTTACTGTATCATTTATATTACCGATGATCTCATATTATATGGTCACCCTACTGCACTTTTCCCTAACAATATAATTAAAAATGTAATATCTCGTAAATTAAGCTGTATATGTAAATTATTTTTATGTAAAACTTTAGTCACAAAGTTGTACAAAAATTAATCGCAGTTTGTGTAAATCAATACGAAACAGGTACTTAGCTATAAGACATTCTTATGGATCACTCAGTTCAGCAAATTCAAAAACATTGAGTCACTCATAAATTTTTAACAAAAGGTATTTGTGTTATGATATTTATTGTACAAATATATTTGGAACATGTACATTTTAGGATAAACAATAGATCTATAGAAAAATTCATCCGAAACCTTATTACAACGATCTCTCAGACAAAATGGTGTCTGTACTGAGTGATCCAATGATACTGTCCAAAGATACCTGGAAGAAGCTTTAAATGCCTTGATGGGCTTAAAAAATGTTGTGACAAATTTTTGACAAATTTTTGAGATATAAATTTAGTCAGTAGAGTAAGTTTTTGTTGAGATTTAGCTCATAGCCGTTTTTGCAAAATGTCTGAATTGAGTGATCCACATTTTCGGCAATAACTGAAGATCCTTGAGAGTGACAAATTTTTTACTTTGGGCTATGAGTTTTGACTATTTTTGACTAAATGTACAATCAGATTTTGTCACGAAATAAAAAAAGATCACTCAATCCAAATGCACATATCTTCGCGAAACTGCGAAACTGTGTCTGTCTAAGAGACATTCTGCGAAAGAAGCATTGTGAGAAAGCCACCTTTTGAGAATGAGTCATTCTGCGAAAGCGACATTGTGAGAAAGAGACATTTTACGACTAGTAGACATTTTGCGAAAGAGACATTTTGTTTAAATTTTCTTATGCCTAGTCGCTAAACCTAAACACAACATTTGTCATTGGCGCCAAACAAGTAGCCAAATTCTGGGCCGAGTACATTTAGATTGCTATCGACACGCTAAGAAGAAGAAGGCGCCGATTCCCTTGTTCAGTGCATCTTTTGCTTTCTATTTCATTAAGAAAAGGAGAGAAGATAAATATTAGTTTAGTCCTGTCAAATTAGTCAGCGCCTGACGTAAATTGAGGTATGTTGAGTAGCCAATTTTTTTAATCTCGTCTAAGCTTGTCTATGGAGAATCTTAATACACTTTGCTACTGTCTCATTAGCAGCAATGTTTGAATTAGAAATTTAAGGCCCCCCCCACATTAGGCGTGCGCCGGGCGCGAGCGTTCCTCGGGCGTGTGACCGACGTGTGCCGCGCAGTGAAATTGACTACGCGGCACGCACGTCGGTCACACGCTCAAGGAACGCTCGCGCCTGGCGCACGCCTAATGTGGGGGGGGGCCTTAGAGTTACATTGTCAGTGCAGGACTGCAGAGTAAGATTTTGTTTGTTTTTTTTTTAATTATCATTATTTTCTTTTCTTTTCTTTCTGTGTTTTTAATTAGCTAAGTGATGTCAAATATTAATTAAAAATAATATCAACAGTCACTAGTTTTTACTTATTAAAAAAAATCCTGCTGTGTGGTCACCTCTATATTAGTATTTCTTCCCAGGAATTCGATTATTATCACACTAATATTATAAAGGCGAAAGTTTGTGAGTGTGTGTGTGAGTGTGTGTGTGTGTGTTTATATGTTTGTTACTTCTTCACGCTCAAACGGCTGGACCAATTTGGATAAAATTTGGTATGGAGGTAGCTGATAACCTGGATAAACATATAGGCTACTTTTTATCCCGATATTCCCACGGGATCGACACTTACGCGGGTGAAACCGCGTGGCGCAGCTAGTTTAAAATAAAACGGTAACTATTTTGATACTGTTTAGTAAGGTAATCGTTAGTAAAAATTTTTACTAAAGGTCTATCCTTTAGTAAAAATTTTTACTAACGATATATTATATTATATTATATTATATTATATTATATTATATTATATTATATTTAAAAAACGGATAAAAAATATCCTATGTCCGTTTCCTAGTTCTAAGCTACCTCCCCAACAATTTTCAGCCAAAACGGCTCAGCCGTTCTTGAGTTATAAATAGTATAACTAATACGACTTTCTTTTATATATATTTCTAAGTACCTCCCCACGAATTTTTAGCCAAATCGGTTCAACCGTTCTTGAGTTATAGATAGTGCAACTAACACGACTTTCCATTATATATATAGATTAGTATCAACAAACAGCCACTAGAAATTCTACTTTGTGGTCACCTCTTCTTAGTATTTCTTCCCAGGAAATCGATTATTATTTAAAATAAAACGGTAACTATTTTGATACTGTTTAGTAAGGTAATCGTTAGTAAAAATTTTTACTAAAGGATAGACTGTAGCATTCGTCAATTTAACTTCCGAATGCTACGTAAATTGATTTTTCTTTTAATAAACATTTCAATTGAGGGACCACCTTAAATCGATTGTAACTTTTGAATGGCTTCTTTTACAAACTAGAGGTTGAATTCACAATCGTTCGAGTACTTTTACTAACGCTAGACCCAAGTAAATTTCAAATTCCATTGTGGTCTCCACTCAAGGTGAACCTTATGGTGATCGGTTGAGGGACCACCTTCCGCATGCTAGTTCTGTCTATTCTGTGAAAAGGAAGGGGTGATATTCATAAAATTAGTTTTACAAATCTTTTACTAAGAGTAGTCATTTATAGCAGTTATAAATTTTAACTAGATTTTGAGATATGGATGCTTGTCAGTCACGACTGAGGGACCACCTTTAACCGATTGTATCTTTTGAGTGGCTACTTTTACAAATTAGAGGCTGAATTTACAATTGTTTGAGAGCTTTTACTAAAAGCTGATGCATTCAAAAGCTCAAAATCAAATGTGGTCCCTCAATGGGAACGCAAACTAACACAAATACCTTTTGTTAAAAATTTATGAGTGACTCAATGTTTTTGAATTTGCTGAACTGAGTGATCCATAAGAATGTCTTATAGCTAAGTACCTGTTTCGTATTGCTTTACACAAACTACGATTAATTTTTGTACAACTTTGTGACTAAAGTTTTACATAAAAATAATTTACATATACAGCTTAATTTACGAGATATTACATTTTTAATTATATTGTTAGGGAAAAGTGCAGTAGGGTGACCATATAATATGAGATCATCGGTAATATAAATGATACAGTAAGTACCTACCTATATAATCGTCAGTTGTAATATCAATTAATGTAATCAGCACCCTAATTGCGTAACACACTATCAATCGGAATCTGAATCATTTTGAAGTAAATTGCTAATCCATTGCTTATTGCTTACGAAATAACAGTCGATTGTTGCTGTAACCTAACGTACGTTTTCGAGACAATTTTAATAAACAGCTTTTCAAGCGCAGTTAGCACTAAAACCTGCTTAAATCAATCTTGCGCGGCACCTGAAATAACTAGAAATGTTGTACCTATTTTTGCCATTGAATCTGCAAATAATATCTGTATTTGGCATTAACAGTCTCGAAGAAGCAATTTCTTTTAGCTACGAGGGGATTTGTTTTTCATGTAATAGTAATGCTATGGTGGTTATAAACTTTCTAGTGTTATTTTCATGGATTTGAATGGAACAAAACAGGTAACGTTACAAGATGTGCACGAAATAATTTTAATAAAAAGTAGATCGTACAGGTTAGGGCGCGTACACATAGCGATCCGTTGAACAGGTCCGTTATTTGATTGCGTATGTAGTTGTATGAGCCAGTTCACACACAATACAGCATTCCCGATCCAGTAAAAAAGAAAAAGAGATGAGATAAGATCCGTTAAAAAGGATCCTGTAAAAACGGACGTTCTATGTGTACGCGCCCTTACTTGGAGGTATTGAATTTCTTCCTTCTCAATATCCTGACGGTAGCGCATGGTGTAAACGGACGAATAGTTTGCTATGACGATAATTTGGCTAAAACTTATGATAGCAAAAATGAACCACTTTATTTACATACACTTATTTAGGTAGCTTATGATTTATAAATAACATGGTATTTCCTTTCTAGATTAGGCTGGCCGCATACGTCCGATTCGGAGACCCCGAATTTCATTTCTTAAAAAATTTTCTCCTTAGCGCACACGTACCTACTTATATTTTCCGTCAGGGTTTCCGAACGTTTTCTAGATTTCACTGTCATTTTGTTAAGTACTTATTTGATTTGGTTTTCGTAAATTTTACTTACCTAGGTACTGTTGATCTGGGGGCCTAAAAAGGCCACTTTAAGCAATTCCTCAAAAAACGAGTAATTTCCTGAATTCCCAGTAGATCAGTAGCAATTCCTCTATTTTTCGTAAAATGGTGACACATAATAGCTGAATCCTATAGAATTCAATTTCAAACAGATTCATATTTGGCGTAAATATTACCGCATGAAAAAAATAAAGACCGTAATTTTATCGGTAAAGATTGGTTTACAGTTTTTATTGATCAAATAAGTTTTTATTTTTTATTTCTACAGTTTAAATGTTATTACGTTATAACATACTCATAACTGTTAAAAAGTCCGCAGATAAGCCCTGAAAAGGGAAGTTAGAAACAATAAACTGGCAACGCGTATTTTTAGGCCGCATTCCGAATTAAGCGTTAAGTAAACTATTTGTAGGAAACCGAAAGATGTAATTGAAGTTAGAACAGTTAGATTCCGATTTAGTGCGATTGGAAGGTCCCGACCGCACTAATTTCTAAATTGTTTACGATTTAGGTGAGTTTAATCGCATCGCTACGATTTAGAGCGAGTTGTTAGTCTTTAGTTTTTAAGCCCGCTCAAATGGATTACATCCCAACTCGGAACGCACCCTTCGTTTCTCCCGCCTCAACGTCAAACTGAATCAAACATCAACATAAACAATCATAATGTGTGTAGTTTAAAACTAGTATTTCGTGCGAGTAAGATCGTTTTTAATACAAAGTAAGTGTATAATTGTTTGACTTAAATCATTACTTAAATAAAATGCTGTGCAAATGTATTCAAATGTACGTAATTTTTTGTAGGAATGGAAAGACGTGCAGCTAGTGTCTGAGATACAATGGAACAATCTGCTCGATTTTCTACAGTGAACGTGGAAGCGCTGTCGGTTTTGAGCTCCTTTTCGAGATCACTGCAGCCCTATGTCTTGCCCAGACTCGTGCGTCAGCACCAAACCCTAGCCCTGCCGATGCTACAACAGTGCCTCTGCCTCGTCGAACTCGGCAAGCAAGATACCGCAGTGAGTGGATTTTTCTAACCCTACAGCTATTCATATTGCGACTAAGACATGATGACTATTGATAATGATTATATGGTATTTTTATTACGTGTTTTAGGTCGCCCTCTGGCTGCATTAAATGAAGCTCGGAGAGTTTTACCTCAGGTGGAGATGCAACATGCTACAGCTGATATAGTAAATTAATAGTGCAGAACCTTGGGAGGCTTGCTGATGCAGACGAGACTATTTTTTATTGGTGTCCCTTATAGTATGTAAAGTATGAATTTTTTGTACATGTATGCAATAAAAAAATTAAGTCATTCATATAATATAATTATAAAGAAATAAAAAAGGAAAACATACTGTATTATAACATTTAAATAACACAAAAACTTTGCATAAAGGGAAAAAGGTATCGGGCTCTGTGTCCACTTGTGGTGTCTTCAATGTTGATTTTAAGGGATAGCCTGCGTCACCTGAAACATAATTGTTTTATTATTATAATAGCACTCAAATTAAACAATGACGGGGTGTCAGAAGCCCTAAAGTCTGACAACCAGTCTTACCAAGTGGTATTGTATTACCCAGTAACTGGGTTGTGGAGTTCAGATAGGCAGTCGCTCCATGTAAAATACTGGTATTCAGCTGCATCCGGTTAGACTGGAAGCAAACTCCAACATAGTACATAGTTGAGAGAAGGCTAGACAGATGATGATGATGATTTGACTTACTAAAAACCACAAATTTTCCTTTCAGCCTGGCAGAGTTGTTCCAAGTGGGTCTGGTGATTCCATAAACACACAGTGTGCCCCTCCGCAGCTAGCATCGACACTAATCAGAGTCGCAAACCTAAATGAATGAAAAAAAGCCTAATTAATTATTATGTTTGTATTAGTTTTTTAATAATTTAAGATGAGAATTGTTAATAATTTAATAAAATATTTTTCATATCACTATTGTTTTATTTTAGTAAAAGGTATAATATGGTATACTCTTCTAAGGGTCCTCTTATATATACTACTTAATTAAATTGAAGTAAAGTATGATACTATAACAATATCACACATATATATCCCTGAAGGGTTAGGCAGAGGTGTACCTATTGTACACCTAAAATATGAATAGAAGATTGTATGCATTTCACGGAGGGGGTACTGAGTAAGTACCTGAACCTCTATAATAATAGATGATATCTGGAACTACTTAGTTAAAAGTGTTGAAAAACACCCTACTTACTTTTATCACAAAACAATGCTTTTACTTGCCTTGGGGATAGTAGGTACTTATGCCATCGCGGCGGGTACATTGTGTACGCCTCTAGCTCATAGATGAGGTCGCGACACACTTATTTAGCCGTCTATGCCAACAAATTCGAGATCCGGCATTTCGAACGCTATGTCCATTTTCCGAAGAGATGCATTTTGTCGGCGATCTAGAAGGGTCGTCGTAACCCGCGCGTGCTCCAGAAAGTTTTCATATAGGGCTAAATCTGCTATTATAACATTATTTCTTCACAAAGCCTCCAATCCGATTTGTGAAATGTTGCTTTTGACTAACTTCTTACGATTCCATTATTTGACATTAAAGCAATTCCTATTTTGTGGACCATTTTACGAATCTCCATACAAAATTGTCAAATAGATGAATTGCGTGTTACGAATTGTACACAAACAATATTATGAATTGTCAGATTGTGACCATTTTACGACTTTTAATATCATTCATAATGAATTCCTTTTATGATTCTCCCAAAGTGGCCTTTTTAGGGCCCCTGACATTTTTACAAAGAATTTTTTTTACATAAAATGTTTATTTTGCTATTATTAATTCCAAAGATATTCTAATAAGTAATGTCGTGTTAGCTTATAAGTTAGGTAGGTACCTATACTGAAAACAATTTTTTTTTTACGAAAGCTGAAAGCTGTTTTTGTTAATCGTTTTTAATAACTATAACTATATAAATAAAAATTCGGAAATAAATAAAAAAAAAAAAAATAACAAAAAACATACCTAATTGAAATATAATTAAGTAACAAAAAACATAAATGCAAAGTTATTGGATGATTAGTTAAAAATCAAATCATAGGAAGATTAGATTTTTAACTAATCATCCAATAACTTTGCATTTATGTTTTTTGTTAATTATATTTCTGTACCTATGTGGTGTACATTAAAGACTATTATTAAACAACCAAACAAATAAATAAATAATAAAGTTTACTAACAGTAAACTTTATTATTTATTTATTTCCGAATTTTTTATTTGTCGTCTTAACAATTAAACTATGTTTCTATCATTGCATCTGTTTTGTTCATAACGAAGAAGTTTTTCCTTGAATTAATTAAAAGTTAGAGTTTATTCTAAACTAGACCTTAGTACTAGTGAAGTAACTCCTACAATCAACGTGTGATATACGTTAAGCTAAATTGTATATTCTATAAGTTACGTTATAGTAACAATGTTTAAAAAAAAATAACGTGACCACCATGTCATCTTCGAAACTACAATAGTAGGCTTCATTGTGGTTTCTTTCAGATAACAACATTTTAAGAGAAAAATGCTCTAAACAGCATTGCATTGCAATAGGATGAAAACAAAAACTTACAACTCTTTTTGTGAATAGAATTTAGTTTTTTGCCTCTCCTGTAAAGTCAAGTTAAGTCCTGGTTACATTAATTGATATTACAACTGACGATTATATAGGTAGGTACTTACTGTATCATTTATATTACCGATGATCTCATATTATATGGTCACCCTACTGCACTTTTCCCTAACAATATAATTAAAAATATAATATCTCGTAAATTAAGCTGTTTATGTAAATTATTTTTATGTAAAACTTTAGTCACAAAGTTGTACAAAAATTAATCGCAGTTTGTGTAAATCAATACGAAACAGGTACTTAGCTATAAGACATTCTTATGGATCACTCAGTTCAGCAAATTCAAAAACATTGAGTCACTCATAAATTTTTAACAAAAGGTATTTGTGTTATGATATTTATTGTACAAATATATTCGGAACATGTACATTTTAGGATAAACAATAGATCTATAGAAAAATTCATCCGAAACCTTATTACAACGATCTCTCAGACAAAATGGTGTCTGTACTGAGTGATCCAATGATACTGTCCAAAGATACCTGGAAGAAGCTTTAAATGCCTTGATGGGCTTATAAAATGTTGTGACAAATTTTTGACTAATTTTTGAGATTTAAATTTAGTCAGTAGAGTAAGTTTTTGTTGAGATGTAGCTCATAGCCGTTTTTGCAAAATGTCTGAATTGAGTGATCCACATTTTCGGCAATAACTGAAGATCCTTGAGAGTGACAAATTTTTTACTTTGGGCTATGAGTTTTGACTATTTTTGACTAAATGTACAATCAGATTTTGTCACGAAATAAAAAAAGATCACTCAATCCAAATGCACATGGAAGGACAAGCAAGGATTACAAACATTAAAATAAAATTATTATCACACAGGTAAAAAGAAGTTTTTATTTCTGAGAGTGTTGTTTACAGAACTAATGATTTTATTACAAATAAGACTTGTTAAAACATACATCCATATAAATTTATAATAAAAGAATCACCATTCTTTTTAAAATACACAATCAATTGGGGCGAAGGAACCTGCACATCATTTTCATTTTCTAAAACATTAAATTGCACAGTTGTATTAAATCTTGGATATCCAAATTGTATAAGAATTAGTTTAAAAATACAATACACAATCATGTTGTAGGAACAACCAAAAAACTCGTAAAACAATACATTATTTAGAATAATTAAAATATCACATTTTTGATCTATGATACTATGCAGTTCCAATAAAACCTTCCCCTGAACATTACATTCCAATGAAGATGATAAAAGTGCAGACTTTCTTAGATGTAATAGCTTCTGCAACAACAATTAAAACAAAACACTCTTCAGTTGTACAGACAAGACAAAGTTGTGATGGATATGTGGCACAGCTAGAATTAACATGCACTACGTAAGGGTGTGCCACACTGTGCAGCTGCCGGGTGTTTAGGCCTGGCTCTCATTGGTAGTGGTCTCAATGGTGGTACCAGCAGGCTTGTTGGTGGGTTTTGGCTTGGCCTGCGGCTGTTGAGTTGGTGAAGCAGCGGTGGCTGGGGCCTCTGCCTCCTGACCATTCTGTCGCGGTGCTTGGATAGGCTGCCCGCCAGTTGGGGGTTGCCCCTGACCCGGTGCTTGTCCCTGACCCGGAGCTTGGCCCTGTTGGAAGTTACGTGGGCGCACGCGACGGTAACCCCCGCGGTTCATGGGTCCTGGACCGCCACCACGGCGTCCACCACGGAAATTGCGGCGGAAGTAGCTGAAAATTGAAATACATCAGCATCTTCCCATATTGGAAGGATTATATACAACAAACTCGTCTCACATCTATGATCCCTTACCTGCGCTGTTGAGGTGCTCCGCCTGCCTCCTGACCTTCATCCCCCTGTGCACCCCCCTGGTTGGACGGGGGCCCACGACGTCCCATTCCACCTCTACGTGGAGCGCCCTCCCCGCCACGTCCGCCACCTTGACGGGGATAATACCTGAAAATTTGTTTAATTAAAACAAGAGTAAAAACAAAACTAGCTTGAACGAGTCCACTGAACATTCACTTACTGGCGATGGAAGCCGCGGCGTTTATCAGCTGCGTAGGGCGAGCCCTTTACTGGCTCACCACCGGGACCAGTCACTCCGGCTGCTTCATAGCCTTTCTCCCCGGCAACCACGGCAAACTCCACCGCCTCCCCGTCGCCGACCGAGCGCACAGCCTTGCGAGGGTTGTTCCGGGCGATTGCAGTTTGATGCACAAACACATCCTCCTTGGTGTCATTCCTTACAGGGACAGATAATAAATGATTATAAAAGTAATATTACTTAAAACTAGTCTAAAAATATATAATAATCTGTTATGAAATAGTGCAATTACTGCTAAACTTACCTATTGATGAAACCATATCCACTCTTCACATTAAACCATTTGACGGTTCCCGAAACTTTCTCAGCTGAAAAAGAAACAAGTTGTTAAAATAAAAAAAATAAGAATAATATCAAATAAATTTAGACTGAAGAATGAAGCTGAATAGTTTCTTATTCAGTTTCATTCTTCCATTGGAATTAAACCATCAATTCACAAATTACACCTACTTATGAGCACATTAATATATATAATAATCATGGATAATGTATTGTATAGATTAGCTGACAACTTGTACCTTAGGAGATAGCAATTGACTTCGACAATCATGACATGTAAACTGGTACCAACTATTGAAGTCAGGTAATACTGTGACAGCCATTTTGTTGGGCCCCAGTTGTTAGCCAAAACGGTTGTATTAAGGAGATAGAGAAAACATATTTCTATCTCATTTACTCTTACTAATGGATTTATAAGTGTGTCCTTGGCTCATTATTATTTAACTGTTGTCTATCGGGTTTTAACTATTTCTTAATTAAATTGTAACATATTGTCTGTTTTTCTAAATGTCATACTTTAAGAGAAATTGATTTTTAACTTTTTCTATGAGAACATTTTGTAGGGTGACCATAATGTTCATAGTAAGTAGGTACCTGAACATTTTACCCCTTGACACTTGAACCCAATTTCTGAGATTTAGGAGTTATAATGAGAATTAGAGCTGCTAAAATTTTTTCAATCCATCAATGAATTATTGTAGCCCTTGCGTTTGTTTTCATAGCGCATCATGTAGTTTTATTTGTCGTTCAGTTGACAAATTCAAGTAACTTATGTACAGATTTTGTTATCTTTTACTAAGGAATTGAATTTAAGTTGTTCTCTAAATAATTTTTGCTTATGAAGCCTGTCAAATGTTCCAATAACAGTTGACAGAATATTGAAAGTCAGATCTTTATTTACCGCAGTCAACTCCCTCTGACCACAATTTATTATAATTATCTATCTATTACAACAATAAGGAAATACTATAATATGTATAAGTAGGTGCAAGAATACACACAGCATTCACAAAGGACACAATGGTACTTAATATTTAATATAAAATTCTGAAATATTATTAATCTGCCAGCAGTCATTTAACCACATTAAAAACTTACTCCAGTATGCACAGCTGAACTTTTATGTCTACTCCACAACAGAACTACAAATTAAAATGTGCGTTATGTTTAGGATGCATGGCGTTCGACACCGCCATAGATTCATGTAGACGCAGACTTACGAAATTGGTAAATGACACCTACACGCCCTTAAATATAATGGGCAGAGATGATGTCAATATTATTTTTAAAGTTAGGTAGAGCAGGAACATCATAATCATAACGTACATTCGCAACTAAGAGAATAAGTAAAATGTTATGGCCAAGCAACAAATTACACAACTACAACATTCCAATAGGAAAAAAGCGTTGATGATTATGATTATTTCATACAAATTGGTTGAAACCCGGTCCAGAACGCCACGCCGTCCTCCATTCCGCCGGCGATTTTATTGATTCGTTCGTCGTTACTCGTAGTTATGTAGATAGATAGTTCTACAGTGGGGTCAACACACGATCAATAACGCCGCCGACTAGAACGCCCACTTTTAAAAATCAAATCATTCTAATGGATTATATAAATTTAAACATTGCAATCCATTATTTTTGTCACATCGCATAGATATTAGGTCCAAAAATTATAAGATTCCGCGATTTAGTGAACATGTGCTTTTGATAAATTTAATGCCGGGGACACGCAAAACTAAGATGGCGTAGCGACACTTACCAATGACCTGCTTTTGTTTAGCCGCTTTAGCTTGTTGCGGTTGCTGTGGGGGTTGTTGCTCTTGCTGCTGCTGCTGCTGCTGTTGGGGCTGCGGCTGCGGCGCCTTTTCGGTATCAGCCATGGTGTAATTGGCGAACGGCGATGGTGGCTAGATGGTAAATTCCTCCACGACCTCTCCTCGATGTTCACCGGTCTTAGTCGTCGTTACAATTGACTATGACTATCTGTATCTGTTGAAGTTACGTTAGAGCTTGAAACCGACTGTCCGTTTTTATCGATGAAATCGATTTAGTAAAATCGCCTTCGAATTCGCAAAATGAAATAGCTTTATGTTGTATTACAGCGAATAAATAGTTAATAATAGTATATGAAGCTGAGGTAAAAAGCAAAATTTAATTTTCATTCGGTATGACTTGTTCTAGTTAGTCGATTGTGTGAATGAATTTTTTTTTTATAGTTTCTAATAAATTTTGTCATAATTGATTTTGCAATCGTCAGTTATCTCCACTGACCTCTATAATACAAGTACGCTGGACTGCAGACTATGGATGACAGATTGAAGCCATTTGATTTTCGCCATTTTGGCGCTGATAGCAATGTGAAGGGACCATAGAACTAATATTAGAGATGGGATATATCCTACGATAAAAAAATACTTTTATGAATTTTATCGACCGTTATAACCACTGAGAGTAATTTATTATAGGTCAACCGTGTTCGGTCAAGTTACGGAAACTGTTTCCATTTTTATGTAACGCACTTCTACGTGTCGGAGGTCGCTTAATAAACTCGACACTAGACTATTCTTATAAACATCCGATTTTACTTCCCGGGAAAGGACATGTTGTTAAATTATTAATTGAATTTTATCACCGCGACAATTGTCACGCCGGGCCGCAATTATTAATTTCGATATTAAGATCCAAATATTGGATTATTTCCGCTAGACGTGTGGTTCGACAGTACATACACAAATGTAATGATTGTTTCCGAGTTAATCCTAAGCCTACGTTTCCGCCTATGGCCGATTTGCCTAAATGTAGATTAGAGCAATGCAAAGCGTTTTTACAAACGGGCGTCGATTACGCAGGTCCGCTTTATGTTACTCCATACCGCAAACGGGGCGTACGAAGCGTAAAAGCTTATATTTGTATTTTTATTTGTCTCGTGTCTCGTTTCTCTTTAATGGATTCGATAGTTCAATTGTATTGGAAGCGATTTAAGTCGGAATATTTACACAATTTGCAACAACGCGAAAAATGGAATACTCCGTCTAAGCCTCCCAGTTATTTTTATGCTTCATTTTTAAGTAATAGTGTAATTGCTCTGCAAAAGTTAAGGGGCCGGCGGAGCATGCGTAGTTCATACAAACGTAATACCAAAATAATTTGTAAATCAAACATATTTTTAATGTAGTGTGCATTTATTCCGATTGGATTACAGAATATCTAGGTTCCCAAATATATATTTTGAATGGACACTGATTTAAAGACGAGTTATGAGAAAAATAAGTTTTCTATAGAAATTTGAAATTCACTCTCGTCTTTATATCAGAGTCCTTTCAAAATATATATTTGGGAACCTAGATATTCTGTAATCTAATCGGAATAAATACACACTACCTTAAGAATATGTTTGAATTACAAATGATTTTGGTATTACGTTTGTATGAACTACGCATTAGCATGCGTAGTTCGCCGGCCCCCTATCTGAAAATTCATTAGGGCGCAGTCAGATCGCACGCTATAAACTAGTGGATAGTGTCCTAGTAAGGTTATAGAGCATGACGGTCAGATCAGTGAGCTTTAAATATGAGGATAGGCTTAAAATTTAGCCTAAAAACTACTATGGTTGAGCTAATATCTCCTGGCTCAACTACACTAGTTTTACAATCTGAACTGGGGTCACATTAGTTCGCAATATGAACTAAAAACTCTGTTGCCATTTCGCTCTAACCTAGTAAATCAAATGGCAGCTGTATTCTTCTTGACTTTGTGTTGTCACTTTTGGTGTTCAATTTGGAAGAATTGAACCATGTAGGAAACAAAAAGCAACAAACAGCGTCCATACAAATTCAATCAAATTCACTCAAATTGAATGCCTAAAGTGAACCTTGTAACATTACCATGTAGTCATTACTAGCGGAAAGGAGAGGGATTCCATTTTCATTATTGCGTGCGTACTAATGGAAAAAAAACACAAGAAATAACAAAGTCTAAGTCAAATAATTTATTTCAAATGAAATAGACACTTTTGAACGTCATTATTTTATTTCAAATAGGTACATAGGCACTTTTGAACGTCAAACATACAATAAAATAGAATTGATTCTAGTCTTCCAAAAGGCCGTGTTCGTATGGAGAAGAACGTAAGTGTAGAGTGTTTAACGAAACAGTCCGCAGTAAAATTGCTACAAAGATGATAATTCGATTTAGGACTCCAATTTTCCATTTTCATGTTTTTGAGCCCTGCTTAGTTGATTTGGTGGGAAATCTGAAATTAAGTATTTAATTAAAGTAAAACTGACTAAAGTATACAGTACATTGTAGATGACAAGTTTTATTTTGATGTTAGGTCTTTACTTCGGAAACAAGTACACATTACATATAATACTATGCTTCCGCTCGCGGCTTCGCCCGCGAGATAAACTATACTCTGCCAAATATTGAAATCCGTTCAGTGGTTTAGGCGTGAAAATGTAACATACAGACCACGGGCGTAGCCAGGTTTTAGTATCGGGGGGGGTTCAAGAAAATAAAACGACTAAAAGTAGGTACCTACATAAAATAACCCTTAGAAGTACAGGGGTTTTTTTTACAGGTGATTATTTTTTTGCGATTTACGGTTTGATCCCATAGTAAAAGTTGTTCATATAATGAGTACCGTACTTACAATGACCTCTTAAGAGGTTGTTTATGTTTTACCAATAATCCTGTATAAGAAAAATATTAAAGATGTGAAAAAAAATCTCCTCAAAAGAATTGGGGGGAGTCCTTTTTCGAGCAGTGGGACAATATAAACAATGAGCTAAAAAAAAATTACGTTCTGTTATATATCACAGAAACAAAAACAAAATATACAAAATTACAAAACACACAAAATACAAAATTAAAAAATTAATCTTCTTTTTAGGGTTCCGTTGCCAAATGTCAAAAAACGGAACCCTTATAGATTCGTCATGTCTGTCTGTCCGTCTGTCTGTCTGTCCGTCCGTATGTCACAGCCACTTTTCTCCGAAACTATAAGAACTATACTGTTGAAACTTGGTAAGTAGATGTATTCTGTGAACCGCATTAAGATTTTCACACAAAAATACTTAGGTACATACTTAGAACTGAAACTAAAAAAAAATTTTTTCGTCGAACACATACGTGTGGGGGGTATCTTTGGATAGGTCTTCAAAAATGATATTGAGGTTTCTAATATCATTTTTTTCTAAACTGAAAAATTTGCGCAAGAGACACTTCCAAAGTGGTAAAATGTGTCCCCCCCCCCGTAACTTCTAAAATAAGAGAATGATAAAACTAAAAAAATATATGATGTACAATACCATGTAAACTTCCACCGAAAATTGGTTTGAACGAGATCTAGTAAGTAGTTTTTTTTTAATACGTCATAAATCGTAAACCGCAATTTACATTTTATTCAATCAACTCAAATATAAAAATAATAAAAAAAACATTTAATTTCATAAAGATAAACCTTATTCATAAACCCGGACGTTACGGAACCCTCGCGAGTCCGAATCGCTCTTGCCCGGTTTTTTTCTTTTTAAATATATCCACTACTTCATTCGCATCAATTTCTATCCCATAGTGAATGTTCAGGAGAGCCAAGCCGTTCCGTCTGTTTTCACTCGTTGTGTTCTTATTTTGATTCTATGAATGTTAATACCTGAACTTTTCGGGGGGGGTTTGAACCCCCAAAACCCTCCCCCTGGCTACGCCCGTGATACAGACAGACAGACAGACAGAGTTACTTTCAAATTTACGTATAATATTAGTATGGATTTATCTGTTAAATTAGAAACTTGCTAATTTGTTTTAGCTAGGTAATCAAATTGCAGAAATTTCTGGCGACAGCAAATTTCTATTTGAAAGACGTAAATTTAAAATTATTAAGTGTCTGAAGAAAACTATCGACACATTATCGATATGGAACATTTACAACCCTATTCAAATTATTGTATTCACGAAATGTGAAAACTGAGCCCTAATTACACTTAAATATGATGGGATATTAATGAAAACATTTATTCTAAATATAAGATAGTAATAAAAATGCTCACATAAGCAATCGAAACATTTATGGTCGTAAAATTCACTTACTTGTGAAAGGTTAATCCGCTGTCTTTTTGGCAGCGAGTTTTACAAAATCCGCATGCTTTCATAATAAAAATGTTCCAAATATCACGTAGTTAACACAAAATACACAAATAAACTAGTTTTTCACGATTTAGACCTAAATCATCAGAGACGAAGTAAACAAATCAACGTCCATTTGAAAGAACGTGTCAATTTTAGTTCCTTGGGGTTACGAGCGGGGCGCTTTGAATCGGCACAAAAAACAACTGTCATTTCGTAGAGTATCGTTAGTCCAGCGTACTTGTATTATAGAGGTCAGTGGTTATCTCTCATCTGATTAAGGAACAATAAACAGATGCTCAATTTGTTTGGAAATGCTGACAAACCACTAACATTTTTCTGATGGGTTATTTGACTATTGAAAAACCTGTCCTTGGCGTAAAAAATAATTTTATTGTTTTTAATAATTATTATTATATGACTTTTTCCAAAATAAATAATGATAAAAAAGAAAATTAATTTAAAAAAAAAGGTTCTAGCGGTTACTTTGCCGGCGATTCGGACGTGAGATTTTGAAATCGCCAGCGAGTTGCTAGCGATTAAAGCAGTTACGTGTGTACGTAGCATTATTGTAATCATTTAGAAAAAAGTAAAATCATATTTTGTCGATAATATTAATTTTGTTTTTATGATAGCATTGAGTACTCTAGTTTTTAGTTGTAATTATTGCCAGGAGAAAAAAAAAGTAAACACCACACAGATTACTAAAAATAGCGCGTTTATGGGAAAACAAATCGTATCACTCTACTATAAAACGGTAGAAACTCATAGTTCATTGTGATATGGTAAAGAGTTGTTTCTTCTATTTTGTTCGCAAGTATACAAGCATTTTTAACTTCAAGGGAAACCGGAAAACGGATGTCGCCTAGGTGTCACATGCCATAATAAGGCGGCCAGGGGTGACCAATAAAAAAAAAAAAAGAATTCACTAGGAGTTCCTCAGAGCATAGAGAATAGTGTAGCCCCGCGGCGGATTTTGCCATCCTTTATCCGCTGTAACAAATCTCCATCTGTCTATCTCCTTCTAAACTCCATCCAAGGATTTTAAAGATTTTAAGTCGGGTCGAGTTAGCTCGCAAAACTCAGATTTACGCATATAAACGACGTTGATAATGTAGGTACATCAAAATGCGATAATAATGTGAGTTAAGTACCAATTTAATAACCGTCTAACAAGTTTACTTAGTTGCACAATAATAATCTGCCCCGTGAAATTCAAATTGTTTTACGTTTTATGCAATTTTCACCTCAGTACCTATCAAATATGGTACTAAAAACATTAGAGGACTGTATGTAATGTATAGAATAATATCATAAAAAATCACTAATACGACGCACTATTCCAATGGAAAGAGACAGGTCAGGCAATACCTATAAATACTTGCAAGCTGTGACAGCTTGCTGACCTATTTTTGTGAAATACAATCATAAGCGCTAGCAGACCACGATGTCATGTCGATAAATATAGCTTTGTCCAGTGATCGGATCACCATCACCATCCCATCATTAGATAGTTATGTACTCGTATAATACAGACAGGTTGTGCGGGTTGTGCCTTGTAAATTTTGTTTTGATAAACTAAACTCACTACTGCCATCTACCGACACAACGTTTCGTTTTATTGAAGCTGCGCCTGTATTATTGTTTGATTTGATAAACTCAGGTAAACTTTACTCACTACTGCCATCTATTTGGTATTTATTTAAATAAGAGGCTCATGTTTCTATCACCAGATGTCACTCATTACCCATAAGTTAACAAATTATCACGACAAGTCTCCGAAGAGGTAGGCAGAGGTCAGTAGTAACACCCACATTTCCTTATACAGGGTTATTGGTAAAACATTAACAACCTCTTAAGAGGTCATTGTAATCATCATTATGAGCAACTTTTACTATGGGACCAAACCCGAAATCGCGAAAAAAAGTCAGATTTCGGGTTTGGTACCATAGTTAAAGTTGTGATGAGTACAATGACCTCTTAAGAGGTTGTTAATAACCCTTTTTATAGGTAAAACATTAACAACCTCTTAAGAGGTCATTGTACTCATCACAACTTTAACTATGGTGCCCTTTTTATTGGTAAAACATTAACAACCTCTTAAGAGGTCATTGTACTCATCATTATGAACAACTTTTACTATGGGATGGGACCAAACCAGAAATCGGGAAAAAGAAAATCAGCTGTTCCTTACATTTTGATGAGTTACGAACATAAATATAGGGAACAGCTGATTTTTTTTTCGCGATTTCAGGTTTGTTCCCATAGTAAAAGTTGTTCATAGTGATGGGTACAATGACCTCTTAAGAGGTCATTGTACTCATCATGGGAGAGGTATACTCCCAGGCTGCGCCACAACAGTCTGTCCGCCGCCATCCGCATCCAGTCGCTCCCAGTCCCAGCCCCCTTCTGAGGGTCGTCGGTCCATCTAGCTGGGGAGTGTCCCACACTTAGCTTGACGCTTGCCTATATTAATGGTATCAGGAACTTGGAGTTGGTATCTGAGTTCCTGAAACCTTTTCTATAAAGATTACTTCTAAAATCAGAGCTCACGCGAACGAAATCGCGAGGCACTACTTGTACCCATACAATGAAAATATTAACTATAATGACAAATTTAATAATTATTTTATTTTACGAATACATGTATGTATTAGATATTAAACTAAATAGGTACTGTAATAATAAAGCACGTTAAGCCGTTGATCCCGGCTGTCATTCGTGGATCATTGACAGTCGGTACGGGTAATCAGAAGCCCGAAAGTCTGACAACCAGTATTACCCAGTAACTGGGTTGTGGAGGTCAGATAGGCAGTCGCTCCATGTAAAAATACTGATAATCAGCTGCATCCGGTTAGACTGGAAGCTGACCCAAACATAATTGGGGAAAGGCTAGGCAGATGAGATGATGTACCTACTAAAATAAAAATGCTAGGCTGTGAAGAAGACGTATGAGAAAATATTGCATGACAATGTTGAGATTAAGGTGTGGACGGATAAGACTGAATACCGTAAGTATTTTAGAGAAGTTTGAGAATGACGTCACGGAAATGATGAAAGAAATATTTTTTTGTGGTATATTCATGCGATGTGGAGGACAAAAAGAGTGATGAGTATACATATTAATGGAGACCAAAGAAAAGATAAGATGGATGGATGGATTGTATGTGGGATGATCATATCAATGAAAGAAAAAGAAATGAATGATAGATAGAGTGCAGATGGCTGACAGAATGTAAGAAAAAAATGTTGTGTTGACCCCAAATAATAGGAGACACGGGCAGGAAGTTAATGAAACTAAATAGATAAGTACCGCAACATAAAATATTGTTTTAATAATTTAAGGTGAATGGGTAGTTGAGACCGCGAAATTCAAATTTTCTTACGTTTTTTGTAATGTGCATGCCAGTGACCGGTTGTATCTTGATCAAAATATGATTCGCGACAATAACAGGTACTTAAAGAATTATAATCATTAGTATCATTAATAGGTACATCTTTCTAAGTTAGATTTCTACCACTAACACTTTTTCATAAGAGATTGGTGGTTGGTGGTAGAAATCTAACTTAGAAAGATATATTAATGATTGTAATGATTATAATTCTCTAAATATGTACCTGTTATTGTCGCGAATCATATTTTGATCAAGATACAATCTGACACCGACCTGCAAATTGCAAAAAACGTTAGAAAATTTGAATTTCGCGGTCTACGACTATCCTTAATGCTATTTAGGCCTTTGTACGTTAGGTCCGGGTAAACAAAAACTTTGTGCAGTTATTATTATTATTTGCTTGTTTCCTTCATGAATTATAATAATTATAATTAATAATAATTTAAGCAACGAATAGCAAATACCGGCTGTTATTCTATATAGCTAAAAATAAATTTGCATTAGCAAAATGTTTAGGTGCAATTCTTATTTATAATACATTTACATAACGAGTTCATAAAGTTTGACGTGTGGTTTCCTTGAATCTGATGGCACATTGAGAAGCCATCGATTGCTACGTCTAATTCCCCATCTGACTGTTGGATAAAACGGGCTGGTATTTGTTTTTCCCCAAAGGAAAAATAAAGGTTCCCATGAATGTTTACGATATCAGACTGGACTTTTTCATCAGTGTTAGGCTTTACCAAATCAACATTAGAGTTTGATTCGTTACTTGATGGCGTTGAATTAATGCTATTAATTATAAAGTCAGAATTAGGAATATTTTCATAACCATCCACTACACTCACGAGGGTGCCATTTGAAAGTTCTTTTGTTATAATTCTTGGTATTGTCATATCTTTTTCACTAAATTCTATGCGATCCGTTTTGCTCGTTGCTTTTAAATCCCCATAACCTGTTGGATCGGTAGAAGCCGACAGATTTATTTTGTCGTACACTGTCGAGCCCTCATAAAAGGATGGAGTCGAGGTAATGTCATTGTTCTTCTCTAACAAATCATTGTAAAACAAATTATGATTAGCATGGTCTAAATATTTTTTATCAAATGGTAATTTGCCTATTTTTTCGGCAACAATGTCAACAGTTTCGGTTGCAGTATTGTAATTATTGTAAATATCATTTGTAGGAAGAGTCGTCAGTGCGTCAGGATACATATCACTCTTAACAGCATTTACATGTCCAAATTCGTTTGTCGCGTTTTGTGCTTCTATATCTTTGTTAGAATCAGCAGTATTAACTGTCTCTTGCACATCCTGAGTCAACTCAGTAGTTTTATCCTCCCTTGACAAAAATTGTTTTATTTGATAAATGCTTTTTTTTATGATACTAGCAGGCTGATCACACTTGCTTTCAATCTCTGTTATCTGTTTTAAACTTGATAAGTTCTCATGTTGCATTTTTCGTCCCCAATTCGTATTTGTTTTGTTAATGGTATCAATATATTTTGAAAATATATAAATGTGGAGGTCGATGCATTCTGATAAGTTTTTTTCAGCAGCTTGAAAGTTCTCAAACATATTTTGTAGCTCTTCAAGTTGTGGGCTATTATTGTTTTCTGAAGAAATGTCTATATCCAAATATAAGTGAAGTGGAAGTTCTTTTGTTTCATCCACCAGCTGTGGAAAATAAGTATCTCTTTTTTTGTTTTTATTGTTTGACTTGCTACCAGTCTCAACATTGTTATCTTGTTCTTCGAATGATTCACCTTTTTTTGCACCATTGAATGTATTTTGTTTAGACTTGAAAATTGGATTAATACTTAACATGTGCAATGTTTGTTCATCAAACGATGTATTCTGGGAAAAATTCAGCTTCACCGGATCATAATGAATTCCGGTATCTTTTATATCTGGAAATGTCGCGATGTGTTTTGACGTCGTTGAACGAGTTTTCCGTAGGTTATGAATAGAACAGTCGCATCCAGGTGGGATGAAAGAATTTTCCGGTGAACTGTAATGAAATATTTTCCGAAATCAAAAGTATGACTTTGGCTCTAAGTTGAATTTACAGCCTGTGCGCTATAGAAGAATTCAAGTGCAATAAAGAAGATAAATAGTGTTTTAAGTTTACAGGGATATAGTGCAAAATTGAGGTACTTACAAATTGCAGTAATGAACACAGTTGTGTGGTAATCCTAGAGTAGTCTTCATCACCATGACTGCGATGATCATGTATATTTCCACTGCGCGCATCATTGGAGGAGCGAACTACTTGTATGACGTTCCACAAACTCATTAAGTGTGTTCACCACGGCCGTTGTCGAAGCGTGCCCGTGGCAACGCGATCCGTCACATTAACCTGCCATTAGAACGATAATTTTAATTTACTGTATAAAGCATGCCTCAGCCTTTCGTCGTCAGTTTTGTGTCGCAAGCCGTAACTCTTAACAATTAAGTTCGAAGAACTCATTGTTGCACTTTTGCAATCGAAGACACATTGTGTTTTAATTTGATGGATTCGTACTTAAGAACAGTCGGGGCCCAGTGGTATTAGCCCATACTTATGAGTTGTAGGTCGTGGGTTCGAACCCAGACAGGCGGTTTACTTTTTGCAAGTAGCTTCATCACCACTGCTCTTAAAACGGTGAAGGAAAACATCGTGAGGAAGCCGGCATGTCCTAGAACCAAAAAATCGAAGACATGGGACATCTACCTACCCGCACTGGGCCGCGTGGCAGATTACAGCCCACTCCCTCTCGATGAGAGGAGACCTGTATCCCAGCAGTGGCAAAATTATAGGCTGATTATAATATTAAATCTAGTCCAGAATTATTAAAGCGTTGTCTGGTACTTACACATAGATATTAAATATGAAAGCTGACTAAAAAAGATGGAATTAGATACAAGCAAAGAATAGAATGTAGACCAAATTGTACCTTTTAAAATCTTTTTATGGCCTTATCCTTTAGTGAGAACGACGCGAAATGTTATCTACTCTCTTTCATTCTCCCTCTCTGTCATGCTTCCGATATCATTCTAACTCCTTTCATTATATCCATTATCTCCCTTTTCATTATATCATGCCTTAGTTCCTCACACAATTTGTAGTTTCCTCTTCTTCTTCTTTCTTCTCTTCTTCTTCTTTGTTTTCTCTTTATATTCACATGCGCTTCATACTTTTTCATTCCATAAACTGTTACAAACTACACCATATTACAAGCGCTACTTTCAGACTTCCCTCAATGCCATTTCTTACTTTATCAATTCTCACCACTCTCCATTACCCATCCGTTTTAACATTCTGCTGTCATCGTCTTCTTCAAGGGCCCAATATTCCATTGCAACCCTTGCACTGAACGGCTCTTGACTTTTTTCTTTCTTCAAGAGACTGTTTGGGTAGGCTTTTAGTGTGGGATGCCACCGGAGTCGACAACCTCGTGGTACCCTCAGTCTTCCGAGCGCGGTGGGCTGTGCTGGGATGGCTACTACAGGTGCAGAAAATCTGAAACGGCGCAAATACAACACCTCATTGGGAGCTATTTGTTTGAGACGTTTCGGGTTGAAACATTAGGGCCGTAGGGTCCGAATGATCATCGAGTATTTCAGTACATAGCCTCGCAGTCGGTCGACTTTTCACGTGATCAGAGGGATGCCCTATTTTTACGCCAAAGAATCAGCATTGTCATCCAATGTGGCAAAGCTTTAGCCTTTTTGGCACTTTTCCCATTGATAGCGATGCGGATGCATTTTATGATGCCCAATAAGCTCTTTTTTATTGTGCACAACTGCACAATAAACGTATATATTTTAGTCTTATGTTGTTTATTCTACATACTTACTCGTATCAATAAAATAAAGCTTTATTGTAGGTCATTACTTAAATAAATACAAATAATAAGTACATAAGTCGATAAGTTTATTTCTTTTATTTCTTTATCTACATCCGAATCTATATTTTTATATATTACATAGCTACATACAACCAGTAGGTAGTCAGTATACCTCTACCATTATATATGTATGGCGTATCAAAGAGTGTTGCCAACTGTACCAGGACAGGAAGGCTTTCGGCAATCTAGGATGACTACATACTATGACGTTGACAGCTGGGGGCCTACTCTCTAAGTGTGAACCCTACACCCGACTAATTAACTTTTGAGGACGGGCTAAAATACAGGGAAATAATTATGGCGTAGGAACAACTATCAAATCGTGATGTCATTCATTAATAAGTCGGACTTCAAACAATCCTAAGTCCCTAGGTGATACGGAGAAGGAATCGCCCGTAACGTTGGCCTAAACTACGTATTTCGTGCATAGGGTGTGAACCTCTTCCGGTTCTCGACAGGAATGTTACTTACCATGTCCAATCATTGTGTTACGTAGCAATCAATATTTGTTGAACTTTGTTACTGAAGGTTTGGCAATGAACTTGATTTGGTCATTGTTTGATTTTACTTAAAGTTGTGAGTAATGTGAAGTATGCTGACATAGCAGTAAGTCAACATTTCAGATAAAGGAAATCATGCAGTCTCGTGCGTGACTTCCTTGATCAGCCGGTCGATTCTTTAAAAATCTCACCGTGAAAACTTAGGTGAAGTGAGTTTGTTTTTGCTAGGAATTGACACTATTGACAGCTCACTCCACGCTCACTTCACCTAAGTTTTCACGGTGAAATTTTTACAGAATAGCACCGCTGTAGTTCTTTACTTTGAATTTCCAGAGAGGAAATTATGGGGTCGGAGACTTTTGAAAAAGCCTAAGTAAAAAGTTTGAGGTTTGGCTCTCGGCTATTTCCTCCTATATCGGATTCCTATATTGAACCAATTTAAAAGATATTTCATAAACTGAATAAGAACGATATATTATAATGTGTCCCTATCGTCTTCTTTTTTCATTAATAAGTAGTTGTAAAATTTGGACACTAGGCCTCTGCTGAAAGTGGCAATTTTGAGCATTATTTGAGGGATCTAGTGCTTAAAAAATAATGTATCATCAAAAAGGAAAACATAGGGACATACCTACAAGTAGTTAATATTTATTATTCTGTAAAAAATCGTTGCTCTAAGGTCATGAACCAGAAAGAAAACAGGCGAGAGCGTTTCTTTGCAGAAACCCGCATTGCCTCTTAATATTACTTAACTTTAGTTTTTTGTTTCAACATCTTAGGTAGGTTCTGAAGGTGAAGTGAGGTTCAAGTGAACTGTCCATAGTGTATTGACATATTCTACAGATTTGGGAATTTCTTAAAATACTTAAGAAATTCTTAGTTCAATTCTTAAATTTGAGGGCCGAAGTTATTTAATCATAACAGTTTTCCCTTTGCTTTGAGTTTTTACTATTTGTAACTAATTTCCCTGTAAGACTTATTTCGTTTCAAGGGTTCAAAAAATGGGCCCTTAATCCAGATGCACATGAAAATCTTTAATATTTTTACTGTATTATCTGTGTTAAATTCCTGTTTTAAACAAAGTTACTAAAAACTGGGCAAGTGCATGTGGAACCACACAAATGAAGGGTCGTGAACTTTCACTTACTGGCGAAGGGATGAAAATTTACGCATTAGTATCAATTTTATCAACCACAAAACATAACAGCCTATAATGGTCCCACTGCTGGGACACAGGCCTCCTCTCGGTGAGAGGGAGTGGGCCGTAATCCACCACGCGGGCCCAGTGCGGATTGGCAGATGTCACACGTCTTCGAATTTTTGGTTCTAGGATATGCAGGTTTCCTCACGATGTTTTCCTTCACCGTTTTGAGAGCAGTGGTGATGAAATAATTTACACAAAGCAAAGCGCCTGTCTGGGTTCGAACCTACGACCTACAACTGTCGCGGCCGTTACCACTTGGCCACCACTGTTATCGAAAAAAAAAAGTCATTTACTTATTCAAATTAGGCTGAGACTCAGCACTTTTCGAACGTCTAAATCAGAAAGAAAGTAGGTGGTGAAGGTTTGGTCCCCTAAAACGCGCGCCCTTCACGACCTACTTTCTTTCTGATTTCGCTGGGAAGAAGAAGTGGGGCCACAAACTCCCCAATGGGCTATACATATGTCATGAATTTATTGTATCGGCAAGCGTAGTGTGGGACGCCCCCCAGCTAGATGAACGGACGACCTAAAGAAGGTGGCTGGGCTAGACTGGATGCGGAAGGCGGAGGACAGGGTGCTGTGGCGCAGTCTGGGAGAGGCCTATGTCCAGCAGTGGATAGGCTGAGTTGATTGATTGATTGATCATGAATATAAAAAGGATATGTAAACAGGATTTAAAACAAAAAAACTTTTTACAAAAAAAAAAAACAACCGTCTTCCAAAAAAAAAACACTACAAATTGAAAAATAACTTTAATTTCGGAAGTCGGTGTCTTTGGTTTTGCATTTTCGTTTATTGAAACCAGGAGAACTCCTCAACAACCACTCACCATACGCATTGTGACGAGCATAAATTGCTTAGCAACCATATTAAAGTAATCGAATCGCAACCCGTGAAATATTTGTCATTGAGTAGTTCCAATAGCCATCTGTGGTCTTCTTCATCAGCTCCACTTTACCAAATGATGATTTCCGAGAGCAAATGCTCAAGCTATTTAAAAAAAATACCCAAATCGTTTTAGCTATGCCTATAAAATTTGAGGGTTTCCCTCGATTTCCATGGGAACCTCTCATCAGATTCCAACTTGATGATAATGGGACCACCTCGAGAGTATACCCTTTCAAACAAAAAAAGAATATTGAAAATCCGTCCACAATTGACGGAGTAATCGGGTAACAAACACACAAAAAAAAAACATACCGTCGAATTGCGAACCTCCTCCTTTTTTGAAGTCGGTTAAAAAAAACCGGCCAAGTGCGTGTCGGGCCACGCACAGTGTAGGGTTCCGTAGTAGCCTGTTAAGTTATATTTTGTGTTTCAATGCATGTATTTACCTGTTATAAACAAACAACTACTTCATCTTAGTCAGTTTAAAGGATTAATGCTAAGGATTTTGTATTTGGTACAAAATTATCCAACACCCAAGTTCAACGACTATTACTGCTAAACTAATAAAGTTATCTTAACCGCTATACTTTTCCTTTAAAGTTCATGAAATTCACTATCATCGTGAACCGCTATAGTTTTCCTTTAAAGTTCATGAAATGCACTATCATCGTGAATTTTTCCAGATTTTTAGCTTTTAGAGGGGGGGGGGGGGGGTCGGACGCCCTACTGGAACAAAAATTTGCACTAAAGTTTAATATTTCGTAAATGGAGCATTAAATCGAAAAATAATTTTAGTAACCCCCAAGTCATTTTAGAAGACCTATTCAACGATACCCCACACGATGGGGTAGACGACGAAAAAAATATTCATCCCCACTTCATATAGTAGTGGAGTTACCCTAAAAAAAAATTTCCCCTAAAAAAAAAGTACTAACGGTCTCTTAGCAAAACCTCGGACAGACAGACAGACGGACATGACGAAACTATAAGGGTTCCTTGTAGGAACTACCGGACCCTAAAAAAGGACTTTGTGAAAAACAAATTGGAGTTAATGACCGTTGGTAGTGAAGTAAGTATTGAAATTGATCGTAGCAGGTTGCATTCTGTGGTTTCTGCCAACCCCGATGAGAAGGCGTGAGTTTATGTATGTGTGTATGTATGTATTCTGTTTGCGTCTGTCCCGATTTTAATTAAATATGTTTTATCATTATCTAATTAAAATTTTGAAAATTGCGTTGTCAATTGACTTTTGTTGGTGACTGTACTTACATCCGCTCAGCCTGTTTTTAGGGTTCCGTACCCAAAGGGTAAAAACGGAACCCTATTACTAAGACTTCGCTGTCTGTCCGTCTGTCTGTCCCCAGGCTGTATCTCAAATACCGCGATAGCTAGGCAGTTGAAATTTTCACAAATTATGTATTTCTGTTGCCGCTATAACAATAAATACTAAAAACAAAATAAAATAATTATTTAAGGGGGGCTTCCATACAACAAACGCGATTTTTTTGCCCTTTTTTGCTCGATATCAAAATGGCAACAAGTAGACACTTGAAATATTCACAAAATACTCAGTTGTATTTTAACTTTAATAATAAATAATAAAATTAAAATAAAATAAATATTTAAGGAGGGCTCCCATACAACAAACATGTTTTTTTCGGCGTTTTTGCCTTGTGGTACGGAACCCTTCGTGTGCGAGTCCGACTCGCACTTGGCCAGTTTTTTTCTAAATTTCTTGGCTCAGACGGTCTATTCTGTACAAATCTCACCGTGAAAACGTAGGTGAACTCAAGTCGAAATCTGAAAACGTACGTAACTTTTCGATATCGGAAAACGAGTTATGGAACTCAAATGGAGTTGGGCAGGGCATCTGGCAAGGCGCAGTGATGACAGGTGTAGTAAGGCAGTGAGCGAGTGGCGTCCATGGACTGGAAGACGAAGTGTCGGTCTTTCGGCAAGGAACCTGGATGAAGCTGGCACAGGAGCGTGGGGATTGGCACCAGAAAAGAAAGGTCTACGTTCGGCAATGGGTGAAGTCGGGCTGTAGATCATGACCTCTGAATTTAGGTTTTGCTAAAATATTGGTGAGAGTAGGTACCCACCTCCTTACAGAAAAACTGCTACGCGGCAGACCCAAAAACGAGACGGTGTTATGAGCTGGAGTCCTTTTAAAAAGTGGCCCAAAATCGCAGTAGTCCGGGAAAGGAGGTTAGCTTGAAGTGTCTAGTCTTTCTATTCGATGGTAGAGCAATCTCTCAAGAACTGTTCAAGTGAACTGTCCATAGTGTCAATACACTATGGACAGTTCACTTGAACAGTTCTAGGTCGTAGGTTCGAACCCAGACAGGCGCTTTGCTTTGTGTAAATTATTTCATCACCACTGCTCTCAAAACGGTGAAGGAAAACATCGTGAGGAAACCTGCATATCCTAGAACCAAAAATTCGAAGACATGTGACATCTGCCAATCCGCACTGGGCCCGCGTGGTGGATTACGGCCCACTCCCTCTCACCGAGAGGAGGCCTGTGTCCCAGCAGTGGGACCATTATAGGCTGTTATGTTTTGTGGTTGATAAAATTGATACTAATGCGTAAATTTTCATCCCTTCGCCAGTAAGTGAAAGTTCACAACCCTTCATTTGTGTGGTTCGACATGCACTTGCCCAGTTTTTAGTAACTTTGTTTAAAACAGGAATTTAACACAGATAATACAGTAAAAATATTAAAGATTTTCATGTGCATCTGGATTAAGGGCCCATTTTTTGAACCCTTGAAACGAAATAAGTCTTACAGGGAAATTAGTTACAAATAGTAAAAACTCAAAGCAAAGGGAAAACTGTTATGATTAAATAACTTCGGCCCTCAAATTTAAGAATTGAACTAAGTATTTTAAGAAATTCCCAAATCTGTAGAATATGACATTACAGATTTATGGCGGTATATCTAGGGCCCTCAATTCATTATTGTCTGTACTGAGGTAAGGACGCCTTTACGTATCTAACAAAAATAAGCCATTTTTCGGTGCATTTTGCGGCAAAATGAGACGAAACCAAATGTAACTAATAATTACCACAGATAGATTACTCTTTCATCTCCAAATGGTAGCCATTTTTTATTCGAAAATGTTGGTTTATAAATTATAGTAAAAAATATTTTCCGTTGCCTCTTCACACAAAATCGACGATATCGTGCTGTCTTTGGGGTCATTTTTCTTCTGTTTAATAACATAAACATATTTATTTTAAAATATTTTATGTAAGCAGACATGTTCAACTCAAAAAGGTAGCCAAAAGAACTATCGAAATGTTAAAAATAAGCTCAGAAAAAAATAAAAATCGGAGTCTATTTTTTCACATATTTAGCTGTAATACGTGAATCTTATTGGATTGAAATAAGGGTTATTTTACTGGTCACTGTCTCGGTTTATTGCACAAAAATTGGTAATGAAATATTAGTCTGCGCTCGGCCGCCGTTGTGAGTGGACTCTGTGTCGGTTGTAAGCAGCAGCTTGTGCTAAAAGAAGATCGCTGTACGGATACAAAATATTTGACACACAAAACTTGATACTTCACGCATTCTGTATGTACCTATTACCCAAGGAAAGATTTGATTCACAGTCTTATAATTTTTCTAGAAGTAAGTAGGGTTTATAAATTCATATTTCGTTCCGGACTTGCTGGAGTGACCTGCACAGCAGGTGTACTTCGAAGACTATTCCGGTCTGATCCCCTGAAGACTTACAATATTTCATGATGGGTGTCAATTTCGTGGTTTTCGAGGGTGCTGAAACCGATGGTGAGGTCCAAATGAGAATCCAAGATGGCGGATGTGAAAAATGTTACAATATTTCATGATGGGTGTCAATTTCGTGGTTTTCGAGGGTGCTGAAACCGACGGTGGGGTCAAAATAAAAATCCAAGATGGCGGATGTGAAAAATTTTATAATTTTTCATGATGGGTGTCAATTTCGTGGTTTTCGAGGGTGCTGAAACCGATGGTGGGGTCAAAATAAAAATCCAAGATGGCGGATGTGAAAAATTTTATAATTTTTCATGATGGGTGTCAATTTCGTGGTTTTCGAGGGTGCTGAAACCGATGGTGGGGTCAAAATAAAAATCCAAGATGGCGGATGTGAAAAATGTTACAATTTTTCATGATGGGTGTCAATTTCGTGGTTTTCGAGGGTGCTGAAACCGATGGTGGGGTCAAAATAAAAATCCAAGATGGCGGATGTGAAAAATGTTACAATTTTTCATGATGGGTGTCAATTTCGTGGTTTTCGAGGGTGCTGAAACCGATGGTGGGGTCAAAATAAAAATCCAAGATGGCCGATGTGAAAAATGTTACAATTTTCATGATGGGTGTCAATTTCGTGGTTTTCGAGGGTGCTGAAACCTATGGTGGGGTCAAAATAAAAATCCAAGATGGCTGATGTGAAAAATGTTATAATTTTTCATGATGGGTGTCAATTTCGTGGTTTTCGAGGGTGCTAAAACCGACGGTGGGGTCAAAATTAAAATCCAAGATGGCGGATGTGAAAAATGTTACAATTTTTCATGATGGGTGTCAATTTCGTGGTTTTCGAGGGTGCTGAAACCGACGGTGGGGTCAAAATGAAAATCTAAGATGGCGGATGTGAAAAATGTTACAATTTTTCATGATGGGTGTCAATTTCGTGGTTTTCGAGGGTGCTGAAACCGATGGTGGGGTCTTAGTGGATAAGACAGAGATTAAAACAGAAGACGATCTAGGAGGGGATCGAGGCGGGGGGGGGGGGGGGTGGAGGGGGGGTTCAGGGGATCAGAACGGAATAATTCGAGCTGAGTCAGGTGTGCCGAGTATGGGCTCGTTTTCTTAGTTATGTTGAGACCTTACCTCCGGACTTGATGGAGTGACCTGCAGGTGTACTTCGAAGACTCCTACTGGAACTAACAGCCGAGCAGATCTAGGTGTGCCGAGTATGGGCTCGTTTTCTTAGTTATGTTGAGACCTTACCTCCGGACTTGATGGAGTGACCTGCAGGTGTACTCCGAAGACTGCTACTGGAACTAATAGCCGAGCTGAGCTAGGTGTGCCGAGTATGGGCTCGTTTTCTTAGTTATGTTGAAACCTTACCTCCGGACTTGATGGAGTGACCTGCAGGTGTACTCCGAAGACTGCTACTGGAACTAATAGCCGAGTTGAGCTAGGTGTGCCGAGTATGGGCTCGTTTTCTTAGTTATGTTGAGACCTTACCTCCGGACTTGATGGAGTGACCTGCAGGTGTACTTCGAAGACTGCTACTGGAACTAATAGCTGAGCTGAGCTAGGTGTGCCAAGTTTGGGCTTCTTTTGTTAGTTTTGTTGAGACCTTAAGAATAGGTAGGCAGGCACTAAGCCGGGTCTAGTCTAGGCAGATGCGGTCACTAATCGGAAACATAAAACAAAAGTACTTATCTAAAAAAAAAGATTACAGCCGCCATCTTGGATTTTCATTTTGACTTTGTTTTCGGCTCCAGCACCCTCGAAAACTATGAAAACGACACCCATGATAAAAAATAAAAAAAAAATTACAGCCGCCATCTTGGATTTTCATTTTGACCTCACTATCTGCTTTAGCGTCCTTGAAAACCATAAATACGACACCCATGATAAAAATAAAAAATAAATTGCAGCCGCCATCTTAGATTTTCATTTTGACCTAATTATTGGCTCCAACACCCTCGAAAACCATGAAAACGACACCCATGATGAAAAATATAAAAAAAAAATACAGCCGCCATCTTGGATTTTCATTTTGACCTCACTATCGGCTTTAGCGCCCTTGAAAACCATAAAAACGACCACCCATGATAAAAAAATTAAAGCCGCCATCTTGGATTTTCATTTGGACATCACTATCGGTTTTAGCACCCTTGAAAACCACAAAAACGACACCCATGATGAAAAATTAAAAAAAACTACAACCGCCATCTTGGATTTTCATTTTTATCTCACTATCGGCGATCTCAATATCCGTCACTTTGCACGGCCAAAAATGTAATTGACAGGCTTATGGTGATTTATCGAGGTAGCCACTGCTAATATGCCTTTATGCAATGCACGACACTGCTTAGTACGTTATCCTAATTGCGTAACACACTTGGAATGGCAATCCATTCCGATTTGACAGTACAACAATATCCATTGCGTTGTTTTTGTTTTACGAATTTTTTAAATATTTATGAAGCAACTAGCTGTGCCCCGCGGTTTCACCCGCATAAGTTTCGATCCCGTGGGAATATCGGATAAAAAGTAGCCTATATGTGTCAGCTACCTCTATACAAAATTTTATCAAAATTGGTGAAGCCGTTTGAGCGTGAAGAACAAACATATAAACATACACACACACTCACAAACTTTCGCCTTTATAATATTAGCGTGATGAATATTGTAGCATTTGTACTGTTTGCCTTGTAGGGTGTGTGCCAAATACACGTATTTTCTTTCCAGTTTTCGAGACCTACCTGCATACATACTGCATACTGCATACCTACTTGCATTTGATACCATAGCAAATTTATTATATAAAATACGAAATAAACCGAATAAAACAAGCTTGTTTTATATTTGTTTTCAATAAGCTCGTCCGCAAATTGTTAATACATAGATACTTTGGCAACTTGTACTTGATTAATCACTGTCCAGTGAAATTAAGTAAATAGCTTTCTACTTATATGAACACTTCACATTACCTACAAACTGTTTGAAAACAAATCACCGTAAACTTAAAAAAAATACATGGCAAAAATAAAATAAAATTAGGCTCAAGTATCAAGTTGTGTCAATTTACTCATAATTTCACCGCTTCGCGCATGTCGCTGTGTGTGTGAGCCGTGCACGTGTAGTAGTAAGACTCAATACCTAAAATTGAAGCGCGTCATTTCGTAAACGCGTCCTTATACATAAATACGACTTTTACATATTTTATTTGGATATATGTGAATTTGTTAAAAAGAAATAATGACACAAAAGTTAAGTTAAGTTAAATGGTTAATGGTTAAATGACTTTTGTTTTTATAAGATTACCTTAAGTTTATGTTAATTATGCTACTTATTTCTACTACCTACCTTAATCATGTAGGCAGGTCATTGTACGTAACGAATGTGTAATGTTTTTATTCCAAGTATTCAAGGGTGAACGTGGCAGCGGTAAAATCCTATTTATTTCAAAAAAAAAAAAATCCTACTGTTCGTTTAAATTAAGTAATTGGTTAAATGTTATAATTAAATCTGAAATACGCAACTCGTAAAGGTGTTGTTTACTAAAATAAATTACTTACTTACTTAGGTATATTATTTTTTTTAAATAAGTAGGTTAGCTACTATGTTGACGATACTGAAATTTCATTATTTTTACAATTCATTCCCTTTTTTTTTTAATTCAGCATAATTATGTCTATAATTGATTCTTTACGCATGCAAGTTAGTTAGGCGAATGTTGTATGGTACATACATACATACATACATAGGTACCTTTTGGTTGCTTTGTAGACAGTTACCGGGATATAAATAGCCTATGTCCTTCATAGACTATCCGTGTGCCAAATTTCGTCCAAATCCGTTCAGCCATTAAAAGGTGTAATAAAAGGTAACAGACATATCTACAGACTGACAAACGTAGCTGGCATACTGGCTTCTGTACACATCGTCCGCGTACATCGCGTATATCGAAAATTATCCCACGTAAAGGTGCCACCACGGCAAAAAGCCTACTTCCTTCTCCAGGATGCCAATTATCTCCTTGCCAAGTTTTGCCGAAAACCGTTCAGTGGTTTAGTTGTGTAAAGGTTACATACATACAGAGTTAATTTCTAATTTATAATAACTACTTATTCGTCGTTTCAGCCGATAGACGTCCACTGCTGGACATAGGCCTCCCCCAATTTTGGGGGGGGGGGTTGCCATAATCGCCACGCTTGGCAGGCGGGTTGGCGATGATGGTGGAATAAATAGAGAACGCTGCTGCCCATTCTCCGGTAAGACCCTTAGTCGCCTTTTACGACACCCACGGGAAGTAAGGGGTGGTGCAATTCTTTAAGTCCGGCACCACACAGACAAACTACTTATTAAGTATTATAAATTAGAAATTAACTCTGTATGTATGTAACCTTTACACCTCTTCCCGAGACTTCGTCCTCCGTGTGAGATTTCTTGCTCCCCGGACCCGACGAAATTACGAACTTATGTATTTCAATAAACCCTGTACTTATTTTTGTTGCTGACGATCCTTCAGGATCAAAAACAACAGAAAAAGCGGATCAAACCGGTATGAGAAAGTTTATCTATAATATAAAAACCGGCCAAGTGCGTGTCGGGCCACGCACAGTGTAGGGTTCCGTAGTAGCCCGTTATCACAATGTAGTACGATTCTGTTGTTCTTTATTCTGAATAGGTAAAAAAAAACATATTTTGGTTTTCAATGCAAGTATTTACCCATTATAAACAAGCAACTACTTTATCTTAGTCACTTTAAAGGATTAATGCTAAGGATTTTGTATTTGGTACAAAATTATCCAACACCCAAGTTCAACGACTATTACTGCTAAACTAATAAAGTTATCTCAACCGCTATACTTTTCCTTTAAAGTTCATGAAATGCACTATCATCGAGAATTTTTCCAGATTTTTCAAGCCCGTAGTTTAGCTTTTAGAGGGGGGGGGACGCCCTACTGGAACAAAAATTTGCACTTTAAACTTTAATGTTTCGTAAATGGAGCATTAAATCGAAAAATAATTTTAGCAACCCCTAAGCCATTTTAGAAGGCCTATTCAACGATATCCCACACGATGGGGTAGATGATGAAAAAAATATTCATCCCCACTTCACATGTAGGGGAGCTACCCTAAAAAAAAATATTTTCCAAAACTTTATTTTACCACTTTGTCGGCGTAACTAATATACCTACTCCTACAAAATTTCAGCTTTCTAGTGCTAACGGTCACAGAGATTAAGCGAGGACGGACAGACAGACGGACGGACAGACAGACATGGCGAAACTATAAGGGTTCCTAGTTGACTACGGAACCCTAAAAATGAATCGCTGAATGTGTTGCTAAGCGCAAATCTCGAGAACAGCTGAACCGATTTCGCTAATTCTTTTTTTAGAATGTTCCTTGAAGTACGAGGATGGTTCTTACGCAGAGAAAAAATTAATATATCTATGGGAGTAGGGTAGAGGTAGGGTAGGAGCAGTGTAGGAGTAGGGTAGGAGTAGTGTTGGAGTAGGATAGGGGTAGGGTAGGAGTAGTGTAGGAGTAGGGTAGGAGTACGTTAGAAGTAGGGTAGGAGTTGGGTAGAAGTAGGGTAGGAGTAATGTAGGAGTAGAGTAGGAGTAGGGTAGGAGTAGGGTAGGAGTATGGTAGGAGTAGGGTAGGAGTAGGGTAGGAGTAGGACAGGCGTAGGAGTAGGTTAGGGTAAGGGGTAGGACACCTCACAAAAGAAAAACCACGCATAAAAGAAGTAGCGCCGGGCAGCTAGAAATAATTCATATGGCAAAACAACGTTTGCCGGGTCAGCTAGTAGTGGATAAAACAAAGATTAAAACAGAAGACGAACAAGCAGGGGATCGAGGTGGGCGGGGGGTGGACGGGGGTGTTCGTCGTTTCAGCCGATAGACGTCCACTGCTGGACATAGGCCTCCCCCAATTTGGGGGGGGGGGGTTTGCCTTAATCGCCACGCTTGGCAGGCGGGTTGGCGATCGCAGTATGGTATGATGGTGGAATAAATAGAGAACGCTGCTGCCCATTCTCCGGTAAGACCCTTAGTCGCCTTTTACGACACCCAAGGGATGTAAGGGGTGGTGTAATTCTTTAAGTCCGCAACAACACAGACAAGGGGGTGTTCAGGGGATCAGAACGGAATAACTCGTCGCATCCTGCGGCTCCTAAGGGTTCTAGCGTGATGCTAGTTCCAGAGATTAGCGCGTTCAAACAAACAAACATGTTCAGTGATGTGATCTAATTGTAAAAAAAAAAACAAAAACCCGACAGCATAAAACGCGAACTAAAAAGATGGAAATAACATTTAAGTATGTAGAAAATAAAAAATAGAAAACTGAATAGTCATAAACGAGACGTACATATCCTTAGCCACAATCAGCCTAATAAGTTCCCACTGCTGCTGGGACCGGGACACATGCCTCTCTGCGAGATGGAGTGGGTCGCAATCTACCACGGGAGGCCAGTACCTACAGGCAGCTGGTGGATGTCACTGTCACATGTCTTCAAATTTGTTTTTTTGGTTCTTGGACATATCGGTTCCCTTACGATGCCTTTACCGTTACGAGAGCAATGGTGATGAAATAACTAACACAACAGTAAACTGCCTGACTCAGATCGAACCAAAGAACTGACTCGTGACTCGTGAGTTGCAGCCTGTACGACGATAGTCTACACACTTTGTCCAAGCGAACGATGATTGTTCTGTACACTGTTTGTGATGATGGAAACCCGGGGATAAAGAAATAAACCGCCCGTGTTGAGTGTGGTAAAATCACTGATTTATTTTACTTAGCCAGTTCACTAAATGATCGCGCGTATGCAAACGCTGATGTAGCTAATGTTACGAAATGTGCGGGTACACCGTACCACAGCCGTTTCCATTGGGCCACCACATGACTGCTCTCGCAGCATACCTTCCAATCATAACATGCTAAAGAATCATACTATAATATATGCAGTCGGTGATACCGTAAACTATAAAATCAAACACTTTCTCTTCATAATCGTGGGAACTCTGTTATTAGAAAGATCGGATTCCCACCTCAGGAATACAACATCTATCAAAAGGTCGTTGGAACCTATTTAATTAAGCTAGGTGTGGACTGTATTCTTTTGTAAACGGAACTATTTTAAATGTATACCAGCGTGAATTCAAAGAGAATAACTTCAACTTAACAATACGAAAAATACCTACTTTTGTGTCACAATGAGTAGGTAGGTAGATAAATATTAAGCGGCGACGACGAATAGGTAAAAATATTAAAATGTATGCTGCCACCACACAACAGCAGAGTCAACCTTGTTGAAGGTCACTGCCAATTTACTCACGACGGCGACGATGTTAATACCTACCTATTTGTTTAAGTGTGATAGCACAACAGTGCGATAGTATTGAAAAATATTGATTAAACATTTCTATAACCTACATATTTTTTTTTTGTCTGCTGTGTCAATCCGCGATCTGTTTTATACTTTTAGCGGATGAGTTGGAGGGAATTAACAAACATTGGCGGGAAGAGCGTGACTCCAGTGAGCCATTTATTTTGTACCAGCTGCGCCCTGCGGTTTCACCCGCGTAAATGTCGATCCCGTGGAAATATCGGGATAAGAAGTAGCCTATATGTTAATCCAGGGTGTCAGCTACCTCCATACAAAATTTTATCAAAATTGGTCCAGCCGTTTGAGCGTCAAGAAGTAACAAACATATAAACACACACACACTCACACACTCACAAACTTTCGCCTTTATAATATTCGGGTGAAATATCGGGATAAAAAGTAGCCTACTACCTCCATACAAAATTTTATCAAAATTGGTCCAGCCGTTTGAGTGTGAAGAAGTAACAAACATATAAACACACACACACCCTTTCACACCTCACAAACTTTCGCCTTGATAATATTAGTGTGATTCGAGCTTAGGTTCGCACTGGTGTGGGACTACCTATATGTCTTTCATGAAACTTCTTGTTTCCAGGGCGGCAGCCAGATCGTTGGGTGCCTGTCTAGTTTTTCCTGATATCTTTTGTGATGTTCTTGAACTCGTATTCATTGATAACCTCTGGTGTATTTCAGCGTTCGTGACACGCCAAGGAACGCCACTAATTGACCTCAAAATAGCGTGCCGCATGCTCTGTATGATGCTAATGCTGGAGATACAGGCGCTTTCCCAAAGTTCAATGGCTTCAAGATCACTTTATTTAAAGTTTGTTGTCGGTACCTACTCAGTTTACTGTTTCGTCTCATGATCCTTAAACTTACCTAAATATCATTCAATATCAATCTCCAACCGCCAATACCAATCTCTTTTTCCAACCACCACGTAATATGGAACTATTCCGGTCTGATCCCCTGAACCCTCCACCTCGATCGGCTATCGGCTTCCAGTCTTCATAATCAGCCTATAACTTTCGAATATCAATGTCTATAACTTTCCCACTGCTGGGACACAAGCCTCCTCTCTGTGAGAGGGAGCGGGCTATAATCCACCATACGGGCCCAGTGCGGGTTTCAACTGAATAATTACCAGCATTTTACATGGAGCGACTGCCTATCTGACCTCCACAAACTGGGTAACACGATATCCTTTGGTAAAGGGATATCGTGTCTCGTATCTGACAACCAGCCTTAACAGGTTGTCAGAAAACAACCGTCTGACAACCCATAACGACTGTCAAAAATGTACGAATGACAGCCGGGACCACTCCTAAAAAATAGATTCATAATTTTGATATTGCACCTACCACCTACTTGTGTTATCAATGATAACACATTAAAGCCGATAGCGAAATAATAATCGAATGATTGATAACTTATCAATCATTTGATTATTATTTAGCTATTGGCTTTATGTATAGTCCTAGGATTATGGACATAACATTTCTAGTACTAAGTAAGTACGATAGGACTTAAAGATATATCTTTAAGACTTTAAGTCCTATCCTACTTACTTACTTTGTACAAGAAATTTTATGTCCTTATTATCATATTAATAATAGTAGATTATGCACCGAGGGGCTAAAGTGGTGTCTTATGTCACGGGCGTCATATTGAATCTCGAGCGCAATGAGGGATTCGGGATTTAACTCCCGAGCGCAGCGAGGGAGTTAAGAGTTTAACTCACGAGCGAAGCGAGGGAGTTAATACAAGAATCCTGAATGCAGCGAGGGATTCAAGCTAGCCCAAGGCAAAGACACCTTTAGCCCAGAGGAGGATACTCTACTTTTTACACCTACTGTGAGAAAATAATAGCCATAGTACGAAAATTCGCGCCTTTATTGCGTCTACCAATACACGATCAATTCGATTTTCAAAAAAAAAAGTCTCTTCTACGGTTTTGTCGTGTGTGTCTATTGATATTACTCTCATGGAAGTGGCGTTTGTGTAAACTAAGCTTTATACAGGGCTGGTAGAATGGTTTTGGATGATTGGCTGTATGCATTTTGAATTTAGAACGTCATTGGAGACGCTCGTGAAAATAGAGTATTTTTGATAAAATGTGATAAATCGACTGTAGTATAGATAGGTTTTATTATTTATTTATTTACTCACAAAATCCACAGCAATCTTATCGCAGTTTACTTAAAATAAATTAACTAATGTTACAGCCAATTACTATTACGGTATAACGGCGCGGTACGGTATTTGTTATTATTAATGCCAGTTTTAATGTTATTCCATTCCTTTTAAAAAATGGTTCGTAGTTATCTAATTATTCTTACAATATTATGTCTTCGAAAACATGGCAACGATATGAAGAAGCAGTCGTTATGATTTTGTAGGAAATCGAGAATATCATCCACGCGTAGTAAGGGTTTCGAGAATAGCTTTCCTCTTTCTGGCACCAAAGGGTGTTTGTTAGTACTAACTATACTGCCAATTTAGCTGAGCATGTGAGATTCCAAATTCAAATCACATTATTGACCAGCGGGTCATAATGAAATCCAGTACAACATTATTGACCGGCTGTGCCCCCGGCCACTAATGACTCACTTTAGGTTAAGGTTGCTTGGCATATAATTTGACATTTTCGAGCAGGTGGTGTGAAAAATCCTTACATCCGTACAAGAAATTTAGGCATATTGCATGAGGTACCTATGATGTCAGTCCCCGAAAAAAGTAGTGCAATTTTAAACATGTCATTATAGCCCGTACCTATTTAATGTAATCAGCCCATAAAAGATCGCAGTTCAATGGTTAAACTAATAAAAATGAACTTATTTTGTTTCGATAGCATCACACCTTGTCAATGTCGGCAATTCTGTTGTTCACAAACTAAACTATGACATTGATAATCTATGTATGGATGTTGGACCAAGTGCTGCCCAGAATGAACACATAGTGCATTTTGTTCAATACGTCATTACTAACCTATAAACCGAAGCGCTCCGAATTCTGTTCAGGGAGTCAAGAGAAAAAAAAGTTTTTCGTTGTGAATTATTTATCGACCAAAAATGATATAAAACAAATAAATGGATTACCTATTTTAATCATTATTGATAAAAAACTATTAATAATAGCTGTTATTGAAGATTAAAAATCATCAATAACAGCTATTATATACAGTTTAATTTTACTGACAATAAACTATTAGTAATCACTGTAATCTATTAATACTAACTAAACTGTAAACTGGTAGTGTGTTATGTTAGTCATTATTAGGGTAGATACAATTACCGGCACGTAACTTGGCAAGAGATTTTCGTAGTGGGGGAAGTTCGCGCATATAAAAATGTATGAAATTGTGCGTGCGCAAACTTCCCCCACTACAAAAACTCTTGCCAAGTTACGTGCCGGCAACTATATAGCAAACAAGCCAACGTTCGGACAGGACAACATCTGCCGGGTCTACTAGTGTACAATAAAAAAGTAAAGTAGTTACATCTTCATCGTTATCTAATATAATTGTGTTAAGGAATAACGTAGAGCGACATATAACATCTTGGTGCCTAGCTCATCCTAAAAACCAAACTAGGCACATAGTATGCGCACAACAACCAATTGTCCTCCTACCCGTGAAACATGAACAACAGTAGTTTTTTATGGCATCTAGTCCATCACTGTTTACATCAACTAATACGTAGCAACGATATACTTTCGATGATGTATGTCTAATCTTTATGTTGATTCTAAAGAGATGAACATTATCAGACGGCATATTAAATGCAGACAAATCGTTGAGGGATCCGTTCTATTGTTGTATTATAAATGTCTCATTATTGCGTATATGCTCGCTATTATAACTTGGAGCGAGTTTTATTTGGTATGAACCAAATGCTACCCAGACATGGGAGTATTTCCAACAGATTTCCCAGATCAATTTACTTAACAATAAAAAACAAAACAAGAAATCTAGAACAGAACAGATAAAATAACACACTACCAGTTTACAGTTTAGTAAGTATTAATAGATTACAGTGATTACTAATAGTTTATTGTCAGTGATGATTAAAAATCATCAATAACAGCTATAATTAATACTGAATTATAAATTATGATTAAAAATAGTCCATTTATTTGTTTTAGTTCATTTTTAGATAATGGTGTATTTAATTGTATTTTAAGTGTATTCAACAATAGTGCATTTTGTTCTATACGTCATTACTAACATATAAACCAAAGCGCTCCAAATTCTGTTCAGGGATGAACAGAATTTGGAGCGCTTTGGATATCGCTTTCGTATAGAACAAAATGCACTATGTGGTCATTCTGGGCAGCACTTGGTCCAAACCCTGTCAATGTCCTTTAATCTTTTTATTTCTATTTCATTAAGACAAGGACAGAAGATAAATATTAGTTTAGTCCTGTCAAATTTGTCAGCGCCTGGCCTAAATTGACGTATTTTTAGTAGCCATATTTTGAATGTCGTCTAAAGTTGTCTATGGAGTATCTTAATTTGACAGGACTATACTAATATTTATCTTCTGTCCTTTAAGAAAAAGATGCATGAACTTAAATTTAGTTTACTTTGTAAACAACAGAATCGGCGCAAACGTTAGGGTAAACAGTTAAGCACAGTAATTATGAGCTATCATTTCGATACTCGAGTCGTATTATCTACAAATACTAACTATCGTCATCACGCAACGAAATCACACAATTTTTTTACAACATAATTATGTATTTGCTAATAACCTTGCTCTTATTGCACCTAATTTTGGTTTACAATGCAGTGTATTGAACACGCGTGCCTTTTACTTTGCATGTCCGCTCTAGAGCTGGAAAGTATGCCGCAGATAACTATAATAATTACCTACCTACTTAATTTTTAAGGTTTAAAGAGGATTTATAAATGCCACTTGCTGAGATAAAAAAGCGCATATCTTTATTATGCGTTTTTTTTTATTTCTGCAAGTGGCATAAATACTCTTTAGATAAAAAAGCGCATATCTTTATTATGCGTTTTTTTATCTCAGCAAGTGGCATAAATCCTCTATAAATTAAAAAGCGCGTATCTTTATTATGCGTTTTTTTTTTCTCAGCAGGTGGTGTAAATCCTCTTTAGATAAAAAAAGCGCATATCTTTATTATGCGTTTTTTTTTATCTCAGCAAGGGGCATAAATCCTCTATAAATTAAAAAGCGCATATCTTTATTATGCGTTTTTTTTATCTCAGCAAGGGGCATAAATCCTCTTTAAGCCTTAAAATGTACCTACACTACCTACTATAAATAAATACAGGTATTAACATTGTATTTCATAAAATAATAATATTAATATTATGTAAGTAAATACAAAAAGAGGGATTAGAATCATAGGGCTTTTTCTCTTATAATTTTATATATACAAATAATATATACAATTTATTCTCTTATAAAAAGTTGAAAATCAATTTTCTCTTATATTACGACATTTAGAAGAACGTACTATGTTACAATTTAATTAAGAAATGGTTAAAAATCTTATTCTAATTTACGTTAATCTATCAGGTTGAGCCTAGTCAATAAAGCCGAAAATATTGGGCTCTCAGTTCAGACGTTTTAGTCAAATTCGACTTTCATTTACTTCGTAACAATTAACTTTTGTGTCATTATTTCTTTTTACCTAATTCACATAGGTATCTAAGTAAAATATGTTAAAGTCGTATTTATGTATTTCTTCAGATAAATTCATGTTTTGCAGATTCCTCAGTACAGACAATAATGAGGTGAGGGTCCTAGATATACCGCCATAAATTTGTAATGTCATATTCTACAGATTTCTATAGATTCTACATATTCTACAGACTAAATTCTTAAATAAAAAACCGGGCAAGAGCGAGTCGGCACGCGCACCGAGGGTTCCATACCATCATATGTTTTTAAATTTTCATCGGCGAGACCTAAAGCCTGCAATACACGTTGGCCGAGCGTTGTCGAGTGAAGGCCAATACAAACATGTAGACGGTATATTTGCCTTGTTTTGCTATCGCTCGGTGTCACTTGCCTAGGTTGGATGAGTTTGACAAGCGCCAACGTGTATAGACCTCATTTGACGTAGCTTGTCACAACTTGCAGTCGCTCGCGATCACTTGCCTCACTTCGGAGCGGTGTCGGTTTTTCAGCACAAATAAAAGGCGCTCGCGTGCGCTCGGCCAATGGTGTTCACATGTTTGTCAGCGCGCTAGTATGCGGTTGACGTCCATTGTAGGCATACGAACAAAATGTCGCTTTATACGAATGACGACGCTAATGAAAACTGACAGCGCCCAACATGTGGGCGTCTCCTCAAAACTCGTCTACATTGGCCATTTGCATTGGCTTCCTTCAAATTTGGCGAACGTCTAGACAGTAGCGCTTGCCTTGTTTCCATTTGTCTAGGCTCGCGTTGGTCTAAACTTGGCCAACATGTATTGCAGGCTTTAGTATATTCATCAGTAATTTTAACACTAGAATATTGCAGTTTTATGTCAGCGCCATCTCTTGACCGATAGTGGAACTAATGTAACTTTTGTTGATGATTTCTGAAAAAGTGCGCTATTTAAAGACTTCGTTTTATTTTTCCTGTAATATTTACATAAACTTCTATCACATAGAATAATTTCAGATTTTTCTCATTGCAAACTTCGGAGATAAGGGGGGGGGGGGGGGGGGAACGGTATTGTTTTTTACATCTTTTATCAAAATTCGAATCCTATGCGGCCAAAAAAAAAAAAGGAAAATATGTTTGAGAGTGTGCAAACTACGCTCTTTCTTATGATACTCCACATGCCCTAGTAGCCCCCACTTCGAATTTTTCAGACTCCCTTTCAGTCCCTGTTGCAAACAATATAGGTACATTTTATTTCTTTCTTATTTGCAAAATAGTTGGGCAAACGTCATATAAAACTATTCCAAATTTCTTCGAGACTTACACAGATAGCCTCAAAGTTTTATTTAGTAATATTAAGTTCGTTAAAATCTTGTTTTTAAAAATACTTTTACTTTATTTTATAAAATTATATGTAGGTCTTGTATAGATAACTATCAATGTGAAGTTCCACCGCCCACAGGAAGCCATCAAGCCACTACATCCATTATAACAAGAGATCCATATCTAATTGGATTAATTAATTAGTGGTGTTAATAGTAATAACTTGTTTTTTATTTTACTTCGATGGTCTTAGTTTATCATTTGTGACTGCAAGTGACAGCTATGTGAACAGAATCCAGCGTTGCATAAATATGTAGGTACCTATCTAAGCCGCCACGGAGCCTTTTATTTAGGTAGTAAGTTTTTGTTTACATTTTTAATTATGTTTTTTTTTGCTTGAGTACGTAGGTATAGTTTTTATTGTATTTGTTGGTATATTGGCGAGGCTAGCTGACATTATGGCAAATTATTTAATTTAATGTTCTGTGTCATGTAATGTTAATTACTTTGCATACCTAGTATTGTCACAGAATAACTAATAGTACCTACTTGCATTTTACATAATTATAAATTCAACATTAATGATGTACCTACCTAAGTAACTAATATTTTTGTAAAAATATAATTTAAAAGTGTCCATGGAGTTTCTTGCCCGTTCTTCTCCATAGGTACCTACGCTTTGGTATGGGCAACTAGCTTCATATTTTCTGACTGACCGACTTCTTGAGAATTCAAAAGTGCCTGTAAATGATTTAATTGAAATGAATGCTTTGAGTTTGAGTTTGATCATTGCAAGAATTTGTACTGATAAATAAATTCACCGTTTGTCGTGGTACAGGTTCATAGCATTGAACTAAATACAATAAGGTAGGTACTTAGTATGTATATTATTATAGTAAGTATATGTAACATATATAATGTATGGTATATGTATAATATACTATGTAGTGTGGAAATAGTAATATTACTTCTGACAACTCGATCAATCTGCCTAGCCTTACCCCAATATAGGGTAAGGTCGGGTCGGCTTCCAGTCTAACCGGATGTAGTTGAATACCAGTATTATACATGGAGGGACTGCCTATCTGACCTCCACAAACCAGTTAATAAGGAACACGATACCCCCTCCCGTTTAATTTTTTTTTTTTGGTTGGGAAATCATCAAATCCGCTCTGGGTGGAGCGGAAGGGAGTGTCAGACTCTTACTGACTAAAACCCACCCGAGTTCCTTCCTTAGCCCTTTATGTTCCGGGCCAGCGGTAACCCTTTCGGACAATCCCGCTGACGCGGCAGGCTTCGGCCCTAACTTCCTACCGTTAGTTGGGATCCCGATGGTGGCGCGTTCCGGGGCCCATGAAACGACATGGCCTCGGACTTGTGCAATGCCACCTCGAGACCCAACTGTCGGATCCTCTCCACGACTATCGCAACCCCGCGTGTTATCGCGTCGGCCGCCGCCTGATGCGACCTCCCCTGCGCCAGGACCAGCGTGTCGTCAGCGTAGCAAACCACGCTGACGCCATCAGGGAGGTCGGCCCGCATACCCCCTCCCCTGGTAAGACTGGTTGTGAAACTTTTGGGCTTCTACCAAGCTTCTACACGTAACAACTGTCAAAGTTATTACGAATGACAGCCAGGTTTCGAGGCACGGAGGGGAGTCTCGATATGTAATGAGTGGTCAGTCACCCATCCGCGTATCGACCGCGGCAAGCGTAGCTTAACCTTAGATCGACCTTGTGATTATTTAGCCACGAGCTCCTCTTACTTCTGACAACTCTGAAATTTTTTCTGACTACTTCGTGAATTCAAGTGCGAACACCCTTAGCCAAGCAGATTGGTGGGCAGAAGATGCGGCTTATTAAATAACGTGGCGAAATTAGATTAATTACGTACCTTGAGCTGTGGTGGCCAAGTGGTAACGGGCGCCACTTACGAGTTGTAGGTCGTAGGTTCGAACCCAGACAGGCGCTTTGCTTTGTGTAAATTATTTCATCACCACTGCTCTCAAAACGGTGAAGGAAAACATCGTGAGAAAACCGGCATGTCCTAGAACCAAAAATTCGAAGACATGTGACATTTGCCAATCCGCACTGGGCCCGCGTGGTGGATTACGGCCCAATCCCGCTCACCGAGAGTAGGCCTGTGTCCCAGCAGTGGGAACGTTATAGGTTGATTATGGTATGGTACGTACATACCTTGCTGTTAGAAAAATATTAATCGTGACGTAAGTCGTCTGTGAGCGTCAAGATACGGCTAAAACTTGATTTAAAACCGGTTTAGCGCAAGTGCAGGTTTTAATAACGAAGACAACTTTAGTATTTTTTTAACAAAATGGGACCACCGCAATGTATTACTACCTATCTGATCTTTGCGAGTGACTGGGTATCCCTTATTATTAATATCACGGGGTCGTTCAAAGAGTTGTAGTAATACTTAGACATACTATAAAAATTGAGAAGGATGAGCTGAAGGATGAATTGAGAAGGATCTTAGGTCCGGGGGGCCTAAAAAGGCCACTTTGGCGGAATCATAAAAGGTTAACATATTGGACAGTTAACCGTTAAGTTAATCGTATCAAATCCCATTAGTGAAGCATTTTTCAGTTATTTTTTTTTGTCGGTGCTTATACCAATAAATCCGATCCAAATCCAATCCCAATCTCTTTTAGTGCAGCGAAAAAAAGAAAAACAAGGACTGTCTTCGCCATATTACGATTCATAATGTTATCCTTTTATGATTCGCCAAAGTGGCCTTTTTAGGCCCCATGATTGCGTAACTACATATCATAATCTTTCAGATTTTGAAGGCAATCCCTGATCAATTGCGTCATATGTTTAAAAAATTCGTCTTCTGACAACCTAAATAACGCAATGAATATTGTTGAATTGTCAAAATGAAAGGAATTGCAATTGTAAGTGTGGTACGCCATTAGACTGCTGCGGTGCTAAGTATTCTAATAAAAATCTCACCGTGAAAACTTAGGTGAAGTGAGCGTGGAGTGAGCTGTCAAAAGTGTCAATTCCTAGCAAAAACAAACTCACTTCACCTAAGTTTTCACGGTGAGACTTTTACAGAATCGACCGGCTGGTTCTCATTCCTTGATTGCGAAACCTTCCCGTGTAAAATGCGGCCATGTATTAAATTTCAGAGGTACTTGTAAGTTAGGTTCCTAATTTGCCTGGATCGTCAATATGCAGTGCTACAGTTTCATCTCCTGCTTGTTTTGCTGTTACAGAAAAAAAAAACAAAAGACATATCTGAAGTTATTCATACCGTTTTAGCTAGAAGAGGTCATCAATATCCATGACATTTTAACATTTTAATCCATCCAATAAAGATCTCGTTTTGATATTTTAGTCTAGATAAAGAGTGTAGTGGAGTTAGAAGTAGTTTTATGTAACTGTAACATTGCACAAGATTATATTGTACAAACTAGCAAATCAAGCTACCCGAAACTGTCAAATTTTCCCAATCAACTTTCAACCTTATGTTGTAGCGATAAAGTTGAAAATCTATTTAAGAAATTTGTAGTAGTTTGATGTGCTGGCCTCTGTACACCCACGTGACTAGGTCTAGTCATGAACCATTATCGTATCTACCGATATTAAGGTCAGTGACTTTATTAGAAAAGTAAATCTGGTTTGTCCACCTAACCAACTAAGTTTCTGTTAGCATTTATAACAAGGTTTAAGTTGTCATTTTTTTTGCCATATGGACACACCTCTAAGGTACCTACTTACCTACCTACAAATTCACAAAAAATATGGTAAGGGTAATTGCTAATTTAAGATTATACAAACTATCTATAGGTACCTAGTTATTCGAACAAATATGTTATTTTGGGCAATAAAAAAAATAAAAACAGTCTAAAAACGAGCGAACTGGAAATACCTGTATAATAATTATGTTTTTGTGTGTAGAGATTGACAACATTTTGTCCTTAATCGATTACAGAGACCAGAGACGGAGTAGATACATACACAAACACCACCCGTTTCGGATCTCCTTATTCTAATAAGTAGATATTCTACCTAATGTATGTTATAGGATATCTTTTCTATTCGGTTGTTTTTGGGGTCTAATCATAATCATAGATGGACAAAAGATTATCCCTATACATATATCTTGATCTTATCAACAAACGCCGTCTGTATTTTATACGAATCGACTGCAACCCAAATGAGAGGGAATTACGATACAATACAACCGCACGCGGCACTTTGCATGCTGATGGACAGAATTTAAAACAATCTGACACCAGAACAGGGGGTACGTAGAGGTCCCCTCGTATACCTACTTGACCGCAGTCCACATACTTAAACTTGACACATTACTTAACCTTGCAAATCGATCAGATTGAGGGTGGGTGAACCCCACGACAAATGAGACTTCATTGACAAGAAATTCAAAGAGGTCATTGTAGGGACGGGTTCAACAAGGAGAATTGACAACATACTCAATCAATCATGGCAAGAGAAATGATCATTTGATGGACAAAGTGCATCTTATCGCTATATTATGGATTTATAAAAAGGCCTCCTGATGGAATTTTGGCTACGGCAGCCAATGCCAGCGGAGACTAGCCCTCAGAGCGGGTGATATTATAATTATATTTAAAAAAAAATATTTTAAGTGAAAAACTCTCGTGTGTGCTCAGAAACAGGTGCACTCTCTGCACCGGCCATTCTTCCCTCATTCTCATAGATAGTCCGACACGGGGGCCTAAAAAAGGCCCCTTTGGCAGAATCATAAAAGGACGGTTAACCGTTAAGTTAATCATATCAAATCCCATTGGTGAAGCATTTTTCAGTTATTTTTTTTTGTCTTTGCTAAAATACCAATCAATCCGATCCAAATCCAATCCCAATCTCTTTGATTATACCTACGTCGTGCAGCGAATAAAAGAAAAACACGGACTGTCTTCGCCATATTACTATTCATAATGTTATCCTTTTATGATTCCCCAAAATGGCCTTTTTAGGCCCCACGATCGGAGAGAGATTGGTACGGTCTTTCACACGACCGACTTCGAAACTTCGGACTGCTACTGAGAAACTGCACCATTGATTACCAGATGTACTGCAGCGTACCATCCACTTTTGGTTGATATCCCGATTAGTTGCTCAGCTCTTCTCCTCCACACACCCAAAGTGTGGAAAATTATACCAGCATCTGTGTTCCCTTCCACATTTATCCCATCTGCCTTCAAAGAAAGATTGAACAGGCACCTTCTGGGCACACTCGTTTCTTCATAGACTTCATGCATTGCTTTCCGTCAGGCGTGAAAAACCAACAACTCTTTTGCCCAACCTGCTTACCTGGTTAGCTAATTACGTAATAACTTAAGACAGAAGGTCTCTTAAGTAGGTACTGAATAAATTAACCGACTTGGTATTACATGGATCTCACAACTTTTTATGGTAGAAGAACTGAGTTGCGAGACTTGTTTTTTTTTTATTTACAAGTTTTGTTTTGATGGCATCTCACTTCTTTTTGTAGGTTGTCCTACTTTTTTTCCTTTCCGGTACCCTTTTAACTTTTTTTTTTAACTTAATTCGTTGACCATTTTACAAGTTACCTTTGAACATCTAGGTACATTCAATTATACACTATAGCTTCCGCTCGCGGCTTCGCCCGCGAGGTATGTCGATAAAAACTATCCCAAGTCCTTTCCCGGGATGCAATCTATCTCTCTGCCAAATTTTATCGAAATCCGTTCAATAGTTTAGGCGTGAAAAGGTAACATACAGACAGACAGACAGAGTTACTTTCGAATTTATAATATTAGTATGGATAATTGTTATTTTCCACGCTAGAGACCTCCGATAAACGCATGCGATCGCTGCTAATCATAAAGTGCTGTAGACATTTACACTCCAAGGCGGAGTCATCTATGAATCTCCACCTGAACAGGTTTTCCTTGCTTCGGCCAACCTGGGTGCGGAGACTGTTTAAAGACTGCCAGGTTACCCAAAGGAAACTCATGTCAGGTGGGAGGTCAGCGGGTGGGACGAACGGTTTGGGTAAGGAAGCACTGTCTCGCCACAACTTCAGTCTCTCTTGTGATGGTTCGCCAGTGAGTGGAACGACACACTTTAAAAAACTGTTTCGACTTTTCAGCCTTTGTGGCACAAGGATGTTGTCGTGCAAAGGGTTTTGAGTGTCGGAGACCATTTTAGCTCTTTCGCTGGAGCTTGCCACCGGTCTGCGAGGCACTGGTGGCGCTATTCCTGCTTAGTGGATACAGCATTTGTACTGGGGTTGGTTTTAGCCAGCCAGTGATGATCCGGCACGTTTCATTCAAAGCTGTATCCACCAGCTTTGCATGAGCAGAACGGCTCCACATAGGGCACGCGAATTCTCCCGTAGAAAAAGATAGCGCCAGTCCAGTAGTCCGCTTGATATTGTTACGAGCTTCGGGTTCGTGACAATAAAAACTGCCGATTTAATAACCAAAAAAATGACACTTTAATAATCAACACTAATTACAACTCAAACACACTAATTACAAAACACAATTGCACTACTGATCGCCTTAAGTCGCACTTGAATATCGCTTCGATGCTTTCACTTCGATCGCATTATCCAAACTGTGTCGGTCGTGGCGCGTCTCGGCCTTATATAGCGCCAAAGAGAGTTCTAGAATCTTCCATTGTAGAAACATCTAGAATGTTCGAGTACATGTCAGTCCCGACTGACCAAATGTCGATAGTTCGGGAAAGTTCTAGAAAGTTCGAGCATCGAAATTTCTAGAAGGGTCTTCACTACTAGTTCCGCTACTCGATACTAGATGGCGCTAGTGGTAACTACTGTCACCATGTACCAGGCATTAATTGTGGCGCGCAACACTGCCCCCTCCTAAGACATGCTCGTCCCGAGCATTATCGGCCCCATAATAACGCGCCAGTCGATCCACGTGGACGATCTTAGGAGTACCTCTTGCACCTTTCTGTATCCGGTAGGTTACGTCATTGATCTTTGTCACAATCCGGTACGGTCCGTCCCATTTAGCTTGAAGCTTAGGAGATTTCCCTTTGCTGCGGACTGGATTGTGCAACCACACTAGTGAACCTTCGTCGAACCCTTTATTGTTCATTTTACGGTCATAACGGGTTTTCATCTTTTCAGACATTTGCTGGCCCGATTGTCTGACGTGCTCATAAATGTCATTCATTTTGTTCCGCAAGTCATTCGCATACTCGGTTATACTGCGTGGGGCATCAGGTGGTATTCCGGTGATCAGGTCTGCAGGCAGCCGTAATTCTCTTCCAAAGTTTGCGAAAGCTGGTGTCACCGATGTACTTTCGTGAACAGCGCTTCGATATGACAACAAAAACGGTTGTATGTGCTTGTCCCAATCTCGTTGCCGATTTCCCACAACTTTGGCTAGGTACCTCTCTAGTGTCTGATTAAATCGTTCCACCATTCCATCCGATTGTGGGTGGTAAGAAGTTGTTCTTGTTTTATGTGTACCCATAACTCGACAAGTTTCCTGGAATATTTGGGACTCAAAATTTCTTCCTTGGTCGCTGTGAATCTCCAAAGGTACTCCAAAACGGCAGAAGACTTCATGAACCAGTTTATCTGCAACTGTTGAAGCTTCTTGGTTTGGAATGGCGAAGACTTCCGGCCACTTAGTGAAGTAATCCATCACAACCATGAAATACTTGTTACCACTTTCACTTACCGGAAACGGCCCCGCAACGTCAAGGGCTATCCTCTCCCATGGTGCACCAACATTGTACAATTTCAATGCACCTCTACTACGAGTCTGAGGTCCCTTTACAGCTGCACAACTTGTACATTTGCGACACCAGTCCTCGACATCGTCCCGACAGTGGACCCAGTAAAACCGTTCTCGTATCTTCAGTAGAGTCCGTTTTACTCCCAGATGACCTCCTGAACAACCATTATGGTACAGCTGTAGAACATCCGGTACTTGAGCTTTAGGGACAACCATTTGCAAATGACAGCTGTCTCCCCGAGCGTTTTCCCATTTACGGCACAGGACTCCATACTGAATCACCAAGCTGTCCCATTGGGCCCAATAGCTTTTTGTGGTCGAACTCATTGCTGAGACGTCGCTCCACCTGGGCTTAGGAGCTCTGGCCTTCATCCACTCCAGAATCGGCTTGATGTCCGAATCTTCCTGCTGTGCACGTTGTAGGCTTTCCTTCCACTCGTTGCTGAGGTCTGTCTTGAGCATCCTTACAGGTACGACTTCTTTACTTTCTTGCCTAGTACAATGCTTGCAGTTTTCAGGACAAGGTCTTCTTGACAATGCATCTGCGTTGCCATGAGATTTCCCGCTGCGATGTTCGACCTCGAAGTCGTATTCCTGCAGTAGTTCAATCCATCTCGCAACTTGTCCTTCTGGATTTTTGAACTGCAATAGCCATTTCAGCGCAGCATGGTCAGTTCGTAGGTGGAATTTCCGCCCCAGAAGATATTTGCTAAAGTGCTGCAATGACTTTACCACAGCAAGCAGTTCCCGTCTCGTAACACAATAGTTCCTTTCAGGTTTCGACAATGACTTGCTGAAGTATGCTACCACAACCTCTTGATCACCATTACGTTGAGACAACACACCGCCAAGTCCTATGTCACTTGCGTCTGTGTCAACTATAAATTCTTTGCCCGCATCAGGGTACCCCAAAATAGGTGTTTTGCACAGACGGTCCTTTAGCTCCTGGAATGCGATGTCGCAACTTTCATCCCAGCAGAAATGTCGCTTCTCTTCGGTTAGCTTATGCAGGGGTTTAGCTATATCTGCAAAGTTCTTGACAAATCGCCGATAATAGGAGCACAAACCCAGAAATGCTCTGACCTGCGTCTTGTCTTTTGGAATTGGCCAATCCTTGACAGCGGCGATTTTCTCTGGATCCGTGCGGATACCTTCTTCAGACACTACATATCCCAAAAAGCTAACTTGTCGTTTGAATAGTGAACACTTCTTCGGACTTAACTTGAGGTTGGCACTCTGGATCTTCATGAGCACGCGTTCCAGGTTTTGAAGGTGTTCTTCAAACGTGCGGCCTACGATGATGATGTCATCCAAGTAGACCAGGCAGGCATCGCCAATTAGTCCGGTAAGTACAAGTTCCATCAACCTCTCAAATGTTGCCGGAGCATTGCACAATCCAAACGGCATAACTTTAAATTGCCACAGACCCTTTCCTGTCGAGAATGCAGTTTTCTCCTTGTCGTTAGGATCAATTTCAACTTGCCAGTAGCCACTTTTCAGGTCCAGCGTGCTAAACCACTTCACTCCAGTAAGCATGTCCAGCGTGTCATCAATTCTTGGCAAAGGATAGCTGTCCTTCTTTGTAACGTCGTTCAGACGACGATAGTCAACACAAAACCGCATGCTGCCGTCCTTCTTTCTTACCAGCACTACAGGTGAACACCATGGACTAGATGAAGGTTCAATAACACCATCCTTCACCATTCCCTCAATCATGGTTTCCACTACCTTTTCACGTGCTACCGGCAATCTCCTTGGCCGCTGACGGATAGGCAATTCTTCTCCTGTATTTATTTTGTGTTGAACTATGCCAGTCTTCCCGATGTCAGCCTCGTTTGACGAGAAAACATCGGCGAACTTAAATAACATCTTCTTCGCCTTGACCATTTCATTTTGGGACAAAGCGCTGCGGCAGTCTTCTAAAAGTGTGGTCACTTTTGTTTGTGCATCCTTGCTGAGGGTCCCAGTCGATAGATGTTGGCATCGACGCAACCAATCCACTTCCTCGCAAGTACCAACAAGTGTGCCTTTTTCTATTATCTGTTCCTGATCACAAAGGTTCAGCACACGTACCCCTGAGATGTCAGTGGCTCTGACCAAAGTCCGTGCCACTTTCCATGGAAGGTCATTGTCTACCCTTTCCACGAGTACACAACGATGAGTTTGCCCAGGATTCCGAGGAAGACTAACCGGCACAATCGTTTCCGATCTCGGCGGAAGAACAATCTTCTTAAGGCTGTACACATTCCCAGGTAACGCCCCTTCCATGAAAAGTTCCTCTTCTCCACATTTCAAAACACCTTGCTTGACGTCAATCTCGCAATAATTCTTCCTCATAAAGTCAAGGCCCAAGATGCAATCATCCATTATATCAGCTACGATGACATTATGCAGGTAGATTCTGTTGCCTAGCGTCAATTCCATTTTCTTCTCTCCATGAACGGGTATGCGCTGACCGGTGGCTGTTACCAAATTAATGCGTTCCCGGTTGTATGCGGAGTCCCCAAGGGACCGACTAGCAAGTTGGGAACTGACAACCGTGCGGGAAGCTCCGGTGTCTATGGTCAGCTTACACGGCGTTCCGTTGACCTCGCCCTTGATGATAAGGCTGTTCCCGTCATGGGTTTGTGTGATCGAAACCCTTGGGGCTCTTTGAACATCAGCCAGCACCCGCCCCGCAGTCCTGGCTATTACTCGTTTCCCTGCTGCTGGTGCTGCGTGGTGTTGTTAGCCGCACTGCCCTCTGGAGATCGGTCGACTTCTCTTTCTGCAGTTCGCTTAGGGCAACTGGATCGAAGGTGGCCCTTTTCCCCACAGCCGTAGCACCTAGGGCTGTATCCTTTATTGCGGTCGCGAACTGTAGCCGCTGCAACCTCCCTGACGCGATGGGAACGATGATCCTGTCGCACAGCTTCCACCTCCAGTGCATGGGCCAAGGCGTCCTTAAGCGTCCCGTGGTGCCCAAGCCTCACAGCAGCTCTCACTTCAAGGTCGCGGATGCCGTCGATGAATGCCTGCACCAGGTTTCCATCAATAAGCGCAGGTACGGACTGGTAAGCTTTACGAACCAGCTTCTCCACTTCAAGGGCCCACTGCTGCAGGTTTTCGTTACTGCGTTGCACGCGATCCTTGAGCTGCGCACGAAATACGTGTTCCAGGTGAGCGTCGCCATACCGAGCCTCCAATGCCTCGAGGAGCTGCTCGTAAGTCACTTCCTTACCGAGAGCTTCCAGGACAGTTAAGGCCTGGTCGCGCAGGCCTAGGGTGAGAGCAGTCATGGCCTGGCTTTTATTCCACCCGTTAGCCTTCATGACAGCCTCAAATTGGATTTTGTAGGCCGACCAGGAAGAAGTCCCGTCGAACGGTGGCACTTTGAATCCACGTAGCGAAGGTGTTGTAGCTACGGGAGCTGCGATTCTATCCTCAAGTTTAAGGTCACCCAACTCCTGCTTCACATCAGCAATGACGTTATTAAACTTGCTGATCTGAGTTTCAGCTTCCGACAGGCGGTTGTTATGCTGGGCAACCTTCTCCTTCACCTCCTTCATGTCTTTCCCGAAGGTTGCGTGAAGGTCCTTTATGAGGAAAATCTGCTCTTCCTGGCGGCGCGCCTGCTCCTCCTTATCCCGTTTGAGCTGTTCTTCTAATCGACGAGTCTGTTCCTCTTTGTCCCGCTGGAGCTGTTCTTCCAATCGATGGGCCTGTTCCTCTTGACGGCGGGACTGTTCTTCCTTATCGCGCTGGAGCTGTTCTTCCAACCGACGAGCCTGTTCCTCCTGCCGGCGGGCCTGTTCCTCTTTGTCACGCTGGAGCTGTTCCTCCAACCGACGGGCCTGTTCCTCCTGTCGGCGGGCCTGCTCCTGCAGCATCATCATCAGAGCAGCCAAATCTGGTGCTGCTGATGCTGGAGCTGCTGCGGACGGGCCGGCCTCCATGGTCGGTAGCTGGCCCTCCGACCTCTGTGGCGTAGCTCCACCAAATCGCCTCTGGTCCGTCTCTTGCTGGCGTTGACTCCGGGTACGGATACCCTCCGTGTCGTCTTTGGGTAAAACCGGCATGCTTTTTGATCCTCTCTTCTGACACCAATTGTTACGAGCTTCGGGTTCGTGACAATAAAAACTGCCGATTTAATAACCAAAAAAATGACACTTTAATAATCAACACTAATTACAACTCAAACACACTAATTACAAAACACAATTGCACTACTGATCGCCTTAAGTCGCACTTGAATATCGCTTCGATGCTTTCACTTCGATCGCATTATCCAAACTGTGTCGGTCGTGGCGCGTCTCGGCCTTATATAGCGCCAAAGAGAGTTCTAGAATCTTCCATTGTAGAAACATCTAGAATGTTCGAGTACATGTCAGTCCCGACTGACCAAATGTCGATAGTTCGGGAAAGTTCTAGAAAGTTCGAGCATCGAAATTTCTAGAAGGGTCTTCACTACTAGTTCCGCTACTCGATACTAGATGGCGCTAGTGGTAACTACTGTCACCATGTACCAGGCATTAATTGTGGCGCGCAACAATATTCTTGCAGTTTTTGCTATATGTTAAAGACCTGTCCAGGGTAACACCAAGATATTTAGAGGAGTTGCTGTGCTCGATGGACACCCCACCCCAAACGATGAGAGGTCGTGACTACTTAACCGGACTTTTTTGTAGACCTTTTTAAGGTGTACAATACTGTAGTACATTATTTTGATCTATCTCGTAGGGTTCAGCTAGCTTTTGCAATATAAGCGCAAAAAATGTGTTTTCACACCACCTGCTCGAAAATGTCAAATTATATGTCAAGCAACCTTAACCTAAAGTGAGTCATTAGTGGCCGGGGGCACAGCCGGTCAATAATGTTGTACTGGATTTCATTATGACCCGCTGGTCAATAATGTGATTTGAATTTGGAATCTCACATGCTCAGCTAAATTGGCAGTATAGTACCTACTAACAAACACCCTTTGGTGTCAGAAAGAGGAAAGCTATTCTCGAAACCCTTACTACGCGTGGATGATATTCTCGATTTCCTACAAAATCATAACGACTGCTTCTTCATATCGTTGCCATGTTTTCGAAGACATAATATTTACGAACCATTTTTTAAAAGTAATGGAATAACATTAAAACTGGCATTAATAATAACAAATACCGTACCGCGCCGTAATACCGTAATAGTAATTGGCTGTAACATTAGTTAATTTATTTTAAGTAAACTGCGCTAAGATTGCTATGGATTTTGTGAATAAATAAATAAATAATAAAACCTATCTATACTACAGTCGATTTATCACATTTTATCAAAAATACTCTATTTTCACGAGCGTCTCCAATGACGTTCTAAATTCAAAATGCATACAGCCAATCATCCAAAACCATTCTACCAGCCCTGTATAAAGCTTAGTTTACACAAACACCACTTCCATGAGAGTGATATCAATAGACACACACGACAAAACCGTAGAAGAGACTTTTTTAATGGAAAATGAATTGATCGTGTCTTGGCTACTTATTGGTAGACGCAATAAAGGCGCGAATTTTCGTACTATGGCTATTATTTTCTCACAGTAGGTGTAAAAAGTAGAGTATCCTCCTCTGGGCTAAAGGTGTCTTTGCCTTGGGCTAGCTTGAATCCCTCGCTGCATTCAGGATTCTTGTATTAACTCCCTCGCTTCGCTCGTGAGTTAAACTCTTAACTCCCTCGCTGCGCTCGGGAGTTTAATCCCGAATCCTTCATTGCGCTCGAGATTCAATATGACGCCCGTGACATAAGACACAACTTTAGCCCCTCGGTGCATAATCTACTATTATTTACGACATCACATTAGAAACCTCTAAAATTACATATAAAATCGCATCAAAATCCGTTGCGCAGTTTTAAAGATCTAAGCATACATGCGGACAGACAGACAGCGGGAAGCTACTTTGTTTTATACTATGCAATGATAAACAGGTACACTGATTCATTAACTGCAAATGTAACTTTGTAATGCTATATATTTATATAGGATTACAAAGTTATTTATGCAGTTGGTGTATCTAGAAAAGTGGAACGAAATTGCAAAATATTTTAGTTTTTCCTTTATTTATACACTAAACACTAATTGTATTCTAAATTTGAATTCTAATTTTAAATGTCTGCTAGAAGTGCCTTAGAGTTTGTGAGTGAGTGACAAAATTAAGAAACTTTGACTAGTTATAATTCTTAAACTACTGGTTCAATATAAATAAAATTTGAAATATAGCGTGTTTATATAATGCCTGCTTGATTACTAAATTCAGGTCCCTAGTTTTATCCACAACGAAGTTATAGGGTGTCGAAAATGGCCTGAACTACTTCGAGAAAAGGATGGTACGGCCGTGCCCCCTTTTGCTCGACTTGGTGGGTTAATTATTTCAATTAATTGGTTATATTGAGATTGAGACTACTGTAAATTGGATACTGTATTTGCAAATTGGACATCTAACAGAGTCTAAGTACTTAAGTAAGTAATTTTTATTTCGGATGGAATTAAAACAACTTAAATACCTACATATATGACATACTATGCACACTCAAAAGTACTAAATAAATAAATAGCTGCCGCAGCTACGGTCTCAACATCCATTTTTTTTTTAATGTTGCGTGCGTACGAGTTGCGTCTGTCGAGAATTAACACAGACTGAACGACCAACAGACGAGACGTGTGTTCGGCTCGTGGTGATCCATCTGCTGATGCATCTGTCGACGTCTGCGCACGAGGAGGCACGCTTACGACTACGAGACCCATGGGGCAAAATTTACCTCTAGGTATAGATGATTGTCTGTGTGGTGCCGGACTTTAAGAATTGCACCACCCCTTACTTCCCGTGGGTGTCGTAAAAGGCGACAAGGGTCTTACCGGAGAATGGGCAGCAGCGTTCTCTATTTATTCCACCATCATACCATACTGCGATCGCCAACCCGCCTGCCAAGCGTGGCGATTATGGCAAACCCCCCCCCCAAAATTGCGGGAGGCCTATGTCCAGCAGTGGACGTCTATCGGCTGAAACGACGATAGATGTCACTACTTAGCTAAGTTTGTGTAGAACCATGCCTACAATACCTACTATCCTACTTCCTACTAATATTCTAAACGCGAAAGTTTGCAAGGAAGGATAGACGATGGATGGATGTTTGTTACTCTTTCACGCAAAAACTACAGAACGGGTTTGGATGGTTTATAACCAGGATTAACACAAGGGATACTTATTATCCCGATATGCCCACGGGATCGAAACTTAATCGGGCGCAACCGCGTCGGAATAGGCAGACTATATTTATCTAAACTTCGGAGAACAGAGACAGAAAGTGGAGACTTCCTTACGACGACATTTTTAAGTCTAGGTATTTGAAATTTTAAACCATTTCTTTTTCCGAGAATTAAAGGCCTATTGTTCTTGTTACCCATAAGGCTAACCACTAGAAGTCGGTTAAAAAGGTATCAGAGCAGGTACCGGTTTCTATTGTTGAGCGACAGAGCTAACAATGTCCCTCCAGCTCATTGGCTACTGCTCACTACATTTTCGTAATGCGAGATGGATAACATTGTTTTTTACAGATTTACGCACTCGAAGACCGTAAAACTAAAAATCTATATTCTAACTTATTTTTAACCGAGTTCAAAAAGGAGGAGTTTCTCAATTCGTCGGAACCTTTTTTTTATATTTTTTTATGAATGTTCCCCGATTACTCGAAAATTCCAAAAATTCTCGGACCGATTCCAAAAATTCTTTTTTTGCTTGAAAGGGTATGGTCTCGAGGTGGTCCCATTGTCACCAAGTCGGAATCTGATGAGGGAATCCCACGGAAATCGAGGGAAACCCTCAAATTTGATAGGCACACCTATAGCGATTTGAGTATTTTTTATAGTAACTCGTGCATTTGCTCTCGGAAAGCACCACTTGGTGAAGTGGAACTGATGATGAAGACTACTGATGGCCATCGGAACCACACAATAATAAGTATTTCACGGGTTGCGATTCGATTAGGTACTTTAATGTGGTTACAAAGCATTTATTCTAGTTACAATGCATATTTTGAAGTGGAGCTGATGGTGACTTCTCAATCAGCTCCAGTTCTCCTGGTTCTTACTAGGAGAACAACAATTTTATTAACGTCCCTACATCGGGAAAAGCAATATTTTGTAAAAGGTGATGAGTACCTAGTTGAAATTAGACTATTGTAACTTAGATTAATTAATTACAAAGTGACCCACTAAAACGTGAATAATACAAACTTTTTTAGAAAAAAAAACAACCGACTCCCAAAAAACACTACAAAGTGGAAAATACTTAAATAGTTTTACTTAAGTGTTACACATTGACAAATGTTATGTATTGAAAGATTTAATAATAATCAATTTATTGACACACACTAGTTAGGAAACATACAAACAGTAACAATTACCTATAGTTAAAAGAGTGCATAAGTAGAAGTAGCCGTGGGCCCCAAACTAGGCACAGCCTGTATCTTGGTGGCCTGTATTTGATGCAACAACGGTTAGTTTAAGGATAATTCTAATACATGATTAATAGTTAAGTTACATTAGAGTTTAGTGAAAATTCCTAAGATTTATTAATTGCAAGTTTGGTTAAAAATATCCTTTACACGTCTTAAATAAAGCTTATTTTCAACTTATTTAAGATTTTTCCCGATCTCCGGGAAAAAAAATGTCGTCGTAAGGAAGTCTCCACTTTCTGTCTCTGGTCTCCAAAGTTTAGGTAAACATAGTCTGCCTATTCCGATCACTGGTCATCATGCTAAAGCGGGGAGCACAAATTTATCACTTCTCTGCGCTATTGTCCTTTTTAGGGTTCCGTACCCGAAGGGTAAAAACGGGACCCTATTACTAAGACTTCGCTGTCTGTCCGTCTGTCCGTCTGTCTGTCTGTCTGTCACCAGGCTGTATCTCAAGAACCGCGATAGCTAGACAGTTGAAATTTTCACACATGATGTATTTCTGTTGCCGCTATAACAACAAATACTAAAAACAAAATAAAATAAATATTTAAGGGGGGCTATACAACAAACGCGTTTCTTTTTCCCTTTTTTGCTCGATATCAAAAATGGCAACAGGTAGGCACTTGAAATATTTACAAAATACTCAGTTGTATTTCAACTTTAATAATAAATAATAAAATTAAAATAAAATAAATATTTAAGGGGGGCTCCCATACAACAAACATGTTTTTTTCGGCGTTTTTGCCTTGTGGTACGGAACCCTTCGTGTGCGAGTCCGACTCGCACTTGGCCAGTTTTTTTTGTACTTTAGTGTATAAAGTTCAAAATTGCTTAATGCATACATTATTTTCTGAAGATGTCGACATGCCCACAAATAAACTAACTTCCTGCGAGTCGCGAGAGAGAAAAAATAAAGTGTAAATTCGCCTGTTTGGCAGTGAGGGGGGTGAGGTCACATTAGCGATTTCCTATTATGCACCTATGAACGACAGATAGGTAAATATCATGGTAGGGTATTTATAAAACAATTGGAAAGAAAAACATGAGAAATGTGTATTGGGGCCATATTGTGGTGCTTTTAGGGTTAAACGGAACCCTTATGGTGAGACTCAGTCTGTCTGTCTGTTACAGCTGGATATCTCAAGAACTACTAATGCTATCAACTTGAAATTTGGAATAGTTTTAGATGACGTTGGCCCTACTATTTTGCAAATAAGAAAGAAATAAAAATATAGTTATGTCTATTTTATGCAACAGGGACTGAAAGGGGGTCTAAAAATTCCAAGTGGGGCTACTAGGGCATGTGGGGTATCATAATTATGAAAGAGCGCAGTTTGCACATTCTCATACTTTTTTTTTAGGCCTCATAGTTTCCGACTTTTGATAAAAAATGTAATAAAAAACCCGGGTATCTCCGAAGTTTGCAAAGAGAAAAATCTGAAATAATTCTATGTGATAATAGTTTATGTAAATATTACAAGAAAAATAAAACGAAGTCTCTAAATAGCACACTTTTTCAGAAATCATCAACAAAAGTTACATTAGTTCCACTATCGTCAAGAGATGGCGCTGACATAAAACTACAATGTTCTACACCGCAGTGCACAGTGATATAGTTCTCTGACTAATATAGGCCTCGCCGATGAAAATTTAAAAACATATGATGGTACGGAACCCTCGGTGCGCGAGTCCGACTCGCTCTTGCCCGGTTTTTTCTATTTTCTTTCATCTCTTACTAGTTTAGAAGAGGTAGTAATTTGTGGTGTAGGTACTGCCAAAACAAAGCATTGTTGTTAAATACACTGCATTGTGAACCTAAAAGCATAGCGAAATATGTTGAAAGGGTACATTCAAATTTAATGCAATGTACACTTTATTGCACGATGTGTGTTTGTAAGTTTGGTTGTGTACTGTTACCTATATAATTATTGTCTTAGTGATGCATCTGTAAATATGATAATGATGAATCATCTTGATCATCACGTCATTTTTGTATAAGTACACTAAAGTATTAAACCCGACCTACCTACCTACCTAATTGTTATGGTTCCGTACCAAAATGGTAAAACAGAACCCTTATGGTGAGACTCAGTCTGTCTGTCTGTCTGTCACAGCTGGATATCTCAAGAACTACTAATGCTATCAACTTGAAAATTGTAATAGTTTTAGATGACGTTTGCCCAACTATTTTGAAAATAAGAAAGAAATAAAAATAATGTATGTATGTCGGAGTTGGTTCTCAATTATGATTTGTTTTTCTTATTAATAATTTATGTTATTTTACTACCAATTATTGTATAATAAATTGGAACATAATTGATTGAGTACTTGGTGTACGCACTAATTGATTTTGGCAACTTATCTTGATTATTGTTACCAATAGTTTTGTTCAAAACAATTATTTTGATTTTAAAATTATTTACTTTGTGAAATCACCATTGTTTATTTACCTACGATAATTATTCTTGTATTATTTGATTACTTATAATGTAAGTATTAGATTTGACACATTTTAGTGTTTGTATCAACTCAAGTAAACACGTTGAAGTACCTACTTCCGTGCGTCATCGGACAGAGTTGTTGTGGGGCGAGTGCGTGCGTGGTGGGGACAAAGCCTTTATAACTGAGCGTACTCGTTTGTGCTGGGAGTCAGTCGGTCTTCAGACGCGATTCCTTACAGAGCACTAGCTCCCTTTAAACCTGTCGGTTTACTAAAAGTTCAGCCTTATACCTGTATTCTAAATACGCTATATTTGGGAGGCTCTGTCACTATACAAACAGTAATCGATCCTACCATTTGTTCGCAATTACTTTGTTACTGTACATAATTATTTTATTATGTATCTAGTTGTGTCATGTACCTATAGTGTGTGATTAATTGTTCATGAAATTATAATCTGATTTGAACTGTAAACCGTTTTTCTATTGCGCAATAACCAACACTACCCACAGTACGGCCACAGTAGTTAAATATGCATGATGATAACGACACTAAACCTGCCTGCTCCGATATGTATATTTTTTGCAGCAGGGACTGGAAGGGGGTCTGAAAAAGTCGAAGTGGAGCTACTAGGATGTGTGGGGTTGGTACCCCACACATCCTAGTAAAAAAAATCTTTAAGAATGTGCAAACTACGCTCTTCCATGTGGTTATGGAAGAGCGTAGTTTGCACATTCTTAAAGATTTTTTTTAGGCCGATAGTTTCAGACTTTTGATGAAAAATGTAAAAAAACCGTTTTCCCCCCTCCGAAGTTTGCAAACAGACAAATCTGAAATTCTAATTTGAAATTTTAATCTATGTGATAGAAATTTATGTAAAGATTACAGGAAACATAAAACGAAGCCTCTCATAAAATAGCACACTTTTTCAGAAATTATTAACATAAGTTACATTAGTTTAGTTCCACTATCGGTCAAGAGATGGCGCTGACATAAAACTCCAACATTCTACACCGCAGTGCACATTGTTAAAACTCTCTGATGAATATAGGCCTCGCCGGTGAAAAATAAAAACATGATGGTACGGAACCCTCGGTGCGCGAGTCCGACTCGCTCTTGACCGGTTTTTTTAAATGTAAACATGCCTAGCCTTGTTATCTATGATATAACAGACGCCCATTGGTACCTACTTCCCGCTATTATTACGATATTATCGATTGCTTGCATAAACATAAGTAATTAGTATTCCCTTTGTGTCAGTTTGTTGCTGTAAATACCTACCGGACTCAATGAGACAGGCTCGACCTAGTGTGGAGTCCACAAGTTAAAATTTTAAAATCATGTTTCCCTGGTGACAATAATTTAGAAGTAGTTTATTTGATGTAAGAAGACTATTTGGTTATTAAACGATTTATTATTATTATTTATTTATTATTATTTTTATGCAAACTTATAGCCCACCATTTAGCTTGTTCTTACTTAACTTTTATCGAGAGTGAGACAAGTAATCATTATTACTTAACTAAGTACTTTAGTTAGGTATATTGATTGCAAATTAATTTAGTATTCTGTTTGGTAGTTTGGCGAGACATGTAGATTATACAAACACTAATACTAAGCCTTGTGTTCACGAATATTTAAATAAACTGATTAAATATTTAATCAGTTCTATATTTAATTTGATATAAACCATTAAATATCTAACGGTGGTTTGAATGTTGGTGAACTCAGGCCCAATTCCTTCTGCACAGTCATGTGGCTGATGTGGCTTCCCTGTGAATGCGCAGTTGTAGAACGCGAAATTCAAATTTTCTTACGTTTTTTGCAATTTGCAGGTCTGTATCAGGTTGTATCTTGATCAAAATATGATTCGCGACTTTAATAGATATTATGTATTTACAGAATTATAGTCATTAGAATCATTAATATAAGAAGTATATATTTTAAGTTAGATTTGTTCCCTAAGAACTTTTCCATCAAAAGGTGTATTATTGTGTTGGGACTAGTGCGAGCGCGAGTGCCATCCGCTTGAGACACGCATCTGTGAAGTGCAAAAATGGAGCAACAAAAAAATGCCTATCTAAGCTCGATTTATATAATAGTTTCCTATTTTGAATCAGTATAAACGAAGTAACTTTTTTGTAAGGTAAATTCACGCCACCAACCTATTACGTAAGTTGAAAACATGATTTTTTGTTTGTGTAGATATTGTGTTGTTTTTAGTGTCATTTGATAGGTTTAGGTCTAAAACGGTTAGGGCAAAATAAATTGTGTAAATAGGGTACTCCGTTTTGAAGTTATTAGGGATTTTCCCTAGTGAAAATTGACAAATGTAAAATTTTATATGATTTTGTTGTGTAAACTTTTTGTATTGTAATACTATGTTTATTGTTTTGTTTTAATATTGTAGAATAAGCTCAACAATAAATCAAACAACTAGATACGAGTGCCACTACCACGATAGTTTTTACCCGACTGCGTCAGAAGGAGGGTTATGTTTTTCGAGTGTATGTATGTATGTATGTATGTATGTATGTATGTATGTATGTATGTATGTATGTATGTATGTATGTATGTATGTATGTATGTATGTATGTATGTATGTATGTATATTTCTTTGGCACGCTCTGCAGCCTAAACGGCTTGGTCGATTTCAGCTTGAGAGGTGCCGATAGATTCGTCTTAATTGTGAGAGTGATACTGGGTATATTAAAATTGAAAAAAAATTAAATTGGCCGATTTTTGGCGCAAAATGTTTTCAAAAAAAAAATTTTTTTTCTCGAAACCTATCGAGTGGGGTATCAAAATAAAGGGTTTTAAAAGGTGATTACAAAAATATATATACCTTATATGCTTAAAAGTAATCCGAAGTGACAAATCGTAAAAAAACACGCACCAAGAACTAAATCGTTTGCGAAATCTTTCACATTTGTAAACTAAAAAGTAGGAAATAAAAAAAGTAATTTAAAAAATAAAAAAACCCGACTGCGAAACGGAAAAGCTACAAACAAGCCCATTTTAAATTAAATAAAAGTTGGAAGCAGGCGGGACCCATATCATAATTATTATATTTTCAAATTCAAATGGGTCCCGCCTGCTTCAACTTTTATTTAATTTAAAATGGGCTTGTTTGTAGCTTTTCCGTTTCGCAGTCGGGTTTTTTTATTTTTTAAATTACTTTTTTTTGATAACCTAGCGCGACTGCCGAGCGTAGGTATGAAAAGTGAAGTAGGGTCATGTGTTCAACAGTGAAACACTAAAAATTCAAAGTCTCATACACCTTTTGTTTTTACAGATAGAAGTCTAATTTTTTACAGGTATATAGGCAATTTTATTGGGTATAGGATGTCATTTATGGTTTTTTAAATTGATGTGTAATCAATCAGCAAAAAAATGAAAACAAAAAAATAGGAAATGTTTCATTGTGTCCACAGTGGTGTACACAATGAAACACCACAAATTCAACAATGAAACATAATAATTAATAGTGTGTTCAACAATGAAACACTAAAAATTCAATGTCTCGTATAGGTACCTTTTGTTTTTACAGATAGAAGTCTAATGTTTTGAAGGTATATAGGCAATTTTATTGGGTAGGTATTCTAGGTATCGGATGTCAAATATGTATTTTTTTAATAAATGTGTAATCAATCAGCAAAAAAATATAAACGAAAAAATTGGAAATGTCTCATTGTGTCCACAGTGGTGTACACAATGAAACACCATAAATTCAACAATGAGACATAATAATGAAGTGTTTGTCTCATATTTTGTGAAATTTGTGGAGTAGGTGAATGATAAAAAATGCACGAGTTCAATCAAAAAAGGTTTTATTACATTCATCTCAAAATTATAAAATCACAAACTCTTCAAGTGTTTTCTTCTTTTCTTTTCTTCAAACGGTGTTTCATTGTGTCCATTGTGCAACTGTTTCATTGTTGACTAAATAGGGTTTATTTTACTAACCTCAAAAAAAAAACCACTAAATTGTAACACTTTTAACATATGATCTATTATTACTTAATTTACGAAATATGTTTAATGCTAGGTAATCATGAAAATATGAAATTTTCAACCTTAATTTAATGAAAAATCTTTAAAGAATGACGTATTTTCGTCATTCTTACATTTTTGTCAAAAAACTTAAAAATGCTCCACGGACACGTCTTCTCCCACGTGGCGCCGTCCCAAACTGGGGTGGGGCGGGGGGTTCTCGAGAGTGTCCTTACGCGATATAATGCACGATCTAGCAACGCAGCATTTTAGAAATATTACAGTGTTTTATTGTGTACCACTGTTTCATTGTTGGACATCTGACACATACATGTGATTGCCTTCTGTACTCTCTGTATTTTGTGGCACAGCCCTAAATAAGTCTTGTTCAGTTGTTGCTACATACCTACCTATTATATTTAAAGCAGTACCTATCTAAATTTCAACTGGCAACAAAGAAATTAGAATATTTTAGTAGATATGCACATAAGTTAAGCGAGTCATTATCATAAGTAATTATTATATCGACAGATAACGAGTGGAAGTAGGTATATAAGTAATTATAATGAGTTAAAAGTAAGTATATTTATTAAATACATGAAAGGCCAATTACTGCGATTTGACCAATATTATCTAGGTATTTAATCCGTTCACTTGAATTTCGTTAAATTTCATAATATTTTTTTCCATTGCACTCTAGAAGATTACGTTCAAGTGTCGACTTGTTTTAAACTTACTACAATAAACATTTTATTTTTATATTAAATGAAACGGCCTTCGTACCTTTTAACATTGTTATCACCTCTATGAGTACGTACAGACGCCAGCTGGCACATCAAGCTACTACAATCTGTCTTCTTTAATAGATTTTCAACTTTATCGCCAAAGCATTAGGTTCCAGATTGTTTGGGAAAATTTGACAGTTTCGGGTAGTTTGATGTGCTGGCGTCTGTACCTACTACGTTGGTACCATTAGTTATTCTGGTGTTCAGCCCACTATCTTCAAAATATTATAGTCACTCACATCATCACTTCATCAATTCAGCCGAAAGACGTCCACTGCTGGACACACACCTGCCCAAAGCGCCATTTCGAACGGTTCTGTGCTTCCCGCATCCACCGGATTCCAGCGGCCTTCGCAAGGTCATTGGCCCACCTTGTAACATCACCGTCTTCCAGTACGCATCTTATTATATCTATCTCAGGCTAAAAGGAACACATTACAGGGTTATTGATAAAACATTAACAACCTCTTAAGAGGTCATTGTACTCATCACTATGGAACCAAACCGGAAATCGCGAAAAAAAAATCAGCTGTTACCTACATTTTGACGAGTGATACGAACATAAATGTAGGGAACAGCTGATTTTTAGAGTTCCGTACCCAAAGGGTAAAAACGGGACCCTATTACTAAGACTTCGCTGTCTGTCCGTCTGTTCGTCTGTCCGTCTGTCCGTCTGTCCGTCTGTCCGTCTGTCTGTCTGTCTGTCACCAGGCTGTATCTCAAGAACCGCGATAGCTAGACAGTTGAAATTTTCACACATGATGTATTTCTGTTGCCGCTATAACAACAAATACTAAAAACAAAATAAAATAAATATTTAAGGGGGGCTCCCATACAACAAACGCGATTTTTTTGCCCTTTTTTGCTCGATATCAAAAATGGCAACAGGTAGGCACTTGAAATATTCACAAAATACTCAGTTGTATTTTAACTTTAATAATAAATAATAAAATTAAAATAAAATAAGTATTTAAGGGGGGCTCCCATACAACAAACATGTTTTTTTCGGCGTTTTTGCCTTGTGGTACGGAACCCTTCGTGTGCGAGTCCGACTCGCACTTGGCCAGTTTTTTTTTACCATGACCTGTTTTACCAATAACCCTGTATAATAACATTCAGTTATAGGGCATGACAGTTACCTACTGTCATGCCCTATAACTGAATTGCAAATGTATTTTTATTATAACTTACCTTGTAATTAAAATACATTTGCATTTGACACAATCGTAGGTATTTTTAACGAATGTCAGATTCCAAGAAGGCATATGCCGATAGCTATCATTGACGTCAGTATTAAAATGAGACGAAATTAAACAAAATAATGATAACCCAGATAATAGGTATGAAGCACCCATACGATAATACTAATAGATGCTTATAGTAAATTGGATAAAAGCAAACTTGTTTACTTTACTAATTGCCACCATGGTGACACGAGCTGCTGGTTTTAATGGTGTGGGTATACCCAATGATATTATAAAGGCGTTTATTCCCAGTCGCCCCCGCGGGGATTGCCACCGGAGGCAAATGGGAATAAAAATTCCCAGTCGCCACCGGTGGTGACTGGGAAGACATTGCCCCCACTTCAGTTTCGCTGTACATTGCTTTCTCGATCGTAGAGGATAAAAGGATGAGGCAACTTATCCTAAACCTGCTATCTTTAGGATAAGTTGCCTCATCCTTTTATTTCTCGATCGTAGAGGATGAGGCAACTTATCCTAAAGATAGCAGGTTTAGGATAAGTTGCCTCATCCTTTTATCCTCTACGATCGAGAAAGCAATGTACAGCGAAACTGAAGTGGGGGCAATGTCTTCCCAGTCACCACCGGTGGCGACTGGGAATTTTTATTCCCATTTGCCTCCGGTGGCAATCCCCGCGGGGGCGACTGGGAATAAACCTATAAAGGAAAGATACGCTACGTTCATACTGAGCAAAGTTCTGTATTGTTGCGTTGTCATTACAAAGTACTTACCGCGATAGATAATACGGAACGTATGACACAGAAAGAGATAGCTATCTGTAGTGTGTTGCTCGCTGCTATTAGCGGACTAAATGAAACTACAACAGTTGTCTGAATTTGTCTGCAACAGTTTGCGCGCGCTAGTGCCATATCTACCTCTTTAATACCGATAATATCATTGGTTGTACCTAATAGAATTTGTATGTGCTGTACAGCGTGTATCAGAAAGGACCATCAAACTGAACCACTTTTACCATGTTGGTCCCATGGAGAAAGTTGCTCAATTTGATGGTCTGTACCACACCCTTTTGACCACACCTTTCTCACCACAAGCCCCATCCGGCCCGGTGAAGGCGTGCGGCCTGCGGCGTCACTGGCGGTTAATTTTGTTTTTAATTATCACACATTATCATCAGAAATTCAGAATCATGAAGAATAATAAAAAGGTTTTACATTGCATAAGTATACATGTTCGACCAGGTACTTGGCAAAAATCGCGTGTTCACGGTTGTTTGTGGGCGTGGTTACCATAAATAAATAGCTGATGACAACTCCGTGACTATGATGAAATCTAATGAAACCATTTTATACGTCGTGTAACGTGCGCACGGGCACCTAGACCGTGTGCATTGTGCACTAAGTATAATAATTATACTAATTTTTCTTATTGAAATGCATGAAGTCGAAGTCCTTAAAACGTAGGTATGAACGTTGTTGCTAAGTCATTGAGTTTTCTGATTATATAAAGTCGTAAGAAAAAACACAATTTATATCAGTAGCTTATCTGCACGACTAAATTCCTTACTTAAGGCGACTACATGACCTAAAGCGCGGTCTTTGTCGGACTGCATAGAAAAGAAAGAGAAGCGCGATGACACAACGCTGGTAATTTATTGCAAAATATATTATCTATTTACAAAAAATCTATTGTTTGGACTAAAAAATTAAAACACTAGTGATTTAATGATTGTATGTACCGGTCTATACATATTAGTATGGTTTTTATGGTAAAAATAAAGTTTTTAGAGGTATCTCCATGATTTTTTCTATCGTAGTTTTATTATGTTTCCAACACTATCTTCCTAGCATATATTCTGAAGAATATCATATATTTTTCTGATTTTGTTTACTGTACTCGATCATATACTTTTGTTTCTAGAACTTGCGTTTTTTGCGTTTAACTCCTGTAAGCCCCTTAACTAAGTATAGATTAAAAATATTTGTGGTACGTGGCCATGACCGTGAAAGGGGTAGAGATAGCCACAATCATCTGATTGTGACGTCCTTCTTTACTTTTAAGAAGGAAAAAAAATCAGCTGCTTCCTACATTTTGACGAGTTATACGAACATAAATGTAGGGAACAGCTGATTTTTTTTCGCGATTTCAGATTTGGTCCCATAGTAAAAGTTGTTCATAATGATGAGTACAATGACCTCTTAAGAGGTTTTGGTGTTTTACAAATAACCCTGTATAGGAACACATCGCTATTATGCCAACCATTGCCAAAGTTTTCGATCATATACTCCACGCTTTCATTTACTTACCAACTTGTAAATATGTCCATAAGTGTTAAGTCCTCTATGGAATGCCCGCCCCTGCCCCATAACTGATGCCCTACACGGTCTCCGGCCGGGTCGCTCCGTAAATTCGAATTTACTAATTCACGTAGACTACACATTGGGATATTATGTAGTCGGCTCGTCGTATTCAGTGCCATAATATGTGTGACACCACTAAACGACTATACACTAATGCTAGAAAAATATATAAATAAATAATTCTCTCTTTCTATACATCTACATAATAGGACCTTCATTTGTAGGTAGGGTATAGGTACTCATAATAGAAAACTTTTTTAGAAACATGGAAGAAAAAAATGTTGCGCCGATCCCATCATCATCATAATCAGCCTATAGACAGGCTTCTTCGAGAGGGAGTGGCATATAATCTACCACGTGGGCCCAGTGCGGGTTGGTAGATGCCAAATGTCTTCGAATTTTTGGTTCCAGGACATGCCGGTTTCCTCACAATGTTTTCCTTCACCGTATTGAGCACCCAAATAAACCACAAGTGTCATTATGGGATAATAATAGGTAACCCTTTTCCTGCGCTTGGCTGCTCCCTTTCATAATCGTGCCGAATCTATCGCTACCCCATAAGGTTCCCAGCAGTCTGGATCCTTAACACAGTTTGCTTGAGTCTGATCAAGAAGCTTATTAGATAAAAGTGGAGGCAACACTCTAAATACCAAAGTGAAGACCACTGTGGTCGGACACACTCTTTTTAAATATACATACATATATGACAAAACCACACAGACCCAGTTTTCGGGTCTGTGTGGACTTAAAGAATAGCACCACCCCTTACTTCCCGCGCGTGTCGTAAAAGGCGACTAAGGGTAGTACCGGGATCGCCCAGAGGACACGGTGGAGCACACGGTGGAGGTCTGCCCCGCTTGGGCGGAGCACCGCCGTGTCCTCGTAGAGGCGATCGGCAGCGACGGCGACCTCTCGCGTCCGGCCCTGGTGCAAGCCATGGTCCGGGGCGAGAGGGAGTGGGAGGCAGTCACCTCCTTCTGCGAAGCAGTCATGCTAGCGAAGGAGGTGGCGGGACGGTTCAGGGAGAGAGCCTCCCGTCTCAGCCGCCGCGGGGGACGCCCCAGGCGTCGTCGGGAGCCGCGTGACGACTCCCGGCCACCGTAGGCGCGGGCCTGCGGGCGGAGAGTATTGGGTAGCTCACCGTCCGATCAGGACCAGGCCCGTGCCGGACGGCGCGTACGTGTTCCACGCGCGCCTCAAAGAGATGTCAGCATCGAGGAGGGGCCCCTTAGGGCCGAAGCCTGCCGGGTCAGCGGGATTGTCCGAAAGGGTTACCGCTGGCCCGGAACATAAAGGGCTAAGGAAGGAACACGGGTGGGTTTTAGTCAGTAAGAGCCTGACACTCCCTTCCGCTCCACCCAGAGCGGGAGGAGTCATTTGATGATTTCCCACCCCCAAAAAAAAAAAAAAAAAAAAGGGTAGTACCGGAGAATGGGCAGCAGCGTTCTCTATGCATTTCACCACCATACTGCGATCGATCGCCAATCCGCCTGGCAAGCGTGGCGATTATGGCAAATCTCAAGAATGACAAGCACAAAAAACACTTGATACGAGAAGCACAGAACCGGTGGAACTGGAGGTGCTTGGGGAAGGCCTATGTCCAGCAGTGGACGTCTTACAGCTGAAATGATGATGATGATGATGACAAAGAAAACACATATCACAGTCTCGTTCTTATGTGTGTATTTAGAAAGAGAGTGTCCGATCACAGTCGTCTTCGCAAAATGAGCTCACGTCATCCATAACGTGAGCTCATTTTGGGTCTTAACTGGTCTGTGAGAGAGACTGGAGCGTGCCGCATAGGCAATAACGGATTATTGCCTATGCAATTTCTGGGACGCAGACAAGTCTGCGTCCCAGAAATGGGAAGTTGGGAACATTATAGGCTGATTATTCTGTTTCATAAACTAGTTAAGAAAATACAAAAATAATAAGATAGAATATAATAATAAATAAATGTGTCAATAGATAATACCTACTAATAGGGTCAACTTAAATTAGCTAACGAAACTCCGCAAACGCATCGATATCTAAATGTCGCAGCCAACTGGTTAAATTAGCCGTTTAGTTAACTGCCAGGCCGTGTTTAGATAACGATACCCATCACGTTTGCAGAGTTTCGCTAGCTAAGTATAAAGAATGCTGGAAATCAGAGGCAGCCCTAGAATTTTTCTTAGGTGGTGCAAAATCTTAACGTGGCGCCCCTCCATGTTCCCATGATATATGCATAATTATGCAGTTGCTTGCTTGTGGACGATCGGCTTTATAGTGTTGGACAGTCCACCAGGCACCAGTCATTGATGATAGTAACTTACTATAAAGCCGATCGTCGAGGCGCTGAAATCAACCGAAACGGGACTACCAGTGAATTTTGGTTGATTTCAGCGCCCCTCCCGTGACGGCGCCGTCGCACAACTCGTACCGCCCTAGGGCCGTGGAAATTCATCATCATTCTCTTGCCCTTTATACCAATTTATTTGTAGTCGGCGCAACATGTATTTCCTTACTTCTCTTTTAGTTGTCATCTCGGTATTCACCCCTTTCTAGCTATCTTTCACACAATCCATCCATCGTTTCTTTTGTCTTCCCAAACTCAAGCCTTTTAGTTATTCATAAATCTAGCCGCCATTTCTTACATGAGACAGAGGTTTAGATAATGTTTGTAGGTATGTTCTAGGTACTTAGGTATTTTTGGGCAAAATAATTATTTGAAAAGTAAAACAGTAAAAAGGCTTAATTCTTAAAAATACCGTAAGATTTAAATAAAGGCTTAGGTCTGAAAAAAGGCAATTTGGGGTTTTTAAAAATGAGCCAATCAACCCTTTCAAAGTCCTTTACCGTCAGCTGCTTAGCTCAAAAAAGGGGAGCCAAAGGTTAAAGTCTTTTGGAATAATACCTACTGGCCGATAAAACTAGTGGCGAAGGGTTAAATTATGACAGATTGTAAGCTGGAGCAAAAAACAAATGCATGTAGGCGATACATGATCTAAAGCGCGGTCACTGTCGAACTACGGACTAGACTACATAGAAAAGAAAGAGAAGCGCGATGACACAACGCTGGTAATTTATTGCAAAATATGAAGCAAAATCTATTGATTGGACCATAGATATCCGTGGTTTGGACTAAAAAATTAAAACACTAGTCTTTTAGTATGTTGCTTGTAGAATAATCTGACAAAAAGTATGTACCTATATTATTAGTATGGATTTTATTGTAAAAAAAAAGTTTCTTCATGATTTTTTTGTATCGTATGAAATTAGTTGTGTTATGTTTTCAACACACTATCTACCTAGCATATCTCCTGAAGAATACCATATATTTTTCTGATTTTTTTTACTGAAGTCGATCATATACCGACGGCACGGTTGGCGCAGTGGTTAAGCGATTGACTGCTGCGCTGCGTGTCGCGGGTTCGATTCCTGACAAGTAGTTGTTCCGGGTCTGGCTGTGTGTGTGTATGTGAGTTTAAATGTTTGTAAACGCACCCACAATACAGGAGAAATTCCTAGTGTGGGGAACCTTAAAAAAAAAAAAAAATTTTATACTTTTATTGTTTCTAAAACTTGCGTTTTTAGGGTTCCGTAGTTCCTACAAGGAACCCTTATAGTTTCGTCTAGTCCGTCTGTCTGTCTGTCCGAGGTTTTGCTAAGAGACCTTTAGTACTAGAAAGCTGTAATTTTGTAGGAGTGCGTATATTAATTACGCCGACAAAGTAGTAAAATAAAAATTTTGAAAATATTTTTTTAGGGAAGCTCCCCTACACGCGAAGTGGGGATGAATATTTTTTTCGTCGTCTACCTCATCGTGTGGGGTATCGTTGAATAGGTCTTCTAAAATGACTTGGGGGTTGCTCAAATAATTTTTCGATTTAATGCACCATTTACGAAATATTACACTTTAAAGTGCAATATTTTGTTCCAGTAGGGCGTCCCCCCCTTCTAAAACCTAAACTGCTGGCTTGAAAAATCTGGGAAAATTCACGACGATAGTGCATTTCATGAACTTTAAAGGAAAAGTATAGCGGTTAAGATAACTTTATTAGTTTAGCAGTAATAGTCGTTGAACTTGGGTGTTGGATAATTTTGTACCAAATACAAAATCCTTAGCATTAATATTTTAAAGTGTCTAAGATGAAGTAGTTGCTTGTTTATAACGGGTAAAGATTTGCATTGAAAAAGAAAATATTATTATGTTTATTTTTTTTTTGTTCAGAATAAAGAACAACAGAATCGTACTACATTGTGATAACGGGCTACTACGGAACCCTACACTGTGCGAGGCCCGACACGCACTTGGCCGGTTTTTGCATTTAGGTCCTGTAAGCCCCTTAATTGTATGGTGTATTAAATACCTACAGTATGATATTATTATATTTCATTCTGAATTTTCGAAGGGAAGCCGGTGTGAATCGAGTTGTATGGTGCCTTCGCCACTGTAACACACCTGTATTCCCCAATACTGGCAATTACTGGCGTATAGTAGGTAGGTACTCTCTATTTAGGGCACGCCACTATAGCGGCGGTAAGACCCGTTGTGAGCCAGTGGCTGGAGAGACGGCATGGCGCCCTTACTTTCCGGCTGACACAGTTATTGTCCAGACATGGATGCTTCGGAAAGTACCTGTGCCGCATAGGCCGGGAACCTGCAGCCAGTTGCCACCATTACACTTACTGCCTCGACGACACGGCGCAGCACACCCTTGTGGAATGCCCTGCTTGGGCAGTGCAGCGCCGTGACCTTGTCGCGGCTGTTGGTGCTGCGGATACTCTCTCGCTTCCGGACATGGTTCATTCCGTACTCGGAAGTGAGAGCGCGTGCGTAAGACGCTGTCGCCTCCTTCTGCGAGGAAGTGATGGTCGCGAATGAGGCAGCGGAAAGGGAGAGGTAGGATACAAGCTCCATTCCAATCCGTAGCAGATGCACCGGGCGCCGGAGGGCGCCTACACATAGAACGTCCGCTTTTACAGGATCCTTTTTAACGGATATTATCTGATCTGTTTTTCTTTTTTACTGGATCCGGAATAATGGACCTGTACAACGGATCTCTATGTGTACGCGCTCTTAGGGTGAGGCCTGCAGGCAACAGACTTGGGGAGTTTGTTGCGTGAACAGTGAAAGGCCCGAGACGCGGCGGCACGCCGTGTTCTGCGCGCGCCTGTCTCTAGAGGAATGGTGGCCATATGCGGCCGCTGAAGGTGACGGGGTCCGCATGGATTCATGCGGTCTCACACCTGGCCAGGGGAGCGTGACGAAATGCGCAAGTACTCCAGCACCCCGGCTAAAGGTAGCAGCAGGATACCGTGTGGTTTTAGTCAGTAAGACTCTGATAGACCCCTCCACCCACCCCAGGGTGGTGGACATCCATAAGGATTTCCACACGATAAAAAAAGTAGGCAAGTACTCTATTTAACATTTCGCTATTTATGTTTTAGACAGGCAATGGCAATTATAAGCATAAAACATTCAAAGAGAAAGAGCATCGAATGAAAATATCGTTAACTTCACTGTTGACGGGAATAGTGTCCAAAAGCCATCCAAAAATTATGCATAATAGGTATTATTGATTTTTACCGACTTCAAAAAAGGAGGATATTGAATTTTATTGATCGTGAATGCATTATAAACAGATTTATTTGACATTTGTAATACACGTCAGCTGTCTAGGACCTGTCATTGTCATAATAAAAATCTGTCCTTTTTTTTATCGTAGTTTGTTGTTAGCTGTTACTATTTTTTTATTATGTAAATTGCTATTTATTAAGAATTAATAACGGTTTTCAGCCGGTAGAGCTATTCAAGATCAACTGACATATTATTGAAACAGTTATAAATGGCACAGGGGAATTTGAAAAATAACTAGTGCTGGAATATTTTCATAGCATAAGTACTCCGTATACGTATATAGCTAGATATAATATATATAACATATCGGTCACCAGTCGCACTTGTTTGGCATGATAGTTGTTTATCGCTGGAAACTCTATAAAAGACGCACCCAGCCCGAGCAGTCAGTATTTGTGTTCACGGTACGCGTCCAGTGAGCCGCTCCGTTCCGTTGACAACGAACGCTTACAACCAACCAAACCAAAATGGCTTCAAGGGATCCTGCCTCCGACCAGCTTGTTAACTACAAGAATAATCTTAAAGTAAGTTCCAGTTTTACTGTTAAAGTGATTATGTAGGCAGTGAACAACATAGTAATTAAGTGCTTCGTTTACGCGGACTGTGTTTACTCTTGTTAAACTTGTGAGTTAATTCGACGAATGTACTTTAAACTTAGGAATATTAAATTTGACATTAGCTATTTGCATTAACTTTTTACTGTGTAATGCTGAGCATTGTGTGTATATTAGTGATACTCATGTCCCCCGTCAATAATACATTGATCTTTGTACCTCGACTTGGATTATCAAAAATTTTGTTGAACATTGTTTTACACTTTGATAAAAAACTGTATGATTTGTTTTTCACTTTGATAAATCATACATTCCTTTGATTTTGGTGTTAATTGAAATGCTGCAGCACATGGTACCTACCTACCTGTAATTAGTGAATGAATTCTAGAACATGTTTATTTTAACATCAATTACAACCTCTTGGTGTTCACCTTGTAATGCATTGCGAATTAACATATTACTTAATACTGTGAATGTGTGTGACAATTTATCTTACTGAGTTTTTATTTGATAAATTTGTCTTTATGATAGGTGTTGATTTTACTACTTATACTTTTACAAAGTTTTTTATTTGTTATGTTCCAGGATTCTCCTGGCTACATCACTACAAAAAATGGAGCACCTGTTGGAGTCAAGACTGCTATTCAAACTGTTGGAAAGAATGGACCAGCTCTACTGCAAGATGTCAACTACCTCGATGAGATATCTTCATTTGACCGGGAGCGTATTCCAGAGCGTGTTGTGCATGCCAAGGGTGCTGGAGCATTTGGGTACTTTGAAGTGACTCATGACATCACAAAGTACTGTGCAGCCAAAATATTTGAAACAGTTGGAAAAGTAACTCCAATGGCTGTGAGGTTCTCCACTGTCGGAGGTGAAAGTGGCTCTGCTGACACAGTCCGTGACCCTAGAGGATTTGCTGTAAAGTTCTACACTGATGATGGTAACTGGGACCTTGTAGGTAACAACACACCCATTTTCTTCATCAGAGATCCCACTTTGTTCCCTAGTTTTATTCATACTCAGAAGAGGAACCCTGTCACTCATCTTAAGGATCCTGATATGTTCTGGGACTTCATCACATTGAGGCCGGAGACTGCTCATCAGGTGCTATACATGTTTGGAGACCGTGGTATTCCTGATGGACACAGGCATATGAATGGATATGGTTCTCACACTTTCAAACTTATTAATGCCCAAGGAGTGGCACACTGGGTGAAATTCCACTACAAGACCAACCAGGGAATTAAGAACTTGCCTGTGGACAAGGCTGGTGAACTGGCATCTACGGACCCTGACTATTCTATTAGAGACCTTTACAATGCTATTGCCAAGGGTGACTTCCCATCATGGACAATGTACATCCAAGTCATGACAATGGCTCAAGCAGAAAGCAGCAAATTTAATCCATTTGACTTGACCAAGGTTTGGCCCCATTCTGACTACCCTCTGATCCAAGTTGGCAAAATGGTTTTAAACAAGAACCCCAATAACTACTTTGCTGAAGTTGAACAGATTGCATTCAGTCCTGCTAACTTGGTGCCAGGCATTGAGCCATCTCCTGACAAGATGTTGCAGGGTCGTTTATTGTCATACAGCGACACTCACCGTCACCGTCTGGGAGCCAACTATTTGCAGCTCCCAGTAAACTGCCCCTACCGCGTCACTGTGGCTAATTACCAGCGGGATGGACCACAAGTTATAAAAAATCAGGAGGGAGTCCCCAACTACTTCCCCAACTCATTCTCGGGCCCTCAAGAGTGCCCGCGAGCGCAGCGCCTGCAGCCCAGGTACAACGTCAGCGGTGATGTTGACAGATACGACAGCGGCCAGACTGAGGACAACTTCTCTCAGGCTACAGAACTTTACAAGAACGTGTTTGATGCTGCCGCCAAACAGCGCGCTGTCGATAACATTGTGGGTCACTTGAAGGATGCCGCAGGCTTTATCCAAGAGAGAGCTATTAAGATCTTCACTCAAGTTCATCCTGATCTGGGTAACAAGATTGCTGCTGGCTTGGCCCCATTCAAGAAATATCATGCTAATTTGTAATTAAATATTGGGTGCTATTTTATGTTAGATAATAAGCAACTAGTTTTTTTTATATTATCTTGTGGGTAAACATGGGTCTTTATTAAGTATGAACATTATGGTATACATATTACACACAATTCCATTTTGAAATACTTTAAGGTGATTTACACTTAAACTACTGCATAATAAAACTGTTGTACTGATTATATTGTTATTTAAAATACACCACTTCGTAAATACAATGCCATGTTGTTTTATTAAATTCCATAGTAATCAACATAAATTCACGCCTGCATTCGCCGAAGAGTTAGCACCATAGATTATACAGTCTATTATTGGTGTTAGCACCCACAAATTATATTATTGTCCAAAATTCATATTCCTAATTGAGGCCATCAGCGCAAAAGTGGCCTAACCCACAATTTTTCATATTCGTACTTATCTATTGTAATTTATTTAAAATATAATAAATTTTCATGCAAAACCGGCCTATCCCTAGTTTCATAGTTTAGTTTCATGGATAGGCCGGTTTTGCATGAAAATTTATTATATTTTAAATAAATTCGAATTTATTTAAAATATAATAAATTTTCATGCAAAACCGGCCTATCCATGAAACTAAACTAGGGATAGGCCGGTTTTGCATGAAAATGTATTATATTTTAAATAAATTACAATGGATAAGTACGAATATGAAAAATTGTGGGTTAGGCCACTTTTGCGCTGACGGTATCTTATAGTACCTACTCTTTACCAAATGTAAAGAGTAGTGATTGTGAGATAGTATTGAATCAAGAGAAACTAGAATTCGTCGATAAAACGGTTTTCCTGGGGATCACGCTCGACTCAAGGCTACAATGGGGTCCTCATTTAACATCTCTTGCAGGACGGCTAAGTTCAGCAGCTTATGCTGTCAGAAAAATCCGCCAATTTACTGATGTAGATACCGCGAGACTGGTCTATTTTAGTTACTTTCATAGTATCATGTCTTACGGTATTTTGCTTTGGGGACGGGCTGCAGACATCGATTCTATTTTTATTCTGCAGAAAAGAGCCATCAGAGCCATATATAACCTCTGCAGGCGTGATTCTCTAAGGGAACTGTTTAAGGAAATTAACATCATGACGGTGCCTTGTCAATATATCTACGAAAACATCATGTATGTAAGAAAAAACTTACATCTTTTTGGTAAAAGAGGTGAAAGACATAATTATAGTACTAGGAATAGGGACCTATTAGTTCAACCAGGTTTCAGACTGGCTAAAGTAGACTCATCTTTTATGGGGTACTGTTTAAAATGTTATAATAAAATACCTCCCCACATTCTTCAACTGAATGAGACAAAATTCAAGTCTTGTATAAAACGCACACTATGCAGTCAGGCATATTATAAGTTAGGGGATTACATCGCTGATAAAAATGCCTGGCTCAATGCTGGTCCTGCTCCACAACCACAACTAATTGATTAACACTGGAAAATACTATTGGAGCTGCTGAAGATTGTAAGATTATCTTTGCTTTGTATAAACTCAATTTCCTTTGCATTGTATAACTGCATAGCACAGATGTGAGTTCTATGTAAGTATACCTTCTTTACCATTTACCGGGTAATATGTGTCTTTCATTGACTTGAATGTGCCATGGCGGCTGATAGTATGTCATGCTCACACAAATGTCTCGCTGACGGTGGCGTGTGTATTGGATCATTTAGCTCCCTTCAAAATGGTTGAGCTGAATGGTGCTGATCTATGCGTCATGTTCGTGAACGGGCGCCGTCAGTTGGGGCTGGTCATCACTCAGCTGCCTCGGCTTATTTTTAATTATTTTATGATTGTTGTCTTCTTACTATTTGCTGTACTCTGGACGCTCTTAACGCGTACGTATTTTTTTTACATCGTTCTCACATTTACTTGTAAATTCAACATTAATGATGTAACTAATATTTTTGTAAAAATACAATTTAAAAGAGTGTCCATGGAGTTTCTTGCCCGTTCTTCTCCATAGGTACCTACGCTTTGGAATGGGCAACTAGCTTCATATTTTCTGACTGACCGACTTCTTGACAATTCAAAAGTGCCTGTAAATGGTTTAATTGAAATAAATGGTTTGAGTTTTGAGTTTGAGTCTTTGGTATGTCATGTTACTCTTGATAGATAATATCACAGAGTACTTTTTGATAGACTGAAAGTTATTATGTAAAGACAATTTTATCACTAGGTTATCTATCGAATTTATCATTAAGAAAATTGTGTGCTTAAAGTATTTAATAAATAATTAAGGTACAAAAGTTCAGCTTAAAAAAATCTCACAAATAGAGAAAAGACGATCCCAATCAGAAAATTCCAAACCGGACAAACTAGTGTGACTATTCGAAATTCAAATTATTTCGTTGGAGCTGATAGCTAATTTATTAGCTATCAGCTCCAACGAAATAATTTAGACAAAAGAATCAATAACATGCTGGGACTGCGATCAAAATTGCAGTGCAGTGTGTTGTTATCAGCACAACAAGAATAAAATATTACATTGCAGTGTACCTATTGTTTTGTGAGAGACATGTAAGAATGTAGGGGATTCACACAAAATAAAAAAAACCGGGCAGAAGCGAGTCGGACTCGCACACCGAGGGTTCCGTACCATCATATGTTTTTAAATTTTCATCGGCGAGGCCCACAGAACATATATACCCTCTATGTTTATCGGTTCACAGAATTTTAACACTGCACGCTGCGGTGTAGAATATTGCAGTTTTAGGTCTGAGTCATCTCTTGACCGATACTGGAACTAATGTAACTTTTGTTGATGATTTCTGAAAAAGTGTGCTATACAGAGACTTCGTTTTATTTTTCCTGTACCTAATCTTCTAGCACATAAACTTCTATCACATAGAATAATTTCAGATTTTTCTCTTTGCAAACTTCGGAGATAAGGGATCATTTTTCATCAAAAGTCGAAAACTATGCGGCCTAAAAAAAAAGAAAAAATGTTTGAGAATGTGCAAACTGCGCACTTTCATATGATAACCCACATGCCCTAGTAGCTCCACTTCGAATTTCTCAGACCCCCTTTCAGTCCCTGTTGCAAAAAATATACATATATTTTTATTTTTTTCTTATTTGCAAAATAGTTGGGCAAACGTCATCTAAAACTATTCCAAATTTCAAGTTGATAGCATTCGTACTTCTCGAGATATCCAGCTGTGACAGACAGACAGACAGTCTCACCATAAGGGTACCATGTTGGTACGGAACCCTAATAAGATGTCACATCAAAGGGAGAACCCAAGTTTTTCAGAGACCTACTAGCCCCGTTACTGACGTAGTATCTCTAAGTAGTCTGTGCCCATTATTAAGGGGGACGCGCTATACCTAGATAGCCCGCAAACATACAAGGGGCCCAAAAAGGCCACTTTGGCAGAATCATAACAGGATAACATAATGGACAGTTAACCGTTAAGTTAATCGTATCAAATCCCATTGGTGAAGCATTTTTCAGTTTTTTTTGTCTGTGCTGAAATACCAATCGATCCGATCCAAATCCAATCCCAATCTCTTTGATTATACCTACGTAGTGCAGCGAAAAAAAGAAAAACACGGTCTGGCTTCGCCATATTATAATTCATAATGTTATCCTGTTATGATTCTCCAAAGTGGCCTTTTTAGGCCCCCTGACAGTCCAGACACTGACCTGCCAGTGCCTGCCAGTTGCAAACAACGTAGGAGAATTTCGCGGGCTACCTAGCGCATCGCCGCCGCCGTTAAAACGTGTAGGTAAGTAGGGGAGAACAGGGTAATGAGAGCCGTCGGTTAATTGGAGCCATGGTGATTGAACGGAAAGTAGGTATATTTACGCGATCGTACACACTCGGCCGCTTTTGTCAACCATCGAAAAACTTCGTCTGACGAACACGAGCCGTTAGTGCCATGCGTTAAGTCACGAGGGACGATTATGTGTTTTTTGCTCCACGCTTTTAAAAAATTGCTGTTTGTCAGCGCCGAGGTAAGCATAAAGTTGTGTTCCTATTTTATTATGTTTATGCTTATTATATCCCTAGATTCATGCACTAACAACCCGAATTGGTTAAATTGAGATTGCAAGTAGAATTACATATTTATGTTATTACTTTTCAAAATGGTAGTTGGCGGGTAATGGTAGCCTAGCATATTTCTATTATCTTATTTTTTTTGCTTTTTTACTAGGTTGATTTTTTTATTTGTATTACAAATAGTTCTTTATATTAATTACTATAAGATCACATATTTTAAAGTATGTCTTTGAAAGAGTAAATTATGACTCCCATTTCCCATATGGGCGTTAACCGGGCTCTCATTACCCGCATGTGACGGGTAATGGGAGCGACTGTTTTTTTTTTGTAAAATCGCTATTGTACCTTAATACAAGACTGTAATTGATTATAACTGTGTTTAAAATATACTTTAATAATGAATGTAAGAGTTCCTAAATAAAAATTATAAGAATATTAACAAATGTGGTTGTTATCAAAATTTTCCCTTAGTAGGCTCCCATTACCCTGTTCTCCCCTATTCTATCGTTTAGGTACACGTAAAACTAAGTACCTAGGTAAATAGTTGTAAACGCGGAGTTACCTTGATCACACAAAACAGAATCTATTATGAAGCTATTATGTTGATTATTTATAAAAATTGCATAAAGTTATGTAATGACTAGATAAAGTAGGTATGTTGGGGGTAAGATCGGCACTGGTATAAGACCGTATTAATCAAATTCCCACCTAATGTGGCAATGTTTGGGGTTGAAACCCTCGGGCCGTGGGGTCCGAGTGCTCATGGTTTTTTTAAAGTTTCGAAACGGCTGGTTGACACTTCCCGTGACCCAAGGGCTGGCTTTTACCTTGGCCAGAGGCTAAGCATCGCCATTCAACGTGGTAATGCCGCCAGTCTCTTGGGTACATTACCAGTCGACAGCGATGCGGATGAGTTTTTCGACGCTATTTTCTAGTTTCCGTATAGTTTTAGTTATAATTTTGTTGTTTATATGGACCTTTAAATAACCTACACAATTTTATGCTCTTATCGGTTATTCGCCTAGTGGCAGAACTTTGCTTACGGGGCATAGCCTTCGCAAAGTGTGTTGAGTTGACACAATTGGTTCAGCTTACATAAGCTGCACTGCTGTGCTGCTGCTGCTGTTGCTTACATCAACAAAACTGTGGGTGCTCAAACATTTGAGCACCCACAGTTTTGTTGATGTTGATGTTTCATGGAGTTATTATTTGATGGGGACATAGTGAATCTTGAATTTTCCCTCTGAAGTACGGGCTAGACTAGACTATATATGTTAGACTTTATAAATGAACCCTGGCCTCTTAATCTTTTCCCTCCCTCTGGCTCATACCGTCCGATGAGGTAAAAGAGTTTGAAATTAAGATCATTTAATTCTTTTTTTAAGCTTCATCTAAGCCGATGTGAACTTTCACTTCATTTGTTTTTCCTAGGAGGCCATGTCGCATCTTTTCCGCCAGTTTTGGCGCGACGAGGTTCAGGCATGACGACGTTAGTTTGTGTTTGTGCACATTGGCACTTATAAAATGTTAACTTACCTGGCACTTATCGAAGTGTCGGATACGCGGTTCGTTTGTCCTGACTTTAACCTTTCTCTTGCAGGAGATGGACCTCAACCTGTTTATTTCTGGCGTTAGGTAATTTTTCCTAAATGCCTGAATGTTCGAATGGTGTGAACATCATTTATCATTATGAACAACTTTTACTATGGGACCAAACCTGAAATCCAAAAAAAAAAATCAGCTGTTCCCTACATTTATGTTCGTATAATTCGTCAAAATGTAGGGAACAGCTGATTTGTTTTTCGCGATTTCAGGTTTGGTCTTGGTCCCATAGTAAAAGTTGTTCATAATGATGAGTACAATGACCTCTTAAGAGGTTGTTAATGCTTTACCAATAACCCTGTATATTCAAAAAATGTCTGCTCAACAATGTAAAAATAACGCAGTGAATGTTGTTGAACTGTCAAAATGAAACCCATTGCTACTGATGGTGTGTTACGTACGCAATTACCCCGCTGAAAAAGGGGAGACAACGGCTGATATGTAGGTAGGTATTGTAGTGTCTTGTGTGTTCCGGCCTTTAGCAGAAAGGTCTGGCTAGATACAATATTCCATTCGAAGATTCAAATGAACGTGTCAAATATTTTAATATTGTGTTTTTTTTATAGAGGGTCATTCGTATATTTCCTGTGAAACTGTAAAGTCCTTTTAACAATATAATAATTCCAAGTCTAACGTGTTCTTATTTGAGTACCTCCGAGAGGTACTATAGAGGACCCCTCAGGACCTCTATAGTGCCGGGTCAGCGGGATTGTCCGAAAGGGTTACCGCTGGCCCGGAACATAAAGGGCTAAGGAAGGAACACGGGTGGGTTTTAGTCAGTAAGAGTCTGACACTCCCTTCCGCTCCACCCAGAGCGGGAGGAGTCATTTGATGATTTCCCATCCGCAAAAAAAAAAAAAAAAAAAAAGGACCTCTATAGTATCTACCTACCTACATATCAGCCGTTATCTCCCCTTAGCTAGTAGGTAGGTATGGAAGAGGAAAACATGCTGCACTGGCTTCAAATAAGTTGGGATACCTACGTAAGGGCAGGAAGATGATGCAAAGACGCCAGCAAATCAAAGCCAGTACAATCTCTCACATTTCTTGAATAGATTTTCAAAATTTGACAGTTTAGGGTGTGATGATGATGATGATTGATGTGCTGGCGTCTGTACCTAATCAGTCTAACTTGCCTTTTAGACAACTCATGCATCAGAAGTATGCTTGATAATGGAATTATAGGTAGGTTAGGTAGGTACTCGCTAAAATCATGAAAATAAATAAAAATAAAAAACTTTACTAAAAATAAAACAATTTGACTTCCAAAAAAGACAGCAAAGTGAAAAATAACTTTAATTTCGGAAGTCGGTGGCAAACCACGAAAATGCGAACCCAACGACACCGACTTCCGAAATTAATGTTATTTTTGGAAGTCGTTGTTTTATTTTTCACTTTTAAGTTGTACCTACCCCACACAAATTCGTATAACACTACTTGCTATGTAAATATCAGTGACAGGAAGTTATTATAACATCATCAAAATAAACTAAGTGGCAAAAATACACATTATTGAAGCTAACTCAAAAACTTCCCAAACAAAGTTAATAAAATAGTAGATTGTTATTATACAAGGGTCGAAAGGAATCAATTCCAAAAGAAAAGGGAATTGATAACTTTCACCCGTGTTAAACACTCTACTTTTCATTTCGAATATAAGGAAAGTAAAAAATAGTAGATTTACTAAAATATTTTTTGATAATAATAACATGAATAGTACCTACCTATTTATTAGTCTTTTTTAAATTTGAAGTATGAACACACCGCGTCACCGCCACATGAGTAGATTCTGTGTCACCGCCGCGGGCCGTCCCGCTTACTAGGGCCCGTATTATTATCATTCTGTCTGCATTCTTACTTTTACCATTTCTCATAAATAACTTAGAAAACACGATAATCCTTTTTAATCCATTTTAACGGATAATATATGATCTGTTTTTGTTTTTTACTGGATCCGAAATACGCCATCAAATAATGGACCTGTACAACGGATCTCTATTTGTACGCCTCTTAGGGTGAGGCCTGCAGGCAACAGACTTGGGGAGTTTGTTGCGTGAACAGTGAAGGGCCCGAGACGGCGGCGCGCCGTGTTCTGCGCGCGCCTGTCTCTAGAGGAATGGTGGCCGTATGCGGCCGCTGAAGGTGACGGGGTCCGCATGGATTCATGCGGTCTCACATCTGGCCACGGGAGCGTGACGAAATGCGCAACCACTCCAGCACCCCGGCTAAAGGTAGCAGCAGGATACCGTGTGGTTTTAGTCAGTAAGAGTCTGACAGACCCCTCCACCCACCCCAGGGTGGTGGACATCCATAAGGATTTCCACACCATAAAAAAAAGTAGGCAAGTACTCTATTTAACATTTCGCTATTTATGTTTTAGATAAGCAATGGCAATTATAAGCATAAAATATTCAAAGAGAAAGAGCATCGAATGAAAATATCGTTAACTTCACTGTTGACGGGAATAGTGTCCAAAAGCCATCCAAAACTTATGCATATTATTGATTTCTACCGACTTCAAAAAAGGAGGATATTGAATTTTATGATCGTGAATGCATTACAGATTTATTTCACATTTGTAATACACGTCAATTGTCTAGGATCTGTCATTGTCATAATAAAAATCTGTCCTAGTCAAGTGTCAAAGTTTTTTTTTATCGTAGTTTGTTGTTAGCTGTTACTATTTTTTTACTAAGTAAATTGGTTTTTATTAAGAATTAATAACGGTTTTCAGCCGGTAGAGCTATTCAAGATCAACTGACATATTATTGAAACAGTTATAAATAGCACAGGGGAATTTGAAAAATAACTTGTGCTGGAATATTTTCATAGTACATAAGTACTCCGTATACGTATATAGCTAGATGTTCTGTTAGTAGACAAGTGCTACTACTCTATAAAAGACTTCCTATCAGACAAATCACTGCTCCAATACAGTGTCCCTCAGTCATGATGATGCGTTCAGTGGCCCACTGTATGTGTACGGTGGGCTGCAGCAATTGGGTACCACAGTTGTATTAAAATTTCCATACAACTGGGGTACCCAATTGATGCAGCCCACTGTACCTACTCAAATTCGTTCCGTTTTATTTTTATATTTTTCTTAAAAATTTGTAACAATAATGTAAGTAAACTTAATTTAATTTATTATGTACCTAACTATTGTATGCCGTAAGGGCGGGACATAGCTGATCACATCTAATTATTTAAGACCTGTATTATGTACCTACCTATGATCCACAATAAAGATATTGATTGATTGATTGATTGATAGGTATAATATATAGTGATAGTTGATTATCGCTGGAAACTCTATAAAAGAGGTACGCACGCAGCCCGAGCAGTCAGTATTTGTGTTCACGGTACGCGTCCAGTGAGCCGCTCCGTTCCGTTGACAACGAACGCTTACAACCAACCAAACCAAAATGGCTTCAAGGGATCCTGCCTCCGACCAGCTTGTTAACTACAAGAATAATCTTAAAGTAAGTTCTGATAGAGGGGATTGGCGGCTTGAAGGAATAACTAACTCGTTGATTATTAAAACATTGTGTTTTATTGTAAAGAGTAAAAGCATATTTTTACATGACACCGTACATCAATCAGAATAATTCAGTCGGAATAATTACTTTTCACAAATTCAAACATATGTCATAGACGTTTGTTGATGGACAGCATCACGACTTCCAACACCTTCTGATGTTCGCTCATGTTGCTGAGACACGCGTCTATACATGCATTAATCTTGCACAGTGTCTTTCGAACTTTACTTTTGACAGTGGTTTACTGTATCTCTGTTGGACAGTAGCTGATATATATCAGTCCGTTCACGAAGTGTTCGTGAATGAAATGGTATCGCACATCTATGTGCTTCGACCTTTTGTTGAAGGATCCAGATTTTACCAGTTAAATCGAACTTTGGTTATCAACGTGCAGATTTATTTTTATGTCCATATCGGTTATTTCCTTCAACAGAGATTTCAGATGCAATGCCTCTTTGCAACAGTCTGCTGCGGCTATGTACTCGGCTTCGGTCGACGATAACGCCACTATAGGCTGTCTCTTAGACGCCCATGCGATTGGTCCATCGGCTAACATAAGCACGGAACCAGCAGTGCTTCTTTGCGTCAATGGATCTCCAGCATAGTTGAGTCGCTGAAAGCATCGATATTCTCTGTCAGTCTGTTTCGTTTGAACAAAATGCCTTTGTCTTTGGTTCCAACCAAATATTTGAATATTTTCTTCAGTTTATTGACATCTTCTCTAGTGGGATTTTCGGGGTCCATATTGGCTCACCTAAAGTTCTTTACCCGAAATTGTTCTTCCTAATGATTTGTAATCCGAATGATCAGTCTTCCTAAAATTTTTCATCCTAAAGTTTTCATTCATAGTTTTTGTAGTGCTACCGGCGATGTTCATAACACTCATGTTTCCGAAAATTGTAATTAATAATATCATTAATGTAAATATATTTAAACTCCTACTGTTTTTTATCATAACGCTTTTATCTCTAACCATAATTACCAAAATATTAGAAGATGATATTTATAGTTTTAATTTGAGGGTATGATTATTATATGGGGGTATGCTTTACAGTTGGTTTAATACTCAAAGGCTTTACATAACGTACTGGGTTGTGTCTATGGAATCACTGTACTTCCACACCCGGCGCTTTTTGATAGTAGCAATTTTTTTTTGGATAGAATAGACTCTTTTTAGTGTAAATTTAAAAACCGCAAAGTTCGCAAAATCATAGTTGCCGAGAAAAGAAATACCAAAGTTTTTTTTTTATCTACAAAAATATGTGGTTAGGCGTTGTCGACGGAGCCCCGCTTCGCGGGGCCCCTATTTCTGTCTACAGGGTTTAAAGGAACCTAACACGAAGGGGATGACGGGGGCTCGTTCGCTCGCTTTGCTCGCTCACTCGAGCCCCCGTCATCCCCTTCGAACCTAACCTGTCAGAGTCGGGGTGCCCCAAGTCCCGAGCTCGCTTCGCTCGCTCTTGCATCCTAAGTTGTCATTACAAATGTGTTACTTTTGTAATTATATTATGTTGGTATAAATAAAATCTAAACAAAAAAAAATCTATAAAAAGAAATTTAAACAAAAAAGATATGACTTTGAATAATAGTGTAAAAGATGGTTATGTTGAGAAAATATAGGAAAACAAATATAAGTATAATAGATGTTTATTGCTACAGACATTATGAAGTTGAATGCTTCGGAATTATGAACATTAGAGACAGAGTAGTTAGGAATTGTGATTGTTAGGATGAAAAATTTTAGGAAGAACATTTTCGGATTTCCAATTATCGGAGTTGAAAATTTAGGTGAACTTTGGCGCACCCGGATTTTCGACCTTCCTGCTAACTTGATTGACCGCTTGTGCGATGTCTGGTCTAGTTCTGGTAGACAAGTACAGTAAACTTCCCACTGCCTCCCTATAGGGATATTCCTTCTCCTGGGCAGTTTCCTGTATCGACTCTGAAACGCTACTTGCGGGCGTGTCACAAGGTTTGGCATTTATCATATTATATTTCTCCAGTACGTCATATAAATAAGATCTCTGAGTAAGGATTATTCCTTCCTTTGAGTTTCTTATTTCCATACCCAGATATGTACTTGGATTGTGATTCTTTTTCATTTCAAATTTAGTTTCAAGTTTCTTCAAAATAACTTCGATCTTTTGCTTGTCTTTTCCTATGACAAGTCCGTCATCGACAAATAATCCGATTATTATTGACTTATCTTTTTTGAGGTGGCGCGGTAAAAGAGTTCCTGGAAGGATTTGGGGGAGGCCTTTGCCCAGCAGTGGGACAGCATAGGCTAGCAAAAAAAATAAATCTTCGTTTACGAAAACGCATCGATCGGTTTTCATCGTCTTGAAACCCAAATCAAACATCACTTGGGTAAAAGTTTTGTTCCATGTGAATGGAGCTTGTTAGCCATGCAACGACTTTTTCAGCCGGCAAACTACTTCAGTAGTATTGCAGTCAGTTTTATAGCCAACAGGTAATTTCATGTAAACTTCATCAGTCAACTCTCCGTACAAGAATGCCGTCTTGACGTCAAATGTCATGAAGTGGTAAGATTTGGATGCGGCAACGGCTAATAAACTTTTTAAGGCAGATTGACTTACGACTGGGCTATATATATCTTCAAAGTCCAGGTTTCCTTTTTGCTCGCAGCCACGTACGACTAATCTGGCCTTGTGCGTACCGTCATCTTTAATCCGAAATACCCATTTGTTAGGCAAAATTTTGTGTCCTTTGGCTTCTGACCTGTCAACTAGTACCCAGGTATTATTTCTCTGTAGTGAATCCATTTCAGACTGTATCGCCTTCTCCCAATTTTGTCTGTCGGTGCCCGTCACTGCATCTTTATACGTAAGAAAAGAACAGTCATAGTCATCATAACTTTTTGATATAAACATTGTCACACAACGACTTAGCTCGTAGTCTTTGGTCCATGCTGGTGGTCTCACTTCTCTTTGTGGTCTGCCACTTGAGGAAGGTGGGTCACATGGATCTTGACTGGAGCTGGAAGAAGGAAGATTAGTAGGCTCCTGAAAAAATAAGTTATTATTAATTTTGTTTTTAATTTCAGGTACTTCAATCTCAATTAATTCTGTTTCTGGTTCTTGAGTAAGTTCTTCGTTTTTCTCAGCAGTAGTATCGCCATAATGCATCTTTTCGATTACTTTTACGTCTCTGCTGATAACAACATTATTCTTTTCCGGTAGGTAGATTCTAAAACCTTTGGCTTTATTTGCATATCCCAAAAATACTCCTTCTGTCGCTTTGGCTAAGAATTTTCCTTTTCGGTTCTTGTTCATTACAAATGCTCTGTTTCCGAACACGTGTAGGTGGTTTGCCGACGGTGTCCTTCCTACCCACTTCTCGTATGGGGAGTTTTGCAGGACTTCTATTTATCAAATAGTTTGCAGTATTCACTGCTTCTGCCCATAGATTGAGCAGTGGTGGCCCAGTGGCATCGGCCGCGACTTACGAGTTGTAGGTCGTAGGTTCGAACCCAGACATGCGCTTTAATTTGTGTAAATTATTTCATCACCACTGCTCTCAAAACGGTGAAGGAAAACATCGTGAGGAAACCGGCATGTCCTAGAACCAAAAAATTCGAAGACATGTGACATCTACCAACCCGCACTGGGCCCGCGTGGTGGATTACGGCCCACTCCCTCTCACAGAGAGGAGGCCTGTGTGCCAGCAGTGGGAACATTATATAGGCTGATGATGATGATGATGACGATGCCCATAGATTTGCAGGAATGTTAGAATCTATCATCAGACATCTTGCTTTAACCATCAGCGATCGATTTTTCCTTTCACTCATGGCATTTTGCTGAGGTGTATAGGGTGCAGATAGTCTTCGGCTTATACCGTTATCTTTCAGAATTTTTTTTAAAACGCTTTCGACCTATATTCGCCTCCATTGTCAGACTGAAGGTTTTGAATTTTCTTCTTATGAAACAGTTCAACATAGTTTTTATACTCCTTGAATTTTTCGATTACTTCGCTCTTTTGTTTTAAGAAGTAAACACAGCTGTATCTTGTATAGTCGTCAATAAATGTAACGAAATACTTTGATCCGGCCATCGATTCATGCTCAAAAGGGCCACATACGTCACTGTGAATTATCTGGAGCACTTCGGTAGAGATTATTTGTTCATGGCTTTGGAATGGTAGAGTGGTAAATTTACCCTTGATACAAGTCTCACAGGTACCCAAAGTTTTTTCTTTAAAGTCGAGTCCTCGCATCATTTTATTTTTAACCATTTCCTTTAGGTCTCTTTCATTGACATGACCTAACTTCTTGTGCCATTTCATAATTTCGCTTTCTGCATTTGTCGTTAAATTTGCTGTCTCTTCCGGTTCATCGAATTCAATGAAGTATAGTCCATTTCTTCTTCTAGCTTTTAAGCTAACTCTTCCGTCTTTTAAGAGACTGGCTTGCTCCTTTTCAAATAAAACTTTAAAGCCATGATCTGTAATTTTGCTTACTGACATCAAGTTGTTTGACAAATCAGGTACATATAATGTGTCAGTTATATTGTGTTTGCAATCGTTTTTAAAGAGTTCAGCTTTTCCTTTCCCTTTAACTTCGGTCGTATGCTTCTCTGAAGCTAGTCTTAGAGTTTCAGATGCAGGGATTAAGTTACAGAGTATACTTTTGTCACTCGTCATTGTGACGTATAGCCACTATCCAGACAGCATAAATTGCTTTTAGTTTTCAATGTTCCTGTTGTTAAACAGATATTATGCGTCTCTTCTTGACCTTTAGTTTTATTAGGGTTATTGCGTCTCTTTTTTTTAAACCAACAAGTTTCTGTGGAATGCCCTTTCTTCTTACAATTGTTGCAATGTAGTACTCTTTTCTTTGTCTTTACATAGAATGCTTCTGAAGTCTGAGGTTCGCTTGCTTCGCTTTTCCTTCTCGCTTCGTATTCTTCTATGATTTTTATTATTAGAATGTCAGGACTTGGTAGAGCATCTCTCGTTCTGAAGCTATCGAAATTTGTAGGTAAACTGTATAACATCATAATGCTTAATAATTCTGAATGAATTTTGACATCCATGTCTTCTAATTTACCCACTACGTCCATAAAATTATGGAGATGGTCCCTCGCATCTTCTTCTGTAGTCATTTTCTTCAATACTAGGGTAGTGGCACCAACAGATGAACGACCCCCAATAGATGAACGATCGAGCGAAAAATAAAAAAATATAAAACACCCCGCTACTTACACGTATGCAATATTTTTTCCCGCATAGGGCAACATTTTTTCTTCCGGGTTCCATAACAATTTTGAAAGTGACGACTCAGACGGGCTCGCAGCGAGCCGTTGTGTGAGCGTTCCCCGCCAAAAATCTGTTTTCTAGGGAAACTTACTTAAGGTAAGTGCCCTCTGAATTTAAGAATTTTATCAGCTTATAGAAAGAATTATTAAAAGATTTCAGTGGATTTGGTTAGAATAAAATCTTGTTATATTCGGCTTTGTTTATATTGATACATTTATACATTATTTACCGTATTTGTAGAGAAATTTACTGTTCAAGTAATGGATTCAATTTTGTTCGCTTGATCCAATAGATGAACGGCGTTCAACTATTGGAGAAAAGGCATATTTTTATAGCTATCATTATTTATAAACTCACGCTTAGAGACCAAAACAAAACCACTCAAATTAATTTTAATAAATGTATGAACTTACTTACCAAAAGTTGAACACATGATTTTAGTGTTTTTGATTATTTTTAAGGCTTTATTTTAGTATGAAATCTTGCACTGTTCAGCTTTAGGATTCATGCCCAAAATTTGAACTAAGGAATATGTTCGCATTTTATTCGTTCATATTTTGGGTATCTTGACTTAAATTGAACGCTGAAGTGAATTTTATTCGTTCATTTTCTGGTTCTTTATTCAAAAAAATGAACGAATTGAATTACTTAGTTCACATTTTAGGTCTTTTTTAACATGTGAACGGTTATCCGTTCCGTAGAAGAAATATTGGCAGAAATATTGGATATTATGTATAATATTGGATATTATGTATAATATCCAATATTTCTTCTCTTTATAGATGTTATCTGCACTACGAAAAAAAGAAAGAAGATATGAACAAAGCACTCTTGAAGAAACTGTAAGGTTGGTACAAGCGCAGCAGATATCCCTGTCCAAAGCCAGTGTTCAATTTAACATTCCAAAGGGTACACTTCACAATAAAATTCACGGGAAAACCGGCCCTCCAATGTAAAAAAGGGCCAGGAAAACTGTTATCGGATGATGAAGAAAATAAAATTGCTACCTGGATTTTAAATATGCCCAAAATTGGGTATCCTGTGTCAACACAAATGATGTCAGGGAGACTGTTGCACAGATTTTTGAAATTAAAGGTTCAGACCTGAAGCCAGGCAAAAAGTGGATGAAACTGTTTTTGCAAAGGCACCCTCACATCACAAAAAGACATGCAGAAATAATTTCGAAAGCAAGAGCTTTAGTTACAGAGCCAATGATTAGGAAATGGTTTGAAGGTTTGCGACAACATCTGCAAGAGGTTTGTGCTGATGATATATTAGACAATCCCAAGCGAATTTTTAATCTGGACGAGACTGGTGTACAGCTATGAACGAAAACTGGAGTTATTTTGGCACCTTAAAAACTATCGTGCGATGTATAATGTCGCATCAGGACAGGAAAAACAAAGTATCTATTACTGTGTTATGCAACTTTTCTGCTAACGGTGGAATAGTTACACCATTTATTGTATACCCCTTGCAAAGAATATCAAAAGAAGTAGCTCAATCAGTTCCAGATGACTGGGGAATTGGAAGATAAGATTCAGGTTGGATGACAGGTCAAACGTTCTTGCACTATATCAAAGAAATCTATCTGCCTTGGCTCCAGAAAAATAATGTTCCACTTCCGGCACTTCTGCTTGTTGACGGCCACAAAAGTCACATAAATTTGGAGTTGCACGAATTTTGTGCTCAAAGCCAAATTATTCTCTATTGCCTGCATCTCAATACGACACGTATCCTACAACCCTGCGATGTAGGTATATTTGGCCCTCTGAAAGCAGCATGGAAAAATGCAGCAAGAAAACACAAAAATAAAGATAATGTTCAGATTACGAGGTCAGACTTTGCAAAAGTATTTGCACAGTCTTTTGATGTGTCTATGAAGAAAACCGTGATAGTTAATGCATTTAAAGCATGTGGAATTTTCCCATTTAACCCTAACGCTGTGGATTATTCAAAATGCATGTCGAATAGACAAGATGAAATCGAACATGATATTAAGTGATTATAAAACAACAGTTGACGTAATCGAAAAAAATTTACACAAAAATATACTGGACAAGTACAATGAATTCAGAAGACGCAATAAGCCATGTAACAGTAGTCTTTTAAAATTTTGGAACAAGTGCAAAAATACAGTGGACAACCTCTTGTTATCACAGTCGTCCAATATTGATGATTCTGTAATAAACAGTTCGAGAATAGATAATTCTAACACGGACATGCACGCAAGCAATACAGAAGAGATGTTAATGACTCAAGAACAGCGTCAAGAAGGAGAATTATCAAGTACTCGTAAAACACAGCTTTTAGAAGGAGATTTGACTCTTGGGACAAATACTATCATTGATGGCATTATGGATATAGAAAATATGCCAATTGAAATAGAAGGAGTGACTTTTCTAATGGACGAGGTATTAGGAGACACGAACGAGAACCGTTTGACAACGAGTATAGGAATAGCACCTGGTGGCAATCAACAAGATGTCATAGAATTTGTGGAACCCCACTCATACACAACACATGTGCTTGATTTGACAAACACCGGAACTTATGCTCATTGGGCTGCGCCTCAAACAACTTCTGCGCCTGTTTCATCAAAGCAAGCAATTCCATTGCCTTGGTACACTGAAGGTGATGATACTGTACTGAATATATCGCAGCCAGTTGATGTGCCGAATAATCAAGGAACATCTCAGAACCACGAATTTAGTCCGATTATTCAGGATTTGTCGCGGCAAGTTGATGAGCCGAACAATGAAGAATCATCCCAAATCCCTGACATTCCAAATAATAGTCAACATACCCGTGATGTTTCTCCTGGAAATAATACTGCTCTTCTAAAGGGCTTCTGGCTGTTCTAAAGTATTGAATGCTAAAATTGATGACTTGCTGAGACTTCCTGGAGTTAAAGTAGGTATCCCTACGTTATTTTGTTATTTGATCTCGTAAATAAGACTAGATTATTTTAGGCAAAATGCCATAATTTTTTTTTTTTTTTTGCTAATACTGATCTATAGGTATACACAAATAATTAAAAGCCTTTTATAATAGTACTTACCATGTTTTATTTATAATAAATGAACAACACTTCCTATATTACTATTAAAATGTTAGTTCAACTATTGGGTGCAAAATATTCATAATTAGGGCTCAGTGTTCAACTATTGGGGTAAAACCTTAATATTTTTACAAATAGTAAGTTTAAAAAAAACGTTGTAGATTTAGACGAAACTTTTTTTAATCCGTTAAATCCTAAGGGTTATTGGATTAATAAAAAAAAATAAGCATGCATCTATGTCATTAAATAACTGAGTTATAGCTATTTAAAGTTGTCATAAATGCTTAAGCGTTCATTTATTGGTGCCAGTACCCTACAATGAATTCAGAAGACGCAATAAGCCATGTAACAGTAGTCTTTTAAAATTTTGGAACAAGTGCAAAAATACAGTGGACAACCTCTTGTTATCACAGTCGTCCAATATTGATGATTCTGTAATAAACAGTTCGAGAATAGATAATTCTAACACGGACATGCACGCAAGCAATACAGAAGAGATGTTAATGACTCAAGAACAGCGTCAAGAAGGAGAATTATCAAGTACTCGTAAAACACAGCTTTTAGAAGGAGATTTGACTCTTGGGACAAATACTATCATTGATGGCATTATGGATATAGAAAATATGCCAATTGAAATAGAAGGAGTGATTTTTCTAATGGACGAGGTATTAGGAGACACGAACGAGAACCGTTTGACAACGAGTATAGGAATAGCACCTGGTGGCAATCAACAAGATGTCATAGAATTTGTGGAACCCCACTCATACACAACACATGTGCTTGATTTGACAAACACCGGAACTTATGCTCATTGGGCTGCGCCTCAAACAACTTCTGCGCCTGTTTCATCAAAGCAAGCAATTCCATTGCCTTGGTACACTGAAGGTGATGATACTGTACTGAATATATCGCAGCCAGTTGATGTGCCGAATAATCAAGGAACATCTCAGAACCACGAATTTAGTCCGATTATTCAGGATTTGTCGCGGCAAGTTGATGAGCCGAACAATGAAGAATCATCCCAAATCCCTGACATTCCAAATAATAGTCAACATACCCGTGATGTTTCTCCTGGAAATAATACTGCTCTTCTAAAGGGCTTCTGGCTGTTCTAAAGTATTGAATGCTAAAATTGATGACTTGCTGAGACTTCCTGGAGTTAAAGTAGGTATCCCTACGTTATTTTGTTATTTGATCTCGTAAATAAGACTAGATTATTTTAGGCAAAATGCCATAATTTTTTTTTTTTTTTTGCTAATACTGATCTATAGGTATACACAAATAATTAAAAGCCTTTTATAATAGTACTTACCATGTTTTATTTATAATAAATGAACAACACTTCCTATATTACTATTAAAATGTTAGTTCAACTATTGGGTGCAAAATATTCATAATTAGGGCTCAGTGTTCAACTATTGGGGTAAAACCTTAATATTTTTACAAATAGTAAGTTTAAAAAAAACGTTGTAGATTTAGACGAAACTTTTTTTAATCCGTTAAATCCTAAGGGTTATTGGATTAATAAAAAAAAATAAGCATGCATCTATGTCATTAAATAACTGAGTTATAGCTATTTAAAGTTGTCATAAATGCTTAAGCGTTCATTTATTGGTGCCAGTACCCTAGTTGCTTTAATAGCGTAGCTTTTCTCGCGGGCCCTGTACTTTGATATACAGACTTTAGTTTATCCCATACCTCCTTGGATGTTTTACATCCCTTAATTAGTTTAAGTTCTGGTGGAGATATTAGTAGAAGTAGCTCTGACCTTGCCTTTAAGTCTTCCTTTAGGAATGCATTCTTTTGTTCGGCAGTCGCAGTTGCCGCTAACGTTTTTTCACCACTAGCGTACTCCCACAGATCGTATCTTATGAGAATCGCCTGTGCTTGTAAGCACCAGGTATCGTAATTCGATTTTGTCAGCGGTTCTATGCTTCTTTGACTTGAGCTCATTTTTAATCTTTTATTTTCTCATTTACTCACGGTTTTGATTATTTTTCTTCCATTTGCCACTTATTATAACCACGCTCTGCTACCACTGATACTTGAGTTAGTTATTTCTTCAAGCCGCCAATCCCCTCTGGATTGGCGGCTTAAAGAAATAACTAACTCGTTGATTATTAAAACATTGTGTTTTATTGTAAAGAGTAAAAGCATATTTTTACATGACACCGTACATCAATCAGTCGGAATAATTACTTTTAACAAATTCAAACATATGTCATAGACGTTTGTTGATGGACAGCATCACGACTTCCAACAAGTTCCAGTTTTACTGTTAAAGTGATTATGTAGGCAGTGAACAACATAGTAATTAAGTGCTTCGTTTACGCGAACTCTGTTTACTCTTGTTAACTTGTGAGTTAATTCGACGAATGACTTTAAACTTAGGAATATTAAATTTGACATTAGCTATTTGCATTAACTTTTTACTGTGTAATGCTGAGCATTGTGTGTATATTAGTGATACTCATGTCCCCCGTCAATAATACATTGATCTTTGTACCTCGACTTGTATTATCAAGAATTTTGTTGAACATTGTTTTACACTTTGATAAAAAACTGTATGATTTGTTTTTCACTTTGATAAATCATACATTCCTTTGATTTTGGTGTTAATTGAAATGCTGCAGCACATGGTACCTACCTACCTGTAATTAGTGAATGAATTCTAGAACATGTTTATTTTAACATCAATTACAACCTCTTGGTGTTCAGCTTCTAATGCATTGCGAATTAACATATTACTTAATACTGTGAACGTGTGTGACAATTTATCTTACTGAGTTTTTATTTGACAAATTTGTCTTTATGATAGGTGTTGATTTTACTACTTATACTTTTACAAAGTTTTTTATTTGTTATGTTCCAGGATTCGCCTGGCTACATCACTACAAAAAATGGAGCACCTGTTGGAGTCAAGACCGCTATTCAAACTGTTGGAAAGAATGGACCAGCTCTACTGCAAGATGTCAACTACCTCGATGAGATATCTTCATTTGACCGGGAGCGTATTCCAGAGCGTGTTGTGCATGCCAAGGGTGTTGGAGCATTTGGGCACTTTGAAGTGACTCATGACATCACAAAGTACTGTGCAGCTAAAATATTTGAAACAGTTGGAAAAGTAACTCCAATTGCTGTGAGGTTCTCCACTGTCGGAGGTGAAAGTGGCTCTGCTGACACAGTCCGTGACCCTAGAGGATTTGCTGTAAAGTTCTACACTGATGATGGTAACTGGGACCTTGTAGGTATCAACACACCCATTTTCTTCATCAGAGATCCAACTTTGTTCCCTAGTTTTATTCATACTCAGAAGAGGAACCCTGTCACTCATCTTAAGGATCCTGATATGTACTGGGACTTCATCACATTGAGGCCGGAGACAGCTCATCAGGTGCTGTACATGTTTGGAGACCGTGGTATTCCTGATGGACACAGGCATATGAATGGATATGGTTCTCACACTTTCAAACTTATTAATGCCCAAGGAGAGGCACACTGGGTGAAATTCCACTACAAGACCAACCAGGGAGTTAAGAACTTGCCTGTTGACAAGGCTGGTGAACTGGCATCTACGGACCCTGACTATTCTATTAGAGACCTTTACAATGCTATTGCCACTGGTGACTTCCCATCATGGACAATGTACATCCAAGTCATGACAATGGCTCAAGCAGAAAGCAGCAAATTTAATCCATTTGACTTGACCAAGGTTTGGCCCCATTCTGACTACCCTCTGATCCAAGTTGGCGAAATGATTTTAAACAAGAACCCCAATAACTACTTTGCTGAAGTTGAACAGATTGCATTCAGTCCTGCTAACTTGGTGCCAGGCATTGAGCCATCTCCTGACAAGATGTTGCAGGGTCGTTTATTGTCATACGGCGACACTCACCGTCACCGTCTGGGAGCCAACTTTTTGCAGTTCCCAGTAAACTGCCCCTACAACGTCACTGTGGCTAATTACCAGCGGGATGGACCACAAGTTATAAAAAAGCAGGAGGGAGTCCCCAACTACTTCCCCAACTCATTCTCGGGCCCTCAAGAGAGCCCGCGAGCGCAGCGCCTGCAGCCCAGGTACAACGTCAGCGGTGATGTTGACAGATACGACAGCGGCCAGACTGAGGACAACTTCTCTCAGGCTACAGAACTTTACGAGAACGTGTTTGATGCTGCCGCCAAACAGCGCGCTGTCGATAACATTGTGGGTCACTTGAAGCATGCCGCAGGCTTTATCCAAGAGAGAGCTATTGAGATGTTCACTCAAGTTCATCCTGATCTGGGTAACAAGATTGCTGCTGGCTTGGCCACATCCAAGAAATATCATGCCAATTTGTAGTTAAATATTGGGTGCTATTTTATGTTAGAGAATAAGCAACTAGATTTTTTTATATTATCTTGTGGGTAAACATGGGTCTTTATTAAGTATGAACATTATGGTATACATATTTCACACAATTCCATTTTAAAATACTTTAAGGTGATTTACACTTAAACTACTGCATAATACAACTGTTGTACTTACTGATTATATTGTTATTTAAAATATACTATTTCGTAACTACAATGCCATGTTGTTTTATTAAATTCCATAGTAATCAACATAAATTCACGCCTGCATTCGCCGAAGAGTTAGCACAAAGACTACAATATAATGCGGTGTAAAGTTAGCACAATAGATTATACAGTCTATTATTGGTGTTAGCACCCACAAATTATATTATTGTCCAAAATTCATATTCCTAATTGTCAATGTCATGTTACTCTTGATAGATAATATCACAGAGTACTTTTTGATAGAGTGAAAGTTATTATGTAAAGACAATTTTATCACTAGGTTATCTATCGAATTTATCATTAAGAAAATTGTGGGCTTAAAGTATTTAATAAATAATTAAGGTACAAAAGTTCAGTAATTACGTTTTAAAAAATCTCACAAATAGAGAAAAGACGATCCCAATCAGAAAATTCCAAACCGGACAAACTAGTGTGACTATTTGACATTCAAATTATTTCGTTGGAGCTGATAGCTAATTTATACTAACTATTTAGACAAGAATCAATAACATGCTGGGACTGCGATCAAAATTGCAGTGCAGTGTGTTGTTATCAGCACAATAAGAATAAAATATTACATTGCAGTGTAGGTATTGTTTTGTGAGAGACATGTGAGAATGTAGGGGATTCACACAAAATTAAAAAAAACCGGGCAAAAGCGAGTCGGACTCGCGCACCGAGGGTTCCGTACCATCATATGTTTTTAAACTTTCATCGGCGAGGCCTATGTTTATCAGTTCACAGAATTTTAAGACTGCAAGCTGCGGTGTAGAATGTTGCAGTTTTAGGTCTGCGTCATCTCTCATTTCTGAAAAAGTGTGCTATTTAGAGACTTCGTTTTATTTTTCCTGTAATCTTTACATAAACTTCTATCATATAACAATGCTTGTACAGTCCCTTATTTTCCCTATCATCGATTATGGTGATGTGTGCTACTATGACCTGAATGCAGATCTCCTCAACAACCTTGACCGCCTTCTCAATAATTGCATTCGATTCGTTTTCAATCTGCGTAAATATGATCATGTCTCTGCGCATCGGTCGCTTCTAAAGTGGTTACCCATACGCCAGCGCAGAGAGCTTCGGGCGCTGACCACCTTGTTCTCATTTCTTAATTCTCCATCTTCCCCTAGTTATCTAGCCCCCCATTTTCAGTACATTTGCGCCAACCACAATAGAAATCTACGTTCATCACACAATCGTCTTCTCCTATGTCCCACTCACCGCACAGACTTCATTCACTCTTCCTTCTTCGTTCAGTCTATCTCTCTGTGGAATGCGCTCCCCCAGGAAATCAGGATGGCAACCAACCGATTATCTTTTAAAGTTAAGGCTCGCGAGCACATTCGCAAGAAGCTGGCAGTATCATCACAACGGTAATATTTTCTCATTGTTTGTCTTATTTCTTTTTAGTAAGTATATTCATGTATTTATGTATATTTATTTGTTCTTATATTTATATGTAATTAGGTATATATTATATTCATAGTTTTAATAGGTATATGCGTATTTTTATATTTAAAATATTTATTCCTCAATGTTCTTGATTGCACCTACCACTCTTTGTCTCTGCATCACCCAAAGGTTGACTGGTAGAAAATGCCTATGGCATTAAGTCCGCCTCTGTACATTTATGTGCTTGAAGTATTAAATAAATAAATAAATAAATAAATATCATATAGAATAATTTCAGATTTTTCTCTTTGCAAACTTCGGAGATATGGGATTATTTTTCATCAAAAGTCGAAAACTATGCGGCCTAAAAAAAAAGAAAAAATGTTTGAGAATGTGCAAACTGCACTCTTTCATATGATAACCCACATGCCCTAGTAGCTCCACTTCGAATTTCTCAGACCCCCTTTCAGTCCCTGTTGCAAAAAATATACATATATTTTTATTTCTTTCTTATTTGCAAAATAGTTGGGCAAACGTCATCTAAAACTATTCCAAATTTCAAGTTGGTAGCATTCGTACTTCTCGAGATATCCAGCTGTGACAGACAGACAGACTTAGTCTCACCATAAGGGTTACCATTTTGGTACGGAACCCTAATAAGATGTCACATCAAAGGGAGAACCCAAGTTTTTCAAAGACCTACTAGCCCCGTTACTTACGTAGTATCTCTAAGTAGTCTGTGCCCGTTATTAATAATACAAGGGGCCTAAAAAGGCCACTTTGGCAGAATCATAACAGGATAACATAATGGACAGTTAACCGTTAAGTTAATCGTATCAAATCCCATTGGTGAAGCATTTTTCAGTTTTTTTTTGTCTGTGCTGAAATACCAATCGATCCGATTCAAATCCAATCCCAATCTCTTTGATTATACCTACGTAGTGCAGCGAAAAAAAGAAAAACACGGTCTGGCTTCGCCATATTATAATTCATAATGTTATCCTGTTATGATTCTCCAAAGTGGCCTTTTGGCAGGTCAGTTTCTGGACTGTCAGGGGGCCTACCCCCTGACAGTCCAGACACCAGCCAGTGCCTGCCAGTTGCAAACAACGTAGGAGAATTTCGCGAGCTACCTAGCGCATCGCCGCCGCCGTTAAAACGTGTAGGTAAGTATTCTATCGTTTAGGTACACCTAAAACTAAGTAGGTAAATAGTTGTAAACGCGGAGTTACCTTGATCACACAGAACAGAATCTATTATGAAGCTATTATGGTGATTATTTATAAAAATTGCATAAAGTTATGTAATGACTAGATAAAGTAGGTATGTTGGGGTAAGATCGGCACTGGTATAAGACCGTATGAATCAAATTCCCACCTAATGTGGCAATGTTTTTAATGCAGTAATAAACATTAGTGTTCTCCATCATTATTTTTATTCTGCTACGACGAATATCAGAGCAAAATTTAATTTTGCAGGCAAAGAATTTGTTTCTTACGGTCTTACCCAAGCAACGATCTTACCCCAAGATACCTTAAGTGGTTTTGACGTTGGGTATGTGTCCACTAGCTTAACACATATCCACAAATGTCATTTATCGAAAGTTCTGGCAAAGCTATAAAAAATCCTTATTTATCGTGAATAACTGAATAGGTAAAGGTAATTACTATTAGCATATAAAATTAGCATGGGCACACTACACAAACCTACTGTTTACATATTGACAGGTTTCAAAGTTTCCCTCTCACGGAGAGGAGGCCTGTGACCCAGGATTGTGAGGTTTTAGATACTTTTGACTAAGAATAACAATCTCTTGTTGAAACAAAATTACAGTTAACAGATAAGTATGACCCAGGATTATGAGGTTTTAGATACTTTTGACTAAGAATAACAATCTCTTGTTGAAACAAAATTACAGTTAACAGATAAGTATGACCCAGGATTATGAGGTTTTAGATACTTTTGACTAAGAATAACAATCTCTTGTTGAAACAAAATTACAGTTAACAGATAAGTGTTATGTTAGATTTAATTGACCTTCGCTGTATTCATTAGGTAGGTATCTACGTATACCTACCTACTTATTTTTATTGTGTTTCATTATCATTATTACGAAAAGCGATAAAGCTAAGTAATTGAAGTGAGTGTTAATTTTTTTTTTATATCAGCTAACAACTTCTGGACTCATTAAGAGTAAACTAGTCGCGGACTTGAACTCACTGGTGGTCATGGCCAAAAAGCACGCTATCTCACCTGGCTTCGTGTCCGACCGAGCTAGTATCAGTGATGAGCAGTTAGACGCTAGTCTACAGCTACACGAACAAAGTCTAGTTCTCACGCACAGAAACATCGTTCCGAACTGATAGGTGCGTAAAAAAATTCCAAAAGTGCTTCGGAAAATCGTGTTTTATGAAAAATCCACTGCACAAATCAATTACAAATAAAGTTTATTGAACTCTTCGATGACTGAGCTTGGTCGGTACGGACTTGGTTTTGAATATTTTACAGGTCTTTTATTACCTATTAGCACCCAAAGTTACGTTAAAAATAGCAAGAAAAACGCGTAGGTCAGATTGACGGGTGTATTGTTGTAGAACTGAATCTGTTATATATGAAAGGAATGTACCAGCAATGTACTTTTTTATTACATTCATTATTAGAATTCACCCGTCATTCTGACTGTCAGGACTGCGGCTCATTTGATTATTATAATTGTTCTTGTTTTTTGGAGGTACATTGAATTTCCTTAAAGTTACATTCAAGTACATTGCTGGTACATTCCTTTCATATAATTATAACATATTCATTTCTATAACAATACACCCGTCATTCTGACCTACACAGAAAAACGAATCTTTGTTGGCTCATAACTTTTAATGGCTTTTTATTTTACTATTCTGTTTTCGTACAGACAAAATTAATAATAGGTAAGTCAAAACGATATCATGTTTAACTTTGGATGCACAATGTCAAACAGTAGAGTAATACTCTCCCGAAACACCTAAGGGTTAAACAGAGCCCGTGTTTGTAGGTCTAGATAATTATACCTACTGGGGACTGACGTCACCACTCTATCACTAAGCATGCATTAGCAATCAGAAACACTTTTTACAGCACCCTAATTGCGTGAAAGTCTGACAACCAGTCTTACCAAGGGGTATCGTATTACCCATGCAGTACCTAACTGGGTTGTGGAAGTCAGATAGGCAGTCGCTCCAAGTAAAATACTGGTATTCAGCTGCATCCGGTTACACTGGAAGCCAACCCCAACATAGTTGGGAAAAGGCTAGGCAGATGATGAATTGCGTAATACACTATTAATCTCAACCACACCAACATTTTAAAGGATATTGCTAATCCATTGCTTCATATTATGTTCGAAAAATGTGTCTGTCAAAATGAAAATCAAAGCCATTCCTACTGTTAGTAGGTACCTACTGTAGTGTCTTATGTGTTCCGGCCTTTAGCAGAAAGGTCTGGCTAGATATAATATTCCATTCGAAACTCAAGCGTGTGTCAAATATTTTAATATTGTGTTTTTTTTTCTAGAGAGTCGTTGATATATTTGCCTTGGTGCTGTAAAGTTCTCTTTTAACAATATAATAATTCCAAGTCTAACGTGTTTTTACTTGTGTACCTCTCGGAGGTACTATAGAGGACCCCTCAGGACCTCTATATTTGGTGGAGCACCTAAGCACCCGAACGACTAATCGTTTACGTGATTAAGCTGAGTGTCTGTCACCCCCCTGTAGGAGTGACCACAGTTTTCAAAACCATCTTCCTCCCATAACTCGCATTATCATTATCTGGAGTACGTTCATTCTATCCCAGCCTATTCGAATTTGGAAAACATTGATGACGACGATATGTTCACTCCCTCAGGCTTCTTGGAGTTGCGAGGCAAGGCACCTCACACTCCCGGCCGCTTCGAGCTGGAGGCATTGCACCTCACAGGCCTCAGAGCTGTGAGGCACGGCACCTCACACTCCCGGCCGCGTCCGATGTTTTCTTCCCAGCATATGAAGGAAACACAAACAAACACATGTTAATAACTTTTATCATATTAATAACTAAAATAATGTCATAATAACGTTTACATCTAACTGACATATTTACAATGATATGACAAATGTCGACCAAAGATAATAAAAATTTACTTATATCCTGACATGAAAAGGTTTTAATCTATTTACATGTACAATATCTCTGAACCTCCTGTTATTTAACGTTTTAATAACATAATTTATATTAGATATATACGGCTTACTATTTGACCTACACAATTTTATGCTCTTATCGGTTATTCGCCTAGTGACAGAACTTTGCTTACGGGGCATAGCCTTCGCAAAGTGTGTTGAGTTGACACAATTGGTTCAGCTTATGTTTGAGCACCCACGTTTTGTTGATGTTGATGTTTCATGGAGTTATTATTTGAGGAGGACGGAGTGAATCTTGAATTTTCCCTCTGGAGTATGGGCATATGTAAGACTTTTAAATGAACCCTGTCCTCTTAATCTTTTCCCTCCCTCTGGCTCATACCGTCCGATGAGGTAAAAGAGTTTGAAGTTAAGATCATTTAATTATTTTTTTAAGCCCCTTTAGGACCCTGGCCTCTTAATCTTTTCCCTCCCTCTAGCTCATACCGTCCGATGAGGTAAAAGAGTTTGAAGTTAAGATCAATTTTTTTTTTTTAAGCCTCATCTAAGCCGATGTGAACTTTCACATCATTTGTTTTCCTAGGAGGCCATGTCGCATCTTTTCCGCCAGTTTTGGCGCGACAAGGTTCAGGCATGACGACGTTAGTTTGTGTTTGTGCACATTGGCACTTATAAAATGTTAACTTACCTGGCACTTATCGAAGTGTCGGATACGCGGTTCGTTTGTCCTGACTTTAACCTTTCTCTTGCAGGAGATGGACCTCACCCTGTTTATTTCTGGCGTTAGGTAATTTTTCCTGAATGCCTGAATGTTCGAATGGTGTGAACATAATTCATCATTATGAACAACTTTTACTATGGGACCAAACCTGAAATCACAAAAAAAAAATCAGCTGTTCCCTACATTTATATTTGTTTAACTGGTCAAAATGTAGGGAACAGCTGATTTTTTTTTCGCGATTTCAGGTTTGGTCCCATAGTAAAAGTTGTTCATAATGATGAGTACAATGACCTCTTAAGAGGTTGTTAATGCTTTACCAATAACCCTGTATATTCAAAAAATGTCTGCTCAACAATGTAAAAATAACGCAGTGAATGTTGTTGAACTGTCAAAATGAAACCCATTGCTACTGATGGTGTGTTACGTACGCAATTACCCCGCTGAAAAAGGGGAGATAACGGCTGATATGTAGATAGGTAGCTACCTACCTACATGTCAGCCGTTATCTCCCCTTAGCTAGTAGGTAGGTATGGAAGAGGAAAACATGCTGCACTGGCTTCAAATAAGTTGGGATACCTACGTAAGGACAGGAAGATGATGTAAAGACGCCAGCAAATCAAAGCCAGTACAATCTCTCACATTTCTTGAATAGATTTTCAACATTATCGCTAAAGCCTAAGGTTTAAGAAAATTTGACAGTTTAGGGTGTGATGATGATGATGATTGATGTGCTGGCGTCTGTACCTAATCAGTCTAACTTGCCTTTTAGACAACTCATGCATCAGAAGTATGGTTTATAATGGAATTATAGGTAGGTTAGGTAGGTACTCGCTAAAATCATGAAAATAAATAAAAATAAAAAACTTTACAAAAATAAAACAATTTGACTTCCAAAAAAGACACTGCAAAGTGAAAAATAACTTTAATTTCGGAAGTCGGTGGCAAACGACGAAAATGCGAACCCAACGATACCGAATCCGAAATTAATGTTATTTTTGGAAGTCTGTTGTTTTATTTTTGCCTTTTAAGTTGTACCTACCCCACACAAATTCGTATAACACTACTTGCTACGTAAATATCAGTGACAGGAAGTTATTATAACATCATCAAAATAAACTAAGTGGCAAAAATACACATTATTGAAGCTAACTCAAAAACTTCCCAAACAAAGTTCATAAAATAGTAGATTGTTATACAAGGGTCGAAAGGAATCAATTCCAAAAGAAAAGGGAATCGATAACTTTCACCCGTGTTAAACACTCTACTTTTCATTTCGAATATAAGGAAAGAAAAAATAGTAGTTTTACTAAAATATTTATTGATATTAATTACATGAATAGTACCAATTTATTAGTCTTTTTTAAATTTGAAGTATGAACACACCGCGTCACCGCCACATGAGTAGATTCTGTGTCACCGCCGCGGGCCGTCCCGCTTACTAGGGCCCGTATTATTATCATTCTGTCTGCATTCTTACTTTTACCATTTTTCATAAATAACTTAGAAAACACGATAATCCTTTTTAATCCTTTTTAACGGATAATATATGATCTGTTTTTCTTTTTTACTGGATCCGGAATACGCCATCAAATAATGGACCTGTACAACGGATCTCTATGTGTACGCGCTCTTAGGGTGAGGCCTGCAGGCAACAGATTTGGGGAGTTTGTTGCGTGAACAGTGAAGGGCCCGAGACGGCGGCGCGCCGTGTTCTGCGCGCGCCTGTCTCTAGAGCCCGAGTGGCCGTATGCGGCCGCTAAAGGTGACGGGGTCCGCATGGATTCATGCGGTCTCACACCTGGCCAGGGGAGCGTGACGAAATGCGCAAGCACTCCAGCACCCCGGCTAAAGGTAGCAGCAGGATACCATGTGGTTTTAGTCAATAAGAGTCTGACAGACCCCTCCACCCACCCCAGGTTGGTGGACATCCATAAGGATTTCCACACCATAAAAAAAATAGGCAAGTACTCTATTTATCATTTCGCTATTTATGTTTTAGATAAGCAATGGCAATTATAAGCATAAAACATTCAAAGAGAAAGAGCATCGAATGAAAATATCGTTAACTTCACTGTTGACGGGAATAGTGTCCAAAAGCCATCCAAAAATCATGCATAATATTATTGATTTTTACCGACTCCAAAAAAGGAGGATATTGAATTTTATGATCGTTATAATGCATTATAAACAGATTTATTTGACATTTGTAATACACGTCAGCTGTCTAGGACCTGTTATTGTCATAATAAAAATCTGTTCTAGTCAAGTTTCAAAGTTTTTTTTTATCGTAGTTTGTTGTTAGCTGTTACTATTTTTTTACTAAGTAAATTGGTTTTTATTAAGAATTAATAACGGTTTTCAGCCGGTAGAGCTATTCAAGATCAACTGACATATTATTGAAACAGTTATAAATGGCACTGGGGAATTTGAAAATAACTTGTGCTGGAATATTTTCATAGTACATAAATACTCCGTATACGTATATAGCTAGATGTTCTGTTAGTAGACAAGTGCTACTACTCTATAAAAGACTTCCTATCAGACAAATCACTGCTCCAATACAGTGTCCCTCAGTCATGATGCGTTCAGTGGCCCACTGTATGTGTACGGTGGGCTGCAGCAATTGGGTACCCCAGTTGTATTAAAATTTCCATACACCTGGGGTACCCAATTGATGTAGCCCACTGTACCTACTCAAATTCGTTCCGTTTTATTTTTATATTTTTCTTAAAAATTTGTTACAATAATGTAGGTAAGTAAACCTAATTTAATTTATTATGTACCTAACTATTGTATGCCCTAAGGGTGGGACATATCTGTTAAGACCTGTATTATGTACCTACCTATGATCCACAATAAAGATATTGATTGATTGATTGATTGATAGGTATAATATATATAACATATCGGTCACCAGTCTCACTTGTTTGGGCTGATAGTTGATTATCGCTGGAAACTCTATAAAAGAGGTATGCACCCAGACCGAGCAGTCAGTATTTGTGTTCACGGTACGCGTCCAGTGAGCCGCTCCGTTCCGTTGACAACGAACGCTTACAACCAACCAAATCAAAATGGCTTCAAGGGATCCTGCCTCCGACCAGCTTGTTAACTACAAGAATAATCTTAAAGTAAGTTCTGATAGACGGGATTGGCGGCTTGAAGAAATAACTAACTCGTTGATTATTAAAACATTGTGTTTTATTGTAAAGAGTAAAAGCATATTTTTACATGACACCGTACATCAATCAGTCGGAATAATTACTTTTCACAAATTCAAACATATGTCATAGACGTTTGTTGATGGACAGCATCACGACTTCCAACACCTTCTCCTGATGTTCGCTCATGTTGCTGAGACACGCGTCTATACATGCATTAATCTTGCACAGTGTCTTTCGAACTTTACTTTTGACAGTGGTTTACTGTATCTCTGTTGGACAGTAGCTGATATTTATCAGTCCGTTCACGAAGTGTTCGTGAATAAAATGGTATCGCACATCTATGTGCTTCGACCTTTTGTTGAAGGATCCAGATTTTACCAGTTGAATCGAACTTTGGTTATCAACGAGCAGATTTATTTTTATGTCCATATCGGTTATTTCCTTCAAGAGAGATTTCAGATGCAATGCCTCTTTGCAACAGTCTGCTGCGGCTATGTACTCGGCTGCGGTCGACGATAACGCCACTATAGGCTGACTCTTAGACGCCCATGCGATTGGTCCATCGGCTATCATAAGCACGGAGCCAGAAGTTTCTTCAACTTCTTCGCGTCAATGGATCTCCAGCATAGTCTGAGTCGCTGAAAGCATCGATATTCTCTGTCAGTCTGTTTCGTTTGAACAAAATGCCTTTGCGTTTGGTTCCCACCAAATATTTGAATATTTTCTTCAGTTTATTGACATCTTCTCTAGTGGGATTTTCGACCTTCCTGCTAACTTGATTGACCGCTTGTGCGATGTCTGGTCTAGTTCTGGTAGACAGATACAGTAAACTCATTGCCTCCCTATAGGGATTTTCCTTCTCCTGGGCAGTTTCCTCTATCGACTCTGAAACGCTACTTGCGGGCGTGTCACAAGGTTTGGCATTTATCATATTATATTTTTCCAGTACGTCATATAAATAAGATCTCTGAGTAAGGATTATTCCTTCCTTTGAGTTTCTTATTTCCATACCCAGATATGTACTTGGATTATGATTCTTTTTCATTTCAAATTTAGTTTCAAGTTTCTTCAAAATAACTTCGATCTTTTGCTTGTCTTTTCCTATGACAAGTCCGTCATCGACAAATAATCCGATTATTATTGACTTATCTTTTTTGAGGTGGCGCGGGAAAAGAGTTCTTGGAAGGATTTGGGGGAGGCCTTTGCCCAGCAGTTGGACAGCAGACGCTAGCAAAAAAAAAAAAACTTTGTTTACGAAAACGCATCGATCAATTTTTATCGTCTTGAAACCCAAATCAAACATCGCTTGGGTAAAAGTTTTGTTATATGTGAATGGAGCTTGTTTTAAGCCATGCAACGACTTTTCCAGCCGGCAAACTACTTCAGCGGTGCTATTCTGTAAAAATCTCACCGTGAAAACATAGGTGAAGTGAGCTGTCAATAGTGTCAATTCCTAGCAAAAACAAACTCACTTCACCTAGGTTTTCACGGTGAGATTTCTACAGAATCGACCGGCTGTAGTATTGCAGTCAGTTTTATAGCCAACAGGTAATTTCATGTAAACTTCATCAGTCAACTCTCCGTACAAGAATGCCGTCTTGACGTCAAATGTCATGAAGTGGTAAGATTTGGATGCGGCAACGGCTAATAAAGTTTTTAAGGCAGATTGACTTACGACTGGGCTATATATATCTTCAAAATCCAGGTTTCCTTTTTGCTCGCAGCCACGTACGACTAATCTGGCCTTGTACGTACCGTCATCTTTAATCCGAAATACCCATTTGTTAGACAAAATTTTGTGTCCTTTGGCTTCTGACCTGTCAACTAGTACCCAGGTATTATTAAATTTCTCTGTAGTGAATCCATTTCAGACTGTATCGCCTTCTCCCAATTTTGTCTGTCGGTGCCCGTCACTGCATCTTTATACGTAAGAAAAGAACAGTCATAGTCGTCATTACTTTTTGATATAAACATTGTCACACAACGACTTAGCTCGTAGTCTTTGGTCCATGCTGGTGGTCTCACTTCTCTTTGTGGTCTGCCACTTGAGGAAGGTGGGTCACATGGATCTTGACTGGAGCTGGAAGAAGGAAGATTAGTAGGTTCCTGAAAAAATAAGTTATTATTAATTTTGTTTTCAATTTCAGGTGCTTCAATCTCAATTAATTCTGTTTCTGGTTCTTGAGTAAGTTCTTCGTTTTTCTCAGCAGTAGTATCGCCATAATGCATCTTTTCAATTACTTTTACGTCTCTGCTGATAACAACATCATTCTTTTCCGGTAGGTATATATATATATATATCTTTCAGAAATTTTTTTAAAACGCTTTCGACCTATATTCGCCTCCATTGTCAGACTGAAGGTTTTGAATTTTCTTCTTATGAAACAGTTCAACATAGTTTTTATACTCCTTGAATTTTTCGATTACTTCGCTCTTTTGTTTTAAGAAGTAAACACAGCTGTATCTTGTATAGTCGTCAATAAATGTAACGAAATACTTTGATCCGGCCATCGATTCATGCTCAAAAGGGCCACATACGTCACTGTGAATTATCTGGAGCACTTCGGTAGAGATTATTTGTTCATGGCTTTGGAATGGTAGAGTGGTAAATTTACCCTTGATACAAGTCTCACAGGTACCCAAAGTTTTTTCTTTAAAGTCGAGTCCTCGCATCATTTTATTTTTAACCATTTCCTTTAGGTCTCTTTCATTGACATGACCTAACTTCTTGTGCCATTTCATAATTTCGCTTTCTGCATTTGTCGTTAAATTTGCTGTCTCTTCCGGTTCATCGAATTCAATGAAGTATAGTCCATTTCTTCTTCTAGCTTTTAAGCTAACTCTTCCGTCTTTTAAGAGACTGGCTTGCTCCTTTTCAAATAAAACTTTAAAGCCATGATCTGTAATTTTGCTTACTGACATCAAGTTGTTTGACAAATCAGGTACATATAATGTGTCAGTTATATTGTGTTTGCAATCGTTTTTAAAGAGTTCAGCTTTTCCTTTCCCTTTAACTTCGGTCGTATGCTTCTCTGAAGCTAGTCTTAGAGTTTCAGATGCAGGGATTAAGTTACAGAGTATACTTTTGTCACTCGTCATTGTGACGTATAGCCACTATCCAGACACCATAAATTGCTTTTAGTTTTCAACGTTCCTGTTGTTAAACAGATATTATGCGTCTCTTCTTGACCTTTAGTTTTATTAGGGTTATTGGGTCTCTTTTTTTTAAACCAACAAGTTTCTGTGGAATGCCCTTTCTTCTTACAATTGTTGCAATGTAGTACTCTTTTCTTTGTCTTTACATAGAATGCTTCTGAAGTCTGAGGTTCGCTTGCTTCGCTTTTCCTTCTCGCTTCGTATTCTTCTATGATTTTTATTATTAGAATGTCAGAACTTGGTAGAGCATCTCTCGTTCTGAAGCTATCGAAATTTGTAGGTAAACTGTATAACATCATAATGCTTAATAATTCTGAATGAATTTTGACATCCATGTTTTCTAATTTACCCACTACGTCCATAAAATTATGGAGATGGTCCCTCGCATCTTCTTCTGTAGTCATTTTCTTCAATACTAGTTGCTTTAATAGCGTAGCTTTTCTCGCGGGCCCTGTACTTTGATATACAGACTTTAGTTTATCCCATACCTCCTTGGCTGTTTTACATCCCTTAATTAGTTTAAGTTCTGGTGGAGATATTAGTAGAAGTAGCTCTGACCTTGCCTTTAAGTCTTCCTTTAGGAATGCATTCTTTTGTTCGGCAGTCGCAGTTGCCGCTAACGTTTTTCACCACTAGCGTACTCCCACAGATCGTATCTTATGAGAATCGCCTGTGCTTGTAAGCACCAGGTATCGTAATTCGATTTTGTCAGCGGTTCTATGCTTCTTTGACTTGAGCTCATTTTTAATCTTTTATTTTCTCATTTACTCACGGTTTTGATTATTTTTCTTCCATTTGCCACTTATTATAACCACGCTCTGCTACCACTGATACTTGAGTTAGTTATTTCTTCAAGCCACCAATCCCCTCTGGATTGGCGGCTTAAAGAAATAACTAACTCGTTGATTATTAAAACATTGTGTTTTATTGTAAAGAGTAAAAGCATATTTTTACATGACACCGTACATCAATCAGTCGGAATAATTACTTTTAACAAATTCAACGTTTGTTGATGGACAGCATCACGACTTCCAACAAGTTCCAGTTTTACTATTAAAGTGATTATGTAGGCAGTGAACAACATAGTAATTAAGTGCTTCGTTTACGTGAACTCTGTTTACTCTTGTTAACTTGTGAGTTAATTCGACGAATGACTTTAAACTTAGGAATATTAAATTTGACATTAGCTATTTGCATTAACTTTTTACTGTGTAATGTAAGCATTGTGTGTATATTAGTGATACTCATGTCCCCCGTCAATAATACATTGATCTTTGTACCTCGACTTGTATTATCAAGAATTTTGTTGAACATTGTTTTACACTTTGATAAAAAACTGTATGATTTGTTTTTCACTTTGATAAATCATACATTCCTTTGATTTTGGTGTTGATTGAAATGCTGCAGCACATGGTACCTACCTACCTGTAATTAGTGAATGAATTCTAGAACATGTTTATTTTAACATCAATTACAACCTCTTGGTGTTCAGCTTCTAATGCATTGCGAATTAACATATTACTTAATACTGTGAACGTGTGTGACAATTTATCTTACTGAGTTTTTATTTGACAAATTTGTCTTTATGATAGGTGTTGATTTTACTACTTATACTTTTACAAAGTTTTTTATTTGTTATGTTCCAGGATTCGCCTGGCTACATCACTACAAAAAATGGAGCACCTGTTGGAGTCAAGACCGCTATTCAAACTGTTGGAAAGAATGGACCAGCTCTACTGCAAGATGTCAACTACCTCGATGAGATATCTTCATTTGACCGGGAGCGTATTCCAGAGCGTGTTGTGCATGCCAAGGGTGTTGGAGCATTTGGGCACTTTGAAGTGACTCATGACATCACAAAGTACTGTGCAGCTAAAATATTTGAAACAGTTGGAAAAGTAACTCCAATTGCTGTGAGGTTCTCCACTGTCGGAGGTGAAAGTGGCTCTGCTGACACAGTCCGTGACCCTAGAGGATTTGCTGTAAAGTTCTACACTGATGATGGTAACTGGGACCTTGTAGGTATCAACACACCCATTTTCTTCATCAGAGATCCAACTTTGTTCCCTAGTTTTATTCATACTCAGAAGAGGAACCCTGTCACTCATCTTAAGGATCCTGATATGTACTGGGACTTCATCACATTGAGGCCGGAGACAGCTCATCAGGTGCTGTACATGTTTGGAGACCGTGGTATTCCTGATGGACACAGGCATATGAATGGATATGGTTCTCACACTTTCAAACTTATTAATGCCCAAGGAGAGGCACACTGGGTGAAATTCCACTACAAGACCAACCAGGGAGTTAAGAACTTGCCTGTTGACAAGGCTGGTGAACTGGCATCTACGGACCCTGACTATTCTATTAGAGACCTTTACAATGCTATTGCCACTGGTGACTTCCCATCATGGACAATGTACATCCAAGTCATGACAATGGCTCAAGCAGAAAGCAGCAAATTTAATCCATTTGACTTGACCAAGGTTTGGCCCCATTCTGACTACCCTCTGATCCAAGTTGGCGAAATGGTTTTAAACAAGAACCCCAATAACTACTTTGCTGAAGTTGAACAGATTGCATTCAGTCCTGCTAACTTGGTGCCAGGCATTGAGCCATCTCCTGACAAGATGTTGCAGGGTCGTTTATTGTCATACGGCGACACTCACCGTCACCGTCTGGGAGCCAACTTTTTGCAGTTCCCAGTAAACTGCCCCTACAACGTCACTGTGGCTAATTACCAGCGGGATGGACCACAAGTTATAAAAAATCAGGAGGGAGTCCCCAACTACTTCCCCAACTCATTCTCGGGCCCTCAAGAGAGCCCGCGAGCGCAGCGCCTGCAGCCCAGGTACAACGTCAGCGGTGATGTTGACAGATACGACAGCGGCCAGACTGAGGACAACTTCTCTCAGGCTACAGAACTTTACGAGAACGTGTTTGATGCTGCCGCCAAACAGCGCGCTGTCGATAACATTGTGGGTCACTTGAAGCATGCCGCAGGCTTTATCCAAGAGAGAGCTATTGATATGTTCACTCAAGTTCATCCTGATCTGGGTAACAAGATTGCTGCTGGCTTGGCCACATTCAAGAAATATCATGCCAATTTGTAGTTAAATATTGGGTGCTATTTTATTTTAGATAATAAGCAACTAGATTTTTTTATATTATCTTGTGGGTAAACATGGGTCTTTATTAAGTATGAATATGAACATTATGGTATACATATTTCACACAATTCCATTTTAAAATACTTTAAGGTGATTTACACTTAAACTACTGCATAATACAACTGTTGTACTGATTATATTGTTATTTAAAATATACTATTTCGTAAATACAATGCCATGTTGTTTTATTAAATTCCATATTAATCAACATAAATTCACGCCTGCATTCGCCGAAGAGTTAGCACCATAGATTATACAGTCTATTATTGGTGTTAGCACCCACAAATTATATTATTGTCCAAAATTCATATTCCTAATTGTCAATGTCATGTTACTCTTGATAGATAATATCACAGAGTACTTTTTGATAGAGTGAAAGTTATTATGTAAAGACAATTTTATCACTAGGTTATCTATAGAATTTATCAATAAGAAAATTGTGGGCTTAAAGTATTTAATAAATAATTAAGGTACAAAAGTTCAGCAATTACGTTTTAAAAAATCTCACAAATAGAGAAAAGACGATCCCAATCAGAAAATTCCAAACCGGACAAACTAGTGTGACTATTTGACATTCAAATTATTTCGTTGGAGCTGATAGCTAATTTATACTAACTATTTAGACAAAATAATCAATAACATGCTGGGACCGCGATCAAAATTGCAGTGCAGTGTGTTGTTATCAGCACAACAAGAATAAAATATTACATTGCAGTGTAGGTATTGTTTTGTGAGAGACATGTGAGAATGTAGGGGATTCACACAAAATTAAAAAAAACCGGGCAAAAGCGAGTCGGACTCGCGCACCGAGGGTTCCGTACCATCATATGTTTTTAAACTTTCATCGGCGAGGCCTATGTTTATCAGTTCACAGAATTTTAAGACTGCAAGCTGCGGTGTAGAATGTTGCAGTTTTAGGTCTGCGTCATCTCTCATTTCTGAAAAAGTGTGCTATTTAGAGACTTCGTTTTATTTTTCCTGTAATCTTTACATAAACTTCTATCACATAGAATAATTTCAGATTTTTCTCTTTGCAAACTTCGGAGATATGGCATTATTTTTCATCAAAAGTCGAAAACTATGCGGCCTAAAAAAAAAGAAAAAATGTTTGAGAATGTGCAAACTGCACTCTTTCATATGATAACCCACATGCCCTAGTAGCTCCACTTCGAATTTCTCAGACCCCCTTTCAGTCCCTGTTGCAAAAAATATACATAATTATATTTTTATTTCTTTCTTATTTGCAAAATAGTTGGGCAAACGTCATCTAAAACTATTCCAAATTTCAAGTTGGTAGCATTCGTACTTCTCGAGATATCCAGCTGTGACAGACAGACAGACTTAGTCTCACCATAAGGGTTACCATTTTGGTACGGAACCCTAATAAGATGTCACATCAAAAGGAGAACCCAAGTTTTTCAAAGACCTACTAGCCCCGTTACTTACGTAGTATCTCTAAGTAGTCTGTGCCCGTTATTAAGGGGGACGCGCTATACCTAGATAGCCCGCGAACATACAAGGGGCCTAAAAAGGCCACTTTGGCAGAATCATAACAGGATAACATAATGGACAGTTAACCGTTAAGTTAATCGTATCAAATCCCATTGGTGGAGCATTTTTCAGTTTTTTTTTGTCTGTGCTTAAATACCAATCGATCCGATTCAAATCCAATCCCAATCTCTTTGATTATACGTACGTAGTGCAGCGAAAAAAAGAAAAACACGGTCTGGCTTCGCCATATTATAATTCATAATGTTATCCTGTTATGATTCTCCAAAGTGGCCTTTTGGCAGGTCAGTGTCTGGACTGTCAGGGGGCCTACCCCCTGACAGTCCAGACACTGACCTGCCAGTGCCTGCCAGTTGCAACCAACGTAGGAGAATTTCGCGAGCTACCTAGCGCATCGAAGCCGCCATTAAAACGTGTAGGTAAGTATTCTATCGTTTAGGTACACCTAAAACTAAGTAGGTAAATAGTTGTAAACGCGGAGTTACCTTGATCACACAGAACAGAATCTATTATGAAGCTATTATGGTGATTATTTATAAAAATTGCCTAAAGTTATGTAATGACTAGATAAAGTAGGTATGTTGGGGTAAGATCGGCACTGGTATAAGACCGTATGAATCAAATTCCCACCTAATGTGGCAATGTTTTTAATGCAGTAATAAACATTAGTGTTCTCCATCATTATTTTTATTCTGCTACGACGAATATCAGAGCAAAATTTAATTTTGCAGGCAAAGAATTTGTTTCTTACGGTCTTACCCAAGCAACGATCTTACCCCAAGATACCTTAAGTGGTTTTGACGTTGGGTATGTATCCACTAGCTTAACACATATCCACAAATGTCATTTATCGAAAGTTCTGGCAAAGCTATAAAAAATACTTATTTATCGTGAATAACTGAATAGGTAAAGGTAATTACTATTAGCATATAAAATTAGCATGGGCACACTACACAAACCTACTGTTTACATATTGACAGGTTTCAAAGTTTCCCTCTGACGGAGAGGAGGCCTGTGACCCAGGATTGTGAGGTTTTAGATACTTTTGACTAAGAATAACAATCTCTTGTTGAAACAAAATTACAGTTAACAGATAAGTATGACCCAGGATTATGAGGTTTTAGATACTTTTGACTAAGAATAACAATCTCTTGTTGAAACAAAATTACAGTTAACAGATAAGTATGACCCAGGATTATGAGGTTTTAGATACTTTTGACTAAGAATAACAATCTCTTGTTGAAACAAAATTACAGTTAACAGATAAGTGTTATGTTAGATTTAATTGACCTTCGCTGTATTCATTAGGTAGGTATCTACGTATACCTACCTACTTATTTTTATTGTGTTTCATTATCATTATTACGAAAAGCGATAAAGCTAAGTAATTGAAGTGAGTGTTATTTTTTTTTTTATATCAGCTAACAACGTCTGGACTCATTAAGAGTAAACTAGTCGCGGACTTGAACTCACTGGTGGTCATGGCCAAAAAGCACGCTATCTCACCTGGCTTCGTGTCCGACCGAGCTAGTATCAGTGATGAGCAGTTAGACGCTAGTCTACAGCTACACGAACAAAGTCTAGTTCTCACGCACAGAAACATCGTTCCGAACTGATAGGTGCGTAAAAAAATTCCAAAAGTGCTTCGGAAAATCGTGTTTTATGAAAAATCCACTGCACAAATCAATTACAAATAAAGTTTATTGAACTCTTCGATGACTGAGCTTGGTCGGTACGGACTTGGTTTTGAATATTTTACAGGTCTTTTATTACCTATTAGCACCCAAAGTTACGTTAAAAATAGCAAGAAAAACGCGTAGGTCAGAATGACGGGTGTATTGTTGTAGAACTGAATCTGTTATATATGAAAGGAATGTACCAGCAATGTACTTTTTTATTACATTCATTATTAGAATTCACCCGTCATTCTGACTGTCAGGACTGCGGCTCACTTGATTATTATAATTGTTCTTGTTTTTTGGAGGTACATTGAATTTCCTTAAAGTTACATTCAAGTACATTGCTGGTACATTCCTTTCATATAATTATAACATATTCATTTCTATAACAATACACCCGTCATTCTGACCTACACAGAAAAACGAATCTTTGTTGGCTCATAACTTTTAATGGCTTTTTATTTTACTATTCTGTTTCCGTACAGACAAAATTAATAATAGGTAAGTCAAAACGATATCATGTTTAACTTTGGATGCACAATGTCAAACAGTAGAGTAATACTCTCCCGAAATTTGTATGGAAAAAATATCGACTAGTGGCACCTAAGGGTTAAACAGAGCCCGTGTTTGTAGGTCTAGATAATTATACCTACTGGGGACTGACGTCACCACTCTATCACTAAGCATGCATTAGCTTTAAGTTTTAAGTTCTTTTACATGTATTTACTAACACTATATGGACACACTTAGTCTGAAATAAAGAAATTGAATTGAATTGAATTAGCAATCAGAAACACTTTTTACAGCACCCTAATTGCGTGAAAGTCTGACAACCAGTCTTACCAAGGGGTATCGTATTACCCAGTACCTAACTGGGTTGTGGAAGTCAGATAGGCAGTCGCTCCAAGTAAAATACTGGTATTCAGCTGCATCCGGTTACACTGGAAGCCGACCCCAACATAGTTGGGAAAAGGCTAGGCAGATGATGAATTGCGTAATACACTATTAATCTCAACCACACCAACATTTTAAAGGATATTGCTAATCCATTGCTTCATATTATGTTCGAAAAATGTGTCTGTCAAAATGAAAATCAAAGCCATTCCTACTGTTAGTAGGTACCTACTGTAGTGTCTTATGTGTTCCGGCCTTTAGCAGAAAGGTCTGGCTAGATATAATATTCCATTCGAAACTCAAGCGTGTGTCAAATATTTTAATATTGTGTTTTTTTTTCTAGAGAGTCGTTGATATGTTTGCCTTGGTGCTGTAAAGTTCTCTTTTAACAATATAATAATGGGAACTAATTTTTTGAGCTGTTATTTAAATATTCGAGATGTTATTATGATCAGTTGAAAAACATATTGAGCAGTTATTTAATTTAATGGCGGTTGATTAATTATTGCGACAGTAAAACATGGACAGTAATAAAAGATCAATTAGACTGTTATTTTATCATACAATGTCAATTCTAAAAATAATTGAGCAGTCCAATAACTAAATGAGCGGTAAAAATGATGGAATGGGCGGTTCGCTAAATAGTTCGGCAGATCATAGCGGATGCAAGAGCGAGCGAAGCGAGCTCGGGACTTGGGGCACCCCGACTCGGACAGGTTAGGTTCGAAGGGGATGACGGGGGCTCGAGTGAGCGAGCAAAGCGAGCGAACGAGCCCCCGTCATCCCCTTCGTGTTAGGTTCCTTTAAACCCTGTAGACAGAAATAGGGGCCCCGCGAAGCGGGGCTCCGTCGACTACACACCCAAAACTACTTTACCACCTCATTGTTTATAGAATTGCTTAGAATGAGATTTATTACCGACAAATTCCGATTTATTACTGCCCACACGTAACTGCTCGTTCAATAATTTTTACCGCCCATTTAATTATTTTCCCACTCAATTATATATTCACTGATCCATTTCATTATTTTTTATTACTCATTTTTGTTTACTTTACTGCTTAGTTTTAACTGCTGAACAAGTTATTAAACGTGCCATTTATAATTTTTAACTTACCAAAACCGCTATTTACAACTGCCTCTTTAAATCAGTGCCTATAATAATTCCAAGTCTAACATGTTTTTACTTGTGTACCTCTCGGAGGTACTATAGAGGACCCCTCAGGACCTCTATATTTGGTGGAGCACCTAAGCACCCGAACGACTAATCGTTTACGTGATTAAGCTGAGTGTCTGTCACCCCCCTGTAGGAGTGACCACAGTTTTCAAAACCATCTTCCTCCCATAACTCGCATTATCATTATCTGGAGTACGTTCATTCTATCCCAGCCTATTCGAATTTGGAAAACATTGATGACGACGATCTGTTCATTCCCTCAGGCTTCTTGGAGTTGCGAGGCAAGGCACCTCACACTCCCGGCCGCTTCGAGCTGGAGGCATTGCACCTCACAGGCCTCAGAGCTGTGAGGCACGGCACCTCACACTCCCGGCCGCGTCCGATGTTTTTTTCCCAGCATATGAAGGAAACACAAACAAACACATGTTAATAACTTTTATCATATTAATAACTAAAATAATGTCATAATAACGTTTACATCTAACTGACATATTTACAATGATATGACAAATGTCGACCAAAGATAATAAAAATTTACTTATATCCTGACATGAAAAGGTTTTAATCTATTTACATGTACAATATCTCTGAACCTCCTGTTATTTAACGTTTTAATAACATAATTTATATTAGATATATACGGCTTACTATTTGACCTACACAATTTTATGCTCTTATCGGTTATTCGCCTAGTGACAGAACTTTGCTTACGGGGCATAGCCTTCGCAAAGTGTGTTGAGTTGACACAATTGGTTCAGCTTATGTTTGAGCACCCACGTTTTGTTGATGTTGATGTTTCATGGAGTTATTATTTGAGGAGGACGGAGTGAATCTTGAATTTTCCCTCTGGAGTATGGGCATATGTAAGACTTTTAAATGAACCCTGGCCTCTTAATCTTTTCCCTCCCTCTGGCTCATACCGTCCGATGAGGTAAAAGAGTTTGAAGTTAAGATCATTTAATTATTTTTTTAAGCCCCTTTAGGACCCTGGCCTCTTAATCTTTTCCCTCCCTCTAGCTCATACCGTCCGATGAGGTAAAAGAGTTTGAAGTTAAGATCATTTTTTTTTTTAAGCCTCATCTAAGCCGATGTGAACTTTCACATCATTTGTTTTCCTAGGAGGCCATGTCGCATCTTTTCCGCCAGTTTTGGCGCGACAAGGTTCAGGCATGACGACGTTAGTTTGTGTTTGTGCACATTGGCACTTATAAAATGTTAACTTACCTGGCACTTATCGAAGTGTCGGATACGCGGTTCGTTTGTCCTGACTTTAACCTTTCTCTTGCAGGAGATGGACCTCACCCTGTTTATTTCTGGCGTTAGTTAATTTTTCCTGAATGTTCGAATGGTGTGAACATAATTCATCATTATGAACAACTTTTACTATGGGACCAAACCTGAAATCGCAAAAAAAAAAATCAGCTGTTCCCTACATTTATATTTGTTTAACTGGTCAAAATGTAGGGAACAGCTGATTTTTTTTTCGCGATTTCAGGTTTGGTCCCATAGTAAAAGTTGTTCATAATGATGAGTACAATGACCTCTTAAGAGGTTGTTAATGCTTTACCAATAACCCTGTATATTCAAAAAATGTCTGCTCAACAATGTAAAAATAACGCAGTGAATGTTGTTGAACTGTCAAAATGAAACCCATTGCTACTGATGGTGTGTTACGTACGCAATTACCCCGCTGAAAAAGGAGAGATAACGGCTGATATGTAGATAGGTAGCTACCTACCTACATGTCAGCCGTTATCTCCCCTTAGCTTGTAGCTAGGTATGGAAGAGGAAAACATGCTGCACTGGCTTCAAATAAGTTGGGATACCTACGTAAGGACAGGAAGATGATGTAAAGACGCCAGCAAATCAAAGCCAGTACAATCTCTCACATTTCTTGAATAGATTTTCAACATTATCGCTAAAGCCTAAGGTTTAAGAAAATTTGACAGTTTAGGGTGTGATGATGATGATGATTGATGTGCTGGCGTCTGTACCTAATCAGTCTAACTTGCCTTTTAGACAACTCATGCATCAGAAGTATGGTTTATAATGGTATATATGAATTATTATAGATAGGTTAGGTAGGTACTCGCTAAAATCATGAAAATAAATAAACATAAAAAACTTTACAAAAATAAAACAATTTGACTTCCAAAAAAAACTCACTCACTGCAAAGTGAAAAATAACTTTAATTTCGGAAGTCGGTGGCAAACGACGAAAATGCGAACCCAACGATACCGACTTCCGAAATTAATGTTATTTTTGGAATTCTGTTGTTTTATTTTTGCCTTTTAAGTTGTAGCTACCCCACACAAATTCGTATAACACTACTTGCTATGTAAATATCAGTGACAGGAAGTTATTATAACATCATCAAAATAAACTAAGTGGCAAAAATACACATTATTGAAGCTAACTCAAAAACTTCCCAAACAAAGTTCATAAAATAGTAGATTGTTATACAAGGGTCGAAAGGAATCAATTCCAAAAGAAAAGGGAATCGATAACTTTCACCCGTGTTAAACACTCTACTTTTCATTTCGAATATAAGGAAAGTAAAAAATAGTAGTTTTACTAAAATATTTATTGATAATAATAACATGAATAGTACCAATTTATTAGTCTTTTTTAAATTTGAAGTATGAACACACCGCGTCACCGCCACATGAGTAGATTCTGTGTCACCGCCGCGGGCCGTCCCGCTTACTAGGGCCCGTATTATTATCATTCTGTCTGCATTCTTACTTTTACCATTTTTCATAAATAACTTAGAAAACACGATAATCCTTTTTAATCCTTTTTAACGGATAATATATGATCTGTTTTTCTTTTTTACTGGATCCGGAATACGCCATCAAATAATGGACCTGTACAACGGATCTCTATGTGTACGCGCTCTTAGGGTGAGGCCTGCAGGCAACAGACTTGGGGAGTTTGTTGCGTGAACAGTGAAGGGCCCGAGACGGCGGCGCGCCGTGTTCTGCGCGCGCCTGTCTCTAGAGCCCGAGTGGCCGTATGCGGCCGCTAAAGGTGACGGGGTCCGCATGGATTCATGCGGTCTCACACCTGGCCAGGGGAGCGTGACGAAATGCGCAAGCACTCCAGCACCCCGGCTAAAGGTAGCAGCAGGATACCATGTGGTTTTAGTCAATAAGAGTCTGACTGTCTGACAGACCCCTCCACCCACCCCATCCATAAGGATTTCCACACCATAAAAAAAATAGGCAAGTACTCTATTTAACATTTCGCTATTTATGTTTTAGATAAGCAATGGCAATTATAAGCATAAAACATTCAAAGAGAAAGAGCATCGAATGAAAATATCGTTAACTTCACTGTTGACGGGAATAGTGTCCAAAAGCCATCCAAAAATCATGCATAATATTATTGATTTTTACCGACTCCAAAAAAGGAGGATATTGAATTTTATGATCGTTAATGCATTATAAACAGATTTATTTGACATTTGTAATACACGTCAGCTGTCTAGGACCTGTTATTGTCATAATAAAAATCTGTTCTAGTCAAGTTTCAAAGTTTTTTTTTATCGTAGTTTGTTGTTAGCTGTTACTATTTTTTTACTAAGTAAATTGGTTTTTATTAAGAATTAATAACGGTTTTCAGCCGGTAGAGCTATTCAAGATCAACTGACATATTATTGAAACAGTTATAAATGGCACAGGGGAATTTGAAAAATAACTTGTGCTGGAATATTTTCATAGTACATAAGTACTCCGTATACGTATATAGCTAGATGTTCTGTTAGTAGACAAGTGCTACTACTCTATAAAAGACTTCCTATCAGACAAATCACTGCTCCAATACAGTGTCCCTCAGTCATGATGCGTTCAGTGGCCCACTGTATGTGTACGGTGGGCTGCAGCAATTGGGTACCCCAGTTGTATTAAAATTTCCATACAACTGGGGTACCCAATTGATGTAGCCCACTGTACCTACTCAAATTCGTTCCGTTTTATTTTTATATTTTTCTTAAAAATTTGTTACAATAATGTAGGTAAGTAAACCTAATTTAATTTATTATGTACCTAACTATTGTATGCCCTAAGGGTGGGACATATCTGTTAAGACCTGTATTATGTACCTACCTATGATCCACAATAAAGATATTGATTGATTGATTGATTGATAGGTATAATATATATAACATATCGGTCACCAGTCTCACTTGTTTGGCATGATAGTTGATTATCGCTGGAAACTCTATAAAAGAGGTACGCACCTAGCCTGAGCAGTCAGTATTTGTGTTCACGGTACGCGTCCAGTGAGCCGCTCCGTTCCGTTGACAACGAACGCTTACAACCAACCAAACCAAAATGGCTTCAAGGGATCCTGCCTCCGACCAGCTTGTTAACTACAAGAATAATCTTAAAGTAAGTTCTGATAGACGGGATTGGCGGCTTGAAGAAATAACTAACTCGTTGATTATTAAAACATTGTGTTTTATTGTAAAGAGTAAAAGCATATTTTTACATGACACCGTACATCAATCAGAATAATTCAGTCGGAATAATTACTTTTAACAAATTCAAACATATGTCATAGACGTTTGTTGATGGACAGCATCACGACTTCCAACACCTTCTCCTGATGTTCGCTCATGTTGCTGAGACACGCGTCTATACATGCATTAATCTTGCACAGTGTCTTTCGAACTTTACTTTTGACAGTGGTTTACTGTATCTCTGTTGGACAGTAGCTGATATATATCAGTCCGTTCACGAAGTGTTCGTGAATAAAATGGTATCGCACATCTATGTGCTTCGACCTTTTGTTGAAGGATCCAGATTTTACCAGTTGAATCGAACTTTGGTTATCAACGTGCAGATTTATTTTTATGTCCATATCGGTTATTTCCTTCAACAGAGATTTCAGATGCAATGCCTCTTTGCAACAGTCGGCTGCGGCTATGTACTAGGCTTCGGTCGACGATAACGCCACTATAGGCTGTCTCTTAGACGCCCATGCGATTGGTCCATCGGCTATCATAAGCACGGAGCCAGAAGTGCTTCTTCGCGTCAATGGATCTCCAGCATAGTCTGAGTCGCTGAAAGCATCGATATTCTCTGTCAGTCTGTTTCGTTTGAAAAAAATGCCTTTGCGTTTGGTTCCCACCAAATATTTGAATATTTTCTTCAGTTTATTGACATCTTCTCTAGTGGGATTTTCGACCTTCCTGCTAACTTGATTGACCGCTTGTGTGATGTCTGGTCTAGTTCTGGTAGACAGGAACAGTAAACTTCCCACCGCCTCCCTATAGGGATATTCCTTCTCCTGGGCAGTTTCCTGTATCGACTCTGAAACGCTACATGCGGGCGTGTCACAAGGTTTGGCATTTATCATATTATATTTTTTCAGTACGTCATTTATATAAGATCTCTGAGTAAGGATTATTCCTTCCTTTGAGTTTCTTATTTCCATACCTAGATATGTACTTGGATTATGATTCTTTTTCATTTCAAATTTAGTTTCAAGTTTCTTCAAAATAACTTCGATCTTTTGCTTGTCTTTTCCTATGACAAGTCAGTCATCGACAAATAATCCGATTATTATTGACTTATCTTTTTTGAGGTGGCGTGGGAAAAGAGTGCCTGTAAGGATTTGGGGGAGGCCTTTGCCCAGCAGTGGGACAGCATAGGCTAGCAAAAAAAAAAAATCTTCGTTTACGAAAACGCATCGATCGGTTTTTATCGTCTTGAAACCCAAATCAAACATCGCTTGGGTAAAAGTTTTGTTCCATGTGAATGGAGCTTGTTTTAAGCCATGCAACGACTTTTCCAGCCGGCAAACTACTTCAGTAGTATTGCAGTCAGTTTTATAGCCAACAGGTAATTTCATGTAAACTTCATCTGTCAACTCTCCGTACAAGAATTCTTGACGTCAAATGTCATGAAGTGGTAAGATTTGGATGCGGCAACGGCTAATAAACTTTTTAAGGCAGATTGACTTACGACTGGGCCATATATATCTTCAAAGTCCAGGTTTCCTTTTTGCTCGCAGCCACGTACGTCTAATCTGGCCTTGTACGTACCGTCATCTTTAATCCGAAATACCCATTTGTTAGACAAAATTTTGTGTGCTTTGGCTTCTGACCTTTGGCTTTGAGCAGTGGTGGCCAAGTGGTAACGGCCACGACTTACGAGTTGTAGGTCGTAGGTTCGAACCCAGACAGGCGCTTTACTTTGTGTAAATTATTTCATCACTACTGCTCTCAAAACGGTGAAGAAAAACATCGTGAGGAAAGCGGCATGTCCTAGAACCAAAAATTCGAAGACATGTGACATCTGCCAATCCGCACTGGACCCGCGTGGTGGATTACGGCCCACTCCCTCTCACCGAGAGGAGGCCTGTGTCCCAGCAGTGGGAACATAATAGGCTGATTATAGGGATTATTATAGGGCTTCTGACCTGTCAACTAGTACCCAGGTATTATTTCTCTGTAGTGAATCCATTTCAGACTGTATCGCCTTCTCCCAATTTTGTCTGTCGGTGCCCGTCACTGCATCTTTATACGTAAGAAAAGAACAGTCATAGTCATCATTACTTTTTGATATAAACATTGTCACACAACGACTTAGCTCGTAGTCTTTGGTCCATGGTGGTGGTCTCAATTCTCTTTGTGGTCTGCCACTTGAGGAAGGTGGGTCACATGGATCTTGACTGGAGCTGGAAGAAGGAAGATTAGTAGGTTCCTGAAAAAATAAGTTATTATTAATTTTGTTTTTAATTTCAGGCACTTCAATCTCAATTAATTCTGTTTCTGGTTCTTGAGTAAGTTCTTCGTTTTTCTCAGCAGTAGTATCGCCATAATGCATCTTTTCGATTACTTTTACGTCTCTGCTGATAACAACATCATTCTTTTCCGGTAGGTAGATTCTAAAACCTTTGGCTTTATTTGCATATCCCAAAAATACTCCTTCTGTCGCTTTGGCTAAGAATTTTCCTTTTCGGTTCTTGTTCATTACAAATGCTCTGTTTCCGAACACGTGTAGGTGATTTGCCGACGGTGTCCTTCCTACCCACTTCTCGTAGGAGGAGTTTCCTTTAAGAGCTTTTGCAGGACTTCTATTTATCAAATAGTTTGCAGTATTCACTGCTTGTGCCCATAGATTGAGCAGTGGTGGCCCAGTGGCATCGGCCGCGACTTACGAGTTGTAGGTCGTACCTAGGTTCGAACCCAGACATGCGCTTTAATTTGTGTAAATTATTTCACCACCAATGCTCTCAAAACGGTGAAGGAAAACATCGTGAGGAAACCGGCATGTCCTAGAACAAAAAATTCGAAGACATGTGACATCTACCAACCCGCACTGGGCCCGCGTGGTGGATTACGGCCCACTCCCTCTCACAGAGAGGAGGCCTGTGTCCCAGCAGTGGGAACATTATAAAGGCTGATGATGATGATGCCCATAGATTTGCAGGAATGTTAGAATCTATCATCAGACATCTTGCTTTATCCATCAGCGATCGATTTTTCCTTCCACTCATGCCATTTTGCTGAGGTGTCTATACACCTCAGCAAAATTAAAGATAACGGTATAAGCCGAAGACTATCTGCACCCTATGGTGCAGATAGCCTTCAGCTTATACCGTTATCTTTCAGAAATTTGTCAAACGCTTTCGACCTATATTCGCCTCCATTGTCAGACTGAAGGTTTTGAATTTTCTTCTTATGAAACAGTTCAACATAGTTTTTATACTCCTTGAATTTTTCGATTACTTCGCTCTTTTGTTTTAAGAAGTAAACACAGCAGTATCTTGTATAGTCGTCAATAAATGTAACGAAATACTTTGATCCGGCCATCGATTCATGCTCAAAAGGGCCACATACATCACTGTGAATTATCTGGAGCACTTCGGTAGAGATTATTTGTTCATAACTTTGGAATGGTAGAGTGGTAAATTTACCCTTGATACAAGTCTCGCAGGTACCCAAAGTTTTTTCTTTAAAGTCGAGTCCTCGCATCATTTTATTTTTAACCATTTCCTTTAAGTCTCTTTCATTGACATGACCTAACTTCTTGTGCCATTTCATAATTTCGCTTTCAGCATTTGTCGTTAAATTTGCTGTCTCTTCCGGTTCATCGAATTCAATGAAGTATAGTCCATTTCTTCTTCTAGCTTTTAAGCTAACTCTTCCGTCTTTTAAGAGACTGGCTTGCTCCTTTTCAAATAAAACTTTAAAGCCATGATCTGTAATTTTGCTTACTGACATCAAGTTGTTTGACAAATCAGGTACATATAATGTGTCAGTTATATTGTGTTTGCAATCGTTTTTAAAGAGTTCAGCTTTGCCTTTCCCTTTAACTTCGGTCGTATGCTTCTCTGAAGCTAGTCTTAGAGTTTCAGATGCAGGGATTAAGTTACAGAGTATACTTTTGTCACTCGTCATATGTGAAGTACAGCCACTATCCAGACACCATAAATTGCTTTTAGTTTTCAACGTTCCTGTTGTTAAACAGATATTATGCGTCTCTTCTTGACCTTTAGTTTTATTAGGGTTATTGGGTCTCTTTTTTTTAAACCAACAAGTTTCTTTGGAATGCCCTTTCTTCTTACAATTGTTGCAATATAGTACTCTTTTCTTTGTCTTTACATAGAATGCTTCTGAAGTCTGAGGTTCGCTTACTTCGTTTTTCCTTCTTGCTTCGTATTCTTCTATGATTTTTACTATTACGATGTCAGGACTTGGTAGAGCATCTCTCAACTCAATAGCCGTTCTGAAGCTATCGAAATTTGTAGGTAAACTGTATAACATCATAATGCTTAACAATTCTGAATGAATTTTGACATCCATGTCTTCTAATTTACCCACTACGTCCATAAAATTATTGAGATGGTCCCTCGCATCTTCTTCTGTAGTCATTTTCTTCAATACTAGTTGCTTTAATAGCGTAGCTTTTCTCGCGGTTCCTGTACTTTGATATACAGACTTTAGTTTATCCCATACCTCCGTGGATGTTTTACATTCCTTAATTTGTTAAAGTTCTGGTGGAGATATTAGTAGAAGTAGCTCTGACCTTGCCTTTAAGTCTTCCTTTAGGAATGCATTCTTTTGTTCGGCAGTCGCAGTTGCCGCTAACATTTTTTCACCACTAGCGTACTCCCACAGATCGTATCTTATGAGAATCGCCTGTGCTTGTAAGCACCAGGTATCGTAATTCGATTTTGTCAGCAGTTCTATGCTTCTTTGACCTGAGCTCATTTTTAATCTTTTATTTTCTCATTTACTCACGGTTTTGATTATTTTTCTTCCATTTGCCACTTATTATAACCACGCTCTGCTACCACTGATAGAGGGGATTGGCGGCTTGAAGAAATAACTAACTCGTTGATTATTAAAACATTGTGTTTTATTGTAAAGAGTAAAAGCATATTTTTACATGACACCGTACATCAATCAGTCGGAATAATTACTTTTAACAAATTCAAACATATGTCATAGACGTTTGTTGATGGACAGCATCACGACTTCCAACAAGTTCCAGTTTTACTGTTAAAGTGATTATGTAGGCAGTGAACAACATAGTAATTAAGTGCTTCGTTTACGCGAACTGTGTTTACTCTTGTTAACTTGCGAGTTAATTCGACGAATGACTTTAAACTTAGGAATATTAAATTTGACATCAGCTATTTGCATTAACTTTTTACTGTGTAATGCTGAGCATTGTGTGTATATTAGTGATACTCATGTCCCCCGTCAATAATACATTGATCTTTGTACCTCGACTTGTATTATCAAGAATTTTGTTGAACATTGTTTTACACTTTGATAAAAAACTGTATGATTTGTTTTTACTTTGATAAATCATACATTCCTTTGATTTTGGTGTTAATGAGGGATTTTCTTTTTCCTTTTTTTTAACGCTTCCCTAGTCGCTGGATAGATGGCGCTGTACTTGGTAAGTTACTGCAAGGAACGGAAGTCACATAATTTTTTTATTAATTCATTTGGATGTAATTTTGAGATCGTAAAACGAAAGCAAACGAAACTGTCACTCAACGAGCGTATATGACGTGACGCAATGTTTTTTTTTCCAAGCGTTTTGACTTTGGCACCTAGTAACGTAGTCAGTTCAACGCCATCTTCAGGGTTCTTGGAAACTATGTTTTTTTTTTTAATACTGAAAAGAAAAACTTCTCATTGAAATGCTGCAGCACATGGTGGTACATGTTCTAGAATTCATTCACTAATTACAGGTAGGTAGGTATACCTACCTGTAATTAGTGAATGAATTCTAGAACATGTTTATTTTAACATCAATTACAACCTCTTGGTGTTCACCTTGTAATGGATTGCGAATTAACATATTACTTAATACTGTGACCGTGTGTGACAATTTATCTTACTGAGTTTTTATTTGACAAATTTGTCTTTATGATAGGTGTTGATTTTACTACTTATACTTTTACAAAGTTTTTTATTTGTTATGTTCCAGGATTCTCCTGGCTACATCACTACAAAAAATGGAGCACCTGTTGGAGTCAAGACCGCTATTCAAACTGTTGGAAAGAATGGACCAGCTCTACTGCAAGATGTCAACTACCTCGATGAGATATCTTCATTTGACCGGGAGCGTATTCCAGAGCGTGTTGTGCATGCCAAGGGTGTTGGAGCATTTGGGCACTTTGAAGTGACTCATGACATCACAAAGTACTGTGCAGCTAAAATATTTGAAACAGTTGGAAAAGTAACTCCAATTGCTGTGAGGTTCTCCACTGTCGGAGGTGAAAGTGGCTCTGCTGACACAGTCCGTGACCCTAGAGGATTTGCTGTAAAGTTCTACACTGATGATGGTAACTGGGACCTTGTAGGTATCAACACACCCATTTTCTTCATCAGAGATCCCACTTTGTTCCCTAGTTTTATTCATACTCAGAAGAGGAACCCTGTCACTCATCTTAAGGATCCTGATATGTTCTGGGACTTCATCACATTGAGGCCGGAGACAGCTCATCAGGTGCTATTCATGTTTGGAGACCGTGGTATTCCTGATGGACACAGGCATATGAATGGATATGGTTCTCACACTTTCAAACTTATTAATGCCCAAGGAGAGGCACACTGGGTGAAATTCCACTACAAGACCAACCAGGGAGTTAAGAACTTGCCTGTTGACAAGGCTGGTGAACTGGCATCTACGGACCCTGACTATTCTATTAGAGACCTTTACAATGCTATTGCCACTGGTGACTTCCCATCATGGACAATGTACATCCAAGTCATGACAATGGCTCAAGCAGAAAGCAGCAAATTTAATCCATTTGACTTGACCAAGGTTTGGCCCCATTCTGACTACCCTCTGATCCAAGTTGGCGAAATGGTTTTAAACAAGAACCCCAATAACTACTTTGCTGAAGTTGAACAGATTGCATTCAGTCCTGCTAACTTGGTGCCAGGCATTGAGCCATCTCCTGACAAGATGTTGCAGGGTCGTTTATTGTCATACGGCGACACTCACCGTCACCGTCTGGGAGCCAACTTTTTGCAGTTCCCAGTAAACTGCCCCTACAACGTCACTGTGGCTAATTACCAGCGGGATGGACCACAAGTTATAAAAAATCAGGAGGGAGTCCCCAACTACTTCCCCAACTCATTCTCGGGCCCTCAAGAGAGCCCGCGAGCGCAGCGCCTGCAGCCCAGGTACAACGTCAGCGGTGATGTTGACAGATACGACAGCGGCCAGACTGAGGACAACTTCTCTCAGGCTACAGAACTTTACGAGAACGTGTTTGATGCTGCCGCCAAACAGCGCGCTGTCGATAACATTGTGGGTCACTTGAAGCATGCCGCAGGCTTTATCCAAGAGAGAGCTATTGATATGTTCACTCAAGTTCATCTTGATCTGGGTAACAAGATTGCTGCTGGCTTGGCCACATTCAAGAAATATCATGCCAATTTGTAGTTAAATATTGGGTGCTATTTTATGTTAGACTAGCTTCCGCCCGCGACTCCGTCCGCGCGGATGTCGGTCTTCGCGTGGATGGTTTATTTCTCCATTTTGAGTAACTCTGACAATGACATCTTATAAATATCTATTGGACCCAAATACGGCTAAGCCTATAATAATTAAGGAGATCCCTCTATTGAGCTACTGCTGTTGAGCTCGCGTTCTGTAGTAAGTATTTTTTTCATAGTAATTCCGACCTTGATAAGTAGCATGTAGCAGTAAATTACTGACAGTGACGAAAAGTTTGCAATAATAAAAAAGTGATCGTGACAATGCGACAGAAAGTTAATTGAGAGCTTCAGCATACACAACATTGTTAGTGAGCTCGTCCGGAATATGAACATGAAGATTTCTTGGACTGCTCACACGGGAAAGAGCTACGTAAAGTTGCCCGTGTGAAAAACGACTCGCGGTAAGATCTACGCCAGCAACTCCTAGGGTCTGACCTTGAGCCTTATTTATTGTCATGGTGTAACACAAAGCTACAGGAAACTGTATTCTCTTAAATTGATATGGAAAATTATCCACTGCGGGTAATGCAACGTGTGTTCGCGGTTCTACAGAACAGTCTATGAATAAAACTGAAAAATAAGATTTTTTCCAGGATAAAAAGTATCCTATTTTATGCCCAGGATAATAAGGTATAATTATACCAAGTTTCATCGAAATCGAACCGTTAGTTTTCACGTGATGCCTGCATATACAGACAGACAGACAGACAGACAAAAATTTTTTTAATCACATATTTGGGTTTGGTATCGATCCAGCAACACCCCCCGCTATTTATTTTTTCAATATTTTCAATGTACAGAATTGACCCTTCTACAGATTTATTATATGTATAGATAATAAGCAACTAGATTTTTTTATATTATCTTGTGGGTAAACATGGGTCTTTATTAAGTATATGAACATTATGGTATACATATTTCACACAATTCCAATTTAAAATACTTTAAGGTGATTTACACTTAAACTACTGCATAATACAACTGTTGTACTGATTATATTGTTATTTAAAATATACTATTTCGTAAATACAATGCCATGTTGTTTTATTAAATTCCATATTAATCAACATAAATTCACGCCTGCATTCGCCGAAGAGTTAGTGTGGTGTAAATACTCTTTGCTATTTATTGTCTATCGTTACTAATAAAGTATAAATTTACTCCTTGACCTTTGTCACAGCTGACATACCTACAATCTGCAATTCTTTATGCAATAAAACCATATATCTCTAATGGTTTTTCTATTTGTCTCTTGTATCAATTTATTGCATAAATAAAAACGCAGTGAAGAAAGGCAATGACTTCAATTGCACGACTGCTCAGGCCTGAAAAGTTCGACGTGGATCCGGGGACTCCAACTGCCGAGCTAAAATATCGGCACTGGAAAGTAACATTTTTAAATTACCTTTCAGAAGAAACAGAAGAAGTCAAGATTCCGGATGGAACTAAGCTAAAAATTCTTTTCAATAATCTGTCCCCTAATGTTTACTCGTTTATCAGAGAGACAAAAGAATACGAGAACGCTTTACGCCTCTTAGATAAAATTTATCTCAAATCGAAAAATGAAATTCACGCTCGATATGTTCTGTCTTCAACCAAACAAAAGCCTGAAGAAACAGTGGCTGACTATATACGCACGTTACAACAACTAGCGTTTGAGTGCTCTTTCAAATCTGTTTCTGCTGAAGAATATCGCAACGAATATGTCCGTGACGCCTTCATTGCGGGCTTAATTTCTCAAAAAATTCGTCAAAGGCTACTTGAAAATTTAGAAATAAGCCTAGAAGAAGCGTGCAATCAGGCCATGTCTCTCGAAATGGCTGAAAAGAATTCTAATGAGTTCCAAACTGCAAAGGAACTCTACCAAATCGGAAACTCAGATGAAACGGGAAATATTTCCAATCTGGCTGCGGCCACATCACGTAAACGCTGCTTCTTCTGCGGGGGAAATATTCATCAGAGAATAAAATGTCCGGCTTTTCATCAAACTTGTCAAAACTGTGGAAAGAAAGGCCATTTTGCCAAAGTATGCAGAAGCGGAAACGCTGCAGATAAGCCAGTTAATAACGCTGTAGCGCAACCAAAGGAGCCAGAAGCATCAGCAATGTTAGCAGCATCTCCAGCTACTTTACAGAAGACTATAGTTTCAATCACTGTCAATAACCATAAAGCTGATGCCTTGATTGATAGTGGAAGTTCTACAAGCTTTATTGATAAGAATTTCGCTTTATTGCTAAACTTGAAACGCCATCCATGGAGAGAAACGGTAACACTAGCCTCAAATAAACGAACTTCACTCATAGATGGATTTTACTACGCAACAATCAAGCTATGCGAGCACATTTACAAGGAGAAACCTCTTTACGCCTTGGAAGATCTTTGTGCAGATGTTATAATTGGTCATGATATTCTAAGCGACCATTCATCAGTAGAAATCAAATTCGGAGGCACGGCAAAACCCCTTAAGATATGTAACGTTATGGAAGCTACGGTGCCTCCTGTATCACTTTTCAGTAATCTTTCAAACAATATTAAACCCATCGCTATAAAGTCAAGAAAACATTCTGAAGCTGATAATCAATTCATAAGAGACGAAATCAATAAACTCTTAAAAGACCGGGTTATTGAACCTAGTAACTCGCCATGGCGAGCTCAAGTCTTGGTCACTGGAGGAACAACGCATCGCAAACGGTTAGTCATTGATTACTCATTAACAATCAACAAATTTACTGAACTGGATGCATACCCTTTGCCAAACATAGAATCGATCGTATCGAAGGTAGCACAATACAATTTCTTCAGTCAAATTGATTTAAGAAGTGCATATCATCAAGTGCCTATCTTGCCGACTGAGAAAAAGTATACAGCTTTTGAAGCTTGCGGTAAGTTGTTCCAATTTACACGTATACCATTTGGAGTCACAAACGGGGTCGCTGCATTCCAAAGAACACTTCATTATATCATTAACAAAGATAAACTGGCAGGTACTTATTCATATTTGGATGACGTCACAATTTGTGGCAAGACAGCAGCAGAACATGATCTGAATTTGTCTCGTTTCATGGAGGTTGCGGCAAAATACAATCTCACGCTTAATGAGGAAAAATGTGCATACAAGCAAGAGTCTATAAAATTGTTGGGTTACAAAATTGAAAAGAATACTATTCGACCAGATGATGACCGCCTTAGTCCTCTATTGAACTTGCCCATTCCAACTGACTCGCGAGCACTTAAAAGAACACTAGGCATGTTCGCCCATTACTCGAAATGGATTCGAAATTTTTCTGAAAAGATCAGCCCCTTGACCAAAGTTTCTGAATTTCCCCTCGAAAAGGACGCCGTTGACTCTTTTCAAAAACTAAAAGCAGACATAATGTCATCAGCCTTAACCGTCATAAATCAGAACGAAATATTCACTGTTGAAACTGATGCTTCGGAACACTCTATTGCAGCTTCCCTATCTCAGAACGACCGCCCAGTAGCTTTTTTTTCACGTTCACTCAACATTTCCGAACGCCGACATTCATCAATAGAAAAAGAAGCAAGCGCTATTGTTGAATCTGTAAGAAAATGGCGCCACTACCTCATTGGTAGACATTTTTTATTAATAACTGACCAACGATCTGTATCTTTCATGTTCAACCAATCCCATAACAGCAAAATCAAAAATGAAAAGATAGAGAGGTGGCGTCTTGAGCTATCAAATTACAAATATGACATAATCTACCGTCCAGGTAAAGATAATATTACGGCTGATGCCCTCTCCCGTATGTGCTCAAGCATGACCGCGAACAGACTGAACGAGTTACATAATATCTTGGGACATCCCGGTATCGTGCGAATGTTTCACTGGATACGGTCTAAAAATCTGCCTTACTCTGTAGACGACATCAAGAAGATGACATCTGAGTGTCGTATATGCGCAGAAATCAAACCTAGGTTTGTTAAAAAGCAGGGAACGCTCATAAAAGCAACCACTCCATTCGAAAGACTCAACATCGACTTTAAAGGACCTCTACCTACTAACACTCAAAATCGCTACATCTTGACAATTATAGATGAATATTCAAGATTCCCATTTGCCTACCCAACTAAAGATGTGTCTGCTAGCAGCGTTATTAAATGCTTGAAGGACTTATTCTGCACTTATGGTGTTCCACAATATATCCATTCAGATCGTGGAGCAGCCTTCATGTCTAACGAATTACGGAACTATTTGGTAACAAATGGAATTGCATGTAGTCGAACCACGCCATATAATCCACAAGGAAATGGTCAAGTGGAGCGTCTAAACGGTACCTTATGGAAAACAATAAAGCTGTGCTTAAGAACCAAAAATCTTGAAACAGCCAGCTGGGAGCATGTCTTACCATACGCTCTCCATTCAATCCGTTCATTGCTGTGCACGGCCACTAATGCCACACCCCATGAAAATTTTTTTAGACATACACGACGATCTGCAAATGGGGAATCGATGCCAACATGGCTTTTGGAGCCAGGACCTGTATTGATGCGTAAAAATCATAAAACGTCAAAATACGATTCCGACGTGGAAGAAGTGGACCTTGTGGAAGCTAATCCATCTTATTCTCACGTAAGATTACCGGACGGCCGAGAAACTACCATATCAAATAGACAATTAGCACCTCTTCCACTGCCGTCGCTAGAGAGTGAATCCGAATCTGAAGATCATTATGAGGATGCCGAGGGTGAAACGGAGATACCTCTGGTCCAAGAATTAACAACAGCTCAGAACTCTCAGCAACACGAGACTACAGCAACTCGGTTCTCCACAAGAGAGAAGAGAGCTCCAGCCCGTCTTCAGGACTACGTTCTCTGACGCGGGGGTGAATGTGGTGTAAATACTCTTTGCTATTTATTGTCTATCGTTACTAATAAAGTATAAATTACTCCTTGACCTTTGTCACAGCTGACATACCTACAATCTGCAATTCTTTATGCAATAAAACCATATATCTCTAATGGTTTTTCTATTTGTCTCTTGTATCAGTTAGCACCATAGATTATACAGTCTATTATTGGTGTTAGCACCCACAAATTATATTATTGTCCAAAATTCATATTCCTAATTGTCAATGTCATGTGATAGATAATATCACAGAGTACTTTTTGATAGAGTGAAAGTTATTATGTAAAGACAATTTTATCACTAGGTTATCTATCGAATTTATCATTAAGAAAATTGTGGGCTTAAAGTATTTAATAAATAATTAAGGTACAAAAGTTCAGCAATTACGCTTTAAAAAATCGCACAAATAGAGAAAAGACGATCCCAATCAGAAAATTCCAAACCGGACAAACTAGTGTGACTATTTGACATTCAAATTATTTCGTTGGAGCTGATAGCTAATTTATACTAACTATTTAGACAAAAGAATCAATAACATGCTGGGACTGCGATCAAAATTGCAGTGCAGTGTGTTGTTATCAGCACAACAAGAATAAAATATTACATTGCAGTGTAGGTATTGTTTTGTGAGAGACATGTGAGAATGTAGGGGATTCACACAAAATTAAAAAAAACCGGGCAAAAGCGAGTCGGTCTCGCGCACCGAGGGTTCCGTACCATCATATGTTTTTAAACTTTCATCGGCGAGGCCTATGTTTATCAGTTCACAGAATTTTAACACTGCACGCTGCGGTGTAGAATGTTGCAGTTTTAGGTCTGCGTCATCTCTCATTTCTGAAAACGTGTGCTATTTAGAGACTTCGTTTTATTTTTCCTGTAATCTTTACATAAACTTCTATCACATAGAATAATTTCAGATTTTTCTCTTTGCAAACTTCGGAGATATGGGATTATTTTTCATCAAAAGTCGAAAACTATGCGGCCTAAAAAAAAGAAAAAATGTTTGAGAATGTGCAAACTGCACTCTTTCATATGATAACCCACATGCCCTAGTAGCTCCACTTCGAATTTCTCAGACCCCCTTTCAGTCCCTGTTGCAAAAAATATACATATATTTTTATTTCTTTCTTATTTGCAAAATAGTTGGGCAAACGTCATCTAAAACTATTCCAAATTTCAAGTTGGTTGCATTCGTACTTCTCGAGATATCCAGCTGTGACAGACAGACAGACTTAGTCTCACCATAAGGGTTACCATTTTGGTACGGAACCCTAATAAGATGTCACATCAAAGGGAGAACCCAAGTTTTTCAAAGACCTACTAGCCCCGTTACTTACGTAGTATCTCTAAGTAGTCTGTGCCCGTTATTAAGGGGGACGCGCTATACCTAGATAGCCCGCGAACATACAAGGGGCCTAAAAAGGCCACTTTGGCAGAATCATAACAGGATAACATAATGGACAGTTAACCGTTAAGTTAATCGTATCAAATCCCATTGGTGAAGCTTTTTTCAGTTTTTTTTTGTCTGTGCTTAAATACCAATCGATCCGATTCAAATCCAATCCCAATCTCTTTGATTATACCTACGTAGTGCAGCGAAAAAAAGAAAAACACGGTCTGGCTTCGCCATATTATAATTCATAATGTTATCCTGTTATGATTCTCCAAAGTGGCCTTTTGGCAGGTCAGTGTCTGGACTGTCAGGGGGCCTACCCCCTGCCCTAGTAGCATTTTTGGTTGGCTACGATTGGCCAACGGTAGGCACATGGATGGAATATGGTTCGTTAAATCACCCACATGAAACTTACATTGGCCCAACGATGATTAATATCGTTATTATGCCGAACTGATTACCAACAGTGGGCCTTCATGCATTTTTGCTACCGTTGGCTAAACAGCCTTGGTTTACCTGCAGTGAATAAAAGTTGGCCCACCAGAAATTAAATACAACTGGCCAACTGTAGGGACATTGTTGGAATATAGTTAGTGAAATCACAAATAGTATTGGCCGGTGGCCCAACAAAGATTAAATACATTATGCCGACCGAATATACATTAATCCATTCAAATAGGTATGTCAAAATGGCTGTCAGTCTCCAAAGCAGTCGTGTTAGTTCCGATTTTGGCCACGCTCCTTAGAATTCTTGTCGGTCTGTAACATCGCTCCGTCTTGTGAGATGCATTTATTAATGTGGACCTAAGTTGGCCCAAGAAATTGAAGCAACCAATTTGGAGGGTCGGGCGGGGGGAGAGTCATCGCGTCGCGCGTGGCCAACGCATGATTGTCCCGCCGTGCGTCCGCTAAGAATGGCGATTCTTTCCGAAAAATATCGATTTTTAAATCGATTCGAATCACAACCTGATGAATCGATTCACAAAAAATTGAGGTCTACAATAAAAGATTAATTTCCTAAAAATCGTTTTTTTTTTCAAGTTTGCATTTACAATGTAAATATAAATTCATTTTATTAAAAAGATAAGTACCATAAATTATCATAATAAACGATCTCTTATCAGTAAAATCAGGTAATTTGATAAAAAACATTTATTTTTATTACCCTATTCAAAGTATCAGAGGACAATTTTACAAATTTAGAACGTTCAAAATCTAGTCGCAGTCTTATCTCGGCGACAAACAAATGTCAAAAACTTGTCAAAATCTATGGGAAATTAGACGTATTTTTGACAGATCGAGACAAATCAGATTGTGAACGTTCTTAAATTTATTAGAATTGCCCCTCAGATCAACTAGCCTATTCTACTAATTTAAAACGTTCAAAATCTAGTCGCAGTCTCATCTCAGCGACAAACAAATGTCAAACACTTGTCAAAATGTATAGGAAATTAGAGGTACTTTTGACAGATTGAGACTGAGATCAGACTGTGAACGTTCTTAAAATTAGTAGAATTGCCCCTCTGGTATAAAAGAAAACATTTATTTTCTAAAAGTATTTGTTACATTAAAAAGTTAAGAAAATAGATAATAATTATAGCATATAGTTCCCAATGCTTAATGTTTAAAGTTTTTTAAAAACAACAGTCAGCCAAGTCTACTGAGATCCAAACGGTTAAAAATCGTTAAAAATCAAATGTCAATATTCAAGGGTGAAATATCGATTCAGTACTACATATCGATTTCTTTGGCCCGAAAAATCGATTCTTCGATTAATCGATCTCAGATCGCCATGACGCCATCCCTACCAATCCGCCATTTTGTGATGTATCGTTTGATTGACGGTGTTCGTTTCGTGTTGATGAAGAAAATCTGTGAATTCTTTACGTTTCGTTGTGTAAAAATGTATCTTGTAATTGAGTTTGAGGACAATGCCCTAGGCATAGTAAGAAATACTTGGCTGACGCCGCGCAAAAAAGAATGCCTGTGGCCGCCTTATAAAATAGCTAGCAAATTCAACAAATGCTTGAGAGAGCTACCTGATGAAAATTGGCCGCCGTACGCCACAAAGCGTGTTGTGTATGAAACTGGTGAGTTAACCTTTATTATTTAAAATTTATAAACTAATTGGTAATATCTACTAAGGGCGTTCGCTACGTTAAACGTGCGCACATGGCGGGTGCCCGCCTCGCGTGTTTGTATTGAAAGTGAAAGATAGTATGAATAGGGGAGCAGCGCTAACTAGCGCAGACGCGTCCGGCGGGTTAGCCCATACTATCTTTCAATACAAACAAGCGAGGCGGGCACACACGCGTAGACCCGATTTGAAGGACAGAAAGGCGGTATTACACATTATGGTCACTTACATTCTGTCTGACTTGTATGCTAGTTGTTTTTTTTGTTTGTACCTACATGAAACAAACCTTGATACTTACCCGGCTGGATTATTATGATAAAATACTTAAACATTCTTCATTCAATCATTCGACATTTCTATTCTACTTAGAACATACGCTTTCAGATGATTTACATTTAGCCAGGGAGAAATGCAAAAAAGCAGAAAGTGAGTCTGATCTAGTCTCAGATTCGGAGCAATCTAAAAAGAAGAGGAAAAGGAAGCGTAATATAGTTGCTAATGACACTGAGGACGAAGAAGATGAAAACTATATTAACTTCAAATACCCAGACCCACCTAAGCTAGGACTATCAACTTGCAAGTCCAAGTCAAGAAAAGATTCAAAGAACTGGTAAGATATAATATTAAAAATTTGTGTGATGGGCAGGTTTGTTTGCTCTGTGTCTGGGTGTTTAATATCTACATGTATGTACTAGCTGCATTTATACAGTCTACTTATAGTTTAATTAGAGATAACCACCATTCCAAACAGTATTTAATAATATCAATAAATGTTTTTATTTTTTAGCAGAAATACATAAAATACAGAATAATCAACAGTCAAGAATTGACACACCAAGTCCACAGCCCCATTCTCCACTATCAAACGAAAACTCAACCCGCAACCTTACATCAGGGAACATAGCAGGTAATGTAGCATAGATATTCAACGAAAAATATTTTATTTACTTATTCAGAAAAAAAAATTAAAGTTTATAATATTTTGGTATAATTTTAGTAGAAGAACAGATTGAACTTGAAAGAAGAATCCCACCCATTATTAGGACTGATCCCAGAACAGAATCAAATAATTATTCACCAAGTACTGCCCACACATTTAATGCTAGGCTTTTACTTCAAAATTTCAATGTTGGTAAGTTACAATCAGTACTTTTTGTATGGAGCATGGTAAATAAAATATTGCAAGTTTGTAGAAGTTTCTAGTTCTGCAAACATCCTGCTATTTTTTATAGATACTCCATTGTCTTCCCGAAGCCATTGTGTGACTCCTACAGAGCCGAAACCATCAGCAGTCGATAAAATTAATGCCTCTTTAGGTAACTAGATCTTTTTTTAGGGTTCTGTACCCAAAGGGTGCCAACGGGTCACAAAAGGCTTGACTAGCATACAAAAGGGTTCCGTACACTACAATGTACAGAACCCTTTGTATGCGAGTCAAACTCGCACTTGGCCTGCTATAAAAAATAGGACACATGGTAGTCACTTTAATGTATATATTTTATTCCTTTAGAATCGATTGCCACATACATAGCATTTATCCAGAGTGATACCAAAGAAGTAAAGGCTACGCAAAATTATATTTTATCAAGATTGGCTTCATCATCATCTGCAGTATTGATCGCTTTACCTGATGAGATAGCCCTACCTTTGAAATCTGTTGAAGATCTGGATAACATCGAAACCTGGCTCGAAAACGACGAAAACAAAGAAAATTTGGTATGTGTTAACTAAGAGTTTTAAGTAGGTACTCTAAATCAACAAGTATGTATAAAAACATTGGATGTTCCACCTTAAGATGCCTTCCCAAGGCATCTAAGTGTTAAATAGCACCTAATTTTAATAAATATTGATTGTGTAAGACTCACTTTCTTTTTTAATTTCGACATACCTAACTTACAACTTTACCCAAGGAACCCATAGTCAAATTGCAAAAAATAGTTTGGCTCTCCCATACTAAAGTCGATCAGCTGATTGGCAAACACAGTATGGGAAATCCAATTTTTTTTCGATATGAGTATTCCATGACTTCCATGGGGAAAGTTGTTCAGTATCAGGAGTATAAGCACCCCTTCAAGTGGTGGCATCTATTTTAGAAGCACCCATCCTACCGCATAGGTAAACACGGCTACACATCAAGCTATACTTTTCCAGTATAAGCTGATATCACATTGTACGAGTATAAGATTTCTGTACAATGCGAGATCAGCTTAAACTGGAAATATATAGCTTGATGTGTAGTCGTGTGTACCTAACCAGCACCCGACGACATTGGTTACTTGTATGATCTGTATATAAAGGCCCTACGGAGAAATACAGTCGTTGGATAATTGTATGATCTATATACAAAGGCCCTACGGAGAAATACAGTATGTGGCCCTGTATGGGAGTTTTCATAAAGGCCCTTAGTTGTTGGCCTTCCAGCAACACATGCGGCCAATTCACACCGTTGTCCAACAAAAAATATGTATGTGGCCCAACCAAAAGCCTACCAAAAATGCTACTAGGGTGACAGTCCAGACACTGACCTGCCAGTGCCTGCCAGCTGCAAACAACGTAGGAGAATTTCGCGAGCTACCTAGCGCATCGCCGCCGCCGTTAAAACGTGTAGGTAAGTATTCTATCGTTTAGGTACACCTAAAACTAAGTAGGTAAATAGTTGTAAACGCGGAGTTACCTTGATCACACAGAACAGACTCTATTGTGAAGCTATTATGGTGATTATTTATAAAAATTGCATAAAGTTATGTAATGACTAGATAAAGTAGGTATGTTGGGGTAAGATCGGCACTGGTATAAGACCGTATGAATCAAATTCCCACCTAATGTGGCAATGTTTTTAATGCAGTAATAAACATTAGTGTTCTCCATCATTATTTTTATTCTGCTACGACGAATATCAGAGCAAAATTTAATTTTGCAGGCAAAGAATTTGTTTCTTACGGTCTTACCCAAGCAACGATCTTACCCCAAGATACCTTAAGTGGTTTTGACGTTAGGTATGTGTCCACTAGCTTAACACATATCCACAAATGTCATTTATCGAAAGTTCTGGCAAAGCTATAAAAAATACTTATTTATCGTGAATAACTGAATAGGTAAAGGTAATTACTATTAGCATATAAAATTAGCATGGGCACACTACACAAACCTACTGTTTACATATTGACAGGTTTCAAAGTTTCCCTCTCACGGAGAGGAGGCCTGTGACTGTGACCCAGAATTGTGAGGTTTTAGATACTTTTGACTAAGAATAACAATCTCTTGTTGAAACAAAATTACAGTTAACAGATAAGTATGACCCAGGATTATGAGGTTTTAGATACTTTTGACTAAGAATAGCAATCTCTTGTTGAAACAAAATTACAGTTAACAGATAAGTATGACCCAGGATTATGAGGTTTTAGATACTTTTGACTAAGAATAACAATCTCTTGTTGAAACAAAATTACAGTTAACAGATAAGTGTTATGTTAGATTTAATTGACCTTCGCTGTATTCATTAGGTAGGTATCTACGTATACCTACCTACTTATTTTTTATTGTGTTTCATTATCATTATTACGAAAAGCGATAAAGCTAAGTAATTGAAGTGAGTGTTATTTTTTTTTTTATATCAGCTAACAACGTCTGGACTCATTAAGAGTAAACTAGTCGCGGACTTGAACTCACTGGTGGTCATGGCCAAAAAGCACGCTATCTCACCTGGCTTCGTGTCCGACCGAGCTAGTATCAGTGATGAGCAGTTAGACGCTAGTCTACAGCTACACGAACAAAGTCTAGTTCTCACGCACAGAAACATCGTTCCGAACTGATAGGTGCGTAAAAAAATTCCAAAAGTGCTTCGGAAAATCGTGTTTTATGAAAAATCCACTGCACAAATCAATTACAAATAAAGTTTATTGAACTCTTCGATGACTGAGCTTGGTCGGTACGGACTTGGTTTTGAATATTTTACAGGTCTTTTATTACCTATTAGCACCCAAAGTTACGTTAAAAATAGCAAGAAAAACGCGTAGGTCAGAATGACGGGTGTATTGTTGTAGAACTGAATCTGTTATATATGAAAGTAATGTACCAGCAATGTACTTTTTTATTACATTCATTATTAGAATTCACCCGTCATTCTGACTGTCAGGACTGCGGCTCACTTGATTATTATAATTGTTCTTGTTTTTTGGAGGTACATTGAATTTCCTTAAAGTTACATTCAAGTACATTGCTGGTACATTCCTTTCATATAATTATAACATATTCATTTCTATAACAATGCACCCGTCATTCTGACGTACACAGAAAAACGAATCTTTGTTGGCTCATAACTTTTAATGGCTTTTTATTTTACTATTCTGTTTCCGTACAGACAAAATTAATAATAGGTAAGTCAAAACGATATCATGTTTAACTTTGGATGCACAATGTCAAACAGTAGAGTAATACTCTCCCGAAATTTGTATGGAAAAAATATCGACTAGTGGCACCTAAGGGTTAAACAGAGCCCGTGTTTGTAGGTCTAGATAATTATACCTACTGGGGACTGACGTCACCACTCTATCACTAAGCATGCATTAGCTTTAAGTTTTAAGTTCTTTTACATGTATTTACTAACACTATATGGACACACTTAGTCTGAAATAAAGAAATTGAATTGAATTGAATTAGCAATCAGAAACACTTTTTACAGCACCCTAATTGCGTGAAAGTCTGACAACCAGTCTTACAAAGGGGTATCGTATTACCCATGCAGTACCTAACTGGGTTGTGGAAGTCAGATAGGCAGTCGCTCCAAGTAAAATACTGGTATTCAGCTGCATCCGTTTACACTGGAAGCCGACCCACAACATAGTTGGGAAAAGGCTAGGCAGATGATGAATTGCGTAATACACTATTAATCTCAACCACACCAACATTTTAAAGGATATTGCTAATCCATTGCTTCATATTATGTTCGAAAAATGTGTCTGTCAAAATGAAAATCAAAGCCATTCCTACTGTTAGTAGGTACTGTAGTGTCTTATGTGTTCCGGCCTTTAGCAGAAAGGTCTGGCTAGATATAATATTCCATTCGAAACTCAAGCGTGTGTCAAATATTTTAATATTGTGTTTTTTTTTCTAGAGAGTCGTTGCCTTGGTGCTGTAAAGTTCTCTTTTAACAATATAATAATTCCAAGTCTAACGTGTTTTTACTTGTGTACCTCTCGGAGGTACTATAGAGGACCCCTCAGGACCTCTATATTTGGTGGAGCACCTAAGCACCCGAACGACTAATCGTTTACGTGATTAAGCTGAGTGTCTGTCACCCCCCTGTAGGAGTGACCACAGTTTTCAAAACCATCTTCCTCCCATAACTCGCATTATCATTATCTGGAGTACGTTCATTCTATCCCAGCCTATTCGAATTTGGAAAACATTGATGACGACGATATGTTCACTCCCTCAGGCTTCTTGGAGTTGCGAGGCAAGGCACCTCACACTCCCGGCCGCTTCGAGCTGGAGGCATTGCACCTCACAGGCCTCAGAGCTGTGAGGCACGGCACCTCACACTCCCGGCCGCGTCCGATGTTTTTTTCCCAGCATATGAAGGAAACACAAACAAACACATGTTAATAACTTTTATCATATTAATAACTAAAATAATGTCATAATAACGTTTACATCTAACTGACATATTTACAATGATATGACAAATGTCGACCAAAGATAATAAAAATTTACTTATATCCTGACATGAAAAGGTTTTAATCTATTTACATGTACAATATCTCTGAACCTCCTGTTATTTAACGTTTTAATAACATAATTTATATTAGATATATACGGCTTACTATTTGACCTACACAATTTTATGCTCTTATCGGTTATTCGCCTAGTGACAGAACTTTGCTTACGGGGCATAGCCTTCGCAAAGTGTGTTGAGTTGACACAATTGGTTCAGCTTATGTTTGAGCACCCACGTTTTGTTGATGTTGATGTTTCATGGAGTTATTATTTGAGGAGGACGGAGTGAATCTTGAATTTTCCCTCTGGAGTATGGGCATATGTAAGACTTTTAAATGAACCCTGTCCTCTTAATCTTTTCCCTCCCTCTGGCTCATACCGTCCGATGAGGTAAAAGAGTTTGAAGTTAAGATCATTTAATTATTTTTTTAAGCCCCTTTAGGACCCAGTCGGTCGATTCTGTAAAAATCTCACCGTGAAAACTTAGGTGAAGTGAGTTTGTTTTTGCTAGGAATTGACACTACTGACAGCTCACTCCACGCTCACTTCACCTAAGTTTTCACGGTGAGATGTTTACAGAATAGCACAGCTGGCCTCTTAATCTTTTCCCTCCCTCTAGCTCATACCGTCCGATGAGGTAAAAGAGTTTGAAGTTAAGATCATTTTTTTTTTTAAGCCTCATCTAAGCCGATGTGAACTTTCACATCATTTGTTTTCCTAGGAGGCCATGTCGCATCTTTTCCGCCAGTTTTGGCGCGACAAGGTTCAGGCATGACGACGTTAGTTTGTGTTTGTGCACATTGGCACTTATAAAATGTTAACTTACCTGGCACTTATCGAAGTGTCGGATACGCGGTTCGTTTGTCCTGACTTTAACCTTTCTCTTGCAGGAGATGGACCTCACCCTGTTTATTTCTGGCGTTAGGTAATTTTTCATGAATGCCTGAATGTTCGAATGGTGTGAACATAATTCATCATTATGAACAACTTTTACTATGGGACCAAACCTGAAATCGCAAAAAAAAAATCAGCTGTTCCCTACATTTATATTTGTTTAACTGGTCAAAATGTAGGGAACAGCTGATTTTTTTTTCGCGATTTCAGGTTTGGTCCCATAGTAAAAGTTGTTCATAATGATGAGTACAATGACCTCTTAAGAGGTTGTTAATGCTTTACCAATAACCCTGTATATTCAAAAAATGTCTGCTCAACAATGTAAAAATAACGCAGTGAATGTTGTTGAACTGTCAAAATGAAACCCATTGCTACTGATGGTGTGTTACGTACGCAATTACCCCGCTGAAAAAGGAGAGATAACGGCTGATATGTAGATAGGTAGCTACCTACCTACATGTCAGCCGTTATCTCCCCTTAGCTTGTAGCTAGGTATGGAAGAGGAAAACATGCTGCACTGGCTTCAAATAAGTTGGGATACCTACGTAAGGACAGGAAGATGATGTAAAGACGCCAGCAAATCAAAGCCAGTACAATCTCTCACATTTCTTGAATAGATTTTCAACATTATCGCTAAAGCCTAAGGTTTAAGAAAATTTGACAGTTTAGGGTGTGATGATGATGATTGATGTGCTGGCGTCTGTACCTAATCAGTCTAACTTGCCTTTTAGACAACTCATGCATCAGAAGTATGGTTTATAATGGAATTATAGGTAGGTTAGTTCATGAAAATAAATAAAAATCATGAAAATAAATAAAAATAAAAAACTTTACAAAAAATAAAACAATTTGACTTCCAAAAAAGACACTGCAAAGTGAAAAATAACTTTAATTTCGGAAGTCGGTGGCAAACAACGAAAATGCGAACCCAACGACACCGACTTCCGAAATTAATGTTATTTTTGGAAGTCTGTTGTTTTATTTTTCACTTTTAAGTTGTACCTACCCCACACAAATTCGTATAACACTACTTGCTATGTAAATATCAGTGACAGGAAGTTATTATAACATCATCAAAATAAACTAAGTGGCAAAAATACACATTATTGAAGCTAACTCAAAAACTTCCCAAACAAAGTTCATAAAATAGTAGATTGTTATACAAGGGTCGAAATGAATCAATTCCAAAAGAAAAGGGAATCGATAACTTTCACCCGTGTTAAACACTCTACTTTTCATTTCGAATATAAGGAAAGTAAAAAATAGTAGTTTTACTAAAATATTTATTGATATTAATAACATGAATAGTACCAATTTATTAGTCTTTTTTAAATTTGAAGTATGAACACACCGCGTCACCGCCACATGAGTAGATTCTGTGTCACCGCCGCGGGCCGTCCCGCTTACTAGGGCCCGTATTATTATCATTCTGTCTGCATTCTTACTTTTACCATTTTTCATAAATAACTTAGAAAACACGATAATCCTTTTTAATCCTTTTTTACGGATAATATATGATCTGTTTTTCTTTTACTGGATCCGGAATACGCCATCAAATAATGGACCTCTACAACGGATCTCTATGTGTACGCGCTCTTAGGGTGAGGCCTGCAGGCAACAGACTTGGGGAGTTTGTTGGGTGAACAGTGAAGGGCCCGAGACGGCGGCGCGCCGTGTTCTGCGCGCGCCTGTCTCTAGAGCCCGAGTGGCCGTGTGCGGCCGCTAAAGGTGACGGGGTCCGCATGGATTCATGCGGTCTCACACCTGGCCAGGCGAGCGTGACGAAATGCGCAAGCACTCCAGCACCCCGGCTAAAGGTAGCAGCAGGATACCATGTGGTTTTAGTCAATAAGAGTCTGACAGACCCCTCCACCCACCCCAGGGTGGTGGACATCCATAAGGATTTCCACACCATAAAAAAAATAGGCAAGTACTCTATTTAACATTTCGCTATTTATGTTTTAGATAAGCAATGGCAATTATAAGCATAAAACATTCAAAGAGAAAGAGCATCGAATGAAAATATCGTTAACTTCACTGTTGACGGGAATAGTGTCCAAAAGCCATCCAAAAATCATGCATAATATTATTGATTTTACCGACTCCAAAAAAGGAGGATATTGAATTTTATGATCGTTAATGCATTATAAACAGATTTATTTGACATTTGTAATACACGTCAGCTGTCTAGGACCTGTTATTGTCATAATAAAAATCTGTTCTAGTCAAGTTTCAAAGTTTTTTTTTATCGTAGTTTGTTGTTAGCTGTTACTATTTTTTTACTAAGTAAATTGGTTTTTATTAAGAATTAATAACGGTTTTCAGCCGGTAGAGCTATTCAAGATCAACTGACATATTATTGAAACAGTTATAAACGGCACAGGGGAATTTGAAAAATAACTTGTGCTGGAATATTTTCATAGTACATAAGTACTCCGTATACGTATATAGATAGATGTTCTGTTAGTAGACAAGTGCTACTACTCTATAAAAGACTTCCTATCAGACAAATCACTGCTCCAATACAGTGTCCCTCAGTCATGATGCGTTCAGTGGCCCACTGTATGTGTACGGTGGGCTGCAGCAATTGGGTACCCCAGTTGTATTAAAATTTCCATACAACTGGGGTACCCAATTGATGTAGCCCACTGTACCTACTCAAATTCGTTCCGTTTTATTTTTATATTTTTCTTAAAAATTTGTTACAATAATGTAGGTAAGTAAACCTAATTTAATTTATTATGTACCTAACTATTGTATGCCCTAAGGGTGGGACATATCTGTTAAGACCTGTATTATGTACCTACCTATGATCCACAATAAAGATATTGATTGATTGATTGATTGATAGGTATAATATATATAACATATCGGTCACCAGTCTCATTTGTTTGGCATGATAGTTGATTATCGCTGGAAACTCTATAAAAGAGGTATGCACCCAGCCCGAGCAGTCAGTATTTGTGTTCACGGTACGCGTCCAGTGAGCCGCTCCGTTCCGTTGACAACGAACGCTTACAACTAACCAAATCAAAATGGCTTCAAGGGATCCTGCCTCCGACCAGCTTGTTAACTACAAGAATAATCTTAAAGTAAGTTCTGATAGACGGGATTGGCGCCTTGAAGAAATAACTAACTCGTTGATTATTAAAACATTGTGTTTTATTGTAAAGAGTAAAAGCACATTTTTACATGACACCGTACATCAATCAGTCGGAATAATTACTTTAACAAATTCAAACATATGTCATAGACGTTTGTTGATGGACAGCATCACGACTTCCAACACCTTCTGATGTTCGCTCATGTTGCTGAGACACGCGTCTATACATGCATTAATCTTGCACAGTGTCTTTCGAACTTTACTTTTGACAGTGGATTACTGTATCTCTGTTGGACAGTAGCTGATATTTATCAGTCCGTTCACGAAGTGTTCGTGAATGAAATGGTATCGCACATCTATGTGCTTCGACCTTTTGTTGAAGGATCCAGATTTTACCAGTTAAATCGAACTTTGGTTATCAACGTGCAGATTTATTTTTATGTCCATATCGGATATTTCCTTCAATAGAGATTTCAGATGCAATGCCTCTTTGCAACAGTCTGCTGCGGCTATGTACTCGGCTTCGGTCGACGATAACGCCACTATAGGCTGTCTCTTAGACGCCCATGCGATTGGTCCATCGGCTATCATAAGCACGGAGCCAGAAGTTTCTTCAACTTCTTCGCGTCAATGGATCTCCAGCATAGTCTGAGTCGCTGAAAGCATCGATATTCTCTGTCAGTCTGTTTCGTTTGAACAAAATGCCTTTGTCTTTGGTTCCCACCAAATATTTGAATATTTTCTTCAGTTTATTGACATCTTCTCTAGTGGGATTTTCGACCTTCCTGCTAACTTGATTGACCGCTTGTGCGATGTCTGGTCTAGTTCTGGTAGACAAGTACAGTAAACTTCCCACTGCCTCCCTATAGGGATATTCCTTCTCCTGGGCAGTTTCCTGTATCGACTCTGAAACGCTACTTGCGGGCGTGTCACAAGGTTTGGCATTTATCATATTATATTTCTCCAGTACGTCATTTATATAAGATCTCTGAGTAAGGATTATTCCTTCCTTTGAGTTTCTTATTTCCATACCCAGATATGTACTTGGATTGTGATTCTTTTTCATTTCAAATTTAGTTTCAAGTTTCTTCAAAATAACTTCGATCTTTTGCTTGTCTTTTCCTATGACAAGTCCGTCATCGACAAATAATCCGATTATTATTGACTTATCTTTTTTGAGGTGGCGCAGTAAAAGAGTTCCTGGAAGGATTTGGGGGAGGCCTTTGCCCAGCAGTGGGACAGCATAGGCTAGCAAAAAAAAAAAAAATCTTCGTTTACGAAAACGCATCGATCGGTTTTCATCGTCTTGAAACCCAAATCAAACATCACTTGGGTAAAAGTTTTGTTCCATGTGAATGGAGCTTGTTTTAAGCCATGCAACGACTTTTCCAGCCGGCAAACTACTTCAGTAGTATTGCAGTCATTTTTATAGCCAACAGGTAATTTCATGTAAACTTCATTCGTCAACTCTCCGTACAAGAACGCCGTCTTGACGTCAAATGTCATGAAGTGGTAAGATTTGGATGCGGCAACGGCTAATAAACTTTTTAAGGCAGATTGACTTACGACTGGGCTATAAATATCTTCAAAATCCAGGTTTCCTTTTTGCTCGCAGCCACGTACGACTAATCTGGCCTTGTACGTACCGTCATCTTTAATCCGAAATACCCATTTGTTAGACAAAATTTTGTGTCCTTTGGCTTCTGACCTGTCAACTAGTACCCAGGTATTATTAAATTTCTCTGTAGTGAATCCATTTCAGACTGTATCGCCTTCTCCCAATTTTGTCTGTCGGTGCCCGTCACTGCATCTTTATACGTAAGAAAAGAACAGTCATAGTCATCATAACTTTTTGATATAAACATTGTCACACAACGACTTAGCTCGTAGTCTTTGGTCCATGCTGGTGGTCTCACTTCTCTTTGTGGTCTGCCACTTGAGGAAGGTGGGTCACATGGATCTTGACTGGAGCTGGAAGAAGGAAGATTAGTAGGCTCCTGAAAAAATAAGTTATTATTAATTTTGTTTTTAGTTTCAGGTACTTCAATCTCAATTAATTCTGTTTCTGGTTCTTGAGTAAGTTCTTCGTTTTTCTCAGCAGTAGTATCGCCATAATGCATCTTTTCGATTACTTTTACGTCTCTGCTGATAACAACATTATTCTTTTCCGGTAGGTAGATTCTAAAACCTTTGGCTTTATTTGCATATCCCAAAAATACTCCTTCTGTCGCTTTGGCTAAGAATTTTCCTTTTCGGTTCTTGTTCATTACAAATGCTCTGTTTCCGAACACGTGTAGGTGGTTTGCCGACGGTGTCCTTCCTACCCACTTCTCGTATGGGGAGTTTCCTTTAAGAGCTTTTGCAGGACTTCTATTTATCAAATAGTTTGCAGTATTCACTGCTTCTGCCCATAGATTGAGCAGTGGTGGCCCAGTGGCATCGGCCGCGACTTACGAGTTGTAGGTCGTAGGTTCGAACCCAGACATGCGCTTTAATTTGTGTAAATTATTTCATCACCACTGCTCTCAAAACGGTGAAGGAAAACATCGTGAGGAAACCGGCATGTCCTAGAACCAAAAAATTCGAAGACATGTGACATCTACCAACCCGCACTGAGCCCGCGTGGTGGATTACGGCCCACTCCCTCTCACAGAGAGGAGGCCTGTGTCCCAGCAGTGGGAACATTATATAGGCTGATGATGATGATGCCCATAGATTTGCAGGAATGTTAGAATCTATCATCAGACATCTTGCTTTATCCATCAGCGATCGATTTTTCCTTTCACTCATGCCATTTTGCTGAGGTGTATAGAGTGCATATAGTCTTCGGCTTATACCGTTATCTTTCAGAAATTTGTCAAACGCTTTCGACCTATATTCGCCTCCATTGTCAGACTGAAGGTTTTGAATTTTCTTCTTATGAAACAGTTCAACATAGTTTTTATACTCCTTGAATTTTTATATTACTTCGCTCTTTTGTTTTAAGAACTAAACACAGCAGTATCTTGTATAGTCGTCAATAAATGTAACGAAATACTTTGATCCAGCCATCGATTCATGCTCAAAAGGGCCACATACGTCACTGTGAATTATCTGGAGCACTTTTTTTTTTTTTTTTTGCGGATGGGAATCATCGAATGACTCCTCCCGCTCTGGGCGGAGCGGAAGGGAGTGTCAGACTCTTACTGACTAAAACCCACCCGTGATCCTTCCTTAGCCCTTTATGATCCGGGCCAGCGGTAACCCTTTCGGACAATCCCGCTGACCCGGCAGGCTTCGGCCCTAAGGGGCCCCTCCTCGATGCTGACATCTCTTTGAGGCGCGCGTGGAACACGTACGCGCCGTCCGGCACGGGCCTGGTCCTGATCGGACGGTGAGCTACCCATTACTCTCCGCCCGCAGGCCCGCGCCTAAGGTGGCCGGGAGTCGTCACGCGGCTCCCGACGCCTGGGGCGTCCCCCGCGGCGGCTGAGACGGGAGGCTCTCTCCCTGAACCGTCCCGCCAGCTCCTTCGCTAGCATGACTGCTTCGCAGAAGGAGCTAGGTGACTGCCTCCCACTCCCTCTCGCCCCGGACCATGGCTTGCACCCGGGCCAAACGCGAGAGGTCGCCGTCGCTGCCAATCGCCTCTACGAGGACACGGCGGTGCTCCGCCCAAGCGGGTCAGACCTCCACCGTATGCTCCACCGTGTCCTCTGGGCGATTCTGGCTATCTGGAGCACTTCGGTAGAGATTATTTGTTCATAACTTTGGAATGGTAGAGTGGTAAATTTACCCTTGATACAAGTTTCACAGGTACCCAAAGTTTTTTCTTTAGAGTCGAGTTCTCGCATTATTTTATTTTTAACCATTTCCTTTATGTCTCTTTCATTGACATGACCTAACTTCTTGTGCCATTTCATAATTTCGCTTTCAGCATTTGTTGTTAAATTTGCTGTCTCTTCCGGTTCATCGAATTCAATGAAGTATAGTCCTTTTCTTCTTCTAGCTTTTAAGCTAACTCTTCCGTCTTTTAAGAGACTGGCTTGCTCCTTTTCAAATAAAACTTTAAAGCCATGATCTGTAATTTTGCTTACTGACATCAAGTTGTTTGACAAATCAGGTACATATAATGTGTCAGTTATATTGTGTTTGCAATCGTTTTTAAAGAGTTCAGCTTTTCCTTTCCCTTTAACTTCGGTCGTATGCTTCTCTGAAGCTAGTCTTAGAGTTTCAGATGCAGGGATTAAGTTACAGAGTATACTTTTGTCACTCGTCATATGTGACGTACAGCCACTATCCAGACACTATAAATTGCTTTCAGTTTTCAACGTTCCTGTTGTTAAACAGATATTATGCGTCTCTTCTTGACCTTTAGTTTTATTAGGGTTATTGGGTCTCTTTTTTTTAAACCAACAAGTTTCTGTGGAATGCCCTTTCTTCTTACAATTGTTGCGATATAGTACTCTTTTCTTTGTCTTTACATAGAATGCTTCTGAAGTCTGAGGTCCGCCTGCTTCGCTTTTCCTTCTTGCTTCGTATTCTTCTATGATTTTTACTATTAGGATGTCAGGACTTGGTAGAGCATCTCTCGACTCAATAGCCGTTCTGAAGCTATCGAAATTTGTAGGTAAACTGTATAACATCATAATGCTTAATAATTCTGAATGAATTTTGACATCCATGTCTTCTAATTTACCCACTACGTCCATAAAATTATTGAGATGGTCCCTCGCATCTTCTCCTGTAGTCATTTTCTTCAATACTAGTTGCTTTAATAGCGTAGCTTTTCTCGCGGGCCCTGTACTTTGATATACAGACTTTAGTTTATCCCATACCTCCGTGGATGTTTTACATTCCTTAATTTGTTAAAGTTCTGGTGGAGATATTAGTAGAAGTAGCTCTGACCTTGCCTTTACGTCTTCCTTTAGGAATGCATTCTTTTTTCACCACTAGCGTACTCCCACAGATCGTATCTTATGAGAATCGCCTGTGCTTGTAAGTACCAGGTATCGTAATTCGATTTTGTCAGCGGTTCTATGCTTCTTTGACCTGAGCTCATTTTTAATCTTTTATTTTCTCATTTACTCACGGTTTTGATTATTTTTCTTCCATTTGCCACTTATTATAACCACGCTCTGCTACCACTGATAGAGGGGATTGGCGACTTGAAGAAATAACTAACTCGTTGATTATTAAAACATTGTGTTTTATTGTAAAGAGTAAAAGCATATTTTTACATGACACCGTACATCAATCAGTCGGAATAATTACTTTTAACAAATTCAAACATATGTCATAGACGTTTGTTGATGGACAGCATCACGACTTCCAACAAGTTCCAGTTTGACTGTTAAAGTGATTATGTAGGCAGTGAACAACATAGTAATTAAGTGTTTCGTTTACGCGAACTGTGTTTACTCTTGTTAACTTGTGAGTTAATTCGACGAATGACTTTAAACTTAGGAATATTAAATTTGACATTAGCTATTTGCATTAACTTTTTACTGTGTAATGCTGAGCATTGTGTGTATATTAGTGATACTCATGTCCGCCGTCAATAATACATTGATCTTTGTACTTCGACTTGGATTATCAAGAATTTTGTTGAACATTGTTTTACACTTTGATAAAAAACTGTATGATTTGTTTTTCACTTTGATAAATCGTACATTCCTTTGATTTTGGTGTTAATAGAAGTGCTGCAGCACATGGTACCTACCTACCTGTAATTAGTGAATGAATTCTAGAACATGTTTATTTTAACATCAATTACAACCTCTTGGTGTTCACCTTGTAATGCATTGCGAATTAACATATTACTTAATACTGTGAACGTGTGTGACAATTTATCTTACTGAGTTTTTATTTGACAAATTTGTCTTTATGATAGGTGTTGATTTTACTACTTATACTTTTACAAAGTTTTTTATTTGTTATGTTCCAGGATTCTCCTGGCTACATCACTACAAAAAATGGAGCACCTGTTGGAGTCAAGACCGCTATTCAAACTGTTGGAAAGAATGGACCAGCTCTACTGCAAGATGTCAACTACCTCGATGAGATATCTTCATTTGACCGGGAGCGTATTCCAGAGCGTGTTGTACATGCCAAGGGTGTTGGAGCATTTGGGCACTTTGAAGTGACTCATGACATCACAAAGTACTGTGCAGCTAAAATATTTGAAACAGTTGGAAAAGTAACTCCAATTGCTGTGAGGTTCTCCACTGTCGGAGGTGAAACTGGCTCTGCTGACACAGTCCGTGACCCTAGAGGATTTGCTGTAAAGTTCTACACTGATGATGGTAACTGGGACCTTGTAGGTATCAACACACCCATTTTCTTCATCAGAGATCCAACTTTGTTCCCTAGTTTTATTCATACTCAGAAGAGGAACCCTGTCACTCATCTTAAGGATCCTGATATGTACTGGGACTTCATCACATTGAGGCCGGAGACAGCTCATCAGGTGCTGTACATGTTTGGAGACCGTGGTATTCCTGATGGACACAGGCATATGAATGGATATGGTTCTCACACTTTCAAACTTATTAATGCCCAAGGAGAGGCACACTGGGTGAAATTCCACTACAAGACCAACCAGGGAGTTAAGAACTTGCCTGTTGACAAGGCTGGTGAACTGGCATCTACGGACCCTGACTATTCTATTAGAGACCTTTACAATGCTATTGCCAAGGGTGACTTCCCATCATGGACAATGTACATCCAAGTCATGACAATGGCTCAAGCAGAAAGCAGCAAATTTAATCCATTTGACTTGACCAAGGTTTGGCCCCATTCTGACTACCCTCTGATCCAAGTTGGCGAAATGGTTTTAAACAAGAACCCCAATAACTACTTTGCTGAAGTTGAACAGATTGCATTCAGTCCTGCTAACTTGGTGCCAGGCATTGAGCCATCTCCTGACAAGATGTTGCAGGGTCGTTTATTGTCATACGGCGACACTCACCGTCACCGTCTGGGAGCCAACTTTTTGCAGTTCCCAGTAAACTGCCCCTACAACGTCACTGTGGCTAATTACCAGCGGGATGGACCACAAGTTATAAAAAATCAGGAGGGAGTCCCCAACTACTTCCCCAACTCATTCTCGGGCCCTCAAGAGAGCCCGCGAGCGCAGCGCCTGCAGCCCAGGTACAACGTCAGCGGTGATGTTGACAGATACGACAGCGGCCAGACTGAGGACAACTTCTCTCAGGCTACAGAACTTTACGAGAACGTGTTTGATGCTGCCGCCAAACAGCGCGCTGTCGATAACATTGTGGGTCACTTGAAGCATGCCGCAGGCTTTATCCAAGAGAGAGCTATTGATATGTTCACTCAAGTTCATCCTGATCTGGGTAACAAGATTGCTGCTGGCTTGGCCACATTCAAGAAATATCATGCCAATTTGTAGTTAAATATTGGGTGCTATTTTATGTTAGATAATAAGCAACTAGATTTTTTTATATTATCTTGTGGGTAAACATGGGTCTTTATTAAGTATGAAGTATGAACATTATGGTATACATATTTCACACAATTCCATTTTAAAATACTTTAAGGTGATTTACACTTAAACTACTGCATAATACAACTGTTGTACTGATTATATTGTTATTTAAAATATACTATTTCGTAAATACAATGCCATGTTGTTTTATTAAATTCCATATTAATCAACATAAATTCACGCCTGCATTCGCCGAAGAGTTAGCACCATAGATTATACAGTCTATTATTGGTGTTAGCACCCACAAATTATATTATTGTCCAAAATTCATATTCCTAATTGTCAATGTCATGTTACTCTTGATAGATAATATCACAGAGTACTTTTTGATAGAGTGAAAGTTATTATGTAAAGACAATTTTATCACTAGGTTATCTATCGAATTTATCATTAAGAAAATTGTGGGCTTAAAGTATTTAATAAATAATTAAGGTACAAAAGTTCAGCAATTACGCTTTAAAAAATCGCACAAATAGAGAAAAGACGATCCCAATCAGAAAATTCCAAACCGGATAAACTAGTGTGACTATTTGACATTCAAATTATTTCGTTGGAGCTGATAGCTAATTTATACTAACTATTTATACAAAAGAATCAATAACATGCTGGGACTGCGATCAAAATTGCAGTGCAGTGTGTTGTTATCAGCACAACAAGAATAAAATATTACATTGCAGTGTAGGTATTGTTTTGTGAGAGACATGTGAGAATGTAGGGGATTCACACAAAATTAAAAAAAACCGGGCAAAAGCGAGTCGGACTCGCGCACCGAGGGTTCCGTACCATCATATGTTTTTAAACTTTCATCGGCGAGGCCTATGTTTATCAGTTCACAGAATTTTAACACTGCACGCTGCGGTGTAGAATATTGCAGATTTAGGTCTGCGTCATCTCTTGACCGATATTGGAACTAATGTAACTTTTGTTGATGATTTCTGAAAAAGTGTGCTATATAGAGACTTCGTTTTATTTTTCCTGTACCTAATCTTTACATGAACTTCTATCACTATGTGATAGAATAATTTCAGATTTTTCTCTTTGCAAACTTCGGAGATAAGGGATCATTTTTCATCAAAAGTCTATGCGGCCTAAAAAAAAAGAAAAAATGTTTGAGAATGTGCAAACTGCGCTCTTTCATATGATAACCCACATGCCCTAGTAGCTCCACTTCAAATTTCTCAGACCCCCTTTAAGTCCCTGTTGCAAAAAATATACATATATTTTTATTTATTTCTTATTGCAAAATAGTTGGGCAAACGTCATCTAAAACTATTCCAAATTTCAAGTTGGTAGCATTCGTACTTCTCGAGATGTCCAGCTGTGACCGACAGACAGACTTAGTCTCACCATAAGGGTTACCATTTTGGTACGGAACCCTAATAAGATGTCATATCAAAGGGAGAACCCAAGTTTTTCAGAGACCTACTAGCCCCGTTACATACGTAGTATCTCTAAGTAGTCTGTGCCCGTTATTAAGGGCCCGCGAAATTCTCCTACGTTGTTTGCAACTGGCAGGCACTGGCAGGTCAGTGTCTGGACTGTCAGGGGGCCTAAAAAGGCCACTTTGGCAGAATCATAACAGGATAACATAATGGACAGTTAACCGTTAAGTTAATCGTATTAAATCCCATTGGTGAAGCATTTTTCTGTTTTTTTTTTGTCTGTGCTGAAATACCAATCGATCCGATTCAAATCCAATCCCAATCTCTTTGATTATACCTACGTAGTGCAGCGAAAAAAAGAAAAACACGGTCTGGCTTCGCCATATTATAATTCATAATGTTATCCTGTTATGATTCTCCAAAGTGGCCTTTTTAGGCCCCCTGACAGTCCAGACACTGACCTGCCAGTGCCTGCCAGTTGCAAACAACGTAGGAGAATTTCGCGGGCTACCTAGCGCATCGCCGCCGCCGTTAAAACGTGTAGGTAAGTATTCTATCGTTTAGGTACACCTAAAACTAAGTAGGTAAATAATTGTAAACGCGGAGTTACCTTGATCACACAGAACAGAATCTATTATGAAGCTATTATGGTGATTATTTATAAAAATTGCATAAAGTTATGTAATGACTAGATAAAGTAGGTATGTTGGGGTAAGATCGGCACTGGTATAAGACCGTATGAATCAAATTCCCACCTAATGTGGCAATGTTTTTAATGCAGTAATAAACATTAGTGTTCTCCATCATTATTTTTATTCTGCTACGACGAATATCAGAGCAAAATTTAATTTTGCAGACAAAGAATTTGTTTCTTACGATCTTACCCCAGCAACGATCTTACCCCAACATACCTTAAGTGGTTTTGACGTTGGGTATGTGTCCACTAGCTTAACATATATCCACAAATGTCATTTATCGAAAGTTCTGGCAAAGCTATAAAAAATACTTATTTATCGTGAATAACTGAATAGGTAAAGGTAATTACTATTAGCATATAAAATTAGCATGGGCACACTACACAAACCTACTGTTTACATATTGACAGTTTAAATATTGGTTTCAAAGTTTCCCTTTCACGGAGAGGAGGCCTGTGTCCCAGGATTGTGAGGTTTTAGATACTTTTGACTAAGAATAACAATCTCTTGTTGAAACAAAATTACAGTTAACAGATAAGTATTATATTGGATATAATTGACCATCGCTGTATTCATTAGGTAGGTATCTACGTATACCTACCTACTTATTTTTATTGTGTTTCATTATCATTATTTCGAAAAGCGATAAAACTTAGTAATTGAAGTGAGTGTTAATTTTTTTTTTATATCAGCTAACAACGTCTGGACTCATTAAGAGTAAACTAGTCGCGGACTTGAACTCACTGGTGGTCATGGCCAAAAAGCACGCTATCTCACCTGGCTTCGTGTCCGACCGAGCTAGTATCAGTGATGAGCAGTTAGACGCTAGTCTACAGCTACACGAACAAAGTCTACTTCTCACGCACAGAAACATCGTTCCGAACTGATAGGTGCGTAAAAAAATTCCAAAAGTGCTTCGGAAAATCATGTTTTATGAAAAATCCACTGCACAAATCAATAACAAATAAAGTTTATTGAACTCTTCGATAACTGAGCTTGGTCGGTACGGACTTGGTTTTGAATATTTTACAGGTCTTTTATTACTTATTAGCACCCAAAGTTACGTTAAAACTAGCAAGAAAAACGCGTAGGTCAGAATGACGGGTGTATTGTTGTAGAACTGAATCTGTTATATATGAAAGGAATGTACCAGCAATGTACTTTTATTACATTCATTATTAGAATTCACCCGTCATTCTGACTGTCAGGACTGCGGCTCACTTGATTATTATAATTGTTTTTGTTTTTTGGAGGTACATTGAATTTAATTAAATTTACATTCAAGTACATTGCTGGTACATTCCTTTCATATAATTATAACATATTCATTTCTATAACAATACACCCGTCATTCTGACCTACACAGAAAAACGAATCTTTTTTGGCTCATAACTTTTTAATGGCTTTTCATTTTACTATTCTATTTCTGTACAGACAAAATTAATAATAGGTACAGTTCTGTACAGACAAAACGATATCATGTTTAACTTTGGATGCACAATGTCAAACAGTAGAGTAATACTCTCCCGATATTTGTATGGAAAAAATATCGACTAGTGGCACCTTAAACAGAGCCCGTGTTTGTAGGTCTAGATAATTATACCTACTGGGGACTGACGTCACCACTCTATCACTAAGCATGCATTAGCAACCAGAAACACTTTTTACAGCACCCTAATTGCGTGAAAGTCTGACAACTAGTCTTACCAAGGGGTATCATATTACCCAGTACCTAACTGGGTTGTGGAAGTCAGATAGGCAGTCGCTCCAAGTAAAATACTGGTATTCAGCTGCATCCGGTTACACTGGAAGCCGACCCCAACATAGTTGGGAAAAGGCTAGGCAGATGATGAATTGCGTAATACACTATTAATCTCAACCACACCAACATTTTAAAGGATATTGCTAATCCGTTGCTTCATATTATGTTCGAAAAATGTGTGTGTCAAAATGAAAATCAAAGCCATTCCTACTGTTAGTAGGTACTGTAGTGTCTTATGTGTTCCGGCCTTTAGCAGAAAGGTCTGGCTAGATATAATATTCCATTCGAAGACTCAAGCGTGTGTCAAATATTTTAATATTGTGTTTTTTTTCTAGAGAGTCGTTGATATATTTGCCTTGGTGCTGTAAAGTTCTCTTTTAACAATATAATAATTCCAAGTCTAACTTGTTTTTACTTGTGTACCTCTCGGAGGTACTATAGAGGACCCCTCAGGACCTCTATATTTGGTGGAGCGCCTAAGCACCCGAACGACTAATCGTTTAAGTGATTGAGCTGAGTGTCTGTCACCCCCCCTGTAGGAGTGACCAGTTTTCAAAACCATCATCCTCCCATAACTCGCATTATCATTATCTGGAGTACGTTCATTCTATCCCAGCCTATTCGAATTTGGAAAACATTGATGACGACGATATGTTCACTCCCTCAGGCCTCTTTGAGTTGCGAGGCAAGGCACCTCACACTCCCGGCCGCTTCGAGCTGAAGGCATTGCACGTCACAGGCCTCAGAGCTGTGAGGCACGGCACCTCACACTCCCGGCCGCGTCCGATGTTTTTTTCCCAGCATATGAAAGAAACACAAAAAAACACATGTTAATAACTTTTATCATACTAATAACTAAAATAATGTCATAATAATGTTTACATCTAACTGACATATTTACAATGATATGACAAATGTCGACCAAATATGAACGAAACCAGCCTCAGCGGTCACCACTCTCAAAGGGATACTATTCTAGCTGGGAAGACTGATGAATACAAACTCAAACTGTTCACTCATTTAGTTTGCTTTGATAATATTTAAAACATTATATTTACAAAAATCCTAACAAAATTAACTAATTTTAACAATTATCTTTAAAAACATAAGTTTCTATTTATTAACAAAGAACAAAACCTAACAATCGTCCGTCCTGACATCGTGTGCGGCCCTGCACACGACTCCAGGTGGAAACCTAACAATCGGATTTTGACCAGTTGCTTGAACTTATTACAATAATATTTAATAACTACTACTACTGCTACTTATAACAACAATCAATAAACAAAATAGTGAAGACAAAATAGCATTATTGAACCTTTCAGACATTCGAGTTTTTGACCAGTTCCTTGAACTTGTTACAATAATAATTAATAACTACTGCTACTTATTAATTTCTTTTAATGAACTAACAACAATCAAAAAAAATAGTGAAGACAAAATAGCATTACATACAACTGTAGAAAATATAAGTTTTTTTTGTAAACAACTCATAAAAGGTTTAAATAACGATATCCATCAGCAATTACACTGGTATTCAGCTGCATTCTGCTAGACCGGAATCCAACCCCAACCTCGTTGGGAAAAGGCTAGGCAGATGATGATCCATCAGCAATCGATTTGCCGGATCGACACAAGGTGAACCCAAATGATCGATTCATTGGGTCACGAAACATCTCAAGAGTAAGTTCACGACCGATCGATTTTGTCGTGAAACAAACTAGATCCCTGAACGATCGATTAATCAGGGTGCCCTAATATCCTGAACGATCGATTAATCAGGATGCCTAGCGGCGCCCGCACGAGCCGATCGATTTATACTCGTGATGGCAGCCGATAGGACTTGCTCGTGCACTTTTTGCATCGAGCCACTGCTTGTGCACTTTTTGCATCAAGCCACTAATCAGGATGCCTAGCGACGCCCGCACGAGCCGATCGATTAATGCTCGTGATGGCAGCCGATAGAACTTGCTGTTGCACTTTTTGCATCAAGCCACGAACCGATCGATTCTCGCGTACTTGATCTGTAACAACGAATAATATTCTGTACATAATATTGTCTTAATTTCAACATAACGCAATAAGTATGGTGCTCATATTCTAATCCAAATTATTGCCAATATTATTGTCGTCACTATCGCAGCTATCATCAACATCATCCTCGTCGATCTCTAGAGCGATCACATGGCTTCATGCGGTCCGCAGCGACAGTTGTTGGGCGTCTGCTTCCTGTATCGACTACAACTGACTGACTGTATCGGTGCTACAACATAGTGGTCCATACCTAGAACCTTGCTAACACGGTATGGTCCTACGAAAGAAGGCATAAGTTTGCTCTGTCCGTTGTTACTAAAACAAGTCTTTGTTATTTTTACGAGCTCACCTTCACTGTAGGTGCGCCCGTGTTTTCTTTTCTGTCATACCTATCCTTCTGTTTTGCCTGCTCTCTATCTATTCTAGCCTTAACTTTGTCGCGTATACCCGATAAATCATCCTTATTGCGAGTGACTACTGTGACAACATTAAGCATGGGATTAATTTCACTGCTCATACAGGTTCCGAACATTACCTCTGAAGGCGTCCTTCCCGTGGTTTTTTTTAACGGTATTATTGAGCCCCCATTGAATTTTACCCAAATGGCTGTCCCAGCTCTTTTCTTCATGTCTAGTGCTTAACGCCTTCAGGGAATCGATAATGGTGCAGTTGTAACGCTCGACCTGCCCGTTTGACCTGGGGCTAGCTACCGCGTTTAAAACGTGTTTTATACCTTTGTCTAAGCAAAATCGCTTGAATGTATGTGAGGTAAAACAGCTCGATCACCACGATCGCTTATGAGACGGTCAGGGTTTCTAAATGTACTAAAGATATCTTCTAAAGCCCTAATTACATTTTGCGTGTTGGTGTTTCTAACGGGTCTTATGATACAGTATTTGGTGAAACCGTCCACAACCACTAACAGGTGAGTAAAACCCCTATTTGACTTCACAAAGGGCCCAATGTGGCCCACATGAAGCGTGTGGAATGGAATCTCTACCTTTGTGATGGGGTGCAGTAACGCTTCGCGAGTGCTTGTATTGTTTTTTTTTTTTGCATAAGCACACTCAATGCTAGCGGTCAAGAAGTATGTGGGACTTCTTGACGAACCTGGATATTTTGGGGAACCAATAATTATTTTTAATCCTCTCCAAAGTCTTCTCAATGCCGAAATGTCCAATGTCGTCGTGATTGAGCTTACATATTTGCCACCTTGCCCCTTTTGGTACTACCCATCTGACCTTTTCCTCATCACCATATAAATAGTGAAATAACCTATTGTCTCTAATGACATAATTCTGTTTAATGTATCGTAGGCCTTTTTCATCTAGATTACTATTCAAAATATCTACTATCCTACGCAGCTCAGAGTCGCCTAATTGAAGTGTGTTAAGCCAATCTTCGCTACTAATGGTCATTATCGTCGGAAACTGATCCTCAAGAGATTCCGACGGTCCGACAGGATTTCGTGACAATGCGTCAACATGACTCATTTTAACTCCGGCCCTATATTCAACAGTACAGTTGAATTCCTGTAGTGTCAGCCACCATCGTGCTATCCTTGGGTTTAAGTCCCGCTTTGAGAATGTAGAACGCAATGCGCTGCAATCGGTGATAACCTTGAATTCTTTCCCTAATAGATAAACTCTAAACTTACGAAGGGAGCAAACTACTGCTAGGGTTTCCAACTCATAAGAGTGGAAGTTCTTCTCCTCGGGAGAAGTCTGCCGACTATAATACGCTACAGGGTGGAAATTCTCACAGTCTCGCTTTCGCTGAAGAAGAATCCCACCGATTCCTAGCCTACTTGCATCTGTGTGTAATTCTAATTCAGCAGCGGGGTCATATATATCTAAAACCGGTCTATTAGCCAAACTCGCTTTAAGCTTCTCGAACGCCCGCTCCTGATCGGCACTCCACTCCCAGGCTGTGTCCTTTATAAGTAGCTTGCTAAGAGGCGACGATATCTGTGCAAAGTTTTCTATAAACTTGCGAAAGTAGCTGGCCAGGCCAAAAAATTGCCGGACATTGTGCACATTTTCGGGTCGAGGAAAGTTGACCACGCTACATGCGCTTTTCACCGGGTCTGATACCGCTGGCGCTAATCTCGTAGCCTAAATAGTCGACCTTATCACGTAAGAACTCACATTTTGACAAGTTTAAAGTAAGATTCGCCTTTTCTAACATCTGCAGGACTTCCTCAAGTCGCTCTAAGCACTGTGTAGCGTCCTTTCCAAATATAAAAACGTCGTCGATATACACTGTTGCCTTACTAAATCGAGCGGAACCTAGTATTGTGTTAATCATGCGTTGAAACACGGCAGGTACATTGGCTAGGCCAAACGGCATACGATTGTACTCGTACTGGCTGTCCGGTGTAACAAAGGAGGTCAAATGCTTGCTTCGTTCTGAGATCGATACCTGATAATAGCCAGACGCAAGATCGAGAATTACGAGACACGATTGCCCGGAGAGACGTGCTATTTCGTCCTCGATGATAGGCATTGGATACCTTTCTTTGACAGTCACTGAATTCAGCATACGAAAATCTACACACAATCTTGCGGAACCATCCTTTTTACGTACGAGTAGAATAGGGCTAGCATACTCGGAAACAGATTCTCGTGTCACGCCAGCATCTAACATATCTGCAACTATAGAACGCACCTTTTTCCTCTCGTGATGCGAGAACCTGTACGGGCGATAAACAACTGGACGCTGACTGTTAAGTTCTATGCTCATCTCTGACGCTGGTACATCCTAAGTCCTTCAAGCACGAGGCGAAACAGTGCTGATATTTCTCAAGTATTTTTATGAGAGTGTAGTGTGCAGCACGCCTAACCCTATATAACTGTAACTGCACATATACTAATGTTCATTATTATATCGGTATTAGAACCAAACAGTTCTCTTTATTTAATAATCACGGTCACCCTATTACAAGAGTTCGTCTTACATTTTCAGATACATCTTCACCTACACGCACCTGACTTTCATCGAATCGCTGCCCAACTTTTGACTCAATTGACGGTTCATTTACAACTCGATTCACAACGTCGACTCTCTCAGCACGACAAAAGATTAGTTTAGACGAAATTCTGCAAAAACCAAAACAGGGTAAAACCAATACGTTAATGCGTCCATTGATCGAACGATGAAGTCCTCCAACTATGAAATACTGATCGTTAGGCTTTCCTGCTACGCTTTTTTTCATCGAACGCAAGTTGAGTCTCCACTCTAACTGATGCAGGGCCATAGATGTCAATTGTACTAGATGTCGAAAACCTCAACAAGGTATCACTGTCATCAGCAAGTTCAGAACAAGGCAATTCATTCCCAATATTATAGAATTGCAATTTGTTTCTATCTTTATATACCGATATGTGAGATTGCTCCGTAAACGTTTGTCCTATAAGCACAGGGACCTCTAATAAATGGTCGGTCACGACTTTGCAAGTAACTCTAGCCTCTACCTCATCGACACTCATGTCAACCACGCTATTACCAAATCCTTTCATTAGTGTGGGGACATTATCGTGAGATACACCTTATCTCCTGGCAGCGGATTCCCTAATCAGGGTAACGTCGCTCCCGAAATCTATAAAAGCTGTAAGTACATAACTACTGACTTTTATTTTTAGAGCCAGGGTTTTTATCTATGGGTGCGTCTTCATTGTTTATAAAATCAATTCTCATAGTTTTCTGCGCTGCACCACTAGTGCTTGTTACTTTGTCATCTGACTTATTATAACACTTTTCCGCAGTGTGGCCGACCTTATTACAACGCGTGCACTCCACCAACGGCTTAGTGCAGTGCAAGAAACCATGTCCCTTTTCCTTAGAATTATAACAGGTGACGTGACTCGGTATGGCACTAGGTCTAGCGCTCGCTGTATTGGAAACGTGAGAATTATCAAAGTCCCTATTACTGAGTAAATACTGTAACAGTTGATCGGGATGGGTACAACGCAGTGCTAAAGCTCCTGATTTAAGTGTCTTATCTGTAATGCCATGTATAATGCATTCTACTGCGCGGGTACCTACTATATCACATTGATTCACTAGGCTTAGTTTTTCATAGTATGGATTATGATGACCTCTATGGATTCGTTATATTTGCTTTTTCTTTTAATCATATCTTCCAAGGTCTGGCCGTAGTTCTGTTCGCAAGGAAAAGCGTTCAATAGCTTCTCTTGCCAAGTAAATAGAATAGTATTTAAACTTTCGCACCACGTCTTGGCCAGACCTTGCAACTTTTGCATAGCGAAATGAGTGGTGGATCTTTCATCCCAACCGTATACCGAAGCGCACTCATTCACCTTTCTTAACCACACGTCCATTCGCTGGTTTTTGGACGAGGGATCAAAGTTTGGCAATATATTTTTATAATCGATTCGCTGTAGTGGTGCGCTTTGGTTTACATGTGGTAATGCGAGACCATCTCTCAAGTTACTAATGATGTCAAAAAAAAATCTCCTTTTGAAAAAGAATGGCTACGTGACCTTCCAATCCGTCCTGCACGGTCGTGCTGCCGTAGTCCACGCTCCGCGCGTTGCTCTGCGCGTAGCTCGGCGTCCTGGCGCCGCGCTGACGCGGAGATGCTGCGGAGACGGCTGTCCGCTCGCGGCTCGTCGCTGCGACGCGACGCGTGGTGTAGGTTTTCGGCGACGCGCAAACGGTCGCGCTCCCGCCGTACTTCATTCTCAAGCCTTCGAAGCTGGTCACGGCCCAACTCGATGTCCGGCTCGGGACTTCGACTTCGCAGCCGACTTCGGCTCCGCGTGGCAGAGTGGGGCTCCCTGTGACCCGGAGTCACGAGCCACCGTTGACCCAGTTGATTGCCTGAAATCTCGCGATAAAGGAATTTGAGAACTGGATATCGAAGTTGTAAGCTATTGAAAAGTTTGTGATTGCAGACAGATACAAACTAAGCAATCGTTTAACCTTTCTTTAAATACCACTGGACAATAGCAAAGGGTACAGATATATCGTTTTAGTTGAGCATTATGCATTTTTTCAGTGGGATTAAGATTGGTATTTCTTATACAAACAATGAAATCTAATTCATCCTGTTCTAAAAATAAAACTGGCACCTTTGTTCCAAGTAAGAACACTTAAGTCCCAAAAGCGATAAATGCGGTATGCAGCGTCAAGTGGTTCGCTCGCATCGGTTCAACTTATCGTCGGAGGTGTCGGGTGACGCTCTGCTTGGTAAGCGCCGTCTCAATCCAATAATGCTAAACTTTAAAAGATCTACATCGAAAAACTACAGAACAACTTTATATTTTTGATTAAATTACATTTGTTTTAAAGGGGTTCCCTGACATCCAACTCAACCATTTTATTCCAAGCTTGCGATTTGGCTACTGACCGGAATTCGAACCCGGACCACAATATGTCAATTCAATTGTTTATTAGCCGGCCCGTTACTTCTTCCACAGTAGTAACACGGAATAGTGTAAACGGGTATTCACTCGCTAAATTGCGCCACGCTAATAATATATCGGTTGACAGACCCACAAAAACTAATAACATTAATTATAAACCAAATGTGATTATAAGACTTCAACATAATAACGTATAGCAGTAAAAAATCTATACAAAATCTAAAAACAAAAGCGTGTTAGGTACTACGTAATTAACGCAATATCCTAAAACTAGTCTTAGGTCTCAAGTTAATTCTGAGGCAAGATCCGTGATATTATAATCACATCAAATAAAGTAGAGATACAATTTGGGCGTGTACTTACGTTTTGGGTGCTTTTCACTTCTGAAGTATGAACGAAACCAGCCTCAGCGGTCACCACTCTCAAAGGGATACTATTCTAGCTGGGAAGACTGATGAATACAAACTCAAACTGTTCACTCATTTAGTTTTAATTGGGTTTACAACAAAACAACTATGTTACTTAAACTTATTATTACATTTCTTTGGAACCGATTCTAATCGAATATCGCAATCGATGGCCCAGGAGCGAATGCCGTCTCCGCACCCGCTCCTAGCCAACGAACCCCCAAAATCCCCGCGCCAAATCCTGCTCTCCAATTGGCCCACGACATCAGGCGATACTAGTGTCGATGTCGTAATCCAATAGTAGAGCGACCTATTTTCCCGCCATGCACCAATCAATATTAAATCAAGGGTTGACATTCCCAAACAATAGTAATTAATCGTTTACACAAAATTGCTTTGATAATATTTAAAACATTATATTTACAAAAATCCTAACAAAATTAACTAATTTTAACAATTATCTTTAAAAACATAAGTTTCTATTTATTAACAAAGAACAAAACCTAACACAAAGATAATAAAAATTTACTTATATCCTGACATGAAAAGGTTTTAATCTATTTACATGTACAATATCTCTGAACCTCCTGTTATTTAACGTTTTAATAACATAATTTATATTGGATATACGGCTTACTATTTGACCTACACAATTTTATGCTCTTATCGGTTATTCGCCTAGTGACAGAACTTTGCTTACGGGGCATAGCCTTCGCAAAGTGTGTTGAGTTGACACAATTGGTTCAGCTTATGTTTGAGCACCCACAGTTTTGTTGATGTTGATGTTTCATGGAGTTATTATTTGATGAGGACGGAGTGAATCTTGAATTTTCCCTCTGGAGTATGGGCATATGTTAGACTTTTTAAATGAACCCTGGCCTCTTAATCTTTTTCCTCCCTCTGGATCATACCGTCCGATGAGGTAAAAGAGTTTGAAGCTAAGATCATTTAATTTTTTTTTAAGCCTCATCTAAGCCGATGTGAACTTTCAAATCATTTGTTTTCCTAGGAGGCCATGTCGCATCTTTTCCGTCAGTTTTGGCGCGACAAGGTTCAGGCATGACGACGTTAGTTTGTGTTTGTGCACATTGTCACTTATAAAATGTTAACTTACCTGGCACTTATCGAAGTGTCGGATACGCGGTTGGTTCGTCCTGACTTTAACCTTTCTCTTGCAGGAGATGGACCTCACCCTGTTTATTTCTGGCGTTAGGTAATTTTTCCTGAATGCCTGAATGTTCGAATGGTGTGAACATCATTCATCATTATGAACAACTTTTACTATGGGACCAAACCTGAAATCGCAAAAAAAAAATCAGCTGTTCCCTACATTTATGTTCGTTTAAATGTAGGGAACAGCAGATTTTTTTTTTGCGATTTCAGGTTTGGTCCCATAGTAAAAGTTGTTCATAATTATGAGTATAATGACCTCTTAAGAGGTTGTTAATGCTTTACCAATAACCCTGTATATTCAAAAAATGTCTGCTCAACAATGTAAAAATAACGCAGTGAATGTTGTTGAACTGTCAAAATGAAACCCATTGCTACTGATGGTGTGTTACGTACGCAATTACCCCGCTGAAAAAGGGGAGATAACGGCTGATATGTAGATAGGTAGCTACCTACCTACATGTCAGCCGTTATCTCCCCTTAGCTAGTAGGCAGGTATGGAAGAGGAAAACATGCTGCACTGGCTTCAAATAAGTTGGGATACCTACGTAAGGACAGGAAGATGATGTAAAGACGCCAGCAAATCAAAGCCAGTACAATCTCTCACATTTCTTGAATAGATTTTCAACATTATCGCTAAAGCCTAAGGTTTAAGAAAATTTGACAGTTTAGGGTGTGATGATGATGATTGATGTGCTGGCGTCTGTACCTAATCAGTCTAACTTGCCTTTTAGACAACTCATGCATCAGAAGTATGGTTTATAATGGAATTATAGGTAGGTTAGTTCATGAAAATAAATAAAAATCATGAAAATAAATAAAAATAAAAAACTTTACAAAAAATAAAACAATTTGACTTCCAAAAAAGACACTGCAAAGTGAAAAATAACTTTAATTTCGGAAGTCGGTGGCAAACAACGAAAATGCGAACCCAACGACACCGACTTCCGAAATTAATGTTATTTTTGGAAGTCTGTTGTTTTATTTTTCACTTTTAAGTTGTACCTATCCCACACAAATTCGTATAACATCATCAAAATAAACTAAGTGGCAAAAATACACATTATTGAAGCTAACTCAAAAACTTCCCAAACAAAGTTCATAAAATAGTAGATTGTTATACAAGGGTCGAAAGGAATCAATTCCAAAAGAAAAGGGAATCGATAACTTTCACCCGTGTTAAACACTCTACTTTTCATTTCGAATATAAGGAAAGTAAAAAATAGTAGTTTTACTAAAATATTTATTGATATTAATAACATGAATAGTACCAATTTATTAGTCTTTTTTAAATTTGAAGTATGAACACACCGCGTCACCGCCACATGAGTAGATTCTGTGTCACCGCCGCGGGCCGTCCCGCTTACTAGGGCCCGTATTTTTATCATTCTGTCTGCATTCTTACTTTTACCATTTTTCATAAATAACTTAGAAAACACGATAATCCTTTTTAATCCTTTTTAACGGATAATATATGATCTGTTTTTCTTTTTTACTGGATCCGGAATACGCCATCAAATAATGGACCTGTACAACGGATCTCTATGTGTACGCGCTCTTAGGGTGAGGCCTGCAGGCAACAGACTTGGGGAGTTTGTTGCGTGAACAGTGAAGGGTCCGAGACGGCGGCGCGCCGTGTTCTGCGCGCGCCTGTCTCTAGAGCCCGAGTGGCCGTATGCGGCCTCTAAAGGTGACGGGGTCCGCATGGATTCATGCGGTCTCACACCTGGCCAGGGGAGCGTGACGAAATGCGCAAGCAATCCAGCACCCCGGCTAAAGGTAGCAGCAGGATACCATGTGGTTTTAGTCAATAAGAGTCTGACAGACCCCTCCACCCACCCCAGGGTGGTGGACATCCATAAGGATTTCCACACCATAAAAAAAATAGGCAAGTACTCTATTTAACATTTCGCTATTTATGTTTTAGATAAGCAATGGCAATTATAAGCATAAAACATTCAAAGAGAAAGAGCATCGAATGAAAATATCGTTAACTTCACTGTTGACGGGAATAGTGTCCAAAAGCCATCCAAAAATCATGCATAATATTATTGATTTTTACCGACTCCAAAAAAGGAGGATATTGAATTTTATGATCGTTAATGCATTATAAACAGATTTATTTGACATTTGTAATACACGTCAGCTGTCTAGGACCAGCGGTGCTATTCTGTAAAAATCTCACCGTGAAAACTTAGGTGAAGTGAGCGTGGAGTGAGCTGTCAATAGTGTCAATTCCTAGCAAAAACAAATTCACTTCACTTAAGATTTCACGGTGAGATTTTTACAGAATCGACCGGCTGTTATTGTCATAATAAAAATCTGTTCTAGTCAAGTTTCAAAGTTTTTTTTTATCGTAGTTTGTTGTTAGCTGTTACTATTTTTTTACTAAGTAAATTGGTTTTTATTAAGAATTAATAACGGTTTTCAGCCGGTAGAGCTATTCAAGATCAACTGACATATTATTGAAACAGTTATAAACGGCACAGGGGAATTTGATAAATAACTTGTGCTGGAATATTTTCATAGTACATAAGTACTCCGTATACGTATATAGATAGATGTTCTGTTAGTAGACAAGTGCTACTACTCTATAAAAGACTTCCTATCAGACAAATCACTGCTCCAATACAGTGTCCCTCAGTCATGATGCGTTCAGTGGCCCACTGTATGTGTACGGTGGGCTGCAGCAATTGGGTACCCCAGTTGTATTAAAATTTCCATACAACTGGGGTACCCAATTGATGTAGCCCACTGTACCTACTCAAATTCGTTCCGTTTTATTTTTATATTTTTCTTAAAAATTTGTTACAATAATGTAGGTAAGTAAACCTAATTTAATTTATTATGTACCTAACTATTGTATGCCCTAAGGGTGGGACATATCTGTTAAGACCTGTATTATGTACCTACCTATGATCCACAATAAAGATATTGATTGATTGATTGATTGATAGGTATAATATATATAACATATCGGTCACCAGTCTCATTTGTTTGGCATGATAGTTGATTATCGCTGGAAACTCTATAAAAGAGGTATGCACCCAGCCCGAGCAGTCAGTATTTGTGTTCACGGTACGCGTCCAGTGAGCCGCTCCGTTCCGTTGACAACGAACGCTTACAACTAACCAAATCAAAATGGCTTCAAGGGATCCTGCCTCCGACCAGCTTGTTAACTACAAGAATAATCTTAAAGTAAGTTCTGATAGACGGGATTGGCGCCTTGAAGAAATAACTAACTCGTTGATTATTAAAACATTGTGTTTTATTGTAAAGAGTAAAAGCATATTTTTACATGACACCGTACATCAATCAGTCGGAATAATTACTTTTCACAAATTCAAACATATGTCATAGACGTTTGTTGATGGACAGCATCACGACTTCCAACACCTTCTCCTGATGTTCGCTCATGTTGCTGAGACACGCGTCTATACATGCATTAATCTTGCACAGTGTCTTTCGAACTTTACTTTTGACAGTGGTTTACTGTATCTCTGTTGGACAGTAGCTGATAATTATCAGTCCGTTCACGAAGTGTTCGTGAATGAAATGGTATCGCACATCTATGTGCTTCGACCTTTTGTTGAAGGATCCAGATTTTACCAGTTAAATCGAACTTTGGTTATCAACGTGCAGATTTATTTTTATGTCCATATCGGTTATTTCCTTCAATAGAGATTTCAGATGCAATGCCTCTTTGCAACAATCTGCTGCGGCTATGTACTCGGCTTCGGTCGACGATAACGCCACTATAGGCTGTCTCTTAGACGCCCATGCGATTGGTCCATCGGCTATCATAAGCACGGAGCCAGAAGTTTCTTCAACTTCTTCGCGTCAATGGATCTCCAGCATAGTCTGAGTCGCTGAAAGCATCGATATTCTCTGTCAGTCTGTTTCGTTTGAACAAAATGCCTTTGTCTTTGGTTCCCACCAAATATTTGAATATTTTCTTCAGTTTATTGACATCTTCTCTAGTGGGATTTTCGACCTTCCTGCTAACTTGATTGACCGCTTGTGCGATGTCTGGTCTAGTTCTGGTAGACAAGTACAGTAAACTTCCCACTGCCTCCCTATAGGGATATTCCTTCTCCTGGGCAGTTTCCTGTATCGACTCTGAAACGCTACTTGCGGGCGTGTCACAAGGTTTGGCATTTATCATATTATATTTCTCCAGTACGTCATTTATAAAAGATCTCTGAGTAAGGATTATTCCTTCCTTTGAGTTTCTTATTTCCATACCCAGATATGTACTTGGATTGTGATTCTTTTTCATTTCAAATTTAGTTTCAAGTTTCTTCAAAATAACTTCGATCTTTTGCTTGTCTTTTCCTATGACAAGTCCGTCATCGACAAATAATCCGATTATTATTGACTTATCTTTTTTGAGGTGGCGCGGTAAAAGAGTTCCTGGAAGGATTTGGGGGAGGCCTTTGCCCAGCAGTGGGACAGCATAGGCTAGCAAAAAAAAAAAAAATCTTCGTTTACGAAAACGCATCGATCGGTTTTCATCGTCTTGAAACCCAAATCAAACATCACTTGGGTAAAAGTTTTGTTCCATGTGAATGGAGCTTGTTTTAAGCCATGCAACGACTTTTCCAGCCGGCAAACTACTTCAGTAGTATTGCAGTCATTTTTATAGCCAACAGGTAATTTCATGTAAACTTCATTCGTCAACTCTCCGTACAAGAATGCCGTCTTGACGTCAAATGTCATGAAGTGGTAAGATTTGGATGCGGCAACGGCTAATAAACTTTTTAAGGCAGATTGACTTACGACTGGGCTATATATATCTTCAAAGTCCAGGTTTCCTTTTTGCTCGCAGCCACGTACGACTAATCTGGCCTTGTGCGTACCGTCATCTTAAATCCGAAATACCCATTTGTTAGACAAAATTTTGTGTCCTTTGGCTTCTGACCTGTCAACTAGTACCCAGGTATTATTAAATTTCTCTGTAGTGAATCCATTTCAGACTGTATCGCCTTCTCCCAATTTTGTCTGTCGGTGCCCGTCACTGCATCTTTATACGTAAGAAAAGAACAGTCATAGTCATCATAACTTTTTGATATAAACATTGTCACACAACGACTTAGCTCGTAGTCTTTGGTCCATGCTGGTGGTCTCACTTCTCTTTGTGGTCTGCCACTTGAGGAAGGTGGGTCACATGGATCTTGACTGGAGCTGGAAGAAGGAAGATTAGTAGGCTCCTGAAAAAATAAGTTATTATTAATTTTGTTTTTAATTTCAGGTACTTCAATCTCAATTAATTCTGTTTCTGGTTCTTGAGTAAGTTCTTCGTTTTTCTCAGCAGTAGTATCGCCATAATGCATCTTTTCGATTACTTTTACGTCTCTGCTGATAAAAACATTATTCTTTTCCGGTAGGTAGATTCTAAAACCTTTGGCTTTATTTGCATATCCCAAAAATACTCCTTCTGTCGCTTTGGCTAAGAATTTTCCTTTTCGGTTCTTGTTCATTACAAATGCTCTGTTTCCGAACACGTGTAGGTGGTTTGCCGACGGTGTCCTTCCTACCCACTTCTCGTATGGGGAGTTTCCTTTAAGAGCTTTTGCAGGACTTCTATTTATCAAATAGTTTGCAGTATTCACTGCTTCTGCCCATAGATTGAGCAGTGGTGGCCCAGTGGCATCGGCCGCGACTTACGAGTTGTAGGTCGTAGGTTCGAACCCAGACATGCGCTTTAATTTGTGTAAATTATTTCATCACCACTGCTCTCAAAACGGTGAAGGAAAACATCGTGAGGAAACCGGCATGTCCTAGAACCAAAAAATTCGAAGACATGTGACATCTACCAACCCGCACTGAGCCCGCGTGGTGGATTACGGCCCACTCCCTCTCACAGAGAGGAGGCCTGTGTCCCAGCAGTGGGAACATTATATAGGCTGATGATGATGATGCCCATAGATTTGCAGGAATGTTAGAATCTATCATCAGACATCTTGCTTTATCCATCAGCGATCGATTTTTCCTTTCACTCATGCCATTTTGCTGAGGTGTATAGAGTGCAGATAGTCTTCGGCTTATACCGTTATCTTTTAGAAATTTGTCAAACGCTTTCGACCTATATTCGCCTCCATTGTCAGACTGAAGGTTTTGAATTTTCTTCTTATGAAACAGTTCAACATAGTTTTTATACTCCTTGAATTTTTATATTACTTCGCTCTTATGTTTTAAGAACTAAACACAGCAGTATCTTGTATAGTCGTCAATAAATGTAACGAAATACTTTGATCCAGCCATCGATTCATGCTCAAAAGGGCCACATACGTCACTGTGAATTATCTGGAGCACTTTTTTTTTTTTTTTTTGCGGATGGGAATCATCGAATGACTCCTCCCGCTCTGGGCGGAGCAGAAGGGAGTGTCAGACTCTTACTGACTAAAACCCACCCGTGATCCTTCCTTAGCCCTTTATGATCCGGGCCAGCGGTAACCCTTTCGGACTATCCCGCTGACCCGGCAGGCTTCGGCCCTAAGGGGCCCCTCCTCGATGCTGACATCTCTTTGAGGCGCGCGTGGAACACGTACGCGCCGTCCGGCACGGGCCTGGTCCTGATCGGACGGTGAGCTACCCATTACTCTCCGCCCGCAGGCCCGCGCCTAAGGTGGCCGGGAGTCGTCACGCGGCTCCCGACGCCTGGGGCGTCCCCCGCGGCGGCTGAGACGGGAGGCTCTCTCCCTGAACCGTCCCGCCACCTCCTTCGCTAGCATGACTGCTTCGCAGAAGGAGCTAGGTGACTGCCTCCCACTCCCTCTCGCCCCGGACCATGGCTTGCACCCGGGCCAAACGCGAGAAGTCGCCGTCGCTGCCAATCGCCTCTACGAGGACACGGCGGTGCTCCGCCCAAGCGGGTCAGACCTCCACCGTATGCTCCACCGTGTCCTCTGGGCGATTCTGGCTATCTGAAGCACTTCGGTAGAGATTATTTGTTCATAACTTTGGAATGGTAGAGTGGTAAATTTACCCTTGATACAAGTTTCACAGGTACCCAAAGTTTTTTCTTTAGAGTCGAGTCCTCGCATTATTTTATTTTTAACCATTTCCTTTATGTCTCTTTCATTGACATGACCTAACTTCTTGTGCCATTTCATAATTTCGCTTTCAGCATTTGTCGTTAAATTTGCTGTCTCTTCCGGTTCATCGAATTCAATGAAGTATAGTCCTTTTCTTCTTCTAGCTTTTAAGCTAACTCTTCCGTCTTTTAAGAGACTGGCTTGCTCCTTTTCAAATAAAACTTTAAAGCCATGATCTGTAATTTTGCTTACTGACATCAAGTTGTTTGACAAATCAGGTACATATAATGTGTCAGTTATATTGTGTTTGCAATCGTTTTTAAAGAGTTCAGCTTTTCCTTTCCCTTTAACTTCGGTCGTATGCTTCTCTGAAGCTAGTCTTAGAGTTTCAGATGCAGGGATTAAGTTACAGAGTATACTTTTGTCACTCGTCATATGTGACGTACAGCCACTATCCAGACACTATAAATTGCTTTCAGTTTTCAACGTTCCTGTTGTTAAACAGATATTATGCGTCTCTTCTTGACCTTTAGTTTTATTAGGGTTATTGGGTCTCTTTTTTTTAAACCAACAAGTTTCTGTGGAATGCCCTTTCTTCTTACAATTGTTGCGATATAGTACTCTTTTCTTTGTCTTTACATAGAATGCTTCTGAAGTCTGAGGTTCGCCTGCTTCGCTTTTCCTTCTTGCTTCGTATTCTTCTATGATTTTTACTATTAGGATGTCAGGACTTGGTAGAGCATCTCTCGACTCAATAGCCGTTCTGAAGCTATCGAAATTTGTAGGTAAACTGTATAACATCATAATGCTTAATAATTCTGAATGAATTTTGACATCCATGTCTTCTAATTTACCCACTACGTCCATAAAATTATTGAGATGGTCCCTCGCATCTTCTCCTGTAGTCATTTTCTTCAATACTAGTTGCTTTAATAGCGTAGCTTTTCTCGCGGGCCCTGTACTTTGATATACAGACTTTAGTTTATCCCATACCTCCGTGGATGTTTTACATTCCTTAATTTGTTAAAGTTCTGGTGGAGATATTAGTAGAAGTAGCTCTGACCTTGCCTTTACGTCTTCCTTTAGGAATGCATTCTTTTTTCACCACTAGCGTACTCCCACAGATCGTATCTTATGAGAATCGCCTGTGCTTGTAAGTACCAGGTATCGTAATTCGATTTTGTCAGCGGTTCTATGCTTCTTTGACCTGAGCTCATTTTTAATCTTTTATTTTCTCATTTACTCACGGTTTTGATTATTTTTCTTCCATTTGCCACTTATTATAACCACGCTCTGCTACCACTGATAGAGGGGATTGGCGACTTGAAGAAATAACTAACTCGTTGATTATTAAAACATTGTGTTTTATTGTAAAGAGTAAAAGCATATTTTTACATGACACCGTACATCAATCAGTCGGAATAATTACTTTTAACAAATTCAAACATATGTCATAGACGTTTGTTGATGGACAGCATCACGACTTCCAACAAGTTCCAGTTTGACTGTTAAAGTGATTATGTAGGCAGTGAACAACATAGTAATTAAGTGTTTCGTTTACGCGAACTGTGTTTACTCTTGTTAACTTGTGAGTTAATTCGACGAATGACTTTAAACTTAGGAATATTAAATTTGACATTAGCTATTTGCATTAACTTTTTACTGTGTAATGCTGAGCATTGTGTGTATATTAGTGATACTCATGTCCGCCGTCAATAATACATTGATCTTTGTACTTCGACTTGGATTATCAAGAATTTTGTTGAACATTGTTTTACACTTTGATAAAAAACTGTATGAATTGTTTTTCACTTTGATAAATCGTACATTCCTTTGATTTTGGTGTTAATTGAAGTGCTGCAGCACATGGTACCTACCTACCTGTAATTAGTGAATGAATTCTAGAACATGTTTATTTTAACATCAATTACAACCTCTTGGTGTTCACCTTATAATGCATTGCGAATTAACATATTACTTAATACTGTGAACGTGTGTGACAATTTATCTTACTGAGTTTTTATTTGACAAATTTGTCTTTATGATAGGTGTTGATTTTACTACTTATACTTTTACAAAGTTTTTTATTTGTTATGTTCCAGGATTCTCCTGGCTACATCACTACAAAAAATGGAGCACCTGTTGGAGTCAAGACCGCTATTCAAACTGTTGGAAAGAATGGACCAGCTCTACTGCAAGATGTCAACTACCTCGATGAGATATCTTCATTTGACCGGGAGCGTATTCCAGAGCGTGTTGTACATGCCAAGGGTGTTGGAGCATTTGGGCACTTTGAAGTGACTCATGACATCACAAAGTACTGTGCAGCTAAAATATTTGAAACAGTTGGAAAAGTAACTCCAATTGCTGTGAGGTTCTCCACTGTCGGAGGTGAAAGTGGCTCTGCTGACACAGTCCGTGACCCTAGAGGATTTGCTGTAAAGTTCTACACTGATGATGGTAACTGGGACCTTGTAGGTATCAACACACCCATTTTCTTCATCAGAGATCCAACTTTGTTCCCTAGTTTTATTCATACTCAGAAGAGGAACCCTGTCACTCATCTTAAGGATCCTGATATGTACTGGGACTTCATCACATTGAGGCCGGAGACAGCTCATCAGGTGCTGTACATGTTTGGAGACCGTGGTATTCCTGATGGACACAGGCATATGAATGGATATGGTTCTCACACTTTCAAACTTATTAATGCCCAAGAAGAGGCACACTGGGTGAAATTCCACTACAAGACCAACCAGGGAGTTAAGAACTTGCCTGTTGACAAGGCTGGTGAACTGGCATCTACGGACCCTGACTATTCTATTAGAGACCTTTACAATGCTATTGCCACTGGTGACTTCCCATCATGGACAATGTACATCCAAGTCATGACAATGGCTCAAGCAGAAAGCAGCAAATTTAATCCATTTGACTTGACCAAGGTTTGGCCCCATTCTGACTACCCTCTGATCCAAGTTGGCGAAATGGTTTTAAACAAGAACCCCAATAACTACTTTGCTGAAGTTGAACAGATTGCATTCAGTCCTGCTAACTTGGTGCCAGGCATTGAGCCATCTCCTGACAAGATGTTGCAGGGTCGTTTATTGGCATACGGCGACACTCACCGTCACCGTCTGGGAGCCAACTTTTTGCAGTTCCCAGTAAACTGCCCCTACAACGTCACTGTGGCTAATTACCAGCGGGATGGACCACAAGTTATAAAAAATCAGGACGGAGTCCCCAACTACTTCCCCAACTCATTCTCGGGCCCTCAAGAGAGCCCGCGAGCGCAGCGCCTGCAGCCCAGGTACAACGTTAGCGGTGATGTTGACAGATACGACAGCGGCCAGACTGAGGACAACTTCTCTCAGGCTACAGAACTTTACGAGAACGTGTTTGATGCTGCCGCCAAACAGCGCGCTGTCGATAACATTGTGGGTCACTTGAAGCATGCCGCAGGCTTTATCCAAGAGAGAGCTATTGATATGTTCACTCAAGTTCATCCTGATCTGGGTAACAAGATTGCTGCTGGCTTGGCCACATTCAAGAAATATCATGCCAATTTGTAGTTAAATATTGGGTGCTATTTTATGTTAGATAATAAGCAACTAGATTTTTTTATATTATCTTGTGGGTAAACATGGGTCTTTATTAAGTATGAAGTATGAACATTATGGTATACATATTTCACACAATTCCATTTTAAAATACTTTAAGGTGATTTACACTTAAACTACTGCATAATACAACTGTTGTACTGATTATATTGTTATTTAAAATATACTATTTCGTAAATACAATGCCATGTTGTTTTATTAAATTCCATATTAATCAACATAAATTCACGCCTGCATTCGCCGAAGAGTTAGCACCATAGATTATATAGTCTATTATTGGTGTTAGCACCCACAAATTATATTATTGTCCAAAATTCATATTCCTAATTGTCAATGTCATGTTACTCTTGATAGATAATATCACAGAGTACTTTTTGATAGAGTGAAAGTTATTATGTAAAGACAATTTTATCACTAGGTTATCTATCGAATTTATCATTAAGAAAATTGTGGGCTTAAAGTATTTAATAAATAATTAAGGTACAAAAGTTCAGCAATTACGCTTTAAAAAATCGCACAAATAGAGAAAAGACGATCCCAATCAGAAAATTCCAAACCGGATAAACTAGTGTGACTATTTGACATTCAAATTATTTCGTTGGAGCTGATAGCTAATTTATACTAACTATTTATACAAAAGAATCAATAACATGCTGGGACTGCGATCAAAATTGCAGTGCAGTGTGTTGTTATCAGCACAACAAGAATAAAATATTACATTGCAGTGTAGGTATTGTTTTGTGAGAGACATGTGAGAATGTAGGGGATTCACACAAAATTAAAAAAAACCGGGCAAAAGCGAGTCGGACTCGCGCACCGAGGGTTCCGTACCATCATATGTTTTTAAACTTTCATCGGCGAGGCCTATGTTTATCAGTTCACAGAATTTTAACACTGCACGCTGCGGTGTAGAATATTGCAGTTTTAGGTCTGCGTCATCTCTTGACCGATATTGGAACTAATGTAACTTTTGTTGATGATTTCTGAAAAAGTGTGCTATATAGAGACTTCGTTTTATTTTTCCTGTACCTAATCTTTACATGAACTTCTATCACTATGTGATAGAATAATTTCAGATTTTTCTCTTTGCAAACTTCGGAGATAAGGGATCATTTTTCATCAAAAGTCTATGCGGCCTAAAAAAAAAGAAAAAATGTTTGAGAATGTGCAAACTGCGCTCTTTCATATGATAACCCACATGCCCTAGTAGCTCCACTTCAAATTTCTCAGACCCCCTTTAAGTCCCTGTTGCAAAAAATATACATATATTTTTATTTCTTTCTTATTTGCAAAATAGTTGGGCAAACGTCATCTAAAACTATTCCAAATTTCAAGTTGGTAGCATTCGTACTTCTCGAGATGTCCAGCTGTGACCGACAGACAGACTTAGTCTCACCATAAGGGTTACCATTTTGGTACGGAACCCTAATAAGATGTCACATCAAAGGGAGAACCCAAGTTTTTCAGAGACCTACTAGCCCCGTTACATACGTAGTATCTCTAAGTAGTCTGTGCCCGTTATTAAGGGCCCGCGAAATTCTCCTACGTTGTTTGCAACTGGCAGGCACTGGCAGGTCAGTGTCTGGACTGTCAGGGGGCCTAAAAAGGCCACTTTGGCAGAATCGTAACAGGATAACATAATGGACAGTTAACCGTTAAGTTAATCGTATCAAATCCCATTGGTGAAGCATTTTTCTGTTTTTTTTTGTCTGTGCTGAAATACCAATCGATCCGATTCAAATCCAATCCCAATCTCTTTGATTATACCTACGTAGTGCAGCGAAAAAAAGAAAAACACGGTCTGGCTTCGCCATATTATAATTCATAATGTTATCCTGTTATGATTCTCCAAAGTGGCCTTTTTAGGCCCCCTGACAGTCCAGACACTGACCTGCCAGTGCCTGCCAGTTGCAAACAACGTAGGAGAATTTCGGGGGCTACCTAGCGCATCGCCGCCGCCGTTAAAACGTGTAGGTAAGTATTCTATCGTTATGTAATGACTAAAGTAGGTATGTTGGGGTAAGATCGGCACTGGTATAAGACCGTATGAATCAAATTCGCACCTAATGTGGCAATGTTTTTAATGCAGTAATAAACATTAGTGTTCTCCATCATTATTTTTATTCTGCTACGACGAATATCAGAGCAAAATTTAATTTTGCAGGCAAAGAATTTGTTTCTTACGGTCTTACCCCAGCAACGATCTTACCCAAACATACCTTAAGTGGTTTTGATGTTGGGTATGTGTCCACTAGCTTAACACATATCCACAAATGTCATTTATCGAAAGTTCTGGCAAAGCTATAAAAAATACTTATTTATCGTGAATAACTGAATAGGTAAAGGTAATTACTATTAGCATATAAAATTAGCATGGGCACACTACACAAACCTACTGTTTACATATTGACAGGTTTCAAAGTTTCCCTCTCACGGAGAGGAGGCCTGTGACCCAGGATTTTGAGGTTTTAGATAATAAATGTTCATAATAAAATAAATAATAAATGTTTTATTCAGTATTAAAATTGGTAAAATTATTACATAAAGTCTTAGAAATTATTTACAAAGGTATAATAATGTTAGATGCCTGTACTAGGATAAACCTGTATCACAGGCGGCATGAGCACACTTATTGGTAATTGTAGGACTATAAAATTCTTAACAATATTTAACATGTAGTCTTAAAATAATGACAAAATTTTACTAATTAATTATTTTATACCTAGTTTACTTAAATACTATTTACCTTAAAGATAACAACACAAAATAATAACAAAAAGTCTTCAATCAATCAATCAACTCAGCCTATCGCAGTCCACTGCTGGACATAGGCCTCTCCCAGACTGCGCCACAGCACCCTGTCCTCCGCCTTCCGCATCCAGTCTACCCCAGCCACCTTCTTTAGGTCGTCCGTCCATCTAGCTGGGGGGCGTCCCACACTACGCTTGCCGATACGCGGTCTCCACTCCAGGACTCGTCTGCTCCACCGGCCATCGGTCCTTCGACAGACATGGCCAGCCCACTGCCACTTCAGTTTGCTTACTCTGCAAGCTATGTCGGTAACAGCGGTTCTTTTCCGGATAATTTCATTCCTGATTTTATCCTTTAAAGAGACTCCGAGCATAGCTCGCTCCATAGCGCGCTGAGCGACCTTGAATTTGTGGACCAGCCCGACCGTCAGTGTCCACGTCTCAGCACCGTATGTCATGACGGGCAGGACGCACTGGTTGAAGACCTTAGTCTTCAAACACTGCGGGATAGGCGACGAGAAGACTTGACGGAGTTTTCCAAATGCTGCCCAACCCAACTGGATTCTTCTGTCGGCCTCTTTCTCAAAGTTGTGTCTACCGAGCTGGATGACTTGCCCTAAGTAGACGTAATCCTTCACAACTTCGAGAAGCGACCCTTCGATGTGGATTGGACTCGGCAAGACGTGCGAATTTTACATGACTTTTGTCTTGTCCAAATTAATGCCGAGGCCAACCCGCCGGGAGGCTCCATTTAGGCTGTGCAACATTTGGTCTAGCTGTTCCAGCGACTCTGCCATTATGACGATGTCATCGGCAAACCGAAGATGTGAGATATACTCGCCGTTCACGTTAATACCCTGTCCAGTCCAGTCCAGCGTCTTGAAGACGTCTTCCAAAGCGTTGGTGAACAATTTAGGGGATATTACATCCCCCTGTCTCACCCCCCTGAGCAGTTGGACGGGTCTGGTTTTTTGATCCTGGATCTGGACAGTCATCGTTGCAGCGTCATACAAACATCTCAACACTTCGATGTAGCGCCAGTCAATTCGACATCGTTGCAGAGAGGCCAGAACTGCCCATATTTCGATGGAGTCGAAGGCTTTCTCGTAGGCCACAAATGCCATACACAGCGGCTGATTGTACTCCTCGGTCTTCTGTACAATTTGTCGAACAGTATGAATGTGGTCTACGGGACTGAAGCCTTTTCGAAAACCGGCTTGTTCTGGCGGCTGGAACTCGTCAAGTCTCCTAGCGAGACGGTTCGTGACGACCCTCGAGAACAGCTTGTATACGTGGCTCAGAAGTGAGATGGGTCTATAGTTCTTTAGCAAGGATTTATCACCTTTTTTGAAGAACAGAACCACCGCACCTCTGCTCCACGCCTTGGGCGTTGTACCCTCTTGGATGACGGAATTAAAGAGACTCGCTAGCTCTTTCAGGACTGGAGCCCCGCCTGCTTTAAGGAGCTCTGTCGTTATTCCGTCATCCCCAGGTGCCTTGTTGTTCTTTAGCTGCTCGAGAGCCGCCATAATCTCGCAATGGTCGATATCCGGGATATCCTCCGTGTAGTGGCGTGTTAACTCGGCTCGATGGTCGTCTGCATTATGCCCCGCTGGTTTCCTCGTCCGTGTTGAGTACAGGTGCCCATAAAAATCCTCGACTTCCTCGAGAATCTCGGACTTCGAAGTCACGATTCTGCCATCCGCAGTTTTTAATTTCGTCAGATGGGACCTCCCTAATTGCTGAGCAAACACTTTCGATCCTCGGTTTTGCTCAATCGCGTCTTTAATGTCGCGGGTGTTGGAGCACCGAAGGTCGCGTCGCATCAGCTTCCTAATTTTTAGGTTTAAGGCCCTCTTATCTGACGAAGACGGCTGCATAGATGGCAACTCTCGCCTTTCCCTCATAAGTCCGAGAGTTTCCGAGGAAAGTTTGGACACCTTACTTTTTCGCCGTGACGGGAAAAGTCTGCGGGACACGTCGCGTAGTGCTTTGACCACCTCGTCAGCTTTCTCGTCAATATTACCCATGGTTTCCAACAGGGTGAATCGATTTTGAAGTTCCAGTTGGAACTTTTCGGATCCTAGAGCGGCTTGGAGCTGCGTAGGTCGGAGTGTAGGCCCCATCATGCGGAGTCTCTCAACTCTGAAATTGATATTTAAAGTGCCTCGGACAAGTCTGTGATCGCTTCCGGTATTAAACCTACTAATCACGGAGACATCTCTAAATATATGCTTTCTATCCGTCATGATGAAGTCTATCTCGTTCCTTGTCACGTTATCGGGGCTTTGCCAGGTCCACTTCCTTTGGGGTTTCTTTTCGAAAAACGAATTCATTAAGAAGAGCCCCTGCGACTCCAAAAAGTTGACCAGCATTTGCCCCCTGTGATTCCTGCGCCCCAAACCGAACGGTCCGACTTTCGATTCACCGCGTTCTTGTAATCCCACTTTGGCATTGAAGTCCCCCATAACTACGTTGTAGTGGGCCTTTATCGTACTGTGCATTGCCTTGGCAATATCCTCGTACATGGCCTCGGCTGTCTCGTCAGAGCATGTCGAAGTCGGCGCATATACCTGTATCACTTTCAGGTAGTACCTGTCAGTGAGTTTCAGTACAAGGTACGCTACCCGTGTCGATACACTGCTGATTTCCACAACGCTGCTAGTGAGTTCCTTGTTGACTAGAAAGCCGACCCCGCCTTGGGACAGGCGATCACCTTCGCGGAAGCAGAATAGGTGGCCTGACTCCAGGGTTATCGTGTCCTCCCCCTGTCTTCGGACTTCAGATAACCCCAGTATATGCCAGTTAATGCGGCCTAACTCTACCTCAAGCTCGGCAAGGTGATGGTCCAGCCTCATCGAACGTCCATTATACGTAGCCATATATAACCGTCGTTGGTAGCCTGCCGTAACCCGGGGATTCTTCGCACCCCCCGTCCCGCCGTTACCGTGACCGCTACCTTGACCAGGAATAGCGGGACCACCGGGAACTGGGGGCCGTTGTTTTGGCACTTTATTCATGTGGGAGGTTTAATGCCCGTAGTCACCACGCTGGGCATGCGGGTTAGTGACCGCAGAGCCAAACCTTTCGCAGCGACGACGCTGCTGCCCGTCATCGTTCTGGAGGATTTAGGTTGGCTTATGGGATGGTTATACCGCCATCGGTCGGTCGCCGGCGCCTCGTCTGTCAGTGGCAGGGTGTACCGCGCGCAGGTTGACGTTTGGGGAGTCCGGCTGTTATGTGCTCCCCCTTACACCCCACAAAAAGTCTTATTGTATACGAATAATTGAGTCAGCGTAAAATAGTTTCTTGCACTTCAAAACTTAGCTAAACACAAATGATATGATTTTGCGTCAGCAGAAATTGGTAAGTGGGTTAAAGTCATTGTTGCACAAAATTAAATTACGTTCGAGGCAATGTGTTTATTCGATTTTTATTGCGGGCGACTTATGTGCTTCAACATCAACAAAATCGAGGGTTTGTATGTCAGTGCAGTGTTTTGTTGAGTCAGCAGCAGGAAGTAAACCCGGAAGTCTGGCCTTGACAGGTTCACTGTCCAGGCTCCAGAGTGGGAATGGTCCATAAGTCCAGTTATGTTTATTTCATACCCTTTAGAAAAAAAATATCGACTTTTTCCCTATATCCCAGCACTTTTTATAATCCTTATGATGTGTCCTGCCAAGTCCGCATTAAATACGAGACTTTCTCCTTACGTCCACAGTATCAGATGACTTAGAAATTGTACGGGCGAACATACCACATACGGTCTGTGGACTGATATGGAAGTCTCTCTACAGACCATCATGTGGTCTGTGGACAGTGAACCTGTTAAGTATGACGTTCTAGGCGCCCTCGTAGTCGATAGAGTTGATGTACCTGTATTCCGCTATTTTCCTAGCAGGGCACTCAGCATCTCCCGTTTTGTGGTTATTGGGCTTTTTAAAGCGTGAGCAAGTTGCACATTTTGGTGTGTCAGCTTTCTTTGCGCACTCTGACATCGAGTGTCCTTCTTCACCGCAGTGACCACACGTAGATTTTAGCTCTCTGCATGTTTTTGCTGCATGACCATATTGTTGGCATTTGTAGCATCTGGTGACCAAGGTGAAGTCCCTGACAGGGCATGACGTCCAATTTATAAAAAGCCTTGATTGGGATAATAGGGCTTTACGTATATTGGCTGTAACTTCAATGACGTAGTTACAGGTCGACGCATCTTTATTTACAGATTTGTGGCTTAATTTAACCACGCTCAAAAAGGACTCCATAGGCATTGCTGGAAACTTATCGGCTACGTTCTGTTCATAAATGCACCTGAAGACTTCAGTTTCAGCTAAAGTAGTCGGCACACCTACAACCACGATCCGAGGTTTGCGCTTGTATGGTTCGTCGGCGGTAAGTCCGGATGTAGATTGCTCAACTGCGTGCTTGAGCTTGTCAGCATCACATTTCGTCTCTGTACTAATAATAACGCCTCCATTTTTGGTCTTTCGGACACCACGTACATGCAGCTTCATTTTATCAGGGCGAATGATTTTTTGCACGAGGTCTTTTGTTTCATCACTGGACTTTAATTTATCGTTGGGATAAATAGCTACAGAGCTTAAATTGTTCGGTCGAACGAAATCATTTGCTCCCTTCTTCACCATATCGGCAAACGAAACATTTCCTGCAGAACCAGAGTCCTTAATCGTCTGCTTGAGCTCCGAAATATGTTCCGTCAGGTCGCGCTTTTCCTGAAGGGCATCAACCGCGTTATACGCGTGAATGGCTTTCTGCTTCAGCGACTGGTATAGAACTGCCATTTGTGAGGTTCCAGATCCTACTTTACGGCACAGGGTAGAAATTTTCAGTTTCTGCTCCGAGTTGAGTTTGCCATCCGCGGCAATAGAGCAAATTTCATTTAAGTGCTGTTCGATGGCTGACATCCATTTTTGAATCTCGGGCGTTGAAATAACGTCAACCGTGACCGACTCAAGGGCTGGGTTTCGCGTCGTCGTCTTCGACGGGGAGGTCGAGGGGTGCCCTGGCCCTCTTGGGTTAAAGGGGCTGTTATCCATTTTGTATTTTGACGAGTTCAATAATTCGTGTCCATTATACACTGAAATTACACACTAAGCAAAGTTACAGTTGCATTACGTCGGTAATGCACTAAAGGAGGTCACTACTATTTAACTAGGTAATTATTAAATATTGCTAACGAGCACGTCTGTACACTGCGAATGACCACGATAAAATCAGATATTTTGGACTAAGAATAACAATCTCTTGTTGAAACAAAATTACAGTTAACAGATAAGTATGACCCAGGATTATGAGGTTTTAGATACTTTTGACTAAGAATAACAATCTCTTGTTGAAACAAAATTACAGTTAACAGATAAGTATGACCCAGGATTATGAGGTTTTAGATACTTTTGACTAAGAATAACAATCTCTTGTTGAAACAAAATTACAGTTAACAGATAAGTATTATGTTGGATTTAATTGACCTTCGCTGTATTCATTAGGTAGGTATCTACGTATACCTACCTACTTATTTTTATTGTGTTTCATTATCATTATTACGAAAAGCGATAAAACTAAGTAATTGAAGTGAGTGTTAATTTTTTTTTGATATCAGCTAACAACGTCTGGACTCATTAAGAGTAAACTAGTCGCGGACTTGAACTCACTGGTGGTCATGGCCAAAAAGCACGCTATCTCACCTGGCTTCGTGTCCGACCGAGCTAGTATCAGTGATGAGCAGTTAGACGCTAGTCTACAGCTACACGAACAAAGTCTAGTTCTCACGCACAGAAACATCGTTCCGAACTGATAGGTGCGTAAAAAAAATCCAAAAGTGCTTCGGAAAATCGTGTTTTATGAAAAATGCACTGCACAAATCAATTACAAATAAAGTTTATTGAACGCTTCGATAACTGAGCTTGGTCGGTACGGACTTGGTTTTGAATATTTTACAGGTCTTTTATTACTTATTAGTACCCAAATACACGTTAAAAATAGCAAGAAAAACGCGTAGGTCAGAATGACGGGTGTATTGTTGTAGAACTGAATCTGTTATATATGAAAGGAATGTACCAGCAATGTACTTTTTATTACATTCATTATTAGAATTCACCCGTCATTCTGACTGTCAGGACTGCGGCTCACTTGATTATTATAATTGTTCTTGTTTTTTGGAGGTACATTGAATTTCATTAAAGTTACATTCAAGTACATTGCTGGTACATTCCTTTCATATAATTATAACATATTCATTTCTATAACAATACAGCCGTCATTCTGACCTACACAGAAAAACGAATCTTTTTTGGCTCATAACTTTTTAATGGCTTTTTATTTTACTATTCTGTTTCCGTACAGACAAAATTAATAATAGGTAAGTCAAAACGCACAATGTCAAACAGTAGAGTAATACTCTCCCGAAATTTGTATGGAAAAAATATCGACTAGTGGCACCTTAAACAGAGCCCGTGTTTGTAGGTCTAGATAATTATACCTACTGGGGAATGACGTCACCACTCTATCACTAAGCATGCATTAGCAATCAGAAACACTTTTTACAGCACCCTAATTGCGTGAAAGTCTGACAACCAGTCTTACCAAGGGGTATCGTATTACCCAGTACCTAACTGGGTTGTGGAAGTCAGATAGGCAGTCGGTCCAAGTAAAATACTGGTATTCAGCTGCATCCGGTTACACTGGAAGCCGACCCCAACATAGTTGGGAAAAGGCTAGGCAGATGACGAATTGCGTAATACACTATTAATCTCAACCACACCAACATTTTAAAGGATATTGCTAATCCGTTGCTTCATATTATGTTCGAAAAATGTGTCTGTCAAAATGAAAATCAAAGCCATTCCTACTGTTAGTAGGTACTGTAGAGGCTTTATGTGAAGCACTACGTTTAGTATGACAGGCTGGTTATAATTGTATGATTATTCCATTCCAACATTCAAACAATTTTATGTCAGAGATCTTAAGATGGTTTTTTTGATATAAGACGTCATTAATTCATATATTTTCTGTAAAGCTGTAAAGTACTTTTCCAATACAATAATTTCAAGTCTACGGTGTTTTAATTATAAAGTAGAAACTGTAGAGGTCCAAGACACTCAGCTTAAGTTGAAACCAACTTTGCTAACGGGGCATAGCCTTTGCAAAGTGTGTTGAGTTGACACAATTGGTTCAGCTTATGTTTGAGCACCCACAGTTTTGTTGTTGATGTTTCATTGAGTTGTTATTAGATGATGATGGAGTGAATTTTGAATTTTCCCTCTGGAGTATGGGCATGTGTTAGACTTTTTAAATGAACCCTGGCCTCTTAAACTTTTCCCTCCCTCTGGCTCATACCGTCCGATGGGGTAAAAGAGTTTGATGTTAAGATCATTTAATTTTTTTTTAAGCCTCATCTAGGCCGATGTGAACTTTCACATCAATTGTTTTCCTAGGAGGCCTGGTCGCATCTTTTTCGTTGGTTTTGTTGGGACGAGGTTCAGGCATGACGACGTTGGTTTGTTTTAGTGCACATTGGCACTTATAAATTGTAAATTTACCTGACACTTGTCGAAGAGTCAGATATGCGGTTCGTTCGTCCTGACTTTAACCTTTCTCTTGCAGGAGATGGTCTCACCTTGTCTAATTCCAACGTTAGGTCATTTTTCTGTATAGGATTAGGTAGGAAGAGTTTGAATGTTCGAATGGTATGAATAAAAGTCTTGTTTGGTGTTTGAGTTATGCCAATACTTTTATTCAAGGGTGGGCGTAGCTGATGTAGAGGCTTTATGTGAAGCACTACGTTTAGTATGACAGGCTGGTTATAATTGTATGATTATTCCATTCCAACATTCAAACAATTTTATGTCAGAGATCTTAAGATGGTTTTTTTGATATAAGACGTCATTAATTCATATATTTTCTGTAAAGCTGTAAAGTACTTTTCCAATACAATAATTTCAAGTCTACGGTGTTTTAATTATAAAGTAGAAACCGTAGAGGTCCAGTGCAGACCTCTACAGTACCTACTGTAGTGTCTTATGTGTTCCGGCCTTTAGCAGAAAGGTCTGGCTAGATATAATATTCCATTCGAAACTCAAGCGTGTGTCAAATATTTTAATATTGTGTTTTTTTTCTAGAGAGTCGTTGATATATTTGCCTTGGAGCTGTAAAGTTCTCTTTTAACAATATAATAATTCCAAGTCTAACGTGTTTTTACTTGTGTACCTCTCGGAGGTACTACAGAGGACCCCTCAGGACCTCTATATTTGGTGGAGCGCCTAAGCACCCGAACGACTAATCGTTTACGTGATTGAGCTGAGTGTCTGTCACCCCCCCTGTAGGAGTGACCACAGTTTTCAAAAACATCATCCTCCCATAACTCGCATTATCATTATCTGGAGTACGTTCATTCTATCCCAGCCTATTCGAATTTGGAAAACATTGATGGCGACGATATGTTCACTCCCTCAGGCCTCTTGGAGTTGCGAGGCAAGGCACCTCACACTCCCGGCCGCTTCGAGCTGAAGGCATTGCACGTCACAGGCCTCAGAGCTGTGAGGCACGGCACCTCACACTCCCGGCCGCGTCCGATGTTTTTTTCCCAGCATATGAAAGAAACACAAAAAAACACAAATGTTAATAACTTTTATCATACTGATAACTAGAATAATGTCATAATAATAATAATGTTTACATCTAACTGACATATTTACAATGATATGACAAATGTCGATCAAAGATAATAAAAATTTACTTATATCCTGACATGAAAAGGTTTTAATCTATTTACATGTACAATATCTCTGAACCTCCTGTTATTTAACGTTTTAATAACATAATTTATATTAGATATACGGCTTACTATTTGACCTACACAATTTTATGCTCTTATCGGTTATTCGCCTAGTGACAGAACTTTGCTTACGGGGCATAGCCTTCGCAAAGTGTGTTGAGTTGACACAATTGGTTCAGCTTATGTTTGAGCACCCACAGTTTTGTTGATGTTGATGTTTCATGGAGTTATTATTTGATGAGGACGGAGTGAATCTTGAATTTTCCCTCTGGAGTATGGGCATATGTTAAACTTTTAAATGAACCCTGGCCTCTTAATCTTTTCCCTCCCTCTGGCTCATACCCTCCGATGAGGTAAAAGAGTTTGAAGTTAAGATCATTTAATTATTTTTTTAAGCCCCTTTAGGACCCTGGCCTCTTAATCTTTTCCCTCCCTCTAGCTCATACCGTCCGATGAGGTAAAAGAGTTTGAAGTTAAGATCATTTAATTTTTTTTTTAAGCCTCATCTAAGCCGATGTGAACTTTCACATCATTTGTTTTCCTAGGAGGCCATGTCGCATCTTTTCCGCCAGTTTTGGCGCGACAAGGTTCAGGCATGACGACGTTAGTTTGTGTTTGTGCACATTGGCACTTATAAAATGTTAACTTACCTGGCACTTATCGAATACGCGGTTCGTTTGTCCTGACTTTAACCTTTCTCTTGCAGGAGATGGACCTCACCCTGTTTATTTCTGGCGTTAGGTAATTTTTCCTGAATGCCTGAATGTTCGAATGGTGTGAACATAATTCATCATTATGAACAACTTTTACTATGGGACCAAACCTGAAATCGCAAAAAAAAAATCAGCTGTTCCCTACATTTATATTTGTTTAACTGGTCAAAATGTAGGGAACAGCTGATTTTTTTTTCGCGATTTCAGGTTTGGTCCCATAGTAAAAGTTGTTCATAATGATGAGTACAATGACCTCTTAAGAGGTTGTTAATGCTTTACCAATAACCCTGTATATTCAAAAAATGTCTGCTCAACAATGTAAAAATAACGCAGTGAATGTTGTTGAACTGTCAAAATGAAACCCATTGCTACTGATGGTGTGTTACGTACGCAATTACCCCGCTGAAAAAGGGGAGATAACGGCTGATATGTAGGTTGGTAGCTACCTACCTACATATCAGCTGTTATCTCCCCTTAGCTAGTAGGTAGGTATGGAAGAGGAAAACATACTGCACTGGCTTCAAATAAGTTGGGATACCTACGTAAGGACAGGAAGATGATGTAAAGACGCCAGCAAATCAAAGCCAGTACAATCTCTCAAATTTCTTGAATAGGTTTTCAACATTATCGCTAAAGCCTAAGGTTTAAGAAAATTTGACAGTTTAGGGTGTCATCATGCTGATGATTGATGTGCTGGCGTCTGTACCTAATCAGTCTAACTTGCCTTTTAGACAACTCATGCATCAGAAGTATGGTTGATAATGGAATTATAGGTAGGTTAGTTCATGAAAATAAATAAAAATCATGAAAATAAATAAAAATAAAAAACTTTACAAAAAATAAAACAATTTGACTTCCAAAAAAGACACTGCAAAGTGAAAAATAACTTTAATTTCGGAAGTCGGTGGCAAACAACGAAAATGCGAACCCAACGACACCGACTTCCGAAATTAATGTTATTTTTGGAAGTCTGTTGTTTTATTTTTCACTTTTAAGTTGTACCTACCCCACACAAATTCGTATAACACTACTTGCTATGTAAATATCAGTGACAGGAAGTTATTATAACATCATCAAAATAAACTAAGTGGCAAAAATACACATTATTGAAGCTAACTCAAAAACTTCCCAAACAAAGTTCATAAAATAGTAGATTGTTATACAAGGGTCGAAATGAATCAATTCCAAAAGAAAAGGGAATCGATAACTTTCACCCGTGTTAAACACTCTACTTTTCATTTCGAATATAAGGAAAGTAAAAAATAGTAGTTTTACTAAAATATTTATTGATATTAATAACATGAATAGTACCAATTTATTAGTCTTTTTTAAATTTGAAGTATGAACACACCGCGTCACCGCCACATGAGTAGATTCTGTGTCACCGCCGCGGGCCGTCCCGCTTACCATCAAAATAAACTAAGTGGCAAAAATACACATTATTGAAGCTAACTCAAACACTTCCCAACCAAAGTTAATACAAATTTATATGGATCATTTCCTCCCCATTTCCTTCCACATTTCCTTATACTGTGCCTTCTCTGTCCAGTCGGTCAGGAACGAGTCTAAATCGTCACGCCAGCGTTTCTTAGGCCTGCCTCGGTGGCGACGCCCGTCTTCAGGCACCCACTGTGTGACGATCTTAGCCCATCTGTCTGGATACATCCTATAAGTGTGACCCGCCCAGTCCCACTTCAGCCTCGCAATCTTGCCGCCAACATCGGCGATACCTGTCTTGGAGCGTATTGTGGTGTTGCGAATTTGGTGGGTGAGTTTAATCTTTAAGATACTACGCTCATTCGCTCTTTGGCAAACCTTGAGTTTGGACTTCTGAGCCTCTGTCAAAGACCAAGTCTGGGCGCCATACGTTAGGATAGGCAGGATACACATGTCGATGAGCTTACGCTTTAGTGAAATAGGAAGGTCGCCTTTCATTAGCGACTTCATGGACCAGTAGCTCTTCCAAGCATTTTCGACTCGACGGTCGATCTCTTGGAGGAGGCCTTTGCCCAGCAGTGGGACAGAACAGGCTAAACAAAAAAAAAAAAAATGGATCACCCCTGAGGCATACGCATACCCTATACATTTAAAAAATTGCCGGAGATATCGCGTAACATACCTACATACTTACAAAAACAATTTCGTGTACTTACTTGAATTCTTACCAGTAATGTTGGTTTAAAAACCAAACTACTGAACCGATTTTGATGAAATTTCTATGGGACGATCTGGAAGTATATCCTTTCAAATAAAGAATTTTGCAAATCGGCTTATACAAAAAACGGAGTTCTGAGGTAATAAACATTAAAAAAAATATTGGACCGAATTGAAAACCTCCTTTTTTTGAAGTCGGTTAATAAAGTACATTTCATGTAGGTAGGTACACTGGTTGGAGTTACGCATTTTAAAATCGATAAGTATGTATTGTTTTCACCATAATAATATGTTTCCACCAACTGCAGGTAATAATTATTACCTAGCTCCGGATAAAACATGTCGTGTTACTAATATGACTCTCGTAATCCTAGCGAGTTCTACATCAGTTTAAATTAGCATACATAGGTACTTTCCGTTTGTTTCGCTTATTAAAAACAAAAAGAAAAGTTAAATAACTATAAATGTAGTCTTTATTTTTAATAGTTACAAATAAGGTAAAGTTCTTCAGCAAGTGCATACTCGCCGTGTTTATGTACGGAGGCGTTGAGACCATGCTTTTTAATTAGGTAAATGAGAGCACCCCTAGTCTGCTATTTTTATAAATTCGTCATTCCAACACGATCCCACTACCACCATCCCATTGTCATTTTGCTAAAAGTTCGTAATCTGCTAAATTCATAATGGTTGATCATTGGTCGGTCAATGTCACAGAAATTATAAGATATTCGTAACGAATTAAAAGCAATGACTGCACAATGACGTTCTATTGGTAGGTCATTGACCAAAGGAACTGTCAAAATTTTTGCAGATTACCGCGTAAGTCAGTAATTCATTTTTCATTAGGTATGTACGAGATTACCATTCTATGCCATTTCTTTCAATGAAGTGTCAGTGGTTGACCATTGGAAAGTCATAATGACGCCATTATATTAGTAGATTACCAAACTTGTCAAAATCAACAATAAATTATGAAATCAATGTTATACCATTCTGACACTATTGTAATAGCAGACTTGAGGCCCAGGATAGCATTTTACATGAATTTGTTCCCCTTCATATACTGCCACATCTTGTGTAAGGTAGGACGCCCTCAGACTAGGTGGAGCGACGATCTTCGCAGGATGGCTGGTCGCAGCTGGATCAGAGTTGCCGAAAATCGAGTTGAATGGCGTGGAATAGGAGAGGCCTATTATATGTTCGGTAGTGGACTGCATCAGGCTGATGATGGAGGTAAAGTCCCAAATTAAACAGCCAATTAACGGCTAGACGCTAATTTAATGAGGCTACGATCATTATTCAATTACTTAATAAAATCACACTTTGTACCGGTAGGTAGGTACCTGCATAATGATGTCGTTATGCTATCCATTACTAACGTAAACCAGAATGTTCTATATAATGATGATAATGAATGACTATAATATCTACCTTCTAGACTTGTACTATTATGTATTCTGTGCTACTAGTAGATACTCAAGGTAACCCGCGAAATTCATATTTCCTTATGTACAGTCAACAAAAGAGACAAGTATGCAGGATCGTCGGATATAGGTAGTTGAAGTTTAGTAAGAAACCGATGGATGTTGCCGACTGAAATTTAATTTGATAAATGAGCTGTTTGTTTTCTATTAATAAAATAAATTTTATTCGAGAGCATCCATCGGTTTCTTACTAAACTTCAACTATACAGGGTTATAGGTAAAACATTAGGTAACAACCTTTTAAGAGGTCACTGTACTCATCATTATGAACAACTTTTTCAGGATTGGTCCCATAGTAAAAGTTGTTCATAATGATGAGTACAATAATGTTTTACCAATAACCCTGTATATCCGACGATCCTGCATACTTATCTCTTTTGTTGTCTGTACGTTTCTTGCAGTTTGCAATTCAGTGTCAGGTTGTTTGCATGTTCAACAAAATATATTATGCTCATTAAAATCATCTACTATAACGCCTTGAAAGTTCGGTAGGCCTTGGTGTGGGATGCAACCTGTGTCGACACCATCGTGCCATCCCATCTTCCTAGCACAGTGGGCTGTGCTGGGGCGGCAGCAGTAAACTTCCAAACCTAGGGCCTTCGGGTCCGAGTGCTCATCGAATATTTCGAGACATCGCTAAGCGGTTGGTTGACTCTTCACGTGACCAGACGGCTTGCCTATTTTTAGCCCAAAGAATCGGCATTACCATCCAACGTGGTAATGCTACCAGCCTTTTGGGCACCTCCCATTGACAGCGATGCAGACGAATTTTTTAATGCCCAATCAGCTCCTCCCTTTCCTTTTATTTTTAATTATATACTTGTATATATGGTCTGTGTGGTGTCGGACTTAAAGAATACCACCACCCCTTACTTCCCGTGGGTGTCGTAAAAGGCGACTAAGGGTCGTACCGGAGAATGGGCAGCAGCGTTCTCTATGTATTCCACCATCATACCATACTGCGATCGCCAACCCGCCTGCCAAGCGTGGCGATTATGGCAAACCCTCCCAAAATTGGGGGAGGCCTATGTCCAGCAGTGGACGTCTATCGGCTGAAACGACGATATATAATATACGTATATATCATAGATGCGTGATATACATATATATATATTTCAGTGTTAGCTTGTAAATTGTTAATAGTGTCGTCGTTGTGAATAAATTAAACTCTATAACTCTCTCAAAGTTAGAATTGACCACGGATATTGACTTAAATTGTCACGATGTAATGCAATAGTCATTCAAAAGGATATTTTAAACTTGAGAGAGTTGCATTGAAGGGTCATAATTCTGTAATATTTTAATCACAGAATTATCATTCAATAATTTTTTTTCAGCTGCATCCAGTTAGACTGGAAGCCGACCCCAACATTGTTGGGAAAAGGCTAGGCAGATGACTAATTCTGTAATATTTTAATCAACATAGATACTCACATGCACATTGCAAAAAAAATTAAGTAATTTGAATTTCGCGGGTTTCCCTGGCGCTTGTGTGCTGGGCGTTACATTGTTACCTTTGATTACATAATGCTATATAGAGGCGTTACATTGTTACCTTTGATTACATAATGTTATATAATCAAAGGTTGTTACGTACAGTCATCAACGAAATTAGATTACACTATCGTTTTTTAACAGATAGGGTAGACAAACCATTTATTTAATAAATCATCATCAACATTCTCAGCTGAATAAAGTCCATAGTCAGATACAGGGAAATACAGTTTTACAATCCATAGAACTGCAGAACTCATAGTTTGTAATGAATGGCCGATGGGAAATTCAGGGGCCTAATTCACTATGCCCTCTCAATAATTCCTTACCTCGAAACCACGCCAATTCCTTAGGTAATCACGCCAACTTCGCGCGGTTTCATTGTGTCACAGAGAATACGTCATGCACGAATTAATCGACTCTTGTCGCCAACACAAAATACAGATAGTACAGAAGTCAATCTACGTACAAAGTGCGCTAGAGCAACGCACACATAAAAACCGCTCACGGACACGTTATCTCGGACGGATTGGGAGTAGTGCGAGCGCGAGTGGCATCCGCTTGAGACACGCGTCTGTGAAGTGCAAAAATGGAGCAACAAAAAATGGTTATCTAGTTAAGCTCGATTTATATGTATAATAGTTTCCTATTTTGAATCAGTATAAACGAAGTAACTTTTTTGTAAGGTAAATTCACGCCACCAACTATTACGTTAAAGTTGAAAACATGATTTTTTGTTTCTATAGATATTGTGTTGTTTTTAGTGTCATTTGTTAGGTTTAGGCTTTGAGTATTAAACCAACCGGAGACGCCACGAGTACTAATATCTATGCAAATAAGTCTGTCACTTTCATCGCGGGGGACGAGGGAACGCACACAAGTAGTAATAATACACTAATGCAATTCGATCGCGTTGTTACGCACGCATACAAAACAAAAAACAAACACAAGCATAAACTATACGCACACATTTATATAACCGCTATGACCGGCGGTCTCGTACTTTTGGCAGCGGGGATCGCCTGACAATGGCGCCTCCATTTGGTTTAATACTCAAAGGGTTTAGGTCTAAAACAGAAAGGGCAAAATAAATTGTGTAAATAGGGTAATCCGTTTTGAAGTCATTAGGGATTTTCGATAGTGAAAATTGACAAATGAATATAATATGTTTTTGTTCTGTAAACTTTTTGTATTGTAATACTATGTTTATGTTTATTGTTTGGTTGTTTATGTTTATTGTAGAATATGCTCAACAATAAATCAAACAACTAGATACGAGTGCCACTACCACGATAGTTTTTTGTGCATAAGCCAAAGTTGAAGACCCCAGCGCGACCGCCGAGCGTAGGTATGAAAAGTGAAGTAAGTACCTACATACCTTCTGTACTATCTGTATTTTGTGTCGCCAACGTGTGTGTGTGTAGATGGAATACCTACCTATTATCTAGAAGCCGTATCATCTGGTAGATAAGGTAGGTATAAACGTTTGTTCACTTGATTATGTGATTAGTGTAGTGTTATTTTTAATGTTATGCAGCTTGCTAGTGCAAAACACTTCTACTTTTTAACCGACTTCAAAAAAGGAGGAGGTTCTCAATTCGACTGTATTTTTTTGGACGTGATATCTCCTGAAATTGTATATCGATTTCAAAAAATGTTTCTTAATGGATAAGGTATGCCTCAGGGGTGGTCCCAGTGGCGTATTTACCATAGGGCCAAAAGGGCCATGGCCCGGGGCGGGAGCCTGCGAGGAGCGGTGCAAGCCGCACCTCACGCTCAGCTTTGTGTGCCTTTCTAGTCATGAAGAAATTTAAACTAAAACTCGGTTGTTAGTTTGATAGACATCAAGACGCGGGGCTATCATCTGGCGGCGGCGGCGCGGCGGTGGCGTGTCCGTCGGACTCCGTCGCGACTCAGGACTAGTCCGCACGGAACTATAGTCCGCGCGGAACTAGTTGGCCGCGCCTTAGTTATGTGAGCGGTGGGACGGAGGGTCGGGGGCGCTTGCCGTCATTAATCTAATTTTCGTTGCGAACAGTAGGCAATCCGACGCCTCACCCCTGAACCTAAGACGCGGCCAACTATAGTCCCCGCGGAACTAGTTGGCCGGACGCGGACTATAGTCGGGATGTTTCGACGTTGCGTCTCGTGTCGTTTTTGTTCATATCCACGGGCGAGAGCGGGTGAGGCGCAGGGCGGTGCAGGCGGAGGTACGGTCGCGTGCCGATGCCGCTGTACCAACATACCTACTTATAAGCTAGGTAGCATGCATAGATATATGAAAGGAGATAATTATGCCCCGATAGTTGAAAATGTACCAAAACCCAATGTCGCTAGGTTGGCCCCACCACCGCGCCACTACTACACATGTAGTTCAGTAAAAGCAATTAGATACAAAGTCACGCACACTATCAAAACACAGCGCTCATTTACCATGCACCGTACGTCTATAGCTATCGTTGTGCTGTGCAAAAGCCATTTATTTTACATATGCGCTAGGGATTGACTAAATCGGAAAGTTATCGATTCTTCCGTTCATTATTATATTTAAAAAAAAATAGGGTCATGAAATAAAGTAAATAAAATACAATATGTCCAGAACTTTATTAATCAATAAATCAACAAAATAAAAATTATGGAAAAAAAAATAATAATAAGATTATTTTAATCTTCTCCAGGGTCTACCAACCGGATTGAAACGTTACCTTTCAGGTCTTCTATAAACCGGTTTAAAACGGTTGATAAATTGAAAAATTAACTACAATAGGAATATATTCGTTGGGCAATCGACATTGTTGTTGTTGTTCGATAGCCTACGTTAGGCCGCTATCCCACTGGCGTTTTACGAGCGTCGGCGTCTCTCGAACGTCTGCGCAGCGTCAACGTTGCGCAGACACGACGTTGACGTCGCGTCGTCGCGTGACAAGCATTAATGTCCGCTGAACGCGACATCAATGTCGCGTCTGCGCGCAAATGGCCGCCGGCCGTAGCCCCCGCCCGTACCCACACGGACAAAGCAGGACGAGAGACGCCGACGCTCTTAAAACGCCAGTGGGATAGCGGCCTTAGTGGATCTTCTCAACCACATCACTATCTCGCCGCAAGACACAGCGGCTGAACTAAGCGACGCTCCGCAAAAATAAATTATCGTTTTGTAATTTTTACATTGCTTGTCCAGTCACTTAGCGACATACTTTGGTAGTGGATAAGGAGCAATGTAGGTATTCTTGCTGCAAAAATATTACAGCCGCATATTTGAAAACAAAAATAACGTAGTAAAAGCAAGAAATATTTTACGATTTGTTGTTTTTCATGATTTTAAAGACAAATACAGTACCTAAAATACTTTTACAAAAATATGGTAAGTGATTCCATGAGATACGAAGTATTTATTTTGACTTCGGTTTTTCCAGGAAACACCTGAACAACTCGGCATTTTTATATTTTATCACGATCACGGTCAAAATAGCACTAGTTCGCGGAGACGGCCATTTGCCTAGTACAGGCCCTTGCTGCTCATGGCGCATGGACACAGACACGCCCCATGCTCCTGTTTTTTACATTTCTATGGTAGCATGCGACCACGGGAAGGCATTGTAGAGGCTTTATGTGTAGCACTACGTTTTATTAAGACAGGCTGGTTATAATTGTATCGATGTTCCATTCGAAGATTCAAACGAATGTGTCAAATATAATATTATACTATGGCGTTTTCGGTTCGATGAATAAGATTCGTATTTTTAGCTTAAGGCTGTAAAGTCGTTTTATCAATATAATAATTACAAGTCTAACGTGTTCTTATTTGTGTACCTCTCATAGGTACTATAGAGGACCCCTCAGGATCTCTACAGTACTTTCTTGTTTCATCCTTTTCAGCGGTCGGGTTTTACTCTTAAACTTTTTTTCATACTTTTCAGAGCGTGCTTTTTCAGTAGATAGTCGGGTTTTAGTTTTTGAACTTATTTTTTCGCTTTTTTCTGTTAATTTATGGGGCGGGAAACCTTAGAGGCCCAGGACGCCGAATCTTAAAATATGCCACTAGGTAGTTCCAAATAAATTTTATTTACTTTGCTTGGGTAGTTTTTGAGTTAGCTTCAATAATACGTATTTTTGCCACTTAGTTTATATTGATGATGTTATAATGACTTCCTGTCGCTGATAGTTACATAGCAAGTAGTGTTACTTATACGAATTAGTGTGAGGTAAGTACAAATAAAAGTAAAAAAAAATTTTTTTTCCAAAAAAGACACTACAAAGTGAAAAAAAAACAAAGTTTAAACACTAAAACCCGACTAAAGGATGACTAAAGGATGAAACAAGAAAGTACCTTCCCTAGTCGCATGCCGCTGTACTAACATACTTACATAAACGCACATAAGCGTTTTGTTCTCCAATAATAATTATAAAAACAGTTTTAAATTTAGCACACATTTAATAAAAAGAAAGAAAGAAAATATCTACTTTTATTTGCGGTGAAACATGACGCAAAGAAAAACACATAAAGAAAAAGTTGAAGGTTATTAAGAGTCAGATACACGGAAAACGGCCATCGCGATGCTGTTATCACAACAGCATCTCAGCAGCAGTATTTTTGGGGGGATGCATTAAATTAGCTCGCGAAATTCACATTACTTACGTTTTTTTGCAATTTGCAGGTCAGTTTCAGGTTATAAGTTGATTAAAATATGATTCGTAACAAATATAGCTTTATACATATAATAACTAGCTGACCCGGCAAACGTTGTTTTGCCATATAAATTATTTCTTCTTATTATTTTTTATGCGCCCGGCGCTACTTCGTTCGCGTGGTGTCCTACCCCCTTATCCTACCCTACCCCTACCCTACTCCTACCGTACTCCTACCCTACCCCTACCCTACTCCTACACTACTTCTACCCTACTCCTACCCTACTCCTACCCTACTCCTACCCTACTTCTACCTTACTCCTAACCTACTCCTACACTACTACACTACTCCTACCCTACTCCTACACGTAAAAAAAAAGAAAAAAGATAAAAAGTAGCAGGAGAAGGACATAGGGTCCTTCTCCTGCTTCTAAGCTACCTCCCCATTAATTTTCAGCCAAATCGGTGCAGCTGTTCTTGAGTTATAAATAGTGTAACTAACACGACTTTCTTTTATATACGAGTATATAGATAATCATTAGAATTAGCAATACAACTCTAGCCTCAAATGTCATGATTTCAAGAAATAGTCATTCAATAGGGCAATAATAATTATGAACTTAGAGAGATGTATTGATAATTTTTATGATTACATGATTATAATTCTATAAATAAATATTTGTTACGCGAATCATATGAATCATATTTAGATCAACATACAAAATGATACTGACCTGCAAAATGCAAAAAAACTTGGAAAATTTGAATTTCGCGGGCTAACCTGACGCCTAAAGGCCTACGCAGACCGGGACGGAATGGCAAGGGATTTAGCCGTCAGTCAACGCACACTAGCCGCTTAGATACCGCGGCCTTCCAGCGGCTTCTCCGCTTCTCTACCCCCGCCGCCTCACCCCGCGGTATGTCACAACGAGCGCCGGAGTCCTTGGCATGCCGTTGCCTACCGCAGGAGTCCACGGCATCCCGCCGCGGGAGCCCGTGGCGCGTCTTTCAATGCCGTCCAATGAAATCCCTTTCGATGCCTTACCCGTATCATTTTAAAGCATAGCAATTTATGTCGTATTTATATATCGATACGTTTGAATGTCCATTAGTAAAAAATTAAATCCCTTGCCATGCCGTCCCGGTCTGCGTAGGCCAAAGCTGGAAGCATGAAAATAGGAAAATGTACAATCAGCTACTTTGGCAAAAAAAAGCAGATTTTCTTATAGAAACGCCTTTTAAATTGCTTGTAGCAATGACTGACTAGACAATGGAATGCAATGCAAATAATCAAAACATGATTGATTGTCTGTCTTGTCTGTGCGCTGGAAGCGGGAAGCACAGAACCGGGGTGGTCGAAGTTGAGGTGCTTGGGAGAGGCCTATTGTCCAGCAGTGGACGACTTTCGGCTGAAATGATGATGATAATGGTTGTTTCTCAAACCTACATACAAAAGGGGAACTTACATAGATTTTAGGCAAAATTCTACAAATAGGTTTCCGGTTTAGGTTACAAATGTTCGCCTTATCTTTGAAATTATATCTCTGGCAAAATTAAAACTATATGACATGTGACATAAGTCTACGTTGTCGTTACATATTTACAATGTTTTGAGGTATTTTTTGTAGATTCTTATTTATTTTTAGTTTATTTTATAATGTTCTACAATTTGTGCTTCTTTACAAATTGTTTTTTTATGTATGCTTTGCGCAAATTATACGAAAAAAAATCTGAAGCAAATGTGATTTGTAACAAAATTGAACTTCTTATTCAGTAGGTAATTTGCAATTTTGCAACTCTTCAATATTGGGTCCGTGGTCTCAAATACGCCCACGGACATTGAACAAAGGTATGTCATCATCATTATCTCTATTGTCAACTAATTCTACATTCAAGTTATCATAGAATAGAATGATACGTGTCAATCGATAGATATCATTGACTTATATATTAAGTACTTAGTTTTGAGATCATTGTTAGATACCAATAATTTGTGGGTATCTAGCAAAGACATTTAAATAAATGTCTTTGCTAGATACCTACTAAATGTCAACAAATTGGAAACCATTTAATGGAGGACATTCACGATCCACGTAAGAAAAGAAGAAAAGAGGGGCTTGTGGCAAAGTCATAACAGCCGCACGGGTCGATCAATCAGGTTAAGCTACGCTTGGCGCGGTTGATCCGTGGATGGGTGACCATCTTCACATACCAAGTCCGGGCTATCATTCGTGGATTTTTGACAGTCGTTACGGGTCGTCAGAAACTCGAAAGTCTGACAACCAGTCTTACCAAGAAGTAAGTATCTTGTCAGATAGGCAGTCGCACCATGTAAAATACTGGTATTCAGTTGCATCCGGTTAGACTGGAAGCCGTCCCTAACATAGTTGGGAAAAGGCAAAGCAGATGATGGTGATTCACGATCCACGTAAGGCCATTAGTAAAGTTAGGGTATCCTAAGACTGCGGTGGCTGCCACATAGCGTCGCAATTTACTATCGAACAACGTTCATCATTCAGCCGAAAGACGTCCACTGCTGGACATAGGCCTCCCCCAAAAGGGGGGCGTTTGCCATAATCGCCACGCTTGGATCGAACAACGTTGCTGAAACGTATCGTATTACCCATTAATTGGGTTGTAGAGGTCAGATAAGCAGTCGCTCCATGTAAAATCCTGATATTCAGCTGCGTCCGGTTAGACTAGAAGCTGACCCAAACAAATTGTAGTTGTGAAATAGTTGTAAAATGGCTAGGAGGATAATGATGACCTACCATTACATTACCACAACACAATTACTCTCTACAACTTTAGTGGGAAAAATACAGGCTTTGGGGTTCTGCCGGCCTACGAATATGTCATTATATTATGTCATTTGGAAATCGGTTGTCATGGTATGGGGATGTGAAGAATGAGGAAAATGTCGTGAGAAAAGTTTTGAGTAGCTGTGAACATGGATGGCTGTACGATGGATGCACTTTGTGTAATATTATTATGGATATAAGGAGTGTGTGACTCCCGCGATGACGACATGATATATGGAAGAAAAAGACATATTTCGTCGAACCCAAGTAAATTAATATAAAGGCAGGAGAATGATGATTACTTAGGTCGTATGGACCTCCTGAAAACTAGATAGGTAAGACTACTAGAAGTCATACGCGGCATCATCGTTTCTTGGTACATCGGATTGAATTGGCAGATGGATTAGTGATCCAAGTCGTTGTACATTGTCTGAAAAGAGGTCATTGGTTCCCATCATCCCTGAATCAGCATTTATGACATATAATGGAGTGCATTTTTTGATGACACAGTACGTCCAGTACGAGTACATAATTAATTAAAGGTGCCTATGTCCCTCAGTTAAATTAAGATATTCAGTTATGATTTCAGGATGATATGTAAACGTTGTCAGCGGTCACTTAGAAGTGGCGAAGGTGTCAAATGTGGAATATGTGAGTCCTGTTTCCATGTGAAATGTGTCAATGAATCTGTGAAGGAGCAGCGCGATGGTGGAGACAGAGGTTATCAATGGAAATGTTCTCTCTGTCAGAACTATGTCAGTACACACGCTAGCGCTTCAGACTTAAGTAAAGACAAAGACAAGGAAAAGTATAGCGTAATGCAGGCCGTTAATACAATAAGCGAAAAGTTTGAACTTGTAAATAAAATTCAATTACCGAAATTGAACAGCGATTTGGCGCAGATAAAAACGGTAGCAGATCGCATTGTGCAACAGAATACTGATATATTACGAAAAATAGAAGAAATTGAAGAGAAAAGAAAGAACGAAAAGCAACGCCTTATGTCAACTAGTAGGTACCGAAGGAGGAACCTAAGCCTAATCCATAAATCAACGAATACGCCAGAAAAAGTGGAAGACCCAACTATTTCGCTGAATGAAAAAAATGTAAGATATAGGACACGAAGACGGTCATATCTTTTGCACAGAATATTTAATATTTTAAACAGAAAAATGAACAGAACTCAGTCTCCAAGATAATAACAGTTGAAATGACGTTCTAATAAAAAATATTTACCTAATTAACTTTCTTTTAGTGCCATCACCACGACCACGTAATGTTCACCACCGATATCATCAGCAGCATTCAGCGGATCTTGACATTCAAAAAGCCTCACTCGCTTCGTTCGTTCGTTAACACTTCCGTCAAAGCAGACATTTTGTACTAAGTATACTTTATGGAGAACGTTCTAAATCAAGTAGGAATCCGAAAGTATCAGTCAGATATCTATTATAATCTCCTCTCCGCGATCAACTGTCCAGTACCAATCTTTCTAACAAAGTGTCTACGCCCGAGTGGACTCAAGACTGAAAAAGCTTATATCCCTTTCAATGTGCTGACATCCTGGATAGCTACGAAACGGCTTCCATTGCTCCATACGTAACATTCAAATGTGTAACCACTTCAGCAACCTCATGGGTCATGATGAGTCGTGTCCAGTGGCGTAGCTATCGGAGGGCTAGGAGGTGCCGGGCCCCCAAGCTCAGGGGCCCCTTGGCCCCTGACCAGCAAATCTCGAACTGACCTAACAAAAAAAAAAAAAAACATAAATTTAATACATTTTTTCTGTTGTGTAAGTTCTTGTGTTTAGCCACTTCAACCAATCGGCTGTTATGCGACCGATTTATGAATACTAGCTTACTTTACTTGAGAAAATTCCATATCCTTGACATCTTCTACAAAATATTGTTACGGTACACCTACACGCTAAACCATTTAGTACTCGTATTTATGTTTTTTACTTGATAAATAAAACGTAACCAGCCGGTCGATTCTGAAAAAATCTTACCGTGAAAAATTTGGTGAAGTGAGTTTGTTTTTGCTAGGAATTGACACTACTGACAGCCCACTTCACCTAAGTTTTCACGGTGAGATATCTATAGAATAGCACCGCAGTTTAGATAGAGCCCCAACTTCTTTTTCGCACCGGGGCCCCTGGTCACGTAGCTACGCCACTGAGCGTGTCTGAATAGTATATGGTGGTGCGTGATGGGCCTTCTTGTGTCCATGTCTACAGTAGCTATATCAGTCTGAGTATTTTAACAGTACCTATAATATTCATAATGTAGGAAGGTTTTATTTAACAGTTCGATGTACCTAGTAATACAATTAAGTACATAAAAGTTAGTACCGGGTGTAGATCTTTAACTTTAATGTTACGGTTCGTTGACGAATTAATATGACAAACATGTATTATGTCCTCTTAATAAAATCGCCTACTCTTCACACAATCACCTTAGCCTTCTTCACACACAAACTTCAAATTTCGTTTTATTTTACCATACATTTCTATTAGGTTGGGATATGCATCGAACTGTCGACGATTATTATATCCTTGAAAGACTGTCGTTTCCACTTTGTTCAAATTGCAGGTGACAAAATATATAGGAAAGCCTAGTGCCATTCTTGAGATGAGACACTGCGTTATTTGGGGATTGGGGCAAGAATATAATGTTATTCCGATTTGATCCTCCAAATCTGATCCAATAGTCGAAATAAACTAGCGTTGGATCTAATTTGTAGATCAGATTAGAAATTGCGCAGCTTCCCGAATGTTATCCAACCGAGTCGGATTCGACGATTTATTTCATACTCAAAGTTGGACATTATGGTTAATAGAAGGCTTGCCCTGTATGAACTGCCCCCTCTTTTTTTCGTATTTTATACGCACCTGGATGTCGTCATGGTAAACCAGCATTGTTATTTGTTAGATTAAAATTGTTAGCATACCTACTGCAGATTTTCGGCTGTGAGACGGCAGAACGAACAGACAGATAGACATGCACTGTAAGTACTTACTCTACAATCATAACGAAATAAAAGCGAAAAATAACAACGCAAAGAAAATTAATCGCTCTGTTTAATATTCAACCCGCGATTCTTTGAACAGAACGACTATCTATCGTCACACACAGTTTTAGGCGGTCTCTGACCACTTCTTAAAACCCTGTTACGACGCAGTGAGAACGTGCCTACTACCTAAGCGTATGCGCAAAAAATACTGATTATAATTTTATTTATGAATTCCTTACTTTTCTTACCAACACCCATACTAACCCACGTGGATAAGCCGTGAGTAAACTAACAAAAACCAAACAGCTCGTGTTAATATAGGCATAAACTGAAACCCTAGTGAATTGTGCTCGATTGTGTGAACCGATACAGCGCCGATAATAACGCTTACTTAATTTCATAGCATTGTTTTATGTAGGTACTGTGCAGGTACAGGGTACTAGGTTACGGTGACTATGTAATCTTTGGCCTGAATTTAATTCTAGGCGATTCATTAGCTGAGACACTATTCCATACAAGTTTAGACGTGATTAAAAACTTACGTACTAATAAAAATTACGTCAATTTACGTCACGTTATTCTGAATTCATTCAGATAGCCCAAAAGCTAGAAATGTTGCCATCAAGGGTTTGCTGTGTAAATAAAAGTTATCAAACTAAATTACTGATTGTTATTATTTCTCATCTTGATTACCTACTTGTTACCTCAGCAGGGCAAGAGAGCAAGCACAGTGGCATTGTCGAACGCGTTACGCGACAGAGCCCATTCCGTGTGCACTACGCTCACGGAATGGGCACTACGCACACGGAATGGGCACTACGCACACGGAATGGGCAACATTTTTTTTAACGCTTGCGGGACTACCTACTGCTGTCACGTCACGCTCACGATGTGCACTCGTTATGTATTTATCTTATCTATGAACAAATCTGATAATTATTTGTTTAGTCATACTTACGAAAAGACAAATTAAAGTTACGTTGCGTTTTATTACAGGCTGATAAAGATCTCTAGATCTAGTCTATGTAATATCCGATTAATCCGTGTAAGCAACTGCATATGCATATATCATAGGAACATGGTACATAGAGGAGCGCCACTTTAAGATTTTGCGCCACCTAAATAGATTTCTAGCAGCCGCTATATACCGCGACCGAACAAGAACCGCTGCGGCAAAGCCCCTATGGAGCCCGAAGTCAGCTTGCGTGCCGCAAAGCCGAACACACCGGTGTCCATCTCCCGCCTACACTACACCACTAAGGTGGAGGACATCGTTGAGTACGTGCGCCAGAAGACGAGGTACACGCCGAGGGTGCAGTTACTGGAGTCGTACCGCAACGTCAACTTCAAGGCGTTCGTTGTGCGCGTGCCGAATTGTTATCTGCCCGTCGTCATGGAAGAAGACTTCTGGCCGCAGGACGTGGTGTTCCGTCGCTTCCGCGGACAAGTACCTACCACAGAACAGCACAAGAACAAGCTAGTGAAGTGAAGTTCTATTTTATTATAATAAAAATATGTATGTTTAGTTTAAGGTATATATTTATGGGCCTGCGTCGCCTGAAACAAATGAATAAATAAATAAATAAATATCCCATTCCCAATCATTGATTGTTGATTGTTGCTTAATAAGTGTGTCATATCACACTAATATTATAAAGGCGAAAGTTTGTGAGTGTGTGAGGGTGTGAGGGTGTGTGTGTTAATTTGTTTGTTACTTCTTCACGCTCAAACGGCTGGACCAATTTTGATAAAATTTTGTATGGAGGTAGCTACACCCTGGATTAACATATAGCTTTTTATCCCGATATTTCCACGGGATGGACATTGCGGGTGAAACCGCGGGGCGCAGCTAGTTGTTCATAAATACAAGTCATGTCAGTCAGATATACTCAGGGCTGATTTTACAATCATCTGATAACTTTATTCGAGGAATAATTTTCAAATTTTGACAGTTATTTCATACAAAAACTGTCAAACGTCAATTTCATTCCTCGAATAAAAGTTATCTGGCCATGGAAAAATCAGGCCTTAGTGATATAGTGATATCTTTGAATTTTACAATCATTAATCCCTCTGATTTAGCTACACGTGATGATGCCTATCTTGTGTGTGAGGAATTATGAGCTCGTTTTTGGCCAGTCACCACACCACAGACACCACCGTTATAGACCACGTTTGGTCGCACAAAATTGCACTGCAGGTACCTACTTACTAATTTTTTAGGATGTAATAATAATAATAAATTTATTTACTCAAACAGATGTTGTTAGGATAGATACTTCTTTCAGACTTCTTTTAATTTTTGACTTAGAACTTCTAAAAGGTGCATGTCGAAAGAAAATTCTCTCACGAAGAATGTTCTCCTATCGAGAATATTCTGCAATATTTATTTTGACGGAGAATTTTCTCGGAACATGGAGAATTTAAAATTGAAATAATTTAAAAGTAGTAGTAGTTAAAAGATGGGCAGGAGGCAATGAATGTGTTCTGCAAATACCAAGTATCGACCAAAACGTGTTAAATTACAAAATCAAAGTCTGTTCCAAAGAATTCGTGATTGGTCAAAACTATTCTACTAACTATATAAAAGTAAATTGATTTATTTATTTTATTGATTGTTTTTTTTATTTTTTTTATGCAAAAGACATCCAATTTTTTAATTCTCTTCCTTAACAATATTTTTGAGAACTTAAAATAACGGTAAAGGTCTCGCTAGGTGAATATTCTCGTGAAATTACCATCACTAATCTAGATCCCTCCGTGCCTCGGAAAGCACGTTAAGCCGTTGGTCTTGGCTCTTTCGTAATATTAGACAGTCGTTAATTGGTCAGAAACTTAAAATGTCTGACGACCAGACCTACCAAGGTGTATCGTGTCGCCCAGTACCTAACTGGGTTTTGAAGGTCAGGAGGCCAATTCCCGTTATTAAAAACTTTCAAAATCGCAAGCTCATCTACAATCACTGTCAAAAATGTAGGGAAATTAGAGGTATTTTTGACAGATTGAGACTGAGATCAGACTGTGAACGTTCTTAAAATTACGAGAAGTGCCCCTCAGACAGGCAGTCACTACATGTATAATACTGGTATTCAGCTTCATTCGGTTAGACTGGAAGCCGACCCCAATATAGTTGGAAAAAGCCTGTATTGATTGGTCTATTTTGGCAAAAAAAAAATTAAAGTACTTACCTAAATGTTATTGTGTGACAAACAGAAAAAGCTGACAGAGTCGGATGTTAAAAGGTCACCGCGGCCTTTGGACTATGTGCAATACCAGAGACATCGCGGATGCAGTCCCCAGAAACAATGCTGAAATAGGTACCTCAATTGCTCAAGTGTCTACATCTACAATTACACCGGCCCCCATACCCGTCAAATCGGACCATAGCAACGCTGCCTGCTTGGAGGCAGAAAGAGGAAGTAGGATAGGTACCTACTGCTCTGCTTGTAGGTACACTACTACAACACATAGTAGAAAACTAATAGATAATTTTAATAACATCCAGCACTATCCACGTGTGCTATTATAATCGTTAGCCATCGTAATTTATCGCTGTTCCGACTAGCGTACCTCTACCTGGTTATTATGGAAATATCCCACATGACCACTCTATTAGTCTGTACGAGGTGTCGAACTCATGTTATTAAAGTGGTCTTGCATATTCATATAACAATATTTTAAGACCATAGGGTTTTCAAAAGTGTTTACGATGATCGTTTAATAAAATCGGAAGGAAAATATTCATTAGGTACATTTGTGTTTTCCTTCACATCAGAATGTATAGGAAAAGCCACAGGCCACAACGTAACGTGATACAACAGTGTAAGTTAGTTCATTAGCTACGGATCGCTATATAATAAAAACCTGAGACACACCGGCGTTTGTTATCATTTCGTGTTTGCTTTTGAAGCGGCACGATCGTCTTGATGTGCTCATACCAAACGAGTTTCATTTATTTGACGACTTAGAAAAATGTGGAAGTCCACGGTGACGTTCGTAACTTTAAATTTACTTTTAACATTGTATGTTCGTGATGTGAACAGCGAGAATCAGCCGGTGGTGCGGACCCCGCTTGGTGAAGTAGCAGGTTACTATATGCAAACCAGGGGAGGACGCCAAATATCCGCATTCACCGCTATTCCGTTCGCGGTCCCGCCTCTTGGAGATCTTAGATTTAAGGTAAGTGAATATACCTTATTGTAATACCGCACAGCGTAATGAGATAAACTTTATTTATTTTTTGTGTCCCCAATCGTATATGATCAGATAAATTACTACGGGACTTGGTTGGCAACCGTACCGGCAGTGTACGCAGAGTTTGAGTTATTTTGTATTGCTATAAAGTAGAGAAAGTAGAGTAGTATAGAAATACTTAAAAAAATATAGATAAAGTAGTTGTGAAAGGCATATATGTAGCATAGCATATATTTTATTGTGTTCTGATTGTATGTTCCTATACATATGCAATGTACCTACATAATTATATGTATAGGCACATACAATTTATAATCTCAATTTCTCAATTGATTAAATTGAAATCGCATCAAACCTAATTTATAATGAAGTTACAACGTTTATGTAATCATGTACAGGTAGGTTGCACAATGCCAACCTGTTATGTAGAATGTGTTTTTCTTTTTTTCATGAAAACACGTTATCAACACTTTAGGGCATTAGGTATAATTATGTAGAGAACTATGTTTTAATTTTTTACACACCGACCACCATTTTTTTTTGGGTATGAAATCATCAAATAACTTCTCCGCTCTGGGCGGAGCGGGAGGGCATGTCAGACTTTTACTGACTAAAACCCACCCGTGTTCCTTCTGTTGCCTGTGCCAGGGGCCTCGGTAACACGAACACCGACCTCACAAATTAACATCATATCATCAACATTATCATGTAATCACCATTATTATCTATTTTATCAATATTTTTCAATAACAAATTACAACATTATAAATGCGAAAGTGTATGTCTGTCTGTTTGTTACGTTTTATGACTAAACTTCTTTACCGATGTTGGTGAAATTTGGTTTATGGGTAGCTAATTTCAACCCAACATATAAAAAACCCAAAGAGGAAAAATGGGAAAAAGTTGAAATCCAGTCGGATAGCATCGCGGGCATAGCGCTATACTAAAGCTTATAAGTTGGTGTGACTTTAGCGGCATAGTCATTATATTAGGTGATATTGAAAAACATTTTGATAGTAGTTACCTACCTCAAATACAACCTCGCTGTGCGTTAATGAATAATTTATAAGTTATGCTGTGCGTTTAAGATCATGGCGTTGTTTAAATAGTGACCAATGACTCTTTGGATGACATATAAAATTAAGTAAATAAAAATGTTTCACAGGCTCCTGTTCCAATTGGACCATGGCGAGATACATTAGATGCGACCACTGTAAGTCCTGTATGTGTGCAGAAAAACCCCTACCTTCGCCAAAAGGACATCGTGGGACAAGAAGACTGTTTGTATCTCAACGTCTACACACCAGTTAGAAGTAATGTGCGTATTTAAATTGATGTTAAATTAATGTGTTAAGTTAATGTTCTTCTCCATAGGTACTTTGGAATGGGCAACTAGCATCATATTTTCTGACTGCCCGACTTCTTGACAATTCAATAGTGCCTGTTATTGGTTTGATTGAAATAAATGCTTTGAGTTTACGTTCTTCAACTTTCGGTTTATTTACAAAATAAGGTTTTTCTTTTGACACTGTATAGTGTATAAGCCCAGTTTTTGGAACGAAGTTCCTCATCGCACATTATGCTCTGCACACTTGTCGAATGAGAGATAGACCGAAAAAAGTTGCAACTTTTTGATCGTTACGACATTTCTGCTGTAGTTTGTGTAACAAACAACAACAAACACAAACAAGCGTATGTATATGTATATATAAGTATATATATTACTGTATTATGAACGTGCGGGATGCGCGTCAGCAGTTTTATTTTTTCATTTAGTTGTTCTTAAACGTTGTTACTTATTTAAGTGTGCCTCAAAAGGTTACATGCTCTGTGGTGTGCCTGCAGTTATTTAATACATAATATACACTCTGGTGACCCACGACACTGCTTGACTTTTTGTAATAAGAACGTAATTTTGGTCTGTCATTTCTCTAATTCTCGTAATTTTATTAATGATCTGTTTGTTAAAAATACCTTTAATTTCCTAACATTTTTGCCAAGTTTTTGATATTGATTGTCGCTAAAATGAGATTGCTACTAGACTAGACTTATCTAGAACGTTTTTTATTACGGAAATTGGCCTTCAGTATTGAACTAACAATTTAGTCCGTAGTTCCTTCTTAGCGTGTCGATAGCAATCTAAATGGACTCGGCCCAGAATTCGGCTACTTGTTTGGCGCCTTCACTAGCGTCCATCAGTTCCTGTAACGTGCGGAAGACAGGACACGCAGTACAAGATACTAAGTGTCTCATCGTTTGTGGAACAGCACCACATTTACACTCCAAGGCGGATTGTGTTATGACTAAACTTTACTGTATTCCTAATAAAGTTCGAAATTTGAAAATGGCTCCAAGTTTAAGCCTGTGTCTGACTGAAGATAAACCTAGATTTGTAAAGAGTCTCTTCCAAACGACTGAAGGACAAAGCCAACGAAGTAAAACGGAACGTAATTGAAAGGCCGTGTAGGTTTTTTTAACACTGGCCGCTCAGATTCCGGTTCTGCGAGTTCAAAGTTGTACACAAACATGCATTGAAATAATCAAATAACTTGCGTCGGTTTTTAGTAGAGACGCCTATTCATAATACAATATTTTATCAACTAAATTTATAATTGTAAAATTCGCAGGATGTCGAAAAGAAACCTTTACCGGTCATGGTGTTCTTGCACGGTGGAGGATGGATGTGTGGAGACGCAACCACACAGATGTATGGGCCACAGTTTCTTCTGGATAGAGATGTTGTATTAGTAACTACAAACTACAGATTAGGTTAGTATCTAAACAACGAATGACATGTAAAACAACTTAATAAGATGTTTAAGTTTCCAAATAAATACCAAAAAATATGCGCTCGCACCTTTTAAAAAGATTCGTACCATTGACTTGATATATTGACTTGCTATTTAATAATAACTACATTTTGTTAAAATTGCAGGCCCATTAGGTTTTCTATCTACTCAAGACGAACAATGTCCTGGTAACAACGGTTTGAAGGATCAACAAGAGGCTCTACGGTTCATACAGAAGAACATAGAGAGTTTTGGTGGAGATAAGAACTCCGTTACAATATTCGGAGAAAGCGCTGGTGGAGCCAGTGTGCACTACCACATGATATCCGAAACCAGTGCCGGTAAACCAATGTTTTTTTCCTGTTACCGAATACCGTTGACGAAGGCTGTTATACCTGAAACGACCAACCAAAAGCAGATAATGATCTCTATCTTAGAAGGTCTAGTTTCCGCACGCAGTCCTTCAAGTGGACCATTGTGTGTGGGCCATCGGTGGTTATTCCAGCCAGCCCACCTCCCTCCAGAAGTTGATTACGTCTCCTGGCCTGTTCAGAACATCTGTGTAAGATCTGGGTATCCCGAGGGTTTCTGACTATTAGGTCAGATTGCTGGGTGACGCCTGTGCACTCAATGATCTTTTGTAATATACTAACAGAGCGGAAGCATCCCTTACATACAGGTTATCCCCAAGGCTGCCAAAGTGCCAACCTTACTTGGAAAGAACAGTCTGGAGAGACAGGGACCTGCGTATAGATCTGCCTTCTCAGATGTGTGCACCTTAAAAGTACTTAGCAATCACATCAGTTTAAACTTAAAAATTCGCTTAGGGAAATTGTATTAGGAGTCCGGACATCGTTGGCGTGTGCGGACTTTGATGATGTCAGATTAATCTGAATCGGACCCTTAAATATTATAGATTTATAGCTAACTAGCTTCCGCCCGCGACTCCGTCCGCGCGGATGTCGGTCTTCGCGTGGATGGTTTATTTCTCCATTTTGAGTAACTCTGACAATGACATCTTATAAATATCTATTGGACCCAAATACGGCTAAGCCTATAATAATTAAGGAGATCCCTCTATTGAGCTACTGCTGTTGAGCTCGCGTTCTGTAGTAAGTATTTTTTTCATAGTAATTCCGACCTTGATAAGTAGCATGTAGCAGTAAATTACTGACAGTGACGAAAAGTTTGCAATAATAAAAAAGTGATCGTGACAATGCGACAGAAAGTTAATTGAGAGCTTCAGCATACACAACATTGTTAGTGAGCTCGTCCGGAATATGAACATGAAGATTTCTTGGACTGCCCACACGGGAAAGAGCTACGTAAAGTTGCCCGTGTGAAAAACAACTCGCGGTAAGATCTACGCCAGCAACTCCTAGGGTCTGACCTTGACCTTATTTATTGTCATGGCGTAACACAAAGCTACAGGAAACCGTATTCTCTTAAATTAAAATGGAAAATTATCCACTACGGGTAATGCAACGTGTGTTCGCGGTTCTACAGAACAACGTCTATGAATAAAACCGAAAAATAAGATTTTTTTTTCTACGTATTTTTCCAGGATAAAAAGTATCCTATTTTATGCCCAGGATAATAAGGTATAATTATACCAAGTTTCATCGAAATCGAACCGTTAGTTTTCACGTGATGCCTGCATATACAGACAGACAGACAGACAGACAGACAGACAAAAATTTTTTTAATCACATATTTGGGTTTGGTATCGATCCAGCAACACCCCCCGCTATTTATTTTTTCAATATTTTCAATGTACAGAATTGACCCTTCTACAGATTTATTATATGTATAGATGTACAGAATTGACCCTTCTACAGATTTATTATATGTATAGATAAGTATGTAGTGGACACGAGAGAGGCAAGCCGAAAACGTTTGGGAACTATGGTTAGCCCAATAACGACGTTGAATCCACCCATCCACAAAAAATTTCTAAGTGATATGAATTAATTTTAAAGTTGGTGCAACTTAGTTATGGGCTGGTATCGACTAGATTGATTTATTTAGAAGGTGCTGCGCACATTTGCGTCCGGATTAACACTGTTGTGAGAGTTCAAAGAACTTTCAACTGTTGTGGTTGAGAGTGGAAAATGTGAAAGTGTTAGCTACAAAGTTGGAGCAGTATCTTATGTACGCTTACTACTATGAACCAAATGAAATTCCTTTGGTACATGTTAAATTGTTTTTATTCATCTGTCCTGGTAATTGGGTGTGCATGGTTTACTTAAAGTTTGCATTGATGAAATACTAGGTAGGTACCCGATTTGCGCAAAGGCGAAGCGATTGGCTTCTGCAAAACAAATGTCGTTTCAATTTCCATATGAAGCAAAATTTAGTCTCTACTTAGTATATCAAAATCTTAGGGTTTGTGCATCTGAAATAGAGCACCTTTATTGTGGAAACTCTTTCGATGTTTCAGCTTGAAATCATACAATATTATCCCAGTTTGGGCATATAATAAATGACAACATAAAGTAACGAATTTATTTATAAATGATTTAAAATTATTGCAGGACTATTTCATAAAGGAATATCGGAGTCAGGTACTGCTCTGGTGCCATGGGCTGAGGCTCCACCTGGTGAAGCCCTTAGGAACGCGTTTCGCCTGGCTAAGTTTATGGATTGTCCACAGTCGCCTTCAGAAAAAATGATCAACTGTCTTCGCACCAAGGACAGCTATGATATCATCAACACTGAGTTTCGTTTTTATGTAAGTCCACTTTGCCTACTTAAATACCACACAAATATGCTTGCAATACCTACGTTGTTAATTATTTTTTATCTATCACTAGCATCACCCCGCGGTTTCTCCCGCGTAAGTTTCGATTCCGTGGGAATATCGGGATTAAAACTATCCTATGGCCTTTCCCGGGACTCAAACTATCTCTATACCAAATTTCATCTAAATCGGTTCAGCGGTTTACGCGTGATTGAGTAACAAACATCCAAATATCTTCACAATCTTTTACATTTATATTATTAGGAAGTAGGATAGTAGGGTTGTGTAATGCTGAATGGGAATTTTCGTTTTGAGATCACGTCCGTCATGTCATAAACAGCGGGTGTAAAAAGACACTTAACCCCTCAAGCGCCACCGTTACACCATTGGATCGTAAAATTTAATGACTCGAACCGCCGGCGTTACACCATTGGTTAACGAAGCCGAGAAATACTTGTACTCCCCGTCATTGGTTTTTTTTTTGTACTGGGCTATACCTGGAAACCTTCTGTGGTTATGGAGATATTGAAGGCAAAAATTCCAACTTTTACTGACGTTTTTTTTACTAAAACAAGTTTTTAATGTTATAACACGTCTTAAAATATCTCCACGACCCCTGGGCCTCAAGTCTGCTATTACAATAGTGTCAGAATGGTCTATCATTGATTTCATAATTGTTGATTTTGCATGTTTGGTAATCTACTAATAAATATAATGGCGTCATTCATTATGACTTTCCAATGGTCAACCACTGACACTCCATTGAAAGAAATGGCATAGAATGGTAATCTCGTACTTAATGACAAATGAATAATAATAATAATAATATATTCGACAACTATCACACAACGCCGTCTAGTCCCAAGCTAAGCAGAGCTTGTGTTATGGGTACTAGACAACTGATAAACATACTTATATATTTCTAAATACATACATATTATAGATAAATTACACCCAGAATGAATGAATGACTGACTTATGCGGTAATCTGCTAAAATTTTAACAATTCCTTTGATCAGTGACCTACCATTAGAACGTCATTGTGCAGTCATTGCTTTTAATTCGTTACGAGTATCGTATTATGTTCTGTGCCATTGCGGTCAATGGCACAAAGTTCGTAATCTGCTAAATTCATAATGGTCGATCATTGGTCGCTACCAATGATCGACCATTATGAATTTAGCAGATTACGAACTTTTAGCAAAATGACAATGGGATCGTGTTGGAATGACGAATTTATAAAAATAGCAGACTTGGGTCCCTGTACCATTGCATGCATTACATTGCGCACTACCGGAAACAACATAATGTATATTTTCACACCAAAAATAAAAGTCATTTCCCAGCAATTATTTTTGTGTAATGTTACTTGTACTACATGCGTAGTTGACAGCTATGTGATGTATCTTTTTACACCCTGTATGTGAAAATTAACAAGTGACCTTTGCTTATTGTTATTCTCAGAATATTAAGATAAATGCTAACTACTTAATTACCTTTTTAGGAATGGGACTATGAGCCAATGACCCCATTCAAAGCGGTTGCGGAGCCTGACCTCCCTGGGGCATTCATCAAGAGGAGTCCTCGTAAAATTCCCGACGTACCAGCAGTGCCCTGGATGACAGGCCTCACCAAAGATGAAGGGTGCTTGAAATCAGTTTGTAAGATTTCTTATAATTCTTAATGTTGATAAAGCAAGCACATGCCAACCTGCTTGATATATTTCACTGCTGTATTTTTATAAGTAGTTTTGATATTCCATTTTTGCAGTATAAAGGAACCAATCCAAGTCTGAGATCGACATTAAAAACTTTAATTCATCTAATTATATGTTCTGTGGTCATAAAATATTTTTTTGCATTCGAATTTATGTGCTTAAGCCGTTATTACGTAACAGTTAAAAAACCTTCCGGTTTAGAGATACCAAATAATATTATGCATTTTGTTTTGTAGGGATCACATCGAACTCGTCCAGATATGAAGAATTTATGTCAGCTTTCGATACTATCGCGCCAGTGACATTCTACTATGAGAATTCCCCGTACATTGACGAAATTACTAAGAACATACGTCAAAAATACCTGAAAGAAAACGAACCAGAGGCAACACAGCAAGGAATCCTCGAAGTAAGTTATTTACACTTTGTCGCAAACACGTTGAACCTGCGGGGTTATTGCGTAACATACAATGGTTTTCATTTTGACAACAACATTTCATTGCGTTATTTACGTTGTTGAGCAGACAAATTTTCCAACATTTGAAGCAATGTATTAGCAATATCCTTTAAAATTATTCAGATTGTGATTAAAATTGTGTCCTACGCAGGGTGCCGATAGAAGTTTGATTATTATCATGGCAGTAGCTGTTCAGTATCCAACGTACCTATAAGACAAGGTCATATTAAATTATCTGGCGAAATTACGATCGTTATCTGAAAATAATCAACGGCTGCCGCGAGTGTAGTTACCAAAGAAAACGTTTTTTTTTGTTATTATCTTCATTAGATATTATACACATCACTTCTGTGAAGTTTCGCCTGCGAATTTGACTCTGTATTGTAATAAACATATTTTACCTAGAATTCTAGATGACTGTGAAATGGCAGGTAATCTTTAAGTAACTCTCCTATCATTATCAGCGCCTTTAGTATCACATGTAAACTTACGTGGTATGTACTCTCGAATGACAAAGTTAATTATCCTTAATCCAACTTTGACATAAACTAATAAAGTCTCCTTTTATTTTAGGAACGTAGTTATTTGTCAGTTATAAAATGTATGTAAATATTACCAACATAGCTTGTAAGTGAATTGTTACTAACGTTATGAATCCTTGTTGCTCGAAAATAAATGTTTTATTATTATTATTTACACGGGGTTCTACGCTAGCATTAATTTATTTCAAGTCAGGGTAAGAGCATGTATGAGTCAGGGCGGTTTGCGTTATCCTGATCACGATGTATGACGCAGTACCTACTAAGTTTTATCTACATTGGGACTCCCTGATAGTCACAGTTCTCAGACAAAACCACGTAAAACACGGAGCATGTGCACGGAGGAGGGATTATAAAGGGGTTGAAGATTTTTATATATTATGGAGTCTGGCATAATCCTTTCTTAGGGGTGCCTACGTCATAGTAGCTATAGGCATGCGAAATCTCAGCCCGATCGGTTTAAAATTGTCAAAGTTTCATACAAACTTTCATCCCCTATTTTATCCCCTTGGGGGTATAATTTATCAAAATCCTTTCTTAGCGGATGCCTACGTCATAACATCTACCTGCATGCCAAATTTCAGCCCGATCCCTCCAGTGGTTTAGGCTGTGTGTTGATAGATCACTATGTCAGTCAGTCAGTCAGTCACCTTTGAGTTTTATATAAGTATTTAGATTCATGCGTGGCCGCGATTTTGAAAATGGGGACAGGTAGGTAGGTAGGTATGCCACGGATCTTCACAGCCCTTTATAGTTCCCCTGGAATTTAGACTTGTACAATGTAAAACCTGGTTGAATTAAACAAGGTTGTAGGATTTATTGGCAATTTATCGAGAATGAGTCATGTTCGGTGGTCTAGCAATACTATCTATTATGGACTCATGTTATTGTTTTTTATTTGCAGATTTACACAGACTCGTATTTCGCATATCCTGCTTTAGAGGCTATTGAGCTGATGTTTAATTACACGAAAAATCCAGTTTACTTGTATGAATTAACGTATAGAGCCACAAACAGCTTTTCACAAGTATTCGGTGATCCAGAAGGAAATTACGGTGAGTTATTTCAAGTCGTGCTTCTGTGCAAGCATGAAATAATTGAACAAGAAATATGACACTAAATGCGATTGGTTATCATTTTGTTAAATGTGTACAGAATTACGATAATTACAGGGGGCCTAAAAAGGCCACTTTGGCAGAATCACAAAACGATAACATAATGGACAGTTAACTGTTAAGTTAATCGTATCAAATCCCATTGGTGAAGCATTTTTCAGCAATTTTTTTTTGTCTGTGCTAAAATTCCAATCAATCCAATCCAAATCCAATCCCAATCTCTTTGATTGTACCTAAGTACGTAGTGCAGCGAAAAAAAGAAAAACACGGACTGTCTTCGCCTTCGCCCTTAATTCCTAGTGTTATCCTTTTATGATTCTCCAAAGTGGCCTTTTTAGGCCCCCAGAAATGGCGTACGATTTGATAAAAAATAGGCCTGAACCTGAATGCTAATGGTAATCAGTAAAAGCTGACGATCAATCGAACATGTTTAAACGGTTACCAAAGTACGTTTCATTATTATTACAGAAGATTAACCGCTTGTGCGCCCTAATTACAGACACAATTAAAAAGCCATTGTGTCTCGCGTAGATCTACGTTCCGGAAGACTAAGGGTTAATAACCTAATACGCTTATTAGGTACCTACCTTATAGTGTTCAACCTTTTCCGATCGAATAAGTTAATCTACACCAGTCTAGCCCGTGAGAAAATAATGCTGTTTGTCCTGTTCAGGTGTATGTCACGCGGATGACCTGATGCATCTTTTTCCGGTCGACTTCCTTGAAAAACCATATTCCCCTGAAGATCTTAAGATCAGTGAAACTATTGTAACGCTATTTACTAACTTTGCTACTACAGGGTAAGTTTTTAAGAAATCTCTAATTTCTTGATTAAACGTATGTTATCCTTTTAATTAACCGACTTCCAAAAAGGTGGAGGTTATATGTTCGACTTTATGTATGTTTTTATTTTTATGTATGTTCACCGATTTCCCCGTCAAATGTGGACCTATTTTGAATTTTTGTTTTGTTTGAGAGGTGGACCCATTGTCATCAAGTTGGAATCTGATGTGAGGATCCCATGGAAATCGAGGGAAACCCTCAAATTTTATAGGCAAACCTATAGCGATTTGGGTATTTTTTAAAGTGACTTGAGCATTTTCTTTCGAAAATCATCATTTGGTAAAGTGGAACTGATGATGAAAACCACAAATGGCAATCGGTACTACTCAATGATAAACATTTCACGGGTTTCGATTCGATTACTTTAATATGGTTACTAAGCAATTTATGCTCGTCACAATGCATATGGTGAGTGGTTATTGAGGAGTTCTCCTGGTTCTCCAGGAGAACTCCTGAATAATTAACGTCCCAGCATCGGGAAAAGCAATATTTTGTAACATGTGATGAACAGTTTGACATTAGGGTTTGAAAGGGTATGCTCTCGAGGTGGTCCCATTGTCACCAAGTCAGAATCTAAAAAGTGAAAAATAAAAACTTTTCTAAGTACAAAAAAAACACTACAAAGTGAAAAATAACTTTAATTTCGGAAGTCTTAACTTTAATGTCAATAAACGAATATGGGAACCATTGACACAGACTTCCGAAATTAAAGTTATTTTAGTAGTGTTTTTTTTTGAAGTCGGTTGTTTATTTTTTTTTTGTAAAAAAGTTTTTACTAAGTATAGAGTTTAGTTTAGTAGGGCGTTTACGCTGAGGCCTAAGAAAATCTATCCATCTATCTTCACTTACTTTATTAACCATCCACCCAAAACTCAAGTTATCGGTGCGCTTAAAGATGTAGAAACTCCAATGCTTTGATGTTGCTTGATAATTATGTTGATTGTTGTATCTACTTTTACTCGGCGTTTTGCTTTTTGTATCTACTTATCGTATCTGACCTAGATACTCTTTTCCTAATTGGGCTCCAAAATAAAGTTAATTACTTAGTTAATTTTTTTAAGAAGTAATATTAAAAAAATTGAGTCATATAGATCTGTGATCATAATCCTAAACGAATGGTCCCAGAAGTCTTGAAAAAGAGCATTGTTAGTTACGGCGAGACAGGGCCGAACTATACAGGGTGGCTGGGACCTCGACGCGCAACCTGTTCGCCAATACGCTGGTACAATAATAATTTACAAATATAATAATGTACCATACACAGATATAGATATACCTAGATAACGCAAGAGTAACTACTTCGCGTGCCAAAAATTGCACCAACTTATGATTACAAATCGTAAGCCGCCCCTTTCGCGCTCAGTCCTTTGTACTGCTGGCTGGGTAAGTGTGAGCGAGAGCGCGAGCTTGTGTCGTCATAGTAGGTAGTAAAAAAATGGCACGCTTGTTTTCATACAGTTCGTGATACTTGCGTTATCTAGGTATATCTATATCTGTGGTACCATAGATTCATTACAAGATTCTAAACCCCCAGCCTTGAGATTTTTCGTCGGTTATTAAAAAAAAATCTACTGTTCCATAGATTTTGACCGCGTAGGTTTGCACTTTTCTATGAAACACCTGATTTGACCTACAAAAATTTATACTTTAGTACCTATCATGAAATGAATTGGTTACAGTTTGCGTGTCGATGTGGGTGTCACCCGGTATTTATAGGTACCTCATTATTTATTATGCTTTCAGAAACCCCAATAAACCCGTACACGTGCCTTTTAAATGGGAGCCAGCGACTTCGGGACGTAATATGGAGTACCTAGAAATAGCAATTCAACCGAAGATGAAGAAAGACCTCGCGTCGCGATCACGGTACTGGGGCACCCTGCCTTTGTGGCATAATGTTCGCAATCGCAGGTATACAGACGAGCTATAGGTAATTTAACTTGTGAATAAATATTAGATATTAGGAAGCAATTTAGTTTTATTTCTTCAAATACCTATCTTGAAAAAAAGGACACTGTACAAATCGAAATAGAGGCTTTGTTACTTAACTCACACGGAATCGCATTCAAGAGATTATTTCCACCGTGGGTCCCAAAAACACCAAAATTTCCAATCACCAAAATCTGACAATATTACAACTATCTATGTTTATTCGACAAATTAGCGTTAACAATACTCTGGGCCGATTGATTTCTACTCGTGTTGACCTCGATGAAGATATCGCTGCCAGAAAATCCAAGATTTCGTGAAACATCATGGTCTCAAAAAAAAATGTTTGTGATTGGAATGATATTCATGAATAATCGTAGCTGGGCTTCGTTCGCACAGCACAGGGGGCCTAAAAAGGCCACTTTGGAGAATCATAAAAGGATAACATTATGAATTCTAATGTGTCACTACGTAGGTACAATCAAAGAGATTGGGATTGGATTTGGATTGGATTGCTTGGTATTTTAGCACAGACAAAAAAAAATAACTGAAGAATGCTTCACCAATGGGATGTGATACGATTAACTTAACAGTTAACTGTCTATTATGTTACCCTTTTATGATTCTGCCAAAGTGGCCTTTTTAGGCCCCCAGATATCTACTAGTTAGTTTTATCGTTGTCTACTAGTTGTTGGCACAAAGTCCGGCAGGTGTCCACCAAGAACTGAAGTTCTTATAAATAGTTTTTTCTGTCATCAGAACTTCATCATTCACCATGGCACAGAACTTGCAGTACTCATCAGTTTTCGGGTTCTTATGCCTCCGGCGAATTGTATAGTGCTTTCGCCATCTAAAAAATCGATAATATAGTTCACGGTTTTCCATGATCTCGTATATCTCCTTGGCTAAATTTTTTGCTCCTAATTTGTTGGCATTTATGTACGAGCCAGGTGGCAAATACCTGAAAGTAAAATATTAAATTAATTATACACTATGCTATATGCAATATATAGGTATTGTATAGGTAGGTACTTGCCTAGAGGGACCCGTGGCTAAATAATAACAGCCGCACAGGTCGATCGATCAGGTTAAGCTACGCTTGCCGCGGTTGGTCTGTGGATGGGTGACCATCTTTACATACCGAGACCCCTCCGTGCCTCGGAAAGCACGTTAAGCCGTTGGTCCCGGCTGTCATTCGTGGATCTTTGACAGTCGTTACGGGTAGTCAGAAGTCCGAAAGTCTGACAACCAGTCTTACCAAGGGGTATCGTATTACCCAGTAACTGGGTTGTGGAGGTCAGATAGGCAGTCGCTCCATGTAAAATACTGGTATTCAGCTGCATCCGGTTAGATTGGAAGCTGACCCCAACATAGTTGGGAAAAGGCTAGGTAGATGATGATAGGTACTACTTGCCTTGAATAATCAGCTCCACCGTAGACTACGGGTACGGTATAATGATCCAGGGCGTATAAAATCTTTTCCGTAACATAATCCTCGCTTATAGCATTTTCAAAAGCGAAATAAAAAAAGTAGTTTTTTTCCAACAAGTCGAGGCATCGAGGCATTATTGATTTCGGACATTGAAAAGAACCGCATGAGCCATACACGTCAATACTTAAACTGTAATCACTTATGTACGTTTGAACTTCATTAGCGAATTCCTCTCTTTTGCTTAATGTGTTACAATTAGAAACGAACCAAGCTGCTGCTTTGTTTTTGGACGACAGTTTTTGTTTAAAGTCTTTGTCAATAGGGGCCATATCGTCCTCGCTCATCCAGTCTATAGCCGTGCTGGGTCCAATGACATGATTACTTGAGTTCATTATAACGATGTATCCCCAGATGGCATCAGAATTCAGTTTATACGTCCATGTCCAGTTAAAGAAATTATCCCAGGTATCTTTGCAAATGGGATAGTTAGCTGCTGCTTCAACATTTGCGTACACATATTTTTGACGAAAAGATCGTACTCGTGGTAGGTCATCGCTGCTGACTATTTCTACCAGTTGAGGTCCGTTAAATGCAATAATGTCATATTCAGTGTAGTCTCTTAAAAGTTGCCTGTTGCTAGTAACATAACAATTGATATATTCGCATTTCTTCTTTTTGAAAACACTATTTCCTTCCCCGAAGTAAACAAAGGGATATGAATTGGGGTTAGTCCAAAGCAAAATATATTTGGTTTTAGATCTTGGTCTGACGTATTCTATTCCTTCAGTAGTTGTTTTATAGAAAGGCCTGTTTGTAGCACGCGAAATTTCAACTTCTTTTTCAACTTCTTTAGTTTTCTTTAAATAACTAGTGTTATTTAAATAAAATATCACGAAAATTAACGTCACAGTTACGAAACAGTAGACTGATTTAATTTTAATACTCTTCAAATTGACGTGCATCATTTAAGTCTGTGCGAACATAATGCGTGTCTTTCACAGCAATCGTTCACAACTCGATTTTGTTTACAGACTACTTACTCGTATCTGTTTTTCACAAGAATTGTTTGACAATATGCCACATTCCTTAACGTGAAATCATATCTTCATTATGATTCAGGAGTTAATTTTATTGCTACATTGCAATTGCAAGAAGTAAGGCGTTTTTTGGAAAACTAACTTGCTTAGCAGATTGTAGATAGCAAAAGACGCAGATGTGGTAGGTACGAGAAGTTTTTAAAGAGAAACATCATACTATACAGGGTTACTTGTAATTCGACGTAAGTATATCTGTCAGGAGCTGATAGGGGGGGCCAAAATGCAACAAATTGAACCACCCTGTTTGGCCGAAATTCAATAGTTTTCGAGATATTTGAATTTTGAAGGTTTTCGATATACCTAATTCCAAATTAAAAAAAAAAACTTCATATTGAATGGGTACCATTAAAAATGATATTGTAGCTGGCACTTCAATTAAGCTATGAACATAATTAAAAGTACTTAATTCAACAAAATAATTAAAATGTTGAGCCATTTAAGAATAATATTAGTTGTATTGTAATGTTATTACATTTTAACTATTTTGTTGAATTAAGTACTTTTAATTATGTTCATAGCTTAATTGAAGTTTGTTTGCATTTTGGCCTATATCAGCTCCTGACGCCTGACGGATATACTTCGAATTACCAGTAACCTTGATGCGATGTGTCTTTGCATATTTGCGTTCTTTACGCGACAGAAGGAAGCCTCAGTTTGCTCTGGAGGATTTTCTTAATTGAAGTTTGTTTGCATTTTGGCCCCCCTATCAGCTCCTGACGCCTGACGGATATACTTCGAATTACCAGTAACCTTGATGCGATGTGTCTTTGCATATTTGCGTTCTTTACGCGACAGAAGGAAGCCTCAGTTTGCTCTGGAGGATTTTCAAGGGACACGTGGAAGACAAATATAACACCTTCACACCTCGAAGGAATTAACGTTTTTGTCTGACTACAGTTAACTGTACAGTAGTGTACAGACGCCAGTACATCAAGCTACTACAATCTGTCAAATTTCTTTAATAGATTTTCAACTTTATCGCTAAATTATAAGGTTCAATGTTGATTGGGAAAATTTGACAGTTTCGGGTAGCTTGATGTGCTGGCGTCTGTACCTTAATTGCAATAAAATACTGAAAGTGTGGAAGGACGAAGTGGAAGGACGGACCTGAGACTGAGACCAATAATAAAAAAAGTAATTTAAAAAAATTAAACCGACTTCATAAACATACATAGGTACATACTATATATCTATAAAATTTTGTATATTCGTTTGGAAGCCCTAATAGATTGTCATAAGTGAGTATAATGCAGTTCCAATAATATTACATACATACCTACTTATCGAATTGATAGCCTCCTTTTTTTAAGTCGGTATAAATATGTTTTTATTTTCTGTTTGACCATCGATCAAGGATTATGTCTTTTTGAAGAGCTGGGAGCCACTTTGGAGAATCATACAAGGATAACATTATGAATTATAACACGGCGAAGACAGACCGTGTTTTTATTTTTTTCGCTGCACTACCTACGTAGGTAGGTACAATCAAAGAGATTGGGATTGGATTTGGATTTGGATTGATTGGTATTTTAGCACAGACAAAAAAAAAATAACTGAAAAATGCTTCACCGTGGGATTTGATGCGATTAACTTAACAGTTACCTGTCCATTATGTTATCCTTTTATGATTCTGCCAAAGTGGCCTATTTAGGCCCCCAGTTCACGAAGTGGTAACGACGCATAACAAATTCATTGGATTCAAATACAGTCGCGCAATACAATCTACTTGTTCATGTGGTGCTGGCCGCAATGTGTCCCTGGGAAAAATAATTTAGAGACCATCAAAGTTTGCTTTCAAGTTTGATCACGTAGTTTGAATAATGCCTCAATGTCACATATTACGTAGGTGTTATTGAGATATCTTTGATTATATCCCCTTTGAATAGACTTAGCTTTATCTCCGTAATAAAACAAACAACCTTAGTAGTCATACATTTTAGTAAGTAGGTAAGGGGTTAACAACTCGTTTTAAAGCCGAAGCCAATTATGAGATTCTGTTTTATATAGCGTTTCGATTAGATTCACGGTTTTAACACAGCCACACTGTTTTCTGCTGCTTTTAATGGAGTCTAATGATCGATTATCGTAGGGTCTATCATCATCTCACTTTGGCAGAATCATAAAAGGATAACATAATGCACAGTTAACTGTTAAGTTAATCGTATCAAATCCCATTGGTGAAGCATTTTTCAGTTATTTTTTTTTTGTCTGTGCTAAAATACCAATCAATCCAATCCAAATCAAATCCCAATCTCTTTGATTGTACCTACGTAGTGCAGCGAAAAAAAGAGAAACACGGACTGTCTCGCCATAATAAAATTCATAATGTTATCATTTTATGATTCTCCAAAGTGGCCTTTTTAGGCCCCCTGTTCTTTCTACAAGAACTCATTTTCAAGTTTGATCTTTGCTAGATGAAACCTAGATTACAATACTGGTAAAAACTTTGTATCAGCAGTAAATATGCTCTAACACTCTAATATTCAAATAAGGATTAAAAGGATATATTTCATATAAGTGCTCATACAATTATTTCTTAAGCACTATTTTCTCAACACTATATACACAGACTGGTAAGAAAGCTACTTTGTAAGAGGCAATTAAGTGATTAAAGTTCTGACTTGATCTCAACAGTCTTTTATGGCATACACATATAGGTGGCTGCTCCTAGCTGTAACTTGTTTAAGAGCCGCACGCGTCGATCAAACGTTAAGCTACGTTTGCCGAGGTCGATGTGTGGATGGGTGACCATTCATAACATATCGAGAACCCCCTCGTTGATCTTTGCCAGTCGTTACGGGTAGTCAGAAGCCCGAAAGTCTAACAATCAGTCTTACCAAGGGCACAGATAATATACCAAGGGTATCGTATTACCAAGTAGAACTGGGTTGTGTAGATCAGATATGCAGTCGCTCCGTGTAAAGTACTGGTATTCAGCTGCATCCGAATAGACTGGAAGCCGACCCCAGCATAGTTAGGACAAGGGCAGGCAGTTGATGATAACTTATATATCATCAAACATCTTACGAACCCTGGTGTTAAATTTTATAGATACAAGTAGGTAGGTACTATTCTAGGGAACATCTTATTTATTATTGATATAACCATATTTCATGCCATTCAAAGTTTAAAGAAACCTCAGATTTTATTTTGTTATAATATACATAGGTATTTGGAAGCTGGAAGCGTTTCCGACGTAGGTACGGCATTTCATACAAACTTTCAAGCCCTTGTTTTTCGAAATGAGGATACCGATTTGAACGAAACTTCATATGCATAAGCAGGATATACCTATACAAAGGTCTAAAAAGTTAGTAAAGAAAATTTTCCATAGAAACAGAGATTTCCAGTTAAAGGTATTTTTTTAAATAAGACATTTCGATAATGTTCGTTACTTACTTTTTAGATCTTTGTATCCTGCTTATGCGTATGAATTTTCATTAAAATCGGTTCATAATTAATCGAAAAACAAGGGCTTGAAAGTTTGTGTGAAATGCCGTACGTCTACGTCGGCGTCGTAAACGCTCTTAAGGGGGTGATAGTTGACACCATTTAGAACATTTTAAACCATACATGTCTTAGACGAAGTATGCTTTTTTATCCCAGTTAAAGTTTATTTTTATTATTATTTTTGACTAAAAGTTTGTAGTTAAGAATAAAATAAAACATACTTCGTCTAAGACATGTATGGTTCAAAATGTTTTAAATGGTGTCAACTATCACTCCCTTAAAAGCTTTGCACTTATATATTACCATGTTTCATTATTTGTTATTTTGTTGGGTACCTACTGTGGGTAACGAAAATATGAGTACCTACCTACGCCATTCCGGTTTTCTGAGACGGGCTTTGAATGGTCAAGGCCAAGTAATGCTAAATCATATACCTAGGTACTTACTCAAAGTCACAAAAGTTTTTGTTATGTATTTTATTATTTCTGTATATAAATATACTGTTTGCATACTGCATGCATAAATTTTTGCAGATTGTTCAATAAACGTATAACGCTAATATATTTTAGGGAGAAAGCAGCTAAAAATCCAATCCGGTACCAGGAGGTCTACTCCCTCAGCCCAAAATCCATAGTTTCGGGCGTAATCACCTACGGACATAATATTAGTTTGGGGCCCGAATTATGATTAAATGGAAACACGATTTGCCAGTTCCCGGTGCTCCCGATGTGTAGGTATTTGCTCGTCCGGGAGTAGGGGACACTTCGTAGTGTATTTTCCCGTCCGCGAGTAGGGAATACTTCGTAGAGTATTTGCCCATCCGGGAGTAGGGGAGACTTCATAGTGTATTTGCCAGTCTGGGAGTAGGGGCACAGATTACTAAATAGTTACTTCGTAACAGATACTTCACTCCGTAGAAAATTTCCAATACCTACTGCTATAATAGCCTACTCCGTCGCGTCAGCAACCTCTGCATGCTAAAATGTGCCTAAATGCTCAAGCACAGTTGTGATTGCTTCGCACCGCGCGTTCCCACAGCAGTCGCAGGGCTATCTCTTCGATAAAATTAAATTAACATAACGATATGTGTCTATTTTATTGAGAACTGTGAATATGTTCTGACTATAGGTGGTAGTTTAAAATTGTATCGTTTATAAATTTTTATTTTTTATAAATTTGTGCTGACTGTGCAATACATCTAAAACATGACATGACATCTTCATTGACAGGTAAATGGAAAAATTTTTGGTGTTTATCCCTTCTTTTACTTGATTTGTACCCATCTACTGCACATAAGGCACCAGACGGCATCGTAGGTACGCGTGCAAACGAATGGAACGATTAAAATTGAACAACGTGCGTGCGCTTTGCTTGCGAAAATCGCACTGCATTTGGTCCGCAAACGGCCCGAGACCGCCCGGCAGGGGGGTAGGTAATTATAGCGCGCAAGTACACGGAGTGACGGAGGCCTGGTAGGGGATACTTCGTAGTGTATTTGCTCGTCGGGGAGTAGGGGTCACATCGTAGTGTACTTACCTGTCCGGGAGTAGGGGACTCTTCGTAGCCTACTTGCCCGTCCGGGAGTAGGGGATTCTTCGTAAATCGTATAGTACTTGCCCGTCCGGCAGTAGGGGACACTTCGTAGTGTATTTTCCCATCCGCGAGTAGGGGATACTACGTAGAGTATTTGCCCGTTCGGGAGTAGGGGACACTTCATAGTGTATTTGCCCGTCCGGCAGTAGGGGACACTTCGTAGTGTATTTTCCCGTCCGCGAGTAGGGTATACTACGTAGAGTATTTGCCCGTCCGGGAGTAGGGGACACTTCATAGTGTATTTGCCCGTCTGGGAGTAGAGGACACTTCGTAGTGTATTTGCTCGTCCAGGAGAATTTCCTTTATTCGGACGGGCCCGTATCTTCGTAAGACGAACTTAGAGAGTAGGCCCCTCTGCATTGGCATAGCTAGGGATTTTGTCCAGGGGGGCAGCCGTCCAGCTGAACTAACCACAGACATTTAATGAGAGATCATAATGACGCCTATTAAATACCTTTAGCCGGGGTTCTTGCGCATTTCGTCACGCTCTCTTCCGGCTAGGTGTTGGCCCGCATGCTGGCTACGCCCATGCCCCTGTGACCTGCCGGTCGATTCTGTTAAAAACTCACCGTGAAAACTTAGGTGAAGTGAGTTTATTTTTGCTAGGAATTGACACTATTGACAGCTCACTCCACGCAACTTTTCACAGTGAGATTTTTACAGAATAGCACCGCTGTTAGTGATAGGTACTGTTCTTCATATTTGAGATTTTGTGAAGCATAAACAGCAGTTGAACAGTCAATTTGTATTGAGTACACAAACATGATACGGAGGCGCGATTTTTTATAAATAGTCTCCATGCAGCAGTAGATCAAAGAACCATGCTCTTGTATCGTCATTTAACAATTATAACGACAGCTGTTATCTTATTTGTTACCGTCGTAACAAATAAGATAACAGCTGTCATTATAATTATGACCTTTTAATGTGATTTCAATAAAACAAATTGATAATAATAAAGTTTTAATCAACAGGAAGTGGCAGCATGTTCAATGGGATAGAAATGCTAAAAACAAAAATCGTTCAAAATCTAGTCGCAATCTCATTTCAGCGATAATCAACGTCAAAAACTTGCCAAAAATTTAGGGAAATTAGAAGTATTTTAGACAGATTGAGACTGAGATCAGACTGTGAACGTTCTTAAAATTATGAGAATTGAATTAAGATGAAACGATTATATTATATTAACGATATTCAAAAGGTTTCAAAGTTTTTGGAGGTGGTAGGGATTTTTGATCGGAGTCTAGCCCCAAACCCTGACGCTGTTGTCCCAGGAGCAGCTAGCCAATGCAACGCCATTGGGAGACATGGAGATAGACGTCACGCGGTTCTCGTGAGCGTGAAGGGTACCTGAAATTAACACATTTTTATAATAATCATTATGATACGGTACATCACACTATCCACATTATGAGAATCTCCATTAACTGGTCATTCGTCGTTATACAAAATGACTAATGGAGATAGTGGGACATAATCTATTGAAACAATATTCCCACTATCACCATGGATCACGACAATGGGTATAGTGGGCTTAGCAACCTAATTGTGTAACACAATATTAATCTCTATCTGAAACATTTTGAAGATTGCTAATCCATTGCTTCATAATAATATGTTGAAATAAAAACTTTTTACAAAAAAAAAAAAAAACAACCGACTTCCAAAAAAAAACTACATATTGAAAAATAACTTTAATTTCGGAAGTCGGTGTCTTTGGTTCCGCATTTTCGTTTATTGACACCGACTTCCGAAATCAAAGTTATTTTTCAATTTGTAGGTAGGTAGTGTGTTTTTTGGAAGTCGGTTGTTTTTTTTTTGTAAAAAGTGTTTAATTTTTCACTTTTTAGTGGGTCAGTTTGTAATTTATCTAAGTCACAATAGCCTAATGTCAACTGAGCAATGTGCAAAAGCAATATTTTGTAACATGTGATGAGTCACATGTTACAAAATATTGCTTTTCCCGATGTTGGGACTCACCATACGTATTGTGACGAGCATAAATTGTTAGGCTTAGCAACCATACGAATCGCAACCCGTGAAATATTTGTCATTAAGTACTTCCGATGGCCATCTGTGGTCTTCATCATCAGCTCCACTTGACCAAATAATGATTTCCGAAAGCGAAAGCTCAAGTTACTTTAATAAATACCCATATCGCTATAGCTTTGCCTATAAAATTTGAGGGTTTCCCTCGATTTCCATGGGATCCTCTTATCATAGGTATTCCAACTTGATGATAATGGGACCACCTTTCAAATTAAAAAAAAATTTGGAATCGGTCCAGCCGTCTTCGAGTAATCGGTGAACAATCATAAAAAAAAACATATAATGTCGAACATATAACCTCCTTTTTGGAAGTCGTTTAAAAAATGGTCTACTCAACAACGAAAATAACGCAATGAATGCTGACAAAATGAAAACCATTGCTACTGATAGTGTTACGATTACCCCGCAGAAGTACAACAAAGGCTCGCCTTTTCTGAAGAAGCTCATAATTATGCAGAACATTGAATAAAAAATCATCGTTTCGTTTAGGTCCTTGGTCTGTTGATATCTTAGTTTATTTTTATTATTTCACTAGCTTCTGCCCGCGACTTCGTCCGCGTGAAATTAATTTCTTGTTCCCCGACCCACCCTGTTGCATCGCAATCGCAAAATTTCTTTCTATTATTGTTTTTGCGCGGTTCCTAAGGGTAAAGAATTGGGCTATCAAATGATAGGTAATTATTAGTATAGATTAGTAGATAAGGCAACTCTAGGCAAGTTTTATTTCAGTGCTGATAATTTTGAAGTGAATTGACAAATAGGGCTCCTTTACAAAACTGTACCTACATATGAAATAAATCCTCTTCACACAAGATTTAAATCTCTGTCCTAAACAAAATGTTCGGGAATATTACCTCCATTGGTAGGTAAGTACCTTCATGACGGATATGATGACATGATTGCTCGATGTACATAAAGAGCGGCCTTGTTGTATCTATAAGCGTACTGAAGCTATAAAGCATATTAATTTTATCAGGCAATTCTGCACGAACAAAACAATAAAATCTGTTTATAATACTTCCACTGCTGTAAGAAGAAGTCGGCCGCAACTTATAACTTAACTTACACAAGCTCAGTGTCAGTTGGTGGATGTCCCACGTCTTCGAATTTTTATTTGATGTCGGATTCTTCGCGACCTTTCCTTACGGCGATTTGTGGGCAGTCGTAAGGAAAACAAAAACCTAACAATAATAATAAATAATTGTTTTACCAGTGTGGTGGACTTTGAGGGTGTCCCAGGAATGTACGTCGTTGTCGTCTGACCCGGCGAGCAAATATCTTCCGCTTAGTGATAGTCCTTAACAAAATTAAAATTTGAATTATCAAGTTCGGGCATAGTCATAGATATAAGAATACATTTCTATGGGCATAGTGTTATTGGGTTTTTCCATCACATATCTCTCAGTAGCATCCCGGAGTCTGGATTTGTGCCCGTTTTATGGCAACAGGCTTACGTCCTTTTAAGTATATGAGACTGAACATAACTGGGAAAATGTGGGTGTACCTACTTTGTCTTTAGGTAGAGACAGCTCTGCCTGCCTACCTAACCCTTCGGGGAAAACGGGCGTGATATTGTAGGTTAAGATATGTTGTTATAATATAAGTTGAATAATGTTGATCATTTTGACGCCTACTATAAAGTATATCGATATTTAAAGAGTGAAAGTCTATTCTCCATGACTCAATATTATCTCTACAAAAGATATTAATACAAAAATATAGACTTCAGGTAAATTAAATCCTAGTAATGGCGCCGATTCTCTTGTTCAAACTAAACTAAATTTAAGTTCAGTGCATCTTTTTCATTCTATTTCATAAGAAAAGGACAGAAGATATATATTAGTTTAGTCCTGTCAAATTAAGATTCTTCATAGACAAGCTTAGACGAGATTCAAAAATTGGCTACAAAAATACGTCAATTTACGTCTGGCGCTGACTAATTTGTGCAGAGCGTCAAATTCGGTTTCCTAACAACGCCTGATAATAGTGATTGGCAACGTACCGCAGCTGGTAAATCCGCTAGCGCCCGGCGGGGTGTAGTGTCCAAGCTGCTGGTCACTGCGTATGTCGAACAGCCGTGCCGTCTTGTCTTCAGACGCCGTAGCGAAAGCATGACCACTGTTGTGGTACTGTGAACATTTGGACTAATTAATCATCCGGATGACGTGTCTTTTTTGGCAAATAGTAGGTAGATTACAGCATCTATTTTCGTCAAGCCTTCGAAATTGCATTCATTTTTTTCACTAAGACACTAGATAATATTTATAGGAAGCACCAGGACAACAGTTGTTAACATCTGTATTGTGAGTGCACCACCCTATGGTACCCAGACTAGTAATTTTTGCTGTACAATCTTTTTGTTTATGGAGATTGCGAAATTGATTTGTAAACGCTTTTATATGATACTGGAGTAATCATAAATCCATGTTCCAACCTTCGCAGCTTGATTATCATCCTACCGTTGATAATGAATGTTTTCGAGGGTTAGTAGTGATATCATGGAACTTACACAAACGCTGTTGACGTCGGCGTCGTGGCCGAAGAAAGTTTGCTTCGCTTTCTCATCTCGAATGTCCCACAACTTGCAGGTCTTGTCCACCGAGCCAGTCACGTACGTCTTCATGTCTGATATACATGAATATTTTTACAAGTTTTGCATAATCTGCCTATAATGTTCACACTGCTGACACAGTCTCCATTATGTGCGAAGGAATGAGCTGGGATTAGGGATATCATCCGTCTGGATTTGTCCGGACGAGTCCGGCTTTTTAGCCCCCGTCCGGTGTTTGTCCTGCTGGGGAGTTAGTTGCGCCACTTCTTACCAGCAAAAGCACTCGGATGTGGCGTTTTGAGGGATTGTCAAATGTAATACTTAGATAGAAACATGCAATGCGTTCTTTAAAGTGTAATGCGACGTTTTCTTGAAGTGATGAAATTACCAATCCCACCAAAAACATTTTCATGTAAAATGTTGCTATGACGAGACCACATATGGCTCGCACTGTCAAAAAGTTATCAGATCTCATGTAGAGCCAAGCTTCCAACTCTACACGGCCTAGCTCTAAAAGCCGTAACTTCACAAACTCTATACCATAGCCAAAATATGAGGCTTAGCAGTTTCGTTACTATAAGAACTATTGTATACTCGTAACTATTGCATAAAAAGTAATGAACAGTGAATAAATTTTTCACCTTACGCCCATGTGATAGTAGCGTAACGGCGAAGTCACATATTTTGACTAAGGTGTAGAGTTCCAAAAAACGACGAAGCGCTTCGAGAAAAGGTAGGTAGTGCCCTTGCGCTTCGCTTGGCTCGTATTGGCGGGGCACTACCGTGCCCCCCAGTTGACGACTATAATAGGTCTTGCTGCTATTGAAATGTTACCTGTTTTTGCAATCGTCACAATTGTGTTCATCCAAACAGAAATTACTAGTTACGAATTGGAAATACCATATTTATAAATGACGTGCTGTTTACCTGGTCCCAACGAAATAGTGACGACATCGCCAGCGTGAGCATCAAACTCCATCTCCCGTTTGCCTACTTCCAAGTCCCAAACGCATCTGCGACGAAAACTAGATTATAGCATATCTACTTACTATATATAATAGATACCGTATATGTATACAGGTGGATCCCTAGAGATGGGTCAGTCAGTATCTAATCTAAAACTCAGGATCAGATCAGGTCAGGATTTTGTTTTAAGGAACTATGTCGTCAATTTTAGAGCTTATAAAAAGCAACATTCAAAGATGTTCTGGTTTTGATATAGTTGGGTTGGAATGTTAATGATGAGACAGGTTTATGTCAGATTTTATCATGGTGATTACTCACATCTTCATGTCACCGGAGCCTGTGAGAATGTGGGTATCGTCGAGGAACCGGCAGCTGCTGAGGAAGCCCTCGTAGCCAGCCAGCTCGCGAACCATCTTGGCAGCGCCGGTGGAGTCGCGGTTGTTCACGTCATACACAGTACACATGTTGTCCATCCCGCCACACGCTTCAAAGTCATAATAAGAAATGCCAAAGATTTGAGTCACGTCCTGGGAATTCTATTCAAAATAAATAATAACATCCCTAAGTGTTGCAGGCAATCGAATACTTGTCGAGGAACAAATACCTAGGTATCAGTCAAAGACATTCAATACTTTAATGTCTTTGTTGTTACGTGCAGACCCGAGAAGGTCAATTCCCGTAATGAAAAACATTCAAAATCTAGTCGCAATCTCATCTCATCGACGATCAATGTCAAAAATGTATAGAAATTAGAGGTATTTTTGACAGACTGAGACTGAGAACAGACTGTGAACGTTCTTAAAATTACGAGACCAGAATTAAATATGACCCTGTGATTTTGACTACCCAACGCGGTTTCGAAAATAATAGTGTCTTTCTACGCTCAACTAATGTATTATAGAGCTATGAGGAACAGGGTGTAAAGTTCACTCATACTCTATCGAAAAGAGAGGATCCTCCGACCAGACGGGTGTTGTGTCTGGCGGGCAACTGCCCGATGATTCAGTCGGGACCTTTGTAAATAGATTGAGATTGATTGTGTGTTACGCACTTAGGGTGTAGACCTACTAAAATGCAGGAAATAAAAAACTTTTTAGCAAAAAAAAAACCGACTTCCAAAAAAAACACTAATTAAAAAATAGTCGGTGGCAAAAAATTAAAATACAGATCCAAAGACATCGACTTACGAAATTAAAGTTATTTTTCACTTTGTAATGTTTTTTGGACGTCGGTTTTGTTGTTTTGTAAAAAAGTTTTTATCACTCTCTTTTCAGTAGGTAGGTGTGCGTAACACACAATCAATCTCAATTTGAATAATTTTGAAACATATTGCTAATCCATTGCTTCATATAAGTATGTTCGAAAAATGTGCTACTCTATACAACGTAAATAACGCAATGAATATTGTTGACCTGTCAAAATGAAACTCATTGACTGATGGTGTGTTACGCAATTTCCCCGCTGTTTAAAATGTATCTAAGTTGCCTAATGTCAAGTTGACATTATGCTATTGTAACTTAGATAAATTTCTCATTAATGCTCATCGCCTTTTCAAAATATTGCTTTTCCCAATGCAGGGACGTTAATTATTGAGGAGTTCTGGGGGCCTAAAAAGGCCACTTTGGAGAATCATAAAAGGATAACATTATGAATTATAATATGACGAAGATAGTCCGTGTTTTTCTTTTTTTTCGCTGCACTGCGTAGGTAAAATCAAAGAGATTGTGATTTGAGTTGGATTGAATCGATTTGTATTTTAGCACAGACAAAAAAAAATACTGAAAAATGCTTCACCAATGGGATTTGATACGATTAACTTAACAGTTAACTCCATTATGTTATCCTTTTATGATTCTACCAAAGTGGCCTTTTTAAGCCCCCTGGTATTTCACCATAAGCTCCATTCCACTATTCGCATTGTGACGAGCATAAATTGCTTAGCAACCGTATTAAAGTAATAGAATCGCAACCCGTGAAATACTTATTATTGAGTAGTTCCGGTTGCCAGCTGAGGTCTTCATCAACAGTTCCACTTCACCAAATGGTGGTTTCCGACAGAAAATGCACAAGTTATTATAAAAAATACCCAAATCGCTATTGGTGTGCCGATAATATTTGAAGAGTTCCTTCGATTTCTCCAGGATCCCATCATCATATCCTGACCTGATGACAATGGGATCTTTCTGAAAGTATATCCTTTTAAATAAAAAAAAAATTTGCAAATCGGCATATAAATAACGGAGTTCTGAGGCAACTAGCATTTAAAAAAACGAATTGATAAGCTCCTCCTTTTTTTGAAGTCGGTTAAGAAGATATAAAGGGCGGTTGCCATAGTAAAATATCTACTTTTTACTTTCATCCTAAATTAAGCGTGGAGTAGTGTCTGCAACTGAAATAAACATCTAGGTACACATAATATTTGTTTCGCGTTTCTGCGCATTAGTTATTCTGTGATTATACCTAAATAGAAGCATGGGACAATGGGATAGATTACATACAGAAGGCGGAAGATAAAGTTTGGCTTCGCTACTAAAGACTGCCAAACCTAATACATATATATTATATTATAGTATCCAGTACCTATCCTGCCATAGTAGAGGCCAAAATACTATAAGCATTTCTAAGAAAAAAATAATGGCGTTGTTCACAAACTAAACTAAATTTAAGTTTATGCATCTTTTTCTTTCTATTTCATTAAGAAAAGGACAGAAGATAAATATTAGTTTAGTCCTGTCTAATTAAGATACTCCTTAGACAAGCTTAGACTAGATTAAAAAATTGGCTACTAAAAATACGTCAATTTACGTCTGGCGCTGACTAATTTGACAGGACTAAACTAATATTTATCTCCTGTCGCTTGTCCTAATGAAATAGAAAGAAAAAGATGCCTGAATTTAAATTTAGTTTAGTTTGTAAATAACAGAATCGAAAGAATAATAATTTAAATAATTTTTAAAGCGAAACTACTATATTTTCATTACAATACAAAATGGCGAGATAACCGCAATAGGGCCATTATTAATCTCAATGGTACCTACCTATTTTATGTGTAACCTTATTTTTGCGGTCACTAGGTACCTTGATGCTATTATGGAGTGTAAGTAAGTACTAATTAAGGCAGGAGGTACTGTGGTCTCTCCTGGCTTAATTTGTACTTACATATAATTGTACTTACCTATCAACACTCATAAAAATAAATTTGTTTTGTAATTTACCAACAAAATTTCCGGATGGGGCAAATGCGACGCTCATCACCCAGGCCGAGCGCAGGGGTATCACTTGCACCTTGTTGCCGCTCCAGGTGTCCCAAATGATCAGTTTCCCGTCCAGCGAGCCCGTGACGCAGTGCCTGTAGATGACAGCAGTCTTTATACATTACTTACCCACGCAAACTTACAATGTTACAACATTGTGCATCTAAGTAGCTGTACCATTTATCTTTAAGAGCGATTACGACGGAATTTCACGGAATTTTCGGATTTTTTTTTGTACGGAATTTCATACAAACTTTCAAGCCCTTTGTTTTTCGAAATGAATGGACCGATTTTAATGAAACTTCATACGCATAAGTAGGACACAAAGGTGTACAAAAATTAGTTAAAAACATTTTAGAAAAATAGTGTTACAGCGAAATTAAACCGATTAATTTTTTTTTATAGAAAAAGACTTCCAGTTATCTTTATAGGGTACCGTACCAAAATGGTAAAACGGAACCCTTGTGGTGAGATTCTGTTTGTCTGTCTGTCTGTCACAGCTGGATATCTCAAGAACTGCTAATGCTATCAACTTGAAATTTGGAATAGTTTTAGATGACGTTTGCCCAACTATTTTGCAAATAAGAAAGAAATAATAATATGTATATATTTTTTGCAACAAGGACTAAAAGGGGGTCTGAAAAATTCGAAGTGGGGCTACTAGGGCATGTGGGCCCCTATCATATGAAGAGCGCAGTTTGCACATTCTCAAACATTTTTTCTTTTTTTTAGGCCGCACAGTTTTCGACTTTTGATGAAAAATGTAAAAAAATAGCATTTCCCCCTTATCTCCGAAGTTTGCAAAGAGAAAAATCAGAAATAATTATATGTGATAGAAGTTTATGTAAAGATTACAGGGAAAATAAAACGATGTCTCTAAATAGCACACTTTTTCAGAAATCATTAACAAAAGTTTCTAGTTTCACTATCGGTCAAGCGACGGCGCTGACCTAAAACTGCAATATTCTAGACCACAGTGCGCAGTGCTAAAATTCTCTAACGAATATAGGCCTCGCCGATGAAAATTTAAAAACATATGATGGTACGGAACCCTCGGTGCGCGATTTCGACTCGCTCTTGCCCGGTTTTTTTAAATAAGACATTTCGAAAATGTTCTTTATTAACTTTTTAGACCTTTGTATCCTGCTTATGCGTACGCATCTACGTTTCATTAAAATCGGTTCATTCATTTCGAAAAACATGGGCTTGAAAGTTTGTATGAAAAGCCATACATCGTAAATTATAATTGTAAATACTGAAACTTAGTATTGATATTTAGGTACTTTATGTAATATTTTATATAGTGTTCAAACTAAATCAAAACCGTCTTCACCACGGAATAAATAAAAGTAGGTTAGTTTGTTGTTTCGGTATCGTAACACTCGCTCCTAATATTTAATTAAAGTACAGCCCTAACAGCAAACTATCTCGGACAGACAAAATAATGATCATGGCATTACGTAGCGCGACAGACCGATCATATTATCTAACTATACATATTTAAAAACTCCGTACAATAATGCGAAACGAGAAAATATGGCATATTAATGTTGATAAGAGCAAGAGAATGATGATAGTAAAATTGAACGCTTAATAACTAATAATACTAATTGGATTTGTACAGTAAACCCAAGTTTCTAATTAAAGCCGTTAGGAGATACAGTTATAGGCCTTGAATATAGTACCTAATATATGCATATAACACACCTTCTTTATACTTGAATAAAACAAAGCCGGGTTTTCAAAGTTTTCAAGAACAGACGACAGTACATCAACCTACTACAATCTGTCAGATTTCTTTAATAGATTTTCAACTTTATTGCTGAATCATAAGGTTCAAAGTTGATTGGGAAAATATGGCAGTTTCGGGTAGCTTGATGTGCTGGCGTCTGTACATTTGATGATTTCCTAAGCTAAAATTAAAAAAAAAATTCCTGGCGGTACTGATATTTATGATCTTTGATTTGTTGAATTTGTCTCCGACACGAATAGCAGAATAACCATGAAAAAAAGGGAAAAAATTCACGAAGTGAGCTTGATGTGATATGTCATTTTATCTGATGGTAAGGTCACTTTTGACAGCTCACTTCAATCCCTAGCATCAGGCGAAATAGACCGATTGCTAGTTTATTATTTGCATAATGAGGAAAATGTTCAAAACGTAACACAAAGTTAAGTACACACCATACTAACAAAACGTTGAGTCACTAACGCATGAGTTCGGGGAATAACTATTAAAAGCAAACATGTGTCAAACCTAACGCTTAATAGCAAGCCAAATCGCACTTAGGTATAATTGTTTATATCTTCGCGCAGCTCAAGAACAAGACAAATATTCAAGAACATCGTGAAAGTTGTCTCTGACACATATTAAATCTCGCCGTAATCGATAAAAGACAGGATGCTGTGGAGGAAAAAACACTGTCTCTATCAAACAGTAAGAAAGAGAGACAATGATTTTTGCATAAAATTTAAAGAGGCGATCCGAAGGAGAAACCAATTGTCATGCAGCCCGTAAAGTATATTAATTATGTTGGTACTCACCTGGAGTCTCCGCTATAATGCACAGAGTTGACCTTATTGATATGTCCTTTCAAAGTCTTCTTCGTCACCAGTCTTATCTTGGGCACGTCTCCTAAATCTCCGCATTTTTCAGCGAGCTTCGCGTCAGCTAACTTTTCTTGATCAGCCTGTTAAAAGGTATTACTATTACGCTATTACGTAATATTTTTCAAATAATACCAAACCATAAAGTGCGTAGTGAAAATATTATAATAGCTTTGACTTGGATATTCTGCAGATACCTTAACTTTGGCTATCAAGTCAGTTAGCTCTTTTTTGAGGGCCGTGGTCTCCGGGTCTTCCTTCGGCATGTTTCCCGTTGTCCACTACGAAGGAATAGTTGTACGACTTACTCCCACGACTGGTATGAGCCACTAACTGAACCGAGCCACTGTCTTTAATCTCATTTGCGTAAATTGGATTTCAATTTACTGCTCAACCGAAGCTTTATATGTGCCAACTAATGTGCTGGTTACCACAATTTATTATGTTAGTGGTTGAAGTAGGTAATAGGGTGAGAAAATTATCCAGGAATATGATCATTATTACATTCAGCTGGAAGAGGAACTAACGTGCCAGAAATTTTGTGTCCGAAAAGTCTCACACAAACAAATCCATTATTTGTTTCCGTATTTATAAAAGGAAGTACCGACTGCATCCGATGAGACTGGAAGCCGACCCCAACACAGTTGGGAAAAGGCTAGACAGATGATGATGATGAAAAGGAAGTACAGTCAATCCTCTTGGACAAAATTAGACGATATAGATACAGGTACAATAGACACATCTGTGCTTGTTGGAAATGTCAGTTTGATCTTTATTTTTGAAATTTTAAGAGTTAACAGATTTTGTTTTTCTCAGTAAGAATTTTACAATTCCTAATTTGGTATTTTAGTGCAATAACAAAGCGATATCATTTCATTTAGTACCTTAAATTGTTAAATAAAAATATTTATATATTTATTTATTTATAATAAGCACACCAACAGCACAGTCACTTACAATTCAAATAAAATTTCATCTAAAATTAGCATTTCAGTAACCATGCAAATAACAGGTATGCATAACATCTAAAATTAAGAACAATAAAAAGTGTATCTAGCATATTATCTAGAACACTACAAAAACAAACCGATTATATCTGGCAGTGTATACAGAATTTAAATAATAATATGTACAACATATACCTAATCCAAACTAATATAATTATTATAGATATCTAATATTATAAATTAGAAAGTAACTATGTCTGTATGTTACGCCTTTTCAAGCCTAAACCACACCATGGCATCCTGGGGAAGGACATTGGCTACTTTTGTACCGGTACCACGTTCCCGTGGGATACCTCAATTCCCGACTACCCTGTGGGTGAAGCCGCGGGCAGAAACTACTAAAATAACTTTTTAGCCTAACCGCCAGGATAGCCCGCGAAATTCAATTTTTTTACGTTTTTTGCAGTTGTAGGTACGTTGTCAGTATTAAGTTGTACGCGAGCGCGACCGTAACAAATACGTATTTACAGAATTACATCTTTCATCAACACAACTCTCGAATCCTACTGAATGACTATTTCATGAAATCTTGACATTTTAGGATTAAGTATACAAATTGTATTACTGATTGTAATGATTATAATTCTGTAAATAATTATCTGTTACGGTCGCGAATCATATTTTAATCAACGTATAACTTAATACTGACCAGCAAATTGAAAAAAAACGTAAGAAAATTTGAATTTCGCGGGCTTCCTTAGACTATTAACAAATTTAAATACTTATCGCGTCGAAAAATTCTTCCGCATCGCTGTCTACTGGTAATGTATCCAAGAGACTGGCGGCATTGCCACGTCATGAGAAGTGTTGACCAGCCAGCGAGTTTCGAAATTTCATTAAAGAGACTATGAGCCCTCGGACCTATAACGGCCCGAGGGCGTCAACCCCAAACCAGTATTGATAAATTAATTAAAACATTTAAAAGCTAATTGCATCGTTGCCGAAATACACCCTATTTAAAATAATTGTAACTCCTGCTTACTTTGAATTTGTCCTTACACGTTCAGACTGCACTATTTGCTATATCAATAAAAACGTTATTTCCTTTATAGTTCCTTGCTTCCACAAGGAGCTAGCTTTATTGCGTATGAGCATGGTTGGATCCATTAAACTACATAGACCTTCGGAGATGGAGACACGATCACACGACTGAGGACACATTTTGCACTGGTGTGGTCGTGAGGAAGCAAGCAACGCTTTGCTCTGTGGCTTTGCTCGAGTTGACCGCTGAACATAGTATTTGCTAAATCAGAAAATAAGGCGCAATCTATATCTGCCCAGCTTTTTCCAACTATGTTGGGGTCGGCTTCCAGTGTCTAACCAGATACATATCCATATCCAGATAGCTGAATACCTAATATACAGGTTGATAAGGACATGGACGCGCAAATTGTAACCATGCTTTCAGAACATACCTAATTGCGTTGAAGTTTTTCGTCTGTTATCAAAATTAAATCTGCTGTTTCATAGAAAAGCCCATTTTTTTTTAATAACCTCTTTGTTTTTTTAACGAACGGGAACGGCTTATCTGACCTCCACAACCCACTTACTGGGTACCTAATTCGAATACGATTACCCCTTGGTAAGACTGGTTGTCAGACTTTCGGGCTTCTTACTACCCGTAACGACTGTCAACGTGGCACTACGTGGCACGGAGGGGCCTCGATATATTATGAATGGTCACCCATCCACGGACCGACCTCGGCAAGTGAAGCTTAACCTTAGATCGACCCGTGCGGTTGTTATTATTTAGCACTCCAGAAAATATAAGATTTTATAGAAAATCGTCTTTTATTCTTTAGTGATTCAAGTGAAGCGCGACATCGGTGTCCCAGAAACATTCACTTTCACTCGTTTCACTTCTTTTTGATCAATTTTAACTGTTTGCAACAGTCACTGATGAAAAACCAAGACTTCGGCACGAATCGAACATTTATTTAGGTACAGTAACTGTATTGTGTGGCAAATTGGACTGCTTAAAAAGCATTATCCACAAGCACGAATCTGTTAAGATGGGATGCGCGGCTAACTATGCCAGGGTTGAAAACATATTTATTTATTTATTTACTAAACCCCTTAATAATAAACGTATAGAATAAATAAAGAGCGAAGCGAAAAAAAAATGCGTCGTTCGAAAGTCAAATTACTGACGACTGAAAGAGAGAAATCAATCGGTGTGTAACTATTCATCTGATATAATACGTTTATTACATTAAATAAATCAAATCAAATCGAGTTGAATGGCGTGCAATAGCCTATGTCCACAAGTGGACTGCTGCAGGGTGATGATGATGGAAATCATTAAGAAGAAGTTTGAATAAACATTAAAATTAAATATCATTAAATTGTCACCCGAAATAAAAATATAACAAAATCTTTACCGTCGGCTCATACCTATACATATTGCGAGCAAAGATACGCCTAGATCATGTATTATCTACTTAGGGGCACACTGACACATGTGCACACGTTGCCGTTGCTATGTATAAACTTACTCTTAAACAAAAGTCTCTCTGCTTGCTTTTTTTGTATCGAATCAACCTTCGAGAGGGGCTCATGGCTAAATCAGGTCGCTCGAAGGTTATGCTACTCTAGCCGCTTTGTTATTTGTTTCATTAATCAGAAATTCAGTGGTGCTTCATTTCCCCGTTGTACCGTATGCACCATTGACCTGCACCATCAATGGTGCAGAGGAGACTAATAAGTTTCGTTTGCACCATTAATGGTGCAAATGAAACAAGAGTCTAATGGGCCTTTGCGAGTTCGCTTCAGCCCCTCTTATCTATGGTCCTGAGGTAGCGGAAAGTAATAATAAAATGACAAATACTAACTTACCTACCCATTATCTCGCACCTATATGTACATAGCTTTTGTTGATCGAGAATTCGAGACAACTCAAATCTGTGGCTACGTAAGCGATCTATATTACTATTACAGTTACTTAAGTTTTCTTTTTAACGTCTGTCGTCCGCCGCTTTCATTTCACGGTTTAATAAGTTTTTTTGAAAGCAATAAAAATAGAGAACAACTCTCACCTTCCCGTTGTAATCAATTTGATAGGTTGTGCTGGCGGTGTAGTTGCAGTCGTTCGTCAGGAGCTTTGAGGAAAACATGGTTCTTAAGCGTCGGAGTTTCCCGTTTAAATGTGTCTGGCTGTTGGCGATATTTATTGCCCTCAGACAGGGCACATTATCTCAAGAATTCTGCGAGAAAAATGGTGAAGAGGACACCTGCAAACAACACTTCCTGTATTGCAAAGGTAAATAGTTCTTTTTTTTGTATTTTGATTCTGCAAAGCTATGCGAAGTTGTGCCAAGTAATTTGTTTACAGATTAAGCGTACAGTTATTTTTATTATTATTTAACCCTAATGAACCATATCGCTTTATAACGGATGTGATAATGTTATTAAATTAGATACTTAGGTACTTATTATTCATTCATTTTGTTGAATAATAAGTATCTATCTTTTTAATTATCAAAAAGGAATGAGATTTTACCATGTTTTTGGATTCGTGCATAACTCCCTATTGAATGGTTCCTATGATTCTGTGAATTGGAAAAAGAAAGCCCGCAAAATGAGGGGTCATTAAAAAAAAGTACTTAAATGGTGATTTAAGTACTTTTTTGTTGTAGCTAATCTGATGAAGAATTCCGGAAATAGAGACCAGAAGATTGTTTATTTATCACGGTATAGTGGATGGTAGCAAATCACCCGCGAATTTTGCAAAATACTTAGTATCTTATTTAAATAATCGAGCCTGTGCTGTTCCTCTGCAGGACTGCAGGGTAAAAGGCCTTCCTTCCCGCTTGCAACGACACAAAAAAAAAAATTTGCTTAGGTGATTAATTTGATGAAATTAGAAATAGGACTCCTAATTGTTATTTCGGGTGGTAGTATGTATATGTATCTAATACTTTATATGACCTAGGTTGGTAGGTACCTAATTATTCGGTTGTAGTATAGACTTACCTACGTCGCTTTACAAAAACCTTGTGTTTATAAATGTAGTACGAGTAAACCCCAAATTTATTATACATTACAACACAATTGATACGGCAAACCAGTGTACCCATACTTGATATTTAGGCTGCCCGCCCACGTCCGATAATCGGTGACCGATTTTTTGTAGGAGGAAAATAGAACACACTGATAGCAATAGTGCAACGCACACATCCTAGAAAAAGTAGGTCAGAAATAAAATCGGCGCATCCCGACCGATCCGATTATCGGTGAAAAATGGAACGTTCGGAAATGTATGCGCACACTACTCACCGATAGTCGGCCATATGCACATGCTTGTGTTGAATACAAAGTGTCGGACGTGTACGTTGAGTCGGTCACAAAATCGGTCATAAGAATCGGAGGAAAAATAGGCCCGATTATCGGTGCTACAAAAAGGCTGACGTGGGCCTTACGCTGATTTCCTCTATAAAGCCTGCAACATTGAAATTAAAGTAAACAAAGCGGCTTATTTATATTGTTAAGTATTTAATTCGACGGCAAAAAATCGATAATTGATACTACAACTATCGAAATGTGTGAAACGGTGAGGCAATCACTAGTTCCATCTGTCAAAAAACGGTTAACTTAGTAAGAGTTTAGTAAGATCATACTAGATGCGATGACTAAGCGAGCGGTTTATCCCCCATACCGGGGTCGAAAATCGCTGGTATAGCAATAATATAATGATTAAAGTGGAAATAGGTACTTTCCCCTGCATTGAGTGACCCCTGTCTAACCTTGATGAATAGGTAGATACCTACTTACCTATGTACTGGCATTAACAATATCAATAGTACATACCCCGTAGTCGGTTTGGTAGCGATTAGCGTGATGCAACATGCTGCTTACGGTTGATTTTGACGGTCAAGTGTGGCCCCTGTTAATAAACTATTCATTTTCGTACAAATTAGCGTCCACGAGTTGTCGTTGTGTTTGTGGTACGTGTGATCGGGCTTTAGTGCATCGTCGAGTCGAGTCGCGTCACGTCTCGGTGTTAACTGACCCTTAGTATATCGATGACAATCTAAATAGAGTGGCTTCGATTATCGATTTTCACTAGGTATTAAAAATATAATAAACAAGATAAATGTTTTTTTAATCCTTTATTTAAAATAACGGTTTTTATAGGTACTTAATTAATTACAATCTAGCTTAGGTATAAGACTATTATAGCAAGATATTATTCTAACAAAAAAGACATAATTATTGCGACAGCCCCCAAATAAATTGGGATAAGGCAAGCACAAACGAAAATACAAAATCAATTACAACGAAACTATTTTAGTTTTCACTTAAGCCTAAATAGTATTTTTTTTTAAAGAGGCTGTTTTTTCCAAAAAGTTTGTTTTTTACCTTTTAGTTGTTGAACCTACCTATAGCTACTACTAGCTAAACCCACACAAATTCGTATACTTACACTAAGGGCTGAATTTCGAACGCCAGATAACTTTATCGGAGGAATAATTTTGGATTTTTGAAAGTTCTTCCTTACAAAAACTGTCAGACGTCAATTTTATATTTCACGAACAAAAATTATCGGTTGATTGACAAATCAGCCCTAAGTGCAAAAAATACATAGATACTACGCTCAATTGTAATAACTTTGCTTGGGTAGTTACCCAAGCAAAGTTATCACAATTTATATGGGATCACTTCGCAAGATTTCTTAACCAAATGAAAAAAGAATTACGTAAATCGGGCTAGTAGGTACCTAGTACTCGTAATCACGGAGAAATCAGTGTACCAAATCCAATGCGACTTTTTCAATTCAAATGTACTACAACTTTCAGAGTTTTTCTTGGACAGTACTGACGTCGGTGAAGGAAAATATTATGAGGAATTGAGGATATACGACTTATCTATACATTAGAATAAGACAATACAATCGTAGCGAAATCAAAACTGTACAATGGTGATTTTTGAAAAAAAAAACGAATTGCTTAGTATGAGGTTTGGGAACGATTCTAATGCCAAAAATATTTGGGGGTACGGGAGTGCGCCAAGACGAGTTAAGCGAAGCGCAAGGGCACTACCTACCTTTTCTTTTCTTGAAACGCTTCGTCGTTTTTTTGAACCCTCATAACATAATTTGGGTTGGAATTAGACCAGATAAACAAAATTTTCAGGATAATTATGATGTCAATAGTGGACTAAATAATTTAGATTTTAGTGGTATCTAAAAAAACCCGATTTAGTCACTGACTGATGATCATCAAAACTCTCAGAGTAGTACTTCCTGAAGTCCTACAAAGCTGAAATTTGGTATGTGAGCTAAAATTAGTACACAAACAACAAAAAAATCCCGAAACTTGGAACTTTTACACCCCAGCCTCTTAAACTAGGGGATGAAAGTTTGTATGAGACTTCCGAAAATTTTGATGCTAGAGGTCTGAAAATTGATATAGAGACTCCTTGTTATAAATGATAAAACACAGTTCACATATTTCAGTAAATCACCCCCAAAAAAGTAAAAAAGAAGTGAATTCCACCCAAAACATTTTCATGTAAAATGTTGCCAAGACGAGACCATTATGACTCACACTGTCAAAAAGTTATCAGATCCATGTAGAGCCAAGCTTCTAACTCTACACGCCCTAACTCTACAAACCCTAACTTCACAACCACCTTAGTCAAAATAATTATTTGGCTTGGCCGTTTCGCTACCATCACATGGGCGTAAAATGAAAAATTTTGTTCACTGTTCATTACTTTTCTGTTATACAATATAGTTCTTGTAGTACGAAGCGGCCAAGCCTCATATTTTGACAAAAGTGTAGAGTTTGTGAAGTTGGGGCTTGTAGAGTTAGGGCGTGTAGAGTTAGAAGCTTGGCTCTACATGAGATCATGGGGCCTAAAAAGGCCACTTTGGCAGAATCATAAAAGGATAACATAATGAATCATAATATGGCGATGACAGTCCGTGTTTTACTTTTATTCGCTGCACTACGTGGGTATAATCAAAGAGATTGGGATTAGATTTGGATTGATTGGTATTTTAGCACAGACTAAAAAAAAAACTGAAAATCTTTCACCAATGGGATTTGATACGATTAATTTAACAGTTAACTGTCTAGGATTTATAATGTTATCCTTTTATGATTTTGCCAAAGTGACCTTTTTAGGGCCCCAGATAACATTTTAACAGCGCGAGCCATAATATTATGGTCTCGTCTTGGCAACATTTTACATGAAAATGGTTTTTGGTGGAGGATAGTTTTTAGAATTTCTGTCTGTTTGTCTGAATGTATGTTCCGGCCAGCATCACGCAAATACTGCCGGACACATTCTGTTCAAATTTTGGATATATGTATATTCATTTGGCTCGTTGGTCTAGGGGTATGATTCTCGCTTTGGGTGCGAGATGTCCCGGGTTCAAATCCCGGACGAGCCCCCAAAATGTAGAATTGTGGGGTAAATAAAATGCTTAAATAAACAATTTCCGTGGTTTAATAAAACTTCATTCCTCTACACCGTATGACTCCTGTAACGATCCCTTCCCAAACTGTCTTCCGCCATTGCTCTACTCTACTCCCTCTCACAGTCGTTCCTTCTCTCTCTCTCATGCGATGCGTTCCATTCCTCATAATAATTCATTCACTCGTACATTAAAAACACTCATCCTACATGAATTATCGCGGTATTTGCTATGAAGGATGAGCAATGATTCCCTAATATTCACTATATCCGGGAAGTCCCATTCCTACCAAATATCATGTCAGACACAGTTGATATTTTGCAGTTTGTTTGCTAATTGACCATTTGACCATACACTGCCTACGCCCAGTCACAAAATACAGAAAGTACAGCGGCGGTGCTATTCTGTAAAAATCTCACCGTAAAAACTTAGGTGAAGTGAGCTGTTAATAGTGTCAATTCCTAGCAAAAACAACTTTCTTCACCTAAGTTTTCACGCTGAGATTTTTACAGAATCGAATCGAAACACTGAAGTCAATCACATGTATGTACAGACGCCAGCGCATCAAGCCACTACAATCTGTACTACAATGTTAGATGTGCTGGCGTCTGTATTTCAGTTTTCATACCTGCGAGATACGAGTGCCACTACCGCGATCGATAGTTTTTTGTGCATAAGCCAAAGTTGACAACCCTAGCGCTAGGGTTGTCAACTGTAGGGGTGGCACTTGTATCTAGTTGTTTGATTTATTGTTGAGAATGAAACAGGAAGAAAGGAAATATAAACCAATAATATCTAAAAGATTTTAATTTTATTGATAAATTACAAATTTGTCACAGAAAATATCTTGCGACGATTTCGACATTGGCGAAATGCACGATTATTATATTTCAAAGTGTAATAAATTCGCATTCTTATGTACAATCGTTTACAGTAAGCTAGTGGAAAACACTTACAAGGCATTGAGAAAGTTAGAGTCTGTACCTACCTCATGTAAGAGACTTTTTAGGATTTCACAGTTCAAGTAGTTCCTCTTGAAAAAGTTGCAGAATCGTTCCTCCATTGATCTGACAAATTCCACAAAACCGTCTGGTGGTATGGTTAATAAAGTTTTGGTGCCATCTTTGCAGTAATCTTTATAACGGGTGAATGTGTAGTGCCCTGTGAAAAGTTTTGTGCTTTGTCTTTTCCTTTTGTATAAGCCATAAGTTCATTACACTCCTTGTGGTAATCTAAGCATTTCCGCAACAAATACCCATACAAACGTAAACTAACGCGTTTTTTTCCGGCAAGTCAAGTGTGTTATAATCCGTAGTTAATATTAAATTAATTTTGGCACAACTTTCTTTTTCTTTTCTGTTAGATACCATTGTCGAAGTGGTTTCTGGATTACCTGCCTCATTGGCTAAGGGAGCATATGATTTTTCACCATCGAGTAAGCATTTTGTTAAATCTTCTGTGCAGTTACCACTTTTAGAAGACTTTAAAATGTTTATCAAAAATATTTTCCTGAATGCTGAAACCAGCTGCCAGGATGTTGGTTCCGTAGAATTTCCATTCTTTGTCCTAATCTGCCCAAAAAAGTTTTCTAAACAGTCCTGATTTAATCGTCTGGTCATTACATAAGAGAATCCTTCAATTCTTAAATCTTCAAACAACATTAATAATGACTTTAATGTTATTTGGAAACCTTCAATGAACTTTACATTAGATGTAACAATTAGGCCATTCTTTGGGTTAATTAATTTCAACGACGCAAAACATTCTATTAATATAAGCAATCTGGTATTCTTCGCCACAAAATGCGTTTTGATATTGTTTGCTTCCATAGCGAGATGATGCATTCAAAAAATCAAACAAATCATTAATCATTTCAATCATTTTAATTGTGCCTTCTGCAGAATTTTCTATTATACCAAAATCCCTGTATGTAGATAAGCCGGCTGCAACGGTAGCACTCAGAACTTGCACAGCGTACTTTACCTTCATGCTCTCAAAATTTGTGGGCTTAATATGACTATCTGTAAGCTTCGGGGCAAGTCGTAGTCGTTTCAAAGTATCCTTCTCATAAAACTGAAGAATGTGATGCCACTTGGCCACGTTGTTTTCAAAATGAAATTCATAGTTAATCAAGTTACTACGCACTAATTTGATTAAGTGGGATGGATCAAATATATAATATATCTTTCTGTCACCAACGAAAAAATAGGGACTTTCTGCAGATACTGATCCTTTTCCTGGCGCTCTTCAAAAAATCAGAACCCATATCTGACACTAAACTTCGGACATGGAAACCAATTGAAAAAAGTTTTAGGATTAGTTTATCAATCCAATCTGTTACGCTTGGATAGTCTTTACATTCAGCTAATGCAAAACCTACTGGCTGCTTATTTTCAAATAAGCCATGGATCATTGCTACTAAAGCGTACTTCGCGGGCTCATGTGATTGCACACCGTCAACTTCATGGAAACCATATATTCTGTCTTCTTCAATATTGTAAAATAAATTCGCTTTAAGACTCATAACGTCAACGACAAGTGTACAATTTCTATCCTTAACACTCATATATTGTACTTTGGTTTTAAGAACATCCATGAGATGACTATGAATTTTTGTAGTTACAGGCATACTTATACATTTTCGTTAGTGTTTTAAGGGCGCCCCCACGGATCTCTGTTCAGAGTCTCCACCATCTCCTCGCGGGCCACATCCTTGGCCCGCTGTTTGCATAGACAAGTAATGAGGTTACGTCTGGCGCAGTTTATAACATTAATTAATTTTATTTTTTGCTAATATTTTACATATTTATTTATTTCTGTAACTGCCAAATATAAAGTGTCTTTATAAAGACTAACTGCCAAATATAAAGACTGTATGCCTGTGGACTTACGTAGTATAAATTCAAACAGAAAATTTTCTAGTCCAAATTATTGTACCTGTTCCCACGTCCCTGAGTTTCAATTTTGGTCTGTTGTTTAACAACACGCGCTAAGTTTGGGGTCAAAAATCTGTCACATAACATAGGAAACATGTTGGCTACAGACTGTGTTTTGTTTGTTGTTTTTAGCCTCTTGAATTTAATCTTTGAACTTCACTTAAAAGTTTTCTTTTTCGAGGAGTATCATTTGAAAGGTGTAATGGTGTTTGTACTTGAGCATCGTTTGAAAATCATAATCACATTGTAAATTTGCATCGGTTGTTTCAATAATTACTTGAATTCCTTTATTCGGTAATGGTAGGAGCAGTTGTGGAATTGAATTTCTTTTTAACAACTTTCGACGTGAATTTATTCTAATGGAGTTAGACGACGAGAAAGCGACTTGAATCTATTAAATCTTCTCTATGCATCAACCTCAACCACTCAGTTCGCCTGAAAGAAGATATTTTATAACTATAAAATTACCGTAACCTTAAAAAAAACCGGCCGGATGGGGAGTGGACGGGGCGACTGAGGGGGCTACTCAAAACCCGCAGTATTGCCCGCATAGCAAAAAACTTATTCTACAATATTAAAACAAAACAATAAACATAGTACCTACACATTACTAACATTGTTATTAAGTTTTATTTACTAACAAAATTGTTACTATATTATTATGTATACTTAGGTTAAGGTATGTATCTATGGGTCTTTGTTACCTGAAAATAAATGGTTTATTATTATTATTACAATACAAAAAGTTTAGAGAACATAAACATAAAATTTACACTTGTCAATTGTCACTATCGAAAGTCCCTAATAACTTCTAAACGGATTAAGTACCCTATTTACACAATTTATTTTGCCCTATCCGTTTTAGACCTAAATCTATGAAATGGCACTAAAACAACACAACATCTACACAAACAAAAAATCATGTTTTCAACTTACGTAATACTACCTATTTGGTGGCTACCTTACAAAAAGTTACTTCGCATAAACTGATTTAAAATAGGAAACTATTATAATAAATCGAGCATATAGCCACCTTACAACATATTCTTGCCATTATCACAAAAAATATCAACTTTTAATAATTGAGGAAGATGAGTGTATTTTTAGCTTATGTAGGTACTACTACATTAGATATCTAATATAAATTGTAAAAATATTACAAGGCCACAAGGTTATGGTTCGCTTTACCTAACTACTCTGTGTTACGTTATCGCGTTATAACGAACCATCGAAATACAAGCAAATACCTACTCACCTCTCTGAAACATCTGGTAACTTAAAAAACGACAATTCACCGTTTCATGTTGAATTTAAACAACCGTCCACGATAACTTAAAAAACGACAATTCACCGTTTAATGTTGAATTTAAACAACCGTCCACGGTAACTTAAAAAACGACAATTCACCGTTTAATGTTGAATTTAAACAACCGTCCACGATAACTTAAAAAACGACAATTCACCGTTTAATGTTGAATTTAAACAACCGTCCACGATAACTTAAAAAACGACAATTCACCGTTTAATGTTGAATTTAAACAACCGTCCACGATAACTTAAAAAACGACAATTCACCGTTTAATGTTGAATTTAAACAACCGTCCACGGTAACTTAAAAAACGACAATTCACCGTTTAATGTTGAATTTAAACAACCGTCCACGATAACTTAAAAAACGACAATTCACCGTTTAATGTTGAATTTAAACAACCGTCCACGGTAACTTAAAAAACGACAATTCACCGTTTAATGTTGAATTTAAACAACCGTCCGCCTATTTAGGCCCCCTGGGGGCCTAAAAAGGCCACTTTGGCAGAATTATAAAAGGATAACAGAATGGACAGTTAACTGTTAGGCGATTGGCACACTGCTGCGTTTCACGCAGCGGTGAGCGGGAAACGGAGCCAAATTCCACGCGCGTGAGTGCGTTTTTATTGAATTTGTATGTAAAAAATCACGCGCGTGGGTGCGTTATCTGCGCCCCGCTGCGTGATGCGGTGCAGTGTGAGAATCGCCTTAAGTTAATCGTATCAAATCACATTGGTGAAGCATTTTTCTAAATGCACAAACCGTGCGAAGCCAAAAAAAAAAAAGAAGCATTTTTCAGTTATTTTTTTGTCTGTGCTAATACCAATCAATCCAATCCAAATCCAATCCCAATCTCTTTGATCCTACGTAGTGCAGCGAAAAAAAAGAAAAACACGGACTGTCTTGGCCATTTTATAATTCCTTTTATGATTCTCCAAAGTGGCCTTTTTAGGCCCCCAGTTATAACTTTTTTTTTGTTGCTCCATTTTTGCACTTCACAGACGCGCTTCTCAAGCGGATGGCACTCACGCTCGCACTAGTCTCAACCAGTCTGAGATATCGTGGCCGTGAACGTGAAACAAACGGTGTCTATGTGTGCTTTGCTCGAGCGCACTTTGTTTTGTATTGTATTTTGTTTATATGTACTCTCTGCTCTGTTTTGTGGCCCACTAAAGTTGTTGTAATTTTTTTTTGTTTATAGTTGTAGTTTTCTTGTTTTTTACCCGACTGCGTCAGAAGGAGGGTTATTGTCAATGTCATTGTGTTTAAGTACCTACTATAAAAGACCACTGAACTTTAGAATACAAGTAGGTACGCTGTATTGCTGTATTATAGAGGTCAGTGGTAGAGACCCACACACTTTATACTTTTAGGCTGGTTTTAGAGTCGCGCTGACCGCACGCTGACCGTCGGCGCTGACAGCCGAAACGTATGAAACGCACGCGCTGATAGCTACGCGTTATTCTAAAACGCTTCCTAGAAGTTCATACATTTCAAGCTGTCAGCGCCGACGGTCAGCGTGCGGTCAGCGCGACTCTAAAACCAGCCTTAATCAGTTGTTTTGGCTATACATACATTTCTAGGCTGACCTCGCATTGGTTCGGCTTTGTGGGCATCACAGACTACTTAGAGATACTACGTATGTGGGCATGTGCCTGTACCAGGGTTACCAGACTGGATATTTTTTTCGCAATTTTGGGTAAAAATTTGGATCCTGAAGAAATTTTGGAATATTGAAATATTTGGAGAAATGTTTGGAGAGAAAAAAAATCAAGGAGTATTTTGGGTATTTTTTATGGAACCACTGTAGGTACTTGCACACCTGGCGCTTTTTGATAGTAGCTACTTTTCTTTGAATAGAATAGACCCTTTTTAGTGTTTTGAAAACCGCAAAGTTCGCAAAAACACAGTGGCCGAGAAAAAAAATCCCAAAGTTTTTTTTTATCTACAAATATATGTGGTTAGGTGTAGTCGACGGAGCCCCTTCGCGGGGCCTCTATTTCTGTCTACAGGGTATAAAGGAACCTAACACGTTCGTTCGCTCGCTTTGCTCCCTCACTCGAGCCCCCGTCATCCCCTTCGAACCTAACCTGTCCGAATCGGGGTGCCCCAAGTCCTGAGCTTGCTTCGCTCGCTCTTGCATCCTAAGTTGTCATTACAAATGTGTTACTTTTGTATATTATGTTGGTTTAGTGTGTAGTGTAATCGGAAACACAAAGAAAACAAAAATAATTTAAAACGACGAATAACAACTGTCAAACGTCAACGTCCCTCACTTACATTCGATTACGTTTCGTTACGGAGTTAAAAATGGATTAAAGTTAAAAAACTTACAGTATTCATAATAAAAACCACTTAAATCTACCGTCACTTTGTCTGAACTTAAAACGGAACGACCTAGAAGTGAAATTCGTACATTGTCTATGGTATATTGTAAATAATTATGTTTCTGTAACTTTAAGATTTTTTTTCTCAAAAACTATGCGTTTGCGAAGTGCGGGATTTTGCAAAAGTGTTTAACTTAGCGACATGTGTAGCTATTAAAATTGTGAAGCTTCGGACGCGCGGGTGTGGAAGTACTTACAGTGGAGCCTTTTTATAGTTTCAGAAAGACATTGGTGATAGTAATTAATAGATGATAATCAATGAGAGTACACACGGAGACTTATCAAACTATACATTTCTAGTATAAGCTGATTTCTCATTGTACGAAAAGTCAGCTAAAACTTGAAATGTATAGCTTGAGCATACCTATAATAAATTGAATCGACTAATAAGCCGTAGTTTGATAAATGCCATCGTGTGTTCCTCTAATACCAAAAAAACGATGTGCGTCATGGTACCTGTATTGTTTATAATATACCTACTATTTTAGTAAGTAGAACCTTGAAGACCAAACTAATTTATAAAGGTTATTGGAAATGATTAGCTTGATGGTTAATTAATAAAATCTGCTTGCTGTACTAATGTCCAATTAGGTTCAATCAAAGAGCGTGCCATGCCCTTTTATAATTAAGTCGAAGTTGTGTTCAGTTAGGTAATTAGGTTAGTCTACTTTATTTAAAATTTGTCATCAAAAACTGTTCCAATTACAATTGCTTACAACTTGGGTTACAATTGCTTAATAGTCCAAACTTTTTGCCTTTGGGTAAAACTTAGATTTGGAGAAAAAATATTTCAAATTTGGGGAGAAATGAAATATTATATCTGGCAACCCTGGTGTGTACGGACGTCGGACGGTTTCGTTCGTTAGCTCATCATTAGATGGTGGTAGTGTGGAAGGATGTAATATAGATCTAATATTATGTGCTATAGAAATATTAAAATGATAGCATCGCTGAAATATAAAACCATTTGCGTGGCTCAAGTGATCTCATACGAAAACGCGGCGTCGTAAACTCGAGGTGGCTGGACGTGCTGCATATTATTGTTAACAGAGTATTAAATGTTGAATTGTATTTGAATACTTACCTACTGCAGCTTATCGCTTCGGAAGCGGGAACTCGTATCTGGAACAAGAGGAACATTGAACAAGTGTTTATTTAGCCGATTTTAGTTTAACGACTACTGTTTTATGTGTATGTCGGCGGAAGTCCAGTGAACCCTGTTGTCAAGCACAATATTGGGATGCCAACAATGTTCTTGCAAGCTTTAGGTTGTCTTTTACTGCTAAGTGGTCTGATTGAGGGGAAACGTGAGTAGTTAACTATTTATTTAATTGAAGCTAGCGAATAAGAGCTGAGCTATTCTCAAAATTCTAACATTTATGCTCTTTTTGTGTAGGTAACATAAATTGCTTTTCTCTAAATTGTGTTCTAGTTTTGCATGTTTTAGTCATTAAGCTCTGCGTTTGTTTCTACTCATTAATGTCTTATGTCTGTCTGTTAAACTAATACACACTATTGTGGAGGATGCCGAGTCACTACACCATTAATGTTTAGCTTTATAGTAAATTGATGATGAATGACCAACTTCGCTGATCATTTTTATTATCAATTATTCTTATTTGTGTTTTATTGGATCAGACACATTTATTTATTTTAGGATCTCCAAACATACAGACCTTGTGTGTTATTTTTCTTCCTCTGCACCATACAGATGATTCCCTTTTATTATATTAATTTTAAATAAGCATTGATCATCATTCTTGTGTGTTTTTGAAAATGCTAATGTATTTATTACGTTTTCTCCCTCATGTTTTTTTATTACTTTGATGTTTCTATTGCAACTACCTGAATAATATTTTTAGGGATTGCTAAGATGAACCTCTAAACCTTTAATTTATTATCTGTTTGTTGCAGATGACATAAAAGTACTTACTGTTGCAACTGATGAAAATCATGGCTTGGAGAGGTTCTTAAGATCAGCCAAAATTTATGGCATTGATATTGAGGTGCTGGGCAAAGGAACAAAATGGACGGGAGGTGACATGAACCTTCCTGGCGGAGGGCAAAAAATTAACTTACTCAAACAGAAGTTAAATAAACTGATGAAGTCGGGAAACAAAGAACAAATTATACTATTCACTGATAGGTTTGTATGCAATAGAAATGTATAATAAAGTTCTCCTTATATAATGATAACCTGTAAAGAAATATTACTAATCCATGTCTTTGTTTTAGCTATGATGTTTTGTTCTTGTCAAGTCTAGAAGATATATTGAAGAAGTTCCGGTCGTTCCCTGACACTCGAGTGTTATTTGCTGCAGAACAATTTTGTTGGCCTGATACCAAATTGGCATCACAGTATCCAAAGACAGAAGTTGCTAATCCATACCTTAACTCTGGTGGTTTTATAGGTAACTAACTGACTATATTATCTATAGCATTTGGATGGACACTAAAAGATAAAAAAGTTTTTCCCTGGTCAACCAGAACTTATTTATTTTTAAGATAAGCATTTACTTGTCATGGAACATTGAGGCTCTAATGAGTCACCCTTTCATAAAAGTAAATATGGTGGGCAGTGCTAGATGTCTTATCTACATAAGTAATTTTAAAAAAATGCCACATGTATAAAAGATCATCACTTGAAAACCGCTCAAGCAATTGCCGGGGCAAGATTTGTATGAATGAAACCCAGGCAAAGACGGGCACAAACATCTAGTTTACATGTAATTGTACAGTGTAACCTGAATAAGTGAAATCTCAAGGGGCCTAGGATTATTTACCTCTTATGGATGCTTTTCATTAACCCAGTTTCCAAGTAGTCAGGTTTCAAATAACAGTTGTCTTATTTGCCCCTGCTAAGACATGTCGAGATGTACTTACCGTTTTTCATTTATAGAGGAAATGTTTCAGGAACGTATCATGACCTATCCAGACCAATATTCAAAATTATTATTCAGGCTATTGAACTGTAAAGTCCCAATTATAGTTTTATCCCAGTAACAGGCATTTGAATGCAAGTATCGGGACCTCATTGTAATTATCAGTAGTAGAGGATTCTCCCATAACCAGGGCTTACATAACCTCGTTACACTGTATTTACAAAAGAGATCCTGTTTTGAATTTGTGCAAGCAAAATGTATGATGCCGATTGGATCGCAAAAAACATTGAGAATATTATAAATGCTAGCACACCAAGAACTGTTCACATCAAACACACTTCACAGCATTCATATGAATGTTAGATTTCATGGAAATGCTCTTTCTAATTGAGCTTTTGCTTGTTACTACTTCTTGATTTAAAGGCAGTAGCATCAAAAATACGGGCTTTAGTTTTTTTCAGGACAGGCAATTGAAATAGCATTGTTTAATGACATATTCTTTATTTTTTAAATTTATCTTTGCTGTTTGCAGCAATAGCTTTCAAAAGCTCTTCATTTTATGAAGCAAATGTACAAAATCTTTACATTTTAACTTAAAGTTACATTTGACTTGAAGCTTCACTGTATCCATATTTATTTAGTCATGTTTACCCCGTAAATCATTTAAAAAATATGGGTTCCTATATTATTAAAGCCAGAAAAATGGGGTAACCCATAAAATATGGGGCATCTGGCAAGTCTATTTGCTTGTAATGTACCTACCATTCAAAGAATATGACATAACATGTATATGCTCTAGTGTGGACTCATCTTTAGGTGATGAAACAGGACACAAAGATGTTGGTTCAGTCAAACTCTTAATAACAAACATTATGATATAATCTTTTTAGTTTGGACTATAATGTAGATTAGCAACAGTCATTGTTTTATAATTTCTTATGTGAATTATTAACACAATGCTCTTCTCATAATAATAGATGACTGTGTACAAATGACAATCAAAATATTTACATACATTCTTAACTCTCTGCAGGTTACTTGCCTGAGATATATGAAATAGTTAATTTTAAACCAATCAGTGATAAAGATGATGACCAGCTGTTTTACACAAAAATCTATCTAGAGAAAAACATAAGGGAATCTCTTAAAATAAGTTTGGACCACAATTCTGCTATATTCCAAAATCTTAATGGTGCTTTATGTGAGTATGGTTTTACTTTACTGGAATATTAATATCTTCACTTCATACAAGATACAATTACTTATCTTAAACGTTTTTCGCAGCTGATGTCCAATTAAGGTCCAATTCAACTACAGAAACTTGGCCGTATATAGAGAATGTAGTTACTAAAGAACGACCTCTTATTGTTCATGGGAATGGGCCATCAAAGATGACATTAAACCACTTTGGCAATTATTTAGCTAAGGCGTGGTCAGCCTCCGAGGGCTGTGCTTTGTGTGCAGAAAAGCGAATTGAAATTAAGGTAAATCTCAATATGCCATTTTAACATCACATTGAAAGTATTATTTAAGAATGAATCCATGCCTAATATAATCTGGTATGCTAAAATGCAATAATGAATGTGTTTTAGGAAGATAATCTGCCTACTGTTATGATGGCAGTGTTTATAGAACAAGCTACACCATTCCTTGAAGATTTTTTGGACCAAGTACTAACAACTGACTACCCAAAAGAGAAGATTCATTTGTTATTGAGGAATAATGTGGAGTACCATGAAACCGAAGTTGATGATTTTTTCCAAGAACATTCCAAGAAGTATGCTACTGCAAAGCGGATCAAACCCAGTGATTTTATCTCAGAATCTGAAGCTAGGAACATTGCCAAGTGAGTAAAATTTTATTGGTTCTATTCTAATTTTTTTTATTATTAAGAAATAACGCTCTAGCGGTCAGCGCAGACAGCAGCGGCTACTCGCCTGCTCGCATAAAATTCGCAGCATAAACTCGGCGGACGCAGCAGACTTTCGATCAACCACGCGTGCTCGCGCATTCTCGCTATAGATTATTAGCAGAGGAAACAGAGCAAAAAGAGCAGAATAATAATATTTTAAAAAAGTCGGCAGAATATTGGATGAAGAGTATAGGTAGAAAGCAGCCTGGCAAGAAAGATGAGTATTTGAGGAATATCCGAATATCATACATATATATTTGCGACTGGATACTTCCTGGTTATAAAATTGACTATGAACAATTTGAAAACCTGTGTGGGGTTCCTGCTTGCGTTGGCCCCGCTGAGAGGAACATACTTACGCGAATGCATGAAGCACGGAATGACGGCAATATATCTTGCATTTTGCTGCTCTGTCTGTGCTGACCAGCAGCACGGGCGGGCGACAGTCGTTCTTGAGATTAATTTGTTGTGAATGCTATTCCTCAATTGAATTTCTAACCACTGCTGTATCGCTGACTGACCCAGCGTGTAAAGCCTACGCGAATTACGCGACGTGCGACTTCAACTGTTAACTGTTGTAAGATTTTTCGACGTTCAAAGTTTTATTAAGTTTATTTATCAGTCATCATTACCTACGCGGATAGCATTTGTATAATTATTATGCCATAATACCTTCAAGCTGAGTTTAAAAAACGAAAACAAAATTAACTTTGCTGGCTAACTGAGGCCTTACTATTACTACCACTTTGGAACAGCAAAGAACGAGTACGTAGCGTGTGGAGAGCAGCAGAGTTGCTTAAATCTACTATTTTGGCAATTTAGTTCTAATTCAATAATATAATGCATAGTTTAGTTGGTGAAATGTTTGTTTTTCTTTACAGGGATCGCTGTATAAACAGTGCTTGCGACTATTTATTTTCTATAGATAGCTTGTCCCGTCTTGAAGCAAACACGTTGCGTCACTTATTATCGTCGGGCTTTGACGTCATCGCCCCCATGCTGGTGCGGCCAGGCCACGCTTGGTCCAACTTTTGGGGTGCCATCAACACAGCTGGCTTCTATGCTAGATCTTCAGATTACATGGAAATAGTCTATCAAAACGTCAAGTGAGTATAATATTATAGTTATAGGTATGACTGGTTGAACGACGAACTTATTGAAGGACATGATTATATTAAGCTCTCATGAAACGTTTTAAACAAGTTTAAATCGCATAAAAGTCCGTAATTAGAAATTATTTAATTATTATTCCCAGTGTCAAAACACAGGCGCGGGTGACTGCACTGGACTTGAATGAATGGCTTTGATAAGGCATGTTTGAGCCGTACATGTAAAATGCTTGATGTATGTTTTTGCTCCTTCAGTGTGTCCAACGTTTAACAAGTCATCCTGTATATTAATTAATTTCAAGATAGAAACATTAAATAACATAAGTAGTAAAATTGTTTATTAGATAAATCATACATTTTTATTATAATACTTTATTATTTGCTTAATCTAATGTCGGCTGTAAGACAATAAAAAATTATTTAAATTCTATCAGACAAGCTTGTCTGAACTGCATGAGTACGTTTTAGCGAACAAAACAAGACATGACGTCACCACTAATAACAATCTTGTCAATCAGAGATGTACATGTTCTGCAATGTGGTAACGCATTCACATAGCAATCACCTAAACAATGATCTATTAACACGTGGTTTAGTTTGCTACATCTTACTGCCAATTATTGATAAAATAGGTTAACGTCAAATCCTATTGGACATTTTGAATTCCCCTACACAATACATTCATATTTACACTATTTGTGTTGTTCAGTCGAAGGCAATGGAAAAGTCGGTCTTGAAAGAGCGTCGGTCTATGGAATACATGTTGTCTGCTGTGCACTCATACACACCGGCGTCCATCTGAGTCGCTGGGTCGATCTCGATCTTCGACTTCACGCGGTCGTCGCCAATCGGCCACTCGTGGATCTAAACAATACACACTCGTTAATTCGGCGATGCAAGTGATTATGGCTAAATGCACTCCTTGCTGCTACGGCAAAGCCAAATGAGGGTTATGATTTAAACAGGCTATGTATGTATGTACCTACATCTGTTCCCTCATAACTCCTAAACTATTCGTTCCCAAAACGAATTAATTAAAAAAAAAGAAAGTTAAAATCTAGCCAGACTATGACAAAAACGCTAACTAAAAAGGTAGGTATATAAGCAAACAAGACATATATCACAGACAGACAAATTAAAAATAACATCGGTTTCATCGGTATGTCATGTAATTTAAGCTATCGTGTTTTTAATAAGCTGGTCTCAGAAATAATGCTGGTGTAAGAAAAATGCGTTTCTTGTAAGGTGTCATTAAAATCGTACGGATTACGTGTGACTCCGGTTATACGCTAATCGATGTAATTTATGTATTATATTTATCATTTATACTACTGCTGATACTTTTATACTAAACCATAAACTTCAAGCATAAAGTATCAGTTTAGGAAATCAATTTCTATTGGCTTCTATTTCTGATGACGCTCATGATTTTAAACACGATGTGCCTTTTTAAAAATTAAGAAAACAAGTACAAACAATAAAAATATCTTCCACATACTCTGATTTGTGTGCTCATGATGAAACTGAACTTTGGGCGACCTATTCAACGAATCCATTACATTCTCCAATTGAAATTTTTGCCTCGTGGCTCAAATAAATTTTAATGATGCAAATAGGACAGTGACCAGTTTAAGATATTTAAAGAATACAAAGTTCGGAACAATGGCTGTGCATTTAATCAAGGAATTATTAATTACTAGCTGACCCGACAGACGTCCTGTTTTTGATTCGAAAGACACGTGGCGCCATCTATTATCATAATAACGGTATTGTTGTTTTTCTCGGGAACAGCACTTTTTTCGGGATGAAAGGTACCCTATGTCCGTTTCTATACACCTGACAACGCATATGCAAAATTTCAGGATGATCGGTTCAGTGGCGTGAAAAGGTACAAACAAACAAACAAACTTACTTTCGCATTTATAATACTATTTAGGATTGTCATGAAAGCCTCAATTAACTATCTTTGCGGAAAAAAACAAGTAAACCGTCACTGATAAAGTTTTATCTAAATAGGTACATTGCGCCTTTGTTTTTTTGTTTTATCAATCACAATAATTTACAATGGCTATGAATAACTTTTTTGTAAATTATGTTTACACATAAAGCACCAGGCCACGCACAGTATGAACACGCGGTTGAGATGGCACCAATGAGATCAGTATTTAATCATGTTTGTTTAGTATTTCTTCAATGGGATTCAGTTCTCCAATTTTGAATAAACTTTTGAACAATAGACATACTCCAAGAAAGATTAATCTTCACGTACCTATATGTATGCTATTTACAATTCACTTTAAGATCGCTATGCAGCTTAGCCTATAAATGTGGGGTACTCACATGCAGGTAATGATGAGCAAATATTTCAACTCCATCTTTAAACCATGTGATATGCGGTCTTGGTGAACCTTTGGCGATGCACAGAAAAGCAATCTTGTGTCCCAAAACGTACTCAAGGTCAAAGTGTGAAGCAAGTAATATTTTTGCTCCCTGAAAAAAAAAGGACCTGTTGTAAGCTGTACGTAACAGAATTAACGTGTGAAACTTCGAAAATAGCTTTCGCTTGTTATGCGTTAAAACTTACGTCATTATTGTTGTAATACTGATCAGATTCTGGATCTCTGTACTTCCCGGTGATGGGTAATCCAATTTGTACCTGTAATTATGTCAAATATGACGAAATCATTTTAGTAAATGTATTTGCACTAGGTAGATACCCATTAATTTCGTCGAATGTATACAAGTATGTCGTAGGTCACGCAAAACGAAAGTCCAACGACTTAAACTGATAAATTATAATTGGAGCACCATATCATCATCTGCTGGACGGACATGGCCAAGCGACACGCCGCATTGGAGCACTTAATATATAATATCTATTACCTTCAATTTTGACACATTAACCATATTAGTTAATAATATTATTGATCTGATAAATGCTAATGCGAAGCTTGTTATTTTAACTAAATACTTAAACATATGATTACCTTGGATTTAGTCCTACTCCTGGTGCGTCCACGCCTTGCGTCGGTTAAACCGAGCAAAAACGAGTACAGTAAGAGCAAACACATAAAGACGTTAGCTTTCATGAGCAACATTTGCGTGGTGAGGTGTAACGGTGTAGATGGCACAGTTATAGTAATCCCATACAAAAGGTCGACACGTGCGGGTTAGGACTATGCTGGATGTTCTTGCGCGGTGCTCAGAGTGCAACTGGTGGTGTCGGCGATTCCTGTTGCGCCAATCTCTCAATTGGCTAATGACGAGGTGCTAGCAGGAGGGCCCTTGTCTCCCCTACGTGATGTACGGCACTCGTCATTTCCTTTCGCATTTCATACGACGGTACTTTAAATGTGATATTAATAAATTTAAACTTGGGTCAATGGATCACGATAACGTGTGACCTCAAAATTTCATTTAAAATTTAACTTTTCTTATCAGTTAAAGTATTGGTGAATACTTTAAGATCACGGAATATGAATAAAAACTGTAGGTAACGCTTTTAAATATTTATGATAGTAGGTTATCAAGACGAGTTCACTGCTTAACAAATTTTTCACTTGTATTTTGTTATGTGAAAAGAAGCAAATAAAATGTTAACTTCGTATAATAAGTGCATGTATATGTATATATTTTCAGAGGAGTGTGGAACGTGCCGTTCATCACGAACTGCTACCTAGCTAAGATGTCCGTGTTCAGGATACCGGCTGCTAAGTCGGTGACTTACACTCGAGACGGCATCGACGCGGACATGGCTTTCTGTGCTAGTCTAAGAGATGTTGTAAGTCATTGTAAAATCAAGCAAAATCTTTAAATATTCCTAAATTTTTACGCAAGTGACTTGCCTGATATGTAAATTTTTTCAGGGCATATACATGTATGTTAGCAATGAAATGGACTTTGGCCATTTGGTGAATCCAGAGACATATGATATCAGTCGCACGAATCCCGACATGTATCAGCTTTTTGACAACAGAATGGAATGGACTACACGCTATTTGCACGAAGAATATCATCTTTCTTTCGACGAGGATAAAAAGCCTTTGATGGTTTGTAAATTTGTTTATTCATTATTTTCGTTGGATCAATAATGAAAGCAGTGTAAAACATGGTAATATTTACCGTTACAGCCCTGTCCCGACGTCTACTGGTTCCCGTTGATGTCCCAAAGATTTTGTACAGAATGGATTCAAATTATGGAGGCGTTTGGGCAATGGAGCGACGGATCCAATAATGTAAAAATAAGTTATTTTTCCTAAGTAATAATTAGCTTTTTGGTAATAATAACACCCCTCTTCATACGTCGGGGGTTAACGAAAGCAAGTTAATTGTAGTATTAATACTGAGGTCTAACTTTTGCGTCTATTTTATAAACTAGAAAATTGTACTATGGTTGGATCTTTAATTAACTGCAGTAAAATGACAGCTTATACAGTTCAAAATCGATCAATGTTTATTTGATTTTATAAAAGAGGATAATATTATTAGAAGATGATATTTATAATGAAATTAAGGTTAACATAAGTTTACAATAAAAAAAATTTAGCAATGCTTAATTATTGTTTGGTCATCACAGCAGTGATCGAATTAGATTTATAAAACGCATTAATTCTAATCACAAACATTTCTATAAATATTCTTATGTTAAAGCTTTACGGTGTTTTGAAAATAACCCTGTATAATAAACGTTATTCCTAATAAAAACTGTATTCTTAGAACGATATAGCAAAATTTTTAAAGTAAAAAATTAATAAAATTATCTTTAGTAAACTGTAGCTGCAGTAAACTGTAATGTATTTACGCTGATTTGAAACTACAACATAATATATGTTTATCCGATCAATACAAAGAATATTTGATTGTGTATGGTTAAATCAAAATTGGTTAATCTAGAATATCTAAATCAAAACGATGTTTCATTGCGTTCACATCACTAGTAGAGATGTGTGGCAACATTTTTTAACGAAATGACATCAAGAAGTGTTATTTTACTGCAGCTAACTAAAAGTTCGACCATAAGTGTAATTGAAATAGCTAAAACCAGAAATAGTAATTTTTACTATAGGACATGAAAAAAAAACCGCTCTTTCCTAAATTTTGTCGAGTTATGCGAACATAATTATGTCGTGATGGCCCAGTGGTTAAGTCCTCGTCTCTCATGTTGCGGGGGTCAAATCAGGTCAAGTACCAAGGTGACTTTTCAAAGTAAACTTGGAAGAGTCACCTTGGTACTTGATACCCTGATATTCGTAAGCTTTACAGTAATGTCTCTCTGTTTATTTGATTGTCACATGCTGGTTTTTAATCTATGCAGGATAAACGTCTCGAGAGTGGATATGAAGCAGTCCCCACACGTGATATTCACATGACTCAAGTTGGCTTGGATCGACACTGGTTGCATATACTGAAGGACTATGTGCGCCCATTACAAGAGATGGTCTTCACGGGTTACTATCACAATGTAAGTTTTCTTTTTTAGTTATATTGGTTTGCTCTTGACTTCGATCACGCCTGATGGAAAGCAATGGATGAGGTTTATGATAGAACGAGAGAAACCAGAAAGACCCAGAAACCCCAGAAAGTGCCTGTACACTCTTGCTTTCGTTTACTGCCCGTGGTTCGACCGCGTAGTTCTACTAGTAGGACCAAGGGTTTTTTCTTTTCGGTGGTTCTATCAATCGGACCATGGGCAAATCAAGTTCTATCAATAGTACTAAGGGCAACTTTGTTAACCCGTGGTTCTGTTAAAACTGAAGTGAGTATTTAACTTCTTTGCATGCAAAACTTCATTCAGGAAAATGTTTTAGAATAAAAATTTGTATCATATTGGCATTGACATTTATTATTTTCTGCTTAGATTTATATTCTCAGAGCATCATAGTTTATTGTTTATATTCCTTCTCTTTTTATCCACGATGGAAGTAGATTTAGAAAGTGATATTTGTTTCATTAATAGAAAAGGTGGTAAGTACTTTTTTTTTGGTAATTGGTATTACGGGCTGGTTTCCGCAACTCCACGTCAATGCGCGTATTTTGCGTACGGGTGGGAAAATCGATTATTCGATCCACCCCAGCTCCTCAAGGAAGGCCAGCAACGCCTTGATGTTGCTGACCGTCTCGCGTAGGGTACCTGGGTTACCGAAGTACTTTGCCCTGTACGTGGTGATCACCGGGCAGTTTAGAAGCACATGTGCCGCTGTCTCGTCATCCTCCATGCAGGCCCTGCACAGCGGACTGTCTGTTACTCCTATGACATAGAGGTGTTTATTAAATGACCCGTGGCCAGTTAAAGCTGCCGTAACTATACGCAGCTTTTGTTTAGTTAGACGGAGAACCTGTTTCGTGAGGCGGGGATCCAAAGTGGGAAGTGCTTCCCTAGCCTGCCTGCAATCGCCTTGCTCCGTCCAAAGTTTGTCGTGTTGGTCTCTGGTGCGTTTCCTTACCAGAGTGCGTAAAAACCCGAAGGGAAGTGGCGCGATGGGCTCAGGTCCCACTGGTGCCATGCTCGAACCTCTCCTGGCAAGCTCGTCGGCTGCATCGTTGCCCAGCGAACCGCTGTGTCCTTTGATCCATTGAATGGTTATTTTATTGAGGTTACCCACCTGGTTGAGGCGCTGGTGACACTCGTATATTAGCCCAGAGTCAACTGTATAGCTGTTCAGCGCTTGCAGAACAGCCATACTGTCTGAGAGTATGCGGATTGAGTGGTCTTTTACTTCTCTAGCCATAATGGCTGAAGCTGCCAGAGAAATACCCATGCATTCGGCCTGGAACACTGTGTTGTGGGCCCCCAATGGTGTGGCAATATGTATGTTGAGATCTACCGAAAAGATTCCAACACCTGTGCCACTACCTGTTTTAGATCCATCCGTGAAGATGCGCAGCTCCGTAGGTCGTAGCCCCTCGCATCGACGATCCTCGTGAAGTTGGATCTTGTATTTTTTATCAAAGATAAATTGTTTAGGTACCTTGTCTTTAATGGCTTTCGTAATGGGGAACTCCTTGTGTAGTCCCTCAAGCAGCATGGTGTGTGGTGTGATACTCTTACCCCAGAGATTTAGTGTATCAAGACGTACTGCCGCCATCGTCGCTTCCTGTTGTATGAACAGATGGAGCGGTGGGATTCCCAGGATGGCTTCAACTGCTGCCGTCGGAGTAGTCCTCATGCAACCTGTAGTCGCCATGCAGGCTAGTCTTTGCATGCGTTGTAGTTTGTTGGCGGCTGTAACTAGCTTGGTGCGGGGCCACCAGACCACAGCCCCGTAGGTGATCATGGGGCGGATCACTGCAGTGTACAGCCAAAGTGTAATTTTAGGGGATAGGCCCCACTTCTTACCTATCATTCTCCTGCACTGCCAAAAGGTTATGCAGGCCCTGTTCAGTTTATTGTCCAGGTGACTGCTCCAGTTTAATTTACTGTCTAGTGTGACACCAAGGTACTTTACCTCGTTGGCCAACTGGAGTTCAGTATCGAACAGTTTTGGTAGCCGGAAAGGGCCCATAGCTCGTTTGTGGGTAAACATGACCAGCTCGGTCTTAGTAGGGTTCACCGATAGGTCAAAATCCCTGCACCATTTTTCTACGATTCGTAGCGCTTGCTGAGTGAGGTTGCATATCGTGCCCGTCACCTTCCCCGAAACTAGGATTGCGAGGTCATCGGCATAACCTACTGTGTAAAAGCGGTTGGCGTTGAGTTTGGCGATGAGGTCATTGATCACCAGATTCCATAGAAGGGGGGACAGCACCCCTCCCTGGGGGCAGCCTCTGGCTATCATGGCCAGCTGCTGCTCACCTTCAAGTCGAACCACTCGTTTACTTAGCATGTTAGTGATCCAGTCCGCTAGTACCTGTTCTACCCCATGTCTGGAGAGGGCGCTGTTGATACTGGAGAAGTTATTTTTGTCGAAGGCTCCTTCGATGTCTATAAAAGTGCCCAGACAGGTGCCTTTCTGGTGAATCGCTTCCTCTATCTGGCTGACTACCAGGTGAAGGGCGGATTCAGTCGACTTACCTGAGCTGTATGCATGTTGGTTGCCGTGTAGCGGTATAGTCTTCAAGGCGCCATCTCTCAGTTCCCTATCACACAGCCTTTCCAGAGTCTTTAGTAGAAAAGAGGTCAGGCTTATTGGTCGGTGGGATTTGGCGTTTGTGTAGTCACCCTTACCTGGCTTAGGGATGAATATGACTTTCACTTCCCTCCATCCCTTAGGAACGTATCTAAAGGCCAGGCACGCCCTCAATAAAGGCAGCAGTTTCAAAGCGACAGAGATGCCTCCCCACTGCAGTAAGGCGGGGAACACTCCATCCGGACCGGCTGCCTTAAAAGGATGGAAGCTCCGAATGGCCCATTGGAGTTTCTCCAACGTGATCACCTTGCTTGCGTAGAGCCAATCATTATCTGATGGTGTCTGTGTTGCATCCTGCCAGTCGATTACCTGTGCGAAGATGCATCCGGGGAAGTGAGTTTCAATTAGGATGCGTCTCGTTTCTTCTGGTGAGGATGTTAATGTATTGTCAGGTTTCCGAAGGGTAGCAGGCCCAGGTGTGTGCTGTTGCGCTAGCACTTTCCTCACCCTGTTCGCCTGCTGGCAAGATTCAATACCACCACAGAATTTGCGCCATCCCGTGGTACTTCTGAACCTGATGCATTTTTTGTAGCTGGATTTGGCTGCGTAATAGTCATCCCAGTCCTCATCCGCACTTGTGTTCATAGCTCTGTTCAGAGCTTTCCTTACCTTACCGCGCCTGCGCTCCAGCTCGGCGCCCCACCAGGGTTGTTTGCCCGGTGTGCTGCGCGGGGTGGTCTCTGGGCAGGCAGTATGGTAGCTGTCTATCATTGATTCAGTAAGATGACTTACTTGTGTTTCAATCTGTGTCGGATCCGCAAATGTTGTCGGATCGTCTGCTGTCGCCAGCTTTGATTCAAGGCTGCGTGCGTAGGTGGCCCTATCCGTGTTGCGCGGATTGCGCCGTGGTTGTGTAGGTGGGATGCAGACCTGGATGTCGAAGCGGATCCACCTGTGATCAGAGCAGGACGCCTCTTTGGAGACATGCCACCCAGTGATGACTTCCGACGCTCCCTCTGTAGCCAGAGTTAGGTCAATGATTGTCCGGCTACGCCTTGTTACGAACGTTGGTTCGGATCCCATGTTTAGTAGGGTTAGGTTAGTGGAGAATAGATAATCTACCAAGGCCTTAGTGGTAAGTACTTACAGTAATATTATATCGCGATTACCAATACTACCTATGTTTGATACGTGAATGACTAAGAACCGAAAGTTGTACTCAAGGCAGACTGAATACCAGTGTAGTAGAGAATATACCCGTAATTGTAGTATTTAGGTTTCAATTCAACATATTGATTCCTTGACACAATGAATCCTGACAGCTCAGTTTCTTCTTTACATAAAGGCGTTAAATATTGACCAAGAAGTTTATATTATATTACCACATTCTCCTGGGCCTATTTATTGTGCCACGTAGTCAGTTAGATGAGCAGGCGGACGTCGAAGTCTGAGATCGACGCAGAGTCTTTGTCCTGATGTTCCGTGGCTGGACCATCTCATTCTGGGAATCTCGCTGGTCATCTGTGATACGATCATCGCCATCGACTGCATCGATGAACTCGTCGTCATTATTGAAATCAGCTTCATCACTTTCTAACGAAGATTCCCCAGCAGGAGCTAGGTGTCAATTAGATACGACAACTTCTCTTCCACTGCTCAATAGCACACGAGAATGTTGAGGATTTTGATAATTGAATAAATTGTAGTAAAGAATATACCCGTAATTGTAGTACTTAGGTTTTATTTAACAAAATTCAACATATTGATTCCTTGACACAATGAATCCTGACAACTCAGTTTCTTCGAAAGACTACAATATCATAAAGGCTTTAAATATTGACCAAAGAGTTTATATTATATGTATTACCACAACCAGGAATGAGGCATTCACTGCCAGTCCAGCGCCGGGTTAAAAGGAGGACTGTCATATTATGATTAATAATTTATTTTTGTGTAAGGCTGTTATTTCATTCTTTCTTAATTTTACTGAGGAATATTTCTATTTAATTAAGTACAGTAAGTCTGGGTGTGAGTCTATCTAGCAGGCCCCAACGAGATTTATCAACAAGTGATAGCTTTTCATAAAGACTGTAGGGGACAGTAGGGTAAATTTCAAATAAACGCCGTGGTCAAATGAAAGGCACAAGCCACCATATTATAACTTTTATAAATACTTAAATTCACTTAATAACAATAGGTATAAACAGTTACACTGTGCGCTACAATGGACTAGGCATTCTATATTCTTCAATAAAACTTTTGGACTAGGCGTTCTATATTCTTCAATAAAACTTTCAAGCTCGGGAGAGGCTGGTAGCTTGCTAAGGACCGCTGTGTCGAGAGAAACAGGGAGCCAGTGTCGTTACGTCTTCTTGCTGTGGTCTTGTTGGTCGTGTTGTCGTGAGTGAACACCGAGCGCGAGCGCTATGTCGCACGTCTATTTATAGAAGTGCGCGCTACGCGAGCCCGGAGGCGTGGTTTAAGATTTGGCGTCAAAAACTTTTATAATGCGCGCGCACCCTATTCCTTAGCGGGGAAGCCTCTCCCCCGCGACTATTGCCTCATTGGTGAAATTATATAACTCGTTGATGGTTGTTTTTATAACATTCCCATCCACCAATGGTGTGACCTACTTTAGGGTCTCAAAAGCTTTCCAAAGAAAAACCATGTACTTCCTTATGTATAATAGCGCGCTCCTAGCTTACAGATTCCTATAAACTGTACACGGACCTTACGTACTCGTACATAGCTTAAACGGTAACTCATGGCCCATACAAACGGTGGACGAAGTTTCGAGTATCTCTATCCCTTATCAGTAAATAGCGAACGTTCCGAGTACATAACGAAGTTATGGAGTTACTTGCTAATCAGTTTTATATGAGCGGCTGTTGAAGTACTCTCTATTCTTATTACGTTATAAATGCGTGTTAACAAGTTATTAAGGATTAAACCATTACTTACTCGTCGTCCGTAACAAAGACATTATTTTGTACCTAAAGAAAATAAATAAGATATACAGGGTGTTTGGTTCATCGTTTGCCAAATGGAATTGGCCGAAAGAAGAGGTCATTTGCTATCTCTTAAGGCCCAGTAACTCATTCCTTGTTACACCGGTTTTTTTATTACGACTTTTTAATTTTTATTTAGAAAAATACAAGAACTCTGCATTTAAGCTTAAATTTAAAAAAAAGTTATGAGTATAGCCTTCAAATTTCATTTTAATTCTTGTGTTTGCTCTTGTATGGTTCTATGAAATTCAAAATTACTTGCTAATAACATCTAGTTCCTTTTTAATAACTCACAAAGTTTTTGATAAAAGGAAAAATACACTTAACACTCAACTGTAAATTGCTGTAAAAAAAAAAACTAAAAGCGACTGGGATCTTCGAATTCTTTTAAAAAGTTCTCTAGTTTGTCACCTTTCCAACGGTGTTCAATATACCAAAAAAAAAACTTTTAATAACTTCAGTAATTCGCTAAATGTGTAATCGAGACACATCAGGCTGATATTCGACATTACGGTAAGAACACTAGTTTTCACATAAATAACATTCTTTAAGTAGGTGGATAGTGTTATCTTACTCTTACGCAGTCTCTTATCTCTTTCTAGGGTTCTAGCTTTCCTCGAACTTGAAATAAAAAATAAACTTTTATTTTATAAGTACCTAATTATAAATTTTGTTCAAATTGTCCAACAGGAAAGTTAGAACCCTAGAACTAAGAATAAGAGACTGCGTAAGAGTGAGATAACACTATCCACCTACTTAAAGAATGTTATTTATGTAAAAACTAGTGTTCTTACCGTAATATCGAATAGGTATCAGATTGATGTGTCTCGATTACACATTTAGCGAATTACTGGAGTTATGAAAAGTTTTTTTTTATATTGAACACCGTTGGAAAGGGGACAAACTATAGAACTTTTTAAAAGAATTCGAAGATCCCGATCGCTTTTAGTTTTTTTTTAACAGCAATTTACAGTTGAGTGTTAAGTGTATTTTTTCTTTTTTCAAAAACTTTGTGAGTTATTAAAAAGGAACTAGATGGTATTAGCAAGTAATTTTGAATTTCATAGAACCATATAAGAGTAAACATAAGAATTAAAATGTTTGAAGGATATACTCATAACTTTTTTTTTTAAATTTAAGCTTAAATGCAGAGTACTTGAATTTTTTTCTAAATAAAAATTAAAAAGTAATTATAAAAAAACCGGTGTAACAAGGAAAGAGTTACTGGGCCTTAAGAGATAGCAAATGACCTCTCCTTTCGGCCAATTCCATTTGGCAAACGATGCACCAAACACCCTGTATTTTGTACCTAGACAGTTTTTGATCGAATTACGTTTTTATGAAGTGTCTACCTAGCGGGCCCCTTAGGATTATTTTTATTGTTATTATACTTTCACATCGCCAAATAGTGCTCGGAGTTAGACACTCTTATGTACTTTACATTTCCAAAGTTCCTACTTTCTGTGAGCCATATTTCAGAAGATATTCGTTATTTTAACAAACGTCAAGCCAGCTTGCCCTTTTTTAAATACTACTCTTTTATATCATACAATAGTTCTAAATAATGTTTATAAAAAGCTATCACCTGTTGATAAATCTCGTTGGGGTCTGGCAGATAGACTCACATTAGGTCTGGCACTCTCTGAGGCGGAGCGAAGGTAGGTTTTTGGCCAATTTTTTTCCATCATAGTGGAGTGTCAGCCCCTGTACCATACCTTCTAAAAATAAATACATTTGAGAAACCTGGTTTATGTAAGGTTTTACTGAAACACATAATAACAGGCATGAAATTATATTATTAATGCTTTTTTTCGACAGCCGCCGGTGTCCATTATGAACTTCGTGGTACGATACAGACCCGATGAACAGCCATCCCTTCGCCCGCATCACGACTCCTCCACATATACCATCAATTTGGCACTTAATTCACCTGGTAAGTTTTTTTTTTTGTTAGCCTTTTTTTTGTGTCTCACTGCTGGGCCTCCCATTTTACTTCCAAACCTCCCTGTCTTGTGCGATCTCTATGGCCTAGTAAGTTATGTAATATTAAATATTAAGAGGACCCTAGAATAAGCACAGGGATAGTGGACTTTGCTTGTGTATTTATTGAAATTAGCGCTCTTTTGTGGGGACGAGAAGAAACCTATCACTACTTCAAGCGTTTTTTGCATACCAGAAGATGTCATGACGTGGAAAAAAAATTGTACGCTGACACAACATTATGGTGAATGTTGAATAAAAAATTAGGTTTCTTAATTATGTGTTAAACTTTCAGATGTGGACTTTGAAGGCGGTGGGTGTCGTTTCATTCGGTACAACTGCTCCGTGCGCGACACTAAGCCTGGGTGGCTGCTGATGCATCCTGGCCGACTGACGCACTACCACGAGGGCTTGCTGGTAACCAAGGGCACAAGATACATCATGATCTCTTTTGTGGATCCGTGAACTATGCTCTAACATACTCATCGAAAACATTCAAAATAAGCATTTAAATATAAGTTTTAAAGTTCAAAGAAGTATCAGGATAAGTTTTAAGCAAAATACTGATGTTCTTTTTTAGGTTATAAGCAATATAATGTTGATTTGTTTAATCTTTTTGTACAAATACATTGAAGTAATTTTAACTACGTTAATATAAACATAGAATCTCATATTACTTAGGCGACAGATAGATAAGCTGTTTTCTTGTAACTTACGCACATTGGTATATACGAAAACCAGGTGGTGATTGTTTAAATTTTGTTGAACTGATTATCATATATGTTATTTACTCAATTTATGTTGTATTTGTTTGTGGCAATTTCCATCTGGTTCTAACATCAACTATTAATATAATAACAAATAATTTAAACCAAAGATTCATTGTGTTAGTACTAATAAAAATGTAATACTATGAATGATAAAATGCAAGTAAAGTTATATCTCAATTTAGTCGATTTTATTATATGTGCATGACGATCAAACCTTGCAACGCTGTCTGTATATCGCGTTGTTCTCTGCCTCTTTTTGAACAACGCATAACTCACTGAATACGAATTCCAAGTGTGTAATGTGGTTGCACCGACTTGGCTAAACAATACTGGTGCCAACAAGAGACATTGGTTTTTCTGAACATCTATACTATATAAGATTGCAGCAGTAGGTATCCGCCGCGTCAAAGAGAACGTTAGAACGAACTTATTTTGAAATAAAAATTTTAGCTTAATGACAGACTTTATCCACGTGTATCTAATTTATAAGGGAATTTTGGTTGAGTTTTTGACAAAATTGCATGCGTTTAGAAAAATACATTCAGTTTAAGTCCCGTGTAATGGGGGTGAGATGGCGAAATGTACTACAGTTGTACAAGTTTTACTATGGCTATTTACTCCTCTGTATAACCCACGTGTTTTATTATAATTATTATTAACATAAGTTTATACAAACTGCACATAACTAAGTATTAAACACTCGTGTCTATTACATAAACTTACACTAAGGCTGCGTTTCCACCAGAGATGAGCGGGATGCGTAGCGAGGAATTTGTGTAAAACTAAATACATACTACATTTGAGATCAATAAATAAATATAAAATTGGGATCACTTTCGATCTTTCTAATAATGCCAATGTTTTCTTGCATAATAAAAAACTTTTAGAAGAAATGGGTTATAAAGCAACAATACCTGCTGTCGACACCGAGATGACTGGGGTTTTTACCTGAGTCCCTACGGACTAATCCAATAAAAGAAACTTTGCATTAGTTGGGGGTTCCAGAAATGTGATATAAGTGAGGCGCTTCATGCGCCGAGTGCAGAGTCAGAGTGAGGGTGGTGCGGTCGCATACCGGCTGGTATGCGACCGCACCCAAACTGTCGCGGTGACTTTTGCATCAACAGAGTTACCACAGTATGTGTATCTAGACTGTTGGGGACATGAGGTAAGCGTATACGTTCCATATGCTCCATATGTACATCTAACCATAGTTTAGGTTTTAAGACATGCAAAGAAGACCCTAAAAACGCTAAATGCGCCAACTGTAGTGGCAATCGTATCGCTATTTCAAACACTTGTCCCAAAAAAAAAACAGAAAATTGAGAAGAGTAATATTAAATCCAGAGCCGTCAAGTATTCAGATTTATTTAATGAAAATTCATTTCCGCAATTAACACAAAAGGGTATTGAAACTCGGATTAAGAACTTATCTAAGTCAGTAGAGTTCATAAATACTCTAACAAATGCAATAACAAAAATTATAGTAAGCCAAAAAGATAAACCCATAAATTCTACATCTATAAAAGAAATTCTACAGCACACATTCAGAAATAGTACTTCCCCTCTTAACAATGGATCTTAATATCATGCATTGGAACGCACAAAGTATTTTAAGTAACATACATGTAGCAATTATATCAGAAACTTGGTTGACACCTATTAAACATTTTAACATTAGAGGATACAAAATAGAAAGAAATGATATTGGTAACAAACACAATGGCGTAGCTATTTAATTAATTTAATTTTAGCTATCATTGGCTCTTTCTTGTGATTGGTCTGTAAAACTGGATTTTCTCAGGTTTATGATAACATAAAGTAATAATTACTTTGTCTTATTCCAGTTCTTGACCAAAGGCTAGGTTTTTGATGAAAAACCTGATTTTGTCATAAACCTGCGACATATGAAAAAAATGTAGATTTAGAATTATCTAATTTTCAGGACCAAAAGTTTGCTCCATTGGAAGCTTATACTGCGTTTTGTAAAAATTTGCATTCTGCAATTGACAGGTGTCTTCCTCATACGCCAGTTTCTTTCCATACTAATTCCTCTATGAATAACTCATCTCATAGGAATTTGGTTAAATCCCCTCCTCTCCCCTGGTGGAATAAAAAATGCCCAGAAGCAGTTGAAAAATCTAAGTTGCCTTATATTAATTTTTAAAACAATCCCTCAGATGACACATTTATACAGTTTAAAAAATTACAAGCCCTCAAAAAACTTACTTTGAAAACAGAAAGATCAAATAGTTGGGTTGAACGTTGAAGCTCCTTTAATCGATGTACGCCTCTGTCGAGAATCTGGAAATATATGCGGAAATTTAATAAAACATATTCTTGCAACAATAATGATGATAGTTGGATTCAAGATTTTCTGCAAAAATATACCCCAGACTATGTAAATATTTATTATTTTCCAAATTTTCCTCTTGCCAGTGAGAGAAATTCTGTAAATAGTTTCTTAATAAATCCATTTTTAATACTGGAGCTCATGGCTGCTGTCTGTTCTAGAAAAGATAGTGCTTTTGGACTGGATGGTATTCCTTATATTATGTTGAAAAAGCTTAGTGATAGAGGTTTGCACATTTCTCAAAGTATTAAATAATTTGTGGTTGAACCATGATATACCTCACTCTTGGAAGTCTGACTGTTTGGTACCTATTTTGAAGCCTGATAAAATTCGTTCAGATCCCGATTCTATTGCACTTACATCTTGTGTTGGTAAAAATTTTGAACAATTACTAAAACAAAGGTTGGAATTTTACATAGAACAAAACAATATTTTACCTGCTAATCAATTTGGTTTTCGTAGAGGAACATCGGCTCGTGAAAGTATTTGTCAGTTACAGCTTGATATCCAAAATAGTTACATTAATAAGGATTGCTTAGTGTCAGTATTTTTTGATGTTGCTGGAGCTTTTAATAGTGTCAATATTGATGTACCTACTTTGTTCTGGATGGCTTCTTATTGGAATTCCAAACAACTGGATCCGTGAATTCTTGATTGAAAGGAAAGTTTATGTTAAGTATAATGATAAATTATATGGGCCAAGGTTTGCTTCTGTTGGAGTTTGTCAAGGAGGAATACTTTCTCCATTAATATTCATTTTGTATATTCGTCGTTTGAATTTGAATCTAGGTTCTGAGGTCAAAAATCTTCAATTTGGTGATGATTTGGTTGTGTACTTGTCTGGGAAAAATTTAACAAATATAACAAATAGTCTAAATAAGGCTTTAGACGGATTATCTACATACTTTTCTTATTTAAATCTAGAAATAAATCCACGTAAGTCTAAACTAGTAGTCTTTGGTAAAGCTAGCAACTTCAGTCCTTCTGTGTATTACAATCAAGTTTATATTCCTATTTTTCATGAAGCCAAGTTTTTAAGTGTCACTTTTACTCATAATTTTTCTTGGAAAAATATGTTGAATTGGTAAATACAAGAGCTAACAGAGTTTTCAATGTCTTGAAATCTTTGTGTAGAACCTCCTGGGATGCTGATCCAAAAATATTGTTGCTTTTGTACAGATCTCTGATTCGCAGTCATTTTGAATATGGTTTTCAATGTTTTGCTGGTGATAGAAGGATAGTAGACATCTTTGATAAAATACAAAATAAAAGCTTGAGACTTATTACTGAAGCATTTAAAAGCACTCCAATCAATGCAATGCAAGTGAATGTAAACTTCCCCCATTAAGTATAAGATTCTCTTACTCGAAAGAAAGGTTTTTATTAAACTGTAAGTAAAAATAATAATTACTTGTTTTCAAATTTGATACAATCTAGTACACCAACTATTTGTAACTCTCTACACTTCAGGGTATTTCTCAATATGTAAATTTTCTTCAAACTTTGCAAATTCATAAGTCATCTCTTCTTCCATGTTATCAGGAGGATTTTAACAGCAAATTTCCTGCAATTGACACCATCATTGACCACAATTTATCCACCAACGAAGATGGACATAGCAAACTACTTGAGTTTACTGATTATAGATTTGTGTATACTGATGGCTCCAAAACTGAGTCTGCAGTCTCATTTGCTATTTACGATGGGCTATTGAATACTGGTACTGGTTATAAAATAAACTCAAACGCAAGTATATTCACAGCCGAGGCTGTGGCTATTCTTGCTGCCTTAAAACACATTAAACATAAAAATGATGGATGTTGTGAATGGATTATAGTCAGTGACAGCATGAGTGTTCTTGAAAATCTTAAAAATAATAGGTTGAATTCTAATACAAACTATCTAATTTCATTAATAAGAGTCTTAGCTGCATTTGTAATAATAAGGTAATTGTTTTATAATATTAAGGTTTTGTTCATGTGGGTCCCTTCACATGTTGGTGTGTTGGGAAACGAAAGGGCTGACTTTTTAGCTAGAACTTTAACAAATTCTGATGATGTCCCTGATACAAGTAGTTTCCTCAACATATCTGTTCCATGCACAGACATTGTCCCTCTATTGAAAAAAAAGAGCCATTGATATATGGAAAAGGCATTGGAATCACACAGTCCAAATTGAAAATAAAGGTTTTTGGAATGCTGTATTTAATGTTCCCATAGGAGCCATGGCTTGGCTCTGTAAAACCAATACTTACATGAACAGGAAGTTTTACTTCACCATACCAGGCTTCGTTTTGGTCATAGTCGTCTAAATTATCACTTGTTTCGTCTGAAAGTTGGGCATAGTCGAGAGGACTATGTGATCATTGAAATTCCCAAGTTGAGCAATCTTTAGCTCACATTTTCTTTGATTGCTCATCTTTTGGTATCCAGCGCCTTGTGCTAATGGATGAGCTTATTGAAATATATGGTAGTCATGATTTGGTACCGCGCTCCATCCAGGCTCTCCTTGTAAATAGTTCGACGTATATACATTTGTTTAATTTCATTATTAATACAGTTGGGCAAATTTAATTCCTTGTTTTATAAATAGATATCCGTTTTGTATACCTATATAATGTCTTTTTTAAACATAAATAGTTTTCCATTTAATTTCGTAATACTTATTTCGTTTTTTAGGGTTCCGTACCCAAAGGGTAAAAACGGGACCCTATTACTAAGACTTCGCTGTCTGTCCGTCTGTCCGTCTGTCTGTCTGTCTGTCACCAGGCTGTATCTCAAGAACCGCGATAGCTAGACAGTTGAAATTTTCACACATGATGTATTTCTGTTGCCGCTATAACAACAAATACTAAAAACAAAATAAAATAAATATTTAAGGGGGGCTCCCATACAACAAACGCGATTTTTTTGCCCTTTTTTGCTCGATATCAAAAATGGCAACAGCCTACCTGTTGCCATTTTTGAAATATTCACAAAATACTCAGTTGTATTTTAACTTTAATAATAAATAATAAAATTAAAATAAAATAAATATTTAAGGGGAAACATGTTTTTTCGGCGTTTTTGCCTTGTGGTACGGAACCCTTCGTGTGCGAGTCCGACTCGCACTTGGCCAGTTTTTCTATTGTTAGGAAATGTTAGGGTGATAAGGTAATTAGATAACCTCAAACCCCGTCAGTTGGGGTTTAAAAAAAAAAGAAAAGGACTTGACACAGGCTTTTACAAAAATAGCTTTTTATGATTCGACTTTTATTTTGGATTTTACCTAAGATTTTGTAGAATAAAGTCTTATACATGGATTATAGTGAAATAAATATAATAAAACACTGATGACTTAACACGGATTTATTTTACATAGGAAAAATAAGAAACTGATGACTTAACTTGGATTTACTTACTTATGGATAAATATCAAACTAATGAATTTAACTTACTTTTATTTAACCTTAGTTATAAAAAAAATAAACTGATGAATTTAATTGAATTTATCAAAAAATACAAACTAACTGATGACTAGGCAGCATGGTCTCTGACCCTAGCCTGTTCTACAAGGAACAAAAGAAAAAAAAAGAAATATGAAAATTTCAATTTCAATCTATGTCGATGTTGTTGAAAATTTGAAACTGCACGAGATTTAGTCTTCTCACATACGTTTTTAAGTCTGCTGAGGTTCCATTTATTTACATTGTTTTGTGGTACGAGATCTGTAATCTTTTTTTTTACTGTGTTTTGATGCAAAACTCAGTAAAAAAAAAGTGGTTTTGCAATAGAAAAGTAGTTCTACTATGACCTACCATGTTAGTATAGGTACCTACAATAAAAAATATTTAAATATGCCTCTTGTTTCCAAACTTGTTGCTAAATTCTGGTCTTTGTCCTTGTCAAATCAGAGAAACCGTTGCCGCGTTGTGTATTCTTATACAATTCGTTTAAAAATGTCCTTACAATATCGTTAATAATAAGGCATTGGGTTATTTTTCTTATCACAGTTTTACAGTCGTTAATAAGGATTGTAAGCTAATATTTTGCGCTCCGGCTGTTCCGTTTGGTTCGTACAGTGAGAACTCATAAAAATCAACCGTCGACGCGTCGGCGGCTGCGGCAGACATCCTGCCACTCGTTTATCTGAGCACCGTACTCAAATACACAAGCGACACGTTGTCGACGGCAGCCGTCAACACGCGTCGACGGTTGCAGTTGCCTCTGTCGTCCACGCGTGTCGCTCGTGTGCATGCACACTAAGGTTGACGGTTATGTCGTCTATAGTAATTTGTGTCTGTGTGGCATCGCATCGTAACTCCCAAACGGGTGGTCTGATTTGAATATGTTTTTCTTTAAGTACAAGGCTGGATTAATCGAGGTGGTTCTTAGCTATGTTTCATGATTTGTTCTGCAATTGTAAAGATAATCGGTATTTTACTTATTTATTTATTAAAACTTTATGCACAAGTAAAAGAAATACTGTACAAAGGCGAACTTAATGCTTGAGGCATTTTCTAGCAGTCAACCTTAGAGAGAGAGAGAGAGAGAAAATGCAGAGACAAAACAAGATATTTCAAGATATTTTCTGATTGATGTAGGAATCTCAGCTACACAATGGTAATTTATTTCACTTTAGCTCGTCCAATCGACTTGAAATTTGGTATAACTACCTACTAAAATATTTTGTTAACACTGCAAATATGTGTTAACCTCGACCTGATGCTGCAGCAAGGAATGTCTGTAAAATAACCAACTCCTCAACAACTTACAGCAGACATACCATGTTTGAGTTCATTTCTTTTTAACCCCCGACGGAAAAAGAGGTGTTATAAGTTTGAAGTGTCTGTGTGTCTGTCTGCCTGTGGAATCGTAGCTCCTAAACGAACGGACCGATTATGATGCGGATTTTTTTTTGTTTGAAAGCTGACGTGATCGAGATGGTTCTTAGCTACAATTTATGAAGATCTGTGATACATAATCTTCTTACTAACTGGCTGATAGTATTTCATGATGTTAAAATGCTTTGTAATCTCAGTTGTCATCTTTGATTATTGTTGTCAATCTATTATAATACATTATTTCTATGGCTTGTGAAAATAGTTAATTAAAGCCAGGTTTCTATTGGTTTATCTTTCTTTACGTATTAATTTTAATTAACAATTTTAACTAATATGTTGAAGAAAAACACAGAAGGTGAAGAAGAGCTAGGAAACAAAAGCTATCTAGCCAGAAACCTTCGCCCGAAAAAATTTGACGTCGAGACTAATGCTTCCGGAGTTGCTGGTTGGCTGGTTTCATACCTTTACAATTTTCTGGCAGAAGAAATTACGCACGGAACAACCAATGTAATAAAGCTTAAACTACTAGCAAACCATCTCACTGCTAATATCTTTACTCATATATACGAGACCGCGAGTCTTACGATGATGCCGTATCTATTTTAAACAAAGCCTACATTACGCCCCAAAATAAGATATTAGCCCGTCACATTCTTGCTACACGAAAAGAGAAGAGTGATGAGACAATTTCTGAGTACCCACTGCCGTACTTTAAAACATAGAAAACAAGCGATACGTTGCGCCTTTATAGCAGTATTATATCACCTAAAATAAAAGAACGTTTATACCAAGTTATACCAAGTTCCAGCGCTGCAGTATCAGTTCCTCTTACAAGACATCAATCAACAAAGCGCTGTTTCTTTTGCGGTGAGAATCGTCATCAGAGGTTTAAGTGTCCTGCTTTCCATGTTTCTTGTCGGTTATGTTCCAAAAAAGGACACTTTGCGTCAGTTTGTCAGTCACGGAGCTCCACCACTAGCAACGCCATATCCACTTCTATAAACCCTTCTGTATCACAAACACAGTCCATCAGCACTGTATTTTCCGCTGCATCGATGTCTACTTTAAAACGAGCAACAGTTGCCATCATAGTAAATTATATCCTCGTAGACGCTCTCATAGATACAGGAAGTTCTGTGAGTTTCATCGAGAAAAATATAGCTCATATGATAAAATTTAAACAAAGGCCTTAAGGCGGAAGCGCTAAGGTAGCCCGCGAAATTCAACTTTTCTTACGTTTTTTGCAATTTGCTGGTCAGTATTAAGTTGTACGTGGATTAAAATATGATTCGCGGTCGTAACAAATATGTACTTACAGAATTATAATCATTACTATCAGTAATACAACTTGTTAAGTTAGTATAATCCCCAAATGTCAAGATTTCATGAAATAGTCATTCTTGGGGATTAATTGGTCTTAGAGAGTTGTGTTGATGACTTTAATGATTATAATTATGTAAATACATATTTGTTACGGCCGCGAATCATATTTTAATCAACGTACAACTTTATACTGACCAGCAAATTGTAAAAAACGTAAAAAAAAATGAATTTCGCAGGCTACCCGCTTTCGCCTTAAAAACAGACCATTAATCTGGCATCGCTTAGCCACACATCATTATGTCGATGGAATGTGTTTTGCTACTCTTATTATTAGTAAACATAAATATGTAAACCGTCCTCTTTAATAGTGAACAACTTATGCGCAGATGTTATAATTGGGCTTGATATTTTGAAAGATCATTTAAGCTTGAATTCCAATTTGGAATAATGGTACTAGAGATGTTCTCCAAATCTGTGTAATGGAAGCTTCTGTACCACCAGCCACCATTTTTACACACCTGTCTGAAGACTTAGTTCCTGTCGCTATTAAATCTAGACGCCAGAACAAAGAAGATGAAGAATTTATTAAAATAGAAATAGCAAAACTCTTAAAAGATGGTATAATAGAACCTCAGGCTCTGGTTACTGGTGGTGGAGGACATCGAAAGCGCATGGTCGTCGATTACTCCAGAACTATCAATAGGTTTACATGCCTGGACGCATACCCACTTCCTAACATAGAATTGTTTCAAAGGTAGCTAAATTTAATTACTCTAGCCAGATCGATCTGAAGAGCGAATATCAGAAAGAAAAAGAAAATTTACTGCGTTCGAAGCTTGTGAAAAGCTTTATTAATTCACGAGAATACCGTTTGGTGTCACCAATGGTGTAGCCGCCTTTCAACGAACTCTTGAATATATTATCGATAAGGAAAAACTACAAGGAATCTTTGCGTATCTTGACGACGTTACTGTTTGTGGCAAAAACAAGGAGGAACACGATATAAATTTGCGACAATTTATGGCTGCAGTGAAGAAATATACAGACTAACGTTAAATAAACAAAAATGTAACTTTATTAAAAGTACGATAAGCCTTTTGGGTTACATGATTACAAATAATACGATTGAGCCTGATAGAGATCGACTTGTTCCTCTTATAAATTTGCCGCTACCATCTAATGCCGCTGAACTCACTATGCCAAATGGGTCAACAAATTTTCCAAAAAGATCCAACCGTTAATTAATGCAACTCACTTTCCTCTTAATGAGACTGCGCAGAACAGGTTTCAGCAACTAAAAGCAGACATACAGAAGGCAGCATTGGTTGCTAATGATGAAATGGAAATATTAACAGTTGAAACAGATGCTTCCGAGTTTGCTTTAGCCGCGACTCTTTCCCAAAAAGGTCGCCCCGTTGCATTATTTTCAAGAACGCTATCAGACTGAACGCAAGCATGCTTCTGTAGAAAAGGAAGCTTGTGCTATCGTTGAAAGTCTCAGGAAATGGCGGCATTATGTACTGAATAGACATTTTATTCTTATCACGGATCAGAAATCTGTGAGCCACATCTTTAGCCAAAGTCATACAAGCAAAATAAAAAACGACATATTCGAAAGATGGAGGCTAGAACTATCATGCTACAAGTCATCATTCTCCTGCCCTTATCCCAATTTATTTGGGGTCGGCGCAACATTTCTCTTTCTTCCATACTTCTCTATTAGTCGTCATTTCGGTAGTCACCCCCTTTCTAACTGAAAGATATGGGAACTCCTGGAACTATCGGGAGCACAATTAAACACAAACTTCACTGATAGACGTATATTCGGCGACTGGCGCGCGGCTCGTAACGTACCAATGAATTAAACCTAAATACCCACTATTACAAATATATCACACTTCCACCACAATACAACAGTACATCTAAAGAATAACACAATAATAAAACACAACTAATACAACATCAACTTATCACTATCAATCAGATGAAAACTGATAATAATTCTTAACTAGTTAAACAATTGTAAATCTGTCTACTGGTTTACGTGTTCGCTTAGGGTAACGACGAATCTCCGGCGGCGGAGATTGTGGTTGTAACTTAACCAGAGAATCGTCAGGAGTATTAACCGTATAGTTCGGTAGCGCCCCCGAATGGACCCGAACACACGAACCTCCGCCGGCTCGGTACTGGGTCCCATTGGACCCAGGAATTACGACATACGACACTCTTCATTGATTATGTAAATTTTCATTATGCTACCCATCAAATCTTATGAATGTGCGTTAATTAAGAGAGTTGGATAAAAAACTCATACGTTAACACCAATAAATATTGCATTCTTAGCGCGCAAGCTTATTAATTTACCTTTATTAAATTTAAGTCTGTAAATGCGATAATCGCCATTTTGTTGACAGAGGTGGTCGAGGCTAAAAAACATAAAAAATGGGAATTTCGAACATCCAAACTCCACCACAGGGGCAGTGGGGCATACATCATTTAATTATTTGACGAATTCATCCATTGCCCAAGTTAAATAAGTAGCGGTAATGAAGTTTTTTGATATCTAATGTCGAAGTTTCGCGCCAAACGTGCGTGTTTACATTTTTACTTTTCACAAATGTCACACATACACATGTAGATAAGATTTAAAATGAGACAAATATTATTGAAAATATTATAAACAACACGACAATGCCCAAATCTTAACGTAATATTGAAACACAGGGTCCAATAACACGTATTATTCATTACCACTACTCAATTTGTGTTCAGAATCGCCGTCCATTATTGTTTTTTTTTATCGTAATGATGTGTGAAAGCGATTATGATAAACGATTTTTTTTTTAATTTCGATGGACTCGAGTAATTAATATGTCGAATGTCGGAAATCGATACTCAGAAATTAAAATAAAATCATTTTAATATAAAAAGCATTGTTTATAACAATGATTTATGATTTTTTAATGTAATTATAATAGTTTTTTGGACATTATATTAAAACTGAGTCAATAACTGAGGGCCTTTGACCATAGTCATTCATTGAATTTCGCGCCGAATTGGTTCTATATTTGAATTTATCTTCGGAATGCGCTCGCCGCTTCAAATTATTTTTATAAAATGTACAATTATTTATTTTTGATAGATACTTTCCAATAGTTTGCTACAGAATGCCCAGTATACATTTTTTAGGTAGGCTTAACAAAAGTTTGGGAATGATGATAAATTAATTGGATAAATTGGGTATTCCGCAATCACTTTACATTTCAATATGTTTTATTAGTTGTATGAACTTGGTAGTTTTTAGGGTTCCGTACCCAAAGGGTAAAAACGGGACCCTATTACTAAGACTCCACTGTCCGTCTGTCCGTCTGTCACCAGGGTGCTTACTCTCGAGTTTAATTCCGATAGATCGACATTGGAATTGTGACGTTTCGTACTCTTGAGTTCGATGCTAGCGCCAATTGATTTTTAGATTGGGTGTCCATTTTGGGGAACTTAGTGGAATTGGGAACGGGCTTGGCGTGGGGTAATCGGTACTCTTGAATGTATTTTGACAGCTGTGTATTGCGTCAATATTGCGTTGGGATAGTTTGTTGATAGTGATTTTTCCAATAACAAAAGTGTAACTTTTTAGAAATTGTTTTGCGTTTTAAGTGGTTTTTTGTGGGGTATAAGATTATAATATGGCACGATAAGCAGTAGTATATAGTGTTTTATGTAATTCCCATAAAAAACAACTGAAACAAAGACGAGATGAGCGTCGGATGATGCGTTATACGGACAAAGCGTTTTCTATGAATGAATACGAATTTAAAGCAAATTACGGAGTGAGCAAGGATTTGACTCCTCTTTCGTATTACATAACAACATTTTTATCCTATTTCTATACAATAAAAACTTTCTAGAACATTAGCTTACTAAAATCGGACTTCGGCATGTTTTCATTATACAAAATTCTTTCTATCTCTAAAACCCGTAGACCGATTTACATAATTCAAACTAGAATATTAGTTTTAAACATAATCCTCTAATTTGACACTAAAATCTCGAAAATATTCCTGTAAACAAAAAACCTCGTTTTCAAGTTACGTAATTATTCTATCATTTTTCTTCGTACATTAAAATTGACAAAAATTCTATATCAGACTCTAATACGAAAACTATTAATAAAAACCAAATAGAAAGCTAATTAGAACAACACAAACACTTAAAATTTAATTAGAAAATCAAAATCTTACTCAGTAAAACAGTAGTAGCACATATCGACGCCCACGCTAGGTACTTTTGGGTCTTAACTATCCTATTCTGTCACTTTTACATATTCTAACTTATTTATCACTTCACTGGTATATAACTCAGTCATGTTCACTATTCACATAAACACGTTCGGCGTTCGTCACAAAAACATTACTTACTCTATAGAGAAGTTGCATATCTATTTACTTGGTACCATTTGTATAAAACTGTAATACTAATTAGTTAAGTAACTCAGCGGACAGTAATTATTTCTTACTAAAAATAACCAAACGCGAAAAATATTGTCATAAACAAACAAACTTGCAGTTCGAATTCACTTCTAAAACCACTTGACTTTATATTTGAAATTGGAGAACTTACACGCAGTCTTTTTTTTTTAGTAAGTAGTGTAGGCAACGATCCTACCCCATAAGGCCAAAGTCATGGTTAATTTTATGATTTTATTCATTTTCTTACGCCCAAATGAATTTAATACTTTATAATTAATCAATTAAAGACCTATTTATATCATATTTATTTATTAGCCTTGTTATTTAAACGATAAAGCATTTTAAAGCCCTATTACCGGTTTTTCGTAATGAGTTGAACCACACTATTGCAGCCCGTAACATAGCTAACTTCACGTGTAACAAAATAATGGCGGAGCAATGTCAATTTCATTTCAATGGTGACAATATTGTTTTCAAGAGTACCGAATCACGTGACTGTAAAATTAACATTGGAATCGTATTGGCATTTCATTGGAATTAAAATTAGTTTGGAGAGTAAGCCCCCAGGCTGTACCTCATGAACCGTGATAGCTAGACAGTTGAAATTTTCACAGATGATGTATTTCTGTTGCCGCTTTAACAACAAATACTAAAACAGAATAAAATAAATATTTAAGGGGCGGCTCCTATACAACATTCCTGTTTTTTTGGCGTTTTTGCCTTGTGATACGGAACCCTTCGTGTGCGAGTGCGACTCGCACTTGGACAGTTTTGTATTTAATAGTTTACTTGAGTAATTAAAATTGTTTTTTTTGTGGTACTAACCCAACGTAATTTTAAAAACTGGCCTTGTTTATGTCGGACCACGCACAGTGAAAAGTTCGGTAGTTGGGTTGAATATTTACGCATGCACAATGCTCATCATTAATTTGATCGACTGAAAAAATAAGTTTGTATTTCATAAACTCATCATTCATAACGCACCCAAAAATTAAAGCCAGAAAAGAAAAGTACTGTTTTCGCTCAACCAAGGACGATTGCCTATGGTGTGAAATCCGGTCAATGAAGTCACGTCTCCGCTGCGTATGTGACCGTATTATTGACAATAAAATATTCTTGACACCTAAGATTTCGCGGTTCTGTATATTTTCTCAAGACGTTTTATCCCTTTCGATGTTGACGTCACCCGCAACGGCCCTGTGTCACTTTTAGGGGAATAACATATTGAGCATTTCTTACTATTACAGCGAAACTCTGCAATTAACCCCCTTGGCTGCTATTTGAGATTAAAAATGCCAAAAAACGTCAGTTAAATCAAAGAAAGCAAAGCACAAATTAAAATACGTTATCATTGGATAACACAAAGGCACGAGCGAAAGTGTGACGTATCAGACATATTTGTTTGACATATGAATGGAATCCATCTGTCATTATGACATTTTCAAAGTGTGTGGGAGGTTTCATTTGGGTTGCCATCAACAAATAATATACATGTACTAACATTAAATAATTTATAATTTTTCTCTTTAATGGAGGGCTCTAAAAATATTATTTCAGTGGTTCCAAGTTCCATATTTTAGCAGCTTTTATTTGGATGTAGTTTGATTCTGGTTAGATTTTTCTCGGAATAAAAAACCAGCGTCCATACAAAAAGCGGACATCTCCTTTCAACTTTATCGGTCCAGTAGATTCGAAACAAATCGGTTGTGACCACAGATATACCTAGATAACGCAAGTATCACGAACTGTATGAAAACCAAGCGTGCCATTTTTTGACTACCTACTATGACGTCACAAGCTCGCGCTCTCGCTCACACTTACCCAGCCAGCAGTACAAAGGTCTGAGCGCGAAAGGGCTGACTTACGATTTGTAATCATAAGTTGGCGCAATTTTTGGCACGCGAAGTAGTTACTCTTGCGTTATCTAGGTATATCTATATCTGTGGTTGTGACAGACCTACACAGCCAGACACACGAGTGATTCTATAAAGGTTCCGTTTTTTCATTCGGACGTAGGGAACCATAAAAAGTTACACGCCTATCCACACTGTACTTATTAAAATAAAATGATTATATTTAAATAAATAATTAATTCATGAAAAATATACCAAAGAGTTTTTATTCAATTTCTGCAAATTTTTATTTTTTTTAAATACCGATTATCGATTATGCTTTAAGACATTTTTTAATCGAAATAACAAAATTGGGTGGATTGTCAGCACTAAGAAGTGTCACGCCGCAACACAATTTAAGTAATTTTTATCAAGATTTGATCATGTTTTTTATGTAGCTTACGTATGAAAAATGGTAAAAGTAAGAATGCAGAGAGAATGACAATATCTTTATTTTTCCATTTTGGATATTTTCATCAAGAGATTATGTGGTTTATGTATATATTTTCAGCGATTTTAAGATGCCTACCTTTTGGATAGGTGTAGTTATATCTATTTTATACATTTTTCGCAGTAGAATGACGCGGTTTGACCGACATCAGCATATAATTAAAGATATTTGCCACAAGCTTATTGTCCAAATAGGCGCGGTAACACATTTTTCTTAATAAATTCGAATGCTGAAAGTTGAAGTAAATTCCTGAAAATCATGACGTAATTCGCAACATCCCGTCGAGTCAGCTGGTATGTCATATGTCAAAATCTAGTCGAGCAGAGAGGTTAATGTCCGGATTTGAACTTTCCCCCTTATTCCTGGGACTCGCCTCCGGTGAGGCTACCTTTACTACCCGTTCTAACCCCTCGCTAAGTGGCTCGACCACACTCTCTCCCCCATTATCTGTATTGTCCTCAGTCTCTGGACAGGTAACATCAGATAAGCGTGACTTGCGGCGCATTTGATCTACATGTCTTTTTAGTGATTGACCATTATCCTTTACCACTGAGTATCTACGGGCACTGTCTACCCGTTCCACGGTACCTTTCACCCACCTATCACTAGCACCATACTCACGAGCCCAAACTGAGTCACCCTCCCTGAAACTGCGGTCGGTTCCCCCCGCGAATTCCATTTGCCGTCTCTGGGCTTGATAGACTCTGTCTTTGGTGACCTGGTTGGTACGCAGTAAATCAAGTCTGGAGCGTAATGGACGACTCTGCAAAAGCATAGCCGGGGTTTCCCCGGTAGTGCAGTGCACGGTGTTCCGGTATGCTAACAGAAAGGTTTGTAGTGCTGTGTCGACATCTACACAATCCCTATGCGCTTTCTTAATAGCCCGCTTGCAAAGCTTGACTGCATTCTCCGCAGCCCCGTTTGATGATGGGTGGTAGGCTGGTGAAAAAAACTGTTTAATGCCGTTGTTTTTTAAGAAAGTCTTAAACTCTATACTAGTGAATGGTCGGCCCTGATCAGATACCAATTCCTCCGGCAACCCAAACCTTGCAAAAGTAACTATTACCTTATCCGATGATTTTTTGAGCCCGTCTTTGTTTATTACGTACCCTAAATAACTGATTTCATTTTTGAAAAATTCGCATTTCTCTTTTTGCAAGGTTAGTCCTGCGTCTTGTAGCCTCTGTAAAACTGCAGTTAGCCTTTGTAGGTGTAGCTCAGGTCCGTCGGCTGTTACTAGGACGTCATCTAATAGACATAACACACCGTCCATGCCTGACAATATGTTTTCCATAGCGCGCTGAAAAATAGACGGTGCGCTCGTTAACCCAAACACCATACGTGTATATTGAAACAAGCCGCGATGCGTATTTATGCACGTAATTTTTTGGGAATCCTTGTCTAAAACAAATTGATTATAGGCCATGGACAGATCTAACTTTGAGAATTGCTGTCCTCCGTGCAACTTCGAAAATAATTCGTGGACCGTAGGTAATGGGTATTGTTCTATAACTAAATGTTTATTTATGCTTACGGAATAGCGCACAGCTTTACACTCCCATTGCGTTTTAATACTGGCACTACGGGTGATGCATATTCAGAGTGATCGACCTGCTGTAATATGCCTAAATTTACTAAACGGACGATCTCTTTATCTACCTTGTCTCGTAATGCAAATGCGATTGGACGTGCCTTGAAAAACATTGGTTTTGCATCATCTTTTAACATTTTTTTTTTTTTTTTTGTCTCGGGGTGAAAATCCTCATGGACATCCTCCGCCTGAGGGGCATGCCGGACTCTTACCGGCTAAAAACCACCCCGGTGTTCCCTTCCTGTACCTATTGCCGGGGGTACGGGTATCGCTTGCGCATTCATCCGCGCCCCTGGCAGGTATTGGCCCGCCAGATGATTGTAGGCGGGCCCCGTCACCCTCTGCGGCCATCACCCGGTGGCCGCAGGAACTCCAACTAAGAGGCGCGCGCGGAACACTGCGCCGCCGCCTCGAGGCCTGTTTCTGATCGGGCGACAGACGCCCCTAGTCTGCCGCCCGCAGGCCGCGCCCTGTGGTTGCCGGAGATCGTCCGCCACCCTGCAACGCCCGGTGCGTCTGCTGTGGGCCGGGAGAGAGGTAACAGCTTCTCTCTCCCTTTCCGCCGCCTCCTTTGCCGACATTACGTCCTCACAGAAGGAGGCGACGGCCGTCCAGCCACTCTCGCTCCCGACCATGCATGAAATGACGGCCGGAAGCGAGAGGTCACCCGCAGCATCGACTGCCGCGACTAAGTCACGGCGCTGTACTGCCCAAGCTGGGCACTCCTCCAACGTGTGCAGCGCCGTGTCCTCGCGGCAGCTGTCACAGTGGTGACATTCGGGCGTCGGCTCCCGGCCTATCCGACACAAGTACTTCCCGAAACACCCATATCCGGTAAGCACCTGCGTCAGCCGGAAGCTGAGGGCGCCGTGGCGTCTCTCCAGCCACTCCTTCATCACGGGTCTTACCGCCGCTATCGCGGCGTGCCCTGCCGTGGGTCGCGCAAGTCGCTGTTTCCATTCCGCCACTAGGACCTGGCGGAGCTCTGCCCTGTGCGCCTCAACTTGTCGAGGCACCAGGCGCTCGCCCCGCCCCACCGCTTCCTCGCGCCATGTATAGAGTGACGCGAGGAGTTCTGCCTCTAGGTCCCACGGCGGGGATCCGGCTAGGAGGCTCGCCGCCTCGAAGGAGATCCTACGGTATCCCCTTATTACCCTGACGGCCGTCGCTCTTTGCGGCCTTCGTAGCAAGGTGATGCTACGGGCCGTCAGGGCATCCGCCCACATTGGCGCGGCGTAAAGGGCCATGGACCGTACGATCCCTGTGTAGAGCCTCCGGCAGGAGGTATTTGGACCCCCCAAGTTGGGCAGCAAGCGCGAGAGCGCTGAAGCGGCGCCCAACAAAAGGGTGCGAGCCGCTGGAAGTGCGGCCCGAAGCTCCACCGACTGTCGAGGACGAGTCCTAAGTACTTCATCGTCGACTCGACAGCTATGGAGACTCCTCCTACCACGATGTTTAAACCCGGGGGTGGCTTATTCCTCGGCCCGTGAAAACAGAGGGCCTCGGATTTGTGCAAGGCCACCTCCAGGCCCAACCGCCGGATCCTACCCACGACATGCGCGACCCCGGCCGTCGCCAGTATGGCCGCCTGCCGGTATGTCTTCCCACGTGCTGTTACTAGCGTGTCGTCGGCGTAGCATGTCACGCCGACTCCGTGGAGAAGAGCACCGCGCAGAGCCCAGTCGTACCCTATGTTCCACAGGGGCGGCCCCAATACCGACCCCTGCGGAACACTGCACGACCCGGGACGATCTCTCGCCTACCCCATCCTTCACGACCCGGGTACACTACCGATCTTTCCGATAGATAGGCCCCGATAATGCGGCGGAGGTAACCGGGTACCCCGTGATACCGGAGTGCCTCTGATGGTATTCCAGGGCAAGGTGTTGAATGCGTTGGCAATGTCGAGCGACACCGCCAAGACCACCTCACCCCGGGCGACTGCCTCCTCCGCCAGGACCCTTACGCGCATGATCGCGTCCACTGTGGAGCGCCCCTGACGGAAACCAAATTGGTTGTCCGCTAGGTCCGGCCCCTCGTTGGTCATGTGCTGGACGAGGCGGTCGGCGATGACTCGCTCGAAGATCTTACACACCTCGTCCAGAAGCACAATGGGCCGGTAGGCAGACGGTGAGTCTGCGGGGCGCCCCTCCTTCTTTAGCAGGACCAGCTTTCCGGTCTTCCACCGGCGTGGAAGTTGGCCCCGCTCCAAACATGCGCTTAAGAGTCCTTCTAGTTGGGGCCCGAGAGCCCTCAAGGCCAGGACCCATGCACGGCCTGGAATGTCGGGCCCTGGGGCGGTGTTTTTTATGCGTGAAACCGCCGCTCTCAACTCTACCCCCACTTCGGGCACGTCGTCGTCGTCGTCTTCCGTGTTGGGCACATTCCAAGGCGGAACCATAGCAGGTGGTGTATGCTCTGGGCGAAAGGGAAATAGAGCGCTCACCACGTCCTCCAATAACTGTGGCTGAAGACTCCGGGTCAGTGGGGGCGCCCACTGGCGCATCTTGCCCCTCACCATACGGTAGGGGCGTCCCCACGGATCTCGATCCAGAGTCTCCAGCAGTTCTTTGCGGGCTGATGTCTTTGCCCGCAAGATGGCTAATTGGAGAGCGCTCTTCGCCTCCCTGTAGCTCTCGTATAGTTCCGCCTCGATGGCCACCGCTGACGGAGAGCGGCGGCGTCTTCTTCGGCACCTGGCATACTGGCGGCGCCTCTCAACGCAGACGATGCGCAAATGCGCAATTAGCTGCGACCACCAGTACACCTGGCGCCTGGATGGTATCGGCCGGACTCGGGGCATCGCAGCGTCGCAGATTTGCGACATGCTCTCCCGGAACCACTCCGCCTCCTCATCGATGTTGACAGGCCTGTCGGGAGCATTCACCCAGGCCTGCACGATAGAGGCCTCCAGGAGAGCCTCCCTGTCCAGCCGCTTTATTTTTTTTCTTTGTCTCTGCATCACCCAAAGGTTGACTGGTAGAAAATGCCTATGTCATTAAGTCCGCCTCTGTACATTTATGTGCTTGAAGTATTAAATAAATAAATATTGCCCAACGCGGACCGTCTCCAACTCCCACCGAGGCTGCTTGGACCGGCCCGACCGAGGTCTGGGTGGAGACACTGAATCGGATGTATCTGTGATCAGACAGCGTCTCCACGTCCTCCAATACGTGCCAGCCATGGACACGGCGCGCGAGAGCGGGGCTAGCGAACGTGAGGTCCACTACTGACCCGCCCCACTGTCGCACGCATGTCTGCACGCAACCTCGGTTCAGAAGAAGCAGGCCTTGCTCGACCGCCCACTCCTCCACCAACTCGCCCCACACATCAGTTCTCGGGGAACCCCATGCCGCAGACTTGGCGTTGAAGTCCCCCAAGACGAGAACGGGACGAGGACGACTACGACTGACGACCGTGCCCAAATCCGAAATGACCTCGAGGTCGGCGAGAGATATGCTGGGGGCGAAATACACCCCCGCGACCATGATATCACCCCAAACTGCCGCGACATAGCCCCGCCCCCGGGTGACGGCCTCAAAGAGCGCGGTGTCCACGGCAGACCTTCTTATAAGCGCCACCGAACCGTTAGTGTCGCACACCCAGTCATCCCTGGGCGGCACAAAATACGGCTCGGCGACGACTGCCACATCGATTGACCACTGCGCCATGCTCTGGAGCAAGAGATCCTGAGCTCTGGCGCAGTGGTTTATGTTACCCTGGAGGAGACACAGATGATCTGGGGCCATTACTGGGTATCCATTAGGGTTGTCTCCTCCCCAGTCCCCGGCGGATCTGCTGCCACGACCGGTGGGTGAGCCGGTTGCGAGGAACCGGATGCCTCAATTGGTGACCCTTGAGAAGCCGGCGGATGAATTGGCTGTGTGTTGGTTCCGGATTTCCTCTTTGTAGGCCTGGCGCAGGCCTTAGTCCCGGTCCGGTGATCGGCTGGCTTGCCTGATGCCGCACAGAGTACGCAGTGCGGCGCGGCCGTGCAAGAGCCAGCTTTATGACCGGACTGACCGCAGCGGAAGCACAGCTGGCTGCGGTCGACCCCCGCGGTGCACCGTACACCCACGTGTCCCGGCTCGAGACAACGATAGCACCGCAGGGGCCTGGGCGTCAAGAGCGTCACCTGCGCCGAGATCCATCCTATTAGCAGTCTTCTGCCCTCCTTCAATTTGTTGGCCGCCGCTACAGGACAACTTACTACCACCGTCCCGAGGCCAGAGACACCCCTGCGAATTGTGCCCGCCTTTACTTGTTCTGGCGGGCAGTTGCCGGCCTTCGAGATGGCGGCGGCGACCTCATCACTGGTGACAGAGTCGTCCAGGCCCGAGATTTGCAAATCTGCACACTTAGTGGGCCTGGACACTCTGACGTCGTCGTGTCCGAGAGACGCCCTTAGCTTTTCAGCAAGGGCGTCTGCCTTGGGGGCACTTGTAGCCCCCGAGATTTCCAGTAATCGGGCTCCGGTAGCCGTAGGCTTACACCGGAGGCCCGTTATGCCGAGATCATTCAATGAGATTTCGGCTTTCGCCTTTGAAAGGATCTCGGCATAAGTTAGGCCCCGCTCCTCCGCGCCTGGCTGCAGTGTCAGAACCACAGCCGTTGATGGCGGGGCACGGAGCCTCGCAGCCTGTGCTTGGGCCGCCGTCTTTGTTTTCTGGGCCTGTTGCCTGGCCTTCCGGTGCGCCTTATGGTGATTTTGTTTGGCGCCCGCAATTGTCCGTTCCGCCTCCTTTTGTGAAGAGGCGGATTTAGGGTCGCGCTGGTCTGGGGATTGTGTTAGCGGCGCTGTGGAGGTAGCCGCTGCACCCGACTTGTTCTTCTTTTATTCTTCTTCTTTTTCTTCTTCCCATTTGCCTTATCTTGAGATAAGGCAATTGGGGGTGCCTCCTCCGTTATAGCAGCAGCCGCTTGTGCCTGTTGTTTGGCACGAGGCGCTGCGGCTTTTGCCGCATAAGATGACGCCGGTGCGCTGCGTTGGTCTGCAGCTAGGGGAGGGCGTAAGATCCTCCCCTCTAACACCGAGAATCGGGTGTTGAAACTCGCCAACTCCTGACGGACAAGACGAGCTAACTCCGACTCTGGTGGCGGCTGCTGTTGTGTGGGCTGCTGTTGTGGCTGCTGCTGCGGCTGTGGCAAACCCAACTCCTTCCGGAGGTGTTCGCGGCGGAAGGACGCCATCTCCGCCTTGAGCTCCTCATACTCCTTGCGGAGTTCCGCCATTTGGGCCGCCAGCTTGGCATTTTGGGCCCTTAATAAGGTCGCCTCTTCGCTAGTGGTGCGGCTGAGTAGCACCTCGGCACTCTCCAGTATCGAGGCGGTAGCCTCTTTGAGTGCCTTCTGGCTTACGCCACTGAGGCCCTTTGAAACTTTTTGGACCCTCTTGATGGCAGCCACAGCGTTAACCATTCTTTGGTTGAGGTCGAAGGCAGGTAGGTCTTCCGCCTCGACGACCGTGTCGGAGGCAGCAGAAAACGACTCCGACAGGCGGGTGACCCTCCCTTCCGTCACCCTTTTTGTCAGAGCCGCAATCTGCCGCTCATCCTCCGCTTGCTTGTCGGCGTCGGCTGCAGCCTTCTTGGCAGCCGCAACGTCGCGCCTGGACAAGCCGATGCCAACGTACTTGCCTGTCGACACCGGCCTACCTCTCCCGCCTTTTTTGGCACCGACCTTGGCAGCCGGTACCGAAGTATCACTCAGGGCCGAATCCGACCCCGAGTCAGCACCACTTCGAGGGCGCTTGCTCGGGCGCTTTGAGCTTACGCTCGCAGCGCTTGCGACGCTCATCAGACTCGACGCAGAGTCCGAGTCCGACAGCACACCTCCACTCCTCTCGATAAGTACACGAGGTACTTTTTCTCCTTCAACTTCGTTTGGTTTTTGTTTTATTAATTTTTCCATATGATTCCCACGAGAATGGAAGCAAATATTGGGGTCCTTCGCGGGCAGTGGCTCCATGCCCTTTAAAACGTAGCCCTATATACTGTTGGGGTCGGGAGGTACCAACAGGTGGGAGCGCTAACGACCGTACTCCCAACGGCCATTCATCCCCTCGCCGCGCTCCCGAAACTTGGGATTGGGTGGTTTTTTATTTTAGAGGTGTCCTTCCTCTGGGCCAGGCGGTTAAGCCAAGCCCCCGGCGGCGGCATTAAACATGCTTCCGTCCGCTGTCCGGCCAACCCGACTCAGCGGACCCGCCGAAAGGTTTGTTCCTCGATGAACGAGGAGACAAACGAACGCCGCTTCGGTGCGCCTGCACCTGAGCGGCAGCGGCCGCGTCCTTGCCTGGTCGACGAGCGTCGACAGAGCAGGAGCGACCCCTCCCTGTGTCCCTCTTGGTAATGCCCCTCACCTGAACCTCAAGGCGAGATCCAGGATCGGGACACGCAAGCCCCACCACGACGACAACGTGGGGATCACTTCGGTGGGGGTCATCTTTTAACCTTAACTTGACTTCAAACTTCGTGAATTTACCTAGTTTATCTGAAAATACGTCTTTGAATCGACTATGCAAGTTATCGACTGTATTTGCTTCATTGTTTATAAAATTACAGGGCGCTAATTTTATTTTAAATAGGGATAAAAAGTCTACCGAGCAATGGTGGCCCTTCGCTACGCACCACCTACACATTCAGTGTGTGTGTACTCAGCCTATAAGTGACCGGTACGCGAATTATGCCTAAACAACCGATACTATACTCTGAATTTTAATTCGATTCCAGATTTGACAATTTCAGTGTTGCAACGTTATGACAAGTACTAAATAGTGACGTTGCGAAATTATTCGATATGGAAATGGAATATTTCCGTATCGATTCTTCTCGTTTATAATTTTACTCTCGTAAACTAAGTATATCAGGAAATTAAATATTTCTGAACCGATAATTTAGTTTTGACGATTAATTAACGATCTGAGACTTTTCTTTTATAATTGTGTGTGAAATAAATAAAAAAATGTGATCATGAAGGAACATGACAAATAAAACAGATAGATGTATTATGGTAATAATTTATTTTATATATTGTCGCCGTCATCGCTATCGCTATCGCTGTCACTTTCTGTAACATTTATTATAAATGTGTCTGTGATATTGTCAATTAACATATCTAGCCTACTCATTTTTTCCTCTTCTTTGACAACATGGGATACGCATTTAGACCATTCGGTAGCCGTAATTTTTTGAATTCCTTCCTGAAATAAATTTCTCACGTCTGCCAATTTGAAAGTTTTATTATTTTGAGCTACATGCCCCTTTACCTGCGCCCATATCAATTCGATAGGGTTTAGCTCGCAATGGTAAGGGGACAGTCTTAAAACCGTGATCCCATGTTGTGCTGCCATTTCGTCTACAGCGTACTTATTAAAAAACTCGTTATGTGGAATCAGTTCTAAAAGCGTAGCTTTAACCATATCTGCAGTGCTATTCTGTAAAAATCTCACCGTGAAAACTTAGGTGAAGTGAGCGTGGAGTAAGCTGTCAATAGTGTCAATTCCTAGCAAAAACAAACTCACTTCACCTAAGTTTTCACGGTGAGATTTTTACAGAATCGATCGGCTGGTTCGTAATGAATATTTTTATTTAAAAGCCAATCTTGAATGGCAGCTTTTTTCCAGCTCATTTTTGGTGCCGTTTCCAATTTTCGGGAGTGGTAAGGTGCATTATCCATCACCACAATTGAGTTTGGTCTTAATTTTGGTAAGACTCCAGCGAACCACTCCTCAAAACAAACTGCATTCATCTCATCATGGCAATTTTTCTGTGCTTCAAAAATCACGAGCCCCTCTTCCAGGAAGCCTTCTTCACTACCTATATGGCTAATTATGAGACGTTTGCCTTTTCCAGATGGATTTTTTAATCCAGTGGTCAGTCCCTCCAAAAACGCTTGTCGAGATGATGTGACTTTCTTGTCCACCCAAGTTTTTTTTACAGTATGACCTTAAAATAAATATAATATACTAATAATAATAATAATAATATATATAATATAATATACTTCAATTTAAGAATTAAAAAATTAAAATATTTTTGCTTTCAGATTTTTGATTTGTGAAAACCCTAACATAAAATCGAAACTCGAAAAATCCGAATTCCTTCGTGTTTAGCATCTGATATTTTACAGGCAGGTTATCATAATCCTAAGCAATAATGTGTGTGAAAATAAAATGCTACTACCTTCTAGAACCTGCGCAAAAAAATAATTTCAAAATTACAGAAATAATTATGTAGCTTGCTTTAAATAACATTTAAAAAAAAATTTTTTGTTTCTAAAAATAGCAGATAATTGGCTTTATCACATACTATAATTAAAACATAAAAACGTTGCATACATAATAAGATAATACAATTCTTTTGATTTCTATGAATAACCAGAATAAAATATTGAAAAAAATATAGCTCTGGTTCTAAGCTGAATTGGTTTCTGGGAGTTCTACTCTAGCATTCAAAACAGTGTATACTATCGATTAGAAGAATAAAAAAGCGATGTCCGTTTTTCGAGGCATTTATCATACTGTGCGCTGGCGCCATGTTATTATATCATTTCGATCAATAAGTGTGCTATTGCGTGACCGAAAATTAAGATGCTTCAAAATTTTTCTGAGGGTGTCTTTGGAAATGTTGGGCATTTCTGAATCATCGTTCATCACTTGTAAAATCTAAAATAGTAAGTTTTATAATAGCTTGGAATCATTACTTATATATGAAAGATGTAGGTATAAAATAATACTGTCTGACTGATTGACTAACCTTTGCAATGGTTGGAGGTTCATTTTGGTAAAAGAACTGATGAACAATTCTTCGTATTGCAGAGAATGTAAATTCATCAATTTTATCTTTGAAACTTCGCTTTGGTCCAGTTTTTTTAGAAGGAGTTGGCGGCGCACCTTTATTTACTTCCTTCAAAACGTTACAAACAGAGCGTGAGGTTATTCCCAATACGTCAGCAACTTTGCTCATACATTCATTTTCTTCCACAACTTCAAAGGCCTCCAATTGCGCAGAAATTTCATTTTTCACGTATTTGTAGGCGTTGCGGATCATTACTTATTCAGTAACAGTGAAAGCTTTTCGTGGACGTTTTTTTCTTGGGGACAAGAAAACATCCACGTCTTTTTGTGATGTACTTGGCTGAGGATCCATTTTGATGGAAAACCAAAACAAATAGATTCACTCAAAGATCACAAAAAACTATAAACGTAACAACAAACACAACGTAACAACACTTTAACAAAAACCCAACAAAATATCGATTCGCAATGAAATAAGATATTCGTGCAGTCAGACTGGGAGAATGAAGCCGAATGACACGATAAACAAAATGGCGATAGATGCACGAGCGCGCACGGGTTGCCAATACTGAAAACTATCTAAGCTCTTTTATTATAAGTTTTGTTTTTAATATAAAAACAAAAATATTATCTTTTTATAAAATAGAGCAGCGATTACTAATTAATAAATAATTATTGTGAATAATTATGTATTTATTTAAATAAAAATCAATAATTTAGTCTTTAATTGGCACACTGATGGCACACACACTGATTGTTTATCGATTTTTGTGTTCATCACTACACTATTATATGTTACGAAATATATGCTACGAAAGCTAAAGATTGCCTACGAAAAAAATGAACTTGATAAAGCCAAAAATAATCCAAAAGCCCTCTGGAAAACAATAAAAGAAATTACTAATACAGGTAAAAGTAAATATAGCCCTGTTGAGCTTTTAAAAATATCCGACAATCCTAAATCGTCCATAAATGAAGTATGCAAATTCTTCACTAATGTAGGGAAAAGGATGGCCGACAACATCACACTTCGGTCCCACATCTCCTCTAACCAGCCTTGCAGTGACTTTCCGAAAATCAGCGACAACCCCCTCTCCCCTGCCAATTCCATGGCGCTAGTGGAGGTTGATGAGACTGAAGTGGAATCCTTAATCCTACAATTACGCAATGACTGTGCATTGGGTTGGGATGGTGTATCGCCCTTATTATTGAAAATGTGCCGTCAGACATTAACACAGCCTTTGACGCATATCTTTAATGGCTGTTTACAAAAGGGTGTCTTTCCTGATGCACTCAAAAGAGCTATAAAATATATAACTATAACTCATCTCTCACGGAGTGCCACAGGGAAGCATCATGGGTCCCATTTTATTCCAAATCTACGTAAATGAATTATGCAGAATGACTCTACCTAATGCCAAAATCTTTGCATATGCTGATGACACCGTTATTATAGTTGATGGGCCAACGTGGGACAGTGTTAAAAATAGCGCAGAATCAGCACTTACTGAAGTAATTAAATGGCTCAACCAAAATACATAAGGCGGGGAACAGAGGCTGTGTCAACAACTATAGACCCATCTCGGTTCTGACTGCTCTGTCCAAGATACTTGAAAGGATTCTTGGTCGCCGTCTGAATAACTTCTTGGACAAGTACCAGATCATAGCCAAAAACCAATATGGCTTTCGTGCTGGAGTCTCAACCGAAGATGCAGTCCTTGACTTGACGCAGTTGGTTGCTGGGAACCTGGACAATAAAAATAAATGTCTTGGAATATTCCTAGACCTTTCTAAGGCATTCGACACAGTGTCTGTTCCCTTACTTTTCGCAAAATTGGAGCAGATTGGTATAAGAGGCATCGCTCTTCAAATCTTTAAGGATTACCTGACCAATCGGACTCAAATGACTAAAATAGGTAACCTCATTAGTGATGAGGAACTCATCTCTCACGGAGTGCCACAGGGAAGCATCATGGGTCCCATTTTATTCCAAATCTACGTAAATGAATTATGCAGAATGACTCTACCTAATGCCAAAATCTTTGCATATGCTGATGACACCGTTATTATAGTTGATGGGCCAACGTGGGACAGTGTTAAAAATAGCGCAGAATCAGCACTTACTGAAGTAATTAAATGGCTCAACCAAAACTTGCTAACGCTCAACTATGACAAGACGTTCTTTATGCCTTTCTCTATTCGCCAGAACACTGCACCAGCCCATATATTCTCGATAATAGCTCACACCTGCTCACGGCTATCATCTCCGTGTCGATGTCGAATTCTTACAAGAACTGAGAAAGTAAAATATCTTGGTGTGCAGATAGATGCAGGGTTACGGTGGGATAAGCAGCTTAGTGCCTTGACCACCAGGACTATCAGAATGATTCCCATTTTTAAATCTCTTAGAGAGTCGGCTGACCCTGACACTCTTAAAATGGTCTTCTATGCTTTGTGTCAATCTGTAATGGGGTATTGTATCACGGTATGGGGTGGCGCAACTAAAACCGGTTTTGTCAGAGTTGAAAGAGCACAGAGAGCTATATTAAAGGTAATGCTGCGTAAGCCTTACCGCTATCCTACAACACAATTGTACTCGGAATGTAAGGTCCTTACTGTCCGTCAGCTATATGTGCTCCGATCAGTACTAAAAAGACACGCTTGCGTCCCCCTCTCTGATCCCAATAAACGTACCAACATTCCCCCAGGCACACAGCATAAAACATCGTTCGCCAGACACCAGTACAACACACTCAGCGCCTATATTTACAAAAAAACTCACAAAGCCCTCAACATACGTGACCTCAACAGATATCAAGTTAAGTCTAAGGTGACTGAATGGCTACTTCAACAAGACTATTTACAAACTGAGTCTCTACTTACATACATTGCTTAATAATAATAACTATTCCTCGCTGCACAATCATAATTACACTCATCCATACTCTCCATATACACATGGGTGTGCAGTTACACACTGTCACATACATTCACACACACTCTCCTACACTTTTGAGTTGCATTCCCTTCTTCTCCTGTCTACCTAAAATACATGTTTAAGAAAAAATACATAGGTACTAATATAAGTAAGATACATATATACAAAGTAAGATATTAAATAAACACAAACATGGCAAACTGATACACTTCACAAGTTTTGTGTATTTTATAAGATTCCTTAAAGCTGATCACTGTCTCTTAAGATACAGGTCACCCTAGTTTAAGAGGCAGGGCTCACCCAATTGATGTACAGACCTTGTGGTTACAGCACATTTATGTAGTGTCTGTTTTTACTCTTATGCCTACTAGTTGTAATCTAATTGTACTAATTACAACTACATTTTATGTATTTTCTCGTCTGTAACTTATTTTTTTGTATCTAATAAAAATTATTAAAAAAAAAAAAATATTATATGTGGTATAATTATTTCACAAAATGACAGTAGCTAATGTCAAATCTGGAATCGAATTAAAATTCTGACTATAGTGCCCGTGTAAACAACTTTTTCTTAGGGGGCAACAAGGGCAGGCTGCTAAAATGTCTGTTGTTGTAACAATCCTCTGAAATGACTGTGACTGCGGATCCACTATCTATTTCGAACCTCATTTGTGAGCCGTTGACAAACACGATTTCTGTCATAGGTTCCGACACGATATTACGTAAAAACTCACCATCGTCGTCCTCCTCCGTCGTCACCGGACACAACAACTTTGCACACTCTACGCAAGTGTCCCATTTTACCCGACTGCGCGACGCAAAGGAGTGGTAATGTGTTCATCAGCCTATGTATGTATGTATGTTCCTTTGAGGCACTATACAGGCCAAACGCCTAGGCCGATTTTTATGATTCACACGTTAATCGATTCCTCTTAGTCCGGCGAATGTCACTAAAGACATGACGTTAGTGAAAATTCAATATGGCGACTACTGGACACCATATTAAATATTTTTTTAAATTATTTTTTTCAAAACCTGTCGAGTGGGGTATCAAAATAAAGGGTTGTAAAAGGTGATTACAAAAATATATACAACATATATACTTAAAATCAATTCGAAGTGACAAATTGTAAAAAACACCTACTAAGAACTAAATCGTCTGCGAAATCTTTCACATTTGTAAACTAAAAAGCTGGAAATAAAAAAAGTTATTTAAAAAAAAAAAAAAACCCGACTGCGGTAAAAAACTTAAGTTAAAAAAAACTGAAAAGCTAAAAACAAGCCCATTTTAAATTAAATAAAAGTTGGAAGCAGGCGGGACCCATAACATTTTTATTATACATATTTTCAAATTCAAATAGGTCCCGCCTGCTTCCAACTTTTATTTAATTTAAAATGGGCTCGTTTTTAGCTTTTCAGTTTTTTTTAACTTAAGTTTTTTACCGCAGTCGGGTTTTTTTATTTTTTTAAATAACTTTTTTTATTACACTTCCTACACGTAAAGTTCGCGAACCGGCACTGGGATGACGGATGGTTATTTCGACCGCACACGGAACATTTCTCCTTGACTGGTTCCTTCTCTGGAGCCGTACTCGTACCCTGCACCTTGAACACTACATGTTCTTGCTGTGTTGATGGTGACGCTGCCGTTGATTCGGAGGCGCCTGCCCGCGCACAACGGATGCTCTGTGCCAACTCCACTGCCTTTGCCAGGGTCAAACTGTCCGTATCCTTCGCGAAGAGTTTGTCCCTCTCGGGACCAGCCGACATACCCATTACGAAGCGGTCTCGGAGGGCTTCTTCTACATTGGCGAACTTGCAGTGTTTCGTGAGCCCGCGCAGTCTTGCCGCCCACTGCGCATGCGTCTCACTCGCTTGTTGCGTTGCCGCGTAAAATGCATATCTTTCTCCGAATCCACACTTTTTCGGCGAAAAGTGAGCATCTAATAGCTCCAAAATGTCTTCGAATGGCACCTCCTCTAGCTGTTTAGGCAAAGTTAAGTCGGCTGTGAGCTGGTAGGTACCATCCGTGAGTGCGCTCAGCAGGATCGCTCGCCTTCGTGAACCCGTAGCGTCATTTTTTTCGGAGATGTTATTTGCTATAAACCACTGCCGCAGGCGACTTTTATACGCCTTCCATTCGTGCACTGTGTGGTCAAAGTTATTTAAAATCCCGAAATTAAACTGAGCCATTGTTTTGTGATAAAGCGTAAGCGTGGGTTGCTCTCGTCGCCACTGTTACATACGGGACACGGTACAAGTAAAACACTTGCTAGCTGGAGACGCACTGTCGTTTATTCGTTCAAGATGCAACGTGAGACGCGTGGTGCGCGCTCTCGCTCTCGCTCGGCCAACGCTGCAGCGCGCGGCGCGACACCTATGCTTGTACACAACAGGTGTAGATAAAGGAAGATTATGTAGTCCTAGTTATTTTATAGCAATTAATTTTTTTTTGCTGGATTAGCAAGCTGTTTCCGTTCGCAAACTTGAAGTAACTTTAAATTAAACCTTACCGACTCGTAGTCACACCAGCACTACCCTCTACTACCCTAACAGATATGTATTTGTGTCGTGTTAGTAATTCACATAAAGTGGAGTAATATTAAGGTTTATATTCAGATTAAAATTAAAAAAACAAATATGACTTCCAAATAACAACGAAACAACGAAAAAACAAACAACGAAAATGCGAACCCAACGACACCGACTTCCGGAATTAAAGTTGTTTTTCACTTTGTAGTGTCTTATTTGGAAGTCAGTTGTTTTTTTTTTGTAAAAAGGTTTTTATATCTAACAGTGAGAACCATGGACAATTTGTTTGGTTTGCCACAGGTGTAATAAATTATTTGTCAATATTGTCAATTTTCCTGCATTTCCCAGTTGTTAATAACGTGAGATTCATAATATTATATTTACTTTATACTAGAGAAAACAAGTTTGACAATTTTGTCTCGTTCATAACAGGTACGTATCATTTTCGTTATAAAAATTATAATGTGTCAATTCGTAGGTTGATTTCCACGGAGATTACAAAGTAGTAAGGTGATATTAAAATTGGTTTTCGCTTTAGAATTCGCGTGCTTTTCCTGAAAGGTATTCGATGGTTACTTTGAAGTAGGACTCCTAGGCCCGTATTAATAAACGTTCATTTCTATCAAGATTTGATCGTGTTTTTTATGTAGTTTATGTATGAAAAATGGTAACACTAAGAAATCAGACAGAATGATAATATCATTATTTTTCCCTTTTGTATATTTTCAGCCCATACTTCCCGTGCGTGTCGCAAAAGGCGACAAAGGGGCGCACCGGAGAATGGGCAGCAGCGTTCTCTATGCATTCCACCACCATACCATACTGCGATCGCCAACCCGCCTGCCAAGAGGTCGAAAACCAAAAATTTGCTATGTAGATCAATGGAATCTTTTTCGGAAACATGCTGAATAATTGCAAGATCCAATTATCAAATATCGACTAAACTGTGGTCCCTCATTGCACACAAGAAAGATAAATATTTTAGTGAATATTACCGAATCAAATAAAGAAAATCTTTCTTTTTCTACATAAAGTTTTAGTAAGAGACTTAAAATATATTGTAAAAAAGAAATGGGAAAATAAATCGATGCAATTTGAAGATAGTAAATATTAAAACTGGTCCCTCAATCCTATTATTATATTATATTACTCGCGGCTGTAAGACATTACGTAGTTACAGAATTATAATCATCAAAATCATCATAAAGCTGTAGGAATTACTTTTTCTGTTCTTTTTTTGTTCTTACACTTTTATGAAGTTGGAGGGGTGTTGTAACCAATACAACCCTCTAACTTCATAAAGAACTACATACGTCTTACAGCCGCGAATAATATTTTAATCAACATACAACCTAGCACTGGCCTGCAAATTACAAAAAACGCCAGAAATTTTGAATTTCGCGGGCTGGTTGGAGCATTCCCCTTAAGTTTGATTGGCAGGACGTATTTAAACACTGTTATGAAAGTTGCACTGAAAAAATATCTTAGACGTATATGTTCAAATATATATGTGATATTACACTGGCAATCATAGCTAATATGGTTTCCTTTCTCATTTAATGGGCTAAAATATAGTGAAGCAATTTTTGCTCTCATTAAATAAATGTCATCGTCTGCAGATTCAATGTCGCAGAGGTTCTTTATATGTATTGTGGAATTAAATCTTTGTCAAAAGTGGCCATAATGTCTGGAATATTCTCATTTTCGTTAACTCCTGCACTCAAAAAGTACATTACAGAATCGAAACCACAAGTATTCAAAAGAGTGACATATTTATCATTTAGTAATACCGAACGACACAAGTTACCATTTTTTAATAATTTAACATTATGATTTGTTTTCTCTTTATCCATTTCAGCTTCTCCTTTCCAATTTTCAATAAAAGAGGGTTGATCAGAAAATATAGAATCCGCATTAAAATATCCATTAGAAATATTAGATTTAACTTTTATGGCGTTTTTTTTTTCTTGTTTTACATTTATACGTTTTCTCTTTCTCGAGCGTTTTTTGTGTGGTATTGCTTTATTCACTACATTTTCACCTAGATCAGCAAGTGCAGTTTTTATTATTCCATCTAAGAAAATGGAGTAAGTTTTGATGAACTCATCGATTCTATATTTTTGTACTTTTGTTTTAAAAACCAAGTGTTTCAAAGTTTTAAAGTAACTTTCTATACCTGACGAAGATGGTGCTTTATTTTCTGAATCGAAATATGAACATGATAAATTTGACCACAATGGAAGTCTTAATATTATTATTCTTAACGTTGGAATGAATGGTGGAAAATAGTATAAATTTTCATTATATTTTAAGATTATGTTAGCTTGATTTTTTCTTTTCACAGTTTTAAGAATATCGTCGAGCCAAAGTGAAAAAGTAAAATCCTCACTATTATCATCAAATTTGTAAGTTTCATCCGATTTTTTTCTTTCTGATTCGAAGTGGTCAACTTCTACTCCGTTTAATAATTTATCAAGTCGTAATTTTGCTTCTTTGCAGTCATTGTCCATATTATTGATATACTGACCAAGGCAAACATTAATAATATCATGGACGGTTTCCTTTACTGTTATATAATTTTCACAGTGCTTTAAAAATACTAAACAGCGTAGGTAAAAATACTTTATCCGCGCATCGATATCAGACTTAAAACATGCTAAATTATGAAGTGACTTGATGAAGTGAGTCGTATCAAGTCTGATAAAAGCTTTAGGTCTCTTTGAATTGTTGCCTTCAAAAATGGAAAACAAATGTGTTATATAAGTTTTTGTGGAATTAAATAACGCAAACGCCTTAACGCAAGCGGAAACCAAAGCCGATGAATCATCCGTTATGATTTCGTGTGGTGGATTATTAACGAAAGTTAACCACTTTTTCAACCAAATCAAAATAGTTTCATCAGAATGTGAGTCTGTCACCATTTGAAAAATTGGCACGGACTTTAACTTAGCGTTTTCTGTAATAAGCCCTACGTATAAAAATAATCGTTTTGTGACTGTTGTACCATCTGGAAGACATACTTTTTCGAAAAAGGAACCAATAGCATCTATTGTTATAGTAATTCTATGAAATTTTGCGTGATAATTAATCATTATAGTACTTAATTTGGCAGTCACTCCAAAAAAACAAACGAAAATCTGGAAATATACATATTTCACCAATAATATTCCTATTGTCAAAATCAACACTCTGAGCCAATATCAATAAAGAAATAATTGGATTATTATGTGGCAAATGCTCCAATCTAGCATCCGACTTAATTTTTCTTAAGGCCGATATGGATGGCAATATAGGTGAACTTTTGTAATCTTCGCTGTCATTCATTTTTGAAGCCAACTCATTATGTACCATGACAGCAGGCTTATAGCGTAGTTCTTTAGCCAATTGCTGCCTCCTGTAAGGCGTTAACTTGGACTTAGTTTTCGGGTTATGTTTGAATTTATCATCAAAATGACGAACGTTACACAGAAATTTAACAATTTTGTCAGTCATTTTTTGATTTGATAGATTAATTTCGGCACAACATTGGGTACATTTCCCTTGCACATTAATTTTATCATCCTCAATTTTGTTTTTTCTTAAAGGCCCATGTGCAGTGTAGTTTTGAATGTGACCAAATTTTTTCCTTCAAAATGCTGCTCCATTTGTACTTTGGCAACGTTTTATATTGTCTATACTTTGATGTACCACTCCGTTTCTTATACCCACTTAAGGGTTTTATTTTTCTCCATTCGTAAGTATCAAGATAAAATGAAAATGATTTGGATTTTCCTACACCTGAGCTAAAATTATTGCTTGCCGATGTCAATGATGAAGGTCTACTGCTTGCAGAACAATTCTTTTCATCACAAATTGTGGGTTCGTCAGACGATCGAATATCACTACCGAAAATGGTATTTCGGTTGCGTTGTAGTGATATATACAAAGCCAATGGTGTCATTCTGTGCTCAAGTTCTTCAGATAATATCGAAAAAATTGGATCATTATATATCTTTTTTTATCTTTGATGCTTTGTGATCTGTTATTTAGTAAATATATTTACAAATTCTTTACTAAATGTCTGTAGTCACAATAACTTAATTTTTCAGAAAGTATCTGAAAAATTCGAGATCTGGCTGATGGTCTGTGAGGACTGAGGGACCGCACTTTAAGGGCTGTAGTTTCTAATACATATATTTGTTTACAAATTCCCAGATTTGTTCTACAATTGTTTTAAGTCTAGTACTAAATCCTACGATTTTTATTTTGCGAAATATCAGTATGGTCCCTCAGTTCACACGCACATGGGTTTTTGACCATAAGTGGAAGGTCCTTTGGATTCGTAACTGTTTTGGCGATTAATTCCACCATTTTATCATTGTAGTTATTCACTAGTTTGACTGCAGGAAAATTACCGCTCCGTCACAGTATATGATATTCTCTATACATCGTAATAGTAGGACATTATATTCTCATAATAGCACATACGAGAAATAAGATATTCGCAAATAATGATATTCGCAAAACATGATAACCGCAAGACATCATAGTCTAAGTACAGTCAGGCTGAGAATATCATTTTCGGCGACAGACCACAATGCGGTTATTTTTGAGAAATAAAACAGTTTTTAATTTGTAACAAAATATTTATTCTTATTATAAACCACATTATAAACAGTCAAACAAAATAAAATCCTAGTAATTCCGTAATATTAATTTGAAACAAAATATTTATTCTTAATAAAAATAGTCAAACAAAATAAAATCCTAGTAATTCCGTAATGCATTTAACCGTTTAAAGCATACCAGGATAATTATTTTTTTACGTATGCATACAATCATTGACGATACTTTTAATTTTTGTGTTTTTGTCTATTGTTGTTTTACTTCATTTCGTATCACTGTAATGTAAATTATTCCTCTCTAATTTAACTTTTTGTATTTTTGCCTCTTTTTTTTAATAATGGCATGAATTATTGAAACATAGGCTTTTTTGGAATTTTAGTATTGATGCGGCGATGCCAACTCTCGACGTTGTTTGTCGTCCTGTCTTTTTGGTCATAACAGCTTAATGTTTCGCTGCTAATTTTCAGCATCCACTGAGTGTAAATAATAAATAATCAATAAATTTGTTCATTTCTTGTGATCGTGATGACATTTCAATAATTGTGAAAAATGCTTCCGGTATCAACTTTGATGGCAGCAGTGGCAGCAGTGAACAATATTGTACAACTTTGTGCTCATCTGCATCTTCAGAGAGATTTAGTTGTTTGCCCTTTTTGAATATGGCGTTGCAAAAATGATAATAGCTACCTTTCATGGTTACGTTTAGAAACACATGGTTTACAGCATTAACAACGGTTAGTTCGTAATCACATTTGTACGTGTCTAAGTTCAACCCAAATTTTGTTTAAGCATAGAAAAAATATCGTACGTTCTTTGTTGTTTGTTGGGTAGTAGAGCAAATATTATGGGTATAAAATTGACTGTTTCTTCACTGCGTGCAACACCTACATGCAAGCTATATATGTATAGCTGATAATACGGCGTAGGTACAATTTTGAACGTCCCGTCTCCGTATAGAGTTTTTATAGTTTTTAAATATTCACGCAACTCTGATCGTGTCATGAATGAAAAAAATATAATCCTGCCAAAATGAATCATATTCGTCAAATAGAAAAAATCTTCCACTAAGTTTTGAGGTAGTCTTACGTGAGATGAGTCTTTTACCTTCAAGCTGTTCATATTTAAATAATTATATCGTGCTCTGTATAGAGTGTCTTTCTTTGATGTAAATGCTGATAAAAATAATTTTCTCAAAAATCTTTTGTGCATAGGTAAAATTGCCACATACCTCTTTTTTACAGTCATCAACAATTAAATCTATTAGATTACGGGTAAAATTCGGAAACCAAGTAATCCCCAAGAATGACTATTTCATGAAACCTTGACATTTGGGGATTATACTAACTTAACAAGTTGTATTACTGATTGTAATGATTATAATTCTGTAAATACATATTTGTTACGACCGCGAATCATATTTTAATCAACGTGCAATTTAATACTGACCAGCAATTTGCAAAAAACGCAAGAAAATTTGAATTTCGCGGGCTAGCTTAGCGCTTCCCCCATAAGTATTTTATTCCCGATGTTACATTTAGACAAAAAATATCATAAATTGCGAATATGATATCATGGCGAATATGGTTTCTATAGAATATAAAGTTTTGAGAATATGATGATTTGCAAATATAATGTTCCGCTATTATGATATATAGAGAATATCATACCTACTGCGACGGAGCGAAAGATACGATACGTACAGCTTCGCCATCGGCAAAATCATCAACCAAGCAACGAAACGCGACTTATTTCAAGTAAAATCTCGTACTGCTCCATACTTAACTACTCGGAGGTTATTAAGAAAGTCTATGAATTGACTATCGTTTTGTTGTCGGACGTGAGCCTAATTCACAACGTCCATAATAATGCCACAACTGTAGCTCTCCTTGGAATATAATCGGTTGCTTGAAGCACCAACTGCCCTTAACATAATACAATTGGCAAGTGCATAATATCTCCGAAAACTAGGATGTTTACCTACCCCACCAACAATATCGCTGCAGTTCTTTTACTCTTGTAAACGAAGATGAATAGATCCTAAGACTTCATAGGATACCATAGATATTTCATCTGTTATCAACCCACGAATGTGTCGCCATTTTCTTCTCACATCCTCAAGCCGCTGTCCTATCACATGTCTATAGACTGTTGCTCTACCTTTCTCGATTCCTAACGCAAATGCACAGCGAATGGTTTTTCCATTAACAAGACGCGTTGCTACTGCTCTTGGTACAGTAACTTCAATAAAAGTTGCATTTATTAATTGGTCAGTTGTTGGAGTATAACATCGCATATTCTATACCTACACACTATTTCCCTAAGACCGGGCGAGCTTTATTTTGTAGGTGCCTCATATTCGTTATAGCTGCAGCAATTCGTACGTATTTCACCACTTGCGTTTCTGACGACATGCTAGTAATCCCTTCAAACATGTGAGGCAGGGCTCTCTTAAAATATTAATTTCTTAATATTTTGAAATCCCGTTTTAAGCGACCATTTATAACTATCATACATTTACTACCATCTGGGATATATTGGCATCGTCAGTGCTGAGTTGAGATTCTTGCCTACTCTTCGTAGGAGTCGTATGAGCTTTATAATCATGTTCTTCTATGTTTGGAAGGGAGTCTCTGAATCCTCTATCTATTATAAGTACATCGCCGGCATGGAGTACAAAATGTATTGGAGCTTCATCATGTAAGTACTGACCTGGAGTCCAGGTCAAAAAATAAAATCGTGGGGCGCATGATATTTCTATCCACAGTGAACCGCTCATATCATTATAAATGCTATTACGTATTTACTCAGGATACGCTACGACCCACGATTGTAGTTTTTATCTGATGAATGCCCTAGATTGATGAGAAAAGTGGAGTGATGACTAGTACCTAGGAGCTACCGAATTATTTTTAGCTCTTAGTACATTATTTCCATTAAAATCGTTAAACTTAAAATTTATTTACTTACTTATTTTTAAGTTTTTAGTTTTTATTTCGTTACTTAATATTTCTCATTCTATTTAGTGCCTCATTATTACAAGGTTTCTTTCCTGACAATTTGTTGCAATCTATAAATCAGTCAAATCTAATTCTTCAATACTTCCAAAGACTTTATTCGTCTCAGGGCCACGTATGCTTGTCCTTCCTCAAACAATTTCAAACACAACTGCGTGGTCTACAGTGCTGCCTTGCATATTTTGCGGAGAGTGGAAGCCCATGACAAAATTAACAGCAACATCCGTCTTTCAGCCGGTCGAACTTTGCTGGTAACTGTATGGTTTTAGGGTGAATAAGGTGTACGCCATCTCTTCCAAAGTCGACCTGAACTGACGGTACATCTGTTTGGTATATCTATCCTACCCAAATGTACCTAATTTGGGTTCGACGAAACTGAGGCCAAACAATTTCTGTCATGTAACCGATAGCGCCGTTTACCAATTCTTTCGAAACGTCAATATTGGACCGCAACATAATTTTTGCTCATACAAATATTTCAAGTTCTGTTGGTAGGTATTCTGTTGGTATTATAGTAGCTAAATTCAAATTATCTGTATTTCGTGTGGCGTCAATTATTATTTTCTGGTCCTGTGCTTTTATTTTATAAATTCGAGCGCCCTTGTTTTCGAACAAATTCAAAATAGCAGCGTTGTGATCGTTTACTTGCTAATAAGTGGGGTATAGCCTTAACCTCTTGTGTGTTGCAAACTCATCACTTGGGTCTTGAATAACTCTTTTTTAAAATACTAAAATGATGGGCGGTTAGATCCTCAAAGCATTTAATACATCAATAAAAGTATGATCAACTTGCTGACGCATATTCTCAGTCAGCTCACAAAGCGTGAACAAGCCTCAGATGCGTGGCTGGTTGGAGACAGGTGTTTCGGAGCGTTTGATAGGAGGCAGTTGCAAAAGATCACAAAAGTTTAGAACGTTTTCTCCTCCAAAGAACTCTCTTCACGGTTCGTAATTTGCCTTATTCGGGCGTCAATCATGCACAGCATTTGATATGATACCATTCAGAAAATCAGAATCAGAAATTTCATCGATAATCAAAAACTTTGTCTGCTTCCATTGTTGCCTCATTATTCGCAAATAGTTTCCAGTCAGGGGTGACATACCTGTTATTCGACCACCCTTCTGTACTGGCAACTTTAAGGTAGCGTGTACGCTAGCTCTATTTATTAATCGTGCTGCAACTCCCGTTAGTGCGCATACTTTCACTGCATCCTCCGCACAGCACCTGTTAATTTGGTCCCGTAGTAAATTCGGTAGAAATGTCTTGCCGACACCAGCTCCTCCTGTAAAGAATATTTTTAAGCGTTCTTCGGCACCCGACACATATGATCCGCCATGCAATGTCTACCTGTGAAGGCCTTTCATTTGATACACGTTACACATAGTGAAACAAATATGAATTTAGAAATATTGAAACAAACATGAAATCAGGCATTGTGTGCCCGCGGCCATCTTAGATTTGAAATATTTCATAGTGTATAAGTATTTTACAAGTCTTCTCTATCTTTCACTTGATTTTCTATATTATCACATATTTATTAACAACCTGAGGGAGGTTGTGAAAAAATATGTAATCCGCCATTTTGTAGCGGCAGCCATCTTGGATTTACAATGATACTGATTAAATTAAATTATATTGTCATCAAAACTAAAGGTGTGTACTAAATATCAGATCAATCTGCCAACAGGACGGCGGTAAAATTTCAAGTACTAAATTTTTGACCCAAATAAATAAACTAAATAAAACTGTTTAAAAATATAATTTTTCTCATACTTATCTCATTAAGATAAGGGAGGAAGAACTATGACCATATGATCAAAGGTATGAAACGAATGACCCTAAAAGATGTATATACGTCATAAACAAAAAATAAAAACAACATGCTTTATCACGTAACTTTTTTAACATGTTTTATATAATGACTAGCTGACCCCGCAAACGTTGTTTAGCAAAAAATAGCTTACGACCTCTACCAAATATACACAAAAAATTTCATAAAAATCGGTCAAGCCGATTCGGAGGAGTTCGATAACAAACACTGTGCCATTTTCTATTTTTAGAGTACTTTTTCATATTTTTTATCAAATTGAATAAACTTGCTTTATTTTAGTATCATATTGGCTTTTTCAACAAATTGGGTTTTTTGGGAATGCGCCGATTCAGCCGAGAATGGCAGCCCTCTAAAGCATTGGTTGTTCATGGCGCTGATGAGCAGAGCTTTAGTATGGTTGGTGAGAGTCTTGGGTAACCTGTCCTTTTCAAAATACATGCGAAATTTAATCACTTTTTCGCTGTCTGGAGATGTTTCTAATATATATCTCCAACATTCTGGAATGCGACTAGCTGGGAATAGTGGAATCACCGATGCTTTCCTAGTAATATTTCGACCCTCTACCCTCCCTCTCTAGATTCAACTGAATCTTTTTTTAATACCTCCATAAATGGCGTCATTAAAATGGTGATAGCACCCACTTATTTTTGCCCGAGGGAAGACAGCAGAAGCGGCGTTAATTTGCGCCTTATCATAATCGCATTTAAAAGTTAATACCCAATTTTTCCTTTAATAATGCGAAAAGACGTATAGGCAAGTTTTTTCAGCACCCTTATTGCGTAACACACTATCAATCTCAGTCTGAATCATTTTGAAGGATATTGCTAATCTATTGCTTCATATGTTCGAAAAATGTGACTGCTGAACAACGTAAATAACGCAATGAATGTTGCTGAACTGGCAAAATGAAACCCATTGCTACTGATAGTGTCATAGTACAAAGAGGCTATCTCCGGCCCAACCCGCGATTTAATTGCCTACTGTCTCAGGGTTGTCACTTTTATAAATTGGCAAGGGTCGGACAGTTGTATTTTTTACTTGTATTGTCTGGGTACAGGGTTTGTGAGGTCGGTTTTACCTAAACAATGATGAAACCTTTCTCGATGAAAGAAACAGCGACGGGGCGGTGATGAGCACGAGTAAACGGTAGCTTACTGATAGTACTATAGTACTAATTACGATTTTATAACTGTACGTAGGTACTTAGTTACTATACCTACAATACTGAGAAATCGGCATGACTAAACGTAAACAAAGCAATAGCGGCAAATCAATTGACAGTTCAAAAGTACCTAATACATTCTTGTGGGAAAGTAGGCCTACCTACTTCCTCTGTCTGATAGAAAACTAATACAACAAAAAAAAAGTAAATAGGTATTTCAAAAATTATATGCTAGGATAAGTGACTTGCTTACATTTTCTGTTCAATAGGTAATCTGGGAATCGATAAATTATTAAGACACCCAAACACACAGCAATTCGTTCTCCTGCGATTATCACACATTTTTCATTCATTTAGCGGTGCCGAAAAGCCGTGACGCGCGAACCTCGTGCGGTGGTAGCCCCGACTGGCGCACTGAGAAACGGGTCGAGATTTTGTTTAAGTGTGCGTGTGGCGAGGCATCGATACTTTGGCGAACACATACAAGCCGCGTGCGGTGCTTTTGTATGAAGATTACTTACTTCCCTCTTTATATGATAGTGTGTTACCCAATTAACCCGCTGTTTTATTGGGTAACAGCGTATAAAAAATTAGTATAATGTTTGTCTTTGTTTTAGTCGAGTTTAAATGTAAATGTAGCACGTAAAGCTGGTAAAACGGCTTTGGAACTGTTTTGAAAGTACCATCCCCAAAATACAAACTTCTTTTCATCGTCGTCCTCCGTTTTCAAGCAACAAAAATTTATTGGTAAGGGCTTCTGGTAATTTCAAATTTTTTGTTCTCATATAACTCAATAAATCAGTTTGCAATTATTTCTTTCGAGCTCTGTATAGTGAATCTTTTATCCATTTAAATTTGGGAATATCTCTAGGATTTAAATTCAGTCTTTTCATTAAAAAAAATTGCACTGGACCTACATCACTGCATACCGCCTTTTTAATAATGTAGTTAACTTTGCTAATTTATAACTGCAATCTGACTCACATGTGTGTCCTGTTCTAGATTTCCATAAAATAGTGTTCTTTGTTGAATCTATGGTGGCAGAAGCACTACATATTTTTCTTTTGTTACACCTTCACAACGAACTTCCATTTTTAGGGTTCTGTACCACAAAAGGAAAAAACGGAACCCTTATAGGATCACTTTGTTGTCCGTCCATCCGTCCGTCTGTCTGTCAAGATCATTTATCTCGGGAACGCGTGGAGGTATCGAGTTGAAATTCAAATCGTATACTCAGGTCTACAATCCCTTGAAGCTGTGAAAAAATCAAACACCTAAGTTAACGTAAAGAAAGATATGGCCGTTTATGCCGCAAAAAACGTATATTTCGACACTCGAGGGAATCAAAATTTATACTTCCCGTTGACCTAGAATCATGAATTTTGGGAAGAAGCAAGATCATATAGTACAAGTAAAGGAAAAAAAAAATCTAATAAAAACCGTAAATTTGTAAGAACATTAAAAAAAATCCCGTGATAAACTATTTACATACCTACAAAGTACGGAGCGCGAGTCCGACTCGCACTTGACCGGTTTTTAGTGTAATTTTTTTACTACCTACCCTCAATTCAAGTGTTTTTTGTGCTTGTCATTCTTGTGGGGGGGTCGGCCATAATCGCCACGCTTGGCAGGCGGGTTGGCGATCGCAGTCTGGTATGGTGGTGCCGGTGTGGTCACCGGTCACAGTTCGTGGATGTAATACGACCGGACTATTGAGCCTGATAGTTCGGTATTGATATCGGACCTACACTAGTAAAGGGCCCCACACACTACACAGTCCGCCGGCAGGCGGTCAATCATAAAAACTGTCAAAAACTGTGTTTATGTATTACCGCTTGCTGGCGGACTGCCAGCAGTCTGACAAAAGACTGAAAGGTCGATATCTAATAAAAAAATTTTTACTTTAAATATCTCAGCAAAAACATCTACTTTTTCCAACAAGCCAAGTACAACGCAATTTAATACAAAAAAATTGATACATCTATTTCGGCACAAGTTAACTGCATCTGAACTTCTTGAATAAAATCGTCCTTTTGTATATTCACTCTGCTTCGTTTCGACATTGCTTTTCCAAATCTTTTCATTTGTCCGACCTTGAAATTTGCGAGATTGTCATCATCCTTCAGCACGTTCAAAATACGCAACAAACTTGGCTTTTCATGGATCAGACCATTAAGTGTAAAATTCCAGGCTTCTGCAACATAATTGGTGCGATGACGCTCAGCAAATACGCACCATTTATTTATAAAATCAGTTTGTTCCATCCATGTTTTTTGAAAATAACTTCTGAATTTCATTAATTTTTCATCTTGAATAGACATTTCGTTTAATGAAATATGTTGCCAACCATCCTGTATTTTATGTACAGGTAGCAATGGCAGTATGCAACACAAACTCATGATACGCCTATAATTTCTTGGGTTTAGTCCAATTGCCTTTGCCTTTCGATATAAAGCATTTCGAAATTGAAAATAACAACCAGAAATGGTCACATTTTTTAAAGTTTAAAACAATGCTTTTATGGCGGCGCTCTCAAAGTCGATATGAACTTGTTCCGGTACCCAACCTGGAACCTGTGATTGTATTAATTGAAATGCAATCTCATAAGCTTTTATACTCTTGTGTGACATGAAGATGTATGCTAATGGAATAACATTCGTGCTTTCAATGCCACTTCCCATATCTCCATGAATGCTGTATAACTGCGGAAAAGGATCTGGTGATGCCTGAAAGGTACCATCCATGATCTGTAATCGTGCTTCTTCACTACAGAATATTAAAATTTTGATTGTGCCGTCATAGAAATCTGCTTACAAAAAATCTTGAAATTGAATTGGCACCTCAACGTCTCTATAATTGTTAGTATGTATTTTAGTGACTTCCGTAACAGAATGAATTTTTCGATAATTTCATTTTTTTATTATTAAAATTAGGGATAGGTTGTTTTGCAGCTAAATCTAATCCCTTTGTTTTAACTTAGCTTAGAGAGAGAATTTCCGGAATACTTTTGGAGTAGCTTCTTGTCTTTGTGCTGCCTCATCAACACATTGATTGAGTAAAATATCAATTTGATTTTGAGTTTTGTCCTGTTCGCAAGAATGGTCAGCACTATCCTTTGTAATCACGTCTTCGTCCTAAAAAACAATGTTACATACAAGAGCTGAAACTTGAGACAGTCTTGAGTAGAAAAAGCCGACTTACTTTGGTTGCTAAAACGAGGTATCCTTTACATTTGGTATCATTCTTATAGTTTCTGCACCTCCTATAACTCCCAGCTTTGTAAACCGTATTCCTATAAAATTGGTAACCGTTATATAATAAAACTCTGCCTCGCCCACGTTTCAGTATTTCAAAATCCATCGTCCGAGCAAGCAATACTATTTGTTTAATTATTATTTATTAAACGTAATAATATATGGAAAGCTTCACAAACGTCAGTCATAATCAAAGACTACAATATAATGCGGTGTGTCATAATAGTCATGAGTGTTCATAACCATTCCATAACAAAACAGAAAAAAGTTTACATAGGTACCTACCTACTTTTATAGGTTGTTAGGTCGTCAATAAAGAGAACTGATAACAAAACAGATAGGTTAGTCTGTAATGTTTAATAGTTTATTTGGATTATTTATATATCTCTGGTGGCACATCTCTATGGTGGTGTAGTCCAGTCCCTTCCTACCCACAGGGGTACGGCGGGTCCGGAGTGATAATGTCGATCTTTCAATCTTTCCTTAGTAGTGCTGGTCATACCGTTATCGATACCGAACTATCAGGCTCTGTAGTCCGGCCGTATTGCATCACCGAACTGATGAGACGAAAAGTCCGGGACCGGACTAAATAACCGAACTACTGAGACACGCGGCATGTAACACCCACTCTCATGAAGATCGCAGACGCTACACTCGAAGTCGTGGACGAGTATGTTTACCTAGGACAAACTGTCCAGTTAGGTAGGTCTGACTTCGAGAAAGAGGTCAATCGTCGAATCCGACTCGGCTGGGCAGCGTTCGGGAAGTTACTCAATATCTATCTATTTATATCTTTTCGTCCCACATACCGCAGTGTCTCGAGACGAAAGTTTTTGACCAGCGCGTGTTGCCAGTGATGACTTATGGCACAGAAACGTGGTCGCTCACAATGAGTCTTATAAGAAGGCCAAAAGTCACCCAAAGGGCAATGGAGAGGGCTATGCTTGGAGTTTCCCTGCGTGATCGAATCAGGAATGAGGAGATCCAAGGGAGAACCAAGGTAACCGATATAGCCCGAAGAATTGTCAAACTTAACTTGGGCAGGGCACATTGCTCGCAGAACAGATGGCTGATGGGGCCGAAAGGTTCTGGAGTGGCGACCGGGTACCGGAAGACGTAGCGTTGGAAGGCCTCCCACAAGGTGGTGCGACGACCTTGTGAAGGCCGCAGGAACCCGTTGGATGCGAGAAGCACAGAACCGGTCGAAGTGGAGGTGCTTGGGGATGTGCTATGTCCAGTAGTAGACGTCTTTCGGCTGAAATGATGATGATGACCCTCAATTCCGGTGATATTCCTATGCGTTTTGGTTTTGCAACCGATATTGCAATAATCATGTATTAAATTAAATATTTGAAATTAGATTACATTCAAATATACTTAACTAGCTTCTGCCCGCGACTTCGTACGCGGATCCTGTTGCTTATGCCAGCGACAACGGGGTCGTCAAAATCGAAGATCTGAAACGTCTGATGTCGAATTCTAAGAGCCCGGGGGCGGGACGGGTCGTGGTGTCTCGCCGACACCACAACCCGTTAGAATTTTTGCCTCAATGATATTTCTCTGCCGCTGCAGAGAAACGACTTTGAGCCGGGTCCCATTGCACAGTTTCGGCGGAGTGAGTTTCCGAAGAAGCATAATTGGGAAACCGACCTTTAACTTAATGGTGTGCGCTGGTAGTCCACTTGCACTGAGGGAATTGAGAAATTCTACGGGGTAATGTGTGGCGTCATCTTGGTCGACAACACGGTTTATTGAAGTGTAGATCACTTCATTTCCCTCAATTTCCGCGAGAATGCATTCATTGATCGCTGAAGCTTGGTCGTTTCTGGGTGTTAAAATGGCTCATTCACACACCCAAGTATTATGTTGGTGCGGTATCCTATTGATGTCCCCGTACACCAGGCGAATCAAATCTTCTAAGGTGGACACCACTCTCCCAAGTATCTCAGGTAGAACCACATGGTCACCGTCTACAGGTAGCGTTCCCTCACCCAATTTTAAGAGAACATCAGAAAATTCTTAGGCGTGTACATTCCCGCCAAGATGTGCTCTCATATTCATCGTTAAGCGCAACCTATGAATATGTGGCCATAAGAAAGAGTATTTCAACAAAGCATTCACCTCATCAGCCCTAGTTCCTCGCGTCACCACAGGCAGCGTTTGTCGGAAATCGCCGCTAAACAGAACTGTAACGCCACCCATCATTTGCTGGTTCCGGATGCGGATGTCCTGCAAAGTCCTATTTACCACCTCTACTGCTTTTCTGTTCGCCATAATGTATTCATCCCACACGATTAAACAGCAATCTTTAAGCATGCGTCCTTTGTCACTATTGCGTGACACTCCACAAACAGGTGTTTCATTACTCTCTAAATCTATGGGAATCTTAAACATTGCGTGCGCTGTTTTGCCACCAGGAAGCAGTGTTGCGGCGATTCCTGACGATTCTACTGCAATGGCAATCTTGCCTCCAGACCTCTGCGAGAATGCCAGCGGTGACAAATATTCTCCCTGTTCCACCAGGAGCATCCAAGAAAAACATTTTACCTTGGCCGAGCCGAGTCAAGGATGGTGTCGAAAATTTGCTTTTGCTCTAAGGTAAACTTAGAGACATGATGGTCATTGACGACGGTACTCATAGCTCTTGGATCATAATTTATTTCAGAGTTGTACTCTCTGTTTCCAAGCTCTTGAACATCCAGATGTTGTGGAGTCGGTAGCCCATAATGCACCAGAGAACTGCCGCAGATCGAAATGACCATATCTTGACACAGACACAGACTACCAGCAGTATTTGTCTGTCCTTCCCCTTCTTAATCCATCCAAAGGTTGTCTTTAAAAGATCGCTTTTAGCGATAAGACCGCCCATTGTGTCACCCTTTGAACAGTTTCTATACCTTATGTCTGTAATTAATATGGTGTACATAATAAAGAGTATTCTATACTATTCTATTCTATTCTTGAAGTGAACTAAGGCAACTGTTTAGAACGCGCTCATCAGTTGCCTCAGTATTATCTTCAGAGTGCGTCTCAGACCTCTTAGGAAGTCTTCGACAGAAGATGCCGATATTTTTCCCACAACAGAAGCGGATTTGCAATACCGCAAAACACCAACATGACGACAAAAAGATGTCGCAAACGACTGAGATTGTTACTTATGCTGGCTTCCTCAAGTGCGTTGTCCCAGTGCTGATCACCGTCGAGAAGGTGGCGTGCTACGCAAGCAGCGCGGTATGTGGGATACTCAATGTCATCGACTGTCCTTAGAAACGCAAATGATGTTGGGCCGTGCACTGTGTGCAGTAACATTCGCAAATAATAGCACTCGCCATTATTTGGGTGCACAGTGTAAACCCGTCCCAATGCGGTGTCCTTAAAAATTCCCGGAAACCCGTCCACGGCGTGTCCGCATCGACGTCGATTAAATACACCTCTTTGCTTATCGTACGTGTAGTACGACGTCATCTCATCATAGGTGAGTGATCTAGCAAAGTTGTCCCCTTCACAGAGTCTGAAAAAGGCCAATTTCAGTCTATCAAAAAGTACTCTGTGAAGGCCAACAGGAAAATTAAACACATCAACCAACACAGACAACAAAGGTAACCCCCGTTTCTATAGGATGAGAGCGGCACATCGGCACCTATAACATCACATTTTGGGAACAAAACCATAGCGCGATCTAACTCGACGCCAACGCCATCTAGTTAGAAAACGGAAACTACATATTATTTACCCAAATTAATCAAATCTTCTATAATATAAAAATGAATCGCTGAATGTGTTGCTAAGCGCAAATCTCGAGAACAACTGAACCGATTTCGCTAATTCTTTTTTTAGAATATTCCTTGACGTACGAGGATGGTTCTTACGTAGAGAAAAATTTAATATATCTATGGAAGTAGAGTAGAAGTAGGGTAGGAGTAGGGTAGGAGTAGTGTAGGAGTAGGGTAGAAGTAGGGTAGGAGTAGTGTAGGAGTAGGGTAGGCAGGCGTAGGGTAGGAGTAGTTTAGGAGTAGGGTAGGAGTAGGGTAGGAGTAGTGTAGGAGTAGGGTAGGAGTAGGGTAGGGGTAGGGTAGGGTAAGGGGTAAGACACCAAGCGAGCGCCGGGCAGCTAGAAATAATTTATATGGCAAAACAACGTTTGCCGGGTCAGCTAGTTATGAATAAAACTGAATTGTCGTTAATTTAACAGACAATTTTCAATTACATTAGTTTAGCATTAACAAAAAATGGTAACAGCAGCGAGGATTTACCTACAACAAATGTGCTTGGTAAGATATAGCTTAGAACCAAAAGTTTGACTTGAATTCATGATAGTGTAGCTTGTTGTACCGCCAATCAATCTGTTTAGTAATATTGGTGTGAAACTCTCCATACGATTAGATAGGACATGTGAAGTTCTCTTATTTCATAACAGTATCGTTCCTAATGCACATAAAAAATGCAAAATCTAAAAAAAAAAGAATTTTACGATTTAAAAAAAAAAATATTATGGGATTTGAACTCGCACCATTTAGTGCGGTAAACGGTCGCCTGACCTTACCGCTAAATTCCCCGTTGACATATTGTTGAAATAGCTGTTCCCTTGCAATTTATAATATTACTGCCCCGCTCCTTTATAAAAATAGCGTGATTATCATGTTCCCAGAGTTAAAGTTTTATTTTTAACTAAATAAATAAATAAACATGTCATTTTGTGCATTCAATTATTTTGTGCATTCAATTACGAACAAACACATTTTAAAATCAATATTGCTTACCTCCCATAACATATGGCGTGATAATATGTAGCCTAAAGCCTTCCTTGGTTTACTAAGAACATTTTTGTTGAATTTCAATTCAATCTATCCAGTAGTTTTGGCGTGAAGCCGTACCATACACACAGACAAACAGACAAAAATTCTAAAAAGTCACTTTTTGTCATCAGTTACGTTTTTCTAACAAAAGCCACTTATTTTTTCTCGAAAATTCACAATGTACAGTTTTTCTTTCGTTACTGTTTTATTATATGTATAGATCATATTTTTATCATGTTGATTTTTTGTACTAATATAAATTTATTAAACAATATCTTACTATCTAAACCCTTACGGCCTTATTACAAAACAAGATTTATCTTTAGACCCAGGTTTAAACCATCCAGCCATTTTTAAATTTCGAACTATAATCCGACGAAGCTAAAGTTCTTATTACAAAAACTGACGTTAAACCCGAGTCTAAGTTGTCAATTTTGCATTAAGAAATTTACGTTTGTCGGAATAAAGTTCAAAATAGAGTAACTGGCTCGATGGTTTAGGCTAGGTCTAAAATTAGATCTCGTTTTGTAATAAGACGGTATATGTCTGTATTCTCGACCTCATCCAAGTATGTTAGCATCGTTTTAAGAAGTTTTTACGTTACTGTGCAATAGTTCCACTTATGGGCGCCCAAACCTCAAAGATGTACATAACTCCAGCTTCCTCATATGGTATAAAACAATTCTACCTATGCTAATATGTAAGGCATAATAGCTGCAATCAAAGTTCGCAGTCTTATTTTAGCTGCCACAAAAACTTCGTTAATATGAGTCGTTTAGTGTGTGTTAGCTTGAGCGACGTCACCCCAGCTGCTCATGTCATATCTACAAAACGAAAGAAGATATGGTTATGTATTATATAGCTCAAAAATTAAGGCATAATAGCTGCCATTGGCAACAAAATTTTCAAATCTCTGGTCAAAATGTGCATTTGGATTGAGTGATCTTTTTTTATTTCGTGACAATATCTGATTGTACATTTAGTCAAAAATAGTCAAAACTCATAGCCCAAAGAAAAAAAATGTCACTCTCAAGGGTCTTCAGTTATTGCCAAAAATGTGGATCACTCAATTCAGACATTTTGCAAAAACGGCTATCAGCTAAATCTCAACAAAAACTTACTCTACTGACTAAATTTATATCTCAAAAATTTGTCAAAAATTTGTCACAACATTTATCAAACTCATAGGCATTTAAAGCTTCTTCCAGGTATCTTTGGACAGTCTCATTGGATCATTCAGTACAGACACCATTTAGTCTGAGAGATCGTTGTAATAAGGTTTCGGATGACTTTTTCTATAGATCTATTGTTTATCCTAAAATGTACATGTTTCGAATATATTTGTACAATAAATATCATAACACAAATACCTTTTGTTAAAAAATTATGAGTAACTCAATGTTTTTAAATTTGCTGAACTGAGTGATCCATAAGAATACTTAAAGGTTACTTACCTGTTTCGTATTGATTTACACAAACTACGATTAATTTTTGTACAACTTTGTGAATAAAGTTTTACATAAAAATAATTTACATATACAGCTTAATTTACGAGATATTACATTTTTAATTTTATTGTTAGGGAAAAGTGCAGTAGGGTGACCATATAATATGAGATCATCCGTAATATAAATGATGCAGTAAGTACCTACCTATATAATCGTCAGTTGTAATATCAATTAATGTAACCAGGACTTAACTTGACTTTACAGTAGAGGCAAAAAAACTAAATTCTATTCACAAAAAGAGTTGTAACTTTTTGTGTTTTCATTCCTATTGCAATGCTGTTTAAAGCATTTTTCTCTTAAAATGTTGTTATCTGAAAGAAACCATAATGAAGCCTACTATTATAGTTTCGAAGATGACATGGTGGTTACGTTATTTTTTTCTTAAATAAAGTGTTACTACAACGTAACTTATAGAATATACAATATAGTTTAAGGTATATCACACAGTTTTTAAGGCGTGGACATACGTTGTGATAGGTTGATTGTAGGAGTTACTTCACTTATACTAAGGTCTAATTTAGAATAGACTCTACCTTTTACTTAATTCAAGGAAAAACTTCTTTGTTATGAATAAAACAGTTGCAATGATAGAAACATAGTTTAATTGTTAAGACGACACTTTAAAAAATTCGGAAAAAAATAAATTTTAAGTTTACTAAAAGTAAACAAAACACATAAACACAAAGTAAACAAGTAAGTAAAGTAAGTTGTTTGGTTTTATAATAATAGTCTATAATGTACAATCACTTGCAAAAGTCGATAAGAATTCTCACAACGTATTAGCACAGTATAATGATCTTTATACTGTGGTATTAGTTTGACGTTTAGTTTGACTTACGACCTTCTATTTGCAAATTTTCGCCAATAAATGATTGAAATTCACAATTTCATCAACTTAGCATAAGTTAAGATGGCCCAGTGGTATAGAGCACACAACACACACAGGTACACGCAAATAATTAACAAAAAACATAAATCCAAAGTTATTGGATGATTAGTTAAAAATCAAAATAAAATTAATCTTCTTATAATAACGATTAATAAAAACAGCTTTCAGCTTTCGTAAAAAAATATTGTTTTCAGCATACCTACCTAACTTATTAACTAACACGACATTACTTATTATAATATCTCTGGAATTAATAATAGCAAAACAGAAATTTTATGTAAAAATCTTAGAAAGGAAATTTTACAATGTTATTTATAAATCATAAGCTGCATAAACAAGCGTATGTAAATAAAGTGGTTCATTTTTGCTATCATAAGTTTTAGCCAAATTATCGTCATAGCAAACTATTCGTCCATTTACATAGCCATGCGCTCGATAATGACCGATGCTGTCAGGATGTGAAGAAGGAAGAAATTCAATACCTCCAAGTAACTTGTACGATCTACTTTTTATTAAAATTATTTCGGGCACATCTTGTAACGTTACCTGTTTTGTTCCATTCAAATCCATGAAAATAACACTAGAAAGTTTATAACCATATATAGCATTACTATTACATGAAAGACAAGTCCCCTCCTAGCTGAAAGAAATTGCTTCTTCTAGACTGTTAATGCCAAATCCAGATATTATTTGCAGATTCAATGGCAGAAATACAACATTTCTAGTTATTTCAGGTGCAGCGCAAGATTCATTTAAGCAGGTTTTAGTGGTGACTGCGCTTGAAAAGCTGTTTATTAAAATTGTCTCGAAAACGTACGTTACGTTACAGCATCTTATTTCGTGACCAGTCTGGTTTTTGTTAAAATATTGAAGCGCTATACGAGATCTCAGTGTAAAAAAATCGTGATTCGAGTCATTATCTCTTAAACATTTAAGGTATTCCTGGATGTTTTTATCTGTAAAAGTGTCTATAATGTCATCAATATGTTTGTTTTGCTTGCATCCTAAAGATAAAAGGTACAGTACTGAAACTAAAGCGCATGTATTTCTTAAATTGACTCCGTTTTCATCGATGAGAATGGGAGCACACAAGTTGCCATTTCTAATAAATTTTACCCTTTCATCACGCATTGCGGTGTTTTCTTCTTCTTCAGCTTGTCCTTTCCAATTTTCACGAAAAGAAGGTTTGTCAGAAAAAATGGAATCTGCAGGAAAATATTGATGAGCAATAAGTTTTAAGCGTTTTTTTAAAAGCGTTTTTATAAAATCAATGTTGTCAAAAGAGTTAAAGTCGCCGAATTTCTCAATTTCCTCCTTAAAGTTATCCGGATCATCGGTTGAATCGTCTAATGGTAAATTATCAAGACGCTCTTTGGCTGCAGAACATTTTATAAATTTTACGTCCTTATCATCACCATATTGTCCGAGACAAATTTCTATAATATCTTCAATATATTTTTTTGCAATATTAAAGTCCTCACATTTTTTTAACAATTTTATGCAACGTATATAAAAATACTGAACACGTTTGTCTTTGTTGTTTCTAAAACAAGATAAGTTGTGTAGTGTCTTAATAAAGTGTCTCGTATCAAGTCTTATGAACGTTTCCGGAAACTTTGTGGTTTTACCTTCTAAAACTGTAAACTGAAAAAAAAAACTTTGGGATTTTTTTTCTCGGCCACTATGATTTACTTTTAGTTAACAGATAGTCATTCAGTAAAACAGTTAAGCTTTAAAGATCTAACAGTATAGTATAATTGATTCATTTGATGAGCAAATTTAGTGTGCAATTCAGTATTTTTGGTGGTAATTTGGAATATTTTGATTGAAAAAAGGGGATTTACAGTTAAAGTGTTAAATACCACCCGTATAATTATCTATGCACACGCGTTTCATACAACGTTTTTCAAAACACTTGCGAGGAAAAAAACAGACTTGTATTGTTAAATATTAACTTGTATGGAGAATGGCGCGCTGGTTTGGTTTTTCCGCGCGCCGTGCTAGTGCTAGCCAGCAATAGCGATGCGCGCAGGTGTAAATAAAAGCACTGATTAAAGTGTTACATGCTCTGTGGCACTGACAAAACCCCTAAACAGCCTAAAGAAAAAGTATAATAAACACAAAATAATGTTGTTGTTGTTGTTAATTTATTTACCGGCTACCTATTCGTCAGAGATTCGCATTCACATTATTGAATAAATACCGCAATGAGGTACCACAAAAGTTGTACTGTTTTGTTTTTCAATATTTTCTTGCAAGTCGTCGTATGTTAACCATTCTGAATTTCCTAAAAAACAATGTACTCTATAGTGCCGTGTCTTTTCCATAAAATCAATTACACACGGATGAGAAAACGTTCTTCCGAAAAAAGTTAATTGGGAGGGAAATTGTTCTAGTTTGCATTTGAGGCTGTTTTCTTCGTTTAAAAAGCCTGAATATAATTCTATTACAACAAAATTGGGAAAATTCGTAATATATAATAATAATAAACTTGGCCTGAGCATGATTTTTTCTTACGGCGATATATTTCTCTCATGCATTGAAGAGCAGACTGTTGCAAAGCCTGTGGTCCTAATTCAAGTATTAAATTTATATTTATTGGTACAAATTCGGTAGTTCTAGAAATTTTTGCGTGGTTTACTAAGCACGTGGTCTCTGTACACGTTTTAGTCCACATAGTCTTGCAGTAGCTCGAGCTTAGATATTTCTCAATAATAAATGTAACATTACATTCACAATTTATTGTGGTAGTGTTTAATGCTGGCTTGTAGTGCAAATTGAGAAGGTGTTCTCTGATATATTCAACGTCTGGTTTATTTTGAGCCATATATTATTAACTTAGCAAATAAGTTATTGGAAGTTGTAAAAAGGTTTTGTATGTTTTCTTTTAAAGTGAAAACCACTGCAAAAAGATGTGCCACACAATCAAAGGCGCAAGTATTATACAGTATATTTTCCTATGCTTGAGCCATTTCGGAGTAAATGTATGTACTGGGGTTTTAAGGAAATTGAGTCAACTTCATCCTGCTTATCAATTGGTTGAGTGCGTTTCAGGCTCCTCAGTAAATGTTGCTGACAATGTTTCGTAATCTTCATCTAATGACTGTTGGTTTTGAGTAAAAGTTTCTGAAAATATTTCATAATCTTCGCATTGTGTTGTTTGCTTTTGAGAAAAAGTTTCCATCGTTTGTTTAGATTTTGGGTTTTACATTTATTGTTTATGTGTCCTCTCCAGTTTTCCGTGTTCGAAGGGTTTTCTGAAAAGATTGAGTCATTTGAAAATGACTTACGATATGAATTTTTCCTATTTTTCCTTTTTTTCTTTTGAGGTCGGGTTGATGCTGTTCTGCTTTTTGGTTTATTATTCAAAATTTTACGTTTTTTCGGAACGTTTTTTTTTGTCATAATATTAGTCAATGCTAACTTGATTTCCTCCGAAAGATATTGAAAATGACGGTTAAGAAATACGTCGATTCGTTCACGTTTGTTAATAAATACCAATGATTTAATATTCTTAAAGTAACTCCCAGAATTACTTGATGACGGTCTAAGGTTATCGGAATTAAAACATGTGGTTAAAACATTGGACCACATAGGTAGTTTTTTCAGTAAACGTGTAAGCAATTGCAGGATCAGTGGGAAAAAATATGGATTGACAAATCTCTTATTATCATTGTCTTCTGTTAGATCTATATACAGCTGCTCTTTCTTTGTTTCTTCTGCAAACCAATCATCTATAATAACTTTGAAGGAATGTCGTCATCTGTGTTATATTTGCTCTTGTCCGACTATTCGAATCTATTTCTATTTCGCCTTTATGTAACTGACTTAAGTATTGAATAGACTCTAGGCACCGATCGTCTTCAAATTTATTCAATGCAATAATAATGATATTTGTCAAGATATTTTTTACTTCTTTACAGTCAGAGCTATTTTTAATTGAAACAATTCATTTAATATAAAAGTACTAGAGCACTAGTAGCACTGTTTTCAACAGTATTAAAAATAGTCTGGTCATGTAATGCCTTGGTGAAATGGGAAGTATCAAGTCGTAAGAAAGAGCTGGGGCGTACTGCGTCTAAGCCTACCAAAATATTAAAACAATTTTGTAAGTAACTTTGAGTACTTTGAAATTGCGTAATTGTTTCGACGCCAGATTTTATGAGAGCACTAGAATCATCCGTGATAATTTCAGTAGGATTTCTACATAAACTTTTCATCTGACGCATCTGACGTGTGCAGAAATCAGAAATCATTTGACAGAGAGGGACACTACTACCAAATTTATTATAAGTCATTACGACGTATAAAAAGATTTGTATGTGATTCATGGTTTTTATAAAATCGTTGACTTTAGGTGGACATAAACTTTTAAATATTGACCCGGTTGCATCTATAGAAACATTTCTGAAAAAAAAGTGATCTGCAGGTTATTCCAATAGTACAAAATTAATGGGCTCAATGAAATAGTCTTTATGAACGTCCTAAAACCCGCCTCTGACTCATGATCCACAATGACAATAATACATTATTGTGAAATAATTTTGAGGACCGATATCTATATTTGTTTTGTCGTAGTGCAGGTGCTGTTGGTAAAAAATAGGGTGCAACGTTATCAGAGTCATTTATAAAATCATTTGCAAGTGAATTTCTGGACTCGATCGCAGAACTTTCTGAGAGTTGTATTGTAAGTAATTGCGTTTTATAACCCGTCATTCTATATTTTGGTTTAGAGCCATGGTTAAAATGTGGATTCCTGTCTTGTACCCGACATTCCATTTCAGTAACATTTTCCGTTATATTTTGCATCATAATTTCTAGTTTGGCTCCACACTTAATTTGAGAACAATGTCCTCTGCAAACAACAATTGGTTTAGCACAGTGATATTTTACAGCATTCGATTTAAATACCCAAGAGCATTTCAATTTTGTATTTTTCCAAATTATTTCCCTCACGAAATCTGTCCACTTATTTTTTTGCAGTGATCTTCGCATTTGAAACAAGCTGCAAGAGGAATCGTTTAGATAGGTATATTATAGGTTCAATTTCTTTCCAGAAGTGTGTATCTACTTGGAAATTAAAAGTTACGTCTGCATTGTGGAATTGTCTGTCCTCATCATGATTTCTTTTGCTGATGGTATTAGATTCAGAGTCAGAGTGTTGGTTATGACTGTTATGAGAATTATCAATATCAAAAAAATAACCGTAATTTGATTTTAGTGTCGTATAAATGGCTTTGCATGACAACCGATGCATAAAGGCCTCTTGAATTTCGGTAAAGCCTTGTTTTGTAAATTATTTGGAGGCACAAAGTTTCCTATTTCGCTTTTATACATATTTTAGAAAAACTGCTTTTTGTTGCTCGAGGTCAACACTTAGTTTTCGACCTCGTTTTTTGCTACGAACTTATTACTCCTTGCTAATAGTATCAACAATATGATGAAAAATAATATAAACCAATGTAATAAAAGTTGTAGTAACATTGTTTACTCTCTTGACTGTAAACAATTAAACATCTAAATTCCAAAGACGTCCTACCTATTCTACCTACTTATCGTTTAAAATGAGTCAGACTTGGTGAGTGGCTTCTGGCTTGACTAAAAAGGTGATTTGGGCAAAGCGCCATGTAATTGATTCCTCTTCAATAGTAAAACAGCGACCAGCAGTAAGAAATGGTAGACATGAAAAAAAATATGTAAATATACATAGGTATTGTAACAGTTTTACTTATAATATAAGCGAATGTCTACAATTTGGAAATAAGTAGGTACATGTTGTTGAAAGAGGATAAATGAGAATTTAAAAGAATATTATATATAGAAAAATATAGAGAAATTAATTTTAGTTGGCAACGACCAGACAATCGAGCTTGACTTGTAAGGCGCAAATTTCTCCTGTAAATAAAGTAGGTACGTACGCATTCGAATACAACGTATATTTAATTTAGGACGCGTATGCCTCTTGGTTTCAAGGCAATAAGTTTTCAAGGGGGGAATAAAATCTTAGAATGTAACAATGATATTATTATAAGTATAAATACACTTATCTATAGTATCATTGGAATTTAAGTAGGACACTATGGCGCTTGTTACTATCACTAACATAAATATTGATGCAATTTGTAGAACAATACGGATGTCTACTTTTGATCGGTTCGCAGACGAAGTAGAAGAGAAGAGAAGAAGAAGAAGTAGAGAAGTTTTATTGTTAGGACCTGTAATAAACATTTATATACTCAACCGCCAGCAAAAGCGATAATAATAAGGAGCCTCGCTCTCACTCACAAACACCACAACACGGTTGCACCACCGAAATGTGATTTTAGCAGTTCAAATTCAAATCTTCTCAATATTGACAGCTGATTTTCGCAGCAAAAAATATGACCACAAACCATAAAACAACCAACCATAAATGCAACCGCTTTTTTAGGCATTGGGGCATTGTCTTAGAGCCATCTCTTTTAGGGTTCCGTACCTCAAAAGGAAAAAACGGAACTCGTATACGATCACTTTGTAGCCCGTCTGTCTGTCTGTCAAGACCCTTTATCTCTGGAACGCATGAAGGTATCAGATTTTTTCAAAATTACCAAAATGGTAAATGCACTAGCCAACCCATTGCCATAAATAAATTTGGAGCAATGCCGAAACAAATTGCCACTTTCTTAAATTTAGATGATATGATCCACATGAATACACAGGGCACAGTTTCAGAAGGTCCTCGGCTACATTGTTCGCCGATGCAGGTGCGAACTTATTGACACTAAGATGCTGAACTTATTGACACGGAGGGTGGCGGTCGAAGTAGTGTAGCCGAGGGCTACATAGATGACTCGATGAGAAATAAAGAAGGAATTAGCTCCCGCATTACAAGGAATATAAATTTGGAGCCAAGTGTTGACTCTCGATCATCTACGAGCACACACACAAAAGAGAGTGAGAGTGAGACTGGTAAAATTGTAACTAATAATAATAACTCGACAACATTAAAAATGCCAACTGGCAACGTAATAATCAATTTTACAAATTGTCAAATTTTTATAACTGCTTTAACAAGTGATTAAAGATTTATTCGTTTAAGAAAGTAAAGTTGTAAAACGTCGTATGACATACGCGCGCATAATTACAGCCTCTGCTGTTTTATTGTAGCCCTCGCCTACGGCTCAGAGTAGCAATATCGCCTTGGCTGTAATTCCCAACTTACCGCACTTATATCATAATGTACTATTACATACCTACAATTTTTACGGAACCCTCGGTGCGCGAGGCCGTCTCGCACTTGACCGGTTTTTTGTAATGACATATTTTGTTCAATGATTGTGATTCGTGATTCGATGTTACTTTAGTTTTGCTTTTTGTATAGAATTGTTCTAAAATGTCACGATTTCATGAAAAAGTCATGCAATCGCTAGTAATATATAAGCATTTAATAGACCAATAAAATTATATCTTATTTAATAAAAGAAAGAACAAGACAAAAAAGAACCAGAATATTACCTACCTAGTTCTCTCGTCGTCGTCCAAAGTTGATATGAATCTACTTTATTACATTCATAGTTCCATTAAAGTTCAGTCGGCTCTCAGTCTATGTGTCTAAACACACTATGCCGAAGATACGCGACCGAAGTTCCGCGGCTGATTTTACGTTCCGACGTATTCGGCTGATAAGACACACCATAAGTGCCGAACTTCAGTCGCGCACTTTCGGCATAGTGTGTTTAGACACTATATCTTCAATATATAAAATTAAAATTCTTTTAAGAGCGTTTACGCCGTTTTTCGATATGAATGAACCGATTTTGCGGGGCTCCGTCGACCTGACGTCGTTAGAAATAAAACATGCAGCATGCTCAATTTGTGCTTTAGAATGTTATGCTCAATTATTATTATGATTACAGAAATTATGCTTAAAAAAATTATGCGTAAGCTATTAAGCGTAAATAACGTATTAACAAAAGTATGCCAAGTTATATTAGGTCTTAAAATTTTATGCAAATGGATAGGGAACCGTTGAAAAAGGTTGTACTAAGCCCAACAAATAAGTTATGAACCTTACGAAGCCGGTGAAGGGATGCACGTACTAAGTTTGTCCTTATTTCTAGTGTTAACATTGTGAAACTGTTTTTAGTATACAAGTATTTTGCCTAATATAATAGATGTTGGCGAAGATGAATTGTGATGCAATCGTGAGAATACCAATATCTTTAAAAAATATCTTGGTGAAACTCTGGCACCTAGCTGGTACTGTGAAAAATAAGATAAAATAATTGTTGATTATTATAAGCTTTTATACGCATTATTTGTTTCCATCAGTATGTTCGTGCGTATGTGTGAACTATGATCTCTAAGATTCATAGACCTCGTGTATCGAGGATCAACTAGTTCTGGTAGTAAACAGTTGTTGTAGAATTTTACTAAATGCCCTTCCATGTTTTCCTTCCAGAACTGGTCGTCTCTTGGTACGTATTCATACTTAATTTTGCCATCGCCTGTCCATACTGCAAATACGCACATCTTTTTACTAGTTACACGTAGTTGGCCCTGGACTTGGTAGTACCATTTGCTTTTTTTATTAACTGTGAAAGCGTCTGATTTATGCAACCAAAAGTCAATTTTCTTTTGCTTTATTGCTTCTTCGGGTTCCATATTAAAAGCAGATGATGGACACTTCACTTCTACAATGCCATATTCGTATTTGCCGTCTGGAGTAGCACCCAGAAATGAAAAATCTTTATCAATGAACAATCCACATTCTTGGATGTCCAAATGTAAAGCACTTTTTAGTTGTTGAAGCCCTGTATGCTCGTTGTTCTTGCCATGTTTTATAGATGGGACATTGCTGAGATCGTTACCGTATAGGATCTGTTTAACAAGAGGAGCACAGTTGGTATTTGCACGCCTCTTGCAAACTCTGACAAACCAAGAAGCTGTCAAAAGTTTCCTTCCAGCCAGAGCGGGCTTGCACTCTGTAAAACCGTGCTTCTTTCAATAGTTTGCCTCGCTTCTGTAGACATGACTAATGATTTGTCATGTCTTTTTCGTTTCTTTGGCTTTATCGTGTTCACGTACTTTCATGTCAGATTTCTGACAAATTTCGCCATAATGGGCGTCTTTCGACGAAACATTTTTAATTGACTTTTTCTTTTTAACATTCCTTCTTTATTTTCCTTGCGTTCTGTTTCTAACTGAATTATTCCTGTGTTTGCAGTCCCAAAAATTAATTTGTACACGTCTGTCTGTAGTGTGCCGCCGGTGTTGAAATATATGACTGCGGCTGCACAACGTCCGCTCCTCCTTCCCTCCTCCTTTTAATGCATAATTAACTCTTTTTCCGCCTACATATTTTGCAACTCTGGCATTAAGAGCGTGTATTCGATTCGCGACGAAAACATCGCGTTTTTGAGCTTTTTCCAGGGCAATATTTAGAAAGACTAACACCCATATTCCAAGACGTTTCCTCGAAACTTCCTCGACTCCACTCAACCTCATTCAAGGAAATCGGTATTCACAGTTGTAAAAAATCACCTCCACTTGGCGTCCCTCGACATTTTTCCTCAGTCGAGGTGAGGAAACAACTGTCAAACTCAAGGTACATCGCGACGTACCTTAAGGAACACTCAAGGAAGATTTACGCCATTCTTTACGTTGTTTATTTAATCTACTATTTGGCTCACGCTTATAAACAGAACTGATGAATTTATTTAAATAGTTTTCCAATAGTCTTTTCAATGGATTTCCAACAGTTTCCGGAATTATCTGTATGATAATCCATACGATTACCCTGCGCGCCGTTATTTGCGGGATGCAGAAATATGCCCATAGAATTTTATGACAATGAAGAATTGCAAAGACGCTATTTTAGGAAAGAAACTGTTGAATAAGTTGTTACCGCTTGTGTTCAATAACAGAGCTATACCCAGTAACAGAGGACTACCCATTCTACCTATAATTCAGTTGTTACTTGCGTTAACATTTTATGCAAATGGAAATTTTCAAGTGCCTTAGTAAAATCTTGCTGTTTGCCTTGTCTATAAACCATTTCTTTGTTTTAATCATTGTTATTTTTGTAACATTTTTACTTTACAGCTTGTAGAGATTTGCACAAATTAAGTAAATCCGTAACATCAAATTATGGCTAAAACATCAGAGACCATTGCTCTCTCAGCTCTTAAAATTCCCCACATCTGGTGAGCAGACAGAAGTGAAACAAAAGTTCTATCGAGTAGCAGAATTTCCAGGTGTATTAGGGTGCATAGATTGTACACACGTTCCTATCAAGAACCCCGATAGACGACACGGGGTAGTATTTCGAAATCGCAAAGGTTGGTTATTTACCATGTTTTTCACTTGGTTTGTATCCGAGAACATGATGTGCTTGCAACAGTGCCGAAGTATCGGAGCATCAAATCAAGTGAAAAACATGGTGAATATCCCGTGAGTGCTTATAATAAAGTAGGTTTAATTATTTGATATACATACTATTTAAGTATACCTACTAATTATAGTACTCAGCTAAAGTCATTAGACTAAACTTGAGTATAACATAAAATATCACGCACATAGCTACACAAACACACAAGGTAATGCTTGTCTTTTATACATTAGGTAGCTAGTAGGTAGCTTTTGCCTGCGACTTCGCGTTGAAACAACGAAAAAAAATGCAATCTAAAAACTTTTGAGTGTCCATAGACAAAAAAAAAAGTAAAGAGTATACTGTAATCTATGATTCAATGACGTATTCAATGACGTTTTACCTCGACTCGACCTCGACTCAACCTCACTGGAGGATCCTCAAGATTACCTCATGACAAGACCGAGTTTTAACTAAGAATACCGATTTCGAGGATTCATTGAGGCAGTCCTTAAGGTAACCTCGAATGAGTGGAGGTGGAGGAACTTTCGAAGTTACTTTTTAGAATATGGGTGTAAGTCTTGATTTAGTGCACTACAGACTAAAAGTGTAATTTTTAATGACGGTTTTTGAAAGCTAAGTCAATCCCTGCATGTTGTTTTACGAAAATAGACGTCAGAGTTATTTTTCAGGACGAATAGAACCATTATAATGTGAGAACAACCATGAAAGCTAAAATTACGAAAATATTGCTATTAGATATTAAAAAACAATATTTAAAAATTACAAAATCGATTCACTTTAACAATTTTTTTTCACCAGTAGTTGAATAGAAATATAACTAATATATTTATTTTATGAAAATAAAGGTAATGCTAAATATTCAGAATTTTTTTCAGACCATTATTTAAACTCATTTATTTTAGACGATTATTTAAAAAACACCATAAATCATCGCGCGCAATCCTTTACCGATCAGTGCGTCACAGCGACAGGACGTATCACTTTTTGTTTTAAGTTTTTAGTTTAAGTTACGTCGTAGTAGTAAGTAAGTTTAAGTTACGTCGTTCTAGCAATCGTTTAGATTTTGTCTTGCGCTAAATCGAATACGCGCTCTTTAAGCTTTCGACTAAGTTGTTTGTTACATTATACGCAAAACTGTCCGCATGAAGAGATAATCTATGCGCCAAATCGGTAATTTTTTGAAATAATCCATTTGCTATCTTTTCGGGGACAACGTTTTCGGATCTTTTTGTGGTCACCGAATATATGGTAGGGCCCATTTTGAATATCCTTTTTTTTATTAATTACTTTTTCTGAGAATGGTATATTATCTTTACTAGTCCAGTATTTTATGGACGAGTCAACTCCCCAACGCAACCTTAAATACTTTTCTTTTATTAGTTTTCTGGCTTTAATGTGATAAAAAGTGTTGATGGAGAGTCCTAGAAGGGCTTTACAATAATTCCGCAAAAAGTCGTTCTTACATTCTATTTCATGTGGTCGGGCATTTCTAATGCAAGCATAGGTACTGGCGTCTCCATCAGCAATTAAGTGGGAATAAATAAGTCCATGGTCAGGTACGGAACATTTAAAACCTTCCGTTATAATTGCAGCTTCCATTGCAGTTGAAGGACCGCTGAAAACGTTAAAGCAGGTGTGGTCCGGTGGCTCCAATCCTTTATTTGCTGAACGAGAACATATCACACAATATTTATTTTTCACCCACAGTAAAGCACTTTTTTGCTGTGCTGTCCAACAATTACCGCAACGCCAGAAGAAGCGTTGTAGTTTGTTCCATATGAACGCTTACACCAACATGGATCTGCAATTACGGCTATCATTGGCACTCCTTGAGAAGATATATTTCCGGTACGTTTCGCATGCTCGACTTCTTCTTTCCCTGCCTTAATCATACAATGATCCGCCGTTTGTTCCCACCGTTGGCAAACTCAATTATGTGTAAGTTCATACAACCGCAGAGATATCGTCGGTATGTCAGCATGGGCAAGGACATAATTAAGCTGGGTGTATCCAGTACCAGTGGACATATTTCCTGCTTCAACTTACTGATTCATGTCCATTTTACTATCGTCCTTTTGCACTGTTTCAAGCTTAAATTTCTCACCACACATTTTGTAAAGAAGTTCAAATGTAGTATGAAGCCCAGGTCTTATTTCTTTAACCATGCTGAGATACTTCACGCCACAATCAAAAAGAGAAGTGTGGTTACCTATACGGATTAGCTGGTCAAAAAGGAATCCAATCTCGATTATTCTTCTGCCTTCTGGCTTATATTCTTTTATTGCGTATTCTTGCTCCTGAAAATAAAACAGACAACATTAGTAGGTACCTACCTAAGGTAAATCAAATGAAACAAATTACGAGCAGACGTTGATATAACTTACAAGTGAAAACTCATTTTGGTCATCATCGCCTACGGAGACATTTAAGCTGCTCTCTCTCTGTTAAATAAAAAAAAACGTACTATATTTTCTAATACAAGACAACAAAACTCTACAGTAGATTTGTGATTTTTGAATAAAAAGAATTACAAAGTCTCATTACTTTTATTTATTGCTATGTGTGGAGTTTTTTTGTCCATTTTCCGAATTTCCGAACTTCCGAACTCGTGGCATCTATAATAATAATAATAATAACCCGGCCGCCGTATCTCTACGTTGACGCCGTGGTGGGGCTTGCGCGCTCCGAACTCTAGGCCTATGCCGGAAGAGTTTACTTTGCTGGAACAGGTCTAAGGTGAGGAGCCAGACCAAGAGAGATACAGAAATCCGCAGGGTAGCATGTGGCGAGCTGTTGGGCAGTAGCGACCCCACGGACCCTATCTTCAGGGAGAAGTCTTGTTCCTCACCTCTGTCTTGCCCTTGCCCTAGGGATCTTGACCGTACTTTCGGGATTGTCCTGATAGCCGTGGAATACCTCTCCACTCCTCATACGTCACTATGTGCTAGTGACCGTTTCCGGGGGCCCATTGTTGAGTGTGCAAGTCACCCCCTGCCATTTTATCCGTGTATATATAAAACATTGATCAAGCAGGGGTCATAGTTATTCCATAGTTCTTGGTAACCAGTCCACTTTAGCCACCCAAACCCATAGTCCAACTTTTTATTTTTCCATATCCTGCAATAGTCCTACACCAACCGGGGGTTCTCCTTGGGTGCACTTGCATAGCGCATACAGGGATAATCGTCGGTTGGTGCCGCATTTCATTAAAATTTCCTAAGGGGCCTCTGCGAGTTGGCTTCGGCCCCTCATACGCCTTCCAAAGGACTGGGACCCCATGGTTCCGAGATATATAAATTATAATAATAAATATTTTGGCAATGTACAACACAAAAAACCATACTTCGTGTCGAAAGTTACAACCATGACAAAATGACAATTAGTTTAGCTTAGAGGCAAAAGCAACAGTAAAAGAACCAGTTAAAATAGTGAAGAAACATATTTAAGCGTTACTTTAGCTTTAGAAAGAAATTGGCCGTAAGTCGATTTATCACAAAAAAATCCGCCTCCTTGAACAAAAAACTGGATGGTATATTTTTAAACACCACCCTAAACATCTCCACAATTGATACAGCCCGATTCAAATTTTATGGCGGCTCGGAACATGAGGCGAGTCGCTACGTAGTACCTAATTCATGGGTCAGCGGGGGTGAGAGGTAGGGTGGTGCGCAGCGAGTAGCACTTCAGAGCCGCCATAAAGTTTGCTTCGAACTATACCAACGTCGATTTTTTATTAAAAAAATACACCCGCCATCTTGAATTTAAAAAAAATGGATGTCATATTCGTAATCACCACCCCCAAAAACCCCAAAATCGACTATAGTATCGAATATCTAAAAAAAAATGTTTCTGTCATTTTAATTTGATTATAACTTAATAACATAAAATTTATACAATCTTTACCCGTCGTTACTCCGTTATCTACATCCATTATACAAAAAATTACAACTTAGTATTTATTTCTAAAACAAATTCCAATAACCGCACTTACTTTTATTTCGATCAGAAAAAGTATCAACTTCGTCCAACCACAGCACACAACACGGAACTCACTTTTTACGTAATATTTTTTTGCGAAAAAGTGTTAGTCATGCTTCCACGGACGCGTCTGAGTGCGGAATGACGAGCCGCAAGTGTCCGCGGATAGAAAATGTATGGAGAAATTTGAGAGCGTTTCTTATTTTTCTCATAAATGAAAGAGTTATTTATTTATCTACAAGATATTTAGCTTGTCGTATAGAGGACTATATAAGCAAAAATATCTTATTATTTTTAAGTCAAAATATGCAGTGAATTAAGCTAGAAGAAGATAGTAAAAACGTATTTGTGTGAAAATTTTGTATGGGGCTATTTAATTGTTATGGGGCCAATCTGGAGATGAATATATTATCTATAATTTGAAACCAAGATATCCTCGCAGTTGTGACTCCTGTTTATTAAAATGGTACCTAAAAAGCACTGTTAATCGAAGAAAAATGTGATAGCGCCTTAAGAGCAGGCCCTATGACAGGATAAAATCTGGTTTCACCCGCGCGTCTCGCAACACCCACATTAGTGCAAATAACAACCACGGGGTGGCGTGACGACGCGCGCAACGAAACTCGTTACTCCACTTCCAGTACAGTGCGTAGTATATGCAGGACATTCAGATAAAAATTTACCAAGTGCATGTCGGACCACGCACAATGAAGGGAAGTAGTTGAAATGAATTTACCCAAGAACAAACTTAACATTGTAGTTGAAAATCATCTTCTCCCATTTAAGTAAGTTGGCCGACTATTATTCGTAAAGCCTACTTAGCTGTGACAGTTTTCCTTTTAATTTCGTTACATGTATAGGTCTAGTACCGTGAATTTTTTCCCATATCCAAAAACAACCATTTAGCTGGAAGGGGACACACACACACACACACACTTGACTAACAAAAATTAGCACTTTAAAGCTTTAATATTTCACAAACGGACCCCTGAATCGAAAAATTGTTTCCACAAACCGGCAATATTTTTGAAAGACCTATCCAACGATACCCAACACCACGGGGTAGACGAGAAAAAAAAACATCCCCACTTTAATTTTTTTTCATGATTTTATTTTACCACTTAGTCGTCGTGATTAATATGTATATCCTTGCCAAATTATAGCTTTTTAGTACTAAGAGTCTCTGAGCTAAGCTGTGGATGGACAGACGGACAGGGCGAAACTATAAAGGTTCCTTGTTGACTGCGGAATACACTATGTAGCACACTCATCTTTTACTTGTTCACAGCCAGTTATTTAGAATTCCTTTATTGGTTTTACTATACAATTCAATTATTTTGCTTCAAATTAAACACGATGGTAAGAAATATCTTATAATCATCACAATAATATTTTTTAAATTGATTTTGTCGTCGGGTCCTTAATTCAATGTCGATTCAATGGATGAAAAAGTAAATCTGCTGACAGACAACCTTGTTCACGCTCAATTCATGCAGTAAAAATGAAGCATCTGTGACGATATTAGCAGCATCATGCATGAGAAAGCTGTAACTAAAACAAAATTATGTATCGGCTCTCGTCGTCAAACCGTCCTTGTGGATGCTCGCAATCGCTGCAATAAGGTGTGAAGAGATTCCCAACGCCACCATATCCACATATCAGTTGAAAACTGAGATCCAGGTAAAGTCTGGAAATTTCATTAATCCATGGGAGTTAAAATCACGCCAAGAATCGATTCCTAAATACTTAAATATTGATCTACTGAATCAACACTTCTCATCTTCATCCTACTGTAATGCGACCATAAAAGCAGCTACAGTAAACTAACTTTCAAATGTATCAACTCCGGACCATCCCCGATTTATTTTTAGTAAATTTTCTGATTGTGATGTTAAGAAGAGCGTTCTTTAAATCACGTCTAATGCAGTTGGTAGTGACTGTGTCAGTCGGAAATGATACTCCCTGTCCTCGACGAAATCCTTCCTATTATATGCTATATCCTAAACTACTCTATATCCTATGGTGTCTTTCCTTCAATTGGGAAATAGGGAAAAAATCTGTCCTGTACCCAAAAAATCTAATCCTGCTTCCTTTTCAGAATACCGACCTATCTCCATCTTGCATTTCCTCTCCAAAGTCGTGTTCAAGGACTTGTTCACAATCAGTTTTAGTGCATTTTTTTGCTAGAATAGTCTGCTGAATATTTTCCAATCCGGATTTCGTCCTGGTCACAGCACCGCTACTGTACGCTAGTGAACGTTATGGATGACATATGCTTAGGCATCGGGGGAGAAAATCTGACGATTCTTTGCTTATTAGATTTTGGCAATGCGTTCAATAACGTCAATTTCGATCTCCTGCTTGGCATGCTTCGCTTGCTTACCTGTATGTTTGTTACCTGTATGGGCGCCGGCAAGCTATATGCATAGAAGAGTCGTTTTCTTGATGTTATATTTCTGCCGGTGAACCTCAGGGCTGCGTTTCATCCTTTACTCTTCGCAATTTTTATAAACTCTATTTCCAAAAAACTTCTTTCTTCCTAACATCTATAAGCTAGGATAATTTGCAAGCTGCATATTCAGAAATGGTCGATGCTATTGATATAATAAACAGGGATATGACTTCAATTTGTGAGTGTAGTGAGGCACATGGGTTGCAGGTTAACCCGTCGAAGACTCAGATCATTGTTGTTGGTAGCTCAAGGAGAGCTTCAAGAAAAATTGGTTGCTGCTTCTCCAGGTTAAATTTAACGGAACTGCTATAAGCGAGAAAGTCAAGAACCTTAGGGTTTGGTTCGACAAGCATCTTCCTTGGGGTCCCCAACTGCAGTACGTAAGTCGCAAAAGTTTTACATATGCCAAATTTCGGAGGCGATTGCGGAACTTTCTTCCAACTGCCACTAAAACTGCGCTTGCACAATCACTTTTACTTCCCATCCTTGACTACGCTGATGTCAGTTATCTCGATCTCACTGCGATAAGACCGCCCATTGTGGCACGCCTTGTAAAATTTCTGTATTTATATTCTGTAATATTTATTGTGTACATAATAAAAAATATTCTATTCTATTCTATTTAATCAAAAACACGGATTATTATTAGTCAGTCAAGTCAGCAATTGATTGATTGATTGGTAGATGTGACGCATACTTTCTCCCAAATTGTTATTTTGTTTTATTTTTTGTTTGTGTCCTTATTTTTATGCGTCATGTTTGCCGCAAATAAACGTATTTTCTTTCTTTCTTTTCTTTCTTTATAAAACATGTTCTTCATTTGATGGTCCAGGAGTTACCAACTCTCTAGAATGAACTATTTCATGACAGAATTGCTTGCATTTTGAGGGTCCAGCATCAGTAAATGGTTCTTTGAGCCGACGTTTTTTGGGAATTGTTGGTTGCCTCAAAGTCATGTTTCTTGTTTGGCGTGGGTCAACTAATTCAGGCAATAAGTGCTCCATATAAAATTCGGTAAGCTTACCAATAATTTTCTTTTCCCAAAAGTCGTCATCGCGAAATAGTGTTGCAACAGTGATTCTTTGATTTTCACCAGAACACAGTGCAAAAAGACACTTGTTTCTGTTGCTTATATGTAACTGCCCTTGGACTTGGTAAAACCAAGGGTGGTTCTTGTTAATAAAATTGTTTTTATCTTTTATGGTCCAAAATTTTATTTTTTTATTTTTTATGGCCTCTTCTATTGTTATTTTGAAAGCAGAAAGTGGGCATTTTATCTCTACAATTGTGTCGTTACCGATTAAGCCATCTGGGGTAGCTGCCAAAAATGGTATCTTATCATCTATAAATAGTCCACACTGGCTTATTTCCACATTTTCTTGTCTTGCAAGCTGGCTGAGAGCAATAGCTTCATTATCTACACCGCGTTTTATTGAAGCTACGCTTGAAATATTACTTTTGTATAGGCCTGTGGCCTTGACGATACTTGCGCTAGTAGTCGGGCGACGATTGATAACCTTCCCAAAGTTTGATGCAGTTAATAAATTTCTACGAAGCTCTAACCACTCACTACTATCTCTTTGTAAGATTGTAGCTCGTTCGATCTGTGACTTTTCAAAATATGTTTTTTCTAAATTTTTCAAGAAACTTCGTTTTGCCAGCTTGTAAACCTCTTCGTCCATATCAGGCCTTTGACAACTGTCTGTTTTGTCTATGGTTGCAGCCGATGTCAGTGTTTTGGTAAAAGGATGTTTCCTGAAAATTTTAACATTTCTTCTGCATTTATTTTTTTGTTTTCTTTTGTCTTCCAATAATTTCGTTTTCGATTTAGGACTCATGCCTAAAAGTGATTTTTGTAAATTGTATAATGGCCTTTTCGTGTTGAATGCCACAACTGCTGCAGCACATCTGGATTAATATGTTTGCCGTTGAATTAAGTTAGTTCGTTTACCGCCTGCAAATTTAGCTATAATGCTATTGAACTGTTTACTTGAACTGGTTACAACAGGATTACTGTCACAGTCATAGATCAGACTTCGCGAGTGCGAGGCAACTAGGCCCACAATGTATTGAACTTTTGCCCAAAACGCTTTTTACTTTTGGCAAGAGGTCTTCATTTTGCCTTTCACTACAACAATAGTGATCTATACAGTCATTGTGATGACCGAATGCATGATTATATGAGTTACTAACACAGATATAGATATACCTAGATAACGCAAGAGTAACTATTTCGCGTGCCAAAAATTGCACCAACTTATGATTACAAATCGTAAGCCGCCCCTTTCGCGCTCAGTCCTTTGTACTGCTGGCTGGGTAAGTGTGAGCGAGAGCGCGAGCTTGTGACGTCATAGTAGGTAGTCAAAAAAATGGCACGCTTGGTTTTCATACAGTTCGTGATACTTGCGTTACCTAGGTATATCTATATCTGTGGTTACTAATGTCAACAAATAGGTTATTATTCGCACACCTATTTCAGCAGTATTATTTTTGTGATTTTTTATAGCAGAACAAATAACTTTTCTGATAGCAAGAATTCTCTACGTGGTTAGCATTTTTCTCATATATAGTGGATATTTTGTATCTTTGCTAATAAAAACTAATTTGTTGCACATATTACGCAAGATGTGATTTCTACATTCAATTTTTTCCACGGTAATATCTTTATATGGTCTCTCTCACCATCCGCTATAACTCGCCCATAGATGATGTTATACATTTCGACGGAATTCTTAAAGCCCTCTACAATTATTTCTGCTTCCATTCCAGAAGAAGAACCCGTGTAGTTTCTATAGCATCTGTGTTCTTTTGGTGGTTGTCCAATATTTTGCGCACGAGCACATATGCAACAGAATTTATTTTTTACACCTAAATAAAGAACCTCTTTGAATTTCCTGCCGACTATAGCTGCTGCTCCAGACAGCGCAGAATAATTGCTCTTATAGGAACGCTTAGACCAGCAGCCGTCAGCAATGACATCAACGATTGCTATCCCATTCTTATTTACTCGACCTTCTTCTATCGCCGCTTGTCTTTCGCGTTCCGCTGCAACCGCCATAGCCTGTTGAGCTGTTTTTTCCCAATGTTGGCAAATTTCAACGTGTTTTTTTTCGTACAACTGTCCTGATAATATGGGAAGATTCATTGCAGCACACAACCGTTGAAACTGTTCTAAACCAATGCCAGTGCTTGAGATACCAGATACTGCAGCTGTATTTATATCTACGTTTTGTGTTGGCAGTGGATCTGTTGTATTTACGATAAACTCAGCTTTACACATGTTACAAGAAAGTTTCAGTTTCGAATTAAGACCTTTTTTCGTTTCTCCCGTTATGTGTAAGTTGGATAGAGTGCAGCCAAATTGAGGTGCATGGTTAGAAATAATTTTGAGTTTTTCAAAAAAGTAAATTTTATCAATTATTAATCTTTCTGCAGTATCATAAACATTTTCGTCATGATCTTTGACTTTCTTACTCTTATTTATTTTCAAATTGTTCTTTGGTCCTTTATATTCTCGTAGTTCGGAGTTTCTGTAATAAAAAAATATAACGTAATTTATCTATCAGGGAAGAGCTGGACTCCTTCTTAAAGGATTGGCCCACAAACGCAATAGACCCGGAAAAGTGGAAAGAAGGAAGGGAGGCCTTACCCTGCAATGGGATAACACAGGCTCATAATAAAATAATAATCAATCATTTTTGGATATCTGTACAAGTTAATAATTATACTTATACTGAATCACTTACTACAGTAATTCTTTTCTTTTTTCCTTTTCTTTTAATAATTTTTTGGTAAAAAATATTCAAAAACTGAATGATGTCCTTTGTTGCACAGTTTAAAAAAATGCATTTCCATACTTATGTTAGAATCGTCCTGTGCTCGTGGCCCTCTCCAGCCAAGGCCCCCCTTCGGCTGGAGGCCCGTGGCATTATTTCTGTCCAGCCTACCTATTGTTACGCCACTGTCAGTAGAATACATCCTACATCATATAAAGAAAGTTCCACAAAATACGAATACAGACTGTTCGCGTGCAAAATTATTGTCATTTCGCATCTCAGGCTCCGTTATGATATTACTTCTCAAGGAACAGCCAATTTCTTTTGTTAAATCATTACTAAAATAAAATAAAAACAAATAAAGGAACTGTGGTACATGTGCAAGTTACACATGTACCATAGTGCGTTTAAAAAAAATGACGAAAATACTTTGCAAGATTTTCAGCTAGAAATCCTTCTTTATTGCTTGAGCTGTAAATATTTGGTTGTTGATGCTGAGTGGCTGAAGTGTTACAGCTAACATTCTCCAAAGTCTTCAGCATAGGTCTGAAAGTTGAGTATAAAAAAGTAAATATTCATAAATCTTTATGAAAGCATAGCAATATACACTAGGTAGGTACGTAACTGCCCCGTTGGTCTCGTGGTTGCAAGCGTGACTGCCAAGCGTGGGGTCTTGAGTTCGATTCCCGGGTCGGACAAAATGTTATTTCGATTCCCATTAGGAATTTCTTAGTAGCTGTCCGGAATTTGAAAGTTGGGTGTTTAATACCTCCGTGCCTTGGAAAGCAAGCACTTAAAGCAGTTGGTCCTGCGCCTGATCTCTCCCCGGTGATCAAAATCGGTCAGGAGGCTATTACAATAGGTATGTAAGATTTGGGTAGAAGGAAAGGATAAACATACTTTTCTGGTAGCAAATCCGGGTCGTCATTCAAATTGTTTTCGACCTCAATGGTACTACCGATAGAACCATCAACAAACTTGGTCACTCAGGAACTGATACCCAAAACAAGCGAGTTTTTGGAACAGTCCTATAAACTTTGTTTTAATACCCCACTCGACTAGTTGTAAAAAAGTAACAAACTAACAAAGAGACGGGGCGAGAGGAAGGGATATCGTAATACTTTCGCATTTCTAATTCTAGTGAGGAAGCGTGGACAACACTCATCATTTCAGCCGAAAGTCGTCCACTGCTGGACATAGGCCTCCCCCAATTTTGAGGGGGGTTTGCCATAATCGCCACGCTTGGCAGGCGGGTTGGCGATCGCAGTATGGTATGATGGTGTAATGCATAGAGAACGCTACTGCCCATTCTCCGGTCTCCCTTAGTCTCCTTTTACGACACCCACGGAAAGTAAGGGGTGGTGCTATTCTTTAAGTCCGGCACCACACTCAACACTCACATAAATTAAAATAAATTCAAGCTAAATTATATAATTTCGTACGAAAACAATACGCGATTGTAGCGAGTGGTCAAATCATCTGTTTATTTTGCGTATACTTTAAGCAGCACCTTGATATAAATACAAAAAATACAAACCTTCGACTTCGGGAATTAGCAATCATTTGAGTCTTCAAGTGTTTCAGTTGTCGCTTTTTCAGTTTTTTCATTGTATTTTTTTTGTTTGCCATTTATTATTGAACAAAAATGTCGATAATAATAATGGTTGCTAGGCGCGGAGAAAATTGTCATAGACTTCCCGTCTCAACAGAGCGAGGGGTACTGACTGGTGAAACAAACGGATGCCTCAAGCTCGTGTCACGCGAGAGGGAAGATAGCGTATCTCACGGATTAAAAATGTAGTAAGCGCCAAATGCTTTTTATTCGATTATCTTTTAAAATAGACATTATTTAAAAAAATCGCTTGGGTCATCCCTAGGTTATAATGAGTGTTATTATTTATCTAATTTGTGGTTCTGTAATATGCACCAAAATAGAATGCAAACCAAAATAGTTGAAAATTAGAGGTAACTTTGTGATAGTTTTCTATCGAGAAATTTTTATCGTACCATGTTTTCGTCTGGGTCGACCCTTACATTTATAATGAAGTTTCATGCCATATACTTTTTTTCCAATTTGAACATGATTTACTACTGTTTAAATCGAATCTAAGATTGAAGATTTTCCATAGGGCCTGCCCTTAAGAGCCCTTTTTAGGGTTCCGTAGCCAAATGGCAAAAACGGAACCCTTATAGATTCGTCATGTCTGTTTGTCTGTCTGTCTGTCCGTCAGTCTGTCTGTCCGTCCGTATGTCACAGCCACTTTTCTCTGAAACTATAAGAACTATACTGTTGAAACTTGGTAAGTAGATGTATTCTGTGAACCGCATTAAGATTTTCACACAAAAATAGAAAAAAAACAATAAATTTTAGGGTTCCCCATACTTAGAACCGAAACTCAAAATTTTTTTTTCATCAAACCCATACGTGTGGGGTATCTATGGGTAGGTCTTCAAAAATGATATTGAGGTTTCTAATATCATTTTTTTCTAAACTGAATAGTTTGCGCGAGAGACACTTCCAAAGTGGTAAAATGTGTGTCCCCCCCCCTGTAACTTCTAAAATAAGAGAATGATAAAACTAAAAAAAATATATGATGTACATTACCATGTAAACTACCACCGAAAATTGGTTTGAACGAGATCTAGTAAGTAGTTTTTTTTTTAATACGTCATAAATCGTAAACCGCAATTTACCATTCATTCAATCAACTCAAAAATAAAAATAAACATTTAATTTCAGAAACATAAACCTTATGCATAAACCCGGATGTTACGGAACCCTCGGTGCGCGAGTCCGACTCGCTCTTGCCCGGTTTTTATTAATGATTATTTTTGCATTGGGTCCAGTAAACCGATTTCAAAGGTGCCAAGAGTAATTTAATAAGATTCATCTATTAAGTCTTTATTTAGATGATCCCAAGGAAAAATTGTTATTATATTAGCTAGGTAAATAATTTACTTGGTACCGACTTCATGTTCACATTTTAGTAATTATTAATAACTGGCACTGATTAATAGTATTAAATCATAGATTTAACCTCCATTTTTATTCCTCGGATAAAAGTTATCTGACTATTGAATAATCAGCCCTTATCAAAGATAATTATTTGATGAGTAAAATATTATAATATTAATAATAATTCTATAATCAGGAATCGATGGATAGATCGCATTCAATTCGATTGAGAAATTCGATGCAAAAAAACTTATCTTATTTAATTAGTCAATTTTTTTAATATGTGATTTATGGGAGAATCGTAGTAGCTGGTATCTTTAGAGACATATACGCACATTGTAAAACACTGCCTGCACGCACACATGCTTGAAATTGTTGGCTCGTTTTTTTTATTGTAAGGCGACGCTCCATCTAGACATTATATAATCAAAGGTTGAAATCTATAACTGTTTTGGTGGAGTTTGATGAGATATTACTGAAAATCCATCTGAAAAAATGCTGAAAAGTTTCACATAGATCCTGTGCACTGGTGGTTCCCTACGTGCTTATCGAAAGTCAAATAGGTACATCGATTTTCGCTGCATCGATGAGTCTAATAAATAATAATTAAGCGATGGTACGCAAAAACGAATGTCGTAAAATCGCATGGTTGTGCTGCTGTATCGAAAAGCTAGACCATCGACTCATTCCAACATCGATCAGTTACTTAGTGCATTTGAAGGTTGTATCGATCCCGCCGGCCGTTTTCACAACTGCGGTTCGCAACCAGTTACGAATTAAGAATTTTTATTCTTTGTTCCCAACCAGTTACGAATCAAGAAAACTTTTTCCTTATTAACCTCAACTTGGTTGCGAACAAAGAATAAGAACAAATAATTTCTATGCAGTGCCCCTTGCTAATTATAACGGATTTCAGGTCGTTTATTGCCAAATCGATTTCCGCGTCTATTTCTTCGTATTCTTTTTTCTTTTTGTTGGTGACTTTCTTAAATCAAAGCACGTAGACTTGTGTTTATAATACCTAGTAAGTGAGCTAGATTTGGTTTTATGCAACCTATGTATTTTTGTATTATCCTTCTATAATTTAGTAGTTTGTGTAAATCAATACGAACGGGTAGTTACCTATAAATACTTATAGGTAACTACCTGTTTAACAATAGCCAAAAATAATGCTTTTTCCCTAATACAATGCACTTTTTCAATAATACTAGTATTATCTACCTATGTCGATGTCGGGTCTTGGTCGATCGATCAGGTAAAGCTACTCTTGCCGCGGTTGGTGCGTGGATAGGTGACTATCTTTACATATCAAGACCCCCTTGCCTTGGAAAGCACGTTAAACCGTTGGTCCCGGCTGTCATTCGAGGATCTTGAAAGTCGTTACGGGTCGTCAGAAGCCCGAAAGTCTGCCATCTAGTCTTACCAAGGGGTATCACCCAGTAACTGGGTTGTGGAGGTCAGATAGGCAGTCGATCCCAACATCGTTGGGAAACGGCTAGGCACATGATTATCTACCTACCTACCGCTATCATCAGAGTCGTAAAAGAGTTTTTTTGGAAATAAAACACAATGATAAGGTTTTATAAGTTGTATTTATTTATTTAATAGGGTATTTATTCATAGAAAAATCAAACATTTTTATTCCTGCTGTGCGTCTATTGGCTAGGCAGATAATTATCTACCTATCTACCGTTATCATCAGAATCGTAAAAGAGTTTTAATATAATACGAATATTTTACCCCGCCGACGCCGTCGCCAACACCCGTACGTCGGCAGGGGAGAGGCCGGCCACTGAGGAACTTGGGACTTAGGGGCCAACCAGCCCCGAGCCGGGTCCCCGCTACCGGTGGTTGTGTGCAGCGCATGAAATGGACTCAGACTATGAACGAGAACGTCATGCGCGCATATTCCAGGTCTACAGAGGGGGGAACTAATCTCACTGCGTACCGCGATAGGATGCTATCTCTGTTCCAGAAACTGGAACTAACTGCAAAAGTCTCGGCCTAACGACTGTCGGATCAGGTGCGGGTCAACCAAAGCTATCAGGCTGCGCTCAGAGGCACTGAGCAACCATATCGTCTCGACTCCTCAAGCGTCAACTGTTGATGCCATCCCGCCGCGGTCCAATGATGTTGAAAAACAAGATGATAGGATTGCCACAGTAAGTAGCGCAGGACCAGTTCCAGTCATTTAGAGTCTGGGTAGACTCTAAGGATGACTGGAACTGAGATGCCAGGTAACTATCTGAACTAATTAGCCATTTCAACCAAAACTTGTGCAGTCCGTCCGGTCCGGGCAAGAATTATAGACCGATCAAGGGTTTGTCGATGGTTTATAAACTTCTTACATCCATTTTGAGAGCGAAAATGAATACGCACATTGACAGTAACTCGATTATGTCTACCTCTCAAAATGTATGCTCTTCAGTAGCTCCATCAGGCGCAATTTGTTGGGGGCAAAGAGTTTCAAATCATCCATGTAGGGGTGATATATGACCTGACTACCTCTCTTCAACCGATCAAAATATACGAGTTCTGTCTGAAAGAGAAACAAATTAAATATCTTGACTTAGCACACGAGGTTGTTGACATGTGGAATGTGAGCTCCGCTATCATTGTGCCGATAGTCGTATTGGCCAATGGCCTACTGGCCAAATCCTCGCTCAACATCTCTCGAGGCTCTCGTTAGGCGGTTGGATCAAGGGCCTGATTCAGAAGGCAGTACTCCTTGATACGGCTCACTTGTGAGTTGGTTTCTGTCTCTGGAGCCCTAACCACCAGTAGCTACTAGCTTGGACCCTGCTCTCGATACCGGCGGACTAATTTTTTATATTTTTAAATGTTTTTCTTATTTTTTTTTATAAAAATATTTAAAAATGTATTTAATACTCGGAAAACGAAATATTTTTTATTTTTTATATATGTTAACGGAAAAGTATGCAATCCGTCATTCTTTACAATTCCTAGGAAAAGTGTACAATTCCTAAAATAGATAGGAAATCTATGATATATTTTTTAATATTATGCATTTTTCCTAGGAAATCTATACACTTCCTAAATAGCAATCGGAAATCTTAAAAATAATATGTTGTGCTACTAGACGACGTGGATGCAAGAGCGAGCGAAAGGCACCCCGAGGTTCGGTTTGGTTAGGTTCCTTTAAACCCTGCAGACAGAAATAGGAGCCCCGCTGCGCGGGGCTCCGTCGACCTGACGTCGACGTCGACGACGACGTCGTTAGAAATAAAACATGCAGCATGCTAAATTTATGCTTTAGAATGTGCATAACATTCTAAAGCATAATCATTATTATGATTAGAGAAATTTACAAACGTGTTTTATTTCTTTTAGTCACAGAAAGCATTACTTTTTTTAAATATTTCCTAGTCGTCGTCGTCGTTTCAGCCGATAGACGTCCACTGCTGGACATAGGCCTCCCCCAATTTTGGGGGGGGTTTGCCATCATATTTCCTAGTATCATCTTGGAATTGCATACAATTCCTAGGAAATACATACATTTCACAGGAAATGTGTGTATTAAAGAATCTTTGAAAGATTATTTTACACGTTTCCTAAGTAGGCTCGGAATTGCATATATTTCCTAGGAATTGTGTTAAATTCCTAGGTTTCATACATTTCCGGTAACATATACATAAAGGTTTTGTAGTACATGAGGGACCTAAAAAGTATTAATTATTAATTACATGGTATAGGTAGGTACAACGAATTGTTGGGTGAATCGCTGCCCTCCTAGCTAGATTACTGAGTAATCTGTATTTAGAAGAGACAATTATGCACAGTCGCAGGGTTTCGTGAATGTTGGTTTATGAGCTCGTCAATTTTAAATAAGCGAAAGTTCAGAAATTTCATGTGGGTTTTCTATGGTTTCGACGGTCTCTTGCGATTTAAATTGATTAAAAACTTTCGTCGGATATCGGAAATGTTTACCGAAAGCCGGTTCAGCGTATTTTTTGAATCTTTGGTATTCCAACAATTCTTTAGCCCATTCTTCTTTTTTCACATAAAAAAGAGTAGATTGCATCCAAGCTGGCATAAACTCATCCATGTAATAGTATCGCCTTTTCCAAACTTTATGGGTGTCACAGTAGTTGCCGCCATTGCCTCCGATCCAAAATGGAAGACTGGGGAATAACAAAATATTTTAATTAGTGAAATGGCTATTGAAAAGTCCCCAATAAATTGGGCCTACAGCCTACACAAATAGTCTAGAAGGTAGCGCTGCCTCGTTATGAGTTATTTCATACCGGCTGAAATTCATAAAATAGTTGATTTTTCACCAAGGGGATAAAACAGTTTTCAACCAAAGCACATGCTATCTATCTCTTCACCACCCTTGGTTGACTGGTAGAGAATACATAAGGCATTAAGTCCGCCTTTGTAACAATTTTTTTAATGTGCAAAAAGGTTAAATATTTAAGCAGTGTCTTCGCTGTCGTCTTATTGCAGCCCGATCGTTAGACTAGCATCCTGAGTACAGCAAGTGATTCAAGTTCTTTCAAGACGAAGCCACCTTTATCCCCGATGAAAATACTCAATAAAAACCGGCCAAGAGAGAGACATGCTCGCAAGTTAGGATTCTGTCTGAACCAAATTACACTGAGCAGTCTAGAAAACTAGTAAGAAGTACTGTAACGCACGAAATTAATAAACATGCGCTAGCTCCTAAACTAACCATCTATTGCCATTTTCACTAAGTAGGCGACACCTAAATGAATGCCAAAATAAAAGCACGCTGTTGGATTTTCAACGCTAGTCTTAGCGCCGAAAGCTGAAAACCCGACAGCCTAGTGTCACTGTAAATGGCATAGTGTCATGGAGAAAAAAAAGATCCGCACTGTATGAGCTAGCTAACGTTATTTATTTGATCAAGAGTTCGTTGAATCATGTTAACTTAAGTTTGACACTACGATTAAAGTCTACGTGCCTAAGTAAAGTCTGCATTAAAAAAAAGTGTGGGTCAGAATGACGGGTGTATTGTTGCAGAAATGAATATGTTGTATATAAAAGGAATGTACAAGCAATGTACTTGAATGTACCTTCAATGAAATTCAATGTACTTACCTCCATGAAACAAGAACAATAATAATAAAGTGAGCCGCAGTCCTGACAGGCAGAATGACGGGTGAATACTGATAATGAATTTAATAGATTTTTTATGGTTACCTAATATTTACCAGAGGAATGTACCTACAACGTACCTCATCATTTCAGCCGAAAGACGTCCACATAGGCCTCACAAAAATATAAGCTGAATATATAATGCGACGAGTAATTAACGAGAAAAGCAAACCAAATTTTGACGCCTACTATTTTTTTAATAGCAATATCGCACGTCCGCTCAAATAGTGACGTAGGTCAAAAAATCAAACTTTCGAGAAAAAGGTGTTTGAAATTTGATTTTGAAGTTTTTTGAAACAAATGGTACAATAAAAGAGTTGGAGAGAGTAACAAAACAAATTTTGACTCCTACCATTTTTCATAGCATTGCGAGTATAGTTTTATTTGCTCGTATTGAGAATTTAACGTGATTATGAGAGGATTATTTACATTTTTTGACATACATGTGACTTGATAAATAAAACAAAATTTAGAAGAAAATAATATCATGATTTACTCAACATTCATGAAAAGCAAAGAAAAAATAAGAAAAATGAATTTACAAAAAAAAGGCATTTACTTTTGTCCGAATAAAATACAATGCGCAATCATGTTTTTTAAGAGTTTCATATACTGCGATAACATAGATCATCATAACACACCCATTTATTCTGTCTGTAGCAATGAGTTTTGTAATGACCGATATCGTCAAGTGTATTTGACATTGAAGATATGTATTCAATAATTCCTATGAATTGGTATATTTTTGACTGTAGATTTAATATCAGTGGCACCTCATCAATACATACTGAGTCACTTTGACTAAGCTCAAAGTTTATAATATTATGCAAAATATACGTAAATGTTCGTATTCCTTTGCAATTGTTATGACGACACTATACTATGTTATTATCGCTTTCCAGCATAAATAGGTACTGCGGATTTATTTGTTTTCGAAATTTCCGTTTTGTTGGTATCAAGTGGCAGAAAAGCAATTTTTCTGGTTACATTATTGGTAACACAAGACTCGTTTGTACAATTTTCCTTAACATCAGCGCTATAAACTGCATCAATCATGATTTCATCAAAAAAAATTGTCACGCTACATTCACAACTTATTTCAGTGATCCTTCCCGTTTTTTTTTTCTTTTAATAATGTTCCGCAATTTGAGCACGATTTCTGTACAAGTCCTGTTTTGTTTTCTTGTCATCAAACATATATTTTATAAACATAAACAATTTGTTGTTAGTATTATTTAATACAGTTGTATTCACAGCAAACCCGTCAGCACAAGCACTTGCAATAACTTTGGCCGCAGCATCAAAGGCGCATGTGTTCTTCAACACCACATTTTTTAAACCAGATCTAGTTTTTGAGACCGTTCAATAGTAGAGGAATGTACTTCATAGATTTTCTAATTTTGGGCAATTTCTTGTTTCCCAGGTCTCTCCAATTTTCAATTAGCGCGGGGGTTTCTGCAAAAATTGAGTCGTCAAAATGATCTTTTGATTTTGTCCTTTGTGGGTTCTGTCTATCCTTTTTTACTTTAACTATTTCATGCTTCGCCTTGCTCGTTGCTGCTTTTATTTCACCAGCTATGAACTCAGAATGTTTCATGACAAAGTCATCTACTCGTAATCGATTACTCTGACGATTAAAGACGTATGATACTCTGATTATTAAAGACATACTTCTTTAAAAACTGCTTTCGACGTTCGACGTCGAGGGATTTTGTACATCAGAATGGTATATTGGGATCATTACGTTAGACCATAATGGTAAATTCCCAACTAACCTTGTCAAATGCGGTATTAGCGACGGCATGTAAAATAAATTTTCATGTGACGACATCTCTTCGCCTTCTGTTAAAGCAATGAACAACTCTTCTTTTTCAATTTGATTACTAAATCACTTTGGCATTAGGGCAGATTTTTCAATTGATAGATCATTTTTTTTCGTGGAATAAAATTGACGTCTGACAATTTTTGAATGGGCGAACTGTCAAAAACTCAAAATTATTTCTCCGATAAAATTATCTGGCGTTGGAAAAATCAGCCCTTAGTTACTTGATATTTGTTGACCTGGTTTCAACTGAAATTATTTTAATATTCTTGGTAATCTGTTCCCTAATTGCTAATACTGTACATGCATGCACTGATTCCCGCCAGCGTGCAAGTCTTGATGCTTTGCATCATAAGCTGACCACACTATCTGGTATAACGAATTCTTCAAACTTGGTGTAGAGCCACTCAAAATGTCGCTTTGCCTTTTTCCCGGATACCGGATCATCTAACAGGCTTGCGAGCTGCAAGCTGTTGCATTCATCAACCTAGCTGCAGAGTATTCCTGTACTTCGAGTACTGCGCGATGTTTCAAAATCAAAATCAAAATCAAAATGTTTTATTTCACATAAACCTACATGGGCACTTATGAAACGTCAGAAGCTAGGTGCACGGTTCCAATTGGTCGTTTCCTATGGAGAAGAACCGGCAAGAAACTCCATGGTTACTCTTTTTAAAAATAATTGGCTTTTACAATGTTTCCAGATTACAGTAGGTATGGGAGGACAGCGCGTTTACCACGTCGCTGGCTGGTGCACTTCGTGGCCACCTTTGCCTCGTCGTTTCAGCCGATAGACGTCCACTGCTGGACACAGGCCTCCCCCAATTTTGGGAGGGTTTGCCATAATCGCCACGCTTGGCAGGCGGGTTGGCGATCGCAGTATGGTATGGCGCACCTTCGCCTGTGTCCAGGAAACTACGATCTAAAACATTTTTTTTAACACTTAAGCTTCCTGTCCTTTTTTATTTCAGGGCAACTTAGCCAATGTATTTCTTTTTAATTCCTTTTAAAATCAGTGCAAATTAGTTCCAACGAGTCTAAAACCCGATTGCAATCGAGTTAATAGTTCGTGAAATTCGTTATAAAATTTTATCGTAAAAGATACCCCGAATTCGACTCTCTCTAATTTAACTCTCCTAATTTCTTGTTCTCCTAATATTATTACAGCAGCAACATAATATGTCTTGTTACTTTAAGCGTGTGTAAGTGTTTTGTATTTAGATTTTTTTAATACATGTTATATTAAAATTTTGGTACACTAGCAAAGAAGAAACAAATAAACTCTTAACAGGAGAAAAATAGATGACAAACCAAAATGTGCCCAGCACGCCACGGTCCGACTACATGGCAGACTTTGACGCGGAGGGCACGTTTTTGATTTTTTTACGTGTGGCGGTCAAAAGGTTAAATGCACGAAAGAGGATTCCAAATTCGCAGTAACTTAGCTACCTAACTTGAAATATTCAACCCCCCAAATCGCCTCCAGTTCCAATGAAACTAACAATATTTTCGGTAGTTCTTGAAATAAGCGGATGTGACAAACAGGTACTACGAATTCGCACCATAAGGAAGGGATCCTTTTCTACCATTTCGGTAAGGGGGACCCTAAACTGAATTCATCAGTGAACCAATCCAACGATGTTGGATTTCGTATCTTTCACTTGCGATTTAAATGAAATGATCGAAAAATGAAATATAAGGAACAGATAAACGTTCATTTCTATGTAATTTTGTCGGAATCGTGTGAACGTGGAATGAAACTAAGAATATTCACTTCAGCAGTCGTGGGCTAGTGGTATCTGCATCGAGTCCAGACTTACGAGTTTGTAGGTCGGGAGTTCGAACCCAGACAGCGTTTTATTTGGTTTATTTAATTTCATCACCACTGCTCTCAACACGGTGATAGAAAACATCGTGATGAAACCGGCATGTACTAGAACCAAAAAACTCTTAAGACATGTGACATCCACCAGGCCTGTGCCCCAGCAGTAGGAACATAGGCTGGTTATACTTACTTTGCTATTCTGGTACTTGACAGAGAACGTACACACGAGCTCGTAAATACTACTATTACATAAAACTTACAGGCTGATATATCTTAGCGCCCATCTGTAAACATTAGTGTAGAAATAAGCTGACATCGGGTCCAAATGTGGATAAGTACGTGCACTGGATAAACCAGCAGCATAGCCTATGACAGCCATACCAGCTTTAAACCCATCGATCAGTACACATGTACCTTCTCTAATGTTTTCTTTATTCCGCAATGCAACTATCATATTGAACTCTGAAAAAAAATGTTTGTCATGTAAATGTGTAAACATGAAAAGTACTGCCTTCGCCCGGAAAATACTAACTTCACCTAAAACTTCTCATTGTAGCGAGGGGCTTCGACTGTTGTATAGTTAAGGACGAGAGGTTAATTCAATTCCATAGTCACATTCTATAGTCTATACTTAAACAAACGGATTTCAAAAGAGACATTAGTCAAAAACAGTGTCTTATCATTACACTTATGAACATAAATTTCTTACCGGTTGTAGGAATAGCTAAATCGAGACCCAAGCGTGGCTTCCAAAAAAATGTGCCTGGTATTGAACCCTGAAATCAATAATTTTGGTTTAAAAAATACGTTTTAATAGACAGCAAAGGTTTAGCCAAACTAACACGTCCAATCTGAATGCACGCGGGCCGTGGCCGCGATCAACTGGCGTGCATAAGACATTCACACACGTAGGCGGCGCCATGAAGTACAGTCAGTACAAAAACCTCGGAATTAGATGACTCGCCGGCAGTGTTGGCAACTTAGCACTTTCGGTGCCAGCAGCTAGATCTAGCACTTTTTTCGTTAGTCTAACAGTGAAATCTGACATTTAGCACCTAGCACTAAATAGAAAAATACTGATTATTGTTCGATTACTGCAAAACAAAACGCAGTTACACGAGCAGTTACCAAACTTTTTGGCTTCATAGTTTGCTACACTTTGTCTGACAAAGTGTGACGTGGTAATATAAAGCTATATTTAGCGTCTTGCTTATTGCTTTATAATTTTTAAATCAAATCAAATCACTTGTATTTGTTAACACAGGTACAGAAATACAGGTCTTGAGTTTGGTGAACAGAACGCTATGTTATGCCAGGAGGCGTACAAATATGGTGTGCATCTAGCTCAATATTACGAATTTAAACAAAATAAAAAAAAATTTTTGAAAATCATGCCTAATTAAAATTTCAAAATAAATTATAACAATTACATAATATTATTTAAAAAAATTGAGTGTTGTCACATTTAAATGAGGAATTATTTAGTAATAAATGTCTAAAAAAAATAGAATCTAAGTACTAAGTCAGAATAATTGAAAATGTCAAAAATTATTAAATGTCAATATTAGTAATAAATTCCAACCCTAAATTAATTCATCATTTAAGTTTTTTTTTTATGACATAGAAACAGCATTAAATTGAGCCATCATTGAAAAATTCATCCAGTGCCTTTTTTAATTTTATTAATGGCATATTTTTAATGGCATCCGGTATTTTATTATATATTTTTGGAGCGCTGCCGTTCGTATTAACTATCACGACATAATATGCGTAATAAATACATTATAGAATACGAAAGATTAAGTTTTTAGTGCTTAGTGAGCTATAAAAACTACGAAAATGGACATTCCTGTAAGCAAAAAAGTGAGTTACGTTCAAAGTTACAGAAAAGAGTGGGAGAACGATGCGAAATACAAAACCAAATTAAACGTCCGAATTGAGAACCTCCTCTTTATTTGAAGTCGGTTAAAAAGTGGCTTAGACCTGTTCTTGGGTTTAGTTCAAAAGCAATGTCTGAGTTTTGTAAAAAAGAATTGGACGCAAAAATATTTTAAACTAGCACTTAGCCCGCGACTTCGTCCGCGTGTATTTCGTACCTACTTTCCTCTAAAAATTTCGAAAATGTATGTTCATGATTTTTATCATTTAAGTATTTAGATTTATAAGTATTCGGGCCAATTTTTAAGTTTGTAGATCATAGGATTCAGATTTTTCAAATAAACTGGATCCTTGGTTTTCATCCCTATGGGGGTGGATTTTTGAATTACTTGACTCGAAGATTATTTATACCATTTTCGAGTTAATCAAGCCACGTCGTAAAATCCTCCCCTGTAAAATTAACTACCCCTTTTCACCCCGTTAAGGGTACATTTTCGAAAAACCCTGGTACACGTTATTCTCTATTTTTGGTCTTAAGTATAAATACTGAGTTTCGAGTAAATCAAACCGCGCGTTAAGTTTCTTCCATACAAATTTTGACACCCCCCAATCCCCCTTTAGTGGTTAGTTTAGAAAAACAAAAATGCCTAACTTCATAATTTACTTAGATAAGTATTCGTGCCTAGTTTCAAGTTTATTAACTCAAGGAATAAGATCTTTCATACAAACGAAATCCCCCCATTTCACCCCCTTAAAGGTTGAATTTCCAAAAACCTCTTCTTAGTGCTCCCCTACATTATAAAAGGAAGCCGTGTGCAAAATTTCACATTCCTAGACCCAGTTGTTACGGCTGTGCGTTGATATGTCAGTCACTCAGTCAGTTTCTTCTTTTATATATAAATATAAAGAGTGCTAAATTTGAAGGACCATCAATCTTCTATATTATAGAAGATTGATGATCCTTCAAATTTAGCACTCTTTTTGGATGTAATATAGAAATCTAGCACTTTTGAAGTTACATGTAGCACCTAACCGTAGTGTCGAGTTGGCAACCCTGCTCACCGGCAGTAAAAGTGGCTCAAGCGCTAAACGCAAAGGGCATCATTCATTTCGTACCCAAAAATTAAAGTATGTAAATATAAAAATATGAAAGCAAATAGCAGCCGACGGGTTAATTGTAGACTTTCGCTGTAATAGTAAAAAATGCTCAAGATGTTATTTCCCGTAAGAAAAAAGTACTTGTTTCTGGCTTCAATATTTGGGAATAAAATTTTCGACACTTGAATGGTGTCCTTTGTGATGAAACTATTATTAAAAGAAAGTATTATTTATGATTTTTTTATGAGTATAGATGCCAAGTAGCTTCTCCACTTACTCGTAGTTGGTGTAAGTGCATTATTTCACACTATTTAAAAATTGACTTGTTTAAAAAATATAAAAAGCTAAAAGTCTAAAACCTTGTCATCTATATTACAAAAGAAAGAATTGAGAGGGGTTGAATCTTTTAAAGAGGGGTGGGTAGCTAAGTCAAGTTCGGGGTCTTAAAGGGTTCTTGTAGTTCATTTCTCGTCCGGCTTTCTGGGAGACTTTAAAAAGTAATAACCGACGACCAAAAAATAGGTACCTACGATATTTACGAGTACATACTCATACACTCACAACAATTTGTCGGGAATAAACGTAAACAAGACTGAAAAGTGACTAGATCAATCGTTGCATATTGCATTATAGTGTTCCGTTCTCTATCTCCGAAGACCCTAAAAAAACCGGTTTCGTTATCCTAAAATAATAAATGGCCAATTAACTGCGATCAACTTGGATGTTACGCTCGCCGGCTGCTGCTATGGCACTGCTCGCTTCACTCGCTCGGTTTGCGCGCGGTTGGTTACAGGTCTAACGTTACCTGACCCATTTGTTCGGGGTGCCCAATAAAAATCGGTTATATTAATATAATATAATATTGGGTTATTGGAAATTAGACCGGAATCTTATAAGGGGTGACGGGGGAGGTCATTTGCAACAATATTGACCCCAAAAGTAATTTAACCTCCCCGTCAAGCAAAAGACTTGTAGATCGTAATTCTTTCTTTTGTCTTTGTTGTGTGGATTAATGGCGTTAAGTTCATCAATGTACCGTTAACTTTAATGGGTAACATTTTTAAATTTTAAGTGGTTATTGCAGGGAAAACCATCAGGGTCCAATTTCAAAAGAGGCAAGACCTAGTAGACCTGGCTACCATCTTCCTCTAAACAGATGCAACGCATTCGAATATTGAGGAAGCTGGCGAAGACTGTCTGGTAGCTCTTTACGGAGGCGTTGCAGGTACACAGACACTCAACGACCTGAGGTTCCAGTTGTTTGTGAAGACAGCGGCAAGTGCAAAAGTGAATCTGCCACGTTTGCCCCTACTACCGAGGCTTCCTTTTTCCATGCGTTTCGCACCGACCACCAAGTGCAAAAGTGGCTGGGGGTAGAAAAGGATCCCACCGAGTGGGGTTGGTAAATCAGCTCCCGCGGCCTAATCCCGATCACAACAACACAGAGCGAACTCCTGCACAGCTTCTAAAAATGATAGCCTGCAAATGCAAAAAGGGATGTAGAGGGGCATGTAGTTGTTTACAAGCTGGGCTGAAATGATCGGCTCTTTGTTTGAATTGCGGAGGAAAGTCGTGTAATAACGTCGCGTTGATTTCTGCTAACGAAGACAGCGATGATTTAGAGGAAGATGAAGAAGGACTTCTTCCTCAGAATGATGAAGAAAGACACTATGAGGAAGAAGAACACCAGTGCGTCCTTTTTCAACTTCCTCAAAATGAAAACCATCCTGATGAAAGGGGATCCCAACAAAAGAAGAAACGATTAAGAACAGTTCTTAGTCAATCGCCGTTTTTAGGGTTCCATTGCCAAATGGCAAAAAACGGAACCCTTATAGATTCGTCATGTCTGTCTGTCTGTCCGTCCGTATGTCACAGCCACTTTTCTCCGAAACTATAAGAACTATACTGTTGAAACTTGGTAAGTAGATGTATTCTGTGAACCGCATTATGATTTTCACACAAAAATAGAAAAAAAAACCAATAAATTTTGGGGTTCCCCATACTTAGAACTAAAACTAAAAAAATTTTTTTTCGTCGTACCCATTCGTGTGGGGTATCTATGGATAGGTCTTCAAAAATGATATTGAGGTTTCTAATATCATTTTTTTCTAAACTGAATAGTTTTTTCGGTGGAAGTTTACATTGCCATGTAAACTTCCACCGAAAATTGGTTTGGACGAGATCTAGTAAGTAGTTTTTTTTAATACGTCATAAATCTTAAACCGCAATTTACCTTTTATCATCAACTCAAATATAAAAATAATAAAAAAACATTTAATTTCATAAACATAAATCTTATGCATAAACCTGGATGTTACGGAACCCTCGGTGTGCGAGTCCGACTCGCTCTTGCCCGGTTTTTTTTTCGGTTAGTCATCATTGATTTTATGTTTTGCCTAGAACTTAGATGCCAAATCAAACTTCGCGAGATTATTGCAAAAGACCTCCCTCCACCACTATTTAAGACATTCTTGTCTAATTTCCAATAACCCAATATATACGTTGCCCAATATATGCGCTGCCAATGCGGTGAAGGTGTCGACTGCCTCGGACACCATGGCTTATCCTGCAGTAAAAGCGCATGCCCAATTTCACGGCATGCCAGCATCAATGACATCCTCCGTCATACTCTTGTCATCGCCGGGTTGCCAGCTGTTTTAGAACCCAATGGCTTGGTACGCGACGATGGGAAGAGACCAGACGGAATGACCGTAATGCCTTGGAAGGTTAGTTGGCCTTTGGTGTAGGGTGCAACGTGTATCAACACCCTTGAGGCAATCCCATCTTCCAAGCACGGTGAGCTGTGCTGGGGCGGCTGCTGCAGGTGCGGAAAACTTCAAATGGCGCAAATACTCCAATCTCTTTGGATCTTATATGTTAGAGCCGTTTGTGGTTGAAACACTAGGGCCGTGAGACCTGAGTGCCCACTTAGTATTTCGAGAAATGTCTCGAAATACTAAGTGGGCACTCAGGTCTTGGCAATGGCCAAGCGGTTGGTCGACTCTTCACGTGACCAAAGGGCTGGCCTATTTTTTGGCCAAAGAATCAGCATTGCCAAACAACGTGGCAATGCTGCCAGTCTTTTGGGCACGTTTCATATTGACAGTGATGCGGATGAATTTTTTGAAGTCCTTTGATTATTTCCCCTCCTTTTTATATACTTGTACATATTATTATTTTAATTTTAAAATTATGTTTTCACGAATAAAAAATATACAATTTAGTCTTTTGTCTGTATAACCCATTTTACCTTATTTTCGTTTTTTTGTGGTTGTGAGTGAACTGCTAGTCCCACAGACTTCGTTTTGGGCTCTAATAAAAGCTAAATAAATGTACTACAAAACATTTTCAGTAACCTTTCTTCGTAGGGCAAGTGGTTTTGCCAATATTTTGCGAAATAAGTGAGTAAAACTTGAAAATTTCAATTTTCGAGAAAAATTTGTCATTTTCAAAGTGCCTGTGGGGTCAATAAAGCTGCAATTGAGCTCGAATTATAGGCCATTTAATAGTTTATAAATGTAGAAAACATCGTTCGCACAATTGCATAGTTTTGGCCCTGGAGAGCAAATAGTGAAAAAATTCCCAAAATTTCGAAGTTTTTCTCAGTTTCCACGGGTTTTCCGAAGTTATAAATTTGAATTCACACTACCCTAACAGACCCATACAACATACCAAAAATGCAGAACTACATCATGCGAATTTAGCCTCTTTTTTTGTCTTTATCCGACGGCCTTGTTCTGCACAAATAGGACGTTCTGCTAATAGGACAAACTACTTGTAGGACGATTTGCTAATAGGATATTTTGCTAAAGCGTCGTTTTGATTATAGATCGTTTTGCTATTAAGAATTTTTGATATAGAAACTGTTAGATAGTAAAGATTGTAAATATATTTTATGGTGTGGTGTGGTGTGGTGTGTGTGGTGTGGGTGTTGTATGGTGTGTGTGTGTGTTCTTTCATATTATGATATTCAAATTACCCAAGTTAACCTAGTTACCAAACTTTTAAATTTTTGTACCCCTCATTTCGGATCCAGTTGCAATTAAAAGAAGTTACAATATTTTTTAAATTATTTCACTAGCTGGACAGTTGAATGAAATTTCAATGCTCAAGTAAGGTGGAAAATGAACTCTCCAAGTAAAACTAGATTGAGAAAATGATCTCCTGCCCGCATTATCAACTCTAAAAATAGAGCCTCTCTCGATTTTGAAAAGAAAAAGTTGTGAAAATTTTATCCAGATCCGTTTAGCCGTTAAAGCTTGATTGACTGACAAAAATCCTAACTCGTAAACATACAGTTTCACATTAACAATATTCAAGTGAAGTGTTTGTAGAATTTATCACTTAAAATTACTCGAGCATTTTGCTTCTCAGGCTGCGCTAGCCCTAAGGGCCTAATGCACACGACGTTTTTTTTACGCAACTATGATGCACTTATTTGCGCTGCAAATGCAACTTGCTCTTTCAAAGCAGCGCGTTGCATGGATCTCGTGTATAATATCGCCGTGTGCATTAGGCCCTAAAGAATGCTGTGCCCGCACGGAACAGAATTAATAAGTATGTGGTAAAAGTCCGTATTATTCAAAGTCCACTTACCTTTGCCATTGGAATAAAATATATGAACGCAACGTAAATAAACTTCGTATTCATTTTGTTAATCTTAAAACAAGAACAATACATCTTTGCTAAACGAGATATCACACGATTCTGTCTATTTGCGCTATGAAAATGTTTAACCAAATTTTGTTATGATGACAATAAATTCCTACCGATCGATGGAAGTTGCTTGCAAACACTGTATCCCTGTTTCTGTTTTGGTGAATCGTGCTATGCAAATGCTGAATATTCGGTATTACGGGGTTCCGTAGTGAAAGTTAAACTACGTATGTAATTATTGGCAGGCGAGCCCGGAGGGCTTTTCAGCGAGCATATTCAGGCCGAAAATTTGATGATAGGAGCCCTGCGTCCTGAACATATATACAACTTTTTTGAAAATCTACCCATAACTAGGTGAAAAACGGTAATCAAGTTTTTAGGGGAAGATTTTACTGATTGATTCGATTAAACCGACACAGGTATATGTATAATCTTAGTTATTCAAACTATGGAAACGTACTAAACTATCTTTCAATAGGTGTTGTTTTACCAAAAATCAAACACCTCATCATCTGCCTAGCCTTTTCTCAACCATGTTGAGGTCGGCTTCCAGTCTAACCGGACGCAGCTGAAAACCAGTATTTTACATGTAGCGACTGCCTATGTGACCTCCACAACCCGGTTACTGAGTGATACTCGTACGATACCCCTTGGTAAGACTGGTTGTCCGACTTTCGGGCTACTGACGACCCGTAACGACTGTCAAAGTTCCACGAATGACAGCCGGGACCAACGGCTTAACGTGTTTTGTATGGGAAGATGGTCACCCATCCACGGACCAAACGCGGCAAACGTAGTTTAACCTGATCGATCGACCAGTGCGGGTGTTATTACTTAGCCAGAAAAATTAAACGCCTTTTGTGGTGGAAAGAAGGAGTTACAGTTTGTATGCACATTCTCATTCCTTCTGTTCAGAAACCTGAAACTTGGCATAAATGCTTATCTATACTATTAAAATACTTATTTACTTCAATTTTCAAGATAATATTTACATAATTTAAAGTCTAACAGTCTTGAAATAATAATATGTGCTAGAGACCGTTTTCAGAGGCCCATTTTTGAGTAAATTGTGTAAAATGAGTGTAGTACGAGACAGTTTTAGTTCTTCCATGAAAGATTTCCATGTTTTTTTAACTGATTTTGATTTACTTTTTCATTATAGCAATTGCTAGCGTGGTTACCATAGGCATGGGATTGATATCGCAACAGGACTAGGTTTTTGAGATGTGCTTTATGGACTTAACAATGACGTTTCACATTGACATTATTTTATTATCAGTCAAAGTTTTCGGTGTCCTAATGTGTATTTTATATCCAAAGTTAGCTTACGTAATTTTTAAAATCGTAATTGTGATTTCGGCACTCTATTTAGTTTAATTTGGAGATTGTTTTTTTTGTACCCACAGATCAGTGTTGCCAACCCATACGATAATTATGGGGGCGTACGATAATTTAATATATATAATAATGGTACGATGTACGATAGCGAATGTCTAACGTACGATAATTTTGAGTATTGAAGAAAAAAAAGGTCCATTAACAAAACGTATTTGTCAGACAAAATTAAACGCTAATAAAAAATCAACAAACCGTCAATAAACAACAAGTATAAGTTAGTCGCAGTAACTGTTTCTCTGTCTATCAAAGTACTCTGTGGTTTTTCTCTTTCCTTTCCCTTACATTTCTTTCACTTGCGTTTCCAAACTCCGCGTTTTAACCTGTATTCCTATAAAAAGTAAATAACTACTCCTGTGATACGTGATACATTACGTCTGTGGTTGTGTGTGTACTGTTTGGCGGCGATTTGTTTATAAACTTTGTTGTATTCGGTAAGTAGATAATTTTTGCATTAAGTTCTTGCAATTCAAAGCTTGATGGTAAAAATTTAGTATCCGGGGGCACGAAAACGAGGTGGTGGGAGGGGGGAGTCCCCCCTTCGCCCTGGTACCACTCCCATGAAACGAGGACGCACCATTCTTGAGAAAAACAAATTATTGTAACCTAACCTCAAAACACTTGTTTTCAATACAATGTTGCTTCTGCACGTCTCCGGCGCTGCGGGAAGTGCAGCCCCTTCGCCCTTACGTAACAAAGCATAGGCACCCGTGCGAGCCGTAGCGGCTGAGGCTGGTAAGCCGAAGCTGCGGAGGTGAGCCAGGGAGAACGGGGGACCCCCCTCCCCCTCCACCCCCCACCACCTCGTTTTCGTGCCCCCGGATACTAAATTTTTACCGATTATAGTGTTTTGAGGTTAGGTTACAAATATCTGTTTTTCTCAAAAATGGTGCGTTACCTTTTCACGGGAATGGTACCGGGGGAGAGGGGGGACACCCCTCTCTCCCCCCTCCCCCTCCCACCCCCATCCGCCTGCCAAACGATACTAAAGATTACCCGCAAAGGCTTTAAAAAATAGAAATAGAACTACAATTTTTTTATGTTGCAGGGCTTCTTTTAATTACGATTTTTATTTGTTTCTATTGCTATTAATTACCCATAACGCCTGAGAAGTATCACCTGTTAATTAAAAAATGTCCTGTGAACACCGAGCTTCGTGATTTTTATGAATTATTTGAACTGGGTTCATTCTGGGGGGACTCGAGTTCCAACCCAACATCTACAGACCTGTCTGAAAGAGGACTTTTGGCCGAAAGGTGTCGTATATCGACGTTTCCGAGGACGGTTACGCGACACCACGCAGCGAAACACGACGCCGACAATGTTATGTGTAGGTATAGTTCATAGTTTTAAGGTTTTTTAATATGTATTAGTTTATTATTTTGTAAGATTATTTTGTGTATTTTATCTATGGGCCTTAGTTGCCTGATAATAAAATGATTATTATTTGAATTTATGTATCTCGGAACCTTTATATATTTGGGGGCCCGGTCCTTTGGAAGGCGTACGAGGGGCCGCAGCCAACTCGCAGAGGCCCCTTAGGAAATTTTAATCAAATGCGGCACCAACCGACGATTATCCCTGTATGCGCTATGCAAGTACACCCAAGGATAACCCCCGGTTGGTGTAGGACTATTGCAGGATAAGGAAATATAAAAAGTTGGACTATGGGTTTGGGTGGCTAAAGTGGACTGGTTACCAAGAACTATGGAATAACTATGACCCCTGCCTGATCAATGTTTTATATATACACGGATAAAATGGCAGGGGGTGACTTGCACACTCAATAATGGGCCCCCGGAAACGGTCGCTAGCACATAGTGACGTAGCAACAAAGGGGCAACATGTCCTGAGGTGCTTATGAGGAGTGGAGAGGTATTCCACGGCTATCAGGACAATCCCGGAAGTACGGTCAAGATCCCTACCAGCGTCTTACTGGAATACTTCCTTTCTCCGAGCACGTTTGCTCTTGCGAATCTCCACTCAAGCCGGCCAATAAAGGCAAGAATGAGGTGGGAGCTCTGTTCCTCGTCATTGTTCACTCCAGCCGGCCAGTAAAGGCAAGCCAGAGGTGAGGAACAAGACTTCTCCCTGAAGATAGGGTCCGTGGGGTCGCTACTGCCCAACAGCTCGCCACATGCTGCCCTGTGGATTTCTGGTCTCTTGGTCTGGCTCCTCACCTTAGACCTGTTCCAGCAAAGTAAACTCTTCCGGCATAGGCCTAGAGTTCGGAGCCTTGCCTTTTACGACATCCACGGGAAGCAAGGGGTGGTGCAATTCTTTAAGTCCGGCACCACACAGACCAGTGTTTCAGTGCAAGTGCTTTAGGCACTTGGTCCATACTAATAGACAAGTCGCAGTTAATAATATTGTCATCAGGAATGTCACTAGTTTGCGTGGACTTGTCACAGGCAGTAATAACAACGTCGCCAGGTATGTTACCAGTTTGAGTTGATTGGTCAGATTTTAGCTTAGTGAGAATTCGATTTTGCTCATTAAATGTCACAAATTTAGCTTTGTAATCAATATGTAATTTTTAGTGGGTCAGTTTGTAATTAATCTAAGTTACAATAGCCTAATGTCAACTACTCATCACCTTTTACAAAATATTGCTTTTCCCGATGCAGGGACGTTAATTGTTGAGGAGTTCTCCTAGTAAGAACCAGGAGAACTGGAGCTGATTGAGAAGTCACCATCAGCTCCACTTCAAAATACGCACTGTAACGAGCATAAATGCTTAGTAACCACAATAAAGTACCTAATCGAATCGCAATCCGTGAAATACTTATTATTGTGTAGTTCCGATGGCCATCAGTAGTCTTCATCATCAGTTCCACTTCACCAAGTGGTGCTTTCCGAGAGCAAATGCACGAGTTACTATAAAAAATACTCAAATTGTTATAGGTGTGCCTATAAAATTTGAGGGTTCCTCGATTTCCATGGGATTCCCTCATCAGATTCCGACTTGGTGACAATGGGACCACCTCGAGACCATACCCTTTCAAACAAAAAATAAATTTTTGGAATCGGTCCAGCCATATTCGAGTAATCGGGGAACAAACATAAAAAAAAGGTTACGACGAATTGAGAACCTCCTCCTTTTTGAAGTCGGTTAAAAATGGAACTGAAAAGCAAAAAAAAATTACAAAAAATTAAACCGTCTAAGTTAGTTACTCAAGTTATTTAGGAGCTCAGTTTGTCTAAAAAGTTATTTTTTTATTTTCCGCTTTTCAGTTTCTGTTTTCGTTGGTGTTATTCTTTTACTGTGAGTCGTTTCTCAAAGTCGTCCTTATATTTCAATCACCGCCATCTGCCGTAAAGTATTAGAATTACTGTTTATCAAATAGTTACTTTCACTGGCTTAAAGGTGGCGCTTAAGCAATATGTGGCGGCTAGGAAGTCCTTTTTCATAAGTGGCATAATTAACGCAAGACCTCATAATACCTCAATTAGAGTATTGAGTTAAAAGCATAATACAATGAACAAAACTTTTTTTTTTAAACCTAACTTTTAATATAGAAAACAACGTGTTGACCCTAGCATTACTTGTGTGTTTACAATTGAGTCTTATTGCCTTGTAATAAGATAAAATTTTCTTTGGCTAAATCGGCGGTCAGTGTGGCAAAATATATATTTTTTGAATACCTTCCAAGTTACTGAAATCGATTTAGTAGTTAATTATGAACAAACTACTTTCAGGACTTGCGTTTTTTTCTGTTACCATCTTGTATAATAACGTAATGTTTAATAATGTACGCACACAAAGTTACTTTATCTTTTTTCTTTTATAAATTTAAAAATCCAGATAGGTATGAGTTCTAGGACAATGACTGTTATATAAGTAGGAAATGTATTTGTGTTACTAGCTAGTCTTAAGTACTTTAAATTGTAATCTGTGGAGAATGTAGTGGGCAGCATAATTGTTTTAAATGTTATACTTAAGATTTTATGACTGTTTCTTATTGTGCCACTGTTTGTTTCTCCTTAAATAAATAAATAAGTTTGTACTTTGCAAGAATCATTTTTATAATTTTAACCGTATTGTTCGGAAGCGCCCCCGAAAGGACACGAACACACGGACATCCTCGACTCGGTAGCAGGTACCAGTGGACCCGAGTTAGTAATTTAATTATGAAAATATTTATGTTTTTGTCGTCCAAAAGAACAAAAATGTTTCTGCTGGTAATGAGAAACAAACAACTTATATTTTAGTATTCGAATCCGCTGTTAAGTGTAATGTGCAAAGTACACGCAACAGAGTGTGCCTAAGGCCGCGTCCTAACAAAGCGATCGTGGCACGAGTACGCGATCGTTACGCTCGTTAACATGAACTACAAGTCGCGAAACAAACCCTGCGTCCTAACCAAAGCAAATAGGTCGCGCGAATACAGGACTATACAACTGCCGCACTCAGAGACGTTACTTAAAATAACTTGCGTTAATGATTGATGAATGACGCCTCTGAGATATAATTGAAAGCATCTATTCAGTAAAGTGCAGATCCTGGATTTTTTTCGAGATGCAAATTGACGTCTTCTAGATAGAAGACATCTGTTTCGAAATAAAAAATCGGTCGGTCGTTAAAGTATTCACTTGATTCCGAATACTTTTACCTACGCTGTACGCCAGTACGCTGAAATCTTGTGACATTACTTGTTATAAACCAGTAACCCAGCAATGCTAGTACCTTAATACAGGACAATGAATCCTAGATCTGAAAAAATATTTCGCATGCGATTTTATTTTATCTTATGTAACACCTGGGCCCTTATGCACTAACATAAAATTAAATATAACATAATCAACCTACAATATTCCCATTGCTGGGATACGGGCCTCCTCTCTATGAAAGAGAGTGGGCCATAATCTACCACGCGGGCTCAGTGCGGGTTGGAGGATGTCACATGTCTACGAATTTAAGGTTCTAAGACATGCCGGTTTCCTCACAATGTTTTTCTTCACCGTTTTGAGAACAGTGGTGATTAAATTATTTACACAAAGACAACTCGACAACCCGACTCTCAACTCTTCGACTCGGTAAGCCGGGGCCGATACCTCTGTTTTATTCACTATGACTACTTAACTTGATTCCTTGCTTCGAAACCACGTCAATCTATTAACGATTCAACGTATTCTCTTTGACACAATGAACGAAACCTCGTAAAATAAACGCGAAGTTAGCGTGGTTTGAACTGTCAAAGTACGGTTGACATTTCGATTCCTTGCCGTTACACTTAATTTATGCCACGATAATGACGTGGGTTGCTCGTGGTGAGATTACGCGAGGAATAATAATTACCATACAGAATTGGGGCCCTGGCGTCCTTCTGTGTCGTTTGCCCTTGACCCGTTTATTTGTAACATATGTATGAACGAGAATATATGTCTGTATGAAGTTCAGTTCAGTATGAGCGTTACGGTGGCCAAAGTGGTTAGCACTGTGCCTCGCATGGCGAACGTTCGGGTTCGAGTCTCACATCAAACATGAAAAATATTTTTCCGCGGCAAATCGCTGCGGAGCGGACGGATCTCCGGCGCGATCTCATGGCGGCATAGAAAGAGCGACTGTCGCAACCCAGTGCAGGGCACGCCGCGATAGCGGCGATAAGACCCCTCTTTGAGGAGTGGCTAGAGAGGCGCCACGGCGCCCTCACCTACCGCCTGACGCAGGTCCTCACCGGACACGGAAGTTTCGGGAGGTTCCTGCACATTATCAGGCGGGAGGAAACGCCCGGGTGTCACCATTGCCAGGATCGCCCAGAGGACACGGTGGAGCACACGGTGGAGGTCTGCCCCGCTTGGGCGGAGCACCGCCGTGTCCTCGTAGAGGCGATCGGCAGCGACGGCGACCTCTCGCGTCCGGCCCTGGTGCAAGCCATGGTCCGGGGCGAGAGGGAGTGGGAGGCAGTCACCTCCTTCTGCAAAGCAGTCATGCTAGCGAAGGAGGTGGCGGGACGGTTCAGGGAGAGAGCCTCCCGTCTCAGCCGCCGCGGGGGACGCCCCAGGCGTCGGGAGCCGCCCCAGGCGTCGGGAGCCGCGTGACGACTCCCGGCCACCGTAGGCGCGGGCCTGCGGGCGGAGAGTAATGGGTAGCTCACCGTCCGATCAGGACCAGGCCCGTGCCGGACGGCGCGTACGTGTTCCACGCGCGCCTCAAAGAGATGTCAGCATCGAGGAGGGGCCCCTTAGGGCCGAAGCCTGCCGGGTCAGCGGGATTGTCCGAAAGGGTTACCGCTGGCCCGGAACATAAAGGGCTAAGGAAGGAACACGGGTGGGTTTTAGTCGGTAAGAGTCTGACACTCCCTTCCGCTCCACCCAGAGCGGGAGGAGTCATTTGATGATTTCCCATCCGCAAAAAAAAAAAAAAAAAAAGCAGTTCAGTATTAATAATCGTAATGTCAACTCGTGAATCGAAGTAACAAGTGAATGTGTTAATAATTCGTATCGATTGGAAAACAGTCAAACAACCTTTCAACAGCACTGGCATTTATTATTCATATCAACATTACTCAGGTCGCTTTTGTGTTAGTCTACCTGAAGCGGTTTTGTTTGCAGTCGTGAAAAATTGAAATCATTCTACGAGGTATAATAAGACTGGTTTGGTTTTTCCACAAAACTATTTGTCTAAGATTGTATGTGGAAATCAAGTACTTTCATAATAAGCTTATATTATTCCCACTGCTGGGACACAGGCCTCTTCTCTGTGAGTGGGATTGGGCCGTAATCCACCACACGGGCCTAGTGCGGGCTGTGGATGTCTCCTGTTTTTGAATTTTTAGTTCAAGGACATGCCGGTTTGCTGACGATGTTTCCCCTCACGGTTTGAGAGTAGACATTGTAACGTGCCTGTCTGGGTTCGAACCAATGCCTACAATTCGTAAGTTACGGCCGTTTTTACTGGGCCACCACTGCTCTTAGCTTTAGTTTCATTAATTAAACTCCACAAAAGCGAGTGCATTTCCAACACACTATTTCAATGTAGCTATGCCGCAAAAAATCATAATTCACGAAAGATTTTCACCTAGATTAATTTAATTTACGACTACGTCTTATCAACTTGTTGACGTGGACAATATTAACATTTTAGTAACTTTGCTTTCGTCAGGCATTTCAAAAAATATTTCAGATGTCACTGTGGAGCTGTTTCTGATACGAAGGTACTTAATTAATTTGTATAATTACTTGTGACTATACAAATTTACAACGTTATTTTTAGTATATGCGAAACCTGAATATAGTTTGTTCAGAATAAGTAACTGAATCGATTCCAATAATTTTATCCCATTTTGTCAACGAAATTTATTTTGCGGCAATGGAGAATCAAGGGGTTTTAGATGCCTCAAAAGGTGATAGCCTGATCCGGGGATACCGCACGATCTCGGGCGAGGCGGCAAGCCTCCTTGCTGGACTGCCGCTATGGGATCTGGAGGCGATACTCCTCACGCGCTTGTCTGAGTGGTGCACTACACCGGGGGGAAACTCCGTTTCCACGGCAAATCGCGTCGGAGCGGACGGACCTCCGGCGCGATTTTATGGTTGTATGGAAAAAGCGACTCGCAACCCAGCGCAGGGCACGCCAGGATAGTGGCGATAAGACCCCTCTTTTAGGAGTGGCTAGAGGCGTCACGGCGTCCTCGCCCGACGCAGGTCCTCATCGGATACGGATTTTTCGGGAGGTTCCTGCACATCATCAGGCGGGAGGAAACGCCCGGGTGTCACCATTGCGAGGATCGCCCAGAGGACACGCGCCCGGGGCGACCTCTTACGTCCGGCCCTGTTTCAAGCCATGGTCCGGAGCGAGAGGGAGTCGGAGGCAGTCACTTCCTTCTGCGAAGCAGTCATACTAGCGAAGGAGATGGCGGGATGGTTGAGGGACAGAGCCTCACATCCCAGCTGCCGCGGGAGACGCTCCGGGCGTTGGGAGTCACGTGACGACTACGGCCGCCGCGGGAGACGCTCCGGCCTGCGGACGGAGTGTAATGGGTAGCTCACCGTCCGATCAGGACCAGGCCCGTACCGGACGGCGCGTACGTGTTCGACGCGCGCCTCCGCCAGCCGCCAGAGATGTCAGCACTAGTGAAGGGGCCCGTTAGAGCCGAAGCCTGCCGGGTCAGCGGGATTGTCCGAAAGGGTTACCAACCGGAACATAAAGGACTAAGGAAGGAACACAGGGGTTTTAGTCAGTAACAGTCTGACACTCCCTTCCGTTTCACCCAGAGCGGGAGGAGTCATTTGATGATTTCCCAACATCAAAAAAGGGGTTTTTGATTGTTTTAAGGAGTTTTTGTATTTTTTTTAAACAAGAATTGTAATTTTTTTAGCTGACTGTATCATTTTACAAAATCTGTGAATACAGTTAGCAATCACTCAAACATTATAGGACAGCCTCTTAAGGACGGTTTTCTGCAGCTCCAGCGGCTAAGGTCCCTGAAAACCTGTAAATTCTAAAAGTATATTTTCTTAAAATTTTATGCCCAAGGGTATAGATGAAGCATCGCTACACAAATATCAAAACCGTATCGTTAATGGTCCATAGACCACTTCCCTAACAAATTCGCCCAGTCTCCTTTGTGCGATCTACCATATTTGGGCATTCAATATTGAACTGCTTGGATTTCTCTAAATTGGCTTCTATCCTATTATATATTTTTCCCTGGTGTCACTTTTAGCATTATAATCCCGCATAAAAGAACAATCAAACAAGTTATTAATTGTTTCAGATATCAAATAGTTGCCGGAAAGAAGAGATTGACGTCTTGTTGACTAATCAACAAAACGTCTCTAAAAGCTATTCACAAATCAGATGATCTGAAGACCAATTCTCGTAATTTAAAACGTTCAAAATCTAGTCACAGTCTCATCTCGGCGACAAACAAATGTCAAAAATCTGTCAAAATGTAGGGAAATTAGAGGTATTTTTTGACAGATTGAGACTGAGATCAGACTGTGAAATTACGAGAATCGCCCCTCTGATTTGTGAATAGCTTTTAGAGAGTTCTTTGATAACATTCAAGTTTGATTGAATTTGACTAACGAACCATTTCCAATATTTTTGAATTGCCATGCAGCGCATGTCACATCTGTGACGCTTGACTGGTACGGTATTAAGGGTGGCAGCTGGATTCTGACTCTGGCTAGCTCCTTTCTTGTTTGATTATTCTCTTGCCAATCTATAAATGCTCCGCGATAAACGAATGTTATGGCGGAAGTAGGCTACTACTATTAATATTATAAATTGAAATGTACATCAGTACTAGAAACTTTCATTAAACATACCAAGTTAAACAATGTTCAGGATGAATAGTAAGTTATTTGTAGGGAAATAAGTGCCGATTGTGACATTAAGAAAAATCGTGCTGTCGAGTAACAACCGATTTAAGACAATAATAATATAATAGCCATTATTATTTACGGGCAGGGACACAATAGCGCTGCGGCGGCGGCAGATCGTACTACAAGAGGGCGGCTTGGTTGCGCCATCGATCCGCCCCGCCCGGCTGCCTCTAGGGCGCACTTCACTCCAATACTTCCATACCTTGCTCACTTCACGACAACCACCTTGTGTATGAAACGTACTATCTATACGCTTTATTGTTTAGCCACCCCCATTAACAAAACCTGATATCTACCGCTTGGCGGCATAAAGGTCACTAGTCGAAGAGCGTAGTGGCCGTTGGATTCAGGCCCTGGTATAGTTGACGTTTGACGTTTTTCATTTCATCTTCCCGAATTATTAAGCTTAGTGTTACAAACGCGGTACGACACATTATGAGATAAGTGAGAACTGTGGACGTTTGTTGTGATCGACTGGTAGGTTGCGGCAAATTTAAAATCGCACCTTTACTACTATTATTATTAACAATTTACGTAGTTCTTACTTCACACGTACAAATTAACAGAGCGCAAACTCCTAGTCGGGTGTAAAAAGTGGAATGAAATATATTAGTGCAAGACATATCAGAAATATATAAAAATATCTTAGTGACTTAAGCTAAGTAAAACGTTTGTGTGTTATTGTTATTTTTTTAATAGACGGAATAAACCTTCACCACGTTTCGTCACAGCAAATTACGTTATTCAAACCATTTTCCTTCACGTGGTTCGCCATTAAATATACGAGGACAATCAGTAAAAGCGGCGTCATTGAGTCGAATCGAAGCTTCGCCGAGGCTGGCTGCAGCACCGGAGTGCGTCCGCAACGTGGGCGGCGCAGCCGGCGGCGCCGCCGGTGGCGTCCGCCCTGGGTATGGGTATGAGGCGCTCTCGGCGGCGAGCGACGGCAGTGAAGGAGAGCCCGACGAAGCTCCCGAGTACGCCGCCTTTGAAATGGAACTCTCAGGAGGTGGCGAATCCGTAGAAGGGCCTTCTTCACGCGGCTCAATTAAAGTCAATTTTCCACCTGAAGTAGAAATGGAGCGGCGAGCAACAGTCTCCGCAGTGGCCACCGCAGCCTACCATAAGGGCCGTGGAAGATCCATGAGTGCCTGGAGCGACATTAGCCGGTCCAGTATACGCTTCGAAGAAAGGTCAGTGTTAACAATGCAATACTATGTTGCTACATTTTATAATGTCATGTTGAGATAAATTGTAGATTAGGTGTAAAGATCAGTTTCACTATCAGTGTCTTAAATCAAGAGTAGTTGATTAGACCGTTATCTATCAATAGAATATCATGCGACAGAGGAAAGTGCGGAATTTCTGAAGTGCTATACAGGGACAACGAATTCATGCTATTAACAAAATTCAGTCATCTGGAAAGAAGAACTTTATCATAAAACCATCGGAACAGGGAACTCTACATCCACTCACCAATTTTTAACATAACAAAACCAACGGGCACCCTTAGCATCATCCTTGACGCATTCTGGTGTCGAGCTCATTCTGACATGCGCGAAGCAGGCCGGACGACTAACTTCGATTTCAGGTCGAAAAGGACTTTTGTGCAACGTGAAGAGTTTTTGAATTTGATACCAGTTCTATGGATAACACATTGAACATGTTATTTTTATTAAATTTTTTTTTAATACTAAAAACAGCAAATCTGATCATGTTTAAATAGATTGCCGTAAAGGTACATAATTTTAATAAAAATAATAATATAGGTACCTAATTTATTTATTTTTAATATAGGTAGGTACCTATATTAAAAATAAATTAAAATTATTTTGTCAAGTTCTACTAAAAAACTAAAGCCTAGGTTTTAGTTTTTTAGTAGAACTCAAATAAATAATTAAATACATATCCTCGGCCTCCTTGATAAGGAGAAAACTCACGGACCCTAGTCGTTCTGGCCCAGGTGTGGACGGTTAAATATTATAAATACGTTATACACCTTCAGAAACCTAAAATAAGACTCATTTTAGGTTTCTGAAGGTGTTATAAAAATTCACTTAGATATAGAGCAAGAGAAAAATTAACATACATTAAAATTATAAAATGCCTTTCAATATTGACAAAAAAAAATTGTTTGTGTCTGGCTATTAATATTTGTAGAAGTATAATTGATTAATTTAGAAAAGTTTTATCGTGTTGTTCACCAGTTGGCCAAAAATGGGTTTTCTCCACAATTGCGCGATCAAGAAGATCGCGCAATTGTGGAGAAAACCCATTTTTTTTTTCTTGCCATTCGACCCGAACTTGATCTCAATCTTCCTATTTTTGTCATTATTTACCGTGTAAAGTAACTGCTGTAATGAGACATTCGACGAACTGCTGTGAGATATTGGGGTCTATTTATTTTCAAGTGATCGGACAGCTGCTGGGGTACCTACGATATCCATTTGTTCTCGTGTTAGGTGTAATAATAAAAACCAAAATGTTTTGCTGTAATCAAATAAATTTATTTATAATCTAAGTATTACTAAATAAAAAATAAACTAAAAAGATATACTAAGTATTTCTAAACTAAAACATACCTGTAATCAAACATACGACATTTTAAGCATTACAATTACGTTTAATTAGCGCTATCTGGCATCAACTGTCATGCTTTACAGCCTGACCACGACCTTGCCGCTACGAACGAAATCTAACGACCAAATCTGTTTCGCTACTGCGTGTACGTGGCATTGATAACGACGCCCCGCCTGCCGCTTGTCGGGCCGCATTTTGCGAAGCCAAAACTCGTGGCCGGACGAAAAGGCCGACTTTTTTGTTGGTGATAGTCCCATAATTCACACTTGTGACGGGGGACGGATTGCGGGGGTGATAAAAAGCATGCGGGCGGCAGGACCGCCTGGCGGGGGAACTTCAATCTCACGTCGTCGTTTTTGGCGGCAATCTGTGCTCTTAGATACTTCTGAGCATCTCAAAACGCTCATGACATTATTCCAAACTGGAAAAAAATATTGAAGGTCAAGACAAACAAATTATGACGTAGGTATATATGAAAAATATATGTACAATATATATGTCACGGCTAATATCCGAAGTGCGGCTACATCTAGTTTAAGCCGGCCGAAGTGCGGCTAAACCTAGTTTTAGCCGGGTACAACAGCCGGCCGGCATGCGGTTTGTGTATACTTCGGGAGGCGACGTAGGATGCAAGAGCGAGCGAAGGGCACCCCGAGGTTAGGTTCGGTTAAAACTAAGTTTAGCCGCACTTCGGTCATTAGCCGTAACATATATAATATTTGAAAAAGGATCCATTCCCATATCTTTACATAAACAAAAAAAATATACAGGGTGAATTTTTCAAGTGGGCGTAATAGCGAAAATTTCTCAGAAATATTGATTTTTCAAAAATCCAATGATGCAGTTTTAGTTTTCATCAAAAGCGAGCCCGCGACTCCTTTGAGTACTTTTCGCTATTCCTCATTGTATAAGAAAAACTCATGCGTATAAAATATTGTTGAATTTATTAGTTAAATTATCAAAAGTACAAAAAATGGACTTGCCGGTTGAGCATGGATGCAGAGAGAAAAAAAAATGTTGCTAGCCATTAAAAAATGTCAAATATAAATACAATGTTGCAGGTTAATAACGACTTTGTTATTGATTACCATTGAAACTAAAATGACAAATAAAATAAGTTTGTATTTATGTTAAATTTACTTTAACACTCATAGTTTCGGATTTGGCCATCCACACCCACTTGGAAAATTCACCTGTATATATTACCAAATATTGGATTGGGTGCCCAATTCGAATGTAAGAATACAACATTTTAGGCCACCATTTTCATCTGACACCAAACACGGTTCTTTTATATCCAATATTTTGTTAAAATGTGGCAAATTCGTTATGTACCATTTAAAAGACCATGACTACCACATTAACTTCAGTAATTTTATCCTTAAGTTCTTTAGTGGATTGGAAAACGACCCAATTTTTTTTACAAAACGGTCATAATCATAATCAGCCAATGGTTTTTCCACTGCACTCCACGGGACACAGGCCTCATTTCAGTGAGGGCAACAAATCAGCCTTCTGGACTACAATGTTGAATTTGCAAAATGTTGAATTCGTAAAATGTTGAATTTCCCAGCCGGACCACAATGTAGAATTTGCAAAATGTTGAATCCCTTAATGTTGAATTTGTAAAAAGTTATTTTATCGAGAATATTCTATTGTAGTCCAGAAGGTGTATTTTTATTAATTAAAATATATAAAATATATAATTTAGTAAGGTTTTACCAAAAATAATAGGTCTTTACCTATGAAACTGCCGTTTAGAAGAAATTTATATAGAAAGTTATTCATTTTTATATAATTCTATCAATCAAAATATGCACCCATACTATAGATGCATCTCTACCAGCGCAGTGGTAATTTTTCAATGCCCTTCTTGAAGAACTCAGGTGTACGGGAGCCGACAAACTCTTCAAAGGGATTTTGTACTGCCCCTCGGCGTATTGAATTTCATCCTTGCCAAGCAGTTGTCCAAATTTTGGAAAAAGTAGAAGTCTGTGGGCGCAAGGTCTGATGAGTACGGTGGATGACGCAAAACTTCCAACCCTAGCTCTTGTAGCTTAGACACCGTCTGTTGTGCCGTATGAGGTCGAGCGTTGTCATGTAGGAGCAGCGGGTACTAGTGATTAACCAAGGCTGACTGGAGATTTGCGAGCTTCTCCATCATTGTGCCCAGTTCCTCACAGTACACATCCGCAGTAATGCTGGTGCCATTTGGTAAGAAGATGTGATGAATTATACCGGCACTAGCCCACTCAACAGTGACCATAACTTTTTAGGGGTATGTTTTTGTTTGAGGCCATGCCTAACCGCTGAACCAGGGTCTAACCAACATGATGACCGTTTAGAATTATCAAAAAGAATCCATTTTTCATCGCAAGTGACAATGCGATTCAGAATATCTTCGTTGTTGTCTGTTAAGCAACGCAAGGCATACCCTCAACGCGTTCCTCATTTTTTATATCAAAATTTCAATGACGGAACGTTCAAACCAATAGAGAGTCCTGTGTTCGTTTAGTGTTTACTACGTACACGTAATTAATGTTGCGAGCCGTTTGTGCGGCATTGCTACCGCGATGGAACTCGTATTCCATAATTAATCGTATTTTTATCGTTTCCTTAGTGATGAAAAAGATACAAATGTAGTGAAAACAAAACTAATCAATAAACAAATGACTGAAAATTGAATTCCAAATAAAAAAAAAAAAATTGAATTTAGAATTTTTTGGCAGCCATAAATAAATTACGTTTCAAATGGCCAGTATTGTAAAACGGCAACTTCATAGGTAAAGGCCTAATATATTCGGTGTTTTTGATAGTCTAGAATTTATTTTTCGGAATTAGTTGTTCTGTGGGTATCGTGTGCATCTTCAAAATACTGAAGAAAACTGTGCAAATTTTCTGAATCACTAGGGGCAGGATCCACAATAAGAACCAGGCTTCTCTCATAATAATAAGAGCACAATCATAACTACATTTCTATCATATTTGACATAAGATTAACCGAACTAACAAAATTAATAAATATAACATTATTTCACAAGTTCAATATGGTTTTAGGCAAAATTATCTACGTATATAGACCATCTCTGCAAAATGATGCCAGATAATGGTCGCGTTTTCTCATATGCAGATGACACAGCTATTGTTTTCTCTGGCGATACATAGGAATCCGTAGATCATTCTGCTGAAAAGGGTCTTTTTGAAATTGCTAACTGGTTGAACTCACATCTTCTAACACTAAATATTTCAAAAACAAAATATATTGCATTTACAAACTATAACAACACTCAACACAGACCCAACGTAACTCTCAAACTCCACACTTGTCATAATATATCTAGCACAAATTATCCTTGTAAAAATATTGAAAAAGTGACACTGAGGTATTTTATATACCTAGGTATAATCATTGATCAGCGGTTATCTTGGCATACTCATACAGATATGGTCATGGCCCGTATGAGAAAACTTATCTGGATATTTAAGAACCTAAGACATGTGACAACTAAAAAAATGTTAACGGAAATCTATGTCGCTCTGGCTCAATGAATTCTTATTTACTGCATACTCATGTGGGGCAGTGCGACAAAAACGAAGTTTTTAGAGCTAGAGCGGGCATAGAGATCTCTTATCAAGGTCATGTATACCAAACCGTAAAGATTCCCCAGCAATGAGTTATTTTCTCTTAGCGGTATTCTGGCAGTCAGAAAATAATACATACTCCATGCTGCCTTAAAATTACACAAAGTCCTGCCCTATGACCCTCACTCTCAGGAAAGAAGTCGAAAATACCGTGCTGCACCAGAATAGAAATTAGATGTCATTATAAAACAGAAATACATATATCAGAAAACCATAGTAAAACTAAATATGCTAAAAGATAATTCAATACAAATTCCGCTGCCCTTCATAATAAAATTAAGAAAATAATTAATCAATATCTATCCCATGACTACTAAAGATTGCAAAAAGGCAATAAATAGTTCAATGGCTAAAACTGAACACCTACGATGACACTGAATTGTTGCTGCAAGCATCGTCAATATGAGTTGAAAAGATACACGCACGCATGCACCCTCACTAACCCACACACACCCTCACTAAATATGCTAAAAGATAATTCAATACAAATTCCGCTGCCCTTCATAATAAAATTAAGAAAATAATTAATCAATATCTATCCCATGACTACTAAAGATTGCAAAAAGGCAATAAATAGTTCAATGGCTAAAACTGAACACCTACGAATACACTGAATTGTTGCTGCAAGCATCGTCAATATGAGTTGAAAAGATACACGCACGCATGCACCCTCACTAACCCACACACACCTACACACACACACACACAAACACAGTTCAAGTCCTATCTTGTTTAATTTTAACTTTACTTTATTTTTTTTTAATTTTATTATGTTTTGGTACACCACTTTTACCATTTTATAATTTGTCATTGAAGAGCGGGGCCTCCCAGCACAGGTATATCTTTACTTAAAAGGAGGTCCCTATGTAAGATTTACTGTGAAAGTTGTACTACAGAAATAAACTTTTTGTATTTTTGTATTTGTAAGCAAGGCTGTTGCTGTATTTCTTTTTGAGCAAATTACATTGCTTTGCCCTTTTCCAAACCGCCTTGTTAAAATGCTGAAAGCGTCCTGTCACTTTGGCTTCTGTAAAAATCTTCTTTATTGCGTTATTTGAGCTGTTTTGTAATCGCATTTTAATTTAGCAATATGAACTACTCCAGGCTTATTCTTAATGTATTTAAATAGCCGTGTATCTATTCCGGACGATATACATAAACTTCGACCAGATGTTCAAATCATGGAAATAAGCATTTTTCATTATGGACACATTATTTTTTTATTTTTTGTTAATTTTCATACAAACTAAATACCTTGACGTAAATTACCCGATATAAATTAGTAAATTAATTAATTTCTTACTCTTTTAGCCTCTTTATCCGAATTGGCAACGACGTATTTTCATTCATAAGATTTGGCGGGCTGAAACTTGTTAAAAATAAGATAAGACCCTTTCTTACTGCATAGCTCAATAAAATTTCATTATATGAAATTACAAATATCTTTGTAACGAACCCTTTTTAAGTACTACTTCCTTTATTAGATTAGCTTTAGAAGCGTTTGACAAAGTTTATGAATAACTTGAAGAACACGGTGTATCGAGAAGTTTTCACCGAGGAAAATGTTAGTAGTTTGGGTCCAGGTACATTAGTGTTTCGCTCTTAAACTTAGTTAACATGTCTTAAACTATTTGCTGAATTGGATTTAAATTTGTGCAATCTTCTTCCTTGATTGCATTCAAATACACCGTAATTTGGATTTTATTCTGATCGGTCAAGCACTTATGGCTAGTAGTATCACGAATTATTTTAGTTTTATCAATGATTAACTTTACGGTAGCTGTACATATTTCACGAGGTGCGTACTTCCAGCGTGTCGTACCGTCTTTAGTTAGTCAGTGTCCACTTCCCTTTTATTATTAAGAGATCTGTATTCTTATGGTTTTTAAAAACACAATATCTTTGAAAAGAGCCATATTAAGTTTATTTTATATTTTTACTTTAAATTATGCTTCATTTCATCACAAACAGGAATTATGAACTTGACTGACAATAGTAAAGGATAATGGAAATGACGAAAAAAATTGCAAATGACGCTTATCACTTTATTATAAGAGGCCGCATAGGAATTGATGCACACAGGTTTCACTTAATATCATTTTATATTACAATAAAACGAGAGTTTTAGTTAGGTACGTAAATAAATATAAGTATGTATACTAATTTTACCAGGTGGAAGGTGAAGGTGGAAGGTAAGAACCTAAATATCTCTATCGTAAATATCTGCCACTGCAGTGGTACCCACATATACGGCCCTATACAGGAGTTCAGGGCCGTCTATGGAAAACCACCGCTGGTGGATACCACCGCAGTGCCAGATATTTTCCCGTGAAGTAGAAGTGTGCTCATTATTATATTTGCCAAAAGACGTCCACTGCTGGACATAGGCCTCCTCCAAATATCTCCACCGCGACCAGTCCTGCGCCTCTCGAATTCACAGGACTCAACATTTTGGAATTCCACATTTTGCAAATTCCTCATTGTGGGTCCAGAAAATTTAACTTTTTACAAATTCAACATCTTGGGATTCAAAATTTTGCGAATTCACCATTTAGCGAATAAATTTTTTTGCAAATTCAACATTGTAGTCCAGAAGGCAAATCAGTACGAGTAACTAATCCCATTAAATAAAATACTCATTATTGTGCAGGACAGCAATCTTTGTTGGCCCACGCAGGGCCTCTAAATTATTTTTGTCTGACTGTTTAGGTGTAGTAATTGCGCTATTCTGCCTGAAGAGGCTACAGGACAGGTAGGTACTGATGTTACTGCGGCTGGCAATCGCAATAGTATTAAGTTTTTTTTATTCCATCAAATCAATCGGGTAGACTTTGAAAACTAGTGGTTTCAATAAGATGAAGCCAAGGACCTTGCAGCACAAAACATAATCGAAACTTTTAAAGGAATATTTATGAAACAATAAATTCCAAGAAATGTTGACATTAATTGACCCCTGACCAGATTCGACAGGTTCTGACTTTTTCTGCGGGTTATCTAAAGGAACGTGTCGTGGTCAATTATAACACTAAAAGCAGAACATTAAGTTGAATACCTAAAAGGTATGCAAAATTTTATGAAAAAGACGATGAAAAGCGATCGCATCAACCAACAAAAAGGTAGGGATGTTATTTTTCATACGAAATTGCCAAGCCTGTATTACATAATTGAAAAAAATAATTAAATTATCTGGTACCTAATTATCGTTTGTAATAAAAACATACTTAATTAAGGGCTGATTTTTCCAACGCCAGATAATTTTATTGGAGGAATAATTTTGAATTTTTGACAGTTATTTCCTACAAAAACTGTCAGACGTCAATTTTATTCCACGAATAAAAATTATCTGTAGATTGAAAAATCAGCCCTTAAAGTTGTAAATCTTCGAATTGGCCAGCCTACGAGTATATTACCTACGTCCTAAACGTATTATGGAAGTATTTAGTAAAAATAATTGCTCTCGAGTAACCGCAAATTACAGGTTTATGTAGTTTTTGTTATTTTTATCCAATACTTTGTATTGTATGCCCGAAAGTGTGAGTTGTCACACTTTCGGGCATACAATACAAAGTAAGTAAGTAGTGGTGTTGACCACTCTTACCAAGAGGTATCTTGTTACCCGGTAACTGGGTTGCGGAGGTCAGATAGGCAGTCGTTCAATGTAAAATACTGGATGTGCGTGTGAACTGAGGGACCATACTGATATTTCGCAAAATAAAAATCGTAGTAGACTTAAAACAATTAATTGTAGAACAAATCTGGGAATTTGTAAACAAATATGTCGGAGTTGGCTTCAATTATTACAATAATTGTGGGTAGTCAACTTAATTTGTTATGATTTGTTGTTTTTATTATGAACTTAAGTGATTTTTACTATCAATTATTGTCTAATAAATTGTAACATAATTGATTGAGTATTCAATGTACGCACTAATTGATTTTGGCATCTTATCTCAATAATTGTAACCGATGTTTTTGTTCAAAACAATTGATGACATGTTATTTTGATTTTAAAATAATTGACTTTGTTAAATCTCCATTGTTTAGTTACTACAATTATTCTTGTATTATTTGATTACTTATAATGTAATGTTTTATTAGATTTGACACATTTTAGTGTTTTGTATCAACTCAAGTAAACACGTTGACGTACTTCCGTGCGTCATCGGACAGAGTTGTTGTGGGGCGAATGCATAGTGGGGACAAACCCCTTATAACTGAGCGCATTCGTTTGTGCTAGAGTCAGTCGGTCTTCGGACTCGACTCCTGACAGAGCACTAGCTCCCGACAAACCTGTCGGTTTACTAAAGTTCAGCCTTATACCTGTATACTAAATACGCTATATTTGGGTGGCTCTGTCACTATACGAACAGTAATCGATCCTACGATTTGTTCGCAATTACTTTGTTACTGTACATCATTATTTTACTGTGTATCTAGTTGTGTTATGAACCTACAGTGTGTGATTTGCTAGTGTGATTAATTGTTTATGAAATTATAATCTGATTTGAACTGCAAACCGTTTTTCTGTTGCGCAATAACCAACACTACCCACAGTACGCCCACAGTAGTAATTAAAATATGCCTGACAATATCGAGACAGACCTTAAATCCTACCTGATCCGATAAATATATTAAAAACTACAGCCCTGAAAGTGCGGTCCCTCAGTACTCGCAGACCATCAGCCAGTTCTCGGAAAGTATCTGAAAAATTAAGTCATTGTGACTACAGACATTTAGTAAAGAATTTGTAAATATATTTATTGAATAACAGACCACAAAGGATTAAAGATAAAAAAGATATAACGACTAAACTGTGATCCCTCATTCCACACAAGAAAGAAAAATATTTTTGTGAATATTACCGAATGAAATAAAGAAAATCTTTCTTTTTCTACATAAAGTTTTTGTAAGAGACTTAAAACATTTTGTAAAAAAGAAATGTAAAAGAAATATCTACGCAATTTGAAGATAATTAATATTAAAACTGGTCCCTCAATCCTCACCTCTACTGACACATGTGCTTGTACTAGCTGCTAGACGAGAGGAATATTAGAGAGTCTAGTGTACTTAACTTTTAGTAAAAAGTTTCTACTAAATAATAGGTATCTAAAATTGTGTATTTCTTACTTCTTAGCTGAGATAATATAATTTTTTTAATCCTATGAAAATACATAGAATAGTGTGACCACACAATGAAACAAAATGAAACAAAACTCTTATAGTGGTATGAGGAACAGGGAGTAAAGGTCACTCAACCTCCATAGAAAAGGGAGGATCCTCCGACCAGACGGGTGTTGTATCTGGCGGGCAACTGCCCGATGATTCATGTCGGGCCGTTGTATTGCTAGTTGCGCGGCAAACTCTGCTTGCGAGATGCAGGATTTTGCGTGACGTCAGTATGACGCGTTGTTCTCATGTGGCGTTGTAGATCATCATCATCATTTCAGCCGAAAGACGTCCACTACTTGACATAGGCCTCCCCCAAAAAGAGGGGGTTTGCCATAATCGCCACGCTTGGCAGGCGGGTTGGCGATCGCAGTATGGTATGGTGGTGGAATGCATAGAGAACGCTGCTGCCCATTCTCCGGTACGCCCCTTAGTCGCCTTTTACGGCAACCACGGGAAGTATGGGGTGGTGCTATTCTTTAAGTCCGGCACCACACAGACCGATAGTGTTGTAGATACCGCTACACTATTATACTTCATTTAATATAGCATTAGACGAACCGAAAACAAGGTTGTACGGTTAATTTAATGTTAGATTACATGGCGTATACATATTTAATAAAAAAGTAGATTACAAAATTAACTAATCACTTACGTGTATACTTTTGTCATTAGGTACGTACAATAATTTTAAAATATTGATCATCATAAAAGAAACACTCAACTGTTGTATAATAAGGGGTATTAAAACAGGAATGTGGGTTTATCATACGAGGCGTATGATATTTGTTTATCATATTATCACATGAGTAATTAAATTAATGATGTACAGTTGCATACAAGACTTTATCTACACACATGATATGAATTGGAAGTACTGACCAACCAATATTCTTACATTCAATAAGCTACATCCAAATTTCACTTCCTTAATTAAAAGTATTATTCTAAGTGATAAGTTAATTTTGTAATCTACTTTTTTTAATAAATAGACGTACGCCATGTGATCTAACATTAAATTAACCGTACAACCTTGTTTTCGTTTCGTCTAATGCTATATTAAATGAAGTATAATAGTACTGTCTACATTTCGTTTCATTGTGTGGTCACAATATTCTATCTATTTTCATAGGATTAAAAAAATAATATTATCTCAGCTAAGAAGTAAGAAATACACAATTTTAGATACCTATTATTTAGTAGAAACTTTTTACTACAAGTTAAGTACACTAGACTCTCTGATATTCCTCTCGTCTAGCAGCTAGTACAAGCACATGTGTTAGTAGAGGTGAGGATTGAGGGACCAGTTTTAATATTAATTATCTTCAAATTGCCTAGATATTTCTTTTCCATTTCTTTTTCACAAAATGTTTTAAGTCTCTTACTAAAACTTTATGTAGAAAAAGAAAGATTTTCTTTATTTGATTCGGTAATATTCACTAAAATAATTTTCTTTCTTGTGTGGAATGAGGGACCACAGTTTAGTCGTTATATCTTTTTTTATCTTTAATCCTTTGTGGTCTGTTATTCAATAAATATATATACAAATTCTTTACTAAATGTCTGTAGTCACAATAACTTAATTTTTCAGATACTTTCCGAGATCTGGCTGATGGTCTGCGAGGACTGAGGGACCGCACTTTAAGGGCTGTAGTTTTTAATATATTTCTTTACAAATTCCCAGATTTGTTCTACAATTGTTATAAGTCTACTACTAAATCCTACGATTTTTATTTTGCGAAATATCAGTATGGTCCCTCAGTTCACACGCACATAATACTGGTATCCATCTGCATCCGGTTAGATTGGAAGCCGACCCCAACATAGTTTGGAAAAGACTAGGCAGAATGATTGATTTTGTATTTATTACAAGGGCTGTGTCGTGGGCACAGATCGTTTTGTATAGATTTTGTAAATACAAATAAATGTACCAATACTAATTGAAAAAGTTTTAATAATTCCATGCTCGAGCTTGACAGTTGATACCGGTGTCGAATGACATTTTGTTTGATATTTCGCTCTTTATGTCGCTCGAACCTGGGAACTCTATTTTTTTGAGTATGAATAATCGTTGCAGATGTGTTATTAACATCCGAGGTGCCTTAACAGGTTATCAATGTTTATTTTGTAATCAATTAAATGTTTAATTTAATTTGTTTTCTCTTTTAATCACTGAAAACAGAAGAACGTTTTTTGTTTATTTCTACTGTAAAAAACCCATTATAAAAAAGTTGGAATAAGAAATTTCTTAGAAAAATAATACTTAAAAATTACAATAGTTGTCGATACTCAAAGAACATACGATTTCAAAAAAAAAAAAATATAATTTAAATAATACAATGATTGACGTGTGATGTGTGTGTACAAAACCTACTTAAATGAAATAAAATGAATTATCATTATCATAAATCAGAGATCGAGGATTCAATTCCTGTCTATTTCAATAGACCTAACTTATACCTATCTATTTATCATTATCATAAATCAGAGATCGAGGATTTAATTCCTGTCTATTTCAATAGGCGGCTCCACTGTACTAGTTCACCCGCTCGTCCGAAGCTTCACTATTCGTATACACTATATATAACGACATGTATAATAGTTATACATGTCGTTATGTTAAACACTTTCACAAAATCCCGCACTTAGGAAACGCGTAATTTTTGAGAAAAAATATTAAAGTATAGAAAAGTCGACATAATTTACATTATAAAATTGACATTTTACCATAGATCAAAGACTACAATATAATTTATTAAATTTTGGAAGTCCACCAGTAAGCTTGATGTTAAGCCTGGCCTCCCTGTGAATGTAGATGGCCGAAATGACCCGGAGGACATAGCTAATTTGTTCATGGAGCACTTCAAAGTGTGTTCTCCTCTAGGTCCTTCGACCACTATGCCAGACGGTGGGCCCATCGTGTCGGGCGAGGAGCCTTTACTTAAATTTACAGCGAAGCAACTTAAGAAAGTTATAAGTAGTATGCGTAGAGGTAAATCTCCTGGCCACGATGGGCTCAGTATCGAGCACTTCAAATATGCGGGGGGTGTGCACGTGCCGAGGGTCCTGTCTATGTTCTTCAATTTGTGCATTAGTCATTCATATTTACCTGATGATTTGATGAAAACTACAGTGGTGCCCATTTTGAAGAACAGGACAGGAGACATATCGGACAAGGAGAACTATCGCCCCATCTCTCTCGCGACAACTGTAGCAAAATTGTTGGATAGTGTGCTTGAGTCTTGTCTGGATAAGTACATAAACATTCATGACGCTCAGTTCGGGTTTAGACCTGGACTGTCAACTGAAAGCGCGATTCTGGCACTTAAGCACACTGTCCAGTACTACACTGAACGGAAGACTCCGGTGTACGCCTGTTTCTTGGATCTCTCCAAGGCCTTCGATCTCGTGTCGTATGAAGTGCTTTGGAGGAAGCTGGGGGACAGGGGTATACCTGCGGAACTATTGAAAATATTTCAATATTGGTACTCGAATCAGACTAATTGTGTCAGGTGGTCAAACTGTTTCTCGGAGTCGTACAGGTTGGAGTGTGGAGTGAGACAGGGGGGGTTGTCCTCTCCAAAGCTGTTTAACTTGTACATGAATGACCTCATAGTCGAGCTCAGTGGCATGCGTTGCCGCGTGGGGGGTGTCTGTGTAAACAACATCAGCTACGCGGACGATATGGTTCTGCTGGGCCCGACTGCGAGGTCAATTAAAGATATGTTGAAAGTTTGCGAGGAATACGCCGCATCACATGGTCTTATATATAATGTAAGGAAAACCGAGTTCATGGTTTTTAAGGCCGCCGGCAAGTGCCCTGACACCTTTCCTTCAATTAATTTGAACGGCTCAAATATAAAACAGGTAACCAAGTTTAAATATCTGGGCCATATACTTGTCGACGACCTTAAGGACGATGAAGATGTGGAGAGGGAGCGCAGGGCGTTGGCGGTTCGCGGGAACATGTTGGCGCGCAGATTTTTTCGTTGTACCGATCAGGTCAAAATAACTTTGTTTAAAGCGTACTGCCAAGGCCTATATACGGGAAGTCTGTGGTTCAACTGTTCACGTGGGACGCTAAGCGCCTTGCGCGTCCAATATAATAATGTTTTCAGGATGATGTTGAAACTCCCTCGTTTCTGTAGTGCCTCGGGGATGTTCGCCCAATCGCATATAGATGGTTTTCATGCGATCATCAGAAAAAAGGTGGCATCGCTTGTGAGGAGGATTCGGGGGAGTAACAATAGCATCCTGAAAGTCGTTGCTGAGGATCCGAGAGCTCCTGTGCTGAGGCATCTCATGAGGAATCATTGTCCGCCTGAAGTGCCTCGTAAGTACATGACTCACTAATAATTTGTGTATGTTGTAATTATAATTTACTAATCCTAGTGTTTAAGTTTTAGCATGTAAGTTACTAACAAATATGGTTCCATTGTTGTCCGAAAATTAAACAATTTATTATTATTATTATTATTATAATGCGGTCCATAGATAATGTACGAATTTCACTTTTAGGTCGTTCCAATTTTCCGTTTAGACTAAGTGACAGAGACTTTTAGTGTTTTATTATTATGAATACTGTACGTTTTTTAACTTGTAATTCTTTTTTTTGCTGGGTAACGAAACGTAATCGAATGTTCGAGGGAAGTTCAAATTTAAAAGTCGTCGTATGTACTCACAGTCGAGAGCGTCTATCGTACTCCTGCCTGTTAGTAAACGATTAATTGACACCATGGTGTCCCTGAAGTCCCCGGCTTCGCATTCTGCTGCTTCTTCATCTCCCGATCCCGAAGTGTTAAGTGTCGTTCAAGTGTTGGACTCGAGTGAGCCACTTGTGCGCGCTGCGCCACGGATCGAGACTGATAGTGTTGTGCAAGTGTTGGACTCCAGTGAGCCGCTTGTGCGCACTTCATCGTCCCTCTCTCCTGTTCCCGGATGTTCCAGTGCTGTGGATATTCCACTGATCAGAACGTCTGGATCTTCGCACAGGCAATACCATTTGACCAACGATGAGATTCGTGGTCTATGGAACCCCAAGAGGCTATACTCGAAATTAGGCACCAATGAATCCTATATAGAGTTTGCCGAGCAGAGAGGCTTGTTACCCACAGCGAAGATGTGCAAGCAGCATCGTTGTCCCATGTCATTCAGATCTAATTCTGGTGCTGGACAACTGGGAATCTACCGCTGTCGCAAAAACAATTGTAAAACAAAAGATCAAAGCAGAGCTGCTGGGACATGGTTTGAACACATTCATCTACCAGTACCAACTGTTTTTGAATTAATGTATTCATTTAGCCACAATGAGACATATGAAGCAGTGCAAAGAAACACAAAAGATGATGAGAGGTCAACAGTTTTGTCCAACAAAACAATAGCTGATTGGTACAATTATTGTCGTGAAACGGTGGTCATTTATGAACTGGAAACCCACAATGAAAGGCCACTAATTGGAGGCCCCGGAAAAGTTATACAAATTGATGAATCTAAGTTCGGTAAGAGAAAGTATAACAGAGGACGTCAAGTGGAAGGCCATTGGGTGTTGGGCATGGTTGAAGACGGCTGTGACGATCTGCGTGTGGAATTGTGTCCTGACAACGAAAGATCAGCTGATGCATTGGTGCCACTTATAAAAAACATGTTCGGGAGGGCTCCATAATACATACTAACTTTTGGAGAGCTTACGACTGCCTTTCCGAACATGGGTATACACATAAAAAAGTTAACCATAGTGATCCAGAAAATAGATTTGTGGCATCAGACGGGGGACACACACAGCGGATAGAGAGTCACTGGCGTGTTATAAAGAGGTCCTTCCACAAGGAGAATTATAAAGTAAATTTTTCAGATTGGCTTACAGAGTTTTCGTGGAGACGTCGAATAGCCATTAATCATTTAGATCCTTTTGAGGAGTTGATAAAATGTATATTGTATGTCTATAAAGTTTAGAAAGAAATATAGAATTATGTTTTTCAATTATTTTTGTTGATTGTTTTTTGTTTTTGTTCCCGATTACACTACACACTAAACCAACATAATATACAAAAATAACATATTTGTAATGACAACTTAGGATGCAAGAGCGAGCGAAGCGAGCTCGGGACTTGGGGCACCCCGACACGGACAGGTTAGGTTCGAAGGGGATGACGGGGGCTCAAGTGAGCGAGCAAAGCGAGCGAATGAGCCCCCGTCATCCCCTTCGTGTTAGGTTACTTTAAACCCTGTAGACAGAAATAGGGGCCCCGCGAAGCGTGGTTCCGTCGACTTCGCCTAACCACATTTATTTTTTGGAAGATTAAAAAAAAAAACTTTGGGATTTTTTTTCTCGGCCCCTATGGTTTTGCGAACTGTGCGCTTTTCAAATTTACACTTAAAAGGGTCAATTCTATCAAAAAAAAAATACCTAATATAAAAAACCGCAGGGTTTCAAAAAAAAAATTTTTTTGGATTTTTTTTCTCGGCCTCTATGGTTTTCCTAAATTTGCTATTTCAAATTTACACTTAAAAGGGTCTATTCTATCCAAAAAAAATACTTACTATAAAAAATCGCTGGGTGAACTAGTACAGTGGTTCCCAATAGACCAAACTTATACCTATCAAAGTCATGGCACAGCAGTAGGAACATTTTTAGTAACCTTTAAAGGTACTTAGTTAAAGCACTAATAATTATGAACAACTTGGCATCTCTGGACAGAGAGAGGTGGAGAGAGAGTACGGATGCCTGTGTAGCGGTATCTACAACGCCACATGCGAACAACGCGTCACACTGACGTCACGCAAATCCTGCATCGCGCAAGCAGAGTTTACCGCGCAATTAGCATAAATACAACGGCCCGACATGAATCATCGGGCAGTTGCCCGCCAGACACAACACCCGTCTGGTCGGAGGATCGCAGGATCCTCCGACCAGACGGGTGTCTTTTCTATAGAGTATGAGTGAACTTTACACCCTGTTCCTCTATACTATACTATACCTTTGCTCTGCAGCGGGACATTAGTGAATAATAAAATAATAATTAAATAAATGAATAATAAGAGAGTGCCCCCGCCAAGACGAGCCAAGCGAAGCGCAAGGGCACTGAATACCTTTTCTCGAAGCACTTCGTCGTATTTTTGAACCTTCTTAACTTGGGTTAAGATTATACCAGATAAACAAAATTTTCGAGATATGATGTCAGTGGTTGACTTTTTAAACCTATACAGTTTCAATTGCATAGCTCTTATACTTTAGATTTTATTGTTATCTTAAATACCCCGATTTCGTCACTGATTCACTGACTCACTGATGATCATCCATATTCTTAAGGTTCTTCCTGAAGTCCTAGAAAGCTGAAATTTGGTATGTAAGCTAGTAATAGTACACAAACAACAAAAAAATCTTAAAACTTGTACCCCCCCAACCCTTTAAACAAGGGGGTGAAAATTTGTATGAGACTTCCGTAAATTTTGATGCTAGAGGTCTGAAAATTTATATAATACGTTACTACAAGAACCATTGTATAACAGTATGAGAGTTTTTCACCTTACGCTCATGTGAATGTAGTGAAATGGCCAAGCCATATATTTTGACTAAGTGATAAATGATAAATGATTTATTTTCTGTAAGTAGGTTTGTACAAACACTTTTACACGTCAATTATATTTTTTAAACTAGATGAGGTCGGCGTTTCCTATTTGACTATTCTGAGAAGAAAGGCCGAAACAAACTCAGAGGTCACAGTCTCTTTTAAAGTCCAGACAAAATCTTGGTCAGATCGTGTGAAGACCATGGAGATTGGTGTCTGAAGTGGTCTTTTGAGGAAAGAACCACACAGATTGAGCGGACCTGTCCAATCAGTGCACGCATTTGTCAAACATCGTGCAGCTTAACTCAGAACTTAAGGTGTAGAGTTTGCGAAGTTAGGCCTTGTAGAGTTAGGGCGATTAGAGTTAGAAGCTTGGCTCTACATGAGATCTGATTACTTTTTGACAGTGCGAGCTACATAGTCTCGTCTTGGCAACATTTAACATGAAATGTTTTTGTGGGATATATTTTTCTTGTATTTTGATTGCATTGAACATTTTTTTTGGTGTCCGAAACAACTTTTATTTCTTACTCTGGTAGTTTTTTAGGGTTCCGTACCCAAAGAGTAAAAACGGGACCCTACTACTAAGACTTCGCTGTCTGTCCGTCCGTTTGTCTGTCACCAGGCTGTATCTCAAGGACCGCGATAGCTAGACAATTGAAATTTTCACAAATTATGTATTTCTGTGGCCTCTATAACAAAAAATACTGAAAACAAAATACAAATTTAAGGGGGGCGCTCCCATCCAACAAACGTGTTTTATTCGGCGTTTTTGCCTCGTGGTAAGGTTTTTGCCTTTGTGTGCGAGTCCGACTCGTACTTGGCAGTTTTTGTTGTTTTAATTTGAGCTGAAATTCTGCAACTTTAGTGTTGATCTTAAAAACTTCAAATTAGGTATTGAAATTAGCTAAATCCAATTATCGGCATAAAATTTAACCAGTTATCAGCAGTATGCTGATAAATGGTCAAATGTCAGTATGGTGTTGGACATTTGGAAAATAACGTCACATCATATTTTTTAACATTAATCCTTACTAACAAAGACTAAAATTAGTTTAAAAAAACCTGTAAATTAGTCTACACCTAAATAATCTAATTTTCAGTTTTGCTGCCGATAAATTGGATTTCTGTATAAAAATACACCCAAATGTTGGCATCCCTTATTTTGAAATCATCATTTCAGCCGAAAGACGTCCACTGCTGGACATAGGCCTCCCCCAAAGGGGGGGGTTTGCCATAATCGCCACGCTTGGCAGGCGGGTTGGCGATCGCAGTATAGTATGGTGGTGGAATGCATAGAGAACGCTGCTGCCCATTCTCCGGTACGACCCTTAGTCGCCTTTTACGACACCCACGGGAAGTATGAAATAGTATTTTGAAATAACGTAACGGAAATCTTTAAAATCCTATTGAAATAACTAACCAAAAAAAAAATTATAATTATAACGTATAAAAACTAAGATTTCTTTACAGTTCTCATAACACATTAGAAACAGAATGATAAATTGACAGTCAAACTCAGCTCCAATGAGTAAAAATGGCCGAAAAATACCAATAACTGCCGACCGACTTTTTGTATTATGACGCTGCCGTCAGTTTTGACATTCACATATTGAAAATGTTTCCACTGTTTATAGTAAGATATCCCTACTACTTATATTTTTTACTTTGCAATACAAAAACCATTAGGAGAAACTATTTTTAACTTATACGGCGAGGTGCTGATAATTGGTAGAGTCCTAGCAATTGGGTGATTCACTCTAGTTTCTTTTCTATACATGAATAACTAAAGTATCACTAGAAAGTGTTGATATGTATATAATGTGTATATCTACCAATAATATAAATCAAAGCTTTGCAGATAAACTCAAGCTTATAAATTAAAGCTTTTCGTTGCTGTCTGTGTGACAACGTTGTTCTTCGAAACTACGCAACGGATTTCGATGCGGTTTTGTTAAGTCGTAAAAACCGTGCCAAGTAGGGGCGGGCCGACAGTAATTTATTACACAGAAAGTTGGCCGTTGGACCTAACACGATACAACATGACCGTTCCCCTCCAACTCCCTTGTCTTCTAATTTTCTTAAGCTAATTTTTTTTTTTTGTTATTAGATATTGAGTCATATACATAGATCGGAATAGGTAGAGCTATTTTATGTACTTGCACTTGGTTAGAATAATATGGATATTCCCTTTTAGTTACGAAGTTAAGTTTAGTTTCAAAGTTACTGTTGGTAAAGAATTGAATTCTAGTGGCGCAGAAAAAGACAAAAACAATAAAATCCCGTAAAAATCCCGTAGTATCAGTCGGAATCCCGTGGAATAAATCCATATTATTATCAATGTTTGCGGTCAATGAACCTAAATAGCTCTACCTATTCCGATCACTGGTCATATATTATGTGTTTGGCAGTATTTGTATAAAGCAAGCACTTCAACAGAAATGCAACTTATGTCCTAACTATCGTATAACGTTTCCACTGCTGGAAAACGGGCCTCATCTCTGTGAGAGGGAATGGGCCGTAATCCACCCCACGCGGAGCCAGTGCGGGTTGGTAGATGTCACATGTCAAATTTATCATTTAAAAGATTATTTATTTAAACTTCTCGCACACAATAACTTACAAAGGCGGACTTTATGCCTTAGACGTTCTCAACAATTCAACCAAGGGTGGTGAAAAGATAAGTCCTCTCTTTGAAAGAAACACAAATAATAAAAATAAAAATATATAAAAAAATAACATATGAATTGAATTATAATTAAAATAGATAAGATAAGATAAGTAGATAAGATAAGTACACAGATAAGTTAAACACGTTTACTATAAGGTGACTTGTAATTAGACGTATTCCTTTCAGAACGTGATAGTGCGACCCATTTGACACAATTAAGCACCCCATAAAGCCTAGATGAAAATCCATGGAATTCGAGATAAACCTTTTTACCCGACTGCTCCAGAAAATTGGACAGGTGCTATTAGGTTATCCCTTAAGTCATTTCCCAGTGTCTATATTTGTGCCTGGTGAATGGCAAGGCAACCATAGGGTTTAAACATAACTGCCGATACATGATACTGCCGATACTATACACCTAGTTTTACACCTTCAGGAAATAAAGGTATTATGTTTTTTCATATGTTCGTGTAAAACACATACGTATGTGTTTTACAACACAAGCATTGAAAGTTACTTTACCGAAACTCAAAGGATCAATTACTTTTTCTATTCCAGTATCCAATTTCCTCCTACTATAAAGATCACTATCGACTGCTCGGGATTGACGTAAAAGCCATTTGGTCTGTCTGTGGCGTTACAAATCGGTCACCCGAAATTGCCGTGTAAACTTCGTGTTCTTTAATTAAAAGCTGTGGTTTATTCGTTAATCTATACATATAATAAATCTGTAGAAGGGTCAATTCTGTACATTGAAAATATTGAAAAAATAAATAGCGGGAGGTGTTGCTGGATCGATACCAAACCCAAATATGTGATTAAAAAAATTTTTGTCTGTCTGTCTGTCTGTCTGTCTGTCTGTCTGTCTGTATATGCAGGCATCACGTGAAAACTAACGGTTCGATTTCGATGAAACTTGGTATAATTATACCTTATTATCCTGGGCATAAAATAGGATACTTTTTATCCTGGAAAAATACGTAGAAAAAAAAATCTTATTTTTCGGTTTTATTCATAGTCGTTGTTCTGTAGAACCGCGAACACACGTTGCATTACCCGTAGTGGATAATTTTCCATTTCAATTTAAGAGAATACAGTTTCCTGTAGCTTTATGTTACGCCATGACAATAAATAAGGCTCAAGGTCAGACCCTAGGAGTTGCTGGCGTAGATCTTACCGCGAGTTGTTTTTCACACGGGCAACTTTACGTAGCTCTTTCCCGTGTGAGCAGTCCAAGAAATCTTCATGTTCATATTCCCGACGAGCTCACTAACAATGTTGTGTATGCTGAAGCTCTCAATTAACTTTCTGTCGCATTGTCACGATCACTTTTTTATTATTGCAAACTTTTCGTCACTGTCAGTAATTTACTGCTACATGCTACTTATCAAGGTCGGAATTACTATGAAAAAAAAACTTACTACAGAACGCGAGCTCAACAGCAGTAGCTCAATAGAGGGATCTCCTTAATTATTATAGGCTTAGCCGTATTTGGGTCCAATAGATATTTATAAGATGTCATTGTCAGAGTTACTCAAAATGGAGAAATAAACCATCCACGCGAAGACCGACATCCGCGCGGACGGAGTCGCGGGCGGAAGCTAGTTAAAGGAATAAAATTGGCCAAAGTATCTCTACTTTACTGTTGTACTATCAAGGATTAGGATTTAATCATATTGGTATTGATAAAAACGCTTATATTTCGATACAGTACAGATAATATCCTACCTGAACTGATCACAAAGCCAGGCCACAAAGGAAGCATTGATATACTGAACACCTAGTGTGCGAAGGATTAAAGAGGAGTAGAGTACGTATAGGTTGGTTCGCGATGGACGCGGGGGTGCGCGTGGAGCGTTGCGGGAGGCAGTCGTGCAGAGGGCGGCCGGCTGGCGGCGGGCAGTATCTCGCCGGCGACGCCGACTCAAATCACATAGTCTTACAGGCGGAGTGATACGCACGGCGCGCACGTCAAGTCCGCGTGCTCGCGACGTGCCGCGGTCGCATGTAAACACGGCGCGCGTTCCGCGCTACCTTGAACCAATTGTGAATAGGCCGAGTGATAAAAAATGATTTTGATTTATTATAGAAATGCTACTATAAAAATTTCCTAATGTTCCATCTACTATTTAATTTGTTATCGCCTCTAAGTATATCTCTTATCTACTATAAGAAAATTTACCAAAAACTTCTCACTTACGTTCTCGCGTTAACTTGTTTTAATTAGTTGGATGGAGAGTAGCGGTTATGGAATTAGGAGACGATCTATTATTCATATATGGACACAGCGGGTTTGTATTTATTATTTCGGCACGTAAATATGTAGATATACCTAACACGAAAAAAGAAAAAACGTTAATAAGGTGTAGTGACAAGAAGAACAGGGGTAGGTACCTACGTTTAAAACAAACCCCAAGTAATTGGAGAACAAAATTAGTCAATGAATAATCATGAGGAAAATGGAAAGTTCAAACTCATGTTTCTTATAACGATCTAAATCTGGACGACTTACTACTTGGCTGTAAAGTATCCTTTTGAGGTCAACTAGAACGAAAGACGGCAGACGCAGACGGCGAAAATAGACAATTGTGAAACGAAACAGCACTCTAGACGCTAGCACTCATCTTTCTTTCGCTTCCACTTCTTGTCGCTCCGCGATACAGAATGTACCTATCTGTACATACACTATAGTAGGTATATCGTAAACATCCAGTAGTGTGCAATGTATATAGTCTGAGCACATATATTCAATACGTGCTTACGTACTGAATGATATCGTTTGTTAAGACTTTTAAGTTTAAGTAGGTACGTAAGCGCTTCATGATACTTCCTGTTTACAGCTATTAAAAATTGTGATGAGCTATTTAACAAAAGGTACAAATAAATCTTGCAAAACAGGTTTTTAAACCGTATCATCATTCAAGCAGTCGATGAATAATATTTTCAATGTAAGTTACATATATTTATACGTTATAATAATAATGGATTTTCCCATGTTGCATACCACACTGGCGCGTTAAAACCTATGGCGGTGGGGGTCAAACGTAATAGGTAGGTAGGTAATATAATAAAAGGGGGTCAATAATAAACACTTAATGAGAATGAATACACTACAGCAACTATTTAAGAATAATAGGTGAATTTGTAGTCAAAATGGTTGAGGGTGTAGTCAGAATTAATTAATCAAAATCGAGCATTTTTAGTTAGAAGAAGAGCATTATAAAAATAGTTTATTTAATACTTGAAGTGGGCCATTACTCTCAATCGTCAATTTGGTCTTTATTAGAATTGGCCTTATCATAGGAAATAATAATATTCTTGAAAGTTCAGCATTTTTATTTAAAACGCTTTTATTTTAACGTTTGACATGCTCTTCAACATCAGCATTTAATAATATTTTATCGGTATTCCAAAATGGCACTCCGATTGGTTAAGGTAAAAACTTTAAACCAATTTCAAATTATTTATACAACGCAACTAGCACGCAGAGATGGCCTAACAGGTTAGGCCATCTGTTTCATTACCAGACGACATGACAGTGAACCACTTTTAGGTGCATAATGCAGTGTAATAAAAACGCGTGCTTTTTACTTTATGTTACTACATTAGTGCGATAATGCCACAGATAACTATTTACAAGTCGGACATGTGCGCTTTTTTAAATCTCATCACAGAGACTTCATGCCAAAAGGAATCCTCGGGCAATATTTCACTTCTTTTTAAATAGTCTGAATTGTCCTTGGTCCCAAAATGAACTAAAATTTATTTACCTTAAGGTGAATGCGCAGTTACGTTTTTTGTCATTTTCAGGTCAGAGTCAGGTTGTATCTTGATCAAAATATGATTTGCGACTATAACAGGTGCGTATTTACAGAATTATAATCATTAGAAAGTTAATACAATGACATCTTTCTAAATTATATTTGTTCCATAAGAACAAATCTCTTATGGAACAAATCTAAAAGATGTTATTAATGATTCTAATGACTATAATTCTGTAAATACATATCTATTAAAGTCGCGAATCAAAACAAGATACAACCTGATACTCACCTGCAAATTGCAAAAAATGTAAGAAAATTTGAATTTCGCGGTCTACCACTGCGCATTCACCTTAAATTGTTCGTGGTCCCTCACCGAACCAAACGGAGAAGACCCTGACTGGTGTTCTATTATTGCAGATTCTCACTGAACTAATGTATATTTCTCTATGCCAATAGTACTTTCTAATTCCATACTAACTATACTACAATTTGACATACGACAACACTACGATCAGTTTAAACATTATTTTGTGTTTATTATATTATTTCTATAGGCTGTTTAACGGTTTTGTCAGTGCCTTTATTTACCTGCTAGCGCGGCACGCGGAAAAACAAAACCAGCGTGCCTTTTTACATACAAGTTAATATTTTACAATACAAGTCTGTTTTTTTCCTCGCAAGTGTGTTGAAAAACGTCGTATGAAACGCGTGTGCATTGATAATTACACACTCGGCTCCCTTATCGCGCTCGCCTGTCTCGGCTATAATGATCAACATAACACACATGTATCATAATGTACTATTATAACGGCATTTGAACTATTTATGCGATAAACTATAGTTAGGCTATTTTTGTATTGAAATATAATTATCATCCTGGAAAGAAGTTTAGGTAAGTACTAAGATGAGAATACAAAAAAGTATCATTTTTTTAGTTTTGAAACAATATTTTATTAAAATGGCCGACACGGCCGGCCGAGAGGCACAAATACCAATGGAGCTAATAATCTTTAAATCTTTAGGAACTAAACAGAAATCTTCAAATTTTTTATTAAAGAACAGCGCCGCGATTCAACTTCTATCTTACTTAAAGAAAAATAAGGATTGATGACAGTCGTTTCGAAGTTACTTACTCAGTCTAAGCCGAGAGTATTTTGGATAAGGACTTAAGGACGGAGTGATTAGGTACTCTCATTCTAGGTAACGAAGCAACTTTTACGCATTCTAACAGCTTGTAATAACGACAAAATAATAATAAATAGGAAACTGCCGTACTCAGGGACGTTACAAAAAAGTAATTATAATCAATCGTTAACATTCATACAATCATATAGCGTGTATGCATACAATGGTACATCTTAGCACATGTCAACTCAATTAAAATGTACTGAGTGTTTCATATTTTTAAATGACAATTACCAATATATATTTTATAGTTAAAGTAAAGTTTTGATTATTTTTGAGATAATTAATGAGAAGTTTTCTTTTTGAGTATTAAAAAAAAACATAGTTTCCAAGAACTCTGTAGATGGCGTTGAACTGACTACGTTACTAGGTGCCAAAGCCAAAATGCTTGGAAAAAAAACATTTCGTCACGTCACAAAATGCTCGATGACTGACACTTTCGTTTGCTTTCGTTTTACGATCTCAAAATTACATCCAAGTGAAATAATCAAAAAATTATGTGACTTTCCGTTCCTTGCAGTAACTTACCAAGCGCCATTTATCCAGCGACTAGGGAAGAGTTAAAAAAGAAAATCCCTCATTATCACAATATCACATCACAAACTTAATATAAAGGAGATGGAAAACGGAGGGCCCAAATGTAATGAATTGAGACATGTTCTAAAAAATTAGTCATATTTTTTTATCTTAGAATATGAAAAATCACCTCAATCCGCAATCTGGAAGCGGAGAAATATGAGAAAGATAGTTTTCGTGAGATTATCGATTGAGTAATCGATTACATAGTTACGAAAATAAGACCTTTGCACTAAATAATTAACTCAAAGTAATAAACCCCCCCCAAAATTGGGGGAGGCCTATGTCCAGCAGTGGACGTCTATCGGCTGAAATGATGATGATGATGAATTAAATGCACTACTATATGCTATTGCATATAATTACAGTCATATTCATAAATAAAATATCAATTAATTACTGAAAAACCTATATGAATGATTATCAATTGCATATCGATTAAAATCAGTCTTCTATTTTTAGTCTATGTATTTATGTTACTGGCACACTGACCTGTATGAGGTCAATACACTGGCATGACAGCTGACGGACATTGACACTGACAGTAATTGCTTTCAGGCTATCAAAAAGTACTCTGTGACAGTTGCCGACTGCTCTTGTTTACTCACTCGTTTCGTGTTTTCAGTTGCGTTTTGAGTGCTTTCTCGATTATTCTTCATTTTTCACGACCACTGCTTTGTATTTTACGGATTCCGACCCTGCCTACCTTGTACGACCCTTGCTTTCACACTGGACACCGACGATCACTCACACGTTTGACTTGGAATTGTTATTTTGCATTTTACCGCCGTCGGCTTGTGGATTGGATATTGTTCAAACTATGGATCGCTGTGTGAGGTTGTGGGGTAACAACTGATCACTGCAATACACTGGGCCGACAACCCTTACACGATGAATCAATTATTGGATTGCTGCGTTCATATAATGTGCATTATATGGTACATTAGCTGGGCTAGGTACCAAGATCATATACTTAGTACCACCTGCACAATTTGATTGTAATAGAAGACGAATAAAACACTATATTAAATGATTTTTTATTTTATTTTAGTAGACAAACATCCTTTTTTTAACTCCATACCTACCTACTTATGACTTGAAGTAGGTAATTGACGTTCATTCGTATGATTATTCAAATATTTTCTACTAAATATAATATCTATTAGTGCAAAAGAACATATTTTGCACTTCAGAAATCAGCTGTTAGTTAAATATTGTAACATAACCTCACTTTTACTTAATCTCTTATATCTTTCTCGTTCTCAGATTGACAAAATCCGCAGAGTTTTCAGTGAAAGGTTGATAATATATATCGGGATAGCCTCAGAAGTGTTGCAGAAATAAAATCCAGTAATATCTCCACAGCACTTTAATCACAAAATTTACCCTTTTTTACAACGGTTGCGCGATGTCTGTCTATGCCAAAAAGACTGTCAGTTATGACATTCACTTCCATTACGAATACACTATCTTATATTAATATAATGGCTTTTATCAAACGATTATTCATCTAAAATTAGCTGATAATTAATAATACATTTAATTATTATCATTTAGATTCACAATGTAATATATTTCACTATAGATTCAAAATGTTTAAACTTCAACATCTGCCTAGGTACCTGTTGCTACTTCATACAGTCAATACAACATCTTAATAATTAGGCTTACAGCTCGGCCTTCCTGTGAAAGCGAGTCCCTTCGCGAAAAAGAACGACGATTGGCAATGAAATAATTATTGTCACGGTCATAGAACCCAAACCAAACAGAGCCTATGGCTTAAAAGCGCCACAGATACTAAAACATTAATAATGTATTATATTCTGACATAAACATCTACGTGGATATGACATTTAGACACGAAACAAACACAAATGCTGATCGAAGCATAATTTACATGATACACGAATCTAATATAATCGAAATAATCTTATATAATCATAGTACATGAAATTTAATAGGAAACAATTTAACGAACAAGAACATAACTTTTATTTAGTTTTTATTTATAAATATATTTTTACTCATTATCTGAACCACTTTCTTCACAACTACTTTCCAAGTTTCTACTAAAATTTAACCAGGGCTGCATTTTGTCGACTGCTACGACGGCTTCGTAACGACGATTATTTTTGCGCGATAAGGGAGTGTCTTCGATGACATATCTATCGTTGGGAAGTACTTTTATTACCCGGTACGGACCCTGATATTTGACAACCAGTTTTTGTGATTGTCCATCGTTAGGAACCTGTCGCTCTACACGTACTAAGTCTCCTACTGAATAATTTCTCGCTGGTTTCCTACGACGGTTAAACCTTTCCCTATCCTTAATCTGGGTCTCATTTATTTTCTTTCCAGCTACGTCCCTTACTTCTGCTAATTTCTCCGCCGATGTTACGGTTACGGTGTCGTCTAAAACCTCACTCAATATGCTTTCACTCCTACACTTAATGTTGAATCCGAAAAGTAACTCTGATGGAGTCTTTTGCGTCGTCTTATGAGTCGTAGTATTTAAACCTAATTGTATATCGAGAATTTGTTCATCCCAAGACTTTTCGTCTTTACCGTGGGCCGAAGTAGAAAGGGCGTCTAATATGGTCCTGTTGAACCTTTCAACTTGACCATTCGCCCTGGGAGTTGCCACGGCATTCATAATATGCTTAATGCCGTATAGCATTACAAACTCCTTAAAAACCCCGCTAGTGAAGCTGGTGCCCCTGTCGGTGATAAGGCGTGTTGGGACACCAAAGTAGCTGATATGGTCTTTGAGTACTTTTATCGTGGTCGCCGATTTGGTGTCTCTAACCGGCTTTACAATAACATATTTTGTAAAGCCGTCGACCAAAACGAGTAAATAACAATTGCCCTTTTTACTCCTTATAAATGGACCCAAGTGGTCAGCATGAACCGTATGGAACGGTACGCTTGGCCTTTCTATAGGGTGCAGTTCGCCTTCACGCTTACCACCAGGAGTTTTGTGGTGTGAGCATTCGAGGCAGGATAAAACGTATTTCTTTACGAATTTGCGCATTTTGGCAAACCAGTAATTTTTACGGATGCGCTGTAAGGTTTTATCATAACCGCAATGACCGACGTCATCGTGATTCATTTTTAAAATCTGCCAACGAACGCCTTTCGGTACCAGCCATTTTATTTCATCCCCGACTATTCTGTAGACCCTATTGTTTTTTAATTTGTAGTTCTTGTGAATATCCATCACTTGCTCTGAACCAGGATCCGATAACGTCTCTTTTATCTTCCTGACTTCTTCGTCAGCAGACTGTACAGTAGCGATCCAGTCTTGCTCGCAAGTTTCGATGGTTAGGACATCAAAACAGGTCGGCGGTTCTGATTCGCTTCCATCGACTGGATTGCGACTCAGCGCGTCGACGTGAGACATGCGCAATCCCGAACGGTATTCGATGGTGCAGTCATATTCTTGTAACTGTATCCACCACCGGGCTATTCGTGGGATCAAATCGCGTTTGATTAACGTTGCCCGTAACGCATTGCAGTCGGTGAGTATTTTAAAGGGAATTCCGATGAGATAGACGCGAAAACGATTGAGTGACGCAATTACCGCCAATGTCTCTAGATCGTACGAGTGAAGTTTTTGTTCATCTACGTTAGTTTTTCGACTAAAGTACGATACTGGCTGGAACACACCGTTTGAGTTAGCCTGTAATAAGATACCAGCTAGTCCGACTTTGCTAGCGTCAGTATGTAATTGGGTTTCCGCACTATGATTGTAGAGCGCAAGAATGGGTCTATCAACGAGAAAAGCTTTGATTTTATTAAATGCAAATTCCTGATCTTTGTCCCATGCCCATTTAATGTCCTTTTTTAATAAATCGGTTAGTGGGGCCGCTAATATGGCATAATTCATAATAAATCGCCTAAAATATCCCGACAGCCCAAGGAATTGTCTCAATTCATGTTGATTCCTGGGTGTCGAAAATTTAGATACCGCCTCAGTTTTTCTTTGGCCGGGTCGTATACCTTCAGAACTAACCTCATAACCGAGAAAGTCTATTTTTTCAAGAAAAAAGTGGCATTTGTTTAATTTTAGTGTTAGACCACCCTTTTGAAGAAGTATTAAAACTTCTTCCAACCGTTGTAGCCCTTCGGTAACGTCCTTAGCTGGAATAAGGACGTCATCCATGTAGACTATCGCGTATTTGATCTTAGCCTCGAGAAGTATTTTATTGATAGTCCGCTGGAAAACTGACGGCGCATTTACCAGACCAAATGGCATCCGATTATATTCATATTGGCCTTCTGGTGTTACAAAAGCGGTTTTGTGCCGCGACTCTTCAGCGATTGGTATCTGGTAATACCCAGACGCTAAATCGAGTGCCGTAAAAACTTTGTTACCTGACAGCTGATCTAATTGATCCTCAATCCGAGGGAGAGGGTAATGTTCCTTTTTAGTTTTGCGGTTCAAGGCACGGTAGTCAACGCACAAACGTTTATCTCCCGTTTTCATTTGTACGAGGACAATAGGGCTCGCGTAAGATGAGGTAGATTCTCTAACAATACCGTGGTCGATCATTTCCTGCACCATATTTCTTACCAAAACGCGGTCCGCGTAAAACATACGATACGGCCTATAAACAACCGGTTCTGAATCCTCAAGCTCAATCACCATCTCTGTCAGATCTGTGTACCCCAAATCGTCAAGTCCCTTTGAAAAGCAGTTACTATATTTATTAATTAATTGTTTTAAATTTAATTTATCTTCTTCACTTAGAGCATCGTTACAGTTCAAAACGTCATTGTTTTGGGATTCACAGATTGTGACATTGCACGAGTTTAAGATATTTTCCAAATTTTCAACACCCTTATATTGTACTCGTGTCAAAAGGGTTCCTTTCTCAAGTGTGATTAAACTGGGTGATGCATTGTGAATCAATAGCGCGCTACGCCCATCCTTTACCTCGTATTCTCCAGGGAGGAGGTAGTATTCCTTCCCTTCTGGACCCCGCAAGGAACCATTAACATAAACTCGTGCATTTACGCTAGGATCAGTAGAAACTTGCACAGCGCGTAAAGTATTCGATGGGATTTCAGCATCGTCGCTAGTTGCAAGACGCATTTTAACGCTCGGAATTTTGTTAAATATCACAGCGGTAGGGGTATTTGTAATAACGATATCTGGTTTCTCGGTAAAGGAATGTCCTAATAGAACTGACTGCTTGATTACGAAATCGTTTACTACATATACATTTATCGTCTCCTTTATGCCTTGAACTTCGACGGAAACAATTGTCATACCTACTGGAGAGATCAGGTTAGCGCCTATACCCCTAAGAATAGGTAAATCTTCTGGTACTACAATGTCTAAGTTGAGTTCCCTAGCTTTTGTTAGCTTTATAAGGGAACATTGACTCCCTAAATCTAGATGACAATCTAAATTATGATTATTGACTTTGATCTCAAGCATGTACTTAGCAGTCAAGTCTTCAGACAAACATAATTGGGACACTTGTTTTTCGGTTTTTTTATTGTTCAGACTAGTTTCCTTTTCGCAATCCTTATTCAAGCGTTTGTTTTTAAAGCAGTGAATTGACAAATGACCTGATTTATCGCAAGTGACGCACTTAGCTGGGGGTTTATCACAACGGAAACTTGGATGACCAATTTGATCGCAATTGTAGCACGTCATTTTCAAACCCGCTGGTTTTGATAAAAGAGTTGTACCCTTACGTTCGTTTCGGGATTTAAAACTAGAATCAGGATTTTCCCGACCATGCCCTATTTTCACTGTTCTGAAATATTTCAGCACTTGCTCTGGCTCAGAGAATTGTGCAGCCTGCGCACCTATTTTAACAGCCCTATCTTCAACGCCGTATAGCAAGCAATCGACAGCCTGACGCCCATAGATCTTACATCTATTTAGCAAATTAATTTTGGCATAATAGTAATGTTCAAGTGACTCTCCATATTTAACCCTTTTGCCCAGCATTTCAGTCAAGAGTTCAGCATAGTCTTCACGAACAGGAAAAGATTCAAGCAACTTCTTTTTCCACTCACTCCACGTATACAACATTGTCGGCAAACTTTGATACCAAGTCTTCGCTACCCCTGTCAACTTTGGCAGGGCGTAGTGAATTATCTCTCTATCTTCGCAGCCATAAATTTCTGAACATTCTTCTACCTTTGTCAACCAAGTCAAAATAGTTTGCTCCTTTGTCATAGGGTCAAACTCGGGAACAATATTAGTATTAAAAGGCAACTTCGACTTATCTGAACTCTTAACTGATTGCAAAATTGACAAAAATTTATCTAAAATACCCTCAGTGGAGTCTACACACCTAGGTTTCTTAGAAGTAGATGACATTTGTTGCTCATCCTCGTCTCCTTGCTCAAGATGATGGCTCCTCTTCCGGTCACGTCTGGAACCCGACCTTGAATCCTTATCGTCCTCCGGTCTCCTACCTCGTCGACTCGTACTTCTCTCTCTGGTACCCTCGCGGCTATAGGACCCAGTGCTCGACGAACGACTACGCCTTGACCTCGAAGGCGTACGAAGAAATCTTTCCTTAACCCTTTGTGGACGAAGCACCCTTCGTCCTTGACGCTCTCCGTCAATGTTGTCATAATTATTATCAACCTCAGTATCACGCACCCGTGATACCCCTGGTTGTTCCGAATGTGTACTCCTAGCCTGACCCTCATACATGGGTACTCTTGGCCAAGTTGCGCGGCTAGACTCCCGCCTCAAGTCTACCGCTTTCCGACCCTGACCCTCAAACCTGGGTACTCCTGGGTCCGAACTAAGAGTCCTATAATCTCGGGTTTGACTCTTCTCTCTCTCCATGTTGAGCACTGAAACTGACAGACGACAGCTTACTAAACCATTTTTTAACATCATTAGCATAGATTAAGTTTATGCAGCTATAATGTATAGTTGTTTAATATTTTCGGTAATAGTAACTTAATCACTCCTGATTAAGCTCGATCTTTATCACATAGTACTGCTACTACCACCGTAGCACACCACACAATGTTCGAGTCGAAACACGCAATCTTCTCTTCGATTGCAAGACTCGACCCCAATACCCTTGCCAATCGCGGGCAACGATAAATAATGGTTCCAAAATATTTGTGTTAATATTTGATTTACATACTTTTTTAAAGACAACAGTTATATGAAAATTTTTCACGTTATAAAAAATCGAATCAAACAATTTAGTTGTTGGTACAAATAAACGTACTTACGTTTTTCTCGTAGGCGTAAGTCGAAAAGAGTAATACCTTTCGTTTATCCCACTTCTGAAGCTATCGGGATAGCCTCAGAAGTGTTGCAGAAATAAAATCCAGTAATATCTCCACAGCACTTTAATCACAAAATTTACCCTTTTTTACAACGGTTGCGCGATGTCTGTCTATGCCAAAAAGACTGTCAGTTATGACATTCACTTCCATTACGAATACACTATCTTATATTAATATAATGGCTTTTATCAAACGATTATTCATCTAAAATTAGCTGATAATTAATAATACATTTAATTATTATCATTTAGATTCACAATGTAATATATTTCACTATAGATTCAAAATGTTTAAACTTCAACATCTGCCTAGGTACCTGTTGCTACTTCATACAGTCAATACAACATCTTAATAATTAGGCTTACATATATAAGCTATTAATTGACACTACTTTCATGTTTTTACACCCAGGCCCAAGAATGTATGTAATCGTTTCAGTCTCCTTTATGTTGCATGCTATGTTAATACTATCGGTAAAGCAGTCTTACCTATTTTTAATATTTTTTGTTTATTATTGGAACTACGTGTTACTTACATCATTTCTTTTTAAACATGTTCATGTGTAACGTGTAACAGATTATGCGATATAAAAAAGGTTTTTATTCATGCTACGACTTACGAATGTAATAGATGGATCATCTGCCTGAAGCTTTTGTGTCTCAAAGCCTGAGGGCTTTAAGAGACAAAAGCTTAGCTGCTTTCTGAGGAAAACAGCAAAGAATTGTCCTTAACATACGTAACTTAAATTGGGATTGGAAGGAATGGATAAAAGTTAATCCTTACTTTTTGCTGTGAAGTTGGGCGTGCACAAAATGAATAAAACAAATATCTAGTATTTGTTTTTTCACCCGTGTTGTTAACCGAGCGCATATAAACTAAAAAAACTTTTTAACAACGTGTCGAATTGGAGTTTCCTTTTACATAACCACCACATAATAACATAGTAAGGATGAACTTTGCGTGTGTGTGTGCGTCACGTGCTGCATACCATTATGTACTGGATTGCGACATATCGACATGAGTCTTGAAGCGTATTCGCCGCCTTCCAGTTGTCGTTTCACTTATTTAGACACCCACTCACTTAAGCACGAAAAGCACATGTCATGTTTTATGGGCTGTAATAGTGGAGCTTTCAAAACTATTTAACAAGCTGGGGAAATGTGCAATAAATGACTGGATTATAATAGAACGTAGAAAAGGATTCACTCTTCTTAATACATATTTCTCTTACTTGACTATTTACATTTTAGGTTGCAGAAATATGGTAGATTTCTTCAAAAAGGCCTAAGTGGAATTTTGATGCATATTATTTATTTATTTATAAACATTTGTGAACAGTGTGTGAACAGATAGCCTTAGAAATACAGATACTCGTAAGAAACAACCCTGGTTTTGCTGCCGCGCAGTCGGGTAATAATTTCAATTTGACCTATTCCTACTAGAATAACTCCTTTTTAAAAATTACTAAGTAACTGCAACCAACTTGGAAGTAGCACTCACCGGCCGCTCCCGTGGCACCGCTCGCTTCGCTCGCTCGGGTCGCGCGCGGTTAATATCCTAACCTAACCCATTTGCGGCGTGAAATAATTTTAATTTTTGAGTATGTTAATTCCGACCCAAAAATCTCTGCCCTGTAATAAATGTATGTGCCTATTATTTGCATGCCACACTTGACAGAATGTGATGATACCATTGACTAATCTTAAGACCATAATATAATGTACCATAATCTGACGAATAAATGATTATGATTTCAATAAATGACTATGTATGTTCGCATTCTAGCTGACTCGATCAGGTTCTCCTTAACTGTACTTCAATCGGAGGTAATTAAAGTACGGTATTCAAGGATTTTCTCTCCACTGACCGTATTTTTTCCACTTTGTACAATCGTAATTTATTCATTATATGAAAATATAATTCGTGAAATAATTCAATGCTATCAGAAGGGATTTGAATTACGTGTAAGGATCCGTTCCATTGTTCCAACGAACAATATAAAATCATGCATTATTAATCATTTTGCTAATAGAGTATGGTTTGTTGGATGTGAAAATAAAGGTAGCTATTTAGTTAGTAAGTTTGTACACTCAACCAACATCTGATGTCCATTTATAAATCAAACTGAAAACAACGTGTCTTTGCCAAAGATGTAAACAACAATGACCGCTCGAAATTGTCTATGGTTTAGTGATGTGGTAGTGTGAGTTTTGGTGCTATCAATGTTACGGTTTTAGTAGATTCGTCGATTAGATGATTCATCAGTATTTTTACCCGACTGCGTCAGAAGGAGGGTTATGTTTTTCGAGTGTATGTATGTATGTATATTTCTTTGGCACGCTCTGTAGCCTAAACGGCTTGATTGATTTCAGCTTGAGAGGTGCCGTTAGATTCGTCTTAGTTGTGAGAGTGACACTGGGTATATCAAAATTGAAAAAAAATTAAAATGGCCGATTTACGGCGCAATATGACTAAAAAAAAAAATTTTTTTCTATACCTATCTTATATATATATTCTTATATATATATTCGAAACCTATCGAGTGGGGTATCAAAATAAAGGGTTTTAAAAGGTGATTACAAAAATATAAATAACGTATATGGTTAAAAGTAATTCGAAGTAACAAATCGTAAAAAACACGTACCAAGAACTAAATCGTTTGCGAAATCTTTCACATTTGTAAACTAAAAAGCTGGAAATAAAAAAGTAATTTAAAAAATAAAAAACCCGACTGCGAAACTGAAAAGCTACAAACAAGCCCTGTACACACTGGGCTTCACAGCTTAGTACGGCCGTTATCCCAATTGCGTACAGTGTGGCTAAGTTTGACACAGTGGAGCCTGGTACCTATGATTACCAAAACCCTACTGAATATAAACCTAGCCCTACAGCAACTGCCTAGCACCCTAGTTACCCTAACGCCCTACCCTATCATACAAACCACACCAAACGTGAGTTACGCTGGCTTTACGTGAGGGATGTCTGTTCCCAGGAGACCTACGGAAACAGACGGAATTTGGGTAGGAATAGGGGTTTGTGTACGTCGTGCAATGTACACAGGAAATGGTTTTGTCACTGCCGATCCCACAGACTCATAGGACCGATGATGGCTAAAGGTGTCTTGGCCACAGTGAGAGGAGTTATGGTAGGTGAATCAAACTCGACTCCAGCTTGATGACTAATTTATTACAATAATTAACTTAATTATATACAATTTTAGTGCTCAATACACATTGATACCTATTTGTATGTGTGTTGTGTGTGTATTGAGCCGATGAAGGGAAGATCTCAGTAGGTCACTTCTTAGCGCTGACGGTGTGCCTGTTTGTGGAATAAATGTTGCTTTGATGCTGACGCTGCTGTGATTCTGGCGCGTGGAACTTTCATGGTTCATGGTTGAACAAGCCCATTTTAAATTAAATAAAAGTTGGAAGCAGGCGGGACCCATACCACTTTTATTATATTTTCAAATTCAAATGGGTCCCGCCTGCTTCCAACTTTTATTTAATTTAAAATGGGCTTGTTTGTAGCTTTTCATTTTCGCAGTCGGGTTTTTTTATTTTTTAAATTACTTTTTTTAAATTGAGTAATTTTCAAATCATAAGCAATTTTTAACATGTTTATAGGTTAACCTAAATATGTCTTGTATGTTTTCATGGTTAAAACCATGAAAACGAACAAGATATAAATACAATCATATTGCACTGGTTGAAAACATCCAATTCTCGTTCATAGAATCATCATCGTGGCTGTTATCTTATCACATAAGCTTAAACTGCCGCTAGTGCCCATTATAAATGGGGTTTCGCCTTGTTGAGAATTATGTTATAATTTTTTTTTCATTTTACTCTCGACGACGGCGCGAATTGGAGCCGTTGTACCCATGAAAACACTGGTAAAACGACTCCGATTCGCGCCATACTTTCTCGTAGCATTTTTTTTACTACAGGCATTTTAAATGTATTATTATTAATTTGTGCCATTTATTGATGAATATAATAGTAGAAGAATTAAAAAAATTAGATAGGTACTCAACAGTATGAAAAAGTGAGTGTGATATTTCGTGTATCCTATTTAGTGTGTCTTAATTAGTGACACGGATATAGCATTCCATTCCCAGGCATGTTTAATGTTATTGCTTTTGTTCGTGGTTACTACATACGTCAGTACTTGGTATATTCGTGGGAAACAATTTATTACTCAAGTCAATTTTAAACTATACTAATTTGAAATTGTTCAATTAAGTCATCTATTCTCATTAAAAAAATCCTAAAGAATAGGTTTAGTTTAGAATCAGCTTTGGCATAATTTATTACTCAAGTCAATTTTCAACTATACTAATTGGAAATTGTTCAATTAAGTCATCTATTCTCATCAAAAAAAATTCTAAAGACTAGGATTAGTTTGTTCACAAATTTGCGTTTGGGGTTGGGCCACATTTACTGCCGTTGAGTATATATCAGATTTAAATTTACGGTCTAAGAACACAAAAATATTGGCAAATCATCAGCATTAGATACATAATTATGTTCCCACTGCTGGGACACAGGTCTCCAGTCTGAGAGGGTCTGTGGGCTGTAATCTATCACGCGGGACCAGTGCGGATTGGTAGATTTATAAAATAGTTTACAATAATACATGGCTCAGTAGGTTTGGAAAGACATTATACAAATAACATGATTGTAGTTACACCCGGTACAAAACAAAAATACATAAAGATGCAGAACGCGGCGCGACTTGACGCTAATGAGAGATAAGGTTGAGTGCTGTCGTCCACTGCCTTGCTGGAGAAGGTAGGCGCGTGTAGGGCTGTGACAAGACAACTGTCTTAAAATAGACTACCTTCATATTAAATGTCAAAGATAAAACATGTATAAACGTGCCGTCTCGAAAAATTCACCTAGTAATTCAATCATTTTTATTATTAAATAATATTTCCATTATTCAACTATGATACGATGTTATTAAATTACTGTTTCAGCGGGAAAAATACTAGAAATGTTTTTCACACACTAGTGAACTTCAAGTGGCAATAACGTAAATAGTCTCTGAATAATATTAACGGAAGTCCATAGGTTTATATTTAATATAACTTAATTGCCTGTTTTGTCGGAAATACAATATACGAAATGAATATTTTTATTATAAATAGCTAATATTGTGAAAGTGGGTAAGTAACCCACTTTCACAATATTAGCTATTTTAACTAACAATCTACATACAAAAAATGTTTAAAGATCTCTCCACAAAACTCAAAGTTCTAAGGTCTTCTCAGACAAGAATCACAACATAAAGGCATAATGTTCTATACTCGTAGAAAAAGATAATGTTTCCATAACTGCAATCAAGTACAAAGGTTATAGGCCAATCTGGGTCAATTCTTTTATTACATTATGTCCACAATCATTAAACTTGACATAAAATAAATAGTCGCCACATCCGGCTGGAAGGACCATATGTTGAAAAAAAATAGGGTCTTGACCAGAAGTGTCTGACATAAGATATAATTGCACTAGAGTTGTTCTGATGCCTTGAGTATCTAAGTGTTTGATCTCTTCATGCAAATACATGATTGGTAGAAGAGGAATCCAAGATTTATTCTCAGTGATTTTCCTCTTGAAGTAGAGGAGGATCTTTCTCGGTATCTGGGTCAATTCTTTTATTACATCATGTCCATCATCATAAAACTTGAAATAAAATAAATAGTCTGCCACATCCGGCTTGAAGAACCATATGTTGGAAAAAATAGGGTCTTGACCAGAAGTGCCTGACATAAATAAGATCTAATTGCACTAGAGTTGTTCTGATGCCTTGAGTATAAAGTGTTTGATCTCTTCATGCAAATACATGATTGGTAGAAGAGGAATCCAAGATTTATTCTTAGTGATTTTATCTTCTATCGGTAAGGGTAGAGTTTTTAGAACTACTAGGATGTGATTGAGGAAGTTAAGTAAGTGTAATATTTATTTAAGCGTGTTTTTAAAATAAAGTATATAAGAGATATAAACAGCCACCAAACAGCCTAATACTCAATTTTTTTTTACTGATTTTAAGCATAAAAAGAGATTTTTTTGAATCGCACCTCTGACAAGTATATACTTATAGTTATCTACTAGTTATCTGTGGCGTACTTTCCAGCCCTAGAGCGGAAATGCAATGCCCGCGTGTTTATTCCCCGGTTTTGTGAATCTAAAAGCAGTTTCTGAGCAATTGTGTAAAATATAATTTCATCTTTAAATTAAATATCTGCCAATTGCAGTAACGTGTTTTGAATTATAGAAGAAACCATGCAGGCAAATTAATAAGGTCGTCGGATACCAGTTAACTGTGGTGTAAGCTACATGGTAAAATCCATTAATGCTATTGAAATTGTTGTTATCTAAACATAAGTGATTAGTAACAAAGGACAGGTTGGCGTCTCAGAATAGATCAGGATCATAAATTATGTACCTACGAGCTGCCGCTCCCGAATGAAATGTAGGTCATGAACGCAGGAGAAGGCTCAACATCAAACACTCACCATATAACCAAAAGCTAAACGCATTTCTTTACTTACCAACACTTTTACCATAATTATTATATTTATATGAATGTATATTTTTAAAATTTTAATATTATACTTATAATTTAATGCTTTATAATCATGTAACAATTACAACTACGAATTCGTATTCGTAGTTGTAATAGTTAAATTATAATCTCGATGTTTCATCAAGTAAGCTCGAACTCTAAAGCCTAAAAAGTGTACAAGTGAACGTTTATAAGTAAAGAAAGCAGTGATTTACACACGATACAGAGACTGGGACTAGAGAGACACATGCACAAGTGCACCTAACTGAAATATAATGTCGATTTTCTTCTTCCGATTCCACAATCTACAACGCGCCGAGGAAAAACGGAAGAAGCACAACAGAAACACGAATACTAGACGAAACATGAACTCAGACGTGCTTACAGCCCCGTCCCGACTGCTCGAGCGACCGCTCAGCGAACCGATCGACAGCCTCGATGAAATCGCTCTACAAATACCCAGGTTTATTAGAATTGTTATCATTTCGCTTTAGCTTTGTGTGATAACTGGGCCCTGTGTGCTTGCCTCTCTCTGTGCTAACTGCCCCAATTTCCAACGCTTGATTCCAAATGAACATTATACGATGTGTTTCAACCGGTACTGACGATGTTAATACATAATAGAGCTAAGTTGTTACGGAATTTTGGGTGCTATCTTTTACGACAAAATATTGTTGTTGACTGTAAATTGTTCGATTAATCTACATAAAACAATCCTCTACGAAGAACTAACTTTAAAAGGTCTGGGCGAAGAATGTCAGAAACGCATAATGCCAGGCGTCGCGTAATGACAGATTCGTGTAATGACAGATTTGCGTAATGACAGATTCGCAGAATGACAGATCAATCTCGAATTAAATAAAATTCATCAAGTAATGATTATTACCAAAATTCTATATTTGTCAGTATAAATCAACATAAATTTTCAATAAATCAAATCAAGAACGACAGATGGCAAGGTCTCCCTTTAAAAAATACATAATCCCTTTAAAAAGTACATAATCGTCCATACATTCAAGTCATAGTTAACCTTGCGAAAATATATTTTTTTAATAAATTGTTTTAGGGTAATCTTATTTTGTTTTAATAATTCAGTGTACTTTCTAAGTTTTTTACTAAAGGCAATATCGGAATTACGTCGACTTTTTTCTGCCGAGTTAAAGTGTCTATTTCTTAATCTGTAGTTATAATGCTCACATTCTTTTATAAATTTTTGTACAAAATGACATACTTGGGGCTTCTTAGGAAATTTGACGGCAAAGCGATGACACCAGTCCTCCAATGCATTTGTTGTTCTATGCATATTTTCTGAACAGCTCAATAAGTCTGGCAAAAATTTCTTTAACCACTGAACTTCGAAATATGTTGTAAAAGCTTTAAGTTCCCTAGTTTGTGAAGCATCTTCTAAAATCGATTCCCAACATGACCGTATTCAATTTCCAGGTAGCAGAGGTACGCTGTCATTCTGGTAATGTTTCTACCTTCACGGGAGTCATATAATTTTCAATCCTTCGCCTTTTTTTTCACGGCTTTTTGGAAGTGAAAGAAGCAGCCGCTGATGGATACATCAGGGAATACAATATTAACAGCATTGATGATTGCATTTTCATAATCGCTCTTAAAAGAGCCAATCCTTAAGCCCAATACATCTTTGACTAGTTGGAAAAATGGAACATACGTCTCTTCAGTCCTATTTGGCAATAAACCATAAATCATTGGGCACATATTTGTTGTATTTTTATCAGATCCTAAATCAATATGCAAGCTGAAAAGTTGGTACAACGTGCACCCATCACCAAGATATGTTCCCAATGGATTAGATCGAATGACACTTCTGGCGGCTTCTGTACAAAAAATCTAAATTTAGTCGCTTCCACCATCTTCACAAACCAGAAAAAAATTAGCTAATGCCTCAGGTCCTCCTTGAGACGTGCGAAATTTAATGTGTTTGTTTAATAAAAAGCTTTCCTGGTCCTGTAAAGGTTATCCTTAAATTGTTTTAATTCTGAAATGTAATTTATATACTTTGAACTTGAAACGTTACTCAAAATAACGTTACGCGTAGTTCCAGTACCGATAATTTGTACCGTTCCACCAGGATCGTAACAAAATTAATACCTTGGCTATAACGATACTGACAAACGGAACGAAATCTTAAACTGTTCACTAACAATATGATCAATAAATCGTTATTAGTATAACGATATAATAACGTTATTCATTTCTGTACTCCAGCTTTATGACATAAAATGTGATGGAAAAGACGAAAAAGTACGAAGAATTACGTTACAAATAAATCGGCAACGTTTCACATGTAACGTTATTATAAGCAGATAAGCTTAAGGCGAAAGCGCCGGGGTAGCCCGCGAAATTATTTTATTTTTTACGTTTTTGGCAATTTGCTGGTCAGTATTAAGTTGTACGCTAATTAAAATATGATTCGCGGCCGTAACAAATATGTATTTACAGAATTATAATCATTAAAGTCACCAACACAACTCTCTAAGACCAAGTAATCCCCAGGAATGACTATTTCATGAAATCTCGACATTTTCGGATTATACTAACTGAACAAGTTGTATTATTGATTGTAATGATTATAATTTTGTGAATACATGTTTGTTACGACCGCGAATCATATTTTAATCAACGTACAACTTAATACTGACCAGCAAATTGCAAAATACGAAAGAAAACTTGAATTTCGCGGGCTACCTTAGCGCTTCGCCCTTAATGTTACTGATACCCATAACGTTACTTATAATATTGTTCTACGAAAATGATATTCTATAACGTTTTTCTTTGTAACTTTATTGATATTTTTAGGTTTTAATATCGTTACAAATTTTGGAACGTTATACGATAACATTAGTGGTAGCGAAACGAAATTCATTTCGTTTTCAAGTCCGTGCTTTGAACCTTTGTTCTTTAAAGTTTCAATTTTTTTTCATATATGGGTTGTGTCGGACCAAATCTTCGCATACTTCCTTTTTGCATTTATTTTTGGCAATAAACACCTCGTTTGCTTTTGGTTGTGCTATACATGTGTGTGTGTACTTTTCCGAATTATACTCGTATTTTTCCTTTCATTATCTTTAGTCACCGACGCAATGCATTCACTACGCTTGACACTTCTCCAGTTTGTAGTATTGTTTTTATTACGAGCATTTACAGTATAACGGTAACCTCCACACAAAAGCGTTTCATTTTCTTTTTGATTTTGTTCGAAGTGCAACACTTTCCATTATAACATCACATCACCTTCCATTATAACACGATCAACACTAATAATAAACAAAACCGAGTTTTACATATCATCTAGAAGGAAGAAACCATATAGAAAATAGTGTATTAAAGAGCAAGCAACTCTTTAATACACTATTTATACAATGTACTTCCGTATTTCAGTAGTAAATTCACATAACGTGCTAATCAATTTTATTTACGCCTGCCAAATTCGACCGTTTGAAATGAAAGGGTTCCATCTAACATTTGAAAACATAAATTATATTTAACGTAAAAAGGATGTTATTACTGGTCCCCGCTGCTAGTAAGTGTTGGAAACACTAATCTGACCGTCAACCTGACCGCTGTGAAAACCCTACTCATATTGCGAACCTGTCTTTTTGCGAACCTGTCATTTTGCTAATCTGTCTTTTTACGATTCTGACAATTTGTGGCAAAATACTAACACCTGACAATTCGCTTATCTGTCATTTTGCGTTTCTGACGTTCTTCGCCCAAATCTATTAAAACGCTAAATAATCTTTATCTTTATGTATATTGTTTCAGGGCCCCAATTTCTTTCGTAAGTACAGACGCCAGTACATCAAGCTACCCGAAACTGTCAAATTTTGCCAATCAACCTCAAACCTTATACTTTAGCGATAAAGTTGAAAATCTGTTAAAGAAATTTGACACATTATTGTAGCTTGATGTGTTGGCGTCTGTACGTGAGTTTTCAATAATCGGATACAAATAAACGATCAATATTCAATATCGCAGGGAGCCTTTGTCCGTAGTTACCGCATTGCAAAAAATTTTCAATTGAATATTACTTTTTTATGGGAATTGGATTCTGACATACTTCTCTACTGATTCATATTTTGAATTTGTTTATCATTATTGTTTTTTATTGTTTATATTTGTGTAAGCTTGTATAATGTACATATACGAGTATTTTACTGTAATTAATGATTGGGTAACAATATTATTATTGTGAAGTGCGTAATGTATTGTTTCCTTTCTTGATTTCCTGTAGGGGCATATAAATGTGATGTGTAGCCTAGATTCCGTTAGTAATGAACCTTCACATTATATTTAAATAAATATGTCGGTAAGCAGCACGTAGTCAAGTAAGTGCATGTGCACCTAGCGAGCCAATCAAACTACAAAATTTTAAACATGGAAACTAAAATCAAAGAAGTGGAAACAAATCGCTCTCCACAGCTTGCGTAAGTAATATGATTAAGGCAACGGATCCCAGCCGTACACAACACCACTTAATTTAATAATTATCTTACTCCCGTTATAATGTGACACTTGCAAGGCGACTGATTAGGCTGAATATTATATCAATACTTCCGTTCCATAAGAAAACGTTTATCCTAATCCTATATACTCGTATAGGATTAGGATAAACGTAATTAATTAATTATTACTATTGTTACTATATTACTAATTAATATTGTTAATTATTAATTTATTAAATTATTCCTAATTACGATAACTTATACGACGAATAACACTAATGAAACTTTCGTAGCAATATCTCATTCATTTAACCAAAGCATTATCATAAATTATTATAATATTATCATTTAATCATTTTTTTTAAATGTTTCGATTTGTTTAAATCTTATTTGTAAATGTTTTTTTAGTAAAAACTTAAAAAAATAGAATCTTACCGGTTTCGGGAACAAGGTTCAAGCTAGTAGAGAGTAACCGCCTATTAATATTGCAATATATGTAATTATTATCATTATTATGTAATTATTATTATTATCATTATTATTTGTATTTTTCCCTTCAATATCTGTTTTTTTTTTATTATTAGCAAGATATACATCCTTATAATTAGATGAACCATTGGGAAGTAAGTCTGCTTTCAACAAGTTAAACATCGTCACGCAACGGACGCTATTAAGCCTTGACTTTTACTTATTTTTGGGATAAATATGGGTAATTTTTATTGTATACTAACTATTTACACACTAGATACTAAATTAAATGACTAAAGAAGTCACTATACAAATAAAAGGTGTCGAGGTACTCGTCCGCATCGCTGTCATCCTGAAACGTGCCCGTGGCTATACTAATTCTTTGGCCAAAGATCGACCCAGCCCTCTGGTCACGTGAAGTGTCGACGAAAATGGGTATTTTGCAATTTTCAGCCAAACGCTAAGTTTTATCATAAAAATACATCAGACAAAAATTGTAGTACATGCAATTAACAGAAAATTGGTCCTTACACATTTTCCTAAGAATCACCGTTTTGTGATTCTTATGCAAAAATTAGTTTTTTCGAACTTTGACCTTGAATAACTTTTTTTGCACATGCGGGATCGATGGGGGACTTTTGACATTGCTTTTATATTGATGATAGGAACAATCAAACCAAGATTCAGCTTTATGCGAATTAATGTCCCTATTTTTTGGGCTAACTTGACCGGATTATAAGAAACTTAGATCAGAGATGACCAATTTGCCAAATTTTTACACATATTGACTACCAATATGTTATTCAATAAGAGATCCTCTTGCCGGAGATGACGTGAAACTTGACTCTACAGAGGGAGAGTTCTATGATCTTACATAGTTATAAGTTCCCGACATTGATTCTCGGAGCGGTTTCGTATTCAAATATACCGGTGGGTTCTTTATTCAAGGACACTGCTATATATATATATATAGTTATAGATTGTACAAAGGCATTTGTCTGATAACAAATAGATTCCACTTACCATTTTTATTGAAGAGCACGCTTGAATTCAGAAAATACTATGAATTATACGTAACAGCCCGTATTTCTAAAGACAACTACAAATATTTTTATTAGTTCAGTATATCGCTACATAACAATGACACATTGTTCATTTTGTTCAAGGCAAGGTTTCAAAGCGTTGAACATCGACGCAGTGATGCGAGTCTATCGGTGTTACATCGGGTGCATATCGGGGTGTGCGCGTTGGAAATTCACAATGTAATTCCCCAAAGCCTATTTATCATCGGGCGAGCAGACGGACGCCGATGCGCCATAATTATGTGGGATACTCCGAAGCGTTTCGTTAACATATTTATAATGTAGGCCGGTCAGTGTTTCCCAACCTTCAACGTGCACTGAAAAAATAATGAAGTTAGCAAGCATGTTAGATATACTCGTACCTTACGTAAAGTAAATATTTCTGTGACAATCCATTTTTATACGCAAAGCTTAGGGCGTTTGTCCACCGCAGCCGTCACCGGGCCGTCACCGAGAACGAGATGACGATGACGGCGCCGAAGTATACATACATACGAAGGATTTACTCAGCCCGAGATTGTGGCGGGCCGATGTGCCGGCAATACAAAACACGTTTAGTCTTGTCCACACACTGCCGTCACGCGGCGCTTTTCATCCGGTTTTTGTATTTTCTATTATAACATACTGAACCATCAAGTTCGGTTGCGGTGGCCATGCGCCGTTACTGTATGCTATATGTTTTATTTATAGGTAACCGTCAAAGTAAAGTTGTTGTAAAAATGTTTACATTATTGTAACCGTCATCTGCCTAGCCTTTGCCCAACTATGTTGGGGTCAGTTTCCAGTCTAACCGATTGTAGCTGAACCTTAAATTACATGGAGTGACTGCCTATCAGACCTCCACAACCCAGTTGGTGGAAATTACGATATACACGGTTGATACGATATTTACGATACGTAAAACTGGTTGTCAGACTTTCTGGCTACTGGCGACCCGTAACGACTGTCAAAGATCCACAAATGACAGCCGGGACCAACGGCTTAACGTGCTTTCTGAGACATGGAGGGGTCTTGGCATGTGAAGATGGTCACCCATCCACGGACCAACCGCGACAAGCGTAGTTTAACCTGATCGATCGACCCGTGCGGCTGTCATTACTTAGCATAAACCCTTCTGAATTACTGTAACCATTCCTTAAAATCTTATCCCTCACGAATTTCAAACTACAAACAAAATATGACGAAACAGTCAAAACGGGTACCTGACCTGACCTGGTATTTATCTGTCCATCCCATTTTTAATCCATCCAAAGGTTGTCTTTAAAAGATCGCTTTTAGCGATAAGACCGCCCATTGTAACTGTGCCATAGAAACTGTACAAAGGGTGACCCCTTTGTACAGTTTCTATAATTAAGTCTGTAATTAATATGGTGTACATAATAAAAAGTATTCTATTCTATTCTGACTTGAACTTTATATGCCAATCAAAGTTAAAATCCTTTTTCCAAATCACGCAAGCAGATACAAGGATAAGAGGCAGGCTTTGTATTACGCTCGAGCTGTGGGAGCTTTGCGCCCTAAAACGAGTTAAGCCTCTCACAATATTAAGCCTCTCATCTGTATAATATAATCTCTTCCATAATCCCTGCAGAAAGTGCTTCTCTCTAATTTTCTTTCTAATTTTGTTTCCGTCACAAGTTACATCATCAGGTAGATTGGGGAGTAGTTTATCTTACGATCGTGTTTCATAGTTTTGCTTATTCGTTTCATTGTGTTACCTGCCTGTAGCCTCCAGTTGCCTTTTACACTAGTAAAGGTGTAAAGCCGTTTGTACCGCCACGCCAACATGAAATATAATAAGTCTTGGGCCCTCTGAAATGTTTTATAATAATAATAATATTTAAGAAAAATAAGAGTACAAAAAAGAGAAAGTATGTTAGATAGATCTCAGAGACTGATTTCATGTCTCTATAATCAGCTATTTTACGAGTACGGATATAATGGAATGAAATGAGTAACCCTCAAAATAAGCTGGTTCTTATTCATTGATTGTTTAGACGAGGAATTCCCTCAACAAGCTCAATCTTTTGGAGTTTTATAGTGGGAGATTCTTTTTGGTAGCACTCTAGAAGGCGAGTTCTTATCAAGCCGAGAAATCAAAGCCTCCAAGCCTCGGTTGAGTAACATCTCTAAAGGCTTTGGCTTTTTAATCGCATCAATCAACTTCCCTAAAATGGCCACATTGGGTGTGAAAGCTAAGAAACTGATATTGTCTTGAGAGAGATAATTGATAATACCATGATTGGATCTATAAGAGGAACCTGGACTGAGAGCAAGTTGACCCCCATGTTTAACCCCCATCCCACTTCCGTCAGCCCACAGACGTTCTTTGGTATGCGTTGTGTGTACATAATATATCTCATCGCCATGTTATAGGTACAATAGTATTCTTGAAATTAAAACCTTATTCCATTAAAACTCTCCGAAGAGTTTTCCTGCTGCCAGTAAAATATATGCTATATTAGTCCTTATTCTACTAAGCAGAGCCTTCATAGTGACGACGTGTATTTCCTGGAGATATATATTGAAACCCGAAATACTGGTATTCAGCTGCATCCGCCTAGTCTGGAAGCCGACCCCAACGTAATTGGGAAAAGGCTAGCTGATGATGACATATTGAAACCCGAAGTCATCTTGTTCTAGTTGTCGTTATTTCACAAAACCATTTTAATTCACAATATATTGTAGAATTGGTTGCCACCTACTGATGCAAGTACACTTTTTTAAATAAAACTTTGCTGTTATCTCCTAAATGTACATGAATTTTCAGCAAACAATTATGCACTCCCGGAGTCCTAAATCGAGTCACCCTGTCCTTTTTTACCCGACTGCGGCGAAGCCCAAAAGGAGGGTTATGTGTTTGACCTGTATACATGCATATATATCCTTTTCTTTGTTCCCTCGTAACTTCTAAACGAATGAACCGATTTGGATAAATTATATGTCTTTAGATCTGTCTTGGTAGCGCGAGTGTCACTGGCTACATTCAAATAAAAAATAAAGTAAAATGGTGGATTTGGGGTGCCATATTGTGGAGTTCGAAATTTTTTCTTCTTCTTGGGGACTGATATCAGTCCTCAAGGCTATATGTCTTGTGTCACGGAGCGCATCGACTTCCTGAAGCAGAAAGTGTATGCATGGGCGAACCGTTTTCGAAAATGAAGGGTTTTAAAAGGCGATTACAAAAATGTTCAACTTATATGGTTAAAAGTAATTCGAAGTGACAAATCGTAAAAAAACACGTACCAAGAATTAAATCGTCTGCGAAATCTCCAAAAAAAACCAAACTGAAAAGCTTTTTTTAACTCAAGTTTTTTACCGCATTCGGGTTTTTAGTTTTTTTAATTACTTTTTTTTACTTTTTAAATCTTCGTGAATCAAATTCGGAACAAAGACGACATAAAAGTGATGGCCAGTACGTCGGCTTCAAAACTGCATAAAAACTTGTTCTTTGACTAATCATTATTTTGATGTTTTAGACGTTTATTATTCTCATGGAATCAAACGGTGGCTCGATTTAGGAGTCCGGAAGAGTATTTTCCGCTTCTCTTATTCTTGATCAGTATTACACTTCCTTCCTCATCATTCTGGGGGTACTAATTCGTAGCACATAGGTCATATTATCTCACCTTTAAGATATTAAATTACAAGTTACGCTGAAATAACATCCTATAGCATCAAAAACTACGCTTTAAATGTCAGTGCATAATGTGGTTAATAAAAAAACGCTGGATCATTAAGGCGTGGTCACGCGTTGAACAAGGTACGCACGGAAATCTTGGGGAGCGAAGTTGATTCCCATTTGACTAGTTTTTTTATACAACGTTATTTTTAGTATATCCGAAACCTGAATATAGTTTGTTCAGAATAAGTAACTGAATCGATTCCAATCATTTTTACCCCATGTTATATTTTGTCCCAAAAATATTTAAAAAAGGTTAAAAGTTGGACACCGAGCGACACTAAGTAGGTTATCCAATCTCCGCGCCGAACAGTTAGGTATCTAGGTACTATTATCAATGAGCGCAAGACGGCGCGGCGCGGGTGAGCATGTTTTTGTACGGACAAACAGGTAACTTAACAAGCTTATAACTTTGTGTTTTTTCATGATAATCATGATACAGTTTCGAAATTTTGTACATAGATTTTATTTCGGGTTTCGCATATACTAAAAATAATGTTGTATTATACCAGTCTAAGCAACTATTTGTTAAAGAAGAGAGTATTGCATTTAGTTTATTATACTTCATAGATGCTTTATGTTGTCAATTTATTCGAAGCTTCATCATAACCCTGAGTAAACATCTGGTCATAAATGTATTCATGTGTATTAGTCAATTCAGGTCCAACTGATTGTAAATGTCAAGCATATCAGAAGAGTGGGTTGACTTAAGCAAGGGAAATTAATGCGAAGATAATATAATAGCATAGAGATATATCACTGAACTATAACGATTAAATAAAAAAATCTCTCACTATCTGCGTATGCCATACACAATTTTTTAGAGTTACAGTTCTGCTGCATCAATTCATTGTCTATGATATTTTATCTTACACATTTGACCGTATGTTACCTGCCAAAAGTACTCGTCGATTTGTAATAAACCTATTCCGTTGTTTTTCTACATTTCAATATATCTAATATTAGTTTTCTTTTCCGTGGTGTGTAACATGAAAGTCATCTTTTAGTATGAGTACTATCTATCATTCGCTGAACAAGTAATGTTTTCTTCTGTTTGAATTCATTTCTCAATTAACGTGGGAGCCGCGTTTAACCGCGTTAAAGAACTTCGTTTCAAGAAGGATATAACTGATTATATCCTTCTTGAAACGAAGTTCTTTAACGCGGTTTGCGGTAGAGTGAACTGGTAGAAAACGTCACGTAACGAAAAAGCGTTATGCCCCCTCCATTCGACTTGTATATAATAGAAACAGAGAGAAACAGAGAGGTTTTCATGGTTTTCGAGGGTGCTGAAGTCAATAAAGAGGTCAAAATTAAAATATAAGATGGCGGCTGCGAAAACTTTCAAAGGACAATGGCGAACGCCCGAACAAATTTTTCTGCGTCTACAGATGAAATATATGTTAAAATACCAAGTTTGAATTTCTGAACAGTTTCGTCTTCAGGTATACTTTTCTAGGAAGATAAATAAAGATAAAAATTAAAGATATTCCAGTTTGAAGATAAGATATTCTAGAGGTACCTACTTACCACTTAAAATATCATTGATAGACAATAAACTACGGACTACGTATTCAGAATTAAAAGTCTAGCCGACCTCCTGCGTAGGTCTGCCGCATGGCCCACGTGCGACTTAAGTTAATAAATGTTCAGAAGAATGTTTATTTAATAATCTTAACCTACTATCTTTAGGACAGTTATCGAACAATCAACTCAGCCTATCGCGGTTCACTGCTGGACGTAGGCCTCACCAGCCGGTCCTCCATATATAATATGCCGTTTTGGTATGCCAGAATCATTGTTAGAAGAATCATTCAGTATCATTGTTAGAAGGCGAGCACCAGTTAATTACAGCTCAAGCAAATAGAAGCAGTGATCAATGGCTACTTCAAAAGAGTTTTTAAATTACTTAGGCTTGAATGTTTCCATAAATCTCTTCCCCACATGATGCATAACTTCAAAATTGCAGCAGCTTTAATAAACAAGTTTGGTGCTCGCCTGCAAGACAATGCCAATGCAAATGAAGTATTAAACATTATTAGAGAAAATATTAATTTAGAAAACAATCTGGCTAGTATGGTTCAGGCTAATAATATGAATAGGAGAACATCAAATTTTCAAAACATAACTGCGAAAAGAAATAATATTTTCTTTCCTGTCAAAGAATACAAGGATTTAATTTTATACGCCTGGGGAAGAAAGCAAATAGAAGCAGTGATCAATGTCTACTTCAAAAGAGATTTTAAATTACTTAGGCTTGAATGTTTCCATAGATCTCTTCCCCACATGATGCATAACTTCAAAATTGCAGCAGCTTTAATAAACAAGTTTGGTGCTCGCCTGCAAGACAATGCCAATGGAAATGAAGTATTAAACATTATTAGAGAAAATATTAATTTAGAAAACAATCTGGCTAGTATGGTTCAGGCTAATAATATGAATAGGAAAACATCAAATTTTCACAACATGACTGCGAAAAGAAATAATATTTTCTTTCCTGTCAAAGAATACAAGGATTTAATTTTATACGCCTGGGAAAGAATCAAATGAAAGAGCCGTTCGTATTACGGCGAGCATGCCACGGCGGGTACAGGATTTAAGTATCCAGCGAGCGACTTAATTCGGCTGAGTACAGTCTTAGAAGCAGTAGTGAGGTAACATAAAGTCACACCATGTCTCTAGAAGACAATATTATGTATATATTGTCATAGATAATAATGTGCCCGGTCGAGCAGGAATATATAGTAGAGCACTGTTGTAGTTGTCTAGTTGGAAGTCGAACTGTAGGATGTTGCGCTTACACAATGGCTGTAGTATGGTATCTAGGATGGGCCAGACGTCAAACAAATATCTTAGCACCCGCAGGTTTTCTTGATGACATTATGATTAGGGATGATGAGGAATACTAGTCGCAAAAGTTAAGTTAATACGTTATGTTATTAATTGTTAGTTACTTATATTGTTTTATTGTAATTAAATTGACTTAAATTGAATTCTAAAAGCGTGGAGCGCACTTATAATTAATTCAAAAGCACTCCACGCTTTTAGAAGTCAATTTAATTATTTTATAACTTTTAGTGTGTGATAAACGCGTGTTTTTTTTAACTACATATTTTTATTTTTAACTTTTGCGTCTATCAACTAAGTTATGACGAGAGTCATGAGAGTCTACTAGCAAACTCGATGGGTTTACTAGTAGCCACTGAAGAGTTCCACCATCCACCTCCTGGCTCCAACTTCAGAATAGATCAGCTCCAAGATACCAAATTGTAGTTTTGTCTTCCGAACTAAATATACGAACAAAGTTTCATTTCGATACCACAAAGTAGGTTAAACTTGACTTCTAAGATTTTGTTACATTTTTAGTTACACGTGAAGCTAATAAAATCGTGTTAAATTTTTTTTTTTTTTTTTTTATAATTAATAATACATTTTTCTATAAATGTCCTGTCACGTTCCTATAAACGTGGACACTGACGGTCGAGCTGGTCCACAAATTCAAGGTCGCTTAGCACGCAGCTACGGAGCAAGCTATGCTCGTAGTATCTTTGAAGGTAAATAAAAAAAAATCAGGAGTGTAATTATCCGGAAAAAACCCGAGTTACCGAACTTAAGTGGCAGTCGAAGGACTGATGAGCGGTGGAGCAGACGAGTCATGGAGTGGAGACGTATCGGCAAAAGTATTGTGGGACGCCCCCCGAGCTAGATAGAGGGACGACCTAAAGAAGGTGGCTGGGACAGACTGGATGCGAAAGGCGAAGGACTGGGTGGTGAGGCCTACGTCCAGCAGTGAACCGCGATAGGCTGAGTTGATTGTGCGATAACTGTCCTAAAGATTGTTGCCAGTGATGGAGACATTGTTGATTGTTTTGGCCCATACAAAGCAACTATATCAGACTGTAATCATGAATCATTTATTCAGTAATGAGAATTATGCTCTAAGGTTGTATTTCAGAAATAATTACGCATTTATTTTAGATAGAGACATCCTTCTAACAAATTTTGACATATTCGTATGTGGAATAAGCGTGGTTACTCAGAAAACGGTTTTCAAATCAGTCCATAGATAAACAAAAAAATTGGCGGCTGTTTTTTGCCTTTATATACATAGGAGTACAAGTATAATCCTTTTGAAACTATTGAGACAAAACGGCTGTTAAAAGCACAATTAGGCTAAATCGTAGCACACAGCGATCTACGAAGTAACACACAGAAACCTACGTCGTAGCACTCGTAGCACACATAGATAGATCTACGTCGTAGCACATTGCGGGCATCATTGGCGTAGCACAGAACGTAATTTTAGACATCGTGGTATTGTACGGGTCTCTATAAGACCTTTTTGCTGAAAGATAATACACGTTGGATAACATGAAAGCAAGTTACCTAGATAGCCGAAAGACAATTCAGCTACATGACATAAAAGCAGAATGAGCTAGTATCAAAACGTCTGGAATTGAGAATAGTCCGTATGATTAGAATACCTTATTAAATACCTTATCCAAGTGTAGACGAATTATCAGAGATAAATGAAAGTGTAATGTTTATTTTTCCGTAAAACATTTTATTTTTTAAACTACCTACAAACCAAACTACTCGTTATATTGAAACAAAACAAATACAGATCACTATTTTGTCATTGGTGTCATAAAAACCAATGACAAAATAGTGATTTAAAGCTTAAACAATTTTTTTGGATCCTTAAAATTAGTCCCCAAATAAGATACGTTTAATATGACTGATGTTTCTTAAAAAATTGTATGCTGCGATTTTTTTTTCGTTAATTTTTTTCATTTCTCTCCTTTATTTTCTGTCAAACGTCCTTTTTTTTCGTTTTTGTCCTTCAGAGGGCCCTCGTAATTCTCTTTTCTTGCCATTGGGCTTTTTTTTTTGCGGATGGGAAGTCATCAAATGACTCCTCCCGCTCTGGGTGGAGCGGAAGGGACTGTCAGACTCTTACTGACTAAAACCCACCCGTGTTCCTTCCTTAGCCCTTTATGTTCCGGGCCAGCGGTAACCCTTTCGGACAATCCCGCTGACCCGGGAGGCTTCGGCCCTAAGGGGGCCCCTCCTCGATGCTGACATCTCTTTGAGGCGCGCGTGGAACACGTACGCGCCGTCCGGCACGAGCCTGGTCCTGATCGGACGGTGAGCTACCCATTACTTTCCGCCCGCAGGCCCGCGCCTAAGGTGGCCGGGAGCCGTCACGCGGCTCCCGACGCCCAGAGCGTCTCCCGCGGCGGCTGGGAAGCGAGGCTCTCTCCCTGAGCCGTCCCGCCACCTCCTTCGTTAGCATGACTGCTTCGCAGAAGGAGGTGACTACCTCCCACCCCCTCTCGACCCGGACCATGGCTTGCACCAGGGCCGAACGCAAGAGGTCGCCGCCGCTGCCGATCGCCTCTACGAGGCGTGGCAGGGTCGCCATGTATTAGAGTGGTGTAGGCACAATAAAAGAGTACTGTTCAATACAACGATTCGTGTAATAATGCCAATAATTAGTGTGTGCAGTTACAAATATAAGGTTAGGTGAGCCACACTACAACACGGCGGTGCTCCGCCCAAGCGGGGCAGAACTCCACCGTGTGCTCCACCGTGTCCTCTGGGCGATCCTGGCAATGGTGACACCCAGGCGTTTCCTCCCGCCTGATGATGTGCAGGAACCTCCCGAAACTTCCGCGGCCGGTGAGGACCTGCGTCAGGCGGTAGGTGAGGGCGCCGTGGCGCCTCTCTAGCCACTCCTCAAAGAGGGGTCTTATAGCCGCTGTCGCGGCGTGCCCTGCGCTGGGTTGCGACAGTCGCTCTTTCCATGCCGCCATGAGATCGCCGGAGATCCGTCCGCTCCGCCGCGATTAGCCGCGGAAGCGGATCTTCCCCCTGGCGTAGTGCCTCCGCGTGACACTCATACAGGCGCGCGAGGACTATCGCCTCCAGATCCCATGGCGGCAGTCCGGCAAGGAGGCTTGCCGCCTCGCCCGAGATCGTGCGGTAGCCCCGGATAAGCCTTACGGCTACCACCTTCTGGGGCGCGTTCAGGTAGTGAACGCGCCCACAGCGGGGCCCCGTATAGGGCCATGCGCCCGCACGACCCTCGCGTAAAGCCTCCGGCAGGAGGTGTTTGGCTCCCTCAGGTTGCCATTGGGCTTCGACCTTGAAGGCCGAAGCTTTTATATATGAGATAAGACTCTTTTTTGGCCCCACACGAGTATTGTAACGCCTGTGCCAACCTTCTGTAGCGTTGTTGGTGCGGTGACGTTGGCCAAAGCAGCTTATTTGTTTGGGGTCGTTTTTAATATCCATTGTGAGTTAAAATAGTCAATGAACATATTTATTTTGTCATAATTTATTAGACGTGCTCGTTCACAAATACATATCTACACAGTCGGTGTGTCTGCTGCCGGGAGTAGCGGCAGGTTAGCAGTGAGCCTTGTAATTTCTTCACCTCTTTAGTCCCAAGTACCTCTATTTTTTCAGATTTTCTCTACACGGCAGCATAGAAATGATAGCAGCAACCGGATACTTCTGAATTGGGAGACACTGGTTTTATCGCATTTTGTTGTGCAATTTCAAAATCGCACTTGAAGTGTTTAATTTCGATTTCTAAATAGTCTTTAACAATTTTAAAAAGTCGTTCGTTGCTTTCTTGGCATTTATTTGGCAGCAACGCAAATAAAAACGGCACAACTAAATAGACATTAACGCTTAAGGCCTTAGTAGCAAAACGTCCTAATTAAAAATACTCTAGCAGCAAATCGTCATGATATTAAAATATCATGACGATTTGCTGCTAGAGTATTTTGAATTACAATATTTTAAGATCTAGACGTTTTGCTACTAAGGTGTTTAGCGTTCAGAGTATTTTGAATTACGATATTTTAAGATCCAGACGTTTTGCTACTAAGGCGCGTTTAGCGTTAATGTCTATTTAGTAACTATGGCGTTTTAATATCAAGACGATTTGCCACTAGAGTATTTTGAATTAGGACGTTTTGCTACTAAGGCGTTAAGCATTAATGTCTATTTAGTAACCATGGCGATTTAATATTAAGACGCTAAGGCGATATGGTCATTTTGCAACGTGGATATTCTGATAGAGAGAGAGCTAAGGGTCGCACAATGGCAAATTTTTATTTCATGCTTTTTGTCCCTACAAAAACATGAAATAAAAAATTAAATCCTTAATTTTTGTATTTCATTTCTTTTATTTTCTTGCGTTTAAAGATTCAGGTAATTTGGTGTTTAATCAGGATTTTTATCCGTCAAAAAATTATTATTAATTTATAGTTGAAGAATATTTTTTAAGACTAAACAGATTTTTTTGTTTTATAAAAATGGTCAAACTCAGTGGTCGCAGGTACCTACCAGTCATCAATCCACTTTCCTCATCAATCTAGGGCATTGATTAGAAAAAAAAAGAATTTTCAAGTTTTTACTTTTCATTTCGTTAATTACTATTCCTCATTCCCTCTCAATATAGTGTACATTATTCTACTTCTCAAGCCCTTGCATTTGATACCTATACCCATTTTTTGGTGGCGGCCATCTTGGATTTGAAATTTGTAATAGTGTATAGTCAAGTCCTTTCATTTGATACCCATATTATATAATACATACATAAAGCGTATACGAGGGTAAGGTGAAAAGTTCTCGGCCTGACACAGAGATAGCTTATCTCTGTGTCAGGCCGAGAACTGTTCACCTTGCCCTAGTACATCTGTATATACACACATCAAAAGTGTCTAGGGATCAAGTATTTTTATGCGGATTTCTTGAGATTGAGATGTGGCTTTGTAATAAATTTATGATTTTATAAATTTATATGGATCCTTTTTGGTGCATTTCATAATTTGAATCAGGAACTGTGAATCAAATTCGAGTAAAAGATGAAAATCAGCTGTCAATATTTTCCCTATAAAAACATACAACGCATTGAAGACATTATTAGTGCTACTGTTTCCCTACTACTGATTAAAACCAACGTTATTATGGAGCGGCGACGTCATTTAAGCAGGGAAGAAATGCTCAGAGCCGTGGGAATGATAGAAGCTGGTTCCCGGCAACGTACTGTGGCTTTAGCTCTGAATACAAGTCAGTGTTATCAGTCGACTTTGGACACGTTACCGAAGCACTGGTACCGTGGCTGAGCGCCATGGAGGACGGTATCGCTGCACCACACGGAGACAAGACCGATACATTCAAATCTTAACTCGAAGAGCTCCAACAATAACCGCCATGATGTTAGCCGTGAGGCTTCATCACTCTTCAGGGAACTTAATTAGCGACCAAACAGTCAGAAACCGCTTGCATGAAGTGAACCTTCATTCCCGAAGACCGCTACGGGTACCACCTATAGAAATGCACAATCGTAGGATTCGATATCAATGGGCTCTTGAACACAGAAATTGGGCAGAAGAACAATGGCGTTTCGTGTGCTTTTCTGATGAGTCTCGTTTTGGTATGAGACCGGATACAAGACGTATACGACACTGGAGAACCCCTGGACGCCAACAGCGATTAAAATCCTGCCAGGAAGTCCATCCTTATAGTGGTGGAACCATCATGGTATGGGCGGGTATTTGGATCGGCGGAAGAACTGAGTTGATTTGGATCAGAGGCAACCTCAACGCTCAAATTTATGCTGAGACGATTGTATCAGACGTCATCGTTCCTCTACAAGTGCAAATCGGTCCCTTATTTCAGTTAATGCATGATAATGCACGACCGCACACCGCAAGAGTTGTAAGACAGACTCTCGCCGCAGCTATCATCAATGTCCTGCCCTGGCCTGCTCAGTCGCCAGACTTGAACCCGATTGAGCATGCATGGGATATGCTACAGAGAAGAGCTCTGCCGAATATGGAGGGTATCCAGTCGCAAGAAGACCTTTTTTTGTTGTTGCAACGAACACGGGCGGCCATTCCACAGCGTGATTTGGATGAACTCATTTTGAGTATGCCAAACCGATGTTCTTGTGTTGTTAGTGTTCGCGGTAGAAACACGGATTATTAATTGTTTAAGTTACCCAATAAAATTTTAAAGAAAACTGTTATTTCAGTCTTTTTTTCGAACTTTTGTGTTAGTGGTTCAAATGTCAAAAATCCCTTTATTAGGAAAATGGCAAATTTCTTTATTAATGCAAAGGTGACTTGGTTTATCGTTACTGTGACAAACGAAAACACTTTATTTGATGAATCCTTAAAGAAAATTTTAATTAATATCAATCAGGAGAAAAGTTATTGCAAAAATATATGTTGATCCCTAGACACTTTTGATGTGTGTATATAGCAGCGCCCCGCGGTTTCACCCGCATAAGTGTCGATCCCGTGGGAATATCGGAATAAAAACTATCCTATGTCCTTTCCCGGGACTCAAACTATCTCTATTACCTATTATTATTATCATCTAAATCGGTTTAGCGGTTTAAGCGTGAAGAGGCTACAGACAGACAGACACTTTCGCATTTATAATATTAGTATGGATAATCATCATGAAACAGGAGTAAAAAATATAATGATGATGTTTCAGGAGAGAGGTAGTGTTTTTTATCATTTATTAAAAGTAAACAAAGTTTGATCACGCCTTACCGACACGGGTAAGTCATTCTATAACAGTACTGCTTGAACGAAAGATATGAGAATTCCGGCGAAGACGTATATATAGTAAAGCTACTTGAGCGTTGTACGAAATTTAGAAATGGGATCAGATTTGCGCAGGTCAAATATAAATCTTATGCAAAAGTTTTGAAGTCGCTCAAGTTTATCTAATTGTGCCTCAGTGAGATCGAGATACCTAACATCAGCGTAGTCAAGGAAGGGAAGTAAAAGGGATTGTGCAAGCGTAGTTTTAGTGGCAGTTGGAAGATTCAAACTCTTTTATTAAATTTACACATAGTTCACAAAAATACAAGTAGATAGTTCCGCAAACGTCTCAGGGACTTGGCTGATGCAATATTTTTTCGACTTACGTCCTGTAGCTAGGGATCCCAAGAAAGATGTTTGTCGATCCAAACCCTAGGGTTCTTAACCATCTCACTTACTGGAATAGCAGTTCCGTTAAATTGAACCTGGAGAAGCTGTGACCAGTTTATATGGGAATCATTCTTGAGAACCCCCTAGGCCTTTACTTGGCGTACCAACGCTCCTATTTTGTATTTCATTATTAGATTTTACTCGCGGCTTCACTTGCTTGTAGGATGATTTTATCACGCCTCGAAGGTTTTCGAGCTCTTACTTTTACAATTTTTTTTACTTTTGTAGGTTGTGCATACGCACAACTTACAAAAGTTGCATCGCAATCTTATTAATAGTATGGAAACTTGGGGACCAACAAAGAAACAGTAATTAAATTTCTAAACGGATTAAACCTGCCTAGCCTTTTCTTAATTAAGTTGGAGTCAGCTTCCAGTCTAACCGGATGCGACTGCCAATCTCACCTCCACAACCCAGTAACTGGGTAAAACGATACCCATTGGTAAGACTGGTTGGTTATCAGAATTTTGGGACTATTTTATTCAGAATTTTGGACGACTGTTAAAGATTTACGTAAGACTTGGCTGTCCAACCGGCTTAATGTGCTTTCCGTGCCTCGCAGCGGTTTCAATCTGTAATGGGTGGTCACCAATCCAACCGAACCGACCGCGGCAAGCGTAGCTTAACCTACGATCAACTCGTGCGGCTGTTATTATTTAGCCACGAGACTAGATGATTAAATATGAATTGAAATTAATATACTTCGTTGACCTCGTTCTGGAGATTCTCAAAATTATATTCGGACGGATTTCGCCCATTTCTATTTAATTGTTCATTAGGCATGTCGGCGCACATCGCAAGTACCGAGTTGCCAGGCGACATTATTTGAAGCCAACGTGTCTCCCTTTCCAATTGATTTTATCTAAATGTCGGTAAAAAGTAGTCAGAAATTATAATATCGCAAGCAATAAAAAAAAACATATCATTGTAACTCATTCGAAAGTAGTCCACATCGGTAGTAAATCTAGAATTAGACATTGCTGAAGAGGACACTGGAACATGAGGCAAAATGGGTGACCTAGATTTGGCTATGAACTAATTTTAGCCGAAACATTAATTAGTGAATCCCGTTGACGTCTGCAGTAGCATTCGACTATTCGATGTAAGTACTATTTTCCTAGAATTATTTTAATAATTTATTGTTCCGATGTATGCACAAACAGTACAACACTGTACTGTTTCTGCGCTACCAACATCGCAGGTTCACGCGAACTTTGTTCGTACGAACTAGCGATCAAACGTACTGGTGTCTCAATTGCCATTTAAGCGGTGTATTCGCGCGAATAAAATGTTTGATTATTAATTTGCGCGAACTTAGTTCGTACGAATGCGCGATCAAACATACTTATACCAAATAGGTGGCCTTACTGGCATTCACGTGACGTTATCGCCTCGAACCGCAAGCGATTGGGGGAGGAGAAAGCTACGCTCCTCTCGTCTTTGTGTTTCGCTATCTACGTAATCAGCAAGGTATATTGCCCGATAAAAACTGCGCGTTTCTGACGCCCATTGTGAAATGTGCCTTATTGACGCAAATACACGATGGGAACTTCCATTCTCGACGATTGCTTATATTAGGACACACGTTTTGATTTTGATACTATCGTGTACTCTTACGATGATAGCTTTTAGTTAGGACGCGGCTTAAGTGTGGGCTGTGTGTGTTTATAGTCAGCTAGTTATAAGTGTGGGTTTCTAGACCGAAAATCCAATCCGTGTTGTTCCTTTCATAGTCCACTCCTTTCGTACCCAGTTCTATTGTCAGTGCAAAAGAAACTTATGTCGGACGCATAACGTTTGTTTTTACAATTTCGAAACAACAGTCGTTTACCAGAATTGACGTATCGAGCTTTGATTCGCGTTAAATGACCTAAATGCTTTATTTCACACATACATTTCCCAAAAATATGAAACAATCTGAAAACATATACAAAATAAAGTTAGTTTTCTATACATTTTATATTTTTTTCTGTCAACTGGCCTATAGGTTAGTTTTCAAATTCAATGTTTTATAGGAAACAAGTTGTGTACCTTCGCTATTTACACCTTTATTTATAAAAGTTACCTAAAGCTAAGGAATGATTAGCGACTGTTTAACTATATATTTTTGTCGTTTAATCGCCTCTTAACTTTAAGCAACGTTTATGAATAAACACCATAGACTCTAGTGCAAAATGTCATGCTTGTAGATCCAGTGGTTTCGACTGTGCGTTGTGTACTTGTGTAAGAATTTAAGATTTTTATTAAATACAGAGATGTGCTGATGACGCAATGGATTGCGTGCCTCGGAGAGCACGTTAAGCCGTTGGTCCCATCATTCGTGGATCTTTGACAGTTGTTACGGGTCGTCAGAAGCCCGAAAGTCAGACAACCAGTCTTACCAGGAGGTTTCGTATTACCCAGTAAGTTGGCTGTGGAGGTCAGATAGGCGGTCGCTCAATGTAAAACACTGGTACTCATTTGCATCCGGTTAGACTGGAAGCCGACCCCAACATAGTTGGGAGAAGGCTAGGCAGATAATGACATAGATTTTCCATTAGTGTAAGAAACCAAGTAGTGGTTAAACCATGATAGTGATTTATAAAAAATATATAAGATTTCCCAGCCTTTATGTGTGTAATTACTGCTAAATATAACTTTAATTACCATCTATCTACATTATACATAGGTGCGACGACCTTTTAGCTATATCAGTGTAATTGCTCTAATGCATCCCATACACGTGGGGTGCCGTAGGTTCCTGTGAGACCGCTAATATTTAAGGCTCGCAGGTTTATTCTGACTAAAACGTAATATATACTTAAGTATTAAGGCTAAAAAGGTAAAATTATGAATGCACAAAAAGTAAATAAGTAATCCATAGTTTACTTTAACCTAACCGCGACATATAAAACCATTGTCAACCTCAGTGTTAAAGGTTCGTAGAATTATTTACAATTTATTAACGCTACGCTGAACTCCGAAATCCACGTGTCACACAAATCTAAGTCAATACGCAAATGTAGGAGGGGTTTTGGGGAACAATTTCGCTATGCATCACAATGTGGAAATCCGCCTCGAGGTCGACGTGGGGTCTGGTTCCGAACGTTTCACACCAGAAGGCCAATTCTCGGCATTATAAACGTTATTATTATTTATTATGTATTTTCAAAAATACCTCTAATCTGTATAGAATTGCCCCTCAGTAAGTTTCATTGAACGCTAAACTAATTAAAATGAGCTTATAGTTGCCCACGATAAGCTCATTTTAATTATTTTGTACGTTGGTTATAGACTTCGATCGGGTTTTTAGGTTAGAACAGGACTTTCAAGTTGGAGAACGTTGCACAGTGTTTAGTTACAATGTTCGGTGTTGACATTGAAACTGAACTAATATCTAGAATTAAAGGAGACCATTCAGGTTTCATACAAAGTTGAGCGCAAAATCGAAAGTGCCAGCGGCCAGTAAAAAAAAAGATTTTAATCCGTTTGGAACATCATCCTAAGCATTTGGTACTATGGCACCAAAGCGGTAGAACCATCATATTAGCAGCTACTTATGTTCGAAACAAATGTAAACATATTATCTAAGTACTCGTATGTACATGGGGACTTATTTAGTGGGTAATTCTCAACTTTTTTGCCATGACTGTATAGAGATATGCGGAACAGAGTATAAAGCTCACTCATACTCTATAGAAAAGGGAGGATCCTCCGACCAGATGGGTGTTGTGTTTGGCGGGCAACTGTCCGATGATTCATGTCGGGCTGTTGTATCTATGCTAATTGCGCGGTAAACTCTGCTTGCGCGATGCAGGATTTTGCGTGACGTCAGTATGACGCGTTGTTCGCAATGTGGCGTTGTAGACACAACAATCAAGACCGCTACAACTGTAATTCTGTAAATGTGACTACAATATTTAAAGAAAACGTTAAGTTCGATTTTCCGCTTAGATTATGAGTTTAAGTATATTTGTATTCTTGTTTTGTGCATACCGTGTCTTGTGCAAGGTTACTCATTATCGCAAATAAAAAAATTGGAAAACATGTTCTTAATATTATTATTTTTTTCTTTTTCTATATTTGTGGTTGCTTTAAGATTATTTTTGAAAAAAGTAATTCGAAGTTTTTTGTATGTAAATGTAAGTCCCATCTATAACTGCAAGTCGCGTGTTTGATTCGGCTGTGCGCAGTTTAACTATTACGGCTGCCTTTTTTTTTTTTATTTGTGTTTTGATTGAGCCTCGGAGTATTTTCAAGAATATCTCTAAACTGTGCGTGCGTTCGTCCGGTCCAAGTGTGGAATTCTCTTTCATCGCTAGTCTCATACTCATTGAAGTTTAAACAATCAAGACTAATATTGTGTTCTCATGACAGACATAGCCTGAACTACGTGATTAGCTGAGAATTCTTAAATGAGGTTTTCTTGCACTGCAACCTCATGTCATTCGTTCTGCTCAAGATGTTCAGGACAGACACGATTTTATTTTATTATTTTGTTTGCCTCAATAATTAATATTATTAAAATAAGTTAAGAAAAAAACTACCCTTGCTCCATTATTTCTTGAATAACAATTTGTACAATCTCTTTAAATCTCTTTTAATTTTGTTTCTGGCTTCTATAGCAGCTACAATAATGGTTCCATAGTTTTGGTGCCATACTACCATCATCTGCCTAGCCTTTTCCCAACTATGTTGGGGTCGGCTTCCAGTCTAACCGGATGCAGCTGAATACCAGTATTTTACATGGAGCGACTGCCTATCTGACCTCCACAACCCAGTTACTGGGTAATACGATACCCCTTGGTAAGACTGGTTGTCAGACTTTCGGGCTTCTGACTACCCGTAACGACTGTCAAAGATCCACAAATGACAGCCGGGACCAACGGCTTAACGTGCTTTCCGAGGCACGGAGGGGTCTCGGTATGTAAAGATGGTCACCCATTCACAGACCAACCGCGGCAAGCGTAGCTTAACCTGATCGATCGACCTGTGCGGCTGTTATTATTTAGCCACGGGCCCCTCGGTGCCATACTACCAAATGCTTAAAATGATGTTCCAAACAGATTAAAAACATTTTTTTTACTGGTTTTGATTTTCGATTTTGGGCCCAATATGAATGATCTCCTTTAAAATGGTTGATTGCTTCTTAATAAACTAAATATCAAAGATGTACTATGGTTGTTTAAATATAATACGTGGCGTAAACTTGTTTTTATTTTCATGCAAATATATATGTTACTGTAAAATATATTATAAAGGATTGGAAACAAAACTAAACCCAAAAAAATAGGTACAACACAATTTGAAAATTACGCTTAAATAAATTAGTGTTTTATTGTACAGGGTGTTTGGTGCATCGTTTGCCAAATGGAATTGGCCGAAAGGAGAGGTCATTTGCTATCTCTTAAGGTCCAGTAACTCTTTCCTTGTTACAAAGGTTTTTTTATTATGAGTCTTTAATTTTTATTTAGAAAAATACAATAACTGCTTTTAAGCTTAACGAACGTTGAAGTAACGTAACGTTTAAGCTGAACGTTTTTAAAAAACGAAAAAAAAAATGTTCGCGCGGGATTTGAACCTAACTGCCGTACGATGAAATAAAGTACACTTTAAGAGCTTTCTTAAGACATGTAATTCATCACTGTTGCACAACTTTGAAAAGTGGGCCCAGTGTTCATTCAAAAGTGCCAATGGTCCTTTAAAACTAGTTATTAGTATTTTCAAATTTCAGGCCTTCAAATTTAATTTTTAATTTTTATGTTTACTCTTGTATGGTTCTATGAAATTCAAAATTACTTGCTAATAACATCTTACACCTTTTTAATAACACAAAGTTTTTGGAATAAGGAAAAATACACTTAAAACTCAACTATAAATTGCTGTAAAAAAAACTAAAAGTGATCGGCATCTTCAAACTCTTTTAAAAAGTTTTCTAGTCTGTCCCCTTTCCAACGGTGTGCAATATACCAAAAAGAAACTTTTAATAATTTCAATAATTCGCTAAATGTGTAATCGAGACACATCAGGCTGATATTCGATATTACGGTAAGAACACTAGTTTTCACATAAATAACATGCTTTAAGTAGGTAGATAGTGTTATCTCACTCTTACGCAGTCTCTTATCTCAATACTCAATATCTTTATTGCTATACCATAATGTGTACTTAGGTGGTAACTATATAATTTAGATCACTATGGACCCTGTAGGGCACAGCAAGAGGGTTAGGAGAGAGGAAGCCCTGAGGAGATATACAGGGTGTTTGGTGCATCGTTTGCCAAATGGAATTGGCCGAAAGGAGAGGTCATTTGCTATCTCTTAAGGCCCAGTAACTCATTCCTTGTTTCACTGGTTTTTTTTAAATGACTTTTTAATTTTTATTTGGAGAAATACAAGAACTCTGCATTTAAGCTTAATTTTTTTTTAAAGTTATGAGTATAGCCTTCAAATTTTATTTTAATACTGATGTTTACTCTTGTATGGTTCTATGAAATTAAAAATTTACTTGCTAATAACATCTAGTTCCTTTTTAATAAGTCCTAAAGTTTTTGAAAAAAGGAAAAATACACTTAACACTCAACTTTAAATTGCTGTAAAAAAAAACTAAAAGCGATCGGGATCTTCGAATTCTTTTTAAAGGTTCTCTAGTTTGTCCGCTTTCCAACGGTGTGCAATATACCAAAAAAAATGTTTAATAACTTCAGTAATTCGCTAAATGTGTAATCGAGACACATCAGGCTGATATTCGATATTACGGTAAGAACACTAGTTTTCACATAAATAACATTCTTTGAGTAGGTGGATAGTGTTATCTCACTCTTATGCAGTCTCTTACCTATTTCTAGGGTTCTGACTTTCCTCGAACCTGAAATAAAAAATAAACTTTTATTTAATAAGTACCTAATTATAAATTTTGTTCAAATTGTCCTCCACTATTGCGTACACACGCACATCATCCCGACATCTTCTTATTACACTCGGACGTGGATGATCCGAACTTTTTAAAAAGAATTTCTACAAACGGACTTACCCTAATTATTAGGTCAGCTACCAATTTTCAGTGAAGACCTGTCTTTTGTTGTTCATCAAAACGATTATCCCGCTCACTGGAGATTAACCGCCAGGGAGTACAACATCCAAATGTTGCATTCCCAGAATCATGGGTTGGGAGGGATGGCCCTATTCCTTGGCCTCCGTTCCACAGACCTGACTCCGTTAGATTTTTACATCTGGGGATGGCCCAAAGAACTTGTTTACTCCACGGAAGTTGAGACTAGGGATGATTTAATCCAACGCATTGAGGCGGCTTTCGTCACTATCAAAGCAGAAATACGTTTACACACCACTACAGTCGAGATAAGACGAAGATGTCGCGCGTGTGTACGCAATAGTAGAGGACAATTTGAACAAAATTTATAATTAGGTACTTATTAAATAAAAGTTTATTTTTTATTTCAAGTTCGAGGAAAGTTAGAACCCTAGAAATAGATAAGAGACTGCATAAGAGTGAGATAACACTATCCACCTACTCAAAAAATGTTATTTATGTGAAAACTAGTGTTCTTACCGTAATATCGAATATCAGCCTGATGTGTCTCGATTACACATTTAGCGAATTACTGAAGTTATTAAACATTTTTTTTGGTACATTGCACACCGTTGGAAAGGGGACAAACTAGAGAACCTTTTAAAAGAATTCGAAGATCCCGATCGCTTTTAGTTTTTTTTTTACAGCAATTTAAAGTTGAGTGTTAAGTGTATTTTTCCTTTTTTCAAAAACTTTAGTAGTTATTAAAAAGGAACTAGATGTTATTAGCAAGTAAATTTTTAATTTCATAGAACCATACGAGAGTAAACATAAGAATTAAAATAAAATTTGAAGGCTATACTCATAACTTAAAAAAAAAATTAAGCTTAAATGCAGAGTTCTTGTATTTCTCATAATAAAAATTAAAAAGTCATTTTAAAAAAACCAGTGAAACAAGGAATGAGTTACTGGGCCTTAAGAGATAGCCAATGACCTCTTCTTTCGGCCAATTCCATTTGGCAAACGATGCACCAAACACCCTGTATAATAATAATTGTTGTTATATTATTTATTAATTATTATATTATTTATTAATTATTATATTATTTAATAATTATTACCTTATCTATAATATATTTTAAACATTCATATAAATTGCGTGATTATAATTAATTTTATTACTTTTTGTTTTATTTATGTTTATCGTTTAAATATTCATCTAGGGAGTAATAACATTTGTTTATCAGTAATTTTTTAAGTTTATTTATAAATATATTTAACTGTTCTTTCTTTATTATGTCAGGTAGGTTGTTATATATTTTTATGGACATTACGTAGGGGCTTGTAGAATGCACTTTTAGTTTGGATGTCGGTATGTTTAGCCTGGATTGGTGTCTAAGTGTGTACTGTGATTGGACGTCTTCGCGTTTTGTGTAGAACTCTTGATGCTTACGGACAAATGTACATATTTCAAGAATGTAAATACAGGGGAGGGTTAGAATATTATGTTTTTAGAAAATAGGGTTTGCAGCTGTCGGTTTGGTCAATGTTCACCAAGATTCTGAACGACTTTTTTGTATTTGTGTTTTCAGTTAAATCTATTGTAAGTCCGAGTAATGTAAATTCATCAACAGTTTCCAATTTTACGCTGTTAAAGGTGTTTAATTGTAGAGGAGCTTTTTGATAAGAGTGGAAGGTCATTAATTTGGTTTTAGTATAATTAATTTCTAAATTATGTGAGGTCATCCAGTTACATGTTTTTGTTAGTGTAGAGTTGATTTTTTCTTCTATGTTTGTGTTGTTTTGACATGAGACTAATAAAGATATGTCATCCGCGAATAAAACACATGGTCCCTCTATGATTTTCGGTAAGTCGTTGATGTAAACGAGGAATAATAGGCAACCTATAACACTTCCTTGGGGGATAGAAGCGTTGATTACTTTGCTTTTGGATTGGATTTTTTCTATTTCTCTACTATTGTGGTTAAAGTATTCGACTTCAACTACTTGTTCTCTATTTTGTAAACACGACGTAAGCCATTCATGGGCTTTTCCGCGAATCCCTATTCCATACAGTTTATTTAACAGTATTTTAAATTGTACCTTGTCGTACGCTTTGGTCATGTCTAGTAATATCCCCACGGCGTATCCCTTGTTATTTATGATATTAAGGGCTTCTTGAATATATTTATATACAGCTAATGTGGTGGAGCGATTTTTTCGGAAACCGTTCTGACAATTGCTAAATATATTAAATTTTTCGCAAAAGGTATAGATTCGATTACACATACCTTTTCAAAAATCTTGGTGGCTGAGGGCAAGAGAGCTATTGGGCGATAATTAGTAGGATCAGTTTTTGTTCTTTTTATGGATAGGTTTAATTAGTGATTTCTTTAACAATTCGGGGAAAGTGCCATCTGTAAAAGACTGATTTAATAATAGATAAAATGGCAGTAGAATTTCGTCTGGTAGGTAGGTGGAATTTCGTCTAAACCGTAACTTTGTTTATTTTTTAGGTTTTTGATTAATTTGTTAACTTCCCAAGCTTCTACTGGGCTAAGGAACATGGTGTTTTCGGTGGGATTTAGTGTTGACATGCCGCCTAGTGCATTACTAGATGGATTGGTGCTACTTTCACCTATAGACGCAAAGAAGTCATTGAAAATATTTGCAATTTTTTTGGGTTCGGATATAAAAGTATTATTGTGTTGTAATTGTATGTTACATTTTTCCTTTTTTGGTTTCTTATTTGTTCTCTCATTTAAAATGCTCCACATTGTTTTTACTTTGTTGTCTGATTTCTTGATTTTGTTTATGTATTGTAATTTTTTTGCAGTGGTAACTAAACTTTTTAATATCTTCTCATATTTTTTATAATGTTGTGTGATTATTTGGTTGTTGGTTTTAGTGGAAAATAATTTTAACAATCTTTTGTTTTTGCAGGAAACTCTAATGCCTGTTGTTAGCCAGTATTTTTTATAGTTAGCTTTAAGTTTGATTTTACGTATAGGGATACATTGATTTAAAATTTTTGTTAAGAGGTTGTTGAAAGAATTATAATTTTCATTTATATTATTGTTTGTTTGTAAAATGTCGTGCCACTTTTGTGTATTTAGTATAGATTTAAGTTTGTTAGTGTTCGCTGTGTTAAATAATCTTTTAGTGGTGTACCAGGTAGTTTTTTTCGCTTGTTGAGGTATGCTTAGATTTATAATTGTTCCACCGTGGTCCGAACATCCAAAATTTTCCACGATTGTAAACAAATTTTTGCCGCTGAAATTCGAAAATATTAGATCAAGACATGTTGAGGATGTTTCTGTAATACGCGTAGCTTTTTTATATGTTGAGTTAATTTGTATTCTAGCATGAGATCCAGAAACTGGTTAGTTTTTATGTTTTTGCTTAAAATATTAATGTTGAAATCTCCACCTATAACAATGTTAAATTTATTATACTTAATATTTAAATAGTTTAGAATTCGTTTTAATTTATCAATAAATATATCTTCCTCTCTTATATTCCAATACATAGTAATTAATAAAAGGTTTTGTTTAGGTAACTCAGTAGCGCACACTTCCAGCACATATTCTGTAGACATGTTTGAGATATCGTTTTTCTAAAGAGAAAACGTATGCATCCTTTTACAAGAACAAATTGAGTATAAAGATACTCAATTTGTTCTTGTAAGAGGATGCATACGCCGTCTCCTCCTCGAGTTTTCCGGCAGTATGACGATGCAATATTATAGCCACTAATTTGGATAAGGGAAGTATTGTCTTCGGTTAGCCAGGACTCAGATACGCATATAGCTTGATAGATAGGGTTTTCTGTTAAAAATTCTTCTATAATGTGTTGCTTATTATATAAGCTTTGCATGTTTTGGAAGAGAATTTTACATGGTAGGTCTATGGTTTCGAAAGGAGTGATTCTTTGCGTCTTCGTTGGTGGTAGGTAGGTCGCAGATTCGGTCTACATTATAATTGTATGTGGTACCTTTCAAGTCATTTTTTGTGCCGTTTTGTATGTTTCGTTTTTTTGGTTAACTTTCTGTCCTTAAATAAACAATTGATTGTTTTTAATTATTGCAAATAATCCGTTTTTTCGAGCCTGAAGCATCTCTTCTCGCATTAATTGCCTTTCCCTTCGCGTGTTGGTATCTAAAAACTATGAGATAAATAAACGGGTACCCTGAAGATATTGGCCATTACTTATTACGTACTTAGCCATTCTTTTGCTAATTAATTCGATGACAAGTGGCCTATTGTTGTTGTTGTTGTATCTACCCACTCTGTATGTCTCTTATAGAAGAGATATATATCCTTGATATCCTGTTAGGTCTACGTTCATCGTGCTGTAGAATAGTTCAATGATTCTGGTGTGTAAGTCAAATTCCGGTTCTTTGTAATATTCAGTAAATCCGTAGAGAACTATTTTCTTCGTGTTTGTTTCAGCGCAAGTCGCGGTTGGGGTATCTTTTCTGTTTTTATATCTGAAATTTCTTTTTTTAATTTCTCATTTTCTTTTGTAAGGTTTTCAATGGTTAAGCTTACTTTTTCTATTTCTTCCTTTCTTAGTTCGTTCTGTTTATTTAAGGAGTCTGTTTTTTGTTCGATATCTGCCTTTAATTTAGTGATGGCGTTATTTATCTCGGATTGGATTGTATTTTTAATTTCAGTTATAATGGATGTATTATTTTCCTTAAGGCGCAGTATTATAATTTCACTTAGGTTTTGTAGCGTTAGTTCGGTTTGAATGGCTGTTTCCTTTTCCTCTGTGTTCAGTGTGTCTCCTAGTAGGTATACATAGATAGGTCTTCAGAGTTGATAGTGCAGTTGTTTGTGTTTACTCTTCTAATGGTGACATTACTTTCTTCAGAAGGTGATTTTGTCTGTTGCGGTAGGTCACGGTCTTGTCGGCGTATAGAGGTATTTGTATCGATCGGTGATTAATACCGACTTTAGGGGTTTTGCAATAGCAAGCTTGACATTGCCATTTCATTTTATGTTCAAAAGTCATCAATTTTGTGAAATGATGTATTGAAACATTTGCACATTTTAAGTCGTATGTGTTTTTGCGATGCGCGCAGGTAAGGTTTTGTGCTTCTGGTATTTTCTGATAACATCCCGCACATGTAGAAGCCATTTGTGTTTATTTTTACGACCAGTAGCGCCCTCTAGTAGTGGACTGTGATAGTACTTGGAAATATTGACGTTTGGTGTAGTTTCTCAATTTGAAGTTAGATTCTCTGTTATTCGATAGATGGCATTATTGCCAAAATCAAAAATCCATGTAGTCTAGATAATTGCAATTATTTTGTCTAATATGAGATAGATTATTCGGTATTCGTAATTCTCCTACCTTTCTTGAGGTTTGTATTTCTGGTCGCTGCAAACAGTGAAGTTCCAGCAGCAAAAGCCAACAGCGCGCTGTTGGCTTTTGCTGCTGGAACTTCACTGTTTGAATGACTTTGATTTTGAATTTGAACATAAATGTCGGCAGGAGGTATTTATCACGTTTTCTCTTTAGGTTTTAGAAAATACACTGGTATTTTAATTTTTATCACTGTATGTTCTTTTTAGCTTGAACCTTAGTCACTTTTTGTTAGGATATAATCACAATAACTATTTTATGAGATTTTTTAGTACGGAGCTAACGTTAGCTTACGCACAGTAGCGCCCTCTCTCTCCTAGGGTACTAACTTTCCAAAAAATAAGTACCTATTACAAATTTTGTTCAAATTGTCCTCCAATATTACGTAGGGACGCTCGACATCGTCTTATCTCGAACGTAGTGGTGTGTAAATGTATTTCTGCTTTGATATTGTCGAATGCCGCCTCAATGCGTTGGACTAAATCATCCCTAGTCTCGACTTCCGTGGCGTAAACAAGTTCTTCTTTGGTCCGTCCCCAGACGTAAAAATCTAACGGAGTCAGGTCTGGGGAACGTGGAGGCTAAGGAATAGGGGCATCCCTCCCAATCCACGAGTCTGGGAATGCAACATTCAAGTTAATGACGGTTAATTTTTAGTAAGCGGGACAACCGTCTTGTTGAAAAACAAAAGATCTGTCTTAACTGAAAATGGGTAGCTCAGCTAATAATAAAGGTAAATCTGTTTGTAGAAATTCTAGGTAATTATCCCCGTTGAGATTGTCAGTTATTTATTGTGGTCCAACTACATCATGATTCGGAATTACCCCTGCCCAAACGTTCACACTGTATCGTCTCTGGAATGACTTTTGTCTTTTTACGCGTGGGTTTTGATCTTTCACCGCCCAGTGGAGTAGATTATGCAAATTAAGGATTCCCTCTTTTGTAAAAGAATTATTTTTAAAAGTTCGGATCATCCACGTCCCAGTGTAATAAAAATGGACACGGTTATCATAGTCTTGATTCTCGAGATCAACAACATACAAAATACGCTTAAGAATGCTTTACTTTCTGCCAAGGGGTATTCTTTATTTAATATTTGTATAAAGTACAATCCGTGCGGATAACATGGCATCTGGCAGAGTGACGTCAAAGCCGTTACCTAGAACATCGGTGAGGTACGCAGTAGAGCTAAAAAGGGTTTGCATTCCATGTTAGCGCGTACGGTTGTAAGTCACTATCAAAGCAGAAATACTTTTACACACCACTACAGTTGAGATAACGCGAAGATGTCGCGCGTGCGAATGCAATAGAGAAAGACAATTTGAACAAAATTAGGTACTTATTAAATAAAAGTTTTATTTTATTTTTGTATTTCAAGTTCGAGGAAAGTTAGTACCCTAGAAAGAGATAAGAGACTGCGCAAAAGTGAGATAACACTATCTACCTACTTAAAAAATCAAAATCAAAATGTTTTATTTCACATAAACCAACATGGGCACTTATGAAACGTCAGAAGCTAGGTGCACGGTTCCAATTGGTCGTTTCCTATGGAGAAGAACCGGCAAGAAACTCCACGGTTACTCTTTTTAAAAATAATTGGCTTTTACAATGTTTCCAGATTACAGTAGGTATGGGAGGACAGCGCAGGCCTGTCAACAAGTACCAAGTACTTGATAGAATAAAAACTGGTCTACAGATCTAAAGTCTATAAGGCCTACAAAGTCCTCACATTTACAAAATAAGAATCAATCAAAAGGATAAATAAATAAAAAATAAAAATATTAATAAAAACCTACTAAAACCAAGTGTTATGATTCCCATTAAAACCACTAATAAAGAGGTGAAAAATTTGAATTGTCTGTATATAATGTCAAATAGTAAAGAAATTATGTCAAAAAGTATATAATGTCAAATAATAAAGAATAATAAAGAAATTATGTCAAAAAGTATGTAAAAAAAATAAAAAATAAAATAAAAATTAAACATCGTAATTTGAGAGCAGTTAATAGACATTTACATAGTTATGCCGTTAATGAGAAGCCAGGGAAGCCACATGTGCAGAAGGAATTATTGCCAGACTACCTTGTCTTCAACGTAGTCTTTAATCTTATAATATGCTTTTTTGATTAGGACAAGTTTGATGAGGGTTTTGAACTTTCCATCGCTAAGTTCTGTAACCGGCTTTGGCAACTTATTATAAAAACGGATGCTGTTTACAAGAAATGACTTGCTAGTTTTAGTTAATCTAAATTTAGGTAAAGCTTGTTATTTATGTGAAAACTAGTGTTCTTACCGTAATATCGAATATCAGCCTGCACGCGTAGCATGAACACTTCTTTCTCTGCGAAGAGTAGACACATACATTGCTTTCTATACAAAGTGACATTTCTTTTCTTCATTTTTGACATACCGCCACAGAAATCCTTCTACAATCTGTCAATTTATCTTTCGTTTCTAACGATCTTTTTCTAGGTCCTTTTTTTAGGGTTCCGTAGCCAAATGGCAAAAACGGAACCCTTATAGATTCGTCATGTCTGTCTGTCCGTCTGTCTGTCATTTTTCTCCGAAACTATAAGAACTATACTGTTGAAACTTGGTAAATAGATGTATTCTGTGAACCGCATTAAGATTTTCACACAAAAATAGAAAAAAAACAATACATTTTAGGGTTCCCCATACTTAGAACCGAAACTCAATTTTTTTTTTTCATCAAACCCATACGTGTGGGGTATATATGGGTAGGTCTTCAAAAATGATATTGAGGTTTCTAATATCATTTTTTTCTAAACTGAATAGTTTGCGCGAGAGACATTTCCAAAGTGGTAAAATGTGTGTCCCCCCTGTAACTTCTAAAATAAAATGAATGAATGATAAAACTAAAAAAAATATATGATGTACATTACCATGTAAACTACCACCGAAAATTGGTTTGAACGAGATCGAGTAAGTAGTTTTTTTTTAATACGTCATAAATCGTAAACCGCAATTTACCATTCATTCAATCAACTCAAAAATAAAAATAAACATTTAATTTCTTAAACATAAACCTTATGCATAAACCCGGATGTTACGGAACCCTCGGTGCGCGAGTCCGACTCGCTCTTGCCCGGTTTTTATGTAGACTGTTTCAGAAGAAAGTTTTCTATCCCAAACTGTCAAAATCACACTGACAGCTGACAGGTGTCTAAGGTAGTGAAGAGATTTTGTAATCGCTAAAGACAGTAGAACACTTTCTACTCGACGGCCACAAAGTATATACGGTTATCTACAAAATCCCGTAACGACTGTTACAGATCCACGATCCACAGCCGGGGCCAATGGCTTAACGTGCTTTCCGATGCACGGAGAAATCTTGGTATGTAAAGATGGTCACCCATCCATGGACCAACCGCGGCAAGCGTATCTTAACCTGATCGATCAACCTGTGCGGCTGTTATTATTTAGCCACGGACCCCTCCTTTAATGTGACTTAATATCAGTAAAAATTAAAAATCATAACGAAAAAAAAATCCTATGACAAAACAAAGAATTCTGAGTAGTTATGTAAAAGAATGAATTTCGTAAAAAGTGCAGTTGACTCTTTCTACTTTGCTGCCGTCGTACTGTCTACACGGAACGTCATCTTTGTCTACTCTTCCGTCGACAAACCGGAGCTACGCGTGCTGATGTGACTCGATTACACATTTAGCGAATTAGTGAAGTTATTAAGCTTTTTTTTGTATATTGCACACATATATTGGAAAGGGGACAGACTAGAAAACTTTGTAAAAGAATTCGAAGATCCCGATCACTTTTAGTTTTTTTAACAGCAATTTAAAGTTGAGTTTTAAGTGTATTTTTCCCTTTTCCAAAAACTTTGTGAGTTATTAAAAAGGAACTAGATGTTATTAGCAAGTAATTTTGAATTTCACAGAACCATACAAGAGTAAACATTAAAATGAAATTTCAAGGCTATACTAATAACTTTTTAAAATTTAAGCTTCAATGCAGAGTTATTGTATAGCAAGTAATTTTGAATTTCACAGAACCATACAAGAGTAAACATTAAAATGAAATTTCAAGGCTATACTAATAACGTTTTAAAATTTAAGCTTCAATGCAGAGTTCTTGTATTTTTCTAAATAAAAATTAAAAAGTCTTTATATAAAAACCGGTGTAACACGGAATGAGTTACTGGGCCTTAAGAGATATCAAATGACCTCTCCTTTCGGCCAATTCCATTTGACAAACGATGCACCAAACACCCTGTATAATAAATTAATGATAACTCTTAAAAATTTATAATTCAGCGTATCTTAAATTCTCTAGCAGTGTCAATCGTAATTATCTCCACACACTTATTTTTAAATAGTAAAAAATAAAGCTTTTCGTGACTGTGACCGCTTAGTTCTAAACTACGAAATTAATTTTTATGAAAAACTGCGAACCAGGGGCGGATCGCTAGTAGAGACAGGGGTCGTTAGGTAGGAATCAATTATTTTTTATCAATTCGTAGAGTAGGTATTTTTTTTTGAAAAACGCTCCTTTTGCCGGCTGAATATTAAAAACTAGCTTCTGCCCCCGACTACATTCGCGTGGAAGTCGTAAGACACCATATTTTTTCTTTTTATTTTATTTCTTAAGAAAACTTACAGCTAGGATACCGATAGCTGACAGTTAGTGAGAGAAGGCCAATTAAAAGTTTTCACTGACAATATTAAAGTAGCACAAGAAACAGTAGACAGGTAAGCAAAAGCAAGAATAAGCTAGTATTAGCAGTACTATGCAAAATATTGTCTTGGAAAATAAAAAACTAAAAGATCAACTCTCAAAATTATCTGTTGCTGCCGAAAATACAGAAAAGAAAGTGGAGGTTCTTGAAGCCGAATAACTTAAAAAATATGCCACCTTCATCTTCTATCCAAACAACTACCACACATGATGAAATCTTCACTGAAATCGAAGAACGAAACTTCAGAGCCAAAAATATTATAGTTGTTGGAATTCCTGAATCCCAGAATGATACTGCAACCAGTCGGCAAGATTACGATAAGGCAGAAATACTGCGAATAACTGGGCTAATACATAATGGCTGCCCTCAACCTATTAGAATATTTCGTCTTGGAAAATATAAATCTTGAGAATACTCGTGCGATTAAAGTATGTTTCTTGTCTGAAGACACAGCAAAAAACATACTACGAAATAGGAATAAGATTGACAAGGAACATATCAAGATATATTCGGATCAAACTCCATATCAACGAAAATGCCTTCAAAATTTAAAAGAAGAGCTTCAGCAACGCACCTCAAATGGAGAAAGTGGTCTTAACATCAAGTATATCAATGGCATACCCAAAATAGTCACATCTAAAGAAACGCTAGAAACAACAACAAAGGAAACTCCAAAAAACTAACTTCGTCCAAAGAGAAAATAACTTACCAAATAACCAACAATTACTCAGATGTTATTTTTACAAAAAAATCTCTGAAATGTTTCTATGCCAACGCTCACAGTATTGTCAAACCTGGAAAATTCGATGAGCTTAGATGTATTATCGCTTCCCTACAAGTAACTGTACATATTATTATACTTTCGGAAACTTGGATTAAGAGTGAAGATGAAGCAAAAATGCTCCAGATACCCTCCTGTACCCATTACTATAATTATAGAGACAATAAAATGGGAATAAATAAAATGGGAGGTGGAGTGTCAATTTTCGTGCACAACAATCTCAAACATCACCTTGTTGAAGAACAATGCGTGGATGATACTCATTATCTCTGGGTATACGTGAAAAAGTTGTCTCTAAATATCGGTGCTATCTATAAGCCCAATAAAATGAATATGGACAACTTTCTCGAGATATATTCACAACAATTACACAAATTGAAACGAGCAATAGTCTTTGGCGATTACAACCTAGACTTACTCAATCCGGACTTAGCGACACGCAAGTATAAGAACACTTTAAAAGAGAACAACTACAAAATCCTGAACAAAATAAGTCCAAAACACTGTTCCCGCGAAACAACCTCAACCAAGACAATGTTAGACCATGTTTCTTGTAACTTAAGTGAAAATGATTTTCATCTTGTCACTGTGGAATCTTCAATGTCTGACCACAAACAAATACTTTTAGAGATAAAGCAATACCAACCACCACCTATCATAATACAAATACAACGCAGTAGACTTCGATAAACTTTATCGATGCCTGGATGAATATCCTAACAATCATGAAGACGTAGAGTATGATAAATTGGCAGACAAATTACAACCCTGTTTAAATAAGTGCAGATACACAAAATTTAAACTTTTGAATCCTCCGCGGCAAGACTGGATTAAAAAAGAACTATTAGAAGAAATAAATAACAAGAACATACTATGGCAAAAATACAAAGCAAATGCGATGGACACAGAATCAAAAGCAGAGTATGAACATATAAAAGCCAGAGTATCACACAACATAAGAAAAGCGAAAAGTGATTATTACCTAAAGAGGTTTGAAGAAAAATGTGGCAACTTATAAACGATTTGTCGAAAAACAAACTGCATGACAGAACTGGACCGGATGAACTGGAAACGGCAGCTGGTACTATTACAGACCAGAAAGAAATATGTGAAAGTTTTAACTCATATTTTTCGACTATTGGCTCAACCCTAGCAAATATGATTCCTGAAAAATCAAAAGAAAGTCAAATTTTAGAAGAGTGTAGACTAACTGATAAAACAGAATTGCAGTTTCTGAAACCAGTAACTATAAAGGAAGTTACTACCACAAATAAAAATTTGGACGGTAATACTGCATCTGGCATTGATGGTATTAGTACAAAATTAATCAAATGCATAAAAGACATTATTGCCACGGAACTAACAGTCTGCATTAACTATCATATGGCACGAGGTATTTTCCCCAACGAGTTAAAGTTGCAAAAGTTTTACCAACTCATAAATCCGGAAGTAAATTTGACCCGTGCAATTACCGCCCTATATCGGTTCTTCCGGTGATTTCTAAAGTTTTTGAGAAGATTCTTTATAACCGATTAGAGTCATTCCTTAATTCCAAAGGTTTCTTTTATAGTAAAACATACGGATTTAGAGCTCAATCAAATACTCTCGCTGCTACAATTGACCTCGTGCCCAAAATTAAAAATAAAATTGATCAAAAACAAGTTGCCTTAGTTGTATTTATTGATCTTAAAAAAGCCTTTGACATAATCAGTCATGACAAATTATTACAAAAACTAGAACTCAGCGGTGTCACGGGCAAAGCACTTGAAATTTTTAAATCATATATGGAGAACCGAAAACAATTAGTAAAAATAGGTAAATATGAAAGCAATCCCTGTGTCCTGAATTTTGCCGTCCCCCAGGGATCAATATTGGGCCCCCTCATGTTCCTTATTTATATTAACAGTATCAGTGAATTGGGTCTCACAGGAGACATCTCCCTTTATGCAGACAACACAAGTCTCTTTTACTTTGGACCCTCAGTCGAAGCTATAATAGCCGATGCTCAAAATGATCTGAATCTGTTAAATGAGTGGTTTCAGTCAAATCTTTTGACTACTAACATTACAAAAACAAATTATGTAATCTTTGCAGCAAAAAATAAAAAAATAAATGATAATTTCGAACTTAAAATAGACGGCAAACTACTTGAAAAAAAACCTAAAGAAAAATATCTCGGACTTATCTTGGATAGTAACCTAACTTGGAAGCCACACCTAGAAAAAATTAAACATAAACTAAGTCCACTCACAGGGGCACTACGCAATATAACAAATTGTCTCCCTCGAAAAGTGCGATATCTTATATATAATTCTCTGGTTAAGCCTCATATCGGCCTCATAGCAGCGAAGACTAATATAGATCCAATTCAACGAGTTCAGATTAGATTAATTAAAATTTTATTTAACCATAAATTTCGGACACCAACTGAAAAGATATACGAGGAAACAAAAATAATGAATATAAAACAAACGTAGGTACATAAATACTACACATGTATTCTAATACGTAAAATATTAAATAAGGAAATCCATTCCAATATAAGATTTGTAACAAAACAACAAACACGAAAGATTAACTTAAGACGTGCTAGTTACATAGTGACCCGCCCTCCTAGAACTAACTACGGAAGAAGAAATTTGGAGTTTGAGGGTGTTACAATCTATACATATAATAAAATTGTAGAAAAGTGGTGTCTGTACAATGGAAATATATAAAAAAAAAGTAGCAGGGGTTGTTATTATATCGATACCGAACCCGAAATTGTAATTAAATTATTTTTTGTCTGTTTGTCTGTTTGTCTGTGTGTTTGTGCACGCTAATATCAGAAACGGCTTATTCGATTTAGATGCGGTTTTCACTAATATATTGTAGTAAGCTTCACTTAACATTTAGTGTTTATTTCATGTCAATCGGATCATAAATAAAAAAGTTATGTCAATTTAAAGAATCACGGCGAATATTTGTTAAGGTATTCTATCAGAGTACGTACACGCCTCGCGCCTGCGCGTCCGTGGCTATATAAAGCGCGCCTGAGTTTGTTTCGGCCTTTCTTCTCAGAGTAGTCAGATAGGAAAAGCCGATCTCATCAAGCTTAAATAATAATAATAATCTGATCCAGCCTGTCCCATCTTGCTGCCCTCTCCCAGCGACGCCCTAAGTCGAGGTTCGTACCCCACAGGGGGTGCCCTTAGCGTGTAGTCGCTTAGTATAGTAGAAAATTGCCCCTGGCTGGAGGCTTTTTTTTTTTTCGCGTGGGGAAATCATCAAATGACTCCTCCCGCTCTGGGTGGAGTGGAAGGGAGTGTCAGACTCTTACTGACTAAAACACACCCATGTTCCTTCCTTAGCCCTTTTTGTTCCGGGGTAGCGGTAACCCTTTCGGAAAATCCCGCTGCCCCGGCAGGCTTCGGCCCCTTCGGGCCCCTTCTCTGTTGCTGACATCTCTTTGAGGCGCGCGTGGAACACGTACGCGCCGTCCGGCACGGGCCTGGTCCTGATCGGACGGTGAGCTACCCATTACTCTCCGCCCGCAGGCCCGCGCCTACGGTGGCCGGGAGTCGTCACGCGGCTCCCGTCGCCCGGAGCGTCTCCCGCGGCGGCTGGGACGGGAGACTCTCTCCCTAAGCCGTCCTGCCACCTCCTTCGCTAGCATGACTGCTTAGCAGAAGGAGGTGACTGCCTCCCACTCCCTCTCGCCTCGGACCATGGCTTGCACCAGGGCCGGACGCGAGAGGTCGCCGCCGCTGCCGATCGCCTCTACGAGGACACGGCGGTGCTCCACCCAAGCGGGACAGAACTCCACAGTGTGCTCCACCGTGTCCTCTGGGCGATCCTGGCAATGGTGACACCCGGGCGTTTCCTCCCGCCTGATGATGTGCAGGAACCTCCCAAAACTTCCGTGTCCGGTGAGGACCTGCGTCAGGCGGTACGAGATGTCATAGTCAAAAAAAAAAAAAACGCGCCGCTGCCATAAGGATTCAGTTATGCGTAGCGAACGCACGTATCCTGGAGAGTATAGGCGAATAGTTGCTTTCGATTATTGCGATTCACTTGAATACTGACTGTTTGCATATTTCATTTATTTATATTTTAGGGTTTGTAGGTTAGGTTCTTTTTCTTAATTTTCTTTAAAATTTTGTAAATAAATATTGTAAGTATTTGGTATAGGTTAGGCGGTTCTTTACTTGATTTTTGGGTATTTACTTATCATAATTTTTATTTAGGGTTTGTAAATAAATATTGTAAGCATTTATTATATGTTAGGCATTTCTTTCCCTGATTTTCGGTATACTTATCTTAATTTGTATTTAGGATTTGTATATAAATATTATAAGTATTTGGTATAGGTTAGGCATTTCTTTTCTTGATTTCCTTTATTAAGTATAAGTTCATTAGCTCAGGTTAGTAATTAATTTTTTTAGCATTTCTTTTGTTTTATAAAGTTAGTACGTTTGGTTTACACGTCTTAACACTTATTACTTAAACTGTGATAATTTTAGACTGTATAATAATCTGTAAGTATGTTTACGATAGTACGTGTTTACTAAATAACTGTGTGTTAAGTAGTAAGTAAGTACTATTTTATTGTAAGAATGCCTCGAAGAAGATCCAACCTCTCCCAATGTAGAAGAAATGCTAAAAGAATGAGATTAGTTCGATCACAGGAATCTGAGGAAGGTCGTGAGGCAAGGCTCTCTGCAACTCGGGAACATCATGCTAGGTTTCGTGCTGCAGAAAGTTCGACTCAGCGAGAATCTCGACTGAGTTCAAATCGTTCTCGAATAATGACAACTCGAAATAGGGAAAACGGGGAACAACGAAAGGCACGTTTATCTGTCGATCGCGAAGCTCACGCGCTATCGCGTGAGTCTAAGACTTTTGCTGACAGGGAAACCCGCTTGAGCTCCCAGAGAGTACGGACAACAAATGCTCGATCCCAGGAGACACAGGACGAACGGGAAATACGTTTCACTGCTGATCGTGAAGCTCATGCACTATCGCGTGAGTCTGAGACTTTCACTGATAGGGAAATTAGTTTGAGTTCTCAGAGGGTTCGGACAGCAAATGCTCGGTCTCAGGACACACAGGAAGAACGAGAAATACGTCCCACTGCCGATCGTGAAGCTCAAGCACTATCGCGTGAGTCTGAGACTTTCACTGATAGGGAAATTCGCCTGAGTTCTCAGAGGGTTCGGTCAGCAAATGCTCGGTCTGTAGACGGTATATGTAATTCAAAATTTATGCTGCCCGAAAAGTCACTATTCTACGCGGACGAAGTCGCGGGCACAGCTAGTTTATAATAAATTATCATCAGTAATAAAAGGAGAACAACATTATGCCCGGTTCAAAAAGCTACTAAAAACTCACACAATTAATACATACAAATAGGTGAAGGGAAGAAGGGAAAAAAAGGGGAAAAAAAACCTGCATTGAATACATTATATTAACATAAATAAAATATACACATTATAAACATTAACATTGGGTCTGTGTGGTGCCGGACTTAAAGAATACCACCACCCCTTACTTCCCGTGGGTGTCGTAAAAGGCGACTAAGGGTCGTACCGGAGAATGGGCAGCAGCGTTCTCTATGTATTCCACCATCACACATACTGCGATCGCCAACCCGCCTGCCAAGCGTGGCGATTATGGCAAACCCTCCCAAATTTGGGGGAGGCCTATGTCCAGCAGTGGACGTCTAACGGCTGAAACGACGAAACATTAACAATATACCTCTGAATTAAACATATACATTAGTTATTACTTAAATTAAACAAATCAAATAAAATCCAATACTCAAATTGTTATATAAATAGAACAGTAAACTAAAAATAAAAAGTCTTATAATAATAAATTTGCTAAACCTCTCCACTCCTCATAAGCACCTCAGGACATGTTGCCCCCTTGTTGCTACGTCACTGTGTGCTAGCGACCGTTTCCGGGGGCCCATTGTTGAGTGTGCAAGTCACCCCCTGCCATTTTATCCGTGTATATATAAAACATTGATCAGCCAGAGGTCGTAGTTATTCCATAGTTCTTGGTAACCAGTCCACTTTAGCCACCCAAACCCATAGTCCAACTTTTTATTTTTCCATATCCTGCAATAGTCCTACACCAACCGGGGGTTATTCTTGGGTGCACTTGCATAGCGCATACAGGGATAATCGTCGGTTGGTGCCGCATTTCATTAAAATTTCCTAAGGGGCCTCTGCGAGTTGGCTTCGGCCCCTCGTACGCCTTCCAAAGGACCGGGACCCAATGGTTCCGAGAAAAAAGAAATTTGCTAATTACAGACTGTGCCATCAATGCCACATCTAGTAAAATTCAAATTCATACATCCATGTTGTGCTTGGTTAGCCCACATTTCTTTTTTTTTGTTTATGTTTTTTCTTTGCTATTTTGTTTTGTTATTTTATATACGTACATCAGATCTGTGCGCTCTAATTATTCATCTTAGTTTTAGATATTGTTTCTCAGTAAGTGAATTATGTATGCAATTCTTATGAGAAATAAAGTTGTTCTTAAACCTAAGAATAAGTAAGCATTCGGAGAGAATTAAGAAAAGACTGAATAGGTTTTTTTGATCTTCAAAGAAGTTTTTACACATTATTTTTTATATCTAAATTCAAAATCATTTAATGCTAATATGGGTATTACATTTTATTTATTTATTTAACAACATAGAGTTGTTAAATAGAAAAAAAGTAAAATAGAGCATATAACGCCTTGAGGCATGCAAATCTCAAGCTTTTACTGGATCACAATCACAACATTGTTATACAATTACTTGCAACAATAATCTAATAATTATTGACGCAATTTTGGTAATCCCACCGTGGCAAATAACTATGAAATATTAGCAAATATCAATGTCACAAGAATACATTAAAATGTCAAGTATTAAATGAGAATGTCAAGATATATTTGCAAATAAATGTTACAGTTATAATAATAGATAATTAAATAGTGCTATAATAATACAATAAAACGTCTTGGTTTGTACCTTGTTGACATAAGCATGCATAGTTCGCACAGATATAGATATACCTAGATAACGCAAGAGTAACTACTTCGCGTGCCAAAAATTGCACCAACTTATGATTACAAATCGTAAGCCACCCCTTTCGCGCTCAGTCCTTTGTACTGCTGGCTGGGTAAGTGTGAGCGAGAGCGCGAGCTTGTGACGTCATAGTAGGTAGTCAAAAAAATGGCACGCTTGGTTTTCATACAGTTCGTGATACTTGCGTTATCTAGGTATATCTATATCTGTGATAGTTCGGCTCTTCTCGGTAATGCTTGGTTCGCGTCGGGCGGCCGCCCTCGCCCCCCGCCCCACCGCATTGCATTGCATTGCCCGCGCTATTTCTTCGTATTCGCTCAGCTTTCTTTCTGACTTTTTTAATATATGTGTGCTAGTCTTTTCTTCCTTTTGATATTTTACCTTTTTATACATTTTGTTTATGCTTTTTGTTGTGCTTTTTATTATTTTTATTATTTGTACCTTTTGGTTTTTACTTCTGATTGACAGAATATACTTTTGTTTTATCACCAAGAACCAGCGTATTATTATTAAAGCAGTTAATAATATGATTAACCTACCAAACGTTTTTATTTTATAATGATTAATACTACAAATGTAGATTAAAAGGCTTTGTAAGTAAGCATTTAAACTACTCAAAACAAAAAAGAACCCATCCTAAGTTAATTTAGAATTTTGTCTATAAATAAATAATTAGGTAAGCATTTATGAAGTAAAGCACTAAACTTTATTCTTGACTTGTTTATGGGTCCTTATCAATGTTTCGAGCGTCAATTTTAGCGTCGAATTCAAGTTGGTAGGCAAAAAATGTGAAGTGCTTGAAAAAACACTTGTACGAATTCTTTCACTTGTGATCGAAGTCCGATTGAATGCGTTGACGTAACCCGTCACGTTCTGGCACAGCTTTTTTTTTATTTCGGTGTTAATTGTGATTACTCTGCCTGGTTTTCGTCGTTATATGGACATGGAAAGCGCAGCAATAGCAGTTGCTATGCTTCAGGAAAGAGGCTCTCAGAGATCTGTAGCAGTACGTCTCACTGTGTCGTGGTGAGCTATCCGAAACGTGTAGGAAAGCTTTCAGGAGACCGAGAGTTTAGCTAGGAGGCCTCGATCAGGAAGAATTAGAGCCACAACTTCCCAGGAAGACCGATACCTCAGGTTAACTGCACTAAGAGAGCGTACCGTAACCACCCGGGCTTACAAAACCGGCTGAAGCAATCGACTGATACCAGATTCCGTGATCAAAACATTTGTAATCGTCTCCACAAACATGGTCAGTTTTCCCGAGTGCGTGTTGTTCGACTCAACGTGACAAGGGCCCACCGAGCAGAGCGCTTAAGGTACGCTCGCGAGTATTTGAACTGGGCAATGGATAGCTGGAGTGTTGTACTCTTTTCATACAACTGTAGGGTCAAGATTTTCAGTGATGATAAACGAGTCCGCGTGTGGAGAAAACAAGGTGAACGTTTTACAGAACTAAGCATCCATGGCGCGGGCCTGCGGGCGGAGAGTAATGGGTAGCTCACCGTCCGATCAGGACCAGGCCCGTGCCGGACGGCGCGTACGTGTTCCACGCGCGCCTCAAAGAGATGTCAGCATCGAGGAGGGGCCTCCTTAGGGCCGAAGCCTGCCAGGTCAGCGGGATTGTCCGAAAGGGTTACCGCTGGCCCGGAACATAAAGGGCTAAGGAAGGAACACAGGTCGGTTTTAGTCAGTTAGAGTCTGACACTCCCTTCCGCTCCACCCAGAGCAGGAGGAGTCATTTGATGATTTCCCATACGAAAAAAAAGCATCCATGGAACAAACCGTTTAGGGGGTCCAAGTGTTATGGTATGGACGGGAATAAGCTTGGTAGGCAAAACAGAGCTAGTAATACTGGATGAGGGTACTGTAACCGCCGCCTATTATGTTGGACGGGTAATCCAACCTCATGTCATCCCATGTTAGTGAGTCCATGAGTTGGCACTAGCGTTGTTTTAATGCGTGACAATGCTCGCATAGATACGGCCCGTGCCACACAAAGAGCACTTTCTGAGGCCAATATCACAGTTTTCCCATGGCCAGCTATAAGTCCCGATCCCTTTTTCCCCACTGCTTAACTGCTCAACTGAGCTGTGCAGATTATATTCCCCACTGCCCAACTATAAACTGCTCTACTTGTATTTGACAAGACAGTCTGGCCATCTATATTTATTATTGATAAGATCTCTTTTTTCTAAGGACTTATACTGCTTCATTTAAATTATTATGTCACTATGAATGTCACTAATTATTGACATAGGTACCTACTTAATTGTTTTCATTTCTGAATTTTGTTGCAAAATATTTTTCGTAATTATGGACTAAGAAAATACAGACAAGATAAATTTCATTGACAATAATGATGGTAAGGCTGCACTATACAAAAATCGCCACTATCACAGACTAAGGACCGACAATAATGGTATGAGCATACTGTGGTGTTCCTCGTACAGAAAAACACAAAATTAACAATTACTTATTTATTTATTGTCCGTTTGACACACACCACCAATCATCTATGATTTATTATTATTTTTCGTTACAAGTGGCCAGTGACTAACAAAGAGGTTTCAAGTATGTGACTCATCCACGTTCATAACATTGGAGGAAATAGGACTTCGTCGTTATTTCTTCAGTATTCATAACTAACAAAAATTTACAATAATGGAAATATAATACTTCTCTCACAACTAGTTACCAAACAACGAAAGAAAAATCTTCCATTGTAACTGGTTACAAAAAGTTACAGATACGGAAAAAATAATTCTTCTCTCACAACTAGTTACCAATTACCAAACAGCGAAAGAAAAATCTTTTCTTGTAACTGGTTAAGTAACTTTAGTTACCAAAGTGGATGAAGGCGAGAAAACTATATCCTATGTCCTTCCCCCTTTCCCGGGATGCAATCCATCTCTCTGCCAAATTTTATCGAAATCCGTTCAGTGGTTTAGGCGTGAAAAGGTAACATACAGACAGTCAGACAGTTACTTTTGATTTTATAATATTAGTATGAATAAAAGCTTGTCACGAGATTTACTTATGTCAAGATCAACTTACATAAATATTACATTCTTGTTTATCTACACAACACTTGATTTCCTCTCACAGGAGGTGATTGCAATAAGTCTCCGAATACACAAATATTTATACCACCAAAGAGAGATTGGTTGTTTTTAAACTGTTGAAGTCGGGAATCCACTATACAAGGCATCTCATAGGGAACCATAGAGATTTCATCTATAAACAAAAACTATATGCTGCCACTGTTGCCGCATCAAACGCAAGTATTTACCGGTAAGAATAGGCATTTGCACTATTTTATCATCTTTTTGTACAGGTAATTTTAGTGTTGAATGTAATGTGGATCCTCCCACTAAGCGTGCTCTCAACTCCAGTTAGTGCACAAACTTTAACAACTTGCTTGCTGTTACACCGATTTACTTGATTTTTTAACAAGTTGAAAGCGTAAACTGAAAAAATGTTCCTGTTTTTCCGATCCAGCGTTACCCATTATGAACAACCCAAGACGCTCATCACTACCATTATTTAGCTGTTCTGAAATACTTCTTTTGCTCTTTTAGCAAGAAGAAACTCGTCATCGGTTATGTGCTGTTCTGGCATCTCCAATTCTTCTTCAAAGTTTTCCTGGTCAGCTTCTTGATTCAAGACTTCGAAGGCATGAATTTGATTAAAAGCATTCTCTAGTTGTCTGTCACGCTCTCTAAGTGTCTCCAATACGTTAGTTGTACGGAGAAGAGATTCTCTTGCCAGAAAAGCTTCTCTAGCTGTATTAGAGTCAACGATTAATTCGCTCTCATTTCGATGCGGAACATACTGAAGAAGCAAACTATAGTAATAGTTTTCTGGATCACTTGCAGCCACAAAATACGGCACGCGTATGATGGCAGGAGCTTTCCTGATTACCATTTTACTATTATCATTTAGTGTAATTAGTCGCCGTCTGGTTTGCTTTTCTAGTTCATATAGTACTCGTATATCGACACAGTCTTCGGGTCTTGATTTGATTTTACATTTAAATGTGGTTGAAATAGCATTGCAAAAGGCACATATTAAAATCGTAATTGGGATGCTCAGTGGGCCGTTTTTCGTAACGTTTCGAATATATTGCTACAGTATATGGTAGCCGATCCGTTTGAATCAAATTTAAGGACCCTGTATCTCTGTTCAGGTTTTCTTGTATTTAAAAATGTGCATTTTCTCGAACTTTCCCTAAAATTCAAATGACAGACTCTAAAAGCACATTCACATGCAGAATATTGCCTTTCCTTCAAATTGTGCATACATAATTTAAACAATTTATGTGATATATCTGTTTCTTCACGTTGTATTTGGCGTACAACTTGCGCTACACTACTATCAAGCTAAGTAGGCTCAGATTTAGAAACAAATTTGACTATGTAAAATGCTATCGCTTCATTAGTTCCGCATGGCTGAATATGCATAATGGCATTCCAGACTTTTAGAAGAGTTGGGTTATAATTATTCACCCATCCAGCTTCTGGTCTTCGCTTCAGTTTTTTGTCTCCATTGCGAATAATTTCATTTGATGAATACGAGTTTCAGCGCATTCTTTTTTGGGAAAACCTAACCTGCATGTTGATGATTCAATATTGTTTTTGTAGCACGTATACGCATGTTTGTGTAATTGATTTCTTTTTACCAGGTCATGCAAATCAGATGTTTCGGGCGGTAGGTCACAACTACATACTTGGTTAAGCTGGTGTAGCTCCTCTTCCGTATCAAAAGATGCGTGACCTTCCACCCAAACTACCATGTGAACATTGGGGCTTTCGCGATTCTGCACCAGTAATATTTTATTCGACCATTTAAAAGTTGATTGTTGTTTAACATAAATTTCATTAAATCATTAGATCACTAACAATAACGGGACACTGTTCAATTAACCGCCTGTGGTGCTACCATGTCCAAATGGTCCATCCGCAATAAGGAGAGCTTTTCGCATATCTAGCCAGTCGATGTCATTACAACTGAGCTTTACAAAGTTGGTGGTCCTAGACATCGAATTTGTGCCAACAGTTCGTTTAATCCGACATGTACTAATTTGAACATATGATCTTATTAGTATTGTTTTTTCCATAACACACCTTTGCCGTGGGTATCAGAGAGATCTTTAGGGACTCCTAGAGATGTAGAGGCGGCAATCAGAACACCTGCTTTGTGGTTTGCAAACATTGCAGTCCCAGTCTCTTGTAATGTCATCCCAAAATTTTAATCGTTCATTGAATCCCGCATACAACTAAATCTGTTTCCTCATTAGTCCATAAATGTGGTGATAATATTGGTGTTCTTGTGATGTTCGCCAACACCATAGCACAACATTGGCTGCCTGCATAGTTTGCATTAAAAACTTGATTATTCCCTTGATGCCAAGAAGTTCGTAGAATACGCCTTGAATTATTAATCATTGTATAAGCATGATTAGCGTTGGTTGCTCCTCCCACAGCAAATACAGTGGCAGACTCTGATAATGTTTGATCATTATTCTGGGTATTATCATTAAATGTTTGTTTGTTGTACTTGTTGTACTCGAATAAAATCTTCTTGCAACATTTGTGCATCGTTATCTTTTATTAAATCATGATATAAGGGATTGATACTTATGAGCCACCTCAGTGCCTCATATACACACGGACGTGATATATTTATGTTTTCCAGATTTTCTGTAATGATGAACCATACCTATACGGTCAGTAGATCTAGGTAAAATATTAGGCAGATTTTCAATGAATTCAAATATATCTTGTGCAAAGAGTACAGCTTGCCCTTAAAAACCATATTGCCCAAATAGTCCATCAAAAACAATTTTTTGACAAATGGTATAATTCTAGATATTAAGCGTTGTTCGGGTTGTGTCAATTGCTTCATTACATCAGAAACTTCACCAGGATCTAAATTATTGCAGTAAGCTTTGGCTGGTGCCAAAGCTTACTGGAACAATTTTTAGTAATAATTAAGAATAATACCAATTTAGATTTTTTTTTAACTTCAGGAACATCCTGAAATTTTGTTGCTAGTAAGGTGTTTATTGGAACGATAACGTATCTGTATTCTTCCTTCGCTTGTTAATTCTGCAGGTAGGTGCGACTTAAATTTATTTTGTGATTTGAATCTTGATTTGGATAACACTTTTTATTATCCAAACCAATTTTAACACTGTGCATGTAACATTTGAAGGTTTTCCACGATTTACATGGGATTCCCTCATCAGATTCCGACTTGGTGACAATGGGACCACCTCGAGAGCATAATACCCTTTAAAACAAAAAACATTTAATAAAATAGGTCCAATTGACGGAGAAATCGGTATACATACTTTAAAAAAACATGCATAGAATCGAACATAATAACCTCCTCTTGTTGAAAGTCAGTTGTTTTTTTTTTTTAAGTTTTTTCATTATATTTCAGGGTCTCATTAAAATAGATGGACAAATTTTAACACAGCGCTCAGTTGTCCATCTATTTTAATAATATACTGTGATGTTGGGCCCTTATATAATGTTTTTGTAAATAAAAAATAATCTAACCTAATCGACATTTTTTTTTTCGTGTACTATATGCACGTGAATCCTTCTCAACGTTGAGTACATTCTCTGTATCTGAGGGCCAGCCACCCCTGGAAAAAGATCGAACTATACGTCCTGATAAGCCCCATCTCTTTCCCACACTGAAGTAAGATAATTCTGTTATAAAAGGTAGGCCCCTCGAAGTATGTCTGCCTAAATATGTGACAGCTTTTCGGTAGCATGTAGTGTATTTTATCAGGATTATTGTAAATGGCCTTTTTCCCTTGAGATAGTAATGGTTATATCTAACCGCGTACTTCAGCGACAGTATGTATGTAGTTGTAGACGCATCAGGAATATAATAAAACTTAGTACTAAATTCAAATAGATACGTACGTTTTGACGATTTTACAGTTCCCTGTGTGTAGTGTAGAATACAAATAAGTGTGGGATCAACGCCGCCGCCGCCGCCGGTCTGGTTGAGCGAATACAACACACGACAAGTTTGAAAGCAAATACCACGAGCTTTGATCTCGCAAATATACCCCAAACGTTGAACAAATAAAAAAGTACGTAACGATAAAATATAAAATCACCTTGGTGTGCGTTTACTTTACATAATAAAGGCACATAAATCGATCTACGGGTTTATTCATAAACACTGCTTAAAAGTCATTAGGCAACATTTATTAATAAACCCCTATAGTGTGTGTCTTTAAGAGCGTTTACGCCGAACGGCATTTCATACAAACTTTCAAACCCTTAATTTTCGAAATGAATGAACCGATTTTAATGAAACTTCACACGCATAAGCAGGATACAAAGGTCTAAAAAGTTAGTAGAAAACATTTTCGAAAAATTGTGTTACAGCCAGATTAGACCGATTTTTTATTTTTCATAGAAACAGAGATTTCCAGTTATCTTTTTTTAAATAAGACATTTCGAAAATGTTTTCTACTAACTTTTTAGACCTTTGTATCCTGCTCATGCGTAAGAAGTTTCATTAAAATCGGTTCATTCATTTTGAAAAATAAGGGCTTGAAAGTTTGTATGAAATGCCGTACCGCGTAAACGCTCTTAATATGTTGAATTACAATAAAATAGGGCTTGAGGGTCAGCGCAGACGGAGCAGCAACTATGCGAGCAATCAGCGTTGCCAAACGTATCATTTAAATCATATTTCGTTATTTTTCAATAGTTTTTGTAATGGTTATTTTTTAGTGTCACTAGTAGTGTCCAGACAAATGCAATAGTAGTACCTCACACATAAGACCCTTCCCAAAACTGATGACTTCAAAAAAATTATTCAATACTGTGGACCGCGGAATAATCCACTGCCTTCAGAACAGATTGAATTTCACTGAAATCTAAAGACTGTATCCCAAATGATTCATTTGCTATGACCCAGTTTATAGAACGTTGGATTTCTGTTGGAAACCAGGCAAAATCAGAGTGGTCCGAAATGCAAGTTATTGGTATTATTATTGTATAAACTGCAAAGCGAAGTTTCATAGTCCAAAAAAGGCGAAGTCTCCGTACAAGAACTTAGGAATGCAAAAAAGAACCAGAAACACCACCATTGATTATGTTTGAACAAATCACAAGAAATCACGACAAAACATTTATGATGCTGTTACACGAGACACGACAGAGTATATAAATCGTCAAAGCTTATGATACCCGACTGACAAAAAGGTTCATGTTTTGGCGCATGTCTTACATAGTGATGAACTAATAGAATAAAGTATCCTACATACATTATGTAGGATACTTTATTCTCTCGTAGTATCTAGACGGATTACATGTCGTTAGGGCTGTGGTAACTGCCCAGCGTATCGCACTTCACTTTCAATCGCAATTCGAACGATTTTGTAAGAAATTCCTAATCCAATAGGTGAAAGGTGATGTTTCAGAAAAATCAATATGGCGGACTTTAGAACCCAATAAGTAAGGCCTTGAAAAAAGTTTTTAGTACATCAAAATTAAGGGCTCGAGGAGACGATTCCAAAAATATGACTTTATGACCCTGGGGTCAGCAAGGTCATTTATTTATTTTTATTGGTTCACCAAAAATGACTACGACTATGGTTTATGACTATGGTTTTATGCAAAACATGTAACATGTAATAGTGACTACGAAACAGTCCAACATCTCTTACACTAGATGATTTCAAAAGTATGACTAATGACCACTCATTAGTCATACTTTTGAAATCATCTAGTGTCTAAGTCAAAAAATAACGATGTTTATAAGTATGCTTTAAATTGCACTTAAGTCCAGCTGAGGGATTTGGGGCAGTTTTACTGTTTCAATTAACAATCAGGCCCAACAAAGAGTTTCTGTTGCATTCAAACATAAAATTATATTTTTGAATTAAAGCTAAATTGAGGCTAAAGTAAGCTTATCACGGCTTTATATTGCAGTTGTGTCCAGCTGAGGGATTTGGGGCAGAGCTTTACTGTTTCGATGAACAATCAGGCCAAGCAAACAGTTTCTGTTGCAATCAAACAGCTTTTTAAAAAGTTGGGAACTGAATTGGATTGGCTGAAAGTTAGTTAAACATTTACACTTTATACATCCCAAACCATTCTAAAGGAGAATGGTCACCCTACTATGGATTTCTGACCTAATCCCAATAGCCATAAGATGGAAAGAACTTTTCGTTGAACCTTTGCTACTAACACGACTTTTGCCAATTATGAGCCAGTTCAGAGTTAAAGACCTAAATAGTTGACAACTTGGGCACCGAAGTTAAGGAATATACGACGCCCAATCGCCATGAAATATAGTCCAATGGAAAGAGCTTTTCAATTATAACCTTTGCTACTAATACGACTATTGTCAATAGTTAGTCAATTGGGAGTTAATTACCCAAATAGGTGACTACTTGGGCACCGAAGCTTAGGAATGTTCTTGGCACCTAATAGCCATAGTTGATATATCAATAGACAATGCTTTTTAAGATAAACATTTGTTACTAAAACGAATTTGGATGGGACGGCAATCCGACCTTTATACTTGTAGATAGAAGACTTGTAGTTGTACATGTCTGCCTTCCGTTTAGGAAATTCAGGCGTGATGTTTTTTATGTTAATATAATAATGATGATTACAAGTTACTGTTTTTATTTTGTTAACTTATGATGAGCATGGTCTTGATGTTACCGTCACATTTAGGACAATTAACGCGGCACAAATTATTAATTGAGACATGAGACAATTAACAATGAAATATATATTAACGGTGTTTCAGCAGGTTTATTTTTATGTCCGGCCGACTCTTAGAAGTATTGTTCCTAAAACGTCATGTTTTAAAGTGAACGATAATAGGCTTCAGAGATGATCTTTGCAAGACACAGGGTTAATAAAAGTTCATTCATCATCATCATCATTTCAGCCGTAAGACGTCCACTGCTGGACATAGGCCTCCCCCAAAAGGGGGGGGGGGGGGTTTGCCATAATCGCCACGCTTGGCAGGCGGGTTGGCGATCGCAGAAAAGAAAAGAAAAGTTCATTAATTGACGAAATACCAGAATTTCAATAATACTTAATTACTCAAAATCAAAAGTCATTTATTTCAACTATGCTGAGAATCCTCCAAAACGCCCGCCCTTCACCACTGCCTAGTGCTTACTCACATTTAGACTTCTTAGCTCCTTACGTACTAACGATCAAGAACCAAGAGAAGTCTACATAATAAGAAATATTCTCTTTGATGAGATCTTGCTATTGGGCTTCAGGGCAGATTCGCCTAATCTTCTTTGCCAAACATGTGAACAACAATGACGGCTCGAAATGTAAACATTACGCATTTATTTTAATTTGGTTTAGTGATGTGGTTTTATAAATTACGTTCAGGGGTAATCGATGTTACAATTATAACTATATTATTTCCGCGCATAGAGTAGTTAAAAGATTTAAATTCTGATAATTTGCGTTTGTTTTTAATATGAAAAATTCACTCTGAATTAGTAGTTTTATTGATCGATAATCACTTTATATTTAAAAAAAAAAAATTATAAAAAGAAAATTGACTGACAATTTTTCCGCCTTGACTGTAGACCCTATTATAGTCATCCGTTATACACCTACGACATTATATAATATTTGTATCGATGGCTGACATCAAAGTAAACAGAAAACTTAATAAGACCAAACCCCTTAAAGTGTCACGTTTCCGAGACATTAACATTCAAAGTCGATCACATGACGTCCATTTTTTTTTAACTTGCTTGCATCTTTGTTGCATAGATGTCTGAAATAATCATTCTGAAAGTTTAAAGTAATCAGACTTGGTAAAACGTCGGCGTCGTGAGGTTTTAGGCTGCCCCTCCTAGCCCGCTCCTAGTATCACGTACATTTTTTAATATTGAAAAGACCAGATATGTTTCAAGTTTTTAAATTTTTAAATGCATTATTGGCAATAAATATTTTGAACGTCACACATTAAATTACATTATTTCGTTTACCGAAAAAAAAAAAGCCTGATTGTCACTTTATCCCATAGTGATTAATCGCGTTTTTTCTTACCCCCTTTTCCCCCTGTTCGAACCTCTCTTGATTAAAGGACGACCCCTATCATATATAATAATCTCAATTCTGTCTAAATAAAACGAAAAAGACCCAAGAGAGAGTAACTGTCAAATCTGGTTGATCTTAACTTCCATACCGGACGACACGCCAGTGCATATGGCCTACAGTATGTTAAGAAATGAAGGGTCGTGAAAATTTTGCAGTAAAGCTTCTACCCGTGTTTTGCACGAAGGTAGATTTACTGAAACCGCCAAAATATCTAGGTACATACATAATTACATTATATTTTTTGACATGTCGCTCGCTACAGTTTGCACCCATGCAAAGAATGGGCGACTAAGTAATAATATTATCTTCAAACATCATTTTTTCTTAATGTTATACAGAAGAGCCAATAACCAATTTTCATGAAATTCGCTTTTCGTACCAATTTCTATCCTTTATTTTCTCGTTTAAGGAGACGCGATGCTATACGTGTCGCGTTGTGTGTCGTAAGAGTGCGGTAAATTTGAACGTATAGTCACATTCAAAATATGATCGCCACATTAAGGGGGAAGCGCCAGGGTAGTCCCCGAAATTCAAATTTTCTTACGTTTTTGTGCAATTTGCAGTTCAGTGTCATGTTGAATGTTGACTAAAATATGATTCGCGAGCCTAACAAATGTGACTTTACAGAATAATAATCATAAAAAATTAAAATTAAAAAAAGTTTTTAAAAACAAGCTTTTGTTTAAATAAAAACTTAACCTAAAAAGAAAGAATCTTTATCTATTAAATCGGTCTAATCGAAAATGTTCTCTACTAACTTTTTAGACCTTTGTATCAGGCTTATGCGTATGAAGTTTCATTAAAATCGGTTTAATAATTTCGAAAAACAACAAGGCTTGAATGTTTGTATGAAGTGCCAAAAATGTAATCCGCCATCTTGGAGCGGCGGCCATATTGAAATTATTACAATATTGAGTATCGTTCATGGTATTGTTACCAGAACTGAAGGTGTGTGCCAAATTTCAGTTCAATCGGTTACCAACAAATGGTCGAAAAATGGTTTGCAATATTTTGAACGGACAACTTACTTACATACAGTGCAAGCTTAATAAAAACCTTGTAATTTAAATCATCAATACAACCCTCTAAGTTCATATAATCCAATTGAGTGCGTAGTCGTCGCCCATTCCAAAAGGTAGTTTTCGTATGGAGTAGAATGGGCAAGAAAATCCGCCGTTACTCTTTTAAAATGTTTTACAATATTTTGCATACATTAATTATATAATAATATATGTGAAGACGATGCACCTAAAATAAAATTACTATACCACAATAGGTAATAGAATTTAAAATGAAACCATGACATATAAATCAATTATCTGATAGATACATGGTACTCACATATTTACAAACATGGTAAAAGTAAACGATTGTAAGGGTGTGACTATGTGTGTATGAGTGTGTAGAATACAGTCATTAAAATCATGAATAAAAACACAGGGTTGAGGGGGGGTTAGTCGGTTGTATTGATGATTTAAATGATTATAATTCTGTAATTACATGCTTTTGTCCAAAATACAATCTGAAACTGACCTGCAAATTACAAAAACGTAAGTGTTTAACAGACAACCAGACACTGGACCTGCAAATTACAAAAAACGTAAGTGTTCAAAATTGACGAAGATATAAAAGAAAAAGACACATCAAGCTATACATTTCCAGTTTAGCGGACCTCGCATTTTATAGGTTTTTCGTACAATCAGAAGTCGGCTTATACTGGTTGTGTATAGATTGATGTTAAGCCGTGCGTACACGGCGACGTCCTTATAGATTATAATCTGACTGTATGGGTAAATTACTATTATACATACTAACATATATAGCTGACGACATTGGATTAGTGATTCTACAACAGTTGATTTAGGTTTTGCATACCTCTAGTTTTAGTTAAACACTTTCATCCTAAAATAAACTTAAATCCTAAATTCGAAACTTTACATCATCCGCATGGCATTCAAGTGGCTGACGCCTAAAATATTTGTCAAGTTGTACAAGACCTACATAAATCCACTCATGGAGTACGCTAACGTCATCTGGGAACCTCATTTTTAAAAAGACACCATTCTATTTGATAATGTACAAAGAACGGCACCAAGATGGTTCGCACTATGCGTAATCTACCTTACGAACAACGCCTCAAAGACCTTGGCCTTATCACACTCGAACAGCGCAGACAAAGGAGTAGGCTCATTGAGACGTACAAAATACTTACCGAACACTACGAAGTGCCCAGACTTCAAGATTTTTACACACTGAATGCGAACACACATTTGGGTGGGCATTCCCTAAAGCTATGGGAAAATTCATGAAAAAAAGGCCTTGAAGCAATTCTTGTCAATCGAGTTGTAACAGCATGGAATAGCCTCCGGAAAATGTTGTGACGACTCCCACACTGGCTTCAAGAATCGACTGGACAGACTAAATATCTTAAGTTGTACGATACACACGCATCAGCTAATTAGCTGTTAGTGCGTCTACCCAAATAATAATAATAATCCTTGCCTATCGGGACCACTTTTTGTTTGAAATTTCCAAACCATTTCCGAAAGAACCTATCACTTTTTATTATTAATATAACCTACAGACGATAATATTAATTAAACTCAAACTCAAAGCATTTTTTTTTAATAAACTAATTACAGGACTTTTGAGTTGGTCAGTCAGAAAGATGAAGATAGCTGCCCATTCCAAAGCGTAGTAGGTACCTACGGAGAATAACGGGCAAGAAACTCCAAGGACACTCTTTTAAATCAAAATATGGTTACAAAGTATTGGTTTCGTCATTCATGTTAAAAATTTTGCATGTGAGAACGATGCAGAACGTTAAAAGCGTCCGTAATGGAAAGGTAAAACAAAAACAATTCAAATATTAAATTAAAATAAGCCATGCCAGCAAAAGAGATGACCAGTCCCTGCTGACGACGCCCGTTCACGAACATGACGCATGGATTAGCACCATTCAGCTCAACAATTTTGAAGGGAGCTAAATGATCCAACACATGCGCGAGAGATGATCAACACATCAGCTAATAATAATAATGTTTCGCTAAGCTCTCAGCCGCCAAGGCACGTTCAAGTCAATGAAAGACGTACCCGGTAAATGCTTTATTTATAGTATGTACTTGTACATAATTCTCACACATGTGCTATGCAATTATGCAATACTAGGAGATTAAATTTATATACCTAATGCAAAATTGTATTTTAAAATCTTCAGCAGCTCCAACAGCATTTTCAAATGCTAATCAATTTATTTATGCGTCCTTATGAAGCAGGACCAGCGTTTAGCTAAGCACTTTTATCAGCGATGTAATCCCCCAATTTAGAAATTGCCTGGCTGCATAGTGTCCTTTTTATACAAGATTTAAATTTCGTTTCATTCAGTTTTCACATTTTAAACTGTACCCCATGAAGTCTACTTTAGCCAGCCTGAAACCTGGTTTAACTAATTGGTCCCTATTTCCAGTGAAATAATTGTGTCTATCGGCTGAAACGACTGTGTGTGTCTTGTGTGTCTTTCAACTCTTTTACTAAAAAAAAGTAAATATCAGTGTCAGACTCTTACTGACTAAAACCCACCCGTGTTCCTTCCTTAGCCCTTTATGTTCCGGGCCAGCGGTAACCCTTTCGGACAATCCCGCTAACCCGGCAGGCTTCGGCTCTAACGGGCCCCTTCAGATGGTGCTGACACCTCTTCGAGGCGCGCGTGGAACACGTACGCGCCGTCCGACACGGGCCTGGTCCTGATCGGACAATGAGCTACCCATTTCAACAGTTCCCTTAGAGTCACGCCTGCGGAGGCTAAATATGGTTCTGATGGCTTTTTCTGCAGAATAAAAATAGACTCGATGACTGCAGCCAGTCCCCTTAGTAAAATACCGTACGACTTAAGACTACGACAACTAAAATATACCAGTCTTGCGGAATCAACATCAGTAAATTGACGGATTTTTCTCACAGCATATGTTACTGAACTTAGGCGTCCTGCAAGGGATGTTAAATGGGAACCCCATTGAAGCCTTGAGTCGAGTGTGATCCCTAGAAAAACAGTTTCATCGACGAATTCTAGTTTTTTTACCCCGCAAAATTTCTAGTATTAGTTTACCGGCTTTCATATCTTCGGTCCACGGCACTGATTAATTAATCAGGAAAATCCTAGCCTCCACACTGATTTATTCCGATGTGCCGTGTTTCACCAAGGCTATGGATGCCTGGAGACTCGCTTGCCCGAAAACAGATCCACCCGACAATCCATCTTCTCAGAGACGGTGGGATGAGCCGCTCTGATTAGTAAAGAACAACGTACTTGACTCGTCTGCTACTACTGCGGAACGTGCGCGCCTTTTGGCTGTGGGTAGGAGGGAGTCGGGTCTTTGGTTTCATGCACGACCTTCGTCGAACATAGGCACTTTGTTCGCCTCGCTGCTTCTCTACGACTAGGCACTCCTTGCTGTTCTCCCCATCGCTGTCACGGAGGAGAAGATGTCAACAGCCTCGGACACCACGGCCTGTCTTGCAGCCGAAGTGCGGGTCGCTTAGCGTGGCACGCGAACATTAATGACATCATCCGACGAGCTCTTGTCACCGTCGGCGTTCCAGCTGTATTAGAACCCAATGGCTTGGCACGCGACGATGACAAGAGACCGGACGGTATGTCTTTATTTCCATGGAAGGCCTTTAGTGTGAGACGCAACATGTGTCGATACTCTTGTCCCATCCTATCTTCCTGGCTCGGCGTGCTGGCGCTACTGCTGCGGCTGCGGAAAACCTCAAGCCTTATCGGAAATTATATTTTCGAGCCGTGGGGGTCCGAGTGCCCATGGTCTTTTTAAAGAAATTTCAAAACGGCTGGTTGACACTTCCCGTGACCCAAGGGCTGGCTTTTATCTTGGCCAGAGGCTAAGCATCGCCATACAACGTAGTAATGTCATGCAGTCTCTTGGGTACTTTACCATCGACAGCGATGCGGATGAATTTTTCGACGCTATGTTGTAGTTTCTGTATAGTTTTAGTTAAGTTAGGATTTAATTTTGTTATTATTCCAATTAATTTGTAAATAGTTTCTCTTAAGTCTTTATTATTAGCTAATGATTAGTAATTTTTTTACCGAATTCGGTCAATTCGTCAAAGGGAAAGTAACATTGTAATTCTAAACGAAAATCGTTACTTGAAAATAAAAATATACATAGGTATGCGGATCAAGCCACAGATCGTCAGCAACTGGAAGATTACTTGTTTTCTGTGGTAGACTTACCTATAAAAAGTAGGCAACATTCAATAATTCACATACGTAATTAAATAACGTTTGTGGTAATTTTGCTAAGAACTCTAAAGGTCAGGCAGGCTTTACTTAGTAAAAAAGTATGTACTATGTATTTAGTAATTACTGAATGAAGAGTCCCGCCAATTCTTTTACCAAATAGACGACCCCGACACATTAGGCCGGCAAGCATTCGACGGGAAAAATCAATATGTCACATTTATCGGTGGAAAATTCATGAACTGTACTATCATTTTTTATATCGTAAGTAAGTACTTTTCGAAGCATGTGTTGTTTCAATATTAATGTTTGAAGCGAATTAGTTTTAGTTAGTGCCTCGACGATTCACTTCTTATGTACCTACGAGTAGTTATATCGTATTGCAAAACAACACTAAGACATGAAAATGTTTTTGTTTATTAGTAGTCGGTAGGTGGGTTATGTTATAGTGGAGAGCCTGCTAGTGGGTGCAGTGGTCGGGCGCGAGCGTGGGAGCGGGCGCGGGTAGCGGCGCGGCGCGGGTAGCGGTCGGCGGCCGGGCGCGCCGCCGCGACCGCAGTCGGTCGAGCACGGTCGCGCGTCGCGGTGCTCCCTGCCGCTCAACACAATACCAACACACACATTTACTCTACCCAAACAGAAAGTAAACTTGCACGCATTTACGTTCATATTATGACATTAATCGTCACCGATAGATACATTTAGATAAAACGCACGTAGGTATACCTATACTATGTCGATCTAGTTATTATAAAATAAATAGGTTCACTGTTATTTTACAAACATTCAAACAAATATTACTTTAAAACTGTGTGATATTTTAGGGAGTGTTTTTTTCGCAACGTATCCAAATTTAATCAATTAAATTGTTTCAATATTTTAATAATGTTTTGACTTTTAAACCAACGTTATCTAAATAATCATTAATTCCGGAAATAATATTATTTGTGTATTTGAAATAATATTATGTAGTATGCTTATTTTCATTAAATAACCTGATTGTTTAAGTGGTGCCGAACCTTCGAAGGTACCTACAGCGGAACCTTTATTTTTGTTAAGTAGAATACATTTTGTAATAACAATGTTGAGTATGTAATAGCAATAAGTATGTCTTATTTATTTTACCTCGAGGTGTCGCATACATTTACTTTGAAGCTTTTAAGCAAATTAGCATCTAATTGAATATAACAAAATTACCGTGTCGTGAAACATGCGATCAAATGTGGGTTAATTTCATAATTATTTTGTATTCACATCATTGATAAAGGATTTGGAAAGTATAATTACTGAAAATGGTTAATACTTTAATACTCATCAACATGGAAAATCGCCCAAACAATGTTTTCCCAGGCATGTTTTTCCATTAACATTAAAAACTTAGTATGTAGAAAGAAGTACATTATTTTGTATTCACATCATTGATAAAGGATTTGGAAAGTATAATTACTGAAAATGGTTAATACTCTAATACTCATCAACATGGAAAATCGCCCAAACAATGTTTTCCCAGGCATGTTTTTCCATTCACATTAAAAACTTAGTATGTAGAGCGAAGTACCTACGTCTTGAAGTTCTCAAAGTAATTATGTAGAGCTATTTAAACTAGGTAAACAAATATTTTCAACAAGCTGTTGCAAAATGTTTTTATTTCTACGAGTTACGAAGGATTAACTGAAAATCCGTAACTTGAGACTGAGTTCTATTATTCCAGTGGACTGTTTTTTTTTAAGAAAAACTTTTGATTGTGTGATGAAACCAATCAAACAAATAATTATAAGATAAATGGACCAAGATTCAAGACTTGGTTTAAAAATATTTTCGACACTAAGTTGTTCTAGAAATAGTTATGAAGCAAATAAAAAAAAATTGGTTTAACCCGGTGCAGTGTTACAGGTTCGTTACTAAAATTATATTGTTGGTGCTACAAGACATAAGGGGCAGGGATAGAAACAGTCCCTTCTGCATTTACCATAAAAGAATATCAGGAGATTGTGCCGAGAAAATCCCCTAATCATAGTACTGTTGCCGCCTCGGCTGGCACCGTTGACAATCTGCTGATTGATGCATTCAGCGACAAACGAATATACAATTGGTGGTGAACTAACAAGAAATATTTATCAGGATACTTTTCATTCTGGAAATGGGACACCTCAGGCGACTATTTTTTGTGGTGTTTCAAGAACGGTGAAATTCAGATTTTACATGTTTATCAAAATATCAAGATGTTCCGAATTAATTTAGAATAGCTAAACATTCCTCATTCATTCATTCTCATAAGAACTTAGTAATCAAAAACGTTTTATGCTAGAAAAGTTCCAGGGGCAACGATTTTCCAAGTTGGTGAGACTTGTCCAAATATTCTTATAATTGTAGCGTTCCTTAACATATTATTATACCATGCACTAATAACACTACACACTATATACAATAACACATATTTACTTCTATCTAATTTAATCATTGTTTACCTATTATATATTAGTTTGGATCTCTCTATCTCGAAAAACTATAAATATGAGTTTGACTCTCCATGCTATGTTTATTTCATGTGTGCGCTGAAAATATATTATGGAGCCTTCCTTCTGACATCTTTCTTCCCTTCTAAATTTATTTAAATAAATGGATCTTACTTCTAAAATACAGTATTACCTCTGTCAAATCTCTTGAAGCAGCCTTTAGAACCTGTGGCTGAACTTTTAGGGGTGTTCCTACAGTGGTGGCAGAGAAGCCGAATTTATGGGTTATATTGGAAACAGCCTTTTAATTGAATAATTTCGTCATTAACATTTATTCAAAGAATATAATTTTCATTGCCTTTGACATCTCTAAGATTGACAATATTGAAGTAAGTAGTAGAAGTAACAATTCTTTTTAATATATCATAGACACAATATTATCCATAACATTACCTATGTTATTCAGATATAGCGAGTCTCCCGTGTTTGGATATGAATTGGACAAGATATAACTGTAGTGATTTTTTTCTTCTCTTATCATAGGAATTGTTTTCATGAATGGAAAAATTTGTACTTGTTAGATGTTCTCTTTTAGTGGTTGTTCTTTTGTTATCAGAAGGTTGCGTATTCAAATCACGTTAGGGTCACCAATTTAGTGGTTGATACACTAATATTAATTATATATTGTGTTCGGGTAGAATAGAAAATAAAAGCGTTGGTTATGCTAGGCACTGTTGTATTACTGGTCCACAAACAGAAAAATATCAGAAGGAAGGCACAATTATATTTTCAGCGCACACATGACAGAAACATAGCACGAAGTGTCAAACCATATTTATAGTTTTAATTGTTCAAACACACAAAGAGATCCAAACTAAAAAGTAATAAATATTTAAATTAGATAGGTATAAATATGTGTAACTGTATATTGTGTGTAGTGTGGTTAGTGGGTGGTATGTTAAGGTTCGCCCACACAATACCTTTTTTCCGGGTGCGGACGCAAAATACGCCAACGCTATTAGAGCGCCGTATTTTAACTCCCGTGCGTCTATCATTCTGGATTAAGTTCAATAGGATTTGTCTGTATCACTCTAGCACTCAACATCATCTGCAGGCCGGATCGACAAACCGAGTTTTCTATGACAACTGTGGAGCATTAAACTGCTATATTTTTAAACCACTGTGACCCAGTTCACCATATTTTTGACTAATTTGTGAGGACATGTACAATGGCAGGCGTCAGCAGATATAGCTCGTACAATTGCTTGACAGGCTGGGATAGCTATGACAAGATACCGAGGTAAATATTAAACATTGATGTATATACCTACTCAGGTATTTAATTTTCAGATCTAATTATTGCTTCATAACTGATTAGGTATTTGACTAAAACAATGATTAACTGCGTGTCCCAAAAAGGTCTACAGCACGTTACCTACAGATATTCATACTTGTGCATAAAGATTTAATCAATCAAATCTGAATAAAACTAATTACTTATCAAATATTGATTAGTAATTACACTTTAATTAATTTAGCAGGTTCAATATGTCTTTGTTCGTTTAACTTTGCATGGTCATGGGCCAACGAGAATGTTAATCAAACATAATACGAAGCCGAATAAACTCGTGACAGTGATGAAAACTGAGACTGGTCAGGCGTTGGATAAGTATTTGAGGCGGGCTCATTCTGTAATAGAACTGCAAAGAAGCTTCTGATAAAAGGAAAATCTAGTGATCCAAAAGTGTGCATGATTGATTGCTATTAAAGATTCTTCCTAAAAAATGTAAATGGGCGGTTTTGTTTCCAAAGTATTGAATCAATTACCAACACAACCAACGCAACAAGCGCAGGCCGCTGACTAGCCGGTCCAGGCAGCTCGCGGGCAGTCTGATAGTGAATCCTGTTCATCGATATTTTTTTCTACTATAGTGAGTGGGTCTCTAGTTCATTTATAAATTCATCTTAAACTTCTTTTGGGGTTGAAACACTAGGGCCATGAGGTCCGAGTGCCCACTTGGTTTTTCGAGATATCGCCAAGCGGTTAGTCGACTCTTCACGTGACCAGAGGGCTGGCGTATTTCTTGGCGAAAGAAATTAGCATCGCCATACAACGTGGCAATACTGCCAGCCTTTTGGGCACTGTTCCTGTTAACAGCGGTGCGGTAGATTTTTTTGATGCCCTATGATTCTTTTGCTTATTTTTTCATATACATGTACATATTATTTATTACCTTAAACTAAATAAATCTATACCTTTTTATTATTACCTAGTGTTAAATTATGAAACCAGAAAGAAAGTTAACTTCAAAACCGCAGATGGAGGCCAGTGCAGAAAATAATGACATATCATATTTTTTATTTTTGCTAACAAAGAAGCTTTGCTTAGATTTAGCTTTACTCCTACATCTGTGAAGCACAACATTAAAAGCAAACTTCTTTAGAAGGAACAAAATGGGCGCCAGGTCAAGGGTCCCGCTAGATTTGTTCAGTGCCCTCCAAAAGTTAATTGATGATTTAAAATTCTAGATTCACATATTTAATCTGCACTCTAGCACGTTGTGCTTGACTAATTCTTTTTTGATAACCAGATTTTATTTGTTACTTTGTTTACTTGAATTCGCCAAAAGTTAGTTAAAGTTTAAGTTTAAATTAAGTTTGTTAATAATTTACAAACTGTATGGCGCTCTTATAATGTAATACAAATACTTTTTAGCAAAATCATATCTGTGTCTCTTACGGACCGTTGGTTACGAATGTTATTTTCTGGCGACGTGACCTCGTTAGTATCGTGCAAGCGTCGTCTGATGGTTGTTTAGGAAATTGAAGTTCCCCCTTCTTGTAAGACTTCTCTAATCCGTCATACAACCCTTTACATTTGGTTGATAATTTGACCGTTTAAGCGATATCAATCAAATGTGATATTATCACGCTTTTATTAGCTCCAATTGTAACTAACAATGTAACAATATCTCACAGGTCAATTTTAACCTATTTCTAATTATCGTGTCGAAATGAAACTTTGTATGTTTATGTAGTCCGTAAGCCAAAACTATAATAATTTGATATCTTGGAGCTAATCTGATAATGGAGCCAGAAAGTGGATAGTGGAGCACTTCAGTGGCTACTAGTAAACCCTGAGTTTGGGCTCATATGATTTTTTTTGACGAGTCTAATAGATTGCACTTGGTGTCGAGGGTCTGATGCTGGAGCAAGAAGGTGGATAGAAAATAATGTTATAATTTTTAGTACGTTTTAAAAGCGGGATTTTTTAAATTCCACCGGTCGAGAATTGGCTCCCAGAACATTAAAAGAGTGTGGATTTCTGAAACAGCCTGGCAAGAAAGAAGCTTTTGGGGAACACCTTGGCTACGGTTCAATGTTCAAGGGACGTAAAAATAATTTTATGACAAGTCAGACCTACAGGTTTTAAAATGGATTATGAACAATTTCAAAAACCTCCTTAGAGACTGTCTTTATCGGGTATTTAATCATGTGCTGCGGCGGCGACTGTTGTTAGTATGTTCGCCAGTACTATTACTCATTCCGAATACCTGAATAATAAGCTTGGCATCAATTTAGGTTATCATAATTGACAAAGTAATGACAATTTTATGTAAATGCGCTGTTGGTATTACCAGGTAATCTTGTTCGTAGGATTACATGGCAAATTTTAATATTCATATAAAAAAGGTGTTAGAAAACGACTGCAAAACCGAGGCCACAATAAGCGCTTCGATTTGACAGAAGCATCCTGGCGTGAGGCCAACAGGCTCAACAGTGATACGATACTACCTATGTCAGGGATGGCGAACCAATGGCACACGTGCCATTATTGGCACGTAACAAAATTTTTTGGGCACGGCATCATTTCAGGCGTTTGTTTGCAACAGCAGAAGTTGCACATATTTGTCATTTCATTTAAATAAATATAAAACTGTTAATACTAACATTAGTCCTACACCACGCTTGGTGTAGGACTAATGTTAGTATTAACAGTTTTATATTTATAAAACTGTTAATACTAACATTAAAAACCCCGCTGTTTTAAACCCCGCTGGGTTTCAGCCGCTTTTTAAAGGTCCGGGATCCCAGGGGTCCTGAGAAATGTCAAGAGATTAAATATATTTTTGGAGTTCTGGTCCCTGTCAAAATCGGTAGAGTCGTACTTCTGTCGTCCTACGCTGCCTCCTATGCTGAAGTCTGATGGAACGCTGGCTCATACCGCGCAAGAGAAGGCAAATCTATTTGCCTCCATCTTTGCCGAAAATTCACGCCTTGATACGGCCGCCGTATCAAGGCGTGAATTTTGGCCGTAAAACGGCCTCTAACATTCCTCACTGTGGCTCCGCAATACCGGAGATCTCAATCCATCTCAAAGAGGTTCGTAAGGCCCTTAGCAGTCTAGACATGAATAAAGCCAGCGGACCTGACGGAATACCAGCAAGAGTCTTGAAGAGCTGTGCTCCAGAGTTGTCTCCTGTCTTGACGCGCTTCTTTCGCCTCTCTCTAAAAACCGAAGCGGTACCGCGGTCCTGGAAGCTTGCTAATGTGCAGCCGGTGCCCAAAAAGGGTAACCGTGCCGATCCTGTCAACTATAGACCAATCGTTATAACCTCCATACTGTGCAAAGTGATGGAAACGGTACTTAACAATAAGCTGCTGGCATACCTCGAAGACAATGAGCTCCTCAGTGACCACCAGTATGGCTTCCGTCGTGGTCGTTCAACTGGGGATCTTCTTCTGTATGTTACGCATTGCTGGGGTGAGGCCATTGAGAGACACGGCGAAGGCTTTGCTGTGTCGCTTGATATCTCAAAGGCCTTTGACAGGGTCTGGCACGCCAGTCTGTTGGGTAAGCTTCCTGCATACGGCATCTCTGCTGACTTTTGCAACTGGATTTCCGACTTTCTAAGTGATCGATCGATCAGAGTGGTCATAGATGGCTGCTTTTTTTCTTTTCAACATATGGCCATTGATGCCGGTGTTCCTCAGGGGTCTGTTCTTTCCGCGAATTTATTTCTACTGCACATTAACGACCTATTACAGCTTGGTGCAATTGGGTACGCAGATGACAGCACAGTCGCAGAAAGATACCTATCCAGTGCAAGAGCCAGCAGAGAGGAAACAGCTACTCTTAGAGGCCATGGTGGAGCGAATGAATTTGACATTAAATCTCGTTTCCCAGTGGGGCGACGATAATCTGGTCAAATTCAATGCTCTGAAAACACAGGCATGTCTTTTCACTGCGAAAAGGAGCCAGTTCCAGTTATGTCCTACTTTCCGAGGTGCATCTGTACCCGTTACCGACCGCCTACAGCTTTTGGGCATGGAGTTGACATCTGATCTCAATTTAGGCTCAACCATCGAATCCAAAGCTCAGACTGCAGCCAAGAAGCTGGGCATCCTAAATAAGGTGAGGCGATACTTTACATCAGGACAGCTTTTAAGTCTGTACAAAGCACAGATCCGTTCCTGTATGGAGTATTGCAGCCACTTGTGGGATGGCTCAGCAAAAATACCAACTTGCTGCACTTGACTCGGTGGAACGCATAGCTAAAAGGCTTATAGGTGACGAGACGTTGGTAGCTACGCTTCACAGCCTAGCTCATCGGCATAATGTTGGTTGCCTGTCGGTCTTCTACAGACTTTACTTCGGAGAGTATGCGCAGGAGCTCCACGACCTGATTCCACCATCGCCTTTTGCCACCGGACAACCAGACGTACAGCGCAGCGTACCATCTGCATTTGGTTGATATCCCCACGAGTCGTACTCAGCGCTTCTCCTCCACTTTTATTATGCGCACAGCCAAAGTGTGGAACTCTCTCCCGGCATCTGTGTTCCCTCCCGCATTTAAACCGTCTGCCTTTAAAGCAAGAGTGAACAGGCATCTTCTGGGCACGCTCGTTCCATCATAGACCTCATCTATCGCTTACCATCAGGCGTGATCGGAGTCAAGAGCGGGCCCATTTAATAATAATAAAAAATAACAATAAAAATTAATAATAACGTGAAAGTATATAGTTCTTTTTTCCAGTGATCACTAAGCCAAGATTGTTTGTTGGCACGTGATGGACGCATTAATTTTTTTTTTATTTGTTTAGCCTATGTCGTCCTACTGCTGGGCAAAGGCCAGAAACCATCCTCCTTCCAGAAACTCTTTTCCCGCGCCACCTCAAACCTGCTCTCGCGGTACGCGTCCAGGTGATCTCGCCACCGCTTCCTTGGTCGACCTCGGCGGCGTCGAATGCTGCTCTTTTTATACCCAGAATGCTGCGCTTCATCGCTCTTTGACAAACGCCAAGGCGGAACTTTTGCGACTCGGTGAGCGACCAGATCTGAGCACCATAGGTTAGGACGGGCAGGATGCACATGTCGATGAGTTTGCGCTTCAGGGAGATTGGCAGATCACCATTTTGGAAAAAATGGCACGTAGGTGTACATCTGTTCGCCATCACTGACCTATGTCATAATATGAAAACTTAAGGGGCTTACTTTATTTGAATCTACGGTAGCCAAGTTCAAATCAAGCGCGAGAATGGTATTTTGGCACACTAAGTCAGACATTTTCAGGAATTCTATAAAAACAAACACTCCAAAAGAAATCAAGCCAGATAGCCAAGATCATCAATGTCAGATCAAAAATGCCCATGTAGACTAATACTTTACATAAAAAAGCGAGGAAATATGATTTTTGCGCTTTATTGGAACAACAAAGAGCTTTCTAAATGCTTCCATAATTATGATATATATAAGCTTTATATCTGTTTGTTTTTTTTTAGAATATTTCTATATGTCTGAGATTGAGGGTTAAGATCATTTTGCTATAACATTGCTCAAAATTGGACCCCTTTACCACGGCATACGTCGACTATGATTGAAGTGGCTAGCGCGCAATCTATGCGAACAAGGGCAATCTGCTTTCTGGGCGTAGTCGGGGAAGCAGTCCCGTCGTGACGCTACGGCTTCCGTAAAACAGTCGGACATGCGCTGGAGAATGTGATCAACCGAACCTGCTAAGCTCGGTCTGTCTGTTAATTTAATATTGTGACGTAAGACAACCTATTGTAATCCAATACCATCTTTAGCCTATCTCAAAGGCAAAAGAATCCACGAATCCACATATCGATAAGAAAAGGTCGTAAAAATATGTTATTTAAAATGCACCAAATTACCATTTATTGAATGAAATGATAAGCTATCATATATGACATAGATCTCACCACTAAAGGGCGGTTTTTAAGTTGTTTGAAAAGATCCACGGACCATTAGCTTGAATATCCACTGTAAGTTATACGGTCAGTTTAATAACAAAGTGACCTTACTGGTAAAAACCAAGCAGAAACAGATTACAATATTTGATGTGCGTGTGAAAAACACTTAATAATATGTGTGCAACACTCAAAAAGAGGTATTATGAGTATTAGGGCAGTTAAATGTCGACGTTTACTAACAGGCGGTGCTATGAACTAACGACTATTGACTATAGTACCGTTTCATATACAACGTATTATAACTAGAAAACCTCAGTTACTCAAATTAGAATCGATGACTAATAAACAATCCCAAGTTGCAAGTATGTACCTACTTCGGGCTACTTGCAAACAGCAAATTGGGTACTGCTTTAAATAAAATCGCATTACTTTGTTGTAAGGCTGTTTCTAGGGGTCCGTAGCCAAAAGGCAAAAACGGAACCGTCATAATTTCGTCATGTCTGTCTTTTTGTCCGCCTGTCCGTCCGTCCGTCCGGGACTCAAACAGGCATCTTAGTCGGAGACTGTTGGCACTCAAAATTCAAACCATTTAATTCAATTAAACCAATTAAAGGCACTATTGAATTGTCAAGGAGTCGGTCAGTTATAAAAATGAACCTAATCGCCCATCCCAAAGCGTAGTAGGTTCCTATGGAGAAAAACGGGACACTATATAGAAATTCCATGGACACTATATCGATGAAAATTGGAAAGAAAACCGGCCAAGTGCGAGTCACACATGAAGGGTTTCGTACCACAAGGCAAAAAACTACGAAAAAAGACCCCATTTTATTATTATTAACTTTATTTTATTTTTATTATTTGTTTATTTAGCGGCAATATAAGGTGTTAAAATTTACTTGTAAGAAATTTAAGGAATTGTATGAGTCCGCTGACAGACATACGGTCGGACGGATGGACAGCGGAGGGTTAATAATATGGTTCCGTGGCACCCTTTGGGTACAGAACCTGTTTGCACCGTTATACAATGGTGTAGTGAAAAATGAAAAGAAATCAATGGCACACACGCATGTTGGATATCGTTGGATCCCATAATTGAAACGATGATGTTATTTCTAAGTAACTTTTTAATTTATGTCAATAGTTTGGCATAGGATTAGGGATATTTTTGGTTACAAAAGCAAAATAACTATATTTTTACAGTTTCGTCGAGAATGACTATGAAATACAAGCTTATTTTTGCCGTCAATAAAATCGTATGTTATTGATGAGTTCATCCCTTCACTATGCGTGGTCCACACGCACTTGGCCGATTTTTTGTATTCTGTCTAGCTACCCATCATTTTTATATGTAAATGCTGTAGATTTGATTTGTTTTGCCAAAATTTGTAATATTCTATGATATTTATGCGATGATGATTTATGAATTTGGCACATATGACCGGACATGGTCACGAGGCAAATAAATAACTATCTAATAACTTATAAAAAAACATTGATCTTCGCAATTTACTTTGTATTAACGCTGTTCATGTTGTGTACTTCAGACATATCTGTGATCAAAAATATGGACACTTCAAAGGTGTCCATATTTTATGACGTTTGAGACATTTCCTAAAACTTCACCCGACTCCGAAATCAAGGTACCTAAGCTTGGATGTATCTTGAATTCGACCGTCGATTCCTCACCTCTTGTAAAAGTTTCAAGGGAAAGAAATTTATCCTCTCACATTGCAGTTCTGTGTTGCAACTTGTCAAAAATATAGGGAAAATAAAGGTATGTTTTGAAAGATTTATATTGATAAATCTTTCAAAACATACCTCTATTTTCCCTATCCTACGTTCACAGTCTGTTCTCAGTAGAACAGACTGTGAACGTTCTTAAAATTACGAGAATTGCCACTCTGATCATAGGTATGTTACATCCAATGCTACGATAGCAGAAAAAGTATATCCTATTATGCATCGATTGCTTTCAACTTCCATGACATAGTTAAAAAAAGATTCACTAGTATTGATCAGGTCACCTAAAGCTGGAATATGCAGGCTAATGAAATGGCAATTTTATGACGTGCGAGGGTACTTGATAAGCTTTTGTTAAACGTGGTTCTACGCTCTAGGTAATAAACGCTTATTTACCAAAAACAAAAAAAAAACAGAAATTATGTAGCCGAAGTAAACTGCAGTGCAAAAATCCATAGTTCAAGAAAGGCGAAGTCACTTAGAAATACAAAAAAGATAGCTAGACATTTTTGAACATTTCCCAAGAAAATACAACAAAACATTCATGATGCTTTCACAAGCGGCACCACAGAGTTATGAATAAAATAGAAAGCACCAAACCCGGCTGACTAGACGGGTTAAGTTTTTAGCGCATGTATGGTTCATAGTAATGCTCTATGTATGTAGGATGCTTTATTCTTTCATAGCATCCAGATGTCTGTTTGGATGCATTGTAATGATTTACGTGTCGTTAGGATTGTGGTGGACTTTTTTCACTTTCAATCGCAATCCGAAGGATTTTGAAGGAAATCCCTAATTCTGGTGTGGTTTCTCAAAATCAACATGGCTGACTTTATAACCCAATGGTCGTGAAAAAAGTTTTTAGTACCTACGTCGAAATAAAGGGCTCGAGGAGACGATTCCAAAAATATGTCTTATGACCCCTGGGCTCACCACGGTCATTTACTTATTTTTATTGGTTCACGAACAATATTGTTTACACTGATTTGTGATAAAGGTTACATGCAAAAGTGTGTATGAGAGAGTGTAGCAATCACTTGTACTCTTTCGAACTGTTGAAATGAATTGAAACAACACTAGTTAGCTATTTAATATGGTATATTAAACGTGAGGAGCACACCATTGACAGGACATATTATCAAGGAGTGTCAAATAGAAAAATAAGAAAAACTATATTGACAAAGTATTAAGAACTTGTATTCCAACACTAACACACATGGTGTTTCGTAGAGAAAAAATAAAATATTGCGTAGCATTGTTTATCTTTTAATGCCTCCTTAGTTAGGTTTAACCCTGTGTAAAGTATAAATGACATATGACAAATGCGTGACAAAGACGGGCAGTGACAATTATTATGAACGATAAAGAAGGAGCTGACATTTTACGTAGCATTGTTTATCTTTTAATGCCTCCTTTAAGTTAGGTTTAACCCTGTGTAAAGTATAAATGACATATGACAAATGCATGACAAAGAAGGGCATAGACAATTATTATGAACTATAAAGAAGGAGCTGCCATTACATACATTAAAGACTGGACTTATCTATTTGTTTAAAAATGAAATTGATACATTATAATCAATTATTAAATATCATGTTCATAACAGTGTAGTTATTATCCAGTACGCTTTAAATACAGTTTTGATATTCTATATTCTAAAAATACTGTGAATTCTTACAATAAGCATGTCCCAATTACCATCTTATTTCCAAAACTGGCAACAAAGACCTCCCCAAATACTTGAGTCAAAATAATAATCTTTTGAATTGAAATATTTTCTGCAAACCTTTGCCAAGTAAAGAAAGCTGTGGTGGGATTTCACATATTATCAGTTATTTTTTAAATATTATTAGCTTTTAGTCCGTACTAGGCAACAAAAAATCCATGTCCTTTTTGTTAGAATCTAAATGGTAGTTTTTGGATAAGTGAAATATTCACGGCAGAAGTATAAATAACGATGGTAAAAGGAAACTATCACAGGTAAGTAGGCTTTACAAGTTAACGAGTAATGGTCGACCAACTTACATTTGCAGTTGCAATGTATGGCAGAACATGTTTGTCATCCACAATGTGAAGTTTGTTCTTGGGATAAATTCATCTCAAATACAGAACCCTTCATTATGCGTGCTTCGACGCGTACTAAGCCGGTTTATAGATTTGGTACCCAACTGGTTGAGAAAAAAAGGTTAATTTACTCACCGTTGTTAGCCCAAGAAAATAAGATTTTGACTGCGTACAAATCCTAGTGAAGATTTCTCACCGGGATATCTCACCGGGATTATCTTTATTTCGGTAGAAGAAATACTATGTGAAAGTCTATTACAATATCAAGTGCGAAAAAAAAATACTGTCAGAGGTCTCGAAAATGTTTTTTTTGCTAATATTTCGGATTATATGAATTTATTTTTACGACCACGATTTTATTCATTACTTAATTTTGCGTAATATTTGAAAAAAAGGTCTGAAAACAATTACATAAATAAACTAAACTAAATAAATAAAATATATAAATCGATATGGGAGAAAACAGATACCCGATATCTCCCCGTTCGATGTATGCAGGTTTATTTACTTTTATATCCATCATAGATATCCGTGATGTACATAGTTTTATAAAAACAATACAACAATAAAATAACACATAGGTACCTACCCAAAACCAAAGAGCATACGTTATAAAGGACAAAATATTAGGCACTTATAAAAAATGAATTATTTACTTTAATAATTAAAGTATAGGATTGATTATTTTTAAGTGAAATATTGTGTATGCCTTAGCACATGTCAACATTACTCTCCTGCAGGAGCAGATGGGTAAAAATATAAGACCTATATCAAAGAGTGAATAAATACAACATGCCAATGATGAAAAATGATCAAAAAGAGCCTACGACGTACGGCATTTCATACAAACTTTCAAGCCCTCGTTTTTCGAAATGTATGAACCGCTTTTAATGAAACTTCATACGCATAAGCAGGATATAATGGTCTAAGAAGTTAGTAAAGAACATTTTCGAAATGTCTTATTTAAAAAAAGATGACTGGAAATCTCTGTTTGTATGGATAATTTAAAATTGGTCTAATTTGGCTGTAACAACTAACTTTTTAGACCTTTGTATCCTGCTTATGCGTATAAAGTTTCATTAAAATCCGTTCATTCATTTCGAAAAACCAGTGCTTGAAAGTTTGTATGAAATGCCGTACGTTGTAAACGCTCTTAAGAAATTCCACTGACCCATTTGCTTATAACTAATTGGCCAATCTTTACGGACGAGTGACTTGCGACCATATAATAGACAATAATGGCACTTGAAAGAACAGGATTAGATTGTCATAGAGAGGCAAAATTGCTTTAAGTGCTTCTCAATTATTTATTGACCCAGTTATTCAAAACGTAGACTACGGGTAGGTATGCTGTGTTTTTGTGGAAGAGTCTCTACTCCAGTTCTATGCAACAAATAGTTTTCCTTTTATTATGTTAAACTAGAACTATTTTTGAATGCAGTGCTCAGTTGTGAGGTCAACTGAGCACAGCGTTCAAAAAAAGTTCTACTTTGCAGACATAAGAGAGGCGATTTTACATGAAATATTCGTAAAGTTTTGTTTTACTCGGTTTTTGACGATTACCCCCACAATCTCAGGACAAGCACTACGTTGAAACACATTAAATTAACAAAAACACGCGACCACTCGCCGCGTTGATAAAACTGAAGATACAAAATTATAAACTACTTTCAAGATTTATTCTAAAGATACTCAATGAAAGTATTTTTAAACTCTCTCCCTGAGTGGATCTAATGAGATATTGAAGTTGGTGTGACAACGCCGCGCCGCAACCACATCTTGCGGTCGCTGAAAGCTGCTATACAAAATGCATCTTTTTTTGTGTGGGATTTTTAACTCACCCCGGTCGTCACCATTTGCATAAGGAAGGTTACCTCTCAAAACACCGATCCGAAATCTCTTCTGTGCAACGCTTGCTAGGGCACATCGCAGGGCACCCGTTCAGAGGCGACGAACTTCTTCTCAAACCGATAATGGGCAAATAGTCTGTGCAAAGCACCCATTGCCTCACCGACGCGGGGACCCAGGCGCGCGAATTTTTCGAAACCGCACCGACGCACAATGGGAAAGCCCCATACAAATCCGTCTCAAAACCGTTTCACGTGAAAGCCGTTGTTATGGAATAAAAATTATACAGTAATATCACACTAATATAATAAAGGCGAAAGTTTGTGAGTGTGTATGTGTGTTTATATGTTTGTTACTTCTTCACGCCCAAACGACTGGACCAATTTTGATAAATTTTGGTATGGAGGTAGCTGACACCCTGGATTAACATATGGGCTACTTTTTAGCCCGAAATTCCCACGGGATCGACATTTACGCGGGTGAAACCGCGGGGCGCAGCTAGTAGTCTAATGATGCGCGCCACAATTAATGCCTGGTACATGGTAAAATTGTTACCACTAGCGCCATCTAGTATCGAGTAGCGGAACTAGTAGTCAAGATCCTTCTAGAAATTTCGATGCGAGAACTTTATAGAACTTTCTCGAACTATCGACAACTGGTCAGTTGGGACCGACTGACCAGTTGTTAGTTTCTACAATGGAAGGTTCTAGAACTATCTTCGGCGCTATATAAGGCCGAGACGCGCCACGACCGACACAGTGTTAGATAAGCGATCCAAGCGAAAACATCCGAAGCGATCTTCAAGTGCGACATAAAGCGATCAGTATTGCAAATTGTGTTGTCACGAACCCGAAGCTCGTAACACTAATATATAAGCTTTCTATTCGCATTTTTTTTAAATCATAATATATCTTAAATAGGCATCAAAGCTTTCATGTTCAATAACGTAATTTTGACGCAATACGTTACTACAATTCAACGCCACATTACTCGAAAGTTTTTGAAACAAATGTACAAGTATTATACATTTTTGGAATGCTTATAATCTCCTCATAACGTTTCATAATTAATATTACGTATATTGGTTTGATAAAATAAAATTAACCAATATAGTTTAAGATTTTTAGGGTTTTTTTTTTAAACGAGACCTTTACTCTTTACCGCTGCTTGCCGCTGTCGAGATATTTATTGTATTAAGATCTTTATACATTAAGTTACGCAAGAAGATAATAAAAAAATTGCTTATACTTTCTATTTTTCTGACACGGTGTCAAACCAGATCGCAGGATAAAAATTAAAAATTCTTTTAATTTCTTTTATTTCTCCTAAAATCAATTGTTATCTATTAAGGTTAAATCGATAAAAAGTTCATTACAGTAATGAGTATTATTACGAGTATAAGTTCATTGTGGTTTTTATACGGTTTTGACCACCTTACTTGATAAAGATATGGTCACTTGTCTACCACCAACCAACCATACCTGTTTTTATTTCGACCTAAGGTTGAAATAAAAACGGGTTGGATATGAGAAGAGTGCAAAATATTAGTATCTTATCTTTTTGCACATAGCACTATTTCATATGCCTATAAAAGCAGTTAATATCTAATTTCAAATATTCGCAAAGTTGACTGATTTGAATGGGTGAATTTGTTTGTAGTAAACGAGAGTTGTGCAATTTGTTGATAAATGGGCATAATACAGAAGACTACTTACAAGAAAACTTCAATTGAATCGATTGTACATACCTAATACTACAAACTATGTCGTCTGAAATGGCTATTATTTCAAAAAAGTTCGGTGAATACGCCTATAGTACAACCGCTCAACTGTACGTAAATATTTATAATTGGTATTATATGCCTTCCTCCGTGCATAAAATACTTATCCACGGAGAAAAAATCATTGAGTACTATGCTATTTTACCTACTACAATTGTTCGAAGACGTGCAAGAATCCCGAAATAAGGATTACAAAAAGTTTAGACTTCATCATTCTGGAAAGTATACAAGAGCGGCTATCAATGAAGACGTGTTCCATACCTTTTTTTTTTTTTTTTGGGTGGGAAATCATCAAATGACCCCTCCCGCTCTGGGCGGAGCGGAAGGGAGTGTCAGACTCTTACTGACTAAAACCCACCCGTGTTCCTTCAGTTGCCTGTGCCAGGGGCCACGGTATCTCTTTCGAACAACCCGCGACCCTGGCGGGCATCGGCCCTAGCGGACCCCGTCAGTTGGTGCTGACATCTCCTTGAGGCGCGCGTGGAACACAACGCGCCGTCGACCCGGGCCTGGTCCTTACCGGACGGCGAGCTGCCCATTGCTCGCCGTCCGCAAGCCCGCGCCTACGGTGGCCGGGAATCGGCTATCGATTCCCGACGCCCAGGGCGTCTCCTGCAGCGGCTAGGGGCGTGAGGGCGCAAGGATTGCCTCTCCCTCACGCGCTCCGCCTCCTCCTTCGCGAGCATCACTGCTTCGCAGAAGGAGGCGACAGCCTCCCATGCACTCTCGCTCCGTACCATGGCCCGGACTAGGGCCGGACGCGAGAGATCGCCGCCGCCGATCGCCTCCGTGAGGACACGGCGGTGCTCTGCCCAAGCTGGGCAGATCTCCACCGTATGCTCCACCGTGTCCTCCGGGCGATCCACACAATGGTGACACCCGGGCGTTTCCTCCCGCCCTATTCTGGACAGGAACCTCCCGAAGCAGCCGTGCCCGGTGAGGACCTGCGTTAGGCGGAAGGTGAGGACGCCGTGGCGCCTCCCTAGCCACTCCTCAAAGAGGGGACTTATCGCCGCAATTGTGGCGTGCCCAGCACTGGGTTGCGACAGTCGCACTCTCCATGTCGCCATGAGATCCCGCCGGAGCTCTGTCCGCTGCGCCGCGATTTGTCGCGGCAGCGGAGTTACGCCCCGGCGTTTTACCTCCTCTCGCCACTCCCATATGTGAGCGAGGACTTTGGCCTCCAGATCCCATGGCGGCAATCCGGCAAGGAGACTCGCTGCCTCCCCGGAGACCGTGCGGTAACCCCGGACTAGCCGGACGGCCATGACCCTCTGGGACGCGTTCAACCGCCGGGCTGGTCGCCGCCTCAGTGAACGCGCCCACACTGGTGCCCCGTAAAGGGCCATGGACCGCACGATCCCCGCGTAGAGCCTCCGGCAGGAGGCGTTTGGACCCCCTAGATTGGGCAGGAGCCGCTTCAACGCAGCCCCGGCCCGCTCCAGTCTGGGAGCCAAACGTCTGAAGTGCTCCACGAAATTCCACCGGCTGTCGAGGACGAGTCCCAGGTACTTCATCGTCGACTCGACGCCGATGTGAACCCCTCCTACCGTTATTTGGGAACCCGACGGTGGCGCGTTCCGAGGGCCATGAAAACACATGGCCTCGGACTTGTGCAGGGCCACCTCGAGTCCCAGTTGCCGGATCCTTTCAACGACTGTCGCAACCCCGCGTGTCGCTAGTTCCGCCGCCGCCTGGTGCGACCTCCCCTGCGCCAGGACGAGCGTGTCGTCAGCGTAGCAAACTACGCTGACGCCGCTAGGGAGGTCGGCGCGCAGCACCCAGTCGTACCCGATGTTCCACAGAGGCGGCCCCAGGACCGATCCCTGTGGGACACCGCACGACATCTCTCGCCGGTTCCACTCTCCCTGATGACCGGGGTAGATGACGGCCCTGTCCGACAGATAGGCCTCGACCATGCGACAGAGGTAGGTCGGCATCCGGTGATGCCGGAGTGCCTCCCTGATGCAACTCCAGGGCAGGGTGTTGAAGGCATTGGCAATATCTAGAGACACCGCCAAGACGACCCCACCCCGGGCAACAGCATCCCCCGTCGTGAGGGCTCGTACGCGCATGACAGCGTCAACCGTAGAGCGCCCCCTGCGGAAACCGAACTGGCCCTCCGCCAGGTCCGGCCCCACCCGCATCAGCTGCCTGACGAGGCGGTCTGCAATGACTCTTTCAAAGAGCTTGCCCACCTCGTCGAGCAGCACAATGGGCCGGTAAGCGGACGGAGAGTCCGCAGGGCGCCCCGGCTTCTTAATGAGCACCAGCTTCCCCGTTTTCCAACGTAGTGGAAACTGGCCCCTCTCCAGACATGCGCTTAGGAGCCCCCTCAGTCGAGGCCCGAGAGCCTCCATGGCCAGAACCCAGGCTTTCCCAGGTAAGCCGTCGGGTCCTGGGGCGGTATTTTTGGCATTCAGCCTACGTACCGCCACTCTCAACTCTACCTCGGTCACCTCCGGAGCATCGTCGTCGTCGTCGTCGGCAGTGTGGTCCGCATCGGGCACCGCAGGAGGCGGAGCCATGGGCGGGGGTGTATATTCCCCTCGTGAGGGGAACAGAGCGCCCACCACGTCCTCCACGAGCTGGGGCCGGAGACTCTGCGTCAGCGGGGGCGCCCATGGGCGGAGTTTATCCCGCACCATTTTGTAGGGGCGTCCCCACGGGTCCCGGTTCAGAGTCTCCAGCGACTCCTCGCGGGCCAGTCCCCTGGCCCGCAGGATCTCCGCTCGGAGGGCGGTTTTCGCCGCTCTGTACCCCTCGTACAGCTCCGCCTGAATGGCTTCCGTATCCGGAGGGCGGATACGGAGCCTGCGGTGCCTGGCGTACCGGCGCCGCGCAGCGACGCACGCTTCGCGCAGGGTCGTCAGCTCCGGCGACCACCAGTACACCTGGCGCCAGGCGCGTCCTGGCTGGACCCGGGGCATTGCCACGTCACATATTTCGGACATGGCCTCCCGGAACCACTCCGCCTCGTCGTTGATGTCAGCAGGCCTGTCCGGTGGTGACACCCAGGCCTGCACGATCGAGGCTTCCAGGAGAAGCTCCCGGTCCAGCTGCTTCAGCGCCCACCGCGGACCACACGGGGCCTGTCGGACCGGCGCGCTTGAGGTCTGGGCGGAGACGTCGAACCGGATGTACCGGTGGTCGGAGTAGGTCTCCACCCCCTCCATGACGCGCCAGTCGACGACGTGCGGCAACAGAGCGGGGCTGGCGAACGAAATGTCCACCACTGATTCACCCCGCATCCGCACACACGTTGGGACAGAACCCCGGTTTAGGACGACCAGGCCTGTCTCCAGAGCCCAGTCCTCCACCATCCTGCCCCGTGTGTCCGTATACCGGGAACCCCAAGCCACATTCTTGGCATTGAAGTCCCCGAGGACGAGCACGGGGAGGGAACGGAACCCGACGACGACGACTCTCAACTCCGTAAGGGAGTTGTGGAACTCGGCGAGAGTTCGGTTCGGGGAGAAGTATACCCCCACCACAACAATCTCCCCGAAGCGTGCTGCCACGCAACCCCGTCCCCTCTTGACAGCCTCGAGGGACGGTGTACCGGCGGCGGCCGACGAAATTAGGGTCACTGAGCCGCTCAGGTCCTCCACCCAGTAATCCCTGGGCGGGACAAAGTACGGCTCAGCGACCACGGCGATGTTGATCGACCACTGCGCCATGCTCTGGAGCAACAGATCCTGAGCAGAGGCGCAGTGGTTGATGTTCGCCTGGAGGAGGCGTAGAGGAGCCATTACTCCTCCATTTCAGCCCCCTCCCGGGCCCCTTGTGAGGGCCCCTCGACGATGGCGGCAGCGGCAGCGGCGGCGGCGGTGGTGGCGGCGGCGGCGGCGGCGGTGGTGGCGGCGGCAGCAGCGGCGTTGGTGGCGGCGGCAGCGGCGGCGGCGACGGTGGTGGTGGTGACGGCGGCGGAGGGCCTACCTTTCCTCCTGGTCCCGGCGGGTGGAGCGCAGGACTTGCTCCCCGCCCGGTGATCGGCCGGCTTGCCAGCGGCCGCACATGCGATGCAGTGCGGCGCGGCGTTGCAGGAGCCGGCCTTGTGTCCGGGCTGACCGCAGCGGAAGCATAGTGAGCTGCGGTCTACCTCCGAGGTGCATTGGACGCCAACATGGTGTCCCACAAGGCATCGGAAGCACCTCAGAGGCTTGGGTTCCAGCAGTTTGACCTGCGCTGAAACCCAGCCCACCAGGAGCCTTCGGCCCTCCACGATCGTTCTGGCCGCCGTCACGGGGCAGCTTACCGTTACGGTACGCATACCCGTGAAGTCAGGACGTATGGTGCCCGCCTTCACCTGGTCGGCCAGACACCCGCCCGTCCTGACAACGGCGGCAACCACCTCTCCCTCCGTTACGGAGTCATCCAGGCCCAAGATGCGCATGTCTGCGCATTTGACGGGCCTGGAGACTCGAGCCTCATCCGCATTGAGGGACGCCCTTAGCTTCTCAGCTAGGGCGTCAGCGGTGGGGCCACTCGTCGCACCGGGGATCTCTAACATGCGGGCGCCAGTGGCGGTCACCCTATGCCGGAGGCCCCCGGTGATCCCCAGCTCCTGGAGGTCCACCGTTTCTCTCGCTTTGGCGAGCACGTCGCGGTACGTCACGCCCCTCTTGACCGCGTCCGGCTGTAGCGTTATAACTACAGCCGCGGTCTTCGGGGCGCGAAGCCTAGCCGCGACGGCTCGCTCCTTGCGGCGCCGCCTTTGCGCCTTCTTTCTGGCCGCCTTGGCCGCCTTCTTCTTCTCCCCGACCACCTGCCATTCGGCGTCGGTCGTGGGAGAAGTGGGAGGGTTTTGGGGGCGGGGCGTTGGCTCTGGGGCCTTCGCCTCCCTTGCCGGTCTGCCTCTCTTCCGGACCTGCGCCGGGGTGTTGCCAGTAGGCGCCGGGGCCCCGCCAGCCGGCGCCGGGGCTCCTCCAGCCGACACCGGTTTGGCCGACGCCGGTTTGGCCGACGCCGGTTTGGCCGGCGCCGATTTGGCCGGCGCCGGTTTGGCCGACGCCGGTTTGGCCGACGCCGGCTTAGCCGGCGCCTGAGCCCGGCCGGACGGCACGGGTTTAGGGGCGGCAGCTGCCGTAGCGGCCGCGTATGAGGCCGCCTTCGGCCCCGGGGCCGTCCCGCCCGCCAGAGGGGGGCGCAGGACTATGCCCTCCAGGACGGAGAACCGCGCCTGGAAGGCCGCCAGCTCCTGTCGAACCAGGCTGAGGACCTGGTTCTCTACCGGTACGGGCTGGCTCGGCGTCTTCGCCTGCGCGCCCCTGGTGACCCGCAGGCCGGCCAGGTCTGCCCGGAGCCTCCCATTCTCCTTTTGGAGATGCTCCATGGCAGCCGTCAGGCGGGCAACCTCCGCCCGCAGTTCAGCCACCTCGCCGGCCGAGGGGCCGGTGTAGTTGGCCGCCTCCGCTGCCGCCATGATGGAGGCCGTCGCCGAGACTACGGCCTTGTTCTTCGAAGCTTGGAGCTTCTTCAAGGCCACGTCTCGGATCGCGGCCTCCACGACCGCCGCAAACCTGCGCTTGCAGTCCGCCTCGGGTTCAAGGCCGCTAGTCTCCCCCGCCTCGTCGCTAGAGGGCCCCGAAGCGACCGCGCGACCGGTCCCCTCCTCCTTTGCGGACTCCTCCGCTCTCTCCGCCGCCTCACGGGCAGTGAGGCCCCTGCCCTTGCCTCGCTCTCGGACCCCACCCCGTCTACTGGTGGGGATCTTCCGAGCCGAGGCCAGCTCTCCGTCGGAGGACGACCCCTGGCTGTCCTCTGACCTTGGCCGCTTGCTGTACTTCTTCGCAGCGGCCACCTCCTTGGCACGACAGGGGCTCCCTGAGCCTCCCGTGCTCGCGCCTCCAGACGCGGCGTCGGACTCCGACCCCGCATCGCTCCTCATCTCTTCTGTTTTGTTTTTTGTTGTTTTAAAATCTTCCATTTTTGTTCCCACGAGTATATATATTGTTGTACTGGCTCAAATAATAAATGGTTCGCACTAGCGACTAAACGTGTTCCATACCTTAGGTACACTTCTGTTCCATATAAAAAAAAGAAATACCTCAGAAACAATATCGAAAGTACTTTTAGATGAAGTGAAGCCAAGGCTCTTCTTGCTTTCAACGAAAATCTGTAGGAGCTTCCTGAATTTTGTACGTTTTTTTATTCCATATTATGTAAATTGCAAAAAAAGGACAAATTTTGTTTTGTTTCTTATAGAATGCATGTATTTTTTTAAGTTTTATTTTTTAAATTAATGAATAAACAGAATTTTTAAATCAAAATTATTTCCATTAAACTGTATACATCCAAGAATATGTGTGCAAAATTACAGCTCATTTCGTTTTGAAACAACTGAGATACGAGATTTTGAGGCGAAACATACGCGATTTTATCATATTGCGACGGCTCGCATCGTGAGGAGGTTGATGTCTCTGGATCCCTAACCACTTGGACCCTGCTCCCGATGCCAGCCGACCACAAATTATAATATTTTGAAATGTTTTTTTATACTTATTTTATATATAGGTATGAAGAAATGTTTAAAAAAATTTAAGATCACGAACTAAATAAATAAACGAAATAATAATTCCTAGGGTCCTATCAGTTTCGCGGACAAAAAACAGAAAAATCAGTTTTTTTCAGCGCAAATTTCTAATTATCCATAATTTCTCAATATCCTTAAGTTATCTAGTTTTTTTAATAATACACAAGTATTTATCACCTATCTATCTAGTAAGTGTACGAAATTAAATTTTGATAACTACTTAATATAAATTACAAAAAAAAAAAAAACTAACACACGTTTTTACATAATCACGAAACACCAAGTTTTTCGATTGCTTTCTTAGCTAACTGGTAGCAAATAACGATCTGAAAAAAAATCCTAAATACTAGGCATATAGTATAAGTGTACGATTTTTTTTTAAGTTTAATGAATTAGTACTTGTAAAAGAATGTTGACTACGCTGAAAAAACCCAATGAAGTCATGCGCAAAACCGTCGTCTACGCGTAAGAATTTATGGAAAATAACAAAAAGCGTTAAATATTTTAAAATTTGAGGTGTTTATCTACCAAACTCAATTTTTATATTTTTATTTTGACTACTAATTTAATTGTAGTAAAATATCTAAATAATGCCTTATAAACGAATTTTTTATTAAGTAGTTATTAAAATTTAAATTCGTAGACTTACTAGATAGATAGGTGATAAATACTTGTGTATTTTTTAAAAAACTAGATAACTTAAGGATATTGAGAAATTTGCGCTGAAAAAAAATGATGTTTTCTGTTTTTAGTTTTATAATACAGAAATATTATTCTAACAAAATAATAAACTAAAGCACATAAAAACATCAGGCGCTAGTAATCTATTAACTAAGTAGTGCGTTGGGTTGGCAACGTATTGCGCTGAGTCGAGGTATCATGTAGCCTCCCGTGAAAACACCGACAAACGGCACCCTTCGGCCGAAATTCTTCCTTTATGTTGATCAATCGGAACGCGCCGCGCACCACATGATTTTGTGGCGCAACTATAACTTCAAACTCTCAAACTGAACGAGGTCTTTTACATTATGTACTCCACGATTTCCTCTGCCTTCGTGGAGTGATGTAAACGAGGCACGTACAGCTGCGTTGTTGGAATAAAGGGACGCAGCAAAAGTTCGGGCCTGTCAATGCGGCAGAAGCCATCTTCTTCTACACACTTATGCAAAAGCAGGCATCTTCTTCTCTACACTTATCTATAGGTTGCTGACGTTTTCAGTGCGTGTCGGTGGATTGCGATGCTTTCAAATTAAACTGTATCTCGGCCAAGCTTGATCTCAGGCTTTTGATATCCCGTAGCAGCCTGGTGACATTGGCGTGGTCGATTATGACGGGTGGCAGCTTGCGCAAATCCTTCACCACGAAAGTTGGCACGTCGTCCGGATCGGTCTTCTTCAAAACTTTAATAATCTCTTGTAGACTCATCTCTCCCTTTTCGTTCCTCCTGTGGGACGGCATTCGGTCGGTCATTTCTAGCGACTCGTAAAGCAGTGCTTTAGCTCTGAGTGTCTCCTCTTCATTGAAGTTGGATGTGCAAATCTGGATCATACTAACCTCGTCCATGACATCCAGCTGGTACTGTAGGAATGGCTAGGACCTCGTTCGCCACAAGTTCTTCAGAACGCATCATGGCAGCGGCATTTACTGTGCTCAGCGCAAAATTATTTCCGCTTGCTGTGTAAGCGCGTCCGATTGCAACGGCGGATTGCACTGCACTGATAATTGCAGGTCCTTTTTAGGGTTCGGAACGGGACCCTATTACTAAGACTCCGATGTCCGTGTGTCACCAGGCTGTAATCTCATGAACCATACCTAATAGCTAGACAGTTTTCACAGATGATGTATTTCTGTTGCCGCTATAACAAATACTAAAAACTGAATAAATTAAATATTTAAGGGGGCTCCCATACAACAAACGTGTGGTTTTCCTTGTAACTATGCCATTTAGAAGAATAAGTTAGGAGCTAGCGCAGGTTTATTAATTACGCGCAATACAGTTATTTTACGGCAGGCCAGCGACCGTTCCACCGCCATTGCTCAGTGTAGTTTGGGTTCGGAACCTTAATTGTGCGAGCCCGACTCACTCAAGGTCGGTTTGTTTTTCTTCAGTTCCACGTAAAACAAAAAATTTAAATTAACAATTAATTCAAGCTCGCTCTATTGGGAGTGAAATGCCACGTAGTCATGCAGGTGTGGTTGTAATAATACGGAAACAATATTCTGGGGCACAATAGGTCGCTATATTTTTAGTTCGAGTAACTCATATACAGTTAACAATTATAAACTGTCCCTGGTTTCTTTTCTAGACGGACATGATGCCTTATGATCTGCGTTGTCACTTGTCACTCATAAATTTAATCCACGATATTAAAACTATTCGATTCAATACTTATATATCAACATAATTGCCATGTATACTATGATGTTCCTACTGACGATTAATTAATCAATACGGTGGACAATTATTGGTATCATCGCCTTGAACTAACATAATTTTGACGTCAAAAAAAAACAATAAGCAGGGCAGCATGTGGCGACCTGTTGAGCAATACTTAGCAACTTCACGAATCCGGGGACCGTTTTCAGGGCCCCAAAATTGAGTATGCGAGTCACCTCCTGTATTTCATACGTGTAGTCTTTCCATAGGTCTAGGTAACCAGTCCACTTTAGCTACCCAAACCCATAAGCCAATATCTTTGTTTCCATATCCTGCAATAGTCCTACACCAACCGAGGGATTTCCTTGGGTACACTTGCATAGTGCAAACAGGGATACTCGTCAGTTGGTGCCTCATTTAATTAAAAACGTCTAACGGGTCTCTGCGAGTTGGCTTGGGCCCCTCTTACGCCTCGTTCCCGAGACATGAGACGTCTAGAGACGTAAAAATAAGAATACATAATAATGTTTAGCCATATTTTAACCGTCATTGTATCAAATACTGTATTTATATTGTTATCGTTACGTTATATAAGATACGGTGCTATACATTTGGTATCATATTATTACTGTGTCAGTATCATGTCTTTAAGTAACTATAAGTATTGCATGAATGGTAGTTAGTTTAACACAAAACAAAGACGAAGTTAGTAGAAAAAAAAACGAATATTATTTGTTTAATTAGTTAAAGACCTTATGTTTTTTTTTTGTTTCAGAGTCCGCGTGGAGTATTACGTAAACGAGAACACTTTCAAAGAAAGACTGCAACTGTATTTTATTAAAAATCAACGATCGAGTAAGTATGTCAAGGCATAGAAATTAATTGCACGATACCGACATGCCGCGGTTTCTTCGAAATAACAACTAAGGCTTCGTTTATTAATTCCGCGTATGCTTATACGCGGAATTAATTGGCGCATGAACAGACTCTCCGTGCATGAAGCGCAATTTCTTGAGTACCTATAGTATATTTTCTTTCAGAATAAATACACCAAAAAACTATAACGTAGGTAGACATTTTGAATGAAATGATAACTAGGAATAATACTGCAAAAATGTGCATCTTGCTGAGGTTGCTGTTTTCGAAATATATATTGTAATTAGTTTGTGTAGGTTGTTGAGGTTTCCGCGACATATTCTGAGAGTCCACTAAAACTATAGCGTTTAAACGTCATGATGTTTGGCTTGGCCGCTTGTCGCTTTATGGCTCGCACGAGCCGCGTACGCTCCGCGACTTCATGAACGTAGCCTAAAGATTTTTAATTAATCTAGTACCAGTTACCTACGTGAAATGTCAGTGGCAATAACTTTTTTATTAAATACACTTCGAAGTACCTATAAAAATGTTCTAATTTCCTATCAGCAATTCTTGGTGATTCTTTTTGGTAACTTAAGTTTAATCTAATTCTATTTAGGTGTAAGAATGTTTGCTTGTTAAAAGACCTTTGTATTCTGCTTATACGTATGAAGTTTCATTAAATTCGGTTCATTCATTTCGAAAAACAAGGGCTTGAAAGTTTGTATGAAATGCCATACGTCGTAAACGCTCTTAACCAATATGAAAAAGGACATGAGATCTTGTACCAGTCGACCGTCACGTAGAGTAATCATTTTGTAACATTGAGTAGTAGAGAATGGACGTGACTGAGATGAGTCTGCCCAGCTGACCTTTTTAGGCACCGGTTGCAAGTGAGGTTTTTTCGGCACTTTTCCAGTCTGAAACGAAGGTCGAAATAGTCATGCCTAGAATGGAGATGGTTCAGGCAAGGCGCACCAGTTCTAAGAACGAAGATAAAGTGTCGTTTCGACATTATTTTGATCTTCACACAACAAGTCTCGTTTCGTAAACCTTGGATAATGAGTGTATCCTATTATATTATTAGAACCCTTCCCAAATTATTCTTATTTGGTAAACCTTTGAGAATGAGTGTATCCTATTATATTAATAGAACCCTTCCGAAATTATTCCCATTTGGTAAACCTTCTGTTCGGCAAGTACAAAGAAAAAAAAAGGAAATACTACTGTTAATATTGCATACCTACCTACCTAATTATTTTTACTGTTTACATCTTACATTTGCTGGGTCGTGTTGATAAAATTAACTAAACCTATTAAAAAAAAAAAAACAAATCTAAGATACAAATAGGTTTTTTCGAAAATTTTAAAACAACCGGAGTATCTTAGTGTCTCTAATCTATGAGTATGTATATCTTATAGCTCAGTAAATTATTGTGTCACCCTTTGTACAGTTTCTATACCTTATGTCTGTAATTAATATGGTGTACATAATAAAGAGTATTATTATGTACACCAAATTAATTACACCAAATAATTTAGAATAGTATTAATATGTACACCATATTAATACTATTCTAAATTATTTGATGGAACTCGTCATTTTCTCTTCATTGTACGAAGGTGGACCGGTTTTAAAATCTTAACATATTTTTGCGTATCCTAATTGTTTTTTAATTTGTAGTTTATGATCTAATCTGAAACATGCTTCTTTTATTATTTGACTCCCTTTCTTGTATTTATAGAAAGGAACAACTAGAGTCATCGTTAACTTTAGGTTTGTATAAAATTGATGTCCAGCGCTTGCGCATACACTTACTGTACATCAATCGAAAGCGAGTTTCATTTTTTTTTACTGCAGACAATATGCAACTTTATCTATGGTCCCGCCGAACGTGTATGGTTACTCCAATATCAATCCATGCCCAGATTGCACAGTTGGAATTATAATAAAAGAAAAACACGTTCGCACAATAGCCCAGGAAAATAATATTCAATCCGTTTAGGAACTTTAGGATACAACTACTGAACTTAATGCAGCAGTCATGGCCTTATAAATGGTGCATAACGAAAGTGGATATCAATCATCCGTAAAATTTGGCGCCAAATAAAAAAAAGTAATAAAAAAAAGATATATACATTCGAATTGACCAGCCTGTATTTATCTTAGATGATATTCTTAATATCTTAGTAAACTCTTACTGAACGAAACTTTGTATTCCAGGATCGTGGTGCTTGCTTAACTCATTGAAGGACACTGAACAAGACACAATAAAAGTTTCACAAATTAAGCCGTGAATGCCTAATTTGTGAACCTGTATGAAATTGATAAAATCTTTGTACTAATGGCGATACATGTGCTCTTCGAGTTCACAAGATAATAATGCTGTTTTTACTACATCAAGCTGTTGGCAGTTGTTACTGTTTAGCATTTCAAAACTTCGACTGCAGTGGCATTGTTTTTTTCTTGGGTACACAATAGTCAGTTATTCAACCACGTCGTCGTTAATACGTCTTATCCTTCTGTTAGCGACAGTCATTGACGGCAATGAACTGAACGTCAATTTTCGTTATTGAAAACGTTCAAAATCTAGTCGTATACTCATCTCAGCGACTATCAATGTCAAAAACTTGTCAAAAATGTAGAGAAATTAGAAGTATTTTTGAGAGATTGAGATTGAGATCTCACTGTCAACGTTCTTATAATTACGAGAACTGTCCCTCTCGACTTCCCACTGGTCTTCGGTCGACGCTCGGCTGTTGCGTCAGACGGCAACATCACCAATTTCCATTTACGGAAGTTTTCATAGTGTTGCATAGAAACCACTCTTGACGCTGTCGTTGCGATTGGGCGGCGTTGTCGCTTGCGGATTGCAGTTGCGGGGTAGCCTTAACACAGAATTGAGTGATCGAGAAACAAAAAGAAGGGATTAACAATAACAAGCTTTCATGTATTTTTGTGACTACGATAGATGAATTGTTTACGAAACGAGACTGAATGCATGAAGATCAAAAAACGAGTAGTTATTAGACAAAACTATTGTTTAGGTTTGTTTTTAGCGTCAAAATCGGAATTGGCCAAAAGGGAAGTAACCGCGACACTTTAGCGCACCATAACCCTGAATTTTTTTTGTTTGTTCAAGTGTCCTTCTCCCCTTATTACAGGGTTTTCGGTAAAACATTAACCACCTCTCATGACTATATTACTAACATCATAAACAACAACTTTTGTTCTATGACTTTTATTAATTTATCAGATTTTAATTCATCAGACTTTAATATAAAAATAAAAATATTACGATTCAAATAAAAATTTTAATCGATATATTCGATTTTCTGTTACGAACTCTATGCGAAGCAAAAGAAAGCGGTAATTAAATAATTAGGTAATCAAACTGCCGTGTCCAGTACAAAATTCAGCGGACGGGAGCGGGGGTTAGATAGTACAAGAAATCTTAAAGATTTGTTTTTGGTAAAGTGTTATGTTTTGTAAAAAGTGATAAACCAAAAGTTGTTGTTTATGTAACCCAGTCCTGCAAGGTTGTTAGTGTTTTACCATTATAACAGTTTTTTACTTTCCCCGCAACGCAGAAAAATAAAAACGGCAAAGGTTGCTAGTTTCCAGAAAAGTTCAAATCCCTTGATGATAAAAGGTGGAGATTTGGCAAATGTTATTTTACATAAAAAATGCCAAGCCTGTTTAATATAATTATAGGAAAATATCTGGTAGGTAACGTTCGTTACTAATAAAAATTTATTTTAAAGTAATATCTGGTAGGTAACTTTTGTTACTAATAAAAAAATATTTTAGTTTTAAAGTAATATCTGGTAGGTAACTTTTGTTACTCATAAAAAAATATTTTAGTTTTAAAGTAATATCTGGTAGGTAACTTTTGTTACTAATTAAAAAAAACTAGTTTTAAAGTGGTGTATACTTTAAAACTAAAATATTGTTTTATTAGAGTGGCCCACCCTGCATTATATACATAGAAAGGTTCAAAAAGACTAGACCATTAGAATTGAATACCCCATTTTTGGGTTCTTTGGAAAGAGTTTTAATAAAACTGGCTTTTTAATAAAAAGTATCTGTATACGTAAGTATCTGTATCACGGTAAACTTTTACTATTAAGGTTTCAAACTTCAAAAAACAAAATGGAACCTATATTACATAACTTACTCTGTCACAGAGGTTGTTCTCGAGATCTATGCAACTTAGAAAGGCCAATACAGTCAAAATGCTACAATTAACTTTGTGTCTGGGTACGGTCTTACCCGTACGGTCCTATGATTTTTTATGTCTCGGTCACTCGGTGACGCGCACGCAGATCGCCAGGCAAGACCGAAGAAATTTTGTTTTATTTGGAGGTCAGTTCGATCTTAGCAAAAAATATATGTAATTAACATATTGTGTATGGACCGGTATTGTCTAAAAGAGTTTCTAAAATTATTTTAGGTTCACTCCTTATCTCCAAGGTTTATAAAGCTAACATTTTGATTTCTATACAGTTACTAGCCGACCCGGCAGACGTTGTTTTGCCATATAAATTATTTCTAGCTGCCCGGCGCTACTTCGTTCGCGTGGTGTCCTACCCCTTACCCTACCCTACTCCTACCCTACTCCTAACCTACTCCTACACTACTCCTATAAGTAAAAAAAAAACCGGACAAAAAGTATCCTATGTCCGTCTCCTGGTTCTAATATACCTCCCCACCAATTTTCAGCCAAATCGGTTCAGCCGTTCTTGAGTTATAAATAGTGTAACTAACACGACTTTCTTTTATATTATATATAGATTAGATATTGGTCCATAGTTTACAGGAAAATGGTAGTGAGGAAATAAATTCTGCTTTCCTTTTCCCCAAAATTATGTGCCTACTTACGAAGGCCTTTTGCCCATCAAATTACGGCACGCAAGCGTCCGTTCCACGGACTATTCGGTGTAGTTCGGGATGGTACCTTAATTGTGTGGCCTCTTGACCAGTTTTTATTATGTGTTTTTCTTTGTTCCAGGTTTACGCATTAGAATAGCTAACTTATTTTTCAAACTTTTGACCTGTGTGTTGTATATATGCCGAGTTTGCGCTGATGGCGATCCCATTACCGCTTCCTGGTAAGTCAAAGAACAAAAATAATGGTATGTTTTTACACTAGCAGTTACACTTTAAAAAAACGCAAATTAGCAAGTAGAGAGGGATGTCTATCAGGGTTTTTATGTGCGGTGTGTCTGCTCATGTCAAGTCAAAGTGAAAACATTTATTTCAATTAAACCATTTACTTACAAGAACTTTTGAATTTGGTTCAGGAATCGTTTCGGGTCTCTATATTAACACGGCTACTCATTTTATGATATTCCTGGAATGGCTCATGTATCTGACGTGACTTAGTTAAATTAATGAAATATATTTCTATAAAGGGTCAAATTAAATTAGCTAGCGAAACTCCACAGACGTGATGGGTATGTATATACAGGGTTATTGGTAAAACATTAACAACCTCTTAAGAGGTCATTGTACTCATCATTATGAACAACTTTTACTATGAAACCAATACTGAAAAAGCGAAAAAAAAAATCAGCTGTTCCCTACATTTTGACGAGTTATATGAACATACATAAATGTAGGGAACAGCTGATATTTATTTTCGCGATTTCTGGTTTGGTCCCATAGTAAAAGTTGTATAAAATTTTGTTTTGTTTTGTTGTTGTGTAAGATTTGATGATTTTTTTTTGGGGTTAATACTCGCTGGTGGTGCTGTTACTTGCAGTGTGAGCTGGTAAACTCTGTTTTACCGTGTTGAGATATCCATATCAGTCACGTCAGAGGAGTTTCGCTAGCTAATTTAATTTGACCCTAGTGTAGTACAGCCCTTAGCGACAAGATGATTTAATTCAGTCTCATTTATTCTCTGGTGTAGGTAAAATTTTCATAATTATTATACTGACTGTATATGAAAATAATATTATTTTCCCCGATTATTAACAATACTGAGTGGAAGGATCACAAAATTGTTACGCCCGACTAACATAAGCACCAATATCTGGAACCTAGCCAAAGAAAGGTTTTCGATAAGATTGTATAAAATACTTAAGAAGCCGGCGGAGCATGCGTAATACATATAAACGTAATACCAAAATAATTTGTAAATCAAACATATTCTTAATGTAGTGTGTATTTATTCTGATTGGATTACAGAATATCTAGGTTCCCAAATATATATTTTGAATGGACACCGATTTAAAGACGAGTTATGAGAAAAATAAGTTTTCTATAGAAATTTGAAATTTCTTATACATATCTCGTCTTTATATCAAAAAAAAATATATTTGGGAACCTAGATATTCTGTAATCCAATCGGAATAAATACACACTACCTTAAGAATATGTTTGATTTATAAATTATTTTGGTATTACGTTTGTATGAACTACGCATTAGCATGCGTAGTTCGCCGGCCAATTAAAGATGCGGCCTTTGCGTAAACAGAGTAATAAGAAAAAGCATTCATAGTAATATTAGAATTAACAAGTTGAATTACGATAGTAAGTATGGCACGGGGGTTAAGGAGCTGGGTAAGGTCAGCCACCTTGACTAGCAAATCCCGTGCTGCAAATGATCTGTTCGTTTTTTTTATTTTAGAGGGGATGTCTAAAAAGTCTTCAAGACTGCCTTCCTCTAAATTGCACAACGGATTTTAATGCGGTTTTCTCATTCATTTAGAGAATTTATCACGAAAGGTTTATGTGTAATAAAATAGCCTTTTGTTTCCCGCCGTTTCAATTACAAAAAAAATATAAATACTCATAATTATCATAATTTATAACTTTATTTCATGATAATGTAATTCTAATTCATAATTCCTACATTTCATTTTTTTTACTATCTCGTTTAATTTTACTATACAAGATAAATAAAGAAATTTCGATGTTTAATAAAGTCGTGAAAACCGTGCGAAGCAAGGGTGGCTCGCTAGCATACTTACAAGTAGGTATATACAATGTGGAGACGACAATATATGAAAACACTAACAATATAAGTGCGACTAAACAATAGGAAGGATATATTTCATTAAATTTTTGTATGCAATGCCGACTGCGAACTTCATTAGTTACACGAAGTTTAAATTATTGTCGTCACAGTCAAAACTCGAAAACCCGTCAAAACTGATCGCAATAATGAGCCAAAAGTACTTTTAACCGCTTAAATCTATTCCAATAATTATTGCAATGATTGCAAGGCGAATATTGCGTTCAATTCTACCTTGTCTAAACACAGAAATAAAAACACAGTTTTCTTTAGTTTTTGCAGTGTGTTTTTCTGTTCTGGTTGCACTAATATTAGTGAAAGGTGAAGAGTTAGCTTTTTGTGGTATAGTTATTTCTGCCAAGAAAGTTATTTTAAATCCCTTGTACCAAGGTTTTTTTTAATGTTCTAGTATGAAGGCAATAAAAATAATTAACTTTTGTTCCTTTACAGCTACGGCTGCAGGCCTGGGAATAAGACTGAATTCGAATATTCGGCTAACTTGACGGAAGAGGAATTTCAGGAGCGCCCGATTATTAATTGGGACGGAATAATATGGGTCAATAGGCCCCTATATTTGTGGGTTGTGCAAGTCATATTAGCTATGATATCTTTTACCGAAGCCATTCTACTCGCCTATTTGGGCTATAAGGTAAATTAATTATGTCATCAACTAAATTGAAAATACCGTAAGGGACTATTATTCATTACATACGTCACACCGTAAGGGCGCGTACACATAGCGATCCGTTGTACAGGTCCATTTTTGATGGCGTATGTAGTTGTATGAGCGAGTTCACTCACAATACAGTACTCCGGATCCAGTAAAGAAGAAAAACAGATCAGATAAGATCCGTTAAAGAGGATCCTGTAAAAACGGACGTTCATCTGTACGCGCCCTTATGGTGTCTTTTAAAGGGTGATAGGAAGATGCGAATGGCCAGCCTAACGAAAATATATTTAAACTAGCAGCGCCCCGCGGTTTCACCCGCATAAGCGTCGATCCCGTGGGAGTATCGGGATAAAACCTATCCTTTGTCCTTCCCCGGGATGCAATCTATCTCTCTGCCAAATTTTATCGAAATCCGTTCAGTAGTTTAGGCGTGTAAAGGTAACATACAGACAGATAGACAGAGTTACTTTCGAATGTATAATATTAGTATGAATACATTGTCTTTCCTTATAAGCTAAAATAATCACAAAGGTGAAAAAAAGTTGTGATATGATTAAGATTTAGCTTTTCTGCAGGGCTAGCATGGGCTGGGGATAAAATTTTTCTCCACCGGTTATTTCCACTGACAAGGGATAAAATTATTTTATCCACCTGCCAAAGCACGGCAACAGGGGGAAAGAGAATTATATCACTTTTTGACATTAGACGTGGATACTCACCCCCCGTCTATAGCATGGCGACTAGTGGAAAAGAAAAATTACAGATATTTTGACAGAAAAAAAAAAGGGAGAAATTTGTCCTCGTCTTTAGATGGTGGGTTTAAGTATATCTCTTGGAGAAAATATAATTAATTGTACTATAAAAATGTCTCGTGCTTACTGCCACCGTGAATAGTTTATCCACCCATGTCGCCATGCTCGGAGGGTGGACAAAATTGACAGAGGGGAATAGTATTTTCTCCTCTCCCCGTGGATAAAATGTCTCCGGCCATGCTAGCCCTGCTGGGTGGGATAATATTGTGATGATAACGAATATTTATAATTTTGTGAACCTGATTAAAAGTTAGTTTTTTTTAGTAACAAGAGGCTAAGTAAACTCTATAAAATAAATACTTATAACTGAGTAAAAAGATTTATTTAAAGGGATGTTTTTTCTTTAAATTTGTTCCGGTCAATGTTTTTACCAAGACAGCAATGATATTTAATTATTATAAAAAATATCTTTCAAATTCATCATATTTTTCAGGGCAATATATGGCAACAAGTTTTATCGTTTCACTTCATCTTAGAAATGGTGAACACAATACCATTTGCATTGACGGTAAGTTTTTATTGGATACATCATTAAACAGTGACATCAAACAAAATTCTAAATCCAACTCCTGGTTTAACCACTCTTCTATTTATCATTGCAGTGGCATTTTTTCTGAAGTCGCATTAAAAAAAATAAGCCTATATTTATCTACGCTTTACTTTCAAATATGATCATTATTATTCTTATAAAATCGCAAAAGCAGAATATAGCCCAGGAAAATAAGTTAAAAGAAAGGCACATTTGCGACATAATTAAGATTTTTCAACAGGATTGTCTTTAATCAGGCATTAGAATTAAAAAAAACTCAAAACTGTCAAAGGCCCCGAAAGTCAGTTCTTTGCGAATATATCGAAACATATTGATTTCACGTCAGATTATGTTACTAAAGTTGCTTCCTTACTTACTTTAGTTTATACACCAATATTTTTTCCAAGTCAGTCATGTTTTGCACCCTACGACTAATATTGAACACGTACAATAAATGGGAACCAGAAAAAAACTATACCATCTAACAGGGCTTTTGAGGGAAACCGTTTATTCAAAACGGAGCTGAAGCTATTTTTGTCGAGAACTACTTGGTTCTTGATGAATCTTGTGTTTGAATTTAATGTGCCTGCAAAAACTGACATAAAACTAACTCTTTACGAGATTTTTGCAGAAAAATTGCTTTCGGGACATTTCGCAGTTTTTTTATTGCCCATTTTATCGCGACACAAGGTATTTCTAAAGAGTCCATAAAGGCTTATTTTCCATGGAACTGTTCTAAACGCATAATGTTCCGAAATAATAATGTATATTTTTTAATTAATTGAAGTTCTAAATAGGCAAAATCCCATTTCAGTTGCCGTTTCCACCACTCAGAAACCTTTTCATACCAGTGTTTCTAAACTGTTGGCTGGCAAAGAGGTCGCTCGAGAATATGTTTGTAAGTATTAATATTTTTAACTCCTACGTGGACTTCGTATAAAAAACAACAACATAAAGTATTTTGCACCACACTTGGCCGAAAAGTTGCTCTTATTGCACTGTTGTTATTAGGTACACTATACAGTATCTAAAACGCGTGCTAAAAAGCAAACATAAATTTTGCATTTACGCAACAGATGTGACTTGTAATCAGACAGGGTGACGTGTAATTTGACATATTCCTTCCAGAACGTGCTAGTGTGACCCATTTGCAACAAAGTTTCACCTAAGCTCTGGGGTGCTTAACCCAGAGCTTAGGTGAAACTGGTGAAACAGTTGTTGATAATGCTGCCAAATATCGACTTTGAAAATATTTAAAAAAGTGTGATAAACGAATAAATTAACTGTGAAATAATTAACGGGTTTATGCCTTCCTACTACTTACTTCCTAACCTCTCAGCAATCCATTGCATGTTACATTTTACGGTGTTGTTACATGGCAACCAAGGGGCCTAAAAAGGCCACTTTGGCAGAATCATAAAAGGATAACATTATGAATTATAATATGGTGAAGACAGTCCATGTTTTTCTTTTTTTTTCGCTGCACTACTTAGGAATAATCAAAGATATTGGGATTGAATTTGGATTGGATTGATTGGTATTTTAGCACAGGCAAAAAAAAATTAACTGAACAATCCTTCACCAATGGGATTTGATACGATTAACTTAACAGTTAACTGTCCATTATGATTCATAATGTTATCCTTTTATGATTCTGCCAAAGTGGCCTTTTTAGGCCCCCAGGTCGTTATGACCAAGTCACAAGTCGCAGAGCGGTTTTTTAAGTTTTTTACATGACTCACGATGTACTTGTCGCTTAGTCTGCGTGTATATAAACATACAGTGCACGTAAGTACTTTAGTTTAAAAATCGTTGACTTCGAGGTTTTCGTAAAAATATCCTGTATTTTCATAACATTAACTTTAGTTTCAAAAAGTTTCCCAGAATGCGGCATAAATTATGAATTCTTTAAAATATGAAAGTGAAGGGCCTTCATTGGTAAACTATGTATTTGTTTTTTTTTTTTGCTCGTGTATAAAGTTATATCAATGTATTAAACATTGAAAAAGCTTCCTATAAAACAAAAAAAAAATAGGGACCCACAGTCGATAAAGGCGCCGATTCTGTTGTTCACAAACTAAACTAAATTTAAGTTCATGCATCTTTTTCTTTCTATTTCATTAGGAAAAGGACCGAAGATAAATATTAGTTTAGTCCTGTCAAATTAAGATTCGTGCGAGTCGCCTATAGAAAGAATATAATCACACTATCAACTACTATAATAAAGGCGAAAGTTTGTGTGTGTGCGCCCATATGTTGCTTTTTTGGCACACACGCAAGAAAGTATGCGTAACACTTTTGTGCTATCTTACACATGCTATTTATTGTACACATGCTCAAAAGGGGCGAGCACTATAAAGTATAGATAGAGTCAGGGAATGCACACATGCAACTCTGCACTGCGTAACACACTATCAATCGCAATTTGAATCATTTTTAAAGATATTGCTAATCCATTGCTTCGTATGTTCGAAAAATGTGTCTACTCAATAACGTAAATAACGCAATGAATGTTTTTGAACTAACAAAACCCATTGCTACTGATTGTGTGTACGCAATTAAATTTTTGGTCAGTTTGATCGGATGGAGGCGACATGTGCCCCGTCTCCATGACATATCCCTCGATATCCGTGGTTAAGTGATATTTAGTGACAATTGGGCTTTCTCGAATCCATGTATTTTCGCCTAGGCTTTACCGGGAGGGGATTAGACCGGAATAAATCGTTACAAATGGGTTACACTGTCACGTCCTTGAAGGAATACGTCAAATTACAAGTCGCCTACTAGTCAGACAATTTCGAATTGCGATTTTAATCTCAGCAAAGAACCTTTATGATATATGCCTTTTTCAAATATTTAACTGCTTAAATATATAAAGTATGATAAATAAACATAATATTTCATTTTTTTAAATTTAATTAACCAAAGTACCTAATCAGTATTTTTATATTTTTAATTATTATATATTTATTTTAGTTTTAATTTATAACGTTTGTCGCCCATGTCGCCCATCAGGCATGAAAAAACCGTCCGCGAGCTCTTCTGACACACTCAAGTTTTATTTATTTTTCCGTCAAAAAAAAAAAAAACAAAACATTATTGAAAACACTATTTTCAACACACGTGTATTGAAAATAATGTGTGTCTCCTATAATTGGAAGTGCACACTTGTATTTGTCCCTGTTAATGTTAACATGCACGTAATTGTGTAGCCTCTGTTGGAGATCAATCAATAAATAAATAAAATTACAGTTTGATACACATGAACATTGTTTCTCGGCTCCATAACGCCCACCTGAGCCAATATTTCCTCGACTGAAATGGCAAACTTAGCACACTTTCATCAAAACTTTTCTATTTTACACACAACACATCACCGTCGCTTCCTATTTATGAAGTTAGGATCCCTAGAAATAGAAAATCGGTCCACTTTAATTCAGTTTTCCTGTACAAAAGTATCTACGGACGAATTTATTTAAATAAAAAAAAAACAACCGACTTAAAAAAAAAATTACAAAGTGATAAATAACTTTAATTTCGGAAGTCGGTGTCGTTGGTTCCGCATTTTCGTTTTATGACACCGTTTCCGAAATTCAAGTTATTTATCACTTTGTAGTGTTTTTCTTTTTTGAAGCAGTTGTTTTTTTTTTTTTGTAAAAAAGTTTTATTTTTCACTATTTTTTCGTACTCACCCCACACAAATTCAATTAAAACTCACTGCATTGAAGAATTGAAGACACCCACTAGAAGAATCATCAAAATTCGCATAGAAATGCCGGAGATAAATGTACTGCACATTTATGCATATAACTTCGTAAATAAGAATAATTACCTAATGTATATACTAAAAAGCTTCCTGAAAGTATTTAGGTCACATTAATGAAAGAATTATCAAAATTTCTTAATTATTTTGTATGAAAATCGCGGACATATAAACATATATACATACATACCGGTCGAATACAGAACCTCCTTTTTTAAAGTCGATTAAAAAAGGCACTACTAGATGGACAGATAACAGTGTCCGTAGGACATTACTTAATGTACTCTGCACTGACGTATAAGCTCTATATTGCAACCTTTCAATTTGGTATTTGGTTAATTTCAGAATGATCTTCACAGGGCTATGCAAAAGTCCCAATCAGCACTATCGCAACAATTGATGATACTGTGCGTCACTCTACTGTGCCTGGTGTTTACAAGGTAAATAACATGTATTTTATAAAAACCAATTTAAAAAAACAGTCTATTTTTTTAAGGAATGTCGTGAATCTTTATGCGGCAATTTATTTGTTTTTATATTTTACTAGCTTTTACCTGCGGCTCCGCCCGCGTGGAGGTCGGAAATAATCCCACGGGAACGCACTTCTGCGATAAAAAGTATCATAATTATGTTCTAACCCAGGTCATTGTCCAGCTGTGTGCCAATTTTTATCGAAATCGGTTTACCTTCAGCCATTTGGCCGTAAAAACCTGTCAAACAGACTAAGAGTTACTTTTGCATTTATAGTATTAGTATGGATAGATATATATGGATAAGGTTTATTCGTGAGTCCTTATTTTTTTCAAATACATTCAATTCTAACGAATGCATTAAAAAAACTGCGTACTTAGGCACACAAGTCGGACTTTGTCGCATTTACAATATCTACATACCTATCATTACCGCATCTAACTAAGTTGTACCGCCAGGCTTCGTATTCGGTGTTGGTGGCCCGCTTAGAGCTCTTCTGCATTTCTGCAAGCTTAATATAGTCAGCTGGAGGGCGATGTTTGTGATGCCACAGTTATATTCTTGCAGCACTAAAGCTGCAATCATTTAGTGGGTTGGACGACTTGAGTAAACTGTTGCAGCTCTTCATACTGCCCCGAGGCTTCTTTACATTGTACAATGGATGACGTTTGTCCGCCTCTCATTTTGTTACCTCTTCGTTTTGATTATGTTTTCCAATCCGTCCAGACTTTTACGATGCCCTGTAAAGATTTCATTTTGCTTCAGTAAATTAGGTAAAGCTACGCTTGCAGTGGTTGGTCCATGGATGGGTGACCATCTTTACATACCAAGACCCCTCCGTGCCTCGGAAAGCACGCCCGTTGGTCCCTGCTGTCATTCGTGGAATTTGACAGTCGATATGGGTAGTCAGAAACCCGAAAATCTGACAACCAGTCTTACCAAGGGGTATCGTATTACCCAGTAACTGGGTTGCGGAGGTTCGATAGGCAGTGTGCATCTGCCTCATCTGCCGATGAGGCAGATGATTCGCTTCAGTGAATTAACAAGGAAAAAAGAATAAGCGAAATCAAATGAACTTAATGATGAAGTAATACTTTAACTTTAAAACACTTATGTAATTGTAACGAGAAACAACCAAACACCAGTCTGACGCAATTGTCTAATAAAAAATGAGACTATGAAACGCGTACTAAACATAATGGCGGCTATCGCTGTCTCTCTTTAACATCTATTCGGCTCTATCGCACTACACTACTCAGCCGCCATCGCCGAATCTTGTCTTGTTTGACAGTTTGATGCATTAGAGGGTAGTTTGATGTAAAGAACTTTGTCAACAAAGCGCTGTTTTTGTTGTTTTTATTTTGTATTTTGTGGATTTATACCGTAAATTGGAGTTATTGTTATATTTATGTACTAGTTTCTGCCCGCGACTTCGTCCGCGTGAAATTTCACCCTCCCCCCATTCACCCTCTTAAGGGTGGAATTTCGAAAAACCTATTCTTAGTGGATACCTACTCTTCACACACTCCAAATTTGATGTCTCTAGGACCAGTGGTTTAGGCTGTGCATTCATATATCAGTCAGTCAGGACTTTGAATTTTATATGTATAGATGTGCGTGTGACGTAATATTTGTTGCAATGCATTACAAAACGTGTAAAATATGTGATTTACGATCCGGCTGGTCAAATGGACAAAGAATGATGTTTGTCCTTCGACAAACAGCCAACGGTGTATGTAAGCGGATGTTTGGCTTCAATGGTTTAAAAAAATATAAATTGTGAACAGTGCATCAATTTTAAGAAAGTTTTAAATCCTTATCCAAATTCTTGTTACAATTACATTGCGCTAAGAGAATGATGGCCTGATAAAACTTCTCTTTCCTATCCTACTTTACAACTTTGCCAAAATATAGACATTGTAACAACGACCTTTGAACGGAAAGTAAAACCTATTACCTACATCAAAGATGTTAGTGAATTTGTAAACACAGTGATGTATCTAGTACCGAACCGTGTTTTCTTGAGTGTGTCAAAATCATAAAAATTTAATAACAGATCATCTGTTGCGCCGTCTTAGCCACTTACTTATTAGAAATGAATGCGGAATTCTCAATAGATCATTCGCTTTAAGCGAAGAAGTTTCTGCAGATTCTGAAAAGTAAGCGCAACAGATAAGCATAGAAAATAAAATTCAGTTTTTTTAAGTTTTGTTTTATTTTACAATTATCACGTAACCCTATTTTAAATTGAAAGTTAACGTTGGCATAAGTGACCCTTACCTTAAATTTAAATAATTAGGAATGTAAGAATTAGGAACCTGATATTTTTTACAGCTATTTATCGATAAAAAAAAATACGAGTGAGTAGTACCTACATGCAAGCTACATCCCTATCTTGTGATTATGTTGGCAGCTTTTGTTGCTTTTTGTCTGCAGTCTGTGTTATTTCTGCTTTGTTGGTATTCAGTTTTAGTACACGTTTCATACAAGCGACGTTCTTCATCTATTTCTATGGGACTTCCATCTCTATATATTACTATGCCGAACACAACACCGGGAATAATTAATAATCAATCATGGATCACTTTGTCGTTTAGATTCGTCATTTTTCAATGCATGAAATTAAACATGACATGTATCTCAATCTTGATCACGGTCTTATTCATTGACTAGCTTTAGCCCGCGACTTCGTTCGCGAGAAATGGTTCCCCCGACCCAACCCGTTTTTTTGTTTCAATAGGTAACCAATAATGACGAATCACTGGATCAAGATTGGGATTGAGATAGACGGCGACTAGAATCAATTCTATTTTATTGTAATTTTTGATGTTCAAAAGCGCTTTTTATGTGCCTATTTGAAATAAATGCTTTGACTTTGATACATGTTTAACTTCATGACGTCATGACGAATTCTAGTTTTTATTTAACCTGATGCCCTAGTTCCAAGCTAATATTAAGCTAAAATATGTGAACTTAATAGTAAGTAGAACACAATTGTGTCTAATGTTTGGGGTTATGTGTCTAATGTTTGGGGTTATTAAACATAAAGAGCCAGCTTATCTGTACAAAAAACTGAGCTGGATCGCTAGTAGGAGAGAATGCGCGATCAGACAGTGCTCCCAGCAACTCTCTACAGAAGTGCACAAGACGGCCGCCTTCAGAGGCAGTTTCAGGTATGCCGCATCCAAATGCTGGAACAACATTCCCCCGCCGATAAGGAATCTAAAAACACTTGGTACCTTTAGGTGTCGACTGCGGCAGTATCTGATTGACTCTCAGAAAAAACTGGGCTTGACCGTCACAAACACGTCCATAATATAGCGGGTGGCTGGGGCTCTGCTCCACACGACATGTTTGTCTACACGTTATCCTGTAGACAAAGATTTGGACAACTGTGTAAAACGAAACGCATATAACATAGGTATTACAATAGAAAATATATAAGCAAATTATGCTATACTCACTGTAGTCATTATTATAAAACCATAACATAACTATTTATTATTATACACCAACATGTAAACTCGTACACATACATGCTTAAAAACATAAACTAGTCATTCATTACATAACATGTTATTACCTACACTATGATAATCAAGTAATCCAGTAGACACTACACAAATATTTAATACGTTTAAAAAATCTTTCTTTCTGTCGGTTTTAAAAGCAAGTCAACTGTGGGTACTTACCACTTTTATAATATACGAGCCGCACTATGTAGGTACCATTTTGTTGAAACTCAGAAGTGTCTTCTCGACATCCGTATGTCACTAACGGGATGCAGCAGAATACCAGCGTCAGGTATTGTACCTGGCATATGCTGAGCTGGACTCCCATTTGGTGCAACCATGAGACACACATCGCCCAGTAGTGATCGACCGTTATAGATGTAGAACATGAGCGAGGTGTCTATGGATCAATTTATCTTTTTTATTTTTTTTATTCACCTGTTTTTAACGTTTTTTAATATCTGTATTGTGTCTTTTGTTGCACTGAATAAACGTTTTATCTATCTATCAATTATAAAAATCCATTTGTTTCCGGCTATACTGGCCCATAGATAAAACGGTTTACTAGCATGTCGTCAGAAACGCAAGTGGTCAAATGTTCAAATTCGCCAAAAAACGCATGTTGACAGAAACTCATCTCGTCAGATTTGCACTTCGTCAAAGACGCAGCTCGACAAACATGCAACTTGTCAGATGCGCGTCTCGACAGATCCGCAACTCGACAGTCAAATAAATAGTATTTAAACACTTGTAGTCAAACAAAGTAATCTATTTCGTATTTTATCAAAAGCTTAATATGAATAAGGAAACAATACCTCTAGTTAATAATACTTTTTTTTTGGGTGAGAAATTATCAAATAACTTCTCCCGCTCTAGGCAGAGCGGGAGGGCAGGCATGTTTTACTGACTAAAACCAACGTGTTCCTTTGGTTGCTTGTGCCAGGGGCCACGGTAACTCTTTGAGGCGCGGCGCCTACGGGAATCGGCTTTCGACTTCCGACGCCCAGGACCCTGTTTAATAAAGCTGACAATACGACATATATGTCAAAAAATGACAAAATTGTAGAATTGGCGCACCTAAGCTGTTTAATAAAAGTGCCAAATATGTCAAAAATCGACAGGTGAAATCTTGACATATTTGTCATGTGGAAACGCGTTTAATAAAAATTTTGTCATATTATATCAAAAAACCACAGTCAAAATATTTCTAACAATTTTCGGTGACAATTGTCGTATTGTCGTGACAATTATGTCAACTTTTGACATATTTGCAAATAATTTTGTTTTATGAAGCTAAAGGAGGGAAAAATAAAAACAGCATAAAATTTATTTATCGGGTGTAAATGCTAGGTTTCCGCTTGTAACATGTTCAAGTCGATGACCATTTTTATCAATTAAATATTCTACGGTAGTTTTACATACCCGAAATTTTACTTTAAAGCAGAAATCTGTAATGAAGAAAGAGAATGAATTCTGCTTTTAAATGATCGCCGTTGCCTCCTCGTTTGTATTTGTTCCAAGTATTCATCATCAGTACTCTCACTGCTTGATGTAAGTACCATTTTTTGTAATAAACCATTTAAAAACACTTTCTTAGAATGAATGAATGAATTGCACCGATCCCAGCGTGGTTAAACCAGACTCGATTAATCGAATGAACCCCAAAATTCGCACAAGCTCCTGTAGCCTCATATTCATGGTGCTACTGCGACCATTGCATATCAAGGAATAGACCGGGGGGCGCGGTAATGGTAGGGAAGACGTGCCCGTAGGATAGGTGAGGATTTAAGAGCCTACCGGATATGCATCCTAAAATAAGCATTGGAATAGTGGAGAGATGGGTAATTATTATCTATGGATGGGCATCTTTTATCGACGTTGCCGCCCGGTTGGTTCAGGTCGAGCTTCATCGGTGCGTCTTTTGGCGGGCTTCTAATGCTTTCTCGGTTCTTTTGTATGTAATTGCTTGTTTTGTTGTGTCAGATGTTGCTGTTTTCAATGTCTTCGTCGGAAGTTTCGCTACTATCCGTTTCCGGTTTTCGTAAAGTCAAAGTCAAAGTCAAAGCATTTATTTCAAATAGGCACATAAAAGGCACTTTTGAACGTCAAAATTTACTAAAATAGAATTGATTATAGTCGCCCATTCCAAAAGGTAGTTTTCGTATGGAGAAGAATGGGCAAGAAACTCCACCGTTACTCTTTTAAAATGTTTTACAATATTTGCATGTACATAAATTATATACACACATCAAAAGTGTCTAGGGATCAACATATATTTTTGCAATAACTTTTCTCCTGATTGATATTAATTAAAATTTTCTTTAAGGATTCATCAAATAAAGTGTTTTCGTTTGTCACAGTAACGATAAACCAAGTCACCTTTGCATTAATAAAGAAATTTGCCATTTTCCTAATAAAGGGATTTTTGACATTTGAACCACTAACACAAAAGTTCGAAAAAAAGACTGAAATAACAGTTTTCTTTAAAATTTTATTGGGTAACTTAAACAATTAATAATCCGTGTTTCTACCGCGAACACTAACAACACAAGAACATCGGTTTGGCATACTCAAAATGAGTTCATCCAAATCACGCTGTGGAATGGCCGCCCATGTCGTTGCAACAACAAAAAAAGGTCTTCTTGCGACTGGATACCCTCCATATTCGGCAGAGCTCTTCTCTGTAGCATATCCCATGCATGCTCAATCGGGTTCAAGTCTGGCGACTGAGCAGGCCCGGGCAGGACATTGATGTTAGCTGCGGCGAGAGTCTGTCTTACAACTCTTGCGGTGTGCGGTCGTGCATTATCATGCATTAACTGAAATAAGGGACCGATTTGCACTTGTAGAGGAACGATGACGTCTGATACAATCGTCTCAGCATAAATTTGAGCGTTGAGGTTGCCTCTGATCCAAATCAACTCAGTTCTTCCGCCGATCCAAATACCCGCCCATACCATGATGGTTCCACCACTATAAGGATGGACTTCCTGGCAGGATTTTAATCGCTGTTGGCGTCCAGGGGTTCTCCAGTGTCGTATACGTCTTGTATCCGGTCTCATACCAAAACGAGACTCATCAGAAAAGCACACGAAACGCCATTGTTCTTCTGCCCAATTTCTGTGTTCAAGAGCCCATTGATATCGAATCCTACGATTGTGCATTGCTATAGGTGGTACCCGTAGCGGTCTTCGGGAATGAAGGTTCACTTCATGCAAGCGGTTTCTGACTGTTTGGTCGCTAATTAAGTTCCCTGAAGAGTGATGAAGCCTCACGGTTAACATCATGGCGGTTATTGTTGGAGCTCTTCGAGTTAAGATTTGAATGTATCGGTCTTGTCTCCGTGTGGTGCAGCGATACCGTCCTCCATGGCGCTCAGCCACGGTACCAGTGCTTCGGTAACGTGTCCAAAGTCGACTGATAACACTCTGACTTGTATTCAGAGCTAAAGCCACAGTACGTTGCCGGGAACCAGCTTCTATCATTCCCACGGCTCTGAGCATTTCTTCCCTGCTTAAATGACGTCGCCGCTCCATAATAACGTTGGTTTTAATCAGTAGTAGGGAAACAGTAGCACTAATAATGTCTTCAATGCGTTGTATGTTTTTATAGGGAAAATATTGACAGCTGATTTTCATCTTTTACTCGAATTTGATTCACAGTTCCTGATTCAAATTATGAAATGCACCAAAAAGGATCCATATAAATTTATAAAATCATAAATTTATTACAAAGCCACATCTCAATCTCAAGAAATCCGCATAAAAATGCTTGATCCCTAGACACTTTTGATGTGTGTAATAATAATATGTGAAGACGATGCACCTAAAATAAAATTACTGTACCACAATAGGTAAAATAATTAAAAATGAAACCATGACATATAAATTAATTATCTGATAGATACATGGTGCTCAGATATTTACAAACATGATAAAAATAAACGATTTTCATTAATAAAAAAAAAAAGTAATAAGTCAGGGTGTGAGTTAAAGTAATTACAGAATGTAAATCAATGTCAAAAAAAGAACAAAGAATAAATTTTACAATTAAATTAGCAATCAGTTTGATTTTGTCTAAGTTGCACTAGCAGCGATCTTGATCTTACTTCTATCTTCAGCTGTCATCATCATCATCTGCCTAGCCTTTTCCCAGCTGTATCTGTCCAAAAATTGATTCCTTTGTCGAAGTACCTCTTGTCCTGTTTTAGATTGTCGTTCCATGTGTAAATAGGTCGGCCTTCTTGGATTTGGCCTTGTACTGCATTGCTGCATGCAGTAGGTGTGGTTGCGGCGCCTGTAGACATGTGCGAGGTAGCAGATCCTGTGGTTCTTGATGCGTTTGGTTACTGTTTTTCTGTCTAAGATTTCATGCATTTTCTTTTGTCTTGGTTTATTCCTAGAGTGGTTAATCAAGTTTTAAGGATAACTCGCTCATATCTTCTGAGTCTTGACCTGTTAGCTTTAGTAAGTGCCGATACTTTCAGGCTATGTATCATGCTTGATGGTCCTATTGGTTAGCGATTTGTTGGCTCGTTGTGATAGGATATATCCCTTAGTACCTTGAGGTCGACATTGTCAAAGGCCTTTTTTATGTCGAGGGCGAGTACATACATTATTTTACCTGCACGCCGTTCTTCGTCTAAGACCCTTTTAAGCGTAAATATATGGTCGTCTCTTGATCTATTGTTTAAAAAGGTTGGTTGGTATTTGTCCAATTCCGTTATTATATCGTCTATTTTTTTAAGTGCGTAGGATGCGTAAATTCTGACCCGTGTTGCAAACCGATATGTGGCGATATTCATTCGCATCTTTAGGGTTATTGTTTTTTTTTTAGGAATTAGTACTTGTACGGTCTCCAGCCACGTGTCGGATACTTCGTTCTGTGTCCAAGCTTTCTTCATGTGTTCGGTGACGGCTTCTTGTAATATTTCAGGAATTGTTTTGTCGATTACCACTTGGTCAGTTCGGGGAGCTGACCCGTTTCGCATTTTATTAATGATTTCCATTACGTCATCCGCGATGGGTCCATCACACTGTACTTTGGTTATCGGATTGTTTGTATTAATTGTTGGTATAAGATGGCCCTCGGATTTTTTAAATATTTGCTCCCATTTGGTCATCGGTATCTAAGTAGATCTTTTTCGACGTTTTGTTTGAAGTTTGTTTCTACTGTAAAAAAGTATAGCATCTGCATGCATTTTGCAGGGTGGTTTTTCCCCCATTCATTGAGGCAGGCCCTACATGCTTTTTGCTCTTCCTGATATTTAACCTTTTGAAGTGTTGCCTGACATTCTTTTACTAGGTTATACCTATTTGGATTATTTAGTTACCTATTCTGTAGAAGTTTAGCTTTTTGTAGTTTAGCAAGAGCTAATCGATGATCTCTGGAGAGCACTGGCTGCAGAATCAGTTTCCTGGGCAGCCGCTTTTAATACTTCCGTTATGGTATTCCAGAGTATTTCGATGTATTGTCCGTTGAGTTGATTCCTACATATCTTTTAGTTTTTTGATATGGAGTCTTGGGATTTTGTATTCATGAATTTACTATTGAGGGTAACATAATGGCACTGTTTATAACTGAAATCCTTGTTTCGATTTGTTCTTAGCAGACCCCAGATTATATTATGTCGGATGTGCAGGGGCGAATGGGCCGCTAGGGAGCGGCCCATTCTCCTGTAATAAGTTCGAAGAGTTTTTCTGTAGCATGTGGCGATAATGTGATCCAATTGGGATTTCTGAGTGCCCTGTGACCATCTTATCCTGCATGATGATCTCGCTTTTGTCGTTTCTATTTGCAGTTTTTCTCTGTTGGTTGTAGAGCTCCTGAGTTCTTACCTGTTTCTTTTATGCAGGCTGCATGAATGCCCCAAATTGAGAGTTCCGCGTCTTAGTTAATTGGTTAATTAAAGGCTTGTTATGTTTTGATCGGGTTGCTGTTGTAATGGTCGTCGTCGGTCATGGCCCAGCTTTCATAGTGCTGGTCCTTGTAGAGGATGTGCGTGTTGCTGGGTACTGGTTCGCCGGTAGGTGAATACACTAGTGTGTGTCTTGTATCCGTGTGCACGTGCAAATTTACAAGATAGAACTCGGACGCGGCGATTAATATATCCTCTCCTCCTCGGAACGTCTTGTTCTGCGTAATTGTGTATTTGTTATCCTTTGTTTCTGGGAGAGATTGCTGTTAGGGAGAAATTCTTGTATATTATTTAAGAGCGATATTATGAAGAAGCGAGGTCGGACAGACACGTGGTCGAAAGTTAAACCCATTACATTATTTATTTGATGGGCTATAGCTATAGCTCGGACTAGACAATTCCCGTCTTTTGTCATACGCAAAATTATGCCCATTTTTAAAGAGAAAGCCTTTTGTTTTTATGGTATTGCAAGACCTTCTCAGCAACATGTGCGTGGGTTTGTTTTTGAGAAGCAATAAAGCTGACAGGGGACGCCTCAAATTTATGAGCTTTGCTATTTTTTGTTTCTTAACTTAACCTTTTTTAAATTCGAGTCCAATTTTGCGCACATGTTCGAATCCAGGTACATGGATTGTGATCAGACATACATAGTGTCAGATATACAGTCGTGGGCTCAGAATTGGGATACGGGTATACGAGAGAAACAGCTCCTTTATGTACATGACTTGACTTACAGGCTATGAAATAAGTTGCTTGTTCAAGGCAGTTTAGGTAATTTAGTACAATGTTAAATGAAGAAAACCGTGGAGTACGAATTCTAGAGCGATACAGTATCTTAGGCTAGAGTAATAGAGTGTCTTAGTTTATCCCTCGCTCCTAGATATAATATGAAAACATTTCCCTAAAGCCTATTTATAGCTTACAATGATGTTAAATTCACGCGTGGTTTTAATAATCCTATTTAAGAACACAAAGCGCAGCCGGATACAGCTTCTAATGGAGATCCCTGAAATATACGGAAAGATCTCACCAAATTGGCCCGCTAAGGACACTCGACGTCACCAAGATCCTCAGTTGGGAGGCCTAGGCCTCGGGCTTGTATACCAGGAACACATGTATGCCACAGCGTTTTAGTTTGCACCCACAAAAACAACACGCGAGACACCGTTTCGAATTTCAAATTTGAGTTTCAAGCTGAGAGTTACGCCAGTTTAGTTAGAGCCACGTGGTATGCACGTCGCATCAAGTATAAACAAAGGCTGGACCCGACACGTCCGTCCCCTTCGGCGGTCACTATCCCCATTTAAAAACACTTTCTTAAACCTTCAAAATTCAAAATATGATATCGCGACAGAGGGTAACGCTCCTGTCAGAATTGTCGGACAATTCTACAAATATGTCAATATGTCATGACAATTTTCTGTTTGATAAAGCAGATTTGACAAGATTTTCACGGCAAATTGTCACCTGTCGCTTAAAAATGTTTATTAAACAAAACGTTCGGGCGTTTTGTAAATACAAAGGTAGTGTAAATTCTGATGGCTGTATATTCAATTCTTTTTCAAGTTTGAGTAGCTCCAAATCTAACTTGTATTTTTATTTTTTTGCAATTTGAAGTTTTTCTTTAACAATTGCTACTTCTATTTCCATTTTTTGTTTCTTAAAATGCTTGACGTGGGGGGTGTGATTTTCTGCATATTGGATTTTGAGTTTGAGGAGGGGGGTATTTCTGCGATAAAAACAGGCACGGATACCTGTGTTTCATTCGATCCCGAAGATTCTGGTATTGGAAGGCCATCCATTGCTGGAGAATCCTTTCCTATGATTTTTAGAATCATTTCATCAGAATCGTCATATTTACATTTTTTCCTCCCCCAGAACCAGTCTGCAGACGATTATCTCTCTTTTGCTGAAAGATTCATATCAATCAAATAAAGTGAAAAAAAATCGTATCTACATACACAATGCGAATATTTCATACTTACCTACACAATATAATACACATCGAATTGATAACTCCTTTAATTATAGTTGGTTAACGGTCTAATTAAATAAAATAAAAATTACGAATTGATAAACTAGTTAATGGTCCTTTTCCGCCAATTTTGCCATGTAGTGTCACGAAGGTATTTCCAGTTTTTATTGAAAATACCTAATGTTGTTAATTTTTCGGCTATTTCCTTCCATTTTTTATTTTTATATCGTGGGTCAATTGGTCACTAAACTTCCCAAATAGTATATTTCTACTTTCATAAATAAGGCCCAAAATGGTAAGTTTTTTGTGCATTTCCATTTTACACGCGTTCAAAACAAACAATCGAAGTTGCACTAGTGATTGATTCATTCTTTTACTTTGTTAATATTTTTTCTACTTTACCCTCCTGTTCATAAAACAAAATTATTTGCAAATATGTCAGTCGACATAATTGTCACAACAATCCTACAATTGTCACCGACAATAAAATTGTCAAAAATATTTTAACTGTGGTTTGTGGTAAACTGGACATATTATGTAGAGTTTTATTAAACGCGTTTTCACATGACAAATATGTCAAAATTTCATCTGCCCATTTTTGACATATTTGTCACTTTTATTAAACAGCTTAAGTGCAATTCTACAATTTTGTAATTTTTTTACATATATTTCGAGTTGTCAGCTTTATTAAACAGGGCCCACAGGGGGTCTCCTGCGGCGACTAGGGCGGCATGAGGGCGCAAAGATTGCCTCTCCCTCACGCGTTCTGCCTACTCCTTTGCAAGCATTACTGCTTCGCAGAAGGAGGTGACGGCTTCCCATGCATTCTCGCTCATTCTTCTCATGTGGCTTGGAACAGGGCCGGACGCGAGAGATCGCCACCGGTCCTACTCAACCTTGTGACCTATTTAAATGTGGGAGTGGTGTAAATACTATATGCTATTGTTTTTGTTTACCATTTAATATATTAATTTTATATATTTTGGCTACCATAAATGCGATTAAAGAAGTGTTGCCTGCGACTAAAATATCGGGGTGTTACTTTCACTTCCAAAAGGCCACAATGAAAATGGCAAAACATCTAAAGTTGGGTGACTAGTCAAGAACGGAAACTTATAAGATTTGCGGCAGCTCTCTCTGCCTTTATTACCTCCAGATTTGATATCATGTTGGGTCGAGATATGGAAAATTGTGACGATGAGTCCTAAAATCAATCAATTTCGAAAATACTTTCAAAACCAGTGGCTGAAGAAAATACCAATGAATATACAGAGTTGTTCTGGTGCGAAACATCGCACTACTAATGTGCTTGAAGGTTGGCAACACAGAATAAATGTCAATATTCCTAGACATCCAAATTTTTATCTTTTTCTACACAAAGGACTCAAAACATTTTGATTATATAATGAAGAAAAGTTTATTCTTTTCACATAAAAAAAATCGTCGTAATTCTGCAATACCGTTTGATGAAAAGGTAAAAAATATAATGCAAAGTTGGAGAAAAATGTTATAACTCCAATTCAATTTTTAAACAAGTTTATTTATTTTAAACTTCTTTATTAAAACTATTAAAAGTTAATCCAATAACTAACAATTTGTTTATCATCGTGACAGTACATTATATTATGGACATTTAATTATTTTGATGTTACTAGTGATATGATTGCTAACTTAATTAATTATTAATATTGACATACTTATTTTAAGTAATATAAGTCATACAAATAACTACTACATTTCGTGTATTTATTATATTCAAAATATCACTTGTTCCTATAGTAGGTGATACCCAGTAGGTTTAAAAAAAGATGATAGAAGGTATAGTTATAATTTCCCACGCTTATGTTAAGAAGAATTGACATTGTTACTTTATTTTTTATGAGTAATGTCACCTATTTATAGTTGATTAAAAGCTAAAGTACCTAAAAAAAAACTAAATTTTATACTGTTTTAATTAGTATGCTGAGTGAATGTTATCTGATATTGTTTATTATAAAATACTGATAATTATTTACTCTTTTATTTGACTGAGGGCTGATTTTTCCATCGCCAGATAACTTTTATTCGAGGAATAAAATTGACGTTTATCAGTCTTTGTATGGAAGAACTGTCGAAAATTCAAAATTATTCCTCCGATAAAATTATCTGGCGTTGGAAAAATCATCTGGGTGGACGGTTTCAAATATCTGACGAAATGCTTATCCGTCGTGTTGCGTGTCTGCCGAACTGTGTGTTTGTCGAGTTCTGTTTCTGACAAGTTGCGATTCTATACTGAGAGATGACGAAATGCGTATTTGACCACTCGCGTTTCTGACGACATGCTAGTAATCCGATAAAACCGTGACCTAGATATACATAATTTGTTTTAAAATTATTTTACTAGATAATAATTAGTACTTTTTACTTATTATATTTATTAATTCAAGATAACCTAAAATCAAATATTACATTTCCAGTGTCTGTGGCATCCAGCACTTTCAACGCGCGGGGCATCGCCATCTCAACTTGTTCCAAGCTACCTACTTCGTAGTGGTTACTTTCTCTACAGTGGGCTACGGCGATTTTGTACCTGATATCTGGCCATCACAACTCTTTATGGTTATCATGATCGGGGTGGCGCTGGTGGTCTTACCTACGCAGGTAATAAATACATGATTAAAATCGAATTAGAAACTTGCGTCGAACTACTACAAGACATTATTCCATCGAGATACGGATGCGTAATTTTCGTATTTACTGAATAGATACAAAAGACCGTTACCGAATGTACATAGGAAAATTTTTAAATCTCATGTTCTCTTGCTCATCATGATCATCCTACAATATTGTCACAACTAAAATGTTAAAGGACTTTATGGGAGATTTTGTACGGACCCCTCCCACCCTCCAACAAGGATACATGTCAATATGTTTCTATGAATCCAGAAAAGACTGTCTTTTTCAATTGCAAATATTTTACATTTACAAAAATAATGATACTATACCAAAAACTTGACTTTCGAACCGAAACATCATTGAGGGAAAATAATAATAATTCAACTTATCTTGAGTTTTGAAGAAAGGTACGTGGAACTGTTCAATGATGCAGCATTTGCGCATTCTGGTGATTGGGTAATTATGCAAAAGATCAAATCAAACAGCCAGTACCTATCCTAATAGTGATTGCTCCTCAATGATGAACAACATTTGCGTGTTTTTTGACTGGGTAATTGTATAAAATATTAATAAGAAAATGGCAAGTTAGGTTAGGCTAACATAACGTAACAAAGGCATCACAGAGCATCAAAATATTTATGGTCCCTGGTAACAGGAGGGTCATCTATCATAAACAGTGATCAGAATAGGCTGAGTATATTTACCTAAAGTTTAAAGAACAGAGACGAAAATCGGAGACTTCCTTGTGACAATTTTTTTTTACCGGTAAATTTACCGGAACTTTAACCATGCTACTTTCAATATCTTATTTTATCATTAACATTATAAATGCTTTAGTAAATCGTAATCAATGTTTTGATAAATAAAATAAATTTTATTTTTTTATGTTCGAATTGAAAAATTCTTTTTGTGTTGGATAGTCTATTTAATTCGATCGATCAATCTAATATTCGATTAGATCGATAAGAGCAAAGTATCAATAAAAAATGTTGCATAATCGGGAAATTATCTTTTGAGAGTTACGCCACGACTGATATCCACATGGACGGAGCCACGAGCAACAACTATGTAGTCAATCAATTAAATTGGAATCAATTGAACAAATATTAAGTAATAGCTATTTGATCTTTACTATGAAACAAAAAGTTTAAAAGAATCGTCAAAATCGTTACCTGAGAAATGATGCAACTTAGGTGTATTTTTTATTTAGTTGAAAATAAAAAAAAATATGTGCAAAATGTTCTAAGGAAGAATGTTTAGCTAATAAAAGCTTTAAATGTAAAAATTTGATGTAAAAATTTACATAGTTAAGGTTCCAGCATAACAGGTAAAAAAAAATTGTCATATAGTCTCCGATTTCCGTCTCTGTTCTTTAAACTTTAGGTGAATATACTTAGCCTATTCCGATCACTGATCATAAATGAGAACCATAGTTAAGTTGCTATATTCTATTCCTCTTAATTGCAAACTCACAAAATACATATATATGTAAAATAATATTCTAGGTATACCTCACTTAAAAAAATATCTAACCAACCAGACGTTTTGAAAGACACTTGTTTCAAATTTGTAGGAGGGTGTGGGACGTTTTTTCCCAATGTCCTTTCTATTCGTTTGCTTTGCAAGTATTAAATGACTATATTATTTGATAAAATCAAAATACCGTTGCTAGAGTAGACTTGCGTATGTAGCTTTTGGAATGATAAATACAGGTGATACATTCAATGTTTCTTTTACTTCTAGATCATCAAACACGTGGGGATGACACTTGTTTTAACCTTTATATGAGACACGTGGAACGTACTGCGCTTACATCAAGGACTTGTAAGGCTACCTACTTTTACCTTAGATAATATCTAGACATAAAGCGTTCAAAAGAATGTAGTCTTTTTACCTATAACTTGGTCCCAAAAATACATTGAAAGGCCTACATGTGAGGACCGTCGTAAAACGTTTAAAATTAGAAGCAATCGTTAGGAAAACATGTACATCTGCTTAAACTTCCTTTTATAACAACAGAACAACTTTACTTCCAGGTAGAACATTATGTATCTTTCACGACAACCTACCCAAATTTCTAAGGATCAATTATTCAGACGGATCAAATATCGGACGGATCATAAAACTTCAAAGCGGTAGAAAATCACTTGGCAGTGGTCGTGTGTGAACGGTCTCGCTGCAGTTGCCTGCAGTGGCGTTGTCGCAAGCACATATGTGCGGTTGCGATTTAGTTGCGTTAGCCCAGCAACAAGTCAGATTAAAATACAGTTACAATAGAGTAGGTAGTTTGACTTTATAATAACTGAATCGTATTTCAATGTGGTCAGCTGCTTGCGCGCGACTGACGCAAGTTTTCGGCCGCGGTGTCGTCACGTTTGCGACGGTTGTTAAATGCGACCGCAAATTGTACGTGTCAGAGGAACAACTAAATATTAAATGTTATATTGAAAAAGTTTGGTGCCCGGCGAAGTTTTCGCCGCTGTGGGCTTGTCTGAATGGACTCTAAGGGTAATGGTTGACGGAAGAAATGCATAAGATAGAAATGAAATATTGTGTAAAAATGTAGTATCATTTTTTTTTTAAATTTAATATTTACAACGTACAGCAGCGGAGTTTCTATTTCTTACATACGAAAATTACGTGTCTTATTAAAATAACTTACTTATTGGGTATTATAGCTATTTAGCGATAACCTTTGCAGCTTCATTAGATTATGAAACTATACTCGTAGTCAAAGCCATTGCAGCCAGTTGGAATGCCCAGTTTTCCAGAATTAAAGATTGGACAAGTTCATATTATAGATGGTAGAACTACTTAGTAAGAATTATTTCATTTTCATTCTCACTAGTTTGATCATCGGACTAAGTGAGAATATTTTTGTCTTACTAGAAGAACAAAAATATAACAAGTAACTACTATGTCACTAGTTCAACGGTCGAACTTTCGATCTGACTACTGGGAATGGACCCAATACTTAAAACATTGTCTATTTACTTATCGTTCACTGGTAAAATATGAAAGTGATCACAGTATCATCTACGTTAGTAGAGAGAAGGACGCATCAACGTTTAGATTCTTTTACGTCACTTATCTATAGGACAAGAGATTTGGTGGTACATTGCTAGGTGTACACAGAATTTAATAATATTCAAATAAATTAAAACCTCTTAAAGAAAACCAAAACTCACGAGACCAATGAATTCGATTAGTAAGATAAAATTGATGTCAGCTATCGATATATATACATATTTAGGTCTAATGCGTGGACGCCATTTTGAAAAAAAAATGGCGCGACAGTAGTAGTAGTAGTCTCCATGTAAAAAAATCTTCAATCCCATTTTATATCTCGGAGAGCTATGAGATAATATTACCCACACAGTGCTTCATTTTTCATACAAACCATGCGTGTCATTGATTCTCACACGCAAATGACGCATCTTTTGGTCCAGCAATTTCCCCGACAATTCGTGAAAATGATAATATCGTCAATATTTTCATCAATATTTTAATGTGGGAACTCCCGTAATTTTAAAAGGTCAAAATCTAGTCGCAATTCATCTCAGCGACAAACAAATGTCAAAAACTTGTTAAAATGTAAGGAAATTACAGATATTTTTGACAGATTGAGACAGATCAGACTGTGAACGTTCGTAAAATTACGAGAATTGGCCCTCTGATCTCAGTCTCAGTCTGTCAAGAATACGTCTAATTAATTTCCTTACATTTTTGACATGTTTTTTTCTATTGATATGGGGGACTGTTCGACCATAGGCAAAAAAATTATTAACTTAACATGTAGTGTGGAGGTTTCGTTCAAAAGAAGTTTCATTAAGAAGAATAAACTTTTTTTTAATATATGTATTACTCAAAATTGTCCAAAAATAACCGTTAATCCATATTTTACAGGAAAGTTATAAATTATATTATATTAATCAGAGCATTTATAATCATTTAGATTTATACTTTAGGAGCTAAGCTCATGTTTATTAATTACGCTTAATACAGTAATAAGCTAGTTCACCGTTTTTCAAAAACCGATTAATAATGTTCCTTGTGGTCTATGTCCCTCAAAATGTGAATATTCAAGAAAAATAGTAACAATAACAGAACTTATGTTTCAATTTTGTAACGCATCTTCAACACGAGTGAGGCGAACGCGCTTACACTTGATAAGAACAAGCAAAGCGATCCCTCTCACAAGAAAAGCGAATGTAGCGAGCCCAGTTTTGTGCCAAATGAGCCCTATGACGCCATGACAGCAAAGTGCGCTTTCGCAAGCAATGAGCAATCGAAGCGAACCCCCACAAGGCCAGCACGCGGAGCAAACCCACTATCAAAATTAGCGATCGAAACGAGTGAGTGGAAGTGAATAGCGAACGGACCGAGAGACCCCCCCCCCTACAAAAAAGGAAGTTTAGCGAGCCTACTTTAACGACGAGCAATCAAAACGAGTGCACTTTCATCATTAGTGAGCGCTGCCACTCGTCAGTAATGTGGGTTCTCTTCACTCACTCGTCTTGACGTAAATGGGCTAACTTCGCTGTCTCGTTTTAAATATGTTGAGGGCTCGCTTTTTACTTGAAGAAGCGCGCTCTGCTCTGTCGTGTCGTCAGTGGGCTCGCTTTGCTCGCTCGTCACGAAACGGTAGAGAATCCTATTGTAAAAGTCAGCTTAGCTTGATGTGAATTTGACCACCTCTCATTAATTGGGATGGAGCAACCATGGCGATTGTGGCTGGCAACAGTAGCAGCACTAAGGATTGTTCATGGAACTCCCCCAACCTATCCTAACCTAGGTTAGGTTACAGTTGTGACCAAACATTTTTCATAAAGCATACGGCGTGAATGCGAACTGCGTCTACTTATTTTTTTACGAACGGATTTAACTTTTCAGTTCGAGCAACTTGCATTTACATGGATGGAACGACAAAAACTTGGAGGTTCATACTCGTCGCACCGTGCGCAGTCCGAGAAACACGTCGTCGTGTGCTCAACGACTCTACATGCTGATACTATTATGGATTTTCTAAACGAATTCTACGCCCATCCTCTGCTACAAGACTACTACGTAGTGTTACTGTCTCCTATGGAACTAGACACGACTATGAGAATGATATTACAGGTAACTATCATTATCATTACTATCATTCATCATCATATCTATTATCATTATCAAGCTTTCTTCGGGATTAATCTTATGAAAAGAGGTAAGGGTGTGCCACCAAATCGCATAAAAGTGAGCTCGGCCTAAAATTGGTATTATGTTTGAAATATTGATCTGACGGACTAGTACGAGATTTGGTTTACTTTGGTTTATTCTTGATAGTAAACTACACTAGCTATTGAGTCCAGCTCATAATGAGATTTGCAACACTCTTGCTTTATTGTCTACCTCATTTTAATTGATGAGACAAGTCTTTCTCTCGTTTTTGCCACATGCTCGATTATTACATAATATACGAGTATTAAAACATACTTATATTAAAAAAAAAAACATTTTCAATATTTCAGGTTCCCATTTGGGCACAAAGAGTGATTTATATCCAAGGATCCTGCTTAAAAGATACCGACCTAATAAGAGCACGAATGAACGAAGCTGAAGCGTGTTTTATTCTGGCTGCCAGAAACTATGCAGACAAAACGGCAGCGGATGAACATACTATACTGAGGTAAAAGCTTACCGTTTTTTTTTAGGTATGATCATTTCATCATGAATTATTATTACCACTAAGGGCCAATTCCACCAAATTTTTATACCTAGAAAAAGGCTTAACGTGAGTTTAAAGGACATGTTATGAAATGAGCATACATTTTTTTTTTTGGAGAGATGGCATGTGTGGTTTATCTGATAGGGAAACTTATTCAGGACAGCCTTTCAAAAACAAAAAAACATTAAAAAACACCATTATTGAATTAATAAATATTGTAAATCTAAATATTTTTGGTGTCGTAATATTATTTTTGCACATTGAAACAAAGAAAAAATGGTTAAAAATATTTTTTTAAAGCAAATTGTACACCTTATTGTTATCCGTGATTTGTATGTATTGCATTGATTCTGTAGGGTACATACCATTACCATAGTTTATTGCACAACACAAACCATTTTAATCTGTATCTGGTATCCATGGTGATTCAGCTTATTGACGAAAACGTCAGACTTAGAAAAATATTTTTTAGTTTCTTATAAGTTTATTTTAATTTGTATTGATTCACTGGACTATTGTGACCGCGTGTGTCCGAATTATAAACCAAAAATTCCCCTTCTGATTGTTTTTCTTTACATTACTAAAATTCCTTTGCCTTCTTAATGGAATCTATGAAAACATTACCTGTGTCAGTAAGGTTGTCACTTGAAAATTGTCTAGTACAACTCAGTTGAAAATTGAATTGATTTTGGAAAAAGCGCGGGAAACTTCGGACTTGGTGGACGCGGTTCTTTTATAAAAGATTTTAAAATATTGTTTATAAGATCAGTAGTCGTATTTTTAGTCTCTATTTTCTTTCTCATTTCATTTCATTTTAGTTTCTTTTATTTTCTTCGGTAGGGGTAAGTTTTTTGTAGATAATTAGTGGTAAAATGAACGACCCGCCTGACCCGGGGGACTTTGTGCCCCCGGCAGGCAATTTTGTCACTATTGCGTCAAATGAATCGGGCATGGATACCGATGGGTCATCTTCGGCCAGTGTTTTAAAAAGAAGCCGTGTGCATGTGTGCAAGCGCTGCAATAAACGCCGCCGTACCCGCAAAAAACACGGTTCCGAGTCTTCGGGTTGTGATTGCACGGACTCTACAAACGCAACATCGGAGCCCAACTGCTCTGATATATCTATCAACATCAAACCCGACATTCCTGCTCCGTCCTTAGTTGTTCCTTCCCAGATTGATATTCCTGCTCCATCCTTAGTTGTTCCCACCCAGATTTCTACCATGAAAAAACTGACATTTCACCATACGTTATTCATGTTCAAAAAAATATAATTTCACCTGATGATGGGACCACATTGCACCCAATCACATTTGGCAAGTTCCTAAAGCACAACGCCTTCTAGAATATAATTAACGGTAGCGTCAAAAAAATCGGCCGCAATAAAATATATCTATCTTTTTCAAATTTCGTGGACGCAAATTCCTTTATTACAAACAATAGTCTCGTAACATACAATTACAAAGCTTTTATACCTACTTTTAATGTTACTAGAATGGGTTTAGTGCGTGGTGTTCCTGCGGAATGGTCTCCGGAAGAATTTATTGATAATATAACGGTACCAATTGGTTGCGGTCCAATTTTGAAAGTCAGACGCCTTAGTTTTAAAACCGTTGTTGATGGTACAACCATTTGGAAACCCTCCCAATCCATAGTTGTTAAATTTGATGGACAGGTTCTACCGAAAAGAATTTTTATGTGCTATAATGCATTACCTGTAGATTTGTATATTTTACCTACTGTACATTGCATTGTCTGTACATGTATTGTCCGTGTGGTGTCGGACTTAAAGAATTGCACCACCCCATACTTCCCGTGGGTGTCGTAAAAGGCGACTAAGGGTTGTACCGGGGAATGGGCAGCAGCGTTCTCTATGCATTCCACCACCATACTATACTGCGATCGCCAACCCGCCTGCCAAGCGTGGCGATTATGGCAAAACCCCCCCAAGAATGACAAGCACAAAAATCACTAGGCCCCTAGTACCCGGCGGCCCGCCTACCCTTGGTTACGGTAGCGGCCAAGGCCACGGTGAGGCAAGGGGTGCTAAGAATCCCCGGAAGAGATCCGGCTACCACAATCACCGAAAACTGGACCTGGCAACATACAACACGCGTACACTCCGGACCGACGAGAAGATCACCGAACTCGAGGAAGAATTGAGCAAGATACGATGGAGTATAGTGGGGTTATCTGAAGTCAGAAGAGAGGGGGAGGACTCGATAATCCTTAAATCCGGAAACTTGCTCTATTTCCGGGAGGGCAACCAGCAGTCCCAAGGTGGTGTCGGGTTTATCGTCCATAAGTCCCTTGTGAGCAACGTGGTGAAGATCGAGAGTGTGTCGACCAGGGTGGCGTACCTTATACTCAGAATATCCGAAAGGTATTCGCTGAAGGTCGTACAGGTTTACGCCCCGACCTCGTCACACCCCGACGATGAGGTGGAGACCATGTATGAGGATATTTCCAGAGCCATGCATGGCTCTAAAACTCACTTTACCGTTGTCATGGGGGACTTTAACGCGAAACTGGGTAAACGTAACGATGATGAGCTGCGAGTGGGGCAATTTGGAGTTGGATGCCAGAACCACCGGGGCCACCTACTGGCCAGTTTTATGGAGAAGGAAGGCCTCTTTATGATGAATTCCTTCTTCAGAAAACGTGAGCTTAGAAAGTGGACCTGGCAGAGCCCGGATGGTGCAACTAAAAATGAGATTGACTTCATTATGTCGACGAAGAAGCAAGTATTCAATGATGTCTCTGTGATCAACGCGGTGAAAACCGGAAGTGATCACCGTATGGTAAGAGGCACATTGAACTTAAATATCAAGCTGGAAAGATCTCGACTGATGAAGTCTGCGCTCCGTCCAGCACCGATCCAGATCCAAAACCCCGAGAGCTTTCAGCTCGAACTCCAGAATCGTTTCGAATGCCTAGGGAGCTCCGTGGACGATTATAACGATGGGTTCGTGGAAACTGTCCATACGGTCGGATCTAAGATCTTCAAGACCCGCCGTACGAATTCAAAAAAGAAGCTCTCTGATCCTACTTTGCGGCTCATGAAGGAGAGGCGCGATATGATCCTGCAGTCTACGGATGATGCGCTAAATTACCGGCAACTCAATAGACGGATCTCTAAGGCCTTGAAAAGCGATCTTCGCCGTTTTAATACAGATCGTATTAAGGACGCGATAGAGCGAAATAAAGGCTCCAAGGTCTTTTCTAGAGATCTGTCTATTGGGCAGAGCCAGCTTACGAGACTGAAGACCGATGATGGCAGGATCGTATCCGACAAACCTGAGCTGTTGAGAGAGATCGAGAGGTTCTATGGACAGTTATACACGTCAACAAATAACCCCGCTATGAATCTGGCAAAGGACCCAAGAGCTAGATTGACCCGGCACTATACCGAAGACATCCCGGACGTCAGCCTGTACGAGATTAGGATGGCTCTGAAGCAGCTCAAAAACAACAAGGTACCGGGTGATGACGGAATTACGGCCGAGTTGCTGAAGGCCGGGGGAAAACCCGTTCTGAAGGCCCTTCAGAAGCTGTTTGGTTCCGTCATACTCGAGGGCAAAACACCACAGGCATGGAACAGGGGTGTGTGATACTTTTCTTTAAGAAGGGCGATAATGCCCTCCTTAAGAATTATAGGCCCATCTCACTCCTGAGCCATGTCTACAAGCTGTTTTCGAGAGTCATCACGAACCGTCTCGCGCGCAGGTTTGACGACTTCCAGCCTCCCGAACAAGCCGGATTCCGTAAAGGCTTTAGCACCGTAGACCACATACATACGCTGCGACAGGTTATACAGAAGACCGAAGAGTATAACCTGCCTCTCTGCTTAGCGTTTGTGGACTACGAGAAAGCCTTTGATTCGATCGAGACATGGGCTGTGCTGCAGTCTCTTCAACGGTGCCAGATCGACTATCGGTACATCGAAGTGCTGAAGTGTCTGTACGAAAACGCCACTATGTCAGTCAGACTCCAGGATCAGGCTTCGAAACCTATCCTTCTGCAGCGAGGTGTGAGACAGGGAGACGTTATCTCTCCGAAACTGTTCACCGCTGCACTGGAGGATGTCTTCAAGGTTCTGGACTGGAAAGGGGCTGGCATCAACATCAATGGCGAGTACATAACTCACCTTCGGTTTGCCGACGACATCGTAGTCATGGCTGAGACTATGGAGGACCTCAGTACAATGCTCGATGACCTCAGTAGAGCCTCCGAAAGAGTGGGTCTTAAAATGAACATGGACAAAACGAAGGTCATGTCAAATGCCCATGTAACACCCACTCTCATAAAAATCGGAGACGCTACACTCGAAGTCGTGGACGAGTACGTTTACCTAGGACAAACCGTCCAGTTAGGTAGGTCTAACTTCGAGAAAGAGGTAAATCGACGAATCCGACTCGGCTGGGCAGCGTTCGGGAAGCTACGCAATATCTTCTCGTCCCACATACCGCAGTGTCTCAAGACGAAAGTCTTTGACCAGTGTGTGTTGCCAGTGATGACTTATGGAACGGAAACGTGGTCGCTCACAATGGGCCTTATAAGAAGGCTAAAAGTCACCCAAAGGGCAATGGAGAGGGCTATGCTTGGAGTTTCCCTGCGTGATCGAATCAGGAATGAGGAGATCCGCAGGAGAACCAAGGTAACCGACATAGCCCGAAGAATTGCCAAACTTAAGTGGCAGTGGGCAGGGCACATTGCTCGCAGAACAGATGGCCGATGGGGCCGAAAGGTTCTGGAGTGGCGACCGCGTACCGGAAGACGTAGCGTTGGAAGGCCTCCCACAAGGTGGACCGATGACCTTGTGAAGGCCGCAGGAACCCGTTGGATGCGGGAAGCACAGGACCGGTCGAAGTGGAGGTGCTTGGGGGAGGCCTATGTCCAGCAGTGGACGTCTTTCGGCTGAAATGATGACCTACTGTACAATGTTTCAATTGCTGTCGTTTTGGTCACACTAAAATTCAGTGCAGGTCCAAACCTCGTTGTTATAAATGTGGCCATGGCCACACTGCAGACAGTTGTGAAAGAGAAGAAGAAAGTGCATCTTAATGCCTTTGCTCTGGTTTTCACTATGCTACTAATAAGTCATGCCCAGAATTTCCTAGACAAAAATTAATTAAAACATACATGGCACAAAGTTCAGTATCTTATGCTGAAGCGGCAAAAGTATATCCCCCAGTAACTAAATCATATGCTGATGCACTTTTATCTTCTCCCTCCAAAAATTTTGCGGATACTCCATCAATCTCTTCATCTAATAGAATGCCTGCTTCAAGTAGCTATAAAAAGACTGTCTTTCTCAAACCACGCTCCCCTCCCAAATCTGTACAAGGTAAATGATAAAGAGGCTCACAATGCCATTATCAAAGATTTTGACTTTCCACAACCATCTAATGGTTGTGCTTTTTCTAATAATCATAACGAAAAAAAAGACAAATTTTTCCATAAACGATTTTCTTTCTGCATTACACAATCTTCTATCTCAGTTCAACATTTCAGCGTCCAACGTTGCCCCTTCTTTCAAAGTATCTCAATCCATTCACGATGGATACCACATCCAAAATAATCCAGTGGAACTGCCGCAGTCTAGTAACCAAAAAGAGTGATGTTATGTATCTTTTAAACAAATATGAGCCATTTGCCTTTGCCTTATCAGAGACTTGGCTCAAATCTAATCATATTTTTAAAATTAACGGTTATTTAACCATTAGAGAGGATAGATCTGATGGGTGGGTATGGTGGAGTAGCTATACTTATCAAGAATTCTATCCCTTTCTCTGTCATTTCCTTACCTTCTCACAGTGAGGAAATTTCAATTGTAGCTATTAAAGTGCATCATACTTGTCTTGTTTCTATTTAAATTCCTCACCCTTCTTCTTCTGTTCTTCAAGAGATTCATAATCTCTTTTCTTGTCTTCCAAAGCCATTCTTAATATTGGGGGACTTTAATTGCCATCATCAATCATGGGGCTGTTCAACTTCTAATTGTTATGGTGATTATTGGTGATGAATTACTAGATATAATAGACTTACATAACTTATGCATCTTGAACTCAGGTGCAGCACGCCGTTCAGATTCCAATCAGAACCAAAGCGCAATCGACCTTTCTATCTGTTCTCCAAAATTAGCATCTTCATTAACTTGGCATACTTTAACCTCTACTTATGGAAGTGATCATTTTCCAATAGTTATTTCTTATCCTCTTTCCAAACCACATGCTCCATTACGGAGATCAACCTTAAAACATAAACTTCCCAATAGAAATAATAATGACTGGGACAAATTTAGAAATATTGTTGACACAAAGCTTTGCTCCTTGCCCGTTATTTCTGATGGCAATGAAAATAGTTGTGCTGAAGCTTTAGCTTTCTTATTAATCGCAGCGGCAGATGAAGTTTTTCCTGTAAAAAATAACAATATTAGTACAATTTCCTCCCCTCCGTGGTGGGATTCTGAGTGCACAGAAATGATTAACAAACGTAAACAGGCAGAATATAAATATACCCTTGATATGTCTGATATTAATTTTGAAATCGTTAATAACTTAATAAATGAAACTAATAAACTTTTTAAGAAGAAAAAATTTGAATCTTGGCGTAACTTTTGCTCATCAATTTCACCGAACACTCACCCTACGATTGTCTGGCGCAATATTCGTAGATTTAGGTCCATTTATAACAACCCTTCTCCTATTCCTGATTCTTTAGCCGGTGAATTTTTAGATAAACTAGCTCCTTTTGTTCCTGAGCTGTCTCTCACATCCACTATCCATGATACCCATACGACTCTTGATCTTCCATTCACTCTCACTGAATTAAAGAAAAAAAATTCATAAAACTAAGGATTCTGCACCAGGTATTGATGGCATTCCGTATTCATTTTTTGCTAATTTAAATGACGACGTCCTCAGTTATTATTTAAAACTTATTAATTCTATTATGGATACAGGAAACAACCCTGTTGAATGGAAACGTCAAAGGGTGTTGCCATTCCTTAAACCAAATAAAATTCCATCTGAAGCTTCCTCATACCGTCCCATAGTTTTGTCTTCAATTCTGATGAAATTAGCGGAACACTTAATTAAAAATCGCCTAGAATGGTATGTTGAAAGTAAGGGTTTTTTGGCAGAGTCACAATATGGCTTTAGAAAAGGTAAAAGTACAACTGACTGTTTAAGTATTTTAACATCCGATATTCGGTTATCATTCTCTAATAACCAATCCACCGTTGCAGTTTTCCTTGATATAAATGCAGCTTATGATAATGTTGTATTATCCGTTTTACAAAATAAATTAAAAGCCTTACAAGTCCCATTGAATTTATCAAACATTATTAATATCCTGACTGAACGCTCTGTTAATATGTTAATAGGAGATCATGAGGTATCTCGTCTTGTATAGAGAGGTCTCCGTCAGGGTTCTGTACTCAGTCCCATTCTTTACAATATTTATACGTTTGATTTAGCCTCGTCCTTAACTAACAATGTTAAGGTTCTTCAATATGCTGATGATTTATTATTATATTCTTCAAGCCAATCTATTGATCAAGCTGGCTATGCTATTAATACTGCTTTATCTTCTTTGGAGACATGGTTACACCTAAACGGTTTGGATTTATCCACGTCTAAAAGCGCAGCTGTTTTATTCACCCGGAAGAGAAATATTCCTTTAGTAAATCTCTTTTATGAGGAAGTACCTATTCCAGTGAAAGAAAAATTCAGATATCTAGGATACTTGACTGTAAATTAAGTAGTGTTCCTCATTGTGATTATATTGTTAACAAATGTGAAAATCCGTGTGTGTTATTGTGTGTAATGTGAAATATTTATTCCTCAATGTTCATTATTGCACCTACCACTGTTTGTCTCTGCATCACCCAAAGGTTGACTGGTAGAAAATGCCTATGGCATTAAGTCCGCCTCTGTACATATATGTGCTTGAAGTGTTAAATAAATAAATAAATAAAATCACCTAAACATGCTTAGGTGCCTGTCTGGCGTGTGGTGGGGTGCACATCCCTTTTCTTTGAAACTCGTTTACAATGCAATCATCAGAAGCACTCTGGATTATGGAACGTTCGTTCTGGAACCAGGTAGTGTTATGGCTTTTAAAAAGTTGCATCGCATCCAGTCTAAGGCTTTACGCATTATTTCGGGTGCCATGAAGTCTAGTCACATTAATGCACTACAAGTGGAATGCGGGAAAGCTCCTTTATGTCTTAGAAGACAATTCCTATCTGACAAATATTTGTTCCGGATTCTTCAGATCTCAACTCATCCTCTCATTCCTAAACTGGACTCATTAGTGTTGCAGATTGAATCTTCAGATTACTGGTCCCATAAACGTGCTCCTTGTTTAGTTGTAAGCTATAAAAAATTCATTTCACTTTCTTCTCCTATTCACCGTTCCAATAAACTTCCTATATTTAGCAGTAGTAGAGTTTACAATTCAGTTCCATCATAAAATATAACTGTGTAAGGCTGAGTTGCATCATCTGACTTTAACCGTAACTTTAACCATAACCGGTGATTTTTGTATGCAGTTTGACAGACTTTTGACGTTTGTTAAAGTTAAAGTAAGATGATGCAACCCAGGCTAAGTAAATCAGATCAGGATTGCCATTCAAGTTTTAATAATTTTCTGGCTGAACACTTAGAGTACCACCATATATTTACGGATGCTGCGAAGCATTCTCCGACGGGTTGTGTTGGGATAGGTACTTACCATTCTCAATACAACATCGTACAAAAAATAAAACTACCTCCTGAGACTTCTGTTTTTACGGGGGAATGTTTCGGAATTTTAAAAGCCATTGAATATATTCGTGTTTTAAAACTTAAAAATACTATAATTTTTACTGATTCTCAAAGTGCTCTTCTAGCCATCAATAAATCCCCTTTTGAACACAAATCACAGTTTCCTATAATTTATTTAATAAGAGGATTTGCGTTTAGAACCATCTCTGAGGGTAATACACTGCAATTTGGGAATGAAGTGGCTGATACACTTGCTGGTGATGCGGTGCAATGTGGGGACCTAGTTCCATATATAAATTTTTGCTATGACCTCATGACGTTACCAAAAACTTTTCTTCGAGACACCAGCACGCGTAGCATGAACACTTCTATCTCTACGAAGAGTAGACATATTGCTTTCTATACAAAGTGACATTTCTTTTCTTCATTTTTGACATACCGCCTAGAAATCTTTCTACAATCTGTCATTTTGTCTTTCGTTTCCAACGATCTTTGTCTAGGTCCTTTTATATGTAGACTACTTCAGAAGAAAGTTTTCTATCCCAAATGTCAAAATCTCACTGACAACTGTCAGTTGTTTAAGGTAGTGAAGAGATTTTGTCAGTAGAAAACTTTCTACTCGACGGCCACAAAGTATAAACGGTCATCTACAAAATACCACGAAAAAAAAACAAAATTCCAATGGCTTAACGTGCTTTCCGAGGCACGGAGGACCCCTCCGTCGGTATGTAAAGATGGTCACGAAATCGTATGACAAAAAGAATTCTGAGTCGAATTAAGTAAAAGATTGAATTTCGTAAAAAGTGCAGTTTACTCTTTCTACTTTGCTGCCGTCGTACTGTCTACACGGAACGTCATCTTTGTCTACTCTTCTGTCGACAAACCGGTGCTCATGCTACGCGTGCTGGAAGGTAGCTTGGGATATCGGAAGCAAATCGAAGGGTCGTTATTTTTTACCCGACTGCGTCAGAAGGAGTGTTATGTTTTTCGAGTGTATGTATGTATGTAGGTATGTATGTATGTAGGTATGTATGTATGTATATTTCTTTGGCACGCTCTGTAGCCTAAACGGCTTGATCGATTTCAGCTTGAGAGGTGCCGTTAGATTCGTCTTAATTGTGAGAGTGACACTGGGTATATCAAAATTGAAAAAAAAATTAAAATGGCCGATTTTTGGCGCAATATGTCTTCAAAAAAATTTTTTTTTTCTCGAAACCTATCGAGTGGGGTATCAAAATAAAGGGTTTTAAAAGGTGATTACAAAAATATATATAACTTATATGGTTAAAAGTAATTCGAAGTGACAAATCGTAAAAAACACGTACCAAGAATTAAATCGTTTGCGAAATCTTTCACATTTGTAAACTAAAAGCTGGAAATAAAAAAAGTAATTTAAAAAAAACTGGCCAAGTGCGAGTCGGACTCGCACACGAAGGGTTCCGTACCACAAGGCAAAAACGCCGAAAAAAACATGTTTGTTGTATGGGAGCCCCCCTTAAATATTTATTTTATTTTAATTTTATTATTTATTATTAAAGTTAAAATACAACTGAGTATTTTGTGAATATTTCAAGTGCCTACCTGTTGCCATTTTTGATATCGAGCAAAAAAGGGCAAAAAAATCGCGTTTGTTGTATGGGGGCCCCCCTTAAATATTTATTTTGTTTTGTTTTTAGTATTTGTTGTTATAGCGGCAACAGAAATACATCATGTGTGAAAATTTCAACTGTCTAGCTATCGCGGTTCTTGAGATACAGCCTGGTGACAGACAGACGGACAGACGGACAGACGGACAGACGGACAGACGGACAGACGGACAGACAGCGAAGTCTTAGTAATAGGGTCCCGTTTTTACCCTTTGGGTACGGAACCCTAAAAATAAAAAAACCCGACTGCGAAACTGAAAAGCTACAAACAAGCCCATTTTAAATTAAATTAAAGTTGGAAGCAGGCGGGACTCATAACATTTTTATTATATTTTCAAATTCAAATGGGTCCCGCCTGCTTCCAACTTTATTTAATTTAAAATGGGCTTGTTTGTAGCTTTTCAGTTTCGCAGTCGGGTATTTTTATTTTTTAAATTACTTTTTTTATCTCTTATTCAACCCGACGATCCGGAAAAACCGTGGTTTGGCAGGGCAAACTTTGGCAAGATGGAGACCTCCATTCTAATACGGATGAGACTGGGTCATGTCTGTTCTCCAGCCTATCTTGCCAAACTTCATATCATCGATGACCCCATCTGCCTGTGTGGCACAGACGTAGGCGACTTAAATCACATTTTTTTCTCCTGTCCCTTATATGACCGTTCATCCTTTCTTAGTAACCTCTTGTCCCTCAATACTCCTTTTCCTACCTCAATACTTTCTTTACTTTGTACAAATAGTTTTTCTGTATATAAATGTATAGTCTCATTCATTACTTTAAATAATATTAAGTTATAATGTTTCATCATTGTATTTAGCTCATTTTTATATCCGTTATAAATACTGATCCTATAGTTATTATCCCTATATCCCGTTATAACTAATTCGAATAATAATATTTTTGTTTCCCTACGTTTATTTCCTTCGTAATAAAAAACAAAACGTGACATTGGCTAAATGCACAAACCGTGCGAAGCCAAAAATTTCACAATGACAATAATGACATCCAACCGAAAAGTGTTACCAAAATCAATAATTACTGTGGGTTGCAATTTATTTTTATAATTATTAAAAATTATAATAATTAAGGAGGGTCCGTTTAAAAAATAAAAAATATATACAGTCTCCTTAATTTATGTACTTTCATAAAAATATAATCTATTCCCTGTTCACAGCAGAAGCCCAGCCTCCATTCAAAAACCTTTTGAATTTTTGACAGTTTTTCCTTACTAGAACTGTCAGACGTCAATTTTATTCCACGGATAAAAGATATCTGACTTTGGTAGCCCTAAGTCGATTCCCGTTATTTCAATTCCCAAAAAATAGTTACTTTAAAATAAATCACGCTTGACCTCGACATTGGTATAATTTTACACTAAGTATTACTTAAGTATTCTAACTGAAAAACAAAACATGATCCAAAATAATAAATTATTAAAACAATTTTTTTGGTGAATATCCCAAATTTATGCGAAGTGCGGCACTGCAGTCGCGCGCCGTTTAGTAGTAGTGACAAGTTATTTGATTTATCATACTTGAAAGTAAAGTTTTACGACCTACTTTCCTAGTAATACAAAAACTAGCTTAAGGATCTCGGAGGATATAAAACAGTATGGCGCTTGTGGCTGGTGGTTGACTAACTTTTTGCGAGGCAGGTTGACACACGAAGACTCTTCGTGTTTCTTCGTTGAAGAGAAGTTATGGAAAAAGCTTGCCACTTTGTAATTTTTCAAAAATGAAGCTACCGCTTTAACGTTTGATATTCATTGTAAGACTTAAAATAATAGATACGTAAACGTACTTACTCGGACGTACGAGACAAAATTAATAGAAAAATTAGAATAACTGCCAATGAATACCGAAATAAATATTTTTGTTGTGATCGTTCTAACGTTAGAATCCATTATAGTTGTTTTGTTTCTTGATGTTTTTTGAATAGAAATATGTTATATGACTAATCCCTTGTCCTGATTTAAGATTTAATTAATTACTGCTCACTTAATTACTGTCCTATAAAGACTACCCTAGGCCTGTGGTCAACCTACTCCAGTACTGTGGCAGGTTGACAAAGATTTCTTGTTCTGGAAAAACCAGTAAATAACTATTTCAATTTTATCATTATTTTCAGATCGTGGGCTGTAAAAGACTTTGCGCCAGCAGTGCCACAATACGTGCAGATTTTTCGACCTGAGAATAAATTGCACGTTAAATTTGCTGAGTTTGTAGTTTGTGAAGATGAATTCAAGTATGCCCTTTTGGCGAACAACTGCACTTGTCCAGGAGCTTCTACACTTGTTACTCTTCTTCTTCATACCAGCCGGGGCCAGTAAGTTGAATTAAATTTATAAAAATGTACCCCGTTACTTACTAATAAACGTTGTATAGCGTATGTATACACAACGCTTAGTCTTCTTCTTTCAAAACTCAAATTACTGACGACTGAAAGAGAGAAATCGGTGTGTCGGTATTCATCTGATATAATACGTTTATTAGTTAGGGTATATCCTGGGTGTAGTTTGTTCGGAATCGAATATTCCAACGACTTCAGGCGTTTATCTATTATATCCATATCTATCTTCTTCTTCTTCGAGGGGCCCGTGGCTAAATAATAACAGCCGCACAGGTCGATCGATCAGGTTAAGCTGCGCTTGCCGCGGTTGGTCTGTGGATGGGTGACCATCTTTACATACCGTGACCCCTCCGTGCCTCGGAAAGCACGTTAAACCGTTGGTCCCGGCTGTCATTCGTGGATCTTTGACAGTCGTTACAGGTAGTCAGAAGCCCCAAAGCCTGACAACCTGACAACCTCTTACCAAGGGGTATCGTATTACCCAGTAACTGGGTTGTGGAGGTCAGATAGGCAGTCGCTCCATGTAAAATACTGGTATTCAGCTGCATCCGGTTAGACTGGAAGCCGACCCCAACATAGTTGGGAAAAGGCTAGGCAGATGATGATGATCCATCTTCTATCAAATTTCATATTAACTTACCTACACACACAGAACCGCCTAACTATATCTAAAGAATGGTGCCACACTTGTCACTTGAGGAATGACAAACGTAAGTGTGGCCGCTTCAACGTTGGCAATAATTCTCGCGGTAAATATCTTTAATTTCAAAAACTACCGTCACCCGAGTTATCGTCTAACTTCAATCGGAAATGTGAATGCCGTTGTAAAGTTATCACGATTAGTCCAAGTACCAACATCGCGATAATCAACGGCGTTTCCCGTTGGTGTGGCCCCGGCATAAGGATGGTCTTACGTTGCGTTACGTTACGGATACAATGCAAGTATGGTCTTACGTTTCGTTTTAATCTCACTTCCCACACTAAGGACACTAAATACGGATAGTACAGAAGTCAATCACGTGTATGTATTTCACTTTTCATACCTACGCTCGGAGGTCGCGCTATGGTTGTCAACTTTGGCTTATGCACAAAAAACAATCGTGGTAGTGGCACCCGTATCAAGTTGTTTGATTTATTGTTGAGCTTATTCTAAAGTATGAAAACAAAACAATAAACATATTATTACAATACAAAAAGTTTACAGAACAAAAACATAATATAAAATTTTACATTTGTCAATTTTTCCCTAATAACTTCAAAACGGATTACCCTATTTACACAATTTATTTTGCCCTATCCGTTTTAGACCTAAACCTATTAAATGACACTAAAAACAACACAATATCTACACAAACAAAAAATCATGTTTTCAACTTACGTAATACTTGGTGGCATGAATTTACTTTACAAAAAAGTTACTTTGTATATACTGATTCAAAATAGGAAACTATTATATAAATCGAGCTTAAATAGGCATAGGATTGTTGCTCCATTTTTGAACTTCACAGACGCGTGTCTCAAGCGGCTGGCACTGGCGTTCGCACTGCTCCCAACCCGTCTGTGATAACGTGTCCGTGAGCGGTGTCTATGTGTGCGTTGCTCGAACGCACTTTGTATGTAGATTGTCTTCTGTACTGTCTGTATTTTGTGCTAATGCTGACACATATTATAACATTTTTTTAGAAAACCGGTTGGGCATCCATGTCAGAATTAACCAACACATCCTCTCATTACTAATATGAATATCTAATTGCGTGCGCAATTTGGTTTCCGCGACGAACTGCGCACGGGTTGTCGCACGCATGTCGCGTAAATATAAATTATGAGGATTTGTACAAGGTGTAATAGAAATAACTAAAAACCTGGAAAGGGGTGGGTCACTGCATTCATGAACAATTATATACATAAATGATAATGATAAATGATTTATTTTCTGTAAGTAGGTTTTTACAAACACTTTTACACGTCATCATATTTTTTAAACTAGATGTGGTCGGCGTTATTACATTTTGTCGAGGTATGCGAACAAGACTGTATGGAGCAGTAGATTTATTCGCATTTTCTGGTTTGCTATTTAACGATCACATAAAAAACATCTCTCGTCTTATTTCTGTTGAAATAAGCAGTACCCTTGTGCTCTTCTATCTTCATTTTATATCCATATTTTATATTTTGATGCGATGTGCGTGCGACAGCCTTAGCACCGCTCGAAACTGCCAAAACGAAATAAAGATAGAACAGAAAGTCCCATAAATTTGTATGACTTTCTTACAGGGAAGGCCAGCAATCACCTGAAGAATGGCATCGACTATATGGTAAATGTTCGGGAAATGAAATTTACCACATTGTTTTAGGAGACAGTCGATTTTTTGGCGAGTATGAAGGAAAAAGTTTCACCTACGCTAGTTTTCATTCGCACAGAAAGTAAGTTTAATCTCGTTTTTATAAAAGTTTTATTACGAATGTGACAGGTATTAGTAACGTGATTTTTTTCAAGGTACGGCGTTGCTTTAGTTGGAGTACGCCCAGCTGAGCTGCCTGAGTTCTATGAAGAAACCATTCTATTAAATCCTGGCCCTCGCCATATTATGAAAAGTAGTGACACTTGCTATTATATGAGCATTACAAAGGAAGAGAATTCTGCTTTTGTTGTGGCTGAAAAACAAATAGAACAGAAACCGACAATACCAAAAGACCAAACTGCATGTAGTCTACTTTCTAATGAGAAGAAACCAGGTGATGCAGAGGAGGTTTCTGACCAGCAGAAGAAACCTGACGGTAGTAGCGTCGCTCAATACGACCTTCCACAAGTGATTCTCCAAGCTCCCGCGAGTTCCACACCAAAAGCATCGCCATCACGCATCAACCAAGCTAATACTGTATCATCCGCTATTTTTACTGTCACTAGCTGTGAGTGTCACAGTTGGTAAAAAACAAAAGTAGATCGAATGCATTTCCCTTCTTATTATTTGTTACGACGTGTTTTGCATTCGGCCTACTTTCCTTTTATTGGTTTGCTTATTGCTCGTTGTCTTTATTGGCTTAAATATAACTCATACAGTTGATGAGTCTGATTATTACGTTAAAGGCAAATAGCAACTCACTCATTTCAAAAACAAAAGTACTATGATAACGAGGCAAATAAGCAATTAAAGTATTATTAGTAACTTCAACACAGTACACTTACAAAAAGGCGTTTACAGTTTAAAAGTTGTTACCTTCCTTGTTATCGTGTACCTCTTCATAATCTGTATAATGCAGGGATCCACAAACCGGTCAGTGGCTTGGGTGTGCTTCATGTCAAGTAAAATCATCTCAATATATCTTCAGATACAAATCATAACCCTTGAATCGAGTTTCACCAAAATGTTATGATTTTTGCATGTCTCGTTTGTATGATAACGTTTAGTTCAATTGATTGAAGGGTATGGATTGATTTCGAGGTTGACCATGCCACATTATCACCAGATGCATCTTTGTTTATAATAAATAACGAATGAGCTCGCGACAATATTATTTCGACGTTATATTCTGTTATCTTCATTGCTTATTCCTTTTGTCACATAACGAAATATTTCAATAAACGGTACAAAAGAGAGAGACGTTACGTTTTATAATAATATTTAAGACTGGAATATGTGTGCTCTGCCACAACTACATTGGAACTGGGGTCGCGGGTTGTTCGAAAGAGTTATCGTGGCCCCTGGCACAGGCAACTGAAGGAACACGGGTGGGTTTTAGGACAAAATCAAAATATAATAATAATTTTCCTTATACGGGTGACTTGTAATTTGACATATTCCTTCCAGGATGTAATAGCCTATGCGAAAAACCAAGGGATTCGAGAAAGGCAAAGATTTGTGTTTCTGAAAATTTCAATTTTTCTCCTTCCATGTAAATCGAACGTTAAACACGATCAGTATTTTAGATAAAAAGAGCCCAGAAGACCACCCTCAAGTTCATTTTTAGAGTTCCGTACCCAAAGGGTGAAACGGGACCCTATTACTAAGACTCCGCTGTCCGTCTGTCTCACGAACCGTGATATTTAGACAGTTGAAATTTCACAGATACTGTATTTCTGTTGCCGCTATAACACCAAATACTAAAAACACAATAAGTAAAATAAATATTTAAGGTGGGCTCCCATACAACAAACGTGTTTTTTTTCGGCGTTTTTGCCTTGTGGTACGGAAGGAACCCTTCGTGTGCGAGTCCGATTCGCACTTGGCCAGTTTTTTACAAATATTGCCTCTGGTACTCGTACGAGCAGGCAGCGATACTATTCCCTAAGGCCATATAAAGAGCCTCCTTTCACCACTGATTTCAGATTTACTTAATAAAAAAAAAACCTATGTGTTAACGCACTTAATATCTGTTATTAAGATGTATTATCGAACATTCATGCATCTGGTATTTTTTTAATTTTATCGATGTTTTCATGTTTATTAATTTTAATTATTATACTAGATAATTCATGTGTGCAAATTTTCATGTGTGACTGTTTATACAATTTTGTAGGTATACACCAAAAATATATATCACAGGTATCACAGAAATATGTTTATCTCCTAAACATTTGTACTCTTCCATACAAATTAATGAATTTGTTATATTTTTTTTTAAATACAATTTTATATTTTGAATGTTCTTTATCTACACAGCTAAGTATGGTGAAGGCACATCGGCTTCAGATTCTAGAACCTGTTTAAAAGATTCTCCAGGTACAGACAGTGCTACCGACAGTCATCTGTTATTACCTAAGCCCGATAACAACTTTCTAAGCCCTGACGCTTTAAATTACCGCCGCGGTAAGAAAATTTAACTAAATATTTCTTGAAAAGTTTTCAGCAGACAAAAATTAATTATTATTTGGTTCATTTCAGGCAGCCGAAGACCATCTATTCTTCCCGTCCCTGATATGGTAACGAGCAGTTTAAACATTGCGTCTGACAATCAGGACGATGAGGTCGAAGTAGATGAGAGCGAGGACGAGTTGGAGGACGATGTTCCATGGAGGTCGCCGTCGGAAAAAATCGCGTAAGAACACTTGTGTATTGATCGCTTCCAATGCATCCACATGCACGCAACATTTAAAGTTATATTATTATGTTTAAAATGTTCAGTAATATAAAACAAATTATTAAGATTTTCACTTTTTTACATGTTTCGTACTTTAGACACACTAAAAAGTTTTTTCCTTTTTTTTTAGTTTTAATACTTTTCATGGTTTTATTTTTTTATTTATTATTTGGAACTGTTGACGGCAGTGTATTTTATTTTTTCACTGTTTTAGCGTGTATTCACTCCTGTAGATAACCGACCAGGATCACACAAGCTGCATGAATATCGCACAGTACGTACTCCATAGTCTCATTACATACACGTCTGCTTCTGCATATCAATTTTTTACCGTTTTTCGACTTGCTTAAATAACTCAGAGCTATTTTGTAAACGATATCACTATTGCAAATATAGCGATGATGCAGATGAACGAACGTACATTAAGAAATATAAAAATCCTTTTATAAAATGTTCAACATGGTTCATTCCAGAACTTACTTACATTGACTTGTATCTTTTTTGGTTTTATCTTTATCCTCAAGAGAAATAATAATTATGGAAACTAATGGAATCATGAAAAAATAATGATTAAAAATAGGTCCCTATTTTTTGTATTTTTAAATGCGTTGAAAATCTTTTTTAAAGAATAATTTAAAAATGTATCAACCGCCTTACTAATAAACGTTGTATAACGTCTGTATAGTTACACAACGCTTTGTCTTCTTCTTTCGGAAATCAATCAAATTACTGACGACTGAAAGAGAGAAATCGGTGTGTAACTATTCATCTGATATAATTAACGTTTATTAGTAAAGGGGTTAGTATTGAAGAAAATTAATTAACGGAATAATAATTAGATTCCACAATATTCAATAATAACAATTCTGATATGCCATTGTATATCTATTGTATATTTCAATTAATCAAAATCATTGTCAATAGTATTCTATTGGTAAGGATTTTGATTATTGAAATCAAATTATTTATCCGTTCTTAATCGTAACTAATTATAGAAGTCATAGACCGTAAGACGTTGCTTATGACATGGAACTTTCTTCGTATCCTCGTGCACGAAGTCCTCACCATAGGATCGTTACGTCAAATTATCGTTATTTCGATCACAAGATCTTTCGCACTAACGCATGAGCGGGACACGAACAAACATTTCAGCCTTCAATTAGTCACAATCATTTTTGTTAGGTATAAAAATGTTTTTAGTAAGTACAATATCTTCATGCATCAAAATTATATTTTTCAACAGCAAAATGTTGTTTTTTCATCTGCATCATCTTAATGTATGAATTAGCTAACACCATATTTTACTTTCGTTATTATCTGCTGCAACCACAAGCACCACCAGCATTACGTAAAATTTAATGATAAAAAATTAATTAAATTTTGTAGTAAACTGTATTTTACATGCAGATACCTTAAAACTTTTCTTATTGCAATTGTGTGCATTGTGTATCTGTATAATCCCCTGAGCGTAAACCCCCTACCGCACGGCCCGTACCCCTGCCTCCAGTGATGACGTCACCACCAGCAGCTTCTCATCGCTGGCAGCCAGTGACAACGGGCACAGCGCCTGGCGAAATGATTATATGAGGTAAGCTATCGTAGGAAATTACAAACTACTCATAACTTTACTGCATAATTTTGAAAAAAGGGGTGGCGGGAATATTTTTGCTAACTGCTTATTACTTGACAGCCAGGAATTGTCAAAACGCCAATATAAACAAACGGAAGCGACATGTTCGTGTACGGGCGCAGTCAGTTTAGACTTGTCATCTCTTTACCGCCATGACTTATCTTTAATCTTGAAAAGAAATCGACGCCCCCAAGCAATAAGTCGGTAACTTGCTATTATGGACTTTTTTATTGTTATGTCAAATTCGGCACCTGTGGATTTTCTTTACCGCCATGACTTATCTTTAATCTTAAAAATAAATCGACGCCCCCAAGCAATAAGTCGGTAACTTGCTATTACGGACTTTTTTATTGTTATGTCAAATTCGGCACCTGTGGGTTGGGATACATCTTAGTAATCTGGGGGCACGGGGGTGCCCCCACCAAGTCGAGCAAAAAGGGGCTATATTTTACATTTCACGTAGTGATGTTTACGAAGATATGTAAAACATGATAAAAGTATCTTAATGTATCAATACCGAAGTGTTCTGAGTAATTAATTTTGGTATGTTGCTATTTACCGACTTATCGGCGTATAAGAATTTCGTGCAGTTCTTTGGTAAACGCTAGCACGTTGTTGTTGTTGTTGAATTATTTTGAGTAAGCTCAAACCGTAATGGAATTTAAAAAGGTTTTTATAGTAAACAATTTGAAGTGTTTTGCATACGCGACAAAGAAAATGTCTGGTCCCGTTTTCGACAAATGTTTTCTAATGATATTACGTATCGTCTTTAAGATAAGACATAACGTTGGAAAAGTCCGTATTGTAATGTAACATATCAATATTTTTAACAAATTGACTGCAATGTAGTAATTATTAAGAGTATAATAACGAAACAATGTATCTATCATATGTTTGTAATAATTATTCTCTTAAATTGCAAGGATGTTCACACAGATAATGTAATGTTGACATCGTAATTGAATTACCTACACAAAAAAAAAATTTTCTTCCTACTCGATGAAAAGATATTCATCAAAAACAGAAAAACATTTCTCCTGTAAAATTATCTTTACCTATGAAATTGCCGTTTGAAATAGAAAAATCTATTTTTTTTTTTAAGAAAAATTCTAAAAGTTTTTGGTTAATCGATGTATTGGTAATTTGTGAAGGAAGATGTGTGTGTCTATTCTTTTTAATTTATTACACTCTTTAAGTTTGGCAATTCTGGTTCTCTTACGGATCTCTTCATTTCTGATTCGATCAGAAGTTTATTTATTTATTTATGTCACCAAACATACAAATATCCTTACAGGCTAGACCCAATGCGATATTGTAGTACACTTTAAAAATTAAATATTTCCAGTGCTTGTACCATAACAAATTCTATAGGTAGCTATTCTTACAAATTCACCCAAAGCGCAACAGAATATGTCTACGTCATCAGCAATGAGGTTGAGAGTGCGGAGCGCAGCAAGTTAGTTCGTGCGCGCGGTACCTGCAGCAACCGCGGCCGACGACGACGACCCACATACCCGTCTGGCACGACTAGTTCCACCCTTCGCAATATATCCGCATTGTGTATCTTCCCTCTAATTATCTTAAAGATATAAGTAACTAGTGTGAGTTGCCTCCTGACCCTCAGTTCATTGTACCTCCTGACCCTCAGTAAGTTGTGTAGTTTGAGTTTCTTTGTGATGGCAATTCCTCCCGGATCGCAATCATCGAAGGCCGCTCTGATGACGCCGTCGTCCTGTTTGGTATGACTCGCGTCTATGCGTTCGGGTGCTGGTGCCTGATTTTGTAATTCTTTTTGCTAGATGTAGTAGTTCACGTATGGGTGTGGGACATTCAGGACTGATATTTTTCTTGATATTTGCTGGCTTAAGTAGTGCCTGAGAGGCCGATCGTCTGTATATGGTGGATTTCCCGGATCTTGAAGACGATACGAAATCATAGCATACATAGTTTGGTAACTATGCGAGTGGCTTTGCCCAGCACATATTTTAAGTGGCTGTTAAATCGCAGCTTATCATCTTAGATGGCTCCAAGCAATTTTATCTCGGGGCACTAATGTTAGGTTGATTCCATCCATTAAAAACCGCGCGGTTTTCACTTTGGTGGTGAAGGCTATGACTTGTGTCTTAATCGGGCCAAAGATCAGTTACACTCGTTTGCCCCATTCGCTGATTGTGGAAGAATTGTGTTGGTATGGTTGTGGAATGGTGAGTTCCACAGTTTCGGGGGTCTCCGCCGTAACTACTAGTAGGGTGTCATCCGAAAACGCTTGCACGTGGCAGTCCGATGACAGCTGTATGGCACCCAGGAGCTCGTCCAGGGTCAGGATGCTAAAATTGGACCACACACGGAACTTTGAATTTTACGGAACCCTTTGTTAGAATTTTGCGCACTCGGGACTCCCGCGTGGTCCAACGTGGCTATTCCGTCCTGAAGATAATATTGAACCACGCTCGAGCCAAGCGAACGATGCGAACGGTGCCCGGCGAGCGCTACAATCAAGTTGGTCTTGGCAATATAGTATTTTAGGACACCAAAATAGGAATTAATTTGAGCTTCGAGTAAATACATGAAGGGAGAAAGCAGACAAATAATTAACAATATAATGTTCTACAAAATTAAAGATTAAACACTAATTAACCAAATCTTAAGTCTCACTCTTTCTAGAATGGTGGTCGGCTAAAGGTAGGTAACTATATTAGAGATGTTTCGATTGCACATGTCGCGATAATGCCAATGATTAATTTTATTGTACCTTGTAAAACATTTAAATTAAAGGTAACCCCCACCCAATATTCAAACTAATAAAATTGGAAAAAGCGATTAATACTATTATTTAACTCCTTAGCGATTACTTACTCAACGCATTCACATACTTATCTGAAAAAAAAATCGACACATGTCTAATCAATTCGTATTTCATATGGATTCTAGGAATCGTTTAGTTAACTTAATGTTATTTGTTCTTACAATATCATATAATTACCGTATTTTAATGAGTACCTCCGATTTAGCGTTAATCTTCAATTAAATCTTGGTGCAGTCACTTATTTATTTTATCTATTTATCGAGCTCAAATTGGAAGTGCATCGTACGAACTTTTGATTAATCAATCGCAACATCGATATTACGGGTGATGAAACTACTAATGCTACAAGTCTGGCACTGCCTGTAAGCCAGTATGTTTACCAACACTCTGTACCTTTAAAACCAACAGAGAGAAAGCTTCATACAAACGCGCAATGATAGAGGCACTACGACGAAGAAACTTATAAGCTTCGCATCACTCAATGTGTGGCGTATGTTCGTACTAATTCGGTAACACGAAGATTACCGAAGCGCATACCTCTGCTGTTTCACCACCTGTAATTGGGTATTCTGGTATTCATAGAAAAAATATACTATGCTAAAAGAGTAATATTTGATATTATACGAACGACATTAAATTACATAGTTTATTATCACATTTGCGTTTTAGCAAGAGCACGCTGCTTGACGACAGGATAGCTCCTGCTAGCGCGTATTCAAATAACTTCCATGTTAAGGAATGAGAAAATAAAATATTATACGCTTAATTAGCAAGTTATCAAACGGAATTCCAAATATTTATCGTCATTCAATACTTCAATATCAGGGAAAAAAATACAATATAGAATGAATGTCTCTATATTTGCATTCCGTTTCGTTATAGCTAAACCCGCGACATGTGTGACTGACGCCGCTGCACATGCTAAACGCAAGCGTGATAGCGGATCTAGAGACCTTCAAATACTTTAGTTATTAAGGATTAGTTTACTTTTGCACATCTCCTTATGCGATTCCGAGCATGATAATTTCGTGAATTTGATGTTTAATGTTATACTTTAAATACTACACATTATAGAACTAAACACAGTCCAGTTATTCATGTTTTCTTTATATTAGATGTGTTATAATACCTTAAGGGAGACGCGTGAAATTCAATTTTACTAACGTTTTTTTGCAATTTGGAGGCCAGTGTCAGATTGTATGTTGATTAAAATATGATTCGCGACCGCATCAAGTATGGCGTAACAGAATTTAGAATCAGCAATTCAATTGAGTTAGAATTGGCTTCAAATGGCATGGTTTCATTAATCACTCATTTAATAATGTAATATGAGTTAGAGAAATGATTGTATTGATGACTTTTGTCATTATAATTTTATAAATAAATATTTGTTACGTCCGCGAATCATATTTGGATCCACATACAACCTGATACTGACCTGCCAATTGCAAAAAACGTAAGACAATTAGAATTACGCGGCCTACCCTGACGCCTTAACCTTTTCTTGTAAGTACGCTAGGATTTTCAGTAACACTTTTCGTCTCTTTTAATATTAAAAATATTTTTATTAAAAGCTTTGCTTCGCCTAATTTTATGACGAAAATTAATTATTATGTTTAAAATATCTGATAATATATCCACAAATAACTACAATGACATGAGAAATTTCAGGATCGTGAAAGGATTTCCACCGGTGTCACCATTCATTGGAGTGAGTCCAACTCTCTGTTATTTACTAAAAGAAAAGAAGCCGCTATGCTGCTTGCAGTTAGCACAAGTTTGCGAACATTGTGCTTATAGAAACGCTAAAGAATACCAATGGCAAAACAAAACGATAATCCTAGCTGCGGATTATGCATCGAATGGAATATATAATTTCATCATACCTCTGCGAGCCCATTTTAGATCAAAGACCTCGCTGAACCCTATCATTCTTCTTTTGGAACGTAGACCAGACATAGCATTTTTAGATGCAATATCATACTTTCCTTTAGTGTACTGGATGCTAGGTAGCATCGATTGGTAAGTATCCAGTGCGAATTCACCAATTTATCTATTTATCATAGTAATTGAAATAATAATTAACTTTACATTTCAGCTTAGACGACCTGTTGCGTGCTGGAATTACGTTGGCCGAAAATGTGGTTGTTGTTAACAAAGAATTATCCAATTCGGCTGAAGAAGACAGTTTGGCAGATTGCAATACAATAGTCGCTGTACAAACTATGTTCAAGTAATGGTTTTTAATAATTAAACGGCGCTGCGCCACGGCGACTTAAGATTTTTAAAGTCTTTCTGTATTTAGTGAACTAAGATCACTAGTTATAACATAGTCCAAATTTTGCGCAGCGAACATAAACACTGACTGTAATGGTACTTACACGATGCGCAAGTCACTGGACCCGCATCTTGATGCCCTCGTTTACACGATGCATGTACCTGCGCAAGTGCCTCAACATGCGCATGATACCCGCGCCGTGTAGAGGTACCATTAGTTTTATATTAATGCGTATTTATTATCAATCAAAAATATGTTTTTGTTTTCAGGTTTTTTCCATCAATTAAGTCAATAACAGAGCTATCACAATCATCAAATATGCGATTCATGCAATTTCGTGCTCATGACAAGTATGCCTTACACCTCTCAAAAATGGAAAAGGTATCTATTATTTCTAATTACAATTTTTGATAAAAAATGTTTCCATTATTATGAAACAGTCTCTGCTTCCATAATACTTTTGTTTTTTTATATTTTTTTTAGCGGGAGAAGGAACGTGGCTCACACATTTCATACATGTTTCGTCTTCCGTTCGCTGCGGGGTCTGTATTCTCAGCGTCAATGCTTGACACATTACTCTATCAAGCATTTGTTAAGGATTATGTCATTACCTTTGTGCGATTATTACTGGGTGTTGATCAAGCTCCAGGATCGGGATTTCTCACATCAGTAAGTTTATAAGTATTCATACATACCGATTTGGCTGTGCCCCATATTTCTAAATTCTTGCGAATTTTTTGTTAAGTACAATTGTTTACATTTGATGACATTATTTCATGCGTAGTCTTTTTATAAGCGAAATATTGCGAACGATTATAGCCATTTTTATAAAGTTGTGATTTTAATCAAACATAAACAGGCTTTTTTATATTCAACTTGGACTTCTAACAGATGAAAATCTCAAAAGAAGATATGTGGATACGAACATACGGTCGATTGTACCAAAAGCTATGTTCAACTACATGCGAAATTCCGATCGGAATTTATCGCACACAGGATACGACATTAGCCGATGCATCTCACCACGTGAGTATGTCGCCAAGGACACCATCAAAGTGGTTTTGGTCACGCCTCGCGAGAATGCGACCATCGCGTGCATCGGTGAGTCGGTTAACTCCCTACTCTCAAATATTTATCTCCTTAAATACAGTCCTTTACTGCAGTTTACGCCTGAACGCTATTGATCCATCACACACCATTTCAAAACTTCTAAATTCCAAATTAAAATAGTACATCACAAAGTTGCATCTCAGTAGTCCGAGTCTTTGGACTGTATTTCGGGTACATTTTTTTCAATCTTATTTTTCTTTTTCTCGCGTCAACGCTACACTTTTTCCATTACTGTAACCTATCTACATACATTCTGAGCCTTACACTTGTGGAGTGTCTGTAATTAGTACCTAGCAATTTTTATATAACTTTCTACCTCTCACGCGATACTGTCTTATGGACTACACGTGCTTCAATTTTATGATTTATACGCAAACTGCTACGGCCGGATGGGTTAGGTAATGCATAATTTCAAAAGCTGAAGTGTCAAATGTTAAGAAACTGACCTGAAAGGTATTAGCTGACCTGGACCATTATAAAATATCGCAATTGAACTCGATGATCGCAATCCCGCCTATGTGTTATATTTGTAGTTTGTGTTTTGCATGATACTATAGAAACCTAGAATCTTATGACATGAATTAATAATAAAAATTAGCTGGATTTATAACATGAGTTAATATAACTTTATAAAATAGTAATCTATGGAAACAAAAGGGTGATCGTTGCATGTGCAAATCTGAAGTCATCTATGCCAGCAGGTTTAAATACATCACACTTTTCCATAGCAAAGACAGAGAACCAAAGAACACTACGTAGCGCAACTGCTTTAGCTTTATGCATGCTTATAGCAAGAAAGAGTAGAATTCATAAAAAAATACTCATCTTTCATGATTTAAACGATAGATAGGACACTGAATTAAGTCCAATTACAATGTTCAGTACCCTAATAAATAAAACATTAAGTATCAATTGTTTTATCTACCAAGATCCTATAGGACTTAAAAATATAAAAAGTTTAAAATTATTCTCGAAACAACCAATTTGTTGAGTTGTGAAGTTAGGAAAAGTATTGGAAAACTGTGACACGATAGTTGCAGCAGGAGGAGGGCGAAGGCGGAGGATTTTCGACTTGCGGGCGCCGGGAGGCGGCTGGCTGCCTCAGTGGCTGCTACGGAGAACGCACGCCGGCGGTAAGGTCACTACCAGGGACCTTTCACATGGACCTTTTAAAATAATTATGGTGGGCCGGTCGCTAGTTCAGCGATACTTAAAATCCAATGGTCCTTACGTAACATTGTGGCTAAGGGTATAACGACATATACATACATATAGGTTACTTTTTTGTTTGGTATGTATGAAGAAAGCGATCTATTGCTGCAGATGGATTTATTTTCGGAACCAATGTTATGTTTTCCTACTGCGTCGATAATTACTTCGTTTTCTTTGAAAGTTTTTAAAGTATCCTGATATTGGTCGTTCATCATCTTCTTTTATTAGGTCCTTAAATGACCAATGAAATTGCCGTATTACATTCGCCTCCGGTCGGCCACGGGCTCATTGTTGAGATCAAAATTTCCAAAACGGAAGCGAAAAATTCAAAAAACGCACCGTGCATTCCCTTGCTTTACCTTGTCCATACACATCGTTCATATTGCGTGCTGTCTGTGCTGCCACGGTGTACGTTACCCCAGCAGGAAACTAGCTCCTAGAGTGTTAAGTGTATAATTAGTGCGTATTCTGCTGTAAATGTGCGCCAAATAAAGAAATTGTTCGCTTTGTCGTTTTGGAAAATTCCTCCAATTCCTGCTAGGGTAACGTTTTTCGAGCAGGAAAATTCTAAACAATAGATCGGAGAGAGAAATATTGTGCATGGGCAGAGAGCTTATATTTGTGCAAAAATGTGCGCTGAAAATATAATTTGTGCGTCTTCAGGTTTTCGAGATATTGGATTTCCTGCTGGAGTGACGTTTAGCAGAATCGTGTATCTATATATCTCTCTAAAACCATTGTATGTGCGCCGGTGGAATAAACATACACGAGAAGCCCATAATTTGTGCGTATTTGTGACAAAATTAGATTCAAGAAAATATTTATCATTTTCAACTAATCGCGCTTTTTTTAAAAAAAAAAACAAAAAATACCACAGCGCCTAAATGAGAAAACGTATAAGCTCGCTGAAAACTGTATTCGGTCCTTCTTGACGCTTATATTAACCATAAAAAGTCTAAAGTGTAAATGCACGCGTTATTGAATAATATTGCCTGAAGTCGAAACTACGGGGTCGTAACTTTGACGGCAAAATACAAGAAATCGGCTCAACCCAAGATGTGTAAGTGTAAACCAAAAATTAGTGCGTTTGGTCAAGAATATATAGTGAAAATATTCAGCTTGGAATGTTTCGCATTTTCGCAAGCAAAAACATAACATGTAAACAACGGCTGGTTATCCGACCAAATTCGAATGTCTACAAAAAAGCGACGGATTCATACATATCGATGACCTTCTTAACTTTACTCACGAACCGGTTGAAACGTGTTGTGCCTGAGTACACTGAAGTAGAAAAGAAGTTTAAAAAATAACTTTTTATTGGATTATATTCTACTAGCTATTTCTACTACTTTTCTACTACTTGTTGTTTGAATTTGCACATGATTAAGTACATTATAAAAAGTAACCTAAGTGCTATTCCAAGGTATAAGCTATCTTCTTCATTCCAACTTTCATTAAAATACTTTCAGTATTATGTGTGTGAACGAAAGACACATCCAGACAGTTGCATTCATAATATTAGTAGAAAAAGAACTATACAGACCAAAAATTTGATTGACAGTTGTATATAAATAAAATATAGTTCAAGAAACGTGTGATGAATACTACGTTCTTCTTCTTATCAGCGTGTCGATAGCAATCTAAATGGACTCGGCCCAGAATTCGGCTACTTGTTTGGCGCCATCACAAGCGTCTATTCGTTCCTGTAACGTGCAGCCGACTACGCTCTACGTACTATCATCAATAATGCGAAGTGTTTTTTTATATAACTTAACAGTTACAGTTAGGTCGCTAAGGACACTGTCACATTGAGTCACGCGGTTGCACTGTTACTGTTTGTTTACTTACCGGAGTTAAACAATACATTAAAACGACTTCTGAAAAAATTCCACTGTGGGGTAGCGTTATGAACAAATATTTCAAAAATGCCTAAGACTATGCATCAAGCTCAAATGTTGAAAACCATTTCAAAGATTTAAAAACTGTATATTTTGACGAGTTTTTAGTACAGCACCATGGTTTCATAAATGGAGCTGTAAAACTTAGTTCCAGTGACGTTTTGCACAGAATAGATTCAAGCAAACGAGCTCAACAAACTCAGAGAACAAAACAGGCAGACAATAAACGAGCAAAACGTAACCCTTTGAAATGCGAAAATAACGATTTTGAGGCACAGTCAGTTTTTCAAGATAGGTAACCCGATAAAAATTGAGAGTTGGAGTTAAAAAAAAATTGAATTCACCACTATTTGTATTTTAATACTTAAATCAAAAACTGATCAGTGATTTTAGTACAAATAATTTGATTGAACTATTTGTGTTTTAATATTTATAGGTAGGTAATGTGATCTGTGATTTGATTCCAAAATTACTTTAAGAATCAAAATTAAGAAAATAAAAATAATAATTTCCACATCAACAAGCTTCATTTGATATGGTCACAAGGTGCATTTAATATGTATATTTTTTAACTAGACCCCAAAATTAGGTCATATAATTTGCCAACAAACGTTTGAACGCGACTGTACGGCAACAGCTTAGGTTTAATACGACCAATAAAGAAGGTCATCGATATGTATGAATTCGTTGCTTTTTTGTAGTCATTCGAATTTGGTCGGATAACCAGCCGTTGTTTACATGTTATGTTTTTAGGGTTCCGTAGCCAAATGGCAAAAAACGGAACCCTTATAGATTCGTAATGTCTATCTGTCTGTCTGTCCGTCCGTATGTCACAGTCACTTCTTTTAGAAACTAGAAGAACTATACTGTTGAAACTTGGTATATATTATTATATCTTGGTAATAGAAAAAAAAAAAAAAATTTGGGGGTTCCCCATACTTAGAACTGAAACTCTAAAATTTTTTTTTCATCAAACCCATTCGTTTATATTTTCATATATCATCACGGGTATCTATGGATAGTCTTCAAAAATGATGTTAAGCTTTCTAATATAATTTTTTTCTAAACTGAATAGTTTGCGCGAGAGACACTTCCAAAATGGTAAAATATGTGTCCCCCTCACTTTAACTTCTAAAATAAGAGAATGATAAAACTAAATAAAATATATGATGTACATTACCATTCTTCTCCATACGAAATCTACCTTTTGGAATGGGCGACTAGAATCAATTCTATTTCAGTAATTTTTGACGTTCAAAAGTGCCTGTTATGTGCCTATTTGAAATAAATGCTTTGACTTTGACATGTAAACTTCCACCGACAATTAGTTTGAACGAGATCTAAGTATGTAGTTTTTTTTTAATACGTCATAATTCGTAAACCGTAATTTACCTTTCATTCAATCAACTCAAATATAAAAATAAAAAAAACATTTAATTTCATAAACATAAACCTTATGCATAAACCCGGATGATACGGAACCCTCGGTGCGCGAGTCCGACTCGCTCTTGCCCGGTTTTTTTGCTTATATCTACTTAATGCGAAACATTCCAAGCTGAATATTTTCACTTTATATTCTTCACTAAACGCACTAATTTTTGGTTTACACTTACACATGTTGGTTTGAGCCGATTTCTTGTATTTTGCCGTTTAAGTTATGACGTCGTCCTTTCGACTTTAGGCAATATTATTCAATAAGGCATGCATGTACACTTTAGAAACTTTTTGTGGTTATTATAAGCGTCAAGAAGGACCAAATACAGTTTTCAGCGAGCTTATACGTTTCTCATTTAGGCGCTGTGATATTTTTTCGGGTTTTCCAAAAAGCGCGATTACTTGAAAATGATAAATATTTTCTTGAATCTAATTCTGTCACAAATACGCACAAACTACTCGTGTATATTTATTCAACAGGCGCACATACAATGGTTTTAGAGATACACGATTCTGCAAAACGTCACTCCAGTAGGAAATGCAATATCTCGAAAACCTGATGACGCACAAATTATATTTTCAGCGCACATTTTTGCACAAATATAAGCTCTCTGCCCATGCACAATATTTCTCTCTCCGATCTATTGTTTAGAATTTTCCTGCTCGAAAAACGTTACCCTAGCAGGAATCGTTTTTTCCGTTTTTTTTTTTCAAAACGACAAAGCGCACAAAATTATTATTTGGCGCACATTTACAGCAGATGACGCACTAATTATACGTTTCACTCTTAACACTCTAGGAGCTACTTTCCTGCTGGGGTAACGTACACGCTGCCATGACGGAACTCTTATTCGAAAATAGCGCGCAAGTTCAACTTTTCCATGGTTACAGAAAAAGCGACATCAAAGAAAAATCAAACGGCGGGAAAATAAATGAACATGCTAAGAACTGTAAATAGACTCAAAGATATCTATCTTCACACTGGCCAGTACCTACCAAAAATCGACGACATCATAGTAGCGTGTCGAAGGCAAAAATAAATTTATAGTTTTTTTTTTATTTGTTTGACTATGTTCCTGGACTACGGATAGAACTACAGTTGGGTGGCGAAATTTTTGTAACACAGTGCCGCGATTCCTCGCTTGTTTATGGCATTGCATTGATCAAGTTGGGTAGTCTAGCAAACGTGTGCTGCGCCTTGTCGTCCGACCTATTTCCACAGTGGTGCAAATCAGACGTTGTATATCCGACGTACTACTGCAACTGTCAACCAGAATTTGGGGGGCGTAATGGAGAAATCTCTCCATTACGCCTTTTAGTCTGGTCTTCCTCACTGTAATCGGCGAAGCTGGAATATACATACATTAAAAATTACATAACTTACTTGGACGTAAACGTAATACCAGCTATGATTTTATCCACTTGGTCAGAGTGTCCATGATGATTATTCGCAAATACTTTGAGGTTCAAAGCAGCGAACGTTCTCGTCGATGTGATATGCAAATGTTTTTTTTTAATGGCATCAGGCGTGAACGACGAGTAAAAAGACAGAAATATTGTTTTACTTAACTTCACGCCGCTTTTCAATATTTTTTATTATGAAGTAAGAGCACGCCTTTTGCACAAAGCATTGAACTAAAGCTTCTTATTATTATTAATATAATACCAAAAACACAACATCTGAGGTTCCCTCGTCACAATCATATTTATCCATCCCGAGATAATGTTTCTTTTAATTTTTAGAATAATGGAAAATTCGAATTTATCGGTCGTTACTAGATTCGCAATATTAAAAAAGGGTATGCGAATTTATCGGTCGTTACTAGATTTGCAATATTAAAAAGGGTATGCCCCTTTTCACAGCCGTTTTACTGATAATATTATAGAAAAGATATATATTTGGAATTGATGTCTAATTAAATACGTGTTCATCGGCTGAAATTATGTTGTTTCGTAGTCAAGACGGCTGGTCACTGACCATTGAAATGTTGAAATGAAAACAAGGGCACCATTCTAAATTGTTCTGGTGGGACGAACTCGAACTTGAGTTTCGTTATCCTTAACCGATCCGGTTTCTTCCAATTTTCTTGTCGCGTTTCCTGCACTTTGCTGATCAAATATTGTATGCACTTTACCGAGTTGTCTGCGCACGATTCTCACCATATTTAGTGATTTTTTACAATATTATCTCGTTGTTCCGTCTTGTCTTTCCATAAATAACTATCACAAATAACAACAGATTACAAATACCTATCGAAGTTTTATTGCCGACAGTTAGGAGATTCTATATTCAAATTACACTATGTAGTTTCGAAAGTCGTTGGCTTTAGTTTTGTTTGTTTTTTCGACTGACTTCCGAAACTTTTTAATTTGTAGTTGAGTCTGTTGTTTTTTTGTAAGAAGTTTTTTTTTGTCGCTTTTCAGTGCGCACTGTTATAAAACCATGTTAGACAGCTAATGAAACAAGGAAGTTATTCCTCAAAAAGTGTCAAATGCCACATTTATTTTAAAAATCAGCTTCGAAGGAAAAGATTCAAGAAATTTTCATAACATTTCAAGAAATTTTCATTACACTTTACAATGCTTTTTTCCAAAGTTTTGAGTATTTTTTTGATGAATAGATTTCATTCGTTCATACTGTTTTTGGTCGAGAGATGGATAATTTCCAAAAAATTTAAGTTGGATAATTCCAAAACAACCGGTTCGGTTTATTTTCAAAACATTCATTTGATTATGAGTAATGTTAGAATTTGAATTGGCCTAGCAAGTTTTTTATGTCATGTCGTTTTTTGGGAATCGTTATCTACATATACATATATGTAGTTTAGTCGCCTTCTTTTATTTCATTTCCTATTTTGGTCGAGAGGTGGATAATTTCCAAAAAACTTAAGTTCGATAACTCAAAAACAACCGGTTCGGTTTATTTTCAAAACATTCATATGATTATGAGATAATGTTAGAATTTGAATTGGGCTAGCAAGTTTTTTTGTCATGTCGTTTTTTGGGAATCGTTATCTACATATACATATAATATATGTAGCTGAGTCGCCTTCGTTCACTCCATTTCCTACTAGCATAGGTATAGCCACTTAGAACACTAGTAACAGTGCGATGTCCAAACGAATGCCACACTCCATGTAGTTGGAGTACAATTATAGTAGGTACCTATGTAGAAATGAAGAAGGTATGCACTAAATCGATTTTAACCGTAATATTATCGCATTATCCGCGTATCGTTTCACTCATAAAGCGTACAAATCAATAAAGCAGATCATGCATGATTGTCTTTACGCACAGGTACCAACAATAATTTGTATGTTAGTGTTAATTAAAATGAATGAAATTTCTTACTTAACTTTCATAATGTATAAAATTCTACTCGTCATAATTATTATTGTTGATGACCATAATTTTGTGCCACTAACAGGACCTTGTATAAACGGTATAGCGTTTTAAGAACTTGTAACATTCACAGTATTCTACAAGCTTGGCGGATGAAGCCCGGGACAACCATGCTCAACAAATTGAAAGAGCTGAAATAGCCAATCTAGTACGATCTAGAATGGAATCGTTAAACCTCACCGGAATTGACTATGATGATGTGAGCGAGAAAAGAAACAGTCTGTCGTATGTCATAATAAATCCTAGCTGTGACCTAAACTTGCAAGAGGGCGATATAATGTAAGTATACGAAAGTTCGTTCGATCATTTATTAGGTTAAGCTGATGCAAATAATGTCTTATAATATATTCATTACATTTCAGATACTTAGTTCGACCTTCACCATTTTCGGCACAAAAAACGTTTGAACGCCATAACAGTCGACGTAAATCAAACATAAGTTTTTGTTCACAAGCATTAATTCAAGCTCAGGGAGTTTCGAGCAGGAGGGGATCCACCATCGGTGCAAGTTTCGCTCCACCTCGTGCGCCTCCCCTCTCTACTACTAAAGCTAACTCCTTATCACTGCCTGATAGTCCTACTATCATAACAGATTTCAGAGGCAGGTCAAATTCACTTCGGGTTGTCGACGACATATTATTGAGACGATCTAATTCTCTACGTCAAGGACTAAGTGGTGTTGGATCTCGTCGCCGCAAGAGCAGTCTCGAAGAAATAGGTATATCTCACTTCAATTCATTACTACAACATCAACAACAACAACAGCAGCAGAATGCTTTTAAAATTGCTTTGAATGGCAGTATTGGTTTGGAAGTTACCCCGCCGGAAGAACATCCGTTGGAACGTCTGCCTGGACCGAGCATACCACTCGGCGGATACCAAGAAGTCGCGGTTGCTTTGCCGTCTTCATCCTTAGGTCCCACGCTCCCAACTGTCACCTCATCTCCAGATCCCCAACATTTGCAAGGGACTATTGTATGATACCACCTTATGTGGGGACGACGACTGAGTTCCGTAATTAGAAACAAGTGGACGTAGAAATTAGTCCGGTAAAAATATAATCGAGCTATTTCTCCTGTAGTTACCGGCTAAGTAATGTTTACTTGAACGCGGAACAACTCATCTCGTAGCGTCTCTACCTTCCACGTAGTGTCACCTATGTTGTATGTTTAAGTACAGATTTAGTAATTTAGATTGGTGGTTAAAGAGCTGTGTAATGTAAGCGGGATCAATTAGTTACTAGGTAATGGGGATTTATAAGTCAGCACATCGCTGTCGGTGTATATCAGAATTTTACGTGATTTTATTTCAAATTGTAAATTAATCGTAAATAAACTTTACAAAATGTTAATTATTGTAAATATATTTACATAGAAAGAACTATTTAACTTAAAAAGTAATTAATCACATAGGACTCATTTTTCTAGATTTACTGACCAAAATTAAATAAACTTGGATTTGAAAATAGATTCCGTACTTTATCTATGCAGATTTAGATTTACCTAACAGTAGATTCGAAACATCACCTAACTAGTTCCGATAATATAATAAAGAACATGTATGTATTCACACAGAAATTGTTTTTTTTTTCAATTACAGCCCTTGTGATTAGACCTTTAAAAGGTTAAATAAATCACACGTATAAGCTCTGCACGGGATCGGCATCAGCTCACCTCATCGGCACGTGGTCAACGCTCGCAACCAGATCGGCCTCGACTTCCGAGGCTTCACTACGGCATCGCTCCGCTTACGTCACCCCGTGCAGTGCGTTATACGTGTGAATTGTCCTTTACAATCAACTACCTCGTCTCAACATAAGCTACTAGCTGCTGCGTATGTTGGGTAATGAGAAATGCTACCCGCTAGATACTACAACTAGCCGCCTTGCTAGACTATTGTTGACTATAGGTTTAGAATTGACAACGAATCGCAAGTATCGTAATCGTCTATGACGGTGTATCGGAGTCGTTAAAATTAAGTACTTACTTACATTGTTAGTATATCCATCGGATGGTTACACTAACAATGTAAGAAGTATTTAATTTTGGTAATAGTCTCATCTCTGCACTCTGTAAGAAATCCTGTTTTTTCTAGGTCAAAATGACCATTGTTCTTTGCAAAGCAAAAATTCTGAAATAAATCTAGTTATAAGGTTTATGTATAAATGTTACATGAAAAATGAAATGCCTTTAATTTGCATATATGCAGATTTTTAAGAATTTAGGATTTTTGATAAACAGTCGCCTAAAATTTAAATTTTGTCTTGAAAATCAGATTGATCGTGTAGGTAATGCTAGATTAGCGCAAAGTATCCAAAAAAATATCTTGTATGACCCATAGGTCATACAAGATATTTTTTTGGCTACTTTGCTTTACTTTTAACCTAACCTAACCTCATAAGGTTAGGTTAGAATACAATGAACCATGGAATTAGTAGGTTTGTATACAGGGTCAAATTAAATAAGCTACTCGGCAGAATATATTGTCGGTTTTTTGGAATCATGAGCGACGATCAAGGTAATAATAGGACACTGCAGGTTAATCAGCTGTTGCAAAATAATTACTAGTATAACATTTTAAAAAATTACATGTTTTATGCCGTTAATTTCAAAAATTTAAATATTACATTGCATATAAAATTCAGAAGAGGTTGAACACCTGTCTCGGGATCCGAGCGAGCGACTATACTTTTTCTTAATTTTTGTATTTTTTCATAATTGACGTCCCCACTTCACTTCACGCCAGCACATCAAGCTACCCGAAACGGTCAAATTTTCCCAATCAACTTTAAACCTTATGCTTTAGCGATAAAGTTGAATATCTATTGAGACTGTAGTAGCTTGATGTGCTGGCGTCTGTACGTATAAATACCCCCAGAAATACTAAATATAAACTAACTAAACTAAAAAATTACACACAACGTATACCGGAGTTATAACATTTAATATATCGACGGCGAAGTGCCAATACCTCCTAACTGACAAAGTCAAAAATTTACACAACCTCAAAAAAACGTTCAAAAATAGACACTTTGCTTTGGTTTAGTCGGGAGGTACGTATTTCAACATTTTAATTGAATACTGTTGCAACTAAAAATACACTTAGGCGATTTCAATAAAACGCGAATAACGCTTTTAAATTCAAAACAATAAAAAAAGTGAATCTCTCAAGGAATGTCAGTTAGGAGGTATTGGCACTTCGCCGTCGATATAATAATAATATTAATAAATGTTTTATTCACAACCCTACAAAGCTGTAGTATTCATGCTTCGCTGAAAATTACTATTTAGAGAACGTTGTAATCAACTTACATGCCTGTACCACAGAGCAGGGTTTTCTATACACATCTTTGTAAGTATGGAGATTATAGTACGATGAACCCTTTCCACTTGCCCATTTCCTCTAAGCTCTCTCGTCGTAGTTTTGATGTGTTGTATGTTTTCACCTTTACAATACTCTTAAAACTTACTGCTCGTATAAGCCGTTCCTCGGTCAGTAATAAATCTGGTTGGATTGCCAAAATGTTGATGGTGAATTTGCAACTTTTGAATCGTTTCTTTACTTGTGGTGCCTTTAGTGGGAAATATCCATGTTAACTTCGTAAATGCGTCTACAATCGTGAGAATATGGTTATACTGCTTCTTCTTCTCAGTCATTGGACCGGTGTGATCCAAATGAAGTGAATGCACCGGTGACTTCCTTTTCAATCGGAGTTAGGAATCCTTCTTGTTTTCCCTCTTTACGCGTCGCTAATAAACACGGAATGCAACTCGTAATAAACTCTTCAACTTTTTTATCAAGGTTCTTGATAAAATAGTCTTTACTTATTAATTCAATCATATTTCTTTTTGAAAAATGCCCATTTGCACAAGCCCTTTTTATGATTTCATTTTCCATAGACTTTGGGATCACTAAATGGTTTTCCATTCCTTTGAACAGCAATCCATTATCGATATAATAATCACCATACGTTCTCTCTCGTAACATCTTTAATATAGCTTTTAAACCATCATCCAACTGTTGTGCTCGTCTGATCTCATAGTGCAGAGTTACTACTGTTACATATGGGTTTCGGCTCTATGTATCAGTATTCTTCGTCCTCGTTCCTGGCCGATGTTCAACCACGAAGTCAAACTCCTGCAGAAGCAATGCCCTATCTTGCAACCCTCGTACTCAAAAATCTTTTTTTTTTGAAGTGTCGTCTGGAATGCTTGGCAATCAGTTACCTATTTTAAATCTTTTACCATACAAGTAGTGTCTAATCTGGGGGCACGGGAGTGCCCCCGCCAAGATCAGCCAAGCGAAGCGCAAGGGCACTACCTACCTTTTCTCGAAGCACTTCGTCGTATTTTTGAACCCTCTTAACTTGGGTTTGGATTATACCAGATAAACAAAATTTTCGGAATATGATGCCAGTAGTTGACTTATTAAACCTATAAAGTTTCAATTGCATAGCTCTTATACTTTAGATTTTATTGATATCTAAAATACCCCGATTTCGTCACTGACTCACTGACTGATGATCATCAAAATTCTTAAGGTACTTCCTGAAGTCCTAGAAAGCTGAAATTTGGTATGTAAGCTAGTAATAGTACACAAACACAAACAACAAAAAAATATTAAAACTTGAAACTTTTACACCCCAAAAAAAAATTCCGTAAATTTTGATGCTCTAGCATCAAAATTCACATGAGCGTAAGGTGAAAAACTCTCATACTGTTAATGGTTCTTGTAGTAACGAAACGGCCAAACCAGATATTTTGACTACGGTGTAGAGTTTGCGAAGTCAGGCCTTGTAGAGTTAGGGCGTGTAGAGTTAGAAGCTTGGCTCTACATGAGATCTGATTACTTTTTGACAGTGCGAGCTACATGGTCTCGTCTTGGCAACATTTAACATGAAATGTTTTTGTGGGATTTTTTTTACCCTTTCTATAATAGAGCCTAGACTTTCCAGTTCATAACTGGTGTACTTTTTACCGCATCATTCGTTTTATGACTCATGAAGTATACTGGATGTAGTCCACAGTCGTCATCCGATCGGTGCATGAGTATAGCAGCATAAGCCAGTCGTGATGAGTCTGTATGCATTTCTGTGTCGGTGAAATATGGCCATATTCGTGGCAGTTTCACTTTGGACCTTGTGCCTTCTGCGGACATTCGTCCGACACATGATCACCGTCTCCACAGTTATAGCACCTTTTCAACGTTTTTCCGCGATGTAAAATGCCGCGTTTTTCGTTTCTGTAGGTACTTCTAGAATGTTCCAGTTTCATCTTTTCCATAACAGTCTCGTAGATTTTAAACTTCCCTTTAAGATCAAGATACGTAGTTACACCGCAGTAGCATGATTTTATTGGTCTCGTGGTCGACTCTGCCATCAACGATGTAAATGGCCACGTAATCGGGTATCTTTCCTCTTTTCTCCAATTCCTTCATGACCATCATAATTATAGTCGATCCAACTTTCGTCACGTCCTTCCTTTCTTTGGCTTGTAATGACGTCATTGATGACCTATACCTAAATTTTAAATAAGATAGTATTGTATAGATAGTACACAAGCTTTGCTTGTGGACTGCCCAGTCATGTGTCGCATGTTCAAACCCGACTGTCGATAGAGTCTTCTTTTGTATTTCTAATTATTTAAAAGATCATTTATTTTCAATGAGAATTATTATAGTTATAAAGGCGACCGTGAGTTTGAAGGACACATAGCAGCGCAAAGACTAGTCGAAGACAGACGCTTTATGTGCGAATGTTCTTGAGATACCGCCATGTCAAAATAATAAATATTGTGACCGGCAATTAATACGGGAAATCAATTTTGGTTAAGTGAATATCTTAGACAATAAAGGGGTGAGTTGCATTATGAATTACCTACTAGTTAACCCATTCGGGAATGTTTTTAATGGTTAACATACTTGTGTCAATTGTTCCAGTCACGCCCTTTAATTTTTGGAGAATTCTTGTGCAAATTTCCCCAAGTGCGCATGCTAAACCGTATGTACAAATTCTCATAGTTATATCTTTTAAAATCATGTTCACCGCTTCTGTGGCGAGGACTCACGCCAGCCGGCAGTACTGAGGACAAGAAGGGTTCCATGCTCCTACCGCCACCTGCCTAAAACCCTCCTAGCGCTCTTCTTATTTAGTTTTAAGTTAGTCAGCCATTTAATAAACCTGTCTTAAAATCATTGAGCAGTTTCACTGTCCAACCACCCACAACAATGGGTACGTAACATGGCGCCCAACGTGGGGCCCGAAGCTCGTATAAAACTCGAACCCGTGTCGTTATTTTGCCCATCCCGGACGAGTCCCCAATTTTGTGGCATTGTATGGCAAAATAAACCAATAAAATACTTGAGACTGTTTATTTCTAACACACAAAAAAAGATCAGCGTTACGTAACGTAACGTCAACGTTAGTCCGTCGCGTATCTAGTTATAGCCATTTCTCTTCTTTTCACTCACACACCTACTTCCCTTTCTTTCATCCGCTGCGTTCCATTTGAACAATTATAGCTGCGTTCATACTTTAAGATAATACAATATTTTTATCCCACATGCATGTCATAGGCAAAGTATCCCCTCAACTTGCTACAATCATTTAATAGGTAATAGTCGAAAATTATGCCGGTCACGCTCTTGTCGTACGCACTGTTATTTACTTATTGTGTTTTTTCTTAGAAGCGGACGAAAACGATGATGGCTTGTTATTATTAAACACACATATCTGTTGATATGCAACCCTAGTGAAGGATGTTATTCAATATTAATCGAAAAGCACTTAAAAGGCGATGAAACAGTAGATTGTACAACTAGTGCATAAAAGAAACCATTGCATAAAATGTCTCGTGTATGCCCGAGTTCTACACTCTGCTTTTCACTTCGGTTGCGAGAAAATGAAACAGGTATCTATATACATATAATAAATCTGTAGAAGGGTCAATTCTGTACATTGAAAATATTGAAAAAATAAATAGCGGGGGGTGTTACTGGATCGATACCAAACCCAAATATGTGATTAAAAAAATTTTTGTCTGTCTGTCTGTCTGTATATGCAGGCATCACGTGAAAACTAACGGTTCGATTTCGATGAAACTTGGTATAATTATACCTTATTATCCTGGGCATAAAATGGGATACTTTTTATCCTGGAAAAATACGTAGAAAAATAAATCTTATTTTTCAGTTTTATTCATAGACGTTGTTCTGTAGAAACGCGAACACACGTTGCATTACCCGCAATGGATAATTTTCCATTTCAATTTAAGAGAATACAGTTTTCTGTAGCTTTGTGTTACGCCATGACAATAAATAAGGCTCAAGGTCAGACCCTAGGAGTTGCTGGCGTAGATCTTACCGCGAGTTGTTTTTCACACGGGCAACTTTACGTAGCTCTTTCCCGTGTGAGCAGTCCAAGAAATCTTCATGTTCATATTCCGGACGAGCTCAGCGAAGCTTTCAATTAACTTTCTGTCGCATTGTCACGATCACTTTTTTATTATTGCAAACTTTTCGTCACTGTCAGTAATTTACTGCCTCATGCTACTTATCAAGGTCGGAATTACTATGAAAAAAATACTTACTACAGAACGCGAGCTCAACAGCAGTAGCTCAATAGAGGGATCTCCTTAATTATTATAGGCTTAGCCGTATTTGGGTCCAATAGATATTTATAAGATGTCATTGTCAGAGTTACTCAAAATGGAGAAATAAACCATCCACGCGAAGACCGACATCCGCGCGGACGGAGTCGCGGGCGGAAGCTAGTAAAGAATATAACAGTATTTTCACTGCACTGAAAGAAATAAGCAGTAAATAAAAATGAAAAAACATTAATCTGAACTGCTTTATTAAGTTCCATAAGACCCTTTTTTTTTTTTTGCGGATGGGATTTCATCAAATGACTCCTCCCGCTCTGGGTGGAGCGGAAGGGAGTGTCAGACTCTTACTGACTAAAACCCACCCGTGTTCCTTCCTTAGCCCTTTATGTTCCGGGCCAGCGGTAACCCTTTGGGACTATCCCGCTGACCCGGCAGGCTTCGGCCCTAAGGGGCCCCTCCTCGATGCTGACATCTCTTTGAGGCGCGCGTGGAACACGTACGCGCCGTCCGGCACGGGCCTGGTCCTGATCGGACGGTGGGCTACCCATTACTCTCTGCCCGCAGGCCCGCGCCTACGGTGGCCGGGAGTCGTCACGCGGCTCCGGACGCCTGGGGCGTCCCCCGCGGCGGCTAGGCCGGGAGGCTCTCTCCCTAAACCGTCCCGCCACCTCCTTCGCTAGCATGACTGCTTCGCAGAAGGAGGTGACTGCCTCCCACTCCCTCTCGCCCCGGACCATGGCTTGCACCAGGGCCGGACGCGAGAGGTCGCCGTCGCTGCCAATCGCCTCTACGAGGACACGGCGGTGCTCCGCCCAAGCGGGGCAGACCTCCACCGTGTGCTCCACCGTGTCCTCTGGGCGATCCTGGCAATGGTGACACCCGGGCGTTTCCCGCCTGATGATGTGCAGGAACCTCCCGAAACTTCCGTGTCCGGTGAGGACCTGCGTTAGGCGGTAGGTGAGGGCGCCGTGGCGTCTCTCTAGCCACTCCTCAAAGAGGGGTCATATCGCCGCTATCGCGGCGTGCCCTGTGCTGTGTTGCGACAGTCGCTCTTTCCATGCCGCCATGAGATCGCGCCGGAGATCCATCCGCTGCGCAGCGATTTGCCGCGGAAGCGGATCCTCCCCCCGGCGAAGTGCCTCCGCGCGCCACTCATACAGGCGCGCGAGGACTATCGCCTCCAGATCCCATGGCGGCAGTCCGGCAAGGAGGCTTGCCGCCTCGCCCGAGATCGTGCGGTAGCCCCGGATAAGCCTTATGGCTACCACCTTCTGGGGCGCGTTCAGGTAGTGGGCGGCTCGCCGCCGGAGTGAACGCGCCCACACCGGCGCCCCTTATAGAACCATGGACCGCACGACCCCCGCGTAAAGCCTCCGGCAGGAGGCGTTTAGCCCCCTCAGGTTGGGCAAGAGCCGCTTGAAGGCGGCCCCGGCCCTTTCCAGTTTGGGGGCCAAACGTCGGAAATGCTCTACGAAGTTCCACCGGCTGTCGAGGACGAGACCCAGGTATTTCATCGTCACCTCGACGCCGATGTGAACCCCTCCTACCGTTAGTTGGGATCCCGATGGTGGCGGGTTCCGGGGCCCATGGAACGACATGGCCTCGGACTTGTGCAATGCCACCTCGAGACCCAACTGCCGGATTCTCTCCACGACTATCTCAACCCCGCGTGTCATCGCGTCGGCCGCCGCCTGATGCGACCTCCCCTGCGCCAGGACCAGCGTGTCGTCAGCGTAGCAAACCACGCTGACGCCATCAGGGAGGTCGGCCCGCAGCACCCAGTCGTAGCCGATGTCCCACAAGAGCGGCCCTACGACCGATCCCTGCGGGACACCGCACGACATCTCTCCATCCATAAGACCCTAACGTTCAAAACAATATTTTTTACTGATCCGAAAACAGTTAAAGCTTGAGGCAAAATGTTACCGTCATGACAGTAAACTTGAACGTTTTAAGTTGCTAAATGGTCACAAAATGGTTTTATTCATTTGGTGATTTCGTTCAAATCATTGAAAGTTAATTACATTACAGTAATGGCGGTTTTCCTTTTTTTTCTTTCAATTGTATTTTCAATCATTAATTAATTTTCAACATGACTGTGTCATTCGACTTGGGTACTTCATTTCATACTGCCAAGTCATAAAAACGTTTCTTTGCGTTTTTAAACAATAAATGACAACTATTTTACCTGGTTTTATTAAATTTACAATAGAAAACACGGAAGTGATATAAATTAAACCAAATGAAATAAAATAACGACTTTAATCTGCGACGTTTTATTGTGCGTGTGGCTGTGATAATCTGTGTATTGTGTGATTATCTTCGTCTTAGAAAAAAAATACTTTATGCACTAAAGCATAAAAAGTAACTATGTCGCCTACGCACAACATAAAGACGAACTTCTAGAGCATGAGAAGTGAAAATAGTAGATATTTTTCCAAGGGAGCAAACAACTATTTTGAAGGCGAGAGTGTCCCTTTGAATCCAGAGCGGAGCGAAGGATTTTAGAGTAGAGTCCCGAGTGCAGCGAGGGGTTCTAAAGTAGAATCCTGAGCGCAGCAAGGTATGCAAAGTACGTCACTCGAGCTTAAAATAGTGTTGCTCCCGAGATGGACACTCTACTTATGATGATGATGGACCCTGTACTTATGAATAAGAATACGTACCTTTATATATTTCATTATCACTACTTGAGGAAGATATACTATTTTTTTATAAAACTGAGTAACATCCTAATTTAAGTAAACAATTACGAACGAAGGCAGAATGCTTTTCGCGCGGTTTTTATTTTATCACAAACTTTTTTTTTATTATTTTAATAATTTAGCTATCGCTCGTTTTACTTTATCATACAACCTGTAAAGGTGGATACAGACATTGCGAATCATGCGATAAGCGCCGTGCGCTGCGCATGCCTTGCAATGTCTGTATCCGCCTTTACTTGTTCATAAAATGTTATTGATTGATCTTTGGTGATTGGAACTTTTACTAACAATATCCACATTCTAAATTCAAATCACGGGATTAAAAAGCTATTTTAGTCCCTGTTTTCGAGGAATACACTAGCTCTTTTTGAATAGATGTGATAAAAAGACTATTATTTTCAAAAACTCAAAGTGCTCTAGCAAATAAAATCAATTCCAGTTACGCATTCGTTTCACTTAGATAAGTAACTGAAACGCCATTATTCATTACGATGCATGATAGCCAGTTTAATTTAAAGGGTTTACGCAATCGGAATCTATAAACATCTCAAAAAAATGTATTATCATATCTGTCTTGTATTTCTACTTCAGTATTTTTATTTGGTTTGTATAGTATTACAATCAAAGGAAGTTATTCAAGTGTCGAACATTTTATACTCAAAAATTGAAGTGCCGGCCAGAAAAAAAAGTATTGTTTTCTTATGGGAAACATAACATATAACAGCATTTTTAGGGTTCCGTAGCCAAATGGCAAAAACGGAACCCTTATAGATTCGTCATGACTGTCTGTCTGTCCGTCCGTATGTCAAGGCCACTTTTCTCCGAAACTATAAGAACTATACTGTTGAAACTTGGTAAGTAGATGTATTCTGTGAACCGCATTAAGATTTTCACACAAAAATAGAAAAAAAACAATAAAAAGGGTTCCCCATACTTAGAACCGAAACTCAACATTTTTTTTTCATCAAACCCATACGTGTGGGGTATCTATGGGTAGGTCTTCAAAAATGATACTGAGGTTTCTAATATCATTTTTTTCTAAACTGAATAGTTTGCGCGAGAGACACTTCCAAAGTGGTAAAATGTGTGTGTCCCCCCTGTAACTTCTAAAATAAGAGAATGATAAAACTAAAAAAAAACATATAATATGAACATTACCATGTAAACTACCACCGAAAATTGGTTTGAACGAGATCTAGTAAGTAGTTTTTTTTTAATACGTCATAAATCGTAAACCGCAATTTACCATTCATTCAATCAACTCAAAAATAAAAATAAACATTTAATTTCATAAACATAAACCTTATGCATAAACCCGGATGTTACGGAACCCTCGGTGCGCGAGTCCGACTCGCTCTTGCCCGGTTTTTTACTATTACAACGAAAGTAGACTTTCGTAAATGTAGACTTTCGTTGTAATAGTTAAAATATGTTCGAGATGTTAATTAATTGTACGTATTTTTTAAATGTTAACACTCGTTTATTACAACAATATGATTTTTGACATTTTCAATCTCAAATACAGCAAACTTTCGCTGTAATAGTAAACATGTTCAAGGTGTTATTTCCCATACGAAAACAGTACTTTTCTTTTCTGGCACTTAAATTTTTGGATACGAATTGAATGATGTCCTTTAGAATATTTCCGTTAAATAAAAATAAAAAATATTAATTCCATTGTAGATGCCTGCGCATGATGGTCAAATTAGTGTTCTCGATGGAATAGCACTTCGAGTAAGTTTTGTGCAAAAAATGTGTAGTTAGTCAAGTAGATAGATAATTAATCATCGTAGTATGATCTCATCGTTGGATACGTGAGGAGGTGTTGAATACGGGTGAGTATGCTGACACATTCACACGTATTCAGCAACTCAAACACGCCCGTGAAAAAAGAGCGGCCTGTGACTTCAATTCTATTATCGAAGTTTTTCAAATAACCGCTTCATTTAGTTTAAACAACAAATCGAACCAATCGTTTGAGAGCTACACAGACAGTCACTTTTTGACAGACATACCGCCATAAATAACAAAGTTGTCACATTATCACTACCTACTGGTTTAGGAGATGAGCCAAAGTAGCCCGCAAAAGAAAAAACGTAATTTGCCATTTTCTAGTCAAGGTTGTGTGTTAATCAAAATAGAGCTGTTTTGCATTAAAACAAAACAGTTATTATGTTATGAAAAACACATAGCATTGGGTGAAGAAGCAATCTAAAATTTAGTATATAAATGCCTTAATAATCATAAAAAACGTACCTCGTAGTTCTTGTCTTTGTTACCTGTGGTTCTTTTCCAAGGCAGAAGTCGGGCCATCCTTGGCCACAGCTGTCATTTTCAAATGTCATTCATAGAAGTCTTCAAAACTCAACAGCAAGCACATTGCTCCAATGCTATGTGTTTTTCATAACATAATAACTGTTTTGTTTTAATGCAAAACAGCTCTATTATGTTTCCTTCCAAACACATAGCATTGGGTGAAGACCTGTTTGATATCTGCTGGTGAAAGAACACCCGAAGGATGTAGACGCTATTTGAATTATATATTAAATGAAATTAATGAATATTTCTGTATGTACTTATTCATTAAATTTTGAAACCAAAAATTAAAGGTTTTCAATTTCTTGATTCTAAAAAATTCAAAAATTAACAAATCTTCCATAAAATGTTATATATTGTTAACAATTTGCCTTATATAGGGTGAACATAAAATATAAAGCTATAATGATAATTTAAAATCAATGAGATCTAAATTGAATTAAAATAATAATCTCATTCATTATTAAAGGATAATTGGATCACTCATAAGATCCTATCCTTAATTAATCAAAAGTACAAAATTTTTGAATCTCAAACTTTATAAAGATGTGGGAAATAACTCAATGTTTAACACAACAAAGTCAAAATCCCATTGGAACTGAAATTTATTTAGGACCTTTTATATTACTATGGTTTATAGATTAATCCTCGCATGTAAATGAAGTATAATTCTATTCATTTACCAATTAAATTGACTTAAAATATGAAAATATCATTTAAACAAACATATTTAAATATTTTCATTGAGAATTGAAAATTCTCATATGATACAGTCCCATATCTTCGTCCCCCTTCACCGAGAGGAGACCTTTGTCTCATCAGTTGGAACATTATAGGCTGATCATTCTAAGTACTCTTGAGGGATAGCCCTCTCCTTAACTACTTTACAGAAGTAATCATTCTGTAAGCTTAGTGGTTCTTCCAGTTAGATTTTTTCTGATGAACTAATCACCAGTCAGCCTCCCGAAGGCTACCACAGACCTCTTCTGACTTCATGGAGGCTCCTCTAACATAGTTTGTTTAGAAATCTTTTGAGCAAGTTTAGACACACCTGTTATTGTAAACCAAAATCAACAATGATTATGGTAGCTTTTAAGTAAATTCTTTGTCAGTGTCTTTAAGCCAAATCTTGGGCGCACTTTGCTTAGTTACCCTACTTTTAACATCTCTTGCATACTGACAATTTGTATTGTAAGTATTGTACTCATGTTTGAGCAAACAAATGATTGTCTTATCTTATTTAACATTTAAAAGTTGTGGGATGTCTTACAATATTAGAGTATGGAAATCTCTGCTAATCAAGGGGTAATTTTCTATTACATACGGGTGACTTTCTAAATAGACAAGAAACTGTCTAGATGTCATGCAATCTACACTATGAGTCTATGACATTCACCTCTGAATACGAGCTTTATAAATAATTATTGTGGATCTTCAACTACATTTGAGCAAGTCCCTTACTCATCTACCAAATACTGCCCCTTCTAACCTGACTGCCCTCCCCCCCCCAAATTTTCCAAGCTAGGAGTTGCAGCTTGTCAGGTCTAAGAGGTTCTTACTTAGTTCTTGTATGGGTAGGTACTGGCTCTCTGAGACCTCTTGTCTCCAAGTAAGGGAGCCAGGCGCACCGGATCCAGTATGGAGGGATTTATACATAGTACGTCCCTGCCCCTTTTCCGAGTTCAAATGACTGAGCACTCGGTCTTAAATTGGGTGAAGAGAAACACCCAGCTAGTCAAAACTGTCACTTCTGAACAGAATGCATCGCAGAAGCTTGCCAAGCCATCATTTGAGTCTCCTGTGATGTAATGTCGCACAGCGGCCGACTTATCTGACGCGAAAAGGTCTACATCGGAGACGCCCCACTTTGAAACATGGCCTCCGAGGCCTGGGGCCTAGAGCAACAGGCGCCAATCCGGCTGGTCTGTTCCTAGATAAGCGGTCGGCTAAGCCGTTATCATACCTTTAACCTCCCCGGGAGATAAACCGCTGACAGAGTAATTCTAGTGTTCAGCTAATCTGCTAACTTCGTCATTTTGTAAGTTAGGTTCAGGATCACTAGGGATGTATGTACCCTTGTTAGTTTATCCTAAGTTTGCGACAAATGGTCTGTTGACGGATTGAGCTAGAATACAGCACTCTGAAGACTGGCTTTGGCTGATTATTACTGCGTATATGGCAAACATTTCTCAAGTTAGAGTGCCACTTTTTTCTGGTTTGGTCAAGTTCCTGGCAAGAGTAGAATATTAGAATATTCTTTATTATGTACACCATACAAACTACAGATATAAGTGTAGAATGTTTTACATAGGGTGACTCAATGGGCGGTCTTATCACTAAAAGCGATATTTTAAAGACCTCTTTTGGATGGATATAGTAGCCCTTTGGGCTCCTTACCCTTCCTCCACGGCATGTGTGGACAGGAAGTGGGTTATCCATATATAAAGGAACTGAGCTGTGGTCTCTCAACAGCCACTGGCCACCACATTAACTCTTGACAAACCAGTGGAGCAACCTTTTTTCATTTGTCTTGGTCTGCTCTTCTCAAATATTTTTTGATGACAAGCATTCCAATAAAAGGATAGCAAAATTTAGCTTTTTGAACTTGTCTCAGAGAACAAAATCTCTTTATTAGGAGCATTGATAATATTATCTTCCTTTCTACCTTGCCTGCAGGCTGCAGGCAGGCTGTGATTGCTATCAGTGTTCCATAAAAGGCCTGGATAATTCTAACTCCTGATTGAGATTTAGAATTAGCTTTGGAAATTCATTTGTCACCCAAGCTTTGTTAAGACCCACAGTCTCCGAGACAGCTTTTGCTAGTGAGCCAGCAAAAAATTATCTCAACTAAATAAAATAGATATTGCAGATTAAATTGTTACATGCAAACACCACAGGGTTGCAAATTGTCTGCCACTTAGTTGGCTAATGCTACAATTGTCCCGGGAACTGAAGAAAAGCCAAAAGGGGTGTGTTGTCAATTCCCATATTTCTCTTGGTTCTAAAAGACTCTCCGGAGTCGTTGGTGTGAACTATGGCATGAACAGCTTCCCTTCATTAATACATAATTACTTCCGTTTAACTTTTTAGTAATACCGGAGTGTAAACAATAGGCTATTTGATTATAATATCATAATCTTAGATATCCGCATAGATTAATGTGATTGGTTTAATAGAGATTTGCATTAATTATATTAACTAAAGATACTTACTTGTATCTCAAAATAGAAATGTTTTGAATATAAATGTCTTCCAGATTTGACTTCCTGTTATGATTTTCAGTATGAAACGGAAACAGGTTTGCAGTCTTTCATTCCCAAGCTTTCGACATGGTTCTTTAGACAGCCTGAATCTTGTCTCTAGTGTGTATCTTGGCCTAGTTATTTTAGATATGATCCTCATTTATCATGTTTCTTTTTATTTTTTTAATAAAATAACTATTTTCTTATATTAACCAATTTTAAATTATTTATTGCCAATTTTAAATTGTGAAGTGGATGTATTTGCTCCACTGCGAATATAATAAATATCTAAATGATAGAGGACACTTTGATGAATGCCAAGAAGATCCTGATGGTCCTGTTCCTGACCATAACTATAAGATTTCCTTAAATATTACAAAATACAGCAAAAAATATACAGTATAGCATAATAAGTTATAAGTAGTTATAACCTTGTTTAAATATTTAACATTTCTTATTAGTTATAAAACTTATGTAATTTTTAATTATTCATCTTAATGTTCTAATTGCACATTAGAGTTAGAGGTCCTGAACCTCTTCAATGTAAGTAACAACTGCATACTGCGTGAGAGCAATGAACTAAGTAATTACACTCCTGGATAGGAGTGTACTGACTACCTCCAAAAGGGGTAGGATACAATCCTAGTGGGTAGGTTGCTGCTCAATTAACAAATGTCTGTAGAACTACTTAAGCAGCTTTTCTCTAGACCCACATATTAGAGATCCCAGCCACACCTCCCTCCGCGGGGGCTAAAAATTGTTTTTATTTTTGTTTCGTGGCCTATGTACTCACTCTCAGTGTGTCGAACACATAGGGTAGGTGAGCATACATGTAAGGTTTACTTATAATGGATTGCTTTTCATGGTGGAATGTCAAAGAAAAGCCACCGCTTGCTTAGCTCCTCAAGACATTCAGTATTTGCTTTAGGAATTACTACCTAATCATCATATTTTTACACTGAAATCCCTTTCCATAACTTGTAATATTCTTTAAACACAAAAGGGTTGTATACAAAACAACACTGCACTTCTGTCTGAAGTACCTACCTAGATACTAGCAAGAAACAGATTAGAAATTTGTTGATAGTATTTTTGATTAAGGTTAGTGATATAATGTGTCTTAATAACAGATATTCAGCACTTACTTGGCTTACTGGCTACTAATTCAATTATAAAAATGCGTAGGTCGGACTTACAGGAAATCGTTTCGATCTCTTTGCCTTGTCGTTCGGCGGTGGGAAAAGGGGTGTCTCAATCCTCCGAGGATGACGAGAGTTTTTCCCCACTATTGCGCTTAAGAGAATCACTCAGGGTCGCTACACACGGTTCCTCGAAGTAACCGGTGACCACGTATCTATAATTTGAACCTTCAATCTCCGTTTCGTCATTTCGCTGACTAACGATCAGCGCAACACTATATATCACTTACCACAATCACTATTATTCACTTTCTTTAAAGTTATACCTGAATATTTTCTAATTTTCTATGAAAATTAACGAGAGAAAATTTTTTCCGTAAGTTGGCGGCAAAAATTTTAGACGCTATGAATGACATTTGAAAATGACAGCTGTGGCCAAGGATGGCCCGACTTCTGCCTTGGAAAAGAACCACAGGTAACAAAGACAAGAACTACGAGGTACGTTTTTTATGATTATTAAGGCATTTATATACTAAATTTTAGATTGCTTCTTCACCCAATGCTATGTGTTTGGAAGGAAACATAATATGAATGATTTGCGACCGTAAAAAAAAAATGTTTTTACAGAATTATAAGAATTAGAAGCATCAATACAACTCTAAGTTCAAATTACCCCATTTAATGACAATTTCACGAAATCATGATATCATTCTAACTTAGGGAGTTATATTGCAGTACATTTTGATCACCATATTACATAACAATGAGAAGAAAATGTAAAAAAACGAATGAAAATTTCGCAGGCTACCCTGGCCCTTTATTTTTTAGCCTTAAGAGCATTTACGCCTTACGGCATTTCATACAAAATTTCAAGCCCTTGTTTTTCTAAATGAATGAACCGATTTTAATGAAACTTCATACGCATAAGCAGGATACAAAGGTCTAAAAAGTTACTTAAGAACATTTTCGAAAAATAGTGTTACAGTAAATTAGGCGTTGGAGTTTCTTGCCCGTTCTTCTCCATAGGTGTCTGGTGGTGGTGGTTCTGGTGGTGGTGGTGGGCTCTCCACACGCTTTGGAGTGGGCAACTAGCTTCATCTTTCTGACTGCCAATTCAAGTGCCTGTAATTGAAAATTAAAATTAATTAATGACATCATCAGTCGTGCTCTTGTCACCAGAAGACAAGAATATCTGGGTGCCAGCTGTTTTAGAACCCAATAGCTTGGGACGATGGGAAGAAACCAGACGGATTGTCCATAATGCCTTGGAAGGTTGGTAGGCCTTTGGTGTGGGATGCAACGTGTGTCGACACCCTTGCGCCATCCCATCTTCCAAGCACGGTGAGCTGTGGTGTGGCGGCTGCTGCAGGTGCGGAAAACTTCAAACGGCGCAAATACTCCAATCTCTTTGGAACTTATGTTTGAACCGTTTGGGGTTGAAACACTATGGCCATGGGGCCCAAGTGCCCACTTAGTATTTCGAGACATCGCCAAGCGGTTGGTCGACTCTTCACGTGACCAGAGCGCTGGCCTATTTTTTGCCCAAAGAATCAGCATTGCCATACAACGTGGCAATGCTGCCAGCCCTTTGGGCACATTTCCTGTTGACAGCGATGCGGATGAATTTTTTGATGCCCTTTGATTATTACCCCTCCTTTTTATACAGGATTATTGGTAAAACATTAACAACCTCTTAAGAGGTCATTGTACTCATCATTATGAACAACTTTTACTATGGGACCACACCTGAAATCGCGAAAAAAAAATCAGCTGTTCCATATACACACATCAAAAGTGTCTAGGGATCAAGCATTTTTATGCGGATTTCTTGAGATTGAGATGTGGCTTTGTAATAAATTTATGATTTTATAAATTTATATGGATCCTTTTTGGTGCATTTCATAATTTGAATCAGGAACTGTGAATCAAATTCGAGTAAAAGATGAAAATCAGCTGTCAATATTTTCCCTATAAAAACATACAACGCATTGAAGACATTATTAGTGCTACTGTTTCCCTACTACTGATTAAAACCAACGTTATTATGGAGCGGCGACGTCATTTAAGCAGGGAAGAAATGCTCAGAGCCGTGGGAATGATAGAAGCTGGTTCCCGGCAACGTACTGTGGCTTTAGCTCTGAATACAAGTCAGAGTGTTATCAGTCGACTTTGGACACGTTACCGAAGCACTGGTACCGTGGCTGAGCGCCATGGAGGACGGTATCGCTGCACCACACGGAGACAAGACCGATACATTCAAATCTTAACTCGAAGAGCTCCAACAATAACCGCCATGATGTTAGCCGTGAGGCTTCATCACTCTTCAGGGAACTTAATTAGCGACCAAACAGTCAGAAACCGCTTGCATGAAGTGAACCTTCATTCCCGAAGACCGCTACGGGTACCACCTATAGCAATGCACAATCGTAGGATTCGATATCAATGGGCTCTTGAACACAGAAATTGGGCAGAAGAGCAATGGCGTTTCGTGTGCTTTTCTGATGAGTCTCGTTTTGGTATGAGACCGGATACAAGACGTATACGACACTGGAGAACCCCTGGACGCCAACAGCGATTAAAATCCTGCCAGGAAGTCCATCCTTATAGTGGTGGAACCATCATGGTATGGGCGGGTATTTGGATCGGCGGAAGAACTGAGTTGATTTGGATCAGAGGCAACCTCAACGCTCAAATTTATGCTGAGACGATTGTATCAGACGTCATCGTTCCTCTACAAGTGCAAATCGGTCCCTTATTTCAGTTAATGCATGATAATGCACGACCGCACACCGCAAGAGTTGTAAGACAGACTCTCGCCGCAGCTAACATCAATGTCCTGCCCTGGCCTGCTCAGTCGCCAGACTTGAACCCGATTGAGCATGCATGGGATATGCTACAGAGAAGAGCTCTGCCGAATATGGAGGGTATCCAGTCGCAAGAAGACCTTTTTTTGTTGTTGCAACGAACATGGGCGGCCATTCCACAGCGTGATTTGGATGAACTCATTTTGAGTATGCCAAACCGATGTTCTTGTGTTGTTAGTGTTCGCGGTAGAAACACGGATTATTAATTGTTTAAGTTACCCAATAAAATTTTAAAGAAAACTGTTATTTCAGTCTTTTTTTCGAACTTTTGTGTTAGTGGTTCAAATGTCAAAAATCCCTTTATTAGGAAAATGGCAAATTTCTTTATTAATGCAAAGGTGACTTGGTTTATCGTTACTGTGACAAACGAAAACACTTTATTTGATGAATCCTTAAAGAAAATTTTAATTAATATCAATCAGGAGAAAAGTTATTGCAAAAATATATGTTGATCCCTAGACACTTTTGATGTGTGTATTTATGTCCGTATAACTCGTAAAAATGTAGGGAACAGCTGACTTTTTTTTTCTCGATTTTGTGTTCGGTCACATAGTAAAAGTTGTTCATAATGATGAGTACAATGACCTCTTAAGAGGTTGTTAATGTTTTACTAATAACCCTGTTTACTTGTACATTTTAATTGAAATAAATTCTTTGAGTTTCGAGTCTGAGGCCGATTTTAAATTTTCCATAGAAACAGAAATTTCCAGTTATCTTTTTTTAAATAAAACTGTTCGAAAACGTTCTTAAGTAACTTTTGAGACCTTTGTAACCTGCTTATAGGTATGAAGTTTCATTAAAAATCGGTTTTTTTCATTTCGAAAAACAAGGACTTGAAAGTTTGTATGAAATGCCGTACGACGTAAACGCTCTTAAAGCACCGAAACTATGAAAAACAACTTTTGAAGTTATCGAATTGTTGCCTGTCGGGTTTATTATATAGGGCCGAGGACGTTTTTGAAAGCAGCGCTAATTATGCTACTATTTTTACAAGCTTTTTATTATGCCTTATCCAATCAATACCGTTGCCAATATTGAAATTCTAGCCTGACATTGTTTTAATATAATCAGTCAAGATTTTCTATTCGTGCACCTACTTATTAGCGCCTGATTTCTTGCTCCGTATTGTAACGTTTAGGACGTTAGTTGGTGTGTAGTGGTGGGTGATAGTAAAATAAAAGAAGAATTACGTTACAAAGATTAGATTTAATTAGGAACATAGACTAGGTACAAGGCCGGTTGAGCCGGGCGTGGGTAAGATATCGAGCGTGCGTGTGAGTTAGAACCGCCTATAGAACACTACTGTCCTGCAGAGCTTCCAGACGTTGGTAGCGGGAACCGGAGGTAGGTGGTCCAGGGTCCCGTAACACCGCGGCAGGGTCGTCCAGCCACTCCCCTGCGGCGATGGCGGTGGCAGTATTAGTAACCGCCTCCGAGCCTCGAGTTTTCCGCAGCGCACGTAGTCACGTCTGTGCAGGTGGTGCGAACGTAGAATAGAAGCGAACGTCGGAAGGTATGAAGGAAGGAAGGAAGGAACCCCGTCTGGGGTTTTTCACAACACTTAGGTATTATTACTTAGAAGTTAAAAATAGTTGGTACTTCAATAATGACGACTTCAACAAATAAACAGTCGTGAAGGTTTTAGAATAAAGGTTTCTTCAGCTGTCTTCCTGTCAAATGAGCTCCCGGGTTTTATATAGCCCTAGGTTGGATGGTTCTAGCAACATTTTGGAGAAGGGGAACACAGCCAATAAGGACGTAGCTGGAGTGTTGCCACTACAATTCCCTCAACATCCATTATAACAGTAGTGTTGCCTGTTATTTGAGTAAACGAGTTATTTTTTGTTAGAAATTATTTGATTGAAATAACGTGCAACGTTACAGTATGAGTAGCGCGGCCAAGTCGTGACCACATGTTTAAAAAAGAAAACCATATAATACAAAACACGTTAATATTCCAGCAATCTGTCATCAACTGTACGGCAAAGGTATCTCTATTTTCTATAAATTAGAAATTGCTTTTACAAGCCGAAAGACTATTCACTAATACGATTTCCCTGTTCTAGTGCAAAGGATCGGACTGCCATTCAAATGTAAGATTAAAACAAACAATTGCGAATTAATAAATAATACGTCGTTGAAACGGTAGAACGCAGCAGCCATTCTAAGAGCATTCTGAGGGCCCGTGATACAGTCCCGTGTACAATCACGATAAGCCACCATCCATCCTCCATCTTGATAAGCCTTGATGTTATTCTTCAGCAATCCAGTGGCAGAATCTTGCTGGACTACACTCAGCAATGTATTGCACAATGAAATTAATAATTATAATAATAGTTTACTTTGCCGGAACAGGTCTAAGTTGAGGAGCCAGACCAAGAGGGATACGGAAACCCGCAGGGCAGCATGTGGCGAGCTGTTGGGTAGTAGCGACCCCACGGACCCTATCTCCCGGGAGAAGTCTTGTTCCTCACCTTTGGCTTGCCTTTATTGGCCGGCTGGAGTGAACAATGACGAGGAACAGAGCTCCCTCCTCATTCTTGCCTTTATTGGCCGGCTTGAGTGATCATTCGCACGAGCAAACGTGCTCGGAGGAAGGAAGTATTTCAGTAAGATGCTAATAGGGATCTTGACTGTACTTCCGGGATTGTCCTGATAGCCGTGGAATACCTCTCCACTCCTCATAAGCACCTCAGGACATGTTGCCCCCTTGTTGCTGCGTCACTATGTGCTTACTTCATTACTTCATTAAAATTTCGTAAGGGGCCTCTGCGAGTTGGCTTCGGCCCCTCGTACGCCTTCCAAAGGACCGGGACCGCATGGTCCCGAGCTATGTAAAATAAATTGTATTTATTTATTTCACCAAAAATAATACAACGTGTTACACATACTTATAGGCTAGTATTTGGGAGTATATAACATGGGAGCATCTGTAGCCGAACTAGGACGAGTCCTGTATCTGGGCTATAATTGCAGCAAGTTGCAAATATACTGAGCTATACTGGTCAACAAAATTGCCAACAAGATGCAATTTTGGTAGCCCGAGATTTTACAGACCTCTTTACATATTTATGCAAATTTTGATGCGGTCAGGATACATCTCCATAAATGAACTCGGGATCGCGCTCGGGAGCCCTCGAATCGTTCGTCACGTTCGGGAATCAAAATAACGCCTAAGTATCTTGAGAAAAGATACTTCTTTATTCTGAGAATAATATATAATTTTATATCTTTTTATTACATTTTAAATACATATGAATTACTCATTTAAATATTTTCATTCTCCTTTTTATTTGCCCTACAGTGCACGGGTACGATGTCATCGGCATCGGTAAGAATAATTCTCAAAAGTTTATTATTAAAAAATACCAACACGCAATTGATTGCGTCGCATGGGTAAACATAGGTAAACCAAAGATAAATGTGTCTCGGCTATCTAGGACCAATCGCACAACCCTTTCTTCTAAGTTCATAAAGGTACTGGTAGGTACGTGCCTACGACGACACATGTGAGCAAATGGGGAGTTCGGCCATAGGCTTTAAACGCTGTCAGGCGCACGTAGCTCGTGATGGCTAATACCAGTGTATAGTTGGCATGTGCGGCTGGCGTGCATTAAATGCTCGCAATCAAATGAACACTACCACCTGCACCCTAATTGCGTAACACACTATTACTCTCAATTTGAATAATTTTGAAGCATATTTCAAATCCATTGCTCCATATGTGCGAAAAATGTGTCCGCTCAATAACGCAAATAGCGCAATGAATGTTGATGAACTGTCAAAATGAAACCGATTGCTACTGATAGTGTGTTACGCAATTACCCTGCTGAACGTTTCGCAGTTGGAAAATATAGAAAAACAATAACGAATAAACAGGAATTTAATTATTTTATAATGTACATTTCAGGCTGTAGGTTTCAATACGACTGCAATAGTAAGTACAAAAATAAATAAAGTAACGATCAAATGCATCGAATCTAGCAATGATGTTTCTCGGATGGTCGCACGCAAAGTACGCGCTTTGACGTGAAGTTGCGCACACCAGCCCGTATAACCTATCTACCTTTAAGAGGAGGTAAAAGCCTCATCGGTACAGACACACCTTTGAGCGCGCCTATTCGGCACAACATTTTTGTTTATCATCTAAAAACATTTAGTCTCACAAGTAACATAGACTCATAATAATGGAGGTAAAAGTCAGTGTCTCGTCCAGTAGAAACTAGGAACGGTACCCACTTAAAATCATATGGCGTATGATAGAAAAATAGAAAGTCAACTGGTAGGTAAAATGATTGAAATTAGGATATGGAAAGAAAATCTGTGAATGAATGTTAGAAAGCGATGGCGGATTTTATAAGGAGAATCAAAAAAGATGTGTTTATATAAACGAAAGGGAAAGGTATGATAAAAAAAACGGTCAAGAGCGAGGGAACTACGGTTTTCGCTTTGTTGAATAACCATAAATGTGAACAATGGTTCTCGATGGTCGCTTTTAGTGTTGGTGTTAGCTGGCGGGTGGCGCAGTTGCACCTGTCCTCTGATTTAGCAATAGCATAATTTAAAAAATATATATATTATATTTATTTATTTTAACGTAATAGGTACTTGTTTATATTTATGTCAGACAATGCGTCTTATTTTTCTGTCAACCAATCTACTGCTTCTTCTTGCGATAAAAGTTTTTGTTCATTCAGCTACACCTTTGGTGACTTTTTACAGCAAAATTTCATTGATCAGTCTAATCGGTTCGTGAATGTATGTCACATTAGTTCCAAGCCACTATAGCGAGCTGTACGACGCGTTTAATAACAGCAATGTTCAGGCCATCCTGATCTCTAAAACTTGGCACAAACCACATCTCCTGACCATGACTTACCTTCTTACTGATTTCGTTCTTATACGGAATGATCGGATTGGTAAAGCAGGGGGTGGTGTGGCCATATACCTTCCCTCTGTTTTTCTTACAAAATACTTGCTACTTCCTGTTCAAATTATTCTGGTTCTGCCGAGTATATTTTTCTTGAAGTCTGTATTAAAGGAGCCAAAACCATTATAGGTGTTGTCTACTGTCCTCCCACTGTCGACTTACTGAATTCGAATCAGTACTTGAATTTTTGGGTTCGGAGTATGCACATCACATCATCATGGGTGATTTTAACACAACCCTTGCCCTCGACTCCCGTCGGTCCCGTAAACTCCTCCATCTTATCGAGTCAGCTAGTCTGCACGTATTGCCGCTCATCACAACACTCCTCGAATCCTTTCCTCGTTTATTCCCACGGTAAACATGACGCTCCTGGCTTTTCTCATCACGACATGATTTTCCTTTCATATAGATAGATAGATAGATAAAACGTTTATTCAGTGCAACAATTGACACAATACAGGTATTAAAAAACGTTAAAAACAAGTGAAAGAAAAAAAAAACAAAGATTAAAAAAAAAAAAAAAAACATATACGGTCGAATTGAGAAACCTCCTCCTTTTTTGAAGTCGGTTAAAAAAGATAAATTGATCCATAGATACCTCGCTCATGTTGTACATCTATAACGGTCGATCACTACTGGGCGGTGTGTGTCTCATGGTTGCACCAAATGGGAGTCCAGCTCAGCATATGTCAGGTACAATACCTGACGCTGGTATTCTGCTGCATCCCGTTAGTGACATACGGATGTCGAGAAGACACATCTGAGTTTCAACAAAATGGTACCTACATACCCCCATATATCCTGAAACCTCCCAAACCTTAGCCCAAAGTTCTGTACAGGCGTTGTTTTGCGCGCATGAACGTCGAGAAGCTTAAAGAAGATGCATCTGTGGTCGATTGGGAGCCTATGACGGAAGCTACCTCAGTTGACGACAAGGTTGCCATGTTCAATGAAGTTGTAGTCAACCTTTATAACATCCACGCCCCCGTCAAAAAGGTTAAATTAAAACGTCCACCTGCACCATGGATGAGTAGAGGTGTACAGATGGCAATACGACGTAGGAACCGCGCGTTCCGTAAATTTAAAAAGGATCGTACTAATGAAAACTGGAAATCATCTAAGGCTACAAGAAATAGATGTTATCAGATGATACGCAATCCTAAACGCCGCCGTATTCTTGACACTATCAATTCTTCCTCTTCTGTCGATATTTGGAAATTTCTTGGAACTCTTGCTATTGGCAAATCGCTAGACGATCTCAACCGGCATTTTTCCACTGTTTCTACCATGGATCGTCTAACCAAGCAACAAACTCTGTCTCTAAAATCTGGTCTATCGCGTCCTCATACTAATTCTTTCAGTTTCATTCCAATTGAACTGGGAGAGATCAGAAAGATCATTTTCTCCATCAAATCGAAGCTGTGGAATGTGACAATATAACCCGTGGTATGATCATTACTATTCTGGATCATCTCCTACCCGCGATTACCCACATTATAAATTATTCCTTGTACTCCGGAATATTCCCGACTAGACTAGAGTCAAGAGCAAACCCATTTCAAATAAAAAAATCCCTTCCCTGTAGCGCAAACCGTATGTTCGTCCCTACCTAAGGTTTCCAATCCCTCTCTTCCTACCGACTTCCGTTCAATTTCTATTCTTCCCTTCCTATGCAAAGTGCTCGAGGCCTGTGTCCACAAACAATTTCGCCAACCTTGTTCATTGTAACTCAATTACTAGTCCTCTCCAATCTGGGTTTAGGCCTAGGCACAGTAATGTTTCCGCACTCCTTAAAGTGACTAGCAGGACTGGAAGACACCAAAGTTACTGTTCTAGTGTTGGTTGATTTCTCGAATGCCTTCAATACCTTCAGTCATGACATCCTGTTAGCCATTCTATCCTACGAGTATATTATGGTCTCTTCCGAAGCACTGGAATGGTTCTCCTCTTACCTTCAGGAACGTCAGCAGGCCGTTCATGATGGGGATTATTCTTCTAGCTAGTATGATTTGGAAACTGGCGTTCCTCAAGGCGGTATACTTTCTCCTCTTCTGTTTTCCATTTTTATTAATCTTATAATTTCCGTACTTCAGTGTGCGTGTCATCTGTGTGCAGATGACTTGCAGTTGTACTGTCAAGGGAAGGTTGATGAATTATCTGACGCAATAGACAAATCAAATTAGGACTTAATAGCCATAAAAACCTGATCTGATAGATTTGGTTTGGCTGTAAACCCAACGAAGTGTGAGACGATCATCATTCGCACTACTCGTAGTATTAGCAAGGTAGACGGTACAACCTTGCCGCCAGTTCTATTCAATGGTACGAACGTTCCTTTTGGTTCTGACGTGAAGGACCTAGGCTTGCACATTGGTTGTACCCTGAACTGGCGGACTCAAGTCGCTAGGATGAGCCATAAGGTTACTGGAACGCTGCGGGCTCTGTACCGTTTGAAAAATTTATTACCATCAAGCACGAAGACAACGCAAGCGTTGTCTTCGTGCTTGATGGTAATAAATTTTTCACGAATTGCTGTACAAGTACAGCAATTATAGTACATATTACAGAACATATTTACGCAGGTTTCAAACGAATTGCTGTACAAGTACAGCAATTCGTTTGAAACCTGCGTAAATATGATCATGTCTCTGCGCATCGGTCGCTTCTAAAGTGGTTGCCCATACGCCAGCGCAGAGAGCTAAGGGCGCTGACCACCTTGTTGTCATTTCTTGATTCTCCGCCTTCCCCTGGTTATCTAGTTTCGTCCCCCAGTTTCAGTACATTTGCGCCAACCACAATAGAAATCTACGATCATCACACAATCGTCTTCTCCAATGTTCCACTCATCGCACAGACATTCACTCTTCCTTCTTCGTTCAGTCTATATCTCTGTGGAATGCGCTCTCCCAGGAAATCAGGATAGCAACCAACCGATTAATCCTTTAAAGTTAAGGTTCACGAGCACATTCGCAAGAAGCTGGCAGTATCATCACAAGGGTAATATTTTCTCATTGTATGTCTTATTTTATTACCCGACTGCGCGACGCAAATGAGTGGTAATGTGTTCATCAGCCTATGTATGTACGTATGTTTATATGTTCCTTTGAAGCACTATACAGACCAAACGCCTGGGCCGATTTTATGATTCACACGTTAATCGATTCCTCTTAGTCCGGCGAGTGTCACTAAAGACATGACGATAGTGAAAATTCAATATGGCGATTACTGGACGCCATATTAAATATATATTTAATTTTTTTTATTTTCAAGACCTGTCGAGTGGGGTATCAAAATAAAGGGTTTTAAAAGGTGATTACAAAAATATATACAACATAATTACTTAAAAGCAATTCGAAGTGACAAATCGCAAAAAAACACCTACCAAGAACTAAATCGTCTGCGAAATCTTTCAAAAAGCTGGAAATAAAAAAAGTTATTTAAAAAAATAAAAAAACCCGACTGCGGTAAAAAACTTAAGTTAAAAGAAACTGAAAAGCTAAAAACAAGCCAATTTTAAATTAAATAAAAGTTGGAAGCAGGCGGGACCCATTTGAATTTGAAAATACAATAAAAATTATGTGGGTCCCGCCTGCTTCCAACTTTTATTTAATTTAAAATGGGGTTGTTTTTAGCTTTTCAGTTTCTTTTAACTTAAGTTTTTTACCGCAGTCGGGTTTTTTGATTTTGTTAAATAACTTTTTTTTTTAGTAAGTATATTCATGTATATTTATTTGAGCTTATGTGTATTTATATGTAATTACGTATATATTATATTAAGTTTTAATAGGTTTATGCGTATTTTTATATTTACAATATTTATTCCTCAATGTTCATGATTGCACCCTGTTTGTCTCTGCATCACCCAAAGGTTGACTGGTAGAAAATGCCTATGGCATTAAGTCCGCCGCTGTACATTTATGTGCTTGAAGTATTAAATAAATAAATAATAATCTAAAACGTTCAGCAGGCACTAATTCAAAAGCAAGATTTTCAACCACAGGTGAACATGGAATTTTACGTGGGGGCCGTTAGACTCATCTAGGCGTTTATCAATCTCCCAGATTGAAAAACGCCGTCATGAGTCTTGAGATGATATCCCATCATCTTACCTCACGATCATCTGCTAACCACATTATCTAAATAAAAAATGCAAATCAGACGTAATAGATTTTGAAAAAACCTTAAAATACACACATCAACACCAAAGATTTTCTAAGTAGTTTCTTTTCAATACATGAATAACTAAAATATTCCTAGATTGTGTTGGTGTGTGTATCTCAAGGAACGAATGCAGAATGTGATAAATATTATTTACATCATTGCAGACCATTGGCGAGCTTTCTACAGTCGAGGTAAGCCAATAATAACAATAATATCATATAATATAGGAAAAAATATCCAAGCGACAGTTCGAGCAATGTGGAGATTTCGGGGCACTTTACATGACATTTCTCTGCAAAAAATAAGGATTAAATTAGAGCACTGCATTAGACATTATGCTAAAATTTTGGTGAATCCGGCACTCAAAACTAGCGAGATTAAAAGGGGTTTGAATGTCCGTGGCATACCTAGATACCTGTCCGTCATTTGCTTTTTTTTTCTAAATGGTGGCCACGCTTGCTTCCTATATAAATCGTTAGCTGACATCAATGCAAACAGAAAATATATTAAGACCAAACCCCGTAGTCAAATTTCAGAGATTCAGACATTCAGGGTCTTACCACAAAAACTTAAACACTTGTTCAACGTGTGACTAATGTCAGTGTTCCGTCAAAGTCCATATAAATATGTCGTGTTTAAAAGGTGTTTAGCCTAAACAACTGATAAAAACTGATTTGTGGTAGTAAGGTCAATGTTTATCATGTGACATCCATATTTTTGAAGTTGCGTGTACATCTTGATACATAATAATAATAAATTTGTTTTTTCTTCACGAATGTCCAGTAGAAGTGGTTAAAACTAGCTTAAGGATAAGTTTACATTTGTGAGAGACTGGTGCTTGAAATAGGCATTGCAAGGAACGCCTGTAGTAAGTACAAGTTACCAGGGCCCCACGATTCTTCATAATAATATGTACAAGCTGACATTGGGTGCTTTTATGAGACTGGAGAGAATTAACATTATAAGAAAAAATACAAAAACGATTTAAAAAATAGGGTTCCCTGGTTCCCTCTATCTGGCAGAATCTCGATGCCCTGAAATTTATGTTGTTGGGCCGAATGTTTCTTTTCTTTATAAGTCCGGATTAAAATGGCATACTTTTAGATGGCAGAATTTTATTTGGCATTATTACCTTTGGCAAAGTTAAAATTCCGCATAATTTCGTTTAGCATAACGGTTATTTAGAACGACGATTATTTGGTACTATTTTTTAACTTCAAATTAAAATGATAAAATTGTCTTAAAAAGTCAATATGTTGTGCTACAAAAGTTAGTGACAGAAACGAATCGCTGCAAAACCGACTCCACGTAGTCTTGTCTGCCCTACCCCTAGAGTGTAATTTAAGCGCGCGTAGGCGCGGAGGGGCGAGGCGGCCCGAGACCAGAGGAGCAGGTGGTTTTAACGCTCGCCGGCGCGGCTATGGCTACCCGGAACCGAACTACTTATATTTTTTTTAATGGTTAGGTTAGGTTAAAAACTGTGACCCATACGGCTACGCACGAACAGAGCGAGCGAAGCGAGCGGTGCCGCCGCAGCGGCCGGCGAGTGCCAGAAACGACTAGATTTTATAGAAAAAATTACAAGTATTATTAAACTATGAATTTTCTGTAATGTGATAGATGAGTCTTTCAATTATTATGGATATAAAATGTATGCCAAAAGATGATTCTAACTGTAAACTTTCTGAGATATGATAGTTCTGCCTTATAATGACTATGAAATATATTGTAATGTATGCCAAAAGACGATTATGACTGCAAACTTTCTGCGATATGATGGTTCTACTTTTTAATTATTATGGTTATGAAATTTATGCCTAAAGATGGCTTACAAGATTATGTTAGTTTAGTAGAATGTATGATAAATGAATGTTTGACAAACGACTTTCTAAAAAACACTGTATTTATATTGCAATCATAACTCTTTTTGATTACTCTGTTCACAGTGCTATGGTCCATTGTGTAAAGCTGCAGTACGTAATTATACATAATTATTATTTACCTACATAATTATTCGTTATTTTGATTAAATAGGGTGTCTGGTAATTTGTGCGACTTACAAGAGGGGTGATAGCTTGGGTCTATCTATAGAGCACAACACCACACTGCGCTCTAAAACACAGAATACTGACGTTGCTCAAAAAACCAAAATAACCACTACGCGGAGCCCTTTTTTTTAAGTTTGCGTTCCGGAGCAGCGGTAACCCTTTCGGACAATCCCGCTGACCCGGCAGGCTTCGGCCGTCCGCAGGCCCGCGCCTACGGTGGCCGGGAGTCGTCACGCGGCTCCTGACGCCCGCAGCGTCACCCGCGGCGGCTGGGACGTGAGGCTCTGTCCCTCAACCATCCCGCCACCTCCTTCGCTATGTATGAACACTACGCGGAGCCCTGACACAGCCAGAAGGCGTCGCCGCAGACCGCGTAGATGATGGCAGGACGAACTGGACAAAACAAATGACCAGTGATCCACTTTAGCCCTGGATCGAAAGAGCTGGAACTCATGGGAGAAGCAGGCTAACATAACAGTAAACATTATATTTTACCTTGTTTATACTTAAAAACAATGTGTATCAAAGAAGCTCATTATTTTCTTGTTAAGTTTTGCAATAGGCTTAACAAAATTTATTGATAAGTATCTAATGTCGATATTTCATATCTCTGAACCAACACATAACAGAGAGGACCGTTTTTTGAAATTAATTGATATAGCCTAGCATTGCGGAGCTTTCTTTTTCTCACCACACTTACCTTTTAATTTTTTCATGAAAAAGGAAACTTTGTAATGAAAATGGACTCTAGACACAATGGATAATTCTTGGACAGCAATACCCATTGGGGCCAAAACACTGACCCAACCTAGGGTAATAGAAAACATCATGACGTTCTGGTGCTCCAGCCTATGGGCTGATAACTTGTCGCACTAGTGGCAAGCAACCTTGGTGGTTAAATAAAATAAGAGAACCTACTTCACTAGCATCCCGATGGCTCACTTAATTTACATATCTGGGCCCACGAAAGTTGCGTTAGTATTAGTTGACCATACCACATATTCAGCCCATTCGACCATACGGATGATACACGGAGTAAATGCTCCTTTTGAAGTCAACCCAGGGGGAGACCGTCGCAAGACCTCCTGTACCTGGCAACCTAGATGCCTACTTTAGAAACATCGGTACGAGATACAAGCACGTTTCACAGATGCAACTTACAGCACATTAGCTGAATCGATGTGTCATGCGCTCAAAGATATGGAATGGTCACTATGTAGAGCCATGTCATTGCAACTAACTAGGCAACGGATCGCAGCTGAACTAGGCAACGGATTTCCGAAGCCTAACTTTGCAAATTAGTTGTAGCGAGCTTAAAAACCGATTGAAAATATTTTGTGGAATCCCCTCACAAAACGCTCCTCATCTTCTTTCCTGTCTATAATGTAGTCCAACCATCTGCACATTCCAGCTGCGGTGCTATTCTGTAAAAATCTCACCGTGAAGTGAGCGTGGAGTGAGCTGTCAATAGTGTCAATTCCTAGCAAAAACAAACTCACTTCACCTAAGTTTTCACGGCCAGATTTTTACAGGATCGACCGGCTGTAAAAATCTTACCGTGAAAACGAATTTGAAGTGAGATTAAAGTAAGCTGTCAACAGTGTCAAACCCTGGCATCATGTGGGATGACAGCTCACTTTAAGCTCACATCACCTACGTTATCACGGTAATCTTTTTACAGAATAGCACGCTGGATTTGAACGACGCAAATGACAGAGGTGTCCTGGTAGCATTTACTGGTCGAAAAAAATGCGAAAAGAAGATGATATTATGCATTAGAAAAGGGTTGGAACCTACAATATACGTTTGTAGATGTAGATTGCAACACTTTATACAACATACCATGTTATGAACCTATACTATATACGTATATAATTATGTATATATACAAATACTGTATTTATACATATAATACGTGTGTAGGTACCAACACTTTTGTAATGCAAAATATCATCTTTTATTATTTAACATTTATATATCTTTACTTTTTAACAAATTTTTATAAGATTGTGTAACACCTACCTTGTACAGGACATAAACGAATTTGATTTGATTTGGTCTTTTCGCAGAATATTAGTCATCTATTTATTATTATTGTACTTGTGGGTTTTTTTACCCAAGCCATCACCCTCCGTATTAAATCGCAATGTTTACTGGATGCCTCCCTAGCACTGGTAATTTGTTAAAATTAAACTGTTATTTTCATATTTTAGTGCGACGGAATGTTGAATGTCTGCATGTCAAAAGTGAGTGCCTTTCTTAATCTGGGTTCATCCTTAACGATACCGACAGCTAGTTATTCTTTCTATCATTAATACGATGATTTTTAGTACTGGGCCTTACCTTGGAGCCGAATTGCTTGCAAGGGTGCAATCTGCGACTTATTCGCCTAAAAATAATCTGGTAAAAAAAATGTCGAGCAGTTATTTTTAAGTCTGTTGTAATGAGGAACGGGAACGGCTTGTTCCTGTCAATCGTGCAAGAATGTAGACTCCGTCACATTAATTTAAATTAATTTCAGTGCATTGGGCGTAGTTGTGAAGCACTTGTAAGGTTTTGTTTTACTATTTATCTATATTATCCCTCTTAGTACTTATTTACGAACTGCGGTCATTTTAATATTGTAATTATATTCATGTACAGTGTCGTTCATCCTCCTGTCTAACATTTGTAAGTATAAGTTTCATTGCATAATTTCTGACTTTAAATATTAACCATTTACAATATAATAATTATATTATTTCATAATATTGTTAACTCATATCGTGAAAGTTATTAACGTACAATTAACATCTTCTTCACAAAACACTGACTTTTAAAATTGTTTATCAGTTAATAAAAAATAATAATTTACTAACAACCAACCCCTGCTTCGCAAGCTAGCAATGTACTGATGTGCCGTCCTGCCCATCTTGACCATATTAAAAAAAAAATTGTAAGCCCGTTTTACAAAACTGTGATGATACCAATACTTCAAATTTTCGGAATGTAAAGAAAAATTATGTAACCTAATAACTGTGCACCCCAAACGGAAAGGAATTTGTGAAGTTTCTAACTGCTCCTAGGCTAGGTTCCGTGTTCAGCATCTTCTGATCTAACGATATACGCGGCTTTGTGGACGTACAGCTCACGTCAGGAAGCCCACGACCAAAACCATGTATCATATACATGGTTTTGGTCGTGGGCTTCCGGGATGAAACAAATCAGTGAAAACTGATTTTGATGATAAAAAAAGATTTAGTGTTACGCTGACGACTGTCACGTACAAAGACGTTGACGATATGGAGGTGTGTAGCACCGACGGTCAATAAACGCGAGTCCATATAAATCGGTACGCGGCCGAATTCAGCGCTGAACGTCTGTCGAGCACTAAATTCAGCCAACCCAAGTTTGACCAGAGTTATGTTTGATATATAGGGATGAAATAATATTATGCAGCTTTGGAGTACAGAGACCATGAATATAACATGGAGTGGATTAAAGCAATAGCTGATTACGCTAAAAAAACAGATACAAAGCACAGACATGAGAGATCCAGAGAAGTACAGGGAAAACCAGTTTCTGAGGATTGTCTGTTTACAATACTTAAAACTCTGGGAACCTTAAAAGCATCAACAACCTCTAATACTTCAAATACAGAACCAGGATCTGGCAGGATTCGGAGACTTAAAGTAATTGAAGCAGCAAAGAATTATAGTGAATTATAAGGTTTACATGTTTGAACTTGCAAAAGAATCTCTGGACATCCTTCATGAGGAAGGAGGCCTGTAAATAGATCTGTTCAAGAAAAGCCAGCACGGTGGGCTAAGAGAAATATATATCCTTAACATCCATTCTAGGATAGTCCAGCACTGCATTGAAACCATGACCAGATTTATTTGTCAGCTTTTCTGAGACGATGACTAATCCCAGGAGTAAGCCTGCCCCGTTTACTAACTATAAAGAGTTCAGAATAGGTTCTAGAGAACATTCAAATGTAATGAAACTCTGCACTAGTGATGATGCAAAGAAATGGAACCAGGGTCAATATGCTGCAAACTTTGCCTTGTCATTGTGTAGACTCATGCCAACTGAATAACACCAATTAATTAGATCCATATGTTTCTTATGGCACACAAGGAAGATTTTAATAGATGATTCACTGCTAAGGGTTTTCAAGAAAAATCCAGACTTAGAACTCAGGGATGCAAATCTAGATCGAATGTCAAAAATTTATATGAATAGAGCTGTGCCTACCACATGGATGTCGGTTGGTTCCAGATATATAACCCTCTGTGTCTGTGTGGTGCCGGACTTAAAGAATACCACAACCCCATACTTCCCGTGGGTGTCGTAAAAGGCGACTAAGGGGCGTACCGGAGAATGGGCAGCAGCGTTCTCTATGCATTCCACCACCATACCATACTGCGATAGCCAACCCGCCTGCCAAGCGTGCCGATTATGGCAAACCCCCCTTTTGGGGGAGGCCTATGTCCAGCAGTGGACGTTCTTTGGCTGAAATGATGATGATGATGATATAACCCTCAGGATAGGAATGATGCAGTATTCCCTATACTGCATTATGTTTCCTCCTTGCTACACACTGCTCATAATGAATTTCTGAAGAGTCTTTTCTTGATAGGTGTTGGCGACAGATCTGGTAACCCGGTTGCTAGGGGCTTATTATTGTTGGTTGGCTAGCGACCGGGCGGCTTGCGTGTTTTTTATCTTTTGTGATCTTTATTATACCCAATTGCACCTTATCTGGCTTTAATTTGGTGCCTAAATGGGTAATAAATGCAATCTTCAAAACCAGAAGTTCGTACTAAGACTTAGATGTGTCTAACTTAGATAGATTCATTACTCCAGAGATAATTTTGTTTTGCGTTCAAAGCAAAAAGTGGTAGGCTATCAGGGATCTAAACAAGTGAAAAGAATACTATGAATACTCCAGAACTGTTGGAATTTAATTCCAACTTGTTGTTTATGAACTATAGACACAATCCTTACTTCAAACATGTCCTAGCAAGTGTAGCAGTTTCAGGCCAATCCATTCTGGTTATATATAGCGGGAAATGTACAATGGAATAACGAACATTATAGAGTATGGAGGCTCCATGTTACCGGCTTATTATTTGCATGATCAGCTCAGGTCTACTCCTCCATCATTAATTATCTCATATCCATCATTAAGTCATCTAATTGACAATCACTATGCATAAAAAACTAAAGAAATTCAAGATGCCATCTCTTGAATATTTTTTGTGAATTAGGAGGATGGGATTTAATCCACGGGAATTTGTGCAAAAAAACTACATTAGGAGACTGACTACTTCCTCCTATTTGAAGCTAATAAAAGAGCTCAGAAAATGTAAGATATAGAGAGAAAGGTTTCGAATTAGGAATTCTTAACCAAACGCCAGATATCTGAGATCAAACTGGCCAGCTCGACTAAACGCCAACTTCTCTACGCGTTAATTTTTTCCATGGAAATATAACTTTCGTTTTTTTCTCTAAATCAGATCGACATAATTTATCAACTTGTACTCTTGCTTCCCCATTTTAAATTACCTATCCTACTTTTAGTTTTGACAGTTTATGTACCACATACTCGTACCGGCATTATTATTACATTTTAGGTACTTACATACCCTTATTTCATACCCTCGTGAAAAGTCGGAAACATGTGGCGCCATTGGCGTGTGACGGTAGCCCAAGAAGCAAGCTTGTTACTTTCTCACTTTGAATATGTAAATATAGTAATAATAATATAGTCACGAGCACTAATATGTCAACATGTGGCAACTTTAAATTGCGATTTTTTCACGAAGTAACAAATGCAAGGTTGAAATACGACACTTTACATAAACCTATGGTTTCGAAAATACTATGTTCCTAATAATATACAATTTCATTAAAAAATAAAGGAGAAAATCGCTATTTAATAAAGCCAAGTGTATACATACTTATGCTCGTGACTGTACCTACTTTGTAGCCTCGTTATATTTCAGGGCATGGGTGTTGTTGCTACTTCGAGTGTAAGTCTAAAATTAGTACCAAGACAACCAATTTAAAAAATAATAAGATTCCATTATTTCTCGCTATCATGTAAACACCGAATTCTCACCAATACGAATAATAATCACACTTAGGGGTGAAAAAGGTAACAAAATGGATAATTTAAAGGAATATTAATTAAATTGAAACCTGTAAATGAATCATACGCTCCACGTCACAACGTTCAATTGTTATTTCAAAACTAAAAATCTAAGGTCTATGTTTTTGCGTTCCCATTATTTATGATTAAATTCATAATTACTGTTCATTGCAGTGTTTAGGACATCTATGTTTTGCGAATGTAAGTATTCGATTTTTTTAAGTATTTGTGATTTTGTCGGATCTATGGCCCCCACTCAGCGAGATGATTTTATAACGGCTAGTTGCTAATGATACGAGTTGTAGATCGGAGGTTCAAACCCAGACAGGCGTGTTACTTTGTGTAAATTATTTCATCACCACTGCTCTCAAAACGGTGAAGGAAAACATCGTGAGGAAACCGGCATGTCCTGGAACCAAAAATTCGAAGACATGTGACATCTAACCCGACCTGGGCCCGCGTGGTGGATTACGGCCCACTCCCTCTCGCAGAGAGGAGGCCTGTATCCCAGCAGTGGGAACATTATAGGCTGATTATGAGTTGCTAATGGCTACAATATAAAGATTAAAAAGATTCAAATGAAAGAAAAGTACAATAAATGTTCTTGTTCATGTTAGCAAGTTGTATAATAATAACGATACCAGCCTATTACTGTCCCACTGCAAGGCAAACGCCTCTTCTCAAACAGAGAAGGCATTGATCATCACCATGCTTGCGGGTTGGCAATTTCAAACTTATATTAATTACTAGCTGCGCCCCGTGGTTTCACCCGCATAAGTTTCGATCCCGCCAAGTCAAAGGGTATTTAGCCCATACAGCATCTAGGAGTCATTAAAGCGCATCACCACACAGAGCGCGTGAGCGGGTCGGGTCGTGTTTCTCGCGTGAGAGGCGATGTTCGTTTTCTTCAAACACAGCGTGTCTATGGCGGGGGTGAATGGCGGGTGCCTACAGGCAGCGGTGGTGTGCGTGTGGGAACTGCTAGTTCCATTCATTCATTATACACAGATAATACCTTCACTCCACTGATATCGCATAATACTCATAATTAGGGCTCACAAACAGATAACATTGACAAATATTTATGTTGACAATACGAGGTTTTGACGTAACGTATATTTTGACGATACGCTCCATTGGCCAAACGTACACTTTGACCAAACACACCCTTGACCGACCGCCCCAAATGTTCCTTCCCGCGACTCAAACTATCTCTATACAAAATTTCATCTAAATCGGTTCAGCGGTTTAAGCGTGAAGAGGTAACAGGCAGACACACTTTCGCATTTATAATATTAGTATGGATAAGTCCAGGTTTCCTCGCTATGTTTTCCTTCACCGATGTCCAAGATAAACTTAGATAGTACATATAAAATGAAAAAGTCACATTGGACCTTTACAAAAAATTACTCGATTTCGCAATAGACTTTTCACTCAATATTGTTAATGCATAAAATATATACTGTCTGTGTGGTGCCAGACTTAAAGAATACCACCACCCCTTACTTCCCGTGGGTGTCGTAAAAGGCGACTAAGGATCGTACCGGAGAATGGGCAGCAGCGTTCTCTATGTATTCCACCATCATATCATACTGCGATCGCCAACCCGCCTGCCAAGCGTGGCGATTATGGCAAACCCTCCCAAAATTGGGGGAGGCCTATGTCCAGCAGTGGACGTCTATCGGCTGAAACGACGATAAAATATATAATTCCAGGTGAGAAACCCTCACTAAGATTTTTTTGCAGATAGTCTAATTTTCCTTGGCTATTATTATTTTGTAACTTGGGTATGATCTAGTTATTTGCAGTGAATTCAGTGAGGCAAAGTAATCTCTACCCCACTGAATTATTGTTGGCCAAATTCATTACAACGTCGAAAATTCGAAATAAGTAATAACTATTACAAAATACCGTTTTTCAGTGCACGGGTGATGGGTGTATATCATTGGTAATTATTATATTAAGGCTGCGCCGACCGCACAGTGGCGCCCTCATCGTTTGTTTGGTTATTTCTTTTATTTTACAATGAAAATGCAGAAAATAATCACGTTAAGTTGTACTCCACAAGATTTATACGTTAATATTATTATATACGGTAATTTTAGATTGTTTAGTTTGATTATTATCACTAAAACGGAAAAAAGTGGCCACTATTTTCCGTTTTAGTGATTATAATACAACTTAACGTGCTTATTTTCTGCATTTTCATTGTAAAATAAAAGAAATAACCAAACAAACGATGAGGGCGCCACTGTGCGGTCGGCGCAGCCTTAAAGATAAACAGGATTTGAGCTCTATTTTTACAAATTTTATGTACAATAATTAAAGAACATACGTAAGTACGTGAGGGGCTTGTAGCTAAGTAATAACAGCCGCACGGGTCGATCGATCAGTTTTAGCTTCGCTTGCCGCGGTTGTTTCGTGGATGGGTGACCATCTTCACATACCAAGACCCCTCCGTGCCTCGGAAAGCACGTTAAGCGTTGCACAGCGTTCCGTTTGATCAAAAAAAATCCCTCTGCTGTTTATTGTATATATCGATCAAGGGATGCATTCAAAATGCACGAGTAAAACACCCACGTGTCAATTTCAAATACTTTTTTTAATGATGAACTTAGGTGAAAATTTTGAAATTTTTTAAAATAAATTCTGAAAACGTAACTGTCCAACATATTTATTTTATATAAATATAGTCTGATAAAGCATCTTTGGGCGCATATTGTCCAATTTTTATTTTTGAAAAATCACCTCCGGATACCGAGTAATAATTTTTTTTCAGATTTTCAGATTTTCGTTTTTATTTTTTCTCTCTCTAAAAACTCAAAAGTGCGACTCGTCACTAGCATAGAAATATTGCTCGTAATAAGGCATATCACTCATAAAAAAAACCACGTTGCACTATTGCGGTTTTTAGAAGGAATTCAATTTCAAAACACAGTGTTAGGGTTGTCACTGAATTTGACCTTAATTAATTTTATTTTGTTTTGAATTATATTTTTTGCTATATTACAATAGTTTATGTCATTTAGGCATAAAGAAAAGGTCTTTACCTTTTCTTTTAGTTTTATTTATACTATTGATAAGCACGCGTTTGGGCACTATTTTTTTTTCGATGAAGGAACACACGTAGCGTGGGAAGAGGTCCACCCTCGTTAGGCTTATGCTAAAACCCCGCGCTAATACATGTGAATTGGAGAAACGGGGGTGAGGCACCATGGAGCAGTTACAGACCCATGGCTCCACTTCGCCTCAGCAGGGGCTTACCCAGCCTGCTAAGGGATGACATTGCAATTAGTGGTGAAATAATCCAGAAAAAAATTGTGCAAGGATTAAATTCTGCGAAGTTTTTTTCAATTCTTGTTGACGAAACTACTGATGTTTCACGACAAGAACAGATGTCCATTTGTTTGTAACAGTTGAGAATACAAAAGGTAGATATTTAGCCAATGCAATTTTATCTGAATTAAAATCTTTGGGAGTAGATTGCGAATATTTAGTCGGACAAGGATATGATGGAGCCTCTTCGATGAAAGGAAGTTTTAATGGTGTGCAGGCGGTAATTCGTGAGTTACATCCAGAAGCCTTATACGTTCATTGCAGCTCACATTCATTGAATTTAGCTCTGGGTCATTCTTGCCAGGTTCAGCCTATTCGAAATACAATTGGAACTATAAAATCTGTGGGAAAATTTATCAAGGACTCGGCAAAACGAACCAAGTGTTTAAAAGATAATATCGAAAAAAACTTCCCTGAAACACAATGGAAAAACCTTACGGCAATGTGCGAGACCCGCTGGGTAGAAAATCATGATGGGTTGTTAAGTTCTAAAGAAATTTATAAAGCTATTGTTGATACACTAGACGACTTAACTGACACTGACATGGATTCTGAAACATCGTCAAAGGCTAATTCTTTTCTAAAATCAGTCATTTCAAGTGATTTTGTTATAAGCTTATGTTGCTTAGGAATGTTGTTCCAGTACACACTGACTATGCAAAATACTTCAATCCCCCTTATGCGATTTGGCAGCAGCTTTACAACATGTCGATTTAATTATAAAGACTATTGAAGATGTTCGTCAAAATATTGATTCAAAATTTGCTGAACTTTTCAAGAATGCACAGAATTTGCTCAGTACTGTAAACGAGGAAATAAAAATTCCGCGAATAACGTCACGCCAAGAGCATAGGGCAAACGACAACATAAAAGATCCTGAAACTTTTTTCAGAATTACTATAATGATTCCACTTTTGGATGACTTCATTGATCAGCTTCAGTCGAGATTCCAAAATCATAAAGCCACGTTATCATCTCTCAACATTTTAATTCCGTCTGTGTGATCTTTCCTTGAGAATTTTGATTAATTGGTTCTTTGCAAGAACCAATTAATCAAAATGGCCCAAACCAATTGGGAGCACAGAATCCACAGCTACTACTGTAGTTGCATTGTTGGCATTATGACAATTATTTGGTATATGGGTTGGGCTCGGCATCAAGAAAATATAACAGCGCCTGCCACTTTCCTTGATAATGTTTTAGTGAGAGATGAAATTGAAAATGAAGAACGCTAATAAAAAACAAAAATATTTATTGTTTTATTCCATACAACTAACTCGATAAGTCTATTTATTCCAATGTTATTGGTAGATATTACTGGAAAGATGACTTCCAGGCTTTAATTGATTCGAGTGCCGCTTGGGCTCCAGGGCCCGATAACAATAGGAAATGCTTTTGAATTCCATGAATTGGGCTACTCAGTACCTATTGAATCTCAAATTCAACTTCCACCCCTTATGCACATCACAATAAAGGCAGAGTAAGCATAAAAAGGGTGTTTTATGTAAGTATTTGATGTTTCTTGGCCTAATGTTTTATTTATTTCAAGAAATCAAGATGAAGTCAATAAAAGGCTTTATTTAAATGCGACTTCTATTCACTGAAACTTGATGATCTGGCTTATGTTAAGCTTGCTTGAAACCCTTGTATGTCGACGCTAAGGAACTCCTTTATTTATCGAGTTTGTTAATCGCTCTGATAGACTTCTAACACTGCTTCTAATATTACGTACTGGTCATCAACATTCACAGCTTGTATTCAGCTACTTTTGGGTATTAGCATCCTTTCTTATGTTAGGTAGGTACATAACGTTGCCTAACGATAATCGAATAGGCAATGAGAGTTATTATTTAATTTAGATTGAATTATAATATAAAAATATTTGAAATGAAACAAAAACAACAGCAGCTGAAGCCGACAGCAGACAACTGTCAAACTGTCAACTTCACATAGTAGTAGTACTTCAACTTGACAGTTTTTTCTTTTATTAGGTAAGGTAATGGACCAAGGTAGTATAATTGTGCCTAAAATGGCGAGCTTTTTATTACGATAAAAGTTATTTTATTCTCGTCCCCGGGTAACCATAAGAAAAATATTTAAATGCAACATTATTCAGTGTAATCTAGTGTATTTTATGCCACTAAGTGTACCTCGGTACTTCGTTTGGGCAGATTGTGGTGACATCCTTTCGACGACAAACAAATGTCAAAAACTTGTCAAAATGTAGGGAAATTAGAGGTATTTTTGACAGATTGAGACCGTGAACGTTCTTAAAATTACGAGAATCGCCCCTCTGACGTTTGAAAAATCAGCGCCATATGACGTCCATTAACTAGGCAGTTATAAAGAAAAATGTGAGCGATGTCAACACCTCGGAATTACATTTTCACAATATTTTTTTTTTCAACAGTGCGAAGGTGCAGATTGTTCATCTGAGGTAAATAATAATTGTAGACACTTCAACACTTTACTACGAAAACATTACATAAACCAAATTATATTACGACCAAACACTGTGAAGGATGTCGTAGACCGGATGAATCCATCATCATCATCAGCCTTTAGCAGTCCACTGCTGGACATAGGCCTCTCCTATTGCACGCCATTCAACTCGACTTTCGGCAACTCTCATCCAGCTGCTCCAGCCATCCTGCGAAGATCGTTGCTCCACCTAGCCTGGTAGCGTCCCATCTTAGGTTTACCGATTTGCGGCCTCCACTCAAGAACACGTTACCCCAACGGTCATCAGTTCTACGGCTAATATGGCCGGCCCATTGCCACTTCCTGCTTCCCAAATGCTGCCCAGCCCAGCTGAATTCTTCTGTTAAGCCTCCCTTTAAAAGTTGTTCTTACCAAACTGCAAAGTTTGCCCGAGGTAAAAGTATTCTTGAACAACCTTGAGAGCACCGCCATTGACAGCAATCGGTCCCGGGGTACAACGTGTTCGTTGAACATAACCTAGGTTTTGCCCAAGTTCATCCGGAGACCAATGCCTACAGAAGAATCAGCTAGGCCGTCCAGCATCTGCTGCAAGTCCTGCACCATAAATCTATACACATGCCCAATAATAATATAATCATCTCGCCAAGGGCTTTTTTAAAACATCCCCATGTATGATCAGCCATTATTTATAGTTTAGAAGAAAACTAAACTCAATGTTTGCGACAAGTTTGACAAACCCATTTAGCGTTACTGCTTAATAATTTAATAAAGAGAGTTTGGCAAAGACTGCCCCGTAGGTTTCAGAACTTATAGGCTTGCCAAGCCTACCACAATGTCCCTTTACGATTCGACTGACTAAGGGAAATCGAATCCCAAAATTATAGAGAGAAAATGAAACAGACCACCAGATCTGGAATATAAAAGAACAATGCAATCCATTCATTGTGTTTTAACAGCTAATTAAGCGCTGTATTTTGCTGCATTAAATAAAAGTTTCATATTTCTATCTAATTCCATAATAGAGGAAGCATTTTGGGACTATAGAGGAAGCATTTTAGGACTATAGAGGAAGCATTTTGGGACTACTGGTTGATTGGACTAAAGCAACATCTATTTTCTACCTATCATTCCAATTAGAAATTTTAGCTGAATTGAATGATTACTTTTTTAATATAGTGTCACGCAAAAGGTTGCCAATCACATGTGAGTATAATATCTTCTAAGCTTTTGTAATATAATAATAATAAGATGTAATGTTAGAGATTTTAGTAAGATAGTTAAACTTTTGACCGCCACAGTCATGTATAGCCTGGAAGAGATCGCAGAAAGCGATCTGTTTTTGTTATATTTTTTGTGGTGCACAATAAAGTATAAATAAGTAACGTGACTGAAAGCATCTCGTGCTCACTGGAGAGAGCTTTAAGAAGTTTACAACTCACATGCAATAACCATAGTACAAGGTGGCGCAAAAGAAATCACCCTACCGGAAGTTGCTATAACTTTTGCAAATGACGACAAAAGTCAATTCTACTTTGACATTTGTGAAGTAAACAGATACAAAACACTCGTCAACAAGACATGAATCGCACTCATAAAGAACGCGGAATAAATGTTAAGGTCGTCTAATATCTCTGTTTTGGGGATTTGCACCGACCGGCAAGATCGCCTGATTTAACCGTTCCAGACTTCTTTTTGTGGGGTTTTTTTAAGTCACGAGTCTATGTCGTCAACAAGCCTCAGACTAGTCCCTCAAAAAGAATGCGAAGACCGATCGCCGGAAGTTCTGGCAATAGTGATGAAAAATGCCATAAATCGGGCCCGAAAGGTCATCAATTCTCGCGGCGGCCACTTAGACAATATCATTTTCTCGGCTTAATGAAATAAAAATTAAGACATCAAGTCAACATTAAACATAATCCAAAAGAAATTACGGTCAAAGAACATCGGGTGATAACTTTTGCGCCACCTTGTACATACATAAAACACTCGTCACTATCACGTAGGGGCAAGTGCTGTACCTATGGACGCTTCTACCTGTGGACACAATCGATTCCGACAAAATTAGCAACCCTAAAATTCTAATTAGAACACGTCCGTAAAGTTTTGCTATGGTTCACAGTTTTGACGTATCGCCATCTTTGTCATCTGTGTGGTTGTGTTTATGCCGGCTATGATTTTTTTTTTGCGCCAAAAAGTAAGTTATTTTGCTTAACTTAAATGAGTTTTTCCGTAAAAGTACCTACGATATCGGTTTGATCGTGTTTGCAATTAATGATCTATGTATTTTATTGTTTAGTTATTGCTTTTTCCCTGTCTATAAGTCTGTTTTATCCTCAATGTTAGATCAGTTTTATTTTTTATGTTTGAATTTGTACCTATGGACAAAAATATGAGTGTACCTGTGGACTGTCCACAGGTACAAAAGTGTCATAACGTTTACTTGCAAAATCTGATCAGCAGTTTTGTTTATTTTTTTCAGTGCCTCGCAGTTAACACCCCGTCGTTATTGCGTCGGGGGTTAAAAACCGGTTCAAAATCAAAAAATCTAAATCAAAATATGTATTTTATTTCACATAAGCCTACCTACATGGGCACTTATGAAACGTCAGAAGCTAGGTGCACGGTTCCAATTGGTCGTTTCCTATGGAGAAGAACAGGCAAGAAACTCCACGGTTACTCTTAAATAATTGGCTTTTACAATGTTTTCAAATTACAGTAGGTATGGAAGGACAGCATAGGCCTGTTAACAAGTACTAGGTACTTGTAATAAAAAAAAATCTACAGATCTAAAGTCAGAAAAGGTTTAAAAAGAAAGGGAATATGCGCCGATACACTCACAGCAGCCAATGATGATGATAGCGACGACGATCATATTCAAGACTTGTTTGAAGAGTAGCGTAAGCATACAAAAATAGAGAGAAATAATAAGAATATACTTATTTACGTATGTTTGAAGTTGTTTTTAGAAGTTTACAATTGTTTTTTTTTTCTTTTTTATTGTGTTACTAATGTGAACCGTCCCTAGGCACAACACCGTCCCCAGGTACAATTTTACTGTACATAGGTACAATCGTCAGTCGAACCTGTGGACAAATATGGTGTTTTAAAAAAAATTTGATTATTTTCGTAAGTTTATATGATAATGAGACTAGAATTTTAGTTTAAGAAAGGCTGGTTATCCCTTAAGACATGTTAAAAATAAAAGAAACTTAACTAATTCAGATATAAAAAATGTTTTATTCCAAATTCTGGAAAGTGTCCACATGTTCCGCACTTGCCCTTACTAGGTGGTCAGTTAAAGCAAGCCATTCCTGCCCTTAAGGTTATGGGAGGCCTCAGGATCACCATCATCTCGTGGTCAGGACTTCTTAGTCATGAGGTTCTGATGTATTTATCAGCTTCCCGTTGACGTTGTTGATGACCGCTTCTTTAATTTTTTTTTGCGCTTTCAAATAATGATTAAGTTAATTAGGAAAATAAGAACACCGTCGGGGTCCATAAACGTTTGAAAATTTCAACATTTTACCACCACTACTACTAATTAGATTACTAAGTTGCTCTCAATTTAATTTATTGTCGTCTACACATTATATAAAAACCCAGCCATATTACGAAGGTGGGTAAGGTTTTTATGTACTCGTTTTAAGCTAGCAAGTACGCATATATTAACTACTTATTACAGTAACTATTCTGAAACTTATACGCAGGTCGCGGCTCTAGAATCTTGGAACTTATAAGTAAAATGTAATTTTTTAATATCATTTCATTTTTAGTGTGCAGGTGTCGGTTGTAAATCTGCGGTAAGATTATTTTCAAATCAGAATTCTTGTTGCGTGTATTGTTGTATGACACTAGAGAAAGTTTATCTGTAAGTGGCCGACACCTAAAGTAAAACACCAGTCACTAATTGGCTTTTTTTAAACGTTTTCAGTGTTACGGGCGGTTTTGTAAACGTTCTACCGCGTGATTTCAATTTACCAAGAATGAAGACTACCGGCGACGGAAGAGAACATTTTAAATTAACAACTTTATTTAAAAGTTTTTCGACAAGAACTAAATTGGTTTATCCATGATGTAAAATAATTAACCCATTTAAATACACTCAGCGACAATAAAATTGCCCCTCGACCTGAACTCCAATTTGCAAAAAAACTAAGAGCGCCTCTTAGTGTATTGAAGGTGAACATACTAGATATTTAAATCAAGTTACTTTTATTGCAATAAACATAATCACAATTCCTTATAGAATTCATTTGTCACAATTTAATGTGTTATAAAAACAATATAATAGTAATTTCAGACTATCGATCGGTACAATTTTGTTTTACTCATGCAACCTTAGTGCTTGGCCAAACTGACAGCGCGGGGCGGAGAGCGGCGCGGGTGAGGGAACGCGCGCGATCTGCCTGTGCGCAGTCGAGCGCGGCTGCTTTATGCGTGTTGTCGTGTCCAGTGTTTGTCAAAATATAATATGGATGAAGACTTATTTTTACTAGAAAAAAGCTAGAACTAGTTTCAGACCTTCGGTCCCCGCGCAGGCCTCCGCGCACCCACTGCGGCCGATCGTATGAACGAGGTATGGCGTGAGTTGCCCGCGCCGCTCACCGCACCCGATTGCCCACTATCGATACTCAAACGAAGTTCCTATGTTTGAGTACGCCGCGCCGAGACCGCCCCGCGCCATGTGCCAGTCTGACCAAGCACATAGTCTAACAGGTTCTCGGTCCAGCGGTCCAGGCTACATAACCGGAAAATACTCAGTTATCTCCGGACTAAAATATGTACCTATTATTTGATTAAAGGAAAACTTTTGAATCTTGCTAAAGACACTAATTTGGTTAGTAGTCGCCAATAGACAAAAAGCCCATTCTTCTTTAAGGATGATTCAGAAGCTACCTTGAAAAAACGAAATTCAGCGGTGCAGTAGACTCCATTGGCACCATCAAAGCTTTTTTCGAAATAGTCCATAGAGCTCTAGTAGAGATACTTCTATTATTAGTCAAACTATATTTTTATTAACACTCGCCCAAGAAGAATACTGTACTTTTGGAGGTAATAAAAACTTATTCGATTTCGAGTAAATAGGTTACTGAAATGTAGGGATGTGAAAAAATAATCTATTTACCTACCTACATAATTATTACAAAACATCGATTAATAAAAAATCGACGTTTTATTCACTGCCTATTTTTTCCATCTGAAACGGTTTCAACACAGCTTTTTAGTCAGGAGCGCGAACCCGCAAAGAGCCGCGAAGCGAACCACAGTGGTTCGCTTCGCGACACATCAGGAACATTTGACAACATTCAGGAAAACCCCGAACTTGCACCTAGTCCACCGTCCACATATTCGACCGTTGATGATGTCGATAGTGGCGACATTTGGGAAATCCATAAACAACTGTTGGCGGAGACCACGACGGCCAGACAGAGTCACATTATAACCTCTGAAGAGAGGGAGGTCTAGCCTCTACATATAGATTTAAAAGAGGATGCCTTGGAGATTTGGAGGAGCTACGAAGGAGCTTATCCCAAACTATCCCAGTTACCGTGTAAACCTTCTGGTGCCGGCAGGGCTACTTCGGCTCTAGCGGAAAGATTATTTTTGAAAGCTGGCGCCATACTAACAAAGATTAGGAGCCGAATACTTTCTAAGCGTTTATGCGTGATGAATTTATTAATTCGACACCGCCAGAAGTCTCAGAGGCAGCGAAAAAGGCTACTCTAAGCCTCTTACCCGAAATATCGACCTATAGATACAAGCGTATAAAAATTTCATCTTATGGAAAACAAGCAAAGATGCAAATTCATTTTCAGAAACTGTGTTTTTAGCCTATTACATGGAACTTTCTCAAAAATATAAGTCAAGCTCATTGTGGTGCTACTATTCAATGCTTAAAAGCACTGTGAAAACAAAACATGGTATTGATATCAAGTCATACTCAAACTTGCTGGCATTTCTAAAAAGACGCACATGTGGCCATGTGAGTAAAAAGTCGAAATTATTTTCGGCTGACAATGTCAAGAAGTTCCTAAAAGAAGCTCCGGATTGCCGATATTTGGCAACAATGGTCAGTTGAAACTAAATTATTGTTATTAGCTTCTTTCACTTTCGTATTTCTTTACAATATATGTAGGTGTTTCGTACGCTGTTTTTATAAGACGGACAAAGTTTATAAGACTGTTCCAAAAACTCGCTTGTTTTGGGTATCAGTTCCCGAGTGATCGAGTTTGTTGATAGTTCTATCGGTAGTACCATTGAGGTCTAAAACAATTTGAATGACGAGGGTGGATTTGCTAGGTACCAGAAAAGTACGTTTATACTTTTCTTCTACCCAAATCTTACATACCTATTGTAATAGCCTCCCGACCGATTTCGATCACCGGGGAGAGATCAGGCGCAGGACCAACTGCTTTACGTGCTTGCTTTCCGAGGCACGGGGGTATTAAACCCCCAACTTTTAAATTCCGGACAGCTACTAAGAAATTCCTAATGGAAATCGAAATAACATTTTGTCCGACCCGTGAATCGAACTCAGGACCCCACGCTTGGCAGTCACGCTTGCAACCATGAGACCAACGGGGCAGTTACCTACCTACCTAGTGTATATTCCTATGCTTTCATAAAGATTTATGAATATTTACTTTTTTATACCCAACTTTCAGACCTATGCTGAAGACTTGTAGAATGTTAGCTATAACACTTCAGCCACTCAGCATCAACAACCAGATATTTACAACTCAAGCAATTAAGAAGGATTTCTAGCTGAATCTCTTGCAAAGTATTTTCGTCAGTTTTTTAAACGCACTTTGGTACATGTGTAACTTGCACATGTAACAGTTCGTTTATTCATGTTTTTTTATTTTATTTTAGTTAGGATTTAACAAAACAAATTGGCGGTTCCTTGAGAAGTAATAACATAACGGAGCCTGAGTTGCAAAATGACAACAATTTTGCACGCGAACAGTACGTACTCGTATTTTGTGAAACTTTCTTTCTACGATGTAGGATGTATTCTACTAACAGTGGCGTAACAATAGGTTGCCTGACGGAAAAAATGCAACAGGCCACCAGCCGAAGGCCTTGCCCCGAGAGGGCCACGTGCACAGGACGATTCTAACATAAGTATAGAAATGCATTTTTTTTAAACTGTGCAACAAAGGACATCATTAAGGTTTCGAATATTTTGTACCAAAAAATTATTAAAAGAAAAGGAAAAAAAAGAAAAGAATTATTGAAGTAAGTGATTCATTATAATTAAGTTACCGGCACGGATCTTGAGCGCTCGGCGGTAGAGTGGGGATCGCTTTGCGCATCGTATACTTATGGCAAAATAAAACATAATGTTGCGCGCCACAATTAATGCCTGGTACATGGTGACAGTAGTTACCACTAGCGCCATCTAGTATCGAGTAGCGGAACTAGTAGTCCAGACCCTTCTAGAAATTTCGATGCTAGAACTTTCTAGAACTTTCCCGAACTATCGACATTTGGTCAGTCGGGACTGACATGTACTCGAACATTCTAGATGTTTCTACAATGGAAGGTTCTAGGTTTCTCTCTTTGGCGCTATATAAGGCCGAGACGCGCCACGACCGACACACTTATTCATTCGCCGCTCGACGCTCGCCGTAAACGGACGTGCCGCTCTCCGCCCGCTGAGTCACCGCTTTCGCCGCCCGGCCTCGTTACGCTTGCCTTAACGATCTCCGTAGTCTCCGACTACGACCCGTTTTATTTCGATAGTGCCTTTTTCAAGGCGCTGTTGTTAGAGTATTTCGACAGAAACCTGTCAAAAACGTTTTCGTCGTTTGTTGTGGCCCCTTCAGGCCCTCCAATTGGAGTCAATTGGAGTCGGGAGCTAGAATCTTGGCCTTGGGGGGTTTCCTAGTCAAGCCTAGCTTCGTTACTAATCTCGCATTCGTCCACAGCTTTGCACCTAGTACGGTTGGGTGTGTCAACCCCTTCGTACTAGGACCGGTCTGGGTGTCTCTACACCCATTTCACTAGACCGGTTAGGAACCCGTTCGCGCAATAAGATTAGCGACGGGATACAAGCTTAGGGCTCACCTTAGGTATTCACCTCCCTGTCTTCACCCGGCAGGGAGGGTAGGATCCACACACCCCCGGGCCCTCCCACCCGGGGCTAGGTTGTTGTTAGGTTTATTAGGATTTTCACGCCCCTATGCGTAGTCCTTTTCCCGGACCCTCGCCCCCGTTTTAAACCACCATGACGGACGCTATGTTGTTAGCCTTCGTCAAGGAGGTTCTACTTAAGGATCCGGCTTTCTGTGCTCAGTACGGAAGCCTCCTGCTGAAATTTCAGCGGTCTCCCCCGTCCCATCATGACCCACTCGCTGACTTCAGCGACGCTCTGGAGAGCCCTTTGTCGCCACCTATGGCCGACAAAGGGATCTCTCCCATTATACCTTCTTATCCCTCAGTAGGGATCAATCTGGAAATCCCGGAGCAATTGTCCGTCCCGACAATTGCTCCCCCTCTGACTGAGGTCGCCACAGCCCCCATTTCGGCACCTTCTGTGCCAGCCGCTGTTGTCCCTGTGACAACTAGCGCACCCAAATCCAAACCCGAGGCTATGGATACGTCCGTACCTCAGCCCGACCCCGAAGAAGCCCTCTCAGCCTCTTCCTCCTCCGAAGACGACTTTGAAGTCGTCGGAAAGGGAGGCAAGAGGAAGAAGGGCAAATCCTCTCACGCCAACAAGGCTAAAAAGCCTGTCGCGGCTCCCGCCGCATCTCCCGCCGCAACCCCCGCCGCTTCGCAGGCAGTCCCTGCTTCTTGCCCGCCCGCTTCTGAGAAAAAGAAGCAACGTCCCCCACCCCCGATCTATATTCAGGATAAGTCCAAATGGACTGAAATCTCTTAACTGTGTGTTGATCGCAAGATCAACTACACAAATGCCCGCTCAACCCAGCAGGGCATTAAAGTCAAAGTTCCCTCGTCCTCGGACTACAGGGAATTCACTCGCCTTCTGCAGGTAGGGAACTATTCGTTCCATACCTACTCCCTCCCAGAGGAAATCCCTACCCGCGTTGTCATCAGACACGCAAAAGAGATCTCCACCGAGGAGATCAAGGATGACCTTATCTCCCAAGGCATCCCCGTCTCCGCTGTGCACCGCTTGCACAGAGCCAGAAAAGGACCAGTCTACGACATGGTCCTGGTCGTTTGCGACCCCACTGACGGTCATCACCCGATTTTCAAGGTGAAGTCAGTCTGCTCCCTATCGGGCATCTCCATCGAGAAGCCCCGCAAGTCCAATCTCATTGGACAATGCCACAGATGCCAATTATAAGGCCACTCCCAGTCCAACTGTTTCGCGACTCCTAGATGCGTCAAGTGTCTGGGTAATCACGGAACAGCTGACTGCTCTCGTCCCAAGGACCGCACTCTGTGCACTGAGCCACCGAGCTGCGTCCTTTGCGGCCAATCCGGGCACCCGGCTAACTACCGGGGCTGCCCCAAAGCCCCTAAAGCCTCCTCTTCTAAACTGGCCAAGTGCACAAGCGAACGCCAGCAAAGAGAGTGCCCTTCCTTGAAGGTCCCATCCTCCCAATTGCCCGATCGGCTCAGTCCCCAGAGACCCTCTCCCTGGGCTAGCCTATTTCACCAACAAGCTCCCGCAGCTTCGGTGCCTTCCCAACCCCAGCCCCCCCCCCAGCACTGATGGCAATTACCATCCCACAGCCGTCAGCAGCCCCCTCAGTTCCATCAGTCCCGTTGGCCCCAGCTGCCTCCCCGGTAGCCCAACCCACCATCATTGCCTCAGGCCCCAGTAGGTCTCCCCAAACCCCCGTCTCCGGTCCTCAGCCCAGCAGCATGGAGGTTATAATCGGTGCTTATGCATCGTTTATCGCCCCCGCTAACGCTATGGCAGCGGAAATTCAAGCCTGCAATGGCAATCCTCGGCGCATTGCCGAGATTTTCAATGCGTATCCTGAGATTACGCAAGTCCTCCAAACCCTAAAATTCTAAGTGCCCCATTATGGATCAACAAAGAATAATAGGTGTAACCAAACCCCGATCCCTCAAGTTAGGTTTCTTCAATACCAACGTCATTTCTGGACAGCGTGATAAGATCGCCACTTTCCTACGCGACCATCAGCTGGACGTCCTTTTAGTTCAGGAAACCTTCCTAAAGCCCCACCATCGCAACCCGAACATTGCCAACTATAAACTAGTTCGCAATGATAGGGCTCGATGTCACAAGGGTGGTGCCCTTATCTACTTCCGAAAGTCCCTTCATTGCTCCCCAATAGACCCTCCTCCTCTCCTCTCTCACCTGGAGGTCTCTATCTGTCGGCTTGGCATGACTGGGCACCAATCGATACTAATTATCTCTGCTTATATCCCGCCCAGAACTGGCGGTGAAGATCCCATCTCTCTCACCAACGAGTTCACCGCCCTCTTCGGTATGAGTGACTCCGTCATCATGGCGGGGGATGTTTGGCATTGAGGCCAAACATCCCGCCTGGAACAGTAACACTACCTCCACCCGAGGTAGAATCCTGTTCAACCTAGGCCCCACCCTTAACTTCGATGTCATCGCGCCGATGCACCCCACCCACTATCCTAATGATCCCACCCTGCATCCTGACGTGCTCGATGTTGCGCTGCTCAAGAATGTAAACCTCCGTTTGCAATCTATCGAGACGCAACAAGAGCTTAACTCCGACCACCGCCCGGTCACGATCCACCTAGTCCCCTATTCGGACCCCCGTGACCCCAACCAGCCCCCTCAGACCAAAATAGTCACTGACTGGGGGAAAGTAAGCGAAAAGCTGAAATCCACCACGTCACCCCACTTGGATGCCATTCCCGACCAAATTGTCTCAGTCGCAGACACGACGGGCGCGATCGCCTCGTTTACAGAACACGTTCAATCCGTATTGACGGATTGCTCACGGGAAGTTCCAGTGATGGAAGACCATCGCTGGAAATTACCGGCTGACGTACGTGATCTGATAACCGAGAAGAACGCGTCCATCCGTGCCTATGACTCTTTTCCCTGTGACGCGAACAAAGCCCACATGCGCCATTTACAGCGTGCTGTAAAGAAACGCATAACAAAGCTGCGTTCCGAGGGATGGGACAAGTTGCTCGGCGAACTGGAACCCAACCACCAAGCCTTCTTCTGGCAGCTTCAGAGGAAGCTTCGCTCCCCCGAAGAGGCCTCCGTGCCCCCTCTCGTGCACCCCGACAAGACCATAGCCTTTGACAACTCCAAAAAGGCCGAATGCCTCGCCGCCAGTTTAGAGTCCCAATGCACTCCCAGCTCCCAACAAGGTGAACGCTGAGGTCGAACGTAGAGCCTCCCTCCCGCCAGTTGAAGACCCTGATGATCCTCTGCCTCCCGTCACGTCTGACGAAGTGCAAGACATCATTAAAGGGTTCGAAACTCGTAAAGCCCCCGGTTCGGACGGTATCACCAATAAGGCGTACAAACTCCTCCCCGCCCACCTCATTCTGCTCATGACCGCCATCTTCAATGGCGCTCTGAGCAATAACATCTTCCCCCAAGCGTGGAAAGAAGCCACAGTCATCTGTATCCCAAAGCCAGGCAAGCCCAAGTCTGAGCCCTCCAGCTACCGCCCCATCAGTCTGCTCAATGTTTTCGGCAAAATCTATGAGAGGCTTATTTATAGGCGTCTCAGGGACTTTGCAAACTCACTCAGCAAAGAACCTCATCCCAAATGAGCAGTTTGGTTTTCGAACTAAACACTTGTGCATCCACCAAGTCCACCGCATCGTCGAGCACATCAGCGCTGGTTTCCAGCGCGGTGCTTCGACAGGAGCTTTGTTCTTTGACATAGCGAAAGCATTCGACAAGGTCTGGCACAATGGCTTATTATATAAGCTCTACCTCCTAGGTGTGCCAGACCGTCTCGTGCTCATCTTACGAGACTTTCTGTCGGATCGTACTTTCCGCTACCGCATCGAGGGCGCTCTCTCCCCCCCACACCCGATCCGTGCCGGTGTTCCCCAGGGTTCCGTCATATCCCCCCTCATATTCACCCTGTTCACCAGTGACATCCCCAAAAGTAAATCGGCTCAGTTGGCTCTCTTCGCCGACGACACGGCCATTTACTGTTCAGGTCACAGTCAGGACTCCATCGCCCGTAATCTCCAAACCTCCGCAAGCGCCTTAGGCGATTGGTTCCGGAAATGGAGAATCTTGGTCAACCCCGATAAGAGTCAGGCGGTACTCTTCTCGAAACCGCGCCGATTCACCCCCCCCTCCCCGCCCCGATCTCTATGTATGGCAAGCCGATCCCTTGGGGTAAGCAAGCCAAATACTTAGGGGTCATTCTCTATCACCGACTCAACTTCAAAGAGCACATAAAGACGGCGCGTTCGCGCGCCGCTTTCGCTCTCGGTAGGCTTCACTCGTTACTGACTGCCCGCAGCAAATTGTCACTTAAGTGCAAATTGCGCCTTTACACCGCGGTCATCCGCCAAATCATGACCTATGCTTGTGTAGTCTTCGCCCACGCCAATCCCCGCCATCTGCACAAAATGCAGACCCTCCAAAACCGTCTCCTCAGGAAGGTCACGGGAGCCAGGAGAGTAGTAAGACCACCAGTACTCTCAAGAAGTACAAGCCCCGTCATCCGTCCTTCCGCCCTCGCCGTCGAGGCCCGTCGCGACGCCCCGTAACATGCCCGCCCCGACCCTTGCTCGAGCCAGCCCACGTCGCTGAGCCTGTAGTTCAAAATCAGTCCCTAATTAATTCCGATCCAGCCTGTCCCTTGCTGTCCTCTCCCAGCGACGCCCTAACCCGAGGTCCGAACCCCACCGGGGGGTGCCCTTAGCGTCGACGACCTCTCAAGGTCAACTACGAGATGAAAAAAAACGACCGACACAGTTTAGATACAGCGATCGGAGTGAAAACATCGAAGCGATCAGTACTGCAATTGTGTGTTATAATTAGTGTGTTTGAGTTGTAATTAGTGTTGTTAATTAAAGTGTCAATTTTTGGTTATTAAATCGGCAGTTTTTATTGTCACGAACCCGAAGCTCGTAACAATTGGTGTCAGAAGAGGGGATTAAAAACCATGCCGGTTTTACCCAAAGACGACACGGAGGGTATCCGTACCCGGAGTCAACACCAGTAAGAAACGGACCAGAGGCGATTTGGTGGAGCTTCGCCACAGAGGTCGGAGGGCCAGCTACCGACCATGGAGGCCGGCCCGTCCGCAGCAGCTCCAGCATCAGCAGCACCAGATTTGGCTGCCCTGATGATGATGCTGCAGGAGCAGTCCCGCCGACAGGAGGAACAGGCTCGTCGGCTGGAAGAACAGCTCCAGCGTGATAAGGAGGAACAGGCCCGCCGACAGGAGGAACAGGCCCGCCGACAGGAGGAACAGGCTCGTCGGTTGGAAGAACAGCTCCAGCGGGACAAAGAGGAACAGACTCGTCGATTGGAAGAACAACTCAAACGAGATAAGGAGGAGCAGGCGCGCCGCCAGGAAGAGCAGATTTTCCTCATAAAGGACCTTCACGCAACCCTCGGAAAAGACATGAAGGAGGTTAAGGAGAAGGTTGCCCAGCATGACAACCGCCTGTCAGAAGCTGAAACTCAGATCAGCAAGTTTAATAACGTCATTGCTGATGTGAAGCAGGAGTTAGGTAACCTTAAACTTGGGGATGGAATCGCAGCTCCCGTAGCTACAACACCTTCGCTACGTGGATTCAAAGTGCCACCGTTCGACAGAACTTCTTCCTGGTCGGCCTACAAAATCCAGTTTGAGGCTGTCATGAAGGCGAACGGGTGGAATAAAAGTCAGGCCATGACTGCCCTCACCCTAGGCCTGCGCGACCAGGCCTTAACCGTTCTGGAAGCGCTCGGTAAGGAAGTAACTTACGAGCAGCTCCTTGAGGCATTGGAGACTCGGTATGGCGACGCTCACCTGGAACACGTGTTTCGTGCGCAGCTCAAGGATCGCGTGCAACGCAGTAACGAAAACCTGCAGAAGTGGGCCCTTGAAGTGGAGAAGCTGGTTCGTAAAGCTTACCAGTCCGTACCTGCGCTTATTGATGGAAACCTGGTACAGGCATTCATCGACGGCATCCGCGACCTTGAAGTGAGTGCTGCCGTGAGGCTCGGGCACCACGAGACTCTTAAGAACGCCTTGGCCCATGCACTGGAGGTGGAAGATGTGCGGCAGGATCATCGTTCCCATCGCGTCAGGGAGGTTGCAGCAGCTACAGTTCGCGAACGCAATAAAGGATACAGCCCTAGGTGCTACGGCTGTGGGGAAAAGGGCCACCTTCGATCCAGTTGCCCTAAGCGAACTGCAGAAAGAGAGGACGACCGATCTCCGGAGGGCAGTGCGGCTAACAGCACCGCGCAGCACCAGCAGCAGGGAAACGAGTAATAGCCAGGACTGCGGGGCGGGTGCTGGCTGATGTTCAAAGAGCCCCAAGGGTTTCGATCACACAAACCCATGACGGGAATAGCCTAATCATCAAGGGCGAGGTCAACGGAACGCCGTGTAAGCTGACCATAGACACTGGAGCTTCTCGCACGGTTGTCAGTTCCAGACATACAAGTCGGTCCCTTGGGGACTCCGCATACAACCGGGAACGCATTAATTTGGTAACAGCCACCGGTCAGCGCATACCCGTCCATGGAGAGAAGGAAATGGAATTGACGCTAGGCAACAGAATCTACCTGCACAATGTCATCGTGGCTGATATAATGGACGATTGCATTCTGGGCCTTGACTTTATGAGGAAGAATTGTTGCGAGATTGACGTCAAGCAAGGTGTTTTGAAATGTGGACAAGAGGAACTTTTCGTGGAAGGGGCGTTACCTGGGAATGTGTACAGCCTTAAGAAGATTGTTATTCCGCCGAGATCGGAAACGATTGTACCAATTAGTCTTCCTCGGAATCCTGGGCAAACTCATCGTTGTGTACTCGTGGAAAGGGTAGACAATGACCTTCCATGGAAAGTGGCACGGACTTTGGTCAGAGCTACTGACATCTCAGGGGTACGTGCACTGAACCTTTGTGATCAGGAACAGATAATAGAAAAAGGCACACTTGTTGGTACTTGTGAGGAAGTGGATTGGTTGCGTCGATGCCAACATCTATCGACTGGGACCCTCAGCAAGGATGCACAAACAAAAGTGACCACACTTTTAAAAGACTGCCGCAGCGCTTTGTCCCAAAATGAAATGGTCAAGGCGAAGAAGATGTTATTCAAGTTCGCCGATGTTTTCTCGTCAAACGAGGCTGACATCGGGAAGACTGGCATAGTTCAACACAAAATAAATACAGGAGAAGAATTGTCTATCCGTCAGCGGCCAAGGAGATTGCCGGTAGCACGTGAAAAAGAAGTGGAAACCATGATTGAGGGAATGGTGAAGGATGGTGTTATTGAACCTTCATCTAGTCCATGGTGTTCACCTGTAGTGCTGGTAAGAAAGAAGGACGGCAGCATGCGGTTTTGTGTTGACTATCGTCGTCTGAACGACGTTACAAAGAAGGACAGCTATCCTTTGCCAAGAATTGATGATACGCTGGACATGCTTACTGGAGTAAAGTGGTTTAGCACGCTGGACCTGAAAATTGGCTACTGGCAAGTTGAAATTGATCGTAACGACAAGGAGAAAACTGCATTCTCGACAGGAAAGGGTCTGTGGCAATTTAAAGTTATGCCGTTTGGATTGTGCAATGCTCCGGCAACATTTGAGAGGTTGCTGGAACTTGTACTTACCGGACTAATTGGCGACGCCTGCCTGGTCTACTTGGATGACATCATCATCGTAGGCCGCACGTTTGAAGAACATCTTCAAAACCTGGAACGCGTGCTCATGAAGATCCAGAGTGCCAACCTCAAGTTAAGTCCGAAGAAGTGTTCACTATTCAAACGACAAGATAGCTTTTTGGGATATGTAGTGTCTGAAGAAGGTATCCGCACGGATCCAGAGAAAATCGCCGCTGTCAAGGATTGGCCAATTCCAAAAGACAAGACGCAGGTCAGAGCATTTCTGGGTTTGTGCTCCTATTATCGGCGGTTTGTCAAGAACTTTGCAGATATAGCCAAACCCCTGCATAAGCTAACCGAGGAGAAGCGACATTTCTGCAGGGATGAAAGTTGTGACATCGCATTCCAGGAGCTAAAGGACCGTCTGTGCAAAACACCTATTTTAGGGTACCCTGATGCGGGCAAGGAATTTATAGTTGGCACAGACGCAAGTGACATAGGACTTGGCGGTGTGTTGTCTCAGCGGAACGGCGATCAAGAGGTGGTGGTAGCATACGTCAGCAAGTCATTGTCGAAACCTGAAAGGAACTATTGTGTTACGAGACGGGAACTGCTTGCTGTGGTAAAGTCATTGCAGCACTTTAGCAGATATCTTCTGGGACGGAAAATTCATCTACGAACTGACCATGCTGCACTTAAATGGCTATTGCAGTTCAAAAATCCAGAAGGACAAGTTGCGAGATGGATTAAACTTCTGCAGGAATACGACTTCGAGGTCGAACATCGCAGCGGAAAATCTCATGGCAACGCAGATGCATTGTCAAGAAGACCTTGTCCTGAAAACTGCAAGCATTGTACTAGGCAAGAAAGTAAAGAAGTCGTACCTGTGAGGATGCTCAAGACAGACCTCAGTAACGAGTGGAAGGAAAGCCTAAAACGTGCACAGCAGGATGATTCGGGCATCAAGCCGATTCTGGAGTGGATGAAGGCCAGAGCTCCTAAGCCCAGGTGGAGCGACGTCTCAGCAATGAGTTCGATCACAAAAAGTTATTGGGCCCAATGGGACAGTTTGGTGATTCGGGATGGAGTCCTGTGCCGTAAATGGGAAAACGCTCGGGGAGACAGCTGTCATTTGCAAATGGTTGTCCCTAAAGCTCAAGTACCGGACGTTCTACAGCTGTACCATAATGGTTGTTCAGGAGGCCATCTGGGAGTAAAACGGACTCTATTGAAGATACGAGAACGGTTTTACTGGGTCCACTGTCGGGACGATGTCGAGGACTGGTGTCGCAAATGTACAAGTTGTGCAGCTGTAAAGGGACCTCAGACTCGTAGTAGAGGTGCATTGAAATTGTACAACGTTGGTGCACCATGGGAAAGGATAGCCCTTGACGTTGCGGGGCCGTTTCCGGTAAGTGAAAGTGGTAACAAGTATTTCATGGTTGTGATGGATTACTTCACTAAGTGGCCGGAAGTCTTCGCCATTCCAAACCAAGAAGCTTCAACAGTTGCAGATAAACTGGTTCATGAAGTCTTCTGCCGTTTTGGAGTACCCTTGGAGATTCACAGCGATCAGGGAAGGAATTTTGAGTCCCAAATATTCCAGGAAACTTGCCGTGTAATGGCTACTCATAAAACGAGAACAACTTCTTACCACCCACAATCGGATGGAATGGTGGAACGATTTAATCAGACACTGGAGAGGTACCTAGCCAGAGTTGTGGAAAATCGGCAACGAGATTGGGACAAGCACATACAACCGTTTTTGTTGTCATATCGAAGCGCTGTTCACGTAAGTACATCGGTGACACCAGCTTTCGCAAACTTTGGAAGTGAATTACGGCTGCCTGCAGACCTGATCACCGGAATACCACCTGATGCCCCACGCAGTATAACCGATTATGCGAGTGACTTGCGGAACAAAATGAATGACATTTATGAGCACGTCAGACAATCGGGCCAGCAAATGTCTGAAAAGATGAAAACCCGTTATGACCGTAAAATGAAAAATAAAGGGTTCGACGAAGGTTCACTAGTGTGGTTGCACAATCCAGTCCGCAGCAAAGGGAAATCTCCTAAGCTTCAAGCTAAATGGGACGGACCGTACCGGATTGTGACAAAGATCAATGACGTAACCTACCGGATACAGAAAAGTGCAAGAGGTACTCTTAAGATCGTCCACGTGGATCGACTGGCGCGTTATTATGGAGCCGATAATGCTCGGGACGAGCATGTCTTAGGAGGGGGCAGTGTTGCGCTCCACAATTAATGCCTGGTACATGGTGACAGTAGTTACCACTAGCGCCATCTAGTATCGAGTAGCGGAACTAGTAGTCAAGACCCTTCTAGAAATTTCGATGCGAGAACTTTCTAGAACTTTCCCGAACTATCGACATTTGGTCAGTCGGGACTGACATGTACTCGAACATTCTAGACGTTTCTACAATGGAAGGTTCTAGAACTCTCTTTGGCGCTATATAAGGCCGAGACGCGCCACGACCGACACAGTTTGGATACAGAGATCGAAGTGAAAACATCGAAGCGATATTCAAGTACGACTTAGAGCGATCAGCACGCGTAGCATGAGCACCGGTTTGTCGACGGAAGAGTAGACAAAGATGACGTTCCGTGTAGACAGCACGACGGCAGCAAAGTAGAAAGAGTCAACTGCACTTTTAACGAAATTCACTCTTTTACTTAATTCGACTCGGAGTTCTTTGTTTTGTCATACGATTTTTTTTCTTTTTGATTCTTAATTTTTACTGATATTAAGTCACATTATAAGGAGGGGTCGGTGGCCAAATAATAACAGCCGCACAAGTTGATCGAGCAGGTTACGCTACGCTTGCCGCGGTTGGTCCGTGGATGGGTGACCATCTTTACATACCGAGACCCCTCCGTGCCTCGGAAAGCACGTTAAGCCATTGGTATTTTGGGAATTTTGTTTTTTCTTTCGTGGGATTTTGTAGATAACCGTATATACTTTGTGGCCGTCGAGTAGAAAGTTTTCTACTGTCTTTAGCGATTACAAAATCTCTTCATTACCTTAGACAACTGATAGTTGTCAGTGTGATTTTGACATTTGGGATAGAAAACTTTCTTCTGAAATAGTCTACATAAAAAAGGACCTAGACAAAGATCGTTAGAAACTAAAGACAAAATGACAGATTGTAGAAAGATTTCTAGGCGGTATGTCAAAAATGAAGAAAAGAAATGTCACTTTGTATAGAAAGCAATGTGTCTTCTCTTCGTAGAGATAGAAGTGTTCATGCTACGCGTGCTGTAGTGCAATTGTGTGTTATAATTAGTGTGTTTGAGTTGTAATTAGTGTTATTACTTAAAGTTACAATTTTTGGTTATTAAATCGGCAGTTTTTATTGTCACGAACCCGAAGCTCGTAACAATAATATTAAATAATATTATTATCTCCTTTATTTCATCGTATGTACATATAAATTATATTTTTAAATATTAGAATATAAAAACATAAAAACATTTAAAAATATAAAAAATAGTAGCCCACCGGTATCGGGAACAGGGTCCAAGCTACCGGCGGTCAGGGCTCCAGAGAAAGAAATCTCCTAACAATGCGGGCCGTGTCCAGAAGTACCGCTCTCTGGATCAAGCCCTTGATCCAGCTGCCCAACGAGAGCCTCCTCAGGTGTTGGTAGAGGCTCTTGGCTATTAGCCCATTGGCTGTCACGACTATCGGCACAATGATCGCTGAGTCCACACCCCACATGTCGACAACCTCGCGAGCCAAGTCAAGATACTTCATTTGTTTATCTTTCTCGGCTATCACGAGGTTCTCATCATGCGGGACGGTTATGTCAACAATCATTGCGCGCCGCTCTGATCGATCCACCACCACTATATCAGGCTTATTGGCAACAATAGTCCTGTCAGTGATGATGGATCGATCCCAATATAATGAGATATTACCATTTTCGAGAACTGGGTCGGGCACATACCTGTAGTATGGCACCTCCGATTCCACAAGGCTGTATTTCAGAGCAAGTTGCTGATGGATTATCCTGGCTACAAGGTTGTGTCTATGCAAGTACTCTCCGTTAGCTAGACGAGAATACCCGGAGATAATATGCCTGATTGATTCTCCCGGCCGGTGGCATGCCCGACAGATGTCAACCGTGCCGTCTTTCACAATAAATCTCCGGTAATTGTTCGTCATCATCACTTCGTCCATAATTGCAGACAAAACCTTCGGTTTCTCCAAAGAGGTCACCGAAACGCAGCCAGGCTACGGACGCTAGTAAATCGACATCGGGTCCATGTAGGGCCCGGAAAAAGCGTCCGTGAAGCTCCTTACTCTGCCATACCTCCATGCGATCATTAGTGTCAAGCACTACTGGCTTGCGCCAGTTCTCTTTAGCCAAGGAGAGCGGGGTGAGGCCCTTGTCCACGGCGACTACATCTCGATGCATCCCCACGTCGGTTTCTAGGAAATATTCCCTGAAACTGCATATCTCGCGATTGTGGAGGGTCTTAGCGTTTAATAACCCTCGACCTCCGCACTTTCGCGGGATATACAGCCTCATTACCGATGACCGTGGGTGATGCATTCGATTTGCAGTCAGCAGCGTACGGACCCTCCTATCCAGGGCGTCGAGTTCGGTTTGAGTCCATTTGAGTATGCCGAAAGAGTACATCAAAACTGGCATGACCCAACCGTTGAAGGCGCGCACCTTGTTTCCGCCTGATAGAAGACTATTAAGTACTTTTTTCAGGCGGCCAAAGAAGCGCTCTTTCAACGATTGCTTCATGTCAGTAACATTGATGCCTAACGCTTCCGACATACCCAAATACTTATAGGTTTCGGATGCGGAGAGGGCTCTAAGGTTTGTGGAATTCGAGAGTTGGGTTCCCACGGATTCAACAATCTCCCCTCGCTTTACATGCATGACCGCACATTTGTCCACACCAAATTCCATCCTGATAGCGCTACTGAAAGTTTGAGTTACTTTCAGTAGCTCCATCAGTTGCAAATTGTTGGGGGCAAAGAGTTTTAGGTCATCCATGTAGAGGAGGTGCGATATAACCTGACCACCTCTCCTCAGCCGATAGCCTAGACCTGAATCCTCCAGCAGTGTGCTTAGAGGATTCAAGGCTAAGCAGAACCAAAGCGGACTCAAACTATCACCCTGAAATATGCCTCGCTCGATCCTTATCGGTTCGCTCCTCTGAATATTTCGACATCCTGGATAGCGAAGGACAGTCCTCCATTGCCCCATACACGACATCAGGAAGGTGCGCAGAGTTGCATCAACTTTGTACAACTCCAACACCCTCATGAGCCATGTATGTGGCACCGAGTCATAGGCCTTCTTATAATCTATCTAACATGTCGACAGATCCTTTCGGGAACGACGAACCTGTTGGCTAATGGCCATATCAATGAGGAGTAGCTCCTATGTTTGTCAATTTCAGCTCTCAAAATGGATGTAAGAACTTTATAGACCGTCGGTAAACACGTGATCGGTCTATAATTTTTGGGTTCCGCGGTGCTACCTGATTTATGGAGCAGATGGGTAATTCCTGTCGTTAGGAACTGGGGTAGCGAACCAGACTCCAAAGCAGTCTGGAACTGAGATGCCAAGCGAGCGTGCGACCTTAAAAACCATTTTATCCAAAAGTTATGCAGCCCGTCCGGCCCTGGAGACTTCCAGTTAGGCAACGGACGGACTGCACGAGCTACATCTTGGGGGCAGATGGTGATAGCCCCCATTTCTGGTATTGGGTCGCAGGCTCGCTCGACTTCCCGAGCCCAATCACCTTCGGTGTGACTGACAGGCACCGACCAGATACTGCGCCAGAAGGAACACATGGCTTCATCATCTGGCAGACACGTGTCAGCCACATTTTGGTCCGGTCGCTCCCAGCCCCTATAAACCCATCTTTCATCACTCTGCAAGGTGCGATTCTGAGTGTATCTCTCTACTCGCCGCTTATACCGACGAATACGGTTCGCCCATGCATATAATTTCTGCTTCAGGAAGTCGATGCGCTCCGTGACACAAGACATATAGTCTTGAGGACTGATATCAGTCCCCAAGAATGCCCGTCTCACAAAGCGCATCACTCTAGGGCGAGTATTGCCCTCCCTGAAGCAGATTAGTTTGCCAATGAGCGCTCTGGCCCCACCAATACGGCGTTCAATTCTGCACTGCCAAGCTGGTATGGCTGGTTTCGGTCGTGTAGCTCTAGAGTCATTGGCAAATTTGACGTGAGCAACACGACATGCCGCTACAGCCGCGCAGTACAGAATCGAATGAGTATCGGTGAGGTCTTCGCAGTCATCAAAATAGTTTGACAACTGCGAATCCAGAGCCGCCACCAGCGCCCTATTTTTGTTATGCATGGGCAAACGAGGTAAGCGTGGCCTATGTTCGGGCGACATGAAGCGAATTCCCGAAGGGCCCGGGGGGCCTTTCCCTCTTTCCACTTTTCCCGGTTTATGATGCTGCAGAAAGATTAATAATTGATAAAATTTACTTTTTTGAAAAACTCAAAATATTTCTAACCATGCACCTCAATTTGGCTGCACTCTATCCAACTTACACATAACGGGAGAAACGAAAATAGGTCTTAATTCAAAACTGAAAGTTTCTTGTGAAATGTGTAAAGCTGAGTTTATCGTAAATACAACATATCCACTGCCAACACAAAACGTAGATATAAATACAGCTGCAGTATCTGGTATCTCAAGCACTGGCATTGGTTTAGAACAGTTTCAACGGTTGTGTGCTGCAATGAATCTTCCCATATTATCAGGACAGTTGTACGAAAAAAACACGTTATAATTTGCCAACATTGGGAAAAAACAACTCAACAGGCTATGGCGGTTGCAGCGGAACGCGAAAGACAAGCGGCGATAGAAGAAGGTCGAGTAAATAAGAATGGGATAGCAATCGTTGATGTCATTGCTGACGCCTGCTGGTCTAAGCGTTCCTATAGGAGTAATTATTCTGCGCTTTCTGGAGCAGCAGCTATAGTCGGCAGGAAATTCAAAGAGGTTCTTTAATTCTGTTGCATATGTGCTCGTGCGCAAAATATAGGACAACCGCCAAAAGAACACAGATGTTATAGAAACTACACGGGTTCTTCTTCTGGAATGGAAGCAGAAATAATAGTAGAGGGCTTCAAGAATTCCGTCGAAATGTATAACATCATCTATGGGCGAGTTACAGCGGATGGTGATTCGAGCACTTACGCAAAGATCCTGGAAGAGAGACCATATAAAGATATTACCGTGGAGAAAATTGAATGTAGAAATCACATCTTGCGTAATATGTGCAACAAATTAGTTTTTGTTAGCAAAGATACAAAATATCCACTGTATATGAGAACAATGCTAACCACGCAGAGAATTCTTGCTATCAGAAAAGTTATTTGTTCAGCTATAAAACATTACAAAATAATACTGCTGAATTAGGTGTGCGAATAAATAACCTATTTGTTGACATTAGTAACTGTCGAGAATATCACGCCGCGCCGGGCGACCGCGGGCGGGGAGCTGCGGTCGCGGAGGGGGCGCTCGACGTGCGGGCGCGCATCAGCTGGCACAGGACTGCGTCATCGTCCACGCTACTGAGCGATCGCATATATCTTTTTTCGCCAATTTAAATCTTGTTTTTACCGTTTGTTTTTCTCTTGTTGAATTTATAATACATTCCACTACAATTAAGTCACCGTGTTTTAGTCCTCGTACCACCTAGAGGATATTACCCCATTCTTCTTTATGGTCCTTCGACGTGTAACTGACCAGTTACTGGAATGACAAGCGGTTTTTCAAAATTTGAAAACGGCCGTTAGAAAACGACTTCAAGATCAAGATGAATTCGCGCCCTTCGTGCGAACCTGGTTCCAGTCTTCGGTCATCATCTTCGACACCTTTGTGAAGAGTCGCATTTGTTGGAGCAAGCCAGTTCTTCAGTGGTCATCGTAGCTGGGTCATAGCAGCGTAGCAGCCCAAGCAGTGCCCAAGAACATTGCCATCCAATTGAAGCCAGAAAGAAGACGTTCAGTTTTGACTCGCAGTCAACGGATTTTGTGAGATCTTTCCATAATCTTACTAACATTTGTACATAATTCATATACTAACTTCCATTCCACAGGAGTAGTATAGATAGTGCATTAGACCAGTGAATCATACATTAGTAGATACTTATTCGTAGTGATTACTACCTATCGCATAACATTACTTATTAGCTTACTTATCCAGTAGAATCAATCATACAATTTCATTTCGTGTTGTCATTAGCATTTTTTGTTCAGTGTCAACTATCAACCCATTCAAGTAGATTTGTCCCATATAAGTAGAACTCCATTCATTAATAATTAGTAATAAGTGCTTATTAATCTAGTTATAACATCTGTGTATATAGTGCCATAAGTGGGTATACGTTTTTTTTTTCTTCCACTTGACAGTTTAACATTTAAATTCAAATATTTTTTCTAACCGCCTTAGCAACGCTTCATCGATCAGCTGTTTGCTCTTTGTTGTTTTACAGGCGCATTATAAGAATTTAGTTCAGTGCTTTTAGCATTTATTCTTTATTCAATCTTTTTCTTGCCTACTTGCTTTTCCTTTAGCGCTTGCAGCTACCTTCCTATCTAGCCATGGCTGAAGAAATGACCATCAAAGAGCTTACAAAAAAGCGTGCCTCAGTAAAATCTCAGCTTACTCAATTCACAACTTTCATGACTACCACTAAATCTTGCGAACAGCTTAGTGAGGAACAACTTGTCGAGTTAGAGATAAGAATTGAGAAAATGGTTACCTTATATGCCACCTATGATCAGTTTCAGAGTCAATTGGAGTACCTGTCTGCCAAGCCCGACGAGCAATTTTCTGAACGTGAGTAATTCGAGAGCAACTACTACAGGCAGCTAGCATCTGCTCGCGCGCTTCTGTCGCAACACCGCGCTCAACTGGCGACTAAGGTAAGCTCCAATGAGCAACTTTCAGTGGTTACTGGACATAATAATGTTAGACTTCCTAATATAAATTTACCTCACTTTAGCGGCGGCTATAAGGATTGGTTGGAATTTAAAGATATTTATATTTCGTTGATTCATGAGGAGAAAAGTATGGATAATATCAACAAATTTCACTACCTACGCTCGTCACTCAATGGCAGCGCAGCACTTGTTATTAAGAGTTTAGATTTCAGAGGGGACAACTACAAAAACGCATGGCAATTATTATGTGAGAGGTACGATAACAAGCAATTATTAATAAATAATCACATTCAAGCCTTATTTAATGTGGAACCACTTCAAAGGGAGAGTAGTCAGGGTTTACGCCAAATTGTTGATGTTACCAGCAAGAACCTGAGATCACTGGCAACACTTGGGTTGTTCGTACAGCATTGGGGTGAAATGGTTATACATTTAATGGCATCAAAATTAGACCCGGTTACTAGCAGGCAGGCTGAAACGACGAACGACGACTAGCAGGCAGTGGGAAGAGCATAGGAATACTCTAACTGAGTATCCATCCTTAGACATGTTTACTAAATTTATTTCTAACTGATGTAATCTTTTAGAAAAGCTTGAGGAGGCTAAGAGTACAAAATCGAAGCCAGAGTCATCGAACAGTAAGCCAAAAAGCTTCTTAACGAGTAAGGGAAAATTTAATAATTCATGTCCCCTGTGTAAACAAAGTCACTACATTTTTACCTGTGATCAATTTAAAGCGCTTACAATCGTAGAACGCATATCTAAAGCGAAAGAATTTAAACTTTGTTTGAATTGTTTACGCCCAGGTCATTTCGAGGCTACTTGTCCACTTGGTCACTGGAAGTATTGCAAAAAAGGGCATAATACAATGTTGCATTCTCATGATGATGAACCTAGCTCAAGTAAGGAGCATATAGCTTTAGCAGGCACTAATCATGATTTTTCATCTCGTCATGTATTGCTTTCCAACAGAATTAGTAAGAGTCACGGACCATTCCGGGATGCCGCACAGCGCCAGTCTTGCTTGACAATGGAAGCACGGCAAATTTTGTGACTAAGGACCTCTGTGGTAAGCTACGTTTACCTATTCGTAGTGTAAGCTCACACGTTGCAGGCATAAACAGTCAAGTGTCTACCATTACGCATTCTTGTGTTTTACATGTACAATCGTGCGATGGGTCTTATAACATTGACATTGATTATTTTGTCTTGCCCAATATAACCACTAATGTACCTCATACATACATAGACATAAGTGACTTACAGCTACCAGCAGGCATAAGTCTGGCTGATCCATCTTTCGATGTTCCTTCCTCCGTCGACATACTTGTTGGAGCCGACATCTTTTGGAGTGTGATTGGTCGCAATCGTATACAGTTAGGTAGGCATATGCCGACGCTCTTCGAGACTAAGCTCGGATGGCTCATATCAGGTGCCATACCTCAACCTAACATAACCAACTCATCAGTGTGTATGTTCGCGCATGACAAGCACAGCACACACGTACAAGCACCCATGGATCTCTCAAGATTCTGGGAACTTGACTCCATCTCACCTAAGTTCAGTTTCACATCCGAAGAGCGAGCATGTGAACAGAACTACATAAACACAACTAGGCGCAACGCTTATGGCCGTTTCATAGTCACAATTCCCTTAAAGGAAAGTCGAAATTTTGGATTTGTAAGGTACAAAATAGTATCAAGCTCCCAACACAATTGTATGATATAAAAGAGTAGTATTTAATAAAAAAGGGCCAGCTGGCTGGACGTTTGTTTAGATAGCGAATATCTTTTGAAGTATAGCTCACAGAAAAACGAAATTTTGGATTTATAAGGTACAAAATAGTTTCTTACTCCGAGCACTATTGGGCGATCTAAAAGTATAATAACAACAAAAATAATCATAAGGGGCCCGCTAGCTAGACACTTCATAAAAACGTCGTTCAATCAAAAACTGTCGAGGTAAAAAATATGTCTTATTTATTTTCTTTAGGTACAAAATAATGTCTTTATGAAAAGCTATCACCTGTTGATAAATCTCGTTGGGGCCCGCCAGATAGGCCAAAGAGCCCTTCAAGGCCTAACACAGATGTGAACACAATACTACCTGAACTATTAAAATCACATTCTATTGACATTCATAATCAATAATTACCTATCACTAATCCTATGCACAATAATTTATTTCAAACTTTAATTAATAATTCATCTAATTATTTACATTTGCAACGTCTACTAGCATACGTATTTAGATTCATTAATCGGTCTAAAAGGGTACATAGTCATAGTCTTACTCTTACTAATTCAGAGTTGTCCTACAGCGCTGATTTCATAATTAAAACAGTTCAGAGGGAAATGTTTCCTGAAGAGTACGAGCTGCTTTCATCAGATAAACCCTTACCACATAAAAATCGCCTTAAGAAATTATCACCCTTTATCGAGTCTGGTATTATACGAGTAGGAGGCAGATTAGATAATTCTTGCTACGATTATAATGTCAGGCAACCCATTATTATCTGCAGCAAACATAACTTTGCTAAAATTATTTTTAATACCTACCATTTACGCTTATTTCATGCTGGTCCACAGCTACTCTTAGCCACAATCAGACATGAGTATTGGCCTCTGGGTGGTAGAAACCTTGCTAAATCAACTGTCCATAAGTGCGTAAAGTGTCAGCGATTCAACGGTGGAACAGTTCAACCCATCATGGGTAACTTGCCTAAGGAACGGGTTCAGTTAGAGTTTCCTTTTTAGAGACTGGCACAGACTATGCCGGACCCATCCTTTTAGCCGGCCGCAAAGGTAGAGGATGTTGATTAGTTAAATCTTATATATGCGTTTTTGTTTGTCTAGCCACAATGGCGGTTCATCTGGAGCTTGTCTCAGATCTTACAAAACATGCCTTTATTGCAGCTCTGAATAGGTTCATTGCTCGTCGCGGTAAGTCAAAGACCATTTACTCCGACAATGGTAAAACCTTTATTGGCACCTGTAACGAAATAGCTGGCATATTACAACAGGACTATTCTTCAGAAATGGCAGACAAAGGTATCAATTTTAAATTTATTCCGTCATACACCCCACACTTCGGTGGCTTATGGGAGTCCGCCGTAAAATCTATAAAACATCACCTAAGGCGCATATTAGGCTTCGCAGTCGCACATCTCACATACGAAGAGATGTATACGTGTCTGATTCAGGTTGAGGCAATACTAAACTCTCGTCCTCTCACTCCTCTTTCCACTGATCCATCAGACCAGGACTGCGTCATCGTCCACGCTACTGAGCGATCGCATATATCTTTTCTCGCCAATTTAAATCTTGTTTTTACCGTTTGTTTTTCTCTTGTTGAATTTATAATACAGTCCACTACAATCAAGTCACCGTGTTTTAGTCCTCGTACCACCTAGAGGATATTACCCCATTCTTCTTTATAACTCACTATTACTGTATAGATCACTATTGTTGTAGTGAAAGGCAAAATGAAGACCTCTTGCCGAAAGTAAAAAGTTCTGCGTTTTGGGCAAAAGTTCAATACATTGCGGGTCTAGTTGCCTCGCACTCGCGAAGTCTGATCTATGACTGTGACAGTAATCCTGTTGAACAGTTCAATAGCATAATAGCTTAATTTGCAGGCGGTAAACGAACTAACTTAATTCAACGGCAAACATATCAATCCAGATGTGCTGCAGCAGTTGTGGCATTTAACACGAAAAGGCCATTACACAATATACAAAAATCACTTTTAGGCATGAGTCCTAAATCGAAAACGAAATTATTGGAAGACAAAAGAAAACAAAAAAATAAATGCAGAAGACATGCTAAAATTTTCAGGAAACATCCTTTACCGAAACACTGACATCGGCTGCAACCATAGACAAAAATTATGGAACAGACAGTTGTCAAAGGCCGGACGAAGACGTTTACAAGCTGGCATAAAGAAGTTTCTTGAAAAATTTAGAAAAAACAGATCTTGAAACAACCAACTAACAATCACTACCAACTGCATTAGACGTGATAGAAAAAACTGGCCAAGTATGAGTCGGACTCGCACACGAAGGGTTCCGTACCACAAGGCAAAAACGCCAAAAAAAAAAACAGTTTTGTTGTATGGGAGCCCCCCTTAAATAATTATTTTATTTTAATTTTATTATTTATTATTAAAGTTAAAATACAACTGAGTATTTTGTGAATATTTCAAGTGCCATTTTTGATATCGAGCAAAAAAGGGCAAAAAAATCGCGTTTGTTGTATGGGAGCCCCCTTAAATATTTAATTTATTTTGTTTTTAGTATTTGTTGTTATAGCGGCAACAGAAATACATACTCGTAATTTGTGAAAATTTCAACTGTCAAGCTATCGCGGTTCTTGAGATACACCCTGGTGACAGACAGACGGACAGACGGGCAGACGGACAGACGGGCAGACGGACAGACGGCCAGACGGACAGACGGACAGACAGTGAAGTCTTAGTAATAGGGTTCCGTTTTTACCCTTTGGGTACGGAACCCTAAAAACACTCTTCTTAACATCACAATCAGAAAATTTACTAAAAATAAATCGGGGATGTACCGGAGTTGATACATTTGAAAGTTAGTTTACTGTAGCTGCTTTTATGGTCGCATTACAGTAGGATGAAGATGAGAAGTGTTAATTTAATAGATCAATATTTAAGAATTTAGGAATCGATTCTTGGCATGATTTTAACTCCCAAGGATTTATGAAATTTCCAGACTTTACCTGGATCTCAGTTTTCAACTTATGATTGGATATGGTGGCCTTGGGAATCTCTACACACCTTATTGCAGCGATTGCGGGCATCCACAAGGATGGTTTGACGACGAGGGCCGATACATAAATTTTGTTTTAGTTACAGCTTTCTCATGCATGATGCTGATAATATCGTCACAGATGCTTCATTTTTACTGCATGAATTGAGCGTGAACATCGTTTAGCTGAACAAGGTTGTCTGTCAGCAGATTGACTTTTTCATGCATTGAATCGACACTGAATTAAGGACCCGACGACAAAATAAATTTAAAAAATATTATTGTGATGATTATAAGATATTTCTTACCATCGTGTTTAATTTTAACCAAAATAATTGAATTGTATAGTAAAACCAATAAAGGAATTCTAAATAATTTGCTGTGAACAAGTAAAATATGAGTGTGCTACGTAGCGTGTTCCGTAGTCAACAAGGAACCTTTATATTTTCTCCCTGTCCGTCTGTGCATCCACAGCTTAGCTCAGAGACTCTTAATACTAGAAAGCTATAATTTGGCATGGATATATATATTAATCACGCCGACAAAGTGGTAAAATAAAGTCATGAAAAAAATATTAAGGTGGGGATGTTTTTTTTTCTCGTCTACTCCGTGTGGTGTTGGGTATCGTTGGATAGGTCTTTCAAAAATATTGCCGGTTTGTGGAAACAATTTTTCGATTCACAGGTCCGTTTGTGTATTAAGCTTGAAAGTGCTAATTTTTGTTAGAGTCAAGTGTCTCCCCCCCCTTCCAGCTAAATCTGTTTCAGTCAACAAATACTCCATTAGAAGCATCACGAAGAATTCATCACCTGGCTGATGGTGAATCTGTACGAAATACCCTTGTGTACAACGGCTTTGGTCAGCACGAAGATAAATTAAGATTATTTTATGGGTAATAAAATAAAAGCTCCGAAAAAAATATTCAAATATGAGCATACTCAAAATATGACTTTTTTATACCAGTTTGCCGACAATTTTTAAGTGAATCTAGGCAAAAGCAAACTGGTTGCTAATTTAATTGATATTTATACCTCACTCACTTGTTAAAATTCTACGAAAATCATCTGCTTTTACAATATTTGTAAATATGTGAGCACCATGTATAATTCAAATTAATACATTTATTTTTAATTCATTTTAACACAGCTTAGTTACTACTACATTCAACCACAGATCGTTGGAAGTTAATTTGTTTTTCGGAAGCTTTATTATTTCCTTCGTGTTAGTTAAACGTTTTATTTTATTATGCCTTCGTGTTAGTTAAACGTTTTTTTTTCCTCATTGTATCTCTTTATTACATCAATGTTAATGATATAAGTACTTGTTTTGTTTTTATTGCTTGTAAAATAAATTCTTACTTTACCTCTATTGGACACCAATATGGGATAAATATCTCTCAACTGCATCAGCAAGCCTCCCAAGGTTCTGTCCTATTAGCTGATTATCAGCAAGCCTCCCTAGGTCAGAACCTAGGGAGGCTTGCTGATAATCAGCTGAGCAGAGCGAATGCTCGTGCGCACGAGCATTCGCTCTATCAGCTGCAGCACGTTACAGCTCCACCTGCGACAAAATTCTCCGACATCATCCAGTGGAGCCAGAGGACGACCTTAAAATACTTAATATAATTAATAGCATAATCGTTTTCAATATTCATAATAAGTGTTGAGGTCATGACACATTATACCCACACCGTACACTGCACAGCTGCAGCACGTTGAGCAGTTTAATAGTGTAATAGCCATATTCGTAGGCGGCAGAATTAATACAAAGGCAGACATATCAGTCTAGATGTGCTGCAGTGGTGGCATCCAACGCATGTTACACCTTATCCTGGAAAGTAGAGATCTTTTTCTGCCAGCTAAGATGTTTAGCATGGTTCAGTCTTGGACCAATGACTGCTTTCCTATGCATGCTGCGGCCCCAAGGCAAGTTCAGAAACAAATATAAAGGGGCTGTGAAAAGGGCCTTGGCTCATGTAAGTACGTTGCATAGATGATATCATATCTCTAACACGGGTGCAAAAGAGAACTCTCTAGGAGGTGTCCCCAGTCTGCAATCTAGTCGCAGAGATACTCCTGATAACCAAGAGGAGGCAGGCAACAAGGATGTTTTTCCCAATAAATATGTTAGCAGAGGGTTATAAATTGCTGGCTGATGGCAAGGGTGAGTTCCTTGGCTTCTTTAGCCTAAATAGATCCTAGGGGTATTTTTCTGTAACGGTGACGACTTCTTTGAGCACTTAGAGAAGAGGATATCAGCAAAAGATTCAGCCAAATCCATATCACAGATTATTCCCATCCTCACAAATACGTTAGCTGCCCTACAGGACTTAGTTAACAAGAATAAGGGGATACTCGAGAAATTGATGAGATATACAATCCAACAAGAAGTGCCCGTTAACAAAGTTGACAGCAGAAAGTGGCGCCTCTAGCGGCAAAAATATCGTGCATGTAAGAGTTTACATGCTGATGCTCAGGCCCTCCGTGAGGGAGTCCTTACGGAGGGCCTCAGTAGCGAATAAATAACGTTTTCTTTCATCGTTAGCTAACGTCCGTACGTCATGGTTTTTATTTCGTATATAATTTTATTGGATCATTAGGCGATTCTCGCTATAAAATATGTTGATATAAGCGATCTTCTTTTCTTAATAAGATAGCACGATACATTTTACAAACATCACTTACTAGACAATATTCAAATAGCCGAAATTTCAAAATAATTGCCGCAATATCCGGATACAACTTAGGGCCGACTAATAGTATATCATTCAAAGACACGTTATTGCTACTCTTCGCGGACGCATCGAACACTACACGTAAAGGAGTGGAGTACTAGCAGGTCGCAAAATACTGTGATGTGAAATAATGTATTTGCTAGGCTTATCGCCCTAATAAAGTTCCATATGACCGAGGTCTTCATATTCTCGCATAAATTCCTTATACTTCTTATTTAAATCAGGTAGTACGCGCGGATTTACGTTCCGTGTACAATAACTGGCGCTCAGCCACATTGCGCGTTGCACCTACCGGCGAGCGTTCAGGTGCAAAAAGCAACGGCACTACGAATTGCCCGTTCGACTCTCGAGTATATTCATTAGAGAATATCTCCTCGGTTAATTGATCCTCAATTTCTCAAAAACTGCGTAAAGTTTTCTCAATCGACTGTTCTTCGTTATGAAACCGATAAATTAAGATTTTGCGAAGTATTGAAGTGTAATAATATGTATGCTCTCTTATATTATTAAGTATGCACACTCCTTTATACCTAATATGCTGAATTAGCACTATACCTCATAAGCCACATATCCATGTAACATTGATTGCATTCATTAAATAGTACTACAAGCATGTGGTTGTTTCCTTGAGACCACCTCTTAGGAACCCCAACATTACATGGCGACCCTGCCTTGGGAATCTGCCAAGGGGATTTTTAGTTTCTAGTTTAATTTAAATTTTACAAGTCATATTATGTGTCGGTCTACCGTCGAAAAGGAAGAGGTTTTCCTTAGTCAGAACGCGGCTGGAGGTAACAATGACGCCACGTTGAAGGAAATTGGAGGACACGTGGAACGTCTAAGCATCGTGACCTACATTGTCCTGGCCATCATTGGAGTCGTAGCACTTTATGTTGGCTTAAGAATGTACAGGAGCTGCCATCGCACGTGGATCCAACAAGAAATAGGGATGAGTACCATGCAGAGGATCAGGTCATCCATCAGAGGGCGCAGTGAAGGTACCGAAAATCAGTGAATAGTGTTGTGAAATTTATTTTCCATAATTTAATTAACTATCGTTATGTGAACTATCATATTTCATTACGCAAAAACTTAAAGGCGCTAAAATCATGCACGGAAAACTTGTAATGCGACACCAAACGGAAACAAAGTGCAACGTCGGACTTTAATTTTTAGGTTTCGCAATTATGTGTAATGTGTTTATAATGTGTTTTTAAGCAAATCTATTACTTATTAGATTAAGAAATATTAGTATGCTATGATTGATATTTTAGAACGAAATTATAACTTTTTAGTAGAGATACGAAATTATTTAGTAAAAAAGGGACAATCAAGATATAAAGGTAATGTAATTATAACTAAGTTGGAACAAGCAAAAAGTGCATTTGATAACTGCTGTAAAATATTTTTAGAAATTGAAAAAAGCAGGGATGTTCATTTAGCAGCGGCGATAGATCTATATGAAAAAATTAAGCAAAAATACGAGGAAATAGAAAACTTGTGTATTTTTCCCGTAGCAAAAGAATTAGGTAAAATGGAATTCGACTTAAAGGTGGCGTGTAGTTTGATTCCAGTAATGGACGGTGTTGAGGGCACCACCAAGCGGTTGATAGACTCTGTGGAGTTGTATGCTGGCATGCTGGATGGCTCAGGTAAGGCATTATTAATTACTTTCGTTCTAAAAAGTAGGCTGAGTGAGAACGCAAAGCTAAGAGTATCAAGCTCATACAAAAATGTTCAAGATTTAATTGATGATTTAAGAAAATATCTTTTACCCAAGAAATCATTTATGGCTATACAAACCCAGCTACAAAACATTCAACAGGGTTCAAGGTCCATTGAAGAATATGGATCTGAGGTGGAAAAATTATTTACGGAGCTGACGATTACTCAGGCTGATGGAAAAACTGAGGCATTTTCTATTTTGAAACCCATCAATGAAAGTTTTGCAATAAAACGGTTTTCAGATGGCCTGCGGAGCTCGAAGCTGAGCACCATCGTCTCGGCACGCGGCTTCAGCAGCTTGAAAGATGCCATACAAGCAGCAAAAGACGAAGAGTGCACGTCTTTCCGACCATCAGGTAATATCTTGCATGTATCTAGAAATGGACGAGTTTCACATAATAATAGGCGATCACAAAGTCATCATAGGGGTACTCTCCGTGGTCAATATGGTAACAATTACGCTCGTGGACACCCATCTCATAACAATTATAACCGAGGACAAGGTTCTCGTGGATATAATAGGCCAAATTATCACCCATCGTGTAGCCGTAGTAATAGAGGTTCGAGATATGCTAGGAACCGAGGACGAAGCCAAAGTACATTCCCAGCAGAGCGAGTAGTAGACACGCGTCAAAGCGATAAAGACGAAAGTACAGATAGTACACCAAATCAGTTTTTTCGATCCTAAACATTTTGTGTTATCATACCAAGGAAATGCGAAGTACATAACCTTTTATATTAATAATACTAAATATTATTGGCTTATTGATACGGGAGCAACATTGTCCATCATTAAAAATGAAATGTTACCAAATGACATCGTTGTGCATAAAGATAATACCTTAATAAATGGAATAGGTGGTCAGCGACGTTCTCTAGGTTCAGTAAATTTATTATTAAAATATGATAATGTAGCGTTTCAGCATAATTTTCTTGTTTTTAATTCGTTACCACTAAGAGCAGACGGTATTTTAGGTTTAGATTTTTTAGAAAAATTTCAAGCAAAAATAGATATAGTTTCAAATAAGTTAACACTCTTTAACAATAATAAACAACATTATTTACATTTTGTTGATGAATATGATAGGATAAAAAACGCAATAATTATTCCGGCGCGTTCGGAATCAATTCATTTTATTATTGTGAATGACAATGTAAATAGAGAAGTTGTAGTTTGTAGTAAAGAGATAGCGAAAGATGTGTTTATAGCAAACGCAATAGCAAAGGTTAGTAATAACAGAATTCCAGTCAGGATACTTAATGTTAGTGATAAGGAAGTGTGTTTACCATCTTTAACACCAGATTTAAGAAATGTGGAAGATTATAATATTTGTCAATTTAATAAGACCAATATCGACGCCACTAGAGTTAAAACATTGTTGTCAGAATTAAATCTAAATTATTTAAACGGAGAAGAGAAACAATCAATTGAGGCAATATGTACAAAGTATTCAGACGTTTTCCATTTAGAAGGAGATACGTTAAAAACAACCAATATTTATGAGCAATCTATAGTTGTGAAACAAAACTCTACCCCAGTTTACGTCAAGCCATATAGGTTACCACAGGCACTAAAACCAGAAATAGCTAAGCAAGTTAATAATATGTTAAAAAATGATATTATAGAAGAGACAAATAGTGAATGGTCCAGTCCAATTTTATTAGTACCTAAGAAAAGTAGCGAGGGACAAGGGAGAAAATGGCGTTTAGTAGTAGATTATAGAAAAGTAAATCAAGTTATTTGTGACGATAAATTCCCATTACCAAATATTAATGAAATTTTAGATACGCTTACGGGAGCTATCTATTTCACTCACCTTGACCTTCACCAAGGTTATTACCAAGTAAGTTTGGAACCCAATAGTCGTAAATTAACTGCATTCACTACAAACACAGGCCAATATTGCATGAAACGGCTACCCATGGGCTTAAAGATAAGTCCTAATGCTTTTAGTCGTATGATGTCAGTAGCAATGTCTGGATTAACTTTTGATAAATGTCTAGTATACCAAGACGATCTCATTGTATTCGGAAGAAATCTATCTAGCCACAATCAAAATTTAGTAAGTGTAATGGAAAGGTTGAGGAAAGTAAATTTAAAACTAAATCCACAAAAATGTGAATTTTTAAAGAAAGAAATTCTTTATTTAGGACATTTGGTTACAGATAAAGGTGTATTACCAGATCCGGAAAAAACCAGAGTATTAAAAAATTACCCTATTCCCAAAAATGCAGATGAAGTAAAACGTTTCGTAGCTTTCTGTAATTATTACCGTAAATTTATTAGACATTTTTCGGAAATAGCAATGCCCTTGAATAAGTTAAGTAGGAAAAATGAACCATTTATATGGTCTACTGAATGCCAGAACGCTTTTGATACTTTAAAAAATGCGCTAGTATCGTCACCTATACTGCAGTATCCCGATTTTTCAGAAAATCATGAATTTATTTTACAAACAGATGCTTCGGGTACTGCTATTGGGTCCGTATTATGTAACAAAGATCTTAGACCAGTTGCATATGCGAGTAGACCCATGAATAAGGCGGAAAAGAACTACCCGACTATTCAAAAAGAACTTTTAGCTATCGTGTGGTCTGTTAAATATTTTAGACCATATTTATATGGAAATAAATTTACCATAATGACAGATCACAAACCATTGATATATTTATTTGGTATGAAAGATCCGTCAAGTAGGTTACTTAAATTTAGGTTAACCCTAGAAGAATATAACTTTAAAATACTCTATGTGAAAGGAAGAGATAATGTTGTGGCAGATGCTTTATCTAGAGTTCATATAACGTCTGACGAACTTAAAAGTATGAATGAGCAAGTTATGGCTGTAACGACAAGGATGCAAAAGAGGAAGATGGAAGAACAAATTAACAGTAAGGAAGAAGATGGAAAGAAGGGTCTTAATAAATCCACTAACGACTGGACTGATCACCCAAGGGTTGTGGATATATTAAGAAAACCGCGTGAGTCAGTGGAAATGTGTTTGATTGAAGGTAGCAAATTAAAAAGATTTAAGGATAATGACATGATAACTGAGGAAATTGAATGTTTTGCATTTGAAGAGACTAAAAAGACATTATACATTAATCTTGATTTCAAGGCGCATTTCTCGCGAGCCGAATTTGTGCAGAAATTAAGTTATTTTTGCAAAAAGATACGTATCAGCGAAGTATGTATAATTAAGAATAATGATAATATAGAATTTATTAAAAGTATTTGTAAAGAGATAACAACACTCCCTAATTGGTCCGGACCACGAATATGTATATTAAGAGGAGTAAAAAGAATAACTGATGATAATGAAAAGATAATAATTATGAATGACTTTCATTTATTGCCTTCCAGTGGACATGCGGGAGTGCGTAGAATGGTCAATACTATCAAAAGACGATATTATTGGCCAAGTATTGACAAGGATATTCAAGAATATGTTAAAAAATGTACGAAATGTCAAAAATCTAAACATTATCGTTACATTAAAGAACCGATGGAAGTTACTACAACGGCTTCCTCGGCATTCGAAAAGATTTACTTAGATGTAGTGGGTCCTTTAGATAGAGACGAAAGCGGAAATTGTTACATATTGACTATGCAGTGTGAATTAACAAAATTTGTACAAGCTATTCCATTACAAAACAAAGAAACAGTGTCCATTGCAGATGCATTTGTTAGACAGTTCATATTAAGATTTGGTATTCCGGAAACAATAGCTACGGATCGAGGAACAGAATTTATTTCTGCAACTATGGAACAGGTTTGTAAAATTCTTAATATTGAAAAATTATCTTCTACAGCCTATCACCATCAGTCGATTGGAGCTCTTGAAAATGCTCACAAAACTTTGGGTGCATTTTTAAGAATTCAGTGCGGAAACCATAAGAATACATGGAGCTATTGGTTACCATTTTGGTGCTTTAGTTTCAACAACACAGTCCATTCAGAAACAAAATATACGCCATATGAACTTGTTTTTGGAAAACTTTGTCGGATACCAGATAGCATTAGCGATACTGTAGACCCATTATACAATTTAGATAGCTATCCATTACAATTAAAATATAGATTGCAGTTAGCTCATGCCGACGCAAAGAACAATTTGTTGTTAAATAAGCATAAACGTAAGGAAATACATGATAGATCTGTTAATTCAACAACGTATGAGAAAAATGATTTGATTTTATTAAAAAATGAAACAGGTAGTAAATTAGATACCCTATTTGAAGGTCCCTATACGGTAGTGCAAGATTTAGGTTGTAATGTAAAAATACTAAAAAAAGATAAAATAGAATTAGTACATAAGAATAGGACTAGGCCTTATTATCAATAGATTTAATATAAGAAAAAAAAAAACATTGCAATGTATAATGATAAGAATAAATAGGTATACCCATTTATTTCATATAAAATCAGTAATAGGCTAAGAACTAGTATAATTTTATATGTATAAAAATAGGTAACACCATTTTTTTTAGTAAAATATGTAATTATGAAAAAAAAGAAAAAGTTGTGTTAATTTCTTTTTTTTTTTATGCCCCTGGGAGGTGAAGTGTAATAATATGTATGCTCTCTTATATTATTAAGTATGCACACTCCTTTATACCTAATATGCTGAATTAGCACTATACCTCATAAGCCACATATCCATGTAACATTGATTGCATTCATTAAATAGTACTACAAGCATGTGGTTGTTTCCTTGAGACCACCTCTTAGGAACCCCAACATTACAGTATAATTATTAAGTGGATTTAATTTTCCGCTAATAACATAACTAAAAATTATTTTAATAACACTCGAAATACCATTCTTAATTACTAATGGTTTATCTCTAATGATATCTGGCACTATGTCGTTACCTAACAAAATATCTATTCGCGAACGCTTTAAAAACAGTGGATCCGCTAACTTATAAGTATCATATTCGTTAATGACATTATCTGTGAATATTAGGCATATCAGCGGACACTTTTGAAATACCTACTAAATTAACACTAAGCGCTTGGCCACACTGGTCGCGGGCGCGGGGCGGGCGCGGCGCGGCGAACTCAAACATGTCATATGAACTTCCACATTGAAGTGTCCATAGAATAGGGCACGCGACCGCGGTGAGCGGCGCGGGCTGCTCGGCGCGGGCAGCGCGTGGGCAAACACTGGACCAGTGCGACCAGATTCAGTATTTTAATACTTTTTCGGTATATTTTATCAACTTTTCCGAGCATTAGTAATTTAGTATTTTTTTCTAGTAATTTACAGAATTAAGTATATTTTGGATAAAAATTCATTTCAATCTCAGTGTATACAGTAAAATGGGAATGGAAAGCGATGGGGGCGATGCCCCCAGCTTACAAAATCTTCACGAAACCAAATTTCAAGAGAATTTCCCGAATGCCTAGTGGTGATTGTGTAGTGTTTGTGGAAGCAATAGATAATCAAAAACTGGGCAACAAAAACCCAATTGGACTTACTAAATTATTTACCGAGAATGTAAAAGGCATCATAGGTGTACACCGCCTAAATGCCTACAAAGTTAGGATAACTTTTAAAAAAGTTGCACCGGCCAATAACTTTCTCAAAATGGACCATTTCTTAGCAAAAACTAAATTGAAAGCCTTCGTTCCTGCACACATGACGGAAACAACAGGCGTAATCCGTTATGTACCGAAAATCATGTCTAACGAAGAAGTCTACAAAAACATACAAAGTGATGTCGAAGTCATCTCTATCAAAAGATTTATGAGGAAAGTTCATGAAAAACTTACGCCATTGGGTACCATAGCAGTTACATTTGCCGCAACGGCATTGCTACAGAACGCATATATTCAAATGTTTAGGTACCCTATACATATTTATATACCACCTTTGTGCTATAACTGCCTAAAATATAACCACTCTGCGAGAGCTTGCCGTGGTGAGCAAATGTGCTCTTCTTGTGCTGGACGGCATTCATACAAAGAATGCGATGTTGAGGAAATTATTAGTATAAACTGCAGTGGCAATCACCTAGCTATTTCAAGGGATTTCCCCATAAAAAATCAAAAATGGAAGAAAAGAAGAAGTTCCTCAATCGAAACCAGTCGTATGCCAGTGTGGTGAGTACACCTCCTCCAACTATGCCCGATACAAATGTTTTCCCAGCTCTCAGAAAACCAAATGAAAGGTCTTTGGGTGAGAACTCAAAGTCATTTGCTGAAGAAATTGTAAATAATGAAATAATTATAAATGTTATTGCAATATCACTAATTGGTCTAGGTAATAATAAAGGTAATGTTACAATAACAAATAAAAGAATAAAAAAAATGTTATTAGCAAATTTAATTATTAATTGAAGGATACATTTTTAAATATAGCATAATTCAATGTACAAAGCTTACAGAGTAAGAAGGCCTTATTAAACACATTTCTCTCTGCACAAAAAATAGATATATGCCTGTTGAATGAGACTTGGCTTAAAAGTAGTACTGTAGGTAATTCCTGATTTTACATTATACAACTTTTTATATGAAAAATCTGTTAATGCACACTGTTCCGTAACCATACATTTTTTATCTATGCGCGCACTGTGCTTGCGAACGAATGAGATACGAGTCGATTCCAAGATGGCAATAATTCGAGTTGCCTAAGTGCGCGCTCCCGGTTAAAATCCTTGGTATGAGGGTTAATCGTCGCTAAACTGCTTCGATCTGGACTGATTGTGATTCCTGAAGGCTCCTATAGTGCAGTACAGACTTTGGTGCACCAATTTGTGAGTGGATAATCGGACCACGGCCGGTCGTCGTGCAACGCCAGCCACGTGCCACATCAGGACAAGATCCCCTCGAAAAGCCACAGGAGGCTAGCAGGTGAGTGATGCACTTTATGCTTGGAAGGTCTAACGGTCTCCCCGCGAGCAAGCACAGTTAATCATTCAACTAAAATACGTAACGAAAACTGAGTTTGCCCTCCAATGTACCACCATCGGCTTGGTACATTTTTTGGTGCCGAAACCAGGGAACAACGGATATAATTCGATAACATATTCATTCGTTTACCCGTTAGCAGTAAAGGTCTCGTAAAGTTTTAGGTAATTTTCAACATTCAACACAAAGAAATTAAAAATATTTTTTTTTTCCCACTTACCCCCAACTATTTCCCAATTTTGGGCAATACATATTCGTTTTAGGTCGATTGCTATACATTACGCTAGTTTATTTCGTTAATCGTTAAAAAACAAAAAAGTGTATTTTCAAACGTACATCGATCTTTTCAGAATTTTATCATCGATAAATTCTTTGTGTGTCCGATGCATTCTTGTTCATTTGCTATAAACTCGTGTGGCTACACGTATTTCGTTGTTATATTCTATCGAAATTGTCATACAAGTTGTTATAACATCGAATCGAAACGTAAATAACCACAATTAACCATACTTAGAACATTTGTAAACTTCTGGTTCGCCTATTGGACCTACCTTCCATTTTTGAATTATTTGTGTATTTTTTCATAGTCGCCATATTAGTGAGATGAGAGTAGTTCTTTGTTCTACGATTTGAAATTGAATTGGACCATAGACAAATTGAATTTTGTTTAGTTTCTTTTTTCTTTCTATTCAACGACAATATTAATTTGTTGGATTTAGCGTTGAAATGATTGAATGAATGAACTGCGATTGAACAATCGACGTACGGTGCTCTGATTGGGCGTTCTATTCAGTTTGAAACAGTTGTTTACGTTTTTCATTGTTATTTAGTTGAACATAACGGTGCCATTATTTGTTCATTATATAATCTTATTGTTAAATATAGATTGTTTTAACGTTATTACGGCTAACTAATAAACAAAATGCCTTATTATTCTAAAAAATCATTACGCAGATTGAGTAAAGGTAAATCGGTTGAAGTCGAATACCCAACTGAACGCGACTTACCGGTATTACGGAGGAAACGTACTTTAGCGTTCAATAGGTTATCTAAGACGCTTGAAGTCGCTCGTTTAGCGGAAAATAATGAATGTGATTTAAGTAAATTTCTGGCACATTACTCAGACGTAACTAAAATAGTAAATAACTTTGAAGAAGCCCATGATGACATACTTACCATATGCGAACTTACAGATGAACAACAAGCGGAACAAGATAGTATCAGATCCGACTTCGACGAAAGATATTATGAGATTCTAGCGATACACCGACGCTTAACGAAGGTCGATGAGCCTAACGAATATAACGATGAGCAAAGTAAATCTCATAATGAGTCGTCGAGTGTACTTAAAGTAAAATTACCTAAAATTAACTTACCGCAATTCAGTGGTAACATAAAGTTGTGGCCCGAATTCTTCGATATCTTCACCTCGCTGATTCACGAGAATGGTTCACTTTCGGATACGGAGCGCATGCACTACCTCGTCTCTAGTCTCATTGGTGATGCGTTAGCACTTATACGAACCTTTCCTGTGACGGGCTTATACTACCACGAAGCATACTCTGCATTGGTTGCGCGGTATAAAGACAAGCGGGAACTTGCCTTTACTTGCTGGAAAGAGATCTTGAACGTTAACCTGAAAGCCAACTCACCCATTGATTTACGACGTGTCCTTGATTCTTTCAACGAAAATCTATCGATTCTCAAACGGCAAGGGCTACCGACGGATCAGTGGGACTTTGTAATCTGTTACCTTTTACTATCGAAAATGGATTCAAAATCGCGTTGTGCTTTTGAACGAGTTACTGCTTCTCATGAGTTTCCAAAGTACAAAGATCTCAACGAATTTCTGTACACCAGTTGCGAGGCTTCGGTTCGCGACACACACTTCTCCGTAAGTGGTCGCGATAATCGTGCCAACGAAAAACCACATAAGCCGAGTGGTTCACGGAATTCTAACACCGCGGTCGTAAGTAAGAAACATACTTCGACATTTCTATCGAATACAGAAGTTGACAAACCTCTTGCAGTTGCGCCCTCATCATCGAATTTAACCACATCGAACGCAACTGCACCATCGTCGTCAACATCGTCGCGTACTTCACGAACTGCTCTTGTGCCACCAACTGAACCTCGAAAGTACAAATGTCCGTTCTGTGGGGAAGCCCATCCCATTAATCAGTGCAAATCGTTTACTGACAAATCTGTTCAGGAACGACTTGACTATGTGAAGACCAATCATTGGTGCTTCAACTGTTTGAAGCCATCACATGGCCTCAAAAACTGTAAATCAATGTTTACGTGTCAAGTGTGTCGTCAACGACATCACACCTTGCTACATCAAGATCTAGATGTTTCGAAAACCGATAATACCGAAAAGGCCACTACCTCGCAGGTCAGTGTACTTACCAATATCGGTGATCGTTCCATGATTCTGCTGTCCACGGCTAATATCGAAATTCGTGATTCATCGGGTCGTTATCAGACTTTTCGTGCGCTGATTGATTCCGGAAGTCAGGCCCACTTCATAACTGAACGTGCTACTGAGCGTTTAGGTCTCCAACGAACGCAGTCAACGCGTAGGATTCACGGCCTAGGTCATGCTTCAACATCCGCTAGTGGTCCAATCTGCTTAAGCGTAGGTGTCCACGGCAACGATTTGTTTAGTATTGAAGCGTTAACATTACCTAAGATCTGCGGCAATATGCCAGTCGTTAAGCTGAACAAATCTGCGTGGCATCATATTCGAAATCTTAACCTAGCGGATCCTGATTGTCACTTACCTGGTCAAATCGATGTCCTTCTCGGTGCTGAGGTCTTCCCTTCACTCCTGTTACCAGGTAGTGTTAGTGGAGGATTGCAACAACCATCTGCAATTAACACTGTGTTCGGCTGGATCCTACTAGGAAAGGTCAGCGGCAGTGATAATCACGAACTGCCAAAGTCGTTCTTCGTTTCAGACGATAATCTTCTCAATGAGCAGGTTAAGAAGTTCTGGGAAATGGACAACATTCCGCAGTCTTCAAAGTTAACACCGAACGAGGAACTCTGTGAACAAAAATTCGTTACCGAACATTCCCGCGATGCTTCAGGGAGGTATACCGTTACCTTGCCTTTCAAAGATAAAGACAAGAATCTAACTTTTCCTGGGTCGCGAGAATCTGCTTTACATCGTTTTAAATCATTAGAACGCAAGTTAGCGGCAAATGAGGCTTTATGCGAACAATACTGCGACTTTATGTCTGACTATTTACAAAGTGGTCACATGAGTCTAGTTCCTTCAAAGGAAATCAACCAGGGTTGTTATTACATACCTCATCACTGCGTTTTGCGACCTGACAGCGCAACGACAAAGCTAAGAGTGGTCTTCGACGCTTCTGCGAAAGACGCTCGTGGTGTGTCATTGAATGAAGCTTTACTCGTAGGTCCCAAACTGCAGGCTAACATTGCCGAGATCCTGCTTCGCTTCCGAACACATTTAGTTGTATTTACAGCCGATATTCGTCAAATGTTTAGAAATATTTCTATGTCAATTGACGATCGAGATTTCCAAAGAATTTTTTGGCGATTCAAATCAACGGACCCAATTCAAGAGTATCGATTAAATACCATAACTTATGGGGTATCATCGTCTCCTTTTCTTGCTTGCCGCACTCTCAAACAACTTGTAGAAGATGAAGCTGACTTACCTCTCGCTCGCGAAGTGATGACTTCTGATACATTCGTTGACGATATCGCGAGTGGCAGTTCTGATATCCAGACAGCCATCCAAGTCAAAACTCAGGTCATCCAACTCTTAAAGAGAGGTCAGTTTGAGCTGCGTAAGTGGGCTAGCAATAAACCAGAGGTGCTTGCTGATATACCTCCGGAACACTGTCTCACTGACTTTGTGTCTATGGACATCGAAAAGACGAGCACCCTGAAGATCTTAGGCCTGAAGTGGTGCCCCAGAAGAGACAAATTCTTGTTTGAGGTCAAACCTATCGATCGCCAATGCACAAAGCGTGCGATTCTAAGTGAACTCGCACGTATTTATGACCCCTTGGGTTTCCTAACTCCTATAACTTTATTAGCTAAGTGCTTAGTTCAGAAGTTGTGGATGTTAGGTATTAATTGGGACGATTCTCCGCCGGGTGAAATCGTCGAACAATGGCGTTGTTATACTGAACAGTTACCTGTCATCAAGTCCTTGGAGATCCCTCGATGCATTTCTGCAAAGGCTATGAAATCGTTTGAGCTCCATGGCTTTGCTGATAGTTCCGAGTCAGGTTATGGAGCTGTAATCTACTTACGTGTCACTTGCGTCGATGGTGGTGTATCTGTCTTCTTTCTGTGTTCAAAATCTCGCGTAGCACCTGTAAAAAGGATATCATTACCTCGTCTCGAATTGTGCGCGGCAGTCCTCCTGGCAGATCTTCTGAAGTTCGTCAGAGAAACCTATTCATCGTTTTTCCCCATAGCTGACACCTGTGCGTGGTCAGATTCGATGGTGGCGTTATCGTGGATTCGATCTTACTCGTCACGTTGGAAGACTTTTGTCGCCAACCGAGTGAGTCATATCCAGGATACTATTCCGGAAGCTCGCTGGAACCATGTCTCCAGCTCAGATAATCCAGCTGACATTGCCTCTCGAGGTCTTTATCCTGCTGAGTTGGTCAACAATTCGTTATGGTGGGCGGGGCCCTGTTGGCTCGCTCAACCTTCTAACACTTGGCCAAACAACACTGACAATGTTAACGAAGCTGATGTATTATCTGAAGAGCGCGCGGTCTCCCTGTTTGTTCATAACGACACCCACGTCATTGATTCTTTACTCGAAAATTTCTCATCAATCCGTAAAGCACAACGAGTACTCGCGTATTGCATTCGTTTTGTAGAATGCGCTCGTAAAAAACCTTCGCGAAGCTCTAACCATCATTTAAATCGAACAGAGCTTCATAACGTTTTATTGATTTTCGTACGCAGAGTACAATCATTGCATTTCGATGAGGAAATAACTCGTTTGAAAGACTCAAAACCTATTTCAAAACCTATGCAAAAACTTAACCCTTTCTTAGATAAATCGGGAATTCTTAGGGTGGGCGGTCGCCTATCTCGTTCTGGGCTCGAGTATGAGCATAAGCATCCTGCGCTGCTACCTAAGGATTCTAAACTAACGTTCATGATCATCGAAGCACTTCATCGTGAATACTGTCATCCCGGTATAAATACAATGCATTATCTTTTGACACAGCAATTTTGGATATTATCACCAAAACGCGCAATCCGTCATTGTTTGTCTAAGTGCTTACAATGTTTCCGTACGCGCCCTACACCGCTTGAGCCTTTTATGAGCGACCTACCAGCGACTCGCATCAACCAAGTCAAGCCATTTTCAATCGTCGGTGTTGACTATGGCGGACCTTTTCGCATTAAGTTAGGACGACATCGAGGAGCTAAAATAAGTAAAGCTTACCTTTGCTTGTTTGTGTGCTTCACAACGAAAGCAGTCCATTTGGAGGTCGCTTCGGACTTGACTTCGGACGCTTTCATAGCAGCACTTCGCCGGTTTGCTGGCAGGCGGGGTCGTGTAAGCGTTATCCGTTCAGATTGTGGAACCAACTTTGTAGGCGCTTGCAACCAACTAAATGAGTACATGAAGGACGCATCTAATACCGAAAACATAATATTTAAATTCAATGCTCCGGCTAGTAGTCATTTTGGCGGTGTCTGGGAAATACAAATAAAGGCAGTCAAATCCCATCTTTATCGTATTATCGGTGATCAGACATTAACGTTCGAGGAGATGACAACTTTGTTTGTACAAATCGAATGTATGCTGAACTCGCGCCCTCTTTACTCGCTGAGCTCAGATCCCAATGACTTAAACGTATTGACTCCGGGTCATTTCCTAACTTTAGAGCCGCTTACTTCAGTCCCTGATGAAGATTTATCAGGCATTAATCTTACTCGGTTAGGAAGATGGCAACTCATTCAGCGATTCCAACAAGACTTTTGGAAACGCTGGAAGGTCGAATATCTGCAATCGTTGACTCAGCGAGCAAAGTGGACTAAGCATTGCAAACCATTAGCTGTAGATTCAATCGTGGTCATCAAAAACGAAAACACTATGCCGCTGCATTGGCCTCTTGCTCGGGTCACGGAATTACATCCGGGTCCTGACGGCGTGGTACGTGTGGCCACCGTGCGTATGGCAAATGGTTCACTTCTTACGAGACCTCTTGTGAAGTTGTGCCCTCTGCCAACTCAGACTGACTAGACAAATCGTTTACCGTAACTTCAATTCATTAGATTCTAGTTTAGTTTAGGTTAGTGTTAATTTCAATTAGTGTTAATGTCAATCGATCACATCAGCAGCTCTTCATTCGTTTTTGTCCGTTGTTTTCGGGTTCCGCTCTTTCAGCGTAGTGAAAATACTATGCATTTTGGTGGGCGGAATGTTCCGTAACCATACATTTTTTATCTATGCGCGCACTGTGCTTGCGAACGAATGAGATACGAGTCGATTCCAAGATGGCAATAATTCGAGTTGCCTAAGTGCGCGCTCCCGGTTAAAATCCTTGGTATGAGGGTTAATCGTCGCTAAACTGCTTCGATCTGGACTGATTGTGATTCCTGAAGGCTCCTATAGTGCAGTACAGACTTTGGTGCACCAATTTGTGAGTGGATAATCGGACCACGGCCGGTCGTCGTGCAACGCCAGCCACGTGCCACATCAGGACAAGATCCCCTCGAAAAGCCACAGGAGGCTAGCAGGTGAGTGATGCACTTTATGCTTGGAAGGTCTAACGGTCTCCCCGCGAGCAAGCACAGTTAATCATTCAACTAAAATACGTAACGAAAACTGAGTTTGCCCTCCAATGTACCACCATCGGCTTGGTACACACACAATGGAGTAGGTATTCTGATAAAACAAAATGTTGCTTATAATGTTAAAGAAACAACTTTTTATGAGTCAGTCCAAAATATATGTATTTCCATATAAACATCCATGGGTAGATTGGATATTCTATGTGTTTATTGTCCTCCCAATAGCAACACATTTGATACTAATAAAATGAGAAAGGTGCTTCTTGAAATTCCGAAGCCATGTCTTATCAAGGGCGATTTTAATGCACACCATATATTGTTTGGATGTCATACAAACAATAGTAGGGGTAACAGTTTATCTTATTGATGAATTTGACATGTGCATTTCAAATGATGGTAGGGCAACCACTGTACACTACAGTTTTTTATTTTAATTTTAATGTATTTATTTTGAAAAATTCATTGAGTCAAAAAAACCACAAAGAATGTGCGCAATTGGGATGGAGTAATGGAACTGTGGAGTTGTCGCTGTGTGAGCATGCGAGTTCCATCGCCACCCGTTCGATATCCACCGCGCACAGGAAGGATGGAAAGCAGCACATGAAGTAATTTTTTTGCTCCGCTGGTGTAATTGCTGTATGCCGTACAGTCAACAGCAAAAGTAGATGATCAAAATCAGAAATTCAATACTAATGAATGGATTTCGCGTCAGAACTGTGTGGCGTCGAAGTGATTCAAAAGTACGTGATTGTAAATTATACCAAACATTTACTACTAGTACAGCTGCCATATATTCGTGAGCAGTTTTGACTGCAAAAGTTATATACTCAATTCGCATCAGAACTAAGAAGTGAAAAAAAAATACAAAACTAATGAACAGTTAAAATCAAAAATTAAATGATGAAACTGAGGCCACGTAATCATGAGGCAAATAATTCATAAATTCTTATTTTTTAATTATCCCAATAATTTAATTTGTTATGTCTTACGGAAAATCAGCACGGAGGACGGAGCAGAGAACAAAAAGAAAAATATTAATATGAAAAAATATTGCTATTATTATTAATTAGTAATATTATTGAAAATTTATTGAATACTAAATAATTCATACATTCAAATATTATACATGTTCAAGAAATATAATTTTCTTACATTTTTACCGGAAATCTGCTTTAGTATACTAATTTTGAAACCTGGGAAGGGTAGGTATATAATATTCAGGATTATATTAAAACTATTTATTGCACTGCTGCATGTTTTCTGTGGGACCGAAATTTGGCGTCGGGTTCAAGAAAAAAAATATTCGTCACATATTTATTATAATCAAAAATTACGTAACTAAAAACAAACATAGATAACAATTTATATTGTAGATAATTATGGAAAAAAAAATTATCACGATATGATCTTAGTATGATATGATTTTAATTTTTTAATTTATATTCAATTTTATAATCATCAGATCCAAATCACGGATTAAAGTAGTAACGGGTGTATCCCCCGTTATTATCTATTATCGCTTGTAGTCTTTCCTTTGAATTGAATCTACCATATTTTGACATACATTTGAACCTCTAAATGATTCCCATATTTCAACCACATGACGTTGTATATTGACCCGGGTCCGGGGTGTATCTGAGTCTCACTGCTGAACCATGAGGCCCCAGACATTTTCAATAGGGTTTATGTCTGGGCTTTTTGGGGGAAAGTGAAGAACTCTTATGAGGTCACGATTATTTTGAAACCACACATTACAGATTCGTGCAGTGTGCACTGAGCTATTCGTCATGTAGTCACGTAGTCATGAATAAATGAGAAAGGCACAAGATCTGGGTGGGCAATATTAACAGTGGGTATGAGCGTGTCTCAAATAATTTCCAAGTATTTTTGACTGTTTAAACGCCCTCCTATTTCAACTAACTCTCCTGGTCCAGCAGCGGACATCCATCCCCAATAGCCAATATTAATTCGTCCACTAACTACTTCTATTAGGAACAACACTTTCTTCATGGTAGCGCGTGTTATTTATTCGCCATAGTGTGAGGCGACCATGTTCACTCGAAGAGAACGTGACAAAAGCGCAACAAGTCAATATAAATAATGCCCTAAAGATAAAAATATTAATCTGCCTTCCGGTTTTAATATATTGTAGCCGACTGGGCAAAAGACATCATTAAGTTATGATTTTGTATCGCATCAGTAGTAATATGCTTTTTCCTGGGCCTGCAGTCTCGACAGAGATAGCGACGCTGTCGCAAACTACCGATCGCTAAATAATACCGAAAATAATCGCTTGCCGTAACGATCCTTACGACAAACGCAAGTCTCTACATCCGAGATACCGAGCAAAATCGTAAAATAACTTGACTTATCGATGTCGGTAGGCTAGCGAAAAACGTATTCATAGTTCGGTTTTTTCAATGACAATTCTTGGCCGTAGCTAAATCTCCTTGAATACTGGGAAAATTGGAGAACATGATTTAATAAAAAATATTATTTTTCTTGAAAATTGTATAGTAAATATGTAAACCATATCTTGGAAATACTATTTTTCATGGAAACTAATCTATGTAGCAATAACTAGTTCAAAGAATTAAAATAACTTGTTAAATATGTGAGGACAGTCAAATCTACCGCCTTGCAACATTATTCTCCTAATGCCAAACATGTCAAGTGTCAAATCATTATGGTCTTGTTTAGTTGTTGTCATGGAAACTATCAATTTTCATTGGTATTTTCGTATTTTCTTAATACTTTTTCATAGATAGTCAAGGTTTCAGTATATTATTACGCGGCCAATACATTTCTGGCTCAAGCGGCGACCCCACTGCATATAGTTTCTCATTAAAGTAAAGATAGTTGCATAATGAACTAATGACACTGGAATCGTAAAGATAGTCCGTAAGGCTGTTGTATTTGAAGAGAAGACGACTAACGTTCACCGAGGAGCTCGGTAAACACGTCTCCTGTTATTCTGTAAAGGTACAGATATGAAGAACTCCTACGGATTTTCACTTTCGTGGGATTTCCGTCTCAGCCATAGCAAGGCTGTCGAAGGATTCACAGAGGCAACATGAAGCAAGCGGTCCACATTTCGGAAGGCCACTTATCTTGAAGATGCGTCATTTGTGGTCTCTATCTCCTGTAATGAGGGAACGACATATAAAAAGAAGACGAAAAAACAATTTGAACTAAGTGAATACCTCTAAATAAATACTAATAATACCTACAGTGAAAGTTTTCATTTGATAAATATTTTTCGATAAGTAAGGTGGTATCTGCAACATTCCTCGTGTAAACAGTTCTAGATTGTAAGAATGTGTAAACTCAGGAGATGATTCTGTCAATTGGAGGTTTAATAAAGAGGAAAACGTGATTTGCAGTTGTGTGTTATGTTTTTCTCAATAGAATATAAATATTATTTAATGCAAAGATTATACTGACTGCAGTTGTTACAGTTGTGAGGAATGCATGTAAATTCTACCTAATTTAGCATGTATGTAGGTTACATTTTTAAACAAATTACAAAAACTAAATAGTAGGTATGTATTATGTATTTTCTAATTGAGAAATTACATTCATTATTGTATCAATGAAATCCATATTTTTTATTATAAGTCGCTATGACAACCCGATGACATGACAATGTAATAAAGAAATATATGAGAAATAAATGAAGTTGAAACAAAGAAGCCACATATATAACACCTCCGTCCCAAATCGTCTAGTTGTTAAGTTCCGAAGGGTGTTCGGTGTTACTGTTCCTCTCTTGGTATTAATGTACCCAGCATCTGATCAACATGTCTTTTGCAAATCTGACCAGAATCAGTCTCTATTTGATAGTGCAATTTGCCTAATTTCCTTGAAACGGTTCCGAATTCCCATTTAATTTGGTCGTCTGTGTAGCTGCGTATTTGCACTCTCTGCCCAACAGTAAATGAGCGTATCCTTGCCTCATCAGTCGGCGGACGTTTTTCATCCCTCGTCCTCGCCTTGAAACGAACACTTAGGGTGTTTCTAAATTCCCTGCCAAACGAGCTCATATGGGCTTCTATTTGTGTTGTTGCTCGGCGTCCTCCGTAGGCGTTCCTTAATAGCCAGCAGTTTGTCTTGTAGAGAGCCTGGCTCTGCCCTGATGCTATGTATTGCCTTTTTAATTGTTTGTACGTATCGCTCTGCCTGTCCGTTCGTGGCCGGATGGTATGGGGCTGTGGTTTTGTGAACAACCCCGCTTTCTCTGAGGAATGATTGGAATTCATTTGAAACTAATTGTCGGCCGTTGTCTGATACTAAAGTAAGCGGAAATCCAAATGTCACAAAAAGTTTTTTAAGTTGGCGGATACACCATGAGCTTGTGGTAGTTTTCGTTTCTACAATTTCCACCCATTTTGTGAAAGCATCCACTATTATAAATAAGGAATAACCCTTAATCGGCCCAGCAAAATCGACATGGATCCTTTGCCATGGGCCTGATGGTGTGTCCCAATGATGTAGTACTGCGCATGCAGGTTGATTTTGCTTTAATCGACATTCTCGACAACTTTTAACTATGTCTTCTATGTCTTGATCCAAATTTCTCCAGTATACGTATCCACGCGCCAGTAATTTCATTTTTACTATTCCAAGATGTCCTGTGTGTAGTTCTTCTAAAACCTGGTGTCTCAGGGTTGCCGGAATCATTACTCGAGTTCCTTTTATAATGCAACCGTCTTGTAAGGTCAATTCATTGTCATTGTAGCCGTATCTTCTCACTGAAGTACCATTTTTTAAAGCTTCCAATAAATGGTTGTATTCATCATCACTTTCGGTATTTTCTGCATTTTTTATACGGTCGACGGCAATTGTATTCATTTGATTTAATTGAAATGCGCTGTTAGCGACGCGCTCATATTTGTAGATTCGTAGTTAATAGTCATAAGATAATTATAAGTATAACTTAGTATGGATGTATTGGTCGCTGGACCCCACCCAACACGCCGGCAGTTCAGTCCCTGCGAGCACTGCAAGCGGGTGCGCTTGATGTACCTACATACGTCTCACCTAGCTTTGTAACTTTTTCCGTGTCTTTTGAAAATATAAGTTATCTAAGCTGCCGTCGCGTTTTCACTTCGCCAATTACCACCTACTATAATCTACAAAGTGGTCAATCGAACCGGATCAACTAAAATTAATGTTTGTCACGCCACCAGTGAAAAGCAAAATGGTGGGCACGCGAAGTACGGTGCGACGCGAGCGCGCGCAACGTAAACTTTTCGAAGAACAAAAGGGAGCTCAAGAAACAGATACTGAAGAGTGTCAGTTTTCAACCAGTGCAGCAGCCAAAAATATGGTATTTAAAACACCTGCGGCATCGCCGAGCGTCAAAACAGAAAACACGTTGCCAGGGTCGAAAGGTCATTCCGACACATCATCGGTAAAAGCTCGAAAAGCGCAGTTGCTTTTGGATGCTGCAAAGCAAAAGGCACAGATACGACTGGAGCTCATAGACAGACAGCTAGAAGCGGACTTAGCTGAACTAGAGGAAGAAGAAAAATACAGTCCACACGAAGAACGCGCTCACGACGTGGAGCAATGGCTGGAACGGAGTCAACACGAGTTAATGCAACCGGCCCCCGATCATGGCAACCCCTTGGGCAAGTTGCATCCGACTGAGACAGAACCAGCCGCGCCTGCTAATGCCGTCCTCTTTACGGCGGCACCAGCAGCACCAGCTACGTCACCTCAAAAGCCGCCACTTTCAGTGCCACATCTGCCGATGGAGCCGCACTCACACACTGTACCTGTACCGCCACAAACGGCGGAGGCCACCAGTATGCAAGCGACTATTCAGATGCTAGCTGGCGCATTGAAAGACCTGGCTTCTACGAGTGCACCGAATACCAACCTTATAACTCGATTAAGCACGCCGAAGGATCTTCCAGACTTTTCGGGAGACCCACTGGAATTTCTCCAGTTCAAACAAACCTATAAAGAGTCAACCGAGCTTTGTAAATTTTCTCCTCAAGAAAACCTGTGGAGGTTGAGAAAGTGTCTATGAGGAGCTGCTAAAGATGCTGTCGCAGCTTTACTTATTTCTGCGAGTCCACCGTGCAAAATCATGTCAACTTTGGAGTTACGTTTTGGCAATGCTGATTTAATAATATCCAAAATAGTGCAGGATATCAAGAAATTACCCTCAATGTCACAGAACTATCACAATGAAATCGTGCCATTTTCAGTGAAAGTGCAAAACCTTATACAAGCAGTGCGAGCAGTTGGACGCGAAGAGTACTTACAAGATGATGATACGGATAACTGCAAATTCTGCCGTACCTCAAAACATAAATTAACCGAATGTAAACAATTCAAGAAGGCGTTACGTAAAACCAGATGGGAATTCGTAAAACGTAACGGGATTTGTTATAAATGCCTACTATCGCGCCACGCACGAGATACATGCTCAGCACCGCCTTGCGATAAAAATGGCTGTGGCGAGGGGCATCACAATCTACTTCACTACGTCGGGAACAAGCCGAAAAATGACGCTGGAAGTAGCCAGGTCCCGGAGCCGAAGTCAACGCCTGTGCAAACGCCGACGACGGCGACGTCGCCGGCGGTGTCCTCCGCTGATAGTGCACAAACAGTGACGCATATAAACGCGAGTGAAAACAAAGTGTTACTTAAAGTCGTACCTATACGTATACATAGTGCTAACGGTGTGTTCAGTGCAAATGCCCTCCTTGATGACGGTTCGACCGTCTCGCTTATCAGTGCGGGGTTAGCGAAGCGTGCGGGGCTTCGTGGCCACTCAGAGACGATGCGAATTCGCGGAGCCTGGTCTGACGATGAACTGGTATGTAAAACGACCATCGCGAATGTTACATTATCGGGTATGGACAATAAAATGCATAATATAAAACTTCGGTGTGTAGATAAATTAAACTTACCTTTGCAACAACTTTCTGTTGTCGATTGTAATAACTATAAAAACCTGTATGGAATAACTGATAAGTTATGTAAACATGATGTAAAACCTGAGATTCTAATAGGTCAAGATAACTGTCACTTATTGTTGCCTCTCAAAGTTATAGTAAGTAAATTATTTGAGCCGTCCGCTACATTGACTCCCCTAGGTTGGTGCATGCACGGCATGTTGCGAAGGCCGCACGCTCGGCACGCGCAGGTCGCCGCCAGCGCTGTCGAGGCGCACGCCACTCTGCTGCTGAGCTCGGCCGCTACCACCGCCGCGGACAGGGACGAGCGCATACTGCGGGAGCTCCACGAGGAGGTGAGGCACTCATTTGCTGTAGACGCCTTGGGAGTGTCAGGTAAGCCGAGACAAAATATTAATGATACTCGTGCCGTCGCGCAGCTGGAGAAGTCTGTCGAGCTCGTCAACGGTCGCTGGCGTGCAGGTCTGCCTTGGAAGGATGAGGCATGCACCATGCCCGACACCTATCCTAACGCGCTGAAAAGGTTAAAGGGAATAGAAAGGAAGATGGCACGTGACGATGGTTTCGCCAACAGATACCGCGAGCGTATAAATCATTTATTACAAAATGATTACGCTCACAAGATGGAAAAGCCACTGCCGGCACCTAGGACGTGGTATCTACCCCACTTCGGGGTAGATAACCCCAACAAAAAGTCACTTAGGCTAGTGTTCGATTCCGCCGCTCCAGTTGGTGATAAATGTCTCAATGACCATTTACTTACAGGGCCGGACTTGTTGTCATCTCTGTTTGGTATAATGCTGCGCTTTAGGGAATATTCAATTGCAGTAACCGGTGACATCAAGGACATGTTCCTTAGGGTCAAAATTCGCCCTGAAGATCAACACGCGTTTAGGTTCCTTTGGCGGAATAGCCCTGACGAGCCAGTTGGTATTTATATTATGACGTCACTTATTTTCGGCGCTAACTGTTCTCCTTTTGTAGCTCAGTTTGTTAAGAATGTAAATGCGCGTCGTTACGAGTCGTCATTACCAGCCGCTGTTAATGCGATATACAAATCGCACTATATGGACGACTACATTGATAGCCTGCCGGATGACACGACGGCGATAGAAATGGTTAAAAATATAACTAAGATTCATAGCAGTGGTGGTTTCGAAATCCGTAACTGGACAAGTAATAGCATTGCTGTTTTAGATAGTGTTCCAAAAGATACCTTAGGTGCCGCCAGCTTTAGGTTCAAATTTGAACAGGAGTACCATGGCGAGCGCACCTTGGGACTCATCTGGTATCCTGGAGAAGATGAATTAGGTTTCGACGTGTCTCTGAAACGAATACCTGAAAATATTATTTTAAACAAGGATAGGCCGACTAAAAGAATTATGCTGCGAATAGTTATGTCCATTTTTGATGTATTAGGATTTTTAGCACCATTTACTATTCAGGGCAAAATTATGTTGCAAAATACTTGGCGCTTAAACATAGGCTGGGATGACGTAGTACCCGATAGTATCTACAATAAATGGTGCAAATGGATCGAGTTATTAAAGGATATAAAGCAAATACGTATACCTAGGTGCTATAATAAAAATATTGTGTTACAAGGTGGGAGCAAGACGGGACGAAAACCGGTCGCCGAGCCTGTGATGATAAGGCCACCTCCTCCCGCCGCCGCACCCGCGACCCCCGCGCTGGAGTTATCTGCTACGAGATGCTGCTACGAGACGTGTAGACCGCCTACGACAACCGCTACGTGTGCTACGCCGGCAAGTAATAATTATACATGCTTACAGTTGCATTTATTATGCGACGCATCTGTTCAAGCCATGTGTTGTGTGGCGTACTGGCGATGGATAGTCAGTGGGAATGTTAACGTTGCATTTATAGCAAGTAAATGTCGTGTTGTACCTGTTAAACCCATGACTGTACCCCGAGCCGAGCTACAGGCGGCACTGTTAGCTGCACGATTGGCTGATACCATTATGAAGGAACATAGATTAGCACCTGAGCGACGATATTTTTGGTGTGACTCCACTACCGTGTTACAATGGATTAGAAATAACACACGTAGGTATAAGACGTTCGAAGCGAACCGATTAGGAGAAATCGATGAACTCACGCGTATTTCCGAATGGAGATATGTACCTACCAAATTAAATGTAGCAGATCTTGGTACTCGTGATGAATTTAACCACACAATGTTTCATAGTGAGTGGTTCACAGGGCCTGATTTCTTATAAAGGGTGATTTTTTAAGCGTAGTTTTTTTTTTAATCGAATAAAACACTCAATTTGCATCATATATTAGAAATTTTTATTGAAATTGATAACTTGGCCTTTGCCATTTACATTTTAAAGATAACTTCATGTAAATGTTGTCCGCGGCTCCTTTTCAAATGGTCCATTCGGAAGGTCTAATTTGCCTCACTTTTTCGAGCATTTCGGCCTGTATCCCACGAAATACGCGTGTTATGTTATCCTGTAAGGCTTCAATCGTGTTCGGCTTGTCCACATACACTAACGACTTTACATAACCCCACAAGAAATAATCCAGAGGCGTCAAATCGCATGATCTTGGCGGCCAATTCACGGGGCCATTTCGAGAGATAAGCTGCTCACCAAATTCATCCTTCAACATGTCCATTGTTTCACGAGCTGTGTGGCATGTGGCACCGTCTTGATGAAACCACATGTCAAACAAGTTCAACTCGGCCAACTGGGGCAAAAAAAAGTTGCGTATCATGGCTCGATATCGTTCGCCGTTGACGGTAACGTTTCTTCCATAGTCGTCTTTGAAGAAAAATGGACCGATGATGCCACCAGCCCATAAACCACACCAAACTGTCGTTTTTTCGGGATGCATCGGTAATTCTCGTATGGCATGTGGCTGTTCATCACTCCTGGTGATAACAGCACGAATTGTTGATTCACCAGGTCGTCGGTATGACGACCATAATATGGTCGTAACAAACGAAACACATTTTTCACAGAGCACGAATTTTGATAGTAAATTTCAACAATTTGCAATCGTTGCTCGTTTGTAAGTCTTTCCATGATGAAATGGCAGAGTACACTGAAAACTTTTCACTTTGACAGATGACGTTTGGATGCCATTACCAACCAGTGCCGCCAAACTGAAAAACTTAACTCTTAAAAAATCACCCGTTACAAAGAGGAGCCCTTATGGCCTGCTGACGTCGTGAACACCGACATCGACAGAGATGAAGGAAGTTTAGAGTGTGTAGCTGTGATGCATGAGCCTACATGTAACTTACCTGTTCCTGAGCCGCAGCGGTTTTCCTCCTGGCTTCACTTGCTGCGAGCCACGGCCGTCATTCTGAAATTTATTGACAGGTGCAAGAGACTTACCGGTGAAGTTGACTGCGATGCGATGGCTCGAGCTGAGATCCTGTTGCTGAAGAAGGCGCAGATGGAATCGTTCTCCGCCGAAATATCTGCAATCAAAAGTGGAAAACACATATCACGAGATAGTAAGTTACTTACCTTGACACCGTATCTAGACGAAACTGGTTTACTCCGACTCGGTGGCCGCATCGATGCTGCGTCAGACGTGGACCTAGAAATGAAGAGACCAATTATATTAGATGGAAAACATGACATAACGCGTCTTCTTGTCCGGTACTTTCACATTAAGGCAGCACACGGGAACCAGGAAATGGTCGTCAATAACCTGAAACAGAAATATTGGATTGTTAGAATAAGGCCAACAGTTAAAAGGGTGGTTTCGAATTGCATGCTTTGCCGCATAAGGAAATGTAAGCCTCAAGTGCCCAGGATGGGTGACTTACCTCATGCTCGAGTAGCACATCACCGAAAACCATTTACATTCTGTGGCCTGGACTTGTTTGGTCCAATGGAAGTGACTGTGGGCAGAGGAAGGCAGAAGAGGTATGGTGTTTTGTTTACCTGCCTCACTATACGAGCGATTCATATCGAGCTTGTTTCGTCACTCACGTCAGACTCTTTGATTATGGCGCTGCGACACATGGCAGCACGGCGAGGATGGCCCTCTCATCTATACTCTGACAATGGCACCAACCTAAGAGCAAGCGATAAGGAGCTGAAGCAATCAGAGCAGGCACTTAATATAGATGCTCTCAAGGCCGTCGGAGCGAACAACGCCATGCAGTGGCATTTTATACCTCCCTCCAGTCCTCACTGGGGTGGGGCCTGGGAGAGGCTGATTCGAAGCGTTAAAACATCACTTCGAGTTATAATGAACGAACGCGCTCCCCGCGAAGAAGTGCTGCTAACCCTTATGGCAGAAGTGGAAAATATAGTAAATAGTCGTCCGCTGACACACGTCTCCGTGGACCCTGAAAGCTTAGAATCTTTAACTCCTAACCATTTTCTTTTAGGTAGCTCATCCAGCACACCTATCATTGGGACTTTCGATGACTCCGACATGTGTCTACGCAAACAATGGAGAAAGTCACAAGCGTTAGCGGATATGTTTTGGCGTAGATGGGTGAAAGAGGTTCTCCCTGACTTACGGCCTCGAAGAAAATGGAACGAGGAGGTGAAACCTTTGCAGGTAGGTGACGTAGTGCTAGTGGCTGATCCTAACAGTCCCCGTAGTACCTGGCCAAAGGGTCTTATTCAGAAGCCATGCCCAGGAAAAGATGGACGAATCAGACTGGTCGAAGTGAAGACTAAGACTGGTGTCTGGAAGCGACCTGCAGCCCGCGTCGCGCGATATTCCCTTGTTGAGGAGTGCTGAGCCAGCACTGGGGGGGGGAATGTTAGCGACGCGCTCATATTTGTAGATTCGTAGTTAATAGTCATAAGATAATTATAAGTATAACTTAGTATGGATGTATTGGTCGCTGGACCCCACCCAACACGCCGGCAGTTCAGTCCGTGCGAGCACTGCAAGCGGGTGCGCTTGATGTACCTACATACGTCTCACCTAGCTTTGTAACTTTTTCCGTGTCTTTTGAAAATATAAGTTGTCTAAGCTGCCGTCGCGTTTTCACTTCGCCAATTACCACCTACTATAATCTACATGCGCAATGTACGTCAATTACGTTATTTGCTACTGTTTCTACCGGAAATCTTGATAGATAATCCGCATTGCTATGATCATCCGATGTTCTGTATTCAATAGTGTAGTCAAAATCAGATAGAAAATGTGCATAGTGAAAGAGCCTCATTGTGCTCATCGCCGGTAAAGTTTTGTGTGGATTGAAAATCGTAGTTAATGGTTTATGGTCTGTAATAAGTATGAATTTTCTTCCGTAGCAGTAGTGAAAAAATTTCTTTAATCCCCAGAATAAGGACGTCGCTTCTTTGTCTATCTGACTGTATTTTTTTTCACTACTCGTCAATGAACGTGATGCAAAAGCAATAGGCCGATCAGATCCGTCCGATAATCGATGCGATAGAACTGCCCCAAGTCCAAAAGGTGAAGCATCTGTAGCGAGAACCAATGGTTTCTCTGGGTCAAAATGCATTAAAATTCTGTCACTGAGGATTTCCTGTTTAATTTTCTTGAAACTTTCATTACATTTGTGCGTCCATTCGTATTTAATGTCCTTCTTGAGTAAGTTATTAAGAGGGCTGGATATTGAAGCTAAATTCGGTATGAACTTATTGTAATAATTAGCCATTCCTAGAAATGTCCGCAGTTCGTTGATGTTGCTGGGACGTTTTGTATCCAGAATAGCGTTTACCTTATTTCTATTTTTGTGCAGTCCGTTTTTATCAATGGTATGACCTAAGTATTCGATTCTCTCTTGAAAAAAATGACATTTGTCCTTATTGAGTTTCAAATTTTTGTCTTGTAATTTTTGTAATACCAAGCGTAGTCTTGAACGAAGTTGTTCTTCTGAATGTCCTTGAATAATTATATCATCGAAAAAGCATTTCACTCCAGCTACTCCTTGGAGCAAACGATCCATAAATTTTTGCCATAAATTCGGGGCAACCTTGACGCCAAACATAAGTCTATTTACTTTGAACGTACCCTTGTGGGTACTTAATGTTTGCATCATAGCGCTCTCCTCGTCCATCATCATGTTTAGATAAGCTTGACTGATATCAAGTGTGCAAAATATTTGATCTCCGTTCATCTCTACCAGAATGTCCTCTATGATCGGAATAGAGTATTGTTCATCCCTTATCACTTTATTTAAGGTGACTTTATAATCCGCGCATAAGCGTATACTGCCATTTGGTTTGACAATAGGAACCGCTGGTGTTCCCCACTCAGAACTATCAACTTTTGTAATTACCCCTTGTTCGCAGAGTCGCACTATTTCATCATCAACTTTATTTTTAAGAGCATATGGTATACGTCTTGGCTTGACAAAAATTGGTGACACTTCTTCCTTTAGGGTCAAATGAGCTTTGTAATCAGGTATGCACCCAAGGGACCCATCAAATATCGTCGAGTATTCAGAAAGTAGCTTATCCAGTTCTGTATGTTCTTTAGTAATAAGTGCGTTTATATTTGCCAGATCCAAGTTGATGGCTCGTATCCATGCTCGACCAAAGATAGGGTCAACATCTTGTTTGATGATGTATACTTTTCCCTGAAGTGTTTGGTCTTTGTATTTATAAGTAACGTAGGCTACTCCAAGTGGTGCGAAGATTTCTCCTGTATATGTTCTCATCATGATATTAGTTTTATAAATCTTGCATCCAGTGTTCAATGTTTTAAAATCTTTGTGAGATATAGATGACAGAGCTCCTGTATCTACTTCCATTTTTAGTTTCGAGTCATTGATGCGTACATTTATCATAAATTTGTCTGTGTTGTTAGATCGTACTAAATTCATATCCCAAGGGGTGGTGTCATTGACTGTATCTGAAGAGTTGTCCGTGTCCTGCACCTCCACGTGTTCAGGCTCCAGTTGGTTGTTCCCAGGTGTTGATTGTAAGCAAACGCGAGCAAGGTGACCTACTCGTTTGCACTTGCTGCAAGTATCCTTGATGCTGCGACATCTGCTAGCTAGATGTTCCTTGCTTCCACAGCGAAAGCATTTCCCTCGTAAGTCCTTAATCGTTAAAGGTTTATAATCAGGTCTTTCATTGCGGTGTTTGGGGTCAGCTTGAACAGTTTTCACATTTAGTAGTCCTTGGTTTGAAGAGTGAGCTGGTGATATATAGCTGCTGTCAGATTTTGCTAGTTCAATCGTGGTTGCTTTATTAATTAAGTCAGAAATATTTGTCACCATTGTTTCTTGTAGTATTTTGGTTCGAATATCGGTGTCATTTAATCCTCTTATAAATTGTAAGGTAAGGAAATTATCACAGATCGACTTTTTACAGTTATTGCACGTGAACTCGCAATCTTGAGCTAAATGTTTCAAGTCTGACGAGTATGACATGACTGTCTCATCAGAGCCTTGAAGTCGTGAAATAAATTTGTGTTGACGAGCCCAAATGCTCGGTTTTGGATCTATATAGTGTTGTAATATTTGAACCAAGCTGCTGAATTCTAGTTCACAAGGATCGTTCGGTGCGCACAAGTCGTAAGCTTTCTGGTGTAATTCTGGTGGCAATATAATAATAATAATAATAATAATATAATAATAAGCAGCGTGAGGGTCTGAATTTGTGAATTATGACAGTTATTTAGCTTCATGTATGTTTTTAATCTCTGAACAAAATTATTGAAACTTTCACCTTCCTGTAACGGTTGAAAATTAATTCTTGGTGTCGTTTCCGGTGTACTTACAAGTGAAGCCGTGACGTAAGTCGACGGTGCGCTCGGTGGTGTAGTGCATAAGCCATGCAGCATTAGCTTTAATTTTAATATGTACTCTTCTGTAGAATGCCGCTGTTCAATTTCAGCTTCCGCATCATGTGTTTGTAATAATTCAATTTCATTTTGTACTCTTTCAAATTTTTGTTCATATTTTGTTAGACTTGTCAAACGTGAACTTACTTCGTAATCCGAAGGATTTTGTAACTGTGCTAATGTATGTTCAAACTTTGTCAGCTGGCCGCGTATATTTGCGCGCAGGCGAGTAAGTCGCGCCAGTTCTGCCTCCATCGTCGCCAATATTATGTATTTTCTAATTAAGAAATTACATTCATTATTGTATCAATGAAATCCATATTTTTTATTATAAGTCGCTATGACAACCCGATGACATGACTGTAATGTTCGCTGGGTTAATAAAACACACTTTGACGGATCACTGAGGTGACATAGTCTATCCGAAACCCAGAGAACGTCTGCCTTCGCCTACGGCCGGTAAGCGAGTGCCACGCCAATGCCTGCGCATACACTACATCCCTCCTTTATTTTTATTGAATTGATATATTTGTTGTTGTCATGTTTATTGAAATATTGAATTGATTCTAGTCGCCCATTCCAAAAGGTAGTTTTCGTATGGAGAAGAATGGGCAAGAAACTCCGCCGTTACCCTTTTAAAATGTTTTACAAGGTCTTGTTTATATAATATAATAATATGTGAAGACAATGCACTTAGAATAAAATTAGTCTACCACAAAAGGTAAAAAGAATTAAAATGAAGCAATGGCAGGTAAATCAATTATGTGATAGATACAGGTGCTCACATATTTACAAATTATTTACAAATATTGTAAAAGTAGATGATTTTCCTAGAATTTTCGCTTTGATAAATCCAATTTAATGGAGTGTTACATATGGCACGATCCACACGATGATGTCCTCACGATGTCCTCACGATGTTTTTCTTCACCATTTTGTAATGTCCAATTTAATGGATGTCCAAATGCGCCCAATCTAATGGATGCCCATTGCGTCCAATTTAATGAATCACATGTCTTCGAAGTATTGGTTCTCAGACATGCCGGTTTCCTCACGGTGTTTTCCTTCACCATTGATGAACAGTGGTGATGAGTGAAAATACACAAAATGCCTGCCTGGTTTCGAACCCACGAACTTAGTCGGGCTAGACCACCACCACTGTTGTGCTGAAATTAAATGCTATTATTATGTGTACGTGCCTACGTATGACACGGTGCGGTATGACACCAGAAGGCCAATTCTACTAATTTAAAACGTTCAAAATCTAGTCTCAGTCTCATCTCGGCGATAAACAAATGTCAAAACTTGTCGAAATGTAGTGAGATTAAAGGTAATTTTGCAATTAGCATTATTTTAGGGCACGAACTATTATCACTTTTGCAGCCTGTGTCTGTAACACAGTTTATACTAGCACAGACACAGACGTTCACTCTGTCTCAAATAATGCATAGCGTTGTACTTCATTGTTTTGTTTTTTTTTTGCTTGATTGAGATGGACAAATTGTACTTGACTTTTTGAAATAAAGATTATTATTATTGTTATTATTATTTTGTGATTTTTACTTAGTCTATTACTTTTCGATTTTTACTAAGTTTACCGTTTTTCGTTTACCCTTTTTTGCAATTTGGATTAATTACAGGGCAAGGAATTATTATCTCATTTGTGATTTTTACTGAAGTTACATCTTTTACTTTTACCCTTTTATGCAATTTGCATTAATTACAGGGCAGGAAACTTTTACCCTTTTATGCAATTTGCATTATTTACAGGTCAAGAAATTTTATCTCTTTTGTGATTTCTACTGCCATACCTAGGTATTGGCATCTGCCTAGCCTTTTTCCCAACTATGTTGGGGTCGGCTTCCAGTCTTAGCGGATGCAGCTGAATATCAGTATTTTACATGGAGCGACTGCCTATCTGACCTCCACAGCCCAGTTACTGGGTAATACGATACCGCTTGGAAAGACTGGTTGTCAGACTTTCCGGGCTTCTGACTACCCGTAACGACTGTCAAAGATTCACGAATGACAGCCGGGACCAACGGCTTAACGTGCTTTCCGAGGCACGGAGGGGACACGGTATGTAAAGATGGTCACCCATCCATAGACCAACCGCGGCAAGCGTAGCTTAACCTGATCGATCGACCTATGCGGCTGTTATTATTTAGCCACGTGCCCCTCATACCTAGGATTGGCAATAGAGATCAAAATCTTTTTAATGTCTAACCATGATTTATTTTGTAAATTGCGTAAACTAGTCGGTTCCAATGTATGAACTTGATGAGTTTTCACCCATTGATTGCATACACTGGTTGGTTATACCAATGTATAAGTTATTGTTAACTTTTAGGTACCCACTATTCATTTGATTGTTTACCTCTTCAAATTACTTCGTAATGTTTTGATACCGATTAACCACAATCTATCAGTATCGCGACTTCCGCGATCTTATTTGCCTAATATTAGGTAATTCTGTTAACCAAACATTTAATGGCTTAGTTGGGTTGGCACCTATCAACAAATGAGGTTATACGAAATAAAAGTAAAACTATAAATTCACTGTACATATTAAGCATAAGAAAGTTAAAACGCTGTACAAATAACATAGTCATTTTTTTTTATCCATGTCGCGAATTTTGCGACAAGGGGTTCCTAAAAGGGGGGCAAATTTTCCATTATTTTTTCGATAGGACGCAGCGTTTTCGAGATATAAGCAAATTTAGAATTATTAGATTTTACGCTCGCATGTTCCCGAAAATAACACCAGTACGTCCCGTGTTTCCCAAATAGTCAATCAATAATGCTATATTTTGCTACTAACTATTTGGAGAAACAATTTTATTAATTAAATAAACCTCATTCGTTAACTTGCCAGTATTAATCGCAACTATTAGGTTGTTTTGTTGGAACTTGTTCCATTTGTGTTTTTCGCAACCATTAGGTTGTTTTGTTGGAACTTTTTCCATTTGTGTTTTTCGCAACCTTTAGGTTGTTTTGTTGGAACTTGTTCCATTTGTGTTTTTCGCAACCATTAGGTTGTTTTGTTGGAACTTGTGCCATTTGTGTTTTTCGCAACCATTAGGTTGTTTTGTTGGAACTTGTTCCATTTGTGTGTTTCACACACACACGCACATATTTTAATGTATATCAAAATATGTCTTGTTGTACCAAACCCAGCACAGTTGCACAGTGTTTTTTGTCCTATAATTGTAATAATTGTAATTAAAGTTTATTTTAAACTAAATCACCGCCGTTTATACTTGACTAGCCAGCATGTCGAACAAAGGTCCTTTGACGACGTGTGCTATGTGATTAAAGCAAATGTTCACTTGATATTACAACACTGTAATGAATTCTATGAATTCTTTTGTTGATTACAAATTACAATAGCCAGTGCAAAATGCATTTGATTTGACTACGATTAGTTCAATCATTAACCATAACAGATTTTATGACACTAGTTAGTTTTAACAGTAGGTAAGATAATAATTTTATTTGTTACTTAACTTCGATTTTACCGAAGTGGAACTTTTGTTAAGCTACGATATTTTCGCTACTTAATACATTTTTTTTTATAACACTAGTTTTAACAGAAAGATAATAATTTCTTACTTTACTTCGATTTCACCGAAGTGGAACTTCTGTTAAAACTTGTACATTAACGATATTTTCGCTGGATTTTTTTTTTATTTGATCGAATAATATATTCTCGATATTATTTACATAAGGGGTCGACACGGGGGTAAGCCGTGACTGACTCGAGCAGTGTTGCCACTGAGTTGTGTGCTACATCAATAATGGTACATCACAAATACATTTTAATTACCTCACATAGGGCAGTATTATCAACTTTATGATAAATAAGAATTATAATCTCATAACCACATCACGCCTGTTCTCCCACCTATGTTTGAATAGATAAGCAATCTTTATTGCTTTATTGTACATTATTGTCTTGGTTTCACATAATGTTACATGGCACCTGTAACTTAGTGACCTTTGAAGTTACTACCACAAAATTCCAACAGAAGAAGAGAACTTCTCTTCTACAAAATTGATTTACCGATTCATCATATTATCGTAAGAAAATATTATGTCATTCTAATTCATGTTACTGGTGAAAACAGTTTTACTAAAACATTTTGTTCATCTATCTGTCCCCAAGTCACAGGCTATAAACCTAGTTTGGGTGCCAGGAGATAATACTCAATGTACTATATGTTGTACCATATTACTGTACTTGTAACCTTTGTGAACATTGTTCTGGAAATAAACATAATTTTTATTATTTTTGTCTTTTTTTCTCACACTTTCTTACATTTACGGGCCAAAACCAAGTAAATGCAACGTGTGGTGTGTATTAGAGTGTGTTTTCTTCCTCTAACTGCATGAATTTCCTAACTATTCTGCAGGTGTTTAAGATGGCAGCTTTCTGTTATTATTATTAATTAACATTGCAATAACATCAAACAGCAGTTTGTTGTTATTGTGACTTTTTATTTTCACTTTGCCCACATTTTATTTCAAAGTATGTATACTTATTATTTTAACTGGTTGGTACTAGTATTTAATTATAGTAACAATTACATAGCTTTTCTCTTTTCCTTAGTCTGTTGATAGGTAGCAATCTAAATTATGTCACCCTAGAACTCGGGTACATAAGTCATTATCAGTAGTACTCATTAGGTAGTTCTTCCTACATGCAGGAAATTATCCTCTGTGGGATGGTTTTTTTAATTTTAATTTTTGTTATGTTTCGTAAGTATTACAATGAATACATTACTCTGTATTGATTCTTATTTTTGCGTGGCTTTTACTGAAAATCAGTAACAGTATCACAACTGCATGCCCTATTATATTTTTGTAAGTACTTATTGAAGACAAGAAGACATGTGACATCTGCCAACCCGCACTGGGCCCGCGTGGTGGATTACGGCCCACTCCCTCCCACCGAGAGGAGGCCTGTGTCTCAGCAGTGGGAACATTATAGGCTGATTATGTATGTATGTTATGTAAGTACTTATTGCGTAAGTCATTTTTTATGGCGTCCTGTAACAGGATTTTGAGACTCGTATGCGTGCTCATTAGAGCATTTCGGATTCAGCATGACCTTTGACGTAAGCGTACGTATGACTAACTAAATATACTGAATAACTTTATTCAGTAACGTTACTTTACAATCTTCTTTTTAGTGTGTCGATAGCAATCTAAGTGAACTCGGCCCAGAATAGCAATCTAAATGGACTCGGCCCAGAATTCGGATACTTGTTTGGCGCCTTCACCAGCGTCCATCAGTTCCTGTAACGTGCAGCTGACAGGACACGCAGGACACGATATTAAGTGTTATACTTTACTATTATTATGGGAATTGACTGATAATAAATAACCTTTATCTATTAACAAATTAGGTTTATTAACTAGTTGGCAGTAAATATGCTAGTAATTAAGCCATTACTGATGCTTACACTAACGTTTCCCGGTCTTTTCTGATATTTATCCATTAAGCATGGTCGTATTGCGAATAGTATTTGCGTGACCTTGATATTTCTGTGTCGAAATGCAAACAATTGATCCTGGCAAAACCAGTGACCTGATTAAAATAGTATCTACTGATTTTGTTTTATATTTACAATAAGTGGGTATGTAGGTTATTTACAACAGAAAAGTTAAGTATGTCCAAGATTTATGATAATAATCGGTTATTATTTTTATTTAAAATTAGAAGCGTGCAAATAACTCAATTATCTTGTAATTTAAATGAAAGCACTCAATAATAATAATTAACAAAAATTTACTGTTTGCATTACAGCACATTTAAAATAATTGCGTACTATTCAGGCATGGCCTTTTGTTTTGTTGTGAAAAATATTTACTGCATGGCCTTTTTAACATTTACCTACGCTTATAAGTTGTTTACAACAGTCGAAGCAAAATTTATTTTTCGTAACTTATAAAGCAATCATTAGCTGTAGGTAACAATCTACCTTGGTAACGATTTATTTACGTGTAGGTAGGTAGGTATAGCGTGACTACGTTCTGTTTTTACTTTAGTATCCAACTATAAACGATCCTTGTCGAAATATAGTCGCTTAACTGATCGTAAACAACATTCAACGTGCATTATTTTTCAGCGTGCATTCTTCCCCCTTTTTTTTGGTAAATATTTTCAGCACTTACTTTTATCCTCGTCGCCACTTGTAATGTTCGCTGGGTTAATAAAACACACTTTGACGGATCACTGAGGTGACATAGTCTATCCGAAACCCAGAGAACGTCTGCCTTCGCCTACGGCCGGTAAGCGAGTGCCACGCCAATGCCTGCGCATACACTACAATGACAATGTAAAAAAGGAATATATGAGAAATGAATGAAGTTGAAACAAAGAAGCCACATATATAACAGTATGCAACAAGTTTTGTGTAAACGGTATCTATATTATATCTCCCTTACTAATAAACATTGTATTGCATCTGTATAGTTACACAATGCTTAGTCAAATTACTGATGACTGAAAGAGAGAAATTAGTGTATTCATCTGAAATAATACATTTATTATTACGGGGGTAACAATGTGTGTAGGTACTTAGGTGATGATTGTGATACATATTGGAGATTTAATAAGGTTGAAAACATGATTTGCGGTTATGTTTTATTTGTTTTTTACTTAAAATGACTGAAAGAGTGAAATTAGTGTATTCATCTGAAATAATACATTTATTATTACGGGGGTAACAATGTGTGTAGGTACTTAGGTGATGATTGTGATACATATTGGAGATTTAATAAGGTTGAAAACATGATTTGCGGTTATGTTTTATTTGTTTTTTACTTAAATAAATATGGGGCAATACTCGCTTCTGACTTTCCGATAGATATGCAACATTCCTCATGTAAACAGTTCTTGATTAGATTTAGAAGAATGTGTGTACGTAGGAGATGATTCTGTTAATGGATATTTAACAATAAGTATTGAATTGCAAAGAATGTACTATACTGAAAGCAGTTGTTCCAGTTGTGAGGAGTACATTCTATCTAATTTAGTAAGTATGCTTGTACATTTAAACATCCCTTTGAACCTTTTAGATTAGTACTACCGAACTGTATCACCGTTGGATATAGGTACTAGGTATGCAACAAGTATTGTGTAAGCACTGACATAGATTATAAGAATGTGTGTACTTAGGAGAAGATTGTGATATTAATAAAGTTGAAAACATGATTTGCGTGAGGTTATTTATTTACTTATACATCATCATCATTTGCCTAGCCTTTTCCCAAATATGTTGAGGTCAGCTTCCAGTCTAACCGGATGCAGCTGAATACCAGTATTTTACATGGAGCGACGGCCTATCTGACCTCCACAACCCAGTTACTGGGTAATACGATACCGCTTGGTAAGACTGGTTGTAAGATTTTCGGGTTTCTGACTACCCATAACGACTCAAAGATCCACGAATGACAGCCGGGACCAACTGCTTAACGTGCTTTCCGAGGCACGGAGGGGTCTCGGTAGATAAGTAAAGTACCCATCCACAGACCAACCGCGGGAAGCGTAGCTGATCGATCGAACTGTGCGGCTGTTATTATTTAGCCACAGGCATTTACTTATACTTAGGTACATATTATACGATTAAAGGACGATTCACTCCCTTCAAAAATATTTAAATGTCTTTGGTTCCCTATAATGCGGTGATTGTCGGCGACGCTCGTTCAGACGTAGCATGTCCGGAATTTTTAAATAGGTGGACTTAAAAGCCCCATTGGTACAAACACACCTTCGAGTAGGTACGCCCATTTCGCATTATTTTTGTTTATACCTAATTTCTTGCAAACACCCAAAATTATAGTTTACGATGATAACGAATCACTTTGCGGGCTATCAAAAATGCTCGCAAAATATATTCGTAAACATTACGAAAATCGTAAAGTTTGCGACAAAATTCGGTAAAATACCGATGACAATCGATGACTTTGAGAGTCGAGACTAGCAAATATCGCTACATCCATATCGATAGGACTTTGCGACCGAATTCGGTCGTAAAGCGATCGCTATCTATGTCGAGACTGCAGGCCCTGGGTTCAATTGGATGAAATTCGTCATATATTGAATATGCAAATTTTTATCCAATTCAGCTGTTTTTCCGTAAAACATAACAAATTAAATTACTGGGATAATAAAATAAAAAATAATTAATTGCCTCATGATTACGTGGCCTCAGTTTCAACTTTTAATTACATCTTATCAGTTTAATTTTTTATTTTAACTGTTCACTAGTTTTGAAAAAAAAATTCACTTCTTAGTTCTGCTGCGAATTGAGTTTATAACCTTTGGAGTCAAAACTGATCACGAATATATGGCAGCTGTACTAGTAGTAAATGTTTGGTTTAATTTACAATCACATACTTTTGAATCACTTCGACGCCACACAGTTCTGACGCGAACTCCGTTCATTAGTAATGAATTTCTGATTTTGATCATCTACTTTTGCTGTTGGCTGTACCAGTAGGAGGATAAATAAATAATATTTTCAACACACTTGCTCGTAATGTGGCTCTCATTGAACCGCTTTTAGGTCCATAATGCAGTGTATTAAAAACGCGTGCTTTTTCTTTATTTTAATCCACTAGTGCTTTATTTCCACAGATAACTATTTACTAGTCGGAGATGCGCGCTTTTTTAATCTCATCAATTCACTTTTTTTTTAAATAGTCTGTATTGTCCTTGGTCCCACAATGAACGAATATTTATTTACCTTAAGGTGAATGCGCAGCGGTAGACCGCGAAATTAAAATTTTCTTAGGTTTTTTTGCAATTTTCAGGTCAGTGTCAGGTTGTATCTTGATCAAAATATGATTTGCGACTATAACAGGTAGGTCTTTACAGAATCATAATCATTCGAATCATTAATACATCTTTCTTATGGAAAAGTTCTTAGGGAAAAAATCTAACTTAAAGATTCTATTCTAACGACTATAATTCTGTACATATATATAATAGTCGCGAATAATATTTGATCAAGATACAACCTGATACTGACCTGCAAATTACAAAAAAAAGTAAGATAATTTTAATTATCGACCTTAAATTGTCCGTGGGTACCACGGACAATTTAAGCGAAACCAAACGCAAAAGACCCTGACTGGCGTTCTATTATTGCGGATTCTCACTGAACGAATGTATATTTCTCTATGCCAATAGTACTTTCTAATTCCATACTAACTAAACTACAATTTGACATACGACAACACTACGATCAGTCTGATCATTAATTTTTGTGTTTATTATATTTTTCTATAAGTAGGCTGTTTAGAGGTTTTGTCAGTGCCATAGACTAATATATTTAAAATGAGAGTCAGTGCTTTTATTTACACCTGTGCGCGCATCGCTAGTGCTGGCTTGCACGGCGCGCGGAAAACAAAACTAGCGCGCCATTTTCCATACAAGTTAATATTTAACAATACAAGTCTGTTTTTTTCCTCGCAAGTGTGTTTAAAAACGTCGTATGAAACGCGTGTGCATTGATCATTAGACACTCGGCTCTCTTATCGCGCTCGCCTGCGGCTCGCCCGAATAATACTGCCTCGAGTATAATGGTCAACATAGCACACATGTATCATAATGTACTATTATGAGTTAGAATAAGAAAGACGATAGTGTTGAAGTAGGATCGATTTGTTTTTGCTATTCTCCAACAGAGTCCATATCTGATCTTCCGGCAGTATAATTATGGCAGTAATGCTTTGGGTATGGATATACCTACTTATTAAAAAATAGATATTTAGCATAATATATTTTCTTCGAACTGCTTGTAATGGTGTTTTTGTTTTACAGAAATTACGCAAGTAGATGTGCTGCCAGATGATCTTGACATCACAGAAAATGTTATCCTGAATGATGAAGAGTGTAAGTTTTAGGGTGTTGCACCTCGGCAGTGGGTAAAGAGCGCCTGGCCTCACTTCCGCACAGTTCACTATCCCGTAGTGAGGTGATCAATACATTGCTTATAAATGTGCTTTGCCCTAAAGAGTTTTATACAAAGAATTCAGTACGGCTCGAATTGATGCAGAGGTGAGAGATGGGTGAAAACCCTTAATCAACTATCTTGATATTACTTTATTATGATAAAAATTTTAACATTTTATTATATTAATTACAGGTATACATAAAACTAGTCTTGTTGAGGTTGATAAAGATATTGTTGAGTCCGAGGACCACATGAAGGAAAATGTACTCAGCAGTATTGGTAAGTATTATTTGATTGATTCATATTCTTTTGGGTCAAGAAAATAGTTTTACAACTTTAAATTTGTTCCAGGACTATCAAAATTTGACTTGTCTACTCAAAAGTCTATTCTGCGAAAACTGGTGCCAAAAGAGCCGTGTAAGTTAATGTAATACACATGCGTCATGCATCATTATGAAAAATGTACATAAAGCAATTTGTCCAATAACATGTTATTTCATGTTTCAGCTTTCAAAGAAAATAAAAGAAAGACTGCATTCACTCCCCTGGAAACCCGTAAGGGCATCATTTTGCATGCTGATCGCAAAATATACAATTGTAGATTTTTTCACTCAAAAGCAGCTGCGAGAGAGTGAATTTTTCCAGTACGCCCAAGGAAGAATATCAACAAAATGTAAAACATAAACAGGAACTACACGAACAGGACGAGACTTTAAGAGCGGCCAACCCGTCGTACTTTTCATACAAACGCTCGTGCGTGATTATGTCGTTATAAAACATCTATCTTTGATTTTTTTGAATTAATAGGTATCTTGTGTACCATATCTAGGCTTCTATCGAAGCAAAAATAAAAAAATTGAAGAAACAAATTCAGTATGATCCTCCAAAAATCAGCAGTTTTGCATAAATTTTACCTGAACTTTGACCGTTCATAATGTACTCATAAATTGTAAAAAAAAGAAATCATTTCGATAGAAGCCTTGCACATGTAATGGAAATTCTAAATGACAAATATTTTTTCCAAAAACTTGTAAGGCTTACTCAAAAACACGTATTTCCTGGAACAATTTTTAGGAAATTTTCGAACACTATTTTTCGTTCAATGTTATCGCGTTCTCACTACTCGTAGTCAACAAGGCGGTATGAGGTGCGAGGGGGCCGAGTCGTGCGGGGTCGGGGCGGGGTGAGACGGGGGAGTGGAATGAAATTCACCGAATCACCGCGCTACGGAACTGTTAGTCGGTATTGAGATTGTTGACTGCGCGTATGTGAGTGAAGTGTGCATCGTACATCTAATTCATTTAGTGAATCTCGACCAACTTTAGCACACCATCTTTATCAGACAACGAGCTAATTGTTACAGAAGAACAAGAAAATGAAGAAACACCGCCATTAGAGGGGAACCGATTAGTAAACATCGGCTATGTATTCAGTCAGCTTGCAAGTATGTCGCATCATCCATTTGACTGTAATTTCACCTCTATGAATTTAATAAAGGAAAAAAGGGTAGGGTTTATGTCGAGCTTTCATTTTGAATGTAAAATGTGCAGGATAAAACAAATAATACTTTCTCAAAAACCTAACGAAAAAGATTATATAAATGCTAGTGTTGTAGAAGGCATTTTCCAAACTGGGAATGGATACGCCCAATTGGACGAAATATGTGCTAGTGTAAATATGCCAAATATGTCTGAGCGTTATTATATCAAAATATGTAGTAAGTTAGGTGATATGCACAAAGATGTCGCTCTGCAACACATGCTTGAAGCAGGCAAAGAAGAAAAACAATTGGCGATAGATCATGGTGATATCGACAAAGACGGAATACCATATATAACCGTAATAACAGATGGATCTTGGGGGAAACGAAGTTATGGGACAAATTTCAATTCATTGTCGGGGGTTGGTTGCATCATAGGGTTTAGGACTCGGAAAATATTATTTATTGGGGTCAGGAACTCTTATTGTTGCATTTGTGCTGTAGCTGCAAAGCGGAAAACTGAAGTTCCTGCACACAAATGTTATAAAAACTGGTTTGGCCCTTCAACTGAAATGGAAACTGATGCAATCGTAGAGGGATTCAAAATTAGTGTTAGTATGCATGGACTAAAGTATTCCAAATTGATTGGCGATGGTGATAGCAGCGTGTGTAATGCTTTGAGAGATACAATGCCCTATGGACCAAATTTATATATAAGAAAAATAGAATGTCCCAATCACTTGATGAGGAATTATTCAAATAAATTGAGGAAAATTGTGAAAAAGACCGAAAATAAGAACGGACCTGTACCTGTCACACTACGCAAAGCATTGAGTGACCGTATTCGACGCCTACATAAAGCAGTCACTGGAGCTATAGAGCACTCTGCAAAGCTGGACTTTCCATTACAAGAAAAAATAAAGAGCTTGAAGGAGGACCTATTAAACGGCCCATGTCACGTTTTTGGTCTTCACAATTCGTGCAAGAATTATTTTTGCAAAAATGAAAACACAATGGAGATGAATTTGGTCCCTCAACTGAAAGTGTTTGACACAGAATGCAGAAAGTCTCCTCCTAAAAGAAACGAATAACCCTGCAGAACATTTCAACACGATCATAGCAAAGTTCCTTGCTGGGAAGCGAGTAAACTTTTCCCTTCGAGGAACTTATGAAAAAAGGTGCTATGCAGCAGTTTCCGAGTACAACACCAAAGACTACAAGCTAGTGCAAGAGATTCAGAAAAAGATAATGTGTGACGACAACATTAAAAATACATATACTCAAAAATTTGTGACAAAAAAGCAAAAACTAATTCAAAATAAAAGGAAACGTAGAGTTGAAGATGTACTGCGAGGAATAAAGCGAGCAAAGCGTTCAAAGCCGGAAGATCAGCATTACGGCAACGTAAGAAGTGAGCCTGATTTGCCGATGGACGTATTCACAACAAAAAAAAATGAATTCCTTGACTCCCTGCAGAAGACACATTCTGAAATATTATCCTTAGAAAGAGACACTGTTGACCAATCGAACTCCGATAGATGGATTGTGGAACGCAGAAAACGAATAACTGCGTCAATGATTGGCCAAATTTGTAAAATGAAGCCTACAACCCCATGTACGTCCATAGTCAAAACCATGTTATATTCGACTTTTACTGGAAACGATTCCACAAGATATGGAAAGTCGAATGAAACAACAGCCCTAAAAGATTTATCCAACGAGCTAAACATAGCTATCACTCCTTGTGGGTTATTTGTTGATGATAGCTACTGTTTCCTTGGTGCAAGTCCAGACGGTTTGATTGGTGACGACGGAATCGTGGAAGTAAAATGCCCATCGTCGGCTTCTGCATTGACGCCATTAGAAGCAATACAAACTAAAAAAGTGGTCTTCTGTACAGAAGATGGAGGTGGTATAAAGTTGAAGAGAAACCACAACTATTATTACCAGGTCCAAGCCCAACTAAAAATTGCAAAGAAGTCTTTTTGCTACTTTGTTATTTGGACGCCAAAATGATTGTTGTATGAGAAAATAAATAAAGATCCAACCTTTTGGTCAGATGATAAAATATTGAAGCTGACGCAGTTTTACTTCAACTGTGTTCTGCCAGAAATTATTGACCCACGTTTCCCACGCAAACTGCCAATGAGAGATAGATTCTAAAGATACTTCGGTACTGGTACCTTTACTGGCAACGAAGTATCTTTAGAATCTCGTAAGTAGTAGTATATTTTATTTCATATTTTTTATAACAATACCAGTAATAGGTCACACTAGGGCCATGGGGTCCGAGTGCTCGCCCACTATTTCAAGACATCGCCGAGCGATTGATCGACTCCGCACGTGACTAAAGGGCTGGCTTATTTTTTGGTCTAAGAATCAGCAAATCTCGATAATCGGGTTTTATGTATTTTTCTATGAAATAAAAAAAATATATGCCAACCCAACTGTATTCAGACTACTTTATTTGATCAACCGCCTGTACGATGCCAGTACATTAGTACTATTACGTTTACATACATACCTACGGTACCAATAGGGTTGTCGACTGAAAAAATCTAATTAGTCCGTCAGTTAGATTATCAAAAAAAATTAGACCCTAATTTTTCTTTTCTTACGTAAACCAAAATTGACGAAGATGCGACGCTTTTAAAATTCTCAATACGTCACGCCTTGGTATAATTTTTAGTGCGTTCTGACGTCACGAGCCCCCATTCCCGAGTTTTGATGCGTTTTATCTTTGTCAATATTCATTGATTTACAAAAACAAAAAATACGTGTCCATTATTTTCCAATACTATTTATAACTGACGGACTAAATAGATTTTCAATTTATTGATGGGGGAAACTAGCCTATTTTACTAATGTTAGCTTCCTCAATACGGACAGACTGGATAGATAAATAATAATGTCTTCTGATTGTTACTACATAAGCAGAATAAATCAATATTTATAATAACCTATACCTTTTCGTACTTTATGCAGGTAGGTAGGTATACCTATAATAAAATAAATGATAAAACTAAAATATTTTAAATAATATCCGTGTAGTCAAAATAGCGCACGTACGGTACCTAGATTGGTAAAAATACGGACCCCCGGGGCCAAGGGCTAGGTACGTCCGTACAAAATTAGGTATAAAATGTGTACTTGCACTGCATGCAGAGCAATTTACAAAACTATGGCTTACGCGCGCGCGAGTAGTAACGAGGCCCGCACGATGCGAAATTGTTTTCATGAATGGCAAGTGGCAAGCGACCGCCGCGCACACAGACGCAAGCTGCGCCGCGCGCCGCCCCCGCGCGGCGTGCGGCCGCCCGCGAGTGAGCGGCGGAAGTTACCGAATGACAACCGAGCGTTCAGGCGCTATCCCTTTCTTTTCGCTTTGCCTCTTTTTCAAACATTGCGTTGGATGAAACAACAAGCTTTTCGGCCGTGCTCGCGTTGACGATAGACGCGCCGGTAAGGGCCCTCTTAAGAAAAAATGTACGAATTAATATTAGAAAAATGTAAATATGCGACTGAAAAGCAAAAGTAAATTTTAATAAACCAAGTACTTCTTAATAATAACTAAACTATGTTTTATTTAGTCAAGTATTGATCAATAAGAATATAAAGTGCAGTATTATTAATAAAATTATAATTATTGTAAAAGTGTGTGTGTGTGTTGTGTATTATTGTATTAGTGTTATTGTTGTTATTGTTAAAGTGGACATTGGGGGTGTGGAGGTTGAATATGTCCTTGAGTACATATACCTCGGCCAAATAGTCTCTTTCCAGGCGAGGCAAGATAAAGAGGTTGCTCGACGCACCGAAAACGCCTGGAAGAGCTATTGGTCGATGAAACACCTAATGAAAGGATCACTTCCACTTTCCCTAAAAAGGAAACTCATGGACATGTGCATCCTTCCCACCCTCACCTACGGAGCGCAAACGTGGTCATTAACGAAACGCGAAAAGTCCGCACTCGGGGTCTGCCAGCGAGCAATGGAACGAAGTATTCTTGGAGTCAAAGTCACAGACCGCATTCGGAACAGTATACTTCGTTCCAAAACACAAATTGCAGACGTGGGCAGCACAGCCGCCAAACTAAAGTGGAATTGGGCAGGCCACATCTGCCGCATGTCGCAACAGAATTGGGCAAAAGTAGCCACTGACTGGATTCCGAATAACAGGAATCGGCGACGCGGTAGGCCCAGAAAAAGATGGCGTGACGAATTGGACGCCTATCTAAAGGATTGGCCAGATATAGCAAGAGACAGGAAAAAATGGAAAGATGGAAGCGAGGCCTTTGCCCTGCAGTGGGACATAACAGGCTCATAATAATAATAATAATAACCCCGCCGCCGTATCTCTACGTTGACACCGTGGTGGGGCTTGCGCGCTCCGAACTCTAGGCCTATGCCGGAAGAGTTTACTTTGCTGGAATAGGTCTAAGGTGAGGAGCCAGACCAAGAGAGATACAGAAATCCGCAGGGCAGCATGTGGCGAACTGTTGGGCAGTAGCGACCCCACGGACCCTATCTTCAGGGAGAAGTCTTGTTCCTCACCTCTGGCTTGCCTTTATTGGCCGGCTGGAGTGAACAATGACGATGAACAGAGCTCCCACCTCATTCTTGCCTTTATTGGCCGGCTTGAGTGGAGATTCGCAAGAGCAAACGTGCTCGGAGGAAGGAAGTATTCCAGTAAGATGCTGGTAGGGATCTTGACCGTACTTCCGGGATTGTCCTGATAGCCGTGGAATACCTCTCCACTCCTCATACGCACCTCAGGACATGTTGCCCCCTTGTTGCTACGTCACTATGTGCTAGCGACCGTTTCCGGGGGCCCATTGTTGAGTGTGCAAGTCACCCCCTGCCATTTTATCCGTGTATATATAAAACATTGATCAGGCAGGGGTCGTAGTTATTCCATAGTTCTTGGCAACCAGTCCACTTTAGCCACCCAAACCCATAGTCCAACTTTTTATTTTTCCATATTCTGCAATAGTCCTACACCAACCGGGGGTTATCCTTGGGTGCACTTGCATAGCGCATACAGGGATAATCGTCGGTTGGTGCCGCATTTCATTAAAATTTCCTAAGGGGCCTCTGCGAGTTGGCTTCGGCCCCTCGTACGCCTTCCAAAGGACCGGGACCCAATGGTTCCGAGAAAAAAGAAAATAATAATAATAATTATTGAGCTCCTTCAGAGTTTAGGAATGAAGAAAAGTATGTTGTTATGAGATCTCCTCTGTATTGCTAATCATTTTCTGTCGCTGGGAAGATAATGTTTACTTGCTCATTCTCTATTAAAGCACTTCCACCGCTGGGTTAATCTTCTCTATTCTTAATGCATAGATTATGCAGTATTGCAGTACTGACAATAATAGCCTGCACATTGGTCTAATTTAACTCGTAATTTAACTCGTACGCATGGAAATCTCCTCTCAATTCTGGTTCTGATTTGGCTCTCATTGTAGAGTTTTTCAGCAGCGTTTTGGGAACCTGCCATTGGTGTTAACAAATATTTCATCAATGCATAGACATGCATAAATAAGATGATGATCTTTGACGGCATTCTCCTTTTGTCATCATCCTTTCACTGAGAAAAACGGGCTACTTAAAATTGGCAAATTTGTAATGTACCGGCAGCCAGATACGTATAATGTGCTTTTCACATGAAAATTATAAGAGCCATACTTATAATGAAACGACACCATGTTAACTAAGTATGCGGCATAATGCTCTGTAAAGACCATGTAAACAAGGTACTTGTAATGAAGCCGCATCATGAAATTACTGTGCCCGCATTATTAACGTTTACGTATGCGGTTTAATGATGCCGCATATGTATTAACAGAGCAGCATACGTAATTTACTTACCCGGAACCAGGAAAAATGTATGCGCTATACGAACGAAGTTATACAGCCGCATTATTTCAGTATCTAGGCTCTTTACAACAGTAACTGGTTGCCAAATCATTGTACTGACTCCGACTCATTAAGTAATGGTTCCGGTTACGTACATAATGTACGAGCTTGCGTCGGGGATATGCCGATACATTTTACGCACACTGGATAATTAATAATGTCTCCGCCTACATCATCATTTACGTATCCTGGCTCATTTTACGAACTCCGTTTACTTACTGACTGTGTTCGGTGCGTGTAATCTTTATGACGTCAGCCGCATCATGAAATTACTGTGGCGCACTCTTACCATTTACGTATGCGGTTTAATGATTCCGCACAGAGCTGCATACGTAATTTACTTAACCCGTAACATAAAATATGTATGCGCTATACGTATGACGTTATACAGCCGCCTTATTTCAGTATCCAGGCTCTTTAAAACAGTAACTGGTTGCTAAATCATTGTACTGAATCCGTCTCACTAGGTAATGGTCCCGGTTACGTACGAGCAGAGTAGAGGATATGCCGATACATTTTACGCACACTGGATAATTAATAATGTCTCTGCCTACATCATCAGTTATTACGTATCCTGGCTCATTTTACGAACTCCGTTTACTTACTGACTGTGTTCGGTGCGTATAATCTTTATGACGTCAGCCGCATCATGAAATTACTGTGGCGCACTCTTCACATTCACGTATGCGGTTCATTGATTCCGCACAGAGCAGCATACGTAATTTACTTAACCCGTAACATAAAATATGTATGCGCTATACGTACGACGTTATACAGCCGCCTTATTTCAGTATCCAGGCTCTTTAAAACAGTAACTGCTTGCCAAATCATTGTACTGAATCCGACTCATTAAGTAATGGTTCCGGTTACGTACATAATGTACGAGTAGATTAGGGGATATGCCGCTACATTTTACGCACACTGGATAATTAATAATGTCTCCGCCTACATCATGTTTTATGGAAGAAGCTGTATGAGGATACAACACTTCCGGGTGAGATAATTGAGTTGTTCAGATATTGGTACGGTCATCAGTCTAATGTGGTGAAATGGGCAGGGTCGCTATCCGATCCGTATGGGCTGGAGTGCGGGGTCAGACAGGGAGGTCTGACGTCGCCGAAACTCTTCTGTTTGTACGTGGATCGGCTGATTCGTGAGCTCAGCGGGACTATGGTAGGCTGTTCTATTGACGGAACACTCGTCAATAACATGAGATACGCTGATGACATGGTGCTGCTGGCCCCATCGATCAGCGCCCTCAGGAAACTCATAGCTGTTTGTGAGCGATATGCGGAGGCCCAGGGCCTCAGATATAACGCAAAAAAGAGCGAGTGTCTGCTGTTTAAGGCAGGCACGAGGGACTATAGTGTAGTGCCGCCTGTCACACTCGGTGGGACTGCGTTACAATGGGTACAAGCTTTTACATATCTGGGACATTGGGTCACTGCAACGCAGACGGATAATGTTGACATGGAGAGGGAGCGTAGGGCGCTGTCAGTCAGAAGCAATATGTTGATCCGTAGGTTTGCAAAGTGCTCGAGAGGTGTAAAAACTACTCTGTTTAGGGCATACTGCTAATCTTTTTACACCTGCAGCCTGTGGGTCGACTACACGCAGAGGGCTTACAGCGCCTTACGTGTCCAGTACAACAACGCATACAGGGCGCTGTTGGGGTTGCCACGACACTGTAGCGCATCAGGGATGTTCGCAGAGGCACGTGTAATCATGCGAAAGCGTGTTGCCTCTCTGATGCGGCGGGTGCGGGGCAGCACCAACAGCCTCTTGGTCACTGTGGCCGATAGGGCGGAAGGTCTAATACTCAGGCACTGGACCAGGACACAAGTACTGCCTTCAAATCGTGCCTTGAAATAACATTATAATGCTGTTCTTGTACCTATTGCGTTTTTGATTGTTGGTGTTGTATTCTATTTGATTATTGTATTAGTAATGATTTTGACATAATTAATAGTGGGTTTGACATTATTAATGGTGATTTTGACATTCTTATTAGTGATTTTGACATTATTATTAATTGTTTTGACAAAATTAGTAATTATTACCAAAATTATCCAAATGAAAGTACTAACATTAGTGTTTACGATGTGTATGTAATTACTAACAAATTGGATTCTGTGTTCTGAATAAATAAATGATATTATTATTATTATTAAAGTATGGAACATTCAAAGAGATATTTTACAAAAAGTTTAATTTGAAATGCAAGTCATTAAAAAGGACACATGTAATAAGAGTGATACCTATGCTATAGAGAAACAAAATGGTTCGAATGACGAAAATAAACATCAGGAACATCTAAAAAGTGCAGAAGACTTAAGAACACAGATGAAGAATGATTTTGAAAGAGCAAAGACAGAAGAGAATGTTGAGTGTTTAACTTTTGATCTGGAGAAAATTCGGCCACTTCCTAGAATACCTACGAATGTGGTATTTTATAAACTCCAGTTGTGGGTCTACAATAGTGGCATACACTCAGCTTCTGATGACAAAGGTCACTGCTATGTATGGGTTGAGGGAGAAGCCGGTAGAGGGGCCCAAGAAATTAGCTCGTGTTTACTTCATCATATTGATAATGAGTTGCATCCACACACAGAGCACCTTATTTTGTGGAGTGATTCTTGCGGAGGACAAAATCGCAACATCAAGTTAACTTTAATGCTGAAGACAGCTCTACATTCACACAGCAAATTGAAAAGTATTTCTTTAAGATTTTTAGAGCCAGGGCACACGTTGCTGCCTAATGATACTGATTTTTCAAAAATAGAGTCAAAGCTGAAAGAATATGAAAGAATATACACAGTAGATGATTACATGAACATAATGAGGAAATGTAAAACACGAAATCCTTTGAAGGTCATAAGAATGAAAAATGAAAACTTTTTGAGCTGCAAAACCATCGAAGAAAATATTATAAACAGAAAAATATACACAAGTAAGAAGAAAGTGAACTGGCTATGTACTAAAGAAATTCTATTGAAGAAAGAGTTTCCTTTTTCTATTTTCATGCGAAGTGACATCAAGGAAGAACCGGAATTCGAAGAACTGGATATTAAAAAGCGGACAGGAAAAAGAATTATTACAGTTAACATCCAAAGGAATGAATTGGTCCCTTTATGGCCCGATGGCAAGGCAATAGCCCAACCTAAACTTGATGATTTGAAGTCAATATTTGAGTTAATACCTGCTGACTCTCGCCCATTTTATGAAAATTTAAAAAGAAATAACCAAATTATTGATGATGTAGATGGGTTTGGTTTCAGACTTTGACAGTCCCAGACTTTGATTTTGAACCTTGAGCTCTTTTTATTTTTGGAAGCAAATAAATGTCGAAAATTAAAATAACTGCATTTTATTTTTGAGTAGTGATATACCTGAAAAATGTTAGAATGGTTGGTGGCAAAAAAAAAGGAATTTCAATGAATATTTTATGTTGGATCATTACAGCAAAACTGTTAAATATTGTGATTCATATAAAATTTTAATTTAACAGAAATAATCCAATCATTCTTTTTTAAGTTATAAGTCATATAGAAATCTATTTTCAATTCTTTACAAACCTATAAGTATAAGATGGTGTTTTAGGATCAGTCACAAAAGAAATGAACTTATGTTTTAAATCATCATAACTTTTCTTTTAGTTTTTGTAGGCTGGATCATTACTGCACAACACGGTCCAATTATTGCATCATCTTTCACATTCACATTAGTTTGATTGTTTACGTTATAGAGAGTGCACGCACTTTTTCTTTGAATTTATAAATATTGTATGCAATAATGGATAACGGAGAATATAACACGCCAGTTATTGAAGTTGAAAGAGGACGCAAGTCTAGACGTTGTCGCAGTACTCCGAAGACGTCCAAATACACTGCAGATGAAAAAAGTGATCCAGATTTGAATTGTAACCACCATTTAGACAAAGCAATAACAGGCGCCATGAAAAGGTCTTTATGCCAGGCAATTCGACTAAGTTATAATGATTATGAACGGTAAGAATTCATTAGTACATATCTAGTTTTTGTTAAACCCGAGCAGTAGCCGGCTACCGCGACATGTCAAGCAGTTTATAACCTTATAATCTCACTTAATGTAAATAGGTAATATGTAGCTTTGATTTTGCGCGTATCCTATCTGTGCGGTCGTGTTTGAACACGTAAAAACACGTGCGATTTCGTCGTACCACAAAACGTTCGTAACGTTCACTACATATTGCGTATATTAACCTAATATATATCTATTAACTACTAGTTGTATTCTGCGGTTCTGATTCGATTCGAGATAAAAAAGTATTCGTTATTCTGGTGCATAAAAATGTTATGCCTACATTTCCTTTTTAACTTGTTACAGAATTCAGAAGAAAACTGTACTTGAACGATACGAAAATCGAACAAGATAAGTTTTTGTTAAAATACATGCGTATCTGTTCCGAAAAGACGATCTAAAATCACAACATCCGTGAATTTCCGCAAGATTTCAGTCGCTTATTTTGTACCAATAGGACAAGGAGAAGAAATCCAGATCTGTTCTAAAACTTTCAGAAAATAACTGGTACACAACGAATGCGTCTTCTTCGTGTAGCTAATGCATTTCTGGCTACTGGTGAGCAGTAGGGGTGAGGCATATTTATCGTAACAGATAAAAATAACAGATATTTAAAAATAACAAATAACAATTGTTCCTACCAATATAACTTAACTGTTACTTAAAATAACAGCCCCTCAAAGACTGTTACCACGGCTGTTACTGATAATTCAATAAATCAGTCCCCACACAGGCTCACAGACTGTTACCACGGCTGTTACTTTCATACACACTTACACACACTAAGGGTTCATTCGCACTGTGCGGTTACCCGCAATGCGGCTAGCCGTCCGGCTGACCGCAAGCACAATTATGTACGTAATATTCATTTCTATGCGCACTGTGATGCGTCTACCCGCAGACCGCTCCGGTCGCTCGGAGGGCTGCGGCCCGAATGACGGCCACCCGGACGGATACGCACTGTGCGGCTCAGTCTGCGGCTGCCCGCCATCGAGTGAGTGTGTGCACGTGGTACGTCTGGTAAAATGGAAGAGTCGGCCAGCAATTTGGAACACCAAATTACCAGAGTATTCTGATAGAATGTTAAAACAAAGAGCATGGGAAGAGTTAGTGCATGCTTATCACAGTACGGAATTGACAAAGGAGGAAAAACAAAAACTGGGTAATTATCAAAATTATTTTATTTAAATGTAATTAGCCTGCCATTCTACCCTCCCTTCATGCATAAAATATTCTGCAAATAATTCTCGATATCCGAAAGCAGTTCTAATGTTTCTTCGCACGTTATCTCGAGTAATAGTTTCAGTTAGTGGATTACTTAATGAGTCTCTAAAAGAATATCCGTCTCTGTCTCTTACAAAGTTGTGTAAAATGCAAGCAGACTTAATAATATCACTAACTAAAGCGATGTGAACATTAATTGGTCTGTGAAAAATGCGCCACTTATTAGCAAGTATGCCAAAAGTACATTCAATGTAACGTCTAGCCACACAAAGTCTATAATTGAATTTTCTTTTTGTAATATTTAAATTATTTCTCGGACAAAGGCGCATAATACTCGTACTTAAAGCAAATGCCTCGTCTCCTACAAAAACGAAGGGAAAACAAGTTGCATTGTTTCCTGAAATAGGTGCTGGTTCAGGAATGTTCAAGCGGTTCTCTTGAATTTTTTTATAAAAGTTTGAGTTTTTAAATATTGCTGAGTCACCGAATCTTCCATATACTCCAACATCAATCATCACAAATTTGTAGCTGCTGTCACAAATTGCTAGCAATACCAAAGAAAAATATCCTTTATAATTGAAGCACATTGATCCACTATTGTTAGGTGCTATAATTCTAATATGTTTTCCGTCACAAGCACCTATACAGTTCGGAAAATGTGCTCTAGCAGACAAACCATTTGCAATTTGAAGCCACATATCTTTGGTTGGTTGTGGTAGGCATATATTTTTTAAGCAAAACCATAATATAGCTGCATATACATCTCGAAATATTTCGGCGATAGTACTAATTCCAATCATAAACATATAATGCAATTCTGCGAATGAACAGCCTGACGCCAAATATCTGAAACAATGTTCTTTTTTTAGGTTTGAGTATTAAAAAAAAATGGACAAATATTCGCGACTGTTTTGTAAAGGCCCATAAAATGAAAGAGACTAAGAGCGGATCAGCGGCAAAAAAAAGACTTCATGTGTTTTCTACGATAGTTTGTTATTTTTAAAAGATACTGTAACTGTCGATAGCACAACGGGGAATGTAACTACAGAAAATGAAGATGGTAACACAGCTATGCAAAATGAAGAAACACTTCCATCAAATACTTCATGGGCACCAAAGAGAAGCAAGAAATAGTAGATTGTTATACAAGGGTCGGAAGGAATCAATTCCCATACGAGGCATTTAGACGCCCGAGCGCAGCGAGGGCGGCTATAGTCCGAGTGGGAATTGATGACTTTCACCCGCGTTAAACACTCTACTTTTCATTTCGAATTTAAGGAAAGTAAAAAATAGTAGTTTTTCTAAAATATTTATTGATAATAATTACATTAATAATAGGTACCTATTATTAGTCTTTTTTAAATTTGAAGTATGGAACACACCACATCACCGCCACATGAGTAGATTCTGTGTCACCACCGCGGGCCATCCCGCTTACTAGGGCCCGTATTATTATCATTCTGTCTGCATTCTTACTTTTACCATTTTTCATAAATTACTTAGAAAACACGATAATCTTGATAAAAATTACTAAAAATTGTGTTGCGACGTGACACTTTTTAGTGCTGACCGTTCACCCAACTTTCTTATTTTTATTAAAAACTTGCATACAGCCTAATCGATACTCGCAATAAAAAAAATGAAAAAAATTTGTAGAAACTGAATAAAAACTCTTTAAACTAACAAAACGTATTGAAATGTAAAGTGTTTGCAAATAGGTATCCAATCTATAGAATTTATTAATTATCATCATTCTCAAAAAAACTTCTGGTAAGCCTATCAAAAATGTTTACTGGGAATTCTGTAGTAAACTATTAGAAAGTATCAAAAATAAAATCCACAATAAATAATTGTCCAATAAATTAAAATAATTTTAAACAGCGAGCGCATTCCGAATATAAATTCAATTATAGAAGCATTTCGGCGCGAAATTCAGTAAATGAGGTACCTATGGCCTGTCTGATAATGACATGATATTAGAAGAGATTGAAATGATATTAGAAAAGCATAAATCATTATTATAAACAATGCTTATCGTATTTATTGCTTAAAATAATTTTATTTTATTTTCAAATATCGATTACATTCGTCATATTAATTACTCGAGTCAATCGAAATTAAAAAAAAAAATTGTTTGGAATAATCGCTTTCACAGATCATTGCAATAAAAAAAACAATAATGGTCGACGATTTTGAACATAAATTGAGTAGTGGTAATGATTAATACGTATTATTGAACCTGTGTTTGAATATTACGTTAAAACCTGGGCATTTTCGTGTTGTTTATAATATTATCAATAACATTTGTCACATTTTAAATCTTATCTACAGCTGTGTGTGAAATTTGTGAAAAGTAAAAATGTAAACACACACGATTGGCGCGAAACTTCGACATTAGATATCAAAAAAACTTAATTACCACTACTTATTTACCTTAAACTATGGATAAATTCGTCAAATAATTCAATGATGTATATTCACAGCCCCATATGGTAAAGTCAGGATGTTCGAAATCCCCAATTTTTATGTTTTTTAGCCTCGACCACAACTGCCATCAAAATGGCGATTATCGTACCTATGTATGTTGAATTTATTCAAGGTAAATTATTAACTTGTGCGCTAAATATGAAAGATTTAATGGCGTTAACATATGAGCTTTTATCCACCTACCCTAATTAACGCACATTCATAAGATTTGATGGGTAGCATAATAAATATTTACATAATCAATTAAGGGTGTCGTATGTCTGACTGAGCTGCTGACTACTGTAACGAGTCTTTTAAGCCTGTTACATGAAGCGCATTCTTTGCTTTAATTTGTAGGCAACATGGTGGTGTTGCCATGTAAAAATTCATTTTTTTGAATCGGAATCATGTAGTGGTCACACTGATTTTTTTCTTTTGATGCTGTCAGTTGATTTTGACAGGTCACTTTCCGACCCAAGCTTTGCATAGAATGGAGTAATTTGAGAGCTCCGAATTAAATCTTGAAGTATTAACTTCTGATGGACGGCATCTAGTCCTAATTATGTGGTAGCTGATTTGCCCTTGTCGGCATCCTAATTGGATTGCCCTATTTTTTAAAAGGTAGGTAAAATTCTTCGTGGTTTCATATTCACGTTGTCGCGTGGCTATTTTGATGGCAGACGTTAATAGTTTCCGATATTTGTTTCAGGATCTTTTAAACCTTATATATTTTGGATTAATTCATCTACTGATGTAAAAACTTTTTTTGGAAAAGAAACGGTGAGTTAATTTGTATTTGGTCATAGGTAACCATTTCGATTGCCATTTTTATCAACGCTGGATATCAGCTAACAATTATTCATGTTTGATTTCAGCCGCGAGGCGTTTCTTCTTTATTTTTCTTTCAAGACTTAAATTTTTAACGCTAGCCCCTACCGACATATTTCATGGACCGCCTGACGTCCCCGCGAAGATCAAAATCACCATGGTTTGCCCATTCGGTGGTTAGTTTATTCGACGGAATGTGGTATGGTTTATAATACTTAACTTAAATTGACAAAAGTGCAATAATGACAGGACAAATATTAATTTCTATTCCAACTTAGTTTTACACCAACTGTTAATATTAGAAAGGAATTTTCTTGTATATTGAGACCAGCAGCCTTCGGGTAATAAAATCGTTCAATAACTTTTTATTGATACTCCCCGCTTGAAGATTAAAAGTTTCCAGTTCCCGCAGGTTAGTCTATCCTTGGCATAGTTTGGTGTGTACTCCAGGCGCCCGAATTTTCACTTCTACTTATTGTTTATTTATTTGGAGTACTCCACACACACATTTAATAATCCCATTTCATAATATACATTTTTAAATTCATTCATTCATTAAATTTTTTTTTTTTAATTATTACACTACCTAACTAAATTTAGTTATATTTTAAATTTCATTCAGCCCTAGGGAGGGTAGCAATTACTACGAGTCTTTCCCGCCCAAGGGTGAGAAGCAGCGTTTTCCACCCGCTATTCGGATCAAACAAACACTACTTTCCGAGTATGAGAGATGAAAAATAATAATGATGATCTTATCGGTATAGAGTTAGTCGGGGCCTTGAATAGAAATTTAGAAAGAAAGAGGGTTGAAGATGACGAGGATCGCCTCTTTTTCTTGTCTCTAGTAAAATAATTTTAAAAAAATCCAGAACATATGCAAATACAAAGTAAATTAGATATTATATATTTTTTTTTTTTTTAATTTTATGAAAACTTACACTTATAGTACATTCGTGTAGTAAAAGGTAATATGTAGAAGAAAGCCAATTACAAGTTTCCACTTATATAAAGTTATGTGAAAAAAGGAAAACGGTACATCCAGCGCAAGAGTAAAACATAGAGACAACTGAAGAGAATAATTAAAAAAAAAAATACATTACATGCACACATTTAAAGGTAATTAAAGATGCGCAGAGTTTCAATTATTCGAACATTGATTATCCAAGGCCTAATTCTTACCGGGGATATCAAACGTCACGAAATAGTCCCTATTCTCACAGTACAAACTTCTCGGAGGTTGGACGAGGGAATACCCATCATGGATATCAAACGGCACAGTATTCAGGAAGTAATGTCTGCATGTAGCCTGTGCAGTCTTCGGAGTTTGGACGAGACACGTCTCAAGAAATTGCGAGAAGTCCGACGAATGCACAATCGCCACTTTCAACTCTAAGCGAAAAATCTCAGGAGAGTGATTATCTGGAACTTTTTAATTCCATCACTGACGATGATGCTTGAAATGTGTACCGACAATATTTTAATAAAAATTGAATTATAAATATTTTTTTTACTTACCGTAACACTATTATTAACTTTGCTTCCGGTTTAATACTATTGCGAAATTGTGTGTCTTGCTTCGTTATAAATGTTTTTAAAATGTTCAATAATTCTTCAAACGTTTTTATGCTCATTCTAGTAAATCCGAAAAACTTATCTTCATATTTTTTTAGTTCTTCGAAAAATATTGCAAAATGCTTGCTCTCATCTCGTGTTTGCAAATAAGGATGCACCCAGTACTTCTTTCTTTGTTTTTTCTTCTTTACGTAACGTGTGTAAATGTAGTACATAGCTGCAACTTCGTCCACGTCCATCTTTGAAATGGATCGATATGACCGCAAATCGCAACGGTTCTTCAACCGCACGTTGCGGTTGCGAATGCGGCTGCCCGCGATCCGTCTGGCCGCATTCGCAATCCTGCGGTCAGCCGGATGGCTAGCCGCATTGCGGGTAACCGCATAGTGCGTATGAACCCTAAGAAGGAAAATAACAAGGTCATCAATTTCTCTCTCTTCCTCATTAAAGAATGACCCTCGTTAAAAAGAGAAACACCTATTATTTACTTTGAAATAGGAAATAATATTTACTTCTAACTCTTACTAAAGCGGTTAAACTACGCTAAAAAGAGAAGCACTTAGTATTTATTATCCCTAAAATACAGTTGGTGGTCTAACAAGAACTAACATTTTCGAAAAAGTTACTCCTAAGTTAGGTCGTGTTACCTACCTGTTATCTGTTGGCCAGTTACCATTATAAAAAAACATAATATTTTATTCTATTTTTCTTTATGGAAATATGTGATGCAACCAAAAAAAATTGCGATCCGTTTGTGATCGTATCCTTTATTATCTTTGGTTTGGCGGAATTCATCGCAAAATGTTCCAGGTTGTCACGATTTTTTTAATAAACCAATAAATCAATTATATTGAGAGTAATTTGCCAGGTTTGTTATTGTTGACATAAAAACTTTTTTTTTTTTTAAGTTTCAAACAAAAAAAATTACCGTGATCGTGTACGGACCCCTGTTATCTATGTTGTCTTTGGTTTGACGGTTGACGGGTGTTGGCAACAACATAAAAGTAATTTCTTAGAGTTTTAAATTACTTGCAACATTTTTCAATGTAATTCCTAGTGGCAACACCGTACCCACTTCCGCTTCCCTTTCTCTCTGGATCTGCGAACGGTGCGGTCATGTATTTGAATAATTTCACTTTTAAGTGTACCCGCGGTTTTGAGACTGTCCCACTTATTCAAAATTATATAGCAAGATAAATCATGGGCATATGGTTTAATTTATGGAATAAAAAAGTCAATTATTAATTTTAATTTACAAATACATCTGAAATCCAGGCAAAACACGTTTAAATTATTAATTTATGCGTATTTCAAATATTCAGAGTAGCTGTTTTTGGCATGTCCCACCCCTTGCCAACATTGAATTGACCGAAATTACTAAAATACTACACACATCAAAAGTGTCTAGGGATCAAGCATTTTTATGCGGATTTCTTGAGATTGAGATGTGGCTTTGTAATAAAATTATGATTTTATAAATTTATATGGATCCTTTTTGGTGCATTTCATAATTTGAATCAGGAACTGTGAATCAAATTCGAGTAAAAGATGAAAATCAGCTGTCAATATTTTCCCTATAAAAACATACAACGCATTGAAGACATTATTAGTGCTACTGTTTCCCTACTACTGATTAAAACCAACGTTATTATGGAGCGGCGACGTCATTGAAGCAGGGAAGAAATGCTCAGAGCCGTGGGAATGATAGAAGCTGGTTCCCGGCAACGTACTGTGGCTTTAGCTCTGAATACAAGTCAGAGTGTTATCAGTCGACTTTGGACACGTTACCGAAGCACTGGTACCGTGGCTGAGCGCCATGGAGGACGGTATCGCTGCACCACACGGAGACAAGACCGATACATTCAAATCTTAACTCGAAGAGCTCCAACAATAACCGCCATGATGTTAGTCGTGAGGCTTCATCACTCTTCAGGGAACTTAATTAGCGACCAAACAGTCAGAAACCGCTTGCATGAAGTGAACCTTCATTCCCGAAGACCGCTACGGGTACCACCTATAGCAATGCACAATCGTAGGATTCGATATCAATGGGCTCTTGAACACAGTAATTGGGCAGAAGAACCATGGCGTTTCGTGTGCTTTTCTGATGAGTCTCGTTTTGGTATGAGACCGGATACAAGACGTATACGACACTGGAGAACCCCTGGACGCCAACAGAGATAATGCACGACCGCACACCGCAAGAGTTGTAAGACAGACTCTCGCCGCAGCTAACATCAATGACCTGCCCTGGCCTGCTCAGTCGCCAGACTTGAACCCGATTGAGCATGCATGGGATATGCTACAGAGAAGAGCTCTGCCGAATATGGAGGGTATCCAGTCGCAAGAAGACCTTTTTTTGTTGTTGCAACGAACATGGGCGGCCATTCCACAGCGTGATTTGGATGAACTCATTTTGAGTATGCCAAACCGATGTTCTTGTGTTGTTAGTGTTCGCGGTAGAAACACGGATTATTAATTGTTTAAGTTACTCAATAAAATTTTAAAGAAAACTGTTATTTCAGTCTTTTTTTCGAACTTTTGTGTTAGTGGTTCAAATGTCAAAAATCCCTTTATTAGGAAAATGGCAAATTTCTTTATTAATGCAAAGGTGACTTGGTTTATCGTTACTGTGACAAACAAAAACACTTTATTTGATGAATCCTTAAAGAAAATTTTAATTAATATCAATCAGGAGAAAAGTTATTGCAAAAATATATGTTGATCCCTAGACACTTTTGATGTGTGTACTACGAATACATTTACAAGTTTTGGTGAGTCCAAAGTGTATGTCTTTGTCGTCACATAAATTATATTTATGCAATTTAAACTCTAATAACACAGGCCAAAATACGTTTTCAAAAAATGTTCTAAATTTAAACCGGTCGGACATGTCACTTTAGTGACGGTTCCAGTTGTTCAAAATAATTACTAAATGAACTCATAATAATTTAAATGGCAACATTAAGTGAAGAAGATCACGGCCAATTTTCTAAACGTCAGTTTATGCGCCAGTGTCTCGCTCGAGTGAAAGGGTGTTATTGTTTGTGTCGGCTGCTGTCTCCAGTTTTTTTGTCAGGTTAGTGATGCTATTTCCTTAATAATATAGAACGTTTTAGATCCTTCAACTGTTTCAACCGAATCAGATACAAATATTTTTTTCATGTTTTATTCTTACTCAATATTTAATTGTGATTAGAAAACGTTTTTCTTTAATATTTACCCGCGAATGTGACGTCACTTTGGTGACATTTGTATTCCGTCACATATAGGACTGACTACAAATGTCACCAAACTGACACTTAAAGCTAGGATTACATAGCTACAATATGCAATATTTTATTTTCAGGTTTTTTTTAAAAATAAATCTCACTATGCCACTAAGTGGTGCGGAAAGGACCAAAAGATATAGGGAAAAACTGAAATTAGAACGCCCTCAAGAATATGAAAATCAGAGGAAAAAAAATTGGAAAAAATTAAATCAAAAAAGAAAAAAAATTCAGAATTAACGCCAGAAGAAGCTAATCAAAAAAGGGAAGAGTGGAGAAAAAATAAAAGGAACAGCCGGGAAAAACAAAAGAGAAACATAGTTCTAGCTATTTCCCAAAAAGAAAATGTCATGCCTGGCCCCAGTAACTATTCACAAGAAAATAAATTTAATGATAATTTAATTCGGAATCTACGAAAAAAAATAAAATTCTTGTAAATAAATGTAAACGGTACACGAGATACAACAAAAAAATTAAAAGGAATCTGGAAAGTTGCCGAAAGCGTTTACAAAAATTTAAAAAAAAAATGGAAAAAGAGATTGACGTCCTGAATTTAAAGTTAATTAAAATGAAAGCAAGAGAGGAAGTTTTAGAAAGTACACTAAAAGCTACAAATCAGCGCTGTTCGAATTGGAAAGAAAAGAAAACCCTAAAAAAATTGGTAACGAATTACGGAAATAAATCGGTTGTCTCTAAAATGCTAGGACTAAAGGGCAAAGTAAGAAATAAGAAAAATAAATTAAGACGTAGTGGCATAGCAGAAATTACAAAATTCTACACAAGAGACGACATAAGTCGTAATACTGCTGGTAAAAAAGAAGATCGAACAAAAAATAAAGAAAAAGTCCAAATTCGATATTTATTAGACACATTGCAGGATACTTTTAAAAAATACAAAGCTGAAGGTGGACGTTATGGTTTCACTACATTTTATGTACACAAACCATTCTTTGTTTTATCACCTGGCCCTTCTTCAAGATCTACATGCTTGTGCGTGAAGCACAGCAACTTTGCATTTCTTCATAAGGCTATGGTCAAAAATGGTTTGGTCACTGGCAGTATACGAGATTCTTTAAATCAAGTATCATGTGACATAAATGATTATGATTGCATGTGGAATAAATGTCTGAAATGTAAGGACAAACAAGTACATTAAAAAGAAATTGCCGAGAAATTAAAGCAAAATGTAGAATGGTCACGTTGGGATAGACAAGACCACACGTACCAGAAAATGGAAGACCAAGAGATGAAGGAAATAACAACTAAGAGAACAGTAAGGATGACAAAAAAAGAACTCTCAATGACCTGAAAAAAGATTTTGAAAATGACTTATTAATGTTCAAAAAACATTTCTTTAACATGACACATCAGCAAAAACAATATAAAAAGGCAGTAAATGAGCTAAAAGAAAACGAAGCCGTCATTGTATGCGACTTCTCTGAAAACTACCAAACCAAACTTGCTGAGGAGATTCAGTCTATGCATTACGGGGCATCAAACCTTCAAATATGCCTGCATCCCGGAATGGTATTTTGGAAAGATCGCACTCCATCTTTTTGCACATTGTCAGACAATACAAGTCATCAACCAGCAGCGATATGGGCACACCTGACTCCTGTTATTGAGATGACAAAGCAGATAACCCCTGAAACAACGATAATACACTTCGTCTCGGATGGACCCTCGTCCCAATATCGCCAGAAAAAAAACTTTTATTTGCTGGTTCACTATACAAAAAAGTATCTGCTGCAATATACTACTTGGACATTTTATGAGGCTGGCCACGGCAAAAACGTGGCAGATGGAATAGGAGGTAGCATCAAACGAACTCTTGATAGAAAAGTGTGTCTTGGTAACGATGTTCTTGACGCAAAAGATGCTTACAACATATTAATACGAAGTTTGAAAGTGACCAAAGTATTCCTGATTGATAGTTGCGCAATTGAAAATGTGTCAAAAGTTTTACCTGATAAAATACCGGTATTAAAGGGAACAATGCAATTACACCAAATCGCCACCAGCCAAAGTGACGAATCGTTCATTATAAAATACAGAGATATTGGCTGCTTTTGCGGTGACCTAAGAGGTCAATGTGCGTGTTTTTCGCCTAAGTCACATTCTGTAGTAATCAGTTCGGGCAACATAAGTAAATCGTTCGAATTTTGCCCTCCAACTACAGGAAATTTAACAGAAGGTTTTGAAGATTTATTATCCCAAAACGTTAAAGGGAATAACGAATTAGAAACAGAAAAGTCTGGATGATATACCCAAAGAAGTGACAAACGACCCCAAAATTGAAGCTGCCCATGAATCTTCTTTAAATTTCCCATCTGAAATATTTGAGGGACTGATTAATATCGATAGAATTCAAATCAAAAGGTTCATCCTTTTGATTTGAATTCTATCGACATTAACAAATTAACATTTAGTTTTGAAGAAAATGACGACAAACTTCATAGAGGTAAACTAGGCACCGAGAACTCATGGCAACTTACCACCTTTGAAAATCAGCAAGCGTCTACTTCATCGTATGCTGAGAAAGGTTTACTTGGAAGTGATGGCGCAGGTCTGGCTGCAACTTCGAGTTCAACCCACCTTTCCGATTTTAATAAGATGTCTATTAATTTGTCGAAAGAAAAAGAAGTATCTAACAAAAAACTTCCTGCACATGGAAGTCACTGCTTTGTTGATCCCAAAAACGTATTTTTTGTTAAAACACCACAAGTCAGACAACCTCAAAAATTATTAACGGGAACTAAAACAGTTGCTAAAAACGTACAAATGATAATTAAAGATACCAAAGTACCTGCTTCTACTTTAGCAATAAACCAGTTATCTGAGAAAAGTGGTGCAGTAAAAGACCAAAGCAAAGCAATCTCTAAAAAACCCAGAATTGTTTCAAACATAAATTTTCTGGAATGTCATAAATGCTTTTCTTCTATTAAATGATAAATGATTTTATTTTGTAAGTAGGTTTGTACAAACACTTTTACACGTCAATCATGGTTTTTTAAAACTAGATGAGGTCGGCGTTTCCTATCTGACTACTCTGAGAAGAAAGGCCGAAACAAACTCAGAGGTCACAGTCTCTTTTAAAGTCCAGACATAATCTTGGTCAGGTTATATGAAGACCATGTAGATCGATGTCTGAGACGGTCTTTTGAAGAAAGAACCACACAGATTGAGAGGACCTGTCCAGTCAGTGCACGCATTTGTCAGAAATCGTGCAGCTCAACTCAAGACTTAAGGAGCTCAACGATTCGACGAACAATACCAAAGAAAGGACATTTGGGTAGGCCACATAAATTACTCAAACTGCCAGACCAAGAGAAAAAAAAAACAGAACAGAAAGAATAATAAAAAATATATATAAAAGTAACAAAATGACCCACATCGTCTTCACATTCACAAATCACAATAAATAAAATAATGTAATACTTTACAAAGTAAGCAAATGTCATTGTTTATAAAAAAATCATTAATGTCAAAGTGTATATAAAAAAAAAGGACGTTCCAAATGCAGAAATGTGAAGCAGCTCAATCCCAAGCCTTTTTGTCCTCAATATAATCTTTAACTGTATAAAAGGCTTTCTGGCACAACTTACGTTTAATGAATGATTTGAATTTATTGAGGCTTAGATCTTGAACGTGGCTTGGTAGCTTATTATAAAAGCGTATACATTGGCATCTGAACGAGCCACCTATTTTTTTGAGCCTTGTCGTAGGTACAACAAATTTGTGTTTGTTTCTAGTATTTATATTATGGATATCACTGTATTTTTTAAACAATTTTATATTTTTATGGGCATATAAAAGATTTTCATAAATATACTGAGAAGGCACAGTCATTACATTAATCTCTTTAAATTTGTCTCTGAGAGAGTGTCTCGGACTTAATTTATAAATTGATCGAACAGCTCGCTTCTGTAAAACAAAGATAGTCTGAATATCGGCGGCATTTCCCCACAATAGAATACCGTACGACATTACACTATGAAAATAGCTAAAGTACACTAAACGGGCAGTCTCTATATCAGTTAAATTACGAATTTTTCTAACAGCATATGCTGCGGAACTTGCCTTTTTGACAATTTATCTATATGTGGACCCCACTGAAGCTTAGCATCCAAAGTTATGCCCAAGAATACTGTGTTGTCTTCAGGATTCAATTCCTCGCCCTTTATCAACACATTAGTTTTCACATGCCTAACGTGAGGTAGCGTAAACTTAATGCATTTGGTTTTTTTCTCGTTTAGAAGCAAATTATTAACATTGAACCAATGGACTACTTTCGAGATCGCGCTATTTACATCGTCAGTAACCAACTGCTGACGTTTAAGTTTAAACAAAAGAGAAGTGTCATCTGCAAACAACACTATATCATGATTATCCTTTATGAGGTACGGCAAATCATTAATATAAATAAGAAACAAGAAAGGACCAAGAATTGAGCCCTGTGGGACTCCCATTGTTACTATAGATCCGGGTGATCTTTTTCCATTAACGTCAACGCTCTGAATCCTTTTACTAAAGTATGAAGTAAGAAGATCCAGAGCAGTGTTCCGGATTCCGTAGTGGCGGAGTTTCCTGATTAACGTTTCGTGAAGAACGCAATCAAATGCCTTGGACAAATCACAAAAGATGCCCAAGGCATCGCATTTATCTTCCCATGCATTATAAATATGTCCTAAAAGTTCAACACCGGCATCAGTAGTTGAACGACCCCGTGTAAAACCGAACTGTTTGCTGTGTAATAATTTATGTTTATTAAAAAATCTTTGCATTTGGTCTAAAATTAATTTCTCAAAAATTTTACTAAAGGTAGGTAGTACAGAAATAGGTCTATAATTTGTGGGGTCTGATGTACTACCTGATTTAAACAAAGGTATTATTTTACTATATTTCATAAGGTCAGGAAACTCCCCATTGTCAATACAACTATTAAAGATAAGAGCTAAAGAAGGTGCTACAATGTCAATAATAGACTTAGCTACTTCTACAGAATTACCCCACAGATCTGCAGTCTTTTTTACATTTAAAGTGTGAAAGGTTTTAATTATATCTCTACAGGTAATATATTCAAAATGAAATTGTGAATCGCAACCATTAACATTTTCCTTAAGCAAAGACTCAGCAACAGAAGGTGATGAGTTTAGTGATTTAGTAGTTGAAACGGGAATATCTGAAAAGAAATTTTCAAAAGCCTCGGCGACTTGTGAGTCTGATTTTATTATGTTGTCATTAATAGACAGGCTGTAGTCAGTATTTCGGTTACTAGATCTTCCCGTTTCACTATTAATAATATTCCAAGTCGTTTTAATTACATTACTGCTGTTTTTAATCTTTGAACCCAAATAACGTGACTTGGCCATGTAACAAACTTTTTTAAACAATTTTGAATAATTTCTAACATACAAATTAAATTCATCAGTGTTGATATAATTCCTTTCATTGTACAGTTCATAAAGCCGTGTTCTACTTTTATGAATGCCAATGGTAGCCCAATCACTGAAGGATGCATTACTATTAACCGAGATAGTCTTGGGGATAAATGTGGAATCAAATTGTTTACAGTATACATTAAAAAAATTATCATAAAGATGATTGGGGTCAGCATGAATAGGCAAAACGGGTAGTTTATTAATGAGTTTAACTTTAAAAGCCTCCAAGCGACTTGCAGTTTTGGGGTTAACAGTGATATCCTTTTTAGCCACTTTTTTGTTTTGGTTTTCAATAGTTATCCTTTGCCCGCAATGATCAGAATCTAGTAAAGTTATAATTTCTTTGTGGCTTGGTATAATATCTGTATAAATATTATCTAGGCATGTGGCACTAGTAGGGGTTATTCTTGTTGGCTCTAAAAATAGGTTTAGAAGATTGTAGGACTGAAACAGACTTAAAATTTTACTACAAGAACCTGAGTTTTCTAATAAATTGACATTAAAATCACCGCAAATGATAACGGACTTGTTTGAGTTACAAATCCTGTGTAACACTTCATCCATTACCTTTTCAAAGCAGTCATACAATCCTGAAGGGGGTCTATACACGCTTAATACAATAGAGTGCTCCAATTCTATACAGGCAATTTCAACTGTACGCTCAACAGATAGGCTCACAATGTCTTTACGGTCTTTAAATTTGAGCTGGTTACTTACTAAAATTAATGAGCCACCGTGTATAGCATTTATTCTGCTAAACGAACTACCAACCTGGTGATTATTAAAATTGAACAAGAACTGGTGGCTTTTCAGCCAATGTTCTGTTATACAAAGAATGTCAATATGATTAAAATTCATAAATAATTCTACTTCTAAATCTTTGTTCATTAATCCTTGAATATTTTGATGCACTAGGTTGATACTATTTACTGAGTTAACATTTTTTTTTGAGTTATTTTTACAATTATAGCTAGAGGTTGCCTCTATTGTCTTCATTTCTAATTTAAATTATTTGCAATGTCCTTAATAGTGACCAAATTATGTGCAGAATTATTTATAATGTCATTGCATTGCTCAAAAGAAGCAAGTTGTTTAGCCAAATTTTTGGCTGTAATAGAAAAAAAAATAAGATAGCGACACAGCTATCTGTCTTTTATAATAGTCAGAAAGATAGTACATAACAATGTTATATCTATCTTTTGTCAAATAGAAATTATTACTAACATAATTATTAGTATCAACTAAATGGAACATGTTATTATTAAATGTCAAGTTATGCAATGTCATGTTCAATTCAAATCTTAACCTATTTTCTTCCTGTGGCAAACTGTTACTATAAGGAAATGTAAACAACACAACTTTTCTTAAACTAAGGTTGCATAAAGTTCTATGATACTGGAGCAGTTCTCCTTTGTTTACATTTCCCCTATTACCCATAAAAATTAATAATGTTGTATCCTGGGTAAAGTTACATTTAATAATTTCTTTCATAATATGAAACAAAGAACAACCAGGCATACAGTAATTTATTATTGAGTGTCCCGGATATTCATCTGTCAACAAGTGACCTAAGTCCTTACCAATCTCATCACAAAATAATACAATATCATTATTCAAACTTTGTTTACAGTGTTTATACGAACTATTAGTAGAAGGAATTATCAAATCAACACAGGGCTGCAGTAAGGTGGTATTGCAAATTGTCAATGAATGGTCCGGTGTAAGCATCTTGGATGGTGTCTGACACTGCTCACAGTTGTTTTTTTGTGAGTTTACCAGCTCATTCATTGCCAACACATATTCCCTCATTAGGTCTTCAGAGGTATTATATTTGTTGGTCATTGAACTAAGTTTTTCCTGTAGATGGTCAAGTTCAGATTGCAGGGTATCTGTGTCAATTTTGTACTTCCTAGTACTTTGCTCCAAATTATAAGAATACATGTCTAATTGTTTGAGTAAATTCAACCTTTCTCTATTCAATTTAACATTTTTGATAAAGAACTTTTGTCTTTTTACCATTTTTTGTGTTTTAAGAATGTATTTATTAATTTTAATGTAATTTTTATGTTTATTTTTACTGGTTACTACCCTCACTGAATTATATGACTTTGATTCATCATCAGCTGTCAAATCAATAGTGTATGTGGGGTTTATGGCAGAAACCATTGACGGGGCAATAGGCATCAATTCATTGAACAGACTTTGGTTCAGCGAGGCGGTGATGTTAAGATTGGTCGTCTCAAGTTGTGTTATTTGACTTTGAGCCTCATGTAGCTGCTGTTGTAATGTATGTTTTTGACTAAGAGCTTGTTCATACTCTGTGCTACACTGGCTGAACCCATCCACAACAAGTTGAAGTCTATCCCGTTCTTCTATGGCATCAGTGTATTGAGTGTATATCTGAGCCATTTCAATTTTTAACTTCCTATTCTTTTCATGAGCATCAAAGAGCACCCTTTCGTTGTCATCTATTTCCTTAATTAGTTGGTCACAGGACTCCTTTGACGCCTTCAAGGCGCTCAAAGCCTCATTGAGTTTGGACTCTCCGAGGCGAGCACGGGCGCTGCGAGTCATAATCATGATTAAAACTAGTAAGGAAGCGACAAGAAATTAGAAGAGAGAAGGAAGTTGTGGCAGCAGTTGAAAAGATGATTAATTTAAAGGGAAAAATGAAATTTAGATGCAATTCTAAGGAGTTCTGTCACCAAACCAAAGTAAGGTTATGTTTACGTTCAAAGGTCATTGGCATCAATAAGTAGCCTTACTAAAAATGAACAAACTAATTGCTGTTGAAATTGTACTACGTAAACAAACTAATAGCAAGTGAAATATAGAGTATTAATAATAATAATAATAATAATAATAAACCATTTATTATCAGGTAACAAAGACCCATAGATACATACCTTAACCTAAGTATACATAATAATATAGTAACAATTTTGTTAGTAAATAAAACTTAATAACTATGTTAGTATCACTTAGTTGCACTAAGTCTTTGTGCGTTCTGGTGGCACTTGACCGCGAAAGCGGCGGAATACCACATCCTGCGGCCAAAAGCTTTCTTCCATCACCAGGTGCAGGTAGCATGTTGGTATGCGCACCACGAACGCCTTGAAGTTGACGTTGCGGTGCGACTCTAGTAACTGCACCCTCGGTGTGTACCTCGTCTTCTGGCGCACGTACTCCACGATGTTCTCCGCCGTAGTGGTGTAGTGTAGGCGGGAGATGTACACCGGTGTGTTCGGCTTTGCGGCACGCAAGCTTACTTCGGGCTCCGTAGGAGCTTTGCCGCAGCGGTTCTTGTTGGTTCGTGACCGGCGCTTCCTCCTTTGCACCGTCACGAAACCTTCATCATCAGCCCTATTCGGTGCCTTTTGTGGCATGGGCTTCCTACTTGGAGCTCCTGGGGCACTCGCGGTGACGCTAGCGGATTCCATTTTTTGGGGCTTCGCCAGGGCTGCAGACACTGGCAGCGGGACGGGGCGAGGGGCTCGGGCGGCGTTGCATGGAGGAGCCGCGATGACGGGTGCGGGGCTGCGGTGCGCGCGGGCGGGGCGCTCTGCAATCTCAGCAAACGACGGGTGCGCTGGCGGCGAAACTGCTGACGCGGAATTTGACGACGATAAATCGAGGCCGGCTCCGCGACACATGTTTACGTTAGATGCATCGACTGATGACCTAGTTACCGTCATACTGTTGCGCAACTCGGTAAATTCTTTGCGCAAATCTACGACGGTGTTTTGGGATGCATCCAACTTCGCTAGAACATCCGCGAGGCGGGCCTTCAGAAAAACAATGTCCTTCAGAAGGCTCGTTACATCGACGTGGTCGAAGGTGACGGGTGGCAGCTTGTGCAGATCCTTCGCCACAAACGTCGGCACGTCGTCCGGGTCGGTCTCCTTGAACAGCGTGATAATATCTTGCAGGCTTCTCTTAGTCCCGTCACGCCGGCGGGACACCATCTGGTCGCGCTTGTTCAGCACACTAAACAACAATAGCTTGGCAGCAGCTATGTCCTCCTCGCTGAAGTTCGTTGAGCAGATTTGGACAGCGGATACCTCGTCCATCACATCCAGCTTCTGCTGCAGGAACGCCAGCAGCTCATTCGCCACAAGTTCATTACTCATGGCGAAAAAAGAATTCGAGCGACAGCTTGCGCTGCGCTAGTCAAAACACAGAATATGCAAACACGTGCGCATCGGAACGCGGCACAAGCGAGACTGCACCTGATATCGAGATGACAATGCAAAATTCACTTGTGCCGGTAACTGTCACCGATTTACATTGAAATATTTACACTTAATTTGCACTAGCTATATGAATCTAACACAAAATACACATTATTATCCTATTTCCTTGAGGAGTAATTGGAAATAGGCCTAAAAAACAACGAAATTTAATATTTAAGATTAATATTACGAGAACAAATTTTTAACAGCTGTTAGCTGTAGTGTTGCCACAGGAAAAAGATCCAAAATTTGTATTGTTACCCAAAAGGGAAAATGTATTTCTTGCAAAAACTGGTTTTGTTATGACTGCATGGCAGAACCTTACTGCCTTAATTACGTTTGCGAATCATGTTTAGAATTGGAAGGTAATATTTTTTCTAGTAGAACTCGATGAGATTTATTCAATCAAAGATTATTTTTAATAATTAATATTTTATTTTTGTTTTAGATTGATTGACTGGTTACGCTTGTGTATATCCGATACAATTAAGTAATATCGCAAAATGTGGTGATTTTCCATGACGTGGACAAAGTACTCACAATGCATGATTGGAGCAGTTTTATATTGATGACGCTAACTGGCCTTGGCCCATGACTCATTTTATATTAGTTGAAAAGTGCTTTGGATGTCATCAAGAGATAAATAATTCCTCATTTCACTTTAAAAATGACTAAGTTGGACATTTGGAATTTGTTACAATGTTCATATTTCTGGTGTTTTTTTTTTGTAATTATTTTGTTTATGACCATTTTACTCCAGATGAATGTGATATTTGCACTCTATATGGTTAATATTTTGTTAGTTTTGAGAACATATATATTTTTGTTAAGTTGTTTATATTTAATTGGATACCAAAGTAATATGTTTGGATATACAGGGTGTTTGCTGCATCGTTTGCCAAATGGAATTGGCCACAAGGTGAGGTCATCTGCTATCTCTTAAGGCCCAGTAACTCAATCCTTGTTACACCGGTTTTTTTATTATGACTTTTTTTTTTTTTTTTTTAAATACAAGAACTCTGCATTTAAGCTTAAATAAAAAAAAAAGTAATGAGTATAGTCATCATATTTCATTTTAATTCTCATGTTTACTCTTGTATGGTTCTATGAAATTCAAAATTACTTGCTAATAACATCTAGTTCCTTATTAATAACTCACAAAGTTTTTGAAAAAAGGAAATATACACTTAACATTCAACTTGAAATTGCTGTAAAAAAAAAAGCGATCAGGATCTTCGAATTCTTTTAAAAAGTTCTCTAGTTTGTCCCCTTTCCAACGGTGTGCAATATACAAAAAAAAAACTTTTTAATAACTTCAGTAATTCGCTAAATAAGTAATCGAGACACATTAGGCTGATATTCGATATTACGGTAAGAACACTAGTTTTCACATAAATAACATTCTTTATGTAGGTGGATAGTGGTATCTCACTCTTACGTAGTCTCTTATCTCTTTTAGGGTTTTAACTTTCGTCGAACTTTATTTGGCTTGAACGCGGAGGCCAAGGAATAGGGCCATCCCTCCCAAGCCATGAGTCTGGGAATGCAACATCCAAGTACTCCCTGACGGTTAATCTCCCGTGAGCGGGATAACCGTCTTGATGAAAAACAAAAGATAGGTCTTTACTGAAAATTGGTAGCTGAGCTAATAATTAGGGTAAGTCTGTTTGTAGAAATTCTTTTTAAAATGTTCGGATAATCCACGTCTGAGTGTAATAAAAAACGAGAAAACTGGACACGGTTATCATAGTCTTGATTCTCGAGACCTATAACAAACAAAATACGCGTAAGAATGCATTACTTTCTCCCAAGGGGTATTTTTTATTTAATATTTGTAAAAAGTACAATCCGTGCGGGATAACATGACATCTGGCAGAGTGACGTCAAAGCCGTTACCTAGAACATCGGTGAGGTACGCAGTAGAGCTAAAAAGGGTTTGCATTCCATGTTAGCGCGTATGGTTGTAAGTCACTATCAAAGCAGAAATATGTTTCCACACCACTACAGTCGAGATAACACGAAGATTTTGCACGTGTGTACCCAATAGTGGAGGACAAATATTAAATAAAAGTTTATTTTTTATTTCAAGTTCGAGGAAAGTTAGGACCCCAGAAAGAGATAAGAGACTGCGTAAGAGTGATATATCCGCCACCTACTTAAAGAATGTTATTTATTTGAAAACTAGTGTTCTTACCAAACTTACCGTAATATCGAATATTAGCCTGATGTGTCTCGATTACACATTTAGCGAATTACTGAAGTTATTAAAAGTTTTTTTTTTTGGTATATTGCACACCTTTGGAAAGGGGACAAACTAGAGAACTTTTTAAAAGAATTCGAAGATCCTGATCGCTTTTAGTTTTTTTTTTTACAGCAACTTCAAGTTAAATGTTAACGGTCTTATTCATAATAAGTTATAGAACATCTAAAGGCTTGCTAATGTATCGTTGTCAAAAATTGTTATTCATAAACGCATTTTAGCACTAAAACGTTCGATAAACCTACTATAAAGTTATGAAACCCAGACCCCTACTGTAACAGTATTATAAAAATGGCCGACTCGACATCAGCTGATAGAAAATGACGTTTGACCTACAAATGTAACATGTGCAGTTGTATTTAATTTATGTTGCACTTCTGTTTAACCAATTTAGTTTATTATTATATACCTACAATGCAAAATAGAAGCAAGGAAAAATATAACGAAGCACATAAATTATTGCAACAAGAATTACTGTGGGACGCTGCTGCTTTGGGCTGTGGAAACAACGCTTTTCAATGTCTTTTACATGGCATACATGCAAACTAGGAAATGTGAAAACAGCCATAGTGGCTAGAGCAGTACCTTACAATATTGCAGTTGACCATGGAGACATGCAGTTAGTAGTTAGGGTAGTAATATCAATGAATATCATACAAAGTCAGATCAAGAAGCCTAGGTGCGAGGGGAAATTCAAATGCTAATTTACAAACTTTTGAGGAAACATCCCGCCGAGATAGCCTCACTTTACCAGGTTAGAGGTACATCTTCCCACTTGTGTCCGGAGACGGTTCAGGGACTTCTGTGTGGATAACGGAAGTTTACACCCTGCAGGGAGATGCTCCACTAGGATGCGGCAGTAGGGAGTGGTTGTGAAGCTATGTAGCAAACCATGTTCCTCCTCCTATCCTACCCTAAACATGCAGTCAAAGTGACCTCTGCGCTGCCACTGACGACGTTGTGGAAATGGCAAAGTTTTGGGCCAACAAGATCTGAAATACTGTCGTCCCCGCGACACGAAGAAGATAAAGTGGAGACATTTTAGCGAGTAGTGCATTAATAAAAAGCTTTTATACAGATATCAGTTTAATTGATTTATTTTTTTATTACTCTAAACTTTAATTCGTCTTCTAGAACTTGTGCTAGCAGAACAACATTTTTAAAATGTTTCTTTTCATTTGCCATCTATGCCGCCACCTCTTCTGTAGGCTGTTTCAGTTTCTGCTATTTGTAGTGAAGCACCATCCTTCCTTCTGTCCTGAAGTACAAAATGAATGTTATAATTCTTTCTCTTCATCAAACGAAATTCTTGACATGAACTTTGTAACAACTTTTAACATTTACTCAGGAACAGGCATAGGCACCTAATTCGTAAATCATGCCATGCCGCCTTTTTCGCGTTGGTGTCAGTCTGTATAAGTGTTTTTATTTTCTATCTTCTTCTTCTTAGTGTGCCCAGAATTCGGCTACTTGTTTGGCGCCATCACTAGCGTCCACCTTCATTTTATGTTACCTCTCCCTGACCAATTCTTTTAAAAGATCTAAGGAAAAGCAAAAGCAAGCATAAGTCTAAGAAATTAAGAATGTTTACAAAACAAAACTTACTTTGAACATAACTGTTTGAACACATTTTAGTTGTAGGTAACAGTACACACCTTATCGTCCTCCAATCAAAACGAGTATTCACTTCTTTGCCCTTTCTTGGAACTAGTCTACGGTCTTAATTCCGTTTCTTTTAAATACAAAAAAATATTCAAAGGTTTTCGCTCTCCTGACAATAAAATAACAATAACAAATTCATTGACGTAAATAACCATGGTAACGCGGCAAAACTGGCGAAACTGTAGACAATAAATTAGTTTTCCGTACGTCATAATGTCTATGGTCACAATTATTCGGTGCGTAAGCAGATATTCTCGTTTGATAACTCAATGTGTTGGCCAATTTGTTGGATGACTTCAATAAAATGGTAACATTTATATTTATATTGAAGTTATAGGACACTTTAGTTATCGAAGGTTTATGAAGCGTTTATGAATACAAAATTTTATCGAACGTTTTAAAGGCTTATCGAGCATTTTAACTAATAAACATTTTAAACCTTCTATAAGCTTTTTTTATGAATAAGACCGTTAGTGTATATTTCCTTTTTTCATAAACTTTGTGAGTTATTAAAAAGGCACTAGATGTTATTAGCAAGTAATTTTGAATTTCATACAAGAGTAAACATAAGAATTAAAATGAAATTTGAAGGCTATACTCAAAACTTTTTTTTAATTTAAGCTTAAATGCAGAGTTCTTGTATTTTTCTAAATGAAAATTAAAAAGTCATAATAAAAAAACCGGTGTAACAAGGAATGAGTTACTAGGCCTTAAGAGATAGCAAATGACCTCTCCTTTCGGCCAATTCCATTTGGCAAACGCTGCACCAAACACCCTGTATATCGTTGATTATAACATTCCTAGCTAAATTAATAATGAGTGAGACTTGTAATCCAGTAAGTTCTACTGTGAGACTGATTAGGTTATTTAATAAAGTACCAGTTTTCTTAAAAAGCAGTTAGTTAGGTTACTATTTAAATTATACTGTAGTGACATCAAAGACTATTTAACTTAAGACTGATTTAATTCCTTTTAAAGGTAATTTAAAGACTTACTGTAGGTTGTTTTGCAATTATATTTAATAATATATTTACGGTTATTTTTCTTTTAGCGTATTGATTAATGGTCAAATTATGTTCCTTAGTTGTCTATAGATAACTTATTAGATAAATGTGGATCCACTGTGGTAGCCCGTAAAATTCAAGTTTACTTACGTTTTTTGCAACTTACAGTTAAGTTTTCAGCTTCCAAATCAAGCAAACAAAATATAATTTGCGACAAAACCATGTAATATTAACATGACCATAAGAATCATCAAGACATCTCCATAATTTAGATTTTCGGAATATGATCTGATTTGGAAAATATTTAGATCAACAAGCTGAAACTAACCTATAATACATTGCAAAAAACGCAAGAAAACTTGAACTTCGCGGGCTAACACGGCCTATCCGCCCTCAGATATAAAAATATTAGTTTAAATACTTTTAATAGAAATGTCAAAGAATAAAGACTTTTAATTACCAACGCTATGTTTTATTTTGTATCATGTAATCTCAGCTTAAGGTTTTTCAATGTGGCAGTTTGGTGACCGTCCCAATTTGTACGTGAACAAAATATATTTTTTTAACTTTCGTTTCATTGTTTAATTATATTTGTTTGAATATTGTTTTAGCTTTTTGCAATATTGAACACTACAAAACACATTTATTAAAAAAACTAAGCCCTTTATCAAGGGAATTAACAAAACTGAAGTTGAAACCTCATTTTAGAGAAATGAGATTTCAGTTTAAGGTTAGTATCTATTTTTTTCGATGGATTATAAGTAGCAAAAGAAAAGAAAAATTGAGTCATATTAATTAAAATAATAAAACAGGATGATTTTTATGTCGTCACTGTAGTGTATGCGCAGGCATTGGCGTGGCAGTCGCTTACCGGCCGTAGGCGACGGCAGACGTTCTCTGGGTTTCGTGTAGACTATGTCACCTCAGTAATCTGTCCAAGTGTGTTTTATTAACCCAGCGAACATTACAAGTGGCGACGAGGATAAAAGTAAGTGCTGACTGAAAACATTTACCAAAAAAAGGGGGAAGAATGCACGCTGAAAAATAATGCACGTTGAAAGTTGTTTACGATCAGTTAAGCGACTATATTTCGACAAGGATCGTTTATAGTTGGATACTAAAGTAAAAACAGAACGTAGTCACGCTGTACCTACCTACCTACACGTAAATAAATCGTTACCAAGGTAGATGGTTACAGCTAATGATTGCTTTATTGCCTGTTTCGTATGATTAAGTTACGAAAAATAAATTCTGCTTCGACTGATGTAAACAACAAAAGCGTAGGTAAATGTTAAAAAGGCCATGCAGGGAATATTGTTCACAACAAAACAAAGGGCCATGCCTGAATAGTACGCAATTATTTTAAATGTGCTGTAATGCAAACAGTAAATTATTGTTAGTTTTTATTATTGAGTAAGTGCTTTCATTTAAATAACAAGATAATTGAGTTATTTGCACGCTTCTAATTTTAAATAAAATTAATAACCGATTATTATCATAAATCTTGGACATACTTAACTTTTCTGTTGTAAATAACCTACATACCCACTTATTGTAAATATAAAACAAAATCAGTAGATACTATTTTAATGAGGTCACTGGTTTTGCCAGGATCAATTTTATTGTTCGATACAGAAATATTAAGGTCACGCAAATACTATTCGCAATACGACCATGCTTAACGGATAAATATGAGAAAAGACCGGGAAACGTTAGTGTAAGCATCAATAATGGCTTAATTACTAGCATATTTACTGCCAACCAGTTAATAAACCTAATTTGTTAATAGATAAAGGTTATTATCAGTCAATTTCCATAATAATAGTAAAGTATAATATCGTGTCCTGCGTGTCCTGTCAGCTGCACGTTACGGGAACTGATGGACGCTGGTGAAGGCGCCAAACAAGTAGCCGAATTCTGGGCCGAGTCCATTTAGATTGCTATTCTGGGCCGAGTTCACTTAGATTGCTATCGACACACTAAAAAGAAGATAGTAAAGTAACGTTACTGAATAAAGTTATTCAGTATATTTAGTTAGTCATACTTACGCTTACGTCAAAGGTCATGCTGAATCCGAAATGCTCTAATGAGCACGAATACGAGTCTCAAAATCCTGTTACAGGACGCCCCAAAAAAAATGACTCACGCAATAAGTACCTACTTACAAAAATATAATAGGGCATGCAGTTGTGATACTGTTACTGATTTTCAGTAAAAGCCACGCAAAAATAAGAATCAATACAGAGTAATATATTCATTGTAATACTTACGAAACACTAAAAAAAAACCGTTCCACAGAGGATAATTTCCTGCATGTAGGAAGAACTACCTAATGAGTACTACTGATAATGCCATGTGTACCCGAGTTCTAGGGTGACATAATTTAGATTGCTACCTATCAACAGACTAAAGAAAAGACAAAAGCTATGTAATTGTTACTATAATTAAATACTAGTACCAACCAGTTAAAATAATAAGTATATATAACAGCAAACTGTTGTTTGATGTTATTGCAATGTTAATTAAAAATAATAACAGAAAGCTGCCTGCTTCTTGAAATCTTAAACACCTGCAGAATAGTTAGGAAATTCATGCAGTTAGAGGAAGAAAACACACTCTAATACACACCACACGTTGCATTTACTTGGCTTTGGCCCGTAAAGGTAGCTAAAACCAGCCTAAGAGGTTAGAAAAAAAAGACACAAAAATAATAAAACTAATGTTTATTTCCAGAAAAATGTTCACAAAGGTTACAAGTACAGTAATATGGTACAACATATAGTACATTGAGTATTATCTCCTGGCACCCAAACTAGGTTAGGCCTATGACTAGGGGACAGATAGATGAACAAAATGTTTTAGTAAAACTGTTTTCACCAGTAACATGAATTAGAATGACATAATATTTTCTTATGATATGATGAATCTGTAAATCAATTTTGTTTAAGAAGAGAAGTTCCCTTCTTCTTTTGGAGTTTTGTGGTAGTACCTTCAAAGGTCACTAAGTTACAGGTGCCATGTAATATTATGTGAAACCAAGACAATAATGTACATACATAAAACAATAAAGATTGCTTACCTATTCAAACATAGGTGGCAGAACAGGCGTGATGTGGTTATGAGATTATAATTCTTATTTATCATAAAGTTGGTAATACTGCCCTATGTGAGGTAATTAAAATGTATTTGTGATGTACCATTATTGATGTAGCACACAACTCAGTGGCAGCACTGCTCAAGTCAGTCACGGCTTACGCCCGTGTCGACCCCGTATATAAATAATATCGAGAAAATATTATTCGATCAAATAAAAAAATGTTCCAGCGAAAATATCGTTAATGTACCAGTTTTAACAGAAGCTCCACTTCGGTGAAATCGAAGTAAAGTAAGAAATTATTATCTTTCTGTTAAAACTAGTGTTATAAAAAAAAATGTATTAGCGAAAATATCGTAATGTACCAGTTTAACAAAAGTTCCACTTCGGTAAAATCGAAGTAAAGTGACAAATAAAATTATTATCTTACCTACTGTTAAAACTAACTAGTGTCATAAAATCTGTTATGGTTAATGATTGAACTAATCTTAGTCAAATCAAATGCATTTTGCACTGGCTATTGTAATTTGTAATCAACAAAAGAATTCATAGAATTCATTACAGTGTTGTAATATCAAGTGAACATTTGCTTTAAGCACATAGCACACGTCGTCAAAGGAGCTCTGTACGACTTGCTGGCTAGTCAAATATGAACGGCGGTGATTTAGTTTAAAATAAACTTTAATTACAATTATTACAATTACTTATAGGAAAAAAAACATTGTGCAACTGTATTGGGTATGGTACAACAAGACATATTTTGATATACATTAAAATATGTGCGTGTGTGTGTGAAAGACACAAATGGAAAAAGTTCCAACAAAACAACCTAATGGTTGCGAAAAACACAAATGGAACAAGTTCCAACAAAACAACCTAATGGTTGCGAAAAACACAAATTGAACAAGTTCCAACAACACAACCTAATGGTTGCGAAAAACACAAATGGAACAAGTTCCAACAAAACAACCTAATGGTTGCGAAAAACACAAATGGAACAAGTTCCAACAAAACAACCTAATGGTTGCGGAAAACACAAATGGAACAAGTTCCAATAAAACAACCTAATGGTTGCGAAAAACACAAATGGAACAAGTTCCAACAAAACAACCTAATGGTTGCGAAAAACACAAATGGAACAAGTTCCAACAAAACAACCTAATGGTTGCGGAAAACACAAATGGAACAAGTTCCAATAAAACAACCTAATGGTTGCGATTAATACTGGAAAGTTAACGAATGAGGTTTATTTAGTTAATAAAATTGTTTCTCCAAATAGTTAGTGGCAAAATATAGCATTATTGATTGACTATTTGGGAAACACGGGACGTACTGGTGTTATTTTCGGGAACAAGCGAGCGTAAAATCTAATAATTCTAAATTTGCTTATATCTCGAAAACGGTGCGTCCTATCGAAAAAATAATGGAAAATTTGCCCCCCTTTTAGCAACCCCTTGTCGCAAAATTCGCGACATGGACTTAAAAAAAAAAAAAAAAAAATGACTATGTTAGTTGTACAGCGTTTTAACTTTCTTATGCTTAATATGTACAGTGAATTTATAGTTTTACTTTTATTTCGTATAACCTCATTTGTTGATGGTGCCAACCCAACTAAGACATTAAATATTGCCTAATATTAGGCAAATAAGATCGCGGAAGTCGCGATACTAATAGATTATGTGGTTAATCGGTATCAACACATTACGAAGTAATTTGAAGAGGTAAACAATTAAATGAATAGTGGGTACCTAAAAGTTAACAATAACTCATACATTGGTATAACCAACCAGTGTATGCAATCAATGGGTGAAAACTCGTCAAGTTCAGACATTGGAAATTACTAGTTTACGCAATTTACAAAATAAATCATGGTTAGACATTAAAAAGATTTTGATCTCTATTGCCAATCCTAAGTATGAGGGGCACGTGGCTAAATAATAACAGCCGCATAGGTCGATCGATCAGGTTAAGCTACGCTTGCCGCGGTTGGTCTGTGGATGGGTGACCATCTTTACATACCGTGTCCTCTCCGTGCCTCGGAAAGCACGTTAAGCCGTTGGTCCCGGCTGTCATTCGTGAATCTTTGACAGTCGTTACGGGTAGTCAGATGCCCGGAAAGTCTGACAACCAGTCTTATCAAGGGGTATCGTATTACCCAGTAACTGGGTTGTGGAGGTCAGATAGGCAGTCGCTCCGTGTAAAATACTGGTATTCAGCTGCATCCGCTAAGACTGGAAGCCGACCCCAACATAGTTGGGAAAAAGGCTAGGCAGATGATGATGATTGCCAATACCTAGGTATGGCAGTAGAAATCACAAAAGAGATAAAATTTCCTGACCTGTAAATAATGCAAATTGCATAAAAGGGTAAAAGTTTCCTGCCCTGTAATTAATGCAAATTGCTTATAAGGGTAAAAGTAAAAGATGTAACTTCAGTAAAAATCACAAATGAGATAATAATTGCTTGCCCTGTAATAAATCCAAATTGCAAAAAAGGGTAAACGAAAAACGGTAAACTTAGTAAAAATCGAAAAGTAATAAACTAAGTAAAAATCACAAAATAATAATCTTTATTTCAAAAAGCCAAGTACAATTTGTCCATCTCAATGAAGCATAAAAAAAAAAACAAAATAATGAAGTACAACGCTACGCATTATTTGAGACAGAGTGAACGTCTGGGTCTGTGCTAGTATAAACTGTGTTACAGACACAGCCTGCAAAAGTGATAATAGTTCGTGCCCTAAAATAATGCTAATTGCAAAATTACCTTTAATCTCACTACATTTTGACAAGTTTTGACATTTGTTTATCGCCGAGATGAGACTGAGACTAGATTTTGAACGTTTCAAATTAGTAGAATTGGCCTTCTGGTGTCATACCGCACCGTGAATAATAGCATTTAATTTCAGCACAACAGTGGTGGTGGTCTAGCCCGACTAAGTTCGTGGGTTCGAAACCAGGCAGGCATTTTGTGTATTTTCACTCATCACCACTGTTCATCAATGGTGAAGGAAAACACCGTGAGAAAACCGGCATGTCTGAGAACCAATACTTCGAAGACATGTGATTCATTAAATTGGACGCAATGGGCATCCATTAGATTGGACGCATTTGGACATCCATTAAATTGGACATTACAAAATGGTGAAGAAAAACATCGTGAGGACATCGATCGGACATCATCGTGAGGATCGTGCCATATGTAACACTCCATTCAATTGGATTTATCAAAGCGAAAATTCTAGGAAAATCATCTACTTTTACAATATTTGTAAATATGTGAGCACGTGTATCTATCACATAATTGATTTACCTGCCATTGCTTCATTTTAATTCTTTTTACCTTTTGTGGTAGACTAATTTTATTATAAGTGCATTGTCTTCACATATAATTATATTATATAAACAAGACCTTGTAAAACATTTTAAAAGGGTAACGGTGGAGTTTCTTGCCCATTCTTCTCCATACGAAAACTACCTTTTGGAATGGGCGACTAGAATCAATTCAATATTTCAATAAACATGACAACAACAAACATTTCAATTCAATAAAAATAAAGGAGGGATGTAGTGTATGCGCAGGCATTGGCGTGGCAGTCGCTTACCGGCCGTAGGCGACGGCAGACGTTCTCTGGGTTTCGTGTAGACTATGTCACCTCAGTAATCTGTCCAAGTGTGTTTTATTAACCCAGCGAACATTACAGTCACCAAACTGACCACTTTTTACCACAATGTCCATTTATTTTTCGTTATTAATAAGGAAAACACTCAAATTATTAAAAATAAAAAAACTATCTCCAGTCCGTCAGACTATGAAGTACAAGTTGAGATCTTAAAATATATTAAAAACACAACTTAAAAAAAAATGTCGTATTTTTAACAGGGTACACTCATAAGTGAAAATGCCCTTTTTCCAAGTCAGTTAAACTTATTTTAGTCTTAATTAACTAGATTTACATTATTATACTTATAAAAGTGAAAACATTGTGTCAGTGCAATAAACATATAAAGTTACGTCAGTGAAACGTCGTTTGATATTTAATTTAGCACCCGAATCCTGACGCCACTGGCCTACTCATAAATTGTGGTGTGGCACGCTGAGCGTGTGCCCATCAACGGGATTGGTTGCAAAATGTTCCATACATGTAAGACTTTATTGTAGTAGTGATAAAGATTATATTCAATTGAAAGTATTTGGCTGGTTTGTTTGTTGACATTTTTGAAATTTTTAATTTTTATATCCTGCTTTCTTTGTTGGGATCGGCTTCCAGACTAACCGGTAGTCTGTAAAAAATTATGAATAAACGTAATTCAAAAATTTCGTATTACCCCGTCATTTCTTCATAATCCATACTTCGGAAACAACGAAATGAAATAAAGAATAACAATTGATATTTTAATACGTATTTATCGTCGGTACAAAAATAACAGGCTGTTTTTTAATAACAGATATTTCGATCTGTTATTTTTGTGTGACAGTAACAGTGATAACAGATATAGTGTTTAACCTGTTACAACCCATCTCTAGTGAGCAGCCTAAAGAACGACAAGGTGATAAAAGTGTCAAACAACTTGAAGATATAGCTGAAATGGGAGACCTGATAAAAAATGATATTTTGAAGTATAAATGTAGAGAGAGTCACTATTCTTGGAACAAGTGTTCAAGATCTTATTTGCCCCCGAACTAAATTTAAAGATTATGTACGAAAAATTCATTGAAAACCAACGGTTAATTTCTGGAAAAACTTGTTCTCTGTCGAAATATAAGTCAGTATTTTACAAACAATTTAACCTAGGATTTGGAAATGCTCATGAAGATACTTGTTCAGCTTGTAAGGAGATTTTAATAAAAATTAAGAATGAAAAGGATTTCGATTTAAAAAACAACATTCGCACTGAATATCGTTTGCACAAGTTAAGGGCAAAAAAGTTCTTTAGTCTACTCAATGACATTGAAGATTACATAATGATATTAAAATGTGATTAAAATTTGTTTTGACTGCCAACAGAACCAACCTCTTCCAAAATTAAGTATTGGAGAGGTATTTTACTCACGTCAACCCTGGTTATATAATCTTTGCATAATGCAACATACGAGTAAATCTAATATGAAACAAAACAAAGACGATATTGAGTTTTATGTTTGGTTAGAAAATCAAAGTGGACGGGGTGCTAATGAGATAGCGTCGGCACATCAACATTATTTGAAAAAGATGGAAAAATGCCTTATGGAAGGAAAGAAGAATATGAAACTTGAACTGTACTCCGATTCTTGCAGTAGTCAAAATAAAAACTTCATTATGTTAGCCATGCTGGCAAATTTCATGGTTACTAGTAAAGTTTTTTGTAAGCTGTCCCACTTTTTCCCCATTCGAGGCCATACATTATGCCTCCTGATAGAGTGTTTGGAAGGTTGAAAAGGTTTACCGCCGACGTGAAATTATTGTATCGCCAAATGAATACTATTCCATTCTAAATAAACATGGCCACGTCAACGAATGGGGTAAAGATAGGTTTAGTTATGACATGAAAGCTAAGGCCAAAGATATGATAAAGGCAAAACTGCCATTTAAAATAAGCCAAACCCGAATACTACATTATACTGTAGTTGGATCCCGCGCTTTAAAAAATATTGAAATTAGTTCAGGAAGGTGTGTGCCAGTGATGGTTGATGTTAAGAAGAAAAACGTCAAATCTTTTTTACGATTCGACTGTGCTCAGTTGCCTAAAACCAACATGGTTTCTTCAAAAAAGAAAGCAGATGTTGAAAATTTACTAAAATTCTATGATATAATTATCTGATGATCCTGATGCTCAGGTATTTTATGCAGATGTTCTTCAGCTGTCGAACGAAGATGACAATGTACGACGAAACTATGACGATGAAGAACCCGTAATATAATCCACTAATATTATAAAGGTGAAATCCGGTATCCCTGCAGCAAATTCTAACTAAATGTATTGGGTTTTTATCAAAACGTGACATCCAACAGTAGATGTATCAAAGTTGAAAAAACTCAATGTTTTTGATGTCATTTTGTTGGTATGTTTATGTGTTCCTTTTTTTTTTTTTTTTTTTTTTTTTTCCTGTGGCAACACTACAGCTAACAGCTGTTTAAAATTTGTTCTTGAAATTTTAATCTTAAATATTAAATTTCGTTGTTTTTTAGGCCTATTTCCAATTACTCTTCAAGTAAATAGGACAATAATGTGTATTTTGTATTAGATTCACATACCTAGTGCAAATTAAGTGTAAATATAACAATGTAAATCGGTGACAGTTACCGGCACAAGGGAATTTGCATTGTCATCTTGATATCAGGTACAATACTTTATATTTTACTTGCTATTAGTTAGTTTACGTACTACAATTAGTATAATTTCACCTGCAATTACCTACTTTGTTCACTTTTAGTAAGGCTACTTGATGCCAATGACCTTTGAACGTAAACATAACCTTACTTAGGTTTGGTGACAGAACTCCTTTTATTTACATCTAAATCACATTTTTCCCATTGACTTCTGCCCCTAAGACGACCTACTGACCGACTTTTATATTCTCCTATTAAACTAATCATCTTTCCAACTCCTGCCACAACAACCTTCTCTTTTTCTAATTTCTTGTCGCTTCCTTACTAGTTTTAATCATGATTATGACTCGCAGCGCCCGTGCTCGTCTCGAAGAGTCCAAACTCAATGAGGCTTTGAGCGCTTTAAAGGCGTCAAAGGAGTCCTGTGACAAACTAATTAAGGAAATAGATGACAATGAAAGTCTGCTCTTTGATGCAAATGACAAGAATAGGAAATTAAAAATTGAAATGGCTCAGATATATACTCAATACACTGATGCCATTGAAGAACGGGATAGACTTCAGCTTGTTGTGGACGGGTTCAGCCAGTGTAGCGTAGAGTATGAACAAGCTCTTAGCCACAAACACTTATTACAACAGCAGCTACATGAGGCTCAAAGTCAGATTACACAACTTGAGACTACAAACCTTAACATCACTGCCTCGCTGAACCAAAGTCTGTTCAATGAGTTGGTGTCTATTGCCCCGTCAATGGTTTCTGACATAAATCCCACTAACACTATTGATTTGACAGGTGATGATGAATCAAAATCATGTAAATCAGTGAGGGTAGTCACTAGTAAAAATAAACTCAAAAAGTACATCAAAATTAATAAATACATTGTTAAAACCCAAAAAATGGTAAAAAGACAAAAGTTCTTTATTAAAAATGTAAAACTTAATAGGGAAAGGTTAAATTTGCTTAAACAGTTAGATATGTATTCTTTTAATTTGGAGCAAAGTACTAGGAAGTACAATATTGACACACAGGACTTGCAATCTCAACTTGACCAGCTGCAGGAGAAACTAAGATCTATGACTAACAAATATAATACCTCTGAAGATCTAATGAGGGAATATGTGTTGGCAATGAATGAGCTGGTGAACTCACAAACAAACAGCTGTGAGCGCTGTCAAACACCATCCACTGTACCTACACCAGACCATTCATTATCAGCATGCAATACCACATTACTGCATCCTTGTGTTGATTTGACTATTCCCTCTGTTAATAGTTCCATTATACCATGTAAAAAAAATGTAAATCATGATATAGTATTATTTTGTGATGAGATTGGAAAGGACTTAGGTCACTTGTTGACAGATGAATATCCGGGACACTCAATAATAAATTACTGTATGCCTGGTTGTTCTTTATTTGATATTATGAAAGAAGTTATTAAACATAACTTTAAGCAGAAAACAACTTTATTAATATTTATGGGAAATAGGGGTAATTTAAATAAAGGAGAATTGCTCCAATATCATCGAACATTGTGCAACCTTAGATTAAGAAAAATTGTATTGTTTACATTCCCTTACAGTAACAGTTTGCCACAGGAAGAAAATACTTAAGATTTGATATGAACATGACATTGCACAATTTGACATATAATGATAACCAATTCCAGTTAATTGATACTAACTATTATGTTGGTAATAATTTATATTTGACAAAAGATAGATACAATATTGTTATGTACTATCTTTCTAACTATCTTAAAAGACAGATAGCTGTGTTGCTATCATATTTTTTTTCAATTTCAGCCAAACATTTGGCTAAACAAATTGTTCCTATTGAGCAATGCAATGACATTTTAAAGTATTCTGCCAATAATTTGGTCAAAATTAATGACATTAATCATCATTTAAATTAGACATTAAGACAATAGAGGCAACCTCTTGCAAAAATGTAGCTAAGGCAAATAATAAGTCAAATGAAAGTGTAAAAAAATTAAATAGTATCAATCTGGTGCATCAAAATATTCAAGGATTTTTAAACAAAGACTTAGAAGTAGAATTATTCCTGAATTGTAACAATATAGATATTCTTTGTTTGACAGAACATTGGCTTAAAAGCCACCAGTTCATGTTCAATTTTAGTAATCACCAGGTTGGTAGTTCATTCAGCAGAGTAAATGCTATACATGGTGGCTCATTAATTTTAATAAATAACCAGCTTAAGTTTAAGGACCGAAAGGATATCGTAAGCCTCTCTGTTGAGCGAACAATTGAAATAGCCTGTATAGAATTGGAGCAGTTCATTATATTAAGTGTATACAGACCACCTTCAGGATTGTATGATTGTTTTGAAAAAGTTATGGATGAAGTGTTGCACAAAATCTGTAATACAAAGAAGTCTATCATCACTTGTGGTGATTTTAATGTTAATTTGTTAGAAAATTCTGGGTTAAGTACTAAAATTATAAGTTTGTTTCAGTCATACAATCTTGCTAACCAATTTTTAGAGCCCACTAGAATAACTCCTACTAGTGCCACATGCCTAGATAACATTTATAGATGTTATACCGACCCACAAAGAAATTATTAACTTAATAGACTCAGATCATTGCGGACAATTGATCAGTATTCCAAATTACAACAAAAAAGTTACTAAAAAAGATATCACTGTTAACCCAAAAACAACTAATCGCTTGGAAACATTTAAAACTAAACTCTTGGGTAAATTACCACTTTTATTCACTAATGATGACCCTAATCAACAATATAATGATTTTTTTTATATGTATTGCACACAATTTGATAACACTTTTATTCCAAAAACATTATCGGTTAATAGTAACGCTTCCTTCAGTGACAAAAGTGTGAGTGATAAAAGTAGAAAACGACTTTATGAATTATATGAAGAACGGATTTGTATAAACACTGCTGAATTTAATTTATATGTTAAGAATTATTCTAAAATATTTAAAAAAGTTTGTAGTATTGCCAAGTCACGTTATTTGAGTTCAAAAATTAAAAATAGTAGCAACATTATTAAAACAACTTGGAATGTCATTAATAGCGAAACGGGTAGGTCATGCACCCGAAGTAGTGACTACAGCCTTGCTATTGATGACAATATAATTAAATCAGATTCTCAAGTCGCCGCGGCCTTTGAAAATTTCTTTGCAGAGATTCCAGTATCAACTACTAAATCTCTTAACTCATCACCCGCTGCCGCAGAGTCTTTACTTAGAGAAAACGTTTCAGTTTGTGATTCTGAATTTCACTTTGAATATGTAACCTGTAACGATATCATTAAAACCTTTCACACGTTAAATGTTAAAAAGACCGCAGATCTATGGGGTAATTCTGTGGATGTTGCTAAGTCGATTATAAACATTGTAGCACCTACTTTAGCTGTTATATTTAATAATTGTATTGACCGTGGTGAGTTTCCTGATCTTATGAAAAACAGTAAAATAATACCGTTATTTAAATCGGGTAGTACATCAGACCCTACTAATTATCGACCTATTTCAGTACTACCTACCTTTAGTAAAATTTTTGAAAAACTTATTTTGAATCAATTGCAAAGCTTTTTTAATAAAAATAAATTACTGCATAATAAACAGTTCGGTTTTACAAGGGGTCGTTCGACTACCGATGCAGGAGTTGAACTTTTAGGACATATTTATAATGCATGGGAGGACAAATGCGATGCCTTGGGCGTCTTTTGCGATTTGTCCAAGGCATTCGATTGTGTTCTTCATGAAACATTAATCAGGAAACTGCACCACTACGGAATCCGGAACGCCTCTCTGGATCTTCTTACTTCTTACTTGAGTGATAGGATTCAGAGAGTTGATGTTAACGGAAAAAGGTCACCCGGATCTGTAGTAAGAATGGGGGTCCCCCAGGGCTCAATTCTTGGTCCTTTCTTGTTCCTTATTTATATCAATGACTTGCCGTACCTCATAAAGGATAATCATGATATAGTGTTGTTTGCAGATGACACTTCTCTCTTGTTTAAAATCAAACGTCAGCAGCTGGTTACTGACAATGTAAATAACGCCCTTGCAAAAGTAGTTAACTGGTTTAATGTCAATAACCTACTTCTTAACGGAAAAAAAACAAAATGTATTAAGTTTACGATACCCCACGTTAGACAAGTAGAAACTAGTGTTCTCATTAAGGATGAAGAGTTAAAACCCGAAGATACCACAGTATTCTTAGGCATAACGTTGGATGCCAAGCTTCAATGGGGCCCCCATATAGATAAATTGTCAAAAAAGCTTAGCTCTGCAGCATACGCCGTTAGGAAAATTCGTGATTTGACTGATTTAGAGACAGCCCGTTTAGTTTACTTTAGTTATTTTCATAGTGTGATGTCGTACGGTATTCTGTTGTGGGGAAATGCCGCCGATATTCAGACAATTTTTATTTTACAAAAAAGGGCAATTCGTTCTATTTATAAATTAAGTCCTAGACACTCCCTCAGAGACAAATTTAAAGAGATTAATATAATGACTGTGCCTTCTCAGTACATTTATGATAATCTTTTGTATGCACATAAAAATATTAATCTGTTTAAAAAATACAGTGATATCCATAACATAAATACTAGGAACAAACACAAATTTGTTGTTCCTACAACAAGGCTCAAGAAAATAGGTGGCTCGTTTAGATGCCAATGTATACATTTTTATAATAAACTTCCTAGCCACATTCAAGAACTAAGCCTAAATAAATTCAAAGCTTTTATAAAGCGAAAACTATGCCAGAAAGCCTATTATACTGTAAAAGACTATATTGAGGACAAAAAGGCTTGGGATTGAGCTGCTCCAATAGGTTTAGACAGTCAATGTTATTTTGCAATTTTTACACTTTAATATTTTCTTTTTTTTTTTTTTAAGTATCATTTACTTACACAATGACATGTACATTTACTGTATAAAGTATTATATTATTTTAATTATTGTGAATGTGAGGACTATGTGGGTCATTGTTTACATTTTAATCGTGGTCTGGCAGTTTGAGTAGTTTATGCGGCCTACCCAAATGTCCTGTCTTTGGTATTGTTCGTCGAATCGTTGAGCTCCTGAAGTTCTGAGTTGAGCTGCACGGTTACTGACAAATGCGTGCACTGACTGGACAGGTCCACTCAATCTGTGTGGTTCTTTCCTCAAAAGATCTTTTCAGACACTAATCTACATGGTCCTCAAAGATTATGTCCGGATTTTTATATACACATTGACATTGATGAATTTTATTTAGACAATGACATGAATATTTACTTTGTAAAGTATTTTTTATTTTATTATTATTTTTTTTTTTTTCTTCTCATTTAATTATTGTGAATGTGAGGACTATGTGGGTCATATTTTTTTTCTGTTTTCCTTCTTAGTTTTAATCATGATCTGGCAGTTTGAGTAATTTACGCGGCCTACCCAAATGTCCTTTCTTTGGTATTGTTCGTCGAATCGTTGAGCTCCTCATTTCTGAGTCGAGCTGCACGATTTTTGACAAATGCGTGCACTGATTGGACAGGTCCGCTCAATCTGTGTGGTTCTTTCCTCAAAAGACCATTTCAGACATCAATCTACATGGTCTTCACACGATCTGACCAAGATTTTGTCTGGACTTTAAAAGAGACTGTGACCTCTGAGTTTGTTTCGGCCTTTCTTCTCAGAGTAGTCAGATAGGAAACGCCGACCACATCTAGTTTTAAAAAATATGATGACGTGTAAAAGTGTTTGTAAAAACCTACTTACAGAAAATAAATCATTTATCATTTATCATTTATTGAATACTTAAGTAAAAATTATCTCATTAAACTAATTAATAAGCAATTTCATTTAATATACTTTATAGAAACCATTTTAAAAATTTTATACAGAAATTAAATAAATCACGTTACTGAAAAAAAAATTATATTATGATGTATCGTTTTGAAAAAACGCTCCTCAATTTTGAAAAACTGTTAGAAAATCCAAAGTATCGATCAGATATTAAGAACCAACTGTCTTTTGTTTGTGGAAAGGGAAAAGGACGCGGAATCAGTAATGCATATTCATTAGCAGATGCTATGTTTAAGAGGCATATTATGACACAATGTTCTTGGGGTGGCGGTTCAAAGAAAGAGATTAGTAAACTTTGGTTCAAATCCTACACATATACCGTTGATTCTTTAGCGTCATTCATGAACAGTGGTGGCCAAGTGGTAACGGCCGCGACTTACGAGTTGTAGGTCGTAGGTTCGAACCCAGACAGTAGCTTTACTTTGTGTAAATTATTTCATCACCACTGCTCTCAAAACGGTGAAGGAAAACATCATGAGGAAACCGGCATGTCCTAGAACAAAAAATTCGAAGACATGTGACATCTGCCAATCCGCACTGGGCCCGCGTGGTGGATTACTGCCCACTCCCTCTCACCGAGAGGAGGCCTGTGTCCCAGCAGTGGCAACATTATAGGCTGATTATGGTCATTCATGAATCGGATGCTAATTATACAAAGAAAGAAAATCAAACATTTTTCAATAACATAACGCGAATGAGCTGCGTCCAGTAGACGTAGATCGCAAAAACAGTCAAAACTGCCGACTGCACTTTTAGCACCAACAGCTAACAATAATGGTTCATCAACTATCACTACAAACAACATTGTTGCATCAAACCAGCCATCTCCCACAGTAGACAATAATGGTTCATCGACTAACTACACAATAGCATAGTTGCTTCAACCTAGCCAGCATCAACTACTGACAGCAATGGTTCTTCAACTGACCTCACTAGCAGCATTTTTGCTTTTAGCCAGCCAGCATCAAAAACTGACAGCCGTGGTTCTTCAACCGACCACTCTAGCGGCATTGTTGCTCTAATCCAGCCAGCAGCAAAAACTGACAACAATGCTTCTTCAACCAACCACACTAGCAGCATTGTTGCTTCAACCCAGCCAACAACACCATCAGAAGATAATAATAGTTTTATTACCAACAACAACAATACAAGCAGCACTGTTCAGCCAAGCCTGTCAGCAGTGCCAGCAGTACTGTAGTAGCTGCTATTGGTGACTAACACACTGCGACTGCTAACACTGCCTATATTTTGTGTCTGTGCCTTCGCTTGACCCTAACGAGATATCCTTTTCTTACCACATAACATCGAACGTGCTATCTGCTCCCTTTCGGCGCGTAGTAGGGACATAATTAGCTGTTTCACTCCTGCCCACTACTGCGCACCGACGACCGCCCGCGCCGGCTAGATCGCAAGCGACTTCAGTACGCCTTTTGTTGTCATTCGCAACGAGCGTGCGCTTTGCTCCCGCGTATTTTTACGTAAACGTACTTGTACATCAAAAAGTGAATTTTGTAAAATTTTGGATTACAGTGCTATGGATAATGATTATCAGGTATGTAATCCATTTTATTTCTGTAATAAGCATAATTGTAAATCCAGTTATGTGTTTTCTGTTATTCTTCTTAGAAATAGGTATTATATAGACAGATCCTGTGATTCGAGCGTTCCTAACCTCAGTCACGATGTTACTGTGAAATCTTACAGTTACGATTTGGATCTTTCAAAGATTAAAGCACGTCTGCTTGATCTTTGAGAATTAACGCTTATGTTATAAGTCGAAGGTTCTGTTTTGAACTGCGGTAGGCTCGATTTTCGACGGGTTAAGGCGCAGTGAACGACCCTAGACGGCTCGACTTTTGACCTTGGCGGCTCAATTTTTGACTCTAGACGGCTCAACTTTAGACCCTTACGGCTGAATTTTTGACCCTAGACGGCTCACTTTCCGACCCTTTAAGGTTCGATAAATGAGACTTACGGTTCGAGAAATGAGCCTTATGGTTCTCCAATTGAGCCTTAATGATCGATGATCGATCCTTGTGTCAATGAATTGACCCTTAGTGGTTTTGAGAGCTTATTCCTTATAAACGGTGTCCAGTGGAAAATTTTCAAGTTTAAATTGTAATTACTCCTCAACTAGCGGGGTGAGGTAAGTGAGAGGGGTAACGTTCGGCGCGCGCGATTTGCGGATTTACTAGTCCCAATGAGTCGCTGGTCGGGAGCGCACCGCGCGTTCGCGGTTGAACAATATTTGAAGTGCGATGATTCGTTGGTCCGTGCGCGTCGTGCTTTTTGTACTCACTACAATATTCGACGAGTAAGTGATGGACCGAGCACGCAACTTATCTGGTCGTGGGTCTAAAAGTTCAGACAAGAAGGGACAATGGTTAACCAAACTCCTCCGGGACCATCAACGTCAGCAGCGACATCAGAACATGTGGCTCAAGTTCGACGTGAAATTCTTCGCAATCCACGTAAATCGATAAGGAAGATTTCAGCTTGAACTGGAATAAAAAATCAACAGTGCACGTTATTCTGAAAAAGAAACCACAGTTTCACCCGTACAAAATGCAGATTGTGCAGTTTCTCACCGAAAATGACTATTTTTTACGAGAAACCTTAGCGAGAACGACGCTGGAAAGTTTTCGAACAGCACGAACGGTTGGAAACATATTGTTTACCGACGAAGCACATTTTCATATCGATAGCTATGTTAATAAACAGAACATGAGAGCTGGTGCTCCGAAAACCCCAGGGAACGCCACCAAAAACTTTCGCACTGTCCAAAAACGACAGTGTGGTGTGCAATTTCTGCCCGAGGCATAATCGGCCCTTATTTTTTTAATCAGCGAGAGACAGTCACTGCTAACGTGTATTGCCTGATGATCGACGAGTTTTTGGTACCGCAGTTGCAGCTGTTCCCCGGGTTCAACAACAGAACACAATTTCAGCAAGACGGGGCCACTCCACACACAGCTAGAGTTTCGATGGAGAAGCTGAGGGAAATTTTTCCCAATAAATGAATCAGCAAGTACGGAGACATACCCTGTGCACCTCGATCACCTGACCTTACACCGTGTGATTTTTTTTGTGGGGATACCTTAAGTACCTTGTCTGTGTGGTGCCGGACTTAAAGAATACCACCACCCCTTACTTCCCGTGGGTGTCGTAAAAGGCGACTAAGGGTCGTACCGGAGAATGGGCAGCAGCGTTCTCTATGTATTCCACCATCATACCATACTGCGATCGCCAACCCGCCTGCCAAGCGTGGCGATTATGGCAAACCCTCCCAAAATTGGGGGAGGCCTATGTCCAGCAGTGGACGTCTATCGGCTGAAACGACGACCTTACGTCGAGGGTTTACAGTAACAATCCTCGAACAATTCAGGCCATACAAGAAAATATCTGTTGTGAAGTTGCTGCCATTGAACCAACGCTTTGCTCACGCGTGTTCGCAAATTTAAGAGTCCGGTTGCAAGAGTGTCTTGAGAGAAATGACAATGAATGGCATTTAGACGATATTGTTTTTAAGACATAAAATCCGCATCGTCAAACTGAATGGAGTTTGACGATGCGGATTTTATGTCTTAAAAACAATAAGTCAAACTCCAGTCCGTTTATATAAATTATGAGAAAAACTTTGTAGTTTTTTTTTATCCACTATTGAACATGAAAATTTTCCGCTTGACACCCTTTATATAGAGGCGGTATACTACCCTTCTATATAACTTTTGAACATCATGCACGTTCTAGTTTAACTTTAAAGTAATGATGTTCCTGTTTGTGCAGATGGCGAGGTCTTCAGCATTCAAGACGCTCCGTGAGCTGTATGAGGAACCTTCAGAAGATGAAGTCCTTGCCAGATTGAAGGTAGCAGCTGCATGTTTTCTTCCTGAAGGCTGGGAAGAATGGAAAGTTCGAGAGGGCATCACAGTGGATCCGGAACCAACCTAGCTTAATAAAGTGAGATTTTGTTTATCGGCGACAGATATTGCCTGCCAAAAAGCTTGCAAGAGAGGCCTTACCGAGACATGAAAGTGAAAATGCTGTCCTGGGCCTTCTGTCGTGGGCTGATCTTAGGCCCTCTGTCTGTAGCGATGCAGATAAGAGGTTCAGCTCTCCACTGTGAACTTGTTCGAGAGTCTGCAAAAAGTCATCATCATTTCAGCCGATAGACGGCCACTGCTGGACATAGGCCTCCTCCAATTTTGGGGGGGTTTGCCATAATCGCCACGCTTGGCAGGCGGGTTGGCGATCGCAAAAAGTGCAAAAAGTGTAACTGACAAACTCCTATCAAGGAAAGAAGCGTCGATGGCTTTAGGTGGAGAAATCTCAGATTCAGAGCCAGAAGAGGTAATTAGACCTGAACGTAGACGTAAGAGTTCTTGCAGTCGTGTTGACGCTCTGGAACAGGAGTCGAAGGCTACTAGGTCTCTTCTTCAAGAAATTCTTAACAGAATGGATGAAAGACTAGAGATTTCAAGTTCTGAACATGAAGAAGAGGGGGGAGGGAATCGGAAAGTTCGGAAGATGAGAAAATATCCTGGAGTCCCCCAAAAGCGCCAGGGATCTTAACCAGGCATCTCGATTTTGTATCCAGGGTTAAGGAACAGGAGGAGCCTTCTATTCCAGAACCAGATCCTAAGATTAAAATACAGGGAATCAATTGTCAACGTTTAGGTCTGCCTTCGTGGAATAAAATTCGCTACTTAGACGCACAGAAGAAGTTGCATGCTTCGCCTGTATTTGGAGTTTTTTTTTTTAATCCTGAACTGAAGCATTTATTCCCTTCCAACTCTTTCACGGAGTATCTCGAGAAGACCGAGGGTTCTTATGGAACCATTACACATGGATTATTGATGCAGGGAGAGGCCTTTAGAAACGGTGTTCTCAAGATAATTGAAAAGTGTCCGGCAGCTCTTACGGCCATAAATGAAGCATTGGCAGATCGTACATCTGAATTTCGACAACTATCAGACCACTTGCTTCAATATACTTGTGGCAAGAGAGCGGAGGCAATAAATTTAGATTAACTAAAACTAGCAAGTCATTTCTTGTAAACAGCATCCGTTTTTATAACAAGTTGCCAAAGCCGGTTACAGAACTTAGCGATGGAAAGTTCAAAACCCTCATCAAGCGTGTCCTTATCAAAAAAGCATATTATAAGATTAAAGACTACGTTGAAGACAAGGTAGTCTGGCAATAATTCCTTCTGCACATGTGGCTTCCCTGGCTTCTCATTAACGGCATAACTATGTAAATGTCTATTAACTGCTCTCAAATTACGATGTATTAAACATCGTAATTTGAGAGGAAATACACATTTTATTTAATTTTTTTTACATACTTTTTGACATAATTTCTTTATTATTTGACATTATATACAGACAATTGAAAATTTTCACCTCTTTATTAGTGGTTTTAATAGGTTTTTATTATTATTTTTCTTTTTTTATTATTTATCCTTTTGATAGATTCTTATTTTGTAAATGTGGGGACTTTGTAGGCTTTATAGACTTTAGATCTGTAGACCATTTTCTATTTTATTAAGTACTTGGTACTTGTTGACAGGCCTGCGCTGACCTCCCATACCTACTGTAATCTGAAAACATTGTAAAAGCCAATTATTTTTAAAAAGAGTAACCATGCAGTTTCTTGCCGGTTCTTCTCCATAGGAAACGACCAATTGGAACCGTGCACCTAGCTTCTGACGTTTCATAAGTGCCCATGTAGGTTTATGTAAAATAAAACATTTTGATTTTGATGAATAGAGCAAAGGCGAAAGATTTTGGCACCTGTCAATGAGAATATATCTCCATCGCTCCATAAAATTCCTCCTTCAATTAATTCATTATTTGATGAAGAAAAACTTCAAGAACTTTCTAAGCTACCCTCTTCAAGCTTCGAAGCTTTTTAAAAGAAACAATTTAAAAGAAAATACAATTCTAATTTTCGTGACAAGTCTGCCCCACCTCCCAAAAGATCGAAACCTTTGAAAAAGAAAAGAGAACAGAAGACGAATCAGGACCGTTCAACCGAAGGCAAAGCTTCATCTTCAAAAGAGTATTTGAAAAAGAAATTTCATAAGTATCGTCGACCGCGTACAGGGCGGCATTTTTGACTACCAAGATTGGAGAGCAGGCTAACTCAAGCATTTTGTCAGAGAATGGCAAACAGCCTATGCCCCGAAATATATAATAAATATGATAACAGGCTACACCATTCCGTTTGTAAGAAAACCTCCAAACATTCCATTTACAAAAGATATTTGTGTCCGAATGCAAACTCCAGCCACCCGCCAGATGTCCACAGACATATCAAAAAACTGGCCAAGTGCGAGTCGGACTCGCACACGAAGGGTTCCGTACCACAAGGCGAAAACTCCGAAAAAAACACGTTTGTTGTATGGGAGCCCCCCTTAAATATTCATTTTATTTTGTTATTAGTATTTGTTGTTATAGCGGCAACAGAAATACATAATTTGTGAAAATTTCAATTGTATAGCTGTCGCGGTTCTTGAGATACAGCCTGGTGACAGACAGATGGACAGACAGCGAAGTCTTAATAATAGGGTCCCGTTTTTACCCTTTGGGTACGGAACCCTAAAATGATCAATTCAGGAATCTAAAAGGAAGCCCCACAGACGTTGGTGTCTGGCCTCATCTCAAAAATGTTTTTAGTACCGATAAGCAATGGCTCCGATCGCCCGATTTTCGATCTCAGAAATTTAAACAATTTCTTAAATCCAAAGAAATTTCACCTTCCCAGTCATATCACTGTGCCGGAGTTCCTACAAAAAGAGGACTTCATGATAAAACTGGACTTGTCCCAGGCATACTTTCATGTCCGAGTGAAAGAAACTCTTCAGCGTTATCTAACTTTATACTATCAAGACAAGCTGTACTGTATGACTTGCCTGCCGTTCGGCCTGTCCACCGCCCCGATAGCTTTTGCCAGAATATCAAATTGGATAGCGAGTCAATTGCGAAAGGAAAACATAAGAGTAATCGTTTACACACATCAAAAGTGTCTAGGGATCAATCATTTTTATGCGGATTTCTTGAGATTGAGATGTGGCTTTGTAATAAATTTATGATTTTATAAATTTATATGGATCCTTTTTGGTGCATTTCATAATTTGAATCAGGAACTGTGAATCAAATTCGAGTAAAAGATGAAAATCAGCTGTCAATATTTTCCCTATAAAAACATACAACGCATTGAAGACATTATTAGTGCTACTGTTTCCCTACTACTGATTAAAACCAACGTTATTATGGAGCGGCGACGTCATTTAAGCAGGGAAGAAATGCTCAGAGCCGTGGGAATGATAGAAGCTGGTTCCCGGCAACGTACTGTGGCTTTAGCTCTGAATACAAGTCAGAGTGTTATCAGTCGACTTTGGACACGTTACCGAAGCACTGGTACCGTGGCTGAGCGCCATGGAGGACGGTATCGCTGCACCACACGGAGACAAGACCGATACATTCAAATCTTAACTCGAAGAGCTCCAACAATAACCGCCATGATGTTAGCCGTGAGGCTTCATCACTCTTCAGGGAACTTAATTAGCGACCAAACAGTCAGAAACCGCTTGCATGAAGTGAACCTTCATTCCCGAAGACCGCTACGGGTACCACCTATAGCAATGCACAATCGTAGGATTCGATATCAATGGGCTCTTGAACACAGAAATTGGGCAGAAGAACCATGGCGTTTCGTGTGCTTTTCTGATGAGTCTCGTTTTGGTATGAGACCGGATACAAGACGTATACGACACTGGAGAACCCCTGGACGCCAACAGCGATTAAAATCCTGCCAGGAAGTCCATCCTTATAGTGGTGGAACCATCATGGTATGGGCGGGTATTTGGATCGGCGGAAGAACTGAGTTGATTTGGATCAGAGGCAACCTCAACGCTCAAATTTATGCTGAGACGATTGTATCAGACGTCATCGTTCCTCTACAAGTGCAAATCGGTCCCTTATTTCAGTTAATGCATGATAATGCACGACCGCACACCGCAAGAGTTGTAAGACAGACTCTCGCCGCAGCTAACATCAATGTCCTGCCCTGGCCTGCTCAGTCGCCAGACTTGAACCCGATTGAGCATGCATGGGATATGCTACAGAGAAGAGCTCTGCCGAATATGGAGGGTATCCAGTCGCAAGAAGACCTTTTTTTGTTGTTGCAACGAACATGGGCGGCCATTCCACAGCGTGATTTGGATGAACTCATTTTGAGTATGCCAAACCGATGTTCTTGTGTTGTTAGTGTTCGCGGTAGAAACACGGATTATTAATTGTTTAAGTTACCCAATAAAATTTATTGCAAAAATATATGTTGATCCCTAGACACTTTTGATGTGTGTATTTAGACGACTTTCTCTTAGTAAACCAAAACGCTCAGAGGCTAAAGGAAGAGGCGTATTTCGCGGTGAAGTTTCTAATTAATCTAGGCTGGAAGGTGAACTTCGAAAAGTCCATTCTACAGCCCACTCAAAACATAGAGTTTCTTGGAATAGATTGGAATACAAGCTTGAATCGAAAATATATTCCTCAAAAGAAGATAATTACGCTAACAAGTAATTAAAAAAATGGTATGGGTCCCGCCTGCTTCCAACTTTTATTTAATTTAAAATGGCCTTGTTTTTAGCGTTTCAGTTTTTTTTAACTTAATTTTTTTACCGCAGTCGGGTTTTTTAGTTTTTTTAATTACTTGTTTTTTATTTCCAGCTTTTTAGTTTACAAAGAAAGATTTCGCAGACGATTTAGCTCTTGGTACGTGTTTTTTACGATTTGTCACTTCGAATTACTTTTAACCATATAAGTTTTATTTTTGTAATCACCTTTAAAAACCCTTTATTTTGATACCCCACTCGATAGGTTTCGAGAAAAATAATTTTTTTTGAAGACATAATATTGCGCCAAAAATAGGCCATTTCATATTTTTTCAATTTTGATATACCCAGTGACACTCGCGCTACTAAGACAAATCTAAAGACGTATAATTTATCAAAATCCGTTCATTCGTTTAGAAGTTACGAGTGAACAAAGAAATGGACATACATACATACAGGTCAAACACATAACCCTCCTTTTGGGCTTCGCCGCAGTCGGGTAAAAAGAGAGCTCTTGGTACTTATAGAGTCAAAAGTATGGGATTGGCACCAAGCGAAATCAATTCTTGGAAGCTTCAATTTCGTCGGATTTGTAGTTCCTCTCGGCCGATTGCGAAGTCGTCGGATCCAAATTGCCAGCTAATGTCTCCCAGAAAACTCTTCGAAAACCAAATTCCAAATTCCTGCAAAGGCTGTTCAGGATCTGAAATGGTGGATGGACAATTTACACCAACAGTCAGAAATATTCATCCTTCCAGCCGAAGTTTTTCTTTCAACAGACGCTTCAAACACGGGTTGGGGAGCGCATAATATTTTCAACCAAACAATTTCCAGAACATGTTCAGAGGAGCAGGTACCGTGGCAAACCGAAAGGAAATGCATGCCGTGTGCGAAGCAATAAAAATTTGCAAACAATCTCTGAAAAACATAACGATTTTAATTCAATCGGACAATCGGACTGTTATTGCATACGTCAGAAATCAAGGTGGAACGAAATCTCGAATTCTACTATCGATGGTGGAAAAGATACTTCTATTAGCAGAACAACATCAGATTCGAATCCTGATAAGATACATTCCAGGAATATACAACAACATAGCCGATCATTTATCGCGACAGAAAGCAATTCCCGATTGGCATTTAACAGAAGCGGTCACACATAAGATTTTCTTGATATGGGGCATTCCATCAGTGGACCTGTTTGCAACGAAGCAATCCAGATTAGTAACGTCATATGTCAGCCAATTAGCGGAGGATCAGGAACAGGGGGAGTCAACTCTGTTAGGATTGGATGGCTCAGTAGGTGGGTTTGATATAGGGATTCCAGTACCAAAAAACAAATGTTAAAAATTCGATGGTAAATGGCAACATCAACGTTTTCAGCAAGGAGTACCCCGCGTTCCGAATTGCGTCAAAAGCGGTAATATCGCGAATCCGACCAACGCGCAACGTCACAAATAGTACCCAATAGTCCTTATATTTTGTGACTATTAAATTTGGTCGGATTCGCGATACAATCGCTTTTGACGCAATTCGGAACGCGGGAACGTGTTCTGTGGTTTTCAGTCAAACGTCAAAGTTTAAAAAATTCAAAATGGTTTTTCAAACGGTTCAAAACAGATAATCGTTAATTAATTGGTTTTTGTTGTCGTTTTTCCTGTATTTCGTGTGATTTTCCGTTCAAATTGTGTCGAGTTGAGTATTCTCCTCGAGACTCCGAATATGGGATACCATACCATACCGCAGCATTTTGTTGTTTTAGAAGCCTAGTGACTTTTTAGCTTAGTGACTCTTATTTTGTGTTTATTTGTATTCTTTGGTCAGTGAATCGGTGAAAAATTATGAGGGACAATAACCGAAAATGTGCAAAATACAATGCATCCACAACACAAGATTCGGAACTGATCTTACATCGTTTTCCGAAACCAGGACCTTCTAACTTACAGCGGTATGTATATTAGATAATCCAAAGTATAGTACTAATTTCAATCAGTAATAACATTCTGTTGTTGATTAAAAAAAAATCCGCCCCTAAGACGACCCACTGACCAAAAATTCACCCTAAAATCATGTTTTCAGGTCGGTAGCATGGGCAAGTTTTGTTACCCAGAGGAGAACTGGAATTCTGTGAAATTTCATAAACGCCTCTTTGTAAGCCATAAAATGCTTTATTCTAAACATTTTCCCGAAAGTACAATTGTCCAAGACCATTTGCAAAGGAAAAAGCTGCATACATATTCCATTCCTTCTTAACTCTCCACCTCGTCACAGCTCTCAAGTTGAGATGTCCATTGCTGACATTGGATCCAATCAACAGCCTGGAATTGCAAGAGCATCTGATTCAATTGACTCATCTAATGTAAATATTCAATTGACTCATCTATATCTATACTATATAATATAATATTATAAAGAGGTAACATTGTTTGTAAGTTTGTAAGTTTGTATGTAGGGGGTAATCTCCGGAAGTAATGAACCAATTTTAAAAATTATTTCACTGGTAGAAAGCTACATTATTCGTGAGTGCTATAGGCTATAAATTATAAAGATATCATGCATATTAGCTGAACTATCTCAATTTTTGTCTAGCCAGGCGGAAAAAAATTGCTCTCACAACAGAGTTATTTGCTTGCGCTGCCTTAACAGTTGTATATAATTGAAAACAATGTATGGCAACCTGGTCCGCTTTGAATAGTTCTACAAAAAAGTCCGCGACACCATATTTCTATCTTTTATATTTTAGCAGATATAGTAGCTTTTATGTGTTAAAAAAAGTAGTTTTCGACGTACTTACCTTTGGACGATTTTTTAAACAACAAAATATTAAAGCTTATCGAAAAAAATATTATTTTGAGCACAAGAACATCATAGAGATACGATTTGCCCAAAACAGTATGCCAATTGGTTAAATAGTTTCGAAGATAATATAAAATTACTAAATCACAAAATGCCGCCGTCCATTCACGAACCGCATTAGAACAAGCTTCGTACGGACGTTTTATCCATTTACCCATAGATGGCGTTGTTTAACTTTCGTCGTTAGGTAGGTGTGTTGTACGCGGTTGGTTGGATGTCGTTGGTCTTTAAAATTGTTTTGGTTGTTGGTCTTAAAATTGTTTTGGTTGCTCGGTTTCTTAAAACACAAACACTACTTCGTTCTCATTCTTCGAGTTCGAAGTTGTGCCAGCTATTTCTGATTTTGGGATATCGGACAGTTTTAGCGATTGTTTGTCATGCCTAAAAGGAAATCACAACTTTCCCGTCAGACATCCCAGACAAGAGCAGCTCGAGTACGCCGTACGGAAGAGTCTGCTCTTGAAAATTATCAGCGCCTCTCGAGGAATAGAGAAAATATTTCGCAAGCACGCGTTAGGGAATCTAGCTCCGAGCGTTCACAGCGGCTAGCTAACCAAAGCTGGAGAACATCGCAGGTCCGTGCTCGGGAATCTAGCGCTGAACGTGCGCAGCGTCTTTCTGATTTAAGGCAGCATGTCTCTGCAACAAGGGATAGGGAGTCTAGCGCTGAGCGCTCGCAGCGGCTCGCTAGCCAAAGCGCGAGAACAACGCAGGCCCGTGCTCGGGAATCTAGCGCTGAACGTGCGCAGCGTCTTTCTGATTTAAGGCAGCATGTCTCAGCAACAAGGTATAGGGATTCTAGCGCTGAGCGCTCGCAGCGGCTCGCTAGCCAAAGCGCGAGAACATCCATAAGTCCCAAGGTCAAACATTCTCTCTGGTGGGCATTGACCTGAGAAAGCAGTGTTTTTCCCATTGGCAGTTATATGTTGGCTTATCTCGGGTTGGAACTCCTGAAAGACAATATATTTTGGAACCAAATAATAGCATTACATCTAATATAATATACAGAGAAGTTTTGAATAATTAAATTTAACATAATTTATTCAATCATAATCATTTCATTTACTCATTTGAAACCCTGTAATATAGCCAAAGTGGCATGCAAATACATACATACATATATAATAAAACAATAAAAATATGCAATAAAAACAAAACCCTCCTTTTGGCAGTCAGGAAATACATCATAGCACTCAGTACTAACCGAACCACACTCATAATTTCATCACAAGTTAAAATGTTTACCGCCCAACGAAGTGGGCGCGGGTCAGCTAGTCTAATGTAAATTTTATTACATATACTAGCTGCGCCCCGCGGTTTCACCCGCGTAAATGTTGATCCCGTGGGAATATCGGGATAAAAGTAGCTTATATGTTAATCCAGGGTGTCAGCTAATTCCATATTTTTTTATCAAAATTGGTCCTGTTGTTTGAGCGTGAAGAAGTAACAAACATAAACACACACACACACCCACAAACTTTCGCCTTTATAATATTAGTGTGATATATTATACTAGGTTCTGCCTTCTGGTCTTCTGGTTCTGCGGCTTCGCCCGCATGGTATGATGATAAAATTCCTATATCCTATGTCCTTCTCTAAGGTTTAATCTATTTCTGTACTAAATTTCATCAAAATCGTTTAATTATTGTCTCGAAGATATAAAGGAGACCCTTTTTCATGTTCTTTATATGCAGCACTTATTATTACATTTTGCCTGTCTTACATTATTTGTTCCAATAATTCACATGATTGTAGTCATAGTCCATTTATTTGTCAGAATAATTGTTACAAAGTTGTTACATACTTTAAAAGTTCATACTGTTCTGCCATTTCCGGCGTAAAAATACATTTTCAGGGTTTTGGTTATCTTGTTAGATATAACATTGAATTAAATAAATTAGAATAACATTCAAATTGTAAATTAGTCAAATATTAGGAATAGAAATGTCAAAAAGATTAAAATTAAGTCAAAGAGATAGTAAGAATAGAATATAATTATTCTAATATTGAAGTCAAATATCATTTCATTCATAAAATCATTAGTTGAGTGAGCATTTACATAAGAGATAATTGAATAATTTAGATTTAAATGTCCTAAAGTTAAGAGTTTTAAAACAGTCTGGTAGTTTATTATAAACTTTGGTCGCCATACAAAATACATAATTAGAAAATAGTTTAGAGTTTCGTCTACGTTCACGAAGCACGTGGACTTTGCGGCTAGGTCTAGATACAAGATCATTATGCAGATTAAATTCATGCTTATTTGGGTACACAAAAATACAAATTTCAAAAAAATATAGTGCTGGGAGTGGTAAAATTTTTAATTTTTTTAATAATGGTATTTTGTATCTGTTTTAGTCTTCACATTTGGACAGCCTTCAGCCTGGAACTTCAAAAGCAACAATTTCAACTACTGATATTATACAGACTCTAAACTCATCTGGTGTAAGTAAAATGTTTTTTATTTATGGTTTTAATTTTTAAATGTTCCATACTAAAATCGCCAACCTTCACTTTAGGTATACCACTCACTTAGCGCGGTGGTCGTCAATACGCTTTCGATTGACCCGCGATACACGCGTGTCACATTACTTACGCAAAATAACGACGAGTGTTCGTTCGAGATCGTAAGAAGAAACTTATGATCGAGTGTTTGTGTTTTACGAGTGAATAATGGTAAGTTATTAATTTTTTGTTAGTGCTTGTAAACTTTATTCTTGTTTTAGCCCGGTATACCGTATACCTAGTTACTTTATTTAAAATGTAGTACCTACTCCTGTGTTTTCATGATTCTCTTAATACTTGTTTAACTCACTTCCCTCATTTAGGAAGTAGGTAGTTATTTAAATGCGTAACTTATAATCTGCGTGCCACACAACCCTTATTTTTGATCTTTTTACCAATGAGTGAGCCTCGGTTTCATTCGGTAAGCTTGTGGGTGTAACTTTGCAATCCGTAACTGTCTATTAACATTACGGTTGGAAATTGTGAAGTTCACAGATCAATACGCTGAACCGTACGGGTTAATTTTTCGAGCCGTACGGGCCGATTTGTCGAGCCGTACGGACCGGTTCCTCGATCCGTACAGGCCGATTCGTCGAGCCGTACGGGCCGATTCTTCGAGCCCTACGGGCCAATTCCTCGAGCCGTACGGGCCGATTTCGAGCCTTTCGGGCCGTTTCCTCGGGACTTACGGGCTGATTTTCGACCCGTACAGGTCAATTTCTTGACTTGTACAGACTACATTTTGATAAGTACGGATCATATGAAACATGTCCCCGAAACGTACCTACCGGTTATATTATAATAATAGCCTATATCTCCCCGCTCACGCTCAGGTTGGTAAGATGAAAAGGCTAAATTTTGTCTATTTGTTTTAGGCAACATCAACTGCGGACATGCACACTTTCGAGTCCCTCGTGGAATGGGAAGCAGACGACCCTGGGGACAACATCATCTTGAGCAGAATCAAACAGATTATAAGAAACCACTTACCAAGTGGATGAAACGAGTGGAAAATTAGAATCTTCAAAAAGGAAGAGTTACTAGGCAGCGAATTCGACTCCCAAATTTTTAACAAAATCAGGTTCGCAATCCCTACTGTTGACTTAGCTAGAGCGTTTTCACCAAATTGTACCTCTCTTAATTAAAAAGAAATCTTATCGGGAAATAAAATTGAAGCTCTTCTTAGAATGGCCACTGTGCATTGGTCTTATCGTTCACCCCATGTCTCTAGCTGCTAGAGTCCGTGGCTCAGCAGTCGAGAACGAACTGGTGCTTGCGTCCATTGCGGAAATGAAGCCACTACTTAAAAGCAGGGAAGAAGCAGATAAGGAGTTGGGTGAGCAGGTTGGTCATTCTGATGATGAGGTCCACAATAACAACATCTGGTAGAACTAAGAAACCAAGTCGTTTAGACAGGTTGGAACAAAGCCAGTTGAAATTAGAAAACATGATGGTACAGTTTATAAAAAACTTTCAACCGGATACACAACCATGTTCGGATTCAGAAAATTATTCCACTTGCCAAGAATCATCAGAGGATGAGCAAAATATTCCTCAACCTCGAATATTATCACCAAAACCCTGGGAACCACCTACTCCCATCGCTGACTTTGTCTGGACTCCAGCTACGAAACAACAGGAACCCTTGATACCAGCTGCTAAACCTCACATTGCCACACAAGGAGCTGAATGTCAACGATTAGGTGATATAACTTTCAACCAGATCCGATATGCAGAGGTTCAGAAAAAACTACTAGCTAGCCCTGTCTTCGGCCCTTTAAAAGTGAATCCTATTCTTACTGCGTATGGAATCTCCCCTAATAAAGACCACTTGGTTCGAATGGACTATATCTTAGGTACTATTTCCCACGAAGCAGCAGGCTTCAACGAGAGTCTCTGGCGAACATACTAAAGGATCTGGCTAGCAAACATCCGTCTATGAAACATGATTTAAAAAACATTTTGTCTACAGACTCAACTTTTAAATGTCTTTCGGATGATCAACTTCAGTACGTGTGTGGTAGGAGAGCTGAGATTATAGAGCAAAGAAGAAATGGGTTCCTTCCCAAGGAAGAATATCAGGCAGCTCTCCTTGGTTCTATTCCCCCATCAACCACCCACCTCTTCTGTGAAACAGGACTAGCGGAATCGCTGAAACAACCATCTCAGCAAACATTTTTTCGCAACCCCCACAGGAAATCCTTGCAACCGAAGAACTATAATTCAACGTACTCTGCACGTCAAGCAAGACCAACACACAAAGTTTCAAAAACGTCGAAACCTTACACAACGAAAATCAGCTACCGGTAAAACGCATGAAACTTTTAAACGACAATTCAACACCAAAAACAAAGACCATGGCCAAACCTTTTCCCGAAACAAACCTTCTAAGGACCATACCTCAAAAAGAAATAGGAAGAACACGTATTCGAGGCGGGACGCCTTTCACAATTTGTAGAAGTCTGGAAAAAGAAGGGGGCACCAATAAATCCTTCAAACGATAACTGGATACATCATTCCTTTTGTAAAAAAACCCCCACGGGTACCTTTTCATTCGAAAATAATTTCCAGGTTCGAAACAAAAAAGTTAAATTCAGAGATCCAGACACTCATACAGCAAAAGGTTTAAGAAATTTCAACGGTCCAGACAGGCTTCTTATCAACCATGTTTTCTGTACCAAAACCCAACAACAAAGTACGTCCAATAATCAATCTGAAAGGCCTCAACAAAGGACGATGCGTGAAAACATCCCCCAACTTTTACACCGACCAACAGATTTGAAATGTATCTCAATCAAAACATCTTGCAAGGTGATAAATTTTTACTATGACGACATCTCTCAAAAGTGCGGGATATTCCGAGAAAATAATGTTTTAATATTATTATTTTTGACACAAAATAACAGCTTGTGTTTCATAGTATTATTATTATTATAATTACATATTATTATCTTTGTTATTGTGTATTAGATTCCGTAAAAAAAAAAAACATTTATGTAAAATCTTATTGGTACTTTGAGGTCAAACAAAAAATACCTAGTACAAGTGATAAGTTTATTTAACGGCAATAATGAAGTCTGTTAACAATCAGTATAAAATATACTAACGATCGGCTGCAGCAGGTGACAACTAGAGCGGCGCATACGCAACTCACACACCAACAACGCCGCCCGCTCCCCTTCCTCTACCCCGCAACCGCTGTCACTCGTCCCTTTTTCTACCTGAAGTTAGTCGTTCGTTACCTGTTCGCTGTCCACGACGTGACGTTTGTTATTCTGTGTGTTATAGGATTATTTTACTTAGACTTACCCCTGCATGTTTATTGGACCTGATTGATAGCTTCACGTTTGACCCTGGCACGTTAAAGGACTTTGTTTTCTTAAAATGGAAACCGGACGCCGATGTATTTTGTGTCCGCGATCTATATTACGGCAAAGGCGACATATCCTACAGGATACTTTGCCCCAAAGTAGACCTGATTTAGCTGAATATATTATTCAAAATGGACTAATACAGGTATGTACCCACTTTTCAGTTATTATTGTAGTATGTACACACATCTATAGCCCGACCGTTTTGGAGGTGCGGGCGGCGGCGTGCATCCGCTTCTTGAGTACAGGTAGTGCAATCCACAAAGACGCGCCCCACTCTTCTTCCTAATCGCTTACAGTACAAATGTTCAACATTCCGCTAGTGTTTTAGTTTTGTCAATACACAGTAATTACTGATTAGTGGGTAATTGTGAGTATCGTCAAAACTAAAACACTTGCGGAATTAACTAGCGATAACCACTAACGATTAGGAAGAGAGTAGGGCGCGTCTTGGTGGATTGCACTATCTGTATCACGCTATGCCCGCGCGCCGCCTACGCCCTCTCGGTCCCCTCTGTCGTCATACCCCCGCGCCCCTGTACCCCGTGGACGAGGATTCATATAGATGTGTGTCGTGTCAATTATTCTTAAAACAAAATATGCTGTCTGGGTTGTTTGTCATTTTTTATATCGAAGTCTAAAAGTATGCCTACCAATTAATAATTTTAAATAAATGTCAAAGGTACTAATATACACATTAAATGTATTTTTATTTAAGTGTTAAAGATTGTCATGTCTTGAATATAAATAAAACAAATCAACCTCATATACATTGAACAAGAACACTCGTGAAAGCGAGATTCGGTGTCTAAAATAACACCAAAAATATTTTTTTTGTTTTGTTTTTTCTTGTGTTTAATGGAATCCAATCAGTAGGTTTATATTTTACACCTACTGATCGAATTCAGTTTAACTACTGTACGTGTTGAAAAAAGAAGAGGATGGTAAAAAAAATATTAATGAATATTAAAAAAAAACAAATAACATTTTTTTATTTAAGTGTTTTTTTTTGGTAGTGGAAGCGGTGAATGGCAAATTCAAAAACAGATTCTCAAAATAATCCACTCTCAAATCAACACACCTAATCTATTGAATGATTATGTACATATGAGAAACTTAAATAGACAAAGAGTGACTTTTGTACCAATGGAAGCAAATATTCCTCATTTTGAAGAATTTCCTCGCTTATCCTAAAACGATGTTTTTCTTTTTGCTTTAGGAAGCTATCATATCAAGCTTGCGAAATCATATTGTGCAGAGCACTTACGCAATGGACTTTACCACATTGAATTATACCGACAAACTGAGCTGAGTGATTTACATCTATGTAATATACTACAAAGAAATGTGTGGTTGGTCCGAGTTCGCGTACAATCGCGACATGTGAGGTCACGCGTTTATTATTCATATATTTTAATAGATCGCGATTCCACTAATAGAAATACTATTGCTCACTGGTATTGCACGTGCCTTACAGGAAATCGAACTGTAGGAAGCTGCGCACATATAATTTCAATTGTGTGGTACATGGGGCTAGGGCGTCACATTGATTTTAATCCACCGGCGGAACTGCTCAATAGTATAATAATTGATGATGATTAATATTATACAGGGTGTTTGGTGCATCGTTTGCCAAATGGAATTGGCCGAAAGGAGAGGTCATTTGCTATCTCTTAAGGCCCAGTAACTCATTCCTTGTTACACCGGTTTTTTTATAATGACTTTTTAATTTTTATTTAGAAAAATACAAGAACTCTGCATTTAAGCTTAAATTTTAAAAAAGTTATGAGTATAGCCTTCAAATTTCATTTTAATTCTTATGTTTACTCTTGTATAGTTCTATGAAATTCAAAATTACTTGCTAATAACATCTAGTTCCTTTTTAATAACTCACAAAGTTTGTGAAAAAAGGGAAAATACACTTTTTCAAAATCAAAATCAAAATGTTTTATTTCACATAAACCAACATGGGCACTTATGAAACGTCAGAAGCTAGGTGCACGGTTCCAATTGGTCGTTTCCTATGGAGAAAAACCGGCAAGAAACTCCACGGTTACTCTTTTTAAAAATAATTGGCTTTTACAATGTTTCCAGATTACAGTAGGTATGGGAGGACAGCGCAGGCCTGTCAACAAGTACCAAGTACTTGATAGAATAAAAAATGGTCTACAGATCTAAAGTCTATAAGGCCTACAAACTCCTCACATAAACAAAATAAGAATCTATCAAAAGGATAAATAAAAAAATAAAAATAAAATATTAATAAAAACCTACTAAAACCAAGTGTTATGATTCCCATTAAAACCACTAATAAAGAGGTGAAAAATTTGAATTGTCTGTATATAATGTCAAATAGTAAAGAAATTATGTCAAAAAGTATATAATGTCAAATAATAAAGAATAATAAAGAAATTATGTCAAATAGTATGTAAAAAAATAAAATAAAAATTAAACATCGTAATTTGAGAGCAGTTAATAGACATTTACATAGTTATGCCGTTAATGGGAAGCCACATGTGCAGAAGGAATTATTGCCAGACTACCTTGTCTTCAACGTAGTCTTTAATCTTATAATATGCTTTTTTGATTAGGACACGTTTGATGAGGGTTTTGAACTTTCCATCGCTAAGTTCTGTAACCGGCTTTGGCAACTTATTATAAAAACGGATGCTGTTTACAAGAAATGACTTGCTAGTTTTAGTTAATCTAAATTTAGGTAACACAATTTCATTTTTACTACGTGTATTTATATTATGGAAATCGCTTCTTATTTTGAAGAGTCCTAAGTTTTTGCGAACATACAAAATACTTTCTAAAATATAAAGAGAAGGCAGAGTTAGTATATCAATTTCTTTGAATTTGTTTTTAAGAGACTCGCGAGGACCCATTTTATAGATTGCGCGGATTGCCCTCTTCTGTAAAATGAAAACTGAATCTACGTCAGCTGCCGATCCCCACAGCAGAACACCATAAGACATAATACTGTGGAAATAAGCAAAGTATACTAACCTAGCTGTGGCTATATCTGTCAACTGCCTTATTTTTCTTACTGCATATGCAGCTGAACTTAATCTACTTGAGAGAGCTCTAATGTGTGCGCCCCATTGTAGTTTTGAATCTAAAGTAATTCCTAGAAATGCATCTAGTCTTTTGCCATCTAGTTCTAAATTCAGACCCACTTGAGGTACATTTGGTAATGAAAACTTAAGACATTTAGTTTTGTTTGCATTAAGTAAAAGATTATTAGCTGCAAACCATTTCGAAAGAACAGCCAGACTATCGTTAACAAGTAAGACATCCGTATCTTTTCTATCTATTTTAAAAATAAGGGAAGTGTCATCAGCGAATAAAATGATATCCGACAAGTTAGCCATCATGTAAGGAAGGTCATTAATATAAACTAGAAATAGGAAAGGGCCAAGAATTGAGCCTTGAGGCACGCCCATCTTAACTAGAGACCCCGATGACGTCGCCCCGTTAACGTTTACTTTTTGCTGCCGCTTTGACAGATAGGAGAGAACAAGATCAGCAGCTTGTCCACGAATTCCGTAATGGTATAATTTACAGATCAGTGTATTATGGTCAACGCAGTCAAACGCTTTTGAGAGGTCACAGAAAATGCCAATTGCATCCTGGGACTTCTCCCAGGATTCCAAAATGTGACTGATGAGTTTTACTCCCGCGTCTGTCGTCGACCTACCTTTCGTGAAACCAAACTGGCGACTATGTAAAATCCCATTTGAAAATGTGACAACATCTGGTCCAGCATGATTTTTTCATAGATTTTGCTCAATGCTGGAAGCACAGATATAGGTCTATAATTGGAGGGATCAAACTTACTACCCGATTTGAAAATTGGTACTACTTTACTATGTTTCATTAAGTCAGGAAACGTACCGCTGTCTAAACATTGATTAAATATGCCTGTTAGGGCAGGGGCAATTGTGTCAATAATATCTCCAAGAACCTTAACAGAAGTCCCCCATAAGTCTTCAGTGTTTTTCATGTTAAGACTTTTAAATGCTTTTTTAATTGTGTCAACAGAGATGGGTTTGAATGCAAAGCTTGGAATATCCTTATTAAAGTTTTCTTTAAGAAGAGCTTCAGCTAGTATAGGTGATGAGGGGAGAGACTTTGTAACCTCTATTGGGATGTTGGTAAAGAAATTTTCTAGTGTCTCAGCAACTTTTAACTTATCTGAAATGGTTTCATTATCAATTTTTAGGGACAACTCATTCTGATCTCGCTGTTTTGTGTTTCCAGTTTCTTTGTTTATTACCTGCCACACAGCTTTTATTTTATTATTAGACATACTAATTTTTTTACTAATTAATTTAGATTTAGCCTCAGCGCAGACTCTTTTGAATATTTTAGAATAGTTTCTTACATAATTATGAAGGGCTTGATCAGAAGTTAATGATTTCTCGTGATACAGATTATATAAAATATCTCTGCTTTTTCTAATGCCAGCAGTGGCCCATTCACTAAATTTTGGTTAATATTGATAGTAACTTTTTTTACAGGACTTGGCATACTGTAGAAAATAATGTACCATAGTTTATGTTGGGGTCTTGTGAATCAAAACTAGCTGTGGAAAGATTGCTAATAACATTATTATTAAACATTTTCAATTTATTTTTAGTTAAAGGTCTTAATTGAATGGATTTATCTATGTGTAATCTTTTACCTAAGTCAAATGATACAAGTTGACCAGTATGGTCAGAACTGACGCCAGTAATTAAGGAAGAGTCTTTTATTTTACAATTAGTAAATACATTGTCGATGCATGAAGCTGAAGTTGATGTTATTCTAGTCGCTTCATTAAATATACATTTTAAATTAAATGATTTAAACAATGATATTAGCTTACATTTTTCTGGCGAATTAACTAATAGATCAATATTTAGGTCACCACAAACAAAAACAAATTTACTATCTTTAAAAAGTTTACTTAGTATTTCTTCCATTATAATCAAAAATGATGACAATTTTGAGGCTGGTGGTCTATAAACACATAAGAAAGTATGGCCTTCAACTTCTGCACATGCTACCTCACATAAGCGATCAACAGAGTAAGCAGTGATATCCTTTCTTTCTTTGTACCTAAAAGAACTATTACATAATATCAAAGTACCACCCCCTATTGAGGACCTGTTTTGCGCACTGGCAACTGAAAAATTATTGACATTAAACAGCATTCTATCCGGTTTTAACCAGGTTTCACAAAAACATAAGATATCCATATGATATTTATCTATTAACATTTCCACGTCTAGGATTTTGCCAGAAAAGCGATTTATATTTTGGTGATAAAGTAAAATATTCTTATTATGCTTCTCTTTTGTAGATTCTAAAAGTTTAAAGAATGAATTACAGTATTATTAGAAGTACTAGATAATACTGTTTCGTCACTTAACCTAGTCTCAGTTAAATTATCAATAACTGCGTGTAAATTGTAAGCTAACAAAGTAGCCAATACGTGTTGACTTTTCTTGGGAAGAAACATATGTTCCTGAACTAATACAAAATCCCTAACAAAATAGTTTGTATCAAAATACAATAAACGGTCACTATGACGACATAACACTTAACACTCAACTGTAAATTGCTGTAAAAAAAAAACTAAAAGCGATCGGGATCTTCGAATTATTTTAAAAAGTTCTCTAGTTTGTCCCCTTTCCAACGGTGTTCAATATACCAAAAAAAAACTTTTAATAACTTCAGTAATTCGCTAAATGTGTAATCGAGACACATCAGGCTGATATTCGATATTACGGTAAGAACACTAGTTTTCACATTAATAACATTCTTTAAGTAGGTGGATAGTGTTATCTCACTCTTACGCAGTCTCTTTTCTCTTTCTCTTTCTTTTTTTTTCCTTTTTTCAAAAACTTTATGAGTTATTAAAAAGGAACTAGATGTTATTAGCAAGTAATTTTGAATTTCATAGAACTATACAAGAGTAAACATAAGAATTAAAATGAAATTTGAAGGCTATTCTCATAACTTTTTTTAAAATTTAAGCTTAAATGCAGAGTTCTTGTATTTTCCTAAATAAAAATTAAAAAGTAATTATAAAAAAACCGGTGTAACAAGGAATGAGTTACTGGGCCTTAAGAGATAGCAAATGACCTCTCCTTTCGGCCAATTCCATTTGGCAAACGATGCACCAAACACCCTGTATAATTAATAGGGCTATTTTAAGTATTTTTTAAATATATGGACAACCAAAGCCACATAATAATTGATTTTATAATGTCGGGCGTCGCACGGCGTTCAGTGTATGTATATACGGTACATAATAGCCTATAATGTTGTTATTTAATTTTTTTTTATAAAATGTTTGAGGTGAATGAGAAACAATAAACAACGATTTTTTAATTTTATTTTATTTCTAAACCCCATGGATTTTAAAATGAAAACTGGTCGTTAGTCTTTTTGTGGGTCCTTATGAACTTACTAACACATACAAAAGATCTGTTGGAGGGGGGGGGGGGACGGGTCATCGTCCTTTGATTCAGTTTTAAAGAAGTTTGGGCTAGTTAATAGCAAAGCAGATCAGTGTGTGTATGTAGGCACTACTCATTGAGAAAATTGTTATGTGTGTCTATATGTAGACGATGGACTGATATTTTCTAAAGGTAGATCAACCATAAAGGAGTTAATTAATGATTTACAGTCAATATTTGAAGTAAAAACTTTTTCAGTCAGAAATTTTGTTGGTATGGAAATAATAAAGTCAGACAATTTTATCTTCATACATCAATCAAGCTATATTGAGAAATTATTAAATAAATTTATGTTAAAACAGCATTCCATCTAATCCACATACAATATTGGAAAAAGGAGAGGGTGAAACAGAAAAGAACATTCCATATCGGGAAGCTGGATCATTTATGCACCTCGCTGCAGTAAGCAGACCAGCTACCTAATTGCGTAACACACTATTGGGAAATGATTCAGACTGATCGCCTTCGTTTCGATCCGAATTGGCTTCATTTTTCGCTTTTCGTATTGCGTAACTTATATCTTATTTGTTAAACCAACTGGGGTCAGTTTGAAATTGGTTTCAACTGATAAAGAGTGAACGACACGTCATGAAAAACTGGGCTAGTCAATTTTTCGTATTGTGTAACTTTTTTGACAAGCGATTATTGGCTTCAAACGTCAATCGATACCAATTTATAGTTGATTTGAAAGAGAAGGCAGGCTTCTCGTCGTAATCATTTTCCGTTGTACATATTTTAGGATTTAAACGCGTAATCCCCATAATTATTTCGAAAAAATGTAAGTGGTAGTCTTCCTGATAAATTGTAAATGTGATTTAGTGTAAAACCTCAATGATAAAACCATAATAATAGTATTTTAAAAATCGAGGCAGTGAGGTGAATTTAGTAAAATAATTGTAAAAGTTTTCTTCTGTTACAAGTGCTTACAACCTAAATTACAGATACATCATAATATGATATTTCAGAAACGAGGTATATTGGTGGCATTTTGACGAAAGACAAATTCGTATCTCGTACCATAACAAACGATATCGATATGCCAGAAGCGCAACCCATTCGAGGTTTTCATCATCATCATTTCAGCCGAAAGACGTCCACTGCTGGACATAGGCCTCCCCCAAGCACTTCCACTTCGACCGGTCCTGTGCTTCCCGCATCCAACGGGTTCCTGCGGCCTTCACAAGGTCGTCGGTCCACCTTCGAGGTTTTACTTCATTGGAAAAGCAATAAATAAAGAGGAAGAACAGATAAAAAGCACACTTTGAAGCAATGTAAATCGATGGATTAAATCTACCTAAGGATTTCGACGAAAATACACACCCTACATAGACCTACTTATAAACATCATTGTTCAAGGTAATGTCAGTATTATTTTCTTTCTATGTGTTGAACATTGAATGGGCCCATTATAGGTATTAGGTATACCTATAATGGGCCCATTCAATGTCATGCATTCCCACCCCCACCTAAATATTGTATCTTCCTAAGACGACCCACTGACCATCTTCTAAGATATTACACACTGTAAGTATATTGTTTGTTCGGTTCCTACTGGTGAATACATAATATACCTAGATACATAGGGCACCATCAAACATTGGTAATATAATGACCTCAACTACTAATGATGAGACACAATTACTTTTTCAATTGTTACTGACCATACAGTTTATTATAAGACGAGGAGATGAATATTTACAATTATAACAACAAACTAAATTAAAGAAAGTAGTTCAAGTTAGGTAGGCAACTTCGCCTACCAAAACTGTTCGATACTGAACTCCAGTTGGCCAACGAGGTAAAGTACCTTGGTGTCACACTAGACAGTAAGTTAAACTGGAGCAGTCACCTGGACAATAAACTGAACTGGCAGTGCAGGAGAATGATAGGTAAGAAGTGGGGCCTATCCCCTAAAATTACACTTTGGCTGTACACTGCAGTGATCCGCCCCATGATCACCTACGGGGCTGTGGTCTGGTGGCCCCGCACCAAGCTAGTTACAGCCGCCAACAAACTACAACGCATGCAAAGAGTAGCCTGCATGGCGACTACAGGTTGCATGAGGACTACTCCGACGGCAGCAGTTGAAGCCATCCTGGGAATACCACCGGTCCATCTGTTCATACAACAGGAAGCGACGATGGCGGCAGTACGTCTTGATACACTAAATCTCTGGGGTAAGAGTATCACACCACACACCATGCTGCTTGAGGGACTACACAAGGAGTTCCCCATTACGAAAGCCATTAAAGACAAGGTACCCAAACAATTTATCTTTGATAAAAAATACAAGATCCAACTTCACGAGGATCGTCGATGCGAGGGGCTACGACCTACGGAGCTGCGCATCTTCACGGATGGATCTAAAACAGGTAGTGGCACAGGTGCTGGAATCTTTTCGGAGGATCTCAACATACATATTGCCACACCATTGGGGGCCCACAACACAGTGTTCCAGGCCGAATGCATGGGTATTTCTCTGGCAGCTTCAGCCATTATGGCTAGGGAAGTAAAAGACCACTCAATCCGCATACTCTCAGACAGTATGGCTGTTCTGCAAGCGCTGAACAGTTATACAGTTGACTCTGGGCTAATATACGAGTGTCACCAGCGCCTCAACCAGGTGGGTAACCTCAATAAAATAACCATTCAATGGATCAAAGGACACAGCGGTTCGCTGGGCAACGATGCAGCCGACGAGCTTGCCAGGAGAGGTTCGAGCATGGCACCAGTGGGACCTGAGCCCATCGCGCCACTTCCCTTCGGGTTTTTACGCACTCTGGTAAGGAAACGCACCAGAGACCAACACGACAAACTTTGGACGGATCAAGGCGATTGCAGGCAGGCTAGGGAAGCACTTCCCACTTTGGATCCCCGCCTCACGAAACAGGTTCTCCGTCTAACTAAATAAAAGCTGCGTATAGTTACGGCAGCTTTAACTGGCCACGGGTCATTTAATAAACACCTCTATGTCATAGGAGTAACAGACAGTCCGCTGTGCAGGGCCTGCATGGAGGATGACGAGACAGCGGCACATGTGCTTCTAAACTGCCCGGTGATCACCACGTACAGGGCAAAGTACTTCGGTAACCCAGGTACCCTACGCGAGACGGTCAGCAACATCAAGGCGTTGCTGGCCTTCCTTGAGGAGCTGGGGTGGATCGAATAATCGATTTTCCCACCCGTACGCAAAATACGCGCATTGACGTGGAGTTGCGGAAACCAGCCCGTAATACCAATTACCAATTAGGTAGGCAACTGAAAATGTATGTTTTCAATTACTTATTGTTAAATATTTTTAGTAAGAATATGTAAGTCAATTATTAAAAATGTATTCTGTCATAAACCTTAGGATGTCCGGTGTAAATCCTCAAAATCAATATCAGTCTCCTAGCACCACTATGGTAGGTAGTCTTGAAGGTTGTTTTCTAAATATTGAACTATAATAATACCTATGGAAGTAACATAATATTTATTTATAGTGTTTATTGTTACATTATTATGTGGAGCACTTCAAAATACTCTTTAGCATTGTATTGGTTTTGTTTGATATCACAATTAGTAATGTAATGATACATTACTAATTTAATGTAATATGTATCATAGGCATAGGCCTATGATACATATAATAAAAACTTTTTACAAAAAAAACAACCGACTTCCAAAAAACACCACAAAATAAAAAATAAATTAAATTTCGGAAGTCGGTGGCAAAAAACTAAAATACAGGTCCAAAGACACCGACTTCCGAAAATTAATTATTTTTTTATTTTTTGGTGTTTTTTGGAAGTTTCTTTTTTTTGTAAAAAGTTTTTATTTTTCACTTTTTGGTGGGTCAGTTTGTAATTTACCTAAGTTACAATAGCATAATGTTAACAGCTCATCACCTTTTACAAATATTGCTTTTCCCGATGCAGGGACGTTAATTGTTGAGGAGTTCTCCTAATAAGAACCAGGAGAACTGGAGCTCAGAAGTGACCATCAGCTCCACTTCACCATACGCATTGTGACGAGCATAAATTGCTTATCGAATCACAACCCGTGAAATACTTATTATTGAGTAGTCCCGATGGCCATCTGTGGTCTTCATCATCAGTTCCACTTCACCAAATGGTGCTTTCCGAGAGCAAATGCACGAGTTACTATAAAAAATATCCAAATCACTATAGGTGTGCCTTTAAAATTTGAGGGTTTCCCACGATTTCCATGAGATCCCTTCATATAATTCCGACTTGGTGACAATGGGACTACCTCGAGACCATAACCTTTTAAAAAAAAAAAAATTTTGGAATCGGTCCAGTCGTCTTCAAGTAATCGGTGAACTTACATAAAAAAAAACATATATAAAGTCGAACAAATAACGTTTGTACTTTTTCTGATGCTCCTGGCTTCAGCATCAGGTCTCTATGTACTTCGGTGTTCTTCATTAACAGTACGTTTGTCCACACATCGAGCCCTTTTCAATGAGCCTAAACACGATATATCTGCTGTTAGTTGTCGAGGATTTAGGTACTCTGCAGACTATCCTGACTGCAGCATCAGGTCATGACTTGATGATCATGAGACCAAATGTGGCAAATGCCCTATCAAACATCAAAATCATTTACAGTCTAAAACAGTCATTGCCTGTTCGAGTAACTTCTTACTGATAAGGAGTTGTACCTTCCATCATCAGCCCAGCTAGCTGAGATGGTGACAACCATACGCAAATACACAAGATACTTCATAAAATATGCGAAAAACAATAAGTAAGCCTATAAAATTTGAGGTTTGCCCTCGATTTCTTTAAGATCCCATCATCAGATCCTAACTTGGTGACAATGGGACCACCTCAGAACTATCTACTTTCGAACAAAAAAAGAATTTTGAAAATCCGTCGACAATTGGCGGAGTATTCGATGAACAAACATACAAAAATAAAAATAAAATAAAAACACAAACATCCGAACATAGTACCTCCTCATTTTTGTGAAGTCGGTAAAAAGGAGGATTGCCTCCTTTTTATCTATTACCTAATAAGTAATAGTAGATTGTTATACAAGGGTCGGAAGGAATCAATTCCCATACGAGGCATTTAGACGCCCGAGCGCAGCGAGGGCGGCTATAGTCCGAGTGGGAATTGATGACTTTCACCCGCGTTAAACACTCTACTTTTCATTTCGAATTTAAGAAAAGTCAAAAATAGTAGTTTTTCTAAAATATTTATTGATAATAATTACATGAATAATAGGTACCTATTTATTAGTCTTTTTTAAATTTGAAGTATGGAACACACCACGTCACCTCCACATGAGTAGATTCCCGCTTACTAGGGCCCGTATTATTATCATTCTGTCTGCATTCTTACTTTTACCATTTTTCATAAATTACTTAGAAAACACGATAATCTTGATAAAATTTACTAAAAATTGTGTTGCGACGGGACACTCTTTAGTGCTGACCGTCCACCCAACTTTCTTATTTCGATTCAAAACTTGCATACAGCCTAATCGATGCTCGCAATAAAAAAAATGTAGAAGCTGAATAAAAACTCTTTAAACTAACAAAATGTATTGAAATGTAAAGTGTTTGCAGAATATCCAATCTATAGAATTAATTAATTATCATCCTTCTCAAAAAAACTTCTGGTAAGCCTACCTAAAAAATGTTTACTGGGAATTCTGTAGTAAACTATTAGAAAGTATCAAAAATAAAATCCACAATAAATAATTATCCGATAAATTAAAATCATTTTAAACAGCGAGCGCATTCCGAATATAAATTCAATTATAGAAGCTTTTCGGCGCGAAATTCAGTAAATGAGGTACCAATTGTCTATCTGTTATTGACACCATATTAGAAGCGATTATAATGAATGATATTAGAAAAGCATAAATCATTATTATAAACAATGCTTATTGTATTTATTGCTTAAAATAATTTTATTTTATTTTCAAATATCGATTACATTCGTCATATTAATTACTCGAGTCAATTGAAATTAAAAAAAAAAATTGTTTGGAATAATCGCTTTCACACATCATTGCAATAAAAAAAAACAATAATCGTCGGCGATTTTGAACACAAATTGAGTAGTGGTAAAGATTAATACGTATTATTGAACATGTGTTTGAATATTACGTTAAAACCTGGGCATTTTCGTGTTGTTTATAATATTATCAATAACATTTGTCACATTTTAAATCTTATCTACATCTGTGTGTGAAATTTGTGAAAAGTAAAAATGTAAACACACACGATTGGCGCGAAACTTCGACATTAGATATCAAAAAAACTTAATTACCACTACTTATTTACCTTAAACTATGGATAAATTCGTCAAATAATTAAATGATGTATATTCACTGCCCCATATGGTAAAGTCAGGATGTTCGAAAACCCAATTTTTATGTTTTTTAGCCTCGACCACAACTGACATCAAAATGGCGATTATCGTACCTATGTATGTTGAATTTATTCAAGGTAAATTATTAACTTCTGCGCTAAATATGAAAGATTTTTAGGCGTTAACATATGAGCTTTTTATCCAACTCTCCTAATTAACGCACATTCATAAGATTTGATGGGTAGCATAATAAATATTTACATAATCATAGTGTCGTATGTCTGACTGAGCTGACTACCTAACTAAATTTAATTCTATATTTAAATTTCATTCCCGCCCTAGGGTGGGAAAGCAATTACTATGGGTCTTTCCCGCCCTAGGGTGGGAAACAGCGTTTTCCACCCGCTATTCGGATCAAACAAGCACTACTTTCCGAGTATGAGACATGAAAAAATACTTGCTGTATCTTTGTGTAAGTACTTTTTAGTCAAGAATGCTTCATCCATCAATAGAATTGTAGGCATCTAATTTGTGTTTATAGCAGTATATTACTGTTCTAATATGTACCTACATATATTTGGGCCTTTTAAATACTTTGTGGGTGGTTGTAACTTGTAACATAATGAGGATTTACTTACTTAAATTCTTTTTTTATCTTTCAGGTGTCAGGCTCAACTACATCTTGCGCCACTGCTGGGCAAAGGCCTACTCTCCTTCCACCCCTCTCTGTCAAGAGCTGCCAAGGACCAATCTTTATTAAAGGAGTCCAGCTTATCCCGCCATCCCCGTCTGGGCCTGCCGCTATGTTGTTTGCCATTATTCATGAAAAACTAACTTGTTCTCACAGCAAGCATTAGCCAGCAGTACATAAATTATCCATGATGATTTTCACAGGAATACATTACATGCCAAATTCCACCAATCCATAGAATATAAATATTTGTTCCAACTTATTCTTGCCTCATGACCAAATATTCTATGCTAAATGTGAATAAATGCTATTGTCAGTTAAGGTTGAATAATATAAATAAAACCATTTTTTTTTACCATAATATATTATTGTCTTTCTATTTACCTATACCTAATGAATGACACTTAATTTAGCTAAACACCACTATTTTCTAATTAGTATCTATAGTGATACTAATTAAATAATAATCACTTGTCTTTATTAAAAAAAAGGCATTTCTTTGCTACAACTTTGCAATTCAAACAATATATACAATATACATCCGAAAGAATAATACAAAAAGTGTTTATTACGAACGAGATTCGAACCATCGAATCATCGGTTATCCTTTAATTACCGCGAGCTCTTACCAACTAAGCCACTTTAGGTAGTTAATAACTCGATGAATTATAAATCTACTTGGCGTTATAATTCTGTCTCTGTCTAACCGATATATTATTGAACTCGCAGAGAATGCATAGTTGTTAATTGAGGGTAGTTACGCATACATTTTACTAATCTATATTGAAGTTACCGTCTGATGAGTCTAGTTTTGTTTCACCTTTCGCACTATCGCATATTAAACGTGTTTGTGTTAAAACAATAATTTAAAATGATAGATAATAAAATTATATTTCTTTCATTTTAATATAAACATAATAGTTATAACAACAATAAAAAGAAAAAGTTGCATTAATAGTATAACTCAGAGAAAAATAAAATTTGATGAAAACAAAAACCTAATTATCAGACTGCCAGTATCGAACCTGGGTCATCGGTTTCACATGTTATATCCTAAACCTCTAGACCAACTTAACTGTTGCTAATAGTTCTAAATTAAGGATCCCTATCAATTTCGCGGACTAAAAACAGAAAAATCAGTTTTTTTCACCGAAAATTTCTCAATATCCTTAAGTTATCTAGTTTTTTTTTAAATACACAAGTATTTATCACCTATCTATCTAGTAAATCTACGAATTTAAGTTTTGATAACTACTTTAAAAGTTTGAAAACTGAAGTAGTTGCTAAATAAAAGCCATAGGCCTTGTTATGCTGTGCATTGTGGAGGGGCTGGGGCGCATTACTCAGTACGTGCGTTGCGAACCGCCGCCTCACTCCTGTCCCCACCTCAGCATCCAACTAGTTCCGCGCGGGCTGTAACATAACACTAGATTAGAACGGTAAACATTAGTTAGGTACCTATACATAAAACATATGATCCATGCTATTATTATAAATTCGAAAGCAACTCTGTCTGTCTGTCTGTATGTTACCTTTTCAGGCCTAAACCACTGAACGAATTTCGCAGAGATAGATTGCATCCCGGGGAAGGACAGGATATTCCCACGGGATCAACCCTTATGCGGGTGAAACCGCGGGGTGCTGCTAGTGATAAATATATCATAATTATGTGAGTTGCTGCTTGATTCTTAACGGTGTCAAATAGCTTACCTTTAATGATTAATACGGCAGATAGGTTTTCCATTCTTTGCAAGACGGTGACAAAATAGTACTCAAATTCTTAACAAATTTAGCGTAAAAATTAACTAAACCTAAAAAGGAACGCAACTCTGAAATATCTCTTGGCCTGGGAATTTTTATTATTGCTAGTGATATCAGTAAGAAAACATATGATAAACTTTTTAACAATAGAGTAATTGAACCATTTAATTTGGTGTTAAAATTTTATGATGGTAGCAATAGAAGACCACTAGGGGTTATAAGACCGAAAGTTCAATATAAAGATAAAATAAAATATCTAGAACTGTTTGTGATAGACGGGGGTACAACTTCCTTACTGGGCAGACAATGGTTAATAGAATTGGGTATTAAAATACCTCCATTTCAACAAGAGATTAGCCATAGTGTACACAAAATGTCTGATACTGTCGATTGTTTGTTGAACAGGTATAAAGAATTGTTCAGCGAGGGACTGGGGCGGTACACAGGCGGCAAGGCAACACTCCGGTTGCGGGAGGGCGCGAGGCCGGTGTTTTGCCGCGCGCGGCCGCTGCCTTACGCTCTGAGGGGTCAGGTCGACGCGGAGCTGGACGCCATGTTGCGCGCGGGCATCATCGAGCCCGTCGAGTGCTCGGACTGGGCGACGCCTTTGGTACCGGTACGTAAAGCGGACGGAGGACTCCGTATCTGTGCTGATTACAAAATAACTTTAAAGCCTGTCTTACTGGTCGATAGATATCCGTTACCCAAGATAGACGATTTGTTAGTGAGCTTAAACGGAGCTACGCATTTCTCAAAAATTGATTTGACCCTTGCTTATAACCAGATTGAATTGGATAATACTAAAGATTTAACTGTAATAAACACACATCGAGGTCTTTTTAAGTACAATAGACTTGTGTTTGGGTTGTCTTCTAGTCCGGGCATCTTCCAGCGTATTATGTCGAATTTACTTAGTGATATTCCGGGGGTAGAAGTATTTTTAGATGATATTATCGTCGGAACGGCGGGAACACAGGATAATCGCTTAATAACGTTAGAAAAAGTATTCCAGCGGTTACAGAGTCACGGTATGAAGCTAAAAAGGAGTAAATGTTTATTTATGGTCAATGAAGTCAAATACTTAGGTTATGTCATATCAAAAGATGGGGTAAGTAGATTCAGATAAAATAAAAGCAATAATAAAAATTCCCAGGCCAAGAGATATTTCAGAGTTGCGTTCCTTTTTAGGTTTAGTTAAACGCTAAATTTGTTAAGAATTTGAGTACTATTTTGTCACCGTCTTGCAAAGAATGGAAAACCTATCTGCCGTATTAATCATTAAAGGTAAGCTATTTGACACCGTTAAGAATCAAGCAGCAACTCACATAATTATGATATATTTATCACTAGCAGCACCCCGCGGTTTCACCCGCATAAGGGTTGATCCCGTGGGAATATCCTGTCCTTCCCCGGGATGCAATCTATCTCTGCGAAATTCGTTCAGTGGTTTAGGCCTGAAAAGGTAACATACAGACAGACAGACAGAGTTGCTTTCGAATTTATAATAATAGCATGGATCATATGTTTTATGTATAGGTACCTAACTAATGTTTACCGTTCTAATCTAGTGTTATGTTACAGCCCGCGCGGAACTAGTTGGATGCTGAGGTGGGGACAGGAGTGAGGCGGCGGGTCGCAACGCACGTACTGAGTAATGCGCCCCAGCCCCTCCACAATGCACAGCATAACAAGGCCTATGGCTTTTATTTAGCAACTACTTCAGTTTTCAAACTTTTAAAGTAGTTATCAAAACTTAAATTCGTAGACTTACTAGATAGATAGGTGATAAATACTTGTGTATTTAAAAAAAAACTAGATAACTTAAGGATATTGAGAAATTTGCGGTGAAAAAAACTGATTTTTCTGTTTTTAGTCCGCGAAATTGATAGGGATCCTTAATTTAGAACTATTAGCAACAGTTAAGTTGGTCTAGAGGTTTAGGATATAACATGTGAAACCGATGACCCAGGTTCGATACTGGCAGTCTGATAATTAGGTTTTTGTTTTCATCAAATTTTATTTTTCTCTGAGTTATACTATTAATGCAACTTTTTCTTTTTATTGTTGTTATAACTATTATGTTTATATTAAAATGAAAGAAATATAATTTTATTATCTATCATTTTAAATTATTGTTTTAACACAAACACGTTTAATATGCGATAGTGCGTAAGGTGAAACAAAAAAAAACTGGCCAAGTGCGAGTCGGACTCGCACACGAAGGGTTCCGTACCACAAGGCAAAAACGCCGAAAAAAACATGTTTGTTGTATGGGAGCCCCCCTTAAATATTTATTTTATTTTAATTTTATTATTTATTATTAAAGTTAAAATACAACTGAGTATTTTGTGAATATTTCAAGTGCCTACCTGTTGCCATTTTTGATATCGAGCAAAAAAGGGCAAAAAAATCGCGTTTGTTGTATGGGAGCCCCCCTTAAATATTTATTTTGTTTTGTTTTTAGTATTTGTTGTTATAGCGGCAACAGAAATACATCATGTGTGAAAATTTCAACTGTCTAGCTATCGCGGTTCTTGAGATACAGCCTGGTGACAGACAGACGGACAGACGGACAGACGGACAGACGGACAGACAGCGAAGTCTTAGTAATAGGGTCCCGTTTTTACCCTTTGGGTACGGAACCCTAACTAGACTCATCAGACGGTAACTTCAATATAGATTAGTAAAATGTATGCGTAACTACCCTCAATTAACAACTATGCATTCTCTGCGAGTTCAATAATATATCGGTTAGACAGAGACAGAATTATAACGCCAAGTAGATTTATAATTCATCGAGTTATTAACTACCTAAAGTGGCTTAGTTGGTAAGAGCTCGCGGTAATTAAAGGATAACCGATGATTCGATGGTTCGAATCTCGTTCGTAATAAACACTTTTTGTATTATTCTTTCGGATGTATATTGTATATATTGTTTGAATTGCAAAGTTGTAGCAAAGAAATGCCTTTTTTTTAATAAAGACAAGTGATTATTATTTAATTAGTATCACTATAGATACTAATTAGAAAATAGTGGTGTTTGGCTAAATTAAGTGTCATTCATTAGGTATAGGTAAATAGAAAGACAATAATATATTATGGTAAAAAAAAATGGTTTTATTTATATTATTCAACCTTAACTGACAATAGCATTTATTCACATTTAGCATAGAATATTTGGTCATGAGGCAAGAATAAGTTGGAACAAATATTTATATTCTATGGATTTGTGGAATTTGGCATCTAATGTATTAGTGTGAAAATCATCATGGATAATTTATGTACTGCTGGCTAATGCTTGCTGTGAGAACAAGTTAGTTTTTCATGAATAATGGCAAACAACATAGCGGCAGGCCCAGACGGGGATGGCGGGATAAGCTGGACTCCTTTAATAAAGATTGGTCCTTGGCAGCTCTTGACAGAGAGGGGTGGAAGGAGAGTAGGCCTTTGCCCAGCAGTGGCGCAAGATGTAGTTGAGCCTGACACCTGAAAGATAAAAAAAGAATTTAAGTAAGTAAATCCTCATTATGTTACAAGTTACAACCACCCACAAAGTATTTAAAAGGCCCAAATATATGTAGGTACATATTAGAACAGTAATATACTGCTATAAACACAAATTAGATGCCTACAATTCTATTGATGGATGAAGCATTCTTGACTAAAAAGTACTTACACAAAGATACGGAAATATTTTTTCATGTCTCATACTCGGAAAGTAGTGCTTGTTTGATCCGAATAGCGGGTGGAAAACGCTGTTTCCCACCCTAGGGCGGGAAAGACCCATAGTAATTGCTTTCCCACCCTAGGGGGGAATGAAATTTAAATATAGAATTAAATTTAGTTAGGTAGTCAGCTCAGTCAGACATACGACACTATGATTATGTAAATATTTATTATGCTACCCATCAAATCTTATGAATGTGAGTTAATTAGGAGAGTTGGATAAAAAGCTCATTAGTTAACGCCTAAAAATCTTTCATATTTAGCGCAGAAGTTAATAATTTACCTTGAATAAATTCAACATACATAGGTACGATAATCGCCATTTTGATGTCAGTTGTGGTCGAGGCTAAAAAACATAAAAATTGGGTTTTCGAACATCCTGACTTTACCATATGGGGCAGTGAATATACATCATTTAATTATTTGACGAATTTATCCATAGTTTAAGGTAAATAAGTAGTGGTAATTAAGTTTTTTTGATATCTAATGTCGAAGTTTCGCGCCAATCGTGTGTGTTTACATTTTTACTTTTCACAAATTTCACACACAGATGTAGATAAGATTTAAAATGTGACAAATGTTATTGATAATATTATAAACAACACGAAAATGCCCAGGTTTTAACGTAATATTCAAACACAGGTTCAATAATACGTATTAATCATTACCACTACTCAATTTGTGTTCAAAATCGCCAACCATTATTGTTTTTTTTTATTGCAATGATGTGTGAAAGCGATTATTCCAAACAATTTTTTTTTTTTATTTCAATTGACTCGAGTAATTAATTTAAATTAAAAATTATTAGATTAATTTATTCATTATAGACGCTGTGCCAATACATCTAGAATATGCATATTTGATGGTTGTCAGCGAAGTGCAGGTCATTTAGTGCCTACCCTGATTAAATCAGCATTGCTGTTGAATAATAAACTTTATGTACCTCGAAGTGCCAGAGTATGTGAAGAACATTTACAATCTAATGAATGGGAATTATTATTGGATAACACAAGTTTAACCACATCTGCCGCATGTCGCAACAGAATTGGGCAAAAGTAGCCACTGACTGGATTCCGAATAACAGGAATCGGCGACGCGGTAGGCCCAGAAAAAGATGGCGTGACGAATTGGACGCCTATCTAAAGGATTGGCCAGATATAGCAAGAGACAGGAAAAAATGGAAAGATGGAAGGGAGGCCTTTGCCCTGCAGTGGGACATAACAGGCTCATAATAATAATAATAATAACCCCGCCGCCGTATCTCTACGTTGACGCCGTGGTGGGGCTTGCGCGCTCCAAACTCTAGGCCTATGCCGGAAGAGTTTACTTTGCTGGAATAGGTCTAAGGTGAGGAGCCAGACCAAGAGAGATACAGAAATCCGCAGGGCAGCATGTGGCGAACTGTTGGGCAGTAGCGACCCCACGGACCCTATCTTCAGGGAGAAGTCTTGTTCCTCACCTCTGGCTTGCCTTTATTGGCCGGCTGGAGTGAACAATGGCGATGAACAGAGCTCCCACCCCATTCTTGCCTTTATTGGCCGGCTTGAGTGGAGATTCGCAAGAGCAAACGTGCTCGGAGGAAGGAAGTATTCCAGTAAGATGCTGGTACCGACCGTACTTCCGGGATTGTCCTGATAGCCGTGGAATACCTCTCCACTCCTCATAAGCACCTCAGGACATGTTGCCCCCTTGTTGCTACGTCACTATGTGCTAGCGATCGTTTCCGGGGGCCCATTGTTGAGTGTGCAAGTCACCCCCTGCCATTTTATCCGTGTATATATAAAACATTGATCAGGCAGGGGTCGTAGTTATTCCATAGTTCTTGGTAACCAGTCCACTTTAGCCACCCAAACCCATAGTCCAACTTTTTATTTTTCCATATCCTGCAATAGTCCTACACCAACCGGGGGTTATCCTTGGGTGCACTTGCATAGCGCATACAGGGATAATCGTCGGTTGGTGCCGCATTTCATTAAAATTTCCTAAGGGGCCTCTGCGAGTTGGCTTCAGCCCCTCGTACGCCTTGCAAAGGACCGGGACCCAATGGTTCCGAGAAAAAAGAGAAAAATAATAATAATAACAAGTTTAACTAATACTTTCACAACTATTCAAATTGAAAGTTTATTAGATAATAAACAAGAAGAAATTGTTATTGATTTTGAAAACATGGAATCAATGCCTAGTCATGTATGTCACTATTGGACAGGGCGCGCTACCCAAGAATTCATAGAATTGTATAATAGCATACCAATACAGTCTGTTGTTTCCAAAAACTCAAAAACTGCATTAGCAATGGTTTTAATTAAATATAGGACTGGTGACAGCGACGCTAGGATAGGGCTTTTTAGGATTCCCAAATCAACTTTACAGTACAAGATTAATCTTGTGAGGAACTGCCTAACTAATCACTTTGTTCCGCTAAATCTTGGGGTGTCTCACATAACTCGCCAAGACGTATCAGAAAGAAATACTACAATACCTGAGCAGTTATATGGAAATTCTCAGACTAATTCTACTGACAGATGGGCTATTATACAATGTGATGGTACCTACCTCTATGTGCAAAAAAGCTCGAATTACAAACATCAAAAGTCTTCATAAGTATCACAATCTAACAAAAGCATTTTTGGTAGTTGGTTGTGATGGACATATTATAGACGTGTTTGGACCTTTTGCTGCAACTCAAACAGATGCAGAAATTATGAACTTTTTAGTTTCTAGCAATGGCGGCTTGCATCAATACTTCCGTCAAAATGATGTATTTATATTAAACCGTGGGTTTAGTGATTCTATTTCTAAATTAGAAGCTCTTGGTATCACAGTGCACAAACCTGAAACCAGAGATGAAGGAGAAAGGCAACTAACTACTTTACAAGCTAATAAAAGCAGATGTGTGACGCTTTGTAGATGGGTTGTGGAAGTAGTCAACGGCAGGTTTAAGCGTGACTATAAACTGTTTAGGAATGTGTTTTTTAACCTTTAAGTACCGACGTGCGGTCTGAGAGGCCCCGGCAGGCACTTGACTTGCTACTTAACCCCTTTCCTCTCGAAATTCCGATCCCTGCTTTTAAGTAGCTGCAAGAACAGTGCCCACGTTGACATCGAAACAGGAAGACGTGACGTCGCGCGTGCATTTGGTGAGTAATTACGATTTGAAATTCCGAAGCGGCCTCTCAGGCCTCACGTCGGTACTAACGTAAGTTTTTTGTTTTATTTCTTTGTTACAGTAAACTGTAATTTTTGCAGATATTGTAAACTATGGATAGACCAGGACCTTCAGGTAGTAAAAGAAATAGTTCTGCGACAGATTTACAGCGTTCAAAGAGAACTAGGATAGATATAGATGAATCTAATCCAAATTTTATGCAAGTGATTCAAGACTGGATCGCCGATAAAGATTCTAGTGGATCTGAGGTTGACGACGTTGGTGAAGATTTTTGTCCGGGGCACAGTGAGCATGATACGGATACTAGCACTGATATTTCTGATACCGAAGAAACTCAACCTGAACACCTGGACGCGCCGTCATCGTCATCAGATGAAGATGTTCCGCTTTCAAGGCTGGGATGTTTTAGAGGAAAGAATAAATATAATTGGTCTAAATCACCTCCAGGCAGATCATCTGTTCGAACACCACAACATAATATTATTTCTCGAGTACCTATATCGAATTTGACCGAAAATGATGGAAAGGATCCTTATTCTTTATGGAAACAATATATAAACGACGAGATGTTATCGGAGATTTTGCTAAGAACCAATGAGAAGCTGGCTGAATATAGATGTAAATATAGGAAGCAGGATCGCCCAGAACTAAAAGATACCGATATGATTGAGTTGCAAGCTTTTATTGGCCTATTGATGTACACAGCGGTCTTCAAATCTAACCACGAAGATGCAGATTTAATATTTGCTACTGATGGTACCGGAAGAGATGTTTTTAGATGTGTTATGTCTAAAAACAGATTTCTGTGCTTGCTTCACTGTCTTCGGTTTGACAATGCACTTGACAGAGCACAGAGAAAGGAGACCAATAAATTGGCTACAATAGCGAATATTTTCAATAAATTTGTATCAAATTGCCAGAGGGTATATAATATAAGTCAATACGCTACTGTTGACGAAATGCTAGTTCCATTCAGAGGGCGATCATTTTTGATGATATATATGCCAAAGAAGCCCGCAAAGTATGGGCTAAAACTAATGTGCATGTGTGATGCCGAAAACGGTTATTTTTTTAATTGTTATGTTTATTGTGGTAAAGGGTCAGATGGAGAAACATTATCAGATGAAGAAAAAAAGCTTTTAGTTCCTACGCAGGCTGTGATTCGTTTGAGTAAACCATTACATGGCAGTAATAAAAATATAACGTGTGACAATTGGTTCACGTCAATACAACTAATTGACGCATTGAAAGAGAGAGGATTGACCTGTGTAGGTACAGTAAAAAAAAACAAAAGGGAGATACCCCCAGAGTTCTTGCCTTCTAAAACGAGACCAGAAAAATCAACTTTATATGGTTTTACAAAAGACATAACGTTATTGTCTCATGTTCCCAAGAAGGGAAAAGCGGTCATTTTGGCTTCATCAATGCATCATACTCAAGGAACAGATACGGACTCAGGGAAGCCAGAAATTATAGATTTTTATAATTCTACGAAAGGTGGTGTAGATGAAATAGATAAGAAATGCTCTATATACACTTGCAGCCGCCGATCAAGACGATGGCCTATGACAATTTTTTACCGGATTTTGGATATAAGTTCCGTCAATTCTCATATTTTACATGATGTACATGTGGGAAGACCAACTGATAGGGGAGCCTTTATAAAAAAATTAGCTCGACAGCTGGTATTAGAGCACATGAAGCGAAGATTTTATAACCTAAGATTGCCTCGTGAACTTAGGATGAGTTTGGCAAGAGTACTTGGTTCTGATAAGCCGGAGGCATCTGAAGAAGCTGAAGAAGTCAAGACACGCAAGACATGTCTTTCTTGTCAACCGAAACTGAAAAGAAAATCGACGTATAGGTGCTATTCGTGCAAAAAACACGTTTGTTTACAGTGCGCGAAACAAGTGTGCCCTGACTGTGCATAGAATTTAAGGTGTAGTTTGACTGTGGACATTTTTTTTTCTTTAACTTTTATGTTCCTACTGTATTTTTTTTCTTAAAGTTAAATTAGTCTTAAGTAAGAAACACTATTTTTTAATATTCTGAGAGGATTATTCTTAGTGTTATGATTTTTTATATCTAGTAGTCCGATTTTCCCCCAAAATTCAAGCCAAATATTATTGTAGTCATAAATTTAAAAATATAACAAAGCTTATTTTCTTTCTATGCCTATTTTTTCTTAAAACCCTTTGTTTTCCATCATATTGCAAAGACAAATATTTAAATCAACGCTTTCTTTAAGAAAAACTACATAATATAAGCGGCCTTTCAGGCCTCACGTCGGCACTAACGTTACAAAAAATGCACGTCGGTACTTAAAGGTTAACTTGGCTTCTGCACATATGATGGAAGATTTTAGGATTGGTGCTGCCCTTATAAATAAGTTTCACAAACTTATAGAAGATCCCGACAATGCTGATTAAATTGCTCAAATAGCAACCACAAGGTTAAACTTGCCTAATTATTTAGGTCAGTTTGTACAAAATTATAATTTAAATAGGAGAAGAGTGTTATTTAGAAGTATTGATGCAAACCTGCCGGCGCTTAATACTTTTCCCAACTAAGTATAAATGAGTTGAAACTTATTTCACTAGGTCCATACCAGGTAAAGCAGGCTCTCTCGTATTATGGAGAACATATCATAGTCAGAGGTATTTATGAAATAGAGATAAGTCCAGAGCTAGAGTTTGCTGAGGAACTGGTAATGCACATAGGAGGTAATCATCCTGTCCTTTTAAGAGGTCGTATTAAATCTAGACATACTTCTAGACGTGAGTATTATACCGTTTATGATGATACTACTATACTATATAGTAGAGTAGAGTACTATATAGTTTATGATGAACACCCCTCGAGTTAAGACCAACCTAGAAATGCAATCTTAGGACATTGGTGTAATTTTATAGCTGGAAACCGGACTGTTGGATGTTGTGCACATATTATGACAATACTTTGGTACTTGGGATGGGCGAGATACCAAGGAAGTATTGTACCACCAGCTGAATTTTTGGATAATGTACTTGTAACATTGAATGAGTAAATGTATATAATAATGTATGTGGTTTTATTGTGTCTAATATACTTACCTACGCTACAAAAAAGTTCAGTAACTGCTGTGCCAGTTTTTCCATGTTATAATATGATATTTACTAATTACCTAAGACAAATATAATACTTCACCTATTTAACGTTCAGAAAATTATAATTTTATGAATACATTGTAAAATTATGATGAAAACTGAGTGGAAAAATCAAGACTTTCAAATCTTCATAACTTTATTCCACGACTGCATAGCTTTAAGTAACTTATAATTTATAATTATTGAAGATATGTCCTATTGAACGTCATTCATTTCATCTCTGTACATTTTCAAATCTTCATAACTTTATTCCACGACTGCATAGCTTTAAGTAACTTTTAATTCATAATTATTGAAGATATGTCCTATTGAACGACATACATTTCATCTCTGTACATTCTGGGGGTCCTAAAAAATTTTGGCCATGACCTTTGGACTAAATTACTGTGTTCCAAAAGACTGACTTCCAAGTCTGAATAGACGCTTTGTAATTTTTGTTATAATTATTTTTTTATTATAAAATGTATCGTGAAGTGTGCATTATTTTAATTGATAAGTTTCATTTGTTATTTTGTAACGAAAGATTGCTATAAGGTCAGTTGGGGCAAATGCGGCGAGCATCATTATACAAAAAATTAGCAATGATATTGATGAAATTGCCATCTAGTTACGATAGGGGGAACAAATTAAATAACGACGTAAATATGAAGCTTAGGATTCAAATAAAACACTTACGTATTACTGATCCATCACTTTTCTTGAAAAAAAAAAAAAAAAATTTTGCACAACAACGCACACGTGTCAACTTCAAACCACAGATACATTTCAATGTAAAATAAAAATTGCGTCAAATCCACTCATTGAAGTGGCGCCCCCAATCTTAATTTTTTTTTCAAGAAAAGTGATGATCAGTAATACGTAAGTATTTTATTTGAATCCTAAGCTTCATATTTACGTCGTTATTTAATTTGTATCTACCAAAATAAGCTATAAATGACAGTTTAAAAACCTAGCCTCAAATTTTATTGTTTGAGAAAGTGCGGCTACAATGCTTGGGCAAGCGCGGCGCTAAGCCGCACTTGCCCCCCTTTTCAACCTTAATTTTTGTTTGATGTTTTTTTTTTTAAATTCCAGACCATGGTGCGAAATTATGTAAAAAAAAACAGATGGACCGAGTTGGACACACGAAACTTTACAACAAGCATTAGCGGCTATCCGAAACGGAACTACATTTTACGCTGCTAGTAATCAATATAAAATTCCACGAGCAACGTTATTTGATCATATGTCTGGTCGACGCGGACAGAAATCGAATAGCTTGGGAAGACCAACAGCTCTGACCGCAGATACTGAAAAAACAAAAAAAACAAAAAAAAAAATCTCATTCGTATTATGGAAAAGAATGGGTTTGGTTTATCTCGAAAAGAAGTGGTGGAGCTTGTTGCGGAATATGTTAAACAGAATAAATAATATGAAACTACCATTTAAAGACGGGATTCCTGGTTACGACTGGTTTTCTGGTTTTGTTAGTAGACATAATCTATCCATAAAAAAACCACAACCTGTTAAATATGCCAGAAAACAGGCTGCAGATCCATTTGTGCTGGATGATTATTTTAATATTCTCGAAGACACTATACTTAAACTACAGCTTCAAAATAAACCCCACCGAATTTGGAATATTGATGAAACTAGCTATTCTAATGACCCCAAAAAGACTAAAGTTGTGGGCGAACGGGGATATGCGGCTACCAGAACAACTGCCACTACAGGAAAAGATAACACAACTGTGCTCTTTGCCAGCAGCGCTGCTGGGGAAAAAGGACCACCATTCATTATATTTAAAGGAAAGAATGTGTGGAGCGAATGGACATCACCTGAGGCTTACCCAGGAACTCTGTACACAGCAACAGAAAATGGCTGGATAGAAAGCAAGGCTTTCGCTGAATTCTTTACTAAGAGTTTTATACCAATGCTAGGCACAACAGACGAACCAACTCTGTTAATTTTTGATGGGCACAGCACACACATTCAGTTGGCGGTAGTAGAAACAGCAATACAAAACAATGTCACAATCATCAAACTACCTCCCCATACCAGTCACTTGCTGCAACCACTCGACTTGTCGGTATTTAAGCCCTTTAAAGACAAGTGGGACGACAGAATGATGAAATGGCAAAGGTGCAATTACGGCCAAAAACTATCAAAAAAGGAGTTTTCGATTATTGTTGGAGAAGTTTGGCGTAGCTTAGAACACAAAATATTAATAAATGGTTTTAAAAAAGGTGGAATATTTCCATTCTATAGAACAGTTGTATCAGAAGATAAATTGGACCAAAGTGCTCTGAAGAGGTGGAAAGAACAAACTGTAATAACACGCAAAAAAAAATACTGCCATAGATGCCTTATCAACGATTTCTAGCCCATCAACGTTGTTAACAATATGTTTAAAGTCGCCGGATTTCATTGATATACCGGTAATGTAAAACAAAACTACTTCATTCGAAGAATTGCTCTTAAGGGCTTGCTCTTAAAAATACTGCCATAGATGCCTTATCAACGATTTCTAGCCCATCAACGTTGTTAACAATATGTTTAAAGTCGCCGGATTTCATTGATATACCGGTAATGTAAAACAAAACTACTTCATTCGAAGAATTGCTCTTAAGGGTATCAGTTTTGCGGACTAAAAACAGAAAAATCATTTTTTTTCAGCGCAAATTTCTCAATATCCTTAAGTTATCTAGTTTTTTTTTAAATACACATATATTTATCACCTATCTATCTAGCAAGTCTACGAATTTAAGTTTTGATAACTACTTTATAAAAAAATCGTTTATAAGGCATTTAGATATTTTACTACAATTAAATTAGTAGTCAAAATAAAAATATAAAAATTGAGTTTGGTAGATAAACACCTCAAATTTTAAAATATTTAACGCTTTTTTTTTCATTTTCAATAAATTCTTACGCGTAGACGACGCGGACGATTTTGCGCATGACTTTATTGGGTTTTTTCAGCGTAGTCAACATTTTTTTACAAGTACTAATTCATTAAACTTAAAAAAATAAATCGTACACTTACTAATATACTATATGTCTAGTATTTAGGATTTTTTATCAGATCGTTATTTGCTACCAGTTAGCTAAGAAAGCAATCGAAAAACTTGGTGTTTCGTGATTACGTAAAAACGTGTTAGTTTTTTTTTTGGAATTTAAATTAAGTAGTTATCAAAACTTAATTTCGTACACTTACTAGATAGATAGGTGATAAGTAATTGTGTTTTTTTTTTTAAAAACTAGATAACTTAAGGATATTGAGAAATTTCCGCTGAAAAAAACTGATTTTTCTGTTTTTTGTCCGCGAAACTGATAGGGACCCTTAAATACAATAAAAAGGCATGAAAGTAAAGTCACAAGACAAAAAAAAAACAAAAATTGCTAGAGGTGCTGAAGTTATTACACATTTAGATGTCGTTAAGAAATTGAAGAAAAAAGAAGTCGAAAAACTTAAGAAGAAGACAAGCTCAAGACGAAACAAAAGAAAAACACAGCCATAAAAAAGAATTCGTCCAAAGTAACAGAAAAAACAATCAGTTTTATATCTGGGACAAGAAACTCATTTCCTGATTATATTAACCCTGAACCGAGCTTTTCGAATCAACAATTATCAATGTTAACATCTAGCGCGAATCTGGAAACAAAAATGCACAATCCAAAAAACATAATTGTTACATCAAATATACGCATAGACGATAGCAGTAAATTCTTGAAGGATTTAAATAAAGAAACAATGATAAATATTAGTGATAAATCTATACTACAATTGAAGAAGATAAGGCGAGACACGTCTCTCTCAGAAATTACTGCAGATGCTCAAAACAAAGGTTTAAATAGGTTGAAAAAATATGCAAAGAAAAGTATCGAAAAAAGAGGATTTACAAAACCAAAGAAACAAAAAATTCAAATAAAACATGAATCATCAACAGACCAAAGTGATTTCAGCGTGCCGATGTGTCAGATTATGAAAATTTTGATGATTACACTAACTCGATACTAGTCGCCGAAGACTATAATATTAATAATCTTGATTTAGGCGACGAAGAAAATAACATTGTCGAAGTCCAGCACTATACTCAATCTTCTACCAAATGCAGTATAAACGATTGGGTTTTGGTCCAGTTCGCTTCAAAGAAAACAATAAAACATTTTGTAGGACAGGTTCAATCAATAAACAATGGAGTCCCAACTATAAAATACGCAAGAAAAATTCATAAAGCCAAAAAATATTCAATATTCGCTTATCCAATTATCGATGACATATGCGACTTGAAGCACAGTGAAGATTTATGGCCGGTACACACGCCAAGAATAAAACTGCGCAAACGAACGGCACAGTTCATTTGCGCAGTTTTATCGAACGTATGTACAAAAATCGGCGCAGATTTTTTGGTTGGTGCAAGCCATCGGAGCAAGGTTTAAAATCTATTAGATAAATCGTTGTCGATCGCGTTTGCACAGTTTTATCGTAGTGTGTGTACGGAAGTCGGGCCAATCGTTCAGTTCGTTCGCAAGGCTTGTGTTAGCATACACAATAATCGACCTGCATGGTCGATTATTATTTGTGGGTTGCAACATTGTCATTTTTAAACATTTTATATTTTTGAGTTCTGGCAACCCTTACATGATTTTTGGTAATGAAAAAAACGGCGGGAAAAGTTGAAGGACATTTTCCACTCATTTATCTATAATATTAATAAAAGTGGTTTTGAATGCCAACTTTATTGGTACTCAACACAGTAAATTACTAAAATTTACTGTGTTGAGTACCAATAAAGTGATTTACAAGTATTCGAGTTTAATAATTTTTTCACTTGGTGTAGGCGGACGCGCCCGCGCACGTTAAAACATGTCGCTAGAAGACTGTAGCGGAATCCGTGAGTTATTGGAAGAGTTTATCCAGTGCTATAAAAATGAAGTTTGCTTGTGGAGTAAGAAAAGTAAAGATTATCACGACCAGGGGGAGTCAAGTCTCTAAGTAGCCAATGCAAACTTTGGGCAAAAGGAACCAAACAGAGACAACGATATACGCTAGACAGAGAAATCACTATTGGTGTTTTGCTTGACCAGATCAGAAGATTCCTACCAAATTGGTAGAATTTTTATTGCTATTTAATGGTGGTACCCCCCCGTTTCTAAATAAATCATTATTTATTTTTATGCTTAAAATTCATGTGATGACCACATTTGTAATTATTTTTTATTATTAGTTACAAAGTAATTATTTTTTAGAAGCAATTAATAATTTTACTCTGGCAACAACAACACCTGAAAACAAAACAAATATGGTGGTCTAACGGACGCGCGTAGACAGAGAAACTAATAGACGCAGTGACAATTCCTTTCTCGCTTACACAAGAAAGAGAGCGAAAATTACACTACGAATGTTTTAGACAGAGATACAATTATCCATTTTTTTGTCCCTTACCGTGTAACCGGTTTATTCAAGGTCAGCAACTCGAATTGCGAAACTAACTTTGACACTTCATGCCCTCATTGTGTTTGATGTTCAAGTTTTGCTTATTTTTATGTTATATTACGATTCTAATCCAGTGAGAAGACAAAGAAATTATCCGTATATCACATCGACGGTTCTACAATGGTGCGTTGTCGTGTTTTATTTCATGTAAAAGCGATAGTGAGAAGAAAATTGCCGGTGTGTCTTTTCACGCGTAAGTACGACTGTTTTGTCCCTAAATGTAGTTTCTTAGTGATCATTATTTATTCCATAGCATGACGGAACGATAAGTTTCATTAAAACTCTAAAGTTAATAGGATTTTGTCGAGTTTTTATCATTCATAACCTATAATTAATATCATGTAAGTGTTGCCAGCGTCTGCTAAAAAATGCCCCGAGTCTCGATAAAAACTATTGACTCGACAATTTAATGTAAACAAAAAAATATGAAATCCAATAATAGCATAGTATCTTTTAGGGGAAGCTTCTTAAACTATAAATATATTATATTATTTTAATTTATTCTTTCTCCTATTTGTGATCGAATAAGAATGACACATATGTCGTTACAGAATAACTGAACTACCTGTGAATATTAATAATATAGCTAAGTTTATCGTTAGTTTTCCAGACGATCCAGACCTTCGTATAAAATGGATCCAAGCAACTGGAAGAAAAGATTGGACTCCGACAAAATATTGCAATCATTTCCCAGAAAATTTACTAAAAAAAAAAGAAAACAGTTCTGCATTCTGACACAGTAAGTAGGTACCAAATGCGGTATGAATTTATTATAATTTTACTTTTTTCAGAAGATATTTCATAACTTTATGATTTACGTTGCAGATACAAGTTGTTGAAAGCGATAACTCAACAATATCAAAGTCAGCGTCAGTGTCAATAATACAAGAGCCAGAAAAGTCCCTCAAGGTATTGACAACATTATTTGACATTCTTCTTAAATGTGCGTTAAATATGCGTTCAACAGCGAGTCCACAGGTTAAACATAATTATTAATAATTTGATTGAATGTTTTAGATTTCAACACCTGAGGCGAGTGCTGTTCCAGTACAAGTTAACAAAACAGCTATCAGATCCCTAAGAAAAAGTAAGAAATATGTTCACAAAATTAAAATTGTTTCGCAATCAATAATGTGTTTTTTTTTTTTTGTTTGGAGTGTTTAGTATCTAAGTTGTATAAAAAGTCAAAATTAATAAATCTCGTGTTTTAATTAAATCCTTAAAATTATTTACCCTATTCCATCTAGCATTCCAAAAACAGGGGAATGTTGTTTTTATGGCAACATTATACGCACACATTGAAAAACTATCTCTGTCTCTCAACCGCGGTTACAGAGTCCCTTCGTCTGTTAGTTTCTCTGTCTACGCGGACGCGGTAGATGTTGTTTATGTTTTTCTTTGGTTTTTTAACAAGTGCCTGGACATTTTTACGAGATAGAGACTCATTTCATTTTATAATTATTTTGTGCTGCTGTGTTTTTGTTTTCTGTGCCTGGACACTTTTACGAGATAGAGACTCATTTCCATATTTTGTGTTTGTTGTTGTTTGTTTTACGAGATAGAGACTCATTTCCTTATTTTGTGTTTGTATTACGAGATAGAGACTCTTTTTCTTTTTTATTTTGTGTACGTGTGTCTGTGTATTATTTGTGAAAATGTCACGCCATACGCGCTATGAACTTAGAAGAAAGTGTGCCAAGTGTAATATCACTGGACAAGAAAATACAAATTTGAGTTTCCACAGATTTCCTCTACCTGGTAGACATACGTTAATAAAGTAAGTAATGAAGCTCAATTTGTATTAGTTTCTCCCTCATTAAGTACCTAGTAGTCATACATATAATGAACAATAAAACATCATCATCTACCTAGCCTGTTCCCAACTATGTTGGGGTCGGCTTCCAGTCTAATCGGATGCAGCTGAATACCAGTATTTTAAATGGAGCGACTGCCTATCTGACCTCCTCAACCCAGTTACTGGGTAATACGATGCCCCTTGGTAAGACTGGTTGTCAGACTTTCGGGCTTCTGACTACCCGTAACGACTGTCAAAGATCCACGAATGACAGCCGGGACCAACGGCTTAACGTGCTTTCAATGAACAATAGAACATACTAAACATAAACTTTTCCTTGTACGGGACTACAGTCTTTACCTTGTACTGGCCTACCGAGACCATCAATGCCAACAACATTTTTATTAATTTTTACATTCTACATTTTTCAAATATGTAAAAAGTGGTCACTGAAGTTCCTACTGAAGCAGCCTCAATTAGTTAAAATCTACTTTAAACTAAACTGGGTAGATGAAGTAGTTGCAAGTTAAACCGTTCGCAATAGTATATTACTTATGTATGTATTAGATAAAAATTTAATTTTTACAATAATTTCAGGGCACGTGTATGGGCTGAATACTGTTACCCTACTGGAGAGTGGTCAACTGAGAAAGCACTAAGAGACTTACACTCGCAACACAAGATGTTATGCAGTAAGCACTTTGACGACTCCTCATTTACTAGCAGTGCTAGGACAAGATTAAATAAGTATGCCATCCCAATTGGGACACAGGACTTATTGGTAAAGTTTCGCCAGGAACAATGTGCAACTGCAAGTGGAAGTGAACAAGATACAAATATCTCAGTTGAAAAATCTCAAGTAAGTTAACATTATTAACTATATTACTCAAAGCTCCACTAATCTTAAAGCTTGAAAATATATGGTTTGAATTTAAAAGAATAGTCGAATCAACTACCTAAGCTAAAACTTGAAGTAAGAATTAATAGGCATTGTCATCATCATCTTCATTTATTATGAGGTTCACATTACTGATACATTACATTTGAAACATCCTGATAATTTAAATGTAGAAACTGATCTTCACCTCTGTTTACCAAAATCTTCTTTTATTGTAATTTTCAGGTGCTAGTACCAACGGAAACTTCATTACCTGTTCTGGTGCCAACCATAGCCATCCCAACTACATCTTTACCTGTTCAGGTGCCAACCATAGCCATCCCAACTACATCTTTACCTGTTCAGGTGCCAACCATATGTGAACCAACTACTGATAGCCTGAAGGTTTGTAATATACTAATTGAATTAAACAATAAAACCTGTGAAACTTTTGTTAAAATTTTTGGTCTAATAGAATTTGATGATGATGTTTTCCTGGCCAATTTCGATCACAGTGACCAATTTCTCAAATAAATAAGAAACAAGGCAATTCTTGCTAATTACGTGGATTATTATCAACTTAGTGACGCTTGCTCAGGTATCAAGATTTTTCTTCACTGCTATAAACTACCTATGTAAATTAAAGAGTTACATTGGTACTTGATAGGTTTCGATCCCACTATTGTGTATGAAATGAGGCTGTATCTCACTTATTAATCAGGCTCAGAATATTTAACTTATTAATACATTTTATATTTCCAGGTGCCAAAGACTAAAGGGATTTTGAGGGAACTGGATTTAAGCAAGTCAGTGGAATTGACCCCTAAAAAGCTTAAACTTTACAAAAGATGTAGGAGAAATTTAAGTGAAATAATGAGACTGAGAAAAAAAATTAAGAAACAACCTCGTACCCTAATTAAAAAATTAACCACAGATACAAATGTCAAAAGTCTCATGGACAAAAATATATCAGGGCCATTTGCTTTATTGTTGCAAAGTCAATTGCAAAATACTCCCAGAAAACTGACTGGACGGAGGTGGAGTATAGATGACAAAGTTATGGCTTTAAGTATATATAAAAGGTCTACTGGCTGCTATAGACTGCTGAGGCGACTTTTTTGTCTACCAAGTGAAGGTACTTTAAAAGCATTACTAAATAAAATTCCTATGAAATGTGGTATAAATAGCCAAATATTCGACACAATTAAAGGGATAACTAATAATCGAGAACCAGAAGAAAATATGTGCATTTTGGCATTCGACGAAATGTCTATACGAAAAAACTTGCAATATAATGGTAAACAAGATATTATTGATGGTTATCAAGATCATGGTTATCAAGGCAGAACTATGGAGCCAGCCACACATGCGTTGGTATTTATGGCTATTGGAATTAGAAAAAATTGGAAGCAAGCTCTAGCTTTCTACTTTTCTGGTGATTGTGTTACAGCCGATAGATTAACTGCTCTTATAAAAGAAGTAAGTATGTAATATAACTGACTGGAGAAAAAAAAATCCATTACATACTCAAAATATATATAATATATTTTTTGTATTTACAGGTGCTTGATGCAAGCTTCCAAGCTGGGCTGAACGTCACTGCTACTGTATCGGACAACTTTGGTGTGAACATTAAAGCTATAAACTCCCTTGGTTCCTCAGTGGATCAACCATATTTTGATTTTAAAGGCCATGAAATTGTCACAATTATGGACCCACCTCACCTCCTCAAATGCTTCAGAAATAATTTGCTGAAGTACGACATCAAATGCCCTCAAGTTTTGCAAAATGATGGAAAATCTGTACCAGGTAATTTAAATTTTGTAAATTATAAATAATAATTAGGTACCTATAACTTATGGCACTACTACTAAGGTGGCATGCAATAAATTCAAACTGGTTGATTAATCAGACGCTTGCAATTCAGACTTCATAACATTTCGTGTCTTGAGCAACCCGCCGCGCGGATGTTCTTCAGATTAATAAATATAAACACGCTGGGGCTTCTAACGGGAAACTGAAATTTATAATATATATATAAATATATGTATATTTTTTTATTATTTCTAATATATTTATCATGTTTAATATTACAGGTATAGCCAAATGGAGCCATATAAAAGAATTTTTCGAGAAAGACAGTGCAAACCCAAATTTTGTTTTCGCACCTGCTTTAACCAAGCAGCATATTGAACCGAACTTTAAACACAAGATGAAGGTCAGCTTAGCTTGCCAAGTATTCAGCCACTCAGTTGCTGCAGGAATGCTTGCGAAGATTGCAAACAGTAAGTTGTCATAATGGAAATAACTATTAATATTCTTTAAGAAATAAACATTCCATATATAATTCAAGGAGTTATTAATTGTTCATCACTTTAGTATATTTATGCCGAAATAATAAATAAAATAATTTTTAATATTCTTTATGAAATAAACATTCCTTATATAATGAACAATTAATGACTCCTTGAATTAACTTATTAATTGTACATTACTTTAGTATATTTAAGCCATTTAGGTTACAAACACCGCACACCCGAATTCTATACTTATATTACTATAAAGATATGTTTGTGTCACACACATACACACACCCACCCACATATCGTTTGTTATTCTTTCAGTGTAGTTGTATAAAGGTCGTAAAGGTCTAAAATTTTTCATAATAATGAATTTTAACTGAAATTATCGCCTTTCTTTGTCTTCAGTTTCATTTAATTTTCCCTAACCTTTCACAATGAAATAAAAAATAAGTGTTTATTTTCCAGATGACCTGCCACAAGAAGCAACGACGACAGCCATGCTGGTAGAAAAAATAGACCAGCTGTTTGACACCTTAAATGGCGATACCCCTGACCAGAAAAGGGGCAAAAAATTTCTTACAAATTTTACCCGAAGAAGCCCACATTTAAATTATTTTAATGAAATGAAAACCATGTTTCAAAAATTTGAATTTATTGGGGCCAGATGCAAGCCCCCTTCGCAGGAAGGTTTTATAAGAACTTTAAATGCAGTTGAGCGTCTATTTTTAAATTTAGAAAGACAATATAAAATAAAAAGTTTATCAACGCGCAGACTCAATCAAGACCCATTAGAAAACTGTTTTGGTTGCATCCGCAGCAATTGTGGATGCAATCCGAACCCAAACACTATACAATTTGTTGCAGCTCTCAAAACCTCCATAATTAACAATTTATTGCATAGCAGTAAAAATAAAAACTGCAAAGAAGACAATAATGTTATTTTAAATGATTTAAAATCTTTTTTAACTCAAATAAACCCCAATAAAGACACAAATGTAGCTGTTGAAAAATTTGATATAACAGAAGGTGTAGAAGCATCGAATACTGTAATACCTCAGTGTTCTGGAGAACTGCAAGCATGTGCTTATGTATGTGGTTTTATGATCAAAAAATTGGGACCCATTTGCCATCCGTGTAAAATCACAATGCTTGCAGACCAGAACACTGAGGTAAGTCATTTATTCACTAGTTTTAAAGAATATAGTTGTATGCGCAACAGTCTACATTATGTAAATAAAACTTTTACGGAGACAGTGGAGATTGCTGCAACAATTGTTAATACACACATCAAAAGTGTCTAGGGATCAAGCATTTTTATGCGGATTTCTTGAGATTGAGATGTGGCTTTGTAATAAATTTATGATTTTATAAATTTATATGGATCCTTTTTGGTGCATTTCATAATTTGAATCAGGAACTGTGAATCAAATTCGAGTAAAAGATGAAAATCAGCTGTCAATATTTTCCCTATAAAAACATACAACGCATTGAAGACATTATTAGTGCTACTGTTTCCCTACTACTGATTAAAACCAACGTTATTATGGAGCGGCGACGTCATTTAAGCAGGGAAGAAATGCTCAGAGCCGTGGGAATGATAGAAGCTGGTTCCCGGCAACGTACTGTGGCTTTAGCTCTGAATACAAGTCAGAGTGTTATCAGTCGACTTTGGACACGTTACCGAAGCACTGGTACCGTGGCTGAGCGCCATGGAGGACGGTATCGCTGCACCACACGGAGACAAGACCGATACATTCAAATCTTAACTCGAAGAGCTCCAACAATAACCGCCATGATGTTAGCCGTGAGGCTTCATCACTCTTCAGGGAACTTAATTAGCGACCAAACAGTCAGAAACCGCTTGCATGAAGTGAACCTTCATTCCCGAAGACCGCTACGGGTACCACCTATAGCAATGCACAATCGTAGGATTCGATATCAATGGGCTCTTGAACACAGAAATTGGGCAGAAGAACAATGGCGTTTCGTGTGCTTTTCTGATGACTCTCGTTTTGGTATGAGACCGGATACAAGACGTATACGACACTGGAGATCCCCTGGACGCCAACAGCGATTAAAATCCTGCCAGGAAGTCCATCCTTATAGTGGTGGAACCATCATGGTATGGGCGGGTATTTGGATCGGCGGAAGAACTGAGTTGATTTGGATCAGAGGCAACCTCAACGCTCAAATTTATGCTGAGACGATTGTATCAGACGTCATCGTTCCTCTACAAGTGCAAATCGGTCCCTTATTTCAGTTAATGCATGATAATGCACGACCGCACACCGCAAGAGTTGTAAGACAGACTCTCGCCGCAGCTAACATCAATGTCCTGCCCTGGCCTGCTCAGTCGCCAGACTTGAACCCGATTGAGCATGCATGGGATATGCTACAGAGAAGAGCTCTGCCGAATATGGAGGGTATCCAGTCGCAAGAAGACCTTTTTTTGTTGTTGCAACGAACATGGGCGGCCATTCCACAGCGTGATTTGGATGAACTCATTTTGAGTATGCCAAACCGATGTTCTTGTGTTTTTAGTGTTCGCGGTAGAAACACGGATTATTAATTGTTTAAGTTACCCAATAAAATTTTAAAGAAAACTGTTATTTCAGTCTTTTTTTCGAACTTTTGTGTTAGTGGTTCAAATGTCAAAAATCCCTTTATTAGGAAAATGGCAAATTTCTTTATTAATGCAAAGGTGACTTGGTTTATCGTTACTGTGACAAACGAAAACACTTTATTTGATGAATCCTTAAAGAAAATTTTAATTAATATCAATCAGGAGAAAAGTTATTGCAAAAATATATGTTGATCCCTAGACACTTTTGATGTGTGTACATTTTTGGATGAGCATGGGTGTAAAATAAACATAAAAAGTGAACTTATAGAAATTTTAAAGGAAAAATTGAATTTCGAATGGTTGCTTGATTGTTCTGAGCATTATGATAAAAATAAAATGCATATAATTATTTCAACAATATGCATATGCTTAAAACGACACTGTATTTTAAAAAATAGACATTTTACAGACGAAGCTTCAAAAAAAGCTATGAAACGAAAAATAAATATTTTAAAAAATGCTTACAACGTAGTTTTATTTAAAATATCTTTCCCTAAACATGTATGTATCATGAAAACAAAATCGAAATTCAGTTAATATTCCATTTAAATACTGGAATTTCGCTTTGTTTTCATGATACATCGAATATAATATTATTCATCTTAGCTAAAATAGTATCACCAGTTTTAAAATGTGGCGCGAAAAGTAGTTCCATGGATCAAATACTGGCGCGCTAGTGTCGCAAGCTGTTGGCATATTTTTTGTATGAAGTCTTCATTCTTCCCGTTAGGGTATTTATGTTCTGTGATCACGACCGCAACAAGAAAAATGCTGCGTACGATAGGCTAATTATTAAGTATAAACCTATTGATCCTAATGCCAATAGGGAGACGGTAGTAAAGAAAATAAATAACATGCGGACTTCTTACAAGAAGGAACTCAACAAAGCCAAAAAGTCCTTAAAATCCGGAGCCGGAACCGATGAAGTCTATGTTCCTCGTTTGTGGTACTTCGACTTGATGATTTTTTTATATGATGAAGAAATACCAAGGCGGTCTATATCAAATATGGAAGATGAAAATGAGGTAAGACTATTGATTTATTATTATTCATTAAATATTAGTTATTGCTTAGGTAGACGTCTTATGTATTATTTTAATTTATTTACACGAAAGTATGTCTGCATTATGTTATGTGTATGTATGGTATGGTATGTTAAGTATTTTTTGTCAGATTATTCTACAAGGAACATACTGTGGATTCGGATAGTGACCGCCGAACGGGACGGACGTGTCGGGTCCGGCCTTTGTTTATACTTGATGCAACGTGCGTACCACGTGGCTCTAACCAAACTGGCGTAACTCTCAGCTTGAAACTCAAATTTGAAATTCGAAACGGTGTATCGTGTGCGGTTATTGTGGGTGCATACTAAAACGAGTGGCATACGTGTGTTCCTGATATAAAAGCCTGAGGCCTAGGCCTCCCAACCAAGGATTTGGTGAGATCTTTCCGTATATTTCAGGGATCTCCATTAGAAGCTGTTTCCGGCTGCGCTTTGTTTTCTTAATTTGGATTTTTAAAGCCACGCGTGAATTTGACATCATTGTAAGCTATAAATAGGCTTTAGGGAAATGTTTTCATATTATATCTAGGAGCGAGGGATAAAACTAAGATACTCTATTACTCTAGCCTAAAATACGGTATCGCTCTAGAATTCTTACTCCACGATTTTCTTCATTTAACATTGTACTAAATTACCAAAACTGCCTTGAACAAGCAACTTATTTCATAGCCTGTAAGTCAAGTCTTCTACATAAAGGAGCTGTTTCTCTCGTTTACCCGTAAGTATCCCAATTCTGCGCCCACGACTTATCTGACACTATGTATGTCAATATGTCTGATCACAATCTGTGTGGATTCGAACATGTGCGAAAAATTGGACTCGAAGTTAAAAAGGTTAAGTTAAGAAACAAAAATAGCAAAGCTCATAAATTTGAGGCGTCCCCTGTCAGCTTTATTGTTTCTCAAAAACAAACCCACGCACATGTTTGCTGAGAAGGTCTTGCAATACCATAAAAACAAAAGGCTTTCTCTTTAAAAATGGGCATAATTTTGCGTATGACAAAAGACGGCAATTGTCTAGTTCGAGCTATAGCTATAGCCCATCAAATAAATAATGTAATGGGTTTGACGTTCGACCACGTGTCTGTCCGACCTTGCTTCTTCATAATATCGCTCTTAAATAATATACAAGAATTTCTCCCTAACAGCAATCTCTCCCAGGAACAAAGACTAACAAAAAAAAACAATCACGCAGCATAACAAGACGTTCTGAGGAGGAGAGGATATATTAATCGCCGCGTCCGAGTTCTATCTTGTAAATTTGCACGTGCACACGGATACAAAACACACACTAGTGTATTCACCTACCGGCGAACCAGTACCCAGCAACATGCACATCCTCTACAAGGACCAGCACTATGATAGCTGGGCCATGACCGACGACGACCATTACAACAGCAGCCCGATAGATCTAATGAAAAATCAAACAACGTCAAAACAACACAACATAATAAGCCTTTAATTAACCAATTAACTAAGACGCGGACCTCTCAATTAGGGGCATTAATGAAGCCTGCATACAAGAAACAGGTAAAAACTCAGGAGCTCTACAACCAACAGAGAAAAACTGCAAATAGAACAGACAAAAGAGAGATCATCATGCAGGACAACATGGTCAAAGGGCACTCCAATTGGATCACATTATCGCCACATGCAACAGAAAAACTCATCGAACTTATTACAGGCGAATGGGCAGCTAGGGGCACATCCGACCATAAAATAATCTGGGATCTGCTAATAACAAACCGAAACAAGGGTTTCAATTACAAACAGAGCCATTATGTCAGCCTCAATAGTAAATTCACGAATAAAAAATACCAAGACTACATATCAAAAACTAAAAGATATGTAGGACAAAACATCGAAATATTCTGGAATACCATAACGGAGGTATTAAAAGCGGCTGCTCAGAAAACTCTGATTCTGCAGCCAGTTCTCTCCAGAGATCATCGATTAGCTCCTGCTAAAATACAAAAAGCTAAACTCCTACAGAATAGGCAACTAGATAATCCAAATAGGTACAACCTAGTTAAAGAGTGTCAGGCAACACTTCAAAAGGTTAAAGATCAGCAAGAGCAAAAAGCATGTAGGGCCTGCCTCAATGAATGGGGGAAAAACCACCCTGCAAAATGCACGCAGATGCTATACCTTTTTACAGTAGAAACACAAACAAACTTCAAACAAAACGCCGAAAAAGATCTACTTAGATACCGATAACCAAATGGGAGCAAACATTTAAAAAATCCGAGGGCCATCTTATACCAACACTTAATACAAACAATCCGATAACCAAAGTACAGTGTGATGGACCCATCGCGGATGACGTAATGGAAATCATTAATAAAATGCGAAACGGGTCAGCTCCTGGAACTGACTAAGTGGTAATCGAGCTTTACAAAACAATTCCAAAAATACTACAAGAAACCGTCACCAAACACATGAACAAAGCTTGGACACAGAACGAAGCACCCAACACGTGGCTGGAGACCGTACAAGTACTAATTCCAAAAAAAAAACAACAATAACCCTAAAGATGCGAATGAATATCGCCACATATCGGTTTGCAACACGGGTCAGAATTTACGCATCCTACGCACTTAAAAAATAGACGAGGTAATAACGGACTTGGACAAATACCAACCAACCTTTTTAAACAATAGATCAACAGACGACCATATATTTACGCTTAAAAGGGTCTTAGACGAAGAACGGCGTGCAGGTAAAAGATTTTTTTTAGTTAGAAGAAGAAATTAGAAACTTGATTAACCACTCTAGGAATAAACCAAGACAAAAGAAAATGCATGAAATCTTAGACGGAAAAACAGTATCCAAACCCATCAAGAACCACAGGATGTGCTACCTCGCTCATGTCTACAGGCGCCGCAACCACACCTACTGCATTCAGCAATACAGTACAAGGCCAAATCCAAGAAGGCCGACACACATGGAACGACAATCTAAAACAGGACATGAGGTACTTCGACAAGGGAATCAATTTTTGGACGGATAAAAGCTGGAAAAAGGCTAGGCAGATGATGATGACGACAGCTGAAGATAGAAGTAAGATCAAGATCGCTGCTAGTGAAACTTACAAAAACCGGAAACGGATAGTAGCGAAACTTCCGTCGAAGACATTGAAAACAGCAACATCTGACACAACAAAACAAGCAACTACATACAAAAGAACCGAGAAAGCAGTAGAAGCCCGCCAAAAGACGCACCGATGAAGCTCGACCTGAACCAACCTGGCGGCAAGGTCGATAAAAGATGCCCATCCATAGATAATAATTACCCATCTCTCCACTAGTCCAATGCTTACTCTAGGATGCATATCCGGTAGGCTCTTAAATCCTTACCTATCCTACGGGCACGTCTTCCCTACCATTACCGCGCCCCCCGGTCTATTCCTTGATATGCAATGGTCGCTGTAGCACCATGAACATGAGGCTACAGGAGCTAGTGCGAATCTTGGGGTTCATTCGATTAATCGAGTCTGGTTTAACCACGCTGGGATCGGTGCAATTCATTCATTCATTCATTCATTCACGAAAGTATGTCTGCATTATGTTATGTGTATGTATGGTATGGTATGTTAAGTAGGTAGGTACCTACCTAACGGCGCCAATTCCCTTGTTCACAAACTAAACTAAATTTAAGTTCAGTGCATCTTTTTCTTTCTATTTCATTAAGAAAAGGACAGAAGATAAAATATTAGTTTAGTCCTGTCTAATTTAGATATTCCACAGCAAGTTTAGACGTGATTAAAAACATGGCTACTAAAAATACGTCAATTTTCGTCAGGTGCCGACTAATTTGACAGGACTAAACTAATCTGGGGGCACGGGAGTGCCCCCGCCAAGACCAGCCAAGCGAAGCGCAAGGGCACTACCTACCTTTTCTCGAAGCACTTCGTCGTATTTTTGAACCCTCTTAACTTGGGTTTGGATTATACCAGATAAACAAAATTTTCGGAATATGATGCCAGTGGTTGACTTATTAAACCTATAAAGTTTCAATTGCATAGCTCTTATACTTTAGATTTTATTGATATCTAAAATACCCCGATTTCGTCACTGACTCACTGACTGATGATCATCAAAATTCTTAAGGTACTTCCTGAAGTCCTAGAAAGCTGAAATTTGGTATGTAAGCTAGTAATAGTACACAAACAACAAAAAAATATTAAAACTTGAAACTTTTACCCCCCAAAAAAAAAAAAAAATCCGTAAATTTTGATGCTAGAGGTCTGAAAATTTATATAGGGGGTCCTTGTTATAAATAAACCCCAAAAAAGAAAGAAAAAAAATGAACAACAGCAAAAATACTCGTATAAATATCATAAACAACTTACAAAAAGAAATGAAATCCCACAAAAACATTTCATGTTAAATGTTGCCAAGACGAGACCATGTAGCTCGCACTGTCAAAAAGTAATCAGATCTCATGTACAGCCAAGCTTCTAACTCTACACGCCCTAACTCTACAAGGCCTGACTTCGCAAACTCTACACCTTAGTCAAAATAATATGGCTTGGCCATTTCGCTACATTCACATGAGCGTAAGGTGAAAAACTCTCATACTGTTAATGGTTCTTGTAGTAACGAAACGGCCAAACCAGATATTTTGACTAAGGTGTAGAGTTTGCGAAGTCAGGCCTTGTAGAGTTAGGGCGTGTAGAGTTAGAAGCTTGGCTCTACATGAGATCTGATTACTTTTTGACAGTGCGAGCTACATGGTCTCGTCTTGGCAACATTTAACATGAAATGTTTTTGTGGGATATTTATCTTCTGTTCTTTTCATAATGAAATAGAAAAAGATGCATTGAACTTAAATTTAGCTTAGTTTGTGAACAAGGGAATCGGTGCCTTTATATGTATAGGAAAAAAAAATTTATAAAATAATTAAATTTATTTTTTATTTTTGGTTAATTAGTTGTTTATTTTTCGAGTGTATGTATGTTTAGGTGAAGTGAAGAGGTAACAGAAAGACAGACAGACACACCTTCGCATTTATTTTTTAATAATTATTTTTTGCGTATGATTAAGTAAAATAAATAAATGGAACGACATTTTTTGCAACATTATTATTAATTAATGTATAAAATTATCTTGCCAGGGGACTTTTCCTTCGTTCACAAAATAACTCATAAATTCATTTCTTATTTGTTTTGCTGTTCTTACAGAATCTCCTTGACGATTACGTTGTAATGGTTCAAGTGTTGATCTTCTTGTTGTAAGTCCTGACGACGTTCTACCCTCTTCAAAGTTTTCTCTATCAAAAGAATCTGACGAAGCATATGAAGACAATGATGTTGTCATCAAATAGTTGTGCAAAACACAAGTTGCTCTAACAACTGACTCTATGTTTTTAGTTGACATATTAATTTGTGTTCTGTAAATTCTAAACCTTTCTGCTAGTATGCCAAATGCGTTTTCAACTATGCGGCGTGCTCGTGATGTTCGGTAATTGTAAATCTTCTTCGCTCTACTGTCCAAATCATTTTGTCTAAATGGTTTCATCATATCTTATCTAAGAGGAAACGCGTCGTCAGCTACGAAAACATACGGCAGCGTTCGTGAACTATCACTCAATGTCTCTTGTTCAGGAATGTTTAAATCATTATTTTCCAACTTTTCATAAAACTTCGTATTCAAGAACACTCCTCCATCTGATACTCTGCCATTTGTACCAAAATCAAACAGCAAGAATTTGTATTTAGCATCAACAATTGCCATGAGGACCATACTATGTCTATTTTTGTAGTTGAAATAATAAGAACCACTGTTAGGCGGAGGCACGATTTCAACGTGCTTGCCATCAATGGCACCTAAACAGTGAGGGAAGTTCCATCGTTCATGGAATTCCCGTGCTATTGTTTTCCATTCACCTTCTGTTTGTGGTACCTGAAACAAAAATAGTAGATTTATTATTAACTTTTATATATACCTAATATATATACAAAATATATGTAATATATACAATACAATATTCTTTATTGCACATAAGAAAAAGACAAAGATAGAGAGAGAACATAAATAAATAAAGAATGTACGAAAGGCGGCCTAGTGTTATTTATGTTCAAGTGTTAATTATTTAATCTATAAAATGAATAATTTATTGACTATTGCCTTGCCTATTGACTAAGAGAATACCAAACCCTGTATTTCTTTTTTACAGGAACACTTCTCATCGCATTACAACGATTCTAACTTCGAACAAGACCCACCAACCCCAGGCCGATCTGATGTCGAAAGAGATACACCAACCACAGGCCGGTCTGATGTCGAAAGAGATACACCAACCCCAGGCCGGTCTGATGTCGAAAGAGATACACCAACACCAGGCCGATCTGATTCTGAAAGAGGCACGCTACGACCAAATCGTTCAAAATCCACGAAGAATGCGTATGAAGAGGCACTTCGAATTGTGAATGAGCATTTTAAACGTCCGAGGTTTCCGGAAAATCGTTTTGAAGTATATGAACGAAGTGTAGGCATGAAATTACAAGAATTACCGAAACAGCAGAGAATATAGCAGAAAAAATTATTAATGAGACATTGTTTTTAGCCGAAATGGGTGATTTAAATGCCTCATATACTGTCAAAACCAGAGACTTTATTAATACATTTTTTTCCTCTCAGCCAGACATTCAAACATCATCTAGTCAACTATACGCAGAAACCTTTTCCACTCAGCCACATATTCAAGCATCATCTAATCAACCAAACGTTCAAACTGTCTCCACTCAGCCACACACCCTATCATCTAATCAACTATACCCTGAAACCTTTTCAACTCAGCCACACATTCAATTGATTCAAAGTGTCTCCACTCAGACACACACCGTATCATCTAATCAACTATACGCTGAAACTTTTTCCACTCAGCCACATATTCAAGCATCATCTAATCAACCAAACGTTCAAACTGTCTCCACTCAGCCACACATCGTATCAACCACATGCCCAGGCTCACGATTCTCTACGGCTGCTTCATTTATAAATGCTTTTGGTGTTATTGATTTGTATTTTATTATTAAGATTGCATTTCTTAAATCATCATTTTCTATCACTATTTCATTCTTATGATTTAATTAATAAAAACTACCGATCACAATTGTGTTTTCTTCATACCATCAACATCATCAAAAATGTTTTCTAATAAGTATGTAGTTCTGTAGATAAGATAGTGAAGAATTTCTTACAAAGGTGAAACTCCATCCAAAAGCTTATGTTACTTTTTCGTTAAATTCTTTAAAAAAATCTTTACCATTTTATTTAGGGAACTGCGAGATATTTTTAGCTTTATTCAAAAGATATAAGCAAAAACCTTATATCTTTAATTAAAAAATTTGGTAAAATTAAACAGATTTCAATATTACTTATAATATTTTTATATATTATGCAAAACTTACCTTTAAGTAATCTTTCTGTAGAACTTTGTACAAAGCATCACAAGTTTCAGGAATGATTTGACTGAGAGCCTGTTTTGATATCAACGTAGAAAACTTCATACATTCGTACGAGCTACCTATAGCTAAAACCTCAGAGCTGCAGACAATCTTTCATGAGGACTGATTGCTTCTCTCATCACGGTATTGCTTTTTTGTATTAGCGGTGTAACTAAAGACAGGAGGTGTAAGTAAGTCTCTTCATTCATCCTCAAATAATTGTGCCAGTCTTTCGGGGAAAATTTCAACTCGTTCAATAAATTTATGTGAGAGTATGACTTTCTTTTAAGAAGCCAATCCTTACACCACACACTACGTGATTTTCTTTTCTTTTTGCACAAAACAAGCCAGGCTAGCGCAAGCGCTTCATCGTCTTCCATCACGAATGACGTGTTTTTCTTCAGAGTTTCTGCCGAGAACTGACGTTCGACGCAGATATCGTAGACGTGTAGACACACTATGGACGTTCGATAAACTGCACAAATGGACTGCGCAGTCAAATCGCTACGATAAATCGTTGTCGTGTGTACCGGGCATTAGTAGCAGTCTTACCTGAGCCTAAAATATCTCGACGTGGTCATATAATCTTTAAACAATATTTTAATACATACAATGTACAGTAAAACAATCTTATAGTCATGAAATTAGTTTAAGAACATGAGACTGAATGCTATAATGATACTTTAAGGTGAATGCGCAGTAGTAGCCCGCGAAGTTAAAATTTTCTTGTGTTTTTTCAATTTGCAGATCAGTGGAAGGTATCTTGATCAATATATGGTGCGCGACAATAACAAATAATTATGTAGATTTCGGAAAACGACGAATCGGCACGAAATCTAACTTAGAGAGATATATTGATGATTTATAGGGTTAAAACTGTGTAAATACATATTATTATTGTCGCGCACCATATTTTGATCAATATTCAACCTGCCAGTGTCCTGCAATTGCAAAAAAACACAAGAAATTTTGAATTTTGCGGGTTACTACAACGCATCCCCCTTAAGCCTGTTATTTTATTTTGTAAGAAGAGGTTTGATTTTTCTTTTAGTTTTACTTTGTAAAGTGATTGGAAGTATTACGAAAGTAGTTGTAGTGTTTAAAAAAACTTATTTTCACTTCTCATGCTCTGAAAGTGCTTCTTTGTGCAGGGTATAGGCTGCACAAAATCGAATTTTGTGCACAAGGGCATTAACGTATCTACTCTTAAATGTATTATATTAAGGCAAAGAAAATGAGCCATACAGCCAAATGCAATACGAATTTCATAGATAGAATTTGTTATTATATAATATTTACTTTAATATATTTGCCTTATGTGTTTTTTAAGATATAATAGATATTAAAATTTTAATTCAAGTACGGTAGGTTAGTTGATTTAAGAAAATTATTATTACAAAATTAATTTAATAGTAGGCTGTATAGGTCTGCAGCCTAATATCAATGTCGTAAGATTTAAAAAAAAATAAAGCGGCGGGAAACAGCTCTTGTTCTTTTTTAGTGCATTTATTAATTTCTTCAATTTGCTAAAATTGTTAAAAATGTCCAGTGAAAAAGAGGATTTAACAGTCTCTCCTAATACGCTTATGGAAATGAATGCACAGAGAGTTGTGCAACAGATATTACCGCCAAAGTCTCGGGAAAAATATCTCAAAGATTACGATAAATTTGTAAATTGGAGAAAAGAAAAACTAGTAACTACGTTCTCGGAAAGTGTTCTTTTGAGTTATTTTGATGAATTATCCAAAAAACTTCAGCCGTCTACACTGTGGAGTATATATTCCATGCTGAAAGCAACATTACAAATGAAGGACAATGTTAATATACAAAATTATTCGAAGCTTACATCTTTGTTGAAGAGGCTTTCAAGTGGGCACAAAAGCAAGAAAAGCAAGGTCCTTTCAGCTAATCAAGTGGAAACCTTCTTAAATACCGCTCCAGATGAAACATATTTGGCCACAAAAGTACGTAATACACATTCCTTTCATATTTTATTGCTCATATACCTATTGCTCTTTTGTTCTAAAGTGTATAAAAGTTATTAATTTTGTTTTAGGTGGCACTTATATTTGGTATAAGCGGTGCGTGCCGAGGCATTGAACTTGCGAACCGAAAACCGATTACCCGATTAACCGATTACCGTAAATGACGTAAAGACGGACACGCTTTTGCAAGCAATAAACTTACCCGACACAAAAAACAAACGGGAGCGAACATTTGTTGTCAAAGGAGATTACCTAAAAATTGTTAAAAATTACCAAGCTCTACGTCCTCAAAACGTGTCGACTAATAATTTTGTCCTCAATTATCAAAATGGGAATCGCACTAAGCAAGTTATAGGACGCAATAAATTTGCAGCCTTTCCCAAACAGATCGCAACTTTTCTAAAATTAGAAAATCCCGAAAATTACACGGGTCATTGCTTCCGCCGCCGGACCTCAGCCACCCTTCTAGCAGATTCGGGAGCAAACTTAACAATGCTGAAAAGACATGGCGGGTGGAAGTCTGATCAGGTTGCTGAGGGATACATTGAAGAATCCGAACAGAACAAAAGCAAGATTACTGACCGTATAACAGAAGCCATTAATTTAATCCCAAGCGAGGCCGTCCCTTCTACATACAGAGATTCCTTGTTGTCGTCAGAGCCATCTTCTCATAATATGCCATCTTCTCACAATATATCGTCTTCACAAATTCAGAAAAATACCGTTAATATGCCGGGAAAAACAATTTCCTTCAGTATTCAAAACTGTTCTAATTTCGGCTCGGGCTGCTAAAAGTCTCGGATAAAAATGGTTTGTTTTGTGCACTTGTGGTAAAATCTACTATTTTTTAATTTTATAAAATGAAGATATATTTTTTTCTTTAGGAAGTAATAAGTACAAATATTTAATAGTAAGTAAGTAGTAAGAATAAATATTTAAGGAAATTATTTGCTTTGATATCTTATGAGACTGATAGGTTTAACCTACTTATACTTTTTTTATTTTGTTAGAAGTTTTTTCATTTTTCTTTGAGTTAGTTTTAATTTTATATTTTGTTCAAATTTCATTTTTTTCATTGATGTGTTTGTATTCAGATCTCATATTTAAGATATAATTTAAAAAAAATTATGTGTTTAACACTTCAGACTGATAGAATTTCTTTAATTAAAATAATTAATATTATTATGTAACAACTACAGCTTTTATTGATATATTATTTTATTTAACATATAAAAATATTAATAGGATGTCACTTCCCTGTAGGGTTGCCAACTATACTGTTTTAAACAGTATTATACTGTTTTTCACTAAATTATACTTTTTACTGCTGAACAAAAATAAAGTATACAAAATACTGTTTTCAGCATCAAAATGCAAACACATTATGTGTTAGACGCTCACGCAAATTTATCTGAATATCAGAAGACAAAGATTATCTTGAAATAAGTACTGGCGAAAAGTGGAGCCATTTATTAGTAAACACTTCAGAAGAATTTAAAAACATAACTAAATTTGTCTCATATCTACTTTCTGTTCCCGCCACCTCAGCATTTACTGAAAGAGTTTTTTTAGTAATGAATGCTAAGTGGCGGGAGGATAGAAATAGAGCATCTATTAATTTAATAAAAAATGAGCATTTAAGCCGACCCCAACATAGTTGGGAAAAGGCTAGGCTGATGATGATGATGAATTGTGATGAGGCGTATGAAGTTTTTAAAAAATATTGTAAATTAGTATGTTGTGCGAGAAGCTCTAAAAAATATGTATTTAAAACAATAAATAAATAAAATACTGTTAAATTTTCTAAAATACTGTTTAATATTCTTCATAGACCTGAAATTTAAAAAAAAAGTTGGCAACCCTACTTCCCTGTCTCCATTTGTCACTCTCCTGTCTACACATTTTTCCCTGCGGCATATAAAACTTAAAAATAATTTATCTTCTGGTCCATAACATTATTAACATAATAAATAAATAAATTATACATACCTAGACATGAACATGCAAATTACATACATTAGGTACCTTAACCTTCCTTCTTGGGCAGGGGTCCTTAAGAAATAGCCGCACTTGCTCCATCTTGCCCCATTTTACAATGATTCTCTTTTTTTATATGAACCTTATTTCTAGAATTATAGGATCGAATATCGGCTTCTATTTTAACATTTCTCCAACTGATAATCACTTTGAAATCACTACTTCGAAGTCATTTTCTAGCATTTTTTACTACTGCTGCTCTTGCCCCATTTCGTTGGGAAAGTGCGGCTATAGACAAGCTTTTAAAAACGCAATGAAATACCTAAAAAACTGTACAGGTTGCTCGAAATGGTAAGTTCCTTACGGAGATTATTCATCAGGTAATGTAGTACTGAAACAAATTATTTAAGAATTGTCAGAGTATCAACGCTGTCGGACTGCAAAGTGAACTTATAAAATATTACGCCGCACTTGCCCCAACTGACCTTACTTGTAAGACGAATGGTGAGGCGTGTAAATAGCCTGCACCTTTGATGAGTGTGGTGAGAAAAATTCGAAATAAGAACTTAACTCACGAGCATAATGGCGGACCTCAAAAATAAGATAATTTCCCTATTGATGAATCCCTTTATGAACCAAATACCAAAAATTTACGGCAGCTAACATGCCCACATACCTTGAACATCCAGAGATCCCACTCAGACCCAGGGCGATGGGAAGATATCTCGTTCATGAGCGCATGATGGCGGTAGGTCTATAGCGGCCGGCCGGCTCGCAAATCTTCTTAAATCGATCGGTGTAATGATTGAAACTCCAAAAATCAACACTGCACTATAAGTTCTCAACAAAGCACAGATGCAGGTCCGATTATTTTACGAGTATCATCAAGATTTCACCAAAAAAGGAATATTCAAAATTCGGAGCAATTCACACCCGCCATTCTCTGTCCGGGGCGCGGACACACACTAAAATACCGTCGCGAAGGTCATCTATCGGCATCTAGCGAGAAACTCAAGAAAGTTCCGATACAAGGGCGCTGCGACAAAAATATTGGATGTCAGGATTCATCAATTGAGAAGTTAAAATATTTAATTTGAAACACTGACATATTATATTATAAGAAAAAATCCTAAAATGTTCTTATTTAATTTTTTATATTGTAACGAGTCTTTTAAGCCTGTTACATGATAGCGCGTTTTTTGCTTTAATTTGTACATGGTGGTGTTGCCATGTAAAAATTCATTTTTCTTGAATCGGAATCGTGTAGTGGTCACACTGATTTTTTCTTTTGATGCTGTCAGTTGATTTTGACAGGTCACTTTCCGACCCAAGCTTTGCATAGAATGGAGTAATTTGAGAGCTCCGAATTAAATCGTGAAGAATAATCTTCCGAAGGACGATATCTAGTCCTAAATATGTGGTAGCTGATTTGCCCTTGTCGGCATCATAATGGGATTGCCCATATTTTTTAAAAGGATCTTTTAAACCTTATATATTTTGGATTAATTCATCTACTGATGTAAAAGCTTTTTTTTTGGAAAAGAAACGCCGAGAGGCGTTTCTTGTTTCTTCTTTCTTTCATGACTTAAATTTTTAACGCTAGCCCCTACCGACATATTTCATGGACCGCCTGACGTCCCCGCGAAGATCAAAATCACCATGGTTTGCCCATTCGGTGGTTAGTTTATTCGACGGAATGTGGTATGGTTTATAATACACTTGAGAGCAATAAAATCGCACACCTGGACTTTTTTCAGTTAAGGCTGTTTTTTTTCATGAATATTAATTAAAAATGAAAAAATTGTAATGTGAATTAAAGTTTATTTCACTACCTTTCTATTGATATCAAAAAGCAGTATACAAAATACCCATAAAGGGTTTTAGAGAACAAAACCCAAAATACACGTAAATTGACCAAATTTTGCTTTAAAGAGGATGGAAATTAAACATAAAATTATTGTTAAAAATGTTTATTAATAAGGTGTATTCCCTCCCCTAGCTTTAATTACAGCTCTTAATCGGTTTCTCATGGACCGTATTAATTTTACCACGAAATCTTGTGGAATAGCGTTCCACTCCTCTTCAATGGCAAGTTGAAGCTCTTGGAGCTGCGTAGGAGCCGGGCTTCTTGTCCGAACTCTTCTCTTAAGCTCGTCCCAGACATGCTCAATCGGATTGAGGTCAGGACTCCGAGCTGGCCACTCCATCGCGGTGATTCCGACATCTTCCATATAGTCGCGAACTGTTCTGGCGACATGCGGTCTGGCGTTGTCATGCATAAGGAGAAATTCTTCTCCCATAAGCCACGCTAGCGGCCTCACATGTTCTTCGAGCACTTCTTCCACGTATCTTTGACCTGTCAGTCCACGCAATCTCGAACCGGTATTCGCCCCAATGACGAATACGATGTCCGTTTTGGTGTCCAGCATTATGCCACCCCAAAACATACACGATCCACCACCAAAAGCAACACGTTCGCTTATGCAGCATTGCGCAAATCGCTCTGATGATCTTCTGTAGACTCTAGAGCGTCCATCATGACCATGTAGAGTCATCCTGCACTCATCAGAGAACATAACAGCCCGCCACTGTTCATACGTCCAATTCAAATGTTCCCTGGCAAATTGTAGTCGGGCTTGTCGGTGAGCTGTGGTCAATTTTGGACCATTTGCGGGTCGATGTGCAGTCAGTCCTGCTTCAGCCAATCTTCTTCTAACTGTCCAGCGACTTATGCTGACATTGCGAACTTCTTGAAGCTGTTGTCCCAGTTCAACCGCGTTCAGCTGTCGATTTCTCAAAGACCTTGTTACAAGAAAGCGGTCATCACGCTCAGATGTTGTGCGCCGACGGCCCGATCCTCGTCGTCGAATGTAGCCACCTGTCTCTCGGAACCTTTGGTATACACGTCGGACGGAATAGCGACTCAAATTTAACTGTCGAGCAACTTCACTTTGATTTTGTCCTGCTTCAAGCAAGGCAATAACTTGAGCGACTTCTGCGGGCGTAGTATCCATGATTTTCCAGTAAATCCGTATGGTTCCAGTAGAGGTGTTATCACGTTGACGTTCGGTGTGCAACTGATTAAAATTCCTAAAAAACCGACCATTTTATACCTGCGGCTAAGGGTGCAAGTAGTGCCAGCAACAACGAGTGAATTCGGGGAATTTTGTGTATGGTTGTTTTCGTAAGTTATCTATAGGACAATGATTTTAATTTTGGGATATTAAATAACCTAAGCTTGTATGCTTTCATTTTCCTAAATGATATTTACATAATGTCTTTAGATTTAAGACAAATATCAGTAATAAACCAAACAACAAGGGGTGTGCGATTTTATTGCTCTCAAGTGTACTTAACTTAAATTGACAAAAGTGCAATAATGACAGGACGAAAATTAAGTTCCATTCCATCTTAGTTTTACACCTTAGAACTTAATATTAGAAAGGAATTTTCGTGTATATTGAGACCAGCAGCCTTCGGGTAATAAAATCGTTCAATAACTTTTGTGTCGATTTTTATTGATACTCCCCGCTTGAAGATTAAAAGTTTCCAGTTCCCGCAGGTTAGTCTATCCTTGGCATAGTTTGGTGTGTGCTCCTGGCGCCCGAATTTTCACTTCTACTTATTGTTTATTTATTTGGAGTACTATACACACACATTTAATAATCCCATTTCATAATAAACATTTTTTAATAACATCCATTCCTTAAATTATTTTTTTTATTATTATAATTGTCGCTCTGCGAACAGGGACTTGAAGTAGGTTTGTCTGGTACCTTTATACTGTCATTATTGCACTATTAATTAATTAACTTATGAGTCTATTGTTTGCATTGGTTTGTTCTACATTGTTACTTTAATAACTTTGTGTTTATTTTGATTTTTGACTCATAAGTAGTACTTAACTTAATTTGGTGAATCTTTGTAAACAATGTTTGGTGTTTACAATTGATGATTTTGTTTAATATCATGTTTTTTTCTTAGCAAAACCAACAGAAATGTATAGCATAGACTGCGTTTTGTTGTTCTCAACAGTAAAGTTATTTTAAAAACTAAGTTTAACTTTTTAAGTAAATAATTTAATCTAATTGTTAAGTACAATATTGTACATTTAATTTATCTAGATTTAAGCTGCTTGTAAGTGATTATTGCACTTTTAAAACGATAAAATTAACGTAGTAATTTTTTATGGGAATACCCACATTGACTTTTATAATTAACCTCAAACTTGAGAATTTATTTTCAAACATTTAACTTTTTGAAACTTAGTTTTTGCTTTTCGTTTGCTATTCGCCTTGCTGTTTGTTAATCATGGACAAGGGAGTTCAGTTTCCGCCGCTTCAGGATTCGGGTGATGCTGATACCTGTACTGCTGTTGATGCTGACGTTGCTGAGAAAGTTCATGAGATGGTTAATGCCCCAGATGTTAACAATCCCTTTGACTCAAGAACCGCTCACTCTTCTTCGGCTTTTAGAGCACAAGCATTGCCTTCATTTAATTCCTTGAATGCGCTTGTAAATGAAAATATTCGAAAGAACTTTCCTCCTTTCACTAAATTGCCTGACTTGAAGAAAAGTAGAATAGTTTATAGCGGTAAATCTTGTGTTCGGGAATTTATTACTCAGATAGAAGAATATTTTCTTTATAAAAATTTCAATGAAAACTCGCTTGTCGGTTCTTTTTCAGATTTGCTTGATGGCATAGCACTTAAATGGTTTAGATCTATACGAATTCGCATCTCTTCTTGGCATGCACTTAAGCTAGCGCTTTTAAAACGCTTTGATAAGCCTGACTTTGATTATTTCTTAGAGAATGAGCTCCGCACCAGAAAACACAAACCGTCTGAGTCGCTTCCTGATTTCATCACTGAAATTTCTGATATGGCCAGTCGTCTTTCAGAACCTTTGTTTGAACAAACTCTAGTTAATGCCATAAAACACAATATGTTACCTATTTATACACCTTTTTTGTTTCTTAAGCAGATTGATTCAATTGAACAATTTCTAGAACTTGCAAAAGATCTGGAAGTTGTTGTAGACAGAAAACCCAACAAAGAGTCAGTTAAACCTTCAGTTAAAGTAAATGCAGTTTCTAATGATTAAACTTGTCTGAAATGTAAAAAACCTGGACACTCATATAAAAAGTGCAAGTCCATACCGGGTATTGTTTGTTTTAAGTGTCATAAGGCAGGGGTCACTTCTAAGACTTGTGACGTTTGTAATTCGGCTGTTAAAAACTCGCAAGAGTCAAAAAACTGATTCGGTTGCATCGAGCCCAGGTTTTTGATAAAACTTCGAGTACCTCGATGTGTAAAAAAACAATTAGAAGTCATAAGCCGGACGATGTTACTCGTGACAAAGATTTTTCAGGCTGGTTGGATTATTTAAAAACCTTTTTTAACATTTATCGCTCAGCTCCTATTCTTTTTACAAAACAAAGTGATGCTAGACCCTTTTTAGAATTTAAAGTTGGAAATCAAATTATTTCAGGTTTGTTGGACAGCGGTTCCACTAAATGTGTTTTAGGCTCAAATATTCATGAACAATTTTTGCAGTCAGGTTATAAAATTAGACCTACTTGTGGTTCTGCTTCTATAGCAGATGGCACCTCTCGGAGAATTATTGGTGCCATGGATTTGCCAGTAACTTGTGATAATATTACTAAGATAATAGAATTTTTAATTATTCCTTCTTTTGACCCACCAATCATTTTAGGTTTTGACTTTTGGATTAAATTTAATATAGCCACAAGTCTCTCTTGTGGAAAAACATTACACTTGTTAAAGATAATCAAGATAATAAAATACAAGTTTGTTCTGTTACTCCTATTGCTGAACTTTCTCCTTCAGAGAAACAGAAATTAAATAGCACTATTGCTTTGTTCGAAGACATTTCTTATGAGAAAAGAGGTTTGGGACTCACTCATTTAGTTGAACATAGAATTAACGTTACTAGTGAACCTTTTAAACAAAGAAAGACAAAAGTTCTTTTTGTTTAGCAGGACTCAAAGGCCAATGCCTTTGAGTCCTGCTAAACAAAAAGAACTTTTTGATGAAGTAGAAGTTTTACTAAAAGAAGGCATTATTCAACCCTCTAAGTCTCCTTGGTGTTCACCTGTTTTGGCGGTAGAAAAGAAAGATGGAGGTACTAGATTGTGTTTAGATTCAAGACGATTAAATTCTGTTACTATTAAAGATTCTTATCCCCTTCCTTATACTTCTAGAATATTAGATAACCTTAGAGGTGCTAAGTATATTAGTACAATAGATCTTTCTAAAGCTTTTTTGCAAATTGCACTTGAGAAATCCTCCCGTGAGAAAACTGCTTTTGTGGTTCCTGGAAGAGGCCTGTATGAATTTGTTCGCATGCCATTCGGTCTCACAAATGCACCGGCTGAGTTGCAGAGACTGGTAGATAAACTTTTTGGTCCAGAGTATGATAATTCTGTATTTTGTTATTTAGACGATTTAATTTGTATAAATTCTGACTTTAATAGCCATATTGAACAATTAAATAAAATTTATAATATATTAAGAGAGGCAGGATTAACTGTGAATTTAAAGAAATGTAACTTTTGCAAAGATAGACTTCGCTATCTTGGTTTTATTGTAGACAGTAATGGTTTGCATACTGATCCTTCTAAATTAGAGACAATAGAAAATTTTCCTCGTCCAGAAACGGTAAAACAACTTCGAAGTTTCCTTGGTTTATGTTCCTATTATCGTAGATTCATTTGTAAATTTGCTGATATTGCTTCTCCTCTAACTAAAATGACTGCAGGTAGTAAAAATTCTAAAAAGTCACTTACTTGGAATGACGAAGCTGAAAATGCATTCCAAGAATTAAAACATTCATTAGTAACTTCACCCGTCTTGGAATGTCCCAATTTTGAAAAACCTTTCTTTTTACAATGCGACGCTAGTTCTGTGGGCATTGGTAGTGTTTTGAGTCAAGAGGATGAGAAGGGTGATCAACATCCCATTGCTTTTTATTCTAGGTCACTTAATAAATGTGAAAGAAATTACAGTACCACTGAACGTGAATTATTAGCTATTTTAGATTCCATAGAACATTTTAGACCTTATATTGAGGGAATGAAGTTTACAGTTGTCACTGACCACGCTTGTTTGAAATGGCTTTTAGGTCTCAGTAATCCTAGTGGACGTTTGGCTCGTTGAGCTGCTAGAATTTCTCAATTTACATTTGATATTATTCATAAAAAAGGTTCATTACATTTAGTTCCAGATGCTTTATCTCGCATAGAAGTCGCTGCTATAAACGCTCAGGATAGTTTAGTCTTACCTGGCGATGAAATTACTGACCCTTGGTATAGAAAAATATTTATGCAATGTCAAAAATCTCCTAGAAAGTATAAGAATTTTAGAGTTGAAAATAATACTTTGTATAAATTTTGTAGAAATAAATATAATCCTCACAGTCTTTTAGACTGGAAAATTGTTATACCTAAAGAGCATATTTTAGATACTATTAGATCAAATCACGATGATGTAAATTCTGGACACTTGGGAATACATAAAACTTTAAAGAAATTAAAACAACATTATTTTTGGAAGGGAATGTTTAATGATATTCATCAATACATTTTGTCTTGCGATACCTGTAAAGCTTATAAACATACTACATCTCCACCTTTTGGTATTATGATTAATCCTAAAAAGGTTGATCGTCCCATGCTCTCAGTTGATATCATAGGAATTCTACCTAAAACTTATTCTGGTCATAGATACATACTTTCGGTCGTAGACGTTTTTACTAAATATTGCTGGTTCTTTCCAATGATCAATGCTACCACTAGAGTAATTTGTAAACATTTTGAAAAAGAAATATTTCTCAAGTTTGGTTGTCCAAAAATAGTAGTTTGTGACAATGGAACTCAATTTACTTCAAAACATTTTGTAGATTTTTTGAAAGGTTTTAATATAACCAAAATATTTTATAATACTTTGTATACGCCTCAAAATAATCCTGTTGAGAGATATAATAAAACGGTCGACACCTGCATATCGTGTTTTGTTAAAGATGATCATAGAACTTGGTCAAGTTTTTTGCCCAATGTTCAATTAGCTTTAAATAATAGTGTAAACCTTGCTACTGAGTTTACTCCTAACTTTCTGATGTTTGGTAGGGAGCTTATTCTTGATGCGTCATTACATCACTTTAGTAGTTCTGTTGATAACTTATCTCAACTAGAAATTTCAAATAGAAATGCTTATGCAGTTTCTCTTAATTCACTTAGTGATATTTTTGTTAAAGTTCAAGCTTACTTGTTAAAGGGGTATAAGCGTAATGCCGCTTATTATAATAAGGGTCGGAAAGTCATTTCTGTTGATGTGGGTGATATGGTGTGGAGAAGAAGTTTTCTTCAATCTAATGCACAAGCATATTTTTCAGCTAAACTTGCACCTAAGTTTGTAAAATGTAAAATAACTGAAAAGGTTTCAGATAACGTTTATGTTTTGAAAGATTTAAATAAAGGTTCAGTGGGACGTTATCATGTTAAAGATATTATTAAATTTTAATTTGGTTTCCAAGTGTTAGGTCTTGATTTTGATAATTTTGTTTGAAGGCCACTTTTGACAGTGTGATGTACGAGAGGATGGATTAGGATAGGTTATCAGTGGTTTGAAAGATGTATGATAAGTAACTTCTTATAAATTTGTTGAATTTGAGACATTCTAAAAATAAAACTTAGGTCATTCTGGTTAATTTAATACTATTTTTTTTCACACCAAATGTTTTTCGCATTGAAGGATCTTATTTTATGTTTTGTTTGTTTTTGTTGGATTGTCTAAGAACTTATTTTTCTTTTTTAAGGGTAACCTACCTGTTTATATTTTATTAAGATCTTATACAACCCTACAGTTCAGGTAATTTCTACCTTGAGGTTAAAAACTTAAATTCAATTTCGAGTTTTTGTAATTTTTTTCTCATAGTTTAAAATCATTCCATTTCCTCTTCGTCATAAATAGTAATCGATTTTTAAATCTATTTTGTGCTGTTCGTTGACAGAATTGTTCCTCATTTTTACTGGAGTTTCATTCTTTTTAATGATCGGATTTGACTTTGTTAGTAATGCGTTCATCCTGGACTTTACTTTCTAGGGTCATTCTGTAACCTTTGTTACAAAATGCCTTATTATTTTTTGGATCTTAGTGTAGTTTTTGACCTTGATTTCGACTCTTTTCCATTGTGCTCGGAAAGTCGGTGGAGTTGTGCCGGTCACAATGTGGGATTTCGGCCCCGGCCATATGTTTTCCTTTTTCCAATGTGTTGGACTTTGTTGTTCCAATCACGATGCGAGATTTTGTTTTGACTTTCGTCATTTTCTTTTTCCTTTGCGTTCGGAAGTTCGGTGGTGGTGTGCCGGTCGCTTTGTGAAACTTTGGCTTTCGCCTTTTTGTTATTGAGATTTCTCATTGGAGATCTCAATGTTTTTTGTGTTTGTCTGTGTTTGGGAGATTGGTAGTGTTGAGCCAGTCACAGCATTCACATTCTTTTACAGCTATTGTGCTCGGGAATTCGGTGGTGATGAGCCGATCACAATATGCTTTCCTTTGTCTCGTTGCAGGTTGTGCCTGTAACAGTATTTTAAATAAGGTCTTTCAGCTTTATTTAAAAACTTTTGTTCGGAGTTTCAAATTTTTTGGATCATTGAATACGGAGTTAGTCAGTGGCAATAGAGCCTAACTGCACTCATAGAGATGGTTGAGTTGGAAGCGGTTGACATAGTAGTCAGTGGCGATAGTGCCTAACTGCACTCAAAGTTGTACTGTTCCAAGTGGTTTGAAATTTTTAGTCAGTGGCGAAAGGTGCCTAACTGCACTATAAAAATTGTAGTTTGTTTTGGTAAATTGTCCGAATTTGTTTGAAATTTTTAGTCAGTGGCTATAGTGCCTAACTGCACTGTTTTGGAGCGCTAAGAGATTTCTCTCTTCGTTTCATTTAATGAGTTTATATAAATTATAATTTTTTGTTTTTCACTATTTCGTTTTTGTCTTTTTGTCATTTACATTTTTTTTACTTTTATTAAATTCTTGAGATTTTGTCGTTTGACATTTTCAGAATTAATTTGCACCTTGAATCTTATATGATTTTTTTTTCTTTCTTTTTGAATTAGAAAGTTGTTAAGACTGGTTTATTTGGTTGAAGATTTCTTTCTAATAAAATAAAGTTCCTTTCTTTTATTTTCGGGAGGGGATGTAATGTAACGAGTCTTTTAAGCCTGTTACATGATAGCGCGTTTTTTGCTTTAATTTGTACATGGTGGTGTTGCCATGTAAAAATTCATTTTTCTTGAATCGGAATCGTGTAGTGGTCACACTGATTTTTTCTTTTGATGCTGTCAGTTGATTTTGACAGGTCACTTTCCGACCCAAGCTTTGCATAGAATGGAGTAATTTGAGAGCTCCGAATTAAATCGTGAATCTTCCGAAGGACGATATCTAGTCCTATATATGTGGTAGCTGATTTGCCCTTGTCGGCATCATAATGGGATTGCCCATATTTTTTTAAAGGATCTTTTAAACCTTATATATTTTGGATTAATTCATCTACTGATGTAAAAGCTTTTTTTTTGGAAAAGAAACGCCGTGAGGCGTTTCTTGTTTCTTCTTTCTTTCAAGACTTAAATTTTTAACGCTAGCCCCTACCGACATATTTCATGGACCGCCTGACGTCCCCGCGAAGATCAAAATCACCATGGTTTGCCCATTCGGTGGTTAGTTTATTCGACGGAATGTGGTATGGTTTATAATACTTAACTTAAATTGACAAAAGTGCAATAATGACAGGACGAAAATTAAGTTCCATTCCATCTTAGTTTTACACCTTAGAACTTAATATTAGATAGGAATTTTCTTGTATATTGAGACCAGCAGCCTTCGGGTAATAAAATCGTTCAATAACTTTTGTGTCGATTTTTATTGATACTCCCCGCTTGAAGATTAAAAGTTTCCAGTTCCCGCAGGTTAGTCTATCCTTGGCATAGTTTGGTGTGTGCTCCTGGCGCCCGAATTTTCACTTCTACTTATTGTTTATTTATTTGGAGTACTATACACACACATTTAATAATCCCATTTCATAATAAACATTTTTTAATAACATCCATTCCTTAAATTTTTTTTTTTTTTATTATTACAATATTGATAAAAATCATTGACGCTTCACCAACAAATACGTTATTTTTGTAACTGTTAATTATTTTTGTGATATTGATTTAATTCTGCCGAAAGCAAATTAAAAGTTGATTTGAAAAAGTTTTTAATTTTCACCAAATTTTATTATTATGTGTGGATATTATAATGGATAGTTGTTATGTGTTATTATTATGTGTGGATATTATAATGGATGGTTCAACCTTAACCGTTCCAAATATCACCATGACTGATCTATTTGGTATTTGCTTTTAAATTCAGCTATCACATGCAGCAATTCCTATGCAGAATCTTCAGATTCCAAATAACCACAGGCTTATTTGAGACACCCCACAAAAAGAATATAAATCGGACTGTATTGAAACTACATGTTACTACTCTCCATTAAAATGTAGATCAAGGTAGATTTTATTTAAGAAAAAATAAGCAGCTTGATAAGGTAAACAGTTAAAAAACTGTAAGCCACTTTTCAACAAAAATCATAACCAAATAGCCCTGTTCTAAGATATAACACATTTACTCAATACAAGTAAAACCGGCATGCAATCATTTGCAATCCAAATTTATTTTAATAGAGATTTCACTTGTATAAAAACCAATATATGAATAATGACATATTCAACAATTTGCATTAAATGTACTGTTTTAAATAGTTTAATAAAAAGTCTTTCTTTGCTCTCAAATTATACTGAGTGAGTGTAAAAGATTGAATACAGTTGGTGTCTGTCTGGATAGACATCAACTGTCTTTATCTTTTTTTACTCATAAGCATAATTATGTCGATTTTGCAGCACCCCTTAATCATAAAAACAATGGAGAATTGTATGCAATGTATGACCACAACTTGCTTCAAAACCTCTCATGCTGCTCCAGGAGTTGAGGAGAGAGAGAGACAAGCACTTCACAGGCAAAGGCAAAACAGTTACTACATACCCACTAATGCAAAAAGGCAATTGTCACTGTTGCCGCATTACTGTTTTTACTAATTTCACTTCACTACTGTGTCTACGAGGAACTAAAGAGGTATCACTAATCGACTGCTGCAGTTGGCCAGGCTGCAATCACGCGATGGCTAGTCGGCCAAACGGAAGACAATAAGTTTAGTGTTTGTGCTCTGTGAGTGGACACAAGGACGTAACACATATATATGCCGAAGACACTTGTAATAGCGATAATAACTTAGTGAATAATGAAAGTGATCAATTTTTTCTATGTAAATAGTATGCACATAATGCATCAAAATATAGCTGGCTTAATAAATAAAACTGATATGCTAACTATACATATTCAGGAACTTTCAAAAAACGAAATTGAAATAGATATATTATGTATTACGGAACATTTTATCATGAGTGGCCAAGAAAAATTGTTATTTATTCCAAATTATAAATTAGCGGCATGCTAGCATAGCATGCCGCTAATTTATAATTTGGTTTCGTTCAACTAAATTCAACTGAACGAGGTGTTTATAGTTCGTTCAACTAAACGAGGTGGTGCATGCATCCTTATAAAAAATAACATCGTTTTTAGAGAGCTAACAAACATTGCTTTAAGCGCTCTATCAGGCATTATCGAATGTTGCGGTATTGAATTACCACTGCATAAAATAATTATTATTTGTATATACCGCCCCCCTAAAGCCTGTAATCTAAGTACATTTTACGAAACTCTAGAAAAAATATTAAAAGAAATATGCTCTAAGACTCAAACAAAAATAATACTATGCGGGGATTTCAATATTGACATTCTCAAAAGAAACAAAACTACCTTAGACTTTGAATACTTTTTACTGAACTATAATCTTAAATTAGAAATAAATCAAACTACTCGGCCCAGTAGCAAAACTTGCTTAGACAATTTTGCCCACAATTTTAAACAAAAGTGTAGTAATAATATTATTGACTATGGCTTATCTGACCACACTGCACAAATATTAAAAATAAAGGTCAATAAAACATATAAACTTAGCTATTGGCGTATTGAACAGCGTGACATTTCAAAAGATAATTTATCTAAATTTAAAAATTACCTCAAACAATTGACATTCTCACAAATATATGACAAATCAGATCCAAATGATGCATATGATGAATTTCTGGAATTATTTAGATTATTATACGATTTATGTTTTCCCGTTAAGTTAATTACCATAAAAAGCAAAAAATCGACTAAATGGATTTCGAAAGGAATACAAATATGTAGTAAAAATCAAAGAAATTTGCTCTGGAAATATCGATTAAAACCAACAAGTGTGAATAAAGCTGCTTTTAAATCATACTCACATAGATTAAAAAAAATAATCAAATTAACACAGAAATCGCAAAATAACCACCTAATACAAAATTCTAGGAACAAATCTAAAGCAGCATGGCAATTAATAAACAATACCAAATCAATTCCAGAGCCAATACAACAAATAGAAATCTCTGGTAACATTATTAAAAACCCAAGAGAAATAGCTACGGCATTTAACGATTTTTTTATTGACCAAATTTCCAGTAGATCAAATTCAACATTACATCATACTAATAAAATAAAACCCTTAACTCAAAGCAACAATTCCCTGTTCATGTCACCAGTTATACCACAAGACATAATACGAATAATAAAATCCCTTCGCCACACAAACAGCACAGGATACGATGAAATTAGAACCGACGTAATACAATCGGTATGCAGTGTCATAGCAACACCACTCTGCCACATTATTAACTTATGTCTTAGCGCTGGTATCTTTCCTAAAGGCCTCAAAACCACCATCATAAAGCCACTCCATAAAAAGGACTGTAAAGAACAAATGAAAAATTATAGGCCCATTGCCTTGATTCCAGTTTTCTCGAAGGTGATAGAAAAGGTGATTTATGAAAAACTAAACTCGTATTTGACTAAATTTAATATATTATGTGACGAACAAATGGGATTCCGTAAGAATAGAAGTATCAATATGGCAGTATATAATCTTATCAATCATATAATTACCAATGTTGACAGCAAAACGCCAGTATGTGCTCTGTTTACTGACATGACAAAAGCATTTGACTATGTAGATCATAAAACACTAATCGAAAAACTAGATGCTTGCGGTGTAAGGGGAAATGCCTTGGAACTGTTTAAATCTTATTTAAGTGACCGCAATCAATATACAGAAATAAATAGAGTTGATTTAAATACGAAACGAGAAATAAAATGTCTGTCAAACTGTAGGAAACTTTACTATGGGGTACCACAGGGCAGTGTCCTTGGACCACCTACATTTCTAATATACATTAATCACCTGCCACAACAAATACATCATCCAATGATACTCTTCGCTGATGACAGTACAGCAATAATTAAATGTACCAATAAATTGACCTACGAAGAAGATGTAAATAATACTCTTAAACAAATAATTAATTGGCTTGATAAAAATAACTTAGTTATTAATATACAAAAAACCAAGTTATTGCATTTCTACCAAAGACTAGAACCCAACCGTTTAAATGTATCGTATAACGATCAAAGAGTAGAAGAGGTTAAAGTAGCAAGATTTCTTGGCATTCTTGTTGACAGCCAACTAACGTGGAAAATGCAGGCAGATGACATTTGTGCGCGGCTAAGCAAATCTGCTTATGCTCTTTTCATACTGGCAAAGAAAGTTAATTTACAAACGGTACTCATAGCATACCATGGCATAGTTTCCTCAGTATTGAGATTTGGCATAATATTTTGGGGAAACTGTGCTGAAAGAGAAACTATATTTAAAACTCAAAAAAGATGTATAAGATCTATGGTAGGCCTAAAAACTACTGACAGCTGTGAGCCTGTCTTCAAATCTTTAAAAATCTTGACTTTCCCATGCCTTTATATTCTTGAAGTAGCATTGTTTGTCAAATGTAACCCGAACTTGTTTCCTGCGGTAGTCGATACTAGAAAACGAACCAATCAACTTAGATCTCAATACAAAACCATGTTGTGTACAAGTAAATACAAAACAGCACTAGCAAAGAGGAGTATTTTGGGCATGGGTCCTGTAATATACAATAAAATTCCTGATAGCATTAAGAATGAAAATTTGCACAACTTTTAAAGAACATTTAAGAATATTTTAATAGAAAAATGCTATTACTCAATCACCGAATATTTAAATGACCCGTTATTATAAAATTTCTGACATTTCATTTTGCATATTGACATTTAATTTTACAATTTGACATTTAATTTTACATTTTTGACATTTAATTTTACATTTTGACATTTAATTTTACATTTTGACATTTAATTTTTACATTTTTGACATTTAATTTTAATTTATGACATCATTCAAATTCTTTAATATTCTTTAAATAAGTGCTGACAATTGTTTCATTTCAATACAACAACTGCGGACATTTTGTTAATTCCATTATTTTATTTGTCTTTTGTAATATTATTTAATAGACAATGTTCAATATGATTGCAAATTCTTAATGCGATAAATTATCAAAATTATTTAATTCCTTATTTGTGGTCTATAAATCTGTATTGAATTCTTGTTTTAATTAAGTATATTGCATGTATTATTACTTTGTACGCCCTAGAGGCAAAACATAGCGCCCTCAATCTAATACATATAATAAAATTGTAGAAAAGTGGTGTCTGTACAATGGAAATATATTTAAAAAAAGTAGCAGGGGTTGTTATTATATCGATGCCGAACCCGAAATTGTAATTAATTTTTTTTTTGTCTGTTTATCTGTTTGTCTGTTTGTCTGCTGTGTTTGTGCACGCTAATATCAGAAACGGCTTATTCGATTTAGATGCGGTTTTCACTAATATATTGTAGTAAGCTTCACTTAACATTTAGTGTTTATTTCATGTCAATCGGTTCATAAATAAAAAAGTTATGTCAATTTAAAGAATCACGGCGAACATTTGTTAAGGTATTCTATCAGAGTACGTAAACGCCTCGCGCCTGCGCGTCCGTGGCTATATATACAAGGTGTAACGGAAAGGGGGTATCAACCCTGAAGGAGGTGAATGAAGATGAAAAAAAAATTTGGACCTCCCATAGTAATAGCACATCAATGATTTACTATTACTATGGGAGGTCCAAAATTTTTTCATATTTCGACCTATGTTCTTTGGGGAAATTTGTTCAGTTTCATGAGCATATTCACCTCCTTCAGGGTTGATACCCCCTTTCCGTTACACCTTGTATAAAGCGCGCTGAGAGCCGCGCCGCTGCCATAATTCCAATCCAGCCTGTCCCTTGCTGCCCCCTCGCAGCGACGCCCTAAGCCGAGGTCCGTACCCCACAGGGGGTGCCTTTAGCGTGTAGTCGCTTAGTTTTTAAGTTTATATTGTGTAGTCAAGTTGTGTATTATGCCCTGGCTGGAGGCCTTAATTTATTGAGGCATCCACAGGAAAGCCAGGTTAAGCAGTCGACAACCCCTCAGGTTGAACTGCGAGATGACCATTTCAAAAGAAAACGCGCCGCTGCCATAAGGATTCAGTTATTCGTAGCGAACGCACGTATCCTGGAGAGTATAGGCGAATAGTTGGATTCGATTATTGCGATTCACTTGAATACTGACTGTTTGCATATTTCATTTATTTATATTTTAGGATTTGTAGGTTAGGTTCTTTTTCTTAATTTTCTTTAAAATTTTGTAAGTATTTGGTATAGGTTAGGCGGTTCTTTCCTTGATTTTTGGGTATTTACTTATCTTAATTTTTATTTAGGGTTTTGTAAATAAATATTGTAAGCATTTATTATTGGTTGGGCATTTCTTTCCCTGATTTTCGGTATACATACTTATCTTAATTTGTATTTAGGGTTTGTATATAAATATTATAAGTAAGGTCAATGTGGGCAAATCCGTCTACGGGGCTATTCCGTATGCATGCATTTAGTACTCATTCCAGAATAGTTACGCTGTTACTGATTCGGTCGATAAAACAGGATCACTTTTTAGTTCTATCTATGATTCATAGATGGAGTAACGTTGTTTACAAGAGTAAAAAAAATATGTTTGAAGTTTAGTTGTGCTCCGAACGCGGAACTCAAGTCTTGCGTGCTGACGTTTCTTATAAGGTAAATATTCAATTTTACAAGTTGCGACTTTCTGAGTATGCATATCATGTAGTTGAATAAGTGTTTCAACGGATTTTTCTATTTGTTTTGAATAAAAACCAGTAGATACAGAAATAATAGTTTAAAAAAATATGTAACCTCAAGATGGTCAAGTGGGAAAATCCGTCTAATATCAAAGGGGCTAAATCGTCATATACCGGAATTACCCCATTGCAGATATTGTCAACCTTTTTCATCCTTCATTTTAGATCGAGATGAGGTGCCACAGAATTCAATAGTAAAAAGAATTAACTTGTCAAAATATTCGGAAAAAACGAATGATTTCTATCTAAATGATGAAGACGACGCAGTGTTCTTTTGCTAGATTAAAAAAAAATTGTTTGTTCTTTTGTTTTTTGTTTATGCTATCACTGATTGATCATATTCAGATATTTTATTTCTATTTTATTTTTTATTTTCTAATATTGTGTTTTGAAAACTTAAAAGATTTATGTTTGATAATTAGGGATATTTTTTTTTAATTTCGTTTGTAACTGTTTTTGTTTATGCTCTCACTGCTGATAGATCAGTTAAAATTATAATTCATTAAATTATAATAAAAAATATATTCATTTGTAATGTTATATTTTAAAATTTAAAGATTTACGGTGTTACGTAATACCTAAGGAAAAAAATCAAGAACCCTACAACTTTCAGTAGGTATGTTTCGTTGAATATATTATTTCACTAGCTTCTGCCCGCGGCTTCGCCCGCGTGGATGTCGGAAATTGCCCATGTCCTTCCCTAGGAATGCCTAGGATGCTATCTATCTACTTGCCAAATTTATCGAAATCCGTTCAGTGGTTTAGGTGTGAAAAGGTACAGAAAGAGGTACTTTCGATATGGCTCACTATTTACGGCTTCCACATAAAAGGTAGATATATGCTGTCACGGACATTTATTTAGAACTGTTTAAGACAAACAGTCCCACGATAGGTACATTATATTCGTGTAACAACAACGCGTCTGCGAGATTCAGCAGTTGTAAACTTTTCTGTGGCTCTTTGGGATGCCATGTAAGTCGCCTGCTGCTGACATCGAGCTTGAGACTGTTCTAGTGTCTCCGCAGCCCGTTGAGACACCAGATAGTCAGCATGCTGTTGACGCTGATTTTGGACTGTTCCGGTGTTTCAGCAGCCCGTTGCGACACCAGATAGATACTCAGCATGCTGTTGACACCGATCTTGGGATTGTTCCGGTGTTTCAGCAGCCCGTTGCGACACCAGATACTCAGCATGCTGTTGGGGCCGATCTTGGGACTGTGCCGGTGTTTCAGCAGCCCGTTGAGACACCAGATACTCAGCATGTCGTTGACGTCGAGGTTGAGACTGTTCCGGTGTTTCAGCAGCCCGTTGAGACACCAGTTACTCAGCATGCTACTGGAGCCGAACTTAAGACTGGTCCGGTGTTTCAGCAGCCTGTTGACACACCAGATGCTCAGCATGCTGTTGGGGCCGATCTTGGGACTGTTCCGGTGTTTCAGCAGCCCGTTGAGACACCAGATACTCAGCATGCCGTTGACGTTGAGGTTGAGACTGTTCTGAAGTTACCGCAGCTCGTTGAGATGCCAGATACTCAGAGTGTTGTTGACGTCGACGTTGTGACTGTTTTGGTGTCTCTGCAACCCCTTGAGACACCAGATACTCAACATGCTGTTGACGCCGAACTTGGGACTATTACGGTGTTTCAGCAGCCCGTTGAGACACCAGATACTCAACATGCTGTTGACGCCGATCTTGTGACTGTTCCGGTGTTTCAGCAACCCGTTGAGACACCAGATACTCAGCATGCTGTTGGGGCCGATCTTGGGACTGTTCCAGTGTTTCAGCAGCCCGTTGAGACACCAGATACTCGGCATGCTGTTGGGGCCGATCTTGGGACTGTCCCGGTGTTAAAGCAGCCTGTTGAGACACCAGATACTCAGCATGCCGTTGACGTCGAGGTTGAGACTGTTCCGGTGTTTCAGCAGCCCGTTGAGACACCAGATACTCAGCATGCCGTTGACGTCGAGGTTGAGACTGTTCCGGTGTTTCAGCAGCCCGTTGAGACACCAGATACTCAGCATGTCGTTGACGTCGAGGTTGAGACTGTTCTGGAATTTCAGCAGCTCATTGAGATGCCAGATACTCAGCGTGTTGTTGACGCCGATCTTGGGACTGTTCCGGTGTTTCAGCAGCCCGTTGAGACACCAGATACTCAGCATGCCGTTGACGTCGAGGTTGAGACTGTTCCGGTGTTTCAGCAGCCCGTTGAGACACCAGATATTCAGCACGCCGTTGACGTCGAGGATGAGACTGTTCTGGAGTTTCAGCAGCTCATTGAGATGCCAGATACTCAGCGTGTTGTTGACGCCGATCTTGGGACTGTTCCGGTGTTTCAGCAGCCCGTTGAGACAACAGATACTCAACATGCCATTGACGTCAAGGTTGAGACTGATCTGGAGTGTCAGTAGCTCGTTGAGATGCCAGATACTCAGCGTGTTGTTGCCGATCTTGGGACTGTTTTGGTGTCTCAGTAGCTCTGTGTGCCGCCTCACGCGTCGCCTACTCAAACCTTTGAAGCTCAGTTTGTTGGGACGTCTCGTTAAGTTTAGCTATTTCATAGCTCGAGCTTTATTAGAGCTTTGTGGAATATTAGATTTACGCTTTCGCGTCATTATTGTGAGTAGGTACTATTTAAAAAATCACAAAATCGGTAGTAATTTTCAAACTAACTAAAACAATTCCAATAGGTAATTAAGAGGAAAACGAATCTATCTTCTCTACTTACAACACCACCTAAACCTAAAACTATACGTTATCCTTAAACTCACAAAAAAAAAACAATTGTAATAATCTAATTAATGAAAACAATAACGAATCCATTTAGGTACCTACTTACTTAAAAATCGTTTAAACCCATTTGTTGGCTGTTATTAGTTTTAAGTACTTAAGTAATGCTTGAGTCTTTATTGTAAGTCCTTGAGTCATAATCCTGGTGAGAAACATTTACGAGGTAGGTTTTTTTCCTCAGATTTGCCTTTAATTTATTAAAGCACTAGCTGCGCCCCGCGGTTTCACCCGCGTAAATGTCGATTCCGTGGGAATATCGGAATAAAAAGTAGCCTATATCTTAATCCAGGTTGTCAGCTACCTCCATACAAAATTTTATCAAAATTGGTCCAACCATTTGAGCGCGGAGAAGTAACAAACATATAAACATACTCACACACTCACAAAATTTCGTCTTTATTATATTAGTGTGAAGTGTGATTGATTATGCATCTTTATAGGCACCTACTTGAGTCTGTACTAAAACCCACATTACCCACATTACGCACAAATATTTTCTAAGTGCAATGCATTTTCTACAATGCACTTAATATTGTAGGTAAGTATTAGGTACAAACCTGAGATTTGTAAACTTGATTTGTAAGTTTTGTTATTCCAGCATAATGATTTTCAATATCATTCAATCTTTTGCCTTCGGTCTCAGGTAAAATGAAATAAAATACGATGACACCAACAAAACTGAAATAAAATAATAGGTATTTTTATGAAGAGTTACAATAGATTATTTTTATAATTTTCTTTTACTTTGACTTTCTATAATTTCTTCTTAAATGGATTTGACCTTTTGTATAATCATGATCATCAGACTCCTCAACACGTAGATACCTCTAAACGTACCTACTGAGGCCGTGGATACCGACACGACATCTCTTTTACTTCGGCTTTGGCACCCCAGCCAGGATACGTGCACCTATGTATCTTTTTGAATCTAAGTGTCTGAATTAGGTACACGCTATTTCGTTGTTGCAATCTATAACTATTAATCTACTATAAAATTCAAAGTCCTGAACTCCTGACTGATATATCAGATCAACGCACAGCCTAAACCGCTAGTCCCAGAGACATGAATTTTAGCGGGTGTGTTGTTTGTGGAGAGTAGTTTTTGGAAATTCAGCCTTTAAGGTGGTGAAAAGGGGGATTTTGTTTGTATGAAAAATCTTATTCCTTGAGTTAATAATCTTGAAACTCGGCACGAATAGTTACCTATCTAAGTACCTACACAATACTTACAAATACAACCTGTACCTTAACTAACTAAAAATACAAACAAAGAAAACAATTCTAATATGACTATGATAATTAAATTAATAACGAATCTATATTTCTACTTAAAATATACTACCTAAAAATTATAATTATGCCTACTGTAAGTTAGTAATAAATCGCTTCGCAAAATGAACACAACCGTCAAAGACGTCTGCCGGTCTGCCCTCACGCCCAGTAGGTATTATAAAAAGTTATGCGTGGTCATACTTTAAAAAAAAAATATACGCGTCGACTTGAGAACCTCCTCCGTTTTTTCGTCGGTTAAAAAGTGCTCTGTGCCTCACGCTTCTGCATGCCCACGTTCGGGGCTTGGTCGCGCACTCAGCAATGGCGCGCGTCATTGCCTCATAGGCATAGGACGGCACGGTTGGCGCAGTGGTTAAGCGATTGACTGCTGCGCTGCGTGTCGCGGGTTCGATTCCTGCACGGAACAAATATTTGTATGACCTACAAGTAGTTGTTCCGGGTCTGGCTGTTTGTGTATGTGAGTTTAAATGTTTGTAAACGCACCCACGATACAGGAGAAATTCCTAGTGTGGGGCAACGTTTTTTAAAAAAAAAAAAAAAAAAAAAAAAAAAAAAAAAAAAAAAAAAAAAAAAAAAAAAAGCGGTGCTCCTCTCAGGTCAATCTTATCGTGACAACTTTTAAAGTATTCGTCCAAATTGCTTAGTGTAAAAGACAAAGTTTATCTACATTAAATATCGAAAGCGATAAATGTATTAATTTTGATAAGAATTAACTAAGAACTCTAAAATATGCATTATAAAAAATTGTAAAAAAAAGTATCCAATTTAAATGTATTTGTATGTCACTATTTTTTATATAATGACTTCCACATAAAAGGTAGATATATGCTGTCGCGGACTTTTATTTAGAACTATTTAAGACAAACATTCCCACGATACATTATCTTCGGGTAACTTTAACGGTTTAGGCAGCGCACGCCAAAATAGCTCTCAGAGGGCAGGAATTTTTCCGACTTACTTGATACTTATCGTTATATTATGGCCAAATCACACAAAATCTTTATAAATTGTAGCCTATGTGTTATTCTGATGTATAAGCTATATTACTGTGAAGTTTCATCAAAATCCATTCATTAGTTTTTGCGTGAAGGAGTAACAAACATCCATCCATCCTCACAAACTTTCGCGTTTATAATATTAAGTAGGATAGTAGGATTTTTAACACTAATATATATGTCACTATGAATAAAACCATTTATTTTCGGAAACTGATTTTTATTGAAGTACATTTAAATTAGTTTTCAAACTTCTTGAAAAGGTTCAAAATCCCTGGTTACAAAAATAGGCCGGATTAGCCCCCAAAAAAGATTTTAGGGAATAAAACGTAAATTCAACCGTATTTTTATGACGTTACAAAAAATTTTTCTTCAACATGTGCTTTTACTTGTTTACAAATTGCATACTTTGATATAAAGGCGTAATTCTAGGAAAATTTGCTACTAGACGGATTTGCCCCAATCCTCGGGAAAATCCGTCTAACGACCGTTTTTAAAAAAAACATTTTTAGTTAAATATGAAGGGATGTTCTGTTGTTTCGAATGGATGTATATTATAGACAACAAAATTCTTTATCGCTTAAAACCATCAAATTTATATTTAAGTAGTTAAGTGTACCAGTTATAGTCAACCAACTTCAACTTTCAAAAATATATGACGGATTTGCCCACATTGACCTTATTTGGTATAGGTTAGGCATTTCTTTTCTTGATTTTCTTTATTAAGTATAAGTTCATTAGCTTAGGTTAGTAATTATTTTTTCTAGCAATTCTTTTGTTTTATAAAGTTAGTATCTACGTTTGTCTGTGTAGAAGAATAGCACCACCCCTTACTTCCCGTGGGTGTCGTAAAAGGCGACTAAGGGTCTCACCGGAGAATGGGCAGCAGCGTTTTCTATGCATTCCACCACCATACCATACTGCGATCGCCGACCCGCCTGCCAAGCGTGGCGATTATGGCAAACCCCCCCAAAATTGGGGGAGGCCTATGTCCAGCAGTGGACGTCTATCGGCTGAAATGATGATGATAATGACGTTTGGTTTACACGTCTTAACACTTATTACTTAAACTGTGATAATTTTAGACTGTATAATAATCTGTAAGTATTTATAATTTAATTGTTTACGATAGTACGTGTTTACTAAATAACTGTGTGTTAAGTAGTAACTACTATTTTATTGTAAGAATGCCTCGAAGAAGATCCAACCTCTCCCAATGTAGCAGAAATGCTAAAAGGATGAGATTAGTTCGATCACAGGAATCTGAGGAAGGTCGTGAGGCAAAAGGCTCTCTGCACCAGGCTAGGTTTCGTGCTGCAGAAACTTCGACTCAGCGAGAATCTCGACTGAGTTCAAATCGTTCTCGAATGATGACAACTCGAAATAGGGAAAACGGGGAACAACGAAAGGCACGTTTATCTGTCGATCGCGAAGCTCACGCGTTATCGCGTGAGTCTGAGACTTTTGCTGTCAGGGAAACCCGCCTGAGCTCCCAGAGAGTACGGACAACAAATGCATCGAGCATTTGTTGTCCGTACTCTCTGGGAGCCCAGGAGACACAGGACGAACGGGAAATACGTCTCACTGCCGATCGTGAAGCTCATACACTATCGCGTGAGTCTGAGACTTTCACTGATAGGGAAATTCGTCTGAGTTCTCAGAGGGTTCGGACAGCAAATGTTCGGTGTCAGGAAACACAGGAAGAACGACAAATACGTCTCACTGCCGATCGTGAAGCTCAAGCACTAGAGTCTGAGACTTTCACTGAAATTCGCCTGAGTTCTCAGAGGGTTCGGACAGCAAATGCCCGGTCTGTAGACGGTATATGTAATTCAAAATATGCTGCCCGAAAAGTCACTATTCCACGCGGACGAAGTCGCGGGCACAGCTAGTTTATTATATAAGAACTTATTATGTACCTATGTTTTACAATGAATAAATGAATCTTGAATCTATGAAGTTTGGAAGAAAACTAACAATGTGCTCGTGCAAAAACCAAAACCTGTAATTTTTCCAATATTACACCAGTTATTATTATCCAAAAAGGTTTCCAGTTATTTGCACCGGCCTCAGTCCTCAATAGCAGCAACAGTCACTTATTACTGTCATGATTTTGTGCACTTCTTTTTTTTAATTTTATTTCTCCAAGAATATTATAGCATCCTAATAAATAATACAAAACAATCCGACTTTGGTATATAAACAAGAAATAACTTCTTTTGAAATATATTTGTAAATAAGAGTAAAAACCTTGCAAAGGAAATAAAAACAAATCCAACTGGTAGGTCTTTCATTCAACCGTCTGCCGGAGTGGGGAACATCAAACCTACCTTTCATAGTTGGTGCAATGTAATTTGTAACGGTGAATATAAGTTCACTTAAAGTTTAGTAGACAAATTTTTAGTGCACAGATTATTTCATATGGTGAACTATTTTATTGTGGTGCCCACTGCACCAACTGTGCAATCCATGAAACCTCTTTTGTGCAGCTATGTTCAAGTAAACACACCTAACACAAGGCTACTATATATCCTTTCCATTGTCAATTCTTAAAATAATATACTTAAGTCATTTCATAAAGACCTATAAATCCTCATGATACTTTTTTTTGTTAATTAATCATTATAGGTCTACCAGAATCTCATAGCAAAAAAAAACAAAAAAACTTTGTGGTTTTCATACATTTGACATTGCCAATGTCGTCAAATGTATGAAAACCACAAAGTTTTTTGTTTTTTTTTTGCCATGAGATTCTGGAAGACCTATAACTTCTCCTATTCCCTATGTCCAGTACCTTAGGCCCAAGAAAGGCAAAACAATTTACAGTTAGCCTTTCCATCTACCCAAAATAATACCAAAAAATGTTAATGTTTGTTGTTGTTGGTAATGTTATAATATCACCAACATCAGACAGCATCAATACTATAATACCAGCCTATTATTGTCCCATCGCACAGGGCAAGGGTCTCTCATACGTCAGCGGGATTGTCCGAAAGGGTTACCACTGGCCTGGAACATAAAGGGCTAAGGAAGGAACATAGGTGGGTTTTAGTCAGTAAGAGTCAGACACTCCCTTCCACTCCACCCAGAGCGGGAGGGGTCAGTTGATGATTTACCATCCCAAAAAAAAGTCTCTCATACAGCGAAGGCACTAAGCATTGATCACCACGCTCGCTCAAGACGGTTGCCAATTTCCGACTTATTCTTATGTCAGCATAGCAACAGCATGTGTCTGACATCGTTGTCGAAATGGACCTTTTTGGAGCAGCCCTGAGGCACACATTTGTTTTTAAAGCATTTCACTTTCTTAATTTTCTATAAATATTTAGTGTCTCATGGACTGTTGCCAAATAAAAGTTACTTCTGTCTTTCTTACTTGTCGCACCTGGTAAAACCTGCAATGTACCAGATCCACGAATCCTCAGATAACGATACAGTTATGCCATCGCTATTTTTGTGATTTTTAATGCAGACAGATTTAAGTACACTTCTTTTCAATCGATAAAAACCACCTCATACCGCAAGCGATAATTTCTGACCGACAGTAAAAGACTGGAGTAGATTTCCTTGTTTCGAACTAATTTCTCGACCAGATACTATGTTATAATGTTTAAAATAAGAACAAATCCAATATGACCCTACGATACGAAAGCCAAACAAAGCCATGGGTAGATAAAACTCCTAACCCATACGAATTCTAAAAACTATCACTCTGAAACTCTAAATATCGAGTTCGATGGATACACACCACACCTAACTAAATGGACTACACAGTAAAGCGGAAACAAGTTACAAGTGTTACATTACACCATTACATGCTCTGTGGCGAAAACATTGACTGACATTTTGACATAAAAACGAAAAAAAAATCGTAGCTATTCCAATGGGCGGAAAGGCGAATACAAACGCGTCACGAGCCCTGCGTTCCGAGTCAGGAAATAAACTTACTTAGTTATGAGCGTGCTTAAACCCGTCCCGAATTAGCGTAATAAGCGCGATAACGATGTCCCGTGAATCCAGTGTTGCCAGTAGTGATTGAAGATTTAGAACGCTGGGATGTCTGAAATGGAACGAAATTAGCCGTGAAGGAACGCAAACGAAAAATATATATAAAAAAAAAACTATTTATTAATGAATAAATAGATTTTTTTTGTTATTGATTCGTAAAGAAGAATCAATTTTTGTAGTATGTTATGTTAGTTAGGTATGTTAGTTTGTCAGTATCATGCAGGCGGCAAACGTCACATATTATTATTTTTGCAGATCATTAGAAGAAGAAGAAATACGTTTATTTGCGACAAACATGACGCACAAAAATAAAGACACAAACACAAATTAATTTGTCTCTAAGTTGGATTCTGTACTCTTGTGTTGAGATCTTAAGCTTAGAAGATTTTATTTCTTTATTTTGTTTTGTCTGGTGTAATTTTGGAAGTTTAGAGCAACCCGGACGGTTTTGATCGTCAGCACGAGTATTTGAGCCATCAGAATCACGTTTTCGTTTTATTAAATACCTATCCATATTAATATCTGCAAGCCAACACACCAAAGATGTCATGCATTTATTACCCATTACCATTAAGTATCACATAAAATGGACATATTATTTAGAATATTAATATCTGCATTCCTTCTTTTAAGTGAAGAAAAAATTCAATTCAATTTTTTTTCAATTGAGTTTTTCTGTGCATTATGTATCAAATTATTCAAACATTTTTAAGTGTCCACTAACTTTTTGTGCTGATTTAGAAGCTAAGACTTCATTTATTACTTCTAAACTATGATTTAAATCTTTTATGTAATTAAATTAAACATCTCATAAGCAAATTGTGCTATTACAAAAACTAGCCAATATTTTAAATAAACCTTGAAATTTCCCCACTATTGGAAAAATCTTTTTAATCTGGTATCCCAGAGTAGACTATGGTCACTGTGGCCGCGTTCCGAATCGCGTGCACAATTAATGCTAAAAATGTTGTCTTACGCTCTCCGATCGCGGCGCGGTCTTTAGTTTTGAGTACTCGGGCCAATGATATTATACCACTGACCTCTGAGGTCAGTGTATTATACCGACCAAACGCCGACTGCGCAGTGGCGCCCTCATCGTTTGTTTGGTTATTTTTAATAATAGTGGCCACTATTTTCCGTTTTAGTGATTATAATAAAACTAAACTATGTAAAACTACCGTTTATAATAATATAAACGTAGGTATAATCTTGTGGAGCACAACTTAACGTGCTTATTTTCTGCATTTTTATTCTAAAATAAAAGAAATAACCACACAAACGATGAGGGCGCCACTAGCGGTCGGCGTAGTCTTAAAGAAATAATTGACTCGGACCAAGTTTGAGTACGAGCACTTTTTTTTCGTTTAATAATGGCTCTAGGTTAGCTCGCTTATGTCAATCAATGCTGTCAATTCTGGCGGTAACCAATGAATATCACCAAATTTTGTAATGCATCATTATCTATGTTTTATAGATTTTGTTAGAAAATATTAACCAAGAACAAAATAAGAACGAATTATTTTTTTCTGAATGTTAGATGTTTACAAATTTGAATTTGGTTTATTCATCAAAATTGAAAGGCAAGAGTGAACCGTGTGATTCGGTTATTTCAACATAAGTCCAACCAAACGACGAGCATACCTATTTCATAACATAAATGAAGTCTCAACTTGTTTTTTAAGGATAATAGGCACGTAGGCTAGCTAGGTACCTAGTTAGTAGGCTATTGAGATAGAAAAGTTATATTTTGCCCCGCGCGCCATCCAGTAGTTTGGGAAATGAAAACAGCAGCTTCTAACTTTACTTCGGTTACCATTCAGCACAGTAGAATTTAATGAAAACAAAGCAAATACCTTACCATTCAAGGGCGAAAACTGAACAAAAAAACATGAAACGATTCAATTCACAAATAAAGTTGGCTTCCCCGCCAGCCAAAGCACAGACGTATAAATTGTAAAGTAATCAATCTTTGGGTTTGAAGTTTTCTTTGATCCAACCTTTCTGGTTAGGCAAAGGATTGTAAATACTTACAGCCATACCAAAAAGGAACGAAGAGAACGCACAAAAGATTGGAACGCAAAGGGAACGCATGACCGTAAAATAGAACGCAAAATGTTCCAAAAGGAACGATCTGGCAACGCTGCGTGAATCGTCGTAGATGACGACGTAATGACATGCTTAATGGCTAAGCCTTAATAAATTCAAATCATTCATTAAACGTAAGTTGTGCCAGAAAGCCTTTTATACCGTTAAAGATTATATTGAGGACAAAAAGGCTTGGGATTGAGCTGCTTCCAATTTCTGCATTTTGAATGTTTTTTTTTTATATACAAATTGACATTATTGTTATTTTTATAAACATTGACATTTGCTTACTTTGTAAAGTATTATTTATTTTATTTATTGTGAATGTGAAGACGATGTGGGTCATTTTATTAATTTTTTTTATTACTCTCTCTGTTCTGTTAGTTTTATTTCTTGATTATTGTCTGGCAGTTTGAGTAACTTATGTGGCCTACCCAAATGTCCTTTCTTTGGTATTGTTCGTCGAATCGTTGAGCTCCTTAAGTTTTGAGTTGAGCTGCACGATTTCTGACAAATGCGTGCACTGACTGGACAGGTCAAAGTCAAAGTCAAAGCATTTATTTCAAATAGGCACTTAACAGGCACTTTTGAACGTCAAAAATTACTAAAATAGAATTGATTCTAGTCGCCCATTCCAAAAGGTAGTTTTCGTATGGAGAAGAATGGGCAAGAAACTCCACCGTTACTCTTTTAAAATGTTTTACAATATTTTGCATGTACATTAATTATATAATATATATGTGAAGACGATGCACCTAAAATAAAATTACTGTACCACAATAGGTAAAAGAATTGAAAATGAAACCATAACATATAAATTAATTATCTGATAGATACATGGTGCTCACATATTTACAAAAATGGTAAAAATAAACGATTGTCATTAAAAAAAAAAAAATTATAATAATAATTAATAGTATCTAATAAGTCAGGGTGTGAGTTAAAATAATTACAGAATGTAAATCAATGTAAAAAAAAAAAGAATAAATTTTACAATTAAATTAGCAACCAGTTTGATTTTGTCTTGACTCTAGATTGTCCTATGGAGCAGGACCAGCATGTTTCCAAGCGTTCTTATCTTGGATATAATCTTCTAATTTATAGTACGCTTGTTTACAAAGTGTATGTTTAATGTGAGTTTTAAATTTTCTTTCATTTAATTGCAATATATCATTAGGTATTTTATTGTAACATTTAACACAGTACCCCATAAAAGATGTATGTACTTTGGCTAATCTGAAAAATGGTTGATGTATTTTATCTTTATTTCTAGTGTTAAAATTATGTCTATCACTTATTTTATCAAAACGATGTAGATTTTTTCTTACATACATAATATTTTCATAAATGAATTGGCAAGGTACCGTCATAATATTAATCCTTTTAAAAAGTTCCCTGAGAGATTCGCGGCGACGTAGATTATAAATGGCTCTGACAGCTCTCTTTTGCAAAACCTCCTCTCAATCTGTGTGGTTCTTTCCTCAAAAGACCATCTCAGACATCGATTTACATGGTCTTCATATAACCTGACCAAGATTATGTCTGGACTTTAAAAGAGACTGTGACCTCTGAGTTTGTTTCGGCCTTTCTTCTCAGAGTAGTCAGATAGGAAACGCCGACTTCATCTAGTTTTTAAAAAAACATGATTGACGTGTAAAAGTGTTTGTACAAACCTACTTACAAAATAAAATCATTTATCATGCGCCATCTTGCGATACATGCCTTAGGCGGCGTCCTAATTGGCAACGATCGAGCAAACGATGCGTTCTCATCGCACGACGAGATTAAACAAACTAATTTCTTTAGTGTGTCCTAATAGAGCTTGCAAGTGATCGCGTGAGAACAGTGAAATGCTTAAAAACAATCTTACGATGGGTTTGATCGTGCGATCGTGCAATCAAAGCTACAAATCCCTTTTGAGTGTCCTGATTGGTCACGCGTCATCGCGCGAGCAGCGCAAGGATCTATAAAGTATATTATATGGTCTACGTATTCTTTCTTCAATGTCACTTGCAAGTTTCAAAGCAATATTGCCCGACAGCAAAAAATGTGCATCTCTGTAAACAGCCATTGTTAAAATGGCGCCGCGCCGCTGCGTGAAGGCGATGAACGCATCGTATGCTCGTACGATCTATCGGTGCCAATTAGGACACCAGTTGGACCATCGTACGGATCTTTTCATCGCACGACGATGAACGCATCGTTTGCTCGTACGATCCTTGCCAATTAGGACGCCGCCTTAAAGTACTGACTCAAACCAATCGGAGCACGCGATACTCACGTGACTTTGATTTTCGCGTGCTCCGATTGATTTGAGCATGCAACTAATGAGCATGTGTGCCAGTACCTTTAGAATAATATCATCGTAAGCGCTGTCAAAAATGACAGTATGTGTGTGAGGATGTGTCGGTGTGTGTTTTGTTTTGAGTTGCATCTTAACTTAAAATTAAACTAACGTTGTACCTATTTTCGAAACTGTGCTTCTGGCTGACAGTCACAACCTAACCAAAGAAGAAGAATTGTCGTGTTTATACAAAGACATACTGTAACAATATCGTCTTGACATTGAGTTACAACTGTGAGCGCGTTCACGAGCGTCCCGAATTGTTGACAGTTCTCAGCTGTCATAAAATATAATAATAATTATTCGGTCATAGTCATAAAATATAATAATTATTATAATACTAATTCGGAACGCATGTGAGATGATGTGAACTTGCTGTGATAGAATATAGCTAATTCGGAAAGCGGCCGAAATCTTCATTCTGGTTTTGACACTTGACAGTCTGACGACGGACCGATGAAGGACCAAGAAGCTTATAGATAAAAGATATATAGATAGACACAGACTATTTATTTCCACAGAGTGAAGTATAACCACTTCAACGATTCGAACGAGATCACTTATTCGATTCAACCATGGGCTTCCAACTCTTCAAAATTTTACCTATAGACGAAATCCGTCCAATACCCTCTAGTGGACGGGAGCGAAAACGGTGATTTGTACAGACGTCAGCACATCAAGCTTCCGAAACTGTCAAATTTTCCCAATCAACTTTGAACCTTATATTGTACCGATAAAGTTGAAAATCTATCAAAGAAAGGAGACATTCAATATATGTGTCGTCGCAAGCGAATTCTTAGCGATAGGCGATACCTAGATATTAAGCTTCAGTTATTGTTTATAGAAATAAGGTTCCTGATTGGTCAAACTGTTAATACTGTGAACACCCTGTGGTGGCGCTGGCATCGCACATCACTCGTGAGCAGAGTCGATCGCGGCCGCCCAGAGATTTGAATCTGTGACCCTCTCGGTCAATACACGCGGCGCGCACCGGAACTGCTGAGTTCACTTTGATACCCCACGCCCCACGATCATATACCGCATGCTGCGATATCAGAAGTGGGATACGAGTGGACTGAGAAATCTCTTGATAGTGAAAACAGTGAATAGACAATAGCGTAAACTGTTCGAAAAACGGAGCTGCAACGTGGTTGCGTTGATACCTATTCGCGCGTCAAATAACTGGCCCGAGCCATTAGCTCATCGTTCTTGGGTTCGATTCCCTTCAGAAAGACGTGCACGTTGCACAATTATGATGAGGGTCTTTGCCCGATACTTTGTCTGACCAAGATGTGAAACAGTGAGTGAGAACGAGTAAAGGTGTTATAAATCCGGTGAGTCGTTACCATTTTATAACCTACCCGTACCCATGAATGAGTTTCTCTGGTGAAACATTTGTTTCATGGTTTTGAGAAGTGTTGTTTTGCATTTTGAAGTCATGCTACTTGATTTTGTTGTTTTGATGATGTTTTATTGTGATTGTACTGTTGCTTGGTTTTGTCGAATTGATCGATGTCGGTTGTGAGAGCCAGAAATTTCAGGTATTCACATAGAATGATTCACTTTTATGTTTTCGCGGTTCAATATGATTGACTTATCCAAATTGTAAGACATTTTTGTGTTTTAAGTACGGACCCATAAGCGTAATCAGAACAAGCTTGGACCGAAATTAAGAATCTCTTTACTGTGGGAGTCACTCGATTATTACAGTAGTAATGCGCGTATTTTGATACTAAATTCACGGTTACAGGTTACCTAGTTTTAGCGAAGTGTAGATGTGCTATACACTTCTGCCTGCCCCTTTGGGTTTTGCGATCGTGATGTTGTGTTCTAATTTAATTCACGAGCTTTTCCAAATTCTAGACCGAAAGGCTTCTTAATGTAAACGCGAAGTCAGTGCTAGATTGCAAGCTAACAATGAAATTAAAGTGCTTCGGATGAAGAATAATGATTAGAAACAATCTGAGTGCTGACTTAAAGACAAGTACTACAGGCTGAAGGATACCACACCATTGGTAAAGGCTACAGGTCAGTGGGTCGTCTTAGGGGCGGATCGCAACTAGCAAACAATACCGCCCCATGAGTTGCTTCAAGTGTGGAGTATTTGGTGAGCCGATGCACCTCCAGGGTGGCTGTCTATGGTGACGAGTTGATTTTCGGCGTGCAATCCCTGCATCAGGCTGAGATGTTTGTGGATTAGCTTTACATCTTCTATGTCGTGGTGAGTCTTATCAATTTCGCAGACTCAGGTGCTAGATGGTTATTAATTAAGGACAGTGTAGTTAAGTACTTTCACAAAAAGCTTTATTATGACGTTGTTTCCTTAACTGATGACGGAGAAAGACATGTAAAATCCATAGAACTGAAATTACTGTGATAGTATGACTAAAGTGAGGTCATTTATGAAATTATGGGTATCATGATTGGGTCATGAAAATAACCAATGTACTTTGTTTATTAAGATTGTGAATAGCTGAACCATTGAGAACTCGATGCCTATAATATTAACAAAGTTTTACGAAGCTTGATTGTTTGTTATAGCGGCGTTTAGTCTTTGTAATGTAGAGGCGTTGGCGCATAGCTTTTATAACTTTGAATAAGCAACACGAGTACCAAAATATAACATTCGGGACTGTGTAATGCGATCACCAATATCAGAGAGCGATTGTTAGCGGTTTGTGCAGAGTGGTACTTGACAAGTTGACAACGTCATTGTTTACGTCGAAAACGCAGCGATGCTGTCGGCATCGATAGAGCAAGGCTTAAACCCAAACATTGCGCTAGATGTACTTACTAGTTATAAATTAATCAAATAAATTGCCCTTGTTCTAAAAGTGTTTATAGAGTTCTTAGGCTATGAGGTATGACTGCGGAAATAACGACCAAATAAGCGTAATCAAGTATGTGTATTGATCAATGATCATACTGAAGCCTACAATGCTTATCTACGGTAGCAAATGTTAATTCTGAGACAAAAAAACCGAGTAACAAAAGCAAGCCCTTTAGAGCTTATGATCGGACGTGTAGGAAGGCCTCTTAATCTTTTGACTTTAAATGATACTGAAATAGAAGTAGACTTAATTCAGACGAGAGAACAAGCGGCCCATAATATCGAACGAAATGCCAGTTATGAAAAGTCACGTTTTGATAAGAATAAGGCCAAATTAGTGAAGTTTGATGTTGGAGATCTTGTCCTCCTTCAAAATGAAGAGAGAAACCAAACTAAGCTAGATCCTAAATACAAAGGACCTTTTAAAGTAATCAAAGTACTCGATGGCGATCGTTATACTTTGAAATCATTATCAAGCAAAATAACTTACAAGTGCGCACCCGATCGTCTTCGAAAAATGCCTCAGAGTAACTTACCAACTGAATTAGAATCCGAAGAAAGACCTAGTGAAGGCACTTCAGCTAAAGTTTGATGACGTTACACGCATAGCACGGCGACTTTGTCTCTGTCACACACATGCTTCAGTCGTAGTCGTAACTGCAATTCATGAATTGAACAGGGCGCGATGCGCGGCTGGAGATGTGGAGTGTCATGAGGCTGTTACTGGGTCTATGTGACCGCTTACTGGGTCTATGTGACCGCTTACTGGGTCTATGTGACCGCTTACTGGGTCTATGTGACCGCTTACTGGGTCTATGTGACCGCTTACTGGGTCTATGTGACCGCTGACTGGGTCTATGTGACCACTGACTGGGTCTATGTGACCGCTGACTGGGTCTATGTGACCACTGACTGGGTCTATGTGACCGCTGACTGGGTCTATGTGACCGCTGACTGGGTCTGTGTGACCGCTGACTGGATCTGTGTGACCGCTGACTGGGTCTGTGTGACCGCTGACTGGGTCTGTGTGACCGCTGACTGGATCTGTGTGACCGCTGACTGGGTCTGTGGTACCGCTGACTGGGCCTGTGTGACCACCTGAGCTATGTTTATGCGTGAGCGTCTTTGTGATTTGTTAATAGCTACACTTGATTAAATCAAATTTGAGTTTACTATGAGGCATTTACTGGATGACGGTTAGATAACCCACCTACGCCAGGAGCGAAGCTCTGAAATTTAAGAAGAAGGATGAAGCATTCATTTTCCTTTTTTTTACTCTGCTTTGTTATCTGTTTACCCTTACTCTTGTAGTCAGGTTAAGCCGAGCGCTACCGTTTACTCCAAGTATGACATTGTTTCAGGGACACACGAGGACGTGTGACCTGTCAGTCTGGCCGTGTCGTCGCAAGCGAATTCTTAGCGATAGGCGATACCTAGATATTAAGCTTCAGTTATTGTTTATAGAAATAAGGTTCCTGATTGGTCAAACTGTTAATACTGTGAACACCCTGTGGTGGCGCTGGCATCGCACATCACTCGTGAGCAGAGTCGATCGCGGCCGCCCAGAGATTTGAATCTGTGACCCTCTCGGTCAATACACGCGGCGCGCACCGGAACTGCTGAGTTCACTTTGATACCCCACGCCCCACGATCATATACCGCATGCTGCGATATATGTATGGGGCTTTATTTATTTATTTGGAAACTCAACAGCTTATAATTAAATTACACGAATTATGAAAGTTCACCCCACTATCAATGAACAGTTCAATGCAGTTGCGTCAAAGTAACAGCATCTTACAGTCTGCATACACTGCTCAGTGATAGCAAAATGATGACAATTATCACTTAAGCCAATAACAGAGTTTCACGGCTTGGTACTAAAATACATAATTGAAAATGTAAACAGCCTTTTGAGCTACATAGGCTGAAAGAGGGTAATTATTTTAATGTTTTCGGGCATAAAATTTTTTTTACAGCCGCCCGTTTTTTTTTTAAACAAGTGTTGAACAATAGAATGCTTGTATCACTAACTACAAAAATTATTTATATTTTAGGATTGGCAGCCCTGTGGCAAATGACGTGACAATGACAATGACAATTGACTTCGCTTTGCGGATTTGACGGCGATTTTTTTATTTCAACGTCATTCTGACATTTACAGTTTTAAAACGTTTTGTTGTTGCATTGTCATGATAATCAATGTTTTTGTCTCAATTTTATGGAGCTGCAGCTGAAATAAAATAGAAACGGAAACTTTAGCCACATTTAAAATAAGCTGAGCAGTTGTAATGTACTAGATATTACGGACGACGCCACACAGAGCTGTCCCGCACGGCGCGGCGGCGCGCCGAGAGGGACGGCTCTGTGTCTATACAAGTCAGAAGCGGCGGGGCGGGGCGGGAACACGTCGCATCGGACGGGACGGAGCGTGAATGTGATTTTGTATTGTTTTACAAAAATGGATGTCGAAAAACTAATCGAATGTGTTCGTGCTCACATATGTTTGTACACGATTTGGGCCATAGGCAGTATAAAAACACTGTTCATGGGCGCAGCGGGACGGGACGTGATCGCCCGCAGTGTGAACGATGCCTTCGGAATATTGTACCACTTTTGACCTCTCCTTTGACAGATTGTAGTAGCTTGATGTGCAAGTGTCGTTGTCACGTCTGTACAAGGCCTCAGTAGTTGAATTTTTTGAACGCAGTTACGATGCGCTGGCGCCACGGCATCTTTCACACTGCGGGCGAGCCCACGTCCCGTCCCGCCGCGTCCATTCACGCCGACCGTGTCGCGACGCGATTCATTACTTAAAAAGACGTTGAGCGATTTAAACGTAGAAACGCTCTTGCTCTTATTTGCGCTAGCTAAGAAAAAACAACGTAAACGGAAATGGAAACAGGGCTTGCTTGTGGTTGCTTGAATAAATTAAGGCCTACAGCCAGGGCTTGAGGTCTCTGCACACAGCGGGCGGCGGCGTGGCGCGACGGTTACCGTCGTGTCGAGCGGGACGGCTCTGTGTGGCGTCGTCCGTAATATCTAGTACATTACAACTGCTGAGCATCCGTCACCGTCCCGTCCCGCCGCGCCGCGCCCGCTGTGTGCAGAGACCTCAAGCCCTGGCTGTAGGCCTTAAGGTGAATGCTCCAACCAGCCCGCGAAATTCAAATTTTCTTACGTTTTTTGCAATTTGCAGGCCAGTGCTAGGTTGTATGTTGATTAAAATATTATTCGCGGTTGTAAGACATATATAGGTACAGAATTATAATCATGAAAATCATCAATAAAACGCTCTAAGTTCATAAAGCTGTTAGAATTACTTTTTCAGTTTTTTTTTTGTTCTTACACCTTTATGAAGTTGGAGGGTTGTATTGGTGATTTTGATTATTATAATTCTGTAACTACATACGTCTTACAGCCGCGAATAATATTTTAATCAACATACAACCTAGCACTGGCCTGCAAATTGCAAAAAACGCACGAAATTTTGAATTTCGCGGGCTGGTTGGAGCATTCCCCTTAATTTATTCAAGCAACCACAAGCAAGCCCTGTTAAGCAGACGACAACCACATATTTTAAACTGCGAGATACCTCAATCAAAAAAAAAAGGCGCGCAGCCGCCGAGGGCCTTTCGCAGGTGGCGGTTTGTACGGGGATTATTATGTCTATTTCAAAACTTTGTAAGAACAATTTACTAAGCGCTATATTTTAGGCTCTGTGTGGTGCCGGACTTAAAGAATACCACCACCCCTTACTGCCCGTGGGTGTCGTAAAAGGCGACTAAGGGTCTTACCGGAGAATGGGCAGCAGCGTTCTCTATGCATTCCACCATCATACCATACTGCGATCGCCAACCCGCCTGCCAAGCGTGGCGATTATGGCAAAGCCCCCCAAAAATCGGGGGAGGCCTATGTCCAGCAGTGGACGTCTATCGGCTGAAATGATGATGATGATATTTTAGGCAAAAAAAATTATAGAATTGTCAGTTGTTGTGAGTTGACTTACTTTAGATTTTGAAATAATTTTAAAATAGTTTTTGCAGGTGTAATGTAAATAAGCACATAAAATAAAAATCAAAGTCATTTAAAGTTGCAAAACAAGCTGTGTACCCTGGTCTGTCCACTTGAGGCGACAGTCATTAGTGTACTATTAGTTCATAGAAACTTTTTGTTGGCCCGGAACCCGGAACCCCGCCGCGCGTCGAAAACACTTTTCTGGGACAATTCACGCAGGGTTTCGTGGTGAGAGGGTCGCGTTAGTTAGAAAAAAAGCACAACAATAAAATAAATAAAATTTAATATCTTTAATTCAGACCTAGGTCCATGTTATTAGTAGTATGAGAGTAAAAGCGACCGGCTGGGCCTTATTGTTGTTAGTAGTTGTAATGCAAGGTACACATGTACCGACTTCAGTCACCGGCGAATAGTAGGTGATTTCAAAATCTCACGTCCACACTGTAGTTTTAACTGCCGATTTGTCGGTAGCCATGTTATATCTGTGTGTAACTTTGAACGTGGTATTTTGAAATCGTCAAAGAATCGCTGGCGCCTAAGTTCACTGCTGAACGCAGTGAACTAGTATCTAGCATAAGTTTTAGTTCGTTCCCAAAAAGTGCTTTTAAATCGATTCTAAGGCACTTCGTAAAAAATGGATGTTAGCTACGGACTTTTCTTTCCGAGCGGTCTGCGTCCCTCACTAGTAATGACAGTTTTTTTCTTCAGATATTGCTCATAAGCCCTCCATTGTTATATTCTCTAAGGACTATGCTAACATCTCTAAATTATCTTGGCTAGTGTAACAGAAGGGCATAAATAAAAAAGGCAGACTGTATAATCACACTGATTTAATATTATTTAAATACAATCGGACAGAGTCTTATCTTAATGGTGTAATCGCAGCAACAAGAGAACGAAAATGTGCTCGCAGAGCCTTATATAGCTTTTCCCCCACCGGGGGCATCTGGTAGTTATGGCGGTGGCTTGGCTTGGCTGGGATTGGCTGGCGTGAGTGGCGCGCTGTCATCGGCTGAGGCAGTGTGGCGTAACATTCGGCCGTCCTGAAACAATGATTGCTCCCGCAATGGGAGAAGACTTGGTTAACTTTCAAGTAGGTCAATGAGGTCGTCAGTTTCAAGTTGTTCATCAGAACTACTGGCACTGTCAGATATGGCAACCGTACTGCTATAAGGCCTTAAGGAATCCGCTGCAACCAGACCTATAAAGGCCTTGTAACCTCGGAGTCCCTTGATACTTCGGATCTTATATCTGTCATTGCCAACCACCTTGGTTACAACGTACGGACCTGAGTAAATGTCATCTAGCTTAGTGTTAACTTTTGTGACACTGCTTGTCGGTGCTTGCCGCCAAAGAACTAAATCACCCTTTTTATAGATGTGGCTTGTTTTGCGTTTCTTGTCAAAGTTGCGTTTCATCCTATCGCTTGCTAATCTTAACTGAGCACTGGCTTTGTTGCGCCTAACCTCCACTGGCTCACTAATACTTTCATTAGTAATGACATCGCAACGTGGCCTAGAACTTTTGGCAAACATCAAATCATAGGGCCTATAGGTTGTACTTTCATTTGTGGTATTGTTGATACCCCAGAGAATATCAGGTAAGCTGTTGGCCCAATTATTTGCAGCTTCGCTAGGGTCTGTGGCACGCAACGCATTCAATATGGTTCGGTTGGTGCGTTCCACTTGACCATTGGCTCGCGGGCATGCAACTGAGGTCAAAATATGCCTAAACTGTCTGTCAGTTGAAAACTTTTTAAAATACCTACTAGTGAAAGCCTTCCCATGATCACTTACAAGTTTAACAGGGTATCCAAATAAGCTAAATATTTTTTTAAGTGTTCTAATAGTCTCTACGGAATTGACTGTTCGAGTGGGCTCAGCAATAACAAATTTTGAAAAAGCATCTGTCATAACTAGCATATACTGATAACCTTTCACTGTTTTGCAAAAGGGTCCTAAATGGTCGACATGCACCATGAGCATAGGCTCTGTGGGTTTGGGAATAGGGAACAATTTTCCTTCTTTCTTTCCGTGATCACCTTTACCATAAGCACAATGAAGGCATGCGTTAACATACTTTTGAATAAACCGAGTCATTTTGGGAAACCAGTAATCTTTTTTTATCAAATCCATACATCTTTGGATACCCACATGGCCAATATCATCATGGTGCATTTGGACCAGCCTCCATCGAGCTAATGCTGGCACTACAAGGCGATTACCATGCAATGTCTTTCTATATAACCTATCATTAATGAATACATAATTGTTGGCTATTTCAGTAGCAGCTGAGCCATCCTTAAGCTGGTCAATGATTCGCTTTAATTTGTCATCCTGGTACTGGACGGTATAGAACCAGTCCGACACTTCAAGGCGATTGACATTCCTAGTGTCGACTGGGTTCCTACTTAACGCGTCTACATGTTTCATTCTTTCTCCGGGTCTATACTCCACACTCATATCAAAATCTTGGATCGACAACCACCACCTGGCAATACGCGGGATAATGTCACGTTTGGTTAGGGTGGCACGAACTGCCGTGCAGTCAGTCACGATCTTAACGTGTTTACCTACAATGTACACCCTAAATCTACGCAACGATTCGACCACGGCGAGCGTTTCAAGCTCGTAACTGTGATACATGCTTTCTTCCTTACTAGTTACCCTACTAAAATACATAACGGGGCGTAGTGAATTATCTGTCTGTTTTTGTAACAAAATGCCGGCGATACCTGATTTGCATGCATCTGTGTGAATCTCCGTTGGCAGTGCAGGGTCGTATAGAGCAAGTATGGGTTTTGTACACAAACACTGTTTTAATTGTTCAAAACTATTAGATTGTTCACTGCCCCAATTCCAGACAGCGTTTTTCTTTGTTAAATCTGTTAAGGGGCGCGCAATTATAGCGAAATTTTTAATAAATTTACGGAAATAACTACATAAGCCAATAAATTGACGTATCTCGTGAACATTACTAGGGATGGGAAACTGTGCGACACCGCTGCCAATTTCGATTCACCCGGCTGAATGCCATTCGATGAAATTTCATGTCCCAAATAGGTGATTTTATTTTGTAAAAATGAACACTTACTCATATTTAGCTTTAAATTTTCTGATTTTAATTTATGAAGAACCTTCTCTAAAATATCTAAACCGGACTGCACATCGACGGAAGGTAGTAACAAATCGTCTAAAAAGGCTAATACTTCGTATTCGTTCGAAAAGTTGTTGCAAGTTTTCATACTACCGCCTTTAGAAACGTTATTGGAATTTCGTATAGAATCTACGATCTTGTTTATGAGTCGCATAAAAACGGACGGTGCGTTAGCCAGACCGAATGGAACACGAGTATATTCAAAGTGGCCCTGAGGTGTTATAAAAGCTGTTTTGTGTATGTCTTCAGGTGCGATTCTAACTTGATGGTAACTTTGCGCTAAATCAAGACTTGTGAAGAAATTCTTGCCGGCTAACTTTGAGACCTGATCATCGATGTTGGGCAACGGGTACCTATCTTTGACTGTAATGGCGTTAAGCGCCCGAAAGTCGACACAGAGCCGGCTGTCGCCGTTCCTTTTCTTTACAAGGATAACTGGGGAAGCGAAACATGACTCGGACTCTCGGATTATACCTGCGTCTAATAACTCGGAGACTTTGGACCTAACTATATCCTGCTCACTATGAGATAAACGGTAAGGTTGGTGGTATATAGGCTGTTCACTTGTTAATGTTATTCTCATTTGTAATAAATCTGTACATCCCAAGTCTTGTGTTTTATTTGCAAAACAGTCACTGTAATTTGTCAATAAAGTTATTAAACTATCGTGATCTTTTTTACTTAATTTACCCGACCTGATATCGTCTATGTTTACTCCCCCAATAGTGCTTGCATTGGCTAGGCTTGTTTGTAATAGAGATGCAATAGGACGGCTATAGTTATTATTGACTTTGGCTGCGGAAGTCGATGGCAAAGTGTGATTTTGTAGACCAACCTGAATATCCGGTAGTGGCGAAGTGATGCAGCTGTCGGCTCTGGTCAGTACTTCGCCAGGCTCCCAGATGATGTTTTGAGCGCCATTGTTGATGATCTTGATATATCCGACGGGGCCTCGTAGCAGGGTGGCAGGAATCGAGTAGGTTACACCTAGCAGCTCATAATGTTGTGGCGCAGCGACGACATCGTTGTCTTCATCATTGTCCAGCACGCTAACTTTGATGATGGAATTTCCGGGCAGTAGGCACTCTTTTTCTGCAGTGACGACCTTGAAGCGAGTGCGCTCTTCAATTACATCCATGTGTCTTGTAAAGTCGATATCTTGTTTGAGGGTGGCTCTTCCTCCGCTGACCACCAAAGTCATACCGTCGCTATTGATAATCGGCTGCCCAACTAACAGATTTATGTTCCCCATCTCCACGTTTGTTAAATGAGCCACGCAGGGGATAAGTATGCCGTCGATTTCCAGCTGGAAAGTTACTTTCCCGCGGCTGGGTAAATGTTCTCCAGAGAATCCTTTGAGGACGGTGTTAGACGGGATGATTTCGAGATCCAGCAGTTTTGATACGTGAGTGGAGAGCACGTTGACTTGACTGCCGGTGTCAATGTAAGATTTAACGTATATGCCATTGATTTTTACCGTTTTTTCGTAAATCTCGTTGTAGTTTTGTAGAAGCTTGATTTCTTTGACTTTATCATCGCCTTGTGTCACTTGTTTTGGGGCGTTTACGCAGCGGGTAGCAATGTGGCCTTGCTTACCACATTTGAAGCACGTTCGAGAATCTGGATATGGGCAACTACGCAGAATGTGGCCAGTTTTTTTACAGCGTGGACACGGGTCGACGTCCGGGTTGATAGGAGTATATTTTTTATCGTTTCCCTGTCGATTGCTGGCATCTTTATTTGGCGCACGTGTTCCGCTTGACGTTGATGGAGGTTGGTAATCATCCAGTGCACAAAGAAAGCCTTCATATAATTCTTCAGGTCGCTCGCACTGGTAAGCTCTCGCATTCGCTTGGAGTGATGGAGGTAGGCCGCGAATGATGCACGAAACTGTCGCATTGTCGGACAACTTACACCGGAAGCACATGGCCACTTTGTCCTGGTAGTATTTCGTCATTGATTCTGTAGCTTGTTTCTTCCTGTTCATCATCTCTTCTAACATGTTCCCGAAATCACGATGTCTGGGGAACGCACGCATCAACATCTGCTTCCAATCTTCCCAGGAATAATCGTATTCATCAAGCCGATTATACCATCTTCTAGCTTGGCCTCTTAACCTGTCTTGCAGGTAAAATGACTTCGTAGTTTCGCTCCAGCCATGAATCTCGCCCAGTTGATCGATCTTTTTGAGCCAAGCTGACGCAGTAGTGCATTCTTCACTGTCGGGGTCAAACTCTGGTATCAGTGAGGCCGCGCGGAGTTCTTTTCTTGTGGTGTTGGAGGGTATCTCATCGTTTAACTCACGCATGGCTTTTTGTACCTCAGTTTGTAAAAGTCTTCTAAGGATTTTCCGGGCTGGAGGCGTGTCCGGTGATGTGACGTCTTCTTCATCGCCGCTCGTTTCGGATGCTTCTTCATATTGGGATTCACGCCTACCTGCCTTGCGCCCTACCCTTGCCGCATCAGTGTGAATACGCTTCATAGCTTTCTCTATTTATCCCACTTCTGAGATGTAACAGAAGGGCATAAATAAAAAAGGCAGACTGTATAATCACACTGATTTAATATTATTTAAATACAATCGGACAGAGTCTTATCTTAATGGTGTAATCGCAGCAACAAGAGAACGAAAATGTGCTCGCAGAGCCTTATATAGCTTTTCCCCCACCGGGGGCATCTGGTAGTTATGGCGGTGGCTTGGCTTGGCTGGGATTGGCTGGCGTGAGTGGCGCGCTGTCATCGGCTGAGGCAGTGTGGCGTAACACTAGTAACACAAACCGTCGAATAACTTTTCCGTGCACATGTGCACAGAAACGTGCTTTAATTTAGTCTGTGGTCCTACTTGGTCTGTGGAAAGGTGGTGGAAATGGAACGTCAAGTCACCACAATGTATAGTCTCAAGTAACACAAACCGTCGAATAACTTTTCCGTGCACATGTGCACAGAAACGTGCTTTAATTTAGTCTGTGGTCCTACTTGGTCTGTGGAAAGGTGGTGGAAATGGAACTTAGACAAAGAAAAGTATAGACGGCGGGTAGCTCCATTTCATTTCCACAAGAAAGGGATAAAGTATTGAGTTATTATAAGTAACAGAAAAGGATAAAGCTATACTATTTCCGTCTCTCACTGCGTGCCAGTTTTTTCAAGGCAGCTACTTATGTAGCCTATGTTAGTTAAGTTAGTTTTTTGTCTCATGTGTGGCCTCGCTACCCGATGCTCTATAGCTTTCTTACTCTAAGAAATGGAACGTCAAGTCACCACAATGTATAGTGTCATTCACTCATTCATTACACCGCATTATATTGTAGTCTTTGGTCTCATTCAAAGACTACAATATAATGCGGTGGTCTCATCTCATTCATTACTTTAAATAATATTAAGTTATAATGTTTCATAATTGTATTTAGCTCATTTTTATATCCGTTATAAATACTGATCCTATAGTTATTATGCCTATATCCCGTTATAACTAATTCGAATAATAATATTTTTTGGCTAAATACACAAACAAACCGTGCGAAGCCAAAAAGAAAAAAAAAAAGTCACCACTACAAGTCACTGACAATGACAAGCAAGTGACAAAGCAATGAAATCAAACAAACTGAGGAGGCGGTGGCTGTCCTTGCCTAGGGACACAGTATCGAATAGAAAGTATCGATACTGTACTCATGAGTAGTATCGAAAAAAAAATATCGTACTCATAAAAGTATCGAAACAAAAGTATCGATACTTCAAGGTATCGAGTACTTTTCTTAGTGCCTGATTCGCATAGAGCGTAGGTCAATATCAGTCAGTAAATAACGTCAGTTTAACTTTAGTAGAGCAGGACATGAAAAAACAAATGGTATTGGTACACAAATTTAATACAATAATAGAAAAAGACAACTGTAACTTCAACAATAAAAAAAATAATTCACATCTTGACAAAATATTGCCAAAAATCACTTTTAGTAGGCGGCATTCTTCTAATGACTCAAATATCGATAGACAATATAGTTACACAGCACAGAATAATAGAGAGTACTTTTAGATTACACTTGAATAAATCAAATAATAGTTAAGCAAAATAATGATCAACCGTATTAATATAGTAGAAAAACAAAGCGTGAAACGAATACGATAAAATTAAATGACAACGTTGAAGGAGTGACTGAATGAGTGATGGATTAGTGTAGTTAATGAATGAAGGAAACGGGAAAGAACGATTTCGAGCAAAGATCGATGTAATGTTTTAGAAGGTTTAGAACGAGTGAACTAGATGGCGTTGCCATAACCATAAACATAAGCCGTAAAGATCGCAAGTTTTAAATCGGTAATTTTCAAGATTACCCATTTAAAACTTAATTTCTTATTCGATACGATACCTGCCAAAAAGTACTCATTGAGTAAAAGCATCGAATACAAAGTATCGAGTACAAAAGTATCGGTATCGAATGGAAATGTACTCGATACCACAAAGTATCGATACTTTTTTCGTGTCCCTATCCTTTTTGTAATGACTAACAGTAGGGCAAGGACCTTGCCCTACTGTTAGTCATTTAAAATACAAAACTGGTGTTTTAGAATGCGGTGCTTTGTTCTTACCTTCATCGTTTTTGTCGGTGTCTTAAATTTAATTCTGTGATATTTGCATTCGGATTGTGAAGTAGCAGTTTTATCAATTTAATTCTTGAATATTGGGTTTAATAAGGTCTTGAGGGTCCTCACCACAGAACACTATTACTCCTAGCGGAGTCCTCAACTATTCTTGTAGTCTGTGAGATGGTCGTCTTTTCTTATTTAGCTTAAGTGATTCTAAATGCTTTTTTGGTCAGAGGGCCATCAAGGCTCGCTCCTGTTGAAATTGTGTTTTTGGCTTGTACCAGAGGATTGGTAATGCGTTCCGTCTTTTTTCATCTTAGATTATCTATAGCTGACATTCTGACTGTCGCTGTCGTACACGTTGTTTTATTCTTGATCTGAGGAATAGTCATGATATTTTGCTAGTTTCACCATGCAAAAACTCAAGTTTTATATCACAGTTTAAGGTTATCTGATGTTGGAACAAATCTGCCCATATTTTTTAAAAGTTGTAATGATTGTTTACGGAGTTTTTGTTCTATCTCTTCCGCAAAAGCCAGAACAAAGTTGAAATTGATTATAGTTCTTTCTTTTGGATTTAGGACTGTTTGAAATGGTTTGTTTTGTAGTGTGCAACTAAGGAAACTTTGTATTTCTGACAGTGATGTGGATGAATTTTTCTAAGTAATTTTTTAGTTTCTGTATAGTTTTAGTTGAGTTAGAATTTAATTTTGTTATTTTTATTAATTAATTAAGTAAGGTCATGTGGGGCTATTCCGCCTAAAAAAAGTGACGGGTGAAATTCAAATCATTGCAATTATCCTACAGCAAGCAATAACAACACATGAGTAAATGCATCATAAAAAGCATTTATTTGTTAACACGTTGACTGCCAGCCCGGTCACCGGTGCCCAGACCCTGTCTTGTATCTACAAGCCCTGTTGGTCACCGGTGACCTCAAGACTGACCTGTTTTTGGGCAGAATTATTACACCGGTGGCCACGTTTATCGTACATTTAGTGTAGGCAAGTGAGCGGAGCGGCGCTGTAGACTGTTACTACAGCGTGGTTTCGGCTGTTTATGAAATTGTGAGACATGTGGGACAAAAATGAAGAAAGTAAGAGAAAAAAATTAAACCGTCACAAAAATCAAGGATTTATTTTTATCAATGTGTGAAATATAAGTAAAAAACAAGTAACTAGGTATTCTAAAATACAAATAAAACGAAGCGATGGAACTTATTGAAACAAATTAAACAAAAATATGGTTCATTTGGACATTCTTTACAAAACGTTGCTACTTTCTTTGTTTTATTTTTGGCTGATTTTGAACCGTACATTGCCACACAGTTTTTGTAACATTCTGAACAAAATCGTCTAGTGTTTCTTACGTTACCCTCTTTTTTCTATAATTGATGTTTTCAGTCTTTTTGGTCTATCTGTTCTTTCGGGTTCTGTGGTCTCGTCCTTTCCTGCATCAACTAAATACTCCACTAATTCTCTTCTAAACTGTTCTATACTTTCACTTTTTATTTTATTTTCGTTATACATAACCCATGCATTAACAATACCTGTATTCAATATCAGTTCTATTCGCCAGGTTTTAATTTGGAGTCTACTACCGCTTTCGGCAAACCTTTTCTATTTTTCTTCAAAGTACCCACCAAATGAGTGTCCTTATCAAGTAGTTCAATGGCCAGCTCCAAGCTTGTATACCAAATTGTCAAATCAAATCATTTATTTGCATTAAACAGGTTCAGAGGATGTTTCAATAGTTCGAACAATACACTGTTAATAACCATATGAGGTGTGCAAATATATACAAGAATTTTACAGTTAATTTCGCAATTAAAGTACATTGCCATTGAAAATAAAAACTATCGTTAATACAGATCAGTCAACATAATAAAGAATTAAAAATAATAATGTCATGCAAATGAAATACAGTCCAAAAATTATATCTTATTCATCATCAAAATTATTTATGTTCAATATTATATGAAATTTATAATGAATTATGTCCAATATCTATCTATATATTACATTACATTATTTATATTACATTATTTACTATCCAGACCTTTGCTGTCATTAAAATAACATATTTTTGTCCCCCAAGTAATCTTTGACATCATAATTACATTTATTTATTAAGAATGTTTGTAATTTCTTTTTAATTGTTTTATGTCACCAGGCAATTTATATAAATCAACGATGTCATGCATAAAATACTGGGTGGACCAAAAGTCCGGTAACATTTCAAATGGTTATAAAAAAAAAAAAGAGTTGTGAGAGAAAATATGTTTATTTATTATAAAAGTACAAAAATCAGGGTTTTATTTTTTAAAAATAACGTCGTCGTCGTACCTAGAGCGGAAATTTTCCATCACCGCCCGACAAGTGTTTGGAGAAATGTTCTGAATTTCCTCGCGTATATTTTCTTTTAATTCTTCAATGGACTGAGGGTTGTTATTAAAAACTTTACTTTTGAGGTATCCCCAAAGGAAAAAGTCCATTGGTGACAAATCCAGCTGCGGGGTGGCCAGTTAATGTCACCTCTTTTGGATATGACTTTTTGCCCAAAAATTTCACGAACCGCTGCCATTGAGTCGTTGGAGGTGTGACATGTGGCCCCATCTTGTTGAAACCATGTTCGTTGATGTTGAATATATCGCTGTGTGTTGACGGTAACGGGACGGCTTCTCTGATCCTCGTAAAAATACGGACCAATAATTCCACTGGCTGATAAAGCTGCCCATACAGTAACTTTGGGCGAGTGTAAGGGCTTTTGGTGCTTCAATTGCGGGTTAGCATCACTCCAGTATCTGCAATTTTGCCTGTTCACATGCCCAGTTAAGTGAAAATGTGCCTCGTCTGAGAAAAAGATGTTATTGAAGCTCGTAAACCTCGCAAGCATTTCGTTGGCAAACTGCAGTCTCTGAGTGTAGTCATATGGCCTTAATTGCTGTACAATTTGAATTTTATACGGGTGTAAATGTAAATCCTTGTGAAGAATACGATTTAAAGATGTCCTCGACACATTTAAAACACTAGACCGCTTTCGAGTAGAGAGGCCAGGTTGTTCTCTAACAGATGCTCGTATGCGCTCTATGTTTACGGGCTCTCTCGACGTCTTAGGTCGGCCGGATCGTGGTTGATTTAATGTTGAACCCGTCTTCTCAAACTTCTGTACCCAATTTTTAATTGCACGAGTTGATGGAGCTTGATTTTTATTTTGTATGTTGTACTTTGTACAAACGTTTCGTTGCGCTTCAGTCGCAGAATCGTTGTTGCGATAGTACTCGCGTACGCAAAACGCGCGTTGTGCTCCGCTGAACGACGCCATTGCACTGAATTCCAACTAGCCGCTCTCGCGTTAGGTAACGCCCCGCACCCCCCTATCCCCCGCAATTGGAAGCAGCCCTCGATTCAAACGTTACCGGACTTTTGGTCCACCCTGTACTTTTATTTAATAGTGCCGTTTTACCATAGGGTATTTCTACCTCTAATCTTTTTTTATCTCTTAACTTTCGATAATAGGGTTGGAGGTTGTCTAAATGGGTTGTCCATGACAGTCTGTGGTCAATATAAATTCCCAGGAATCTTATGCTTGTTACCGGTTCTACTCTCTGTCCATTGTAATGACATTAATACAATTTTGTTGAGTTCTTTGGTGAAAGTGCATTGTATTTGTTTTGCCCATATTTATTTTCAGATTATTGTTTATTAACCACTTAATTATTATACTTATTGTTTCATTGATTTTATTTTCGTAGTCGTTTCGTTCGTCACATTGTATTATTACCGTGCTGTCATCTACGAACAGTACCATTGGTTCCTTGATTTGTCTGGGGAGGTCATTGATATACACTAGAAAGAGTAGGGGGCCTAAAACACTACCTTGTGGAACTCCTAGTTTTATGGTTCTAGTGTGGGATCTAAATGTCATCTCATACCGCGTTTTGTGGCATATTCTAGTAACTTCTGTAATTTGTTTTCGCTCATTCAGATATGAAATGAGGTCGAGTGCTGTACCTCTTATGCCGCACATATTTAATTTTTGGAGCAGTATGCTATGGTCAACACAATCAAAAGCTTTACTCATGTCCATGAATATAGCACATATTGGATTTCTACTGTCCATACTAGTCAATACCCTGTTTACAAGTTCATATATTGCAGCGTTTATAGATTTACCCTTGCGAAATCCTTTTTGTTCGCTAACCAGGATATTATATTTTTCTAAAAAGCTGTATAGACGAGTATGTATAACTTTTTCAAATAGTTTAGAGAAGAAAGGGATCAAAGCTATAGGTCTATAGTTTCCCATATCTTGTTTGTTCCCTTTTTTGTGGAGAGGAATAACAACAGATGTTTTGAGTTTTTCGGGGTAAATTCCAGCTGAAATGCATAAGTTTATGATGTAGCTTAGATGATCAGCAATTGAATGCGACACGTGTTTTATTACTTTGGTACATATACCATCATAACCCTCGCTTTGGGTGTTTTTAAGCTGTCTAATTTCTCTATCTATCTCCATTGGGGTTGTGGGGGTAAGAAAAATTGAATTTTTAAGTTATTGTTAATATTTTGATTTGGGGGTGCTTTACTATCACATTTATTTGTTTGCATTGATTTTGCAATTTGGTCGATAAAAAAGTCATTAAAGCTATTCGCAATCGATGTTGGATCTGTAATGTTCGTATTATCTCTCAATATTTCACTGAATGGTTCTCTGGGATATTTAAATTTAGAGTTATTTATAATTGACCATGTTGCTTTTGATTTATTTTGTGTTGTGTTTGTGATGGGTATTTTGTGCCTTCTGTGTTAAACGTATAATGTTTTTAAATTTAGCAGCGTATTGAGTAAATATATGTTTGTTTGTTTTTGTCCTGTGTGTCATATATTGCCACAGTAATTTTCTTTTTATTTTGCTGCATGTTTTGATGCCTTTTGAAACCCATTTAGTTTTTTTTGTGTAATGTTTTTGTTATGATTTTGTAGGGAAAGCACAAGTTGTAAAAACTTAGGAATAGTTCCAAAAAACAATCGTAAGCTTCGTTGGGGTCATTTGTGAGATAAATGTCAGAGAATGTCAAGTTATTCATGCAGTTTTTAAATTTTGTCAAATTTTCTTGACTATAGTCGCGTCTTTTAATACGCCAAGACTTTATTGCACAGGTTTTTTTAACTGGAAAATGCAGTAATTGGGCAGTATGATCCGATAATCCGAATTCCATTATCTCACTTTTGCATTTACGAGTATTGTGAGCAAAGTTGTCGATACAAGTGCCACTAATGAGTCTAGTAGGAACTTTAATTTCTAGTTTTAAATTATGGCTTTCCAGAATATATTCAAAATCTAGGACTTGTCGGTTTCTTTTTAATGTATTGATATTAAAATCCTCGCAATTTACTTATTAGTTTTGTCGCAGATTTGGCGTAACAACTTATCTAGATTATTAATTACAAAACGTAGTCATACATGAGTTGGGTACTCTATACATACAAATAATTATCAACTTATGTTCCGTTAGTTCTATTGCACTATATTCTATGATTCCTTTAATCGAAAATGTATTATTTAGTACTATGTATGGATGACCTATTCTGGTAAATATACAGGCACCTCCCCTATTCACGACTCTCGAAAAACTTGTTGCTAGGCGAAAATTGGGTAAATTAATTGTAGCCTCCTGTTCTGGTGTCATAAAATGTTCAGTGCTACATATTACGTCAATAGGTATATTCTTTATGTCTAACTCTTCTAAATGTACCGTCAGAATGTCAGATTTGTTAATCAGGCCTGCTATATTCTGATGTAAAATGTGTATACTATTATAAAAGAAAAAACTGTGAGTTATGCTCATTTGCGTTATTTTTCACGTAAGGAAATAACTGCAAGTCAATTTTAATCCTATCCATTATACTTTTAAGTATAAAATTTATTCCACCTTTATTTAGTTTTCCTGATGTCTTTGAGAACGTTTCGAATTTAGATTCTAGGTTATTATTAGTGTCGAAAAAGTATGCGTACTTATGATGTTCAAGGTCCATGTAAAGTAGGTTATTAAAGATCTCAACTTTAAAGTTATATATAGGGGTCCCTCGTATGTAAGTAGGTGTACATAAAATGATATTTGTGTGGGTCATTTGTCTCAAGCTTTCATTAATTACCTTCACGAGATCGATGAAGTTATTGTTAGTTTTAATTTCTGTTTCGCCTAATAAAATTATGCAGTAATCATTTACATCGAAATCCTCTAGTTTTAATTGTATGTTAGCTAATAGATGTTTTATTTTTGAGTTGGGCATTAAATAACTGAGATATTAAAAGTCTTTAGAAAAATGTTCTTCAATCGATTGCAATATGCCTCTTTGTGTACTATTACTTAATACGCACAGTTTTCTTTGTTTGGTTTCGTCGTGAACGCTAGGTCTCTTAGTTTTCTTCTTTTTCAGTTCAGTAAATTTTATATCGCTGGATGCTGTATCCTGTTCTGGCATCTGATTTTTAGAGGTCTGTGTGTCATCATTGGTTATCTGTGCCTTTTCTAGATTATTGATCATCATTGAGCACGTATTATTTATTACCCATTGGTGAGCTACCTTCGTTTTGTACTGTCTCTTCCGAAATCACCAACTGTATGCTTGTTTTTCTTCAATAGGTCGCTGTAGGCATTTTTCAGGTGTCATAAACTGCAAGCGAGCCACCTGTCTGTTACTATCATGTATTTTATTTCTTTTGTTTTTCCTGTTCGAAGTTTTAGGTGAGTGTTCAATAAAGTCTAGTTTTTTGTATAGGTTTATGGTTTTTTGGCATTTAGCTAACTCATGTTTTAGGTTTATATTTTCTTCGTTTAATATGTCGATTTCGTTATTAGCGGAGTGCAGTTCACATGTTAGTTGATTTATTTGCTCTTGAAGGACTTCACAGCATGGGCGATTTCCACCTGGGGATGTGCTAGGCAAACTTGTCATGGTTGATTCAAATATGTGAGAGTTAGATAAATCATTCAAAGTCAAAGATTTATTTGCATACTAAGTGTACATTTTGGTGTTGTTTACAAATGCAGGTACTTACAACTTAGCGGCCTTTTCCAGGCATCGCAAACTTGAGGGCTAACTAGCAAACATTTAAACTATAACGACACAATGAAATTCATAATTACCTTCCATCATTAAGTAGGATTAAGTCTAATTATTTAAGTCATAACATTTTGACGCATGCACATTCTTATAATTAATTACTCTAATTGTGTATAATGTCTGTGAGCGAGGCTATGTGTGTCTGTATTTTTTAGTTAGTCATTCAAGTATGTCTGGTATTTAGGTATTTGTTTATTTAATTTTTCGCTATTCAATTATTTAAGTATGTCTGTATTATTTCATTATTTAGCTATTCAATTATTTCATTATTCAATTATTATTATTTTTAGATTTTAATTAAATATGTAAGTAATTGTTTCTGATTCAAAAATTCTTCAGTTGAGTAGTAGCAGTTTTTCAAAAGAAATGTTTTCAATTTATTGTTAAACGGAGTGAGTCTGGTTTCATTTTTTATCTCCTGAGGCAGCTTGTGGTATATTCTTATTGCCATGTGTACCATCAAGACTTAAAATAATACATCAGAGCCCACAGGCTCTGATGTAGTATTTTAAGTCTTGATGGTGGTTGGTATAAGTTATGTTTGTGTCGGGTGTTATAAGTGTGTATGTCCTTTACTTTAGTGAATGTGTGTATGTTTTTGAATACGTAGAGACATATATCGTGTATATATATACATGGAAGCGTGAGTAATTTATATTTAAGGAAATAGGGTTTACAGCTTTGTCTATTGTTTATTTGGGCTAAGATTCTAACACATTTCTTTTGTAAAATAAATAGCTTCTGTATGTTTACGATGTTTCCCCACAACATAATACCATAGCTTAGCCACGAATAGGCATAAGCGTAGTATGCTGATAGTGCGGTTTTTGTGTTCGTGCTATGTTTTAATTGGAATAGTGCGTAGGTGAATTTTGATAATTAAGTTGCTAGTTCTTCTATGTGACATTTCCAATTTAGGTGTGTATCTATATTTATGCCTAGTAATTTAAAAGTATCTACCGTTTCTATAGATGCATTTTGAAATGTGATATACATTTAGATGGGACATTTTTTATATGATCTAAACTGCATAATTTTTGTTTTATTCAAGTTGATTTCTAGGTTGTGGTCTTGAAGCCAATGTGTTACTATTTTTAAAGTGTCGTCCACGATGTGTTGGGGATTTTCAGAATTTTCGCACTTTATAAGTAGTGATATGTCGTCTGCAAATAGTATGGGTAAAATCTGGTTTCTGTTTAGGGATTTTGGTAGGTCATTTATGTATATTAAGAATAATATGCATCCTACCACACTTCCCTGGGGGATTGAACAGGTTAGGTTAGGTTAGGCTCTCGCAGGTCTCGGTCTAGATCTTATTGTTTCTACGTGATGGTTGGTGGTATTGTAATATTCTATTTGTACTAATTGTTTACGGTTTTGTAGGTAAGATTTGAACCACTGGTAGGCAGGTCCTCGTATTCCAGAGCCATATTATTTTGTCAGAAGGATATCGTAGGAAACTTTATCATAGGCTATCGTCATGTCTAATAGTACTCCTAAAGCTAGTTTTTTATCTTCATTTTAGAAAGGTCGATTAACGAGCTTGTTCTATGTGGTTTATTACGATAAGTTATGTTATTGTCATCGCAGTCCATTTTTCTGTAGTATTTTTTTTTTCTTCGTGTAATGAATCGCAGTCTCAAAAGGCTGGTATCCAAGTCTCAAAACTAAAAACGACTACTCCGCAGCTCAAGGTCATGTCATTCCTGTCTATATCATTCGCATGGACGTATTATACTAACAGGACTGAGCACTGATAGATAAAAAGCGAGCCGAGCGAGACGTATCGTACGGAGTTAGGGTGACCATAATATTTGTTTCGAAGGACCAATTTCATATAATCTTGAAATATAGGTGAACGCCAAATATTGACAGCAAAGTAAAATAAGTCTCAAGGAGGTACTGTATTAGGTCTAGGAAGACAGCTGATGACGAGAAAATAAAAAAAAAACAATTTGTACTAGTTTGAAATACTTTATTATAAAAATAAAAATACTTTATTTTATATAATCCTGGAGGGAGAATTGGAGGGAAAGTATTTTTGGGGGGATACGTGGAGGTAAAAACTAGGCTTGCAAATCGTAACGTCGTGATTACAAGATTTAAGTAGAGTGATTGGGCCTCCAATTTGACTCTAAATCGGATCCAATCATCCTAACAGCGATTACACCTTCCGATTTCCTAAATTGACTTCCTAAATCGTTTCCGATTTAGGATAGTGTAATCGCCCCTTTACGCTTAAAGATGACTAAATAAAATGGTCTTATGTAGTTTCTGTCGTAGGCCAATCTTATTACCCAATTTTCTCAATGAATTTGATTTTGCATGATGGAACATTCTTAAATTCAAATATGAATTAGCTAATGACTTTACCAACTGTAATTCATGAGGTTCATCAACCATTATGCATTCAACAGGATGCGGTGGATTAAACAAATCATTTAGTTTAGTAAGAAAAATTTGCTTTATCATCATCAAAATCTGGTTTTTGCTAGTATTTTGGAATGAAGTACGATTAAAAATATTTCTGAAATGAACAGTTTTTCGCTGCACTTTATAACTTGGAATGCAAACTTGGATACATATTTTAATCCACCGTGGTGAATGAATGCAGTAAATGACGAAAACTTGGTAATATCAATAAAATAAAGTGTGGTCAGAATTATGTTTAGTAGTTATTAAAGCGTTGCGACAGTACTGACATGAAATTTTATTTAAGTGTCTAAACACACTATGCCGAAGTTACGCGACCGAAGTTCGGCATGATTACGCCTGCAATGCTATTTGAATTACTGACGACACATTATGCCGAAATTACGTTGCGTTAAATAGCATTGAAATAGCATTGCGGGCGTAATCTTGCCGAACTTCGGTCGCGTAACTTCGGCATAGTGTGTTTAGACACTAACAGTTTGTTAACAAAATGTCCGGCTATGTAATATAAAACGTTCACTTTATAGTCAGAAATGTTTGTCGAATTCATGTTAGATAACAGTGTTTCTATGTGGTGATCTTGGTTTTGAGAGTCAGAAACAGAAGTTTCAAAGGTTAATCGTTTTTTTTGTACGGAATTCCAAAATTGAGGAAAGTTGAAAGTCATCGTCAGTACAGTTACCATTCATACTGGGTTTGATGCTATTGCGATAGAGCAGCTTACGCAAAAGCGTACCTAAACTGTAAGACGTTAGGATTGTTATTTCCGCCACCTTGCAGACGTATACACGAAAAAAACATTTCTAAATGATCCTGTGAAAATTTGTAGGGTAGAAAATAGTGTAAATTGTTGTCTAAAAGTTCCGTAGCCAAATTGATAGTACTATATGTATTTACAATAAATCCGAAGGCTGCCATTTTCCGTCGATGAGTAAGAATATTTTGATTGCCAACGTTTAAATTTGCTAAATATTCTCGACTTTCAGTTAAAATTTTCATCCAATAATCTTTATTACTAAGTCGCAATGGCGCTTTAAACCCTTTACCTAAAGGAGATTTGGCATTTAATACGTCAAAAAGTCTATCAACAATTCTAATGTATTCTGTTGTAGCTTCACTGTCCTTAAACTTGTCGTTACCACTTATTCTCAGGAAATCAATAGCATTAGCTACCGAAGAACTCAACGTCTGAGCTGCTAGTCTAACCATTCATTTTTTTTCCAAAGAAGTTAATATGAGTAGCATTTATTTTGTTTGCAAGTTTTAATCCTTCTTCTTCTTGTAAGTTGTGCAGTTTCGTAACAAAATTAAAATCAATCCGACCCTTTGGAGAACTCAAATTTGCTTCAGCAAAAACATTCCTACTTAATTTGAGCATGTGAGCCGGATCCAAAATGCAGTAAATTTTACAATCTTTATTCGGATGTTTGAAATACGTAACCATGTTCGGGTATTTAAAATTACAACCTAAATTTTCATAGGTGGAAACATTAGCAGCAGTACCATCACAAGTTAGGCTTTTTACAGTAATACCAATATCAAATAACATGCGAATCGCTGTCGTTATTATCTGTGCTTGTACAGGAGCTGATATTTTATCTATTGCAAAATAGGCTATGGGACATTTAAATTTGCGTTGAAATGACACGATCTGCAGAACAAGCACTTGCAAGTTCTTCAGGATCGTGTAGGGCAATGCCGGCTAAGTCAACATAACCCCACTTTTTATCCTTAAAGGAGACGGGCGAAAGTTCATAGAAAGTTGGGCCTGATGTTACAGTAACGATTATTGCATTATTTTATGGCTTAGGTTTAAGCAATCACCAGATATAAAGAAATATAACGCCCAAAAAATCGTAAGTACTTACCAGAATTTAATCCCCATTTTAATACTCAATACTCAATTCTTTATTGCATTCCATATGTATGACATAGATGGTATTACAAGTAAATGATCAATATGGACCCTGTCGGGCACAGCAAAAATTAGGAGAGAGGAAGAGGGCTAAGTAGCAATTCAATATTATTATAAATTGCTTATTAATGTAGATATTAATATAGGTATTTTCAAACAATGTTTACAGTGCAAAGTGATATGTTTTTATGAAAAAATACTTTATTATTATTATTAATTATTAGATATGCATAATTAGGTGTATAAATATTTATGTTTATATATTATTAGGTTTGTGTATATAGGTATAGTATATTAGTTATTTTATGTAAGTATTACGTAGAAGTAAATTAGGTAATTATTATGATTTTTTTTTTTTATATATATTTACATTATTATTACCTACTGTTATAATTTATGTATTCATATTTTCATATATTTATATATTTCATATATTTCATTTTTATTATTCATATATTTCATTTTGTTTGGTGTATGAGAGAGAAAGTAATTTTATTATGCAATCGATTTGTCATCTAAAAACTCCTTTACTGAGTAGTATGACTTGGATTCCAGAAATTGTTTTAATTTATTGATAAATATATTTGTTTTGTTTACTTCTCTAATGACATTTGGCAATTTATTATAAATTTTTATGGACATAACTAAAGGGCTGGTTGAGTGCATTTTGAGTCGGGATTGAGGTTTGTTTATTTTGTTTTTGTTGTGTCGAAAAGTGTATCTTTTTTGTGTTTCTTCGCAAGTGGTGTAAAGATCTGGGTGTTTTCTGACAAATTTACATAATTCTAAGATATATAAACAGGGAAGTGTGAGTATTTTGTGTTTTTGGAAGTGTGGTTTGCAGCTATCTGTTTGTTCTATATTAGTTATTATTCGAATTAACTTCTTTTGTAAAATAAATATTGTTTGTGAATCTGTAGTGTTACCCCACACACAGCATGACACCGTAGCTGAGCCATGCTTGGGCGTATGCATAATAAGTGATAAGTGCAGTTTGCAGGTTGGTAGTTTTTTTAATTTCGCGTAAGGCATATGAAAATTTTGATAGTTTTGCTCTTATTTTCTTTATATGGGATTTCCAATTTATGTGGGTATCAATAGACAAACCGAGGAGAATAAATTCATTTACTTGTTCCAATTTTATATTATTAAAAGTGAAATTTAATTTTAATGGGGATTTTTGATGGGGATGAAAAGTAATTAATTTTGTTTTGGTGAAGTTAATTTCTAGATTATGGTTATCCATCCAGTTTACAGCTGTAGAAAGAAGGGAGTTTAATTTGGCGTTTATATTGTCATTGTTCTGGCATGAGGTTAGCAAAGAGATATCGTCCGCAAATAGAACACAAGGTCCGTTTATAATTTTAGGAAGGTCATTTATGTATATAAGAAACAAAAGGCAGCCTACTACACTCCCTTGGGGAATTGACGCGTTTACTGCTTTACTGTCGGATCTTATTTTAATTATTTCATTTGTGTTGTTATCGAAATATTCAATTTCTACTAGTTGTACCCTATCCTTTAGGTATGATGCAAACCATTCGTGAGCTTTTCCTCGTATTCCTATCCCATGTAACTTGTCTAATAGTATTTTAAATTGCACCTTATCATAGGCTTTGGACATATCGAGCAGCATACCTATGGCGTAGTTTTTATTATTAATAATAGTTAGAGCCTCTTGTACGTATTTGTAGACTGCTAACGTTGTAGACCTATTTTTACGGAAACCGTTTTGGCAGTCGTCAAGTATATTATATTTTTCACAAAAAGAGTACACACGGTCACACATAGCCTTTTCAAAGATTTTAGACGCACCCACTGCGTCTAAAATCTTTGAAAAGGCTAATTTTATATTAATTTTTTCGTTTTTTATTGATTTATTAGTTCTTTCGTTTATTATATTCCACATAGTTTTTACTTTATTTGTTGCCATTTTTATTTTATTTATATATTGTAATTTTTTTGCTGTCACTACAGATTGCTTCAGGGTTTTTTCGTATTTTTTATAATATTTTGATAATATGGGATTGTTTGTTTTAGTGGTAAGTATTTTAAGTAATCTTTTGTTTTTGCAGGATAATTTAATACCCTTGGTTAGCCAGTACTTCTTGTAAAACGTTTTTATTTTTATTTGCTGTAGCGGAATACACTCATTTAAAATTTTATTTAATGTATTATTAAATGCAATATAGTTTTCATCTATATTTTTATTTAATTGTATTATTTCATTCCAATTTTGATTTTTTAATTCAGATTTAAAGTTTTCCACATTCTTAGTATTATATAATCTTTTTTTCGCGAACCAGTTTGTTTTTTTATTGCGGTCGCTCGGTAGTTTCATGTGAAAGATGGTTGCACAGTGGTCCGAGAAACCTAATTCTTCTACGGTGGTATAAGTATGTATATAATTAAAATTTGTAAAAATTAGGTCTAAGCATGTTGAGGTAGTTTGTGAGATACGTGTAGGGACTTTGATATGTTGTATGAATTTATGTTCCAACATTAGATCTAAGAACAAGTTAGTTTTTAAACAGCTGTCTAAGATATTAATATTAAAATCTCCTCCTATTATCACGTTATGTCTTAAATATTTATTATTAATATAATACATCATTTCTTTTAACTGGCGAGTAAATATTTCCTCCTCTCTTCTATTCCAATAAATTGTAACTATAACTAAATTCTCATTAGGTAATTCTATTGCACATAATTCTATACAATACTCAACAGACATATTAACAATATCACACATTTCTTTGTACTCGAAATGGCTTTGTAACAAGATACAGACGCCGCCGCCTCCTCGAGTACGGCGACAGTAGGATGCTGCAATTTTGTAGCCGCTAAAATGTAAGTTACTCAATTTTTCTGGTGACAGCCAAGTCTCACATAGGCATATAGCGTTATACATTGTTTTTTCATGGATGAAGGCTTCTAGTAGATGTTGTTTGTTATAGATGCTTTGTATATTTTGATATTAAACTTTAAATTGTGGTTCTGTGGTTTCGAAAAGTATTATTTTTAGTACATTCGTTAAAAGTAGGTTTGTAATGTTGTGTAGTTAGGGTTTTTTCGTCGTTGTGTATTTGTTCGTTAGACTTAGTGCTTCTACGGTGTGTCGTCACTCCGGTCACCTCTTCTCTATTTAATATCCGTTTTCCATCTATAAATAAGTTGTTATTTCGTATTACTGCATAATGTCCAATTTTACGTGCTCTAAGCATTTCCTCACGCATTAATTTTCTCTCTTTTCGTGCATTTTCATTTAGAAATTCGGACACATGTATGCTAGTTCCTTGAAAAAAGTGACTGTTCTCAATTATGTATCTAGCCATTTTCTTGCTTAGAAGCTCAATAACTAGGGGTCTGTTTTGTGGTAAATCTTGCTATACGATTTGTTTCTTCTATGTATTCGCTTAGGTCTACATGTAGAATTTCATAAAACATTTCAATCAATCTGCTGTGTAATTCATAGTCAGACTCATTGTAGTATTCGGAGAAGCCGTAGATTACTATTTTCTTGGGGTAGTTTTCAGTATCTTTAATTTCTGAAGTTTGCGATAGATGCTTCATATTTTTTATTTCGTTTTTCATGGTTTCATTTTCTTTGCTCAACTTTTCAATTTTTTTGTTTATTTCTTCTATTTCATAAGTTGTTTTATCGTTTTGTTTATATAAGAAGTCGGTTTTTCCTTCAATATCCTCTTTGAGCTTGGTAATTGCTTTATTTATTTCCATTTCAATTGTATTTTGTAGTTCAGATATTATAAATTTATTATTTTCTTTTAAGCGCTGTATTATAATTTCGCTCAAATTTTGTAGTGAAAAAGCAGCTTGTATACCCGCGTTTATATTAATATCCGAATCTTCTTGGTGCATAGTATCACCGAGAAAGGACGAGTCTTCTGATATTGTGCCATCATTTTTAAGATTTGTAGTCTTCTTTCTGATGGTAATATTATTATTGGTAGTATTTTCTAAGGGGGAGTTAGACAGATTGGTTCTTTTATACTCAGATCGAATAGGAGTGTCTATATTGCCGGTTTTTGGAGCCTTGCAGCGGCATGCCTGACATTGCCATGATTTTTTATGCTCTGGCGTCATGCTCTTGAAGAGATCAATTGTCGTGTTCGCACATTGTAGATCATATACATCTCTACAAAAATAACAGACAAGCATTTCCATGTCTGGTGGGTTTTGTTGACATCCTGCACACACAATCGTAGATGACATCTGGAGATATTTATAATAGCGCCCTCTATTGTGTAATATGTGTAACAGCTTCGAAAATCAATAAGTAGCTGGACGGTGATAGCTGTCAATATTACGATAGTGCTTTCGCTATTTGACGCTAGTTGGAGCTGTTAGGAATGCAGAGTGATTTGCACTTTTAATTGTTTTTCAATATTTATCCACTTAGTTATTCAATATCTGTTTCTCACCTTTTTGGGATGCTTTGCAATTTATTTCCTTTACAATTCACAGGAGTTATCACTTCACTTTAACTATTTTTTCCAGTGAGTAGGTACCTACGTAGTGATTTTGGTCGTTAACGTTGACACAGTTTTTAATTTGAATATTACTTCACTTTTCTTCTTAGATTTTTATAAACTATAACTTCTGAGACTGTTGGTTTGTTAATTTTCCACTTTCAATTACTTTTTGCTTAGATAAAAGCACTGTATCTATTTTTGGGTAAAAAAAAATACTCAGAGCTACTGTTTACTTGAGCACTGCAGCGCCCTCTCTCCTAATATGAAATTATCACCAATAAACGTAAAGTCTGATATCCTAAAAAAGGCAAGTATCTTCAGGATAATCGCTGAGCTACCCAAAAAGGTCACGCATGCACCAAATATGTACTCGAATTTTATTTAAAAATTTCATCCAAATATGTTACACAATTTTATCCTAATAAAGTAAATTAATATACAAAAATAGAGTTGGGTTAATACCGATATTTCTACGTATTAGCTAATATGAATATATTCGTCTAGTAATATTATAATACCTAAACTAATATTTGAGATCAGTGATATTCAACTACGAGTAAGACCTAATAATACTTACATATTACTGCCGTATTAAATATTAGTGTTTAATAGACTGTATCATCTTGGTATTTATTATTGCTAGGTGGATTATGAATGTTAAATTGTTTTAGCTGATAATACGTATGACTGCCGTATTAAATATTAGTGTTCAATAGACTGTATCATCTAGGTATTTATTATTGCTAGGTGGATTATGAATTTATGAATGTTAAATTGTTTTAGCTGTTAGGGACTAATGAAGTAATGAGTATAAATAATACAACATTTAACATATCGAGTCGTGGTGTGGGAACGGAATAAATAACAAAACACTCAAAAAATTTTACTTTTTATTTGTGTTTAAAAACATCAATTTTTTTACTTTGTCTGATGATAGCCGAGTACGTCGGTCGGAAATCAACTCTCCAGATTTTGAAAAAATCCTCTCACAAGGCACTGAAGTCGCCAGTACGCAACAGTATTTTTTGAATAATTTGCTGAGGTTCGGATACAAAAAATAATGTTTACGCCACCAATCATTCGGGCTCGCGTTTCTGGGTAACATTTTATCGTTTAGATATCTTTGAACCTCAGCAATTGCAATGGCAAGTGGTGATTCTAGTGTATGGACGTCTTGGACGTCGATATCTGCCCAAATATCAGTATAATTGTACGGCTTGCTAGCATTTTCAGAACTTCTGGCATCATATGTAGTAGTTGGTGCTGTTGCCAGTACCGTTGGTGTTGAAGATGTCACTGTAGCCCATTCTTTATTTATTTCAATGACAGCCATTTCGATAACCTTCTTCTTAACTGCTTCGGCGGCCAGTTTGTCCAAAAAAAATGCTGTTTTAAAACGTGGATCAAGGAATGTAGCTACGCTAAATGTGCCGCTCATTTCTATATTATTCAGTCTTGTCATTATACCTCTTAATATTCTATTACACACGTCTTTACAACTGGAATGTAGCGTTGCATCATGGGAAATTTTATCAGAATAAACATTGAGTAATAATCTATTGAAAATTATGACAAGACTGCCTGTGAGGTATTTTTCTCCACTAATCTGTACCGTAACCTGTTCTAATGGTTTTAAAACCGTGCATAAATCTTGACACAATTTCCATTCATCAGCAGTTATATTTTCAAGGCAAGCACTGCTTGATGAGTCTAAAATCGCCAGTGTACTTGTTACTGCTTCCTTCAGTAACAACGCTCTCTCCAACATATAAAAGGTAGAGTTCCATCTAGTTGCGACATCTATTATCATTTTTTTTGGTTGGGTTACGTTATTGTTGATTTGATATTTCAATAGTTTCTCTACAGCTGTGTTACTCCGTCTGAAGTGACTCACGATGGCTCTTAACTTAACTAAAAAATGTTCAACCTCCGGTAAAATTAGGCTATTTTTAGCTATTAAGTTGATGGTGTGAGCAAAGCAACCAAAATTTTTTAACTGAAGCTCTTTAATACAGTTTTGGACGTTGGGAGCGTTGTCAGATACAACTAGTTTAACTTTTTTCGTCAAATTCCAATCATGTATTATCTCATTCAACTCTATACTCAAATTAACAGCTGTATGCGGCCCAGCTAAAATACGACATTGTAAAAGAGCCGTTTCTAAATTAAAATCATCATTGATGTAATGCGCTGTCGCTGCTAAATAGCCCTCTTGTGCCCGCGATGTCCAGCAATCTATTGTAATGCACGCAGAATCAACATTACTCAGATTTTCTTTAACTTTGTTAACGCAGCTGTAATATTCTGCATCTAATAGTGTATTAGATAAGTGCTTTCGACTCGGCAGTTGGTAAGCGGGATTTAATTTTGCCACAAAGTTCTTAAAAGCATCATCCTCAACTATGGAAAAAGGAAGAAAACTTTTAGAAAATAGGTCCATTAGCGCGTCGTCTATTTCTTTTCTTTGTTTTGTAGATAACTTTTTCGTATTACTGAACATTCTTATAGTTGATTGTATTGCATTAGGTGGTCGAGGACATGATGGCGTTTGTGTACTTGGGGCACTTTCAGAATGAACAGAGTGTGAAGATGATGCAGAAGGCGTCACGTCATCTGTGGATGTACTGGCTTGCGGAACGTAAGCGCCATCGTTGAATTCAACCGCTGTCGCTGTAGAAGCCGTAGAAGTTGGCGGCCTGACTTCCTGTTCCGATCTTGTAGTTTTGTTCGGCGTAATAATTATTAAATGTTTAGTTTTTAAATGTTTATTTAAATTAGATACAGTTGCCTTAAAACTTATTTTCGATTGGCAAACCGTACATTTTGCAATCTTATTTTCTTCCGAATCTACTATGAAGTAATTCCACACTCCACTTACCCGAGCGCGTTTCATTTTTAAATTACTTATTTTAATATGTAATCTAATTTGTTAAGAGTTGCACACACACTGCACTGTGCACTGCACTTAAAGTCAGAATAGTTACATAAACTAATCCCGATCCGCAAAACTAACGTAGGTAAGTTCGTAAAACGAATAGGTACACAGAAAAGTAAACAAAGCTCAACAGTCAAATTAGTGTTTAAATCAAAGTGGGATCAAATGAACATTGAACCTTTTATTATTTGAAAGTGTTTAGAACTTAAGTACCTATCAAAATAAATATAACGTAATATTTGCTTGATAGGTTGATACTTACCGAATTATTTTCTGTCCGATTTTAAAAGATACCCAAAAAATATTGAGATTATAGAACTCAGACTTCTAAATCATTCACATCCTGTCCATATATCTTGTTAAAATACAAAAAAAAACAGTAGCAAAAGAGAAATCATTGCTCTAATGCTCAATATTTATAATTATAATTAATAAATGTTTTAAAGTCAACTAGAGGGCAAAACATTATAAACCGTAATAATAAGTATGTGTACAATTTTTAAATTCGCCACCATCACATCATAACATAACATCTGTATTTCTCACTGGGAGATTTATATCCGTCTCATTCGTACGTAAGTACTTGTACATACATACGAATGAGATGGATGGATGTTGATGATGACCGATACAATGAATTCGTTTGTCGCTTTTGCCATTCGACATTCTTCGTTCGTTCAGTGTTCATTCACTTCTCAACCCATATTATGTAGTGTACTCTGTGTGTGGTCAACCCGATCCGTGCCAAGCGAAATGAATCCCAGAGATTATGTTAATATTAAATATTATCGTATGAGAGTTCGTCGGATTACTAATATGTGAATCCATAGAATATTACTAATCTTTTAACTAATGTTAATATATTAGTCACACCCTTATACAAAAATCATTGTTTACCCAAAAAATATAAATGAAGTTCTAAAGGTTCACCGATTCTACCGTAAAATGTTTACTAAAGGCTGAGCTTTTAGAGCTTTCAATAAAATAACGGCCACAAAAAAAAAAAGTTTATAAACCACATGTTTTATTTCTACATACAAATAAACTTAAAACTTAATAAGGCAGTCCTTAGTGTAATTTTAAAATTTTAATGAAGAGTGGAACTTCAAAAAACTTAATCTTAGTGATAAATGAGTCTTCAAACAACCAACATTAAAACAGTCATTTGTATAGTCATAATTATTTAAACATATTAATGAAGAATCAGTCTTCAAATAACGACAAGTGGGAGGGGTGGGAATGAAGCTGCGAGACTCAACTAATATGCCATCAATATAATATACTTGGTTATTTGCATACATTTTATGGCAAACGTAGTGATATATTTGGGTAGTAATGCCACAAAACTTTGGTAGTTAAAATTTGGTGCACGTGTGGCCTTTTTGGGTTTTGAAAAGTTTTTGTAGTGCAGGCATGACTTAAATAGCCCGAAAGATTTTGGTACAGGTTTCATTTATTTGTACATATTATATTTTTTTTGGATGAGGCTGTTTAGGGTAACGATTGTTTTTTTTGGTGGTCATTCATTTTCATCCCTTATTTTATTTATATACTAATACTATTTTTTAAAAACTAAATTATTTACGACTGCTCCATGGCAGAAGGAAAATATAGTATGTTATTAGTTTGTACAAAAATAACCTTTAAGGTATTCATACACCGAGCTGTCACGTTATACTTTAAGAAAATAATTATTTGACTTTATTGTAAACTAGAATTAACCTGAATTTATTGTAGGACGTTCAAACATAAGATTCAGACGCCGTCCAACTAGATTCTCGAGGTTTGAGATAATTATAAAAAGCAAAGGGAGTATGAATTAAAAACACTTTCTCTTTTAATGATTTATTCATCGTCAATTTCATCATAAACAATTAAAATATCATCTAAAAACTGTGCAGGCGGTATTAAATTCTCTTGATGCCTTGCCCAGCTTAGGTACCATATTATGGACATCACATGACAACAGCAACCTACAGTTCTTTTTCCTACCAAGCAATTACAATAATATTGTTTGATGGCCTCTCTACCATTAAGAGAACTGTCAACTAAAATATAAGTAAAAAAAATATATTTTTGAGCTTACATGTTTCGATTTTATTCTACCTCTTAACAGCCAGCTAAAATCATTGGATATTGACAGTTCTCTTAGTAGGTTGCTGTCCGTTTCTCGACACACTTCTATTTCATATCTCCCATCTTGTATGTGTTCTCCATAATAGGACCTAGCCTGCTTAATTTGATAAATACCTAAAGATATTTTTATTAAATCACTATGTGTGAGCTGGGGAAAATCATTTTGCACATGTATTCTTGTAAAATCAGCTCTACGTCGGTTTATATTATTTTGAATCACGTAACAGCCTAAATCATTTTCTTTGTTCATGTTCTCATTTATTATTTGTAAAATATCCCCAGCATCAACACGATTCGTAATAGGCGGGTGAAAAGCATTTAGTAGAGCGGCAGCCACCTCAAAATCAATCATTAAATGCTTCGAAGCAGTATTAAAATATTCTTGTCTAAATAATTTAAAATCTCTTTTAAACCTTCCGTTCACTACTTTAACAATCCATCTGCATATGGTTACTGCCCTAGATTTATTGGCCTCTAATGTGGAATGCTGCCATTCACCCGCCTGCAAAGTTGGTGGGACGTAAGTTCTATAACCACATTCATGTAATAAAGGCAAGGCATCTCTGAAGCCCCTATCCAAAATGAATGCATCACCACCTTGAAAGTATTCGCGTAACATTGAACTAGGGTCACGAAACTCATGATTAATAATATCTGCATCTGATGTGGTAGCAGGATAGGGGCCCATTACATCAACAATATGACCGTCTGCACATACAATCATTAATGGTTTTACTAATTTATTATACTTATGTAAACTGTAAGTTCTTTTTTGGTACAAATAATTTGAACTTTTTTCTATATAGCAATATGTACCATCAATTATTATTACAGGTTTATTTTCCCCATTATGGTTTCCAAATAAACCATGTGGTATTAACAAGTTTCTGTCAACAATTTGCTGGCGATTTATATGGTTTAGTCCTAAATGCCTGGGTACAAAATATTCATACAATAAGTGATGAGCTTCAGACACATATCCATCCAGAGTTCTTTTAGGAATGTTGAATAGAGCTGATATTCTCTCATTGGAATCACCCGTTCGCAGCTTCATCAAATATGCTGTCAACCCAATAGGGCCCGATGACTTATGCAGTAATTGTGGCACTCCATCTAAAATCCTTTGATACTGCTCTTTCGTAAAGCCAATCCAATGGTGCACCAAACGGTCTTCCATGTTTAGGGTATTTTTAAAATCAAGGCCAGTATTTGAGTGACTTTTTAATTCTAGCATGTTTTGAATATGCAATGCTGTAAACACATTAACATAATTGTCTAAAGCACCAGTGATAAAATCCCAAGATTGCGTATTAATATGGTGATTGCATAATCTATTGTTTTTTGGGATATAGAAGTTGTAAACATCTAACAACATTTTCCTAATTGTATCAGGAACTCTATTCCTCTCTTGTCTCCGGCAACCTTCAATAACACAGCGAGCTTCAGTTTCTACTGCCCTTACATAGTCGGGTAACACTATACTTTCACTCGGGCTGGCTGTAGCCTCTGAGGTAGACTGCAAAGTAGCCTGTGATGTAGACTGCAAAGTGGTCCAGTGTAGCACTCTGCGAACATTTATTAGTGTCTCCGTTCACTATAAACACAATTTAATTACTTTACTAGTTACATTTATAACAGATTTCTATTTTTTAGATATTTTAATACGCGGACTTTGTTTACATCAGCACTGACAGCTGTCAACTGTGTTGTCTGTTGCAAGTGTGTGACCACAGCCCAGTATGTGCTCACAAAGCGACATTACACCTCTTGTAGGTGTGGTATTCACAAGTACATCATTTTTGCCAGCGTACAGTTGCAATTTGCATGTATATCCTGGTAATGTACAGAGTTTGAATAACTTCATACCATATTTGTGTCTCTTGCTTTTGTTAAATTGTCTAAAAATTATGCGACCTTTGAAAGGCACTTGGCTTTAATCAATACAGATATCTTCCTTAGGTGCATATATATTTTTAAATTGAAACATCATTGGAACATCTTGAAAATGGTTGAACGGATCTTGATGTTTGGTACAGAAATATGTTACCTATAGTCTGAAGTAGAACAAACAAAAAACAAACAATATAAGAATATATTATACCTGTTAGTTCTGTAAACGCTATAACAGATGGTTGATGTCCTTTTGGTTGAAGCCATTTTTGTGACGCACTCGCTGATAATCTATCAATATTTTCATTCACAAATTTTTCCACGTCATCAATTTCACTCTCACATTCACTAGGAATAAACATACGTTTGCGTTTTTTTGAAGGATAGATATTATAATCTTCAATCTCTGTATCTTCATTTTCACTCAAATCATTTTTTCTAGCAATTTCATCAAAAATACTAGCTTCTAGTAAGTCAATGTCGCGCAAATCATCTAATGAAATATCTATGAAATTCACGTCGAAATCTTTACTATTCTCCATGTTGAATCACGAAATCTTACAAATTAAATGGCACGACCACAGAACACTTACCTAGGCGGGAAGAATGTCAAGTTCAAACAAACAAAATGGCACCCATAATGCGCGCCATCTCTGTCGTGCCATGTCAAACTTTTTTTACCGACTTCAAAAAAAGGAGGTTCTCAGTTTGTCTTTTAGGTTTGAGCGGGAATTTTGAATCATCTCAAACTAATAAAGGAAAGTGAAGTTTTTAAATAAAAAAGTGGTTTTTGACATAAATAAGGTTTATTACATTATACTCTTACAGCAGGACTTACTTATCTGGCAAAATATGGGTGTACACCTCTGCCTAATTTACATTATTTTATAAACATCACGATTTATATAACTCATTTTGACCCAAATGGCGCTTTAGCATTTTCTCGTTTCCAGTGACGATATACAATATGTTGATTTGCATCCTCGTCAAAGTTCAGGAGGTTGTCATAAAATACATTAAATAATCAATTGAAGTACGTTATGGGGCAATAACTAGTAAGCGCTGCTTTTTTTTTGTTGTTGAAATTTAACAGTATTTCAGAATTAAACCCTTAATTCAATACAAATAAAACAGAATCACCCGACTATGCACACAGCGACAATGCATGCAGCTGCCATGTAATTCTCCGCGCCGGCCGTCGGGTCGCCGAGCGATGACCGGAAGCAATAATTTTACCTAATTTTATTTCGAAAATCACCTACATTATTGTCATAAATTTCACTTGATAATTAACTCATTTTTGAGCATCATTGGAATACGGAAATCTTACTAATGACAGTAATACTAGTGCGCCAAAGAAAAGTTCACTGACCTGTTATCAGATGATTAATAATATCCTTCAACCTAAAGTTTTCGTAGAGATTTTGTTTTATTTGTGGATTAAATTGGTTGATTTGAAACTTTCCTTCCTACTTAACGGGCTTAGGGCCGGCAATAATACCTACCTTAGTTAGTGTAACGATCTACTAAGTCTAAAAATGATGTTTTCTACGTTTCATGAAATGGAAAGACGTGCTAGTTAAGTGTAAATACGTGGTATAGGGCAGGTGGCCCGGTTCTGGCCATTTTAAGAGTTTTTCAACACTCAAGCGCTTGGTGTGTCATCTTTTTACTTACTTCGGACATCATTTATAAATCAAGTCATCAAAAATATATTATTCTTACGATACAGAACTTCCTAGTCACAAAACTCGCAATGGATGCCTGATTTTTTGTAAAAAAATCTCAGAAGTGGTATGAGAGCCACTTTTGGCCAGATTTTACCCATTTGTGGCCACACTGTGTGCCAGTTCTGGCCATTACGAAATAAAACATCAATGAATTCAAAATCAACGTAGTATTTATTAGTAAGTCGCTGTAACAATAATTCTTACAGGCAACACATTCTCAAAGGCTCAAAGTTTTTATTTAACATCTAATTTTAATTACTTCACCGTTACTTTACATATTATATATGTCAGGCAAAAATTTCTCCATCTCCGCAATTTTGAAAAAGCCCCTGTTGCTATGTTTAACTGGGGTACTTATGATTTCCACGATATCACGTATTGCGTACCAAATTTTATCTGGCCTTTCCGGCCATCTAAAAGTATTCCCGGTAGACAGTACCATAGTACTGATTTCATACAGTCCACATTCTTTTTTCTCAATTTTACCTGGAAAGTATTCCCCTTCGTACTTAATAATTACATAACAACCATTTTTTAAATTTTTATTCCAATTTTCATTATTAGAATTTGCTACCTTAGTCAAAGGTAATTCTGATTCAGAAGTACTGTCCTTGGTCACAGACCTTTTCTTTTTCCTCTGCTCGGAACCTTTTCTCTGATTATGTAGTTTAGTTTCTTGATCTATCATTTGTTCATCATTTGAAGTAGTATCACTCTGTTCATTCCATTCACTTTCACCACTTTCGACATAATCAACTTCACATTCTTCGGAGGAGGACGGGGTTTCTTCGGGCACTTTTTTCATTGTAGCCTTCATTTTCGTATCTTTTTTCTTTTTGTTGGCCTGTTTTTCTTTCTTTTTGTTTTCAGCTGCCTTCATAACTCCACCATTTTGTTCACCACCTGCCTCCATAACTTCGCCATCTTCTTCAGAAGACGATATTTCTTTGGTAATTTTTTTCTTTTTAGCCATAATTTTGGTCTGTTTTTTCTTTTTGTTGACTTGCTTTTCTTTCTTTTCGCTTTCGGCTGCCTCCATAATATCTACCCATTTGTTTGAAGTGATAATTGAAGGGATGTACATTGCGGTCTTAGTTTTTTTAGGTACCACTTTCCCTGGATACAATACACATTTTTTAACTAACTCTCTTGCCGTATAATTAGCAGATTTTTCATATTTTTTCTCGACTTCATCATTTAGCACTGTAACGTCCTTTTGATTGGAGGTATCAAGATTAGTTAAAGTAATGCAAGGATCTTTGTTGGAATTGTATTCATCCAGAGTGTTATTTTGTTCTGGAGTGCACAGGGTAGTGTTTTCTTGGTCCCAAGACTCACAAGTAACAAGATGGGTGGAAGATGTGCAAGGTTCTTGAAAGGTATTATCATCTTTTAGGGTAGGGTCCTTTGCATTGCAGGTTAGGTTATCGTCGTATCGAGTGTCAGTGCCTTCGACAGTGCCCTCTTGGTCACGGGTATAAACAAAACGGGAAGAAGATGCCCAAGGTTCTTCAGAGGTATTGTCGTCTTTTAGGGTAGGATCCTCTTCATTGCCGGAATTATCCTCATTTTGAGTGCCAGTACCTTTGACAGTGTCACCTGGATTGCAATTATCAAGAAGCGATGGAGACGTACAACATTCTTCGTGGGGGTTGTCCTCGCTACAGGTATCTCCTTGTTTAGCAATGTTCTCTCCATTATCTTCGGGATCACGAAGGGCAGATATACAGGGTGTTTGGTGCATCGTTTGCCAAATGGAATTAGCCGGAAGTAGAGGTCATTTGCTATCTCTTAAGGCCCAGTAACTCATTCCTTGTTTCACTGCATTTTTAAAATGACTTTTTAATTTTTATTTGGAGAAATACAAGAACTCTGCATTTAAACTTCATTTTTTTTTAAAGTTATGAGTATAGCCTTCAAATTTTATTTTAATTCTTATGTTTACTCTTGTATGGTTCTTTGAAATTAAAAATTTACTTGCTAATAACATCTAGTTCCTTTTTAATAACTCCCAAAGTTTTAGAAAAAAGGAAAAATCACTTAACACTCAACTTTAAATTGCTGTTAAAAAAAAACTAAAAGCGATCGGGATCTTCGAATTATTTTAAAAGGTTCTCTAGTTTGTCCCCTTTCCAACGGTGTGCAATATACCAAAAAAAAAACGTTTAATAACTTCGGTAATTCGCTAAATTTGTAATCGAGACACATCAGGCTGATATTCGATATTATGGTAAGAACACTAGTTTTCACATAAATAACATACTTTAAGTAGGTGGATAGTGTTATCTCACTCTTACGCAGTCTTTTATCTCTTTCTAGTGTTCTAACTTTCCTCGAACTTGAAATAAAAAATAAACTTTTACTTAATAAGTACCTAATTATAAATTTTGTTCAAATTGTCCTCCAGTATTGCGTACACACGCGCGACATCTTCGTCTTATCTCGACTGTAGTGGTGTGTAAACGTATTTCTGCTTTGATAGTGACGAAAGCCGCCTCAATGCGTTGGATTAAATTATCCCTAGTCTCAACTTCCGTGGAGTAAACAAGTTCTTTGGGCCATCCCCAGATGTAAAAATCTAACGGAGTCAGTTCTGAGGAACGGAGGCCAAGGAATAGGGCCATCCCTCCCAATCCATGACTCTGGGAATGCAACATTTGGATGTTGTACTCCCTGGCGGTTAATCTCCACTGAGCGGGATAATCGTTTTGATGAAAAACAAAAGACAGGTCTTCACTGAAAATTGGTAGCTGACCTAATAATTAGAGTAAGTCTGTTTGTAGAAATTCTTTTTAAAAAGTTCGGATCGAAAGTTTCGCGCGGGTACGCAATAGTGGAGGACAATTTGAACAAAATTTATAATTAGGTACTTATTAAATAAAAGTTTATTTTTTATTTCAAGTTCGAAGAAAGTTAGGACCCTAGAAATAGATAAGAGACTGCATAAGATTGAGATAACACTATCCACTTACTCAAAGAATGTTATTTATGTGAAAACTAGTGTTCTTACCGTAATATCGAATATCAGCCTGATGTGTCTCGATTACAAATTTAGCGAATTACCGAAGTTATTAAACGTTTTTTTTGGTATATTGCACACCGTTGGAAAGGGGATAAACTAGAGAACCTTTTAAAATTATTCGAAGATCCCGATCGCTTTTAGTTTTTTTTTTACAGCAATTTAAAGTTGAGTGTTAAGTGTATTTTTCCTTTTTTCAAAAACTTTGGGAGTTATTAAAAAGGAACTGGACGTTATTAGCAAGTAAATTTTTAATTTCATAGAACCATACAAGAGTAAACATAAGAATTAAAATAAAATTTGAAGGCTATACTCATAACTTTAAAAAAAATTTAAGCTTAAATGCAGAGTTTTCGTATTTCTCCAAATAAAAATTAAAAAGTCATTTTAAAAAAAGCAGTCAAACAAGGAATGAGTTACTGGCCCTTAAGAGATAGCAAATGACCTCTCCTTTCGTCCAATTCCATTTGGCAAACGATGCACCAAACACCCTGTATAAGGATCTTCGACCTCTTCCGATATGACTGCCTGGTTGGTTCGCGTCTTTGTAGCAGTGTTGTCATTTTTAAAAGCCACCCAAGTATCATAAAGCATTGATGCCTTCTTATTTCCTTCCCAATCCATGCCCAATTCAAATGTAGTGTAAAAATCTTTCAGCAAGTTCGGATCTATTTTACTTTCTAGATACGCAAGATAACTTGACTCAGAAATGGTAAGCTTCGTGACGAAGTCATGGTTCTCTTTAGTGTCACTGTGTTGTTTCACAATTCTTTTGTAATTCACAAAATCGGGCCCGAATGGATACAAACCACAAGTCTTAAATCCTGCTTTTATATTGTTTGCAAAAGTTTCGTTATTGATTATTAAGCTATACAAAGCTGAAGGAAGGTTATATTTTGTAATTTCTTTTCCATCGTTTTCTATACGCCACTTCTTCACGAGCTTACGCCAGTTTTGTTTTAGAGGGTAAAACACCGCGACGTCCAAGGGTTGTAGCATGTGAGTTGTGTTTGGAACAAGCGCGACCACGATGATTCCATTTTCACGACATAATTTGCTAAGTTGCATGGTCAGGTGAGATTTGTGTCCATCCAGGAATAAAATTATAGGTAATTCTATTCCTTTTTCTTTTAGGTAGGGAATAAAAACGTTTCCAACAAATTCATAAAAAGCCTCTCCTGTCATCCAACCTTTTTCGGTTTTTCCGATTCCCCAGCCGTCTGGTGCATTTTGAACGACTTCACTACTCATCCTTTTGTACTTGTAAACAGTTGTAGGAGGCGCATACTCGCCAAGGGCATTTACAGTAAAAAGTGTCGTTATATTTTCTTTGTCGCTGTTCTTTGATGTATCATAGACATGCAATCCTTTTTCGGCTAACACGAGACCTCCTTTAGGTGCTAGAAAGAAAGCAGTCTCATCGCAATTCCACACTCGCGAGGGGTCTTCTAAAACTTTCAGATCTTCTATGCCTAATAGTGAAGAAACTTCCAGAAACCAATTTCTTATTTTTTCTTCGGTAATTAATGAACGAGCTTTATTTATATATTCAGCATGTTTTTGTCTGAGATCGGGATGTCTGGCCATGAACGCTTCGAACCAGGATCTTGAAGGCCTGTTATTTATAAAGGGTGTCTTAAGACCTCCCTTTTCCACGATTTTTTTGACAGAGTCTAATAACCCTTCTTTGTTGATTGGAAACCCATTACGAGCAGAACCTTTAACCCAAGTTCATTTTCTATTTCAATTCCAAGAACTGCTTGAGGTCCCACATGTCCAGAAGTTTCAGGTGCATCACCAGAAAGTTTATGTCGCAATGTCGTTCGAGGAACATTAAAGTTCTTGCTAGCAGTGGAAACCTTCATTCCATTTCTGATAGCGTCTAACGCTAAGCCTACTTTGTGGGGTGAGTACTGAAATAATTTTCTTTTAACTACGTCTGTTTTTCTTTTGCTTGAAGACGACATCTTTCCCAGAATCTGCAAGAAAATAACATTAACCTCATTCAAATAACATATACATTATATTATTACATCACATTACATAGGTACATCATCATCATATCAACCGTAAGACGTCCACTGCTGAACAAAGACGTCCACCAAGTTATTAAATTACCGGCGTAGGTATTATTTTATTTTGTCGTGTTTCAGCAAACAAATACGTAGGTGAATGAAATGCATACCGGGTCTACCTACCCATCGAAACAATTTTTATAGTTTAGTACCTACATCATGAAGAAAAAACAAAAAGAACACAGTTTATATAAAAAAAGGCCACGTTAAACTGTAAGTGGCCAGAACTGGGGTTTCTACGTGTGCCACTTTTGGCCATCGACTTGGCCAAAGATGGGAAATTGCATAATATTTGCCCCATTTGTGGCCATCGGATTATAACCTTACTTCTCGTATGAATAGCGAGCAAATAACTAAAGTTATAATTAGACAATATGATTTATATGTAATACGAATAATAACATTTAAAAATAACCAAAGATTCCGGAGATAGTAACTGATTACTCACCCACTGTCCTTATTGGTTTTACTAAGAAATGAGCACGTTGCATGCATAATGACACGGAGTGGCTGCTGTCATCTCATTGACGTTTGACATATGACAACTGACAACTGTATTTGTGTTGTCATAAATCGTTATTGTAACTACCATAAACCATAGACTTGTTTAGTTATCTGTACCTTGTTAGCGTCGCTTTGAAGTTGAAAATGGCCAACAGTGGGTCAGTGGCCAGAACAGGGCCTACTTACTTTCAACTCTTAGGTAAACACTCGTCCATCCACAGGATGTTGGCGTCTTGGTGTTCCAGGAACCAGCGACCAAAATGTAACCCGCACGGCATTATCACCTGGGTGAATGTCTTGTGCCTTGCAGTAGTGGAATGGGTGTTGCAGCTCACGCTTCAGTAGGCGCCACACTGTAGTGTGGTGCACTCCAAAGTGTTGACCAGCCTCCCGCGTGCTTGCCCGTGGGTCTCGCTGGAAGTATTCCAGGATGTCTTCCTGCAAGGCGACAGGCAGGCCTACGCTGCCGCGAGCTTGAGCATGCCGGGGAACGTCAAACTGCCGATGATCCCGCAGTCTCTGCGTAGCAGCCAGCATGACGCTCTGTGACGGGTGTTCCCGATCGGGATACATTTCCACGAACATCCGGATGGCTCCACGTAGGCTGTCTCCACTGATGGCGACCATCTCCACCAACTCGGCATTTGAGTAATTGTCCGTCATCACACTTTGTAACTACGTCTCGATGTACGGAAATTCGCAAAGCGCACTCGCGAACACTTCGGCGAGTTCAATCACACTGTCGGCGCCGGCGCCGCGGCGCGCGGCGCCGGCGGGGAGCGGCGCGGGAGTGTGATTGGGGGATGGGATTGATTACCTACGAATTTATCGAATGAGAGTTTGCATGTATGGTTTGCATTTGTGTGAGTGTGAAGCGCGGTTATAGGGCTAGTAACAGACAGGCCGCGTTTAAATACGGCTGGTTCACACTTACGGATTTCCTTAAATAAGAAAAAAAAATAAAAAAAATACCTACTCATTTTATTGTTGATTTGGGTCGAGAATCATTAGCATAATTACGTCCTTGAATTTGACTAGGATGCAAACCAACACATTGTATACAAGCTGTTGATTTCCATCCTCGTCAAATTTCAGGAGGTTGTCATAAAAGACATAAATAATCATTTGAAGTACGGTAGGGGGCAATAACTAGTAAGCGCTGCTTTTTTGTTGTTGTAGAAATTTAACAGTATTTCAGAATTAAACCCTTAATTCAATACAAATAAAACAGAATCACCTGACTATGCACACAGCGACAATGCATGCAGCTGCCATGTAATTCCCCGCGCCGGCCGTCGGGCCGCCGAGCGATGACCGGAAGCAATAATTTTACCTAATTTTATTTCGAAAATCACCTACATTATTGTCATAAATTTCACTTGATAATTAACTCATTTTTGAGCATCATTGGACTACGGAAATCTTACTAATGACAGTAATACTAGTGCGCCAAAGAAAAGTTCACTGACCTGTTATCAGATGATTAATAATATCCTTCAAGCTAAAGTTTTCGTAGTGATTTTGTTTTTATTTGTGGATTAAATTGGTTGATTTGAAAGTTTCCTTCCTACTTAACGGGCTTAGGACCGGCAATAATCCTACCTTTGTTGGTGTACCGATCTACTAAGTCTAAAAATGTTTTCTACGTTTGATGGAAATGGAAAGACGTTCTAGTTAAGTGTAAGTACGTGGTATACTTTCCGACTCTTAGGTATTATTGGCGCAGGTAGTTAAAAATTTGAAATAACTTATTTACACTATTGAAATTGATTAAGCTAACAACGTATTTACAAAAAGTACAAATAAATAAATTACCTACCTATGTTACCGGAGGTAAAGTTGCCACGTACTTAGGTAGTACGTACTGGTTTTCCTTCAGCTTATGTAACACTAACACATTCGTTTTTAAAGTGTCGAAAACGACAAAATGTAATCCGCACGGCATTATCACCTGGGTGAATGTCTTGTGCCTTGCGGCAGTGGAACGGGTGTTGCAGTTCACGCTTCAGTATGCGCAACACTGGTGTGGTGCATAGCAGCCAGCATGACGCTCTGTGATGGGGGTTCCCGATCGGGAAACATTTCCCGACGGACATCTCCACCGCGGACCATCTCCACCAGCTCGACATTTGAATTGAATACTTTGTACCTACGTCTCAACGATGTACCGAGAAGCGGAATTCGCAAAGCGCACGAACGCTGCGGCGATTTCAATTACACTGTTAGTTCCGGGGCCGCGGGGGCGTGACTTAGGGTGCGCGGGAGACTAAGTACCCGGATCGCCGCTCTGTGATTGGGGGATGGGATTGATTACCTACGAATTTATCGAATGATAGATTCTCATGCGCATTTGAATGTGTGTGTGCATGAAAGCGCGGTTATAGGGCTAGTAACAGACGAGCCGCGTTTAAATACGGCTGGTTCACACTTACGGATTTCCGTAAATAAGAAAAAAAATACCTACCCATTTTATTGTTGATTTGGGTCGAGAATCATTAGCATAATTACGTCCTTGAATTTGACTAGGATGCAAATCAACAGCCTGTATAGTGTGCGTTACCCCGGCCAGAAAATGTCGAAAATCGTCATCTATGTGCAATAGATAATTAGTACAGCTTCTATAATTGGTAAGCAGATTTTTTAATTTGCTATGCTGATAGTTTTTTAATTATTTGATAAAAACAGTTCCAGCTGGAGTAACGTTACCGCAGCGAGATCTTTTGTTTTCTAACGGGTATGTTGAAATAAATGTTATCTAAATAATTAGATATCAATTTGAAACAAATGTTACAACTTAATTTGTATTTGCTATGGTTGCGAAGATAGTTTGCACGATTGCTGCATCTCGGAATTGACTAAACGGATGATTATAATTTTTGTACAGGACATCTGGCTAATTAGTTATAAGTTGTTACGCAATAAAATAATCCACAATAATGCACCGTTTTGAAGTTATTTTAACAAATAGAAATATGCTTTAATAGGTTCTAGCACTTCCAATAAGCGCTCCAAAGACTAACTAATTATTTAGATAACATTTATTTCAACATACCCGTTAGAAAACAAAAGATCTGGCGGCGGTAACGTTACTCCAGCCGGAACTGTTTTTATCAAACAATTAAAAAACTGTCAGCTTGCACTTAGATGACGACTTTTGACATTTTATGGCTGGGGTAACGCACACGTATATTTATTTATTCTGCAGGATATCAATTTTCCTTTTACGAGCAGATGCAGAGTACTCTTCTGCAAATTGGCGATTTTTTTAAATACAAAATCTTTTTACACAAATGTGAAACACGCTATTAAATAAGTAATTTATGTTAATATTTTTATGTTCTGTACATTTATCGAGAAACTCAAAATTTATTGAGTTTTTAAATAATATTTCAAGTGTCCCTTTTAATTTTTTTTTATAAGCCTCTGTCTCTAAAAAGCCATTTATCATAGTAGCACCTTCAATACAATTAATGAGATTTTTAGAGGCATATATAAGGGACGTTTTTATATCACTATATTCTTTAAACTCAATAAAAGTACGAGATCTCTCTTTCGTCTCAGACACAAAAATATTTTTACAAATTTCACATTTGTTCCGATTATTTTTTATTTTAAACCCACAGACGTACGCACATGCTTGAATTTCGCCACTGCTTTCCTGCGAGCAACATTCAAATGTGGAATTTATACTTTCTTCCAACTCAATCGTTAAATTTGTGTCATCATAAGCAGTGTGTATATCTATGGGTGGGGACAAAAAAGTTTGAAAATTTCTCAATATTACTTCATTTTCGTCATCTTCACAATTTCCGGTCCCAATAAAAGATAAGTTGCTAAGGACAGCTGTTTTAAGACCAGCGACAAACTGTCCAACTGCAGTGGGATTGGAATTGCAGCCGCAATTGGCCCGAATGCAACCGAAAAGGTTTTCTAAAGGGTCCTGCTGGAGCCTCCTCGTTTCCAAACTTTTTTTTGATTTATGTGTACTGATACTTTATTGCCTGTTTTTTCAGTTTCTTCCACAATGGCGTCATGGGGAGTGGTGTGGTGGAGGTTTTTTATGACTATTCGGAAGCTTTTCGTGTCTTTCCTTGTGAATGTGTGACCGATCAAACCTTTATGTCTTATTAGATCAATAACCTTTTTGTAGTCTTCAGTCACGTCTATCATAACCCGAAGCAGATTCTTATTAACTATCTTAAATCTGAAACAGTTTGGGTTGATGACAGTTTCTATTAACTTAGAAAGCTCATTGACATCATCTATTCCATAGAGCATTATGGGTGGGGGTTTGTTTGGAGGTTTTGGAGTAACTTGCTCTGGTTCATCAACTGGAAGGTTACTAAAACTGTTCGCTGTAACGGTAGTTGGGCTTGGAGGAGAGTCTGATATTTTACGTTTTTAGAGCCAGGTACTCTTTGCCAAGGCGGTGGCATTTGTTCTGAACTCTCCGGCGATTCCAAAGGCTGGTCATAATTAATTGGTGTTTGGGTTTCATCGCTAATAACTATGACTGGAGTTGCCACTGTTGTGGTTCCATGAAAACTGTTAGCTCTGGGTCGAGTTTCAAATAAGCTTTTATGAAAAACTTGTTGGTGGTAGATTTTCCGAGTTTGTTGAGTTGGGGGTAGATTGTTGTTTATATTCTTGTCCATTTTGATTCCCACGAGTAGGGTCGATAAACGGTCGCTCCCAGGGTGACGGCTGTGAGAAGGCTATATACACTCGATGATCGCCTGGTGCATCGAGGTTGGCGCTCGCGACTAGTTTCCCACTAGCCACCAATTGGTATCCTGTTGGCACGTTCCCACCGTAGGATAGGGGTATTTTATTATTGAGGTGTTCTTCCTCTTGGCCCAGGCGATTAAGCCAAGACCACCGTCCCTACGAGTGACTGCAGGGTTACGGCTTGTGGAGGTCATTTCCTACCGCCACTGAGCAGGATTTTTAGTCCTGCAGAGTCAGGTTTTATTACCGCCGCCCGAGACTCGGCGTTGTTGCTCGTTCGGTCTAGGAAAAGATGGTAAATCCTACGGACGCGAGCAACTTCCCCCCCAAAAATTGAAAAAACCGGCAAAAAACCCACATCCACATTTTTCATAAATCTAGAGCCAAATGTAACAAATCAATTAAAGATATGCAATACATCTATCATCAACGTGTTAAAATTGAGGATCCGCGTAAATTTAGTACAATAGTGCCAGAGATGTCAGCAATATGGTCACTCAAAGAATAATTGTATGCGGCCATTCCGGTGTGTCAAATGCGGCGAAGGTCATAAAACGGCAGAGTGCCCAAAAAAAGACCGCAACACCCCTGCTAAGTGTGCTTTGTGTTCATGCGACCATCCAGCATACTACAAAGGGTGCCAGGTCTACAAAGAGATCCTGGCTAGAAAAACCACCAGACCAGGTCCCACTCACACAGCAAACAGCGAGCACAAAAGCAAATCATCGTCCCTTGAATTTGACTTCAACAACAAACCAAAACAACCTGCATCAACAAATGTATGTGATAATAGGTCCTACTCTGACGTTACCTCTAATCGCAGAAATATCGATCGAGCAGATGATCCAGATCCTCTACTTTCTCATTAATCGTCAATCGAGGCTATTTTAACAAAACAATCTGAGAAGATAGACTCACTCCTTCAACAAATAGGAACATTGATAAACCTATTGACATTGTCGTTACGGGTAGTCAGAAGCCCGAAAGTCTGACAACCAGTCTTACCAAGGGGTATCATATTACCCAGTAGCTGGGTTGTGGAGGTCAGATAGGCAGTCGCTCCATGTAAAATACTGGTATTCAGCTGCATCCGGTAGGCTGGAAGCCGACCCCAACATAGTTGGGAAAGAGGCTAGGCAGATGATGATGATGATGATAAACCTATTGACAACCGTAATATCCAAAATGAACTCAAAATGACATCCTTGCGCATCGCAACTTGGAACATAAATGGATTAAAGATAAAGATATATTTATTGCATAACTGTGTACATAAAGTTCTTAAACATAACATTTTTTTTGTTTCAACAGTCTATCCGAGTCGGATATGCAATTGTGGGTACTTACAAATTTATTTTTTTATCAAAAAACTCATTCAAATTATAAAATACCTTATCAATTAACATTTTTTTCAATTTATTTTTAAACATGTTTCCATTTAATTCTTTAATTACTGGCGGTAACTGATTGTACACACGAATATCAGTAACATAGGTACTTTTATAATACATCATATTGTTAATAACTGGTAAATTAATGTCATATTTATATTGTTTCCGAATGTTTCTTTTAGAATTTGATTTAAAATTAAAATATTGCATATTATTTTTAACAAATAAACATAATTCGAGTATATAAATACCAGTCAGTGTCAGGAAACCCTCTGAAGACATCTCTTAACGATTCGGTACGATACATGTTATATATTGTCTTAAGACACTTCTTCTGGAGAATAAAAGTGGTGTTCGGTGTTTTCACCGAACACCTTAGTTAGCAATATCGGCGCAAAGCGTTGACCTAATTTTATTACTTATTATTTTATATTAGATATTATATTCAGTGCACTTTTGTCTACCGCGTTAGCCGGGTGTATTCAAACATTCCATCAACATTTCATTAACATTTTATCACTAAGAACAGTTTGAGAGTGAGTCAATAAATAGTGTTCAACATAAACATTTGTTTCTCCTCAAAAACACCGACACCTCGCTACGTACCCCGACATATTTTGGTCCTTCGAGCCGGACCACGCGTCGCGTAATTTCGGAAATTCGGAATATTGGTGTGCGAGGTCTGAACTATCGTAACAAACAACAGTGTGTGTGCGTTCGTGGGGCTGTCGGAGCAAACATTGGAGCAGAAACTGAAGTAGCAGCAAAGGCTGAGTACTAACAGCGGAGAAAACAAGTAATATTTTTCCTTACTTTTAGTCAGTAAGGGGTTTAACACCCTATAACAATGTCAGAACTCATTGAAACGCAATCAATGATCTATGATAGCATCATAAAACTTGGCATTAACCTGAAGAAGGATAGTGCTGACAGGAAACCAGTAGACTACTTTAAGCGGAAGCTTAATACTTTGGAGGACTATTGGAATGATTACCGAGTTAATCATGAGCGAATTGAGGGAGAAGTAAGTAAAACTGATCCTTATTTCACCGACCGAGAGTACGAGAAAACACGTACGGTGTATGAGTCAACCAAGGCGTTGATCAACCAACAGTATCAGCTGCGGTTCGTGAAAACGGGAAGCCTCTCAACAGGTGAGCAAACAACAGCTCGTGACAGATCGCCATCGGCATCGAGTATGCGTGCAGAAGAGAAAACAGGTGAGGAGGCGGGATCAAATTTCCCACGGCATCTGAGCGACCGCCCAGCTCAGAAGTCTAACATGGAGCCAAACAGCAAGCTAGACGCATTGTTGAAGAAACAGTATGCGAACTTTAAAGCCTTTGTGCGGACAACCGCAAACATAGACGTGGACTCTATCTCAGATAAGTGGGAATTTGAGGACGTATTGAGGTCACTACAGTCTAGGTGGTCAGCTATCGACATATTACATTGGGACATCGAGATCGAATTGGATGGAGAGAACGAACAATACAACAACATGTACGATAAGTATGAGAAAAAATTCAACAACCTGAAAAGGGCTATTAATACAAAAATGTGGTCAGTTGCACACAGGGAAAAATCAACACCTCAACTGGAGATACCGAACTTTAACGGGAATTACAACCAATGGGTATCGTTTAGAGATCTATTCACGGAAGTAATACACAACAACCCCTCGTTATCAAGTGGCCAAAAGATGCAGTATTTGAAGGGTAAGGTTCGCGGAGAAGCTGAGAAACTCATACAACATTTATCGATAAGTACCGATAACTATTCGGTATGCTGGGATATTCTTACCCATCGGTACGACAACAAAAAACTAATATTCTCGGCCCACATGAACATTTTGCTAGGCCTGCCAAACATACAACAGCAATCGTTACAGCAGATTAAGCGAATGCATGACACCACGCTGGAAAGCCTTAATGCCATCAAAAACTTAGGAGTTGACACCACATCATGGGACCCAATGATTGTACACGTTCTAGGTCAAAAGCTAGATACAGAAACATACACAGACTACATAGAAGAATAATTCTACGCTGAAGAATTCAAAAGAGCTACCAGTACTCACAGAGTTCTTAGAATTTTTGGAAACAAAATTTACGTCATTGGAAACAGTTCGCCGTAAAGATAATGTGCCCTCCAAGACTTCTCATCAAAACAATTATCAAAATCAATCATCAAACAATAAGAAAAATAATTACAACAACTCAAACAACCAGAGCAACGGAACTAGAACAGCTGCGAAATCGATGCACGTGTCAAACATAAAATGTCCTCTTTGCAATAACCAACACGGCATTTATAATTGCAAAACATATTTAAAAATGAGTGACGACCAGAGGCTAAAAACTGCAACCAAATTGAAACTTTGTACAAATTGTTTATTTAGCCATTTCGGAAAGCAATGCACCTCCAACTTAACATGCCGGAAATGCCAAGATCAACATAACACCATTTTACATGACGCGTTTGCGAAATTAGCAAATGCAACAACTACGTCGTCAAGCGGCAACAACGTTGAAAAACAAAACGCAAAGCGCAATGAACCCGTGACGGGCACCGTGAATGCCTCTCAAGATGAAAAGGCGGAGATATTGCTAGCGACTGCTCTGGTGAAGGTCAAGGGGGTGGATGGAACTTACCAAACCATGCGCGCCTTGATCGATCAAGGATCTCAGATATCCTTAATAACAGAAGAAGCGTCTCAGATGTTAGGTATCAAGAGACGACGATGCAAAGGAGTCATCTTCGGAGTGGGGCAAAAGGAAAACAGCTGTAAGGGGACGATAAGCATAGAATGTACTTCTATGTACAACAACTTTGAATTCGAATCTGCACGTCGATTCTGTAAAATTCAAACGAAAACTCGCATCTCACTTCGCTATTCACTCTCACTTCGCATAAGGTTCAAAATGACCTTGATTTTGCATTCTGTAAGCATCACCTTGTCACTTGCGAAGTGAAGTGAGTTCCGACGCGACTAATGTTGTACTAGTGACGCCCACACTCAACAAAATGTGAGTCGAGTTTTATCGATTCAGTTTTTTGACACGATTGTTGAGTTTTTGGGACAAAATTTCAGCTAATATGATGTTTAAATTAAAATTTCTTATTAAAAAAAAATATTTTGCTTATTTGCGGCAGCTAATAAGTAAAAAAAAAACAGAAAACTCTGAAGTCGTGCCATGAATATAATCTATGCACCACTTACGAAAAAAAAAAATGTCAAACAGGACAGACAATATTTTGGTAGTGCGTGTGCGTTGCGTTGTTTTGTTTTTTGTGTTTGATTTGATCGTTCAGTGCCGAAAATAATCATGAAGTAAGTTTATATTTGTGGTTGTATAGTTTAAAAATGATATTAATTAAAATAGTAATTATTTTGTTTTTTAATTTAACAATAATGTTCCAGTCCAAATGAGCCACGTTCCTCTCACCCATCGTCGGCTCAGGTTGAAACTCTGGTAGAGTTTATGGAAGGAAACCCTGGCATGGCAAAGGGTTTCTTGAGAACTCAAAATGCCAGAGAGCGAAGTCGACGCCAGTGGGAGGAACTAGCCGTGCGCCTAAATAGTATAGGTGGCACAATAAAAAATTACAAACAGTGGACCAAGGTGAGCATAACTTTTTTTACTACATGTTAGAACCACTTAACATTCCTTAAACCAAACCACTTAAAATGTGCGACGAATTTTGGTCTAAAGTGTGTTCCTTAGTTACATAATTTTTATCTCATTGTTAATTTTTATAATTTCTTTAATTATAATATCTGGTTGTAGTATTGGTCTGACAAAAAAAGTGCCATAAAAAAAAAAGTAGCAGCGCGCTCTGCTGCTAGGCGTAGGACTGGTGGTGGGGTGGAGGATGAAGTGGAGCTATCAGAGCTTGAAGAAAGAGTTGTTGCTTTGTGTGGTGGTGAAAGCTTCTCAACAGGAGATGCACATTTAGGCATACAGCCATTTCCGGTAAGAAATTTAGAAATGCAATAGGTACTAGCTTTTTTGCATCAATCCTGTCTGGCTGGTAGTAGCCAAGAATTGTGCAATCTGTCTGTTAAAAATACATATAATGTAAAGTGTATTTTTATTAGAATTATTTGGCAAATTTATTAATATTATTATTACCTACCTGTTTCAGGACAACGATACTCCATCTCCATCACATGAAGCGCAACAAATACAAGATGCTGATACTGACAATGTATGATATTTAAATTTAATCTATAATTGTATGTGATTAATTAATGATATACTCTTATCTAGTATTTATCTATTTATATTTACTTATTATAGACTCATGTACCACAACAACTGAGTCAGGCACCTACAGAGGAATCACCAGCTATTGTGATTTATGTAAGTTATATTATTCTACTAACTACTAGGTACATACCCACTATTATAAATCTGATGTGTCTAGATTGTATTCTATTAGACCTAAATGTAGTACCTATCTATATTAAAATTAATTTGTAATATAATTCAAATACTAATTTAGTTTTAGGGTATTTTCAGTCAAAATATTTTTGTCTAATTTTATTCAACAAGGAAGACAAGGAGTAACATTTTATCCAATTTACTTTTCAGGGTTCCGAACACACTCGTAATTACAGACGACCTGATCCTGCAATTTCGAGAAGACTGTTTGCTTCCTCATCCAGCTCAACTGTTGGAACAAGCCAAAGCATTTTGCAGGTATGTATCTGAGTGAGTGTGAGCTATAGTTTTGGGAGATAGCAACTGACCTACTTTAGTTTCTTATTTTTGTTGATTATTATTTAATAACATCTACATAAGATTTTTTTTAAATTTTAAGTGCTTTAATATTATTTCCTGCGGCACTCTAGCAACTTTCCTTGGAATTATCATCAATATTTAATTATAATATAGGTAAGTGGGTTTCCTTTTTAGCATTGTTTCTGTTGTTTCAGAATATCCAGTTAGAACACACTCCTCCTCCAAATCCTCATATATATCATCCTAGCTTGTCCCCTCCACCGATAACACTTTCACACACACCCACACCTTCTCCTTCACGCCGCGGTTCCACACAAGTAGCCTCCCCAGTGATTCGTCGTCGAACTGCTGCTTCGTCATGTAAGTGACCAGTAATGTTAAACAATTTTCACTACTATTAGGTCCACATCTATGAAATCAGCGTTTTGTTTGGAGAATTTTAAAGAAGTTCAATTTTTCATACTAACATTTTCTTAATTTATTTAAAAACCATGAACACTGATTTTAAAACTTTTATGCACTAATATTTAAAAACTAAGATAACGTATCCCACTTAGATTAAGCGACAAAAATAGGTTTTGGCTAAGTTAAAACAAACAGTAGTCATTTATGCTAAAAAAAAGGAGTAATTTTTAAGGTATTTTTTATGTTAAGAAAACTATAAACTATGTTCATAATTCGATAGAATATCAAGCAATTGATGAATATGTTAAATAATATAGGTACGAGGTTCTTTATTTGTGAGAAAAAAACTCTTATTTCATAGGTGGGAACCCAATATTATGTGGCTTTGCACATGCTCAATGATGAACTCGGTTCATAAACGTATAATAATATATCTGAGTTGATTTGTACTTTTATTTTATACCTATTTCATTTAGGAAAAAAACTTGAGATTTAAGAACCTTCATGTAAACTAAGTACCTATGTAAATATTTATATTTTTAGCTTCACGTCACGCAACGCCAATTGCTTCCCCTTCTCGCCGCCCCAGAACAAATACGTCTCGTGCTAGTCGAGGTGCTGGTTCTGTGTGTAAGTACAAAATAAAAATAACTATAAAAACACAATTTTTCAAACGAATGACAACGAAAAGCTGCTATTTAAGATTTTTAATTAACGCATCATAGTAATCGGTGTTCTTTTTTCAGCATCACGTCACGCGACTTCAGTTGCTGCTCCTCCACCATCTCAACGGCGAACGGAATTCTCCACCTTTACTGAGAGATTCCTGAGGGTGGAAGAACAGCAGCTGGAGATACAACGTGGAAATGCACACATCCTGCAGTCCTTTCTGGAGATGAGTGCGGAAAGAGAAAGGGCCATGTATGAAAGGAGTGCAGAGAGGGATAGGGTTTTAGCTGAAGCTGTAGCTGCAGTGGGGAAAGGGCTGCAAGCATTGGCAGAGGCTAAGAATAGAGATAGAGTGTAGTTATGTAAGTTAATATAATATATGATAAATAAAACACTTTTAAACGGATACTAGAGCGGTTTTATTGAAAGCATATTGGTGATTAGTTTGGATTTGGTTTGATTTTATACATTTACCGATGTGCTAAAAATGTAAATCTACTAGCTTCCACCCGCGGCTTCGCCCGCGAAGTATATCGTCAGAACTATTATATGTCCTTCCCCGAGATGCAATCTATCTCTCTGCCAAATTTTATCGAAATCCGTTCAGTGGTTTAGACGTGAAAAGTTAACATACAGACAAACAGAGTTACTTTCGAATTTATAATAATAGTATGGATTGAATGTACCAACCACCATTTCACAAATTGGGAGCAAGAAAGAATTGGCGAAAGAAAACTTAGAAAGGGTTATTGACCTCCGTCTTTTATATTTATTTAATTACAAAAACAACTAACTATCATTACGAGTTCTTGACTGACTGACTTTAACGTCAATTATTATAATTCAATACCCATTCCCACTGGCGGCACCCATTCACGGGCACGACGCATGAACCAACCATCGACATACATACGACATATAGTGTGCGAATGTGCCTATTGATCGATTCAATAAAGAAATGACATTAGGTACATCTTAAAAATGTATGGCATTGTCAGGCTTGCTTATGCAAAAGACCCAAAATAGGTAACACGAATACCCCTATACGGCTAGAGGATCGTCAGCTATCCCAGCAGATGAGAACACCTACAGAAGATAATGTCACAATTAGAAAAAGAACCATACATTCTCAAATTTTCACAACAGACTCTGAGGACATGAGCTTAATAGGTGACACATTTCCCACACTAGATACAAACGTCCAAACGGAACTAACGCTGGAAAACTTGAGCGAAATTATAATAGAACTGCGGCTGAAGGAAAATAACAAGTTAATTATAACGGTACACTAAAAAAAGAATATTCAACGCTAAAAATATACAAAAAAATCAAATCCATACTAAGTAAACAAAGCTGGAATTATTTGCTGCGACCAGATACAGATATAAATGAAAACTACAAAATATTCAACGATACAATAATATCGAGGTATATTAAATCAATCTAATTCCGTCTCGTAAAATTAAACTTAAAACTAAACCAAAAAAAAAATACTGGCTGATTACAGGCATTAAAATCTCTAGCAATAACAAAAAAATGTTAAAAATACTAACACAAAAACAAAAAATCCAATAATCAGACAACATTATAAAAAATACGTAAAAATATTTTCAAAAATTGGTTGCGACAGCAAAAAAGACAATACATAAATAAATCATATAATAAGGTCAAAACAATGTGGAGCATCGTAAACGAGAGAGCGAACAAGAAATCAAAAATCAAAAAAACCAACATACAATTGCAAATAAATGATAACACAACATCCGAACCTAAACAAGTAGCCGGCATTTTTATTAAACCGATCCACAAAAAGAATCAAAATCAGATCCAAACAAAAGATCCTTGAAAAGGCTATGTGTGACCAAATATACCTACGAATATTGTGAAAAATATAAAATATTTTTGGTGAATGCCAAAACGGTTTTTGCTGTGCCCGGCCGGGTCTATAATGAACACAATTTCTTTCTTTTTTGAACTTAGCACCTAAGTACACAGACCCGCCTCAGGGCTCCTGTACACGATGCCGCCGCCGCGCCGACACCGCGCCGCCACCGCGCCTTTAGGCTGTGTATACGTTCGCGACCGCACCGCGAACGAAACACGTCCCGAACGTATACACAGCAAAGAGGCGCGGTGGCGGCGCGATGGCGGCATCGTGTACAGGAGCCCTCACTCACCACAGAATACATATTAGTACTAAACAATTAATTATGACGTGAACGCCATAGCCTATTTACTAAGTTTCGCCTACGTAATTGCCCTAGAGCTAAATCGGTGTTAGATGGCGGATCCCTAGTTTGCCTCCTTTGAACTTCAGCAATTGTTTGGAGCTCTTCTAGTCTCTCTTCTTCTGAGATTGTGAATGCCGGCATTCCTGCGCGATTGCACATGTTGTGCAAAACACAACATGCAATAACTATTTTTGCAACTACGTCTGGATGATAATTGAGCACTCTGTGTACTAACAAACACCTAAATCGTCCTTTTAGGAGACCAATTGTTCTCTCTACTGAATTGCGAGCAGTTAAGTGACGGTCATTGTAGAAAGCTTCTGGGGAATTATCTTCAGCACCACTAATTGGCGTCATAAGGTAGGCGCGCTGAGCATATCCTGAATCACCTGAAAAAATTAATAAGTATCAAATAATTATGTAGTTTTTATACCTAATTAGGCTTAAGTATATTCTGAAGTAGGGGTAGGGAGGAATTAACTAACCGAGCAAAAAAACTTCTTCACCAGCATTTGTTAATGCCTCTAAGTGTGCTTTTATAACACTATAGTTAAAAATGAAGCTATCATGAGTAGCTCCACCATATGTTGGATCCACATTTAAAATATTTAAATCTGCATCTGTTATCTGAAAAAAAAATTAAAAAGAAATATAAAGAAGACTAATTGAATACCTAATAGTAATAGATTACAACATTGAAATCCATTTTACCAATTGCACATTTCTTGCATGGTAACCTTTGCGGCAGTAGAAACGTTCTTCATTCTCTACTGGTTTTTTCAATGCCACCAGAGTGCCATCAATACACCCAAGAGCTGCTGGAATGCCGAACTTTTTGTAGAACCTGTAATTTAAAGTAACCACTTACATGATTAACTTTCACGTAAATGTAAAAATCAAAGAAGGGTCACTTTAATTATGATACACCTACTAACCTTTCTTTTAACATTTGTCTTTCTTGTATATTTTGAGGGAACCTTATATATTTTTTTACTATTTCCGGATCATTAAGGGCTTCCACTACTTCATTTATGCAACGAGATGCTGATGGTTGCGATAAATATGTCCTTATATTTTCTTTTATTATTTTCTGATAACTGCCATTAGCCAAGAATGACAAGGTGCATAATATCTGTGAGAATTAAAAAATTAAGTAATCTAGATTAGTCAAAATAAAATAGGGACACCAATTTGGTTATTTACATGCATAATAATAATACCAAGTACCAAGTAACTATAAATATAGGGTCCTTATACTAACATGAAAACATAGCTAGCAGGGAAACAACCTAAATAAAATATTCCCTATGAAGTGTTTACAGGAGTTTTAAGCGGTAAATTATGTTGGTCTGCTTGGTTACAAATCTATCAGCTAAAGGTAAACTGTGTAAATACTTACAAAAGTAACTTTATACTTAGTAAAATGAAGCACTTACTTTTACACGAGTTGAAAGTCCTTTGCCTCGACGTTTTGTGGGCTTTATCAGAGGCAGTAACTCATATTCTAATTGTTCAATTAGTTCCTTGGACAATCTATATACGCTCACATAGTCGTCATCTCGGGTTAATAAAGATAAACTTCGAATTTGGTTAGATTGTCGACGCTTTTCTAGTTTATCCAAAGCATGAGCCTCTTCTAATAAAGATTTAAGCAAAAACATTCTTGCCATCGTTATCGCTTAAGTATTTACTTTACACAAACGCCCAAAAAGTAGTTTATAAACACAAATTATATAGTTATTGTACTAATTTTTAACACTGTGACATAAAAATACTATTTATCACTATGTCTAATAAGATTTCTTCTATTTTCACTCGTAAAATAGATACTTTTTATTTGACACTTTCAATCGGGTTCGAGTGCGAAGTGAGTATCGAAGTGACGTCGGAATTACTTCTCAGAATGCCACTTCTTACGTCATCTCATACTTTATCTGTCAAAATCTCACGGCCAATTTAGTTCAACTCGCTGACACGCTCGCAAGGGTAGCGCTAGTGTAGATTCGAATTGTCAACCGAGTTTTTAGAATGCCAATTAAGAAACTCACAGCGGATTCAGATGCGAAGTTTAGAATGAGATCTTACAGAATCACACTGCTGATGTGCTCATCATGAACGAACTTATTAAAAGCTTGCCAAACCAAACATTTGCTAAACCTAATTGGTCTTACATAAAAACATTAATTTAGCTGACCCGGAATTCTACAAAAGTCGACGAATTGACTTGCTTTTCGGGGCGGACATTTATGCTAACATCATGCTAGGCGGGATTATAAAAGGAGAACATGCCCAACAGCCAATGGCTCAACAAACACAGCTGGGATGGTTACTGTGCGGTAACGTGAAAACATACCAATGTAATGTGGTCCTAAACAACGTCAAGGAGATTCAGAAATTTTGGGAAGTTGAGGAGATTTTAGAACCTTCAAACCTATCTGTAAAAGATCAGGAATGTATGGACTTCTATACGAAAACAACACGAAGAAATAGTCAGGGTCGCTACGAAGTCAGAGTACCACTGAAAGAAGAATTAAAACAGCAATTAGGGTCTTCCAAACCTATGGCTATTGCTCAGCTTAAGAACTTGGAACGCCGCTTGGAAAAACAACCAACTTTAGCCGAAAAATACAAGGATTTCATGCATGAATATGCAGCGTTGAACCACATGAAACCGGAACAGAAAAACGATAACATAACACTCGAATGCTTCTTGCCTCACCACGGCGTGCAGAGGGAAGAATCTTCAACAACAAAGCTTCGTGTGGTATTCAACGCATCCGCCAAAACATCCACAAAATACAGCTTGAACGACGTCATGCTGAAAGGACCCAATCTACAAAAAGATCTACAGGCCTTACTACTTCAATGGAGGCAATATCCCTTTGCCTTCACCGCGGACATAGAGAAGATGTACCGACAAATCTTGGTTAACCCCATGGATCAACATCTACAATAAATCGTTTGGCGTGACTCATCAACACAGCCTATACAAGTGTATCAACTGAACACGGTAACATACGGGACTAAGGCCGCACCGTTTTTAGCAATTATGACTTTAAAACAGTTGGCGGCGGATGAACGACACAAGTTCCCAACAGCGGCTGCTGTCCTGGAAAACAGTTTTTATATGGATGACCTATTACACGGCTGCTTCAACATAGAACAGGGTAAACAATCGATAAATGATTTAATTCAGCTCTTGAAATCAGGAGGCTTTAATCTTCGAAAGTGGTCATCCAACAGTCAAGAATTATTAGGGAACATATCAACAAGTCAAGAGGAATTCGTTTATAGCTTCAAAAATGATGACATGTTGAAAACTTTAGGATTGTGCTGGAACCCAAAAGGAGATCAATTTACGTTCCGTTGTGACTTTGCCCAAACAACCTCAAAGCCAACGAAATGGCGCTTACTATCAGAAATTTCAAAATTATACGACCCGCTTGGTTGGCTGACACCCCTATCCACAAAACTTAAATTATTATTTCAAAAATTGTGGAAACATGATCTACAGTGGGATGATAAAGTGTCCGATGACATACATAATGAATGGGTCAAGTTAATTACGGGAATTGACAACATCAAACATTGTAAGATGGATATTATGCAACGAGAATGATGTCATCGAACTGTATGGCTATTGTGACGCATCCATTGAAGCATATGCGTGTGTGGTATACGCACGAACAAGATACCAACAAGAAACAGTAATCGTTGCAGCAAAGTCGAAACTTATACCAAGTAAAAAGAGCGTAACATTGCCGCGGATGGAGCTTTGTGGTGCTTATCTACTATCTAAGCTCATCGAAAAAATCAAACAGAGTATAAGTTGTCAATTAGAAATCTATGGATGGTGTGATTCTATGGTGGTCATAGGGTGGCTGCAAGGCGATTCGGCACGTTGGAAACCTTTCGTGGCTAATAGAGTCAACGCTATCAAACAGATAATGCCGGCAAATTGCTGGCGGTATGTAAAATCGGGAGACAACCCGGCCGACTGCGCCAGCCGGGGTTTAACAGCGCCTCAACTATTACAACATCCTTTATGGTGGAAGGGACCAGCATGGCTAGCGTCCTATGACATAGAGAAGGAACAAAAACAGACTATTTACCAAACAGAGGAAGAGATGAAAAGGATAGAATTGGTAAACATTGTTCAGGACATTAACAGTAATAGTATAATAGATAATTTATTATTACAACATAATTCGTTTATAAAAATAACACGTGTCTTGGCATGGATACTGAGGGCATTGACGCCAACGTCGCAACGTAAACATTTACCGAAGTACCTAACATTACTAGAATTACGAAAAGCCAAATCGGCTATTATAATACATGTACAAAGTACAGAATTTACGTCAGATATTGCAATGTTAAACAAAAATGGCAATGTGGCAACAAACAGCAGATTATTGAATTTAAGACCTTTCGTCGATAACAGCGGCTTTCTCCGAGTGGGAGGACGGTTACGGAACGCGAACATGGGCGACGAAATGAAACATCCTAAGATAATCCCTAACAGAAGTCGATTGGCGGAGTTACTCATAGAAGAAGCTCATCAGTTAACATTCCATGGGGGCCCTCGACTGACCTTAGCTGCTCTAAGACAACAATACTGGATAACAAGCGGATACATTACGACTAAAAAACAGTTAAGAAATTGTGTAACTTGCCGGAAGCAATATCAATTGATGGGTGACCTTCCCGCTGCTAGAACCAACCCCGCTCCTCCATTCTACCATACTGGCGTGGACTACAGGGTTTGTGAACATCAAGGCAAACAAGGGGAGAGGGGTGAGAACATTGAAAGGCTACGTGGCTGTATTTATATGCATGGTCACGAAAGCAGTTCACTTGGAATTGGTGTCCGACCTTACTAGTTCAGCATTCTTAGCGGCACTTAAGAGAATGGCGGCCCGAAGAGGAACACCACATAACTTGTATAGTGACCAAGGAACAAATTTTATCGGAGCTAATAGGCTGCTGCAAGAGGAGTACAACCAATTACAACAAGTTTTCGGGGATAATTGCCAGGCAGAAATAGCTGAAATGAACATACAATGGCATTTCAACGCTCCATCTTGGCCGAGCGCTGGTGGGCTGTGGGAAAGAGCCGTCCGCAGTCTCAAGTTCCACCTAAAAAGAGTGGTGGGTGAACAAAGACTAACGTTTGAAGAGTTCACCACGGTACTGACACAACTGGAGGCGTGTCTGAATTCGAGACCGTTATGCTCGCTTACAAAAACATTGAGGATCTTGATTATTTATCACCGGCACATTTTTTAACAGGAAGGTCCGATTTAACAGTGATTGAGACGAAGGAGGATGCGAGAACAAGATGGCATTTAACTACCAACATTTTTAAACAGATTTGGCAAAAATGGAAGAATGAATATTTGAGCCAATTAACAGCGAGAGAAAAGTGGTCTAAACCTCAGGAAAACTTAAAAATAGGCAATATGGTGGTAGTGCATGAAGATAACATTCCAGCTGGACGGTGGAAGATGGGCCGAGTGATAGATCTGCATCCCGGTAACGATGGCTACGTCCGGGTGGTGTCATTGAAAACGAAAAATGGCGTCATAAAGCGGCCAGTAGTCAAACTTTCTTTATTACCGGTAGAAATCGAAACAAACAGCCAACAAAACCGCTCAACAGAAACAGACAGGTCAACTGAACAGAGTTCTGAGTCCCAGAACAATAGGAGACGAACAAGAAAAACAATACCAGGAACGTTATCGCATATTGCCATGGCATTAACCTTTTTTATGTCAATATGCACCGTTGTAAATTGCAGCTACAACATAACATCGTTAAACAATAACCAATCTTTCTACTTTGACCCAATATGAAAAATCAGCCTCGTAAAAGACAGTTGGTACCTAGTTGTATTCTATAACATGTCTCCGTATTGGGAAGGTATGCAGGCGTTTGAAAAAGTGACCGCATATCTGGACAAAACATGCAAAACAACAGGCAGCGAGCAGTGTAACATGATAGTCCCTCAGCTGATCCATGAGTGTAATGAACTGAAATACTATAATGAGCTTCTGATGACGCAACACGTAAGTGGACACTCCAGACGGCGGCGGGGACTTATCAATGCAGTTGGAAACATTGCGAATTCCCTATTCGGCGTATTAGACGAACAATTCGCGGAAAAATACAGCCGAGACATCAACATGATACAACAAAATGAAAAACATATAGCCAGTTTATGGAAGAATCAGACGTCGATTGTCGAATCAGAGTACAATTTGTTAAAAAGAACAGAAGAAATCATGGCAAAACAACATAAAATAATCAATAAACATCTGATCACGCTGGATAACTTCTCAAACAAACTACAACGAGAGATAAACAACATATCCTTACTTCAAGAATTTACCATGACAGCCCTAACAGCTAGTAATTTACTGCATAACCTAAAAAGAACTCAAGATATTTTACTTGACATCCTAACTAATGTCCACCATGGACAGTTTAACATTCATCTGCTTACTCCTGAACAGTTCCAAAAGGAACTTAACATTATCTCTGGGCATTTATCCGATGACCTAACATTGCCCATTGAACCACACGATATTCGAAAGCTTTATTCTCTGATAAGCATTAAAGCACGAATAACTGAAGAATACTTCCTCTTCCAAATAACATTCCCACTTATCAGCAGAGACCGATATAAGTTGTATAAAATACATCCTATACCACACCAGACAAACAACACTATGATAGAGTTCCTCCCGTCGTCCGAATACGTCGCTACGGATCTAAAAAGAGACTCATACTTAAAAATTACATCTGAAGAACTTTCACTCTGTAAACAGGAAGATGATAAGTTTTTGTGTGACTGGAAAAAGCCGATATACCATCTTAACAACGAGAACAACTTTTGTGACCTCGACCGAGACAAAGATAAGTGCAAGGTACGAAGATCTCGATGTGAAAACAAATGGACACCACTAACAAACCCGTCACTATTCTTGTACCATTGTTGCAACATTTATGCCGTTAAAATAATCTGCGGCGAACAGATAAACCAGGTACAACTGAGCAAAGCTGGGGTCATCCACTTAGAACCAGGTTGTCTGCTGAAGGGTCAGGATTTTACTCTGAACATTCAGAGGCAAAAGAAAAACAACAGATTTGAGCCCGGACATTTTGATACCTGAGATGGATCAATTAAACTTCATCATTAACCTTTTCGCCGCCAACGTACACAAAACGCAATGCCTCGCCGAGCGCCAAGCTATAAATGTATAACTAACTAAACAGTAGTGATGGGGATATCGTCATATCGATGAATAAGATTTGTACGCGTAAAGTTAAGATTTAAAGTTGATTTTACGAATATAAATAAAAACTGATGAAATATTTCCAGATTTGTTTTATTTCACAGTATCCTTAATAAGAAAAAACAGTATAAATTATGGGTATCAAAGAAACTAATACATAACTCAATTAGAACTATAAGGAATGGGGTACATCTCTATTTGTTTCATGATCTCATTCTTTAACTTCATATCAAGTTATTGGCACTGAGGGCACGTTGAATTCGATTCTGATCAGGGATGGGGTCTATGGTCTTTCTTTCTTCTATTTTTGTTTATTCCTGTGTTTTTTTAATAACTTCAGTCAACGTTTTTTACCGTAGGTATCTAAGTGGCAGAATTTTTAATTGTTTTTAGATGATTTTTATACGAATTGCAATTAGGTTTCCTTTTTTTTCTTTGAAAACAATTTCTAAAAAAGTTAAAATTACAGTGCTTTCATACACTGTATTTACCATAATAGTGTATAGAGTACAAAAACAGTACCTAAATCTACTGTAATTACAGTGCATCTGGAGATACAGGGCTCACCGAACATTTTACACACTTATTGAATTCCTACTCTTTGATGAATAAACATTATTATTATCATCCAGTTAGACATATGTACCTCAGAATTATATTCTGGTTCAATGTTCTCCACAAAATACTCCGAGTCCGATTCCACACCTTGCAAAATTTTAAGTAGTTCGTCCGAATCAAGTTCTTCACTCATTTTTCTATTTGTTATCAAGTGAAAGAAAGAAAGATGCGTGCGCGCGAATCCGATTTTGTGCTGCACTATGCCAAAGTGACCTTGACAGCCGCACGCCTATGACGTCACTGACCAACTTCTATAGTAGTTCGTGGCACTCGGTGGCGCACAGGGGCATAGACGACCAATTGTTTTGTAGAGATGGGAAAATAACTATCGACAAGAATTGGTAACAACTTTATAATTACGTATCGCCGATCTACGATGAAGGTCGAAATTCATCTACTATCCTTTGTAATGAAGTAGATAACTAAGTTCATATTTTATTGACCTCAAATTGTTTTCGATATTCGTAACTTTCTGTATTTATAAATATTTCAATGGTGAAATCAACCTTTCACGGCACATCACTGGCCAACTTGATATGAAGTGATTGGCGTTCTGAGGAAAGTAACAAAATTCGGAGTTTCTGTTTTTGCCGATTTTAGGACAAACTAGGGCTTATTTTGTGTAGAAAAATAAAAAACAGGGTAGTAGACAGTGCTATCTTACATAATAAAATGAAACAAAGCTTTTAATCACAGTAAATTTATTTTAATAAGATAGTTAAAATGAACAACTTCTATAGAAGTTGTGGCGCTGGTGGCACGAAAATCCCGAACTTCTATAGAAGTGCTTGGCGGTGAAAAGGTTAACAGCACTATGCCTTTCAAAAACTAACAAGACGTAACAGACTCAGGCGAGATGAAGTACGCCTTAAAAGACTTACACCAACGCATCGATGTCATGAAAAACAGCCAAGTGGAAATAGGAGAAACATTATCCTCTCATGACATCTATCAGTATGCAGTAAGCTATGTCCTGGTCGGAGCGCTGGTGCTAGCGGCGGGAACGCTGCTGTACAGATGGCTGCGGCTGCGAGCGCGCTGCGTCCACATCACGTCAGACATGGAGCTTCGACCCACCAGAAGTATTAGTGAGGTGAACGTCAATAGTGTTAGTGTTAGTGCGCGTCAAAACATGAATGAACATCAATCTAGTGCGACACATGTTTACGGTGAATTAAACAATACAATGGTGAATAGGGCGTGTCCTCGCGTGCCTAGGAATCCTTTAGCAACAATAAGCTCTTAATTTTATTTCAAATCAGTTTAAAGTTTATTATACTAATATTTTAATCTTAAGTTGGCTTGTTTTCACCTTGTGAACATTATTATCATGATCGTTCCATTATATTACTAACAAACATTGTTTCATCTCAGCATCCCTATCTTTCGTGGCCCGGAATATGTTCGGTGTTTTCACCGAACACCTTAGTTAGCAATATCGGCGCAAAGCGTTGACCTAATTTTATTACTTATTATTTTATATTAGATATTATATTCAGTGCACTTTTGTCTACCGCGTTAGCCGGGTGTATTCAAACATTCCATCAACATTTCATTAACATTTTATCACTAAGAACAGTTTGAGAGTGAGTCAATAAATAGTGTTCAACATAAACATTTGTTTCTCCTCAAAAACACCGACACCTCGCTACGTACCCCGACAAGTGGATTGTACATTTGTCGAGTTCCCCCAATATATGACACCATAAGTTAACAGAGGGTACACATTTCCAAAATAAGATTATCACCCAACATACTAGAACTTGAAGCAATCCTTTGCAAAAATAAACTAGATATAATGCTTATATCAGAATCTCATGCAACAACAAGAAGTTCATTTTGCATAAGTGGCTATAATATCTATGCTGTACCATCAGGATGGGGTGTACCCCATCCCGATGGCCCGTGGCGTGATCCCGTGGCGCTCACGCAGGAACAGCACTCGTTATAAAATCTAACATAAAGCACTCCATTTTGGAAGCACACTCAACGGATTATCTACAAGCTACCACAGCCAGGTTAGAGGATCGAGCTGGTCCTATCATCGTGTCAGCAATTTACTGTCCCCCAAAGCATAAAATAAGCGAAGAAATGTTCACAAATTTTTTCCAGACTCTTGGACATCGGTTTATTGCTGGAGGAGATTGGAACGCCAAGCACACATTTTGGGGCTCACGATGCACGGTAACCAGAGGCCGTGCACTGAAAAACTCAGTGGATTAAACAATTTGAAATCCTGGTCAGACGGTAATCCCACCTACTGGCCTTCTGATCCAAAGAAAGTTCCGGATCTAGTTATGTATCGGCGGTCAAATCAAATCAAATCAAATTTATTACTGAACCAAAAACATTTTCATTAGTTGGTGATTGGATTGGAGCCTCCTGTTAAGCAAGTAATGCCTGTGTTAGGAGACTCCGCTCTTCCACAACAGTATACAATTTTTCAGTACCTTAGATATAAACAATTAAACAGTATGTGGCTCTGTGTGTGTGTGTGTCTGAGTGTGTGGGTGTGTGTGTGTGTGTGGGGGGGTGTGTGTGGGTGTGTGTGTGTGGGTGTGGGGGGGGGTGTTAGCGCGTGCATATGTGTGTGCGTGCGTGTGTGGGTGTGTGCATGTGAGTATCATTTTGTGTGTTGCAATAGTTCCTCAGTGTCTGCGTAATTTAGTGTCTTTATCCAATTTGTAAGGATTTTTTTACACTCGTGTAATTGTTTATTATGTATATATATCTTTTTATTAATCCTATTATAAAGTTGACATGATAGTTTACTGTACTGAATGGCAGCAAATTTAGTTTTCGTTTGTGGCACCTGTGCTATGAGATCTTTACGTCTTCTTGTTATTTTATTCGGATCATATCGACGGTCCCTACGTACAATCCCCTAACTACAAATGTCAAATTTTACAGGAGAGCACTTTAAAGTTTCAAACATGTGTAGTTCATGTTCTACTTAACGGAAAGTCATGAAATTTGGAATAAGGGTTTCATATTTGATATATTTTATAAAAAAAATAACTAGAAGTCTTAAAAGGCCTTTTGAGTGTATTATTTGTCACTTACTTACTTATACATCGGAATCATCTCTATGACAAATAAGGTAAGTGGTACTTATTGACTTTTACGCGGTAGTTTTTTAATTAACTATAGTCGTTATTGCCATTTAGGAAGGTTTACGTGGGGATCATGGTCCAAAAACTGGTATAAACAGTAGTTAAGTGGTTGACGCACTCAAGAAAACACAGCCCTTGGCAAAAAATACAAAATATTTGCATTATTAGGTTTCGAAAGAGGTTTTAAATATATAAACAAAAAAGTTTTTTTTTTATATTATACAGTACGATAGAACTTACAGTTACAGTTTTGTTTTCAGCAATGACCATCTGAGTATTTTAGTATAATAGTATAATATTTTTATAGGTAGGTATAATCGTCATCTTATATGTATAAAAATATAGATTATTTTTCAATGAAGTAATGTGTAAAGTGTTTATTATATGTTTAACACATAATCATAATAGTAAGTCTTGAATGGACACTTAAATAGGTAAAAAAATACTTTTAAAAGAAACTTAAAGCTTCTGTTCTTACACAACTAAAAACATAATTAAAATAAAACAATAACTAAGTAACAAAATCACATTTTTCTAACTTAATTGTGAGTGACTAATTGAAGTTTAACAAAATCAAAACTCTTCTTCTAAAAAAACCGATTAAACCAAAAGCATTATTTTGGAGTAAAAAATCAGCAAAAGTAAGAACAAAAAAAAACTTCTAGGTAAATTCAATAATTGCAAAATCTACTTCCTATCTTTATCACAATCAAAATTTGTTTAGGTAAATGCTAAACTGCATAAATTATTGAGAAATACTACTGCTCTTTATCGGAACTTGAATCAGTTACATCACAAGAGACAAGAGAATTATAAAATCCATGGTACTGTCTAGGAATTACGTTATGTTCACAAAGATACTTGAGATCTATCAATTTTGCATTCAGGATTGGTAAAGGTCCAGTGTAAGCCTGGCTCAACTCGTCATCAGTTTGATTTTGACGCCTCCTGTTTTGAGTTCTTCTGACAATTATGCGATGGTATTCTTCATTAAATGTATTTTTGTATTTAAGAACGTCTGGCTCGGAAGAGGAAACATGAATTTCTCTGACTCTGGTCCACATTACTTTTATGTTCCTGTCATTTTTAGTCCAATTTTTACCTGCAAGTAACTTTTTAAAATCTAATATGTCATCTCCTGCAACTTCCTTGACAATATACGGACTTCCAGTCTCTTTGGCCCACCTGACCAATGCGAACCATTGATCAGGCGTATATATTTCCTTATTCTTAGAACATCGCTCTATTAGAGCATGAATGCTGTCATTTTCGTTTTGAGTGTGGCCTTTTTCTAAAAATCTATGTGTAATATTTACCTTAAATTCTTTGGCAGCAATTAGGTACATCATAAAAACAATTCTATTTCTATTTTGCCCTCCGCAATTATCTGAGTATAAGTTTATGGTTTGTATGCCTTTTGAGGCTTGATTCTTGATAAAATCGTAGACACAACTAGCCACCTCATTCGCACCTCGTTTGGCAGTGCTCTCATGCCACATATAACATGTTCCAACTTTCTGGCCCATCTCGAAAATTGTAAAATTAAAAACATTCAGTTTTCTTTTATAGTATAATATGCTGGTTTCTGCATGAGGACAAGAGTGTACTTTTTGAAAATCAAATGCTGCAGTTATGGTTGTGCTAGGTGAGTTGATAGCAGAAAGTTTATCCTCATTTTTGAGACTTCGAGCCATGTCCTTATTTCGCAAATGTTCATCAAACTGTTCTTGAATTTCATGATTAACTGGCTTCGGCTGGTTTTTAAAGGCAATGCAAACGTCACATTGATCTTTCTTAGGTCTATGAAACTCAATGTTGAAGTTTTCATTGACAATGTCGGTGTATTGCCTCAACGTTTTAGCCCTATTTGACTCTGTCTCTGATACCCACTCTTTGTAGAGTTTGAACATCTTAGTCATGGTTAACTCACTATCTAAGTATAATTTCGAGGATTCTTTACGAGTATAGTGCGACTCCACAGGGGTAAATGATTGTACATGGTCAGAAACGCTTTTAATCATTTCATCATTCTTAATTTTAGGGTGATTGTTATGAAATCCTCTCTGATCAGAACCTATTGAAAGCCCTTCGCCATCGGTAATTTTTTTCAAAGCTGTCCGTACGACGCCGTCACCAATAGCAAAAGTGTTCAAAAACATTTTTTTGCACACCGTAACTTCTTCGTGTGTAACATCTAGAGTTTTTGGCAGATAGTACTTGACAGAAAATAATCTTTTTGATAGGCCCTCTGTTGTTATGCGTCTCTTACCGATTCTTTTACACCAACGAACCAAGAAATCCCACTGCCGCTCACGATTGCCAAGAGACCAAAATTGATTAAACATTTCGTTTCTAACATCTTCGCCTATTTTCTCTTTGCACTTTAATCGACACTCATCATCGCAAGCAGGTAATATGACTTTTTCAGATCGTGGTTTTCCATTTCGACTGATGTAACTTAAACCCTGATTTTTTAACTGTTTTCTTTTGCTATCTATCCATGACGATTTGTTAACCTTGCGTATTCTTCCTACATCCATTTTTTTCTTAACTTTTCTTTTCTTTTTTGTTAATTGACTTTCTTCTGTGTTACTAACATCGGCATCGTTCTCTGTCATCTCATCAATAATGGATGGTACATACGTCTCGTCACTCATAGGTGAAGTGACACACATAGATGAATTTGGGGTGTCAATATGAAATGAGCTTAAATTTTCTGATTCAACATTCTGCATTATAGTCGAAATAGAAGGAGACCCTAAGGGAGTACTTGTATCCAAAGCTTGTTCAGAATCATGCAAGGCGTCAATTTCTTCTATAATTATATTTGTGTCTGGATCGTGTGACGTTCTAACGATAATTTCCTGAGAGAACTGTGGCTCTGGTTCTGTGTATGTAATAAACTCTTCTGTAATAATTCCGGGGTCAGAGAGAATAGCACCATTGGGATGAGCGACAATGGTGTTAGTAATTTGATTGGTTGAGTGCGGGCTTAAAGGCAAATCAGGAAGGTTAAGTGAATCTGGATAAGTAAAGGTACTATACTCATGTTCGTCCTGTGGTTGCAGGTGGGTAGGTAATAAGATATTAGATGAATCTAGCTCTTCTAAAATAATCGAATAGGAGAGGGAAGCTACATTTCTATGCATTTGAGCAACAACTTGAATAGTACTTTCTTGTTGTTGTTCATCGTCAGAAGAATCACGTTGGCGAAGTGCTGAAATAACAAAAAAATAATGTGTTAAATTGTGTTATAATACTTTAAAATAACATAAGTGTGAGATTGAAATAACATTTCCGGCGTAAAATTTCGTAAGTAGTAGTTATGTACAAAATCTGGTTTTATTTTCCGGCGTAGAATCCCATAACTACCACTCACTACACTTTACTTTTAAATGCTCCGACGTAAAATAACCGAACTACCAAATACGTGTCTATACGTTGGAATGATGCAAAATTTGTTTGATTAATGCAAAAATGGAAAATCTAAGTAATAATCAATTTAAAAATACTTAATAGTAAGTGTAAACTTTAGTAAAAATACATTTGATTAAAAATAATATTAAAATTCACTTACCTGTTCGAGTTTTGTTGGAAACATTTTTGTTTTTTACACACGTAACTGGTTTTTTTCTATTACGCGGTTGCACATTATTGTTTTTTGTATCACTTGCCCTTCGAGGCATACTTTTTACTTTATAATATTTTCAATCACGCAGCAGAACGTAAACATTACCGTCTTTTAGGATGGCGCGAGCGCATGTGTCACGCAAGTGGGAGTTGCGGGGGAGGCGCGCGGGGTTCCATTGAATTGTCCAACGTAAAACGACTGGATTGCCACTATTGTTGTTCTACGTCGGAAGTTTTAGTCAATTTTGTAGTAATGGTAAATGTCGTGTGTGGATTTAAAGGTCAATTTGCCAACTTGTATTTTTTTTTATTAAACTGGACGATAGTTTAGGCTTTCCTGAAGGTCATGGAACAAAAAAAGACAAATCACGTATCTACCACTTAGGGGATTTTACGTATTTTATAGCTTCAAAAATGATGACATGTTGAAAACTTTAGGATTGTGCTGGAACCCAAAAGGAGATCAATTTACGTTCCGTTGTGACTTTGCCCAAACAACCTCAAAGCCAACGAAATGGCGCTTACTATCAGAAATTTCAAAATTATACGACCCGCTTGGTTGGCTGACACCCCTATCCACAAAACTTAAATTATTATTTCAAAAATTGTGGAAACATGATCTACAGTGGGATGATAAAGTGTCCGATGACATACATAATGAATGGGTCAAGTTAATTACGGGAATTGACAACATCAAACATTGTAAGATGGATATTATGCAACGAGAATGATGTCATCGAACTGTATGGCTATTGTGACGCATCCATTGAAGCATATGCGTGTGTGGTATACGCACGAACAAGATACCAACAAGAAACAGTAATCGTTGCAGCAAAGTCGAAACTTATACCAAGTAAAAAGAGCGTAACATTGCCGCGGATGGAGCTTTGTGGTGCTTATCTACTATCTAAGCTCATCGAAAAAATCAAACAGAGTATAAGTTGTCAATTAGAAATCTATGGATGGTGTGATTCTATGGTGGTCATAGGGTGGCTGCAAGGCGATTCGGCACGTTGGAAACCTTTCGTGGCTAATAGAGTCAACGCTATCAAACAGATAATGCCGGCAAATTGCTGGCGGTATGTAAAATCGGGAGACAACCCGGCCGACTGCGCCAGCCGGGGTTTAACAGCGCCTCAACTATTACAACATCCTTTATGGTGGAAGGGACCAGCATGGCTAGCGTCCTATGACATAGAGAAGGAACAAAAACAGACTATTTACCAAACAGAGGAAGAGATGAAAAGGATAGAATTGGTAAACATTGTTCAGGACATTAACAGTAATAGTATAATAGATAATTTATTATTACAACATAATTCGTTTATAAAAATAACACGTGTCTTGGCATGGATACTGAGGGCATTGACGCCAACGTCGCAACGTAAACATTTACCGAAGTACCTAACATTACTAGAATTACGAAAAGCCAAATCGGCTATTATAATACATGTACAAAGTACAGAATTTACGTCAGATATTGCAATGTTAAACAAAAATGGCAATGTGGCAACAAACAGCAGATTATTGAATTTAAGACCTTTCGTCGATAACAGCGGCTTTCTCCGAGTGGGAGGACGGTTACGGAACGCGAACATGGGCGACGAAATGAAACATCCTAAGATAATCCCTAACAGAAGTCGATTGGCGGAGTTACTCATAGAAGAAGCTCATCAGTTAACATTCCATGGGGGCCCTCGACTGACCTTAGCTGCTCTAAGACAACAATACTGGATAACAAGCGGATACATTACGACTAAAAAACAGTTAAGAAATTGTGTAACTTGCCGGAAGCAATATCAATTGATGGGTGACCTTCCCGCTGCTAGAACCAACCCCGCTCCTCCATTCTACCATACTGGCGTGGACTACAGGGTTTGTGAACATCAAGGCAAACAAGGGGAGAGGGGTGAGAACATTGAAAGGCTACGTGGCTGTATTTATATGCATGGTCACGAAAGCAGTTCACTTGGAATTGGTGTCCGACCTTACTAGTTCAGCATTCTTAGCGGCACTTAAGAGAATGGCGGCCCGAAGAGGAACACCACATAACTTGTATAGTGACCAAGGAACAAATTTTATCGGAGCTAATAGGCTGCTGCAAGAGGAGTACAACCAATTACAACAAGTTTTCGGGGATAATTGCCAGGCAGAAATAGCTGAAATGAACATACAATGGCATTTCAACGCTCCATCTTGGCCGAGCGCTGGTGGGCTGTGGGAAAGAGCCGTCCGCAGTCTCAAGTTCCACCTAAAAAGAGTGGTGGGTGAACAAAGACTAACGTTTGAAGAGTTCACCACGGTACTGACACAACTGGAGGCGTGTCTGAATTCGAGACCGTTATGCTCGCTTACAAAAACATTGAGGATCTTGATTATTTATCACCGGCACATTTTTTAACAGGAAGGTCCGATTTAACAGTGATTGAGACGAAGGAGGATGCGAGAACAAGATGGCATTTAACTACCAACATTTTTAAACAGATTTGGCAAAAATGGAAGAATGAATATTTGAGCCAATTAACAGCGAGAGAAAAGTGGTCTAAACCTCAGGAAAACTTAAAAATAGGCAATATGGTGGTAGTGCATGAAGATAACATTCCAGCTGGACGGTGGAAGATGGGCCGAGTGATAGATCTGCATCCCGGTAACGATGGCTACGTCCGGGTGGTGTCATTGAAAACGAAAAATGGCGTCATAAAGCGGCCAGTAGTCAAACTTTCTTTATTACCGGTAGAAATCGAAACAAACAGCCAACAAAACCGCTCAACAGAAACAGACAGGTCAACTGAACAGAGTTCTGAGTCCCAGAACAATAGGAGACGAACAAGAAAAACAATACCAGGAACGTTATCGCATATTGCCATGGCATTAACCTTTTTTATGTCAATATGCACCGTTGTAAATTGCAGCTACAACATAACATCGTTAAACAATAACCAATCTTTCTACTTTGACCCAATATGAAAAATCAGCCTCGTAAAAGACAGTTGGTACCTAGTTGTATTCTATAACATGTCTCCGTATTGGGAAGGTATGCAGGCGTTTGAAAAAGTGACCGCATATCTGGACAAAACATGCAAAACAACAGGCAGCGAGCAGTGTAACATGATAGTCCCTCAGCTGATCCATGAGTGTAATGAACTGAAATACTATAATGAGCTTCTGATGACGCAACACGTAAGTGGACACTCCAGACGGCGGCGGGGACTTATCAATGCAGTTGGAAACATTGCGAATTCCCTATTCGGCGTATTAGACGAACAATTCGCGGAAAAATACAGCCGAGACATCAACATGATACAACAAAATGAAAAACATATAGCCAGTTTATGGAAGAATCAGACGTCGATTGTCGAATCAGAGTACAATTTGTTAAAAAGAACAGAAGAAATCATGGCAAAACAACATAAAATAATCAATAAACATCTGATCACGCTGGATAACTTCTCAAACAAACTACAACGAGAGATAAACAACATATCCTTACTTCAAGAATTTACCATGACAGCCCTAACAGCTAGTAATTTACTGCATAACCTAAAAAGAACTCAAGATATTTTACTTGACATCCTAACTAATGTCCACCATGGACAGTTTAACATTCATCTGCTTACTCCTGAACAGTTCCAAAAGGAACTTAACATTATCTCTGGGCATTTATCCGATGACCTAACATTGCCCATTGAACCACACGATATTCGAAAGCTTTATTCTCTGATAAGCATTAAAGCACGAATAACTGAAGAATACTTCCTCTTCCAAATAACATTCCCACTTATCAGCAGAGACCGCTATAAGTTGTATAAAATACATCCTATACCACACCAGACAAACAACACTATGATAGAGTTCCTCCCGTCGTCCGAATACGTCGCTACGGATCTAAAAAGAGACTCATACTTAAAAATTACATCTGAAGAACTTTCACTCTGTAAACAGGAAGATGATAAGTTTTTGTGTGACTGGAAAAAGCCGATATACCATCTTAACAACGAGAACAACTTTTGTGACCTCGACCGAGACAAAGATAAGTGCAAGGTACGAAGATCTCGATGTGAAAACAAATGGACACCACTAACAAACCCGTCACTATTCTTGTACCATTGTTGCAACATTTATGCCGTTAAAATAATCTGCGGCGAACAGATAAACCAGGTACAACTGAGCAAAGCTGGGGTCATCCACTTAGAACCAGGTTGTCTGCTGAAGGGTCAGGATTTTACTCTGAACATTCAGAGGCAAAAGAAAAACAACAGATTTGAGCCCGGACATTTTGATACCTGAGATGGATCAATTAAACTTCATCATTAACCTTTTCGCCGCCAACGTACACAAAACGCAATGCCTCGCCGAGCGCCAAGCTATAAATGTATAACTAACTAAACAGTAGTGATGGGGATATCGTCATATCGATGAATAAGATTTGTACGCGTAAAGTTAAGATTTAAAGTTGATTTTACGAATATAAATAAAAACTGATGAAATATTTCCAGATTTGTTTTATTTCACAGTATCCTTAATAAGAAAAAACAGTATAAATTATGGGTATCAAAGAAACTAATACATAACTCAATTAGAACTATAAGGAATGGGGTACATCTCTATTTGTTTCATGATCTCATTCTTTAACTTCATATCAAGTTATTGGCACTGAGGGCACGTTGAATTCGATTCTGATCAGGGATGGGGTCTATGGTCTTTCTTTCTTCTATTTTTGTTTATTCCTGTGTTTTTTTAATAACTTCAGTCAACGTTTTTTACCGTAGGTATCTAAGTGGCAGAATTTTTAATTGTTTTTAGATGATTTTTATACGAATTGCAATTAGGTTTCCTTTTTTTTCTTTGAAAACAATTTCTAAAAAAGTTAAAATTACAGTGCTTTCATACACTGTATTTACCATAATAGTGTATAGAGTACAAAAACAGTACCTAAATCTACTGTAATTACAGTGCATCTGGAGATACAGGGCTCACCGAACATTTTACACACTTATTGAATTCCTACTCTTTGATGAATAAACATTATTATTATCATCCAGTTAGACATATGTACCTCAGAATTATATTCTGGTTCAATGTTCTCCACAAAATACTCCGAGTCCGATTCCACACCTTGCAAAATTTTAAGTAGTTCGTCCGAATCAAGTTCTTCACTCATTTTTCTATTTGTTATCAAGTGAAAGAAAGAAAGATGCGTGCGCGCGAATCCGATTTTGTGCTGCACTATGCCAAAGTGACCTTGACAGCCGCACGCCTATGACGTCACTGACCAACTTCTATAGTAGTTCGTGGCACTCGGTGGCGCACAGGGGCATAGACGACCAATTGTTTTGTAGAGATGGGAAAATAACTATCGACAAGAATTGGTAACAACTTTATAATTACGTATCGCCGATCTACGATGAAGGTCGAAATTCATCTACTATCCTTTGTAATGAAGTAGATAACTAAGTTCATATTTTATTGACCTCAAATTGTTTTCGATATTCGTAACTTTCTGTATTTATAAATATTTCAATGGTGAAATCAACCTTTCACGGCACATCACTGGCCAACTTGATATGAAGTGATTGGCGTTCTGAGGAAAGTAACAAAATTCGGAGTTTCTGTTTTTGCCGATTTTAGGACAAACTAGGGCTTATTTTGTGTAGAAAAATAAAAAACAGGGTAGTAGACAGTGCTATCTTACATAATAAAATGAAACAAAGCTTTTAATCACAGTAAATTTATTTTAATAAGATAGTTAAAATGAACAACTTCTATAGAAGTTGTGGCGCTGGTGGCACGAAAATCCCGAACTTCTATAGAAGTGCTTGGCGGTGAAAAGGTTAACAGCACTATGCCTTTCAAAAACTAACAAGACGTAACAGACTCAGGCGAGATGAAGTACGCCTTAAAAGACTTACACCAACGCATCGATGTCATGAAAAACAGCCAAGTGGAAATAGGAGAAACATTATCCTCTCATGACATCTATCAGTATGCAGTAAGCTATGTCCTGGTCGGAGCGCTGGTGCTAGCGGCGGGAACGCTGCTGTACAGATGGCTGCGGCTGCGAGCGCGCTGCGTCCACATCACGTCAGACATGGAGCTTCGACCCACCAGAAGTATTAGTGAGGTGAACGTCAATAGTGTTAGTGTTAGTGCGCGTCAAAACATGAATGAACATCAATCTAGTGCGACACATGTTTACGGTGAATTAAACAATACAATGGTGAATAGGGCGTGTCCTCGCGTGCCTAGGAATCCTTTAGCAACAATAAGCTCTTAATTTTATTTCAAATCAGTTTAAAGTTTATTATACTAATATTTTAATCTTAAGTTGGCTTGTTTTCACCTTGTGAACATTATTATCATGATCGTTCCATTATATTACTAACAAACATTGTTTCATCTCAGCATCCCTATCTTTCGTGGCCCGGAATATGTTCGGTGTTTTCACCGAACACCTTAGTTAGCAATATCGGCGCAAAGCGTTGACCTAATTTTATTACTTATTATTTTATATTAGATATTATATTCAGTGCACTTTTGTCTACCGCGTTAGCCGGGTGTATTCAAACATTCCATCAACATTTCATTAACATTTTATCACTAAGAACAGTTTGAGAGTGAGTCAATAAATAGTGTTCAACATAAACATTTGTTTCTCCTCAAAAACACCGACACCTCGCTACGTACCCCGACAAGTGGATTGTACATTTGTCGAGTTCCCCCAATATATGACACCATAAGTTAACAGAGGGTACACATTTCCAAAATAAGATTATCACCCAACATACTAGAACTTGAAGCAATCCTTTGCAAAAATAAACTAGATATAATGCTTATATCAGAATCTCATGCAACAACAAGAAGTTCATTTTGCATAAGTGGCTATAATATCTATGCTGTACCATCAGGATGGGGTGTACCCCATCCCGATGGCCCGTGGCGTGATCCCGTGGCGCTCACGCAGGAACAGCACTCGTTATAAAATCTAACATAAAGCACTCCATTTTGGAAGCACACTCAACGGATTATCTACAAGCTACCACAGCCAGGTTAGAGGATCGAGCTGGTCCTATCATCGTGTCAGCAATTTACTGTCCCCCAAAGCATAAAATAAGCGAAGAAATGTTCACAAATTTTTTCCAGACTCTTGGACATCGGTTTATTGCTGGAGGAGATTGGAACGCCAAGCACACATTTTGGGGCTCACGATGCACGGTAACCAGAGGCCGTGCACTGAAAAACTCAGTGGATTAAACAATTTGAAATCCTGGTCAGACGGTAATCCCACCTACTGGCCTTCTGATCCAAAGAAAGTTCCGGATCTAGTTATGTATCGGCGGTCAAATCAAATCAAATCAAATTTATTACTGAACCAAAAACATTTTCATTAGTTGGTGATTGGATTGGAGCCTCCTGTTAAGCAAGTAATGCCTGTGTTAGGAGACTCCGCTCTTCCACAACAGTATACAATTTTTCAGTACCTTAGATATAAACAATTAAACAGTATGTGGCTCTGTGTGTGTGTGTGTCTGTGTGTGTGTGTGTGTGTGTGTGTGGGGGGGTGTGTGTGGGGGTGTGGGTGTGTGTGTGTGGGGGGGGGTGTTAGCGCGTGCATATGTGTGTGCGTGCGTGTGTGGGTGTGTGCATGTGAGTATCATTTTGTGTGTTGCAATAGTTCCTCAGTGTCTGCGTAATTTAGTGTCTTTATCCAATTTGTAAGGATTTTTTTACACTCGTGTAATTGTTTATTATGTATATATATCTTTTTATTAATCCTATTATAAAGTTGACATGATAGTTTACTGTACTGAATGGCAGCAAATTTAGTTTTCGTTTGTGGCACCTGTGCTATGAGATCTTTACGTCTTCTTGTTATTTTATTCGGATCATATGGTAGATTCTTATGTTTTTTTAGAACGGTGTTTATGATGTATAACTTTCTAACAGAAAGCAGTCCACTCTCCTGATAGAGACTGTCAGTAGGGTATGAGATCCTTTTGAAGTACATTATTTTTAATACGGCACGTTGTCCTCGTTCAACATGTATAAACTTTGATTTTGCCGCGCCGCCCCATATTGGGATACAGTAGGCTATAACAGATTGTGCTATAGAGATGTATATTTCATTTAATAAATTTCTGTGAGCGCCCGATTTCTTATTTAAATTTATTGGCGCAATACATCTTAGGGTTTTAAAAATCCACCCTAGTTTCCTAATCCGTCCAGTAACATGTTCAATATGAGAGTACCATGACAATTTTTGGTCAATGATAACACCTAAATATTTTGTTTCCAAAACTTTATTAATTATGGGACAATTGCAATTATTATTGATAGCTTTATTACATGAGTGTACTTTAATGTTAAACACTTCATCTGGTTGTGAACTTTTGTAGATGGAGAAGCATATGTATTTGGTTTTTGCGGTATTTAACGTGAGAAGGTTGTTATCGAGCCAAGTCGCAATTTGGGACATACCTATCTCAGCCTTAATTTTAACATCAGACCAGCTATGCCCATGGAAGACAACAGCAGTGTCGTCGGCGTAGGAAAATATATTTGCGTTTTCAACTTTTAGGTTACAAAGGTCATTAATGTAGGCTAGAAAAAGTGTGGGACCCAGAACACTACCTTGTGGTACACCAAACGACACATCAGCATCATCACTAATATACCCTTCAATCTTTACCCTCTGTTTCCTGTTTGTTAGGTAATCTACAAAAAAATTGAGAGGAGTTCCCCTTATTCCAAAATTTATCTAGTTTGGTCACAAGGGTGGGAACGGAAACGGTGTCAAAAGCTTTTTTTAGGTCTAGAAATACTGTCAAGCATTTCTTCCCTCTATCTAGATGATCAGTTACCACCGAGGTGAGGGCACCCACTGCATCCTCGGTGGAAACTCCCTGCCTAAAGCCAAATTGTTTTGAGGATATAATTTTAAACTTAGTTAAATAATTTACTAATCTACTGTTGGTTAATTTTTCTATTACTTTAGACAGGGCTGGCAACACCGAGATAGGTCTATAATTATTGACATCGCTTCCGTTACCCCCCTTGTGGACCGGCGTAATAACAGATTGTTTCAGAGGGGCTGGGAATACTCCGTTTCTGAAACAGAGGTTAGCTAGATGGGCAATAACAGGGGCGAGTTCTTTACTAAAGTATTTTAAGAATTTTGTTGATATACCATCCCAACCAGGGGCACTATCCGACTTCAAGTTCCGTATGATTCCTACGACCACAGAGTACAATAACTATGTAGAGAGATAGAGAGCCCTCTTGACGTATAAATGTGTCTCCTAGCGCAGTGGTGTCATCTATTAGTCTGTGTCCCTAAACTACCGTATGCGTTTACATACACATACGTAAATAGAATCTTTCTTTGTGTGCTCATAACCTACTACTACCTACAAGAACAGCTTTTTGTCTGAAATTTAACTTCGAATTTAAAAAAATCTGTGCATAATTATATACGCAGATTTTTTTAAAAATTCGAAATTAAATTTCAGACAATAAGCTAAAGCTATGCTTTTAAGAAGTGCTAGATTATAATATTAACCATGTATTTTTAGAAAGAAAACTCAGTAGGTGGGCGATTAAATAAAAATACATTGAGTTATTTCTTTACTTTATTGTGTTTGTGTTTATTATAATAAACTTGTGCAGCACTTTTCACTTCATCATCCCCATTATAAACTATTTTACCCGACAAAATACGATTTATTGAACGGCACCAGCTGAAAATCAATATATTTATAACCGTATTTTGAAAATATTTTTTAAATGCTACGTTATGCTTGTCGCAATTTAAATTAAAATTTTCTATAAAAAACTCCATCATTACTTTTATATTTAATTTAGTATTTTCTGTACCTATATTATCTTTTAAACAATCTGTTGTAATTTTTTGTATCTCGTAAAAATAGGTACAGGTTTTTTTTGAAGGATACACAAGCAATTTTTTACCTTTTACATATTCTTTGTTTTTTATTAAACCACTACCTTCAAGTTCATTTTCAGCAAGCAGTTCTTGTCTGCAGGTTTTACAACTTTTACAAATATGTATTAAACATTTTTTCAGGATGTGGTTGGGCCACATACATAGTTTCTTGTTTCTAGACCTGCCTCACACATTTCAGTATCATTATCTATTAAAACACTGCTTACAGGTATTTGGGGAGGCAGGTCATTAACATTTTCAGCATCTGAAGATTTTTCTTCTTCTTTATTGTCCAAGAAGAAGTTTAGGGACTGTAAAAATGTAGCAATATCCTCCTCGCAGTTTGCTTTAATTGAATGAGAGGAGGAAAAATTATTTAATAATAAAGCTTTATAAGCACCTTCAAAACTTATACTATTTGGTGCTACATTTCTGGCTCCTAAACTTCTTACATTCCCGAAAAAGTTCTCTATTGGGTCCTGATTAAAATTTCTACACAACATCGTGTCTATATCATATTTTCTTGATAATGTTTTCCAAATTGCTTGCATTCCTTCAATAGTCTTAATGAAGTTTTCTATAGATGGCATCATTTTTTCAATTGTATGTATTTTGTCCCCAGTCTTTTTATTTTCTAAGAATTTTACTTTTTTTAAAAAAGTTTTAGCGTCTGTCCAGAGTTGATGATGGGGTGAACCTTTTTTTACACCTGCCCGGTAAATTTTTCCATTCTGTATGTCGAAAGTATTGCAATTTAGGCTATCAAATAGTTTGTCAATAATTAATACAAATTCTTGAATATTTTTTACTTCTGGCCTTATTTTTCCGGATTCGGATAAATGTTTTACTGCGACAGCAACTGAGTAGCTGAAGATTTGAGCAGCAATTTTTACTTTCATTTTCGGAATTTTTTCCTCATCTACGTGCTCTTCAGTTAATTTTTGTAGAATTTTTAGCTCGCCATAAATTTTATCGGCCTGGTACAATTCTTTAAAATACTCCCACTTTACTACTTTTTCAATTCTTTCTTCAACACTTTCGTAAATTAAATCTTTTGTTATCAAATTATTCCGCAATCCTTTTAACAAATGTGGTACATCATACAGCGGTATAATTTTTTTATTTTTAATACATATGCAGTCCTGATCCCAACTTTTTCCTTTTCTTAAAAAAATTGCTTTGTTGTCGCCTATTAGTTCATTGATCCCGCCAACATTTACTGCGCTTTGATCACAAACAGTGGCCACTATTATTAGGCCTGTATCATAAATTTCGGCAATAACTTCTTTTATAATATTTTTTAATTCTATTTCATTCATTTTTTGAGTGAAATAATATGCTACAGGCTGTTTATAATTTTTTTTTATGCCTCTTACCATAAATGTAAGGACGTGGTCAGCGATTTGACGTTGCTTGGTAAACCCTTTCAGCTGATCACTCCCGATATCATATTGTATATGAGGTGTGATGTACATCTCATCAAAAATCAAAACACAAAGTTTATCCTCTTCGCTCATACCTGCCACCGAGTCTCTAATTTTTTTTAAAATTAGTTTATTTAAACCTGGTGTAATTTTGATTTTAGACAGCAATTTTTTTAATGACCTTGCAGATGGCAATGCAAAACACTTTGACAAAAGTTTATAGGATTTCGGACTTCGTTTAAATAATGAAAGTGATAGTATTTTCTCATCCATGGTAAAACGGCGTCCTTTTGGCTTTTTATTACCTTCACAGTATTGTATTCTTGTGAAAAGTTTTGCAGGCAAGCTCATTTTGGAAGTAACAACACTAAAAGCTTTACTTTTAGATAACTTCACGGCATTCTGAAGTCTTCTTTTATAAGATTCTCCTTTTCTCTTCAATCTCAATATCTGCTGTTTTAAATTCTTAATTTGCTTTTGAGTAGACGTTGTAATGTAGCTCGCTGGTTTACCCTTTGATCCTGTAAAATAAAAATGTCAAGTGAGCACTTGATACTATTAAAACATTATCACATCTATATTATAATACATAGTTTTTGTCCGCGTAAATATTGGTTATCGCGGCATACCAAAATTCATGAAATTGGTTCATTGGTTAAGCCACAAAAGTGTAGTAACAGACAGATAGACAGACAGACAAGAGCCAGTTTCGCATTTATAAATTAATATTACTAGCTTATAATTAAAAGTAATGATCAATTACTGCAGGCAATAAATATATTATACAACTAGTTACTGCCAGCGGCTTCGCCCGCGCAAAAGTAATAATTAATCCCAAGTGAAGCTATTCCCGGAATAAAAAGTAAATATCTTATGTGGTCTACCGCGACATGATCTACTAGTGTACCAAGTATCATCGAAATCTGTTCAACCATTCAAGCGTGAAGAAGTAACAAATATAGCCAGACTTACAAACTTTCGCTTTTATAATATCGGTCATTTGCTACAAGGATGACATAACTCAAAAAGTATATATATAATAATATAAAATACTAAATGAACATCCATTTTCTGTCCATTAAAAGTTTCTATGCAAAAAATTAGACACAAGTAACAACATAATTTATAAAGAAACACGTTTATTAGTCTAATTCAGTAATTTTTTTTTTGTCATAAATTTTTAAGTTATGTTAAGTATCCTTGTCGCAAATAAGCGATATACCTAGTGTGATGTGATCATAGTTATTTTATTATCCATACATACTTGATCTCCAAAACTGAGGCGGCATATAAACCAAAGATTAAATATTGTATTAAAAAGATATGAAGAGCACACACTTACTTATAAAGCACTTACTATAAAAATTAAAATATTTACCTAAACGTAAATTGGTTGATTTCGAACACATGTCAATCTTCGATGATGTTGAAGGCATATCAGTGTCAATCAAAGGAGATGCAATATTCACAGTAGCAGTTCCTGAAAAATAAATTAAAGATAACTCTTTAGATAAAATAAAATACACTAATTATATGTAGTGCTGCAAGGAAACCTGTATTTTGTTATTATGTACATTAAAACAAAATACATTTTATGGTACTGTTTTTCGCCGGGAAGGCTAGGTATTAATAAAAGTAAATAGTTTACCTGGTTGAACAACAGTTAAATTTGAAGTATCAATCGCTGAGGATGTGGAGGGCATCTCAGTCTGAATCAGAGACACAACATTCTCAGTAGCAGTTCCTGGAAGATAAATGAAACGAAACACTTAAAATAAAATACACAATATGTAGCCCTGCAAAAGTCTCACTAAATAAATCTCAAGTACGGCTAGACTGATTTGGCAAATTTTGGTATTGAAATACTCATAAAAGTCCAGGGAAGGTTTAAACAGTGAGTAATTTTTTAAAAATCATCACAAAATATATTGCTAACAAGGCAGTATGAAGTTCGTCGGGTCAGCTAGTTAATAATAAAAGTGTATAGTTTACCTGGTTGAACAACAGTTAAATTTGAAACATCAATAGGTGAGGATGTGGACGGCATCTCAGTGGGAATGAGAGGAGACACAATATTCTCAGTAGCAGTTCCTGAAAGATAAAGAAAACACTTTAGATAAAATAAAATACTCTTATTATATGTAGTGCTGCAAGGAAACCTGTATTTTGTTATTATGTAAATTAAAACAAAATACATTTTATGGTACGGTTTTTAGATACATAATTATTTATTAAAACTTTATGCACAAAAAACTGTACAAAGGCAGACTTAATACTTTAGGCATTATCTGCCACTCGACCTTAGGGTGGTGCAGAAATAACATTGCAGGTGCAACTTAATAAATAGACAAACAGAAGAGAAATAAATATAATATTAAATGCATACTTAGATACATACATAATATAAATAAATAGTGCTGTAGTGTAAAAACCAATCCAACCAATCAGTGTGTGTGTAACAAATGCTATGATAAATATCAATTTAATTATAATTAAAACAACTAAAAATAGAATAATTATGACAAAAACCAGACTAAGGTTGAGATTACTGAAGTATTTTATGCTTGAAGGAATATTTACTCTCAGCTTTTTGGCACAGGTTATTAAATAGTTGATTTTGAAGACTTAACAAATTAATACAAGTAGTGACATACCTGGCAGCTGCAACGAAGGCACAGCTATTGCACTTAAACGATTATTTCTAGTTTTATGTTGTGGTAGGAAATGAATGTCACAAATTCTCTTTCTGTGATAAATCTCTTCATCAGACAATTTTTTTAACAAGTCTCCAGCCAGTTTCACCCAGATCTTAAAACGGTCAGGGTCTTTTGTAGGTTGCGGAAAGGTATAAATGGCAACACCTGGAACATAAATTTATTGTTTTATATTTCATAAAACAAAAATCGATTTCTAACTCTAGCTTAGTAAGTTCTTTGGTGAAGCTGTAACTAGGTAGGTGAAATTTAATTATTCGGCATTTGCATTTAATATTAATGTCTTTTATTCCGAGCATTATATAGTTTTTCCTTAATATTAATTCACTATAATCTAAGCTCGGTGTGCCTATAGGCCTCCTCTAACGCCTTCCACTGTCTTCTGTCCGATGTCACTCTTAGCCATTTGCATTTTTATTCATGACCAATTTTATATTAGGTACCTTTGAAAAATTGCAAGTGTAGTTCAGAAATAGAAATATTGTACTGGTAAGACAAATAAACTATAAAAAGTATTGATAATAAGCTTAGGTACCTACCTGTTGTTTGACATCCAAAGATACATCGTCTTGTAGTGGGCATTGTTGAAAACTTAATTAACAAACAATAATTACAACGAAAAACTTAACTAAGGCGTCCACAATATATCGCAAAGAAACTTAAAACACTAAAGGCGTCCACAATATCGCAAAGAAACTTATAACAATAAGGCGTCCAATTTCGCATGTAAGTGACTAATGAAATAAGACGAGGAGCTAGCTCAAAACGGAGGAAAACACTCAACGCACTTAGAAACCAATTTATCTTTAAATCACACGTGAAATAAATTAAAATTAAGTTTTTTGATGTTCTAGCCCGTTTGAAAACGACCAAAACGGGTAGACGAAAAGCACAGAACATATATACCCTAAAAAGGACGAAAAGTACTGTCAAGATAACAGTGTTGCCAAAAAAATAATAATTTGTTGATAACATTATATTAAAAGAAAGTATTTTAAATTATCAATTTAGTAAGTTTAAATATCTAATTAATAATTAATATTAGAAATATTTTTATAATGCTGAAATATCGTTTTACAATGGCAGCCCTGAGACATGCAGCTAGAAGAGGATACAATGCTATCTGTCGGAACTTTGAAAAACTATAAGTTTAGGGAACCAGACTAATAGATGGCAGCAGCAAAATCGTAGAATCGGCTTATTAGTGACTTTCACCCCCCTGCCTACGACTTCCACAGTGTCAGTATCTAAGAGCACGAATGAATTGGGTTGTGTATGTAAATTGTTTTGTTGATAATCAGGGCTGTTATTATTTCTAGGCTGTATTTGTTGAGCTAATTCTTTTCCGATGTTCGCGAAATAGTTATTAACATAGTTTACCGACTCAGTCGGAGTTGGTTTGATATTTAGTAATTCTGCACTTTGATTTTTAGTTTTGTTGGTATAGGTAATTGATTTTATATTTTTCCATAGCAATTTCGTGTTAACGACTGAATTAGCTAATAATTCTCTTTCATATTTTCTTTTAATTTTTTTAATCAGGTTATTACAGTAGTTTCTATAGCGGCTGTATGTGATTTTTAGGATTTCGTTATGGGGGTCAGCACGTGAGTTTTTTTGTAATTTATTACGATTCTTTATACACCGGAGTATTCCCGAGGTTATCCACGGTTTGATGATACGTTTGTTGTTGGGAATATTTCTTATTGTAGTATTATTCTTGACAGTTTCAGTAAGTTTTTCTATAAGTAGATCAGTTAGTGCATTAGGGTCATTGCAGAACATTAATTCATGTATGTTTCTTTCTTGTAGGTAATTTAATGCTTGTTCAAAATTCAGGGTGGCAACACTTTTATGTATAATTTCCTTATTCTTTGTTTTCGATAGTGACAAAAATGTAGTAAAATGGTCTGTGATCGAAGTCTGTAGAATAGCGATTGATGCACATATTTTTCTTCCGTTAATTCGTATCATGTAATGGTCTAAGCAGTTTAGTTCCCCGGTAGGTAGAGTATGACCTGGTAGTATGCCATAAGCTGACAGAGTATTAAGGTAATGGAGGCGGTTATTTCGCTCATTAGGCACCTCAGTCTCTTTGGGTCTAATGTTAATATTTATGTCCCCATCAGGTCGGGATTATAGTTAAAAAAATATTTATTTATTAAAATATTAATTTAATTATAAAAATACAGGATATTAAGCTGGTAGCTGATACAAGACTGAATATAACGCAAAAAAAAATAATTCTATTGAATTTCCGGTAAATGCATAGTTGCAATACGACGCATGCTGACGGTGGCTGCATGCTCAGCGTAAACGCGTGTTACGATGAGTTAACTATCTCTTGGACTTTTTTATTTCTAGCGGAATGAGTAATCAATACTTGTTTGTTGAGTCATGCCTGGACGGATCATCTGATCACACCTAGGGAATGCAGAACCGGTTCTGTTTTAAAGAACCGGGATTTTCGAGACCTGGCTAAAGAACCGGGATTCCCGGTACTTTCGATACTTTAAGTAAGCCTTTAAAAGATGAAGAGTTGAAACGGAGAAAGTAAAAGAAAGACGAAATGACAGGGCAAAATAAAAACATTTAAATCAAATAAAACGTTTTATTTCTTGTTTTATTGGTAACTACGCATATTCTACCAGCAACATCTTTATTAACATTAAAACATTTTTGTACCTAGTCCTAGATAATATTTATCAAAAAAATGTATTAAATATCTTCTCCAAACAAATGATTTAAATCAACATGACTCCTATTGCAATTCTGCATAACCAAATCAAATTAAAGCGAGCTTTAGTATGTTGAGGGCATTGAGTGACCGGTGGGATTGCCCTATGCTTGGCCGGTGGGTGAGACTGCACACACAGGTCTGCGATAGGTAGTTTATTTATATGTTATTTTTCTTATTTATATTATTTTTCCTTTGTGATTGTATGTGTTACTAACAATAGTTAATTAAGTAATTTTATGTAAATACTAACATTATGGACTGTAAGGTCTGCGAATAAAAGTTTATTATTATTATTATTTAATCAGTCTCAATATTATTGATTAGATAATCTTAACCGACATTTTTTAAATTGTTATTTATTAACATAATTCATCATCATCATTTCAGCCGAAAGATGTCCACTGCTGGACATAGGCCTCCCCCAAGCACCTCCACTTCGACCGGTTCTGTGCTTCTCGCATCCATCGGGTTCCCGCGGCCTTCACAAGGTCGTCGGAACACCTTGTGGGAGGCCTTCCAACGCTACGTCTTCCGGTACGCGGTCGCCACTCCAGAACATTACGGCCCCATCGGCCATCTGTTCTGCGAGCAATGTGCCCTGCCCTCTGCTACTTAAGTTTGGCAATTCTTCGGGCTATGTCGGTTACCTTGGTCCTCCTGCGGATCTCCTCATTCCTAATTTGATAACGCAGGGAAACTCCATAGCTCTCTCCATTGCCCTTTGGGTGACTTTCAGCCTTCTTATAAGGCCCATTGTGAGTGACCACGTTTCAGTGCCATAAGTCATCACTGGCAACACGCACTGGTCAAAGACTTTCGTCTTGAGACACTGAGGTATGTGGGACGAGAAGATATTGCGTAGCTTCCCGAACGCTGCCCAGCCGAGTCGGATTCGACGATCGACCTCTTTTTCTAAGTTAGACCTACCTAACTGGACAGTTTGTCCTAGGTAAACATACTCGTCTACGACTTCGAGTGTAGTGTCTCCGATCTTTATGAGAGTGGGTGTTACATGGGCATTTGACATGACCTTCGTTTTGTCCATGTTCATTTTAAGACCCACTCTTTCGGAGGCTCTACTGAGGTTATCGAGCATTGTACTGAGGTCCTCCATAGTCTCAGCACTGTCTCACACCTCGCTGCAAAAGGATAGGTTTCGAGGTCTGATCCTGGAGTCGGACTGACATAGTGGCGTTTTCGTACCGACACTTCAGCACCTCGATGTACCGATAGTCGATCTGGCAAAGTTGAAGAGACTGCAGCACAGCCCATGTCTCAATCGAATCAAAGGCTTTCTCGTAGTCCACAAACGCTAAGCAGAGAGGCAGGTTATATTCTTCGGTCTTCTGTATAACCTGTCGCAGCGTATGTATGTGGTCTACGGTGCTAAAGCCTTTACGGAATCCGGCTTGTTCGGGAGGCGTCAAACCTGCGCGCGAGACGGTTCGTGATGACTCTCGAAAACAGCTTGTGCGCGTGGCTCAGAAGTGAGATGGGCCTATAATTCTTAAGAAGGGCATTGTCGCCCTTCTTAAAGAAAAGTATCACCACACCTCTGTTCCATGCCTGCGGTGTTTTGCCCTCGAGTATGATGACGGAATCAAACATCTTCTGAAGGGCCTTAAGAACGTGTTTTCCGCCGGCCTTCAGGAGCTCGGCCGTAATTCCGTCATTCCGTCATCACCCGCGCGCCTTGATATTTTTGAGCTGCTTCAGAGCCATCCTAATCTCGTACAGGCTGACGTCCGGGATGTCTTCTGTATAGTGTCGGGTCAATCTAGCTCTTGGGTCGTTTGTCAGATCCATAACGGGGTTCCTTGTTGACGTGTATAACTGTCCACAGAACCTCTCGATCTCTCTAAACAGCTCAGGTTTGGCGGATACGATCCTGCCATCATCGGTCTTTAGTTTCGTAAGCTGGCTCTGCCCAAAGGAAGCAGTCTTGTTTGAGTCTTTTTTGCGAAGCACTGTCCACCAAAATCACAAACACAAAGCAAAGCACAACATTCCGAAGACGCGATGGCCGCCACCAGCCCCTCCCGCACCTTCGTGCAGCATGCTCTTGTAGCATGCATGCTTCTTGTGCATGCTAGGTAGCAAGTGTATTCGGCTTTAAGCGGTCGGGCTTTATGCTATAAAATTAGAAATATTCGAAACGCGAAGTATCTTTTCCCGAAAGTACCGAAAGAACCGGGATTTGGTTTTAAAAATCCCGGTTCCAAAACCGAAACCATTTTCCGGGATTTCCCGGTACTTTCGGTACCGGGATTTCCCGGGACTATTCAGTAATCACACCCCCGTGATTCTTAACATTAGCAGCAACATAATCAACACAGGTAAACCTGAATCCTTGCATAACTTCAAAACAGACTGGGAAGGTTTTAGAGGTTACCTTGAAGACAACTTAAACCTAAAAATAGCACTTAAGTGTCCAGATGACATTGAGGATGCATGCAAATATATCACCAACTTAATCCAAGTGGCCTGTTGGACTAATACACCCGAGTTAAAAATGTCATGCCAACTTCCTTCACAACCTCTTGACATTAAACAGAAAATCGAAGAAAAACGTCACCTCAGAAGAGCTTGGCATCATTCTCATCATCCGTCGGACAAGACTAAGTTCAACCGAGCCTCGAAAGAACTAAAAAGCATGCTTAGAGATACCGCAAATATTTCACTGCAAAAGCAAATTTCAATGTTGTCTGCTTCGGATCAAGGCGGACATTCGTTGTGGAAGGCTGTTAAAAATCTCGACAGGTCACAAAATCACAATCCGCCCATCAGATCACGTACATCTTTAGCCAGAACAGACAAAGAAAAGGCCGAGGCATTTGGCTTACATTTGGCAAGCGTCTTCAAACCCAATGAGGGTATAAACCAACAAGAAGTTGAAGATATACTGAATCAGGACTTTCAATTGTGTTTACCTATTAGACCAACATCACCCAAAGAAATCGCGATGGAGATGAGATTGTTGAATCCGAAGAAAGCACCTGGGTTTGATTTAATATCGCCTAGAGTTCTCAAGGAGCTACCCAAAAAAGCAGTTACATTCCTGGCTAGTCTTTTTTACGGAATATTCAGGACAGGCTATGTTCCCAAACTATGGAAAATCTCCCTAATCATTATGCTCCATAAACCTGGCAAACCAGCACACGATGTCACATCATATCGACCTATAAGTCTCACACCAGTGTTGTCAAAACTCTGGGAAAGAATTTTCTTGTCCAGACTCAAAGTATTCATGGATGAATGCGACATCATCCCTGTTCACCAGTTCGGATTTAGAAAGTCACATTCAACTACCGAACAGGTCTACCACGCAATACGCCAGGGCTTCGAGAAGATGGAATACACCTCTGCGGCATTTCTAGATGTGCAACAGGCCTTTGATCGTGTCTGGCACAAGGGCTTACTATGCAAAGTAAAGGGAAAGCTTCCCCACTCAGTGTTTCCCATTATAGCTTCGTACTTAGATGGTCGACAATTCCAAGTAAAACAAGGTGATGAAAGATCTAATCTGTATAATATTGAAGCTGGAGTTCCACAAGGATCGGTTGTGAGACCCGTTTTATACAACATTTTCACATCTGATCTTCCAACTGCCGAAGATGTGACGGTAGCTACATACGCAGATGTTGCTTACCTGGCGAGCGCCAAAGAACCGGATATCGCCAGTAACAAATTACAAATAGTAATGGACGAAATGAATACCTGGCTGCAAAAATGGCGTATCTGCGCCAGTGCTCAAAAATCAAGTCACATTACAAATAGTAATGGACAGCAGTGAATCTGTAAATCGACTTAAGCGAAGTCAAGTAATATGAAGAGGTAGCAGTGGGCAATGGCCCCTGTACCTGAAACGCCACTTTATTCACGCAATGAAACTGATAATAGTCCAGAAAGGACTGATGGCAGTTATAGAAAGGAAAAAAAAAATTTGTGTACTGATATTTTTCCAGATTCGCTCTATTCCATTGATGGACCAAATCCATCCTTTCTGGGATGGAGGTCGTCATCTGCATTCCAAAAATGTTAGTTCTTTAAAAAAAGTCTTCATAAAAGCGAAATGTTTGAGGTGCGGTGAATTTTTTTTCATATTTGTTGAAAATGTTTTGCCCCTTCTCAAGTCTGGTGTGCATGCGTTGACACTATCGAACAGCTTGTCCATATTTGAAATAACGTTGGCTGTAGTGACAGCTTCTGAAGAGAGTTCCCCTGTAAACAAAACACATAATTTAAGATCTTAAGAATTCCTTAGATAGTATTTACAGTATGTTACAAGTCAACCCAAAAAAAATTATCACGTGTCCCACATTTAATAATATTTATACTTAAAATAATAATAATATGCACAAGTATATAAAAAGGAGGGGAAATAATCAAAGGGCATCAAAAAATTCATCCGCATCGCTGTCAACAGGAAACATGCCCTAAAGACTGGCAGCATTGCCACGTTGTATGGCAATGCTGATTCTTTGGCCAAAAAATAGGCCAGCCCTCTGGTCACGTGAAGAGTCGACCAACCGACTTACTAATATTTTGGGAAGGTTCATATCTGACGTAAAATACGCCGAGCGTATCATCAGTCGCGTCAATTCGGTCGAATGTGTCAGTTCATATCAAACGGAAAATGCGTCGAGCGTAACATCCGTCCTGCCACATGTCAGTTTCTGCGTTTAGCATCTATAGAGCGGTTGTGTTGTGTGATACTGAATTTTAAAATGAAGCCTATCGAAATAATTGCTGTTTGGGAGGCTTTAGAACAAGACCGAAAAAGGAAACGTCGATATTGGGTGCATCCTTTTAATACTAAAAGAATATCAAGTGGCCAATTTAATTGTCTATAAGTATGCAACTTTAAGAGAGTATCCGACAAAAATTCAGTACTACCGCATGTCCATAGAATCTTTTGATGAACTCCTTACGATTGTAAAATGTTCCATAACTAAGTATGATACGAAATTTCGATGTGCCATTACTCCTGAAGAAAGACTGACTATTACATTGAGGTAAGAGATATATACAACGTGGCGCTACTATGGTGACATTAATTTAACGCACGGGTAGGGCTACTGCCCATTAATCATATACATTTTGATAGGTTAAAATAATTCGTAAATTGAAAAAAAAAAAATATTTTCAAACAAACTAAATAATATAATATTAACTAAAATTGGGATCACCCTTGCAAAAATTCATTCATGAAATTACTTACCTAGCTGCTGGCTTACGTTAACTCGGAGCGGCAATGCGTCGCTTCGCGCGCTGGCAACCGCGCAATGCGTCTTGTATCTACTCGTGGTCGGTCCGATTCTTTGACGGCATTTAACAAAGAAACCAAGCGGGGCGGCTTTGGCACAAGTCCTACAGCGGAGTTGTTTAGTCAAACGCTTATCATATCATATCACTCATCACTGCTTTTATTGTCTTTATTTTAAATTTTCTTATTTTCAATGAGACCACCTTGTTGACGGATACAAAGAGCTAAACGGCGTTTCATGTTTTCCCGCACATTTGAAAATAAATTGTCACTTATAGCCATTTCCCTCAATTTCTCAAACGCATTTATTATTCGATGGCGTAATTGTTCCACCGAATCCACGTTCTCCGCGTACACATCGTGTTTGATGCACCCCCATAGAAAAAAATCGAGTGGCGTGAGGTCTGGCGATCTTGCGGGCCACCTACGAGGTCCAAATCTGCCAATCCATTGTGCACCAAACGTGTTATTTAGCCACTGCCTAGATGTTATTACAGAGTGTGCTGGCGCGCCATCTAATTGATACCACATTCGTTGGTATCGGTGGACGTTTAAGTTATTTGTGTAGTCTGACATAGTGGTGGTTAATATATCATATAGCAAAATAAAGCACCGTGCTTAATACGCATAACATAAAGCAAATGCTATCGTGGCTCTCACAAGTTGCTATTTGCTTATTGCTTTTTTACATCGCACTCTGTCTCTGTCATCGCGCGAAACGCATTAAGCAATGAATGACTGAAAAAGCATTAAGCAGGCCGGCCGGGCGGGGCGCCCGTCGCATGCTAGCGATTCCTGTTGGTCGTGCGTTTTAGGCACCGCGTGCGATTTGCGATCTCGGGCGGCTCACGTAAATACGTAATGTAATGAATGATACATATACCTATGCTATTTGCATAAGATGCGCATACTGCATGTTATTACTAACAAAGATTGTATGATTGGGCTGGATAAATAAATGATTATTATTATTAACGGCTCTGTTTTATCGTAATTCATAAACGCGATGTAATATTCTTTAGCATGCTGTCAGTCACCGCGCTTGCTTTATTCGCGCCCGCCCGTTATGCCGTAAGCCCGTAACATAACAAGTCAAGTACCTACGCGTATAAAAAAAGCATGCTTTAATAAAGCATATAAAAAAGCATGCTTAAAATATAAAGCATTAAGCATTAAGCAAGTGATTGCCTTATAGCAACTTTGAACACCACTAGTCTGACACCGTATCATTTAGTAGGTTAACAAACCTTTCTCCGTTCAAAGACCCATCAATGAATACGGGTCCGATGATGTTGTCACCGTGAATAGCTGCCCAAACATTTACCGAAAATCGGTACTGATGGGCTGACTCCCGCCAAACGCGCGGATTTTGGTTTTTGGGTGCCCCATGGTGCAGATTGTGCTGGTTCCACATGCCGTTTCTAGTGAACGTGCTTTCATCAGTCCAACAAATTTGGGAAAGAAAGTCACTGTCCTTTTCAATTTTACTCAGTAACCACTGACAATAACTCAGTCTTATTAATTTATCACGTTCTAACAGAGTATGTACTTTTCTAAATTTGAATGGATGCCACTTTTCGCGCTTTATTATCCTGTGGACGGTTCTGTGACGGACTTGAAAATGCCTAGCGCTCTGGCGGAGGCTAGTTTTGGGTTGGTCTTCAAAATATTGTAGCACATTTTCAGTTAACTGGATTGGGTTTTGTGGTGTAGGCGGTCGATCTGAGCGTTGAAACCTAGGATCCATTGGCCGGTTTTCGCGGATGCGCTGAAGAGCTCCTACAATAGTGCGAGGATTAGTAGGGCATTGTCTTGATGCGCCATATCTCTCGCGATATGTCCTTATCGCAAGGGCGGCATTTTGATGACATTCACCGTAAATTAGGATCATGTCCGCGTATTCAGCTGCTGTTTAGTTCGGATGTGTGTTTGCCATCACGATCACAAGTTTACACAACACAAGCACTTATCACAAAAAAAATAGAACAAGAAAACAAGAGTAACTACTAGTAAAACAAAGCTAAGCGTCTTTATCGCAGTACAATAATCTAATTACTATTCTAATTACACAAAAATAAATAAATAAAACAATAGGTAAGCGTCTTTTTCGCGGAAACATTCACAACAATATTCACGACGGAATTACGCGCACTAGTTTGACGAAGTGTGTCAAGGACACGGGTTCATCTAGCACTAGATTACTAGAAAAGCAAAAAAAGAATTCAAGTGCAGTGCGGGGGCGCGGCGGAAGGAGGGGGCGCCAGTCACCTGCACCGCTGAGCTTTGGCGGCAAGCGACAAAGGAGCCGCTAGGCGGCGGAAGGAAAGAAATATCTCTTTGTCGGCGCCGACAAAGAGACATATGTCTTTCCTTCAATTCGCCTACTCTTTGCATTTGTTTCATCCTAATAGTATTGCTTATTCGTTTTATTTCATTGATGCGATGTTATGATCCGTGACCCCGGCAAAAGACCGCTGCGCGACAGTTCTTTAAGTACAGGTTGCTCTAAAATACTATTTTCTAAAATTTTAAATAAATCCGTAAATAATAACGTTTAATGGAAATATAATTGCTTCATGAAATGAAAATGTGAAAACGTATATGTGTGTTAAATTAATGTCACCATTCAAGCGCCACGTTGTATATAAACAGGAAAGTTGTAGGTATAATAATAACTGCTTTTGTTCTTGACATTAATATTTTAATATTATTGACATGTATATTAAAATGATACAAAAATCCAAAATCAACCAATTTAAAATAAACGTAACGGTTTAACTCTGCATTAATGCTTCAATATCTTCTTCAGTTGACACCTGCGAGGTCGCTGATTGTGGTGAGTCCGTATAGTAGTCAGTTGTATAATAGCCGGTGTGTTCAAACTGAGAAGTCTGCGGCAATGATATTCGACCTTGTTCGTAATTACTTTGATCGGACAGGGCGTTATATTGTTGCACTGTACTTGTTGTAGCAAATCTATATCTTTTTACCAAAATCATAATATCTAAACGGAAGTCAAAATTTTGTGCTTCAGACATTTTTTTCATCTGTGGGAGTAACGACAGCAAAAACTGTTTATCTGAATCACTATCATCTTGTGAAGATTTCTCCATACTGTTAATTAATGACTTCTGAAACAGTGTCATACTCTGGTCTTTGCGACTGGCAGGCTTGGAACTGGAAATTGACGATTCGCTTCCAGTCTCCTGTAGTTGGTTCCCTTCACCACTTGTCTCATAAAATTCAGCTTCTATATTACTAGTTGTAGGGCGCATTTCTCTTAACACATCTAAGAAACGAAGCATTTCTACGTATGGCGTTTTCCTCTTCTTTGCAGCAGCAGAACTTCCACTGCGCACATTGTTCTCTTTTTTATTTCTCTCTAACATAGTAATCACGGAGATGCTTCCATTTTTTCTGGAGGTCAGTAACTGAAATAGAAAGTGTCCATGATTATTAAAATTAAAACCGAATAATTGTTAAATTTACTGGGTTAAAGAATAGTTAATGATTTTTTAAGTTTAATTTATTTTCAGATCAACTGGAATGTGTTTTAAAACATTATCCCTGGACTTCCTGGCGGGAGTATCTACAATATCCGGAATAATTAAAGAATGTTGCAAAGTGATATGGATGACGCTGCGAGAAACAGAAATGCCTTGCCCGAATGAAGAAATGTGGTTAAATATAGCTGATCAATTTTATGAAAAAACTAATTTTCCAAACTGTGTTGGAGCAGTAGATGGGAAACATATTCGCATAAGAGCTCCGAATCGCAGTGGTTCCCAATATTTTAACTATAAAAAATTATTTTCTATTGTCCTTATGGCTATTTCAGATGCAAATTACTATTTTGTAGCTATAGATGTTGGTGCTTATGGCAAAGAAGCTGATAGCAACGTTTTTAAACAATCAAGTATGGGTAAAAAAATTTTAGAAAATGACTTCAATATTCCAAGAAACAAAACTTTACCAAATTCTAATGGACCCCCAAAACCATTTGTATTAGTTGGAGATGAAGCGTTTCCTTTACAGAAAAATATAATGCGGCCGTATCCTAGTGGCAATATTGATAGAGAAAAACAAATTTTTAATTATAGACTCAGTCGAGCGCGTAGATGTGTTGAGTGTTCATTTGGATTATTATGCACTAAGTGGAGAGTACTTCACACTGCCATTCTTACCGAACCCGATTTTGCTATGGAGATAGTGAAGGCTGCTTGTATACTTCATAATTTTGTTCTTCGACGAAGAGACAGCTGTCTTAATGACATTCAAATATGCCAATTACAGACTTTACCCACAGCAACATCAACTAGAATAACGACTGCCACCGATAATAGGGATTTTTTTAAACAATATTTTTGTAACGAAGGAATATTGCAGTACCAGAACCAATATATATAAGAATACTAATAATAAAATTAACTTTAACTTACGTGATTCATTTTTCTTTTTTGTATCATGTCTCCCACTCAACTATTAATATTTCTCCAATTTCCTCCCAAGCCCGTCTCTTGGCTTATCGATCGCTATAAGATTTTTCTTTTATGTTCCATAGACATATTCTATTATGCACTTCCGTGATAAATCGTTCTGTATCAAACATTTTCAAAAAACTTGGAACGGCCTGTACACAAACGATCTCTGCTATGTTACGCCTAGACTGAATGCATCAATCAAAATACAAGTAGCGCGTGGCGCGCGCGACGTTGCCGCTCTTACGTCGACCGACAATGCGTTGACGGAAACGAATAGACGCTGTACGCTCGACGCACTAACGTATCATCGGTTGAGTGTGAACAGTCAAGTGTTTTTCTATACATTTGTCTGTTCTGGCGTTACGCGACCGATAATACGCGACGCATGTTCCGTCAGATATGAACCTTCCCTTATACTTGGGAGAGGCCTCGGGAGTAACATCCTAGATTCTTTTTTCACTTAATAATTATTTATTATTTTAATAGGGGGACAAATATTACAATATTATACTTTATAACTATAAGTTTTATTTACCTTGTGAAATTTTAGCATACATCCCTCCAGCAACTGAATGGCTTAACACTTGTGCAGCTAGCTTTACTTTCATCTTCTGCTTTGTGTTCGGGTTTAAATGTTCTTGTTTTAAACAAGGTGCAAATACGAAGTTGGGGTTGGTGTTATCTGCCTCATTAAACTCTTTTATATGGCTCCATTTAGCAACACCTGTAACAACAGTTAGTCTAAATTTCCAGTAAATTGGTAATATGTACAATTACCGGCACGTAACTTGGCAAGAGATTTTCGTAGTGGGGGAAGTTCGCGCATATAAAAATGTATGAAATTGTGCCTGCGCGAACTTCCCCCACTACAAAAACTCTTGCCAAGTTACGTGCCGGCAACTATATTATGTTATGATTGTTATAAAACAAAATATGTTACCAAATCCAACTTGATTGTTTGATGTTATATTTGTAGGACATTTAATATTATTCTTTAAAAGCATATTTCTAAAGCATTTGAGCAAATGCGGAGTATCAATAAAAACTTTTTACAAAAAAAAAAAACAACCGACTTCCAAAAAAACACTACAAATTGAAAAATAACTTTAATTTCGGTGTCTTTGGTTCCGCATTTTCGTTTAATGACACCGACTTCCGAAATTAAAGTTATTTTTCAATTTGTAGTGTTTTTTTGGAAGTCGGTTGTTTTTTTTTTGTAAAAAGTTTTTATTATTCACTTTTTAGTGGGTCCGTATGTAATTTATCTAAGTTACAATAGCCTAATGTCAACTGCTCATCACTTGTTACAAATTATTGCTTTTCCCAATGTTGGGACGTTAATTGTTGAGGAGTTCTCCTGGTAAGAACCAGGAGAACTCCTCAACAACCACTCACCATACACATTGTGACGAGCATAAATTGCTTAGCAACCATATTAAAGTAATAATCGAATCGCAACCCGTGAAATATTTGTCATTGAGTAGTGCCAATGGCCATCTGTGGTCTTCTTCATCAGCTCCACTTTACCAAATGATGATTTCCGAGAGCAAATGCTCAAGTTATTTTAAAGAATACCCAAATCGTTATAGCTTTGCCTATAAAATTTGAGGGTTTCCCTCGATTTCCATGGGATCCTCTCATCAGATTCCAACTTGATGATAATGGGACCACCTCAAGAGTATACCCTTTCAAACAAAAAAATAATTTTTAAAATCGGTCCACAATTGGCGGAGTAATCGCGTAACAAACACACAAAAAAAAAAAAAACAAACCGTCGAATTGAGAACCTCCTCCTTTTTTGAAGTCGGTTAAAAATGGTAACTACTTCTCGATTTTGTATCACAATATATGGCTGCTTTACAGGTGCTCCCAAGATAGTTAGAGCTCTCTTATTCACACCATCCATATCGCACACTGAAGCTGAAATATTGATTCCAGAATCAAAACAATGTTGCAGAACCTGAAATGATTAAAATAAATCAATAGGTACAAAAATAACCACTACATAATAATATCTTGACAAAATAGGAAATAAAAGATCATAATGCTCACCTCCTTTATAAGAACTGACAGCCTATCTGCAGTCACAGATCCGCTAGAAAAATAATAAGCAATTGGCTGCTTCAGCTTTTTCCGAATTCCACCAATCATAAAAACAAGGGCATGTGTTGCCATTTCTAGTGACCTGCCCTGCAATGCATGGTCTTGATACCCCTCAATCAAGTCTTCCTTCTTGTTATAAAACTAATTCTTTTTTATTGACATCTCGTCAAACATCAGGATATATTGGTTTTCTAATGGATCATGTTCCTTTATTGTTTTATTCAAAACATAAAAAATTTGATCATTAATACCGACACTCATGTTGAACTTGTTTAATGATGATTTTAGTGAACTAGGTGTTGGCAGGCAAATCACCCTTCTTAATAATTTGTAGGACCTAGGTGACCTTTTATACAGCCTTAGCGCTATTATTTTTGAGTCCATATCCCATCTTCGACCTTTAAGCCCGGTTTCCACCGCGAGCGGAACGGACCCATTAATGACTTCGTTAAACTCGCAAACACAAACTGCATACTTGTATTTCCATCAACAAATAGTCGAACGGAAAGAGCCGAGCGTGTAGAAAGAGTAGAAATGAGCTCGCTCAGTTCTAGGGAGCGGAGCGGAGTACTTACGGACTCCGCTCAACTCGCAATTACAATTTACATAGTAGCGTTTCCACACAGAAAGTGGTGAGCGGGGCGGATTGAGCGAGTAAAAAGAAATTGAAAAGAGTCCGCTGCGCAAGGCCTGCATCGACTAGTTCAGAACGGACTCGCTCGCTGTCTGCCCCCCGCGCCTCGCCTCTTGCAGCTACGCGCCGGCTGGCGCACGCATCACCGCATTGTTGTTTGTTATGGCAGTCGAGTAACACATGTTGTTTTGGTTTGAAATGGAGCGATTTATAGAAGATGTACGACAATACCCATGTTTGTGGAATGTATCAATTAAAGAATACCGAAACATAGATATAAAAGAAGCGGCATGGAAATCTATAGTTGATGATGTAAATTTGGCTGAAATAAAAAACAGTAAGTGTCTTTTTAATTTAATTTATTTTATGAATCAAGTGAATCTTGACTGGCTATTCTACCGGAATTGTTAAAATAATCGCAATATATGTTACGTACATTAAAAGCTTCTCGTGTAGCTCGCAGTCTATCAAAGGTCATGTTGTTGGGTCGTGGATTATTATAATTGTCATTTCACGATAATTGTACAGATAAATAATTATGCAACACGCAAGTTGCTTTTATTATATGATCGACCGTCTCAAGTTTGCATTCTAGTGTCGTCGATAAACACGCCATCTTGCGGATAAAATACCGAATGCATTCTCTACAACATTTCGAGCTCTGCTGAGTCGATAGTTAAATATTCTTTTCGGTCTATCATTTATTACGTTTGAATATGGTCTCAGTAAATTTTTACGTAAAGCAAAGGCCTTGTCACCTATAAATACATAAGGTACTCTGACTGAACTACTTTCATCTAAATGACGGTCGTCCGGTAAATTTAATTGGTTATTAAAATTTCCAAACACGCTATCATTAAAAATACCACCGTCACTGAAACGCCCCATCGATTCAACATCAATGATTATGAAACGTTTGTGTGCATCAACAACCCCTAGTAATACTACGGAATAATATTTTTTGTAATTGTAAAATTGACTTCCTGAATGTGGAGGACATTTAATCGCTACGTGTTCGTGTACGGTTCGGTACGTGTACCATCAATGGCACCAAGGCAATTTTTAAAGTGCCATATATGTATTTTCAAAAGCTTCTGCTATATTTTCCCAATCTTGCCTTTTGGGTTCTTTCAAATAAATAGGCTGTAATTTTTTCCAAATTGCAATACAAGTATCGTGTACTATCCTTGAAACAGTTGGTGTGCTCATGCGATAATTGTAGGCTATTGTTTTGAATGCGTCGCCTGTTGCTAGAAATCTGAAACAAAATATAATAATATTAATAAATAATAAACTTTTTGGAACGAAGTTCCTTATCGCGCGTTGCGAAAGGGAGCTATACGGAAAAAATAGGCATGACGAATGATTTTCAAATCCTCTTCCGTAATGTACGTACACATTTACCATTTACGAAAACACCTATATTTCGGTAATAAACTAAAGTTTAACGAAGTTTGAAGCCATTTTTCTAATATTTTTTCAATAGGGCGCGAAAACAGCTCACGGTGTCATGGCGTCGGATCCGACGTCACGCCTAGGTAAACATCAAATGTTGTCAGTATACTATCTATAGTGTACTCTGTGAACCACAGTGATGTTTACATAGGCGTGACGTCATGCGCTGTGATTGGTGTTTCAGTAAAAATGGCCGACTGCAGTATTTTAATCTTTTATTTTAGTGAAAATCCGATTAATCTCAAGTTTTTAAATTAAACTAAATCACTGTTTTAAATCCTTTTTATATGTATTTTCCCCTAACATCATACAATTTTTGATTATTTGATACTGTCGTCACGCCTATTAAGACCAAAAGTTGTCACGACACTTTTTACCCGACTGCGCGACGCAAAGGAGGGTAATGTGTTTATTACCATGGAATGGAATGGAATGGACGACTGGACTGGAATAGAGTGGAGTGGAGTGCAGGGTCGAAAATCGCTTGAACCTTTTTTTTTACTTGCTATCGTTAAGCAAGTCAAAAAAACAGATTGACATTTAAAATTTAGTTTGTTTTTCTCACATTATCGTTAGCTAACATTGCTCCTTCATTAAAATCCGGTGTTTGCATAAATGTCAATAAGGTCGAAAATCGCTTGAACCTGTTTTTTTAACTTGCTTAACGATAGCAAGTTAAGAAAAAGTCAGTCGCTACAGCGTCATTCGAAACTAAGTACCGGAACCTAATTATCTTTATTGTTTCAGTCCAGGATGCGAAATCCGAGTGGAAAAAGTTAAGGGATAACCATAGAGACAGTTTAAAGAGAATGAAAGCCACCAGATCTGGGCAGGCAGCTACAAACCTCAATACTTGGAGATATGCGGAATTGATGGAATTTTTACTTCCATATATGAAAAATCGTAGTAGGTCTACCAATTTAAATTCTACAGATATACCATCATCGGCAACACCTGAAACCTCCATAGCGCAAGATGACGAAGATACTAATAATTCAGAAATATCTGTAGTTCCAACAAACGATACAATCAATAATACGGAGGCTAGTGCACCACAAGGAGGTAAAACTCAGACAAGGAAGCGGACCGCAGATGGAGATTTTATAGAATTACTGAAAGAAATGGAGGAAAATCACCAAAAAAGACAAGAAGAAAGAGATTTAAGACGCACAATGACAAATACACAAGAAAAAGGTGCCATTGATTTGTTTTTAGAAAGTATGGCGATCACCATAAAAACGATGCCTATGTGGATGCAAAATCGCTTTAAGAAAAATATATTTCTAATCGTTAGTGACGCCGAGGAAGTACTAGAAAATTATAGTACTTGTGTTACACCAGACTCAGTAAACAATACCTTGCCGGCAGCAGCAGCATCATCACGTTCTGCTAATTACGGATACACTACGTCGAGAGACCCTGTAAACAATGACTTGCCGGCAGCAGTAGCAGGATCATCACGTTCTGCCAATTACGTATACACTACCGGAAGCAGCAGCGTCACGTTCTAATAATACGATATTCCACGGATACAGTAGCTCGGGAAGATTTGAGCCATCCCCGTTACATGATTATGATAACTAAGCATAATGTTCTTTTTAATTATTTCACTGATTTGTTTTATTTCTGAGTAAAGTCTAAAATAATTACCTACTAACAATGTTTTATTTCTTACCTGAGGCACACAGCTAGCTTTTCTTGAGGTGAAATAGCTTTCCTGAAGTTGGTGTTTTGTTTCAAAATATCGACCTCCACAAATGACAAAAGTTCTTGAAATTGTTCTCTATTAACCCTGTAATAATTTTTAAATTTTTCGTCGTCTAAATCATAAAACAGCCTAAATTCCCCTTTTAATTTACGTTCTTGAATATGCTGGCACAGCCAAAATCTTCGTTTAGCGCGTTTTTTTCTCTGCATAAGATACAACAATACGTGTTTCTTTTTTCTGTATACATAATCACTGTCATCACTCGATTCCGTGTCACTCGATAACATCGCAACAACACGACCACACGCAACCAGCTCAAAACTTCAACTGAACTCGTTCTCTGTGGAAATTATCTATTCGTTTTTCATTTCTCATTTTCATTTCAGCTCAGTCCGCTCATTTCTCTATCTCAGTTTCATTTTGCAGTGGAAATCAAATGACCAACTCTTCGTTGGTGGAAACGCAAACCTATTTCATTAAAAAGGAGTCCGTTCCGCCTAACCATTTCCCGCACATTACCCTTTCGCAGTGGAAACCGGGCTTTAGGTTTTTTCTTAAAGTTTTGCAACTCTCCTTGCAGAAGTCATGCAAAGGATGGGGATATTTTACATTTTAATATTTCATGTATTGATTAATTCTTGCTTAATACTTTAAGAAATGATTCATTCTTCAGATGCTTTACTGATTTTTGGAGCCTGTTTATTTTTCTCATGTGATTTTTCATTTTCATCAACATATTTTTATCCTTTTTGGAAGTTACCAATGGATTTGTAGCAGCAATAGGTTTGAACTTCTCAGTAATTTGCGGAATAGCACTAGCCTTGTGAAAACTCCAAGAAGAAGGCGTGAATGGATGTCTACACTGTATCGTGAGCGTATTCAGATGACACGCGCCGATCACGCACAGCACCCGTGCACGCGTTGTGCCCGCCTTAGGGTAGGTTCAGATGACAAGCGCTCAGCGCGCGTTGAACGCGCGTTGAATTTTTGTATAGTGTTCACATGGTGCGCGCTTGTCAGGCGTTAAACGCGCGTTGTTGCGGCCAGTTTGAGTTCTACATTTGTCGAAGATGGACGAACAGTTTTATCGGTGATTTTATACAGACGGCAGAAACGACACAACAGAAGACGGAGATATTGGGTTCACCCAATTTTGTCAACCAGGCTGACTGAAAGTCAGTACATTATTTTATATCCTAAGTTAAGGCAATTTGAGCCCAAATTCTTTAACTACTTCAGAATGTCCATCAAGTCATTTGATGACTTACTGACTCTCATAAACGATGAACTCGTAGCAGATAAAAACGCTGTGCGATATAGCATTTCACCGGAAGAAAAACTCATAATTACATTGAGGTAAGTTTTTTAATAATCAACATAATCTATAAATCAAATAAATCAAATCAACTTGTTTAGGAACAATTTTTTTAAAGAAAAAATAACATTTTGTTACTCGCAGAATAACTCTAACTCTGATTCATTGCTGACATTAGTTGGTGCTGGCGATGGAGTAGGTGTTACTGGCGATGGAGACCCCATTGCTGTAGTATAACCATAATGTGCAAAATTATTTGACACACTAGACTGCTGTGATTATAATCATGATAACGAAAGCCTTCAACAGAAGCTGATGACTGATGACGCTGCTCTTGTGATGAATAATTTCTTCGTTGTGATACCGGGTAATTTTGATTTTCATATGTCTGTTGTTGTGGTCCTTGAAATTCATTTTGGTTTTGCAAAATTAAATTATAAATGGCAATTTTAGTTTGAAGTCGCCTATATTCCGGAATTTTTTTAATCTCTTTAACGAGTGACAAACAAAATCTCAAAGTCTTCATCGTCATCTTCTTTTGGATGAGACACATTTTTCTGTGCTAAACTCTGCTCTAATATGTTTGCAAATCTTTCATCAGCAGGATTTAATTTTTGTTTTTTTCTTGAAGTAGATTTAGGACTCTTAAAGCCAGAACTTATTTCTACTTCAGCAACCTCTGACGAAGTTGATGCATTATCTGCATCGAAACTACTTTCTGTATCTTTGTTGGCAATTGATGCCTGTAGAAATCGTAGTCTATTATAATGAATATATGTCGAAGTTTTGGAAGCTCCTGATCCAGATTTGACAGTCTTTATTTTCTTCACCTCTCTCATATAATTATCCCGTAAACTCTTCCACTTTTTTTGCAGGGATGACGCTGAAAAAAAAAACAGTATTTAGTAATAGTTTATGTTTGTTTCCAGATATTTGGCCATTGGATGTTCATTTGGGACATTAAGCTACGACTATAGAATTGGCAAATCTACTGTGGCTACTATAATACCACATGTATGTGAAACTATTTGGAAAAAATTAAGGCCCGTTGTTATGAGTGAACCAACGAAAGAAAAGTGGTGTGAAATATCCACGATATTTGAAAAGAACTCAAAGTTTCCCAATTGTTTGGGAGCCTTGGACGGGAAACATATACGGTTAATCCAGCCTGAACACACGGGTTCTATGTATTATAACTATAAAAATTATTTTTCGCTAGTTTTATTGGCGCTAGCGGATGCAAACTATTGTTTTGTGTGGGTTGACATAGGTGCCTACGGTAAAAACAGTGACTCAGGTATATTCAAGAATTCTTCATTGTACAAAAAGCTGACAGAAAGGTCATTAGATCTACCTGAGCCAAAGGCATTGTTAATACAAAATAGACCGACAACGTTGCCATATGTGATAGTGGCTGATGAAGCTTTTGGCATGATGGAGAATTTAATGCGTCCATATGGGGGAAGGTCACTAACTTATGCTAAAAAAATATTTAATTACCGTTTGACATTAGCACGCCGGTATGTTGAATGTACTTTTGGCATAATGTGCAATAAATGGCGCATTTTACACAGGCCGTTAGATGTTAACATCGGTTTTGCAGAAAAGATCGTAAAAGCGATATGTACACTAAATAATTATGTCAGAATCAGGGATGGCTACAATTTTGAAGACACACTTTATACGCCACCCCTGGAAAATCTAGCCTCACATTATACCGGACGTGCTGTGCGACAGGCGGATAATGTTCGAGTACATTTAACAAACTATTTCATTAATGAAGGAAAAGTAGATTGGCAGGATCGTTATATTTAACTTGTAACACAAACCGATTGTAAATGTAAATAAATATATATACTCACATAATATTTTCTTCTTTTCTTCATTGTCATGTCCTTCACAAAATATAAGGACGAGTTCCTCCCAAGCCCGTCTTCTCAAATTCTTATCTGAATAATCGCTACTTGTCATGTCCCATATCGCAGGACGTTTCTCTATTTCATCAATTAATAATTCCGTATTAAAAGCTTCGGTTTCCATTTCGGACGATTTTCGGACGAAGTTGACGAACCCTAAAATACGTCTATCCGCGTCGAAAGCGCGCGCTCAACTGAACGGAAACATAGAAAACCAATGATCTCAAAGCGGCGTTGACGCGCGCTGACAACAGTCGAGCGCTAGCGCAGCGTTGAACGCGCGCGTTACTAAAACGCGCGTTAGCATGTGTACGGCCTGAATAAAATGTATGTAGTTGTAAACGCGCGTTATCAAAACGCGCGTTGAGCGCTTGTCATCTGAACCTACCCTTAAACCCGCACACGCGCTGCATCCGTCTCGTACACGCCTCGCGCCCACCTAAACCACTAATGACTGGACTGGACTACTTCGTTCACTAGGCATAGTGGCTTCCAGGTGTCACAACGTGTGCACGTTTAAACCAAAATGGATTTGACTAGGTTAAACAAAGTTCTAATTACATTCTATATGTATAAACAATGGAAGAAAGAAAAAGACAGTAAAAAAATTAATACTACAAGAAAATACTGGATCCACCCTATATTAACACGCAGAGAGAAGCATGGCGAATTTCATATCCTTTATGCGGAATTACGCAATTATGATGATGAATTTTATAACTATCTTCGAATGACTAAAAGGACATTTGATAAATTACTGTCCGTTTTAAACATTAAACTGAAGCATCAGCACACAGCTATGCGAGATAGTATTTCTTCTGCCGAAAGGCTGGTTGTAACTTTGAGGTAAGTAGTCACGGTCTCGCTCAAGATTGTAGCATGCGCGTATGGTTGAAAATATTTTTGTATTTCCGAAAGGTTTATAGTTTATTTACAAACGAGCACAAAAATAGAAAAATCGCATGTCCTTTTTAAATAAATTATTTCAAACTATAGTAATATGGCACCAATTTTGAAAGTGACCATACACATTCAAACATATTTTTGATGTAATCCTTTATTAATTTTAGAAAATGTAAGATAATTACATTAATCAAAAACGATAATTATCTTAAATTACAGCGGTAGATATTACAGTAGCAAAATAATAAAATTAATTCAGTGTCGCAAAGTCAAGGTCGTCACTCATACTGGATTGCACACTGGGTTGACTTTGTTCAATTCTAGTGTAAGTGTCAAATTCTAGTTCGGAACTATAATTAGTAAGCCTAGATTGGCTTCTCACATTAGAGGGTCCAGGTGCAGTGGAATATCCATAAGCTTCTTGGCTCCTCACATTAGAAGGTACAGCTGCAGTAGAATATCCATAAGCTTCAGTATCATAGGTTGGCTGAGGTTGGATGGGCTGTTGCAATTGTATATTTTGTGATTCTGACGTGTTGCTGTTTAGATTTCTTTGTTCAAAATTTCTTAGTATTGAAATAACTTGATATTGTAATTCGATAACTTCATCGTCATTGAACTTCTCTACTGTTGGAGCAATACTCTTGAAAACTGACATAATTCTGCTGTCATCAGAAGTTTTCTTTTCTTCTTTTTGCATAGAATCGATAAATTGCATCTTTTTTATATCTACTGGACTCAAATTTTTATCTTGCACTTGGTCTTTCTTCTTCTTCTTGATCATTGATGTATCATGGCTGTCATCGCTTTCAGTGTTGCAGGGTGGTACCATATTTGACTCAGTATTTCTATGTTGGGCAATTTTTGTCAAAAATTTCATATTGTCGTAGTATGTGTACTTATGAACTGATGGATTAGCTCCCGATCCCGACTTGCTCTCGCTTAATTTTCTATGACATTTCATCCATTCGTCTCTCATAGATTTCCACTTTTTCACAACCAGTTTTCCTGTAAATAAGTCAAACAGATATTATTAATTATAATAATTATTTATTATTCCATTTTTTTTCCAGGTATTTAGCAACAGGACATAATTTCGCTGATCTACGATACGGATTCAGAATCGGAAAAAGTACTTTAAGTTATATAGTCAGAGAAGTTTGCCAAAGTATCTGGAAAGAATTGTCAGAAACATATATGAAAGTACCAACTAAAAATGAGTGGTATGAAATTGCTCACAACTTCTGTTTAAAAGCCAATGTTCCTCATTGCCTGGGTGCTATAGATGGCAAGCACATAAGAGTTATAAAGCCCAAAAGAAGTGGGTCAATGTTTTTAAATTACAAAAATTACTTTTCAATTGTTTTAATGGCGGTAGTTGATACAAATTATAATTATATTTTCATTGATGTTGGTGCATACGGCAAAGAATGTGATTCAAATGTTTTCAAGGAGACTGCTTTTTGAAAAAGCTTAGTGAACAAGACGTTAAATTTGCCAACGCCTGCACAACTGGAAGAATCAAATGTCGATCTACCCTACATTTTTGTTGGGGACGAGGCTTTTGCGTTACACGAAAACATACTTCGCCCATTCAGTGGCGAACAGCTGAATGCGACTAAATCGGTCTTTAACTATCGTTTGACCCGAGCAAGGCGATATGTAGAATGTGCTTTTGGCATTATGGCTAATAAATGGAGAATTCTCCATCGTCCTCTAGATGTGTCACTTGGTTTAGCAGTTAAAATTGTAAAAACGTATTGTTTACTACAGAACTTTATACATAAAGAAGAGGGTATGCGTGAAATATCAACCATCAATCTTGGCCCTGAACTATCGGCTTTACCAAGGTCGCCATCAATACAATACAATGAATGCAAGTACAGTTCGTAATCATTTTGCGGAATACTTTATGTCTGAGCATGGACGAGTACCATGGCAAATTAAATATTGTTAACAATTTATTAAATATATATGTATATTCAAACATACTTACCGTATTTATTTTTTTCCACATCCGACAGCGATTCAAAATCGTCATTAATAATTATACATATTTCACGCCAAGCCTGTAGAGTTTTTCTTTTATCTTTATAGCTTTCAATGGTTTTATCCCACAGCACATCTCTTTCCTCCACCAAAGAAATGAATGTTTTTCTTTGTCGAAGTTATCCATCATATATTACTAAAACAAAAAACACGCCACACGATCACAGTCAATACAACACTAGCCATATTCTCATCTATGCCAGCCATAGCGCGGGCGCAAGGCGTACGTGGGGAGGGTGCAGAGCGCGGGCAGGGCGAGTGCAGGGTTGGCGCGAGACGGGCGCGGGGCGTGCGCGTGTAGACCTCGTTAAATGCAATTTGAGATCTATTGATGCATTATAAGGCTCAAATTCTTATTTAACAAATTTCAATGCGAGTTGGACTAGGGTGGCGTGCGCTGAGCGTGCGCGTGTCGTGTGAACGCGCCCTAAGAGAACACGGTAAGTTAAATACTTTGCAATTTTAAACATTTAATTTACTGAATTAATTATTAATTAACCAATTCATTTTTTTTTAGTACTAGCCAGGAATGTAACTGCATTTTTGGGTAGCTCCTTGAGAACTCTAGGCGATATTAAATCAAACCCAGGTGCTTTCTTCGGATTCAACAATCTGATCTCCATCGCGATTTCTTTGGGTGATGTTGGTCTAATAGGTAAACACAATTGAAAGTCCTGATTCAGTATATCTTCAACTTCTTGTTGGTTTATACCCTCATTGAGTTTGAAGACGCTTGCCAAATGTAAGCCAAATGCCTCGGCCTTTTCTTTGTCTGTTCTGGCCAAAGATGTGCGTGATCTGATGGGCGGATTGTGATTTTGTGACCTGTCGAGACTTTTTAACAGCCTTCCACAACGAATTTCCGCCTTGATCCGAAGCAGACAACATTGAAATTTGCTTTTGCAGTGAAATATTTCCGGTATCTCTAAGCATGCTTTTTAGTTCTTTCGTGGCTCGGTTGAACTTGAAGCTAAAGAATAATGAATTAATGAATATAAAGATTAATAATCAAATTAGTGTGATTTCATAATTACATAATTAAATATGTCATTTTGTAATCAAAAGTTATCCGAATTTAGTAATCATCCAAGTGGTAATGTTCATCATCATCACTTATATCGGTACCACGGCATCGTTCATATGCTTCTTGAATTATATCTTTGTTATTTTTAGGGCGTATAGTGGTTTCCGAAATAATATTAATTTTCTTATTCTAAGAGTGGGTTGCATCAATAGCTCCGTTATAGTTTGTGTCAAAGTTAAATTTAACCGTAACTATAACAATGACCATAGCATCTACTATCCGTTGTTGCACCATCATGTATTTCGTGTATTTCACAGTTAAAGTTAAAAGGGTGACAAGTGACAAGACGTCATATTTCCCCAAAATGTAAGTTGGTAACATTTTTGACAAGGGCAACACTTCAAGCTTGTTGTCATCACGCTTTGTTTATTTGACACTAGTGATGTTAATCAGTGATTAATGGTCAGGACTCGATTGTCTCGATTATTTAATTCAAAAACTCAATTTAAGTTGATCTAAGGACTAGAGGGAGGTTCCCAGCAGCTTCGTACGTTTGAAACGCACACAAAAATAAACTTCAAGAAAAGAATCATAGCAAGATCCAAAATACAGTTACCGTTCTATATTGGGAATGTACCCAGGTATTTAAGTCAGTGACATTCGGCTCAGATTGGCTTTGTTCGACTTTGTAAAGAGCGTATTAATACGAATAATAATAATAATAATAATTCCTACGCATATTTCACTGATTGTCAGATTGATCTGATAAAATCAATGACGATTTAATGACAAATTACACTTTATTATCTGACAGCACTAACCCACAGAATATGTATTTTCTGTTATTAAAACTCTGTGACTGTACATCACAGTATTATGACGGTTTATTACAAGAATATATTTATTACCTGGTTTTTTAACCAAGAATAACAGCCGGTCGATTCTGTAAAAATCTCACCGTGAAAACTTAGGTGAAGTGAGTTTGTTTTTGCTAGGAATTGACACTATTGACAGCTCACTCCACGCTCACATCACGTAAGTTTTCACGGTGAGATTTTTTACAGAATAGCTCCGCAGTTAACTAGTGTGGCAGTGTTGGTGATATTTATCTAATCGTGAGTACATCGAGTGGCACCTCGAGAGAAAATGGACTCAGCTTTTGAGTAACGAGTTAAATAAAATCGAGCCGCATCACTATCTGACACTGTCAGAAAGACAAGTGTCAAGTGACAGACATTTTATTTTTCCGTTTTTTCGAATTGCATGAAATTGATATTTCTGTTTTCCTGTATGTAATTGAAGGATTATACTATTGGAAGATGCATTACAGCATTTACTCCAGAAGGATGTTGTGTTAATTGTTCAATAAGATTTTAACGCAATGTGCGAAAACATTGCCCGAGACTGCTGCAAATGTACGGTAACTTGTGAACGCAAGTCAAACCATCTTTAGTGCAGTTTAACGAAAATGCGTATAGACGATGCAAGAAAGTATTGAAACTGTTTATACATTATGGAGATTTGAATACAGGAATATTTACATTATATGTCGATTTTCACAGCAAACGCATACTGTGCCTGATGAATGCGGGAAAGAACATTGTTTTGCAGTGGCATCCAGCACACCAAAAAGAACAAGAATAATATAAGTTAGAATACGCTTATTTTCTAACATAAATCATCTATTTATTTTCAGGTGCATTATTTAGGTAGGTACCTACCTACCTAAAAAAATAATTTCTAACACCCAGCTGCTCTTGCTGGATGCTATTGCAACTGTTTGGTGGACAGACGTTGGTATTGTTAGCTGTTGTGCACATGTACTGTTGAGCGTGCGGTATTGAAGTATTTTCATCGGTGGAGTGACCTGCATATTTTTCAGATGAAATATTACCTACTTCTAAGTCGTCTGACATTGAAATTAATATAAGTAGTTACATTAATAAAAATGCTCTGCTATGTACAATTTGTTATTTTTTTTTTTTTTTAACCGTTCAATACACTCCTACTATTTATCGCTGAGCAGTGGTGGGTCCGTCGTAACAGCTGCGACTTACAACATAAAGGTCGTAGGTTCGAACCCAGACAGGCGCTTTACTTTGTGTAAATTATTTCATCACCACTGCTCTCAAAACGAAAACATCGTGAGGAAGTCCTATATCCATACTAATATTATAAATGCGAAAGAGTGTCTGTCTGTTACCTCTTCACGCTTAAGCCGCTGAACTGATTTAGATGAAATTTTGTATAGAGATAGTTTGAGTCCCGGGAAAGGACATAGGATAGTCTTTATCTCGATATTCCCACGGGATCGTAACTAATGTGGGTGAAATCGCGGGGCGCTGCTAGTATATACTAAATTAATTTTGATAAGCATTGACTTTCATAAAATAAGGAAGAAAAAAAAAACAAGTACAATTTTAAAAACATAATATGACCAAACAAAAACAACCTGTCTTCAAAGAACTTAATGAAATTGAAATGGATCAAATCAGATAAAGCATTTGGAATCAAGATGAACTTCATCGGCACAATGAAGAGAAGTATAAGCTAGGAACTAGAAAAACTGAAATTAGTAATCGATATTCACAATACACTTGCTACAGTTTACATAATAACATATTACATAAGAATATCGATTTCAAATTTCAGTTTTTCTAGTTCTAGCTTATCTCTTCACTGTGTTGCTTTAATTGCCGAAGAAGCTCAAGCTCTAGCGTATTCTTCTGAATTTTTGGTTCTAGGACATGCCGGTTTCCTCATGATGTTTCCCTTCACCGTTTTGAGAGCAGTGGTGATGATATAATTTACGCAAAGTAAATCGCCTGCCTGGGTTCTACTCAAATCGTAAGTCGGGGCCATTAGGTAATTATTTATATAATATGTAAAGTTCTCAGGGGTTCTTGTTTTCAGCAAGGGTCCTCCCTTGCTGGGAACTAAGACCTTAGCAAGGGCTCTGGCTTCTAACTAGGAAAGTTAGAAGCTCTTGCTAAGGTCTTAGAACCCGGAATCTGTCCAAAAATTAATTCTCATCCTACTTATGAAATCGATCAATGCGAGGGTGAATTTTTTTCTCTTCCTAACTGGCAAATCGGATTCACTGACACTATCATCGCTAGAAGAGCTTTATTTCCACAATATGTCGCGGAGTAAAGACATAGGTACCTAATTTGTTTTAGTAGGTCCTTTATTCAATAACACAATATTTTTATAGGTTACAATGCAAAGCAGATGACATATACAATGACACAAACCGTAACTATAGCCCTTTACCGCCCGAAGTTGGGCGATTAAAGTTATAGTTATCTGTGACGTCATTTTAACAATTTTGTCAAAATTAAAACGATGCAACCCGAATTTCGCTTAACCGGAGATTTGACGTCTGTCAAAGCTTTGATTATAGTTAAAAATGACTTGTTATAGTTATTTATGACGTCATTTTAACAATTCTCAAAATGATGCAACCCGAATTTCGCTTAACCGGAGATTTTGACGGCTGTCATGGGATTGGTTATCGTTATAGTTAGCTGATGCAACTCACTCTTAGGAACTTCTGGTTCCTGATTAAGACAGTTCATACTAAATGATGCTATATTATTATCATAATCACATGCGATGCTAGTATTTGTTATGTAATTTGGTTGCTGCGACACAGTTTGAGAATCAAATGATCGCCCCGGTATCTCATGAATTTCAGTCTGTATTCGTATGTCTCTTTCATATGGCATTGGTGTTGATTGAATATCGTATTTTTGAACGGATTGAGATCTTAGTATAAAATCGTTTGAAGCTGCTGGATATTGCCGTGTGGATAGAACATACTCAACCCCGGTAGAACATACTCTTGTGGTGTAACTGAAGATTGTTCAGACTGAGACAATCTAGGTACATAAATAGAATGTTGATTAACTAGAATAGGAAGCTGGTCATTATATGTTATCGGTGAACGTATCTCTTTCCTGATTTTCATAGTGTACCTAAATATTAAATTATCAATCTCGTTCATTAATATCAGTCGGTGATCTTTAGCTTTTCAGCGAGTAGTTGGCCGTATAAATCACATTCGCTGACTGCTTTCGTATTTTTGGATCTTACTTTAATTAATGTAAATGCCTCATCCATGTTTTTTTGCAACTAGTACATCCTGCATTCGACACCGTCTTTTGGGAATCACAGAAGAATCAGACTGGTTTTCAGGAGTCTCACTTCGATTGCTTGATACAAGTGATTCAGATCTTACTGTATTTGAGTCCATGAAGTTACTTGATTCCGGTTCATGTGAACGGCCTCTCCGTTCAATACTCGAATCCGAACGCTCCTGCAATCATAATAAGTGCTATAATTAGGCATAAATTGTGCATTGTGAATGTAAAAAAAGACAAAAATTATTAATTTCTGTTTCAGTTGCCGAAATCTACGAATGAGTGGCTAATGAAAGTCTAGATGAGTCTAGATGAGTGGCTAAAAAAGCTGGCTTTGAAAGGCTATTTCCACATGCCCTGGGAGCTATAGATGGCAAGCATGTTGTATTGGAATCGCCTATTCATAGTGCATCTGAGTACATAAACTACAAAAAAGATTTTAGTGTTGTCCTATTGGCTTTAGTAGACAGTGACTATTTTTTTACGAGGGCGGGTCAAAAAGTTCGCGGAATGGAGGGGTTGGAGAGGGGTGGGGGTATTTTTTTTTACGTATCACTACTTGTTAACTCAATACAACTATAAATACCAAGTTTCATTCCAATCGGTTCATTAACCTTTGAGATATCGCTGGATACACAAGTCAATCGGGAAGAAAACGTCAACTATGGAGAAAATTGAGTTTCGTGCCGTGATTAAGTTCCTCACTAAGCAAGGAAAACCACCACAAGTGATAATGGAAGAAATGTCATCTGTTTACGGGGACTCTTGCCCTGGAAAAGCAATGATTTATAAGTGGCATAGTCTTTTCAAGCAAGGTCGGGAGTCGATTGAAGACGATGAGCGCTCAGGCCGACCGATTGAAGCGACGTCCTCAGACATTGTCGATAAAGTTGAAAAACTTGTTCTGGAAGATGCCCGTTTAAAGAAGAAACAAATCGCAGAAATGGTTGGAGTATCATCTACAACCATTTTGAACATCCTCCATGATCATCTTGGCATGTCTAAGGTCAGTGCAAGATGGGTTCCGAGAATGCTCACACCGCTTCAGAAACAACAGCGGGTTGAGTGTTCGCGCGAGTTTTTGAGTCTGTGTAGTGAAAACAGGGATGAATTTATGAACCAAATTGTTACTGGAGACGAAACTTGGGTTCATCACTATGAACCTGAGTCAAAGCAGGAGTCTATGCAGTGGCACAAAAAAGGTGCAGCACCTCCGAAGAAGTTTAAAGTGTCGCAATCGGCCGGCAAGATTATGGCTACGGTCTTTTGGGATGCAGAGGGTATTTTATTGACCGATTATAAAGAAAAAGGTGTCAGTATTACCGGAGAATATTACGCTACATTATTAGAAAAATTAAAAGACGCTATTAAGGAAAAAAGAAGGGGAAAATGGACTCGAGGTGTGCTCCTTTTGCAAGACAATGCACCTGTTCACAAGAGTCATGTTGCGATGGCTGCCCTACACAGATGCGGGTTCGGAACACTGAACCACCCTCCCTATAGTCCAGATTTAGCCCCATCAGATTATTATTTATTTCCAAATATGAAAAAAGAGCTTCGAGGAAAAAGATTTACCGATGATGAAGAAGTGAAGTCGGCTATTTCTACGTATTTTGAAGGCCTAGACAAAACATTTTTTTTGAAGGTAATAATAAACTTTATGAAAGATCTGAGAAGTGTATTAGGCTTAAGGGAGAATATATCGTAAAGGAAAAATAAATTTGGTTTTAATTTCGCGCCCCTTCCTCTCCATTCCGCGAACTTTTTGACCTCCCCTCGTATGTTTGCTGATGTGGGTTGCCAAGGTAGAATGAGCGACGGTGGTGTTTTAAGAAACAGTATATTATGGGATAAAATGAACGACAATACTCTAAAACTACCGAATCCCCGTCCGTTACCAGGAAGAAATGTAAATGTGCGATATGTGTTTGTGGCTGATAGTGCCTTTGTATTAAGTAACAATGTCATGAGACCGTACCCAGGACACCAACCTGAACAAAGTATGAAAATAATTTTTAACCGAAAATTATCTAAGGCAAGAGTCAAGGTAGAACACGTTTTTGGTATAATGATGTCAGTGTTCAGAGTCTTCAAAAAGCCCATGCTTCTCCAACCAGATAAACCTTCAATTGTTACTATGGCATGTATATATTTACTTATTTTTTTGAGAAAAAGCAGAACTTCATCCCATTTTTATTCACCACCAGAGTCGTTTGATCGAATAATTAACAATGTTTTAATGCCTGGAATCTGGCGAAATGTAGACCCACCTACAAGGTCTCATTCCGCTTACTTCAATTCCTAGAAGAGGATCAATTTCTGCACAAAAAATTCAGGAGGAGTTCGCAGAGTACTTACAATCAAGAAATTAATTTTAATAATTCGACACTTGCATGCAACAACATCGTAACTCACTTTTAGCAACTTTACGGGAGAGCGCGTCAAAGATTTAAAAAATTCCTACACATTTCGGTTAAGGGTCGTAGCACACTTATCAAAACGGAAAGGGATCGTAACCGCCTCGCCTTTCTCCTCGGCGTCAAACAGTCGTCCACTTTACGTAACCACGTAACGTAAGCGGATCAGAAGCTCCGCCCCATCGACTCGGCTACGGATAGGCAACGCCGCGCTTACGGCTCGCCGACCGCTGGTTGACGGCTAGACGTTGTTAAAGAAAAATAAAGTTTTTATTCGTATTTTGGTTTAAAATAAAATGAATAACACTTTTTTACGAGTGTACATGCGCGAACGGTCGCAAAGGCAAAGGCTAACTTCACGGTCGCTTCTCTCGTACAGCACGTGCGGCAACGCAGACCGCGGGCGGAGAGTGGACGAAAATTCGTAAGCTAGCGTACGAGCAGCCGTAAGCGAGGGTACGGAAAGCCGACCGCTAGTCGACCGCGCACTGCACCGCGGTACATGCGCGAACGGTCGCAAAGGCAAAGGCTAACTTCACGGTCGCTTCTCTCGTACAGCACGTGCGGCAACGCAGACCGCGGGCGGAGAGTGGACGAAAATTCGTAAGCTAGCGTACGAGCAGCCGTAAGCGAGGGTACGGAAAGCCGACCGCTAGTCGACCGCGCACTGCACCGCGGTACATGCGCGAACGGTCGCAAAGGCAAAGGCTAACTTCACGGTCGCTTCTCTCGTACAGCACGTGCGGCAACGCAGACCGCGGGCGGAGAGTGGACGAAAATTCGTAAGCTAGCGTACGAGCAGCCGTAAGCGAGGGTACGGAAAGCCGACCGCTAGTCGACCGCGCACTGCACCGCGGTGCGTGAGCTTGTCCGAGGGGATGCGTTTACGTTACGATTCCGATTAGTGTGCGTTGCAGTAAGGAGATTCATACAAATAATACTGAACGGCTTGAGTTGATACGGTGACGATCCCTTTCCGTTTTGATAAGTGTGCTACGAGCCTACGACCCTAAGTCTTGCTGCCAACCAACTTGAAAAAAAAAATGTCAGCGAGGGGCTAACTACACTTTTTTAAATGATTATATATTATTATTATAAATATGTATATTTTAAGTATTTTCGTGAGTTACAATGTTAATTCACAACATCACTGTTTTTTTTAGGGTTCCGTACCCAAAGGGTAAAAACGGGACCCTATTACTAAGACTTCGCTGTCTGTCCGTCTGTCTGTCTGTCTGTCACCAGGCTGTATCTTAAGAACCGCGATAGCTAGACAGTTGAAATTTTCACACATGATGTATTTCTGTTGCCGCTATAACAACAAATACTAAAAACAAAATAAAATAAATATTTAAGGGGGGCTCCCATACAACAAAAGCGATTTTTTTGCCCTTTTTTGCTCGATATCGAAAATGGCAACAGGTAGGCACTTGAAATATTCACAAAATACTTAGTTGTATTTTAACTTTAATAATAAATAATAAAATTAAAATAAAATAAATATTTAAGGGGGGCTCCCATACAACAAACATGTTTTTTTTCGGCGTTTTTGCCTTGTGGTACGGAACCCTTCGTGTGCGAGTCCGACTCGCACATGACCAGTTTTTTTTGTTTAAATAACATTGTAACTCAGACATAAAATTGCATAAAGTATGATAATATGGACTTAATATGAAACAATAATTTCTAATGAAAAAAATTGTAACTTGTTTTACAATGTAATTTAGTAATGGTGAGCATGAGCAATGTTGACAATGATGTGCAATTAAATTTACTCTTTTATGAACTTCAGTGGACACTCACGATATTTTTACATGAAAAAACTCTTTATTTAAAGGACTAGAGCCACCGAAGTGAGTGCAAAAATTTCTCCATTTTTTGTAGAGTAAGAATATGATTGTAACTCAAAATGGCCAAAAAGTGAGTTACGATGTTGTTGCATGCAGGTGTCGATATGATTTTGAATCAGTAAAATTGTAAATATATTATTTTTAAATAAAGGATTTTTACATTAAATAATTGGTTTTTAATAATATTATAAAATAACTTATCTGTCTATTTACTCACCTCAGTGCATAATGTTGGATGATAATCGTATACGGAACCCATATAATTGTGCATCTCATCGAACGCGAACCACGTTGGTTTAAAAATCTCATCTGTTCCTGAGCCTGTTTTCGTTAAGTCTTTAATCTTTTTCAAATTATCTCTGTACTGTGTTAGTAGGCTATTTCTCTTCTTTTTAAGTTCTTCTACTGTAAACGGCACGGAGAAACTATTTTTTATTCTAATCGAGGGTTCTGTTTGAAGTAGCTCAACAAATTCTATTACTGCGTCATTACCCCACTCCATTATTGACGCTCAAAATACCACTCACAGATTAACTATTGCATACAACTGCTCCGTTCTGCGGCGCACACGCGACTAAACACTGCAACAAGTGTGGCAGGCCGCACAAACTTTGAACTTTGTTTACTTTGATGTGCGCACTAAAAACCGACACATGATGGCAAACTACAAATATGTGTTCAAACTTTGCACAAATACGCAAATGTCAGTGCCACACTTCGCGACTTTGTGGGTATTTGCGTATTTGAACATATGTCTGGCGTCGGCTTTAAGCCGGCGCCACACATAGCTTCACTTTTTTGAACACTTCTTTGAAGACTTTGCAGAGCTTTGAAAACATATTTGAACACATATTTTTTGAACCTGCCACACATGCTTTGCAAATACTTTTCTCCACAGTTGGCTACTAGACAACAAAGACAATGGACTACGATTTTGTGGACGCAGTGTGCCTTTATTATTTATGCGCAAATAATTATTTAATTCATTTGCAACAAAATTTAAGAAAACGTCCGAGAAGAAGGCGCGAGTGGATGTGTGAAATGTTTCGTAATAGAACAAGGTATGCAATTTAGTTATATTTGATGAATATTCGAGCGGCTAACTTGAGTTCTTAATGGAATTACACAATTAAATTATATTTACTTGTTTCAGAGCTTCTATGAATAAAATGCTTGATGAGATGATGCCCCGACCAGTGGGTTACTTCAGTAATTTTTGTAGAATGTCCTGCCAAGACTTTGAAATACTATTACAAATAATTTCGCCTATTATTGCAAAATCAGACACAAAATTCAGAATGGCTATACCTTCGAAAGTGAGATTAGCATTGACGTTAAGATTTTTGGCGACAGGCGATAGTTACATGAGTCTACAATATCTTTTCAAAATTTCACATCAGTTAATTTCTAAAATTGTTTACGAAGTTTGCAAAGCTCTGATTCGTGTCCTGGAAGAGGAGATAAAGGTTTGTAAGAATAATATTTTTTATTAAGAGATCTTTATTTTACTTAATCAATTAAAATCAAAATATCATAACTTTAGAAAGAACAAATGAAAAAATAAACTGATTTAGTGTTAGTTAAAAAAATAAACTGATTTAGTGTTAGTTAAACAAATAAGAAACTTTTATATAATATATAAAAGTTTCTTATTTGTTTAACTAACACTAAATCAGTTTATTTTTCTGTATTTCATTTGTTCTAACTTCCATATATTATATGGAAGTTAGTATTTAATACTGCGTCAGTGAATCATCATCATCACTACATTTGACATATGCTTCTTCAATTATATTGCGCTTTTCCGGAGGCGATATAACGGTTTCAGAGAGCACTTTAATCTTCTTATCGTTAGTTACTTTTGGCTTCATGTTTAGCTTTTTTGAAGTACTTGGAATATTCGGATTAAATAAAACGTTATTGTTTAAAGAATACGCTGCATAATTTTCAACTGCTGAATCCAGTGATGGGTAACCTTCAGGAATACTAATTTGAACGCTGTAGTTGTTTAGGGCATTTGGCTGAGGTAGCAGTTGCGATTCCGTCGATTCCATAGGTTCATAATTTAAAAGTGATTGCGAATTATGCAGATATCCTTGTGAAGTAACTGGTGATTGCGTCAAAAGACTGGATGGTCCACAAACTACAGGTTGATTGTTGACTGCACCCTGGGTAGATAGCAAATATGATGTTGTAGATCTATTTAGTTTTTTGACATTCATTATATATTTGAATACAAGATTATCAATTTCATTCATAAGACCTAGTCTGTTATCTTCATCTAAGTGTTTTAACTTCTCAGATAGCAGCTGGCCGTACAAATCACACTCACTCAACTGTTTTTCATTTTCTGTGCGATTAGATCTATTTTTAATAATGGTAAAAGCTTCGTCCATCTGTTTCTTCGCAATCAACAACTCTTGCATCCCTCGTTTCCTCTTTGAAATGGAGAAAGAATCTGATCCGCTCCGACTGTTCGACTCTCGTGATAAGGGTCTTTCTGTATTTGATGTATGAGAAAGTGGACTTTCAGTATTAGATTCCTCCGAGTAATTTTCAAGTGACTGCGATCTTTCCTCTCTCTGCTCACTTTCCTGTAAAACAACAAAATAGTATTAAATAAATTGTAATTTGTTTCAGCTACCGACATCTCCAAATGATTGGTTAAAAATAGCATCTGGTTATGAAGAGTTATTTCCACATTGCATAGGAGCATTGGACGGAAAACACGTTTTACTTCAATCACCTATACACAGCGGGTCCGAGTTTTACAACTACAAGAAAGATTTTAGCATTGTGCTCCTAGCTTTAGTAGACGCTGATTATTGTTTCACTTTCGCTGATATTGGTTGCCAAGGCAGAATGAGTGATGGTGGAGTGTTAAGAAATAGTATTTTGTGGGATAAGATGAATAACAATACGTTAAATTTACCGCAACCGCATCCATTGCCAGGCAGAAACAGTAATATACCATATGTGTTTGTTGCTGACAGTGCATTTGCATTAAGCAATTACGTGATGAAACCGTACCCAGGCAAGCACACTGAATGCAGTAAAAAACGAATTTTCAACCGAACATTGTCAAGAGGAAGAGTTAAAGTGGAACATGTTTTTGGTATAATGACATCAATATTCCGAGTTTTCAGAAAGCCTATGCTTCAACAACCTGATAGTGCGTCTATTATAACAATGGCTTGTGTATATTTACATAATTTTTGGAGGAAAAGCAAAACATCACAACAGCATTATTCCCCACCAGAATCATTTGATCGGGTTGTAAACAATGTCATTCTACCCGCAGCTTGGCGAAAAGAAGGCCCACACAATGGTTTAATTCCAATCACATCGCAACCTCGCAAAGCAGCAATTAGTGCACAGAACATAAGAGACGAGTTTGCTGAATATTTCACAACAAAAATAAGAGTTTCATACCGTTCACATGAGTGAAATCAATAGCATATACGAATATGTAATAAACCTACATTTTTAAATGTCTTGATTTATAACTTTGCGTATAATGTTTAGGCGTCATTTTTATTGTTAATATTAATATTAAGAAAATTGATAATACACCAAAATAAGTTTTTTTTATTTACTTACCTTAATCTCTGTACATAGGGTCGGGCGATAATCATATACAGCACCCATGTAACTATGAATGGCATCAAATGCAAACCACGATGGTTTGTAAACTTCTTCAGATCCTATTCCTGTTTTTGTGGAATCTTTTATTTTCTTTAAACAGTCCCTATATTGCGTTAACAAAGTATTTCTTTTCTTTTTTAACTCTTCAATGGAACAAGGCACGGAAAAACTATTTTTTACTCTGACCCATGCGTCATTTACTAAATTTCTATTTTTATGGTTTTTGTTTTTTGGGTTCCATATGCATGGTTCCCCTTGTAGCAACTCAATAAATTCTAGCACACACTCGTTGCTCCAGTCCATTTTGAAAAATGTGGCACGTGTTTATGCGCTTACGACAAAACAACCGTTCAGCTCAACACTGCCAGGCGACTGGATTGTGAGGCAAGTGTGGCAGGGTACGCAAACAAGTGAACACAGTCAACTTTGAACGCTTTGATGTGCGTTAAAAAACCGACACCGAATGGCAAATTGCAAATGTGTGTTCAAACTTTGAACACATATTCAAAGTCTCGTGCTACACATAGCAATCAAATAAGTGTTCAAATAAGTGAAGCTATGTGTGGCGCCGGCTTTATACTAATGCCGTGACATATTTGTCCACATTTGCACATTCGCAACTCTTCAGGTTAGGAAAGTGCGTAAACTCTTTTTTCAAAAACTGATTTTTCCAAAAATCCAGTTTTACCTCAAACGCTTTCAAACTCAAACTCAAACCATTTATTTCAATTAAACCATTTACAGGCACTTTTGAATTGTCAAGAAGTCGGTCAGTCAGAAAATATGAAGCTAGTTGCCCATTCCAAAGCGTAGGTACCTATGGAGAAGAACGGACAAGAAACTCCATGGACACTCTTTTAAATTGTATTTTTACAAAAATATTAGTTACATCATTAATGTTGAATTTACAATTATATGTGAGAACGATGTAAAAAAAAAAATACGTACGCGTTAAGAGCGTCCAGAGTACAGCAAATAGTAAGAATACAACAATCCAAAAATAAAATAATTAAAAATAAGCCGAGGCAGCTGAGTGATGACCAGCCCCAACTGACGGCGCCCGTTCACGTTTCACCGTGTCAAGCAGGTGGTTAATAAGATTTTCTTTTCCTTGTAACTTGATGTTCAAGTCATTGAGGTGCAGCGTGATGTCCGTAAGAAATCCAAGGTCGCGCAACCAATTGGGGTCACTAAATTGCGGAACTGGTTTCCCTATAATTTCCATGAAGTTGGAGATTTCTGTTTTCAGTTATGACACGTTTCAGCATTTTGCCTGTACTCAGCCAGTGGACTTCAGAAAAATATCACCATACTCGGCATTTATTTCGTGTAAAAATTGTTGGAATACTCTGTGGTTGAGGCCGCGTGATCTAATGAAGTTTACAGTTTTCACGACCACTTTCATCACTTCATCAATATTAGTGGATTTTGCACAAAGATTTTGTTGATGAACAATACAATGATAATGCATCAAAGGAAGTTCTTTGTTCTGTTTTTGCATCAAACCCACAAGCCCTTCGTTTTTTCCAACCATAGAAGGTGCACTGTCTGTTACAACTGCAGAAAGATTTTTCAATTCCAAATTGTATCGTCTCAGTACTGTCATCAAACACTCGTAAATGTCGCATCCTTTTGTAGTTCCTTTCATTGGATATAGGGCAGCCATCTCTTCAGTAATAACAAAATTATCATCAACGCCCCGAATAAATATAGCTAACTGAGCGGTATCTGTTAAATCTGTGCTTTCATCCAGCGCAACAGAGTAATAAACAAACTTAGATGCACGTTCTTTAAGAGTGTTTTCTATGTCTCCCGCTAGCTCGTCAATTCTTCTGGCGACAGTAACACCTGACAAACTAACTTTAGAAAATAGTTGTTTTTGAGACGGACACAACACTTCAGCAGCGGCCTCCTTAATAAACTCACCATCAGAGAGAGAAAAAATAGCATTGAAATCAAAACCTTTTACTGATGGCATCAGTAAAAGGTTTTGATTTCAATGCTATTTTTTCGGCTATAATGTAGCTTGCCTTCACACTTGCTTCATTTTCAATGTTCTGCTTTTGAAAAGAACACTGCTGTCGTTGAAGCTGGCTTTTTAGAGCTCTTACTTTATCTTGCCGCAATTGTCCTTTAAATGTTTCAAATTTTGCGGCATGTTTTGTATCATAATGTCTTCTCAAGTTGTATTCTTTCAAGGCTGAAAGTGATTCTTGACACACCAAACAAACGGGTTTTTCATTAACGCTAACGAACAAGTACAACTCAGTCCACTTTTCTTGAAAAGTGCGATTTTCATCACTGACTTTCCGTTTTTTACCCGAAGTTGACGCCATTTTTACCATAAAGCTAGGCAAATACAAATCATACGTAAACTCACAGTCGACACCAACAAAATAACGGACAGACTGATCATGCGCTAACCCGTTGTTATGACCATTGTCCACCCGCAGTCAATGCTGCCTACTCACTTGCACTTGTACCCTTCTCTCACCCACACCACGTGGGACTCCGCCCGCACCGGGACATCCCCTTTGTCCGAGTGGCATCTGACTAAATCGTTGTGGCGCGTAAATTCAAATTAGTATAGATAAAATAAAATATAATTATTTACTATAGCCTCCGAGGGCCGCAAAAAAAGACCCGGCGGGCCGCATGCGGCCCACGGGCCGCGGGTTGAAGACCCTTGCTTTAAACCCTGTAGACAGAAATATGGGCCCCGCGAAGCGGGGTACCCTCGACTACGCCTAACCACATATTTTTGTAGATAAAAAAAAAACTTTAGGATTTCTTTTCTCGGCTACTATGATTTTGCGAACTTTGCGGTTTTCAAATTTACACTAAAAATAGTCTATTCTATCCAAAAAAAATAGCTACTATCAAAAAGCGCCGGGAGTACACTGGTTCCATCGACACAACTCAGTACGTTATGTAAAGCATACCCCCAAATAATAATCATAACCTCAAATTAAAACTATAAATATCATCTTCTAATATTATGGTAATTATGTTTAGGGATAAAAGCGTTATGATAAAAAATAGTAGGAGTTTAAATATAATAATGATAATATTAATAATACATTAATGATATTATTAATTACAATTTTCGGAAACATGAGTGTTATGAACATCGCCGGTAGCACTACAAATAGTATGAATGAAAACTAGGATGAAAATTTTTAGGAAGACTGATCATTCGGATTACAAATCATTAGGAAGAACAATTTCGGGTAAAGAAGTTTAGGTGAGTCAATATGGACCCCTATTAAAGGCTAGACACCACTAATTTTTAATTAGTACAAATACTTAAAGGGCTTATTAGAAAAGTTCTTGTTTTTAGGGTTCCGTACCTAAAGGGTAAAAACGGAACCCTATTACTAAGACTTCGCTGTCTGTCCGTCTGTCTGTCATCAGGCTGTATCTCAAGAACCGCGATAGCTAGACAGTTGAAATTTTCACAAATTATGTATTTCTGTTGCCGCTATAACAACAAATACTAAAAACAAAATAAAATAAATATTTAAGGGGGGCTCCCATACAACAAACGCGATTTTTTTGCCCTTTTTTTTTTGCTCGATATCAAAATCGGCAACAGGTAGGCACTAGAAATATTCATAAAATACTCAGTTGTATTTTAACTTTAATAATAAATAATAAAATTAAAATAAAATAAATATTTAAGGGGGGCTTCCATACAACAAACATGTTTTTTCGGCGTTATTGCCTTGTGGTACGGAACCCTTCGTGTGCGAGTCCGACTTGCACTTGGCCAGTTTTTATATATGTAAAGTCTCAATAAATAATATTCATAAACACCAAAATTATGGAAATATTGTACAAGCTATTCATTCATAGTAGTATTCAATTCATTAATCGTATTCTGTCGCTCTCGCGTTCGCGTGCTTTCGCTCGAACTTGCCCCGCCTCCAACAGCTGTTATCGTATTTGTAGGTAACTAAAACGCATTTTAGAAGCTTTACGGTGGAAAACTAAGAAAAAGTAAAAAAGGCACTTATTCAATTCAAACTTTTCCTTTTAAAAAGTTTGAATCAGCTAATACACACATCAAAAGTGTCTAGGGATCAAGCATTTTTTATGCGGATTTCTTGAGATTGAGATGTGGCTTTGTAATAAATTTATGATTTTATAAATTTATATGGATCCTTTTTGGTGCATTTCATAATTTGAATCAGGAACTGTGAATCAAATTCGAGTAAAAGATGAAAATCAGCTGTCAATATTTTCCCTATAAAAACATACAACGCATTGAAGACATTATTAGTGCTACTGTTTCCCTACTACTGATTAAAACCAACGTTATTATGGAGCGGCGACGTCATTTAAGCAGGGAAGAAATGCTCAGAGCCGTGGGAATGATAGAAGCTGGTTCCCGGCAACGTACTGTGGCTTTAGCTCTGAATACAAGTCAGAGTGTTATCAGTCGACTTTGGACACGTTACCGAAGCACTGGTACCGTGGCTGAGCGCCATGGAGGACGGTATCGCTGCACCACACGGAGACAAGACCGATACATTCAAATCTTAACTCGAAGAGCTCCAACAATAACCGCCATGATGTTAGCCGTGAGGCTTCATCACTCTTCAGGGAACTTAATTAGCGACCAAACAGTCAGAAACCGCTTGCATGAAGTGAACCTTCATTCCCGAAGACCGCTACGGGTACCACCTATAGCAATGCACAATCGTAGGATTCGATATCAATGGGCTCTTGAACACAGACATTGGGCATAAGAACAATGGCGTTTCGTGTGCTTTTCTGATGAGTCTCGTTTTGGTATGAGACCGGATACAAGACGTATACGACACTGGAGAACCCCTGGACGCCAACAGCGATTAAAATCCTGCCAGGAAGTCCATCCTTATAGTGGTGGAACCATCATGGTATGGGCGGGTATTTGGATCGGCGGAAGAACTGAGTTGATTTGGATCAGAGGCAACCTCAACGCTCAAATTTATGCTGAGACCATTGTATCAGACGTCATCGTTCCTCTACAAGTGCAAATCGGTCCCTTATTTCAGTTAATGCATGATAATGCACGACCGCACACCGCAAGAGTTGTAAGACAGACTCTCGCCGCAGCTAACATCAATGTCCTGCCCTGGCCTGCTCAGTCGCCAGACTTGAACCCGATTGAGCATGCATGGGATATGCTACAGAGAAGAGCTCTGCCGAATATGGAGGGTATCCAGTCGCAAGAAGACCTTTTTTTGTTGTTGCAACGAACATGGGCGGCCATTCCACAGCGTGATTTGGATGAACTCATTTTGAGTATGCCAAACCGATGTTCTTGTGTTGTTAGTGTTCGCGGTAGAAACACGGATTATTAATTGTTTAAGTTACCCAATAAAATTTTAAAGAAAACTGTTATTTCAGTCTTTTTTTCGAACTTTTGTGTTAGTGGTTCAAATGTCAAAAATCCCTTTATTAGGAAAATGGCAAATTTCTTTATTAATGCAAAGGTGACTTGGTTTATCGTTACTGTGACAAACGAAAACACTTTATTTGATGAATCCTTAAAGAAAATTTTAATTAATATCAATCAGGAGAAAAGTTATTGCAAAAATATATGTTGATCCCTAGACACTTTTGATGTGTGTATTTACAATAATTTACGTATTTACAAAACTTACAGGTATTTTAATACCGTACGACATCACGCTATGAAAATAACTAAAGTTAACTAAACGGGCTGTCTCTAAATCAGTTAAATCACAAATTTTCCTAACCGCGTATGCTGCAGAGCTAAGCTTTTTTGACAATTTATCTACATGGGGGCCCCATTGAAGCTTGGCATCCAACGTTGTGCCTAAGAATGTGGTATCTTCGGTTTTCAACTCTTCATCCTTAATGAGAACACTAGTTTCTACTTGTCTAACGTAGGGTATCGTAAACTTAATACATTTAGTTTTTTGAAGTGAAAACTTCTTTAGCGGCGTTGTACACTTTTTTTGTAATGGGTAAAAATGTTAAACTCGCGTCAGGACACGTGACCCTGATCGAAAATTCGTAGGATTCCAAAATATCAAAAATTGAAAACAAGTATACATGATCAAATTACAGACAGACAGACAGACAGTTACAGTACAGTTACAGTTACAGATAAACTCGCGTCAGGACACGTGACCTGATCGAAAATTCGTAAGATTCCAAAATATCAAAAATGCACAACGTCAATATTCAAGTTTTCACTTCGGCTGGCACTCCCGGAGGGCAACCCGTCGTTTTTTTTTTTTGGTTCTAGGACATGCCGGTTTCCTCACGATGTTTTCCTTCACCGTTTTGAGAGCAGTAAATAATTTACACAAAGTAAAGCGCCTGTCTGGGTTCGACCTACAACTCGTAAGTCCCGGCCGTTACCACTTGGCCACCACTGTTCTTACTGCGTTTTGTATAATTCTATAAAAATATTATAAAAAATTTAGTTATTAAAAAAGAAACTGAAAAGCACGCTTTTAAGAAGCACTTTAAAATTATAAAATTGACTTAAATTGAATTCATTTTAAAAGTGCGCTCAACGCTTTTAGAATTCAATTTAAGTCGAATCGTTGAGCTCCTTAAGTTCTGAGTTGAGCTGCACGGTTACTGACAAATGCGTGCACTGACTGGACAGGTCCACTCAATCTGTGTGGTTCTTTCCTCAAAAGATCATTTCAGACACTAATCTACATGGTCCTCAAAGATTATGTCCGAATTTTTTTATATACACATTGACATTGATGAATTTTATTTAGACAATGACATGAATATTTACTTTGTAAAGTATTTTTATTATTTTTTATTTTTCATTTAATTATTGTGAATGTGAGGACTATGTGGGTCATTTTTTATCTGTTTTCCTTCTTAGTTTTAATCATGATCTGGCAGTTTGAGTAATTTACGCGGCCTACCCAAATGTCCTTTCTTTGGTATTGTTCGTCGAATCGTTGAGCTCCTCAATTTCTGACTTGAGCTGCACGATTTTTGACAAATGCGTGCACTGATTGGACAGGTCCGCTCAATCTGTGTGGTTCTTTCCTCAAAACACCATTTCAGACATCAATCTACATGGTCTTCACACGATCTGACCAAGATTTTGTCTGGACTTTAAAAGAGACCTCTGAGTTTGTTTCGGCCTTTCTTCTCAGAGTAGTCAGATAGGAAACGCCGACCACATCTAGTTTAAAAAATATGATGACGTGTAAAAGTGTTTGTAAAAACCTACTTACAGAAAATAAATCATTTATCATTTAAGTCTATTTATTTTTAACTTTTGCATCTATTATATTCTTCCACAAGAGCTTACAAGTAGCCCCTAAAGAATTTCACTATCCACCTGGCCCCATCATAAGACCATCGACACCAACTGCAATACATTGGACTCATCAAAACGGATCATAGATCCCAAATTCGAGGGGTTTACTTGTAGCCACTGAAGAGTTTAATTATCCACCTCCTGGTTCCAACATCAGATCAGCTTCAAGACACCAAATTATAGTTTTGTCTTTTACATATAGATACAAAGTTTCATTTCGATACAATAATTAGAAGTAGGTTAAAATTGATTTCTAAGATTTTGTTACATTTTACTTGTAGTTACAAGTGAACTTAATAAAAGCGTGTTAATAGAGAGAAAATATTTGATTTTCTGAATGTTTATTTATTACGCTTTCACGCTAAAACGGCTGTACGAATTTGGCTGAGGCACATGGGAAGACCATGACCATTATATTTCCAAGCGACCGAGACTGATGCGGGTGAAGCCGCGGGGCGTAGCTAGTATCTAATAATAGCCTAGTGGCCAATTTACCTCACGTGCTTTTTGAAAGACTTGCGTGGGAGACTGACATTAAGACTGACATAATTGTTGGAGACTGATATAATCAGCCTGTATCGTTCCCACTGCTGCTACACAAGCATGCTGACTGTAAGAGGGTTAACTTTATTATAAAAACGATACAGAAATAATCGGGTCGTCTTAAATAAAATTCATAACTTAATTTTTAACATTTAATGAAGTCAGTAGAATTGTTAAAACATTACTTATATTTTTTTTAACAATACAAACATTAACACACAGAATAGATATTTTTTGCAATACATAAATTTACACTCGACTTGGGATAAAACATCATGTATAATTGTGGAGACTTCACATTATATAACAATTAAGAACATCACGATATTACACGTGTATAATGAAGAAAGTACCTACATAATAAGTACATGGAACATTTGACAGTTGTAGAATTCATTATTTAAATCACAACACGTGAGTAAAAGAATTCTACTTATTCAACACTTTGTGTTTAATACTTAAACTCTAACATCTACGTTGCTTAAAGTTAAATAATAATAAGCCTCTTATCCTGAACTACTTTCTTCTTTCTTTGTGTTGTGGTTGTCCCTTTAGTTATAAAATATCCCTGAGTTCAGTGTGCCTCTTGGCAAAGGCCTCCTCAAACAGTTTCCATTGCACTCTGTCTCTAGCAACCCTTCTCCATTTTGGGCCTGCCGTCAGTTTTAGTTCGTCCTCCCACCTCTTGCTTTGTCTTCCTCTGTTCCTTCTCCCATCTCTAGGGTACCAGTCTGTTATAATATTGCTCCACTTCTCTTGTGTACCGCGCAGCATGTGCCCAGTCCATCTCCACTTCAAATTATCTATTCTAGTAAGTACGTCTGTGACTTTTGTCTTACTTCTTATAATGGTGTTTCGTATTTTATCTTGTTTCTTAATACCTATCATACTTCGTTCCATAGCTCTTTGGCAGTGTTCCAGCATGTTTCTGTGATGTTTCGTAAGAGCCCAGGTTTCGCACCCATATGTAATACATGGGAGAACGCAGGTATTGAAGACCTTCCTTTTGATACCAATACTAAGCTCTGTGGCTTTCATGATCTCTTTCAGTGACCAATATCTTTTCCATCCGTTAGCTATTCGTCTTTTGATTTCTTTTGTAGTTGTGTCTGTATGTGAGATGATTTGTCCTAAATAAATATATTCCTCTACATATTCAACAGGTTGGTTGTTGATTTTTATTTCATATTTGTTTGCATTCGTTAATAGCTTCGTTTTGTTTATATTCATAGCTAAGCCCACTTTCTCGCTCTCTTTATTTAGATCTTCTATCATTTTTTCCAGGATCCCTGGTTGTTTTTCAAACAAAACAATATCATCAGCGAATCTAAGATGGTTTAATTTTTGACCGTCTATATTTAATCCATGTTGGTCCCAGATTACGAGCTTTCGAAATATGTTTTCCAGCACCGCCGAGAACAGCTTTGGGGACAACGGGTCGCCCTGTCTGACGCCTCTTTTTACTTGGAATGTTTCGCCAAGGTTTCCAGTTGTACTCTTGCCTTACTGTTGGAGTAAATGTTTCTAATGGTGTTTATGTACACTGTCGGGATTCCCTGGTTTCGTAAGCTTTCCCACATGGATGTGTGGCTAATGCTGTCAAATGCCTTGGTATAATCGATAAAAGCCATATATAGGGGTTTATTGTACTCGTTGTATTTTTCCATAATTTGCTTGACTGTGTGAATGTGATCTATCGTGGAGAAGTTTTTTCTAAAGCCAGCTTGTTCCTTCGGTTGGTTTTCATCAAGTGTGTTGCTTATTCGGTCTAAAATAATTTTGGAGAAAATTTTATATATGTTAGACATCAGACTTATTGGTCTGTAGTTCCCTATGTCGTCTTTTTGTCCTTTCTTATGTATGAGAATGATGTGGGATGTCTCCCATTGTTCTGGAATCTATCCCGTTCTCAGGATGCCGTTGAAGATTTTAGTTAAAATGGGGACCAGTTCCTCTACGGTTCCTCTCAGTAGCTCATTTGTGATTTTATCAGGACCTGGTGCTTTGTCTAACTTTTGGGTTAGTATGGCTTTCCTAGTTTCACTGGGTAATATGTCAGGTTCTGGGTTCACTAAGAGCGGATTATAATTTAGAGTTTCTCGGCTTAAAGTTAAGAGACGTTTAAACATCAAATGGTATGGTTAAACAATCGCTAATGATTACTATTAACTTTAACCAACGTTTATAAATAAATAACCCCTCGATGTAAACGTTTACCAATATCAGAATTATACATAACGTTATAAACCCAGAATCTAATCATCATGTCTTATTAACAACCTTGTAATAGGTTGGGAAAAAATAATCGAGGTAGATTGTTATAGAGATTAGCAGAAAATATTACAATTCTCAGAGTATATTGAGTTTAATTATACCAACATCCAAATTATATTTATCATTATGAACCTGCAATTTAATGGCGATGTCGTTTCGTCAACTTTATAATGTCCATCGACTACGTGTATAAAAATTATGACTCATTATCTTTACATAGTATAAAACAAAGTCGCTCCCGCTCCCAGTTAACTTAGATCTTTTAAACTACGCAACAGGTTTTAATGCAGTTTTCAGCAATAGATAGAGTGATTTAAGAGGAAGGTTTATATGTATAATACATGCATAAGTAGAGAAAAGCCGAGAAATTCAAAAATGTGTAATGTGATGTCGTAACAAACATATTTTTGTGCGCTTACATTGGAAACCCTTGCTAAACCTTACGAGATAGATCAAATTAATCTACCACGGAATTGTATATCTTAAAAATATCGATATTAAAGTCCGCGATGGTATATGTTTATCTCCTAAGATAACCCACAGTAACAATTTTTGTCGTTTACATATTACAAAAAAAAATGGGTTATTTATCAAGCTATTTTAAACAATACAGTATTATTCCTTATCCAATTAAATACATTAAGTACGTTGAGCATTTCATGGAGATCAAAATTACCCTTAATGAATACCTTAGAAGACATCAGAGATTTAAAAAGCGGGGGCAGTGTGGCTGGCGGGGCGGCACGAAGTTCGCCGGGTCAGCTAGTTTCATTATACACAACTTGCTATGCTAAACAACATTCATTGAAATTGAATACAACTTGTATAATAATTGGAAGGAGCATCCAATGGTAGCCCTGGGTCGTACCTAGATTGAAGCTACGGTGATAAGAAGTGCTATCAACGAGGGTGTTACGTAGGGTGGTCATGCAACCTGCAGCATTACCGGCCTACATTGCTCCATTGCCACCATAGCATCGCTGCCGTAGGAAAACCGGGTCAGCAGTGTCTGCTGTGTTCAAACGGGTTTCATAGTAGGGTTTCACTCCTTCAGTCTTCAGTTTCACACAAAGTATGTTCCAAGATCGTTCTACAATGTTCGAATTCATAATATGTCTGGACTCTGTTTACCATCAATGAATTTAAGAAGAATATTCATATTGAGAAGTTGAATCAAAGTATTTACTAGATGTTGGTCTTCTGATTGGCATTGAAGAACAAGGAGTATATTTCCACATTCTGAGTTTGTCACATTGTGGTAATATAAACCGATTCGCGCTTCTTTGTTCTCTGTCTTGGATAATTCAGCTAAAACCGTTTACCTTTACCGTAGACAGGAAGCCGACCCCAACATGGTTGTGAATAGGCTAAGTAGATGTTATGCTCTTGTCGGCGTTTCGATGACTCAGGATGCGGTTCTGTCGCCATCTGAAATGGGAGAAATTCATGTTAAATCAGATTATCTTACAAACATTTTAAGACTTGTAGAGTTAGAAGCTTGGCTCTACATGAGATCTGACGGCCGATTCTCGTAACTTAACATGTTCAAAATCTAGGTGCAGTCTCATCTCGGCGACAAAAAAATGTCAAAAACTTGTTAAAACTTAGGGAAATTAGAGGTATTTTTGACAGATTGAGACTGCGATCAGACTGTGAACGTTCTTAAAATTACGAGAATTGCCCCTCTGATAACTTTTTGACAGTGCGAGCCATATTATGTGGTCTCGTCTTGGCAAAATTTTACATGAAAATGTTTTTGGTGGGATTTCACTTCTTTTTGAAAGCTGATTATGAAAAAAAATCATTTTTTTTGGAGTTGATTTATTAAAAAAATTTGAAATATTATATTTTATTATTTATAACAAGGAGTCTCATCATTTTTCAGACCACTAGCATCAAAATTTGCGTTACAAACTTCCATTCCCTAGTTAAGGGGTTGGGGGTAAAAGTTCCAAGGTTTAGATTTTTTGTTGTTTATGTACTAATACTAGCTTGCATACCAACTTTCAACTTTCTAGGACTTCAGGAAGTACCCTTAGAATTTTGATGATCATCGGTGAGTCAGGGACGAAATTTTGTTTATAATCCAAATCCAAATCCAAGTTTTGAGGGTTCAATAAACGATGAATCGCTTCGAGAGAAGGTAGTTAGTGCTCTTACGCTTCGCTTGGCTCGTCTTGGCGGGGGCGCTACCGTGCCCCCAGATATTGATTGTAATGTTATAAAAGTCGCTTTCCATTGATGGTTGACTAGTTGCGCTAAAAGAATAAAAAAGTGAGGGTAATGTAAAATAATAATAATTAATTGATTGGTGTGGTGTGGTGTGTTATCAAAATTGCATTCGATTTTACTCAGAACAGGACCCTGTTCTGAGTAAAATCGAATGCAATTTTGATAACATTTTGCATGGAGGTAGCTGACACCCTGGATATTTATAGGGCGCAGCTAGTTAAGCTGCGCCCCGCTGTTTCACCCGCGTAAACGTCGATCCCGTAGGAATATCAGGTAGCCTATATGTTCATCCAGGTTGTCAGCTACCTCCATGCAGAATTTTATCAAAATTGGTCCAGCCGTTTGAGCGTGAATAAGTAACAAACATACAAGATGTGGATTTGCATCCTCGTCAAAGTTCAGGAGGTTGTCATAAAATACATTAATCAATTGAAGTACGTTATGGGGCAATAACTAGTAAGCGCTGCTTTTTTTTTTGTTGTTGAAATTTAACAGTATTTCAGAATTACACCCTTAATTCAATACAAATAAAACAGAATCACCCGACTACGCACACAGCGACAATGCATGCAGCTGTTTTTCCCCGAAATGGTAGCGCCGTCGCACCGCCGAGCAATGACCGGTAGCAATAATTTTACCTAATTTTATTTCGAAAATCACCTACATTATTGTCATAAATTTTGCTTGATAATTAACTCATTTTTGAGTATCATTGAAATACGGATATCTTACTAATGACAGTAATACTAGTGCGCCAAAGAAAAGTTCACTGACCTGTTATCAGATGATTAATAATATTCTTCAACCTAAAATTTTCGTAGTGATTTTGTTTTTATTTGTGGATTAAATTGGTTGATTTGAAACTTTCCTTCCTACTTAACGGGCTTAGGACCGGCAATAATACCTACCTTAGTTTGTGTACCGATCTACTAAGTCTAAAAATGATGTTTTCTACGTTTGATGAAGTGGAAAGACGTGCTATTTAAGTGTAAGTACGTGGTATACTTACTTTCAACTCTTAGGTATTATTGGCGTAGTTAAAAATTTGAAATCAACTTATTTACGCTAATAAAATTGATGAAGCTAACAACGTATTTACAAAATGTACAAATAAATAAATTACCTACTTAAGTTACCCGTAGGTATTGTTCGAAATGGCCACCATCACACTCTTCGCACAATCTAGAACGACGCAACTGGTTTTCTTTCAGCTTACGTAACACTAACACATTCGTTTTTAAAGTGTCGAAAGCACTAATGATCCTTTCACGTAATTCTGTTACAGAATTACGTACAAAATTTTTGATTTCTTCATCGTCCACCATACTGAATGGATAATAGCCCTTTGCAATCATGCGCACAAGCTGCTCATCAATAAGTTCCGCACGCCGAGGCGGAACGGATTTTGTGCTGTGCGCATATTCCTTGATGGATGGCTGATGTGGCTTATAAGGAGGTAACCCAGCGGAAGAAGGGCCAGGCACAGGGGCATTGGAAGTGACAGGTTCTGTCGCAGTTGATATTGGCGCAAGTGTCTGTTCTTGAAAACATGCCTGCTGCGTTGGCTGCCTTTCAGCAACGAGGGGTACTGTGGGGTGTTTATTTTTTAAATGTCTACCCAGGTTACCACAATTTCCAGCGGGTACAGCCAGAATGTTCGCACAGTAAAGGCATTTTGCTTTTTTGGTTCTACTTCCTCAAAATGATTCCACATTGCACTTCGTTTTCGTGAACCCAACGACATTTTTCCTTTCTTAATAAAACACTAAATGTACAAAATTATTTACTCTTAAAATAAATGAAACAGTCACTAACTGTACAGTACAAAAACTACTTTATATTATTTACACTGAATTAAACAGTCACACAAACAAAACAACAAACAATAACAGCAACAACGAAAACAATAACGAAAACAATATGAATCCCGAATTCCCGATTCCGAACGATATCGAACGGAGGTCAATGTTGAACTAATGAAGCAAACAGATATTTTGTTTAATTTTGTAAATCACAAATCTTTTTTTTAGTTTTTTCTATCCTGATCCTAAAAAGCATTGTTTTATGACCTAAATTAGTTTGCATAGTTCATAAAAACTTTTTAAAGGCAAAGTACACGTATAGTTAAAACCAATATAATACTTAAATATTCACGTTCCGCTTAACGACTTCAAGCCCTACGCACCAGTAATAGAGTTATCAATTTATCTTTTTGTGCCGACGTATGTCAGTTTATAATGGTCAAACAACTCACTTCTCTCCGTTTTCCGAAATCGCGACAGAACATTCTAAATAGGGAGTTGCGAAAGAGACGTCTGGACCCTGGTCGTGGCCGTCCGAAAAATAATCATTCGTTTACGAGTGCCAACAGTGAACAGCGAACGCGATGTGGTTGCGACACTTAAGACACACAGAAAAAGACGCCGTGACTCCGTGAGTGAATGAGTTGCAAAGATACACTGATTGATACATTCGGATGTGAATGGATATAAAGAGTGATTGATAGAAACGGGCTGATACATATCTTTTTTATCTATCTCTCCTGAGTTACCCATCTCTAATTCTGTAACACTCGTCACTTCCTCCTTGTACACCAACCTTTTAACGTCTCCCCACAAATAAAAGTCTAGAGGCGTCAGGTCCGGAGAACGCGGAGGCCATGCCACTGGTCCTCCGCGACCGATCCAGTGATTGCCAAAGCTTTCGGTCAAGTACTCGCGTACTTGCCGACAATATTGAGGGGGGGCACCGTCCTGCTGGTAGTAAAGGTTGCGATGGAGTGCCAGGGGAACATCCTCCAACATCTCCTCGACATCGTGACGCAACAGCTCCAGGTATGTGGCACTGTTGAGGTACCCATCGATGAAATAAGGTCCAAGCACGTGTTCCCCTATTATGCCAGCCCACACATTTAGTCCAAACCGCAGTTGGAACGCATGCCGTTTGGTTACGTGCGGGTTATGGTCGTGGTGAGCCCACCAATGTTCGTTTTGAACATTGTAGACGCCAACTCGAGTAAATAAACACTCGTCCGTCCTCAGGATGTTGGCGTCTTGGTGTTCCAGCAACCAGCGACAAAATGTAACCCGCACGGTATTATCACCTGGTTGAATGTCTTGTGCCTTGCGGTAGTGGAATGGGTGTTGCAGCTCACGCTTCAGTAGGCGCCACCTGCAGTGTGGTGCACTCCAAAGCGTTGACCAGCCTCCCGCGTGCTTGCCCGTGGGTCTCGCTGGAATTATTCCAGGATGTCTTCCTGCAAGGCGACAGGCAGGCCTACGCTGCCGCGAGCTTGAGCATGCCGGGGAACGTCAAACTGCCGATGATCCCGCAGTCTCTGCGTAGCAGCCAGCATGACGCTCTGTGACGGGGGTTCCCGATCGGGATACATTTCCACGAACATCCGGATGTCTCCACGTAGGCTGTCTCCACTGATGGCATACAGGCGGACCATCTCCACCAACTCGACATTTGAGTAATTGTCCGTCATTACACTTTGTACCTACACGTCTCGATGTACGGAAATTCGCAAAGCGCACTCGCGAACGCTTCGGCGGCTTCAAAGACACTGTTAGTACTTAGTTCCTTTTCGGCGCCGGCGCCGGCGGGGCAGAGGGGGCGTGGCTAGGAGCGGCGCGGGAGAGTACTCGCACCGTGATTGGGGGATGGGATTGATTACCTACGAATTTATCGAATTTGCATTTGTGTGTGTGTGAAAGAGCGGTTATAGGGCTAGTAACAGACGGGCCGCGTTTAAATACGGCTGGTTCACACTTACGGATTTCCTTAAATAAGATAAAAAAAAACCTTCTCATTTTATTGTTGATTTGGGTCGAGAATCATTAGCATAATTACGTCCTTGAATTTGACTAGGATGCAAATCACCACCTTGTATAAACACACACACACACACACACACAAACTTTGGCCTTTATAATATTAGTGTGATAAAAACACACCATCACTCTATTTTATACAGAGTGATGACACTTCGGGTTCCAACTGCAACGTTTAGAATTCATTGCTGGCTATGGTTCCGGTTCGTCGGGTTCTTTACTAGGTACTGCAGCTTCTGACTTTGATTGTATACTCTTTGATGGAATCTTTTTTGAAGGGTCATTCTTCTTTAGGGGGTTCTTCTTCTTTAGATGATTCTTGTTTTTCTGTATCTCAATTGTTTTGTTGAGCGAGAGTTTTATTAATTCTTAACTAAGTTTTTTTTCGTAGTCCTCAGTGCGCTTCTTATTTATTCGTTTCTCCGTGCTAAGATTTTTGAAAAGACAAAAAATGATTTTCAAATGCGACTGGTTGGATTCCAGAGATTAGCGCGTTCAAACAAACAAACAAACTTTCAGCTTTATTATTAGTATAGATATATAGATAGATCAACAGCAAAGTGTGATTGCATACTTTTTTAAACCTGCCATGAATCATCATCATCTGCCTAGCCTTTTCCCAACTATGTTGGGGTCGGCTTTCAGTCTAACCGGATGCAGCTGAATACCAGCCAACCAGAAACCAGCCAGCCACCCTGAAACCTGCCATGAATGCAGCCCTAAATTAATTCTCATGTCCTTCAGCTTACCTTCCAATTAGAAATCAACCTGATTGTATGGAAACACTTATACATTCAGAAAATGCCGACTTCTGGAAGCTTCCTTCGCTTAAACAAGTATTTACGTAACTTCGTTTAGCCGACGTGGAGTTCGCGTGTTAAACTCTAACGGTCTTATTCATAACTAGCTTCCGCCCGCGACTCCGTCCGCGCGGATGTCGGTCTTCGCGTGGATGGTTTATTTCTCCATTTTGAGTAACTCTGACAATGACATCTTATAAATATCTATTGGACCCAAATACAGCTAAGCCTATAATAATTAAGGAGATCCCTCTATTGAGCTACTGCTGTTGAGCTCGCGTTCTGTAGTAAGTATTTTTTTCATAGTAATTCCGACCTTGATAAGTAGCATGTAGCAGTAAATTACTGACAGTGACGAAAAGTTTGCAATAATAAAAAAGTGATCGTGACAATGCGACAGAAAGTTAATTGAGAGCTTGAGCATACACAACATTGTTAGTGAGCTCGTCCGGAATATGAACATGAAGATTTCTTGGACTGCTCACACGGGAAAGAGCTACGTAAAGTTGCCCGTGTGAAAAACGACTCGCGGTAAGATCTACGCCAGCAACTCCTAGGGTCTGACCTTGAGCCTTATTTATTGTCATGGCGTAACACAAAGCTACAGGAAACTGTATTCTCTTAAATTGAAATGGAAAATTATCCACTACGGGTAATGCAACGTGTGTTCGCGGTTCTACAGAACAACGTCTATGAATAAAACCGAAAAATAAGATTTTTTTTTCTACGTATTTTTCCAGGATAAAAAGTATCCTATTTTACGCCCAGGATAATAAGGTATAATTATACCAAGTTTCATCGAAATCGAACCGTTAGTTTTCACGTGATGCTTGCATATACAGACAGACAGACAGACAGACAGACAGACAAAAATTTTTTTAATCACATATTTGGGTTTGGTATCGATCGAGCAACACCCCCCGCTATTTATTTTTTCAATATTTTCAATGTACAGAATTGATCCTTCTACAGATTTATTATATGTATAGATAAGTTATAGAACATCTAAAGGCTTGCTAAAGTCTCGTTGACAAAAATTGTTATTCATAAACGCATTTTAGCACCAAAACGTTCGATAAACCTACTATAAAGTTATGAAACCCAGACCCCTACTATAACAGTACTATAAAAATGGCCGACTCTACATCAGCTGATAGAAAATGACGTTTGACCTACAAATGTAACATGTGCAGTTGTATTTAATTTATGTTGCACTTCTGTTTAACCAATTTAGTTTATTATTATATACCTACCTAAAATGCAAAATAGAAGCAAGGAAAAATATAACGCAAGGAAAAAGCACATAAATTATTACAACAAGAATTACTGTAGGACGCTGCTGCTTTGGGCTGTGGAAACAACGCTTTTCAATGTCTTTTACATGGCATACATGCAAACTAGGAAATGTGAAAACAACCATAGTGGCTAGAGCAGTACCTTACAATATTGCAGTTGACCATGGAGACATGCAGTTAGTAGTTAGGGTAGCAATATCAATGAATATCATACAAAGTCAGCCCAAGAAGCCTAGGTGCAAGGGGAAATGCAAATGCTATTTTACAAACTTTTGAGGAAACATTCCGCCGAGATAGCCTCACTTTACCAGGTTAGAGGTACATCTTCCCACTTGTGTCGGGAGACGGTTCAGGGACTTCTGTGTGGATAACGGAAGTTTACACCCTGCAGGGAGATGCTCCACTAAGATGCGGTAGTAGGGAGTGGTTGTGAAGCTATGTAGCAAACAATGTTCCTCCTCCTATCCTACCCTATGCGTCCCTAAACATGCAGTCAAAGTGACCTCTGCGCTGCCACTGACGACGTTGTGGAAGTGGCAAAGTTTTGGGCCAACAAGATCTGAAATAAGAAGATAAGGAGGAGACATTTTAGCGAGTAGTGCATTAATAAAAAGCTTTTATACAGATATCAGTTTAATTGATTTATTTTTATAATACTCTAAACTTTAATTCGGCTTCTAGAACTTGTGCTAGCAGAACAACATTTTTAAAATGTTTCTTTTCATTTGCCATCTATGCCGCCACCTCTTCTGTAGGCCGTTTCAGTTTCTGCTATTTGTAGTGAAGCACCATCCTTCCTACTGTCCTGAAATACAAAATGAATGTTATAATTCTTTCTCTTCATCAAACGAAATTCTTGACATGCTTACTCAGGAACTTTGTAACTTATAAGTAAATGGGATAGGCATCTAATTCGTAAATCATGCCGCCTTTTTCGCGTTGGTGTCAGTCAGTTATGTGTTTTTATTTTCTATCTTCTTCTTAGCGTGCCCAGAATTCGGCTACTTGTTTGGCGCCATCACTAGCGTCCACCTTCATTTTATGTTATGGAAACCCTCTCCCTGACCAATTCTTCTAAAAGATCTAAGTAAAAGCAAAAGCAAGCATAAGTATAAGAAATTAAGAATGTTTACAAAACAAAACTTACTTTGAACATAACTGTTTAAACACATTTTAGTTCTAGGTAACAGTACACACCTTATCGTCCTCCTTGTCCGTCCGTCTTTCTTGGAACTAGTCTGCGGTCATATTTCCATTTCTTTTAAATACAAAAAAATATTCAAAGGTTTTCGCTCTCCAGACAATAAAATAACAATATCAAATTCATTGACTTATAAAACCATGGTTACCATGGTAACGCGGCAAAACTGTCGAAACTGTAGACAATAAATTAGTTTTCAGTACGTCATAATGTCTATGGTCACAATTATTCGGTGCGTAGGCAGATATTCTCGTTTGACAACTCAATGTGTTGGCCAATTTGTTGGATGACTTCAATAAAATGGCAACATTTATATTTATATTGAAGTTATAGGACACTCTAACTATAGAAGGTTTATGAAGCGTTTATGAATACAAAATTTTATCGAACGTTTTAAAGGCTTATCGAGCATTTTAACTAATGAACGTTTTAAACCTTCTATAAGCTTTTTTTATGAATAAGACCGTAAAAGTTCAAGATTTTATAACAAACGGAACTGTAGACTCGCACTAGTTTACACTTCAACTCACTCAGAAGTCGTGCTTCGAAAATCAGGTCTGCAGTCTTTCAAAGGGTTTACTTTTAAATAAGTCAAAGTTCAATGGATTGATTTGAAGGACTTCGATTTTATTAACTTGTAAATAGTTCTACTGCTGAAATATGATTTACTCTTGGCCAAATGCTTGCACTAACTGGCCTGCGCTGTCAAAATGAAAGTCGTATGTAGTTGTTAGTCATCATCTGCCTAGCCTTTTCCTTTTAGTTGGGGTCGGCTTCCAGTCTATCCGGATGCAGCTGAATACCAGTATTTTACATGGAGCGACTGTCTATCTGACCTCCAGAACCCAGATATTGGGTAATACGATAGCCAATATCTGGGTTCTGGAGGTCATAAGGGCGCGTACACAGAACGTCCGTTTTTACAGGATCCTTTTTAACGGATCTTATCTCATCTCTTTTTCTTTTTTACTGGATCCAGAACACTGTATTGTGTGTGAATTCGCTCATACAACTGCATAAGCCATCAAATAACGCACCTGTACAACGGATCGCTATGTGTACGAGCCCTTACTGCGCAGGCCCACTTAAATATCTGGGTTCTTTTCAGCCCATTTCGGAAATTCGGACACTAATCTAGGTCCTCACAAGATCTGACCAAGTGAGTTCTGAGTTTGTTTCGCCATTTCTTCTCAGGGGTAGGAAGTGTTTCCGATATCCTGTTTATAGAATAAACAATTTCATTTCATTTAATTTCCAGATTCATCGCCAAATCATATGATATGCCAAAACGCACTTAATTCTTGAATGATACCCAACTGTCCCCAACTCCAACATCAACAAACCAGTCACTCATACTAGGCAAATACTATTCTATTACTAAACGATTTACGATTTCAGTATCGTAAACAAATAGTAGGATAGAACATAGACCATGATTATGCAATAAAGCACCAAATTGTATAGCAAAAATGCTCGAAGACTTGGCAACATGAGTTTATCTGATTGTTTTAAAGGTAATATATTCTTTATTAGCTATATACTCAGTCCTTTTGTGTTTCGTTTTATGTTAGTCGTTTATTCGGTAATGGATGTATAGAGACATTGCGGTGAGTACATAGAAATGAAACTATATAATATTGTATTATTGAAAATATTTTAATTATGAAATTATCACTGAGATACTATTACTGTTATTACTTCACTTCTGGTGATTCCACCAGAAGTGAAGAAACCCGTCATTGAAGATTCTTTGTTTGATGGGGTATTCAGTTTTGATATTTCATTGATGAGCATCTTCTGAACCTGAGTCCGAAATAATAATTTATTCAGAGATGGTAGCTTTTTCATATACGGCATTATAGACTTGAACCAGTTCAAGTCGTTGTCGTCGTCTTGATTTAAGTCTTTCTTCATTAGGTCTAGTTTTTCTCGTTTCAGTTTTATTAATGTTACGAGCTTCGGGTTCGTGACAATAAAAACTGCCGATTTAATAACCAAAAATTGACACTTTAATTATCAACACTAATTACCAACTCAAACACACTAATTACAAAACACAATTGCACTACTGATCGCTTAAGTCGCACTTGGTCGCTTCGGATGTTTTCGCTTCGATCGCTTATCTAACACCACAGAGTACATTATAATATATGAGAATAGAGTAGTCAGTCGCTTTGGCAGTAAAGCGCAATCTATTGATAATTTTAGGAACTACAACCGGCTACGTATATATCTAGAGCTATAGCAGTACTATTAAACCTCTCCTTTGGTTCCTTCCTTTGCAGAAAATCATATTTATCCTGAATTCATCTACTCTTTCCTCTGAACCGATGTTTATGACAATACAGGGAAATTATCAGTGCAGAGAAAACGTAGATGAAAACAGTAATTCAGGTTAAAAGGGGGCAAAAATAAAACTCATTGCTTAGATTATGGTATTCTTACATATTTTATTTATGTCTTTTCTTATAATATTCAATAGCTAATGCTTTGATGACATCATTGTCTGCATTTTCTGTCCTGGTGCCATTTAATAATAAATTCACATCATGACACCAATTATTTATAAAGAATCTAGAACAGAATCTAGAACTCTATCAATTCTTTTCTGTGGTCTGGGCAAGTCAAAAAGTTAAAATCGACTACAGTGTACAAAATTGTTATTAAATAACTTTTAATCTGAGGCAAATCACTCTAATTTTTTAAAATAAAAGTAAGCACGTCTTGTACGGCAGAAAACAGCTTTAATGTGTTTTCGGAAGGGCAGGTGAGTGATTTGCGTGAAGAAAACTCTCTAATTCTTATATATTCATTCTCTGTTTCATCATTATTAAATAAAATTTCTTTACATTTCTTGCAATTATGAAATACTTTTTGTTTTGCCTTTTTTAAAACATAACCGGTTACGTAGCTAAGCTGGTTAATAATTCTTGGATTCCTCCTTTTATCATTAAAATCTATAATTTCACAATTAATGTCGTCTAAATCAATTTCATTGATTTCTGTTAATAAATTTAAATCTTCTTTTTTAGTAAGCAGTCAGCAGAAAAATCTTACAATCGTCTTCTTCGCAGTTCGACCCTACAGAATGATTGCTCGATAAATTATTTATTAATAAACTTGCAAATGCTGATTCAAAGCCTGATGGTGTTGGAGATATATTTCTGCAACCATGAGAACGAATACATCCAAAAAAATTCTCTAATGGATCTTGGTTCAAGTGTCGCATCCAGAATGATTTAACTTTATGCTCTTTAAATAATTTATCTTTTAAAATTTCAATGCCTTCCAGCGTACGTAACCAGTTAGTTACCGATGGCACACTACCTTCCCTTCCTTCTTTATTGAAGAATTTAATCGATTTCAATATTTTTTTTGTCCTTGCCCATACTTTACTGTGTTCAGAATTTGGTGCTCTTAAAAGTAATTTTCCGCTCCTTTTTTTCGAATTCTCATAACTGCCATTCATCGAGTCGAAGAGTTCGTCGAAAAACAACAAGACGTCGGCGGTATCTTTGCACTCCACTGGAAGTATTTTTTTGTCTGAAAAATTAGAAATAAAATTAACTGTAGAAATAATACTTTTAGTACACTTTGAAGATCATCAACAATCAGAAAACTAATAATAAACAACAACATAACTAGCATTACAACTAGTAATACTATGAGCTTACTTTCGAAGTTTAAATAAAATATTTATTTTAGTTAGATGGATTAGGAATATCTGCCCATTTAATGGATAATCTTCTATTATTAAACATAAGAAACTATGGACTATATACAATACTACTATGGTAAATACTACAGGATCAAGGATGTGTATATGATTACTGATTATTATTACTACTGACCTGCTAGGTATCCCATACTAGTAGCAACAGTTCTGCTGAATATTTGGGTCGCCATCTTAACCTTCATATTAGGGATTTTTTTTGGATCAATGTGGGCTTCCGTTAGATTTTTCATCAATCTTATTCCTTTATAAGAAGGATTCTCTTCATAAAGATTTATTAAATGTTCCCATTTTGCAACTTTTACTTCGTCTTCTATTACACATTTCATATTCTTCGTAATAAAATTATTCCTAATCCCTTTAATTAAATGTAGGGGATCAAATTGTATAAATGTAGGGGATTTTACGGTATTCTATTGCGGGGAAATGCCGCCGATATTCAGACTATCTTTGTTTTACAGAAGCGAGCTGTTCGATCAATTTATAAATTAAGTCCGAGACACTCTCTCAGAGACAAATTTAAAGAAATTAATGTAATGACTGTGCCTTCTCAGTATATTTATGAAAATCTTTTATATGCCCATAAAAACATAAAATTGTTTAAAAAATACAGTGATATCCATAATATAAATACTAGAAATAAACACAAATTTGTTGTACCTACAACAAGGCTCAAAAAAATTGGTGGCTCGTTCAGATGCCAATGTATACGCTTTTATAATAAGCTACCAAGCCACGTTCAAGATCTAAGCCTCAATAAATTCAAATCATTCATTAAACGTAAGTTGTGCCAGAAAGCCTTTTATACCGTTAAAGATTATATTGAGGACAAAAAGGCTTGGGATTGAGCTGCTTCACATTTCTGCATTTTGAATGACTTTTTTTTTATATACACATTGACATTAATGATTTTTTTTATAAACAATGACATTTGCTTACTTTGTAAAGTATTATATATATATTTTTTTTTTACATTGTGATTTGTGAATGTGAAGACGATGTGGGTCATTTTATTAATTTTTTATGTTTTATTTTTCTCTCTGTTCTATTACTTGTTTTTTTTTTCTCTCATGGTCTGGCAGTTTGAGTAATTTATGTGGCCTACCCAAATGTCCTTTCTTTGGTATTGTTCGTCGAATCGTTGAGCTCCTTAAGTCTTGAGTTGAGCTGCACGATTTCTGACAAATGCGTGCACTGACTGGACAGGTCCTCTCAATCTGTGTGGTTCTTTCTCAAAATTTTTAAATCTTCTTTGGGAGTTGTTCCTCTGCAAAATGTGTACACCAATGGTTGTTTATAGTTTTTCATAAATCCCCTTAACAAAAAAACGAGCGCATGATCCGCAATGTTTCTCTTTATTTGTTGTCCATTATTGACATATCCAGTAAGTGCATCTCTTTTTCTATTAAAATCGTAATGAGGCGTTATTGATATTTCGTCAAATAAAAGGATGCACAACTTTTCATTTTCTGTCATGTTTTGGACCCTTTCCTTTAACTGTGTAAATATTTTTCTGTTTAATCCTGCTACCTAATTGCGTAACACACTATTGGGAAATGATTCAGACTGATCGCCTTCGTTTCGATCCGAATTGGCTTCATTTTTCGCTTTTCGTATTGCGTAACTTCATTATTTGTGAAACCAACTGGAGTCAGTTTGAAATTGGGTTCAAACGTTAAAGAGTGAACGATATGTGCTTAAAAGGGCTATTATTCGAATTGCGTAACTATTTTGACAGCCGTCAATTGGTTTCAACCCAATGACAAGTTGGTATTCCAAAGCGACGGCAACAGACTGGTCGCAATCGTTTTTCTTTGTACATTATTTTGGATTTACGCACAAAATCTCCATAATTATTACGAAATTAGGTGTGTGAACACGTTGTAGATAAATTGTGAACGTGTTTTTGTGTAGAACCGCAACACTAAATCTATATTTTTGGTATTTTAGATACCGGCAATATCCTCGGCAGCGGCACGTAAGTAGTGTTAGTAAACCTCACGTTTGGCTATCTCCTAATTTAGTTTTATTATTTGATTCAGCTTCCACAATGTCACGAGGTTATTTGTTGCTTATCGCGGAAGAGCAACGCCTCAAAGACGGGCTTATTATAAGCCGCAGACTTTTGAGGAGTGCCAGCAACCCGCTCGATTTGCCAACGAATAACTTCGTGGCCCACTTTAGGCTAACAAAGCCTCAATTCTCGAGGCTTTGTGAAGAAGTATTTCCACTTCTGAAACCACGACGTAACTCTGCTATACGCCCGGACCTAAAGGTAACTTGTCTGCCATATTTAGATAGGTTGGCTAATGAAAAGCATTATATTTCAATAAAACCATTATCAGGCACTTTTTAAAGGAGACAGTCAGAAAGTTAAAGCTAGTTGCCCATTCTAAAACATAGATTTTAATGCAGAAATACGGACAAGAAACTCCATGGACACTTATGACACTCTGTTAAAATCAAGTAATTACAAAGTCCAAGCAAGTGTCTTCAAAAACTGTGCTTTATGAAATAACATAATTTTAGGTCTTAGCAGCAGTAGCTTTTTATGCCAATGGGGCATATCAGAAAAATATTGGCGCATATTACCATCTGGGGCTATCACAAACATTAGTACATGATTGTCTATGCGAGGTAAGGGCTACCACTAACTACCTATTCCTATATAATATTATTAGCATTCTTTACTGACATAATTTTCTCTTTGTTTTAGGTTACTGACGCTCTCAACAACAGTGATATTTTAAAGAAATATATTAAATTTCCTTTGATACAGGAAGAGAGGGTTGCTGTGAAAAGGAAGTGAGTAAGAAAGTGTATAACCATGGAAACAAGAGTAATATAAACTACTCAAAACAAAATAGGGCCCACCTCGAATCAGTCACTATTTTGGTCAAAATAAAGTTATCTAAGTAGTTATTGACAAAGTTTTGCATTGAACCGTCAAGCTGACATGTTTAGGAACCCTTATCAATGTTTATTTCGACAACATTCATATTGGTTTCAAGAGGGTAGCTAAAAAAAGTGAAGTACTCGAAAAAATCGTCGAATGCACAAATTCTCAGTCACTTAAGTTTTCAGTCTACACTAAACAGTGTTGTGGAATACTCACGTTTTTAACAATTTTGTTTGGTTTCTGTGTTAGTTGTGATCACTATGCCTGGTCCTCGCCGTCATATGGACATGGAAACCGCTGCAAGAGCAGTATCCTTGCTTCAAGAGGGACAGTCTCAGAGGTCTGTGGCTATCCACCTCGGTGTTTCGCGACGAGCAATCCGAAATGTTTGGGAACGGTATCAGGAGACCGGAAGTGTAGCTAGGAGACCTGGCACAGGAAGAGTTAGGGCTACGACTACCCAGGAAGACCGATATCTAAGGTTAACCGCACGACGGGAGCGTACTGTTACCGCTCGGACCTTACAAACTCGACTACGGCAATCCACAGGGACGAGAGTCAGCGACCAAACCATTCGGAATCGGCTTCACGAAGATGGACAACGCTCTAGAGTACGCGCTATTCGACTGAAACTAACGAGGGCTCATCGTGCAGCACGATTAAGGTACGCCCGGGAACATTTGGAATGGACCATGGATAACTGGAGGAATGTGCTTTTTACGGACGAGTCTAAAGTGAAGTTTTACAGTGATGACAGACGGATACGCGTGTGGAGAAGAGAAGGGGAACGTTTTTCTGAACCATGCGTCCATGGAACAGACCGATGGGGGGGTCCCAGTGTTATGGTATGGGGTGGAATTAGCTTACACGGCAAAACAGAGGTGGTAATTCTCAATGAAGGTACCGTAACCGCCGCCAGTTACATCGAGCGAGTAATCCGGCCACATGTCAATTACCTGAAGTTTAATTTAAGTTGATCATTTTACAGACTAATATCACACCTAGGCAGAAACACTAAAAAGCCAGTACTTACACTAACTACTTCATGCACTGCTTCTTTACAATTAGTTATTATAATAAAAAATAGGTCTTCTCTAACAGGGAAAGGGATGCGGACGCTGGGCTCTCCGTAAACGGCCACACGCCCTAACAATGCGAGGATGCGCTCGTCCCTGCTTGTTAAAATAAACTTGGCAGGTAGAGGCCCCCCTCCCGTTGCCAAAGCCTGCTGTCGGAGCCCCGACGCCTTCTTTCGCGTGTTATATTTTTGTTGGTTCCAGTACTAGCAAAGTTAAATAATCTTAATATTTATTACATGACACACAGTAATCTAAATAAAAATACTGCTAATGTGCAATTTACTTTTAAATTGCACATTATATTATAGACTATAAACTATATTTTTCTAGCGCGTTATTTTATACGCTATCATTATAACACGTTGTTACAAAACTTGGCCGCAGTCTGAACGCGGAGACGTTATCATTTTATCTGACAATACGCTAGTTATCTCGCAACTTCGCAAGTACTCGCAACGCGCTGTACACGAAAGAATATAATAATATCTCATGTAGCGTTATAGATCAATGAACTTTCCAGGCTTAGGACTAATAAAGTCCTTATTACTTAACTACCTAATTAATTGTCTAAAACTTATTTACAAATCACTATCCACAGTTTCACTTTGTCACACAGTTGACAGTAACATCCTACCTATTAAAAATTCTTAAAAACAAACACACAATATTTACAATAGCATGAAGAACGTACGAAACATGAGAATTATTATATTTACAATTACAGTACTGTAGTACAAGTTCACAGCAACAAAATTATTATTTAGAAAATGAATGTGCGAGCGCCATGCTTGTTTACCAAACAACGCGTACGTAATATTAACAGAATATACCGCGGGCCGACCGGCCGACTGCCGCCCGAGTTCACACGATTTCGCCCGAGTGCCCCGACGCGCTGTGACGCTGTGAGTGAGACTATAAAAGTTATAAAACTATAATGCTATCCCGCTCTAGCCTCGCTGTGTAAGTACTGTAAGTTTAAAATTTGAGATGCCTAGTTTGTTGAACCGTTATATTTCTAGCGCGAAGTCAGAGTCGGTACAACAAACGCTAGATGCTATAAATACATAGGTAGCGTGTTATTTTTTGACGCTAGACGTTTTATTAACCACCACTACCTAACACAAGACCGAGTACTTGTTACCGTAATAAAATATAAGGCTGATTTTATAGTCACGCGTTTCAGCAGCGCCGTCGGAGCGCGCGCGCTCGGATACGTATTGGGGTAGTAGTAGCGTTTCAAATTCGCGCGCTTGAGCAGCGCTGTTCGGTGACCGCGTCCTATTCCTGTTCAACAGCGCGCTGCCCAACGGCGCGTCTAGCGGCGTGACTATAAAACCAGCCTTAAGCTGTACATTTCCAGTAAAAGCAGCTTATACTGGAAATGTATAGATTGTTAGGTCATCGTAGGGACATGTACCTCTTCACACAGTCTCACAAGTACCTATAGCAATAATTATTGTTCTTTACACTTACTTCTTGAAATGTACAGCTTAAGGCTGGTTTTATAGTCACGCACTATAAAACCAGCCTTAAGCTGTACATTTCCAGTAAAAGCAGCTTATACTGGAAATGTATAGATTGTTAGGTCATCGTAGGGACATGTACCTCTTCACACAGTCTCACAAGTACCTATAGCAATAATTATTGTTCTTTACACTTACTTCTCGCCATTTCACGTAAGATTTAGTGCAGCCCGCGCCCTCGCTGTTGAGGCGGGCTGCAATGTTTGTCCACTTCCCTATCGAGTTAATTTTTTCCTAGGGACCCTCATTCCCAATGGATCCCTTGGCAATTGCAGGATTGCATTCCATAAATCGGAGCAGCAGCTCCCACTGCCGCTCCGACACTTTTCTCGTAGCTGGCATTTCTGAAAAAATAGATGAACAACTAACGTAAGAGCATGAAACATACTTCATTTTAAAAAACAATCTCAATTAACACTCTCTTTAGATTTATCGTACAGTAAGAAATTGCTAATTACTTACTTATTTCAAATTTAACTTTTGTATTTTAAGTTTGTAGTTCCAACTTACAAGTTTGGCGGAAAAAGAAGTTAACTTTTGCCCACAGAACATATATACCCTACAGCTTTTGCCACAGAGCTAAAATGTCAGATGCAAATATGTTTTGATACGTACATCAATTATGGTAGTTTTTGGTAGAAAGTGTTTTAAAAATTAGTTTTTAATTATTCGGCAATCATTGCACTTTTTCATTTGTAAGCATTAGTAGACCATCCGTTGTAATTAAAAGTAAATTAAATAATAGCATATTGTTAGGACAGAAGTGAAATCACAATTAAATAGGAGAATTATTTGATATCCTCAAAACTAATCACATGAATTATAAAAATAATTATCAGTCATAGCAAAATTACAATCAGAGGAACAAAATCATCACTAATCAAATTAAAGAAATCTACAAGAGATTATTGAAAAACCAGATCACACCGAACGGCTGACGGCTGACGGATAGCGCTTCTGCACGTAACGCTGTCAAAAACCATAAACCGTCAAACAAAGACCAGAGAGCCTGGTGTGCCGCCTGCGGCAGCCTCCTTTCAGTAACCGCGTCCCACGCGCTCCTGGGCCGGGTAGTAGTATCCAACACGGCCATCCTGATCATGCGTCGTCCTCGACAGCATCAGAAGGGTCTGGCAAGCTTTGCATGGCTGCTCCATGGGTTTCGTCAGCTGGACGGGAAGGCCCAGCGACTGGCTCTGCAGCACGATGAGCGGAAGTGGTGTCTTCTGTGAAACCAATAAGAAAGACTACCGTCCCTCGGAGAGCACACACATCTGCCTATTCTTTTGCTTGCAGTCAATTCGTCTTATGTGGCCTTTTTCTTTCATTCATCAGACACATCAATTGACTAGCTAAACAGTCTATTGGATACCAAGACGTCATCTTTACTCCTTAAAGTTCCATTCATCACATAGAAACATCATAACGCATGTCATCGACATTCATACATCATGCAAGACAGATGACAATGATGATGAAGATGATGGTGATGTTCATTCACGGTCATGTAGGGTGATTACCAAATCACCGAAAGGAACGTCTCGCAGTCCGTCCTCTACATGACCCATCGTGTAGGGTGATTACCAAATCACCGAAAGGAACGTCTCGCAGTCCGTCCTCTACACGGCCTATCGTGTAGGGTGATTACCAAATCACCGAAAGGAACGTCTCGCAGTCCGTCCTCTACACGACCTATCGTGTATGGTGAAACCGGTCAGGTACCTCGCAGTTTACCTGACGTAGACGTCTCGCAGTCCGTCTACTGTCTCACCCCAAGATCTGCAGAACCCTCTATGGCAATGCAGACCTCTCACGATACGCAAGCATACTCACGCTCAAAGAATGCAGCGCAAGTCTCAGGACACCACTCGCCTTTCCAGAGTACCATGTACTGAGCAGCAGCTTGCGTCGTCTTGCCTTAGGAGCCGGTCCTTACAAGGTCACAGGCGCGCTGCCGAGCGCGCGTGTGACCCTGTAAGGCCCGGTTAACAAGCGCAGCTCACACCGCCCACTCGGCAGCGCGTGTGTGACCCTGTAAGGCCCTCGCATCCCGTGGTCCATCTTTCCAGTTGCCTGCGAAAACCAAATCATTCACATTAAAAACTTTTGGTATGCGTCTGTTTCGATTTACATAATCGTCCTGACGTGACTGCTTTTGTTTTAGTAGATCAGTTGCGCGGATTGGCGTAACTATCTTTGTGCTTCACAATTCGACTGTACACCTTCCAAGGCGACATCACGAACCAGTGACCTGATGACGGAGGTCACCGCGTCGGTGCCCACCAGCAGATTTAACGGCGACGACTGAGTCGTCTACTGTTTGGTCACATTGAGGGTCAGCTGGAGTATCCACAGCGTCTCGGACCAGACTGCCCTTTTGTGATTGGTCTCGATGCGAAGAACGTTCAAAACGGTGCGGGCGTATTTCTCGACCTAGATCTTGTGAGGGCTCGGCCTAACCTGACCTTGACTTATTATTCGGCCAAGATATTCAACCTTCGTCCACTGTGCCGCTCATCAACAGTACGTCGACTATGTAAACCAGAACTTGTCCCGCGTCAATGAACTTTTGCGCAGTGTTTTGTTGATGACGAGTTGACACACAATGGGCGAATTTGTCAGACCGTATGGCATTTTTAAGTACTCATAAACGCGGCTGTTACTACAACGAAATCAGCCTCTAGTGCAACATTAGCAAACTCAACCGTAAGGGGTGCGTAAGACGTGGACACAATTTCGTGGTTACTAATACCCTTCAACACACAGTAGGTTTTACTGCGCAAGTCAAATGTTTTACTACGTCGGACCATATGAGGGAGACATTAAGCGCGCCGCTGTCTATTAACACATTGACCAGTATGTCGTATACTACTGCGGTGGTTATGTCGCTGTTTCTTCCGCAGGGTCCAGACAAAAATTTACTTTGCGTTTGTTCTGCTGACCCTGTGGTCCAGACGATCTTTCTTGGGCGAAACAAACGTCCTCCGTATCTTTTTACAAAACGTGCAGGTTGGAACGTTAGGTCGTACTTTGGACACTGGCTTAGACGGTTTAGAATTTAGATCTTTTAGCCGCTTCCCGCACTTCTGCATCGTCTATGCCACGGACCACTATTTGCGTCATTAATACCTCACTAAGGCCTTTGACAATGCGGAAGCGGAGCAGGGTTATACGTCTCGCGTACTCGGCGTACGACGTGAATCTGCTACACGTCGTATGCATCGTTTCAAAAAGTATAGTCGCGTAATCTAATTTTCGGGGGCAAAGTGGTTTGAATTCGCGTTTAAAGCTACTCCACGGAGAAGAGAGGTTACCCATTCGTTTAACCAAGATCTCGCGTCGCCTTTCAAACATCCGGCTACGCGTGACAGGCATTCTTTGTCATCCCAGCGATTGGCTTTTTGTGCGCGATCCACTTCATCACAGCAAGAGTCCACGTCATGGATAGACGGGTCAAAGTTTAATACAAAATAATGGGAACGTCCCGGATTTATGGACTGGATCGCATCTACTACAGTTTGAGCCACGGACGGCGCCGTTGGGTTCGGTTGCGGAATTTGTTCTCAATCATTTCCAGACGGGATAAGATTGTGTCTAGTGTTCGCGATTCTGCAGGAAAAGACCGCGGCGTCTGGCCAATGTATGACGCAAGAGGTGGCGTCCCGTTTGATCGTACTCTAGAGGGAGTCCGTTCCCGACGACTACGTGACTTATTTCGAGGTTTTCGTGAACTATCTCGCGACCGATCGCGCCTACAATACCGACGGTGCGATCTGCTACGTGAACTATGCGTGTTAGGCATGTTCACCAGTCAAAACAAGTTCCACATACACAAAACAACAAACAAAAAGAAAAACTCACACACGTAGGTAACGACAAAGTTCCTCTGTTATGAAATTCAAACTGGTCAAGTCAAGGGGCCTAAATTGGAGTTGGATTGTTATCCCACTTCTGATGTTAGGACAGAAGTGAAATCACAATTAAATAGGAGAATTATTTGATATCCTCAAAACTAATCACATGAATTATAAAAATAATTATCAGTCATAGCAAAATTACAATCAGAGGAACAAAATCATCACTAATCAAATTAAAGAAATCTACAAGAGATTATTGAAAAACCAGATCACACCGAACGGCTGACGGCTGACGGATAGCGCTTCTGCACGTAACGCTGTCAAAAACCATAAACCGTCAAACAAAGACCAGAGAGCCTGGTGTGCCGCCTGCGGCAGCCTCCTTTCAGTAACCGCGTCCCACGCGCTCCTGGGCCGGGTAGTAGTATCCAACACGGCCATCCTGATCATGCGTCGTCCTCGACAGCATCAGAAGGGTCTGGCAAGCAATAAATTTTTCAAAATTAATAATTAAATTAATTAATTTAATAATTCAAAATCACTAGATCAACGAGTCAGTGTATATTATATGTAAGTTAAATATTAATGTGTTACACACATAAACCTTCCAAAACGAATTCTATCAATGATGGCGAAGACCGCATAAAAATCCATTGTATAGTTTAAAAGAATAAAACGGTCCAACAAACAGACATGAAAAGCTACTTCAATTTATATATAGATATGTGTATAGATGTAGAGACATGCCATCATATTATATTGTTTACGACAGCTAAGATTTATGCAGCATAACAACTAACGTCGCGACGTCGTTATGTCTATTTGTATTTAACTGCAGCAGTTAGTAATCATATAATGTTATGCTATTGATTTAATATAAGGTTAAATGTATGCACCTCTTTGTCTGCCTCCTCTCCCTCTTGTTGCACCAGTTGGTGGCGTCGCCATCATCACCGCTGCTGAATCCGGTGGTGGTGGTGACGGCGGTGGTGGTGATGGCGGCAGTGGTGACGGGCACCGCGGCGGTGACGGTGAGGGGTACCGCAGCGGTGACGGGTACCGCGGCGGTGACGAGTACTGCGGCGGTGAAGGCGTCGGAGGCAGTGTTAAATCCGATGCAGGCAACGGGACTGGGCAGGGTGGCGGCAGCAGCGATGGCGACTCTGACTCGTACACCTCTAAAAAGGGCTGTGCCGGCGCCGCCACCGGTGCCACCGCCGGCGACGTAGAGCGTGTAGGCCAAGGAGCCGCATTATCCCCCTGCAACATGAAAACCACTAATCAATCATCCAGTTTCTCTTTTTAAATTTTTTATTTCTCCGCTTGTTACAACAGTCTCATTAATGTGTCTGGAGCTCTACTATCTGCTACTTACTAATAGTACTTACTTACAATTACTGTACAGACACTTTCAATATTAATTAATATTATTCTAACAACTTACTTATTAAAAATGAAATTACCTGAAGTTTAATTTAAGTTGATCATTTTACAGACTAATATCACACCTAGGCAGAAACACTAAAAAGCCTGTACTTACACTAACTACTTCATGCACTGCTTCTTTACAATTAGTTATTATAATAAAAAATAGGTCTTCTCTAACAGGGAAAGGGATGCGGACGCTGGGCTCTCCGTAAACGGCCACACGCCCTAACAATGCGACGCATCCTCGCATTGTTGCTCGTCCCTGCTTGTTAAAATAAACTTGGCAGGTAGAGGCCCCCCTCCCGTTGCCAAAGCCTGCTGTCGGAGCCCCGACGCCTTCTTTCGCGTGTTATATTTTTGTTGGTTCCAGTACTAGCAAAGTTAAATAATCTTAATATTTATTACATGACACACAGTAATCTAAATAAAAATACTGCTAATGTGCAATTTACTTTTAAATTGCACATTATATTATAGACTATAAACTATATTTTTCTAGCGCGTTATTTTATACGCTATCATTATAACACGTTGTTACAAAACTTGGCCGCAGTCTGAACGCGGAGACGTTATCATTTTATCTGACAATACGCTAGTTATCTCGCAACTTCGCAAGTACTCGCAACGCGCTGTACACGAAAGAATATAATAATATCTCATGTAGCGTTATAGATCAATGAACTTTCCAGGCTTAGGACTAATAAAGTCCTTATTACTTAACTACCTAATTAATTGTCTAAAACTTATTTACAAATCACTATCCACAGTTTCACTTTGTCACACAGTTGACAGTAACATCCTACCTATTAAAAATTCTTAAAAACAAACACACAATATTTACAATAGCATGAAGAACGTACGAAACATGAGAATTATTATATTTACAATTACAGTACTGTAGTACAAGTTCACAGCAACAAAATTATTATTTAGAAAATGAATGTGCGAGCGCCATGCTTGTTTACCAAACAACGCGTACGTAATATTAACAGAATATACCGCGGGCCGACCGGCCGACTGCCGCCCGAGTTCACACGATTTCGCCCGAGTGCCCCGACGCGCTGTGACGCTGTGAGTGAGACTATAAAAGTTATAAAACTATAATGCTATCCCGCTCTAGCCTCGCTGTGTAAGTACTGTAAGTTTAAAATTTGAGATGCCTAGTTTGTTGAACCGTTATATTTCTAGCGCGAAGTCAGAGTCGGTACAACAAACGCTAGATGCTATAAATACATAGGTAGCGTGTTATTTTTTGACGCTAGACGTTTTATTAACCACCACTACCTAACACAAGACCGAGTACTTGTTACCGTAATAAAATATAAGGCTGATTTTATAGTCACGCGTTTCAGCAGCGCCGTCAGAGCGCGCGCGCTCGGATATGTATTGGGGTAGTAGTAGCGTTTCAAATTCGCGCGCTTGAGCAGCGCTGTTCGGTGAACGCGTCCTATTCCTGTTCAACAGCGCGCTGCCCAACGGCGCGTCTAGCGGCGTGACTATAAAACCAGCCTTAAGCTGTACATTTCCAGTAAAAGCAGCTTATACTGGAAATGTATAGATTGTTAGGTCATCGTAGGGACATGTACCTCTTCACACAGTCTCACAAGTACCTATAGCAACAATTATTGTTCTTTACACTTACTTCTCGCCATTTTACGTAAGATTTAGTGCAGCCCGCGCCCTCGCTGTTGAGGCGGGCTGCAATGTTTGTCCACTTCCCTATCGAGTTAATTTTTGCCAAGGGACCCTCATTCCCAATGGATCCCTTGGCAATTGCAGGATTGCATTCCATAAATCGGAGCAGCAGCTCCCACTGCCGCTCCGACACTTTTCTCGTAGCTGGCATTTCTGAAAAAATAGATGAACAACTAACGTAAGAGCATGAAACATACTTCATTTTAAAAAACAATCTCAATTAACACTCTCTTTAGATTTATCGTACAGTAAGAAATTGCTAATTACTTACTTATTTCAAATTTAACTTTTGTATTTTAAGTTTGTAGTTCCAACTTACAAGTTTGGCGGAAAAAGAAGTTAACTTTTGCCCACAGAACATATATACCCTACAGCTTTTGCCACAGAGCTAAAATGTCAGATGCAAATATGTTTTGATACGTACATCAATTATGGTAGTTTTTGGTAGAAAGTGTTTTAAAAATTGGTTTTTAATTATTCGGCAATCATTGCACTTTTTCATTTGTAAGCATTAGTAGACCATCCGTTGTAATTAAAAGTAAATTAAATAATAGCATATTAATTCGGAAACAAATAATTCATATATGATGAAACGAAACGCTTGGACGAAGCAGATTATGGCCTATTGGTAAGAAATCTCATTACAACTCTAATGAGTTTGTATCATTTTTATTACACAATACCGAATTTTGATTACGATCCCCACTCGAGTGGGGATAGTTTCAGAATCGCTATCAGAAATAAAATGTGTTACGCAATTAGGCTGCAGGTCTTAGACCTGCACAAGAAATAAGTCGAGTCAGTGTGGTAGGGGATGGTAAGATAAAAATTTTACTGAGCCATCTATATGCTTTTGGGCCTTGCTTATAAAGGCTTCGAGATTCCATGATTTTTTCGTCTTTCGTGAATCGTCTTCCCATTTTTCCTTTGGATATTTCGCGAAATTGCATAACTGTGAATAAGGCTGCCAATGTAGTAAAGGGAAATGCCCATTTTGTAAAGAGCTTTAGGCCAAGTGACGCCCACGAAAGAAACAAACTACAGGCATTTGGGTTGGCATCATACATAAAGAAACACTATTTTTACATAGATCTCGGTTGGACTGTTATATATCATATATAAAAATTCAAGGTTAAAAAAAGACATACTTATAGGTTTCTGTTTTTTTATTCGTTCTCATTGATATAAATGACAAGCACGTCATCTAGGAATTGGGCTCGGGGATTTATATTTGATTGAAACCTTGCCCAGCCTAAGAACCACATAATTGTCATTACGTGGGCACAACACCCTACTGTCCTCCGACCAGATATACGAGGGGTGATCCAAAAGTAATGATAATCAATATAAAATAAGGGTATTTTAACAAAAAAAAAAAATATTTCTCTACATAGTCTCCTAGTAAGTCAACGCATTTAGTCTATCTTTTCTCTAAACCCATAATTCCTTTTGAAAAAAATTCTTTGTCTTGACCCTCCAAAAACACCTCTACAGCAGTCATCACCTCGCTATCGTCCTCAAATTTTTTGCCTCGGATGTGTTCCTTGAGTCGAGGAAAGAGATAGAAGTCGCTGGGAGCCAGGTCTGGCGAATAGGGTGGGTGTTCGAGCAATTCAAATCCCGTTTCTTGAATGGCAGCCATCGCGACGGCGGCTTTGTGAGCCGGTGCGTTGTCTTGGTGAAACAACACTCCAGCTCGGAGTTTGCCTCGTCTTTTTTCTTTAATGGCTTCCCGCAATGTTCTTATTTGATCTGCGTAGTAAGAGCCCGTAATAGTGGCTCCCTTTTCTAGGTATTCCACCATAATAATTCCTTCAGCATCCCAAAAAACGGACGCCATAACCTTTCCTGCCGAACTTGACACTTTGAATTTATTCGGCGTCGGAGAAGAGGCTCGTTTCCAAGTCATCGATTGCTGTTTGGTTTCTGGATCAAAATGGTGGATCCAGGTCTCGTCCATGGTCACGAAACGAGACAAAAAAAGTTCCCGATCCGTCTGGAACTTTTCGAGATTCGCCCTCGAAATGTCGACTCGGTTTTTCTTTTGCTCGTCGGTTAACATTCTCGGCATCCAACGCGCAGAGACCTTTTTCATATGCAGTTCGTTCGCAAAGATTCTTTGAACATTATCATATGAGATCCCTGTGACCTCAGCCACATGTCTTATGGTCACTCTTCGATCTGCCAATACGATATCTTCGACTTTTTTGACGTTTTCTGCAGTGAGGGACGTGGATGGGCGGCCCTCGCGATGTTAATCTTCTGTGGATGTTCTACCCAGCTTGAACTCCATTGCCCAGCGCGCAACCGTGGAATATGGAGGAGCAGAGTCCCCCAATGTTTCCACTAGGTCGCTGTATATGTCTTTGGTAGACATTTTTTTCATTCAGAGGTACTTGATGACAGCTGTGATTTAATTTTTCTCCATTTTGATGTTTACTCTCCGACTGTTCGTATTCAAATGAATGTACCTCCCGGTAATCGTCCTATTTATATGATTTTTTTATGCTGAACTAGTGGATATATGAGGCAGCAAAAAAAATTTTATTCATATTTTTATGTGCTCTACAAATATCTGATTATCATTACTTTTGGATCACCCCTCGTACAATTGCAACAATATTGTCGTATTGCTTCTAATCCAGTTTCGTTATTCTTAACAATTATGTAAACGAAATACATTTTCCTACTTATATGTCGGCTTTTGATTCGCGCTCTAATTAAAATGCTGTTATTAGCCGAAGGAAATCCTTCTAGAACTCTGTTATTCCTTTCTGGGCACACTTCAATGCTATAAGAACCTTGTGCTCTCATATGCTCTCCATAATAAGAGCGTGCCTGTTTTAGCTGATATGTGCCACATGCAAATAATATTAAATCATTGTAAGTGAGTTGGGGAAACTCAGTTATGTTTTCTCTATCTGCATTTATGTTCACGAATTGTGTACGCCTTCGATTTAAATGATTCGTCGTTTCAGCCGATAGACGTCCACTGCTGGACATAGGCCTCCCCCAATTTTGGGGGGGGTTTGCCATAATCGCCACGCTTGGCAGGCGGGTTGGCGATCGCAGTATGGTATGATGGTGGAATAAATAGAGAACGCTGCTGCCCATTCTCCGGTAAGACCCTTAGTCGCCTTTTACGACACCCACGGGGAGTAAGGGGTGGTACAATTCTTTAAGTCCGGCACCACACAGACATTTAAATGATTGGCTTCCACAAAATCAGCTAAATGATTATTAACATATAGAAATCGTCTAATATTTTCTAAAATTAAACTGGCATCTGGTCTGTCTCTTATACGAAGATGAAAACGGTTAATTATTGAAGCGGCAATGGCAAAGTCAATCATTATGTGTTTTGAAGCATTATTAAAAAACTCTTGTCTAAATAATTTAAAAGAATGTTTGAAAATACCATTGACCGCCTCAACAACCCATCTACGTATTGTTACACCTCTTGTTTTATTAGCTTCTAATGTACACAGTTGGGTTTCACCCGCTTGAAGGGATGAAGGCGTGTGAACGGAATAATTACATGTTCCTTCTAATAATGGCACTATCCAAAATAAAAACATCATTAGCCTGGAAGTATTGTCTCATGGGACTATTTTGACTATTTTCCTCACTAAATTCATTTAACATTATTTGTGCATCTGAGGTAGTTGCTGGATAGGGGCCAAACACATCTACAATGTAACCATCACAACAGACAATTAAAAATGGCTTAACAAGGTTCCTATATTTGTGAAGCGAGTAAGTATTTTTCTGATATGAATAATTCGAACTTTTTTGTATATAAATGTAGGTACCATCTAAAATAACAATAGGCCTTCTGTCTTGTCCTCCATAAAGCCCATTTGGGATAATCAGATGAGATTTCCTCGCGACTAATATGATTTAAACCAAGATGCTGTGGCACAAAATCTTGGTTTAAGAGTTCCCTGACTTTTCCCATAAGTCTTTCTAGGGTACTCCTAGGTATGTTTAATAATGAAGAAATCCTTTCGTCACTGTCTCCAGTCCTCAATTTCAGTAAATATGCTGCAAGAGCAGTTTTGCCTCTGTGCATAGCCGATAATCTTGGTACTTCTCTAATTATATTTAAGATATCTTCTATTGATAGGCCAAACCAGTAATGAACTATTGAACTTATTACATATATAACATATTCTCTATATTTTCAAAGTCTAAATGAACTGACTGTGACTGTTTTAATAAATCAGTAAAGTCTTCTATTTGTCTTGCTGTGAATGTATGGATTAGGATCTCCGCTTCAGTTAGCTCATTTCCAAAAGTATTCAATTTATGGTAGCTACATATCCTGTTTGTTGGAGAAACATAATAATTAAAATCAATAAACAATCTTGCCCGTAAATATGCAGGCATTGTAAGTCTCTCTGGTTGATTGCATCTAGGATAAAAGCAATATTGCTGGCTGATTGGAGCCCTCATATAATTTGGCAGATATATAGTTGCTTCAGAATCTGGTTCTGCTATAGTGCTAGTGTCTCCTATATGTAATTCTTCAGTGCTGGCTGCTTCGGTGTTGCTAGCGTCGTTATGGGATGGTTCTGTAGGTAGCGATGGAGTGATTGCCTGTGTCAATTGAGGTATTGCACGTCTTGCTCTACTCCAACAAGAATGACAAACCAGATCTGTTGAGGTTAACTGAAATTAAACAAAAAACACATTCATAACATAAAATTATTCTTGGTATTTTATACATACAATTCCATTTAGTGCTTGCGTATTAAGAATCTAATATTTATATAACTATAGGGTACCAGAAGCCTTATATTTTTTTAGTAATATGTTGTAATAATATTAGAAATCCCAGGATATCTCCTATCTTCAATGACAGGTAAAACAACACTTGAAATGTGAATAGCACTCACCTGCCGTGCTGTAATCCATTCTGCAATTATAGTTCTTATTTGTATGTCTCTTTTGCCTGTATTACTTTGGTACGGGTGAGGCCGCGCTCACTTTGGATACGTTTTCGTACGAATTCCATTCGTGCAGAAACGTACGAACACGCACGAACATTCCCGACCTTCTGAGTACTATGAAAGCGCTCACACTGCGCGCGAGTTAGTCGTACGTATACGTACGTGCAAGTCCGACGTCCGAAATCAATCCGAACTTGTTGGGATTTTATTACACGTTCGTACGGGATTTTAAGAATGTACTCAAAAGTATCTCTCCCCATGCGTGTATAACCATAAAACAGTCTGGGGTCATTATACAAATCTTCCATAATGTGATGAAATTCACCGAATTCATCTCTTTTTAAAAATATTTCGCGCACCCATTCGGTTCTACGATAACGACGACGGCGTCGCAATCTACGGTTTAGAAGATGATTATCCAAAAGAAAAAGATTATTCGTCGCAGCAAAGATGACTTCACGTATGCGCTAACACCGGTACTCTGTCTATTTGACGGAGAAAAACGTATTCAGTGTGCGCCCTCAATTCGTACGAACAGTGTTCATACGTTTACGTACGATATAATTCGCATCCAAAGTGAGCGCGGCCTGATGAAAGCGCCGTCTTAATACAGATTTACCACAGTTTATACATATTTGTCGATGTCCAACACGGCGTTCTTGTGGAGCAGAATGCTGTTGTGCATTCCTTGCCAACATCCAACATTGCTGACACACTAGACTATTATCTGAAAACTAAATGATAAATGATTTATTTTCTGTAAGTAGGTTTGTACAAACACTTTTACACGTCAATTATATTTTTTTGAACTAGATGAGGTTGGCGTTTCCTATCTGACTATTGTGAGAAGAAAGGCCGAAACAAACTCAGAGGTCACAGTCTCTTTTAAAGTCCAGACAAAATCTTGGTCAGATCGCACCTATTTGCATACTGTAATAAAAATAATTTATACCTTTTAACATGGTGTAGCATCAAAAGGGCTTTATGTATAAAGAACCTATCCGTCGAATTACACCGGTCTCATGATGCTTAACCGTATAGTTCGGTAGCGCCCCCGAATGGACCCGAACACACGAACCTCCGCCGGCTCGGTACTGGGTCCCATTGGACCCAGGAATTACGACATACGACACTCTTCATTGATTATGTAAATTTTCATTATGCTACCCATCAAATCTTATGAATGTGCGTTAATTAAGAGAGTTGGATAAAAAACTCATACGTTAACGCCAATAAATATTGCATACTTAGCGCGCAAGCTTATTAATTTACCTTTATTAAATTTAAGTCTGTAAATGCGATAATCGCCATTTTGTTGACAGAGGTGGTCGAGGCTAAAAAACATAAAAAATGGGAATTTCGAACATCCAAACTCCACCACAGGGGCAGTGGGGCATACACCATTTAATTATTTGACGAATTCATCCATTGCCCAAGTTAAATAAGTAGCGGTAATGAAGTTTTTTGATATCTAATGTCGAAGTTTCGCGCCAAACGTGCGTGTTTACATTTTTACTTTTCACAAATGTCACACATACACATGTAGATAAGATTTAAAATGAGACAAATATTATTGAAAATATTATAAACAACACGACAATGCCCAAATCTTAACGTAATATTGAAACACAGGGTCCAATAACACGTATTATTCATTACCACTACTCAATTTGTGTTCAGAATCGCCGTCCATTATTGTTTTTTTTTATCGTAATGATGTGTGAAAGCGATTATGATAAACGATTTTTTTTTTTTTTATTTCGATTGACTCGAGTAATTAATATGTCGAATGTCGGAAATCGATACTCAGAAATTAAAATAAAATCATTTTAATATAAAAAGCATTGTTTATAACAATGATTTATGATTTTTTAATGTAATTATAATAGTTTTTTGGACATTATATTAAAACTGAGTCAATAACTGAGGGCCTTTGACCATAGTCATTCATTGAATTTCGCGCCGAATTGGTTCTATATTTGAATTTATCTTCGGAATGCGCTCGCCGCTTCAAATTATTTTTATAAAATGTACAATTATTTATTTTTGATACTTTCCAATAGTTTGCTACAGAATGCCCAGTATACATTTTTTAGGTAGGCTTAACAAAAGTTTGGGAATGATGATAAATTGATTGGATAAATTGGGTATTCCGCAACCACTTTACATTTCAATACGTTTTATTAGTTGTATGAACTTGGTAGTTTTTAGGGTTCCATACAAAAACGGGACCCGAAGGGTAAAAACGGGACCCTATTACTAAGACTCCACTGTCCGTCTGTCCGTCTGTCACCAGGCTGTACCTCATGAACCGTGATAGCTAGACAGTTGAAATTTTCACAGATGATGTATTTCTGTTGCCGCTTTAACAACAAATACTAAAACAGAATAAAATAAATATTTAAGGGGCGGCTCCTATACAACATTCCTGTTTTTTTGGCGTTTTTGCCTTGTGATACGGAACCCTTCGTGTGCGAGTGCGACTCGCACTTGGAGTTTTGTATTTAATAGTTTACTTGAGTAGGTAATAGAAATTGTTTTTTTTTGTGGTACTAACCCAACGTAATTTTAAAAACTGTCCTTGTTTATGTCGGACCACGCACAGTGAAAAGTTCGGTAGTTGGGTTGAATATTTACGCATGCACAATGCTCATCATTAATTTGATCGACTGAAAAAATAAGTTTGTATTTCATAAACTCATCATTCATAACGCACCCAAAAATTAAAGTGCCGGCCAGAAAAGAAAAGTACTGTTTTCTTATCCCTTTCGATGTTGACGTCACCCGCAACGGCCCTGTGTCACTTTTAGGGGAATAACATATTGAGCATTTCTTACTATTACAGCGAAACTCTGCAATTAACCCCCTTGGCTGCTATTTGAGATTAAAAATGCCAAAAAATCATATTTTTATAACAAGTGTTTTAAGCATAACATTAAAAAACAAGCAAGCGCGAGTCGGACTCGCTCTCCGAGGGTTCCGTACCATCTTAAGTTTTTAAATTTTCATCGGTGAGACCTATTATGCTTCAGAGAATTTTAACACTGCACGCTGCGGTGTAGAATATTGCAGTTTTAGGTCAGCACTATCTCATGACCGATAGTGGAACTAATGTATTTATTGTTGATGATTTCTGAAAGAGTGTGCGATAGAGACATCGTTTTATTTTTCCTGTAATCGTTACATAAACTTCTGTCACATAGAATAATTTCAGGATTTTCTCTATGCAAACTTCGGAGATAAGGGGGAAACGGTATTTTTTTTAACATTTTTATCAAAAGTCAAAAAACATGCGGCTTAAAAAAAATGTTGGAGAATGTGCAAACTACGCTCTTTCTTGATACCCCACATACATACCTTAGTAGCCCCACTTCGAATTTTTCAAAACCCTTTTCAGTCCCGGTTGTAAAAAAAAAACAAAAATATTTTTATTTCTTTCTTGTTTGCAAAATAGTTGGGCAAACGTCACCTAAAACTATTTCAAGTTGATAGCTTTAGTAGTTCTTGAGATATCCAGCTGTGACAGACGGACATACTGAGTCGCAACATAAGGGTTCCTTATTCACGTGATGCTGACATCTCTTTGAGGCGCGCGTGGAACGTACCCGCCAGGGCCGAAGCCTGCCGGGTCAGCGGGATTGTCCGCAAGGGTTACCGCTGGCTCGGAACACAAAGGGCTAGGGAAGAAACACTGGTGGGTTTAGTCAGCAAGAGTCTGACGCTCCCTTCCGCCCAGAGCGGGAGGGGTCATATGATGATTTCCCACCCAAAAAAAAAAGGTTGCTTTTTACCATTTTGGTACGGAACCCTAATAACAATTTTAAATTGAATATAACATCCCCAACATTCCAAACATGTTTTGTCGCAGTATATTGAGAGATTTGCTATGTTATTTTAAGACCAGACTTCTGATAGGATCTCTTGGAATCTATAATCACAGAACTATATTTTGTATTTTTTTTTATTTTAGTCTCAATGGTCTTATAAAAATATATTTGTGACCCTCACTACAAGCCCTTTCATTTGATATATCACACGGTACCTACAGTATGCAAAGCTTTTTAAATTTTCTAATGTGACCCCAAAAAGGGACCCCATGTTATAAATTAATTTATTTATGTTACACGGCCATGTTCGAGTCACAGAAATTTATAAGTGTACCAAATTTCAACTTAATCGGTCCAGTAGATTCGAAACAAATCGGTTGTGACAGACCTACACAGACAGACATACGAGTGATTGTATAAAGGTTCCGTTTTTTCATTCGGACGTAGGGAACCATAAAAAGTTACACGCCTATCCACACTGTACTTATTAAAATAAAATGATTATATTTAAATAAATAATTAATTCATGAAAAATATACCAAAGAGTTTTTATTCAATTTCTACAAATTTTTATTTTTTTTAAATACCGATTATCGATTATGCTTTAAGACATTTTTTAATCGAAATAACAAAATTGGGTGGATTGTCAGCACTAAGAAGTGTCACGCCGCAACACAATTTAAGTAATTTTTATCAAGATTTGATCATGTTTTTTATGTAGCTTACGTATGAAAAATGGTAAAAGTAAGAATGCAGAGAGAATGACAATATCTTTATTTTTCCATTTTGGATATTTTCATCAAGAGATTATGTGGTTTATGTATATATTTTCAGCGATTTTAAGATGCCTACCTTTTGGATAGGTGTAGTAATATCTATTTTATACATTTTTCGCAGTAGAATGACGCGGTTTGACCGACATCAGCATATAATTAAAGATATTTGCCACAAGCTTATTGTCCAAATAGGCGCGGTAACACATTTTTCTTAATAAATTCGAATGCTGAAAGTTGAAGTAAATTCCTGAAAATCATGACGTAATTCGCAACATCCCGTCGAGTCAGCTGGTATGTCATATGTCAAAATCTAGTCGAGCAGAGAGGTTAACTTACTTGTTGTGGTGCAATCCATTGCTGAATTATAGACCGAACTTCCACATTGCTCAAGGTAAATCTCTTAAGTCTTCGTGTATCCACGCCACAGTTGACGCAGAGATGGCTCCGTGGTAAGCTGGTAAGTTCGTGTAAATCAGGTTCCATATTCGTGTCAGGTCCTTCGTGAGAAACAGGTACGGTATCCATTAGCAAGCCGGGGTCGTCGTGGGATGCGGGTACAGAATCCAATGTAAATTTATTTTATTTTTTTTATTTATTATTATTATATTTTTATTTATATACAACATCCATCCGTTTGTATTACTTTTTGAGTGAATTTGTATTATTTTTAAGTGAAGAATCTAACGTGGCACATTTATTTACTGTTAATTTACTGATTCTAAATAATAAACAATAACAATAATTAAAAGTAGGTATTAGAAATTTACCTGTTTCTGCTTCACTTGTCTTGGTGGATATTGGTTCACTAAAATGAAGTAGACCTGTTAAAAAAAGTTAATCAGTTAATAAATGTAGAAATAATAAACAATCAAAATGCTTTTGCAAATGGTATAGTAACACACATACACAAACTCAAGCCTTTTTCCTATGGGAGTAAGTCTTAATCAAATAAATGTCTTATCATATGATATACTTATTTTATCAAACTTTAGATTGTCGTTTGACCTGTATCATACATACATTCATTATGTATGTTTGATGTGGTTTTCACTAATTTATTGGGGTATCATTCTTCTTTTAAAAACAAATAGGCAATTATAAATATCCAAGTTTTAGTAACTGAAAATAGTATATAAAACTTTATAAATGTAAAAAAGTAAAAAAAAAAATTAAAACAACAAAGTAAGTCTCGTTTTGAAGTTGGTTTCCAACTTGCCAAGCCACACTGCATAAAGAAGATTGATGGCACTACTAGATCTTTTAAGATAGTACTAGCTTCTGCCCGCAACTTTGTCCATGTGAAATTTCACCCTCCCCCCATTCACCCTCTTAGGGGTGGAATTTCACATAAACCCTTTCTTAGTGGATACCTACTCTTTACAAAGAACACACCCTCCAAATTTCATGTCTCTAGGATCAGATATCAGTCAGTCAGGACTTTGAATTTTATTGAATATGATCTGAATATTATGTTTAAAAAATAGTTTTATTTTTGACCTTTAGATCTTAAAGTAGGTACCTATGTTACTACGGCATAGCATAAACCAAAGTAACATAGGTACTTTAAGATTACCTAGTAAATAAAATTATGACTTACCTGTAGATGTGGAAGGTTCGGCAAATGTTGGATTGTAATTGGGCACATTGGTGACATTGGTAACATCTGACAATGGTCTTTTACAAGGTATGCCTGTAAATGAAATACATACACTCTACAATAAGTTAAATAAAGTAATTGGTATTTTTAAAGTACAAGGAGCCGGTATCTAATGGATGAATAATTCTTATATGTTTCCCATCTATGGCGCCTAAACAATTAGGAAAATTAGTAGAAATCCGCTGGCAATTTCATTCCACATGTATTGGGTCGGTTCTGGAATACAAATGGCTTTTAAATAGTTCCAAATTAGTTGACATGTTTCTTGTACTATTTTCCTTGCTGTAAAGGCCCCACGGTGTTAAGAGAGTTCAAAATCCTCAAACGAGCATCCATTTCCTAGATACCTGAAACAATGAAGTATATTATATTTTTTTGTTGTTACAGTGACTAAATTACAGAGGAAGTGGAAGAGTCTGCGTGACAGTTTTAATAGAGAAAATGCAAAAAACAAGAACGTTGCGAGTGGTTCGGCAGCAACAAGCAGTAAACAGTACATTTATTTCAATCATCTATCTTTCTTGAATTCCTTAAAAGAAGTGAGACCGCCTACCGATGTTACTTCCGAGTGTGCAACTAATGATGCGGAAACACCTCGCCCGACAATAAACAGAAACATTAATATAAAAAGGGCCGAAAAATCAGAAAATGAAATTCTCAGAACACTTTCAGAAAATATAAAACGTAAACATGATCAAATAAGCGACCAAAATGACCCCGATAAGCAATTTCTGATGTCGTTGCTTCCACATGTAAAAAATATTGAGGAAAATTGTAAACTTGATTTTCAATCAGAAATATTACAGTTAATTAGAAAATACACACATAATCAAAATTATGAAACCTATTCGGCACAATATTATGGTTATTCTTCAGGAAATGCCAACATACACTCTACACAAGAAGCTTCCACATCTGCCCAGCCTTCTCCACTTCATTCCGACAAGTCTATGCTTGACATGTCATACTCTACACAAAACGCTTCTACATCTATCCCGTCTTCACCTATAATTCAGCCTTCTCCAACTCATTCATATTATTCTGACCAGTCTATGGACAACAGTTATGTTATCGAAGACATGTTCCGTGATGATGACGAGTGATAACAAATTATAATAAACACACAATAAATAAATACAAAGACCTACGTGTTTTATTTGTTAACTAGCTATTCTCTAGTAGAATAAACAATGCAATTGTGCCCCATGGGTGAACTATCAGAAATCCTTTATTAAAATCGGGTCAGCGCGCGGTATAGGCGTGTAACAGACAGACAAATAGGCCTAGATTTTAATACGCAGTTATATTAACATTATAAGTAGTGATTATAAATAAAGTATAGATTATTTTATTATAGTGTTCTGTGGAGTTTTACGCTAGTGATTATTTCCACTTACCTTAATGTGATAGCTAGTCTTTCCGCAGGTGCGATGCTTTTCCGCATGTTGGTGTCGTGGTGCTTTAATCCAGCATATAATAGAGCATGTAGTTCCCAAAACGTACCTATACTTAAACGAAAATGTTTGAAAAACTTTTTTGGATGGTTTAGAAGATTATCGAAATGTTCGTTGCATTTGTGTACATTCATTATAATTGGATGTATCCAATAACTACGGTTTCGTCTTCTACGACGACGTCTTTTTATCAAAAGTAGCGCAATTAAACCTTCTTCTTCCGAGTCCATTATGATACTGCATGCGTGGGTTAAAAAAAGTAGCAGCCAACGACCGCAAGTGGCGACCACCGGCCACAAGTGGCTGTAGCGAGCTTCAGCTACCTTTGCGGCCGCTTCTAGCTTCTCGAGGCGGCGTTTGTGGCTGTGGCCGGTGGCCCGTGTGCGGCGACACATAGATACTCGTAGATGGCACTTGGCTTAGGAGTATTTAAGTTAAGTATGTAAATATTCATATAATTATAATTATTTCTAAAACAAATAGGAGATGCCAAGTTGTGTTTTAGAAATAAGTATAATTATGTTGTCAATGTCATTTACTATTTTGGTCAGTGTCATTACTTAGAGTTAGACTTAGAGTGGAGAGAAGACTATAAGCCAACTAACTAACTAACTAAATAATAATGTTTGTCATTCGGTGCAACATAGCGTCATTACAATCACCAAAATCATCATTCACCGACACTAAACGTCATTATCCTCAACATGTCAACTTCTTTAAATCTTAATATCTCCTAAAATATAAGGACTTTTTTTGTGCCCTTCACATTATTTTGATCAGAGTAGTGCGTAAAATTTACCCAGCTGCCAAAAAACCAAAACGCGGGGTTTTTTCAAAACCTCACGAAACCCGGCAAAAATAATATGTTTTCAAGAAATGCCCTTTCAATCACGACTTTTGTTTCACAAATTTTCCAAGAAGCATAATTTGCAATAAACAAGATAATTATTCATACTTTTTCAGTATTAGGTCGTGTTCAAGATCACTCAATTGAAAATTGTCCACTCTGAGTGATCCATATAAACCGTTATAAATCTTTAACGTGGTTTTGAAACGAATCGAAATTTTGTTTAGCAGCTTTCACAAATCCTTCACAATTAATTAAATTACAAATTATAAACACATAAGAAAAAGCCATAACGCGTATCCAAGAATATGCTGCCTCAGTTGTCCAGATTGAGAGATCCAGTTAATGAGTTCTAACTTTCTTTGTTTAGGTTTCACAAATTTTATACCTTACCATGAAGTTTTCACAATTATTTCCTAAATCCTCTTATAATTTGGTTGGGATTGGAAGAGTTTTTCGAAAAGATCTCTCAATCCACACGCACATTACAGTAACACTGACCAAACACAGGCCTCACATACCTCATTCTCCCAGCAACACACTCCATACAGTAGCTGTTGAGGATGGATGGAAAGGGTGTTGGTAAAGGTGAGTGGTGGAGTGGCTGTAAGTAATTGGATGGATCTGGTAAGGAGATAAGAGAATAGGAGGGTGACGGAGTGGTGAAGTGAGGACGGGATCTGGGGGAGTTTCTGTACGATGGGCTGGTGTTAGTGTGTGTTGACCTGGTCGTGAGTGGTGAGTAAGATGTTTCCATAACAAATGTTTCTTATAAATGAGCAAGCTCTTCCTCCCTTATCATTTCAGCAATTTTATGTTCGACTGCCGCCGGGGGGAAAACGATTTAATTGTCCTGGCGTATCCCAAAAAAAGGGTCTCTGTGGCGTCTACTTGGAGTTCGTTTTTTTTTTGAAGCTAGGTACTCTAAACCTAGGTCCGTATTTACTGGGGCTTTTCGGCAAAGTTTCAGAAGCACGTGGATGTCGCCGTCGCGGTGTTTCCTGAACTTCAGGTTGTTCGATGAGTTCTGGAGTCGTTTCTCCATACACATTGGCAGAAATGTTGGAGATTATCGGTGCGAAACTTAAATGGGGTTTCATAAACTCCATGGCTTCGGCCCATTGCCAGTTTACATATCTGGCTCCTTGGCCAGTCGTCGTCTTTAGGTTTCTTAAGTGACGCGAATAACTGTCACGAAGACCCTTCCACTTAAGCTTTAACAGAACGGCTAAAAAAAAATTGGAATAAATGTATATGCATATAATATTATTTTCAACACACTTGCTCGAAAAGTGGCTCTTTTTGCACCGTTTGTTGTTCACTACGCAGTGTATTGATTGAACACGCATGCTTTTAACAAGGTACGCCACAGAATGTATACCACTGCTAGTTAGAGAAGTGCGATATTTTTATAATCCCAGTAAAGAACCTTCTAGCCTTTTATGCCTAAAAATGTTTTGTATACAGGATGAATTTTTAGTCACCGTCCAATTTTTTTTCTAGTGTTACAAATTAATATTTGTTGCCTCTGATGGCAACCTATGCAGGTGGTTTGGTGTTGGAGTTAAAGGAAACAACAAACTATCTCAAACACTTTATAATTTAAAAGATAAAAGTATCTATAGAACTAATTTATGTTAATAAAATAAATACTAGAAAATTTACTTAAGTTAACTCTATTATTGCCAGCCAGCTAAAACTTCAGCAGAAAGAGCTATGGGCGTGGGGAGTTGGTGATAAACCCAGTACTGTTCCGTTTAACTAAGTTAATTTAAATAAAATATTATTAATTACAAATTTAAGTTGATAGAGAAGTAACCTTCCAGTTATTAATAAGATTAAATAGTAAATGGGCGCCAGGGACAATAAAGGTCCCGGATCCTGGAGCAGACGAAGGTGTCCAATATTCTTCCGGAGGAACAAATAATGTCGAACCCAAGATCCTCAATAAAATTAGGTTGAAGACCGGTTTCAAATGAAGAAAACCGGACTAAGGTAACTAACCGGTTCTTATAGAAACCGGATTAAATTAATTAATAAATTCTTAGGAATAAAAAAAAACCGTCCCGCCTGCGCTATCGCAAGACGGACTCAGCCAGCCGCACAGTCGTCTCCGCAGGAGGCTTCGAGCGTACACGAGGAACGGGTCTCGCGTTCAGGCCCCAGACGTTCCTCTAGATCCTGGCGGCGAGACGAATCTCTCGAGGTGCCTCTCCTGGAAACGACAATACGGAAACCCAATAATATACAACATAAACTAATTAACATTCCTTGAGGTGACCGAGCTTGGAAATCTAAAAGGCTAAAACATTAGCTGGTTAACATGGCCTTTTGACACTAGGAATCTGGATTACCCACGTGGCGTTCATCAACTCCACGACAAGGGCTCGTTCCCTTTAACAATCATTGAATACCGTGGTTAACACTTAGGAATCTATGATAAATAGTCAGCGGATGAAATACTCACGGTTGAATTAGGGAGAAAGCACTTGACTGCAAGTTCCTTGGTCGGCTGTAAAGTTGTCTGCGTATGCGCAATTTGGAATCCTGTAATTAATATTCATGGATCACGACAATATCCTTTTAACAACCAGGGAAGGCTCACAGACCACTTCCAAACACTATTACCACAAAATTCTTACCTTTTTAAAACAAGATACAAGCTAAGTGTTTTCACTCCTGCGTGTCAAGGGCGAAAGGGACGCTAACATGATTCCTTATTAACTTATTATTGTCATCGATTGCAGACCGGAACTCGACGGAACATTTCGAAAACCTCCCGTAATGCAGGTAAAATGATTATAAGATCACGGAAGATAAACATTACACCAAGATACTTTAATTCTTGAAAATCACTAATAACTACACAACGTGACGTTCAAACGCTGAAACTATAAGAATCTTCATGATCCAGACCAACAAACAAATTATTTGTAATATCTAATTCTAAATCTAGTTTAATTTGGGGTAATTATCTTGGAATAGCTAGTCGGGAAATTTCTAATCTATCACCTGGCCACATTATGTCAAAGACTATGCACAGATTAAAATCGGATTCCTGGACAAAGAAGTTTCTAGAAATAAGTCCCCGTACCGGAACCGTAAACGGAAATGAAAGTAATGAAAAAATTACTTTCATTTCCGTTTACGGTTATTTAGTTTATTATGATTTTTTACTGAAAGCTGAAAATAATGAAGTATTGCTCCATACGATATTATTTCGATGGTTATAAATCAATATGTTAAAATATCGATTAGACTACAACTCTTAATCGGCGACCACCAGATGTCGCACTAACTGTCAGAAACTGACGTTCGACTGAATGACACTTGAAGTGTAAATAAACAATATTTCTTCTAATTTATTATGAAAACCTATTTAATAGGTTTTAGAATAGTAATTTATTGTGATTAAGTGATAACTAAAAAGTCCAGTGACAAAATACAATTGAAGGAATGAGTTCTTCTATCAAGTGCAGTACAAAGTCAAACTACAATGAAATATATTACTCGGTAACCTCAAAATGTTCTACAATATGTTTTCAGGTAAATGCTACTTTACTTATTAGTAACGCAGCTGTATAGGTATAAAAAAACAACGTAACACTAGGCATTAGGTATCATTCACTAACTCCATATTTGAAAAAAAAAATCGATAGGTACGTAAAATTTGCATATTAAATAATTTTAAGAAAGAATTATCCGCTCTGCGTGGTCACAAGTTAAACGTTAATAATACCTACTACACTTGCCGCGCAATGAAAAAGGCAGCGCACAACCCGCTTACCCCCGCCCCGCTACACCTGCGCGACACATCTATCTTTAGTCGGCCCCGCGCACCCTTTCGCGACGCAAGCGCTTACTTCCGTGTTCCCGCGCATCCCGCCGGCGGCGCCTTGTTTACAATGTATTCCTACTGCGAGTATTACGAAATGGTGCGATGTTACATACTTAAGCGAGCTGCATACGTAACGAGATAATACCTCGGACGGGGCGTGAACGGGAACAGGACGTGACTGCCTCGTTCAAGACGGGAACGTGTTCTAACGGCCATTTTCAATAACCTATCTATCTTTAGATCCAGTTACTAAAGACAGACAAATCTATCCTTTTGTCCTTACTTGCTTTTCAATAACCTACCGATAGATAGCATTTGCTACCGAAGTTGTCTACCTATCATTGGGAGGACCGATAGTCTACTAGAGATAGAAACGCTCATACACATCGTCTTACTTGCATTTCAATAAAAATTTGAAGTTACTCTCTAGTAGATGTAGCTAACTCTAGTAACGTCATTTGCTTATCTGTCAACATCGGCCGTTTACGCGGACAAAAAGTCAGATAGCCTTTAAAAAAATTAGTAGATCCGTGTTAAATAATGGAATATTTTAGCAGTGACGATAGTGATATAGAATTATTTCAAATTATATTAGATTTAGATGAAAACAGTGAGAGTGATACCGATAACATACCGTTACAGAAGGAATATAAACAAAACGTGTGAATTATATGACTAAATTAAGTGACTATGAATTTACGTATCGATTTAGACTGAATAAAAGTGCTGTGAATCAGTTAATTAATTTAATACAACCATATTTAAATGTAAAATCTAGAAGGTAAGGTTAATTTTATCTGTAGACATTAATTTTGGTGCATACATTGCTGTATCAGGTTAAATCAAGTTCTTATTTTTCCAGAAATCATGGTATTTCTGCCCTTCATCAGACACTTTTGGCTCTACGATTCTATGCATTGGGTACTATGCTGGTGTCCATTGCAGATTTTATCGGAGTATCTATAGCATCCGCTAGTCGTATTGTCTCCGATGTGTCTAGAGCCATTGCAAAATTGTATCCAAATTTTGTTGTGCTACAAAGCCACACTCAACAAGAGTTCTGCTGGATTCCCAAGAGTACATGGAGCCATAGATGGCACCCATATATTAATACAATCACCAAGTGAGCACCTCATAGTCAAAATATAAGTCTCTACTACTAATTCATACCTATTTCTATTTAGGTAGGTACATAAAACTTTATATATACGAGGTGTGTTCAAAAAGTAAGGTGACTTTGTATTTTTAAGAAAAAAAGATTTTTTTTTTGTTATCAATATTTATGTTGTCCCCTTCAAAGTAATCCCCCTCAGATACAATACACTTATGCCAACGGTTTTTCCAATCCTCAAAGCACTTCTCATAAGCACTTTTCGGTATAGCCTTGAGCTCTTCCAGCGATGCAGTCTTTATCTCTTCAATCGTTGCAAATCTCCGTCCTTTCATAGGTCTCTTTAGTTTTGGGAACAAGAAAAAGTCACATGGGGCCAAATCCGGTGAATATGGTGGCTGAGGCATGTTTGTGGTGTTGTTTTTGGCCAAAAATCTCTCACAAACAAAGATGAGTGAGCAGGGGCATTATCGTGCAGATGCAAATTACTATTTTGTAGCTATAGATGTTGGTGCTTATGGCAAAGAAGCTGATAGCAACGTTTTTAAACAATCAATTATGGGTAAAAAAATTTTAGAAAATGATTTCAATATTCCAAGAAACAAAACTTTACCAAATTCTAATGGACCCCCAAAACCATTTGTATTAGTTGGAGATGAAGCCGTTTCCTTTACAGAAAAATATAATGCGGCCGTATCCTAGTGGCAATATTGATAGAGAAAAACAAATTTTTAATTATAGACTCAGTCGAGCGCGTAGATGTGTTGAGTGTTCATTTGGATTATTATGCACTAAGTGGAGAGTACTTCACACTGCCATTCTTACCGAACCCGATTTTGCTATGGAGATAGTGAAGGCTGCTTGTATACTTCATAATTTTGTTCTTCGACGAAGAGACAGCTGTCTTAATGACATTCAAATATGCCAATTACAGACTTTACCCACAGCAACATCAACTAGAATAACGACTGCCACCGATAATAGGGATTTTTTTAAACAATATTTTTGTAACGAAGGAATATTGCAGTACCAGAACCAATATATATAAGAATACTAATAATAAAATTAACTTTAACTTACGTGATTCATTTTTCTTTTTTGTATCATGTCTCCCACTCAACTATTAATATTTCTCCAATTTCCTCCCAAGCCCGTCTCTTGGCTTGTCGATCGCTATAAGATTTTTCTTTTATGTTCCATAGACATATTCTATTATGCACTTCCGTGATAAATCGTTCTGTATCAAACATTTTCAAAAAACTTGGAACGGCCTGTACACAAACGATCTCTGCTATGTTACGCCTAGACTGAATGCATCAATCAAAATACAAGTAGCGCGTGGCGCGCGCGACGTTGCCGCTCTTACGTCGACCGACAATGCGTTGACGGAAACGAATAGACGCTGTACGCTCGACGCACTAACGTATCATCGGTTGAGTGTGAACAGTCAAGTGTTTTTCTATACATTTGTCTGTTCTGGCGTTACGCGACCGATAATACGCGACGCATGTTCCGTCAGATATGAACCTTCCCTTAGACTGTTCCTATTGTATAAGTCCTACATTATTATAAAATTTGCAGATTATTGTAAACAAGGCGGACTTGGAAATCGCTGGTTACTTGGTGATAGTGGCTATCCGTGTAAGCCCTATCTATTGACACCATTACTCAACCCAAATACTCCATCTGAGCAACGATATAATGAAGCCCATATTAAAACAAGAAATACTGTAGAAAGGTTAGTTTTATTTAGTAAATACTAGATATAGTGTAAATTTATAGAAGAGAAATTATTAATACCTACTTTAATTTTAGATGTATTGGAGTTTGGAAAAGAAGATTCCCCATACTGTCATTAAAAAGCAGGTTAAAACTAGAAAATATGCAAGCAGTTATTATAGCCACTGCAGTGTTACACAATATTGCCACAAGTATGAATTTGGAAGAAATAGAGCCAGAAATATCAGTTCCAGATACAACACAGGAACATAATGTGATTGTTCATGACTATTCTCCTTCTGAATTTACATCAGAACGGCAACTGCTAATAAATCATTACTTTCATGTGTAAAATAAAAAAATTAAATACATAATTATTTTGACCACATTTTTATTTTCCTACACTTCCATCACAATAGTAATATAAAATCATTTTACCTAATTATTAAAAGTTTTAAGTAATAACAGAACTAGAGTTCTGTTATTACTTAAAACTTTAATAATTAGGTAAAAAAAAGTCATAAAATCATTTTATGACTTTTAATAATTACGTAAAAAGATTCTATGAAATGAACTAATCTATGAAATTGAAATCAGTTTATATTTTTTTATTTTCTAATAGAGCACTTTCTAATCTAGCATTTTGTAATCTAGCATTCTCTAATTCTAACCTAAGTTTAGCTATATTAATCTACTTTTCCTCATTTTCTAAATCAATTTTTTTTTTTAATTGTTTTATTATTTTACATTAAAGGTTTGCAAATAAAACAAACAAAAATTTTTTGTAAAACTCATTAGTAATTTTTTTTAGTCTTATTTATGAAGTATCATCTAGATTTCATAAAATACTGCCCTACACCAGAGCTATGAAATTACAGTAAACAAATAATATCTTTAAAATAATTTAAGAAAAACACCACCTTTGTTATCAACAAAAAATAACAGCCACCCACCTAATGTGCCACTGCCGCTAGCTCTACCGAAGTAAAAGTTTTTCTGTTTAGGTGGAGGTGTCTCAAGAATTTGTATTTCTTTCAACACCTCCACCAGATATATCATCACCATCACCAAGTCCACCTCTATTAGCACTAAGCTCCTCACTCTCAACATTCTCTGTTTCATTGATCACTATGAAGTCTCCTTGAATGGCGGCATCTCCATCAAACTCCACAGAGAATCCTTGGCATGTGCTGCCTAAAAGTGAAGTATCCAAGACTTCATCAGGTGGAAAATAGTCCTTGGCACCTCCAGTCTGTTGAAAAAGAACAATTAAGTACTATAAATTAAAATTTCAATTGATTTTTGTGAACTATTATCAATTACTAACTAACCTTATTATGGCTGCTTCTCATGTTTGCACAGCGTTTGCGAGCAGACTTCTTCAAGTTTTCCCATTTTAAACGAAGCTGCGCAGGAGTTCGTGGGAAACTTGACACCGACGAATTAAAATCAACGGATAAGGTTTGCCAAGCCTGATCTTTCATTTTATTATTGGTTGCGTTCGTCGCTTTATTATTTATGACTGTATTTGCCGCCACAAGTTGTACAAGCAGCATCGTCTCATCTTTGGTCATTGGTGCCGCTTTGGTTGACTGAAAAAAAAAAGCTTTATAAGCCCAAACGCATTATGGAATACGTCACTCATTAGGGTACGGAGAGGTAGTTACTTTCTGGCGCTTCGCCGGCCGCTACCGCGGCACGCTCGCTGCGCTCGCTCGGCTCGCGCTAAGTGGTCACCGTTCTAACCTAACCTATACAACTCGCTTCGCTCGCTCGGTTCGCGCTATCTAACTTAACCTAACCAACATAAGTCTGTGTGCTTTGGTTACGATCTGTCACTCATTAGGGTGCGGGGAGCTAATAATCACAGCAAAATATAAAATTTACGTAAACTCTAGAGCAACGGAATGACAAAACGAACGCCAAACAAAAATATTTGTCAATGTAAACAAACCCCGCTTTCCGAATTGCGTCAAAAGCCATTATATCGCGAATCCGACCAACGCGCAACGTCACAATACTACTCAATAGTCTTTATATTTTGTGACTATTAAGTTTGGTTGGATTCGCGATATAATCCCTTTTGACTCAATTCGGAACGCGGGGAAAATGGTTTCTTTTCACGCATTTCGATAAAGGCAGTATCGAAATCGCTACGAAATGTATCAAAATTACGTTCCTTCTTACGCATTTGTAAGATTACCCAAGATTTTAAAAATAATTATTAAAATATGTTGGCGCGTCTCCGGCAGCAAAAAATACTTTTTATCGCATAGTACGAACCCCCTAATCCCTCCCATATCTACACTTAACTCAGATTCAGGCGATTCGATATAAGACCCAACCCCAATTAAGTACTATAAATTAAAATTTCAATTGATTTTTGTGAACTATTATCAATCACTAACTAACCTTATTATGGCTGCTTCTCATGTTTGCACAGCGTTTGCGAGCAGACTTCTTCAAGTTTTCCCATTTTAAACGAAGCTGCGCAGGAGTTCGTGGGAAACTTGACACCGACGAATTAAAATCAACGGATAAGGTTTGCCAAGCCTGATCTTTCATTTTATTATTGGTTGCGTTCGTCGCTTTATTATTTATGACTGTATTTGCCGCCACAAGTTGTACAAGCAGCATCGTCTTATCTTTGGTCATTGGTGCCGCTTTGGTTGACTGAAAAAAAAAAAGCTTTATAAGCCCAAACGCATTATAGAATATAAGAATTAATGTCAGTTTAAGTATTACTTACAGAATTCATTTTTATTCACTTTTTACACTAAGAGTTAAGACGTAACTTGAACACAAAGCGACCGTGGGCCGTGGCGTCCGTGGCTGTCAGTGTCAAAACTGCCAAAACGTTTTGTTTCATGATGAAACTTATTAACTAAAGTGAAAAAAATAATTTAATGTTAATTCATAGTAAAAATAATGAAAAAGATTACATAATTAGTACTTATAATAAAAAGGAATAAATAAATAATATTTGTTTTTAGCATTAACATTAGTGTAGGAAAGAACGAAACGTTTCAAGAGGGAAAATGTTATCCTTCGTTAGTTGCAGATAGATAGCACCTATCTTTGATTTTGAAACGCAAACTATAGACAGATAAGACCTTACTGTTTATCGGGGATGACTATCTATCCGTAACTGTAGACAGGTTATTGAAAACGGCCGTTAATGCATACGTACCGTAACAGTGATTCGGATCTAACGTGCTAGTGTTGTGAAGAAGGAAAGATGGATTTTTCATTTCAAGAATTGGCTTTAATTGCTATTGCTCTAGATGACGAAGTAGTTACGACCGTGAACAAGAAAAGGAGATGATGATGATGATGGGACTCCCTTTTCTGCACTTAGACTCTCATTCGGTCCGTTGTGCGTGGGGACTCTGGCTAACAGAGCCAGCCTAGCTCCGCCCAAAAGCACAAAAGCTTCCTGGGAGCTTCACAGGCTTCGCGGAGCGACCTCATTGTTCCGAGGATTTCTTCACGTTGAAAAACCACGGCCTCGCATTCCAGGATGACGTGGGCGGCTGATTCCTTGGCGTCAAGGCAGCCCCTGCAAAGGGGGCTGTCTGTGGCGCCTATATTGAAAAGATGTTTGTTAAGGAGGTTGTGGCCCGTAATTGAACCTATTATTATTCTAAGGTTATTTCTACTCAGGCTGAGAAGTTTTTTGGTTAGTCGCGGGTTTATCATGGGTAAGGCTAATTTTGACTGTCTACAGTCTGTTGCCCGTGACCATCTGTTGTTATGGAGTTCGGTCGATCTTTGGCGAATCCACGCACGAAATTGTGAGAAAGGCAAGGGGAGGAGTGGGTACGGGCCTAGCACCCTCATATCAGAGCCTCTCTTCGCAAGTTCGTGATGGGGTAAGTAGGTATCCATATTTTTTTCAAAATTTCGAGCAGATTATATTATGGGTTTTCAGCATTTAATTTCGTGAAAATAAATAAAAATCTTTTATTTTGGAACAATAACAGATATAATAGGTATTTTAAAAATAGTTAAATGATGATAACTACAAAAGTTTATAATTGTGGCGCATGGCGCAGCTCTCAATAATAGAATAGAAGAGCAAGGAACGCGCTAAGACTGGTGACCGCCAGCCCGTCAGTAAGTAGGTAACAAAACCCGGAAAAAGTCATTAAAACCTGCTTGAAATTTAAAAACTGGCCAAGTGCGAGTCGGACTCGCACACGAGGGGTTCCGTACCACAAGGCGAAAACGCCAAAAAAAACACGTTTGTTGTATGGGAGCCCCCCTTAAATATTAATTTTATTTTGTTTTTAGTATTTGTTATTATAGCGGCAACTGAAATACATCATTTTTGAAAGTTTTAACTGTCTAGCTATCGCGGTTCTTGAGATACAGCCTGGTGACAGACAGACGGACAGACAGCGAAGTCTTAGTAATAGGGTCCCGTTTTTACCCTTTGGGTACGGAACCCTAATAATAGGGTCCCGTTTTTACCCTTTGGGTACGGAACCCTAATAAAAAAGGAAATGTTTTTATGATATGAGATTATACCTACTTACCTGTCTACTTAACAATATTCATCGAGAGCGTGAAATTTCCCTAATTAATTGTGTAACGAACGGTGTATACTGTACTACTTACCTACCTACCTGCTTTAATGTAATATGAGTAGGTAGTTACTACTTAATACTCTAAGTAATTTTCCAACAAATATGTAAAAATTAAGGATTAAGTAAAAGATCATTGATTATAAGCTTTCATATGTATTTTAAACATTGCGCTGGGCGTTTCGATTCAATTATTCAACCTGCTACCATATAACTATTATTACTTAGCGTTCAGAACCGACGACGCGACGCCGCAAACCAGTTTTTGCGCCATGCTTTCCCCGAGTTCCGAATTGCGTCAAAAGCGATTATATTATATCGCGAATCCGACCAACGCGCAACGTCAGAAATAGTAGTCAATAGTCCTTATATTTTGTGACTATTAAATTTGGTCGGATTCGCGATATAATCGCTTTTGACGCAATTCGGAACGCGGGGTATGTTACCGACCGGCAGCAACTCATTTATTAGCGCCCTGCACACGTACAGTTCGGACCGCGCATCTTGGACTGCGTTCCAAACAGCAGTTAGATCTGTACGGTTTGGACTGCGGATGAAACTGTTGTGCTAATTACGATTAAAAATGCATTCACGGTTTGGATTGCCGACGAAACTTACATAATCTAGACAGACGTTCCGAATTGTGCGTGTAAATTGATTTTCAAGAGTTTGGACTGCAGTTTGGACTGGCGCGTAGAACGTTATAGCTTTTAAAAGTTTTTTACACAGTAGTAAGAAAAATGGACGATCGGTTGGTCATCGCGTTAGCTGGATTTGATAGCATAAACAGCCGAAAAAAACGACGAGTGTGGGTAAAGGAATACAGACAAAGATATGGACATTTACCGATGACAGGTTCACTGTCCACAGACCACATACGGTCTGTAGAGAGACTTCCATATCAGTCCACAGACCGTATGTGGTATGTTTGCCCGTACAATTTCTAATTTCTAAGATACTGTGGACGTAAGGAGAAAGTCTCGTATTTAATGCGGACTTGGCAGGACACATCATAAGGATTATAAAAAGTGCTGGGACATAGGGAAAAAGTCGATATTTAAATATGGGTATGAAATAAACATAACTGGACTTATGGACCATTCAGACTCTGGAGCCTGGACAGGAATTACGACAGTGTCATCCGGAAGATTTTAAAAATTAGCACTCATTTTTAAAATGAGCACCGCCGTGTCCTCGTAGAGGCGATTGGCAGCGACGGCGACCTCTCGCGTCCGGCCCTGGTGCAAGCCATGGTCCGGGGCGAGAGGGAGTGGGAGGCAGTCACCTCCTTCTGCGAAGCAGTCATGCTAGCGAAGGAGGTGGCGGAACGGCTCAGGGAGAGAGCCTCCCGTCCCAGCCGCCGCGGGAGACGCTCCGGGCGTCGGGAGCCGCGTGACGACTCCCGGCCACCGTAGGCGCGGGCCTGCGGGCGGAGAGTAATGGGTAGCTCACCGCCCGATCAGGACCAGGCCCGTGCCGGACGGCGCGTACGTGTTCCACGCGCGCCTCAAAGAGATGTCAGCATCGAGGAGGGGCCCCTTAGGGCCGAAGCCTGCCGGGTCAGCGGGATTGTCCGAAAGGGTTACCGCTGGCCCGGAACATAAAGGGCTAAGGAAGGAACACGGGTGGGTTTTAGTCAGTAAGAGTCTGACACTCCCTTCCGCTCCACCCAGAGCGGGAGGAGTCATTTGATGATTTCCCATCCTCAAAAAAAAAAAAAAAAAAGGCGTGTCTACATAGGCGTTAAGTAAATTAATACCGGAAACGTGTAGAGTAATTTATGAAACGCTTCGGGAAGATTATATGAGGGTAAGTAAAACATTTTGTAAATTAGTTATATACTTATATAATTTTTATCAGTCACAACAATCACAGTACAATCAGTTAAAATGAATAATTAGTTATTATAATTAGTTAACATTCTTATAGTAATCTCTTAATAAACACTGAGATTCATCTACGAGAGTTACATCAATGTTTTGGGATAAATAATGTTTATCAGTCACAACAATCCCAGTACAATCAGTTAAAATGAATAATTAGTTATTATAATTAGTTAAAATTCTTATAGTAATCTGATATATTTATTTCTTATAGTAATCTTCTTATAATACACACTGAGATCATCAGTGTTTAGGGTTTCCAATGTAGGTTGAAGAGACGAATGTTGAGCAGCGTCCGTGTGTACAGAAGTAGATGATGATGGTGAAGATAAAATAACAGTTTTATTGCACTGCTTATTACAAATATCAGTTGAATCAGTTAATTGATTTAGTATACCCCTGCGTAAAACTGAATGTATAATTGTTTCAGCATGTAAGGCTTGAATACTATTCATTTTCTCCAATTTTTTGGAAATGGTTATGGCCAAAGCACCATATTCTGTCACTTCTTTTTTTTTAATGCTTCTGTACATACAGTCATGAATTTAATCTGAGTATCTATCAAACTTGGTTTCGTTTTCCTCTTCATACCTCTTGAGGCTGATCCTAAAGATGAAGATGATTCCTGAAACAATACAATTTATAATAAAAGTTGACGAAACATAATTTTATTGGTTTTTTTTTCAGTTTCCTACGAGCAAAGAAGAATGGTTGGAAATTGCTAAAGGCTTTCAAAATCAGTGGAATATCATTAATTGTGGTGGAGCTCTCGACGGAAAGCATATTCGAATTGTACCACCTGCAAATTCTGGTGCAAAATATTATACACTCGAGAGCAATGAATCCGGGTCACTTAAAGAATGTTAAAAATCTCGGAAACTAAAAATGATAGGTTAATGCAATAAATTGTATTTAATAGACAATGTAATACTCCTTAAATGAAAGTAAAAAAAAATATGAGTCACCATACATTTTATTAACACAAAATTACATAAAGAAAAAAACTGCTGATCTCTCCTTAAAACAAAAATAGGAAACATGAAATTTTTGAACTTTATTACGGTTTTCTTGAATTTTAATACTTCGTATTGCCTCCTCGTGCTTCCATTACTGCGTTTACGCGGTTTGGCATGCTGTACACCAAGTTCCTTATACGATTTTGGGGAATATTCTCCCATTCCTCTGTGAGAGCAATTTTGAGCTCACGAAGCGTGATTGGGGGAGGGTTTCGTTGTTTTACGCATCTGCCTAGCTCGTCCCAAGCATGCTCGATCGGGTTGATATCCGGGCTGCGCGCTGGCCACTCCATACGAGTAATGTTCATCTCTTGAAGGTAGTCATTCACAATCCTACCTGTATGAGGTCGGGCATTGTCATGCATAAATATAGCATCCTCACCTAAATTGACCATAAATGGACCAACGTGATCATTGAGGATTTCTTCCACATATTGCAGCATTAACAAATCCTGCATTATTTTTTTTTGGTCATCAAGCCTTCTTGGAGTTGATATTCAACCTCGTTTTTGCCATGTATTACTTAGTTTTTTTTCATATTACGAATCGTTGATTCGTCAGATGGCATTTTTTATGGTGCAAAACTTCACTTGAAAGAAATCTGTTGACGTGAAAGATTATATTTTTTTCTTCTCGATCTGAACGCCTAAATCTCGTGATTTTTATTTTATCTGAAAGTGTTTTTGTATTATCTTGGTGCGTATTTACTATTTTTTGGGTTATTCATTGTTTTATTTTTTTCATGTCGCAATATTTTTAATCGCTTTCGTTCTTTACTAAAGGTTCCTCGCTAGAAGACGTTTTTTAAAAGTCTCCACTGCTGTTGGAAAATAAGTTCTTTTCCTTATTCATTGGTACGTAATAATTTTGGTTCTATGATCCTTCTTTTGGGTATATGAGATTCTGCTTGCTTCACGGGTTCTTATCGATAAATTTTACTCCAGATTAAGGCCCGAACTCAAGAGCAAGCCGATACACTCGGCTCCACCCCGGCACCCAGTCGCTTGCCATTAAGTTATCCATCCTGAAATTCCCCGGAGCAACAGCCGAATCGTAGGTACCGAATACGCAAGAGCTGAGCCGTGCTGAGCCAGTTTCGCCGATCGTATTCGCCAAAGGACAGGAGCCTGCTTTAAACAGATATTTTTATTTCTCCCCTATTCTTGTATTACGTTGTATGTTGTAGATAGTTTGATTTTTTTTATTTTAACTGAAATACGGCGGGTGTGATACCTTACCTTTTTTTGCGGACCTTTTTAAGCACGCGTACGGATTAGAATTGATTGCAATCACGTTTTAAATTCGTCGCGTTTTTTCAAATTTTAATTTTTTTTTGGTACAATCCCTAGGTATTCCTTCCAATTTTCACGTCACAGATTCCCAAATTATTTTGTCATCATTTTTTTTACCTGTACCTATATTATTTTCTTTTTTTTATAATCAATATTTGGATTTTTAAAGACAAATTAAACGTATTAGTTAGCGAAAAGTGTTTCTTTCCGTCTATTTTCGCTACAATATCTTACGCTAGTTAAAGAGCCGTTTTCTATGATCACCAGTTCTGTGCGACTTTCAGAAGAAATTCCGGCCCACACAAGTACAGACCCACCACCGTAGGCTACTTTTTCTTCGATGCATGCTTGCTTGAATCTTTCCCCTGGTCTTCGATACACTCTGTGTCTTCCATCGTGCTTGTAGAGCATAAATTTTGATTCGTCGGAGAACATAACTTTTGACCAATCTTCAATACTCCAATTTACGTGGCTCTGGGCATATCTTAGTCTTGAAATACGATGCCCACGCTCCAGTTTAGGGCCGTTTGCAGGTCTAAGGGGTTTTAAGTTAGATTCAGCAAGCCGACGTCTTACTGTCCATGCACTTGGGTTACTTCCTCCGAGGCGTCGAAACTGATTTGTGAGTTCAGTTCCTGTGAGAAAGCGATTTCGAAGCATGGTGTTCACCAAGTATCGGTCTTCTCGTGCTGTGGTACACCTGGTTCTGCCCGTTCCTGGTCTGCGTAGGTTAGAACCAGTTTCTTCGTAACGTCGGAGAACTCTTTGTACTGTTGACAGCGACACACCGACAGTCCTGGCTGTATCGCGCTGACTCCGGCCGGTTTCCAGCATTGTAAGTATTCTGGTGCATTCTTCAGGCGTAAGCGACATAATTTCAGCTTGAATAATGAACATAGAGCACTATCAACATGGTTTATGTACCCACATAAATGACAGATTACAAACAAAAGCAAAACCAAATGCTGTAATTTCGTAGTTCCATCTTCGAAAGTGGCCCTTTTTCAAATTTGATTTTTTTATGATATAACTTTACAATAACTAAGAAGTTTTAATACCTTCATTTAAGGAGTATTACATTGTCTATTAAATACAATTTATTGCATTAACCTAGCATTTTTAGTTTCCGAGATTTTTAGGATTCTTTAAGTGACCCGGATTCATTGCTCTCGAGTGTAATTACAAAAACTTTTACAGCATGGTTTTATTAGCTTTGGTCAATTCAAACTACGAGTTCATTTTTGTAGATATTGGTAAAAATGGCAGAATGTCAGATGGAGGTGTCCTCGAACACACGGAATTTTACAAAAAAATGATAAGAAATCAATTAGAACTACCCGACAAAAGTGAGAACGTTAACAATTTAAACTATGTTTTCATTGGTGATGAAGGTTTTGCTCTCAAAGAAAATCTCTTAACGCCCTATGCACAAAGAGAACTTGATCATGACAGACGGATTTATAATTATAGACTCTCGCGCGCTCGCAATGTTGTCGAAAATGCATTCGGTATAATAGCCTCTAGATTCCAGATATTACGTACACCCATTAACATGAAACCCGAAAACATATGTTACATAGTACTAGCAATATGTAGCATCCACAATTTTCTAAGAAAGAGAAGTAATATGTATCTGTCGGCAACGACAGTAGACAGAGAAAGTATTGAATCTGGACGCGTTAGTGAAGGAGACTGGCGAAGAGACAACTTCGACCTAACTAGATTGGACAGACCTTCAGTCAGGAATGTCTCAACTTTGTCTAAACAGAGCAGAGATGAATACAAAACATATTTTAATTCAATAGGTCGTGTGCCTTGGCAAGAAATTATGATTAACGCTGGTAGAGCATAACTTTATTCAGTGTACCTATAGGTTTATGGACGTAAGTTGAGCGCTGATTAAAGAGGCAGAAACAATTGCGCGCAGTGACCAATAAAGTTGCCGCTACCTATACATCATTTTTTTTATCTGTACAGTAAAAATATTTACAATATATTGTGTTTTTATTTACCACTTACCTCTACAATTGTGTGGTCAGAGTTTGGCAGTGACGTTATATTCGTAGGCTACTGAGATGTTGGTATGTCGTCGTTGGTATAATGTTGTGGGGATGGTGTGTGGTTTGCAAAATAGTCTAAAGTTTCAGCTGTAGACTCGTCCGTCGGCATGTTAGACACGCTTGGGGTTGATAGTTCTTGGTCTTTTGTGAATAAAAGTAAGTCAAAGTACCAAAGAGTCGGTTTATAAACATCTTCTTGGGAGCTTCCACTTTTGTTCCGTGTCTCCGTTACTTTCTTCAATTCTTTGCGAAATGCACCTCTTAAATTCTGTATTTTTTTGCTGACGAAATCGCGATCAGCTGAAACAAAACCTACTGACTTGCAAAAATCAACGAGCTCGTCATATGCTTTGTTTCTCATATACCTGTTAGTATACTCCTTACTTTTTATCTTCCAGAGACACGGATGTTCACGGTACAAACGAATGAACTCTGTGATAGCTTCGACGCTCCAAACCGCCATTTTTGTAATTTACGTTTATACGTGATGCGCGCGTAAAACTGTGAGACATGCACTCGCGTCGAGGTGCCAGATCGGACTGTTAGATCCGCACATCTACACGTACCTTTGAGTATTAAACCAACTGGAGGCGCCATTGTCAGGCGATCCCCGCTGCCCAAGGTACGAGACCGCCGGTCATAGCGGTTATATACATGTGTGCGTATAGTTTATGCTTGTGTTTGTTTTTTGTTTTGTGTGCGTGCGTAACAACGCGATCGAATTGCATTAGTGTATATTGAGTTCCCTCGTCCCCCGCGATGAAAGTGACAGACTTATTTGCATAGATATTAGTACTCGTGGCGTCTCCGGTTGGTTTAATACTCAAAGACACGTACAGTTCGGAGCGAGGGATGGAACGGCGCGTGGTGTTTCCCGCGGTCCGAACTGTACGTGTGCAGGGCGCTATTTAGTCTTGCATGAAACGTGTAAGCGCCATGAAATTCCCGGCGCTTATGACGTTTTGGTCGCGAGAAAACTATACGTTTTAAGCGGTCTAGCGCTGCATGTTTTATAGTTTGGTGAGACGACACCTACTGTTTAAGCGCTGCAGCAAATACGCTCGCCCAGTCATCCTGTTGTGACACTATTTTGCTTCGGATAGCTACGCGATCAGTTATCGCACAGTATTTTATTCTACACCACGACGATCATACATACGCACACACTCTCACGTACGCACTGCAGCACGACACATTACTAGTAAAAACAGACAAAAAGCTATATGTCTCTTTCGCACGATTCTCGCTGTAGTTGCTCATAACGCGTTCAAGGCCAAAGTGGGGTAAGTTGATGTGCTGGCGACTGTACAAAAATATGGTGTTAAGTAAAAGAAGGATCCAGTACATTCTACCGTCAGGCATGCAAAATAGTTTTTTTTTTTATTAGTAGAATAATTATCATGAAACAATCTCAAAAAAAAAAAAATTGTCAATATTACAATGTCAATAATAAGTTAATAATTAGTCAGTAAATAGTCAATAAATTACCCAATAATCAATATAACGTCAATAATAGTACGTTAATAATTAGTCAATAATATAAAGAAAATAAATATACCGGGTGTTATTGACAGCCCTCCACAAAAACACAGGATTGATTCAGCTCCTTATTCTGAATCATATCCCACTGGAAATTTTCTCAGGAAAAAAAAAAAATTATGCCGTTTTTTCTGCTGACATTCCTTTATTTCAATGTAAAATATCATTATCTGTATGCAACACTCCATTTATGTAAATAAAACAGCTGAATTAAAAATAACGGCAATGGATGTTGAAATACTCTAAAACGAACGACACTTGAAATCAGCTGTTCACTTTATGCCTAGCTACAGTACATCGACCTCGCCGCATGCTACTCTTCCCTCCTAACCAATAGAGACAGAGTAGATTTGCACGATTGTGCAATGCCACGATTGCAGTGTTGCCAAGTTATTAGACCTTAATTTGTGAACAAAAATGTTAGAACAAATTTGGTTCACCTTAAACCTAAGAACCTCTTTTATAACCACTTACGCATACATTGCCCAAAATTGACACCGACCGAAAATCCTAGACTGACCGAACGGACAAAATGGCTGTTGAACGAAAGCCACAGAATGTCCAGGCGCACTTTCGGACGTTTTTATTTTTAGTAATTTTGTCTATGGCAGTATTGCTTGCGTTCCAGGTTCTTTAGTCAAGTGGTTAGATGTAGTACATTTGTGCCAAAGACCGTGTGGTTGTATCGGCATTACGAAATAAGTTATCTGTAGTTGAAAATCATTAAAAAAATAAATGGCCGCGATGACGCATGCGTAATTCGATATCTGAGTGATCTAGATGACGTCACCGCGGGGTGCGGGCGTTTGAGTGGCTATGTATTACAGATTTGCATTTATCAATTATGCAAATCTTTTTATGCACCTAATTTTAAACGAAAACTGCACTTAATGTGCGTTTGAGTATTTGTGGCACGTATCTTATTAATTAATTAATTCTTTATTCAAGTGATCACTGGAACCAGTATCTAAGCCACCCAAGGGGCTTTTACATGGCTTTACAACAGCTACCTATTGATAGTAGAGTCGGGAATCGAACCTATGCCCTCTGCAATGGCAGCCTAACCTTACACGGGACTTGCACTACTCATACTTTACTTAACATAACATTAAAATTAGATTGACAAATTAATCGTTTCCGTCCGCCACGAAAAATGACAGCTAACTTATGATTAAATTATTAAAAGTAGCGCAAAACCAAAAATTTTGCACAAGATTTTCGTGTAGTTGGCAACATTTGCCGTCGCATCGCGAGCAGAATGCAACTTGCTGGCACTGGCAGTATCGCTCGCTATTGTGCGTAAGCGCATGTCGATTCGGTTCGCCCGTGCAGTCGCGTTGTGACAGGTTCGGTTCGTGTGTGTTACGAGTACGTTCGTAAATTTTTTGTTATTTTGTTGTGAAAAATGGCTACATTTAGTGCGCGTGAGTATGGAGAAATGATGATGTGCTACGGGGAAGCTCGGGGAAATGCTAGGGAAGCCCTCCGAATTTACATTTATAGGTATCCCAACCGTCGGCATCCATCAGACTCCCGGATAATTACCAATGCCTATCAACGAGTGCTAGATAACCAGCCCATAGTTCCCAATCAGGAAGGCGCCGGAAGACCACTTCGCGGTGTAATTGCAGAAAGGGTTTTAGACTTGGTCCGTCGAAATCCACGCCTAGGAACACGCACTGCAGCTCGATTATTGCGGCGGAATCATGGAGCCCGCGTCTCACATTTCTTCGTGCATAAAACGCTGCGAAGGGATCGGCAACGGCCTTATGTAATACATAGGGTCCAAGCCCTATTGCCTCGTGATCATCGAGTAGCGTATTGCCGGTGGTTGCGAGCTGAACACGATCGAAATCCTAATTTTATCGCCCATGTGATATGGACCGACGAGTCGACTTTTACGCGCAACGGTATGTGGAATCGTCGAAATGCGCATTACTGGTCGCAATCGAATCCATTCGAGATCCAAGAGATCGGACATCAAACGCGTTGGTCGGTAAACGTCTGGGCAGGAATTTATCGTAATAAAATCCTAGGGCCTGTGTTTCTTCCCGCGCGCATGAACGGAGCGCGCTATCTCGATTTTCTTCGCGTTAACCTAGAAAGAGAGCTGGAGACCCTCCGTGACGAGCTGGACGAGGAATGGGAAGCCTTGGAGGATTTACCACTTGCGCACTTGCCAATGATTTGGTTCCAGCACGACGGCGCTCCTCCGCACATAACGCTCCCAGTGCGTTCGCATTTAGACGCCACCTTTCCGAATCGCTGGCTTGGCAGATTTGGACCGCAACCCTGGCCAGCCCGCTCGCCCGACCTTACATTGCACCTTTAGACTTCTTTTTGTGGGGCTACGTAAAGGAAAAAGTGTTTGTGAGTGCATGTGCAAGTGAGGAGGAAATGCGAGAACGCGTTGCCAATTTACGATGACAAAAATAAAGTATAGGTTTTTATTTACTTTCTGACTTGGTAATTATGTATTATCAATGTTAGAAGGTAGAAATAAAATTTTGAAATGGTAGGTACCAACAATAAAAAAAAAGTTATAAAGAAAAAAACTTTATTTAAAGAATTATGCAAAAAGGTCCTTAAATTAGGTTCTATGCTACCTACTGATCATCGTTATCCAGATCACTATCGGAGTCTCCATTATCTCTGTTTTCAACCTCTTCGCTACAAAGATATGTAGGCATCCGTAACATTCCTACAACAACGTCATGATATATCTCTCCTCGTTTCTTGGGCTTTTCCCTGTGACTAGTCACGACAGGATCCGATGATACAAGCATCCAGTGAAGAATATCCATGTTAGTGTTTATTCTGGATGTTTTCCGGGAGTGATATTGTCGTAATTTTTTGTAATTTTTGTGACTTGCTTCTATCACATCTTCTGATAATTGACCTACGGGCAAAGCCAGAGATTTAATAATATCAGCACCGTGAATTAAAAGTTTATGTACACTTGCACTCATTTTGTACCATTTATATAGATTGATCGCCATTTCAGCTGTGCCAATGCAATATGTTCTAAATTTCTCTTCGTCTATGTAATGTCCGCAGGAAATGTCAGACAAAATACACACATCAAAAGTGTCTAGGGATCAACATATATTTTTGCAATAACTTTTCTCCTGATTGATATTAATTAAAATTTTCTTTAAGGATTCATCAAATAAAGTGTTTTCGTTTGTCACAGTAACGATAAACCAAGTCACCTTTGCATTAATAAAGAAATTTGCCATTTTCCTAATAAAGGGATTTTTGACATTTGAACCACTAACACAAAAGTTCGAAAAAAAGACTGAAATAACAGTTTTCTTTAAAATTTTATTGGGTAACTTAAACAATTAATAATCCGTGTTTCTACCGCGAACACTAACAACACAAGAACATCGGTTTGGCATACTCAAAATGAGTTCATCCAAATCACGCTGTGGAATGGCCACCCATGTTCGTTGCAACAACAAAAAAAGGTCTTCTTGCGACTGGATACCCTCCATATTCGGCAGAGCTCTTCTCTGTAGCATATCCCATGCATGCTCAATCGGGTTCAAGTCTGGCGACTGAGCAGGCCAGGGCAGGACATTGATGTTAGCTGCGGCGAGAGTCTGTCTTACAACTCTTGCGGTGTGCGGTCGTGCATTATCATGCATTAACTGAAATAAGGGACCGATTTGCACTTGTAGAGGAACGATGACGTCTAATACAATCGTCTCAGCATAAATTTGAGCGTTGAGGTTGCCTCTGATCCAAATCAACTCAGTTCTTCCGCCGATCCAAATACCCGCCCATACCATGATGGTTCCACAACTATAAGGATGGACTTCCTGGCAGGATTTTAATCGCTGTTGGCGTCCAGGGGTTCTCCAGTGTCGTATACGTCTTGTATCCGGTCTCATACCAAAACGAGACTCATCAGAAAAGCACACGAAACGCCATTGTTCTTCTGCCCAATTTCTGTGTTCAAGAGCCCATTGATATCGAATCCTACGATTGTGCATTGCTATAGGTGGTACCCGTAGCGGTCTTCGGGAATGAAGGTTCACTTCATGCAAGCGGTTTCTGACTGTTTGGTCGCTAATTAAGTTCCCTGAAGAGTGATGAAGCCTCACGGCTAACATCATGGCGGTTATTGTTGGAGCTCTTCGAGTTAAGATTTGAATGTATCGGTCTTGTCTCCGTGTGGTGCAGCGATACCGTCCTCCATGGCGCTCAGCCACGGTACCAGTGCTTCGGTAACGTGTCCAAAGTCGACTGATAACACTCTGACTTGTATTCAGAGCTAAAGCCACAGTACGTTGCCGGGAACCAGCTTCTATCATTCCCACGGCTCTGAGCATTTCTACCCTGCTTAAATGACGTCGCCGCTCCATAATAACGTTGGCTTTAATCAGTAGTAGGGAAACAGTAGCACTAATAATGTCTTCAATGCGTTGTATGTTTTTATAGGGAAAATATTGACAGCTGATTTTCATCTTTTACTCGAATTTGATTCACAGTTCCTGATTCAAATTATGAAATGCACCAAAAAGGATCCATATAAATTTATAAAATCATAAATTTATTACAAAGCCACATCTCAATCTCAAGAAATCCGCATAAAAATGCTTGATCCCTAGACACTTTTGATGTGTGTATTTGCAAATCTTTCTATCAATTCTTTGGACACACCTGTGATTTGAGAAACAAGAACCGGGTTTTTAAAAAAAGTTCTTGCTGTATTGCCATCGTTACTGTTGCCCCCTCCTTGTTTTGGTTGGTCAACAACAAGTCCCATTTCTTTATAAAAATCTCTACAGATTTTATTTTTTCGCACTTTTACCTTTTCCTGTGCTTCTTTGCCTCTAGCTTGCCATTGCTGCAACTCCAATTTATATGATATATGCAATAAATATTCATAGCATCGGAGATGAGCATGTAAAACAGAAATACCAAATTTGTATGTGTCTTCGTTACATACTCTTTTTTTGATATTTTCTAAGTCGTTCATATGCGTGGGTGTAGCTTTACAGACGTTACAGGCTTGTGTACTTTTCGTTTCTGTTAAAACATTCACTGTTTTACCATCCAGCATTGTGCAAATAGGGATATGTTTAAAATGTATTGTTCTGTCTCCAAGAATAATGGCTGTGTGCTGTAACTGCCTTATTTGCTGCTCAATCTCGTAGTAGTCATCTTTAGTGTTCTGGTCATTTTCTTTTTTTAATTTAAACGAAATTGGACGACAGTATCTGGTGGAAGATGGAGCCTGATTTTTCCAATAAATTATTTTCTTACTTTCTTTCATTTCCGATAACTCCAGAGGGACAATTGTACATAGTATTATGTTAGAATCAGCGTAAATTGAATTGTTCGAAAAGTTTTGCTTGTATATACTGTGACCTCCACTACCATCTAGGCCCCACTTATAATAGACTTCTAGTGTCGTTATCGTCGTCAATATTGGATAATATGACTTCTGACTGTACGTGTGCTAGTCTCCATATGGTGTGGTCCAAAAGATCTTGTAATGGCACCACAGCTTCAGTCTCAGTAACTCTTAAATTAAGCGGATAACACTTCTGTTTTGCATCTGCCACCACATGGTAAGAGGGATAAATATCAGCACCTCTTTTCTTTGCACCTAGACGCATCGTCCCGTATTCTTTTTTAGTTAAATTAAGGTCCACAATGAGACCTAAAGCTTCTTCAGCACTATACTGTATAAGATTTACAGAACACGATGAGTGAACCTGTTCCATTTTTTTCAACCTTTTTGGAGTCGAATTTATTGCAAGTTTTATAACTTGAGCTATCTTTCTTTTGCCAGATTTCACCAGACTCGTTTCTGTCGCTGAACAAAGCTTTTCTGGAGTAAAACGCGAGACGAGAGACTTAAGTTTCCTCTTTCTGCTGCGTTCAGAGCTGACTTCAAACAACTTTCTTGGCCTACCTCGCTTCTTCTCCAAAGAAGTAGGTTCTTTTGACGTTGTTGGTGGTATCTCCGGGAGCCTCAATTCTTCACTGAGCCAATTGGCATGCTTAACTTTAAAACGGTCAAACATATGTTTGCATTCACGCCATTTGCCTAAAAGCTTTGTCACAAACACTTTAACAACATCTTTTAACTGTTTTATCAAAGTCTCAGACGGGTCCACTATGCTTAACTTGTTCATTATGTATTGTAATAATCGTTCATTACACTTGGATGACGAGAAACAATAAAAACGTTCATCTCTTAACAATAAAAACAGTTAATTTCTATACAACTGCCTCTGCTGTGAAACGGGATCAACGCGACTACCTGGAAATAAAGGGCTCAATTTAAAAAAGGGGGCGATACGGGGACGAGTTCTTTGCTTAGTTTGAATCCTCACAGGTTGTAGTTTCTAAAGAATTATAAAATATAATGGAACTATGTGGAACTTTTTTTAAATGTCTTTAAACACAAGTGAATCCAAAAGATTTATGTATAAAATTTGTCTTCCACGTATAGTTAAATTACTGCTCGATTAATGAAAAAAATGAACAATTAAATAAAAATAATTAGAGTACACACCTGACGTTTCAATATCCATGTTAAAAACTCTCAATTTTTAAAGACTTCGGCACAAAACAAACGTAGTTACTCCGTCAAGCTTTCGGGCGTAACTGACTCACGTTTGCTGTGCGAGAAAAAGGGACACAAAGCGCGCCTACTTGGGCTTTTGTGTTACTTTAGTGAGCTTTATTGTGTTATGATCCTATTGTTCGTTTATTGAAGAAGTTACACAAAGTAGTTTTTTTAAGTTTCTAGACATCCTAAAATTATATTTTTGTCATCGTAAATTGGCAAACCGGCCTTGTGTGGAACGCATCACGAACGTGTTCCAGCAGCTACGCTACAGCTGCAATGAGGATCCCACCTTGTTGCCCCGCTTACACGCGGAGACCCTGCGCCGTGCCAATGTGTGTGAACACCTCGGTGGAGGTCACTTCGAGCCGTATCTCATACGACCGGAGCGATTCTAAGGTAGAATTATTTTCATTAATTATTTTTTTTATCTGTGTACGTGTTTGACTGTGTACGTGTGTGTACTCGTTGTCACTCGTTTCAATGTAACGTAACGTAACGTAATAAAAGACGCGGCCCAGGTTCGACGGGGAGCGCGCGGGGGGCGAGGGCAGCCTCGCTCAAGCTCGCTGTGTTGCCGTCCGCTACGTGCGTTTTGCCACGGTAATGATACATTGCGTGTGAGGTAATAAAACAAATCTGGTTTTTTGGATTCCCTTAATGTTCCTGAAAGAATTTCATGTACCGGTCATCTTAATATGATATACTGAAGCTACCCTATCAGTTTGCGGAGGGCTGTCAAAAACACCCTGTAGATTTGTCATTTAAAAATTCATCAATTGTGTAATAACATGTTTCAAGTAGCAATTTATATAATTTCTTTTTAAATATCTATAATGTACAATTTTTTATTTCATCAGGTATTTTATTGAAAATCATCGGTCCCATATGCATAATACTCTTTTTCAGCAGTGCTGTTTTAAATTTGCCAGTATATAAAAGATTTTTATATTGCGATCTTAATAATGTTGGCCTTATTGAGTGATCAATATTTGAACAGAATAAATTTCGATTACTTTTAACAAACAGTCCCATTTCCAAAATATAGAGCGATGGAAAGGTTAGTATGTTAAGGGATTTAAACATAGGAACGCAGCTCTCTGTTGAATTGATTCCAGTCATAGATCTAATGCAATATTTTTGGGCTCTGAAGATCCTTTCTCTCTCACTGCAGTTACCCCAAAAAACTACTCCGTATCTTAAAACAGAAGCAACGAGACCATGATAGGCTATAATAATTGTGTCAGTACTAACTTTTTTTGTCAAATTATATAAAATGTTTCAGATTTGCTTAATTTCTTACAGATCTATAATTAAAATAGATCTAATAAAAAGTGTTTATTTTGTTATTGTCTAATATAATATTAAGTTTATTTTAGTTGGCCGGCACTTTCAAAATTAACCCAAAAATGTATGGAGGCTGGGTGATCTCCTTTAAAAAGTGCACTCTTACTGAGACACCCTTTAGATATGATACGTGATAGGACTGATTTCTTGATTTCTAGAAGCATATGGACATTTAACTTCCGTTATGGTTTCTGATCCCAGTGAACCATCAGGAGACGCTCCCAGATAAGGCCTGTCATGAGACAAAAACAAACCACATTCCACTACAACCACATCATAAGTGTTGGGGCGTCTACTTGGAGATTGTTGCAAATAAGAATACCAGATATTTTCTCAACTTCATGCGTTGCGTTTACTCCAAGGACTCAAAATCGAATGCACATAGAGGTAGAGACCCGACATTCAAAACGAACACTTTCATTCGCGACCCGGTCGCGCGCGCAGATCGTTAAGCGTTTCTTTCGCGTCGAGGTGTCGCCACTGTTGCTCGCCGCCTACACCGATGAGTCTTGCTTGAGCAGCCCGCGAGTTGTCGTGAGGTCACGATAGATGGCGTTGTGGGTGGCGAACATGCCGGCCGCCTTGGAATCCTCTGGGTTTCAAAACTTAAATTGCTGCGACGCCGGCGGCCTCGACTCCGCCGCTATCCCGGCCACCACTCGTCGTCGATGGCACCGGAAGTGGGCAGATCTTGGAGAAGGCTCGCTGCACAGAGCCCGTCGCTGTTTGGAGTTCAGCTACACGGCTCACACCATCGGTTCCTGTGAACATTTTTACAATTCTGCCCATGCGCCATTTCAGAGGTGGTAAGTTGTCCTCCTTGATGACGGCAAGGGTGTTAAGAGCTAAGTTCTGAGTGTGAGTCTTCCACTTAGTCCTGGTCTGAAGCTCTGAAATATAGTCGGTTGACCACCGCTTCCAGAACTGCTGCCTCATTTGCTCTACCCTCTGGAATCGCGTCAAGCGATTAATTGGCTCTTCCGTCAGGTCTTTGCAGGCTGGTGAGAGGAGTGGCCGGCCGATCAGGAAGTGTGCCGGGCTAAGTGGAAGAAGGTCACGTGGGTCTGAGGACATAGGAAACATTGGACGGGAATTCAGGACGGCTTCGATCTGTGCCAACACCGTGCCGAATTCCTCGTACGTTAGATTAGCGGTACCCATGACCCGCCTCAGGTGGTGTTTACAGGATTTAACTCCTGCCTCCCATAATCCCCCAAAATGAGGAGCGTACGGCGGTATAAATTTAAACTCTATATCATCATTACTTAAGTTATCAATAATTTGACGTGAATGCTCATTAAACATTAATTTAACTTCTTTCATGGCTCCAATAAAATTTGTCCCGTTATCCGAGAAAATTTGAGCCGGCTTACCACGACGGGATATAAACCTTTTCAATGCTAATATGTACTCTTGTGCAGAAAGGGTACTGACCAATTCAAGATGTATGGCTCGCGTTATGAAACAAACAAATAGGCATATGTACCCCTTTTCAAGTTTAGCCCCCCTACCTTTGCGGTTCAGTACAGATATGGGTCCAGCATAGTCGACCCCACAACGAATAAAAGGAAAACCCGGTTCCAACCGCTCCGCAGGCAAGTTGCCCATGATTGGGGAAACGGTCTTTCCCCTAAGTCGCGTGCAGCGGACGTAATGATGAACCACTTTTCTGGCCAGATTTCTCCCCCCTAATGGCCACCAACTCTCACGCACGGTGGCAAGTAGCAGTTGGGGACCAGCATGGAGAAGTTTATCATGGAAATGCTGAAACAATAATAATGTGAAACGATGTTTACAGCATAATAAACTAGGGTGTTTTTTATCATACCCGAAGTTAGGCGAGTTAGTTAAGCGTCCGCCTACTCTTATTATATCATGGTTATCTAAGAATATGTTAAGACTAGAGATTGCACTAGTAGTTTGTTATGGTAAGCTACCCTTCAATGTAGTATATTCACTAGGGAAAGATTCCCGTTGCGCGAGTCGCGTTAACAGTTGCGTTGCCGACCGCAACTCATTCACTGAGAACGGCCCTATAATGCGCTCCTGTCGTTGTGTGCGTGAATTGTGGATGAAACGCAATACATAGGCACCTGTACGCCTTATACGATTATACGACGAAAACCGTTCAAAATCAATAACTGTATTTTGTGTGACGTCACAGACCATTGCTGTAGTATGTGGTTTTAGTTCCGGTAGGTCAGCAGAGTAGTCAGAACGCGAGACTGTGCCCTGCTGCGACTCCATCAACTCATGACACTCCAAGAATGATGGACCGTTCCACCACAGACTGCATTCACCGAGTGTGTCCAAGCTGACCCCGCGTGAGACTAAGTCCGCTGGATTATTTTTAGTACCTACATGCGACCATATAGCATTACTCGTAAGCTCATTTATTTCTACTACTCTATTTTGAACGAAGGTTTTCAACGAGTGAGGCGACATTCGAAGCCACCCAAGGACAATGGTTGAATCTGTCCAAAAGAAAGTTTTATAAAAGGGCAACCGTAATGAACTAATTATTTTTCTATATAAACGTGCGCCGATCAACGCCCCGCATAATTCTAGGCGAGGTATACTAGTTGGTTTTAAAGGCGCGACCTTGCTTTTGGCACAGAGTAACTGACAAGTAACAGCTGAGTTATCTGAGTATGTACGTACGTACGTGCATGCGCCGTATGCACACTGGGAAGCGTCACTAAAAATATGTAACTCTATGTATTGTGAGTGCGAACTCATTACACAACGCGGAATGCGTAATGTACGTAAACTTTGTAGGGTACTAATGAATTTATCCCAAGATAATACAACATCATTAGGAACTGGGTCGTCCCAATTTATTTTACACAACCATAACTTTTGCATAACAATTTTTGCTATTATTATTGCCGGTGCTAACATACCTAACGGGTCGTACACCTGCGCTATCACTGACAACATGCTACGTTTAGTTAATGGGTACGTATTATTATTTACTCGTGATGTGAAATGTAATTCATCATTTTTATTGAACCATCCCATACCTAAAGTTTTATTTTGACATTGATCTCCTAATGCCAATCTTTTTGATATGTCATGGGCAGTGATGTCCAAATTAAATATCCATTTACGTAATGGAAGACACGCCGCTTTTAACGTATTAGTGACCTTATCACACATGTCAAATAAACTACTTAAGTCATCACTACCCATCAACACATCATCCACGTAAAAGTCATCCGTAATCACAGTAGCTACCTGTTCATCCTCGCATTCACGCGCCAGTTGGTTCAGACACCTCATGCTCAGATAAGGCGCTGATGCCGTGCCGTACGTCACAGTGTTAAGGCGATATATACCTATTGAGCCAGACGGATTTTTATGCCACAGAATCAGCTGTAAGTCACGTTGATCTGGCTGTACTAAAATTTGACGGTACATTTTTTCCACGTCGGCACATGCTACGTATTGATACTGCCTAAAACGTAATAATATGGAAAAAATGTCGTTTTGAAGCGGTGGCCCAATAAACTGTATACTGTTCAACGACTTACCTGTAGATGTCCCTGCGCTCGCATCGAACACCGTGCGCAATTTAGTGGTACTACTATTTTCATTTATTACACCGTGGTGTGGTAAGAAATAGTGAGGTGACCCGTATGTATCTACCCGACGCATGTGACCGAGATTTTCGTATTCACTCATGAAATTAATATATTTTTCCCTAAATTCGGGGAAACGAGTGAACTTACGTTCAAGTGACAACAAACGTTTTTCAGCCGCACTGTAACTTTCTCCGAGAACTGTAGGCGATTCCTTAAAAGGAATACACACAGAGAATTTACCTTCTTGAGTACGAGTTGTCGTTTCAACGAAAATATTCTCGCATTTTTGCTCGTCGGCACTAAGGATATTCCCAGTGTTGGGAATCTCTTCGAGTTCCCAAAATTGTTTTAATTGTGTATCTAATGTTTGCGAATAGTTACACTGAACCTGATTAATGCGCAGGCCGTTATTATTATTATACAAAGGTCCAGACATTATCCACCCTAGCTTAGAGTTTTGCAAATAAGGTCCATTTTTCAACCTAATTTTACCATCAATCAACAAATCCCAAAACTTATCTGCACCTATCAGGATATCAATATCCGACGGCGAATGAAAGGGTCCGTGGCTTAGGCCCCCAGTGGTCGACGCACCTGTGGCCGACGCCCCCGATACGATTAATTTAATTCAAAGTAATTTTTGATCAAATGTACTGTCAGGCACAAATCCAATCGGGGGCGTCGGCCACAGGTGCGTCGACCACTGGGGGCCTAAGCCAAGGTAGGGTCAGCCAGTTGAATATTGTCTGGGATACTAATATTATTTACATTTATAGAAAATGCCGGTAACCTATTAGTAATACACGGTAACACTAAACATTCAATATTAGTATGATAACGCTTATCTTTCGAACGTAATAATATTTTACAAGTGTGGGTAGACTTCGCGATCGAATGACCTACACCCGTAACTTGACAAGTGGACTGTATTAAACTTGCATTTAGCTTATCACATAAACATTTTCTAATAAAACACTGTTGGCTACCATTATCAAGAAGCACGCGTGCGGTGTGATAATCATTATTATTATCTGCAATATCCACCAGCGCTGTGGAAAGCAGTATGGTAGGTAACACGGAATACGTTTGTACACAAAGCGAGTCGGTACTATCAGCTGATGAATGTAACGAAGTTGAGACATTATTAGAAACGTTAGTGGATATCAGCTGCGACTGCGTATTATTCGCACCTACCACGTTCTTGTCTGCGCTCTCGACATGAATCAAACTATTATGCTTTTCAAGGTGACACAGCCTACACGGGCCGAATGTACACTCTTGTACCGCATGACCTGAACGTAAACAATTTTTACAGATATTTGTTGTGTTTACCAAGTTAATCCTATCTTGAACAGGTAAATTAATAAACTTGGAACACGTATAAAGTGAATGATTACCTTTGCACATCACACACACGCGCGGACCACGCTTGTTCGTTTTCGAAGTGTTATTCTTATTATTATTCTTTTCACCAGTGTTCGTAGCGACGTAACTATGAGTAGATTGGTTTTTGTTTTGTGTTTTTTCACTACTTTTGTTGTCGTGTGAATGTTTACTGTGGCTTACCTTTATAATATCCAACATATCCGCCCTGTCTTTGAGAAACTTAAGTAAATCGTCTAACTTTACGAATGGCGGCTTAGTGTTAGCATTATAAAGTGTACCTTGATACTGTTCCCATTCACGTTCAGTACTGGGATCTAACTTCGAAACAACCAAATAAATAATTAACGTGTCCCACGCATGCGTTTGTTCCCCCGTGAGGAAAGCGCACGTAGGTTTCTTAGCACAGTGTCTATAAGCTTCCTTAATTGTGAAGCCGATTCTTTATGTAAAGAAGGAATCGTATAAAGGGACTTGACGTGGTTATGTTGCAATAGCCGCAGGTTGTTGTAACGATTCTCTAGTAGCTCCCATGCGTGAGAGTAATTGTCGGCCGTAAACTCCAATGCACCAATAACTTGCGATGCACTATTCGTTAACGACGATCGTAAATAATGGAATTTTTGTATACTGTCTAAATCCTCCCGCTCATGGATCATAGTACAATAAGAATTCTTAAACTCCAACCAGCTATCGTACGAACCGTCAAAGGTAGGTATCTTAATGTCCGGTAACTTTACACACATTTTACCTTTCATGTCTACATTCTTATTATTTACAGGTACCTCCTTCTGCAGCAAGAGTTTGGCAGAAGCTACTGTCCTATAGTACTGATCTTCGAAACGGTCTCGGTCTTCCAACTGTTTTGGAAGATCGAGCTCGTCCGTGCTTTCTTCAATTAAACTTTGTAACTCGGTGTAATTATCTAACAAACTCGAACTGTTATCTACGCGTAACTGTAACTCTAATATTTGTTGGTCATCTAATGGGCATTTACATCTTTTAACATAATTTTCTAATAAAGTTAACCGACCTTTGGTTACTGCTCTTTTCTTAACAAGTTCCGACATCTTAGCTTCACTCATTTTAAGGGAATATAAGAACACAAGAGTACCTACTCACTGTAATCCTTCCTGTATGATGTGGACTTGCGCCCCGTACCGCCCGCTCAAACCCGCGAGATTACAACTCACGGCGTCGGGTTATAACACCGGTTGGGCACCGCCGCTCAACAACTAGGAACACAACAGGAATATTAAACACAGACCGAGATAGGATGGGTAATTGGTAGGAAAGTCAGACCTGCCACTCCTCTAATCCACTCGAACTCCTGAAGGTAGGTACTCGTTGCACGCGTTCTTGTAATGGCGGGTGAACTTCTTCTTCGTAATAATGCGACGAATGCTTGAAACTTCACCACGTATAGAACTCCTCTTCGTTGTTCTTAATAATTTGGCTCAGAAGGACCATATGTTGGGGCGTCTACTTGGAGATTGTTGCAAATAAGAATACCAGATATTTTCTCAACTTCATGCGTTGCGTTTACTCCAAGGACTCAAAATCGAATGCACATAGAGGTAGAGACCCGACATTCAAAACGAACACTTTCATTCGCGACCCGGTCGCGCGCGCAGATCGTTAAGCGTTTCTTTCGCGTCGAGGTGTCGCCACTGTTGCTCGCCGCCTACACGGATGAGTCTTGCTTGAGCAGCCCGCGAGTTGTCGTGAGGTCACGATAGATGGCGTTGTGGGTGGCGAACAATAAGTCTCCATGTATTTTTTAATAGCTACTCGTACTTTTTCGTTTAAAATCCCTTGTGCCATGGCTCTTGTCCGGACTGAATTTTTATTTAATATTTGATGGGAATATTTATTTAAGGTTTCACTTTTCAAATGGCACACAGTGTGAAAAATGCTTGCTGTTATGTGGGTTTTTCTATAATCATGCCATTTCGGATTGGAACTTTGCCCTCTAGTTTCCAGTTCGATTTCTTTAATGCTGTTTTCTGACACATTCAATAGACTCATAGATTCTAAAAAAACATCGAGGGCTGATTTTTCCATATAGTCATGGTCCAAACATACTCCTCGTTGCTTAGCTGCAGAATATAATTGTTTTAGAGGCATTGACGACTGAGTAATTTAAAATCAATGACAAACCTGCATTGAAAGGCACCCTTATCAAAATTAGGGTTTTATCTGAAGTATGGAGAGTAAACAGAATTACGGATATCTCGTTTGGACGGCAATCTGGAGGCTCTCAATGGTGTTGCATAATATTTCTTTGATGGCTTATGAAATGTCTGCAGTTGTGAGTTAGAAACTTCAGTAAGAGTACTAATTTTTCCTGGACAATATTTTCAGCAGCAAGAAGTACGACAGCTATTATGTTTACAATGAGCTTCTTTTCCTTCACCTGCGGCACGTTCATAGCTTGCTTCTTCAGGCATTCCATCATTAGTTAATTTTATGTTAACCTTATACTGAAGCAGCTTCATGGCTGCCTTGCAATAACCTGGAAGAAGTATTGATATATTTAATAGGCAAATTATACATCAACATTTAAAACTTCACCGTCCTACCATTTTAAACCATGGAAGAAGCGACCTGGCCACACTGGTTTCTAAACTTCAACTTTAAAATGAGTTTTTAGTGAGAATAACCTTTTAGGTATGTATCTTGGCCGGATGTTGTTGATCGTAAAACAAGAAGGTATCTTGATTCATTCAATCTTACAGCATCACTGGTATTCTTATTAAATCTGCAATAAAAACCACTACGAAAAATTATGGCCGCACGAGGGTATAAAACAAAAGGACATGGATAAAGTGTGGCCCTGCACGGACAAAGATTTAATAATATTTAAAAAAAAATTTATAATACTTGAATTTCTATCATGACTTTCATTTCTCCGCACGTGTGTGTGGGAAAATATCAATTTAAAAGAGTATTATTTTGTTTGTTTTATTTTGATTTCCGTCCGTGAGTTTGAAATGTTGCAATTATTTGAAATAAGATGGTAATTAGTACATGTTCGTCGTTCGAAATAACATGTATTTTAGATAATAGAGTAAGAAAAAAATATATTTTTATGCGCGTTTAGTGTTAACGGAAGTAAAAGTAAAAAAGACACATTTTATTTATCTCTAAATATAAATCAATAAATCAAAGTAAGTAGTAGTAAGTGGTAGTAGTTTTCTTCAAAGTAATGGAAACACTATCTTCTTCTGTTAAGGCAGTTACAGACGAAGCAATAAATGTTTTAAAAATAAATGTTAATTCGATATAGTGTTTGACCCAATATTCACATAACATCACGCCTGTTATCCTCGAAGGGTTAGGCAGAGGTATACCTATAGTAATCAGAATCAGAAATATTTATTTGCCAACAATGTAGGTACAGGTTTGAGATGGTACAGAATACAATGTTTCTACGATTCATTCTTTCATACGATCAATGGCTCGAGTTTCGCGATACTTATTTGTCAATGATCACTGTCCTCTAATAAAATACGCTGGACTGGCTATCGCTATCAATTTTGTTTGCCTATTTGAAAATCGCCATTTTGGCGCTGACGACAGCAGTGTGGGGGAATGGAACTGATACTAGTGATGTATAACAAAAGGTTAGTTAGTTAAAGATATCGACCACAATGATAGAAATATTAACAACGCTATTGTCATAGATTTCCTATAAATTAAATTGGTTTAGGTAATTATTAACATGTAACATTCGTGTTGTCTTTTATACGTAATATGTTTTTAAAAACGTGAAATACTTTTTAACCGACTTCAAAAAAGGAGGAGGTTCTCAATTCGACGGTATGTTTTTTTTTTTTTTTTTTTGTGTTTGTTACGCGATTACTCCGCCAATTGTGGACCGATTTTCAAAATTATTTTTTTGTTTGAAAGGGTATACTCTCGAGGTGGTCCCATTATCATGAAGTTGGAATCTGATGAGAGTATCCCATGGAAATCGAGGGAACCCCTCAAATTTTATAGCCAAAGCTATAACGATTTGGGTATTTTTTTAAATAACTTGAGCATTTGCTCTTGGAAATCATCAATTGGTAAAGTGGAGCTGATGAAGAAGACCACAGATAGCCATTGCAACTACTCAATGACAAATATTTCACGGGTTGCGATTCGATTACTTCAATATGGTTGCTAAGCAATTTATGCTCGTCACAATGCGTATGGTGAGTGGTTGTTGAGGAGTTCTCCTGGTTCTTACCAGGAGAACTCCTCAACAATTAACGTTTCAACATCGGGAAAAGCAATATTTTGTAACAAGTGATGAGCAGTTGACATTTGGCTATTGTAACTTAGATATATTACAAACGGACCCACTAAAAAGTGAAAAATAAAAACTTTTTACAAAAAAAATAAACAACCGACTTCCAAAAATAATACAAAAAATTGAAAAATAACTTTAATTTTGGAAGTCGGTGTCAATAAACGAAAATGCGGAACCAAGGACACCGACTTCCGAAATTAAAGTTATTTTTCAATTTTTAGTATTATTTTTGGAAGTCGGTTGTTTTTTTTTTTGTAAAAAGTTTTTATTATAACATATGTTAAGATTTACTAAATTGTAGATAATTGATTTAAAACCAGTAATATAGGCATATATTTTGTTAAATGTTACTGAAACACAGATAAAAAGACATGTCTGCACTAGTTGAGTACCTAACTAAACTAATGAACTATAGATAGTCGTAATAAGCAGAAAACATAACTTACTGTTTATGAACTGTAATAATAAGTATCACATGTCTGAATGACCCCTTCCTTCCTTGTTCTCCTTAATCGGATAACAGTTCACTAACGGATCAATAAATAATAAAATTCTGTAAAATAGTAAAATACTAAGATAGAAATAGTAATTGTCGGCGACGAGACCCTATCTGAGCACAGGGGCGCAAGTAGTGCCGGGACCGCTATGCAAAAAGTAATGTGAAATATTGTGTTATTAGATTCATAACTTTAAAAGTGATTTATTTCGTGTTTTCTATGTTTCTAATTAGTTAGTTAAGTTGGATTTGTTATTAGCTCTTGTAGTTCAAACCAATAAGACTGTTTTTGAAAGGATTCTTATAAGAATAATTTTGTTCAAGCAAATTTACGTAACTTGAAAACTCACTTTTTTGTTTGTGGGCGGATTTTAATAATTTTTGTTTTAAAGGATAGGTTTAGTCATAAAACCATGTATACCGTTTGAATTATGCAAATCGGACAATTAGTTTAGGAATTATAAAGGATTTTGTATAGTGAAAATGTGTCGACTCACGAATTTTTACAGTTATTGTTCTAGGATATTTTTATTGTTTATAGTTAAGTGTTAAATTGATGTTTAATTATAAGGGTTACAAAAGGAATGATAAGCATAAGGCTTACATAAGGAATGATAAATAACAAAAAACTGTATGGAAATATTATAAAAGGCTTATAAAATAAAGGCTCAAAGATTTCGGCTTAGAGAAAATTACACGCAAAAGAGACCTAAAAATGCATGGTTCTCAATAAGGTAACGTAGGCCGGCCTCGCCGGGTATAAATTAAGCGACATTTGGTCGCAGAATTCAGTCACAGCTCAGCCTTCGAAGAGGCAACAACAACTAGAACAAGCCGAAATCTACAAGAATTCAAGAAAATCCTGCAGTTTTATTTCACCGCCTCTTCGCTGCCCATCTCTCCAAGTTGTACCCACTACAATGGTACGCATTCAGGGATGCGTGGTGACGTGTGGACACCAGCAAGTACATAGGGAACATACGTCAAAAACGTGGGAGACTGTCCCAGGTACGGCCGTTAGATACTGGTCGTGTCAACGGTCGCTACCGCAACAGTAATTAATAAGATAATCCCTTCCTATAAAGAGTGCACAATAAGATATTATTACTAGTCAGATACCGCATGTTGCCATGTGATAGGGAGACACAATAACTTTCTATTAGGTCTGTAATTACGGTAATTAACTTGTAACAACTTAATTACCGCAGGGGAGGGGGACAGGGAAATAAAAAAAACATTCTCAAATCACATATTTTATTAAATTAAAAATTACTTTCGAGCCCTTATTTGCCGAGTCAAAAAATGTCTAACCTTCTCTCCAGTTATTAATAAAGAATATTTTTTTGTTTCTGCGAACAAACGGATGTCTATATATTTTGTTGTTATTTCTTTTAAAAGAATATTTAAATGACTGAAAATTGTCTGAGATATAACTATCTCTCAAATGATCTTCTAGCTCAGGAAACAGTTCATTTATTTTTGTTAAGAGGTTCCTTATTACCTTTGCAGTTAGTACTGCAGGAAAATTCAACTTTATAGGTGGTTTATTGTTATTATGTTTACAAGTTTGTCGGAATAATGATTCCACCATAAACAAATATTTACTACACTCACAGAGGGCACAGTTAACCCACCTCTCTGCTTTTGGATAATAAGCGCAACCCCATTTCTCCTATTTGACACTGCATCTTGTGGTACAGCTTCACAGGCACATTCATCACATTTAATTTTTTTTCGAATTGATCGTATTACAATGCCTGCAATATAGCCAATGCATTGTTTGGAAGTCTCATTAATATTAGAGCCGGGTATTGCCTAAAATACATAAAAAAATTCACTTAACTCGGTTTGTAAAGAGGATGGGTCATCGTCGTGAAGGCGGTATTTCTTCGTAATACGCATATTTTCAGCATTGGTAAAATCATCAACATTAAATTTATTTCTGTTTGCGCGATATTATCTATATTTTCAAATTTATGATCCATACATAGATTGAGGAAATCAAAATTGATTGTGATTTTAATTTTATCTATTTTTTTTTTTTTATGAAAGTTGTGTGCCCATTTTCCTTTAGGTAATTATTATTTACGGAAGCACAGCACTCCACACAAGTTACCATATCAATGGTTACATAATTCAGGCTTTTTTTGACTTCGGTGTACTCCTGGAACTCGACAAACAAGTGACGTCTTTCTATTTCTTTTGCATACAAAGCATTTCGGCAGTTGTTACAAGTTGTTGAAAACTTTTTTAATATGAACCCACACATATAAGCACATGCCTGAATTTCTGCACTATCTTCATTTGCCTTAGTCATTTCTTGTGGCAAATCATTAATTGCAGTAAATTCAGATTCTACATATATGCATGTGGGTTGTGAAACTGATAACATTTTTTCAAAGTTATTAATAATTACATTGTTATCATTTTCACAATGTCGGATAAATTGCTTAGAACGGCTGTTTTGGTCCAGCCTCATCGAACGTCCATTATATGTAGCCATATATAGTCGTCGTTGGTAGCCTGCCGTAACCCGGGGATTCTTCGCACCCCCCGTCCCGCCGTTACCGTGACCGCTACCTTGACCAGGAATAGCGGGACCACCGGGAACTGGGGGCCGTTGTTTTGGCACTTTAATCATGTGGGAGGTTTAATGCCCGTAGTCACCACGCTGGGCATGCGGGTTGGTGACCGCAGAGCCAAACCTTTCGCAGCGACGACGCTGCTGCCCGTCATCGTTCTGAAGGATTTAGGTTGGCTTATGGGATGGTTATACCGCCATCGGTCGGTCGCCAGCGCCTCGTCTGTCAGTGGCAGGGTGTACCGCGCGCAGGTGAGGTTGACGTTTGGGGAGTCCGGTTGTTATGTGCTCCCCCTTACACCCCTTATTTCTTCATTAATCGTTATTTCTTGTGCGAGGACTTCAGATTTTTCTTCATTATTTGATTGGATTATTAGTGGCCTTTATTAGTGGCCTTATCCACTCCTGGTTCTTGCCGAAGCGGTAACGTAGCCTACCACCTATCCTCTCATAGTCTGTCTCTAATCCTGCACCACCGAAGGTGGCAGGTGTCAGGGCGAAAGCCGAGGCCTTAGCGGGCTCAATACCCGCTTGCTCCGCGTCTTCTATGTACATGTCGGCACACGTCCAGGGGTGTGCCCCTCGCTGCCGGGCCAGAGACCACAGTGCCAACCGCGAATAAAGACGTTCCGCGGGCGCAACAGGTATGGGTATGATAGGGTTTCTGAACCTCAGTGATAAGAGGGTGCGTGGTGTATAACCGGTGATACCTGTGCGCTCGTAACTCCTGCGCAGGAACTCTGCTCTATCCTTAGAGATATAGGTCTTTTGTGGGTGTACCTTGTACCCCAATGTCTGGTACATGGCTACTAGCGTCTCGACTCCCTCGACTGTTTGGGTAGAGAACACAACATCATCTCCCTGCATGGTAGCATGTCCTACCCCCACATGTACTCCTTGATAATGGAGGCAGTACTTTGTAGCTAACCTGAAGCTCACTATATTCAGGATTGTATCTAGTAAGGCCGTCCACCTCCAACCTGACGGAATTCCATTTTCCCACTCCCTTGATTCATTCCCCATTTTGACACGAGGCTTCTCTACGGTGAGAGTGTCCCACATTGCCTTCCATACTTTTTTGTATTCTTCTTCTTCATCTTCGATAATCGTCTGCTGCATTGCGAGCAATACAGCAAGGATGGTGCTTTTAGACTGATTATTATGGAAGGCTGATTGATCGAGGGGTACTTTCAAGGTCTTGGTATTCCTTACCTCCTCGGCCCAAAACTGGTCTATATTCTCATTTCCCTGGGTACCGGCAAATAAGGTGCTGGTTTGTGAACCTCTGAGCCCTTCTTCTACCAGCTCAGAGAGGAAGTCCATTTTTCTATATAATTCGTTGCCCCCCACCACCACGGGCCTGACCTTACCCCCCTCCGACTTCTGCATCACCCGCATGGTTTCCACTTTGGGAGCGTTAAGTTCTATCAAGAGATCAGAATTACTTTTAAGAGCTGCGTCCACGCCCTTATACCTACGTGTCCTCCTCACTCTGCCATCAACTGTTATCTCTGTGGCTTCACCCATCCCGGCCTTGCCCCGCATCCAGACCCCGCTATCTAGCCACTCCTGAAGGGTGGGCAGGACTTCAGGTCTCTTCCATTCCTGGGATAGATACTCCTTCGTCTCCCGTATCATATCCTCGACATATTGCACCTCTCCAATATTTTTCCCATTATGTTTGAATCATCATTATGTTTGAACGGTTTTCATGAGCCAATCATCCACGTCATGTTTAAGACTGTCTAGGGCCACGGGGGCGACGTAGCCGAAGAATGTCTCCCAATACGTCAGCAACCTCCAATTCTGGTTGATGAATCTCCCCCCCAGCTTGAGCCAGCCTGTCGACTCCTTCAGTAGTTTCTTCACACCATGTATACACAGGTGAGTTGACATCGCACTGATACGTTCATACTCACTAAGTATAGTCTGCGACGCTCTACCCGGATGCATGCGCATGAGCATGTGGACACCCTCTTCCATAACCCCCACTGGGAGCACACAGCCGGGGCATGTATGTCGCTTGGGCAAGGGATACCTTTTGAGGTTTTTGTTGAAATCCGACATGGGTGCGCCCCAACCCTTCTCACCGCAACACGCCTCCAACTCTGACACCAGCCTCCGTTGTCGCGCTCGGTATTCTCCTGCAGTCCTCTCCCAATCCGGCAGCATCTTTTTTACAGGAGTCAGGTTCACGCTGTGTCCTGCCGCTCTGCATGGTCCATGTTGGTCTCCGCCTTGAGCTCCGAACCCCCGGCCTTGGTGGTGGGTACTATTGGCGGGGCGCCCACAAATTGCTGCACCGTATCTACAAGCGGCACATCTGGCAATGATGTGGGCGCCACGCCCTGAAAATCCTCCCTGCCCTTTGCCACACCCCTGTTGCGTGTCGGAAGCGGCCCCAGGGTAAGTGAGCCCAGGAGATACTCTCGTCCCGTCCCTGCTGATGTGTTGGCTCGCAACGGGGCGTGCCACGCTTTACCTTGGACCAGCTGCGCTGACTCCAAGTTGCCCACTATACTCTCCGAAAGGGTAATAGTTTGGAACTCCCGCGCTGCGAAGTCCCTCACCCGCACCCTCAGCCCCCAGCCAAATGGGGCGGCCTGATTGGCGACGTTGTGCATGGTCCTGAAAGAGCCAGCCCAGCCCATGGCTATCCCCAGTAACGTGGTAACGGCGGAATCAACTCTGAAAGTCAATGTAGTAACTTCTCCATTGTGAGGCCTAACACACAATATTATGTCGTCCGGTTGCACATTGAGCATGTTGACTCTGTTCAGCAACCGATCCAACTGTAACATGTCATAGGGCTCGGAGGTCTTGGCCCCAATACGGCCGTCAAGCCAATGATCACCCACTAAGGTGATCTGGCCGAACTTCTCATTCCTCTCTAGTTCTACCTTCCCTCTTTCGAGCTCATGGCAGAGATGCATGGACAGTGGGGTTCGAAGGCCCGACATGGTCCCTTGGCAGGCGGGACCCACCTCATTGGCGCTCCAGCTAAATGCGTGGAGAGGGTGTACCGCCATAGTGTACGTAGCTATGGCCGCCGCCGAGTCAGCCCCTTCGCCCCCCCCATAGACCAGGTTCGCCCAGAAGCTCCCGAGTTCACCCATTGTCCCCGGGGCCGCAATCTGGTCTGCGAGCCCTGTACCTTTTTTCCATTCCTCAAACGCCCTCCGTTTCAATAGAGCTGTCTCCAAGTCGTCTAAGCCTAGCCCAGTCCCGGCCTCCGCGTCGGTATGCCCTGTGTTCTTGTGGTTAAATAGTGCTAACCCCAGCCCCGTCGCCAGTTCAACCTCGTTAGACCACGTCCACGACCCACTCTCAATGCCGGGTGGGTGTCCGCTGTGTCCTTATCCACATATTAAGAAATCAACATTCTGTAAGAATGTGCTCATATCATCCTCGCAGTTAGCTCTAATAGAATGCGATGAGCAAAAATTATTTAACAAAAGCGCTTTAAAAGCTGCTTCAAACCCAACACTATTAGGTGCGACATTTCTTACACCTAAACTTCTTATATTGCCGAAAAAGTTTTCAACTGGGTCCTGATTGAAATTTCTGCAAAGCATTATGTCAAAACCGTATTTTACATTTAAAAGTTTCCACAAAACTTGCATCCCCTCCAAAGTTTTAATAAAAATTTTAATTGAAGGGACTACCTTTTCTATCAACCGAACTTTATTGTCTTATTGTCTTTAAGCGCCGGGTATTGATTGCATTCGAGTCATAGACTTAAAAATAATCAAGAATCAAATCTCACCGGTCTTGTCGCACTTTGTCAACCTGTGTTTATCAAAAGGGGTATACCCTAACCGACTTAAAAAAGCTTTAATTAGGCCCATCTTTAAACAGGGAGCGCACTCAGATTACGCTAACTATAGGCCCATAGCTGTTCTATCTGCTATTAATAAAATTGTGGAGAAAATAGTAGTCGGTCAGGTTAGCGAATTCTTAGAGCAGAATCATATATTAGCAGATGCACAACATGGTTTTAGGGCCGGTCGTAGCACAACATCAGCTCTCACACAGACAGACGAAGACATGAATAGTAGTTTGGACCAGGGTCACCAGGTCCTGGCGCTGTTCATTGAAAATAAAAAAAAATTAATTTAAAAAATAAAAAAACCCGACTGCGAAACTGAAAAGCTACAAACAAGCCCATTTTAAATTAAATAAAAGTTGGAAGCAGGCGGGACCCATTTGAATTTGAAAATATGATAAAAATGGTATGGGTCCCGCCTGCTTCCAACTTTTATTTACTTTAAAATGGGCTTGTTTGTAGCTTTTCAGTTTCGCAGTCGGGTTTTTTTGTTTTTTAAATTAATTTTTTTATTTCCAGCTTTTTAGTTTACAAATGTGAAAGATTTCGCAAACGATTTAGTTCTTGGTACTTGTTTTTTACGTTTTGTCACTTCGAATTACTTTTAACCATATAAGTTATATATATTTTTGTAATCACCTTATAAAACCCTTTATTTTGATACCCCACTCGATAGGTTTCGAGAAAAAAAAATTTTTTTTTTAAGACATATTGCGCCATAAATCGGCCATTTTAATTTTTTTTCAATTTTGATATACCCAGTGTCACTCTCACAATTAAGACGAATCTAACGGCACCTCTCAAGCTGAAATCGATCAAGCCGTTTAGGCTACATAGCGTGCCAAAGAAATATACATACATACACTCGAAAAACATAACCCTCCTTCTGACGCAGTCGGGTAAAAAGGCGTTTGACACCTTGGACCACGAGGTGTTGTTGCAGGCCATGGATGAGTGTGGGATCAGGGGGCCCACGAACAGGTGGTTCCGGGACTATTTGAGTGGCAGAACCTTACAGACCTGCATTGCTGGGGTGGTCGGTAAAGAAGCTACGGTAAACCTTGGCGTTCCAACTGGTTCCGTTTATGGGCCGGTTGGCTATGTCATGCATGTCAATAGCGTCAGTAATGTAGTTGGGAAGTGTCGAGTTTATATGTATGCAGATGACAATGCCTTATGTACTCCTCTAAAAATATACAGGAGGTCAGAGCTGTGCTGCAGTCCGACTTTGACAATATCACCCGGTGGGCGCACGATAACGGTATCATACTAAATCTAAGTCAGACAAAAGTGATGCATGTGCACTCGCCGCACACCCTGGTAGCAAAAAAAGTCAATAGTAAAGATAGAAGTATCGTGGGCCACACGTACGATTGCATGCACGTGAGAAATATCAACTGTGTCTGTCAACAGCTGGAGTATGTTAGTAAGTTTAGATATCTAGGTCTGTGGGTAGACCGAAACATGAACTGGAAGACACAGGTTGACACAGTGTGTACAAAGCTTAGGTCAGTGTTAAGTAAGTTCTATATCCTGAAGGCACCGTTGAGTAGAAAAACGCTGCGTGTGATTTATTTCGCTCTTGCCGAGTCTCTGCTGAGCTATGGGTTAAATACTTATGGCCGTACATTTAAAACATACCTGAACAGTATAAAATCATTGCAAATTCGATTTATGAAATACCTTGTCAACCCAAAACTAAAGCTTGAGTGTAAAGAAAATTATGAGAAACTTTTTGTTGTATGTAAGGTGCTTCCTGTGCATGAGAAGGTGAAGTACTTGGTGGTTCTCGGGGCGGTTCTCAAGGCGCGCACCTTGTTTCCGCCTGAAAGAAGACTATTAAATACTTTTTTCAGGCGGCCAAAGAAGCGCTCCTTCAATGATTGCTTCATGTCAGTAACATTGATGCCCAACGCTTCCGACATACCCAAATACTTATAGGTTTCGGATGCGGAGAGGGCTCGAAGGTTTGTGGAGTCCGAGAGTTGGTTCCCCACGAATTCCACAATCTCCCCTCGCTTTACATGCATGACCGCACATTTGTCCACACCAAATTCCATCCTGATGGCGCTACTGAAAGTTTCAGTAATTTTCAGTAGCTCCATCAGTTGCAAATTGTTTGGAGCAAAGAGTTTGATGTCATCCATGTAAAGGAGGTGAGATATAACCTGACCACCTCTCCTCAGCCGATAGCCTAGACCTGAATCCTCCAGCAGTGTGCTTAGAGGATTCAAGGCTAAGCAGAACCAAAGCGGACTCAAGCTGACGCCCTGGAATATGCCTCGCTCGATCCTTATCGGCTCGCTATTCCTCTGGATATTGCCCCATACACGACATCAGGAAGGTGCGTAGAGTTGTATCTACTTTATACAACCCCAGCACCCTCATGAGCCATGTATGCGGCACCGAGTCATAGGCCTTCTTATAATCTATCCAACATGTCGACAGATCCTTTCGGAAACGACGAACCTGTTGGCTAATGGTCATATCAATGAGGAGTAGCTCCTTAGTACCGCGGGACCCGTTCCTGCATCCATTTTGAGAGGCAGACATGATGGAGTTGGTGTTTATATGTTTGTCAATTTTAACTCTCAAAATGGATGTAAGAACTTTATAGACCGTCGGTAAACACGTGATCGGTCTATAATTTTTGGGTTCCGCGGTGCTACCTGATTTATGGAGCAGGTGGGTAATTCCTGTCGTTAGGAACTGGGGTAGCGAACCAGACTCCAAAGCAGTCTGGAACTGAGATGCCAAGCGAGCGTGTGACCTTGTGAACCACTTGATCCAAAAGTTGTGCAGTCCATCCGGCCCTGGAGATTTCCAGTTAGGCAACGGACGGACTGCACGAGCTACATCTTGGGGGCAGATGGTAATAGCCCCCATTTCTGGTATTGGATCACAGGCCCGCTCGACTTCCCGAACCCAGTCACTTTCGGTGTGACTGACAGGCACCGACCAGATACTGCGCCAGAAAGAACACATGGCATCATCATCTGGCAGGCACGTGTCAGTCACACTTTGGTCCGGTCGCTCCCAATCCCTATAAACCCACCTTTGATCACTCTGGAAGGTGCGATTCTGAGTGTATCGCTCTACTCGCCGCTTATACCGACGGATACGGTTTGCCCATGCATAGACTTTCTGCTTCAGGAAGTCGATGCGCTCCGTGACACAAGACATATAGTCTTGAGGACTGATATCAGTCCCCAAGAATGCCCGTCTTACAAAGCGCATCACTCTAGGGCGAGTATTGCCCTCCCTGAAGCAGGTTAGTTTGCCGATGAGCGCTCTGGCCTCACCAATACGGCGTTCAATTCTGCATTGCCAAGCTGGTACGGCTGGTTTCGGTCGTGTAGCTCTATAGTCATTAGCAAATTTGACGTGAGCTACACGACATGCCGCTACAGCCGCGCAGTACAGAATCGAATGAGTATCGGTGAGGTCTTCGCAGCCATCAAAATAGTTTGACAACTGCGAATCCAGAACCGCCACCAGCGCCCTATTTTTGTTATGCATGGGCAAACGAGGTAAGCGTGGCCTAAGTTCGGGCGACATGAAGCGATATTCCTGAATCGCATCCTCCAAAGTACTCCTCAATTCCTCATTACATTGGGTACTTACGTTTGTAGTCCTGTCATTACTCCCCTCGTCAGCATGACTCGTATTAGACTGTGGTAGTACTACAGCAGTCTGCGACTGAGGGGCGATGACATGGCTACTCTGCATTTCATTTCGCAGGCGATCAAGTACAGTGTCATCCAACATATGATTACGCTGGATGACCCGCACCTGATCCGATAGTCGTTGTGCCGAAACGTTGACAGTTGGTTCAAGCACCTGAAAAAGAGAGAGCATCCGAACACGGTACGCGGTCAGATTGTTTCCCCCCTCTGTAGCCCCATAGTATGAGCGCATGACATTTTCATTGATGGATTGTGTCCATCTCATGCGCTGCACACTTCCGCCGGGAGCTGGGACCCTATCAGAGGCCGGTGGGCCTCGAGGTCCTAAGCCGTCCGGCGGCCGGCGTCCTCCCCGTCGACGAGCAGGTGGTGGCGTCGTGGGCGGAGAGAAGTACTCGTCGCTCGAGCTCGACGCAACTGCCGCGGCCGGTGTCGTCACAGCGCTCACAGTGAGATTGGGTACCGGCGGCGGCGAGGCGGAGCTGAGCGAAGAGTACGGAGGTGGTAGGCGTGCTTTACGTAAAGCTGACCTTGTCAACATATTTTCGTTTTATTTGTTTGATTTTACCGGAGGTGACATGACAGATGTCACCTCCGGTTCGGCAGTTTTTGACGAAACATTGAAATATTGTTCATGGTATTTTTCCTATTGATATAAATTTAAATTGTATTGAAATGGTATTTGGGTTTTGGTTGTAGGATTTCACAATAAAACTGCTTCTAAAATTTAATTAAACTGTAAATTATCAGAACGAATTGATTTGTTGACGTTGCTGGGTTGGTGTTACCAGCTATTTATTATTATTATTATTAACAACTGACAATATACAGGGTTATTGGTAAAACATTAACAACCTCTTAAGAAGTCGTTGTACTCATCACTATGAACAACTTCTACTATAGGACCAATCGTGAAATCGCGAAAAAAAAAATCAGTTGTTTCCTATGTTCGTATAACTCGTCAAATGTAGGGAACAGCTGATTTTTTTTGACTGACTGATATAAACAAGAGATATGAGGAATTTTAAATTTCTATAGAAAACTTATTTTTATCAACTCGTCTTTAAATGAGTGTCCATTCAAAATATATATTTGGGAGCCTAAATATTCTGTAATCCAATCGGACTCACTACATTAAGAACATTTTTGATTTACAAATTATTTTGGTATTACGTTTGTATGAACTGCGCATGTTCCGGCGTTTATATAATTGGTGAACACTTCTGAGTTCCCAATTTATCCCAAATAGATTTATCACTCATTTTAGTTGAAAAAATAATGAATTAAGTTACACAACATTTTTAAATTTACAATTTAAGTACAACTTCTGCCCGCGGCTTCGCCCGCGTGGATGTCGATAATTATCCCACAGGAACGTGTTACCGGGACAAAAAGTAGCCTATGTCCTTCCCCAAGATGTCATCTATCTCATTGTCAAATTTCATCGAAAACCATTCAGTGGTTTAGGCGTGAAAAGGTAACATACAGACAGATAAAGTTATTTTCGAATTTATAATTGATGTATGGATTATTATAGAACAGATTTATCATTACATACCTGCAGATATTTTTGCATACATTCCTCCTGACAGCTAATTTCACTTTCATTTTCTGCTTGGTGTTGGGATTCAGGTGATGTTTTTTCAAGGCAGGAGCATAAACAAAATTTGGATTATTATGGTCAGCTTCGTAAAATTCCTTCACGTCCATTTAGCAATACCTGTAAAATATTAAAGTTATTTAAATAATAGTAATGACAATAGAAACTCCCCGGTTAGTGTCCCAAATGTTAGATTAAAATGCTCTGGAGAAAAGTTATAACTTAATCTCACCTCTTCCTGTCACATTATTAGAGGAAACATTTGTTGAGCAGTCTATATCATACTTCATAAATAGGTTCCGGAAGCATTTCAACAAATGTGACGGGTCAAATAATGTGATGATCTTCTTATTGTCAACCATTATGTGTAGGTGCTGTAGAGATGCACCCAAGATAGTTAAAGCTCGCCTATTAACACCATCCATATCACATACAATGGCTGCAATATTTATTCCAGCTTCAAAGCATTGACGTAAGACCTGAAATAAAATGGTCAGCTTATGAACATTTTTAGTAAGGCACTTTACAATGGTAACATAGATAAACAAATTTTAACAAAATAAATAAGTTATAAAAAGAAATATGAAGTACCTCTTTTATTAGTAATGCAAGCCTATCTGCAGTGGAAAATCCACTAGAAAAGAAATGGGCAATAGGCTGTTTTACTCTCTGCCTTAGCCCAGTAACCATAAATACTAAGGCATAGGCAGCAATGAAAGGGGACCTTCCCTGTGATGCATGGTCTTGGTATCCTTCAATCACATTATCCTTGGGATTGGATTGAAGGTGCTTTTTTAAGGACTTTTCATCAAACATCAGGGTGTACACACTGTTTGATGACTTTTGCAATTGTATGTGTTTTTTCATAACTTCAAAAACTGGATGATTAATACCAACACTAAATGGTACTCTGTTAAGTAGAGTTTTTAGTGTGGTAGGTGCAGGTAGATGTAACAGCCTTCGTAATAAACGATAACATGTAGGTGATCTTTTAAACATTCTTAATGCCGTAATTTTTTCTTCTTTAGTCCACCTCCGACCAGTGACTTTCTTCTTATAATTTCTTAATTGCCCTTGCCCTTTAATAGTGCAAAAGTTGGAGAAATCTTGGCTGATATTTTTTTAACAGCCATGTGTTCACTGATTATTTGTAAAACTTTACTGGATTTGAATTTTTTAATGCTATTACACAGTTGGCAATTTTTTTCTGCACTTTGCATATAACATTTTCTCCTTTTCTTTTTTCTCCTTCTGGAGTGAAGTTCCAGCAATAGGCTCAGTGTTTTCAACACTGGGTACACTTTGTACATTTGTTAAGTCTCTAAAAGACACTCTTTTTGAAGGACCAGCTTGAGGTTCTGCAGAATATGTAGGCAATTCATATGCAGTCTGGAAGAAATAGAACTTAATTTAAATAATAATATTGCAAATGATCAAGTTTATAAATATAAATATATTTAATCTATGTTGTCCTGTTCATTATCATCATCATCCATCATCTCAGCATATCGCAGTCCCCTGGTGGACATAGGCCTCTCCCAGCTTGTGCCACAAGTTGATTCAATATAACTTTGGAATATTTTTACTTACATCATTTGGAACAGCAGTTCTAAGTAGCTTCCCCTTAGACTCATCAGTAAAATCTGCATCATTAAAATGTTTCTGACACAGCATTCTATGTTCATTGTGTAACTTCATTTGTAATGTGTGAGAGTTGGGTCTTTCTGGAAAAATGTATTTTGCCCATAATTCACAGCTGAAAATAAAAATACAGGGAATTAATAATATACAAGTATTATGTACAAAATGATTAAAAGTTTCTTTATGAATCTGAAAATACATCAATATTATAATTGACTGGAAGAAATGAGTAAAAAGCGGCACGGCCGCACCGTTTTCTCGAAGCAGTTCAGGCCATTCCCAACCCCCTATAACTTCGTAGTGGATATAACTAGAAGCCTGAATTTTCAGTAACCAAGCACGCATTGTATAAACATGGTATAGTATATTTCAAATTTTATTCAATTTGAACCAGTAGTTTAACCTATTAAAAGCTTAAGAATTATAATTAGTCATAGTTTCTTAATTTTGTCTCTCACTCACTGACTGACTGATTATATCAAAACTATAAGGCTCTTCTAGCAGACCTAGAAGCTTCTGATTTAGTCAATTTATTTATTTAAAACATAAAAGATTTTTAATATTGATATCGTCTCTATAAGATGTGGTTAGGTTAGCTAATAACGTAATAACTTAAGACATAAGGTCCCTTAAGTAGAGACTGAATAAATTAACCGACTTGGTATTACATGGATCTCACAACTTTTTAAATTTGTAGCCTTAGATTAAAAAATGTCCAGATGGATAGTAGGCCACTGAGAATTGAAGCCAAAAACACGGGGGACAAATGTCCCGCGTCGTACGATCCATACGTCAGTCGCCTAGTAACGCTCCCCGCGTAAATTACGTCACGAGTCCGTGTTTTGATATTTTAAAATGAAGGTTTGTGTTGTGAAATGGTGTAGAAATCACACTAAAAAAAAGGAATGTGCCACTATATATCATTTCACAAGTAAGTATTCAGTTTCACTTGTATTTCTTTGTTACCGCATTCTAAATTTATGTAAACAAAAAGTATAACTTGACATTACTGTCACGCCATATTTGTTAAGTGTTGCCAGGGGCGATGAATGCCTGCACCAGGGGAAACCTGGTGCAGGCATTCATCGACGGCATCCGTAACCTTGAAGTGAGAGCTGCTGTGAGGCTCGGGCACCACGGGACGCTTAAGGACGCCTTGGCCCATGCACTGGAGGTGGAAGCTGTGCGACAGGATCATCGTTCCCATCGCGTCAGGGAGGTTGCAGCGGCTACAGTTCGCGACCGCAATAAAGAATACAGCCCTAGGTGCTACGGCTGTGGGGAAAAGGACCACCTTCGATCCAGTTGCCCTAAGCGAACTGCAGAAAGAGAAGACGACCGATCTCCAAAGGGCAGTGCGGCTAACAGCACCGCGCCGCACCAGCAGCAGGGAAACGAGTAATAGCCAGGACTGCGGGGCGGGTGCTGGCTGATGTTCAAAGAGCCCCTAGGGTTTCGATCACACAAACCCATGACGGGAACAGCCTAATTATCAAGGGCGAGGTCAACGGAACACCGTGTAAGCTGACCATAGACACTGGAGCTTCTCGCACGGTTGTCAGTTCCCAACTTACAAGTCGGTCCCTTGGGGAATCCGCATACAACCGGGAACGCGTTAATTTGGTAACAGCCACCGGTCAGCGCATACCCGTCCATGGAGAGAAGAAAATGGAATTGACGCTAGGCAACAGAATCTACCTGCATAATGTCATCGTGGCTGATATAATGGACGATTGCATCCTGGGCCTTGACTTTATGAGGAAGAATTGTTGCGAGATTGACGTCAAGCAAGGTGTTTTGAAATGTGGAGAAGAGGAACTTTTCATGGAAGGGGCATTACCTGGGAATGTGTACAGCCTTAAGAAGCCGAAATCCGTTCTACCCGAAAACCACTGTTTAGGCGTGAAAAAGTAACATACAGACAGACAGAGTTACTTTCAAATTTATAATATTAGTATAGATAATTGGAAAATGTAGGTAGCCAAGCTTGTACGCACCAGTGAATATTTGCTTTGATGTAGATGGCTGATTCCATATATGTTCAGGCATGGGAAGTTCAGTAGGTATTATAGCTGGCATATAAGCAGATTGTGTTGGAAAACCTGGAAACAGTAAAAACAAATTATTTAATTTATTATAAGATTATTTCGGACATTATGTATAAATCAATAGATTTAATAACATAATAAAATAACTTCAATAATAATAAGAAAAAAACATCACAACATCACGCCTGTATTCCCTGGGGTAAGGCAGAGGTGTACCTAGAGTACACCATTTCGCCAGCTACGTATAAGTCCCATGTAATAGGGGGCGAGCCTATTGCCATCAACCGGGCACGAATCCAAACTTCGGGCTGCTATTGAGAAGTTCCAGATGGAAAACCCACTAATACTTTGCCTGACCCGGGAATCGAACACAGGGCCAAAAAACCGTATTTTAGGTGTGTTGTGGCATATAAATGAACTAGCTTCTGCCCGCACCTTTGTCCGCGTGAATTTTTTTGAATTTTTTGAATTTTTTCCCCTGACCCACCCCGTTGCATCGCATCGCCTGCCCACACTATTACTTCGTTTTCGCTTAGCGTTCTTTCTGACTTTTTTCTTTTTGCTCGGCTCCTAAAGGTCGTAGCGTGATGATAAATAGCCTGTAAGCTATTAATAAGGCTATATACATATTGCCTTCCCCAAAATTTGTGGTGTCAAATGAAAAAGATATTTTCAAAACAGTCTGGCACTTCCAGAGATGAGCGTGTTCAAATAAACAATAAAAAACAAACTTCAGCTTTATTACTAGTATAGATTAATTATTACTATAGAATCTACCTATAGTATAGATATAATAAATGTAGGTAGCGAAGCTTATACTTACCAGAGTATATTTGCTTTGATGTAGATGGCTGATTCCATATATGTTCAGGCATGGGAAGTTCAGTAGGTATTATAGCAGGCATATGAGCAGCTTGTGTTGGAAAACCTGGAAACAGTAAAAACAAATTATTTAATTTGTTATAAGATTATTTCGAACATTATTATTACATAATACAATAAATGGGGTATACTATGCAAACAAACAGTATGGCAGTTCCAGAGATTAGCGCGTTCAAACAAACACAAAAAAAAAACTTCAGCTTTATTATTAGTTATTACTATAGAATTAATTATTACTATAGAATCTATCTATAGTATATATATAAGAAATGTAGGTAGCCAAGCATACTTACCAGAGTATATTTGCTTTGATGTAGAAGGCTGATTCCATATATGTTCAGGCGTGGGAAGTTTAGCAGGCATTATAGAAGGCACAGGAGCAGCTTGCGTAGTAAAGCCTGGAAATGTAAAATTGTGCCTCGTTGGTATGTGTGGTCACAAGCGCTCCTGGTGAGCATGAGGTGCATGGTATAATAAATAGCAAATCTTACCATGAAGATGCTGAGTAGGAACAGCTAATGCATTTAAACGGTTATTGCGATTCTTACACCGGCTTGTAAAATGTATGTCACAGATTACTTTCTTTCTGTAAAATTTTATGTCATCTGCAGTCTCCAGTTTCCCACCAACAATATTAACCCAGGCTTTAAATCCTTCAGGATTCTTTTCTGGGTGTGGAAATTGCTGGAATGTAACATCTGAAAAAAATGAAACACATGAAATTTTTAGTTGATATTGGCTAAGTTGCCATAGTAGTAAAAAACCTGGCCAAGTGCGAGTCGGACTCGCACACGAAGGATTCCGTACCACAAGGCAAAAACGCTGAAAACACCACGTTTGTTGTATGGGAGCCCCCTTAAATATTTATTTTATTCTGTATTTGATGTTATAGCGGCAACAGAAATACATCATCTGTGTGAAATACAAAATTCAGCATAGATTTGCTTCACAAAAAAGTTCTATGTATATTTTGAGGATGTTATTTTGAATACACACACACTATTACATATTAAACACCTCTGCCCAACCCTTCGGGGAATACAGGTGTTATGTTATGTTACACACTAACCTTGTTGTTTCCGGAACCACAGCTCCTATTTGAAAAATTCTTTCACAATTTGAAAGTTACATTATTTCAGATGGGCATTATGTAAACAAATACAAAAAGTAGTACCTAATAATACAAATGAAATATTATCTGAAATACATGAAAGCCTAGTGTTTTTTGTTAGTTTACTGCAGTTTAGTTTTTTGTCAGAACTTGTGCACAACGTGTGACGAACAGAATACCGTCTTCACATGTAAATTGCAACCGTGCAAAGTAAAAGATGTATGTACAGTATGCAACAGAACTCCTTAAGCACGATAAGAGCGTTTTTGCTGTGAAGACCACCGCGCGCCACAGGCCCGTACCTACATCTGTGTGTGTACGTGATCGAACGAAACAAAAATTTATACCGTCGGTTTTACTTAAGTACAGGGTACGTAATCATATGACCTTGGTGGATTCATACGATTGCTAAATTGACTTCAACACAGCGAGCACATATAGCTAGTGACTTTACGTATTGGATTAGCAAACGCGAAGGTCTGGGTTCCAATCTCGTGATGAGACTATTTTTTTTTTCAACAATTATCTGTCTCGTTTTTTTTATTATTCGATAGATTAATAAACGAGAATTATAATGTAATAATTATTATATTTTTATTATTATATTGATAAGCTTAAGTTATATGGGATTCAAAATAAAAAATAAATTGTTTTAGGTATACTGAAGTGATTTCAAAATGTTTATTCGTTATAATTTTAGAAATAAATTTTTAGTTAAAAAAGTTTATTTTCTCTTAAAGAACAATTAATTGAAGTAAAGCAGGTAATCAGTTAACTACGATCATTAGACTTTAAATATTGTATCTTAGTAATATAATAATATTGTGCTATAATTACTACCGTTACTTCAACAAACCACGACTAGCAAATCTACGCACGTAAATAAAAAAAAGTGCGGAATCCTTCACACAATATATCACAATACAATTAAATTACTCAGTGGTACTACTTTTTTTATACTGCCAGTGCACTATCTCAAACATCAAAGTTAACATATCGTACTTATTAGGACTTATTGTGGTTATAGCTTAAGTATTCATTTTCATTATGAAAAGAAGATTGAAACTAAACCTCAAAATAATCCTTATTACGGATATGACACAATATTATTTTAATATTACTAAAATAAATTTGTAATTTATAACTTAATACTTCGAATAACCCCCATTATTATCAATGGTATCAAGTAAACCCTAGCGCAGGGATCCTCTATTATTAAAACATCTGCATATTTCCATGAATGCAACTTCAACTGTTCATCAGATATCTCATTCCATCCTTCGCATCACTGTGTCTATCATCGCTGTATCTTATCGCAAAATGTAAACGTTCTTGTTTATGATTTCCAATCAAATATAGTTTTTGAGCTGGGTTTTGTTTGCACGGCGAACGCTTCGTGAAGACGTGTCGAATAATTTGGCAAAATATCTCGTTGGTTTAAACCACTTGTTTTATATTCACTGACCAGCTGGGGCCTTTCACTACGCTTTTGACTGGCAAGTGAAGGCTACCCTCTTCCCTCTTCCTTTGACCCTCCGACTCACATTAGATAATTTCTCTAAAACAAAAAAGGAATACTTAAGTTAGGCTACTAGCAAAATTATAAAATAATATTACTATTTTGAAACAAAATTATTTTGAAAATAGAAATGTTACAAAATGATTATATTATAATTATACTTATTGATCATCATTCCAAAAGTAAATGAATAAAATTATGGAATTTTTTTTTTCTTCTATTGGTAAATACGTTTAAAAAATAACTACTCGGATCAGCAGTTATACCTACTTTAATTAGCTAAATGTTAGATAAAATAATTAAATCATAATACTCACAGTCAGTCCGGTTTCATCAAATATTTGTGATATAATAATATTAAGTCCACTTTTACGCTGCGTGATAATTACCGCTTTCATCTCAAAGCTTACATTTCAAAATTAACTATTTACACCGCTAATAGATTAAACACACGTCACTAACCCACAATATCAAAAACCAACCAAGAACGAACAACATTCTATTAGTCGCGGTGAATGAGCCGTAAGTTACCTGCATCTGTCTAACATACCTAATTTATTTATTTAGAGTTCTGTGGGTATACTCATAAAGTTTTACGAATTATGTGAACATGACACGGAATGACGGAACTATATTCGAAAGCGTGATTATTCGAGTAATATGCGGGTGTGTGTGTCAAATTACTCATTAAAAGAAGGTCGTAAGTCAAACTAAACGTTAAGCAATTGTTTTGTAGACCTGCCTATCGACTTCTGGGCCTGCAGTCTCGACATAGATAGCGATCGCTTTACGATCGAATTCGGTCGCAAAGTCCTATCGATACGGATGTAACGATATTTGGTAGTCTCGACTCTCAAAGTCATCGATTGTCATCGGTATTTTACCGAAGTTTGTCGCAAACTTTACGATTTTCGTAATGTTTACGAATATATTTTGCGAGCATTTTTGATAGCCCGTAAAGTGATTCGTTATCATCGTAAACTATAATTTTGGGTGTTTGCAAGTAATTATAAATAAAAATAATGCGAAATGGGCGTACTCGAAGGTCTGTACCAATGCGGCTTTTAAGTTTACCTATTTATAACCGCATTCTAGGGGGAACCAAAGACATTTAAATATTTTTGAAGGGAGTGAATCGTCCTATATTCGTATAGGGGAGGTCAGCTCAAAGCGGCCACCTTAACTTTAAATAAGGAAAAAACCTATTTTTGAAAATAATTTTATACTAATAGGTAGAGAATTTATTTAATTTTTGGAATTTGGAATTTAAATTTCGCTCAAATTTAAATATAAGCCTTATATTTGTAGATTACAAAAACTTGTCAAAAAACCGCTTTGCCCGAGGGGTCGCCCAAAGCGGCCATGGTGGTAAGGGCATAGAGGGCACCCTAAAAGTTCTTCGGAAATTTTTATTTTTTGTTGAAATATATCGTGCTAGACAAAATAAAAATCAAATAAAATATATTAAAAACATTATTTATTAAACATACTTTTAATAAAATAATCAACATTTTCTACCCGTTTTAATCACAAAGTCAAATTATGAGTTAAATTTAATGTTATAATAAGGTATTTAGTTTGAAAACTTCTGAACTAATAGGAACTTTGAATCAGATTTAGTTTCTGGCGATTGATGTAGGTTCTGGTCGTCTCAAGGTCAAATTAGGGTGACGCGTGATAAATCCTTTATAAAAATCGTGTCCGGCGGTTTCATTCTTAAAAGGATGTGGAATGTGATTTGCTTCAGCATATTAAAACACAAGCTGCAGAAAATCTTCCTTTGTAAGGCCAAAAAAGAGGTTGTCCATATGAAACATGTACTCTAGGAGCTCTTCTTCTTGCTCTGGGGTAAATGCTGTTGTAAATCTGCCAAGTTTCTTGATGGCAGATCCTGTAATTGTTGACCATGTAAACAAAATAACCGAGCATTATCAATCGAATCATAATATTTTAATAAGGGCAAAGCGGTCACCTGGCCACTTTGCCCGAGCCGCTTTGCCTTAATAGCCCATTTTGTTATAAAAATTAACTACACCCACATTATTTATCAAATTTTGGAGCTAATACTAAAGGAACAAAGCCAAATAGACAAGTAACAATACACGTGTAATGCAAGCATTTAAACTTAAACAGGTTTGACCAAAACAGATTCAACTTACCTTGTATTATTTTAACAAAAGACGTGAAAACGTATTTTTCGTCACTAAGAGCCACCAGCTCAATCCCACCGCTACCGAATGCCTGATCGGCACCGGGCGGGAGGTTTATTACGCGTGCAGAATGGTAACGTCGCGCTATCACTTCAAATATCCGAAAAATGAATCGTGGCCGCTTTGCCTTCTATGGCCGCTGTGAGCTGACTTCCCCTAATATGTATAAGTAAATGCCTGTGGCTAAATAATAACAGCCGCACAGGTCGATCGATCAGGTTAAGCTACGTTTCCCGCGGTTGGTCTGTGGATGGGTGACCATCTTTACTTACCGAGACCCCTCCGTGCCTCGGAAAGCATGTTAAGCCGTTGGTCCCGGCTGTCATTCGTGTAGTCAGAAACCCGAAAATCTGACAACCAGTCTTACCAAGGGCTATCGTATTACCCAGTAACTGGGTTGTGGAGGACAGATAGGCAGTCGCTCCTTGTAAAATACTGGTATTCAACTGCATCCGGTTAGACTGGAAGCTGACCCAGACATAGTTGGGAAAAGGGTAAGGGGGTTGGGGTTGGGGGGGTTGGGGTAAGGGTAGGGGGTAGGGGTAGTAAATAAATAACCTCACGCAAATCATGTTTTCAACTTTATTAATATTGCAATCTCCTAAGTACACACATTCTTATAATCTATGACAGTGCTTACACAATACTTGTTGCATACCTAGTATATCCACCGGTGATACAGTTTGGTTGTAATGGGAACAAAGGTTTAGTTTTGTAATATGTTTAAACGTACAAAATTTGCATACTTACTAAATTAGATAGAATGTACATGTATTAAACAGTAACTGGGTTGTGGAGGTCAGATAGGCAGTCGCTCCATGTAAAATACTGGTATTCAGCTGCATCCGGTTAGACTGGAAGCCGACCCCAACTTAGTTGGGAAAAGGCTAGGCAGATGATGATGTACATGTATTCCTTACAACTCTAACAATTGCTTTCAGTATAGTACATTCTTTGCAATTCAATACTTATTGTTAAATGTCCATTAACAGAATCACCTCCTAAGTTCACACATTCTTCTAAATCTAAAGCCTGAAACTGCGTTAAGCGGGCGCCCGCGACGGGCAACCGTCGCGTGTCTATGCGCGTGGACACGCGGGTGGGCTCCGTTGGAACGCGACGGTCCCCGTAGCGGGTACCCGTCGCGGAGACCGGATTATTTTATTTACGCAGTGTCGCTAGTTCAATTTTAACCCCGTTTTTTAGCCCCGTTGCGTGGGTGCGGGGCGCGCCTCCCCGTGACGAACGCCCGCGCAGGTCCCCGCGACGGAGCACTTTTGTATGAAACCGCGCGGGCGCCCGCTTAACGCAGTTTCAGGCCTTATCAAGAACTGTTTACACGAGGAATGTTGCTTATCTATCGGAAAGTCAGAAGCGAGTGTATTGCCCCATATTTATTTAGGTAAAAAACAAATACCACATAACCGCAAATCATGTTCTCAACCTTATTAAATCTCCAATATGTATCACAATCATAACCTAAGTACCTACACACATTCTTACCCCGTAATAATAAATGTATTATTTCAGATGAATACACTAAATTTCTCTCTTTCAGTCATCAGTAATTTGACTAAGCATTGTGTAACTATACAGATGCAATACAATGTTTGGATGTTTGTAAGGAAGATATAATATAGACACCGTTTACACAAAACTTGTTGCATACCTACTATTTAGTTTTTGTAATTTGTTTAAAAATGTACGTACATGCTAAATTAGGTAGAATCTACATGCATTCCTCACAACTGTAACAACTGCGGTCAGTATAATCTTTGCATTAAATAATATTTATATTCTATTGAAAAAAACATAACACACAACCGCAAATCACGTTTTCCACTTTATTAAACCTCCAATTAACAGAATCATCTCCTGAGTTCACACATTCTTACAATCTAGAACTTTACGTTTACACGAGGAATGTTGCACATACCACCTTGCTTATCGAAAAATATTTTTCAAATGAAAACTTTCACTATTCACTTAGTTCAAATTGTTTTTTCGTCTTCTTTTTATATGTCGTTCCCTCATTACAGGAGATAGAGACCACAAATGACGCATCTCCAAGCTATGTGGCCTTCTGAAATGTGGACCGCTTGCTTCATGTTGCCTCTGTGAATCCTCCGACAGCCTTGCTATCGCTGAGACGGAAATCCCACGAAAGTAAAAATCCGTAGGAGTTCTTCATATCTGTACCTTTACAGAATAACAGGAGACGTGTTTACCAAGCTCCTCGGTGAACGTTAGTCGTCTTCTCTTCAAACACAACAGCCTTACGGACTATCTTTACGAGTCCGGTGTCATTAGTTCATTATGCAACTATCTTTACTTTAATGAGAAACTATATGCAGTGGGGTCGCCGCTTGAGCCAGAAATGTATTGGCCGCGTAATAATATACTGAAACCTTGACTATCTATGAAAAATTATTAAGAAAATACGGAAATACCATTGAAAATTATTGATAGTTTCCATGACAACAACTAAACAAGACCATAATGATTTGACACTTGACATGTTTGGCATTAGGAGAATAATGTTATGCGGTAGATTTGAATCGTCGTTTCAGCCGATAGACGTCCACTGCTGGACATAGGCCTCCCCCAATTTTGGGGGGGTTTGCCATAATCGCCACGCTTGGCAGGCGGGTTGGCGATCGCAGTATGGTATGGTGGTGGAATAAATAGAGAACGCTGCTGCCCATTCTCCGGTAAGACCCTTAGTCGCCTTTTACGACACCCACGGGAAGTAAGGGGTGGTGCAATTCTTTAAGTCCGGCACCACACAGACAATTACAAGTAGACAAGTAGATTTGAATGTCCTCACATATTTAACAAGTTATTTTAATTCTTTGAAATAGTTATTGCTACATTATATTAGTTTCCATGAAAAATAGTATTTCCAAGATATGGTTTACATATTTACTATACAATTTTCAAGAAAAATAATTATTTGTATTAAATTATGTTCTCCAATTTTCCCAGTATTCAAGGAGATTTAGTTACGGCCAATAATTGTCATTGAAAAAACCGAACTATGAATACATTTTTCGCTAGCCTACCGACATCGATAAGACAAGTTATTTTACGATTTTGCTCGGTATCTCGGATGTAGAGACTTGCGTTTGTCGTAAGGATCGTTACGGCAAGCGATTATTTTCGGTATTATTTAGCGATCGGTAGTTTGCGACAGCGTCGCTATCTATGTCGAGACTGCAGGCCCTGGAGTCGACCGTACCACGAAGTGAAATGATATAATTTTTTTTTCAGATATTCTGAAATCTACTTCATCACTTGTGGAGAATCAATTGAAAATATCAAGATTCCAGATGAAGTATTTGAAAACTGAAATTATACGATTACGTAAGCGGAGTAGAAGTTTCAAAGCAAAATTAGCCAGCGCTGATACAATTAGTCAAAAAAATTATTTCGAAAAAATTACAAGAAATATGACGACAGCTGCAAAAATATTTACGAACATGCAGTACACCCAAACGCATAAGAGAGCTCGTGGGCGGTGATTTACTTTAAAATAAAAAGTTTTGTCTCTCTCAATGTACAAGAAGAGTCCCAAAAGTTATACTCTTTTATATAAATATTTTACTTTGCCCTCTGTAAAATCTTTGAAAAGGCTTCTGGCAAAAGTCGAAATAGAGTCAGGGTTAAATAAGTCGATATTTATAAAAATGAGAGAGACTGTGAAAGAATTAAGTCCAGAAGATAGCCTCTGCTGCTTAATTTTTGACGAGATGTCAATATCGCCGCAGATCCATTACGATGGATCTAAAGACAAATTAAAAGGATTTACTTGGCATGGTTAAAAAATAGCTGACCATGTTTTGGTTTTTATGGTCAAAGGTATTAAAAAAAAATTTAAGCAGCCTATTGCATACTATTTTACTAATTCCTTAAAAAAACTGGAATTAAAAGCCTTGACTATAAAGGCCATCAAATATGTACAGGGTACAGGGCTTAATATTTTGTGCACAGTATGCGATCAAAGCACTGTAAATGTGAGTGTGATTAATGAAATCGTCGAAGATACTCGAAAAAAATTCATAAGCGAAAAAAGGGAATGGAGACACGAAGTTATGGAAGTGGGGAAATCAGAAATTATTCCATTATTTGATGTCCCTCATTTATTGAAAGGGGTAAGGAATAATTTACTAACCAAAGATATGAAATATTTCAACTTTGAAGAGAAGGTCGAAAAGACAATTAAATGGGAATATTACCAGAAAGTTTATGAAGCAGACAAGTCATATGGGGAGTTAAAAATATGTCACAATTTAACTGACGAACATATTTATGTCGAAAAAATTAGAAAGATGCAGCCCAAATTTTTAGCCATAGTGTTGCTGTAGCTGCAGAACATTTAACAGCAAGAGGTGACGTACCGAATGATTGCCGTCAAATAATAAAATTCACCAAAATGATGAATAATGTATTTGATTCTTTGAATGCAAGCACATTTAATATTGTTCATGGAAAAATGTACAAATGTGGTATAAGAAAGAATTCACCTCACCACGAATTATGGATAAATGCGAAAAAAGTTTTAAGAGCTGTCAAATTTATTATAGTTAAAAAAGAAAAGAATAATAAAATCAGATTAATTGAAACGAGTTCCATACCATCAATAAAAAATTTCATCCGAACTATTGAGGGCATGCAACATTTGTGGAAAATATTATCCCAAAAATATTTATTGGATTCAATGTTGACTAGAAATTTTAACCAGGACCCACTGGAATTTTTTTTTGGGAACATTAGAAGTTATGGGGTGAGGAATACGGCACATAACACTAATAGCTTTGAAGGTGCCTTTAAATCACTTCTTTCAAATAATTATAACTCACCACATTCTCTAAAAGCTAATTGTGAAAATGATGACAATGACTGCCTACAAACTTTGAGCTTCTTTTTGGAAGACACAAAAGAAAAACCTTCTAATGTTCCCAGTAATGAGGCACTACCATTTCATCATGAAGAAAATGTTGAAATTGTGGTGCCTTTCATTAATTTAAACACTGAGACTGCTGATGCTGGCCAGGCTAATTATGTATGTGGGTGGGTGCTGGCTAAATGTTTGAAAAATGTTTCCAAATCATGCAGACATTGCAAAAATGAAATAATTGGCAATAGTCAGTTAAAATCAAATCAATATATAAGGGCAAAAGAATATCAAAAAGGTAGACATTGTCTGTTGTATCCCACTCAAGAGGCGGAAAAAGCTTTTAAAGAAATACAAAATATTACTGTGGAAATATTGAAAAAGAATGTGCCAAAAACTAGAATAAAACAAAAAATTAAAATGTTTTTGGACATATTTGTGGATTATCCTTTTACTTGCGAGATCCACAAGAAAGAGTTAAAAATTTATTTTGAAAACACAACAATAAATGTCATAATATATACACACATCAAAAGTGTCTAGGGATCAACATATATATTTTTGCAATAACTTTTCTCCTGATTGATATTAATTAAAATTTTCTTTAAGGATTCATCAAATAAAGTGTTTTCGTTTGTCACAGTAACGATAAACCAAGTCACCTTTGCATTAATAAAGAAATTTGCCATTTTCCTAATAAAGGGATTTTTGACATTTGAACCACTAACACAAAAGTTCGAAAAAAAGACTGAAATAACAGTTTTCTTTAAAATTTTATTGGGTAACTTCAACAATAATCCGTGTTTCTACCGCGAACACTAACAACACAAGAACATCGGTTTGGCATACTCAAAATGAGTTCATCCAAATCACGCTGTGGAATGGCCGCCCATGTTCGTTGCAACAACAAAAAAAGGTCTTCTTGCGACTGGATACCCTCCATATTCGGCAGAGCTCTTCTCTGTAGCATATCCCATGCATGCTCAATCGGGTTCAAGTCTGGCGACTGAGCAGGCCAGGGCAGGACATTGATGTTAGCTGCGGCGAGAGTCTGTCTTACAACTCTTGCGGTGTGCGGTCGTGCATTATCATGCATTAACTGAAATAAGGGACCGATTTGCACTTGTAGAGGAACGATGACGTCTGATACAATCGTCTCAGCATAAATTTGAGCGTTGAGGTTGCCTCTGATCCAAATCAACTCAGTTCTTCCGCCGATCCAAATACCCGCCCATACCATGATGGTTCCACCACTATAAGGATGGACTTCCTGGCAGGATTTTAATCGCTGTTGGCGTCCAGGGGTTCTCCAGTGTCGTATACGTCTTGTATCCGGTCTCATACCAAAACGAGACTCATCAGAAAAGCACACGAAACGCCATTGTTCTTCTGCCCAATTTCTGTGTTCAAGAGCCCATTGATATCGAATCCTACGATTGTGCATTGCTATAGGTGGTACCCGTAGCGGTCTTCGGGAATGAAGGTTCACTTCATGCAGGGAACTTAATTAGCGACCAAACAGTCAGAAAGACTGTTTGGTCGCTAATTAAGTTCCCTGAAGAGTGATGAAGCCTCACGGCTAACATCATGGCGGTTATTGTTGGAGCTCTTCGAGTTAAGATTTGAATGTATCGGTCTTGTCTCCGTGTGGTGCAGCGATACCGTCCTCCATGGCGCTCAGCCACGGTACCAGTGCTTCGGTAACGTGTCCAAAGTCGACTGATAACACTCTGACTTGTATTCAGAGCTAAAGCCACAGTACGTTGCCGGGAACCAGCTTCTATCATTCCCACGGCTCTGAGCATTTCTTACCTGCTTAAATGACGTCGCCGCTCCATAATAACGTTGGTTTTAATCAGTAGTAGAGAAACAGTAGCACTAATAATGTCTTCAATGCGTTGTATGTTTTTATAGGGAAAATATTGACAGCTGATTTTCATCTTTTACTCGAATTTGATTCACAGTTCCTGATTCAAATTATGAAATGCACCAAAAAGGATCCATATAAATTTATAAAATCATAAATTTATTACAAAGCCACATCTCAATCTCAAGAAATCCGCATAAAAATGCTTGATCCCTAGACACTTTTGATGTGTGTAGTTGGTGCCGATCAATTAATCAGATTTTATCTGGTAAAATCCAATACCGTGGTGAGGATGATGAAATTAAACTTTCAGCACAAATTTATTACAATAAACATAAATAAGTATATTATATGTGTCGCATCAGCGAGTGGCCGAGATGCGATACATCGGGTCTTCTTCACGATCCGACATAGTTTAGATAGGTGTGGGCACTACAGTGGGTACTCGAACGAAAAGATTATTTGAATTTACAGTAACTTTAATAAACTAGCTATTAACAACCGAAACGCACACGTGCGTCGGAAACAAACACGTGCGTTGGTATTGAGCGTTTGCCGACACTGTCCGAGCTCGACGACTGTCCACTGTAGACTGTCGCAACACTCGGTCTCGCCACCAGTCCTTGCGGCATCCCCTCCACCGACGATCGTGTCCAAGCGGTAGAACTCGCTTGCGTTTCCGATCACATGATTCTTCGTTTACCAATCAAATTGTTAGATGGCGCTGTTCACTATACTGTGTTGCCATTTATCCACGACACGGCCATCCCTGACTAGCACCCGTCCTCGGGTGTAGTACCTGGGGACCAAAAATACTCACAGAGTAAACAAGCTCGGCTATCCTGCCAATACCTAATAACTAAGGTAACTCGGCCTATCCTGCCAATACCTAATAACTAAGGTAACTGTATCTCATTGTTACTTTAATTTCTCTAGTCTTAATTTACAATGTCTTGTTGTCAAGGTTTCACACCCCATAAAACATTATTCATTAGAAAAGGTTCTAAGTTGAACCAAAGAAAATCAACATTGTAACGAATCAGTTACTATTTACCAAAATCTGTGCAAAAACACAGTCCAGAATCACACCAATGATTCTTACCAGATCAGTTGTCACATTTGTTACTGAACATAAGGTGCGGTTGAGACAAGTCACGACATGTGCTTCCTACACATGAGGTGCTCTGTGCATCAACACAGACTAGAATCGACCTTCTGATTCTCAGAAAAGGAATACTAGCGCAATATGTGCTACAACACATGAAGCGCTCTGTGCACCAACACAGACAGGACTCGACCGATCAACAAGTTAAACCATCAAAATAATTGTAACAAATCAGTTTGAATTTACCAAAATAAAATTCATAGGCAATGTATACCCAACTCATGAAACTTTTATTGTAAACTGTGCACCAACACAGGTCAGAATCGCACCAACGACTCTTTACATATCTACCGCCACATATGCTACAACACATGAGGGGCTCTGTGCACCAACACAGAAAAGAATCGCACCAACGACTCTTTAGACATCTGCCGCCACATATGCTACAACACATGAGGGGCTCTGTGCACCAACACAGAAAAGAATCGCACCAAAGACTCTTTAGACATCTGACGCCACACGTGCTACAACACATGAGGGGCTCTGTGCACCAACACAGAAAAGAATCGCACCAACGACTCTTTAGATATCTAGCGCAATATGTGCTACAACACATGAAGCGCTCTGTGCACCAACACAGACAGAAATCGCACCAACGATTTCTTATAGACCCTTCGCCACATGTTACTCATGAGGTGCGGTCTTAAGTTTTGAGTTTGAGTGTACAAGCCATTCTTAATCAGAGGTGGTTTCACTACCACTGTCCTTAACTGATGTAACTTGGTGATCGGGTACCCTCCTCACAAAATCATGAGGGCATTCTTAGGTTCGCTCAGTCAAGCGCCTTTAAAACAATCATTCAAAGCAAACTTAGAGACTAACTTTACTTTAGTCAAATCGAATGTTATCGTAATTGCATTTTTTTTTAAGACCCCGTGTCACGTGGTCTACTATCTCATCTAAGTGAATATCAGTCAACTCATCATCAGTTGTCACTAAGCTAAGCCAATACACTTTGACGCAACACAATCTTTGATGATAGAGCGACAGAGTCGTAATAAAATGGATGTGACTCACCCAGTATTCATTTGCTCGGATTGCTGACATAGCAAACTTGAACCGCGTATCACTCGCTACTAGCCGCTGCTGCAGGCGCTGGCCCGAAACCGCCTGGGCACCTCGCCATACTGGCGCCTTCATCATTGCTTCGTGGACATCACGAAGCAAAATGTCTGGTGTTGCCGCATCGAAAACAGATGCGGTCTGAAACTGCCATCCTACTTGCACTCGTTCTCGTGTGTTAATCTGTCAACAAACATACCGCAAAGTATCACATAGCTCGGTCACTCCTGACCAAATATGGTACAGGCAAAAAAACACAATTAAAATTTGAACAAAGTAAAAAAAATAGCAGAGTTCAGAGCATTACTCATTATTTGATTCCCAAATCTCAAGATCACAAAGTAAACATTCAAGGCCAGTAAAACATCCTTAGAGCATCACAAAACACAAAGCAGGAATCTTATTCTCGTGGCCTGTGGCTTTTCATCAAGCCCAACAAACCTCACGTTTGTTTCTATGAATTCCTGTGAATTCAGAGTCCCACGGACTCAATGGTCTCTACAAGACCCGACCTCCGCCAGAGCCACCCGCGCACCGCGTATCCACGGACTACTAAACGCAGATACCGACTTGTAACGGACTACGGCTAAGAAATGGCTACTGGTACGGTCCCGAACAGCCGACCTAAGATTCACAACTATCACTCGACTTAATCTCTACTCTGTTTCGTCAACAAGACTTTTACTTGGCTTTCCTCAAGTTCTTCAGTAATACTCTGATTTTCTGTAATTTTTCGCAGCCTACTTTATGAAGACTGATGAGATAATTAAAAGGGACTCGACTCGACTCTATAAAATCTGTTTTAGTTTACGATCATTTTGCAATAAGCATTCAAATTAGAAACCAAAAATCAGGCTAATCTAAGAATTTGAACTATCTAGTTTCGAGATTATGGAGACCAAGTACAACGTTTTCACACTACGTTAGTCAAAGAAAACAAAACCTCAGGTATCCAATTCACGGTCCCACACATTTGTCACATGCGCACTTCCCGCAGGAATGCCGAGTCATCCTTGACTCTACGGTCTTGGCTTCAAGGCTAGACCCGACCATACTACCCAGAGCTACCGCGTATACCACGTACTCACGATACTCTGGTACGGTCTCCGATCCAATTAACCGAGAACCTGAGTACACAAACTAAAGTGATGCCAGCTCATCATCCATTTCGTCTACAATCTCAATTGGTACTTGGCCCTCGGGCATCTTCCGAACACGGTCATAGAGCGTATTTGTAAGTACGCACCTAAGTCAACCTACTGACCAAAAAAACACCAACCAGAGCCATGTACCATCGTTATCCACGTTACAACAATAATCTTTTTCACTAAGAGCCTTAGACACCTGGAAACCCACACACGAGTAAACCACTCTAAAGCCACAGCTCTCCGGCCGACTAGCAATCACATTGCTTTCACACATCCAGCGCATGGATCCGTGTGCATCACCCTGTGACTACACACTTTTTACTACGGCCGATAGAGAACCCCTACTCGTGTGGTTCCCACTACTTAGGCTTGCTCATCACCACTGTGATCACCATCTACTCCGATTGGTACATGACCTACTGGCATCATTCGTAATCTATAGTGAGCGTCTTTAAAAATTGCATTTTAAACTAGACTAGGCTTTACTTCTCAATGTAACTGTTTTTGCTGTTGTTTACAAGGGAAGCACTCAGTACCCGAGTCATAACAAAATGAAAACGACTCACCAGATTCGGTAGACAATAGATCTGTAGCTGGCTTAATGGTACAGACATTCACTCGCTGTCTGCCTCCTTGGCAGAAATCGCTAAGCTTCTTGCACGGAAAACACCGTCCTTGATCAGCGATTATTCATACAGGAGATCCACAGAGTGCAGCGCTCTCCGACACTATCATTCTGCTTGTACACGTCCGTGTGTGTTAACCTGTAACCACAAAAACAAACCAACAGCAGTGCATGTTCCACTTGGCCAATTCTGTTTACCAATTCTGTTTACACATTGTTATCGAAACGCATTACTTAATTTTGTAAAAACGATAGCAATCATCGACAACAAAAGATTCCTCTAAGCCTTAGTAATAACAGGGACAGGTCAGGAACTATATCAATTTAGATCACATACAACGCTCATGGCCCTGATGTCGCTAGTGACACTCATGCCACCCATATCGTCATCACCTCAAGTGATACGATCAACATACTTCACTTTACATAGAGTCCACAACTCCCAGGTCACTACAAGACCAACACAACAATAGTCTCCATTGAGACCCTGGTCCCCGCTGCACCACCAGCTGCCCATCGCTCCCTGAACAACTCACAAGCGAGTTCCTGTTTCGACTACAGACAAGTGCGTACAGTGCGACCTAACCATGGTATGTGCTCTAACTACTCGGTGGAAGAACTCTCATCACCGTCTTCTACGTTTAAATCGTTAGGAACACTATTTAGAGGCATCTTTCGTATACCGTGAGCATACTTGTAAGTACGGTTAGAATTTAAAGCTTTTAACGTATGGGGTCACCGTCCAAAACATCAACTACCGTAAGCGGACCTCTGAACTCCCGATCTAATTCTGATGATCTGAACTTAGTATCTGATTTTGCTACTCAATAACACTAAATCGCCAATGTTGTTATAGCTGTATATCATATCTATCTATCATAATGTTACTTTGCAAGTAAATGTCGGGTAGAAAAATAAAACCTCAAGTTGTTGCTAGCTAATCGCAACGCTACACATGATTTGTTCTGTGCTGAATACACGCGTTTGACCAATGCCCGTCAACACAACAACGGTATTAACTCGTTTGCCACTTAATTTGGCTGCACAACTCGCTTTTACTAACGAGCATTCAGCACCAGAATCGTAAACAAAACAATACAGCTAACCTTTATTTTGTAACGTGCCTGAGGGCAGATAAACGTCATCCACTCGCCCTTCACTACTTCCAGCACGTTGTCTACCATCAGCTTGGCTGCCACTGCTCGTGTTTCTCACTTACAGCACACGAAGGGTTTCACTGACGGCTGCGAGGCTGCTTGGCTCGATTCTCAAAGTCACTCCATGTCCTTATCCAGGTGAAATCCAGTCAAAGAAATATCGCACCGTGACGTCAACGCTCAATTCTCTATAATTTTTCAGCTCGAGTGTATCCCACTTCTGATGTCGCATCAGCGGGTGGCCGAGATGCGATACATCGGGTCTTCTTCACGATCCGACATAGTTTAGATAGGTGTGGGCACTACAGTGGGTACTCGAACGAAAAGATTATTTGAATTTACAGTAACTTTAATAAACTAGCTATTAACAACCGAAACGCACACGTGCGTCGGAAACAAATACGTGCGTTGGTATTGAGCGTTTGCCGAGACTGTCCGAGCTCGACGACTGTCCACTGTAGACTGTCGCAACACTCGGTCTCGCCACCAGTCCTTGCGGCATCCCCTCCACCGACGATCGTGTCCAAGCGGTAGGGCTCGCTTGCGTTTCCGATCACATGATTCTTCGTTTACCAATCAAATTGTTAGATGGCGCTGTTCACTATACTGTGTTGCCATTTATCCACGACATATGTTTATGTAAGCGGGGTACTGTGTGCGGAGATAATATTAAACGCGCAATACAAACGTTAACAAGGTTTATTTCTAATTATTATTGATTCTAAAATTACAATTACAATAAAATGATTCTAATCTAAATCCCTAATAGCGGCGCGTATTATAAGTGGATCGTGCGGTTTCGCTAACGAAGTCAACACGTTCAACGAAATAATACACGCTGCTTGGCCAGTATTCGATAAGATGCGGGGTCGGGGAGGTGACCGACCTAAGTCGATGCAGAGTAGCGCACCCGAACCGTACCGAACGCTGACTGCTTGAACTGTTTTTTTTTTTTTTGGATCATGGCATCTCGTAGTTGACCTTGAGAGGTCGTCACTACTTAACCGGACTTTCCTGTGGATGCCACAATAAATTGAGGCCTCCAGCCAGGGCTTAAAAACTAAAACTAAAAACTAAGCGACTACACGCTAAGGGCACCCCCCGGTGGGGTTCGGACCTCGGCTTAGGGCGTCGCTGGGAGAGGACAGCAAGGGACAGGGTGGATCGGAATTAATTAGGGACTGATTTTGAACTACAGGCTCAGCGGCGCGGGCTGGCTCGAGCAAGGGTCGGGGCGGGCATGTTACGGGGCGTCGCGACGGCATACATAGAGATCGGGGTGGGGAGAGGGGGGGTGAATCGGCGCGGTCTCGAGAATAGTACCGCCTGACTCTTATCGGGGTTGACCTCGATTCTCCATTTCCGGAACCAATCGCCTAAGGCGCTTGCGGAGGTTTGGAGATTACGGGCGATGGAGTCCTGGCTGTGACCTGAACAGTTAATGGCCGTGTCGTCGGCGAAGAGAGCCAACTGAGCCGATTTACTTTTGGGGATGTCACTGGTGAACAGGGTGAATATGAGGGGGGATATGACGGAACCCTGGGGAACTCCGGCACGGATCGGGTGTGGGGGGGAGAGAGCGCCCTCAATGCGGTAGCGGAAAGTACGATCCGACAGAAAGTCTCGTAAGATGAGCACGAGACGGTCTGGCACACCTAGAAGGTAGAGCTTATATAATAAGCCATTGTGCCAGACCTTGTCGAAGGCTTTCGCTATATCGAAGAACAAAGCGCCTGTCGAAGCACCGCGCTGGAAACCAGCGCTGATGTGCTCGACGATGCGGTGGACTTGGTGGATGCACGAGTGCTTAGTTCGAAAACCAAACTGTTCATTTGGGATGAGGCTCTTTGCTTCGGCAAAGTCCCTGAGACGCCTATAAATAAGCCTCTCATAGATTTTGCCGAAAACATTGAGCAGACTGATGGGGCGGTAGCTGGAGGGCTCAGACTTGGGCTTGCCTGGCTTTGGAATACAGATGACTGTGGCTTCTTTCCACGCTTGGGGGAAGATGTTATTGCTCAGAGCGCCATTGAAGATGGCGGTCATGAGCAGAATGAGGTGGGCGGGGAGGAGTTTGTACACCTTATTGGTGATACCGTCCGAACCGGGGGCTTTACGAGTTTCGAACCTGATAGCTAGCGGATTGGAGTGGACTGTAGAAATGGAAATAATGATAGAAACACGTATATTATAAATTTATTAAGACAAAGCTTATAACCTGACAACTGCTCAGACCTGACAAAAGCAACGAACATAAAAACAAAATAATATATTTAAAAAACATGACATATTTACAAAAAAGGTCGCAACACAGCCAGTCGCCAACATACCGGAGCCCCAGTGGAACACTAACAAACGTTGGAGACTGACTAGGATGCGGCTTCTATTAAAACAAGTTTTCGGGCCGGTCGGCGCAGGAGGCCGCCCCTGGTACGGACGTCTGCTACGCGGACCGCTCCGTCGGATCCTATGTACACCTTCTCTATCCTTCCTAGGGGCCATAAACCACGAGGCAGGCTAGGGTCGGCGATCAGCACCACATCCCCCTCACTTAGATTTGTTGTGTTGCTGGTGGGGAGGCCTCTCGGTCGGAGCGTCGGCAGATACTCACGCACCCATCGTACCCAGAATTTATCAGCGAGTCGCAAGGTTCTACGCCAGTCGCACCTTCTCAGCAGGTCTGCGTCCATGAGTGTTGAAGTCCATGGCGCCACAGAAGATGTACCAAGAATGAAGTGAAATGGCGTTATTGCCTCTGGTGAGTCGGGAGATGTAGGAACATAGGTCAACGGCCGCGAATTTACAATGGCTTCTGCCTCCATCAAGAGCGTCGCCAGCACGTCTTCCTTGAGCGGTTGGTTGGTGAGGCAGGATTTCAGTGCTGTTTTTACGGTTCGCACGAGCCTTTCCCACGCACCGCCCATGAATGGAGAAGCGGGCGGAATGAAGCGCCATTCGATTTTGTGATTGGTGGCGTATTCCTGTACCAAGTCGTCATGAAGGCCGCGTAGCTCGCGGGAGGCCCCAACGAAGTTTGTGCCGTTGTCCGAGAAAATAGTTGTAGGTGATCCTCGGCGAGCAATGAAGCGTCTCAGGCTCATTATGGCGGCGTCTGATGATAGTGAAGTGACTAATTCTAAGTGAAGCGCTCTCGTCACTAAGCACGTGTATAATGCGACATATCTCTTCTCTTGGCGACGGTATATTTTTATCATAATGGGGCCAAAATAGTCGAGGCCGACGAGTGTGAAGGGCCTTTTGTGATGGTCGAGTCTTTCAAGGGGTAGGTTGCCGATCTGGGGTTGAGTTGGTTGGGTTTTCCATCTTCGGCATTGTAAACAGGCGTGTGCAACGCTACGGATGCTGTCTCGTGCTCTAAGTATCCAATATTTCTGTCGGAGTTCGTTCAGCACTAGTTCGTTAAAGTGGTGCGACGCTCTGTTGTGTTCATAGAGGATGAGTAGTCGTACAGCATGGTTGCGGCCGTCGAGGATAATCGGGGACTTTGCGGTCTCGCTAACTTCCGGTGCAAAACTTATCCGTGTGTCTAGTCTCAACAAGCCGTCTAAATCAAGTGTCGGGGCGAGTTTCGCTATTCGGCTGTTTCTGGGCACTGGCTTTAAGGATTGTAAAGCTGTTAGCTCCTCGGGAAAACTCTCTGCCTGAGCTTGTTGGAGTACCATCTTCTCGGCTTTTACGATGTCGGCGGCGTGAAGTTGATAGGGAGATGTGGTACCGTCTGTATACAATTTAGAATTTGGAGTTATAGGCCGAGACAGTTTAAGCCGGAAAATTCGTGCGCCCTGGAGAAAGCGGGCGGCGGTGCGAAGGAGACGCAGCTAAGAACTAAAACGCGATGGGTCAGGGAGTAAGTCCGATGACGGGGTGTCGAGGAGCAGAACCACTAGGTCTGATTTTAACTCAGGATCTAGTGAATTCTCTTCCACGTCATTGTCGTACTCGGTGGGCCACGTAGATGGTGGTCCAAGAAGAAACGGCGGCCCGGTAAACCACCGATGATATGCGGTGAAATTCATTTTTTTTGGTTTTGTTGCGTCATCAGCGACGTTGAGAGAGGTAGGGATCCACCTCCAATTGGACGGGTTAGAAGTCTCCAGTATCTCTCCTAACCTGTGTGCCACGAACGCTTTGAATGCTCGAGCATCGCTCCGAATCCACTTAAGGACTGTGGTTGAATCAGTCCAAAAAATAGTCTCGGAGGGGTGAAAACGATGAGCTTGCAAAATCGTTTGTGCATACCGCGAGGCGATTAGCGCGGCTTGTAATTCTAAACGAGGAATCGAAACTGGTTTGAGAGGCGAGACGCGTGCCTTGCTTCCGATGAGAGCCATAGACACGGTGTTATCGCTGTAAATGAAACGCCAGTAACCAACACAGGCAAAGGCTTGCTCACCGCCGTCGGCCACCATGTGCAGCTGAACGTCTACAATATCTGACCTATTCATGTACCAGCGAGGTATTTTTATGTTGGCCGCGACCTGTAATTGTGTAAACCAGTCCTCGCATTCACTAACATACGCCTCGGGAAGTGGCGTATCCCAACCAATACCTGCGCGCCACAATCTTTGAATTAAGATGCGGCCCAAGATAATGACTGGTAAACCTTCATAACGTTTGATAATAGACTGCGTTTGGTTAAAGTTTCAGTGGGTATCTGGGGTAAGGTACGAAAGCCTAACGAGTCTTGCCGTGGGTCCCATTTGACACCTAAGACGCCAACCTCAGTGCTAGGTGGCAGCATAACGTCGGAAGTAGCATCGCTTCTAAGTTCTTTAGGAACAAGTGAGAGAGCGTCTGGACGATTTGACACCCATGCACGCATTTCGAACCCGCCAGCCTTGTGGACAGTGACTATCTCGGAAGCTAGTCGAGCCGCGTCGTCAATGTTGGAGTGGCTTCCGAGATAATCGTCCATATAATGGTCTTCTATAATTGCCTTACAGGCATTGGAGAACTCTGCTTCCATTATTTTGGCATTTTTGTTTTTGATATAGAGCGCGATAAATGGGGATGATACTGCGCCAAATATCATAGAGGACATTCTGTACTCTTTGAGGTTGCCGTCCTTCTCGCGCCAGAGAAAGCGTTGGGCATCCCTATCTCGTGGAGTGATTTTAACTTGTGGGAACATTTCCTTGATGTCCCCGTTTAAAGCGACTTCGCCTTCCCTAAACCGGAACAAAATGTCGAGAAGGGGTGACAATAAATCGGGGCCTTGTAGTAATAGACTGTTGAGGCTTATACCTTTCGTTACCGCAGCAGCGTCATGGACGGCTCTCAGCTTCTTATTTTGTGGGTGAAGGACGCCGAAGATAGGTAGGTACCAGCGGATGGATCCGTTTGGGTTGATGCACGATGTATTTGGTGTAATCCGCTGATGATACGTCTGTGGATCGCACTCTTCAGCATATCCCTTGCTGATAACTTCGTCTATAAATTGTTGAAAAGCGGCGGCAAACGTTGGGTTCTTTACCATTTGACGTTCGAGGGCCTTGAAGCGGGACAGTGCCTGCGGATAACTATCAGGTATGACTTCCGGTAAATCTTGTTTCCAGGGTAGACCCACCTCAAAATGGCCAGTGTCGAGTTGACGAGCCGAAGATTCTATTATATCTATGGCTCGTTTATCGTCGTCGTTTAGGCGAGGAGCACTTTTCTCAATACCCAAAGCGTCAATGTCGTATTGTCTTTTAATGAGGGCGTCCAAATCGTCCGAAATGTGATTTACGAACTCAAGTGGCTTGGACGAAACGGAAAGTGCGCCATGAAGTACCCAACCTAATAAAGTTTTAGAGGCAACGGGCTCGTTCTTCTTTCCGCAACGTACTTCGCGACTCAAGGAAAGGTGCCAATCTGGCGCGCCGATGAGGACAGTTGGGGGAGTATCGGCGTACGAAAGTTCGTCAGATAAGTCTGTCAGATGACTATAATCCGAGAAGTTTACCATGTTATGATTTTGTACGCGAAGCCCTAATAGTTTAATGGCCCGCGCATGCTTCACTAGGTAACGATCGGTTCGGTTACGTCCACGAATATGAAAGTCTACATAGCTTACTTCGACTTCCTTGGTCATACCACTGACACCTTCAATGTGAAGACGCTCTTGAGACGTGGGTTTCGCACCAATGCGTGCTATCACCTCTCCGTCAATCAACGTTGCCGTACTGCCCTCGTCAAGTAGTGCTGTCGTCTCGAACTCGCCATCGGGACCCTCGAGTACAATCGGCACCACTTTCAGCAGACCGCGGGGACGTGACGTCGACGGCAAAGACCCTGTTGCATTAACAAGAAAATCAGACGTGTTCGTGATCTTAACAGCAGACTCGGTTTTGCTGTCGGTACCGTCCGTGTGGGTAGGATCGGTAGTTTTAGCTGAAGATACTTGTGTATTATTGCACTGTCCGCAGGGTGCCGTGCTAATTTTAGCATTGGAGGTTCCCGGGCCGTGAAGGAGTGCGTTATGACGTCTCGAACATCCGTCAACTCCACAGCATTTTGCGCGGCAATTGTTCCACGTGTGCGGATTCGACTTAAGGCAGCGATAGCACACTTTCTTTTCACGTACCCATTGCCACCGGTCATCGAGTTTCAAAACTAAAAAACTCTTACAAGTTTTAATGTTGTGTGATCCTTGTTTGCAATATATACAACACTCAGGAGTTTTATCGCTTGACAGCGTCGCGTGTATAGTTTCCTTACGCGGTTGGAATTTAGAGGAATGTGCCGGAGTTGTTGCCTTAACAGTACTGCCAGGAACAAAATTGTATTTTAATTGTTTGTCAGCTTCGGTCAGAAGAAAGTGTGACAATAATTCCAATTTTGCGATTGATTTTCCTTCAGGTGCGTAAGCAGAGGCAAAATCTGTAAAGCGAGCTCTGGTGTGTTCGCTCAGTTTTATCAAAATGCACTGAAAAAGCTCCGGTGAACACAGATACTCGTTTTGTTTCAGTAGCTTAAGAGTAGTAACAAAATTACGTAGTTTGTTCGCTAAACTATTTAAATCTTCGGGGGAACTTAGCTTAGGACTGTTACGCAGCGCGGTGACCTCGCGGGCTACCAGCAATTCCGGTCGTGCGTAAGTCTGCTCCAGGGTCTTCATGATGTCGCCGGGGTCGCCGGAGATCCACAGGAGTGACGCAACGGACTGGTACGCCGGACCGCGTACGGCGTTGTTCAGACGTTCTAAGTTCTCTGAAGGGGAAAAATTTGACTTAGTTCTTTCGTAACTACTCTTGAAAGCCATCCATTGACCGACATCACCCGAGAATGTGACAAGTTCGGGTTTCTTTGGTCTGTTCGAAAGAGAGTTAATCACTTGTGCGAGTTTGGTTATAGGGTCTGATGAGCGTTCAGATTGTAGCGATTGATGGGCCATGTTGTTGTAGTTATTTTCGTAACGTGCATACTCGTATGTGGGCTTAGAAAGGGTTGTAGGATTGACGTCGGGCACGAAAAACGGTGCCGTGTTGGTGAGGGCGGTCGGCTGTGACTGATGTCCTTGTGAGTTACCCAGGGTGACAGTCGGAGCCTCACCAGGCATGTTTTTATGAGTTGCCGTGGTCATGTTTTGGTTTTGTTCTAAAACCCAACTTTCAGTGCGCTTTTCAGAGATACGACTAGAAAAACACGAACTACGAGATTTGGCTAACTTATCTGAAGCTTCCAGGTCGGCGATGTTCGCTTGTAGTTCAGCCTGCTCTGCCTCAGCCTCGAAGCGAGCGAGCTCGAGCTCACGCTTGCGCTCGCGTTCAGCCTGTTGACGCTCGCGTTCCACTTGGCGCCGCTTCGCTACTGCTTCAAGAGACAGCTTCTGTGAGCGGACGGTCGCCGAAGAACAAGAGTGGCGAGTGGCTTCACTGCGCGATATTTCGCTGTGGACACTAGAAGTGCTTTTAGTTGGCGCATTGACATTCGCCTTGTTATGAGTGCTAGCGCGAGCATCTGGGCGTTCCGAAGCGGGACCAGGTTGTGCCTCGCTAGGGGGAACGGTGCCCGCCTGTTGTATGCCCGCACTATCAGGCAATGCCGAAGCGCTTTCGGTTGTTGTGGCTGGAACCGGCCGGGTGCCACGCGGTGAATGTTGCACCCGTCCGAATCCCGTAGCCGTCAGGTCTGGCTTTGTCTTGCTACGTGTTTCCACCATTGTGTAAAAATTACGTGACTAATGCGTGAAATGTTTATGAAATGAAAGTGAAAACTATGAATCATTACGTGAAAAAAAAAATTGACAGATGTTGAAATTACAATGAATGTTATACTCACGGCGAGAATGGACCAAAATGATAGCTAGCGGATTGGAGTGGACTGTAGAAATGGAAATAATGATAGAAACACGTATATTATAAATTTATTAAGACAAAGCTTATAACCTGACAACTGCTCAGACCTGACAAAAGCAACGAACATAAAAACAAAATAATATATTTAAAAAACATGACATATTTACAAAAAAGGTCGCAACACAGCCAGTCGCCAACAGAACCCTTTAATGATGTCTTGCACTTCGTCAGACGTGACGGGAGGCAGAGGATCATCAGGGTCTTCAACTGGCGGCTCTACGTTCGACCTCAGCGTTCACCTTGTCGAGGTGCGCTTGATCTACTGGTTGAGAGCTGGGAGTGCATTGGGACTCTAGACTGACGGCGAGGCTTTCGGCCTTTTCGGAGTTGTCAAAGGCTATGGTCTTGTCGGGGACTGCTTGAACTGGCTGGGGCTCGGGCTTTTATAGGCGCCGAGGGACTCGGCGGCATGTGCGGCGGGGCGGGGAGGACGCGCACGGTCGCTCGACCCGCGCCGGAGTTTCGTCGCTGCGACGCTGTTGTTGTGGTGTTACATTTATGATTTTTATTTCATTCCAGGTTGCCTACTGTACTTTCAAAATGTACATAATTATATAATATTGTTCCGTAGCATCTCCATCTTTATGTCCAATATTGTACTATGCATTGTTAAATAAAATTAATTGCTACAGACCAAGTGTACATTTTGTAACGTACTTTGTAGGCATGAACAACCACCCTCTATGTATAAACAGGGTGTACCAGAACGGTGTGGTCAAATTTATGGGTGTGGTACAGACCATCGAACTGAACAATTTTCTCCATATGACCAAAATCTTAATCGAAAAAGTTGTTCAGTTTGATGGTCTGTACAACACCCGTAAATTTGACCACACCTTTCTAGTACACCCTGAATAGAATATTTCTCTATATAAGCAGTATAATTGAGTATAGGTATGTATGTACGTACGTGCCGATTAATTTAGGAGGACGATACCAGATGGCGCTTGAAATGACACTTACAAGGTTGCATAAAAAATCCAGAGTGGGTTCTCTATTCCCAAATCATTACTATACTCTATGGTAGAAGGTTAGAATTTGATACCGGCTTGAATCTCACTTTTTGTAATTCATATGCGAATCTGAATTTGAATAACCCTTGTTTTAATGATTATGGTACTGTAGAGGTCCTGAGGGGTCCTCTATAGTACCATCAGGGGTACACAAATAAGAACCGTTATAACTTGTAATTATTATATTGATAAAACGACTTTACAGCTTTAAACTAAAAATACGAATATTATTCATTTAACCGAAAACACCATAAAATAATATTTGACACATTCGTTTGAATCGTGTCCGTTTCGACCGCGCGGCCATGACGTTTTTTTTTTTTTTTTTAAATATAAGCCAAGATTTTGTAAAAATTTGTAAAAGTAGACTCCCAAAACCATAAATTTGTCAAAGCTATGGTTAAAAAGTTATAAGGGTTTGAACGTGGCCGCGCCATTGAAACGCTCCGAACCGCGCGGCCACGGAGATCTTTAAAACTAAGCATTGCAGAGACCTGAAATTTTGGTAAGTAACAGATTGAATTTGTAAAAAAAATTTTAAAATATAGAAAAAAATCCTGGGCTTATATTTTAGGAGCTGTAAGACTAATACGCCATGGCCGTGCCATTGAAACGGTGAAAAACACATTTTCGCCGATATTTCGCTGAAAAAGCAACGCAGACGTCTGAAGTTTTTTGTAAAACCCAGATTTGAATTTGTCAAAACTAGTAAAAATAAAACAAAAAATCCTAGGTTTATATTTCAGGAGCTATAAGACTAAAACGCCATGGCCGCGCCATTGAAACAGTGAAAAAATACGTAATCGCCGATATCTCGTTGAAAAAGCATCGCAGAGAGACCTCTGCGATGCTTTTTCAACGGTTTTAGGTTTTACAAAAAACTTCAACGAAGTTTTTTGTAAAACCTAGATCTAAATTGTCAAAACAGGTAAAAATGCAAAAAAAACTCTAGGTTTACATTTCAGGAGCTGTAGACCGGAATCTTAAATACGTCTTGAATATGTCGATACCGACCAGGGCTTATTTATAACAGAAAAATTTTCACCTATTTTGTTAGATATTATATCTTAAGGATTCTTAATTAAATAAAAATGAAACGATAGTATACAAAACCATGTTTATTTGTTTCACAAATCACATAAATCACATTTTTTTGGCTTACATGGATGTGTGCTTTCAAATCACAGATTCGTTTCTTTTAAGTACTAATATATATTTGTTATTTAAAAATCACATTAATCACAGATTGTCTGCTTACACTACAAAAAATATATATTTCTTTCAAAATTACAGATTATTTTCTTATAAGTACGAATATATATTTCTTATTTAAAAATCACATTAATCACAGATTGTTTGCTTACACTAAGATAGGTATATATATTTCTTTTAAAATCACAGATTATTTTCTTATGCTAAGATATAATTCTTATAAAATAGGACCTCATGGCTAAAGACTTTCTCTAAATTCTTACAAAAAAGAATTGGCAAGTCACACAAAAAATCTTAATCATCATCTATAAGACCATATGTTAAATTATGTATTGTTATAGGTTGTTCAGAACTTGCGTGCGTTGCGGTTTTATTATCGTCATAACAAATCATTGTAGAATTATTTAACAAGCAATGACACTTGTAGTGACCGATCAGACCTACAACCGGAGGGACATATTCCACAGCACCTATCAGTCCATATTTTCTTTGTTTTATTTTGATATAATGGGGTATTTCTTCGAGCTAGATTTTGTCTGTGCCATTAAGATCAAATAAAATAATGCTCCCTAATTCGTATGTAAATCTCTTGGTTTCGTTGTTACATTTTAAACAAATTTTTAAATCCGAGTCATCGATAATGACGGCATCTTCCAGTCCTCCGATTCCGAATAAATTGATGATTTCTATATTAATCGATAAAAATACTATGTTTCTTTTAGAGTGGTTGGCACACGTTTCGGTTAAACATTCTTTAATTACATTGGCACTGTATAAGTACTCTAAAGTATGTGTTCAAATATAAAAGCCATATTACTGTCACATCCATAAGTATTGTTTTCACTTTTATAATACTTAGCAATGATTTCCTCTCGTAGTTTATAAGCACTATTTAAATTTAAAGATTCTGTTAATATTTTTTCAACACACTTGCTCGTAAAGTGGCTCTTATTGAACCGCTTTTAAGTCCATAATGCAGTGTATTAAAAACGCGTGCTTTTTCTTTATTTTAATCCACTAGAGCTTTATTTCCACAGATAACTATTTACTAGTCGGAGATTCGCGCTTTTTAATCTCATCAATTCACTTTTCTTTTTAATAGTCTGTATTGTCCTTGGTACCAAAATGAACTAATATTTATTTACCTTAAGGTGAATGCGCAGGGACTACGGACAATTTAAGGTGAATGCGCAGTGGTAGACCGCGAAATTCAAATTTTCTTAGGTTTTTTGCAACTTTCAGATCAGTGTCAGGTTGCATCTTGATCAAAATATGATTTGCGACTATAACAGGTACGTCCTTACAGAATTATAATCATTCGAAACATTAATACATCTTTCTTATGGAAATATTCTTAGGGAAAAAATCTAACTTAAAGATTCTATTCTAATGACTATAATTCTGTAAATACATATATATTATAGTCGCGAATCATATTTGATCAAGATACAACCTGACTGACCTGCAAATTACAAAAAACGTAAGAAAATTTTAATTATCCACCTTTAATTAAAAAATTGTCCGTCCGAAACCAAACGGAAAAGATCCTGACTGGCGTTCTAATATTGCGGATTCTCACTGAACTAATGTATATTTCTTTATGCCAATAGTACTTTTTAATTCCATACTAACTAAACTGCAATTGTTTTGTGTTTATTTTTTTATTTATTTTTTATATAGCGGTCTGTTGTCAGTGCCTATATGCTCTGTGGTCAGTGGTTTTATTTACACTTGCGCGCGCATTGCTAGTGCAGGCTATGCGGAAAGACAAAACCAGCGCGCCATTTTCCATACAAGTTAATATTTAACAATACAAGTCTGTTTTTTTCCTCGCAAGTGTGTTGAACAACGTCGTATGAAACGCGTGTGCATTGATCATTATACACATGTATCATAATGTACTATTATAAATTCGCGGATCAATTTGCTTGTGCATGTATTAAATATTTGTTGAATGTGAACGTTTTGTTTGTATCCAAATGCTAACAAAAAGAAAACTGAGTCAAACGCACATGTATTAGTAATGGTCATACTTTTATTGATAGAATTTACTAAATTCCCATTTCGCATAAACAATATTGTGATATTCTTCGCAGAATATCCCTCTCCCCCCCAGTTTTCAGTATATGATGGCTTTTCTGTAAATATGGAATCAGAAGAAAATGACTGTTTTGTGTTAATTTTCATTTTTTTACACTGTGTGTATTTTTCCTTTCGTAGCGTCCGTTTTCGGCCCTTGTTAGTTTGTTTTTTTATATTTCCTACAGTTATGTCAAGATTTTTTGCGGCTATTTTTGTCTCCCCTAATATAAAATTGTAGTGAAAACTTATGAATTCATCCACGTTGTATTTATGCAGGCGTGTTTCAAATAATAGGTGTTTTAAAGTTTTAAAATATTTTTCAATAGCTGATGATGTTGGAGACTTATTTTCCGATTTGTAAAAAGGACACATGACATTGCTCCACAGAGGCAGTTTTATCATTAACCTTCTAAGAGTTGATACTAGACTGGGTAAGTAATAATCATTTGGTTTTTCTGTTTTGTTTATGGTTTGATCCAAGTTTTTTTCTTTATTCACAAGCTCATCAAACCAATCTAAAATATTGGCATCATCCGATATTGTAACATAATTTTCAGATAAGATATTGTAACATAATTTTCAGATAAATCTTTTTTGTCGTTTTCCGCAACTGTGTTTTTTCTATCTTGACACACAAAGATTTGAGGTATTTCATGGGTAAAATTTCCATGAAATACCTCAAATCTTTGTGTGTCAAGATAGAAAACACAGTTGCGGAAAACGATAAAAAAGATTTATCTCTCTCAAGTCTCATTGTTTGAGCATTCATATTTGAACGTACAAATTTTTATTATATGACAAAGCACATTTTTTATGATTTCAAAATTTTCACACTCTTTCACAAATAAAATTCTGCGAATGTAAAAAAAATTCACATTTATATCAACGTTGTCGAAGCATCGCAAGTTGTATACATTTTTGACAAAGTGACTTGTGTCTAATCTTAGAAATACTTGAGGAAAATCATTGCTCTTACCCATTAAAACAAGAAAAGACTGTCGTAGATAGTCTCGGACTGCTTGATAAATACACTTCTGGACACATCTATTGGCCCACCTTAGAGTTTAGGTTTCGATGGCCCCTACCGAAATATGATTGCTAGATTGAACAAAAACTGTTGATGCAGTTTTAAACCTGATACATTTTACCATCTTTTTCGATCGTATTGTTTTAAATTTGAATTCAGAATACCATACGACATGGAGCTACGCCTAACAAGTCGGATATGCGCCTTGTTAAAGGCAATTGATTTTTGAATAAAAAACATGTTTTATCAAATAAAGGTTTAATTTAATAACGCGTGTTGCCTCCATGGGCATCTACCACAGCTCTCATACGATTAGGCATAGAGTTTATCAACCGCTCTATGAAATTTTGAGGGATCATCTCCCATTCCTCTTCTATAGCAGTTTTCAACTCCTGCATCGTCTGGGCAACTGGCTGACGAGTCCTAACACGTCTTTTTAGCTCGTCCCACATGTGCTCAATGGGGTTCATGTCTGGGCTTCTGGCTGGCCAGTCCATAACTGTGATGTTCACATCGCGAAGATATTCCCTGACGATGCCGGCCGCATGGGCTCTTGCATTATCATGCATAAAAAGGAAATTTGGGCCCACATAGTCCGCGTATGGTATCACGTGAGGTTCTAAGCACTCACGAATGTACCTTTCAGCATTTAATGTTGGCAGCAGTGGTCCTGTAACAACCTCAAGTTGAGTTTTGCCGCTCGCGGATATCCCGCCCCAGACAGTCCATGAGCCACCGCCATAAGCAACCCTCTCTTCAAAGTAGCATTGTGCGAAACGCTGTCCCTTACGTCGGTAGACCTTCTTCCTTCCATCATTGCCATGTAACACAATTTTAGACTCATCAGAAAAGAGTACACGGCTCCAATCTTGCTGTGTCCAATTTAAATGACTGCGTGCGAAATGAAGGCGCGCTGTTCGGTGGGCTCGTGTTAGTTTGGGCCCATTAGCTGGCTTGTGTGGTACCATATCGCGTTCTTTTAACCTTCTCCGAACAGTTCGAGCGCTCACAGATACTCCGTGGAAGTCGCGAAGTTGGTTTTGTATCTCAATGGAGGTAAGGAGTAGGTTAAAATTGGGGTTTCCAGATCAGATAAGATCTGGAAACCCGCAATTTTCACTCATTCATCATCTCATTCATTTAATTTCATATTATTCACTTAGATTAGATCCTAAAACCTACAGTTTTCATCATTCATTCATCATGAGTGTTGTATTCAGATCTGGAAAACGCAATTTTCTCTCATTCATCATCTCATTCATTTAATTTCATATTATTCATTTAGATTAGATCCTAAAACCTACAGTTTTCATCATTCATTCATTCATGAGTGTTGTATTCAGATCTGGAAACCGCAATTTTCACTCATTCATCATTTCGAACTGAATGATTTGAATAATCAATTTATACTTTTTTTACTTTTTGTGGCTAGGTTGTTGGTATTGTGATAAAAGAAACAAAGTATGCTGTCAACTAAGTAACACATTTTATTATTATTATTATTATTTATAAAAAGCACGAGAAGAATAAATAATCGATTACAATACATTTGATTTCTTGATCCACAGTTGACATTCATAGACATTTTCCATAATTGCATAGGCTTCAGATATAGTTTTCACTTTAGAACAATTCTATATTTTTGTTTCTTTTAAAAATAGACGTTTTGTTTTATTAACATAATCCGTTCCTTTCACAGCATTCAAATAACAACATTGAGGAAATTGTATGGCATGTTGCATCCAAGGATCATCGTAAATCTCCCAATCTTCTATAACACCTCCACATGAGAAACATGCTGCTTTATCGTTTACACCATTCCCATAATAAAAAAATCCCGCGTCAGCCATTTCCATTACCAATCTTCTCCTTGAATCAGCCGTTGCCCAATAGTAACGAAATGAAAATTCACGCATTTTATATGCATTAAACAGGTCATATCGAGGATTGTATTTATTTTGAGACATGTTCTTGATACAGATAATTATAAATGTATAATGACATCGCACAGCTGATACCAGCAACTTATAACGATTAACATTGGACGGGATTGGTAGGGATAGGAAACTGTTACCTGTTAACCAATTGTGAAAAATTAAACAAGAAAAATATTTACTTAAAAAATTTATTATCTATACACCATTTATATAAACATATTACATTTTTTAAAGCACAAATTGTATCATGATAAATACAACTATACACATCATGAGAATGTTCATATTTATTGCACAAGCTTAATAAATTAGGACAACCTTCATCTTCTAAATTATTTATATTATTATTATTCGAAATTTTTTTTAACTACAACACTTTTTCTAAACCTTTGGTGTAAACACTTTTATCTCTTAAAATATCTGAAATTAAATTCTGATGATTTGAGTAAGGCACAAATCCGTCTCTCCAGTATATCTTTCTGTTACGTTCAATCCAACTGACTTGCCGTTTTTCAGGTTTCGTCAAATCGTAAAATGGAAATGGTGGCTTAATTAAAAACACCTGAACTTTTTTATTGCATAATACAGCAATTTCTTTTATGATAAATTCATTTGTTTCTGTTTTAAAACCTTGAACATCTACTATGGCAGTCATGATAACCTGCGCACTATGTTACTCAATGGTTTATATTCCACAAGTCGATCGTTAATAATTAAACAATATCCACTTGTGTTATCTGGTATTGGCAGTGAACATTCAATCTCCAACCGCACATCTACGGGACCTGTTTTTAAACTGTCGTTTTGTCTTGAACAGTCTATGATAAAGAGAGGAGCCTTCTCCTTGAAACCGACCAAATCAAGCAACGGGTCTGCAGGACAGTTGTAATACGACTGACGAAATTTCACATACATTTCATATAATATATTGTATTTGTTCTCGGAAAAATTTAAGCTTAGAGGCTCGTAAGGATAATACTGTGAATTCAAAAATAGTGTTACGTTGGAAACCTCACAGTGATCAAACAGAGAACTGTCTTTGGTTTTACTATTTTTTCTGTTGGTTTGCAAGCAAAAAATTACATATCGAGGTTTCTCTAATTGTGATGCAGTCTTAACCGACCAAGAATGTTTGGTAGTTTTAGGGAGCAAAGGATACTCATATAAATCCCAATTTCGAAACGCTATCTGAATAGGTTTATCTCTTTCCAAATATTTAAGTAGTGTCAGTCGTTCTCGGTCTGACACTTTTATATGTGGTACACGCCATTGCAATCTTTGTATGTCTATTTGAAAATGCGCAATATCATCAGTCGCTATGACACTGTTTAAGTTAGAGTTACTTCTATTCAGAATAAGTTCATGTTTACAATTTATCATAATTTTATTGTAATCCTCCGCAAATCCTAAAATCTTATTAAGAGGTACAATAGCACTAAAATTACCATCACTTTTGAATCCATTTATGTTCCAACCCCACAAGGCTGCAATTTTATTTTCCCCATCATTCATTGAAACGTATGACTTTATTGTCGACGTTATTCCAGAATTTTTAATGCGATCTATTTCAATACCATTTATTTCGTATCTGATATCTTGAAACAAAAACATAACAGGGTTGTTACTAAACGTAATGTTTTTCTTAATCGGTTTTCCATCTTTGTCGAAGAACTTGGCTTGGCCCTCGACGTATATTGAACTGGCTGACGGTAACACGTATATGTCTTGTTGGTGTATGGGAATTCTGATTTCATCGTTTTCTCTAAAGCTGTTAGTGTAGGGATTGTATGAGTGGACTTCATAGCTTTCAATCGAACTATCGAAGTGGGGTAATTCAGTAATTTGTAGTATGTTCATACTTTAAAACCTAGAGCTTTAAGAAAATCTTTATTTGCTTCACTCAATATCTTCACTTTTTTCTTACGTCTATGCACCTTAATGGTCGTAGATGGAATAAGACGTTTGATTTTCACTGGAGTGTTTTTATAATAAACTATCATTTTGTTTTTCTTAAATGAAGGCGTAATTGAATAAGTTCTTCACCAAAATTAATACAGTTACCAAGTTGATCAACAATCTTAACAGATATTGATGAAATTAGATTTTTGTTTACTGGAAAGTAAACAACGTTTTGCGGTATTTCCATGTACCGGTAACCTGGAGCGGTATCAGTTACAAATTCGTGAATAAAATGAGTTGGTAATCCGTTGCAGTATGAACCGTGAACAAGATCACATTCGATTCTGATTACTGATAAATTGTTATTATTGATGGTCACATTTGGTCTAGAATTTAATACTGAAAAGTATAGCAAACCGCACTCGTATTGATCGGATAAATGTAGAGGTGGTTGAAAATACGAAACCAATTCAGATTTATTTCCAGAGATGGTAACCGTAGTAGACATGCTTTCATACTGAAGTCTTAAAGATGATCCTGTTCATTTTATTCATTGACTACACCAAAACCTCTTTAAGAAATTCAAACATAGATGTCCGCAATTAAAGGGGTGATCACGTTGTATATTTTCATAATTATATTGGACTTTAGGCCCTACGTATTTTATAAATTCCTTGGGGGGTTTCAGATTGCCATAACTATCGAAATACTCAATATAATCATTATATTTTGCATAGGCTACCCAATGAGAACCAGGGTTTTTAGAACTATCTAAATTAATAACTCCGCATTCTTTTACAAAAGGGCATTTAGGGAGCTCATCTCTCATAAAGACACCTCTAAAATAAGGAATACTATTTCCATATTTCAAAATATCTATGTTAGTTAAGGCTCGTTTGGGTAGCCGATATTTTAATTTTTTTCTTTCGATACAAAAATTCCAAGCCCATTTCTATGCGGTTTAAGGTGTAATCCTTTTCCAATGCAAAGCGCTTCCATTTTTTCATTGTGTCTCTTCGATTCATCCAACAATTTTTTAGCCATCTTGAATTCGTTAATGGTTTTAGCAATACCAGCTGCACCACCTGCTAAAGCCCCTACCGCTGATAATCCCGCAAAAATAGGAATCAACGGCAATATTCCTCCAGTTTTTGGTATAGGAATAACACGAGGAAGTTTAATAGATGAGTTATCAGCTAATTCTCTGGCAGCGGCGATAGCCAATTCTATAGCCATCTTTTTACTTTTTGGTTTTAATTTTTTCATGTGTCTCTTGGTTTTAGAAATAACGTTTTTTAATTTACTTTTTAACCCTTTTCCAGGTGTAACTTTTCGACAGCGCTTTGTACTACTTTTCAGACCAGAACCAGTTTTAATTTTTGTCGACATAGCCCTGCTTACTAAGCGTGCTGCAAATTTTTCACCCACACTCGCATCCGAAGCAACTACTCGTTCTTTCGCCATATTTAATAAAATTAAATCAGCTTCGTGTCGATCCTTTAAGTTTGAAGATTTGTGATAGGCAATGTCGTGATCTTTGCAATATTCGTCTAATTTATTAATTCCGTTATCTCCTTGTGTAAGCCTTTTAATTAATTTTGTACCAGGACCACAATAATTGTATCCTGGTAAGTGTAATTCAAAAGGTAAGTGATTTATAATCCAATTGAGAAGACTACTCTCTCCAATACACATTATAAGACTGATGAATCTGGATTGAGCACTTTATTAAATACTTATAATTTGAATTGTCGTTATTTAATGTTTTAATATTTATAGAATAGAATAGAATAATTTTATTTTTGCAAATATGGGTAGATGATAGATACATCAATAGGTGTTAGTACATAACAAAGATCAACCATATTTTGCCATTCGACATGCAAATATTTACATCAAATTATTATTGTATATTATCATTTACATCAAATTATTGTCATATATCATTTTCATCAAATTATTATCATATATTATTTAGAATTACTATCCATCATTAGATCAATTATTATTTAATTATTTATTACTAAAATTATATACCATTAAATTAATCATTATTAAATTAGAGTTCCATAAATATGTAACGAATACTAGAATAGTCAACTAATCTTTTTCTAAGGTTTTGTCTATCAAAAATTTACGTAGTCTATTCTTAAACAGCAAAGCATGATAATATATATAAATTAAATATATAATCATAATTATGATAATATATTTGATTTATCAATCCAACTATTTTCAGCTGAAGACAAACCCAGCCATTTTATTAAAACCCTGTTACCTTTTCTTCTAAGAACTTTCTCCACTAGATACACATTTGAATGTTTTGTTTTTTGAAGCTCTTGCGCATAAAATGCACCTAAAATAGGCTGACCTCTGATTGTATCTTCTATTAAGTAGGTGATAGGAGTTGTATTTTGTATCATTCGAATTTTAAATATTTCTGTAGACCAGTTGGGAGTGTAACCTTTTTCAAATGTTCCTTTGTACTTACTGATACGCACATAATCACCAATTTTATATTTGCTTTTAATATTATGATTTTTTACGAACCTTGAATACCTTTCTAATATATATTTTTTATTAATGTTATCCACATTAGCGGGAACTTCATCAATTGTTCGATGATAAGTGTGATTGTATTTGTAAATAACATTATTAAGAGTGCTATCTATCCAATTGTAGCTGCCTCTTAAACTAAATTCCTTATAGAGTTTCGATTTCAATGTCCTGATAAATCGCTCTACTATAGAAGCCTTTTTTGTTGAGAAGGTTGAATAATGATTAATGTGATAAGTTTTCATAAGCTTCTGAAATTGATTATTGTAAAATTCTGTTCCATTATCCGTTTGCAGATTTTTAGGAACACGCCCTTTATCCAATAATTTCTTAAAAGAGTTACATACATCATCTTTGGTTTTACTTTTTAGAGGAAAAGTCCAAGCATATTTCGAGAATGTGTCAATAATAGCAAGAATAAATGTGTTATTTTTATTCTGCTTTGAAATTGATTGCATATCGATTAAGTCTGCTTGCCAGAGGTCATCTATATCTTTCATAATAACACATCTTCGTGGAAAGTTCACCCTCGCATTTTTATGAATTTCGTTTACCACGTCGGTTTTGCTCATGTTCACAATTCAGTAGATTTGTTTTGAATCCGTCTATAATACTGAATGAAAATTTTGTAATAGTGAGTATTTATTCTTTAATTATGCCAGCTTCTTTCAATTCTTCAACTATCGATAAAATTTCATTATCATGGTTTGTGTTGCCAGCATCTCTGGAAGCAACTAATAATTTCAATCTCTCAACCAGTTCGTTAGGGTCATCCCAATATACCAAGTCAGTGTTATTTTTGTATTTCTTTAGGGTTGGTAAGCTTCCTCCAGTGTGAAAATTTTCATGTAATGATTCAGAAAATAATGGTTTGATTACTTCACGATATTTTATTCCCTTATCGCCTCTTATTTGCCCATCAGGATTAAAATCTCTCTTATGAGCATTTGTATAATGCAGCATGTCCTTATAGACAAGTCTATCTTTGCTCGATATAATTTTTAAATCAGGTTTTCTTCGAAGTAAAAGTTCTTTCAAGCCAGGGGTTAAATTATAGGATTTGTCACCGACTTTAATTAAAATGACACTGTCGTCATTCAAACTATCGATTTTAGAAAATGAGACTACTGAATTACCCATTAGCAATGTTTTGTTTACACTTCTTATTCCAAACGGTATATTTACACCATCATAAATATCATGGATATCACGGCCCTCTAGCGAAATTTCTAAATCATCTGGTATTTCTTTTGTAGGAGACTTTTTAAGCACTTGTGCAGAATTCGGTTTTGGATCGTAGCAGTCTTCAAACTTTGTAGATGAACTAGTATTAATGTCATCCAATTCAATGTCGTCAGAATTTGGGGGTGAAGTATTTTGTAAAGGCTTTATTTTTTCCATTGATATATTCGAATCGACTAGTGCTTTAAGGGGATCTGTGACGGTTTTTAGCATTTTATCAAGTGACAAGTTCATAGAGTGTTCACGGTTCTTCATTTGTTTTATTTTATTCTTTATGGAGTCTACAGACTTCATTAATTCTATTTTAATATTTTTTTCCATGTTGTATTATAACAAGTGTGCTCAGCCAAAGAAGATATAATACTAAGTTAGATTTATATGTTATTGATTTATATAATTACACATTTTCGCTCAAAATTTAAAAAAACAATCTAAATTCTGTCTATACCTTCCATTGTTTAATGGGGAGTCTTTGCAAATACTAACAAAGTTATATGGCTCTCTCCAAACTGTATTACAAATATTCTTGAATTGATTCCAGGACATATCAGAACTAACATGCTCTTCATAAATATGTTTCAAGTTTACGTCGTCTTGTTTAAATATTATAAGAAAGTTTGCATTATCACGCAGCAATTGTTTCGGAATTTTAGAGTATGTTTGACATAAATAAAAGCAATCGATTTGTTTATGTCTACCCATAGAGAAGTAATTACGAATGTTTACTTGATTTTCACATGCCACATCATCGAAAATAAACACAGAATTTGTTAGTGCTTCATGCGGGGCTATGACTTCTTTATTATCATTAAATTCATGAAACTTAACCTGATGCACTCTCTTTATGACTTCTCGTAGGAACCTGTATTTTGGTTGAAAATTTGTTTTAGAGTACAGATAGAGATTTTGAAATTTTAGACCATTCTCATGTAACAATAAACTAAGCAGTACGTTTGTTTTTCCACAATTTGACGGACCACATATAATACAACGAATCGTATTTGGTAACAAAATGCTATGCCTAATGTGGTTATCTGAGTCACCAAGATTTATATGATTAACATTAAGTGATGTGTGTTGTTTGATCAACTTCATTTTGACTATTAATTAAATTTTACCCATACATAGATATATAAAGCATAAGTGCTTAACAATTTCATTTTTATACCTGCTGTAAATAGTTGATGTTATTATGGTATTTATATTTGTGATTAGTCCTAAAGATTAATAAAATGAAGAACACTATAAGGCCATAACAAGAATAGAAAGACATGCATCAGATATAAATGTTTTATTCAAATATTACATAATTATTTAAATACGAAAATCAACATTACCGCTCACTAAATTAATAATGTATGCTACACTTATACTAATATTATAAACAAAGATTATAATAACATTACAATTTATTGATATAAACATAATTATTTATATTTAGAAATTAGTTCTCAAAATAAAGTTTCACAATGACCCCAAGGTAAAGTTTCAATTAGATTCGTGAGTATTTGTCTCTTATCATCATTTCTATTTAATACTACTTTATGAATTTCTTGAGAGTACAGTACATGTTTGAGTGATTTAATTACATTCATTTTACATTTTAAATTGACATTATTTGTTAAAGCTTTACTGTAGTGAGATAATTTTAATCGATTAGTAACAGCTTTAGATATTCCTTTTGCTTTTGTAATGCGAGTTTTTGAAGTGATTATACAATATAGTTTAGCTCTCAGTCCTACAAATTCGCTTATGATGTCACCCCCGAGTTCATCTTTAAATAGTCCTGGAATTTTAGTATTTACTCTTGGCATGCTGTAACAATTGTCAGGCTGGAAATTACTTGTATCAAATTTTGCAACATCATTTTTTATGTCTTCATAAAAATCCTCAGTACTTACAAAATAAAGAAGGCTGTCTGTGTCTGTATAGCACAGTCTTGCACGAGTTTTATATTTATTTTTAATAAAGTTGTAGTGAAATTTATACAAATGTTCCTTTGCGAATTCTAGAACTGTAAACCCAATGTAGATAGGGCGATCTAAAATAATTTTTTCAGGAGTTAATTGAATAGCAACAAAATTTTCAGAAAAGATCGCAATACTTTTCAGATTTGGTTTTGCAATTAATTTTTCTGCACCTTGGTGCTTGTTAGTTTTATTATTGTAATCATCCCACATGGTAACTAATTTGACATTAACCTGTTTGCGTCTATTTTCAATAGTTTTCCCAAATATAGCATTATTAAGTAGTTTAAAAAAGTCTTTCTCAAATACGGTTGTTGAAGCTTGACGTAATGTTGTATTCAAGTCAATATATTTTTGTAAATAATTTTCTTGTCTAAAAGTTAAAATACGGTGAATTTTTTTCAAAATTAGTCCATTCAATAAACATGCCTTTAAATGAACATAATGTATTACATAGTTGAATTTGTCGTATAAACTAGCAATTAATTTAGGTGTTTTGCCTCCAGGAGGTGTGAACCTCTCGGGGGCAAAAGGTAAATCACTATGCGTGTTATGTAAACTCTCAGGATATATTAAATCAACTTCTAAAATATATCCATATTCAGAATCATCTGATATTGATAACACATTTATTGTCTTAATCTCATCGATTGTCAAAAAACGGAAATCTGAAATAGGCATTTTCTTCGTCATTGCGTAACCATATAAATTGTTACAGTCAAGATAAATCAAATAAGTTGATTTTTGAGACGCATCATAATTTGGTAAATATTTATTATTAGCTTGAGCATGGCGAAGAGAACATTGTGCCAAGCCTCCTCGTATTCCCTTTTCCAAAAATTCATACATTTCTAAACTATGAATTAATTCTAATTTAACGCCTGTGTACAGTAGCATTGCATCCCAGCTTAAACTAGGTGCAGTAATGTAATAAGTTGGATCAAGTTGATAATGATCCAGACAAGTCTGTCTAAATTTTTCGAAGACGTCAGAAAGAAGTAATACGTCGGTCTTTAAATATAAATCTGTATATTCTCCAAGTGATTTAATATTAAATGACTGCCAAATAGATTGTGCGTGTACGTATTCATCATCGCTAATATGTTGACAATTTAAACTGTTATAGAAACATACTTTCGATGGAAGTTGAGTCTCGTTATATTTTGAGTATGTATTCATATAATCATAGGGATAGATTCCTTTTTGTCGTAACAAAGTTAACTGATTATAACTAATATCTGGAAATTCTTTTGATAAATTAACAAAGTCGGTTTCATTCAAATTATATACTAATGTACTTAGACTTGAATTAAGAAATTGATAAGAATCTATGAACTTAACTTGAATTGGCCTTGATTTTAATGCATTGTTAGTATGGAGTACTTTTGTGAATGACATATACGTTTCTTTGGATTTTGGTATAATTTTAAAAGCACCTTCATACTTTGATAATTCTTTTATAAATAGGTGAGAGTCATAGCCGGATAGGTTATGAAAAATAACAGGCACGAAAGGGCAAACTCTTAACATTAAATTACAATGAGAGTGTGCTGCGCCTCGGTATTGTGATGTAATGTGATCATGATCCATTACTTTATCGTCAAAGAGCAAATAATTACAGATATGACATGTCGTGGCATTTTTGTGATCGTTTTCTTGGGCCTTAGTTAAAGGTGCCATAGGCATTTTATTTAATAAGATACTGTGAATGTAATCCAAATCTCTTGTTAAATATTTTATAAATACTTCAACACAATCAGCTCCTCTATAAGTAACATACTTATTCAGATCCGTATTGTGTGAACAACAAATATAGTAACCAAAACATGAAGGTTCGTGAACCTTATAGGTACGAGTATTTTCGGTTACATTTATGTTGCAGTTTAGTAAAAGACTTTCAAAATCGGCGTATATAACGAAATTAATTTTTTGTTTTCTTTCGAAGTTCTTAAATTGAAGAATACTATTTTTTTCAGGTAACATTGTCAAAATCTTAGGACACTTATTATGGTCATTATATCTCGTTTCACTCGTGAAAACTTGTAAGCATGTCTCACATAGGTACATTTTACCTTTATGTTTACTTATTTGACGTTTGATCAATCTCAATAGATTTTTTATTAAGCAATAATGCCCTTTACCTTTCTGTTCAAAGTACAATAAATTGACATGCTGGTTTTTTCTTAAACTTGTCACATATAAAGGACTAGTGACCATGTTTTTATTATCTAATCCATATATATTAATACTTATGTGAGGATTTAAATTTTCTAATATTTTAATATCTTTATATGATGGGGGAAATGATAGACCATCTATATTTAAAACTTTTGAAAAATGTGGATATGAACTTGTTCTGCAAACATTAATTTGGGTGGGATATAACGCTGCGACAATACTCCATAAAAAGCAGTGGTTATCGCTGTTTTTAATATTTAAACAACTTCTAGTTTTTTTTATTACTTGCGGCAAATCTATATAGGTGCCACCTTTCAAAGGAGAGTATTTGTTAAGGTTAATTTCTAGATGACTTATAAATAAACAAGACCAACCAGATTCACGATGTTGGAACTCTGAGAGCTTTCTATCAAATGTATTTATTGTTTTCAGATATAATTCATTTATATCTGTATTATTATATACAATTTCATATTTTGTGTTAAATGATTTAAGCTGTTGCTCATCAGACTTTGGAAGAATGAAATAAGCAAAAAGCTCAAAGTTTAATTTAACACAATTATGTTTTATCAAACAATCGTTAATTAGTCTTATGACCTTATGCTGATTATCCATTAGGAATTCCTCAGGTGTTAGGTATTCCATTGATGGATTCAGTTTGTAACTTATTATTCTCTTTTTAAAAGCCGTGGCTATTATATCGATATTTTCAATTTCAGTATTTAGTATGCAATTAGATTTATGCAAATTCGTTCTCAAATGATACTGATATTCAATTTTAGGTATTTCAATGTGACATTTTTGACATATTATTATATCATTATTATTATTTGTTCTGATTCCGGGTCTAGGTGTAACTGTAAGAAAGAAAGAAAAAAAACTATGAACATTAAATAAAATTTGATATAATATGAATTACTATGAATACTTAATTTCTATAACCGATTACATGATTTATTTATATGCATAAGTAAGTATCGGCTAAGGTTGCAATTGCATTATAATAGATTTACACCTTAAATCTATTTATTCTTATTGATTTATCTAAGTATAGCAATTCTTAAATAAAGTATAGCAATAGTGTCTTCTATAATAATGTAATCGCAATCTGCCTATTATTTGTTACATAATTTTACTTATTAAACTTGAACTAAAAAGATAATATCTTAATTACTATGAGAGTAATACAAAAAGTGTGTATAAGTGAATAGGCATGTGTTATATATTGGGATAAGTACCTATTTTTGTAATTAAGTACTATTTCAATAATAGTTACTTACAAATGTTGGTGGGCACTTAACATACTCTTTTCGTGTAGCTATAATAAAATTAGACAAATGTTGCCAAGCATCTGTATTGTCAAAGGTTTGATTTTTAAAAGTGACAATTGCTTGGCGCCACCTATTCATTGGCGGAACTTTCTCAATTTCATCGCACCGGTATATTTTCAAATCAATATAGTGCGTTCCCGGCTTGTTATCGTCGGTTTGGCGCGAATGGCCGTTAGCAAGGCGTCGTGTTATATATGAAGGTAACGGTGTTTTACCAGTAACTGCAGGAACCGCTTTCTCGTCGTCCTCGCTATCGGTTCCAAATAGATCGTATACCGTGCACTTCCTCGGTGGGATGGGTTTGATATACGGCTTCTTTGAAGCTGAAGCTGATGGACGGGACGGCACGGCAAGCGTCACGGAAGTGGACGGCGCTGGCACTGGACTTGCTCTCGATGGTGACGACCACGACCCTCGTGCCGGCTCTGTCGTACGTGTTGATGCGTGCTTCCTTTTTCGCCCATCGTGCTTCTTTTTTGGAACCTGAGGTTCCTCGTCGACGTCGGAGGGAAAAAGGGTCTCGGCGTTTTCGTGCGACCTGAAATGGAGTGAAACAAATAAATAAATATACAATAAAATAATGATTCAAGCACACATCCCACTTTGACATGTCAGGTAGGTACACTACTCTAACTAATTATTATTTTATTATTGTCTATCTATCTACATCTATTCAAATACATCATTTTAGAATACTGAAACATGGCCATCACAGAAATAATACGCTATTAAACTACAATACTTTAGCGCACTAGATTAACTGTTCAACATAAATAGAAAAAAAAAACAGATGGGATGGGGATCGAACCCTTGGCCCTTAGCTGTTGCTGCAACTAGTCAGTTAACTACATACAATACATTGCTACTACTGCGATAGTAAAAATAAGTTAATGTACCTACTTATATTTTATTAAAAAAACTACTTACATTTTCCTTTTTGCAGGTTGATTCTGGGTAAGTACTTGATGTTGATCTGCAGCTCCTGGTAGCTGAAGTGATGCTCCTAATGCACTCTCCAATATTTAAATAGCTGGGATCCATGTGACGTTTTTCCATATATGTAATGCACGCGTCACCCTAAAATCCTGACTCAGGACTTCTTCACGAGACAAATGCTTTGCAATCATAACCAAATCTACAAATCTCAACCTTAAATTATGATATCTAAAGTGTACATTAATATTTGACTAGGTATAGTAACTACAGTCCAAGTCTTACATACTAGTTAAATACCGCGACTTCGTTTTTATAATACTTATTTTATTTTATTACAACATGAACATTATTATTATTAATTTATTATATACTAATATAACACAGTAAGAGAATTACCCGACTGTGTCAAGCGAAAAGACGGTGACATTACCGGTGAACATTATCTACCTTTCTTTTGGTGATTTAAAAAATTATAAGTTTGAAGAATAAGATAATAATAGCAGGCAAAACTAGGTGTAACAATAGTATGTCGATACTGCTATTTTGTTTTCATCCATCTTCTTATAAAATTAGAACTTCCATTGCAAATTAGACATACTACTTACATGCGACGGTTTTGCTTGTCGAATCTTCTCAAGAAAAATGTATGAAAAAAGTACAGTGAACAAACGTACAGTAGTGATTATTTTATCAATATATATTTATAGTAAACAATAAAATGTTTGGCGCCGTGATGTCTTGAGGTTTCAATTTCAATCCATCTCCATAAATAAAATTAGAACTTACATTGCAAATTAGACATACTACTTACATGTGATGGTTTTGCTTGCCGAATCTTCTCAATAAAAATGTATGAAAAAACTACAGTGAACAAACGTACAGTAGTGTTTATTTTATCAATATATATTTATAGTAAACAATACAATGTTTGGCGCCGTGATGTCTTGAGGTTTCAATTTCACCATACCATTTTTGTCCGGAATGTCAACATATTCAACATCTAACTAAAAATGTACGACTTTGAACTCTATACATTAAAATTAACTTGTATATAAATTGATAAATTATTTTAAAGTCGATCATTCAATTTCTGCTCCTGCTGAGTCCTGAGTCCTGACTGGAAAAAACAACGGTACCTTTGCGTAATGTCGGTAAGTGTTAATATTTTCTTTAATTTTAACAATATTGTATCTTAAAATATTACATTATTTTTATCTACATATAAAACGTATTAATTGATTGATTATTTGTAAACAGCTCAAACATACCTACATAATACAATAAGTCCTCGTCATCAGAGTGTTCGAATCAAACGTACACAACACGACTTTAATTCCATTGTATTTTTTATTTTAAGGACTCCGAAAACGACCTCTTCAACTTCGTTCCTATGAATACTGTGGTGGGACAACAATACGAAAAACAACTGAATCTGGAGGGCCCCAGCAGCAAACAGCTCAAGAGATGTTCAACAGCTGCATTCACCTCTGTAAAAAAACTTACGCGTGGTGCTAAAGTGATCAGGATCGAAGTTTATGATGTAGAACATTTTCCTGATACCATAAGTTCGCTATGTAATTGTGAAGCCGAATTGTGCGTGCAGCATGTAGTTAAAAACATATTTATGGACGATATTTATAAATCGGTTAAAGAAATTGCTGTAAAAGTATCAAATAATATGTCGTAAAATAAATCATAATCCTTATTAAATGATAAAGTATTTTTATTTTAACCATTCACATAAGCACCCACATTTAATAGTTCTTTTACGTCATTCATTTATCATTACCAACTTATAAAACACGTATAAAAAATAGTTGATATAGGTATGTACTCTCTAATACAAATAGATATCAATACTTCATCTATGCACCTAGCTTCTGACGTTTCATAACTGTACATGTAGGTTTATGTGAAATAAAATATTTTGATAGATCAAGACCTCAATTTATTAAAGAAAAAAGCTTTTAAAATAAAATGAATACAAGTCTCATTTCAATAACTTGAATACAAAATTCACTTTCAATAAAGGATTCTGAATACAACACTCATTTTGAATAGAGGATTCTGAATACAACACTCAGTTTGAATAGAGGATTCTGAATGCAACCTTCACTTTGAATAAAGGATTCTGAATACAACACTCATTTGAATAGAGGTTTCTGAATACAACACGCATGAATGAATGAATGATGAAAACTGTAGGTTTTAGGATCTAATCTAAGGGAATAATATGAAATTGTATGAATGAGATGATGAATGAGTGAAAATTGCGGGTTTCCAGATCTTATCTGATCTGGAAACCCCAATTTTAACCTACTGTAAGGTGACGATTTCTCAAGCTGGTCGTCACGATGAATCGATCCTGCCTTTCAGTTGTGACCCGAAATCGTGGCCTTCCTTGGCGACGAACAAAGCCGCCAGTCTCTAGGTACCTCCGATAAACATTTCGGACCGCAGATCGACTTAAATTAAGTTGAGCACTCACGTTTCTTTGGCTGTGTCCGGCCTGAATAAGGCCTCATTTACGGAGACGCGGGGCGTCTCGCGTCGCGTGTGGCGTGGCGTCTCGCGGCGCGTCGGACGTTTTTTCTGTTTACGGTGGGGCGGCGCGTGAAGCGGCACGCATCATCGCACGCGTAAACACAAACTTATAGCAGTATTATACTGCTATAAGTGTGTGTCTATGAACATGGTCGTATACTGCCAGTATACGACCATGTTCATAGAGAAGCGAGACGGGAAGCGTGGCGGTGCCCGCCGCGGCGCCCGCAGCGAAACCTCTAGCGTGTAGCGAAGCACGCGGCGGGCATCGCGGCGGCGCACGCTCGCCTCGATCAAATCGACTAGTTCTATGTTGGCGAGAGATGGGAGTCGATCATATCACACTCCATTGCGACGGTGACTACGTCTGTGTTGCGCGATTTCTAAATAAGACTGACAGAAGATTCCGCCTCGGACATAGCTTCATCGAGAATTGCCGCTGCGTGCGCCGCCGCGATAAACGCCGCGTGGGACGCGTCGGTGCCATCCGCGGGCTCGGCCGCAAAAAACGCCCTAATTCAAACAAACGCGTCTAAAATCGCTTCTCCGTAAACGCACTCATACGACGCCATATATTTGAATTCAGTGCGGGCCGCGCCGCTCAACGCAACGCGCGACGCCCCGCGTCTCCGTAAATGAGGCCTTAGTGCCACAGCTTGGGCGGCGACTTCAGGTGAAGTATCCATAGATTATTGATAGAACCTCACCTTAATGTTAAGAATAAGTAATGTTTGTTGCAAAACCAAAGATATCAATCACTTTTTCAAGAATTAAATCCAAGTAAACCAATAAAACCAAGTTTTCTTAGTATTCGATTGTTTGATATCAACAAACAGGCTCCAAATTGTCTTTTGTTTCTTTAAATTCTGTGTTCGAAATTCAAAAAAAGACTGTACAATAAAATGCTGGTTGATTTTTAGCAATAGAACTGTATTTCCAGAATAGGTTTAAATATTAGTACAAGAGCACAAAATGTTCATGGCGCACAGAGACAAGCTTTTTCTTACAATGTTGCCAGTATATAAAAAACAAGTAATTAATAAAATTAAAAATGTTGCTAATGCAATAAAAACCTGTATGTTTGGATTATTCTCAAACATAGTTGGGCCGGGGCCATGTCATGACAAATGCTGTACTACATATATAATCAAGAAAAGTTAAATTTGAATAAAATTGTGTTTGAATATTTAATTTATTGGCAACAGACATAGTTTTCTTAAAGATCTAACATAAGTTTTATTATTTGGCAGTTCAATTTCTGCCACTCTGACCATGTCAATGGAGCAGTATTATCACTGCGAAGAATAACTAGGTCTCCTTCTTTTAAATTAGGATTGATATGGTGCCATTTTGGCCTGCTTTGAAGCTGTGTAAGATAATCCCTGGACCAAACTTTCCAAAAATCTTGTTTAATTTTACATAAAACATTCCAAAATTTTAAATTATTAATAGAATGATTAGACAAATCACTTTCAGGATAACTCATCATAGAGGTTCCTATGAGGAAATGGCCAGGCGTTAAATAACAAAAGTTGGAAATATCTGAGCTCATGGGAAGGAGAGGTCTTGAATTTAGCACGGCTTCAATTTCTTTGATAACAGTATACAAACCTTCAAAAGTTAAGACTTTCCTACAATTCTCTTAAAATTGTATTTAAAACTTTTAACCCCTGCCTCCCATAAGCCTCCAAACTCCGGAGAGTAACTAGGAATGAACTTAAACTTAATTAAATTAGGAGTACAATAACTGCTTATAGAATCTATATGAAGTTTTGATTTGAACAATTCATATAGTTTATTTAACTCATTTGCAGCACCCTTAAATGTCTTTGCATTGTCACAGAAAATTTTCTGTGGCATTCCTCTACGAGCAATGAAGCGTTTGAGGCATGCTAAAAAGGCTTCAGTTGTGAGGTCACTGACCAGCTCCATGTGAATTGCCTTGGTGGCAAAACACACAAAAAGTGCCACATAACTTTTGTGATTAATGGTTTCCTGATTCTCGAGGATTTAACATTAAATGGTCCACAGAAATCTACCCCAGCCACAGTGAATGGCCTAGCGGCCGTAATGCGTTCTTGAGGGAGAGATCCCATAAGCTGCTTTGCAGCTGCAGCCTTTAAACGGAAACACTTGACACACCTGTTTAACACCTTCTTGACTTCACGTATGCCACTGATAAGCCAAAATTGTTGTGAAACTCAACACTAATTTAGCTCCTGCATGCAACAAACGCAGGTGTTCATTACGAACAAGTATTGAAGTGACAAGATTTAGGAATTATTGCAGGGTGCTTTTTATCATATGGCATGTCAATGGCACATTGAAGACGTCTACCAACTCTAAGCACACCAAACTGATCCAGAAAAGGATGTAAACCTGATAATCCTGATTTGATGGGTAAGTTATTTTTAAGACACTCTATTTCTTTGTAGAAGTGTTTTCCTTGAACACTACGAATAATCACCAATAAAGCATCACAAATCTTCTGCGGTGTCAAAGAACCATACATTTTATTAATGTTCTTGGAACAATTTTTACTAAATCGCAATATATAGGCAACAATTCGCTGAAGCCGATTAAAATCTGATATCTTTTCAATTAAGTTACTCAAAACTGGCTCACCTTTTTTAGAAGAAGGTTCACTAACTTTAAAAATAGAATTTGCTATAATTGTTTCAGCAAAATTAGGAATGGGGAACTCAACATTGCTTACTGAGTGTTCAAAGTCCTTACTTAACAATTCCTTAGGACCATGCCACCAAAGCACATTTGATTTTAATTTATGTGGGTCACAACCTCTTGATAGTAAATCAGCAGGATTATTAGCCGTGCTGACATAAGACCACCGAAAGTTTGAAATTAATGTTTTTATTTGATTTACCCTGTTAGCCACATAAGGGTTTGACTTTAAGTTTTTAGAGTTAATCCATGCCAGTGTATTCTGAGAATCACTGTATAAGTAAACTGTGAGACTAGGGAATTTACATTTTAAAATATTGTACACCCTACTCGAAATTTGCGAAAGAAGCAAAGCACTATTTAATTCCAGTCTTGGAATTGTTAATTTTTTCTTTAATGGGGGCAACACGGGACTTAGAGCACAATAAATTAACAAAGACTGAACCATCAGTTTTAACATTTCTTAGATAAAGACAGCTTCCAAATGCTTTCATAGATGCATCAGCATATCCTACCAATTCTATGATATCCGCATGACATGAACTTACACATCTTGGCACAGTAATTGTATTCATTAAAGCTAAGTTTTTTATAAATTTATCCCAAACATTGAGTTGCTCTTGGGGCAATATTTTGTCCCAGTCTAAATTCATAGACCATAAAGTTTGCATAAAAATCTTTGCTACAACTATAATAGGGCCTATGAGACCTAACGGGTCAAACATTTTGCCAATGAAACTCAGAATAGACCGTTTGGTCTTGGTATCATCATTGTTAATCATTGGACAGTTAAAAGTAAAGGTATCATTTAAAACATTGCATTTTAATCCCAATGTCTTTATAATATTATTTTTGTTAATATCTAAATTTTCAAAACATTTATGCTCATTGGGGAGATCGTTAATAGCCTCAGGGTAATTTGAACACCATTTATGAAGCGTGAAGCTGCCTTTATTCAACAGAGCAATAAGTTCATGTTTCAGTTGATTAAGATCTTGAATGCTATTAGAACCACAAATGACATCATCACAATAAGTGTTCAACAACATGGCTTGAGCAGCAAGCGGGAATTCAGTTTGATATCTTTGAGCCAGCTCTATCAGACAACGAGTAGCCAAGAAGGTGGAAGACTTCAAACCGTATGTGACAGTCTGGAGTTGCAAACAGCTAATGGGTTTGCATGGATCATCACGCCATAAAATATTTTGAAGACAGGTTTGACTTGGGTTAATCAGAATTCCACGAAACATCTTTTTTATGTCACAGGTGAGCGTGTATAAGTATGTTCTCCTTAGGAGGAGAATATCAAAAAGTTCGCTCTGAACAACTTGACCATTCAACAGTACATCATTCAGTGATACCCCAGCTCTAGACTTCATGCTACCATCAAAGACCACACGGATCTTGGTGGTGAGACTCGCCTCATTTAGAACCGCATGGTGAGCTAAAAAATAAACAGTGCCATTTTGGACATCATAGCTGCCTATATCCACCGTTTTAGCATGCCCCAGTGCTATATCCTCCTCAATAAAGCCTTTATATTTTTCTAAATATTCAGGGTTGTGTTTAAAACGTTTCTCCAGTGATAGGAATCTTTGAAGAGCCACTGAGAATGAATCCCCTAGCTGCAACTCTTCCATTTTTGAAACTAAGGGCATATCAACACAAAACTTGTCATTTTCAAGTTTAACAGACTGTTGAAAACATTTTTCTGATTTTTTAAATTGATCACAGGCCTTTGTAGTAGACTGGGGAATCATCTCAGTGAGCCAAAACTGTTCCATTACAAGTTCTAATTTGTTACTATCACAAACAGCCAAGTTTGAAACTAAATTACTTTTATGATCATCCACAGTTTGCTTCCCACCAATGGTATAACCAAATAAGGTATTCTGCAATAATAAACCATTAGGAATCTTAATTTGACCATTGATTAAAATATTAAAATAAATATCAGCACCTAAAAGCATGGATATTTCTGTTGGCACATTAAATTCACTATCTGATAATTGAATGTGTTTGGGAATATTTATTTTTGAAATATCAAAATGACATTGAGGCAAAGGACAATGCCAGATCCTGCCCCACCTTCCATTAATTTACAAGAAATGTAAATTAACCAAAATTATGCAATGAAAATAGGACCCTTAGTTACTTAACTGCTATTCTGTTAAACTTGCGGATAAAAAGTTACTGATAAAAGGAATTTAAAAACCCAAGTCCTACTTCCTGTTTTTATCGCGACCATTGCGTTACTTAGTACGCACACACGCGGAACAAAACGAGTCATGTATTAAGAAAAAATGTCATCAATTAAAGTATTATGTACAGATTTTAATATGTATTTGGTTTAAATACATACAGTTAATGAAAATAATGTTTTTTTTAATATATTATATTATTATGAATGTATATTCTAATAACTATTTCGCATTTCAGCGTTAGTGATTAGGTGTAACGAAACGTCATTGACGCGCTGATAGTTATGTCAAAAAGTAATTCATTGACATTCGCCCTGTTCTGTTTGCATTGCTGTTTGTTGTTTACGCTCCTTAGTCTCTCTGTAATCATATTACTTTATATTATACGACGATTTTTGCTTTTGTACACGGACTCGATCTCGCCTACTCGCCGACTTTGTGCTACTTGCTACGGATCTTGTGGATCGCCCGGAGGACACGGTGGTCTGCCCGGCTTGCGCAGAGCACCGCCGCGTAATCACGGCGGCGATCGGCGGAGGTGATCTCTCGCGTCTCAATATACAGCACATGTTTAATAATTTCTACAATTGTAACTGCAATTAATCTAAACTTAAGGTACCTAACCTAAATGTAATAATTGTCCTTAGATTTAAACAGAAACCGCAAGTTCTAAAGGCCTTTAAACATGTTTTTAGTTATCACTAATAAAGCAGCAATAGGATGCTACATTTAGCATGCTTGTAAACCAACTTTTATTTGGTGGGTTAAAGCTCTATAGGGTTTCTGGCATTGTCCTTTGAAGTAATATAGTTTACAACATGGCATTTTATTTTTAATTGTACATTATTCACTGGAGAATTGATGGTAATATCAACATATTTGTTGATTTGGTTACAATTATTCCCTATGCCAATAATGTTGGCACGTTGGCTCTTATGCTTTAATTGCAATTTTTCCACAAGATGTGAGGTAATAAGCGAAACTTGACTACCAGAATCAAGTAAAGCTCTAACATACACATCGGAACCTTGATAGTCAATCAGCTTAACCTATATAGTGGGCAGTATAGTATTCATTGATGAATTAACAGAATGCAGTGATATAGAAGCCTGCGGGAAAGGACCACTGTCTTTATGCAGGAGCGTATTGTGCTCCTGCTTGCAAATTTTACAAGTAAATGAAAACTTACACTTACCAGTGTGAGTCTTTAAGCACATAGTACACAACTTTTTGTCATCTATGAATTTTATACGGTCTTCTATTGAAGCCATTTTAAATTTAGGGCATGAATGCAACAAATGTGCCATACCACAAAAAGAACAAGAACTAGAATTTTTAGTGACAACATTGCTCACTTTTTGTACTGCATTCTTCTTATTGTCAGAATTACAGCTATCTTCGAAGGCTATAGCGCGCTTCTCTAAAAATGAAATGAACTCTTCCATAGTTGGAAGTGTATCTATATTCCTATCAAGCTGATAGGCACGATTGGTATATAAATCTAATTTTTTAGATAAGATTGAAATTAAAAGCATATCCCATTGATTAACACAGGCTGCTGCAAGTTTTTAAGTGCATACAATTGTTGTTGCACTTGTGATATAAAAGACCTTATAGAGGCTGATGTACCTTTTTGCATAACAGGCAATTGCAATATAATGTTTATGTGATTAAATATTAATCTGGATTTATTGTCAAAGCGTTTTTTCAAAAGCTCAATGGCTTCTTTATAAGATTCATTTACAAGTGGCAGGTTAACAATAACAGCCAACGCCTCATCAGATAAAAATTTTCGCAAATAAAATAACTTTTGCACGTCTGAGAGTGTCTTGTTTCCATCAACAACAGCCATAAATAAATCAATAAATGGAGTATATTTTGTAAAATCCTTCCCATCCAATATTGGGACATCAATGTTAGGTAATTTTGAAGTTGAAACATTTGAGCATTGTTTTACCTCAGATGTACATACGCTTTTTAAAGCTGCATTTAACTTTGAGATGATTTCAAAATATTTATCCTCTAAGATAGCAACATTTTCTTTATCTTTTTCATCCAATGATAAAATATCTAGTTGTGTTCTCTCATAGTCTTTGAAAGTTGTGTTCAGCTTATCAATACGAGCTTGTATCATTTCGATAGACGCAGACGCAAGATTGATTGGATCATTAATAAAGTTCTCGATGCGTATAACAGTACCTTTTTGCTGTGCTCGGGCGAGACGCAGCTTTTTAAGCATTTCCTCAACCGCCGACATGGTAAATACGTTAGATTACGCACAAACACACTTTAATACGCACAAATACACTTTAATACGCACAAATACACTTCGCACTACTATGCCGTAAACACCGGGCGAACTTTGCAGGTTATGTTGATGTTTACAACCAAGTTGTAGTCTCGATGACAGCTCCGCAATACTGCCAACGTTATCGCGCGACGCCGACGTTTGCCGCTCCGAAGTCCGAATGTTATTTTTAATGGAAGGTAGTGTGAATGAAATGCAAAATTATAGATTTGCAATTTTATCACAAGAGATTAAGTCTTGAATCGAATTTGTCTCAGTAAAATAATCAGAAATCTTCGCGAATCTTCCTTTTCTTTGCTGAGAAATTATAGATTTCCCGCTGAAACTTGCTCGGCGACCACGAACGCTCAAGTTCGCAATGAGCTGCAAAATTATAGATTTGCAATCCACAACAATATGAATGTAATTCAGCGAAATATGCAGCAGTCCTCGCGATTCTTCCTTTACTTTGCTGAGAAATTATAGATTTCTGGCAAAGCTTTCCCGGCGAACAGGAACAATGGCTATGGCGCCAATTCCGTCCGACCACGCTAATACGAAAACGCGAACCACACACCGCACAACTTTTCACTGGTTTCGAAGGACCACAGCCAGCATGAACAATAAAATGCTGGTTGATTTTTAGCAATAGAACTGTATTTCCAGAATAGGTTTAAATATTAGTACAAGAGCACAAAATGTTCATGGCGCACAGAGACAAGCTTTTTCTTACAATGTTGCCTGTATATGAAAACAAGTAATTAATAAAATTAAAAATGTTGCTAATGCAATAAAAACCTGTGTTTGGATTATTCTCAAACAAAGACTATTGAATGAAATTGTGAATGTGCCAGGTTCAAAACTGCATAAAAACTTTTTGCTCGACCTAATATAAAATTTTAGCTAGGACCAAACGAAACTGAAAATACAAGGTGGGCCAATAGATGTGTCCAGAAGAGTAGTAAAAGCCCGAACGTGTGCTGCTATTAACGCTGAAGAGTCGTCAGTTACAATCTCGTGAGTAGTGAGGCAGTACGTACTTCGTTGTGCCATGTTTTCAACCAAGACAATACAGAATCCGTTGTGTGGTTATCAGTAATCAATTATCTGGAAGTTTGATCGTTCGGAAAAATGATCCAGTTGCATCTATAGTCATTGTGACATGAGGAATTTTCTCCATATACGCCTTGTAGTATTGGATTTGTTGTTCACAGCAATAGTACAGATGAAAGCTCGGTACCAAGGTGAACTTGCGAACGAAATTTTGGTATTTTGCCATCATTGACATCATGAGAATGCTTATGATTGGATCAGAGTCCAATCGATCACTTTGCCTCTTCTCATGTTTCAATTTCCTCAAAGCTTCCATCGTTGGTAGTATTGGGGAGTTATTGTTTATGTACAGTCGCCAGCACATCAACTTACCCCACTTTGGCCTTGAACGCGTTATGAGCAACTACAGCGAGAATCGTGCGAAAGAGACATATAGCTTTTGTCTGTTCTTACTAGTAATGTGTCGTGCTGCAGTGCGTACGTGAGAGTGTGTGCGTATGGTCGTCGTGGTGTGAATAAGATACTGTGCGATAAGAAATAGCGTAGCTATCCGAATCAAATACAGTGTCACAACAGGATGACAGTGGGGCGAGCGTATTTGCTGCAGCGCTTAAACAGTAGGTGTCGTCTCACCAAACTATAAAACATGCAGCGCTAGACCGCTTAAAACGTATAGTTTTCTCGCGACCAAAACGTCATAAGCGCCGGGAATTTCATGGCGCTTACACGTTTCATGCAAGACTAAATAAATGAGTTGTTGCCGGTCGGTAACATACCCCGCGTTCCGAATTGCGTCAAAAGCGATTATATCGCGAATCCGACCAAATTTAATAGTCACAAAATATAAGGACTATTGACTACTATTTGTGACGTTGCGCGTTGGTCGGATTCGCGATATAAGTAATCGCTTTTGACGCAATTCGGAAGGCCCCCGGCCTGGCGCAAAAACTGGTTTTGCGGCGTCGCGTCGTCGGTTCTGAACACTAAGTAATAATAGTTCTATGGTAGCAGGTTGAATAATTGAATCGAAAGGCCCAGCGCAATGCTTAAAATACCTATGAAAGTTTATAGTCAATGATCTTTTACTTAATCCTTAATTTTTACATATTTGTTGGAAAATTACTTAGAGTATTAAGTAGTAACTACGTAGGTAGTTACTACTTAATACTCTAAGTAATTTACCGTACTGCCTACCTGTTTAAATGTAATATGAGTAGTCATATTACATTTAAACAGGTAGGCAGTACGGTATACACCGTTCGTTACACAATAAATTAGCGAAATTTCACGCTCTCGATGAATATTGTTAAGTAGACAAGTAGGTAGGTAAGTAGGTATAATCTCATGTCAGAAAAACATTTCCTTTTTTATTAGGGTTCCGTACCCAAAGGGTAAAAACGTGACCCTATTATTAGGGTTCCGTACCCAAAGGGTAAAAACGAGACCTAAGACTTCGCTGTCTATCCGTCTGTCTGTCACCAGGCTGTATCTCAAGAACCGCGATAGCTAGACAGTTGAAATTTTCACAAATTATGTATTTCTGTTGCCGCTATAACAACAAATACTAAAAACAAAATAAAATAAATATTTAAGGGGGCTCCCTTAGAACAAACGCGATTTTTTTCCCTGTTTTGCTCGATATCAAAAAGGCAACAGGTAGGCACTTGAAAAATTCACAAAATACTCAGTTGTATTTTTACTTTAATAATAAAATTAAAATAAAATAAATATTAAAGGGGGGCTCCCATACAACAAACGTGTTTTTATAAGCGTTTTTGCCTTGTGGTACGGAACCCTTCGTATGCGAGTCCGACTCGCACTTGGCCTGTTTTTTATCGTAATCAAAGTTCTAAAATAATGCATTATTTGCAAAGGTGTTTTTATAAACATGATATTAATCCTTATCCAAATAAACACGTTACTCATCACAAGTATTTAATTTTGAACAAAATTGCCCTTGACAAATTTGATTTCAATGAATATCTTAGGAAATATCATAGTTTTAAAACAACTCCGCAAGGCGGCCGGTCATGACCTGAAGACGCAGTGACTGCAGTCGAAAGGGCTGTGTGATCTAACCCCAGGGGCCCGATATCAAAATATCTTGGCGGGGTCTTTTGCAAAATGGACGGTGACGTTTTTTTAAGTAAATAAATATGCCGTCGGGGCCGACTGTATAACAGATACGGCGGTAGCTAACCCCCTGCTTTTGGCACTATAACTACACAACCGATCATCATGAAATTATGCATACCTACCAATCAGAAAAGGACATAGGATAGGTTCCTACAGGAACGCGTGTGAAACCGCGGGAAAAATATTAAAATAAAATGCGGAATAACAATCAAATCTTTTTATTTTTAAACATTAATAATTGAAAACATTATAACAACTACCTACTTTAAATTAAAATATACTTACAACAAAAGTTATAAAACCAAACTATACCATAGATTAAGATAATTTATTTGCGTAAAACGTGGTATACACAGGTGTTATTAAAGCATATGAGATCATACAGTTTTGCAATAAATGAAAAAAAAATGCACAAATAAACAAAATTGAATTTAAAAACATTATAATGTATGTTCAAAAAAATCCTTAATATTATAGAAATTATTTTCATTCAGCCATCTACCTATATAGTTTAGTTTTGAATAACCTACAATTTAATATTTTTATACATTAGGTAATTTATAATATACCTACAGTCCTACATGCTTCATACTTACATAAAAGTTTCTGTAACCATTACCTATGTCAATAAAGAATTTTTATTTTTAAAATGTCTGACACATCTCGCGGACCTTTCGAAGGCGTTATTATTATTAGGTATATAGATTAGAATTTTATTTGTAACAGATCACCAATGGCTGCCAAGCAAAATCAAATGCGGTAGCATTTGATTGCCAAACAAAAATAAGCTTTTACCTAGATTAGTATAATTTGACTGGGCTGTATAAGGTCCGGCACACACTGGAGGCACGGCACGACAAGGGATTTTTGTAATACTTACAGATGATTTCGAATCTAATTTTGTTAAATTAGATAACACAAACATTTCACACAACAAACTGATTAAAAACAAGTAAATAATATTTATTTTTACAAGCTTTTATTTTTATTGATATTTGTAACAGATTAATTATACAGTTACAACTACCAATGGCTGCTAAGAAAAATCAAATGCTGCCGCCAAACAAAAGTAAGCTTTTAAGGCCAGGACTCTCAAAATTGACCTATTTTTGATTCAACATTAAACAATCAAATATTCTTTGTTTCAATCTGAAAAAAATATATGTTGCAGTTCAATTAACACTCTTGATTATTCTACGGTTCAAAACACGATATTTACAACTTCACTCGATCATAAAAAATCGCAAACAAATCGAAAACAAGGAAGTTTTTGATCGTTTTTCAAGTTTTACTTGAAGTAGATCAAACTTTTACTCACAAAAAATATGTCAAAAAATAGGCAATGATGTATAGAAGAAAATTCTACGGGTAATTTTTCTCAAAACAGAATTGTATTGTTTTAACAAGATATAATATAACAAGGCGGCCCGCGCTCATCGCTTCAGTAGCCTGCCAGGCGTCACCGAGGTAGGACCTGTGTCGCTTTTCCTGGCTCGCTGCGTTCCCCCGCTAATCGATCGAAATATACGTTCACAGACTGAAATATAATGCAGTATTGTTATTTACCGTGTTTGTGTATTCGTTTTAAAAATCAGTCTGTAAATATTGTTGTAGGTTCTAGTATTAATAATTAAACTAGATATTAGTTTATGTTGTTGAGGGGCCCGTGGCTAAATAATAACAGCCGCACAGGTTAAGCTACGCTTGCCGCGGTTGGTCTGTGGATGGGTGACCATCTTTACATACCGAGACCCCTCCGTGCCTCGGAAAGCACGTTAAGCCGTTGGTCCCGGCTGTCATTTGTGGGTCTTTGACAGTCGTTACGGGTAGTCAGAAGCCCGAAAGTCTGGCAACCAGTCTTACCAAGGGGTATCGTATTACCCAGTAACTGGGTTGTGGAGGTCAGATAGGCATTCGCTCCATGTAAAATACTGGTATTCAGCTGCATCCGGTTAGACTGGAAGCCGACCCCAACATAGTTGGGAAAAGGCTAGGCAGATGATGATTAGTTTATGTTGTAGTAGGTATATTATATAGTGATAATTAAGATTAAATTATGGGGAATAAAAACAGAAGGAAGAAAAAATGTCCAGCATTGAACTGCGGGAGCTTAAAAAAAATAAAGTAAGTTTGATTATTATTTTTCTACGTATTTATGACTAGGTACTTACCTATTTGTAAAAGTCGACGGGACAGAACAATATTGTAGTTGTTTATGTAATTAGGTACCTACTTGCTTTCGTCACAGTACTAGCAGTAGCAGGTAGGTACAGACGCCAGCACATCAAGATATCAGAAACTGTAAAATTATTCCAATCAACTTTGAACCTTATGCTTTAGCGTTAAAGTTGAAAATCTATTAAAGAAATTTGACAGATTGTAGTAGCTTAATGTGCTGGCGTACCATAAATTTACAATAAAATTAAGTATAGTAATATCAAAGTAAATATAAACTATGTAGTTGATATTTTAGTTTTTAATATTTCAGTTTATAGACAAAACAGTAGCACAACTACAACAAAGATAATTTTTGCTAATAAAACTTTTTATCTTTGCAGTTCATCGATACCAAGATCTAAAGGCGTATTTAAAAAAAAAACCGGGCAAGAGCGAGTCGGACTCGCGTACCGAGGGTTCCGTAACATCCGGGTTTATGCGTAAGGTTTATGTTTATGAAATTAAATGTTTTTTTATATTTTTATATTTGAGTTGATTGAATGAAAGGTAAATTGCGGTTTACGATTTATGACGTATTAAAAAAAAAAATACTTAGTAGATCTCGTCAAACCAATTTTCGGTGGAACTTAACATCATATATTTTTTTAGTTTTATCATTTTCTTATTTTATAAATTACAGGGGGGGGGGGGGACATTTTACCACTTTGGAAGTGTCTCTCGCGCAAACTATTCAGTTTAGAAAAAAATATATTAGAAACCTCAATATCATTTTTGAAGACCTATCCATAGATACACGTATGAGTTTGATGAAAAAAAAAATTGAGTTTCAGTTCTAAGTATGGGGATCCCCCAAAATTTATGGTTTTTTTTTCTATTTTTGTGTGAAAATCTTAATGCGGTTCACAGAATACATCTACTTACCAAGTTTAAACAGTATAGTTCTTATAGTTTCGGAAAAAAGTGGCTATGACATACGACAACGGAACCCTAAAAATGCACAGGCGAACAGTAACTACATAATCTACAACTCGATTTTTTTAGTTAGAGAATGGGATTTAGAATGACGACCGACGCGACGGCAGTATTTGCTTCTCGCTCAGGCGCAATAGCTACTACTACGTGAGCGACAGACATGTACACACTATTATCTATACAGTATTGTGACTCGGCCCTCTTCTAGAAATAATTACAGACCTACAGCCGCGCGTAAACACGCAATAGGGCTGCCCGCCTACAGTATTTTAATTTCATCAACCTGCCAGCTTCATTCTAGTTTTGTGATTGTATAGGTAAAATATTATATTTTTTATTTAAAAATATGAAATTCGTTGTGAATGAAATAGGAAGAGTTCAAAAACAATACATATTTTTGTTTTTTTTTTATTAGTAGATTTAATTTAAAAAAAAACTTATTGACGAATTCAAGCAACCAAAAACAGCACAATATAGTCTATAATTGCTCTTTACCATATTATTAAGTAAGTACTTGTATTAATTATTTCAATGAATATTTGTCACAAATAGCACGCTTACTGCTTACAAAACGATCACACCGTCCGGCGTCCGTTCATCACTGCGGAGCATTCGAGACTGTTTGTTTACCGAGTGTAAACCGGACTCTAGGCGCGTAGGTATAACTCGCGTTCCGACCGTTTGTATGAAGATAGTATACTGTATAGATAATATTACCGTGCCTACTGTATCTATTCTATAAATTATAATAATAATGCAAGGTTGTTGATGTTGTTGATAGTAGAGTGTACGTAGTTATGCATGCTGTATCGACACATTGTGCTTGTAACACCGTCTCGCTTTGTGTGACCCACACTGAACACCATTCACGGTAGAGTCGCAGGATGTTATGTCTAGCCCCGGCGACAATAGAGATAAGGACCTAATATTAAGAACAAAGCAGAACTGTGTATACTGTATTCGATTTAGATTAAGCTTTGGCAGTCTACATTAAACCGTCTTCACGACTGGACTCATTTGTTTCTTTTAAAAAACCTTCGGCAGTGCCTCCGGTAGTTAACTGGCGCAGCCGGTAGGATATCCGCTGTCTAAACGCTGTGTTCGAACACACAAAAATAGGTGTCGCGCGCGGCTCGCGGGTATCCTCGAACCAAAGAAATAAGTTATAACTCATCTGGCGCCGAAGGTTCCTGTCCACGGCACGAGCAGCTCTACGGGTAGGCATGGGATCGAGCAGACTGTAAGTAGACCTTTTTACTGTCCTGTCCCGTCCTTGTTATTTCCTGTGTTGCTCCTGTAGGACTTAATCGCGTAACTTTTGAACTAACATCGTTGAAAGTTATTTGACTTCTGCACAAAAATTGGCAGTCTATTTTTAAGTTGTAGTATTAGGACTTAATTGCGTAACTTTTAAACTCACATCGTTGAAAGTTATTTGACTTCTGCACGAAGATTGGCAGGCCTAGTTTTAAGCTATAAGTATTTTATATTAGTTATAACTGTTTAAGTATATTAATTTGATTAAATTGTTCACAAATTGGTTAATAAAAATGCAGAATCAAATTGGAGAAGCTTTCCAAATGATCCCTAAAGATATTTTAAGTTTAGTTCCCAAGTTTGATGGTGACAAAAATATTTTAAACTTGTTTATAAAGAAAAGTGAATATATTTTAAGAAACTTTAACGGCCCCAATAATGCTGTTCAATCAACTTATAATTTCCACGCTATCACAAGTAGATTGTGTGGTAGAGCAGCGGCTTTATTAAGTGAAAGGGAGGATATAATTACATGGGACCAGCTAAAATCTATTTTCATTCAACATTTCGGTGACCCCAGATCAGAGGACTGTGTGGCTATTGAGCTAGAAAATTTAAAAATTAAACCTAATGAAACCTATTTGGAATTCTGTAACCGAATCCAACAAATACGCAGCACTCTGTTCTCCAAGGTCAATTTGCTTGCTAGTGAAGAAATAAAAGCTGCAAAAATGGTCATTTACAATAACTTGGCTCATAACGTGTTTTTATATAATCTGTCAGAGGATTTAATTAGAATTGTAAGACTCAGAAACTGTACAAGCTTGGAAAGTGCGCTCAGTGTCGTCATGGAAGAGGTCAATTTTAAATTCCAATATAACGCAAAAAATAAACATAATACAAAATCAGCCCCGCATCCTTCAACTACTAATAATAACTTCCCAGGTTTTAAATTCCAGCCTCCAATAAAACCTAATGCTCCAGTTTTAAATAATTTCGGTTATCCGGCTAACCAAAACTACAAATTTGGAGTTTCACCCCAAAATAATTTTAGGTCTGGTTTCAATAACAGTAACTACAGATTTGGTGTACCAAACCAAACTTACTTCAAACCGGATATGCAACAGCCTCAAGGTTATAAATCGGTGTACATTTCAGGTCATTCGCAGAACCAGAACAATTCTAAATTTGGTATTGTACCTCAACAAGGATTTAGACCTCAATTTAATAATGCACAGGGTAGACCCAACTTTAATCCACCAAACCAACAATTTAAATTCGGCATACCGCCACAACATCAGCCACAACGTAACTTACCCCAGTCACAAGACACTGATGTTTCTATGCAAACTGCCCGTCCCCTTAGAAACAACATGATTACAAATAACCCTGATCATGACAATTCGTTTTACACGTATAATATTAATAATAATGAAACGCACATAGTCCAAGACCAGGATTTCCAGCCTGATTACGTAGACTATCAAAATAATTTACAATTTACTGAAATTTACAACCACACCGCCTATAACAATAGTTCCTACTCAGAAAATGAGGAGCCTGTTTCCAACGAGCCTATAAACCAAGAAGAATACGTAAATTTTCCTTTAACAGCCTCGGAAAACGATCACCCGAAGTAATAAATTTAAATTGCAATAGCATAAACCGATTACCACACATCTATATTCCGGAAATTGATGCCCGCCTAATGATTGACACCGGAAGTACAAGAAGTTTTATTAGTCCAGGAAAAGTCGAGCAATACTTTTCTGCCTACAAATATAACGAACCATTTGAAGTGATTAGTACACATGCACGTAGCTCACACGACCAAGTTATATATATACCCTTACTGAAAACCTTCAAAACTTGCCTTAAACACAAGTTCTATGTTTACGATGTCGATAGCCGATACGACGGATTAATTGGTTCTGATCTCTTAAAAATTTTAGATGCAACAATAGATATGAAGACTCAAATTCTACGAACACGAGATACAGAAATACCCATAGTATACAGCCTCACATGTGAAATCACTTTAGACCCCCGAACCGAAACGCTAGTAAAAGTACCAACTGACCTTGATAATGGTGACGCAATCATTGACTTTAAAAATTTCGGTAATGACGTACGTATGCCCAGCGCTATAGTTACATGCATAAATAGTTTTGCGACAACCGTTATTCAAAATGCTTCACAAAATAGCGTGACTATTACATTTACCAAACCACTGACTACAACCAAACTTAATGACATTAATACCTGTAAAATAAACGTAACATCAGATAAGTTACTGAATAACTATGAAATTGACGAATTACTGAAACGTAACTTAGCAAAATTACGATTAGATCACACTAACTCGGAGGAACGCCAAGCTATAGAAAAACTTTGTTTTGAATATAGAGATATATTTTACTGCGAACAGCTTCCCCTAACATTCTCAAACCAAGTAAAGCACCGAATCCGGACTACAAACGAAGAGCCTATTTTTATTAGACCTTACCGACATCCACCGTTACAAAACGCTGAAATACAAAAACAAGTCGACAAATTATTACAAGATAATGTGATTCAAGAGTCATTTTCGCCATGGAGTGCCCCCGTGCACCTAGTCCCAAAGAAAGTGGACGCCTCGGGAGAGCATAAATTCAGAATGGTTATAGACTATCGACGTTTAAATGACATAACAACTGACGACAAGTACCCCTTACCGAACATAAATGACTTATTTGACAAGCTAGGAAAGTCAACTTACTTTAGCACCTTGGACCTCGCTAGTGGATATTATCAGATTGAAGTAGACCAACAAGACAGGCCTAAAACCGCCTTTACAACCCCATCAGGACATTTTGAGTTTTGCCGCATGCCGTTTGGGCTAAAAACCGCACCTGCAACCTTCCAACGCGCAATGGATAACGTGCTGAGAGGCTTGCAAGGTATCCATTGCCTCGTCTATTTGGATGACATAATAATATATTCAAATAGTTTACAGGAACATATTGAGAAGTTAAGAATTACATTTGATCGCCTTAGACAAAACAACCTAAAAGTGACACTTGACAAATGTGAGTTTCTGAGAAAGGAGGTACTTTATCTGGGACACAAGATTACTAGACATGGCCTAGAACCTAACGATGACAAAATTAGAGCAGTACTTAACTTCCCACTTCCCCGTACATCCACAGAAATAAAAAGTTTCCTTGGCCTGGTTGGCTATTATCGAAAATTTATAAAGGATTTTTCTAAAGTCACACAACCCCTTACTTCGTGCCTGAAAAAGAGAAATAAAATAGAAATTACTCAACCATATATCGACGCTTTCCAAAGATGTAAAGAACTACTTATCAACGCTCCTATACTACAATTTCCCGATTTTTCAAAGCCCTTTATTCTAACTACAGATGCGTCAAATTACGCCGTGGGTGCCGTCCTTTCACAAGGAGTTGTTGGAAACGAAAAACCCATTGCATACGCCAGCCGGACATTAAACGATGCGGAAACACGTTATAGTACTATAGAGAAGGAATTGCTAGCCATAGTGTGGGCAGCAAAACACTTCCGTCCATACTTGTACGGACGCAAATTCATAGTATATACAGATCACCGACCATTAGCGTGGCTTAATTCAATCAAAGAGCCGAATAGTAAGCTAACTAGGTGGAAACTGAGGTTAGCTGAATTCGATTTCGATATAATATACAAGAAAGGTAGCCAAAATAGCAATGCAGATGCCCTATCTCGTATAAAATTAAATATACTTACCAATGAAGATAATAACACATCCTTACAAGGTAATGTAGGTGATACTGAAAGACCTGACAGTCCAATAGCAATATCAGACTCTTCAGAAACGTTGACCGCCCCATCACCTTCAGACATTAACTCATCTTATCCTGTCCGATCATCTTCATCTAGCACCCTCACAGCAGGTTCATTACCTGAAACAATGCACTCAGCACAAGATATCGATACAGACGGCATCCCTATCCTAGATGAAGCTGTAGACACGAAGCCCCATCAAGTTCTTGTTTTTACCTGGAACAGAAATCAATTATCAGTAAAAGATATATCACGTGATAAACAAAAAATTTATGAGATACACTTACCTGTAGATAATCCCGACCTAATAAAACAATTTCTTCTAGAATACATAAAACCTAAAATAAAATATTTCTTTTATTTTGAGGATCAAATACACCGTAATCAGTTTACAGACGCTGTTATTAAACTATTTAAAAAGAATACTGTTAAAATTTACGAATGTACGAAAAGAATTATTTACGTGGAGGATGAAGACGAACAGCGTTCCGTCGTACTTACCTACCATCACGGTAAAACTAGCCATCGCGGCATTAAAGAAACTCTCATGAAAATAAAGCGAAACTATTTCTGGAGAAATATGGACGTAACTATTGCTACAGTAATTAACTCATGTGAAACCTGTAAAAAACTAAAATATGACCGTAAACCATTGAAACCAGTGTTACAATTAACACAAACACAAACAAAACCCTTTGCTGAAATATTCATAGACATTTTCTCAATAGAAGGCAAATACTTTTTGACGATAATAGACGCTTTTAGTAAATTAGGACAGGCTTTCATGCTTTCAAACCGATCTACCCCTGAAGTAGTCCGTGCATTAATTAAATTTTTCTCGTTCTACGGCGTACCAAACCGAATAAATGCCGATCCCGGAACTGAATTTAACAACACCTTGCTTAAAGAAACACTACAATTTTATAAAATCGATCTTCACATAGGTACGGCACATAACCCCAATTCTATGGGTTTAATAGAGCGTTTCCACTCAACCATCTTAGAAATATATCGTATCGCAAAATATGAGCGTCGAATTACTGATGCTGCCGACGTAATGACTTACGCAGTTATGTCCTACAACCAAACTATACATTCCACGATAGGTCTTACACCCTTCGAAGTTGTCTTTGGACACACTGATTCGAATAGCACCTTTGCAGTTAACTTTAATAAACAATATACGCAGCAATTAGTAAACGATCATATGAAGCGAACTAAATATCTCTATCAATACTTAACAGATAAAATAATAGCAAACAAGCAAAAGGTTAAAGAAAACCGCGGTGGTGAAACATCATTCGATATACAAGAAGGAGACACTGTATTCATAAAAGGAGTGAACATTAGACGAAGTAAAGACAAACCTCGTTTCCAAAAAGCACAAGTATCGGGTGAAATCGTTAGGAACATTTGTCCTGTCAGAATAAATAATCGTGACACAAAAGTGACACTTAAGGACATTAAACGACCTCCGCAGGTTCCTCCTCGTGCTCCTGGCCCTGACCATCAGGATACACACCCTTCAATTTCAAGGGATCGATAAGAATCCTGGTGTATTGATGCTGAAGCAAGGTCAAGTTAGCCTAAGTTATAATAAGTGGACTATTATTAAGGTTTTAGATTTAAGTTTGACTCATGAGGACTTAGAATTTAATATTAAAAGATACTTTATGAACAGTAGCATTAAAACAAAATTTAAGCAGTTAGCCCCATCGATGAGAATCAAATGTGGAATTCTAAATCCTCTAGGATCTATTTTTAAGATTATTTACCGGTATCCTAGACAATGACGACGATACAATAAACGTGTATACCTACAAAGTTATGTATAAAATAGTTAAGCTGGAACAGTGTATTGAAATAAAAGCATAATCGAAAGGAAGTCAAATAACGTTCATTTTAGAAATACCTATAATTGAAGATGAAATATATATTTTTACCCACTACAGAGCAATCCTAATACCTATTACAGATCATTTTAACCAGACCACAATCAATATTCCCAAACACCCCTACCTCTAAGTAAAAGGGTCCGAAGTAGTCTCGCTCTCCCAGGCTTGCAAAGAACTCCACGAGGCGAAGTTCCTGTGCTGCAAGGACGAGTCCCAGCTGCCAATGGAAGATACCTGAATAACCGCATTAATGAGATTCTCTCATAACACGAGCTCCAGCAATCCTGTACCAGTTGAAATTCACACTCTCAAGAGCATACTATCAGAAATCTGCAATAGCGAGATAATGAAAGAAAAATAAAAGGTACTTATTCTCACCTTGGATGTCAAAATCTAATCATACTGCCACAAGTACCTAATACTAGCACTACGAAATGACCAATTGTCAATCTCCCTTTGTAACAGTCATCGAGCCACGCCTACAACGAAAGACTATTACAACTTGGACACTAGTGATTAAATAAATCTGCAACACCTAAGCAGCTTATTAAAGATTAGTAAAAGTGAGTGAAAAGTTCATAAATGTGAAAAGTGTTAGCGTCGGCACTCTAGTGTTATATATAGTTATAGTTAAGTATTAGTGTATACATAGCTCGTAAGTTCATAGCTCGTAAGAAGCTCGGAAGAGCCATAAAATATTGTTTGTGACGAAATAATCGGAGTAACAATAATCGTCCCTCCGATAATTTCGAACTTATGGGGGGAAGAGTTATGCATGCTGTATCGACACATTGTGCTTGTAACACCGTCTCGCTTTGTGTGACCCACACTGAACACCATTCACGGTAGAGTCGCAGGATGTTATGTCTAGCCCCGGCGACAATAGAGATAAGGACCTAATATTAAGAACAAAGCAGAACTGTGTATACTGTATTCGATTTAGATTAAGCTTTGGCAGTCTACATTAAACCGTCTTCACGACTGGACTCATTTGTTTCTTTTAAAAAACCTTCGGCAGTGCCTCCGGTAGTTAACTACGTAGATATTTGTTACCTCCTGATTTAACGACTGACTTACTACTCGACTTACCGATCGACTTACCGACTGACTTACCGACTTACTGACTGACTTCCTGCGGGAAATTGAATTACGCGGGTAAAACAGCGGGGCAAGCTCGTCTAAAATAATTTCGATGTTTCACATCTGCCAGGCCTCTCACGATGGCTCAATTTATAGATGATCTTTTTATTATAATATACATTACATAGGTACCTACCTAATTACTTATAAAACTTAGTAATAGGATAAGCTTGCGAATGCTTCGGAGTGGCGCCTTCCAACTGAACTGAAACCGAAAAAACCACGCCACGGCCAAAGTCGATCAAAAGTCAGTCATGTTGACTGTTTTCTTTGACTATCGCGGTATTGTACACTCGGAATTCATACCGGAAGGTCAAACGTTAAATAAAATATATTATTTGAGCGATATGCGGCTTTTGAGAGAGTAAATTCGAAAAAAAGGCCAGATTTGTGGAAAGAAAATTGTTGGATCTTGCACCACGATATTGCGCCTTCGCACAAGGCCATCACTGTGAACGAATTTTAGCGAACAAAGGAGAATTCGCGGCGTAAACTAAGCTCAATTCCGGAAAAAGCGTTTAAAAAATGTTTCGTTGGTGTAAGTGTGTCGTTTCTGAAGGATCATACTTTGAAGGGGATAAAATAAATTTGGATGAATACCTAATTAACATTTTGTGTATTATTTGATCTCGGTACGTCTTTGACAGAGCAGTATTTTAGTATTTCTTATTTCTAATAAAGAATTTATTATCCTGTGCATTGTATTGTAATGAGTTTTATCAGAATTTATTTAGTCCAAAGTATATAACTAATAATAAATAACTAGCTTATGCCCGCGACTTCGTACGCGTGGACTATAAATTAGTTATTAAACATACCCTATGTGATGGATGAAAACCAAAGCTACAGAATATCGAAACTTCCATCAAAATCCCTTCAGTAGTTTATTATCAGACAAAAATTCGACAAAACGGATCATTCATAAGGGTAGTGCGGAAGCGATATAACAGTCATGAAAGAAAAGATTAGGTAGCAATTAAATAACTGCGCACCGGACTGCGGACTCGCGCAACGAGGGTTCCGTACCATCATATGTTTTTAAATTTTCATCGACGAGGCCTATATTCATCAGAGAATTGTGCACTGCGGTGTATAATATTGCAGTTTTATGTCAGCGTCATCTCTTGACCGATTGTGAAACTAATATAACTTTTATTGATGATTTCTGAACAAGTGTGCTATTTAGAGACTTCGTTTTATTTTTCCTGTAATCTTTACATAAACTTCTATCACATAAAATAATTTCAAATTTTTCTGTTTGCAAACTTCGGAGATAAGGGCGGGAAAGGTTTTTTTTTGCATTTTACATCAAAAGTCGAAAACAATGCGGCCCAAAAAAACGAATAAATGTTTGAGAATGTGCAAACTGTTTTCTTTCATATGATACCCCACGTGCTCTAGTAGCCCCACTTCGAATTCTTCAGACTTCCTTTCAGGCCCTGTTGCAAAAAACGTACATATATTTTTATTTCTTTCTTATTTGCAAAATAGTTGAGCAAACGTCATCTAAAACTATTCCAAATTTCAAGTTGATGCATTAATAGTTCTTGACATGTCCAGCTGTGACAGACAGACAGACAGACAGACAGACAGACAGACAGACTGAGTCTCACCATAAGGGTTCCGTTTTACCATTTTGGTACGGAACCCTAAAAAGAAAATTTTTGGTAGGTAATAAAATTAATTATGTTGCTATATTTATATTTCCCTAAAAACTAAACACCAGAAATATTTTAACATAAATTTTATACATAATATTAAAAAAATATAATATTTACAATCACAAAACTAGAAAGAAACTAAAGTACGATGATGAAATTAAAATTCTGTAGGCGTAAAATATTTCAAGAATAGGGCCGAGTCACAATACTGTTAGATGAAATTACCGTGGCAGCAGCGGGGTCAGCGAGTTCATTCGAATTGCGCGTTCGCGGAACTTGCCACGCGCGGAGGGAGGTAACGCTAAATGCCTACTGCGCTCGAATATCCTGGCCTTAAAATCCCTTGTCATGCCATGCCGCCAGTGGGCGACGGCCCTATCTTAAATTGTCACTAACAATAGTAAAGAAAAATTCTCAAGAATATAACAGTAGTGCGAAAATAAATAATTCAATTTACAGTATTAATTATCACGATATTACAAGAATGATCCATACTAATATTATAAATGCGAAAGAACTTTGTGTGTTATGCCTTCGCGGCCCAGCCGGTGGGCAATTGTGATGAAAAATATGGAGATAGTTTGAAGCCTGGGGAAGGACATGCGAGGAATATAGTTTATTATAACACAACATCAACGAACGACATGTCTGGCGTCTTTTCCAAATCGAGCAATGGAAGAATAAGCGTTTGAGAAACAGTGGTTGGAACCTTTATTTTAATAAGTAAATAAAATAATTACGTTATGGATTATAGCGCTCATTGCTATTGCGCCATAATATTTTTCTTCCGTCCATATCCGAACGAAAGCTTTTTCATCCACAAAAATGACGATATTGTTTGCCCAGTCAAAATTATAAAACTCTAGGCAAAAACTTACTCTTGCCTCCTTATTATTTTTTTTTTTTTTATTTGTGAAAACAAACAATCGTACATTGTATATTATATCTAGAAATACTATATGCTATAAGTAAATGTACAATCCACTATGTTTCCACATGTTACTAATTTATGATACAGTTTTGGTTTTAAATAAGATCAATATATAACAACAATACAATTTTTTCGTTATCCTAAAACCCAATAGTTAATACATACTTAATTAATACATGCGTAATAATACAATAATTAAAAATTTTGAACAAGGAGGTTAATAATTTGTTTTTTAAATTTTTGTTTAGACAGGGCAAATACATCAATATCGTTAAAATTATCATTGTAGGCTTGAACCAATCTCCGGAGCGGCGCTCTCTCTCCTGCATTTGTACGACAGGGAGTTGTAGCAAACAGTGGATAAGAGCGCGCCCCTCGCCTCATTACTGTCCTAGGTACAATATAGCAAATTTTACTTATCAATTCAGAGCAATCAAACTTACTATGTACAAGTCCATGGAGCATCATTCCTTGGAGCAACAAGCGTCTAGAGCGTAATGTTAATAGTCTAAACCTATTCAATGCGTTTTTATAAGATAAACGTTCGATGCGACATTTGTACTGCATTGTACTAAGGAACTTACGCTGAACTCTCTCTATTGCAGTTTCGTATTTAATATAATAGGGATCCCAGATCATACAAGCATATTCAACTTGTGGGCGAACTAGAGAATTAAATAAATAAAGATATGTGGTTGGTCGTTTAAAATCTGACGCGGTTCTCATAACAAGATTATACATTCTAAAAGCCTTACAAGTAATTTTATCTATATGTAAATTTAAGTGAAGTTTACAATCAAGAATAACGCCCAAATCACAGATATAGGATTCTTTAAATAGACTATTGTGACAAAGTGAGTAATCGTAGGTTATTACATTTTTATTTTTAGTAAAATTTATGTATTTACACTTAGGGATGCTTAGTTTTAATTTATTTTCAATACAATAATCAGATAATCTATTCAAATCTTCCTGCAAAAGGCTGCTATCAACAGAGTTTTTTATTGTTCTAAATACCTTAAGATCATCAGCGTATAATAAGAAATTACTATTTTGAATACAGTTACAAATATCGTTTATATATAAAATGAACATCAATGGGCCCAGAATAGATCCCTGGGGAACGCCTGAAGTCGCCAGAAATGAGTCTGATTTGTATCCATTGCTCACTACAGTCTGATTGCGATTGCTGATATAAGAACAGAACCAACGCAGTAAGTTACCTCTGATGCCATTAAAGGCTATTTTATTTAATAAGATTGAATGGTCCACCCTATCGAAAGCCTTTTTAAAATCTGTATAAACAGCGTCGGTCTGATATCCTGCATCCATGTTATTGAACAAGTGATCTGTAAAGATCATTAAGTTAGTCACTGTAGACCTATTTTTAACGAAACCGTGTTGCTCAGGTATTATATTGTGCCGCAAAAATGGATAAATGGCCTGATGAACGAGTTTTTCAAATAGTTTTGCAAGAGTACAAAGTATCGATATAGGTCTATAGTTTTCAATGTTTTGTCTAGATCCACTTTTATGAACTGGTATTATATTTGCTTTCTTCCACGTAGACGGAAATGTACCACTTTGAATGCACTTGTTAAATAACATGGAAAGAGGCATACAAATTGTTTCAGCTGTCTTCTTTAGAAAATGAACCTTAGAAGATTCAAATAACCCCATTTGAATCTTCTTAGCAGGGCGGCGGCATCTCAATCCGGCGGCGTCTCCTGACTGTGTCCATTGATATCTAAAACAAAGAAAATGTTGTCATTTTCAATACTTACATAGGATTCTTTGTTATGAGAAATTGTAGGGGCTAACTTAACTAATCTGCATTCGCGATTAATTTGCCAAAAATCGTAAACAAAAATGACTTTACAGAAAAATAACTTTAAATCGTACACAAGAAAGTTCAGTTTACGCTACAACTTTAACTTTTTCAATAGTGCTAGTCACTCTGAAATCAACTTAATTGCCATTACAAAAAAGTTGATATTTGTTTAACTTGAAATAGTATTAATTTGAAAGAAGTTTGAATAAACTTTAAATGAGTATGGAACGGTTAAAAAATATTCTTCCAAATATAAACAAACATACACAAATAATCTGTCGAATTGAGAACTTCCACCTTTGTTGAGGTGGGTTGTAAAATATGGTTGTAAAGGACTGAAGATATTTTTATCTAATAGAGTAATATAATAAGTGATACAACCACTGAGTTTGACTATTTTTATTACGAATGGAATTATCCTACTTAAAAAGCGTAGGTATTTCTACATCAGATAGTGTTGCAGTCCCATTTTATAAACTAGATCTGAAGATATCTAAGATATCTAATAGCTATGAAATACTTATACGAAAGTTGAATAACTAAAGGAAGAACTAGAAAAAGGATATAATAAAACAAAAAAGTCTGTTTAGTCAAAATTATTCTTCAACTATAAATTAATAATTATTTTTTGACGGATAAAAAACCTGATTAAACACCAAATTACCTGAATCTTAAAACGCAAGAAAATAAAAGAAATGAAATACAAAAATTAAGGAGTCCCTACAAAAAGCATAAAATAAAAAATTTAATTAAAATTTTAAAAAACCCCCGACACAAAAAAATTATAAAATTAAATGTAAGTAATTGGAAAAGGATCAAATAATTTAAAAACCCCCAACTTAAAGAATCTAGGTAACGAGTCTAAAACAGATAAATTCATTTGGAAGTCGGGGGACCGTTCTGTGGAACACCTTCTCTATGCTAACAGGTCCCCCGACTGCCAAATGAATTTATCTGTTTTAGTCTCGTTACCTAGATTCTTTAAGTAGGGGTTTTTTTTAATTATTTGATCCTTTTCCAATTACTTACATTTAATTTTATTATTTTTTTTGTGACGGGGGTTTTTTAAATTTAATTTTTTAATCAATTTTGTTATTCACTTTTTAGGAAAACCATGTTTTATGTTAACTGTGATGATATAAGTTAATGTGATAGGTAAGTGTGATTACTAGTTACTCACGCTGTACGAAATTGAGGTTACTCCACATCGTCTCGTCTGCAGCCGCGTGGCTCTCGCGTAGAGCTGGCGGTTCTATGCTTCCGCTTTCTTCCCACTGCCGAAGCCAGAAATAAACTGTTTTTTTCTGGAACGAAACAAATACTTAGCTGTAGTTTATTTGCCCATTATTACTCATTTACTATAGGCAAAGTGTGCAGCAAGTGGACTGTATGGGGGTTTTTAATAGGCGCTGTGACCGGAGTCTCTGGCCCAGGACTGTGTGACTTTATACCTTTCCTGTAGCGGGTCGCTGGGGACTCCAAGAGAGGGTTCTCGTGTCGGGGAATTCAGACGTGGGGTTTAACACAATGAAAACTGCCAATCATTATTTACAATATGAGGCGGGGACTCAAAAACATAGCTTTTTCTACGGCCAGTCGGGCATAGTGACGACTAATATGATGAAATTTTCTGAAGTGTTTTGCACTGACCACCGCGCCTTCTTTTATAGGTTCGCGGAAAATAGCTGGCCAGTGATCCATAGCGTTTCCACAATTTTTCGTCGGCAAACTCGCGTCGAAGCTCATCTAATTCTATGATTGGACGCTTTGAGTCTCCGCCCCTTTTTATATTTATTTTCAACAAAATGTGTACACTTATTCACTAATCAGTTTTGAATTTATCTTATAATCATCAAGAAAGTTTTTACACAACAATTTGCGTCTGTTTTACCCGCGTGCGACAGTCGGGGTTCATACAGCAACGCATTTTTCCTTAACGGTGAATCTATAAATATAAGTCGCATACGCGAACCGGGAGCGGTCATTATAATTTTATCGTCGCAGCGATAACATCTATGTATTAACTGTTTTCACCGTATATCGGTGCTAAGATTAGGTGTCACATGCTTTATTTTCAGTCATTTATTAATCAAACAGGTAATTTAGGTAAATCTCTTAAACTAGTTATTCTTTAATCATACAGATAATTCATGTAAGTCTTATAACCAGTCATTCTTTATGGGTTCGCCCGCGCCTGTAGTGTTGTCGTGCACATTTCTCCCGCCGTCGCCGTCAGGCAACTCTGTGGGTAGCACGACAATTCGCTTCGTTGGTCTTCGGAGTACGTGTCCCTTTGTCATTATGTCTACGACACGCACCTCGCCGTCTGGGCCCGGCAACAGCTTCGTTACCCTGCCCTTGGGCCAAGTATTACGTGGGAGGTTAGGGTCGCAGACCACGACGATGTCTCCGACCTTGGGCGGGGTACCGCTGCCGTAGGGCTCCCGCCGGTTTTGAAGGAGTGGTAGGTACTCACGTACCCATCTTCGCCAGAAGACGTCCGCGAGTGCCTGGGCGCGTCGCCATTGTTGTCGTGCTGTGACGTCTGCTTCCGTGAAATTACCCGGTGGAGGTACATGTGAGTTAGGACCGATCAATATGTGATTAGGCGTCAAGGCTTCGGGCTCGTCTGGTGTCACGTTGACGTGTGTGAGTGGCCTGGAGTTCACTGTGTTCTCTACTTCCACTAGCAGCGTAGCGAGGGTTTCGTCTGATGGGTGTACTTCCTTCATCGTGACGTACAGTGCTTCCTTGACTGCCCTCACCATTCTCTCCCATGCTCCGCCCATGAATGACGACGCGGGGGGTATGTACCTCCAGCTTATGGACCGCGCATTGGACTCACTACCTAAAGCACTTAAGGCGCTTTCTCCTAGTTCCCTATCAGCCGCTTTGAAACAAGTAGCGTTGTCTCTCCATATTTCCTTAGGACAACCTCTCCTACCTATAAATCGCCTGAGAGCGGCGATAGCTGAATCGGCACTAAGTGAATTTGCTACCTCTATATGTATAGCTCTACAAGTTAGGCATGTAAATAAGGCTCCGTACCTTTTTTCTTTATGCCTACCTACAGTAACAGATATGGGACCGAAATAATCTAAACCAGTAAAAGTGAAAGGTCGTACATGATGAGCTAGACGGGGGTACGGTAAATTCCCTGTAGAGGGATTGGCTGGTCTTGCCTTCTTTATTCTACAATATAAACAGCCCTTTAAAACATTCTTTACTGACGGACGCAGTTTTGTAATCCAAACACGTTGCCTCAATTCATTTACCGTTATCTCGGTACCGCCATGATGTAAACTTTCATGCACGTGTGCTATGTATAGTTTCGTATACCTGTGCTTACCCTCTAGTACAATTGGGTTTTTTGTTTCTTCATCAACGTCTTGTGCCGCAACGATTCTCCCGCGCAAACGCAAAATACCTTCGTTATCTAGGTATGTACTTAATAGCGATAACGGGCTGTCGCCGGGCACCGGCGTTGTTTTGTTTTCTTTCATGGCGGTAATTTCTTTTATAAAACTCTCAGCTTGCGCGCCCTTGACCCATTGTTTCTCGGCGTGCAGGCTATAATTAGCAGGTATTGGTATGTAGTTAACTGTTTTTTCTATTGTTGTCTTTTGCGTAACTATTTTATTGGGTTTGCCTTTGTTTGTTTTTTCCCACGTTGGGTCCTTTAATACATTTTTCTTGGTACGCTTATATTCGACAGTGTGTTTGTTTGGTCTACACAGGTCAATGAACTGAAGTACTCGCGCTGTTGTTCTTATCAGTCGTGTCCATTTAGAAAAAACGTGTAATGTCTGGCAAATGATCGTTTATTTTAACTTTGTTAATAACATGACATTTAGTGCGTTCTTCACCTGTGTTTGTGGGGACAATGACCTTCTTGTTCGGCGGCCATTCGTCTCTGTTCTTTCTAAGGAACTCCGGACCGTTGAACCATCTATGCTCAGAGTTAAAGTGTTCTGGGGTGCCGCGTGTCGCGTCGTCCGCCACATTGAGTTTTGACGGTAGCCATCGCCATTCGTTTTTCTTTGTTAGTTCTTCAATTTCCGCGATGCGATGCGCTACGAAGGTCTTGAAAGTGCGTGGTTCGGCTTGTATCCAGGCTAGAGCGGTAGTTGAGTCGCTCCAGTAGGTCATGTCGTTTACCTCATAATCATGTTCTTGAGCGACCGTCCGGGCTAGTCGCGCTCCCAGTAGCGCGGCTTGCAATTCTAGCCTAGGTATCGATACCGGCTTGAGCGGTGCTACCCTGCTCTTGGCTGCCGCCAGGGTCACTTTTACGCTACCGTCTGACCTTTCCGTCCGCCAGTACACCGCCGCGGCGTAGGCTTCTTCGCTTGCGTCCACGAATGTATGTATTTCTCTGGCGGTGACGTCACCGTAATCGTAGCAACGTGGGATCAGTAGCGTTTCTATAGTACTTAGTGACTCCATCCATTCTTTCCATTTAGGTTGCAGCTCCTCGGGTAGTGGTTTGTCCCACTCCGTTTTATACTTCCATGTGTTTTGAAGTATCTTTTTAGCTGGTATTGTGACGGGTGATATAATTCCTAGTGGATCAAACACGGACATTATTATACTGAGTGCCTCCCGTTTGGTGGGTGGGCGTGCAATACAATAGGTGTTTTGTTTTTATTGATTTTGAATATAAAACAATCCTTTTTAGTATCCCATCGTATTCCTAAGGCTTTCTCGGTGTCGTCGCCGCCTAATACTTTTATGCCTTGTGAAGGCGCGAGGCTATTGCTCAACACATTTCTATTGTTTGATACCCATTCACATAAAACAAAGTTGGCTTTTTTGTGAATGTAATCTACTTGCGTTGTTATTTCCTTAGCTTCCTCTTCGCTGGCGAAACTCTGAAGATAGTCATCCATATAGTGATTGTTTACTATCGCTGACGCCGCGGCTGGGTACTTGTCGGCAAAGTCTCTAGCGTTGCGATCTTTTATGTACAGTGCTGTACATGGGGATGACGTCGCGCCAAAGATAACAGATGTCATGCGATATTAGTTTGGCGGTCCCTTTCGTTGGTCGCCGCGCCATAAAAATCTCAACGCATCACGGTCTTCTTCTCTTATCTTTATTCTCATGAACATTTCTTTAATGTCTGCTGACACAGCTATTTTATTTTGACGGAAACGCATTAAAATACCGGGTAACGATTTTAATAGATCAGGCCCCGATAGGAGTAGGTCGTTTAGGCATAGACCCGCTGTCTTTGCTGCTGCATCGTGTACGAGTCGTGGCGGCTTATGTGGCTTGGCTGGGTTGACCACTGGAAAGTGAGGTAGGTACCAGGTTTTATTAACTGTGGAGGTATCAGGTGCCTTTTCTGCGTAGCCTGAGTTGAATAGATTGTCAAGGCGTTCCACGTATTGGGTCTTGAGGTTTTCATCTTTGTCTAGACGCCTTTCTAGATTTTCTAGTCGTTTTAGGGCGCCTAGGTAGTTGTTAGGAATTTCAGGTACTTCTTGTTTCCACAATAGTCCGGTCTCAAAGCTGCCATCGGGTAATCGTCGACTCTTCTGTTCTAGGATGTCTAAGGCTCTCTGTTGTGGGTCGTCCTTAGGTATCCTAGGTTCTATGCCTAGTGATTCTAATTTGAAAAAGTTTCTCATGCTCTCTTCTATTGGTTCTAGATTTTCTTTGATTTTAATGTTGCCGCAAAATGTAGTTGTAACTTTATTTATAGAATACTGACATCCGTGCAACACCCATCCGAGTTTGGTGTATGATGCTACCGGTTGATCACGTGTACCTGTTCGCGTTTCCATAGCTACTAATAAATGCCAGTTGTCTTGGCCTATTAAAATCATTGGCCGCGCGTGTTCATAAACAAGAGTACTTTGAATATCGTTCAAATGTTTACAATTTCTTATATCTTCGGTGTGTACAGTTTGTGTCATAATTTCAAGCCTATCTATGGTGCGCGCTGCCTCTATCTTTTGTGGCTCACTATGGTGCTTGCCTTGTATGTGGAAGCTCACTGTTCGGCTTTGCTCATGCTTGACTTCCGTGCCTATGCCTTGTATCCACATAGGTTTGGCTGGCCCATCTGCACCTAGGACGTCTGCTACTGATGCATCTATTAAAGTTACTGTACTTCCATCATCTAATAAGGCATAAGTGTCTACACTTGTATGTGGTCCGCTCAATGTGACAGGTACTATTTTTAAATACGCGCCGCGGGAGTTCTGAGGCGATGTACTCGTTATTGTTTCTCGCGCTGACGTAACGGCTTCATGTGCGATAACAGGCGTCGGCGTCGGCGCTGCTACATTGTTGTGTGTCGCCTCCACTTTACGCTCTTTATGTAATAGTTTGTGATGTTTCATATTACATTCTTGTATGTCACAAGTAGGCGCTTTACACATAAACCTTCTATGCTTGTTTCGTAGACATTTAAAACACATGTTGGATTTTTTAGCTATTTCCCATCGCGCGTCTATGTCTAATTGTTTATACACACATCAAAAGTGTCTAGGGATCAACATATATTTTTGCAATAACTTTTCTCCTGATTGATATTAATTAAAATTTTCTTTAAGGATTCATCAAATAAAGTGTTTTAGTTTGTCACAGTAACGATAAACCAAGTCACCTTTGCATTAATAAAGAAATTTGCCATTTTCCTAATAAAGGGATTTTTGACATTTGAACCACTAACACAAAAGTTCGAAAAAAAAGACTGAAATAACAGTTTTCTTTAAAATTTTATTGGGTAACATAAACAATTAATAATCCGTGTTTCTACCGCGAACACTAACAACACAAGAACATCGGTTTGGCATACTCAAAATGAGTTCATCCAAATCACGCTGTGGAATGGCCGCCCATGTTCGTTGCAACAACAAAAAAAGGTCTTCTTGCGACTGGATACCCTCCATATTCGGCAGAGCTCTTCTCTGTAGCATATCCCATGCATGCTCAATCGGGTTCAAGTCTGGCGACTGAGCAGGCCAGGGCAGGACATTGATGTTAGCTGCGGCGAGAGTCTGTCTTACAACTCTTGCGGTGTGCGGTCGTGCATTATCATGCATTAACTGAAATAAGGGACCGATTTGCACTTGTAGAGGAACGATGACGTCTGATACAATCGTCTCAGCATACATTTGAGCGTTGAGGTTGCCTCTGATCCAAATCAACACAGTTCTTCCGCCGATCCAAATACCCGCCCATACCATGATGGTTCCACCACTATAAGGATGGACTTCCTGGCAGGATTTTAATCGCTGTTGGCGTCCAGGGGTTCTCCAGTGTCGTATACGTCTTGTATCCGGTCTCATACCAAAACGAGACTCATTAGAAAAGCACACGAAACGCCATTGTTCTTCTGCCCAATTTCTGTGTTCAAGAGCCCATTGATATCGAATCCTACGATTGTGCATTGCTATAGGTGGTACCCGTAGCGGTCTTCGGGAATGAAGGTTCACTTCATGCAAGCGGTTTCTGACTGTTTGGTCGCTAATTAAGTTCCCTGAAGAGTGATGAAGCCTCACGGCTAACATCATGGCGGTTATTGTTGGAGCTCTTCGAGTTAAGATTTGAATGTATCGGTCTTGTCTCCGTGTGGTGCAGCGATACCGTCCTCCATGGCGCTCAGCCACGGTACCAGTGCTTCGGTAACGTGTCCAAAGTCGACTGATAACACTCTGACTTGTATTCAGAGCTAAAGCCACAGTACGTTGCCGTGAACCAGCTTCTATCATTCCCACGGCTCTGAGCATTTCTTCCCTGCTTAAATGACGTCGCCGCTCCATAATAACGTTGGTTTTAATCAGTAGTAGGGAAACAGTAGCACTAATAATGTCTTCAATGCGTTGTATGTTTTTATAGGGAAAATATTGACAGCTGATTTTCATCTTTTACTCGAATTTGATTCACAGTTCCTGATTTAAATTATGAAATGCACCAAAAAGGATCCATATAAATTTATAAAATCATAAATTTATTACAAAGCATCTCAATCTCAAGAAATCCGCATAAAAATGCTTGATCCCTAGACACTTTTGATGTGTGTATTTATAGCAGTCTGGTAATTTATGGTCGCGTTGCTTGCACGCCGGGCATTGTTCGTTCGATGTTTCTCTGTTTACATTGAACGTGCGCTCTACTCGGCGCCGTTGTCGTGTACTGTTAGCGTCGTCATTGCCTCGTTCCGGCTGTGCGTACGCGCCACACTTATCAGCTTCCTCATTCAAGAACATAGATAAGCGTTTTAGCTCGGGAATATCTTCGGTTTTTCTATTCGCCGCGTAATCATACCATTTGTTTTTTAGTATCGGCGTTAGTTTTTCTACTATACAACGCGACATTTCGGGGCTATGTAAATATTGTATCTTTTTTAATGCTTCTACCGTACCCACGGTATTTGCTATACGGCTAGCGAATATACATATGTCCCTAGGGTTATCATTTAACTTAGGTAATGACTTTATCTTATCTAACTCGGCTATAATCAAGGCCTCGGGCCTACCGAAACGTCTTTCTAGAGCGTCTATAATGACTTGGGGGTCAGACTGACTGAACAATAGGCAACCTACAGCTTCTTTTGCGGCGCCTCTGAGGCTTATCCTAACTCTAGCAACATTTTCTACATAGGAAAAATACATTTGTGAGTCACAATACGCGGCCTTAAAAGCTATCCACTCACCGGGTTTTCCATCGAAGATTGGTAGCTGCTGGATGTACTTGGGGGGCTCTCTTGAACTGCGTGCGGCTTGTGCTAGGGCCGCGGCGAGCGTCCCCACGTCTATCACTTTATCACTCACTTCATTTTTATCACTCGCGATATTGCCCTCATTTCTTTTCGCACTCACTGTGTTATATCCACTTTGTTCTTGGCCGTCGTCCCGCAGCGGTTGAGCGCCTGTCGCGGCGCCGGTGTCCTTCGCTGCGTCCCTGCCGATCCTCCCGCCGGTCTCGTCGTGTGGCGGTGGTCGAGTCTCACCTCCGGGTGGCGGCGCCGGTCGCGCTAGCCACGTTCCAATCCTTACGGAGGCGAGGTCGTCCACCATGTCTTCGTCTTCCTCACTCGAGTCGGCTTCGGCTCTGACGCGCTGCAGTTGTATTTCTTGCAGCTCCCGCTCTGCCTGCGCTTGTTTCACCTTCATCTCTGCCAGCCGCTCTTTTGCCTCGAGCTCTGTGAGGCGTTTCTTTTTCGATACTGTAGAGCGGCGTGACTTGGTGTCGCCGGGCTTGAGCGTGCCATTTGAACTAGTGTTCTTGGTCTCACGCGTGTCTTCCGTCGTGGTCGTGGTCGTAGTCTGCGTGATGTCAGTGCTGGCAGTTTCTGTAGATCCGCTGCCCGTTTCCGTTTCAGCGACCGGGTTCGTGCCGGTGTTTGGTGCCGGCTTGCTTGTACCTGTTTCGGCGGTCGCTGACGGCTCTTGCTGGGCCTGTTCTCTCTTGGAGTCTCCGCTACAGCTGCGAGTCACCACCATCCTGCTAGATCTTGAGGATTCGGCTCTCGAAGGACCAGAATGTGCAGCAAGTGGACTGTATGGGGGTTTTTAATAGGCGCTGTGACCGGAGTCTCTGGCCCAGGACTGTGTGACTTTATACCTTTCCTGTAGCGGGTCGCTGGGGACTCCAAGAGAGGGTTCTCGTGTCGGGGAATTCAGACGTGGGGTTTAACACAATGAAAACTGCCAATCATTATTTACAATATGAGGCGGGGACTCAAAACCATAGCTTTTTCTACGGCCAGACGGGCATAGTGACGACTAATATGATGAAATTTTCTGAAGTGTTTTGCACTGACCACCGCGCCTTCTTTTATAGGTTCGCGGAAAATAGCTGGCCAGTGATCCATAGCGTTTCCACAATTTTTCGTCGGCAAACTCGCGTCGAAGCTCATCTAATTCTATGATTGGACGCTTTGAGTCTCCGCCCCTTTTTATATTTATTTTCAACAAAATGTGTACACTTATTCACTAATCAGTTTTGAATTTATCTTATAATCATCAAGAAAGTTTTTACACAACAATTTGCGTCTGTTTTACCCGCGTGCGACAGTCGGGGTTCATACAGCAACGCATTTTTCCTTAAGGCGAGGTTGTACCATTTTTAAGTTTTTTGGAGCTATGTATATCTAAATAATGTAAATATTCCGCAAAATAAAAATCATTTTAACAAAATTGAACATATGGTCAAGCGCTGTATAAAGACGGAAACGTAATTACTAATAATTGCCTCGATAAAAAAAAATCGCAAAGATGACACTAAATCGATTTTTCAAATGTACTTCTTAACAAAAAATTATATTACGAAACCATCTAAGTAATGTATCAAAAAATAGGTTTTAATATTTTCTAGCGCTGGGTAAGGTAGATTTTTATATAAGTGGCTATTTATTTTTGTAAGAACAAAAATCATAGGATATTGAGCAATTCGATTTCGAGCGGGCCGTTTAGTGCCGGCCGAGAGGTCTTCGAGGACGGACGCACGCCAATTTTTTCCGCGTTTGCGCTTTCCATTATTTAAGAAACATTACGCACAGTGTTGCCAACCCTACTGTTTTAACAGTAGATTTACTGTTTTCACCAAGACATCCCTGTTTTCTGTTTAAGTACCAATTTCTACAGTTTTCATTATAATTTACTGGAGATTTCGTCTACAACGATAAAACTCCAGTTAAAATACCTAGCTTCATGTTATGCATGTATGTATGCGAATAAATTTTTATCTATGTCTAACAAAACAGCAGTACACAACTTGAAAACTAAACTAAGAAATAAAATGTCAAAGGCAGAAAATATCGAAGACAGAGAGAAAAAGATATTGATAAATGATAATTATTTGTAAGAATATTTGCAAGAATTTATCAAAGAACAAAAGTTCATACAGGAAATTGACACCTCGGGCATTACGAAAATATCAACTCGAGAAATGGTAAGTAACTCATTATCAAATTATCAATACTATAGTAGCACTACAATTTTGCCTAGTAGTTTTATTTTATCAGATTACTTGCATACATACGTAATAATACTTTGTTGAGGAAGACTTTTCCGTTCTTTTGTTTTTTTTTGTTTTGTTGTGCGCGTAATTTTAATACTGTGATATCTTCTAAAGTATTCATTCTAATGACATGCTGTAAACTGCAGTTTTGATCTAAATTGAATGCTTAATTTTACTAACATATTTAATGAGATAAGGATTAATACAATGTATGTCAAAATTGCTTCGAAAGTCACTCATTATATTTTATTGATTTTAAAAAGATAAAAGTGGTTACTGTAAGTTATCCTTATAATATAGACATATACCATCGCGAACTTTTTTTGAGGGCATTATCAAGATATACAATTCTGTAGTACATTATTTTGATGTTCCTCGTATGGTTTAGCCAGCGTTAGCAATATAAGCGGCCGAGCGACGAGTTTTTTTGCGACTTCAATTACATTTATTATGATTTCCTATAGAAAATATATCTTTATCAGAATAAAAATAGCGTGTAGCACTCCTTAATAATGTAACTACCTATTGAAAAATTTTTTGTGAAAGAATTTTCTATCTCGGATCAGTAGTTTCAGAGATTACCCTATACATACAAAACTTACAATTTTATCTCTTTATAATATAAAAAATAAAAGCTTGTAAAAAAAAATACAATAATATTATATGTATAGGTAACATATTATTAGTGTAAATAAATGATTTTCTTTGACGGAAAAGCACGAAAATGTTACGACCATTGTTTAGACGCGACACTGTACAAAAAAGTACAGTAGGTTTGTTATTAAATTCGTTGAAATGATTATTTTCTTTGCTCAATAACTTCGAAATATTGCTAAACTTATATAACAATTATAAAATATACTTGTAAAATGTATAATTTAAACGATTTGAAATGCCACTATAATGTCAACATTTATTTTGCAGCGTTTCAATGAGAAAAAATATACTCAGGGGTGTTGTTCAGACTCTAGATAACCCTGATACTACTTTTCATAGTCATACGTAAGTACTTTCTTCAAAACATAAAACTTTAGTCATTACGTACTAACAATTATAAAAGTAATATTGATTGTACTCATGATTGTCATAAATATAATCATCATGACCATCTTAATCATGGAGATAATAGTGTTAAGTTATAAATTGAATATAGATTGCGATTCATGACTCATAATGTTTATAACACTGTTACAGAACAACCTTAAACACTATTAGTGAACCTCAAAGTACTGTAAGTCAAACAGAAATTAGTACAAGATAGAGACAAGATTTCAGAGAACTTTTTAACTGCCGATAATTCAGAAGTTGAAACAGCAAATAAGTAAGTCTTATGTGAATCTCTTCAGCAAATAATGAATCTTAAATGTTTTTATACCGATTGCCTAAATACATACGTTAACTTTGTTGATCAGTACTAGTACCGAGTACGATGTACAAAAACTAAAGTGATATCAGAGTAAAAAAAATATCGAAAATAAATTAATACACGTGATTATAGTAAGCTATCTCTTATACGTCGATTGCACACCAGAGGGGCAATTCTCGTAATTTTAAGAACGTTTACAGTCTGATCTCTGAAAAATTAATGCAATATAATTTCAGGGCCAACTCCATGTTACCGGGAGGCAATATTGCTTGTTTGGTATATGGTCAGGTAAAACAATACCCGTACATGTAATCAAGATAGTGAAAGATAGTAAATTTTGGGAAAAAAAAATGGGAAAAAAAATCTTATTAATTTTTATATGCAGTGTCTATTGCCTGAAATCATAGATCCCCGATATTAGAGGAATGGATATAAGAAAAATAAAAATGCGAGAAAACAAAGAAAATATTGCAACACCTGCTATTGTTTCCACTTCTGTATCACAAATAGTGAATTTTGAGAATGTGGCGTCTACTTCTGTGTCACAAACAGTTAATTTTAATAATTATTAAATACGTTTTATAACCGACTTCAAAAAAGGAGGAGGTTCTCAATTCGGATAGTTATATTTTTTATTGTATATTATTTTCATTTTCTTAATTTTTTCTGTTTATAACATAAAAATGAAGTTTGCTTAATTGATTTTGTTGTTTTTGTTGCTAACACTACATTATTGACAAGTTGTGAGTGAAGTTGTCCAGAACATATCTTCTCATCTGAAACGCATAGTATATGTATAGTGAAAGGAACGTCGTTCCATCCGGGTGTCCCGCGACACCTCTCGTTAAATTTTATTTTGAAAAAAGTCTGATTTGTGAGATTGTTTGACATGTTGTTGATGGTATGTGTATTTTAAATATAGGTAAAAACTTACCTTAGATTTTTTACATAGTGCGTTTCTTTGCCAAACTAACCTAATTTTTACTAACCGGAAACTGTCATGAGAATGTATCAAGCGTAGATGATAAGTTCCTACATACAAATTTTATTCATTAAAAATAAAATATAACATCAAAGTTGATCTACTGTGTTTGTCTGTTTCGTGGCGCGCATTCATTGCACAAAGGTTATTCGCGGTCACAACGTGTCACGTGGCGCGGTCCCGCTCAGCGCATCGTAGTTAAATACGCCGCGTTCAACTGGCGGGGGCTGAGGTAGTGTTTTCTATGCCTATCGGTCCGGGAAAACCTCGCCTTAACGGTGAATCTATAAATATAAGTCGCATACGCGAACCGGGAGCGGTCATTATAATTTTATCGTCGCAGCGATAACATCTATGTATTAACTGTTTTCACCGTATATCGGTGCTAAGATTAGGTGTCACATGCTTTATTTTCAGTCATTTATTAATCAAACAGGTAATTTAGGTAAATCTCTTAAACTAGTTATTCTTTAATCATACAGATAATTCATGTAAGTCTTATAACCTAGTCATTCTTTATGGGTTCGCCCGCGCCTGTAGTGTTGTCGTGCACACAAAGAGACCCTTGATTTTAAGCCATTTTTACATGTAATTTTCTCTTGGGTCTGACACTTAAAAGCCCTGTTTTTTATGTTCTTTATGCCTAGGCGATCGTTACAATTTCATTATATTAGTCTATGTAATCTTCTTTCGTATTAGGTGTCAACATTTATCCTATATCTATACAATAAAAACTTTCTAGAACATTAACTTACTAAAATCGAACTTTGGCATGTTTTCATTATAGGACATAATTCTTTCTATCTCTAGAACCCGTGGAACTATGTAAATCGGTTACATAGTTCAAACGCGAATATCAGTTTTAAACATAATCCTCTCATTTGACACTAAAATCACGCAAATATTCATATAAAGAAAGAATCACGTTTTCAAGTTACGTAATTATTCTGCCTATAATTTTTCTACACATTAAAATTCTCAAAAATTCCTGTTAGAAACTAATACGAAAACTAATAATTAAAACGATATTACTATTGTATCATTTTTACACTATTCTAACTTATTTAATATCATTCACTATTCGCACGCCCGGCGTTCGTTACAGAGCATAATTGCGTATAATAATATTTACTTTAAAATCCAATCACTACCTACTGGAATAACTTCTGTTTAGAATGTTCCATGAGTAAGGGCTGATTTTTCAATCGACATATTTTTTACTATTGGAATAAAATTGACATGTGACAGTTTTTGTTTGGAAGAATTGTCAAAAATTCAAAATTATTCCTCCGATAGTAATAAATTGGCTGGCTAAAAAATTTACTGACGTTGGAAAAATCAGCCCTAAATGAATCAAAAACAATAGTTCATCGAATTATGCTTACGGAGGTATAAGTAACTCTGAATTTAAGCTTTCACGAAACAGCGCGCACCCATTATGACAGAACACAAAGAAGATATACCTATCCACAAATATAGATCTATCCCTTCTATTAATTCGAAAATTCTATAGAAAAACACCATTGACACATTTTTAACAATACAACCTTTTTTTATTATTATTTAAAATTTATAACTACAAAAAATATTACTCACCGTTATGCCCGTCTGCCGGCAAATATCAATCACATCACATCCACTCAATCGAAGGGCTTATGATGCGCTCCCTTTCAATTTGCGTTAACTGAGGCGGCATTCTTGATTTTGATATTTAACTAAACTTTGATAAAAATAATTAAAACGCACAGTCAAAAATGTCTGCGGACTAGAACTCTCGCCGAGCACTCAACACGACTCCAAGTGACGTACTGAATAAATGTCAAACGAACGATGTGATGTGACATTCGTTTAACTTCGTGAAGGTTCGGGGAAACTCGGGAGCGGTGGCGGACGCGCAGGGCCGCGTGGGTGTGGCTTATTCCTAGTGAGACATGGTAATTGGCTGCCAATTATTAGTACGTGCAACCATTGGGCAATTTTTGAAACGTTGAAAACCACCAATCAGACCAAGGATACTTTCTTTCTAACACTATACGCCGCGTCGTAGTTATAGATATGTATACAGTTTACGTTGATGTGCGGCCGTCTGTACAACTGTTGCGGGTTTAAATTGCAATTTTTCCATTGCAATGGTGATTTCCAGAGTGGCTGACTTAGTAATTTAAAGGCCAATGTAAACTTTTAGAGGATAATAATGTTGTTATACAGGGTGTTTGGTGAAGATAAGACGAAGATGTCGCGCGTATGTACGCAATAGTGGAGGACAATTTGACCAAAATTTATAATTTGGTACTTATTAAAAAAAAGTTTATTTATTATTTCAAGTTCGAGGAGAGTCATAAGAGATAAGAGACTGCGTAAGAGTGAGATAACACTATCCACCTACTTAAAGAATTTTATTTATGTGAAAACTAGTGTTCTTACCGTAATATCGAATATCAGCCTGATGTGTCTCGATTACACATTTAGCGAATTACTGAAGTTATTAAAAGTTTTTTTTTGTATATTGCACACCGTTGGAAAGGGGACAAACTAGAGAACATTTTAAAAGAATTCGAAGATCCCGATCGCTTTAATTTTTTTTTTTTACAGCAATTTAAAGTTGAGTGTTAAGTGTATTTTTCCTTTTTTCAAAAACTTTGTGAGTTATTAAAAAGGAACTAGATGTTATTAGCAAATAATTTTGAATTTCATAGAACCATACAAGAGTAAACATAAGAATTAAAATGAAATTTGAAGGCTATACTCATAACTTTTTTTTAAATTTAAGCTTAAATGCAGAGTTATTCTATTTTTCTAATTAAAAATAAAAAGTCGTAATAAAAAAACCGGTGTAACAAGGAATGAGTTACTGGGCCTTAAGAGATAGCAAATGACCTCTCCTTTCGGCCAGTTCCATTTGGCAAACGATGCACCAAACACCCTGTATAGAAGTCAGTTTAATTAGCACCCAAATTTAATATGTATATGTATTCTGCTTCTTATAGTTGATTTTTAAGTGCCAATGTCTTCAAAATAATTATAAAATTCATACTCGTCAAAACTATTTTTGTTTATGCTGCAATCGATATTTTTTTAATTGGTATCTCTTGCTTTACGAATCTGTTAATTATACCTACGGATTACCTACTCTGTCTTTTCTTGCAACGCTAACGAATTTATCGGAATCACCCTACTTATTACTTTGAAAGTATCAACTTTCGTCTTTTACAAAAAATCCACCGACAAGGGTTTTTACTACTACCGATAATGGGTAATTGTCTTTTTCGGCGCCTACTTCCAAATCTTTTGTTTTGAAAATATTTGTTTGACCAACTGAGAACTGCCAGCAGTCACATAGGCAATAAAATGATTTTTTGTTACACGGGTTTCAAAGACCTGTCGGTTTGCCGTGCTGATAAAAGAACAAAGAGCATAGCTAAACAAAGGAACGCCTCTAGGTAATCTTCCTACACCCCATTCATTAACAAACAAAAGACATATTTTATCTATGTATTCCTACAAAATTATCCTCCAGTTTAAGTAGTCTAAGACATCGCTTTAGAATATAATAGATATACCTACAAGCGATTCGTCCGGGCTTCGTACGGTTGCAATTTTTTATTCAGACTAAAATAACGATGTAAATATCTAATAATGTTGTGATATAGCGAAACTAAAAAGTGCAATATGACGTCTGCACATTTGCACGTGCCCACCGATATCGCACCTCTGTAGGGCTCCCTCATATTTATTTGGTTTGCGCGAGTTACTCAATTTTGAGATATAAGTATCCTAATTCATCAAAACTAAATGAAGTAAACAGCATTTTGCTCTAAATTAAACAGTCAAGATGACTAACCTCATTTATATCGATAAGGATTTATATACTTTTTAGGAATTTGAATTAAAATGAAAGAATAATCAAGAAGTTAAAACTTTAACAAAGGAAGTCTTTTAATCAAATAGTTACAAAATACAAAGTTAATAATTAAGTGAACAATTGATAGGGAATTAATAGTAAAGCGCGCGCCGCCGGGTTCAGGGGGAATGAGCCCGTGGTCACAATGCGCGTCGTCTTATATGGACTCGATCACGTCATACTCCGGGCTGGCCGGAGGGGTATAGGTTGGGGATGCAGCTAACACGGCCTCTCCTGACGTGCCAGCGTCCTCGCAGGCCTCGCCAACCTTCGGAGCCTCTTCAGCGGGAGCTACCTCCAACTCGCCATTTCTGGGTGTTGCCGACGAGGTGCTCGGCTGTGGACTTACTTCATCCTCCTCGTCATCAGAACCTGCACGTTTAAAATCAAGAGTGAGCATCTAAATGTTAGATATGACAGCAGATGACTGATGATTGTTATAATGAGCTATTTCCTGGACTAATGAGATTATTCGAACAAATGCTAATCAGACATGAATTGTTTCTTAATACTCGTTTAGGTGAAGTCTAAATACACCTTGATAACGACCACTTACTTGCTGTAACACATTTGCCATTAGAACTCAAAACCTCTTTAAGGCCATCAATGAGCTCACTTGCCAAACGAACTCAAAACCTGTTAAGGTCATCAATGAGCTCTCTTGCCAGTATACCAACCAAAACCTTATGCTGCAGCAATGGGCTTACATGGTATACATAAATGGCAAAGCTTGTCCTCGGGATTTACACAGTACTTTGCCAGTCACGCCCCGAATGTCATAGAGACACGGGTACTTTCTGGGTCACGACTGTTACCCATTGGTAGGAGCAACGCTAAAGGCGTAGGCTAAAGTTCAGCTTCAGTAATCACTCGTTATTTTGGTGACTTTTCATGTCTCAAAAACACAAAAATCAAAGTCATTCAATTAAGTTCAGAAACGTAATCTTAGATCAAATATACTAAACAAACAAATGAATAGCTCAGTTCATAAGCTTAACAAAAGCTTAACACATGTGAGGTTTGTTTAGTTAATTCTGAAATATGAACAGCATGCTTCACAATAATTAACCAACTCAAGTTCACTTTGACGCTTGCCGCAGAGCTATAAGTGCCGCGCGCCCGTGCGTCGTCGTGTTACGCTATAAGTTGAGTTTCTTATAACAATTATAAGTCTGTTTAGCATAACTACAATCGTCTATCAGTGAACGATTTATTTTGTTAATGTCAATAAAGGGACAAAAATGTAACTGTGACAAAAGTGGATGGAAAAATCAACACATGAACAGTACTTTTTGTTTTACACTCGAACTTACATTCGAAGAATGCAGCACAGCACTCGGGCGTCCATTCATCATGCCATGGAAGCATATATTCGGCGGCAGCTTGTGTGGTTTTGCCATATGAGCCCGCCACTAACTGAAGCTCGTACCGACCATTCGGTAGGACTTTAGTGATACGATACGGTCCACACATACCACTGTCCAGCTTGGCAATTGATTGTGATCTTTTTATTACATAAGCCAAGCCATTCACTGCGAATGTTTTTGGTGCAGAACAATTTTTATTTAGACGTGCATCTTAAGCAGACTGATTTCACACTAGAAGGGTCTTAGCACGCTTTCTATGCAACTCGCACCATGCATCGCGATCTGGATTATCGCCCTGTGTAATTATATCCTTAACAAGAGCTTGTATAACTGGGGTGGTAGACTCTGTACCAAGTAGAAGATTGAGTGCCGAACATCGAGTGGTTTTTTGTTTTGTTACGTTTAGTACTACATAACTAATTGTAACTTCCAAAAGTTCCAAAGTATCTCCGACCAAGATTCACGTCTGTGATTCGTTTCGACAAGGCCGAGTAATTGACGCACTTGTTTAATTGTGTTTGGCGTCAGCGATTTAGTTAAGGCTTCTATTTTACGAGTGCTCGGCCTAACCTGACCATTGCTAATGGTTCTGCCAAGGTACTCCACCTCTGTTGTCAAGAAAAAGCATTTCCGCAGATTAATTGAAAAACCGGACTTTGTTAACGTTTCTAATACCGAATCGAGCAAGGTTAGTCCCTCTTCAACAGAATCACTTAACAATAAAACGTCATCTATGTAAACAAGTACTTTTCCCGATTCGATGAAGGACTTGAGGGTTTCGGAAATAATGCGTTGATACACTATGGGTGCATTCGCAAGTCCAAAGGGCATCTTGAGATATTCAAAGTGACCCTCCGGAGTCACAAAGGCAGTTTTATCAATAGAATCGTCACTAATTTTGATCTGATGGAACCCGGTTAACATATCAAGTGCTGTAAAATATTTACATTTACCCAACCTATCTATGTGGTCCTCTATAAGAGGCAATGGGTACCGTTCTTTTACTGTAACACTGTTTAAGCCGCGATAATCAACGACCATCCTATTGGTGCCGTCCTTCTTCTTCACCAGAAGAATTGGGCTTGCGTATGAAGATTCCGAATTGCGTATTACGCCTTTGTCCTTGAGATCTTTAACGATTTCGCGCACACACAACTTCTCGTCGTGAGACAATTTGTAAGGGCGATAATTAACAGGGGTCTCGGTTGTTACGCGAATTTTCATTTCACCAGTATTCACAGTGCTTGCGGCGGTACCGCTAAGAAAATATTCCGAATATTTATTTAAAACACTTCCGAGACGCTGTTTATCTTGACCCTGTAAGGGCGTATTAATAGATTCAAAAGTCTGTGAACTTGTAACCGTAATATTGTTTACATAAGCATGGTCGGCGTAGATACGCTGGCAATCGCCGGTACGAATGTACGAAATACCACTGCGATTCAAAACATCGGTACCTATTATCACGGGTGTACTCAAACAACCACCGGGTACTACATGGAAGTCTACTTCCAAGGTTAAATTGTCGAACTCGATAGGCAAAGTGACGTAGCTATCTGATCTTAACTCATGACCACCTATTCCGCGCAACATCTGAGCATTAGGGTTTCGGCGGCAAGAAAAATGTTTAAGAAGTTCGTTTGATATGAGGGATACAGACGAGCCGCTGTCAATTAAGACGTCCGTAGGTACACCACACAGCACTGCAGGTGTCACGTCACGGCTTGCCATATCTCCTTCAATTTCACGACAAAAATTGACATTGGATTTATTGCGCGATTCCGATCGCTGTTTAGCAAAACACTTTTCTTCCGTATGCCCCATTTTTTTACAAAAGTTGCACTTACAGTTTTTCATGTTCGGGAGGTTTGAATTAGCACTCTGACTATCGCTTGCGACTTTAGAACTCGAAATACTATCACTCATTTTAGAACGTTTGGGGCACGCGTTGCTCTTACTGATATGCCCAGGAGCGCCGCACGAAAAACACTTCACAGATTTTTTATCAAAGCTTTTTGTAGCACTACGGCTCCTATTACCCCTATTAGAATGAGCATCGACATTGTTTTTATTAATATTTGGACTGGTTTTACTAGGCATGACATAGATAGATAAAAATTCAACAATGGTTTCGGTAGTTAATTGTGCATTCATAGCTGCAGCACGAATCTGAGGATCCTTAATACCGCGCACAATGATTGCACACAAAAGTTCGCTACTTAGCCCTTTAATGATACGCAATCGCAACAAGGATTTGCGCGCGTATTCCGCGTATGTTGAATATTTATCGGACTCAGTGCACATGACGTCATACAGGACATTAGCGACATCGACGCGTCGTGGACAGAGTGATTTTAATTGTAATTTAAAACTAGACCAAGTACGATCGGTTTCGGTCCAATCGCGTAACCAAGAGTGAGATTCATCCTTCAGACACAAACCGATACGGGCCAGACTTTATTGTCCCATCGATTTTATGATTTAGCGCGATCAACTTCTTCACACCATGCAGTGACGTCATGAACATTAGGGTCAAAATCAGAGACGTAATAATGGTTTGATCTCACCGGGTTTAAGCTCCTTAGCGCATCGATAAGACGCTCTGCGACGTCCCCTGCAGCCGACGTTGAAGGCGAAGGCGGCAGCGACAGCGCCGGCGACGGCGCCAGTGGCGTCGGGACAGGTTGCGTGACAGCAGGAGGGCTGGCCGTACGCAAAGCCTTTTCATGTGGCTCGGGCACGGACGGGCTGGTCGTGCCGGTAATGGCAGGACGCGGCTGCTGCTCCACGCTCGATCGTGATTCTGAAATTGAATGCCGCTCCAAGGCAGAGACCCTATTAAGTATTGCGTCCAAGGTAATACTAAGATGAGTTAGGTCGGGCGGCGGTGGCGTGCACTCACGTTTACGTCTTTTTCTGGGGCCGGTATTACTCGACATTTTTAGTTTAATTTAGTGGGAAAACGAGAGTCGTATTCCGCTTCTGATTTTAGGAATTTGAATTAAAATGAAAGAATAATCAAGAAGTTAAAACTTTAACAAAGGAAGTCTTTTAATCAAATAGTTACAAAATACAAAGTTAATAATTAAGTGAACAATTGATAGGGAATTAATAGTAAAGCGCGCGCCGCCGGGTTCAGGGGGAATGAGCCCGTGGTCACAATGCGCGTCGTCTTATATGGACTCGATCACGTCATACTCCGGGCTGGCCGGAGGGGTATAGGTTGGGGATGCAGCTAACATACTATATTGGTGATAACAATTTGCAAATAAAGCATTATTTTAAACCAAATATGTTATTGTATCATAAAATTGATTAGGTACTGTGAGTCAACCATTAAGATAGACATAATATGCAATTGCGAATTTCTTTTGCAGATATTGATGAACTCTAAAAAACTGTAGAACATCACTTTGCTCTATTGTCAATAGTTCCTGCAACGTACATGATATTAGGTTTTTTTGTAAAATTTTTTCACCCTTGGCGTTACAATATCGACGTTTATATCACCCATGTTCATCAGTGATAATGTAGGATTCTAATGGTGAAATAATTTTTCAAATCGGTCTAGTAGTTTCGGAGCCTATTCATTTCAAACAAACGAACAATCAAATCTTTCCTCTTTATCATATTACTGTAGATATAGATGAGCTGAAATCAAGAAGTGTCAAGTACTCAGCAAGTTTTTTTTAAAGAATGTTTGGTGTCAAAGAGTCAATGTTTTGTAAACAGTAGTTTTTCCCGACAAAAATATTAATTATTAAAACATCTGTCAAATGTCGACCAGTATTGAAATAGGTACCCAAATATTATTATATTACAATACTTGGTTAGGTCAACTACATAGGTTGACTAAAATGGTAAGAGAGTATGTAGTATGAATTACTTACCTTGATAAGAAGTATTAATTAGTAATCAAATCCTGAGGCGTAATGAAGTCCAGATTGCAGCAGCAGAACGTTTTTCAAAGCCAAAGATAACAAATGTCCGAAACAGAGTGCAAATCGAAGTCCATAGGAATGCCAAAATAACAAATGTCCAAAACAGTGCACAAATCGAAGTCCATAGGAAAGCCAAAATTTAAAACACCAACAAGTACTACGTACGAATTACCTGTTTTGACAAATTTAGATCTAGGTTTTACAAAAAACTTCAGACCTCTGCGATGCTTTTTCAACGAGATATCGGTTATTACGTATTTTTTCACCGTTTCAATGGCGCGGCCATGGCGTTTTAGTCTTATAGCTCCTGAAATATAAACCTAGGATTTTTTGTTTTATTTTTACTAGTTTTGACAAATTCAAATCTGGGTTTTACAAAAAACTTCAGACGTCTGCGTTGCTTTTTCAGCGAAATATCGGCGAAAATGTGTTTTTCACCGTTTCAATGGCACGGCCATGGCGTATTAGTCTTACAGTTCCTAAAATATAAGCCCAGGATTTTTTTCTATATTTTTACAAATTTTTTACAAATTCAATCTGTTACTTACCAAAATTTCAGGTCTCTGCAATGCTTAGTTTTAAAGATCTCCGTGGCCGCGCGGTTCGGAGCGTTTCAATGGCGCGGCCACGTTCAAACCCTTATAACTTTTTAACCATAGCTTTGACAAATTTATGGTTTTGGGAGTCTACTTTTACAAATTTTTACAAAATCTTGGCATATTTTTTTTTAAAAAAAAACGTCATGGCCGCGCGGTCGAAACGGACACGTTTGAATCTTCGAATGGAACATCGATACAATTATAACCAGCCTGTCTTACTAAACGTAGTGCTACACATAAAGCCTCTACATCAGCTACTTGAATAAAAGAATTGGCATAGCTCCATCACCAAACAAGACTTTTATTCACACCATTCGAACATTCAGACCTTTCCTGCCGAACCCTATAAAGAAAACTGACCTAAGGTCGGAGATAGACAGGGTGAGAACCTTTCTCTTGCAAGAAAGGTTAAAGTCAGGACGAACGAACCGCGTATCTGACACTTCGATAAGTGCCGGGTAAATTTACAATTTATTTATTTATTTTAAAACACATACACTATCATCACAGGCTTACCTAATACAATAGTGCACGCACATTTTAATAACAACAAGGTATAAGATAGACTAACACAAGATACAAAATACAACAACAGATCAGATACAAAATCAGAAAAATATATGATATTTTTCAAGATAGATAGATAGTGTGTTGAAAACATATACAACCAATCTGATATGATAGAAAAATAATAATACAAAGACCACGCTTTAGGTAATGTAGTTGCCTTAACCAAGAGTAATCTTACAAAATGCGGCCCGTGTGAATTCACTCAGAGTACAGTTGAAGCAGTCAATCTGTTGCGATACCGCATTAAGTGTACGCAGCGCGCGCGTCAGCGGCGCGTGCTGCAGCAGGTTGGTGCGAGCGGGCGGTACCCACAGCAGCGGCGGCCGCCGCCCCACGTGCCCATCAGGTACACACAAACCAACTGTGTGTAGAACGCCTGGGTTGTGTATTTTACCACGCATAATCTTAAATAAGTAAGTGGCGAGAGCTACTTCCCTTCTTACTTCCAGTTTATTATAGCCTACCATGCCCAGCACAAATAGAGTAGGATACAACAGTGGATACCCTGGATACACACCATACTGCTTTAAGTACAGGAATCTCACAAATTTGTTCTGGATACGTTCTAACATTAGTTTGTACTTGGCTTCATGTGGCGACCAGACGACAGCATTGCATTCCAGATGACTTTTTACAAGCGCTTCGTACAACGCTCTCAGAGCACTGATGTTCGTGAACTGGTTTCCTAGCCGTAAGACCAATCCTAAATTGCGGTATGCTTTCTTACAAACATCAATAGAATGTTTACGGAAATTTAAATCAGTTGTAAAGCGCACGCCCAAATCCTTAACCTCTGAGACACGTTGCAGTCGGATTCCATCCATGCAATATTGATAATGACTAGGGTCGCGCGCGCGGGTAAATGATAGCACCGAACATTTGGCCACATTGAAATACAACTTATTGCGAAGACCCCACTCTACTACCTCATTAATATCCTGCTGCAGTATGTCATGATCAGTTTTCTGCTTTATTTTAAGAACCAGTTTCAAGTCGTCAGCGAATAACAATGGTGTGGATTTATTGACTACTCTCGGCAGGTCGTTAACTGTTAAAATGAAGAGAAAAGGCCCTACATTACTGCCCTGACTGACACCTGATCGCGTAAAATAGGGCTCAGAGAGCTGCCCACTGCAGTCGACGTACCGTAAAACGGGGTGAATAAGGACTCAGGGGTAAATAGGGTCCTCGACAGCCGGTGGAACTTCGTGGAGCATTTCCGACGTTTGGCCCCCAAACTGGAACGGGCCGGGGCCGCCTTCAAGCGGCTCTTGCCCAACCTGAGGGGGCCAAACGCCTCCTGCCGGAGGCTTTATGCGGGGGTCGTGCGGTCCATGGCCATATACGGGGCCCCGGTGTGGGCGCGTTCACTGCGGCGGCGAGCCGCCCACTACATGAACGCGCCCCAGAAGGTGGTAGCCATAAGGGCTATCCGGGGCTACCGCACGATCTCTGGTGAGGCGGCAAGCCTCCTTGCCGGACTGCCGCCATGGGATCTGGAGGCGATAGTCCTCGCGCGCCTGTATGAGTGGCGCGCGGAGGCACTACGCCGGGGGGAGGATCCGCTTCCGCGGCAAATCGCTGCGGAGCGGACGGATCTCCGGCGCGATCTCATGGCGGCATGGAAAGAGCGACTGTCGCAACCCAGCGCAGGGCACGCCGCGATAGCGGCGATAAGACCCCTCTTTGAGGAGTGGCTAGAGAGGCGCCACGGCGCCCTCACCTACCGCCTGACGCAGGTCCTCACCGGACACGGAAGTTTCGGGAGGTTACTGCACATCATCAGGCGGGAGGAAACGCCCGGGTGTCACCATTGTCAGGATCGCCCAGAGGACACGGTGGAGCACACGGTGGAGGTCTGCCCCGCTTGGGCGGAGCACCGCCGTGTCCTCGTAGAGGCGATTGGCAGCGACGGCGACCTCTCGCGTCTGGCCCTGGTGCAAGCCATGGTCCGGGGCGAGAGGGAGTGGGAGGCAGTCACCTCCTTCTGCGAAGCAGTCATGCTAGCGAAGGAGGTGGCGGAACGGCTCAGGGAGAGAGCCTCCCGTCCCAGCCGCCGCGGGAGACGCTCCGGGCGTCGGGAGCCGCGTGACGACTCCCGGCCACCGTAGGCGCGGGCCTGCGGGCGGAGAGTAATGGGTAGCTCACCGCCCGATCAGGACCAGGCCAGTGCCAGACGGCGCGTACGTGTTCCACGCGCGCCTCAAAGAGATGTCAGCATCGAGGAGCCCCCCCCTTAGGGCCGAAGCCTGCCGGGTCAGCGGGATTGTCCGAAAGGGTTACCGCTGGCCCGGAACATAAAGGGCTAAGGAAGGAACACGGGTGGGTTTTAGTCAGTAAGAGTCTGACACTCCCTTCCGCTCCACCCAGAGCGGGAGGAGTCATTTGACGATTTCCCATGCTCAAAAAAAAAAAAAAGGGGTAAATAGGGTCAAATCGAGGAATCTAGTTTCGAAGCCACAAAATAAAAAAACAAGAACTTCCAATTGCTACCTCTTTTTTCTTCTAAAAGTAGAAAACATTATCTTCTAACTGGCAACACCGAAGCGTTGTGAAGTTAGTAAAAGGTGTCAAAAATCTTCTTTCAAATAAGACTGTAGATGTGAGGTTGCGGTATTGTCCCTTAAGTTGACCGTTTTTGGAAATTCTGGTGTTTTTTTGACAACGTGTGGAGTTAGCCAACGATATAATATCTTTAAGAAGCTACACAAAAAGAGGTAAGTCTAGATTTTACATAGTTTTTGTTTGAAATCGTTTTCTTTAAAACCTCTGGGATTGTTTATTTTTTCGAGGTGAATAAATACGGTAACGGGGTGACAAGGGACGGCTAAAGTACAAATAGAGTCGCCTATACTTGGTAAATAGGGACATATGAAAGTTGATTAGGAACGGTAAAGTTTGAATAGGGTCAGGGCTGCTACAACATGAATTGAACATTTTATCGCATTGTTTTGCAGGATTTCACTTTTTATTAAAATAAGGCATTTTCATTTTATTTATTTTAAACTTATATACAAGCATGCGTACAAGGCGAACTAATGAGAAGTAATAAGAGATACATAGGTACGAACTTGTATGATTTAAAAAACAAGCCTACAAACAAATAATAAAAATACGTAGTGCGTTGAACTAACAATATATGGGTCTTCGTTGTTTTATGTATGTATTTTAATATTTTACATTTATAGGTTTCTATATTCTTTAAATTTCTTTACGCTTTTATTTTCAACTTATAAAAAACCTGGAGGTTCTAAATTCGACTGTATGTTTTTTGTTTGGTTTGTATGTGGCGCTATTACTCCGTCATTATCGTGAATTGATTTTGATGATTTTTTTTTTGTATGATAGGATATAACATCAGAGCAGGCCTCATAATAAATTTTATCAAAATTGGTTCATCATTTTTTTTAGAAAATTGACTAAAAAGATAAACATGTATGCACATTTTTACAGAGATTTTATAATACACACATCAAAAGTGTCTAGGGATCAACATATATTTTTGCAATAACTTTTCTCCTGATTGATATTAATTAAAATTTTCTTTAAGGATTCATCAAATAAAGTGTTTTCGTTTGTCACAGTAACGATAAACCAAGTCACCTTTGCATTAATAAAGAAATTTGCCATTTTCCTAATAAAGGGATTTTTGACATTTGAACCACTAACACAAAAGTTCGAAAAAAAGACTGAAATAACAGTTTTCTTTAAAATTTTATTGGGTAACTTAAACAATTAATAATCCGTGTTTCTACCGCGAACACTAACAACACAAGAACATCGGTTTGGCATACTCAAAATGAGTTCATCCAAATCACGCTGTGGAATGGCCGCCCATGTTCGTTGCAACAACAAAAAAAGGTCTTCTTGCGACTGGATACCCTCCATATTCGGCAGAGCTCTTCTCTGTAGCATATCCCATGCATGCTCAATCGGGTTCAAGTCTGGCGACTGAGCAGGCCAGGGCAGGACATTGATGTTAGCTGCGGCGAGAGTCTGTCTTACAACTCTTGCGGTGTGCGGTCGTGCATTATCATGCATTAACTGAAATAAGGGACCGATTTGCACTTGTAGAGGAACGATGACGTCTGATACAATCGTCTCAGCATAAATTTGAGCGTTGAGGTTGCCTCTGATCCAAATCAACTCAGTTCTTCCGCCGATCCAAATACCCGCCCATACCATGATGGTTCCACCACTATAAGGATGGACTTCCTAGCAGGATTTTAATCGCTGTTGGCGTCCAGGGGTTCTCCAGTGTCGTATACGTCTTGTATCCGGTCTCATACCAAAACGAGACTCATCAGAAAAGCACACGAAACGCCATTGTTCTTCTGCCCAATTTCTGTGTTCAAGAGCCCATTGATATCGAATCCTACGATTGTGCATTGCTATAGGTGGTACCCGTAGCGGTCTTCGGGAATGAAGGTTCACTTCATGCAAGCGGTTTCTGACTGTTTGGTCGCTAATTAAGTTCCCTGAAGAGTGATGAAGCCTCACGGCTAACATCATGGCGGTTATTGTTGGAGCTCTTCGAGTTAAGATTTGAATGTATCGGTCTTGTCTCCGTGTGGTGCAGCGATACCGTCCTCCATGGCGCTCAGCCACGGTACCAGTGCTTCGGTAACGTGTCCAAAGTCGACTGATAACACTCTGACTTGTATTCAGAGCTAAAGCCACAGTACGTTGCCGGGAACCAGCTTCTATCATTCCCACGGCTCTGAGCATTTCTTCCCTGCTTAAATGACGTCGCCGCTCCATAACAACGTTGGTTTTAATCAGTAGTAGGGAAACAGTAGCACTAATAATGTCTTCAATGCGTTGTATGTTTTTATAGGGAAAATATTGACAGCTGATTTTCATCTTTTACTCGAATTTGATTCACAGTTCCTGATTCAAATTATGAAATGCACCAAAAAGGATCCATATAAATTTATAAAATCATAAATTTATTACAAAGCCACATCTCAATCTCAAGAAATCCGCATAAAAATGCTTGATCCCTAGACACTTTTGATGTGTGTATTATAACGCTAAGTAGCTTTCTGCAAGATATCGAAGTCGATCGGTTTTAACGTTTTTAGCGTACAAAATTTTGTCTTATGTGATTGTTAAAAATGGGTATGTGGATACCTGATTTCTACAAAATAGATGGGTACTCACCTACTACAGTAAATAAATAGCGACGTAGGTACCTACCTAACCTTGATTGTTGTTATTTTCAGAAATGCCTCGTGTATATAAACCGGGTGGTACAAAACACTACAAAAAATATGATGAGTTGACTATGCAAGTTGCACTTAATGAATATAATAATTCAAATTTATCACTGGGAAATATTAGTGCAAAATATGATATTCCTAATTCGGTCTTACAAAGACATAACACCAGGTTTATGAAAAAGCCAGGAGGTCAACCAGTTTTAAGTGCAGAAGCCGAAGAATACATAGTCGAAAATCTTAATCATTGTGCTGAGTGGGGATACCCTTTATATACTTACGACCTGAGGGTATTTGTTAAAGGTTATTTAGATAGAGCTGGCATAACTGAGAAAAGATTTCGAGATAATTTACCTGGTCCAGATTTTGTGAAAAGTTTTATACAAAGAAACAAAAACAAAATTTCATTACGAATTAGCCAAAACATAAAAAGATGCCGAGCGTCCGTTTCACCGCAAATTATAGAAGAATATTTTATTGAATTGGAGAAATCCTTAGAAGGAGTGCCAATGTGTAACGTTGTTAACTATGACGAAACAAATTTAGCGGACGATCCCGGAAGAAGAAAAGTTATAACAACAAAAAGAGGCGCAAAATACCCGGAGAGAGTCTTAAACCATAGTAAAGCGTCTACATCAAATTATGATGGCAGCTGCTGGTGATGGAACTTTACTACCTTGTTATGTCGTCTACAAAGCTAAAAATGTATACGAATCTTGGGTTCAAAATGGGCCGAAAGGTTGCAGGTATAACTGTACTACTTCTGGGTGGTTCGACAGTATCACGTTTGAGGACTGGGTCCGTACTGTCGCGTTGCCATATTTCAATAACAAAGATGGAAAAAATATACTCATCGGAGATAATCTTTCATCCCATTTGTCTCTAGACTTGATTAATGAATGCAAAGAACAAAACGTGCATTTTATTTTTCTTCCTCCAAATTCGACACATCTAACGCAACCGCTGGATGTAGCTTTCTTTAGAGCAATAAAAGCTGCCTGGAGGTAGGGTTGCCAGGTCGCCAAACCCAATAGCCGGACAGACCAGCCAGTTTGGCCGGACATTTCGGTAGAAAAGCCGGACACCCTATATTATTGAGGATTTTGTCTCAGTATTAATAGGTACGACAAAAAAATTGTATGTAAAATCAAGCTTTTTTGATTATTATCATAAATCTTGTTAATTTCTAGTGAAATAATAAATAAAATCGAATGCCAAATCAGTCTTAGGTAGGTACTTTATTATTAATCAGTTAAATAGTCATCAGTCAAAATTAAATTCTAGATACTTAAACATTTATCAACATATTTAAATTCTTCTTAAATACTAATGAAAGGCACAAATAAGACTTTTTTAACTAAAAAAAAAATAATCAAAAACTTCTTCTCTTTAAGTTAAACAAAAAAACAAAAAAAACTTTTTCTCTTTGAGTTACACAATAAAAATAATTATTCATATTTTTGGTTTGCCGAAACCTGCTTTATGAGCTCAGTTTCTTTCAAAATGTAGTTGTAAAAATCCTTACATGTCAAATGTTTTAAATTAAATTCTACAATCAACATTTTGGCAACAGTGCCAACATGTAATCTGTTGCGTTCTTTCGTCCATTGCTGACCTATCAAGGAAAAAGCTCTTTCAACGTTTGCGTTATGTCCTGGGATAGCAAAGTAATACTGACAAATAGTTAGGAATTCTGAAAAGCAATCTTGAGTTATCATCGATTTAAAATAGGCTACCCATTTCTTATGTGCTAATAGCTTCTTGAAATCAACGTTCTCTTTGTTAATGTTCAGAAAACTTTTAAGATTTTGCAGTTGGTCAAAACATTTGCTATCGTCAATTTTGACGTTGTTTTGTGATAGGATACTTATAGTATCGGAAACTTGATTCCATTCAGGAACATCTTTTAAAGTCATACATGTGAAATGTTTTGTGTCTTTGTATAAGTTTTCAGTCCAAGATCGTAAATATTGTACTGCAATAATGTACATGTTTTTAATATCCTCTTTGAACGCAGTCACCTGTTCAGAATTTTCGTTGTTCTCTTTGAATTTACGCAAAATGGAAGTCACTTTCAATGGGCAAAAGTCTTGTTCAATTCTTGCATTTATGCTATTCATTATCTCAGAACAGTTTTCCAAAACCTCATTTACAGAAACATCAGCCTTCTCTGTATCTTTAATGCGATTTTGATAAATGGCCATGAAAGAATGAACAGCCCACAAATAGCCTTCGTTAAGGTCGTTTTCAAAAAAATCTCTCAAAGTTCTGGATGTATTATTCTTTTCCTTTTTTAGGAAATACGACTTAAGAGGTTCAAACATTTGTAAAATCCTTTCTATCGCTGGAAAAAGACTCAGCCAGCGCGTCTTTGAATGATAAAGTATTTGTTTAAAATGAATTTCTAATTCTGAGCTAATACTTTTGAGTTCCTCTGTACGTACGGTAAATGTAGCAAAATGATTGTGAATCTGCATGACAATACTTTCAAAACACACTGGCAAGGAATCAAGAGCACTGTGGACAGAATTATTAAAAATATGTGCAACACAGCCGACTCCAATTATATTCTGATTATTCGTTAGAGATTTTAATGTAAAGAAAACATTATTTTGTCCTCCTCTGTCTTTGCCGCCAAAATTTGTAGCAGCATCATCAGCCGAAAATGCCACTAGTTTGTCTGAGAGGTTTTTGTCACGCAGTGAATCGTAGACGTAATTAGATATCGTTTCGGATGTCTCATTTTGTTGTGATTGAATATCTATTAAGGAAACCTGAATTCCGTCTTTCTGATAGTCAAAATACTGAATTAACAGCGGGAATAACTTAATAGCACCATGATTGCTTGCGTCAGTCGAAGCGCTTATGTATTTTATATCAGATAAGTCCTCCAATATATTTTTTAAAACATATGGTGCAAGAACATTTTTCAAAATTGCTTCTGCCTTTGTTCTCGCACAGGTTACTTCTTTCGCAATGTTTGAATCAGCATAAAGGCACTTTTGAAGTGGTACTGTACAGTCTAATGAATTAAATGATTGATTGTGCTTTACTGTGTGAAAAACTAAAGTAGCCTCAGCCGCTTGCACTTCTCTTTTTGGTCCCGATCTTGTTGTTACAAAATTGTCTATTTTTGACGAACACACAGCGGTCCTAATATTTTTACGGTGTTTTTCGGTATTTAAATGCTTTTCAAGGTCATATTTTCCCTTACTGGCTATTGATATTAACTGGTCGCAAGGCTCACACTTCACCTCCGACGGTTCTGCTGTTGGCTTAAACATTTTAAATTTTATTTTTAATTCTTCTGAAAAAATACATTTTCTCTTTGGCATTTTGAGATCTGAAAATTAAGAAAATGACTGTTTTATTTGTTTGTCATCATATCACTCGCAGTCGCACGGTATGTGTTTGAAATCTACAGTTTGAATTTTTCATTCATAGTTTTTGTTTTAAAAAGACTTCTACTAAAAATTGTCAAAATTCACTCAGAAAACGCGCATTTGGTTTTTTCAACTTATTTTCGACTACACGCAATAAAAATATAAAATAACTATGTTACTATCTAGAACTCAGGGAAAAGTATTATTCACTTCAAAAAGTTGGTTGAAATTATCAATATATTGGTCATAATATGAACAAAATACATTATGAAATGTATAAGACCTTTTGAAGTAGCATCAATAGTACAGTACAAACAATACTTACCAAAATTATTGTCGCTAAACACAAAAACTGACAACGCAACGTACAGCACGTGCGCTGTCAATCGAGGAATGAACAATACCGACAGAGCGCAGGGGAGCGGGCGACGGGCGGCACTTCGGCTTGCGTGGGCGACCGACAGTCGACTCTCGTCGCCTGCGCTCGGCCACGCTCGGCGCTCGCTCGTTTGCGAAATGTAAAAAGCCTAACAAAAGCCGGACAAGACAGACACCGTTTATTTTGGCCGGACATGCAATCAAAAAGCCTACCTATGTCCGGCTTTATCCGGACGCCTGGCAACGCTACCTGGAGGGACATTTTATTTCAGTGGAAAAAAACCGATGGCCGTACTTTACCTACCTAAAAGTGTCCCCTAGTCTTTTGAAAAAATTATTAAATCGCATGGCAAACCAAACAAAATCAAATATACTCTCAGCATTCATGAAATCTGGCATAAGCCCTTTAAATAAAATTAAAGTTTTGGAAAGATTACCAGGAAACGCCTGTGGTGAACAATCCTTTGATAGAGATGCTCTTGATGAGACAGTAGTAACCATGTTAAAAGAAATGCGATATGGCACTGGAAATAACAAACCATGCAACAAGAGAAAGAAAATTGAAATAAAACCAGGTCAAAGCGTGTGCACTGATACAGAAGTAAGTGATACAGAAGTAATCTTAAGTACTGCTAACAATAGCGACCAGGAAGAAAGTAGCCTTTTGAGCAATGAATCTGATTTGGAAGAAAACCTACAATTATCAGAGATAATATCTGCATCCAGTACTAATAATGAATCTGAATGTCACGAAGACAGTGAAATTCAACCAAAGTCTACACTCAAGCAAAATTATAAACCTCAACACAAAATTGCAAAACTGATTCCAGAAGATAGAAAGAGGAAATTCGAAGAAAAAGCTTCAATGGCAATGACTAACATGACTAAACCTAAATTGGAACCTACCATCGTTTCAAACACTTCAAATCAACCTAACCAAATACTAGAAAAACAGAAGAACTATGTCAAAAGGGAACAAAACAAAAGAACTTTATCAAAACCAGGGTGTACGGATAAATTTGAAACGGAACCTATAAATAAAAAAGCGAAATCAAATTTAAAAAAGATTGTGACACAAGAAACACATAAAGAAGTTAATCAAGGACAACTTTGTAACGAAGCGATTAAACTAAAACAAGAGTCATGTCATATGGTTGAAGATCAGGAAAATCGCAATGACGAGTACATTTTTAAAAAGCCAACGAGTCTAAGAGAGTATAAAAAAATTAAAACGAAGGAATAAATAAGCCAAATCAGGAAACAAAGGGAAGAGTAGTAAGAATGGACACCGATAATAATACAGAAGAAGTGACTATTTTAAACGATGTAAGCAACTATGAGCTACTAAATGATCTCGACAAAGTCGATATTGAAAATATGCCTTTAATTTTCGACAGTGATTTTGATGTCGTAAAAGAAATAGAAGTAGTGACTCCTCAAATAGAAAAAGAATATACAAAAAGAGAAATTATTAACACAAAGGAGAAACTAGATGTTGTAGACATACGTCTTAAAAATACCACAAGCAATATAAAAGTCACTTCAATTGAAAGTCAATACAGGAAAATATCTTTGAGTGATCCACTTAAACCCAAGACAAAAGTGAATAATAAAAAATAGGTATTATACCAAAGATGAAGACATATTACGTGATCTCATGGACAGTACCTAAACTTGGATAGGTTCGTAAGAATAATATAAATAGAAATACTCTTTGTTTAAAACTTTGAAGATTAAGAAAGTGTTAATTTTTGAGATAATTATTTTTATAATACTGATTGTTCCTAATTTTTATTTTTATACGACTGATGGTTCCTAATTTTGTTATTTTTATATGTCTAGATAAAAAATATGTTAAATTGGTTATAGGGATAGGTTTTACTTAGGTACCCAAATTCTACAGGTATAATATAATATAATACTATAATAAAAATACGTGATTTCTGTCATAAATACCTAGATAACAGACAAAATATTTTTTATATAGATACCTAAACCTAGTCTTTGCTTAAAATGATGAGTAGATTTTAAAAGTGTTAATTTTTGAGATGTTTATTTTATAAGGTGGTTCATAATTTGCTATTTTTCTATACAGGTAGTACAGAGTATTACTAAAAGTTATCCATAAGAGATCAATCAAGTGTAATTCGAACCTTTGAGTGTAACAACCTGTTAAGTAAAATATTTATGTTCTTTTATTTCAATAAAAGATTTTGGATTTATTGTATTATTTTTATTTCCAAAAATTTTAAATTTAATGAAGAAAATTAAAATAGGAAAGAGACAACCCTACTAGTTTTTCCCAAGTTACCCATGTCTCGTTCCAGGTCACCCCACTTCAAGCATGAATAGGGACAGCCTAGAGTTATCAATATTGCATTCGTCCTACAACATCGATTAATTTCAGTGACAAGTTCAATTTTGTCCCTATTCACCCCATTTTGACAACGGTCTCGTAAATAGCTGGCGAAAAATGCCAAAGTGTGAGGTGTGCAGCCCACACCAGCCAATTTAGCCAAAAGGACGTCGTTATCTACTGTGTCAAAGGCCTTCTTGAAATCGAAGTAGGCAACATCTACCTGTTGACCCGCATCCACCGATGGTACTATTTGTGTCATAAGATCCAGTAAGTTCCCCGTTGTTCCCCGGCCAGGACGGAAACCATGCTGCGCGTCGGACAACAGAGCGCTAATCTGTGGATACAGGCTACCATGAATGGTCGACTCAAACACTTTAGCTGGAGTGCATAATACCGCTACCGGTCTATAATCGCAGGGTGCTGAACCTCCACTACCTTTAGGCACGGGTACAACCCGGGTAAGTTTCCATCGCTCAGGAAAAGTTGCGGTCTCGATGCAGACGTTGAACAAGTGTAGCAACGGCTTAACCAACACCGCACGGCAATCTCTAAAAATGTACGCCGGAATACCATCCGGCCCAGCCGAGCGCTTAGGCGGCAAGCGTGCGAGTGCGCGCTGTACGTCAGCGGGACCCACGCACGAAAGATGCGCTCTCGCGCTCGGCGACGAGTTAATAAGTGCCAATGTGCACTAACACAGACCAACGTCGTCATGCCTGAACCTCGTCACACCAAAACCGACGGAAAAGACGAGACTAGGCCTCCTAGGAAAATAAATGATGTGAAAGTTCACATCGGCCTAGACGAGGCTTAAAAAAAAATTAAATGATCTTAACATCAAACTCTTTTACCCCATCGGATGGTATGAGCCAGAGGGAGGAAAAAATTAGTAGGCCAGGGTTCATCTAAAAAGTCTAACACATGCCCATACTCCAGAGGGAAAATTCACCATTCGCTCCGTCCTCATCTAATAATAACTCAATAAAACATTAACATCAACAAAACTGTGGGTGCTGAAACATAAGCTGAACCAATTGTGTCAACTCAACACACTTTGCGAAGGCTATGCCCCGTAAGCAAAGTTGGTTTCAACTTAAGCTGAGTGTCTGTCACCCCCCCTGCAGGAGTGACCACAGTTTTCAGAACCATTATCCTCCCATAACTCGCATTATAATTATCTGGAGTACGTTCATTCTATCCCGGCCTATTCAAATTTGGAAAACATTGATGACAACGACATGTTCACTCCCTCAGGCCTCTTGGAGTTGAGAGGCAAGGCACCTCACACTCCCGGCCGCTTAGAGCTGGAGGCATTGCACCTCACAGACCTCTAAGAGCTGTGAGGTATGGTACCTCACACTCTCGGCCGCGTCCGATATTCTCTTCCCAGCATATGAAAGAAACACAAACAAACACATGTTAATAACTTTTAACATATTAGTAACTAAAATAATGTCTGAATAATGTTTACATCTAACTGACATAATTACAATGATATGACAACTGTAAACCAAAAAAATTTAAAAGTTTAAGTCATAACAAGAAAAGTTTTTAATCAATTTAAAAATGTTTTTATCTTTATACTTCCATTTAATAAATTTATTTTCTAAAAATGAAAACTTCTTTAAAAAAAATGTTGATTCTTTTCAGAAAATGTTTTTATAAATTTATGAATAGTTGAAAAACATTTTGGAATAGATTTTTTAGTTCTAGACTTTTTAATAAATGGGATTCGTTTTTTGATGCGTGCTTTTCTTACAAATTGTTGCACATTGTGAAATAATATTATTATACTTAAGGATATCTATGCGATGAATGTTTATTATTTTTCTATTATTATTATTAATGACAAACTCATTATTATTAAAGACTGCAACTCCATCTGTAGAAAAATTAAATGAGTTTTTAATTTGCACAGAATTGTCTTTCACCTCTGCCTTTTCATTTCTGACTGCACACAACTCCATATCATCTTCAACTAACCCCATTTCACTATCCACCTTACTATTGTCAACCGACACAACAATGTTTTGTGCATTGTCCTTTTTAGTTGAAAACTCGAGTTGGTCATCCTCCTTTATTTCGGAATTATTATTCGAAAAATGATTCTCAGTAAATTGATCAATAGCGATGTTATTTGTATTGGTTTGCACATCGTGATCATAATGTTCTTCCTGCGGCTCTGAAACATAGCTAGATACATTAGTAAAAGGAATGTTTCTTCCTCGTGTTCATTTTCGAACACTTCCACCAGCTCCTTCTCATCCACTGCATGGCTGCTCTCTTGGCTGCTGCGCACGTCATCATCTTCTCCATCTCCATCAACTTCCACGCTGCTTTCTAGGCAGCTTTGCTCGTCATGTAGTGGGTCATCTACTCTTCCACTAAATAATACAGAAGCATCATCATCTACATTTACAAAATTATCTTGTCCGCATTCTTCAGACGGATCTCTTATAATCTCCTCTTTCTGCGTCTTATAAAATGTAGTCAAAAGTAATACCTTCGTGGTACGTAAAATTATATAACGCTAGGGCAGCACCCTCAAGATATACTCTTAATATCAGCGCCCAATCACTCTCACGCCACTTATTCTAGGCGGCAACTATCTTATATTGTCTAATAAACTCCTCTAGACAACAGTTGTAGCCCGTGAAACATTGAGCCATCTCTCACTCTCTTTACAAAAAAAATATAATCAACCACTTAACTTTAATTCTCCGGCGACGATTTTGCGCTCGTTCTATATTCACTGCCCTTACTGCGTGGCATTTATCTACTCCTTGGCGTGCGAGAGGTCTCGCTTTTTATATATTATATGCGCAACTTTGGCGCTCTTTGAAAATTCGCTGAAACAAATTTCGTACGACGTGGGGCGCGTACTTCTTTTAGGCGCTCCACCAAGTGTAGAGAAGTTTTTAACACCCTAACGGTCGAACAGAAGCTCAACTCGACGTTTTAGGAGAATTTTAAAATGCAAAGACACGCACAAATGACATGACATCAATGACTAAAGAATAAGAGAGGACATGAACTAAAAGATGATAAGGCGTGCGCGCGTGGAAAGTAAAATGGCGTAGGCTCCGCCCATTACCTGGTGTTGTCCTCTGCTTATTCTTTGCAATGTCTTTGTTCATCGTACTGATTAAAAATCGATTAATCGAAATCACATACATTAAAATAAGGTTTTTGATTTTAGGTAAAATTAATAACACATTTAAAATTAATTCTACTTACTTTATATTTTTCATAAAAATATTACTACGCATTTACTCTATGATTAATAGTTTATCGTGTTAATCAAGCTAGAAGAAGAGTAAATTAAACTGCAACAAGGAATTCAAAACTGCACCGATTATTGACAAAATAAAACAACAGAAATCAATACAAATCATTTAATGGGAGAACCGTTTTATTTCCAATAGATACAATAATATAAATTTGTAATTAATATTAAGTACACCAATAAGGTGAAATACAATAAAGTCTGCCGTGCTAGAAAGGAGGGATTAAGCAAGGGTGTCAACTAGGGTATGTTACGGCAGATACAGGCTGATACAGGTTGCGTCCCATACCAAAGGGCTTCCCAAAATGTAATTATTCGTTTCTAAATAAAACAGTTTTATTTAAATAATTTCTTAAAGTTATGCTTTCAGTTATTTTTTTCCCGTGATATCTATATCTTAAATCTAAATAACATTTTATCACACTTTTAATTAAAAGTGATTTGTGGTTTGTGTCGTGCTCAGGATCAAATACAAAAATATTTCTTGTATCAAAAATGTCTAACAAAAATTTGTAAATATACAAATAATAGTTCTCCAATTTTACTCCAACTTTCAATTTTTGTTTTAATAATTGTTCGGTTTTTTGTAATAAATCAATTACATCGTTTGAAGGGTAAATTAACCCACCCCAAGTTTTCATTACTATATGACTTATGGGGATATTAGTTGACTCACTGGTAAGGAAGTTAGCGCAGATCAGGCAGCTAAGTGACCGCGTTAGCTTTCGAGCTATAAAGCCAACGATGTATTCAACAACACTTTCAGTATATTCATTAAGTGGCATATTATTTATTGATTCTAAAAAATAATCATAGAGCTCGCTGTCATCTTCCGGTAATGTCACATAAAGACCTTGAGCAGTTAAATTATTAATAGTTTCTGTGGGATTAACTTTGCTAGAGTATGTTAAAATATTAATTTGTTGCAATGGGATGCAATTACCTATGCCATGCTCACGATTTCTGCCCGTACTAATAATCTTTTATATGCTGCCATAAATTGTACCGCATTCGGGTTATTATTGAATCCCCCTCTGGCTCTAAAGGATGAAAAAAAAAGCTCGATATGGTCTTGGCTTATTTTATACATGGGTAAATAAAGTAATAATTAATTTCATTAACCAGCCTATTATATAGATCCAGTGCACTTTTAATGATAATTATGAGCCCAATAAAACCTGTTTCTCGCCTTGAATTGATTAAGAGTTGTCTAGAAGGTAAGCGTAATAATTTTAAATAATCTTCAACACTTGATAAAAATGCAGAAGTTAAGCCAATATTTGCTGCACATATTGCCTTTTTCCTGCCTGGTGGACGCATGGAATGGCTATTTAATATGTCAAATAAATCATTTAACGATCTAATAAAATCTATCGTGCCGCTGCAACCTTGAAACTGTGGAAGTTTTATCTTTTGCTCGCAGAATTGCAAAACATCCGCAACGGAGTTGCTGAGCAATTGTGTCGCAAGCCGAACTTTCATTTTTTGTTTAAAAAACAAATGCATTTCGAACTAACTTTTCTGCATGGCACGGATCTATGAATACATTTACAGTGCTTTCCCTATATTTAAATTTCGTGATTTCTGGATTCTGAGCTATATTTTTGCAACCTAATGACTCCAACATACTGAAATTTGTAGCCGGTCCATCGCACGTTAGAGCTACAACGTTTACTCCAGCCTCCTCAGTCATTTGTAGATATATTTGAACCAGGTTACATTTTTGTTCACCTGTCAAAGATGTTATGAAGAAATAGCCCACTGGGAGATTCCATGAACCATTAATGCAGGTCAACAAGAAAACTAAACATTGGCTCGCTTCATCTAGACTGTCACTGTCAAAATCAACTCCCATATCCACTCTTCCATAATATTTTTGTTTATACTTCGTACTGTGACTTAATCATATTAGCAACTACATGTTTACATAACTTTTTAATAGAAAATCGGACGCCATCACCAGGACAAGAGAATGTTCTTCACAGCACTATGAATTTATTAACAGCGATGACAGACAATAATGATGAAAATAGTTCTATCGACGCAGGTATAACCATAAGGAATAATTTTTTTTTCAGCAAGTGGTGCTTTAGATTGGCAAGATCAAGTGGCCACTCGAGTTTCTTAAGTTATATTTAATAAAAATTGTCCGCTACTTTTTGAGTAGGTATATTGTAACGTTCAGATACTCAAACGATTTTTACGAGTAAAGTGAGGGTGCATTTAAACTCATGTTATTCCTGTTTTGACTTTGAATTTAACAAGTAACAGCACGTTAAGAAGCCCTTACTTTAGAATTCGTTCGAGTATCTGGAGATAGGTGTAAAACAATAAAATCTTAGTAGGTACTTACCACTTAATCCCACACATTTGCTTATTTCCTCCCATGCATTGTCTTTCATTACCCGATCGCTATACGATGGCTTGGTTATGTCAAATAAACACTCGTATTTTGACACGAGTATTATTAATTTTTCGTCAGTCATGTTTTCCTGCAAGTGCACACAACTGTTCCGTTTTAAACCTTCGAATGCACTACAGAATGGACACTATAGAAAGACAATAGCAGCGCGACAGCCGGCTTTCGCTTGGTCGTTGAAAGGATTGTGCTATCAAAATGGCGGTCGGCGTGGAGAAGCGCGGACGCAATCGGAACCGATCGGCTGCGCGAGCGAGAAAGAGCACGCAATCGGAGCCGAACGGCTGCGCGAGCGAGAAAGAGCACGCAATCGGAGCCGATCGGCTGCGCGAGCGAGAAAGAGCACGCAATCGGAACCGATCGGCTGTGCGAGCGTTAAAGAGCATGCAATCGGAGCCAAACGGCTGCACGATCGAGAAAAATTACGCGATCGGAGCCGGTAAGCTCCTCTTATTATTTCACACCAAGCGCCTTCAAGCATTCTTAATCACAAAAGCAGTGCACATGCAAAAATAAACCTTAATACAAATACTAAAAACTCTGTTTTCAACGTGGTAAGAATCTGCTCTCCTCTCCGAGCCGGTCTGTGTGAACGGACCCTTATTCTTTCTGAAACCTGCTTGTTCACTACATAGGATGTCATATTTTGTCAAAAATTTGTTAATTGATTCATAGATAACCTTTTCTATAACTTTGGAAAACACAGGAATCAATGCTATCGGCCTATAGTTAGCTATATCCTCTTTGCAATTCTTTCTATGTAGCGGTTTAACTATGACAGTTTTTAAAGCGTCCGGAAATACACCGGTGCTGATAGCTAAGTTATTAACATGACAAATATGTTTGCTTATATTATTTGATACAAACTTTATAACTTTAGTTGCTATTTCGTCATATCCGACGCTATTTTTATTTTTCAACGTCCTTATTACCCTGACTACGTCTTGCGGTATAACTGGAGTCATAAACATTGTATTAGGGTTTTTGCGTAAACTACGTGTGTCGACTGAGGCTTTGGATGAGTTTTTAACTAGATTAATGAAATAATTATTGAATGCGTCTGCAATGTCCTTTGGGTTACTAATAATTGTATTGTTTATTTTTATCTGAGAAATTGGTTCTTTAGTACATATTTTATTGTTGATTACTTGCCAGGATGCCTTCGATTTACATATTAAGTGAAGTGTTGATAAAAAAGTTATTTTGTGCTTTTTGAGTTAATTTCACTATTTTTTTAAATCGCTGGGAGTAATTTTTAAATTTATATTTGCTTTCATGCGATGGATTAAGTCTGTGTTCCCATAGAAGTTGACGCTGTTTCCTACTACATAATCGTATTCCCTTAGAAATCCATTTACGTTTTTTTAATAGCGTTATTGTAACTCGCTTGTAAGGGAAACAAAGATTATATAACAAACCAAACTGCTGCATAAATATGTTATATGCTTCATTTACATTTTCTGTCTTATACATTTCGGAAAAAGAAAGGCATTGTAGATAGCTTTGGAATTTCAACAAATTTCTCAAAGATAGGTCCCGCTTTTTAACATACCATGAGTTCACTCTATAAGTTTTGTTTACTTTTATCTCAAACATTTGTGCGGAGTGATCAGATAAGGCGAAGTCTATTACAGTACATTTACATTTATTTTTTATTATATTTTTTGCATTATGTGCAAAATTATCCAAACAGCTGTTACTACATAGCCGAGTTGGTTGGTCAAGCACTAATCGCAAGCCAAAGCCCAGAAGAAAATATTCGAAATCTAAACTAGTATTATTTCTTTTTAACCTATCTATATTAAAATCCCCGCAAATAACTACTTTTTTATTAGGGTTGGTACAGAGTTTTTCTTAAATAGTCTCAAGATTATCATAAAAGGTATTTAAATTACTCGACTTTGGTGGTCTATATACACATATAATTATTAGTTTCTGTTGTATTAGTTCAATAGCACAACATTCGATCACACCTGATATTGAATACTTTGTTGCGTCTCTAAATTCTGTGCATTGAAAAGACTTATTAACTAGAATACAAGCGCCTACCCGCTTCGTCTCACGTCTTGAATAACATGCGGCCAGTTTATAATGGGAACTAATTTTTTGAGCTGTTATTTAAATATTCGAGATGTTATTATGATCAGTTGAAAAACATATTGAGCAGTTATTTAATTTAATGGCGGTTGATTAATTATTGCGACAGTAAAACATGGACAGTAATAAAAGATCAATTAGACTGTTATTTTATCATACAATGTCAATTCTAAAAATAATTGAGCAGTCCAATAACTAAATGAGCGGTAAAAATGATGGAATGGGCGGTTCGCTAAATAGTTCGGCAGATCATAGCGGATGCAAGAGCGAGCGAAGCGAGCTCGGGACTTGGGGCACCCCGACTCGGACAGGTTAGGTTCGAAGGGGATGACGGGGACTCGAGTGAGCGAGCAAAGCGAGCGAACGAGCCCCCGTCATCCCCTTCGTGTTAGGTTCCTTTAAACCCTGTAGACAGAAATAGGGGCCCCGCGAAGCGGGGCTCCGTCGACTACACACCCAAAACTACTTTACCACCTCATTGTTTATAGAATTGCTTAGAATGAGATTTATTACCGACAAATTCCGATTTATTACTGCCCACACGTAACTGCTCGTTCAATAATTTTTACCGCCCATTTAATTATTTTCCCACTCAATTATATATTCACTGATCCATTTCATTATTTTTTATTACTCATTTTTGTTTACTTTACTGCTTAGTTTTAACTGCTGAACAAGTTATTAAACGTGCCATTTATAATTTTTAACTTACCAAAACCGCTATTTACAACTGCCTCTTTAAATCAGTGCCGTTTATAATTTGGAATATTGAGTAGTTTTTCTTGCCCACGCATTATAAAATGTTCGGTAATGCAAATAACATCTATGTTTTCTTGTTTTCCAGTCATTTCTTGAAGGTGGACGGTTAGTAGATCTGTTTTATTTAATAGTCCAGCTATGTTTTGGTGTAGTATTATAACACTATTGTGAACGAAATAAATTATTATTCTTGGTCAAATTCGTGTCATTGTCGTCACTGAGGTCGATTTGTAAATATTTTGATAGCAGTTCTGGTTGATTAAGTGAGTCAGATTCATTATTTTGGTCATAATCAGTATAGGAAAACACTTTATCCAGGCTACATAATTTTATAACTAATTGTTCCAAGTCTGATACAATAATATTTAATCCCTTATTATTCAGTGCGTTATGTCGTTTGTTATAGGTGTTATACGTATATGGCAGATTTAAATTAGAATCTAATACATACGCATAATTACATGTCTGTGCATCCATATAAAGCAGGTTATTAAAGGTATCTATACGACTGTTATACATAATATTATGTTTTTCCATGTATTTAAAAGTAGGTAAACAAATAATGAAATTGGTGTGATTTAGTGGTAATAATCTTCCACGAATAAAAGTAACGAGTTCAATATAATTATGAGTTTTTCGAAAATCTTCCTCACCAATATAAATAATACAGTAGTCACACTCTGCAAGGTCTCGGACTTTTGCTTCAATATTATCGAAGATAAGTTAAATGGCATTCTTTATCTGTAATCATAAAAAAAAACAATGTGGTAGGTACTTAACTAATTTTGTAAACTGAATAACTAAAACTTGATAATCATAAAACAGAGATCTTAGTACGAGTTTGTCACGTACCTAATCTACTTTACCATCGCGGTCGATTATTTCGTCGCGCACACTAAAAAACTTGCGAAAAGAGTGAACACGTGACTGTATTAGTTGCTTGTACGCCGTTAAAACATAAGTAGTAGAATACGCAAACACATCATCTGCCTAGCCTTTTCCCAACTATGTTGGGGTCGGCTATCAGTCGTACAGAACACGATTATTAGCGCGCACGGCAACGCGCAACGACACGACAACACACTAAGGGCGAGGCCCCATTAGTGCGTTGCGTCGTCGCAGTGTCGACTCAATACTGACTTATGATTAATTAAATTGTGACAATTTAATTATTATTTCAATTAAATTAATCAAAAATGTCTTATTTATTAGACATTATTATATTCATAATGACTCAACGCAGGGGTGGCATACAATGCGTTGATCCGTTGCAACGACGCAACGCAACGCACTAATGGGGCCTCGCTCTTACACAGCGCAGCGCTTCGTGGCTACTTTTGTGGCGCGGTGCTAGTATCCCCTCTCTCTACATACGTACTTTAGTTAGCCTATGACTGCCCGCCGCCTCTCGCGCCGAATGCGCCGACTGATTGATTGATATTTTGTCTGTCTATCCACAATTTTATATTTAAGAGTTATTATTAAAAATATAAATACGTACTATTTGTAACGTAAGATAAAAAACAAAATAAGGATTAGGTGCAGCAAACGCTCTCATCACTTATACAGGGTCCCATTAAAATAGATGGACTTTTAACACAGCGCTCAGTACGTCTAACTAGACATATCCAAGCAAAAAAAACCACCGATTAAAGTGATTTTATTTTGACCTAAAATAATAAATTGCCGGCACTAGTGTATTTTCGTTAGCTGATTTTATTTTTCTTGTGAGTATCTATGCGTTTTTCTTTTATATTTTTTTATCATCGTCCTTGTTTTGGTGGTCTGAATGATTCGTAAAAGTTTGTCCATCTATTTTAATGGGGCCTTATATAATGGTCGTAAATTGCAAATCTACAATGCTGACACCAAAAAATGTTTACATAGAATATTTTATTTTCTCTAATTAGTCTGATTGTGACTTCCAAAGCATTCTTCTCTTATTATAAAATGTGTGATTTGCCAAGGCCATATCACTTCAGTAAACAATTCGTGGAAATCATCCTTTGTCCAGAAATGGTCCACATCCATATTAGGTACTGTCTGGGTTCTGTAGAATAAAAAAGAGTGCAAAGTAGTAAGTATTCACAAAATTTTATTATAAACTAGCTTCCGCCCGCGACTCCGTCCGCGCGGATGTCGGTCTTCGCGTGGATGGTTTATTTCTCCATTTTGAGTAACTCTGACAATGACATCTTATAAATATCTATTGGACCCAAATACGGCTAAGCCTATAATAATTAAGGATATCCCTATATTGAGCTACTGCTGTTGAGCTCGCGTTCTGTAGTAAATATTTTTTTCATAGTAATTCCGACCTTGATAAGTAGCATGTAGCAGTAAATTACTGACAGTAACGAAAAGTTTGCAATAATAAAAAAGTGATCGTGACAATGCGACATAAAGTTAATTGAGAGCTTCAGCATACACAACATTGTTAGTGAGCTCGTCCGGAATATGAACATGAAGATTTCTTGCACTGCTCACACGGGAAAGAGCTACGTAAAGTTGCCCGTGTGAAAAACAACTCGCGGTAAGATCTACGCCAGCAACTCCTAGGGTCTGACCTTGAGCCTTATTTATTGTCATGGCGTAACACAAAGCTACAGGAAACTGTATTCTCTTAAATTGAAATGGAAAATTATCCACTGCGGGTAATGCAACGTGTGTTCGCGGTTCTACAGAACAACGTCTATGAATAAAACTGAAAAATAAGTTTTTTTTTTCTACGTATTTTTCCAGGATAAAAAGTATCCCATTTTATGCCCAGGATAATAAGGTATAATTATACCAAGTTTAATCGAAATCGAACCGTTAGTTTTCACGTGATGCCTGCATATACAGACAGACAGACAGACAGACAAAAATTTTTTTAATCACATATTTGGGTTTGGTATCGATCCAGCAACACCCCCCGCTATTTATTTTTTCAATATTTTTAATGTACAGAATTGACCCTTCTACAGATTTATTATATGTATAGACAATAATGGGGACTGAACCCTAAAATATTTTATTATGGTTGGAGTATATTTGCACTAGCCTGTTACAATAAGGGTACATAACTTTTAAATGATTTATAAAAACATTTGATTTGCTAATCCTTCTCATAGTAGCAACTAACAGGAACTCACAAAAGTAAAATAGCTTTTATAGATAAAAAGAGATAGAATTAACGACGCGCATTAAAAATTTGCCATAAAACTTACCCACAATTCTCACAAATCTGCTTTTCCACACAAACTTCCAGTAATATACGAAAAAAGAGCGATGTGGTATACAGGGTGACTTTTTATTAGAGCATAATCTTGTAGGGGGTGATAGTGCAGGCTATTTGCAACATTTTTGGAAGGACACCCATATGCGGAAGTGAACCCATTTTCAAAATATTTATATTTCAACGATTTCTGGAAAAATCCCAAACGGTAACCTTAAAACTAAGTAAACAAAAAAAAATACTCAAAATTTTAATTTTTTTTATTGTCACTTATTAAAGGTCTGACCACATGTAGAAAACATTCAATATACAATAACAGCGTTAGTTTTTGACACAATGCCCCTAAATTCAAAGAACTGAAGGCAAAATTACAAGTTTTACAAACAAATTTTCCTCTTTATCTCGAAATTTCACTATAACATTTATTGTGCGTATTATTTAAAAAACATCTACATTTTTTAAGCTCTCAAATGATGTATGCAAGTTTGACACTGCTGGCCGAATGCCAAAGATATTAGACAAACTATGGGGCAGGTAGAAAAATGTAAGTCTTTTAAGATGTAAATAAAATCGTAATTATTCTAAAAAGAAACACGTACATGCTAAAATTCAGTAAGTGTTATTTTTGTTACAATTCATTTTCAAAATGGCTGCCACGGTTTCGGTAAAATTCTCATTCGTTTTCTTAATTCAGATTTTAGCACTGTGCTCAAATTTCGCTTCATTTCTTCGGCTGCGCTGATTATTTTTCTTTTTAACTCTTCAATATTTGCAACGGGCTGGTTTTCCCTATAAACTAAAGTATTCATGTGCCCCTATACGTAGTAGTCCATGGGAGTCAAATCTGGGCTTCTTGTTGGCCATGGGACGGGTCCTCTGCCGATCCATTTGTCGGGGAAATTTTCATCTAAACAATACAACATGAGAAATTGCCCTTATAGCCGAATTTTGTTAGCGGTTATAAGGTAATTTGTTACATAAAAGCAAATGTCTTGGAGGCGGCACGTGGCACGCCCCGAGGGCATATCCATCGATATCCGTGTTGACGCTATAATCTGCCATTTTATTGTACTGTACTTCGTGTTTAGCGAGTTGTTGCAAGTTTTTTTTGGGTGTTTTGCACATCTTGAAGTATTTCCAATATCTTCGCTTGATTTTTCATCACTTCATCTAAAACTTAACTCAAACTCAAAACTCAAAGCATTTATTTCAATTAAACCTTGTACAGGCACTTTTGAATTGTCAAAATTAAATAGTCTGTCAGTTAGTCAGAAAGTTGAAGCTAGTTGCCCATTCCAAAACGTAGATCTCTTCTTCTTCTCTCTTAAGTGTTGACATCATTGAGGGAAAGATCCTCCTGAAAAATATAAACAATGTCAGCATGGCGCACATTACCTATTATCACTAATGATTGATGCGCCCTTTCTTAGGGTTCAACGAGGTAGTCAACAATGGACCCTTATAGTTTCGCTATGTCCGTCTGTCCGTCCGTCCATGTTTTATTTTTCTCGTATACCTCATGGTATGGGATATCGTTGGATAGGTCTTTTAAAAATATTGCGGGGTTGTGAAAACAATTTTTCGATTCAGGGATCCGTTTGTGAAATATTAAGCTTCAAAGTGCAAATTTTTGTTAGAGTCATCAACATGCTAATGTTTGGATATGTGAAAATATTCACGGCACGGCGGTTTTTAATTTCATTATATACACTACGTATATAATGAAATTAAAAGGAAAACTATCACTGCTAAGTAGGCTTTACAAGTTTACGAGTAATATTGACCAACTTAAATTTGCAGTTGCAATGGAACATGATTTTCAACTACAATGTTAAGTTTGTTCTTGGGATAAATTAATTCCGACTACGGAACACTTCATTGTGCGTGGTCCGACATGTACTTGGCCGGTTTTTCTATAGTCATTTTGATATTATCAAGAAATGCAACAAAACCCCATATAAAACTTCTTGTAAAGTTAATGAAAAGCTTTTTTTTTGCGGATGGGATATCATCAAATGACCCCTCCCGCTCTGAGTGGAGCGGAAGGGAGTGTCAGACTCTTACTGACGAAAACCCAACCGTGTTCCTTCCTTAGCCCTTTATGTTCCGGGCCAACGGTAACCCTTTCGGACAATCCCGCTGACCCGGCACAATCCCGCTGACCCGGCAAAAAGCTTACCATCACATTGTCACTTGTGGTCACAGTAATTGATGTCACTGCTGATGTAGAATACTTATCAACTTGCATTAAGTGGTTTAAATTTAAAACAACATTATTTTCTTGTTGAATTTGAATGACTTCAATGTTAACTTCGTCATTCCAGACGAGCCGCCTTATATGTGTTGTTTGTCCTTTTAACGATACATGGAAAGGTCGCCCATTTTTTCCAGGGACAGAGTATTCATCCAACATGCTGCTGGCTTCTGATCTTGGGGGCCAAGACAGAGTTCCCTGATTGCATGTATTTTTGTAACTCGCGCCGCGCATTATTGTTTTAGTTTATGTGTTATTTATGTTAATTAACATTTATATTTAATTGTAGTGTTTAATTAATAGATTTACCATAACCTACCCTAACACACTACAAACCTAATAATTATAATTATTTGGCCTGTAATGTGCCGGACATCCATCATGTTGGAATATCATATCCCTCAAGGTCGCCAGCGGTACGTCCTCCAATAATTCCGGTAAGATATTTCGAAGGAAATGTTTATAATGTTCCCCATTTAGATTGTCCGGCAGGAAATGAGGACCAATCAGTTGGTTGTTGATTACAATACGCAGACATTCCCGTACAAGATTATGCTCTAATAAAAAGTCACGCTGTATGTCTAGTCTTCTTTTATAAATCACTTAATGATAATTATGAGGCAAATGACGCGTGAATAAATCATGAACTTCTCATATTCGTATTGTGTTTGCTACAACATGAGAAATTACCCTTATAGCCGAATTTTGTTAGCGGTTATAAGGTAATTTGTTACATAAAAGCAAATGTCTTGGAGGCGGCACGTGGCACGCCCCCGAGGCATATCCATCGATATCCGTGTTGACGCTATAATCTGCCATTTTATTGTACGTACTTCGTGTTCAGCGAGTTGTTGCAAGATTTTTTTGGGTGTTTTGCACATCTTGAAGTATTTCCAATATCTTCGCTTGATTTTTCATCACTTCATCGTTATCATATTTAAGTAAAACTTAACTCAAACTCATAACTCAAACTCAAAGCATTTATTTCAATTAAACCTTGTACAGGCACTTTTGAATTGTCAAAATTAGATAGTCTGTCAGTTAGTCAGAAAGTTGAAGCTAGTTGCCCTTTCCAAACGTAGATCTCTTCTTCTTCTCTCTTAAGTGTTGGCATCATTGAGGGAAAGATCCACCTGAAAAATATAAACAATGTAAGCATGGCGCACATTACCTATTAGCACTAATGATTGATGCGCCCTTTCTTAGGGTTCAACGAGGTAGTCAACAATGAACCCTTATAGTTTCGCTATGTCCGTCTGTCCGTCCGTCCGTCCATGTTTTATTTTTCTCGTCTACCTCATGGTGTGGGATATCGTTTGATAGGTCTTTCAAAAATATTGCGGGGCTAAAAACTATTTTTCGATTCAGGGATCCGTTTGTGAAATATTAAGCTTCAAAGTGCTAATTTTTGTTAGAGTCATCAACATGCTTCCCCGTGGGTGTCGTAAAAGGCGACTAAAAGGCGTACCGGAGAATAGGCAGCAGCGTTCTCTATGCATTCCACCACCATACCATACTGCGATCGCCAACCCGCCAAGCGTGGCGATTATGGCAACCCCCCCCCCCCCCACTGCGGTTTTTTATTTCATTATATACACTACATATATAATGAAATTAAAAGGAAAACTATCACTGCTAAGTAGGCTTTACAAGTTTACGAGTAATATTGATATTACGAGTAATATTGATATATTGAATATTGATCAACTTAAATTTGCAGTTGCAATGGAACATGCTTTTCAACTACAATGTTAAGTTTGTTCTTGGGATAAATTAATTCCAACTATGGAACCCTTCATTGTGCGTGGTCCGAAATGTACTTGGGCGGTTTTTCTATAGTCATTTTGATATTATCAAGAAATGCAACAAAACCCCATATAAAACTTCTTGTAAAGTTAATGAAAAGCCTTTTTTTTTTTTGCGGATGTGATATCATCAAATGACCACTCCCGCTCTGAGTGGAGCGGAAGGGAGTGTCAGACTCTTACTGACTAAAACCCAGCCGTGTTCCTTCCTTAGCCCTTTATGTTCCGGGCCAACGGTAACCCTTTCGGACAATCCCGCTGACCCGGCACAATCCCGCTGACCCGGCAAAAAGCTTACCATCACATTGTCACTTGTGGTCACAGTAACTGAAGTCACTGCAGATGTAGAATACCTATCAACTTGCATTAAGTGGTTTAAAGAACAATGGCAGCCACCCGTACATTGATTTAGCTGAGATTAAATTCTCGCGTCTTTTAATGAAAAATATCTTGTTGAACTCGGCGTCAAATTCTGAATTAGTTTGTGCAAGAATTTTTGTTCGAGAAGGCCGAGAATAATAGAAATTCAGTCATGAACTTTTGTAGGTTATGTCTATGGTAATTCCAATTCGAGGAAGTAAAAGGGCAATATTGCTATACCACATTATTTTTTCCTGTCCCTTGACCGTTCATCCTTCCTTCAGGGGAATATCACAGTCCGGGACAAGTTAAAATTAAAGAAACCGGAAAACCATCGAGAGCAACACAAAGCACAAAGCGTAAGCGTCGTGTAATCTGTGGTAGTGATACCATAGATAAAAATACTAAATGTACTACTCATGTCACACGACATTACACGACGTGTAAGGCTCAAATCACACCGAGATGGCAGCGAAGCGGCGAGCAGTTTCGGTGTCATATAATTTTAAACTTTATCGTCATTACTATAACACATAGTATCGCTTGAGAAACTTGAAAGGTCGCTCGGCCGCCCGCGGCGCCGCGAGCACTCCGACGACTCAAGTTTCTCAAGTGATACTATGTATTATAGTAATGTAGATAAAGTTTAAAATTATATGACACTGAAACTGCTCGCCGCTTCGCTGCCATCTCGGTGTGATTTGACCCTAATGATTGACATGAGTATCACTACCACAGATCACTACAACGATACAACCTATTATGTTTTCAGATTTGGGATAATAGCCTTTTTGCCAGTCATTAATTGAAAGTAATTAATTTATTGTTACACTACAATATTTTTACCTCCTTGCAAGGAATACTTCCACTTAGAAATAACAGTATTGTTTAATTAGGCTGAGAGCAGACTATAGTCACGACAGTCTCAAGACAGACTATGATAATAATAAAAAGTACTAAACGCGCACATTTGAAACAAAACGTCTCATAGTCAAAGCTGTCTAATGCATACAACAACTGCACGGCGACAAGTCTAACTAACGACTGTCGGCTTCCCTTTGAAGTGTATGCGAGCCTTTTATCAGTCTTTCACTCACACACACACACACATATATGGGGTGTACCCAATATTTACGTCTTCTGAGCCGTTTTGCAATTGCTCGTGTAACAAGGATGCTTATCACAGCAGCTTCGGTGAAGTTCATTCTGCTACTGATGAATTTATGCATAGTTCAAATCAAACACCGTAATTTATACAAAATTAAGGAAAAATTCTAAAAAAGACGAAGAAAAGTTGAATGTTACATGCAAGTATGCGTTGCGTCGTCACACACAAAACAGTTTCGTCTTGGTATGCGCCGTGTGGTAGACACAACTGTTTCTCTTTAATCTTAAAGCTGACTTGTCTGTGTGAAACAAGATTGTCTAAAAACTGTCGTGTCTCTAGTGTGCGATGGCCCTTACAATAACAAACGAAAACCGAATACAATACATTAATGCTGTACACTTGGCAGAATAAATATAAAATGGCAACACTAATAGTCAATGAAAAAATCAAACAACTTTTCATTTAAAATATTTTTTTTATCTGGCCTTAACTAGTTAATGTGATACTTTGAAAAAACGTAGAAAAATAATGGAACTGCCTTCGTATATAAGTCACTTGTAGACGCTCAAATTAAATTCAGCTAAGATTTCGCCATTGTTCTTTAAAACATCATTTTTTTGTTGAAGTTGAATGACTTCAATGGTAACTTCGTCATTCCAGACGAGCCGCCTTATATGTGTTGCATGTCCTTTTAACGATACATGGAAAGGTCGCCCATTTTTTTCTAGGGACAGAGTATTCATCCAACATGCTGCTGGCTTCTGATCTTGGGGGCCGAGACCGAGTTGCCTGATTGCATGTATTTTTGTAACTCGCGCCGCGAATTATTGTTTTAGTTTATGTGTTATTTATGTTAATTAACATTTATATTTAATTGTATTGTTTAATTAATAGATTTACCATAACCTACCCTAACACACTACAAACCTAATAATTATAATTATTTGTAATTTTAATCGGTCCACCTTGGGAGGCCTTCCAACGCTACGTCTTCCGGTACGCGGTCGCCACTCCAGAACCTTTCGGCCCCATCGGCCATCTGTTCTGCGAGCAATGTGCCCTGCCCACTGCCACTTAAGTTTGGCAATTCTTCGGGCTATGTCGGTTACCTTGGTTCTCCTGCGGATCTCCTCATTCCTGATTCGAGCACGCAGGGAAACTCCAAGCATAGCCGATGGTGGACCGATGACCTTGTGAAGGCCGCAGGAACCCGTTGGATGCGGGAAGCACAGGACCGGTCGAAGTGGAGGTGCTTGGGGGAGGCCTATGTCCAGCAGTGGACGTCTTTCGGCTGAAATGATGATGATGTAGTTTTAATTATAATTATTAACCTAATAATTTAATTATAATTATAATTATTTGCAAATAATTATTTGCAAATTGCAAAAAACGTAAGAAAATTTGAATTTCGCGGGCTACCCTGGCGCTTTCACCATAATGACTTATTTTGCCACAGAATTAAGGATTCAATTTCAGAATGAGAACTTCAGGCGTCGAACTCGCAAGTAAGCTTCTTGCATTTATTTATAAACTTGAGTACCAAAGAAGCTGATCGACGTTGTAACGATGAGATAAATTAAACACAGGACTGCTGGAATAGTGCTGATTGTTTATTCGGATGTAGCTGAATATATAGTGCTTACAACTATGGAGTACATTCCTATGTAGTACTTATATCTACTACACTACACCTCCCCTTAACAAAAGAAATAAAAAATATTGACTATTTTTTTTCCTGTTTTTTTTTATACAATAACATAAAAAGCTTATACAGAGTACATTGTTATCTATAGAATAATATAATTTTATTTAGGGCTGATTTTTCCATCGCCAGATAACTTTTATTCGAGGAATAAAATTGACGTTTGACAGTTTTTGAATGAAATAACTGTCAAAATTTTAAAATTGTTCCTCGAATAAAGTTATCAGGTGATTGAAAAATCAGCCCTTAGTACATGATTATAACCAGTACACAAAAACATGTAAATAATATAATTGTTTTTAATAATATAATTTAGTTCGGTTCTTATGAACTGTATCGAGCTTTCCTTTTTTTAATAATTTCTACATTGGGTGACAAGTCTCTTACAACTACATACGGTCCAGAAAATATAGGACTTAACTTATTGCCGGTTTCCTCTTTTAATAAAATCTGATCATTTGGCTTATAAGTAATAGGCTTAATACTAGCATAAAACTTTAGTTTTCTTATAATTTTTTGTTTAATAGGATTTTTACGAGCTTCATTCTGCGAACTTTGTAACCTGTATTTTAATTCTAAAGGATAATCGTCATGATTATACAGTGGTTCAACAGATAGTAATAGATTACTAGGCAAATTAAATTTCTTTCCGTATACCAATTAAAATGGAGTATAGTTGGTAGCGCTGTGCACTGATGTGTTATATGAGAAGCACCAGTAAGGTAACCATGTGCTCCAAGTCTGGGGATGATTATCGCACTGTATCCTTAGATATGCGCCTAAATGTTTGTGTGCGTTCTCTAATGCACTGATACTCTCGTGGTGATAAGCAGTAGAGTGTAACTTGCTTATTTGTAAAAGTTTACAAACCTCTGACATTGGTGTGCTGATGAATTCCGCTCCTCTGTCAGTTGCGATGCTAGTAGGAACACCATACTTAAGAATAAAATTCTCCACGAATATCTTTGCAATCTCGTTGGAGTGTTTCGAAACGAGTGGACACGCTATTACAAATATTTTGAAAGCTCACATTGAATACTTAAAATATATGAATTATTATAAATATCTTTATCTAAAGGTCCTACAATATCTAGGTATATTTTCTCAAAAGCCGTGTGGGCTATGGTGGTCACCACCATTGGGTCTTTCGTGTATCTAGAATACTTTTGTGTCTGGCACTTATGACACTTTTTAACAAAGTCATAGATATCTCTCTCCATATTGGGCCAAAAATAATATTTTTTTATATTATTTAACATTCGCCTAATACCCGCGTAGCCACTTGTGGGTAATAAGTGAAAGTCATTAATAATAACTCTTTTATCGTCTTTGTCAATAATTTTTTTACATCCTTTAAAACACATATTCGCGGTCCGGAACACGTTGAATTATCTTTTATTTCTTTCACTAACTTTTCTATGAAAATATTATTTGTGTTATTTTTAATAAAATATGTATATCTCTTCAATATTGTATGAAAGACAATATTCTCCGAGCTCCCTCGCAAATGCGGCTGGCGTCAATTGCGATCGGGATGCCGGTTTTATAAACATAGTCATTTGAGATGGTAAATATTATAGGGTACCCGTGCTACTGACTTGTGTGTTATCAGTATTATTTAATTGCAATCTATTCCATTCATATTTATTAATGAATCTTAACTCAACAGATTCTTTCGGCTTACTATGTGTTTCCACAACTTTTGGTTGATCAGGCCAATCGTCATTGGTTGCCATAGCATCCGAAGAGCTGTTTCTTAATAATTGCTTTTTCTGTCCTCTAGTCATTACATTTATAACACATTCATGCATCTGTTTTAATTCTTCTGACGACAAACACACTCGAGATAACGCGTCTGCAGCCGCATTAACTCTCCCTGGCACATAACTAATGTCGTAATCATATTCGTCCAGAATCAGTCTAAACTTCAATAGCCTGCTAGACGGGTCTTTTAAATTAAACAGATACACTAACGGCTTGTGGTCCGTATAAATCTTAAAGGCTCGTACACACAGGCGCGACGCGACAGTGCGACGCGATTCTGCGATATATATCCGTAGAACAATTTGTATGGAAACGCGCGCGACACTTCACACTGGAGCGACTTGTCGCGCCGCGACACGGTCGCGGCGCGACGAGTAGCGCGACACCGTGTAGCCGCGATATCGCCGCGACGCCATACAAAATGAACATTTAGTATGGTGTCGCGGCGATATCGCGGCGATATCGCGGCCGCGACGCGACGCGAGCGTTCGAGAGTATAAAAGGCAGTACAATCCAAGCTAAGCTCAGTAGCAGACGATCTTCGTCAGAGGACGAAGGTCTGTGCGCGTTTGCCCCGCGGGGGTCCTAGGTTCGATTCCCCGGTCCGCCAACATAACCCAACCTAACCTAAGTAGGTACAGTTGTTCTATGAATCTTTCGAAGGCGGGTTGGTCAGCCGTTGGTTGTGTCAGTATCGACTCCCGCCCGAACTGCCGGTCGCCCGGTCGGGCTACTACTGCACTTGTTTCGCGCCAAAAATTTCCGTCACGTACCATCAACATAGAAAAACGTAAACAGAGAAAAGCTGTTCACAGTGAGGTCAGTAAGCAATGTTTAAATATTTAATTGTAACATTTAATACCTACGTGATTCTAATGATGCATTGTTTGTTTTAGAGTCTTCAAATGCAATAGAGAACATAATGGGATTCTTAGAGCTATATGTTGTTTTAAGAAACCAACGAAATATGACAATACAGAAAAGCTTATTCCAGAAAGTTTTGAAAACACAACTAAAGTGTTTTTCAAATAAACTTGCGATAAATGTCATTCAACCACCCTGTACCAAAAAGTCCAAATAACTTACGATAGATATCGTTCGTCATACAAAACTGTCGCTAACATTGCATCAGTTGAGTTTCATAATACCAAACACGGAGTAAGTCAATGTTTTGATCGTGTTACCGACACTGCCCATACATTTTTTTCGTATGGTTTGGAAATATTGGGATACATTAGTAGAAGGAGGTGAACAAACTTTATCGCAAGTTTATTTGAAATGAACTTTAGCGAAACCTGGCGTAGTACAGACATGCAATTAGCAAATTTGCATTTTATTAATAAAGAAGCTGAATATATTAAATACTGTGATAGGTACCGAATGTATCTTAATTTTATTTGTTAATATATGTAAATAAATATAGATCATGAAAAAATTATTTCATCACTAACCGAAACACAAATTTAACTAGGTAGGTGCCTACTTATATTATTTTGTTCAATAACGATGAACTTGCTAACGCTAAGTGCAGTTACGCACACAATGCGCGTGTCTGTCTATACTACTTACACAACTACAAGTATCACCCTTCGTGAGAAAGAACAACTGTACCTAAGCTTGACCACACAAGCATGAACAAGGAAACTAGCGAATTCGGACGTGCTTTTATGATACTTAAATATTAATAAAAAAATCAAGATTTTTTAATTACTTAGGGATACTTAATTATGTAGTTAAAATTAACTTCAATCGAAACAGGGCAATTGAAAAAAATGCAATGGCCGGTCATTACTTCATTAATCATTATAAAGTAAAAAAACCGGCCAAGTGCGTGTCGGGCCACGCACAGTGTAGGGTTCCGTAGTAGCCCGTTATCACAATGTAGTACGATTCTGTTGTTCTTTATTCTGAATAGGTAAAAAAAAAAAAACATATTTTTGTTTTCAATGCAAGTCTTTACCCATTATAAACAAGCAACTACTTCATCTTAGTCACTTTAAATAAATAATGCTAATGCTAATATTAATGCTAAGGATTTTGTATTTGGTACAAAATTATCCAACACCCAAGTTCAACGACTATTACTGCTAAACTAATAAAGTTATCTTAACTGCTATACTTTTCCTTTAAAGTTCATGAAATGCACTTTCATCGAGAATTTATCCAGATTTTTCAAGCTAGTAGTTTAGCTTTTAGAGGGGGGGGGGGGACGCCCTACTGGAACAAAAAGGACATGGCTAAACTGAAGTATGGACGACTGATCCCGCAATGAAAATGCATGTATAGACATGGTTCCTAGCAATATATAATGCTGAATAGCTGAAAATTTGTATTTTGTAATTAAAAAGGTTCAGAAACTTTTCGTATCTCCACATTCCTGAAAATAAAATCGCGTAACTCCTACGACAAAGGTACAAAAACTTCAAACAATGACATTGCTATCAACTTTTATCTAGGCGTTTTAACGTGTCTGCGACGATTTTCATTGATTAATGTGTTTTTCATTGGCGATTTTGGACTAAGGTACTTGAAGTAAATATCTACAAAGGAGTAATTGCACCAAAAAAACTTGATAAAACGGACTTACGATAGATAATCTCCACTAAAATCATAATAATATAATTATTCTGTTGTAAAACCTAAACTACATTTCCAAATGAGTTAAAATAAAGACAGTATTCACAGACAATGTAAATAACATTATGGTTGAAATGATGAACGTATTTGAAAAAGATCTTAAAGATTAACTGAGCCAAATATTTGTAATTTCTGTATTGAGGTAGGTAGGTTAAAAAAAAAAGGTAGTAAGATTAAACAAAGAAGCATAATATTCCGAAGCTTTCAGTTATTTTTATTTGATTTTGATTAAGTAGAAAAAAGTGGAATTGAGTATAGTCGATTCAAAACCCTGTGACAAGCAACTAAACAGGACACCGAACTGAGCGCCATCGATTCCCGTCGAAAACTCTGACTGCCACTTCTTATTTTCAGAAAATAAATCGTTTTGATACCTGTTATCAAAAATCGAGTTTCGATTTGACATTCTGGAACAGCGATATGACTCCTCCCTAGCTTGCAAGCTTGCAGTACTGTATTATTTCCCCTTGAACGTGTCATGTCAATCAAAAAAAGCAACTAAGATACTTTTTTATGTTTAATAATTCACGAAAGTTCTTGGAAATTATTAAACACTAAATAATTCATGAATGAATATTTAAATATTACTAGTTAATGTGAGATTACTATACATGCTTGGGGCAGTCGTTTAGCCATCTCCTTTGCACTTTAAACTTTAATATTTCGTAAATGGAGCAGTAAATCAAAAAAATAATTTTAGCAACCCATAAGCCATTTTAGAAGACCTATTCAACGATACCCCACACGATGGGGTAGATGATGAAAAAAATATTCATCCCCACTTCACAGGTAGGGGAGCTACCCTAAAAAACAATATTTTCCAAAATTTTATTTTACCACTTTGTTGGCGTAACTGATATACGTACTCCTACAAAATTTCAGCTTTCTAGTGCTAACGGTCACAGAGATTAAGCGAGGACGGACAGACAGACAGACGGACGGACAGACAGACATGGCGAAACTGTAAGGGTTCCTAGTAGACTACGGAACCCTAAAAAGTCCTTATACCTACCTAACTACGTGTTGATTAATCTATTGTCTTTGTAGGAAGCACAACTCATCATCATCATTTCAGCCGAAAGACGTCCACTGCAGGACAAAGGCCTCCCCCAATTCTGGGGGGGGGGGGGGGGGGGGGGGGTTGCCATAATCGCCACGCTTGGCAGGCGGGTTGGCGATCGCAGTATAGTAACATTATGTTATTATAAAAAGTACAGACGAATTGAAAAACTCCACCTTTTTTAAATCGATTAATAAAAGTACACCAACTAAATAATATAAACGTAACCATAAATCAATTAATTTACCCAAAAAAATGACGTTAAGTTGGGAGAATGAAACAAGAAACCGGCAACACTGATAAAATATGGCATAATTTAGTGTTCATAAAAACAAAAAATAAATATATAATTTTTGGGTTACTTATCCATGTTATGTGAAGTGTTTGGTATTTTTTACCCTTCCTTTATAATTCCGGTACAGTTTAATAGCACATACCGTCATTTTATCGCTGTTATTTGTTTATTACTTAGCGCGCGTAATACGTGGGTAGTCTGGGTAGTGAAACTAAAGCGGCACGATCGGCACTAATCGGCGGGTAAGAAAGAATAAGTTCTTACCCGCCGATTAGTGCCGATCGTGCCCAACAGTTGGCCGATATTTTTTGACACGTTTGCGCGCATTTGATGCTCTATCTAGACATTATATAATCAAAGGTTTGACGGTAAGTAGTTAGCGTTATTTTTAAGTGAACGTGAAAGAACCCGTCCTAAGTAGTTTGGGCTCCGCTAGCAGTCGAGTGCTAGTGCTAGCAGCTGTGCGTGAGTCAGTTCGAGTTCGACGTCTGAATGCGAACGGCTGTGTTAGGTAAATTCAGGTACATTACAGCTCCCACAGAACCTCACGAGCATTGCACTTGCGACCACTACACCAACGAGGCAGTCTGTTAGTTTATCACTACTATATTTATAATTAGGTCACTCATTCATTAACCCTTAGTCTGCCGGAACGTAGATCTACGCGAGACAATGGCTTTTAATTGTGTCTGTAATTACGGCACAAGCGGTTAATCATTACACATAATAAGTTATAATTGATTATTTCTTAAACATACACACATACATAACATCACGCCTGTAATCCCCCCAAAGGGTTAGTAGATGCACTCAAATTTCACCAGTTATGCTTAAACATAGCATTCACAACATAGCTTGAGCATAATTTTACTGGAGAAGAATTCACGTAGATACCTACCTATCGAATTAGTTTGCTAAGTAATTTAATTAGAAGTAAGTATCTACCTAGGTTAGTTCCAATTTAAGTACTCGTATGTTGTTTCCACTTTAACAAATATCCACTGATTTCAAAATGATAAGTAAGTAGGTACCTACCCACCTACTCATAAAGGCCATACAAATGTGTTGCAGACGAAAGTACGCATTAAGTACCTAATAAGTAGAAATTAAAGTTATTTTTCCGAAATCACATTTTGAAACCGTAAAAAATAAATCATAACAATTATAATTAAAAAATCTTGGTTAGTAAACAAATACTTCGTAAAAGTAGGTACCTACGTCTGAATTCACCAGTGACGTCGTTCGTGCTTGTGTGGTCAAGCTTAGGTACCTAAACCCTAACCTAAGTAGGTACCTACTTAGGTTAGGTTGGGTTATGTTGGCGGACCGGGGAATCGAACCTAGGACCCGCGGGCAAACACGCACAGACCTGCCTTCGTCCTCTGACGAAGATCGTCTGCTACTGAGCTCAGCTTGGATTGCACTGCCTTTTATACTCTCGAACTCTCGTGTCGCGCCGCGGCCGCGATATCGCCGCGATATCGCCGCGACACCATACTAAATGTTCATTTTGTATGGCGTCGCGGCGATATCGCGGCTACACGGTGTCGCGCTACTCGTCGCGCCGCGATTCGCGTCGCGCTTGTGTGAAAGGTGTTGCGGCGCGATCATATCGCAGAATCGCCACGCGACGTGTCGCGCGACAAGTCGCGCCTGTGTGTACGAGCCTTAAATCTACGCCCGTATAAATAAGGTCGAAAATGTTTTACTCCCCATACTATAGCAAGTAGCTCTTTTTCTATAGTCGGGTAATTCTTTTCTGCTTTATTTAGACTTCGGCTAGCATAAGCAGTTTGTCGGCCGTCTTTGTTAGACAACACGGCGCCTAACGCTTATCCCGATGCATCAGTTTGTAAAGAGAACGTATTGCTGTCGGAAAAATCGGGATATTGTAATACTGGTGCCGACATTAAACATTGTTTTAACGTTTCGAAGCTATCTTGACATTCCTTATCCCATACAAAGGTGACATTCTTTTTACTTAAATTATTTAATGGATGAGCAATATGTCCAAAATTTTTGATAAATTTTCTGTAGTAATTGGCAAACGCGACAAAACGTCTTACCTCGTCTACAGTTTGCGGAACTGGATAATTTATTACTACATTTATTTTTTCTGGGTCTGGAAGAATGCCCTTATCTGAAATTATGAGACCCAAATCTAACATATCCTTTCTTAAAAATACACATTTAGCAGCGTTCAGTTTTAAATTAACTTTCCGAAGCCGTTCAAAGATATCTATCAAATTTTGTTTTGTTTACTAAGCAAATTCCCATAAACAACCAAATCGTCCTGTTAAACAAGGCATTTTTCATAGTTAAGGCCCGCCATTGCTATAGTCATCATTCTGGAAAATGAACTAGTCTTTAGACCCATGGGCATCCTAGTCATTTGGTATTGTCCAGAACAAAATGATGTGTACTTTCTACTCTCTGGTTCCAAGTTTACATTGTAAAATGCTTGATGTAGGTCAAGGTGACTAAAATAGATACAACCGGATAACGAATCTAAAATCTCGATTATATTTGGCAGTGGAAATTTATAATTTTCGATGACATTATTGAGCTTCCTGTAATCTATAACTAGCCTCCACATTTTCTCACCGCTAGCGTCTGATTTTTTAGGTACTAGAAGAATCGGACTCGACCAATCGCTTGTGCACGGTTCTATTATCCCTTCAGCTATCATATTATCGAGTTGTCGCTTTACCTCAACCATCTGTGAGTGAGGTAACCTGTAGGGCTTAACAAATACTAGTCCTATTACTATTTGGCTTTAATCTAATAGAATGTTGGTTATGCAAGTAGTTGTTAAAGTATCCCCGGGTACGAAGAAAATATCAGGATATTTGGCACATATCAGGATATTTGGAAAATATCGATATTTGTTCCTCTTTGTTTAAATGTTCGAAAATATGGTTTTAACTCGATTTGTATTTCTGTCGCATTTGTTAAACCTGCAAATATTATAATCCGAAGCGCTATGTATGATAGCTTGTAGTTTATTTACAGATAATTCGGCTTCCGTTGTATTCAAAATCTATTGGTATTTTACCATTAATTGGTCTTACTAACGAGCTAGCTATGAACACACCCTCACTCAATTAACTTGCGCAAACAACAGATTCACCAAATTTTTGTGTTTGTATAAAATGTATCGATTCTGATCTAATTGACACTCGCCTTAATTGGTAACGTAATAATGTTTCCAACCTGATTACGCATCATTACATTGTTGTTATTGTAATCTAATAATGATTTATACTTGCGTAAAAAGTCATCACCAATTATGCCATTCACCGAACATGGCAATGTTTTAAATACATAAAATATATGGTTAAAGGTGGCGTCACTCGCTACTAAGTTTAAATAAACATAGCCTATTGATTGTACCTTGCCCCCTAGTCCATTGATCTCTGTAGTTCTGTTATAAAAGGGAATGTTTAGTTCAACAAGATGTTTATGTTTGATGGCCGAAATTGACGCACCCTTATCTAATAACCATTGTAATGGACAACCATTTACGGAGAATGATATCGTTATGCTACTGTTACATGACAAAATATTATGTACACGATTATTCACGAAAAAAAACTGGTTTGGATTTCCAGAACCATCTGTTTTCTTTTCATTTTCCGTCATAACACGCACCGTCTCATTATTTTGTGTCCCCTTATTTCGACTGTAAAAGGAAGACTTAAAAGAAGGTCTTGAAGGTCTATTTCTAGGGCCGTTCTGCCACGAACCTCGCGACGTATGACCTGCTTGACTGCCCTCTAAAGTATCGTCCAGATTGTCCTCTAAAATAATTATTTGTTCCTCGCCTGTAATGGTAATTGTTTTTATGAAATGTTCTAATTTCACCTGAGGAAGAAGATGCCGTCGTAGTGTCCTCCTCCACAGCTGCTTGAATGGCATCCTTTAAGGAATCGAAGTTCCGTGCCGTAATAACTGTGCCTAGGCGACGGTTTCGCAATCCGTCGGCAAATCGCTTAATTGCCTGTTTCTCATTTAATTGCCTTAAGAAATTGTAATTTTCCGGCTTACCCTCTGATTGCGAAACAGTCAGATCAACAAACATTTCGGTTATAGTTTTGCCATAGTCATCAATTGTTAAATCATTTTGACGAAAAGAATATAATTTGCTTTGTAATGCTGTATGGGACTTTTTCGGCAGTAGTTGAATGCTCATCTTTTAATAAGCTGTCAACTGAGTCATAGCTAGTACTAAGTTTCAATTTTGCTACTTGGGACAACCGACTCTTTAATACAAACACAATCAATTCCTTTTGGGATTCAATGTCCAATATTGAACGACATATAATAATCTATACTATCAATTACCTGTCTTACCGTATGCTCCTCATTATTTATTATAACAGGGCACCAAGTTTAGTGCTACTTTTAAGTCAAATATCCCCATTACTGGTAATGATTTTCTTTCCTCTTCAATGAACCGCTTTCAAAATCAGAGCTACTGCTACTACTCACTGAGTCACATAACTCTTTTATATTAGTATACAATTCATTTATTTTTTAACGATAATCTTGTATTATACTTAACTCTTCACTTTTATGATATTTGATGTTACATTCAATACTAATCCATAACTTTTCAAATGATAAATATAAAGAGTTTGCTTCAATTAATTTCTTACCACATACATTAGATTCGCGCCTGCGTTTGGGACCTACCTTCACCAAATATTGTCGAATCTTATACAAGTCACTATATATATTATTTAGTCCTTCAGCTATAAACACCTATGTTCTTTTAATCGCACCGCAAACACTGCTTCACATACCGGCACATAACGCGCACTTTTATTTTTGTTAACGAGTTCCGCACATAGCACTTAAACACTTTGATTTTTATTCATTTCACAACACTTCGTCACAAACATGAGAGGGTTCATGTCAATTATTTGTTCATCGATGTAGTTTGGCACGCGCAATCAGCCGACCTCTGTTGGACAAAGCTCCGACGACGTCCAGACCATCTCAAGCCCCTAAAAGCCTGCTGGTTTATCTCCTGACGCATCCACCGTGTATGGCACTTCTTATACGCCTTATATCCGTAAAACAACAATATAGCTGCAACCATGCATATAACAACTATTGATATAATGGTCTGAGTGTTCATATGCGCTGTAATTTCTTGTAAATTCGCGTTATTACGAGCACCTGCAGCGTTCTGGGCTAGGTAAACCTCCTCCTTGGTTTGATATGATTGACACATCAGGAATTATTTAATTTTATCAAATTACGGTGAAATTATTTAATCACGTATTTCATTTGTAAAAGTTATCTACAGCCACGCACGAAATTCGACGCGCGTCTCTCGCGCTACAGGCAGGGTCGCCATGTAGGGATGAGATAAATTAAACACAGGACTGCTGGAATAGTACTGATTGTTTATTCGGATGTAGCTGAATATATAGTGCTTACAACTATGTAGTACATTCCTATATAGTACTTATATCTACTACACTACACACTTACCTTAGTGTTTTTTTTGGAAGTCGGTTGTTTTTTTTTGTAAAAAAGTTGTTATTTTTTACTTTTTAATTGTACCTACATACCCCACACAAATTCATGTAAAACTACTTGCTATGTTAATATCAGTGACAGGAAGCTATTGAAGACATCTGCCTACCCGAAAGTGGTCATTAATCTGCCTAAAAGAAAGTGGTCATTAATCAGATAACAAATAACCACGAAATTTAAATTTTATACTTTGCCTGTTTCTAACAAATCGCGTAGCGATTTATGAAACAAATTTGGTCCACAGCATCTGCTTGTAACGTGCTCCTTCTAGAGGACAACACATATTCTGATTTTGAGAACATCATTTCCGAAGGTACCGATGTTGCTGGTATGGCTAAATACTTTAGCGCTATTGTATTTAATGGCGTTAAGTATTTGTTGCTGGACCAAAAAGCTCCCGCACTTTTAGCTGTTTTTGTGATCTCCGCTTCTTTGCTGTGTGGATCTGTCTCCATATACATTGGTAAAATATTAACTGCAGAAGCAGTTGAATTTTTTTTTATTTTTTATTTATTTATCATTTATACAAAAGAATACAGGATTATTCATATTAAATAGCAACCACAAACCACTAAGGTTTAAACTTGTGCTATCATGAGTCTATCTCAATATCGAACAAAGTATACAGTGAAGCATTTTCTATGTACCTATGCATTATAGTCGATACAATTAATAATATCTTTAGGTCTTTAGATTTGTAGTTACAATCATTCCTACATAATACTTAAATAACATTGCTTAAGTTTACATTTTATATTTTTCTGTGTGATACTGTTGTTTATTTCTGAGGGTAGACTATTAATAAGTCTCGGTATAATATAACCGGTAGTTCGTTCCCCATACGTATTGTTGGCGCGCGGTGTTCGAAGCCTATTCTCAGAAACAGCCGAGTGCATACTGAAAAATTGTTCTTTTAATAACAAAAATTTTATTTTTATATGAACTGGTAAGACATTACAGTGTTTAAAGAGGCCATTTATATTGTCATAAAATTGATTTCTAATTTTGGGAGATACTATTGTTTTTAAAATTCTATGTTGAATTTTAAAAATACTATCGAGGTAGGTTTTATAGGTACGACCGTAACTACTAAGGCCATACTGGATGTAAGATTCAGCCATTGCGTAATAAAGCATTAATTTCACTTAGAAGGGCAGGCGTTTTTTTAATATGGTCATAATAGCGAGAAATTGCCGAAGTTTATCGCAAACATGTTCTATGTGATAACTCCAGTTAAACTTATCGTCTATTATTAGTCCAAGATATGTCTGTTTACTGACAACATCTATTTGTGGACAGTTACAATTAATCGCATTGACCGTATGCAAGCAGTCATGGGCTATTAAGTTCCGTAAGGGCAATTTTGTAATGTATGGAGATTTAATAACCAAAAGTTTAGTTTTGCTTACATTAAGTACTAAGCCAGCATCGTGACACCACCTTGTTAGAGCATCCAGGTCGAGTTGTAAGCGCTCGCATGCTATTTGAGGATTTCTATTAGCAATAACAAGGCAAGTGTCATCCGCAAACTGATAGCATTTACTGTTCGTGATGCATTTACTCATATCATTTACATACGACAAAAAATGCAGGGGGCTTAATACTGAGCCCTGAGCTGTTCCCTCAGTTATAGCCATGCGTTCACTACAGATGTTATCAATTTTTACAGTGAAGGTTCGATTTTTTAGATAATTTTTACACCAGTTGCGTAATGGACCACGCACTCCGCAGTCGTCTAATTTATCAACTAGCTGATCATGAATTAATGTGTCAAAGGCACGTGAGAAGTCAATGAAGAGAGCAAGAACATATTTTTTCTCATTTAGGTGCTTATTGACTTAATCGGTGAAGTTTGACAAGAGGTTCGTGGTGCTTTTGCCGGTCTGGAAGCCAAATTGGTACCGGTTAATTACGTCATGCTGCCTATAAAATGCATGAATTTGTTCACAAACATATTTTTCAACTATTTTGTCAATAGACGAGAGCAATGTTATTGGACGTTAGTTTGAATAATCGGTTTTTTTACCCTTTTTATGGACTGGCCGTATGCAACCTACCTTTAGATCATCTAGGTATAGACCAATTTCAATACTTCGATTAATTAAGTCAGCAATAGGGTTGGATATACTATCACCTATCATTTTAATATCGGAAACTTTAATATTGTCCGGACCTGGGGCTTTTCTTGAGTTAAGTTGTTTTATGATTTTATGAACGCTACTAGCCGAGGCTTTTTTAAACCGCATACGGACCCTAAAGCAACACGCATACCCCTGGATTCTACCAGGGGTATGCGTGTTGCTTTAGGGTCCGTTAATTTTATGTTACAGTTAGGAACTATGTCTTTAACCGCTCTGTCAAAACAACTTGCAAAGTTGTCAGCAATGGATTTGGTAGTGATTCCTTGCGCATCAAAAGCCCTAAGAAGCCGTGTCAAGTGACAAGGTCAGCAATGGATTTGGTAGTGATTCCTTGCGCATCAAAAGCCCTAAGAAGCCGTGTCAAGTGACAAGGTCACTCTCCCTAACATTTGATTTAAGATATTGTACATTTTTTTTACGTTTTTAATATTATCACTAATATATTGCATATAATAATTGTTTCTTCTGTTTTCTAATATTTTATGAATTTTATTTCTAATTTTATTATATTCTAACTTTATTTTTGAATTTTTTAAATTATTTTTCCAGTAACTATGTAATTTGTCTCTTTTATCACAAAGCCGGGCAATATTGTCATCAATCCAAGGTATAGTAAAACGTTTCGCGTACTTGCCAGTCAATTTACTTGCTATATTGTTACTTGCAGATTTTTCTGCATTATCAAACGATTCATAAATAAAACTTAAAATATCGTTAGGGGAATTCATACTTGTTGTTTTTGTCCAGTCAACATTTTGAAGTTCTTTGTAAAAACTATCGTAGTTAATATATTTTTTGGAACAACCTGTACACACTTAGGACTTAAAGACGACTCGTCACCGCAGGTAAAGATAATGCCGCGGTGGTCAGCTAGTACTACATCGAGCACCGCCGCGAACGGATGTAGTGTGGGAAAACGTGCAAATATGTGGTCAATACACGACTTAGTGATTAAATCTTTTTTGGTTTCAATTCGGGTGTAATCCGTTATTCCACACAACAATCCATGTTCGCTAAGTGTTCTTAGATATGAATCTTTGTATGCTGAGCTTTCTTTCAGATTAATGTTCATATCACCAATAAGGAGTAAATTTTGTTTTAAGTCAAACTTAGTGATGTGGATAGCAAGCTCTGCAACAAATAAACTTTTATTTGTAGACGGTGGCCTATAGATTGCAGAGACAACTGCATTATTATGTAAATCTATTTTTAGGTAGCCTGTAAGGTTTTCAAAGGTCTTAGTTTTTTGTTCAATTAATGTAAACTTAATGTGATTCCGTACATACAAGATAATGCCGCCGCCTTTTCGGCTCGGACGCAATTGTGAGTACAATTTATAGCCAGGTAAGTTATACAAGTTAAGTATATTCTCTGAGATACCCACTTCTGTTAATATTATAAGGTCTAGTGTATAAATACATGTATGAATGGTTTGTTGCAATTTCATAAAGTTTTTAATAAGTGATCTGTTAAAATGTATACATGATAAATTTATACTGGTTTTTGGAGGTATTTGTTTGAAAAAGTGATTAGTTGAATTGCAATGGAAGATTTCTTGTACTTTTATGCCCATAGTTATATCACACTAACTTGATCTTGTAAACAGAAATACATAAAACAAAAGTGCTCTTTGAGGGACAGAGAAAGATATAAAGAATTTATTTATAATGGAGGTGATTCTTCTGTTCGTTTCCCGGGTTGAGTTAAACATAGCTTTTCTACTTGTTTTATATCCTGCAATGTACGGATATAATAAATTTTGCTATCCTTGAGCTTCCTAGCCTGCACTTTGCCATTCTTACACCATACATACTGACAGGATTTATTTATCAATTGGGTTTTTGCATTATATAGTAGTGTTTTTTGGTACTTGGTGAGGGCATCCCTTATGTAGACGCGATCGTCTGCTTTTTCCTTCGGGACGTCCGGCACCAGTTGACCCACAGTAATACAGTTTTCCTTGCTAGCGCCTATCCATTGCAGCTGGAGCTGCTTCGACTTTAGCTCCACGAGGATGGGTCCCGGTTTATCCTTGCTCCCTGGTAGTCGTCGCGTTGAATGAATTTCATCATCAGCCACATTTAATTTGATGGCCACGGTATCCATCACCTTCTCTATGTCATTTGAGGGCATCTCAGGCAGCCCAGCTACTTCCACAGCTGTTGCGAGGGACTGCTGCTCAACCTCTTGGAACCCTTGCTCCAAGACATTAATGCGTAGTTCTAGGTTCTTGTTTTGGAGATCGTAGTTTTTTTTAATTAGTGTTGGGTCTTCTTTATTTTAAGAAGTCCAGCAGTCCATATTTTTTCTGTTCTGTGCTACTACCTGGCTGCTTCGAAGTCGATGGCACAGATCTATCGACGGAATCTTTTAAATCATAAATGATAAATGATTTTATTTTTGTAAGTAGGTTTGTACAAACACTTTTACACGTCAATCATGTTTTTTTTTAAACTACATGAGGTCGGCGTTTCCTATCTGACTACTCTGAGAAGAAAGGCCTAAACAAACTCAGAGGTCACAGTCTCTTTTAAAGTCCAGACATAATCTTGGTCAGGTTATATGAAGACCATGTAGATCGATATCTGAGACGGTCTTTTGAGGAAAGAACCACACAGATTGAGAGGACCTGTCCAGTCAGTGCACGCATTTGTCAGAAATCGTGCAGCTCAACTCAGGACTTAAGGAGCTCAACGATTCGACGAACAATACCAAAGAAAGGACACAATAATTACTTACGCACAGGACAGGATAGGCCACATAAATTACTCAAACTGCCAGACCATGAGAAAAAAGAAACAAGTAATAGAACAGAGAGAAAATAAAAAATAAAAAAATAATAAAATGACCCACATCGTCTTCACATTCAAAATCACAATAACAAAAAAATATATATATAAAAAATATAATACTTTACAAAGTAAGCAAATGTCATTGTTTAGAAAAAAAATCATTAATGTCAATGTGTATATAAAAAAAAGTCATTCGAAATGCAGAAATTGGAAGCAGCTCAATCCCGCCAAGCCTTTTTGTCCTCAATATAATCTTTAACGATATAAAAGGCTTTCTGGCACAACTTACGTTTAATGAATGATTTGATTTTATTGAGGCTTAGATCTTGAAGTTATGGGATAATTCTTTTCTTACTAACTCTTTCGCCGACAACATGTTCTCCGGATGACGAAATCCTGTTCTTAATGCTGGATGTAAATATGTTGATATTTGGGACACAGTTCTTGTCTCATATGGCAGGAGTCTGCTACTTATGTTTCGCCTCACTGATGAGTGAAACATCTTGTCTATATCTGCTGTTAGGGAAATTTCGATAGTGTTCAGTTTTTCAAATAGTCCATATACACTCGAGAGCAATGAATCCGGGTCACTTAAAGAATCCTAAAAATCTCGGAAACTAAAAATGCTAGGTTAATGCAATAAATTGTATTTAATAGACAATGTAATACTCCTTAAATAAATATAAATAACTTGGACTGGCCCGTTGGTCTAGTGGTTAGTGGCCCTGACTGCTATGCCGGAGGTCGTGGGTTCGATTCCCACCCAGGACAAATGTTTGTGTGATGAGCATGATCATTTGTTCTGTGTCTGGGTGTAATTTATCTATAATATGTATGTATTTAGAAATATATAAGTATGTTTATCAGTTGTCTAGTACCCATAACACAAGCTCTGCTTAGCTTGGGACTAGACGGCGTTGTGTGATAGTTGTCGAATATATTTATATTTATTTATTATTTATTTACAATGTAATACTCCTTAAATGAAGGTATTAAAACTTCTTAGTTATTGTAAAGTTATATCATAAAAAAATCAAATTTGAAAAAGGGCCACTTTCGAAGATGGAACTACGAAATTACAGCATTTGGTTTTGCTGTTGTTTGTAATCTGTCATTTATGTGGGTACATAAACCATGTTGATAGTGCTCTATGTTCATTATTCAAGCTGAAATTATGTCGCTTACGCCTGAAGAATGCACCAGAATACTTACAATGCTGGAAACCGGCCGGAGTCAGCGCGATACAGCCATGTCGGTGTGTCGCTGTCAACAGTACAAAGAGTTCTCCGACGTTACGAAGAAACTGGTTCTAACCTACACAGACCAGGAACGGGCAGAACCAGGTGTACCACAGCACGAGAAGACCGATACTTGGTGAACACCATGCTTCGAAATCGCTTTCTCACAGGAACTGAACTCACAAATCAGTTTCGACGCCTCGGAGAAAGTAACCCAAGTGCATGGACAGTAAGAAGTCGGCTTGCTGAATCTAACTTAAAACCCCTTAGACCTGCAAACGGCCCTAAACTGGAGCGTGGGCATCGTATTTCAAGACTAAGATATGCCCAGAGCCACGTAAATAGGAGTATTGAAGATTGGTCAAAAGTTATGTTCTCCGACGAATCAAAATTTATGCTCTACAAGCACGATGGAAGACACAGAGTGTATCGAAGACCAGGGGAAAGATTCAAGCAAGCATGCATCGAAGAAAAAGTAGCCTACGGTGGTGGGTCTGTACTTGTGTGGGCCGGAATTTCTTCTGAAAGTCGCACAGAGCTGGTGATCATAGAAAACGGCTCTTTAACTAGCGTAAGATATGTGGAAGAAATCCTCAATGATCACGTTGGTCCATTTATGGTCAATTTAGGTGAGGATGCTATATTTATGCATGACAATGCCCGACCTCATACAGGTAGGATTGTGAATGACTACCTTCAAGAGATGAACATTACTCGTATGGAGTGGCCAGCGCGCAGCCCGGATATCAACCCGATCGAGCATGCTTGGGACGAGCTAGGCAGATGCGTAAAACAACGAAACCCTCCCCCAATCACGCTTCGTGAGCTCAAAATTGCTCTCACAGAGGAATGGGAGAATATTCCCCAAAATCGTATAAGGAACTTGGTGTACAGCATGCCAAACCGCGTAAACGCAGTAATGGAAGCACGAGGAGGCAATACGATGTATTAAAATTTAAGAAAATCGTAATAAAGTTCAAAAATTTCATGTTTCCTATTTTTGTTTTAAGGAGAGATCAGCAGTTTTTTTCTTTATGTAATTTTGTGTTAATAAAATGTATGGTGACTCATATTTTTTTTACTTTCATTTAAGGAGTATTACATTGTCTATTAAATACAATTTATTGCATTAACCTATCATTTTTAGTTTCCGAGATTTTTAACATTCTTTAAGTGACCCGGATTCATTGCTCTCGAGTGTATTAACGGAATGACTAGTGAACTAGTCGGATACTGATCCGCGCTAACGAGTTTTGTAGCTTCCTCGAATTTTTCCAAAATGTTGATAACTTCTCTACCTGCTTCTTAAGCAGTTAAGTAGTCTGGCGCCTGAACCAATTTCCTACACACTAATGCGAGAAAGTCACTTAAATGTAGATCTTTACTTTACAGATGAAAAATCTTTTAAGTGCAGTGAAAACGGACGTTTATGTTAGTGGCGTCGAAATAATTGGCGATACACAAGTGGTCACGTAGCTACAAGCTATTAATAAATCATCATCATCATCATTTCAGCCGAAAGACGTCCACTGCTGGACATAGACCTCCCCCAAGCACCTCCACTTCGACCGGTTCTGTGCTTCTCGCATCCAACGGGTTCCTGCGGCCTTCACAAGGTCGTCGGTCCACCTATTAATAAATAATTATACTTAATTAATATTATTTTACTTATTATATATATTAACTGGAGACCAGGTTACGTGCGAATAACCTATTACTTACGTATTTTTATTAACTTAAAAAGTTATGAACACTTCAAGTTCAAAAACACAGTTTTTAGTTTTTTATGTTACCTACTAACTACCAATATTATAATGTTATGCCTACGATAATTAATAAACTGACTGTTAAATTTGAATAATAAACTGTAAGAAATAAACCTCCTTTTTGTTTGGCGAGCCCACAAGGCGAGCCTGTTTACCTGCGATGACTTTTTTTCGTGTTGCTAAGTAACTACCAATACGAATATTAAATTATTAAAAATACCCACTCGTTAGCTTAATGAATATACTTAATTATTCCTATCGGTTTCTTTTATTATTTTTATCATTTAAGCTACGTATGCTGGTAAATGTAATGCAATAATTAGATAAATGTATTAGCTGTGTAACTCCTTGCTCAATACGTTTCTTCCCTACTCCTTACTTATGTTTCGTAAATTAGTCATAGTTGCGAAGAAACCAACGCCATCTAGTTTATTTTCGAAAACTTGAACTTCAAACGTTCACAGGAAAATAGACATTAGGGTATCCATGCAATTTTGCAGGTGAATGTACGTGTAGTCGAAAAAATTGAGCTTATGAGTAATCACTGCACTATTTGAGACGTTTCCAAATTCATAGTTTTATTGTATTCTTAAATAATAAAATGCTCTTACTTTTTAACTCCGTTCATATGTTCTAGTTTGTTTTAAATGAACGTTTTGTAGTCCTCCTAACGGAACTTTTCACTTTATTTCCCATATTTACAAATGATAATTGACAACAAATTATTACGCTATTTTAACTTAAAAGTATTTTATATTTACACGAAATAAAAATATTTACGGAGAGAAGATAATATGCAAATAATAATAAAAAATTAATTTACAAATAAAACTTAACAAAAACAAAACAATCTCGGCGGAAATAATGCGGCGAAAAGAGCGACTCGCCCGTATAGCATCAGGCCTCGGCCGGCAGTGTCGCTACACGGGCGTTTACGCACACATACGCACGTATTATGTTCGGAAATATGAATATGCGATTTACAAAAAATCTATTGTTTGGGACTAAAAAATTAAAACATTAGTATTTTAGTATGTTGCTTGTAAAAAACAAAATGATTGTATGTACTCGTATATTAGTATGAATTTTATTGTAAAAAGAAAATTTTTAGAGGTATCTTCACGATTTTTTTCTATAGTATCAAATTATTTGAATCATGTTTTCAACACACTATCTACCTAGTATATCCTGAAGAATATCATATATTTTTCTGATTTTGTTTACTGTAGTCGATCATATACTTTTATTGTGTCTAAAACTTGCATTTAGCTCCTGAAAGCCCCTTAAGTTGGGTTGTGTGACTGATGGACGGCTTATTCCAAATGTTTAATTAAACATTCCTACAAATTCAAACTTACTTGTAGATGATGCTGGTATTGCGTCATTGTGAGACGTGTCAGGAATAGGGGATATTTGATTGTTATGCATTTCTGTTTCTACTGGTTTAATATATGAATCCTCTATCAGAACTGGTGACTCGGTAGGTCTAGTCTGAAACAAGGAAATAATAATTATTATTAGATAAATAAAATATTTTGTGTAAAATAAATATCATAGGTATGATATATATTACTGTTTGAGGGAATGTATTAACTATCAATCTTCGACCTCCAGTCGCAAAGTCTTGTCCACCCATCACCGCCACCAATCTATTTTCTAAGGCAGAGAATTCTGGCAAGTTGTCTGCCATCACCACCACCAGTGCGCCACATTGAAGCTGAGAGTTGTGCCTCTTTAGACCATGTTTCTTTTCAGCTCATCACTAAAAACATGCATTAATATTAATGAAATTTCTGTAAGTATAATAATGATTCATATCATCACCTAATTCATTATTTTGATTTACCTTAGCCCAGCCTTGATCATTTTTAATTGCTCCTCCAAGAGAATTTAAAGTAGTTGACAAATTTTCCCATTTCCTCCTCGTTTCTAATTTTCCTTGAGCAGTCCGAAGCAAACCTTTGGCTACGCCTGGGTTTTGCTCCAAGAATTCCACAAAACTTCTAATTGGGCGTAACTTGGACGATGTGTCATTGTAACTAAAATTGGCAATCTTTTAATATGACAAGGACAACATAACATAATTTTATTATAACAAACATAAACCAAGAAAATAACTACATTGACAATACAAAAATCTTAACAATGTACGGTAGGCTGCAGAAGTCCATAACCAAAGTTACGAAGCAATAGCTTGGACGTTTAGTTTGACTTACGACCTTCTTATAATGAGTAGTTTGACACACACACCCGCATATTACTCGAATAATCACGCTATTGAATATTATAGTTCCGTGTCATGTTCGTCTTGTGCAAAACTTTATGTTTATACCCGCAGAAATCTAAATAAATAAATTATAAGGTGGACAGATGCACCATTCACCGCGACTAAATACTTAGAATGTTGTGGTTATGTTGTGGTTCTTTGTTGGTTGATAATAATTTCATATTGTGGGTTAGTGAAGTGTGTTTAATCTATTAGCGGTGTTGTTCATTTTGAAATGCAAGCAAATTAAAATATTGAGATGAAAGCGGTTATTATCACGCTGCGTAAAAGTGGACTTAATAGTATATCACAAATATTTGATGAAACCGGACTGACTGTGAGTATTATGATTTAATTATTTTATCGAACATTTATTTAACTAAAGTATAACTGCTGATCCTTCTAGTTATTTTATTAAACGTTTTATATTTACCATAGGGTGTAAATAGAAGAAAAAAATAATATTTCCAAGAGTTTATTTATTTACATTCGGAATGATGAATATAGCATTATGTATAAATTATAATATAATCATTTTGTAACATTTGAACTATTTTCAAAATAATTTTGTTTCAAAAAAGTAATACTTAATATTTTATAATTTTGCTAGTAGCCTTACAATATTCCTTTTTTGTTTTAGAGAAATTACCTACTGTGAGTCGGAGGGTCAAAAGATATAAGGAAGAGTATAGTCAGTGAATAAATAAGAAACAAGTGGTTTTAACCAACCAGTTACCTACCAGATGATGTTGCATTGCAAGGAAATATGAAGATATATGTTTAAACATTATAGGACCCATACGCCAGCGTTTACTTGATAGCATGGATAATAATGGGGGTTATACAACGTATTAAGTTATAAATAACAAATTGATTTTAGTAATATTAAAATATTATTGTGTCATATCCGTATTATGGATTATTTTGAGGTTTATAGTTTCAATCTTCTTTTCAAAATGAATTTTGAAAATGAATACTTAAGCTATATCCACAATTAAAGCACAATATTATTTTATTACTAAGATAGTTACAATATTTTAAGTCTAATGGTCGTAGTTCACTGATGGCTCACCTAAAGTTCTTTACCCGAAATTGTTCTTCCTAATGATTTGTAATCCGAATGATCAGTTTTCCTAAAATTTTTCATTCTAAAGTTTTCATTCATACTATTTGTAGTGCTACCGGCGATGTTCATAACACTCGATTCCGAAAATTGTAATTAATAATATCATTAATGTAAATATATTTAAACTCCTACTGTTTTTTATCATAACGCTTTTATCCCTAAACAATTACCATAATTTTAGATGATGATAATTATTTATAGTTTTAATTTGAGGGTATGATTTTTATTTGGGGGTATGCTTTACATAACGTACTGAGTTGTGTCTATGAAACCACTGTACTTCCACACCCGGCGCTTTTTGATAGTAGCTTTTTTTTTGGATAGAATAGACTCTTTTTAGTGTAAATTTGAAAACCGCAAAGTTCGCAAAATCATAGTGGCCGAGAAAAAAAAACCATAGCTTTTTTTTTATCTACAAAAATATGTGGTTCGCGGGGCCCCTATTTCTGTCTACAGGGTTTAAAGGAACCTAACACGAAGGGGATGACGGGGGCTCGTTCGCTCGCTTTGCTCGCTCACTCGAGCCCCCGTCATCCCCTTCGAACCTAACCTGTCCGAGTCGGGGTGCCCCAAGTCCCGAGCTCGCTTCGCTCGCTCTTGCATCCTAAGTTGTCATTACAAATGTGTTACTTTTGTATATTATGTTGGTTACCGCTATAAATAAAATCTAAACAAAAAAAAATCTATAAAAAGAAATCTAAACAAAAAAGATATAACTTTGAATAATAGTGTAAAAGATGGTTATGTTGAGAAAATATAGGAAAACAAATAGGAGTATAATAGATGTTTATTGCTACTGACATTATGAAGTTGAATGCTTCGGAATTATGAACATTAGAGACAGAGTAGTTAGGAATTGTGATTGTTAGTATGAAAAATTTTAGGAAGAACATTTTCGGATTTCCAATTATCGGAGTTGAAAATTTAGGTGAACTTTGGCGCACCCTTCACTGATTACCTGCTTTACTTCAATAAATTGTTCTTTATGAGAAAATAAACTGTTTTAAAAGTTTATTTATCAAATTATAACGAATAAAAATTTTGAAATCACTTAAAAACTTTTTATTTTTAACCCCATATTTCAATAACACTATTATATTACAAATAAAATAAATATTACATTATTATTCTCGTGTATTAATTTATCGAATAATAAAAAAAGATAAGATTATTGTTGAAAAGATAAATCAAAGTTTCATCTCGAGATTGGAACAAAGGAAGGAAGGCCGCGGACAGGGTGTTGTGGCGCAGCCTGGGAGAGGCCTATGTCCAGCAGTGGACTGCGATAGGCTGAGTTGATGCAACATGTTTCGAGCAACAATAATATGTATGTTACTGCAACGCTCTAATGCAACTTTTGCTAACAAGTCTTGAATCTTGGTCTGTGGCATTTCTAAAACCACTAAGGGCTGATTTTACCAAAGTCAGATAACTTTTATCCGTGGAATAAAATTGACATCTGACAGTTCTAAAACTGTCAAAATTTCAAAATTTATTCTCAGTTTATGACTTATAAGGCTCCAGGCCTGCGTGTTTACTAATCCTATATATACGCTACGTTATCCGCTAGCGGTACTTGTTATGAAGTCGTGAATTTTAGCAGTGGTATGAACCAACGAAGGCCATACGTAATTACGCCGCGCGTGTGAAAAAGCGACGACGGTATGCTTTTGTTTCGTTCGACGTTAGCCAGTGTACACACACAGATGTAAATACAGGCCTGCGGCGCGGCGGGCGCGGGGACGGCGCGAAGCATGTTCACAGAAATTTCAACCATAGCGTGCGTAAGCAAAATTGCTGCATACTGTACTTAATAAAGTAGGTGTGTAATACATTGCTTTAAATAATAAAGCAAGTATGTTTAGAGGTGTGGTAAAAGCCACCAATAACAACCACCGATTTTTTATATAATATGACGTTTAATACGTTTCGCTTAATGGTGCTTAAACTTAAATTAATACTGGGCTAGCCGCGTGGCGCGTATGGCGAAATATGCGTATGCGCGGTCCCGTGGCGGTGATGGCTCTGGCGGCGGGGCGCGCGCGTCGGCCGCGCTGCACCTCCCCCGCTTCCTCTTCATACCGCGCGCTTGGCCCCTAGCGCGCGGGGTTCGCAATGGCGTGAACATGCTCCCGGCCTTGAAAGATTAACTTTCAACAATGGTTTCTTCAGTGGGCAGCCGAACTATGTAATGGATACCCCTGCGTATGGTGCCTCGTTGAGTGTAGATATCGACGACGCGGCATACGTTGTCAGCTCCCATGTGCAGACGAGTAATACGTCCCAATCGCCAGCGTTGTGGAGGTAGATTTGTATCTTTAATAATCACCATATCGCCTATCTTCGGCTCAAGTGTCCCAATCTTCCATTTATTTCTTTGCTGGAGTTCGGCAATAAACTCCATTCTCCATCTTTGCCAGAACTCTTGGCGTATCCTCTCCAACTTCTGATACGTGATTCTGGAGTCTTCCCCTGGAATAGAAGGCACCGACGTCAGTGGCCGACCGATTAAGAAGTGCCCGGGGGTAAGGGGGTTAAGATCAAAGGGATCGGACGATAGAGGTGACAAAGGGCGAGAGTTAAGAATCCCCTCTATTTGTGTGAATAGGGTCGCTAGTTCTTCGAATGTTAACGAGATATTCGACGCTATTCTCTTTAAATGGTATTTTGCTGCCTTGACACTCGCCTCCCATATACCACCAAAATGTGGTGAATAAGCCGGGCTAAATTTAAATTTAATGCTTTCTGAGCTAGCGAAATCAATAACAGACTCACGACTGGAGCGCAAAACCTTTCCTAACTCGTTGTTGTAGTAGATAATATATCTATCCAACCTAAGTATTACCTAAGTATAGCGTGTATGTAGTGTGCACTCAATTCAATACAACTTTTGAAAATAAAACAAAAAACATTTGCCCTAATTTTATATTTAGTGACTGGGCAACTAGAGGTATTAGGATAAGTAGGGAAAGACTGTTCGAGCTGTCACGGTCGCCAATGTAGTAGATAATATACCTATCCAACCTAAGTATTACCTAAGTATAGCGTGTACTTGTTTGGTGTTTTGGATACACAATCCGCAATGGAAGCTACTTTGTTTCTATCAATATTAGTACAGAAATATCAACTTCGCAGGTTCTGCATTCTCGCTAGATACAGAACTCCTCAAGAGAATAACTCTTATTCAGCAGTCCAAGTCAATTACTCAGGGAGCCAAGAATAATCGAGAAGACGAGTTAATGGAAGAAGAGGGTAAAAAGAGTACTCAGCAAGCGGAAGAGGAGGAATGCTGCAGTAAAGACTCTGTCTATGTAAACACAACAGACAGTCTCCAGCTTCTCCAGGGAGCGATTCCTGTGATCAAATTAACACCAGAAGATATTGTTGAAAATGAACAATTAGATGATGTGATTAAAGATAATCAACAGGGATCTATATCTGACTCTTTTGACGACGACTCAGAAGAAGAAGTAGAATCCATTGGACATACCCAAGACAACCTTAGGAACGAAAGCCCAGTGTACGAGGCAGTAAACTCTGAAGGAGACCTAGACATAATAGAAGAAGAGATGAAGACTGCACCTTTGTCCTCAAATACTGTTAAAGGCTCCCGGCCCAGATGGGCTGATGACGAGGTATTCTTCAATACCTCTAAGAGTCTCCCAAAAGAACCAATCTCTGAGAGCAGCAAGGCCATAAGCAAACTGAAAACTGGGATGACAGAAATGGTGGGTAAAGCCAAGTCCATAATGAAACCCAATGATCAAACTCTTAGTCAAGAGATGATCAGAGGACGTAATAAAGACAAACCAGGACAAAAAGAGAAGACAGTGTCAAAAGAGCAAGAGAAAGAGATAAAAGAGAATTTCCGAAAGATGGTCCATGAAAGCCTGACAGCTGACGGCGATACAATCCATATAGCCGAAAAGGACTGCAGCAAAAAGGGTAGACAATTTTTGGGAAGAGCCTAGCGAAGGGTAAATCAAAGGGGGGAGGACCGACCACTCGTTCTTTTTCTTCGTCTTACATCAAAAAGGGAGAAGAGAAAGAACTACATAAAAAACCTAACTTGTCTCTGTCAAATGAGGAAGAACTTAACAATGCTGCTAAGTGTATTATGATGAGTCAGATAGCGAAACAAATAGTTGAGCTCCACGTTTCTAAAGCCATAATTCCAGAGGTAAAGACCATAGTTAAGACTCTTGAAGATATGAAGCTTTATATGATGAAACAAGATAAAAAAATAGAAGAGCTATATAAAGTGATCAAAAGTCAGAAGAAACCGACAGAGAGTCCAAGGGGATCAAAAGCACCCGAGTACGATCCTGATACTGACCACAAACCATTGGTTTATCTATTTAATATGATTAGTCCATCCAGTCGCTTAATAACAACTGTCAACACGCATGGTTGTCATTGGACGGTAATATTTTCTATTTATTGGCACTTGCAACACGATCTAGCTGTATCATTCGATTAGTCGATTCATGCTTGACCTATTTTGGTAACATTCAAACAGGAGCGCCAACAAAACGGAAGAAAAAAAAAGAAAGAAATTAGTGCTTCTGTGAAGTTCTGTGACGGCCATATTTGTTGTTTTACGAGTGATTCGTGCGGGTGTCTAAGTTTAGAAAAAATGTTTTCAAGAAGAAAACGGTGAGTAATCTTATGAGATTTTTATACAGAATTACTGAGAAATAAGTATAGATTTCGTATGAAGTGATAGTTTATAGAAAAGTTATAAATATGTCGAGAAAAAGTTACGAAACTTTTGTAATGTTCATAATTTGATAGTTATGGCCGCCGTATTTCGTAATGTTTTATGATAAATATTTTTGTTTAGTGTTTGAAATACACTTATGTAGTTAGATTATTGTTCCACAAACATATTTTGGCTAATAGCTACCGACATTATTGCGTATTATCATCGTAATCGTATTTCCAAAAGTAAAATTAGCCCGCCATAACCGTAGGTAATAAAGTAACGTCAGCAAAAAAAATTGTCCGATTATAATTTATTAGGTATATTTTAGTGTTCTTTGCCTTTTTTTAGTTTATGTATTTTTGTCATGTCTAAGAATAATAAATATTGAGATTTTTTTATAGATTTCAAAATATGATAACATCAATTAAATTAGGAGTAAAGTTTTTACAGGTAGGCTTTTACTGTAGTAAATATTCCTTTTATTATATTTTTAGCTTGGCTAGGCAGTCGGCTTCGAGGTCGCGGAGTGTGACTCCCTCTCCAGCTGAAATGGGGGGGCGTAATAAAAATAGCGCCGCTCGTCGAGCCCTGATGATGGGGCTCATCAGTGAGCGCCCCGAACCGGTGCTTCCTCCATCCCCACCGCCGCTGTAAGTACTTATACTAAACCATGTACCTAACTATTTTTGTTTTAATATCAGTGAAGTAATTTGTACTTCATATGTTTTTTTAGCCACCGCCCCGTTCATGCAGTTCCTGTCCTCGCGACCCCGGTAGGGTCATTCTACGTGCAGGATAGGATTGTGCCCTTGGAGCAGACCCCCGGTGGCCACCTCCGACGTGTCAGATGTGAGCCCACCGTGCCACTCTGGTAAGTTCTAACTCTCCTTCATAGAGTAACTTCTTGGTACGTTTTTTTTGTTGTATTGTTATTACATACATATCATCACGCCTGTATTCACCGAAGGGTTAGGCAGAGGTGTACCAATGTACACCCACAGTCCACCAGTATGTTTAGGTCCCATGTAATAGGGGGCGAGCCTATTGCCACTAACCGGGCACAAATCCTAACTCCGAGCTGCTACTGAGAATTTCATAGAAACGCCCAATAACACTTTGCTCGACCTGGGAATCGAACCCAAGATCTTTAGTGTAGCAGTCACGCTTAGGACCACTAGGCTAACGAGGCAGTTATTGTATATTGTATTGTTTGCAGTATCGATGTCGTCGAGCGGGTGGAGGCCATGGACATGTCGGTGGAAGAGGCTGAAGATATGATGAACGAGGTCCCCTGGCATGTCAAACGGTGGGTAGAAGATCTGCCGGACTCAGCTGCCAAATCGCCTGTACCACCAACACCTAGCGCCGCATCTAACATAACCGTCAACTCCGAAGTTGAAGTTCGTCCTTCAATTTCGGGATTGACGGCAACGTCAAGAAGGGCGCTTGGGTGTGAAGTAGGCAGTGAAATGGACAGCGAGTTCGACGACGAATTTGACATGCCAGGTGTCGCCACCGGTGGGAAGAAAAGGAACGTTCCCGAAACGGAGGATTTGGAAGGACCCTTAAAGCAAATCGTGAACGAGATGGATACGGCCATGGTCGACGCAGCTGATTGCTTACTGGGTACGTCGGCTAGTTTCTCGTGGGTGTCGGACTTTGAGTCGTTCAGTGGAGTTCATGAGGAATTCTCAGGTCTTACTCCTGGGCCACTCAAATACACACATCAAAAGTGTCTAGGGATCAACATATATTTTTGCAATAACTTTTCTCCTGATTGATATTAATTAAAATTTTCTTTAAGGATTCATCAAATAAAGTGTTTTCGTTTGTCACAGTAACGATAAACCAAGTCACCTTTGCATTAATAAAGAAATTTGCCATTTTCCTAATAAAGGGATTTTTGACATTTGAACCACTAACACAAAAGTTCGAAAAAAGACTGAAATAACAGTTTTCTTTAAAATTTTATTGGGTAACTTAAACAATTAATAATCCGTGTTTCTACCGCGAACACTAACAACACAAGAACATCGGTTTGGCATACTCAAAATGAGTTCATCCAAATCACGCTGTGGAATGGCCGCCCATGTTCGTTGCAACAACAAAAAAAGGTCTTCTTGCGACTGGATACCCTCCATATTCGGCAGAGCTGTTCTCTGTAGCATATCCCATGCATGCTGAATCGGGTTCAAGTCTGGCGACTGAGCAGGCCAGGGCAGGACATTGATGTTAGCTGCGGCGAGAGTCTGTCTTACAACTCTTGCGGTGTGCGGTCGTGCATTATCATACATTAACTGAAATAAGGGACCGATTTGCACTTGTAGAGGAACGATGACGTCTGATACAATCGTCTCAGCATAAATTTGAGCGTTGAGGTTGCCTCTGATCCAAATCAACTCAGTTCTTCCGCCGATCCAAATACCCGCCCATACCATGATGGTTCCACCACTATAAGGATGGACTTCCTGGCAGGATTTTAATCGCTGTTGGCGTCCAGGGGTTCTCCAGTGTCGTATACGTCTTGTATCCGGTCTCATACCAAAACGAGACTCATCAGAAAAGCACACGAAACGCCATTGTTCTTCTGCCCAATTTCTGTGTTCAAGAGCCCATTGATATCGAATCCTACGATTGTGCATTGCTATAGGTGGTACCCGTAGCGGTCTTCGGGAATGAAGGTTCACTTCATGCAAGCGGTTTCTGACTGTTTGGTCGCTAATTAAGTTCCCTGAAGAGTGATGAAGCCTCACGGCTAACATCATGGCGGTTATTGTTGGAGCTCTTCGAGTTAAGATTCGAATGTATCGGTCTTGTCTCCGTGTGGTGCAGCGATACCGTCCTCCATGGCGCTCAGCCACGGTACCAGTGCTTCGGTAACGTGTCCAAAGTCGACTGATAACACTCTGACTTGTATTCAGAGCTAAAGCCACAGTACGTTGCCGGGAACCAGCTTCTATCATTTCCACGGCTCTGAGCATTTCTTCCCTGCTTAAATGACGTCGCCGCTCCATAATAACGTTGGTTTTAATCAGTAGTAGGGAAACAGTAGCACTAATAATGTCTTCAATGCGTTGTATGTTTTTATAGGGAAAATATTGACAGCTGATTTTCATCTTTTACTCGAATTTGATTCACAGTTCCTGATTCAAATTATGAAATGCACCAAAAAGGATCCATATAAATTTATAAAATCATAAATTTATTACAAAGCCACATCTCAATCTCAAGAAATCCGCATAAAAATGCTTGATCCCTAGACACTTTTGATGTGTGTATTATGATTCGCCTTATGATGCCTTTATCGACATATGGGATAAAGACATCATAGAGGTTATCGTCCTTGAAACTAACCGATACGCCCAGCAGACAATCTATCCAACTGTTTTCAAAGATTACAATAATTAATGTTTATATAGGTAATATAAAAATGATTTAACACATTATAGCAGATTTATCAATCCAACTGTTTTCTTCTTTGTTTAAACCAAGCCATTTCACAAATAGTTTTGATCCTTTTCTTTTTAAAACCTTTTCAATCAGATAAACACCGGGACAGTGAGATTTTTGTAGTTCTTGCTCATAAAAGGTTCCTAATATGGGTTGATTTCGCTGGTCTTCTATGTAATACGTTAATGGGTAGGTATCATTAATTTTTTTTATGGTAAATAACTGGGTTGACCAATTAGGTGTATAACCTTTCTCAAAATTGTGTTTGTATTTACTGATGCGTACATAATCGCCTACTTTAAACTTAGGTTTCTTTGTATGGAGAGAGGATATTTTCTTTAATGTTCTGTTAATATTTTCTTTTATAACGTGTTCATTATATTTATTTACTTCAATCGGCTTATATTTAATAGTCTGATGCTTTGTATTATTATATGTCTTCAATATTACTTCTAACGGTTGTCCTAACCACTTGTAGTTTCCATTGTAGCTAAAAGATTTATATAACTTATTTTTAATAGTTCTTATTAGTCTTTCAACAATCGAAGCTTTTTTGAATGAAAACGTTGAGTAATGGTTAATATTGCTCGTCTTCATAAGATTCTGAAACGTGTTGTTATAAAATTCGGTCCCCATATCCGTTTGTAAATTAACAGGTCTGCGATTACTATCAATCAATATCCTTTCAAATGCATGAGTAACATCTTGTTTATTTTTTGATTTCAATGGTTCTGCCCAAGCATACTTTGAGAAGCAATCAATAACCACTAGCACATAATTGTAACATTTATTATACTTTTTTAAGTTTTGCATGTCCATCAGATCGGCTTGCCACAAGTCATCGATTCCTTTTAAAATAACTGAACGCCTCAGGAAACTTCTTCGCGCGGCTTTATGTATTTCATTGACTATTTGCTGTTTTGCCATTAGGGAGATTTTTAATTAAATTGTCTACCTCTGCTTTGGTATAAAACTTGTCTTCGAAATGAATCAAAACGTCCGATGACTTTGTTTTTAAATAAGACTTAACTGCATTTTGCCCATCCAATATAATTTGAGAACGCAACGAAGAAAACAATCTATTGAATTCTTGTACCGTGTGAGCATTCATTCGATCTACATAATCCTTGTTCACAACTTCGTCTCCTTCTACGGGAGATCTTATTCCTTTCAGTCTAGTTGATTTTAAATCATAGTCTCCCGTTTCTGACTTGCACAGAGCATTCTCATTAAAGTCTAGTAACTCTGTTAATCGTAATCTTTTATGAACGTGATGTCCAAATTTGTCTACGTTCATATTTAGATGTATATTAATGGAAGGTTAACAATAAAATGAATACATTTTTTTAAATCATTTATTTATTTATAATTTTATTTTCACGCAATTCTTCAATGATAGATATAATTTCATTGTTTACTCCAGTGTTACCAGCATCTCGAGAAGCTATCAGTAATTTTAACCTATTCACTAGTTCATTTGGATCATTCCAATATACAAAATCTGTATTCTTTTTCCACATTTTTGTCAATAACATTCCTTTTCCCTTCGGCAGAGGGTCTAGAAACTTACTTCGTAGTTTAAAAAGTGGCTTAATAACTTGTAAATATTTCTGTCCCTTATTACTGTTTATTGGTTTACTGGAATCATAGTCTCGTCGATGAGCATTTGTATCGAGTAGCATTGACTTATAGTGTTGCATATCACTGTCGGTTACCAAACTTAAATCTACATCTTTCTTTAGCAACAACTGTTTCAAACCAGGTGTATTTTGATATTTGCGTCCAGACACGATAATATATTCATCGCCGATTGTTATGCGAGCTGAACCTAGCATCAAGTTCCCATCCTTCACTCTAACACCATATGGAACCCCGGCGAGTGCTTCTGGTGATATTGACCAAGAGGATGTATCACCCTGTTTATTTTCAACTAATGATTGAAAAGAACAATCACTTTCCTTGTCAGATTCATAGTCGTTGTCGACGTTACTCAGGTTTCCTTTCTGAGAAGCCGAATCAATAAATGAAATATTTGCTTCTTCATTTCCCGTAGTATGTAAACGAGGCGGCTGCTGGCTTGCATTTGCAATTAGGTTGAGAGGTTCTGTTACAGGCTTGAACACTGACTTCAGTGTCTGTTTATTATCAATCTCAACGTCTTTCATCTTTCGTATTTTTTTCTTAACAGCTTCTGCAGCATCAACAATTTGTCTTTTTAATGATTTTTCCATTTTTAGATCTTGATAGATTAAGCTTTGTTTAATGAATAATAATATTGCAAAGGTAAGATACTTAAATATTAATTATCTTAATCAAAGACTACAAATGTGTCAAATTTATTTCTGTAACATCCTTTATTTTTGGAACAATCCTTATTAATGACAACATAATTGTAAGGTTCATTCCATATTTTTGAACACATTTCACGAAAATCGAGCCATGTCATATCAGTGTTGACATGTTCTTCATAAATATGTTTCAAATTAATTTCATCTTGTTTAAAAAGTATAATTAAATTAGCATTGTCCCTAACTAACTGTTTAGGAATTTTACTATATGTCTGGTTAAGGTAAAAACAATCAATACATTTGTCTTCCCATCGCAAAGTAATCACGCATATTGTTTTGGTTTTCGCAAGCAACATCATCAAATTAGGTTTTGCCTCCTGGACACTCAGTACTTCCTCATTACCATGATATTTCTGGAATGAGACACCAGAAACTCGTTGTAAAACTTGTTCTAAGAAAATGTATTTGGGTTGATGTAGAGTTTTCGAATAAACATAAACATTTTGAAATCTTAAACCATTCTCATGTATGAGAAGACCTATTAACAAATTAGTTTTTCCACAATTGGAAGGCCCGCAAATAATGCAACGTACAGAGTTAGGTTAGGTTAGAGGCTCAATGCAAACTGTATTCACATGTAATGATTGTGGTTGTTTGACAAACTTCATAGTTACACATGAAACAAATAGACTAATAATGACTCAATTAATTTGTTACATTCACATTTATAAATAATATTACGTCAGCAAACACTAAATAGTCAGGGGCCTTAGTGAGTTTTTTCACTCACGTTCGATTGCGAGCGCGTTAGAATTTTGTAGGGAAAAAGGTTATAGCACCACCTGGTGGTCACTAGGAGAAACCTAATTTCCCATACAAAATTCTAACGCGCTCGCAATCGAACGCGAGTCGAAAAACTCACACTAAGGCCACTGTTCTCGTGCTTGTTTGAGTTTTAAACTATTAACAATGTTCAGTGATAGAATTCCATGGTAAACTGAACAGGTGAGTTGATTCTTCATTATTGAGCGTCCTGAATCACTGTGTCAGTCAAGTCGATTGTGTATTATTGGGCATTCTGAGGCACTGTCCAGTAGCGAAGCTACTACCACTTTAATAATAATAATAATTTTATTAAGCTAAGATTACATTCAAGTGAATTGAATTCCTAGATCTCACACTAGGATTCCCTGTGTTGTGAGATCCAGGCTCCTTCGTTCCGTTTGCATTACTAACTACTAAACCGAGTCGACCGTTCACGATTGGGCATTCTGGACCACCGGAGCGATGGCGAACTTGTTTCGCCGAGCGAAAAGTGGTCCAGAATGCCCAATAATATACTACTGACGAGGTATAGTAGTAGCCGTTAGAGGTGCAACCCTAGCTTTAGCACACAGCAGTCTAACTGTTATGTTGTTCTTACTATCCATTGAGCGCAGATAAACGCAGGCTCCATAAGCATCTTGTGATGCATCTACAAAGCAGTGCAATTCAATTAAAATTGGCTCACTACACAAGACATTCCTCGGTAAAGTTATTCTAGATAAATGATTAATATTTTCTACTATATATGCCCATTTTTTAGCAATATGTGGTGGTACTGGCTGGTTCCAGTCCAACTTTTCACTCCACAATTGTTGTAAGATAATTTTATTCTTAATTATACAGGCAGAGAGTAGACCCAATGGGTCAAAAAGGGGTTTGGGTAAAGTTGGCGTCGTTTTGAAGTTGAGCGGCCAGTTATGAAACTTAGATATTATGAAAGAACAGAATTAAGCGATCAAAAGCTATTATGGACACATTTCTCTAAACCATATCGGAACGGAGATATTTGGTTTTGTATTGGTAATTGGAATCGAAGAAGTTATTATATGTTATTGCACTGTTTTAGGTTTCTGCCGTATTTTTTTAAGAATTCTAAATAAAATAAATCACATACAGTGACGTAGATGAATGGAACGAACGCCCATATGTCTGTTATCTATGGGCCGATGGTGTGGCGCGCACCGGTCGGCGAGCGGCGCACAGCCCGTCGAAACCGTTCCATTAATGGCAGATTAAAAAATCAGTTCCGTCAGCTTCGGTCTCAGAATTTTAATGTAGCTGCAAGTCATCTATTTGAAGAAATAATAATAGCTGCACCATTATTAAATGCGTCTGGGGTACCACTGACTGATCATAGGCTAACACAGGAAATAATAAATCGTATACCTCACCATAGTCCATGGAATCAACTAGGCGAGTATGTCATTGCGAATAATCTGAATAGAAGAAGGGCTGATTTTGAATCTATGAATGCTGATGTTCCTGGGCTGGATGACTTTTCTATTTTAAGTGAAGATGATTTAATTCTCTATGCACTTGGAACGTATCAAGTACAACAAGCTCGTAGCTACTACGGAGAACACGTACAAAGTGACGGTTCATATGTGATTGAAGCATGCAGAGAACCCAATATTAATGATTTTTCGGCGGAAACCAATAACTGGATTGATCCGTGGCTTCTTAGAGGCAGGATCCAATCCAGACATTCATCAAGACGGACATATTACGTGTATATACTCGTAGAAAGACTGGAAGGGCAAGATGCACAAGGGCTGGATGAAATATTAGGCCACTATTGCTCATGTATAATACTTACCCGACGGCAATGCAGGGACGCTGTGAGTGACTGGCTGAAGGGTCTCACCTACGAAGAAACTGAGAGACTTATACAATTAGTGGGTTAACTGACTATTTCACCAACGCATACTTACTCATACCTTCCGGAGTTTGGAAACATTACCACACACACACACCCCCTCACACACACACGCACACACACAAACACATACACACACACACACGCACACTCACAAACACATACACACACACACACGCACACACACACACACACACCCCAACACACATACTTTTTATTATTATTATTTTTATTTTTTTTCCTTTTAAAATCTTTGTTTGTAAATTATAATCTAACTTTTATTTTATTTGTTTAGAATTTATTCAAAATTCAATTGTTTAAGAACTATCCTAATTAGTCCGGAGGAAGGTGATGGCATTCGTGATACAGGGTAATCCTAGTACGAGTGCCAAAGCACTCCTTTGACACCTAAGTGCACATTACTTAAGACCTAATTTGTTTGTTTTTAAGGAGATTTACTGTATCCATTCTTCTAGTAATAAAGATTTTATTATTATTATTTTATTTTTTATTATGTCGTGGATAGATGATGCCACAGTATAGTGAACAGCGCCATCTAACAATTTATTTGTTTAGTAAACGAAGAATCATGTGATCGGAAACGCAAGCGAGCCCTACCGCTTGGACACGATCGTCGGTAGAGGGGATGCAGCGAGGGCTGGTGGAGAGACCGAGTGCTGCGACAGTCTACAGTCGACCGCCGTCGAGCTCGGACAGTCTCGGCAAACGCTCAATACCAACGCACGTGTTTGTTTCCGACGCACGTGCGTGTTTCGGTTGTAAATAGCTAGTTTATTAAAGTTACTGTAAATTCAAATAATCTTTTCGTTCGAGTACCCACTGCAGTGCCTACACCTATCTAAACTATGTCGGATCGTGAAGAAGACCCGATGTATCGCATCTCGGCCACCCGGTGATGCGACATCAGAAGTGAGATACACTCGAGCTGAAATGATTATTTAGAATTGAGCGTTTACGTCACGGTGCGATATTTCTTTGCCTGGATTTGACCTGGATAAGGACGTGGAGTGACTAAGAATCGAGCCAAGCAGCCTCGCAGCCGTCTGTGAAACCTTTCGTGTGCTGCAAATGAGAAACCAGAACATATCGCGGCCCTGCACGAGCAGTGGCAGCAAGCGGATGGTGGTCAATGTGCTGGAAGTAGTGGAGGGCGAGTGGACGTCGTACAACTACTCTCAGACATGTTAGAACATAAAGGTGAGCTGTATTGTTTTGTTTACGATTCTGGTGCTGATTGCTCGTTAATTGTGCAGCCAAATTAAGTGGCAAACGAGTTGATAACGTTCTGTGTTGACTGGTACACGTGTATTCAGCACAGAACAATTCTTATGACGTAGTGTACCGATTAGCGAGCAACAACTTGAGATTTTATGACGTTTCTACCCGAATTTACTTGCAAAGTAATATTATGATAGGACAAAGCCAGCTATAACAACATTTTCGGTTGGCGATATCGTGTTATTAGAAAACGAAAAAAGAAATCAGATTTTATGACTAAGTTAGACCGGAAGTTCAGAGGTCCGTTTATGTTAGTTGATGTTTTGGATGGTGATAGATACCCATACGTTAAAAGCTTTCAATTCTAACCGTACTTCTAAATACGCTCACGATAGGTTATGAACGATGTGGCGTTAGTGTGTAGTTTTCTCGTTGTCTAAGGTTCTAAGTGAAAAAGATGGTTGTTAATGTGGATAACGATGATACCTGGCTCTGGTGCATGAATTTCGCTATGATTAGATAATCAAAGTTAGTTTACATAGCTCTGATTGATGATTTTCGCTTTCATTAGATAATCAAAGTTAGTTTACATGGCTCTAGTCATTGGATGTTTTTGCTAAGATTAATCAATGTTTGTTAAGTTAAATTAGAGGTATTGTTTTGTAAAAACAATAGGAAAAGGAATAAAGTTTTCTGGTTTCAAAAGTTAGAAGCCGTAAATGGTCAGAATTGGCCGAGTGGAACATGCACTGCTGTTCAATTTTTGGTTACAGGTTAACACACAAGAACGTGTGCAAGCAGGATGACAGTGCCCCACAGCATCTGTTTTCGATGCGGCAACACCAGACATTTTGCTTCGAGATGTCCACGAAGCAATGATGAAGGCGCCAGTATGGAGGTGCTCAGGCGGTTTCGGGCCAGCGCCTGCAGCAGCGGCTAGTAGCGAGTGATACGGTTCAAGTTTGCTATTTCAGCGATCCAAGCAGTGTACTGATGAATACTGGGTGAGTCACATCCATTTTATTACGATTCTGACACTCTTTCATCAAAGATTGTGTTGCGTCAAAGTGTATTGGCTTAGCTTAGTGACAACTGATGATGAGTTGACTGATATTCACTTAAATGAGATAGTAGACCACACGATACAGGGTATTAAAAAAAAATTACGATAACATTCGATTTGACTAAAGTAAAGTTAGCCTCTAAGTTTGCTTTTAATGATTGTTTTAAAACCGCTTGACGCAGCGAACCTAAGAAATTATCGAGGAACTTGGTGATCGGGTATCCTTCATACCCGATCACCAAGTTCCTCGATAATTAGATGTTATACACTTCTGGACACATCTATTGGCCCACCTTGTATTTTCAGTTTCGTTTGGTCCTAGCTAAAATTTTATATTAGGTCGAGCAAAAAGTTTTTATGCAGTTTTGAACCTGGCACATTCACAATTTCATTCAATAGTCTTTTTTTGAATTTCGAACACAGAATTTAAAGAAACAAAAGACAATTTGGAGCCTGCTTGTTGATATCAAACAATCGAATACTAAGAAAACTTGGTTTTATTGGTTTACTTGGATTTAATTCTTGAAAAAGTGATTGATATCTTTGGTTTTGCAACAAACATTACTTATTCTTAACATTAAGGTGAGGTTCTATCAATAATCTATGGATACTTCACCTGAAGTCGCCGCCCAAGCTGTGGCACTTATTCAGGCCGGACACAGCCAAAGAAACGTGAGTGCTTAACTTAATTTAAGTCGATCTGCGGTCCGAAATGTTTATCGGAGGTACCTAGAGACTGGCGGCTTTGTTCGTCGCCAAGGAAGGCCACGATCTCGGGTCACAATTGAAAGGCAGGATCGATTCATCGTGACGACCAGCTTGAGAAATCGTCACCTTACCTCCATTGAGATACAAAACCAACTTCGCGACTTCCACGGAGTATCTGTGAGCGCTCGAACTGTTCGGAGAAGGTTAAAAGAACGCGATATGGTACCACACAAGCCAGCTAATGGGCCCAAACTAACGCGAGCCCACCGAACAGCGCGCCTTCATTTCGCACGCAGTCATTTAAATTGGACACAGAGATTGGAGCCGTGTACTCTTTTCTGATGAGTCTAAAATTGTGTAACATGGCAATGATGGAAGGAAGGTCTACCGACGTAAGGGAGAGCATTGCGCACAATGCTGCTTTGAAGAGAGGGTTGCTTATGGCGGTGGCTCATGGACTGTCTGGGGCTTCCGCCCCAGACAGTACACTTACCGCGATATACCTATCCGCGAGCGGCAAAACTCAACTTGAGGTTGTTACAGGACCACGGCTGCCAACATTAAATGCTGAAAGGTACATTCGTGAGTGCTTAGAACCTCACGTGATACCATACGCGGACTATGTGGGCCCAAATTTCCTTTTTATGCATGATAATGCAAGAGCCCATGCGGCCGGCGTCGTCAGGGAATATCTTCGGGATATGAACATCACAGTTATGGACTGGCCAGCTAGAAGCCCAGACACGAACCCCATTGAGCACATGTGGGACGAGCTAGAAAGACGTGTTAGGGCTGGTCAGCCAGTTGCCCAGACGATGCAGGAGTTGAAAACTGCCATAGAAGAGGAATGGGAGATGATCCCTCAAAATTTCATAGAGTGGTTGATAAACTCTATGCCTAATCGTATGAGAGCTGTGGTAGATGCCCATGGAGGCAACACGCGTTATTAAATTAAACCTTTATTTGATAAAACATGTTTTTTATTCAAAAATCAATTGCCTTTAACAAGGCGCATATCCGACTTGTTAGGCGTAGCTCCATGTCGTATGGTATTCTGAATTCAAATTTAAAACAATACGATCGAAAAAGATGGTAAAACTGCATCAACAGTTTTTGTTCAATCTAGCAATCATATTTCGGTAGGGGCCATCGAAACCTAAACTCTAAGGTGGGCCAATAGATGTGTCCAGAAGTGTAGTTGATGACAGTGGTAGTAAAACCACCTCTGATTAAGAATGGCTTGTACACTCAAACTCGAAACTTAAGACCGCACCTCATGAGTAACATGTGGCGATGGGTCTATAAGAAATCGTTGGTGCGATTTCTGTCTGTGTTGGTGCACAGAGCGCTTCATGTGTTGTAGCACATATTGCGCTAGATATCTAAAGAGTCGTTGGTGCGATTCTTTTCTGTGTTCGTGCACAGAGCCCCTCATGTGTTGTAGCATATGTGGCGGTAGATATGTAAAGAGTCGTTGGTGCGATTCTGGCCTGTGTTGGTGCACAGTTTACAATGAAAGTTTCTTGAGTTGAGTATACATTGCTTATGAATTTTATTTCAGTAAATTCTTACTGACTTGTTACAATTTTGATGGTTTAACTTGTTGATCGGTCGAGTCCTGTCTGTGTTGGTGCACAGAGCGCTTCATGTGTTGTAGCACATATTGCGCTAGTATTCTTTTTCTGAGAATCAATGGGTCGATTCTAGTCTGTGTTGATGCACAGAGCACCTCATGTGTAGGAAGCACATGTTGTGACTAGTCTCAACCGCACCTTATGGTCAGTAGCAAATGTGACAACTGATCTGGTAAGAATCATTGGTGTGATTCTGGACTGTGTTTTTGCACAGATTTTGGTAAATAGTAACTGATTCGTTACAGTTTTGATTTTCTTTGGTTCAACTTAATGATCGAACCTTTTCTAATGAATAATCTTGTATGGGGTGTGAAACCTTGACAAGGCATTTTAAATTAACACTAGAGAAATTAAAGTAACAATGAGATACAGTTACCTTAGTAATTAGGTATTGGCAGGACAGGCCGAGTTACCTTAGTTATTAGGTATTGGCAGTATAGCCGAGCTTGTTTACTCTGTGATTATTTTTGGTCCGCAGGTACTACACCCGAGGACGGGTGCTAGTCAGGGATGGCCGTGTCGTGGATAGATGATGCCACAGTATAGTGAACAGCGCCATCTAACAATTTATTTGTTTGGTAAACGAAGAATCATGTGATCGGAAACGCAAGCGAGCCCTACCGCTTGGACACGATCGTCGGTAGAGGGGATGCAGCGAGGACTGGTGGAGAGACCGAGTGCTGCGACAGTCTACAGTGGACAGTCGTCGAGCTCGGACAGTCTCGGCAAACGCTCAATACCAACGCACGTGTTTGTTTCCGACGCACGTGTGCGTTTCGGTTGTAAATAGCTAGTTTATTAAAGTTACTGTAAATTCAAATAATCTTTTCGTTCGAGTACCCACTGCAGTGCCCACACCTATCTAAACTATGTCGGATCGTGAAGAAGAGCCGATGTATCGCATATCGGCCACCCGGTGATGCGACATATATGTCATGTTCTAGAACATTCGAAATTACTGTATCCTGACATTCACGAGCTAATTGAACTAAGCACCTTGTGCTCAAAAAAGGTGCAGATGCAGTCCCATATGTGACTGTGTTAAGCTGCATGACCTTTATAGGTTGAGATTTCTCACATCTCCATAAAATCAATTGCAAGTGCCGTTGTGTTGGATCTATTTCAATTTGTCTATACATTTTCTGTATGTCACCAGTCAGTACATACCTATAACTTCTAAATCTTAATAATATTGAAAATAGATCATCTTGGACTACAGGTCCTACATATTGTATCTCATTTAAAGACCTTCCTGATGTCTTACCTGAAGCATCAAAGACAACACGCAACTTTGTCGTTTCACTGCCTTCCTTTAGCACAGCATGATGTGGTAAATAATACCCAAATTTAGGACGCTTAACTTCACTTAGGTGACCCATTTTTTCCATACTCTTCAATAAATTCACAATACTTTTGTTTAACCTCTCTGCTCGACTAGAATTTGACATATGACATACCAGCTGACTCGACGGGATGTTGCGAATTACGTCATGATTTTCAGGAATTTACTTCAACTTTCAGCATTCGAATTTATTAAGAAAAATGTGTTACCGCGCCTATTTGGACAATAAGCTTGTGGCAAATATCTTTAATTATATGCTGATGTCGGTCAAACCGCGTCATTCTACTGCGAAAAATGTATAAAATAGATATTACTACACCTATCCAAAAGGTAGGCATCTTAAAATCGCTGAAAATATATACATAAACCACATAACCTCTTGATGAAAATATCCAAAATGGAAAAATAAAGATATTGTCATTCTCTCTGCATTCTTACTTTTACCATTTTTCATACGTAAGCTACATAAAAAACATGATCAAATCTTGATAAAAATTACTTAAATTGCGTTGCGGCGTGACACTTCTTAGTGCTGACAATCCACCCAATTTTGTTATTTCGATTAAAAAATGTCTTAAAGCATAATAATCGATAATCGGTATTTAAAAAAAATAAAAATTTGTAGAAATTTAATAAAAACTCTTTGGTATATTTTTCATGAATTAATTATTTATTTAAATATAATCATTTTATTTTAATAAGTACAGTGTGGATAGGCGTGTAACTTTTTATGGTTCCCTACGTCCGAATGAAAAAACGGAACCTTTATAGAATCACTCGTGTGTCTGTCTGTGTAGGTCTGTCACAACCGATTTGTTTCGAATCTACTGGACCGATTAAGTTGAAATTTGGTACACTTATAAAGTTCTGTGACTCGAACATGGCCGTGTAACATAAATAAATTAATTTATAATATGGGGTCACTTTTTGGGGTCACAGAAAATTTAAAAAGCTTTGCATACTGTAGGTACCGTGTGATATATCAAATGAAAGGGCTTGTAGTCACAAATATATTTTGATAAGACCACTGAGACTAAAATAAAAAAAAATACAAAATATAGTTCTGTGATTATAGATTCCAGGAGATCCTATCAGAAGTCTGGTCTTAAAATAACATAGCAAATCTCTCAATATACTGCGACAAAACATGTTCGGAATGTTGGGGATGTTATATTCAATTTAAAGTTGTTATTAGGGTTCCGTACCAAAATGGTAAAAAGCAACCTTTTTTTTTGGGTGGGAAATCATCATATGACCCCTCCCGCTCTGGGCGGAAGGGAGCGTCAGACTCTTGCTGACTAAACCCACCAGTGTTTCTTCCCTAGCCCTTTGTGTTCCGAGCCAGCGGTAACCCTTGCGGACAATCCCGCTGACCCGGCAGGCTTCGGCCCTGGCGGGTACGTTCCACGCGCGCCTCAAAGAGATGTCAGCATCACGTGAATAAGGAACCCTTATGTTGCGACTCAGTATGTCCGTCTGTCACAGCTGGATATCTCAAGAACTACTAAAGCTATCAACTTGAAATAGTTTTAGGTGACGTTTGCCCAACCATTTTGCAAACAAGAAAGAAATAAAAATATTTTTGTTTTTTTTTTTACAACCGGGACTGAAAAGGGTTTTGAAAAATTCGAAGTGGGGCTACTAAGGTATGGGGTATCAAGAAAGAACGTAGTTTGCACATTCTCAAACATTTTTTTTAAGCCGCATGTTTTTTGACTTCTGATAAAAATGTAAAAAAAATACCGTTTCCCCCTTATCTCCGAAGTTTGCATAGGGAAAATCCTGAAATTATTCTATGTGATAGAAGTTTATGTAACGATTACAGGAAAAATAAAACGATGTCTCTAAATCGCACACTCTTTCAGAAATCATCAACAATAAATACATTAGTTCCACTATCGGTCATGAGATAGCGCTGACCTAAAACTGCAATATTCTACACCGCAGCGTGCAGTGTTAAAATTCTCTGAAGCATAATAGGTCTCACCGATGAAAATTTAAAAATATAAGATGGTACGGAACCCTCGGAGAGCGAGTCCGACTCGCGCTTGCTTGTTTTTTTAATGCTTAAAACACTTGTTATAAAAATATGATTTTTTGGCATTTTTAATCTCAAATAGCAGCCAAGGGGGTTAATTGCAGAGTTTCGCTGTAATAGTAAGAAATGCTCAATATGTTATTCCCCTAAAAGTGACACAGGGCCGTTGCGGGTGACGTCAACATCGAAAGGGATAAGAAAACAGTACTTTTCTTTTCTGGCCGGCACTTTAATTTTTGGGTGCGTTATGAATGATGAGTTTATGAAATACAAACTTATTTTTTCAGTCGATCAAATTAATGATGAGCATTGTGCATGCGTAAATATTCAACCCAACTACCGAACTTTTCACTGTGCGTGGTCCGACATAAACAAGGCCAGTTTTTAAAATTACGTTGGGTTAGTACCACAAAAAAAAAACAATTTCTATTACTCAAGTAAACTATTAAATACAAAACTGTCCAAGTGCGAGTCGCACTCGCACACGAAGGGTTCCGTATCACAAGGCAAAAACGCCAAAAAAACAGGAATGTTGTATAGGAGCCGCCCCTTAAATATTTATTTTATTCTGTTTTAGTATTTGTTGTTAAAGCGGCAACAGAAATACATAATCTGTGAAAATTTCAACTGTCTAGCTATCACGGTTCATGAGGTACAGCCTGGTGACAGACGGACAGACGGACAGTGGAGTCTTAGTAATAGGGTCCCGTTTTTACCCTTTGGGTACGGAACCCTAAAAACTACCAAGTTCATACAACTAATAAAACATATTGAAATGTAAAGTGATTGCGGAATACCCAATTTATCCAATTAATTTATCATCATTCCCAAACTTTTGTTAAGCCTACCTAAAAAATGTATACTGGGCATTCTGTAGCAAACTATTGGAAAGTATCAAAAATAAATAATTGTACATTTTATAAAAATAATTTGAAGCGGCGAGCGCATTCCGAAGATAAATTCAAATATAGAACCAATTCGGCGCGAAATTCAATGAATGACTATGGTCAAAGGCCCTCAGTTATTGACTCAGTTTTAATATAATGTCCAAAAAACTATTATAATTACATTAAAAAATCATAAATCATTGTTATAAACAATGCTTTTTATATTAAAATGATTTTATTTTAATTTCTGAGTATCGATTTCCGACATTCGACATATTAATTACTCGAGTCAATCGAAATAAAAAAAAAAAATCGTTTATCATAATCGCTTTCACACATCATTACGATAAAAAAAACAATAATGGACGGCGATTCTGAACACAAATTGAGTAGTGGTAATGAATAATACGTGTTATTGGACCCTGTTTTTCAATATTACGTTAAGATTTGGGCATTGTCGTGTTGTTTATAATATTTTCAATAATATTTGTCTCATTTTAAATCTTATCTACATGTGTATGTGTGACATTTGTGAAAAGTAAAAATGTAAACACGCACGTTTGGCGCGAAACTTCGACATTAGATATCAAAAAACTTCATTACCGCTACTTATTTAACTTGGGCAATGGATGAATTCGTCAAATAATTAAATGATGTATGCCCCACTGCCCCTGTGGTGGAGTTTGGATGTTCGAAATTCCCATTTTTTATGTTTTTTAGCCTCGACCACCTTTGTCAACAAAATGGCGATTATCGCATTTACAGACTTAATTTTAATAAAGGTAAATTAATAAGCTTGCGCGCTAAGTATGCAATATTTTTTGGCGTTAACGTATGAGTTTTTTATCCAACTCTCTTAATTAACGCACATTCATAAGATTAGGTGGGTAGCATAATGAAAATTTACATAATCAATGAAGAGTGTCGTATGTCGTAATTCCTGGGTCCAATGGGACCCAGTACCGAGCCGGCGGAGGTTCGTGTGTTCGGGTCCATTCGGGGGCGCTACCGAACTATACGGTTAAACTGAGAATTTTTACAAAATTTTTTCTCTAGGCTGACTAAACGTTGCTTAGCTAAATAATAAGACTCGCCGAGTGCCTCCTCTGGCACCTCCTTTAAAGGCATTTTAACAGAACACCTGCCACTAGGTAATCGTTTCATATTTTCTAAAAAATGGGTATCACATAATTTATCAACGGGTGTTAAAGAAATATTTGTTGAAAAATCTTCTTCAGTCTCCCAAAACCTTTTAAGGTCACTTTGAATTTCTCTTGTAAAATTACATGTCACATGACCACTGTTAGCTATACCTACTGGTCCGCTGACTAACCACCCTAAATGTGAATCTTGTAAGACTGGTTTTCCTACATCCAACGAAATACGCTTACATCCTACAATACTCCAGAATACATCTGCCCCTAATAAAACATTAACCTCAGAGGGGTTGCAGAAGTCTGGGTCTGCCAGCATGATATTTTCAGGTAGAATCAATTCCTTAAAATTTACAGGCGCACTTGGCAACACCCCTGTAATTTGTGGTACAATTAAACACTGCATTCTACAAGTAAATGAGTTTAAACGTGATTTTAAAATAAAAGTACAATGTTCTGAAATATTGTGTTTGTTTGGCCTTTTGTTTAGCAACTCCTCCCGTAGTTTGACTAAGTCCTTGATCGATTCTGTGTTGGCAGACAATCATCCATACGGCCAATTCTGAAAAAAAAAAATTGAAAACCGTTTAATTTCATATGTACTCAAAACCGCATAAGTAACAAAACTGCTTTACTTTTCCAAAAAACAAAACCGCGTAATTACAACCACGCAACAAAATCTATTTTATCTATAAAAATAGTACAATCAATCCATCGTTAAACATAGCAAGCCTATACATAAATCAACAGATTAAATCACTTACCGGTACTTTCCATGCACAAATAACCACTTTCGCTCCTCCTCCAATGGCATCCTGAATGTGTTTGCAGACCGGTGGGACTCTCCCCTCTTACGAAGGTGGGTGAGTGTCCATACACACTTATCCAAATACGCGGTGTACCATTGAACGAACAGTTCAATGGTACACTACTTGTTTACTATTGTAAATTTAATTTAATACTAACATTAGGCTAAGTTATACTACTACTAACAATATATGGATGTAATTCTGAAATAAAATATTTGAATTTGAATATTTCTCGATGGCATTTCATAACGAGAATCTAATCCCCTTACGAATTCTTTTAATCCTTGGCGCTCTGATAGACGAAGCGGTTCCATGTCTTTGGCTACCATTTTAACAAATAAACAGTCAAGCATTTTTTTTCTTGATGAATTGTCACTGTACCGATCTGATTTATTTATGTCTCGAGTACTGTGAGTGTGACTGTAATCAACTGTTATTTCGTTACTATCGTCGTGTGATGAACTTAATGGGGGTGCTAACTGTTCAGGATGTTTTCGCTTCAGGTGATCCTTTAAATTCGATGTATTGTTGCGATATAGTGTGAGCTATCGATACTATCCATACTATCGATAGTATTGCTCCTAAACATATGCTGGTCTTCGATAGTACGATACTATCGATACTATTTTTGTAAGTATATCAATACTATTGCCCTGTATCATACTATCGATATTATCGATACTATCGATATTATTGATATGACGTCAACTATCGATAGACTCGATAGTTTAGCGATAGTCGACTATCGATAGGCAACACTAAACGGGAGGCAGGTGCTCTTCAATTATTGATTTATTGATTTGATTTTGTTGTATTTTAATTCGACTTTTTACAAGCAGTGTGTATTAGGGAGTAATACATTTTTAAACATAGATCCTATATAAAATAGATATGAGCGCCGATGGCCAATTCCACGGCGGCGGCGTGGACTGAAAATTTCCACGGCGGCGGCGGCGTCGCGGCGGCGCGGCATGGTCGGCCGTGGGCCTTAGTTTTTTTATCAGGGAGGAAATTCTTAAAAATAAATACTTGAAGAAAACCAATATGGTCTTACCAAAAAACACGTTAAAAAGGAACGTACTTGTTAATTACAATTTTACAGTCTTCTAAATAATAATTGGAGATCACGTTTACTGAAAAATAATCATTTCAGTATTTTGAGTTGAAGAGAGACTAGAGTTTTTTAATCATCTCTATATAATGCTGAACAATGCACGTTTACTCGGTAAAATATTCGACTCGACTGCGTGAGCGACGAGTGTTGCGAAGCGACTAGGCGAACTAATGCGGTCGAGCCGCGCGTGCGAGCGAGAAAGCAAGTTGCAACTCGTCGTGACGGCGCGCCGCGTGCTGCACTCGGCGACAGCGCGTCGACATGGACTCACGGCGACGGCGGCGCGCCGGCGCGGCGCTCATATCTAATATAAAATTGATTGAATGGGAAAAATGATGCTGTGATTGGTCGCCGACGTTGGTGAGCTCTCATTCGTAGATAAAAAATGTGATGTCAGTAGTCGCGCCAACATGCCGGCCGCCTTGGAAGCTCCAGATTCCAATAAAATGATGTATCTACGTTGCCGCTTGATTGGAGACGCCGCAGGCTGCATTCATGGTGTCGTCCTCTGCTGCTGATACAGGTAGAGGGCAGATTATGGGGAACGCGCGTTGTGCAGGCCCCGTAGCAGTCTGGATGGTGGCGACACGCGACACGCCGCGTCCTTTCCTGGGAAAATATGGGTAACTCTGCCCATACGCTATTTTAGAGGTGGTAAATTTTCCTCCTTAATGACGACGAGCGTGTGACTATTCGTCTTCCACTTCGTCCTTGTCTGAAGTTCTGCAACATATTTTTGTGACCAGCGTTTCCAGAAATGCTGTTTTATATTTTGAAACCGTGTCAAGCTGTGAGTCCGTGCTTCGGTGAGGTCTCTGCATGCTGGTGCGGTGAGTGGCCGGCCGATGAGGAAATGAGCTGGGCTTGTGGACGAAGGTCATGTGGATCTGAGGACATAGGAGTTATAGGACGGGAGTTCAGGACTGCCTCGATCTGTGCCAACACAGTGCTGAACTCCTCGTACGTCAAATTAGCGGCACCCACGACACGCTTAAGGTGGAACTTGCAGGATTTTACTCCTGCTTCCCATAATCCCCCAAAATTAGGAGCATAAGGGGGAATAAATTTAAATTCAATATTGTCAGTTGATAATGTATCAATTGTAAGAGCCTATCGCCTAGCGCCAATTGTAAGAGGGTTTGTGTGTGGAGATGAGACCAAACTCACAATAGGCAAATAAACAAAGACTTTTATTTGTTTCTGAAGGAAAGTTACATAAAACACTAAGACTAAATTAACAAAATAACAAGAAGTGAATAATAATTTATAATTGAACTATATCGGCTAGCTACGTAATCCCTACGGGCGTCGTATATCGTAAGAAAGTTGCGCAGACCGCTAGCGATACTAACACAACAAACGTACAATATACGACTGGAGCCCCAGATGCGGCAAGAGGCGGAGTAGGCGTGACCGACCTAAGTCGATGCGGAGCGTACAACCGGAGCGTGCCGACCTGAGACTGGCGTTCCTAGCCTCTGCAGGGCCTTTTATAGTCGCTCGCGTCCACGGCGGGGACGCGTAGCGCGGGGAGGAGGTGATGACTCGTTGGGACGATCATACGGCGCGGGAGCAGCGATGCCGCGTTGGTATGTTCGTCGCGTTACAGACTCCCCCTCTGGTCCCGAAGACGTCCCGGCGAGGAGACCAGTTGCTGTTCTGGTGTCTGCCTGCTTCTTTGGTCAGCCTTGTTCAATAAACGGCTGGCATATTCCACGGGATGCTCGGCTGGGCCCTCCCCCTGCACCAAGGCAGCACCGATGGCGTGATAATGTCCTCCTTCAGCATTTGGTTAACCTCTTCAGTATTGTGACCCCGATCATAGCAATATCAACATTTGGGCCAAACAATTGTTTGCTGTGTGGCGAGAGGGCTACTTCAGCGTTATTCACAGCTGATTGCGCATCACGGAACAGGGATCCTACAAACCTCGGAGAGTAGCCTGTGAACACGGGTTCTACTCGTGAAGGCGAGGCTGGTGGCGTCTGGAACTCAATCAATGGAGGTGGTCCGTACGAAACAGCCGTGTCATTTTCATTGATCATTTGTGAACGTGGCGACGGAGTCATGAGCATCGGGCTGATCATTGTCTCCAGAGAAGTGATTCTGGCTAACTTAGAAATCACTGACTCGGTCTCTTCAGGTCCCGTTTGCACCGTGGACACGGATGCATCACATTCCTCCTCGTTATAGAGCTCATATTTCTTGCCGGGTTCATCCAGAAAGTGGAACAACAACTGCGGTAGGTTAAGCACTATACCCGCGTCCTGGATGAAGTCTACTCCTAGGAGCGTTCGGTTATCGTGGGATTCCGGCAACACGATAAAACTTGTGGGGATTGTCCGACCACACAGTGTGACTGGTACTACAGCCGCCTTAACTGGTTGTCTCCGCCGTAAGCCATCTGTACTATCCATGTGTGAGCTATCGATACTATCCATACTATCGATAGTATTGCTCCTAAACATATGCTGGTCTTCGATAGTACGATACTATCGATACTATTTTTGTAAGTATATCAATACTATTGCCCTGTATCATACTATCGATATTATCGATACTATCGATATTATTGATATGACGTCAACTATCGATAGACTCGATAGTTTAGCGATAGTCGACTATCGATAGGCAACACTAAACGGGAGGCAGGTGCTCTTCAATTATTGATTTATTGATTTGATTTTGTTGTATTTTAATTCGACTTTTTACAAGCAGTGTGTATTAGGGAGTAATACATTTTTAAACATAGATCCTATATAAAATAGATATGAGCGCCGATGGCCAATTCCACGGCGGCGGCGTGGACTGAAAATTTCCACGGCGGCGGCGGCGTCGCGGCGGCGCGGCATGGTCGGCCGTGGGCCTTAGTTTTTTTATCAGGGAGGAAATTCTTAAAAATAAATACTTGAAGAAAACCAATATGGTCTTACCAAAAAACACGTTAAAAAGGAACGTACTTGTTAATTACAATTTTACAGTCTTCTAAATAATAATTGGAGATCACGTTTACTGAAAAATAATCATTTCAGTATTTTGAGTTGAAGAGAGACTAGAGTTTTTTAATCATCTCTATATAATGCTGAACAATGCACGTTTACTCGGTAAAATATTCGACTCGACTGCGTGAGCGACGAGTGTTGCGAAGCGACTAGGCGAACTAATGCGGTCGAGCCGCGCGTGCGAGCGAGAAAGCAAGTTGCAACTCGTCGTGACGGCGCGCCGCGTGCTGCACTCGGCGACAGCGCGTCGACATGGACTCACGGCGACGGCGGCGCGCCGGCGCGGCGCTCATATCTAATATAAAATTGATTGAATGGGAAAAATGATGCTGTGATTGGTCGCCGACGTTGGTGAGCTCTCATTCGTAGATAAAAAATGTGATGTCAGTAGTCGCGCCAACATGCCGGCCGCCTTGGAAGCTCCAGATTCCAATAAAATGATGTATCTACGTTGCCGCTTGATTGGAGACGCCGCAGGCTGCATTCATGGTGTCGTCCTCTGCTGCTGATACAGGTAGAGGGCAGATTATGGGGAACGCGCGTTGTGCAGGCCCCGTAGCAGTCTGGATGGTGGCGACACGCGACACGCCGCGTCCTTTCCTGGGAAAATATGGGTAACTCTGCCCATACGCTATTTTAGAGGTGGTAAATTTTCCTCCTTAATGACGACGAGCGTGTGACTATTCGTCTTCCACTTCGTCCTTGTCTGAAGTTCTGCAACATATTTTTGTGACCAGCGTTTCCAGAAATGCTGTTTTATATTTTGAAACCGTGTCAAGCTGTGAGTCCGTGCTTCGGTGAGGTCTCTGCATGCTGGTGCGGTGAGTGGCCGGCCGATGAGGAAATGAGCTGGGCTTGTGGACGAAGGTCATGTGGATCTGAGGACATAGGAGTTATAGGACGGGAGTTCAGGACTGCCTCGATCTGTGCCAACACAGTGCTGAACTCCTCGTACGTCAAATTAGCGGCACCCACGACACGCTTAAGGTGGAACTTGCAGGATTTTACTCCTGCTTCCCATAATCCCCCAAAATTAGGAGCATAAGGGGGAATAAATTTAAATTCAATATTGTCAGTTGATAATGTATCAATTATTCGCTGTGAATTTTCTTCTAACATTTTATTAATTTCTTTCATGGCTCCAATGAAAGTTCTACCGTTGTCAGAGAAAATTTGAACTGGTTTACCCCGTCGTGAGATAAACCTTTTAAGCGCTAGTATAAATTCTTGAGCAGCTAACGTACTGACAAGTTCTAGGTGAATGGCCCCAGTAACAAAACAAACGAATATGCAAATATAGCCCTTTTCAAGTTTGGCTCCCCTTCCTTTGCGATTTAGTACGGCTATGGGCCCAGCATAATCTACTCTAAATCGAATGAATGGGAAACCAGGTTCTATTCTTTGAGACGGAAGGTCGCCAATGATTGCCGTTAGGGTTTTACCTTTCATTCGAGTGCAGCGGACACATTGGTGGACAACGCTTCTGGCTAGGTTTCTACCCCCTAACGGCCACCAATTCTCACGCACGGTAGCCAATAACAACTGGGGACCAGCATGAAGAAGCTCTTTATGTTGATGTTGAAACAACAGCTGAGTGAAGTTATGTTTACTAGATAAAAGTGTCGGGTGCTTCTTCTCGTAATGATAGTCAGGTGAGTTACTGAGACGGCCACCTTCTCTAATTATATGCCTCATCTAGAAATATATTTAACCTAGAACTCGAACCTGAAGTTTTCAATGGCAAGTTACGTTTTAAATTATCATATTCCTTGGAAAACGATTCGCGTTGAGCGAGGCGCGCTAACGACTGTAATGAGTCATTCAATTCAACTACTGATAACGGCCCCTGTGTACGATCTATCTTAGGTGTGCGTCAGTTGTGTATATATCGCAACAGGTAAGCGCCGGCTCTCAACATACGCTGATAAGAACGAAACCTTTCAAAATTAATAACTTTATTCTGTATTACATCACAAACCATAACGGTTGTCGTTTGTGATTTCAGTACTGGTAAGTCGGAGTGAGTAGTCGCAGATTGCTGTGACCATGACGACTCAGAGGTTTTTAAGAACTCAGGTCAGCTGCACCATAGATCAATGAGTACATCAAGGCTAAGACCGCGCGAGACCAAATCCGCTGGGTTGTTTTTGGTGCCTACATGTAACCATAACGCGTTACTTGTTATTTCATTAATCTCGACTATTCTATTTTGGACAAATGTCTTTAACGAATGTGGTGACATTCTTAGCTAACCAAGGACAATAGTTGAGTCTGCCAAAAGTAAATTTTGTGGAAATTTACACGCAAGGACTCGATAATTTTCCTATACATATAATCGTTCGCCTATTAAAGCCCACACAACTCTAGTCGAGGTATAATGACGGGTTTAATTGGTGCAACTTTACTTTTCGCACATAATAATCTAATAGTCACCGGTGAGTCATCAGAGTAGTTGCGAACATAGGCGCATGCACCATACACACTCTGCGACGTGTCCTTGAATACGTGTAATTCTATGAACTGTGTATATGCACTCATAACATGACGCGGTGTACGTAATTTATGTAAATATGTGTCAATAAACTTTTCCCAGGACAATACAACATCACTGGGAACGGGTTCGTCCCAATTTATCTTGCACAACCACAATTTCGGCATCAATATTTTAGCTACGACGACAACCGACGTTAAAATGCCTAAAGGATCGTATATTTGTGCAATTATCGACAACATGGTACGTTTACTTAGTATATCAGGTCTAACTACTTGTGTGGTTGTGTGGTGAAATGAAGTTCATCACCTTTATTATACCAACCCAATCCTAAAGTCTTACTTTGGCAATGTTCACCCAATGATAATCTTTTAGATATTTCGTGATCACTGATATCAACGTTAAACAACCATTTACGCAAAGGTAAACAAGCCGAGTTTAGAGTATTTCTTAACTTTTCATAGACACCTAGTAACCTACTCGTATTTAAATCGTTGTCACCGAGGATGACGTCATCAACGAAAAAATCATCCCGGATCACTCCCGAAACTTGATCATCCTTACATTCCAACGCGAGCTGACGCAAACATCTCAAGCTAAGGTATGGTGCAGACGCGGTGCCATACGTCGGTGATTCTTTGAAACCGAGGGTATTTGACTCATTCGTATGGCTTAAATTTATTTTTACCATTAGCTCTAAATTAACATATTAGTTGGTCCCAGTCATTAAATGTAATAACATATATTTATTATACTTTAATTAAGGCTACACTATAAAATGTAATAATAATACGAGTATGTGTATTTTAACATGTATTTTTAGTGCATGCTTTGTTGGTTGTCCTTAAATAAATAAATATATCAAATGCACTGATTTGCGTCAAGTAGTTTAGGATTTAGAGTGTGCTGATTAAGGTGAATGCTCCAACCAGCCCGCGAAATTCAAATTTTCTTACGTTTTTTGCAATTTGCAGGCCAGTGCTAGGTTGTATGTTGATTAAAATATTATTCGCGGTTGTAAGACATATATAGGTACAGAATTATAATCATGAAAATCATCAATAAAACGCTCTAAGTTCATAAAGCTGTTAGAATTACTTTTTCTGTTTTTTTTTTGTTCTTACACCTTTATGAAGTTGGAGGGTTGTATTGCTGATTTTGATTATTATAATTCTGTAACTACATACGTCTTACAGCCGCGAATAATATTTTAATCAACATACAACCTAGCACTGGCCTGCAAATTGCAAAAAACGCAAGAAATTTTGAATTTCGCGGGCTGGTTGGAGCATTCCCCTTAATTGATTCACCTATTTCTCTTAGTTGTCTTGTTGAATTAGCTAGCGGTGTGACCGATAAGTTTTGCTGAACTCCGCCTTGCAAATGATAAAAGCCAAGGAGTTTCATGTGGTTGCAATTGACAGCTTGATACAAACAGTTTAGATCTGTACACTCAGTTTTCGAACGGCTACCACAGGACAATCGAAGTTCCAGACTATCTGGTGCATTTTCATGCATCCTGGAAAAGCTTTCACATTTTGTGGAATAAGTAAGTCCTTTTCGCTTACATCATATTCAGAAACAGTTCTCAGTTTTACCTTCTTTAAGTTTTGCTCCATAATATTCAAAAAATCATTCATATCTTTTATGTCCTGTCCTCGGAGAAACAGCACGATCCGCTGTTCTCTTCATAACAGCACCTACTCCATCTGGGCCACCCTTTCGATGGCCAGATTCACTATAATTCCACGTAATGATTTTGATAGAGCTCAGATATATATGCAAACATGAAATTAGGTAAAATATTTTTTTATTACGATACTGACTAGACGTGGAATCAGAAATGAAATGTATAGTATGAATGTCTGTCTTTTTTTCACCTATACATTGAAGGATTGGTACGATATGAGCCCATATGTCTGAAATGTCATGACGAAGGCATTTACTCACCGTGCAAAAAGATTGTACTTGCTGTATTGTACTTGCTGTATCTTTTCATCGTCCAGAAAATATATTACCGAAGTGTGTAAAGTTAATTGTTTACGGCTACCACCAAAATGGTAGGTCTGTATTTCTTCATTACACTTGACTGCATAATTTTCACTATAGTCAACATGGACTATACACTCACCCTCTTGAAGATGTTCTTTATGATATTACCACAATGTATGAAATATTCATTCAGTGTTGAATCAAATTTTTCAATACATTTCTTAGGTTCTTCTCTTTTTTTAACTTTCTCAGTTGTTCTTATTTTTCTTGACGTACGTAATCATGTCTTGTTTAACTTAGACGATTCTAAGAACGAAAGAACGCATTGAGTAGTTTATGCTAAAGTATACAATCACTGTGAATACTTTGATAGCTATGGAAATTTAAAACCTCCAATGGAATTGATGCAATATTTCAAAAATTGAAATGTGTTTTATAACTACACAAGATATCAAAAATTTAACGCAATCAATTGTGGTCATTTATGTTTAAATTAATTGTCAACTTTTTGGAATAAAAATGTATTATAAAATCTATGCTTTTCTTTAACTTCAATCATTTCCAAGATGTCGCTCACTTTGTCTATAACAGTTCGTCAGTGTTAGCTACATACTATCCTAATACGTTGCAACTAGATGGAGAGTATGAGTGTGCTTTATTGCACTTTTCAACATTTAATTCTATTCCAAACATTGATAAAAGTAATAATAAGTTCTATTATGGCTTTAATGAAGTTATTGAAATACCGGAAGGCACTCATGAATTGCAAGATATCAGCGATTATTTAAAATCCGAAATAAAAGATGCGACTATCAAACTACGGTGCAATAATAATACTTTAAAAACTACAATATTCTGTACAAAAGACATTAATTTTATGAAAGAAGACTCTTTTAGGAGACTATTAAGATTTAACAAACAAATCTTGAAAGCAAATAAATGGCATGTGTCACAGTATCCAGTCAACATTCTACCTACGACCGTAGTCAGGATTGAATGTGATATTGTAAGCGGTTCATATGTAAACGGTGAACCAAGTCATATTATTCACGAATTTGCACTTAATGTGCCACCTGGATACAGGATCATAGAAATTCCGAAGAACGCAATATACTTTCCAATCAATCAAAAAAACATAAGCTGCATTCACATCAGGCTGATAGATATAAACAACAGATTAATTAATTTACGTGGTGAAAAAGTGCAGGTATATCTGCATCTTAGAAGAAAAAAATGATTGACTACAATAAAAATGTGTCTCAACAAGTAAAGAATATCAGTTCTGTTCGGGCTACTTATCAAATAAGATTTGTCTCTAAGAAGAAAATAAAATTAACTAAAGACAATAAAGCATTTCTTAGAGCGATCGGATTGCTAAAATGAATATTTTAGACATTTTATCCGCTCCGAATTACGATAATACTATAGAAGGAATCGAATTTTATTCCTACAAGCCCTATGTAACGGGTTTCAACAGGAACGATGAAATCCGCATACCTATCAACCAACAGGACTTGTACATATTACCATCAGCTAGCACCCTTTATCTAGAAGGAACTGTTATCGTTACCAAAAAAAATTCGAAGGACCCAGCTACTAGTGTCAATTTCACGAACAATGCTCTACTCTACTTGTTCCAAGACATTAGGTATGAGCTAAATGGAGTGGAGATTGATAAAATAAAAAATGCAGGTATAACAACAACCATGAAATCATTAATTTCAATGAACGAAAGTGAATCAAAAATGTCTAATGCCTGGGGCTGGAATATTAACGGCATAAAAAATATCCATGTCGGAAGATTTTCTGTCTCTATACCACTTCGTAACCTCCTCGGTTTTGCAGAAGATTTTAAAAAAGTTGTGATAAATAGTACACATGAACTGATATTATTACGAAGTAACACTAATTTGAACGTTGTAAAACTTAATACTGGCGAAGTAGTGGATGATGTTCAGATCAACAAAATCATATGGCGCGTACCGCATGTTAAAGTATCAGACAAAGAAAAAATTACTTTGTTAAAACTATTAGAAAAAGATCGACCGCTTCAAATGATATACAGAAATTGGGATCTGTACGAATATCCAGCTTTGCCTAAAACTACGAAGCATACCTGGTCTATCAAAACTTCATCTCAAATAGAAAAACCAAGATACATTATTGTTGGTCTACAGACAAATAGGAAAAACAATGCAAGTTCTGACATGTCTCAATTCGATCATTGTCATGTTCGAGACGTTAGAGTGTATCTCAATTCAACCTACTTTCCATATGAAAACCTGAATACATATAAGTTTTGCTAATAACAGAATCGCTTTATTATACGAACAATACACTAGATTTCAATAGTCGTATTACGGACGTCGGCCGGAGCCCATATTAAGCGAGAAGCAATTTAAAGATTTAGCACCGCTGTTTGTTGTTGATTGCTCTAGACAAGCTGATAATCTGAAGTCAGGTCCTGTTATGGATGTAAGAGTGGAAATTGAGAGTGATACAGAGATACCAGATCAAACTTCAGCATATTGTCTCATTCTCAACGATTGCATTGTTGAATACAAACCATTAAGCAACATTGTAAAGAAGCTATCATGAAGCCGGATACCGTCATAGTGGAAATCCAAGGATTTAAAGATTCGACCAATTATTTTATTGTGAAAGAAGTGGCCATCGTAAGTCAGGAGCATACACAAACGTTCTTGGTAAAACCACCATATTCATTCCATTACCTAACCCAAGAAGAAAAAAAGCAGGTGAGGTGGTTAGAAAGAAATAGAGGAATTTACTGGAGTGAGGCTACGTAGACTATAAAGAATTTCGTCGCGTGGTTATGCCATATTTAGAAAATAAAAAAATTATTACGAAGGGATTAGAAAAAATTCAGTGGATCAAAGACTTATGTGATAACTGTGAAGTGATAGATATAGGTGAAAAAGGATATCCTAATTTTTCAAGATTGAAAAAGAAATATTGTATAAATATTAATGATTTTAATTGCGTAAATCATAGACTGAACTGTGCTTTGAATAATGCTATATGTATTAAGAAATGGTATTTTGATAATAACATGTCTATATTTAATTTATTTTGTTAATAAAAAATATTTTAACCTACTTGTGTTTGTTTAAAACAAACTATGATTCACACATATGAAGCTCTAAATTAGCTGTAGCAAAATAAGTTATGTAAGTAAATTTAATTTCAAGTACCTAATAATTTAATGCAATATTTTATAACAATTAATGAGATCTGGGAACGAATAGTAAGCTAAACATTATTTTACTACAGTTAATTTGAAGTTCAAGCAATGTAATGTAAAATAAAACATACGTAATTTAAATTAGAAATATATTTTTTATTTATTCTTTATATTATTTACAAATATGTAATGATTTCTTAATACATTTTCTTAATTCTATTTACCTAGTTGCTACATGAATTACAACAAAAACTTATAATACCTATTTGATAATTCTTTTATTAATACATTCATCATTTACCTACTTATTTACAAAATTGATATTAATACGTAAAACATTTATTTATCTATTTACTGCATAATTATTATTCTACAATAAGAAAGAAAATTATTTTATTTATACATTTAACATTTATTTACCAATTTACAAATTATAATATTGAATTATTTCATCTTTTTAACCTATAAGTACATACTTTATGTATTATTTATTTCAACATTAATTACAATAAAATTTAAAACTATTTGATATTTTATTATATAACTACTTACACAATAACTTAGGAACTATTTTTAAATACAGAAAAATAAGATAAAAATAACTTGCCATAACTAATACGAAAACACTTACTTAATAATATCACTAATAATAGTCATCGCAGAGTTTCTTGGATATTTTGTTAATTAACGACATTGTCTCGTTCATAACATTGTCGACTGGTTCACTGACTACATACTGTGCACTTAACACTATCACCTCCTCATTGTCACTTGCAGGTTCTTGATTTTCACTGATGTCCAAAACTTTCACTTGTATAAGTCGTAAACCTTTTTTCTTTTCATTGTTTACGACGTACGATTGACACGCAGACTGCTCAGATGATTTTCGTTTTTGGCACTCCCGTTTTGCTCTAGGCTTCTTGTTGGCAGACCCGTGTGCTTCTGGGATATGCCAACTTAAACTCGGAGTCGGGAAACCTTGACCGTATTGGGAGAAGACCATATCAGGCGGATCTGACATTATTGATGATCTGAAACAAACAAAATAGTCATTAATATTATTTAATTGTATAACAAAAAGGAAATAAAAGTTACAGAGAACAGAATATACTTACGAATTATTTGCTTTGAACCGATGTGACCACTCCAACAAGTGACTGCGTAATGTAATGACATTGTTTATGATGGATGAATGTTCTAGTGTAACCAGAGCCTGTACAATATATTGCGAATCAATTTCATGTTGAATTCGACAAGTTTGAACCTGTATCCTTGTGGACAGCGCTTACCACCTCACGATCGCGAACACCTGATAAGTGTCGTATTTCTCAATGCCGCGCGCCGGCGCCGGGCGAGCGCTTAGTCATCAGGAATTGTATAGATTTTTATAATAATACATAAGTATATTATTTTACTTAGTACTTGCTTTATCCAATTTCAAGTTTCAACAAGTTGAAACATGCTTGTAATTGAACAGCACATTGAATGCAAACAGAATGTCTTATCGGGTTGTCAATGGGTATAGAAATTAAACACATATTTGAATGGAATAGTACCTAAATTTTAATTCATATAAACAAAAGAAAATATTATATTCATATACAAAAGAAAACTTAAACCTAATTAAGGATACAATTATCTTAAAATTAACGATCAATAATAACTAAAGTATTACTAAGTAATAAGTAAGATGGCTGTAATTACTAATGTAGAAATGCCATAAATTACATGTACCCAGTACCATTTGAAAATAAATGTGTTTTTAAAATTTTAGACTTCTCCGCACTTGAAACTAACAACCTCACCTAAACTTATATAGATTGTTGAATGGTAATTAGTTCAGTTTAACAGTTAAACTAACATTATTTTCTATAAGTAATTACCTACCTATTTGGGACATCTAGAATATACATCCTATCAACTGATTTTGATAAAACTCAGTTGTATTTTTAAAATTAATTTTTCGATTAAAGTTGTGCCAAGATTGTTTAAAACTTATGTCAAGTAGAAAAAAACGGAATATACCTACATAGGTACATATCATTTGATTGGTAGTACATATCTAATATTTCTTAACATATATTTAGACAGTTACATTTTTACAATAATTAAATACATGATATAGTGAATCTGATTTAGTTAAATTATAATAGTGGATTACATTAATATAGTTGTATTACCCCAGGCTTTTAAAGTAGATACCTTATCAGCGCATAGCAACCGTTTATTGTCATTACTTGAAAGTGCTACTTTATTTACATCCTGGGTAAATATTTCATGTTTTATAGACCTAAATAGTATATTCTTTTTGCGAATGACATCGCAATTGTACAAAATATTTTTATAATGTAACATATTTAAATTTGCTGTAACATTTTTTCTTGTGCCTTTTGCTTTTTTATTGTTTTATTTAAAGTTTTAATACAATAAAATTTTGAGCGCAGTCCTACGAACTCTTGGATAATTTTACCACCCATTTCATCCTTAAACAGACCTGGAATCTTCTTATTAATTGTCTACGACGAGACACTGGAGCTTGATGCTCAATAAAACGAAGGAGTTTTACTTTAAACTGTGAATCTATTTTTGATAGTAGTAGAAAACATTACACTTCGAATTATTTTGATTTTAAACAAACTTTAAATATAAAAAATATAAAGAATGGTGCGGACCGATGTTCCCTTGTTCGAGAATTTCTTTTGTCTAATTATCAAAAAAGTGAGGTAGAATTTTTTCCATGTCCTTTTTATTTTGTGCGTGAACTACCGACACTAAATTGCGCCTGATGTAAAACAGTTAGCAACGTTTGACATGGCCACTGAAGTCGCTAAAGCATCAGGCGTAAACATCTTCCCCGCCGTTAAAGGCCTCCGGTCTTTAACTCTCACTCGATAAGATGCTTCGTCGCAGGCAGAGGGCAGTCGCTTGAAGGGCCTCCTACTCGTATCAACCCATTTGCGTCCATGAAAGGTGTGAGCGCTATGATGAGTGATTTTGTACTAACTGAATTTCCTTTAGCTAACAAATTATACTCAACAGGAAAAGATTCCTGTTGGGCCTTACGGCATAAAAGATGAAATGAATTTTGTAATTCTTCTAAGTTAAGGGCATCAAAACGCCGAGGATTAGGATTGCGCAAATTATAAAATACCTTAATACATACGCGTAATCTTGTTTAATCTTATTTAATTTACTATATTTATGAAATGGAACGATTGAAGAATTATCCATCTTAGCAACAATGTTTGACTTGATTTCAGGAATATCAAATTCGTGTTTATTTGGTAAGGTAGGCCAAGAAGATTCGCCTTGAAGTAAAAATTTGGGCCCTGACCACCACAGACTACGATCTTTAAGGTCTTCGGGATAAACGCCGCGCGAGACGAGATCAGCAGGATTCTCAGAGGTAGGTACATAACGCCAACAAGAAACATCTGACAATTCCAGTATTTCTGCTGCTCTATTAGCCACGAAGGTCTTTAAGCTTCTAGAGCTAGTATGCAGCCAAGCAAGGACGACGCTGGAGTCGCACCAATAAAGTTTACGTGATATTGGGTGCCTCAAGGAATCGACAACGGCCTTGCAGAGTCGAACAGAAAGTAAAGCGGCACAAAGCTCCAAACGAGGTATAGTACAAGCCTTGATTGGTGCCACCTTTGACTTGGAACACAAAAGGTTGACATGCACGATACCCTCTTCATCAATAGACCTTATATAGGCACAAGCGCCATAAGCTCTTTGGGAGGCGTCGCTGAACATATGTAGCTCTGTAACAACAGGCGAGTCACATAGAACCTGCCTCGGGAGTGTAAATGTAGCTAGGCTAGATAGATTATTGGAAAACTTACGCCAAGCTCTTTCTATTTCCTCGGAAAGAGGTTCGTCCCAGCCGACCTTGTCAAGCCAAAGTTGCTGCATTATTAATTTAGGAATAACAATACAGGGACTGACAAAACCGAGTGGGTCAAAGATTTTAAACGATGTTGATAAAATATAGCGCTTCGTAATTTTGTCATTGATAGGGGGAATTTCGAAAGAATAATGTAGACTATCAGTTTTAGAATTCCACCCTAAACCGAGAGCGTTTGAGGACTCGCTAATGATAAGCGTGTCTGTAGAGTTTTCGGAGCAGGCTTCAAGAACGCTAGACGAATTAGATTTATATTTTCGTAGATTAAAACACGCTGCCTTAAGGGCTTCTGACACAGATTTTTGAATATGTATTAGTTCCCTTTCAGAGTTGCAGCCCGTAATTAAGTCGTCTACATATAGATCATGTTGTATGATCGTTCTAATGAGTGGATCCTCGCACTCCTCACCCGACTGCCAAAGACACCTTGTACTCAAATAACTTGCACTTGTGAAACCATAAGTCACCGTATTTAAACGTAACGTCTTAAGGGGCTGACGCTCGTCTTCTCTCCATAGAATAAGCTGAAGATTTCGATCTGACTCGTCCACTAATATTTGACGAAATAATTTTTCTACGTCTGCTGCTAAAAGATATTTGTAGAAACGAGCTCGAATTAATATGGAGAAAAGAGAGTCTTGAATTTGAGGCCCGACCATTTGTATGTCATTGACAGACAGACCTGAGGAAGTGCGAGCTGATGCATCAAAGACGACGCGATTTTTTGTCGATTCGCTGTTTTCTCTGAACACAGGATGATGAGGTAAGAAATAGCATAAATTAGAATTCAAGTTATTTAGCGCAATTTCAGAGAGATGACCTAATTCTGCATATTCTCTGATAAATTCAATATATTGCGACTTAACTTCAGGCTGTCTTCTAAATCGCCGTTCTAAATTATAAAACCTTTTCTTGGCCATTTTGTAGGAGTCACCGAGACAATCCGGTGAGTCAATAAGAGGTAACTTGACAGAGAATCTGCCGTTTCCTAAGCGGCGGGTGTGCTGCAAAAAATGCATTTCACATGCCTGCTCGCTTTCACTTAAATAAGATTTAGATGGGATTTCTTCAAGCTCCCAAAATCTATTTAATTTTAATTCTATGTTTTCATCATAAGAAAAATGGGTAAGAACATGATTGCATTTAATATCCTTAGGTTGTTTATGTTGCAGAGGCCCTCCAATCAACCAGCCCAACTTTGAGCCGTGCAACTTAGGATAATTGGGGCCTAATGACCGCTGCTCACAACCAATAATGTCCCAAAATAAATCTGAGCCTATGAGAATATCTATAAAAGAAGGCTGATAGAATTTAGGATCTGCTAAGAGAGTATCTTTAGGAATATTAAACGATCTAATATCAATTACCGTATTAGGAACTAAAGCTGTTAGTTCTTTCATAACATAAAAGTTAGAAATAACGTTGAATGGTGTGTTTAACGATTTTAATTGGGCAATGCAATATTCAGTTATTGTACCTGCTTCATTGTTGCCAAAACCGATTACCTTTGCAGCATTGATAGGGCAGTCCTCTAATGATAACCTTTGTTTCAGGCCTAGACTTATGAAAGAGGATTGGCTGCCACAATCAAGCAGGGCGCGCACTGTTTCAGATTTACTAGTCTTGGGATTGATTATTTCAATCAAGGCAGTACAAAGAAGAGCATGTTTGTTACCTTGATTGTTACAGTTAGCCAACGTCTCAGAAGGACTGTCTGTACTAGTACTAGGTAAACTATCAGCTTTACCGATTGGAAGGTGCAATATAGAATTGTGTCTCTTGTTGCATTCACTACAACGGCCTAAACGACATCTAAATGTAGGGTGACCCGACCTTAAACAATTAAGACACAATTTCAATTTAGTCGCCTCGGCTATACGCTCGCTTATGCTCTTTGCCTTGAACGATGGACAATCAAATATTTTATGATCGGCATTACAGCATGGACAGAGGTATGACGAGGATGATTGTGTTTGTGGTTGGTTACTACTACTAATGTATACACTTGCTTTAGTATGACGTATGTGGTCCGGTTTCTTTGAATGGCCTTCTGGACGCTGTTTATCATGATTGGGTTTAAAGGCGTTGTCTGACTTGCTGCGATGCAAGGACTCAAGCACAGTTGCACGATCATTTAAAAATTTATAAAATTCCTTAAGTGTAGGGGTGTCTGTTGACAACGCGTTACGGTGTTCCTCCCATTTCACGAAGTTGTTATTGTCCAACTTGGAAGCGACTAAGTGAATGATAAGGACATCCCAATGCTCAGTGACTTGACCTAAGTTGGAGAGGGCACGTAAATTTTTTGTCACGTGGTCAACCAAGAAACGCAATGATTTCTCAGACTCCTTATTTACAGAATTAATGTTAAATAATGCGCTGAGATGATGACTTATCAGCAAACGCTTATTGTCGTAACGTTCAAGCAATAGGTTCCAAGCTTCCCGATAATTATCAGCAGACACTTCTAGATTCGAGACGGTTCGTGCTGCTTCACCTTCTAAATAAGAAATTAAATAATGAAACTTGTTCACTGAACTAATTCTACTATTTTCATGTATTAAGGATCGGAACGTGTCACGAAATTCCATCCATCGAAAGTATGATCCGTCGAATTTAGATACCTGTATCAAAGGTAGCCTGAAACCGATTTAATTATGATCAACAGCGCAATGAGTTATATTGTGAGGACTGCTTGAGTCGTGAAGGCCTTCATCCCTACCGTGCAATTGTAACAACTCTTGAGCCAATACAATATTGCTAATGAATTCCTTCTCAATATTTTCTCGTTCTTCAAGTTCATCCTTCAACCCACTAGAATTAAGAATTTCAATTTGACTTTGTAAGTCATCGAACTTTGAAGATAAGGTTTCAAATTTACTCAGTTTAAGTGTAAGTTCCACCCTATGTGTTGTAGTAAAAGTGTCTAAACGTGATATTTTTTCTAAATAATTTCTAAACTTTGTTACTTGACCCTTGACGGAACTACGTCTAACATTTAATTCCGCCAAGTTCTTGACATCCTCACCTAAACCCATTATGATTTTTATTCAAACAAAATTCTCACGAAAAAGAAATTAAAGTTAAGTAAGTGTGTAAGATTGAAATAAACTCAAGAAAAATTAACGTTAAAAAAAAACCAAATAAAATAATAAAAGAATACGCTCACGCCCCTGGTTGGTGGTATCTGCCGCACGGGAAGCCGAGGTTGCAGGCGCCGGTCTGCGGGGCAGCCTAGGCTGCACAGACGTAGCGCGCTGCGGCAACGAGCGACGCTCAGCGATGCACGGGGAACTTAGGCAAATCTGAAATGTTCGGCGGAATAATCACTAAACGGAACTAAATAGGCACGGCAGCCTGTGGAAACGATTTCCTAAAAGAAATACAAAAAAAAACAAAAGTTTGTGCCTAATAACTTCAGGCATCTATGTAGGTACTTTTAGATACGAAATATGTAGGTTGCAAAAGAAAATCCGCTTGAAAATCAACCCAAAACGGTAAAAAATTGAAATATGCAAGCTTAGATATCCTTACGAATGGTCACTGATAGTAAATAATAGCGAACTTATGGAAATGTATAGAAAAATATACTTAATTTAAGAAAGTATGACGCAATACTGTAACCTTGACCTAGGTGAACCTATAAAAATGTGAAATTGCACATGTAAAAAACCATACAGAAATTGGATAAGGACATAGGCGGTTTGAACGGAAGTTTAGGAATTAAGGAAAGGCACTTAGCTGCAGAAATGCTGCTGCGCTGCGGTGTGACGCTGTTAGCATCAATGTCCGGCGGTGCTAAGTACTTCTTATGTGCTTCCGATGTACGTGTTTCTCCCAAGGGCTGGATGCGGCGCGGTGCTGACCGACTGATAGCTGCGGCGCGATGCTGGCCAACTCCAGCTAGGCCTTGGTACTCCGAATTTTCCTTCCGATTCTGTCCTGTCACGGTCGCCAATTATGTCTACGACGAGACACTGGAGCTTGATGCTCAATAAAACGAAGGAGTTTTACTTTAAACTGTGAATCTATTTTTGATAGTAGTAGAAAACATTACACTTCGAATTATTTTGATTTTAAACAAACTTTAAATATAAAAAATATAAAGAATGGTGCGGACCGATGTTCCCTTGTTCGAGAATTTCTTTTGTCTAATTATCAAAAAAGTGAGGTAGAATTTTTTCCATGTCCTTTTTATTTTGTGCGTGAACTACCGACACTAAATTGCGCCTGATGTAAAACAGTTAGCAACGTTTGACATGGCCACTGAAGTCGCTAAAGCATCAGGCGTAAACATTAATAATTGGCAGGTTAAATTCGTTGTTTAAATCGTAGTTGCTTGTGTCAAAATATTTTAGAAAACGGACCTTGAAATCTTTATACACGTCATTACTCTGCACATCATAAACAAGACTATCTGTGTCAGTATAGCACAATTCAATTCGGTTACCATAAAAAGGTTTTATAATAGAATAGTGGAAATCATACATGTGAGTCTTAGATAATTCTAATACCGTAAACCCTATGTATATCGGTTTATTAAGAATAATACGCGAAGGTTTCATTTGAATTGCTACTAGATCATCGGAAAATATAGAGGCTATGAAAATATGGGCTGGCTATTTATTAATTTTTCAGCACAAGTAGTCTTTTTTGTTTTGTTGCTTAAGTCACACCACTTGTTTACTAACTTCACATCTATTCGATTTTCATTATTTTCTAACGTCTTTCCAAAAATACTATTGTTTAATAATTTTAAAAACGTTGACTTTGCTGTTTGTCGTAACTGAGTATTAATATCAATATATTGCTTTAAAAAACAACTTTGCTTAAATGTAATAGCACGGTGAATTTTTCTCAATACCAAACCATGCTGTAAGTATTTTTTTTAATTGTACATAGTGAATAACATAGTGATATTTATCATACAAATTGGGTATTAGTTTTGTATTCTTACCACCAGGTGGTAAACATTTTTCTGGACAAAATGGAAAGTCATTGTGTTCAATGTGCAAATTCTTTGGATATATTAGATCTACTTCAAGAATGTAACCATTTTCCGCAGTATCACTGATGTCAGTCAAGTTTAACTTTAAAAGTTCTATTTCTTGTATATTCATTAATCTGAAGTCAGAATCGGGTAGGGATTGACGGGAGTGATATGAAGATTCGAATGACGTTATTGCGACGAACGCTATTTCGAAAAAAATTAAGAGTGGTACGCCAGTTCGAAAACACATTAAGTCGAAAACCGCTATATCGAATGACGTTGTCGCGAACACGCTGATTCGAAAACTGTTTGAATGGTACGCTAGTACGAAAGTCGATCCCCAGACAAATTCAGATTGGAATACCTATGCTATTCGCAGCAGTGGATTTCGATCAAGACTTTCGTACTAGCGTACGATTCAAACAGTTTTTCGAGTCAGCGTCGTCGCGACAACGTCATTCGATATGGCGGTTTTCGATTTAATGTGTTTTCGAACTGGCGTACAACTCTTAATTTTTTTCGAAATAGCGTGCGTCGCAATAAGGTCATTCGAATCTTCATATCACTCCTGGGATTGACACATACTATAGCCGTATAAATTGTTACAGTCTAAATAAATGATAAACGAATCTGGATGGAATGGATCGTAGGTGTCTAAATATTTATTATTGGCTTTAATTTGCCTTTTGGAATACATACAAACACCACCACGAATACCTTTTTGTATCATTCTAAAAATTTCAACATCACTTATCAATTCTAATTGAACTCCGGTTTTTAAAAGCATTGCATCAAAAGATAAACTTGGTGTTGTTAGATAAAATGCAGGATCCAGATTATAGTGTCGTTTACAAGTTTTACGAAAATTTTCAAATACATCTGTTAGCAAAAGAACGTCGGTTTTAAGATATAAATCTGTATACATACAAATATTTTGGATATTAAATACAGACCAAACGGACCAAGCATGTGCATAATCTTCGTCGGAAATGGGCTTATTACTCAAAGAGTTATAAAAGCATTTTTAGAAGGCAAACACGTATCTTCATAACGTTCCCATTGACACATATAGTCGTATGGATATACCCCTTTACGGGTAAGTAGGTCAAGTTCGTTTTTGTCAGGAAAATAAGATTTTAATTGTTGAAACTCTTGTTTTTTCATTGTACTGTTAGATCACTTATTAAAATAGATCCACGTATTAAGGATAATTAGTATATTTACTGCAACTATAGTACAATTCACAACACTTATACTTAACTCCAAAATAACACAGGGATAGTTTTACATTTTCTAAAAAAAGGCGCGAACCTCCACTGACAGCTTTTCCAAAGCTTATGTCACAAATTGAATCGTTTCGGTGTTGCCAGCACATTAAGTTGATTACAAATAAATTAAATTAAAAAAAAGAACTAGATTAAGTACAATAAATTGCATCAAATAGTTTAAATAACAAAACAAAACCTAACACTCGTCCATCCTGACAACGTGTATGTCCTCATACACGCTATCAGGTAAAACTAAAACCTAACACTCGGCTCAATATATCTAATTTAACAAATTATAATTTATTTTCATAAGCCTAATACAATAAGGAGAGAAAAAACAGGTTAACAATGCATTATGTACTTAAATAACTTACATCCTTAGGTATATTAATAGGCTAAGAATATGCACGTTTTGTGAAACTCCTGAAACCCAAACTAGACTGAAACCCAAACTAGAGCATGTTCTGTATAATAGGTGAAATTGCACGTTGTGGATACATAATCAAGAGAGCAAGATACTAATTACCCTAGCGCTATTGTACATTTATATCTGTAACAGTTCATTTGGTTTACAATTATAAAAAGTATTCAATTCTATTCTATTACATAACGTTTCTAAACGAAATATCTCCAACTTTTGGAGTTCAATAAGCTTCTCCAACTTTTGGAGTTCCCTATACGTCTCCAACTTTTGGAGTTCCCAGTTAAACGTTCTCTACATATCTTTATTTAAAATTCCATTTTATTTTAAAACAATATCAGAAATCACACATTAAATATCATAAGTTTACTTGCTGCATGCCACCAGTTTACTTGCTGCATGCCGCAAAAGTATTTAAGCGCGCTAACTTAAATCACAGGATGCCAAACGCCAAATGCACGCCCCCGTCATCTCAGAAAAGTAGACTAAAGCATGCTCAAACGAAATCGGACCCGGACTTAACAACAGCGGTGGAGGAAGTAATTGAGCCGAGTCAAAACATAACTTCCCGACAGAAACGCCCACGCATCTCTGGTTCTCCCACGGATGAACATGACCCCTCGAAGGCTTTTTTAATCAGTTTTAAAAATGATTTGCTAGCTATGCTCGAAGACTGGAAATCGGAACAAAAACAAACCTTGTCTCAATTGGTTACAGACGTCGCTCAACTAAAAGTGCAATGTTCCAACATACAACAATCTAACGCTGAGCTGAACAGGTCGGTTGTATCTTTGAACAAGGATTATGAGGATGTCTTGGCTAAGGTATCTCTGCTAGAAAAAGCGCAACATGAGAACAATGACAGTATCAATAAACTTGAAAAACAAGTTCAGGAACTTCAACAGAAGTGTCGCCCTTCAGCGATTGAAATAAGGAACGTACCTGCGATGTCAAATGAGAAAATAGATGACCTTCTGCGGGTTGCTACACGATTGGGGCAAGTAGCTCAGATGGAAATATCCCCCTCTAACATTCGCGATATTTACCGACTGCCTGGAAAACCTGTCCAAACAAGATCCATATTTATTGAATTTTCTACTGTTTATTACAAAAATAATTTTCTAACAGCTGTACGTAACTACAACAAAGGACGATGTGTCGAGGAGAAATTAAATACGGAGAACCTGGGCGTTGCGGGAGAAAGAAAACCAATCTATGTTGAAGAATACCTGACCCCAACATTCAAAAGGCTGTTTTACCTTGCCCGTGACTTTGCTAAACGAAATGCATATACATTCTGCTGGATCTCTAATGGAAAAATTCTTTTACGCAAAAACCCTGATACAAAGGAATCACACATGGTAAAAACCGAACAGTGTTTGTTAGATTTAGAATTAAAAAAGTGACTATCTTCCTATCACTTATTTTGTTACTGTATTCATCTTAACATTCCGCTTAATTCTCTTAATATATTTTTTATATCTTATTATAAACTGAATAATGATAAGTCAGAATCATGTCTATTTGAAATTCAACTTAACTTTAACCAATTAAAATTCACATCGTTAATAAATATACCTGTGTATAGTAATAGTGAGATCTACACTGTGGCTGACATTTTCTTTTTAATGCAATTCCAACGTCAACCGGGAAGAGTAATCAGCTTTAAAATGATTATAATTCGTTATTATTGCACTACATCGGTCGCGTTGAATTTATACGTTATAAAATTATTTAAAAATGACGGATAACATAAATAATGCTGCCAATGCGATTGATAAGTTTATAGTTGCTAACTCCCATATTTGTACACCGGACCAATGTATAGGCCTCATTGCGGATCCTAACACTCATCTTAAAATCATACATATTAATATCAGAAGTATAAATAAAAATTTAGACCAATTCATATCCATGCTGTCTATGATCAAATTTGAGTTCGACCTAATCATACTTTCCGAGTGCTGGCTAAAAGGATCAGGCACACCACCTTATCTCGATGATTACACATCTCATGCTACAACCAACAATCTGACACAAAACGATGGAGTTGTAATGTACTCTAGGAACGGACTAGGATGTACCATATCTGAACCATCGTTTTCAGATGCTAATTGCTTAATATGCTGTTTGAAGAATACTGCTATAATCGGGCTTTACCGATCACCATCTCGTTTAGACCTAACCAAATTTTATCAGAGTCTAGAAACACAAATGTCTAATCTAAAATCATTCAAAAATATAGCTGTGATAGGAGATCTTAATGTCGATATAAAAGAGAGCAATAATATCGATCGAAACGCGAGCGACTACTTACTGTTTACAGCTTCGTTAGGCCTATTGCCGGCACACGTATATCCCACAAGGCTCGGAAATTGCCTTGATCATATTTTAGTAAAATCCACCGGTACGGCAGAAGTTATCATATTAGACACCCATATAACTGACCATCTTCCCGTCGTTTTATGCATAAAAGACACCAAGAAACTATACCTGGATACCAATAGGATCATGACGCGCCTAGACTATTCCTCTATCAAAGCAGACATTGACCAAAGTGATTTTAATTTGGTTTTGAATGAAACTGACGCGAATATTGCCACTGATAATTTGATCTCGGTCATTAGTAACGTAGTAATAAAGCACACAACTCAGAAAAAGTTAGTAGGCGAACCCGTATTCTGAAACCGTGGATCACTAAAGGATTGCTTCGCTGTATATGGAACCGCGATAGAATGCACCTTAATCTAAGGAAAAATCTTGATAACTGTTGCGGTAGCGACCGTTGACACGACCAGTATCTAACGGCCGTACCTGGGACAGTCTCCCACGTTTTTGACGTATGTTCCCTATGTACTTGCTGGTGTTCACACGTCACCACGCACCCCTGAATGCGTACCGTTGTAGTGGGTACAACTCGGAGAGATGGGCAGCGAAGAGGCGGTGAAATAAAACTGCAGGATTTTCTTGAATTCTTGCTTGTAGATTTCGGCTTGTTCTAGTTGTTGTTGCCTCTTCGAAGGCTGAGCTGTGACTGAATTCTGCGACCAAATGTCGCTTAATTTATACCCGGCGAGGCCGGCCTACGTTACCTTACTGAGAACCATGCATTTTTAGGTCTCTTTTGCGTGTAATTTTCTCTAAGCCGAAATCTTTGAGCCTTTATTTTATAAACCTTTTATAATATTTCCATACAGTTTTTTGTTATTTATCATTCCTTATGTAACCCTTATGCTAATTAAACATCAATTTAACACTTAACTATAAACAATAAAAATATCCTAGAACAATAACTGTAAAAATTCGTGAGTCGACACATTTTCACTATACAAAATCCTTTATAATTCCTAAACTAATTGTCCGATTTGCATAATTCAAACGGTATACATGGTTTTATGACTAAACCTATCCTTTAAAACAAAAATTATAAAAATCCGTCCACAAACAAAAAAGTGAGTTTTCAAGTTACGTAAATTTGCTTGAACAAAATTATTCTAATAAGAATCCTTTCAAAAACAGTCTTATTGGTTTGAACTACAAAAGCTAATAACGAATCCAACTTAAATAACTAATTAGAAACATAGAAAACACGAAATAAATCACTTTTAAAGTTATGAATCTAATAACACAATATTTCACATTACTTTTTGCATAGCGGTCCCGGCACTACTTGCGCCCCTGTGCTCAGATAGGGTCTCGTCGCCGACAGTCTCCCCCTCGTGCGCAGCACCGTCCTCCTGGCTCGGCGAAACTCCCGGCACCAACAGCACCATTCTCGAACTGGGTCTTCGCAGCACTCCTCCTCGTGTCTCGACGTCGACGATTCTGGTCCGCCCGTCTGGTCCCGGATACACCCGCTGAATTCTGCCGCGTGGCCAGGTGCATCTTGGCAGGCTGTGGTCGATGATCAGGACGATGTCTCCGACGCGCAGGTCTGTAGCACTGCTCCTTCCCGTCGTCTTCCTCGGCAGTAGAGTGGGCAGGTATTCTCGCAGCCAGCGTTGCCAAAAGTGGTCGGCAAGTCGCTGCGTTGTCTTCCAGGTGTGCCTGCCCACGAGCTCGTTGTCGTTGAAGCTGCCGATTCTCGCCGCGCCGCAGGATCGCCCGAGGAGGAAGTGGTTTGGAGTGAGTGCTTCCTCCTCAAGGCTCTCGGAGAGGTGGGTGAGAGGCCGAGAGTTAACTATGTGCTCGGCCTCAAGTAGGAGGGTGTGGAGTACCTCCTCTCGTGGATGTCGTTCGTTGAGTGTGGCATTCAGTGCGGTTTTTATTGATCGCACCAAACGCTCCCATGCGCCGCCCATGTTAGGCGCACCGGGCGGGATGAATGTCCACTGCACGCCGATCTTCTCTGCTTCTGAAGTGAGGTCTTCTTTCTTCATGTCATCTAGCGCTTCTTTTAGTTCTTTATTTGCGCCGACGAAGTTAGTTCCGTTGTCGGAGTAGATGATCTTCGGCATTCCTCTTCTCGCGGCGAATCGACGCAGCGCCATGATCATGCTGTCGGTGGAGAGGGAAGGAGTGAGCTCAATGTGCACAGCTCTCGTGGTTAAGCATGTGAATAGAGCACCCCATCTTTTCTCTTGACGTCTTGCCACGGTGATCATCATTGGGCCGAAGTAATCTACGCCGGTGCATGTAAAGGGAGGGTTGCTGTGCATCAGTCTTTCCTTAGGTAAGTTGCCCGTCGGTAGTTCTTGTGGTCTTCCTTTCTTCGTCTTGCACCACTGGCATTGATGCTGAACTGCCTTGATTGCTGACCTCAACCCTAGTACCCAGTATCGTTGCCTCACTTCGTTCATTACTGTTGCGTGGTTTCCGTGGTTGAAACGGCGGTGGAATTCTTCAATAATGAGTCGTGTTATTCTTTCCTTGCTATCGAGCACGATGGGTCGCTTGTAGTCTCTGGTTACGCCCTGTATCGCGTCGATCCTTCCTTTCAAACGCAGGAGACCTTCTTCTAATACCACGTCGAGCTTCTTCAACTTGCTGCTGCCTTCTAGTGGTTTTCCTTGTTCTAGACGCCTGATGTCTTCTCTGAAACTTCTCTCTTGACTTCCTTTTAGTAGCAGAGTTTCAGCTTGCTCCAGTAGGTCTGCGTTTAATGGTGCGTAATTTCTTTCTAGCTTCTTTGGAGACGAATGTTGCTTCTCGACTGTCTTCGTCTTCTTTCCTTTCGTCTTTTTCCAGGTGGGATCTTCCTTACTGACGTTGACCTTTTCTTTTGTTCTGCAGAGTTGTATGAACTGCAGTACTCTTGCGGTGGCTCGCCAAAGTCTCTTCCAGGATGAAAACCTCTCAGGATCTGGCGACGGATGGATTGTGCTTGCCGTTGCTGCGACGTCCGCTATCTTTTCTTCGCCGGTGGTTTCCTTTTTAAATGTTCTTGCTTCAGGCCAGTGAGCTTCTTCTTTTCTTAAGAATTCTGGGCCGTTGAACCATCGGTGATCGTAGTTGAAATTCTCCGGCACGTCGCGCGTTGAGTCATCTGCAGGGTTCTGCGTCGTAGGCACCCATCTCCAGTCTTGAGGCTTGGTGAGATCTTCTATTTCGGCCAAACGATGAGCCACGAACGTTTTGAAAGTTCTCGGGTCCGTCTTGATCCAGGAGAGCACAATGCTGGAGTCTGTCCAGAAAGTTTTCTTAACCATCTTCAGATCCATTTCTTCTTCTACTGAATGAGCTAGTCTGCTTCCAAGGAGGGCCGCTTGTAACTCCAGTCTTGGGATCGATACCGGTTTCAGTGGGGTGACTCGTACTTTGGCTGCCACCAAGCTGACGTGGTATGTTCCGTTCGCATCTTCTGTTCTCCAGTAGACTGTGGCTGCATACGCCGTTTCGCTTGCATCTGTAAAAGTGTGCAGCTCCCCCTCGGTGCGATGTGGCGCCAGGCATCTTGGAATCTGAAGATCTTGTAAGAGTTTCATCTTCTCCAGATATATTTTCCATGCTTCGTATTCCCTTTTTTCTATTTCTTCATCCCAACCGACGCCACTCCGCCATATGTTTTGAAGCAGCTTCTTGCCTTGGATGAGGATTGGTGACGCTAGTCCCAATGGGTCGAAAGTTGACATGACGGCGCTGGTGACTTCTCTCTTCGTAGGCACCTTGAATCCTTTTGCTATTTCTTCTGGAGTGTTCCGGAGGTTTGCCCTGAAGCCGATGGAGTCCCTTTCTGTGAACCAGCGTAGTCCTAGTGTCTTTTCTTCCTTTTCACCAAGGTTCACTTCTGTTTTTTCAATTGTTTCCGTCTTTATGTCTTGCAGCAGCTCAGGTTTGTTCGATGCCCATCCCCTGAGTTCGAAGCCCGCCTTCTTGTGTATGAAGTCTACCTGCGCTGTTATTCTTCTGAAGTCTTCTTCTGAATGGAAGCTGTGCAAGTAGTCGTCCATGTAGTGGTTCAGCTCGACTGCCCTTGTAGCCTCTGGATACTGTTCCTTGTGGTCCGCTGCGTTCCGGTTCTTTACGTAGATAGCCATGCTTGGAGATGACGTTGCGCCAAAAATAACTGATGTCATCCTGTACTTTTTCGGCGACACGTCGCGCTGATCTCCGCGCCACAGGAACCTCAGGCTGTTTCTATCTTCTGGTCTGATGCGGACTTGAAGAAACATTTCCTTGATGTCGGCCGCCACTGCTAAAGGTCCTTGTCGAAACCTCACTAGTACACCGAAGAGTGATTGCAGTAGATCTGGTCCAGGCAGTAGAGCATCGTTGAGGCTTCTTCCTTTTGACTTGGCTGCAGCGTCAAAGACGATCCTTATCTTCTTTTTTAATGGATGAACTACGGAGAAATGAGGGAGGTACCACAACTTCTTAGAATCTTCTGGTTCATCAGGTACTTCTTCTGCATATTTGTTGTCGATTAGATGCTGGATCTGGTTGCCATATTCTGTCTTCAAATGAGGATCCTTGTCTATCTTCTTTTCGATGTTGATTAATCGGTTCCTGGCAGACGTGTAGCTTTCTGGCATTCGTTCTTCTTCATTCTTCCATAGAAGTCCAGCTTCGAATCGACCATCTCCATTGTGACACCGCCCCTCCATTGTGACACCGCCGCGAGTAGACGTGTTTAGTAAACGCTCCGCGTATAAAATTGCTTAAAAGTGAACTTTGGAAATTAACATTGATTTATTTACCTTAATCGAGTTATAAAGACAGTGATTAACAAACGACTGTAAATCACCACACATAAACTAAAGATACAGTGCCATAAAAGCGAAAAAGAAATTAAAACTCAACGTATTATAAAAGTGCTAAAGTGATTGTCATTCTCTCGAGTCTCGAACGCGGGTAGTGGCAAAGTACAAAGCAAGGTCATACTGTTCGCACTCGTATGCGGCGTCTGACAAGTGACAATATACCTGAGCATTTCGTATCAAAACTAGCGAGCAGCTTTGGTCGAGTGGCCGTACGTCCGACTGCGCTATTGTCACCGTACGCGAGTGGCGGTTCGAATCTGAGACCCAAGATTTTTCTTTTTGGATTTTGCAGTTTAATGATTTTTATAACATTTTGCTGAGCTTTTTTAAACAATTATACTAAGGATATTATTAGATAGCTATTCCTTATAACAAGTTTCTCACATTCTTCGACTGGTTTTGGCTTTTCGTCGTACTTTCACGCTCCAGCTTCAACATGCCTGTCAATAGATCTCCACCACGAACACCTACGTCAAGCTCCACGTTGACGGCCGCGCCTTTACCTAACATGCTGCAACATAGCTCTTCGGAACCAAACATTAACACCGAGGAACCCGGAAAGTGTGTTGAGATGGAATACCTACACGTTACACAACGAAATAAACGTAAGTGTTTTGAATCAGGGGCTACCCAGGAGAATCAAATATCGATTTTTATGTCAGAAATTAAAACCATGTTTAGCGAATTTAAAGAGCAACAAAACAAAAACATTGAGAAAATTTATGAATCCATTGAAGAAATTAAAACCCAGAACACCAGCATTCAATCTACAGTAGCTTTTCTTTCGCAAGATTACGATGCTTTGAAAACCCATATAAGTAAATTAGAAATGCAACTAGAATCTGAGAGGAAGAACAATTCAATGCTCCAAAAAAACTTGGAAGACAAAATAGAAAATCTTGAAAGAGGCTCTAGATCTGCTTGTGTAGAAATAAAAAATATACCTGTTAATACCCAGGAGTCAAAAGAAAAATTGTTGGAAATCGTTATCAAGACCGGTTCTGTGATCAATGTACCTATTCAACGCCATGAGATTAAAGATGCTTTTCGCATAGGCTCCACTGAAAAAAATAACCGGCCTGTGATAATAGAATTTACTACCAACATTCTAAAAGAACAATTTATCCGAATGTCCCGGAAATTCAATAAAGATACAAAGAACAGGCTGTCAACAGAGCACCTGGGAATAAGCGGTCCAGCTAACCCTATATTTCTCTCTGAATTTTTAACACCAAAAATGAGAAGACTGTTCTTCTTAGCTAGAGATTTTGCAAGCAGTAATGAATACCAGTACTGTTGGGTCACAAATGGTAAAATATACCTACGCGAAAAGCAAGGATCACCACATATCTTAATTAAGGATGAATTAGATTTCCCTAAAAAGTGACTAGAATATTCTCCTTACCCCTGCATGTTGTTTGTTTCAATTGAATTTAAAGCAAAGGCAAATGCTATAAAATTGTATTCTTATAAAATTAACATAAGCAATACCTACAATCGTATTTTGTTGCTATGTAAAATGTTAATATTCCTGTACACGATAACTGTATTATTAATATTAAAACTCAACCCCATAACACACAACACTGAACACATACCCTTACTCATACACATCTATTACAACTTTACACTACATTATGAGAGAAAAAGGTCATTTATCAAAGCCTCGGTCATTGATACCAATCGCTTTCATTCCATGGAAATTAAATTATTAAATTATGTTTTTACTACATCTAATCAACATAATGGGTGATACATCACATAATATAGTAGCTGATCTGGAACAAATTAATGTTTCAGATTCCTATTCCTGCTCTCCGGAACAATGTAATACATATATAAAAACTACAAAAACTGGTTTCAATATTTTTCACGTAAACATTCGTAGCATAGGTAACATTGGTAATTTTAATAACCTTATAATCTTATTAGATAGAACTAAATTGCATTTCCATGCGATTGTTTTGACTGAGTGCTGGTTACAAAAATGTTCATATCTCCCTGCTATACCGGGCTTTGAGTCTCATGCGTCCAATCATACTAATAAGAGTGATGGTGTGGTCGTATACATAAGGTCAGATATAAAATACATCTTAGAAAAACCAATATTCAACGACGCAAACTGCCTTATTGTTAAATTCTCCACAGAACTGGCGCTGATCGCGATATACCGTTCTCCTTCTTTCCGGAATACCCAAAACTTTATTACCAGTTTGGATGCTACCTTGCACTCACTCAACTCCTATAAAACTATTATTCTATTGGGTGATATCAATATCAACTTATCTCCTGATACTCATAATAACGATGACATGCATTCTCACCTTTACCTTGATACTCTTGCATCACATGGAATGCTACCGGCTCATTTGCTTCCCACTCGCTGCGATAGCTGCTTGGATCACGCAATTGTTAAATCAAAAACGAGAGTAATCACCTTGGTTCTGGACTCGTTTATTACTGACCACGCCCCTGTGATAGTATCTTACGACTCCCAAATTAAAACGCCAAAATCCGTAACATTAACTAGTCGGGTGGACCTTGCAGCATGCGTCGAAGCACTCGAGAAAGCAGATTTTTCACCGGTCCTGCAATGCTGCGACGCATCACAAGCTGCTGATGCCCTAGTTAATATAATAGCTAATGTTGTCAGCGATAATACACGCAATGTTCGCACTTCAAGTAAGAAACGTATAATTAAACCCTGGATCACTCCCGGAATCTTAAAATGCATACGAAATCGCGATAAACTATATCAGAAAACCAAAAAAGAACCCAACAATGAAATTTCCCGGGTGACCTACCTACGTTATAAAAATTTTTGCAATAATTTATTAAAAAAAATAAAACGTGAATATGAGCGAGCAGAATTCGAAAAATGCAAAAAAAACCCAAAGGCAACATGGAATCTAATAAAAACAATTGGAAATCTTCACACGAGCAAATCTAGCTCAAATGAGCTCTTGTCTCTGACGGATGACCCCGCGCGTGCTGCCGACGTTGTTAATGACTTCTTTGTAAATGTAGGCAAGAATCTAGCATCCAAAATTGATTCGGATTATAGTGACTCCGCATGTGTCTTGGGCTCCGATGCAATAGATACCTATCCAAATTCAATGGCTATTTTTGAAACTGATAACGAAGAAATTGAAAAAATTATTCTAAATCTGAACTCTACGAGTGCGGTGGGGTGTGATGGCATTTCTACCAAACTTGTTAAAAGTGCAAGACATACCCTCATCCCAATTATGTGTCATATCTTCAACCTTGTTTTCACTACAGGGGTTTTTCCCTCGGTGTTCAAGACGGGTTTGGTTCATCCTATATATAAGAGTGGAGCTAGAGACCGTGTCGATAATTATAGGCCAATTTCTGTGCTAACTACCTTATACAAAATATTAGAAAAACTACTTAACAGTAGGCTCCTCAGTTACTTGCAAGTCCAAAATATTATCGCCGAGAACCAATATGGTTTTAGATCCGGCAAAAGTACTGAAGATGCAGTTTTGGAATTAACAAATACTATTGCTAAAAACATAAACAATAAATTAAAAACATTAGTCAATTTTCCTAGATCTCTCCAAAGCCTTTGATACGGTCTCCATCCCACTCTTACTAAACAAACTAGAACGCCTTGGAATCAGAGGTTTGTCCCTAAATATTTTCACAAGTTACCTAACAGGTCGTTCTCAGACTACCAGAATGGGAAACTACACAAGTCTACCCAAATATATCAGTCACGGTGTGCCACAGGGTAGCGTACTTGGTCCCACCTTATTTTTGATTTATATTAATGACCTCTGCAACCTACCTTTACTAAACTGTAAAATTATAACATACGCAGATGATACTGCAATAGTAGTACATGGTAATGATTGGTCCGATACGCTGTCTCATGCTGAAGCTGCTCTGCAGACTACTATGACCTGGCTAAGAAACAATCTCCTGACCCTCAACTTAGATAAAACTAAATTTATGACGTTTTCCCCACGCAGAACATCACAGCCGACCTCTGCCTACACACTAACAGCTCACAAATGTAACTCTACCACAAACCCGGACTGTAATTGTACTAAAGTTGACCGTACCCATTGTATGAAGTATCTTGGTGTCTACATTGATAGCACTCTATCATGGAGTGAGCATATAAAGTCACTGGTTGGTAGAGTCAGGAAATTAATATATGTCTTTAAGAACCTGAGGTCTTCCGCTGACTTCCCCACATTAAAAACGGTATACTATGCTTTAGCTCACTCAATCATAACCTATTGTATAACAGCCTGGGGCAGTTCTGTTAAATCCTCATTATTACGAGTGGAAAGGGCGCAGAGGGCAGTTTTAAAAGTTATGGCACACAAACCAATCCGCTTCCCCACAAGTGAACTCTACGCACTATGTGGGGTACCAAGAGTCAGACACTCGTTTGCACTTAGCACTATACTACGAAAACACTCCGAACTGGCTTTCGATGCTGACCTCATCAAGCACAGACGAAGGTCTATTAGAGTCTGTTTAATCGAGCCAGTCGGCACCCAAGTAGTCAGACGTCAATATAGATACCTAAGCTCTATTTTGTACAACCGGGTAAATGAGGTATGTAACATATATCCACTTAATCTCAGAAAGTGTCGAGTCACCGTTGATAAATGGCTTCATACTCTTACTTATGAAGAACTTGAAAACTTAGTTAAAACGTAACATAATATACATAAACACGCTCTCATAACACTACATCACACAAACGCACAACACATCACATCGCACGCACACTCAACGTAAACACTCTGCACGCAAAACACACTACACCTACACACACGCACAACACGTCCCAAACACGCTTGCCTATTTTTGATTACCATACCTTTTCGCTTTTATAATATTTTCTTTTCTTTTCTTTTATTATTATGTTTTATTTTTTCTTTTTATTTTTATTATTGGTTATCATTTTTCCCTGTATTTTTTTTTCTTTTAAGTTAATTTTGATTTCTTAACGCTGGAGCGCTTACACATAAACATTTTTGTATGGGCGTTAATGGCTGCGACACAGTTTATAACTAATGCAGTCATTATCGTACATAATTTTCATTGTAATTTGTTTTTAGTTCCAATAAACATTATTATTATTATTATTATTATATCTTCAAGTCTTCTGCAGGTTTTTTCTAGGATGGCGAGTGCTCTTCCTTCTGAGTCTGTAGTGGGTCTTCTTGGTTGCACACCAAGTGCTTCGATCGCGAAGTGATCCTTGATGGCTTGATGCATCTCTTCTTCTGGTGTGCTGACATGTAGACAAGTGTTCAGGAAGTGTACTGGTCTTGCACCTCCGATGTCTGACCCGTGAAGCACCCATCCAAGTCCTGTTCTTGAAGCAACTGGTTCCCCTGGTTTCCCTCTTTTTACTTCTTGAGTCACAATTAGCTCCCAATTGTCTTGACCGATGAGCAGTTGTGGTGACTCCCCTTCGTAATATAGAGAGTCGGCGATCTTCTTTAAGTGCTGATAATCTTGAATCTTCTTCTTGTCTAGGAACTGTGGGGTAAGCTTCAAGTCGTTGATCGTGCGGACTCTCTTCAGCGTCTTCTTGTTCTTCTGATGAACACCTTTCACCGTAAGGTCCAGCATCTGAGAATCCTTATTCTTTATCAACCTGCCTCCCACTGTTTCAATTACCAGCTCTTCTTTGCTTCCTTGTGCGCCGACTTCTTGTGCCACCTTCTCATCCAGAAGTGACACGGTTGACCCTTCATCCATAAGGGCCAATATCTTCTTGGATCCTTTCGTCCCGAAGACTTCTACTGGAACTATCTTCAGGTATGCCCTTGTGTTGTTGACTGCGTTCACTGATGCCGCAACGCTCACCGCTTCTTGTGGTGTCTCGCTTTTCTTCTCCTCCGAGGTCCTTTCTTCTCACTCAACGTGCAGCAGATGATGATGCCACCTCTTGCATTCTTTGCACGGTGGTTTCCTGCAGCTCTCCTTCCTGTGTTTCCCTTGAAGACATTTGAAGCAGACGTGACTCTTCTTAACTGTTGCCCATCGATCTTGCACTGACATCTTCTGGAACTTCTGACATTCGACAAGAAAATGTTCACCCTCACACATAGGGCAAGTCTTCTCTTGTTGTTTCGATTCCTTTTCTTTGAAGTTCTTTTCTTTTGTTGAATGTGCTGCCTGTCGATTGGTCTTCTTGAATCCGCTTCTTTCTTCTGAGGTCGCGAAGGCTCCACATTTGTCTGCTTCTATGTTCAGGAACTTGGATACCAGCGTCAGGTCGGAGAAGTCGCCTTCTTCTGATGCTGCAGTGAAGTCATACCATCGGAACTTGAGAACCGTCGGCATCTTGTCTATGATTTGTTTCACCATCTCAGGTGAATGCAGGTACTGTGGTTTCTTCAGTCCTTTTATCGCTGCTACGCTGTTGTTGATCTGGCTCGCGAAGATGCAAATGTCTCTTGGGTTTTCTGAAATCTTCGGTAGCGCCTTAACCTTATCCAATTCTGCCAACACCAGCGCATCAGGTCTTCCATATCTTCTTCTGAGGGCTTGCATTACTTCTGACGGAGAGGCTTCGGAGTACAACAGGCTCTTGATAGCTTCTCTTGCGTTGCCCTTCAGTGCTCTTCTTAATCGCGCCATATTCTGGACTTCGTTGAACATTGGTGCTGTATCTTCATAAACAACCTTGAAGGCCAACCACTCGCTGCTGTTGCCGTCGAAGTGAGGTAGCTCGTGGATGTAGCTTGGCTGTGCTGCTGGTCCTCCTCTTGTGGAAAAGGCTTCTTTCAAGGCAGTCGCCAACGCTTGAATCTCGATCGTAGCTCCTTTTGTTGAAGAGTTCTCTTCAGGCTTCACCTTCTGTGGCTCTTCTGCAGTGTGCTGACCTCGCTGCTCTGGTTGTTTCTTGCTGCCATCTTCTAATACTGATGACTCGATCCAGTTCCGCACCTGTGCTGTTCTGTCTTCCTGGTCTTCCTCATCCACGGAGTCCTCGTCTTCACATTGTGTCATCTCCAGTCTGACTCGGGCTAGCTTCGCCGCAGCCTGTGCTTGTTTCAGTTCCAGGCGTGCTAATTCTTCTCTGGCTTCCAGCTCGCGTCTTCTGGCCGAGGAGCTCGTGGTCTTGGTAGACCTGGCACGACGACTGACCCCCTTTGGCTTTAGGGTCGCGGTTGAACCACGAACATCTTCTGGGATCTTCTTAGTCGTCTCCTTCTGTGTGGTATCTTCTGTCTTCTTAGATGACACCGTGGTCACAGTCTCAACCGTGGTTCCCTCCGTAGTGGTACCCGAAGAAGTAGTGTTTGTGCCTGATGATGCTGTAGTATCTGATGATGCTGACGCTGATGCTGACGCTGACGCAGACGTGACCCCTTCTGACCCTGACGTTTCTCCTGTCGCGTCCACATTGGTAGGACGGGACGGGGGGCGTAAGGGGGCATCCTTCTGTGACCTGGTTACTGGCATCTCGCAGTCTTCTTAATCTTCTGGCTTCTTCTTGCAGGGATCCGGCTCTCGAAGGACCAATTGTTGCGGTAGCGACCGTTGACACGACCAGTATCTAACGGCCGTACCTGGGACAGTCTCCCACGTTTTTGACGTATGTTCCCTATGTACTTGCTGGTGTTCACACGTCACCACGCACCCCTGAATGCGTACCGTTGTAGTGGGTACAACTCGGAGAGATGGGCAGCGAAGAGGCGGTGAAATAAAACTGCAGGATTTTCTTGAATTCTTGCTTGTAGATTTCGGCTTGTTCTAGTTGTTGTTGCCTCTTCGAAGGCTGAGCTGTGACTGAATTCTGCGACCAAATGTCGCTTAATTTATACCCGGCGAGGCCGGCCTACGTTACCTTACTGAGAACCATGCATTTTTAGGTCTCTTTTGCGTGTAATTTTCTCTAAGCCGAAATCTTTGAGCCTTTATTTTATAAACCTTTTATAATATTTCCATACAGTTTTTTGTTATTTATCATTCCTTATGTAACCCTTATGCTAATTAAACATCAATTTAACACTTAACTATAAACAATAAAAATATCCTAGAACAATAACTGTAAAAATTCGTGAGTCGACACATTTTCACTATACAAAATCCTTTATAATTCCTAAACTAATTGTCCGATTTGCATAATTCAAACGGTATACATGGTTTTATGACTAAACCTATCCTTTAAAACAAAAATTATAAAAATCCGTCCACAAACAAAAAAGTGAGTTTTCAAGTTACGTAAATTTGCTTGAACAAAATTATTCTAATAAGAATCCTTTCAAAAACAGTCTTATTGGTTTGAACTACAAAAGCTAATAACGAATCCAACTTAAATAACTAATTAGAAACATAGAAAACACGAAATAAATCACTTTTAAAGTTATGAATCTAATAACACAATATTTCACATTACTTTTTGCATAGCGGTCCCGGCACTACTTGCGCCCCTGTGCTCAGATAGGGTCTCGTCGCCGACAATAACACAATCCTCCAAACGACATATAAAAGGTACCGAAACTTTTGCGATGCGCTGTTCAGAAAGTTAAAACTCGAGTATGAAAAAGATCAGTTTACTAAAGCTCAAAACAGTCCGAAAGCAATATGGGATGTTGTAAACCGAATCTCAGGTAGGAAATGTCAGTCACAGCCACCAAGGGAACTGTTAAAATTATCAGCTGATGCTAAATTGTCAACGAACTGTGTCAACAAATACTTTGTCAACATTGGGAAGGACCTGGCTGCGAAGCTGATTCCACCGGATAATTCGCCAGTAAATCGCCACGCCAAGGAAAATATATCACAGTACAACTCTCTCGGGATACTGCCAGTGAGCCATGAACAAGTGGCAGCGATCATTGGTTCACTTCGAAATAACTGTGCAACAGGCTGGGATAATATTCCAGCCTTGGTAATTAAGCTCTCACAGGAAGTGTTGGTACCACCTATCACGCACATTTGCAACGTCTCTATTGCCACTGGCGTATTTCCTAACAGCCTGAAAAAAGCTATAGTGACTCCTGTGTATAAGGGTGGGGACAGAGAGCGACTTGCGAACTATAGGCCTATTTCTGTACTGAGCACATTATCGAAGATTCTAGAAAAAATACTTAATAATTGCTTGACTAATTATCTCAACAAATTTAACATTATATCAGAAAACCAGTACGGATTTAGGTCCGGTGTGTCGACTGAAGATGCTGTAACCAATTTCAGTGCCATGGTTGCCAATAAACTGGACAAAAGCTACAAGTACTACGGTATATTTCTGGATATATCAAAAGCTTTTGATACATCTCCCCAACACCTCAGCGCCATCAGTAGAGACTATAACACTTACTGCCCACAATTGTGACAGATCAACAATAACTTGTTGTTGTCCACCGTTATTCAACGTTGCCTGTATAAAGTATCTTGGTGTTATAGTTGATGAACGATTAGACTGGCGTCCACAAGTGGAGACCCTCACCGGACGTGTCAGAAAACTACTCTACGTGTTTAAGAATCTTCGTCACTCTGCAGACCGTACGTTATTGAGTGCAGTCTATCTTGCATTGGGTCAATCAATATTAGGTTATTGTGTTCCTGCGTGGGGAGGAACTTACAAAACATTGTTTCTGAGATTAGAGAGGGCACAAAGGTCCATTCTCAAGGTCATATATGGTAAGCCACGCTATTATTCTACCACAGAACTATACAAGGAGTGCAAGGTGTTGACGGTGCGACAGCTGTTTATTCTCCGTACGATGCTCCGGCGACATTCACTACTTCCCCTAAATAAGGAAGGTTTAAGTAAACGAAGTGGTGCACTTGTTTGCCCCTCTGTGCAATGTAGAACAGCTTTCGCACAGCGACAATACAACGCATTGAGTTCCAGGCTTTACAATAAAATTAACAAAAGGATCTCACTATACAAATTAAATAAGCACAATTTTAAAGAGAAATTGACTGATTGGTTATAGTTGTTAAGTTATGATGAGACTGAGAAACTTATTGAACTTATTGAATTTTTAAATGTTTAAATAACACGAAACATACACATATTTTGTTTTTTTTTTTTGTAAAATGCTAATTATTGTGTAAAATTGTTATGTGTAAACAAAATAAGGCGGTGAAATGTATAAGACATCATAAACGGCCGACCACCGACTACCCAAGATACGAGCATGTCTCAGTTTGGGAGTCGTAGTCTTAATTTAAAAATGCCTCTGTACATTCACCTCACTAAAATAGATGACTGATTTTGTTTCTTGTAACGCTTCTGTACTTTTTTGAAGAATAAATTATTATTATTAAAAAAAAAATTATTATTATTATTATAATAATATACTAATACACAACACATCATTTTGCCCACTGCAATATTGTGCACTCCGCATCGCGCACCTTGTATCGCGCACCATGCGCGCTCCGCATCGCGCACCATGCGCACTCCGCATCGCGCACCATGCGCGCTCTGCATCGCGCTACTTGCGCGCCTCGCATTTCGCACGTTGCGCGTTCCGCATCGCGCTCCATGCACGCTACGCATCGCGCAACTTGCGCGCTCCGCATCGCGCATTATGCGCACCGCATCGCGCACAAAGCACGCTCCGTATCGCGCACCAAGCACGCTCCGCATCGCGCACTTGACGCGCTCCGCATCGCGCACATTGCGCGCTTCGCATCGCGCACCTTGCGCGTTCCGCATCGCGCACCATGCGCGCTCCGCATCGCGCCCATTGCGCGCTCCGCATCGCGCCCATTGCTCGCTCCGCATCGCGCACCTTGCGCACACCGCGTCGAGCTCTTTGCGCAAATCGCGTCGCGTGCCTTGCGCATTGCATCGCACACCTTGTACATTTTATTAATTATGCGTTGCGCACCTTGCGCGTTGCATCGCACTCCTTGTGCGTCATATTAAGTATGCGTTGCGCACCATGCGCATTGCATCGCACACCTTGTGCGTCATATTAATTATGCGTTGCGCACCTTGCGCATTGCATTGCACACCTTGTGCGTCATATTAATTATGCGTTGCGCACCTTGCGCATTGCATCGCACACCTTGTGCGTCATATTAATTATGCGTTACGCACCTTGCGCATTGCATCGCACACCTTGTGCGTCATATTAATTATGTCATAAAAACTATTTACAATCACTAACATAATATTCAACAAACAAACAGACAAGTACAAACATTGTATTAGTAGCTAATTACTTATCGGTGGGCCGGCCATAGCTATGACGCGTCTATTGTTCTAAGCGACGATCGGGCGCTCGCGCGCTACGTCACGCAGGCCGTGTGCATGAGCGGGACAGCATTATCGTGCGTTGCGCTCATGCACCCGCGCCGGCTGGGCGCGCGCGCGCCGTGTCTTGCAATATAGTATGCTCACTGCGCGCGTAGCTTTATAATCAAAAACCCTAGTTTCGCCGCGCCAACTGATAAGTAACAGTTGCGATAGTCTTGTGTTTATGTTTAGCTATTCTCTACTGTCTACATTTCTTCCACTCCTTCTTAACTAAGTGTAACTCTTGTGTGTGTGAACTGAAACCTGTGTCCGTGCAAATAAACTTTCTTCCTTCTTCTGGTGTACTTCGGACTTTCTTTATCCTTGCTACATTCATCTTCACACACGCCTACCTACACTACATTGGTGACCCCGTTCAAGAGCACGAAGATGGCTGAGGACAAAGCATGCACTAGTCAAGATGTGTCGGCAACGGAAGCATTCCGCGTGGGTGTGCGCATACCGCCGTTCTACTCAGAAAAGCCAAGTCTCTGGTTTAACCAGATGGAGGCGCAATTCATCCTGGCGAGCATCAAATCGGACGATACTAAATTTTATTATGTTACCGGCAACCTAGATCCGCAGTACGCTGCCGAAGTCGAGGATATTATCGGCAACCCTCCACCTACCGGGAAATATGAGAAGCTAAAAGGTGAGCTCATCAAACGGCTGTCGGCATCGCGTGAGAAGAAGGTGAAGCAGCTTCTCATGCATGAGGAACTGGGTGACCGGAAGCCGTCACAATTTTATCGCCACCTTCTGAACCTCGCTGGCCCAGGTGTACCGGAGGAGTTTTTGCGAAGCATTTGGACGAGCCGCCTACCCGCAAACACACAGGCCATCGTAGCGTCGCAGTTGAGGATAGACCTGGCTGAACTGGCAGAGCTGGCGGACCGGATCCATGACGCCGTCGGTACCCAGGTGGCATCAACAGCTGCCATATCTACTGCTGCATCGGCGACTACTGCAGGTACCAGTGTATGCTCGGAAGTCGCCGCTCTGACCAAGCAGATGGAGAAGCTGGCGGATAAGTTGGAGCGACTGTCTCGCTCCAGAGGACGGTCCCATAGTCGCACGCGACATCGGTCAGGCTCATCCCGATCAGAGTCCAGTTACAGGAAGTTCCCGCAGTGCTGGTATCACAATAATTTCGGTGAACGAGCCAAAAAGTGCGTGAAGCCGTGCGACTACCCTACATCGGGAAACGCGCGGGGCAATCAATAATGGCGGCCGATGATTGTCCGAGTGCTGGTCACTTATTCGTCACCGATCAAAGGTCGAAGATGCAGTTTTTAGTCGACACCGGCAGCGACCTCTGTGTCTACCCCCGATCGGCATTATCGAATCGACGAGAGAAGACCAACTACCAATTGTGCGCGGCCAACGGAACACCGATAAATACGTATGGGTTCATAGACGTCACTTTGAACCTACGATTGCGCCGTGACTTTGCTTGGCGATTTATCGTTGCCGATGTTACAAGGGCGATAATAGGCGTGGATTTTCTATCTTTTTATAATTTGGTTGTTGATTGCAGGAATCAACGCCTTATCGATAACCATACAACACTCTCCACCCCGGCGTCGCCTGTCCGTCGTACTGATGTCTCCTCGGTGAGGGTAAGTTTGGGTGATTCCCCGTATACACACATACTACGAGAATTCCCCGACATCACTCGCCCACACGGTATACACCGCACTCCCAAACACAATACAGCGCACCATATCCGTACTACACCAGGGCCACCAGTATCCTGTACACCTCGCAGATTGGCCCCGGACAAACTGCAAATTGCTAAGGCCGAATTCGAGGCCATGTTGCAATGCGGAACCTGTCGCCAGTCCGAGTCACCGTGGTCCTCGCCTCTCCACCTAGCGCAGAAGAAAGACGACGGATGGCGCCCCTGCGGCGACTACAGGATGCTGAACGCACGTACCATCCCGGATCAGTACCCCATCCGACACATCCAAGACTTTGCTCATAGTCTGTCTGGCTGTACCGTCTTCTCTCAGATTGACCTGGAGAAAGCGTATAACCAGATTCCTGTAAATCCTGATGACGTCCCGAAGACTGCGATCACAACGCCGTTCGGACTTTTCGAATTCCCGTACATGACGTTCGGTCTTCGAAATGCCGGACAAACATTTCAGCGCTTCGTGGACGAAATGCTCAGGGGTCTGGATTTTACGTACGCTTACCTGGACGACTTCTTGGTCTACTCGAAAGACCAAATGACCCACGAGTTCCACCTGCGTCAACTTTTCACCAGACTCAGAGATTACGGTATGGTCATCAACAGTTCCAAGTGCGTCTTCGGAGTGTCGGAGGTAAATTTCTTGGGCTACCACATCTCGGCCAAGGGCACAAAGCCACTACCATCCAAGGTCGAGGCAATACAAAGTTTTCCCGCTCCCAAAACCGTAAGAGAGTTACGGCGATTTCTTGGGATGCTCAATTTTTACCGCAGGTTCATCCCAGGCGCAGCAAACTTCCAGGCACCCTTGAATGCTCTACTTACAGGTTCTGTGAAGGGTTCACACCCAGTAAATTTTTCACCCGAGGAACATAAGGCATTTCAGAACTGCAAGGACAGCCTTTGTCAAGCAGCACTGTTGGCACATCCAGACTGCAGCGCTAAGTTGGCGTTGGTCACAGATGCCTCCGACAAGGCTATTGGCGCAGTTTTGCAACAACTAAATGCAGGTGCATGGGAGCCGCTTGCTTTCTTCTCGCGCAAGTTGAGTCCAGCACAAGTCAAGTACTCCCCATACGACCACGAATTGCTCGCCATTTACGAGAGTATCAAATATTTCCGGCACATGCTGGAGGCTCGCGACTTTGTGATTTACACAGACCACAAGCCTCTGACGTTCGCCTTCCACTCTCGTAAAGAGAATTGTTCCCCGCGACAGTTCCGTCACCTGGATCTTATATTTACGACAGACTTCCGGCATATATCTGGGAAAAACAACGTCGTGGCGGATACCGCTTGGCTCCTAGGATGTAGTATTTCGTGCTCAAATAGGTGGGCATAAGTTGGGGATTTCCATGAAGACTTCTGTTATGCGCATCTGATATTAAAAGATTGGTGAAGTGATCGTTACCGGGAATCAATATTGGATGTTTGCGGTTGTGATCTAGATCTGAACGTTCTAATCTACCGTCCACCCTCAAAAATCCCCGAAATCAGTTGCAAAGTTTAACAGAGTTTTCAGCACCGCGATGGTTGAAGATGAAGCACGGTGACAAACACATCGACTTGCACGGATTTTGCGATGCGTCCAAATCAGCATACGCCGCGGTTGTGTATGCTAGGGTAGTCGATTTAATGATGAAATATCAGTCACTCTTCTAACTGCTAAAACTAACGTTGCACCTATAAAAACTGTCTCAATTCCTCGTTTAGAGCTGTGTGGGGCAGTACTGTTGGCAAAACTCGTATCCGAAATATCGTTAGTCATGGGAATCAATAAATTATCTGACTTGCACTTTTGTACAGATTCAGAAATTGTATTAGCGCTTGGTTAAACAGTCACCCCAACAAGTGGAAAACCTTTGTCGCTAATCGCGTATCAGAAATTTAATGCTTAAGTGAACCATACCAATGGAACCATGTCACATCAACAAACAATCCTGCTGACTGCGCATCATGGGGTATGTACGCCTCAGAGTTCATACATTTGAAAATGTGGTTGGACGGTCCTGAATTCTTCAAAGACAAGGTAATTGCAACGGGTAAACGTAAATCAGTTTCAACTGAAATGGAGCAGAAGAGGGTGCACGTATCAGTGAATACCGACAACTTTTTCTGGGATAAATATTCATCTCTTGACAAACTATTACGAATAGAAGCTTATGTGAGGCGGTTTCTCGAACTAAGAAAACCCAAGACTACGAGGAAAAGCCTCAGTTATATTACCGCCGAAGAGCTCGAATTAGCATTAGAGACATGCATTAGGGTTAGCCAAGGCAAGAGATTCGAAGCGGTGATCACCAACTTGGAAAAGGGGGAACCATGTAAAGAGAAGTTCTTAAAGGCCTTAAATCCTTACCTGGATTCGAAACAGATCTTGAGGGTGGACGGTAGATTAGAACGTTCAGATCTAGATCACAACCGCAAACATCCAATATTGATTCCCGGTAACGATCACTTCACCAATCTTTTAATATCAGATGCGCATAATATCATATGCATATAATATCAATAATGATCATTACCTCTGTGAAATATCGATATTATACTCCTCTTCTGCGACGCCTTCATGTGAAACGGAAATTATTACAAAAGTACTTACCTCAATCCCTTCGATTGGTGAAACCAAATTTATACATGGTCATGTTAGCATCTGGCAGCCACTACGCTTTAATAGACGGTTATATGTAATGTCTGAAAAAACTAGAATAAGTATTGAATGTAATAACTCCCAATCTACTGAAATAGAATTTAATGGAAATGGTATATTGTACTTACCTCCTAAATGTGTTGCCTACTGCAAGAACACTCGTTTAATCTCACATGAAAATCATAAAATTCAGCTGAAAACTATTGTTTCTAATTTTAACATTTTAAATGATTCATGTTGTAATATTGCAGCTTATAATAACATTGTATCAAACTTACCTGTAGTTAATCTTAAGAATGTTAACTTAGATGCCCTAGCTTATGACAATCCTGAAATCCTGAAAAGCCTTAACAATATAATTGAAAAACCACATATTGTTTTATATCAAAAATACTATTCAGGTATTATAATTGTAATCATAATTTCAATTATGTGCTGTATTATGTACAAGGTGTATAAAACTGGCATACACAAGAAAATAATGAAATTTAAGGCAAATAAAACTCCAAAAAATAATGACCCTGAGTTAGATGATATTGAACTCTCAAACGCTAACACGGGACCCTCTCTTCGAATCGGCTGATTCATATTTTATTAAAATTAAACTTCACTTTAAAGGGTGTAGTTTAATCTAAATCGGGGGGCTGTTACAGTTTCCCAATGCTAAGGAAAACCCTTAATGATCAATAATAATTGATTACGTAGATTTCATAGAAATTGTCATGTCATCATCTAAGGGCATCACTGCCTCCCACTCCCGCGGAGCGTCAGTCTGGTCCCAATCGCCGAACCTCTACCATCTCCTACTATCATTGTGTCTGCCAGTTTTAGAATAGAGTTAACCTAAATGTGTATCAAGGTCAAAACCCCAAATTAAACTATATCGTGTAAAAGTGTTTTTTTAAAATAAGGTTTACATGACCTCCTGTAACAGTACGGAATTTGGCTAAAGGTATACGGTTTCCCGGTGACTTACCAAATATACGAAAAGAAGAGAAACCAATATCTTCTGCAAAATATAAAGATTTGGTTACACTTTTGGAATGGGTGCCAGTAGAATTTCACGGTTTTTATAGAAATCTGAAACATAACGAAAATGAGCCTGATTTTCCTGAGACTGATTAGATTCATTTTATTTTTTAATTATTTTTAAACTAAGTGACCAAGCTTGTCACTAAGCTCATTTTTTATGTTTAATACTTTTATTATGATGTAAAAAATAAATGTTTATTAGAAGTAAAGATTTTGATTTAATTTGACAATTTGTTTTTTTTTCCTGTGTATACGTTGGCTGGTTTATGTAGTTTTATGAGGACTTCCGTCCTTTTGCTTGAAATTAAAAGTAACAAGTATCTAAGAAGTATACAGCAATATCAACAGATCAGACTCTAGGTAATTGTTCTATATCTAAGATCATAATCCTACATTTCAATATAGAACAAAAAGTTATTGCCTAAAATCGCAAGCATATCGTCGGATGTGAACATAGGCTTGCAGTTTTAAGCACTCATCTATTATATTTCAGGCATAAAGTCTGATGTAAAGGATTAAGTAGATTAAAAAATATATTAATTTCATTGTAACGGTTAGGGTAATGCTTGTAATTAAAATCAAAAGGTACTATTGCCTACCAAATATTAAAAAAATAATACTGACTTAAATACCTAAAGTTCAATAATTATGAAGAAAAAACTTTTGTCTGTTTTGTTTTTGCTCTCCTGAAAAGTTAGCATTTTACACATCCGACATGATGCTTCTCATGTCCAGAATTAGGGTAAGTCTGTTTGTAGAAATTCTTTTTAAAAAGTTCAGATTATCCACGTCCGAGTGTAATAAAAAACGACAAAACTGGACATGGTTATCATAGTCTTGATTCTCGAGACCTACAACAAACAAAATACGCGTAAGAATGCATTACTTTCTCCCAAGGGGTATTTTTTATTTAATATTTGGAAAAAGTACAATCCGTGCGGGATAAGATGAAATCTGGCAGAGTAACGTCAAAGCCGTTACCTAGAACATCGGTGAGGTACGCAGTAGAGCTAAAAAGGGTTTGCATTCCATGTTAGCGCGTACGGTTGTAAGTCACAATCAAAGCAGAAATACGTTTACACACCACTACAGCCGAGATAAGACGAAGATTTCGCACGTGTGTACGCAATAGTGGACGACAATTTGAACAAAATTTAAAATTAGGTACTTATTAAATAAAAGTTTATTTTTATTTCAAGTTCGAGGAAAGTTAGAACGCTAGAAAAGAGATAAGAGACTGCGTAAGAGTGACATAACACTATCCACCTACTTAAATAATGTTATTTATGTGAAAACTAGTGTTCTTACCGTAATATCGAATATCAGCCTGATGTGTCTCGATTACACATTTAGGGAATTACTGAAGTTATTAAAAAATTTTTTTGGTATATTGCACACCCTTGGAATGGGGACTAAGTAGAGAACTTTTTAAAAGAATTCGAAGATCCCGATCACTTTTAGTTTTTTTTTACAGTAATTTAAAGTTGAGTGTTAATTGTATTTTTCCTTTTTTCAAAAACTTTGTGAGTTATTAAAAAGGAACTAGATGTTATTAGCAAGTAATTTTGATTTTCATAGAACCATACAAGAGTAAACATAAGAATTAAAATGAAATTTGAAGGTTATACTCATAACTTTTTTTTATTTAACCCTAGATAACTAAACATTCGTCCGTTCGACGACCCACCTACTCGCGAATCTTGTGCTCGTGCAGTTCTAGGTGGCCCCCCCCTGCGCCTCTTTGTCTACCTTCCTAAAACACGTAAACAGTGCACCGTGTGACGCGGAAGTGATTGCACGATAATTAGAACAGGAGATGTGACCATAGCGTCGTCCGCTCGACGAAAGTTTAGTAACAACGAGGTACGTATGTGTTGATCTTTGTATTTTATTTTTCTGAAATATTTGTTCATTTTATTGTTTATTTTTTTCTAGATTGTTTTCATTTAGTTAGTAATTATGAATAATATTTATTTTATAAGTGAAAAGTCCGAATGTGGGTACTTTTTTTATAGGAATGTAATTTTGTACGTTTATGATATCTAAACGTATCATTATATACGTTGTTTATAGTTACGATTTTATTAATTTATTATTTTTATTTTAAGATGGACTTACGAGGAATTGAGGAGCAGATTCATCAATGGCTGGAGCGTAGCGACACAGGCGAAGATGAGGAAGAAACTCGGGATTCAGAATCAGAAACTGAGGATATTTTGGAAGAAGAAATACACCGGTCTACCAGCAGCGATTCTGACTCTTTTCACGAATCTCACGGTATATGTTTTATCGACAATCCATGATCAACCAAATATCAACGAAAGTTCTGGAAAGCCTGAAATTATTCACTGTTATAATAACACAAAAGGTGCTGTAGATACGGTTGATCAAATGTGCTCCAACATACATATGTACCAATCGTAAAACCAAGAGATGGCCGATGTGCATATTTTATAATATGCTAAACCTATCTATTATCAATGCATATGTTATCAACGTATCTAATTCTTTGCGGAAAAAGAAAACACCTTTGCATCGGCGTGATTTTGTGTTGAAGTTAGCCGACCAACTTATGGAGCCATGGTTGAGGCAAAGATTTCAAACTGTTAGTTTGAGGCGGGACATCAAGGTCATGATTCAAGACATTCTCGGTATAACTCCGCCTGTAGATGCTCCAGTTCCTTCTGCGTCAAATGTGCGTAAAATTTGCTACTTATGTCCATCTAAGGCCCGCAGAATGACCAAACACCGCTGCATCAAATGCAAGCGATACATTTGTGGACCTCATAATATCGATATGTGCTGTGGCTGTGTGGAATAGTTTTATCTTACTGTTTTGATTATTTTTTGTTTAGATATGATCCAAAGAATGTACCCATGTCAGAAGTTCCTATGATTAATAAATACTTTTTCCAAAAAATGCATTTAATTTGGCGTAGTCGGTTCGACGAATGTGTAGTAACCATGTAACAACGAAACTAGTTTAGTTCTCTAGGGTTAAGCTTAAATGCAGAGTTCTTGTATTTTTCTAAATAAAAATTAAAAAGTAATAAAAAGCCGGTGTAACAAGGAATGAGTTACTGGGCCTTAAGAGATAGCAAATGACCTCTCCTTTCGACCAATTCCATATGGCAAACGATGCACCAAACACCCTGTATAATAGACGAAAGAGATCTATAAAATTATTAAATGCATCATTAGGGTCATCTGTTTCAAGTACTTCTGAGAAAGATAGGCACTGAAGGTGCTTTATAAACAAAATTAAATTTTCTCTGGATAAGTTACGCTTTTGAATTCGCCAGGAATTTATTGTACATGTTTTGCTTACCGGTATTTTTAATTAAAATTTGAGCGGTATGGTCCGATAAACCGAAGTCGACTACTTCGCTCATACAATTTTGCTTGGAATTGTGTGCAAAGTTATCTAAACACGTGTTGCTCTTTGGTCTAGTTGCTTGGTTAATCACTAACTTTAAATTATAATTCACAGTAAATTTTCATATCATAATGTGGCATGGCATCACAGCTGAAGTGGAAAAATGTCAAGTAACTTTTGGAAGCCACTGTATATTATTATACGTATCTATCGATAGTTATTAATCAATCGGATTACTAATAGAAACAGCATGATACTTTTAACGTTTAGACTTTCATCAAATTCAAGAAACATTAATGTATCACATGAACATTTGGTGGCCCTGAATAGGGCCTTTTGTTTTTGTCCCGCTTGCCATCGTACATCTTTAATTTATTGAATGCAATGCACCATTATATTTTGTTTAGTGTACGTTTTAGTACGGTTACTGTGTTGTTTAGGTCATCGTAGCATTCCCATCTGCCATTACGCCTACACAATGCTCTTTAGTGGCGCATATTAAGTAAATACTCTAAGACTGACACCAAAGCATATGTTTTTTGCTGTAAAGTTAGACTGTTTGTAATATCATTTATATCAATCAAATCTATATAATCTAATTCAAATATCAGGATTTCGTTTAAATTATAGCTAATGATATGTGTGCCTGTACATAACATATCATTGACGATTTTTGTACAATGCAGATTATTATCTAGATCTAACATTGATTCTGTTGCTTCTTCAAGAGCTTAGATTCCTTTGTCGGACAGAGTGAGCACGTTTAATGGCATATGTGAACATTTTTGCGGTATTGAACGGTTTTGGCTGCAATTCTGGTTGGTACATCGTTTTTCAAAAATTACGATAAAATAGTCGTGTACCTATTAATATTTTGTCTAAAACATAAGATACCTTAGACATACAGTTCACAATGGTAATGTGGTTTTTGATTGCTTTATCGTAATAATATTTGTTCAAAATGTTTGGACTCATTATGTACACATTTTTTGTGTCGTCTTTCTCGGCGAGAGCTTTTATCAGATCCATTAATCGTCAAACAATTTACGAACGCTCATTTTATCAATGTAAGCAGTTACTAAAGATTGCACCATAGAATCAAAGGCACAAGTGATATCGATGACAATGCCACTAACGCCTGATGAGCGATTACTGCCATTTGACAACAAACCTACACTTGTGCTTTGATTCCGTGGTACTCGTATGTTAAGGTTCTTATTTTATTGATAAACCTTTCCAGTTTTCAACAGAAATTGGCATATCGTTTAATACTGATTCCTGTGAGAAATCATCATTATAGGGCAATGAACCCTCTAAAGATGATTTCTCATTTTCATGTTTTTCTGTGGAGCGTTTTTCTGAAACTTTTAAATTACTAAAAGCTTTTTTAATTCACCTGATAAATCATGATGCCTTATTATAAACTCATGAATAAATATTTAAATATTATTAATAAAAATGTTAAGTTCATTCTAAATGGTCAAAATGAAAATCCAAGATGACGACTGCGAGCTACGATCTTCCTCAGTTTTTAAACTTAAAACCCCATGACGAAAAAATTTATAAGAAGCTCAATAATTTAAAAAGTGCCTCATTTTGACCTCACTGTCGGCAATATCACCCTCGATTATTTTATATAAAATGATATAATGAAAATGATATAATGGAAATGTTATATAATAATAATATATTTCGCGTTTGCCTGGTTTTTTCTTATTTTCTACCATTTGGACTTTACATTATTAGGGCAACATATTTTTTATTTATTGTAATGGTATCTTCATTGTTACTCTGTCAGTTAAGCGACAAACACAGGTCCGAAATGGTGAAAAATTTTACTGTCGTATAACTTTTGAAGTTCCGTATTGCTTGATATTTTTATTAAAAGGACACGATTTCATTAAAATAACTTAGTAGGCAATGTTGTGCACTTTTTGGAAACTTGAGTGACACAACTTTGCCTGGGTCTAGGGTTGTCACTAGTCGGATTTTAATAATGATATATTTTTACTATGTAAATGTCATATTTGCACGAAATTTACAAAACTTGGAACCCGGTCAAATCTAAACTTAAGAGCTTAAGTGCACTAAACTACCTTCGTTTTACGATATTTTAATTTTATTGCATAAATTGTTAATGTTCCGAAATCGGGTGAACTTCACACACACTTTCTGTAACACAGGTACCACCACCACATCAGGGGTTAGGGCTTCAATTGAAAATGTTTCACCTTTTTTATAACAATAAAACATATTTTATTCTATTTTTATTTCGACAGATATGTTTTTAATCGCCTGTAAGGGTGAGGCAGAGGTGAATCTCTGCCTAACCCTTCAGGGATTATGGGCATGATTTTGTATTTAAGTAAGGTCTTAATTCTATTGCAGTTGTATGAAAAAAATCCGAATAATAATCAAAGAACGAGGAGAAAACCAGGAGCTGGTAGTTATTCCGATTACTCCGCCGAAATGTTAGAAGTTGCTGCAGATATGGTAAGAAAAAATATAATTTCGTCGTACCAAGCAGAAAAACAATTTGGGAACCCGCGTCGGACCATTTTTAACAAGTCAAAAGATATACATGTCGAATCCAAGTACAAGGATTATGATCAGACATACTTAGTGACAAACCTAGTGTCAGATATACAGTCGTGGGCGCAGAATTGGGATACGGGTAAACGAGAGAAATAGCTCCTCTAACTTCTACACAGTTTATTGATACAGAGTCAATTACTAATCACTACTGTACTAGTTAATACTCTGCTTAAAAGGAAACACTGAGCAGTTCCTAGGCCAGTATGTGTCCGATGTGTCGCGACCACGTCTAACCTTTGCGATGTTGATGCATGCGCAAAGGCCCTATGTCACTTTGGGGGGTCATCTGTGATCGACGAGCCGAGAGGGCGGACGTCACAGTCATAGGTTTTGACGTAAATTTCCTTGAAAACTATACCGATCTCGCTCAAACGTACAGAGTGTAGGAAACAGAACAAGAAAGTTATATTATCTCTGTCAAGTATTTAAAACGAATGAATGACGATTCTGCAGACGCTGCAGTACTCCCGCGTTCACACGCCCCCGCGCACGCTTAACAGTATGCGGTAGTGATTTGTGAAAATGTGTTTTCTGAGTGTTTAAGTGGGAAAACCAACAAAAAACACCGTTTCGTCGTGAAAGGGTACGTACTTTAGAGTTTTTAATGCAGACATTGAATTTAAACACAAATTTTTTTATTTCAACGAACATCGAAAAATTTTATGCACGCGCGCGCGTGTCATGGCCGCCGCGTGGCTCCGGTTTTACAATAATAATTATACGAATTACCATTCGTATGTTGTTATTACGTATGTTTTTACGTTTAGTATTATTGTTATTAAGCAGTTAATTAAAAAATTACCGTAAGGAATTTGCGTAACATTGAAATTAGAAATAAACGAACAATCAACAGCTGACTTTTGACCTCGAATGACCCTTAAATATTTTATTTTGATTGTTGATTTCTGAAATGTATTTGTAAGGCAGCATGTCTTTTTATTGTGCTTATCGATTTGTAAATATCATCTAATTGTAGAATGTGAACTTTTATTTGAAACTAGCTGACCCGGCAAACGTTGTTTTGCCATATAAATTATTTCTAGCGGCCCGGCGCTACTTCGTTTGCGTGGTGTCCTACCCCTTACCCTACCCTACCCATTCCCTACTCCTACCCAACTCCTACCCTACTCCTATACTACTCCTACCCTACTCCTACCCTACATCTACCCTACTCCTACCCTACTCCTACCCTACTCCTACCCTACTCCTACCTACTCCTACCCTACTCCTACCCTACTCCTACCCTACTCCTACACTACTCCTACCATACTTCTACCCTACTCCCATAGATATATTAAATTTTTCTCTGCGTAAGAACCATCCTCGTACTTCAAGGAATATTCTAAAAAAAGAATTACCGAAATCGGTTCAGCTGTTCTCGAGATTTGCGCTTAGCAACGCATTCAGCGATTCATTTTTATATTATAGATAAATGCAACAGAATTTACTCTGTGATCCAAAGATTGCCCTTGACCTTTTTAGGCTTATTTTCAAGTGCCTGGTTAATTGTTTTGATTTCTCGTAAACTAAACACTTCTAACAACTGAAACTCTGTATGTGATAAGTATATGTACATAACTATAGTATAAGTTAATAACCTAAGCAAATTAACCTTACAGTGCCCTCGGAATTTAAGTATAAACTCACCCTATTTTTATCCGACTGCGTCAGGAGGGTTATGTTTTTTGAGTGTATGTATGTATGTATATTTCTTTGGCACGCTCTGTAGCCTAAACGGATTGATCGATTTCGGCTTGAGAGGTGCCGTTAGATTCGTCTTAATTGTGAGAGTGACACTGGGTATATCAAAATTGAAAAAAAAAAACTAAACGGCCGATTTTTGGCGCAATATGTCTTCAAAAAAAAAATTTTTTTTTCTCGATACCTATCGAGTGGGGTATCAAAATAAAGGGTTTTAAAAGGTGATTACAAAAATATATATAACTTATATGGTTAAAAGTAATTCGAAGTGACAAATCGTAAAAAACACGTACCAAGAACTAAATCGTTAACGAAATCTTTCACATTTGTAAACTAAAAAGCTGGAAATAAAAAAGTTAATTTAAAAAATAAAAAAACCCGACTGCGAAACTGAAAAGCTACAAACAAGCCCATTTTAAATTAAATAAAAGTTGGAAGCAGGCGGGACCCATACCATTTTTATTATATTTTCAAATTCAAATGGGTCCCGCCTGCTTCCAACTTTTATTTAATTTAAAATGGGCTTGTTTGTAGCTTTTCAGTTTCGCAGTCGGGTTTTTTTATTTTTTAAATAACTTTTTTATTTGTCCGTGCGCTCCGATCGCCTTAATGAAACACGTTTTTGTTAAGTCGTGGTGTGAAAAAAATGTATGGGGAGGTTTGTTCTTTTTATTTATTAATGTGAAATAATGTATACTTACGTAATTAAAATATAAATATTTTGAAATAATGGTACATTTTTTTAATTATAACGACGTTTGTACAATAAACTGGAAAAAAAGTCGAAAGTCGCGATTCCAATTAGATTCTAATTGGAATGAATAATACATTACACTGCGTTATATTTTTTAATGTAAGCTTGTTTCATAACGATTCCAATGACTTAACTCTATGCAGCTCCCGTCCAAAACTTTAGAGATATCGTCATTTTAATCACACGCGCCGACTCCGGAAGTTCCAACCGGAAATAGCGCACGGAGAGCTTTTGGCGCGCAAAAATGGCCGCCACAGTCAAGAAGCTAAACGATCACTGTCAGTAGTATATTATTGGGCATTCTGGACCACTTTTCGCTCGGCGAAACAAGTTCGCCATCGCTCCGGTGGTCCAGAATGCCCAATCGTGAACGGTCGACTCGGTTTAGTAGTTAGTAATACAAAGTGGTAGTAGCTTCGCTACTGGACAGTGCCTCAGAATGCCTAATAATACACAATCGACTTGACTGACAAAGGTGATTCAGGACGCTCAATAATGAAGAATCAACTCACCTGTTCAGTTTACCATGGTATTCTATCACTGAGCATTGTTAATAGTTTAAGCATGAGAACAGTGGCCTTAGTGTGAGTTTTTTCGACTCACGTTGTAAGGCTGGTTTTTCCCTACTCACCAACTTACCCAGTGATAGTAATGCATGAGAACAGGGATTTACTCGCATGAGGTTTGGTTAAAATAAAGGCTTTCTTCTGGTCTTCTCAATACACTTTAATTACTCTTTTTATTACATCCAGTATGGGTTGACTAATACTACGATGACTTCAAGTTCTTCACCATGCTCGAACTACCAAGACATGTGCACACTTACATTAAATGGGGCACTTATTACCCTTAGTTACAAAATGTCCAAGGTGTGCTGCTTCATCCAGTATCGTTGTCCTGTGTTAACAACCTTGGGAGCGCCAAGACACGTGGACAATTGTCTTCGGAACCTGAAGTCGGCGTCAAACTGCCAATACCATGATTCAAGTAGAATACTTTGAATCTGGTGTAATATTGTTAGTGTATTCTCATGAGTTGACCATATTTTTTCTAAAATTAACTTGGGACCCTGTCGATAAGAGAAAACATGTTGAAAACCTCAATCTATCCGCATCAGGCAATGTATGCATCATGAGACGACTCAAAATTAATACTCACAGCATCCTTTTTCGATTTTTATCGTTTAAGGTTTCATTTTAACGCTGGACCCACTCCTTGTTCTCGTCATCTAACTTTTATCTGCCTTTAATTTGCTACCGATTACAGATGGGAGCTCATTACCATCCGAATGTCAAATTCTCAAAGGAAAACGTTCTACCAACTTTGGAACGTCAAAGCATTATTTATAGTTCATTCGGTTGGCAATGCTCCTATATCGATTATTACTAAATCGACTTAATCTATATTTTAAATTGAAATATTGAAGCTAATGTAACATTTTGATCTTAGAATTATATGCTTATTATTTTTAATTGTTCACATATAAATACTAATCTAATATTCTAATATAGATTAATAAGTCAACATCAGCGCCATCTGGTTTATCAAATAGGAATTATTTGTATCGATTGATTATATAATTCTCTACTAGAGGACGCTGCCGACCTTTTATGGTGCTTGTGAAATATATTTGTTACAACGTTCGATTGCGAGCTCGTTAGAATTTTGTATGGGAAATTAGGTTTCTCCTAGTGACCAAAATTCTAACGCGCTCGCAATCGAACGTGAGTGAAAAAACTCACACTAAGGCCTCTGACTATTTAGTGTTTGCTGACGTAATATTATTTATAAATGTGAATGTAACAAATTAATTGAGTCATTATTAGTCTATTTGTTTCATGTGTAACTATGAAGTTTGTCAAACAACCACAATCATTACATGTGAATACAGTTTGCATTGAGCCTCAAAATACTGGTTCTCGTCATGGAGAGCTACTACCTAACTCTGTACGTTGCATTATTTGCGGGCCTTCCAATTGTGGAAAAACTAATTTGTTAATAGGTCTTCTCATACATGAGAATGGATTAAGATTTCAAAATGTTTATGTTTATTCGAAAACTCTACATCAACCCAAATACATTATCTTAGAACAAGTTTTACAACGAGTTTCTGGTGTCTCATTCCAGAAATATCATGGTAATGAGGAAGTACTGAGTGTCCAGGAGGCAAAACCTAATTCTGTGATCATATTTGATGATGTTGCTTGCGAAAACCAAAACAATATGCGTGATTACTTTGCGATGGGAAGACACAAATGTATTGATTGTTTTTACCTTAACCAGACATATAGTAAAATTCCTAAACAGTTAGTTAGGGACAATGCTAATTTAATTATACTTTTTAAACAAGATAAAATAAATTTGAAACATATTTATGAAGAACATGTCAACACTGATATGACATGGCTCGATTTTCGTGAAATGTGTTCAAAAATATGGAATGAACCTTACAATTATGTAGTCATTAATAAGGATTGTTCCAAAAATAAAGGATGTTACAGAAATAAATTTGACACATTTGTAGTCTTTGATTAAGATAATTAATATTTAAGTATCTTACCTTTGCAATATTATTATTCATTAAACAAAGCTTAATCTATCAAGATCTAAAAATGGAAAAATCATTAAAAAGACAAATTGTTGATGCTGCAGAAGCTGTTAAGAAAAAAATACGAAAGATGAAAGACATTGAGATTGATAATAAACAGACACTGGAGTCAGTGTTCAAGCCTGTAACAGAACCTCTCAACCTAATTGCAAATGCAAGCCAGCAACCGCCTCGTTTACATACTACGGGAAATGAAGAAGCAGATATTTCATTTGTTGATTCGGCTTCTCAGAAAGGAAACCTGATTAACGTCGACAACGACTATGAATCTGACAAGGAAAGTGATTGTTCGTTTCAATCATTAGTTGAAAATAAACAGGGTTATACATCCTCTTGGTCAATATCACCAGAAGCACTCGCCGGGGTTCCATATGGTGTTAGAGTGAAGGATGGGAACTTGATGCTAGGTTCAGCTCGCATAACAATCGGCGATGAATATATTATCGTGTCTGGACGCAAATATCAAAATACACCTGGTTTGAAACAGTTGTTGCTAAAGAAAGATGTAGATTTGAGTTTGGTAACCGACAGTGATATGCAACACTATAAGTCAATGCTACTCGATACAAATGCTCATCGACGAGACTATGATTCCAGTAAACCGATAAACAGTAATAAGGGACAGAAATATCTACAAGTTATTAAGCCACTTTTTAAACTACGAAGTACCATTCAAGACCCTCTGCCGAAGGGAAAAGGAATGTTATTGACAAAAATGTGGAAAAATAATACAGATTTTGTATATTGGAATGATCCAAATGAACTAGTGAATAGGTTAAAATTACTGATAGCTTCTCGAGATGCTGGTAACACTGGAGTAAACAATGAAATTATATCTATCATTGAAGAATTGCGTGAAAATAAAATTATAAATAAATAAATGATTTAAAAAAATGTATTCATTTTATTGTTAACCTTCCATTAATATACATCTAAATATGAACGTAGACAAATTTGGACATCATGTTCATAAAAGATTACGATTAACAGAGTTACTAGACTTTAATGAGAATGCTCTGTGCAAGTCAGAAACGGGAGACTATGATTTAAAATCAACTAGACTGAAAGGAATAAGATCTCCCGTAGAAGGAGACGAAGTTGTGAACAAGGATTATGTAGATCGAATGAATGCTCACACGGTACAAGAATTCAATAGATTGTTTTCTTCATTGCGTTCTCAAATTATATTGGATGGGCAAAATGCAGTTAAGTCTTATTTAAAAACAAAGTCATCGGACGTTTTGATTCATTTCGAAGACAAGTTTTATACCAAAGCAGAGGTAGACAATTTAATTAAAAATCTCCCTAATGGCAAAACAGCAAATAGTCAATGAAATACATAAAGCCGCGCGAAGAAGTTTCCTGAGGCGTTCAGTTATTTTAAAAGGAATCGATGACTTGTGGCAAGCCGATCTGATGGACATGCAAAACTTAAAAAAGTATAATAAATGTTACAATTATGTGCTAGTGGTTATTGATTGCTTCTCAAAGTATGCTTGGGCAGAACCATTGAAATCAAAAAATAAACAAGATGTTACTCATGCATTTGAAAGGATATTGATTGATAGTAATCGCAGACCTGATAATTTACAAACGGATATGGGGACCGAATTTTATAACAACACGTTTCAGAATCTTATGAAGACGAGCAATATTAACCATTACTCAACGTTTTCAACCAAAAAAGCTTCGATTGTTGAAAGACTAATAAGAACTATTAAAAATAAGTTATATAAATCTTTTAGCTACAATGGAAACTACAAGTGGTTAGGACAACCGTTAGAAGTAATATTGAAGACATATAATAATACAAAGCATCAGACTATTAAATGTAAGCCGATTGCAGTAAATAAATATAATGAACACGTTATAAAAGAAAATATTAACAGAACATTAAAGAAAATATCCTCTCTCCATACAAAGAAACCTAAGTTTAAAGTAGGCGATTATGTACGCATCAGTAAATACAAACACAATTTTGAGAAAGGTTATACACCTAATTGGTCAACCGAGTTATTTACCATAAAAAAAATTAATGATACCTACCCATTAACGTATTACATAGAAGACCAGCGAAATCAACCCATATTAGGAACCTTTTATGAGCAAGAACTACAAAAATCTCACTGTCCTGGTGTTTATCTGATTGAAAAGGTTTTAAAAAGAAAAGGATCAAAACTATTTGTGAAATGGCTTGGTTTAAACAAAGAAGAAAACAGTTGGATTGATAAATCTGCTATAATGTGTTAAATCATTTTTATATTACCTATATAAACATTAATTATTGTAATCTTTGCTTCATTAAGCTTTGGACAATGCAAGGTGGTGAACTAGTTAACACAATAATTGATAATCTGCCATTCGAAGTTCATTTACCAGGATACAATTATTGCGGGCCAGGAACTAAACTTAACAAACGGTTAGCACGAGGTGATAGAGGTATAAATAAGCTAGACGAAGCTTGCAAGCAACACGATATAGCATATGCAATCATAAAGACTTAGACAATCGTCACAAGGCTGATTTGCAATTATTAAACATGGCGAAAGAAAGGCTGAAATCGAAAGATGCTGGTAAAGGTGAAAAACTTAGCTCATGGATAGTAAGTAAAGTAATGAAAGCCAAAATGAAGTCTGGATCTGGTGCTAAAACATTTAAATGTTTTGTATCAAAAATAAAATCAAAAATAAAGAAACTGGATCCCAAGGACAGTAAAACATTAATTAAAGCTGCCTATTCAGCGGCAAGGAAAATAATTCCTTGCATGCAGAAGATTCGAGTACCGCGAGTGATACCATTACCAAAAACAGGAGGTGTACTACCTTTGATTCCGATTTTTGCTGGTTTATCGGCTTTAGGAACACTAGCAGGTGGTGCGGCTGGTATTGCGAAAACAGTTAATGATTACAAAGCTGGTCATCAAAATTTGCGAGAAACAGAACGACATAATCGTGCTATGGAGTCACTGAATTTAGGCAAGGGTTTATATATTAAAGCACATAAAAATGGTAAAGGATTGTATATAAAATCTCCAAAAAACTGAATTTCAAGCTACCTAATCGTGCTCTAACAAATATAGACATCCAAAAGTACAACACATCCCATACTTTCGAGGAGTTTACATGAGAGATAGGTTGCCCAAGACACCGAAACGGATTGAATGTGGTATCATTAATTTAGATGATTCTAAGAATGAAGGAACACATTGGGTAGCTTACGTTAAAATATACAACTACTGTGAATATTTTGATAGCTTCGGGGATTTGAAACCTCCAATGGAACTGATTAAATATTTTAAGAATTGTAACATTAATTATAACTATACAAGATATCAGAAGTCCAACACTGTAATTTGTGGTCACTTATGTTTAGAATATCTATGGACTTTTTGGAATAAATTGTATAAATTTTATGCTTTTGTTTCATTTTAATCATTTGCAAGATGTCCCTCACTTTGTCGATTACTGGAAACTCGTCCACTTTATCTACTTACTATCCTACCACATTGCAATTATATGGAAAGTATGAGTGTGCCTGAGAAATGTAATATTTCTCAACATTTAATTCGATTCCCAACATTGACAAAACGAATAACAAGTTCTACTACGGTTCCAACGAAGTTATTGAAATACCAGAAGGTACATATGAATTGCAAGATATAAGTGATTATTTAAAATCTGAAATTAAGGATGCATCAATTAAACTACAGTGCAATAATAATACATTAAAAACTACTATTAACTGCACAAAAAGCATTAATTTTAGTAAAGAAGGCACCTTTAGAAGTTTGTTAGGGTTTAGTGAGCAGAACTTGAAAGCAAATAAATGGCATGTGTCACAGTTTCCAGTCAACATTTTACCTACGACAGTGATCAGGATAGAATGTGATATTGTAAGCGGTTCATACATAAACGGAGAACCCAGTCACATTATCCACGAATTGCACTCAACGTGCCACCAGGGTACAGGATTATAGAAATCCCGAAAAACGCTATATACTATCCAATTAACCAAAACAACATAAGCTGCATACATATTAGACTTTTAGATATAAACAATCGCTTAATCAATTTACGTGGTGAGGAAGTGCAGCTATATCTACATCTTAGAAGAAAAAATGATTGACTATAATAAATATGTACATCAAATCAAGCGCATCAGTTCTGCTCAAGCATCCAAACAAATAAGAGCTCGCACAAAAAAGAAAATAAAATTAACTAAAGACAATAAGGCATTTCTTAAAGCGATTGGATTATTAAAATGAATATATTAGATGTTTTGGCTGCTCCAACTTACGACAACACTGTGGAAGGAATTGAATTTCATTCATACAAGCCATATGTAACAAGTTTCAATAGAAACGATGAAATCCGAATACCTATCAATCAACAGGACCTGTATATACTACCGTCAGCCAGTACCCTGTATTTAGAAGGATCTTTTATAGTTAGCAAAAAGGATTCAAAGGATAAAGCTACTAGTGTGCATTTTCCAAATAATGCTCTCCTCTACTTATTCCAAGATATAAGATACGAACTAAATGGTGTAGAGATTGACAAAATAAAAAATGCGGGCATAACGACCACCATAAAATCTTTAATATCAATGAATGAAAGTGAATCAAAGGCTTGCAATGCCTGGGGCTGGAATATTGATGGTGTAAAAAATATTAATGGAGGTAGTTTTTCAGCTTCTATACCACTCTGTAACATTCTTGGTTTCGCAGAAGATTTAAAAAAAGTTGTGATAAATAGTAGACACGAACTGATATTACTAAGAAGTAACACTAACCTGAATGCTGTAAAACTTAACACCAGTGAAATTATAGACGATGTTCAAATTAATAAAATCATATGGCGCGTACCGCATGTAAAAGTATCAGATAAAGAGAAAATAAGTTTGTTAAAAGTGTTAGAAAAAGACCGTCCACTTCAAATGATATACAGAAATTGGGATCTTTACGAATATCCAGCTTTACCTAAAACTACAAAGCATACTTGGTCGATCAAAACTTCATCGCAAATAGAGAAACCTAGATACATCATTGTTGGTCTACAGACAAATAGAAAAAACAGTGCAAGTTCAGACATGTCTCAGTTTGATCATTGCTATATTCGTAATGTAAAAGTGTATCTCAATTCAAACTATTTTCCATATGAAAACCTCAATGTTAGTTTCACAAATAACAGAATTGCTTTATTATACGAGCAATATGTACGATTTCAACAGTCATATTACGGACGTCGTCCTGAACCCTTATTAAACGAGAAACATTTTAAAGACTTGGCGCCTCTATTTGTTATCGATTGTTCTAGACAAGTGGATAATATTAAGTCAGGTCCTGTTGTGGAGTAAGAGTAGAAATTGAGAGTGAATCCGAGATACCTGACCAAACTTCTGCATACTGTCTTATATTGAATGATTGTATAATAGAGTATAAGCCGTTAAGTAATATTGTGAGAAAAATATCATGAATTCGGATACTATAATATTAGATATTCAAGGATTTAAAGATCTGTACAACAATTTTATAGTAAAAGAACTAGCGTTCGCTACACGTGATTATACACAACTGTTCTTAATAAAACCACCTTACTTATTCAAATATTTAACAACTGATGAAAAAAGGCAGGTAAAGTGGTTGGAAAAGAACAGAGGTATTCATTGGAACGAAGGATATATTGACTATAGAGAATTTCACCGTATAATTGTACCCTATTTAGAAAACAAAAATATATTAGTCAAAGGTTTGGAGAAGGTGAAGTGGATAAAAAACATTTGTGAAAATTGTAAAGTGTCCGATCTTGGTGAAGACCAGTGTCCCAGCTTGTTTGAATTGCATAAGAAATACTGTGACAAAAAAAACTAATTTTAATTGTAATATACATTTAAATCATTGTGCTCTAAAAATGTTTTATGTGTAAAAAAGCACTTGGGATATGAAGTGTAAAGTGTATTGTTTTTGAAAATAAAAATAAGTTTCTTTAATAAAATGCATTTTTATTTGTTACACATCGTAAATACATAAGTAATAGAAAGTAAATGAATTAATATAACATATTATTGGAGAAAACTATACTTAGCATAAAATAATAACTTATAATAACAATATAATAACAGGAGTATCTTTAAAAAGCTAACTAAAAATCATTGTCTATTAAAGATTTCGATATTTTCTTAACTAACGATTCCGTTTCGTCCATAACACTGTCTATAGCGTCCTTAACAATGTACTGCGAACGTTCTCACTTTCACTATCACTGTCACTTGTTTGAGAATTGTTGCAGAGATCAATTACAGTAATTTTAATTAACTTAGTGCCTCGTCGTTGTAATCGGCTCATAACAAAAGATTTCGTGGGTTTATGTTTTTTCAAAAGTTCTCTGCGACGTTGCTTCTTCGTCTGTGTCTGTTTCGTCTGTTTGCATTGCTCGGGTTCACAGGGATACATCTCAGATAATCCTTCGTAAGGATCCTGAGCATACTGGCTAAACACAATCTCAGAATCAGATACCTGGAACAAGATATACATAATGCATGTTAAAAATTGATGTACACATACATAAAATCACTAGAAGATTAGATTGAAACAGGCACTGTACTCACCGTTGACATGACTATGATAATATCCTGTAATATTGCAAAAAAAACACTAGCCAATTCTAGTAAAATTATGTAAATAATAAAAAATAAACTGACAATTAACTGTATATTTTGTTAGAATTGCTAACTTAGCATTAAATCAAGCTTACATTAGTTGTTTGAAAATCACTCTTTAGACAATAGTCTTATAGCTCAATATAATAAAAAAAAGGCTTTAGTATGAATTGTAAACTGCTAGCTTGCATAATATTTCATACACTTCATATAGTGCAATGAACTGTGACCTTATACGCAAAACGTGTACATACCTGTATAAACAATATCTACCATATCAGAGTATTATAATATTACTAGCTGTTCCCCGCGGTTTCACCCGCACATCGTAGGAACTCCTTCCTGTACTCGGATAAAAACTAACCTATTGTCCTTCCTCGGGTTTCAGTCTATGTTCAAACCAAATTTTCTTCTCAGTCGTTTCAGCCGTTTTCCAGTGAACGTGTAATAGACAAACAAACAAACAGAGTTACTTTCATATTTACAATATTAATACTAGTAAGGATTATGTTTTCAGCCATTGTTATGTGTTGTAAATACTGTTTTTAAGTAGTATGAATTAAATGCTAACCGAACAACGGTAAGACTATATTTGTAAGTTCAATAAAACAAAGTTGATACTTTTAAAAAAATCAGTTTATTTATACTAATACATAAAAAATATTACATACTATTTACTTACAATCTAATTCGCATACATTTCAGTTTTATATAAAAATTAAACACTAACTGAATACAAATTATATTTATAGTAATTGCAAAATCGCTTTCACAATGATCATTAAAGTACATTTCATATTTTACTTAGTATTTTAATATTATTACCTTAAATTTAAACAAATTAAACAATTATTTGACTTACATCATAGAAATATTTGTGCTGTGAGAAAATCGAACCTGCAACACTTAGCACAGAAGCCGATCGCTCAGGTGTTGCGCTCAACTGTACTGTGTTCTATACTGAAGTATATTATATTCAACTTACTTATCAAATTTCGTTATTATTCTTTAAAATAAATGAGTGACCCCAGGCTCGCGTTGATATTTTATCTAATGATATCGATCGTTTATCGTCATTATTAGATAAGACAATTTTGTTGACACTCCGTGTAAATATTTCGTGCTTTATTGATTTAAACATTATATTCTTTCTACGAATAACTCCATCATTTAATAATATGTTTTCATAATCTGTGATGTTTAACTCCTTCACTACACATGATTTTACACCTTTCGCTTTTTTAATTGTACACACATCAAAAGTGTCTAGGGATCAACATATATTTTTGCAATAACTTTTCTCCTGATTGATATTAATTAAAATTTTCTTTAAGGATTCATCAAATAAAGTGTTTTCGTTTGTCACAGTAACGATAAACCAAGTCACCTTTGCATTAATAAAGAAATTTGCCATTTTCCTAATAAAGGGATTTTTGACATTTGAACCACTAACACAAAAGTTCGAAAAAAAGACTAAAATAACAGTTTTCTTTAAAATTTTATTGGGTAACTTAAACAATTAATAATCCGTGTTTCTACCGCGAACACTAACAACACAAGAACATCGGTTTGGCATACTCAAAATGAGTTCATCCAAATCACGCTGTGGAATGGCCGCCCGTTCGTTGCAACAACAAAAAAAGGTCTTCTTGCGACTGGATACCCTCCATATTCGGCAGAGCTCTTCTCTGTAGCATATCCCATGCATGCTCAATCGGGTTCAAGTCTGGCGACTGAGCAGGCCAGGGCAGGACATTGATGTTAGCTGCGGCGAGAGTCTGTCTTTCAACTCTTGCGGTGTGCGGTCGTGCATTATCATGCATTAACTGAAATAAGGGACCGATTTGCACTTGTAGAGGAACGATGACGTCTGATACAATCGTCTCAGCATAAATTTGAGCGTTGAGGTTGCCTCTGATCCAAATCAACTCAGTTCTTCCGCCGATCCAAATACCCGCCCATACCATGATGGTTCCACCACTATAAGGATGGACTTCCTGGCAGGATTTTAATCGCTGTTGGCGTCCAGGGGTTCTCCAGTGTCGTATACGTCTTGTATCCGGTCTCATACCAAAACGAGACTCATCAGAAAAGCACACGAAACGCCATTGTTCTTCTGCCCAATTTCTGTGTTCAAGAGCCCATTGATATCGAATCCTACGATTGTGCATTGCTATAGGTGGTACCCGTAGCGGTCTTCGGGAATGAAGGTTCACTTCATGCAAGCGGTTTCTGACTGTTTGGTCGCTAATTAAGTTCCCTGAAGAGTGATGAAGCCTCACGGCTAACATCATGGCGGTTATTGTTGGAGCTCTTCGAGTTAAGATTTGAATGTATCGGTCTTGTCTCCGTGTGGTGCAGCGATACCGTCCTCCATGGCGCTCAGCCACGGTACCAGTGCTTCGGTAACGTGTCCAAAGTCGACTGATAACACTCTGACTTGTATTCAGAGCTAAAGCCACAGTACGTTGCCGGGAACCAGCTTCTATCATTCCCACGGCTCTGAGCATTTCTTCCCTGCTTAAATGACGTCGCCGCTCCATAATAACGTTGGTTTTAATCAGTAGTAGGGAAACAGTAGCACTAATAATGTCTTCAATGCGTTGTATGTTTTTATAGGGAAAATATTGACAGCTGATTTTCATCTTTTATTCGAATTTGATTCACAGTTCCTGATTCAAATTATGAAATGCACCAAAAAGGATCCATATAAATTTATAAAATCATAAATTTATTACAAAGCCACATCTCAATCTCAAGAAATCCGCATAAAAATGCTTGATCCCTAGACACTTTTGATGTGTGTATTATCAGGAGTTTTTATAGAATATAATTTCGATCTCAAGTCCACAAAATCGGAGATATATCTCCCTCCTAATTCATCTTTAAACAAACCGGGTACTTTTTTGTTAATTATTGGTATTCTAAAATCATTTTGGTTGTCATAGTCACTGGTGTCAGAGTATTGCAAAAAATGAAATTTTAAATCATAATAAAAATCATCAGTATATATTTTATATACAAAAGAATCGGTATCTGTATAACATAGCTGCACTCGATTCTCATAAAAAGGCTTGATAATATTATAATGAAAGTCATACATGTGTGACTTAGAAAGCTCTAAAACGCTAAAGCCAATATAAATAGGTTTATCTAAAATTATTTCGTCTGGTTTCATTTGGATAGCAACTAAATTTTCAGATAAAATAGTTGCACTATGGAAATAAGGGCTAGCTACAAGTCTCTCGGCGGATATTGATTTCTTGGTTCGATTAAACGCATCGGACCATTGATTAACTAAATGAACAGTTACTCTAGTTTCAGTGTTTTCTAATGTTTTACCGAAAACACTGTTGTTCAACAATTTGAAAAAGTCTTGTTCGAAAGAACTTTTTGCCTGTTGTCTTAATTGTGTTTAATTCTATATACTGTTTTAAATACGAACTCTGTCTAAAAGTAATAACTCTGTGAATTTTACGTAATTCCAACCCTTGCTCTAAACACTTTTTTAAATGAACGTAATGTATTACATATTTATACTTATTATACAAATTTGCAATTAATTTTTTTGCTTTACCTCCTGGGGGAATACATTTTTCGGGACAAAATGGTAAATCATTATGTTGGTCATGTAAATGCTCGGGATACAGAAGATCCCCAGTCGGCATCATTCTCAACATTTTCGATATGTAAATTAGCTATTTCATTTTCAGTAAGAAATCTGAAACTAGAATAAGGTAAATACTGACACATGCTAAAGCCATAAAGATTATTACAATCCAAATATACTATGAAACAGTTAGGCTCTGATGAATTATATTCTTGCATATACTTATGATTAGCTTTTGCGTACCGTCGGGAACACATACACAATCCCCCACGTATTCCACTTTGAATCATTCTGACGATAGCCAAGTCTGACACGAGTTCTAACGTGACCCCAGTTTTTAGCAACATTGCATCAAATGATAAACTAGGGGCAGTTATGTAAAATGCTGGATCCAGTTTGTAGTATTTTTTACATGTTTTTCGAAAACTTTGGAATATATCTGACAGCAAAAGCACATCTGTTTTTAAGTATAGATCTGTATATTCCCCTAAATCATTTATATTGAATTCGCTCCAAACTGTCTGAGCGTGATTATAATCTTGTTCACTAATGTCTTCGTTGGTTAAGGAATTATGAAAATGATACTTAGACGGTAACGATTTCTGTTCATAACATTTCCAATCTGTCATATAATCATAAGGGTATATCCCTTTTCGTGTCAACAAATTAAACTGTTTTTTGTCAGGAAAATGAGTTCGAAGATTAACATAATCTTCTACCTGTAGTGTTTTAGCAAGTTTATCTAAACTAGTGCCTAAAAAGTTGAAGGAGTCTAGAAACCTTAATTGTATATAATCATCACCAATATGTATAAACTTTGTGAATGCGATATATTTTTCCTTGGTCTTGGGTATTATTTTAATTTGTCCCGGAATTTCACCTAACTTTTTTATAAATAAGTGACAATCGTATCCCGATAAATTATGAAAAAATACGGGAACAAATTTTGGTACTCTATATTGTAGATTACAATGCCGATGTGCTGCACCTCGGTATCGACCTGTTATATGACAGTGATCTCTAACCTTATCATTCCACAGTAAATGACCACATATGTGACACTTAACAGCTTGACTAAAATCAAGAGCATCTTTGCCGGTGAATTTCATGGGTTCGTTTTTGGATATAATTCTATAAATGTCTCTAGCATCTTCAATTAAAAACATTACAAATTTTGAAACACAATCTACACCGCGATAATTTCTATACCTATCGACAGTAGCGTTTAATGATGACACTACATTATACCCGAACGCAGCCGGCACGTGCCGTTGTAAGTATGTCGTGTTAGCGGTATCAAACTCATCGTTGGATATTGGTTCGAGTAATGTTTTGAAATCGGCATAAATGACAAATGGAATGTTTAGTTTTCGATTATAATTTGTAAATTTAAAAAATGATCCTTTTTCTGGTAAGACCGTGACAACTCCTCCGCACGCATGTGTTTCACATTCACTGGACGTTGGAAAAAACAATAAGCATGTTTCGCAAAAATGGAGTTTACCGTGATGCTTAGTCATCTGATTTCTAACTAGACGAGGTAAATCTTTGATAAGACAATAGTGAGAATTAGTATTATTTTGTAAAAACAGTAAATGTATGCTCTTAGATTTATTGTTGTTTGAAGTATACAAAGGTCCTATGATTGTCCTATCATCTTTCAATCCATACACAAATATATTTAGAGACGGATTATTTTTCTCAAAAACAGCTATGTCTGAAAATGTGATTGGAAATGTTAAATTATCAACATTTAAAACATCCATGAAGTGAGGATAAGATGAAATCCTATTAGGATGGTGGTATAAGGCAGCTACAACAGCCCATAAGAAGCAATACTCGTCATTGTTTTGAATATTCAAACAAGCTTTTTTATTTCTGATAAATTCAGGCAATATTATATGTTTAGATCCGCCGAGAGGTTGATATTTACTTATGTTTATTTCTAAATGTGTTTCCACTATCCCTCTCTTGAAATTCCTCGATTTTCTTTAACAGTGACACAACTGATGATTTATATATTGAATCAAAATCGTAATTAAAGTGAACAATATAATTTTTTGTACTAAATGATTTCAGTTCTTGTTGATCATTTTTAAACAAAAGAAAAAAGGAAAAAAGTTCAAAATTAATTTTCACAGATGTATGTTTCTGTAATGATCGATCTATTAGATTTTTTATTTGTTTACGATTATCATTGAGAAACATTTCAGGGAAATAATTTATTTGATCGTTAGTTGCAATGATCTTATAACTTGCAATGCGATGTTTAAATGAAGAATTAATAATAGCAATATTATCACAAAAAGGAATGGCGCTATTGTTTTTATGAACATTACTACGTAAATGACCAGACCATCGACGATTATCTACAAATACTTTGCAATCCGAACAGTGAGGCATTATTAATGGATTTTATCAGAAAATAGAATGAATTAAAAGTTAGCAGTGCGGTGGGCGCAATGACTGAGCGATCGGCTTCTGTGCTAAGTGTTGCAGGTTCGATTTTCTCACAGCACAAATATTTTTTATGATTTACATTTAGTTGTTCCGGATTTAGGTGTAATGTGTAGGTAAGATTATGATATATCACGATATTATAGAAATCGTAGTGTAGGAAAAAGATGACATTAAATACTTACAACTAATTATCATGGTCTTATTATTAATACATAGATAATATCCGCTTCAATAAGTCATTGGAGTAACTTCAATAAGAAGATTGTAGAATTATCCAGTTGTTCAAATACAATTATTTTTAACAGGATTGAATCTACCAAATATTTCTGAAAAAATAAAATAAATGAATAAAAAGATTATCGGTGACAAAACAACAAAGTTAATATTAGATTTAAAATTTACCTGCAGAGTATCTAATCGATACAAACAATAATATTAATTATTATACATTTCCAATATAGTAGTATATAATATATTTTGCTTGAACAGGCACCTCTGCTGACCCTCAATTCGTAATTAGTATTCGCCTGAAATAAAAAATCACATTATAATAATTCTGGTAATGGCATCAATTATAAAACATCTAATATAAAGTGATTTCTTTCTAAATTAAATAATATAATAACATAATTACTATTACCTTACAATAATTCTGATAGCAATTTTGCAATTACTATAAATATAATTGTTATTCAGTTAGCGGTCAAGTTTTATTTAAAACGAAATAGAAGTTTTAACAAATTGAAGACACATTTTACGTGCAAGTAATAGCAATACCTAATGTGTGCATTGTCAAAAACAAAAGTATCATGTTAATATTCGTTGCATCCGGTCGCAGTTTACCCAAATGTATTTTGCAAGAATGCAATTTCGTACAGGGTTGTGATCTAAATGTAAAAATCACGCTACATAGAAATTTTGTAAAGGGTTAATTGATATAGGTAATTAATAAGAAGCATAAAATACGAAATAAATAATTCCAAGGTTTACTTACCTTAAAAATAATTATAATTTTGTTCTTTGTGAAAGTTTGTATGTTTATTTGTTTGTTGTTACTTCTTCACGCGCAAACCGCTAAACGGATTTTGATGAAACTTGGCACACACATAGAGGGTAACTTGGATTAACCCATAGGCTACGTTTTATCCGGGTGCGGGAAGTAGTACCCTCAGGATGCGGGTGAAACCGAGGGAAACAGCTAGTTTACTTATATGTGCTAGTGGTCTATAAATTTATTTAATAAATTGTTTAAGTAGTTATCATTCTTAATATTTTTTTTGATAAACAATTACACAATATAAAAGACCCTTTTAATCATAGATCACACAAATATTTTTTTATCTTCGTATTTTTATTTACACAGTTTTAAGTTGTACCGTTTTAAATATATCCTGTCGGTCAACCCTAATAAAAAACGTTAATTAGAATAATTTTAATAGTTGCTTGGTACCTATATGATAATAAAAGTATCATATTTACAACAAAATATTTCTGATTACTGCACTACGTATTTAAAACGCAGCGAATTTGGTTAGGGATGACACTTCCACACATTTACTGTAAAAATGGATTCAATTCTTACATATTATGTAGTACTAGCTTTCCCCACGCGTTTTCACCCGCGTCCTGAGGGAACTACTTTGCGTACCCGCATAATTTATAGCCTATGTGTAATTCTAATGTATAGGTAAGTTACATTACTGCAAAATTTCATCCAAATCTGTTCAGTAGTTTTTGCGTGAAAGAGTAACAAACATACATGCATAATTGCATACATCCTCACAAACTTTCGCATTTATAATATTTTAAGTAGGAAGGAAAAGATGTATGACAATTATATTGATAGCCCTGAGTGCTTTCGCTGCGTTAGCAAGTAGCGATTAACATAATTGCTAGTTTTCATTTTTACATGTACTTATAATCCGTACTAATAAGAAAGGTCTCATTTTTTTGTTGTTTTTATTAAATATACACTAACATTCAATTTATCATTTTTACATGACTAATCTGTCTTATAAGCTAGCGTTTTCGGAGTTCAATTCATCGAATTCGAGCCTGATCCCTCGATACTACAGTGCGAGCAGTCTGCAGTTCAGTGTTTAAAACAATAATTATCATATTGTTTTAATTATACTTCAAGTGTCCACCATTTAAAATGTAAGTCTTTATATTTTATATTATTTCCTTTGTTTAATTTAATTCAACAAATACTATACAGATCACTTGTAGCCAATTATCTACTTTTACTTAATATTTATTAACTTAGTGATAATTAGAATCGATTAAATAAGTACGAGTTCGAGTACACATATTAGGTATTAGTTAATTCCAAATAATTAACGTAAATATTTTGTTTTCTTTCAGCATAATTATTTCAAGTGATATTAATTTAAATTAATCTGATTATTTTTTAATATTTTACAGGTCGGACTCAGAGTGTGATCAACGCAGCAACTCTACAGATGTTGAACGCAGTGCCGAGTTCTTGGGAAAGCGTTCTACTCCTGCAAGCAAGCGTAAATCTACTTCCGTTAAGAAATCGCCTGCTAGTATAAGGTTATCATACTTAATTTATATCAATCAATTATATTATATTTTTATCAACTTTTGTATTTATGTCTGATATATTTATACAGCGTTGGTTAGTAGTTGGTTAATTTATTCCATATCATTTTCGTATCAGTGTTCGGATATGTAAATCACAGTAACACTATATTTTTTAACTTAGTAAATAATAAGTTGTTATGTACTAAATAATAGATATTATTGAATCGATACTGTCACTTACGAGTAACAACAATTTATTAACATGACAATCACTTTGCAGTTTTTATACTTATTAGCCTACTGACTACTATGGTACCTACTGAGGCTGTATTAATTGTGTTATTTTTGTAATGATTTTGAAACATGGTTATTTATGTTTGTTTCAGAAAAAAGGCGAAGTCTGTGGACGTGTTTAATCTAAGTCGTGGCGATGGCGAACCCAAAAATACTTCTTCGTCCATACTGTCCTCGTACTTCGTTAATAGAGTTGCGAACGGCAACGAACGTCGAGTGATCAACGCGGTGGGAGACTACCTTATCGATTTGAAAGTATATCAAACCAACGATGCGCACAATACTGATTCTCAAGAACTTTGGAAGAAAGCGCTGGTTCGGATAAAATTCCAAACGGAAGATGATACACCGCAATGGCGCAAGCTTCAATCTCTAGTTCACTCCATAGATGCACTTTGTGTGGGCCACCCTACATTTATTTCAAACTAGCTGTGCCCGCGACTTCGTCCGCGTGGAATAGTGACTTTTCGGGCAGCATATTTTAAATTACATATACCGTCTACAGACCGGGCATTTGCTGTCCGAACCCTCTGACAACTCAGGCGAATTTCAGTGAAAGTCTCAGACTCTAGTGCTTGAGCTTCACGATCGGCAGTGAGACGTATTTCTCGTTCTTCCTGTGTTTCCTGAGACCGAACATTTGCTGTCCGAACCCTCTGAGAACTCAGACGAATTTCCCTATCAGTGAAAGTCTCAGACTCACGCGCGATAGTGTATGAGCTTCACGATCGGCAGTGAGACGTATTTCCCGATCGTCCTGTGTCTCCTGGGATCGAGCATTTGTTGTCCGTACTCTCTGGGAGCTCAGGCGGGTTTCCCTGACAGCAAAAGTCTCAGACTCACGCGATAGCGCGTGAGCTTCGCGATCGACAGATAAACGTGCCTTTCGTTGTTCCCCGTTTTCCCTATTTCGAGTTGTCATCATTCGAGAACGATTTGAGCTCAGTCGAGATTCTCGCTGAGGCGAAGTTTCTGCAGCACGAAACCTAGCCTGGTGCACAGAGACTTTTGCCTCACGACCTTCCTCAGATTCCTGTGATCGAACTAATCTCATCCTTTTAGCATTACTGCTACATTGGGAGAGGTTGGATCTTCTTCGAGGCATTCTTACAATAAAATAGTACTTACTACTTAACACACAGTTATTTAGTAAACACGTACTATCGTAAACAATTAAATTATAAATACTTACAGGTTATTATACAGTCTGAAATTATCACAGTTTAAGTAATAAGTGTTAAGACGTGTAAACCAAACGTCATTATCATCATCATTTCAGCCGATAGACGTCCACTGCTGGACATAGGCCTCCCCAATTTTGGGGGGGTTTGCCATAATCGCCACGCTTGGCAGGCGGGTTGGCGATCGCAGTATGGTATGGTGGTGGAATGCATAGAGAACGCTGCTGCCCATTCTCCGGTGAGACCCTTAGTCGCCTTTTACGACACCCACGGGAAGTAAGGGGTGGTGCTATTCTTCTACACAGACAAACGTACTAACTTTATAAAACAAAAGAATTGCTAGAAAAAATCATTACTAACCTAAGCTAATGAACTTATACTTAATAAAGAAAATCAAGAAAAGAAATGCCTAACCTATACCAAATACTTATAATATTTATATACAAACCCTAAATACAAATTAAGATAAGTATACCGAAAATCAGGGAAAGAAATGCCTAACCAATAATAAATGCTTACAATATTTATTTACTAAACCCTAAATAAAAATTAAGATAAGTAAATACCCAAAAATCAAGGAAAGAACCGCCTAACCTATACCAAATACTTACAAAATTTTAAAGAAAATTAAGAAAAAGAACCTAACCTACAAACCCTAAAATATAAATAAATGAAATATGCAAACAGTCAGTATTCAAGTGAATCGCAATAATCGAATCCAACTATTCGCCTATACTCTCCAGGATACGTGCGTTCGCTACGAATAACTGAATCCTTATGGCAGCGGCGCGTTTTCTTTTGAAATGTTCATCTCGCAGTTCAACCTGAGGGGTTGTCGACTGCTTAACCTGGCTTTCCTGTGGATGCCTCAATAAATTAAGGCCTCCAGCCAGGGCATAATACACAACTTAACTACACAATATAAACATAAAAACTAAGCGACTACACGCTAAGGGCACCCCCTGTGGGGTACGGACCTCGGCTTAGGGCGTCGCTGGGAGAGGGCAGCAAGGGACAGGCTGGATCGAAATTATGGCAGCGGCGCGGCTCTCAGCGCGCTTTATACAAGGTGTAACGGAAAGGGGGATCAACCCTGAAGGAGGTGAATGTGCTCATGAAACTGAACAAATTTCTCCAAAGAACATAGGTGAAAAAAATTTTGGACCTCCCATAGTAATAGTAAATCATTGATGTGCTATTACTATGGGAGGTCCAAATTTTTTTTTTCATCTTCATTCACCTCCTTCAGGGTTGATACCCCCTTTCCGTTACACCTTGTATATATTGCCACGGACGCGCAGGCGCGAGGCGTTTACGTACTCTGATAGAATACCTTAACAAATGTTCGCCGTGATTCTTTAAATTGACATAAATTTTTTATTTATGAACCGATTGACATGAAATAAACACTAAATGTTAAGTGAAGCTTACTACAATATATTAGTGAAAACCGCATCTAAATCGAATAAGCCGTTTCTGATATTAGCGTGCACAAACACAGCAGACAAACAGACAAAAAAAAATTTAATTACAATTTCGGGTTCGGCATCGATATAATAACAACCCCTGCTACTTTTTTTTAATATATTTCCATTGTACAGACACCACTTTTCTACAATTTTATTATATGTATAGATCAAAACTGTAGTTAACTTTATAACTATCATTAAATATATTTTTTTATAATATGTGATGTTTCCTTTCTCAGCTGAAGCTGTGTTAGTCACAACGACGAACAGTTCGCATGAAGCTAGCTGCAGTCGTTTTGCATTTCAAATGTTAGTCACAACGACGAACAGTTCGCATGAAGCTAGCTGCAGTCGTTTTGCATTTCAAATGTTAGTCACAACGACGAACAGTTCGCATGAAGCTAGCTGCAGTCGTTTTGCATTTCAAATGTTAGTCACAACGACGAACAGTTCGCATGAAGCTAGCTGCAGTCGTTTTGCATCTCAAATGTTAGTCACAACGACGAACAGTTCGCATGAAGCTAGCTGCAGTCGTTTTGCATTTCAAATGTTAGTCACAACGACGAACAGTTCGCATGAAGCTAGTTGCAGTCGTTTTGCATTTCAAATGTTAGTCACAACGACGAACAGTTCGCACGAAGCTAGCTGCAGTCGTTTTGCATTTCAAATACATTGAATGATGTACCATGGTAAACCGAACAGGTGAGTCGATTCTTCATTATTGAGCGTCTTGAATCACTGTGTCAGTCAAGTCGATTGTGTATTATTGGACATTCTGAGGCACTGTCCAGTAGCGAAGCTACTACCACTTTGTATTACTAACTACTAAACCGAGTCGACCGTTCACGATTGGGCATTCTGGACCACCGGAGCGATGGCAAACTTGTTTCGCCGAGCGAAAAGTGGTCCAGAATGCCCAATAATATACTACTTCTGTCGTTCCATGGTCCGTAACTCCGTATCGGACACCATACTCAATCCTAGATTCCGCACAACGCTAAACAAAGGAGACGTGTCTCATTTTAAGTGCATACTTATGAAAGATCCGACACGGCCATCCTGCATGATACACGTCCTCGTGTGTTAAACTGTACACAAACATACCCGCAAAGTATAGCTCGTTCACTCCTGACCTAACCAGTAAAAATCAGTTTGTGGACATCTGATTTATCAGAATTTAATAAAGTCGAAATTTGACAGGACTCTATGTTTGACAAATTAGAAGAGAATTAACATTTTATCAATAATCAAGAAATTCAAAGTACAACTGACTAGACATTTATCGCGCTATCTCACAAGGCACGATCAAAGCAAATTAATCAACACACTTAAGTTCTGCATGTGATTTCTGGCTACGCATAGCCCAGTAACCTCCAGCTACTCATCTTTCCTTTATGCGAACCCCCACGGGAGCGCTGAGTCTCTCCAGCAGCCTAATTGCGTAACACATTTTATTTCTGATAGCGATTCCGAAACTATCCCCACTCGAGTGGGGATCGTAATCAAAATTCGGTATTGTGTAATAAAAATGATACAAACTCATTAGAGTTGTATAGAGATTTCTTACCAATAGGCCATAATCTGCTTCGTCCAAGCGTTTCGTTTCATCATATATGAATTATTTGTTTCCGAATTAATATGCTATTATTTAATTTACTTTTAATTACAACGGATGGTCTACTAATGCTTACAAATGAAAAAGTGCAATGATTGCCGAATAATTAAAAACCAATTTTTAAAACACTTTCTACCAAAAACTACCATAATTGATGTACGTATCAAAACGTATTTGCATCTGACATTTTAGCTCTGTGGCAAAAGCTGTAGGGTATATATGTTCTGTGGGCAAAAGTTAACTTCTTTTTCCGCCAAACTTGGAAGTTGGAACTACAAACTAACATAACTCATAACGTATAATACAAAAGATAAAATTGAAATAAGTAAGTAATTAGCAATTTCTTACTGTACGATAAATCTAAAGAGAGTGTTAATTGAGATTGTTTTTTAAAATGAAGTATGTTTCATGCTCTTACGTTAGTTGTTCATCTATTTTTTCAGAAATGCCAGCAACGAGAAAAGTGTCGGAGCGGCAGTGGGAGCTGCTGCTCCGATTTATGGAATGCAATCCTGCAATTGCCAAGGGATCCATTGGGAATGAGGGTCCCTTGGCAAAAATTAACTCAATAGGGAAGTGGACAAATATTGCAGCCCGCCTCAACAGCGAGGGCGCGGGCTGCACTAAATCTTACGTTAAATGGCGAGAAGTAAGTGTAAAGAACAATAATTATTGCTATAGGTAATTACTTGTGAGACTGTGTGAAGAGGTACATGTCCCTACGATGACCTAACAATCTATACATTTCCAGTATAAGCTGCTTTTACTGGAAATGTACAGCTTAATATTTTATTACGGCAACAAGTACTCGGTCTTGTGTTAGGTAGTGGTGGTTAATAAAACGTCTAGCGTCAAAAAATAACACGCTATGTATTTATAGCATTAGAGGGGCCCGTGGCTAAATAATAACAGCCGCACAGGTCGATCGATCAGGTTAAGCTACGCTTGCCGCGGTTGGTCTGTGGATGGGTGACCATCTTTACATACCGAGACCCCTCCGTGCCTCGGAAAGCACGTTAAGCCGTTGGTCCCGGCTGTCATTTGTGGATCTTTGACAGTCGTTACGGGTAGTCAGAAGCCCGAAAGTCTGACAACCAGTCTTACCAAGGGGTATCGTATTACCCAGTAACTGGGTTGTGGAGGTCAGATAGGCAGTCGCTCCATGTAAAATACTGGTATTCAGCTGCATCCGGTTAGACTGGAAGCCGACCCCAACATAGTTGGGAAAAAGGCTAAGCAGATGATGATGATGATGATGTATTTATAGCATCTAGCGTTTGTTGTACCGACTCTGACTTCGCGCTAGAAATATAACGGTTCAACAAACTAGGCATCTTAAATTTTAAACTTACAGTACTTACACAGCGAGGCTAGAGCGGGATAGCATTATAGTTTTATAACTTTTATAGTCTCACTAGACTCACTCACAGCGTCACAGCGCGTCGGGGCACTCGGGCGAAATCGTGTGAACTCGGGCGGCAGTCTAGTCGGCCGGTCGGCCCGCGGTATATTCTGTTAATATTACGTACGCGTTGTTTTGTAAACAAGCATGGCGCTCGCACATTCATTTTCTAAATAATAATTTTGTTGCTGTGCAACTTGTACTACAGTACTGTAATTGTAAATATAATAATTCTCATGTTTCGTACGTAGTTATGCATGCTGAATCGACACATTGTACTTATAACACCGTCTCGCTTTGTGTGACCCACACTGAACACCATTCACGGTAGAGTCGCAGGATGTTATGACTAGCCCCGGCGACAATAGAGATAAGGACCTAATATTAAGAACAAAGAAGAACTGTGTATACTATATTCGATTTAGGTTAAGCTTTGGCAGTCTACATTAAACCGTCTTCACGACTGGACTCATTTGTTTCTTTTAAAAAACCTTCGGCAGTGCCTCCGGTAGTTAACTGGCGCAGCCGGTAGGATATCCGCTGTCTAAACGCTGTGTTCGAACACACAAAAATAGGAGTCGCGCGCGGCTCACGGGTATCCTCGAACCAAAGAAATAAGTTATACTCATCTGGCGCCGAAGGTTCAGGAGTCCACGGCACGAGCAGCTCTACGGGTAGGCATGGGATCGAGCAGACTGTAAGTAGACCTTTTTACTGTCCTGTCCCGCCCTTGTTATTTCCTGTGTTGCTCCTGTAGGACTTAATCGCGTAACTTTTGAACTAACATCGTTGAAAGTTATTTGACTTCTGCACAAAAATTGGCAGTCTATTTTTAAGCTGTAGTATTAGGACTTAATTGCGTAACTTTTAAACTCACATCGTTGAAAGTTATTTGACTTCTGCACGAAGATTGGCAGGCCTAGTTTTAAGCTATAAGTATTTTATATTATAACTGTTTAAGTATATTAATTTGATTAAATTGTTCACAAATTGGTTAATAAAAATGCAGAATCAAATTGGAGAAGCTTTCCAAATGATCCCTAAAGATATTTTAAGTTTAATTCCCAAGTTTGATGGTGACAAAAATATTTTAAACTTGTTTATAAGGAAATATGTTTTAAGAAATTTTAATGTCCCCAATAATGCTGTTCAGTCAACTTATAATTTTCACGCTATCACTAGTAGATTGTGTGGTAGAGCAGCGGCTCTGTTAGGTGAAAGGGAGGATATAATTACATGGGACCAACTAAAATCTATTTTTATTCAACATTTCGGTGACCCTAGATCAGAGGAGTCTGTGGCTATTGAGCTAGAAAATTTAAAAATTAAGCCTAATGAAACCTATTTGGAATTCTGTAACAGAATCCAACAAATACGCAGCACGCTGTTCTCCAAGGTCAATTTGCTTGCTAGTGAGGAAATAAAAGCTGCGAAAATGGTAATTTACAGTAACTTGTCTCTTAACGTGTTTTTATATAATCTGCCAGAGGATCTAATCAGAATTGTAAGACTCAGAAACTGTACAAGCTTGGAAAGTGCTCTCAGTGTCGTCATGGAAGAGTTAAATTTTCAATTTCAATATAACGCTAAAAATCAAAATAATGCAAAATCAGCCCCGCATCCTTCAACTACTAATAATAATTTCCCAGGTTTTAAATTCCAGCCTCTAATAAAGCCTAATGCTCCAGTTTAAAATAATTTCGGCTATCCGGCTAACCAAAACTCCAAGTTTGGAGTTCCGCATTCACCCCAAAATAACTGTAGGTCTGGATTCAATAACAACTATAGATTTGGTGTACCAAACCAAACTCACTTCCAACCGGATATGCAACAGCCTCAAGGTTATAAATCAGTGTACATTTCAGGCCATCCGCAGAACCAGAACGATTTTAAATTTGGTATTGTACCTCAACAAGGATTTAGACCTCAATTTAATAACGCACAGGGTAGACCCAATTTTAATCCACCAAACCAGCAATTCAAATTTGGTATACCGCCACAACATCAACCACAGCCTAATTTACCCCAGTCACAAGACACTGATGTTTCTATGCAAACTGCCCGTCCCCTTAGAAACAATATTACTACAAACAACTCTGATAATGCCAATTTGTTTTACACGAATAATAATGAAACACACATATTCCAAGACCAGGATTTCCAGCCAGATTACGCAGACTGTCAAAATCATTTACGATTTACAGAAATTCACAGCCACACCGCCTATGACAATAATTCCTACTCAGAAAAAGTGGAGCCTGTTTCCAACATGCCTACAAATCAAGAAGGATTTTTAAATTTTCCTAGTAGTCTCGGAAAACGATCACCCGAAGCAATACATTTAAATTGCAATAGTACAAACCCATTACCACACATTTACATTCCGGAAATTGATGCCCGCCTAATGATTGACACCGGAAGTACAGGAAGTTTTATTAGTCCAGGCAAAGTTGATCAATACTTTTCTGCCCATAAATTTATCGAACCGTTTGAAGTTATTAGCACACATGCACGTAGCTCACACGATCAAGTTATATACATACCCTTACTGGAAACATTCAAAAGTTCCCTTAAACACAAGTTCTATGTTTACGATGTCGATAGACGATATGACGGATTAATTGGTTCTGATCTCTTAAAAATGTTAGATGCAACAATAGATATGAAGACTCAAATTTTACGAACACGAGAGACAGAAATACCTATAGTGTACAGCCTCACATGTGAAATCACTTTAGACCCCCGAACTGAAACGCTAGTGAAAGTACCAACTGATCTTGATAATAGTGATGCAATCAATGACTTAACCGGTAAGGACCGGTCTCGTATAAAATTAAAGGTACTTACCAATGAAGATAATAACACATCCTTACAGGGTAATGAAGGTGATACTGATACACCTGGCAGTGCAATAGCAACATTAGACTCTTCAGAAAGGTTGACCACCCCATCACCTTCTGACATTAACTCATCCTATCTAGTTCGATTATCTTCATTTAGCACCCTCACAGCAGGTTCATTGCCTGAAACAATACACTCAGCACAAGATATCCATACAGACGTCGTCCCCATTCTAGATAAAGCTGTATTCATAAAAGAAGTGAATATTAGACCGCTACAAAGTAAAGACAAACCTCGTTTTCAAAAAGCACAAGTATCTGGTGAAATTGTTAGGAACAATTGTCCGGTTAGAATAAATAATCGTGACACAAATATAATAATAAGTGGACTATTATTAAGGTTTTAGATTTAAGTTTGATTAATGAGGACTTAGAATTGAATATTAAAAGATACGTTATGAACAAAAACAAAATTTAAGCAGTTAGCCCCAACGACGAGAATCAAATGTGGAATTCTAAATCCTCTAGGATCTATTATTAAGATTATTACCGGTAACCTAGACAATGACGACGCTACCAGATATAATGATATGATGGATAATATGCATTAGCAAACAAGGTGACGTTAATAACTGAATTTTCTAAAGCTTTAGTTAAAATGACGAATTCTACTAAGAATAATTTTATTCAAATTGTTTAAATCATTAAAATTCATAGAACGAAGATGTAATAAACTTGTATACCTACCTAGAAAGTTATGATAAACAAGTTAAGCTGGAACAGTGTATTGAAATAAAAGCATAATCGAAAGGAAGTCAAATAACGTTCATTTTAGAAATACCTATAATTAAAGATGAAATATATATTTTTACCTACTACAGAGCAATCCTAATACCTATTACAGATCATTTTAACCAGACCACAATCAATATTCCCAAATACCCCTACCTCTAAGTAAAAGGGTCCAAAGTAGTCTCGCTCTCCCAGGCTTGCAAAGAACTCCACGAGGCGAAGTTCCTGTGCTGCAAGGACGAGTCCCAGCTGCCAATGGAAGATACCTGAATAACCGCATTAATGAGATTCTCTCATAACACGAGCTCCAGCAATCCTGTACCAGTTGAAATTCACACTCTCAAGATAGAACCTGTGAGGAAAAGGCGTTGGATTATCTATAGTAAAGCCAAAAGCATACTATCAGAAATCTGCAATAGCGAGATAACGAAAGAAAAATAAAAGGTACTTATTCTCACCTTGGATGTCAAAATCTAATCATACTGCCACAAGTACCTAATATTAGCACTACGAAATGACCAATTTTCAATCTCCCTTTGTAACAGCCATCGAGCCACACCTACAACGAAAGACTATTACAACTTGGACACTAGTAATTAAATAAATCTGCAACACCTAAGCAGCTTATTGAAGATTAGTAAAAGTGAGTGAAAAGTTCATAAATGTGAAAAGTGTTAGCGTCGGCACTCTAGTGTTATATATAGTTATATTCAAGTATTAGTGTATTCATAGCTCGTAAGTTCATAGCTCGTAAGAAGCTCGGAAGAGCCATTAAATATTGTTTCTGACGAAATAATCGGAGTAACAATAATCGTCCCTCCGATAATTTCGAACTTATGGGGGGAAGAGTTATGAATGCTGAATCGACACATTGTACTTATAACACTCTTCTTCTTCTCGCTTTGTGTGACCCACACTGAACACCATTCACGGTAGAGTCGCAGGATGTTATGACTAGCCCCGGCGACAATAGAGATAAGGACCTAATATTAAGAACAAAGAAGAACTGTGTATACTATATTCGATTTAGGTTAAGCTTTGGCAGTCTACATTAAACCGTCTTCACGACTGGACTCATTTGTTTCTTTTAAAAAACCTTCGGCAGTGCCTCCGGTAGTTAACTACGTTCTTCGTGCTATTGTAAATATTGTGTGTTTGTTTTTAAGAATTTTTAATAGGTAGGATGTTACTGTCAACTGTGTGACAAAGTGAAACTGTGGATAGTGATTTGTAAATAAGTTTTAGACAATTAATTAGGTAGTTAAGTAATAAGGACTTTATTAGTCCTAAGCCTGGAAAGTTCATTGATCTATAACGCTACATGAGATATTATTATATTCTTTCGTGTACAGCGCGTTGCGAGTACTTGCGAAGTTGCGAGATAACTAGCGTATTGTCAGATAAAATGATAACTTCTCCGCGTTCAGACTGCGGCCAAGTTTTGTAACAACGTGTTATAATGATAGCGTATAAAATAACGCGCTAGAAAAATATAGTTTATAGTCTATAATATAAGGTGCTATAAAAATATCTGCCACGGCTGCAATGGGAGACAGTATTGTGTTTATAGATTACAATAGTAAAGATAAATTATTGATTATTTATCATATTTTTTTTCATACAAAAAAAAGTACGTATAAATTTGAATTGATTTATTAGTATAAACCATCCCGTAGTAGTACAATAAGCTGTTGCCGCACCGCACTGAATTCAATTCAAAAACGCTGGCGACATTCATACACTGTTGCCATCCTTATCAAACAATACCGCCGCGCCGTGCGCGGCGGCCACTCCGTCGTCAAAGCGCAGCCCCGCGCGCCCCCACCCTCACCCGCACAACCCCGTTCGTCGCACGCGCAGCCCCGCGCGCCCCCACCCTCACCCGCACAACCCCGTTCGTCGCACGCGCCAGCCGACCGCCCCCGCCCGCTCGCCAGTCGCCAGTCGCCCTCCGCCCGCTCGGAAGTTAGTTTTAGTGGTCAGCGACGGAAAAATCGCGCGCGCTTTCATTAAAAATGCCTCCCAGACGACGGTATTCCAATCAAGAATATCTTGAAATGGTATTGTGCTACCGCGAGTGTAACTCCATAACTGCGCATGCAGTAAACTTATACCAGCAGAGGTTTGGTGTGCGAGTGAGTCATCATACCATTCTGGATGCCGTGTACAGATTTAGAGAACACGGCCGTTTTGACCCGCCTCCGGTTGACGCAGGCAGGCCTCCATACTCTGCGGAACTCGAAGAGGAAGTGTTAGACTTCTTCCGGCGTCATCCTCTTGCGAGCACCAGGGATGCTGCTCGAGTCTTCGACGTGAGCGACAACTACGTGTGGCGACTTTTAAATCGGGAAGGGCTCCATCCTTACCACTTCACAAGAGTACAAGAATTGCACCCACATGACTACGCGGCTCGCCTCACGTTTTGTAATTGGATTCGAGAAGAACGCCGCAACATTCTGTGGACTGACGAGTCCACATTCACACGGGTTGGTATGTTCAACATACACAATGCGCATTATTGGACTGAGGCGAATCCTCGTGTTGTGCGGCCTGACCACTTTCAGACTCGGTTTAGTGTTAATGTGTGGGCCGGGATACTCGGCAACAGAATTCTAGGTCCAGTGTTCTTGGACAGACTGAACGGAGACACGTATCTGCGCTTACTACGAACCCGTGTGAGAAGAATGTTAGAACGTATTCCTCTTGAAGAGGTAAGAGGGCTTTACTTCCAACATGATGGGGCACCACCGCATTTCGCCATCAGCGTACGGGAATTTTTAAACGGTGTGTGGTACGGCGGTGAAAGGTGGATAGGCCGAGGAGGGCCAGTGCCGTGGCCTCCTCGCTCGCCGGATTTAACCCCTCTAGACTTTTTTTTGTGGGGTCGTGTAAAGGACCTTGTGTACGGCCAAACCGGACATGACATTAGAAGTGTGGAAGAACTAAAAAGGCGCATCAAACGCGCATTTAGGCAAGTAAAAAGTGAAACGGACACATTAAATAAAGTGAAGAGACATGTACGTAAGCGTGCCTACATTTGTGTGCAACGCGAAGGCGGACTTGTGCAACAGTTTTGTAGATAAGTAGGTAGGGAGTGTGTAGATAACTGTAAATACGGTGCAATTGTTGTAAATAAGATGATTAACTTTTAAACACGCCAAGTTACTGTAATTTATCGTTATTTGATATTAATCTAAGTTCCTATTGTTTAAAAATAATAAGAAAAAAATTGCGATTCTTACACTAACTTGACAGTCCAAAGCCTGTTTTAAGTGTGATGGGAAGTTTATCACCTTATTTACGTCAGTTTTTTGGAAGAATGCGGTAGCTGGTAAGTAATTGCACTTTTAAAACACTTGGCGTATTATTGCGTACCTAGTAGATTAGGTAGTGACGAACTAGTCAGCTGATATCAGTTTTCATTCACAGAACAGATGGAAAGAGATAGCAGTTGTTTTCATTGACGAAGCGACACATCGCGCGTAATTTGTAAACCACGTTATGCAGAATAGAGTCAATGTTAATTTAACTACTTTATTTTCTCAAATTGAATAAACTGTTCCGGGGTACGAAAGTTCTTCACTATTGTAATCTATAAACACAATACTACCTCCCATTAAAGCCGTGGCAGATATTTTTATAGCACCTTATATAATGTGCAATTTAAAAGTAAATTGCACATTAGCAGTAATTTTTTTTAGATTACTGTGTGTCATGTAATAAATATTAAGATTATTTAACTTTGCTAGTACTGGAACCAACAAAAATACAACACGCGAAAGAAGGCGTCGGGGCTCCGACAGCAGGCTTTGGCAACGGGAGGGGGGCCTCTACCTGCCAAGTTTATTTTAACAAGCAGGGACGAGCGCATCCTCGCATTGTTAGGGCGTGTGGCCGTTTACGGAGAGCCCAGCGTCCGCATCCCTTTCCCTGTTAGAGAAGACCTATTTTTTATTATAATAACTAATTGTAAAGAAGCAGTGCATGAAGTAGTTAGTGTAAGTACTGGCTTTTTAGTGTTTCTGCCTAGGTGTGATATTAGTCTGTAAAATGATCAACTTAAATTAAACTTCAGGTAATTTCATTTTTAATAAGTAAGTTGTTAGAATAATATTAATTAATATTGAAAGTGTCTGTACAGTAATTGTAAGTAATACTATTAGTAAGTAGCAGATAGTAGAGCTCCAGACACATTAATGTGACTGTTGTAACAAGCGGAGAAATAAAAAATTTAAAAAGAGAAACTGGATGATTGATTGGTGGTTTTAATGTTGCAGGGGGATAATGCGGCTTCTTGGCCTACACGCTCTACGTCGCCGGCGGTGGCACCGGTGGCGGCGCCGGCACAGCCCTTTTTAGAGGTGTACGAGTCGGAGTCGCCATCGCTGCTGCCGCCGCCCTGCCCAGTCCCGTTGCCTACATCGGATTTAACACTGCCTCCGACGCCTTCACCGCCGCAGTACCCGTCACCGCCGCGGTACCCGTCACCGCCGCGGTATACCCGTCACCGTCACCGCCGCGGTACCCGTCACCGTCACCGCCGCGGTGCCCGTCACCACTGCCGCCATCACCACCACCGCCGTCACCACCACCACCGGATTCAGCAGCGGTGATGATGGCGATGCCACCAACTGGTGCGACAAGAGGGAGAGGAGGCAGACAAAGAGGTGCATACATTTAACCTTATATTAAATCAATAGCATAACATTATACGATTACTAACTGCTGCAGTTAAATACAAATAGACATAACGACGTCGCGACGTTAGTTGTTATGCTGCATAAATCTTAGCTGTTGTAAACAATATAATATGATGACATGTCTCTACATCTATACACATATCAATTGAAGTAGCTTTTCATGTCTGTTTGTTGGACCGTTTTATTCTTCTAAACTATGCAATGGATTTTTATGCGGTCTTCGCCATCATTGATAGAATTCGTTTTGGAAGGTTTATGTGTGTAACACATTAATATTTAACTTACATATAATATACACTGACTCGTTGATCTAGTGATTGCAAGTGCTAGTGCTGAGCATGAGGTCTCACTCTCAGGACAGTGCAAAGTGTTATTAAATAGGAGTGGGTTGCTACATCATAATACACACATCAAAAGTGTCTAGGGATCAACATATATTTTTGCAATAACTTTTCTCCTGATTGATATTAATTAAAATTTTCTTTAAGGATTCATCAAATAAAGTGTTTTCGTTTGTCACAGTAACGATAAACCAAGTCACCTTTGCATTAATAAAGAAATTTGCCATTTTCCTAATAAAGGGATTTTTGACATTTGAACCACTAACACAAAAGTTCGAAAAAAAGACTGAAATAACAGTTTTCTTTAAAATTTTATTGGGTAACTTAAACAATTAATAATCCGTGTTTCTACCGCGAACACTAACAACACAAGAACATCGGTTTGGCATACTCAAAATGAGTTCATCCAAATCACGCTGTGGAATGGCCGCCCATGTTCGTTGCAACAACAAAAAAAGGCCTTCTTGCGACTGGATACCCTCCATATTCGGCAGAGCTCTTCTCTGTAGCATATCCCATGCATGCTCAATCGGGTTCAAGTCTGGCGACTGAGCAGGCCAGGGCAGGACATTGATGTTAGCTGCGGCGAGAGTCTGTCTTACAACTCTTGCGGTGTGCGGTCGTGCATTATCATGCATTAACTGAAATAAGGGACCGATTTGCACGAGGAACGATGACGTCTGATACAATCGTCTCAGCATAAATTTGAGCGTTGAGGTTGCCTCTGATCCAAATCAACTCAGTTCTTCCGCCGATCCAAATACCCGCCCATACCATGATGGTTCCACCACTATAAGGATGGACTTCCTGGCAGGATTTTAATCGCTGTTGGCGTCCAGGGGTTCTCCAGTGTCGTATACGTCTTGTATCCGGTCTCATACCAAAACGAGACTCATCAGAAAAGCACACGAAACGCCATTGTTCTTCTGCCCAATTTCTGTGTTCAAGAGCCCATTGATATCGAATCCTACGATTGTGCATTGCTATAGGTGGTACCCGTAGCGGTCTTCGGGAATGAAGGTTCACTTCATGCAAGCGGTTTCTGACTGTTTGGTCGCTAATTAAGTTCCCTGAAGAGTGATGAAGCCTCACGGCTAACATCATGGCGGTTATTGTTGGAGCTCTTCGAGTTAAGATTTGAATGTATCGGTCTTGTCTCCGTGTGGTGCAGCGATACCGTCCTCCATGGCGCTCAGCCACGGTACCAGTGCTTCGGTAACGTGTCCAAAGTCGACTGATAACACTCTGACTTGTATTCAGAGCTAAAGCCACAGTACGTTGCCGGGAACCAGCTTCTATCATTCCCACGGCTCTGAGCATTTCTTCCCTGCTTAAATGACGTCGCCGCTCCATAATAACGTTGGTTTTAATCAGTAGTAGGGAAACAGTAGCACTAATAATGTCTTCAATGCGTTGTATGTTTTTATAGGGAAAATATTGACAGCTGATTTTCATCTTTTACTCGAATTTGATTCACAGTTCATGATTCAAATTATGAAATGCACCAAAAAGGATCCATATAAATTTATAAAATCATAAATTTATTACAAAGCCACATCTCAATCTCAAGAAATCCGCATAAAAATGCTTGATCCCTAGACACTTTTGATGTGTGTATAATCATACTTGTTTTGAACAACAGCATGACACCTTTCCATAGTGATTTTAACAGTTGTTTTCTTTTTCAGGACGTAGATTTGACCCGCTCCAATTGGGTCAGGACGCTTCGCGGAGACCATGTATGTGTTATCTATTTATTTTATAGATTGGTGAGTTACAATGTTACCAAAAAATAATTATTATTTCAGATTATCGTGTGACGCCTGCTGCTCCAGATTGGGTGATCCAGCTGGAGGAGAGGAGCCTAGTGACTCACCAGGGCATTGCTGCGTCCCTGCAGGAGCTAAATGCGACCCTCCACGGCATGCGCGTGGCGATGGAGTCCGTTGCACAGAGCCTGCAGGGAATTTCTAGGCATCTAGATTCGTAGCTCTGCCCCTAAACTTTTATTATTAACTAATTAGAGAAAACCGACAGATTTTTGAAATGGGGCAGTAAACTCGAGCAAAAATTTAAAACTATTAAGTTCTGTAAACAAAACTTAATAAGTACCTAAATAAAATAGAGGGTGCGGTAGGTCACTTTTTTTTTGTCGACTATTCTGCCAGTGTCGCGTATAGGTTACTACCGATACTACTGGTACTAGCGATAGGTTGCAATGCTGGATTATATTCACATAGCTGTAACTCGAAGTCACAAATGATAAACTAGGACCATTGAAGTAAAATAAATAAACAGTTAATTGCTTTTTACATTATTAAACTATACTCCATTTTTACTCAAGATTAGACATTTAAATAAACCTTTTTTACAGTCTGTTCAACCGATTTTAAATTCTATTGCGTTGTTGGCATGACATATGGCAGCTGCAGTAAACAGTTGGTATTGTAACCACTTTATTGCTTTTAATATGCTCCATGAATGGAGACCAGTCGTCGGTGCCACCACTACAGCCGTCCTCGGCATCCACTTTAGCAGTAGTAGTCACCCGCAGCACGGCGTCCTTTGCCAAACTAGAAGGTAGCTGTAATTATGCGACTTGGAGCTTCGCGATGGAAATGTATCTTATTGACAACGAACTTTCTGAAGTTGCATTCACGCAATCCCATTGCAAACTTCAGAAAATATTGGGAACATTTCTCAGAAAGATGCGAAGGCCAGAGCCAAAATGTACCTGAGTTTCAGTGAAAATCTTTATCCCGTAGTTATGACAGCCACAACTTCAAATGAAACATGGAAACATTTGCGAGATGCTTACGCGGATAGCAGCCTGGGGAGACGCTTAAAACTTATGAAGAAACTACTAACCACCAAGCTTGAAAATTACTCAAACGTGGAAGCCTATGTGAATGACATACGCCATGTGCAACAGCAGCTGATTGCCATCCAAGCTGGCCTGGACGATGAACTTGTTGGCGTCATTATGTTAGCAAGTCTCAGCGATAGCTACAGCCCCATGGTGATGGCAATAGAGCACTCCGGCACTCGGATAACCACAGACTCGATTGCATCTATTCTACTCAAGGAGGAACTTCGAGATACATCTACTACATCAAGTTCTTTGTTATCGAATGTAAATCGTGTTTCTTTGTGTGAATCTAATACGGTGTCGTGTACATATTGCAAAAAGTTAGGCTAATATAACTCCTTTACATAAATCAGGGTCCAAACAAGAGGTCGAAAATTATCGCCCCATATCTATTTTGTCTGCTTTGTCGAAGCTTTTTGAAAGGCTCGTTTATCAGAAAATACATAAGATAATTTACAGAATTATAATAGAACAACAACATGGATTTGTTAAAAGTAAATCTACAACTACTAATCTATTAATATTTACCGACTTTCTCTTTACCAATGTGGATCAACAAGTACAAGTAGACGCAGTTTACACAGATATAAAGGGTTGTTATCTCAGGATTCCACTCGGCGACTACTGTCGTAACATCTGGCGTACCGCAGGGCTCAATTTTAGGGTCTCTTTTATTCATTTTGTTCATAAATGATATTGGAAACCGCTATTAATTGTTTCGACACTCAAAATTTTTGCTCTATGCTAACGACCTAAAAATCTTTAAAGCTGTAAGAAAACCTGCAGATTGCTGTCAGTTACAAGAAGACTTAAATCGATTCTCTGAATACTGCGTTCAAAACAAACTTTACCTTAGTATCTCTAAATGTTTAACGATATCATTCACAAAAAATAAAAACTTTTTAAATCATAATTATAATCTAAACAATGTAACTCTATTGAAAGATCCATCCGTGCGAGACCTAGGGCACTGCTAGATAACAAACTTCACCTTGATCAACATATTGATAACATCACCAAAAAGGCTTATCGTATGTACGGGTTCGTTATGAGATCAGCTACTGAATTTAAACACGCAAGCACTTATTCTCAACTCTATAAAGCACTAGTTAGATCTCAACTCGAATATGCAGTGGTAGTGTGGAACCCTTTTTATAATAAATTTGTTGAGATGCTAGAAAAAGTGCAGCGCAAATTCCTCAGATCGATGCAGTTATAGGTGCTCCCACAATTTCCCAAACTATAAAAATCTACTTAATAAATACAAATCTAATGAGCCTGAAGTCTAGACGTTTATATCTGGAAATTATGTTTCTTTTCGACGTATGCTATAACAGGTATAACTGCTCTGAGATTACTAATAAAATATGCTACTGTGTCCCAAGAATTGTTATTAGACGAGAGGTGCGCGCACGTCCTCTTTTTGCTGTGTCCCATTGCCGCACCAATGCTGGTCTGCGGGTGCCTCTACGTCGCTTGTGCAAAAACTATAATAATTTTTGTTCAGAAACTACAGAATTAGATTTATTCTCAGTGTCAGCAAATAGATTTCGTTCTGCTTTGTTAAAGAAACTTAAGGATTCCGATGTATAGTTATTTGAACAGTCTTGTAGTCTTACTCGCATTGATTGTTCATTAGTAAAGTTATATGAATTGTATATGCTGAGGATAACGGTGTGAATTTCACATTTATATAATATCTTTGTTTATATTATTTGCGCAGATATAATGTGTTACTATTTGTTTGTCCCAAATAAATAAATTAATGAATGGGAGAAAATAAAGCCAGTAACTGCCTATCACACACGCAATGACAAAAACAAACCAAGTGTGAAGAATCATAAGACCTTTAATTTACCTAAAAATATATGAACTTATATAATGGCTGAAATACTATGGAAGAAACTAAACGAGAATGCACCTGCGTATTCAAACACAGTTCAGCAACACAGGATTCTTATTTTAATTTTCATGAACATTGCAAGCAATGTGCAGCAAAAATAAGCGGGCATTCTACAGTAGTGTCTAAAACCTGTTCTACATTGGAATGTAAAATACATGAAGGAAACTTGAGCATTGTACACGATCCTTAAGTTAAAAATAAAATAAACAGATTAAAAAAAGAACAGCTTTCTGATAGATTGGAAAAAGAGCATGCGGTTGTATTACGACACAAATTGATCAATAAAATGATGAACGAAGACGATGAATTTGAACCACAGATTATACCATACTTAAAATCTTTGCAAAATGCCAGGTACAAGTTTAAAACAAGCATATATTTTCACACAGACGTTATTCTTTCTCTGTGGACAATGGCGAATACTGCTTTGTACAAAAACGTTATCCGTATGATTTCTGTTTTACCCTTTACCATTTACTATTGGTCCGAACTTCAGGAAAGATATTATAGATACCTTGCCGATACAAAGAAAACAATAAAATTAACGGTACACCTCTGCAACCAAAGGCGCATCGAACTAAATGTATTAAACCACTTTTGCTATCCGTGCATATAAAAATGTTTTGGTTCACAGAATGTTTCGCATTGTCCCATTGTGTTATCATTAAACACTACAAAACCGATCACAAAGGACGATCTCTGATATCTTCTAAGATATTTATTTTAATGATATGCTGTAAGGGGAAATTTTGATCTCCATGAAACGCACAACGTATTTAATGTATTTAATTGGATAAGGAATAATACTGTATTGTTTAAAATAAGTTGGTAAATAACCCATATTTTTTTTGTAATAAGTAAAAGATAAAAATGGTTACTGTGGGTTATCCTTAGGAGATAAACATATATCACGCGGACTTTTTTTATCGATATTTTCAAGATATACAATTCCGTAGCAAATTAATTTGATTTATCTCGTAAGGTTTAGCCAGCATTTGCAATGTAAGCGCACAAAAATATGGTTGTTACGACATCACATTACAAATCTTTGAATTTCTCGCCTTTTCTCTACTATAATATGCATGTATTATTCACTAATACCTTCCTTTTGAATCACTCTATCTATTAAAAGAAACCGCATCAAAATCCGTTGCGTAGTTTTAAAGATCTAACCGTACATAGGGACAGACAGACATAGCGATGGGCCGAGTCGACTTTTTGGTAACTCGGGTAACTCGAGTTGACTCGCTTATCAACTCGGGTTGCAACTCGAGTTGACTCGACTCAGTCTGCCGCGTCGTCCGCCCGAGTCAGTAAATGCTCAACTCGGTGCATCGTTCCGCGGGTTGCTAGTTTGCTACGTTCACGGTTCGCCGGTCCGGCGGGTAGAGTGGCGTCGAGTCAATGGTAGTAAAATAAAATAATAGGTTTATTTTTAAAGTGGTTCACTAAAGTAGTGGTATTTCCACTATATTTATACTGACAGGAGCATAACTTGCAAACTACTTTGGTATCGTTATCTGTTTTCGAAAAAAACTCCCACGCAACACTTTTTTTACTTACAGGAGCCATTCTAAACTTATTAAGTAAAGTTAACAAAACAAACAACACTTAAACTAATAAAACTGCAACAAAAGAATAAACAACGAACGAAGTAACAATAACAAAAACTGGCCAAGTGCGTGTCGGACTCGCACACGAAGGGTTCCGTACCACAAGGCAAAAACGCCGAAAAAAACATGTTTGTTGTATGGTAGCCCCCCTTAAATATTTATTTTATTTTAATTTTATTATTTATTATTAAAGTTAACATACAATTGAGTATTTTGTGAATATTTCAAGTGCCTACCTGTTGCCATTTTTGATATCGAGCAAAAAAGAGCAAAAAAATCACGTTTGTTGTATGGGAGCCCCCCTTAAATATTTATTTTATTTTGTTTTTAGTATTTGTTGTTATAGCGGCAACAGAAATACATCATCTGTGAAAAGAATCATGTCCATTCTTGACCTGAAAATTTTCGAACGCGTCTAGTGATGTAAAATATCTTAAAAAATTGCATTTTTTTTGCTTATTTCGTATCACTTAATTGAATTTTCAAATGAAGCCAGGAAAAAACACAATTTATATTATGTTTATCATTCTCAAAATACTTTTGGAAACGGAACGTGTTTTACACACGTTCCATTTTAAGTGTACAGTTGACAGGTTACGCGTAAAACGGACTTCTTTAGCCGCAACGAATGACAGGCTGCCGCTGTGACAGTGTGACAGCTGTCATTTGTTTGACGTTTTGCAGTCGTTCGTTTCATAATGTACTGTGCGATTTTGGATTTTCTGATCCCTTACAACTTTTGCATTTTCCATGGACTTCGATACCTACCACTTACGATTACTTTGGCCTGTGTTATACGGATACCGATTTAGTGCTTTTGATTGGGATCTAAGTTATCGTTCTCTTGTTGGAAAGTGTTAAGGAGCCTTCTACGAGATTGCTTTGTATAAAGTGCAACAAAGTGTTAATACGCTTCGGCGTTATCGGGCGCTTCAGCTTGATAGCAGAGTCATCTCGCTAATTAGCACTTGGATATCTCCAGTAATAGTAAGTATAATAACTTTCAAGTACCCCTAACGATTTAGTATCCAGTCAACGGAGGCTAGCATATTGTTTTATAAAAAAGAATTGATATTTTGAAGTGGTAAAGTATATTTTTTCAAGTTTCACGAAAAATTATAACGGGTTGTACTAGTACTACCTACTAGAAATAGGTGACGCCCCTAAGACGACCCACTGACCGAATGTGTTAGTTACATCTAGATTTTCCCCATGTTTTAGCTAAAGTGGTTCTTTTAGACAGCTGTTTAAAACAAAACATGTAAAAATACAAATTAAATATACATACTTATTTCCATTGTAGGCTTTAAAATCTCATAATGTACGAAGACACTGAATATCTAATGACCCTTTGTGTATAACCCTGTCTACCACACAAACACACTTTCCTCACTTACTTCACCACTACATCATTCACACACAGACCTCTATTTCACCACTCATATTAACACACATACCCACATCCATACCTCATATCTTCAAACTCACCAACAAACCCTAGCACTCTGTAATGGTACTAAGACGAATTATTTAATTAATTAATTGTGAATGTGATAGTGATTTAGTAGTCCTCAGATAAAAATTAAAATGTCAATAGCTGAAAACTATCCCCTGAGATACAGGTTCCTGCGTAGTTTAGGGGCAAGGGTCAATACTATGTGCACCTTATTATGATCACCACAAAATGTTGAAGTACCTACTTGTCATGTACCTACCTATTTGTATAATTGTAACTTTTAACGGTGAGAAATAATCAATTTTTTTTTTTTTTTTCAGATAACGGAAGAAGATTACATTTGTGAAGCGTGCTTTGATGTATCCATGCAGACTATTAATGCTCAGATTCATGGAAAAAATTAGTGTGATCCATCTGTTGGTTCATCTCGACGTGGTCATGCTCAAGTATGCCCCGTTTGTGTTCGATCATTGTTCATTCGCCAAAGTGACCACATTCTCAAAGAAAACCCATCAAGCCTCACAATAAGGATGATCAGCTTAATGCATGATCATAGGCATGAAACCAACATTGTGACTCCAGTGGCATTTTTAGATGAAGTGGTTGTACGAGAAGATATTGAATAAATTATAATAAATCAAATCCTGTTTTGTATTTAATTTCCCTGTCCTCGCCAAAAACATGTAGGTGCAGCTCTTTTCGTTATCTATTTATGTCGCCTGTCAGACCGACTCCTGGAGTCTGGTCCGCTTCGAAATTAAATAAAAAACAGGATTTGATTATGGAAATCAAATCCTGTTTTTTATTTAATTTCCCTGTCCTCGCCAAAAACATGTAGGTGTGCAGCTCTTTTCGTTATCTATTTATGTCGCCTGTCAGGCCGACACCTGGAGTCTGGTCCGCTTCGAAATTAAATAAAAAACAGGATTTGATTATGGAAATCAAATCCTGTTTTTTATTTAATTTCCCTGTCCTCGCCAAAAACATGTAGGTGTGCAGCTCTTTTCGTTATCTATTTATGTCGCCTGTCAGGCCGACTCCTGGAGTCTGGTCCGCTTCGACGGCGACGACAGATTTTGACCGATACCTACTTCAATGAACTGTAAGTAGGTACCTAAATTGCTCAAACTTGCACAAAGTGTAGTAAACAAGGATAGCATAACATCACACGAAGTCTTTATAACTCAGCATGGGCGGGTTATTACGAGAATAATAACTACTGTGTGCGACCGCGCTCCAATTTGATGATGATGATTATTCGATGATATTACATTGAAGAGGGATTTATTTCTCAGTGGTTGTAACTCTCAGCGATTAAGAAACAATTTGATTTTAATTATCGTACAGTTTTTGAGGTTATAACAGCTGTCAAACCTTATCTGACAGCTGCTATAACCTCAAAATCTTATTTACTTAATAAAATTTTTTCCTGGCCTCTAAATGAAATGATAATAAATTATTGTGTTATTATGAACAATAATTGTTTTTATACAACACTAGTTGTAGGTAGACGCGACCTGTAAAACAAATCAAGTGACAGGTCAATCAATGTATGGAAAGTGGGCATGATTCTTTCAACTGTCTAGCTATCGCGGATCTTGAGATACAGCCTGGTGACAGACAGACGGACAGACGGACAGACGGACAGACAGCGAAGTCTTAGTAATAGGGTCCCGTTTTTACCCTTTGGGTACGGAACCCTAAAAAGTAAACAAAACAAATAAGCGAGTAGGCTTTCTATGTCAAAACTCTCTCATCAGTTCTGTCTGAATAACCGTCTGATAAGAAACCAACAGCGAGAACTATCTCTTTCACTCGCGGCTCGGACGTTCGGTCGTCGGGGTGATTCGGGCTCGCTCGGAGTCGTTCGGGCCTCGCGACTCGCGGGCTAGGCGACTAGCCACGGGCCGCCAGCTCACCGCACCGCCAGCCGGCCAGCCGCGCGCGCTCTCCGGGTCAACTCGGTTTGCAGATATTTTGACTCGGGCTGACTCGCTTACGGTCTGACCCGAGTTACTCGAGTTAGATAACTCGAGTCGCCCATCGCTAGACAGACAGCGGGAAGCGACTTTGTTATGTAGTGATGCATGCATTATATCAAAAAGATACTGGCTGAAAATAAAAATCGGCTGAATAAAACCGACTCGGTAAAAAAAAAACAACATTATGTACCATTGTAAAACTTTGATACTTCATAATTAGCAGGAAGATAAGTCGAAAAAGCGCGGGAAACTTCGGACTTGGTGGACGCGGTTTTTTTATAAAAGATTTTTAAATATTGTTTATAAGATCAGTAGTCGTAGTTTTAGTGCTCTATTTTCTTTCTCATTTCATTTTAGTTTCTTTTATTTTCTTCGGTAGGGGTAAGTTTTTTAGTGGTAAGATGAACGACCCGCCTGACCCGGGGGACATTGTGCCCCCGGCAGGCAATTTCGTCACCATTGCATCAAATGAATCGGGCATGGATACCGATGGGTCATCGTCGGCCCGTGTTGTAAAAAGAAGCCGCGTGCATGTGTGCAAGCACTGTAATAAACGCCGTCGTACCCGCAAAAACCACGGTTCCGAGTTTTCGGGTTGTGGTTGTACGGACTCTATACTAATGACTACATCGGAGCCTAACTGTTCTGATATGCCTATTAACATCAAACCCGATATTCCTGCTCCGTCCTTAGATGTTCCCACTCAGATTGGAAGAAAAACCTATGAAAAAACGGACATTTCACCATATGTTATCCATGATCAAAAAAATATAATTTCACCCGATGATGGGACAACACTGCACCCAATCACATTTGGCAAGTTCCTAAAACACAACGCCTTCCAGAATATAATTAACGGTAGCGTCAAAAAAAACGGCCGCAATAAAATATCTCTATCTTTTTCAAATTTCCTGGACGCAAATTCCTTTATTACAAACAATAGTCTCATAACACATAATTACAAAGCTTTTATACCTACTTTTAATGTTACTAGAATGGGTTTAGTGCGTGGTGTTCCTGCGGAATGGTCTCCGGAGGAAGTTATTGATAATATAACAGTACCAATTGGTTGCGGTCCAATTTTGAAAGTCAGACGCCTTAATTTTAAAACCGTTGTTGATGGTACAACCATTTGGAAACCTTCCCAATCCATAGTTGTTACATTTGATGGACAGGTTCTACCGAAAAGAATTTTTATGTGCTATAATGCATTACCTGTAGATTTATATATTTTCCCTACTGTACAATGTTTCAATTGCTGTCGTTTTGGTCACACTAAAATTCAGTGCAGGTCCAAACCTCGTATTATAAATGTGGCCATGGCCACACTGGAGAAAGTTGTGAAAGAGAAGAAGAAAGTGCATCTTGCTGCCTTTGCTCTGGTTTTCACTATGCTACTAATAAGTCATGCCCAGAATTTTCTAGACAAAAATTAATTAAAACATACATGGCACAAAGTTCAGTATCTTATGCTGAAGCGGCAAAAGTCTATCCCCCAGTAACAAAATCATATGCTGATGCACTTTTATCTTCTCCTTCCAAAATTTTTGCAGATACTCCATCAATCTCTTCATCTAATAGAATGCCTGCTTCAAGTAGCTATAAAAAGACTGTCTTTCTCAAACCACGCTCCCCTCCCAAATCTGTACAAGGTTATAATAAAGAGGTTCACAATGCCATTATCAAAGATTTTGACTTTCCCCAACCATCCAATGGTTGTGCTTTTTCTAATAATAATAACGAAAAAAAAGATACAAATTTTTCCATAAACGATTTTCTTTCTGCGTTACACAATCTTCTATCTCAGTTCAACATTTCACCGTCCAACGTTGCCCCTTCTTTCAAAGTATCTCAATCCATTCATGATGGACAACACATCCAAAATAATCCAGTGGAACTGCTGCAGTCTAGTAAACAAAAAGAGTGATGTTATTTATCTTTTAAACAAATATGAGCCATTTGCCTTTGCCTTATCAGAGACTTGGCTCAAATCTAATCATATTTTTAAAATTAATGGTTATTTAACCATTAGAGAGGATAGATCTGATGGGTATGGTGGAGTAGCTATACTTATCAAGAATTCTATCCCTTTCTCTGTCATTTCCTTACCTCCTCACAGTGAGGAAATTTCAATTGTAGCTATTAAAGTGCATCATACTTGTCTTGTTTCTATTTACATTCCTCACCCTTCTTCTTCTGTTCTTCAAGAGATTCAAAATCTCTTTTCTTGTCTTCCAAAGCCATTCTTAATATTGGGGGACTTTAATTGCCATCATCAATCATGGGGCTGTTCAACTTCTAATTGTTATGGTGATGAATTACTAGATATAATAGACTTACATAACTTATGCATCTTGAACTCAGGTGCTGCCACACGCCGTTCAGATCCCAATCAGAACCAAAGCGCAATCGACCTTTCTATCTGTTCTCCAAACTTAGCATCTTCATTAACATGGCATACTTTAACCTCTACTTATGGAAGTGATCATTTTCCAATAGTTATTTCTTATCCTCTTTCCAAACCACATGCTCCATTAAGGAGATCAACCTTAAAACATAAACTTCCCAATAGAAATAATAATGACTGGGACAAATTTAGAAATATTGTTGACACAAAGCTTTGCTCCTTGCCCGTTATTTCTGATGACAATGAAAATAGTTGTGCTGAAGCTTTAGCTCTCTTATTAATCGCAGCGGCAGATGAAGTTTTTCCTGTAAAAAATAACAATATTAGTACAATTCCCTCCCCTCCGTGGTGGGATTCTGAGTGCACAGAACTGATTAACAAACGTAAAGAGGCAGAATATAACTATACCCTTGATATGTCTGATATTAATTTTGAAATCGTTAATAAATGAAACTTATAAACTTTTTAAGAAGAAAAAATTTGAATCTTGGCGTAACTTTTGCTCATCAATTTCACCGAACACTCACCCTACTATTGTCTGGCGCAATATCCGTAGATTTAGGTCCATTTATAACAACCCTTCTCCTATTCCGGATTCTTTAGCCAATGAATTTTTAGATAAACTAGCTCCTCCTTTTGTCCCTGAGCTGTCTCTCGCATCCACTATCCATGATACTCATACGACTCTTGATCTTCCATTCGCTCTCACTGAATTAAAGGGTGTTATTCATAAAACTAAGGATTCTGCACCAGGTATTGATGGCATTCCGTATTCATTTTTTGCTAATTTAAATGACGACGTCCTCAGCTATTATTTAAAACTTATTAATTGTATTATGAATACAGGAAACATCTCTGTTGAATGGAAACGTCAAAGGGTGTTGCCATTCCTTAAACCAAATAAAATTCCATCTGAAGCTTCGGAAGCTTCAGATGGAATTTTATTTGGTTTAACTATGGGACGGTATGAGGAAGCTTAGCTTCCTCATACCGTCCCATAGTTTTGTCTTCAATTCTGATGAAATTAGCGGAACACTTAATTAAAAATCGCCTAGAATGGTATGTTGAAAGTAAGGGTTTTTTGGCAGAATCACAATATGGCTTTAGAAAAGGTAAAAGTACAACTGACTGTTTAAGTATTTTAACATCCGATATTCGGTTATCATTCTCTAATAACCAATCCACCGTTGCAGTTTTCCTTGATATAAATGCAGCTTATGATAATGTTGTATTATCCGTTTTACAAAATAAATTAAAAGCCTTACAAGTCCCATTGAATTTATCAAATTTCGTTATTAATATCCTCTGAACGCGCTGAATGCTGAACGACTGAACGCTCTGTTAATATGTTAATAGGAGAACATGAGGTATCTCGTCTTGTATGGAGAGGTCTCCCACAGGGTTCTGTGCTCAGTCCCATTCTTTATAATATTTATACGTTTGATTTAGACTCGTCCTTAACTAACAATGTTAAGGTTCTTCAATATGCTGATGATTTATTATTATATTCTTCAAGCCAATCTATTGATCAAGCTAGCTATGCTATTAATACTGCTTTATCTTCTTTGGAGTCATGGTTACATCTAAACGGTTTGGATTTATCCACGTCTAAAAGCGCAGCTGTTTTATTCACCCGGAAGAGAAATATTCCTTTAGTAAATCTCTTTTATAAGGAAGTACCTATTCCAGTGAAAGAAAAATTCAGATATCTAGGTATAATACTTGACTGTAAATTAAGTAGTGTTCCTCATTGTGATTATATTGTTAACATATGTGAAAATCACCTAAACATGCTTAGGTGCCTCTCTGGCGTGTGGTGGGGTGCACATCCCTTTTCTTTGAAACTCGTTTACAATGCAATCATCAGAAGCACTCTGGATTATGGAACGTTCGTTCTGGAACCAGGTAGTGTTATGGCTTTTAAAAAGTTGGATCGCATCCAGTCTAAGGCTTTACGCATTATTTCGGGTGCCATGAAGTCTAGTCCCATTAATGCACTACATGTTGAATGTGGGGAAGCTCCTTTATATCTTAGAAGACAATTCCTATCTGACAAATATTTGTTCCGGATTCTTCAGATCTCAACTCATCCTCTCATTCCTAAACTGGACTCATTAGTGTTTCAGATTGAATCTTCAGATTACTGGTCCCATAAACGTGCTCCTTGTTTAGTTGTAAGCTACAAAAAATTCCTTTCACTTTCTTCTCCTATTCACCGTTCCAATAAACTTCCTATATTCCAGTAGTTATGAGAGTTTACAATTCAGTCCCATCATAAAATATAACTGTGTAAGTAAATCAGATCCCGATTGCAAATCAAGTTTTAATAATTTTCTGGCTGAACACTTAGAGTACCATCATATATTTACGGATGCTGCGAAGCATTCTCCGACGGGTTGTGTTGGGATAGGTACTTACCATTCGCAATACAACATCGTACAAAAAATAAAACTACCTCCTGAGACTTCTGTTTTTACGGGGGAAAGTTTCGGAATTTTAAAAGCCATTGAATATATTCGTGTTTTAAAACTTCAAAATACTATAATTTTTACTGTGTCTCAAAGTGCTCTTCTAGCCATCAATAAATCCCCTTTTGAACACAAATCACAGTTTTCTATAATTTATTTAATAAGAGAATTTGCGTTTAGAACCATCTCTGAGGGTTATACACTGCAATTTGTGTGGATTCCAGCCCATGCTGGAATCCATGGGAATGAAGTGGCTGATACACTTGCCGGTGATGCGGTGCAATGTGGGGACCTAGTCCCATATATAAATTTTTGCTATGACCTCATGACGTTACCAAAGACTTTTCTTGGAGACACCTGGAAGGTAGCTTGGGATATCGGAAGCAAATCGAAGGGTCGTTATTTTTCTCTTATTCAACCCGACGTTCCGGAAAAACCGTGGTTTGGCAGGGCAAAGTTTGGCAAGATGGAGACCTCCATCCTAATACGGATGAGACTGGGTCATGTCTGCACTCCAGCCCATCTTGCCAAACTTCATATCATCGATGACCCCATCTGCCTGTGTGGCACAGACGTAGGCGACTTAAATCACATTTTTTTCTCCTGTCCCTTATATGACCGTTCATCCTTTCTTAGTTACCTCTTGTCCTTCAATACTCCTTTTCCTACCTCAATACTTTCTTTACTTTGTACAAATAGCTTTTCTGTATATAAATGTATAGTCTCATTCATTACTTTAAATAATATTAAGTTATAATGTTTCATCATTGTATTTAGCTCATTTTTATATCCGTTATAAATACTGATCCTATAGTTATTATCCCTATATCCCGTTATAACTAATTCGAATAATAATATTTTTGTTTCCCTACCTTTATTTCCTTTGTAATAAAAAACATAACATGACATTGGCTAAATGCACAAACCGTGCGAAGCCAAAAAAAAAAAAAAACAAGAAATTATTTAAAAATGGAAATAGCGATAGCGATATGAATGCAACTCCAGAAAGTATAAAAACAGATGCAAATGAAATTGTTAATAACCTTTTGCCGCAAGTCTCGGCATAAATATTTAAAAGCTTAGGAAAACTTTGTTTTGATTACCTTCGAGTTTTTATTTTGAGTGGGTATATTTTATCACGGTAGGTGGTTGGTAGTTGAAAGAAAAGTAGATTACGCACCTTGCTTAAGTGAGTAATTAATGCACTCGTTAATTTAGTGTCCTCGCCTGCACTCTGGCACCAACATAACTCTCGTGCATTACTTACTCATTTGCGCTCGATGCAACATTTGCGCTCCCACTGGGCGGTCGTGGAACGGGACAGATATTGTTGTGCCGGTGGCTCCTAAAGTGTAGTCCCAAAAGTGACTGTGATTTGGTGGATTTGAACCGGCGACGCCTGCCTCAGCGGTCGGCGGTTGTTCCGTTGCGCCACCGTGCAAGTATCCGTGCGCGCCAAACTACGATACTGTCTGTGAACGGCTTACGTCATCGCCAGTGCTGCTACGGCGACGCTTACCAGTGCTACGAGCTACGCGCTACGATCCTGCTACGAGTCAGCCATCGGCTACGCCGCTACTGCTAGTAATTCAACCGATTATCGACTGTTGTACTGGTATTACTGTATCTCCATAATGTCGAGTATTCCGCGCACTCCGCCCAAAACACCGGCAGTAAGTCTGAGCCACACTCATGCGCATTCAGAGCCTGATATTAACTCCGCTACATCAGTAAATGGATTTGTCACCTCCCGCAGCAAACGTCCGCGTAATGCTGATTCTCCGCAAGACGGTTCTAGCTACCATACTTCCCAAGTTAATGAACAGGACCTTTGCATCTCGAAATCATTAGCGGAACAGACTGCCCTAATTACCAAACTCGTATCTGACGTTGCGGAAATAAAGTCTCAAAACTTGGCCATTCAGGCAACAAACGTCGCAATTCAAAATTTCAACGATGAGAGTATTCAATCCATGAGCTTCCTCAACACGAAGTTTGAAGATATGAAGAATGAGATAGAAAATCTTAAAAAAACTCGAGATGCACAGCAAAGACACATAGAACATCTAGAGAAAAAGATTATTGACCAACAGCTCAAATCTCGCTCATCTGGCGTCGAAATCCGTAATGTGCCTACTGCTGACTCCGAAACCAGTGCCAGTCTCTCAAGTACAGTGATCAAAAGGAGAAACCCAAACTCCTTAGAAACTTGGGCCTGGCGTTACAGGGCTGGAATTTGGCCATAAATTAGAGCATTTAGGAAGGTTTCACGAACCCAATTTTCACGTCTCCCAGCAATGGCCAAATTGGTAAAATCAGACAACAATGTTCACTTTTTAGGTTATTTTAAACAATGATATTTTTGAGACTTTCGTTTCCTACGTAAATCGGGAACGCACATGTGCTGTGCTGCAGCACCTGCCGCCTATCACGATGAGGTTTTAGGTACATAAATAAAAAGCGCTTAGGGGATGACTTCCGATTTATCTGATTGTTCTTGTAGCGGTACTGAAAATCTCAGCAGAAAACTATATTTATTATACAAGGCCCACTTACATCACTACTGGCTTGCATTTGTTAATATTGTACCTAGGGATTTGATGCAATCTCAGATTACAGTAAGTAATCTGAGATTGCAATAATATATTATAATAAAAAAAACACAGGAAATTGTGATGGTTTTATTAATTACTTTCTTCATTAGGATTATCATAATATAATAACACAGTAGGTATCCAGAAATTGTGCAGGAGGCAATTGACTACCTACCCTGGTGCACTGCCTAACCAAGATACCATATTATGCTCATGGTGTGGGTACAGCATCCAACCGTTCTTTTGCTAACGATACAGGTTCGGTTATAGCATCCCTTCCACTTAGAGAGCTGTCGACTAATGTATAAACGAAATACATCCTATTACTAATATGCCTCGACTTTACCTATTCTTCCTCTTAAGTTTGAGTCCGATGTTGACAGCTCTTGCTGTAGATCATGGAAATGCCGGGATGCTCTATTTGCTCGCACCCAACAAGAGTGATAGACAACACTTGAAGCACCCACCTGAAAATAATATATCTACATTAAAGAGAGCCTTTACACCAGAGATGTGTGGTGTGTTATTGCCCACTTTGAAAAAGAATGATCTAAAGAAATCCTGATGTAGGTTAGTAAGCCTGAGTTAGGTTAACCATTATCACACTGTTCTAATTCACTTAAATGTTTTAGCATACCAAATAAAACTTTTGAATGCCCTTGTTATCAAAACTAAACTAAAAAAAAATTTATTAAAAAAGCATGAAAAAAACTATTATATTAACCGTGCGTGGTAGGATCCATCCTCTTATAACTTCGTGTATTCTGTGTTCTTGCACTGTACCAGTAGTCGTAAGTTGATGGCAACGAACTCTTCTCAGAATAGAACGTCCACATTGAATACACACTCGTTGGTGTCCTGTAGGTGTCTGTTCACTCACTTCTGGTAGATTTCCATCAAGAGATACAGCATTGGCATGATTCCAGCAAGCTTGGCAGATTAAAGTCATTTTCATTTACCTGAAGCAAACATTTATCATTTGAATATTAGGTCTAACATTAGCATTTAGCAAAAAACATCTGAGTGGTACATTTGAGTAAACATAAGCGTTTTTATTACATTCCCACTGCTGACCTGAGGAGACCTGTGTCCCTACACAGGTCTCCTCTCTGAGAGGGAATATAATTAACCAATAACCATGCAGGTTCAGTCCGGATTGGTGATGTCACAGTCATGTCTTCGAATATGAAGCATCACATCTGCACATTCTGGTATCATTATATATAGTACAACTATCAACAAACAACTGAACAAATGCGATAACACTATTTAGTTCGACGGCATTAAATTATTACATACATTGTACAAAAATGTTACAATATAGAAATATCGAATACTAACCGTTTGAGGCGCGCGCGACCCATTCCTGTACAATTGAAAGAATCATTTTCATCTTCCAATCTTCGCCTTCCTATTGTATGGCACTGGGCCGTTGCTATTCCGCAATTAATGCACAGGTTCATGATGTCGTGTCAGTCGTCAAAAAGAGCAATAATCAGATCCGGTTTTCCAGCAAAAGTCAGCACAGGTGGCAGGTTATGTAACGGTGTCCATTGTTCAAGCGAGGGTCAGTCAGAATGCAATCAATTTGAATCAATGAAAAAATAAATCTTCAGAAATACAGAAAAACAACACATTGACTTGCGCAAAAATACAACCATGACAATTGACAGACGTTGACATTGACATTTGCCGTTTACTAGTGCAATCCATGGTACAGTCGATTTTATCGATTATTTATTTCTTTTAATGTTTTTTAATGGCGATTACGTTAAATATCAATTAGTTTCCAGATTTAATTGTTTTACATTGATTTTAATACCTAAAAAGTCATTTATACTAAAACAATGGAGTGTTATTTAATTATTTGTATCAGCATCGATTTCCACTAAATCGATCATATTCTTAGGGTACGCTCTTGTTGTGGACTGTATTTGTTTGCCGTACACGTAGACGTGGGTGATGAAATGAAAGCCTTCGTAGAGTATCTTCCTTTATTCTCTTGAGAACTGGTTTCCGATTCAGAGCTGGATCTGGACTGGACTGCCGCTTCAGAAATTTGCCCCGTCTTTTATAGACGCCTCTGACCAATCAAAACGCGTACATTTTGCACACGGCACCAATCTGATTTTTGTCGACCAATCAGAGCGCGTCCTTTTTAACCAATCAGAGCGCGTCAGGTGTGCACACGTCACTAGTGCGGTTTCGTGGAGGCAATTTTCTGAAGTTAAGCCCTTACAATGCTGCTCTTATTTTCCTAGCATAGCTAATTACTTATTCTAGCCTATTTACAAAAAATTGGTATAAAAACCCTTACTCTAGACCCTAAAATTATCAAAAATCGGTGACGGTCCTCCTTACGGTAACGTTTGGCACCACTTAACCTAATCGCACCAGTGGCGCCACTAAGCGTAAAGAGCGCGAATCATCCGTCTTACACTATCTTAAAAATTTCACTGTAATGTCCCAGTCTTAATCACAACTATGTACATTTTCGCATAACACGATCGGCGTCCGTTACAGCTCTCCCCCCGGCGCAGCTCGCGTAGCCTCCTTCTCCTTTGTCAGGACGACGAGCTTGTTCACGGGGCGCCGAAAGGTGCCGGTTCTGGTGCGCACTTCGACGATTCTGATGCCGCCGTCCGGACCGCGATGCGTGCGCTCGACGACTCCCATCGGCCAGGTGTTCCGGGGCAGTGTACTGTCAACCACTAGGACTACGTCGCCAACCTCCATTGGTCGCACGTTGTTCTGCGGCTCGCCGCGAGGTACCAGGGTCGGGAGGTACTCGCGTAGCCATCGTTGCCAGAAGTGGTCGGCGAGTGCCTGACTAGCTCGCCAGGTTCTTCTATCGGCCTCGTCGCAGGGTCCCGTCGTTGGCATTCCGTCTGATGACCCCAACAAGAAGTGGTTTGGGGTCAAGGCCTCGGGGTCGTTGGGGTTTACACTGACGTGGGTCAGCGGTCTCGCGTTGATGCAGAACTCGGCTTCAGTGAGTAGAGTTCTCAGGACTTCTTCTGTCGGTGCCTTCTCTCGTAGGGTGATGCTCAGTGCCGTCTTCACGGAGCGCACCATTCGCTCCCACGCGCCGCCTTGATTGGGCGCGCCAGGGGGTATGAAGCGCCACTCCATTCGGTGCAGTAACCCTTCGTCCCGTAATGCAGGCATCCACTCGGTGTAGGCGTTGCGAAGTTCTTGGTCGGCCCCTCGGAAGTTAGTCGCGTTGTCGGAGTACATAATTCTTGGCCAGCCCCTGCGCGCAGCCATTCGCCTCAGTGCCATGATTGCTGAATCGGTGGAGAGTGACGTGACGAGCTCGATGTGCACGGCGCGGGAGGTAAGGCACGTAAAGAGTGCGCCCCACCTCTTCTCTCGACGACGCCCCACCTTGACCATCATTGGCCCGAAGTAGTCCACCCCGCAGTTGGTGAACGGGCGATGGAAGGGGTCCAGGCGGGCGCGTGGCAGGTCTCCCGTAGCTGGAGGCTGCGGCGTTGCTCGCCGCCTCTTGCAGAAGGCGCAGTTCTTCTCTACAGCGCGTACCGTGGGTCGTAAGTGGATAACCCAGTACCGCTGTCGTATGTCGTTTGTCACACGTTCTCTATTGGCGTGACCCGCAGCGCAGTGTTCTCGCAACACGAGAAGTTTGGTCAGTTGATGGCGGCCATCCAGGATGATCGGCCGCTTTGTTTCGGCTGGTGCGGAAGAGGCCTCGATCCGGCCCCGCACCTTCAGGATATCGTCTTCCAGCACTGGATCCAGCCGGTACAGCCGACTCGTCTTCGTCAGTGGACGAGCGGACCGTATTTTCTTTAACTCTTCTCCGAAGCTATCTTCTTGAGCTTGCCGTATTAGTTCGGCCTCGGCGCGCTGGATGTGGCGATGCTCCATTGCGGCTGCTCTTCGTCTGCAGATGTCGGTGAAGGCGATTGCTCGAGCGGTAGCCCTCACTAAGACTTCGTATTTCGAGAAGCGGGCTGGGTTCGGTAGCCAGCTGTCTCGTTCTGTCTTCTCACTGATGTGGAGGACCTCTTCATCCTCTGGCTCGTTTGTCGCCGCCGTGGGCCACTGTTCTTCTGGCATGTACAGGAAATCCGGTCCCTGGAACCATCGGTCCTCTGTACTGATGGGTGTGTCGATGAGTCGCGTGGCGTCGTCGGCTACGTTGCAAGCGGTGGGTAGCCAACGCCATTCTTCTTTCTTCGTCAGCTCCGCGATCTCTCCCAGCCGGTGTGCGACGAATGGTGTGTACCGTCGCATATCGTGGTGAATCCAATGCACCACGGTAGATGAATCGGTCCAGTAGGTTGTCTGGCCGATGTCAACTCGATGCTCTCTTCTTATTGCGTCAGCCAATCTTGCTCCAATGACCGCAGCTTGCAGTTCCAAACGTGGTATTGTTTGGACTCGACGAGGCGCTACCTTGGCCTTGGCGGCTACCAACACGACGTTCAGGCTCCCGTCGACGTACTTCACTCTCCAGTAGGCTACGGTCGCATAGGCTTGTTCACTGGCGTCGCACAGGATGTGTAGCTCGAGGCGCTCGTATTTCTTCGTCAGGTAGCATCTCGGTAATCGGAGTTGAGTGAGCTCGGCGAGTCGGGCGATCCAGGACGCGAACAGCTCGTTTTCATCGTCCGGAATCTGTTCGTCCCACGTTATGTGGAGGCGCCACAAACTCTGCAGTATAATCTTCGCTCGTATGGTGTAATGGCTCAGTAATCCCAGCGGGTCGTAAATGGACATTACGGCGCTGAGGGCTTCGCGCTTGGTCGGCGCGCGGGTCCTTGCTCGTACTTCAGCTGGAACTCGATTCATCGACGTGTTGAATCCCAGCTCGTCTCGTTCCGCGTTCCAATACATCCCCAAGATCTTGTTTTCAGGCTGTTCTCCCCCCAGTTGTGTGGGAGAGGTGGCGTGTAGCTCCGGAGGTACGTCCCGTAGGACCTTCTTGTCGCTGGAGCTCCATCCACGCAGCGTGAATCCCGCGTGTGCGTGTACCCTTCTTGTTTCTTCGACCGCCTTCCATGCTTCTTCCGCGTCTTCGTAGCTGGCTACGAGATCGTCCATATAGTGGCTCTCTTTGATGGCTTCTAATGCGCGTGGATACTCCTGCCCGTATACGTCTGCGTTGTAATTGCGGACATAGTGGGCCATGTACGGGGAGCTCGCTGCGCCGAAGATCATGCTGGTCATCTTGTACTTCTTTGGAGGTTTTTCTCGTTCGTTACCTCTCCACAGGAACTGCTGCGCTGGTTGGTCCTCTGGCCTTATCCTGATCCTCAGGAACATCTCCTGCACGTCTGCTGTAATCGCCACCGCCTTCTCTCGGAATCGGAAGAGGATTCCTGGCAGCGACAGCAGTAGGTCGGGTCCTTCTAGCAGTTCGTCGTTCAAGCACACGCCGTTACTTTTTGCAGCAGCGTCGAATACTAGTCTATATTTTCCGGGTTTATTCGGGTTCTGCACGGCGAAGTGAGGCAGGTACCAGCAGATGGCGCTTCTTTCTTCCGACCCGTCGCACAGTGTCGCGTATCCCTTGTCCAATAAGTTGTCGATCTGTTTGGAGTACTCGGTCGCGAACTTTGGATCTGCGTCCATCTTCTGCTCGATCTTCTTCAGCCGGCGCAGTGCTTGACTATAGCTTGCTGGCATAGTGACGTCGTCCCGCCGCCACGGTAATCCCACTTCGTACCCGGTGTCGATCTTCTTCGTGGTTCTTCTGACTATGTCGATGGCCCGTTGATCCGTTTCCTTGACCCTCGGCTTTCCCTGTATGCCGAGCGCGTCAATCTTAAAGTGGCCTTCGACTAAGTCGTGAAGTTCCTGGCTGCTCGTTCCCGTCGTTCGGTCGGGCTCGTAAACGTGCAGCACGTTTCCTTCTTGGTAGATGGTGTTACGTGGCGCGGTTCCGTGCACCACCCATCCTAGTTGTGTCCTTGATGCGGCCGGTTGATCAGGGCCGCCGATGCGGAGTTCACGGGACACTATACACTCCCAATGATCTGTTCCCACTAGTAGCCCTGGGCGCGCTTTTTCGTAGCACACCTCTTCTGGTGCCAGGCTCCTTAGGTGCTTGCAGTCCAACAGAGTCTCCGGAATGGACTGCCGGTGAAGTTGAAGGTTTTTCATGGTCCTCGCTCTGACCTTGTAGCTTTCGTCGCTCTTCAGCCCTCTGATTTGGATGTTCACCAGCTGACTGTCCGTTTCTTGTTGCGTCATGTTGACCCCACTCAGGTGAAGTGGTTGCGACGGTCCTTCTGCCCCGATGCTTTCCGCCAGCTGCTTGTCGATGAGGGTGATCGTGGCCCCTTCATCCAGGAGGGCGTATGTGTTCGCCTCCCCCCGTGGGCCGGAAACGACGATCGGGCACATCTTCAACAGGACTGTTCGTGGTCCGGCAGCTGGACGTGTTGCTACCGACAGAACCGCTTCTTCTTTTGGTGGCTTTGAGTCTTCCGCCCTCACTCCTCGTTCTTGATGCAGGGTCGCATGATGCGGACGGCTACACTGGTCCACGCCACATGGCTTTGCTCTACAGTTCATGCGCCTATGTGGTTTCTGAGCGCATTTGAAACACAACTTCTTCTCCTTCACAAACTTCCAGCGGTCGTCCACTGTGAGTGCCTTGTACTCGGGGCACCGTGTCAGGGTGTGGGCTTGTTCGCACTTGGGGCACTTGTTCATTCCTTCTTCCGTTTCCTCCGTAGTGTTGAACACGCTCGCCTTTTTCTTGAGTGTCACGGCAGGGCGAGTCTCCTTCTTCTGAGTCACGACGCCTGTGGACGGGGTGTACGTGTAGCGCAGCGCCCTGTCCGCTTCTCGCATCAGAAAGTGAGACATGACCACAATCTCCGGGTCCGCTGTCCCTTCGTGTTCGTAGGCGTAGTCGCACCATCTGGATCGTAGGTGCGGGCTCAGCTTGTCCAACACTTCTCTCGTCATCAAGGGGTTGAACAGGTAACCTCTTCGGTCGATCGTTTTCAACACGCAGATAATGTTCTGCAGCTTGATTGCAAAACTGTTCAGTTCGGCCGCCGATGCACCTGGTTTTGGTAGCTTCTTGAGATCTTCCATCGCTTTGTCAATGATAACTTCCGGCCTCCCGAAGCACTGTTCAAGTGTCTTCATCACGACGTCTGGATCGGTCGCCGTATGCAGGAGGGCGGCCACGGCGTCTCTTGCTTCCCCTTTGAGACAGCTCCTTAGCCGCTGAATGTTCTCTGCTGCCGAGATCTGGTACATGCGGGTTGAGTCCTGTACTGCTGCTTTGAACGGTAGCCATTCGTTTGCCGCTCCGGAGAACGTCGGTAGATCGGTGTATCGGGGCCTGGGTCCGGCCATTTTTTCTAACGTGGCTGCCAGGTACTCGATACTGTTCCTTTTCCTCGTCGGCGTCGGCGATCTTCCTCGTGGGATTTCGAACCGTGTCTGCTTTGGTTCTTCACGTGTTCCTTCCTCCCCCCGTGTGCCAAGGGGGTTCGTCCTCAGCCATTCGTCCACCTTCTGATGTGGTTCACGAGGGAGGGTAGGTTCTTCTTCATGCACGCTTTCCTCATCGTGGATGACCGATACTTCGACGGCTAACCGCTTCTTGACTAGGTCGGCTTCCAGCTCTAATTCCCTTCTTCTTATGGTAGCCAGCTTCTCTGCTGCCTCCAGTTCAGCTACCCGTAGTCGTGTATTGACACTTGTGGTTGATCTAACCGATTGGGTTGGTGATCTTCTTCCTTGAACCGTAGCTGTTGTCGGTGGAAGTCTAGAGGGCCCCGCTGTGCTGTTGTCCGTCGGCTTCGAAAGCGGCGATGCTGGCGGGTCCAGCGAGAGTCTTCTCATGCGTTCTCGTTCAATCAGCTGGGCTTCTCTGAGTCGCGCTTCCTGTTGTAGTTGGACGCGTCGTTGTTCTTCAACTTCCGCTGTATCTCCTTGGCTCCTTGTGATCACCATCTTGAGTGTTCCTTTAAATCCGGATGCGAAGGACCAGAACTGTTGTGGACTGTATTTGTTTGCCGTACACGTAGACGTGGGTGATGAAATGAAAGCCTTCGTAGAGTATCTTCCTTTATTCTCTTGAGAACTGGTTTCCGATTCAGAGCTGGATCTGGACTGGACTGCCGCTTCAGAAATTTGCCCCGTCTTTTATAGACGCCTCTGACCAATCAAAACGCGTACATTTTGCACACGGCACCAATCTGATTTTTGTCGACCAATCAGAGCGCGTCCTTTTTAACCAATCAGAGCGCGTCAGGTGTGCACACGTCACTAGTGCGGTTTCGTGGAGGCAATTTTCTGAAGTTAAGCCCTTACAATGCTGCTCTTATTTTCCTAGCATAGCTAATTACTTATTCTAGCCTATTTACAAAAAATTGGTATAAAAACCCTTACTCTAGACCCTAAAATTATCAAAAATCGGTGACGGTCCTCCTTACGGTAACGTTTGGCACCACTTAACCTAATCGCACCAGTGGCGCCACCAAGCGTAAAGAGCGCGAATCATCCGTCTTACACTATCTTAAAAATTTCACTGTAATGTCCCAGTCTTAATCACAACTATGTACATTTTCGCATAACACGATCGGCGTCCGTTACAGCTCTATTGATAGAATACCAGCATTTGTGAAGTTAGTGACGTATAACAAAATAAGTGTTGTAATGGTTTACAAAGGTGGTTTAAAACAAAAAAATAGAAATCTAATTATTTTCTACACTTGGCCATTGTAAATGAGGCTAAGATTTAAATGGGTTAATTTAGCAAAATAGACGATTTTTTTGGTACATATCTTATTCGTGTAACGGTTAGGCCCAGAAATGGGTTTCTCCTTTGTGAGGCTTTGGGAACGCCTATCAGTGACTCCAATATTCGTGACGTGTATCGCCTATCAGGAAAATCCACTAGTACCAACTCCCCACGCCCTATTATTGCCGAATTTGTTGCCGTAAGTACTAAGCAATCTGTGGTTTCGGCAGTGCGATCTTTCAATAAGGGCAGATCTAAAGACCAGAAACTCAACACCTCTCACGTCGGAATGCCTGGCAAGCCGCAACCAATTTATATCGCCGAGCAACTGCCATTAAGTGCGAGGAAACTTTACCATCAAGCCCGGGAATTTGCATCAAGGCACGCTTACAAATTCTGCTGGGTTTCAAATGGCAACATCTTCCTGAGGAAGCTGGAAGGGGACAAGCATATTCTGATTGGTTCTGAGCAGTCTCTTCAAGATCTCGAATCTAAATGACTATATAATCCATTTTACCTTCTAACGTATAACTTTTTGGTTCTGCTCCAATATCTCCTAAACACAATTATCTCAACATTAAACTCAAATTTTAGATTACATATTATACACATCCACACTATCTCACCTAACTACATACACAAACTTCTACCATTATACACCGTTACACCTTACCCACGTCGCATACTTAAAGTTCTTTGTTTCAATAAGGGTCCAACTCCGTTCCTTCCTCCCCATCTACTAGCCTTTGTCTTTAATTGTCTGTCTTGTGGTTCATACGTGACTAAAAATGGCGAATATAAATGACATCATACAAGAAATTGATGCAACTTCGTGTATAGGTACCTCCTTCAACTGCCTACCTGAACATTGTCCACGGTATGTCATCCCTTCAACTCTTGGTAATTTTAATCTACTTCATCTAAATATACGCAGTGTCAATAAAAACTTTGACTATCTCCAGCTTCTAATAAGTCAAACAAAAATCACTTATGACGTTGTGATTCTCACTGAATGCTGGCTCAGTAAGGTCACCTGTTTACCTGTTCTGGACGGGTTTCAGGCTCACTCTACCATCTCTAACTGCAATCAAAATGACGGCATTATTATATACACCAGAAATGGTTTGCAAAGTTCCGTGCGAGAACCTGAATTTGAAGGAGGTAACTGCCTGGTATGTGAAATAGGTAACAACGAATTGGCAGTAGTTGCAGTATATCGTTCACCTTCTTTTAACTCTATGAGTAACTTTAACTCCTTTATATCTAATCTGGAGTCTTTATAATAGTGTTTCTCGCTACTCTAACATCGCTCTTATGGGTGATATGAACTTGGACCTGAGTCCAACCAACAGAAATGACAGAACGCTCGAATACCTATCACTAAATGCCTCTCACGGACTTTTGCCCACTCACCTCATCGCTTAGAACGATGTTTAGACCACATCTTCCTTAAGACCTCCCATCCACCTCTCTCATCCTAGAATCGCATATCACAGACCACAAACCTACTGTCTTGAATATTGCAAACTACATCCCTCCGCACAAATCATCCCACAAAATCACTCGCCTAAACTATGCAGCCATTATTGCTGATCTCGAAAATGCAGACTTTTCCGGAATGTATAACACTGACGACGTCAACATATCAACAACCATTCTCATCGACACTGTAACTTCGGTCGTCTCTAAACATTCATCTCAAATAAATGTCCCTAGGAAAAAACATGTTTTAAAACCTTGGGTCACTCCAGGCTTGTTAAAATGTATACAAAATCGAGATAGAATGCACCTTAAAGCCAATAACTCTCCAGATAACATAATCTTAAAAACTACCTACACTCGATACCGCAATTTCTGCAATGATTTACTTAGGAAACTAAGAACCGCTTATGAATCAAATGAGTTAAAAGAAGGCAAAAACTGTCCCTGTAAACTGTGGCAAACTATTAACACAATCACAAACAGACATAAACCGCAGACAAGTCCCTCTGAGTTATTGGAATTGAAAGGTGATCACATGTCTTCAATTAACGAGGTGTGTCACTTCTTTAGTTCCATAGGAAGCGACCTAGCCGAAAAAAATACATCACAGCATCCAGCTACTAACACGCCAATTATACACCATTCCCACCCATACCGTAATAGTCCCCAACCCTCGCAGGTTAATTCCCTTGGTATTTTCGATGTTTCTGAATCTGAAGTTGAGTCCCTCATACTGCAGCTTCGCGATAAGAGTGCCGTGGGCTGGGATGGTCTGTCGCCTCAGCTGTTGAAATGTACCCGACATGTATTGGTCCCACCCTTGACTTTTCTCTTTAACCTATCATCACTCAAAACAGGCGTATTCCCAGATGCTTTTAAAAAGGCTATTGTTCACCCGATATACAAAGGCGGGGACAGAAACTGCGTCTCTAACTACAGGCCTATCTCGGTACTGCCAGCTCTTTCTAAGGTCCTAGAAAGGATTCTAAACAACCATATAAGGCGCTTCCTTGATAAATACCATATTATCTCTGACAACCAGTATGGCTTCAGACCAAGGCTGTCAACAGAAGATGCTGTACTGGAACTCACGAAAACCGTTGCTGCAAACTTGGACAGTAAAACTAAATGCCTCGGAATCTTTCTGGACCTTTCAAAGGCATTTGATACAGTTTCTGTCCCCAACCTCATCTCAAAACTGGAAGTCATAGGTGTGCGGGGTATTACTCTAGATATTTTTCGGAGCTACCTTACAAACCGCAAGCAGTGCGTCAAGATAGATAATTACCTGAGTGATGAGGAAATCATATCCTACGGCGTCCCCCAGGGAAGCATATTGGGCCCAACCCTATTCCAAATTTATGTCAACGATCTGTGCAAGATCAAACTTCCAAATTGCAATATTTACGCCTACGCCGACGATACTGCAGGCCTAGTCCGGGGCTCATCTTGGGACATGGTAAGAGCGAATGCGGAAGCTGCAATGTCTGAAATAATGATATGGCTAAACTCTAACCTGCTAACGCTAAACCTAAATAAAACCACTTACATCCCTTTCGGGTTAAGACGTGGTAGTACTCCTGGATCAGATTTCACCCTTGGAGCTCACTCCTGTCCTAACCCGACTGTACCTTATGCCTGTCCCACGATGAGCCGCTCGGACACTGTTAAGTATTTGGGTGTACAGATCGATTGCGGACTAAGGTGGGACAAGCAAATTGATACCCTTACCTCAAGAACTATGCGTTTAATCCACATTTTTAAGTCTCTTAGAGATTCTGCCGACAGTACCACGCTGAGGATGATTTACTACTCCCTCTGCCAATCTATACTCGGGTACTTTATAACTGCATGGGGTGGAGCAGCAAAAACTTTTTTCTTAGAATAGAAAGAGCACAAAGAGCTATACTAAAAGTAATGTCAAAAAAACCTTTTAGATATCCGACTTATGACCTCTATGCCGACTGTAAAGTGCTAACAGTGCGCCAGCTCTTTGTGTTCAAGGCAATACTAAGGATACATAAGTACCTACCACCCGGACCGGAACAAACGCACTCAAATCATCCCCAGCACCCAGCATAGAACTTCATTTCAACTTCATCGGCATCAATTTCACATTCTTGGCCCCTACTTGTACAGGAAAATCAATAATAAAATAAAAATTATGGATCTGAACTCTTATAACCTGAAAAATAAACTAACTAAATGGCTACTGCAAAAAGACTACTCACTCACGGAGTCTTTACTTACATTCATCGAATAATCCCGAAAATCATTACTCTACCCGACTCATACCGAATACACGATCTCTCATTCATCTAGCTAACTTTAATCACTGCATACCCACTCTCTCTCTCAGACGCACCCTTAGAAGTACGCTCACACCCACACACTCACCACTCATACACTTACACATCCTTGTTGTCACCCACTCACACACTTACACTCAAACACATTTACACACCGGCACACAAATGTATTACCTTACCACCCTCTCGCTTAACACCCTGGCTGCCGCTATACCTACATGACTTACCGCCCTGTATGGCCTATCACTGTCTCCTAAGATACAGGACTACCTAGTTTAGGGGACAGGGTTACATGATCTGTATAGATTTATGTAGATATACCTTGTTACTTTGTACTTCTGTTCTTGTGTACCATGAATCTGTGTGTATTATAATAAAGATTATTATTATTATTAACAATCTACAATTTCCACACCGGGTACTTTTCATTAAGTTCTTTGATAGCAAAGTGATGTAACCTCATGGCTGCGTTTGCTACTTTAACTTACAACTAATTTTGTCCTGTACGTTTATACCTGTCACCCATTTCTCCAGTGTGTACATGGCTAAAATACTTGAACAATGTATATTACGGAGTTTACACTCATTTTATACGGTCACAAGCAACGATTATTATTTCTTATTGTTCCAGTATCTTGTGACTGAAAGATCATTAAAGTCATCTATTAATTTAATAGTTACATTGTTCAAACATGACATACTTTTTATACAGCACTTGTAAGCTATGTATAATCTCCAAACGCAGGAGGAATGCAAATTTCAACTTCCATTACGTGTATTGGAGAGCCTTTTATAAAACCACCTATACTCTTCAAATACCGATTATTACCACTGTCCAACCCCTGCTTGTCCACCCGGGTGGACAAGCTCACAACTTTTAAAAATAATTCCCACTGTCCCCGAGGCACCCCTCGGGGACAGTTTTATTTTTTTATTTATGAGTTGATTGAATGAATGGTAAATTGCGGTTTACGATTTATGACGTATTAAAAAAAAACTACTTACTAGATCTCGTTCAAACCAATTTTCGGTGATAGTTTACATGGTAATGTACAGTCGGTGATAGCAATTAACTGACCCCCTTAAAAATTAAACGAATTTGAACCTTCTGCTAGTTAACAGTAAGCTTGTCGAACTAGAACAACGGGTTCGTCTATGATTAATAAAATAGTTATTCGAATTTGAACTTTAACACGCAGTGTCAAGGTAGGTATGATCTTGAATATTGTTTTACCTTGTAATATAATTGCTAATTTCAACGACGTTCACTATGTTCGTGTGGTCTAGTAGTAGCTGTAGTAAGCTGACGAGAACGAGGTTGTGAGTTCGAAACCAATATATTATTGTCTGTTACGCGTTCTGTTTTACAATATTTTTTTAAGTCATAAATAATAAATTATAAATTTAGCTACAAAAAAAGCTGAACAGAAATAAAAAACGATAATGATGGTAAAAACGATTTTATTTTATAAATAAAATTATTATAAGAATAACGTAAATGATATAGGTAACATTTACCTGCTTACTAATAACGTTGTTACATACTTCACAGAGTTTAATGTAGTGAATCAACATGTTAGAATATTTAGAAATATAGGTATTTCTCTTTATTTCATAACAATAACATCACCACATTAAATATCATTTAACTGAATAAAATAGCATTATGTGTTAATGTTTTACCTATATCAATTTGTTTTGTAAGTAGTTATTTTTAGTTATAAATAAGGTTTTGACAAAAACTAGGTATGCGAAATACTTCGTTAAAAATTATAACAATAGTTAATTTAACACACACACTGACACGTTAGTATTGTTTGTGGCCAACACTGGTCACTGAAGTCATTCAGTGGTGCTTTTAATAGCGAAGTGGAGCACCATTTTTTCTACTACTTGTTGCAAGCGGTTCCGCATACCGCGCACCATATTCCAACAACAGTCACTTCCTCTCATGAATTCCCATGTTGATGTCACAAGTTGGGCCATATTTTCCAGGACGATCCTTTTGAATATTCCCTGTCTCTTCAATACGTCTTAGCCACAATCTGACTGTATTTCTCTGAAACAACACAATAAGCATAATTTTAGTAACGAAGTAAGCATAATTTTTCGAATAAGTTTAGATAAACCACATTAGACCTTTACATGATGAAACACAGTTAATTTTCTATTATTCATTCACAAGTTTTTAAGCCAACTAACAAATTAAGGAATAGCTATAAGTATAAATGAAGCATAAAAAAGAATACACTTACCGCTATATTAAGTTTCTTAGCAATCGCTTTAACACCAACATTCTCCTCATGCAAATAGATTATTTTGTATTTTAAATAATCACAACTGAGACATGACGATTAAACTGTATCAAAACTGACAATTAATAAAAAGGAAAAAGGCGTGGATTTTCGCAATTTGTAAGGCAAGGTAAAAATGTTCGCGCGTATTCACTCCTATTTGTGCTTAGAATGTCTTGTTCAATTTATTCTTCTACCCCATATTCTTAATATCATCTCAATAGCAGTTTTTGTTGAATACGCATAATGACGTCTAACTACCCACTTATTGAAAAAGATGAAAATTTTATTAATTTAATTGATGTGCTTGTTCTTTACAATAATGCAAGAAATACCTAGCGAACAATTTTATATACTTATTGAAAACAAAATTAAACATTGAGACAGGACTTGAACTTGCATCTTCCACGTCTCAGCCTTACACACAAACCACGACACCAGATTAACTTGGATAAGACAGATGAAATAAGGTATCAGTAGCAATGACACAAATTATCAGAACATTAACCTAACCTTTAAGTCTTGCTGCATAAAAATGAAAATTGCGTAACAAATACCCATATACATAGTAAATGACCTAACACCAACATCTTAAAGCTCAAGTTTGCGTATCAAAATTATTTATTGTTTCTGTTCATCGAGTAGTGTTAGTCTGATAAACTCATACATATTGAATAACCTTTAATGTTATGAGCAGAGGGTGCAAAATCGAGTAATTTTTAGGGGGGTCAGTTAATTGCTATCACCGACTGTACATCATATTTTTTTTTTGTTTTATTATTCTCTTATTTTAGAAGTTACAGGGGGGGGACACACATTTTACCACTTTGGAAGTGTCTAGTTTAGAAAAAAAATGATATTAGAAAAATCAATATCATTTTTGAAGACGGTAGGTCTTCAAAAATGATATTGAGGTTTCTAATATCATTTTTTTACAAAAATGATATTGAGGTTTCTAATATCATTTTGTTTCTAATATCATTTTTTTACCTATACGTGTGGGGTATCACATAGATACCCCACACGTATAGGTTTGAAGAAAAAAAAATTTTTGAGTTTCGGTTCTAAGTATGGGGAACCCTAAAATTTATTGTTTTTTTTTTCTATTTTTGTGTGAAAGTCTTAATGCGGTTCACAGAAAACATCTACTTACCAAGTTTCAACAGTATAGTTCTTATAGTTTCGGAGAAAAGTAGCTGTGACATACGGACGGACAGACAGATAGACAGACAGACGGACAGACGGACAGACAGACAGACAGACATGACGAATCTATAAGGGTTCCGTTTTTGCCATTTGGCTACTGAACCCTAAAAAGCGATATGGAGTAAAGGGCGTGATTTAAAACTTACAACATCTGAAGATATGTTTAAAATTCGAGAGGTAGCACTGACTGGTCCGTGGCTTAGGCCCCCAGTGGTCGACGCACCTGTGGCCGACGCCCCCGATTCGATTAATTTAATTCAAAGTAATTTTTGATCAAATGTACTGCCAGGCACAAAAATTGTTTTACAAAAATATTAAATGAACTTAATATTGATTGTATGTATATGCATAACATTAAATCGTAATTATATTTATAACATAGAAATGCTTTTATATTAGAGGTATGTTTTGAAAACTTAAAGTCTTAGTTATTTTTCATTATTTATTTAACGGAGAAGGTATGGTGTGTCTCGTTATTATCAGCCATATTTAAACTATGTGTGGGCTACTGTGGGTAAGTGTTGGATAATGCGCAATAGAAAAACGGTTTGCAGTTCAAATCAGATTATAATTTCACAAACAATTTAATCACACTAGCAAATAACACACTGTAGGTACACGACACAACCAGATACGGAACGCGGGACAGTTTCTAAGCACATGTTGTTCGTACGATGTCCAATGTCCAAGAGAGCACCACATCGTTCTTGCCGAGCTGTCTTCGAGCGTCGACCCCCTCACGAACTCAGGCTAGACTCTGTCAAGCGCCACCAGATAGCGCTGGCGTTCCGAATAGTCGTTGTCGTCACACTGCTTCCGCCTCGTTGTCAAGTCAGCTCCCGTACTAATGATGTCTCCGACATATTTATATATCTCGATAAGAAATCTAGTTTTTTTTTTATATAAATCACAGTTTTCATCACCTATAATCAAGAGAATCATTTAACTTAATTATAATAATCAGTCTCAAATGTTATAAAATAAGATAGTAATTTTAAATAATCAGTCTTAAAAATTACTGCAGCGCAACTAACTTTTTACAGAATGAAATGTTCTTTTATCTTTGTAACAATAATAATTAAACATAATATTCAACTGTGAAACAAATGAGAATAATTTTACCTAATTATATCAGTCAGTTTCAATAGCAATAACACAACAAAATATACAGGCTTAAAAAATAAACATACCTACTCGTAGAGTAACAATTTTTTTACATATTATGAAATGTTATGAAATTTTGCTAGCATAGAAAGCAAGGAAAAATACTTTATTAATAGGGTGAAACACTTTTCTCATTTACTGTACTAAGTGAAAAAGCACAAAAAAAAGAAATTAATCGTATCGGGGGCGTCGGCCACAGGTGCGTCGACCACTGGGGGCCTAAGCCACGGAACCGCACTGACTGCGGTACTTCCATTACTACCCGAGACAGAAATAAAAAACGGATGGCGTTATATAACCCGCAGAAGTACTACAGATGCAAATGTTTTGAAATTTCGGAAATACGTAGAAGATCATTGGATGACAGATTACTTCTTAAAAGTATGGTGTATCTTTGGGAAAGGCATCGCACGACTAATGCTGTTGAAGGATGGTATCATAAACTGAATAAAGCAATAGGTAAAAAAAAACAAACATGCTGCAAGCTTTAAACATTATTCAAGAAGACGCATTTTTTTTCGTTGTGCGAAAAATTCAGCTAAGCCAATATATAGTGAATACTAACAAACGAAAAAAGAAATATATTTTCAGTGATCAGTATATTCAAGAAACGCAACTGGAATTTGTAAATGGCCAAATAACCGTAGGACAATTTCTGGAAATGATGAGAAATTAATACTGCAATGATTGGTAAATTACTCTTGCAAGTATTTACTTTTGTTTTTGTTTTTATAAAAAAAGAATAAGAATTAAAGGCCGCTACATACGTGACGGGTTTTTTCACGGAAGGGACGGAACGGGAAATTTTGGAAATATCGTTTCATACAAAATATATATGGAAGCGCATGTGCAACAACAAAAACATTTTACATAATTTTGTGTGTGATACCCCGGTTGCGGTGAGTGTTGCCAATGGTGAGAAGCTGATGTCATCAGGCAGAGGAAATGTGAAAATTCCTTTACAGAACACTTTAAGAACTGTAAGTGAAGTGTTATATGTACCTATGTTAGCAACAAATTTGCTTTCAGTCAGTGCAATGACTCGTAAAGGTTTTAATGTAACATTTCAAGGAAATTTATGTAACATTTATGATGGCAAGGAGGTAGTTACCTCGGCTAGGTGCCAGAATGGTATTTATATACTTAATACCAAAGGTGAAGCCTCTTTTGTGACTGAAGAGAGGCCATGTATTGTGTCTGTGTGTCAGGGAGACGGTTTTGTTTCATCCACAGAGCGTGTTGCAGAGGTGGCTGTGCCAACATCTCAGGCTGCGCCCAGGGAGTCGCAGGAGGTTTGGCATAAAAGGCTTGGACATCTCAATGTGCGTAGTATGCAGCTTTTAAAAGGTATGTCAACAGGCATGGATTTTGATAACTCAACTTTCAAACCACGTATTGCTTGTATTCAAGGTAAACAAACAAAGTTACCTTTTCCTAAAAAGGCAAAGAGTAGGGCAAAAGCCTCATTGGGGCTTGTGCACAGTGATCTTTGTGGGCCATTTTCAAAGAATTCATTTAGTGGATCGAGATACTTTCTAACGTTTATTGATGATTTTACCAGGAAAACTTATGTATATTTCCTAAAGTCTAAAAACCAAGTTTTTGATAAATTCAAGGAGTTTAAGGCTATGGTTGAAAATCAAACTGGTAACAAAATAAAAGTATTTCGCACTGACAATGGTGGTGAGTATGTAAATAAATGTTTACAGGACTTCCTGAAGAGCTGTGGGATCCGTCACCAGACTACTGTACCCCACTCGCCGCAGCAAAACGGAGTTGCTGAACGAGCCAACCGTACAAGGCCAGGTGCATGCTTCTCGATGCAGGCCTTGATCAGCGGTTCTGGGCAGAGGCGATAAACACGGCTGTGTATCTAAAGAACAGGATACCGACCAAAGCGGTTCTGGGTACTACTCCAGAGGAAAAGTGGTCAAATAAAAAGGTAAATGTTACTCACCTTAGAACTTTTGGCTGTTTAGCTTATGCATTGACAGAAAAACGTAAGAAATTTGATTCAAAATGTAAGAAATACATCTTTGTGGGCTACTGTGAAGAGACAAAAGGCTATAGATTAATAAACCCTTCACATCCCTCAGAATGCATAAAGGCAAGAAATGTAACATTTATAGAAAATGAATTTTATTCATCAAGAGATGAAAGTGATGATTTCACTGAGCTAGTATTAACATATTCTCACAATCAAAACTCCTCTTCAACCTCCCATGAAATTAAAAGTGACAGTTGCAATGAAACTGCAACAGATCAATCACCAGAGCAGTCTAGACCTGATCAGTCCTTATTAGATTCAGATGATGCAATAGGGATACCCAGTAATGCGGGATCTGATGAATCTAGTTTAAGACCCCGGATTAGTATTGTATCAATCAGCAGCTATGAATCAGATGATTCGCGCGATGAAACTTACATTCCAGGTGATACATCGTTGGATACTTCAGCAGAATACAGCGAAGCTGTGAACTTGGCATCTCAGTCCAAACACTTGTTCAGAACCAGATGCTTTGATGACGAACCAGAAACGGTGTTGGAAGCTTTGCAAGGAACGGAATCCAAGAAATGGAGAGATGCTATGTCAGATGAGTACAAATCGTTTTTGGATAATAAATGCTGGACCATGACTGACTTGCCAGAGGGGCAGAGACCTGTGAAGTGCAAGTGGGTTTATAAAAGGAAGAGAGGATTGAATGGAGAAGTATTGAAATTTAAAGCTCGATTAGTAGCAAAAGGCTATACACAAAAGTATGGTGTAAATTACTATGAAACTTTTTCACCAGTGGTGAGGTATTCAACAATTAGAATGCTGCTTGCTCTGGCTGCCGAGATGAATATGGAGATAGATCACCTTGATGTGAAAACTGCATTTTTGAATGGAGACCTCAAGGAGACCGTCTATATGGAACAGCCGGAGGGTTTTGAGGACAAAAAGAACCCAGGGAAAGTTTATCGCCTGAATAAAGCGATTTATGGGCTCAAACAAGCTTCTAAGAGTTGGTATGAAAAGATAAATACAGTTTTAATAGAAAAACTAAACTTTAGAAAGTTTTCTTCAGAACCATGTGTTTTTATGAAGAATCATGATGAAACTATGATCATTATAGCACTTTATGTCAATGACATAATCTTGTTTTCAAATAACAAACAGGAAAAATTGAAGATTAAAGAGAACCTAATGACTCAGTTCGAGATGAAGGATCTAGGGCCAGCTCATCATGTCCTTGGCATGAAACTGTGCAGAAAGGATGGTAAGTTAACATTGGATCAGTCCAGTTATATCCAAAGAGTATTAGAGCGTTTCCAGATGTCTGATTGTGGGCCAGCGTGCACTCCAATGGAATCTGGGCTGAAGCTTGTAAAAGCAGATTGTTTAGAAGAAAATAATTTTCCATATAGAGAATTGGTTGGATGTTTGATGTACATCGCAGTCTGCTCAAGGCCAGACATTGCTCATGCAGTCAGCATACTCAGTCAGTTCAATGATTGTCATGCTGAATTGCACTGGAAGGCAGCAATACGGGTGCTTCGATATCTGAAAGGTACAGTTAATCATTGTCTTACTTATGAAAAGAGTGGCATGGCTGTAAGCGCCTACGTTGATGCAGATTGGGCCGCCAATGAAATAGATCGCAGATCATTCACTGGGTTTGTCTTTAAAATAGGTAAGTCCACAGTATCATGGGAAAGTAGAAAACAAAAGACAGTTGCTCTTTCCAGCACGGAGGCGGAGTACATGGCACTATCTGATGCATGTAAAGAGGCTTTGTTTATCAGAACTTTCTTGTATGAATGTTTAAGGATAAGTAGTAAAATTTCTATGTATAACGATAGCCGATCGGCACAAAAACTTTGTGTTAACCCTATGTATCACGCTAGAACTAAGCATATTGATGTACGACATCATTTCATTCGAGAAATTGTTAACAAAGGTATTATAGAGTTACATTATTTGTCTACCGATCAAATGACGGCGGATGTTTTGACGAAACCTTTAAATAAAGAGAAAACTGTAAAATTTGTTAATCAATTAAGTCTAACAGATAATTAAAATTTTGTTAAAATTAACCACTGAGTATTTAAGGTACTGTGTATGTATACTACAATAAAGTGTAACTGCTAGTTAATGAATAGTTAAATTGTGGTAATTAACTTAATTCTTTCATAAGTTCTTTGTTTCTAAAGATGCTGTATATTATGTAATGTTGACAGTATATAAGTTATGTACTTGGGTTGTTGACCTGTTTAATTTAATATTTGTATAGCTATAGCTTACATTTTAGGGGCTAGTTTAATTAATGATTGCGTTGTTTAAGGGCCAGTGTTAGAAATGTAAACGGAACGCAACCATCTTTGATCTCTTGTCTTTTATTGCTCTCTCTGTCTTATGTCACGGAGACTCGGACGGGACGGGAACGTGGCACTGACGGGGCGGGAAAAATATCGTCGCCAACGATGTTTAGCACGTCCCGCCCCGCGCGTGCCCCGCCCCGTTCGTGTTTCCGCTACGTATGCACAGTCACTCCCAAAGACTACAATATAATGCGGTGTAACTCCGGTCGTTCCGGAGAGAAAAGTAGTGTTGGACGTTTGCATCAACGTCGGAAATGGACGACGAAAAACTTATCGAGTGTGTACGGTCACATCCAGCATTATATAATTTAGCTAACTCAAAGTATTTAGACACTAAGTACAAGAATTATCTGTGGCGTAAAATTGCAGTCGAATTATCACTCACTGGAGACGGTAATCATTTATTGCATTCATAACATAAGTCCCAGTAAAAACTTGAAATTATTGGTCAGTTATTAGAAAATAAGTCTGAATATGTCACTGAACATGTTTTCGTTACGTATTTGGTCTATTTACACTTTCAACTGCAGTCATATTATTGACGCACGCCTTACCAATATAGCGGTCATTTTTATTGCGTCGCGATGATTCGTGTTATCCGCCATTGCAAAGTAAAAACGATCTCAATTCTATTCGCAACTACAACACCGCAAATACATGTCGTTTTACTAACTATAATACGAACACATCCCTTTCATGTTTCAATATTTCCCAGAAATAATCACTCATTTCATTGATTTTAGAAACTACGCCTGTGTCTTTGACAACTAACACCATTTTTACGTTTTGGTTGACTTGAGACTTGTCTTTGCTTCCATTATAATTATACCTACTTAGCAAGCCAGTAACATTACCCATTAAATCTATTCCTCATTGATTACATTCTTCTGTAAGGTTTGATAGATATGATATATAACATATCATTATACACAGTAACATAAAACTACAAACTAAACACTTAAGGTATTTCTATCTCTTTCTAAACCTAAATAGTCTGCGAGGGATGGAAATAGTTATGGAGGTGTCAAATGAAATTAATCTCTTTAATGAGCTTCAAACTCTTTAATAAAATCATACATTAACTCAGTGCTTATTACAAATAATCATTACAAATAAATTTTCAAATAACCATTATTATTATTACGAGTAGGTAGGTAATATAATAGTACAGTTCTCGCGAAACTTTAAGTCCTTTCGCAACTAAATTCCGACCACAAGTTCGCGCAGGTCACCATACCCCTCCCCCACCCCCGCTACCCGCTGAGACCTAACATTGGTTTCTGCGCAGCCACTCGCGCAATGTTCTGTGACGACTAAAAGTTTTGCGCGAACTATAGTAGGTAGATAATTATGTTTAAACCTAATATTGAAATGCTTCATAACACATTGACGTAGTCCTAATAAGCATTTTATTCATGATGCATGTTAGAAATACCAACAGAAGAATTGAAAAATACTTTGAATTTTTCTCGTTCGCCAAATGCTTGACGAGAAGCACTACCGCCTTGAGGGCTTAAATTATTAAGACTCGAATCCTCTAATAAGTCACTTTGATTAATCTCATTTTCACTATTTTTCCTTATAAAATTGTGTAATATGCATGTTGTTAGTATTACATTATCAACCGAATCTGGATTCATTTTTATTCTTCCCTGGTATATTCGGAATTTCTGAGTAAGTATACCAAAAGCATTTTCTACACAGCGACGAGCTCGACTAACGGCCGCTTTCAATATTCGATCGTAAATCCAAGATTTCTATTGATCCAGATTTTATCTGATCCCTCGATTGATGTGGAATCTGCATTTCAATAAACCGATCTCGTCTTCAAATCCATTGAAAAAAAGAGATTGGTCATTTTGCGCCCTCCGTTTTGTTTTACGCATTTGCAGAAATACATCAGCGATTATTAATGAGTAAAATGGTGGTTGTTTTCTTAAAGCTAATCTATTTTATGCCAAGAAGTTGCATACACAGTATCAATAATAATTGATTGCGAAGTTGCAGCGGTAAAGTACTCTAACAATACGTCGAGATTAGTAAAACATAAAAGTTTTGTTGAAGAGGAACGGAACGTCAGTCAAACGAAAACGTCAGTCAGTTTGACATTGGCAAAATTAACTTAAAATCGCAAGTTTGTTTGTTGTTGTTGTTTGTTAATTTGTATCTGGAAAGAAGAAAAGTGAAAAATGGAGCCAGAAACTGTAAGTAAATAATTATGACTAAATAATCGTGCAATAAATATTCGCGTCCACAAATGTATCATTGTTTGGTGTAAAATGATAAATGCGTGGGGACGCGGTATTTCGCGCCATTTCGTACAAAACTTGCTTAAGGTGAATGCTGTAAGAAATACTTTTTCTGTTTTTTTTTTGTTCTTACACCTTTATGGAGTTTGAGGGTTGTATTGGTGATTTTGGTGATTATAATTCTGTAACTACATACGTCTTACAGCCGCGAATAATATTTTAATCAACATACAACTTAGCACTGGCCTGCAAATTGCAAAAAACGCAAGAAATTTTGAATTTCGCGGGCTGGTTGGAGCATTCCCCTTAAGCTTTATTTTATTTGTTTATAGAGTAAAACCAAACCTCTTTCGAAGGAAGAGACGAAAGGGCTGCTCACCTTAATTGAGGGGAGCAAAATAATAAACAATAAGAAGACCAATGCCACCAATAATAAAATAAAGGTGGAAGAATGGACACGGATTGCAGGCGTCTTCAACGCAAATATGGGCACCTGTCGCCGTACACCACAACAACAACGACTTAAGTGGGAAAACTTGAAAAAGAACTCAAGAAAACGCAGTGTTTCAATACGATGGAACATTTCAAGGTAAAAAAAAAATAGAAAACTTGGACTAGCCTTGCCTGCTAGTTAGTCTAGTAACTAGACTAGTGGTTGTAAGAATGACTGCTGAGCATGAGGTCTGTGTTTTCAGGCTGGGCAGTGTTTTTAAGTTTTTCCATTAGGAATTTCTCAGTAGCTGCCCAGAGTCTGGATATGTGCCCGGTAGATGGCAATAGGCTTGCCCGCTGACATGCAACTTTAAAACATAACTACCAAAATATGGGTGTACTACCGCTGCTCAACCTGTTGGGGAATACAGGGCATGATGTTATGTTATTTACTTGTAGTTAAGTACAAGTAAATATTTAAATTATGTTCCAGACTGGAGGTGGGCCACCAGGGTACTTTCCACCTGATGACATCCTGGATAGGGTAGCAGCATTATTGGGCAGCACTGGAGAGGGTCTCACAGTAAAGTTTGGTGGTGATGCTGAGCCCCAAAATATTGGTGATGCTGACGGGAGTGTTGAGACGGCTTTTATTGTGCCAGTTGATAATAACATATCTCCAATGCTATTGATTGACAGTCCATTGCCTGAGAAAAATCCTTCATCTGTGTTCACTGAATATCCAGTGTCTATGGGCAATGAAGTGCCACCCATTGGCATTGGAGATGAGTTGGTGACCCTGGGCAATATTAATACTCCAATTGTCCCACAAGAAAAAAGGAATTTTAGAACTAGTGGTAATATCTTACTATTACATAATATGTGAAACTTTGTATGTTTGTTATTATGAATGTTTGTTACTCAACCAATACTTTAATATTTGCTGAACCAATATGGATAAAATATCTAATAACATACTAACTAATACTGTTCATCCGGGTAGGTACATGAAGTTTGCGAGGATGGATGGATGGATATTTGATACTTTTGCATGCAAAAACTACTGAAAGAATTTTGAAGAAATTTTAAACATTTTGTTTTCCTATAATTAATGCATTTTTGTTTTACAGGTGGTGTTAAACGGAAGCTACCTACTGAAGCCAGACAACGGGTGTCAAGCTCGGAATATGGCATTGGCTGAATATTATAATGTTAAGAGAAAAATGTTAGAGAATAAGAATGAAAATATAATGTTACAGATTGAAAAATTAAAGTTAGAAAATGAAAAATTAAGATTAGAGATAAGGAAGCTGAAGGGAGAGGATTTTTAGAACTATAATTTTATGTACCTTAGTATTATTTAGTCATAATTTCGTCAGTTAAGTATTTAGTTTTATTGTAAATGTGCCTGTAGTGTAAATATGTTTTGTGTGTAATTAAACAATTTTGAAAAAGGAAATATAACCTTTTTCAAAATTGTTTAATTATTTCCTGAAATTATCATTATCAACACAGAATTATGGATCACTTAGTTATCCGAAATAAATGAATTTTAATTTTTTTTTTTAATCATTGTTTAATCATTTAAAGCTAATAGTAGTACCTAGGTATGACAATAAAGACAAAGTGGTAATAATAAAAATCTAATCAAAGTATTTTACAAATTATCTCAAGACACTAAGTATTCATATTTTTGTAAAATAATTAAGTAAAACCTATTAAAAATAATTTAAAATTAATCCTTGTCTTTGTCTGATATCATTTTGAATACTGTCCGAATTCTCTGATGTCACAGTAATTTCACCTTCTTCTGGCATTTCTACTTCAGGGGGTACTTCTTCAATGTTATAATTTCTGCAGATATTGTGAAGAACAGCTGTAGCAATTATAACTGCTTGTATGTTATACAATGACAACCGCATGGTCAATGATATTACTGGGAAGCGACGTTTCCAGACTCTAAATGTCCTAAACAAACAAATACATTTTTTCATGAACTTTGTTAATAAAATATTCATGGGACCAATTTTTCCCATGAATAGGTTAATAGGTTAATCTTTATAATCTCTAGTATAGTGAAAGCTTTATAAAATGGTGAATTTACCTTTCAATTGTGTTTCTGGTTTTTATTTGTACCTCATTGTATCTTATTTCCTGACTAGTTGATGGGTTTAACAAAGGTGTGAGCAAGTAAGGCCGTTTTGGATAGGCACTGTCCCCAAGTAACCAGCGATTTCCTAGAATACCATCTTCACACTGGGCTGTAATAAGAATTAGATACATCAGAAATTCATATTATTTTAAATGTTATTAGAAAGGGCAATAAACCCAACATTACCTCTTAATACTGAATTATTAAAAATTGTAGCATCATGAGCATAACCAGGCCACCGAGCAACAACATTCAATAATTTAAGGTCTGCATCACAAACAGCTTGGACATTGATTGAAAGTATCCTTTCCTATTTCTATATTCCTCTCCTATTGTTGAACCTGAAATACAAAATATTTTATTTGTTTAACTTTCTAAACAATTGAGTTTTGGTATTTAATTTAATTGGTAAGTAAATTGGTAATTTAATTGGTAAAAAATTAAATAATTTAATTGGTAAGTAAATTGCAAATTTTAAAATAATAACAAATCTAGACTTGTATACCTACATGGAGACTGAATGTGTACATGTGTACAGTCAATAGCACCACATACTCTAGGAAATTGAGCTATGTTATAAAATTTGTCTGTAGTTCTTGAATGCAGAAAAATGTATTTGTTATACAATCCAGCGATAGCAGCAGATATATCTGCCACTATTCTACAAGCTGACGATAAGGATACTTCAGCAAAGTCAGCCACTGAATTAAGCATTGTACCCAATGCATAAAATCGAAGTGCCAATAAAAGTTGATGCAATGGTGGTATACCATTATTCCTGAAAATTTTACTGTAATTAGGGTTCCGTTCTTTTAGGTTATGTTATAATATACGTATTGAAGCAATTTGAGCAGACTAACAAATTTCTTACCGTCTTGATTTCACTTTGATAGAGGGCATTATTTCATTCAAAACAGATTCAACTGACGCTTTGTTCATTCTGAATCTGAATGTGAACTCTGCGTCAGTTAAACTTGCCATGAAGTTTATTCGTCGAAAAGTTTTTGAGGACACAGCTCTCTCTTGTTCGTTGTCGCTACTATCCCAATCCGACAGCTGAGCTAATACTTCAAGATCACTATCACTTGAAAATATTTCCTTTTTTACGCCTTTAACAGTACAATCGGTCAAAATTGGAGGATCGCAAATAAAGATCAATAACGTACAAAAATCGATTTGTCAAAATCAGAGATCGGATATAGAATACGCTTAGCTGTCACTTTCATACAAATACCAATCTAAAAACCCGATCCGCCCTCCCAAATATGGATTAAAAAAAAAGATCGGGATATCGATTCATCGATCGGTTATTGAAATACTAAAAGTAGGAAATGGATTGAAATATCAATCTCGACCAGCAAATTAGGTATTAGGATTGAATATAGAAAGCGGCCGCTAACCGATAGTTGAAGACGTCATATTCGCGGTTTCCACTGTTGTATGGATACGGACGTAATAAATATGTTTTTAGTGGAAAGGCAGAGTCACCTATGATAACAAAAGGTGCAATAATGTTTGTACCGGGTAAAGTTCTGTCTTGAGGTATGTTTAGAGTACCATTATTTAAACGTTGTCCTAGTGAAGAAGTTGCAAAAATTCCGGCATCATGATTTCTTGCCTGAGCTCCAACATTTACATAAATAAAATTACATTTTGCATCAACTAGAGCCAATAAAACAATAGAAAATGTCATTTTATAGTTCAAAAATAAAGATCCGCTGTTAGGTGGTGCTTCGATCACTACATGTTTACCATCTAGTGCTCCTAAGCAATTAGGAAATTTCCACAGTAGCCAGAAATCTTCAGCAACAGCTTTCCACATTTCCGTAGTCATCTCGGGTAATGCCTCGCTCATTAATTGCTCAACTATAATTTTGCATGTCTCTTTGACAATTTTATTTACTGTGGTATAACCTAAACGGTAACTAAATGAAAGTGTCATATGTGAGTCACCAGTGGCCAAAAACCTGAAAATAATAATAATATAGAATATAGTAATGTCTGAAATTTTTATGAGCACTAGTCATAATAAAAACACTATCTAACACGTTTTAACACACGTTTTATTGGATAGATAAAGTAAAATTGTCATAATATCATGTATTGTCATAATGTCAAAATAAAACCCGTAAAACAGTGTTTTGTAATAAAGAATATATTTTTTGCTGTAATTAATATTAATATTGAACAACATCCTATCGACGCATTTTTACAGGGACTTGCACCTACTTTAAGATCATTTTCTCAATATTTGCAACATTTGGCAAAAGGACAAATTTTTCAAGTAATTCACAATTTGGAGCTTCAGCAATTAACTGCAAAACTAACGTCTTCACAATCTACGCCTATTATTTTGTCGTCTCCTTCACCTTCACCACCATCAATGCCGGTTATTTCATCGCCTTTGCCATCTTCTGAACAACCAGGGACGATGGATTCAGTACAACTTTCTGAACAACCAAGGTCATCGAAGTCAATACAACTTTATTTCTCACATTATGATTCTTCTAATGACTAATATTTTAAAATAAATGTTATATGATTATAATTTCAAAACATACGTTACCTATGATTGCAATTTATAATAAGTTTTACATGATTACAATTTGAAATAAATAACTACTACACTCGCGAGCAAAAGTATGGAATCACTTGCCTGGAATCGATTCCTTGCGATTTTGTGTACTAAATAATTTATTATTAATAATAAAAATGGTACCATTAAAAAGGTTTAACTGTTAACTTTAAATTGATACCAAATTCATTAAAATCACACCAGAATTTAAGGAGCTATCCCGGATTAAGTGAAGGAGTAAGAAAAAAGACGTTTCAATTGTTGGATACGCCACGAGTTGCGCCCTATTGACCCCCTATAAAAGCACGTGTTATCAGATTTTTTTTATCAGTCGGCTTTCACACGTTGACCTGCACACATCTCCGCTACTTTGGACCCTTAACCTTGGAAGAAAATGGAAACTACTGTTACAAATTAAAATTTGTTGCCTCAGATGGCAACCTATGCAGGTGGTTTGGTGTTGGAAGTAAAGGAAACAAGAAACTATCTCAAACACTTTATAATTTAATAGTTAAAAGTATCTTTAGAACTAATTTATGTTAATAAAATAAATACTAGAAAATTTACTTAATGTAACCCGATTAATGCCAGCCAGCTAAAACTTCAGCAGAAAGAGCTATGGGCGTGGGGAGTTGGTGATAAACCCAGTACTGTTCCGATTAACTAGGTTATTTTAAATAAAATATTATTAATCTCAAAGTAAAGATTTTAAATAAGTAACCTTCCAGTTATTAATAAGATTAAACAGTAAAAGGGCGCCAGGGACAATAAAGGTCCCGGATCCTGGAGCCGACGAAGGTGTCCAATATTCTTCCGGAGGAACAAATAATGTCGAACCCAAGATCCTCAATTAAATTAGGTTGAAGACCGGTTTCAAGTGAAGAAAACCGGACTAAGGTAACTAACCGGTTCTTATAGAAACCGGAATAAATTAGTTAATAAATTCTTAGGAATAAAAAAAAACCGTCCCGCCTGCGCTATCGCAAGACGGACTCAGCCAGCCGCACAGTCGTCTCCGCAGGAGGCTTCAAGCGTGCTCGAGGAACGGGTCTCGCGTCCAGGCCCCAGACGTTCCGCTAGATCCTGGCGGCGAGACGAATCTCTCGAGGTGCCTCTCCTGGAAACGACAATACGGAGACCCAATGATATACAACATAAACTAATTAACATTCCTTGAGGTGACCGAGTTTGGAAATCTAGAAGGCTAAAACATTAGCCGGTTAACATGGCCTTCTGACACTAGGAATCTGGATTACCCACGTGGCGTTCATCAACTCCGCGACAAGGGCTCGTTCCCTCAAACAATAATTGAATACCGTGGTTAACACTGAGGAATCTATGATCAATAGTCAGCGGATGAAATACTCACGGTTGAATTAGGGAGAAAGCACTTGACTGCAAGTTCCTTGGCCGGCTGTAAAGTAGTCTGCGTATGCGCAAATTGGAATCCTGTAATTAATATTCAGGGATCACGACAATATCCTTTTAACAACCAGGGAAGGCTCACAGACCACTTCCAAACACTATTACCACAAAATCCTTACCTTTTAAAACAAGATACAAGCTAAGTGTTTTCACTCCTGCGTGTCAAGGGCGAAAGGGACGCTAACATGATTCCTTATTATTGTCATCGATTGCAGACCGGAACTCGACGGAGCATTTCGAAAACCTCCCGTAATGCAGGTAAAATGATTATAAGATCACGGAAGATAAACATTACACCAAGATACTTTAATTCTTGAAAATCACTAATAACTACACAACGTGACGTTCAAACGCTGAAACTATAAGAATCATCATGATCCAGACCAACAAACAAATTATTTGTAATATCTAATTCTAAATCTAGTTTAATTTGGGGTAATTATCTTGGAATAGCTAGTCGGGAAATTTCTAATCTATCACCTGGCCACATTATGTCAAAGACTATGCACAGATTAAAATCGGAATCCTAGACAAAGAAGTTTCTAGAAATAAGTCCCTAATGAAAAAATTACTTTCATTTCCGTTTACGGTTATTTAGTTTATTATGAATTTTTACTGAAAGCTGAAAATAATGAAGTAGTGCTCCATACGATATTATTTCGATGGTTATAAATCAATATGTTAAAATATCGATTAGACTACAACTCTTAATCGGCGACCACCAGATGTCGCACTAACTGTCAGAAGCTGACGTTCGACTGAATGACACTTGAAGTGTAAATAAACAATATTTGTTCTAATTTGTTATGAAAACCTATTTAATATGTTTTAGAATAGTAATTTATTGTGATTAAGTGATAACTAAAAAGTCCAGTGACAAAATACAGTTGAAGGAATGAGTTCTTCTAGCAAGTGCAGTACAAAGTCAAACTACAATGAAATATATTACTCGGTAACCTCAAAATGTTCTACAATATGTTTTCAGGTAAATGCTACCCTACTTATTAGTAACGCAGCTGTACAGGTATAAAAAAAACAACGTAACAGTACCTCCCCAACCACCAGAGATTTGACCCTCTGGGGCAAATCTCGAAGCTGGCCCTCCAGCGTCAAAACAGACTCCAAAGGACTAAGTACGCTTACAAAAATCTACAACGTTAATGCCTGAAAACAGGAACAAAAAAAGAAAAACAATAAAAAATATGGAAGCCGGTGTACGATTTCTATTTCTATACATAAATGATACTATAAAGGTAGTTAAGGTATATACATAAACAATACAGAATTCATGTTACACTTCAAATATAGAGTAACAGACCGCTCTATTTAGGCGACATTGCAGTAGGCTTTGTTTGTCGGGTCTGCAATTCCGCCCGTGTTTTATGGCTTATTTTTAATTATCCATGTAACCTATATAAAATATACTAATTTGGGTTTTCATTATATACTACATAAACCTACGGCCTAAAAGGATTCTGGTCACACTTCAAGTATAGAGTAACAACCCGCTCTATCAGGCGACATTGCAGTAGGCTTTAGTTAACGAGTCTACAATTCCGCCCGTGTTTTATGGCTTATTTTTAGTTATCCATGTGACCTGTGTAATATATACTATTTCTCCTGGAACGAGTCTAATCCATTTACGAACATGTAAAAGACAAGCTCCAAAGAGAGTATAAATGTGCAAATAACTAATATCCTAGTCTGACCTACTATATTTATACAGGAGAGACCACCCTACTCCATCGTACACCACCTTTCACATCCTAACTGAGTAGACAGCCGATAATAATGCTGATCTAGAAAAAAAAAATTCACAAAAAGAAATTAAATACTACAAAGTAGTGAAAATTGGCTAACCGTCTTCAATAAAGGAATGACGGTCATTCAGCCCCTAAAAAAAAACCATCTTAAACGAATTCCATCAATGCAGCCTACACGCCCGCCATTATGGCCTCCAATCTCAGGACTATTATTATGCAGCCTTGCCAGCAATCCGGAGGTTATACACCCCACAGGGGTGTCAATCCTGCAACAACCACAGACTACCAACAACTTTTAAATTACCGCCTTCCCTTAACCTAAATATAGTTCACAAAAATGTGAACACAGAACCTGTGTATCACTACGAACCGCTTAAACAGTGTTAAATATATTTAATCACTGTATTCTAGCACCGTGCATATACAGCAACCAATGCTAAAATAAAACCAGCAACCACAAGGCATATACAGCCCTCAAAGGTCACTGCGACCAACAACCACTATTCCAGCACAGTGCACATACAGTCACCAATGCTGAAATAAAAACCAGCAACCTCAAGGCATATACAGCCCTCAAAGGTCACTGCGACCAACAACCACTATTCCAGCACAGTGCACAAACAGTCACCAATGCTGAAATAAAACCAGCAACCTCAAGGCATATACAGCCCTCTAAGGTCACTGCGACCAACAACCACTATAAGCGAATTTAAATTTTAGTTTAAATTCAAGTAAAATATTGTAAAAAAAAATATTCCTCGTCACATGGTGACCCTAAATCCTTGCTATGCCATGTGCCAAGGTTTAATTTTGTTTTAAACTGGAGGGGTACCTATCAAGTACTTTATATACAAGCTCGTCTTTGCGAAGTAAATTAAATGAAATGGGTCGTTCCATTGTGTGAAATAAAAAAAAATGTAGTAAAAACTGGCTGTCACAATTTACAATCTCGAGCAATATGTAACTATTATGTATAATAAATGTCATTACAAAATTAGCAGTCTTATAGAGTAAGTTTGTATTTTAATTCCAGGCTTTTATTTCCAAAAACAATTGTCCTGGAGTTATATTTTGGGACACCGGTAAAATATAATTGTAAAATGTAAATAACAGTAAAAATTGTAAAAGTTGTAAAAAGTGTATAAGTAAATAACAGTGTATATAACAATACAAACATAAAAACATGAACACAAAAAACAAAGGATTCCGCGCGACGGTTTTTTTTTCTTAAAATTAGAATAACTGGAAGGTTATAGAAACAGCAGTCTGGGTTGTAAGGTACAGCAATTGACGTAACCTCTATCTCCAACTAATACACACGTTGGTCGCCACTGTTACAAATTAATATTTGTTACCTCTGATGGCAACCTATGCAGGTGGTTTGGTGTTGGAAGTAAAGGAAACAAGAAACTATCTCAAACACTTTATAATTTAATAGTTAAAAGTATCTTTAGAACTAATTTATGTTAATAAAATAAATACTAGAAAATTTACTTAATGTAACCCGATTAATGCCAGCCAGCTAAAACTTCAGCAGAAAGAGCTATGGGCGTGGGGAGTTGGTGATAAACCCAGTACTGTTCCGATTAACTAGGTTATTTTAAATAAAATATTATTAATCTCAAAGTAAAGATTTTAAATAAGTAACCTTCCAGTTATTAATAAGATTAAACAGTAAAAGGGCGCCAGGGACAATAAAGGTCCCGGATCCTGGAGCCGACGAAGGTGTCCAATATTCTTCCGGAGGAACAAATAATGTCGAACCCAAGATCCTCAATTAAATTAGGTTGAAGACCGGTTTCAAGTGAAGAAAACCGGACTAAGGTAACTAACCGGTTCTTATAGAAACCGGAATAAATTAGTTAATAAATTCTTAGGAATAAAAAAAAACCGTCCCGCCTGCGCTATCGCAAGACGGACTCAGCCAGCCGCACAGTCGTCTCCGCAGGAGGCTTCAAGCGTGCTCGAGGAACGGGTCTCGCGTCCAGGCCCCAGACGTTCCGCTAGATCCTGGCGGCGAGACGAATCTCTCGAGGTGCCTCTCCTGGAAACGACAATACGGAGACCCAATGATATACAACATAAACTAATTAACATTCCTTGAGGTGACCGAGTTTGGAAATCTAGAAGGCTAAAACATTAGCCGGTTAACATGGCCTTCTGACACTAGGAATCTGGATTACCCACGTGGCGTTCATCAACTCCGCGACAAGGGCTCGTTCCCTCAAACAATAATTGAATACCGTGGTTAACACTGAGGAATCTATGATCAATAGTCAGCGGATGAAATACTCACGGTTGAATTAGGGAGAAAGCACTTGACTGCAAGTTCCTTGGCCGGCTGTAAAGTAGTCTGCGTATGCGCAAATTGGAATCCTGTAATTAATATTCAGGGATCACGACAATATCCTTTTAACAACCAGGGAAGGCTCACAGACCACTTCCAAACACTATTACCACAAAATCCTTACCTTTTAAAACAAGATACAAGCTAAGTGTTTTCACTCCTGCGTGTCAAGGGCGAAAGGGACGCTAACATGATTCCTTATTATTGTCATCGATTGCAGACCGGAACTCGACGGAGCATTTCGAAAACCTCCCGTAATGCAGGTAAAATGATTATAAGATCACGGAAGATAAACATTACACCAAGATACTTTAATTCTTGAAAATCACTAATAACTACACAACGTGACGTTCAAACGCTGAAACTATAAGAATCATCATGATCCAGACCAACAAACAAATTATTTGTAATATCTAATTCTAAATCTAGTTTAATTTGGGGTAATTATCTTGGAATAGCTAGTCGGGAAATTTCTAATCTATCACCTGGCCACATTATGTCAAAGACTATGCACAGATTAAAATCGGAATCCTAGACAAAGAAGTTTCTAGAAATAAGTCCCTAATGAAAAAATTACTTTCATTTCCGTTTACGGTTATTTAGTTTATTATGAATTTTTACTGAAAGCTGAAAATAATGAAGTAGTGCTCCATACGATATTATTTCGATGGTTATAAATCAATATGTTAAAATATCGATTAGACTACAACTCTTAATCGGCGACCACCAGATGTCGCACTAACTGTCAGAAACTGACGTTCGACTGAATGACACTTGAAGTGTAAATAAACAATATTTGTTCTAATTTGTTATGAAAACCTATTTAATATGTTTTAGAATAGTAATTTATTGTGATTAAGTGATAACTAAAAAGTCCAGTGACAAAATACAGTTGAAGGAATGAGTTCTTCTAGCAAGTGCAGTACAAAGTCAAACTACAATGAAATATATTACTCGGTAACCTCAAAATGTTCTACAATATGTTTTCAGGTAAATGCTACCCTACTTATTAGTAACGCAGCTGTACAGGTATAAAAAAAACAACGTAACACTACACCTACAGAAGCTGCACAAATCGTCGCCCTATTGCAAGAAGGGCTCAGCCAGCGAGCTGTCGCACGTCTGCTCCACATAAGCCAGTCCTGTGTTTCGAAAATTTATAAACGGTTTCGGGAGACGAGTGGCTTCATCCCGAGACCAAGATCTGGACGGCGCCGGTGCACATCGGAGAGGGATGACCGTTTTATCGTGTCAACCTCTCTTCGCAATCGTCACTTGACTGGTGTCGACGTCCAGCAGGAGCTCAGAAATGTTCGTGGGGTAGCTGCCAGCGAGTGGACAGTTCGTCGAAGACTCAAGCAAGCCAATTTGACTCCAAAAAGGCCTGCCACAGGCCCGAAACTGACGGCAGGTCAGCAGGCACGCCTTCAATTTGCTCGCACCCATCTTGATTGGGAAGTTGAGCAATGGAGGCGAGTCCTGTTCTCCGACGAGAGCAGAATGTGTTTGCACGGCAGTGATCGAAGAGGTCGGGTCTATAGGCGACCTGGAAAGCGCTTTGCGCAGTGCTGTTTTGCTGAGACAGTGGCTTATGGGGGCGGTTCCTGTATGATGTGGGCCGGCATTTCGTTCGACGGTAAAACGGAGCTTGTTTTCGTGCCTGGTGGAGGACGAGGAGGCGGCCTAACTTCAGACCGCTATATTTCCGACATTCTGCTGGAACGTGTCCTTCCCTATGCGGGATATATCGGTGATGACTTCATCCTTATGCACGATAACGCTCGTTGTCACACTTCCCGTGCCACAACTGAATACCTGGAAGAAGTCGGTATAGCAACATTGGACTGGCCAGCGCTCAGCCCGGACTTGAATCCCATTGAGCACGTGTGGGATGAACTAAAGAGGAAGGTTCGTTCCAGAAATCCTGCTCCTTCAAGTTTGAATCAGCTAAAATCGGCTTTGATAGAGGAGTGGGAAAGTATCCCGCAAGAGTCTATTCAGAAGCTGATTAGATCAATGAAGAATCGTCTTCAAGCTGTTATTAGGGCCAGGGGAGGGAACACAAAATATTGAAATTTAATTTTAAGACTAAATAAATTTTTTATTAATTAATTTCTGTTGTTTTCTTCATTCATAATTTTTCCATATTTCCCTGTTTTCCTAACTCCTTCACTTAATCCGGGATAGCTCCTTAAATGCTGGTGTGATTTTAATGAATTTGGTATCAATTTAAAGTTAACAGTTGAACCTTTAAAATGGTACCATTTTTATTATTAACAATAAAATTATTTAGTACTCAAGATCGCGAGGAATCAATTCCAAGTAAGTGATTCCATACTTTTGCTCGCGAGTGTATATAAAAATATATTTGATTACCTTATAGATACTGCCAAACGTTCTCGTGGTGTGATAGCTCTTTTCATAACAGTGTCCTTCTTACGTAAATGAGGGCTTAGTTTATTTTGCAGTAGCAAAACATTCTTTTGACATACGAAAATATTGATAAAATTGAGTCTCATCATCCAGAAGTTTTTTGTAGAGAGTGTGGTATTCTCCTTCCTGTTCTCTATTCTGCCATGTAGGATGTACAGAGAATCTCCTTTTCTTGTTCACGGTCGTAACTACTTCGTCATCTAGAGCAATAGCAATTAAAGCCAATTCTTGAAATGAAAAATACATCTTTCCTTCTTCACAACACTAGCACGTTAGATCCGAATCACTGTTACGGTACGTATGCATTAAGAACACGTTCTTGAACGAGGCAGTCACGTCCCGTTCCCGTTCACGCCCCGTCCGAGGTATTATCTCGTTACGTATGCAGCTCGCTTTAAACGTAGATTTTTATTACGATTTTATGATATAAGTTATTATTAAAGTTGAATACAGTTAAGTTCAATAAAATTAAGTTCTATAAGTTCATTACAGTTCTGTCTATCAGCCAGGGTTGGACAAAGAGAATGTTTGGTTTTAAAAGTGACGCAGTCCACCAGAGGTGGCCATTGTAAATGTTTGAAAAAGTTGTAGCCGTGTCCACCACCACCAGTACTGTGAGCCACAGTGAATTATCATAATAATGATTTTCACTGGCCACCCCTCGAGGACAGTGGGAATTATTTTTAAAAGTTGTGACCTTGTCCACCCGGGTAGACAGTGGTAATAATCGTTCAAATACTGGTTCCGAATTTTGTCGTTTACCTAAATGACTCTTTGCACTATTATCATAGAGAAAACAACAGAAGTCAATCCTACTGCGTACTAATTAAATATACAAAGATCTCAAATGTTTCGGATGGATTCCCCAAGCCTGCCCCGCCAAAACTTTAGAATAGATTTAAAAACTTTGCAGTCTTATACTGTATTTCATTTATATGCCTTTTCCATAGAAGTGGAACTGATTTAATGAGTTTAAACGTGGTCGCACTAATTTCACCGAAGATCTGCTTGAGGGACGGCCTTCTACGGCGACGACTGAATATAACCTGTGTTGTGCGGCGTAAACACTGACAAAAGAGTGACTTATCAGCAGATACGGACAAGCTTAGGTGAGTCAAGTGCACAAAATCCTCCATGAACATTTGGCGGTCAGGAAGCTTTGTGCCCGGTGGATACCTCATAATTTCGTGTTGATTGGTGTCGTGAAATGGTTTAAAGATTTAACGGGGTTGATTCTGGTGATTGCTGTGTTCGAAATACTTACGGGTGACGAAAGCTGGATTTATTGTTATGATCCTGAAACTAAGAGACAGTCTGCTGTCTGGGCGTTCCAAGGAGTTGCCAACTAAAGTGAAGAGAGTTAGAAGCGTGGGCAAAATGATGGTGGCCTCGTTCTTGGGAAGGACAGGTCATTACGCAACAATTGTTTTAGAGGATCGAAAAACAGTTACAGCAGAGTGGTACACTAACAATTGTTTGCCACTTTTTATGGAAAAAGTTCGGGAGAAACGACCTCGCAATAGGATCCTCGGAACTACTCGGCGACGTGAGACGTGGAATTACTGGGTCACCCGCCCTATAGCCCGACCTCGCAGCTTGCAATTTTTATTTATTTCCTAAAATAATAGAAAAACTTGGAGGAAAACGTTTTATGGACGCCGAGGAAGCAGTGGCTGCGTTTCAAAATGCCGTGAAAGAGACCCACCCTAAGACCCTAAGGACCCCTAGAGACGAGTGAGCAAAGTGCTTTTCTCAGTGGTTCCATCGGATGCAGCGATGTATTGATGTAAACGGACACTATTCTGAAAAGATATAATAAAACTAATAACTTACTAGTTTGTTCAGCTTTTTCAGTTTTTGATTTTATAAGAACTTTCAGTGTCACCCTCGAAATATAACAATCCTCGATAGCAGAGTAAATTAAATAATTTCTCCACAAACGGTAACAAATTATGTAACAAACGGCATAGTAATTTTGGAGGGTGAACTTTGAGGATATTTCTGAACAAGTTCTGTGTAACATAAAGGCTGAATATCGAATTCTACAGCAATAGCGTAAGTTACGGTGTAAGGCAATCGCATGTATTCTTATTTTTGGTTTTTTTTATTTTTATTTAAATTGTGCTACTTATTTTGTGCAACCGTTTTCATTGGCAGTTTCTATAAACAACGTGAGATTTCGTTTTGGAGAACTGGCAACACTACGCATAATTGTCTATGGCAGCTAAAGCTTAGCGGGCATTTTGAATCATTCGCTATGTCAAACTCAAAGTGATTCAGCGTGGTCAGAAATATTTCGGCAGGTTTTTCGACGATTTTTACGGTAATTTTTGTGTTTTAAGTACGATTTTATAGTGCCTTATGTAGCAAAAAGGCTCTGGGCGCAATAGGTCCAATTCGCAAAATGTCCAGTGCGCTCAAAATGTACAATTCTCGCAACGTCCACTTCGCAAAATGTCCAGTGGGCTCAAAATGTCCAATTCGCAATTTGTCCAAATCGGAAATTGTCCAATTAGCAAATGGTCCAGTTCGCAAATTGACCAATTCAAATTACAGTCGTTAATTAGGTAGCTATCCTTTTAAGGTATGTTAATTCTTTTAAACCTCTTTCATACACAGATATTATTGTGCTGAACTGCATCGCAGTATGACAAATTCAAGGCAATTAAATAAAAGTTGTTTACGAAGTTTAGTACGTGACGTTTCCTTTAAGTTTATTTTCTTTTTTTTTTCGTTTTCTGATGTTTTGAACAACAAACGTATTGCAACGTTACCTCTGCCGGTAAAACCTTGGATGATTAAAAGAGACATCACATTTGATAAAAATTACAAAAATATTTGATCGAGCTGCAAAATGGTAAACTTAGTCTTAAAAGCTTTTTCACAAAGATTATAAATTTCTTCGTCTTACATTGTATAAGCGTTGATGTTAAAATACATCATTATTTCTAGATAGCTACAGGTACCCCTAATTATGTTGATTCCATTTTAAAAAATACTTATGACTGACATTACCTACATTACGTGATTTTTTAAAGAAATCACCAATCCGACTTGAGTAAGCGTGGTGATCAATGCTCTGACCATATCTGTTTCTTTTTAATGAATAGCGATATTATGATTCAAAACAAATGAATATATTAGCCATTATTTTTTTATGAGCCCAAATTATTTATACAGATTTTTGTAATTAAAAAAAAAAGAGTTGATCATAAATTATAATAATTACGTATTTTTACTTCGAGCCGAATCTCACCCAATCTCACGTGGGGGTCGTGTCAAAAACTGCCTCTCGTAATCAATCTCCTAATTGCGAACTGAGGGCCAAAAAAAGTCCACTTCGGCAGAATCATAAAAGGATAACATTATGAATCATAATGGACAGTTAACTGTTAAGTTAATCGTATCAAATCCCATTGCTGAAGGATTTTTCAGTTATTTGTTTTTGTCTGTGGTAAAATACCAATCGATCCAATCCAAATCCAATACCAATCTCTTTGATATACGAAGGTCATTCAATAAATACTTAGCCTACAAAAAGTAAACGAAAATTTTGGAAAAATGGCAATTTGTTTTTCAACATAGTCTCCTTTTAGTTCGATACACTTAGCCCAGCGATGCTCCAACTATTTTAACCGAAAAATAGTTTTTGTCAAACTCTGCAAAATAGGCCTCCGTGGCGGCGATGACCTCCTCATTTGATCCATATCTATTCCCGGCGAGAGATTTTTTCAGATTAGGAAACAGAAAGAAGTCACAAGGGGCCAAATCTGGAGAATACGGTGGATGGGGCAGCAATTCGTAGCGTAATTCAACCAATTTGGCCATTGCAACGCATTGACATATAAAAAGTATGGACTGGAAATACCTACGAAAAAAGGGTGCATACCTACAACTCGTTTTGTCGCATAAAATGGCTGCCACTGCTAGGGTTGTACCAATCAAGGAACATAGGTGTTACTATTATCGAGTATCGATACTATAAAAACTTTTTTACAAAAAAAGCAACCGACTTCCAAAAACACTATAAATAAAGAGAAAAATAACTTTAATTTCGGAAGTCGGTGTCTTTGGATTTATATTTTAGTTTTTGCCACCGACTTCCGAAATTAAAGTTATTTTTCTCTTTATTTATAGTGTTTTTGGAAGTCGGTTGTTTTTTTTTTGTAAAAAAGTTTTTATTTTTCACTTTTTAGCGGGTCAGTTTGTAATTTATCTAAGTTATAATAGCCTAATGTCAACTGCTTATCAGCTTTTACAAAATATGCTTTTCCCGATGCATGGACGTTAATTGTTGAGGAGTTCTCCTAGTAAGAACCAGGAGAACTGGAGCTGATTGAGAAGTCACCATCAGCTCCACTTCACCATACGCGTTGTAATGAGCATAAATTGCTTAGCAGCCATATTAAAGTAATCGAATCGCAACCCGTGAAATATTTGTCATTGAGTAGTGCCATTTGTGGTCTTCATCATCAGTTCCACTTTACCAAATCATAATTTCCGAGAGCAAATGCTCAAGTTACTTTAATAATAAAAACAAGGCAAGAAAAATTTTGCTAAGGGCCAAGTTTATGTTACGCTTAGTCGTGTAAAGACGCTGTACGACATTGTATTATGCGACTTGGAACCTACCAAATTGCTAAATAGACCACATGACGAAAAGGCATTGCGTGAAATGCAACGATTGAGGCTTTTATAAATCATCATCAGCCAATTGCAGTTCACTGCTGGACGTAGACCTCCCGAAGTTTGCGCCAACGTTCGCGATCCTCCGCTTCTCTCATCTAGCCACTACCGGCAACCTTTGTTAGGATAATTATACAGAAGAAAAACTCGCAAAAGTATTTCACTTTAAGAAGTATTTATTAGTTTTTAGACTAGATGCTGATAATCCTGGCTGCAGCATCAGGCCAACTTATGTCAACATTGCATTGAACTTAAAATTTAGTCCTGTTTAAAATGAGCCCAAACACGACTACGGTGCTGTAATTTCAAGGTTTGTACTTTTTCTGATGCTCGACTGGCTTCAGCATCAGGTCTCTATGTACTTCGGTGTTCCTCATTAACAGTACGTTTATCCACACATCGAGCCCTTTTCAATGAGCCTAAACACGATATATCTGCTGTTAGTTGTCGAGGAGTTAGGTACTCTGCAGACTATCCTGACTGCAGCATCAGGTCATAACTTGATGATCATGAGACCAAATGTGGCAAATGCCCTATCAAACATCAAAACAATTTACTAAAACAGTCCTTGCCTGTTCGAGTAACTTCTTACTGTTAAGGAGTTGAACCTTCCATCATCAGCCCAGCTACCTGAGATGGTGACAACCGTACGCAAATACACAAGATACTTCATAAAATATGCGAAAAACAATAAGTGAGCCTATAAAATTTGAGGGTTGCTCTCGATTTCTCTAAGATCCCATCATCAGATCCTAACTTAGTGACAATGGGACCACCTCAGAACTATCTACTTTCGAACAAAAAAAGAATTTTAAAAATCCGTCGACAATTGGCGGAGTAATCGATGAACAAACATACAAAAAAAAAAAAAAAAAAAAAAAAACATACAAACAGCTGAACATAGTACCTCCTCCTTTTTGTGAAGTCGGTAAAAATATGAGTCTTACTAGTTATCACGTTTGGATAATAACTTACTAAATTAAAGTCCGTTGTAATTACGGTTGCCAACCATACTTTATAATAACGTATCATACTTTATTTTCGGTAAATATACTTTACAGTTTTGCATAAAAATAAAGTGTGCGAAAATACTTTATTTATAATCTTTTGTGATGCGTATAACGAAAGACTCAAGGTTAATTACTGAACTATTTATCGATAGGTACATACAAGTCAAAAAAGAAAATCTTTTATTAGAGTTAGGATTTTCAGAGAAAAATATTATAGTTATGCTTAAGACAAACAAGTTGTGAAGACAAATGGCAATATAATAAGATACCTACTTATAAATGCATCTGATAGCGTAAGTACCATATGTAACAACTCTCTGTTACCGTCACTTCAGCTTTCACTGAGTTTTTTCGGTAATAAATCTGCAGTGGCGAGAAGAGAGAAACAGATAGTCCATAAATTTAATAAAAAACGAGTTATTTATTTATTAAAATCAGTACCAGGTACATTTTGAATACATTGTAAAAATTGTGGAGTTTCTTGCCAGTTCTTCCCCATAGGAAACAACCAATTGGAACCGTGCACCTAGCTTCTGACGTTTCCTAAGTGTCCATGTAGGTTTATGTGAAATAAAATATTTTAATTTCGGTGATGTGAACCAGAGGCCGGACCTGGCAAGATCACTCGGACCGAATAGGACACAGAATTACTTATGTTCACATCGCAGAATATGCCGATGACGTTTCAGCGGAGAAAACTATTACGGCAACGGTACAACCCTATTCCATTTGACATGTTATTGTAAACAAACAAATGAATTAACAAATTATACTAAAAAGGTCTATTATACGGAAATGAACCCAAATATCAATACTTTAGCCATAAATTCATGATCGCGTTACAACTGTATCATCAAATGTGTATTATTAAATGTATTATTGCATGAAAACCGGCTACTAACCTGTGCAAAGACATTAGAGGTTTATTTTCATTCTTTCTTGCACCACACTTCACAATACAACACACAGACATGTTGAATTGTTGTTTTCCAACATTTGCATGCAGTTTTAAAAGGTAAAATCCTTGTAATTTTCTCGCAAATCTCAATAATACAAAAAGTAAACAACCATTTGACAGCAAAACTACCACGAAACTTGTCGCAAAAGATGGCTGCTACGGCACCTTACCTACAACTGTACTACGTCACGTCAAAATGTTGCCAAAATAAGCAACAACTTAAAATATTGTTGTCTCTTTTATCAAATACGATTACCTTATTAGAAAGAACGAGACAAAACGATATTTCGTATTTTGAATCATATTTCACTCATATTTGTATAAGCAAATGTATGTATAGAATAACGCGGCCTCTCCATGTTTTTCCTATCACAATGTTGCAACGGCAGACGTGTGAACCGGTGCGTTGTCGTAGTGAAACAGCACTTTTTTCTTCGCCAGATGGGGTCGTTTTTAGGGTTCCGTAGCCAAATGGCAAAAACGGAACCCTTATAGATTCGTCATGTCTGTCTGTCTGTCCGTCTGTCTGTCCGTCCGTATGTCACAGCCACTTTTCTCCGAAACTATAAGAACTATACTGTTGAAACTTGGTAAGTAGATGTATTCTGTGAACCGCATTAAGATTTTCATACAAAAATAGAAAAAAAACAATAAATTTTAGGGTTCCCCATACTTAGAACCGAAACTCAAAATTTTTTTTTTCATCAAACCCATACGTGTGGGGTATCTATGGATAGGTCTTCAAAAATGATATTGAGGTTTCTAATATCATTTTTTTCTAAACTGAATAGTTTGCGCGAGAGACACTTCCAAAGTGGTAAAATGTGTGCCACCCCCCCCCCCCCCTGTAACTTCTAAAATAAGAACATGATAAAACTAAAAAAAATATATGATGTACATTACCATGTAAACTACCACCGAAAATTGGTTTGGACGAGATCTAGTACGTAGTTTTTTTTTAATACGTCATAAATCGTAAACCGCGCGTAAGCGTTATATGGGTTTTTAATTGCGGTTTACGATTTATAATAATAATAATAAATTTATTTCAGACCATAAGTCCATAAAACAACACACATTACAATTTTATACACAAAAAACATACATACATACATAAAAACACATAGCTACACAAAAAATACTCAACGAAACAACTTATTTTAAATATTGGAATGACGCACGATGAGTGGTCATCCATTTCCACATCATTGGACTGTCTGTCCTGTCGGCTACTATAGCCACCAAGCTGTTGGAGCTGTCGCGCACTCGCCGCATCAGGGATGCTATCCGTGTCCGCATCAGTGCGTAAAAATCTGGCACGCCATTCGCCGCGAACATCCCCGATGCACTGCAAAAGCGCGGCAGCCCCAACATAACTCTGAAGGCGTTGTTGTACTGGACTCACAGAGCATCGTACGAGCTTTTTGTATAGCTGACCCATAGGGCACACGTGTACATGAATTGGCAATACGCTCTAAAGAGTGTAATTATCACCTCCCTAGTACAACGTGCAAACCTACGAGCCAGCATATTACATCGAACTGCCAATGCTCTGCGTTCCCTCTCCAGGTCTACATCGTCGGACAGACTATCGGTGACCCAATGCCCCAGGTACTTGAACTTCGTGACCCTGGAACGCTGAGCGCCCCCCAAGATGACTGGTGGGACAGTATCGTAACATTTGTTACCCGCTTTGAAAACCAGTAGCTCGCTCTTCGTCGCATTGTACCTGAGGCCGTGAGCCACCGCATAGTCCTCACAGATGCGAACAAGCCTCCTAAGTGCACTGATCGATGGGCTCAGCAATACCATATCATCCGCGTAGCTGATGTTATTGACGCAGTGCCCGTCAATGGAGCACCCGATATTGGCATTGCTGAGCTCACAGATCAGCTCATTTACATACAGGTTGAATAGCTTGGGTGAGCTGATTCCCCCCTGCCTCACACCGCACTCCAACCCGTATGCATCCGACAGAACACCCGCCCACTTAACATAATTGTATTGGTTTTTATACCAATACTTTAGCATCCCAATGATATCACTTGGGAGGTTCTTAACACTTGACAGTTTCTTCCATAGGCAGTCATAAGATACGAGGTCGAAGGCCTTGGAGAGGTCCAGAAAACATGCATATACAGGTGTTTTCCTACTTACATAGTATTGAACAGTCTGTTTGAGGCATAGTATAGCTGTTTCCGTGGATAAACGTGGCTTAAATCCAAACTGGGCGTCGTTGAGTGTTAAATGTTTATCCAGCTGCTGATCAATCAGACTGTCCAACACCTTTGCAATGATGGTAGCCAGGGATATAGGCCTGTAGTTACTCTTATCACTCGCATCTCCAGTCTTATTTTTAACAATGGGCACAACAATAGTTTTAAGTAAATCAGCTGGAAGATACGAGTGACTCAGGCATAAGTTAAAAAACATTGCTAGCACTCGCGGTAAGTGCTTACCAGCATAAAATAAATGCTCTATACTTAGGCTGTCATGACCCGGCGACTTGCCTCTCTTTAAGTTGCGTATGACAGTAGCTACCTCCCTGGCCGCAAACCTAATAGGCATGTCTTCGGACCCCCCCACCACCTCCGGCCCGCCAGACGACGTACCTAGGGGAGACCCAACCTTAAAGGCTCTGCTGAATAGGTTGGCGATATCATTAGGATCACTAAGGCCCTCAACGCTCACAGGCAGACCCGACCTGGGATTCAACCTGTTCGTGGCTTTCCAAAAACTACCAAAATTCTTTGCGTCATGATGACTTGCAATGATGTTCATTTTTATTTGGTCCTTATTATTCTGACACCATTTTAATTTACTTTTAAAAACCCTTCTACTTTCCACCATTTTTTCATACAAATCACCACTTTTCGGCCTACCAAACAACGTCCAGGCTTGAAAATCAAGCCGAGCCTGTCCGTGTGCGTCCTTCACATGCTTATTCCAGCCCGTTATGTAACTCTTTTTGCGCTGTATTCCGTTCTTACAGTTACTGGTGATCGCACCTTCACAGAAAATACGCACAATTTCCGCATACATATTATCTAAAATGGTTTCATGTTCCTTAATTCTACATCTACTTTTACTACATTCAGTAAATTCTAAGGGAAAGTCTAAATTTTTCAAGAGATCATTACAATAATTGCTATATAACTCAGTCTGCTGCAAGTTGCTGCCCATGTTACTTTGTTACATGTAGGTAGTCCAGGTGCAACTTTTGGCCTTAATAAATTAAGATCACACATTACAATTAGAGGTAAATGGTCCGACCAAGACACGTCGTAGAGCACACTAGCGTCTCTAATAGTGTTCCACGCCGCGTCTGTCACTACGCAGTGATCTAACCAGCTAGTAGAACCATGTGCATCACTTACGTAGGTATACGTGTCCGACTCACCACCGAGCAAGCAAACGTCAGCGCACCGCCACTGTACTTCAGCCGAAAAACTCAAAAGTTCTTTGCCGAATAGACTATTCGGTTGAGCATTAAAATCCCCCAGAATATAGACCGCGTCTACACCACTACTTTCTATCACTGCGTGAATCTCACTTAAGCACTCGACAAATTCACCAAGATTATCCATCGACTCTGTCGGCATGTAAACCGAGAACACTAAAAGAGATTTACCGCCTACCGTTATTTTGATAGCCACAAGACGCACACTTTTACACTGCACGAAAGACACATTCTCATAGGCGCTCTTGCGCCACAGTATAGCAACTCCGCCATAAGGTCGCCCTCGTAGGATGCCCGACGACGTATCTACCGCCGATTTTCCCACGAAGTCGAAATGAGGGTCTATGCTGCTCAGAAAAGGAATGTCGTGAGGCAGCAACAAGGTTTCTTGCAATGCGATAATATCAGATGTTTGACATAATAGTCTGATATAATCCACCGATCTAGTAATAGATTTACAATTAAAACTCACAAATGTACTTGCTTTTGAATTAATATCGTTATTGTCGCAATCCATTGTTGATATTTTTGTGAGATTCTTCGGCTCGTTTTTTAAAGTCTATGTATCTTCGAAAAGAAATTCCTTCTGGCCATAAATTGTCGTCTAAAAATAAATGCAATTTATGCCTTTGTACAAAAATTTTGTAAGCATCGTAGTTTTTCTGTTTTCTCATATTTATTTTTTCAATTTGCACACTAGTTTTTGTTTTGCCATTATGCGTCTGCTAACGACATACATACGTATGTCGTTAGCAGACGCATTCTGATCAACGTTATTGATGAATAACGGTATTTTGATGTCAGCTGCTCTAAATTTTGCAATATTATCTATGTTCGCACGACCTTGATTTCCTATAAACCTGTATTCAGCCTCTTTTTCTTTTGCGCTAAGATCCACCCTTCATTTTGTTCATCATCCTTCTTTGTTTCTAAATTATTTATTGTATTTATTGTTCGTGGTGTTGATATTGCTAGCCGCGCCGCGGCGGCATAAGAAGTAGGTGTCCCTATCCCTTCCAAAATCTCGCTGCACGCGCCGCCGAGGCCCACCGCGGCCCGCGCACGCACCTGATGCTCCCCACCCGCTACCGCGTTCGAAATCGCGGTGCGGGCCTCCACGCGCGGCATCGAGGCGCACGACATATTAAAAAAAAACTACATTTAATTTCATAAACATAAACCTTATGCATAAACCCGGATGTTACGGAACCCTCGGTGCGCGAGTCCGACTCGCTCTTGCCCGGTTTTTTTCTTTAATTCGGCGTCGAATCGGCCCAATAAATCGGCATAGTAAAGCCCTGTAATTGTTTTACCCTTCTTGAGGTAATCGATGTAGATCACACCTTGTGAATCCCAGAAAACGGTGGCCATAACTTTTCCGGCCGATTTTACAGTTTTCGCCTTCTTTGGAGCACGTTCCCCGGTCTGGATCCATTGTTTTGATTGCTCCTTGGTCTCTGGTGTGTACCAGTGGATCCAGGTTTCATCGACGGTCACAAAACGACGCAAAAACTCCGCTGGATTCCGCTTAAACAGCGCCAAACATGTCTCCGATGTGGTCTCACGGTTGCACTTGTTTTCCGGTGTGCGTAAACGCGGCACCCATCGCGCCGACAGCTTTCTCATGCCGAGTTCCTCGTGAAGAATGTGATGCACTGTTCCTTGTTAAATGCCTACAGTCTCAGCTAGCTCCCGAACCTTCAATCGGCGATCTGCCAATACGAGATCATGGATTTTTTTAATGTTTTCCTCCGTAGCAGCTGTTTTCGGTGCACCTGGACATGGTTCATCAAAAACCGACGTACGGCCACGTGCAAACTCGTTGAACCAATTCTCGACGGTGGCCATCGATGGAGAAGAGTCACCGTACACAGCATCCAAGCGCTCTTTCGATGCGCGTTTTCCCTCCCAAAAATAGGAATCGAATCACCGAACGATATTGCTCTTTTTTCCATTTTTGTAAAACTGATCGATACGTTCGCTTCCATAAGTTGTCAAATTAAAACAAATGAAGGGATTGGAATGAAAATTTTGTAAAAAGAATTAAAAAAGAATGTGCTACACTGTGGTAAATTTCTTTTGAAACTACAGCGCCCTCTGGCGATGAGGCTAGGTACTTATTGAATGCACCTCGTACCTACGCAGTTCAGCGGAAAAAAGAAAAACACGGACTGTCTTTGCCATGTTATGATTTATTACGTTATTCTTTTATGAATCATAAAAGGGGTGGACATACCAGGGGTGGACCAATTGCGAACTGGACTAATTGCGAACTGGACCAATTGCGAATTAGACCAATTGCGAATTAGACCCAATTGCGAATTAGACCAATTGCGAATTAGACCAATTGCGAATTGGACCAATTGACAATTGAACAGTTGGACATTTTACGAATTGGACATAATGCGCCCAAAGGAAAAAAGCATGGGCTTTTGTGTAATGTTCTTTTCTATACGATTCTCAGCGTAGCTTCGGTGTAATCAATATTTACTCACTGTGCTACCTCACAATTGTGATACTTTTGTATCACCAGTTATACAATTTCTGTGTCACCGCCAATTGTGCTACCATTATAAGGTTGGGTTACACTTATTACACTTACTTACTATAGTTGTCAAGCCATACACATTTTAATTTTAATGAATTATTTATTCTTTTTAACTTTCAGATGGGACTTACTTCGGTAGAAAAGTCCAAAAGAACAAACAAGAAAAATTTAAAGCTTTAGAAAAATGTATTTAGAAAGAACAAACCAATTGTACAAAATCAAGACAGCTGTTTTGACAGAAGAACAGAAAGAAGAACGATGGAAAAATTGAGACAATTAGAGATGGACCAAAAGCAACAAACCCAGAACAGACTATTCGAAGATTAAATATATCAAATGAAAATACAGCCTGGAACGAATCCATTGCACGAAACATCCAAAGACGAATTGAACGCAAATTGCGGAAAGAAAATATAGAGCTCCGTGACACTTAATATTGAATTTTCAATTAGAATAGAATACTCTTGACTATGTACAGTCAACAAAGGAGATAAGTATACAGGAGCGTCGGATATAGTTGAAGTTTACTAAGAAACCGATGGATGTTCTCGAATAAAATTTTATTTTATTAATAGAAAACAAACAGCACATTTATTAAATTAAATTTCAGTCCAGAACATCCTTCGGTTTCTTAATAAACTTCAACTATATCCGACGCTCCTGTATACTTATCTACTTTGTGGACTGTACATGTAGCATCGCACATCACTAGCGTGAGCGACGCACGTCACTACACTCCATATCGCCAAGGCGCCGGAGGGGTAAACACCGCGGCGCAGGGGCGAGAGGAAGCGGACTGGCCAGCGGCGGCAGTCGGCCGGCGCCCGCGCCAGTGCACACCAAAACACGTTCGAAGACACTCGCTACACTCCGCGCGACCGCGCTAGACTCGCGTCTTTGCTCTGTATTCCGCCGCCCTTTCATAAATCTTATTCTTAACATTGTAATTATATTGGTTGCAATAATACACCTTTCCCTAAACATATAAGGTCGCTTAATTTCCGGCATTACCACCAAAGTGGTGACCCCGACGTGATGGTAATAGGCGATTAGGAGTAACCGACCACGCCACGCATAAATCCGCATAATGTCTAAGGAGGACTTTCAAGATTGCGATGCGGCGTCCGTGGACCGCGTTACCGTCAAGCTGCCGCCATTTTGGGCCGACGACCCGGAGGTGTGGTTTGCGCAAGTCGAAGCCCAGTTTGAGACTTCTGCGATTAAATCGGACAGCACTAAATTCAATATGGTAATACAGCACCTAGAACATAACTACGCCAAGGAGGTACGTGACATTATCCTGCACCCACCCGCTACCGGGAAGTATGACAAGGTAAAAGCTGAATTAATTAAAGGATTATCCATGTCCCGTGACCAGGGCATACAGCAAGCACTTTATTTAGAGGAACTAGGAGACCGTAAACCCTCTCAATTTTTACGTGCATTACGATTGCTCGCTGGTTCGGACGTGCAGGATGAATTTTTATTTAGCGTGTGGTCAGGCCGCCTACCTACACAAGTTAAGGCAATTTTAGCCGCTCAGAGGAGTTTGACCTTAGATGAAGCAGCCGACATGGCCGATAAAATTTGCGAGGTGATGCCGTTAAACACGCAACAAATAGCTAATACTCGTAAGGGTGACGCTTCAAATTCAAACAAATTTGATGACATTTTACAGAAAGTGGAAGAACGCGTCATGGCGCGCGTACAAAATGGCGTCATGCAACAATTAGCGCAACTAAGCGTGGGGCAGCAGACACGTGGTCGCACGCAACAAAGAGCTGGTAACAATCACAGAAACCGTTCCCGGAGCCGCAGACCGTACTCACAGAGCCGGACTCCAGGTATTTGTTGGTATCATGATAATTTTGGCGGGAAAGCGCGCAAGTGTGTCGCGCCATGCAATTTTAAGGCGGGAAACGCCCCCGACAGTCAATAGAAGCGGCGTCTGACTGTCTGCAATCCACCAGCCGCCTCTATGTTACAGACAGAAAAACCAAGGTACAATTTTTAATAGACACTGGTTCGGATCTTTGTGTATTACCTAGGAGATTCCTGAAAGCGCAAACTAAGAACACCAAGCACACTAAATACCACTTAGTCGACGCGAACGGCACCATCATACGAACGTACTGTTGTTTAAAGTTGCACCTGGACCTGGGACTCCGCCGCGATTTTACCTGGAATTTCAGGCGCCGACTTTATGTCATTCTATAACTTGCTCGTTGATTGCAGATATAAGCGGTTACTGGACGGGGTAACTGACCTCTCGACACCTGGAGTGCCAGCTACAGCTAAATGCCACAGCATCAAGGCTATCTCTGGCACCACTGAATACCACAGACTGCTCTCACGGTACCCAACTTTGACTAAACCTGCTCGCGTCCTAGAAGAGGTAAAGCATTCAACCATACATTATATACGCACTACTCCAGGACCGCCTGTCTTCTGTAGGACTCGTCGGCTTGCGCCAGATCGCTTGAAAATAGCTAAACAACAGTTTGAAGAGATGATATGTGACGGAACTGCTCGCAGATCCGATTCACCTTGGGCTTCAGCTCTGCACCTGGCTCCGAAAAAAGACGGATGGAGACCTTGCGGGGACTACCGAGCGCTCAACGCCCGCACCATCCCGGACCGGTACCCCATCAGACACATAGAAGATTATTCCTTGATGTTAGAGGGTAGCTGCATATATTCAACTCTTGATTTAGTGAAAGCATACCATCAAATACCGGTTTTCCAGGAAGATATCCAGAAAACTGCGATCACGACCCCGTTCGGCCTGTTCGAGTTCCCCAATATGTCGTTTGGTTTAAGGAACGCAGCGCAGACATTTCAACGATTCTTGGATGAGGTGCTGCGGGGTCTAAACTTCTGTTTCTCATATATTGATGACATTTTGGTCTTCTCCAGGAGCAGAGAAGAACACTTAGAACACCTGGAAAAACTTTTTGAACGTCTAAATCAATTTGGAATACTTTTGAACGAAAGTAAGTGTTCTTTCGGGCAAGACGAGGTCACATTCCTTGGTTACACCGTGTCTGCCAAAGGTACACGCCCCCTGGTCGACAAGATTAAAGCAATCCAGGATTTCCCGCTGCCAAAAACTGCAAAAGGCCTTCGTCGTTTCCTAGGCATGATTAACTTCTACAGGCGTTTCTTACCGCATGCTGCTGAAGCACAAGCGCCTCTGCACGATATGCTGTCCGGTCCAAACGTCAAGGGCTCAACAGCCCTGACCTGGACCACAGAACAAGCTACTGCGTTCGAGAAATGCAAAATTCAGCTGTGCAATGCAACTCTGCTTTCGCACCCTGCACACGATGCACCGCTTGCTTTGACTACTGATGCTTCTAACACTGCTCTAGGTGCTGTCTTGCAGCAAAGAATCAATGGTGAATGGCAACCACTCGCTTTCTTTTCGCAAAAACTGTCCAGGTCGCAAATAAAGTACAGCGCTTACGATAGGGAGCTGCTCGCTATATATGAAAGCGTAAAACACTTTAAACACATGCTCGAAGGCCGACACTTTGTTATTTTTACGGATCACAAACCCATCACTTATGCATTTCAACAGAAGGACCGTAAATGTACTCCCCGCCAGTTTAATCATCTAGATTTCATTTCTCAATTCACCACAGATATCCGGCACATCGCAGGCCAAGACAACCTGACTGCCGATACCCTCTCCAGAATTGGGGCCATCTCTACGCTCGATCTGACTACGCTGGTGCAAGCACAGAAAAAGGACGAGGAGCTGAAGAACCTTTTATCGGGTAGCACTTCTTTAGACCTACGTCTGGTTCCGATCCCAGGTACGGCATTTGAAATTTTTTGTGATGTCACACAAACCAAGCCACGACCTTTTGTCACTAGAGATCATCGAAAGACCATTTTTGACCAGCTACACGGTTTGAGCCATCCAGGGGCAACCGCTACAACAAAACTGGTCACAGAGAGGTTCGTCTGGCCCTCCGTGCGGAAAGATTGCCGTGCCTGGGTTCGAACCTGCGAGGACTGCCAATGTAGCAAAATTCAGCGCCATACATCTGCACCATTGGGAAAGTTTAAGCTCATTGGTACTAGGTTTTCTCATGTCCACATCGATCTGGTAGGACCACTCCCACCTTCTGCAGGCTACAAATATTGCTTAACAGCTATTGACAGGTACACCAGGTGGCCGGAGGTGACACCACTTGAAAATATCACTGCTGAGGCTGTCGCCAAAGCATTCTATGAGACCTGGATTACTCGGTTCGGCTGTCCGGAAACAATAACAAGTGATCAAGGGCTACAATTCACTTCCCAGATCTTCAAGGCACTGAGTGAGCTGTGTGGGGCCCAGCTGCGGCACACAACGGCTTACCACCCGCAGGCCAACGGTATGGTGGAAAGACTGCACCGAACGTTGAAGACCGCTATCATGTCACACAGCACTCCCCACTGGTCTGACGTGCTACCTAGCATTTTACTTGGCATGAGGGCGTCGTGGAAAGAAGATCTACAGTGTTCGGCCGCTGAACTAGTGTATGGTGAGACCTTGAAGTTGCCTGGTGAGTTCTTTCATTCTAAATCTAACACACGAGTACCACCAGCAGACTTTATACACGACTTCAGACAACACATCTCTCGCATCAGACCCACACCTGCGTCTAGGCATGGAACAAAGGCAACTTTCGTTCACAAAGACCTCAAAGCCTCTGAGTTTGTTTTTCTACGAAAAGATGCCCTCCGTGGAGCACTAGAGGCACCATACACAGGCCCACACAAAGTCACCGCAAGATCAGACAAAACAATCACTTTACAGTTAAACAGAGGACCCGTGACTGTTTCCATCGACAGAGTGAAGCCAGCTTACATAATGGCTGATGATAAAAAGGAAGCAAGGATTAGCAAACAGAGCGACGACCCACCGGTCAGAATTACAGGTTCTGGTCGCAGAGTTAATTTTCCAAATTATTTACAGGACTTTGATTCTCCAAGGAGGGTGGTGTAACATCGCACATCACTAGCGTGAGCGACGCACGTCACTACACTCCATATCGCCCAGGCGCCGGAGGGGTAAACACCGCGGCGCAGGGGCGAGAGGAAGCGGACTGGCCAGCGGCGGCAGTCGGCCGGCGCCCGCGCCAGTGCACACCAAAACACGTTCGAAGACTTGCTACACTCCGCGCGACCGCGCTAGACTCGCGTCTTTGCTCTGTATTCCGCCGCCCTTTCGTAAATCTTATTCTTAACATTGTAATTATATTGGTTGCAATAATACACGTTTCCCTAAACATATAAGGTCGCTTAATTTCCGGCATTACCACCAAATACACATAAATTACAGACATAAGAGAAACTCCTACAACCAAACTGAATACTGAATTACTTTTTCTTGTTTTTTTTATATTAAAACCTTTACATTTTGGAGACTTAATAAAACTTTCTGATTATAATTGTTTTAATTTCGTCTAAGCGTAACTTGTATTGCCATAAATGTTCTATACTGTAGTCTAATTTTCTATTTTTATAAAATATATTTTTATAAAACTCCTAATGTAACCTCAATTTTATAGTTTTTTTGCTACCATTTTGTGTCACTGTAGTGCAAATTTCTGTGCAACTTTTGTGTCACTATCGCACAACATTTTGTGTCATTTGCGTCAATATTTTGGACTTCACCCAATTAATAGAATATTCAATTATACAACATGTTGCAGATACTCGAATAAAAATATTAACAAATATTTTCAACGAATAAAATAAAACAATTTTTTTAAAGTGAGATCTTCTTTCGGCGCGTTGGGCATTCGCAAAATGTCCAGTGGGCTCAAAATGTCCAATTCGCAATTTGTCCAAATCGGAAATTGTCCAATTAGCAAATGGTCCAGTTCGCAAATTGACCAATTCAAATTACAGTCGTTAATTAGGTAGCTATCCTTTTAAGGTATTTTAATTATTTTAAACCTCTTTCATATACAGATATTATTGTGCTGAACTGCATCGCAGTATGACAAATTCAAGGCAATTAAATAAAAGTTGTTTACGAAGTTTAGTAGATAGATATTATTTATGTTAAGTTTTCTTTACGTTTCTTTTCTTTTTTTTTCGTTTTCTGATGTAAAATACCAATCAATCCAATCCAAATCCAATTCCAATATCTTTGATTATACCTACGTAGTGCAGCGAAAAAAAGAAAAACACGGACTTTCTTCGCCATAGTATTTATCCCGATATTCTCACGGGATTGACACTTATGCGGGTGAAACCGCGGTGCGCACCTAGTATAAAATATACCTAAAACATGAAATGAATCCGAGTGATTGTGGGAGCCGGATAAATTTCATGTTTTTAGGTATGGTCGAATGGGCTGTGGAGCCTAACAGTCATAGCACACGTATCAAACCGGAAAGTTCAGTATTATTTATATGAAACGTCCTACTGCAACGCACACTAATCGGAATCGTAACGTAATCGCCTCGCCTCGGGACAAGCTCATGAACCGCGGTGCACGAAAATAAGATGTAATGTTGATAACCATATTTTACTCATCTCGTTTGATAAGGGCTGATTATTTAATAGTCAGATAACTAAATTTATGATTTAATACTATTAATCAGAGCTAGTTATTAATAATTAATATGTGAACATGAAGTCGGTACCAAGTAAATTATTTACCTAGCTAATATAATAAAATTTTTTACTTGGGATCGACTCATCGACGATCGAAGTCATCAAAACAACTCTCTATGACCAAGTAATCCCCAAGAATGACTATTTCATGAAATCTTTACATTTGGGGATTATACTAACTTAACAAGTTGTATTACTGATAGTAATGGCTATAATTCTGTAAATACATATTTGTTACGACCGCGAATCATATTTTATTCAACGTACAACTTAATACTGACCAGCAAATTGCAAAAAACGTAAGAAAATTTGGATTTCGCGGGCTACCTTAGTGCTTCCCCCTTAAACAAAAAAGTTGTACGCGAACATTATGTTATTATAAAAAAATACAGATAAATTGAAAAACTCCACCATTTTTTAAATCAATTAATAAAGGTACACCAACTAAATAATATAAACATAAGTATAAACCAATTAATATACCCACAATTAATGACGTTAAGTTGGGAGAGTAAAAAAAAGAAACTGACTAAACTGATAAAATATGGCGTAATTTGGTGTTCATAAAAACAAAAATAAATGTATAGTTTTTTTGGTTACTTATCGATGATAGGTGATGTCAAGTGATGTTTTTGGTATTTATTATCCTTCCTTTATAATTCCGGCACAGTTTAATAGCACATACCGTCATTTTATCGTTGTTATTTGTTTATTACTTAGCGCGCGTAATACGTAGCGCGCGTACTCTATCTAGACATTATATGATATGTTGATTTGCATCCTCGTCAAAGTTCAGGAAGTTGTCATAAAATACATAAATAATCAATTGAAGTACATTATGGGGCAATAACTAGTAAGCGCTGCTTTTTTTTGTTGTTGAAATTTAACAGTATTTCAGAATTACACCCTTAATTCAATACAAATAAAACAGAATCACCCGACTACGCACACAGCGACAATGCATGCAGCTGTTTTTCCCCGAAATGGTAGCGCCGCGCGCCGTCGCACCAATGCGTGTGCAATGACCGGTAGCAATAATTTTACCTAATTTTATTTCGAAAATCACCTACATTATTGTCATAAATTTCGCTTGATAATTAACTCATTTTTGAGCATCATTGGAATACGGAAATCTTACTAATGACAGTAATACTAGTGCGCCAAAGAAAAGTTCACTGACCTGTTATCAGATGATTAATAATATCCTTCAACCTAAAGTTTTCGTAGTGATTTTCTTTTTATTTGTGGATTAAATTGGTTGATTTGAAACTTTCCTTCCTACTTAACGGGCTTAGGACCGGCAATAATTCTACCTTTGTTGGTGTACCGATCTACTAAGTCTAAAAATGTTTTCTACGTTTGATGGAAATGGAGAGACGTTCCAGTAAAGTGTAAGTACGTGGTATACTTTCGACTCTTAGGTATTATTGGCGTAGGTAGTTAAAAATTTGAAATAACTTATTTACACTAATGAAATTGATTAAGCTAACAACGTATTTACAAAATCTACAAAAAATAAATTACCTACCTATGTTACCGGAGGTAAAGTTGCCACGTACTTAGGTAGTACGTACTGGTTTTCCTTCAGCTTAACAACACTAACACATTCGTTTTTAAATTGTCGATAACGACAAAATGTAATCCGCACGGCATTATCACCTGGGTGAATGTCTTGTGCCTTGGGGTAGTGGAACGGGTGTTGCAGTTCACGCTTCAGTATGCGCAACACTGGTGTGGTGCATAGCAGCCAGCATGACGTGATGAGGGTTCCCGATCGGGAAACATCCGGATGACTCCACGTAGGCTGTCTCCACTGATGGCATACCCACCTGACCATCTCCACCAGCACGACATTTGAATTGAACACTTTGTACCTACGTCTCAACGATGTACCGAGAAGCGGAATTCGCAAAGCGCACGAACGCTGCGGCGATTTCAATTACACTGTTAGTTCCAGGGCCGCGGGGGCGTGGCTTAGGGTGCGCGGGAGATTAAGTACCCGCTTCGCCGCATCGTGATTGGGGGATGGGATTGATTACCTACGAATTTATCGAATGATAGATTCTCATGCGCATTTGAATGTGTGTGTGCAATTGCCGGTTATAGGGCTAGTAACAGACGGGCCGCGTTTAAATACGGCTGGTTCACACTTACGGATTTCCGTAAATAAGAAAAAAAATAAAAACAATACCTACCCATTTTATTGTTGATTTGGGTCGAGAATCATTAGCATAATTACGTCCTTGAATTTGACTAGGATGCAAATCAACAGCCTGTATAATCAAAGGGTCTGTACCATTTATTCTGCATAAATTGATCACTGCTGCTACAAAAATGAGCGAAAACATAACTTTTGTTAATAATCAAAAGGGAAAACCAACATTACTGCTAGATGGATATAGGTATAATTTTAATATTTCCAATAAAAGAGGAACATCGATATTGGTGATGCGTAAACCGTAAAGAATGTAGTGCTTCACTAACATTGGATAAAGACAAAGAAAATATAATTCGTCGAAGCCAACATACATACTTGCAAAAAAAAGTTTTACCAAAAACTAAATATATTTAACCATCAATAAAATAAAGAGCGAAGTTTGTGAGAATTACGCACCCATACAAACTATTAATGAGAAAAATGTCGAAGGTGTAACAAACAAGGATATCGACTTCATTTAAGGCTACGCCGACCGCGCAGTGGCGCCCTCATCGTTTGTTTGGTTATTTCTTTTATTTTAGAATAAAACGGTAGTTTTACATTGTTTAGTTTTATTATAATCCTTAAAACGGAAAATAGTGGCCACTATTTTCCGTTTTGGCCACTATTTTCCGTTCTAGGTAGGTAGTAGATAATACCTTTGGTAGAAAGTTCATTGATAATTTATTATTATATTGGCACTTGTCTAATAATTAAGAGTTAACGTTTTGTTTATAGTTTGTATAGATTCAGTAGGCTGAGTAATATTTTCTTTGAGTTTTTTTTTTATTAAGACAAAAGAAGTCTTAAAGATATAGGTTATTATTTAGTCTAAATATTATCGGTATTTCAAGGTCGTTGGGTTTATTTGTGTTTGATTTCGCAAGATAATATCGTAAAAAATGTCGATAATATTAAAAGACGACGATGAACTTAGTGGCTACTAGTGATGAGATTCTACCCGGGTAAATTCCTAAAATGGGAATATTCCCGGGAATATTCCCATTGAATCCACCCAATGGGTATTTATCCGATATTTTTATGATCAATTTATACATATTTCGCATAAATCGATTTATGAAACTTAAGGTTTTCGATTTCCTTGTACAAAAATAATAACTATAAAATTGTTTTATTCATATTAAACACTGTTTTATTCAAGAAAAGTTGTTAGTTATTAATATAATATAACTATGCTACAATAATTAAACTAAGCATTAATAAATAACTGATGAGCTTAACGGTTATCTTTGTTTGAATGACCAAGCAGGTACACGCCGGTGGCGGTGCGTGGTGTTTTTTGATTGGTGCATTTCATTTACCTGGTAAAACAGTAGACTCCAATACCGTGGCCACGTTTAGTATTCACTTGAGTATCGGAATTTGCGGACGTGCTTATGTGTTAATTCTGGTGTTTTGTGTTAAAACTTGTTTGCTGTGTATTTGGAAATTTCTTAAATTCAACCTGACAATTTTGGCAACGAATAACGGATTTTGAGTGTACATATTATTATTGTGGTAAAGCTGTAAAATTTAGTGAGGCAATCGTATCGAATTTATGTAAGTACTTACATTTATTCTTTAAATATATTTTATTGATTGTATTTCTATCTCATAATTATTATGATTCTCTTTTCCTCTGATAGAAAAACATGCCATATTAGTATTTAATAAATAAATAAAATATTATAAATAAATTTTAATAATTTGTTTTTCAAATTAAATTTTTAAATATTTCCTAAAAATTATTAAAAACATTTAAAAATATTAATATTGATTAACTTTTTTGTTACAGATATCGTCATGCCGAAACAGAAAAAACAAAAAGTTTGGAGACATTACCACAGCTTACCTGACAAATCAGTCAAATGCACATTTTGTTCAAAAATGTACCGAGTACCTAATGTAACCAAAATGGGTAATCACTTGATGAAGTGTCCTAAATGTCCACTGGTTATAAGAAATGAGTTAACGGAAAGCTGTGAAGAAACATCGTTAATAGCATCAAATACATCGAACTCATCAACTACAGAAGGAGAAATAATTGAAAACTCAACACCCAGTAACGCTACTCCTTTTCTCGAATTTACAGAGGAAAAAAAACTACGACTTACAAAATTGCTTTCAAAGGCAATTTATGTTACTGGCTCGCCTCTGTCTATGGTGGAACATCCTCTGTGGAGAGAGTTTTTTAAAGAACTACAGCCTCTGTTCGAACTACCAACACGAAAAGCTGTTTCCACAACACATTTAGAAACAATTTATAATCTAATGAACGAGAAATAGAACGAGAAATAACCGAAGAATTGAAGTCGACTGACAATTTACATCTTCAGTGCGATGGATGGAGTAACCGACGGAACGGGGGTATTATTAATTTTGTTATTGCAAAACCTGAACCCGTTTTTGTGAAAAGTTTAGCTACAACTAGCCATCGACACACTGCCGAATACCTAAGTGAAGAAATTCAAATAGTAATGAGAACCTACGGAACACATAAATTTGTGACTTTAATAGGAGATAACGCAAAAAACCTACAAAAAGCTTTTGATTTAGTAAAACTGCAACATCCGAACGTAATCACACTTAATTGCGTGGCGCACACATTGAATTTACTTTGTCATGATATAATGAAAGAAGATGCTATACAAGCCTTCATTTCAGTTGCCATCGACGTCATCAAATCTATTAGAAAAAGTCAAATTCTGAGCGCGTTATTCAAGCAGATAATTGTAGAAAAAGGTTCTGATGAGCAACTAAAATTGCCCAGCAAGACGCGTTGGGGCAGTTACCTTCATGCTGTGCGTAGTTTGCAAAATAGCAAGGCGGCTCTGCAATGTTTGGCAGTACATGAAGAGGCAATAATGATCCCAGTTGATATTAAAGCAAATTTAATAGACGAAGAATTTTGGAAAATGATCGACGAAGCTACTGCAATTTTAGAGCCAATAACAGATTACATATTTAAACTAGAAGGAAACGAAGCGTACATAAATGACGTGTACATGTTATTCAAAGATATAAAATCACGTTTGGTCTTGCTGCTTCCTGGTGTTTCTTCTTTGGTTGACAATAATGTCAGGGAGAGGATTTTAAATGCAGTTGATAAACGCAGAGGGAACTGCATAAAGCCTATTCATCTAGCAGCCTATATGCTAGATCCAAAATCTCAAGGCATCGAACTCAACGAAGATGAAGAAATCATTGCCCTGGATTTCATTCATGAGAAAGGAAGGCAGTTACACTTGGAAATAATGACAGATTTAGCTAATTATAGAGCAAGTGAAGGTTTGTGGGGAAAATCTTTTGTTTGGACCAGCCTCCAGAAAATGAATCCCTTAACTTGGTGGAAAGGAATTTGCAAAAACAAACCTCTGAGCAAAGTTGCAGCTTGTCTTTTAACTGCTCCCTGCTCCTCGGCTGCAACAGAGCGTACCTTCAGCGTTCATGGAAATATGTTAGCCTTAAACGGAATAGGTTAACAACAGAAAGAGCTGCAAAGCTGGCCTACATATCATATAACTGGAATTTGTTACACAATCAAAAAGACGAAGAAGTAGATGAAGAAGATGAGGAACCTACTTCAAGTCCTTTTATGGTTAGCCCATTGACCATAAACTCTCAAGACTCATAAGACTCATGTGTTAGAAACAATGTCGTCTAATATTGTGAAGTGTTCAAACTGTAATGTCGTTATAAACGAACTCTTGGCGTTTTTATGTAATGTTATGGACTATATGGACGAGGAAAGTATACACCAGTTGTGTACTACCTCTTTTAGTGAAGAAGAAATAGTCAATGCAAAAAGGTTACTAATTGACTCGATACCCAATGCTAAAAAGATGCCCACACGTAGAAAGCAAGGAAAGAAGAAAATGTCAAGAGATCTTGAGGATATTATTTGTGTGCTGAAAAGTGCTGATCCAGAGAACTTCCCCGTTTTCGTCGCAAAAGACCTGCATAAACTCCCGCCAGTCACTTTTGACCACGTAGACGTGACTCGGTTGTTGCGGGATATCCTGTGTCTTAAAAATCAGCTATGTGCATTGGAGGACAAAGCAGTATTGTGTGATGAATTTAATCAGCTAAAATCTGAGGTGAAGCATATGAAGTACGAGTATGCTTCACGTATTGATGATGTTGGGTCAAAAGCAAAAGCAAAAGTAAACAAAAAGCGAGGTGCCTGTCTACGAAACAGCTTTGAATTTGATAGCGGACCTATAGGACTTAATTACTTGCCGCATTATGTGCCCATAGAATCAGCTGTTTCAAACGATAACGGTCAGTATTTACATGCGAGAAACGCATCGTCACCTAATGAACTACGTGACAAAAGTGATGATACATCTATCTCTATTACGTGCGTGCAAAAAAGTGAAACAAAAGCACCTGAGCGCGTGGAGGCCACTATGAACGAAGCAGTTTCGAACAGTGTGAAAGAGAACGACTGCCTGGAGAGCCGTATAAGCGTAGTCAGTGCAAGAGCAAGAGAGACGGAGTATAGTGAAGGACTTGTGGAGGCGCCCGCTAGCACCGTGGTTTCTCCAACACCTGCGATTGAGATTGAGAGCTGTGCAGAGGCAACAAAACGGTTTGCTACGAGTGTTACGTTAGCTTCATGCGCCGAAGTGCCGCGTATGATTGAGAAATGTAAACAAAAAGTGAGCGATTGTGAATCGGAATGGAAAATAGTGAGAAACAAATCGTCAAAGCGTCATTATAAACTTATTGGGCAGAGAGGATGTGCTTCTATTGCACCCGACAGTAAGTTTAAACCAGCAGATGTTAAGGTTCCGCTATTTATCTCGAATGTTAGTAAAAGCACGAGTGAAAATGACATTATTAGTTACATTAAAGCTAGATCGAGTGATACTGTAACGATTAAAAAGATAAATATAAAGCAGTCGAAAAAGTATGACGCTTATAAAGTTTATGTTTCAAAAAGTAACTTGGAGTTATTTTTAAATGATAATTTCTGGCCTAACGGGATAACGTTTAGGCGCTTTGTACGTTTTATGTCTAACAATAAAGCGGAAACTGATGCTAGTAAGTTATAATTATTATTATGGATTCAAACTGTAAGCAGCATCTTAATTTAATAAGTTTTAATTGCAAGTCGGCCAAGCGGTCAATTGATAGTATACGAGACTTATGTGAAATGTCTGACGTGATCGCACTCCAGGAGACATGGTTGCTCCCGCATGATATTCCATTATTAGGGAGTATCTGTAATAATTTTGAATATACAGGTAAGTCCGCTGTGGACACCTCTGTGGGTTTATTAAGGGGAAGACCTCACGGGGGAGTGGCCATACTCTGGCGAAAAGGTATATTTCAAAGAGTTACGGTGTTGCATTGTACCAGCCCCCGGCTAGTAGCAATGAAGGCAGTTGTTGATAGTCGCTCCATCATTGTTTTTTCAGTATATATGCCGACTGACTCACCTGAAAATTTACCTATTCTTACAGAGGTTCTTGGAGAAATAAATGCAATAGTTGTTAGTGAGGATATTGAAAATGTATTTGTACTGGGAGATTTTAACGCTCACCCCCATGAGTTATTTTTTAATGAACTTATGAATTTTTGCTCGGATCAGACTTGGACATGTGCTGATGTACAAAAATTAGGGCTACAGGGTAATACCTATACCTTTGTCAGTGAGGCTCATGGGTGTAGACGTTGGCTGGACCACTGTGTGGTGTCATTGTCTGCCTGGCAAACTATAATTGAGATACAAGTCATTGAGGATGTTTACTTATCGGATCACTTGCCTTTATTTGTGAGATGTAACATTAACGTTGTGGTGCCTAAACTAGTCACAAACGACTGCAGACGTAGCTCAGTTGTGTGGGGGGAGAGGGACGAAAGTCAAATAAATAAATACCGTATGTTATGTCAAAAGGGATTACGTGACATAGACTTTCCCCCTGAGTTTACGGAATGCAGTCGTGGGTCATGTGACTTGGAAAACCACAAGATTGTTGTGGACAAATTGTACAAAAATATTGTGCGAATCCTATGTAATGCCGCTGTGGAATCCAGTGAGAAGCGCCTTAACAAACGTAACAAAAATAAGTACCTATGTGGCTGGAATAAACATGTTCGTGAAGCTCACCGGGAGGCCAGGCAAAATTTTCAACTGTGGGTAGCGTGTAATAGACCATCTGTTGGCATAATTTATGACAATATGTGTGAAACGCGCAAAACTTTCAAAAGTCGCCTGAAGTGGTGCCAAAAAAACCAGGAAAAGCTTAGATCCAATATTTTGGCCAAACATAGAGTAGCTAAAAATTTTAGTAAATTCTGGAAGGCTACTAGAAAGCGTGATGTTAAGCCTGGCCTGCCGGTGAATGTGGATGGTGTGAGTGAACCAATCCACATAGCGAACATGTTCTGTGAGCATTTCAGGGTGCGCTCCCCGCTGGGCCCGTCAGTGTCGGCTATTAGCTCTGAGGATGGACATGATGGGGGGGGCTCAATTGTGCATGTTACAGCTAGCCAAGTCAGACATGTTCTGAAAAAAATGACCGGTGGCAAGTCTTCTGGTCATGACAGCCTAAGTGTTGAACACTTGCGATATGCGGGGGTTCATCTACCGAGGGTTCTGGCTATGTTTTTCACAATGTGCATGACTCATTCCTATTTGCCAAGTGACCTCTTGAAAACTATCGTAGTGCCTATTGTGAAGAACAAAACCGGTGATATCTCGGATCGGAATAACTACCGTCCCATATCGCTAGCAACTGTGATAGCTAAGGTGATGGACGGCTTGCTTGACTCTTATTTGGATGAATTTATTAACTTGCATGACGCTCAGTTCGGGTTCCGACCCGGGCTATCCACTGAAAGCGCGATATTAAGCCTCAAGCATGCTGTCCAATACTATACCAAGCGTGGAACTCCGGTGTATGCCTGTTTCCTTGACCTTTCCAAGGCTTTTGATCTTGTATCGTATGATGTGCTATGGAGAAAGTTGGGGGACGGGGGTATACCGGTGACCGTGCTCAATATATTAAAATATTGGTATAGTAAGCAAACCAATTATGTAAGATGGGCTCATACTCTGTCTGGGGCATATGGGTTGGAGAGCGGGGTGAGACAGGGGGGCTTGACATCTCCCAAGCTCTTCAACCTATATGTCAATGACCTCATCGTGAAGCTCAGCAGCATGCGCGTCGGATGCTCGATAGATGGAGTTAAAATTAATAACATAAGCTACGCGGACGATATGGTGCTGCTGAGCCCAACGGTGGGGGGACTCGGAGAGATGTTGAGAGTATGTGAAGAGTATGCTAGAACGCATGGCCTTTTGTATAATGTACAAAAAAGTGAATACATGGTCTTCAGGGCTGCCGGTAAGTGCCCCAACCATTCACATAAAGTTACTTTGAATGGTTTAAGCATAAATCGAGTGGATAAGGTCAAATACCTGGGACATTACATTACTGAAAGTCTTGAAGACAATGTTGACATAGAGAGGGAACGCAGGTCTTTGGCTGTCAGAGGCAACATGCTGGCCCGCAGATTCTACAGGTGCTCTGATGAAGTTAAGATAACTCTCTTTAAAGCATATTGTCAGAGCATGTACACTGGGAGTCTGTGGACCAGTCATACCAAAAGATCGCTGGAGAACCTGCGAATCCAATATAACAACGTCTTCAGGATGATGTTGGGGCTGCCTCGCTTCTGTAGCGCATCGGGAATGTTCGCGTTTCATCACACCGACGGCTTTCATGCCGTCATGCGCAAGAGGACGGTGTCCCTGATCTACAGAGTGCGTGGTAGCCGCAATGAAATCCTGAAGACGATAGCTAACAGAGTGTCATCTCCACTGTGGAGGTCTTTAATTAAGAGGGTTATTTAATTTAGTTTAGTTAATACTTTGGTTTTTTCTTTTTCTCTCTATATGGACGGGTGCACAAGCTGTCTGAAATAAAGAATATTATTATTATTTTTTCTTTTTTCTCGGAACCATTGGGTCCCGGTCCTTTGGAAGGCGTACGAGGGGCCGAAGCCAACTCGCAGAGGCCCCTTAGGAAATTTTAATGAAATGCGGCACCAACCGACGATTATCCCTGTATGCGCTATGCAAGTGCACCCAAGGATAACCCCCGGTTGGTGTAGGACTATTGCAGGATATGGAAAAATAAAAAGTTAGACTATGGGTTTGGGTGGCTAAAGTGGACTGGTTACCAAGAACTATGGAATAACTACGACCCCTGCCTGATCAATGTTTTATATATACACGGATAAAATGGCAGGGGGTGACTTGCACACTCAACATTGGGCCCCCGGAAACGGTCGCTAGCACATAGTGACGTAGCAACAAGGGGGCAACATGTCCTGAGGTGCTTATGAGGAGTGGAGAGGTATTCCACGGCTATCAGGACAATCCCGGAAGTACGGTCAAGATCCCTACCAGCATCTTACTGGAATACTTCCCTCCTCCGAGCACGTTTGCTCTTGCGAATCTCCACTCAAGCCGGCCAATAAAGGCAAGAATGAGGTGGGAGCTCTGTTCATCGTCATTGTTCACTCCAGCCGGCCAATAAAGGCAAGCCAGAGGTGAGGAACAAGACTTCTCCCTGAAGATAGGGTCCGTGGGGTCGCTACTGCCCAACAGTTCGCCACATGCTGCCCTGCGGATTTCTGTATCTCTCTTGGTCTGGCTCCTCACCTTAGACCAATTCCAGCAAAGTAAACTCTTCCGGCATAGGCCTAGAGTTCGGAGCGCGCAAGCCCCACCACGGCGTCAACGTAGAGATACGGCGGCGGGGTTATTATTATTATTATTATTATAAACAATATTGAACCTCAACCATCAACTTCTGGAAGAAATACAAGAGAAATAGAGTTTTGCGATATAACAAAAACATTCTCCGATGACAGTGATTTAGACAGTGATTAAATGAATCTCAATAACATTTTACCTACTTACTATTATTATACGAGTATTAAACTTGAAGTGATTTTTGTCACCCATAACCTGGTATTTAAACAATAATTTTCATATTTGAACCATCCTATTGTTGATTAAATGATTTTGGAGTTGGTGTTTTTGTTTTTATTCAGTACTCACTAATTCAATCGTCATAGAAACTAATTTACCCACGATTTGGGAACGCACCCGGGTAAATACCCGTTTTGGGAATATTCCCAGGAATATTCCGGGTGGAATGATGGAAACTTTCCGAGTCGCCCATCACTAGTGGCTACCAAGTATTTGGTATGCCCAAAGACGGTTCTTGTCTCTTCCATTCAATATCTTTCCTGGTGTATGGTAGAACTGACTCAACTTGCAGTATCAGATGTGCTATAGTTGCTGAACATTGGGACGAAATACAAGTGTACACGTGTGATGTTGATGGTGACGTATACACGAGCGGGCAAACCTACACGAGCGATATGATGAAACCCACTACTTACGGCTCAGCTTCTGAACTTATGGCTGCTGGAAAAATGTATCGCTTCACTTTTGAAGTGCATGAGAACGGTATACTAAGAGGTTCCTTTGGCGATGCTGGCCAAAAAGTGTTTACGTTTCACCGGTAGTTACTTAAGCGGCCACTAGATGTACTCATTCCTATACTAGATGCCTTTCCATCTTCTTCCCCCTTTGATCCCATAACATTAAAGTCTGTAACATCAGATACTGCTATATGTAGATTATATGACTTAAACTCTACGCAAAGTGAATTGAACATGAAGCATAAGGGAAAAGGCGGTAGACCCACTATAACTAAAAAAGGAAGACCTAAGGTATTCGAACTGTCACGATCTGAACAACTTCGAGAAGCTGCGGCCCGTTACCGACAAAAACACCCTGAAAAACGTCGAGAAACCGTAGAACTTTATAATTCATTACATCCAGGCGCCAACCCGCCAACCGGTCATCTGTAGCACAGTACAGTGCTTCACACCCTGAAGTATACCGGGCAGCTGTAGCACACTACAGTGCTTCACATCCTGAAGTAAATCAGGCTGCTGTATTTCGCTACAATGTTTCACATCCGGAAGTCAATCAGGCTGCTGTATCTCGCTACCGTGCTTTACATCCGGAAGTCAATCAGGCCGCAGTATCTCGCTACACACATCACAGACAACACTTAGCGCGAAAGAGATCTACTGACAAACTAAAGTTTAAGGGAAACACAGAAACAATCACTAGAGTTCTTACAACTAAACTAAAAGATAGATTAGAATCAGAAAAAATAGTTAAGTGAACTCTCCATTATAGGCAAATAACTTTAGAAGATTTGAACAAGACTGCAAATAAATTAAAAGAAAAAATTATAGCGGCATTAGAGAACTTAAAAATATGTCCTGAAAGCACGGATATTAAAGACAAATTTGAAGCATTTCTTGGTAAATCAGAACATCGTAGTAATCAGGAGCCATTTTATTCTGAACAAGCTTATAAGGTTTATGAAGATAAAGAAAAACCTATTGAGATTGATGATACTGGCAAAGCAAAACTTTACAAATGTTAAGGAAATGTCCAAAAGTCAGACATGGTCTTGTTCGGATTCATTGTGTGATGGAATCTTACTAAAATTGAAAAACATTTTCTAAGTATTGAGCCTTCAAACTACTGCGCAAATTTACTCGATGTAGAGAAACAAGAAAACTGCAAGAAAATATCAACTTATTAATAACGTTAAATCGCATTTGCCACATCTTCGGACTATTTTCAGAGAGATTTATCAAATACACAGCGACTGTAAGTTATTACTTGAATCTTGATATTAACGATTCTTTGGCGAGTGGTAATGTGGATAAGCTTATGGAGCTAGGAAAGCAACCGACGGTAAGAAGTGCCGTTGTACAGCGTACACCTGATAGTGAAATCGTGGAAGATGAAATAATAATAAAAAATAAGGTTGCTTTTAAATTATTTTCCAAAAAAAGTGTAGACACACCGAAACTGGAATGTATGTCGTGCAATAAACTTTGTTATTCTAGGGATATTAGTTCCATAGAACGATTAAAAAAGCACATATCAACAGATGTTTGGAATCAGCTCCTGAACTACTATAATTCTAGCCTAATAACTCATAGTCCGTACATATGCCACACATGCGTTGCTAAGATTCGTGCTAACCAAATGCCTGCTGTCTGTATCCTCAATGACATGCACGTAAGCACTGTTCCACCAGAAATAGCTCAGCTGAACGACTATGAAAACATTTTAATCCAACGCGCTAAAGCGTTTCAGGTGGTTGTCACAATGAATCCTGTGTAGGGATTGCAATCGAATATTCGAATATGCATTTGAAATTCATATTCGAATAGTAAATTATAAAATATTCGAACATTCGAATATTACCACAGCCATATTACTACATTGATTGACAAAGTAAGAAAAGTACTGAAGCTTTTCAAAAAATCTCCAACCAGGACAGAAATCCTGAACAAATATATTCTTGAAGAAAAAAAAAGCGCAGGCTGTTGAAGACTATAAAACGCGGTAGAATAGCATTGCGGACATGGTTTCAAGATTATTGCTACTGAAAGATGCAATATTAAAAGCACTGATTAAGTTGAAAGACAAAACTATGTTCAGCACCTATGAGTTTGCTCTTCTGCAGGATTTATCTACGTCTCTCACTATAGTCAAAACTACTGTGGAAGCGATATACCAAGAAAAGGCCACTTTATTAACTGCGGAGACAGCCCTACAGTTCATGGGTACCAAACTACGAGAGACCAATGGGTTTATCAGTGGTAGACTTCTTCAGGCTCTAAAAACAAGGAACTGCTGAACGCCGACAAACAGACCTGGTATGTACACTGAAGTACTTGCACAACCAAATAAATACTACCAGGAGCCGTGTCGTCTTATATCTATCTTCATTAAAGTAGGAAATGATGTTATCACCAAAGTCATAGCTGACATTAAAAAAAAAGATTTTAAGCAAAGACCTGCGGCAACTAACACTGGCGTTTCTGATGACGAAGATGACATTGCTATATTAGACCTTCAGCGTTATCAAAATGAAGAAGCGTCAAGAATCTCAAATATGTCAATGAAAGAATAGCTGCAGAAAAAGATAGAGGACGGAATGTATGGAGTGCCTTCCACATCCACAGCAACTTGTGAACATTATGATCTAGAAACATCAATAAAAATGCAGATGGCTCTATAATCTATATGATACAGGTACGCCAAGGCAAACATACCTAATTCAGGCCTATGCGTGCTAATATGCATTCCACCAACTAGCGTAGAATGCGAAAGGGTATTTTCTACAAAATCTATCTGTAATCATCTCAGATGTAAATTAAATTATGATTCCATTGACTTTTTAAGTTTTCTTACGTCCCACTTTCAAAGGATCCGTAAATAAGAATAATTTTATCCTTTGCCTATAAGATGGCCTCACATTTATTTAATTATAATTGTTACTTACCGCATCATAATAACCGGATCATAATTTTCAATTTAAGTGATTGCGTACACTTGCAATTTGCAAATCTCTTTAGATGCTAACTATCCGAGCAGTGCATTCTTATTGTGACTTTGATCTCGTTTCGTTTTAGTTATAGTTAAGAAATTGATAGTACAATATCATGATACTTTTTTAGGGTTCCGTAGCCAAATGGCAAAAACGGAACCCTTATAGATTCGTCATGTCTGTCTGTCTGTCCGTCTGTCTGTCTGTCCGTCCGTATGTGACAGCCATTTTTCTCCGAAACTATAAGAACTATACCGTTGAAACTTGGTAAGTAGATGTATTCTGTGAACCGCATTAAGATTTTCACACAAAAATAGAAAAAAAACAATAAATTTTAGGGTTCCCTAAAAAAATGAAAAAAAAGTTAATAATAAATCTTTAAGACTAAAAAGTAAAAAATAAAATGAAAATAAAAAGTTTTTAAAAACAAGCTTTTATTTAAATATAAAAATGTATCCTAAATAAAATTTATACAGGGTTATTGGTAAAACATTAACAACCTCTTAAGAGGTTGTTAACCTCTTAAGAGGTCATTGTACTCATCATTATGAACAACTTTTGCTATGGGACCAAAACGGAAATCGCGAAAAATAAATCAGCTGTTCCCTACATTTTGACGAGATAAACAAACATAAATGTAGGGAACAGCTGATTTTTTTTCGCGATTTCAGGTTTGGTCCCATGGTAAAAGTTGTTCATAATGATGAGTACAATGACCTTTTAAGAGGTTGTTAATGTTTTACCAAGAACCCTGTATATACTTTAAAATGACAGTGTCACTTACATTATTTTTTTTCTTTTTAGTTCGCGTTGTACTTTCTTTTTTTTTATTTACATTTTATTTTTATATTTGAGTTGATTGAATAAAATGTAAATTGCGGTTTACGATTTATGACGTATTAAAAAAAACTACTTATACCAGATCTCGTTCAAACCAATTTTCGGTGGAAGTTTACATGGTATTGTACTGTACATCATGTATTTTTTTTAGTTTTATCATTCTCTTATTTTAGAAGTTACAGGGGGGGGGACAACTCGGCGAGAGTTCGGTTCGGAGAGAAGTACACCCCCACTACTACTATCTCTCCGAACCGTGCTGCTACGCACCCCTGTCCCTTCGTGACGCATTCGAGGGACGGGGTGCCGGCGGCGGCCGACGAATGTATGGCCACTGAGCCGCTCAGGTCCTCCACCCAGTCATCCCTGGGCGGGACAAAGTACGGCTCAGCGACCACGGCGATGTTAATCGACCACTGCGCCACGCTCTGGAGCAACAGGTCCTGAGCGCAGGCGCAGTGGTTGATGTTCGCCTGGAGGAGGCGTAGGGGAGCCATTACTCCTCCATTTCAGCCCCCTCCCGGGCCCCTTGTGAGGGCCCCTCCACTATGGCGGCAGCGGCAGCGGCGGCGGCGGCGGTTGTGGTGGCGGCGGCGGCGGCGGCGGTGGTGGCGGCGGCAGCGGCGGCGGCGACGGTGGTGGTGGCGACGGTGGCGGAGGCCCTGCCTTTCCTCCTCGTTCCGGCGGGTGGAGCGCAGGACTTGCTCCCCGCCCGGTGATCGGCCGGCTTGCCAGCAGCCGCACATGCGATACAGTGCGGCTCGGCGTCACAGGAGCCGGCCTTGTGTCCGGGCTGACCGCAGCGGAAGCATAGTGTGCTGCGGTCTACCTCCGAGGTGCATTGGACGCCAACATGGTGTCCCACGAGGCATCGGAAGCACCTCAGAGGCTTGGGTTCCAGCAGTTTGACCTGCGCTGAAACCCAACCCACCAGGAGCCTTCGGCCCTCCACGATTTTTCTGGCCGCCGTCACGGGGCAGCTTACCGTTATGGTTCGCATGCCTGTGAAGTCAGGACGTATGGTGCCCGCCTTCACCTGGTCGGCCAGACACCCGCCCGTCCTGACAACGGCGGCAACCACCTCTCCCTCCGTTACGGAGTCATCCAGGCCGAAGATGCGCATGTCTGCGAAGTTTCGTGAGGTTCCTGCACATCATCAGGCGGGAGGAAACGCCCGGGTGTCACCATTGCCAGGATCGCCCAGAGGACACGGTGGAGCACACGGTGGAGGTCTGCCCCGCTTGGGCGGAGCACCGCCGTGTCCTCGTAGAGGCGATTGGCAGCGACGGCGACCTCTCGCGTCCGGCCCTGGTGCAAGCCATGGTCCGGGGCGAGAGGGAGTGGGAGGCAGTCACCTCCTTCTGCGAAGCAGTCATGCTAGCGAAGGAGGTGGCGGAACGGCTCAGGGAGAGAGCCTCCCGTCCCAGCCGCCGCGGGAGACGCTCCGGGCGTCGGGAGCCGCGTGACGACTCCCGGCCACCGTAGGCGCGGGCCTGCGGGCGGAGAGTAATGGGTAGCTCACCGCCCGATCAGGACCAGGCCCGTGCCGGACGGCGCGTACGTGTTCCACGCGCGCCTCAAAGAGATGTCAGCATCGAGGAGGGGCCCCTTAGGGCCGAAGCCTGCCGGGTCAGCGGGATTGTCCGAAAGGGTTACCGCTGGCCCGGAACATAAAGGGCTAAGGAAGGAACACGGGTGGGTTTTAGTCAGTAAGAGTCTGACACTCCCTTCCGCTCCACCCAGAGCGGGATGAGTCATTTGATGATTTCCCATCCTCAAAAAAAAAAAAAAAAAAAAAAGGGGGGGGACAAACATTTTACCACTTTGGAAGTGTCTCTCGCGCAAACTATTCAGTTTAGAAAAAAATAATATTAGAAACCTCAATATCATTTTTGAAGACCTATCCATAGATACCCCACACGTGTGGGTTTGACGAAAAAAAATTTTTTAGTTTCAGTTCTAAGTATGGGGAACCCCAAAATTTATTGTTTTTTTCTATTTTGTGTGAAAATCTTAATGCGGTTCACAAAATACATCTACTTACCAAGTTTCAAGAGTATAGTTCTTATAGTTTCGGAGAAAAGTGGCTGTGACATACGGACGGACGGACAGACAGACAGACAGACATGACGAATCTATAAGGGTTCCGTTTTTTGCCATTTGGCAACGGAACCCTAATAAAACTTAAGTGTTATTTTAAGTATGAATTCCTTTGCTGATAATACTTTCTCCTATCTATTACACCCAAATAACGTCCTGGAAGATGACGTCGTGCGAGTATTTCATGAAAAATTGTCTCGTCATACATCTTTCCGTCCGCGGGAAGTGGGTCTGTTCGGGTTCCCGGAACTCATTGAGCCTGTGCCGCCAAATGAGTCTCATCTCCAAATTATTTATGATGGCGATGTGGGTTCAATAGGACACTGGTCTTGTATTTATTATATCAGTGGTATACTACGTGTGTACGATAGCCTTTACAATTGTTTAAAGCCAACTCAAAAAACATATATTAAAGCATTGTTTCCATACCTAGCAGAATTTAATATTCAATTTCCTAGCGTGCAACGTCAACCCAATGCAATAGATTGCGGGCTTTATGCAATAGCTTTTGCCACTTCTTTAGCGCTTAAAATGAATCCCTCTCTACACAATTATGTACCAGAAATGATGAGAGCTCATTTGCGCTGTATGATTTTGAGCAACGATTTTTTGCCTTTTCCATCTACAGCTAGATCTGTTCCTGGACGTCCGCCCGTAAATCTTTTTGATAACACAGCTTTCAAATTAGAAACGCAAAATAAAAAGAAAAATGAGAAGAAACAAAGACAGCGAAGTACGAAAAAAAATGCTGTAGCAATATGTAAAAATAATGAAAATGATGTTGCAGACGAAACGAGTAAAATACCTAAACTGGCTGTACAAGAGATTAAAGAAAAAAATGCGAACAGGAAAAGGATTTCAAGATCTAATAATGAGGTCACCGAAAGAGAAAAACAGAGAAATAAAATGGCTATGAATTCTATAAGTAGTAATAAACGGAAGAAGCTAACGGAAAAGGAAAATAATAATTCTATTCGACGAAGCAATCGATTAAATCCTGAGTACAGACTAGTTGAACAAGAGCGCAATACTCAAGCTCATAAAGTTGCTCGATTAAATCCTGAATATAGGCAAGCTGAACGAGAGCACGACACTGAGGCTCACCAAGTCGCACGACTCGACTCTGATTTCAGGCAGGTGGAGCAAGAACGGGACACTCAGGCTCACCAAGTCGCACGTCTCGACCCTGAATACAGGCAGGTAGAGCAAGAACGGGACACTCAGGCTCACCAAGTCGCACGACTCGACCCTGAATACAGGCAGGTGGAGCAAGAAGGGAACACTCAGGCTCACCAAGTCGCACGACTCGACCCTGAATACAGGCAGGTGGAGCAAGAACACGACACTCAGGCTCGGCGAAGTGTTCGAGAAAATGAAGAATACAGACAAATTGAACAAGCATGTGATACCTTAGCACGGCAGGAAATTCGAACAAATAATAAGGCATCCTGGGAAAAAACTGCTACAAAATAATATAAAAACATCAAAGAAGGTTTTACTCATCCCTGTAGTTGTTGTGGAAGATTGTGGCATATAAATTCGATAAGAAAACTGTCAAAACAAGGCATTACTAACAAGTTTGGCGAAGAATTTGCTACAAACACATTCAAGTTACCAAACTTAGCCAGTGAAATATTTGGAGAATTTTGTAGTACCTGTGCAAAATATACCACTCAAGGCAATGTTCCACGATTAGCTATTGTGAATGGCTTAGTTTTTCCAGATATTCCTGAGGTACTAAAACAACTAACGCCGATGGAAGAGAGGCTGGTAAGCCCTCGTCATGTGTTTTTAAAAATTGTTCGAAAAGGTCAAGGGTTAGGTTTTCAACACGGGACTTGTAGGAAACGTTATAAACGTGCCCGTACAAATCAACAATATCGTTAGCGCACTACCTCGATCAACCAATGATGATAATGTAATTACTGTGGAATTACGACGAAAATTATGCTATAGGCATGGGCGCAAAGAACAAATTAGACCTGAATACATTCGTAGAGCCGCACAGTACTTGGTGAATTGTGACTTGTTGAAGGAAAATGCAATCAATTTAAATAAATCTTGGGATGTTGAAGAAGTTGACGATAATATAGAGTGTACGTGTGTTGGAGGTGTTGCAGAAGAAGGAGAGGAAGAAGAAACAGTTAATTCAGGAGGTACCGAGACTCTATTAGATGACAATCAAGACGTAATAGTAATGGCTCCTGGCGAAGGTCACGTCCCTATATCGTTACTATTTGATGAAAATTTAGAAGAATTGGCGTTTATTAAAGTTCATTGTGGGATTAAGCGTGACTTTAAAATTAAGTTGAGTCATGCAGAAGTAATAAAATCGGAAATATCTAGATGTGACCGTCGAGCTGTACGACCAGACTACCTGTTTACTGCTCTAAAAAAACAACAGATGATTACAGTAAAGAATAGCATATCCACCTGCCTACGAAAAAAAACCGTCAAAGGGGCACCTGTTCTGGCGTGTAATGTTTTGGATGCTAATTATATAGATAATTTAGTCCAACATAACGACGGATATCGTGTTCTTCGGGGTGTAAGAAATTCCCCATCTCATTGGGAAGCAGAGAAAAAGAAAGTCTTGGGAATGATAAGGCAATTCGGAGTGCCTTCGTTCTTTGTGACTCTGTCTGCTGCGGAGGCCCAGTGGACTGAACTTCTGATAATACTGAAAGAAATTATCGATGGTGAAAAAATAACTGAATCCGATGCTGATAGACTCACATATGAAACGAAGGCGCGCTTAATTCAATCTGATCCGTTTATATGTGCTTCATATTTTGAAACCAAACTAAGAGAAATTCGCAAAACCTGGTCTTGTCCTGAAGGTCCTTTTGGTAAATACAGAATTAGCCATTTTTATTATAGAATTGAATTTCAGCACAGAGGTTCGCCCCATGCTCACATAATGTTATGGCTTGAAGAAGCACCGATTTTTGTACCCGGAAATTCTGATACTGTTCAAAATATAGTTAAATTTGTAGATGAAATTGTATCCTGTGATAGTAACGAGATTACAGATGACCTTCTTCGCCTTCAGACACACAAACACACCCACACATGCAGACCTAAACTTGATAGACCATGTCGCTTCGATATTCTATTTTTTCCTATGGATTGTACCATAGTATTAGTGGAACTCCCAAAAGATGATGCTTGTTATAAAAGAGTCAAAGATTTGGCTAAGAATATACAATCAATCCTACAAAGTTTGCCCGAAGAAATAAAAACATTTGAAGACTTTTTAGACGTTTGTAATGTTACATATGATGATTACATTTTAGCTATTAGAAGTACTTTGAAAAGGCCGAAAGTATTTTTGAAACGATCTCTAAAAGATGTTTACATTAATTCATTCTCCAAGAAAATCTTAGAGTTACATCAGGCAAACATGGATGTTCAGTACATCTTAGATCCATTTGCTTGCGCAGTGTATATTGTAGATTATATAAATAAAGCTGATAAAGGAATGTCACGTTTGCTTCGAGATGCTGTAGAAGAGGCTAAGAAAGGAAAGAGTAGTGTAAAGGAGTCTCTACGTAGTATTTCAAATGTATTCCTGAACGCCAGTGAAATTTCTGCGCAGGAGGCGATATATTGTATATCAGGTCTTCCGTTGTCACGAGCTAGTGAAGCAGAAATATATTTGAACACTAGTTTGCCCCAAGAAAGAGTATGCAAGAAATTAGAAACATGGATGAAGATTCATCTGACATTTTCCAAAATAGTTTTGTCGATAATTACGCTAAACGACCTGTTGCTTTAGAAGACATTAGTTTAGCTTATTTTGCAGCCTATTTTGTTTATTCGAAACGTCGTCCACGTATATCAGTAACACAACCAAATAATAGTCCAGATAGTAACTGTTCTCAAAACCAAACAGATGAAATTATTGGTAACTGGTGGCAATTACAAGACAATCTAGGATTTATACGACGAAAAGCAAGACCAAAGATAATTCGTTTCAGACGTTTCAGTTTTTTAGACGATCCAGATAATTTTTATAGAGAGCAGCTTATGCTGTATATTCCATGGCGAAACGAAGAAGAAGAATTAACTAATCCAGACCTAAACATAAAGGACAAATTTATAGAAATGAAGGAAAAAATAAAACTTGAGAGCGAACAATTTAATAAATTAGGAGGACCAGAGCAATTCGAAACTTTATTGTTAGCTATAAGAAATACAGAGCTTATTGAAGAAAGTGAAGAAGAAGTTATCGGAAGGGGACTTAATGAAAATCCTTTTAATGACTTTGAATTTGAGACCCAGGTAGGAGACGTCGCTGAAGACATGATACCAGGTGGTAATCCAGGACCACAACTATGCGGTGACAGTTGCAACTATATAGCTTCACCTCCACAATTAACTGAAGATGAGGTATTAACTTTAACCAGAAAACTTAATTCTGACCAAAGAGACATATTGTTTCACGTTACTGACAAAATATCTAATACGTCTTCTCCTATATATCTGTTTGTGAGCGGTGGAGCTCTAGTCGGCAAAAGTGTTTTAATAAGAGCTTTGTTTCAAACATTGACGCTTAGTTTTAATAGAGAACCTGGTTCTAACCCAGATGACTTAAAGATATTACTTACAGCTTTTACTGGAAAAGCTGCTTTTGGCATAGGTGGCCAAACTGTTCACAGTGCATTAGGTTTACCAATTTCACAAGCAAGAAGTATTTTACCAGAACTTTCACCAAGTATTGCCAATACACTTGCAACAAAATTATCAAAATTGCGATTAATCATTATTGACGAAATTTCAATGCTTGGGTCTAGAACCTTTCACCAAATAAACCGCCGGTTGCAGCAAATTTTTCATACATCAGTTTTATTTGCTGGGATATCAGTTATAGTTGTCGGTGACTTAAGACAATTACCACCAGTTGGTGATAATTGGGTGTTCCAACCTAATTCACGAAATCCTCTTGCCGAAATTTCGGGGACACCTATTTGGGATCTATTTCTACTTACTGAGTTAAACCAAATAATGCGACAGAGGGACAATGTTGCCTTTGCCACGGCTTTAAATAATTTAGCAAGTGGAACCATGACGAGTGACGACATAGAACTGTTTAGAAGTCGTTGTTTTAGTCATTCTACGTTACCAGATGATGCTCGAGGCGCTGTCAATTTGTACGCTAGCAACCGAGAAGTAGACGATCATAACAGTAGAGTTCTGTCGACTATGGATAGTGAAGGTGCTTTGTCATTAGCAATCGATTCTGTCTCAGGAGAACCAAATGTCACTATGAAGGAGAAAGCCTTAGAAACTGTTTCTAGGTTGTCAACTCAACAAACATATGGACTTCCTAAAAGTTTAATATTGAAGGTAGGGGCAAAATATATGTTGACAATTAACATAGACACTGCTGATGGTCTAACTAACGGTTCTACTTGAGTATTAACAGCTATAGATTTTGCTATTAACAAAAAATCTAGTGAAAAACGGCCGTTGCGGATTTGGTTAAACTTCAATGAAGCTATTATTGGTAAAATTAAAAGAAATAAGGCTGCTAGTTCATTAAGTCGATATAAAAATAGATTAAATAGAAATTTGACTTCGTTAGAACCAGTCACATATACAATAAAAAGATATAAATCAATGTACATAACTCCAGCTTCCTCATATGTGATAAAACAATTCTACCTATGCCAATATTTAAGGCATAATAGGTGCAATCAAAGTTCGCAGTCTTATTTTAGCTGCCACAAAAACTTCGTTAATATGAGTCGTTAAGTGTGTGTTAGCTGGAGCGACGTCACTCCAGCTGCTCATGTCATATCTTCCAAACGAAAGATGATATGATTATGTATTATAGCTCAAAAATTAAGGCATAATAGCTGCCACTGGCAGCAAAATTTTCAAATCTCTGGTCAAAATACTTTAGGAGTTATTAAACCGATAAACATGTGTAAGCTGGAGTGATGTCACCCCGGCTGCTCAATCATATCTTCCAAACGAAAGAAGATATGATTATGTATTATAGCTCAAAAATTAAGGCATAATAGCTGCCATTGGCAGCAAAATTTTCAAATCTCTGGTCAAAATACTCTATGAGTTATTAAACCGATAAACATGTGTAAGCTGTAGTGACGGCACCCCAAATGCTCATGTCATATATTCCGAATGAAAGACTATATGATTATGTATTATAGCTCAAAAATTAGGGCATAATAGCTGCCAGAGGCAGCAAAATTTTCAAATCTCTAGGCCTTGTAGTTTCCAAGTAATAAGCAAAAAAACAGTTTCCGCGCCAAAAACATTAAATTATTGCTTCGGAGGAGGCAAGGAGCGGCGTTGCCGTTCCGTGCGCTACATTATCAGTTTAAAGTAGTTTGAACTAGATTATAGACTGGGAGCCGACTACACACTTTAATCGTAGGTACTATGTAAGTATTGAGGTTATTTATAGTCATATTGTGTTTTTAAACATAGGGCGAAAGAAAATTTTAAAATCCAAGTGTAACAATTTCGTATATTTTTATCGTAAATCACATTTATGGCATAATTTCAGGTTTCACACTCGATGAGCACGATCAGCATATCCAAGTATAAGAACTGAAAGACCCCACGTTAAAGGATGTATATTTTTACGGTTATTTAATTGCGACTCACGAATTTGCTGAAAAATTAAAGAAATTTGGACCTCCTTAAACTCATCAGATGATCACTGAATGTAGTTCCAATTTTTTTTTCATGTTTCTGTTTCAGTTACTTTGGCAAAGTTGTTCAGATTAATGAATACATAATTAAATATAAGTCTGGATGACAACTGCTTTAATGTTAAAAAAGTTAGTTAGTTTAGTTCAAATTCCAATCTTCTTTTTCTTTCTTTTTTTCTTTTTTTTAAAAAAACGTTGCCCCACACTAGGAATTTCTCCTGTATCGTGGGTGCGTTTACAAACATTTAAACTCACATACACAAACAGCCAGACCCGGAACAACTACTTGTAGGTCATACAAATATTTGTTCCGTGCAGGAATCGAACCCGCGACACGCGTCGCAGCAGTCAATCGCTTAACCACTGCGCCAACCGTGCCGTCATAATTCTCAATATTGACAGCTGTTTTGCGCAGCAAAAAATATGACCACAAACCATAAAACAACCAACCATAAATGCAACCGTTTTTTTAGGCATTGGGGCATTGTCTTAGAGCCATCTCTTTTAGGGTTCTGTACCTCAAAAGGAAAAAACGGAACTCTTATACGATCACCTTGTTGCCCGTCTGTCCCTTTATCTCTGGAACGCGTGAAGGTATCAGATTTTTTCAAAATTACCAAAATGGAAAATGTACTAGCCAACCCATTGCCATAAATAAATTTGAAGCAATGCCGAAACAAATTGACACTTTCTTAAATTTAGATGATCCACATGAATACACAGGGCACAGTTTCAGTAGGTCCTCGGCTACATTGCTACATCCGCCGCCGCAGCCCCCTCCGTCGCCGCCGCCGACTGCAGAACTCTGTGGTCTCGTTTCTCCTACTTTCACTCAAGAGAGTGAGAGAGAGACTGGTGAAATTGTAACTAATAATAATAACTTGACAACATTAAAAATGCCAACTGGCAACGTAATAATCAATTTTACAAATTGTTCAAATTTTTATAACTGCTTTAACAAGTGATTAAAGATTTATTGGTTTAAGAAAGTCCGAGTTTTATTTATTTCCTCGTATATATTTTATAAAACGTCGTATGACATACGCGCGCTTTGATAATTACAGCCTCTGTTTTCTTGTAGCCCTCGCCTACGGCTCACACTAGCAATATCGCCTCGGCTGTAATTTCCAACTTACCGCACTTATATCATAATGTACTATTACATACCTACAATTTTTACGGAACCCTCGGTGCGCGAGGCCGTCTCGCTCTTGACCGGTTTTTCGTAATGACATTTGTTCAATGATTGTGATTCGTGATTCGATGTTACTTTAGTTTTGCTGTATAGAATTGTTCTAAAATGTCACGATTTCATGAAAAAGTCATTCAATCGCTAGTATATATAGCTAACTATAGCTATAAGCATTAAATAGACCAATAAAATTCTATCTTATTTAATAAAAGAAAGAACAAGACAAAAAAAAACAATAATAGTACCTAGTTCTCTCGTCGTCGTCCAAAGTTGATATGAACGGCTCTCAGTCTATATCTTCAATATATAAAATTAAAATTATTTTAAGCGCAGGTTAAAATGACTTTTAATAGAATGTCTGCTAAGTGCAAACTTGGTTGCAATATTGTAGCGCACGGAACGGCAACGCCGCTCCTTAACTCCTCCGAAGCAATAATTGATGTTTTTGGCGCGGAAACTGTTTTTTTGCTTATTACGTGGAAACTACAAGGCCTAGAGATTTGAAAATTTTGCTGCCTCTTGCAGCTATTATGCCCTAATTTTTGAGCTATAATACATAATCATATATTCTTTCGTTCGGAAGATATGACATGAGCATTTGGGGTGCCGTCACTACAGCTTACACATGTTTATCGGTTTAATAACTCATAGAGTATTTTGACCAGAGATTCGAAAATTTTGCTGCCAATGGCAGCTATTATGCCTTAATTTTTGATGTACGTTTGCCCCGCACGGCCCCCCAGAATTTGCGATTTAGGTGTGCACCAATGCAATGTACTCGCCTCTAGGAGTATATGTACCGGTTTCTTTTTCAATGTACCTCTGTACTTTTGAAGAAATATGCAAAAAAAGGGGGCCGTGCCAGCCAAACGTTTTCAGCACGGCCCCCGTGTAACTTGAAAAATATATAGCGTATTAAAAAGTTTCATAAACTCAAGGAATGTACTTTATTAACAAGTTCTATGTACCGTAACAGATATTGTGAATTCGTAATAACAAATAATATATAGATGTAGATAGGGGGCCGTGCTGAAAAAAAAGAAATAAGAAAATATCTAAAAAAGACAAAACAACCTTAGCCAAAAACTATTAAAAAGTAATTCATGTTTGGCAAGTAACATATGTACCGCATTGGTTTCTCATACAACTTGCTAAATTAAAAAAATAACGAATTTTAGTTTATTCAGCACGGCCCTCTATAGTTGCCTATATCTTTTTAAATATGACATGTTTGTTTACAAAATTCGACTTCCTGAATTATGTATAGGAGTACATTCGTTCCAAATAAATTGCGATTATGGTGTATTAGTACTCTAAAAGATAAATTGGATCAAAAATATCCTAACATACAACTGATGGGGTGACCATGGTTCCATAAATTAGGTACATATATTCTATACCGATATTAATAAAATTATGTGACTTGCTGCTGAAATCTAAAATAACAAAACACAGAGTTGACGCTTTCTTGCAAAGACATATTAATTACTTAAAAGGAGAGCTAAATATTGCAGCGAGTCAATTTCATGTAGAACTTAACACAGTAAAAAGAACAAATCGCAGGTCGAAAAAATGCACAAGTAAAAAACAACAAAAACCAAAACGACAATTTGTTCAAGATTCAATATTTAGTGATAAACCAACATTTGTAGAAAATTGGAGAGGTCAAGCAGACGAGAAATGGTAACATGGTCCAAAATTCATCTGTGGTTAACACATGCGGTTTTGATGCAATAATGTTTTTGATTGCAATTGGCTTAAAGTCGTTTTCTAATTTCAAAATGGAAATTGAGCCAAAAGACAATAAACTTCGGGACTTACATAGTCCCGAAGTTTATTGTCTTTTGGCTCAATAAAATCTCATGTTAAACGAAAAAGTTGACAAAGTCACGGTATATGAAATGAGAAATTACATTTGTCACGAATATTTTGACCGGCCATCGCATGTAAAGAAAATAACAGATTGTGAATGCAATGTTGCTAATTTGTTTGAACAAATGTTTGCCAACTTATTTTACAGTGCTCAGTTTAAAAAAAGCTTGCACAAAAGAAGAATGCCAATATTGTGTAAAAATGATAAGACCTTTTATACCTTTGAATATTAACGTAATCAACATGTTTGGCATTTTTGCATTAGAAGAGTCACTTGCTATCGAAACTACTTCTCAAATTTGTAAAAATGATTGCGATGGAACTGTCATTTCAAGCTATAAATTACAAAATATTATAACCTTTGATTTAAATGGAACAGACGCAATGGTTTTGTGTAATATTCCGGTCACTATTAATATTAAAAACCAAATTTATGAAGTCGTTGGTGCTATTGAATATGTAGGGAATTCAATGGGGAATCTGGGCCATTATAAGTGCCATACGCTTAGCCATGAGCAATGGCTATGTTACGATGATTTGGCCTTGAAAATTAACAACAGTACAGTAGATTACACACCCTTACTTACGTTTTAGCGAGTGGTCTTTGATGTTTTATAATTATGTAAAAATAATAACAATATTCTAATTATTACAGTTACTTGAAACACTACTGTGATTACGTAGGTTAAATTAGTTGCCTGTGATTATTCCAAATAATTAATGTGATTAATGTAAGTAATATTATTGTAATGTAGGTAAGGTTCAATGGGCGATTTGTTGGAAACGTATCTTTGATTTTTTAAGCCTTTTAAGCTCTGTAGTGTTAGTGACACATAGTTTTTCTGCGATTATTCCATAGGTAAACGTAACTGATACTGTGAAATGTAACGAAACTGTAATTTTATTGTAGTGTACCGTACATCAATCCGTGTGATTTATTGGAAATATATCTGTGTTTTTTTAAGCCTTTTGAGCTTTTTAGTCTTAGCGACACTTGTTGTTTTGTCCGATTTGCGACCTACTTACTACTAATAAAGTTATCGTTAATACGAATACGATGCGAATACCATGATTTCACGTGAGATGGTTAAAAAAGCTTCTGCATAAATTTAGTAAATCTTTAATAAAATAAACGTTTATTTTATTAAAGATTTACTCAATCTATGCAGAAGTTTTTTCTATCCATTCTCACGTGGAAACATGGTCACCCCATCAGTTGTATGTTAGGATATTTTTGATCCAATTTAACTTTTAGAGTACTAATACACCATAATCGCAATTTATTTGGAACGAATGTACTCCTTATACATAATTCAGGAAGTCGAATATTGTAAACAAACATGTCATATTTAAAAAGATATAGGCAACTATAGAGGGCCGTGCTGAATAAATTAAAATTCGTTTATTTTTTTAATTTAGCAAGTTGTATGAGAAACCAATGCGGTACATATGTTACTTGCCAAACATGAATTACTTTTTAATAGTTTTTGGCTAAGGTTGTTTTGTCTTTTTTAGATATTTTCTTATTTCTTTTTTTTCAGCACGGCCCCCTATCTACATCTATATATTATTTGTTATTACGAATTCACAATATCTGTTACGGTACATAGAACGTGTTAATAAAGTACATTCCTTGAGTTTATGAAACTTTTTAATACGCTATATATTTTTCAAGTTACACGGGGGCCGTGCTGAAAACGTTTGGCTGGCACGGCCCCCTTTTTTTGCATATATCTTCAAAAGTACAGAGGTACATTGAAAAAGAAACCGGTACATATACTCCTAGAGGCGAGTACATTGCATTGGTGCACACCTAAATCGCAAATTCTGGGGGGCCGTGCGGGGCAAACGTACATAATTTTTGAGCTATATTACATAATCATATCTTCTTTCGTTTGGAAGATATGATTGAGCAGCCGGGGTGACATCACTCCAGCTTACACGTGTTTATCGGTTTAATAACTCCTAGAGTATTTTGACCAGAGATTTGAAAATTTTGCTGCCAGTGGCAGCTATTATGTCTTAATTTTTGAGCTATAATACATAATCGTACCTTCTTTCGTTTGGAAGATATGACATGAGCAGCTGGAGTGACGTCGCTCCAGCTAACACACACTTAACGACTCATATTAACGAAGTTTTTGTGGCAGCTAAAATAAGACTGCGAACTTTGATTGCACCTATTATGCCTTAAATATTGGCATAGGTAGAATTGTTTTATCACATATGAGGAAGCTGGAGTTATGTACATTATAAATCATCACATTTACAAGTACGCAGAAGTCAATACCCATTAGTTCCAGCAGAAGCCATCACCATTCACAAAAGTCAGGGTACAACACTAGAACGAGTTGTTGTCCATTTAAAACCTACGATTCAAAGGTCTATGATATACGTCGCTTGTTCTCGTGCAACTACAGCGCAAGGTCTATTTATAGTGACTGAATCATTCAAAGCACCCCGCCCTCCAACTAGTAAAGATGCTATTGTAAAAGAAATGGCAAAGTTACGCGAGAAACCAATAGTACCAATTTGTAAATTTCTTAGAGAGCGCCATAATTTCATACAGATTATATACCACAATGTACAGTCTTTGAAAAAACACATACCGGATATAGCCAGTGACCCACAAATATTAGCATCAGACATATATTTTACATCAGAAACTTGGAGTTGCACTGAGGATTCATTCTCTCTACCAGATTTCGTAGAAATCGTTAGGACCAATGGGCCCAAGACAGCGGCCTCTAATCCTGGTTTCGGAATCTTAGCGTGGGTCAAACAAGACTTACACATCACGTCTCCCAGAAGTTACTTCCAGCAATCCAGTACTTTTGGTCACGTTGAAGCAGTTTCATTTGAATATAATAATTATAGAATATTTGCATTATACAAATCGCCCAGATGTACAAACAAAACTTTCATGGAGTTCATAAACAAAAATGTTTTTTGCAACAACAATATGCCAACATTACTTTTTGGAGACTTCAACGAAGATTTTTTAAAAGGCAATTGTATACTGTCATTCATGCAGAACGCTGGATACAGGACGTTATTACCACCTTGTCCAACTACGCGAGGAGGCACACAAATTGATAATATTTTTGGAAATATTTCTTGTCAAACTGGAATATATATTAGCTTGTTTAGCTATCACAAGCCTATATGGGCTCGCTTATAGTTAGATCTAAATCCCATCATTTAGGTACCTAATTATAATGTTTACTTATCAATAACTTAATTTTTTTTAAATACGCTATTATTGAAACATCGATCAAAGTTACAACGAACTAGACTTTTTACTTGCTGCTACGGAACCCTTCATGGGCGAGTCCGACTCGCACTTGGCCGTTTTTGTTTCTTACTTTTACTTGTGTTATATATAGTTTATTAACATGTTATTTGATTTTGCCAGTGAGATTTTAATTGTGTTTTCTACTAAGTAGTTTTCCTATACCTAATTGTTTAAGAATTAATATTTTTTATTTCATATTTTCATAGTCAAAGTTCATATTAAAAGTTTTGTTTAAATATTGGTTCTGTCTGATTGGGATGTTGCCCTACTTACATAAAAAATATGTTACTAGTTTCTAAGGCAATAAAACGTGAGAAATTATATAAATACTTTTTTTTCTGAAATATTCGAATATTATTCGAATAATTTGCATAAGATTGAAAATGTATTCAAATATTCGAATACCAAAAATATCGAATATTTGCAATCCCTAATCCTGTGGCTAATAAACGTCAATCGTCAGACGGTTAAAAAAGTAAAGGGCAGGACTTTTCATTTACCGCTTCCGATGGAAGAAACCCTAAAAAAACTCCCAAAACCTGAAGACGCAATAATTGAAAACCCAGAACTTTATATTATAGTCCGAAATACGCCAAACAAAGCAAATATTATATGGCAAGACATTGTTGACGTAAATAAAGTGTACAAAGAATTACAATACTTAAAAAATGTAAACGAACATTATGCTCATATCAAATTACCAGATTTACCTAACCAGCTCATAAACATACATGAAAATATTCAACATAATGTTACAAATACTGCTGAAGAAGATATTTTACAAGGTGGTACAGCAGCACTGTTGACCCAAATCACAAGAGAAAAGGAAACTGATTATGTGCTTTACACCATATATCCATTCAATGAACGGAGACAAAATGCACCAGCTTCAGAACTCTACCAAATGCTTAAAACACAGCACCGATTGATGCCCGAGATAAAGACCTCGATTTTAAATGTTTTCCACATTTATATGTAGAAGGAAAATACGGCCAATTTCATAATCGGCAGCAGAAAGTACCTTTTAGTGAATTTATTAAAGCCCGGCTTATGTCAAAACATCCTCAATTTAGACTTAACCAACAGTATCTATATTTCTTATTGAATGATGCTAATATGCGCCAATTAAACTCCGGAATCTTTTATAACATGAATTGTGCTAATCAGAGAGATAAAATTAAGGCAGAACAGTATCTCCAAATGCTTAACCACGATGAGCTGGAAGGTGATTTGACCGCAATATTTGGCCAACTGAGGAACACCGAACAGTTCTGGAAGAAACCAAGAAACGGTGTAAATTGTATGACTCAAAATAACGGTCCAGCAACTTCGTTTCTTACCATGAGTCCCTCTGAGTGGATGTGGGAGGATTTGGGAGAGTACATCAGGCAAGTAAATGGCGTTGAAATGGCTAATAAAACAATCAGTGAATTGGTTGCTCTTGACCCCGTATCTGCCTCACGTTTTATAGATAACAAGTTTCATGCCATGTTAGACTTTATAACTAGTTCAGATGAGCCTTTAGGCAAGATTATTCATTACTTTTGGAGTCGAGAGTACCAATCTATGGGTGCTCAGGACTTCCATTTAATGTTATGGGATAAGGATGCACCTATTTATTCTACATAAGTCATCTATAGACGAGGTAGCGTCATTTATTTCTAAATACATGACATGTGCCATTCCAAAAAGTGATATTTCTCCTACTTTACATCAACGGGTCACTTCGTATCAAATGCATAAACATAACAGTTATTGCATGAGGAGAAAGAAAACGAAAAAAGAATTCGTTTCAGTTTGCCGTTTTGGATTTCCTCGAACTGTGACGGATTCTCTTATCATAAGAGACATTTTTCAAACTATAGCGGCAAGAAAAACTCTCAGCTCTAATAATCGTCTCTACAATATTGTCCGCTCAAAGGAGTCAGATATGATTAATGACTACAATCCCGCTTTGCTGGTAGCGTGGAATGGAAATATTGACATTCAATATGTTGGAGAGAAAACAGCCATTTTGAACTATTATGTGACCAAGTATACTACTAAAAGTAAAAAGACCCATGCAACCGACATGTTTAACGATATTAACTCTACAAAAAGTCTTAGAAGACGGTTATATAATATTGGTCTCAGAGTATTATCGAATCGAGAATGCGGAGCTTTAGAAGCCAGCGATACATTATTGGGAATACCATTTTACGGCACGGACCCACAAACAACAATAAGGCTTTTCGCACATGGGTCGTAGGCGTAGTTGTCTCGTGCGCGTATCGTTATTACGCTACGCGCACGAGACGCAGAGTGTTCTACAAACGAATCGTCGCGTAGACGTATCGTTTTGTAATATCTCAGTTGAAATCATGGCGTCAAGCGTACCAGATGTGTTTGGGAAATTTATTGATGACCTTACCTTCTCTTCAGACGAAGAGGATTTCTTGTTATTTGATTTCGTTAGAAGTAGAAAGCGACGTTCTCATTACAAGAAAATATCTATTGTTTGTTGTTGCACGTGAACTCTCTTACTTTTTACGCCAGTACGCTACGACTATCGTAATGACAATGAACACCTCATACGATACGCTGCAGCACCGCTTCGTGTGCGGACTTGTTTGAACATGTTCCTGCTCGTATTGCTCTCGTACTACGCGCGTTCTACGATACTCTTACGATACGACGCCATGTGCGAAGAGGCTAAGCCCCTTCGCACATGGCGTCGTATCGTAAGAGTACGTAGCGTAATTACGATACGCGCACGAGACAACTACGCCTACGACCCATGTGCGAAAAGCCTAAGATGGTTAGACGTAAACATTCATCGTAATCGCAGGGTTGAATCGAAATCTAAAATGACTGCACTGGACCCGAATTCCACTGAAATATATTACGATTCTTGGATAGACAACGTTTACCCTGCCAGACCTGACGAATTACAAGACATGAATCTATTTGACTTTTCGAAAGACTATGATTAGTTAATACACGGCCTGTTTCAAACAAAGTAAAGTATTATGTTTTAGCAAATAAAAAAATACTTAAAAAAAACGAGATAGACCATACCTAATTAACCATTACCTGTATGATGTCATCATCATCATCATCATCATTTCAGCCGAAAGACGTCCACTGCTGGACACAGGCCTCCCCCAATTTTGGGAGGGTTTGCCATAATCGCCACGCTTGGCAGGCGGCTTGGCGATCGCAGTATGGTATGGTGGTGGAATGCATAGAGAACGCTGCTGCCCATTCTCCGGTTTGCCCCTTAGTCGCCTTTTACGACACCCACGGTAAGTATGGGGTGGTGCTATTCTTTAAGTCCGGCCCCATACAGACCGCTGTATGATGTAGGTAGAGCAAATGCCAGAAAAATATTTCTTTTCCTTGTTGTTATTATTTAAACCTTGGAGAATACTAGATGACCTAAAAATGCAACATGAGACATACACAGAAGCATTTAATGCTGTAAAGGACGATTTACAAGAAGCGTTACGCTACGGAAATTTACGGTGTACGTTACCCCAGCAAGAAAGTATCTCCTAGAGTTATATGAGTAGAACGTATAGTTCGTGCCTTATCTGCTGTAAATGTGCCCCCACATAAAAAATGTGTGCCCCCTGTCGTTTTGGAAAAAAATCGGAAAAACGATTCTTGCTGGGGTAACGTTTTTCTAGCAGGAAAATTCTAAACGAATGATCGGAGAGAGAAAAACTGTGCATGGCCAGAGAGCTTATATGTGTGCCAAAATGTGCCCCCAAAAAAAAAAACTGTGCCCCTTCAGATCTTCGAGATATTGCATTTCCTGCTGGAGTAACGTTTTGATGAATCGTATATCTCTAAAACCATTGCATGTGCCCCTGTAGAATAAACATACACGAGTAGCTCTTAATGTGTGCCCCTTTGTGCCCCAATTAGATTTAAGAAAATATTTATAGTTTTCAAGTTATCGTGGTTTTATGAAAACTCGAAAAAACATCGCAGCGCCTAAATGAGGCAAGGCATAAGTTCGCTGAAAACTGTATTCGGTCCTTCTTGACGCTAATAATAACCATACAAAGTTTCAAAACTGTTCATGCATGCGTTTTTGAATAATCTTGCTAAAAGTCAAAACGATGGTGTCATAACTTTGACGGCAAAATACAAGGTACTGGCTCAATCCCAGATGTGTAGGTGTAAACCAAAATCTTGTGCCTTTAGTCAAAAATATATGGTGAAAATATTGAGCTTGGAATGTTTCGCATTAAGTAAATATAAACAAAAAACCAAAATATGTAAACAACGGCTGGTTATCCGACCAAATCTGAATGACTACTAAGAAGCGAGCGATTCATACACATAGATGACCTTCTTTATTGGACGTATTATACCTAAGCTGTTGTCCGTACAGTCGCGTTCAAAAGTTTTGGGGGCTAATTAAAATATTAATGAAACAGCTTGTTGATGTGGAAATTATTATTTTTATTCCCTTAATTTTAATTCTTAAAGTAATTATTGCATCAAATCACAGATCAAATTTTCTCCCTATAAATATTAGAAATTATTTGCACGTTGTGTAGTCATTATTATTTAAATCACAGATCAGTTTTTCATCTAAGTCTAACATATAATTAGTAAATTCGCATCACAAAAAATCACAGATCAGTATTAAGTATACGTATAATATTGTGTAAAAAAAATATTTGAAATCACAGATAAATAATTTTCTTAAGAGTAATTTGCTTATACATAGATTCAGATAAATTGTGTTAGTATAGTAAACCGCATAAAGATATAACTGTAAACATCGAATGTGCACAAATTATCTGATGGTATTTGGCTATAAATAAACATATTTATCCCATATACGTAACAACATTATCACCTGACTGTGGAATGACACTTAAATATCTAAAACGCCATCAAATCAAAATTATGTGACTACATAATTAGCTTTAAAATAATATTCTTTAATTTAATAATTATAAATCCCTCATAGGTACGTAATACGACATACAAAATGGAAACACGTTGTTGCAACACAGATCATTATGCGGTTGACTATAGGTATACACTAAATACAACTCTCAAAACTGTAGGTACCAAAATTTATTTGGTTAAGGTGAATGCTCCAACCAACCCGCGAAATTCAAATTTTCTTACGTTTTTTGCAATTATAGTATTTCGCGGGCTACCCTGGAGCATTCATCTTAACCCTGTACAATGTTGTCTATTCAACTATGTAGACTATTACATGTGGCATAATATTATATTTTCCAGGTCGTTGGATTTTACCATATAAGTCATCATAACATTCAAATAAATTACTATTTTTTCTGTAGCAGTGAGCCCTGTAATGTCCAACACTTTTGGGTTTCGAAGCGGGTTCATATTCTATTACAGACAGAATTGTGTACTCCTTATTATTTACTTCAATGTTACGAGGCAGATCATCCAACTTGGCGCACACGTCATGAAGTTCATAAATGATAATATCTTTAACATTGTATCTGAATGATATATTTCCAGCGCAACAAATATGACACTCTGGAGTAAATTCTGTTCTTAAACATGATTCGCAAGCTTCTTGTAAGTGGTTGATACCTTTAGTATTTATTATATCCAAGTTCAACGGCAAATACTTGCAATTGTACAATTTGTTTTCATCTGCATGACTTGTGCACATACTATTAGAGCAAACTCTTTGTCTTATAGCAGAAACGAATAAGCTACTTGTACATATTTCATCTAATATTTTGGTCGTATTACATGAACAGTCAACTACGTATTGGGTTTTTGATTGTTTAAAAAGTTGAAGGAGCAATTTCGCTCTCAGGTCATATAATTTTTTACCACAATTCTTGGCATTCGATAATTCTGTAATTAATGATAAGAAATCATGAAATTCTCCTTTATTAATCTGTGCATCTACAGAGTCTCTAAATTTTTGTCTATCTTTGTACGCTATCGCAAACGTTTGTGAAACAGAATCGAAAGCACATGTGTTTGTTATTATAATCCTGTTCTCAGCGGTTTTAGAATTTGCCACGTTGCCGTTTTGTAAAATATAAATTGGTTTGGGTTTTAAACTTCTGGGTGTGGATACGGCTAGCCCTCTCCAATTCTCAATTTTTATCGGGTTATCTTGAAAAACTGACTGTGCCTCAAAATCATTATTTTCGCACTTCAAGGGGTTAGGTTTTGACCTTTTATTTTCTGTCCTTTTTGTTCGCACACTTTGTTGAGCTCGTTTGCTTGGATCTATTCTGTGCAAAACGTCACTGGAACTAAGTTTTACAGCTCCATTTATAAAACCATGGTGCTGTACTAAAAACTCGTCTAATCTCACGCGTTGGTTTTTTGTATCAAAGTATATAGTTTTTAAATCTTTGAAATGATTTTCAACATTTGAGCTTGATGCATAGTGTTTGGCATTTTTGAAATGTTTGTTCATAACGCAACCCCACAGAGGAATTTTTTTCAGAAGTCGTTTTAATGTACTGTTCAATTCCGGTAAGAAATATTCATTTTTGTTATCTGATGGTTCAACTAACTGCAGATACAATTTTTCGGTTTGTATTAAGTCATCATAAAAGTTTATTAAAGGTAAAGAAACATCTTTGTCATTTTCATTGTGAAGTAGTTCGATTTTTGGTTGTATGTCATTTTCAGTATGAATATCATCAAAATTTTCGTGATTCGTGTGATTCACAATTTGGACCTTTAAGTTTTCAAAAGCTTTATTGCATTTGGGCTGCAAATCATTCAAGTCCGCACTCCTGAACTCATGGAGCGATAACGTGATTATGTCTCTTAAAACTGTTTTAAGTTCTTCATAGCAACGGAGCTGCTGAATATGCTTCAAGCAGCGAATGTAAAATAACTTAACTTTTTCGGATGTTTTATCGAAACAGGATTGTTTATAAAGGTTTTTAATAAAATGGGATTTGTCCATGCGAACATAACATAGAGGTATAGCTGCGGTATTTCCTTCAAGCACATCAAAACACTGTCTTAAATAATCATTGAATTCGATTTTTAAAAATACTTTAGTAATTGCTCCTAACAAGGCAGAACTGTCGTCACTAATTATTTCATCTGGCAAAACTTTTCCGATTTGCCACGTATTTAACCATGTGGTTATCGTCTCCATTGTATGGGATTCGGAGGCCATGTAGCACATTGGTACACTGGTATCCAGAGTGTAGGCAACCACTGCATATAAAAATAAATGTTTAGGAGTGCGATATTTTAATAAATCATTAGACGGTGGTGGCTCAATTGGCTGAAATAAGGAGCCAGTAGCATCAATAGAAAGTATTTTCGACCTATTTTTTAAAATTTCATTGTAATATTGGTTTTGTTCATTCGTCCAAAAGTATGTGAAGAAGGGAACAAGACTGATTTTACGGATAAAATTATCATAAGGAATGCAGTGCGCCATAGCATACAAAGATAGTATTGTATTTTTATCAAACTGTAGCGCACTTCTGGCTTCATGACGCAATTTTCTTAAATTGGGTAATTTAGGGAAAGTTGTTGGCTTTTTTGGATTACCTATAGTCATTACCTCGTTTGCCATCGTGTGTTGAACTTTTAAAGCTTTTTCGTATATTAACTTTTCTTTGATTCGGTTTACTCTATCAGAAGTAAGTCTGTTTTTAATTAGTGGGTCATGAGGATAATTTTTGTTGTAATTATTTAATTTACAAGTAACCTTTACGCAATTTTTAGATGGGGGGGAGATATTCAATGACAATAGCGCGTCACATTGGGTACACCTGCCAGTACATTTGATTTCATTAAAGTTAAGATCAGCAGGTACATAACTATTACTGAAAGCAAATGTACACTCTATATTACTTTTAAAAAATATTTGGTCTTGAATTTCGTTAGTCCACTTTTTTGGTAGGAGACGGTAAATTGAATTTTGGGGTACGATGTTTGAATATTCTGCAAGGCTCATTTCAAATGTTATAATGTAGGGGTCAGTATTTTCTTTTTCTTCAGATAGGTTTATACAATCATCGAAATCAAAAAAATATGTTTTATTTCTTCTAATACATATTTGTATGGCTTTAATGGCCATATTGTGATTAAACTTTTCACGCAAATCCTGCTGTATGTAAATATAAACATTATTGCTTTTAGGAGGAATTGCTGCTTGGAATTTGTCTTTATATTTGCCAATCACTCTCTTTAAATATTCTTTAGAAACATTTCCTTTTCGAGTTGACATTATTGTACAATAAAATTGACAAAATTGTACGTATGTGACTAAAAGAATGGGTGTGTTAAAAAAAAAGAAGAATAAAAAAGTAACTTAAAAATAACTCTTGAGAGACTTGTGAAGCGGCTTACATTTCTCTACCGTAACTTTCTTGGGGCAGACTACCCGCCCGTTGGTGGGACGACATGTGAAGGAGGGCCTGTATCATATAGGGTGAGGTTGGTGCAGGACCCTGGTGTGCTGAGAAGAGGCATATACCATATAAACTTTCTTGAAGGTGGGTATTACACTGAAAAATAATGAAAATATTTCTATTAGAGTTTTTTATCATCAGACAATTTAATTCAGCAGTATATATTTCTTGAAGGAACCACGGGCAAAAAAATACTCGTGGTCCCTTCCAGGGACTAAGGGACCGGGACCACGGGCAATAAACGAGAAACTGGATTTATGTACGTTCAGCCTTCAGCGTTTAAAATGACGAGATAGGTTTTATACTTGGCCAAAGGAAGTTATTGTAATTGGCCCAAAACTCGAAATTGAAATTTCCTTAATATCTTATTCAAAGTTTCCTGAATCTATTTACAATATTTTTATAGGATGTAAGATTGTGTATATCCAAAGACTATATAAATTCTCTATGTATATATCTGTGGACATAAAATTTTGTGCTCCATTTTTTCCAGAAGTACTCTAGCAATTAAGTTGAAAATACAGTTGTGATAAAACTTAGCCCTGAATAAATAGATATATTCAGCCTGAGTCCGCCAGAATTTTTTCAGATACATATATTCTATAAATCAACAAAATTATTACTTACATGAACTAGATAAACAGTAGGAACCACTCCCTGCTTGGTTTATATTATTGTTGTTATGGGTGCCTTAGAACATTCTGTAAAAATCAAATCAAGTATTTAGCTATTTCGGCTAAAAAGATATAGCCCTGTGACTGTGACATGTTGAGTGTTGACGGATTGTGGTCGAGTCTTAGTTTTGGAGACATGAATTCTTGTCATGAATTATTTTTTTACATTGTAACTAGAAGTTATTAAGGGATTATATGTCATCAACCTAGCACAAGAAGAGAATTTAATACGTATTAAACAAAAAAGAAAACAAATTACTGAATCGATTTTGATGAAATTTCTATTGGACCAATCTTAAAGTATGTATATCCTTTCAGATGAAAACAAAACAAACATGATTTAGAACATTTTTGTTAAAACATAAATAAATAGGTAAAGTAATGAAAAAAATCCAAGTAGGTACTTGATAAGGTACAAGTATTTTTAAATAAGTCAAAACAATGCCATTAAATACTTACCACCGCAGATCGTGCCATAAAATTCACCACCCCTACAACCACATAATTGTTATAAAATGCTTAATACGCCACTTTCAACAAACTTTTAAAAAAGTAAACAAACAGTATCAGTGCAACTGCGTGACTCAACGAACAGTGTAACAGTGTAACAGTGTCCTTGGCGTCATAACATAACTGCAACTGTTTACCAATACCAAGTAATAATCCAAACGCACTTCCTAGTCAATAAACACTTTGTAGTACCTATTATTCATAATAGAGCGACGTTACACGTAACTGTCTCTGTCACACTAACACCGTACGCGTACTAGCTGTCTCACTTTCTCCAAGCTAGACAAAGCGACTCCTTGCGACACGACGTCAGCGGATGCCGCGGGGCCAGAGATATATGTAGCGGTGTGTGTGTGCGAAAAAAGGGAATCTTCTAACAACTTACTGTTAATTTATCTTACCTACGGCTTATCAATAAATATTGTATATATATATATATAAAGACAAATACGGGCTTTTTATGTATATACAAAAAAGAGCTACCTCTTTTTAGTAGTAGGTAGGTATTCATCACACATTTCATGAACTATTTTTTTTTTAAACATCGGCACCAATCAAGTTTTGGGTCAAAGACCTGGCAAATGGCAAATGGATGTATTTCTTTCGTTCACACATAAATTACTGGATGTATTTTAATGAAATTTAGAATGGAGAAGATAGCTTACCTTGGAATAGCACTTACGCTAACTATTTATAATGTACTTACTTAATTTTGTGTAAGGTCATAGAAACAGCTAGTAGAATATAATCCAATAACAACTTTATTTTATTACTTATTACTTTTCTACTTCAGTGTACTCAGGCACAACACTTTTGAACCGGTTAGTGAGTAAAGTAAAGAAGGTCATCGATATGTATGAATCCGTCGCTTTTTAGTAGTCATTCAGATTTGGTCGGATAACCAGCCGTTGTTTACATATTTTGGTTTTTAGGGTTCCGTACCCAAAGGGTAAAAACGGGACCCTATTACTAAGACTTCGCTGTCTGTCCGTCTGTCCGTCTGTCCGTCTGTCCGTCTGTCCGTCTGTCCGTCTGTCCGTCTGTCTGTCACCAGGCTGTATCTCAAGAACCGCGATAGCTAGATAGTTGAAATTTTCACAGATGATGTATTTCTGTTGCCGCTATAACAACAAATACTAAAAACAAAATAAAATAAATATTTAAGGGGGGCTCCCATACAACAAACGCGATTTTTTTGCCCTTTTTTGCTCGATATCAAAAATGGCAACAGGTAGGCACTTGAAATATTCACAAAATACTCAGTTGTATTTTAACTTTAATAAGAAATAATAAAATTAAAATAAAATAAATATTTAAGGGGGGCTCCCATACAACAAACATGTTTTTTTCGGCGTTTTTGGCTTGTGGTACGGAACCCTTCGTGAGCGAGTCCGACTCGCACTTGGCCAGTTTTTTGTTTATATTTACTTAATGCGAAACATTCCAAGCTCAATATTTTCAACATTTATTTTTGACTAAAGGCACAAGATTTTGGTTTACACCTACACATCTGGGATTGAGCCAGTACCTTGTATTTTGCCGTCAAAGTTATGACACCATCGTTTTGACTTTTAGCAAGATTATTCAAAAACGCATGCATGAACAGTTTTGAAACTTTGTATGGTTATTATTAGCGTCAAGAAGGACCGAATACAGTTTTCAGCGAACTTGTGCCTTGCCTCATTTAGGCGCTGCGATGTTTTTTCGAGTTTTCATAAAACCGCGATAACTTGAAAACTATAAATATTTTCTTAAATCTAATTGGGGCACAAAGGGGCACACATTAAGAGCTACTCGTGTATGTTTATTCTACAGGGGCACATGCAATGGTTTTAGAGATATACGATTCATCAAAACGTTACTCCAGCAGGAAATGCAATATCTCGAAGATCTGAAGGGGCACAGTTTTTTTTTTTGGGGGCACATTTTGGCACACATATAAGCTCTCTGGCCATGCACAGTTTTTCTCTCTCCGATCATTCGTTTAGAATTTTCCTGCTAGAAAAACGTTACCCCAGCAAGAATCGTTTTTCCGATTTTTTTCCAAAACGACAGGGGGCACACATTTTTTATGTGGGGGCACATTTACAGCAGATAAGGCACGAACTATACGTTCTACTCATATAACTCTAGGAGATACTTTCTTGCTGGGGTAACGTACACAAATTTACGGACTGAATTACGAAATATTTTACAAACAGCTTTTGAAAAGATAGAAGAAAAAGTAGCAGAACTAAACGAAGAAAGGGAAAACATAGTAGATGAAGGACCCGACAATCCTTTAGAGTTTGAAGCTTTGGAAGCGGTAAATGCTATGGAAGATTTAAACAACTTTGATCTGAAATGAATGAGCAAGCAATGATATATAAACTGAATTCTGACCAAAAAAAGGTATTTGATACAGTCACTAATAAAATTATGAACCTAAAAGAAATATTGTGACATTTTGTTAGTGACACCGGTGGCACCGGCAAGAGCTATTTAATAAAAACCTTGAAAATATGGATTAAAATCAACCTGCATAAAAATGTTGCTATTACTGCCACGACTGGAATTGCAGCATTTAACGTAAACGGATTAACTGTTCACAGATTACTACAACTGCCCGTAGAGCATAAACAAACTCCTAAATACAAACCGCTTTCAGACGAAGTACTTCAAGGTTTAAGGACAGAGTTAAAAACTATCGAATTATTTATTAGAGATGAAGTGTCTATGATATCTAATGTAACTTTAGCCTACATTTATCTTCGTTTATGCGAAGTGTTTGATACTTCTGATGTAGAAGATGGTTGGTTTGGAAAAAAACATATTTTAGTGCTTGGTTTGCAACTTCCACCCGTTAGAGAAAAGTCGCCATTTGAAAAACTAACCTCTTCAGAAATTAATAAACTTATAGGCTCCTTAAGTATTCCAAACTTATGGACTGAACTTTTTAGTTACGACGAACTTTCGTTGAATATGAGACAGCTGGATGATTCTACGTTTGTAGAAATGTTAAAAAGAATCAGAGTAGGAGTGACAACTCAATCAGACAGAGATATACTGTCTAACCGATTGATACCTCTGCTCTCGCATTCCAATGAAGGAAGGTTAATGGAAATAGCACAATGTTTGAGGGACTTACCAGAAGATACTGTTTGTTTACTACCGACTAGAAATATGTGTATGCAATTAAATAATGCTTTGTTAAAAGCGATTCCGCACCCCGAGATAAAGTTAGTTGCTAAAGATTCCTTGGATTGTTCAAAATGTATGATAACGAAAGCCCGGGCGTGTTTACAAAAATATGAAGATGATGCGTCGATGACTGCTGGATTGGAAGAAACTGCAATCATTAAAGAGGGAGCTAAAGTAATGCTTATGAGAAACATTGATGTTAGTTTAGGTTTAGTGAATGAGTCGATAGGCGTTGCACAAAAGTGAGGTGGGACCCGGAAGACCAAACAAAGCCTAAACAATTGGTAGTAAAATTCGCTAATAATTTGATTCACGAATTATTGCCTATTAAATCAAAATTAGAGATCATACCCCGGGCATACGTGTACAGAGAAAATTCCCCATCTGTGTGGCGTATGCCAATTATAACAATTGCCGTATAACAATTCACAAGAGCCAAGGTCTAAGTCAAAAAAATGCCCTCATGGACATTGGCACCTCCATATTCTCTTGTGTAACCTTCTTAAGTAATAAATCTTCATGGGGTGCCTCCAGGGTTGGCATGATTAAAACAAGTTGTTTTAAAACAGTGTTTAAATGTGAAAACAGAACAACATTAACTATAATAATAAAGAAATCGCAGTAAGGAGTCTGTGTGGTGCCGGACTTAAAGAATACCACCACCCCTTACTTCCCGTGGGTGTCGTAAAAGGCGACTAAGGATCGTACCGGAGAATGGGCAGCAGCGTTCTCTATGTATTCCACCACTATACTACTGCGATCGCCAACCCGCCTGCCAAGCGTGGCGATTATGGCAAACCCCCCCAAAATTGGGGGAGGCCTATGTCCAGCAGTGGACGTCTATCGGCTGAAACGACGACGACGAAGGAACATTAGACTTGGCAATACTTTGTCTAGATTTAAGTACTTTTTAGAGATAAACAAGCAGCTCCATCGAGACTTGGCTAGTTTTTACAGAATGTTTTTGGTGGGTTGTATTGGCTAGATTACTGTCTGCTCATCGTCTGTATAGAAACCAAGCGTGCCATTATTTTCCTACCTACAGTGACGTCACATGAGCGATTTAGTGATGGGTATCCCAAAAAACCAGGAACAGATTCGACTAGATGAACATTTTTAAATTGAATCTCCCGCCCTAAACAATACGAATAAGAATTCCGACATCGACAACATCTACTGATTTCTATAAAACATTAGAGAATTTTAGGTTTTAGAGAACGATGCCAGTGAATTCGAGCCTAAAGTCAATCCACTGACTTCAGCATTAGTTAACGCCTTCAATACATCAATAGTAGGTACTTATAGCGTTTGTAGTCAGCTTCATTAAAATGAACAGAGCAAATTGGACTATAATATATTGTGTTGGGAACCACATGCCCCGTCGCGCGTCGCTTCAATCCCATTTCTCTTCAACTTTGGAATGACTTGAAAATCTGTAAATATAATTAATAATATTCTAAACAAAATCACTAAATTGAAACATTGCATTAAAAAAAAAATTACACGTCATAAAATACCCAACGCAAACATTCTCTGTTTCCAAAATCGATTAGAATCGAGAACAACTTTACAACCTGTGTGTACAAAAACACAATTTGCTTTATTTGACAGAAAAATGAGAATAGCGACCGTACCACGAAGCTGAGCGGAGCGACAAGTGAAAATATCGATCATTTTAATTTTCATTGCGGTTTTAACAGACGTGAGGAGCCCTAGAATACAGTCTTGTAACTAAAAACGGCAATGTATTATGGATTATCCGAAACACACTCAGTTATATATTTTCATTGTAAAACCACAATGAATATAAAATAATTGATTTTGCACTAAGAAGCACAATTTAATAACAAAATGACTTAAAGATGATAGGAAACGTTTCCATTATCTCGTCCCCCTTTTTTGTGTAGTTTTTACAGCTGAATACCGCACAATTTGGCATGTTTTAGTTTTCGTTTGACGTCTGACATCGAAAACGTTCGAGCGCGCTATGAAATGGCGCTGAAGGAACTCATTTTTACTCCCTTTTTACACGCGAAGTATATACACTTGCGTCGTCTAGCCAATATAAGTCTGTGCATTTTATTATGTTCAACTTCGAACAAGTTCATCCATTTTATTGTTGTTTCCATTTGAATCCATTTAGTTTGTTATATGTAACATAATTATGATCCATAGCGAGAAATAAAATGTCATACAGAGTATCCAGATTCGAAAATGAACTACGTGTTCATTATCCCAAAAACTATGAAAATAACGATGAAAAATTCACGACTTTGATTGCCGACATCTTGGATTTAGATTTTTTTTCCATCAACAACTAGTACCCTATGAAAAAATACAAGCAACATTACATAAACTAACATTCGAAATCATAAAGTGAAAGCCCTTGAAATTTTACTTTATGCTAGGTTAGCATGTTAACAATTTTAGAATTTGAAAAAGAAAATTAAAGAAAAAAGTTTATTTGGACACAGTTCGACACACACCCTGTCACACAGTTTCACAGTTAATTTCTATGACGATATGACAATCTCTAAATCAAGACTAACCATTGACCTCTATTAAACAAGTGTATTACAACAGGTCAGTGAGACTAGACCAAACCACCTTTTTATCTAAAACCTAATCCGTTTTTTCTTTTTTTAACTTAAAAAAACACTTTTTGTCTGATATACCAGTAGCAACACAATCGACTCCTCATTTGTCAAAACGAATCAGTAGTTTTTGTGCCACGATCGAACAGCCATGGTACATACATAATAAACTGATGACTCATTTTGTCGCACTATAGTCGGGAAAAAAAAAAGATATGGGTTTTCTTATGGAAAATAAAATCAATCAACACAAATGGATCTTTCCATGCAATTTTTACCATGACATCCTCCAAATACCTTCCCTACATCATCAAATTACTCAACTAGACCAATTCTACGAATCCAAACTCTGAGGGTCTACGATTTGTAAGGCCGAGATCCTGTGCCTACCCTCCTTTTTTTTCCAGGGTGGTAAATCCTAATGGATGCCCTCCGCCCTGAGGGGGGCGGAGAGGTCTGTCAGACTCTTACTGGCTAACAACCACCCCGGTGTTTTCCCACACTTGGACCGGGGATCATGGGAACTTATGCGACTTCCACGAAGTGCCAACCTTCCTACCCAAACATCAGACTACGTTCACTTCCATTTCTAAGTTAACTACCCATATATATCAACTGAATGAGCCCAAACACGGTATGTCTACTGTAAGTTATTGAGAGTTAGCTATTCTGCAGACTTACCTGACTTGAGCATCAGGTCAAGGCAAGGTCAAGGCAAGGTCAAGGTTATCACATAATTGAAGTGTTGACAAAATAATATAATATTATTATAGTATACCAAATTTTAAGACGACAGAACGAGTTATAGAGACATAAACTACCGTTGTGTGGCAGAGATCCCTACACGGCCTAGAAAAAAAAAATCTAAGTGGCGGAACACATTTTCATTAAAAATAACTAACGACCACCTCGATAAAACCAACCTTCAATTAATTTTAAAAAAAGTATTGAAATCGAACCACCGCACCGGTTTGGAAGCTAGATGCCACAGACAGACATATCAAACTTGACTACACCCCTCTTTTACGTCGGGGGTAAAAAATAAATACACTTACTAATATAATATCGGATAAATAGTTACACCGATTTCTCTCTTTCAGTCGTCAGTAATTCGACTTTCGAACAGACAGCGTTGTGTAACTATACAATGTTCATTAGTAAAATATTTCATTTTTAAACCCAAGGTGCAGTATATAAAACTAAGAAACTTAAAACTCGATGACAAAATAATATTTACAACAACCAATTTCTTAAATGATAACAACCTACGAGCAATACTTAAAAAAAATTACTTGGTGAAGAAACCACTAGAAAAAGTTGTGGTGGTATTGGATATAGAAAATAATACATTTTATTATGTTCAACTTCGAACTAGTTCATCCATTTTATTGTTGTTTCCATTTGAATCCATTTAGTTTGTTTTATATACAAAATTATGATCCATAGCAAGAAATAAATGTCACACAGAGTATCTAAAGAGTAACAAGGATAATATTAGCTAAAGTTTAGAGAGTGAGAGTTTGTCTTAGGACACACCCGATGTCTGTGAGGGTGAGGGCGTGTGAATCTGCCGGCACTAAGCCTTGTCAGCAGTTGTTGATACGCGGATACTAAAAAAAACACTAAAATAAAATTTATGATGACGGATTTATTAAATTTTAAATCTTACGACTTTTATATACATACTTTTAAATAATACAGGCGTATTAATCGATGCTGTATGATGTTATATAAATAACAGAAAGCGTCTTATACGCTTTAAGTCATCCATGAGCTGTGTGATCGGATAAATCATTAACCATACATTACATATAAATTCAACAAAATAATGCACAGTAATGATAAATAAGAGTATAAATCACAAAACAGATAAGTAAATGATAAATGATAGATATAAAATAATAGTAAAAATATAATTGAATAGCTATCTACCACGAATAATCAGTAAGTTCTATATAACATCATTGGCATGTAATGAAACATTATAAATAATATTTATACTTAGCATCATAGGGAACTTTAGTGACTGTTATTATGGCTTATACTCTGAACTGTAAAAGTCAGTGCTTGCACCTCGGAAGGAGCTTCTGCGGGAGGAGCAGGAAAGTGACCATGAGCTCTCCTGTGATTCTGTAACGCAGTACCCTGTAACAAAAATGTATAAGCTGTCAAGAATTTGAAATCTCTATCTAGAAATCTCTATAATTGGTTTACTAAACGTAGGTCGCGTAAAAAGAGTGAACTCACACATCGCAGTAACTTAAAGGGTCAACGAATAGAACTATAGTTTGTTTTTTAATCCCAGAGACTAATCTGACAAGTATAATGTCAAACTTCTATACTAAAAAAACGCAAACACAAAAGACCTAAATGTCAGCAGTCTCTGGAATAAAAAACTGGCCAAGTGCGAGTCGGACTCGCACACGAAGGGGTCCGTAACTCAAAGCAAAAACGCCGAAAAAAACACGTTTGTTGTATGGTACGGCCCCACTTAAATATTTATTTTATTCTGTTTTTAGTATTTGTATAGCGGCAACAGAAATACATCATCTGTGAACTCCTCGGGCATGCGGCTGGTATACAATATTTAAATGAAAAAATGAATAAGATAAACATGGATGCGAGAGAAATGACAAAAGTAACCTTTTGTCCAGCTGTGGGATAGTAATAAAAATAAATAAAACATAATGAGAGCATCACCTGTATGAATCTGTCGCCGCACACTTCGCAGATGTAGGGCCTGTCGCCAGTGTGTCGGCGTATGTGCAGGTTGAGATCGTTGCTTTGTGAGAACGCCTTCTCGCAGTAGGTGCACTTGTACGGCCGCTGGCCAGTGTGCACGCGCATGTGGCGGGACAACTTATTGCTGCGCGAAAAACCTAAAAATATCACTGTCCTATAAAAATGACTTTGAACAATGACACCATCGCTATCTTAGTCCCACTCTATGAACCCTTAGTTTACATAACAAATAACATCACACCTGTATTTCCTGAAAGGTTTGGCAGAGGTGTACCAAACACACATTTCGTCCATTATGTTTCAAGTCCCATGTAACAGGGGGCGAGCCTATTGCCATCAACTGGGTACAAATCCAGACTCCGGGCTGTTACTTTTTTTTTTTTTTTAATGTATACCACTTTGCCCGACCCGGTAATCGAACCCAGGACTAAGGCTGCGTTTCCACTAGAGATGAGCGAGGATGCTTAGCGAGGGATTTGTGTGAAACCAGCCAATAACATCGCTTCATTTTTGTAGCTTTAACTAAGTTAGCATTGGTATTGGTTAGTTTTACACACATTCCTCGCTACGCATCTTCGCTCATCTCTGGTGGAAACGCAGCCTAATGCTGAGCAGAAGCGCTCGCGCTTAGTTTAATACCGTTATTTACCGCGTTATAGAACATTAAACATAAATAAGCAATTACTTTAGGAAACGCAATCCTACTGCGAAATTAACACCCTAAAATTGCAACTCGCTTTTATTTTCATAGTTCAATTTGATTCATTACTTTAGAAAAGACAGATTTGAATTTTTTTAATAAATCTTATTTTTGCATTCGATTTAATAAATCTTATTGTTTTAGTAGCAAAATGAAAGACCCGTATTGAGGTCAAACACGAACTAATGTATAATAAAAAGAAAAACATATTTACCTTTACCACAGACACGGCATATACAAGGTTTCTCTCCAGTGTGAGATCTCCTGTGACACTGAAGGTCGGAAGATCTTGGAAAACCTGTAAGGTAATGAGATAAGGATAAAAACTCACTTTTATTACAAGTCGGGTATTCAGCTAAAGGCTAACCTTTGCCACAAAAATCACATTTGTAGGGCTTCTCTCCAGTGTGACGCCGCATGTGTACGATTAAGTTCGACGAGTTAGAGAAACTGCGGCCACAGTAAAGGCATAAGCAATTACTAGATGAACTCTTTTCGCGCTGCGGCTGATGAACTCGTTTGTGAGAGCTGAAAATATTACCACACGTTGTATTTTTCTATATTACTGTTAATTTAGTGCATCATAAAAACAGACTAACCGAAGATTGTCACTCCTGTGAAACTTCTTTTCACAAACATCACATTGGAAGAAGTTTTCGATTGGCATGTGTATTTTAGTATGTTTAACTAGCAAGTCTCTCCTGGAAACAACAAAAAATTAAAAGTATATCAACATTCCATTCATTACCATCGTATTTCCTGACGCAATTCGGAAAATTGCGTCAGGAAATACGATATAGTTGCCGTGTCTTATACTCCATTCTTTTTTCCAGCTTCGGATCATTAATGATTTCACAAAACCCTGCATACTTACTTGTAGAAACTTCTATTGCAAGTATCACACTGAAACTGTCTCTCTTCTCGTTTGCTTTTGGAATCAATAAATTTAACCGACACGCTTTGTCCCTCATGATATCTTAAAATATGTTTATTCAAAGATATTTCATAAGCAAATTTCAGTCCACAAGTGTTGCATTTATATTTTCTTTCAATTTGCTTACATATGCTTCTGTGGCGCGCCGCTGATCGCAAAGAAGCAAACACCTGAAAAGATAAAACTCAGTTGCCGAAAAATTATTATAATAGAGACTCAAAATGCGTAAAATGTTATATTCGCACGTCTGTAGAAATACGATAGCAGGCCAAATGAGGCGTAAATATTAATATTTACTGCACATGAGTCTGAAGAGACTAATCAACAATTAGCTATGTTGATCTGTGCTGGAGAATATTTAGCTAATTCGCTGTTCATCATAGTTCAATATACATAGCATAAAACAAAGTAGCCGTGTCTGCCTGTGTGACCGCATAGATCTTCTAAACTACACAATGGAATTTGATGCGGTTTTCGTTCCCTAATTTAAAGCATTTGTTCCGGAAGGTTGCGTGGCAGCATTACATCCGTGGGAAGTAAGGGCGGGCGGCTAACAAAACGCTGGAGCTGCATTTTGTGTTACGCTTTTGCTTAGGATCACGCGATACATGCTGGCATGCACGCGCGCACCCACCCCGCTCGGTTTTCCATCTATCTCAGTCGCACTCAGCACCTACCCGCATGTATGTCAAATAATATTATATTCTTGTTTGCAATTATTGCAACACATGAGTTAATAATAATCAGAACTGATTCAGTCGCACTGGTCGCAAAGTTTACCGCACAGCTCAAAGTTATTTGTAGAAAAAAAAACAAAAAGATTCAAGAGAAAGTTAGCATGGCTAAGCACAGCACAGCACAGGGTAGCATAGCTTATTGTTGTTTAGTTAAAAACTTGAAACACTTCAACGCGCTTCAAAGACGCACGTTGAAGGCGTTGCTTTGTCATAAATGCGTGCACAGTGCACGCATAATATGACAAAGCAACGCCTTGCGCCATTAGGCTGGGGTCTATCTGACCACACGCCGAACGCGACCGACGACGTGTAGCCGTCCGTCACCGACAACGGCCTAATGCTTTGAATAATACGAGGCAGATTTAAAAAAAGAAACAAATAAAGTACCTTTGTGCAGAGGTTGCACCGATGAGACAACTCCGGGTGTTCAGCATCGCGATGGTTAATGAGATCCGATTCTGATTGCAATATGCAGCTACAAGCACTACATACTATAAGCAAGTTGAAGTTCTCCTGAAACATCAGACGACATCATTTTACTCAATTTTCGACAGTTATCGCTAGTACACCTCTGGACCTACTCTATGGACTAGAGCCTGCATTAAGAGTGGTGATTAGGCTTCCCCCAGGGTTCAGATTGTAGATGCAGAAAAGTGTTGTTAGCTGTACTAGATGCTAAACTGATGCCTCTCTATTATTATCAGTAGTTTTTTATATTGATTCTAGCAGCGCCGCGCGGTTTCACCCGCATAAATCTCAATCCCGTGGGAATATCGGGATAAAAAGTATCCTATGTGTTAATCCAGGAAATGGCCTATCTATGTGCCAATTTTCATCCAAATCTGTTCAACTGTTTACGCGTGATAGAGTAAGAAACATCCAAACATCTTCACAAACTTTCACTTTTATAATACATATTAGTAGGATTATTATTATCTCCTGACTGAATTTCGGTTACTGCGGCTAATCACACAACGGAGATTAATTAGTCAAGTACGCAAGGACATATTATAATATAGTGCATGCAGCATATTATTATTGTCTATCAAATTGAAGCACTACCTCAATGTGCTGTGTAATAGCCATTTCATACAGCTGTCAAAGAATGTACAAACATACTAATTTCGATATGACATGCTACACTAGTAATTGGCAGTCAACAATTTATTTCCTGACTTTACATAATTATAAGTACATACCATATCCATGTTCGGGTCTAGAAATTCTCGCAGTGTAATTTCTGACAGAAAATTTTGTGGCTTTTTTTCATTGGTTTCTGGTTTAGCCGTATCCTGGAAGAGAAGAAAAACATTATTGACATGAGTAACAGGGAGACATTTAGAGAGTGGTTAATTTGAAGCAAACGCGGCTGTTGCTGGGCGTTATAATGTATACAGGAACGTTTTAACCAGTGCACAAACTGTAACCATGCATTCAGTATAATTCTAGAACGCCTAGCGTAGAAATTTTTCGTTGGTTATAATAAAATAAATTAGTAAAAAACTACTTTCATAGAAAAGTGCAATATCTACACAGTCATAATGTATGGAACATTATGACTAAAAAGTGCAATATCTACACAGTCATAATGTATGGAACATTATGACTGTGTAGATATTGCACTTTTCTATGAAAGTAGTTTATTTTATTTTATTGCTAACCAAAAATGACTACACTACGTGTAGAGTTGTATGCTGAATTCATGATAAGTTTGTGCACGGGCTAAAAATTTATCCTGTAGAGAAACTTACAAACTTTACTCTTTTATAATATTAGTAAGATTATCTGGTATATCGAATCTTTGGTGAAAATGTGATGAAAGATCCGACATATACAGGGTTATTGGCAAAACATTAACAACCTCTTAAGAGGTCATTGTACTCATCATTATGAACAACTTTTACTATGGGACCAAACCTGAAATCGCGAAAAAAAAATCAGCTGTTCCCTACATTTATGTTCGTATAACTCGTCAAAATGTAGGGAACAACTGATTTTTTTTCGCGATTTCTGGTTTGGTCCCATAGTAAAAGTTGTACATAATGATGAATACAATGACCTCTTAAGAGGTTGTTTATGTTTTACCAATAACCCTGTATATGTCGGATCTTTCATGAGTATGCACTTAAAAAAATGAGACACCGGGCCTTTGTTTAGCGTTGTGCGGAATCTAGGATTGAGTATGGTATACGGAGTTAGGGACTTTACGGACCTTTTTAACGGACGGACTTTTTTAATGTTAACCTACCACTACAGCAACAAAATGTATACTCTGAGATCGTTATTATGTTTTCATTGAGAAAACTGAATAATTGAAGGGATTAATTTTCCGTGGCTCGTAATTGACGATGACGACATTTCAAAGAAAACTTTTTGATAATTAATATGAACGTTTTACGTTAAGGATTTCTTAGCAATAGCAGGACTAAAAGATTATTCTTAGATATAGTACTCACATTTTCTGCATTGTTAACATCAGCTTTCTCTTCAATACAGCCATGATGATCAAACTTTTTCCTATCAAGGTATATGTTCTTGCAAAGGTCACAACGCAATACTTTCATATCTGAAACAATAATAAAATCTTGACTTTCCCTGTTGGAGCATTGTCGACAATGGTATTGTTATGCAAATATGCTGTTTTGCCATTTAAAACTTATTGATTTATGTGAGCAACCAGACCTAGGCCAATCGACGACGACAACACCGACGACCACATACAATTATCATGTCCCAAATTATGTCTCTTCCAGTAATCTTTTTTTTTTTATTGAAATAATATTTTCTTAAATTAATTTTACAACTTTTCATTAAATATGACTAACCTTTATGAGTTATAGAGTGTGATCCTAATTCTTCTTTGGTTTGGAAATGTTGCTTGCAAAATGCGCACTCAATCTTTTTAGCTGGCATTGATGTTATGCAAAATCCATTTTCTGACAACTTGTTAAGAATGGTCTGAAATGTTCCAGTTTCAACATAAATACACAAAGCATTACAAAAACGCTTAAATGAACATTGTTACAATTCAAAACTATTGAGGAGTACTTCCTTGTGCATGCTGAGGCACCACCACCATCTTCTAAATTCCAGGCTGCTGCTACTGGGAAATTCCTAATAGGTAAAACGCAATAACACCCTGCCCGACCCGATGATCGACCGTAGGGGCCTCAGCAGCCGTGTTTGCGAAAAGTGAATGCAATCTCGAGTCGAAATTGAAACCTTGTGGTCCTGCATGCTAAGTCTGGGGTCGAGATTCTTTCTAAGCTGCTTCAGAGTCGGCCTAATCATGTATTTTCGCCACAATATTTTATTAAAGCCAACAGTGGCAGCCCTAGTGAGAAAAAGTAAACTCTAGAGTTTATGTGAGTGTTATTTGTCCGACCCAAATCAACCAGTGGAATGTTCACAATTTTGTCGTCCACTGACGACAATAATTATGTGAACATTCCACTTCTTCTCGGGCGAACTTAAGTTTACTTGGTTTTCTCGGCTAAACTTTTAAGACAAACTGTAGGTTCTATTTAACTCAATGAAATGCTAGTTAAGAATATGTCTTTCTTTCTGTTATGATAAGAATGTTATTTAGTTCTCACAAAAAATCCCGTACTTAAATACTCTGAGAAGAGACAGATCTATGAGCTAAGACCTGTCTCTATGAATCTTAATGGTTAATATCTGAAGACATGAATTTGCCTTTATATATTAATACCAAACAGGCGCGCTCACTGCAAACTACCAATAAAACAATAAAAACACTGATTTTATAAATAGCAAAATCTATCTCGCAACATCTAAATAATCAGCAAGTAATGAACAGTACGTAAACATTACACTAAAGTTATTATACTCACACTAGTTAACATCTTCTTAGGTCTGCCTCTCTTTTTTGGGCCCATAAGGTCTGCATGATTTTCCCACATATGTTTCGTTAAATTCTCTGCACCATTATAGCAAGTACCGCAAAGTGGGCAGTAAGTACGGTTGGTTTCATCACACTCAACTGAAATAAGTAAACACCAGATTTTTTTAAATGTAGACATAGACCGTCTTATTACAAAACGAGATCTAATTTTAGACCTAGCCTAAACCTTCGAGCCAGTTACTCTATTTTGAACTTTATTCCGACAAACGTAAATTTCTTAATGCAAAATTGACAACTTAGACTCGGGTTTAACGTCAGTTTTTGTAATAAGAACTTTAGCTTCGTCGGATTATAGTTCGAAATTTAGAAATGGCTGGATGGTTTAAACCTGGGTCTAAAATTAAATCTTGTTTTGTAATAAGGCCGTATATGTTCATATAATTATATTCAGTATCTAATTAACGGTAAGGCTTACACAATACATCTGATACCACAACAAAACCCCATGAGGGATTTAAAAAAAAATTGTCTGGTAGGATTACCGCTTAATGCAAGCATTTTTTTTTAATCTTTTAATGTAATATTTACTTTATAATCAACAAATTAGTTTCTAAGAACAATTATTCTATCTTGAACGGTTTCAGACTTTCCAATAGTGTTTAAAGCTTGACAGCAGCACAAAAGTAGATAAATATTGAAATTATGTACTTACAACAGAAAGAACTGTAACATGTAACTTATTTTATTAAATTACTGTCATACTAACCTTTTATGCATATATTTTGGTGTTCCTGTAACTTACAAAGTGTATCGAAAACGACTAAGCAGCTTTTGCACACAAAGCATGACTTGCGTTCTAAGCTCTCATGCTCAATTTTAACAGCTTCTGAAAATTGTAACAATTATTTTTTTCTCACATTCATCACCCTTAAAATGATTATTTATTTACATAAATAATAACAAGTTTTTCAGTCAAACATACTACTGAAATAAATTAAAGGCTTTTGGCCGACTTTGCTCTTGGTGGAGTTTAGGTTTAGGTAAACAATAGGTTATTTTTAGTGTTTTGTTTAAATTATATAATTGTTCTTGATTTAAGTTCAATTATTATTGACTACCAAAATAAGACTTCCTATTCAGGTTATATTACAAACTGAAAGGCTGATTCAAGAATAAAATTATATTTGTAAGCATAGAAATATTAATAAGTAAATGGCCGACTAGTCGCAGACTTCAAAATCACTTAAGTAAATAAATCATACCTTGTTCATGTAAATCTGGCCCACTACTTAGAGAAACATTAAAATCACTATCGGCGTAGTCATCCACATCATGTGATGACAAATCTTCGGTCTTCACACCTGATGTATTAGTCTGTAATTACACATTATTTTTTTTAAGAATGTTGGTAAGCCTAGATTACCAATGCCATTCAACTTTCGGACTAACTGACAGACTATTTAATTTTGACAATTCAAAAGTGCCTGTACAAGGTCTAATTGAAATAAATACTTTGAATTTGAATTGAATTAAAATAATTATTGAGACTGAGCTATTGGTGAGAACGGACTGATGATAAGACAGCTACACAATATAAATGCAAGCTTGGCAGACTTGCATGCAAAATACCTTTTGCACATTCAGACACACTTTAGTGTCTGAATGTGCAAAAGGTATTTTGCACATCACATTCCATTCCTGACAGCTCCAGCATCCTAGAAGCATCTTAAATCAGCAACATATAAGTAGCAGCCTTGGGTAGCCTTGGCTAGGACCAAACCAAAGACATTAAAATATTTACAATAGACGGGACATAGCGAACAAAACCGTGATCCGATACTTGTTACCTAGGAGTAACAAGTCTCTCAGTCTAGTATGGTACACCTGCGCGTCAAGTCGCATTCGTGTCCACGAGTCTCCATCAAAAGAAAAATATTTTCTAAGGAAATATCGGCAGTTGCGCATTACGATTTTGCAAATATCGTTATGGTAAAACGACTGGACCTAACTTCGGTTTATTTTCGTATGAATTATTTATATTTACTCAGTAATTAGACTTAAATAATTTCCATAAAATAGATCTAGAAAATTTGCTAATTTTGTAATAAACGCCCTCTATGGTTGAGTAGCTTTACTACTGCCACGCAGAGATGTGATATTGTTTAGCGATTTATCGAGTTATCGATATTTATTATTAGCTGTGCCCCGCGGTTTTACCTGCGTTAATTTGAAGAAAAAACCTACTAAAATAATTATATCCATTACTCTAAGAGTATTACACATGATTATTACTTATACCCTCATGACCAGCCGCCTTGCGGAGTTATTATAAAACTATAATATCTCCTAAGATATTCATCTTTCTCTTTTGATAATCATTCATCATTCATTGAATATAAAACAGTTAAAACGACAATTATTAAACAAATAAGTAATTATGTTTTATTTCAAGGACAATAAATATTTTTAATTTACTACTTAACGAATTATTTTACCTTTTATACTAATCGGACTATGGACCGAATTCCGATTAGTATAAAAGGTAAAATACATGATAAAAGATTTTAATTATTAGATTGTACAAACATCGACATTAAATTATCGATTATCCACATCTCTACGTGATAATTCAATGATGTTAGCGTGCTAAATAGAGTAAATCGGTTACAGCGCCCTCTAGCGTTGAGTAGCTGAACTCGGTTATGGATTGCTCGAATTTGATTGTTAGATGGAAAAATGATCTTTATTGATTTTGACATGTAAAATGAAAACAACATTCACGAGTTGTAATAAGACTTAATTTGGAACAACAATAAATAAACTTTTAGCCAAAGTTGCATTTACAAAATGTAGATAATTTTCTATTCCGTGATTATGCCGCTCTAATTTTGTCATACTATGCCAGATGGCGTCACTGAGACATGGGATCACAGTTTTTCTAAGACATTTCTTTGCATAGCCCCTCTATTGTACATATCTTAAATCTCTTTGGACCAAACTTACTTGACTTAAAACTTTAGTAGATGTTGAGCTTTCTTTTTTTTCTTTTTTTAATATCCCTCTAAGGTACATATTAGCCTCTTCCGATTTTTTCTTAAATTCAAATGCCTTTGATGCTTTTTCTTTACACTCGCAGCAAATTGTTGCAGGCAAACCATCATTTTTGCTGATCTAGTTGAAATGACCAAAAATAATGGAGCTATTAGAAAAATGACACAGCTTTGTGATTCATAGTGATAACACTATGAATCACAAAGCTGTGCCATTTTTCAGTTAATATAACTGAACACAACTATCAAAACAAATTAAAAAAAAATAACCAATAGCATATTGCAATTGAACTGCCAAGCTATATTTTAGTATCTTTGGTTAGTTATGAAATGGTTATGGCTAATGCTGACCTGAGATGACGACTGCGGTAAAAAACTCAAGTTAAAAAAAACTGAGAAGCTAAAAACAAGCCTATTTTAAATTAAATAAAAGTTGGAAGCAGGCGAGAGACCCATATCATTTTTATTATATTTTCAAATTCAAATGGGTCCTGTCTGGTTCCAACTTTTATTTAATTTAAAATGGGCTTGTTTTTAGCTTTTCAGTTTTTTTTTAACTTAAGTTTTTTACTGCAGTTGGGTTTTTAATTTTTTTCTATTACTGTTTTATTATTTCCAGCTTTTTAGTTTACAATTAATGCGAAAGATTTTGCAGACGATTTAGATCTTGGTACTTGTTTTTTACGATTTGTCACTTCGAATTACTTTTAACCATATAAGTTGTATTGTCTGTGTGGTGCCGGACTTAAAGAATACCACCACCCCTTACTTCCCGTGGGTGTCGTAAAAGGCGACTAAGGATCGTACCGGAGAATGGGCAGCAGCGTTCTCTATGTATTCCACCATCATACCATACTGCGATCGCCAACCCGCCTGCCAAGCATGGTGATTATGGCAAACCCTTCCAAAATTGGGGGAGGCCTATGTCCAGCAGTGGACGTCTATCGGCTGAAACGACGAACGATATAAGTTGTATAATATATTTTTGTAATTACCTTTTAAAACCCTTTATTGTGATACCCCACTCGAAAGGTTTTGATAAAAAAAAATTTTGCCAAAAATCAGCAATTTTTTTTTTCCTATTTGATATACCCAGTGTCACTCTGACAATTAAGACGAACCCAACAGCTACTCTCAAGCTGAAGTCGATAAACCCGTTTAGGCTACAGAGCGTGCCAAAGAAATATACATACACTCGAAAAACATAACCCTCCTTCTGGCGCAGTCGGGTAAAAAGAAGCATTTCTTATCTTTGTATAAACCCCGCGGATTCACCCGAATAAGTATCGATCCCGTGGGAATATCGAGATTAAAAGCATCCAATGTCCTAATCCAGGTCATGGTCTTCCCATGTGTCAAATTTCATTGAAATCCGTTCAGACATTTTAGCGTGAAAGCACAAACATATTAAAAGCATTTTTTTATATCTTTATAATATTAGTTGTGGCTAAGTAATAACAGCCACATGGGTCAATCAATCAGGTTAAGCTATGCTTGCTGTGGTTGGTCCGTGGATGGGTAAACATCTTTACATAGCAAGACCCTTCCGTGCCTCGGACAGCATGTCCAGCCATTGGTCCTGGTTTTCATTAGTGGATGACAGACATTGTGAGTCATCAGAAGCCCAAGCATTTTTTAAAGTATAAGTTATTAATTTTTTTAACTAAAAGATGCTATAGAAATCCTGACAACATGAGTCAATGAACTTTTCAAGACTTTCACTGTCTCATAGGCAAAGATATTTTTTTATGTATCCCCTGGCATACTAAAACTAAGAAAGAAAGCCTTGTTGCTGGTCAGCTTTTGTTTTCTAGTTAATAATATGTTCACCACAAAACAAAAAACATGCTGTTTGGCAACTTATGAAATTTATGAAATGTGTACAAGTGATTGGTCCAAAATAAATTATTTACTTTATTTATAAACATAATGCTGAACCAATGTAGCAAAACTTAGTTTACCAGTGAATATGGGAAATGAGCGGGAGAGCAAAGTCTAAGGCAATTTCATGATTGTCTGCTAAGTTATTTTATTTGCTAGGCAAGCACTCTAAGGAAACATATCATATTATGTGTCTGGAATTCATAAACACACGAGATCAAAACAAAGTCTCTTTTCGTCTTATGGAGTTGGCAATTATTTATAAATAAAGAAGACCATGGCAAAAGGTTTATAAAGGTAAATAAGCCTAACATACTTGTGCTCTTCTTGTCTTAATACAAACACTTTAGTATTTGTTTGAAGAATGTTGAACTTGACACCTGGCCTGGCTTCACACTGATGCAATTTACATGAGTGTAAAGATGGTAATATGTTCACAACACATTGAGCACAAGTTCTGAGCAGTAACCTAACAAAAAGTACTAGGCTTTCATGAATTAAATAAATAATTAATAAATAGCTTAAGTCCTTCTAGATTAATGTATCATTCTAATGGTGAAAGAATTTTTTAAATCCGAGTTGGTTCCAGAGATTACCCTCCACATACACACAAATTTATAATGTTGTATTTAATTATGTACCGTAATTAATCAATTTAAAAAAAAACAATTTTACCGTGTGATAACCACGCAAAAACTTGGCACGAAAATAAAATTGTGATGAAATTATGGAAAGTACGCGCCCGCTGGAGATCCACAATTATTTTTTCTTAAGTCATAAAAATAAGTGTTTGTTTCAGTTTTAACATATTTGGTTTGGGAGACCATGATTGGTTATTGTAAGCCAAACATTTTTACAAATCAACTTATTTCCAGTACATTACAGGAGGCAAACACGGAAACTACCGGATATTTCGGTACGATGGTTAAAAAAAATGATGTTTGTTTCCGAAAACAATACAAACAGCGGAAATTTGTGAAATTTGATTAAAAACAAGTCATATTTCGCATTTTGCAGAGTCAACATTCAAATTTATTCAAATATAAATACAAACAATACGTTTACCTTTATCCCAGTACTTGATGTAACTATGTAATCTAACGTCATTGTTGAACCTATATTAATATCAAATAACGAGTACAATTCATTATCCTTAGACAAACACGTTCTACACAATTCTTCAATTTTTATTTCGAATTCCTGATTAGAAGCCATTTTCTTTTTTTGTTATATTTTTCTCTTGTTGATCCGCCCGAACCGCTCGCCGATCGCCGAAGTCACAGAGTTCACAGACTGCCAAAGACAGAGACAAAGAGTAAAGTAACTATAGAGGCAGACAGAGAGCATATAACCATGTAACACTTTATCACTGGCCAGTATTGCCAACTCCAAAGTTCTAATTTCCACAACGAAATTATCGATTTAACAATCTATTAAAATAAAACTCTTTTGTTTGATTTCTTTCTTTTAATTTGTCGAACCTTGGTTTGGTCTTGAATATCAGCTTTTGTGATATCATGTGATATCAGTGGGGTGGCCATAGACGCTCAATCTGACTGATGTATGACTGTCTGACTATCGTCTGACGGACGGTTGACTAACTGAGTGTGTAAGAACTCAAACGTGATCACACGTGATTGACTGACTGACGTAAGATATTTTGATTTTTGTCAATGCAGTCATGCAGTCACTAAGCGTCATAACTGAGCGTATAATGGCTTGCTGTCATTCATGCGTCAGTCAGTCGTGATGGTCGTGATTTGAACAGCAATGAAGGCACGCGTGAACTCGGCGGCGACGCCATCACCGTCACCACTCAACGCGCCAGCAGCTTTGCCGTTGAATAATTTAGAGTTCTATAGTTATTTTGGGAACGTATCCCGCTTTGTGGACCCCAAAAATAATAGTTACACAAATAAGTATAAAAGGCACGACCGATGTTGTTGGCCCAATACTTCGCCACTTCTGCGGTGTTGAGCAACGATAGACCACTAGGCGTCGAGGCCCGGCCTCGCGAGGTTTTTGCAACGCGTCCTCATGCACGCCTTGGGCAGCTGCTTTCAAAATTTACGAAGAAGAGTGCTTAACAGAAGCTAAAAGCACTTCCTTTTCCTTAGCTTCTGTTAAGCAGCATTTATAGTAAGAAGCGTGTAGCAATCTCCATCAGGGCATCATACGTTTTGTTTTTATTTTAATAAAAACAAGTCCAGTCAAATCAGTTAACAAAAGAGTATGATCGTCAGTCCACTTCATTTTTGCGCGAATACAAGCAAAACTTGGTGTAGCAGCGGTCACAAGCGCATTGGCCAGTTGCGCCAGCCGTCTCACTACTCAGGGCCGCGCGGCTTCTTTTGAAGTAGACTGACAATCGGCGGGTTGAGTGAGGCCCAGTTTGGCCGCGCGGTTTAGGTTCCGCTCACGTCCACACTCACGAGCCGCGCGGCCCTTTTGAGGATACGCCTAAAAATAAACTCTACTCTTTTTGCAACCATGATTTGCACCCAGCATTTTCTTCGAACACATTTCTTTATGATATTGCAAGGATACATGCAACGTATGCTTAAACTTTATTAACGTCCATGTTCACTAGCCGGATTTTGGACTCAAACTGACGATTTTTGTGACTGATCGTCAAAAAGGCAACGCATACCTAAGTCCGAGATCAAAGATTAATTAAATGTTATCAGTCAGATTGAGCGTCTAATGGCCCCCGTAGACCGAGTTATAAATGGCAGCGAATAATTAACAAGTACGCTGGACTAACAGCTATATTATATGAAATGACAGGTACTGCCAATAATTTCTCGATTCCCCGCGTCAGTGCTGTCAATTCCCCGAAATTCCCCGCTTCTTTTTGATTAATTCGCCACAAATTCCCCGAAATGATATTTTTGGACTAAAAACACAAAAAACACGAATTTATATAAAAGTTCACTGCTAAAACTTTTATAAAATACCAAACCTGTAAGAAAATTAACTGTTACATCTACAGACTACATCCGGGCATCCATACAAAACAAAGTAAGGGCCATGTGCTTATTTAAATTTTAGTGCAGATAAGTACAGTACAGTCGACCCAACTAATTAGTTTACATTTTACATGCCTGGGTGAAGTCGTAGTTATGCACACTTCAAACTGTTTTTATTAGTGTGCGTTTGGCATACCAATTACCATAATACCAATATAGAGTAATCATTCATTTAGGTTACTGAATGAGATATAATATTTCGCATAGTAATACTATAGCAATCTTGGCACAAATGGCAATAGTCTTTGGTCAGGGAACGAGAAGTCGTAAGCTCAAACCTTGGGTGCAGCGTGCAGCGAATGGATGAGTAATGAAGTTTGCAATGTTGGAGACAACTCCGGAACTCTCAGGCCATTTTATTTTGACTGTTTAGAAAATAACTGTTTTCAAACACCTTAATTTATAAAAAAATAGCGTTCTTATTTGTCAATCTACAAGTATTTGAGTTTATTGATTACTACCTACTCATATTCGTGTGCGGATTTATTTCTGTGGATATGCAACATTTATCAATGTTTAAAAAGGCAGAAATTGTTGTTCTGCTTGAGCATTACATATCTATCTATAAGTGATAAATGATTAATGATTTAGTTTCTGTACCTAGATTTGTACAAACACTTTCACACATCAATCATATTTTTTACCCGACTGCGGCGAAGCCCAAAAGGAGGGTTATGTGTTTGACCTGTATGTATGTATGTATGTATGTATGTATGTATGTATGTATGTATGTATGTCCGTTTCTTTGTTCCCTCGTAACTTCTAAACGAATGAACGGATTTTGATAAATTATACGTCTTTAGATTTGTCTTGGTAGCGCGAGTGTCACTGGGTATATCAAAATTGAAAAAATATAAAATGGCCGATTTTTGGCGCAATATTATGTCTTCAAAAAAAATTATTTTTCTCGAAACCTATCGAGTGGGGTATCAAAACAAAGGGTTTTTAAAGGTGATTACAAAAATATATACAACTTATATGGTTAAAAGTAATTCGAAGTGTCAAATCGTAAAAAACACGTACCAAGAGCTAAATCGTCTGCGAAATCTTTCAAATTTGTAAACTAAAAAGCTGGAAATAAAAAAACAAGTAATTAAAAAAACTAAAAAACCCGACTGCGGTAAAAAAATTAAGTTAAAAAAACTGAAAAGCTAAAAACAAGGCCATTTTAAATTAAATAAAAGTTGGAAGCAGGCGGGACCCATACCATTTTCTTATTACATTTTCAAACTTAAATGGGTCCCGCCTGCTTCCAACTTTTATTTTATTTAAAATGGCCTTGTTTTTAGCTTTTCAGTTTTTTTAACTTAATTTTTTTTACCGCAGTCGGGTTTTTTAGTTTTTTTAATTACTTGTTTTTTTAAACTAGATGTGATCGGCGTTTAGTATCTGACTATTTTGAGAAGAAAGGCCGAAACAAACTCAGAAGTCACAGTCTCTTTTAAAGGCCAGACAAAATCTTGGTCAGATCGTGTGAAGACCATATAGATTGGTGTCTGAAATGGTCTTTTGAGGAAAGAACCACACAGATTGAGCGTACCTGTCCAATCAGTGCACGCATTTGTCAAAAATCGTGCAGCTGAACTCAGAACTTGAGGAGCTCAACGATTCGACGAACAATACCAGAGAAAGGACATTTGGGTAGGCCGCGTAAATTACTCAAACTGCCAGATCATGATTAAAACTAAGAAGGAAAACAGAAAAAGAAATGACCCACATAGTCCTCACATTCACAAAAATTATACAGGAAAAGTTTTTAACCAGTGCGCAAATTTTTTTTGGTGGCTCAGTGTAAGCAATAGAACACATTTCCATTTTTAGTTTATGACTTTTTTTTTTTCATTTTTCCACTTTGTCCCAATTTGAAATAAGCAAGACATGGATATAATTTAATAGTAATACTATGAATGAGCATGAATGAAAACGCGAAGGCCGCCCGCCGGCCGCTGGACGCCCAGCGCACGAGACGGGGGTGCGGGGGCATGCGGCGCCGGGCGGCGTTTGATAAACAAAACGCATGCACATGCAGTACGTCACTTGCGGAAGCGGAGGTCGGATGTCCCTTCGCCGTCCGTGCGCGCGTGCCGCGTACTAGACTAGCGTAGTGACAATGTCTCATTTTACTCACCGCGAGTATTATGAAATGGTGCGAGTGTATTTGTTAAGCAATGAAAATTTACGAGCAGCACGAAGAAGATACGAAAGGGAGAGCGTACCTCGTAAGCGAGCCCAAGGGATCCTCAATCCCACGGTCCCTAATGAGAGGACAATTTTAGCAGCAAACCAAGGTGTATGAAACAAGTGAAATGGTTGTGTGTGTGTAGAAGTGTATGTAGAAGAGGCTCAGAGCCTAGATGACTTGAAAGAAAAAATAATTAACGCTTTCAATGAAGTAAAAAGTGGTGTTAGTGTCCTAAACAAACTAAATGCTTACTTATTTAAACGTGCACGTTTATGCCTTGAAAAAGGAGGAGGTCACTTCGAACAATACCTAAAATTATTGTGATTAATAAAAAGTAGAGGTAAGAAGAAATTATAAACAATCTTAGTGTCTTAGGTTCTCTTTGATTAGACATTGACGCAAATTGTATCATGTCTAAGTACCTATCATACCTAAATGTTTTATTTTGAATGGACTAAAACGAAAAAAACTTTCTTACTTATTATGATTTATTTTCTGCATTTTGATGGTCCTAAGCCCATGAAAGTATGAAGGATAAATTGGAATTTACGAAAAATTACGTTTACAAATAACTTTACACAGTCTAAACTTAAATAATTGTAGCGCTAAACTGGGGTCAATAATCCGCCGTCGCATAGAGCGACCGCGCGTGAATACTTCTGATAGCAGCTGGCGCGTCAGGCGACCGGTCGACGAGCGGCGTGAATCGGGCGACCGGTCGACGGACTGGCAAGCGACGTCCATAAAATAAATTTCTGAGTAAACAAGTCTCGTAAGCGTTAACTTAATTTTTTACTATTGAAACATATCAAAACAAAAAATACGTGTTTATTAAAATATATTCAAGTTTATTATGTCAAAATTTGCGCACTGGTTAAAAACTTTTCCTGTACATATTTTCTCGAATGAAAAACGGGGTAAAACACAATAACAAAATAAATTGTGACTTACGACCTACAAAAAAAATACAATTATTTTACAATTCGACAGCAAACTTGGTGTAACTACAAACATACATATTTTCTAGAATGAAAAACAATTCAAATATAAAAAAAGGATTTGAAAATAGCCACATTCAAAAAGAAGACTCTGGATCAAATGGAATTCAAATACTCTATGAGGGAAGGCACTGAGTCACACACTTTGAAATTGTTTGAAGATACAAAATATCGACGCTTTCCGCTACAAAGGGCGTAACTCCAAATCCCCATACTTTTGGCAATGAGTAAAAGACAATAAAAAACTTTTTTAAATAATTCTTTTCTTTCTATACTTATAAAATTGAGTTCTAGGAAGAAAGTTCTTAAATTTTGGCAGTCCTTTGCCTCATTTAATTACAATTACGTTCAACAGTTATTAACGAAGTTACCATGGAGTTACACCCCTGAAAACCTAAAAAAAATGTAGATACAACCCATAATTAAGTAGCCTGGTAACAAACGTCTGCAGTAAAAACCGGTTATGTACATACAAGAGCAATTTTTATAGTTGTAAAGACAAACAAGACAGAAGTTGTTGTTGATTGTCAACCTTTTAGCTCAATTAATATAATTATATTATGATTTGACACGTATTAATTATTTAAAAAAAAATTGAATTATATAAATCGCGGCATATAAGTTGTAAGTTTTAGTTGTTGTGTATGTGCAGAACGTTCCTATTATGTACCAATTAATAATAAATACGTATTGATTTTTAAAACCTTTTATTTCATTTTTACTCAAGTAATCATTATTTATACTAAAAATACCTAAAATCCATCCTTATTAAATAATTATTATCGATCCTTATTAATAAAATTGCTCGTAGAGTTATTGCATTACTAATAATAACAGGGGGTATCTACATATTTTGCAAAAAAAATTGTCTTTACAACTATAAAAATTGCTCTTGTATTACATAACCGGTTTTTACTGCAGACGTTTGTTACGAGGCTACTTAATTATGGGTTGTATCTACATTTTTTTTAGGTTTTCAGGGGTGTAACTCCATCGTAACTTCGTTAATAACTGTTGTACATAATTGTAATTAAATGAGGCAAAGGACTGCCAAAATTTAAGAACTTTCTTCCTAGAACTCAATTTTATAAGTATAGAAAGAAAAGAATTATTTTAAAAAGTTTTTTTTTCTTTTTTTTTGTATTTTGCTCATTGCCAAAAGTATGGGATTTGGAGTTACGCCCTTTGTAGCGGAAAGCATCGATGTGTATATAAAAAATTCGGACAAAATCTTTTGTAGATTAGTGTCTGGAATGGTATTTTGAGGAAAGAACCACACAGATTGAGTGGACCTGTCCAGTCAGTGCACGCATTTGTCAGTAACCGTGCAGCTAAACTCAGAACTTAAGGAGCTCAACGATTCGACGAATAATACCAAAGACAAGACATTTGGGTAGGCCGCATAAACTACTCAAACTGCCAGACAATGACCCAAATAGTCCTCACATTCACAATAATTAAAATAATATAATTGAGCTTGGGGGCCAAACGTCGGACGTGCTCGACGAAGTTCCACCGGCTGTCGAGGACGAGACCCAGGTATTTCATCGTCGTCTCGACGCCGATGTGAACCCCTCCTACCATTAGTTGGGATCCCGATGGTGGCGCGTTCCGGGGCCCATGAAACGACATGGCCTCGGACTTGTGCAATGCCACCTCGAGACCCAACTGCCGGATCTTCTCCACGACTATCGCAACCCCGCGTGTCATCGCGTCGGCCGCCGCCTGATGCGACCTCCCCTGCGCCAGGACCAGCGTGTCGTCAGCGTAGCAAACCACGCTGACGCCATCAGGGAGGTCGGCCCGCAGCACCGAGTCGTAGCCGATGTCCCACAGGAGCGGCCCCACAACCGATCACTGCGGGACACCACACGACATCTCTCGCCGGTTCCACTCCCCATCGCGACTGGGGTAAATGACGGCTCTGTCCGTCAGATACGCCTCGACTATTCGACGGAGGTAGGGTGGCACCCGGTGATACCGGAGTGCCTCTACAATGCAGCTCCAGGGCAGGGTGTTCAACACGTTGGCGATGTCGAGTGACACCGCCAGGACGACCCCACCCCAGGACACGACACGATCCCCCGACGTGAGGGCTTTCACGCGCATGATGCCGTCCACCGTCGAGCGCCCCTTGCGGAAGCCAAACTAGCTGTCCGCAAGATCCGGCCCCGTCCTCACGTGCCCGACGAGGCGGCCCGCAATCACTCTCTCAAAGAGCTTGCCGACCTCGTCGAGCAGCACGATGGGCCGGTATGCGAACGAAGAGTCCGCAGGGCGCCCTGGCTTCGGAATGAGGACCAGCTTCCCCGTCTTCCAACGGAGTGGAAACGGCCTCTCTCCAAACATGATAATATAATACTTTATAGACTAAATGTACATGTCATTGTTTAGTTAATAGATACTTAAAAAAATATATACATTAAAGTGTAAAATAGCAAAATAAAAACAAGATTCACTGTCTAAACCTATTGGAGCAGCTCAATCCCAAGCCTTTTTCTCTTTAATATAGTCGTTTACAGTACAATAGGCTTTCTGGCATAGTCTTCGCTTTATAAAAGATTTGAATTTATCTTGAATGTGTCTAGGAAGTTTATTATAAAAACGTATACATTGTCATCTAAACGAGCCACCTATTTTCTTGAGCCTTGTTGTAGGAACATCAAATTTGTGTTTGTTTCTAGTATTTATGTTATGGCTAACACTGTATTTTTTAAACAGATTAATATTTATATGTGCATACAAAAGATTATCTTAATTGTACTGAGAAGGCACAGTCATTATATTAATTCTCTTTAAATTTGTCTCTGAGGGAGTGTCTGACTTAATTTATAAATGGAACGAATTGCCCTTTTTTAATAATAATTGTCTGAATATCGGCGGCATTTCCCCACAACAGAATACCGTACGACATCACACTATGAAAATAACTAAAGTAAACTATAACAGGCTGTCTCTAAACCAGTTAAATCACGAATTTTCCTAACGGCGTAAGCTGCAGAGCTAAGCTTTTTTGACAATTTATCTATACATATAGGGGCCCCATTGAAGCTTGGCATCCAACGTTATGCCTAAGAATACTGTGGTATCTTCGGGTTTCAACTCTTCATCCTTAATGAGAACACTTGTTTCTACTTGTCTAACGTGGGGTATCGTAAACTTAAGGCGAAAGCGCCAGGGTAGCCCGCGAAATTCAGTGTTTTTTACGTTTTTTGCAAAATGCTGATCTGTATTAGGTTGTACGTTGATTAAAAAATGATTCGCGGCCGTAAATATCTATTTACAGAATTATAATCATTAAAGTCATCAACACAACTCTCTAAGACCAAGTAATCCCCAAGAATGACTATTTCATGAAATCTTGACATTTGCGGATTATACTAACTTAACAAGTTGTATTAGTGATTGTAATGCTTATAATGAGAAAATTTGAATTTCGCGGGCTACCTTAGCGCTTCTCTCTTAAGGTGAATGCTCCAACCAGCCCGCGAAATTCAAATTTTCTTACGTTTTTTGCAATTTGCAGGCCAGTGCTAGGTTGTATTGTATGTTGATTAAAATATTATTCGCGGCTGTAAGACATATGTAATTACAGAATTATAATCATCAAAATCATCAATAAAACGCTCTAAGTTCATAAACCATTCATTCAGCATTCACCTTAACACATTTCGTTTTTTTTCCGTTAAGAAGTAGATTATTGATATTAAACCAGTTAACTACTTTTGCAAGGGCGTTATTTACATTGTCAGTAACCAGCTGCTGAAGTTTGATTTTAAATAAAAGTCAAGTGTCATCTGCAAACAACACTATATCATGTATATCCCCTATGAGGTAAGGAAAGTCATTTATATAAATAAAAATGGGCCGAGAATTGAGCCCTGGATGACCTTTTTCCGTTAACATCAACTCTCTGAATAAGAAGAATCATATCAATCATCAGTCGTCTTTCCTATCACTTAAGTAAGAAGATCCAGAGAGGCGTTCCGGATTCCGTAGTAGTGGATTAATGTTTCATGAAGAACACAATCGAATGCCTTGAAAAAATCGCAAAAGATTCCCAAAGCATCGCATTTGTCCTCTCATGCATTATAAATATGTCCTAAAAGTTCAACTCCTGCATCGGTAGTCGAACGACCATTTGTAAAACCGAACTGTTTGAGCAGTAATTTATTTTTATTAAAAAATCTTTATCAAAATTTTTACTAAAGATAGGTAGATCAATGCACACGCGTTTCATACGACGTTTTTCAACACACTTGCGAGGAAAAATACAGACTTGTATTGTTAAATATTAACTTGTATGGAAAATGGCGCGGTAATTTGGTTTTTCCGCGCGCCGTGCTTGCCACCACTAGCGCGCAGATGTAAATAAAAGCATTGACTCTCATTTTAAATATATGACGGGGAGGGTATAGAGCCATATTTTATCTAGTGTGGGCTACAGTGGGTATGTGTTGGTTATTGCGCAATAGAAAAACAGTTTGCAGTTCAAATCAGATTATAATTTCACGAACAATTTAATCACACTAGCAAATTACACACTAGGTAGGTACACGACACAACCAGATACGGAGCGCGGGACAGTTTCTAAACACATATGTTGTTCGTACGATGTCCAATGTCCAAGAGAGCTCCACATCGTTCTTGTCGCGCTGTCCTCCAGCGTCGACCCGAACTCAGGCTAGACTCTGTCAAGCGCCACCAGATGGCGCTGGCGTTCCGAGTAGTGGTTGTCGTCACACCGCTTCCGCCTCGTTGTCCAAGGCAGCTCCCGTACTATAAAAAAAACTACGTAAAAGATAGCTTGATCTCTGCGAGATACGTCAAACTGACATTCCTAGGGTTGTAAAGATATAAAAAATTGACGATAGAAATTATCGAGGCTTCTTACTATTGTCGATGCTAATGTAACATATAATTGGGTTTAATTTAATTACAAGCGCTACTAAATTAAACGAATATTTTAATGTAAAATACATTTGTTCTTAAAGGAGTACACCCCAAATCCATATCTATTATTTACTCGCTATTATTTTAGATCAAGTATGTACAAATGTAAATTTATTCTTCTAAAGGAGTACACCCCAAATCCATATCTGAATCAGATTCTGAATAATTTTTTTTTACTCACTATTATTTTAGATCAAGTATGTAATGTTATCGATATTAAAATATACAAAAAAATTAAAGGATAGTTAAATTTAAATTAAGTTTCATTTAAAATATCGATAGTTTATAGTCTGTGGTCACGATGATTTGTCGCCTATCACTAATTAGGTCGGCATGCCCATAAAGTATGACATTGACAGGTACTGTCTGTACACTGACCTCTATAATACAAGTACGCTGGACTGCATACTATCGATCACAGAATGAGGCCATTTGATTTACGCCATTTTGGCGCTGATAGCAACGTGAAGGGACCGTGGAACTAATATTAGAGATGGGATATATCCTACGATAAAAAAATACTTTTATGAACTTTATCGATCGTTATTACCATTGATAGTAATTTATTATTTAAAATATCGGATCACTCCCACAGTTATTTTTATGCTTCATTTTTAAAAAAATGAAACAAAATAAGTAGGTATATATTTTTTGTATGGGACCCCCTCTATTTTTTTTTTTTTTTTTTAGATTTTTTCCTACGCTTACATACAATTACCGAACTGGATTCCAAATTTCATCCTTCTAGGTCATCTGGAAGTAGGTTAGATTTAGGTACTGTATGTCAGTCAGTCATTGCTATTTACGACTTTTTGACCTTCATATCTTTATAACCGTTTGTGCTAGCTTCATGAAATTTGGGCTTCTAGATGTCCTTATGGATATAATTAAACACACGTAGTTGTATGTTTACGATAGAGAGGTTTTGAGTTAAGAAGGGTCAAAAGTGGCACCAAGTGGTTCGTGTAATATTACACACGGCGCTGGCTAGCCAGTTCCTTTGCTTGAACTTGGCTTGACACGCTGCCGCGCGCCTAGATAAATTGATTTTGAATATGGGGTCACTTTTTGGGGTAACATTAGAAAATTTAAATAAAACTTTGCTTACTGTAGGTACCGTGTGATATATCAAATGAAAGGGCTTGTCGTGAGGGTCACAAAAATATTTTTATAAGTAATAATATAATAACAAAAAAAAGTTATTTAGGTATTAATTTATACTTAAACAATATTATTACTTATTTTAAATAAAAAAAAAAATAGAAAATATACTTCTGTTATTATAGATTCCAGGATATCCTATCAGAAGTCTGGGGGCCTAAAAAGACCATTTTGGAGAATCATAAAATTATGAATTATAATATGGCGAAGACAGTCCGTGTTTTTATTTTTTCGCTGCAACCAAAGCGATTGGATTTGGATTGGATTGATTGGTATTTTAGAACAGACAATCAAAATAACTGAAAAATGATTCGCCAATGGGATTTGATACGATTAACTTAACAGTTAACTGTCCATTATGTTATCATTTTATAATTCTGCCAAAGTGGCCTTTTTAGGCCCCCTGGTCTTAAAATACCATAGCAAATCTCTCAATATACTGCTTATATTACATTTGGTCATGGTCAAAACATGTTCGGGATGTCCTATTCAATTTAAGGATGGTATTTTTTAAATGTTATGCTTAAAACACTGTAATGTTAAAAAAAAACAAGATTTTTGGTATTTTCAATCTCAAATAGCAGCCTAGACTTTCGCTGTAATAGTAAGGAATGCTCAAGATTTTATTCAACTCAACTCAAAGCAGTTATTTAAATTAAACCATTTACAGGCACATTTGAATTGACAAGAAGTCGGCCAGTCAGAAATAAGAAGCTAATTGCCCATTCCAAAGCGTAGGTATTGTAAGAAGAACGGACATGTAACTTCATGGACACTCTTTTAAATTATATTTTTACAAAAATATTAGTTAAGTACATCATTAATGTTGAATTTATAATTAGATGTGAGAACCAAAGACGTACGCGTAAAAAGCGTCCTGAGTGCAGCAAATACGAGTAAGTAGTAAGATAACAATCCAAAAATAAAATAAGCCGAGGCAGCCAAGTGATGCCCAACACCAACTGACGGCACCCGTTCACGAACATGACGCATAGATCAGCACCATTTAGCAAATGGTACATAGGGTAGGTATAGTACATACATAGAACTCACATCTGTGCTATGCAATTATACAATACAAAGGAAATTGAGTTTATACAATGCAAATATAGTTTTACAATCTTCAGCAGCTCCAACAGTATTTTCAAGTCAAAGTTGTGGAGCAGGACCAGCATTGAGTCAGGCATTTTTATCAGTGATGTTATCCCCTAACTTATCAAATTCCTGACTACATAGTTTGCATTTCCGTCGCTGCCCCATACAAGACTTGAATTTTGTCTCATTCAGTTGAAGAATGTAGGGAGGTATTTTATTATAACATTTTAAACAGTACCCCATAAAAGATGAGTCTACTTTAGCCATTCTGAAACCTGGTTGAACTAATAGGTCCCTATTTCTAGTACTATAATTATGTCTTTCACCTCTTTTACTAAAAAGATGTAATTTTTCCTTACATACAATCATGATGTTTTCGTAGGTATATTGACAAGGCACCGTCATGACATTAATTTCCTTAAACAGTTCTCTTAGAGAATCGCGCCAGCGGAGGTTATACTTGGCCCTGATGACTCTTTTCTGCAGAATAAAAATAGAATCGATGTCTGCAGCCCGTCCCCAAAGTAAAATACCGTAAGACATGATACTATGAAAGCAACTAAAATTGACTAGTCTCGCGGTATCTACATCAGTAAATTGACGGATTTTTCTGACAGCATAAGCTGCTGAACTTAGCCGTCCTGCTGCAAGAGATGTTAAATGAGGACCGCATTGTAATTGAGTCGAGTGTGATCCCTAGGAAAACAGTTTTATCTACGAATTCTAGTTTCTCTTAATTCAATATTATGACTCTTGTTTTATTATTACCCTTGACATTTGGTAAAGAAAATCTTATGCACTTAGTTTTTATTCCATTTAATACTAAATTATTAGCAGTGAACCAATTTTGGACCTGCAGTAGGGCGTTATTTACGTCGTCAAAATATGTAGCACGGCTATTTAGGTACCTTAAAAATTAAGGAAGTGTCATCAGCAAATAACACCATTTGTGGTTGATTTTTTAATAAATGGAGTAGATCATTAACATACACTAAATACATACATACATACATACAGGTCAAACACATAACCCTCCTTTTGGGCTTCGCCGCAGTCGGGTAAAAAGAGGAAAGGATCCAATATCGAGCCTTGTGGCACACCCATTCTTACTGTAGCAACATACTTGCTGAAAGTTTCAGTATTGATGTAAAATTCCCCATAAGAAAACAGTAAGTATTTTTCTTTTCTGGCTGACACTTTAATTTTCATAAGTTCATATCATACCCAACTTTATGAACTTATGAATGATGAGTTAAAGAAATACTAACTTATTTTTGCAGTCATTCAAATTAATGATGTGCATTGTGCTTACGTAAATATTCAACCCAACTATGGAACCCTTCACTGTGCGCGGTCCGCAATGACCTCTATCACAAGCTTTGTATAATACAGGTCAGTGGTTGTCCGACATAAACATGGCCAGTTTTTTTTTAATTTCGTTGGGAATCATCCACAAAAAAACAATTTCTATTACTCAAGTAACCTAATAGAAACAAAAAACTACCAAGCTCATACAACTAACAAAACTTATTGAAATGTAAAGTGATTGCGGAACACCCAATTTATACAATTAATTTATCATCATTCCTAAACTTTTGCTAAGCCTACCTAAAAAATGAATACTGGGCATTCTGTAGCAAAATATTAAAAAATATCAAAAATAAATAATTGTAAATTATATAAAAATAATTTTAAACGGCGAGCGCATTCCGAAGATAAATTCAAATATAGAAACAATTCAGAGCGAAATTCAATAAATTAAGGGCAGGCCCTATGGAAAATCTTCAATCTTAGATTCGATTTAAACAGTAGTAAATCATGTTCAAATTGGAAAAAAGTATACGGCAGGAAACTTAATTATAAATGTAAGGGTCGACCCAGACGAAAACATGATACGATAAAATTTTCTCGATAGAAAACTATCACAAAGTTACCTCTAATTTTCAACTATTTTGGTTTGCATTCTATTTTGGTGCATATTACGGAACCACAAATTGGATAAATAATAACACTTATTATAAACTAGGGATGACCCAAGCTATTTTTTAAAATATTGTCTATTTTAAAAGATAATCGAATAAAAAGCATTTGTCGCTTACTACATTTTTAATCCGCGAGATACGCTGTCTTCCGTCTCGCGTGACACGAGGTTGAGACATACGTTTGTTTCACAAATCATGAAATCAGTCGCCGTTGCTCTGTTGAGACGAGAGGATTGCGCTCAAATTTTCGGCTGCGCTGGATATAATTTAATTACGTAAACAATATTTTCGTATTTTATCACTTTGTAAAAAAGAAACTGTGAAATATAAAACATGGAAAAATAACTAAAACCACTTCCAAAACGATTATTAAAAATGATAAATATTGACAAACTGAATAAATACCGAGCCAAAACTATAAAACAAAAATATTAAAAAATTCAAAGTTGATATTTGAAAACTCAAAGTGACATTCATTTTATTTGACATATTTTTGATTGGTATAGTACAACTAGCGCCATTGTTCTGCATCTCGGTCAATTTTCTTGCGGATATAATTTACAACATAGCCAACTAGCCAATTTCACGTTCATTTGAAAGTTCCTGCTCGAGATTTTAGATCTTATTGCGATTAACTTGGAATCCAAATTCGTCTACTCAAAACTCCTTGTAAGGTAGACCTTAGACGATCAATTTCGAGCAACTTTTGACCATTTCCTAAATCAAGTTGAAACTCGAATTTTAGCATACGGGTTGGTTATTGGTACTTATATTCTTATTGGAATAAAAAAGAAATAAATCAAAAAGCTAAAACAGGTAATCAATGGGTTTATTGTAGACAAAAGTACGAAACGGTGTGCACATGAAATATTTCATACGGATGCAATATACAATTTAGATTAGATCACGGGGATGAATAAAGGTTGTGACGGATCACAATGTTTGGGATTGTCGGCACCCATTTACATAGATCCCCATTTTTTAATCGGCGAAGCCGACTATCCTATACTTTTTTTGTACCAAACTTAGCCTCTTTTTCACAAATGTTTTCGGTGGGATTATTTCCTACTCGCACTTCGCGCAGGAAAGGTTTTCATGACATTTGACTTTGCACAATATAGTGCAAAATCCACCATAACAATATTATTTTTTACTTGGGTATCACTGCTGCTAATTTAGTGACTTTGCGCGATCCTGCAAAGCAAAATCCACGATATACCATTATAATTTTTTACTTGGTTAACACTCATTTCCACGAAAATGTCGTGACGCCCAACATGTACTAGGTCCTAAATAAAAATTGGTTACATTGGAATTTAAACTCTTTCACGTCAACATTGTGTTTCTAGTTCCAAAACATGACTAAGACATATGACATTCTATAATTCTGAATTCAAGCTTAGCGTATAGTAAGTATATGCAAAATAAACAGATGTTTTTACGTACTGAAGAATTTCATTAAAAAAAAAAAGAGAATGGCTAATTATCATATTATTCCGTTTAAATATTGTAATTGAAAAACCATTACGAGAAATAGGGTTGCTGATCACTGCGGTGAAACAAATATTCTAAGATATTGGATAGAGTTCGTCCGTAATATGACTTTTATGACGTCGTCATTCTAAAAAGGCGTTTAAGGTAAGGGATACCATTATTAGTCTTCTTAACGTTAAAAAAACAAATTTATTGAGTTTTTTTTTATCATGATTCATAATCTATCTATATAATATAAAAAAATCGGGTTAGATACACCATTTATAACTCAAGAACGATGATTGATTTTTATGATCTTTTATTTGTTGGATTTGTCTTCGGCCCGAATAGCAGAATAATTATTAAAAGATGGGAAAAATAAGAAAAACAATTGAGGCGGTACGAAGTTCAGTTAGTGTAGTAGAAAAATCGAAACCCGTATAGGATCACTTCGTCTAACACTTTTTCTCAGGTATGCGTGGGGGTGTCAAGTTGAAAGTGATATCAAATACTTAGATTCCTTGGAGCTGTATAAATATCCAAGCCTCTAAGACGTTGACTAAGAAGCTGGCATAAATTGGCATTCATGTCGCAAATTTTGACACTCGCAAATAAATTAAAACCCTATGGGTGTACCTTAAGGGTTTTAATTTTTTCCGTTGATCTAGAATCATGAAATTTGGCAAGAAGCAAGGTCTCAGCACAAATAGGTACAAGAAAATATCCAAAAATCGTTAATTTGTAATTTTATTCGGAATCGAAAATTTATAGGCCGTACCTTGAATTTAGTTCATTCAACTCGGTTTACTCTCCTTCAATCCGGAATTGGAAATTCATAGGCTGTATTACTTGTATGTCCGTGAATCTGTTACCAGCATCGGAACAGATTCACGGACATACAATAATATTGAATAATATGCTTACTTGCACAGCGATCAAATTTAGTACATTGAATAGAGCCGTTTTATCTGATTATTGTGCGTATACTTACTACAGAAGACTTAAATTCAAACACAAATATTATGATTTATTCCGGTCTGATCAGACCCCCCCTCCTCGATCCCCTGTTAGTTCGTCTTCTGTTTTCGCCGGGCGAAAAGTTTCTGCTGGCGGGAAGGGATTGTGTTTTCATCGTGTTTCATGAGAGGGGTAGGCAATGAGGCGCGGGTGAAATCAGATTTTATCCTGTCATATGGCCCGCTCTTAATGACTTGATCAAAGTTCCTCGGTTATTGATTACATTACGAAAGCCTAAATCATTATGTCTATCAAAAAGTACTCTGTGATTATAAACAATGCTTATTGTATTTAATGCTTATAATAATTATTTTCAATTTCCGGGTATCGATTTCCGACATCCGACATATTAATTAACCGACTCAATCGAAATTTAAAAAAAAATCATTTAGCATAATCGCTTTGGCACATCATTACAAAAAAAATAAAACAATAATGGAATAGAATTGAGTACCTACCTATTTCAAAGTTTATTGAGATTGAGTAGGAGTGGTCACTGGTAAATGACGATATAAATATCATTGGTAGTGATAATGAATTATGTGTTATTGGACCGAGTTTCAATATTACGTTAATTAAGATTTGGGCATTTTCGTGTTGTCTATAATATTTTCTATAATATGTGTAACATTTTAAATCTTATCTACTTGTGTGTGTGTGAAATTTGTGGAAAGTAAAAATGTGAACACGCACGATTGGCGCGAAACTTCGACATTAGATATCAAAAAACTTCATTACCACTACTTAATTATCTTGAACAATGGATGAATGCGTGCGATGTTTTGTGATTTGAATGATTCACTGCCCCTGTGGTGGAGTTTGCATGTTCGAAATCCCCAATTTTTATGTTTTTTGGCCTCGACCACCACTGTGAACTAAATGGCGATTAACGCATTTACAGACTAAAGTCTTTAATACAACAAGTCTTTTTAGGGTTCCCTACAAAAGTGGTAAAACGATCTTTTATGTTGAGACTCAGTCTATCTCTCTGTCTGTCACAGATGGATATCTCAAGAACTCCTAATGCTCTAACTTGAAATTTGGAAGAGTTTTAGACGACGTTTGCCCAACTATTTTTCAAACAAGAAAGAAATAAAAATATATGTAAATTTTTTGCAACAGAGACTGAAAGGGGGTCTGAAAAATTCGAAGTGGGGCTACTAGGGCGGATATCATATGAAAGAGCGCAGTTTGCACTTTCTCAAACATTTTTTTTTCGACTTAATGAAAAATGTAAAAAAAATACCGTTCCTCTTATCTCCGAAGTTTGCAAAGAGAAAAATCTTAAATTATTCTTTGTAATAGAAGTTTATGTAAAGATTACAGGAAAAATAAAACGAAGTCTCTAAATAGTACCTACACTTTTTCAGATATCGTCAACAAAAATTACATTCGTTCCACTATCAGTCAAGAGATAGCGCTGACATAAAACTGCAATATTCTACATCGCAGTTCACAGTGTTAAAATTCTCTGACGTATATAGGCCTCGCCGATAAAAAATTAAAAACATTATGGTACGGAACCATAGAAATGTAAAATTCATATATCTATGTACGGAAATAACGGAACCCTCGGTGCGCGAGTCCGACTCGCTCTTGTTTTCAAATCAAGAAAAGCGCAACCTTTCCTTTATAATAAAGGAACGGTAAATTAATACTTAAGCGTGCGCGCTAACTATGAAATATTTAATGGCGTTAACTTATGAGTTTTTTATAAAACTCTCTCAATTAACGCATATTCATAAGATTTGATGGATAGGATAATAAATATTTAGGTACATACCGTACATAATACAGGTCAGTGATTGCAATGAATAAACACGGTCGAATAAAACCATATAGAGGTTATAAGCTTACTATTTAGTAGGTAATCTGTGAGGTTATTAAGTCCAGTTTCCAAACACCCTATGTATTCATCTTTTTTGATACATTTTTCCATACGAAAATATTTTTAAATTCTACCGATGTATTTGAAGTACTTTTAATTTCGAAATACTTACTTGCTTTGGTTTGGTAACACTGCACCTGCGCCGATCAATAGTTGGACGAAGCGGCTCCACTCCTCGCTGCATACCGTATAGACATATTTTGATCCTTGCTTCGGTCTGTTTCTTTAAAGAAGTCGGTGGTATTTTACAATTATTTATTGTGGTGGTTACCATATTTATATATTTTCTGTTATGGTCTAAGTCCTACAACAGCCGAATTTTGATTGAAATACTTTATAAAAGTCGGGATGGACAGAAGAAACGACACCTAGATAAACAAGTTCAGAATACGACGAGCGTGTAGCTCGAAGTGATGTTGGATAACTGTTCTACTTTTCAATAAATACCTAGCTGTTGCTATCCAAGTACTTATTGTGGCAGTTCATAATGTGATAGTACTAAAGAAACAACATGGTCGGCAGGCCCCGTGACAAGTTGCCACAACAGTGAAAACACCGTCAACACAAGATCCGCGGCTTAGAAGAGCGGCATCAACCGATCAGCAAGTTACAATATGCCGTGACTTTGTGTATTGTAATTGCACGTTAAAAAAGATAATTCGTGGCAGTACCACCACGTATTAGATATTCTGAGGAAAAAGTTTTACGATTTTGACTTAATTACCAGAACAGAGGGTTGTAACCGGCCAGATTGCTTATAAAGCATACATCGAAAGAGGAGGAAAGCCTTTTTCTGACTAAAGGTCAGGTACCTACATTATTCACTAAAAGGTACAGCACTATTCGCTGCCGCCGCAGTATCTGCTAGCCTTGTTAGCGCTGCGACTCCCACCGCCACTGCATTAGTTCCAGACATTAGTAAAAATGTCAATTTTTAAAATTCCGAAGATACCACCGAAAAAGTCCAGTGCAATAATTCCACTGACACCAGCATCTACGGCCATTACATGTGGCCAACCGCATGGATCCCACAGGGCACCACCAAAAAAGTCCACTGCAATAATTCCACCGACAACAGCATCTACTGCCATTACATGTAGCCAACCACATGGCTACCACAGGGTACCACCAAAAAAGTCCACTGCAATAATTCCACTGACACCAGCATCTACGTCCAATCAATCACATGGGTACCACAGGGTACCGCCAAAAAAGTCCACTGTAGTACTTTGGAGTACACCAAAAACTACGCCCACTGAATTAATTTGGAGTACACCAGCAGCTACGCCACCTGAATACATCTGGAGTTCACAACCAACTTCGTCCCCTGCATTGTGGACACCACACCAATTTTCGGGTACGTACTATTCTTTGTATAAGAAGATAGAAGGCTATATAACATCACGCTATGACCAATAGAAGCGGAGCATCAATGAAAAATGTTGCATAAAAGGGAAAAATATTCCTTTTGAGAGCTTCCGTTGCGTACGTTGCGTAAACGGTTAGTGATGCAAAAATCATGTGTATGCAGTATGACGGAATTGTTCCCTTTTAAAAGTTCTAAAGAAAATTCCGCGACAGCTTTTTTAGCTTGCGGTCTGTTATGATCGATTCCCATATTGTACTGATCTCATAATGAACAAATCTCAAAATCACCTTTTCCCAAAATGACTAATAATATTCTAAATTTCTTTGTTTTTGAACGTCGGAAATAAATAGGGGACTAGTTACTCTACAAACCATAAAAGTAAATCTAGCTCTTAGACTATTAGAATGTTGGATTTGGGCTGACGCTGCGGTGACGATATTATTTATTGTGTTTTTGATGAAAATACGTGAGATGAGATTGATGTTATTTTAGTTGAATCTCAGATTTGATGTCACACTGGAATCTTAGTTGCAGTCGGGTTTTGATTTTGTCGTATTATTTTATTCCATTTAGTGTGTTGTGTGTGTGTGTATTTTTGAAATCGTCTCCTCGAGCGCTTTATTTTGATACCGCACATAGTAAGTAATACTTAGTAAATTTTTTTTCAAGACCTTTCTTGTTGCCGCCATTTTAATTTTATAAAATTAAAACTAGCCGATATCCTTGACGCGACCCATACGAAGACACCTCATGTAGGTATTAAAATCCATCCGGCCGTTAGGATGCTTCGAGGGTATCTATCTATAGGAAATTCCACATAGGTACGTACAAAGATACATAGTTAAGTACCTACACCTAAAAACATGATTTTTTTCACTTTTAAGAATCATTGTTTGCAGAGCACTTTGACCTTTGACAGTAGTGTCGTATCGTAATACTCCCGAACCGGAAAAAAATCTATAATAAAATAGTAATTTCATTGTTTCATTGTGTTTGCAAAAGAATTGCGTCTCTGATGCGTCGCTTACGGGGCAGCCCCAACAGCTTCCTGCAGCTTATTGCAGGGAGAATGGATGTGGATTGCTTGTTCATGGAGCATTGGACAAAGCTACATGTGCGAGTGGTGCGGTCCTGATCCATTATTTATTTTATTATTTATTTTGTTAGTTTCTTGTTTTAGTTATTAAGTACTAACATAGGCTAAACAATGGATTACTAACACAGTGGGCCATTGTTGTCTGATAAATAAATAAAATTATTATTATTATTGTTCACAGGTCCACCGGGCATCGGCAATCCCAGAATTTTGTCTGGGAACCAGCGACCACGTGCTCCGTTCAGGTAAATTGTTATTATTGTATACAGGATGGCATGGACATCGACGCGCTCTAAGCCGGTTTTTGAGCTTTACTGCGATACAAAAATTTCGTTTCTTAATTCTTTTGTTAATTTACTGCGTCATTTATGATGATGTTTCCGAGAAAAAGCAACCAATTTTGGTCATTGGCTTTTATAATAATTACATAAAACTTGATGTTTTGTCTATAATTGTACAAAATACGCTTTTATGGCGATTGCATGACACACCCTGATAAACCATAAAAGATACAGACAGATCTCCCAGAAAAGCGGCCAAGTGCGGGGTACCATTGCCTTTGACATGTTTGCCCACGAAAAATCACTCAATTTTTTCATCGCTCAGTAAAAACCATCATCATTTCAGCCATAATACTGCCACTGCTGCGCTAAGACCTCGTCCAAGCAACACATCGACCTGCGCAGTTTTTCATGATATAAGCAGAATCATGCATCCTGCTCCGCGGCAACCACACTCCTCGTGGAACGCCTACCCATGCCACTTGTTCCGGTAAGTGGTATTAATGTAATACAGGATTATTAACCATAAAAAGCTCTTCATAGAAGCGTAATGTATTTCGGGATTGGGAAACCAGTTGAAGAAGCATCTGTAAAGATTGCAGAATGACGAAAAATTTCTATGTAGTTCCATCATCACCATCATCTGCCAAGCCTTTTCCCAGCTATGCTGAGGTTGGCTTCCTATTGAATGCCAGTACTTTACATTCTGACCTCCACAATCCAGTCACTTGTTAATACCATACCCCTGGTGAGACTGGTTGTCAGATTTTCGGACTTCTAACTACCCGACTGTCAAAGACTAAGCCGTTGACCGTTGCCGGGACCAACGGCTTAACGTGCTTTCCGAAGCATGTAATGGATAGTCACCCATCCACGGACTGACCTCGGTCAGCGTAGCTTAACCTTCAGTCGACCCGTGCGACTGTTATCATTTGGTCACGAACCCCTCTTCTTTTTTATTTCATGGAACTTTTACTGCGCGAGTCTGATTTGCACTTGGCCGGTTTTTTACCCGACAGTGGCAAAGCCCAAAAGGAGGGTTATGTGTTTTTACTCGACTGCGGCGATGCCCAAAAGGAGGGTTATTATGTTTGATTGACCTGTATGTATGTGTATCCCTTTCTTTGTTCCCTCGTAACTCATAAAAGAATGAACGGATTTGGATAAATTATACGTCTTTAGACTTGTCTTGGCATCGTGAATGTCACTGGCTACATTAAAATAAAAAAATGCTTATCACAGGTTCTTTTTAATGTACCTACAAATTTACGGTTTTTGGATTTTTTCCTTTAGGTACTTGTGTTACATAATCTCGGTTCTTGCCAAATTTCATGATTCTAGGTCAACGGGAAGTACCCTATAAATTTTGATTCCCTTGAGAGTGTCGAAATGTACGTTTTTTGCGGCATAAACGGCCATATTTTTTTTACGTAACTTAGGTGTTTGAATTTTTCACAGCTTCAAGGGACTGTAGAGCTGCGTATATGGTTTTAATTTCATCTAGATACCTTCACGCGTTCCCGAGATAAAGGGCCTTGACAAACAGACGCACGGACGGACAGACGGACTACAAAGTGATCCTTTAGGCCGATTCACACATATCAGTGAAGTCACAGTTCAGACACAGTACCGGCACAGTGCGAAATATTCTTTCATACAGTTTCTATGAACGCATGCCCACTTGTCAGTGTCAGTGACGACACAGTGCTCTCAGTGTCAGTGCCGACACCGGCAACCACGGACGTAATTCGTTGACGACGATATTTTTTGTCGGATCACGGACTCCGCCGCGGCATCAAAAACAAAATGAACAAGAATATTGAAACAGCTCTCTGACATTTTAAAATATTCAAAAATTAAATTTAAAATTTAAAAAACACCCGACACAAAAAAAAGTAAAATTAAATGTAAATAATTGGAAAAGGATCAAATAATTTAAAAACCCCCAACTTAAAGAATCTAGGTAACGAGACTAAAACAGATAAATTCATGTGGCAGTCGGTGGACCTCTTAGGATAGAAGGTGTTCCACAGAACGGTCCCCCGACTTCCATATGAATTTATCTGTTTTAGTCTCGTTACCTAGATTCTTTAAGTTGGGGGTTTTTAAATTATTTGATCCTTTTCCAATTATTTACATTTAATTTTACTTTTTTTTGTGTCGGGGGTTTTTTAAATTTTAAATTTAATTTTTTATTTCATGCTTGTTGTAGGGACTCCTTAATTTTTGTATTTCATTTCTATTATTTTCTTGCGTTTTAAGATTCAGGTAATTTGGTGTTTAATCAGGTTTTTTATCCGTCAAAAAATAATTATTAATTTATAGTTGAAGAATAATTTTTAAGATTAAACAGATTTTTTGCTTTATTTATATCCTTTTTCTAGTTCTTCCTTTAGTTATTCAACTTTCGTACAAGTATTTCATAGCTATTACATATCTTAGGTATTTCAGATCTAGTTTATAAATTGGGACTGCGACACTATCTGATGTAGAAATACCTACGCTTATTAAGTAGGATAATTCCATTCGTAATAAAAATAGTCAAGCTCAGTGGTCGTAGGTACCAGTCATCACTCCACTTTCCTCATCATTCTAGCTAGAGCATTGATCAGACAAAAAAATATTTTCAAGTTTTTGGTTTTCACATTTCGTTAGTTTAATATTCCTCATTCCCTTTCAATATAATGTACATTATTCTACTTGGTAAGCCCTTGCATTTGATACCTATATTGAAGGAGTTGTGAAAAAAATATATACTTTATTCACCATTTTGTGGTGGCGGCCATCTTGAATTTGAAATTTGTAGTAGCGTATAGTATTCTACTAGTCAAGCCCTTTCATTTGATACCCATATTGAGGGAGTTGTTGAAAAAAAAAATGTAATTCGCCACTTTGTGGTGGCGGCCATCTTGGATTTGAAATTTATCACAGTGTATAGTATTCTACTTTTCAAGCCCTTTCATTTGATACCCATATTAAGGGAGTTGTGAAAAAATATGTAATCCGCCATTTTGTGGCGGCGGCCATCTTGGACCGATTTTCATCAAACATAGCTAAGAACACTCCCGACTAATTCACCTTTCAAACAAAAAAAAAACAAAATCAAAATCGGTTCATCCGTTCGGGAGCTACGATGCCACAGACACACACACACACACACACACACACACACACACAGACATGTCAAACTTATAACACCCCGTCGTTTTTGCGTCGGGGGGTTAAAAATATTTCCTTTCATCTTTAACCAATTCTTTGTATAATGTCATGAATTCTCCTTCTGTCTCTCTTGATCGCCATGCTTCATGCACCCATTTTCTCTTTTTTCTTTGATGCTGCTCTTCTTCTTCGTCCAAAGCAATAGCTATCTATCATTGCTAGCTCCGTAGTACTGAACGACATAATCTCGATACTTGACGACGAACACGTTTTCACTGAAGCTTCGTGAACTGCCGGTCGATTCTGCAAAAATCTCACCGTGAAAACTTAGGTGATGTGAAAACTCACATCACCTAAGTTTTCACGGTGAGATTCTGATTTTCACGGTGAGAGCTGTCAATAGTGTCAATTCCTTGCAAAAACAAACGTTTTTGCAAGGAATTGACACTATTGACAGCTCACTCCACGCCCAATTCACCTAAGTTTTCACGGTGAGATGGTTACAGAATCGCACCGCTGAGTACTGACATGTATGAATTGAATCACTGACGCAACACTGTAGCACTGATACTGAACTGAGCGAACACTTTGACGGAACTGTGGCTTCACTGATATGTGTGAATCGGCCTTTATGGGTTCCGTTTTTTCCTCTTGAGGTACGCAACCCTAAAAACAAAGTAAAATGTCGGATTTGGGGTGCCATATTGTGGAGTTTGATTTTTTGCTTCTTCTAATAGGTACCACCGAGAGGGATATCAAAATGAAGGGTTTTAAAATGTGATTACAAAAATATATAAATATAATTCAAAAGTAAAACAAATCGTAAAAAAACTAAATAAAAATGAAAATAAATACTTTCACATTTGTAAACTAAAAAGCTGGAGATAAAAAAGTAATTAAAAAAACTAAAAACCCGACTGCGGTAAAAACCCTGTCATTCCTTTTACCCATTTGAGTTAGAAAATATAAAAATGGAATGGGTCCCGTCTGCTTCCAACTTTTATTTAATTTAAAATGGGCTTATTTTTGGCTTTTATTTTTTTTATCTTAAGATTTTTACCGCAGTCGGGTTTTTTTTAAACCTTTTTTATAATCAGTAAGTTATTAAATAACTTTTTTATGCGCTTAACAGGTTTGACACAAGTAGGCCTCCTCCACCAGCGCCAAGCAATGCACCTGTTGTAAGGAATGCTGCTACGAAACGAGCTGCAGAGCTTTGTGGGGGTAAGTATCTTACTTCATTTGTCTTCTACTTATTATTGCAATTTGTAAAATATTGAAATCTAAAGAATAAATGAAAATAAAAATAAATGTAAGTAAGGCGAAAGCGTCAGAGTAGCCCGCGAATTTCAAATTTTCAAAGGTTTTTTGCAATTTGGAGGTCGGAATTAGGTTGTACATTGATCAAAATATGATTCGAAATCGTCACAACATTTAATTTTGAAGATTTTTTTGTATTTACATAATTTTTCATACAAATCATCTCTCTACTCAAATTACCTTAATTACTATATTATTAATGGAGAATGACCATTTCATGAAATCATAACATTTGTGTCCAATTCTAACTTAGAGAGTTGTATTTACATATAGCTACAATTATAATGTCTAACAGTCGATTGTACCTACTCGTAAATATTGTAACGTAATAATAATTTAATAATATTCAAGCTTAGATACCTAGGCATCAAAGCAATCAAAGTTAAAGTCAAAGCGTTTATTTCAAATAGGTACTTTTGAACGTCAAAAATTACAGTACCTAAAAAAGAATTGATTCTAGTCGCCCGCCCTTCCAGAAGGCAGTTTTCGTATGGAGAAGAATGGGCAAGAAACTCCACCGTTATTCTTTTAAAATGTTTTACAATACCTACATATTTTGCATACATTAATTTAATAACAAAATATGAAGACGATGCACCTAAAATAAAATTACTATACCACAATAGGTAATTGAATTAAAAATTAAACCATGACATATAAATTAATTATCTGATGGTGCTCACATATTTACAAACATGGTAAAAGAAATTACGGGGTCCGCACTCAACATCACTTGCAGGGCGGCTAAGTTCAGCTGCTAACGCTCTTTGGAAAATTCGCCAATTAACAGACGTGGATACTGCAAGACTAGTTTATTTTAGTTACTTTCATAGCATCATGTGTTATGGTATATTGATGTGGGCACGGGCTGCAGAGGTTGATTCTATCTTCATTCTGCAAAAGAGGGCTGTCAGAGACATCTACAAGCTCAGCAGACGCGAATCTCTACGCGAACTGTTTAAAAAAATTAACATCATGACGGTTCCTTGTCAGTATACGAGTATTTACGAAAACATTACGTATACGTTCGAAAAAATCTACATCTTTTTAGTAAGATAAGTGACAGGCATAATTTTAACACAAGAAATAGGGACAAATTAGAACAACCGCGTTTCAGATTGACCAAAGTAAAAACTTCTTTTTCAACACACTTGCTCGTAAAGTGGCTCTTATTGAACCGCTTTTAGGTCCATAATGCAGTGTATTAAAAAAAATAAGAAACCCGACTGCGGTAAAAAACTGAAAAGCTAAAAACAAGCCCATTTTAAATTAAATAAAAGTTGGAAGCAGGCGGGACCCATACCTACCATTTTTTATTATATTTTCAAATTCAAATGGGTCCCGCCTGCTTCCAACTTTTATTTAATTTAAAATGGGCTTGTTTTTAGCTTTTCAGTTTTGTATCGCAGTCGGGTTTTTTTATTTTTTTTAATAATAACTTTTTTATTTCTTGCTTAGTTTACAAATGTGAAAGATTTCGCAGACGATTTAGTTCTTGGTACGTGTTTTTTACGATTTATCACTTCGAATTACTTTTAACCATATAAGTTGGATATATTTTTGTAATCACCTTTTAAAATCCTTAATTTTGATATTTCACTCGATGGTATTAGAAGAAAAAAAAATTCTAACTCCACAATAAGGCACCCTAAATCCACCATGTTACTTTGTTTTTGTTTTTAATGTAGCCAGTGACACTCGCGCTACTAAGACAAATCTAAAGACGTATAATTTATCCAAATCCGTTCATTCGTTTAGAAGTTACGAGGGAACAAAGAAACGGACATACATACATACATACAGGTCAAACACATAACCCTCCTTTTGTGCTTCGCCGCAGTCGGGTAAAAACGCGTGCTTTTTCTTTATTTTAATCCACAAGTGCTTTATTTCCACAGATAACTATTTACTAGTAGGCGCGCTTTTTTAATCTCATCAATTCACTTTTTTTTAAATAGTCTGTATTGTCCTTGGTCCCAAAATTAACTAATATTTATTTACCTTAAGGTGAATGCTCCAACCAGCCCGCGAAATTCAAATTTTCTTACGTTTTTTGCAATTTGCAGGCCAGTGCTAGGTTGTATGTTGATTAAAATATTATTCGCGGTTGTAAGACATATATAGGTACAGAATTATAATCATGAAAATCATCAATAAAACGCTCGAAGTTCATAAAGCTGTTAGAATTACTTTTTCTGTTTTTTTTTTTGTTCTGACACCTTTATGAAGTTGGAGGGTTGTATTGGTGATTTTGATTATTATAATTCTGTAACTACATACGTCTTACAGCCGCGAATAATATTTTAATCAACATACAACCTAGCACTGGCCTGCAAATTGCAAAAAACGCAAGAAATTTTGAATTTCGCGGGCTGGTTGAAGCATTCCCCTTAAGGTGAATGGGTAGTTGAGACCGCGAAATTCAAATTTTCTTACGTTTTTTGCAATTGGCAGGTCAGTGTCAGGTTGTATCTTGATCAAAATATGATTCGCGACAATAACAGGTACATATTTAGAGAATTATAATCATTAGAATCATTAATATATCTTTCTAAGTTAGATTTCTACCACCAATCACTAATCTCTTATGGAAAAGTGTTAGTGGTAGAATATTGATGCCAATGAACTTTGAACGTAAACATAACCTTACTTTGGTTTGGTGACAGAACTCCTTAGAATTGCATCTAAATTTCATTTTTCCCTTAAAACTAATCATCTTCTCAATTGCTGCCACAACTACCTTCTCTCTTCTAATTTCTTGTCGCTTCCTTACTAGTTTTTATCATGATTATGACTCGCAGCGCCCGTGCTCGCCTCGGAGAGTCCAAACTCAATGAGGCTTTCAGCGCCTTAAAGGCGTCAAAGGAGTCCTGTGACCAACTAATTAAGGAAATAGATGACAATGAAAGGGTGATCTTTGATGCCCATGAAAAGAATAGGAAGTTAAAACTTGAAATGGCTCAGATATATACTCAATACACTGATGCCATAGAAGAACGGGATAGACTTCAACTCATTGTGGACGGGTTCAGCCAGTGTAGCACAGAGTATGAACAAGCTCTTAGTCAAAAACATACATTACAACAGCAGCTACATGAGGCTCAAAGTCAAATAACACAACTTCAGACGACCAATCTTAACATCACCGCCTCGCTGAACCAAAGTCTGTTCAATGAATTGATGCCTATTGCCCCGTCAATGGTTTCTGCTATAAATCCCACATACACTATTGATTTGACAGCTGATGATGAATCAAAATCATATAATTCAGTGAGGGTAGTAACCAGTAAAAATAAACTTAAAAAATACATTAAAATTAATAAATACATTGTCAAAACACAAAAAATGGTAAAAAGACAAAAGTTCTTTATCAAAAACGTTAAATTGAATAGAGAAAGGTTGAATTTACTCAAACAATTAGACATATTCTTATAATTTGGAGCAGAGTACTAGGAAGTACAAAATTGACACAGAAACCTTGCAATCTGAACTTGACCATCTACAGGAGAAACTTAGTTCAATGACCAACAAATATAATACCTCTGAAGACCTAATGTGTTAGCAATGAATGAGCTAGTAAACTCACAAAAAAACAACTGTGAGCATTGTCAGACACCATCTAATGTGCTTACACCGGACCATTCATTGTCAACTTGCAATACCACCTTACTGCAGCCCTGTGTTGATTTGGTAATTCCTTCTATTAATAGTTCGTATAAACATTGTAAACAAACTTTAAATAATGATATTGTATTATTTTGTGATGAGATTGGTAAGGACTTAGGTCACTTGTTGACAGATGAATATCCAGGACACTCAATAGTAAATTACTGTATGCCTGGTTGTTCTTTGTTTCATATTATGAAAGAAATTATTAAATGTAACTTTACCCAGGCTACAACTTTATTAATTTTTATGGGTAATAGGGGAAATCTAAACAAAGGAGAACTGCTCCAGTACCATAGAACTTTATGCAACCTTAGTTTAAGAAAAGTTGTGTTGTTTACATTTCCTTATAGTAACAGTTTGCCACAGGAAGAAAATAGCTTAAGATTTGAATTGAATATGACATTACATAACTTGACATTTAATAATAACATGTTTCATTTAGTTGATATTAACAATTATGTTAGTAATAATTTTTATTTGACAAAAGATAGATATAACATTGTTATGTACTATCTTTCTGACTATTATAAAAGACAGATAGCTGTGTCGCTATCTTATTTTTTTTCTATTACAGCCAAAAATTTGGCTAAACAACTTGCTTCTTTTGAGCAATGCAACAATATTATAAATACTTCTGCCAATAATTTGGTCACTATTAATGACATTGTTAATAATTTAAATTAAAAATTAAGACAATAGAGGCAACCTCTAGCTATAATAGTAAAAATAACTCAAAAAAAAAGTTAAACTCAGTAAATAGTATCAACCTAGTGCATCAAAATATTCAAGGATTTATGAACAAAGATTTAGAAGTAGAATTATTTATGAATTTTAATAGTATTGACATTCTTTGTATAACAGAACTGTAAACAGGGGCAGTAATGAGAAGCACAGTTAGTTGGTTTTAGCAGGGATTTATTAGCAAAGGTTGCGTAGTAACACAAAACACAATGGCGTCTACACTTGGTAGCCACAGAACACACAGACAATTAGTCGCCAACCATAGACACTAGTGTTGCAATCTAAAACTATAACATTGTATCTCAACACCCTCCCTCAATGTTATACATCTAACAAATTTTCTTTCACATAAAACACTCAAGTACTAAGACCTAACATGCTTCTAAACTTTTGAAATTTGACTCTACCTAAAGGCTTTGTTAAGGCATCAGCTGGTTGTTCACTAGAACCAATATACTTCAAAACTATTTTCTTAGCAAATACCTTTTCTCTTACAAACAATACTTTGACATCTATATGTTTTAGCTTATGATGAAATTGAGGGTTCTTACACAAACTTATAACTGGCATATTATCCTCAAAGAGTACAACAACAGCTTCAATAGCAGAAAGACTACAATACAAGTTACTAAGCCAACAAGCTTCACTTGCTGCCATACTTAAAGCTACAAATTCTGATTCAGTTGATGACAAAGAAACAGTGGGCTGTTTCTTCGATACCCATGAGACGCTACATCCATCCAAAATTTTAAATAAGTAGCCCCCTGTAGACCTCCTGTCCACTTTGTCACCAGCCCAATCTGAGTCGACATAACCAACAATGACATCAGAATAATTCTTATTTCTAGTAAATACCAAACTTAAGTTTAGAGTACCCTTAATATAACGTAAAACACGTTTCAAAGCATTCCACAAATCCAAGCTAGCACAAGATTGGTATCTGCTGAGGATATTTAATGCTACACAAATATCTGGTCTCGAACATAACATAGCATACATTAAAGATCCTATCAATCTTCTACATCTATTCTCAATAGCATCATTTTCAGATTTATCTCTCTTCAGAACACTGTGGTCAAAATTTTCCTCCATGGGAGTAGAAACAGAATTACATTCAAACATACTAAAATCTCTTAAAATCTTCTCTAAATAAGCACTCTGACAAATAGATATAGTTCCCTCCCTTAAATTTTGCACAATACACATTCCCAAATAGTTTCTTATCAAACCTAAGTTCTTCATTTTAAAACTCTTACTCAATAAAAGGTTTAGCTTGTTTATGTCACCCTCACAAGTAGAAGCTAATAACAGATCGTCAATGTACAGAAGTAAATATGTTTTACAATTATTTTCTATCTTTGTATATAAACAATACTCAAAATTACTTCTTACAAATCCTAAACCAGTAATAACATTGTGAAACTTAGTGTTCCAATTTTTTGGTGAATCCTTTAGACCATATAATGATTTATTAAGTTTACAAACTTTTCCATTCTCACAATCACTATACCCAATAGGCAATTTAATATAACAGTCACCCACTATATTTCCATACAAAAAAGCACTACAAACATCAAGTTGATGTATAGGAATATTAATATTATTACAAAAAGCCAGGAAAACACGCAATGAGGTCAGCCTAGCCACCGGGCTATATATCTCAGAATAGGTTTTTTGCTGAAACCCCTTTGCTACGAGTCGAGCTTTGAAAGACATAACTCTACCTTTTTCATCTCTTTTCCTTTTAAATACCCACTTTGTATCTATCAAACTACAATCATTTGGTTTGTCCACAAGATCCCAGGTGTTATTCTCTTCCAAGGCTTGCATCTCTTTTACTATGGCATTCTTCCAATGCTCTGCATCAACACTAGACATCGCATCAGAGTAGGTACTAGGATCATCATCAACCCCTATCGTCAACAAACCTAACTCATAGTCCTCTAAGTATTTAGGTTGTCGGCAATGCCTTCTGGATCTTAAACTATGTGGCAACTCTTCTTCATTGGTCGCATTCTCCAATGCATCATCTGTATCCTCAAAATGATCCTCTTCCGGGCTAATCACTTGGTCTTCAACAATCTCTCTATTTTCTCCCAGTTCTTGGTCTTCACCAACATCTCTGTCTCTTCGGACTTCTTGGACTTCACCAATGTCTCTGTCTTCTCCGGATGAACTACAATTTCCCTCAAAAAACTCAATTCTTGTTTCTTCTCGCTGTCCTCTCTGTAAAGCTGGAATCCTGTCTGTACTTTTCTCATCACCGCATAATATGCTATCTTCTTTACTAGGAACATCACGTCTTTCCTTTTCAGGCACTACTTGTGGTAAGAAGACAACATCTCGATGTATCTCAATTTTTCTCGAGGATGATATGAATATTCTGTACCCTTTCACATCAACATCATAACCTACAAAGATACCCATCTTATTCTTAGGATCTAGTTTCAACCTCTTCTCTTTAGGTACAAGGACAGATACACGAGAACCAAACACTTTTAAATCTAACAAAGGTGAATCTCTTCTATAAAAGGCTTCAAAAGGAGTTTTACCTCTCACAGGACTTGGACCAGTTCGATTAAGTACATAAGCAGCCGTGTTTATGGCCTCTGCCCAGAAAACTTTAGACATACCTGTGATCATGGATCGAGCAGCTTCTACTAAAGTACGCATTTCTCTCTCAGCTCTTCCATTCTGCTGAGGTGTATACACAGTGCTTCTCTGGTGGGTTATCCCATTCTCACTCAAAAATGTACGTAATTCGGCATTCATAAACTCTAGTCCATTGTCACTCCTTAGGATCTTCATCCTTACCCCAGTTTCTCTTTCAAATTTAACTATGAAATTCTTAATAAAGCCTTTAACCTCATCTTTATGTTTCATAAAAAACACCTTGCGAAAACCCGAATGGTCGTCCTTCAGAAGCAAAAAATACCTCGCTCCTCCGAGTGACGGTGTCTCCATAGGCCCACACACATCTGCATGAACAAGTTCAAGGGGCTCATTAGCTCTCGACAAGCTAGAAGGGAAGGGCAGTCGATGCTGCTTGCCCGCCAAGCACTCCTCACAAGCAACATAGTCATCCACAAATTCAACAAAATTACGCTTCAAATACTCCCTAATATGCGCAATATCCTGATGACATAACCTACGATGCCAAACAGTTAAGGACTCGACCCTCTTTGATAAATTCACTAGTCCAAAGTTTGTCATAACACCAAAATTCTCAAAAAGTTTTACATGTTTACAACTACAAAAAGAATTACCATCACAAATGTCAATGTCACTATCGCATTCCGATACTAAAGATGTAGCCATAGATTGCATTTTATTTTTATCTCTTAAAGTGACCATAGACATCTCAGATTGTGTTCCAGTACACGAAAACAGCATATGATACATTTTGTTTACTCGTTTTGACAATGCACATATATAACCTTTACTGTTTACAAACTTACAATAATTCTTATCAGAAACTATATGAAAACCTTTATCCAAAACAGTTCCTACCGAGAAAAGATTAAATTTCAACTCTGGCACATAAAGTACTTCACTTAACACTGTTTTTATGAACTTTGACCCGTTCCACGCGAACAGTTCAACACTACCACGCCCAATAACATCCAAAAGCTTGCCGTCTCCCACAGCAACCTTTATCGAGCCTCTCAGGTGGTTCAGCTTGCTGAATAACTCCTTATTGCAGCACATGTGCTCACTGGCACCCGTATCCATGTACCAGTTTCCTACGCCAACATCTTGACACGAACTACTCCTGCACATGAAAGCATTCTCCTCTGGAGCTGGAACCTTCTTCTTTTCCTTGTCCTTTAAAGATCTGCAATCTGCTCTTAAGTGACCCCTCTTTTTGCAATAATTGCAATTTCTTGTCTCCTTTTTCCTTTTCTCCTTGCAGTCTTTTGCAAAATGGCCCTCTTTCCCACAAGCGTAGCATTTACCCTGTTTGCTTACACTGGCCAAAGCTGTCTCCTGTAGTTGAATGGACTGGTCACTTCTCTCTTCTTCGATGAGCAATCGTGAAGTCAACTCAATCAATGTCTGCTTCTCTATAGGGACGGACTCCCAGGCTGAGCGGAAGTGCTTGAACCTCTCCGGCAACGACATCAGCACTTTTGTTACAATCATTTTCTCAGAAAGCGGCTCACCTGCTTGTTTCAATTTGTTTCTTATTTCCTCCAATCTTGACATCACTATAGTCACAGAATCATGGCCGAATTCCAAAGAAAAGAACTTCTGCTGCAGTAGGTGTATGCTGACAGCAGATTCCCTTTCGTACACCGACTTCAGTTTGGTCCACATACCGGCAGACGTAGTGCATGATAGTAAATGTGTGAGCGGTCCTGAATCCATCCGCGTCACTATCAATTCCTGAGCTTTTGCGTCGCTCTCCTGCCATGTCTTTACCTCACTTTGTTTCTCCGCCGGTGGTTTTTCGTTTTCGCCACAAACTATTTGAAACAAGCCTCGGCCCCTAAATATCACCTCCATCTGGAATCTCCAAACCGCCCAGTTGTCCCCTCCAGACAATTTCAACGAATTATGTGTGGATTGCTCCATGACGCCTCGATGCACGTACCGGCCTCAAGACTTCGTACCGGGACGCATCCAACTCAATTTGCTCACTCCCAAAATAAACCACTGCCACGACCTGGAAACTGACTAAGTGCTCTGGGCCCATAACCTGTAAACAGGGGCAGTAATGAGAAGCACAGTTAGTTGGTTTTAGCAGGGATTTATTAGCAAAGGTTGCGTAGTAACACAAAACACAATGGCGTCTACACTTGGTAGCCACAGAACACACAGACAATTAGTCGCCAACCATAGACACTAGTGTTGCAATCTAAAACTATAACATTGTATCTCAACAAGAACATTGGCTGAAAAGCCACCAGTTCTTGTTCAATTTTAATAATCACCAGGTTGGTAGTTCGTTTAGCAGAATAAATGCTATACACGGTGGCTCATTAATTTTAGTAAGTAACCAGCTCAAATTTAAAGATCGTAAAGATATTGTGAGCCTATCTATTGAGCGTACAGTTGAAATTGCCTGTATAGAATTGGAGCACTCTATTGTATTAAGCGTGTATAGACCCCCTTCAGGATTGTATGACTGCTTTGAAAAAGTAATGGATGAAGTGTTACACAGGATTTGTAACTCAAACAAGTCCGTTATCATTTGTGGTGATTTTAATGTCAATTTATTAGAAAACTCAGGTTCTTGTAGTAAAATTTTAAGTCTGTTTCAGTCCTACAATCTTCTAAACCTATTTTTGGAGCCAACAAGAATAACCCCTACTAGTGCCACATGCCTAGATAATATTTATACAGACATTATACCAAGCCACAAAGAAATTATAACTTTACTAGATTCCGATCATTGCGGGCAAAGGATAACTATTCAAAACCTAAACAAAAAAGTGGCTAAAAAGGATATCACTGTTAACCCCAAAACTGCAAGTCGCTTAGAGGCTTTTAAAGGTAAACTCATTAATAAACTACCAGTTTTATCTAATCATGCTGATCCTAATCAACTTTATGATAATTTTTTTAATGTATACTGTAAACAATTTGATTCCACCTTTATTCCCAAGACTATCTCAGTTAATAGCAATGCACCGTTCAGTGATTGGGCTACCATTGGTATTCATAAAAGTAGAACACGGCTTTATGAATTGTACAATGAAAGGACTTATATTAACACTGATGAATTTAATTTGTATGTTAGAAATTATTCAAAATTATTTAAAAAAGTTTGTTATATGGCCAAGTCACGCTATTTGGGTTCAAAGATTAAAAACAGCAGTAATGTAATTAAAACGACTTGGAATATTATTAATAGTGAAACGGGAAGATCTAGTAACCGAAATACTGACTACAGCCTGTCTATTAATGACAACATAATAAAATCAGACTTACAAGTCGCCGAGGCATTTGAAAATTTCTTTTCAGATATTCCCGTTTCAACTACTAAATCACTAAACTCATCACCTTCTGTTGCTGAGTCTTTGCTTAAGGAAAATGTTAATGGTTGCGATTCGGAATTTAATTTTGAATATATTACCTGTAGAGATATAATTAAAACCTTTCACACTTTAAATGTAAAAAAGACTGCAGATCTGTGGGGTAATTCTGTAGAAGTAGCTAAGTCTATTATTGACATTGTGGCACCTACTCTAGCTCTTATCTTTAATAGTTGTATTGACAATGGGGAGTTTCCTGACCTTATGAAAAATAGTAAAATAATACCTTTGTTTAAATCAGGTAGTACATCAGACCCCACAAATTATAGTCCTATTTCTGTACTACCTACCTTTAGTAAAATTTTTGAGAAATTAATTTTAGACCAAATGCAAAGATTTTTTAATAAACATAAATTATTACATAGCAAACAGTTCGGTTTTACAAGGGGTCGTTCAACTACTGATGCCGGTGTTGAACTTTTAGGACATATTTATAATGCATGGGAAGATAAATGCGATGCCTTGGGCATCTTTTGTGATTTGTCCAAGGCATTCGATTGCGTTCTTCACGAAACGTTAATCAGGAAACTCCGCCACTACGGGATCCGAAACACTGCTCTGGATCTTCTTACTTCATACTTGAGTAAAAGGATTCAGAGCGTTGACGTTAATGGAAAAAGATCACCCGGATCTATAGTAACAATGGGAGTCCCACAGGGCTCAATTCTTGGTCCTTTCTTGTTTCTTATTTATATTAATGACTTGCCGTACCTCATAAAGGAAAATCATGATATAGTGTTGTTTGCAGATGACACTTCTCTTTTGTTTAAACTTAAACGTCAGCAGTTGGTTACTGACGATGTAAATAGCGCGATCTCGAAAGTAGTCCACTGGTTCAATGTTAATAATTTGCTTTTTTTAAACGAGAAAAAAACCAAATGCATTAAGTTTACGCTACCCCACGTTAGGCAGGTGAAAACTAATGTGTTGATAAAGGGCGAGGAATTGAATCCTGAAGACAACACAGTATTCTTGGGCATAACTTTGGATGCTAAGCTTCAGTGGGGTCCACATATAGATAAATTGTCAAAAAAGCTAAGTTCCGCAGCATATGCTGTTAGAAAAATTCGTAATTTAACTGATATAGAGACTGCCCGTTTAGTGTACTTTAGCTATTTTCATAGTGTAATGTCGTACGGTATTCTATTGTTGGGAAATGCCGCCGATATTCAGACTATCTTTGTTTTACAGAAGCGAGCTGTTCGATCATTTTATAAATTAAGTCCTAGACACTCTCTCAGAGACAAATTTAAAGAGATTAATGTAATGACTGTGCCTTCTCAGTATATTTATGAAAATCTTTTATATGCCCATAAAAACATAAAATTGTTTAAAAAATACAGTGATATCCATAATATAAATACTAGAAATAAACACAAATTTGTTGTACCTACAACAAGGCTCAAAAAAATAGGTGGCTCGTTCAGATGCCAATGTATACGCTTTTATAATAAGCTACCAAGCCACGTTCAAGATCTAAGCCTCAATAAATTCAAATCATTCATTAAACGTAAGTTGTGCCAGAAAGCCTTTTATACCGTTAAAGATTATATTGAGGACAAAAAGGCTTGGGATTGAGCTGCTTCAAATTTTTGCATTTTGAATGACTTTTTTTTTATATACACACTGACATTAATGATTTTTTTATAAACAATGACATTTGCTTACTTTGTAAAGTATTATATATATATATTTTTTTTACATTATGATTTGTGAATGTGAAGACGATGTGGGTCATTTTATTATTATTTTATGTTTTATTTTTCTCTCTGTTCTATTACTTGTTATTTTTTTTTTTTCTCACATGGTCTGGCAGTTTGAGTAATTTATGTGGCCTACCCAAATGTCCTTTCTTTGGTATTGTTCGTCGAATCGTTGAGCTCCTTAAGTCTTGAGTTGAGCTGCACAATTTCTGACAAATGCGTGCACTGACTGGACAGGTCCTCTCAATCTGTGTGGTTCTTTCCTCAAAAGACCATCTCAGACATCGATCTACATGGTCTTCATATAACCTGACCAAGATTATGTCTGGACTTTAAAAGAGACTGTGACCTCTGAGTTTGTTTCGGCCTTTCTTCTCAGAGTAGTCAGATAGGAAACGCCGACCTAATCTAGTTTAAAAAAAAAACATGATTCACGTGTAAAAGTTTTTGTACAAAAATAAAATCATTTATCATTTACACTGACGGGTACAGCACACAGCATGTAACCTTTAGTTCGACTCCGCTTAAGGTGAATGCTCCAACCAGCCCCCGAAATTCAAATTTTCTTACGTTTTTTGCAACTTGCAGGCCAGTGCTAGGTTGTATGTTGATTAAAATATTATTCGCGGTTACAGAATTATAATCATCAAAATCATCAATAAAACTGATAGAGGGGATTGGCGGCTTGAAGAAATAAATAACCCGTTGATTATTAAAACATTGTGTTTTATTGTAAAGAGTAAAAGCATATTTTAATGACACCGTACATCAATCAGTCGGAATAATTACTTTTAACAAATTCAAACATATGTCATAGACGTTTGTTGATGGACAGCATCACGACTTCCAACACATTCTCCTGATGTTCGCTCATGTTGCTGAGACACGCGTCTATACATGCATTAATCTTGCACAGTGTCTTTCGAACTTTACTTTTGACAGTGGTTTTGTCATTACGTCAGTTAACTGTATCTCTGTTGGACAGTAGCTGATATTTATCAGTCCGTTCACGAAGTGTTCGTGAATAAAATGGTATCGCACATCTATGTGCTTCGACATTTTGTTGAAGGATCCAGATTTTACCAGTTGAATCGAACTTTGGTTATCAACGTGCAGATTTATTTTTATGTCCATATCGGTTATTTCCTTCAACAGAGATTTCATATGCAATGCCTCTTTGCAACAGTCTGCTGCGGCTATGTACTCGGCTTCGGTCGACGATAACGCCACTATAGGCTGTCTCTTAGACGCCCATGCGATTGGTCCATCGGCTATCATAAGCACGGAGCCAGAAGTGCTTCTTCGCGTCAATGGATCTCCAGCATATACCGAGTCGCTGAAAGCATCGATATTCTCTGTCAGTCTGTTTCGTTTGAACAAAATGCCTTTGTCTTTGGTTCCCACCAAATATTTGAATATTTTCTTCAGTTTATTGACATCTTCTCTAATGGGATTTTCGACCTTCCTGCTAACTTGATTGACCGCTTGTGCGATGTCTGGTCTAGTTCTGGTAGACAGGTACAGTAAACTTCCCACTGCCTCCCTATAGGGATATTCCTTCTCCTGTGCAGTTTCCTGTATTGACTCTGAAACGCTACTTGCGGGCGTGTCACAAGGTTTGGCATTTGTCATATTATATTTTTCCAGTACGTCATTTATACATATAAGATCTCTGAGTAAGGATTATTCCTTCCTTTGAGTTTCTTATTTCTATACCCAGATATGTACCTGGATTATGACTCTTTTTCATTTCAAATTTAGTTTCAAGTTTCTTCAAAATAACTTCAATCTTTTGCTTGTCTTTTCCTATGACAAGTCCGTCATCGACAAATAATTCGATTATTATTGACTTATCTTCGTTTACGAAAACGCAGCGATCGGTTTTTATCGTCTTGAAACCCAAATCAAACATCGCTTGGGTAAAAGTTTTGTTCCATGTGAATGGAGCTTGTTTTAAGCCATACAACGACTTTTTCAGCCGGCAAACTACTTCAGTAGTATTGCAGTCAGTTTTATAGCCAACAGGTAATTTCATGTAAACTTCATCAGTCAACTCTCCGTACAAGAATGCCGTCTTGACGTCAAATGTCATGAAGTGGTAAGATTTGGATGCGGCAACAGCTAATAAAGTTTTTAAGGCAGATTGACTTACGACTGGGCTATATATATCTTCAAAATCCAGGTTTCCTTTTTGCTCGCAGCCACGTACGACTAATCTGCCTTTGTACGTACCGTCATCTTTAATCCGAAATACCCATTTGTTAGACAAAATTTTGTGTCCTTTGGCTTCTGACCTGTCAACTAGTACCCAGGTATTATTTCTCTGTAGTGAATCCATTTCAGACTGTATCGCCTTCTCCCAATTTTGTCTGTCGGTGCCCGTCACTGCATCTTTATATGTAAGAAATGAACAGTCATAGTCATCATTACTTTAGCTACTCGTTCAATGACATACCGCTCCAGTGTGTGGATGAATTTACAGTTGACACTAACATAAATTGGAAGGCACATATTAATGTTGTGGCAAACAAACTTGCAAGTTTCGCGTATGCTTTGAATGAGTTGAAAAGATCAACCGACTTCAAAACAGCGATGACAGCATACTACGCCTACGGCTACTCATGGTTAACCTTTGGCATTACAGTGTGGGGAAATTGCGTTGACGTAGAAAAACTCTTTATTTTACAAAAAAGATGTGTGAGAATTCTTGCGAATATAGACCAAATGCAAAGCTGTAAACCTTATTTTATTAAATATAAAATGCTCACCTTAACAAGCATTTACATTATGGAAGTAAGCAAGTTTGTTAGAAAACATGCGTCGTTATTCCCTGTAGCTAAGAATCAAAGACCGCTGCCTGCAACGCTCCTTAAGAGTAAAAAATGAATTAGCAATGCAGAGTTCAAAACTAGCTATGTTTCACTCAGGACCTCTTGTAATGTGCATAAAAATTTATAATAAATTACCCAATGAGATTAAAGACATTGAATTTGACAATAAATTTATAAACGCACTTAAACTGCACCTAACACAGAAGTGTTATTATAGCCTAAATGAGTTTTTAACAAATTGACATTCTGTAAAATCAATATTTTAGATTATTTGAAGATTGACGCAATGTAATAATGTAGAAATGAATAAAGACATCCAATAATAAATTAATTAATAATGAAATGATGACGTTAAAAATGTAATAATATATTAGTAAATAACTTTATAAATAATGCATGCAATAATAATTTAATTTATAATTAAGAAACATAATGTTGCGGTGCCCTAGCAGGGTTCATGTAGGAATCTTATATTTAATTTTTAACAGCCTTGTAAACGACATGAATGCAATATAAATTAAATAAATAAATAAACACTTTTTGATGTAAACATTGTCACACAACGACTTAGCTCGTAGTCTTTGGTCCATGCTGGTGGTCTCACTTCTCTTTGTGGTCTGCCACTTGAGGAAGGTGGGTCACATGGATCTTGACTGGAGCTGGAAGAAGGAAGATTAGTAGGTTCCTGAAAAAGTAAGTTATTGTTAATTTTGTTTTTAATTTCAGGTAGTTCAATCTCAATTAATTCTGTTTCTGGTTCTTGAGTAAGTAGTTCTTCGTTTTTCTCAGCAGTAGTATCGCCATAATGCATCTTTTCGATTACTTTTACGTCTCTGCTGATAACAACATCATTCTTTTCCGGTAGGTTGATTCTAAAACCTTTGGCTTTATTTGCATATCCCAAAAATACTCCTTCTGTCGCTTTGGTTAAGAATTTTCCTTTTCGGTTCTTGTTCATTACAAATGCTCTGTTTCCGAACACGTGTAGGTGGTTTGCCGACGGTGTTTTTCCTACCCACTTCTCGTATCGGGAGTTTCCTTTAAGAGCTTTTGCAGGACTTCCATTTATCAAATAGTTTGCAGTATTCACTGCTTCTGCCCATAGATTTGCAGGAATGTTAGAATCTATCATCAGACATCCTGCTTTACCCATCAGCGATCGATTTTTCCTTTCACACATGCCATTTTGCTGAGGTGTATAGGGTGCAGTTAGTCTTCGGCTTATACCGTTATCTTTCAGAAATTTGTCAAACGCTTTCGACCTATATTCGCCTCCAATGTCAGACTGAAGGTTTTGAATTTTCTTCTTATGAAACAGTTCAACATAGTTTTTATACTCCTTGAATTTTTCGATTACTCCGCTCTTTTGTTTTAAGTAAACACAACAGTATCTTGTATAGTCGTCAATAAATGTAACGAAATACTTTGATCCGGCCATCGCTTCATGCTCAAAAGGGCCACATACGTCACTGTGAATTATCTGGAGCACTTCGGTAGAGATTATTTGTTCATGGCTTTGGAATGGTAGAGTGGTAAATTTACCCTTGATACAAGTCTCACAGGTACCCAAAGTTTTTTCTTTAAAGTCGAGTCCTCGCATCATTTTATTTTTAACCATTTCCTTTAAGTCTCTTTCATTGACATGACCTAACTTCTTGTGCCATTTCATAATTTCGCTTTCAGCATTTGTCATTAAATTTGCTGTCTCTTCCGGTTCATCGAATTCAATGAAGTATAGTCCATTTCTTCTTCTAGCTTTTAAGCTAACTCTTCCGTCTTTTAAGAGACTGGCTTGTTCCTTTTCAAACAAAACTTGAAAGCCATGATCTGTAATTTTGCTTACTGACATCAAGTTGTTTGACAAATCAGGTACATATAATGTGTCAGTTATATTGTGTTTGCAATCGTTTTTAAAGAGTTCAGCTTTTCCTTTCCCTTTAACTTCGGTCGTATGCTTCTCTGAAGCTAGTCTTAGAGTTTCAGATGCAGGGATTAAGTTACAGAATATACTTTTCACCATAAATTGCTTTTAGTTTTCAACGTTCCTGTTGTTAAACAGATATTATGCGCCTCTACTTGACCTTTAGTTTTATTAGGGTTATTGGGTCTCTTTTTTTTTAAACCAACAAGCTTCTGTGGAATGCCCTTTCTTCTTACAATTGTTGCAATATAGTACTCTCTTCTTTGTCTTTACATAGAATACTTCTGAAGTTCGCTTGCTTCGCTTTTCCTTCTTGCTTCGTATTCTTCTATGATTTTTACTTTTAGGATGTCAGGACTTGGTAGAGCATCTCTTGACTCAATAGCCGTTCTGAAGCTATCATAATTTATAGGTAAACTGTATAACATCATAATGCTTAATAATTCAGAATGAATTTTGACATCCATGTCTTCTAATTTACCCACTACGTCCATAAAATTATTGAGATGGTCCCTCGCATCGTCTTCTGTAGTCATTTTCTTCAATACTAGTTGCTTTAATAGCGTAGCTTTTCTCGCGGGCCCTGTACTTTGATATACAGACTTTAGTTTATCCCATACCTCCTTGGATGTTTTACATCCCTTAATTTGTTTAAGTTCTGGTGGAGATATAAGTAGAAGTAGCTCTGACCTTGCCTTTAAGTCTTCCTTTAGGAATGCATTCTTTTGTTCGGCAGTCGCAGTTGCCGCTAACGTTTTTTCACCACTAGCGTACTCCCACAGATCGTATCTTAAGGGAATCGCCTGTGCTTGTAAGCCCCAGGTATCGTAATTCGATTTTGTCAGCGGTTCTATGCTTCTTTGACTAGAGCTCATTTTTAATCTTTTATTTTCTCATTTACTCACGGTTTTGATTATTTTTCTTCCATTTGCCACTTATTATAACCACGCTCTGCTACCACTGATAGAGGGGATTGGCGGCTTGAAGAAATAAATAACTCGTTGATTATTAAAACATTGTGTGTTATTGTAAAGAGTAAAAGCCAAAGACTACAATATAATGCGGTGAAAGCATATTTTCATGACACCGTACATCAATCAGTCGGAATAATTACTTTTAACAAATTCAAACATATGTCATAGACGTTTGTTGACTTCCAACAAAAACGCTCTAAGTTCATAAAGCTGTAGGAATTACTTTTTCTGTTTTTTTTTGTTCTTACACCTTTATGAAGTTGGAGGGTTGTATTGGTGATTTTGATGATTATAATTCTGTAACTACATACGTCTTACAGCCGCGAATAATATTTTAATCAACATACAACCTAGCACTGGCCTGCAAATTGCAAAAAACGCGAGAAATTTTGAATTTCGCGGGCTGGTTGGAGCATTCCCTTAAGTAAATAATTTAAAAAAAAAGCTTATTTTAAGGAAGCTATCATGCGGAATTTTATAAAATAGAAGCGGTGAACCAGCACAAGTGCAATCTATTTTTTTTTTCACCTTTCTTCATATTTTGCAACCAAAACAATTGAGTGCTGTGAATGCAAACGAACAAAGTGATACAAAAACCATTTTTAATAATAATTTTATAAAATACGTCTTCAATCATAACTCCCGAATACACAACCCATATTAATTTCAAAAACGAATTGAATTTAATGTTTTTATTTTCTCATCGCGTCTCTGAGGACGCCACGCCAGTCCGATGTCACCAGGCAAGGGTTGCCAGCAAAGACTACAATATAATGCGGTGTAAGTTGCCAGGGCTACGCTGAAATTCAGCGGCGGCGCGGCGCCCTAGGCCGCCTGCATGACTGCGTCTGTCCCGTAACAACTCCCGTCGTTGTCATCGGTGTCACATAGACGTTTTAGTGTTTTTTTAGTGATTTTATTTAATTGTTATTATTTATAATAGTTTTAATAAGTAAAATTCATAATATACGTATATAAATGCTTAGTGGCAGCAGCGATGTGGTAGATAACAGTTCTTGTCAACCTTCAACATCGCTGAGCTTCCTGGAGAGATGTCCGCTGTGTACCCAAGCACGATTTTTTAAAGGTAAGCGGGGTTTGAATGTGGACATTGGAAAGGTGCACGGACCACCAAATGCACTCATCTCAGATCCTGTCTTATCAGCTACACCTACATCTACATCCACTTTTGACCCGTTTTGGAAAACCCAGTCCAAAATTAGAAAACTCTATTCCTGTTTTGAAGCGAGTTCCCCGCGGCGCTAGTCCTCTAGTGGCGCAACACTTAGCAGGTTGCGTTCGTCTAGCCGCCCGCGAGAACTCACTAAGTGCTTGGGAACAACTACTCACCTTCCCTTGAAGTGTACAAAAGTACACATGTACAAAAGAATTTGGCAACCAAAAAGACATTAACTGCACAAATTCAAGAAAACTGTAATATTTCGGTTCATAATTTAGATTCTAAATTGCAGACACGGTATATCCCATCTGGAAGAATCTAAGTTAGGGGAAGGTGACATTAGCGGAGTAGCCAGGATTCTTTTTAGTAGTGATGTGGTGGCACCGTGTTCTCCAGAAACACTCGCAGATCTGGAGAGCAAACACCCTGCCGCAGCGGATGGCCTTTCTGATAACCACTCCCTCACCATTACAGGTCGAGAGTTGGTCACAGCCGTTTACTCCTTTTGGAACGGCTGCACTGGCGGCCTCGACGGCCTGGGTCCTCAGCACCTTAAGGACCTTATTTTTTCAGGCGCCGGGGCAGCTTGTGAGTTGCTGTTGAAGTAGCTAACGGCTTTGATTAACCTAAGCTCTCCGGCAAGGTGAACGAGGCCGTCATCGAAGTTCTGTACGGGGCCAATCTATGCGCCCTGCGTAAGAAGGATGGCGGCATTCGACCCATTGCCGTGGGCACTACTTACCGCCATAAAGCAGTCAAATATTGTTGTAAATTTTAGGGTGAGGTTGTTTCGGAAAAATTTCAGCGCCTGCAGCTAGGTTACGGCTCCAAAGGGGGCTGTGAGGCTGCCGTACACACCTTCTCGACCTACCTAAATTCTGGAAAAGGAGAGGTCATCCTGAAGGTTGACATAAAGAATGCCTTCAATTCTGTTAATAGGGACACCTTGCTGGCAGAAACTAGAAAAAAAAAAAAAAATAATAGTTTCATTTGGCAATGTTACAGACACCTTTCTAAATGACTGTATCGGGACAACCTTTTGGAATCTGCTGTTGGCTGTCAACAAGGTGATCCCCTTGGGCCAGTGATTTTTAGTTTAGCCATTCACCTAATTATTCGGCATTCGGTGATGCAGAAACTGTATTAAATGACCATCAATGTTTAAAAAATGAACTTTATTCCCTTAGCCTTTTCGAAATGTAAACTATATTTAACGGACAGCACTGACAAACAACACTTCCCTAATTTAACACAGTAGCTCCAGAAATCAAAATGATTGAAAAAAGCTCTCTTCTTCTCCAATCTTTGACAATTCCTTTCCCGTTTTTATTGACGAAAAAATCCAAAATTTCAATGACGTTTCGGAAAGATTGTTCCAAATTAATATGCATTCGGCCATAACCTTAATCCGCTACTGCTGTTTCGGCCCTAAATTAATATATTTCCATCGCGCTTCCCATTTATGGAAGCACACTCACCTTTTAGAAAAAAAGGACCTTATCAGGCATATATTAACTTCCATTTGGAATGTGGCCATGGACGACCGAGCTTGGGCACAAGCTACTCTTCCCATTCGTATGGACGGGGTCGGCGTCTGCAAAATTTCTAGTATTAGTTTCATAACTTCGGTCCACGGCACTGATAAATTAATCAGAAAAATCCTAGCCTCCACATTGATTAATTCTGACGTGACGTGTTTCACCGAGGCTATGGATGCCTGGAGACTAGCTTGCCCGAATACAGATCTACCCGACAATCCATCTTCCCAGAGACGGTGGGATGGACCGCTCTGCAGAGTAGTACAGAACAATTTACTTGACTCGTCCGCTACTACTGCGGAACGTGTGCGCCTGGTGGCTGTGGGTAGGTGGAACTCGGGTCTTTGGCTTCATCCACTAACTTCGTCGAACATAGGCACTTTGTTCGACGACACTACTTTTCGCCTCGCTGCTTCCCTACGACTAGGCACTCCTTGCTGTTCTCCCCATCGCTGTCACTGTGGCGAAGATGTCAACAGCCTCAGACACCACGGCCTGTCTTGCAGCCGAAGTGCGGGTCGCTTTACGCGGCACGCGAACATTAATGACATCATCGGACGAGCTCTTGTCACCGTAGGCGTCGGCGTCCCAGTTATATTAGAACCCAATGGTTTGGCACGCGACGATGTCAAGAGACCGGACGGTATGTCTTTATTTCCATGGAAGGTGGGTAGGCCTATAATGAGGGACGCTACATATGCCGATACTCTTGCGCCATCCCATCTTCCTGACTCGGCATGCTGTGCTGGCGCTGCTGCTGCGGCTGCGGAAAACCTCAAGCGGCGAAAATATAATAACCTCATCGGAAATTATATTTACGAGCCGTTTGGGGTTGAAACCCTCGGGCCGTGGGGTCCGGGTGCTCATGGTCTTTTTAAAGAAATTTCGGAACGGGCTGTTGTTTGACACTCCCTCACCCAGCCCGCCAGCCCTTGGGACACTCCCGTGAGCCAAGGGCTGGCTTTTGCCTTGGCCAGAGGCTAAGCATCGCCATACAACGTGGAAATGCCGCCAGTCTCTTGGGTACATTACCAGTCGACAGCGATGCGGATTAATTTTTCGACGCTATTTTTTAATAGTTTTAGTTAAGTTAGGACTTAATTTTGTTATTTTTAGTTTGTATTTATATCTTAATAAGTAAAATTAAACTGACAATTTAATTTTGGCAATTCAAAAGTGCCTGTACAAGGTTTAATTGAAATAAATGCTTTGAGTATGAGTTAGACATAATGCTGTGAAAGTAGCTAAAATAAACTAAACGCGCGGTTTCTACATAAGGGGCTTACAGGACCTAAACACAAAAAATGCAAGTTTTAAAAACAATAAAACTATATGATCTACTACAGGGGGCCTAAAAGGCCACTTTGGCAGAATCATAAAATGCTAACATTACGAATCATAATGTACAGTCAACTGTTAAGTTAATCGTATCAAATCCCATCGGTGAAGCATTTTTCAGTTATTTTTTTTTTGTCTGTGCTAAAATACCAATACCAATACCAATCAATCCAATCCAAATCCAATCCCAATCTCTTTGATTGTACCTACGCAGTGCAGCGAAAAAAAGAAAAACACGGACTGTGTTCGCCATATTATAATTCATAATGGTATCCTTTTATGATTCTCCAAAGTGGCCTTTTTAGGCCCACAGTAAACAAAATCAGAAAAATGTATGATATTCTTCAGGATATAATAATGCTAGGTAGATAGTGTGTTGAAAACACAATTCAACTAATTTATATATATACGATAGAAAAAAATCATGAAGATACCTCTAAAAACTTTCTTTTTACAATATAAACCATACTAATATATACATACAATCATTATGATTTCTTGTCAGATTATTCTAAAAGCAACATACTATAGAGCACTACTGTTTTTTTTTAGTCCAAACAATAGATTTTTTGTAAATAGATAATTGCTCCATATTTTGCAATAAATTACCAGCATTGTGTCATCGCGCTTCTCTTTCTTTTCTATGCAGTCCGACAAAGACCACACAAGCGGCCGAGCTAAGCCGCCCCGCAAGAGATGTTAATTATGTGAGGTCCCCATTGTAATTTCTGGTCTAGCGTGATTACCAGAAAATTCAGTAATATGACTCATTCTTCACAATGATTATATCTAAGTAAAAGGAGATAGATACCTGTATCACTTAGGCAACATTCGATCTTATACCTAAGGCTACGCCGCCGACCGCCTAGTGACGCCCTCATCGTTTGTTTGGTTATTTCTTTTATTTTAGAATGAAAATGCAGAAAATAAGCACGTTAAGCTGTGCTCCACAAGATTATACGTTAGTATTATTATAAACGGTAGTTTTACATTGTTTAGTTTTATTGTAATCACTAAAACGGATAATAGTGGCCACTACTTTGTAAGCCAATAAAAAAAAATGGTCACGATCCGATTAATAGTTGCGGAGAAATGCCTGGACAAACATACATACATACGACTATAAAATTTTGTATATTTGTTTGGAAGCCCTAATAGATTGTTTTTTTAAGTCGGTAATAATTAGTATAATGCGTTTTGCTTATTTATAGCAAAACAATTTATTTTGGGCAGGTAATGTTATGTGCTTGGCGCTTGTTTATTTTGTTTCCAGCCGAGCCAAGTCAAGTAACGAAACGAGCCAGCAGTCGCATCGGAAATGTTAACCCGCAGGACTTTAGGTTTGAAATGATAAATATGGATCTGATGACCATTCGTCACATTAGCTATTTCGTCCCTATTCTTATTAGGTCATATTCACTAATACGTCACCTTGTGCATCTGGTCAGTTTCTTAACTCGTTTCATACCGTATTTCGACTCATTCCCAACTCGTCCGATGGATTAGGTAGTAATATACTCGTACAATTTTGTTTGAATTTTTACATCCTACTTTCTTTAAAACTACTTTACCTCGTTATAAGTGCATCAGTGATATGCTATGAAATTGATTCTTTCCTATAATGTCAGCGTCAATAATATCGATATCGGGACGAACAGACTATTAAAAATGATCTTAACAACTATGAACACTAAACCTTAGCCCAATGACACAAGGAATGTTTTATAATGAACACAGTATCGGACAACCAAACAAAATAAAGTTATTTTTTTTTTAGGTTTTGAGATAATTGTGCACAATGAACAGTCTGTTCGTTCCGATATTTTTGACGCTAACTATACGTTGTACATATCCATCGGACGAGTTATGAGTCGGTCAAAACAGTATTTGAAACGAATTAAGAAACTGACCAGGGGGCTTAAAAAGGTCACTTTGGAGAATCATAAAAGGATAACATTATGAATCGTAATATGGCGAAGACAGTCCGTGTTCTTTTTTTTTCGCTGCACTACGTAAGTATAATCATAGAGATTGTGATTGGATTTGGATCGGATTGATTGGTATTTTAGCATAGACAAAACAAAAATAAGTGAAAAATGCTTCACCAATGGGATTTGATACGATTAACTTAACGGTTAACTGTCCATTATGATATCCTTTTATGATTCTGCCAAAGTGGCCTTTTTAGCCCCCCTGATGCATAAGGTGACGTATTAGTGAATGTGACCTAATAGGAATAGGGACGAAATAGCTAATGTGACGAATGGTCATCAGATCCATTTGATGCTGTGCTTTACGATAAACTTATGTTTAATATCTATGAGGAAGTATGACAGTGGTCATGAAATAGCGAGTGTTTATAAGCGGAACTCGTTCTGATTCTAACTGCAGAGAGGAGGCTTGTGTCCCAGCATTGGGAACGTTAAATAGGCTGATTATGCTATTATTACTTATGCTTATGTAAATGAATGTTTATACACCGTAGGCCCGAGGTACCGAGGGGGGCCTCGGTCATTTTTACCCCTTTTACCCCACTGCCCAACTACAAACTGCTCTACTTGTATTTAACAAGACGGCCCGGCCATCTATAATTATTATTGATAAGATCTCTTTTTTCCAAGGACTTATACTACTTCATTTAAATTATTAAGTCACTATGAATGTCACAAATTATTGACATAGGTACCTACTTAATTGTTTTCATTTCTGAATTTTGTTGCAAAATATTTTTCGTAATTAATGAATCAATGAATTAATTCTGAAATAACAATCGGGCACGCCCTAGAAAAGTTACGCTAACGATTTTTACTGTTTCTAGGATAGAAACAGCTAGTGTCTTGAAAATACTATTTTAATTATTTAAAAAATATAGTGTAACGCGTATTTTATTAATAGATATATAATTTCATTTCGGATAAAGTTATAAGTACTTACCTTGTGAAAATGACATGAAATGTTTCCAAATGAGTGCCTAAAGAGACTTCTTACTCCACGAAGGAATATACAGTTTTCACCGTTTACCCGCTAGGGTTTGTTACCCTAGAGATTCGACTTGTGAGTTTATACAGGGTGGGCAAAAAATCGTTGTTCAAACGAAACAGGGCGATAGTTAGGGTTATTTGCAGTAAAAAATATCTATGTGGCAGAGCCAGAGCCCTAACGTGATCTCCTTAAAAGTTATGACAATTTGAGTGCTTACATTAAGGTCCTAAAGTTACAAATAATTTTTCGTGAGACTTAACAAGATATTGAAAGAAGTGTCAATACTGATAAATCGGGTACCATTATTTATCAGTATTGGCACTTTTTTCAATACTTATGTTTTTAACTGTCATAAAACCACTGTTGTAGCGATGATCCTTTTTAAAATTATATTTTTTTAAATATTTTAATATTTTTTTGTACTGCAAATAACCCCCAACTAGATAATTAAGCTAATTAAGCTTTATTCGACAAATTGGTTTTCTACTTTTTCGTCTCCAATAAAATCTTTCCGATACCTCGGGCCCACGGTGTATATTTGCTTGCGTAATGCGATTTTTGATTTTTATAAATAGTCAGACATCTTACATTGAACGGTAAATGGTAAATTATCCGCGGGGTTTTATTGAAAACTAGCTTCTGCCCGCGACTTCGTCCGCGTGAAATTTCACCCACCCCCCATTCACCCTCTTAGGGGTGGAATTTCGAAAAACCCTTTTTTAGTGGATACCTACTCTTCACAAAGAACACACACTCCAAATTTCATGTCTCTAGGACCAGTGGTTGAGGCTGTGCGTTGATATATCAGTCAGTCAGGACTTTGAATTTTATGTGTTTAGATAAAATGTTGTGCGAAGAAATAAGCAGAGCAAATAAATTGAAATGAATAACATAACAAGACAAAATACATTTTCGAAATATTATTTCAATAATAAAAAAAAAACTCCCAACAATTTTCTCAATCAATCAATCCTGTCTACCCCAGCCACCTTCTTTAGGTCGTCCGTCCATCTAGCTGAGGGGCGTCCCACATTACGCTTGCCGATACGCGGTCTCCACTCCAGGACTCGTCTGCTCCACCGGCCATCGGTCCTTCGACAGACATGGCCAGCCCACTGCCACTTCAGTTTGCTCACTCTGCAAGCTATGTCGGTAACTCCGGTTCTTTTCCGGATAATTTCATTCCTGATTTTATCGTTTAAAGAGACTCCGAGCACAGCTCGCTCCAGAGCGCGCTGAGCGACCTTGAATTTTCAACAATTTTCTGCTACAGTTCAAAGGAGACTGGGCGAATGTGTATGGAAAGTGGTCTATGGACCAATAGCGATTCATCATTTCATTTCGTACCGTAGCTACAGAAAAACGTTCCTAGGAGTCCTTAACTTTTGAGGTACTGCTGACTACACTCACAGATATTGCAAAATGGTATGATTAGATAAAAAATGACAATTCTTGTTATTCATGGGACTCGGGCCGCCGTCGTGTAGCGGGCGTCTACAAGTCATAACTTATGACCCCTTTTGAACATAGTTTTTTTTTTATGAATGGGGTAATTTTGGTATTAATTAAACGTGAATTTGAAGTACCAATAAAAATATACTTTCAATAATAGTAAGTTTTTTTATTAAATTTTATTGCGGTAGGTACCTATATCCCTCTTTCGGTTCTGACACATGCTGTAAAAAAACTACCACACGCCATCACAGACCTGTTTAGTTTGAAAAACATTGCATAACTAAATCATATTATTTGTGATATTAAAGCGAAACGTCAGGGCAGCCGGCGAAATTAAATTTTCTTACGTTTTTTTGCAAAGTATCAGGGTTTATGATTAAGTTTGTATTTCTCGGGCCACCTTAGCGCAGCTTCCTTAAATAAAAAATCACATTACAGGTTAGATACAAGTAGGCCTTCCCCGCCTCTGCCAAGAAATGCACCTCTTGTAACACGTGCTGCTGTGACACGACCTACAGAGCCTGAACACGGTGAGGGTAATCTTACTACATATTATTCAAATTTTGATTGCAAAATATAACAAGTAGGTACTGTAGCCCTAGATTTAGTCCAGGGTCTGATGATAAAGCAGGAAAATGGTCATAGGAACTCCTTAACTAAACAAGATAGCCCCTTATTTTCTGGGCTTGGACCCTGGATTTCCTCTAAGGCTAAGACAAATCCAACAAGATCCACGGCGGGCCTTTTGTGCTTAGTTAAGGATTTCCTATGGCCACCTTCTGGTCTGGCAGCATCATCAGACCAGCTTCATGGTATCATATTATTATATCTGCCAAGATCTGCCTATTAATGAAATCGCGAAGCTGTGTCGTATCGACACCGTTACTGCCAACGATAAGTAACAAGAGGTAGAAAATCTACCTAACATTCGATCTTCAAAGCCTATTCTAGTCTATTCTGCTCGCTCTGCTAAGCCTTATGAAAAAACCTTATTATAACCCTTTTAACCCTTTTAACCCTTATTATGCAAAATCATCATTGTATACCTTTTTATACACACATTGACATTGGTGAATATTATATTAAATGACATGAATATGTACTTTGTGAACTATTAGATTACTTTAATTAGTATGTGGGTATTTTTTTCTATCTCGGTTAGTTTTAATAATAGTCTGGCAGTTTGAGTACTTTTCACGGCCTACCCAAATGTATTGTATTGTTCGTTATGTCGTTGAGCTCCTTTAGTTCTGAGTCGAGCTACACCATTTCTGACAAATTCTTGCACTGACAGGACTGGTCCACTCAAATTTGTGAGGTTCTTTCCTCAAAAGACCATTTCAGACACATGACTACATGAGCCTCACATGTCATGATCTTACCAAGATTAGGAGACTTTGACCCCTGAATTTATTTCGCCATTTCTTCTCAGGGGTCAGATAGGAGATGTCTACTCCAGAATCTAGCATATTTTTTTATAATGACGTGTTACAGTGATTCCGAGAAGTATCCTATATAAAATTTTAAAAAAATATTTCATTTCATTGCTTTCATTGATCATGCAGCCTCAGTGAGTTGAGGCACACAGTAGAACTATTAACTTACTTTGGCCAGGAACAAAACACGAAACGTAACAAACTTATAACTTTCATTGTTCACCGCAGGACACTTTACACTTGCAATTTCGCGCTGTGCTCCATCACATTTTTAAGTATATGAAAAATTGATATCGAAGGTCTGATGATGGAGCCAGGAGGTAGATAGTGGAATTCCTCAGAGGCTAAATCACGCTTTTATCACTCACTAAGAATTATAAATTAATTCAATTTTAGTCAATTAATATACCTACATTTTTTTTAAGAGCAACTTAGCCTTTTTTTGCTGGCTCTTCTCCATAATAAACTAGCTTCTATCGTTTCATAAGTGCACATGTAGATCTATGTGAGGGGCCCGTGGCTAAATAATATACAGCCGCACAGGTCGATCGATCAGGTTAAGCTACGCTTGCCGCGGTTGGTCTGTGGATGGGTGACCATCTTTACATACCGTGACCCCTCCGTGCCTCGGAAAGCACGTTAAGCCGTTGGTCCCGGCTGTCATTCGTGGATCTTAGACAGTCGTTACGGGTAGTCAGAAGCCCGAAAGTCTGACAATCAGTCTTACCAGGGGAATCGTATTACCCAGTAACTGAGTTGTGGAGGTCAGATAGGCAGTCGCTCCATGTAAAATACTGGTATTCAGCTGCATCCGGTTAGACTGGAAGCCGACCCCAACATAGTTGGGAAAAGGCTAGGCAGATGATGATGACATGTAGATCTATGTGAAATAAAATATGTTATAAATTATGAGTATCCGAGCGTATCCCGTGACAAAAACTCGAAAATGTTTTCAACTTTTATTTTTTATTTCTGTACCGATTGCTTTCAAAATTGATTCCTGAGCATCCGTGCTTATCCAAAATTAAAATCTGTTTTTAAAATGTATGAATATGTGAAATACTATATTGTCAGGTCATATATAGTTTTTTATTTTTATTTTTTTCTGTTAATGAGTGTTTAATTGTATGAACTTTTTCGTGAATTTATTCGTTTTAAACGAAATATTCATTCATTTGTATAAATAATCTTGTAAAGGACAATGGGTAATTCTATTCATTCATTTGTATAAATAATCTTGTATTTTATTAGTTTCAATTTTACAAAAAGTATGGTTGCAACCGAAACACCCTTGTTTGATTTCACAAAAATATATTTATACTGCGGCTACCGAACCATACAACTTACGTGCCACTCGCGGAGCGGTATAACTCTAGGTTTACTACTAATATTATTGGTAACTGCCCACCTAATCAGATTCAGGATTATCTTATACGGTTTTGGCTGTTTTGCTATGATACCTACATGGTTTTAGTTGTTGACTGTGATCTTTATTTATTTGCAGCTGGACCACGCAAAGCGATGAATCGAGGTAGCGATATCTGCGCATCTTGTATCCAGCTAAATGCCAGGTTGGAAATGATAAAATTCTTCTCTACATAATTATGATGACCTCTCAAGCTCCGCTAATGAGGCACAAATTGATTTTCTATAGTATCATGCTAAATAGGTGGTACGCGCGGAGCTTGACCGGTGAAATACACACATCAAAAGTGTCTAGGGATCAACATATATTTTTGCAATAACTTTTCTCCTGGTTGATATTAATTAAAATTTTCTTTAAGGATTCATCAAATAAAGTGTTTTCGTTTGTCACAGTAACGATAAACCAAGTCACCTTTGCATTAATAAAGAAATTTGCCATTTTCCTAATAAAGGGATTTTTGACATTTGAACCACTAACACAAAAGTTCGAAAAAAAGACTGAAATAACAGTTTTCTTTAATATTTTATTGGGTAACTTAAACAATTAATAATCCGTGTTTCTACCGCGAACACTAACAACACAAGAACATCGGTTTGGCATACTCAAAATGAGTTCATCCAAATCACGCTGTGGAATGGCCGCCCATGTTCGTTGCAACAACAAAAAAAGGTCTTCTTGCGACTGGATACCCTCCATATTCGGCAGAGCTCTTCTCTGTAGCATATCCCATGCATGCTCAATCGGGTTCAAGTCTGGCGACTGAGCAGGCCAGGGCAGGACATTGATGTTAGCTGCGGCGAGAGTCTGTCTTACAACTCTTGCGGTGTGCGGTCGTGCATTACCATGCATTAACTGAAATAAGGGACCGATTTGCACTTGTAGAGGAACGATGACGTCTGATACAATCGTCTCAGCATAAATTTGAGCGTTGAGGTTGCCTCTGATCCAAATCAACTCAGTTCTTCCGCCGATCCAAATACCCGCCCATACCATGATGGTTCCACCACTATAAGGATGGACTTCCTGGCAGGATTTTAATCGCTGTTGGCGTCCAGGGGTTCTCCAGTGTCGTATACGTCTTGTATCCGGTCTCACACCAAAACGAGACTCATCAGAAGAGCACACGAAACGCCATTGTTCTTCTGCCCAATTTCTGTGTTCAAGAGCCCATTGATATCGAATCCTACGATTGTGCATTGCTATAGGTGGTACCCGTAGCGGTCTTCGGGAATGAAGGTTCACTTCATGCAAGCGGTTTCTGACTGTTTGGTCGCTAATTAAGTTCCCTGAAGAGTGATGAAGCCTCACGGCTAACATCATGGCGGTTATTGTTGGAGCTCTTCGAGTTAAGATTTGAATGTATCGGTCTTGTCTCCGTGTGGTGCAGCGATACCGTCCTCCATGGCGTTCAGCCACGGTACCAGTGCTTCGGTAACGTGTCCAAAGTCGACTGATAACACTCTGACTTGTATTCAGAGCTAAAGCCACAGTACGTTGCCGAGAACCAGCTTCTATCATTCCCACGGCTCTGAGCATTTCTTCCCTGCTTAAATGACGTCGCCGCTCCATAATAACGTTGGTTTTAATCAGTAGTAGGGAAACAGTAGCACTAATAATGTCTTCAATGCGTTGTATGTTTTTATAGGGAAAATATTGACAGCTGATTTTCATCTTTTACTCGAATTTGATTCACAGTTCCTGATTCAAATTATGAAATGCACCAAAAAGGATCCATATAAATTTATAAAATCATAAATTACAAAGCCACATCTCAATCTCAAGAAATCCGCATAAAAATGCTTGATCCCTAGACACTTTTGATGTGTGTATATAATTTGAGTTTTGAAAAGCACATACGTTACTTACCTACATTGCACAGCATACTATCATAATAATTATGTACCTAATGTAAGTATACAACGCTACAAGGTTCTTTTGGCGGGTGACCAAAATCGGAACCAAGGCCGCCATTTTGTTTTGTCAATACAATTTCTGTGATTTTTAGGGTTCCGTACCCAAAGGGTAAAAACGGGACCCTATTACCTAAGACTCCGCTGTTCGTCTGTCTGTCTGTCTGTCACCAGGCTGTATCTTATGAACCGTGATAGCTAGACAGTTGAAATTTTCACAGATGATGTATTTCTGTTGCCGCTTTAACGACTCGCACTTGGCCGGTTTTACCAACAACGCTCCTCTGTCTCTGTTATTCAGGTGCCAAAAGATCCCTTATGCACGTCTGCGTAACATCACTTCAGAATCAATGTAATTGAAAAATATTCACAATGCTATTATAGGCCGACCGCTTAACTGAGATGTTGCCTGAGGTAGCAGTGTGGTGCGGGAGTCGTGTGGTGACGTGATGCGAGAGCTCAGTGATTCGTCAACTTGTGACAACTATGTATAACTCCTCCCGCATCGCGCAGCTACCTCAGGCAACGTCTCAGTGAAGCGGTCGGCCTATAGCAGTACACATGGGATGAGCGATGAGCCTGCACAGCGATAAAAATATCTAAAATTCTAAATAACTAATATACTATCCAGTAATCATCACTGACTGTAGGTACCGTCATTTGAGATCGCTTATTTTTGATATTAGAAAATCGTTAACATATTATGACACCCGTTTAATTTTATGAAATTGCATTGTGTGACTTAATTTTTAATAAATCTTTAGGATTGACCGGTACCGTCTGCAATTGATTAAAACGGAGCAGCACATAAAAAAACTATCGAAAAGGCATGAAATGATGTCTAAACAACATGCACAGGCTATGAGATTGCTGAAGGCAAAAGTCAGTCCTGAGCTATACAAGTCGCTGGAAGCATATATAAAGAAATAATAATCTAAGGTAAGTCAAATTATTTCTCAACGGAATGTAGGTATTTAATCTAGCCTCTTAAAATAGTCTGTTTTTTTAAACGTAGTGCTTGTTTTTGACATAAAAAGGCTTTGTTTAGCTAACAACCAAATAAAACACCACCAGTAAAACAAGCTTAAAATAATACGTTTTTCAAGACACTAGGAATATAAAAATATGCACAAATCTCTTGACTCTTGGCGATAGATTTATCAAAGTACATAGATACAACGTGGATACAATAAACGCTAATACAAACAGGCACGACACGAGCGGTGCCTTTGTGTCGCGCGCGATTCGCGTCGCTTGTCGCGCCTGTTTGTAGGAGCCCTAAAACGAAAACGCTATACCTCAAGCTACGCATACGAGTACCAACTCTTTCTTTGCAATGACAGCAAACGCTGAATCTCAAAAATGGTGTTTCTGTCTACCTACCTGCCTTCACTAAAATATTGCGAAACTTACTAGTAAAAGTGAATTAACTGCAAATGTTTATTTATAATTTTAATTATTTAAAAAATATAAAAAACCCGACTGCGGTAAAAAAATTAAGTTAAAAGAAACTGAAAAGCTAAAATTTGAACCCATTTGAATTTGAAAATATAATAATAAAAAAAGTTATTTAAAAAATAAAAAACCCGACTGCGAAACTGAAAAGCTACAAACTAGCCCATTTTAAATTAAATAAAAGTTGGAAGCAGGCGGGACCCATTTGAATTTGAAAATATAATAAAAATGGTATGGGTCCCGCCTGCTTCCAACTTTTATTTAATTTAAAATGGGCTAGTTTGTAGCTTTTCAGTTTCGCAGTCGGGTTTTTTATTTTTTAAATAACTTTTTTTATTTCCAGCTTTTTAGTTTACAAATGTGAAAGATTTCGCAAACGACTTAGTTCTTGGTACGTGTTTTTTACGATTTGTCACATCGAATTACTTTTAACCATATAAGTTATATATATTTTTGTAATCAGCTTTTAAAACCCTTTATTTTGATACCCCACTCGATAGGTTTCGAGAAAAAAAAATTTTTTTTTGAAGATTTATTGCGCCAAAAATCAGCCATTTCAATTTTTTTTAAATTTTGATATACCCAGTGTCACTCTCACAATTAAGACGAATCTAACGACACCTCTCAAGCTGAAATCGATCAAGCCGTTTAGCCTACAGAGCGTGCCAAAGAAATATACATACATAGATACATACATACATACATACATACATACATACATACATACATACATACATACATACATACATACACTCGAAAAACATAACCCTCCTTCTGACGCAGTCGGGTAAAAATGGTATGGGTCGCGCCTGCTTCCAACTTTTATTTAATTTAAAATGGGCTTGTTTTTAGCTTTTCAGTTTCTTTTAACTTAAGTTTTTTACCGCAGTCGGGTTTTTTTATTTTTTTAAATAACTTTTTTTATTTCCAGCTTTTTAGTTTACAAATGTGAAAGATTTCGCAGACGATTTAGTTCTTGGTAGATGTTTTTTACAATTTGTCACTTCGAATTGCTTTTAAGTATATATGTTGTATATATTTTTGTAATCACCTTTTCAAACCCTTTATTTTGATACCCCACTCGATAGGTTTTGAAAAAAACGTCATGTCTTTAGTGACACTCGCCAGACTAAGAGGAATCGATTAACGTGTGAATCATAAAAATCGGCCCAGGCGTTTGCTCTGTATAGTGCTTCAAAGGAACATACATACATACATAGGCTGATGAACACATTACCACTCCTTTGCGTCGCGCAGTCGGGTAAAAAGGAATGGTATCTAAAGTGATACTTTGCGACTTACCTAATTACTAAATAGATACAGAGCTCTTTTTACTGCATCGAATATTGACTTCAATACGCAAATATTTTACAAGTAAGCATGTATAGGCAACATGATTGTTTTACAAAACACAAAAAGACATCTCATGTTTTAAAGTCCAGAAAAGTTAGGAAGACGCTATAACTCAAGAATTCCTCATACAAAGATACGCGTGATAAACATAATCCTGTTTTTGCTGTCGCGCAAACATACGTTTTTTTTACAATGGTAGACAATGGCAGCGTAAAATTCAGACAAATCACCCATGTTTCAGCACATTAACTGAAGCGTCATCGCCATTTATTCGTTTGTCTTCAATTAACAACGGTTTTAAATATTAAAACAAACCCTAAAAATAATATATAATAACTTACTTAGTTAGACAAATCATCACTTGAGTTAATGCTTACTTTGACAGTCGTAGGTAGACGATTTCCATTTCCTAATTATTTTTGTACATACGGCGACACATCAAGCTATACATTTCCAGTTTTAGCTGACCTCGCATTGTGGTTTTTCGCACAATCAGAAGTCAGCTTATACTGGTTATGTATAGCATGATGTGTAGCCGTGCGTACCTTCACAAATGGGGTCCATATTGGCTCACCTAAAGTTCTTTACCCGAAATTGTTCTTCCTAATGATTTGTAATCCGAATGATCAGTCTTCCTAAAATTTTTCATCCTAAAGTTTTCATTCATACTATTTGTAGTGCTACCGGCGATGTTCATAACACTCATGTTTCCGAAAATTGTAATTAATAATATCATTAATATAAATATATTTAAACTCCTACTGTTTTAAATCATAACGCTTTTATCCCTAAACATAATTACCATAATATTAGAAGATGATATTTATAGTTTTAATTTGAGGGTATGATTATTATTTGGGGGTATGCTTTATAGTTGGTTTAATACTCAAAGGCTTTACATAACGTACTGGTGGAACCACTGTACTTCCACACCCGGCGCTTTTTGATAGTAGCTATTTTTTTTGGATAGAATAGACTCTTTTTAGTGTAAATTTGAAAACCGCAAAGTTTGCAAAATCATAGTGGCCGAGAAAAGAAATACCAAGGTTTTTTTCTATCTACAAAAATATGTGGTTAGGCGTAGTCGACGGAGCCCCGCTTCGCGGGGCCCCTATTTCTGTCTACAGGGTTTAAAGGAACCTAACACGAAGGGGATGACGGGGGCTCGTTCGCTCGCTTTGCTCGCTCACTCGAGCCCCCGTCATCCCCTTCGAACCTAACCTGTCCGAGTCGGGGTGCCCCAAGTCCCGAGCTCGCTTCGCTCGCTCTTGCATCCTAAGTTGTCATTACAAATGTGTTACTTTTGTAATTATATTATGTTGGTTACCGCTATAAATAAAATCTAAACAAAAAAAATCTATAAAAAGAAATTTAGACAACAAAGATATGACTTTGAATAATAGTGTAAAAGATGGTTATGTTGAGAAAATATAGGAAAACAAATAAAAGTATAATAGATGTTTATTGCTACAGACATTATGAAGTTGAATGCTTCGGAATTATGAACATTAGAGACAGAGTAGTTAGGAATTGTGATTGTTAGGATGAAAAATTTTAGGAAGAACATTTTCGGATTTCCAATTATCGGTGTTGAAAATTTAGGTGAACTTTGGCGCACCCTCACAAATGACTAGGTATAAGTCCAGTAAATTAATGAACAGTAGATACCACATTGTGCGAGAGGGACACACTACAGATTAGTGTTCTTCTTTTCATGACAAGCTACTTTCTAGTAGTCACAAATGAGCAAGTATCAGTGTCCTGTGGCGTAGGTACTTTCCCGCACTAGTGCGTGAGCGCTAATTACACACATCAAAAGTGTCTATGGATCGAGTACTTTTTTAAGTATCGTATTTTAACTTTTTTGGATCGTTATTGATCCTTTTTAGTTAATTTCACTGTTTGAATGAAGAATTTTCTTTCAATTTTGATTAAAAATAGAAAATCAACAGTCAATCAGGATTCCTATAAAAGTGTGTAATAGCGTTTTTATAAAACTATTACAATTTCTGCATCGGAACTGAAAAAAATTGCATCGATATGGAGCGACGACATCATTTGACACTCGAAGAGATGATGAGAGCCGTCGGAACGTTGCAAGCTGGTTCCAGGCAACGTACTGTTGCTCTTGGCACTACACAGAGCGTCATATGCCGCCTCTGGACACGCTATCGTATCGCGGGCAGCGTGGCCGAACAACATGGAGAACGATCTCGCATCACTCGCATACAGGATGTACCGGACATCCAAAATACTGCTCGACGGAATCGTACTATGACCGCCATGATGTTGGCTACGAGGCTCCACAGCTCTTCATGGGCTCGCGAACACAGAAATTGGGAGCAAGAAGACTGGCGTTGTGTTTGCTTTTCCGATGAATCTCGTTTCGGTATGAAGCCGGATACCAGACGTACCTACTCGAGTTTGGAGGATCTCTGGACATCAAGAACGTTTGAAATTTTTTACGAATAGAATAGAATACTCTTTATTATGTAGGTACACCATATTAATTACAGACATAAGTTTAGAAACTGTACAAAGGGTGACACAATGGGCGGTCTTATCGCTAAAAGCGATCTCACGAAGTTCATTCATATGGGCCGGTATTTGGATCGGTGGAAGAACCGATCTCATTTGGATCAGGGGCAACCTCAATGCTCAGATTTATGCGGAGAGAATTGTTTCAGACGTGATCTTCTCTTTGCGAAGCCGGTTGGGTGATTCGTTTCGACTAAAGTAAAAAATCAAAGTCACGTGAGTTTCGCGTGCTCCGATTGGTTTGAGCATGCTAGTAATGAGCACGTGTGTCAGTACCTTTATGCACGAAAATGCACGTCCACACACGAGAGTCGTAACACGCACTCTTGCCGATGCTCGCATCAACGTTTTGCCGTGACCCGCTCAATCGCCAGACCTCAACTCAATTGAGCACGGGAAGAAGAGCTCCAAAGAAGAGCTCTGTCGAGTATGGATGCCGTGCATCCCCCACAACAACTTTTTGGCTTGTTAGAAAGAACGTGGGCGGCCATTCCTCTAAAGTGGTTTCAATGAACTGATTTTAAACATGCCAAATCACTGTGATTGTGTGATTCGTGACAATGGCGGAAAAATGGAAACACAGATTTATTTATCAATACAATTAAAATCCTCATTTTTGCCATTTAATTGACAACATTAACTTTTTTAAGTTAAGTTCCCACAATTTGCAAAAGTTGCAATTTTTCTTCATTTTTACAAACTATAGGGACAAGTTGACGTAAACAGAATTAAAGTAAGAAGCCAGTCTGGAAGACTAGATTTGGAAAAATATATTAATTGGATAATTTTTAGGGTTCCGTACCAAAATGGTAAAACGGAACCCTTATGGTGAGACTCAGTCTGTCTGTCTGTCTGTCACAGCTGGATATCTCAAGAATTACTGATGCTATCAACTTGAAATTTGGAATAGTTTTAGATGACGTTTGCCCAACTATTTTACAAATAAGAAAGAAATAAAAATCAATCATATGAAAGAGCGCAGTTTGCACATTCTCAAACATTTTTTCTTTATTTTTTTAGGGCGCACAGTTTTCGACTTTTGATGAAAAATGTAAAAAAAAACGTTTATATAAAGATTACAGGAAAAATAAAACAATGTCTCTAAATAGCACACTTTTTCAGAAATCATCAACAAAAGTTACACTAGTTCCACTATCGGTCAAGAGACGGCGCTGACCTAAAACTGCAATATTCTACACCGCAGTGCGCAGTGTTAAAATTCTCTCGTGTTAAAATGCCTTGCCGATAAAAATTTAAAAACATATGATGGTAGGTACGGAACCCTCGGTGCGCGAGTCCGACTCGCTCTTGCCCGGTTTTTTTTATTGTTAAAAATGTACTTGATCCCTAGACACTTTTGATGTGTGTTTATAGCACGCGTGTTCAATACTCTGCATTGCGAACAATTCATAAATCGCTCAAAGATAAAACCTATGTCATTTCTGTTAATACTTATTTTAAAATCATCCGTTTTACTTTTCTCCGCAGCGTGAGGTGAGGAGAGGCGCGGTCCACCGGGCATCGGAAGGATTCATTATTCTTTGGCATTTTTATATAAATCTGAAAATATATGTAACCACCTTTGATCAACAAGAATACCACCATGTAATTAGAATTAATTAATGTGAATCTACCGTGAATTTAGAGTGTCATTATAATTAGAGAGTCGGAATAAATAAGTGAAGCAGTTCAGTTAGTGGTTTAAAGATTAGAATAGATTACGTTAGGTTTCTTACCTATCGAAATCTATAGTGCTCATGGTACGAATTTTAATTATTTCCGTGACCGTTAGGGTCGCTGTGGGTCGTTCTCAAAAAGTGGCACCGCTCGAATAAATTCATCAATTTGAGAAAATGTATCAATTATTGATTTTTTTTATAAAAATCCATTCTCTTAAAATTATGTTGAATTGTTCGAAGGGAATAAAAATTTCACATAAAATAGACAAAATACAGCTATCCAAAAAAGCTACCTTACGGGCTAAAGAGATGTCATACAGGTTCCTAATGAGTTTCATATCTTTTTTTTCAAGTTCTCTTTTCCTAGCTACCTTCTTTTTTTAATTTTTGGAATTTTACCTTTGAAAAATAAACAAATAAGTTAGAATAAAACAAACATAGAGTATAGTAAAGATTTGCTGATACTGCTTGGTCATTTTGCGCGGGGTTGGGATGTTGAGTAATTAACCGAGTTTGTGTGATGTAGTGTGCAAGCACAGGTTATGGAGAAAATCACTCCGGACACGATTTGAACATGATCAACTCGCAACTTATGTTCATTATTAATGTACCATTTAAAAAAAGTTAGATTTATACAGTACAGACTAGTATTTTAATTATTTTGAACCCATATAATAGGTATAAGGTACAGGTGGTAGGTATAGGTAAAGGTGTTATAATTGTGGTCTAAATAAATAAATAATTTAAATATGCTTTTTTTATATTTAATCAAAGTGTGACTCTAAGAGTTTGGACATGGCATGTTAGTGAGAATGTTGTTGATGTTATAATTATATTTTGCTGTAAGAATATCACTTCGGGTTTCTTAATATTATTCAGCCTCTGTGTGAAAAGCCTCTTTAAGAGTACAATATTGTGTAGACTTAAATATATTAATAATATTACATACATACGTGTCGAATTGAAAACCTCCCTTTTTTTGAAGTCGGTAAAAGTATTGACGTTGTCGCGCGCTGGATTTTCAACGCACTGCTGTCTTTTTGACGCGTTGGGATGCGCTCAGGGGCCCTAGTCAGCTATTTTTATAAATTCGTCATTCCAACACGATCCCACCACCATCCCATTGTCATTTTGCTAAAAGTTCGTAATCTGCTAAATTCATAATGGTTGATCATTGGTCGGTCAGTGGCACAGAAATTATACGATACTCGTAACGAATTAAAAGCAATGACTGCACAATGATGTTCTAATGGTAGGTCACTGATCAAAGAAACTGTCAAAATTTTAGCAAATTGCCGCCTAAGTCAGTAATTCATTTTTCATTATGTACGAGATTACCATTCTATGCCATTTCTTTCAATGGAGGTCAGTGGTTGACCATTGGAAAGTCATAATGACGCCATTATATTAGTAGATTAACAAACTTGTCAAAATCAACAATTATGAAATCAATGTTAGACCATTCTGACACTATTGTAATAGCAGACTTGAGGCCCTGTCTGTTGGATTTCTAATGCACCGAGAGTCTAAAATCCAGTACGCGATAAAATCTTGAAAAAATAACACTAGACTACCCACCTATGGCGATTGAAGATTTTTGTATGGAGCCGCCATACCTGCTGTCGCGCCATTTATATTAGTTAACTGATAAGAATTTTCGCATTGTTGGTAGGTAAGTTTTATTAAACTAAGTAAGTATAAGATTCTGTACTTGTATACGCGGTTGGTCCGCCCACTTTTGGTGAGAGAATATATTTTCGCATTGTTTAAATCATTATTAAACTAACTAAGTAATAAGATTCTGCACTTGTAAAGGTACGCGGGTTGTCTGCCCACTTTTGGAGAGAGAATATAAAAGGATTAACTGATGAGCATTTTCGCATTGTATAAAGCATTATTAAACTAAGTAGGAACCTAATAGGATTCTGCACTTGTATAGGTACGCGGGTTGTCCGCCCACTTTTGGAGAGAGAATATAAAAGATCAACTGATAAGCATTTTCGCATTGTTTAAAGTATTATTAAACTAAGTAATAAGATTCTGCACTTGTATACGTGGGTTGTCTGCCCACTTTTGGAGAGAGAATATGAAAGGATTAACTGATATGCAATTCCGCATTGTTTAAAGTATTATTAAACTTTATTAATTACTTAGTTAGTAATAAGATTCTGCACTTGTATGACGCGGGTTGTCTGCCCACTTTTGGAGAGAGAATAAAAGGGTTAACTTACATACCTACAATACGAAAATGCTTACTTGATAAGTAAGCATTTAATAAAATTCTGTTTAAACGGTTTGTCCGCCCACTTTTAGAGAGAGTCAGGGCGCGGTAGAGTGCATGATCGCGAGGAAAGTTGTGTTGAAGCTTAAGATTTTAATTGTCGAACAAGAAACCTCTGTAACATAAGTAATGTTTTGATTTAAAAGAGTGTCCATGGAGTTTCTTGGCCGTTCTTCTCCATATGGAACATACTTTGTTGTGGAATGAGTGACTAGATAAACTTTTTAACTAACGACTCTTTGATTAAAAAAACAAAATTCGAAAGTAAATAGTTTAATTGAAAATAAATGCTTGTGTGATAGAAATTCTACTACCTATCTACCTATTATCTACCATCAACGAAAGATTACGACTGAGACTAGTCGGAGACTGCTTCTCCTAGATTACCCACTTGGTTAATACCTACATGGTCCCTACCATGTGGCATGTGGTATAAGTCAAAGTCAAAGTCAAATCATTTATTTCAAATAGGCACATTAAAGGCACTTTTAAATGTAGTTTTCGTATGGAGAAGAATGGGCAAGAAACTCCACCGTAACTCTTTAAAAATGTTTTACAAGGTCTTGTATACCTACATAATATAATTATATGTGAAGTCGATGCACCTAGAATAAAATTAGGTTACCACAAAATTTAAAAAGAATTAAAAATGAACCAATGAAACAGGAAAATCAATTAAGAAGACATTTGTGCTTACTTAAATTATGTATGGTACTTTTAAGCAACTTGATTTAAGTACTAAATAAAATTAATTACAGGGCGTCCGGCGAGAATGTGTTCTTAACACCTGTCAGGGGGCCTAAAAAGGCCACTTTGGCAGAATCATAAAAGGATAATATACCTAATGGCCAGTTAACTGTTAGGTTAACCGTATCAAATCCCATTGGTGAAGCCTTTTTCAGTTATTTTTTTTTTGTCTGAGCTAAAATACCAATCAATCCAATCCAAATCCAATCCCAATCTCTTTGATTGTACCTACGTAGTGCAGCGAAAAAAAAAACGGACTGTCTTCGCCATATTATAATTCATAATGTTATCCTTTTATGATTCTCCAAAGTGGCCTTTTTACCCGACTGCGGCGAAGCCCAAAAGGAGGGTTATGTGTTTTTAGGCCCCCTGTTTTATACTAACGAATACGAGTTTTGCGAATTTGATCTTTATTAGTTACGGCCGGACTGTAGTTGTAAGTTTGTGTACTATGTATACCTTTTATTGTAAACTAGTGTAAAATAAAAGACTAGTTCATGTATATTTTGTTTTATTTACTGACCTACTACAAAAACTCATAGCATTGCAATACAAATTACAATTATAATCTTCAATATTTATCAGCTTAAAATACAATTAAATATCACCCAAAATAAATGTTATAAGATTCAAACTACCCTTTAGCGGGTGACGATAACTGCACTAACGTAACGTCGCGTCGTTGCATACAAACTGAGGTCACAGTAGTACCTATAAGTTATTTTTTTTTTTTACTTTTGTTCCTCTTTCGAATCTGAATAAACGAACATGTTTTTCTTGTAATTTGTACGCATAGTGTCATAGCCTTGGACATCCTTTATCTCAAAATTTTACTAGTAAGTATTATATAAGATTTTGAATATTGTTGTTTTTTAGAACACTTGGTTACGTCGAAAGCTTTGTTAACGTAACGTCCACTACCAAATAAAATAGCATTGATGGTCATTCAATTTTATAGTTTAGAGAAAAGCGTGGGAAATTTTATGAAAAACAAATCTTGGGTTTCCTCGTTTCCCAAGAATTTCACCAAGGGATCATACTATCAGCTCCTGGAAAGAATACGCTGAAATACAAGTCACCCTGTTTAAACCAAAAAAAAACTTGCAAGTAGGTTCCGATAGAAACTAGTTAATCTCTGTGCGTTTTGGCGCGTGGCCAAAATCGGAGCCACTGACAGTGTCAGTGATCGGAACTTACGCCGCCATCCTGTTTTGTCAATGCGGGATTTTCTTTTTATTTTTTTTTAGCTCTTCTCTAGTCGCTGGATAGATGGCGCTGAACTTGGTAAGTTACTGCAAGGAACGGAACGTCACATCATTTTTTGATTATTTCACGTGGATGTAATTTTGAGATCGTAAAACGAAAGCAAACAAAAGTTTCAGTTAACGAGCGTAGTGACGTGATGCAATGTGTTTTTTTTCCCAAGAGTTTTGGCTTTGGCACCTAGTAACGTAGTCAGTTCAACGCCATCTACAGAGTTCTTGGAAACTATGTTTTTTTTAATACTCAAAAGAAAAACCTCTCATTGAATAGACACTTGTGATAATGGCAATTTTGTAACCAATAGCGCCTCTAGTCAACGTCATTCGAGCGCCAAAACCACAAAATACAGGTAGGTAGTACAGAAGGCAATCACATGTATGTAGGTAGGTACTTCACTTTTCTTACAGACCTACGCTCGGCGGTCGCGCTAGGGTCGTCAACTTTGGCTTATGCACAAAAAACTATCGTGGTAGTGGCACTCGTATCTAGTTGTTTGATTTATTGTTGAGCTTATTCTACAATATTAAAACAAAACAATAAAGATAGTATTACAATACAAAAACTTTACAGAACAAAAACATATAAAATTTTTAATTTGTCAATTTTCACTGTCGTAAATCCCAAATAACTTCAAAACGGATTACCCTATTTACACAATTTATTTTGCCCTATCCGTTTTAGACCTAAACCTAACAAAGGACACTAAAAACGACACAATATTATTATCTACACAAACAAAAAATCATGTTTTCAACTTACGTAATAGTTGAAAACATGACGGCGTGGCGGCGTGAATTTACCTTACAAAAAAGTTACTTAGTTTATACTGATTCATAATAGGAAACTATCATATAAATCGAGCTTAGATAGCCATTTTTTTGTTGCTCCATTTTTGCACTTCACAGACGCGTGTCTCAAGCGGATGCCACTCGCGCTCCATTGAGATAGGAAAAACATGAAGACGCCGCGTTATTCTATACATACATTTGCTTATACAAATATTAGTGAAATATGATCCAAAATATGAAATATCGTTTTGTCTCGTTCTTTCTAATAAGATAATCGTATTTGATAAAAGAGACAACAATATTTTAAGTTGTTGCTCATTTTGGCAACATTTTGTCGTGACGTAGTAACAGTTGTAGGTAAGTGCCGTAGCAGCCATCTTTTGCGACAAATTTCGTGGTAGCACAGTGGTAGTTTTGCTGTCAAATGGTTGTTTACTTTTTGTAAAGTCAAAGTCAAAGCATTTATTTCAAATAGGCACTTTAACAGGCACTTTTGAACGTCAAAAATTACTAAAATAGAATTGATTGATTCTAGTCGCCCATTCCAAAAGGTAGTTTTCGTATGGAGAAGAATGGGCAAGAAACTCCACCGTTACTCTTTTAAAATGTTTTACAATATTTTGCATGTACATTAATTATATAATATATATAATTATGTGAAGACGATGCACCTAAAATAAAATTACTGTACCACAATAGGTAAAAGAATTAAAAATGAAACCATAACATATAAATTAATTATCTGATAGATACATGGTGCTCACATATTTACAAAAATGGTAAAAATAAACGATTGTCATAAAAAATAATAATAATAATTAATAGTAATAAGTCAGGGCGTGAGTTAAAATAATTACAGAATGTAAATCAATGTAAAAAAAAAGAAGAAACAAAAAAATAAATTTTACAATTAAATTAGCAACCAGTTTGATTTTGTCTTGACTCTAGATTGTCCTATGGAGCAGGACCAGCATGTTTCCAAGCGTTCTTATCTTGGATATAATCTTCTAATTTATAATACGCTTGTTTACAAAGTGTACGTTTAATGTGAGTTTTAAATTTTCTTTCATTTAATTGCAATATATCATTAGGTATTTTATTGTAACATTTAACACAGTACCCCATAAAAGATGTATGTACTTTGGCTAATCTGAAAAATGGTTGATGTATTTATTTCTAGTGTTAAAATTATGTCTATCACTTATTTTATCAAAAAGATGTAGATTTTTTCTTACATAGGTAAATAATATTTTCATAAATGAATTGGCAAGGTGTATTATTGAGATTTGCGAGAAATATACAACGATTTTACATTTTAAAACTACATGCAAATGTTGGAAAACAGCAATTATACTCAGCTTCGTTCTCGAGATCAGCATAAACACAATGTAGTAACACGTACGGTGTTGCCTTTGCGCACTAAAAGTAAAAAGCCCTATACCCAAAAGTAACAAAAAATAAGCGTTTATTTTGAACATTTTTAGGTGAGGGTAGACGATAACTTCTTTGCTCGATACCCCGTTCTATTGCCCATTCACAGTTCAGTGCTATGCCATGTTCTGTGGCTATGCCGGAGCGCACATAATTTTTAAATAATTATTATCAGTGTTGTTAAAGTTTAAAAAGTGGGGAAATGAAAATGGGGAAACGAAAAATTAAACATGATTACGATTATATCACATAAAAGTTAAAGAAATGGGAGAAGAAACTTCAGCGTGAGACAAGATCGACGTCGAATACCAGAGGTTAGTCAAGTGTCATTACTCATATTACATAAATTCGTTATAATAATAACGTGCATAATCACACCAACGTTTTAACGTTGTCATAAGTCGTTGCGGTTAACTTTTGGGGTTAACACTTCGGACTCGTATCGTAAACGTTATTTAAGTAACTTCTTTTGTTTTATATCACGTGCAAGGCTAATATTGCGATCAGTTTTAAGAACTGTTACCTTATTAGTATACGTGAAGCTATACGGATGATGCGGGCCGTCTTTGGGATTGTCACTTCACCGTCGATACTAAGCCGCACGCGGTACATATCTATGTATATACATAGATACATCGGCCACCTGCGTGCGCTTATCTTATTGTTTTAAATTAATTATCCATTAGTCCGGTTCTTTTGAATAAAAATAAAGACTGTTCTGCTTAAATAACATAAGAAACCTGCACATTACAGAGGATACACCCTCTCCTCGATGTCGATACTACGACGAAGAACCTTTTGAGGAAGTCCTGGAATCGGAACCAGAATATAATGATGAGCCATCCATGAGCGCAGAGGATCCAATTCCTTCCATCAGTGCCTTAGAACCAGTTCCATCAACTAGCGCCGCAGAACCAATTCCATCCACAGGTACTTCACAGCCACAGGTCCCTTCCTCGGAAACTGAAGACCTTATTGCAACTGACACACCTCCAAGCATCGAGCTGGACTCGAAAATTTTAGAAATATTTGGAGAGGATCCGTCGGTGGAAAAGATCCACGGCAAAGAAATTCAGACTGACCTAGCTATTCGGCTACAGCACGTGGCTACTAAGGGCTTGTCTAGCGAACTTCGTAAGGAGTTGTTAGAAAAATACTTACCACCTAGTAACTAATTGACTCAGTAAGCAAGCTAATTGACTCGCCGGAACTTAATTTAGAAATAAAAGCAGCCATATCAGAAGTTGCCTAAAAAGAGAGATAAGGGTATTGAGATGAAACAAAAGCAGTTAGGTTGTGCCATTTCATGCTTAAGTAATGTTATTACTCTTATGATTGCTAAACAGGACAAGGATACGCAATTAATACAAATGATGATGGATACTGTACGCCTTCTTTGTGACAACCAACACTCGGACTCAACACTCCGCCGGAACTTTATTTTACACAATTTAAAAAAAGGAGATTAAAGAACAATTACAAAAAACAATAATTGACAAACACCTTTTCGGATCAGATTTAGCTGAAACATTAAAAATTGCAAAGACAAATACAAAAACAGGAGCAGAATTAAAATCAACCATATCTCGGCCACCTATCAACAAAACGAAGACAGCGCCGGCGCCTCCGTCTCAATCGACGTTCCAACAACGGAATAATTTAAACTGGCGGGCTCCTCCCCCGAGTCGCAGGCAAATGGGGACTCAGAGGACGAGGGAGCCTGCACAGAGAAATCAGCCCGCGAGCACCTCGCGCGGGTCATATCGAGGTCGGCAGCAGACAACGCCCGCAGCACGGTCGAGCTACCGCAGTCGACGCTATATGTTACCGGGGTAAGCAATTATGCTGGTAGACTGGCACTTTTTTATGACACGTGGTCAGAACTAACTTCTGATCCGACTGTTCTATCATGGATTTCTGGATATAAAATACCGTTTTCAGTTCGTGTTATACAGTATACTATCCCCAGTAAAAGAATCCACTCATCATCAGAAAATCAAAATTTCAAAAAATGTATTGATGAATTGATATGCACTGGTGCTATCTCTCATTGCAACCCTTGTGAAGGGCAGTTTCTATCAAGCATATTCTTGATACCTAATCCGAACGGTAAACATAGATTCATACTTAACTTAAAAAATCTTAATCAATTTATAGAAACACAATCAATGATATTTTAGTATTGAACACAACATTTTAAGCTTGAAGATTTACGTACAGCAATTAAACTTGTATCGGAAAATAATTTTATGGGAACGGTAGATTTAAAGGACGCATATTTTTTAATAAAAATTCATGACGATTATAAAAAATACCTTAGATTCGAATTTGACAATGTTTTGTATGAATTTAATGTATTACCGTTCGGCCTAAATACGGCACCTTTTGTATTCACTAAGATAATGAAACCGGTTGTCGGGCTGCTCCGATCCTGCGGTTATGTGTCTAGTATATATTTGGATGATTTATTGCTTATTGGTAATTCTTACGACGATTGTTTAGAAAACATAGCGATAACTCGGCAACTATTGACAGTTTTAGGGTTCATTATAAATAAAGATAAATGCAACCTATCGCCTACGACATTATGTAAATACCTTGGTTACATAATTGATACTAAAAAATTTCAAATCAGTTTACCTACAGAAAAATCTAATAAAATTAAAAATAAATTACTTACTTTTCGAAAAATGTCACGATGTAAAATAAGAGATTTTGCAAGTCTAGTGGGTTTATTATGTTCTGCATGCCCTGCCGTCGAATACGGATGGCTATACACAAAAGAATTAGAAAGAACCAAATTTTTTAATTTAAGAAATGACCCTTTTAACTATGACAAGTATATGAACATACCGTCATACTTATTGTCAGATATTGATTGGTGGCTTAATGCATTAGATAACCCTTTTAGTAAAATTAAATATGATGAATACTGCTTAGAATTTTTTAGTGATGCTTCGACTACGGGGTGGGGCGCGGCGTGTGGAAAAGAGACAGCAAGTGGGGCATGGACAATTGAAGAACAATCACATCATATAAATTATCTAGAAATCGTTGCTGCCTTTTTTGGGTTAAAAGTTTTTGATGTAACAATGAAAAGTTGTCAAATACTACTTCGTATTGACAACACCACAGCAATATCCTACATAAATCGGATGGGAGGCATACAATATCCACATCTAACACGCATAACTAAAGATCTATGGGAATGGTGTCAGTCTAGAAATGTTATTGTGTATGCATCATACATTCGTTCGGCAGATAATATAATAGCCGACGCGGAATCACGTAGAATTCATCCAGATGTTGAGTGGGAATTGAGTGACTCAGTTTTTTTGCAATATAACAAACAAGTTTGGTTTTCCTGATGTAGACATTTTTGCAAGTCGTGTTAACAAAAAATGTCGTAACTATACAACATGTCCCAAAATTCAACGATAAGCCAGCACCGGAGGATAGACCTGCCCATGACTACTCGGGGAAAAAAAGAAAAAAAATATATATCTCTTTTTTTTTGAAGTTATAAAAAAAAAGAAGAAATTCTTAAAAAAGTGAGACCTTTTATGATATTTTTCACTACCATGACCACACTTTTTTAAATATTTCTGTTATTTTTTTTTATAGGCAACCTGAATAGCACTGCTATCTACCACAATTCTTAAAAAATCCAGAATACCTCTAGTTTTTTCACGTAAATTAATGAAACTTAATTTATTCCCTAAATTTTTTGAAGATTTTTACTTTTAATCAACTTTAACTCATCGTGGTGTAAAAAAAAAGTATGAACACTACTATGGCAAGTTTTTTTATAAATTGACGCAACTAATCAAGATTCCAAAATGGTATAATACTCTAGGCAAACAAGTTAAAAAAAAAAATGTTCCTATTATTTCTAAACAGGGGCCAAATGACGGTCTGGTAATAAAAAGTATTAGTTCTTGGAAAATGTTTAATATTTAAATAAATGGTCAAACAATTTCTCATGTAATTTATTAACATTATAACCAATGTTCAAATTGTTTGCCACCAGCAATAATACATGCACGACATCGCCTTAAAAATGACCGTTTTATTTGTCTTGCATATCTTCTGCGATTAATATGATCCGCAGCCTGACTGATATTTCGACGAAGCTCGTCCAATGACGCAATGGGTTTTGAGTAGACCCTGTCTTTAAGACAACCCCAATAGAAGAAGTCCAGGGGGTTCAAATCGGGTGAACGAGGTGGCCATAAGATAGGACCAAGTCGCCCGATCCAACGCCCTGGATACTCTTGATTTAAATATTCTCGCACAGGGCGGGCATAGTGTGCTGGGCAACCATCATTTTGGAGCCACATGTTTTGGAGATCATTTAAGGGCACGTCGTCTAGCAATTCTTGCAAGTCATTTTGTAAAAAGTTTAAATAACTATTGCCATCTAAGTTTCCTTGTAACTCAAAGGGCCCAATTACTTTTCCATTTAATATGCCGGTCCATAAGTTAACCTTGAATTGATATTGGGATCTGTCTTGTCTCATCAAGTGCGGATTTTCATTGCTCCAACTATGTAGGTTGTGTAGATTTAAATATCCATCTTTCTTGCATGTTGTTTCATCCGACCATAGAATTTTGTCCAGGAATTGGGGATCTTCCCTGTGCCTTTGCAGCATCACACGGCAAAATGTGACTCTTAATGGATAGTCCCGCGGTAACAACGTCTGCACACGCCTGTAATGATATGGGTGAAGCTTGTGACGTTGTAAAATTCGATGTGCAGAACTTTTCGGGATTCCTGTAGCTTCTTCTATGGCGCGTACCGAAGTAGTCGAATCATTTTCTATCTCATTGAGAACTTCTTCATCACGATCCGAACTAGGTCTTCCAGCGTTTCTCCTACTGGATGGCATACGACCCTCCGAAAACGCTTGATGCACATTAATAAACACTCGATAATCAGGATATCTTTGAGCATTTGGGTACCTTTCTCGATACAGTCTGCTAGCAGCGTTAGCATTGCATCGGGTTTCTCCATAGATGAGGTGCATATTTGCGTATTCCTGTGGTGTGTATGGTTGCGGCATGTTGATCGTTAAACAGTCCAAAATGCGCCAGAACTCCAAATCACAAAACTCACAATCGTAGTCACAAAACACACAATCGTAGTCCAAGATAATGCCAGGTCAGTTCAGTTTGCAGATCGATTCCAGTCCAAAAAGCCAAGCCAAAAGTCGTTAGTACGTACGAGAGCCACGTCAGTTGAATACGGAACGGTGCGCAGTAAACAAAGGAGCAGAGCGTACTGAACTGACTTGCTCTGAGAATAATAACAGCTTCTCTACCTGCCCTGTTGTTGTCTCTTTTTAACGTAAATATCTCTGTCTATCTATCTCTCTCTAACTTCTAAGGTATGTATGCCCCATTCAAATTCCTAGAAATTGTAACAAGAACCCACTACCTGCCCTGTTGTTGTCTCTTTTTAACGTAAATATCTCTATCTATCTATCTCTCTCTAACTTCTAAGGTATGTATGCCCCACTCAAATTCCTAGAAATTGTAACAAGAACCCATTTTGGGCACGCAGTGAAAGTGATTACTGTCAACTATAATTTAAGGAATTTGGTTCTTGTTTTGAACTAGTATGGATATAATTTTTTTGTGGTTGATTTTCCTAGAGTATTATACCATTTTGGAATCTTGATTAGTTGCGTCAATTTATAAAAAAACTTGCCATAGTAGTGTTCATACTTTTTTTTTACACCACGATGAGTTAAAGTTGATTAAAAGTAAAAATCTTCAAAAAATTTAGGGAATAAATTAAGTTTCATTAATTTACGTGAAAAAACTAGAGGTATTCTGGATTTTTTAAGAATTGTGGTAGATAGCAGTGCTATTCAGGTTGCCTATAAAAAAAAATAACAGAAATATTTAAAAAAGTGTGGTCATGGTAGTGAAAAATATCATAAAAGGTCTCACTTTTTTAAGAATTTCTTCTTTTTTTTTATAACTTCAAAAAAAAAGAGATATATATTTTTTTTCTTTTTTTCCCCGAGTAGTCATGGGCAGGTCTATCCTCCGGTGCTGGCTTATCGTTGAATTTTGGGACATGTTGTATATCCTGGTTCAGAGATCCTGACGCTATGGCCATAAATGCATTTACCTTATCATGGTCCCAAATGTACTTTTACGCATTCCCTCCTTTTTCGATGATCCTAAAAACGCTACGAAAAATAGTTAAAGACAAAGCTACTGGCATTGTAGTGGTCCCTTTATGGCCCACCCAACCTTGGTACCCTCTGTTCAGGAAACTTCTTGTATCATCTGTTCTGTATTTTGATCCAAATAATCAAACAATCTTATCACCTTCCAGCAACAACAATGCACACCCTCGGTTTACCCTGGCTGCCGGTCTCTTGTCCGGGACTCGTTGCTGAGAAGAAATGTTCCATCACCTGCAATTGGCATAATAACTTAACCTCCGCTTGTTGGCTTCCCTCTCCGATACATCGATAAAACAATATGATACCTGTCTCAAGAAATGGTATAATTTTTGTATATCTAAGAATATCGACATTTTCGGGGCATCAATCAATGATGCGATTCTATTTCTGACAACATTGTTTGATTCTGGTGCTCAATATGGGACCTTAAACAGTTGTCGATCGGCTATGTCCGTTTCAACCGCGCGGCCACCTCTTAATATTTGATGAAACTTTGCCAGGAATTAGTGCTAATTTGTTACTTTACACACCTCTTTTCGTGAATTTGTTACAAAAAAAACTAAGACGCTATGACAAAGAATAGTTGGCCGCTAGAACCGCCACTTGCCGTAGTCATCGCTCGTGATTACACAGAAACTATATAATGCAGATACACGAATGATGCATCAAAAGAAAGGTCTTAATTTGTTCAATTTGTTACAAAAATAAAAAAACTTCAAAACGTAAATAAACAAAAAGTTATGCAATATTTAGTTTTCAGGTTACGAGTAGGTAAGTATATCACCTTATGTATCAAATTAATACAGGCTAATGTGTATGGACAATTAGTTACTAATTTGTTACAGCGAATAAACAGAAAAAAATACTAGAAAGTAGGTTCAATAATTTGTTAGAGTTGATTTTAGTTGGCCGCTCGGACGGCAATATGCCTAAAATACAATGGCGTTTATCTCGTTATTAAAAGTAGGTTTAAGCTTAGTTAGAGTACTAATTGACGGGTAACGTATCGTAGTTTGAATAAATATGGCGAATATAACTGCAGCATTCATATTTTAGAAGATATTTACAAAAAACAGTAACTATGTATCCGTATGAGAGTTGGGTGACCATGAATTTTTACAATGAAGTGTGACTGAATAGTGATTATTGGAATGTTCGATATTCATATCTTATTTTTTTAGGGCGAGCGCTTATACAGGGTTAGTTTTCAAAGACCAGCCTAAGGGTGTGCTACACACCATCAAACTGAACAACTTTCTCCACGGGACCCATATTTTAATCGCGAAAAATGTATCAACTGTCCCATAGAAAACTTCAATACCTACTAGACCTAAACGTATGGGACGGCTGAATTTTTATTCGCGATTACGATGTTGGTCCCATGGAGAAAATTGTTCAGTAAGATGGTCTGTACCACACTCTTAAATTTGGCTGGTCTTTGAAAAGTAACCCTGTATAAATACATTTTAAGTTAAAGCATCCTGTGGCATACTTTATAAAAGTCACAAACGGATTTAAAATTTCTTTATTCAAAATAACACAAAGGCAAAAAACTCAAGTAATAAAAGTCAACAAGATAAATATAAAATCTTTATAAACTAGCATAATATTTATAAATTAACTGACACGATATATGTATGACACAGAATGTAGACATATTTTCTTAGAGGTAGTTATTTCAATTTTAAAATAATTGTCGTTTTAACAAAAATAAGTAAGTACTTATTGTTATTTAAAAAAATTGTGAAAAAAAAAATGTGACGCATTTGAAAGGTGAACTTAAATTAGGCGAGATCATAACATTTGATTTAATCGGAGCTGCAGACTTAGTTTTACTCACTGAACTGCCGATTACTATTAACATTAAGGATAATTATTATTTCTTAGTTGGTACTATAGAATTTATACCAGGCACAAAAATAGGCCACTATAAATGTAATTTTTTAAATAACAATACATATTTTTGTTACGACGACAATTCTTTTAAAATTGAAATAATAAGTACCTCTAAGAAAATATATCTACATTCTGTGTCATATATTCGTGTCAGTTAATTTATAAATACATGTTAGTTTATAAAGATTTTATATTTATCTTGTTGACTTTTATTACTTGATTTTTTTGCCTTTGTGTTGATTTTGAATAAAGAATTTTTAGTCGATTTGTGAGTTTTACTTTTATAAAGTAGGTATGCTACAGGATGCCTTAACTTAAAATGTCATTGTATTTATATAAGCACTCGCCCTAAAAAATATGATATGAATATCGAACATTCCAATAATCACTATTCAGTCTCACTTCATTGTGAAAATTCATGGTCACCCTACTCTCATACGGTTTCGTACTACTGTTTTTCGTAAATATCTTCTAAAATATGAATGCTGCAGTTATATTCGCCATATCTATCCAAACTAGGTCACGTTACCCGTCGATTAGTCCATTAAGTAAGCTTAACCCTACTTTTAATAACGAGATAAACGCCATTGTATTTTAGGCATATTGCCGTCCGAGCGGCCAACTAAAATCGTCTCTAACAAATTATTGAACCTACATTCTAGTATTTTTTTCTGTTTATTCGCTGTAACAAATTAGTAACTAATTGTCCATACACATTAGCCTCTATTAATTTGATATATAAGGTGATATACCTACCTACTCGTAACCTGAAAACTAAATATTGCATAACTTTTTGTTTATTTACGTATTGACGTTTTTTATTTTTGTAACAAATTGAACAAATTAAGACCTTTCTTTTGATGCATCATTCGTCTATCTGCATTATATAGTTTATGTGTAATCACGAGCGATGACTACGGCAAGTGGCGGTTCTAGCGGCCAACTATCTTTTGTCATAGCGTCTTAGTTTTTTTTGTAACAAATTCACGAAAAGAGGTGTGTAAAGTAACAAATTAGCACTAATTCCTGGCAAAGTTTCATCAAATATTAAGAGGTGGCCGCGCGGTTGAAACGGACATGATCGGCTTTGGCCTTAATTCTAATTGAAAAAGTTGGCGATAGTGAAGTTGTAAAACGCTTCTTTAAAGGTATCTTTAGACTTCGACCACCCTTACCCAAGTATAACACAACTTGGGATACGTCTAAAGTCCTAAACATCTTGTCCTCTTGGTATCCTAACGATAACTTGGGTTTAGATAAACTTTCACGTAAATTAGTAACTTTATTGTCCTTGGTTACTGCACATCGCATGCAAACTTTAACAAAAATTTATACAAATAACATCCAAATTCATGCTGATAAGATTACTATTAAGATACCTGATATTATAAAAACATCAAGGATAGGAACCGTGCAACCAAATCTTATTCTACCATTTTTTCGCGAAAAACCTGAAATCTGTCCAGTTCACTTCGTGGTAATGTAAATAGCTTATCGGTGTAAGAAAACCGCATAGATTAGTTTCGGCACAAACATTGAGTCGGTGGGTTAAGACTACCTACACTCGGAGAGTGTGGTATAGATATATCTAATTTTACAGCTCACAGCACGCGACATGCTGCCAAATCTAAAGCCCATAAATTAGGAATTAAGTAACTTAGAAACTATTAGAAAAACCGCGGGATGGAGCGGTTCGTCTCAGGTTTTTATGAAATTCTATAATAGAAATGTACTTGCAGAAGATGATTTATTTGCAAGATCAATATTAAACAATTGTAATAACAGTTAAGTAAATATTATTAAGTTTCATGATAATTAGAGTACTTATTTATGTTACTGATCACTTTAGCCGAAAGACGCTGGACATAGGCTTTTATGTTAGTCAAGTTCATTTCAACTGGCTTACTAAAAATTTATTGTAAGCAAAAGTATTAATTTGAAGAATCATTGTCTTAACCGAATGTAATGTGTTTATTTTAAATTATCATCATTTTGTGATTTAAACTTATACCTACCTAATTATTAAAATTGGTTGCCTTGTTGCACAAAAGAGTTTCATTGATATTTCAGTAGCTCTCAAATTCTACATTGTGTTTATGCTAATCTCGAGGACGAAGCTGAGTATAATTTATGATTAAACGAACTTACCTGTACGTGAAGTTCGATCATAATTATACGATGGCTTCGTCCGAAGAGATTAGCAACCCACCCTCTTATTTATTTTTTCCCCAAAAAGAAATACCCCTTGGCATTCCCTGAAATATCAAAGACAGGAATTGAGGATCTAGGCTCTGAACTAAATGAGCAATAGAACGGGGTATCGAGCAAAGGAGTTATCGTCTACCCTCACCTAAAAATGTTCAAAATAAACGATTATTTTTTTTTAGTTTTGGGTATAGGGCTTTTTACTTTCAGTGCGCAAAGGCAACACCGTACGTGTTACTACATTGTGTTTATGCTAATCTCTTCGGACGAAGCCATCGTATAATTATGATCGAACTTCACGTACAGGTAAGTTCGTTTAATCATAAATTCATCATGCCTGTGTGTTGTATTGTGAAGTGTGGTGCAAGAAAGAATGAAAATCAACCTCTAATGTCTTTGCACAGGTTAATAGCCGGTTTTCATGCAATAATACATTTAACATTCGATGATACAGTTGTAACGCGATCATGAATTTATGGCTAAATTATTGATATTTGGGTTAATTTCCGTATAATAGACCTTTTTAGTATATTTTGTTAATTCATTAGTTTGTTTACAATAATATGTCAAATGGAATAGGGTTGTACCGTTGCGGTAATAGTTCATCCGCTGAAACGTCATCGGTATATTCTGCGATTTGAACATAAATAATCCTGTGTCTTATTCGGTCCGACTGACCTTACCAGGTCCGGCCTCTGGTTCACAGCACCGAAATTAAAATATTTCTTTCACATAAAATTACCATGGCCACTTAGGAAACGTCAGAAGCTAAGTGCACGGTTCCAATTGGTTGTTTCCTATGGGGAAGAACTGGCGAGAAACTCCACAGTTACTCCTTTAAAAATAATTGGCTTTTACAATGTTTTCCAATTTGTTAAGTACTTACCTGGTACTGATTTTAAATTAATAACTCGTTTTTTATTATGGACTATCCGTTTCATCCTTCTCGCCACTGCAGATTTATTACCGAAAAAACTCAGTGAAAGGTGAAGTGACGGTAGCACAGAGTAAATAAGAAATTTATTTTGTTTTTACATTTGGTACTTACGCTATCAGATGCATTTATAAGTATTAAATTGCCATTTGTCTTCACAACTGGTTTGTCTTATGCTTATCTCTAATATTTTTCTCTGAAAATTCTAACTTTAATAAAAGATTTTCTTTTTTGACTTGTATGTACTACCTATCGATAAATAGTTCAGTAATTAATCATGAGCCTATCGTTTTACGCATCACAAAAGATTAGAAATAAAGTATTTGCGCACACTTTATTTTTATGCAAAACTATAAAGTATATTTACCAAAAATAAAGTAGGATACGTTATTATTTATAAAGTATGGTTGGCAACCGTAATTACAACGGACTTTAATTTAGTAAGTTATTATGATCCAAACGTGATAACTAGTAAGACTCATATTTAGTATCGATACTCGATAATAGTAACACCTATGTTCCTGGATTGACACAACCCTAGCAGCGGCAGCCATTTTATGCGACAAAACGAGTTGTAGGTATGCACCCTTTTTTTGTAGGTATTTCCAGTCCATACATATGACAATGTCGCGCTCGCACTACTCCCAAGTCCCAACCCGTCCGAGATAACGTGTCCGTGAGCAGTGTCTATGTGTGCGTTGCTCGAGCGCACTTTGTATGTAGATTGACTTCTGTACTGTGTATTTTGTGCCAAAACATCCTTAGACTCTGGCCACCGAAAGCTGTCCAAAAAAAAAAGACGGCTATTAAAAAACATCATAGAGCTGTTAACTGTTGAAGTTAACACAAAAAAAACTGGCCAAGTGCGAGTTGGACTCGCACACGAAGGGTTCCGTACCACAAGGCAAAAACGCCGACAAAAACATGTTTGTTGTATGGGAGCCCCCCTTAAATATTTATTTTATTTTAATTTTATTATTTATTATTAAAGTTAAAATACAACTGAGTATTTTGTGAATACTTCAAGTGCCTACCTGTTGCCATTTTTGATACCGAGCAAAAAAGGCCAAAAAATCGCGTTTGTTGTATGGGAGCCCCCCTTAAATATTTATTTTATTTTGTTTTTAGTTTTTTTTTGTTATAGCGGCAACAGAAATACATACTTTGTGAAAATTTCAACAGTCTAGCTATCGCGGTTCTTGAGATACAGCCTGGTGACAGACAGACAGACAGCGAAGTCTTAGTAATAGGGTTCCGTTTTTACCGGGTACCGGGTTTACCTTTGGGTACGGAACCCTAAAAACTGATAAAACTGATTATTAAGCTGATGTTTCAAGTGACTACACTAACTGCGGTCGATGACCCCATAAAAAATGTCTTCAAATTATTTTTTTTGTTTGTTTTATCTTGTTTAGATATCGATACCCATCACGTCTGCAGAGTTTCCCTAGCTAATTTAATTTGACCCTGTATAATAAAGTAACTAATAGCTAATGACCACCATGCGTAGCCATGCCTTTTTAACGGACTTCAAAAAAGGAGGAGCCGGTTCTCAATTCAGATGTTTATACTTGATTTTTTTTTTTTCTTCTCAGTGTTGGGATTTGTTTTTTCATACCATAATATTCGTTTTTTTTTATTTCTTAGAGCCGAAATATAAAAATGGACTGGGGAACGGGGAATGCGAACCACAGAAAACATTAAAGAAACTGTCAATTTTGACAGTCCTAAAATTTTTCCATGCTAAACTGACCTGTATTCACTGACCTTTAATAAACAAGTACAGTCAACAGCAAAAGTAGATGATCAAAATCAGAAATTCAATACTAATGAACGGAGTTCGCGTCAGAACTGTGTGGCGCCGAAGTGATTCAAACCACTCAACGCCACATCAACATCTCACAGAAATCACTTCGACGCCACACAATTCTGACGCGAACTCCGTTCATTAGGATTGAATTTCTGATTTTGATCATCTACTTTTGCTGTTGACTGTACGCTGGAATAAGGAAAATCATCATCATAATCAGCCTATAATGTTCCCACTGCTGGGACACAGGCCTCCTCTCTGTGAGAGGGAGTGGGGCGTAATCCACCACGCGGGTCCAGTGCGGATTGGCAGATGTCACATGTCTTCGAATTTTTGGTTCTAGGACATGCCGGATTCCTCACGATGTTTTCCTTCACTGTTTCGAGAGAAGTGGTGATGAAATAATTTACACAAAGTAAAGCGCCTGTGTGGGTTCGAACCTGCGACCTACAACTCGTAAGTCGCGGCCGTTACCACTTGGCCACCACTGCTCTCATAATAAGTATAAGGAAAATATACTATACGAAATGACAGTTGTGGGAAGTTTTATCTCAGGGGTGTTGTTGTAAATTATTGGAACGTATCAGTAAAAGTAGGTATATAATGGTAAAACACAGCAGGGCACAAACAGTAAATTTCGATAAAATACGAGTATATATAAACAATCGGAAGGAACTATTATAATTTATTTGAGAGGCTCGCGAGCGCGAGCGTGGCGTACAGACTCGCGTTCCTTCGTCTACAGTACTATCGGTTAGCGCGGGAACGCCGGCGAAGGTGTATGCTCACCCGTTGCCACGCATAAGGGCACATACACACACATTCTATAAAGGCCGTGTTACATCCTCCCCCTCTGACCTAGACATGCGCCCGCGCGTCTGGGTCAGGACAAGAAAACGCTTACGTCTTCCGCGCCTATGCATCTCATTGACTGGGGCTGGTAGTACGTCGCCTACGAATGGGGTCTGAGAGATGTGGTACCTCCCTAACATTTCGCCGCTACTAACCTTCTTTAAAACTTGCGTGGTTGAGCTCGCGGCTTCCTTAACACTGTAAGGTCTATACAACACTCCATCAGACATAATGAAACCACGGCCGGACCAATCCCTCCCCCTAAACGGTTCGTCGGTTGCCTTGAGTTTCTCGACGATTTTACGCACGTCGGGGTCCTTGAGTCGGTTCCCACGAACATCCTTGGGGCCCTCCCCCTGCATCAGTACTGCTCCGAAGCAATCCGCTGCTGTCGGTCCTCAACGATTGGTCGGCTTGACGCAGTCTCGGAGCAGAGACTAACTTTGCCTTAGTACCTACATCATCACTCGGCACAAGGTTTATTGCTTCTATACCTTCATCTGCTCTATCTGGCCGCCGGTAGGTAAATGAAACTTGGTGATAAACGGATGCCAGCGCTCTGGCTCATCGTTAAAACACCAGCTGCTCTGTGGTAAGTCCAACAGGATACTAGCTCTTATAATAAAGTCTCTACCTAGCAATGTCCGAGTTTTCGCATCCGGCAAAACTATAAACGTGGTAGTGGTAGGTATAACATGGTTTTCCAATATAATGTCAGTATCACACTCAAGTACAGTGCCTACTTGTTGTGATCCGTCGCCTAGCCCTATAGTACGTAAACTCTTCCTAAAAACAACGCCGGCTTTTCTAAGTAAATCGTTTAGCATGGGGCCCGCAATAGAATGTGTGGCCCCCGTGTCCAAGATGGTAACCCCCTTACGGTTAATGACCTTGATTTCAACTAGCGGCAGCGGATCGTTACTACCGCCTATCTGAGCGCTACAAAAATCCGATTTACTTGTAGTAAACGCGTCTTTGCAAATACCACACTTTGAGCGTACTACTCCCAGCTGACCACATCCGTAGCAACGTAACTCTGTACTATCGCTCGACTTATGAGAAAGATCGATGACCTTTCTTTCCAACTTATTTCCTTTATTACGGCATTCTTCTACTGTATGACCGAAAAACTTACAATAGGTACACTTCGGTCTAACTCGCCTTTGCCCGTCACTTACGCTATCATTATTTTCCGCGTTTGACGTGTGCGAGTCGGACAACCTTTTAACATCAATTTGTTTACTACTCGTAATCGTAGGGTTAATATCTGTGCTCGAACGGTCCTGCGCGGCAACGGGAGGGTTATTGTTTACATTAGAAGAAGCACTCACCTCCGCCAACGACTCCTCGACTAACATGGCCTTCGCTATTAGCTGATCCAGCTCGTGCACCGTGTCGCGAGTCACTCGTTTTCTTATCCTACGATCTAACAATCCGTAAACTATATCTAACATCATCACTTCCGGCACATCATACGGTAACTTCTTTATTAAAGCTCGTACTTTGCTAATAAACACGTCGGCCCGTTCACTATTTAGTTCGGTACCGAAAATCTCACGTAAGATTTTATATCCGGGTCGCGGCACTCCGTACATCCCTCGAAGACGTTGCATAGGCAGCCCCCGCAGCGCGTGCTCATCGCTAATGTTGGTGCAGTCGCGGTATACCTCGATAGCGTCGATGAATGCCTCGAGCTCTTCCGCGTTCTTCGATGACCCGTCAAAACGCGCCGTACACTTTGCGAAGTTGCCCGACCACCGCGCGGTATCACGCGTATCGGGTATCCGTGGTGATGATGTGCACGGTTCATCCTTGTTCGCTAGTATGCTCTCAATGAGAATGCGATTTGCTTCCGCTTGGTTTCTTTTTATATTGGACACAAGGGTCTGAAGCATCTCCTCAGACATGGCGATGTTCGGAGACAATGATGATGATGCGACCACCGTCCTATTTTGCTCCGCGTCCGTGTCGGATTCCGACCCACCATCTCTTTCGATACGTTTTTTTGTTGGCTTCGGCGCCGGCGGTATGGTAACAGGGCACTACCTCTGCTGTTACTCGCTCGAACAACACGGGTGATGGTTTTATGGGTGGTAATATGTAACGAAGAACGTATTCGTTACTAATCCCGTTGCACGAAATGAAAACGTTTAAGTATGTACTTTTCTTGTTCGCGCCAAAAACATCGCGCGGTAAACAATATCGCGCGCGCGCCTGTTAATATTTTTGGCGGTAAGTAGGTACAATTTTTGTCGGGAAAAGTGGACTCGCCCGAAGTTTTGCCGATTGTTTTTGCACTGTTTGTGGAGGTATTTACAGAAAGCACTATCGGAAAGGGTTCACAGTATGTGTAAGCACGATAGGATTTAGAGTAAAGACAGACTCCCGTTCCTTCGTCCACTATCGGTAATTCGGTAAGCGCGGGAGCGCGGGCGAAGGTGTATTTTCACACACATTCTATAAAGGCCGTGTTACACAGTTGTTTTTTGTGCCGATTCAAAGCGCGCCCCCCCCCCCCCCCGCTTGAAGTGCTTAGAATTCAAATAATAAAGTTGTGAATGTTCCATGTCGATAATGTGTCGATAATTTTCTTCAGACACTGAGTAATTTACGTCTTTCAAATAGAAAATTAATGTCGCCAGAAATTTCTGCAATTTGTTTAGCTGAAACAAATTAGAAAATAGTTACTAGATTCTAATTTCAAAAGATAAATGTAATATGTAATGTTTACTTGTTTCCGAAGTAAACACCTAGCATCGAAATACCTAAAACTTGCTGTCTAAAATGTATGTATACTTTAGCATTTTTACTTTTATTAAATACTTAATTTTAGATTTCCCACCGACTAAGCAGTTATGGCTCAACCATAGCAGTTTAAGGCCAAATTTTAGGTAAGCCTATCCTCATATTTAAGGTTCACTGGTCTGTCCGTCATGCGCTATAACTTTACTAGGACACTATCCACTATAATCACTACCTATACATATAGTTTATAGCTTGCGATCTGACCCCGCCCTAATGAATGTTCAGTTAACCTTTGCAGCAATTATTCTATTACATAAAAATGAAGCATAAAAATAACTGGGAGTAATTCGATTTTTTTCTCTTAAGTAATAAATTACTCTTAGTGGTTATAACGATCGATAAAGTGCATAAAAGTATTTTTTATCGAATGAGTTACAAAAAACATTGTGTGGCAGAAAAAGCTGTCACTCTAAAATCTCCAAATACGATTATTGACTTACTACTAGTACTAAGTTTCTTTAACACATCTTCCATTACAGGATAGAACACAGATAGATTCTGGTAACTTGGAGGTCTGTAGGTACACGCATACTTTATTATATCATGCTTATCAAGCTCAACGCAGGACAATTCAACAGACAGCCCGATTATGTCTTTACGTTCTTTCGATTAAGTAATATTAATGACCCGCCATGTATCGGTACGTTTTCGGCTGAAATGGCTAACTACAAAATAATTTTCATAATTAATTGACGTTACTTGATGATCTTTCAACCAATGCTCTGTTAAACAAATGATATCAAACTTGGTGTTTTCTAAAAACAATTCTATTTCCAGTAATTTGAAAGCGCAACCTTGGATATTTCAAAATAACATTATATTTTATATCATTGGCGAGCCCAAATAATTGTACGTGATAAAAAATTCCGTACTTTGTCACCAGTTACATAAAGCGAGTAATTTTTGGTAGCAGCGTATACTCTAATATAAATGTATTTAGTTATAATTTGTTTTAAAAGAATTTGAAAATGACTTGTTAAATTATCCGACTGTAAAGTTTCCTAATGGTCCTCTAAATGTGGAAAAAACTTCTGGCAGTGTTTACAATATCTCGTAGTACTTTTGTAGTTAATACTGCTGGGAAATTCCGCTCGATTGGAGGTTTACCATTATTATTTTTACAAGATTGGCGGAATAATGACTCTACCAATAAAAAAATGTGTACCACACTTGTACAGTTAAAGCTCCTGTTTAATAAATCCTCCTTTAATAAATCCTCCTGATTAATAAATCTAGAATACGACCATTGTTATGCCTCATATTATTGAATTGAGACGCGTTGAGTAAAGAAATAAAGTTGCTCATATGTTCATTAACTGTTGAAGGGTTGCTGTAAGAGCATTGCAAAGCCGAGACACTACCGTGTTTATTGGGTAACCAGCTAATATCTGGTAAGTTATAATCTCCAAAAAGATAAAATATTTTTGTGTTTAGGTTGCACAGAGTACTTTGTATAAGATTAAAGTGGTCCTGGTAAATGTCCTCAGAAGATTTGGGGGGAATATACACTGCGCTAATAACGCAGTTTCCATCAGTTTTGTTGCCTGGTAATTGTATGAGAATGTGCTCAATGTAAGGGCTGACTGGTTGTGCCAGGGACACGAGAGTAGATGCAAAACTTTTAAGTACTGCCACCAAAACCCCTCCACCCTCCTTCTTGTTGGTGGCTGCGCGGTTACGGTAGCCTCGATAGACGTTGTAGCGGTTATCCACAAACTCACCGTCCGAAATATGTGGAGTAAGCCATGTTTCCGTCAGAATTATAATATCATAGCAATTCGATAAAATATTCATATATAATATATTAAGTTTAGTGCGTACGCCCCTACAATTCTGATAATAAACATTTAAATTATCCACAGTTGAAGAGTTGAGACTTTAAAGAGTTGAAATTAATAATTTTATAGAGCGTCATTAATCATTATCCACATAATTGATATATGGCTGAAGTCTAGGCTATATATTGGGCATAAATATAATATGACAAGATGCAGAGGCAGCTCTGACTGAGTGATACTTTTAACGTAATTACATGCAATAGTGTACCAGCTAATAGCAAAACTTGTTGAATAGAATATAATAGTACATTATGATACAAGTGTGCTATGTTGATCATTATGCTCGAGGCGGTATTATTCGCGCGAGCCGCAGGCGAGTGCGATAAGAAAGCCGAGAGTCTAATGATCGATGCACACGCGTTTCATACGACGTTTTTCAACACACTTGCGAGGAAAAAAACAGACTTGTATTGTTAAATATTAACTTGTTTGGAAAATGGCGCGCTAGTTTTGTTTTTCCGCGCGCCGTGCTAGGCAGCACTAGCGATGCGCGCGCAGGTGTAAATAAAAGCACCGACTCTCATTTTAAATACATTGGCACTGACAAAACCGATCCGCCCCGATCACACGAACCTGTTTGAGAATGAATTATGCTACACATCAAAACTTAAATTTAAATGAATGTGCGTTAATTAGGAGTGTTGGATAAACACCTCATAATATGTTCATATTTAGCGCACAAGTTTACTATTATTAATTTTCTTTGTATAAATAATTTCAAGTCATACGATACTCGCCATTTTGATGACAGTGGTGGTCGAGGCTAAAAAACATAAAAATTGGAGATTTCGAACAGCCTAACTTCACCACAGGGGCTGTGAATAATACATCATTTAATTATTTGACGAATTTATCCATAGTTTAAGGTAAATAAGTACTTAGTGGTAATGAAGTTTTTGGATATCTAATGTCGAAGTTTCGCGCCAATCGTGCGTGTTTACATTTTTACTTTTCACAAATTTCACACACACAGTTAAATGTAAGATTTAAAATGTGACAAATATTATTGAAAATATTGTGAACAACACGAAAATGCCCAGGTCTTAACGTAATATTCAAGCACAGGTCCAATAACACGTATTAATCATTACCACTAGGTACTCAATTTGTGTTCAAAATCGCCGACCATTATTGTTTTTTTTTTATTGCAATGATGTACGAAAGCGATTATTCCAAACGATTTTTTTTTAATTTCGATTGATAATATGACGAATGTAATCGATACTTGGAAATTAAATAAAATTAAGTATTTTAAGCAGTAAATACAACATTGTTTATAATAATGATTTATGCTTTTCTATTGTCATTTCAATCGTTTGAGTCAATAACAGCCAGGCCATAGGTTTGAATTTCGCGCCGAAATGTTTCTATATTTGAATTTATTCGGAATGCGCTCGCTGTTAAGAATTATTTTAATTTATTGAACAACTATTATTTATTGTGGATTTTATTTTTGATAATTTCTAATAGTTTCCTACAGAATTCCCAGTATATATTTATTAGGTAGGCTTAGTAAAATTTTGTTTGAGAATGATGATAAATTAATTCCATAAATTGGGTATTCTGCAAACACTTTCAATACTTTTTGTTAGTTATAAGAGTTGTTACTCAGTTTCTAATATTTTTTTTTTTCATTTATCGCGAATATCGATTAGGCTGTATGCAAGTTTTGAATTGAAATAAGAAAATTGGGTGGACGGTCAACACCTTCTTATATATATCTATGGTCAGCACTAAAAAGTGTCACGTCGCAGCACAATTTTTAGTAATTTTTATCAAGATTTGATCGTTTTTAGTAGTTTGGTAGTTTTTTTGTATGAAAAATGGTAAAAGTAAGAATTCAGACAGAATGACAATATCTTTATTTTTTCCTTTTGCATGTTTTCAGCTAGAGATTAGGTTGTTCATGCATATTTTCACTGAATTGAATTTGTCTAATTTTCGGAGAGGTGTGTAGTAATACCAATTTTATACAACTTTCGCAGTAGACATGCATATTTTCACTGAATTGAATTTGTCTAATTTTCGGAGAGGTGTGTAGTAATACCAATTTTATACAACTTTCGCAGTAGACTAACGCAGTTTAACCGACCTCAAGATATAAATAAATTATAGATTTTTTGTAAACGATATCATCGCAAAGACCATAAAATACACACACACAGAACTCTATTTCATCATAATAATTAATTTCATCCAAAATATTTTCAAACTCCGTGTTTCGCGGTACTAATCACGACCTCAAGTCACGGAACGCCTACACTCAGTTTTTAGCATCTTAATTAAAAATTTCTTAAGTTTTTTGTAATTTGCAGGTCAGTATCAGGTTGTATCTTGATCAAATATCATTCGCGACTATAATATATATGTATTTACATAATTGCGGACAAACGCCCTGACACGATAATTAATGAAAATATAGTTAATGGAGGACATGCATAGTAAAATTATTACATTTAACTGTAAAGGCCTTAAGCGGTCGATGGATTGTGTGAGGAGTTTTTGCGGCACAGCAGATATAATAACATTACAGGAGACGTGGTTACTTCCACATGATATCCCACTGCTGGGCACAATAAGTGATGAATATACGTATATTGGTAAATCTTCGGTTGATACGTCAACTGGATGTTTGAAAGGAAGACCCTATGGCGGATTGGCTATTATATGGAGAAAAAAGTCGTTTGTGTCCGCCACTCCCGTGGAGTGCAGTAGTGATCGGTTAGCAGCGTGTAAAGTTCTGGTGAATAGCGATTGTGCGGTATTAATTGTTTGTGTATACAACATGTCCCAAAATTCAACGATAAGCCAGCACCGGAGGATAGACCTGCCCATGACTACTCGGGGAAAAAAAGAAAAAAAATATATATCTCTTTTTTTTTGAAGTTATAAAAAAAAAGAAGAAATTCTTAAAAAAGTGAGACCTTTTATGATATTTTTCACTACCATGACCACACTTTTTTAAATATTTCTGTTATTTTTTTTTATAGGCAACCTGAATAGCACTGCTATCTACCACAATTCTTAAAAAATCCAGAATACCTCTAGTTTTTTCACGTAAATTAATGAAACTTAATTTATTCCCTAAATTTTTTGAAGATTTTTACTTTTAATCAACTTTAACTCATCGTGGTGTAAAAAAAAAGTATGAACACTACTATGGCAAGTTTTTTTATAAATTGACGCAACTAATCAAGATTCCAAAATGGTATAATACTCTAGGCAAACAAGTTAAAAAAAAAAATGTTCCTATTATTTCTAAACAGGGGCCAAATGACGGTCTGGTAATAAAAAGTATTAGTTCTTGGAAAATGTTTAATATTTAAATAAATGGTCAAACAATTTCTCATGTAATTTATTAACATTATAACCAATGTTCAAATTGTTTGCCACCAGCAATAATACATGCACGACATCGCCTTAAAAATGACCGTTTTATTTGTCTTGCATATCTTCTGCGATTAATATGATCCGCAGCCTGACTGATATTTCGACGAAGCTCGTCCAATGACGCAATGGGTTTTGAGTAGACCCTGTCTTTAAGACAACCCCAATAGAAGAAGTCCAGGGGGTTCAAATCGGGTGAACGAGGTGGCCATAAGATAGGACCAAGTCGCCCGATCCAACGCCCTGGATACTCTTGATTTAAATATTCTCGCACAGGGCGGGCATAGTGTGCTGGGCAACCATCATTTTGGAGCCACATGTTTTGGAGATCATTTAAGGGCACGTCGTCTAGCAATTCTTGCAAGTCATTTTGTAAAAAGTTTAAATAACTATTGCCATCTAAGTTTCCTTGTAACTCAAAGGGCCCAATTACTTTTCCATTTAATATGCCGGTCCATAAGTTAACCTTGAATTGATATTGGGATCTGTCTTGTCTCATCAAGTGCGGATTTTCATTGCTCCAACTATGTAGGTTGTGTAGATTTAAATATCCATCTTTCTTGCATGTTGTTTCATCCGACCATAGAATTTTGTCCAGGAATTGGGGATCTTCCCTGTGCCTTTGCAGCATCACACGGCAAAATGTGACTCTTAATGGATAGTCCCGCGGTAACAACGTCTGCACACGCCTGTAATGATATGGGTGAAGCTTGTGACGTTGTAAAATTCGATGTGCAGAACTTTTCGGGATTCCTGTAGCTTCTTCTATGGCGCGTACCGAAGTAGTCGAATCATTTTCTATCTCATTGAGAACTTCTTCATCACGATCCGAACTAGGTCTTCCAGCGTTTCTCCTACTGGATGGCATACGACCCTCCGAAAACGCTTGATGCACATTAATAAACACTCGATAATCAGGATATCTTTGAGCATTTGGGTACCTTTCTCGATACAGTCTGCTAGCAGCGTTAGCATTGCATCGGGTTTCTCCATAGATGAGGTGCATATTTGCGTATTCCTGTGGTGTGTATGGTTGCGGCATGTTGATCGTTAAACAGTCCAAAATGCGCCAGAACTCCAAATCACAAAACTCACAATCGTAGTCACAAAACACACAATCGTAGTCCAAGATAATGCCAGGTCAGTTCAGTTTGCAGATCGATTCCAGTCCAAAAAGCCAAGCCAAAAGTCGTTAGTACGTACGAGAGCCACGTCAGTTGAATACGGAACGGTGCGCAGTAAACAAAGGAGCAGAGCGTACTGAACTGACTTGCTCTGAGAATAATAACAGCTTCTCTACCTGCCCTGTTGTTGTCTCTTTTTAACGTAAATATCTCTGTCTATCTATCTCTCTCTAACTTCTAAGGTATGTATGCCCCATTCAAATTCCTAGAAATTGTAACAAGAACCCACTACCTGCCCTGTTGTTGTCTCTTTTTAACGTAAATATCTCTATCTATCTATCTCTCTCTAACTTCTAAGGTATGTATGCCCCACTCAAATTCCTAGAAATTGTAACAAGAACCCATTTTGGGCACGCAGTGAAAGTGATTACTGTCAACTATAATTTAAGGAATTTGGTTCTTGTTTTGAACTAGTATGGATATAATTTTTTTGTGGTTGATTTTCCTAGAGTATTATACCATTTTGGAATCTTGATTAGTTGCGTCAATTTATAAAAAAACTTGCCATAGTAGTGTTCATACTTTTTTTTTACACCACGATGAGTTAAAGTTGATTAAAAGTAAAAATCTTCAAAAAATTTAGGGAATAAATTAAGTTTCATTAATTTACGTGAAAAAACTAGAGGTATTCTGGATTTTTTAAGAATTGTGGTAGATAGCAGTGCTATTCAGGTTGCCTATAAAAAAAAATAACAGAAATATTTAAAAAAGTGTGGTCATGGTAGTGAAAAATATCATAAAAGGTCTCACTTTTTTAAGAATTTCTTCTTTTTTTTTATAACTTCAAAAAAAAAGAGATATATATTTTTTTTCTTTTTTTCCCCGAGTAGTCATGGGCAGGTCTATCCTCCGGTGCTGGCTTATCGTTGAATTTTGGGACATGTTGTATATGCCTGTTGAGTCCAGAGATAATCTTATCGAGTTCACGGAATGCTTGAGCGAAATATGTGCAATAATAGACAGTAGTAGCGTAGAATCAGTGTTCGTACTCGGTGATTTTAATGCCCACCCAGGGGGTCTCTTCTATAATGAGCTCATGAATTTTTGTGGGGAGCAAAGGTGGGTATGTGCGGACGTGGAACGCCTAAGCCTTAACGCAGGTGACTATACTTTTATCAGTGATGTACATGGCTCTTGTCGTTGGTTGGACCATTGTGTTAGTACTGAAATGGGTTATAAAATTATATCTAACGTAAAAATTCATTATAATGTATTCTGGTCTGATCACTTTCCTGTTGAAATAGAGTGTAATTATAATAATATTGTAAGACATAGGAAAGTGACTTCAAATTGTGTGCCTAACAAAATAGTTTGGGGAAATAGGACCCCTGAACAAATTCAGCTGTATCATGAAATTTGCAATAATAGTCTTAAATGTATCGACTTTCCGCAAGAATTCCAGTTATGCGCTGATAAATATTGTAATAACTTAGAGCATCATAAAAGTATAGATTTAATGTATAACAGTATAATCAAAACACTGCGTGAGGCGAGTATAGAGAGTAATGATATTGTTACTCATCGTTGTTATCAGAATAAAAAATCGGTACCTGGCTGGAATAAGGATCGTAGGACGCCTGTTTATGCTTGTTATTTAGATTTATCCAAAGCCTTTGATCTAGTTTGTTATGAGGTCCTGTGGGATAAACTGCGTAAACAAAATGTACCTGCAGAACTAGTGGAAATTCTGAAATTTTGGTACGACAATCAATTAAATGTCGTTAAGTGGGCGGATTGCTTGTCTGAGGAGTACAAGCTAGAGTGTGGCGTGAGGCAGGGCGGAATTTCCTCGCCCACTCTTTTTAATGTTTATATGGATAGCCTGATTGGCGAGCTCAGTAGCATGCATGTAGGTTGTCATATTGATGGAGTCGCTGTCAACAATATAAGTTATGCCGACGACATGGTGCTGCTGGGCCCGTCAATTAGGGCTCTTCGTCAGTTACTTAGTGTTTGTGAGCGGTATGCAGAAAGTCATGGTCTCAAGTATAATGCTGCCAAGAGCGAGTGTATGTTTTTTGGTCTTGTGATAAAACCCCTCATGAACCTCCACCTATTTTTCTGAACGGCTCTCCTCTCTCTAGAGTGAAAAAGTTTAAATATCTAGGGCACATTGTCACCGATGATCTAAGGGACATCGAGGACATTGAACGTGAACGCAGAGCGCTGGCGGTCCGGGGTAATATGTTGGCTCGCAGGTTTGCTCGTTGCTCAGCTGAAGTCAAGTTAGCGCTATTTAAAGCATATTGCCAATCTTTCTACACGGGCAGCCTGTGGGTTAATTATACTCAAAAGGCATACAGCGCTCTGCGGGTACAATACAACAACGTCTTCAGGATGTTGTTGCGGTTGCCGCGCTTCTGCAGTGCGTCCGCGATGTTTGCCGAAGCGCGTACGGATGACTTTTACGCAATAAGACGCAAGCGTGTGTCGTCGCTGTTGAGCAGAGTGCGGGGCAGCAGCAACAGTATTCTGAGGATAGTTGCGAGTAATTATCAGTGTCCGATGCACTCGCTCTGGGTAAGCATTGTGATTGGGACGGTAAAATAAAATGTTTAATTGTAATTGTTATGTACCTATATTTGAATTCTGTACCTACTAACATAGTTTATAAGCTCCTGTTGTTACTAACCATTATGGATCATGTTATCTGAGTAATCAATAAATAATAATAATAATAATAATTATAGTCATTGGAATAGAATCTTTCAAGTTAGATTTTTTCCCTAAGAACTTTTCCATAAGAGAGATGTATTAATGATTCGAATGATTATCATTGTGTAAAGTCGTATCTGTTATAGTCGCAAATCATATTTTGATCACGATACAACCTGACACTGACCTGAAAAAAGCAAAAAACCTAAGAAAATTTGAATTTCGCGGTCTACCACTGCGCATTCACCTCAAAATTTTGTCCGTGGTCCCTGCGCATTCACCTTAAAAAAATAAATATTAGTTAATTTTGGGACCAAGGACAATACAGACTATTTGAAAAAAAAATGAATTAATCAGATTAAAAAAGCGCGCACCTCCGACCAATAAATAGTTATCTGTGGAAATAAAGCTCATGTGGATTAAAGTAAAGAAAAAGCACGCGTTTGTAATACACTGCATTATGGACCTAAAAGCGGTTCAATAAGAGCCACTTTACGAGCAAGTGTGTTGAAAATGAGAGGTTTTTCTTTTGAGTATTTAAAAAAAAACATAGTTTCCAAGAACCCTGAAGATGGCGTTGAACTGACTACGTTACTAGGTGCCAAAACCAAAACGCTTGGAAAAAAAAACATTGCGTCACGTCACATACGCTCGTTGACTGACACTTTCGTTTGCTTTCGTTTTACGATCTCAAAATTACATTCAAGTGTAATAATCAAAAAATTATGTGACGGCCTGTTCCTTGCAGTAACTTACCAAGTTCAGCGCCATCTATCCAGCGACTAGGGAAGAGTTAAAAAAAAAGAAAAAGAAAGTCCCTCATTCAATTACACAACCTTTATGAACGAGCAACATTACAAAAAAATAATCCGTATGATAATATGAAAATAGTACACAAAAACAAATCCTTAAAGGATTAAATTTCGTTTTTACTTCCAACATTTGTAAGAGGAGTAATAGGTTTAATTTTAGAAATATCCTGAGTTGATCTAATTGCAATAGCAGGCGCCCCATCAACCTCCCGCACGAGAATGGTGGCATGCTTAACCCACACGAATTTGTACTTGTTCTTATTTGCGGCTTCTTTGCAGGCTCGAAACAACTGTTTGTTTTTTAGCGTGAGATGTTCATTCATATAAATAGATTGTACTGTTCCCGAAATACCTAGCTGATCAGTTTTAACCCCCTTCGCCAGTCGAAATGCACTGAGGAGATTATCCCGCAATATACGGGAGCTGAGCTTCACAATAATGTTTTTAGGCTTATTGTTATCTTTTCGTGCATGAGGAACGCGGTGGATAGCAATTATGTCTCTTTGATTCAGTGAACAGTTTATTTTAGCGCTAATATTTTCCATAATTGTTATCAAGTTTTCAGATCGCCTTTCCGGAAGATTACATATTTCCACGTTACACTGTCGCGCCTGTTGCTCAAGTGTCGCTTCCAATCCGAACACAGTCTCATTCAAAATCTCTGTATTCTTGTTTTGCGTAGATATGCTGTTGACCTGTTCCCTTAAGTCGGCTTGCAGGGAGGATGTATGTTCTAACGACACTTGCAAGTCGGTAATTTCTTTGACCAAATTACTGTGCCCGTCATTTACGCGTTGTTCGAGTAATAAGTGAGCAGAACGTAGTGAATTAAGTTCATTTTTAATTTCTGTAGTGGCTTCAGACAATGTGGACAATTCAGTTTTTATAGAACTTACATTTTCTGTCAATTTTGACAAGGCACAGTCAAAGTAAGATCTCAACTCGTCAAATTTCACATTTATATCCTGAGTGAGAGTTTGGATTGCGATCGCCACTTCCGATTCAGGTTGTTTCCTCTTTCTCTGTGTGATATTCTCAGGAGTTCTTACAATGTTTGTTAGATTTGGCGAGGAAGCAGATGTGGTAGGCGAGCGGATCATTATTATACAAAACCGCTACGAATAACTCGAGAAAGGAAAAAACAAAACAAAGAAATGTGAAGAGTTCCAACAAGACGAAACCGCCGATACTGGTCAAGTATTTCGCGCGGCGCTTTCCACTAATTCTTGGCTCGGCGGTCCAAGGCGGTGCCTCGGTCATGATGCACGACGTGTCGCGGGTTCAAACCCCAGTATCACAGACGACTTTTTCAAAGTTTATTCTGTGTTCTGTGTTAATTGTGTTTAGTGTCTTGACTCACCGCCAGAGTAGAACGGGATGAAGCTATACAAATTCCAAGATGGCTGCGGCTGCTGATGGGCACCTCCACAAGATGGTAAGAGAGGTACCGAGCTTAATGTAGTGTAGCAAAACAGCAGTTAAAATAAAATTTAGAAAATAAAAATCACAAGAATTTCGGCAAAGGTCCACTCGCGATGCAGTTCAAGCGATGAGTGAATCTATTCTCTAATTTTTTCCAATCAGTATATGAACCATCTTCTTTTGATCATTCTTCATGGGTGCCACCACACGCCAATCCTGATAGTGATATAAATATCTGTAACCTGCACTTTTCATTACAAAAAATACGAAAAGAACTACAATCACTGGATGGTTCCAAAGGACCTGGGCCAGAAAAGATAGAAGGGATACCCTTCTATCTTTTTGAAAAACACAAGTGACACACTGTGCCCCCCTCTCTCCATACTATTTAATAAATGTCTTTCCCATGGGGTTTTCCCTGATGTATGGAAACAAACGAACATCGTTCCAGTTCATAAATGTGGCTCTAAGAGTGACGTTTCCACATATCGCCCAATCTCCTTGCTGTCAGGGCTATCCAAACTTTTTGAAAGACTGGTGCATAATGAGATCTATCCTATTCTTCATAGCATCTTAATAAAAGAGCAACACGGGTTCGTTAAAGGCAGGTCCTGTGTAAGTAACCTCCTTGTTTTTACAAAACATCTATTTGAAGGCATAGACAGTAGACAGCAAATTGATGTCGTCTATACTGACTTCCAAAAGGCCTTCGATAAAGTTGATCACCGACTACTTCTTGACCAAATTGCATTCAATGGTATTAGAGGGAATTTAATGCGTTGGTTTGTATCATATGTCACCAATAGAACGCAGAAAGTTGTTATCAATGGTTATGAGTCTTTCATGGTTAAGGTCACTTCCGGAGTTCCTCAAGGCTCAATTTTAGGTCCCCTCTTGTTCATTATATTTATTAACGACGTAAAAGACTGCTTTAAAAATTCTAAGTTCCTCCTGTATGCAGCCGATTTGAAGATTTTTTAAAATATCAGCCATCTATCCGACTGTTTAGAATTTCAGATTGACCTTGACTGTTTTCTGGACTACTGTTCTGTTAACGAACTCTACCTAAGTATATCTAAATGCCATAGCATTGTGTTTACAAAAAAGAACAATATAACTAAAATCAATTATTCTTTCGGAAACACTCCACTGAACAAAGTTAATTCTCTTCGTGATCTAGGCATACAGTTAGACTCTAAGCTTCACCTTGATGCCCATATAGACCATATAGTCAATAAGACATTTAAAATGTTTGGCTTTGTAATGAGAGCATCCAGAAAATTCCACCGTCCCTCTACCTACTTATACCTATATAAGTCAATAATACGACCGCAATTGGAATATGCAGTACCTATTTGGAACCCTTATTATAAAAAGTATAATGACATTATTGAATCAGTCCAACGCAAATTCCTACGTGGAATGCACTATAGATGTTTTAAAAAGAAAATTCCGTACCAATTATTACTACAAAAATATGACCTTATTACTCTGAAATCCAGACGCACCCTACTTGAGATGATGACCCTATTTAATATATGTCGTAATAAATTCGACTGTAGTGATTTAGTAAACAGTTTGTGCTACCTGATCCCTCGTACAATACATGGTCGTGAAGTTCGCTCGAGACACTTGTTTGCAACTACTTTTTGTAGAACCAACTCAGGCGTACGCTCACCATTGCATCGACTAGTTGACACCTACAACAGACAGTTTGGCTCAACTGATATTATGTTTCACAGCAAGGCTATATTTTTTAGAAAAGAAATTGTTACTATTTTAATTTAAGTGATCAGAACCCTATTAATTAAGTAATGTTTACTTTATTCTGCATGTTATTATATGTATAGTTCTTTCTAACAACTAGTAGATCTGTTAAGTAATATGTGGATAACGTTGTGAGTAGTATATTTGTTACATCTATTATTAAGTTTTAACCTATGTTTAATTATTATTACACTACTGTTTGTTGTCCCTAAATAAATAAATAAAATAAAACAATTACAATTTATTTCAGCCATTATTTTTGACCTCCACCTTTTTTCATTAGTGGTCCTAAGAGGTCTTTTAAAACCTCTGCCCCAAGTATTTCTTACATTCAAAAAATAAAAAATTCTGTCAACTGATCTAATAAATCTGACTGTGGGAGCATACTCTTTGAATTCTGACATTTACAAAATTGTGTCACAAAACTCAATTGCATCCGCCACGCTACTTAGTGTTTGAGCTGCTAAATAAAATATTTTTTTTATAATTGACATGGAGGTTTCTTAATCGATTCCCTAGTCCATCACTTTCTTGCAAAACTGCTAACTTTTCTATAAATTCCCACTTTATTAAACGTCCTTCGTGGTATTTTAATGTTTTTAAGTCACCTAAACAATTCCTTATATTTTTCATCATATTACCGGGATCAAATACAACATTAATTTTGTGACTTTTGTCCATAGGATGAATGAAGTAAGGCCGTGTATTGCCTATTTGCAATTTAGCCCCTAATTTCGTAACCTCAGAAAAGTGCTCGGGTAGTCCATCTAGAGTTAACGAACAAATTTCTATAGATACAGCATGTAAACGAATTATAGCCTGCTTAATAAGCAGGGCGGCTTTTGTCTCAGCAGATAAACCATTAATAAAAAAAAAGCTCTTAGAATTTTCCAATTGCCTTTTAATGGCACAACCATGAAAACCAACGCGTCTTTACAATCTGGTAAATCGCTAGTTTCCGAATCGATACAACTTAAATCAACGTGACCGCGAGTTATGCCATCACGACTGCGAGTAGAGCTTCTCTTCAACTAATCTCATCAATAATTAAGGCACATACAAGTTTCTCCACTGTTTGACTTGCTGACTCCTTTTAAATCGCAAGACATTAAAACTTTCTACAGAGAACCCGGGATTTGCATCGACTGAATTGTACCAAAACCGTAATACTCGAGGGTAGGGTAAGGCTAGACCAATTTTTTTGCGGACATAATTATATGCCTTAGGCGAATAAAAATTAAAAGTTATAGCAAATGATCTTAAAGCTGGGGGATACTTAGAACGATTCATCTTTTGACCAGTGTTTTTTAACATTCTTTTAAATAATTCTGGTCTAAAATCGTGATACTGATCTAACATAATTACACATCATCATTTCAGCCGAAAGACGTCCACTGCAGGACAGAGGCCTCCCCCATGTTGGGGGGGGGGTTGCCATAATCGCCACGCTTGGCAGGCGGGTTGGCGATCGCAGTATAGTATGGTGGTGGAATGCATAGAAAACGCTGCTGCCCATTCTCCGGTACGACCCTTAGTCGCCTTTTACGACACCCACTTAAAGAATAGCACCACCCCATACTTCCCGTATGGGGTGGTGCTATTCTTTAAGTCCGGCACCACACAGACATAATTACACAGTCATCATTAATCAATTTCTTTTTTTTTAAATCGGTAATTATAGTTTTTAAAGAAGTAACAGTGATCTTCAACCCTTAACATGTTGTGGTAAAACTTTCACACGAGCACGTGACATAGGTACTGCGAGATTTTTTTAACGCTGTATCATTTTTTTTGTTGACTTGGGTGATTTTCATAGCGATGATGATCGTGCCTGATATTTTTACAAACTTCAGAGATACTTCTGGATAGAATATTTTCGTAATGATGATCATGCTCAATATTTTCGCAGACTTCGGGAATGGTCCTAGCCATCTTTTGGGATGAGCTTGGGCTTGTCTCTGTAAGTAAAATATTTTATTGTAGGAACCTTCTTGATCACATTACTTTGTAAAATTTAGAAGTTGATATTTACCATCAATGCTGCTCAATTTTCTTTTCTCAACTGTCTCAGATACACACGGTGGGGTAACCATGTCGTCACGTACAGAAGTTGTATTCACTGGAAATATTCCATTATTACATTGATTCTGACTTACAACAAATATAAAGTAAAGGACAACTTTATCACACATTTTTAATATTGGAAATAAATATTTTTGAAGTGAAAATTTCTTTAGCGGCGTTGTACACTTTTTTTGTAATGGGTAAAAAATGTTAAACTCGCGTCAGGACACGTGACCCTGATCGTAAGATTCCTAAGATGACACGTGACGTGACCCTGATCGTAAGATGACACGTGACCCTGATCGAAAATTCGTAAGATTTTAAAATATCAAAAATTGAAAACAAGTATACAGGATCAAATTACAGACAGACAGACAGTTACAGTTACCAAAATATAAAAAATGCACAACGTTAATATTCAAGTTTTCACTTCTGCCGGCACTCCCGGAGTGCAACCCGTCGTTTTTTTTTACCTGACTTAGTAAACGCAGAATCAGACATAATATCATGTTTAAATACTCACCAAAAAAAATTGTAGGGACACTGCCATTTTTTAAACAGGTACGTGTAGCGTGTCTAACGAAACAGTCCTCAGTGAAATGTTTACTACAAATATGATAATTGGATTTAGGACTCGACACATTATTGACATGGAACATTTACAGCCCTAATCAAATTATTGTAGAAAACATTTATTCTAAATATAAAATAGTATGCTCACACAAGCAATCGAAACTTAAGTCATGAAATTCACTTACTTGTGAAAGGTTATTCCGCTGACTTTTGATAGCGAGTTTTACAAAATGCGCATACCTTCATAATGAAAATGTTCTAAAAATCACGAAGTAAACACAAAATACACAAAGAAAGTAATTTTCCACGATTTAGACCTAAATCATCAAAGACGAACCAGACAAATCAACGTGTATTTGAAAAAACGTGCCAATTTTAGTTCCTGAGAACCTCGAGCGGGGCGCTTTGAATCGGCGCAAAAAACAACTGTCATTAACCGACGTCAAAAAAGGAGGTTTAAGGTGTAACGGAAAGGGGGTATCAAAACTGAAGGAGGTGAATGTGCTCATGAAGCTGAACAACTTTCCCCAAAGAACATAGATCGAAATATGAAAAAAAAATTTGGACCTCCCATAGTAATAATAAATCATTGATTTGCTATTACTATGGGAGGTCCAAAATTTTTTTTCTTTGGGGACAGTTGTTCAGTTTCATGAGCACATTCACCTCCTTCAGGGTTGATACCCCCATTCCGTTACACCTTCTATATATATATATATTTTTTTATGTGTGTTCGCGGATAACTTCGTTGTTTTGGAACCGATTTTGATTATTATTTTTTTCATCATCTGCCTAGCCTTTTCCCAACTATGTTGGGGTCGGCGTCCAGTCTAACCGGATGCAGCTGAATACTGAAGGGGTCGCGGTATGTAAAGATGGTCACCCATCCACAGACCAACCGCGGCAAGCGTAGCTTAACCTGATAGATCGACCTGTGCGGCTGTTATTATTTATCCACGGGCCCCTCTTTGATTTTTTTTTTCCCAGCATCGGGAAAAGCAATATTTTGTAAAAGGTGAAGAACAGTTAGCATTAGGCTATTGTAACTTAGATAAATTACAAACTGACCCACTAAAAAGTAAAAAATAAAAACATTTTTACAAACAAAAAAACAACCGACTTCCAAAAATAACACTACAAATTGAAAAATAACCTTAGTTTCGGAAGTCGGTGTCTTTGGTTCCGCATTTTCGTTTATCGACACCGACTAAAAGTCGGTTGTTTTTTTTTTTGTAAAAATGTTTTTTCGTAGGGTATCGTTAGTTCCAGTTAGTTCGGCGTACTTGTATGATAGAGGTCAGTGAGTCCAGCATACTTGTATAATACAGGTCAGTGCCTGTATTATACATAATATAGGCCAGTGATGCTAAAAGTTTAGAAAATAATTCGTGGTCAGCTCTCGTTGACGAAACTCTAGCAGTAAGATTGTGCAAGAAGCATGGAATTAGTCAGTACTATTTTCTTTCAAAGATATTTTTTTAATGCTAATGGCTAAACCTCACTGACCTCTATAATACAAGTACGCTGGACTAACGATACTCTACGAAATGACAGTTGTTTTTTGTGCCGATTCAAAGCGCCCCGCTCGTAGCCCCAAGGAACTAAAATTGACACGTTCTTTCAAATGGACGTTGATTTGTTTACTTCGTCTCCACAGTGTTTTTTTTTGCCTTAAAATCGGACATGGTATTTTTTTTAAACAAGGGCTTAGAGTATTCCACGACAAATGCCAGAGTAAAACTCCCGCGTGGATAACTTTCATAGTTTTTCATTTAGAGCTAACTGAATTTTTGATCCCGGAATTTGCAAAAATACAAAAAAAATCTATAACTTTGAATACTTACACACGAAACAAAAATTTCTTTTTTAGTTGGAAAGGCCTAAGGTTAGGCTAAATTACAAGCATTTTCTGGATGTCCTGCGACTTACTAGTGACGAATAAAACGCGATAAAGTGATTTTTGTTTTCATTTTTTTCTGGCTCCGGTTTTTGATTGGGGTAATTTTAATCGGCACAAATCAGTTGGTTACTTATATGCGCTAATAACAATAAAAAAACGAATTCCCTAATTCGTGGCCGGAAGGAGAAAAACGACATTGAAAAAATCCCGGGTTCCCGGGATTTCTCCACATCAGTGAAGTGCCGGTTGCGGCACGATCCACAACATCATCATTTGCCGCTCGTTGACCAGCATGAGGGTTGGCGCCCTCATGCCCACCTTGCAGTAAGTCTCCCGATCGGAGCTCGGGTAGACATCCCTCAGCAGGCCGGGTCAGGTCCTGCCGAGGCAATGTGGCACTATGGGTCTTTGACGGCTCCACAGCGCCTCACCCCCGTTTCCTCTGAGTAATATGTAGACATGGTTAAAGTTAAGTCGTTTTAATCCTCTTAAGGGGTCATTGTACTCATTATAACAAACAAATTTTACTATGGTACAAACATTGAAATCGCGAAAAAAAATCAGCTGTTCAGTACATTTATGTTCGCCTAACTCGTCAAAATTTACTGAACAATTGTTTTTCTTTCGCGATTTCAGAGAGGTCCCATAGTAAAAGTTGTTCGTCATAATGAGTACAATGACCATTGAGGATTTACACGACTTAAATTTAACTATGCAGATGCGGGGTTTTGGCACCTAATTATACCTAACTATATCTATCCTAACGAGGGTGGACCTCTTTCCGCATCACATATTACCCTTCACTGGAAGAAACAGCACAGCAGCAGTGATTGTTGGAGCGCAGGTTCGAATCAATGAGGCGCTCACCACTGACTTTTCAAATTCATGTGCGTATTATATCTAAACATATTTTATCACTCTATAACATCGAAAGAAAACATCGTGATTTTTCAACGGTGTGTTAAACCATGTCAGAGGACTTTGGGCGGTTTAAAATTTTGATAAATACTAGGTTGTTCATCAACCAAACAATACGATGATGATGATAACTGGAAAAAAAATCCCGAGACCTCGGGATTTTTTCAAAGTCGTTTTTCTCCTTCCGGCCACGGATTAGGGAATTCGTTTTTTTATTGTTATTAGCGCATATAAGTAACCAACTGATTTGTGCCGATTAAAATTACCCCAATCAAAAAACGGAGCCAGAAAAAAATGAAAACAAAAATCACTTAATCGCGATTTATTCGTCACTAGTAAGTCGCAGGACATCCAGAAAATACTTGTAATTTAGCCTAGCCTTAGGCCTTTCAAACTAAAAAAGAAATTTTTGTTTCGTGTGTAAGTATTCAAAGTTATAGATTTTTTTTGTATTTTTGCAAATTCCGGGATCAAAAATTCAGTTAGCTCTAAATGAAAAACTATGAAAGTAATCCACGCGGGAGTTTTACTCTGGCATTTGTCGTGGAATACTCTAAGCCCTTGTTTAAAAAAAAATACCATGTCCGATTTTAAGGCAAAAAAAAACACTGTGGTCTCTGATGATTTAGGTCTAAATCGTAAAAAACTAGTTTATTTGTGTATTTTGTGTTTACTACGTGATATTTGGAACATTTTTATTATGAAAGCATGCGGATTTTGTAAAACTCGCTGCCAAAAAGACAGAGTAAGTGAATTTTACGACTATAAATGTTTCGATTGTTTAAGTGAACATTTTTATTACTATCTTATATTTAGAATAAATGTTTTCATTAATATCCCATCATATTTAAGTGTAATTAGGGCTCAGTTTTCACATTTAGTGGATACAATAATTTGAATAGGGTTGTAAATGTTCCATGTCGATAATGTGTCGATAGTTTTCTTCAGACAGTTAATCATTTTAAATTTACGTCTTTCAAATAGAAATTTAGTGTCGCCAGAAATTTCTGCAATTTGATTACCTACCTAAAACAAATTAGCAAATACTAGTTTCTAATTTCAACAGATAAATCCATACTAATATTATAGGTAAATTCGAAAGTAACTCTGTCTGTCTGTATGTTACATTTTCACGCCTAAACCACTGAACGGATTTCAATATTTGGCAGAGTATAGTTTTTATCGACATATCTCGCGGGCGAAGCCGTGAGCGGAAGCATAGTATTGTATGTAATGTGTACTTGTTTCCGAAGAAAAGACCTAACATCAAAATAAAACTTGTCATCTACAATGTACTGTATACTTTAGTCAGTTTTACTTTAATTAAATACTTAATTTCAGATTTCCCACCAAATCAACTAAGCAGGGCTCAAAAACATGAAAATGGAAAATTGGAGTCCTAAATCGGATTATCATCTTTGTAGCAATTTCACTGCGGACTGTTTCGTTAAACACTCTACACTTACGCTCTTCTCCATACGAACACGGCCTTTTGGAAGACTAGAATCAATTCTATTTTATTGTATGTTTGACGTTGAATAGTGCCTATGTACCTATTTGAAATTAAATAATGACGTTCAAAAGTGTCAATTTCATTTGAAATAAATTATTTGACTAAGACTTTGTTATTTCTTGTGTTTTTTTCCATTAGTACGCACGCAATAATGAAAATGGAATCCCTCTCCTTTCCGCTAGTAATGACTACATGGTAATGTCAATGTTACAAGGTTCACTTTAGGTATTCAATTTGAGTGAATTTGATTGAATTTGTATGGACGCTGTTTGTTGCTTTTTGTTTCCTACATGGTTCAATTCTTCCAAATTGAACACCAAAAGTGACAACACAAAGTCACGAAGAATACAGCTGCCATTTGATTTACTAGGTTAGAGCGAAATGGCAACAGTTCATATTGCGAACTAATGTGACCCCAGTTCAGATTGTAAAACTAGTGTAGTTGAGCCAGGAGATATTAGCTCAACCATAGTAGTTTTTAGGCTAAATTCTAAGCCTATCTTCATATTGAAAGCTCACTGATCTGACCGTCATGCGCTGTAACCTTACTAGGACACTATCCACTAGTTTATAGCGTGCGATCTGACCGCGCCCTAATGAATTTTCAGATAGGGGGCCGGTGAACTACACATGCTAATGCGTAGTTCATACAAACGTAATACCAAAATCATTTGTAATTCAAACATATTCTTAAGGTAGTGTGTATTTATTCCGATTACATTACAGAATATGATATTCTATGATTGTTCTGTATTTAAGGATAATCTCAATAAAACACCGTAATCACATAGACTCGTGTAATGGCTAACAACCAACTGATTTGACAGCCTACCCACATATATAATTATGATCAGATATACCACATCCCTCCACCACTATTTTAAAAATACATACTTATTATTTTAACTTATAATTTAACTGATTCCTAGTTTTCCTTATCGGATACCGGCGGACAACTTGAAGTTCCTGATGTGCTTTATTGCTGGAATGGGACTGACTTGAGTCAGGAGAACCTGCGTCCACAAACTCATCATCCGACCCCGTTTCAATTTCTTCCTCCCTATCCTCTCGCGCAGGAGACATGGGGGAGGCAGAAACCTGTTCCGGTGATGTCTGAACCGAATCAGATACTAAACCAGCGTCACGCTCATCTGACTGACCGGTTATTTGAGGGCAGCAATCTCCAAACACACTAACATCATCATCCGGTTCAAATGATGAATTTCCTTTGTACGCCAGTAACTGATCGACATGTTTCCTTACATTTAAAATTTCTTCTGGAATATACACTGAATACATTCGTGATCCTAAACATTCATTTATTATACCCAGTTTCCAAATATGTTTAGTACCGTTATTACAATATTGTTTTAGTAAAACCTTGTCGCCTACTGAGAAAGTCACCCTTCTTTTCCCACCAAACTGTTTACATTGGTTCCTTTGGGCTTTCATGACCTTGGCTTTGGCCACGGACGACGAGGATGTTGTATTGTCTTGTGAAGGTAATCTTAACAAATCGAGTCTGCACCGCAAAGGACGTCCAAACATCAATTGCGCTGGCGATAAACCAGTTGTCAAATGAATAGAATTTCTATAATCGAACAAAAATTTATTTAATATTTTCTCAAATACACACATCAAAAGTGTCTAGGGATCAAGCATTTTTATGCGGATTTCTTGAGATTGAGATGTGGCTTTGTAATAAATTTATGATTTTATAAATTTATATGGATCCTTTTTGGTGCATTTCATAATTTGAATCAGGAACTGTGAATCAAATTCGAGTAAAAGATGAAAATCAGCTGTCAATATTTTCCCTATAAAAACATACAACGCATTGAAGACATTATTAGTGCTACTGTTTCCCTACTACTTTTTTTTCCCTTTCCTTTCTTCCTCCCTATCCTCTCGCGATTAATTAATTAATGATTAATCCAACGTTATTATGGAGCGGCGACGTCATTTAAGCAGGGAAGAAATGCTCAGAGCCGTGGGAATGATAGAAGCTGGTTCCCGGCAACGTACTGTGGCTTTAGCTCTGAATACAAGTCAGAGTGTTATCAGTCGACTTTGGACACGTTACCGAAGCACTGGTACCGTGGCTGAGCGCCATGGAGGACGGTATCGCTGCACCACACGGAGACAAGACCGATACATTCAAATCTTAACTCGAAGAGCTCCAACAATAACCGCCATGATGTTAGCCGTGAGGCTTCATCACTCATCAGGGAACTTAATTAGCGACCAAACAGTCAGAAACCGCTTGCATGAAGTGAACCTTCATTCCCGAAGACCGCTACGGGTACCACCTATAGCAATGCACAATCGTAGGATTCGATATCAATGGGCTCTTGAACACAGAAATTGGGCAGAAGAACAATGGCGTTTCGTGTGCTTTTCTGATGAGTCTCGTTTTGGTATGAGACCGGATACAAGACGTATACGACACTGGAGAACCCCTGGACGCCAACAGCGATTAAAATCCTGCCAGGAAGTCCATCCTTATAGTGGTGGAACCATCATGGTATGGGCGGGTATTTGGATCGGCGGAAGAACTGAGTTGATTTGGATCAGAGGCAACCTCAACGCTCAAATTTATGCTGAGATGATTGTATCAGACGTCATCGTTCCTCTACAAGTGCAAATCGGTCCCTTATTTCAGTTAATGCATGATAATGCACGACCGCACACCGCAAGAGTTGTAAGACAGACTCTCGCCGCAGCTAACATCAATGTCCTGCCCTGGCCTGCTCAGTCGCCAGACTTGAACCCGATTGAGCATGCATGGGATATGCTACAGAGAAGAGCTCTGCCGAATATGGAGGGTATCCAGTCGCAAGAAGACCTTTTTTTGTTGTTGCAACGAACATGGGCGGCCATTCCACAGCGTGATTTGGATGAACTCATTTTGAGTATGCCAAACCGATGTTCTTGTGTTGTTAGTGTTCGCGGTAGAAACACGGATTATTAATTGTTTAAGTTACCCAATAAAATTTTAAAGAAAACTGTTATTTCAGTCTTTTTTTCGAACTTTTGTGTTAGTGGTTCAAATGTCAAAAATCCCTTTATTAGGAAAATGGCAAATTTCTTTATTAATGCAAAGGTGACTTGGTTTATCGTTACTGTGACAAACGAAAACACTTTATTTGATGAATCCTTAAAGAAAATTTTAATTAAGTAATATCAATCAGGAGAAAAGTTATTGCAAAAATATATGTTGATCCCTAGACACTTTTGATGTGTGTACTTTTTGTGTTACGTTATTGTTTATAATTGCTTTTAAACCTTTTTTTACCGTTTTGACACTGTTTTCTGCCTGGCCATTTGACATAGCATGATATGGCGCGCCAGTCAAGTGTTGCATCCCGTTTAGCCGACAAAACATCTCAAATTCGTTCGAACAAAAATTGGTAGCATTGTCAGTAACCAATGTACGCACTAAACCAAATCTACTGAACATCTCGCACAGTTTACTAATAATTGATTCACTATCCGTTTTTTGCATTGTAAAACATTCCACCCATTTAGAATGAGCATCCACCGCAATTAAAAACTGTTTGCCCCCTAACATAAACATATCTAAGTGAACGCGTTCCCAAGCGCGCTCTGGGTATGGCCACGGAGCTAACGGCACTTTAGGTGGGTTATTCCGCAGCGTGTTACAAACACTACATGAACCTATTTTTTCTTCAATGTGTTTGTCGATGCCGGGCCACCACATACGCATCCTAGCTTCCGTTTTGGTTTTGACTACTCCAAAATGAGAATTGTGCAGCTCATTTAGAAGTCTTTCACGATAACGTGTAGGTATCACTATTTTATGACCCCGTAATATACATTCATTCTCCACAGCCAAATCCAACCGACACAAGTAATATGGACGTAAATCCTGGTTCGTCACTTTAGTGGGCCAACCATTTTTTATATATCCTATCACCTTTTGCAATACCTCCTCGCGGTTGGTTTTATTTCGGATGTCATTGATAGTCAATGGTAGTAAAACGGATTCACCTATAAAATTAATATACCGCGACTGATCTTTTTTTTTATCTACTTCGAGCTCATTTGAATGAGTCGGCACAGACCGCGATAAAAAATCAGCCACGTTTTCCTCACTCTTTACATATTCAATAGTGAAGTTATATGCCGATAAAAACAAAGCATAACGCTGTAATCTGTTCGCTGCTAAGACGGGCACCCCTTTCTCCTTCCCAAAAATCGACAACAACGGTTTATGATCCGTTCGCAATACAAATGGCACCGTACGGCCATATAAATAATGATTAAATTTCTTAATCCCAAATACAATAGAAGTGGCTTCCTTCTGAATTTGCGCATAGTTCATTTCGGATTTCAACAACGTACGCGAGGCATAGGCGACCACGCGCTCTGTGCCATCGGGTTGTTTCTGCGCGAGGACCGCGCCTAGGCCGGCCGGGCCGGCGTCGCAAGTAACGACTGTCGGGTACTCCGGGTGGTAGTGGGCCAGCACGCGATCAGAGGACAAGTCTTCCTTTATTTTATCGAAGGCTTTAGACTGATTTTTTTCCCACTCCCATGCCGTATCTTTTTTCAATAACTTGTTTAGTGGACTAAGTACCGATGATGTATTCGGCACAAAGCAGCGATAATAATTCACCATCCCTAAAAATGACTTTAATTCCTTAACGTTTTTAGGTGGTTCACACTTAATAATAGCTTCGATTTTACTGTTGGATTTATGCAGCCCGTTCCTATCTATTACGTAACCAAGATACTCCACTGAGCTTTTGAACAATTCGCATTTATCGTGTTTTACTCTCAACCCTGCGTCTTGCAATCTTTTCATCACGAGATCTAGCCTTTCTACATGTGCCAGCCTATTAGGAGCCGTGATTAAAATATCATCTAAATATATACATACACCGTCAATGTCGCCTAATAACTGTTCCATGGTACGTTGAAATATAAAGGGAGCGTTAGCTAATCCAAATACGAGGCGCGTGTACCTATATAAACCTCTATGCGTGTTTATAACACACCATTTCTTTGAGTCATCGAGTTCTAGTTGAAGATATGCCAGTTTCAAATCTAGCTTGCTGAATTCCACCCCCCCATGTAGCTTAGCAAATAAATCTTCGATCCGAGGAAGTGTATAATTGTCTAAATATAATGCTTTATTTAACGTTACTGAAAAATCTCCGCAAATTCGGACGTTTCCATCGGAACGCAACACTGGAACGATCGGCGTTGCGACGTCGGAATGGTCTACTTTTTCTATAATACCAGCTGCTAATAATCTATCCAATTCCTGCTCAATTTTCGGTTTTAAAGCTAGCGGCACGGGCCGAGGCCTAAAAAACTTCAACCGTGCATCTGGTTTTATTTTTAAGCTTACTTTATACTTGTTAAACCTGCCCAACTCATCGGAAAATAATGTTGAATATTTTTTTATTAAAATTCCCCTGTGTTATCGCGTACTACATTGTTACAGTTTAAACTACACAAATGTATACCAAACAACCTCATGAAATCACGACCCAAAAGAGGCAATCGTTTCTCATTTGTTTTGATAACAAAAAAAAATATTTGTTTAGTTCGGCCTTCGTAGGCTATAGACAATGACAAACAGCCTAACGGTGCAATTTTTACTCCTGTATAAAAGTTAAAAATCTCCTTACACGGCTGTAAGCGATAATTCCTATTGTTATCGCCTCCGAACAGCTGTTCGTATATACATAATAGCCGGTAAAACGGAGACAGCACTACCACAATCAATTTCACATAAGATTTCCCTGTCATCTAACTTGACTTTACAAGAGATGGGCTGATCCTTAATAGTGTTTTTAAAATTAAATAAGTTATAAATACCTCCGTCAACAACATCATCGTCATCCGTTCCCAAGAAATTGCTATCACTTATCTTAGCTTTGCACACTCTTTTTAGATGACCTTTTTTGTTACACTTTTGACAGGTATAATTAACAAAACGGCACTTTTCTTTCGAGTGATTTTTGTACCCGCACACTTCACAACACTTAGACACTCGGGAATTATTGTCGTTTGAAGCAAAACCGCTTGGCCGCTGCTGTAGCGCGAACACAGGCTGCGCCTGCGCCACCCCCGCGGAGCCCGCGCCAGCCGTGTCGGCCGCAACGTTGCCAGCTCGCGCGGTTTGCAAAACGGCGCGCGCACACCGCACGCTCTGCGCCATCTCCAATGCCTTGTTGAATGTGAGGGTTTCAATGCTTTCTGCAAACAATTTTTCTTTTTCCTTGGTATTTTCTAATCCCAAAACGAACTTGTCGCGTAAAGCAGTATCTAACTCGGTCTTGAATCCACAGTACTGTGCCAAATTGCGCACTCGCGCCGCCCATTCGGCTAGATCTTCCCCAGGACGTTGTTCTGCCTTGTAAAAATTGTACCTTTCAGCGAACGTACTCTTTTTTGTTTGGAAGTGGACGTTCAATTTTTCAAACAGGTTTTTATACTCGACGTTGTCCAGGTCTTCAGGAAAAACCAAATCTCTTGCGACGCGGTAGGTATCTTCCACCAGCGCAGTGAGCAGAAAAGCTCGTCTTCTCATTCCAGACTTATCGGTGTCGTCTCCAATGTCGTTCGCCGTGCAGTACTGAATAAAACGACTTCTAAAAATGCTCCACTCATGCACGCGGTGATCAAATGAGAGGTTGCCGCCAAACGCCATATTAAATGATTTTGCGTGCTCCTTGGTCATTGAATACACATTTACTAGTGACACAGACAATAATAACACACGTGAATAACGATTCGTCGCCAAATGTTCTGTATTTAAGGATAATCTCAATAAAACACCGTAATCACATAGACTCGTGTAATGGCTAACAACCAACTGATTTGACAGCCTACCCACATATATAATTATGATCAGATATACCACAATGATATTATATATTATCTACCTAGATATTCTAAAGGACTCTGATTATATCAGAGTCCTTTAGAATATCTAGGTAGACGAGAGTGAATTTCAAATTTCTATAGAAAACTTATTTTTCTCATAACTCGTCTTTAAATCAGTGTCCATTCAAAATATATATTTGGGAACCTAGATATTCTGTAATCCAATCGGAATAAATGCACACTAGGTACATTAAAAATATGTTTGATTTACAAATTATTTTGGTATTACGTTTGTATGAACTACGCATGCTCCGCCAGCCCCTTCACTTTTGCACTATTACTTAAAAATTAAGCATAAAAATAACTGGGAGTGATCCGATATTATTCTCTTAAGTAATAAATTACTCTCAGTGGTTATAACGGTCGATAAAATTCATAAAAGTTTTTTTTTTATCGTAGGATATATCCCATCTCTAATATTAGTTCTATGGTCCCTTCACATTGCTATCAGCGCCAAAATGGCGAAAATCAAATGGCTTCAATCTGTCATCCATAGTCTGCAGTCCAGCGTACTTGTATTATAGAGGTCAGTGCTAAACCTAAAGTAATGCTAGGCTAATCGCCAGTGATTTAAGTCCCCGGTGATTCACCTGAAATTGGTGTGTGGACGTGAATATTAGCAACGATTAAAGGCTACTGAAGTTCGTTGCGCGTGTAGGTCTATCTGTCACAGCCAAAGTAATAAATCCGGATATTATATTTATATTATCTAGCCATTATTTAAAATGTCTACTCAATTTAGATAGTGATAATTGACACAGAATAATCACATTAGCGAAGCGGAGCTACGTCGACCTAGGATGCTAGAGCGAGCGAAGGGCACCCCAAGGTTCGGTTTGGTTAGGTTACTTTAAATATAATGACCAGTCATTATGTATAATAGCTATTTAATCACTATGACAGTAACATAAATGCATTACCACGCAACAGTTTGTAAGTACAACATTCAATTCGTAGTTTCGTACCCAAAAAATAAAGGGCCAGAAAAAAAGTGCTGTTTTCTTAATGTGAAACGATAGTGCAAGTGGTACCGCGAAATTCAAATTTAATTTATTCTTTTTTTTTTTTTTTCCACCAGTCTTATAGAAAAGTGTTAATGGTAGAAATCGACCTTAGAAAGAATGATTATAATTCTCTAAATATGTTTATGTTATTGTCGCGAATCATATTTTGATCACGGTACAACCTGACACTGACCTGCAAATTGCAAAAAACGTAAGAAAATTTGAATTTCGCAGTCTGAACTACCCATTCACTTTAAGATATTATTCAGTATTTTTTTGAGGTGCTTCGGTTTTTTCATAAAATTTAATCTGGTCACACTGCACTGGACACGACAACACCACAGATTACTAAATAGTTACGACGTAACAGATACTTCACTCAGTAGAAAATTTCCAATACCTACTGCTGTAATAGCCTACTCCTTCGCGTCAGCAACCGCTGCATGCTATAATGTGCCTAAATGCTCAAGCGTACAGTTGTGATTGCTTCGCACCGCGCGACCCCACAGCAATCGCAGGGCTGCCTCTTCGATAAAATTAAATTAACTATTTGTGTCTATTTTATTGAGAATTGTGAATATGTTCTGACTATAGGTGGTAGTTTAAAATTGTATCGTTTATAATTATTTTTTTTTATAAATTGGTGCTGACTGTGCAATACATCTAAAACATGACATGACATGTTATTGACAGGTAAATGGAAAAATGTTAGGTGTTTATCCCTTCTTTTACTTGATTTGCACCCATCTACTCTGCACATAAGGCACCAGACGGCATCGTAGAGTACGTGTACAAACGAATGGAACGATTAAAATTGAACAACTTGCGTGCCAACAAAGACATTAAAGTATTTACAATATCTTAAATCTCTTTGCGTGCCAAAGAGTAGAGTAACTATTGGTGCGTGCGCTTCGCTTGCAAAAACCGCACTGAATTTGGTGCGCAAACGGCCCGAGTCCGCTCGGACCGGCGGTAGGTAATTATAGCGCGCAAGTACATGGAGTGACGGAGGCCAGACAACACGCAGAACGCAGCCGCGCTCCAATGCGGACAGGCAGATCCAGAGTACCTGATAGTCTTCTGTCACAGAAGACTGCTGCCCACAGAAGTTCTGTGGGCAGACCACGCGCGTTCCTGCTCCCGCGCCCGTCCCCGCCCCGCTCCCCAGTCTGGACACAGAGCATGTAACCTTCTCTCTGTCTCTTCGTTTGGACGGACACTATATTATAAGTCTGTGGTGCCGACCCAGGGGGTCTACTCCCTAAGCACGAAGTCCGTCGCTTCGGCCTTCGTTACGGGCGTTTCCTACTCCCTATGACCAACGGACAGATGATTCGGTCGGGGTCCGAGCGAAGAATGAATTTCAACGCGATTTGACAAATTGTCCCTACTCCCGATGTGTTTTTGCCCATCCAAACAGTTGAACTTGACATTGGTTTCGACGGATAGTTATGTCAGTTGATACGACATTAAAATAGTTCTCGTGCTGTAGACGAAAGTTAAGAATTTGAACTATGGCTGCTATTTTAATTATTGAAGAAGCTTTACAGGAAGAGCGGAGGCAACGTCGATATAATTTTCGCCAAAACTTTAGGTTGGCGAGTATTCCCGACGTTGTTCATAGGGAACTATAGGCTCACTCGGGAACAATTCGAGGACTTATGTGCGGATTTAATTCCTCTTTTGAAGACATACATACATAAGTACATAAATATAGACTGATAAACATATTACCCTCCTTTGCGCCGCGCAGTCGGGTAAAAAGAGACAATGTTTCGGGATTTTCCCATTAGAGTTTAGTACATGCTAAGTTTTGCCAATATTGGATTTTTTTTGGAATAAAACAAGAATTAACTTTAATCGTTTATTTCATTTATTTTCATTATGCACCATCAAGAGTTGGTAGGTACATCTTAGGTTTTCCTCAGTGGATGTAGAGAGTTGCTCCTGGGAGAGTGGGTCGGCACGTGTAGGAGCATGAGTGGGTGAGGTAGCTACTGGCTCTGGATCTCTTACAGGTGGAAGCTGTACAACAAAAACTGAATATCATTGACGGATACTTCAAAACATATATAATTGTGTAGTTATCTGTAATGAATTATTATTTAATAAAAAAAAAGTCACAGCAAAGACTCATAATTATAAATACAATACTTATTGCTTTTAGTTTTTTTACCATTGAACAGACTTACTATCATAAATTATAAATGTAATTCTTACCAATGGAAAAGCTGGCACTCTTGCTCCGGTTTCCAGCTCTCTAAAACCCTCTCCCATTATCGATAGTATCTTTAATTCCACTTGAGAGAGGGTTCAGAGGGGCCTCCACTTGCTGACCTTCTGGCAGCTCTAGCAACCTTTTTGGCAAGGCGTTTTTTGTCAGACCACACCTAAAATTTGAATATTTGGTTAATTTTATGAAGCTGTATAAAAACCACTATACTCGTAAGTACTCCTACAGATAAGTATTTGGAGGATGACTGATTATTATCATTGTATTCACTTTACTGATGACAAGACCTTAAAATCATATTAATATTGACGAGTAATGTATAAAACTCACCCTTTGCCACTGCTAGGCGGACTTAGTGCAACTTCCCATTGAGTTATAGGAGTTGCACAGGTTTTCTTACAGCCGTTTTGAGCGAACTCTTCCGTCGGCACCCCTCAATAACCCGCGAGCTAATTCATTCTCACCCATAAAATCGAGAAGGGCCTCAATTTGCCCGTGTGTTGCTGCAGCGGTTGGGGCCATATAAACAAAATTAACTAGTAAGCAAAATAAAATATTGGAATAAAACTTCCCGGTTGACAATTTGACATTTCATTTGAAAGTGTCAAAAGTAGTCTGTGGAAAATGTCCTTCAAAAAGTAAATAGGCAAAGGTATCAACAGGATGATGCCGGTTTCCGGACAAAAATGGCAAAAATAATTCAATTCTATATTTAAAGACATAATAAAAAGGATATTTATTTAAATGTGGTAATTTTCTAACGACAAAAGTATTAATTTTTGTTTAATAAGCTAGAAAACTACAAAATAAGTAAACCGGTAATCGACCGGTAAAATAGGGCAACTCTATCGCCATGCGTCGTTCGTTCACGAATATTGTCTATGATTCCGTTTGAAACTGATGAATCCGAAATCGTTAGGGAGTAGGGTTCATTCCGACGTATCGGACTACTATCGGACGGGCTCATTGGGCTTATTACTTCGTTAACGGAGTTAGGGAGTAGACCCCCAGTTCCGACCAGTGCCGACTAGCTTGCTACATAAATATTATTAGTAATCTGTGGTGCCGACTGCCAAAAGGTTACATTCTCTGTGGTGTTGCCGAATGCAGAGCAAAAAGTACTTCTTTTATTCTATCAAAAAGTTCTGTGAGTGGAGTGTAGTAGTGTATTGTATACAAATAAACTGTTTTAGAACATTTTGTGTGATTCACGTACCTAAACTAAATGAACAATACAGTATTATTTATTTAATGTGTACATTCGTTTTTGTGTGTCGCTAATGTTCTGCTTTGTGCCAATAACAATAACTTATTAGATTTGAAAAATAAATGTAAGTACAGTAAATCTTGCGAATTAGTATACAAATAAAATTTATGGATTTTCTACAGCGAATAATTTAGGTATAACGTTACTTACTAACTCAAATCATATTAATTTATCACCTGATAGCATTTACTTTTCTTCTCTCATATTTTGTTATTTAGAATAATTGGTTGAGTCCCTTCCACTATTAAATTAATTTGCTAATGATAAATGCGAATGTAATAGGTGGCGATTTCTTTGATGTGATGTTTTAGTACATTTTGTACTGCCATGCATAATGTATTAATTGCTTATCCATGATCTGTATTCGATTTATATAATACTAGGTGTTGCCGAATGAAAGGGATGAATGTAAAATGTGACTAAATCGAAGGTGTTTCAAAAAACACAGGATGTGTTGGTGTGTGATGCGAAAATAATAAATAAGAGTGCGAAGGAGCAAGCAAATGAGTATGTATTATTTGGTGTATCTGTTTACAAGACATGGAAATATTGAAAAGAGAGGAATGCAGGAAATAAAGTGAACAAGTTGATGTCCTAAAAATCTTGACTGGCTATTCACAATAGTGTGCTGGTGCCCATGGGCGCCAACAAGTTTATTTTCAGTGGGGTGCATCTTCAGCTCAACGAAGCAGGGTCGATCATTTTAGTACTTCACCTATGATATAGTGATATGCTAGGTTATTGTTTGTCCATACATAAAGAACCGGTCGAAGTGGAGGTGCAGTGGACGTCTTTCGGCTGAAATGATGATGATACATACAAGCAAGGAGTCACTTTGTCGACTTAAGTTGATTAGATTTTCGAATAGGAGTTCTGTACTTTGTTGACGAATGCACATAAGGTTAAGAATCGAGAAATTGCAGAATACAATTGTTTGTTGTTGTTTTATTGTTGAGTTCTCTATTATTCTATTAGGCTTATTCAGATATTTTTAGTTCTGAATGTTTTTACACCTATAGGTAATTTATTTTGAAGCTAGCAGTGGCGAAGGTTCCATACAACTCGATTCCTACCAGCTTCCCTTTGAAAAAAGTGCACAGTCAGTATTTTATAGACAAATAATATAATTATGTTAAATATATTTACACCGGCTTACCTCTTACAAAAATTGACCATTCGCTACTGGAAGCCAGAGAGATGCAAGTGCACCCCGCTTGCGGCGCTCAAGCTTGTGCCTACGCTTACGTATGGTAGTGAATCTTGGGAAAAAAAGGCATTAAAGTAGAATAAATGCCATGGGAAATGCGTCTGTTGTGAAGTATGAGTAATGAAACTATGAATGATAGATTTAGGAAATACTTGAGGGGACAGCCCAGAAGAATACAATTAATAGGTAATAGGTACTACGGGCTGGTGTCCGCAACTCTACGTCAATGCGCGTATTTTGCGTATGGGTGGGAAAATCGACTATTCTATCCACCCCAGCTCCTCAAAGAAGGCCAGCAACGCCTTAATGTTACTGACCGTCTCACGTAGGGTACCTGGGTTACCGAAGTACTTTGCCCTGTACGTGGCGATCATCGGGCAGTTTCGAAGCACATGTGCCGCTGTCTCGTCGTCCTCCATGCAGGCCCTGCACAACGGACTGTCCGTTACTCCTATGACAAAGAGGTGTTTATTGAATAACCCGTGGCCAATTAAAGCTGCGGTAACTATACGCAGCTTTTGTTTTGTTAGACGGAGAACCTGTTTCGTGAGGCGGCCATCCAATGTGGGAAGTGCTTCCCTTGCCTGCCTGCATTCACCTTGGTCCGTCCATAGTTTGTTGTGTTGCTCTCTTGTGCGTTTCCTTACCAGAGTGCGTATGTACCCGAAAGGGAGTGGCACGATGGGCTCGGGTCCCAAGGGTGCCATACTCGACCCTCTTCTGGCAAGTTCGTCGGCTGCATCGTTGCCTAGCGAACCGCTGTGTCCTTTGATCCATTGAATAGATGAAGATGAAGAATACAATTATATTGACCCTATTGTTGATTTTCTTCAGAAAGGTCAGGTGCATAGTGCTTGCTAACAGCGTGCATGTATGACCAGATGTATGAACTTAAACAAAGCAAAAGGAGTATTATGTAATGATCGTAGCAGGTGGCGTCCTGTAGTTACTGTCTACCTCCATGGCAAAAAGGAGTGAGCGTAGCATGGATATGGAGTGATTTGAGATTGTGTCTGCGTGTATTTTGTATTTCATAAATTTTATACAAATATTTAGAATAAAAGTAAGCAATGTCATTATCCTGGTCCTACGTAGATGATGATGACAAAAGTAATAATTAATGAGTTTAATGCTATTCTGTAATTAATGATACTGATATGACTGATACCCTTACCTATTTGCTTATTCTTCTTACTTATTCACACGGTTTGATACACAATATGAATAGCTTTGTATGTGTTCATACAAAGCTATTCATATTGTGTATCAAACCGTGTGTTAGTTAAATCGTTTTCCTATGTGGATGGTTTAAATACTAATCATTTGCCTAGCCTTTTCCCAACTATGTTGGGGTCAGCTTCAAGTCTAACCGGATGCAGCTGAGTACCAGCATTTTACATGGAGCGACTGCCTATCTGACATCCACAACCCAGTTACTGGGTAATACAATACCCCGTGGTAAGACTGGTTGTCAGAGTTTCGGGGTTCTGACTACCCGTAACGACTGTCAAAGATCCACGAATGACAGCCGGGACCAACGGCTTAACGAGCTTTCCGAGGCACAGAGGGGTCTCGGTATGTAAAGATGGTCACCCATCTACAGACCAACCGCGGCAAGTCTAGCTTAACCTGATCGATCGACCTGTGCGGCTGTTATTATTTAACCACAAATACTAATATTGACACAAATATTCTATTGTTCTTGTTGATCTTGTTTACGTATCTTGGCGGGCAAAAAGGCCCACCAATGATTATCTACTATTTTCTAGCTCTCCTCTCGTGGTGAAAAAAAAGTGACACCATGTTGATGTTATTTGTTGTTCCGCCTTCCCCGCCCCCACCCATTGGGACCAACTCATCTACGAGTAGGTACCATAATAAAATATTTTTACTTTTGCCATCAACTTGAAAAGAAGAACAATTGTTTCGCTTCATTTTTAGTTTCTTTTTGTCGTGGTCTTGTTTTTTTTTTCTTTTACGAACCTTATGCCCGACTGTTCATGCCGCATTTACGCATTCGTGCGAATAGCGAGGCGAATGGCGAGGCGAATATCAGCGGTATCAGCCATAAGGTGAGTATAAAATAGAGCATTTTCTCGAGCATTTCCATGTAATGTAACGTTTTTACGAATGGTACAATATAGGCAAAAGCTCCGCTTCCAAAAGCAATTTAATGTAATGTAACGTTTCTGCGAATGTAGACGCTGCGTTCGACGTAATGCTCTGTGGTAATGCTAACTGTAACATTTGTTTAGACCTTGCGTTGATTGTTGATATGTTGGACCTACAGGTACCGCTTGTGTCTTTGCTCGATAAAATGTTACACCAAATAGGTAGCTCGATGGTTTTAGGTTGTAACAAAACACCGAAAATTTAAAAACGGCAAATGCTTTATTTTCTGTTACAAGTAAATGTTCTAGTCTATACTCACGTTAACGTTAACTACTAGCCCCGAGCCCGTGACCCTAGAACTTCTTGTTTCTTCATGTTTCATTCTGATCTTTATTGAGACCTCAGATAGCTGATGCAAGGGGTGGTATTTGGCCCTTCTTCTACTCTTATCGGCACAAATTGTAATGAAAATAGCTCACTCCCGCCCAGTCCTAGTATAGCCAGATAACAAGGTGATACCGGGATATAGTGGGACCACTCACGAAGTCTCGAGCACCTACCATTTCTGAACAAGAATGCACAAAACTGCCTCAATCCTGCAATTGATAAATGTCTGAAACGTGTAGTTATTCTGATTAAGAGCGTTTACGCCGTACGGCATTTTATATAAACTTTCAAGCCCTTATTTTTCGAAACGAATGAACCGATATTAATTAAAGTTCATACGCAGCAGGATACAAAGGTCTAAAAAGTTAGTAGAGAACATTTTCGAAAAATAGTGTTACAGCCAAATTAGACCGATTTTAAATTTTCCATAGAAACAGAGATTTCCAGTTATCTTTTTTTAAATAAGACATTTCGAAAACGTTCTCTACTAACTTTTTAGACCTCTGTATCCTGCGTATGAAGTTACATTAAAATCGGTTCATTCATTTCGAAAAATAAGGGCTTGAAAGTTTGTATGAAATGCCGTACGGCGGAAACTCTCTTAAGTGTGCCTACACAGACACACGAGTGACACGCGTCGACGATAGAGGCAACTGCAAGCGTCGATACGGTCGCCGACAACCGACAACGCGTCGGCGGCTGCCGTCACAACGTGTCGCTCGTCTGTATGTGTCGCAGTAATATGCTTAAAACCGTGATATAGTAATATCCCTATCTTAATTTCAAATTTCAATTATTTCTGCTCAATGTACTTAACTTGTATTGCCCGGCAATATGTATATCAGTCGCAGATGAATTGTCGAATCCGCTTTTTTACATAACCACTTACAAAACAGTCGGTCGATTCTGTAAAAATCTCACCGTGAAAACTTAGGTGAAGTGAGTTTGTTTTTGCTAGGAATTGACACTATTGACAGCTTACGCCACGCTCACTTCACCCAAGTTTTCACGGTGAGATTTTTACAGAATAGCACCGCTGTTCCTTTATGTAAAACAACTGATGGACGTTTAACGGCTTTTCATAGTTACTGAACTCACGCATAACTGCACAAACGTTTTGCATTTACCTATCAATGCAGCGGGTTAACGTTTAGAGGTTATGTAAAACAGCGTGAAATGAAACGTCAGCTTGTAGATTAGATTTTAGTTCACTATTTTGACGCTCGTGGCTCTGTGTAACATAACAATAATGGTAACAATAATAGCGTCCGATACATAAATAAATAAATCGAGTAATAGGAGTGAAAATGATCCTAACTCAAATGTAAACTGATCACGACCCGCTTTCTATACGCTGTCGGACTTTGATCTATCCACAGCTCTCACTGATCTCTGCCACTATTATGTTGATAACTCGTTGAAACCGAATCCCTCAAAAACGCAATCAGTCTTCCAACTCCGTAACAGATAGGCGGGTCGTAGACTGAACATCGGGTTCCTTTTATCTGGCAAAATATTGATGCTCCGAAATTTATTTGGCATAACACACTTGGCATAATCTTTAAACGAATATTTTTAAGGCATAAAAATGAGTTAACATTATTATTGTTTGGCCGAATGTTTATATGTCCGAATTTACAATGGCATACTTTTAAGATGGCAAAATTTTATTTGGCATAATTTCACTTGGCATGCTATGAAAATAACAGAAGAATTATTTTTTAACGAAATTTGTTTGTTCGGTGTATTTTCCATGGTATTTGAATTAACTATAAAAATAATGGTTTCTATAAGCGATCTCGGGACTTGGTGCACCCCGACTTGGGTTAGGTTTGGTTCCTTTAAACCCTGTAGACAGAAATAGGGGCCCCGTCGACTACGTTTTATTTATTATTGCTTGTAAACCAACTTAGACCGTAACTAATTATTTAAATAAAATGGTTGGGTTAGATTAAAACTGTGACCCCTACGCACGAGCTCACGTATGCCAAAAGGCGATGCTGACTGTGAATTTCTGCGATACGATGGTTCTACTTTTTAATTATTATGGATATGAAACTTATGCCTCAAGATGATTCTGACTTACAAAATTATGAGTTTTGAATGTATGATAAATGAGTGTATGCCAAACATTTTCTGCGAAATGAAGTTTATGCTATCCGTTGTTATGCTAAATAATATTATGACACAAAAAGTTCTGCTAGAAAAGGGGGACCCTTGAACATCACATGATAGGGGGTATCAATTACTCACTGTGTTCACCCAACATACTTCGGCATTACTCCAGACCGGCCACTTACCTGCAAAAATAACTGGGGCCCTATTCTGCTATTTTTATAAATTCGTCATTCCAACACGATCCCACTATCATCCCATTGTCATTTTTCCAAAAGTTCGTAATCTGCTAAATTCATAATGGTTGATCATTGGTCGGTCAATGGCACAGAAATTATACGATACTCGTAACGAATTAAAAGCAATGACTATACAATGACGTTCTTAATGGTAGGTCACTGATCAAAGGAACTGTCAAAATTTTTGCAACCGCGTAAGTCAGTAATTCATTTTTCATTATGTACGAGATTACCATTCTATGCCATTTCTTTCAATGGAGTGTCAGTGGTTGACCATTGGAAAGTCATAATGACGCCACTATATTAGTAGATTACCAAACTTGTCAAAATCAACAATTATGAAATCAATGATAGACCAATCTGACACTATTGTAATAGCAGACTTGAGGCCCTGGGAACGTGTAAAACTGAAAGTTCAAGCCAGAAATAACTTGCCGCCTAACATCCACCAGATGGGGAGCGTCTCCCCAGGTCCTGCGAGGAACTCGAATGACGCTCTGCTTTTCCGTTGGTGAATATGCCTGTCCAGAATGAAACCGTTCTGCCCATGCTGGTCTAGTACAACATTAGTAGTAGTGGATACAGCTCTAAACGAGACGTGCCAGATTATTAGTGGTTGCCTTGAACCGACCCCAGTACGAATGCTATATCCATTGACTGGCATTGCGCCTCCAAACATTCGCAGGACCATAGCCAGCCGAATCGAGAGGCCGAAGCTACAAGCTGACTCACGTCACCCAAAGCACAACTGGGTACGTCTCAGTGCCCCGGAGGCTGAAGAGGCGAAAAAGTTGTCTTGGGTGCGTGGGTCCACCTAGTCCAGCCAATAGTAACGCCCCCACAGCAAGCTATGGCAGGAGCTTTATAAGCCCCTGACAATTTTATCTAACCACCTGAGTGAGAGCCTTCCGCCTGGGCACGCGTTATCGTAGCCGACTTGGAAATCTCTAAACAGACTTCGAACCCAAGTCGGCCAGAGAAAAGTCAATCTCCACAGATGGGGGTTCACGGACGGCTCAAATCTAAAGTGCTTATGCGGCACTTCCTCATAGACAATGGCCCACCTTCCTTTCTGCGCCGCATCCTGTCACCTGTGCACTTGATGATCTTATGACTGCGTCATAGAGCGCAGGTCGTGCAGCTGAATTTTCGGCCTAATATGTTTGAACTTTCTGCCATCAATAGTCAATACGCTAAGAAGAATATATAATTAAATAGTTTTGCGAACATGTCATATAAACTCAGAGCAACTGCGAACTTTACAATAATGCGTGTATTAATATAGTATCTTCAATATATATTTTTACTAGCTTCCGCCCGCGGCTTCGCCCGCGAGGTATGTCGATAAAAACTCCTATGTCCTTTACCGGGATGCAATCTATCTATCTGCCAAATTTTATCGAAATCCGTTCAGGAGTTTAGGCGTGAAAAGGTAACATACAGACAGACATAGTTACTTTCGAATTTATAATATTAGTGCGGACACTAATGGAATAGAAAAACCAGCTGGTTTTTCTGGTTTTATTAATCGTCAGAATATTGACGATTAATTATTTGTGGGAAAGATACTTCAATAAAACCTTTATTGCCAGTAGTTCCATGAAGCTAGTTCCACATGGAACTACTGCAAATCACTGGTTCCGTGTTTGGTGGGAACTAATGAAGTATTCAGCAGTTCTATGTGTCACTTCCATGATAATGGGTATCAAATGAATGGGTTTGCTGAGAAGAATACGAAAAGTAAAATCACGTTATATAATTTAATTAAATAAATAATACAATTTAACATATTTTTTTAAAATTTCGTTACAATGTAGAGCTTTAAATCTATTCTGAATTAGTAATAAATATGTTTAAGTTATTATAAGACTGAAAAGTATACAATAAAATATAGTTTAAAGAAACTAAAAAACACGCTTTCATCACGGACTAAAAATTTAAAAATAATTAAATAAGCTTTTATTTGTTACGATTTAAGCATACTACTCATTCCAATATTTTAACTTCGTTGTAGAGTAAACGCAAACATTTTTTTGAATTAGTCATTGGACATAATAATAAGAAGTGATAAGTTTTTTAATTTATTTTTATTAGCATATCTATCATATGAATAAAAAAATATATGTTTGCGTTTACTTTACTCTACAATGAAGTTAAAATATATTGGCAAGGGTAGCATGCATTTATCGTAACAAATAAAAGTTTATATGTATAATTTAATTAGTTTTGATTTTTCATTGCGTGATAAAAGCGTGTGTTATTAGGTTTTTGTAATTATAATATCTAAATATATAAAACTCAAAGGTGACTGACTGACATAGTGATCTATCAACGCACAGCCCAAACCACTGGAGGGATCGGGCTGAAATTTGGCATGCAGGTAGATGTTATGACGTAGGCATCCGCTAAGAAAGGATTTTGATAAATTCTACCCCCAAGGGGATAAAATAGGGGATGAAACTTTGTATGAAACTTTGTCAATTTTAAACCGATCGGGCTGAGACTTCGCATGCATATAGCTACTATGACGTAGGCATCCCCTAAGATAGGATAAATAAGGGATGATGGAGGATGTAAATGTATTAGTTTTTTTTTAATAATACTTAACGCGAGCGAAGCCGCGGGCAAAAGCTAGTTTATATATAATCGTCATTATGAAACTATACTTAGTCGATTGAGTAAAACTGGTGTTAAATTACGTGGAACTAAAGCTACAAAAATATTCTTCACATTTTAAGGTTGCAATATGGAACTCAACTTGCAGCAGTTCCATATGAAAGAAATGTCGGGCTATAAAAGTAGTTTAAAATTACATGGAAGTAATATTACAAAATATTCATTTTCTTAGGTTGCAATTGTTCCATATGGAACATGGAACTACTGGGAATAAAGGCAATAAACAGCGCCCCGAAATCCGTTCAGTGGTTTAGGCGTGAAAAGGTAACATACAGACAGACAGAATTACTTTCGAATTTATAATATTAGTATGGATATAGCGTAATTATTGGGATCAAATTAATTTATATTATAATTTTTTCATGACATACCCACTGTCAGCTCAACCACTGACGTATTAATTGTTTTTATTGAGGAAAATATCAAAAGTTTCGATCCCGTGGGTATATCGAGATAAAAAAAATCCTATGTGTTAATCCAGGAAATGGTCTATGTGCCAATGTTCATCCAAATCTGTTCAACGGTTTACTCGTGATTGAGTAACAAACATCCAAACATATTCACAAACTTTCACATTTATAATATTAGTATGATACAGAGCAAATTTTAGTCTACATAAAAATTCTTTTCCGAAGTACATAATAAATAAACTAATTAGATAACGTGCACAAAGATGTAGCTAATGATTTTAGTATCATAAAACGGCCTTCTCATCTCATGCATATAGCCGACTTGAGTAACTGAGACAGTAAAGAGAGAAAGTGAGGTAGACACCAGTTGCTGACAACTTTCACTAGAAGTTTACACCAATGAATATAAACATATTCGTATGCAAGAATACATGCGCGCTCAATTTTTAGAGATTAAGAACACGGTTTTAATCTCCATATCATTTTCGTTTTTCATCTGTTTGAACTTTAAAGGGTACCATTATGTTTCTAAGAACCGGTAATCTTTGTTGTCTGTATAGATCACGGGAAATCTGGGAAATATGTTATTTTTTGTTAAAGTAATTTAACAATGATTTTGTACTCGCTGTTGGCCGTGGCTTTACCCGCGTCGGGCGCATCTTAAGCCGGCCATTGACGATCAGTCCAAACATAAAACTGCGGCATAAAACTAGGGCGTCACTCCAAATGGTTTTAGATGGTTTTAGATTTGCCCATTCACTGGCGTCACTCCGGCTTTTCATTTTTCGATCGGCCGTCGGGCAAAGCTGACGAAAAGTGCACTACCTTTTATTTGTGTCGAAAAAAAATGAATTCTGATTCTGAAGAAGAAACATTAATTCTAACTGTGGCTACTATTTGTTGCCATATACTCACCGAGAAACGTGAAAGAAAGCAATGGATGAAAGAATGGCTTAGAAAAAGGAATCAATTCACTCACGTCAATGTGTTGAATGAGTTATCACTAGAACCAAGTGACTGGAGAAACTATTTAAGGATGGACGAAACTACATATTTCAAGCTTTTGAAACTTGTAACTCCATATATTGCTAAACAGGATACTAATATGAGAGAAGCTATTAGCCCTCATGAGAGATTGACTGCCACTCTTCGTTTCTTAGCTTCGGGAATGAGTTATGAAGAATTAAAATTTCCAACTGCAATATCTCCACAGCGTCTGGGAGTTATCATTCCAGAGACATGCAAAGCAATACTCACTGTATTAAAGGATTACATGAAGGTACAAAATATTCTATTAAATATATTAGTATATTAGTAATAATAATAATAGTATAATATATTATATTAGTAATATTATAATATACTCTTAGCGCACACCATAGAATCAATGGTGTGCATGAACGATTGATTAGTTGCATTTCATCTGTAATATTTTAATAATATATTATGATCAATCGATCATGCACACCAAGTATTCTTATCTTATGACGTGCATGACTGATAACAGGGTGGGTGTCAAAAATAAAATTTCCAATAACTGGTAATTTGAATCTTTAATTAATACTATCTTAGCCTAATACACACATACCTGCATATTAAACATTTACAAAGTATTTTAACATTAAAACAATAATTTTTCACAAGCGTTTACTTATCACCGGCTTAAAAATCAAATAATTTTTCATCGAATTGAAATCACCTTCTGCAACCATTGGTGACGATATTGAGTCATTATGCTGATCTAAATATTCTACAATTTCACTTGCATTATTAAAAATAATCGTTTCTGATGCTGATGATGACTGTTGAAGTGGTTGCTCCAGAGGCTCAGAGTGTAACTCTGTCAGGATGGGTTGTGATGATACAGGTAGGTAAGGTATGTCCGTCTGTTCATTAGGTGAGCGGAAGGAAGGTTGAGTTTGTGTGGAGGATGGTGGACGGTAAGGTCTGCCCATCTGTTTGTGGGGTGCGAGGTAAGGAGGATGAGTTTGTGTGGAAGATGGTGAACGATTAGGTCTGTCTGTCTGTTCATTCGGTGAGTGGTACAGAGGAGTTTGTGCGGAGGGTGATGGACGGTAAGGTCTGCCTGTCTGTTCGTTCGATGAGTGGTACGGAGAAGGAGTTTGTGCGGAGGATGATGGACGGTAAGGTCTGTCTGTCTGTTCGTTCGATGAGTGGTACGGAGAAGGAGTTTGTGTGGAGGATGGCGGACGGTAAGGTCTGTCTGTCTGTTCGTTCGATGAGTGGTACGGAGAAGGAGTTTGTGTGGAGGATGGTGGATGGTAAGGTCTGTCTGTCTGTTCGTTCGATGAGTGGTACGGAGAAGGAGTTTGTGTGGAGGATGGTGGACGGTAAGGTATGTCTGTCTGTTCGTTCGATGAGTGGTACGGAGAATGAGTTTGTGTGTAGGATGGTGGACGGTAAGATCTGTAATAGGGAGAAGATGTTTGGGATCGTGACTGTGATCTGTCATATATATGGTCTGTTACAATCCTAGATGTATCATTAAGTTTGTCAAATTCAGCATAAAATATAGCATCATTAATAATTTTTTGACAGTACTTCGCAGAATCGCTTGACATATTTCTCAACTTCTCCGCAACATGTTCTCCAAATGCACTAAAAGTGGGTTTTGTTTTGACTGTTGACTTGTCCAAATTCTTAGAAATTTTATTTAGCACCTCACAAACTTTTTTCCTTGGATTGCTACTGTCCGACCGCTGTGGTGGCTCAGACCGCGGTGGTGGCTCAGACCGCGCCGCCGACAGCTGCGAAGCCTGGTCTATATTAATGTCCATATCCTGAAAAATATACATGGTTTTGTTACAGATGCCTGAAACCGAAGCTGAATGGCTAGCTATTGCGAGAGAGTTTGAGGAAAGATGGCAGTTTCCCAATTGCCTAGGCTCAATCGATGGCAAACACATCCGAATTGTACCGCCGCCTGGATCTGGTTCCACCTTTTACAATTACAAAAAATTCTTTAGCATTGTCCTCATGGCCTGTGCTAATGCAAACTATGAAATTATATGGTGCGAAGCTGGTGTTAATGGCCGAATATCTGATGGTGGGGTTATAAGGCAAACACGTTTTTATGAGAAATTAAATAATAATGAACTAAATATTCCTAATAACAGAACAAAGCCCCAAAATAGTTCCAACCCTTTGCCGTTTGTTTTTATTGGTGACGAAGCATTTGCATTAAGAACTGACTTTATGAAGCCTTTTGGTAAAAATTCACTAAATACACAGAGAAAAATATATAATTATAGATTGTCACGAGCAAGAAGAGTAATTGAAAATGTTTTTGGAATAATGTCTAATCGATTCAGAATTTTCCATACTGCTATTAATTTAAATTTGCAAAGAATAAAACTTATCGTCCTTACATGCTGCATATTACACAATTTTTTGAGAAAATCAACTACTAATTATCTGGATTCTGAATTTGATGAAGATGATGTACCACTGCAAGGTGCAATTCCATTAAATGTAATAAATGGCAATGTTAGTAATGATGCAAAGTTGATAAGAGAAGAATTTGTACAATATTTTAATGGTGAAGGTGCTGTTAGTTGGCAAAATGAGAGAGCACTCATTTAAAAATGTATGACACTATATAAAACATATGTATTGGGACAAATAAAAGTACTTTAGTTTCATAACACTGGGAATAATAAAGTTGATTTTTACCTGATCATTGTTTTCATTTTCTTCGTTTAATATGTCATTTATGTCGCTAGGTTTCTCGACTTGTGTGTCTTTTTCGTTAAGAAATAAAAATAAGTTGTAGTACCACAATTTTGGATTATACTCTTCATCGGCCCCTATGCCGGATCGACTCGCTGCTTTCACCTACAACAGACAAGTAATTAAAAACATAAAGAAATAAACAAACACCTGTTCCTGACGATAAAGTCCGTAAATAAAGTAAATAAAGTTATCTACATACCTTGTTGTGTTCTTTATTAAATGCACTCCTCATAGAATTGATTTTTTTGGTAACGGAGTCCAAATTAGCACCACTATCATTTTTTTTTAAAATGGAAAGCAATTCCTCTAAAGCTTTCTGGCGTTGCTGTTTATTTTTATAATTTTTATCGTTCACTCTCCATAAACATTCTGAATTTTGGTACTTTTCTATAAATTCTATCATTACGGCACGGTCTGCACGTCCAGTTGATACAGACGCCGCCATTTTAAATTAAAACTAGATGCCATAGACTAATAAATATACTCTAGATGCCACAGATTAGAGAGTGCTAAATGCACAACACGCTCAGTCACCGCGATCGCAGCGAGCGATTCGAGCGAACTGAAGCCTTGGAATGACGATCGCGCATTGACGGTCAGTTTGACGCGACGCGCCGCTTGGATTTATGGTAGTCACAGAAAATTTCCGTGGCGCGTCGTCAGTTAAAACTCTGGAGTGATGATTCGCCATTGACGGTCAAATTTTGGAGTGACGCCCTAGTTTTATGCCGCAGTTTTATGTTTGGACTGATCGTCAATGGCCGGCTTTAGGCTTTCTTCTTCATGTACCCGAATAAAAAGTGTTTTCTCTGTGATTCTATGTACCAAATCCGCTCAGCCGTTTGTGGTCAAGCTGCGAATATCAATATCTTCTTACTGACACAATGTTATCAGAGAGATTAGTTCTTTACGATGTATCCAACCGATTTTTTTAAATGTTATTAGTTGGTACGGTTTGATGCTGAATCAAGGAACTTTAAAAATCTTAGAGAAGTGGATAGGTGTTTACCTATTTTTACTGTACTACTACTACTTGTAATTATTTAAAACAATCTCCGACACAGATTGTAACTTACACAGATTGTAATTTTTGAATTCCGAGGGCTTTTATTTGCTCGAGAAGATTTGTAGTACCTACTTAGAGTCTAGGCTCTACGGTTGGTTTTTGGTTTACTACAATGTATCTTCCCGTCTCGTTCCTAATAACACGTATTTACAGAAGGCTGACGAACTAAGAAGCCACTTTCGTCCTCGGCCTTCCGCAAATCCTTGTATTGTGTGTGCCTATCTATTCTTAGCTTTCTACGTACCGTTCTGTTGCTTTATTCGGAGCCCGGAAGATGTGCAACGAGTGCATGTTAAACATAATAATAATTTGTACCCCTTTATTAGCCGACAAAAACGGGAGGAGATTATAGGTTTACATACGACGAGTTTTTTAAAACGTATGTGCGCCGATTTCTCATATAAAATACGAAGCCGATTTACGCGATTCCTTTTCATTTGGTAGAAGTCCCCCGCGTGGTGATCCCATAGATACAATTTTTATTGACTTTTCTTATAACTTTTTAAGTTTAAGATAATAAATAGGTTTTTAATCGCGTTCGTCTATGTTTATGAAGTTGGCATAAATACGTGTAGCAAGTAGTGGTACATGAATTTGTGCGGGTACAAAATAAATAAAAAAAAGCAATTTCGTTTTGAGTTTTAGCGCTCTTTTGTTGAGTCGATTGTTTTTTTTCTGAAAAGTTTTTTATTGATAAACGTTGCTTTACATTTTTTGATGTTTTAAGTTTATAAATAAAGGCGTTAATTTTTTCTTCATTTGAGTCTTAATAAAAACTCAAATCCCTTATAATTTTACGACGCATACCTTTTTTGACATCGTCTTTTCACAAGCAATTTTCATTATACAAAGGTTTAAAAATTGCTTTGACCTACAAAGATTATTTTTTGCTATACAGGTCAATGGTATCATTTTTTAAATAAATTTGTATCAATCATGTGCATATTATAGTCTATTGAAGAGTAGTTACCTGCAACAACCACTACGTTTGTCACTGCATTCCTTAACATAAAAGCACTACCATTAGGTACAAAATAAATACACACTCACATTCTTCACCAACACTACTCACACCACACACATTCACACCCTTTACCTACACTACACACACCACACACATTCACACCCTATACCAACACTAAACACGCCACACAAATTCACACCCTATACCTAGACGACATCGACATACCACATTCTCACACACCCCATCACAACTCTTAAACACACATTCACACCCTATACCTGCACGACACTCACACTACATTCATTCACACCCTACATCCACCCTACACGTACACACACTCCACAAACATTCACTTACAACACTCATCCGTCAAGTTTAAGACTTAAGTACCTCCTTTCATACTCTAAAGTCGTTTAATTTTGTAATTGTCATGTATGTGATTTGTATTTACACGTAATTTGCCACGGAAGAGTTCTGATTTCCAAGATACAGGTTCTTACCTTTGTAGTTTGGAATGTAGGAAAATAATTTTAGCCATCTACTCTCTTACATTACTCTCTTATTTTAGTCCTTAGGAATGTAACTGTTTTATCCCACGTTTTCTCATATCTCATTTGACATTGGCAAAATTGTCTACTTCGGCACCATTGTCATAGAGAAAAATAGAATAGAAAAGTAACTGTATTAGGCTATATTTATTGAGTCCAAATAAACGTTATTATTATTAAATCACTTAACAATCGAAAGTCATGTACGCCATCATGTGTCTTGAAGTCCCTCTGATAGAGTTGTATTACTTGTACCTATTGATAGTTTGAATGATTATAATTTTGTAAATGTGTACTTAATTATAATTTAGGTAACTTTGCTTCCATCAACATGGAACCTGGACTGATCTGAAAATTAAAAAAAAAGAACATAAGAAAATGCTACCCTGGAGCTTGCGCCTTAACGAGTTCTATTCATTCATCACACGATGACGAGAACTTCGCCGGTGATGGCTCTGGAGTCTGGACGGTAGATGAGGGAATCCAGCGGGGTAACTGCGTAACACACTAACACTAGCAATGGCTTTCATTTTGACAGTTCAACAGCATTCATTGCGTTATTTACGTTGTTGAGCAAACATTTTTATCGATCATTTATGAAGCAATGGATTAGCAATATCCTCCAAAACGGTCCAAATTGTGATTGATAGTGTGTTACGCAATAAGGGTGCGGGTTCAAAATTAGAGCGAATAATTCCGTAAAATGTTGTGCCTTCGTGCAATAATTAATTGTTTTCGCACATTGTTTTAGATTTTGGAAATGGCTCTGAGGCAAGAGACCGCTCCAGCGCTGACTCCGCTCCACGACCCATACCATGTGGAGGGCGCACCTCTCGCCGACGAACATTTTGAAGTGAGTTGTATAAGTCAATTCAATTACCATATAGTCTAATACGACAATATATATGAGTATGACAGTTGGATCCTTTCATTTATATGACTGAAGCTGTACAGGGTGACAGGGGACATCGACGCGCCAAAAATAGTCGTTCCATACATTTTGACCGCGTAGGTATTTCACTTTTCTGTGAACTGCTGCAACAGATTTTTTTTTATAACCGACAAAAAGCTTCTTATTTAGGGGGTCTAGAATCATGTGCTGAATTCATGATTTCACTTTGCGCGTGGAAGTCCCTGCCTGGTATAGAGATATTTTAAATAAAATGATCTGAAAGTGAACCTATTTAAATCTGTTAAGCATGTAGGTAAAAATCTTTTATCATTGTTGCAGGATGAGTTTGAAGATGCCACAGATGAGCATCCAACGTAAGTACTACTCTTTTGCTTTTTTTTAACCGAGTCAAAAATAGGAGGTTATGCATTCGCGAGTAGATATCTATGTTTTGATGTGAAATACGTCTTTAAAATCGCTTCCATAGTGGGAGGCAATTCAAAAAACCAATGATAACAAAATCGGGTAATACAGTTTGGTGTTGCAGCTTTATGTCTATCATCTCCATCCTATATTCAATTATACCATTGGATAGCTAAAGGATCAAAGAATTCATTACGCCAAGTGAGGACTGTGGAGTGGAGGGGGAAGAGCCGCCATTTTGAGGTCATTTTGCTGCATATCGAGATTTCCACATAGTATAACTTTTGACTGGGAAAAGCTACAACGTTCGTTTAAGTTTCAATCGTCGGCTCTCGTCAAAATATGTCAATTGTATACAAAACATTAGTGTCAAATAGTGAAAGTGATTATGTGTTACTTAAAATAAAAATAATAAAAAATATATATAATGTCGGCCTATACACGTCAAAAAGCCAAATCCAAATATAGAGTTCGTATACGGTTGGAAAGGGCTTTTCAAGAGCCATCGAATAGTACCAAAAAAAACACCATATGACCGAGTCAAGTAGTGTCGGGAACGTAAAAGAATGAATGTGGCCGAGCGGATCAACCCCGTTACGTAAACGTATTCACGTACAACACACGTATTTAATCCACTTGGTGTATGACGATGTTATAGCTTACTTTATAGTTGAATATACACACATCAACAGAATCTAGGGATATTTTATATTTCATCAAATATCTAAAAATCTTTGAAGAAATTTCAGATATAGTAAATGGAAGAATGATAGGTTATTTAAAAAAAATAATAAACATTTCGTGATTTTTTTGTTTTTAACCCCCGACGCAAAAACGACGGGGTGTTATAAGTTTGACGTGTCTGTGTGTGTGTGTGTGTGTGTGTGTGTCTGTCTGTGGCATCGTAGCTCCCGAACGGATGAACCGATTTTGATTTTGTTTTTTTTGTTTGAAAGGTGAATTAGTCGGGAGTGTTCTTAGCTATGTTTGATGAAAATCGGTCCAAGATGGCCGCCGCCACAAAATGGCGGATTACATATTTTTTCACAACTCCCTTAATATGGGTATCAAATGAAAGGGCTTGACTAGTAGAATACTATACACTATGATAAATTTCAAATCCAAGATGGCCGCCACCACAAAATGGCGAATTAATTTTTTTTTTCCACAACTCCCTCAATATGGGTATTAAATGAAAGGGCTTGACTAGTAGAATACTATACGCTTTTACAAATTTCAAATCCAAGATGACTGCCACCACAAAATGGCGAATTATATATTTTTTTCACAACTCCTATCAAATGCAAGGGCTTGACAAATAGAATAATGTACACTATATTGAAAGGGAATGAGGAATATTAACTAACGAAATGAAAACTAAAAACTTGAAAATATTTTTTTGTCTGATCAATGCTCTAGAATGATGAGGAAAGTGGAGTGATGACTGGTACCTACGACCACTGAGTTTGACTATTTTTATTACAAATGAAATTATCCTACATAAAAAGCGTAGGTATTTCTACATCAGATAGTGTCGCAGTCCCATTTTATAAACTAGAACTGAAATATCTAAGATATCTAATAGCTATGAAATGCTTGTACGAAAGTTGAATAACTAAATGAAGAACTAGAAAAACGATAATATAAAACAAAAAAATCTGTTTAGTCTTAAAAATTATTCTTCGACTATAAATTAATAATTATTATTTGACGGATAAAAAACCTGATTAAACACCAAATTACCTGAATCTTAAAACGCAAGAAAATAAAAGAAATAAAATACAAAAATTAAGGAATCCCTACAAAAAGCATGAAATAAAAAATTAAATTAAAAATTTAAAAAACCCCCGACACAAAAAAATTATAAAATTAAATGTAAGTAATTGGAAAAGGATCAAATAATTTAAAAACCCCCGACTTAAAGAATCTAGGTAACGAGACTAAAACAGATAAATTCATATGGAAGTCGGGGGACCGTTCTGTGGAACACCTATGCTCAGAGGTCCCCCGACTAAAAATGTTAATTTTTTTTAACACCGTAGAAAATTAGTATGATAAAAAATACTTCATTTCTTCTTATAAAACTATTAATTTTAATTAAAATTGAAATAATCTTATAAAATCTAATTATTAATAATCTCTCACATTAATTACACATCGACATCGATTGTTCATACTTAATATTAAATTGTTAATGTCTTGCTGCGGTATGAGGTCTCATGTTCTTTGCAAGTGTGCGAGAAGTTGTTGTTCCGTCGTCAAATTTGGCGGGAAATCTCTCAAAGCTTTTCGCGGTAAAATGTCCCAGACATGCTCGATAGGATTAAAATCGGGCGACTGTGCAGGCCGATCCAAAACTTGAATATCGTTGTCCCGGAGAGCGGGCGACACCAGCCGTATGGGAAGGAGCATTATCGTGCATAGAAATTCCTGGCCCATTTGAATTCTGTGTGGGACATAACAGGCTCTACATCCTCCTCGTGGTATTGTGCAGTCATGCTGCCTTGGATCCAAACGAGCTGGGTTCGTCCGTCAAGACGAATTCCTGCCCACACCATGATTGTCCCGCCTTGGTATGAGTGGACCTCCGGAGGGTGGCGTAGACGGCTAACTCTCCCTTGAGTTCTCCAAACGCGTGTTCTTCATGAATCCGGATGGAACCCAAACCGGGACTCATCGGTGAACAGCACCAAAGACCATCGTTCGTCACTCCATGGTAAATGCTCCCGAGCCCACGGAAGCCGCCGACCGCGATTGCCACGTCGCAATGCTGAAACACGTAACGGTCTCCGAGCATGAAGACCAACTTCATGCAATCTCCTTCGCACGGTTTGGTCGCTTACCAGCAGATAGTTGTCCTCCTGGAGCCTTTGTACTAGTTGCATCGCTGTGATATTGGGTTGTCGTCTCTGCGTAGTAACATGATATCTACCCGTGTGCCGTTCAGCCACATCCCCAGTACTGCGATAACGTGACCACAACCTTGATATCACGTTTTGGCTGGTGTGTAGGGCCTCAGCAACGACACGTTGAATAGCACCATTTTCTAATAACATTCCATCTTGACTCAAATGACGACGTGGCATGACTCTTAAAGCTCACACGGCACGTTAAATTATAAAAGAAAAGCAATCTAATCCCTTTTCATTAATTAATATTAATATAAAACAATTTTAATTTTCCTTATCGTAACGAATTACTAACAAATTTGCCGCCGTATTTTGTTTTTATTACATTTTTAAATTATGAAAATAGAATAAAAGAGGTTTCAATCTGTATATAAACTTTTTATGGAAATTAAAAAGATTTTAACTATAAATTCGTAAATAATTTAGGATTAAGGTATCCCTAGATTCTGTTGATGTGTGTATGTTTTGTGTGTAATACGAACGAATTTGTTTTGGGTACCTACCCCACACAAATTCGTAGGTTTTTCAATTTGTAGTGCTTTTTTTTTGTGAAAAGTTTGTTTGTTAATAAAACCTTATTGTTGTAGGAACATAATGGATTTACAAACTGCTTTTGATGACTGTGAAGTGGCTATAAGAAAATTCTTTAACAACGATTTACTCGGTGCCACTAACATGATGAAACCATGGTGAGACGAGTTTCGTTTACCTACTCTAAAAATATGCATAAATAAATAAAAATAGGCTTGTGATTCTCCCAAACCTTTAGTATAAAAATCCTTTGCCTGGCTTAAAATTGTGGGTCATTAACTACTTACTTTTGTCTACAAAAAGTGTTTTAAAATCTGAGTAATATCGGGCTTTTATGAATCTACAGAACCGCTTTTCAGTGCTATAGCGTTTCTGTAGCGGCCTTAGTACATACTCCAAAATAGTCGGGCTGCGCAAAGTAGTGTGCATATGAAACCCAAGTAGTTTCATATGCATACTATTTGGTGCAGCCCGACTATTCTATAGGTACATTATTTTTATACATGACTGTTTACCCAGCAACGTGACACGATGCCGAATGTAGGAACTTAGTGTTTATCGCTTCTTTCTAGTCTAGTGCCCCGTGTATACTTAAATAACACAACATTTTTATGTCTAGGGAACGCACATCACTTTACCACAGTCTTGGCACTTCCATGTTCGAGTTTATACCAGCAATGCTGACTTTCGACCACGCACAGATCAATCGGACCCTGGCTGCACTCAAAGTATCCATCTCTATCTGTAATCAACACAGGAAAAATTACACTTTCGTAGAGAGCATCGGCACAATTATCAAAAAGGTAGAATACTATTAATTTTATTTTGTGTATTAATTAGGTCGCGTCAGGTGACAGGGGGCATCATTATAAGCATTTATATTTTTCTCCCTCTGGAATGTCTGTTGTTAAGGTGATTAAATGTGTGAATGACTTCTGTGGACAGTAACAAAAACGTTTTAATTTAGATCATTAAAAGCAACAAAGATGTATGGTGCAACTGTTTTTAGAACCAAGTCTAAATTGCCATTTTTTTACGTCAACCAAAATATAGTTCAAAATGAAATAACTGACTCGATGGTTTAAGTTTCAACTCGGTTTGTAATGAGACGGATACCTTATAAGTTATAACAGAAGTAAGTTTTTCTTTTATCATAGTTTAAACCATCAAGCCAATATTTGTAAAAATACCATAATTGTGATTGAAACATAGTTCTTGATAATACAAAAGTAACAGTTTAATTGCTATTAATTTACTTACACAATAAAGTTCCTAATCCAAAAATGGCTCCATGGTTTAAACCTGGTTCTGAAGATAAACCTTGTTTTGTAAAAAGGCCGTATATTGAGCCCTAATGAAATAAACTAATAAAACTTGAATAATAGCTATTAATTTTACAAAATGTTGTGCAAGCGGACTTAATGGGGATTTAATTTGAACCTACTAATTAATGATTTTTTATGTAACAACAAAATCTGGATTTTATTTTTTATTTAGTATTTAGGCGCTTGCCCAAGGAAACATAAAAGAACGTACGTACCTAAGTAAAACTGCACTTACTTATAGTATTTAATTCTAAATTGTGGTGCAAGTATTTCTAAATGGGGTTTAGATAATCACGCTAGAAGAAATTTTTCTGGGTGCGGTGCCAAATGTTTACGTAGTACTAAATAAAATAGATCAATAATTTTATGAACCACTCTCTTAAGAATAATCATACCCCAATTAATTGGTTACATATTTATATTGTATCGGTATTTACCAGAAATACTCATCTAAAATTGAAACATTTGTTGTTCTTTCAGCCAAATTATGCCACATATACAGATTTGGAAGCTCATGCTGAACTATGCTACGCAGAAGCCCTGATGCTTCAGGCAGCTATGACTATTATGGACGGAGAAGACCTCACTGGGCTTATCAAGGGCACTATCAAGGTCAAAAATTGCTACAACAGTTACAAGTAATTATTATTTTATTAAATTTTAGCTTTAATCGCGACCTGGCAGGAATTTCAAAATAATCGAAGAATTGGAAAGAGTGAAGAGTGTGGAGCGTGTTTGTATATTTGGGGAGTCTATTTACAAGAGATGGGATTGGAAAAGAGAGTGAATGCGGGATATAAACCCTTAAAAAAAAACTTAAAAATGTGTTAATTTCCAAAATATGGTTGAATCACTTCCATCCAATTACTGTTCTATTTTGTCTAAATATTCCAGACTAATTTCCCTTGTATTTAAACAGGGAATGCGCAAAAATATTAGAAAAAAAGCAGTGGGAGTCGGTTCAATCGAGGATACACTTCCAAAGCGGTGTGCGCCTGGGCGTCGCCACCTTCAACGTGATGATATCCCTGCTTCCGCCGAAGATTATAAGCGTGTTAGAGTTCGTTGGCTTTTCTGGGAACAAGGTAACATATACTTCATGATTTTTATTTTTGTACGTGCATGTTTTAACCTGTATTGTGATAGAATATGAACATGAATTGTTGATTTGCAACATAAATTGAGCCGTCATAACATCATTCAAGTTAAAACAAAACAAGGACCTGCCCGCTCGCTAAGTTATCTCGACCAACAAAAACTGCGCTCTTAGATTATATTACATTTCCCCTTGTCAAAAGCGCAACTAAAACTGGCGATTAATTGTCCTCTTAAATTTTAATAAACTAGCATTAATGTATGTATTTGGTACGTAAGACAAGCCACTACTGAAAATTGGAGGTTAGTATCGTCATAATAATTACAAGATTAAGGGGTTCATAGTGGGGTGTGAAACGAATTTAAACAAAGACAAAATTACTTGTTTTAAATAGGTAGCTAATGTTCAGACTTCATAATGTTACACCATATTATATAATACTCGCATGTGGACCTAAAAATACCACTTTGGCAGAATCATAAAAAGATAACACTATGAATCATAATGGACAGTAAACTGTTAAGTTAATCGTATCAAATCCCATTGGTGAAGGATGTTTTAGTTATTTTTTTTGTCTTTGCTAAAATACCAATCAATCCAAATCCAATCCCAATCTGTTTGATTATAACTAGGTACGTAGTGCAGCGAAAAAAAGAAAAACACGGACTGTCTTCGCCGTATGATTCATAATGTTATCCTTTTATGGTTCTGCCAAAGTGGCCTTTTTAGGCCCCCAGGTCTCGAGCTTTTTTAGCCCCTAAAGGAATGCAATGAAGATACTGTAACTTTGAAAAACGTATAGACGCAAAATGTATGAGGAAGTATTATGTGTCATCAATGTTTGCACGGCTACACATCAAGCTATACATAACCAGTATAAGCTGACTTCTGATTGTACGAAAAACCTATACAAGACGAGGTCAGCTAAAACTGGAAATTTGTATAGCCGTGTGTACAGGAAACTTCGACGGAATAATATTTATTACGTAAGAATTGCAGACGAATATACAGTCAAATGATGATTTATTCTCAACCTTGTTATTTATTTTATCAAAATATGTATGTACACAGTTATGACAAATGAGATACCTTTCACTTGAGTTCTTCTCACATATTGTGGGCGTTTATAGTAAAATCACCCATCACAGAGCCAAAATTACTTAGATCCGTAACAACATTAGTAATAATGTAGGCCAAGCAAATGTTTCTTCCGTGCAGGAATCAAATTCAAATATTATATCAACCTAACGACCGCGACCCGCCTAGCAATGATAAGTCACAACAGAATTGACTGAGATTCTTCGTTTTGGACGTACAATCTTATTATATAACGAGCTGTGCCATAAATTATGTTAAGTAACGTGACGCAAACATTTAGCCAAAGCACATTAGCTAGGTAATGTCTATGTTTAACTTTAAAAAAAACACAGTCTGTGTGCAAGGATGATTCACTATAATCACTATCTATAAGTACTTACCTATATTTATACAAGGTGTAACAGAATAAATGCAAGTCCTGAAAGTAGTTTGTTCATAATTGACTACTGAAACGATTTCAGCAACTTTTAATATAGGTTTTTTTTTTTTTTCAAAAAGGCTGCTGATTCAGCGAAAGAAAATTAAATCTTATTTCAAGGCTATGAGACTCAATTTTAAATGCGTAAAGTAATGCTACGGTTAACACGATTTTCTTAATAATATAGTTAGATTTAAAAAAAATATGTTTTGATCATTGTATTATGCTTTTATATTGGGGCGTTTGAGGTATTGTATATGTCCGGAAAAGATCCGAAGTTACTGACATAGCTTGCAGAGTATAAACAAGCTGAAGTGGTAGTGGGCTGGCCATGTTTGTCGAAGGACTGAGGTGGAGCAGACGAGTCATGGAGTGGAGACCGCGCTTTAGCAAGCGTAGTTTGAGACGCCCCCAGCTAGATGAACCGACGACTTCAAAAAGGTGGCTGGAACAGACTGGATGCAGAAAGCGGAAGATAGGGTGTTGTGGAGCAGCCTGGGAGAGGCCTTTGTCCAGCAGTGGACTGCAATAGGCTGAATTGATCGATTAAAAAGATTATAGCAACTTGTCATCATTATCAACGTCAAAATAACAATATTATGAAAGTCTGTCGAAATACTCGAGTATAAGTATTAGGTAGTAGTAGTATAGGTGTATTAGGTATAGGTTTTTCATACAGTGAGAAGTCAGCTTATGCTGGAAATGTAGCCTCATAATATTATGTCGTCGTGCGTACTGCAATAATTTCACGATTGATGTTGTTCACAATTCATAATTGGTATTCAGCTGCATCCGGTTAGACTGGAAGCCGACCCCAACGTAGTTGAGAAAAGGCTAGGCAGATGATGATGATGATGTTGTTCACAATATTAACGGTATCATAACAAAAATTTGCGAAACTTCATAATAGTATGCAAACGATAAGAAAGCTAAAGGATAAACAGCGTTTTATTTTTGATTTGACGACGGCAGGCGACTTTTAAGGCGATGTGTTTTGTAGCCTGCTATTAAAATACTAGTTTTCTAAATTAAATTAACATATTTTTTACAACAAGAATAAATTATTATTATTTTGATGACGCAACAATAAACAGTTATTCAAATTCAGAGATCAGAGGCGCTGATGCAAAGAGGAAATTAGATCTCCGTCACCAGAGCCTGTCAATCATCGCACCGCCGCCGTCGTGATTTTTAAAAAATCTTTTTAGTTTTCGTATGATATTTAAGTATTTATATGGAACTGTATGAAATTTATGCATGGTCGAACAAGCTATTTGGTATACAGGCAAAAATATTCATCTTTCCACTACACTACCAATATTTAGTTTTATTTTGTGCGTTATAACGTTTCAGCTTATGGCATCCTTAATAGAGTGGTGTAAAAGACTACTCGGCACACCCACATCATTGTTTAAAAGTAGTTGCATGTTAGCTGCCTGTATACCAAATAGCTTGTTCGACCGAACATAATATGTAGAATTAATGCCGCTTGTCGAGTGTGTCTGTAGCGCCTCATTGTTCTCTTAAACTGCTCAACGGAATTGATGCCGTTTACACCATCATTTAGCGAATTTATTCGGAAGTTTAATGTGTATTATAATTTAAACTCATAAAAAAACTTGATGTTTTGTCAACTCGTAAAAACCGTGGGACGAAGGGGCGTACTTAGTAGTTAGTACTTGTGAGAGTTTTTTTTCAACATTTTTCAAGCTCAAGTGTAAATCAAACTCGAAAATTCCAGCACCCCATCTCGGATAGGTTAAATTTTCTTTAGAGCATGCATGCAGAAATAGGGAGTTACTTTATCGACTTGCACGGAAATGTATAAGAATGAAGAAAACCTAGGCTGCAAGAGCGATCGAAACGAGCTCGAACATTTTAGCTACAAGTTTCAAGTTGAGTCAAATAACTTAAATGTCATTTATGAAAAGTTAGAGATTATTCTGAAGAAGCTATGTACCAAATCTGATAAGAAAATAGTCATGTCTGGGGACTTCAATATATGTATATCTATATCTATCGCTTAAAAGAAATAACCTGACACTAAACTTTGAATACTGTCTTTTGGGCTACAATCTTAAATTAGAACTACGACAGCCCACCAGGCTAGCCAGTAATACTTGTTTGGATAATTTTGCATGCAACTCTAAATTAAAATGTAAATCCGAAGTATTGGACTTTGCATTGTCTGATCACACTGCGCAGCTATTAAAAGTTAAGGTCATTAAATCATACAGAATAAATTCATGGCGGATTAAAAAACGCGACCTATGCAGTGAAAATACGAATAGATTCAAAAACTATCTAAAATGTATTTCTTTCTCTGAAATCTACCAAACCTAAAATGCTAATGAAGCATACGATTTTTTTCTAGAGCATTTTCGCATGCTGTACGATCTTTGCTTTCCTTACAAATTAGTCACAGTTAAGTCTAATAAGAATATCAAATGGGTTTCAAAGGGTATCCGAGTGTGTAGTAGAAAACAAAGACATTTACTATGGAAATACAGACGAGAACCATCGAAATGTAATAAAAATAACTTCAGAAATTACTCGCGCAGGTTTCGGAAAATTATTAAATTAACGCAAAGAGCACAAAATAATTATTTCATTAACACCTCAAGCAATAAATCGAAAGCATCATGGCAGGTTTAGGTAACAAAACCCGAATCACTGAAGCTACCATTACTAATCCGACAGACATTGCAAACGCATTTAACAACTATTTTATTGACCAGACACAAAATAACATGACGAAACCACCGGACACTACTAATTTGACAAGTAACCCAAACTCAATGTTTATGCATCCAGTAGTACCCCAAGATATTATGAGAGCGATACAATCACTAAAAAATAAAAGTAGCACTGGATACGACGGGATATCAACAAAGGTTGTACAATTCGTATCAGGCGATATCGCCTTGCATTTGTGTCATATACTTAACTTATGTATCAGTACTGGAGTATTTCCGGATAGTTTAAAAACAGTTATAGTGAAGCCACTTTAAAAAAAAACAATAAAGAAGATCTAGCAAATTATAGACCAGTTGCATTGATACCCATTTTTTCTAAGGTTATAGACAAAAAAATTTATGACTCAGTAAATAACATCCTAACCAAATATAGTATTTTAAGTGCGGAACAAAAGGGTTTCAGAAAAAATAGAGGTATAAATGCGGCGGTTTACGATTTGATAAATGTCATATTGCAAAATGTGGATAAAAAAGTCCCAGTTTGCGCAATTTTTACGGACATGGAGGGCATTTGATTGTGTTGATCACGAAATTCTTATAAAAAAGCTAGACATTGTAGGCATCAGAGGAAATGTACTTAATCTCTTAAAATCATACATCAACAATCGTGAGCAGCACACAGCAATATCTAGGATTTGTTTAAAAACTAAGCGCGAAGAAAAATATTTATCTAAGGCTAGAATTATTAGGTATGGCGTACCACAGGGCAGTGTGCTGGGCCCTTTATTATTTTTGCTGTATATTAATGATTTACCTCGCCACATTGAGCATCCTATGGTCTAATTCGCTGACGACAAAAAAACATATGAACATGACATAAATGATACTCTAATACAAATTATACGCTGGCTTGACTAAAATAATTTAATGATTAATATACCAAAGACTAATATAATGCATTTTTATCAACGCATAGCACCAGAAGTCTTACTTTTACAATATAATGGACAAAAAGTTGACCAAGTACTAGTTACAAAATTCCTTGGCATTTTGATAGATAGCCAAATAACTTGGAAGCCACAAGCAGAAGAAGTATGCAAAAAAACTTAGTTCAGTTGCGTATGTACTCTTTAACCTGTCTCAAAAAGTAAATATGGCCACAAGGTTAACTGCATACCACGGGTTAGTCGCGTCGTTTTTGAGATTCGATATAATATTTTGGGGAAATTGTAGTCTGAGGGAACAGGTGTTCAAGGCTCAAAAACGCTGTATAAGGGCTATGTGCAATTTAATAGTAACAGATAGCTGCGTACCCGTATTTAAGTCCCTAAAATTACTGACATTCCCATCTCTTTATATTTTCGAGGTGGCTGTTTTTGTTAAATCAAATATGCATCTTTTTAATAAGGTGTCCGAAAATAGAAACCGGCCAATCAGGAAACATATAAGGATTTGCTAATTGTTAGTGGTTCCAATACCGCCCTATTAAAGAAAAGTATTATATGTATGGGTCCGATCATATTTAACAAAATACCCGATTTCATAAAAAATGAGACAATTCCACTGTTCAAAAAGAAATTGACAGATCTATTAATTAATAAATGTTATTACTCAATTGGCGAGTTTCTGACCGATAAGAATTTAAATTGATAATAATTATGACATCCCTGTATTCCTGACTTGTACTAAATCATTTATATTTTAATGTAACTGTATTGACCTCGAATTTGACGAATTTATGTTCCCATTTTATTAAACTTGACATCATTATGTATTGCCTATTTCAAATAATGTACTGAATTTCATCGTGACATGGTAATCTTATATTGATTCGATTGAATGTGATAATACATAAATATATTAATGAGTTCTTTATAATGTAGCTAAAACTGTTTGTATGCCTTAGTTAAGGTAGTTAGTACAGGATCATTTTGAACTTAACATCTGTAACTTGTACCTACTTTCTGTGCAAATAAAGAACTATTCTATTCTATTCTATGAGATTATAGCAAGATTTTTCATATAAACTCAATTTTATTAGTGTAGTATTAATTATAGTATACACTAGAAATTATTAATACCAATTTTTGAGTTATCAAGTCATGTAAAATCTTCACTCGTTATTCTTTCTTTTCTGAATACTGAATTTCAAGTCAATCGAACCGCAAGTTAAGATTCTTCCATACAAATTTCCTAATCCCCTTTACTGTATTATTTATTTAGGCAAGTGTTCGTACCAAGTTTCAAGTTTATTAACTCAAGCAATAATATTTCTCATACAAACAAAATTCCCATTTTTCAACCCTTATAGGCTGAATTTCCAAAAACCCCTTCTTAGTGCTCCTCTTACATTATAAAAGGACGCCTTGTGCAAAATTTCACGTCCTAGTCCCAGTAGTACTGGGCTGTGCGCTGATATGTCAGTCAGTCAGTTTCTAATTCTTCTTTCGGGTGAGCATGTTTTTGTACGGACAAACAGGTAACTTAACAAGCTTATAACTTTGTGATTTTTCATAATACAGTTTTGAAATTTTGTACATAGATTCTTTACATAAAAATACAAGACACGTGTTTCGGGTTCCGCATATTATACTAAAAATAATGTTGCAAAGAGATAGATAATAACTTAATAAGTAATTATTATAACAGGTTCTCGTTGACGGCAATTCTATACTAATGCAGTGCAACCGCTCGAGTTTTCAACCTTGACATATTCGAACACTTTATACGCACTTATAATATTTAGGATCGAAGCAAAGATTCAGGATTATTTTTATTAAAAAAAAAAACCGTTTTCCTGGAAAAGCTGTTAGGGTGGGGTCTCCTATTAAGTGCTATCATTGATAACGTCTGGTCTCTAGACTAAGCACGTGTTGACGCAGCTTTCGGCTAGACACTGCAGTATGTATGCGGCCGTTAACGTTTACCACTAAGACGGAGGACATCGTGGAGTACGTGTGCCTGAAGACGAGGTACAGGCCGAGGGGCAGTTACTGGGGTCGCACCGCAACGTCAACTTCAAGGCGTTTATGGTGCGTGTTTTTATCTGCCCGTCTTCATAGAAGAAGACTTCTGGCTGCAGGACGTGGTGTTCCGTCGCTTCCGCGGACAAGTACCACAGAACAGCACAAGAACAAGCTAGTGAAGTACTATTTTATAATAAGAATAGGTTAGGTTAAGCTATTCTCTATGGGGCCTTCGTCGCCTGAAATAAATGAATAAATAAATATACTTTAATAGCTTCTACCCGCGGCTTCGCCCGCGTGAATGTCGGAAATTATCCTACGGGAACATGCAGGTTGAAAAGTTGATGCTCAATTAAATGTTACGCCACTTTAATAAAAATTCCATCTTTCATTAACAACAGTACGGTTTCACCAAAGGGCGTTGTACCACTGACGCCGGTGTCACCCTAATAAAGAACATTTTTAACGCCTGGGAAGAAGCACAAGATGCCATTGGAATCTTTTGCGACCTCTCTAAGGCGTTCGATTGCGTTAACCATGAGACACTTCTGCTGAAACTTGAGCTCTATGGGATTAGGAATTTAGCTCTTGATTTACTAAGGTCATACCTAAAAGATAGAAAGCTTAAAGTTCAAGTAAACGGCGTAAAGTCATTATGACTCTCAGGTCCAAGATTGATACTTATGTTAATCAAGGGACTTACTTTAAGGGAGCATAGTACTCATGAAAATGAAAAACTTTAACTATGGGACAAACTGAAATATAAAAAAAGAACATGATTTTAAAAAGGTTCCGGTCCTTTTAAGGTCAGACCTTACATACATTTCTTCGAGATATGGTTCATGGTTCCAGTAAAATAAAGTTGCTTATTAGGGTTCCGTTCCTCAAATGCAAAAAACGGGACCCTTATAGAATCTCTTCGTCGTCCGCCTGCCAGGACACTTTTCCTCAGGAACGGGTAGAGATATTGAGTTGAAATTAATATGAAATATTGAGGGTTGGCGGTCCCTTGAACGGGTGTTAAATTCAAGCTTCAAAGTCATGCAATGAATTGATGCTGTCAATTAATTTACATAGTTTGATGACTATCTGACTTTTCAAATCTACACTAAGTATAACGCGATCTTAAGTGCATTTTAATGACCTAATTGATATAAATGATATGACTTTGACTTTTGTACTTCCTGTTAACCTAGCTGCATGCTTGGCAAGAAGTACGGTCTCACAGTACCTACAGTAAAGAAAAAACCCAAAAATTATTATGTAGTTATAACTTGGGAATGTCATCTCGTTAGAGATTTCGAGACAGAGCGCGCGCGACTTTGGACTTTATTCTTCTTGAGAAGCCATTCCCAATATAATAACCCGGCACGCATCAAAATCCATTATGTAGTTTAGAAGAAGTAATCGCCCAAACAGACAAACACGAATGCGACTTTTTTATGTTTAAATTACATAGTGGGAGGTCATAATTTAATAATTATTTCATTGTGCACCAAACACCACTTATTTGACTATCTTTTCTTTCGTGTCAGCCAATGGCTTCAGCACAAACTATTCGAGTACGATAAATAGCCATTCAGTAGAATGGTAGCACGGCTATCCAGGCGATTGCTTAGAATGTGCCGGACAAACGTTTAGGGCTGATTTTACCAAAGTCAGGTATCTTTTATTTACCCGTGGAATAAAATTGATGTCTGACGCCTGACAGATCCAGTATGGTAAAACTGTCAAAAATTCAAAATTTATTCTCAGGATAAGACTTATTCTAGGTATTAAAGTTTGGTGAAATTCGCCCTTAGTACAGTAACATTATTATGTGTCTGAATAAACGTACATATGTTCGAAATGTTTCAGACTGTTGGTCTAGCGGAGTTGGAAGCTGGATCGCTCGCGCCGGGCATGCGCTCCGTACTGTGCGACCTGACGCTGCTGAGCTACCATCTGGTCATGTGCCAGTTCATCGGCGCTCCTATAGATTTGGCAGTTTGCGAGAGGATATTAGAAAAGGAGCTAAAGGTTAGCAGCGTGTTTCGATGTTTAATTATATTAATAATGCTACACAACGTGTGAAAGATTTTTCTGGAAGAACGAAACTCTGCAAAGCCAAACTTTTTCTTAAATTGAATATGCCAAATAAATGACCGGGTACTATACCTATTTTATTATCTGCAGATAGCCTTTGCCGGGTATTAGCAGTTCTATTGTTTAAGGGGCCGGTGAACTACGCATGCTAATGCGTAGCTCATACAAACGTAATACCAAAATAATTTGTAATCCAAACATATTCTTAAGGTAGTGTGCATTTATTCCGATTGGATTACAGAAAATCTAGGTTCTCAAATATATATTTTTAAAGGAATCTGATATAAAGACTAGATATGAGGAATTTCAAATTTCTATGGAAAACTTATTTTTCTCATAACTCGTCTTTAAATCAGTGTCCATTCAAAATATATATTTGGGAACCTAGATATTCTGTAATCCAATCGGAATAAATACACACAACACTAAGAATTATGTTTGATTTACAAATTATTTTGGTATTACGTTTGTATGAACTACCTACGCATGCTCCGCCGGCCCCTTAAGGTATGCACAGGGTGACCAATTATAGTGCTAATCAGTGTCAGTCAGCTTGGAATGCAGTACAATGTATACAAGTGTACAAGAATTATAAGTTCTTATATAACACTTTCAGAGCCGTTTTTCAACCCTTAATGTAACGTAATTAACTACATGGCTTTAAGAACATGAACCCTTGCAATTTACAGGTGTACCCGGACAGCGTTTGGTTTCTAATGTTCAAAGGCCGCATCGAGCTCCTGCGGGGGCAGTTCGACACCGCCATCGAGACGTACAATCGCGCCGTCAACAGTCAGAAACAATGGCAACAGTTTCACCACGTGTGCTTCTGGGAGATCATGTGGGCAAACAGGTGAGATAACAAAATCAAATCAAAAGTCGTTTATTCAAACTAGGCTGAGATTCAGCACTTTTCGAACGTCAAAACAAATACATAAGATCAAATTAAATTAGCTAACAAAACTCCGCGGACTTGGGTGGGTATCGATATCTTAACACCATAAAACAAAAAAAAATATTGATTGTCCTTTTTTAGGGGGAGTCAACCTCCGCTTGTAATGTTAGTTGAAATATTAGTTGAGAAATCAGTTTTTAGTCAAACTCATCACGTCTGCGGAGTTGTGCTAGCTAATTTAATTTTGAGCAACTACACTTACGGCCGTTCCCAATAACCTATCCTCAGTTCGCGATATCTTGTTATCGACGATAAATAGTAGACTTCTATCTATCTTTATTTTACATCCCACAAGTGACGGTAACGCCTATCTATCCATCGAAATCGGTAGGTAAGCTCAGCTATCCAGCCCTCCCATACGTTTTGTTACTACAAAGGCTACAAAAAATAACAACGTTTAGACAAATATTTTTTCACATAACTTTTTCGTAAAACGATACAAATTGATCGAATTAAAGCATTGGTGATATTTTTATGATAAAATAAGATTTGTAATCATAGTTATCTGTTTCATTGACATTATTTTGGCGAACAAATATTCGGCGCGAAAAAAGGAAGAACGAAACGTAGTCAAGTGTCATGTCAATTCAACTCGTAGAGAAGACGCTACTGGTATTATTATTGTGATAACAAGTTTTTTTAGTGAATTCTGCAAATTTTTAACATAAATAATGAGCGCTGTAAGTATTAACAGACATTATTATATACAGGCTGTAAGTGTAATCACCGTTATCCTCTTAAGGGGTCATTGTACCCATCATTATGAACAACTTTTACTATGGGGCCAAACCTGAAATCGCGAAAAAAAAATCAGCTGTTCCCTATATATACTAAAAAAAAAATACTTAAAAAAATGATATAGGCTACCTACTTATATCATTTTTTTAAGTTATTTTTTTTTAGTTTTTATTTTTTAAGATTTTATGCATTATGTACCTATTCGTCGTTTCAGCCGATAGACGTCCACTGCTGGACATAGGCCTCCCCCAATTTTGGGAGGGTTTGCCATAATCGCCACGCTTGGCAGGCGGGTTGGCGATCGCAGTATGGTATGATGGTGGAATACATAAAGAACGCTGCTGCCCATTCTCCGGTACGATCCTTAGTCGCCTTTTACGACACCCACGGGAAGTAAGGGGTGGTGGTATTCTTTAAGTCCGGCACCACACAGACCTATTATTGCTAAGTAATTAATATTAAATGAATGTATTTCTCATCAAGTTGGTACTTACATTTCTGAGGTTACTTTTAACAAAGGATATATTTCTGTTAGTAAATTACTAACAGCAATTTTGTTTAAACGAAACTATACACATGAATTCGCTAAGTACTATTTAATTCGTTCATATGGTTTACGCGGGTCTTGTAGTTTTTCATCTTCAAAATCACTGTCCCAGTCAGATAATTCCATTAAGGCGAGGTTTTCCCGGACCGATAGGCATAGAAAACACTACCTCAGCCCCCGCCAGTTGAACGCGGCGTATTTAACTACGATGCGCTGAGCGGGACCGCGCCACGTGACACGTTGTGACCGCGACTAACCTTTGTGCAATGAATGCGCGCCACGAAACAGACAAATACAGTAGATCAACTTTGATGTTATATTTTATTTTTAATGAATAAAATTTGTATGTAGGAACTTATCATCTACGCTTGATAAATTCTCATGACAGTTTCCGGTTAGTAAAAATTAGGTTAGTTTGGCAAAGAAACGCACTATGTAAAAGATCTAAGGTAAGTTTGTACCTATATTTAAAATACACATACCATCAGTAACATGTCAAAAAATCTCACAAATCAGACTTTTTTCAAAATAAAATTTATCGAGAGGTGTCGCGGGACACCCGGATGGAACGACGTTCCTTTCACTATACATATACTATGCGTTTCAGATAAGAAGATATGTTCTGGACAACTTCACTCACAACTTGTCAATAATGTAGTGTTAGGAACAAAAACAACAAAATCGATTAAGCAAACTTTATTTTTATGTTATAAACAGAAAAGATTAAGAAAATGAAAATAATACACAATAAAAAATATAACTATCCGAATTGAGAACCTCCTCCTTTTTTGAAGTCGGTTATAAAATTTATTTAATAATCATTAAAATTAACTGTTTGTGACACAGAAGTAGACGCCACATTCTTAAAATTCACTATTTGTGATACAGAAGTGGAAACAATAGCAGGTGTTGCAATATTTTCTTTGTTTTCTCGCATTTTTATTTTTCTTATATCCATTCCTCTAATATGTCGGGGATCTATGATTTCAGGCAATAGACACTGCATATAAAAATTAATAAGTTTTTATTTCCCATTTTTCTTCCCAAAATTTAGTATCTTTCACTATCTTGATTACATGTACCTACGGGTATTGTTTCACCTGACCATATACCAAACAAGCAATATTGCCTCCTGGTAACACGGAGTTGGCCCTGAAATTATATTGCATTAATTTTTCAGAGATCAGACTGTAAACGTTCTTAAAATTACGAGAATTGCCCCTCTGGTGTGCAATCGACGTTTAAGAGATAGCTTACTATAATCACGTGTATTAATTTGTTTTCGATTTTTTTTTACTCTGATATCATTTTAGTTTTTATACATCGTACTCGGTACTAGTACTGATCAACAAAGTTACCGTATGTATTTAGGCAATCGGTATAAAAACATTTAAGATTAATTTCTTCTCTACTTGTTAACATATAGTTTAGTAAGACTTACTTATTTGCTGTTTCAACTTCTGAATTATCGGCAGTTAAAAAGTTCTCTGAAATCTTGTCTCTATCTTGTACTAATTTCTGTTTGACTTACAGTACCTACTTTGAGGTTCACTAATAGTGTTTAAGGTTGTTCTGTAACAGTGTTATAAACATTATGAGTCATGAATCGCAATCTATATTCAATTTATAACTTAACACTATTATCTCCATGATTAAGATGGTGATGATGATTATATTCATGACAATCATGAGTACAGTCAATATTACTTTTATAATTGTTAGTATGTAATGACTAAAGTTTTATGTTTTGAGGAAAGTAGGTACTTACGTATGACTATGGAAAGTAGTATCAGGGTTATCTAGAGTCTGAACAACACCCCTGAGTATATTTTTTCTCATTGAAACGCTGCAAAATAAATGTTAACATTATAGTGGCACTTCAAATCGTTTAAATTATACATTTTACAAGTATATTTTATAATTGTTATATAAGTTTAGCAATATTTCGAACTTATTGAGCAAAGAAAATAATCATTTCAACGAATTTAATAACAAACCTACTGTACTTTTTTGTACAGTGTCGCGTCTTAACAATGGTCGTAACATTTTCGTGCTTTTCCGTCAAAGAAAATCATTTATTTACACTAATAATATGTTATACAATATTATTGTATTTTTTTTTTACAAGCTTTTATTTTTTATATTATAAAGAGATAAAATTGTATGTTTTGTATGTATAGGGTAATCTCTGAAACTACTGATCCGAGTTAGAAAATTGTTTCACAAAAAATTTTTCAATAGGTAGTTACATTATTAAGGAGTGCTACACGCTATTTTTATTCTGATAAAGATGTATTTTCCATAGGAAATCATAATAAATGTAATTGAAGTCGGAAAAAATCTCGTCGCTCGGCCGCTTATATTACTAACGCTGGCTAAACCATACGAGGAACTTCAAAATAATGTACTACAGAATTGTATATCTTGAAAATGCCCTCAAAAAAGTTCGCGGTGGTATATGTCTATATTATAAGGATAACTTACAGTAACCAATTTTATCTTTTTATAATCAATAAAATATAATGAGTGACTTTCGAAGCAATTTTGACATACATTGTATTAATCCTTATCTCATTAAATATGTTAGTAAAATTAAGCATTCAATTTAGATCAAAACTGCAGTTTACAGCATGTCATTAGAATGAATACTTTAGAAGATGTCACAGTATTAAAATTACGCGCACAACAAAACAAAAAAAAAAAAAAACAAAAGAACGGAAAAGTCTTCCTCAACAAAGTATTATTACGTATGCAAGTAATCTGATAAAATAAAACTACTAGGCAAAATTGTAGTGCTAATATAGTATTGATAATGAGTTACTTACCATTTCTCGAGTTGATATTTTCGTAATGCCCGAGGTGTCAATTTCCTGTATGAACTTTTGTTGTTTGATAAATTCTTGGAAATATTCTTACAAATAATTATAATTTATCAATTTCTTTTTCTCTCTTGTCTTCGATATTTTCTGCCTCGTTTTTTTTTATTAAAATTATACATAGGTACTTTTAATGAATTTCTTCGTAGGTTTTTCAGTTGCATTAAATGTAGGTATAGCATTCCTTTATTTCTGTTTTACTATGTAATGTGCCTTTGATTTTCGTTGTGGACATTTTATTTCTTAGTTTAGTTTCCAAGTTGTTTACTGCTGTTTTGTTAGACATAGATAAAAATTTATTCGCATACATACATGTATAACATGAAGCTAGGTATTTTAACTGGAGTTTTATCGTTTTAGACGAAATCTCCAGTAAATTATAATGAAAACTGTAGAAATTGGTACTTAAACAGAAAACAGGTATGTCATGGTGAAAACAGTAAATCTACTGTTAAAACAGTAGGGTTGGCAACACTGAGCGTAACGTTTCATATAATGGAAAGCGCAAACGCGGGAAAAATTTGGCGTGCGTCCGTCCTCGAAGACCTCTCGGCCGGCACTAAACGGCCCGCTCGAAATCGAATAGCTCAATATCGTATGATTTTTGTTCTTACAAAAATAAATAGCCACTTATATAAAAATCTACCTTACCCAGCGCTAGAAAATATTAAAACCTATTTTTTGATACATTACTTAGATGGTTTCGTAATATAATTTTTTGCTAAGAAGTACATTTGAAAAATCGATTTAGTGTCATCTTTGCGATTTTTTTTTATCGAGTCAATTATTAGTAATTACGTTTCCGTCTTTATACAGCGCTTGACCATATGTTCAATTTTGTTAAAATGATTTTTATTTTGCGGAATATTTACATTATTTAGATATACATAGCTCCAAAAAACTTAAAAATGGTACAACCTCGCCTTAACATAGATAAATCACTTTCACTAGACTCAGACATTATTGGGAATGATGAATACACTGCACTTCTACAAATTTATTCGCATTTTTATAAAAATAAACAATGCTTATCCCTGCAATTCGACGGATTGACAAATTTGGTTATCTTTAGTATTGACATTACTGACAGATAGCTATCAAAAGGATATTGGGATCCATAATGTTGCAATTTCATAGAAATATCTATCTGTAGTAAGAGATAGTCCCTCCCATCGATAGATAGCGTAGGGCGATTAGTTGTCATAACTATCAGTGTGTTATTGGGACGTCAAAACCGATGATAGATAGATTTTTCTATCTTTATTAGGTCGAAACTAGCGATAGATAGGTTATTGGGAACGGCCGTTAGAAGCCCAAGCAAAAACCACCAATCATTTTTTTTATTGTTTTACTAGCTGACCCGGCAAACGTTGTTTTGCCATATAAATTATTTCTAGCTGTCCGGCGTTACTTCTTTCGCGTGGTGTCCTACCCCTTATCCTACCCCTACACTACTTCACACTACTTCTACCCTACTCCTACCCTACTCCTACCCTGCTTCTACCCTACTCCTACCCTTCTCTTACCCTACTCCTACCCTACTCCATACCTACTCCTACACTACTCCAATAAGAAAAAAAAAGATAAAAAGTAACCTATGTCCGTCTCCTGGTTCTAAGCTACCTCCCTACCAATTTTCAGCCAAATCGGTTCAGCCGTTCTTGAGTTATAAGTAGTGTAACTAACACGACTTTCTTTTATATATATAGATCATGTCAAGATAATGGGTATCTTGACATCATCATGACGTCTGCGGAGTTTTGGTAACTAAATTAATTTGACCCTGCATAGCACGGAAAACCATAACTTTAAAAGCCCGTCCCTGAGAGGTTAAATACGAGGGTGAATCAAAAAGTTCTTGGAATCAATACTAAAAAACGCAAAGATTTAAACAAAAATATTTTATTTTTCTACATAATCTCCCTCCAATGCAATGCATTTAGAATAACGCGTTTCTAACTTCCTTATTCCTTGCGGAAAAAAAATGTTTTTCTTGACTCTCGAAAAACTCCTCTACGGCAGCCATGACCGCGTCATTATCGTGAAACTTTGTTCCACGAATTTCCTCTTTTAATTTTGGGAATAAGTGAAAATCACTTGGGGCTAAGTCCGGAGAATATGGTGGGTGGTCAAGGAGATTGAAGCCAGCACAGTAGATTGCGTTGAGCGCAACTTCAGATCGATGAGCAGGAGCGTTATATTGAAGAAACAACACGCCCAACGACAGTTTTCCACGACGTTTTTCTTTAATCGCTTCACGCACTTTCGGTATTAAATTTGCATAATAGGGTCCAGTAATCGTCTGGCGTATTGGCATGTAATCAATAAAAAGGATTCCTTCACTATCCCAGAACACTGAGGCCATAACTTTGCCAGCGGTAGGAGCAACTCGAAATTTCTTAATGGATGGAGAGGATGGTCGTTTCCAAGACATCGCCAAGACATGCTTTGTCTCTTAGTTTCAGGATCGAAATGGTGGACCCACGTTTCATCCATGGTGACAAGGCGATGGCAAAAATTATGCGAATCACGCTGGAACATTTCGAGATTACGCTTAGAAATTTCCAAACGTCGCTTTTTGTTTTCGTCAGTTAACATTCGTGGCACACATCTTGCTGACACTTTTCTGAACCCCAGTGAATCAATTAAAATGGATTGAACGCTACCAAATGATATCTTTAGGAACTCAGCTATATGTTTAATAGTTATTCTTCTGTCTTCCAAAACTAGATTTTCAACCTTTTTGACATTTTCTTCCGTAACGGAGGTTGAAGGCCGCCCAGAACGCGGGTCATCTTTACAGCTTAATCTACCTCTTTTAAATTTAGCCACCCAGTACGCAACCGTAGAATAGGGTACAGCATCATCCCCTAATGTCTGCTGAATGTCCGAAAAAATTTCCTTCGTAGACATTTTTTTTCAAACTTAGATATTATATCACCGCACGTAACTCACTTTTATCCATAATTTTGTATTTTTAGCAACTCGTTGCACTAAACAATTTATTACGTGCGAACAAACTGACAAAAACAAGTGACAGTTTGCATAAATATTGTGTGATTGACACTCTTTAATTTGAATATCGAACTTCTCCCAAAAAGGTTTTATATATATGCATTTCTAAGAACTATTTGATCCACCCTCGTAATTCATCATTGTTAGTTGTAAGACCTTTGCACCCACAAAGCAGAAAGCCTTTCGAAAACCGCTGCGTTCCAAGAAAGTCCATTTTGAATGATCAAAAAAGTACTTAAACAGCTTGTAGATGACAAGGTAATATTAAAATTTTAACTATCATTGCCATTTTTAACCGACTTCCAAAAAGGAGGAGGTTATTATGTTCGACTTTATGTGTTTTTTTTTTATGTGTGTTCACCGATTTCTCCGTCAATTGTGAACCTATTTAAAATAATCTTTTTTGTTTGAAAGGGTATGGTCTCGAGGTGGTCCCATTGTTACCAAGTCGGACTCTGATGAGGGAAATCGAGAGAAACCCTCTAATTTTATAGGCACACCTATAGTGATTTGGGTATTTTTTATAGTAACTCGTGCATTTGCTCTCGGAAAGCACCATTTGGTAAAGAGGAACTGATGATGAAGACCACAGATGGCCATCGGAACTACTCAATAATAAGTATCTCACGGGTTGCGATTCGATTAGGTACTTTAATGTGGTTGCTAAGCAATTTATGCTCGTTACAATGCGTATGGTGAAGTGCAGCTGATTGTGACTTCGCAATCAGCAACTCTCTTCAACAATTAACGTCCCTGCATCAGGAAAAGCAATATTTTGTGAAAGGTGATGAGCAGTTGACATTAGGCTATTGTAACTTAGATAAATTACAAACTGACCCACTAAAAAATGAAAATAAAAACTTTTTTACGAAAAAAATAAACAACCGACTTCCAAAAAACACTACAAAGTGTAAAATAACTTTCATTTCGGAAGTCGGTGGCAAAAAACTAAAATACAGATCCAAAGACACCGACATCCGAAATTAAAGTTATTTTTCACTTTGTAGTGTTTTTTGGAAGTCGGTTGTTTTTGAAGTTTAATGAAAGTCGATTATAATTCTGTAACTACATACGTCTTACAGCCGCGAATAATATTTTAATCAACATACAACCTAGCACTGGCCTGCAAATTGTAAAAAACGTAAAAAAATTTAAATTTTGCGGGCTGGTTGGAGCATTCACCTTAACAACAAATACTAAAAACAGAATAAAATAAATATATGGAGGGCTCCCATACAACAAACGCGTTTTTTGCGGCGTTTTTGCCTTGTGGTAGGTACGTAACCCTTCGTGTGCGAGTCTGACTCGCACTTGGCCAGTTTTTTTAATGTTCAATATCGAATGAACGTGAATAAAATTTTAATAAAAAAGTGACTGCACCAGATCCAAAAGAAAATTACAAACAAAAAATAACTATTTAAAACGAATAGTATAATCAAACGAACGAGGCCAAAAAACCCCTATCTCAACATACAATGTTTGCTTTTTTGGTTTCAGTTTAAAGATGGACTGGCGCGAATCAGCTTTGTATGCAAGTAAACTGATCGATGAGAGCTCGTGGTCAAGGACTATTTACTCATACTCTCGAGCGGCCATGTTGCTGGAACTCGATGACATCACGCCTTCAGAGAAACAGCAGTGCACCGATCTGATGAGGTGGGCAACTAAAGTTTTCAAACGTCCGATAACTAATCTTTATAAACTACCAATGAATTTTATTTCAACATGAAGATAACATTCGTCGTGATGGCCCAGTGTTTAAAGCCTCGCCTCTCATGCACGAGGTTGTGGGTTCAAATCCTGGTAGTGATTGGGGGACCAGTGGGACTTTTTAATTCATATGTATTTTCTGAACATATGAATCAGAAAGTACATATGAACACATCTCTGAGTTTATCATGAACATTACTGACATCAGTGAAGAAAAAACACCAAGAGGGAACCTGGACTTACATACACTGCGTTCCGAGTTGCGAAATAATCGATTTGAGCGTGCTTATTCCCGTACCGAGTTAGCGTGAGCGCGATAACGATGTCCCGTGAATCGTCATAGATGACGTCATGACATGCGCCATCTTGCGATAACGCCGACCATGCCTTTTAATAATATCACCGCGAGCGCTGTTGAAAATGACAATGTGTGTGTGTGGATGTGTGAGTTGAATCATATCTTTAAATTAAACTTTCGTGGCATTTTCGAAATTGTGCTTCTGGCTTACAGTTGCCATCTAACCAAAGAAAAAGAAATGTGGTGTTTATACAAAGAAATACTGTAATAATGTCGTTTTGACATTGAGTAAGCACTGTGAGCGCGTTCACGAGCGTTCCGAATTGTTGACAGCTCTTAGCTGTCATAATCGTAATATCTAAATCGGAACGCATGTGAGATGATTTGAGTGCTGTGAGCGATTATAGCTAATTCGGGATGCGGCCGTAGTTAATATAAGTCTGAAATCGCCAACCCGTCTTAGGCAAGTGTGGTGATCAATGCTCGTACCTTCTCTGTATGTGAAGAGGGCTTTACCCTGCAGTGGGTCAATAATACGCCGCCATTATTATTATATACTAGCTGCGCCCCGCGGTTTCACGCGCATAAATCTCGATCCCTTGATTTCTAATATGATTCAATCATGATTCGAAAGACACGTGGCGCCAGGTATTATCATAATAACGTTATTGTTGTTTTCCTCGGGAACAACACTTTTTTTTTCGGGATGAAAGGTACCCTATGTCCGTTTCTGTACTCCTGACAAGGTATATGCAAAATTTCAGGATGATCGGTTCAGTGGTTTAGGCGTGAAAAGGTAACAAACAATCAAACAAAAACAAACTTACTTTCGCATTTATAATATTATTAGTTATATCAAGATAACGGGTGTTAGAGCACTAGTCACCTAATAGTACCGTCAAACGGGGTGAATAGGGATGCAAGGGTCAATCGGAACGAAACTTTAAAAGCGATTTTAACATTGAAATAATATAGTTTGTTGCCAAAAAGGAGTCTAATGTGTTTATTGTATTATAATTAACGATTAAGTATCCTTTTCGGCAACAAATTGTATTATTTCAACGCTAAAAGCAATTTTAAAGTTTTGTCCCAATTCACCTCTACATCCCTATTCAGCCCGTTTGGTGGTAGAACAGTAATACTTAGACATAGAATTTTGCCACACCCCATCTGATATTGTCAAAAAGTAAAATAACGGTATGGTACGGCTCGCTGGCGGGCTGCACGCTTGGTCGGACTACTTGAGTTTCATCCGACTTTTCAACAATTTTATTAAGAAACCCATATTAAAACTGTGACTGTTTCGTAATTAATAATAATAGTTATTTTACTTTCGTATGACTTTCATGATATTTGGCTAAAGATAAAATTAGCAAGGTAGCAAATGAAAAAATGTTTTGTTATTTTCACCGATTTTTTTCTATCAGGACCATAGAAATCGGAATTCTGCTTGTTTTGACATTATAAAATCTTTTTTTTTACGAAGGACATACGATACTTAATTTAGTTTTAATTTAAGCCGCCGCCGCTTGCCGCCGTTGGCCTGTGGATGGGTGACCATCTTTAGATACCGTGACCCCTCCGTGCCTCGGAAAGCACGTTAAGCCGTTGACCATGCTGTCATTCGTGGATATTTGACAGTCGTTACGGGTGGTCAGAAGCCCGAACGTCTGCCAACCAGTCTTACTAAGGGGTATCGTATTACCCAGTAACTGGGTTGTGGAGGTCAGATAGGCAGTCGCTCCATGTAAAATACTGATATTCAGCTGCATCTAGTTAGACTGGAAGCCGACCCCAACTTAGTTAGGAAAAGGTTAGGCAGATGATGACATACGATACCTAATTTAAATCAAACATGAAGTAGTTCGCCTCGGATAGGAATAAACCAGCGCCAGCAGGTATTGTTTTAATGTTACCCATTCAAACGCAGGAACGCGTCGTACTACAAGCAGCGGATCGCAGGCAAGTCGCTGCCGATGGAGAAGTTCGTGATCAAGCGATGCGCGCGCTACCAGGTGCAGGGGTGCCGCCTTCTGCTGCCCACCATCGAGCTGCTGTGCCTCTGGAACATGTTCCACATCCTCGCCAAGAACGAACGAGGCATACAGAACGTACTCAAGGTAACTTGCCTTATGTCCGGAATTATTATGTATCTAGCGGCCCGCTCCTACTTCTCACGGTTTTTACGACTCGACATCACATAGACAATTCTTTATTATACAGGTTGAAATTGAAAACATGCGACAAACCGAAATGGGAGATTGTACTCATCATTATGAACAACTTTTACTATGGGACCAAAGCCGAAATCGCGAAAAAAAAATCAGCTGTTTCCTACATTTTGACGAGTTAAGCGAACATAAATGTATGGAACAGCTGATTTTGTTTTGATTCTGAGGCGGTACGAGGTTCGCCGGATTCACTAGTTAAAAATATGTATAGATCACTTATCATGCCTGTGTTCCTCATTGGATTACCCATTCTTCACCAGTTATATTAAGATCCATGTTGTAATAGAGGTAAGTCTATTGCGGTGTATTTATTCACCAACACAAACGTATCATTACAGGATATCCCAAGAATAAAAATAAAAAAATATGACGAAGTAGGTACGTCTATCTCGTTATTATCAGCCATATTTTAACTACTGTGAGCGTACTATGGGTTGGGTTGGTTATTACGCAATAGAAAAACCATTTGCAGTTCAAATCAAATTGTAATTTTACGAATAGTTTAATCACACGAGCGAATCATGCACTGTAGGTACACGACAAAACAATGCGGAACGCGCGACAGTTTCTAAACGTGTTCACTAGTTTACCTCCACCGAAAAAGTGTATTTCACCCTGGTCTGGATCGGGACGCCAGCGCCATTTGGTGGCGCTGGCGTCCCGATCAGTCAAATGAATGACCAACTTACATATTTTCGACAAATATACAGGGTTACTTTTCAAAGACCATCCAAATTTTTACATGGTGTTCTACCCATGAATATAAACAACTTTCACTATAGGACCAACTCCGAAATCACGAAAAAAAAAAAATTAGCTGTTTCATACAAAACTTCAATACCTACTTACTTGACCAAAATGTACGAACCAGCTGATTTTTTTTCGTGATTTCAGAGTTGGTCCCATAGTGAAAGTTGTTTGTATTCATGGGTAGAACACCATGTAAAAAGGAAATTGCCCATTTCTCTACTGACCGCCGTTGCGCATCAAACAATTTTGTATGCTACCATAAATTGGATATAAAAGAGGGGTAATGTCGTACTCTCATAGGAAATTAAAATTATCCATTTATTTTGGTGGGGTTTATGTTGTTCTTTGATTTTCTGCTCAGTTTTGAGGTTAGTTTTGTAACAAATCTTCCACCAAAAAAACAGTATTTTACAACAATATGATTTGATTCATATAAAATAACAAAAAATAGTTCCAATAAATCAATGAATGACCCCAATTAAATAATATTACAAAGGTAGGTCATGCTAAATGTAGGTTTTGATAGGAAATAGAAAATAAAAATGCTTGAATACAATAGTTTCATTGGTCCATATTATCATCTTATTCATAAAATATGTCGTCTAAAAGCGGAGCCGGTGGCTCAACAGACCTAAATTGAGCCCAACTAAGATACCACAAAATGGTCATAATGAGAACACAGCATCCCATTGTCTGATTACCCACCAAACAATTGCCATAATAGCTAGTAATATCACCTACTGAGTTACTTGTAGCCCTATTAACTAAAATGTAAGCGTAACCTTTCTGCTGAATGTCGTGACTTAATTCTTCCCCTTGCTAAATACGTGTCCGTTCCCAGTACCAACGGCAAGTCAACCTCAATGTCGTTTGCTAGTCCAATTTCGCATATTCCGTTCCTACTGACATGCTCCCAATAATCATCTAAAAATAAATATAATAGATATAGGTATCATAATTTTGTAAAGAAATTGATCTTAGCATTAGTTTAATAGAAAAGATACATATTGTATTAGTTTAATAGAAAATACGCACATTGTCACAGACAGGCAAAAGCCGCAAACAAAATCAAATCAAACTAAGAAAAGTATAACTGGTGGTTCTTAATTCTCATCTCATCATCTTCTTCTTAGCGTGTCGATAGCAATCTAAATGGACTCGGCCCAGAATTCAGCTACTTGTTTGCCGCCATCACCAGCGTCCATCAGTTCCAGTAACGTGCAGCAGACGGGACACGATATTAAGTGTCCCATCGTTTGTGGAACAGCACCACATTTACACTCTAAGGCGGAGTCGTCTATGAATCTCCACCTGAATAGGTTTTCCTTTCTTCGGCCAACCGGGGTCTGGAGGTTACCCAAGATAACTCATGTCCCGGTAATGTTTGCGTAAGGAAGCACTGTGTCACCACAGCTTCAGTCTTTCTTGTGATCGTCGCAAGTGAGTGGTACAACACACTTCACCACTTTTCTCATCATGATACATTTAAATGTATATTTTGAACATAGTTAAACAGCTTCTAGTATTAGCTATAAACAACAAAATACAAATTTAATGGTGCTGAAAGACTTCCATTATATCCGTTGCCTCCCCGACTTGATGACAGGGTAGACACAGCTCCCACAGCGTGACAGTTTTAACGAAATCGTTGGTGATTTACTGTACAGAGGTCACAAGCCGCAGTAGTAAAAACGTTCTACACAATCCACAGCACAGAAACAGTACAATGGTCTCCAAGAATTCTTGTCCGTGCAGAAATCTGAAGACTCAACTGGACACGATGTCAACGCAATGATAAGTTATTTTTTAGCACAACAAACTCAACAACTATCAATACACAAGTAAAAACAATGTTCGCTGCGGAGTGCTGGTCGGCAGGTCGGCCGTCATGAGATCAAAGACTACAAATACAATATAATGCGGCATGAGATGCTTTGTTTGACAAATAATCGTTGACAGTGAGTGAGTGACACTTTTGACACTTTTGGGACTTCACCTTTCACATTGCCCGTGATAGTGTTACCAACAGTTAATCTCAATCACCCTGACCTTGCGATTTGTCAATAATAGAAATCGTTTTAATTAATAAAGTAATGTAACTATACTAACAAGTACTATGGACAAATAATTAGTCTGAAATAAATGGATTTAATTTAATATTATTTTAAAGATGTTCAAAAATATAATAAAGTTGATTAACTTTTACACGTCAAACATATTTTTTAAAACTTGATGAGAAGGGCGTTTCCTATCTGACAACTCTGAGAAGAAAGGCCGAAAGAAACTCAGAGGTCACAGACTCTTTTAAAGCCCAGACATAATCTTGGCCAGATCATGTGAAGACCATGTACAAAGGTGTCTGAAATGTTCTTTTGACAAAAGAACCACACAGATTGAGTGGACCTGTCCAGTCAGTGCACTCATTTGTCAGTAAATGTGCAGCTCAACGCAGAACTTAAGGAGCTCAACGATTCAACGAAACCAAAGAAGGGACATTTGGGTAGGCCGTATAAATTACTCCAACTGCCAGATCATGACTAATCGGGATCAATGACCCAGGAAAAATGTCATAGTTGAAATTATTTTTAAAACTCAGCGTCTGTCTTTATACTAAGCGTTAAGACCGATTATGGGGAGGTTCTTAAAAAATTGGCAACACTACTTTTACTAAAATACTCCATTCAAAAAAGTATGCAATAAAATCGAATGAATAGCTAATTAAATACAAAATATTTACCTCACATACGATTTCGATCAACTGAACTCAGAAAAGATAAAAAAATATTTTATAATTTATAAGTATATTTTTATGGCCATACTCTACTGCTTTAAAGCGGTACTGGTTATGGGCAATTTCCTTTGGATGGTCTTTGAAAAGTAACCCTGTATATCATGTTTGCGAACTTTCATTTATACCGATTACAAAATATGTGTGAAACAGTTAATAGAAGCAACAAGCGAACGCATTGAGAGCGAGAGCCGCGACTGGATGGGTGTGCACGAGGGAGACAACCGAGCGCTAGTGCGCTTTCTGAAGGGGTGCTGCCTGGCCTCCATGAACCTGCCGCGTCTAGCACTCGACACATTCGACTCCGTGCTGCAGTAAGTACATAACATCATACTTGTATTCTCCGAAGGGTTAGGCAGTGATATACAATGTTTTCAGAGGGGTGTGACCAAACTTGGGGGTGTGGTACAGGCCATCACACTGAACAACTTTTTCCCGGGGACCAACATCGTAATCGTGAAAAACACATCAGTCGTCCTATACAAAACTTCTATACCTACTTGACCAGATGTAGGGGACAACAGTTTTTTTTTTTCACAATTACGAAGTTGGTCCCCGGGAAAAAGTTGTTCAGTTTGAAGGCCTGTACCACACCCCCAAGTTTGGTCACACCCCTCTGAAACATTGTATATCCACCCAGGTTCCGTAGACCTATAACAATACAATGTGACATATGCGGTGAGCCACAAACTAAGCGTGTCTTGTGGTTTTATAATCTCGCGATATCAGTGGCTCGGCTTACTACCAACCAAATTCAGAGTTCCTGCTACTGCGCGGCTTAAGAATCGCACAAAAGACCCCATTCTCAGTAATCTATGGTTTGTGTCACGCGAATAGAAATAATACAGATAAAAAATTGATCTTTTTGTTTTATTTCCGTTCACAAGAACATTATGTCTCAAAAAGAATACTAAATTAGAAGGGTGTAAAAAAGTGGAACGATTATTACAATTACGATTACCTACCTAATCTGAAATAATCTGAAATAAGAAATTTTGTTTATTTACAGACTTAAGAATAATATAAAGGAAGATACATTCCTACTTCCTTACACCGTTGCTGAGATGGCGATGTGTCACTATCAGCTTGGTGATAAGGATCGCGCTCTGCAAATGCTGCAGGATGCCAGGTTCGTTTCCTAAATATAAATCTCTAGCTTCTGCGCGCGATTTCATCCGCGTGAAGCTATGCCCCGCCCGCGCTATTACTTCGTTTTCGCTTAGCGTTCTTTCTAATTGTTCGGCTCCAAGAGTCGTAGCGTAGCCTCGGGATGACTCCCGGCCACCGCAGGCGCGGGCCTGCGGACGGAGAGTAATTTGTAGCCCACCGTCCGATCAGGACCAGGCCCGTGCCGGACGGCGCGTACGTGTTCCACGCGCGCCTCAAAGAGATGTCAGCATCGAGGAACCAAAAATAAATGGTGGCGCCTAAAACCAAATACTTGGGCGGAAATATAATATTGTTTGCGTTTATCCCAGACGCAGGGAGCTGGTTCAATTAAATAGTGGACTGTATAATGCGGGGGTGAAAAGTACGTGGGTAGGTCTGACCTTGCAAAATACGACACGAACTAGGACGACGAAAATTGTACATGGACAAAGGAATTTGGCAGGAAAATGCAACACCACTGACCTGTAGATTCACCTTCAATCCTCCACGTCGGCCGGCAGAAGGTTCGACTTGGCTGGATCAGGGCGCAGCGCACGAGAGGTCGCACAGACGCCTTTCACAGCATAAACACGCACTTTTCGTAGTGTTCCAGATAATAGTTCGTAAATGCTTCGCAACAGTTCGCAACCGTAAATTGGCAATTAATTAACAAGGGGCCCCTTAGGGCCGAAGCCTGCCGGGTCAGCGGGATTGTCCGAAAGGGTTACCGCTGGCTCGGGACATAAAGGGCTAAGGAAGGAACACGGGTGGGTTTTAGTCAGTAAGAGTCTGACACTCCCTTCCGCTCCACCCAGAGCGGGAGGGGTCATTTGATGATTTCACATCCGAAAAATATAAAAAAAGGGTCGTAGCGTGATGTTACCTTCCTCAGGAATCGCGCTGAGTATCAAATGCTAAAAGATTTTTTTTTCAAATCTGACATATACAAACAAGTTCTTCAGCTTTATTAATAATATAAACTTGAGTGAGGTACAGTTTATTTCCAAGTTTCTAAAGTTCAGTGTATCATACTAACGCGAACGGCCTGAGTGAGTATGCTGAGTAGCCATACTTAGTATACTGAACTTCAGAAAGAAACATACACACGTATGAGTGACAGGCACCAGCGCCGTACCTTTCCTAAAACTGTACCGGATGGTACTTCCCTCACGTGACCGTATTTCTTTTCAAACCTGCTTTTTTTGCTAAAAGATAAATTAGCTAATAGAAGTAAAGGAATTAACTAGATTGTGATGTTGCAATTACAATGTCCCTGAACTGAATATTTTTTACAGGAAAAAATATTCGGGATATTCGTTGGAGTCACGATTACATTTCCGCCTGCACTCAAAGCTAGAAATTGTCAAGAACGGCAGCCCCGGCGCGAGTCCAAGTCAACGTTCAAGCACCTCTTAAAGCGACGCCACATTGACACATGGTATCTACCTACTAATTATGTCTATTAATATCATTTCTACGCTCTCATTTCTGTTAAGAATCTCTTGAATCCGTCATTTACTCGTATTTATTTTAACTGCAATATTCCGTGTATAGAGAATATTATAAGTAATCAATAAAAATGTATTAAATTAGTACTTCTTGTGGATAGACTAGAAATTATTTATGACTTATTACAATTTATTATATTGTATAATATGTAAATTAAATATTATGTCTTCAATTATGTTTAATCGAAATAAGTCTTTATATATAATGAAATTTTACAATTATATATAAGTATATTTTCGTAATTTAGGATAATACTCTCTCAAACATACATGAAGAGCATTTTAGATATCGCACCTCCGATAAAATATGGTTACAACTCGAAAGTCATTTACAGGAATTTTCAGGTTCTTTTTCAGGAAAATTGAAAAACAGCGTACGTCATTAAAACATATTTTTTGTAAGCATGTATAATTTTGATCACATAAACAAATCCGTGAGTTTATTTTCGCTTTTCTAAAAATCCAGGTTTTTCGAGTTGTAACCCTATTTTATCGGAGGTGCGATATATAACATAATCTATAGTAGATAACTACTTGCATAACCCTAGTCTCAAAGTACAACAATATCGTAATTACCTAGAAACTTTCCGCATATCACTCAATAACCACTTCCAAGTGATATGCCACATATGTTGTGTAGTCTACACCGTGTATCAGAGAAGTGTGGTCATATTTAAGGATGTGGTATAGACGAGCAAACTGACAACTTTCTACATGGGACCAACATCGCAATCGCGAAAAAATAATCAGCCGTTTCATACATTTGGCTCGAGCAGGTATTGAAGTTTTTTATGGGACACTTGGTCCCATGGTGAAAGTTATCAGTCTGATGGTCTGTACCACACCGTTCTGATACATGCTGTATATTTATTCATCATTGTTACGTCTATTTTTAATGTATAATCTAATGTATTGCTTTTGCGATCTTGTTGAATCTAACCTGAACCTTCTGGAATTTACAAAATTCCTTTCTCTTCGTGTTATTTAATTTTTAGATAATCATCAATATTCAGTAAGTATATTGCATAGTTATAATACAAGCGTCACATATACACACATCAAAAGTGTCTAGGGATCAACATATATTTTTGCAATAACTTTTCTCCTGATTGATATTAATTAAAATTTTCTTTAAGGATTCATCAAATAAAGTGTTTTCGTTTGTCACAGTAACGATAAACCAAGTCACCTTTGCATTAATAAAGAAATTTGCCATTTTCCTAATAAAGGGATTTTTGACATTTGAACCACTAACACAAAAGTTCGAAAAAAAGACTGAAATAACAGTTTTCTTTAAAATTTTATTGGGTAACTTAAACAATTAATAATCCGTGTTTCTACCGCGAACACTAACAACACAAGAACATCGGTTTGGCATACTCAAAATGAGTTCATCCAAATCACGCTGTGGAATGGCCGCCCATGTTCGTTGCAACAACAAAAAAGGTCTTCTTGCGACTGGATACCCTCCATATTCGGCAGAGCTCTTCTCTGTAGCATATCCCATGCATGCTCAATCGGGTTCAAGTCTGGCGACTGAGCAGGCCAGGGCAGGACATTGATGTTAGCTGCGGCGAGAGTCTGTCTTACAACTCTTGCGGTGTGCGGTCGTGCATTATCATGCATTAACTGAAATAAGGGACCGATTTGCACTTGTAGAGGAACGATGACGTCTGATACAATCGTCTCAGCATAAATTTGAGCGTTGAGGTTGCCTCTGATCCAAATCAACTCAGTTCTTCCGCCGATCCAAATACCCGCCCATACCATGATGGTTCCACCACTATAAGGATGGACTTCCTGGCAGGATTTTAATCGCTGTTGGCGTCCAGGGGTTCTCCAGTGTCGTATACGTCTTGTATCCGGTCTCATACCAAAACGAGACTCATCAGAAAAGCACACGAAACGCCATTGTTCTTCTGCCCAATTTCTGTGTTCAAGAGCCCATTGATATCGAATCCTACGATTGTGCATTGCTATAGGTGGTACCCGTAGCGGTCTTCGGGAATGAAGGTTCACTTCATGCAAGCGGTTTCTGACTGTTTGGTCGCTAATTAAGTTCCCTGAAGAGTGATGAAGCCTCACGGCTAACATCATGGCGGTTATTGTTGGAGCTCTTCGAGTTAAGATTTGAATGTATCGGTCTTGTCTCCGTGTGGTGCAGCGATACCGTCCTCCATGGCGCTCAGCCACGGTACCAGTGCTTCGGTAACGTGTCCAAAGTCGACTGATAACACTCTGACTTGTATTCAGAGCTAAAGCCACAGTACGTTGCCGGGAACCAGCTTCTATCATTCCCACGGCTCTGAGCATTTCTTCCCTGCTTAAATGACGTCGCCGCTCCATAATAACTTGGTTTTAATCAGTAGTAGGGAAACAGTAGCACTAATAATGTCTTCAATGCGTTGTATGTTTTTATAGGGAAAATATTGACAGCTGATTTTCATCTTTTACTCGAATTTGATTCACAGTTCCTGATTCAAATTATGAAATGCACCAAAAAGGATCCATATAAATTTATAAAATCATAAATTTATTACAAAGCCACATCTCAATCTCAAGAAATCCGCATAAAAATGCTTGATCCCTAGACACTTTTGATGTGTGTATTACTCCACATACATTCAGTACAAGAACTTGTGATGATAAAGAATCAGAATTTTATTTTCGTAATTTTGTTTGTAATTAGTGTCTATGAGTGTAAAATTTTCGAGTGGGTATATATTTTTGCATATAATGATTCTGTAATGCGTCCATTACTTAATGTAGGTAGATTACAAATAAGTAGCGCTTTCGGAGCATTTCTCCAAGCTTTCAGTATGTATAAAACTGATTTACAATATTTCACCTTTTTTTAGGGTAGTAATTACATTAGTGTCAAAAAATAATGTATATTATGGGGTAGTTAACCCAAGCATACAGGATGGGAGAGAAAGGCATTTATAATCCTTTCTCATTGGATTTTCGAGTAGATAAAACATTTAAGAAATTATGATTATATTTTGTAGTGAAATGTCACAAATACATTTTATATGGTCAAAGTATGTTGACCTTTATCGGCAGCCTACGTGTATATTCAATATAAATACTATTTTCATAATAACGTATAAATGTCTATTAGAATAATAAATACATAGAACAAATCTCAATTTACTGAAATCTCGGCGTTTACTGTATACTATTTGGTACAAAGGTTGTAACATTTGGCAGTTAGATTATAGTTCAGCCTTAGGCTTTTATAGGATAAGTAATGTTTTTTAATAATTATTTTTCCCCAATTCTAAGGGATGGAATATTTTATCGTTATCAAGCTTGTTTTACGGTGATGCTAGGAAATAGGATAAAAAGGCTTGGGTGGTGCCGTCGAGTTTTCTTTCACAACATACACTATCGATGTACGCAATTCTAATAACAAAACTATGTATAAAGTACGTCTCCATAGACTAATTTCACGTAAAGATACTCTTAGAGATGTCTACCTTTTGAACAAAGCCTCGAGTTCAAGGTTTTTTCGAATGTATTTTATTGCATAACATACCATGTGGTTAGGTATAATGTGCAGCAGTTGGACAAGAAATCAAACCCATCTATCATCCATTAAGGTCGCTATCCCACTGGCGTTTTACGAGCGTTGGCGCTTCTCCGACGTCTGCGCAGCGCTAACGTTGCGCAGACGCGACGTTAACGTCGGGAGTTTCCAGTAGTAAAGCGCCAACGTTGTGCAGACGTCGCGAGTTTCTTACAAATCGCAGCATGTGTGCGACGTTGACGTGGCGTTCAGCGGATGTAACGCTTGCGTCTAGAAACTCGTGACGTTGACGTCGCGTCTGCGCAACGCTGGCACTGCGCCGACGTTGGAGAAGCGCCAACGTTCGTAAGACGCCAGTGGGATAGCGGCCTTAAACCTCTCCGTACTGAACATGAAGAAACTGAAAGAAGGAAACCCAAGAAGGTGGCTGGGACAGACTGGATGCGGATGGAGGAGGACAGGGTGTTGTGGCGCAGCCTGGGAGAGGCCTATGTCCAGCAGTGGGCTACGACAGGCTGAGTTGATTGATTGACTGAACATGAAAGTAAAATAATAGGGCTGTGAATGACATTAAATAGGTTCAAACTAGCATAAAACAAAACTTCCGTACCTACCAGAACACCCATTAAATTGTGTTTATTACGTCTGTAAGCTAAATTTATATTTTGTTGAATTAATTATTAGTGTGTTATGGGGTGATAGTAAATAAGTGAGTAGGTATTTCAATTAAAATATGTATATAGTGCTTATAATTTATTTATTTTAATAAATGTATTTGTATAGAACATGAGATTTACTCAAAATATTGTTGGGCAACGTTACAGATAGCGTAATCCACGAAGACACGCCCCACTCTTCGCTAGTTGATTCCGTTAGTGTTTTAGTTTTTTTTTATACACATTAATTACCCACTGTTCAATGTTACCTTTGGACATTGACTCAGCACTCGGCCTGGCTCAAGCGCGGCCCAGTTAAAATAATGATTCGGTTGCATCTCACACGCATAGGACACATAGAATTTGTATAATAGTGTGTGTGCAGAACATTTTGTAAATAAACCAGATTTGAATTTTATATTCTTGTCTCATTACCCCTCACTGTGGCCAAGACACCTTTAGCCGTCTCTGATCAGTCTTGTGAGTCTGCTTGACTGGCAGTGAGTTTACCCTTCCCGAACCTGGAACTCCTGTCTACTATCCGTCTGTAACCTTAGGTCGCATGGTGCAGACATCCTGAACTTATTTATATATTTATTTATCACGCACTAGGTATATGATAGGTTAGGGCTGTAGGGCTTAGGGTCGTAGGGACTGTTAGGCTTGTAGGTTCTTTTAACTTATCGTATATTTTCATGTACCGTCACACCCTTGACAGTATTGCGGCCTTACGTGACGTCTGTTACGGGTGGATGTACACCCACTAATAAGTAATTACTGTGTATCGACACAACTAAAACACTAGCGGAGTGTTGCACACTTGCTCTGTAAGCGATTAGGAAGAAGAGTGGGACGCGTCTTCGTGGATTGCGCTATCTATAACAATGAAGTTACTTGCGCGAAATACTTAATTGCATTGCCGTTTCTTAAGTTATAAGTTTTCAAACTTTATAAGTAGGTAAAAAATTACTAAATTTATTAAATATGTAGGTATTCCTACACTTTGACAACTTTAGATAATTTTAATTTATAAATCAAATAAGTACCTACCTAAGTACCCTTAAAGCATCGTTTATTTTTTTTAATAATTCATACGTGAAACTTACGAAACAATGTGTATTCGCCGCAAATAAAGTAATTCAGTCTAAGAGATAAAAAAAAAACAATTTTGCTGAGTTATCTGGACAGCTGCAAGTGGTAGTATATACAGTGAAACCTGGTTAAGTGAGACATCAAGGGACCTGCAATGTCGTTTCACTTATAGAGGTATTCCACTTACCCAGTGTCTCAGATATACAGGTATAAATAAATATCTGTCTCATTTACAGAGGGTTCCATTAATAGAGGTGAGAATACAGGTTATTTCAGTTATACAGGTGCGATCATTGAATAAAATAATTTGTGGGTAGAATAAGAATGAGTAAACAAACAATGTTATCTCAGTTACAGAGGTTTATGCATATAAAATTTATTCGCTGTCTCAGTTATAGAGGTAACTATGATGATAAATCGAAAGAACAAATCCCAGATATAGAGGCTTACCTCGTCCCACTAACAGAGGTAATTCAGTGCCAAAGTGTTGGGACCTCAGCATGAGTTCCAGTTATGGAGGTTTCTCACTTATCCAGGTCCCACTTAACCAAGTTTCACTGTATTACTCAAAATCAGCTCCACTGGAATATACCCTTAATTAATTTTGATTATTACTCATGAGAAATGCGATGTTACAATGTATTTAGTTTTTTGTATTAAGTACCTGTCAAATATGAAACAATTATAATAATATTATTTTTACTGTTGTCACTTTTGCTGGTGTGATGAGTCAATTTGCGGCACAGATTTTTTATGTTGTTTTCTTCTTATTGTTTTAATTAAAGATAAGGCTAACACGTAAACACGTGACTGTGTAAACAATATATTTAATTAATCCAACTAGTCCAACTACATAATGGCGCCGATTCTGTTGTTCACGAACTAAACTAAATTTAAGTTCAGGCATCTTTTTCTTTGTATGTCATTATGAAAAGGACAGAAAATAAATATTAGTTTAGTCCTGTCAAATTAGTCAGCGCCTGACGTAAATTGACGTGTTTTTAATAGCCAATTTTTTAATCTCGTCTAAATTGTCTATGGAGTATCGTAATTTGACAGGACTAAACTAATATTTATCTTCTGTCCTTTTCTTAATGAAATATAAAGAAAAAGATACATGAACTTAAATTTAGTTTAGTTCGTGAACAACAGAATCGGCGCCAATAACTTATTTGCATGGAAACTGAGGCCCTTATTTCCCGACAGCTATTTAGCATACAGGTTATCCAATAAAGTATTTACAGGGTGGTAGAGACATCAACGCGCAACCAGTAACCATGGTTTCAATGCAGGGTGTACAGAGCCATGTACAGTCAACAAAAGAGATAAGTATGCAGGATCGTTGATAGTTGAAGTTTAGTAAGAAACCGGTGGATGTTCTCGAATAAAATTTTATTTTATTAATAGAAAACAAACAACTCATTTATCAAATTAAATTTCAGTCGACAACATCTATAGGTTTCTTACTAAACTTCAAATATATCCGACGATCCTGCATACTTATCTCTTTTGTTGACTGTACATTGAAATTTATCGTCGGATAGTAAAAGGAAAATTTGCAGTTCCTTATATTTTGTCCGTGTATGCACTTCTATAGAGAAGAGGTAAAGCTGCTTTTTCGTAGGAAAAAGCAGCCTTTTTTTTAACCAACTAAAAATGTCTACCCTTAGGGACTAGAATCGTGTGCTGAATTCATGGTTACAGTTTCCGCGTCCATGTGCCTGCCACCCTGTGTACTTCATCTAAATATATAAAACTCAAAGGTGACTGACTGACATAGTGATCTATCAACGCACAGCCCAAACAAATGGAGGGATCGGGATGAAATTTGGCATGCAGGTAGATGTTATGACGTAGGCATCCGCTAAGAAAGGATTTTGATAAATTCTACCCCCAAGGGGATAAAATAGGGGATGAAAGTTTGTATGAAACTTTGTCAATTTTAAACCGATCGGGCTGAGACTTCGCATGCATATAGCTACTATGACGTAGGCATCCCCTAAGACAGGATTTTGATAAATTCAACCCCCATGGGGATAAAATAAGGGATGATGGAGGATGTAAATGTATTAGTTTTTTTTTAATAATACTTAACGCGAGCGAAGCCGCGGGCAAAAGCTAGTTCGTAAATATAACAACAAACGTCTATAAAAAAATTATGAAAAAGGTGTAAGTAGGTACTTTGTTTTACATAATTATTTATCATATCTTTATTATCAATAATCTGTAAAACGGCATAATTTTAACAGCCTTAATTAATATCGTGAATTTATGAATCGATATCTGATCATCATCATCTTGATCAATCTGATTATTTAACGCGGTACTCTAAAGACACAAGAAACATAATGATTTTTAAATTATAACTTGAAAAAATGTTTACATTTTGTGGATTGAATTAAATAAAAGATTTTTATTTTATAAGTGTTGTCTTATTTTTAACCCTCCCCTCTTCAAAAAGGGAATGTCAATGTGGTCCTCTGATGACCAAGACTAGCCTAGGGTTCTTCCTTTGCGAAATATAGGTCCTTGAACTACTTACATAGACTCACGCCTTCTTACTACGTGGTTAGCCAGATGCTATAGAACGCTATCTATTAGGATTCCTACTTGTAGGTACACAAAGTTTACCTCTTTTTAGGGTCCCGTACCCAAAGGGTAAAAACGGGACCCTATTACAAAGACTTCGCTGTCTGTCCGTCCGTCCGTCCGTCTGTCTGTCACTAGGCTGTATCTCAAGAACTGCGATAGCTACACAGTTAAAATTTTCACAGATGATGTATTTCTGTGGCCGCTATAACAACAAATACTAAAAACAGAATAAAATAAATATTTAAGGGGGTTCCCATACAACAAACGTATTTTTTTCGGCGTTTTTGCCTTGTGGTACGGAACCCTTCGTGTGCGAGTCCGACTCGCACTTGTTTTCGTTCACGTTCAAACATCGATAAAACGTCTAAAGTGTATTTCAAATAAACTTGCGATAAATGTCATTCAACCACCCTGTACCAAAAAGTCCAAATAACTTACGATAGATATCGTTCGTCATACAAAACTGTCGCTAACATTGCATCGGTTGAGTTTCATAATACCAAACACGGAGTAAGTCAATGTTTTGATCGTGTTACCGACACTGCCCATACATTTTTTTCGTATGGTTTGGAAATATTGGGATACATTTAGTAGAAGGAGGTGAACAAACTTTATCGCAAGTTTATTTGAAATGAACTTTAGGTCCAGTTAAAACTAGAATTATATGTAAAGGACACGAGTTTAAATAATTAACCGATAGACAGACACTGATGATGACACAAATTCTAAGAAACAAGTTACATTGTTAGATTAGAACCCTTCGTCATCTTGGACATTCATTTAGACCTCACTGTCGGCTTTAGCACCTTCGAGAACCATGAAAACGATCTCCCTATTTCTACCAGTTTAATCCTACCTCGAGCCACGTTAAATCTCGTTCCAAAACTTTGCTCTAATAACTAAATTAATGTTTTAATCTACTAAAGAAATAAACATAGGAACAGCTATTAATTTTAGTCGTCTGTCTGTGGCAGAAAACAGGGATCATTCATGATAATTATCATCGTGGTTTAAATTAGAATTAATTGCTTATATTACTAGGCCATAAATTATTTTAATAGCTTAGTGATTATCAATAAAATATTAAAAAGTGCGACACGTAAAGAGATAAATAAAAAATCATTATGTCAAGTAAAAAAACGTCTAGCTCCTTATCTATAAATAATCGCTGAACATGAGGATGGTGTTTCGGAATGTCCTTGAAGAGTTTTTTTTTACTAGCTTTTAACTATTAGTATGGAAGTATGTATTTTGTTCAGTACTTGTGATATCCTCCTGTCTGCTCTGTGTTCACTAAAATTGTAATAGATGGCGCTCGTGTTGACAATAAGTCTTTCCCGTTTTCTACATTCGAAGAAATTAAATCATGGTTTTTACAATCGTTTACTGAAAACGTATAGGTATTATAGTAACGTATAGGTGTATATTTGAAGTATTGTTAAGGAAAACTCATGAGGAGCACCCGGGTGAGATGCACCACGAGTTCATTAGCTGCATTTACTTCACGAAAACTTACGTGCAGCAGACGCGTGGCCGTCAAGAGTCTTTCGCGCGCGTTCTAATGCATGAACTCATTACCTAAGTGGGCAACACTATTGTTATACAACCGCGCGGGGCAAGCCCTCATATTATGTGGAACAGCGAGATGCCATTCCCAAAAAAAAAAAACGACTGTGCGGTCACCATGCGGCCGAAAGCAGCCACCGATGACCGCACGCACGTAGGTACCTACTGTGTTCAAATGTCAAAAACATAATAATTTAATCTATAATTTTATTTTTCTCACGTTTTATTTCTAAGGAATAAGTCAATTGAGGAAGGAAAAAGATAAGTACCTAAATTGTAAAACAGTTTTGTCGGTCACATCAAATCTTTTAGCTACGGTATCTAAGACCCGCGCGGCCCCGGTAATAAAACATGGATCGTGGCAGCTACCGGTGCCTGCCAGTAAATATCTGCCTTATTATGTGTATTTTTGACCAAAATATATTACCACACACAGTGTGGCCCACGAAACGACGTCAAAAGGATAATTTTAGGAGCCTCAACTCTCCAAGACGCTCCTCAAGTTCTCACCCCCATGTAGCTACCTATAGGTACTTATTCAGTGATAATTTATAGTTGAGCGCTTTTAATAATAATTATTATTTAGGAAATTCTAACTTGACTTCAGATTTTTCGCTTATCTTATTTTTGGAAATATTTTTTCTCCCATAATCCCATTTTTAGGGTTCCGTAGTCAACAAGGAACCCTTATAGTTTCGCCATGACCATCTGTCCGCCCGCAGTTTACCTCAGAGGCTCTTAGTACTAGAAAGCTATAATTTGCCATGGATATATTAATCACACCGACAAAGTGGTAAAATAAAATCTTGCAAAAAACATTTTTTAGGGTATATTTCTTCTACACGTAAAGTAGGGATGTTTTTTTTCTCGTCTACCCCGTGGTGTGAGGGGTCACTGCAGACCCACCGTACCCCTGACCGTACCCCTGGTGGTACGGTGGGTCTTTTAAAGTTAAACGATACCACTGTATGAAGTGAACATAGTGCTGTGCTGATGAAGATACTAGACGGACAGAAAATGATAAACAGTTATCTCGCATATTAATGACTCATACATTAGTTAGGTAGGTATATAACTGATGCGGCAATAATGCATGTTAAGTACTGCACAATTCTAACTCTTTAGTTAAACCGTACATAATATGTACTACATATTTTGACAGTTGACATTTAAACTCGACTTAAAGAAACAAAGAATTGTAAAAATGAAAATTTAATTAATTTGAATCGAAAAAAAAAGACGAGAAACCTATAATATTACTTTATATATTAGAATGCATGTTTTAAGTTTATACAGTTGGTTAATTTAGATTAAAGGTAGTTATATTGTATTTATATATGTGTCAGAAGTGGTTTTAACTAGTGTTACAACACTATTACCTGGTGGTATCGTTTAACTTTAAAAGACCCACCGTACCACCAGGGGTACGGCCAGGGGTACGGTGGGTCTGCAGTGTGAGGGGTATTGTTGGATAGGTTTTTCAAAAATATTTCGGGTTTGTGAAAACTATTTTTCGATTCAGGAGCCTTAAAATGCTATTTTTTGTTACAGTCAAGTGCCCCCCCCCCCTGCCAGCCAGCTAAATAGTTGCTTTTGGATAGGTATGTGAAAAATTTCACGGCAGTAGGTAGTATGTATGTACCTAGGTACTTATAACAAAATGAAAAGGAAAACTATCACAGCTATGTAGGCTTTACAAGTTTACAAGTACGACGACGACATCAACCGAGTGGTCGAGTGGAGCATCGGCAAAAACTTAATTTTAATGTAGCCAAATGCTCGGTGATGTCTTTCACTCGAGCCCGGACTCCTTTGTATTATCAATACAAGGTAGAGGATGCGCCGATGCAACGAGTTCGAGACTTAGGGGTAATCTTCACTCAGGAACTAACCTTCCGTGAGCATATCAATAAGATATGTAAGAAGGCATACAGAAACCTAGGTTTCGTACTCGGGCAGGCTCAGGGGTTTACCAACATCACGACAATCAAGGTATTTTATGACGCACTAGTCAGGAGTCACCTTGGACATAGTGCAGTCATATTATGGGCTCCTCATGAGGCGAAATATAGTTTCATGTTGGAACGTGTCCAAAATAAGTTCATAAGACACTTGTACTTTAAGCTGTATGGGGTATATCCACTTTACCCATTGATGTACCCTACACTGTTTGTACTGGGTATGGTAGGGTACAACGAGTTAAAGGGGCGACGGGACTTTGCACTCGCAGCGTATGTAGTGAAGCTACTGCGTGGCGGGGCGCCAACGTATATGTGCGTGCCAGACCGGTGCGTGTGGAGGCGGAGAAGCCCGCCCCTGCTTACTGTGCCTGCAGCCAGGACCAATCTACTAGCGAGAACTCCTCTCACTAGAGCTATGCGTGAGGTGAACGAGGTTCACGAAAGGGTTGATGTATTGTGGTGCTTGAGTGAATTCGCAAAAGTTACATTATACAGGGTTATTGATAAAATATTAACAACCTATTAAGAGGTCATTGTACTCATCATTATGAACAACGTTTACTATGGGACCAAAATTGAAATCGCGAAAATAAAATCAGCTGTTCCCTACATTTTGACGAGTTATACGAACATAAATGTAGGGAACAAATGATTTTTTTTTTCACGATATCAGGTTTCGGTCCCATATTAAAAGTTGTTCATAATGATGAGTAGGTACAATGACCTCTTAAGAGGTTGTTAATATTTTACCAATAACCCTGAGGGCTGATTTTTCAATCGACCGATACTTTTTATTCGTGGAATAAAATTGACGTCTGACAGTTTTTGTATGCACAAACTGTCAAAAATTCAAAATTATTCCTCCGATAAAGTTATCTGGCGTTGGAAAAATCAGCCCTTAATAACATAAGTCTTATGTTATTTACATGTAGGTTAAGATTTAGGATATAGTATGTAATTTTATAGTATGTAGATTAAGGATTTAGCATGTAAGGCCATTCTATCGCATTGGATCGCTGATCTGTAATGGTAGTTGTAGGTAAGATTTGCATAAATAAATAAATAAAAGTAATAGTCGAAAAAACTTAAATTTGCAGTTGCAATGCAAGTGTGGAGTGGAGAACATCATTTTCAACTATAATGTTAAGTTTGTTCTTGGAATAAATTCATTCCAACTACGGAACCCTTCATTCTGCATGGTCCGACATGCACTTGGACGGTTTATTTTTTCCATAAAAATATTAATATTACCTACTTTTCGGGACATTATTAGGTTAAATCGGAGTTCGAACATGGTAGCTAAGGCGAATAACAATATTTTCATACATAGCTTAGTACTAAAGAATCGTAATGTGCTTAGGTCAAGTTCAAGTTTAGTTGAGGAGTTCCTATGGCCACAGTCAGGCTGTTTCATCAGACCAGCTCCATGGTGCCATATTATTGCATTGTCATCAAAGTTAATAGGTACCTATAGTATGCTAATAGACATCATTCAGGTTTCGATGATTTTGCACCAAAAATTAAAGTGTCAGTAAAAAAATACATTCTTTTCTTATGGGGAAATAACATCCTCAACATTTTTTACTATTACAACGAGATTATACAATTAATCCTTCCGCTGCTATTTATGTTTGAAAATACAAAAAAAAACGATTTTTCGAGCGTTACATAAATGTTTAAAACTAGAAACAACTTAGTTACCATCTTCATTAACATCATTATTTCAGTGGAAAGACGTCCACTGCTGAACATGGGCCTTTCCCAAGTATCGCCACTTCGACCGTTTCTGTGCTTCTCGCATCCAGCGGATTCCTGCCGTCTTCTCCAAGTCATCGGTCCGCCTTGTGGGAGGCCTTCCAACGCTACGTCTTCCAGTACCCAGTTGCCTCTCTAGAAACTTTCGGTTATGTGTTCTGCGAGCAATGTAGTGCCCACTGCCACTTAAGTTTGTCAATTCTTCGAGATATGTTGGTTACCTTGGTTCTCCGGATCCGCATCTCGTCATTTCTTATTCGATCACAGAGGCCACGATAAGTGACTTTTCGCTACCTAATGAGGCCTATTGTGAGCGACCACGTTTCAGTTTCATAGGTCATCAATGGCAATACGCACTGGTCACTAGTGCAGAACGAAAAGATATTGCGTAGCTTCTCGAGTGCTGCACAGCCGAGCCGGATTCGACGATTGACCTCTTTCTCGAAGTTGGACCTACCTAATTGGACAGCAACAACTTTGAGTGTAGAGTCTCCGATCTTCTTTGGTATTTGGTATTCAGCATAACCACTCCACGACAACTGAAGAAGTCATGCAGTATTTGAAGGTGAAGACCAACTGGATTCTGAGGGTCGAAAGGTTGGAATCGCGCCACAACATCAACTTTAAGTCATTCGTGGTACGAGTTCCAACCCAACATCTACAAACCTGTCTGAAAGATGACTTTTGGCCGAAAGGTGTCGTATGTCGACGTTTCCGAGGACGGTTACGCGAGACCACGCAGCGAAACACGACGCCGACAACGGCAACGTTACGTGTAGGTATAGTCATAGTTTTAAGTTTAATTTATTAAAACTTTATGCAAGAACCTCTTTTCTGGTAAAATCAAATAAGCATGGCCGTCGCGTTAAAAAGCTAAATGGACTTAGTTCGATTTTTAGATTGACGTCAGTCAGATAATTGAAGACAAAAGAAAACCGACTGGCCGCTGGTGTTGGACGTGACTGTCGTAATTTTGCGACTTTGTTATCGGATTCGTAAATATATTCCCTGAAATACCTATTACTTCTAAAATGAGTGAGCCAATGAAGTCTGTTTCTGCCATGAACAAATTATACATAGGCAACTTGCCCATTGAAGCCGACGAAGCAGCTGTGAGACAGCTATTCGCTGAACAGAATTTGACTGTTGCTGATATCTCTGTAAAGAGAGGTGGTTACGCCTTTGTCGACTTTCCTGATCAATCAGCTGCAGATCGGGCCATAGATAAACTGCATGGTAACTAAAATATATCCTTCAAAACATATCGTTGCGTAGAGATTAGTAAGAAAGTCAGTTTGTGCATGGTTTGTACCTATTTATGCACGATGTTGTCGTTGTAGTGCCAGAAGGACTAATTAATATACTCGTAGCAATGCTTTTACGGAGAAATAATGTCAAAAACTTGTGAAATCCATGGATTTCACAAGTTTGACATATCATTTCTCAATTTCGAACAAGTTGTATCGTACTATGTGCTGGCTGATGTTCGGCGACTCCTAGGAAAGGCCTTTAACACCAGATCGCCACCTGCCTTTTGGTGCTGAGAAGTGTATCATCGAATCCTATTCCTGTTCACAAGCATAATAATTATGTAGGTACCTACTACATTTTAAATGTACCTGTTTAATAAAGTTTTGTTATTTCAGGTTATTCGTATTGTGGCCTGCCGCTGATTGTTGAGCCTTCGGTTGCTAACAAGAAAATGTGAGTACATGGCGAGCTAATTGTAGATATGCTATTACCTAGTTACATCAAGCCAGTGGAGCCGACTGGAAGGAAGTATCTCGAATGATCTTGCCCCTGAGACTTTCCAGAGAAGCACTGCCTACCTTTGTGTACGTGGTTTTGGATTACATCCCATTGTTCACCCTGAACAATGGGATAAGAATACGAGGCGAATACTAATAATAAATAACTAAACTTTCCATATATTTTTCGGTTTTCCGATTTGTCTACGATTAAATATTTCGGTATTATCTGAACAATAATAAAACGTCATTTAATAGATCATATCTTTCTGTCGATCTATCTTTGGTATTGGCTTGGCAGATTTGCTCATTCTTGTAATTTTTTCAGAGTCAACGTACCTAATCTTCAAAGCGCAAGTACCACTCAGCTGAAGGAGGGCAATAATGACTCTCTCCCAGGAGGTTGGAGGTAAGTGAGCTTTTATGTGCCCCAAATCCTGCTAAATTCAAGTTGTAGAAAAAGAACTGCTTTGTTTGTACTGTAAAAAAAACAGAGGGGTACTTCGGGATACCGGTTTGCGAGAAGCGAGTAAACTGCTGAGCGTGCTTTACCTGATATGATTGTGATTAACTGATTATGCAACAACGGTTGTTTTCAACCGTATTAATAATTTAAACATTTATTTATTTGAAAAAGTGCAGTAGGTAGGTACATATATACTTAGTCTTTTACAATAAATATAATAATTTTACTATTTAGAGAAAAATCTTATGGACAGTTAAAACAGAATTGGATCTAGCGTCCCAGCTAGGTACAACTCGACCAAGCTAAGTTTGCACCTCGCGTCGATTACGTTACACTGACGCTTAGGTACGGTCTGCAAAAAAGGATTCGCTATGACTTAAAAAAAGTAAACAAATGTTTGTTAGATTTTACTTTGCATTTATTGGCGATCGCGGGAAGGTGAGCGGGGAAGCGGGCGGGGCGCCGCATTCCAACGAGGTGCAAACTTAGCTTGGTCGAGTTGTAACATGGTAATCTGCAGCCCAGCAGCGTAAAACACACTATCAGTAGCAATAGGTTTCATTTGACAGTTCAACAACATTCATTGCGTTTTTTACGTTCCTAAGCAGACACATTTTTCGAACATATGAAGCAATGGATTAGCAATATGTTTCAATTGAGCATTACGCATTAGTGCATTACGCAAGTAGGGTGCAGGTTCCCACAGAATGAGTACAGAGACTGCTTAGGACTACAAGTACGTTATTTACTTAACTATAACCACTGTTATGAACTGAATCGGAACTATTTACCTATGAATGATTTTTCACTTCTTAACCACACTGAATTAAAAACTCTTGATTGGTATTATACTTGCCTAATAAAAAACATACAATTAATTCACTGACAGACGACGCACACATAGTCTAGAACGCCTAGAAGCACGAAATTTTGCACAAAATAACAAATACCTATAATCCATCCCCGAAAAAAGGGGGTTTTTGTTGGCATGAAAATATTATTCTTTGAGTTTGTAAACTTGAAACTAGCTAAGAGTATGTACTTAAATATTTTATAACATTATTCGTCTTTAAAACTTTAAGTGTAAAGTTTGTATAGAAGAATATTAATTAACGCGTAGCCCGATTAATTTGAAACTTTGTATTTATGATCTTTAAAAAATGACGAGATTTACAGATCGTCTACCCTTAACTAGGTGAAAAGGGGTAATCAAGTATTTTGGGAAGGATTTTCCTGACTGCTTCGATTAAACATTGAAAATGCTTTAGTTTGGCATGCAACTTTCAGTAGTAAATTAAATAATAAGGATAGAAAGGGCCTCGCTGGATACAAAAAACTTTCGAATGGAATTTCCCCAAGGTTAAGAAAATAGATTTATAAGTAGGTAATGCAAAAGGTAAATCGAAGGAATACTTATCTCCAACAAAATGTGCGTCTCTAATCAATATAATAAGAATAACACGAAGGGTGGAAATTAAATGCGATTTCTGTCTTTGTGGCGGTGTGGTGTACCTACCTACATTGAAGATTTTCGTCCGATTAGAAAGGTACACTCAATAAGCTAGCAACCATTTCCTAAAAGAAGTGGGTATGTAATTGTTTAACCCTTTAAAAAATTGCAATTGCCTAGGTCATGGATGGTGCGTAAGTACTTCTCTGGGGTATATTATTGTCATTTAATTTTTTCTTTGACATTTTGATTACCTACCTTTATCATTTGCACGCAACACATGGCCACAGTAGAATACAGTAAAACATCTTCATACAAACGTGCCGCTCTCGGTTTGAATGTGTGCGTGCGCGCCGCGCGCCATGTCGGCACGCGATTTCACGCACACGCTAGCATAATATATGGGGGAATAAGGTGGCGGCAGTGCGGGCTGTGCAGCGCGACTGTGAGCACGCGCGTACGCTACATGACCGCTTGCGTTCGTCAACTCTCGCCGGCGCGGGCGGCGGACACTTGTCGTAAATTACGAGTATCATGACTTCAAAAAGGGGAAAAAATATTGTAGTGTTTTCGGGTGCCTCAATAATGATTTCGCAAACCCGGACTTATCATTCTTCATACTTCCTACTCAACCAGAAATGTAAGTACCTACTTATACTTAAATATTATTAGAAAATATGGTATTGTATTGTTTATTTCACAGTTTATTTGCTTTATTAAGAGCGTAGCCGAGTCGCATTTTTCTGAATACTATGTTTAGAGCTAAAGTTTATTTTAAGAAGTCTAGTTTTACTATAAAATAGAGGATTGAGTACGAAACATCGTTTTGGTAAACATATTTTTCGCGTAGGTATAGTTGTAATAAGGACAATTTCACAATAATTAATATTGCAAATTAATTACTTTTGAAATTATTATTTTTTCTATTGTCTGATGTGTTGTTCAATCCAAATATGGTTCCGGTAGTCTGACGATCGACTTATATACTTGTGTGTACATCGCATTTTTTTGGCCGGCGTTCGGGTCGGCCACTTGACACTTGTTTTTGTTTCGCTTATCGTATGAAAAAAATGTGTTAAGAGGTCTGTTCTTTTTGTTTATTATTGTAAGGTGATGTGTATTATACTAAATGCAACAGTTATTTTTGATATGGTTTCATTTTGTAAATATAACGACTTTTGTATACAAAACTGGGAAACCTGGGAAATAGTCCATCACGCTACCTTCTATACCTCGGTATCAAATTTGTAACTTAGTATAATAAATGTTATGTGAATAAAAGCTTTTTATTTTTACTAAATTTATAAATTGGTAAAATATTCAATCATAATATGCTTTTTATTTTATAAATTTAGATCAAGTGCTGCATGTTCGAAAATATTAACTAAAAGTAAAAGTGACAACCCTGGGTATCAACGCAAGAGTAGGCTAATAACTCGGCGGGCGGCCTTAGATAACCTACTGTATATTTATCTACTGTGACATGGCATAATAATGAAAACTTAGACAAAGAAAAGTATAGACGGCGGGTATCTCCATTTCATTTCCACAAGAAAGGGATAAAGCATTGAGTTATTTTAAGCAACAGAAAAGGATAAAGCTATTCTATTCTCTCAGTGCGTGCCAGTTTTTTCAAGGCTGCTACTCATGTAGCCTATGTTAGTTAAGTTAGTTTTTTGTCTCATGTGTGGCCACGCTACCCGATGCTCTATAGCTTTCTTACTCTAAGAATGAAAACTTTAAATACCTAACCTTGTTTTAACCACATTCATACCGATAAATACGGTACTGACTACTGATTCGTTTTGGCGACAACAAACTACTTAGTTGACGCCAGACGGGCCAAGTGAACTGCGCCTTAATAAAAGAGCAATTAATGAAAGTACCGTAAAATGCTGTAACTTTGCCTGGATTTTGACGTTTTTTGTTCGTATCTCTGAACCTATTTACTATTACGGCTTCTAAAGACTTGCAGATGGAAGACAGACCTTATGCCTTGCCAGGTAGAACCCAAATCTATTTAAATCATGCCGTCATTCAGAATTACAAGCACTCAAAGTCGTAGGCAAAGTTGTAGGTAAAAGACACAACTTTGCCTAGAAGGATATCTCAATAAATGTATTGTTGATCTTTTTAGTATTTTTTTTCCGTGTACATGAGACACCGTGCTTGTCGCCAGCAGTTAGATTATTGCCATGACGGTAATATATATTTTTTTACAGCTAATAGGCAATGTTGTAGCAGGTACCAGAAACTTTTCATACAAAAATGTCGTTGACTCTAGGGTTGTCCCAAAAAAATACGGATTATTTTCTTAAACTTTTATTCACTTTGTAAAAAAATAAAACAAATTGCTACTTATGAGTAAAAATCACAAATGTATTGCTTTTTAGCAATGCTGGCTTTTACGATGTGGGCTTATCCTCAGTTGTCAACTCTGTAGGTCGACCAAATGGTTTGCTATGCATGTTTTTTGATTTATTAAAAATGGTCTGACGCGGGATCCCAAATTTCTTTTCCGCTTCGTATGACGAAATGATTTTTTTTCGTACGAGATCTGCAGCAACTTCTGATGTTTCTACAGAGTAATCGGCATAACTACGAGCTCCTGGTTTTCTCCTGCTTCGTTGTGTATTATTCGGCATTTTTGCATATAACTGCAAAAAAGTTAAGACTTACTTAAATACAAAATCATGCCTGTAATCACTGAAGGGTCTCTCACCTCTGCCTCACCCTTACAGGATTGAAAACATAACTGTCGAAATAAAAATAAGTATGTTCTATTGACATAAAAAAATGTAACATTTTCAAAAGCTCTAACTCTCCTAGGTGATACCTGTGTCTCACCCGATTTCGGAACATTAACAATGTATGCAATAAAATTAAAATATCGTAAAATGAAGGGAATTTAGTGCATGCAAGCTCTTGAGTCTCGATATAACCGGGTTCCAAGCTGTGAAAATTTCATGCAAATATGACATTTATATAGTAAAAATATATCAATATTAAAATCCGCCTAGTGACAACCCTAGACCCAGGCAAAGTTGTGTCACTCAAGTTTCCAAAACAGTGCACAACATTGCCTACTAAATTATTTTAATGAAATCGTGTCCTTTTAATAAAAATATCAAGCAATATGGAAAGTAGATAGTATGTTCTTACCCTGGGATGTTATAGCTGCACGAATACACCTTTTCTTTAGCTAAAACTTCAAAAGTTACACGACACTCAAAATTTTCACCTACGCGCACCGGTGTTTGTCGCACAACTGACAGAGTAACAATGAAGCTACCATTACAAAAAATGAAAAATCTGTTGCCCTAATAATGTAAAATCACTACCAAATGGTAGAAAATAAAAAAAAACTAAGCAAACGCGAAATATCGTAATTGAAACGAAATAGGCAAACTTGGGCTTAGTTGGCAAAGTTGCAGCGTTTTACGGTATATGTAAATGGCTTAGAAGTTAATTCTTGCTTACCTTGACATGCACAGTAATTTCTGAAATACTAGTTATTACGTCAGCAAGTGTTTGTCCTTATAGGTCATGTACCTACTTCATAATGGTGCGTTTTTTTTTGTTAAGTAATTCCTACTAAACTTAATGGATATTATTGGATATTCAGTTTTTCGGCCAGTTTACATCCTCGCGAGATTTATTATGAACTCGGTGTTTGCACTCATTCGGACACATACCTTTAGACAGATAAGACAGATAGATAGGTAGGTACATTTGATTCACACCAATCATGGTTAACCGGAGTTAAACCGCAAGTAACCGCTTGACGGAAGACGGACTTGACGAAACTATAAGGTATCCTATCCCTAAAAACAGTACTTACCTAAATGGAAAATTATGTTTTTGTTGACTTAAATGTTGACTGGAAGTCTAGAACAAACATTCCATTCAATGAAGAAGTAAAACCAAGGAGTTAACTCTTACAAAACAAACAATTTCATTCTAGGCTGTAGTAGTAGCGTTTGTATAAGTATCGAAGTCCGAGTTTAGACTGAAATGCTGTAACCCCATATTGTTCAAGTATAAGTAAACTTACACTTGCTACTCACCCGTTTTTCAATAGTGTAATTTGATGCCGGGATGACGCAGGATTCTCACTCAAAAGATAGAAGTAGTTTGTTATCTTTTTGATATAGGTAACTAATAGTCAGTCAATCGAGTAGGTACCTATGCTATAGGTCTTTGCCATAGTTTACAATGGTGGAATAGATTTTTGGATAATTATGTTGTGAACCTTAGGCCCAATGAAGAACCCAAGTTTGCGACCTTTAACACTTGGATTTTTCTTGGACAGTACCGAAGCACAAACTTACAACTTAATTATTTTATTATTCAAAAAGTGTACCTTGCTTTTTTTATGGCCTAAACCCTGTACTGCTGTCTAACATTCAAATGAGTTGGCAATCATGTATGCAACGTGTTAGCTATTTTTGTCTAAAGAATGGTGGTGGTGGTCCGTTCAGAGCGGGAGAAGTTATTTGATAATTTACCACCCAAAAAAAAAACGGTCTGCCTTAAAACCATTGATGCTACATCAAAACGTTCTTCCGAGACTTTTGAGAGTTGATTTAAATCTGTATACCGTTTAGGTATGTAAGTACGAGCTGGAAATTTGGAAACTATACAATTCTCACTTTTTATTTTATGATTCTGTTAAACTATGCGATCATAATGATGATGTGAGCACAGAAGCTACATAAGTAGATAATTGGATATATCTATACAGGGTGTAACGGAAAGGGGGTATCAACCCTGAAGGAGGTGAATGTGCTCATGAAACTCAACAACTTTCCCCAAAGAACATACATAGGTCGAAATATAAAAAAAAAATGTTGACCTCCCAAAGTAATAGTAAATCATTGATTTGTTATTACTATGGGAGGTCCAAAATTTTTTTTCATATTTCGACCTATGTTCTTTGGGGAAAGTTGTTCAGTTTCATGAGCACATTCACCTCCTTCAGGGTTGATACCCCCTTTCCGTTACACCTTGTATAGATATATCCAATTATCTACTTATGTAGCTTCTAGAGACTTGAAACTTAGAAGGTGTGTTCTTTGTGAAGAGTAAGTATCCACTAAGAAAGGATTTTTGGGAATTCAACCCCTAAAGGGTTAAAATAGGGGATGGAAGTTTATATGAAAATCCGACAGTTTTGAAGTTAGGATCTTCTAATTTTGTATTTAGGCTGACAATTGAAAATTAATTTATACGTGTCTCAGCGTTTTTGATAATTCCACCCCGAAGGGTTAAAAAGGGGGATGAAGTTGTGTATAGAAAGTCATTAATTTTCGACGTAAAAATCACTCTATTATCTAGGCTTATGATTGGAAGCTAACACAACGGTGTTGTTAGAATTTCATCCATTAAGGGGGTGAAAAGGGGGATGAAATATTGTCCTGACTGACAGATATATCAACGCACAGCCTAAAACGCTGGTCGGTACCGCTGGGTAGAGAAATTAATTTTGGAGGGTGTGTTCTTTGTGAAGAGTAGATATCCACTAAGAAGGGGTTTTTGGAAATTTAACCTTTAAGGGGTGAAAAGAGGGGATTTTATTTGTATGAAAAATCTTATTCTTTGAGTTAATAACCATGAAACTTGGCACGAATACTTATCTAAGGGCTGATTTTTCCATCACCAGATAACTTTTATTCGAAGAATAAAATTGACGTTTGACAGTTTTAGTATGAAATAACTGCCATTTTCAAAATTATTCCTCGAATAAAGTTATCAGACGATTGAAAAATCAGCCCTAAATAAATTATGAAGTTTGGCTTTTTTTTTCTAAACTACCCCCTGAAGGGGGATTGGGAGGTGTCAAAGTTTGTATGGAAGAATTTTAACGCTTGGTCCGATTAACTCAAAACTCAGTATTTATACTTAAGACCGAAAATAAAGAATAACGTGTATCATCGTTTTTCGAAAATTTACCCCTAACGGGGTGAAAAGTTAATTTTATAGGGGAAGACTTTACTGCGTGGCTTGATTAACTCGAAAATTGGTATAAACAATCTTTAAGTCGAGTAATGAACACATCCCAAACAATTTTACGAAATTCCACCGGGGGGGGTGAAAACCGGGGATACAGTTTATAAGAAAAATCTTATTCATTTGGTTAATAAACTTGGCAAGACTACTTGCCTAAGCAAGTAATAAAGTTTATCATTATTCGTTTATCAAAACACCCCAACACCCCTTGTGTTGGGGTTTTAAAGTTTGTGTGGAAGAATTTTAACGCGCGGTCCGATTTACTCGAAACTCAGTATTAATACTTTTGACAGAAAATAATCAGTAATAACAGCCGCACAGATCGATCGATCCGGTTACGCAGGCTACGCTTGCCGCGGTTGGTGTGTGAGTCTATCTGGCAGGCCCCAACGAGATTTATCAACAGGTGATAGCTTTTCATAAAGACATTATTTTGTACCTAAAGAAAATAAATAAGATATATTTTGTACCTCGACAGTTTTTGATTGAACGACGTTTTTATAAAGTGTCTAGCTAGCGGGCCCCTTATGATTATTTTTGTTATTATTATACTTTTAGATCGCCCAATATTGCTCGGAGTAAGAAACTATTTTGTACCTTATAAATCCAAAATTTCGACTTTCTGTGAGCTTTACTTCAAAAGATATTCGCTATCTAAACAAACGTCCAGCCAGCTGGCCCTTTTTTAAATACTACTCTTTTATATCATACAATTATGTTAGGAGCTTGATACTATTTTGTACCTTATAAATCCAAAATTACGCCTTTCTGTGAGCTATACTTCAAAAGATATTCGCTATCAAAACAAACGTCCAGCCAGCTGGCCCTTTTTTAAATACTACTCTTTTATATCATACAATTGTGCTAGGAGCTTGATACTATTTTGTACCTTACAAATTAATCCAAAATTTCGACTTTCTGTGAGCTATACTTCAAAAGATATTCGCTATCTAATCAATCGTTCAGCCAGCGGGCCCTTTTTTAAATACTACTCTTTTATATCATACAAGTATATAAGTATCAAGTATCTTAGTATACAAGTATCTTTTATATCTTAAGTATTGTGTAGGAATGATTCAACTATTTAAAGACCTAAAGATGTTTTTAATTGTATCGACTATAACGCATCCATATAAAATGCTTCATTGTATAGTTCGCTATTGAGATAGACTCATGATAGCACAAGTTTAAACCTTAGTGGTTTTTGGTTGTTATTTAATATGAGTAATCCTTGTTATTTAATATGAGTAATCCTGTATTCTTTTGTATAAATTATAAAAACAAACACTATTGTATGATATAAAAGAGTAGTATTTAAAAAATTTCCCGCTGGCTGGACGGTTTTTTAGATAACGAATATCTTTAAAAGTTAGCTCACAGAAAGTCGAAATTTTGGATTTGTAAGGTACAAAATAGTATCAAGCTCCTAACACAATTATATGATATAAAAGAATAGTATTTAAAAAAGGGCTAGCTGGCTGGACGTTAGTTTAGATAGCGAATATCTTTTGAAGTGTAGCTTACAGAAAGTCGAAATTTTGGATTTATAAGGTACAAAATAGTTTCTTACTCCGAGCACTATTGGGCGATCTAAAAGTATAATAACAACAAAAATAATCATAAGGGGCCCGCTAGCTAGACACTTCATAAAAACGTCGTTCAATCAAAAACTGTCGAGGTACAAAATATATCTTATTTATTTTCTTTAGGTACAAAATAATGTCTTTATGAAAAGCTATCACCTGTTGATAAATCTCGTTGGGGCCCGCCAGATAGACTCACACGCGGTTGGTCTGTGGATAGGTGTCCATCTTTACATATCGTGACCTCTCCGTTCCTCGGAAAGCACGCTAAGCCGTTGGTCCCGGCTGTCATTCGTCGATCTTTGACAAACGAAAACGTGCCCAACACGCCACCGTCGACTACCTACAGCTGTAAAGAAAACGCGTGATGGGCACGTTTTCGTTTGTCGTCTATACCCGACCGTGGCGTTCAAAAGGTTAAGCAAAGTTTACAAAAACAGACCCTGGTGTGTGCTAGAAGTAGGCTATCGTCCGGTCCATCATCGGGCGACCTTTCAGCGTACCACCTACGCGGTATTTATTGCCCCCAACACATTGACAATTCATAAGTATGGGAGTTGGGACATGTGTTCTATGTATTTAACCAGCTGCAGCAACCCTCAATTTAGAACAGTTCGATAACGAACCGGATCGATTGCGACCTATTGTCCTACTTCATAGATACCGTAGGAACTCAATTTTATCTTGGCACTTGTAATTCCTATGGGAGATGGCGTCAAGTTTGATTCGACACAAAATGGCCACTAGGCCAATTAGAAAATCTACATGACTATTTACTTGTGGATAAATAACAGGTGGGAGAGGTTCGAATCGTACGTTACCTAGGTACATACTAAATTAGATAAGTTAAAATCTGACTCCAAAAAGAATATTAGGTTTTATTCAATGTTCTTTTTATTAAATGTTTGCTTGTACCAAAAACGGGATGTATGAACTCGCCAGAAATTCGAAGACATGAAAGGTAAGTTACAGAGTTACATCCATCAGCCCACCTTGGCCCCCGCGTGTTGGATTACGTACGGGTGCCTACGGGCCACCGAGACCTGAGCGAGAGACCCAGCTTCCAGTGGTGGGAAAAATAAGTACCTTGTTTTAGGCAATAAGATCGGTTTCGATCCCTGAAGATCAATTCACATAATCTTAAACGTACAAAATCTAGTCACAAACTAATATCAAAAACTTCTCAAAATATAGGGAAATTAGAGGTATTTTTGACAGAGATTGAGACGGAGATTAGACTGTGAATGTTTTTAAAATTAGGAGAATTGCCCTCTGGTTCAATCAAATTGTTCTAAAGTTGATCTCATGGCTCTATGACATCTCATTTCTTTTCTTTCATCTCAAAAGTTTAAAATTATATAGTGTTTAAAACAGTTTAGAAAAAGAGCCCCACGAATGTATGTAGTTTTACATAGGTACTTATATAAAATGTTGTTTTCAAGATCTTAATAAGAGGGGTACGTTCTCACAGAGTCTCATTCTCAAATATCTGTATTTAAATTGTATTCAGTTTGTCAAGTTACAAGTATCAAATTCTAAGCACAGGCGGGTCTGCCCTTGTTCTCCTCTTCTCAGCACTCCCCTATTAAATTCGTTTAACTTCAAAGAGCAACCAGTTTCATACGAACGTTAGCGTTATGTAATATCCTATCTTATTAATATAACTCTATTGGAGTGAGTTTAGCATTTAATCTCTGAACCGGTCAAAGCTCGACGGATTTAAATGATTTCGTTTTTTGCTGAGCCCTTAGTTAGGTTGAAGGACATAAACCGTATTTCTTTTAAAATATACGCTTGCTTTTATTTCGGTAGAAGCCGTTGCCGTTACTTCGTTTTAATAGACACAGGATGGAATCCTCCATACTTGATACTAGAAATTATCTGGGGGATGGATATTGATAATATCGTGACGTCCACGCTGAGATATGGTGTGATTTTCTGGGGGAAATAGACTCCCATGAGTCTATTTTAAAGCCCAAAAAAAGTGCATATACGGGCAATGTGTAGACTAACACCACTGATAGAGCTGTGAACCATATTTCAAAAAACTTAAGATTCTTACTTTACCTAACCTGAGATGTCAGTCTTTGTCAAAGTAATATGCATAATTATGTATGAAAAATTCCGAAGTGCTAGATATAGAAATAAAGTTCAGACTGTACCCTGCAAAACTCATTTAATGGACTCCAGTGTATATTGCATGACATCTAAGATTTATAACAAATTGCCATGTTGTATTACAGACATTGACAACTCGCACATATTTAAGCGGAAGCTAAAGGAATTTCTAACTGATTAAGTGTATTATACAGTGTGAAGGAATATCTAAAAGGGAATCCTTATGGCCAATAATTAATAATAAGATATACAATCATAGAAATGACATGTGAAACTCTCAACAATTATTTATACTAGGACTTTATTTATTCACTATTTACTCTGACATTTATTTAATTACATATTGACTAAATACTCCTTGACATTGAAAATACGGTTAAAATGATTTTCCAATTTGATAATTTTGTAATATTATTTGTTAAGTATTTTGATAGTAGATTGTAATGTACCTATGTGTAAATTTTGCATGCCCATATGTGACGGCAGAGCATGGAAAACACTATCAAAACATTGTGTAAGTGTGTAGGTAACATCTATACCCCTACCCATGTTGGCAAAAATAAATGATTTGATTTGATGTTTTTTTACTGGTGAATCCAGTTCTAGGTATCACAGACTATGTTTTGAAACACCCATGTTTTACAGAAGTTTCATATCTGGCGTAATTAGATTTCCTTCCGCCGTCGTTCTGTTTGTTTGATTTTTAGCCGGCATTTGTTAATTACTACTTCAGTATCTACTACCTACATATTATTATAAAACTAAGTCCCCCCATCGCGTCTGTCTCTCTCTCTGCACGCGATAAATTCAAAAACCTATCGAACGGATTTTCCGGTTTTCACCAATGTACGGAGGGAGGGATTCATGAAGAAGGTTGAGTTGTATAATTAATTAAGGTGTTGTGTAAATTGTCTGAAATACGACGACGATTGTTGAAGATGTCGAAAAAAATTTTGTCGACTGGGGGAGCTTTTCTGGTGCGCTGCGTAAACTAATAGAGTACCTAATATGAAAACTTAATATATAACGGAATTAATGTAATTTAAAAAAAAACTCGCTTTTATCATGCACTAAAAGTGAATAATAGCGATAAAAGGATATGCGTGATAAAAGATTTTGTTTTTTTTAAATTACTTACATAATATATTTATTTTTAACTTTTGTGTCTAGTAGATATATTCTTCATTAAGTAAATAAGTGTAGAACGATAAGGGGCTACTAGCAAACTCGAGGGGTTTACTACTAAACCCTAAATGATGAAATATAGAGAAGAGCATGAAGGATTCATATTAAATGATATCGATAGACGTTTCAAAGTTGGTGCGTTTCGAGGAATACCTACCCCTTAAAGAATACTACGGATACTACCTAAAATTTTTTTTGCAGAATATGTACCTATTGGAACAAGAAAAACTGCGATAAAATCAGTGAATATTTTAGCACTCCGGCTTTGTGTAGGTACCTAGGTTCGGTTTTCTTTTAAATCAGTACCTATCTACATTTATCATTTAAATAGCAAATAATAGTTTCCCTAGAAAACCATATGTGGAGTAGTGGGAATTACATGGAAACAATATGAGTTGAAATATTAGTGGTGAAAAAAAAAGGAGAAAAAATTCAGTGATGGAATGAATGGATGATTAACAGTTTTGCCCTCACGGTGCCCGGTGCTTTGCTTCCAGCACATAATACATAACAGTGCTTCCAGTTACAATAACACTATTGTGTGTAAAATAGAGTAAACAAAAACATCCATATATCTTCTTTCACCTCCGGTACCCGGCAGCCCCCGTAGTCCGAGCTTTTGAGGGGCTTCGACACCATTATTCCTATTCAGTATTGAAAGTTCTAGCTCGTCGATTTGGGATTGTGTCATATTACGGTATGATCTGATCACCGATCCATTTAATTGTTGCCTTAAAATTATACTAATCAAAAATAATTTTCAGTAAGTCGGTAGTCCCTACTTAAATAGTCAAATAAGGAGAAAATAAAATAATTAAAAAATTAATTAGTAAATAAATTCAGGCGCGGCGCCCGCCGTGCGTACCATTTACTTAGTTACAAGTAAACATTCCGGCCGCGGGCGCTTTTAACTCTACGTTTAAAATAAGAAGCGGGCTGCCTTGTGTCGGCAACTCGACACGCTTAGGAGGGGTGGGTAGGACGAATTGTCGCTGTTATCTTACTACGATATCGACGATCTCGGTACAAGTGGGCTTTTATTGCACGCCGTTGAATCAAATGATATACCTAAATACATGTACGACTTGAGGTAGGCAGGCGGCACAAAAACACCGGAGTACATACGTATTTTGAATCCAGAAAGGTACCTACAGCTAATCACGTGGCTGATAGAGATAATGTTCTGTGCACGATTAAGAGGAAATGCGGTTGGAGAGACTTTTGAGAAAGCCTCTAAGGTATAAAGTCATAATTCGAGGTTAGGCTCTGGCCTATTTCCTCCTCCAATATTGGACCAATTTAAAAGATATTTTATAAACTGAATAAAAAGGATATGTACTGTGTATGGGTATGATATGTATGTGTCCGTGTTTTTCTTTTTTCATTTAGTTGTCAAATGTGTACACTAGGCCTCTGTCGACAGCGGTTTAAATCGGCATTTGTTGAGAGTTCTAGTGCTTATAAAAATAGTGTATCATCAAAAAGGAAAACATACAAGGAGACATAGAAGGAGTTAATATTTATTATTCTGTAAAAAATCATACATAGAAGGAGTTAATATTTATGATTCTGTAAAAAATCATTGCTTTATGGTCATTCAACCAGAAATAAAACAGGCGAGAGCTTTTCTATGGAGAAAAGACCACCCGCATTTCCTCTTAAGGACTGTATTGTTTTAGGTACTCGTGCATAGGTACCTATGCCATACAAATATTTGATAGAATTTTGCACTAGAGTTCCATAATTACAACGAAAGTGAACACTAAGAGTGAGTTGCATCAGCTAACTATAACGATAACCAATCCCATGACAGCCGTCAAGATCTCCGGTTAAGCGAAATTCGGGTTGCATCATTTTGAGAATTGTTAAAATGACGTCATAAATAACTATAACAAGTCATTTTTAACGATAATCAAAGCTTTGACAGACGTCAAATCTCCGGTTAAGCGAAATTCGGGTTGCATCGTTTTAATTTTGACAAAATTGTTAAAATGACGTCACAGATAACTATTGGGCGATTAAGGGCTATAGTTACGGTTTGTGTCATTGTATATGTCATCTGCTTTGCAGTTGTAACCTATAAAAATATTGTGTTATTGAATAAAGTACCTACTAAAACAAATTAGGTATGTCTTTACTCCGCGACATATTGTGGAAATAAAGCCCTTCTAGCGATGATAGTGTCAGTGAATCCGATTTGCCAGTTAGGAAGAGAAAAAAATTCACCCTCGCATTGATCGATTTCATAAGTAGGATGAGAATTAATTTTTGGACAGATTCCGGGTTCTAAGACCTTAGCAAGAGCTTCTAACTTTCCTAGTTAGAAGCCAGAGCCCTTGCTAAGGTCTTAGTTCTCAGGGGTTCTTGTTTTCAGCAAGGGTCCTCCCTTTTAAGACAGATTGTTTTTGTTTGATCATATTGTTTTTAAAATTGTACTTGTTTTTTTTCTACCTTATTTTATGAAAGTCAATGCTTATCAAAATTAATGTAATATGTACTAGCAGCGCCCCGCGATTTCACCAGCATCAGTTTCGATCCCGTGGGAATATCGAGATAAAAACTATCCTATGTCCTATGTCCATCCTGTCCCGGGACACAAGCTATCTCTATACCAAATTTCATCTATATCAGTTCAGCGGTTTAAGCGTGAAGGGATAACAGACAGACACACTTTCGCATTTATAATATTAGTATGGATATAAGTAGGAATTCCTCACGATATTTTCCTTCACCATTTTGAGAGCAGTGGTGATGAAATAATTTACACAAAGTAAAGCACCTGTCTGGGTTCGAACCTAGAACCTTTATGCTGTAAGTCGCAGTTGTTACGACGGACCCACCACTGCTCAGCGATAAATAGTAGGGGTGTGTTGAATGGTTAAAAAAAAAATAACATAAATTGTACATAACAGAGCATTTTTATTAATGTAACTACTTATATTAATTTCAACGTCAGACGACTTAGAAGTAGGTAATATTTCATCTGAATCGCAGGACACTCCACCGATGAAAATATTTCAATACCGCACGCTCAACATTACATGTGCACAACTGCTAACAATACCAACGTCTGCCCACCAAACAGTTGCAATAGCATCCAGCAAGAGCAGCTGGGTGTTAGAAATTAATTTTCTCCTAAATAATGCACCTGAAAATAAATAGAAGATTTTTGTTAGAAAACAAGCGTATTCTATCTAATATTATTCTTGTTCTTTTTGGTGTGCTGGATTCCACTGCAAAACAATGTTCTTTCCCGCATTCATCAGGCACAGTATGCGTTTGCTGTGAAAATCGACATATAATGTAAATATTCCTGTATTCAAATCTCCATAATGTATAAACAGTTTCAATACTTTCTTGCATCGTCTTTATGCACTTTCGTTAAACTGCACTAAAGATGGTTTGACTTGCGTTCGTGAATCCTTGCGTTCACAAGTTACCGTACATCTGCAGAAGTCTCGGGCAATGTTTTCGAACATTGCGTTAAAATCTTATTGAACAATTAACACAACATCCTTCTGGAGTAAATGCTGTAATGCATTTTCCAATAATATAATCCTTCAATTACATACAGGAAAACAGAAATATCAATTTCACGCAATTCGAAAGAAACGGAAAAATAAAATGAATGTTATTGTCACTTGACACTTGTCTTTCTGACAGTGTCAGATAGTGATGCGGCTCGATTTTATTTAACTCGTTACTCAAAGGCTGAGTCCATTTTCTCTCGAGGTGCCACTCGATGTAGGTACTCATCACGATTAGATAAATATCACCAACACTGCCACACTAGTTAACTGTCATTCTTGGTTAATAAACCAGGTAATAAATATATTCTTGAAATAAACCGTCATAATACTGTGATGTACAGAGTCACAGAGTTTTAATAACAGAAAATACATGTTCTGTGGGTTAGTGCTGTCAGATAATAAAGTGTAATTTGTCATTAAATCGTCATTGATTTTATCAGATCAATCTGACAATCAGTGGAATATGCGTAGGACAAAACGCTCTTTACAAAGTCGAACAAAGCCAATCTTAGCCGAATGTCACTGACTTAAACACCTTGGTACGTTACCAATATAAAACGGTTACTGTATTTTGGATCCTGCTATGATTCTTTTCTTGAAGTTTATTTTTGTGTGCGTTTCAAACGTATGAAGCTGCTGGGAACCTCCCTCTAGTACCTACCTTAGATCAATTTAAATTGAGTTTTTGATTTACATAATCGAGACAATCGAGTGCCTGACCATTAATGACTGAGTGACATCACTAGTGTCAAACAAAGAAAGCGTGATGACAACAAGCTTGAAGTGTTGCCCTTGTCAAAAAATTACCCACGTACATTTTGGGGAAATATGACGTCTTGTCACTTGTCACCCTTTTAACTTTAACTGTGAAATACACGAAATACATGATGGTGCAACAACGGGTAGTAGATTCTATGGTCATTGTTATAGTTACGATTAAATTTAACTTTGACGCAAACTATAACGGAGCTATTGATGCGTATTTCATAAAATGCATCCCCTAAAGAGATTAAATATTGGATGAAAGTTTGTATGGAAGTACTTACGTAATATTCCCCAATAGGAATTTCCATCGGCCACGTGTCACCGCATATACTTCAATTAATTTTTTTTTTAACAATTAAACATGTTATTTCATTTGCTCTTTTTGCGGCTTATTGCTAAGAAATGTTCGTTAGGTAGGTACCTTCAGCATGTGTGAGTGAGGACCACTTCAACTTTTTGATTAAAATTCGGCACAATGCCATTATGCGACCTACTGCCCGCATTGTCTCACACAGCGAATGTCCTGTTTTTAAAACTACTATGGATACCCCTACATTGGAGATGTGCCTACCAAGTAGTTAGCGTTACGTTACGTTGGTAGTTAGCCTACCAACGTTCAACAAGTAGTGTAGTGTAGGTAAATGGTACCTATCGTACTCATTGTTTGTGATCATCATCCGCCACTAACATTCCACATGATATACCTAACACCTGTCCAAATCACAAGTAGCTAGGCATGTATGATTAATTATATTATTTCCGGACGTAACTTAGCTTGAAGTGGGAAAAATGGAAAACAATGAAAGTGACAGACCAACGGAGGATGTAGCGCGGAAAAAGTGTAGTGTGTGGTGCAGGACGTAGGTAGACGGGCGCGCCGCGACACGTGTCGGCCGGGTGTGCCCGAGGAGCGCCCACGTGCCTCCATGCCGATCGATACACATTCGCGCACGCGCCGACTCTCCCGCCATTCAGCCGCCAACCGGCCAGGACCTAACGAAACGTCCCCTGAAAATACAGCCTCCTACATAAATTGTGTTACGCACGACTCTCTAGAGCAAGAGTTCAGAACCTCACACGTCCAGTTTATTCATATACTTACTTGTACCTAGTACCTACTACGTAAGGAACTGTTGTGGAGGTTCTTTGTGTTGAACAATCCAAGCGAAGAGAAGCTCGCATGAGTCGCATAGCAAAAGGGCGTCCGATTGATATTTACATAAGTACTTGAAAACAGTAAGAAATATGGTAGGTAGGGCTACTAAAATTATTATTTTTATCTCTTCTAAAGGACTGAATAAGCCGAAAAATAAGAAAAAGGGAAACCTTTGCGATCCTAACTTAATATTACAGGGTTATTGATAAAACATTAACAACCTCTTAAGAGTTCATTGTACTCATTATTATGAACAACTTTTACTACCTAGGACCAAACCTGAAATCGCGAAAATAAATCAGATGTTCCATACATTTTGACGAGTTAGGCCGCTTTCACATATAGGCGACTTTAGCAGCGCGACAGTCGCGCGACCGTCACCCATTCAGAATTTCATAATAAAAACAGAAGCGCAGCGGACTGCGCTTCTGTTGCTGTGCGCTGCTAAAGTCGCCTAAATGTGAAAGCGGTCTTATACGAACACAAATGTAGGGAACAGCTAATTTTTTTACAGAATGCCCAAAGTCACAAAAATGTATCCCCCCCCCCCCCACCTTAAAAAAAAAATGTTTTTTTGACTGTATTATATTTTAAACAGTCTTTGGTCTCTATAAAACGGAAATTCAATACACTGTAAGAAAAAATATAATATCAAGGGGGGCCGTTCAAGTATTACGTAAGCAGATTTTTTTTGCAATTATTAACCCCCCCCCCCCCCCTCGTCAGCAAAAGTAAGCAAAGCTCTTACCCCCCCTCTCCCATGCTTACGTAAACATTGGTACATGCATTTTATTTCTTTTACTCGCTTCATTATGTCCATTATTTTCAAGAATCCCTGAAAATAGTTTCGTTATCAAGCAATAGACAAGCAGGGTTGCCATAATATGTGTTTAAATCAAAATCGTCAAAATTTTGTAGGAAATCCAAAAAAATAAATACTGCTGACACGTAATCACCATCCAGTCCCGCATCCCCAATGTCATCAAAAATAAGCAATGCTAAGATCCCCCCGCCCCCTGTTATTCTTTTATGATTCTCCAGATTGGCCTTTTTAGGCCCCCAGACTGTGAACGTTCTTCAAATTACGAGAATTGCCCCTCAGCTGTGTGACTTTATTCAGTAGCTGAAAAAACCGTGTAAATTATAATAATTTTAGATATTGTTTATTTCATGACTTTAAAATGCTTAAGTACCTACTTAATGTTTTTTAAACACTCACCATTCCCAATTTTTGCATCTAACCATATTAAAAATACAATAGTACCTATACCTATTCAGTATTGTGACTTCTGGTAACATACTTTCAAATTTTTGGATCCTTTTTAGGGTTCCGTAGTCAACTAGGAACCCTTATAGTTTCGCCATGTCTGTCTGTCCGTCCGTCTGTTTGTCCGTCCTCGCTTAATCTCTGTGACCGTTAGCACTAGAAAGCTGAAATTTGGTACCAATATGTTCATATATCACGCCAACAAAGTGGTAAAATAAAATTTTGGAAAATATTTTTTTTTTAGGGTAGCTCCTCCCCCTACATGAGAAGTGGGGATGAATATTTTTTTCGTTATTTTTCGATTTAATGCTCCATTTACGAAATATTAAACTTTAAAGTGCAAATTTTTGTTCCAGTAGGGCGTCCCCCCCCTCTAAAACCTAAACTGCTGGCTTGAAAAATCTGGAAGCTAGCGGTTAAGATAACTTTATTAGTTTAGCGGTAATAGTCGTTGAACTTGGCTGTTGGATAATTTTGTACCAAATACAAAATCTTTAGCATTAATCCTTTAAAGTGACTAAGATGAAGTAGGTAGTTGCTTGTTTATAACGGGTAAAGACTTGCATTGAAAAACCAAATATGAAAAATTTTATTTTATTATTTTAATTTTTTTATATTATGAGACTATAGAAAAACAGAATCGTACTACATTGTGATAACGGGTTACTACGGAACCCTACACTGTGCGTGGCCCGACACGCACTTGGCCGGTTTTTAGAGAAAATGCAACAAATATTATACTAATAAAGAATACTTTTCCATTTAAGAGACTAATTTGATGCTCATTAAATGTAAAATCTCCTCAAATAATGAAGAAATTCAGCTCGGTAATAATATAGGGACAGTCACACAATCGAATACCTAAAAAGGGAAAGGGTGCGTTTACATGGCGAAAAAAAGTACGCAGGCACAAATAATACATAGGTACTGGATGATTTTTTTTACCGTGTCGAAATTTTCATAGGTTGACCCATGAATATGAACAACTTTCACTATATGAACAACTTTAACTATGGGACCAACTCTGAAATCACTAAAAAAATCTGCTGTTTCATACATTTTGGTCTAGTAGGTATTGAACTTTTGTATACCGAGATCTGTAGTGTAGCTTTAAAATATACTTAATTCTTATTTTAATTAGAACAATAGATACACTCATAGATCAGATAATGATCATAAACACTTGTGGAACAAAAATTACACCAGAATAAAGAACTTTTAATTTGTAAATCACCATTGGATAAAAAAAATAAAATTTCTTGTTTCAGTGGTTAAATTGTAAATAAAAAAAATCATGAAAAATATCGTGACAAAAACTAAGATGAAGTAAGCGAAATGCAAGCTACAATACATTAAATCTAGTTTTTTTCGTAGTTTAGTACTCAGTGAAAAAGTTCTTAGAAATTATTTTTATAGCTCAAGAAAATCGCCATGTTAATTTTGCTTTATGTGTTCAGGCATGTTGTGACTTTTCGTTCAGCATATAGGTGACCCGCTCAAATAGTCACACAGTGGAAGTCACATTTGATTATCCTCTAGTAAGTAATAATAAAAGTACAATAAATAAATATTTTAAAAAAATAGATAAATAGATAAAAATAAGCCAAAATATGGTCACATACCTGAGATAACACAAAACGCGTGCACTCCTAAGCAGTTTTTTTACCTCGACGCGGACGGCTTCTAAAACCTGACAGTTGCATAGCGGTAGCTATGGTAAGCCAGTACTTAATGCAAAACTGTTTGAACTACAGTCGACAATATTTTTAGAAAATCGGTGACAATACTGAATGTTCCGGGAAGGACAAATTTTTCGATTTATGTTTTTTAATCTTTTATTGTAATTAGTTTATTATATTTTAACTAGTATCAATTAATTGATAATCCTGGACCAAATAAAACCTTAAAAGAGGGTATCTTTCTCACAAAGAAGTTAAGAAATAATGTAAGATGCGTAAGATCAAGCAGGGGAAAGCTCATGCCCCTCCGGTGGGTTCCCGCATTGTCGAGGCGGGGGGGCTCAGTAGTCGTGGCTTGGACACCCACGGTGAAGCGAAGAGGAACCCGAGGAGGGGCCGCTCGTCAGGGCTTTTGCCTGTAAGCCGACGACGTAGCGGCCAACAAGTAGGTTGCGGTGCCGCTTCGGCGACATCGCAACTGAGGCGGGCCGCGATGTCGTAACGGAGGCATCGCGGCTGAGGGTTGAAGGCCGCGGCGGAGAGGAGTGCCGGTATTGCGGTGCGCCGCTCTCCCTACCTTCCGCGGCCTTGACGGGGTCGCCACCGTTCGATGGCGGACGCGGTGGGGCCGCAGGGGAGGAGGAGTGTCGGTATGACGTTGGCCGCTCTCCCTATCCTCTGCGGCCGAAAATTGGCAGGCGGCGGGGCCAATGTCCTGACCCGTCGCAGGGGGACCAAGGGTGCCCAGACACGGGGTCGTCTGGCGCCCATGTGCTGGTTTGGTCCCTGGGGTGGTCACGGCGTGCTATGTGTTCTGGTGCTCCGGTGATGGGGAGTACTCCCCAGAGGAGGGTCCGGTAACGGACAGCCGCGGCGGGTTCACGGATGAGTGCTAACGCGTACCCGTGTTCCCGCCGTAAGCGGCAGAGGAGGACACCGTGGAGTTTTAGTGGGTTAGAGTCCCACATAACTGCACTATCTCCCCGTGGTAGTGCAGAATGCATGAGCATTTCTCCACGTTAAAAAAAAAAAATTATTTGAGATTATGTTATAGTTTTTATTAAAACAACAAAATATTATATACGTTAATTGACTTTAATAACTTATTTAAATAATTCTGCCAACTACTTCATAAATAAAATTTAATCGAATTCGAGGGACAGTTGATAATCAGGGGGTATACATTTTTGTGATGGCTTAATGCTGGTCCTGCTCCACAGGCACTGGGGCTCACTAGTTAAAATTTCAATATTTGGAAGAGGTGCTTCCTTTTTTCCTTTTCAATATTTCTGACATTACGAACATATTTTTTTTATTTTATTCAATCCAGTTTTAATTGTTGAATACTGCAATATTAAATACCTCCTCCTGTTTGGTAGTAAATTATATTAACATCTTAAATAAATTGCAAACTATAGTTTTGTATAATTTAGAAGCAATTTTTTTTTTTAATTTTGTGAATGTAAGAACCATGTTTCCGTTTATTATGATTTTTTTTTTGATGTTGACTTGAAAGAGCATGGTAGTTGAGAACGTGTCATGCTCACTTAAATGTCTCACCGATGGTGGCGCGTGTGTTGGATTATTCGGTTCCCTACAAAATGGTTGAGCTGGATGGTGCTGATCCACGCGTCATGTTCGTGAACGGGGGTGCCTTCGGTTGAGACTGGTCATCTCTTAACTGCCAAGGCTTATTTTTAATCTTATATTTTGAATTGTTTCTTCATTTGTCTTTTTTTACATTGTTCTCACATATATAGAAGCAACAAGAATAATGTACCCAGGATTTTGTAATAACTTGATTTAAAAGAGTGTACATGAAGTTTCTTGCCCGTTCTTCTCCATAGAGATCTACATTTCTCCATAGAGATCTACGTTTTGGAATGGGCAACTAGCTTCAACTTTCTGACTAACTGACAGACTATTTAATTTTGACAATTCAAAAGTGCCTGTACAAGGTTTAATTGAAATAAATGCTTTGAGTTTGAGTTTGAGTGAAAATGCTCACAAATGAAATGTCTGTGAATTTAAATGTTCAAATTAGGACTTGTTTGAATATTTGTGTCGAAAAAGGTGATCATTTCCAAAACTTTTTAATTAAATTTTTATTTTTTATTTTCGAGTTTATTTTTTACTAGTTTTCGCCCGCGGCTTCGTCCGGGATGTACCTATGTCGATAAAAACTAACCTATGTCCTTCCCCGGGATGCAATCTATCTCTCTGCCAAATTTTATCGAATTCCGTTCAGTGGTTTAGGCGTGAAAGGTAACATACAGACAGACAGAGTTACTTTCAAATTTATATAAGTCAAAGTCAAATCATTTATTTCAAATAGGCACATTAAAGGCACTTTTATTATAATATTAGTATGGATTTAACGTAATTATACGTAGGTATCTTACTCCTTAAGAAATTAGGTGGTTACTAGGACTAAAGTGTACCTACCTTCAAAATGTTATTCAATAGTTTTGAGATTGAATGTTTGTTAGGTGCCACTAGTCGTTTCATACCGGGATTTTGCCTGTCGGATTTTGTTTGTACGGAAACAGAATAGTAAAATAAAAAGCCATTAAAAAGTTATGAGACAACAAAAATTCGTTTTTCTTGCTATTTTTAACGTAACTTTGGGTGTAAATAAGTCGTAAAAGAAATATAAAATCTTCAACACCAAGTCCGTACCGACAAAGCTCAGTTATCGAAAAGTTCAATAAACTTTATTTGTAATTGATTTATGTAGTGGTTTGTTCATAAAACTCGATTTTCCGAAGCACTTTTCGAATTTTTTCACGCGCCTATCAGTTCAGAACGGTGTTTCTGTGCGTGAGAACTAGACGTTCTTCGTGTAGACTAGCGTATAACTGCTCTTCACTGATACTAGCTCTGTCGGACACGAAGCCAGGTGAGACAGCGTGCTTTTTGACCATGACCATCAGTTAGTTCGAGCTCGCGACTGCTGAAACGGCAGAGAATGGGTTAGGATAATTATGGTAGCCTACTCTCCCCTTCCCGTCGTCGGAGGTCCTGCGTTGCTCTAAGCCTAGACTAAAAATAAGGACTACAGAAACGTTGCGAGAGCTGCATACCGTGGGCAGAGGTAATCATGATTTGGTTATGGAATTTTGTTTTTATTCCTCAATAAAAATGTCACAATTCGAAATACGTACCTACCTGCTCGGTAGCCTAAAGGTCAAAGCACATGTATCAAACCGGAAAGAGATCGGCACCGTATCAACTCGAGCCGTTCAGTATTCTTTGTATGAAACTCCTACTGCAAGGCGCACTAATCGGCATCGTAACGTAATCGCTTCGCCTCGGAACAAGCGGCTCGTCATCCCCGCGCTTACGTCTCTCCGTACCCGAGCTTATATACGCCTCTTCGTCCGCCCTTGCCCCTCTCACGCCTCCGGCCTGCTTGCTGCACCATCAACCAGCGGTCGGCGAGCCGTAAGCGCGGCGTCGCCTAGCCGTAGTCGACTTAGCGGAGCTGCTTTAGTTACGTTCTTACGTTGGGTTGCCGCCTGTTTGACGTCGAGGCGAAAGGCGATACGGTGCCGATCCCTTTCCGATTTCATACGTGTGCTATGGACTTTTATACGTTCTCTTTAGATAATAAGTAGGGCGTTTGATTGACAGTGCTACTAATCTGAGTTTGAGGGAATTAAAAATTAAACGCATTAAAAAAAGGAACGAGATAAAAAACCAAAAAAACTTAGTTTTGAGAAGTTTCAGCCCGCCAAAACTTAATGAAAATATGACGTTTCCAATTCGGATAAAGAAGCATTCACATCGGATGATTTACGTCAAGGTATGTACCTACTTAAGAAAATTAACGAAATATATGAATTCATTAATGTGTCCGTAATGAGAAATGCTTATTTCTTAGATAGGTTCCGTGACTTATTCCCATACTCGTACGCACGAGGACATATCAAGCAGCTATAGGTGCATTTTTCAGATATAAGCTGACCTCGCATTTAGATATCGCTTTCCGTACTATGAGATGTCAGCTAAATTCTAGAAATGTAAGTATACCTACTTAACTTGATATTATGTCGTCGTGGCGCACCTTATAAAGCTAGGCCCAGGCTTAAGTAAGAAACAGAGACGATACTTATTGTTGTCTCTGGATCTTTCTCAAAGTGTAGCGACGCTTCCGAAAATTACCGACCTCGACAAACCGCGGAAAGCCATTTTATATTATACCTATACCTGCGGAAGGCTTTTTCACGCCGCGTAAATACAAATAAATAAAAACCGGGCAAGAGCGAGTCGGACTCGCTCACCGAGGGTCCCGTACCATCAAATGTTTTTAAATTTTCATCGGCAAGGCAATCATCATTCATTCAATTCATCAGAGAATTTTAACACTGCACTGCGGTGTAGAATATTGCAGTTTTATGTCAGCGCCATCTCTTGACTGATAGTGGAACTAATGTAACTCTTGTTGATGATTTCTAAAAAAGTGTGCTATTTAGAGACTGTTTTATTTTTCCTGTAGATAACCTTTACTACTTCTATCACATACAAAAATTTCAGATTTTTCACTTTGCAAACTTCGGAAGTAGGTAATGGGGGGGGTGGGGGGGGGCGATGGTATTTTTTTTTCTTTTTCGTCAAATGTCGAAAAATATGGGACCTAAAAAGAATCACCCTTGCCCAAAATTCAAAAAAGGAAGTGTTGTTGCCATTGCAATTCTCCGCCCGTCCGCGTCAGATCGTTACTTAGTCGTGTCAAATTCAACTTTACGCTTCGCTTCACAATTTCTTTATTCAATAAATACGATATGGAACCATTTTTCCGTCATATTAAAGCTAGATGGAGTCGACATTTCCTAATATTACCCCGGAGAAAAAATGGCGAAACAAACTCGGGGTCAAAGCCAAGACATTCAATAAAATATCAAAATTATCGTTTAGCAAAATGCAGGGTGACATCCGGACTGGCTTTCTGAGGCAAGCCCCAGAAAATATTTGAGTAATGCTGTCCTTAGTCTTAGTCTTAATGATAATGATAAATGATTTATTTTCTGTAAGTAGGTTTTTACAAACACTTTTACACGTCATCATATTTTTTAAACTAGATGTGGTCGGCGTTTCCTATCTGACTACTCTGAGAAGAAAGGCCGAAACAAACTCAGAGGTCACAGTCTCTTTTAAAGTCCAGACAAAATCTTGGTCAGATCGTGTGAAGACCATATAGATTGATGTCTGAAATGGTCTTTTGAGGAAAGAACCACACAGATTGGGCGGACCTGTCCAATCAGTGCACGCATTTGTCAAAAATCGTGCAGCTCGACTCAGAAATGAGGAGCTCAACGATTCGACGAACAATACCAAAGAAAGGACATTTGGGTAGGCCGCGTAAATTACTCAAACTGCCAGATCATGATTAAAACTAAGAAGGAAAACAGAAAAAAAATGACCATAATTAAATGAAAAGAAAAAAAAAATAAAAAATACTTTACAAAGTAAATATTCATGTCATTGTCTAAATAAAATTGGGAACTAATTTTTTGAGCTGTTATTTAAATATTCGAGATGTTATTATGATCAGTTGAAAAACATATTGAGCAGTTATTTAATTTAATGGCGGTTGATTAATTATTGCGACAGTAAAACATGGACAGTAATAAAAGATCAATTAGACTGTTATTTTATCATACAATGTCAATTCTAAAAATAATTGAGCAGTCCAATAACTAAATGAGCGGTAAAAATGATGGAATGGGCGGTTCGCTAAATAGTTCGGCAGATCATAGCGGATGCAAGAGCGAGCGAAGCGAGCTCGGGACTTGGGGCACCCCGACTCGGACAGGTTAGGTTCGAAGGGGATGACGGGGGCTCGAGTGAGCGAGCAAAGCGAGCGAACGAGCCTCCGTCATCCCCTTCGTGTTAGGTTCCTTTAAACCCTGTAGACAGAAATAGGGGCCCCGCGAAGCGGGGCTCCGTCGACTACACACCCAAAACTACTTTACCACCTCATTGTTTATAGAATTGCTTAGAATGAGATTTATTACCGACAAATTCCGATTTATTACTGCCCACACGTAACTGCTCGTTCAATAATTTTTACCGCCCATTTAATTATTTTCCCACTCAATTATATATTCACTGATCCATTTCATTATTTTTTATTACTCATTTTTGTTTACTTTACTGCTTAGTTTTAACTGCTGAACAAGTTATTAAACGTGCCATTTATAATTTTTAACTTACCAAAACCGCTATTTACACACATCAAAAGTGTCTAGGGATCAACATATATTTTGCAATAACTTTTCTCCTGATTGATATTAATTAAAATTTTCTTTAAGGATTCATCAAATAAAGTGTTTTCGTTTGTCACAGTAACGATAAACCAAGTCACCTTTGCATTAATAAAGAAATTTGCCATGTTCCTAATAAAGGGATTTTTGACATTTGAACCACTAACACAAAAGTTCGAAAAAAAGACTGAAATAACAGTTTTCTTTAAAATTTTATTGGGTAACTTAAACAATTAATAATCCGTGTTTCTACCGCGAACACTAACAACACAAGAACATCGGTTTGGCATACTCAAAATGAGTTCATCCAAATCACGCTGTGGAATGGCCGCCCATGTTCGTTGCAACAACAAAAAAAGGTCTTCTTGCGACTGGATACCCTCCATATTCGGCAGAGCTCTTCTCTGTAGCATATCCCATGCATGCTCAATCGGGTTCAAGTCTGGCGACTGAGCAGGCCAGGGCAGGACATTGATGTTAGCTGCGGCGAGAGTCTGTCTTACAACTCTTGCGGTGTGCGGTCGTGCATTATCATGCATTAACTGAAATAAGGGACCGATTTGCACTTGTAGAGGAACGATGACGTCTGATACAATCGTCTCAGCATAAATTTGAGCGTTGAGGTTGCCTCTGATCCAAATCAACTCAGTTCTTCCGCCGATCCAAATACCCGCCCATACCATGATGGTTCCACCACTATAAGGATGGACTTCCTGGCAGGATTTTAATCGCTGTTGGCGTCCAGGGGTTCTCCAGTGTCGTATACGTCTTGTATCCGGTCTCATACCAAAACGAGACTCATCAGAAAAGCACACGAAACGCCATTGTTCTTCTGCCCAATTTCTGTGTTCAAGAGCCCATTGATATCGAATCCTACGATTGTGCATTGCTATAGGTGGTACCCGTAGCGGTCTTCGGGAATGAAGGTTCACTTCATGCAAGCGGTTTCTGACTGTTTGGTCGCTAATTAAGTTCCCTGAAGAGTGATGAAGCCTCACGGCTAACATCATGGCGGTTATTGTTGGAGCTCTTCGAGTTAAGATTTGAATGTATCGGTCTTGTCTCCGTGTGGTGCAGCGATACCGTCCTCCATGGCGCTCAGCCACGGTACCAGTGCTTCGGTAACGTGTCCAAAGTCGACTGATAACACTCTGACTTGTATTCAGAGCTAAAGCCACAGTACGTTGCCGGGAACCAGCTTCTATCATTCCCACGGCTCTGAGCATTTCTTCCCTGCTTAAATGACGTCGCCGCTCCATAATAACGTTGGTTTTAATCAGTAGTAGGGAAACAGTAGCACTAATAATGTCTTCAATGCGTTGTATGTTTTTATAGGGAAAATATTGACAGCTGATTTTCATCTTTTACTCGAATTTGATTCACAGTTCCTGATTCAAATTATGAAATGCACCAAAAAGGATCCATATAAATTTATAAAATCATAAATTTATTACAAAGCCACATCTCAATCTCAAGAAATCCGCATAAAAATGCTTGATCCCTAGACACTTTTGATGTGTGTACAACTGCCTCTTTAAATCAGTGCCAATAAAATTCATCAATGTCAATGTGTATATAAAAATCCGGACATAATCTTTGAGGACCATGTAGATTAGTGTCTGAAAAGATCTTTTGAGGAAAGAACCACACAGATTGAGTGGACCTGTCCAGTCAGTGCACGCATTTGTCAGTAACCGTGCAGCTCAACTCAGTACTTCAGGAGCTCAACGATTCGACGAACAATACCAAAGACAGGACATTTGGGTAGGCCGCATAAACTACTCAAACTGCCAGACCACGATTAAAATGTAAACTATGACCCACATAGTCCTCACATTCACAATAATTAAAATAATATAATACTTTATACCTACAGTAAATGTACATGTCATTGTGTAAGTAAATAGATACTTACTTTAAAAAAAAAAAAAATATTATAGTGTAAAAATTGCAAAATAACATTCACTGTCTAAACCTATTGGAGCAGCTCAATCCCAAGCCTTTTTGTCCTCAATATAGTCTTTTACAGTATAATAGGCTTTCTGGCATAGTTTTCGCTTTATAAAAGCTTTGAATTTATTTAGGCTTAGTTCTTGAATGTGGCTAGGAAGTTTATTATAAAAATGTATACATTGGCATCTAAACGAGCCACCTATTTTCTTGAGCCTTGTTGTAGAAACAACAAATTTGTGTTTGTTCCTAGTATTTATGTTATGGATATCACTGTATTTTTTAAACAGATTAATATTTTTATGTGCATACAAAAGATTATCATAAATGTACTGAGAAGGCACAGTCATTATATTAATCTCTTTAAATTTGTCTCTGAGGGAGTGTCTAGGACTTAATTTATAAATAGTACGAATTGCCCTTTTTTGTAAAATAAAAATTGTCTGAATATCAGCGGCATTTCCCCACAACAGAATACCGTACGACATCACACTATGAAAATAACTAAAGTAAACTAAACGGGCTGTCTCTAAATCAGTCAAATCACGAATTTTCCTAACGGCGTATGCTGCAGAGCTAAGCTTTTTTGACAATTTATCTATATGGGGGCCCCATTGAAGCTTAGTCAGTCAGCTTAGTCCTTCCTTATGTCCCTGCGTTTCAACTTCATGCCAGCTGCAACATCGCAGTTTGGATGCAGTTGACATAACTAGGTTTCGAAGCGGTTTAGTCAACAGGTATCTCACAAAGACATCGGAGCACGAATACACGATTAGTCGATTACGCGACAATGGCCACGTGACGCGCCGCCCGCCCGCGCGGTCGTATGAGCCCTAACATTAACGTCCTTGATCTGACCACATCCTAAATTATCTGTGTTATCGTAGTCTTAACACGTCTTAGGAAAAGTCTCCCTTTACGTTAGTACTTATTTTATGGCAATACCAACAATCAATACTCAATCAAGATTGTTTACAACTGAGCGAACAGTTCCAGGAATAACAAGGTTTCTTGACGAGCTGAGGCGAGGGAGCTCCTGCGGACCACTCCCCTCCTACCTCCACTCAAACAGCCATATTGATTTATTGCTAGTCGTGATGTCTAATCATATTAAAATATGTACACTAGGGCTAGGGGAAAGATTTGAACGCCTACAGAGTTGCTTTGGGTATTATCAGCAAAATTTGATTTGTTGCGGGGTACCACCTACCTACTTACCTACTTCACAAATAAAATTTTCTCCTATTTTTTTATTGTAATTTTAATTAATCTCGTCGGGAATCTAGAACTAGGTAGGTACTTATCAATTTTTTTTGTCCAACTTACAAATTTTTACCAACAAACTCGTGCAAAATAAGCGAAATTCAATTACCTACCTAATCGCAATAGAACTTTGTAAACGGCTGCGCCTTTTGAGAGTCTGTTTTTCTTCCGTTTATTTAGGTGTTTGGCGGCCAACCAAAATTCCTTTGTCCTGATGTTCCAAACACCTCGTTTGATACTTACCATTAGGTACCCATTACCATTACCCATTATCCATTGCCATTACCCATTACCCATTACCATTACCCATTATCATTAAGATTCGTTATTGGAATACGTCAATTAGTGTGCTGGGACTTCAAACCTTGCCGTAGTGGCAGTCTATTACCAAAATTATTATACTAAACATGAACAAACTATAACATGAATAACGGAAACAGGAACGGGAATTAAAAATAAAAGTTTTTAGCTGTCCTTATTAAAAACAACGCTACACAGCTCCAGCCTGAAACGTCGCTACTCAGAATACCGAATATTTAACTCCAATATGAAACCATGAATTCTGCTGCGGGGTGGTACATACGGCGACACATCAAGCTATACATTTCCAGTTTTAGCTGACCTCGCCTTGTATAGGTTTTTCGTACAATCAGACTAAGTCAGCTTATACTGATATAAAGTAGCTACTTAGCTACTGCTTACTTAGCTTGGCTTTCGCTTTGATTATGGTGTATGAGAGTCATTTACTCATTTGCAAGTGCAAATGTAAGCAAGTGCTTACATGAGGTTTTTTGCTACGTGATACATTTCGCACCGTTTCACGTGCTGGGGTGTCTCTATTACCTCACAAGTCGTATTGTTATTGTTACCGAATTTATTCGTCTCTTTTAAAGTGAAAGCGCCAGGGTAGCTCAATATTTTTCAATTCAATTTGATTTTCGCGGGCTACCTTATGAAGTACATGGTTAGTCTATCTTTTTAACCGATTTCAAAAAGGATGAGGTTCTCAGTTTTTGCATGTTTATTACGCGATATCTCCGGCATTGTAAATCGATTTCAAACATTCTTTTTATAACGGATAGGATATGCCTCAGAGGCACGGTCCATATAAATTTTATTAACTTTGCTTGGGTAGTTTTTGAGTTAGCTTCAATAATATATTATTACCACTTACTATAAACTGATAATGTTATAATGATTTCCTGTCACTGGATATTTACATAGCAAGTAGTGTTATACGAATTTGTGTGGGGTAAGTACAACTTAAAAGGGAAAAATAAAAACTTTTTTACAAAAAAAAAAACAACCGACTTCCGATAAAGACACAAGGTGAAAAATAACTAATTTCGCAAATCGGCAACGAAAATGGGAACCCTACCACACCGACTTCCGAAATTAGTCATTTTTCACTTTGTGTCTTTATTGGAAGTCGGTAGTTTTTTTTTGTAAAAAAGTTTTTATTTTTCACTTTTAAGTTGTACTTACTTACCCCACATAAAATAATATCAATTGATATTACTTATATCGTGACGTGTGTCGTGCTGTGTAAATGTATAGTATTTATGTAAATTATTGATCCGACTAGTCGGGAGTGCTGATAGACGTCAAAACCAGACATGTTAAACATTTATCAACACACTTCCTCGTAAAGTGGCTCTTACGGCGAATGCGCCAGGGTAGCCCGCGACATTCAATTTTTTTTTACGTTTTTTACAATTTGCTGGTCAATATTAAGTTGTACGTTGATTAAAATATGATTCACGGCCGTAACAAATATGTATTTACAGAATTATAATCATTAAAGTCATCAACACAACTCTCTAAGACCAAGTAATCCCCAAGAATGACTATTTCATGAAATCTTGACATTTGGGGATTATACTTAACAAGTTGTATTACTGATTGTAATGATTATAATTATTCTGTAAATACATATTTGTTACGACCGTGAATCATATTTTAATCGACCAGCAAATTGCAAAAAACGTAAGAAAATTTGAATTTCGCAGGCTACCTTAGCGCTTCCCCCTCTTTTATTTATTTTGTGCCACAGATAACTATTTGCTAGTCGGAGATGTGCGCTTTTTTAATCTCATCAAAGAGACTTCATGCCAAAGGGAATCCGCGGGCCATATTTCACTTTTTTTTTAATAGTATGTATTGTCCTTGGTCCCAAAATGAACTAAAATTTATTTACCTTAAATTGTCCGTGGACAATATAAGGACAATATTATTTACGGAACCAAACGGAAAAGACCCTGACTGGCGTTCTATTAATGCGGATTCTCGCTAAACTAATGTATATTTCTATAAGCCAGTAGTACCTACTTTCTAATTCAATACTAACTAAACTACAATTTGACATACGCGACAACACTACGATCAGTCTAAACATTATTTTGTGTTATTATATTTTTTATCTAAGTTGTTTAGCGGTTTTGCCCACAGAGTACATTTTATTGTAGTGGTTTTGTTATTGCCTTGAGGCAGTTGTCCCACCGCCGGCGATGAAACGAGTAGCGAGTAGAACTAGCAACTGAAAACGAGTTGGCGAGCAGCGAACAGCGAGTGTGTAGTTCCGATAGTTTTGTCGCTGGGCTATCAGCGAGTGTCGATATATATATCGAGCGATTACTCGCACCACTCGCTCAGGGCGGTTAGTCCCACAGGGGTTTGTCTGGTTGGTCTCTCGGCGTGAGCTCTGACCGCCAAGCGAGCATCGCTGAGCGAGTAATATCTTTGATAGCTCTTGTCGCTCAGCGACAAACCAGTGTAGCGAGTCCTCGCCGACAGTATGAACAGTCAGCGATCAACTATTAATATTTGCATCTCTTTTGTTTACACGGAATGTACATATATCTATTGTACGTTTCTTGAGAGAGAAAACAGCTGATAGTTTCATAAGCTGGCTCTGCCCAATAGACAGATCTCTAGCAAAGACCTTGGAGCCTTTATTTCGCTCTATCGCGTCCTTAATACGATCTGTATTAAAGCGGCGAAGATCGCTTTTCAAGGGCTTAGAGTTCAGTCTATTGAGTTGCCGGTAATTTAGCACATCATCCGAAGACTGCAGGATCATCTCGCGCCTCTCCTTCATGAGCCGAAAAGTAGGATCAGAGAGCTTCTTTTTTGAATTCGTACGACGCGACGGGTCTTGAAGATCTTAGACCCGACCGTATGGACAGTTTCCACGAAGCTCCCTAGGCATTCGAAACGAGTCTGGAGTTCGAGCTGGATCGGTGCTGGACGGAGCGTATACTTGATCAATCGAGATCTTTCCAGCTTGATATTTAAGTTCAATGTGCCTCTTACCATGCTGTGATCACTTCCGGTTTTCACCGCATCACTTCCGGTTTTCACCGCGTTACATCATTGAATACTTGCTTCTTCGTCGACATAATGAAGTCAATCTCATTTTTAGTTGCACCATCCGGGCTCTGCCAGGTCCACTTTCTGTACTCACGTTTTCTGAAGAAGGAATTCATCATAAAGAGGCCTTCCTTCTCCATAAAACTGGCCAGTAGGTGGCCGCGGTGGTTCCGGCGTCCAACTCCAAATATGGCTCTGGAAATATCCTCATATATGGTCTCTACACTCTCTACCTCATCGTCGGGGTGTGACGAGGTCGGGGCGTGATAACAAATTTATGTATTTACATAATTATAATCATTAAAGTCATCAACACAACTCTCTAAGAGCAAGTAATCCTACTGAATGACTATTTCATGAAATTTTGACATTTTAGGATTATAGTAACTTATCAAGTTGTATTACTGATTCTAATGATTATAATTCTGTAAATACATATTTGTTACGGTCGCGAATCATATTTTAATCAACATACAATTTAATACTGACCAGCAAATTGCTATAAACGTAAGAAAATTTGAATTTCGCGGGCTTAATACAGTTTATTAACAGTCCACCGCAAGTGCCTGTAAGTACTGGCAACACTTTTATCTTGCGGCTAGCCTTCGTAGTGCGGAGTTTACATAGCCTAAGAGGCCAGCAAAACTGGTTTACTGAGCCGTGATGACACAGCTGGTGATAACGACCCCGACTTTTAATAGTGTCGTAGGTCGTGGGTTTGAATTCGAACTCACTTGTTACGTGTAGTTCATTTCATCAGGCGGAACGCAAAAAAAAACATGAAGGAAAATATCCTGAGGAAACCGACTTGTCCCATAACCAAAAATTGTGACATCCACTAACCCGCACTGGGCTCGCGTGGTAGATTATGGCCCGGTCCCTCTCACAGAGAGGAGGTGGCAACGGTCCCAGCGTTACAGACTAATTATTTTACTTTTGGACTGGTTTCGTTCCTACTGTGAGGCACTACCGAGCGGCGCGGCGTGTACCTTGCCTACCAATAGGAGAGAAATAGCGACGTTATCTAATCAAATCGAGAAACACTACCTACCTACTTTATTGAGTCTGTGACTCCGCCGACGCGCGCTTACGCTGACTAACCCATAGTAAGAACGAAAGCGCCTATCTAGGTAGGTATTTAACATTTTGTAATTATTTTCTCTAAATAGTGTCCTGAGTAGGTAGGTACTTATCTGCACTGTCAAGTTTTGTTTAATTCTTTCTTCGATAAGTACTTATTTATTAGTTATTCTGTGGTTATATTCTTTTTTATTAAAGTTACCTGAGGTTAGGTAGGTACTAGATAAGTAGGCAGGTAGGTACGTAGGTAAAGTTATTAATTTATTATAAACAAATTATCTTTTCACAAACACCTCTCCTCCAGGTGCTTAACTATCAGCAACGGGACAGGTCCCATTGCTGATAGTAAAGCACTCAACTTTATATTGATACGCAGATATTGAACTGTACTTTATTCAATTAAGGTTTCAACTTTGTTGGACGGCGCGGGGCGGCTAATAAACATTTTAAAAGACTCTCGGTTCCGTCTCCCTCGGTCCCTGGGTCTGGGTCGGGTTGCTACTTAAATGATAATAAATGAGTTGTGGAACGCATGATGGCGGTACCCACCACGTCCAAACAGCCACCACGTGCGCCTTGGTGGCAGCGGCGTTGCCGTGGAGACGCGCGGGCGGACCGCGGGTGGCGCGGGGCCCCCTGTCGCCGCCAGCTCGGTCCCCGCGCCGCACCGCGCCCGCTCCGCTCGCCCGCCCGCCGACCGCGCCGACCGGCGACCGACCGACCGAACGAACGGAACTACTCCGCTCAGTACTCGCTACACGCGCGCACCGGTTTATTCCGTGTGCCCATTTTTCATACCGTAAACTAAACGCCGCTCGAGGCCCGAGTTCCCGTCGCCGATACCGAACTAGGTACTTAACATCGCAGCATGGACGGTGACCTGTCTCAGGGTGCTTCCGGCGAAGCCTCTCCCATTTACGAAGATAGGTAAGAATTTTATTCTGTATGACCGGAAATATATTAGTGCGATGTAGGTATGGGCATTTCGGTTCTAATACTTTTAACATCAACAGGTAGATGCCTCTACCTATCGTAATTTGTTACTACTTGATGGCTATGTAAGAACAATAATAATGATATCATTATGTTTAAAAGTTGTGTAGGGTTTTCATTTCTTTTTCAACATCTGTGATCTGTGGGATTTGAATCTTACTCACATTCACATGCTTACCTACGTATATTTGCAATAAGGACTAATAGTGAACCTATAATTATCTTATGAGATTGCCATTGTACCTACTTACCTTTATGTAGGTACCTATGGAATATAATGGTAGGTATATAACCTATTATTGTTTATAATGATACCTATAACCTGTCGTGTTTGACAGATAGTTCCTTGCACATTTACCTACACAGAGATGACTGGTACATTAATAGTTCGTGCTCGTGCCACTAGTGCTGCGCAAATATTTTGTACAAAATTCACATTAAGTAGCAAGGTACCTAAATGCGCCTACATCCATAATCTAATTACTTAATTATATTTGCACTTACTGGTTTAATTCCCTCTGAACTCTTACCGTAAATAAGTTGAAAAGCGCGAGTGACCGCGTACCTAAATCCCTATGGATTTTTGCAGAGTCAGACCCGAATGAGGAAAACTGTTGATATTTAATGTAGTACCTACGTAACGTTGGTTATGGGTCATGGCCTGGGTCGAAACTAAAAGCCAGTATAAATGCACAATCTAAATCCGTAAGAGGTAGGTTATATCCAACAATCTTACGAGGGATCAGGATCTGTTTGAGGTCCTCGAAATCCGGGTTATAAAGGAAAGGACTAGAATAGATTAGGTACAGTTTAGCACATTATTATTTGTATTAAAACATGGTACAATAATGGTCTTCCTAATAGGGTTATTATGATCCACATGTCTCGCCATGGACAGGCATACAAACAAATATTTGAAACATTCATTTGGTTCTACCGATAATGCTAGCCATTATTATGTGGCGCCCATTACCGGTACACGGTACACGGTAGGTTTTGCTGTCAGTTTTACCACAATCAAGGACTGTGAGTGACCGTCGAATACAGTAAATGATGGTTGTGCATGATCGTGATTGACGAAAATCAATTATTTTGATTTTTGCATCATGCAACCATCAATAATGACTTTTGAATGAACGTGTAATTGTAATGCCATTTCGTTTCGTCAATCACCGGTCATTCAGCGCGCGGACAGCGATGGAGTCGGACACGGATGACGCTGAAGAGACGCTTGCGCACTCGCGCAGCCAAACACGTCCATGACTCCCGCGTAAATTGCTATATACAGAGAAAGATTTTGTTTTGACATTTGTAACGCCCCCTTAATTGTGGGATACCTACCACGAATTCTCAATACAAAAATAAAAACAAAAGGTGTTTGATTTTTATAATTTGTTTATAGTTAGTTAGGGACCCGCGGATAAATAATAACAGCCGCACAGGTCGATCGATCAGGTTAAGCTACACTTGCCGCGGTTGGTCTGTGGATGGGTGACAATATTTACATACCGAGAACCCTCCGTGCCGCGGTCCCGGCTGTCATTCGTGGATCTTTGACAGACGTTACGGGTCGTCAGAAGCCCGAAAGTCAGACAACCAGTCTTACCAAAGTCTTACCCAGTACCTGGGTTGTAGAGATCAGATAGGCAGTCGCTCCGTGTAACATACTGGTATTCAGCTGCATCCAGTTTGACTAGAAGCCGACCCCAACATAATTGGGAAAGGCTAGGCAGATGATGAGTTAGTTAGTTTTATAGTTTTTAAATATCATCAATGAACCGCTAATCCTATTTTATTATACAGGGTGTTTGGAAGCTGAGTGCAAAGGTTCAAGGGGGTGATAGTTGATACCATTTACAGCATTTTGAGCGATACATGTCTTAGGGCTGATTTTTCAACCATCTGATAAATTTATTCAAGGAATAATTTTGAAATTTTGACAGTTATGTCATACAAAAACTGTCAAACGTGAATTTTATTCCTCGAATAAAAGTTATCTGCCGAAGGAAAAATCAGCTCTTCGACGAAGTATGTTAATTTTTTTTGCTAATTATAGTTGGGGTTGGTTGATAAAAGTTGCAGTTAAAAAAAAAAAACGGGTAAGAGGGAGTCGGACACGCGTACCGAGGGTTCCGTACCATCATATGTATTTAAATTTTCATCAAACATCATAAACTCAATTTTCCTATTTTGCTTTTAAGCCCGCGTAAGGACTTCAAGGACTAATTCACTATGCCCACTTAACGATTACTTACTTCGAAACCACGTCCTTCCCTATTCCTTACCTATTCCCGCCAATTTCGCGCGGTTTCGTTCATTGCGTCATAGACAATAAGGCCCCTCTGGTTGACTAGGTACCTACTCTGATCCTGATTAGTCAGCTGGTTGTCAGAGGTTAAGTACTCGCTACTTATCCTATGTGAATCATATAGGTACCTACCTATCCAAAAGCACGACTCCATGGGTTAATTAGGTAACCAATTCGGTATACTGCAGCTCGTACCTACGTAACTATTTACTGTTTAGTACCTAATACTACTAGTCAGATGATAGTACCTACATACCTATGTAGGTACAGTATACAGGTATCTAATTTATCAGGTGCACCTATCTAATTTATCTTCATAATAGTTACTTGTTAATTGCAGTTGACAAAAATTGTTGTTGTTGTTGTTCAACGTCATTAAACAATGGGTTCCAAATCTTGATTCCTATCCTACCATTCCTACCGATACTGCTAAAGATGATTTTCCTTACAATAACCTACCTGCTTTAGTCTCGGGGTGGTAATTTGTCGATCCTGATGCTTCAGGGCCTACCTCTCGGTTTCTATGGTGCTAACTAGGTAGGTACAAAATGAGTTTTGCTTTTGGATTGGATTGATTGGAAAATTGGACATAAGGGCGAAAACTAAAACCATCAGAACAAAAGTGGACGAAGGAGCATTGTGAAAGAAAAGTACGACAATTTAGCACTGAGCGTTGCTGCTGATGAGGATCAAATCCTGCGTAAAAAAATGATTCGCCAAATCAAATGAAGTTGCAAATATCACCATTATTTAGGGTGCCATGCCGTAAGTCAAATGGTAAAAACGGAATTCGGAATTTCGTTCTGTCTGCTTGTCTGTAATTAGAGCGCAATTAAGGGCCAGCGCAATATTTATTACAATTCATGCTAAACGTGACTGATTCGCACCTTTTTTTTGTAGCGTAGATGGTACACTATATTATGTCGAAAATTAACTTTAGTGACATAAAATGGAACTTTTTAATTACCCATTAATCGGTATGATCAACACGTAGTTTTTTAGTCAATTGTACTATTACAGAGTTTTGAGAATATTCATACACTTTACTTTTTAGATGGATGGGTTTGAAAAACTTTTGATGACAAATTATAGTATTGCACATTAGGATTTTTCATAAAAACTTCACCCCATAGCTCCTATCCCCCAATGATTTACGAGGTTACTACAGCTAACTCGGTAGGATTATGCCTCACATCACAAGAAATCTATTGGTTTGGTATACAGCTTTTTCGTATCAATTACTGGGTTTTTGGTCCAAACATTATGGACTTTTACTAAAATAGTAAGGCCCGCTGAAAGTTAAAAAACTTCAAACTTCAATAACTTCTAAACCAAAAAGGAAGAAACATCTTTTCAGATAAATGTGACAGTATTCCAGGGCACTAAATAAATTTTAAAAACTGGCCAAGTACGAGTCGGACTCGCACACGAAGGGTTCCGTACCACAAGGCGAAAACGCCGAAAAAAACACGTTTGTTGTATGGGAGGCCCCCCTTAAATATTCATATTATTTCGTTTTTAGTATTTGTTGTTATAGCGGCAACAGAAATACATAATTTGTGAAAATTTCAACTGTCTAGCTATCGCGGATCTTGAGATACAGCCTGGTGACAGACAGACTGACAGACAGCGAAGTCTTAGTAATAGGGTCCCGTTTTTACCCTTTGAGTACGGAACCCTAAAAACGGCTTTTCGGTAACAAACAATGGGGCCCGCTGGCGGTAGGTAGCCTTGCTTAGATTGAGCTTACATCTTTGAGCACTAAATCAAAACCAAACTTATTCCGAAAGCACATTATGAGCACCACATTAGTTGGTCTGCAAAGCCTTATTTTCAAGGGTTACTGTACATATGAAGAAGGCGGATGAAATAAAATTGAATGCAGCGGAGATGAATGTGCTGGAGTGACGAGAATGGAATGAAAACTAAGAAATGAGTGTTATTAGAGGAAGTTTGAAAATGGCGCCAGTCATAGAAAAGTTAAAGAGGCATACCTAGTTTATATTGGTATGATGTGACGTGGAGGGTTAAAACGCATTTGTGACTAAAAGAGTGATAAATACAAATGTGGATGGATGGAGACTGAGAGGAAGGCCTAAAAATATTATGGATTGTGCGAGATATGAATATGAAAAAAAAGGGAGTGACTAATAGCGTGACGGGTTGACAGGGGAATGGAAGAAGAGATCGTATTGCGCCGAGTAACATGAGATAGGAAGGAGTAGGAAATGAAAATACTAGAATATGAATTGGTAAATGAGTCGAGCTAGAAACGCACTGACGGACAAACATGTGTAAGGATAAGGATAACGATTATTATTTGACGAGTCAAGTAACATAACAGCGATCGGCGAAGTCAGCTTGTCAGGTATATTCTATAGAGTGTCACCTTGGCAAAGAGACAGGTCTATTTGCGATCGCACAGTGTACTTAATAATGCATGGTGAGGATGGCCCCATAGTGACCTAGTTAATAAATGGGGTTACAAATCGATAATGTCGTTGGACTGATAGTTTTCATAGATATTACTTTACGTTTGATTTTGTTTTTTGTCGTAACTATGGCGATTGCACTAAAATTTTACCACTGGAGGGCCCAATCTTTATTCGAATTCTTATAAAGGTACAGTGTGTTTTTGAACCAGCTTCGTGAATCAAAATAAACCGCCTTAGTAGGTTTTGTGGTACAGTGAACCAACCCCCGTAGGTAGGGTTACTAGATAACAAAAAAAGAAAATCCCGGACGTATGGCTAACCCTTACCGCACACTTGAACTCTGGAAACCGCTCTTACTACTACGGAGTAAAGCCTAAAGGTGCTATCCTTCTTTCTTATAACTATGGTGCTGTCAATGTCAAATTGCCACCGAAGGGCGATTGACTGTGTGCCTATAATAAAATATACACTTTTTAATTTAGGCAAAAATGTGTTTGCAAAGCCTGTAACAGTAGTGGGTCTAATTAATTATCTGATTAATGGCACATAGTTCTTTTTATAAATAAATTATCTAACAGAATATTATTATCGTCGTCCTTTGCCAAGTACCTAATTATTCGTAACTTCGTAAGTGATGTAAATGTAAATATTCGATTACAATCAATGATTTTTGACAAAACATAAAGCGAGTTTCAACTTGAAGCTAGTTAGTAGTAGTAGTGTCTTGAGAGCGCGACAGAATAACAGATGCCCTACCAGTCAATACCAATTTTAGATTCATCCATACTTATCTCAAAATCACATGTTCGTATACCGCGTAGGCGTGTACATGCTAATCTCCGAAACAAAGTTTCTATCGGAAACCCAGCAGCATTTCTTGTACTAGGTATATGAAAATTAAAATTAAACCTTTTTGTAAGAAATAAGGAATTACGCCTTGCAGGGGCATCATCCCGCTAGGGGGTAAAAATACTATTCACTCCTTAAGGGATGAACGGATTTGGATGAAAGGCATACGTATACGGATAGGCCACGACCTGGGTTAGTATATTTGACACTTTTTATCCCGGTAGAAAGTTCCCGTGAGATAATATCCGACATCCACGCAGGCGAAGCAGCGGGAAAAAGCTTGTCTCTTTGTGATACACATACTCTTGATGAACACATAAATTTATGGCAAGATGCGAGCATGCTAAAAAAATCTTCAAAAGCGAATTATGTTGAACCTTCTAAAGAGCCAGGGTCGCCCGCGAGATTATAAACTAAAGCTCGCGTTGCATAATGTTTTGGCTTTCCGTACAATGAGAGGCCAGCTAATCAGCATAATATACTGGATATGTACCCGTATAGCTTGAATTATGTCGTCGTGTCGCTACCAGAATCCATTTCAACTTCAAAAAGGTTTTTTCCTCACTGTCATCTTTATATTATATCTTTAGCTTTTGTTCGTTTGTGTGAACGCGCTAATCTCTGGAACCCGTACAAGTAACTAAGACCCGTCGAAGTCGAGAAAAAACGAAAAGCCAAGTCGCAGGCAGAATCTAGTCTATCATCTGCCTAGCCTTTTCCCAACTATGTTGGGGTCGGCTTCCAGTCTAACCGGATGCAGCTGAATACCAGTATTTTACATTGAGCGACTGCCTATCTGACCTACACAACCCAGTTACTGGGTAATACGATACCCCTTGAGACTGGTTGTCAGACTTTCGGGCTTCTGACTAGCCGTAACGACTGTCAAGATTCACGAATGACTGAGGCACGGCCCTTCCGTGCCTCTCGGTATGTAAAGATGGTCACCCATCCACAGACCAACCGCGGCAAGCGTAGCTTAACCTGATCGATCGACCTGTGCGGCTGTTATTATTTAAATTATTTTTCTCCTGCCCTTGTCAAAATGTATTTGTGGTCGACGCAACATTTTTTTTTCTTCTATATCTCTATTTGTCGTCATCTCGGTAGTTTATTTATTTAATACTTCAAGCACATAAATGTACACAGGCGAACTTAATGCCATAGGCTGAGGCATTTTCTACCAGTCAACCATTGGGTGATGCAGAGACAAACAGTGGTAGGTGCAATCATGAAAATTGAGGAATAAATATTAAAACGAAATATTTTTTTTTTTAAACCGCTAACCACCGCAGCTAGTTATAAATATAAGCACAAATAATAAATATACATAAATTCATGAATATACTAAAAAGAAATTTTGAATGAGAATTTGAGAATTTGTGATGATACTGCCAGCTTCTTGCGAATGTGATCGCGAATTCGCGTTGGTTGCCATCCTGATTTCCTAGGGGAGCGCATCCCACAGAGAGATAGACTGAACGAAGAAGGGGAATAGTGAATGAAGTCTGTGCGGTGAGTGGGACATTGGTAGTTCACCCCCCTTTCTCAGCATAACATCATTGTTTGGTCTTCCCCTACTCTTATAGCCATTCACATTCATACTCAAAAAAGAAAGAAGAAGCTAATTATCTAATATAGACAAAATAATGTTTAGGGCACCACAAGTGTCACTAAGGGCTCATATTTCAATCATAACTTTATTCGAGGAATAATATTATGAAATTTTGACAGTTATTTCATACGAAAACTGTCAAACGTCAATTTTATTCCTCGAATAAAAGTTATCTGGCGATGGAAAAATCAGCCCTGAAACCTATAATGCAGCGGAGTCATTGCGTAGCAGTTGCTTTCATTTTGACAGTTCAACAACATTCATTTCGTTATTTACATTGAAGCAGGCAAATTTTTCGAATGTTTATTTATAAAGCAATTAGCTGTGCCCCACGGTATCACCCGCTTAAGTGTCGATCCCGTGGGAATATCGGTATAAAAAGTAGCCTTTATGTTAATCCAGGAAGTCGGCTACCACCATACAAAATTTTATCAAAATTGTTCCAGCCGTTTGAGCGTGAAGAAGTAACAAACATATAAACACACGCACAAACTTTCGCCTTTATAATATTAGTGTGATGGATTAGCAATCCCTTCTAAATCATCCAGATTGTGGTTGATATTTAGTTACGCAATTAGGGTGCCTAGGTTTCTCTTTAATTCGATTCTATCGGAAAAAGTTATAAAATACCGGCTAAACAAACATCCTACCAAAAATAGTTGCTGTTTTTTAAGAGGGTTCGATACATGGAATCCTGGCTGAGGCAGAAGCTTTTTCAATACATTTTATATTCCTTCAAAATAATGAGATTATGGTTCCTTTGACTCCTTTGCCCTATTACCCATAGTTTCGAATTTAGTGATGCTGATGTGCCATTGAAACAATTATGTTCACTTACGAGACTGACATTTCCATTTCCATGCAACTGTCTTTTTTTTTTTTGATAAAAGCTGATGATACCAAAAATCGTCCCAATGTTTTGGCGTGGTATGAAATTAATTGAGAAATTATATTAAATAAATAAAAAAACATCTTTTTTTCACATGTTTGACATGTTATATCTGGATTCCCCTCGGGGTGCGGCGGCTGACTCGTACATTCATGATTATTGAATATTAAACAACTGCTACAAATTAAAAATAAATTTAATTTGTAGCAGTTGTTTAATACTCGGTATTAAATTGGTCGCAAAAATGGAGGAGTCTATACTATATTGTATTTCCACGATTCTAAGTTGTAAGTTGGTTATTGGTTTATTTTCTTAAGTTATCTTCTAAAACGGTGGAAAAAAATACTTGGAAAAGCTTCTACAACTTCTTTGCCGACGTTGTTTTAAAACATAGGATCTGGTTTTTCTTTCTTGTGATTGTATGATCCTCTTTGTAGGTTACTGCGAAATGCCTTCTTTATTAAAATGCTTTCTTTCGAGTTTGCCATTTTAAACGAACTGGATTTTTATTGCTATACCTAAGAAAGACATCAGCTTATAAATTGCTTTTTTCTACCCCGTAAACAACTCGCAGGAATGGCAATTGTATTGCAGGGCGACCACTGTTTACAATTCTTTAGGGTTTACCTAAAGAATTGTAAACAGTGGTCAACGGATCCAGATTTTGGAAATATTTTGGCAACTCAGGGCTTCTCATAGGTATTTACTAGCATTTAGCCAATGTAGATTTTGTACATTGCTTGTTGTGTCGACTGACATTGACTACTTACTAAATGCTTACATTGTATGTAATTATTCAATAAGTTCGGTTCCAGCTCGGCCATGATTTTTTCAGTTAGTTGCAGATGCACAGAAGCTCAGAATCGACGATAGCAAGAGCAAAACAGGACTGCTGGCTGCTAGGTACTGTTAACTAGTGTACAATAGTGTACATGTGCATATCCTCGGGGAGAGGGGCTCCGTTAACAAGCAGGATAGGGTTCGACAAATCAAGAATATTGTTTGATTGCCTCTCGACTAGGTCACAGGGCTGAACTGTGAGCTGGTGTTATATTAGATATCACAGCAAAACCATTTTATACTTTCTACTTAAGAGTAAACTAGTTGCGAGCTCGAACTCACTGGTGGTCATGGCCAAAAAGAACGCTGTCTCATCTGGCTTCGTTTTCGATAGAGCTAGTATCAGTGAAGAGCATTTAGATGCTATATCAGTGAAGAGCAGTTAGACGCTAGTCTACACGAACAACGTCTAGTTCTCACGCACAGAAACAGCGTACCGAACAGACAGGCGCGTAAAAAAATTCGAAACGTGCTTCGGAAAATCGGATTTTATGAAAAACTACATAAATGTATTACAAATAAAGTTTATTGAACTCTCCGATAACTGAGCTTTGTCGGTACAAACTTGGTTTTGTAGATTTTACAGTTCTTTTATTACTTATTTACACCCAAAGTTACGTTAAAAGTAGCAAGAAAAACTAATTTTGATTGGCTCATAACTTTTTAATGGCTTTGTATTTTGCTATTCTGTTTCCGTACAGATAAAGTCAAAACGATAACGTCGTTAACTTTGTCGTTCGTTCTTTTGATGCACAATGTCAAACAGTGGAGTAATACTCTCCCGAAATCGACTAGTGGCACCTTAAGAAGCGATAGCTACATTCATTACGCACGCATAATGGCATGGGGCAAAAAGTGTTAGCAGTTAACATTTCTCATCTCCGTTCGGATACGGACCGACCGCGACCCGACCGAAGACTTGTATTTCGGTTAGAATGAAGTATAATTCAACTCAGCATTTGTTTCAAATAAACCAATTACATGCACTTTTGAATTGTCAAGGGGTCAGTCAGTCAGAAATATGAAGCTAGTTGTAGGTAGTCAAAGGCATAGCAGTAAGACATTGCTAAGATACAAATCTTAGCTAAATATCAGCTAAGAATTTTGTGTTAAAGTTTTTATTTAAGTTTACGGTCTGTTATCGATGGTTTCTCACATCTCGTATGATGTCGGTCCTGTCTGATTTGATTTCACGTTGAAATTTAAAGGTCAGTTTTTTTTTTAACTTTTAATTGCGCTAAATGGAAACGCTTAAAAAATCACAACAATAAATGTACAGTAATGTGTCAAAAGTACTATTAAATAAAAATATAATAGTTATTGGGCGTCAACGGCGAGGGGGCGAGGAGTCCCAACTTATTGGGAGGGGTGACACCCCTAGTACTTAGCAACTGTTGCTTCCAGTTAAAGGTCGTTGATTTATGCCTCACCAGTACCACTAGCTCGGTACTCAGTTCCTAAGTATAAGTACTAGATGAGGTGTTAAATGAATTAAGTAAAACCAACATGCATGAACTTTGATTACTGATTACCTTATTGGTTACTATAGAGGTATCAGGTACCTACAGTTATGTACAAGTTACAGGATTTGATACTGCTTATACTTTGGTTTTAGTAATGTAACAAGGGGGTTACCTATTTATGAACTTCTGAGCTTTTAGTGGGACAGTTTCCGTCCCAGTGCTGGACAAAGGATTTCCCTTCACTCTCTCACTTTTCTTTTTTTTATACTGCGAAAGTACTTATGCTTTGTATACTTACTGTTTTTCTCTGTTATTTTCTTCACCGTGAATATTTGTAGGTATAAAGAAACTATACCTAATCTATCTATACAGGGTTGTTGGTACCTAAAACATTAACAACCTCTTAAGAGGTCATTGTACTCATCATTATGAACAACATTTAAGGGACCAAAACTGAAATCGCGAAAAAAAAAAAAAACGACTTCAGAAGTTATGTTTTAACAATAACCCTGTAGTAGGTATAAATATAAATGAATCACCGAAATGTAACGCGCATAACTTCCGAATGACTGCACCAAATTGGATAATTCTTTTTCTGTTGTGTTCGGTATTGCCAGGACAAGGTTTATATGAAAAAAAAATTCAGAAATTCGAGAAGAAATTGAAAAAAAAAAAATACAGCTGTGCGAAGCTGGGGCGGGGGGGGCGCTAGTCGTAAATAAATTTTGTCCAGCGAACATCTGGCGCAATCGACTTGCTAGGGCTCGATATGAGCGGATAGTGTACGGAGTCAAATCACAAGTTCTCGCTTACTGTCTGCTGAGAATTCTCTGGCTATCACATACATGTCTTGGGAATGTGTCGCACGGTCCTATGATACGGATCCGGATCGGATTCCGATCTAATTGCTCAATGCGCTATTATGACAATCTATACTAATATTATAATGCTGAAGTTTGTTTATCTACTGGTTCGACTTGAAAAATTGTTTTTGTACTGGATAGACCATTTCATCGAGGAAGGCTATACATATAAAACATCACGCTACGACCAAAAGGAGCGGAGCATCAATGAAAAAAGTTGCAAAAACGGGAAAAATTATTCATTTTGAGAGCTTCCGTTGCGTACGCCTACGCAACAGTTAAAGTAAGGTACCTAAACATAAATCATGTACTTATGGCGGAATTGTTCCCCTTTAAAAGTTCTAAAAAAAGTCCACGACAGCATAACAATATGCATCTTTTAAGGTTGACTCACTTTTATGGTAAGTAGATAATCAAATTTGTTCTAAAATAATGCATTTTTGCAGTGTTTTTATTAATCCGTATCCAAAAAAATATTTTATTCATCACAAATATTATTTAATTTTGAACAGAATTGCCCTTGACGTCATTTGATTCAATGAATATGATATAATTATCATAGATTTAAAATAATACTAATAAATAAGCTGATGAGTTTGTTTGTGTGAAAGCTCTAATCTCTGGAAGTGTCGGTCGGATTTATTAAAATCTTTATTTTTTTTTTGGAAAGGGGTTGAGCAAGAAAACAGAAATTTTCGCTAATCTAAAACTGAGTAATAGCGCAGGCAGGCGATGCGATGCGATGGGGTGGGTCGGGGTACAAAAAATTTCACGCGGACAAAGTCGCGGGCAGGAGCTAGTATGCATTAAAATAAAAGCTTGTGCACGAATCAGTAAACTACTCGTATAATAAGGATGAAACTACATAAATAAAAGTATTATAATAATTTAACACATTGAAGGACACTGAACGCCTATAGACGTAATAACAATAAAACTTCTATTGTGTCTCGTTCAGTGTCCTTCAATGTGTTAATTATTAAAATAAACAATCAATTTGTAGGTACTTATTTCACATAGCACCTGTTTAAAAAAACAACAACAATATATGACGACTACATGACCTAAAGCGCGATCTTTATCGGACTGCATAGAAAAGAATAAGAAAGAGAAGCGCGATGACACAACGCTGGTAATTTATTGCAAAATATGAAACAATCATCTATTTACAAAAATCTATTGTTTGGACTAAAAAATTAAAACACTAGTGTTTTTATGTTGCGTGTAGAATAATCTGACAAAAAATCATAATCATTGTATGTATATTAGTATGGTTTTTATTGTAAAAAGAAAGTTTTTAGAGGTATCTTCATGATTTTTTTCTATCGTATCAAATTAGTTTTATTGTGTTTTCAACACACTATCTGCTTAGCACATATATCCTGAAGAATATCATATATTATTCTGATTTTGTTTACTGTAGTCGATCATAATTATACTTTTATTGTTTCTAAAACTTGCGTTTTTGTGTTTAGGTCCTGTAAGACCACATAAATCATAATAAGTAAATAGAGCGGTCATTTCTTCTATCGGATTCAACTCATTCACTAATAGCTTGATGTGCTGGCGTTGCGTTGATTGGCGCGTTCACTTTACATTGTTGCCATGTCATTTATGATAAATAATTATTTGTTAACATAGATCAGGGAAAGTGAAGAAGTAAGGAAAGAGTAGGTTACAACTATACAACGTGTTTTTTTTTTATATCCCATAACTCTAGGGGGTCATTGTACTCATCATCATGAATAACTTTTGCTATGGGACCAATCCTGATCTCGCGAAAAAAAAAACAGCTGTTCCCTACATCTTCACGAGTTATACCTACGAAAATAAATGATGCAATGGATATCCGGCCATACAGACACATGATTGAAATGAGCCCATAGAGGTGAGGCACGAATCCGGGATTCGTGTAATTTCGGGAATCATAGTGGTCGTTCATGAGTGTAGCGATTAGCGAGCAAATAACGGTTTTTATTCACGTAACTTTCATTTTATTTTTTAAATTTGTCATCATGAGTCATAAGTTCATAAAAATGTATAATGACAAAAAGAAAGTGCACTTTTTGAAATTTTAGTAATTATTGAAAATCCTGTGTCTCCGGCCGTATAGCAAAATACGGCCGGATACCGGATAGTTGATACCAATCACAATCCCAATAAAATGACGAACTTATGCAAATATTAATTACGAATGAATTCAACATTCGCGGGTCTCGAACCATAGGGGGCGTTATCCACAACAAAATCATTACCTACTTTTCAGGAGAGACAAAAACTTTTCTTCTGATTGAGCCAGCTTGCGGTGTTTTTGCATTTTGGATGCTAATTGATTTTAAAGTACATATATTTCCTCCAAAATACTAGTTTTTTTCAATCTTAATAACAAACTAATGCAAATATTAATTACGAATGAATTCAACATACATTTAAAAAAAATAAGTAAGTACCTGTGTAAGACTATGTATAGAAAGAAAGACATTTGAGTGAGACTGAATCCTATCATAATCATTAGCATTGCAGGGCCGTTGATGTGCAGGGCAAGTCAAGGTGAAAGTAGTTGTTCCGCACATTGTTGAGAATCGCATGACAATTTACTTTTCATCTACATTGACCTTCTGTAAGAGTGTGTGGTATAATAACCCCAAACTTTAAATAAAAAAAAACCTGTTTTATCTGCTGGGCACAATTTGTGTTCTATTAAATTCCGTTTCCGATATCTACTTACGTGCCGGCCTCGTGTATGACACGTGCAATAACAGCTAAAAAGCTGTAAGTTTTTATGCATTATGCGGTACTCATAATTCACTCTCCAATAAAGGGTTCAACGTGTTTACGAGATGCATCGCCGAGAAAGTTTTAGTTCGCTTTCAAAAAGTCGCCCGCTGTAAGTGAAGGGGGGTGAGAAGTGGCCATCGGCACGTGTTCGGCACGTGGACTCGCTCGACAACTGAATAGTACGGAGCACCTGCCCTGCTATGCCTCTCTGATGATCACTTTCTATTCTTTGTCATTTTTTTACCAAAGCCTCGTAATCTAAATCTAACCAACCAAGAGTTGCAAAATTCAAAAAATTCAATAACTCGACAGCTTCATCTAAAACAGAACCCGACGCAAAGTATCTATTATCTACTCAAACACATTCAAGGTCTTCTTATGGCCTTGATTTAATCCGGAATGACGATGTAATAATAATATGGTTCTCGTAGGCTTGCTTGCAGAAACACGGGACATAGTCGCTTTTTTATACTGTATACCCCAAAACCTGTTGCCCTATTTTGTCTCAAAATGGTCTACTTATCTTTAACCGATTAAAATAACGGTGAATATTTTATTTCCCCCGTACTTGTGTAGGCTAGGTACAAAAGCCACAAAAAAAATACTGGAATTTTATTACTTACTATTTCTGTGGAAATGTATGGCTCAGAGTGTGGTATGGTATGAGTAGGACACAGTTCACTAAATCACTAATGTTTCACCAATCCATTGACAAATTTTTAGTTTACAACCAACGTTTCCCTATCCCTATCCCTACCTATCATAGAAATGTAAAAAACAGATATGTCTATGGTACCTATACTATTTATTTCACAAAATCACAAACAACTCATTCGCAAATGTTTTATTTTATAATCACTCGCTTTACAAACATTTTACTTGGCAAATGCTTCTCTTTACAAATGTTTCCGATGACATTTAATCATTTAAACAAAAATGCTTAAATGATTAATGTCATCGGAAACATTTGATATTTAGATGATTTTGGAAAAATCACGTTTATACAAATATATAATATATATAATTATAATCATTTTATTATACAACATTGGCAGTACTCGTAGTATTAGCAAGGTAGATTGTAAACCTTGCCGCCGGTTCTATTCATTCAATGTTACGATCGTTCCTTTTGGTACTGACGTGAAGGACCTAGGCTTGCACATTGATTGTACCCTGAACTGGCGGCGGACTCAACTCAACTGCTGACTTAAGCCAGAAGGTTACTGGAACGCTGCGGGCTCTGTACCGTTTGAAAAATTTATTACCATCAAATACGAAGACAATGCTTGTACAGTCCCTTATTTTCCTTATCATAGATTACAGTGATGTGTGCTACTATGACCTGAATGCAAATCTCCTCAACAAACTTGGCCGTCTTCTCAATAACTGCATTCGATTCGTTTTCAATCTGCGTAAATATGATCGTCTCTGCACATCGGTCGCTTCTAAAGTGGTTGCCCATACGCCAGCGCAGAGAGCTAATGGCGCTGACCACCATGTTCTCATTTCTCGATTCGCCGTCTTCCCCTAGTTATCTAGCCCCCCCACTTTCAGTACATTTGCGCCAACCACAATAGAAATCTACGTTCATCACACAATCGTCTTCTCCAATGTCCCACCCACCGCACAGACTTCATTCACTCTTCCTTCTTCGTTCAGTCTATCTCTCTGTGGAATGCGCTCCCCCAGGAAATCAGGATGGCAACCAACCGATTTTCCTTTACAAGTTAAGGTTCGCGAGCACATTCGCAAGAAGCTGGCAGTATCATCACAACGAGAATATTTTCTCATTGTATGTCTTATTTCTTTTTAGTAAGTATATTCATGAATTTATTAATGTTTTCAACACGCTCGTAAAGTGGCTCTTATTGAACCGCTTATAGGTCCTTATTGCAGTTTATTAAAAACGCGTGCTTTTTTACTTTAAATGTAATTCCACTAGTGCGATAACGCCCGGCCACAGGTAACTATTTACTAGTCGGAGATGCGCGCTTTTTTAATCTCATCAAAGAGACTTCATGCCAAAAGAAATGCGCGGGCCATATTTCACTTTTTTTTAAATAGTCTGTATTTTCCTTGGGCTCAAAGTAAACTAATATTTATTTACCTTAAGGTGAATGCGCAGGGACCACGGACAATTTAAGGTGAATTCGCAGTGGTAGACCGCGAAATTCAAATTTTCTTAGGTTTTTTGCAATTTTCAGGTCAGTGTCAGTCAGGTTGTATCTATCAAAATATGATTTGCGATTATTTAGGATGTAATTCATGTAATGGCTGCGCATACCTACTGCGTGCACATGTCATGTTCTTTTAAATAAACAAAATTAGAATCATCAGATTTATAAAAGTTGATGGGACACTGCATTTTATATACGTAAAGTAGGTGTAATATAAAAGAGACAAAAACAATTGTTTATGAACAGCCCCGGCACCAATCAATATTTTCAATCATCAATGAACGCCGTCTTCATCCTTGTCCTTGAAGCACAACCTGAATTTTTAGGAAAAGGTCTTCCTTGGTTTAAAAGTCGGGCTCAGATAAGTTGATGGTAAAATTGTACTGCGTTGTGATTTTTCATTTCTCTACACACTATTTGGCGCTGGTTCTTGGTATAGCATGTATAGAGACCCACTCCAGAGCAAAAGCCAAAGGATTAGCATAATCAGCCTATAATCTAAGTAAGTAAGTAAGTAAGTCGTAAGTCGCGGCCGGTACCACTGGGCCACAGTTTAGGTTACAGTTTCTATTATTATTTTAAACAATATTTGAAGAGGGTTTTATATGTCGGGATTTTAATAAAATAATGCAGGTAAGTATTAATTCATCGAAGAGACGCAACATGTCCTAAAAATTAAACCAGCTTTGCAACATGTGTGATGTTGGATTGTATTTGAAAGTAATAACTTGCCGAAGCCGATGGAACCTTAACCCCCTCGGTTTGTTATTCACATGGGACCCCTGTTTAGTGGTAGCATCGGAAGAAGGGCTTTGTCAAAACGAACGACAGCTAATGCGATATTACCGCGAACATGCCATTTGTACGTAATAACAATAATGAATGCGTTCAAGAAGACTAAAATATATCGACCTGCCTGCGCCGAATTTAGCGGACAATGGTGCCGATTCTCGTGTCACAAATGCCTCTAAACCTGACTAAAAATCACCAAAATTTAGTTTATTCCTGTCTAACGGCGATTTCCCATTCTAAAATTGACTAGTGACACAACTTAATTATATTTTAGTTTGAGAGCACTAAGATGGCACTGAGTTATTAATCTCTTGAAAATGGCAATTTTGCTATTCTGAATTAACTAAATCGACTATTATTAATCGCGATTAAAAAGATGTGGAATAAAATTAGTTGTCTTAAACTAAAATTTAAACAACACCTCGACTTCAGGTGCAAAAACAGTACAGTACCCATCTTTTTAGGGTTCCGTACCCAAAGGGTAAAAACGGGACCCTATTACTAAGACTTCGCTGTCTGTCCGTCTGTCCGTCTGTCCGTCTGTCCGTCTGTCTGTCACCAGGCTGTATCTCAAGAACCGCGATAGCTAGACAGTTGAAATTTTCACACATGATGTATTTCTGTTGCCGCTATAACAACAAATACTAAAAACAAAATAAAATAAATATTTAAGGGGGGCTCCCATACAACAAACGCGATTTTTTTGCCCTTTTTTGCTCGATATCAAAAATGGCAACAGGTAGGCTCTTGAAATATTCACAAAATACTCAGTTGTATTTTAACTTTAATAATAAATAATAAAATTAAAATAAAATAAATATTTAAGGGGGGCTCCCATACAACAAACATGTTTTTTTCGGCGTTTTTGCCTTGTGGTACGGAACCCTTCCTGTGCGAGTCCGACTCGCACTTGGCCAGTTTTTTTGCTTTTCTTTAGCCTTATATCTCGAAAATGGTGTGACCTATCGCAAAAATAATCAAAATTTCGACCCCCTTCTTAATGGCCCATGGACCCCTTAAACTCACATATGTAGGTAATAATTTTTCGTATTTTCCATACAAAAAGTGAAAAATTCCATAAAAACAACGTCGAGGCAGCAACACGTGCGCGCCTCCGGCTCTAAAAAAAATCACGGGGTAGGGCAAACAAAATGTGATCATTATGGACCCTGTCGGGCACAGCGAAATCGTAGGAGAGAAAAACTCACTTCTACACTCTTGTGTTAAAAAAAAGAAGAAACTCTTGTCACCACGCGGAGTCAAATTCGATTTTAGTGTCAGTACTATTTTTTAATTTAGTTTTATTAACCCCCGACGCAAAAACGACGGGGTGTTATAAGTTTGACGTGTCTGTGTGTGTGTGTGTGTGCCTGTCTGTGGCATCGTAGCTCCCGATTTCCCGAACGGATGAACCGATTTTGATTTTGTTTTTTTTTGTTTGAAAGGTGAATTAGTCGGGAGTGTTCTTAGCTATGTTTGATGAAAATCGGTCCAAGATGGCCGCCGCCACAAAATGGCGGAATACATATTTTTTCACAAATCCCTTGGGTATCAAATGAAAGGGCTTGAATAGTAGAATACTATGCACTATGATAAATTTCAAATCCAAGATGGCCGCCACCACAAAGTGGCGAATTACATTTTTTTTTCACTACTCCCTCATTAGGTATGGGTATCAAAAAATGTAAAGTTTAAAAAACCCCCGACACAAAAAAATATTAAAACTAAATGTAAGTAATTGGAAAAGGATCAAATAATTTTAAAACCCCCAACTTAAAGAATCTAGGTAACGAGACTAAAACAGATAAATTCAGTCGGGGGACCTATTAGAATAGAAGGTGTTCCACAGAACGGTCCCCCGACTTTCATATGAATTTATCTGTTTAAGGGCTGATTTTTCAATCATCTAATAACTTTATTCGAGGAATAATTTTGAAATGTTGACAGTTATTCATACAAAATCTGTCAAACGTCAATTTTATTCCCCGAATAAAAGTTATCTGGCGTTGGAAAAATCAGCCCTTAGTCTCGTTACCTAGATTCTTTAAGTTGGGGTGTTTTTAAATTATTTGATCCTTTTCCAATTACTTACATTTATTTTTATTTTTTATTTTGTCGGGGGTTTTTTAAATTTTAAATTTAATTTTTTTTTGTAAAATTGATTAAGATTAATTAAGATTCTCATAGCCAAAAAGCAATTTTAGTGACAGTCTAGTAAGTTTAGTTCTGTGTACAAGAGATTCAGAACTATTGGCCCATTTGTTACGGTCGCGAATCACATTTTAATCAACGAACAACTTAATACTGACCAGCAAATTACAAAAAACGTATAAAAAATTGAATTTCGTGGGCTACCCTGGCGCTTTCGCCTTAACAAAAGATAGAAATAACTCATTAGGTGTCAGAATCTCCGGTAGCATCTATTTTCTTATTTGTTTATAATTATGGATCATGCAGAAGCTACTTAAATACGCCCAACAATGATAATGAAGTGCAGGATATGGTATATTTATGGTTGGGGCGCCTGTCGCGCTAGCCACAACGTTTGTGTGCAGGCGCGCCGTCTCAGGTGTCTGCAAGCGTTCACGCTCATGATCTGCTTGTTACCAACTAACTTATCCGTACTTATGCTTCCTAAAACTAATTCGCCATCACCATCGAACGTCGTCCAGGTTACTCAGCCTAGCCCAGGAAAATAAAGTAAAGGCAAATCTGCATAAATAAATCCTAGTGAAGATTTTTTCTTTTAATCTTTTTTCAGGCTTTAGAAATACTGTGTGAAATTCCATTACGAACACTTTTTTGTGCAGATTTTAATAAGAAATCAACTTGTGGTAACATTTAATGACGTAAAACAAATACTTTGAGATTTTCACAATATGTGATTTTCACTTTTGTACTGTTTAAATAAAGATAATCCCAGTGAACTAGTGACTAAGATTTTTTTTCGCAGAAAATTTTCCTGCTAGTATTAAGCTGGTCTTTCTCTTTGTTGCTTAATTGTTTAAAAGAATAGGTTGTCTACATCCAACGCTCCTTATGCTGGAACGGAGTTCTCTAATTAATTGACTTAACTAAATGAACGACTGGCACTCTTACTTAGCGGTTCTAGAATTGTAGATCCCAAGGCAGTTGGCAAATGGATTGGCTGATGAAAAGTAGTTGGCTTATTATAAAGCCGTTTTATTGATTTTAGTACTTATTATGTGCTTTACGTAGTACATATTTATTAATTTTGTAGACGAAATAAACTAATAAAACACTGGAGACTTTTAGACTTTTCTCGGCTTGGCTAAATATTGTCCACCGCTTTTGATTTAATAGATAGAATGATCTTTTTGATCTCTCCCGTTTCAATTGGTAGGAAAATGAAAGGATTAATAGGAGGTCGCGTTAAACCAGAAATTAGGGACAGTTTGTTGCTTGGTTAGACGATCCATGGTAGCAACAGTGGAGAAATTACTGTTGAGATTGTCCAAGTCAATTAAATTAAGAAGGTCTATATGTCGTGGTTGGCCGATACCAAGAGTTCCAAGAAATTTCCAAATATCGGCAGAAGAGGAAGAATTGTTAGTATTTAGAATGTGGTGGCGTTTAGCATTGCATATCGCCTGATTACATCTATTCCTTGCAGCTTTAAACAGTGATCAGTTCTCATCAATAGATACGATCCCTTTTAAATTTACGAAACGCGCGGTCTCTTGTCATCAATGGTGCAATTGGGCGTTTTAACTTCCCTTTTTTGACGGGAGCATAGATGACAAAAAAATATTACAAATATTTTCCTTTCATTTTGGTTACTGATGTAAAATATTAATAAAATAACGTATAGTTTATTTTTTTAATTAACCGAAACACTTATTTTTAATTTAAAAAATATGTTGCTGCGTTTCTTCTTCTGTGTTATAACACTTATCACCTCACTTCTAGAGCAGTTGACTCTCAGATCTCTATATGAGCCATGGGAAAACTATTATTGCTTGATTTTCAGCCGGTATAAAATGACTTCACGTCACCGCCCGTACTATACGTTAATGTCCGTTTACAGTATACTGGTCGTTTCCTTTGACTATCCGTTAACGTTATTATCCGAACGTTATAGCATCGGAGATGCCCCGATCGGAGTCCGAGAAATTGCTCTCCGAAGTAGAGCCCTAGTACTATTTGTATGAGGGGTGGTGAGGTGCACTAGATCCGAATACCGGCCGACCGAATTTAGAACATTGTGTGACTTTTACGTTTTGTTGGCCGTCATTTCTCGCAATCGGATCAGATGCAGTGCGCAAACGCTCGGAGTATGATGTTCTTTTTTCAAACACATGCAACGGCTCTGTGTACAGCTTCTCTCAGGTTCCATAACCAAGCGTGGTAGTATGACGTTACGATATAACTGATCTTTAAATTAATTGAAGTACGTAGTCTAGACGTTCATTTCCTTTTCGCGTTCGTTGACTCTGTAAGAAGTAGGTAGGTATATGTATCGTAGATTAAACGGTTAACTCAGCTAATAGTATAAATTTACGTGTTCGTATCAGTTTTTTGTTTGCATAAATAAACACGTTGCATATTCTCACTTCTTTATTACTTAAGTACTAGTATAATATTCTGTTCTACTGACTACATGTGAATGAACCCCGAAATTAGGTGACTGAATTCGTGTATAGGATGATTTCCATTATACGGCTCGCATCGCATCGGATCGGAATGGATTTTAGAAATTTAAAAGATATTAAATCGTGCATAAAGTATTTAAAGTCTATATTACCAAGCCGCGCACAGCAGATTGACCGCGGGCGTCTTCCGCAACACGCGATCGTAGCCGAAATATGCTACGACGCGCGATCGTCTCCGTTCGCCTGTAGTCGCGTGCGCTCAAAGCCGGCAAGTCTCATCGTCTGTATAGAAAACAAGCGTGCCATTATTTTTCTACCTTACTGTGACGTTACATGAGCGATTTAGTGATGAGTATCCCAAAAAACCAGGAACAGATTCGATTAGATGAACATTTTTAAATCGACTCTCCCGCCCTAAACAATACAAATCAACATCCACAACATCTACTGATTTCTATACTTAAAACATTAGAGAATTTTAGGTCTTAGAGAACGATGCCAGTGAATTCGATCCTAAAGTCAATCTACTGACTTCAGCATTAGTTAACGCCTTCAATAACATCAATACGCAATAAGTAGTAGTAGTAGTAGTTTGTAGTGAGCCGTCGACACTTTTTTTTTCCCGTAAAGCTGCCTTCATTAAAATGAACTAATTTGACTAATATATTATGTTGGGAACCAAATTTCATGCTCTTTCATGGGATAACTTGGAAATCTCTAAATATATAATTAATAATATTTTAAACAAAATCATTAACTGAAACATTGCATTAAAAAAAATAATTTACATGTCACAAAATACCCAACGCAAACATTATCATTCCTCTGTTTCCAAAATTGATTAGAATAGAGAACAACTTGTGTGTACAACACTATTTGCTATAATTTGACAGAAAAATGAGAATAGCGACCGTACCACGAAGCTGAGCGACAATTGAAAATATCGATCATTTTAATTTTCATTGCGTGTTTTAACAGATGAGAGACAAACCCTACTATACAGCCTTGTAACTAAAAACAGCAATGTATTATGAATTAGCCGAAACACACTCGGTTACATATTTTCATTGTAAAAAACCACAATGAACATAAAATAATTGATCTTGCAATTAAAAAAAAACCGGGCAAGAACGAGTCGGACTCGCGGGCTTAGTAGGCGACTCGACCGCTCAATCTCGTCCGGTCCGGCCGAGACAGGAATTTCATTATTATTAATATTTTTGAGTGGTGTTTCGGGAGGGGCCCGTGGCTAAATAATAACAGCCGCACAGGTCGATCGATCAGGTTAAGCTACGCTTGCCGCGGTTGGTCTGTGGATGGGTGACCATCTTTAGATATCGAGACCCCTCCGTGCCTCGGAAAGCACGTTAAGCCGTTGGTCCCGGCTGTCATTTGTGGATCTTTGACAGTCGTTACGGGTAGTCAGAAGCCCGAAAGTCTGACAACCAGTCTTACCAAGGGGTATCGTATTACCCAGTTACTGGGTTGTGGAGGTCAGATAGGCAGTCGCTCCATGTAAAATACTGGTATTCAGCTGCATCCGGTTAGACTGGAAGCCGACCCCAACATAGTTGGGAAAAGGCTAGGCAGATGATGGTGTTTCGGACGAATCCTTTTTTAGAGGCAAAGTACCGTCAGACACATAATTCCATAATACATATTTTACTTTGTGGCGATGGATAAATAGAAAAATTAATGAATTATATATAAATAAAATAAACATTAATGAGCGATAAGCTGACAAATAGGGAAGCTTTTTTTTTTTTTTTTTTTTTTTTTTTTTTTTTTTTTTTTTTTTTTTTTTTTTTTTTTTGCGGATGGGAATTCATCAAATGACTCCTCCCGCTCTGGGTGGAGCGGAAGGGAGTGTCACACTGTTACTGACTTAAACCCACCCATGTTCCTTCCTTAGCCCTTTATGTTCCGGGCCGTCGGACAATCCCGCTGACCAAATAGGGAGGCCTCGATACGCCTTTTTGCTTTTTTTTGATACCGATACCGATGCTCTTATAAAAATATCGGCGATACCGATACGCTTATTGAATTAAAAAATTAAGGTAAAATAAATAAAACAAGTCAGGTTATATTTTTTAGTTTAGTTTTAGTAATTAAAATTAACATTGGTGAGATTTTTGTTTCAAAAACAAAGTAGGCGAGACAACACGCGCGTTTACATTACATTTTAAAAGCGCGACATTTAAAAACTTTCGTTGAATCGGCCATAAAAATATCGCCGATGCCGATATATCGGTATCGGATGCATTCCTACTGACAAGTTGGGTACCTATTGAATGATTATTTTTATGACATTGGTGAATATATGGAATGTTGTAAAAATTCAAGATGACATGTTGGTGAATATATAGAATATTATAAAAATCCAAGATGACATAGTAGTAATTTTGACATAGATTTTAAAGTAACGACTACCCAATTATAATCATTCATATTGGACTTATTCTCAATCATTAAATCATAAAATTAATTGTACTTAACTATATAAGAATGACATTTGAATATTTGTACACCATAATATGTTATGGTAGAGTGTATAGAACTTAAACAATATTAACACCATACTACGTAAAACTACATTCTTACATTCGCACCACAAACATGGTTGAATCATGGCATGGAACTGTCAATAAAAAAATTAATAAAAAACCGCGAAATGTGACACAATTTTTAACTTTACTACAAGAAGAAGCTAATTATTTTGAAATCCTAACTATGAAAATGCAAAGAGAGGGAGGGCATTATCTTATACATGCAAAAACTCATGAAACAATTGAAATTGATGACCACATTTCTAGCACCATTTCGGATTTGGAAAATCACAAAATTTCACTAGAACATTGTATTGAACTTTTAGTATTTTAGTTTATTTTTTTGTGTCTAAAAACACATGAGACTTAATGACTTCTCGTTGGTAGATATAGGTACCAATATGATTGTTTTTTTTTAATGAAAATAGTTTTTTATTTTTTTTTATTGTATTGAACAGACTGATTGTTATAAATATTATATTATAAACATAACAAGAGGTTGTTTTGGTATCGTAGTTAGTCACTGATTTTTGACGCTATTGTTATTTATTTTCGGTATTTTAGTAAAGTGATTTTTAATAGGTAATTGATATACAAGACTGATTATTGAAACGTGTACAACAAGAATATTAAATGTAAACTCATTTAATATTCTTGTTGTACACGTTTCAATTGATATATAAGACTGATTATTGTTGTTAACATTTATAATTATTATTGTATGCTTTATTTGATATATAAGACTGATTATTGAGATTTATCATGTTTACTGTTGATTGTTGTAATTGTATATTAAACTTTATCTCTTTCTAACAATTCCCTGACTTTTACTTAAATAATATAACCCGACCTAAGGTTTTTCATTCTGACTGTACAAAATTTGCTTAAAAAAAAGTATAGTCCGAAACACCACTCAAAAATATTAATAATAATGAAATTCCTGTCTCGGCCGGACCGGACGAGATTCAGCGGCCGAGTCGCCTACTAAGCCGACTCGCGCACCAAGGGTTCCCGTAACATCCGGGTTTATGCATAAGGTTTGTTTATGAAATTAAATGTTTTTTTTTATTTTTTATATTGGAGTTGATTGAATGAAAGGTAAATTGCGATTTACGATTTATGACGTATTAAAAAAAAACTACTTACTAGATCTCGTTCAAACCAATTTTCGGTGGAAGTTTACATGGTAAGTATTGTAATCATATATTTTTTTTAGTTTTATCATTCTCTTATTTTAGAAGTTACAGGGGGGGGGACACATTTTACCACTTTGGAAGTGTCTCTCGCGCAACTATGCAGTTTAGAAAAAAATGATATTAGAAACCTCTATCATTTTTGAAGACCTATCCATAGATACGGACACGTATGAGTTTGGTAAAAAAAAAATTCTAGTTTCAGTTCTGGGAACCCCCAATTTTTTTTTCTATTTTTGTGTGAAAATCAGGTTCACAGAATACATCTACTTACCAAGTTTCAACAGTATAGTTCTTATAGTTTCGGAAAAAAGTGGCTGTGACATACTAACGGTCAGACAGACGGACAGACATGATGAGTTCCGTTTTTTGCCATTTGGCAACAGAACCCTAAAAACACACAATTTAATAACAAAATGACTTAACGATGAAAGGAAACGTTTCCATTATCTCGTCCGAGTTTTTTTTTGTGTAAGTAGTTTTTACAGCTCAACACCGCACAATTTGACATTTTTTAATTTTCGTTCGTTTAAAAAAAAAATCAGCTTTTCCCTACATTTATGTTCGTGTAACTCGTCAATGTAGGGAACAGCTGATTTTTTTTTGCGTTTTCAGGTTTGGTCCCATAGTAAAAGTAGTTCATAATGATGAGTACTACGACCTCATATGAGGTTGTTAATGTTTTACCAATAACCCTGTTTACACTTGCGCCGTCTAGCCAATATAAGTCTGTGGTGTTTTACGATTATTTTCTCCTTCTAAAGCTATACATGCATCCAACAATACTACGTCAACTTCAACCGTCAAATGTCCATGGAGTTTCTTGCCCGTTCTTCTCCATAGGTACCTACGCTTTGGAATGGGCAACTGGCTTCATCTTTCTGACTGTCCGACCCCTTGACAATTCAAAAGTGCCTGTAATTGGTTTAATTGAAATAAATGCTTTGGGTTTGAGTTGTTGTTGTTGTTAGTTTGAAAGAAAAAATTAAATTTATTAAAACATAATTTTACTATTAGCCAAGATTTTATGTACGTTTGCCCCGCACGGCCCCCCAGAATTTGCGATTTAGGTGTGCACCAATGCAATGTACTCGCCTCTAGGAGTATATGTACCGGTTTCTTTTTCAATGTACCTCTGTACTTTTGAAGAAATATGCAAAAAAAGGGGGCCGTGCCAGCCAAACGTTTTCAGCACGGCCCCCGTGTAACTTGAAAAATATATAGCGTATTAAAAAGTTTCATAAACTCAAGGAATGTACTTTATTAACACGTTCTATGTACCGTAACAGATATTGTGAATTCGTAATAACAAATAATATATAGATGTGAATAGGGGGCCGTGCTGAAAAAAAAGAAATAAGAAAATATCTAAAAAAGACAAAACAACCTTAGCCAAAAACTATTAAAAAGTAATTCATGTTTGGCAAGTAACATATGTACCGCATTGGTTTCTCATACAACTTGCTAAATTAAAAAAATAAACGAATTTTAGTTTATTCAGCACGGCCCTCTATAGTTGCCTATATCTTTTTAAATACGACATATTTGTTTACAAAATTCGACTTCCTGAATTATGTATAGGAGTACATTCGTTCCAAATAAATTGCTATCATGGTGTATTAGTACTCTAAAAGTAAAATTGGATCAAAAATATCCTAACATACAACTGATGGGGTGACCATGTTTCCACGTGAGAATGGCTAAAAAAACTTCTGCATAAATTGAGTAAATCTTTAATAAAATAAACGTTTATTTTATTAAAGACTAGCTGACCCGGCAAACGTTGTTTTGCCATATAAATTATTTCTAGCTGCCCGGCGCTACTTCGTTTGCGTGGTGTCCTACCCCTTACCCTACCCTACCCCTACCCTACTCCTACCCTACTCCTACACTACTCCTACCCTACTCCTTCACTACTCCTACCCTACTCCTACCCTATTCCTACCCTACTCCTACACTACTCCTACCCTACTCCTACCCTACTCGTATCCTACTCCTACCCCACTCCTAACCTACTCCTACACTACTCCTACCCTACTCCTACCCTACCCTACTCCCAAAGATATATTAAATTTTCTCTGCGTAAGAACCATTCTCGTACTTCAAGGAATATTCTAAAAAAAGAATTAGCGAAATCGGTTCAGCTGTTCTCGAGATTTGCGCTTAGCAACACATTTAGCGATTCATTTTTATATTATAGATTTACTCAATTTATGCAGAAGCTTTTTTAACCATTCTCACGTGAAATCATGGTATTCGCATCGTATTCGTATTAACGATAACTTTATTAGTAGTAAGTAGGTCGCAAATCGAGCAAAACAACAAGTGTCGCTAAGACAAAATAGCTCAAAAGGCTTAAAAAAATCACAGATATATTTCCAATAAATCACACGGATTGATGTACGGTACATTACAATAAAATTACAGTTTCGTTACATTTCACAGTATTAGTTACGTTTACCTATGGAATAATCGCAGAAAAACTATGTGTCACTAACACTACAGAGCTTAAAAGGCTTAAAAAATCACAGATACGTTTCCAACAAATCACTCATTGAACCTCACCTACATTACAATAATATTACTTACATTAATCACATTAATTATTTGGAATAATCACAGGCAACTAATTGAACCTACGTAATCACAGTAGTGTTTCAAGCAACTGTAATAATTAGAATATTTTTACATAATTATAAAACATCAAAGATCACTCGCTAAAACGTAAGTAAGGATGTGTACGAATATTGAATCTACTGTACTGTTGTTAATTTTCAAAGCCAAATCATCGTAATATAGCCATTGCTCATGGCTAAGCGTATGGCACTTATAATGGCCCAGACTCCCCATTGAATTCCCTACATATTCAATAGCACTAAACTAACGACTTCATAAATTTGGTTTTTAATAGATATTAATAGTGACCGGAATATTACACAAAACCATTGCGTCTGTTCCATTTAAATCAAAGGTTATAATATTTTGTAATTTATAGCTTGAAATGACAGTTGCATCGCAATCATTTTTACAAATTTGAGAAGTAGTTTCGATAGCAAGTGACTCTTCTAATGCAAAAATGCCAAACATGTTGATTACGTTAATATTCAAAGGTATAAAAGGTCTTATCATTTTTACACAATATTGGCATTCTTCTTTTGTGCAAGTTGTGACTGATCAATAAACACTCGAGCGCAACTGCGCAACATGAAGCGTAGCGTCAGTGAACTAATAGCGACCGCACACAACAAGTTTTAACTGCTTTAATTCCCTTAAAAGATGTCATCGCTAATATTAATTTTGAAGAAAAAAAAAAACAAATTGTAAAAAAAGAATGTTTATTTCAATGTAGTCACATAATTTCATTAATATAGGTACCTATAGAATATATGTAAGTACCTAATTTATGGTCACCCCATCAGTTGTATGTTAGGATATTTTTGATCCAATTTATCTTTTAGAGTACTAATACACCATAATCGCAATTTATTTGGAACGAATGTACTCCTATACATAATTCAGGAAGTCGAATTTTGTAAACAAACATGTCATATTTAAAAAGATATAGGCAACTATAGAGGGCCGTGCTGAATAAACTAAAATTCGTTTATTTTTTTAATTTAGCAAGTTGTATGAGAAACCAATGCGGTACATATGTTACTTGCCAAACATGAATTACTTTTTAATAGTTTTTGGCTAAGGTTGTTTTGTCTTTTTTAGATATTTTCTTATTTCTTTTTTTTCAGCACGGCCCCCTATCCACATCTATATATTATTTGTTATTACGAATTCACAATATCTGTTACGGTACATAGAACGTGTTAATAAAGTACATTCCTTGAGTTTATGAAACTTTTTAATACGCTATATATTTTTCAAGTTACACGGGGGCCGTGCTGAAAACGTTTGGCTGGCACGGCCCCCTTTTTTTGCATATTTCTTCAAAAGTACAGAGGTACATTGAAAGAGAAACCGGTACATATACTCCTAGAGGCGAGTACATTGCATTGGTGCACTGCACACCTAAATCGCAAATTCTGGGGGGCCGTGCGGGGCAAACGTACATAAGATTTTTTGGAAAATTTTGTTAGTAAATATTAGAAATTCAGCAACAGTGAACATGAGAAAACATGTTAAGACAATAAGACACCAGATTTAAAAATGGTTTAAATTCTAATTATTATTCAAACAACCAAAAATCGGTACTAGCTATTTCCTCATACATGCGAAGTGGTCCCAAACCGTTAGAGCGGTTTCGCACTACATCCGATCCGAATACGAATTCAAGATCCCGACTTCATTCCGAATTGGGAATGTTCTAAATTCGGAGTTCGGATCTAGTGCGCAGCAACCCCTTATACAAATAGAACTATGGTCACTTCTCGGACTATTTCTCGGATTCAGCTCGCATGTAGTGCGAAACCGCTCTGAGTGCGCGAGTCAGACTCACAATTGGCAGGTTTTTACTGATTCATGTTAGTGAGTCCTTTCTACGCTTTCTCCTTCCAGTTTTGTTGTTACTTTGCTTGAATTTAATTATCCGGATAATTCAGCTAGTAATACTCAAATACGTCGATTAATAATCGCATTTCATTAAAAACGTCTAACGGGGGCCTCTGCGAGTTGGCTTCGGCCCCTTGTGGCATACAAGGGGCCGAAGCCAACTCGCAGGTAATTAACAAATATGAACAAATAAATATAAAAAAAATTGATTTAATTTAATATTATTTTAAAGATGTTAAAAAATGTATTAAGTTGATTATGTTACTTAATTAAAAAATAATAAGGAGGACAAATGATAAAAAAAAACACTTTTACACGTCAAACATATTTTTTTAAACTAGATGAGAAGGGCGTTTGATGAGACTGGCAGCTCTGAGAAGAAAGGCCGAAAGAAACTCAGAGGTCACAGTCTCTTTTAAAGTCCAGACATCATCCAATCTCCGAGCCGTCCGGTTAGGTACCTAGGTACTATATTATCAACTAGCTTCCGCCCGCGACTCCGTCCGCGCGGATGTCGGTCTTCGCGTGGATGGTTTATTTCTCCATTTTGAGTAACTCTGACAATGACATCTTATAAATATCTATTGGACCCAAATACGGCTAAGCCTATAATAATTAAGGAGATCCCTCTATTGAGCTACTGCTGTTGAGCTCGCGTTCTGTAGTAAGTTTTTTTTTCATAGTAATTCCGACCTTGATAAGTAGCATGTAGCAGTAAATTACTGACAGTGACGAAAAGTTTGCAATAATAAAAAAGTGATCGTGACAATGCGACAGAAAGTTAATTGAGAGCTTCAGCATACAAACATTGTTAGTGAGCTCGTCCGGAATATGAACATGAAGATTTCTTGGACTGCTCACACGGGAAAGAGCTACGTAAAGTTGCCCGTGTAAAAAACAACTCGCGGTAAGATCTACGCCAGCAACTCCTAGGGTCTGACCTTGAGCCTTATTTATTGTCATGGCGTAACATAAAGCTACAGGAAACTGTATTCTCTTAAATTGAAATGGAAAATTATCCACTACGGGTAATGCAACGTGTGTTCGCGGTTCTACAGAACAACGACTATGAATAAAACCGAAAAATAAGATTTTTTTTTCTACGTATTTTTCCAGGATAAAAAGTATCCTATTTTATGCCCAGGATAATAAGGTATAATTATACCAAGTTTCATCGAAATCGAACCGTTAGTTTTCACGTGATGCCTGCATATACAGACAGACAGACAGACAGACAGACAGACAAAAATTTTTTTAATCACATATTTGGGTTTGGTATCGATCCAGCAACACCCCCCGCTATTTATTTTTTCAATATTTTCAATGTACAGAATTGACCCTTCTACAGATTTATTATATGTATAGATGAGCGCATGACTGTGCGACGCGAGTGGCGCGTTTGACCATGTTCTTGTATGCACAAACAGGTAACTTAACAAGCTTATAACTTGTGATTTTTCATGATACAGTTTTGAAATATTGTACATAGATTCTTTACATAAAAATATTAGACACGTGTTTCGGGTTTCGCATATACTAAAAATAATGTTGTATAGCTTCCTGTCACTGGTATTTACATAGCAAGTAGTGTTATATGAATTTGTGTGGGGTTAGAGTAGTACAACCACGGATAAATTAAAAAGTGAAAAATGAAAACTTTATACAAAAAATAGTAATAACCCACACAAATTCATAAAACACACTCCCTTACTTGCTGTGTAAATATTAGTGACAGCAAGCTTTTTAATATCATCATTTAATATCAGCTCAAAGAGTTCTTTCGTGGAAACATGATATTAGTATCATGTTTCCACGAAATAACCTTTTGAGCCTGCTGCAGATAAAGTAGTTCTAGAAAATGTGTATTTTTATTTATTAATATAATTTTCTCGCGTTCGAGGAAATGTTTGTTGGGTGCTTCTAGGTAGGAACGCCTTTGTGGATGCCATTTTATAAGGAGAAGGACATAGCCTACTTTTTAACCGACTTCAAAAAGGAGGAGGTTCTCAATTCGACCCGTTTGTTTTGTGTTACTTATACGTACGAAATTGTATGGGGTAAGTACAAAAGTGAAAAATAAAAACTTTTTTTTACAAAAAAAAAGCAACTGAATTCCAAAAAAAGACACTACTGAATGAAAAATAACTTTGATTCAGGAAGTCGGTGGCAAAAGACGAAAATACGAACCCAAACGACACCGACTTCCGAAATTAATGGTTAGCCTGGGGAAGAACATAGGCTACGTTTTTATCCTGGATACTTGTAATTAAAAATGATGAAATATAAAGTACACGCAGTAGAAGTCGCGGGCAACAGGTAAGCTAGTTAAAATAACAGCTCCCGTTCAACGCGCACTTGGCCCGCCTTGTGGAATACGGCCCCCTCCCTCTCACAGAGAGTAGTTACATACGGTGTCTGAGGCTATGACTGCTATGAGCTCGCCCTTTCATCCTGCATTCTCCATATTATATCCTAAAGTGCCCAGAGCCCTCTATACGTTAGACGGTGCTGGTCTAACACCCGAATATACGTTAGACGGTGCTGGTCTAACACCCGAATATACGTTAGACGGTGCTGGTCTAACACCCGAACCAGTGAGGGTAGTGGCCCATGGCGACTTTTCGCAGTGATTCAGTAGCACGTTTCAATAAGCCCAGACGTAGCTGTAATATAATATTAATATATCGAGATATATATATATTATAGTATAGCAAGCTATGGGAGCTATACTATAATATATATTTTGCCCTCACTCGGTCTGCGGTCGTCCTTGTCGTATGCCAAAATATACCGAGATATGTTGACATATTTTGGTGACGTCATAGAAATATATAGCTGCGTGTGCGGTCTCTCGCAAATTTATATAGAAAATATGTCGTAATATGCCTTGGTATGATTCATATTAGTATATATTATAGCTACGTCTGTGACGGGCTTTAGTGTCAGTCTGCATCGCTAGTTTTGTCCGTTTGTCGCATTTGCAACGCACGAATCGCATAGTATCGATACAGCATCGCATCTGCATCGATGCAAACGCGCGACCATATTGATTTTAATTTTAGTTTCTACGATTTAGATTTTTAACTTTAGTAGGTAATAGCTATGTATCAAACAATAATTTGATATTATTAATATTTTGCTGTGCCCTACAGGCAGGGTCTACAACGGCTGTTAGCTCTAAGCCTTTTGTTAACATCTTGTTTTACCTTGTGGAACGCAAATAAATGAATATGAATATAGTATGATTAACATGATGGCTATCAGTCCACCACGTAATCTTTCTTTATTAAATGGGTGCATCCAATATTAAGTCATCTTGCCTAGAGTAGAGTAGTGTCCACAGGCATTCACAAGTAGTCATTGTATCGATACTGCATCACTGCAAAGTCTCCGTGGCGGCCGCCCCAAGCCAGATTCAGTATTTTTTATTTGTTGGTTAACATTTTAAATAGTTCTTATACTTACACCCGAATGACAGCAATATATTGTAGTATTAGTAGTAACTATGAGTTAAGGCACGAAGAGGCGGGGTGGGGTGCACAGTGCACATGCAGTGTTAGTGTCGGGGCGAGGGGTGTGGCCGGCGTGCCATTGGCCCGGCTCGCTGATTCTTGCATAACGTGCAAGGGTTGTTACCGCTATAGATAAGTGATAACAGCGATCATCGAGCTTGAGATTAGCGGAGCGTAGACATCAACGCTCCGCTAATCTCGATCATCGCTCGGTGATCGTGTTATCGAACTATTTTTTGTAAAATATGCCCTAAAATATTATGAGTTGACCATAAAAAAAAAAACATTTGAGAGAGCGAGAATGGTAGGAGTCAGGAGCCAAATAATTTAAAAAGTGCCGATTTTCTTTGTGAGGTAGAACTTCCATCGGTGGACACTTAGTTACGCTGACATAATTATCGGCTTATAATTTAGGTAAATGATAAATAAATGTTTCGATTTATTCAAATCAATACCATCAAAAACAATTAGTACTTATCTATTTATTATTCATCAACAAGTGCTTTTTAGGTTAATTTACTTACTTCAAAATCACCAAGCGAAAAGCAGCTGTGAAAGTGAAACTTACTACCGGCTTCTGAACTGAGAAGTTGAGAACTTAGAACAGCTCTAGCACCACAATTTATGGTGATTTCTTCAATACAGCCCGCGAAATTCAATATTTCTTTCACTTAGAAATTTCATTTCAGAAGACAGGTATATTTTATATACCTGGAAATTGAGAGAATTTTATATTTTTAACTGGAGCACTTGAAGGGGAGTCTGCCTCCTTGATGTAGTTAATGACTTCCGTCGTTTGGAACAACATGTTTCTAGATATACGAGTACTTATCGGTATTTTAGATACATCAAGGAGGTTTCACTTCTTTATACCTATTATAATTGCTTCGTACTTATTCGTAAAAATGTCCCATACCGGAGCCCTCATGGCAAGTACCAAACAGCCGTTAAAAAGTACATCAGCGAGATGTATAAGGTAACGTGTCCCTTCATTCTAGTGATATGCCCGTCCTGCGTTACCTGATTTTAGTAAACGTCCTCGTTTTTTTAAACGGGGACCTCTTTAAGCTGCTTGTATGTAATTGTAAATAAATAATAAAAGGAGAAATAAACTTCGTTCGCATGGATTTTGTTCTTTACCTACGAAATTCAACACCGTACCTAGGTACCTACACTAAATTTAACTATTATTTTAATCATTGTCTTCAGTAGATAATTATGAACAAACAAGTTTTTTTATTTTCTTTGAATAACAAAGACAATAATGTATTTATTTTTTTATTTTATCAAATTTCTAAATGGAAAGGAATAAAAACGATATAACAAAACGAAATCCTACCCTAAAACTATAAGTACACAAACTAAAATTAAAAAAATTGTATTGCTATAAGTACACAAATTAAAATTAAAAAAATTGAATTGCTAAAATTCATGATGATGGTATAATCTGTTTTCCCCCTTGTCGCACCGGCAGACGTGGTTGGTTTTTGAAAAAATTGGCGGTTTCCACTACTATCATTATGACCAATTTTCGAGTTAATCAAAGCTAGCAGTAATCCTCCCCTATAAACTTCCCCCTTTCCTTCCGTCCACTATTTCCTCCTTACACGAAGTTTCATTTGTTTTTCGTAGAAAAAATCCCTAATTTTTGTCAAGATTATAAATACTTACGCGTTAAGATTCTTTCTTACAATCTTTCATCACTTGACCTAAAGTTTGGAAGACAGTATAATAGAGGCAGAGGCCCTTTGGAGGGCAGTTAAAGAGGGTACGTGTTCGTGTCAAGTTTTCAACTCTATAACCCAAAAAATGAGAATTTTCATGTAAATCAATTTCCTCCTTTTGCTGGGTACTAAACTGCGTACTATGAAAGGATTTAACAAACAAACTGTTTTTGTTATAAAATTATGCAAGTAGATTGATTTATAAATCGGTACGTAAAGAAAAAAAAATCCTACGCTGATTCCAAAACCATTTCGAGCTTTTAGGTTTTTTAGCCTTATTTTTCTATTTTTAGCGCTTAACTTTCATTTGACCTCCAAATGATCTCAAAGGTAAGCAGATTGGGAATACTTTCGGTGCCTCATAATAACATCCTATGATAAAAAATTCAAGTCATATAATGTCAACTATAGGGATGACCATAATAAAGGAAATTGTAATGCAGTCATGCGGAACTTTCGGCCTTTGAATCGATTAAAATCAAACGTTGAAAATCAATTCACACAAAAAATCTAAAACCTGAGTTCTGAATGATCGTTAATCAATATAATGATAGCTTCAATAAAATGCATTCCCTTTAACCACTCATGTGTCCCTCTCCCCGCGAATATAGTTTTGAAAGAAAGCACTCACAGTCGTTCACCTCTAGGTACAGACGCCAGCACATCAAGCTACCCGAAACTGTCAAATTTTCCCATTCAACTTTGAACCTTATGTTTTAGCGATAAAGTTGAAAATCTATTAAGGAAATTTGACAGATTGTAGTAGCTTGATGTGCTGGCGTCTGTACATAGTAGATACCTAGATACTATCCGTCTTCACTCGGCAACAGTACCTTACTAAACTCGCATTTATCTAACGACTAGTATGGACATATTAGGTAATAATATACAAAATTAGTAACTACAATCGATTAACTATAATCGAGTTACTAATTTCATAATCTATCAGTTTATAGTAGTAAATATTTGATTGTCTATCATTCCCACCTCTAAAACTGTCAAGTGTTTCTGTTGTAAAGCAAAAAACATCAAATTTAGAATTTTTATTATTTTGTAATACGTGGCAAAGGTATTGAACTCTTCAGCCTACGTTTGAAGTAGAATTTAGAAAAAATATTTAAAATTGTCAAATAAAATAATAAATTAATTAAATATTTAAAAACATTAATTAATTAATAAATCAATTAAATAAATTCGTGTGGTGCCGGCCGGACTTGAAAGAGTAGCACCACCCCATACATCCCGTGGGTGTCGTAAAAGGCGACTAAGGGTCTAACCGGAGAATGGGCAGCAGCATTCTCTATGCATTCCACCACCATACCATACTGCGATCGCCAACCCGCCTGCCAAGCGTGGCGATTATGGCAAACCCCCTCTTTGGGGGAGGCCTATGTCCAGCAGTGGACGTCTTTCGGCTGATGATGATGATTTAAAATTAATGACTACTTAGAAAACCAAAATATTTAAATTTCCACACAGTTCCTTAAAATAACTAAATCTATAAGTAAAGTAAAAATATAAAAAAAAAAACCTGGTTGTGAATGGAAAAACGATTATCTAAACTACATTTCAGGATTTGAAAGAGAACAAACTATTGTCTTCCAACAGGGGGGGGGGGAGGAGTTGACTTAGGACATCTTATAATGGTGTCTCAAAATTTTATTTAGACTAAATAACGCTAAAGTATATACTTATACCTAATTATTGTCTAGCTATATTACCTACTATCAATTTCCACCACCACTAACCCAATTCTCCCAGCAAAAGTATGAGCTTCGGCAATCATAATCTTCGACAAACGAACGCGCGATAATAAGATCTAAAATAGAGCTGTTACAGCCTTGGAAGTACTTACCTTACCTGGTCTATATTCAAGTACAGTGATTTTTTTTTCAGTGTGGGTTTCACACACTTTACTTGTATTCTTTCAATCACATCCTACTAAGCTTCATTAATAATAGTTGCTCTTCTTGATAAGTTCACGCGATCCCGCATTTGTACTCGCGATCACGACCTTAGCAGAGCTTGCGCAATCTGTTGGGCTGTTTTTGCTTCTATGTGTTTGGGATGTTTGAAGTCTTGGAGAATTACAAAGAGAACAGGTTCTAAAACGATTTCAAAAGATCAAAGGACCTGGGATCGACAAAAACTAAAATCTAATGTAAATGATGGCTTGTGACGCATCGCCCTTGAGCAATTCTCGGCTTCACTCCACGAACATCATAATATCAGAAATGTGTAGTCAGTCAATTGACTAGTGCACCAAACGATTGTGTTTTTTGTAATGTAAGAGCACGATATCAACAGGTTGAATGGCTCTCGAACATTGCCAGTTCTGAGTTGTGTAACTCTTTTATGACGGGATAACTAAAGAAAAGTACGTACAATAACCCGGCCGACAGATAGACGGGGGGATGTCCTTGCGCGCAAGGTCGTGTAGTTCTTTTAGATTTCTTCTAAAAATTTAAATTTTTGACCTTGACTCTTGCTTTCTGAGTGGCCACAACCTTTGTACAGTATCACTAACTTCCACATTCACTCTCCTTTTCACATCTGCGTCATTTTATACCTTCCCTTGTAAAGAAACTCCCCAATTCTTTGCAGTCGGGTAAGAATAAGTAGGATCCCTGAAAAATATCTCTATTAGCAGGTACGTTAAGCTTTGCTTCTGAGAAATTTGTCCTTGCTTTTGAACAACACGAGGATAAATGGTCCATCGCGATAGAAATGCAGGTAATTTTATCATCTGTAAATTGATCTAAGCTACTCGTATTTTACAAAATCTCCCAATCAGAAGTACAAAAAAAAAATTTCTACTTTTCAATCCACGATGGCGGCGGATCGAGTGGAAAAAAAAAACCTTAGCTGTCTGAATGTTCATAGAAAGATGTCACGTACTGACGGACGTGTCACAAATTCAAAATTAGGGTATTCAAAACAGCCGTTAACTATCCAAATATTGCGAACATTTGAGATCTGAGAATAGTATTTAATTTAACCCCTCTCGATGGAATAATAACAATGTCGGACAAAAAGTTTTCTCCTGCCCAAAACCTGATGTCAATTAATTCATTTTCGGAGGGGTTGGCACTGAAAGCGGATGCCATCTAACGTTCGTAACGATCATGCCGATGCCGTAGGTATTATTATTAGCGTTATGTTGTATTCAAAAACTTGTCTTTATCTGATGTTAAAAATAAATTGTGATTTAACTTGTGATTTGAATATCAACAAATTCTTTTGCGGTTTCATGAAAGGGCTATAACACGGCAAATTGACGTAGTGTCAATTTGCTTAACTATTGATATCCCTGACTGTTACCTACCCGAAATGGAGCTAACTATGATGAAATGCAACTTTTTAATTATCATGGTGTCCCAGAAGAAAATCATAAAAAGGTAGAACGCTATTCTCAGGGAGTCAAATACAATATCGATTCACACACGCCCTCTGTAAGTCATATTTTACCAACTCTAATGAAATATGGAACACCATAGCTAAATGTCGTTTGGATGTCACTAGTTCAGACTAGTTCAGGGCATCGAACCATTATGTGATAGAGAATTTCGTTTTAATCGCAAGTCGTGAGAGTTTCCAAATTATTTTTTACATTAACATAGCTTGGTATACTTACGCGTACAGTTGTGCAGGCCGGGCCCCCACTGTCTGTGCTGTTGGCGCTATCAACCTGATACCCTGTTATTGGGACGACCTGTGATACTAAAAATCGGATCCTTTAATACTAGATTATACCATTTCAGTTGTCAGATTGTCAGGCTTACTACTTACTTATATCCGAGAAGTTGGATGTGTATTCGGATCGAACGGTCCAACAATAATAAATGTTTTCGATTTTTAGGTTTGGTTGATTCCGTCATTTCTTTATAATATATTATGTACCTACTTAATTAAATATGAGTGAACCCTTTGATGCAAGGTTTTTATACCGGATAAACTAATTAATAATTAGGTAAGTACTAATTATTGTAATTAGGTCAAGTAATAGTAGATACCATTAAATACATTGCTCCTAAGATATATTTCTGGGTATTAATGTACCTACCTACCTATAAGCAAAGCAAGTATTACGTGACTGTCGTGGATGTTGGAGATTTGGAGGTCAAAGGAACGCCCGCGGCCTAAGCAGCTGGTGCAATCCCGACACAATGGGAACGTCGAGAGTATATTGTAATGTGTATTTTGGACATGAGGGGTTGTCTCCCCAAAACGACGCGACGCCGGTGCACAGCTGCCGTCGACGTTAGAACAGCGTTAGATCCCCTCATCCCCATTGACAACACGCTCTTTAGTAAAGATATATAAGTCCATAGCAATGGACCATAATTTTACTAGGACGCCATAGGCCATAGGCGCCATGTCGACGTCGTCGTCAGCAGCGACGCCTAAGAAAACAATAACCAATAGGTAATTAATTCATTATGTATAAAAAAATTGTACTTACCTACTACTTATAACAAGCATAATGGCTGCCGCCTGCTGATGCTAAAAAAAGGAGTTTCCATAGCTTCTTTTTGTTTTTTTATTTTATTTGGCATGTTCGGTTGCGTTTGAAGGTCGCCGGTCGCCGGTCGCGGTCACGGCCGGCGACGCGGAGAGATTCATAAGTGGTAGTATTAGAAAAAAATTGGCTCATTTTCTTTTGCTACTGAGAGAAGATGTATACTTAATACCTACCTACTTAGTTTAGGAAGAAAAATAAATGATGTATACCTACTATTTTTTTGTATAGGGGTAGGTATTTGTACTAGGTGGACGAGGGAGACTCATGGGCGACGGCGACGACGTCATCGCAAATTCACAATTGCCATGCACGTAAAAATATAGGTAGGTACCTCCTTTGCCAATTGATATTGTAGATTTGGTAGGACCCTCCTACCTACCAGTTTGACGCACAGACACTCTATGGCCACTTGGGCAGTCACCTTTTTCGCCGCTTTGTAACACCGTGCGCATGATTTATTTTCATCCAAATGTTCAAAATGCAATTTTATCCCTTTTTCTTGAGCCGGCAAAAAAAAAATTTAAAAAAATACTTAGGTACCTACTCTATATAGTTATTTACATAAGTACCTAGGGTAATAATTGGAAGTTTATTTATTTTTATTATGTGAAAGGCCGTGATCATTAATTTAATTATCCAGACATTTGTAGGTTAATTGTTAAAGATCAGACAATCATCAAGAATTCACACGATAATGATAGAAGTTCCATATTAAAATGAACTACTCCACGTAACTCCGTTATATAGGCGTCTGTATATGGTACGTCTGTAAGTAAAATAATGATTCATACAATGACGTATATATATGTATGTAGAGGTAGGTATAGCGTCGGTTTAGTGCAAGCGTTCTGGATTGAGCTCGTTGTGTTGTGTTTAGTGGGCTCGTTCTCGTCGCTCGTACGCACGCATGGAGTATGCGACGTCCCACCTAAAAAATCGGTCGATACGTTGTAAATATTTCAAAAATACTTTTCCTTTTAAACACTTATATTTTTCACATATTTTGGTCAAAAGACAGTCCGGGCGTTACTTTGCTTTTATTGGATTACATAATTAAATAAGAGCTGTTGAAGGTTTGTTGATTTGATTCGCGTAGTGGAACATCAGCATCAGTTGGGTTGCGGCCCAGGCCTTCTGATGTTAGTAACTTTGTGCCTTACCCTCGTGTAAGGGCAGGATAAGCTATTTGAAGGGCGTTTTCTCCTTGGAGCTACGTCTCGTCTACTTGTAATTTTAAGGTGAAGCGGGACACGAGGCGGGCGACGCCTGTACCAGACGAAGTAGGCGGTGTCGGGCGACCGCCCTCCGCGGGCCCCGGCCGAGCGCTGTGGAAAACGCATGGGCGCGGGGCGCCGTCACACGGACCCAGTAACAAATATACTTCACGAACCTGTTATCGCTCTTAGTGATTGACCATCAGTTCCATTTTGTCGATATTAGTTATAATCAAATTAATTAGAAATTATTAAATTCAGAAAAAAACGCCCCCTTAAAACTACCCTCATGCGTAATTTCAAGAATGTTTGAAAAGCTAACATGTCGTTGTGAGCGTAAAAGTGTTTAATGTTGTACCTGTTAAATGTTGAAAAACTATTAGAATCCTTATTATCCTTCTAAAATCAAAATATTAATGTCTTCCCGAAACGCAGCAGTACTTTGCTGCATTGTAATGTAACGGCGTGAGCGAATTCAGCGCATAACGGAGCACTGTAACACTGTAGCGCCACAAGATATGAGATTTTCTTTTTATTACTGGTTTGTTGCAATTCGTTCTTCTGACAAACGACAATTTCGGAAAATGTGCATCACGCACGGATTGCAACTTGAATATTGCTTCAGTTTACAGTTGCAAATAAGTCCGCCTATAAGTTGGGCCGTTAGTGCGTCTCAAAATACGTAGTCATAGTGAGGTGCTAAATAGTGCAACAAGATATAATTTTTAATTGAGTAAATACATCGGACTTGAGATGAGATGTAGGTATGTACTTAGAAGGGACGTGTCCCTTATTACTTATTCCGTACAGTGTAATGTGACGTGTCACATTACACTGTTCGGAATAAGTAGGTAATTATAATAAGAAATGGAAGAATCACAAGCTTCGCAGCACTACTGGAAGGGTCTTAAAGTATAAACAGACGATCGAACTTGGTCCGGTCCACCGGACATTATTATTATTAATATCGGTACGGCTGGTTCGGACCGTGCACCACACGAGCGAATATGGTTCGGAGCGCACCATGTTCATGGTTCGGCCCGAACCAAGTTCGATCGTCTGTTTATACTTTTAGGGCGAAAGCGCTAGGGTAGCCCGCAAAACTCCATTTTTTTTTGCAATTTGCACCTCAACCTCAGGTTCTATGTTATTAAAAAAAGTGCGCGTCATCAAGCCACACGAGCGAATATGGTTCGGAGCGCACCATGTTCATGGTTCGGCCCGAACCAAGTTCGATCGTCTGTTTATACTTTTAGGGCGAAAGCGCTAGGGTAGCCCATAAAACTCCATTTTTTTTTTGCAATTTGCACCTCAACCTCAGGTTCTATGTTATTAAAAAAAGTGCGCGTCATCAAGAAGTTAATCGCGGGTTACAGAAATATGGGGTCTATTTCCGCAACCTCTTTTGATATAACGCAAGAACGGTACCTACCCATAGGTAGTCAAGGAATTAAAATGCTTAAAGCAACAATGAAATTAGGGCGAACAATTAGGGTAATAAGGGATAGTGTCGTAAACAGCGCCAGCAAAATATCCTACTAATAATAATATTGAAAATGTGAAAGTTTGTAAAGAGGTTTGGATGTTTGTTTGTTTGTTACTCAATCACGCGTAAACCGTTAAACAGATTTAGATGAAATTTGGTATAGGGATAGTTTAGATCCCGGGAAGGACATAGGATAGTTTTTATCCCGATATTCCAACGGTATCGAAATTTACGCGGGTGAAACCGCAGGGCGCTGCTAGTATTTAAATGTTTGATTGTTCATCGACAAAAAGTATTGGTAGATAGGTATTATTAATTTATTTTACCGCGAAAAAATATCTAGGACGAAAGTAAAATGAATAAATTCTAAGCAACACTGGCCGTTACTTCACTCGATATAACTTTAAGATCGATACTTGCGCTTCACTAAGGTGTGGCGTTCTCTCCCCGCGGGCCCCGGCTCAGCCACGCCCAGCGCGCGCATTCTCAAACAAAATCCGCAGAAAATGTTGTGCGAAGAATCGAGTAGAGTCTGCGTCGTTCGTTTCGTTCAGTCACGCACGTCACATCAGTCAGGCAGCTCAGTTGAGTAGTGATCTCGATAGCCGACGAACCGTACGCACGGCGCACACGTGCCACTCGCGCCCATCCCTTCTCCGCCGCACCGCACTCCCGAGCGATTTCGCCGCTCGCTCGGTGACGCCACCGTCCGTCGCTACTCCGCCGACGCCGCTTGTGCTCGGTGTCGTTCCGTACGGAGCTTTGCTACATCATACTATATTATGTAATACGAAAATAAACAGCTCAAAGCAACCACGTGTGCGCGCCGGCCGGCTTACATATAAATTTCGTAATAATTTTTAACATCAATCCGCTCCCAAACCTCAGTTAATATCAAAGAGTGATAGGTGAAACAAATAAAAAAACATTCCAATCATACAATCAGTATTTCAAAAATCTAAATATTATTATCGTGGCCTAAGTTAATCGAATATAAACAAGTGAAAATGTCTAATTCTGTGGAACAACAATTTAGCGAGCTTAGTTTGTCACAAGAGGACCATGATCAATATGAACCAGAGGATCATCAAGACCAAAGGTTAGTACCAAACGTGCTCAAGACATTTTAATAATAACGTTACAAATAATTTACGTACCCACTGGACCATAGAGCTAGCCTTTTATTTTAATTTACCAAAGAAATTTGACAAAAAGACAATTTCAACATTTTTCTATTGAAAAAAATTGCGCGAGAATAATTCTTGACTAGATTTAATTGAATAAATAGAAAAAAAAAATCCCATGGTACAAATCAGCCAAGTGAAGCGCTAAAAATCCTTCAACATGACTACAACTAAATATTAATATAAGCTACTTAAAGAATAGGTACTTATGCCGTAACGTTTTTTTGTATAATTATCTGTAAATTTTTTACTAGCTAAGTACTTATTAAATTTAATCCTAGATTTAGGGATTAGGAAGCCGGATTTTTAAGTTTCAACTTTGAGACCGATCCACATGTACCTTTCCATGTGTTTTTTTTTTGTTGTAGTTATTATTATTCTATGTAAAAATAACACAAATAAAGAAATTAAGCACGCACCTATGTCAGTAATTTCCATGAGGTTACAGCGCCACCTACCTATCTTACTGGTTTATCTCCTTTAAATCTCTTAGTAAATTAATATTATATCAACGTGAGGTATGAGCGTGAGCATCCACTGAATAAATAGCCACGACATTCTGGACGATAAGAAGAATCAATTTCCTACATTGTTGTAAATGCTTCAGGACGGCTTTGTTGTTCAACAATTCTGCCGGATCGTAATCCCAACCCAGAACAAGTGTGTAGCAACCCTTAGGGTACCTACATAGTTTTATAGCATACTCAAATGTCACAGGTACTTTTGCTGCAGAAAGGACCTCAAAATAAAATAATGCTAATTGCGTACTTACCTACATTAGGAGTAGTCATTTTCATTGTCATGTGATTCACTTTGAAACTGAATACAAAATTAAAACAATATGCCCCCTCACCCATCTACGAATTAAAGGCCACAAACTACGAGGAGAGAATGTTTATGGCACCTAATATAAATTATCTCCAATTTAAAACGTAAAGTCTGGTAAAGGTAAGTACTGGACTATCAAAACAATACACACTTGAACGTGTGAACAGGAGTCCACATTTACATAAGTCAAAAAACGCACCTACCGTACAGACTCTCGGATAATTAGAGTAATAATATATTTTATGCTTAATATTCTAAACGCTTTCAAACCAGGGCGCCGCCCGCCGGAGCCGCGGGGTGCAAGCTGTGGGGGTCTAGGGCGCTGGGCCACCGGCTACCTTATTGTGTAAAAGACTGCAAATATGTGCTACAATAGTGAAATTTCACTCGTCCTCCCTAAGTTTTTTGTTACTAAACGGACAGAACTGGGTGGTTTAAAATTAGCACAATGTGCGCTTACCTATTTATCATGCGATTAGACTGCAAAAACACTCCCCCAGCGATGCCCTAAGCCTAGGTTCGTATTCCACAGGGGGTAACCTTAGCGTGCAGTCGCTTAGTCTATTAGATATTAGAGTTTACTTAAGGCAACAACAGGACAGTCCGGTTAACGTCAGTCACGAGTTCACGACCTCTCAAGGTCAACTACGAGATGCCATTTCCTAAAAAAAAAGACCTAAAACACTGTTGCAAGTTTGAGGGACACACCGGGACCGAGAGCGCTCTCATCTTACATTGTTGCACTCCGCAAGTACACTCACATAGTACTCTATATGAGTGTAGAGTCGGCGGAACACAATCGCCACTTGGATAAGTACAACCTCAGTATAACAGTATAACCTCCACCACGATGGAGGCGGCGGATAAGGAGAAAGGGGGGACCAAGACCTAACCCGCAGCAGACGCACTGTGAAAAGGGGTGAAATCGAGGCTACATGTAGCTGAGATAAGAACGAGGTGGTTGATCAGTATTAATCTATCTTGGGCATATTCTTTCAGTGGGTGTAGTCGGGCTGTGCATGATTCGATTGATTGAATGATGATTGATTCATGATTCGATGCTAAGAGGAATGTGTATGCGTTACGCGAATGGATTGAATAAGAAATGTTAGGGAAATGTTGAAGGTGGCGCCGGTGACCGATCAGTTGTATGGAAATCGGTTGCCACAGTATGGGGCATATGAGGGCATGTGATGCGGGAGGAATGGAACACGTCGTGGGCAAGTCTTGAGTATGAATGTGGATGGAGAGTAGAGGAAGACCAAAGAAACGATGGATGGTTTGCGCACTTGCGCGTAAGGGTTATAGTTTATCCTAGTTTTACAAAACCTTGTACAACTAACTTTTCCTGAACAGTGTGCCAACTCGGTCCGAAATGGTAGGCATGGCCTTGCTAGCGCTCGCAGCACAGGTTGTCCTTATTATTATTTATTAAAACTGCCCGTGCAACTTTTTTGTGCCTGTGTGTACATATATTTTCGTCGGTTTATATCTATAATATAAGTAAATAAAACAAAGTCGGGGTCGGCAGGACCGAATTTTATTATCTTTGATTTGTTGGATTTGTCTGACATTTGAAACATGGGACTATATTCACGAGAAAAAAAAGTAAGATAATTCATTTTCATATAACATTTATCCCCTTACTAATAAACGTATTATATCAGATATACACACAAATACACACCAATTTCTCTCTTTCAGTAGTCAGTACAAAGTAGCGGCACGTAAGTTGGCAAGAGTTTTGTAGTGGGGGAAGTTTGCGCACGCACAATTTCATACATTTTTATATGCGCGAACTTCCCCCACTACCAAAATCTCTTGCCAAGTTACGTGCCGGTAACTTATAATTTGACTTTCGAAAGTAACGTAAACTTATCTTTAACTCAACTTTGCGCTGTGTAACTATACAGACGTTATACGTTTTTTAGTAAGGGGGTATTTACAAAAATTAAAAAGTAAAGTAAAAGTATTTACGCTATACAACGTATTAGTAAGGGGGTTAGGCGGTACGAAGTTTGCCGGTCAGCTAATTATTACATATTATTATATTCCAGCATATTAAATGAATCATGGTCAAATTAATGTACCAACGGTTTGGTATTCAAAATTTTCATATATTATTCCTCTTCTTAAAACAAGGTTAAGGCTCCCGCAGACAGGCGCGACGCAACAGCGCGACGCGACTCCAATGTCCATGAGTTTTAATCGTTTTTCGTTTTTACTCGTCGCGTAGCGCTGTTTTGTCGCGCCTCTAGTAGAACAATTTCTATGAAAACGTCACGGACAACAGTCAGAATCGCACCGCGCCTACCTGCGGAAGGAGCCTTTAGTCGAATCTTTATCCTTTATTTTTTAATATACAGACCAAAAACTAGGTACTAAATGGACGCCAATGATAATCGTTAACTCGTAGCTAAGTTCGGGGCGGGGGGGGGGCACAAATGATCGTCGCGCTAAAAGGACGTTACCTGCATAATAAAGGTTGTTTTTATCAATAAAGCAAATATTAAAGAGAGGCGGGCGGCGACATAGTAATAAAACACATCCGCGACACTTCACAAGCGAAGTTTACAGAGTATTTTCTGCATTCTGTACGCTCATACATATACACGCGCTTTTGCTACACGTTCATCTTGTACGTACGCGCGTAGACAGACTTGCACGCGCTTATTACCTCAAATCGAATGGTTAAAATCATTGTTACTGACAGATCTACTAGTTAGTGCAAGCACGAACCGAAATGTAGCGCGCTTGTAAGAGTTTCTGCATAACAGGACTATCAAGCACAAAACGTGTAGGTCAGTAACCGCCCGTAATAACCTACTACTACTACACCGGAGCACCGTCCTGTCCGCACAGTGAGTGTGTGTGTATGTGTGTGGGTAATCATTAATATTGGTGTCGGCTATAAAGTTGGTTTTTTAAACCCAGATACCAATTTGACAGGTGTAATGTCAAACTTCTATAGTAAAAGAACGCAAACACAAAATACTTAAATGTCAGATTAGTATCTGGGATTAAAAAACGAACTATAAGATATATAATTACTAGCTGACCCGGCAAACGTTGTTTTGCCATATAAATTATTTCTAGCTGCCTGGGCTACTACGTTCGCGTGGTGTCGTCCTACCCCTTACCCTACCCTACTCCTACCCTACTTCTACTCGACTCCTACCCTACTCCTAACCTACTCTTACCCTCTACACTACTCCTACCCTACTCATATACAGTGTAAACTCTATGTAACGTCACTCGATTTAACGACAAACTCCCTAAAGCGTCGAAATCACTCGTCTTTGGTTGGTTTAGCTTGTTTTAAATACAATGATACACTCCATATAGCATTACACCCACTCTTAATAACGACAACAATTAAGTAATAATAAAAAGTACCTTTTAAGTTGCCAAAATCAGTGAAAACCGCGCAGCTGTGTACGTTCTTTTGTCGCTTTATTATCCTAGCCCGTAATAAAATCAACTGTCGGCATCATGCAAACCAAACTTTCTAAGAAATTCGTTCTTTTCTTTACAAATTGGGATTGCACGTGTAGACTGTTGTTGACCATGACTAATAAGTAGGAGTACCTACTTCCTTTTTCACCAAGATGCCTCAATATCGCAAGATGCGAATAAAATAAGTAAAAAAATACAACAAAATTAGGTACAAAAGACGTCAGACAAAAATAACAGAATATACGCAATACCATTCAAATAAGATTATTTTTTTATGTACATAACTACTAGCTTGAAATAAACTTTTTCTTTTCATAATTCTGATTTTTCTTCTTTCCATTTAACGACAACTCTCTATAACGCCATAAAATGTACAGTCCCTTTAGTGTCGCTATATGGAGTTTACACTGTATGTATAAGTAAAAAAAAAGTAGTATCCTATATCCGTCTCCCTGGTCCTAAGCTACCTTCCCACCAATTTTCAGCCAAATCGGTTCGGTGTAACTAACACGACTTTCTATACAGATAACCCTTTGCAGAAACCCTTTGAACGGGTAACCGAAACGGTGTCCCTGGGGCCCAAGTCTGCTATTTTTATAAATTCGTCATTCCAACACGATCCCACCACCATTCCATTGTCATTTTGCTAAAAGTTCGTAAACTGCTAAATTCATAATGGTTGATCATTGGTCGGTCAATGGCACAGAACATATACGATACTCGTAACGATTTAAAAGCAATGACTGCACAATGACGTTCTAATGGTAGGTCACTTATCAAAGGAACTGTCAAAATTTTAGCAGATTACCGCCTAAGTCAGTAATTAATTTTTAATTATCTACGAGATTACCATTCTATGCCATTTCTTTCAATGGAGTGTCTGTGGTTGACCATTGGAAAGTCATAATGACGCCATTATATTAGTAGATTACAAAACTTGTCAAAATCAACAATTATGAAATCAATGATAGACCATTCTGACACTATTGTAATAGCAGACTTGAGGCCGCCCAATTCTGTAAAATAACCAACTTGTCAATAGTGTGTCGGTAGTGTGTCAGTAGTGTCTCAATAGAATAGTCATTGACATTTGGTATTCTACAAATTATTTATGGTCATTGACTTGCCACTGTAGTGCCATTGAAACGCCATAGTAAGACTATTGTAATAATTGGTAGCCTGGTCCACTATAATGTATCAATGGCATCGTGATGACCAAAGTTACGGTAGTCTGTAAATATTTTAAGTGTATTTGACAGTTGTGTCTATCGTGTTTGAATAGTGTTTTGGCCATCGAACCGTCATTGTGAAGCCATCGAACAACGACACCTCTTTTCCCTATTGCTTTGGTTCAATTTTTTGTTTTTTTAATTTAAAATAAAGTGTCCGTGTGTGTGTGCGTCTTACGTAGTGAAATTAGTAAAGTGGACGTAGTTTTTCGCCACAATTAGGCCTGAGGAGGTTCTTAGTTCGTCCGAATCTTTTTTATTTTTATATTTATTATGTTCCCCTATTACTCGAAGACGGCTAGACCGATTTCAAAAAATTTTTTTTTTGTTTGAAAAGATATACTTTCCCAGGTGGTCCCATAGTTATCAAGTCAGGATCTGATGATGGGATCCTGGAGAAATCGAAGGAACTCTTCAAATATTATAGGCACACCTATAGCGATTTGGGTATTTTTTTATAGTACCTAACTCGTTCATTTTCTCGGAAAGCACCATTGAAGTGGAACTGATGATGAAGACCATAGATGACCACCGGAACTACTCAATAATAAGTATTTCACGGGTTGCGATTCGATTAATATAATATGGTTGCTAAGCAATTTATGCTCGTCACAATGCGAATGGTGAAATGGAGCTGATGGTGAAATACCAGGAGAACTCCTCAACAATTAACGTCCCTGCATCGGGAAAAGCAATAGTTTGTAGAAGGCGATGAGCAAGTTGACATTAGGCTATTGTAACTTAGATAAATTATAAACAGCTAAAAAGCGAGAAATAAAAACTTTTTATCAAAAAAAACGGACTTCCAAAAAAAACACTACAAAGTGAAAAATAACATCAATTAATTTCGGAAGTTGGTGGCAAAAAACTAAAATACATATAGATCCAAAGATACCGACTTCCGAACTTAAAGTTATTTTTCACTTTGTAGTGTTTTTTTTTTTTTGGAAGTCGCTTTTATTTTTGTTAAAAGGTTTTTATAACGTTCAATTAACACCAAAATAATTTCAGTAGGTATTGATTTTTTTTATTTTTTTTTAAATACCTACCTAAAAAAATCAATATTTATATAATAACCACTTACCCTATCGTCTTTGTTTTAGATGATAATCAAGGAATTTATATGATAATATTTTGGAAAATAAAATTTAAAACCAATGAAAACAGCCGCTGCAAGTTTTTTGACAGTTGTGTGTTTTCTTTTTCAGAAAGGCAAAGACTTAAAATTGTCGTGATAAAAATCTTATTTTTTAACAATAAACGCATGTTTTTAGTGAAATTGATGTTTTTGATAATAAAACGTTTTTATATTAATAAGAAAAACCCTTAATATAAAGATTTCATTAATAAAAGTACGATTTCAAAAAGTGGTCGCATGGTAGATATTGGTTAGCAACACTGAAAACTCTATTGTACTGCCACACTATCGACATACTATCGACACACTACTGAGACACCACTGAAACGCCATTGAAGTTTTTGCAGAATGCCAAATTTGCAACAGTGGCAAAATAATGTCTGTAGTGTGTCGATAGAGTGTCAGTGGCGTGTTGCTTAACTTAAAGTTACAGAATTGGGCCCCTGGTTGTGTGTGTTACGCAATTAGGCTGCTGCTAATCTTTTTTGCCATGATAGAAGCTATAATAACACATGAAGAGCATAATGCAACTTTTGCCAGTAGAAGCGCGGTTTAAAAAAAGCCAAACATGTTGCCCAAAGATGCGAACAATAATAATAATATATAATATCATATCGTCAAAAATACATAACAACTTTTACTACGGTCTTCTTTTTCTTCGCCGTGTAGGCACGACAGTGAAAAAGATTTGTTGGCCCAAAACCTCGTCACTTACACGGCATGAGCATTATCACGGCGGCGGTGGCAGCGCTGAGGCTATGGCAGTATTTTTTGGGGCACAAGAGAGCAGGATACATGGTTTGCTCCACACCGTGCTGCCGTACCGATGAGGTAGCCACACTTGGTGCATGAGGTTTTAACATCTTCCCACTCGGGTCGGAGGCGGTTCAGGGACTTCCAAGTTGGCCGGGACAGGTTGCACCTTGCGGGAAGATGCTCGCTTAGTGGTACGCATTGAGCACGTGGAGGGTGACTTTTACTAAGGTCGGTGAAGAAAAACACCGGCATTTCGTATTTTTGGCTCTGGGGAACCGAACATTCTAAAGGCGGATACATTGCGAGGCATGCGCAGCGCACGGCCGCGGCGCTCATGTGGAAGCACTCGCCTCACCACGAATATGAACGTCCACACATGAATCATGCGATGAGCGCCGTGCGCTGCGCATGCCTCGCAATGTCTGTATCCGCCTTAAGAGTAAACTAAACGCGAGCTCGAAGTTCACTGGTGGTCATGGCTAAAAAACACGCTGTCTCACCTGGCTTCGTGTCCAACAGAGCTAGTATCAGTGATGAGCAGTTAGATCCTAGTCTACACGAACAACGTCTAGTTCTCAAGCACAGAAACACCGTTCCGAACTGATAGGCGCGTAAAATAATTCGAAAAGTGCTTCGGAAAATCGATTTTTATGAAAAAACCACTGCATAAATCAATTACAAAAAATGTCTATTGAACTCTTAGATAAACGGAGCTTTGTCGGTACTGACTTTTACGGTTATTGTTCTTTTATTTATTATTTACACCCAAAGTTACGTTAAAAAATAGCAAGAAAAACGATTTTGTTGGATCATAACTTTTTAATGGCTTTTTATTTTACTATTCTGTTTACGTACAGACAAAAATAATACTAAGTCAAAACGATATCACGTTTAACTTTGGATGCATAGTGTCAAACATAGTAATACTCTCCCGAAATTTGTTTGGAAAAAATATCGACTAGTGGCACCTTAAGACATGATGTGACATCCCCAACCCGCACTGGGTCCTCGTGGTTGATTATAGCCCGCTACCTCCCACGTATGGCCTGTGTCTCGGCTGTGGGCACGTAATAGACCGATCAGCTATCCTAAAAATAAAATAAATTTATATTTTTTTCTAAGGCTTGTTTTTTCAACACTACGTGATTTTTGTAAAGAGGGTTTTCTAAAGCTTATCGTTTAAATAAAAATAAATGTGATTTTTTTTCAACAATGCTTCAGTATAAGTTTAATAAAAAAGAGAGGATTTTCTAAGGCTTGACTATAAATAAATGTTGAAGAAAAATATATGTATAATTATACATATTTTCTTTTTTAACAATCCTTCGTAAAAGTTCTGAAAGAGGGGGTTTTCTAAGGCTTGACTATAAATAAATATTGAAGAAAGTCATATATTTTGTGTGCTTGTTTTTCAACAATGCTTTACAAAAGTTTTGAAAGAAGGGATTTTTTAAGGCTTTACGATAAATATTAAAGGGAGAGGATTTTCTAAGGTTTGTTGTTTTTTTTTTGAATAAATACAAATAAGGATTTGTTTTGCGGTTACGTACGGTCAATCGCACGTCTATTGTAACATTAACTACAAAAAGAGCCCATACCGCTACTGGCTTGAGATTGATTTAAACGTCCGACGCGACACGCGTTCGATTCACACTAGAAAGCTAATACAGCTAATGGCTTTCTTCATACAGTACCAAGGATCTTTGTTTGTGAAGTTAGCTGCTGGACGGATTTTCTCAATTAATATGAACTTCGCGATTTTTGGGATATCCTTTCTCCAAAGTCATTAAAACACAAAACATTGCAGGCAACTTCTCAGACACAAAAAAAATCCGTGACGGCCACCTTACAATAATGCGCATGCTGATGACTAGAAATGTAACCAATGTTGAAAACAAAACAAGGATACCAGATGGGTAGCTAGCTAGCTGTCTTTGGTTCTACTTAACCTTATCGATAAAGTACGATATACACACAAACTGCTGTCTACACTGTTTTAAACTTAGGTTTGAAACCACCGTTTCAAACCGTGTATATCGTGCTTAAACTGTCGATAACGAAATCTTTTTAACATGCAGTTCTCTCGCTAAGTGGCTCATTATTAGCCATCCCTAATTCCCTACGTTATGTTGGATTTTGTTTTGGTGAAGTTTAAGGTAAGGGCAAAGAACAAAAGTTCATTCGTGTTACGAGATGCACGTTAAACTTTTAGCTATATTTGATGCACAATGAAGTGCTACAGACTGAGGTATCAAGTCTAATACCAAACCAAGACGTCGGAATGCCAAAAATAACTTCCCGTGCCGTAACCGTCAAGGAAAAGGACCATTGTTGACCACTCCGGAGCAGAGCATAATTTTGTGCGATACGATCGCTTAAAAGATAGTTTTCTTCAGCCAGCTTAAAATAAATATGAGCATCACGGCGCAGTTGTTGCGGCTGACGTTGCACCTGTCGGCAGGTGGTTCAGCCCTGTCCAGCGCACGTGCCTTTGCCGCGCTCTTCAGATTACCTTCCAACTGTTCGTTTTTTTTTTTTTTTGCTAAATTGATATTCAAATAAATTATTACTGCACAAGGAGTTTCAAAGTTATAAAAAATACCGGGAAGTAAGTGTCGGACCACGCAAAATGGAGGTTCCGTAGTCGGGATGAATATTTACGCATGCACAGCAGTGGATCCCAAATAGAAGCCACTATGCGGCAAGCCCGTCGTTGCAGAGAGGCCAGAACTGCCCATATTTCGATGGAGTCGAAGGCTTTCTCGTAGTCCACAAAGTGCTCCATCGACCAATTGAAATTTGACCAATTGGTCTATGGGGAAGATTACGTGTTTCCATCGTCCAAATACCAACTGGGCTATGGAGAACCCTGGACGTAAATCAAAACTATGTTCCATTGTAACACCCTGAGTTCACACCACATTCCTATACTTTTGGTTCAAAGAAGCTTTTGTTATAATTTTTGGTTCACATCAATCTGAATTCACAAATATTGTAAATAAATAAATACAATAAATATAAAAATACTTATAAAATAAATAACTTTAATAAATATAACTTTTTATAAAATCTGAAAAAAATAAAATGTATTTTTATAAAATGTCCATGATTTTTTTTCGGATATAATAAATATTAATTTTTTTCAAGACAATAAGCCGGTTTATGAGCAGGCCAGTCATTTTATTACATAATTTACAGACATTTTGTCCCATCTGCATATTTTTCACTGTACATACAATGCTTACTTATGTAATTTGAATTTTTAAACCATCGATCTATATGAACGTTGTTCTAGAAGTAATTAATTAGGCTTGTGTAGTTGATCATGTACTATAGTACATTTTGTACTATTACCAATACTGTACTATTTTCAGCGCCAGTTTAGATTTTAGTATATCTAGTAGGTATGTACTTTCTTTGTTTTAGGTACAAGACATGTGATTTACTTTTAAAAGTTTGCCAATTCCGATAGCTAATACTTAAGGACTTTTTCTATATCTTGCCAAATGACAGATGTCTCCGGGATAAGGGTATTGCGGAGACTGTTGTCGCCAATTCCGTCAATGAGATAGACGTTTACGATTTGTATTGCAATCTTTGTACAAATGAATTGTTATGTCGTGTTTATTCGATAAATGATTATTAAACGGTTTCAAAAATTCTGTATGATATATATTTTTTAATATGGACAAGGCTTTTCTATACTCTTAAACTGAGCAGCGGAACATTTCTCAATTCTCCATAGCCCAGTTGGTATTTGGACGATGGAAACATGTTATTTTCCCCATAGACCAATTGGTCAAATTTCAATTGGTCCATGGAGCACCGACGGTCGAGAACGAGATGGCAGGATGAGCTGGATTGGCCCGCAATCGCAGTAGACCGTGAAAAAAGGAAGGATGGAAGGAAGGCTTTTGCCCTGGACAACACATTATTATTATTAGCCTGAGATGGCCCACTGCTGCAGGGCAAAGGCCTCTCTACTCTCTTTCCACTTCTCTCTCTGTTCAAAGCTTCTAAGCACCAGTTCTTCTTGTCCAGCTCATCCCGCCATCTCCGATGTCACGTTTGCCATTAAGGGACAACACATGCTCATAATAAAATAATAATAGTATTTATTTAATAAACAGAAAAGTAAAAAGAAAAAAAAAACTTTGCAACTTTCCATCTGGAATTTCTCAGTAGCAGCCTGGAGTCTGGATTTGTGTCCGATGGCGAAATTTGAGTTAACTAAATCTATACCCAACCCTTCGAAGAATATACGCATGATGTTATGTTTGTTAGTATTTCTCGAAAACTATAATAAACAAGTTGTTTCTGTGGGATTGCATCCGAAAATATCCCATATCGCAAAAACCTGTTGCCTTTCGAAGCGAAGTCGTTCTGTTTCGAGAATTTAAGGTAATGAAGTTAAGAACTTAATACCACAGGCGGTGGCGTTAGTTCGAGCAAGTTATTTCCTACCAGCTGAAAATCATAACTACTGCATAGTAATCTACCTACATAATAATACCGGAGCGCCAGCTGGAGACAGCCACGACGAATTTATAGGTAAGGGTTCCGTTTTTGCAACTTGGCAACGGAACCTTAAAAACGTTTACTAATGTTGATGCAGAAAAAATCCAGCAGTAATCTTTTAAAGCTGGCCATCATGGTAAAAAATAAACTTTTTCTTCTTTAAATAAACTTTTTTTCTTCTTAGCTGTAGCACCTATTCAAAGATATCCAGGTACCTATCCATTTGTTCTATAATACCGAACTGGAAGTGGTGCAGGGCTGGTGTTTTGGGAGGACTGGACTGATGAGATATGGGATATTTTCAGTTACAGCCGCAAAAATAATTTATTCATAGTTTTGGAATTTACCTTTAACCTTTTGACCGCCAGAGTCATGTATAGATGACAAACCAAAATGTGACCAGCACGAATACGGTCACGATCCCATGACAGACTTTTATACGTAAAAACAAACAAACAATAACAACATTGTTTTTTTATTTCCTTTGCTAATCATGCTCCTTGACTCGTCCTAATTTGTATTAGTTGAACTTCTTTCTTTATATTCAACGTCATCATCTGTCATCATGTCATGACACGTAGTGATGTAGGTAGCAATACGTTTTATTGAATTTCTTTAAATTTTTCTACAATAAATAAATAAAACTTTTGATATTGAAGTTTTATGATTCAGAAATCATGAAAATTTTTAAATACTTACTGAACTATCTGCTCATCAAATGTCGGTGTCAGTTGATTGAATGATTGATTGAATGACTGTACTGCCCAATCTCCATCACACTGTCATATTGTCTGTGGCTGGACCACAGTCATCTAATCATGACAATCCCATGACGTCACATGTGGTAAATTTTCAAATAGGGCTGTTCCTTTACTATTAATAGTAGTTTGTTTTCATTACTTTAATATTCTGAACTCTCATATTAAAATATTCGTTTATCATGTCAATACATTTTGTGAGATCAGTATATCAGGCTATAGTCATCGGAACATATTATACATAGTGTAACGATATTTTTGTTTGTTTCAAATAAATTAATACAAATAATTCGTTTGAAATAAAACTACAAAGTAGAGATTCAGATTTTGTAATTAAAATAAAAGAATAAAATTCATGTAAACAATTTGGAACAGCCCTGAGCTCGGCTGGCGTGTCATAAAATAAACTCTGATCCGATCGAGGTTTATTTGAACTAAGTTTCATTTTGTTCCCAATGATAATTCGTGCATTAGTATTATGGTGATAATGATAATTATATCGTCGTTATCGTTTCAGCCGATAGACGTCCACTGCTGGACATAGGCCTCCCCCAATTTTGGGGGGGGGTTTGGGGGATATTTATATACATTAATAGTAAGTACATTATGATACATGTGTGCTATGATCAATGCACGCGCGTTTCATTTCAACACACTTGCGAGGAACAAAACAGACTTATTAACTTGTATGGAAAATGGCGCGCTGGTTTTGTGTTCCGCGCACCGCGCTAGCCAGCACTAGCGATGCGCGCGCAGATATAAATAAAAGCACTGACAAAACCGCTAAACAGCCTATAGAAAAAATATAATAAACACAATAATTTAGACTGATCGTAGTGTTATCGTATGTCAAATTGTAGTTTAGTTAGTATGGAATAAGAAAGTACTATTGGCATAGAGAAATATACATTAGTTCAGTGAGAATCCGCAACAATAGAACGCCAATCAGGGTCTTGGTTTGGTCGCGTTTGGTTTCGGAAGGGACCACGGACAATTTAAGGTGAATGCGCAGTGGTAGACCGCGAAATTCAAATTTTCTCTAGTACTACTATACAGACTACTACTGCTAGACTACTACTACTACTAGACTACTACTGCTAGACTACTACTACTACAATAGAGACTTCATGCCAAAAGGAATCCGCAGGCCACCCGCGGATTTCTTTTGGCATGAAGTCTCTTTGATGAGATTAAAAAAAGCGCGCATCACCGACTAGTAAATACATCTGTGGCGCTAGTGCACTAACATAAACTGACATAAAGTAAAAAGCACGCGTTTTTAATTATGGACCTTAAAGCGGGTGGGTTATTAAGAGCCACTTTACGAGCAAGTGTTGAAAAAAATTTTTATACCTACATATAAATAACTCGTCGTAACTCGACTCCTCACTTGATGTCAAGTTTTTACAATGTAAATAGATATTTACCTGTTTGAGTTTATCGATAGTTGTCACATTTATTGCATTATCAAATAAGTAATAATATTCAAATCAAGCTTCCCATATTTACAAGTTTTTCAACATATTATTGTTGAAACAATATCAGTGAGAATATTTATTAAATGGTAACATTTTTCGTTCGTTCACTTGTTCAAACCATTAAAATAAAATACCTATTATTATTATTAATAAATATCGGTTGCGCACCTCTAGTGCAGAGGCAAGCAAAAAGCCGTTCCAGCTACGCCACTGTCATCATAAGGTGACAAGAAAGCACGTCATGATGAACATAGTGCTGTGATGGTATTCACTTGGTTTTATCGATTGTTTTGAAATTGTGGATTTAACGCCGAAACTGTGACACATATATCATTATCATTTCTGTCATAAAGGACAAAGCGGGATGAAATAAAACTCTTGTATTATAATATGTCCGGTATAGCTTTTTAAAAACATACTTTTTGTTAAAAATAAATAGTTAGTGCTTCATCGATATAATTTCGAACTCACTACTATTTTGTAGGTATTGAAGGATGAATTCATAGCTTGGCAATGAGGGCAAGATTTTGCTTTTTTGACGTGGTGGTCAAAAGATTAAAAAAATTTAGCAACACTGCATGCTTAAATATTTATCCTGACAACGGAACCCTTTATTATGCGTGGTCCGACACGCACTTGGATCTTTATTAAAAACTTTGACGATTAGTCGTTTTCATATAACACGATAACGGCAATGACTACCTATATCGGCGGACAGGCCATGTCATAAACGCTATCACAGCGTCACCGATATCATATTACATTATCGCAGGATGCGACAACGTTCGGCGCCGCGGTGCCTGTCCGCGGCGCCGAACGGTGCTGTGGGTAACATACTGATCCAACTATGACTTAGGATAATGAAACCTTCGGGTCTTCAAATGAGCCTTTTATACCGGTGACAGAGCGCAGAGGTGGCCCAGTGGTTTGGTTACGGCCCCGATTTACAAGTTTGTAGGTCGTGTGTTCGAAGTTTCGAACCCAGTCAGGCGCTACTCTGTGTAATGTTTTACACATTATCACCGTTGCTGTCAAAAACGGTGAAGGAAGACATCGTGAGGATGTGATGATGTCTTAAGGGTTTACTATAATCCATACTAATATTATAAATTCGAAAGCAACTGTCTGTCTGTTACCTTTTCAAGCCTAAACCACTGAACGGATTTCGATAAAATTTGGCAGAGAGACAGATTGTATCCCGGGGATAGACATAGGATAGTTTTTATCCCGATATACCCACGGGATCGACACTTATGCGTATGAAACCGCGGGGCGCAGCTAGTAATGTCATAAATTATAAACATCTAATACGAAAAATTTCCAAAAATAAAAATGTCCAATATGAAAAATGGTCCAGTACCTTACCTACGAAAAATGAATTGAGCAAGTAAAGTTTTTCAAAGGTGAGCATATCTGATTTTAATATAATATTTTGGGCTACAAGTAAGGTATGTTGTGTAGGTATAATACAATAAAGGCTGATTTTTCCAACACCAGATAATTTTAACCGAGAAATAATTTTTTTTTTACGGTTTTGCCATACAGAATCTGTCAGAGGTCAATTTTATTTCACGAATAGAAATTATCTATCGATATTAAAATCAGCCATAAGTCATTTTAAAAAACAGAAACATTTATTGGTTGGTTATTATGCTTATAATTATAAACATTAGAGAGCAACGGATAGGGTTACATAAGGATACCTGAAAGTCTGCAACTAAGAATGCTAGCTTAATGAAATAAATTGTGTTTTGTCTAATAGATAATTAAATGTTCCATAAATGAAAGTAATAAAACTTCTTAGTTACTGTAAGGTTATGCTATCAAAAATTACCTACAAAATAAATAAATGGTACTTTTGTAATGGAACGAGTTTCCTGCATTTTTGTTTGTATTCTGTCATATAAAAAGCGTTTCTGATGTTCAATATTATCATTATTGAAGCTGTTATAATGTCGCTTACAGCTGAAGAATGCACCAGAATTCTCACAATGCTGGAAATCGGCTGGAGTCAGCGTAGTACAGCCAGGACAGTTAAGAAAGACAGGCTCCACAGTCCATTCTACCATACCTAAAAACATAAAATGAATCCGGGTCCCACGATTACGCGGATTCATTTCATGTTTTCAGGTATATTTTTATTATGGTATCTGTCAAAAGAATACAAATATGTACGGAACCTCTCTGTGAACAATAAAATTCTGACTCGTTACTGACAATGGTTCCCTAAATATTTAATTTCTTAGAAATGATTTTGGACGATATTATTTATGATTTGAGCATTTTTATTTTTGGACATTATTATAGTAATCCAAAAGGTAAAGACCAAAAATTCGAAGACATGTGATATCTACCAACCCGCACTCGGCCGACGTGGTGGTTAGTGGCACACTCCCTCTCACCGAGAGGCCTGTTTCCCAACAGTGGGATCGTTATAGGCTGATTATGCTATACCGGTGACAACGCGCCTACTGATTCATAGACATTTAGCTGAAATTCGTCTTCGGCTGGACATCAATGCTCGATTGATTCATTGGTCTTTTTCCAGTTGCTGGGAATCAATATCGGAGCCGGAGTCGGAATCGAAATAATTATAATTAACAAGGCATGCCATAAATATGACAAGCCTTTTTAATGTTAATTTAGGTGGTACTCTCTGTAGTATAGGCAATTAAATACCCGCTGATATTCGAAGGAGGCCGTTGTACGCCAGGTGTTTTATTCCCATTGTTAATACAGCTCGCGCATCGCGTCGTAGTAAATAATGAAGCCGCTGAAAAATGTTAAACCATCTGGCAAAAACTGTTGTAAATTGTTTTCATTAATATAATATATTATACAATAATCACATTGTTATGGTTATTAATATGTCAACTTTTCTCAAATTGGATGTCGAAAAAACACACATATCAAAAAAATCATCACCTACGGGGATGAAATTGGGATATCAGCTGATATGCTTAGGTACCTAATAAATCTACATAATTTCAGGAAAATTTGAAACACCTAACCACTGACGTTTCCAATTAATTGACATGGTCGTACCTGTAACCTGTTCGTAGTGCCTACCTTTGAAGTAAGCTGAATTATTTTTTAAACGGGTCGTATCACATCTAAAATGAAGAGAAGCCTATCTGCGACTAATACATAATATATGTTTTTTAAATATTTTACTGTTTTCTCGGAACACTGGATGGAGGAATATTTTTACAGAGATCACACACGCATTGTTATTATTTCCTAAATTCTTTTTTTAATAAATAAATATGCATTACAATGGTCATACATGTCTTGGGTTCGTTGCTGTAGTGTTGTGACCTTTATATGCCGTTCTATGACCGAATAAAATCGCTGTTCTGAAAATTACTAAAAACTTAAAAAAATAAAATTAATCAAGAGCTGTAATTACTGTTTAAATGTTTAAACACATAAAAACAAAATCCGATTACATATATTTATTTACTAGCAGCGCCCCGCGGTTACACCCGCGTAAGTAAGGGATAAAATGTATCCTATGTGTTAATCCAGGAAATTGGTATATCTATGTGCCAATTTTCATCCAAATCTGTTCAACGGTTTACGCGTGAGTATCAAACATCCAAACATCTTCACAAACTTTCACATTTTTAATATTGTAGGAGTTACCCGATCCAACCACACTATTGTTAATTTTATTCCAGACTAGCGCGAGCGTCCCCTGCGCGTGCCACTGGTGCATAATATACAATGACAAATAAGGCTTTCATCCCGGAGTCTCGGTCTCGAAAATTTCGAGTCTCGATGATTTTTTGATATTTTCGCGTCACGGGAATAACGAGACTTTTAAGACTTGAGACGTGGGTTACTTTTGTAATAAAATTAGGTTTTCTCCGTCTGACACCACATTAAACGCCTTTGTTTCTTCCGTGCCCACTACAAAAATAAAAAAAACTTCAACAAATAATTTTTTAACTTTTAATTTGCGTTTGTTTAATATTCAAAAAAGAAGCTCTCTGATCCTACTTGACGGGCTCATGAAGGAGAGGCGCGAGATGATCCTGCAGTCTTCAGATGATGCGCTAAATTACCAGCAACTCAATAGGATACCAGGATATACCAGGATCTCTAAGTCCTTGAAAAGCGATCTATCTATTGGGAAAAGCCAGCTTACGAAACTGAAGACCGATGATGGCAGGCTCGTATCCGCCAAACCTGAGCTGTTGAGAGAGTTGGAGAGGTTCTATGGACACTTGGACAGTTATACACGTCAACAAGTAACCCCGTTATGAATCTGGCAAACGACCCAAGAGCTAGACTGACCCGACACTATACCGAAGACATCCCCCGGACGTCAGCCTATACGAGATTAGGATGGCTCTGAAGCAGCTCAAAAACAACAAGGCGCCGGGTGATGACGAAATTACTGCCGAGCTCCTGAATGCCGGCGGAAAACCCGTTCATAAGGCCCTTCAGAAGCTGCTGCAAAACACCACAGGCATGGAACTGAGGTGTGGTGATACTTTTCTTTAAGAAGGGCGACAATGCCCTTTTTAAGAATTATAGCCCCATCTCACTTCTGAGCCACGTCTACAAGCTGTTTTCGAGAGTCATCACGAACCGTCTCGCGCGCAGGTTTGTCGACTTCCAGCCTCCCGAAAATGCCGGATTCCGTAAAGGCTTTAGCACCGTAGACCACATACATACGCTGCGACAGGTTATACAGAAGACCGAACATATAAACATGAGTATAAACTGCCTCTCTGCTTAGCGTTTGTGGACTACAAGAAAGCCTTTGATTCGATCGAGACATGGGCTGTGCTGCAGTCTCTTCAACGGTGCCAGATCGACTATCGGTACATCGAGGTACTGAAGTGTCTGTATGAAAACGCCACTTTGTCAGTCCGACTCCAGGAGCAGACCTCGAAACCTATCCTTCTGTAGCAAGGTGTGAGACAGGGAGACGTTATACGAAACTGTTCACCGCTGCACTGGAGGATGTCTTCAAGGTTCTGGACTGGAAAGGGGCTGGCATTAACATCAAAGGCGAGTACATAACTCACCTTCGGTTTGCCGACAATACCGTAGTCATGGCTGAGAATAAGGAGGACCTCAGTAGCCTCCGAAAGAGTTGGTCTTAAAATAAACATGGACAAAACGAAAGTCATGTCAAATGCCCATGTAAGACCCACTCTCATAAAGATCGGAGACGCTACACTCGAAGTCGTGGACGAGTATGTTTACCTAGGACAAACTGTCCAGATAGGTAGGTCTAACTTCGAAAAAGAGGTCGATCGTCGAATCCGACTCGGCCGGGCAGCGTTCGGGAAGCTACGCAATATCTTCTCGTCCCACATACCACAGTGTCTCAAGACGAAAGTCTTTGACCAGAGCGTGTTGCCAGTGATGATTTGTGGCACTGAAACGTGGTCGCTCACAATGGGCCTTATAAGAAGGCTAAAAGTCACCCAAAGGGCAATGGAGAGGGCTATGCTTGGAGTTTCCTGCGTGATCGATTCAGGAATGAGGAGATCCGCAGGAGAACCAAGGTAACCGACATAGCCCGAAGAATTGCCAAACTTAAGTGGCAGTGGGCAGGGCATATTGCTCGCAGAACAGATGGCCGATGGGGCCGGAAGGTTCTGGAGTGGCGACCGCGTACCGGAAGACGTAGCGTTAGAAGGCCTCCCACAAGGTGGCCCGACGACCTTGTGAAGGCCGCAAGAACCCGTTGGATGCGAGAAGCACAGAACCGGTCGAAGTGGAGGTGCTTGGAGGAGGCCTATGTCCAGCAGTGGACGTCTTTCGGCTGAAATGATGATGATGATGTTTGTTTAATAAAGTACTTGATAAAAATATCTTGTTTTGACTGCCTAACTGCATAGCCTATAAGTTAGAAACCTATTTTTGACATATTCTCAAAAGTCTCGTTTTTCCCGGGAATTTCGAGACCACATCGAGTCTCGTTTTTTTTTTTCCCGGGACTCGTTAATGCAGCGAGACTGAAAGCCCTAATGACAAATAATATAAAACTATACATACGCCTTCCGAAATTAATCAGTAGTTGGATTTTAGTAAAGTGGCACTCGACATTACATTGCTTGCAGAACAGATGGCCGATGGGGCCCAAAAGGTTCTGAATCAGAATCTTTCCCCTCGTAGCAATTATTATTTAACAAGTTTTATTTTTCAAAAATATTCAATGTAAGTACAGTTGTGACTTACTTAATTATTTTATTATTATGTAGGTAAGCATAAATATTTGGCTGTTAGGCTAGTTTATAGTTGAGGTATTAACTAAAAAAAATACGCATGAAAAGACCAACCAACCATTTTGAAAACCAACAACCAACAAGATGAAACCATTTTTTCATATTATGGTCATGAAATTTTATTAGTTTCCAATTGTGTTGAAAAACGTCGGTCGTCGGTTAGTACGCGTGAGCGTGAGTATTTGCCATTGCACTTTCGGTTCCATTACGTCCTCGCCTCCCGGCTCGGGCTGCAATCCCGCCTCGAGAGCCACGACAAACTTTGTACATCTAAATGTACCTACTACCCCTATTGCACTTATTTTTTATTGCAGTTTGTATGAACATAATTATACCTAATTAGTTTAGGTATAAACTTTCTATAAGTATACTTATTAGGCATATTATGACTATTTTAAATTCATCAAGTTATTTGATGAATTCCTTCTGTTTAATAAGCAAATTAAGCAACTCATTTACTATTTCCGAAAATTAATTCAGTCTCATAATGATGTCGGATTATTGAATGGCTTGGATTGTTGTTTTTATCAGTATCATGCGCGCGGGAGGGGTGGGTGGAGGGCGGCGAGGCACTGTCGTTTTGCATTGCAAGTCCGTTCTGAACCCGCGTCGCGTCCGCTATGCACAGCCGGTACTCAACGCGGTTCGAGTCGGTTCACTCATTCTTCAGTCACACGGCAACACTCGCAGTTGCGCCATAGCTCGTGTACGAATGGGCTAGGTTCATCACTCCTTCCGGTCGTTTTATTCATTTAATAAACTATTACATGTACCAGAGATCGTAATACGCTTGATGTTTCTAATAATTCAATTGGAATCGTGGTGGACATTTCTGTTGAAGTGGTGAAATTGAAAGCGTCGGTGTGCATCCACATCAGGCGCGTGCTGTGTTAAGTTTTACAACTTGTTTATGGCTTACAGAATGGCGAAATACCGCAGGTATGAATAGTTTACTAGACTATCCTATACACACGAATACGCCCACATTCCTAAACCATCGTTACAGCTGGTACCTATAGAACGATTGGAGTTTGACAACCGTAAACAGGCTTACATAATATTTGACATTTCATCTACATGTGCTGACATGCATTTCTGAAATGCAGTAAAAGCGTTAAAATTCATCAATAATTTCGATGCACATGAACACGTGGTGAGTAAAGAAAATGGCGGCGCGCAGAGAGCTGCCGCCCGCCGGTACTGCGGCCCGTCGCACCGCGGTCATGAATCACTGATACCGAACGCGCCGGCCGGCATCGCCGCCAGCCGCCATGAGTATGCTCATAGATTTATTGATAACAACTTTTCACATGTTTTCGCAAGGTATAATAAATAGGAACTATTCATTCGTTAGTATGCCTTTAAAAGCAGTAAGGGCGATTTTCGTAATGCAAATATGCAGTACCAGTAATAAGTATATTATTTGTAAATAAATAGGTAATAATTACTAATATGCACGTAATCTAATCTAATGCATAGCTGTACTTTTTTAGATTTGAAACTGTTTACCGCATACACATAAACACAGGTAGTAATAATCTTATTCAACTCTGAAGAGAACAGCGTTCAAGACTTCATTAGTTTGGAATAACATAACTACAAGCACTACATGACTATAAATCTTCAACAGCAACTAACACATTGATTAAATGACCAGAATTGTACAACCTAGTGCGCCACTATTAGTTAACTTTATTTAGTAAAAACTAAATTACTTAAATCTCTCTTGACAGCCAACTTAAATTTTTAACTAAAATGATTTACTTACATTACATACTTAGGTATGTACCTACCTTCAAACAGGTTTAGACGACACCCAACAATATGCCGCCTTTTTTGGCGAACTGCAAAGAACATGAGAACGAGTTTGACAGCTCTGAAATTCTTGACTCGTTCTTGTATTGCACGTTAAAAGATGGCAACATTTTTAGGTTAGTCGGTGGTCAATATAGTATGTGAAGAGAGAAGTATATAAAGCGAAATTTGGTCTGGCGAGTCATATTTAGGGTCTCCGTTATCGAAATCGATAAGGAGGACTAGGTATTTTATACTGGGGCACCATGGTCGCGCTGCCAAGAAAATGTATGGTGGTTGGACGCCATCAACAGGTGAGATACCCATCCACTGTAAACCGAGTCTAAAAAAAACCTGCCAAGAGCAAAATGGGCTCGCAAATGTGAGAGCTCTTATAAAATAATAATTATGATACCTAATACGGATATATTATTTGTTTTAACTTACACAAAAATAAATTGTAGTAACGCCTTACGTAGATCTCGAGAAAAACCTCTGCAAACTAGCAGAAAAATGTGATTCTATAAAGGTTCAGTTTTTCTTCTAAGGTTGTAGGGACCCCAAAAACGATCAATACCACATTTTTGTTGAATTTGAATCATTTTATTAGCTAAGCTCATTTTTTAAGCTACCAATACGAAATACCCGGCTATCATCTAAAAAAAAATAAAGAAAAAAATTTGTTGGATTATCATTTTATTAAGCTATACAAAATACCCGGCTATCAACTAAAAAAAAAAATAAAGAAAAAATTAATACAAGAAATAAGAATGACCTAATATTAAATATTGATAGACGATTAATTAATATTATATTATACAAGTATCTGTTGTTGTAGATGATGATCAATGAAGTTTAATAATAAATAACAGTACTCCGTGCACTCTTATAAAGTTTATTGACCCCTCTACGGTTATGACGCAATTATTGAGTAGTAGTACCTATGTAGTGGTTATTGTAATTGTTTAAAATACGTGTATGTTCAAAAGTACATAAATAATAGGATTTGGTAATATCCGAACGGCAATTTGCTTAAAAAAGTAGAAGTATAAAGTGGTCTGATTTTCAAGGGACAGTGTGATGCACAAAGCTAAAAAAAAAATTACGCTTTTGTTTTGGGAGTCATTTAATATTCGAAGAATTCATGATTAACATGGCGTCATAGTGTGACCATCTCCCACCTTCTCTGATTGTCCATCGGTTTCAAAGAATAGCTAAATTCAATAATAAAAATAAAAAAATCTAGATTTTCTCAATGTTTTAACACTCAACGTAAAGATAACGTAAAGATTATCCTAAAACATCCTCATTTTCTATCCGTCGAAAAAAAAGGGTAGGAATTGTTGAGGTCGCATAATTATTTTTTCTTGTTAGCTATCGAACAAGACAAGGCATAATTTTTTTTAAATCATTATTATTTATTTAAATCGAGCACAAATGATTCATATTGTTGTTAGTAACACTTATAGGTGTATAAACACACTATGCCGAAGGTACGCGACCGAAGTTCGGCATGATTACGCCTGCATTGAATTACTGACGACACATTATGCCGAAATTACGTTGCGTTATAGCGTACAGCTGAACGGTTTTTTTTAAGCCATCGTTTTCTGTATTATACGCGACCGAAGACACACATTATACGCGACCGAAGTTCGGTTCGATTGCCGAAGAAGATCCGCGGCGGGGAGCAGCGAGAGGCAGGCATGCCCGCGCCCCGCGTGTGCGCAACTGAATTTCTGCCGCGTAAGTTCGGCACTTTTGGTGTGTCATAATAATATCATATCAGCCGAATACGTCGGAACGTAAAATCAGCCGCGGAACTTCGGTCGCGTACCTTCGGCATAGTGTGTTTAGACACTAAATTACGTTAGTAATATTTTTCAGTAAAATAAAAATAAAATAAAACAAAACTAAAATATAAAAACACTAATTCACAAACCTATAACTATGCCCGCTTCCCGCTGCACCAGACCTGCAGCTGTGCATACGGGTCCAGTGCCCCAGGAACGAACGGGCAATCTGGCTTATTCGCTATCACCTTTAAAACGCTGTTGGTGCTCGCCCGAATCCTACGCATCAGGGATGCTGTTCTTTTTCGCATAATAGCATGAAAGCTATCTGTCTCTGCTTCCGCAAACATGCCCGATGCGCTACCGAACCGCGGGAGCCCCAACAGCACCCTAAAAGCGTTATTGTACTGTACGCGAAGAACGTTGTAGGCCCTCTGCGTATGTCTAAACCACAGACTGCATGTGTAGAAAGACTGTCAAAACGCCTTGGAAGCTTCACTTCTCTAGTACATCGTGCATAACCACCCTGCGGTTCAGCATATCATACGATCGACAACGCTCTTTGCTCCCTTTCAATATCACTGTCATCATTCAAGTACTCATTTACTGTAGCCAAGGTACCTAAAATGCGACACTAGTTAGTGGTACACCATAGAGAAATAACGGAGGAACAACTGTCTTAGGCTTCTTAATACCTACCCTAAACACCACAAGCTCACTCTTCCGTACATTGTGCGGTCAGCAACAAAAGTCTATTAACACTTCAGTTTTTTTATTGAGCAAAATATTTGTTCAAAATTGCAGTAGAAGTACAATGCAATTTTGAACAAATATTCTGCTCAATAACTGAGATTAAAAAAACTGTCTGAAAAACTTTTAAGTTAACTGTACAAGAAATCATGAGACGTTGCTTATTTCTCACATATCTCCCTCAATCGAGGAACTCGGCAGCACCATATCATCTGCATAACTTGTACTATTAATAATAATATCTATAACAATATTCGTAAAATATTATTTAAATGTTAATTATTGCTGACAAAGGTGCAACAGTACAAAAGGGATCTATCACTGAAGATAGGGATCTGACTGCATTTTTTAAATAAGATTTTCTAAACCTAGAAATAAATTAAGCCACGATATAAAAAAAAAGCGTTTCAAAGTGTATGCTAGACAGAGACAGGACTGCTGAGTTAACAACGCAGTCCCAGGAACGCCATCTATAGTGCCTAACTTCGCGCCATTCAGTACAATAATCGTTTTGCGTGACAAGGACAGAAGAACAATTTTAAAATTAACAGACTGCCGATTTTTTTTCACAAATCTTTATTTGTAAGTACATATTAAATTCATGCATATTTTTTATTGAAGTCAAATACCCTATTAGGAGCGGTTTTTGTATTATTAATTGGGGCGCAGAAACCTAGGCTTGCAACTCTTCCTAAATAATAGAAGGCGTGGCGAATGTTTACGTCATATATACATTTTTGTGTAATTTAAACAGCGGCGAATTCTACCTTCGTCATCGGTGTCGATTCCAAAAAAAATCTTTTATCTCCTGACCTCAAAAGATTCAAATTCAACGAAATATCCCATGAAAATTCGAATGAATAAACTTCGTTCCACTTGAGTATTTTCGGTCTATTGCGCCCGAATGTAAACTTAACGATCGTTTAAGACAAGTAATGATGTCGACTTGGTGTCTTAAGTCACAATAAACCCTGGCGAAGTCGAAACTACAACTTGAATTGATGTATCTATACTGTTATCTACTGAGAAGAAATCGATGCGCGGAGATATTGATTCACGAGAGTGGAACGAACCTGTACAACCAGGTTACGGGCTCGGGTGGCAAAGTATTGACGTACCCACTATTACGGATATTTTATCTACCAAGTTTAGAATATAAATAATCCTACTCTTTTTTCATTTTCGTTTTTTTTAATTAGCATATTAAATATGTAAAACGCAGTCAAATATTATTTAAATGCATATTTATGAAAAAATCTATTGTCTGCTTACACCATTTTAAGCATGTTGTCGCTCGATCTCGCGTATGAAAATAATAAGAAATTAACTACTTACTTCTTTTACATTTTATGTTGTGACTCAATTGACTACATACTAGTGAAAATAATGTGGTTATTATAAACTAAGGGGTTAAGCCACTAACAGCGATATCTTCTATTCTGTTGATCGGGAGATAAATGATAGTTCATCTTATGTTATACAGATGGTGCCACAAGACAAGAGTCGAAACTGTTTGAATGAGAAGTTTTTCTTTTGAGTATTAAAAAAAAAAACATAGTTTCCAAGAACCCTGAAGATGGCGTTGAACTGACTACGTTACTAGGTGCCAAAGACAAAACGCTTGAAAAAAAAAACATTGCGTCACGTCATATACGCTCGTTGAGTGACAGTTTCGTTTGCTTTCGTTTTACGATCTCAAAATTACATCCAATTGAATTAATAGAAAAATTATGTGACGTTCCCTTCCTTGCAGTAACTTACCAAGTTCAGCGCCATCTATCCAGCGGCTAGAGAAGCGTTAAAAAAAGAAAAAGAAAATCCCTCATTACAGAGCTTTTTTGTTAGTTGCCATTTTAAACAGGTGTTTTTTGGCGAGCGTCTCATAAATTTTAAAACAAAAAATCTTTTCGTGCGATTAAAGCAAAGTTTATGCAAAAAGTAAGAAAGGTAAAAGTAAGTACTCTTAACACTTATTTTTATAACGTTTTATCTTATATTAGCTTCCGCCCGCGGCGTCGCCGGCGAGGTACATGTCGATAAAAACTATCTTATGTCTCTGCCAAATTTTATCGAAATCCGTTCAGTGGTTTAGGCGTGAAAAAGTAACATAATTATGATAGTTTTTATCGACATACCTCGCGGGCAAAGCCGCGGGCGGCAGCTAGTACCAAGTAAACGCAAATAGTAGATAGATAACCCAACCCACTAAACGAAAACCAAGTAAAACGTACCATTCGATTGTTGGTTGTATCCTGCGGTCGGTTTGTGTTGATATCTAGGTATATGTATAAATGTGTAGAGGAGTGAGATAGTGAGTAGGTAGGGACATTCACTACGAGGGGTCATGCATCGAGCGAGTGCAATGGAACTAAGTTGTGAATGGCGTGCGAGTAGTGGGGAGAGCCGGGGGGAGAGGGCAGGTCGCGCGGAGCGTCTGCCGGCGTCGGGCCGCCGCTGCGCCGCGCGCCGCGGGCGTAGTGACGAGGGCGCGGATGATGTCATCTCCGGAGCTCCGCCATTTTGTAGCCAATGATGTCCGAATAACGCAACCTAACCAATGAAAGCAATTTGGCAATATTAATGCCGTCGTTTATTAAAGTTTTCAATGTGTCCCTCACCCTACTTTTGCCACAAATTTTATTTAAATCTTTTTATTTTGGAGTTGTTTGAAAAGCAATACGTTTTGGTTGGTAGCATTCGCGAAGGCCTAGTTCCTATGACTCAAAGTTTCGTTTTCGAAGCGTGTCCCGAGATTCTTCAGGTTTATACACCAGTTGAAAAACATAACCGTGCATTGGGCTCACAGGCATCGGCCCGCCCGGCTAAGGTTTAGTACGATGGATATACCCGAATTCGGGTTAGCGTGGTAATAGCGGTCATTGACCCACCTGCATTTACTAGCATTCTATAATTGAAAAGCTGAAATGATGTCCATATTACTGTCCTGCGTTCCTATTGTGATCTTCAACATGCTCCAACAACGAAAAACTACACATAGTTTATTGTTTGGGTTCCTACGGAGATATATTAGGGAAAAGGCAATGAACGCAATTGTCACGCTTAAGGTGAATGCTCCAACCAGCCCGCGAAATTCAAATTTTCTTACGTTTTTTGCAATTTGCAGGCCAGTGCTAGGGTTGTATGTTGATTAAAATATTATTCGCGGCTGTAAGACATATGCAGTTACAGAATTATAATCATCAAAATCATCAATAAACCGCTCTTTTTTTTTTTTTTTTTTCGAAGTTCATAAAGCTGTAGGAATTACTTTTTTCTGTTTTTTTTTTTACCTTTATGAAGTTGGAGGGTTGTATTGGTGATTTTGATGATTATAATTCTGTAACTACATACGTCTTACAGCCGGGAATAATATTTTAATCAACATACAACCTAGCACTGGCCTGCAAATTGCAAAAAACGCAAGAAATTTTGAATTTCGCGGGCTGGTTGGAGCATTCCCCTTAAGCGATTCGGGTAGAGTGGGAGTATGGAGACCTTTATTTAATGACTTGGAGCCGTCGCCAGGGAAAAGACGCGCCATAATATGTATATTTTGGCATCCATCGCCTGCCGAAGCCATCGCCAGGAAGGAACCATGCCGATCGGTGGAAAAATGCTTAGGTAACGCCAAATCCCATCCAAAACGGACCTACAAAAAACCGAGGTCATGGATTTTTATCGATCGACGTGGAATGAAAATATAAGGGCGCGTACACATAGCGATCGGTTGTACAGGTCCGCTATTTGATGGCTTATGAATTTGTATGAGCGAGTTCACACACAATGCAGTATTCCGGATCCAGTAAAAAAGAAGAACAGATCTGCAGATAATATCCGTTAAAAAGGATCCTGTAAAAACGGACGTTCTATGTGTACGCGCCCTTACGTCGATCGACAGTATTTGGTCTGCCATGCACCACACACCACACCCAGCGAACCAGCCTGAACGGTCGATGTCAGCAATCGAACGCAGTACGACTGCGCCATTAACATTTACTAATTCTAGAAATTCTAAAAAAAACCGGGCAAGTGCGAGTCGGACTCGCGCACCGAGGGTTCCGTAACATCCGGGTTTATGCATAAGGTTTATGTTTATGAAATTAAATGTTTTTTTTTATTTTTGAGACAAAATTATATTAGAAACCTCAATATCATTTTTGAAGACCTACCTATAGATACCCCACACGTATGGGTTTGATGAAAAAAAAATTTTGAGTTTCGGTTCTAAGTATGGCGAACCCTAAAATTTATTGTTTTTTTTTCTATTTTTGTGTGAAAATCTTAATGCGGTTCACAGAATACATCCACTCACCAAGCTTCAACAGTATAGTTCTTATAGTTTCGGAGAAAAGTGGCTGTGACATACGGACGGACAGACAGACAGACGGACAGACAGACATGACGAATCTATAAGGGTTCCGTTTTTTGCCATTTGGCAACGGAACCCTAAAAATTACTCCACGATATGATACTGGAACGAAACCAAAAACACCAATTACTAATTACCTGTCCATCACTACTAAGCATTTCTATAAAATGTATTATGTAGTTTGCTATCTAGTACATTACTGTAATACATATTTGTGAAGTAAGTATACCTATTAATTTGTGCTCATAGAGCTATCGGTTATTCACACGATTTCGTTCATTACTAGTTTTCAAGTGACACGGAGTCTTGGTAGTTGAGCTCAGAGTTAGTCTAGTTACTATCGAAACCAAATAAGTTACAACTAGTTAGTTTAGTTCTAGTAAATAATATCTAGCTAGAGACATTACGGAAACCAAACTCTTAACAGAAATACAAAGTTAAGCTACCAACTAGGACGGGCGGGTCGCTAATAGTAAATCTATTAATATTATAAAGCCGAAGAGTTTGTTTGTTTGGTTGAACGCGCTAATCTCAGGAACCACTTGTTCGTATTAAAAAAATATTTTTGTGTTGAATAGTCCTATTATCGAGGAATTCTAGATAACATCACGCTACGACCAATAGGAGCGGAGCATCAATGAAAAATGTTGCAAAATCGGGAAAAAATATTCCTTTTGTAAGCTTCCGCTTCAAACGCTGCGTAAACGGTTAAAGTTACGCTTAAATCATGTATGACGGAATTGTTCCCCTTTAAAAGTTCTAAAAAAAAGTCCACGACTGCATGTCTATCTTTTAAGGTTGACTCACTATAACCTTTTTTTATGGTAATCTAATTTTTTCTAAAATAATGCACTATTTGCGAAGATGTTTATAAAAACATGATGTTAATCCTTATCGAAATAAATACCAAGTAGGTATTTGATTTTGAACAAACACCATTTGATTTCAATGAATATCTTAGGAGATATCGTTTTAAAATAACTCCGTAAGGCGGCCGGTCATGAGGCGGAAGGGTGGAATATATTTTAGTAGGTTTTTCCTTAAATTATCGCAGGTGGAACCGCGAGGCACAGGTAGTAGGTAAATCAAGAGGAGACATAAACCAGTAAGGTGTTTTATTTTTGTAAAACAACGTATTCAAATTTTTATACATAGGTGTAAAAAACGCCATACGCATTATCTGAGATGAGACAAATATGTAGGGTTATTAAAAGTTCGTTGGCTAAAGTTGTAATAAGATTGCGACTATCTATACTATGTGATTAAACTACTTACTATATTAAAGTGATGTATGTCTAGGTACTAGTTTATGATGGGTTGATAAGGAGTTAATTTAATAGCGAAATGTTGTAAACAAGTGGTTATGTCGCTTCTCGCAGCCGGTCATCAAAAGTACTCATCAGTGGGCTACCCCTGCATGTTCGCTTCGACAACATCGAGCCCCTGCTCTCACAATATGGCAACGTACAACATTGCGACAAAGCGAACTCGCGCGATGCCAACACCCAGGCGGTGTTCATCACGTTTGAGACTCCGGAGCAGGCGCAGCAGTGAGTATTCTTGTCTGTTTGAGGGTTCTCTCTGGGATGTGCTGCCTTGTTCGCACCGTCTGCTTCGGTTCCAGCTTTCCTCCTATCTCTCGTATCTGTATTGTGTGTACGTTCGCATGGTGACTTTGGTGATGTTTGGCTTTACTACTATTTTGCTTTATTGCTTTCCAGGTTGCACAGAAGGTATAATTTACAAGTTATGTAGTCACAAAATGAATTTGTATCTATCTAATTAAATAAAACACTAAATACCTCAGTGATTATTGATTTATTGCGTTTTAAGGTTTTATAGAAATGCATTACGAGTAGTAAAAACAGAAAACAGTATTGAGAACTCTGCTTGTCCTATACTTGTAAGTCATAGAATACGCATGGGTGGTGCTGTTTTGCTTGCTGGCAGTTTTATTTGTATTTTACACGAGCTCAACTTGTTGCAGAGCCATCAATGGGTTAAACGGATGCGAACTGGAGGGAAGTCGGATGAAGGTTGAAGCGGCGGAGCAGAACACCCGTGGCGGCAGGCGCGGACGCCCTGGCGGCGGCCGCGGCGGCGGCGGTGCCACCGGCGGCGGCTCGCGACCCACCGACTTTCCGCTGCGGCTGCTCGTGCAGAGCGACATGGTCGGCGCCATCATTGGTCGCCAGGGCAGCACTATCCGCCTCATAACACAGCAGAGCCGCGCTCGCGTCGATGTCCACCGCAAGGATAACGTTGGCTCTCTCGAGAAGGCCATCACCATATATGGCAATCCCGAGAACTGCACCAATGCATGCAAAAGAATATTGGAGGTCATGCAACAGGAGGCCAACAACACCAACAAGGGGTAAAATCTTTTGATTAAATAAGACATTTGTTGTAATAATTGTTAATGTAAGTATGTCTTATATTGCTTCATTTTTATTTTCAGTGAGATCTGCCTCAAAATTTTGGCTCACAACAATCTAATCGGCCGTATAATTGGTAAAGGCGGTAACACGATCAAGAGGATCATGCAAGAAACTGATACAAAGATTACCGTCTCCTCTATCAATGATATCAACAGCTTCAACCTTGAGCGGATCATCACCGTCAAAGGCACCATTGAAAATATGGCTAAAGCGGAGTCACAAATTTCAGCCAAATTACGCCAGAGCTATGAAAGCGATTTGCAGGTAATCTGTCGCTACTGTACCCTAATTATACAATGAGTTACTAAGCATACTTGCTTAATGTTTTTGTTATTGGTGTTATAGATGCTGGCGCCTCAAAGCATTATGTTCCCGGGGTTGCATCCTATGGCCATGATGTCCACTGGTCGTGGATTCTGCGGTGCTCCCCCACCGTTCCCGCCGCCTATATACGCTCCTCTACCGGGCCAGGGCGGCGCACAGCAGGGAGCCGGTGACTCACAGGTACTACTTACAATTTCCAGAGAAATCTTATACCATTACATTTCAGCTGCCCTCTCATTGTATTGTATCCACATTCGGGCATACTGCTTCAATACTGCTCAATACTGCTTCTTTGTAGCTGGGGTCGGAACTCAAAAGATAGATTGCCACAAATAGTGTTGCCATGTTTACTTTCTGGTGTCGAAGTATAGCTCCATTTGATTCAACGGTCCCGATCTATGACCCGCAAAGACGATTGAACTCATCTGTGATGTCTATCATGATCAGCCAATAATATTCTCACTGCTGCGACACAGGCCTCCTCTTATCTAGAGGGAGTTGGCTGTACCACGCGGCCCTAGTGTGGGTTGGTAGCTGTGTTGTCTGGGCAGTGATTTATTTGCAACAGCTGCAAATTTCTTAAATGTTGACTAACGGAAGTCTTTTTGTGCAATAGGAAACTACATACTTATACATCCCAAATAATGCTGTGGGCGCGATTATTGGCACCAAGGGCTTGCACATTCGCAACATTATTCGATTCAGCAACGCTTCTGTGAAGATCGCTCCATTGGAGCAAGATAAACAGGGCGAAAACCAAAGCAATCCGCAACAGGAGCGTAAGGTCACCATAGTCGGCAGCCCTGAGGCTCAGTGGAAGGTATGTACCGATTATATTTTGATCATATATACCTACATTAAAATGTTTTGAACATGCTAGACAATGTTTTAATTACTTACACTTGACTTTTACAGGCTCAATATCTCATCTTCGAGAAGATGCGAGAAGAAGGATTCATGTCTGGCTCGGATGACGTGCGGCTGACAGTGGAGATAGTGGTTGCTTCGTCGCAGGTCGGCCGCATTATTGGCAAGGGTGGTCAGAACGTGCGAGAGCTGCAGCGTGTCACCGGCTCGCTCATCAAGCTGCCCGAGCAGCCACAGCAGCAGCAGGGCGGCGGGCAGGCGCAGGATCACGACACAACTGTGCACATCGTCGGCCCCTTCTACAGCGTTCAGGTATGAATACGTAAAAATACTTGCTGCTATTTTCTCTCGAGAAAGGTGATGTTACGGACATTGCGCCGGCCCCAAATTAATTGGGACAAGGGCAGGAGAATTATGAAAGGTTATGTTTCGGAAATCATCCAATTAGTTTGTTTATATTAAAATGCTGAAATACATATTATGACATAACACGAAAAAATAACTGATAATTCAAGGAATTTCCAGAGGATCCCTCTGGTAATTAGGATTCCAATTGTGAATAAAGAGAAATAATAAAATTGCAGCACTTTAGTACTTAACTAATGTTGGGAAACGGGGTTGTCTGGATTTATTTTTCTGTTTAGGGTGTGTATGGTGTATTTAATACATAATAAATTGCCAAGCGAAATTTTATAGAAAGATACTGTACTGTGTAAGATGTATACATGTAGTTACGAGTCCAAATTGAATTTATTTCTAAGCGTATATTGTAAGAAGATAATATGGTGACGCGACATACGTTCAAAATGTAAAAAAGATAAGTATAATTATGGTTTTACTAATAGCTGGCGCAATGCGATGCAATAGTTAATTCGATTTTAATTACACGACTCACTGTGGCATAATAAGATATTTACGTTTTGTAGCGATCACCTGACGCGGGATGAAACATTATCGAGACACTGCCTGTTTAAGGATACAATCCTCAGTGTGAGCCAATGAAATGGCACCACACCATGGCCATGCCAAGTTATTTTATGCCTTTGATGCTAAACAATAGGTGAGTTATCCCAGTATTAACGTAAATAATCAATTATATAAATATTATGGCGAATGTTAAGATTGTCAATAAAATAAATTCTCTATGAAACATCTTTAATTTATAAGCTACGCCTTTTAATTGTTATTGGACTATGTAACTACATGTATATGTATTGTACAGAACCGACGTTTAAGTAAGATTTAATTGATATAATAATGTTATTGCCAGCAGGAGGATGATATCAAGATAATAATTAATTATAAGGATCAACTTTCAACTTGTCTCTAGAATATAATTGGTGAATTTTGGTCAAAGTGATAATGGATATTATTTAATACGTACGGCAATTCATATTGGGGTGTACGAATTTTATTGTTATAATTATTTTTATCTAACGCAAAGCGATTTTTTATCATGTATTTGTGTATTATTGCAATGCTAAATAATATTTGCAATGGGATAAGTTTTTCGCTGTATGAAGTACACGACAGCCGGCAAAAAGTCTTATAAACCATTGTTTATTAAAATGTGTATATCTGTCTTGTGCGAATGTGAACATCGTTTAGTAGTTGTACGCTTAACACTTGGTTGTTGTGTATGTTATCAGTCGGCGCAGCGACGCATTCGTGCGATGGTCGCGCAGGCGAGCGCGCCGGGACGACGCCGCGCCGCCGCGCCCCCGCCGCCCGTGCCGCAGTAAACTGCCTCTGCACCTCCACCATCCCCGCGCGCCCTCAAGCACCCTCACCCTCGAGCCCTCGCAACACCCGCCGGCTCGCCAGCCATACCGGGAGCGGGCGCGGCGCCGACACGGTTCTCGTCACCACATGCCAGTGACCATCACTAGACATAGCTTCACTTGCACACTTGCCTTGCACAAAAGGTAAGACCGTGTCGTACGCTTCGCCCGAACATGGCGCAGGCTGTCGAGTTGACTATTTGTGTCCAAATGTTGTTGTTGACATAATTATTCTATTATTGTAGTGAATTGTAATTAAATCTATTGATAAATCCATATTTTATCCCGGGAATTATCTATGTTGATGATTAATATTTGAATATATATATAATACATATATATAATATTATTCATATACACTATTTTTTTAATAATAACGTGATTGTTAAGTTGTTTTCATGCCATGTTATTCTGCTACATGTAAAGAGTTGTCATAGATTGCAATAGTTAATGATTATGTTCTGTATACTGTTTACAAATGTTAATAGCAGTTTCTATAGTATCGCGCCGTTTCTATATACAAACAATAAGTGCAAAATATGTTTTTTGTTATAAAGTAATAGTTTAATCTGTTAAAATCACTGCACCATACTGTTAATGTAATTTTTTGAAGGGTGTGTGGGATACAACTACTAGGAACGGAAAATACACGACGTTGCTTTAACGAGGAGGCTCATTGGACAAACGGCTTTGCAAAGTATATTGTAAGAATATTTCTTTAAACGATACACGGAGTTTCTGCATGCATGCTGCTGAGAATGTGTCGTACAATGGTTTCTATTGAACTGATGTGTGTTGGGTGATAAGTAACTAATCCAAAGAGTGAAACGCCGATCGTGTGTCGAATCGGCCTGACGTAGTGACGAGCCTTGACTTGACTAAGCGCGGCGTGGCCGGGTACCTGCGCCCGCGCCAAGCGCCTGCGCAACGCTCCTATCAACGATATGGAGACGATGATCTACCTAATTATGATGGACAAATATTTTTGATATAATAGTAATTGTTGGAGAGTAAGGAGTAAACTTATGAGTTTTAATTTGTAAGTAACATTTGTTGATCGTTTTCTTTGTAATTTTGTCTTTGTTAGCTTTATAATGTTTTCTTGTATTGAAAATGTAATACAAAAGTTTCGTCATTGAACGATACCGTAGCGTTTAATGGTGCGAGTGTAAATGTCGCGTCGGTCGTATTGTTCGGTTCTATCGTGATATGTTTTATTATTCAATTGTACGATTTGCGTTATCATTGTGCCAAGTGAGATAATTTTAACTATGAGAGTTTTAAGATTAAGTGAATAATATCAAAATTAATGAAAAGCTTAGATATTTATATGTATAATGTGATAATATATGGAAGTTTTGGCAAAAATGTTACTAAGAATGTTTTACATTCTTATTTCCATTTTCTCATTTTTTAGGTTAGATTATAATAAAATTATAAATTGTAAGTCGTGAGGCGGTAGCGATGGCGCGGCGGCGCACGGTAGACGCGTGCACGTCCCGCCTGCGCGCGCGCCTCACCAGCTGATGTCCCGATACTTCAACACTAGTCTCTTAACATCTGGTCACGTCTATTCCGTGTCCCAAATGCATTAAAATAATTTTCAATTCATTACGGTTACGTGGCGTAACCTTCTCAGTTGCACAGTTTTAGTGCTGAATGTAAAGGGTACAACATGCATGCTTACCTATGTTACATATGAGAGATTACCTAATAACTCTTCAACAAGTCAAAGTTCTGAAAGACCGTTACGCTGCGTTTTGTCCGCGTTTAGTTCCTGTGACGGACTCTCATCGAGCTGGATTTACGCCGTCACACTAACTCAGATCGCGAAACCGTTGCATTTATATACGGGTCCACTATAACAACAACCCTCGGACTTTGGTTTGTTCCACTGTTATTAGGTGATAAAACTAGTAACATTTTGCATTTATATTATTCAGAAAGAATAAACATGTTTTAGATCTTCCGATAGAAGTCCGATCTCCAATTCCCCCACCACCTTGCTGGCGATACCATCATTTCGACGTCCAGCCGTCACTTCTTTCCTTTCATGAGTGCATATTATTGCCTCCAAGCTTATCAATTCCTCAATACATTTGAGGAAAGGGCAACTATCCGATTAGTTTTCTTTTTTTATAATGTTTAAATTACTGTCAGTTTACTATCGGAAGATATCCTCTCGAGCCATATTCTCTTCGTACCAATAACATGGATCTGTGCCGATAGATCATTATGTGGTTGTAATACTACGGTATCTTTGCAAATTGGTGCGACTTTGCTTTATTGTAATAATTTATTTGTTACTTCTAATTTATTTGTTCTATGCTTTATTTTAAATTTAATTTTTTGTGGTCAATTAAAATTTTCTGAAGACATACTTCGCATAAGTACTTCTAATTGTGATAGTATTTTTTTGCAATTTTGTATTGCTTCCACATATTATTGAAAATAATCTCACATTTGGCAAATAACTCCTTATAGTCAGTCGGAAAACAACGTGCTGTAGGTGCTTTATATTCAACGATAAACTAAGAAACCACTTATAAAGAACAAGCCGTGAATGAATACAATTAAGTCGCCGTTATAATTTTATGATTTACATACTTCATAATATAATAGTTTCATGACTACACCTTTACTCTATTAAAATATATACTGCCATGTTAAATACTATTAATAAGTCTCCCTTAAATTAGTTACTGTTAATTATTGAACCAGAGTATCGTTGTTATATTACACAAATACATAATAATATTTATATTTACAATAAAAAGTAAACTAATCGTAAACTTATAACGGCTTAATTTTAATGCGATAAATCCGTCTATTATAATTAACGGTACATTTATGTAGTACGAGAATAGTATTCACAAGTTTTATGTACGTGAGTTCCTTTACACGCTACGGATAGTAATGTGTGCTCTTGTATAGAGAACACGCATGAAGCCATTGATATGTAAATAACGTATGACATTTTAGAAAACGGACTTCATTTTTACAAACATATCAGGAAGAATAAACGTCTAAACTGCCTATGATATCAGAGAGCAGTGAGAGTCCACTTACTGGCACGCGCCACTCCTGTGGTGTCGTGCGCAGACGCAACACAATGCGAACACATTAATGATTGGGCCAGGATCAAAGTTTTTAAAATGAGTGTTTAGTGATTAGAATATCGTGCGATTGAACGCACTCGTCGCTAACTTTGTTACTCTCCACAATAGCTGTATCACTTAGAACTGATAAGCCAGGAAGTAGTGTATAAAGTACCAATAACTATCTACGTTCTACAATACATATGAGTTTACTATACGGGCTCTGAATTTATTAATAAACTGAATATGAATGTTTGATGCTAGGAGAAGCGTAATGGTTTATGCGCTTATTAGCGTATATAATATTGTCAGGATGCTGAGACGAGTCCTATGATATCGGCAAATAATTTTACATTCCATATTTCACGAAATAACACCTATTGCTGAAAGACCGACCACCTGCAATTGAGTATTTTAGAAAATTACTAAATTATAATATAATTTCGCATTCAATGTTATTACTTATTATACGGTACGAGTGAAAAATATATGTGTAGAAGTATGCAAGCTAATTATTGTTTCGCTAAAAGAAAATTGTATGCATTATCGGTATTTGAATGTCTTGAATTAATGTTAGAATTCATATTGGTGTAACATTTCCACTCGTTAGTAGAATAAATAATATTTTCTGGAAAAGAGAAATTGGCTTGTATTATGTGTTCAATATCGGTCGACTACAGCTGGAGCTAGTTGGCCGATTATTGTTCGACACACAGACAGCCAGATTCCGCTTGCATCGGCTATCAGAATGGAATATAATAAACGGTTACTTTCACTGCGACATGAAGAGTGTACATATAGGCATGTTGTTTATTCCTTCCAAATGTTAGCAAGAGAGGGTTCATTATAATTTGTAATGTTAGGATGCAGAAATAGATTTAGTTGATTATTATTGTATCGTTGCGAAGTAGTTTAAGTTGATGTAGGCGCGGGCGGCGCGCGGCCACGAGACTGAACTACACCCCTGCCGCCGCGCCCTCGCGCCCATTACTTACATATTGTCATTGTCGCTATTATCATTCTTGTTTGATGGTTCTACTGTTATTTACATTACATTATAATTCTTTCTCGTGTGTGTAATCACTATTTTTGTGTATTTACGTGTGAAAGGATCGATTTCATTTTAATGTGCATGAATGATGAAAACCTCGAGCGCACATTGCATTTTATTTTCTTCAATTACTTGTTAATTTTATTTAGTGGGGAAATGGAGCACTCATTCTGTTGTTCGTATGTTACAATCCCCTCCAGTGTATGCTATTGAAGTTTACCGAGTCTATAGTAATAGAATAGTGTTTATGTATGTCGTATGTATTTATGTACCTTGCTGGAGCATGTATATCAGTGTGTAGCGTGGTCGCGTGGCGGCCGGGCGGGTGTAGGAGCACGTCGCACCGGGCTGGTGACGCCACCGCCCGGCCAGACTCGTTTCGTGTCGTCGCGTCTCGTCCCGCCCGCCATGTGATAAATATATTATAAAATAACGGGCGTACATACGCGATCTCATGAGGCGGGACCCACAGTATGCGTTATTTTTGTTTAGATATAGAGAAGCTGTTGTTGTTGCTTCTCAAATGAATGTATCAAGGTCCAATATTCATTGATATATTGTTTTTGTTTTCACGATTCTTGCAAGACAATTGACATACATAGTTCACCGCATTTCAATTTTTGCTGTTATTTTTGGAACCATTTTATAATTGGTATAAGTTCTGAAACTAATAACTACCTCAATATTTCTAAATGAATATGATAATTATCTTTGTGCATGTTTTTTGGGAACTGAATTTAAAAGAATACAAAAATTCATTATAGTATAAGATTGCTATTTTAAACATAGTAACAGAAAGTTGTCAAAATTAGGTTTCTTAACGTAATAAAACTGGTGAAATTTGGCTTTGTTTTTAATTTTTCGCGCCACCTTGCACCTTCTCTCTGTTCAAAATTCACGATAGAAATATGGCCTAAGCAGGCCCCCCAGACGCCAATGTACGAAACTTGCTGTCACGACAGAACACGTCACGACACTCCACACTACTGTTTCTCTATCACTACAGAAATAAGGCCAGAGCAAGCCTGTACACGCCAGTGCAATCTTGGCAAACTAGCTGTCACGACATGCTACACACCACAGTTTTTATGTCAGTCTACAGAAGTAAGGCCAGAACCCCCATGGCGTGAGCAAACTTGGCAAACTTGTCACGTCAGAACACGTCACGACACTCCACGTCATACTAATTTCACACCACAGAATTATTTCATGGCACACTACATTTGAAATGATGAGACCAATAATTAAACCTTTTTACAGTCCGTTCAACCGATTTTGACTTCTATAATGTACGTGACTACCGCCGGACCACCAACGCCAATCGCTTTCATATATGGTAAATAATTAGTACTCAATTGGTACTAATTAGTACTCGAACCACAAAATTGGTACCTTAGTAGTTTTCGAGAAAATCGGTGGTCACGCTCCCTTCAGCAGGACCACCATGAGCGCCGAAAAAGTACCAAAATTCGACACTAGTACTCCAGTAGTTTACGAGATTTACCATGCCATTGGTGGGGTGGCGGTAGTCACTGTGCCAAATTTTCATTTCAAGATTTCCCTATTAAAAACTGATTTCTTCCCAAATTTATACAAAAATTAGTACTCCTAAAGACGTTAAAGCGATCAAAAATTCAGATTCCCAAGTTTTGTATTTTAAAAGAAATTGGCTTTCATTACTTTCCATACTAAATCTTGGCGTATAACCCGACCAAATTAAGTTGTCAATGGCATTGAGCTGTTTAAGAGATGTACACTCGTGCACATGGATGTCGGAATAGTATTAACAACAGTTCAATATCTAAATTTTCATACAAACAGTGTATCTCAGAAAAAAAAAATATGTACGAGTGTACATCTCTTAAACAGCTCAATACCATTGACAACTTAATTTGGTCGGGTTATACGCGAAGATTTAGTATGGAAAAGTAATGAAAGCCAATTTCTCTTAAAATATAACACTTGGGAATCTGAATTTTTGGTCGCTTTAACTTCTTTATGAGTACTAATTTTTGTACAAATTTGGGAAGAAATCACCGAGTTTTTAATAGGGAAATCTGGAAATGAAAATTTGGCACAGTGACTACCGCCACCCCACCAATGGCATGGTATATCTCGTAAACTACTGGAGTACTAGTGTCGAATTTTGGGTACTAATTTTATCTTGCAGGGTACTAATTTTCTATGTAGGCTTGAGGAAAGCGACAAGCTTCTCTACCTTGGAATCAACATTCAAAATCGTGGTCCTGCTGAACAATTGCGAGAAAGTTATCATCGTTGATTTCTCGGTAAATACAAATGTTATAGTTCTGTTTTTTTTACATAATAAATCACATTTATGGGTACTAATTATTTGTATACTTAGAATACCTGTAGCGTGCCCCCTTTTTCGGCGCTCATGGTGGTCCTGCTGAAGGGAGCGTGACCACCTTCAAAGTCGATTTTCTCGAAAACTACTAAGGTACCAATTTTGTGGTTCGAGTACTAATGAGTACCAATTGAGTACTAATTATTTACCAAATATGAACGATTGGCGTTGGTGGTCCGGCGGTAGTCACGGACATCTTCTATACCTCTCAGGCTTAAGGATGGTATTAAAAGCAAAAAAATGGTTACAATACCAACTGTTTACTGCAGCTGCCATATGTCATGCCACCAACGCATTAGAAATCAAAATCTGTTAAACGGACTGTAAAAAAGGTTTATTTAAATGTCTAATCTTATTTCAAATGGAGTATATAGATAACGCCAGAACAGGCCCACTTGTCAAATTTGTTGTCATGTCACGACACACTGCTTTGTTTCTATGTAACTCCACAGAAGTAAGGGCCCAATCACACGTACCACAACAAGAACACGTCGACGTGCGAAAACGAATAGTATAAACACACAGACCACATTTGGCCGTCAAAATCAACCGTGTGAGCGATAGTGACCACAACAAGGACACGTCGCAGCCACAACGCAACCACCAGCGAGACCGTGCACTAGTGGCCGCCGTGGCCGGCCACCGTGTATTGCCGGCTAGAGTCCTTCGCTAACAACATTGCGTCGACCATTTTGATTTGTAGTTACCACAACATAACTGCAAGAAGCTGCAGCGACACTATTCACACGCACCTAACCACTGCTTGTACACTAAAATAGCTAAAATTCTTACTCGGGTAGCAAATAGTAGGCCGATTTGTAATCGGAAACTCAGTCCCTCCATCTTGACGGTAACCATTATGTCGCTGCGACGTAGTGTAGTTGTAGTACGTATAAACGGGCACTACACACAACACCAAAGCGTGTGCCGCACCGACACGACATGCGACAGTCTGCACGCTCGTTGATACGACTAGGCGCGGTCGCAGCTCATGATTCGGTGGGCGGAAAGGATTTTAAGAATAGATTTTTTCATCATTCAATCAGAAATAGGAATTAATTTGGCGACTTATGCAGAAAAGTTTAAGAATAAAGAGAATGTAGAACGCAAGAGTGAGGCTGGTTTTAGAGTCACGCTGACCGCACGCTGACCGTCGGCGCTGACAGCCGAAACGTATGAAACGCACGCGCTGATAGCTACGCGTCATTCTAAAACGCTTCCTAGAAGTTCATACGTTCAAGCTGTCAGCGCCGACGGTCAGCTTGCGGTCAGCGCGACTCTAAAACCAGCCTGAGCTTCTCTGGTCACGTGAAGAGTGTACCAACCGTTTGGCAAATTGGCGATGTCTCGAAAAACCAAGTGGGCACCCGGACCACATGACACTTTCTGTTTCAGTGCTTACTTTAGTCACCTCGTAGGTATTGGCACAGGTATCGGTTCGATTTTTTTGTGAGTATCAGGGATAGCGGATGTAATTATTAAGGGCTTGTACCAGCTGAAAATCATGTTTTGCCCCCACTTCCCCGCGCCATGTATCAGTCTGTCCCGCTTGCACTGTCAAATTGATTCAGTTAGGGTGAACTACACTGTTGATGAACGTAGGATTGGTAATACTGCCGTGGTATAACTAAAATGCCGTTATCCGACATCTGGTCAATTTTTACCCGACTGCGGCGAAGACCAAAAGGAGGGTTATGTGTTTGACCTGTATGTATGTATGTATGTCCGTTTCTTTATTCCCTCGTAACTTCTAAGCGAATGAACGGATTTTGATAAATTATACGTCTTTAGATTTGTCTTGGTAGCGCGTGTCACTGGGTATATCAAAATTGAAAAAATATAAAATGGTCGATTTTTGGCGCAATATTATGTCTTCAAAAAAAATTATTTTTCTCGAAACCTATCGAGTGGGGTATCAAAATAAAGGATTTTTAAAGGTGATTACAAAAATATATACAACTTATATGGTTAAAAGTAATTCGAAGTGACAAATCGTAAAAAAACACGTACCAAGAGCTAAATCGTCTGCGAAATCTTTCACATTTATTTTGTAAACTAAAAAGCTGGAAATAAAAAAGTTATTTAAAAAAATAAAAAAACCCGACTGCGGTAAAAAACTGAAAAGCTAAAAACAAGCCCATTTTAAATTAAATAAAAGTTGGAAGCAGGCGGGACCCATATAATTTTTATTATATTTTCAAATTCAAATGGGTCCCGCCTGCTTCCAACTTTTATTTAATTTAAAATGGGCTTGTTTTTAGCTTTTCAGTTTTTTTACCGCAGTCGGGTTTTTTTTAATTTTTTAAATAACTTTTTTTATTAACTTTTGACATTTATTATTATGAGAAAAAAATATATCTATCGATCTTTCCCATATTTCAATACCTTGAACAGTTTTGAAAATAATAATTTGTGAGTCTATTGAAATATCGGAAACCAGATCGATAGATATTTTTTTCTCATAATAATAGCATCAAAAGTCAAAAATTGTCCAGATGTCGGATAACGGCATTTTAGTTATACCACGGCAGATAAATGATTATTTTATTATACTAGCTGTGCCCCGCGGTTTCATCCGCATAAGTGTCGATCCCGTGGGAATATCGGGATAAAAAGTAGCCTATATGTTAATCCAGGGTGTCAGATACAAAATTTTATCAAAATTGGTCCAGCCGTTTTTAGCGTGAAAAAGTAATAAACACACACACATACTCACAAACTTTCGCCTTTATAATACCTATTAGTGTGATACGAAGTATTCGTGGACGTCTTCTGAATAGAATTAAATGGAAATAATTTGAAAGTTTAGCTAGATAATTTATAATGTATCTAGGTACAGTATAGGTACTAATTAATAATTTAGATTTTAGGTAATTATCCAAGGTAACCTACGACACAGAATAACTAATAGTACTAATGCCTACGTACAGCTGTCCAACAATAAATAGGCGCTTCGGAAATCGCCTATCTTGTAAAAGTGTGCGTTTCGAGGGTGCGGCCACGGCGAGATACGAACGTACGATGACGAGATCTAATAGAGTTATTACAACCCTGTAGTTGTAACAACTCTTAAATTGTTTATCAAATAGACATATACTTCCAAACTCCACCACAGGGGCAGTGAATAATACTTACATCATTTAATTATTTGACGAATTCATCTATTGTTCAAGTTAAATAAATAGTGGTAATGAAGTCTTTTGATATGTACTTACCTAATGTCGAAGTTTCGCGCCAATCGTGCGTGTTTACATTTTTACTTTTCACAAATGTCACACATACACATGGTTTAAAATGTAACAAATATTATTGAAAATATTATAAACAACACGAAAATGCCCAAATGTTAACGTAATATTGATACACAGGTCCAGGATCTGTATTACCTAAGATATCTAATAGCTATGAAATACTTGTACGAAAGTTGAATAACTAAAGGAAGAACTAAAAAAGGATAGGTATAATAAAACAAATAAATCTGTTTAGTCTTAAAAATTATTCTTCAACTATAAATTCATAGGTACTTACTTAATTATTTTTTGACGGATAAGAAACCTGATTAAACACCAAATTATCTGAATCTAAAAACGCAAGAAAATAAAAGAAATGAAATAGGTACAAAAATTAAGGAAAAAGGCATAAAATAAAAAATTCAATTAAAAATTTAAAAAACCCACAACACAAAATAATAATAAAATTAAATGTACCTGGAAGAGGATAAAATTATATAAAAACCCCGACTTTTTGTAATGAGAAGAATTTATGTAATGAGATTAAAACAGATAAATTCATATGGCAGTCGGGGGACCTCTTAGAATAGAAGGTGTTCCACAAAACGGTCGGCGATTTTTAAATGATTTTATCCTTTTCCAATTACATTTAATTATATTATTATTTTGTGTCGGGGGTTTTTTAAATTTTAAATTTTTTTTTTTTAGAACTAGTTGTTCCCTGCGGTGTCACCGGCTGCTCAGCGCCTAAGGGTCATAGCGTGATGTTATATAACCTATAGTCTTCCTCGATAAATGGACTATTCAACACAAAAAGAATTTTTCAATTCTAACCAGTAGTTCCTGAGATTACCGCGTTCAAACAAACAAACTCTTCAGATTTATAATATTAGTATACTCGTAGATTTGTCAATGCAGATTAAAGTTTCTCGAAAATTTAAGGACAGTCTCCTATTGTAACATGACGGGCGATAAAAGACACTTAACGAAGCCACTTGTACCTACTCCCCGTCATTGTAATCATTTTTTTTTTGTACTGGACCATACCTGGGAACCTTCTGGTCAACAAATAACGTCCTCCAGACCGTATTTCAGCCACGGCGGCCAATCTCAACGGAGACTAGCCTTCGGCGCGGGAGACATTATAGTACACAGTTGCACTCCCTCTTCCCTCACTCTCATAGTCCAATGGGACGGCAATCCGACACGACCGGAGAGAGAAGGCGCAGGACCACTGGTTTTAGTAGGTTTTTATTATTATTTTTATACTTACCATTTTGATAGATTCTTATTTTGTAAATGTGAGGACTTTGTAGGCCTTATAGAATTTAGATCTGTAGACCATTTTCTATTTTATCAAGTACCTGGTACTTCTTGACAGGCCTACGCTGTCCTCCAATACCTACTGTAATCTGGAAACATTGTAGAAACCAATTATTTTTAAAAAGAGTAACCGTGGAGTTTCTTGCCGGTTCTTCTCCATAGGAAACGACCAATTGGAACCGTGCACCTAGCTTCTGACGTTTCATAAGTGCCCATGTAGGTTTATGTGAAATAAAACATTTTGATTTTGGACCAACGGCTTAACATGCTATCCGAGGCACGGGGGTACCATACCGCCAACTTCCAAACCCCGGGCTATTACTAAGAAATTCCTAATGGAAAAACTCAATAACACTTGGCCCGAGCCAGGAATCGAACCCGGGACCCCACGCTCAGCAGTCGCGCTTGCGACCACGAGGCCATCGGGGCAGTAAGACCTTCTGGTAACGGAGATTTATTGAAGGTGAAAATTCCAACTTTTCAATTCCAAGTTTTTGATATTTAAGGTCACAGCTCATTAGAGCCACTCGGCATCCACCCCGCACCGCCTCGTCGCACGGCGTCCACTCGTTGTCGACAGGTGGTCCACGGGTGGAGGCCGCGTTATCACCAATAAACGTCGCGCGGTCAACCAGTGGACCTCGCGTCGCGTATAACATTATCGCGTTGGCAATGCGCAGTCAACGCAAGGCAAGCATGCGAGCAGCGAGTTGTCAGCGAGTGGTCCACCCGCCGTCCGCGCGTGTAGGGGTTACGACCGAGGCGATCCGGTGACGCTACGGAGTTGATGTAGTGAGCGCATACCCATACAAGTCCATATAAAGAATACTAGACGCAGGAGGCGAGGCGGTGCGGATTGGGTGCCGGGTAGCTCTAATGAGCTGTGACCTTTATGAGACCATCACCCTAATTGCGTAACACTATCAACCTCGATTTAAATCATTTTGAAGTATATTGTTATCCATTACTTACTTCATAATTATGTGCGAAAAATGTGTCTGCTCAACAACGTAAAAAACGCAATGAATTTTGTTGAACTGTCAAAATGAAACCCATTGGTACAGGGGCCCAAGTCTGCTATTTTTATAAATTCGTCATTCCAACACGATCCCACCACCATCCCGTTGCCATTTTGCTAAAAGTTCGTAATCTGCTAAATTCATAATGGTTGATCATTGGTCGGTCAATGGCACAGAAATTATACGATACTCGTAACGTATTAAAAGCAATGATTGCACAATGACGTTCTAATCTAATGGTAGGTCACTGATCAAAGGAACTGTCAAAATTTTAACAGATTAGGTAGGTACCCGCTTAAGTCAGTAATTCATTTTTCATTATGTACGAGATTACCATTCTAAGCCATTTCTTTCAATGGAGTGTCAGTGGTTGACCATTGGAAAGTCATAAGGATGCCATTATATTAGTAGATTACCAAACTTGTCAAAATCAACAATTATGAAATCAATGATAGACCATTCTGACACTATTGTAGTATAATAGCAGACTTGAGGACCTGATAGTGTGTTACGCAAAAACCCCGCATTTTTTTTACGGTTTTTATTTCAGGTCAGATTTAACTGTGAGATTTAATTGTATCGAGAAAATTGTATACAATCGAGTATTCGCAACAATAAAACAACACTTAGCAGTAGTCCTCATCTTTACTGCATATTAATTACAGAGTGAATACTGCAGTACTGTTGAAAGTGTTGAAACTATAGCCATTCATGTATAGAAATGTAAAAAATCATATATCTATGCATTCATGCTAAGACAATTTTTGCAATCTGAGATAGTATCACAGGCCCCTAAAATGGTCGAAATATGTCTAAAACATGACTACCACGGGGTCGCAAGTTATTGCATTAGTTTCGTGAACCCACCAATCTGCCGTAATAAAGAAAAAGGGTATAACTAACACGACTAACATGTTTTTTTACTTAATTTTGAAAAAAAATGTTAGATGTGCCCTTTTTCTTTATGGCGGCAGCATTCTGAGGTCTAGCGGGCGTATTTTTGTGTGGCCAGGATAACAGGATTACTCGGAAATTAGATATTTAATTCCTAATTTGTAGGTACCTCTCTAAAAATACACCAAGTAAATGAAATCTCACAGAAATCTAAAAATTAATCTAAAGACATTTCGTTTTGAGATATCATGTCATTGTTACGACGCTGTACAACAGTCCTTTCATAGTTATTCCTCTGGCTGCAACCCAAGCAACAACCCACCAGCAATTTTATTGCAACGACAATAAAAATGTCACTTTGATTTTGACAGAGATGGAAGGTAGTAGGCTAGTAGATCACGAAGTAAGAAGGCGCTGGATTTTTCTAAATCCCCACGGGATCGAAAGGAATATAGGGCAGACATAGAAACTGGCAAAGTATAATCTGCTTGATAAAAATCCTTAGCTTACTGAAACAACGCACAGTCCACAGCCTAAACCGCTGGGTTGCAGCATGTAATTTTGCACAAGAGTTGCATAAACAACAAAGGTATTTTATACTTATTTTTTTATCTAATCGGTGCTTAAGACTTATCACCTAGAAAAGCTATTGCTAAAAAGCAGGGTTAGGAGCAAAGAGAATAGTGGTTATATAGTCTTTGGTTAGGAGTCAGATACGGCGCTCATCGCGAGGAGGTTTCTCACTTTGGATCCCTCAACCCCCAAACCACCGTTAGCTTTGATTTATACTATAGGTACAATGCCTATGGCATTAAGTCCGCCTCTGTACGTTTATGTGCTTGAAGTATTAAATAAATAAATAAATATACAGTACAGCGTATATTATACCAATGTGTAATTATGAACATCGTTAGTTCAGGTTAGTTCAAAATCTGTTTATAAACGTGGTTATATTCTCTATGTTATAAACCACCTATCGAAAAAGTATGAACTGCAACATACCATTTGCAATTGAACGCATTATTTTCGATAGTTTATAATCTGTCCATGGTAAACCGAACAATAAAACTGTGAACAGCAAACTTGCATGCGACGGATCGCATCTTGCGCTAATAGTAAATGGAAGACTTGGAAGTAGCGCTCGCCGGCCGCTGTCCCGGCACCGCTCGCTTCGCGGTTGGTCACAGGTCTAACCTAATCAGTGGCGTAACTGTAGGGTGGCATTGGGGCCAAATGCCCCCAGACAGAGGGAGCCCCCGGCCCGAGAGAGCCATGAGCACGGGAGTATCCTAATACTTTTTTTTTTTAAATGTGCAACAAAGGACATCATTCAGGTTTCGAACGTTTTGTACCTTTTTCCCATTGTTTGTCCAATTTTTTGGACAGGACCTCATGAGCTCAGCAGTAGCGTTTGCGACCACTAGAACAATGATTGAATTAAGTAGTCAAGTGTTAAATGTTGGAGGGGAAAATATGAAACCTACGCGGAAGAAATCGAAAAGTGCTAGTAACAAAAAACTATAACGTTGGTTGAGTTTCTTTACATTGAGGGAGGGCCCCATCCCTTAAATTTGCCACGGTATAGTTACGCCGCAGAACCTAACCTAGTCTTCACAACCGTAAGGTGATAAAATCACACTAATATTATAAAGGCGAAAGTTTGTGAGTGTGTTTGTATGTTAGTTACTTGTCCACGGATTGATGAATGTAGCCTTTAGAAAAATTCACTTTTTTTATCGTTTTGAATTTAAAAGCGTTATTCGCGTTTTAGTGTAATCGCCTAAGTGTATTTTTAGTTGCAACAGCATTCAATTAAAATGTTGAAATATGTATCTCCCAACTAAACCAACGCAACGTGTCTATTTTTGAACGTTTTTTTCAATTTGTGTAAATTTTTGACTTTGTCAGCTAGGAGGTATTGGCACTTCGGAGTCGATATGATACTTTCTATCCCAACATTCCCACGGGATCGACGTCACTTATGCGGGTAAAACTGCGGGGCGCTGCTAGTTATACATATATTCACAGCCGCTCTTGTAGGAACATAGTAAGGAATGCGAAAAATACGAGCTAGAGTAAAGTCAAAGTAATCTGAGCAAGATCCGCTGATCGCGCTTTGACTTTATTAAGTACTAGCTTCCGCCCGCGACTCCGTCCGCGCGGATGTCGGTCTTCGCGTGGATGGTTTATTTCTCCATTTTGAGTAACTCTGACAATGACATCTTATAAATATCTATTGGACCCAAATACGCCTAAGCCTATAATAATTAAGGAGATCCCTCTATTGAGCTACTGCTGTTGAGCTCGCGTTCTGTAGTAAGTATTTTTTTCATAGTAATTCCGACCTTGATAAGTAGCATGTAGCAGTAAATTACTGACAGTGACGAAAAGTTTGCAATAATAAAAAAGTGATCGTGACAATGCGACAGAAAGTTAATTGAGAGCTTCAGCATAACAACATTGTTAGTGAGCTCGTCCGGAATATGAACATGAAGATTTCTTGGTCTGCTCACACGGGAAAGAGCTACGTAAAGTTGCCCGTGTGAAAAACAACTCGCGGTAAGATCTACGCCAGCAACTCCTAGGGTCTGACCTTGAGCCTTATTTATTGTCATGGCGTAACACAAAGCTACAGGAAACTGTATTCTCTTAAATTGAAATGAAAAATTATCCACTACGGGTAATGCAACGTGTGTTCGCGGTTCTACAGAACAACTTTTTTTTTTTTCTACGTATTTTTCCAGGATAAAAAGTATCCTATTTTATGCCCAGGATAATAAGGTATAATTATACTAAGTTTCATCGAAATCGAACCGTTAGTTTTCACGTGATGCCTGCATATACAGACAGACAGACAGACAGACAAAAATTTTTTTAATCACATATTTGGGTTTGGTATCGATCCAGCAACACCCCCCGCAATTTATTTTTTCAATATTTTCAATGTACAGAATTGACCCTTCTACAGATTTATTATATGTATAGATATAAGTGTACCTACCTTTTTTTTTTTTTTTTTTTTTTTTTTTTTTTTTTTTTTTTTTTTTTTTTTTTTTTTTTGAGGATGGGAAATCATCAAATGACTCCTCCCGCTCTGGGTGGAGCGGAAGGGAGTGTCAGACTCTTACTGACTAAAACCCACCCGTGTTCCTTCCTTAGCCCTTTATGTTCCGGGCCAGCGGTAACCCTTTCGGACAATCCCGCTGACCCGGCAGGCTTCGGCCCTAAGGGGCCCCTCCTCGATGCTGACATCTCTTTGAGGCGCGCGTGGAACACGTACGCGCCGTCCGGCACGGGCCTGGTCCTGATCGGGCGGTGAGCTACCCATTACTCTCCGCCCGCAGGCCCGCGCCTACGGTGGCCGGGAGTCGTCACGCGGCTCCCGACGCCCGGAGCGTCTCCCGCGGCGGCTGGGACGGGAGGCTCTCTCCCTGAGCCGTTCCGCCACCTCCTTCGCTAGCATGACTGCTTCGCAGAAGGAGGTGACTGCCTCCCACTCCCTCTCGCCCCGGACCATGGCTTGCACCAGGGCCGGACGCGAGAGGTCGCCGTCGCTGCCAATCGCCTCTACGAGGACACGGCGGTGCTCCGCCCAAGCGGGGCAGACCTCCACCGTGTGCTCCACCGTGTCCTCTGGGCGATCCTGGCAATGGTGACACCCGGGCGTTTCCTCCCGCCTGATGATGTGCAGGAACCTCCCGAAACTTCCGTGTCCGGTGAGGACCTGCGTCAGGCGAAAGGTGAGGGCGCCGTGGCGCCTCTCTAGCCACTCCTCAAAGAGGGGTCTTATCGCCGCTATCGCGGCGTGCCCTGAGTGTACCTACCTACCATATGAATATGATCCTCATCATCATCAGCCTAGCCTTTTCCCAACTATGTATGTTAGGGTCAGCCGACCCTAGATCCTAGACTGGAAGCCATATTTACATTTTGTTCATACAAAAAAAAACTGTTGCAATGAAGAATGCTTGGAAATGAAATAAAAACCATTAAATATAATCTATTTTAAATCGATTTATCACCTATATATTCGGTTAAAAAGCCCAGATTAAAAGTTTATGATCTTTTGGTACATCCTTTGTTGGAGCATCAGAATCCACCACATAGGGCATTATCAGGATGGAAATAACAAAATCCGTTGTTTTCCGAAAATGGTATAGGAATTCTGGTACTGCCCTGTAAAAATACTTTCATAGTTGTAGTTGTTCTTGGAGTAGTTGTTGTTGTTTTGTTAATATGTTTTTTCAAGTTCTGATGCATGCCGTCTTTATAACTGGCGTGTGCATCCTCCGTGTTAGTGCCCTCCAACTCTTTTTCCAATTCCGAAGCGACTTGAGACATCTCTACATCTTTAGTGCCTTTTTCGGTTGTGGTTGTATGATCAGCGTGACGACGCAGATGAGAACGGCTGACATTGAGATGGTTCTCATTGCGAGTAGACATTTCTGTAGTCGTTGCTATCGAAGAGAAAAGAAAAGAAAATGTTACGTTCCAAGTTAATAGATACAGTCAGCGTCAAAAATATTTTAAAGGCAAACTTTTCGAAATGATCACGCGTCAGGACAGCTAAGGAAATGAAGCTTTGACCATTGATAGACCATTTGATCTTCACCAGACAAATTGTTGCAAAAATAATTTAAAATCGACGATGACAATAATCACCTTTAGAAACAGGCACTCGTGTTCTATGTCGAAACCTTTTTCTGCGTTTGGGCCGTTTCGACAACTTAATTGTTGGTGAGTTGGGCTCTTCAGTTGTCGGTAGGATAGACTGTTTTCTAGATGCTCTTTTTCTTGTTTTTTTTTTCGATAGGATAGATTTTGCGATCGTTGATAAGATTGTCTGGTTGGAAGGATCGGCTGGGATAGACTTTTTTATAGAATCGGCCGTCGTTAGGATGGTATGGTTGGCTGAAATGGTTGTCCGCTGTTCGGTTGTCGGTAGGATTGACGTAGCCGGCTGTGCCATGGTTGTTGGTAAAGAGGTTGTCGAGGCCGTTGTCTCTTCCACGTGTAAAGTTGTCGCTTCGATCGTTGCTGGTGATAGGCTAGATGTGGTTTGCGCTTGTGAAGTAGCTGAAACCACATGTTATCGCAACTCGTCACAATTATTAGCAGCAAATTTTTGAAGATCCTAACTAGTTATTATTACTGAGTGGCAATACATACAAGTTGTACTGTCTGAACATATCTGAAGCTGAAACTCAGGATAAGCAAGGAAATATTAGATAGGTTATTCATAGTTGTGATTTGCAAAACTTGTGAAGTAGCACAAATAGCACTGGTAGCCACATGATATAGCAAATCAAATATTCTTATAATTAGATTTTTTTTAGAAGTTTGCGAAATCTTTAAGGGTAGGCAATCCTTGGTATTTTTGCATTCCTTGGTTTTACAACTAGGGGTTTTTTTTTTCATAAACATAATATCACACCGTGTTTCCCGGAAGGGTTAGATGCAGAGTTGAACCTATAGTACCTACACTCACATCTCGCCAGTTTTGTTTACATCCAATGTCACTGTCCAAAGGGGGGAGCCTATTGCTATCAACCGTTCTTATACAACTCCTATGTGCTGCTACTGAGAAAATTCCAGATGGAATTTATTGAAAAAAAAAACCAATAACACTTTGTCCGACCTGGGATTCGAACCCAGGACCTCAAGCTCAGCAGTAGCGCTTGCGATCACCAGACCAACGGGGTAAGTACCTACTTATTTTGTTTCATTACAGGATTACTTCGATCATTAAAATCAGGAATAGTAGTACATTTTGATGCAAGTGTACAAAGTTTGATTGAAAACGACGATTTTCAACACACTTGCAAAGGAAATATAAATAAAATGTATAGTAAATTTATACATACTATATATTAGTAAATTTATATATAATATATATTATTAATATTTTGTACAATTATTTTCACTTGTAAATAATTATCTGTTTACACGTGAAACTATTAAAACTAGTTTCGTAATGTATAATGCCGCGCATTGTAAAAACCTGCGTTAATTTCATATATTTTGTAGGTATAAATTATCGCACACTCAGGCACTTTTTTGTACTGAAATGCATTGCGCTGCGGCCCCGGTGCGGCTGTAATGTGCTCCAGCTTTAAGACCACCCCGCAGCCTTCTTCAGTGCGGTAATAACATAACGACGCTTGAAAGGCAAGATTGACTGGGGGACATACTTACGGCTAATTACAGGAGAACAGTTTATGTTTTTTTTTTTTGGAAAAGTTATATTTTAAACTGTTCTCCTGTAAAGTTAGCCCTATGTCGCTCACTCAATTTTGCCTTTAAGTGTCGATAAGTAGATACTTGTGACCAACCCCTTTTCACCCTGCTATTGTTGCTTCATACTTGTTTATATTTAGGTTTTTACATATTAGGCGACAAACTGTGTGCCCGATAGTATTTCTGATCGGTAAAGGAAAAGAAAACTTTCATATTTTTATATCAGTAATATTTAACCCCTTATGGAAAAAGAATCCTTTCTTGGTGCTCACTTTCGTTATTAACAAGGAACCCTTGTACTAAATTTCATGGTCAGGTCCAGGCTGTACCCACAGCCTGGACCTGCCTGGCAGGTCAGCCTGGAAAGCTGACAAACTACGCAGTTCGTCATTAAATAAGTGTAATCTTTTGAAGAAGATTTTTATTACATATCAGGGATGCGCAAGGTAGCCTGCGAAATCTCTGGGAACTTTAGGAAATGGAAAATTGACTAATAATATAATAACAGAAAATGTTAATCTGCCAGGATTTATTTTTCAGCTAATTACCTAATAACGTGCTAAATAATAAAAATATGCTGTTATTTCGAAGCAGTCGTTTTGCTTGGATGCGGCTTACCTGGAGGATCATCAGCTGGGTCATTGCCAAATCTTCGAAAATTTCCTAAAAATAAGAGTTCTGTACTGTAAATTGTAATATTAGATGTTGATGGATTCATGTACTTATTTAGTCAAGATAGTTGTACACTTTAGGAACTTTTTTAAGTACGTTAAAATAAAAAATATTGCTAGGTCAGCGATCAAAGTGAAGTCAACTTGAAACTCGTAAACGAGTTTGGTTTGATTGGTTTATGTGAACCAAGGTATCTGGAAACAGTGGTTTCTATGAACAAAGTTTACGGCAAGATCTCTGTCAACAGAGATCTCTGTCAACAGTGCTTCCTGTGGACCAAGATATCTACGAACACTGTTTTCTGTCAACAAAGTTTTCGGTGAAACGTGCTGTCTAGGAATAGAGATTTCTATGAGCTTTGCTTTCTGTACCTATGTAGTCGTAGCGTACAAGCGTGTTTCTATCTTAGGTTCGACTCCGCTCTTAAATATGTGGTCATATTTCTGACATGAAGTAAAGTGTACTTTACTTTGCAAAATAATAGCTGAAGGCATAGAAATGAATGAAAATGAAGAAATGAAATAATCGAAATAGGGTGCAGGGTGCATCGTACTCCCGAATGTATGGCTAGTAGTGTGATTTTGACGCGTTCTCACCGTACATAATACGGTCAACCAGTAAGTGTAGATAGCAGGTAAAAACCTGCTATACCTAATACGAGCCAATATTGCAGGGCGTAGCGATATAACTCGATTTTGATCGCAGTCCGTAGGGACCTTGTTCAATTACGTCGTAGAAAAAGAGAACACACGTTGGGGAGAGAGTTTTGCTTTACACTAAGTTATTATGTCTTCATTTTCCGTTCTTTTTACCCGTTTACGGCGAAGCAAAAGGCGTGTTATGACCAATTACGTCATAAAAAGGAGAACATTTTCCCCTTTGGCTTTTGTCAAGGATACCTCGCACAGTGTAATAAAGTGAACGAAGGTAAACGAGTAGACTGAAGCCACTCTTTATTACGGCTAACAAGGTACCTACCACAAATATTTAGGTAGTTACTATCTAATATCGTCATACGTAACCTATAATGATGTTTTTAGGGTTCCGTAGCCAAATGGCAAAAACGGAACCCTTATAGATTCGTCATGTCTGTCTGTCTGTCTGTCTGTCCGTCTGTCTGACTATAAGAACTATACTGTTGAAACTTGGTAAGTAGATGTATTCTGTGAACCGCATTAAGATTTTCACACAAAAATAGAAAAAAACCAATAAATTTTAGGGTTCCCCATACTTAGAACCGAAACTCAAATTTTTTTTTTTCATCGAACCCATACGTGTGGGGTATCTATGGGTAGGTCTTCAAAAATGATATTGAGGTTTCTAATATCATTTTTTTCTAAACTGAATAGTTTGCGCGAGAGACACTTCCAAAGTGGTAAAATGTGTGTCCCCCCCCCCCTGTAACTTCTAAAATAAGAGAATGATAAAACTAAAAAAAATATATGATGTACATTACTATGTAAACTACCACCGAAAATTGGTTTGAACGAGATCTAGTAAGTAGTTTTTTTTAATACGTCATAAATCGTAAACCACAATTCACCATTCATTCAATCAACTCAAAAATAAAAAAAACATTTCATTTCATAAACATAAACCTTATGCATAAACCCGGATATTACGGAACCCTCGGTGCGCGAGTCCGACGCGCTCTTGCCCGGTTTTTTTTTGGGTTTCGTACCAAAATGGTAAAACTGAACCCTTATGGTGAGACTCAGTCTGTCTCTCCGTCTGTCACAGCTGGATAATAGCAAGAACTACTAATGCTATCAACTTGAAATGTGGATTAGTTTTAGATGACGTTTGCCCAACTATTTTGCAAATAAGAAAGATTATTTTTTTGCAGGAGGAACTGAGAGGGTGTCTGAAAAATTCTAAGTGGGGCTACTAGGGCATGTGGGGTATCTTAAGAAAGAGCGCAGTTTGCACATTGTCAAACATTTTATCTTTTTTAGACTGCTTAATTTTTTACTTTTGATGAAAAATGTAAAAAAATACCCCCGGCCTTCCTTATCTCCGAAGTTTGCAAAGAGAAAAATCTGAAATAATTCTAAGTATGAGATAGATGTTTATGTAAAGATTAGGTACAGGAAAAATAAAACAGTACCTATTAAAATTCTCTGACGAATATAGGCTTTGCCGATGAAAATTTAAAAACATCTCACCTTGAAAACAAAAGTGGCACTATACCGAAGATGGCAATATTGAGTTACAACGATGACTTCATAATTTACTGGCTTGTTTTCAGTACATAACTTAAATAAGATAGTCAAACCGATAAATGAAATTAATTGCATTCTTTTATTCCAGTTATTTGCTAATGACCAAAATGCAGCGTCAAAAACTTTAAATGGTACTTAATACTGAGAAATGTAATGTTTTCTATAACGCCACTTTTGTTTTCAAGGTGCGATATCGACACTTGAAAGGCAAAATTGACTAAGCGACATAGGGCTTCTATTATATTATTATGATGGTACGGAACCTTCGGTGCGCGAGTCCGACTCGCTCTTCACCGGTTTTTTTTATTAGCTTAACTTAATTGAACGGAGTAGGTACGTAAGTAATACATCCATAGAGATCCTGTCCACATTCATGTCCGGCTGGCTGAGCATTTCCTTATTGCTTATTAGTCGATACACCCGTTTCGGGCGAGTAATTTGGTGCGAATCAACTAATAACGCTTTTATATGTCCTACATGATTCATATTACTTACTTATTTTCAGAAGTAACTCCGAACTCGCAATTCGTGTTAGCTAAGTACCTTCTACCTACGATAAGTTCCTCGAATAGAAAGAAGTAAGTAGTTGAATAGGTAACATTTTACTGTCCTGTGATTTCTAGTTCTATCTATGTTGTCGAATGTTTGTTTATGAAACGTTTACAAAATTGTTTGCTCGTAATGCACTTTTAGAGTGACTTAATAGTTGATAAAATTAATCTTTATTGTTCGAGAAAAATGATGTGCTCACCTCATAGTATTAGGTACTTACTACTTACATAATTATAAGCGAATGCGAATGCTAATAATAATGTTAATTAATAATTAATATTATTAAGGGGCTAACAGGACCTAAACACAAAAAACGCAAGTTTTAGAAACAATAAAAGTACCCATCTATATGATGGACTACAGCAAACAAAATCAGAGAAATATATGATATTCATCAGGATATATGCTAGGTTGATAATGTGTTGAAAACATAATACAACTAATTTGATACGACAGAAAAAAATCATGAAGATAAAAACCATACTAAGTAATATACCTACTTACATACAATCATTCTGATTTTTGTCAGATTATTCTACAAGCAACATACTAAAATACTAGTGTTTTAATTTTTTCGTCCAAACAATAGATTTTTTGTAATTAAATAATTGCTTCATATTTTGTAATTATTTACCAGCGTTGCGTCATCGCGCTTCTCTTTTTTAGGGTTCCGTAGTTCCTACAAGGAACCCTAATAGTTTCGTCATGTCCCTCTGTCTGTCTGTCTGTCTGTCCGAGGTTTTGGTAAGATACCGTTAGTACTAGAAAGCTGTAATTTTTTAGGAGCGTGTATATCAATTACGCCGACAAAGTGGTAAAATAAAATTTTGGAAAATATTTTTTTTTAGGGTAGCTCCCCCTACATGTGAAGTGGGGATGAATATTTTTTTCGTCGTCCACCCCATCGTGTGGGGTATCGTTGAATAGGTCTTCTAAAATGACTTGGGGGTTGCTAAAATTATTTTTCGATTTAATGCTCCGTTTACGAAATATTACACTTTAAAGTGCAAATTTTTGTTCCAGTAGGGCGTCCTATCCTAGTAGGGGGCCCTCCAGATGGAGGGCCCCCTACTCAATTTAGCTTTTAGATAAAAGCTAAATTGTTAGCTTGAAAAATCCGGAAAAATTCACGATGATAGTGCATTTCATGAACTTTAAAGAAAAACTATAGCGGTTAAGATAACTTTATTAGTTTAGCAGTAATAGTCGTTGAACTTGGGTGTTGCATAATTTTGTACCAAATACAAAATCCTTAGCATTAATCTTATATAGTGACTAAGATGAAGTAGTTGCTTGTTTATGACGGGTAAAGACTTGCATTAAAAAACAAAATATGAAATAAAAAAACAAAAAAAAACATAATAAATTATCATGTTTCACAATACTGCCGCCAGATGGCGCTGTACCAACGGTTTATGCTTTCATTCGAGTACCTATAGAAGTCACAAAACAATAATTTTGTGAATTAAAATAATAACTTGGCAGCAATCGTACTCTTATTTTTTAGCTTTACAAGGAAGAAAGTGGTTCCTATTAGTTAATGTCTAATTTGTTTGTATAATTATCTTCGAAAATCAATATTTTGTTGTGTTTTGTATCGCTATTCGATAACAGATGGCGTTGTGCCGTGACGTCACTTTTGTAGATCGCTGTGTTAAGTTTTTCTTGCACCTCCGTGGTTACGTTATGTGTTAAAGTTTTGCTTTACTCTGGACACCATTGTCATAGTTCATATTTAAAATTCAGTACTACGCATTCAAAATGGAACAATATAATAATCTAAAAATAAATCCTAATATATAAATAAATCCTAATATTTTAACCATTACATATATTCATTAGGTATGTTCAGAATAAAGAACAACAGAATCGTACTATATTGTGATAACGGGCTACTACGGAACCCTACACTGTGCGTGGCCCGACACGCACTTGGCCGGTTTTTTTTTCTATGCAGTTCGACAAAGACCGCGATTTAGGTCATGTAAGCCCCTTAATTAATTTTATTATTCTAGAGTGTGTCAGACTTACCACGACTTTTAACAGGAAAATCTGGAAAGTACGTAAAGTTGTTATTTATACCACCCACAGAGCAGCAGGGGAGGCTCAGTGGTAACAGCTCTGACCAACACCTACAGTATCTCATAATACTTACAATACTGCTAGAGCCGTACGAACGTATGCAGATGTTTTCTTTCTCCGTTTTCCAAAAGAGAGAAAGAAAACGTCGTGTGGAAGTATAAATGTATGTGTAGAGGTAGGTACTACTGAATAAATCACACTAATATTATAAAGGCGAAAGTTTGTGAGTGTGTATGTGAGTGTGAGTGTGTGTGTGTATATGTTTGTTACTTCTTCACGCTCAAACGGCTGGACCAATTTTGATAAAATTTGGTATGGAGGTAGTTGACACCGTGGATTAACATATAGGCTACTTTTTATCCCGATATTCCCACGGGATCGACATTTACGCGGGAGCAACCGCGTGGCGCAGCTAGTACGTTAATAAAAGTGAAAACCGAGATTTTTAAACCAAACAAAAACTGAAGGAGAACATGAATGACTTCCACCAACCAAGGCTGCCAGCAGCGGGCTTGTTATGTACACGATGAAACTCTCGAGGACACCGCCATCATTGTCGGTCGGGAGGCAACCAACGCGGGGTAAGGAAGATCGACTAGCTGTCGGTATATGCGCAACTTGAGTTGCGTCAGTCAAGGAAGGACTTGTTACCTATTAAGTAGTGTACCTGTTAACCATGGAGGACACCAAAAGAAAGGCTTTAAATAAATAAGGATTTCAATAATTCGTTTATATAGGTATAGTATCAAATTAATGTGAACTTACCAAAATAGTAATAATCAGGCATCATTCGTCGACGGTTGAGTCCTAAAAAGATAATCGATATTTCATAAACTTACAACTAGCTTAGTTTACCACGCAAACGATTTAAAATAGTAGATAGGTAATAGGTAAATAGTTAAACATACAGCTGAATAGCGGAAGTTTAATTTTGAATTACTTATTCTTAACGCAACTTCCTGTGTATGATTCATCATGACTGACGTGGCGTAATAATATAATTTGAATCGATTCTGACTAGGGTGCCTTGTTTCTGGCATAATACACGTAGGACACAATATGGACCCAGGTAGCTTTGTGAAGGGCTGGATTAGCCCTTCAAAGAACTCAAACGACGGTAGGATTTTTTAAAATTTATATTGACTGAACGTCTTTCCATATATTCCCGACTATACTAGCATTGTCTTTTTGAATCAATTTAATCTAATAAAATATTTGACACCCCGTTATAAACTTGCTTAAATTATGATCAGCCTGCACTACATAACGTTGACTTTAGTAGACAACCTTTACAGTACGCACTGTGCGAAGATTGCAGAACGGTAACTTAGGCCCGTTTGCAGTTGCACCACCATGTTTCGACAGTTATGACTTAATCTGTCTTATTACAAAACGAGATCTAATTTTAGACCTAGCCTAAACCTTCGAGCCAGTTACTCTATTTTGAACTTTATTCCGACAAACGTAATGTTCTTAATGCAAAATTGACAACTTAGACTCGGGTTTAACGTCAGTTTTTGTAATAAGAACTTTAGCTGCGTTGGATTATAGTTTGAAATTTAAAAATGGCTGGATGGTTTAAACCTGGATCTAAAGATAAATCTTGTTTTGTAATAAGGCCGTATGAGTTTCGATTTTCGGTGGTCTTGACCACCACTTTACTTTGGATGACAGCCCCGTAGTAGTAGCCCCGAGTAGCTACTTATGTACCTATAAGATAACTGTCTTACTGTACGGGAATCTATAGTTTTCATCCGGAAAGTTTTGTCGGCCTGGTCCGGGAGGCGGGGGGTAGCCCATAGGCATAGGGGGCCAGGTCGCGTATGGCATCATCATGGGCGCCCCAGGTGGCATGACGTTCGGCGGCGCAGGTGGTGCATTTGGCGTCGGAGGGGGTCCCGATGCTGGCGTCGAAGGAGTCACTGGACTCGCTGTCAGATAAAACTTATTATTAAAAATTAATGCTATATAATTATGTACTTATACTGGCGTTCTGAGTGTAGTAGCTAAATAACCGCATATCCTACCTATATTATGTATTCCTACTTTAAAAACTGGAGAAGTCTTCTAAAGGTTCCGAATTGCAAATCCTGATGTTAAATAAATCCGACTTGACTATCACCTCACCATATCTAGGACTACCTGAGAAATGTGACATTCGTCAGAGGTATACACCCTTAAATAAACAATTACCTGTTACTTCTGTTTCATTGATTGCCATCGTTGAGTTGAATTCCTCTGAAGGTAGCGAGCATGTGCTATTTTCTTCGTCAGTAGAATTTGCCACAACATCATCGTTTGTCCGCAAAATTTGTGCAAAGTCTTTCAAGAGGAAATCAACAACATTTATTTACCATAAAATTTTAAAGGAATTTTTAATTTACTACTACCTATTTGAATAAAATTATATTCTTACCTGATTTAAGTAGCTTAACCAAGAACAAGGCTTGTTTCAGAGTGTCATCGAGATCATCGACTGCTTCAGCCACCTCAAGGCTGATACTTCCTATAGTTAAAATCCCTAATAAATACAGTAACTTCGTACTTAAAATCATAATATTAAGAACATTTCTTGCCTTGTCCAAAAATAAAATTACTATTTCAACATTTTATGCTAATAGAAATCGATGTAAGTAATAAAATTCTGTGTTATGTGTTTCTAAGTTAGGCTAAGAGCATTTCAATTTTGCAAGTAAACGTGTAGGTAGGTAGGTATGTGAAAAGTAGTTTAAAAATAAATGATTGTAACAAAGCACATAAAACATTTTATTTTCTGTTACATAATACGAGTATGTAAAACCTATGTACCAACAAAATAAAAAGTTAATAATTTACAATAAAACTGAAAAGGCTAGATCTACCCATTGAAATCAGACATAGGATAGACGTGGGTAGATTAGGTAATAATCTAGATACTTAGTACCTACTTACTATGTCAATGTTCAACTTTACATAAAAAATGGCCAAGTGCGAGTCGGACTCGCACACGAAGGGTTCCGTACCACAAGGCAAAAACGCCGAAAGAAACACGTTTGTTGTATGGGAGCCCTCTTAAATATTTATTTATTCTGTTTTTAGTATTTGTTGTTATAGCGGCAACAGAAATACATTATCTGTGAAAATTTCAACTGTCTAGCTGTCACGGTTCATGAGATACAGCCTGGTGACAGACGGACAGTGGAGCCTTAGTAATAGGGTCCCGTTTTTACCCTTTACGGTACGGAACCCTAAAAACGGTACCTTTTGTTTATCAGGCAGGGACATTTACTCAACACTCGAAAATAGTAGGATCTAAATTAAGTATTTGCAAATATCACTACTTCTTATACATAAATATAACTGGGTATCTACATACAGTTCAACTTAATAACTTCACTTCCTGGGTATCTACATACAGTTCAACTTAATAACTTCACTTCCTTGTTATGCGTCTATTTCATCATTTTGCCAGAAACTGCTGATTTCGTTGAATGGTGACTGTTGTTCTGCCACCCCACTACTTCCTGAGAACTTCTGTATAAACAATAATAGATTTTATTACTTAAATGTACTTTTCTAATGGAGGAACAACGTGTGGTCAAGCTCAAATCTTGGGCCTCCAATGATGTAGGTAAAGATGATGTAATAGGTACCCAGATAGGTACGGTCGGCAACAAAACTTCATCAGCACTGTCATTTTTACATGTTATTAAATTGACTACAATTTTTTTCAATAAACTGCTTTTTAGCTTTTCACATAATAGCAAAGATTTTATATTCTAAAAATTGTACTTCTGCTGCAATTTTGAAAAAATATTTTGCTCGATAACTAAGATTAAAAAAACTGAAGTGTTAATCGAATTTTGTTGCTGACTGAACCATTACTTTACCTAGTGGGTTGTCCTTGAGAAAAGTATTTAATAAAGTTTAATATGTATTATGGCTGATTTTTCAATCATCTGATAAGTTTATTCGAGGAATAATTTTGAAACTTTGACAGTTATTTCATAAAAAAAACGGTCAAATGTCAATTTTATTCTTCGAATAAAAGTTATTTGGTGATGGATAAATCAGCCCTTAAAAGTTTAAACTGTTAAATGAATGATTAAAAGATTGACACTGCTTTTCCTTCACTTTTACTAAAGAAAAACCTCTCGTCAAACAAAAAAACATATTTCGCACCTTTAGAATTATAGAGACCTAATTCGAAATTTGAAGATTTCAACTTATTATAAAACAGAGACTTAATATGTCAGTCTTGTATGTCAGAGTTATCTAACCTAACTTAATATACTTATTTATTAAGATTCGATGAAGATGGTCGTCCAAGGTAATTTTATGAGTCAAGTATTTCGAATTAGGTCTCTATAATTCTAAAGGTGCGATTTTTGTTTATTTGCATTTTCGGCCGAAAATGCAAAATATGCCTAATTTCTTTCCTATTTTTGACCGAAAAAAATAATACATTTTCAGTCTGTTTCTAGTTCAGCACGTAACACAGAAGGATATTGCTAATCTATTGCTTCATATCGCTCATTTGGAGAAACATCGACGTAAGTACTTAAATGATTTTTTTCCCAAAAATGAGTTTTCAAAATAATTATGACAAAGCATTTAGAAACGTATTTACGTTAGGAAAAACAAAAGACGTAAAAAAAAGTAAAATAGCAGTTACGTCGATGTTTCCAAATGAGCGATATACCTACAGTTCGAAAAAATTGTCTGCTCAACATCGTAAATAACTATTATTCGTAAACTTGTACCTAAAGCCTACTTAGCTGTAAAAGTTTTCCTTTTAACTTCGTTTTAATATACTACTACTGTGAACTTCACATATCCAAAAACAACTAGTTATTTAGCTGGCAGGAGGGGGTGGATACTGGACACTTGACTCTAACAAAAATTAGCAGTTTAAAGCTTAATATTTCACAAACAGATCCCTGAATCGAAAAATTGTTTTCAAAAACCCACAATATTTTTGAAGGACCTATCCAACGATACGGGGGTATCGTTGGATAGGTAGGTACCCCCCACACCATGGGATAGACGAGAAAAAAAAAACATCCCCACTTTACGTGGAGGTACCAGATTTTTTTTTTCATGGTTTAATTTTACCACTTTGTCGGATTGATTAATATGTATATCCATGCCAAATTATAGCTTTCTAATACTAAGAGTCTCTGAGCTAAGCTGCGGACGGACTGACGGACAAACGGACCCGAACATGGCGAAACTATATTAAGGGTTCCTTGTTGACTACTTAGCCTGAGCCGGAGATAAGGAACAGTAAGATGAGCTCACACAAAACAAACATATTAAAAACAGAATAAAAGTTGTTTATTACAAAAATTACAGAAAGTGTTTCTTATTTCTTAGTGCGACATGCCGCTTATTACCTATTTACTCTTTTAACTTTGTTAGATAGAAGGCCATAGGAAAATTAAACTTACTTTGATATTATGGCGTACCGCATACCCCTTCTTTCGAAAGGCAACTAGAGTTACCGGCCTCAGACGTCTCTCAAAGGGTTCGAAGTAATCCTGTTAACAGTATGGGACAAAATAATTACGTTATGTTGCTAGGGGCTCGGCAGGGACCACACAGTACGTTATAATTATATAAACTGGGACCCCGCCACCCCCACCTCCAATTAGGACCGCGACTGCTACTAGAATTCCGATATTGGTGCCGTGGAGTTGTTCAGTTTTGTTGGTTTGTATCATAAAGTTGGCTGGTCTTTGAAAACAAACCCTGTATACTAGATATACCTATACGTATATGTTAATTTCAAGTTAATTTTCGGGGGATGCATTTTCAGCACCACGAAGCGATCTCAATCATTTATAACCGACTTCAAAAAAAGGAGGAGGTACTCAATTCGGATGTTTAAAATACAATATTTTAGATATGGTCGGGCATAACTCTGTCATTATACAGGGTAATTGGTAAAACATTAACAATCTCTTAAGAGGTCATTGTATTCATCATTATGAACAACTTTTACTATGGGACCAAACATAAAATCGTGAAAAGTAAATCAGCTGTTCTCTATATTTATGTTCGTATAACTCGTCAAAATGTTCCCTACATTTATGTTCGTAAAATTCTTTTTTAATGGATAAGGTATATATACGTTAGGGGATTTATATGGGACCACCCATATAAATTTTATTAACTTTGCTTAGGTAATTTTTGAGTTATCTTCAATAATACGATTTTTTTCCAGTTAGTTTATTTTATTTTATTATTTTTGGAAAAGATCAGATTAGTTCAGATTAGTTCTGTCTTTTTGGAAAAGATCAGATTAGTTCAGATTAGTCTGTGTGGTGCCGGACTTAAAGAATAGCACCACCCCATACTTCCCGTGGGTGTCGTACAAGGCGACTAAGGGGCGTACCGGAGAATGGGCAGCGGCGTTCTCTATGCATTCCACCACCATACCATACTGCGATCGCCAACCCGCCTGCCAAGCGTGGCGATTATGGCAAACTCACCCCTTTGGGGGAGGCCTATGTCCAGCAGTGGACCTCTTTCGGCTGAAATGATGATGATGATGATGATTTTTGGAAAACTTACAGCTAATCTGACACAATAGTTACTTAGTTTTAACATGATGATGGCCAATTACAAGTTTTCACACATAGAATATCAATTAACTATGTACCTACTAGGTAGCAGACAGTGTTACTTTAATAGACTGTATATTCGTATAATAATGCAATGCAAGGGCTATGTTATTTTGTCGAAGAAGTGATTGCAAAGAGCCTTCTTTAATTTAGGAACACTACCTATAGTATTAAAAAGATCTATGTCAACTTCCCGGCAGGTTTCATTATACATGTATATGGCTCGCCCTTATCATGTAGGAATTTTGTCTATAAGTTGTTCTTGTTGTTCGTATGTGCAACAAACGAGGTTTACGCAAAAACGAAGAACATACGACGAGTTTAAATTTATGATGTTTTAATAGCATCCTCTCACTGATACTTACATAGCAAGTAGTATTATATGAATTTGTGTACCTACCCTACACAAATTCATATAATACTACTTGCTATGTAAATATCAGTGAGCGAGGTACAATTAAAAAGTGAAAAATAAAACCTTTTTTACAAAAAAAAACGCCTTCCAAAAATAAACACTACAAAGTGAAAAATAACTTTAATTTCGGAAGTCAGTGTCTTGGAATCTGTATTTTAGTTTTTTGCCACAGACTTCCTAAATTAAAGTTATTTCATAATTTTGAGTTAATTTCTTTTTGAAGTTGGTTTAATTTTTTTTAAATTACTTTTTTATTACGTATTTTTTAGTTTTAAGTAAAAACTGGATTATTTGTTTGTAATAAGTACCTAGGCAATAGTTTTGTTGTAAATATTGCACTAGAATTTGACCAAGGTTTTGAGATGTTTTTTTCCCTTTGACACTACACCCGTCGCCCGTATCAATAAGCCAGGCGTTCACACTATTAGTCCATATTATTTAGAAAATTACTGAATCGAAGTTGAAGTAAATGTAAGTCAATAAAAAAAATGGTCACGATCTGATTAATAGTTGCGCAGAAATGCGTGGACAAACATATATACATCTATAAAATTTTATATATGTGAGTGGTTGACCAAAAAGAGACGGATGGATTGGAAACCGTTTTTTTTTTGAATTTTTGAATCTGTGGTCTTTTAGCTTTGTTTTGGTCTAACGAGAATATTTTTAGGTGCCGTAGTTTTTTTTTTATGAATTTTTTTGTGAGCCGAGCACGAGTCGAAACTTGTTTCTACACGAAACTTCAAGTGCGATTTACTCGAAATCAATTTATTTTCCCTTGAGGTCCCTTTTTAGTCAACCACTCACATATTTGTTTAGAAGTCTTAGTAGATTCTCCTAGTATGTGAATATAATGCAGTTCCAATAATATTACATGACATACATGTATACGTGTCGAATTGATAACCTCCTTTTTTGAAGTCGGTAAAAAGGATGCTTGTTAAATACACTACATTGTCAACCTAAAACCGGTTCAATAAGACTCACTTTTCGAGTCAACATTAATTTGTGATAAAAATATTCAGTTTTACATTTCTAATAAGGCTAATATTTGTGCATTCGTCAGGGTTCTCTTCCTGCGAAGAGCGCGAGCGCACAAAATAAAACTGTGATCCATATTACCCAAACATTTGTTATAAAATATTATTTGCAAACTTTTTGTTTTGTTTTCTTTTCACAGGTGTGTTGAAAAACTTAGTTTGATATGCGTAAGCATTTGCCTACTTACCCATATCAAATGTACTTACCTATATCTACAATTTTTTGCGTCCTCAAAGATTTATTTTAGACTTATTTAGGGCAGATATTTATGTTTATTGTTTATAAAGATATGCAATGTATATTATTTATTCTTAAAAAAAAGGAGCAGGTTCTCCATTCATCTGTACCTACTTATTTCTAAAAAAAAAATTCAATAAAAAAAACGAACTCGGTTTTTTTGTAAAAATGTTTTTTATAAGTACTTACCTACGTACTTATTTTAGATCTTTTTGAAGTCAATAAGACTGAGATATCTACTTTGAAAAGGCTAAAAATTCTAAACTGTCAGTACCTTAGTAAATGACCATAACATCATAAAGAGCTCACCTTATTAAAAGAAGGATCAAATCCCAGTGACAGGGTTTTGGCAAGTTTCGTCAAAGAATGCGGTGCTTTCAGTAACAATTCATATTTTTTTATGTTCTCTCCCCACACTTCTGGTTGCTAAAAAAAAAAAATAGTAGGTAACAATCATTGGAAAGAAAATGTACAAAGTAGAACTAGTAAAATGACAAAATGAACACTTTTTTTGTTAATAATGTGAGTGTACCACTGGGTAGTTGCTGTAGTAGTAGCCAGTAGCAGGTATCTAAGTGTGGCAAGACAGGTCAGATTTTTATAGTAATAGTATACAGTACAATATCTGGGGGCACGGGAGTGCCCCCACCAAGTCGAGCAAAAAGGGGCACGGCCGTACCATCCTTTTCTCGAAGCAGTTCAGGCCATTTTCGACACCCTATAATTTCGTTGTGGACAATGATATTCTAATAATAATTTACTAGAATATAATTGGTTGTGGATAAAACTAGAAACCTATACCGCTACTACAAGGTCAAATTGGCTGGTAAAACTTCACAGACGTCTTCTTTATAACGTGTCGATGGCAAATATAGAGGAACAAATTAAATTAGCTAGAGAAACTCTGCTGGCGTGATGGAGGTCAGATTGGCAGTCGCTACTTGTAAAATACTGGTATTCAGCTCCATCCCGCTAGACTGGTTGTGGTTAGGTAGAAAAAGGCAGGCATGATGATAATGATGATATTTACATTGCTCAAATGTGACGTAGGAGTCTTATCCCATAAAAATCCGTGGTTTAATGTATTTGATGGCGCCGCGGATGTGGAAGCTTCAACTGTCGGTGTTTTGAGGGTTGATTTCGCTTGCTTTACATCTTTTGGTGGTTCTTTAGTGTCTGAAAAAAAATTAAGTAGGTAAGTACGTAAAAAAACTACATTCAAACTGGCTTTCAATTTTAATTAAAATCTGGTGAAAGCTGAAACTCATTGCAGTTTATGTTTTGTTTTAACAATATAATGTAACGAACATAAGCTAATTCTTCTTATTGCTTCTGGTCTCAGGTCCATCTAGCTGGGAGACGTACCCACGCAACGCTTACTAATAATGGTGGACGCTGGTCTCACCGCCAGGACTCGTCTGCTAAGTCTTCGATCTACTTAGGATAATTTCAGCTTAACTTAAGTTTCTGCCTGACAGGCACTCCGCTAAAATATACAGTACCTACCAACAAAAACGCATGGCGTTCGTGGCTATCTACACTAAACTTAAAAATGTCTAGTATAATACCACGATTATTTCATGTCTATGGTAAGTACCGACCGTAAGAAATACAGACTTGCACCCGGGGACACGACGGGAGTTGAATGGTGAAATTGTGTGTGTGAGTTGAATGTGAAGTTATAGATTTCTTCATTTTTTTGTTGTTTTTTGTGTAAATCCCAGTCATACCATACCAAATATCAGCTTTGCAGGACTTTGGGAAGTGCCCTTGACGTTTTGATGACTGCGTGAGTCAGTCAGTGACGAAATCCACGTATTTTTGGTACATTAATAATAAAATCCAAAATAGGTATAAAAGCTAGACAAATGAAACTTGTTAGTGTTATATAAGTCTGCTAAAATCTTTCTTATCCTGAGAATATCATTATTCTGGACGAAACTATGAGAGAAAAGCTAGGTAGTGCCACTGCTTTTTGTTCTTGGGTCGTCTTGGCAGCACACATTTGTTATAAAATATTTGGGGACAATTTCCCCCCAGATAAAGCTGAAGAGTTTGTTTGTGAAATTTGTAAACAAGCACGTTATTAAACTTCGTGCGAATGTTCTGTGTTTACAAATTTAGGAAAGTCAGTATTTCGAGTCGCAGCCACAAATTGTTTTCGGTACTTAGTTAAACTTAATCTTGAGGATAACTAATGAACGTGTGAGAAGTAATAAAAAAAAAACGGGCCAAGAGCGAGTCGGACTCGCGCACCGAGGGTTCCGTACCATCTTAATAATATGTTTTTAAATTTTCATCTGCGAGTCAGAGAATTTTAACACTGCGCACTGCGGTGTAGAATATTGCAGTTTTACGTCAGCGCCATCTCTTGACCGAAAGTGGAACTAATGTAACTTTTGTTGATGATTTCTGAAAAAGTGTGCCATTTAGAGACATCGTTTTATTTTTCCTGTAATCTTTACATAAACTTCTATCACATAGAATTATTTCAGATTTTTCTCTTTGCAAACATCGGAGATAACAGTAGGTACATCTAAATAACAAAGACCTGCACCCTAAATGTTTTGTAACACATTAAAACTGCTAATGCTTTATACTTATGTTCGAAAAAATTGTCTGCTCAACAACGTTATTAACGCAATCAATGTTGTTGAACTGTCAAGATGAAAGCTATTCCTACTGTTAGTGTAGTAGACAATTACCTACCTACCCCGCTTTTTTTTTTGGATGGGAAATTATCAAATGACTCCTCCCGCTCTGGGTGGAGCGGAAGGGAGTGTAAGACTCTTACTGACTAAAACCCACCCGTGTTCCTTCCTTAGCCCTTTATGTTCCGGGCCAGCGGTAACCCTTTCGGACAATCCCGCTGACCCGGCTACCTACCCCGCTGCGCTGGCCGATTTTCCTTTAAAGTCGGAACCTATTCCTGTCTAAGTCAATTCTTTCACGAGAGCAAAATAACCATTTCTTCTGTCCCATATTGTATAGGTACCTACGCAAAGATAAATATCCTACCCATAGGCCTAGGTCTACTTTCCATAAAAATCATCATCATCATCATCTCAGCCGAAAGACACATGCCCCAAACACATCCACTTCTATCGGTTCTGTGCTTCCCACATCCAGCGGATTTCTGCGACCTTCAGAAGGTCATCGGTCCACCTTGTGGGAACTCTTCCAACGCTACGTCTTCCGGGACGCGGTCGCCACTCTAGAACCATCGGCCCCATCGGCCATATGTTCTGCAAGCAATGTACCCTGCCCACTGCTGGCACTGCCACTAAAGATTGAAATATAAAACAGATATTATTATTTACTTACATTCGCAAGACACAATATGAGCCACAAGAGGAAGAACAGCGAACGTAATGTAAATGTACATCTTAACAAGTAACTACACTGAATTGTACAATAACCGTGTTATCCGCGTCGAGGTATGGTACCGATTGTTAGTAGTTATGAGAGAACTGGTTGAAATTCTGTGACAAATAGCTAACTACAGGTAAGCCTGAAAAAGTGTGCGCTTCGGTAATATTCGTGTTTTTCCGAATTAGCGCGAACGACGCGCCACTGAGTAACCCCCCACAAAGCCAATGCCTCTCATTCTTTACTATCGCGGTTTGTACGAGTAGGTAGTGCACCCATTGCGCGTTTGTATGAAGTTTTCTCTCCACTCAACATTTTTTGAAAGCTTTTTGGAAATCCTACATAGAGTTGTAAATCTATATTTTTTCAAACATAATACAAAATAGGCAAACAGCTCTAGGGATCTGGGGGCCTAAAAAGGTCACTTTGGAGAATCATAAAAGGATACATTATGGATCGTAATAAGGCGAAGACAGTTCGTGTTTTTCTTTTTTTCGCTGCACTACGTAGGTATTTAGATATAATCAAAGAGATTGGGGATTGAATTTGGATCGGATTGGCTGGTATTTTAGCACAGGCACAAAAAATACTGAAAAATGCTTGACCAATGGGATTTGATACGATTAACTTAACGGTTAACTGTCCATTGTGTTATCCTTTTATGAATCTGTCAAAGTGGCCTTTTTAGGCCCCCAGATCATCGCGCGTTCGTATTTCCGAAGATAGGCGATGAATTCCGAAGCGCATACTTTTCTTTGTATGGCTGTAAGTACCTACTTGTAAACATTTTGTCTTACACGGTAATACTGTCCAGTCGAAGCTATTCCTCGAAGCAATGTTCCACAATGTCCCTGTCGTAACGTAACACTATAGCAAGAAGTAACTATTTACTGCCTCGTTCGTGTAGTGGTCGTAACTTCGCTAGCGCGACTGCTAAACATGGAGTCCTGGGTTCGATCTGAATCAGGAATTCCTCAGAAGTTTCTCGTATGTCTAGTGATCGTAAGCCCTACTGCTACTGCGTCCTGGGTCCGATTCCAAGGTCGGGCTCATTGTTATTAGGTTTTCCATCAGGAATTTCTCAGTAGCGGCCCAAATCTGGATCAGGAGGCCTACCACGAGCTCTTAACGCGATCCATCATACCATGACGTCAGTTTAACGATTCAATTTAGGCCATGCCGTCTGACAGCGATTGTCCCAAACTGAGTCGGAAGTTTTGGTTACATTAATTTAATTTTGTACTTGTTTGGTACCATGACGTCCATAGAGCAGCTCAACTGAAACGCTCAACTGTCAAAATAAGCGATTCAATGAAAGTTAATATGTCTCTAACATGAACTGAAACCATTTTAAATTACCCTGTGACTGAAACGTTTGGTGAATTGTTGACGAAAATAGTGTAATTTTTTAGTGCTATTTTAGTGGAATTTTACAAAAACCAATGTAAGTGTACTTTATTCTTTCTTTTAAAGTCTAAAATATCTTTTTACATGCGTTTTTGACCGCATTAGTTTTTCTTGGTACCTAGTACGTTCGAAACAGAAACATAATTTGTTTTATTACGCCGAAATAAAAAAATAAATTTCCTATAAGAAATAGCAAAAGGCATCTAAATATATATCCACTTTGACTAAGAATTATTTTAACAATTGTTACCGTATTAACGTGGAATCTTAAAAACAATTGTTGAGTGTCTTTTTATTATACTGAATTAAAAACAAATAAAATGTTACTTGCTTCTGAACGTGTCTGACACTAAAATGTGCGCAAAACAAACTTATTTCATAATAGTAACGTTGTATCTTTTTCACCAAAAACGTTTCAAACGCGGTTCAGCCACAAATTGCGATATTTCATTCACTTGCCACTTGATCCAAATGCCGCTGGGCGTAGGTATTGGATGTCATGGTACGACTTTGAAGCGACGATGCAGTAGAACATAAACTGAAATGTCTTGCTTTTGAATAGTTTTTAATTAGATCATGGTAGGCCACCTGTACCCAGTTAATGACAATTTAGGCTCGTCCCCTATTTCATAACCCCCCTATTTCGTAACTGGCGAAATGCGGGTGCAGGTACTAAGGTACACGTCAGCCTAACCCTGCGGGAAATACAGGCGTGTTGTTGTGTGTCAGTCTGAATATTATGTGCTTCCGTGGATCACAGTAACAAATTATCACCTGTATAAATGGGTATAAGTAATATATGTGTTTGGTATGGGTTTGGTGGAAGACAAATGTAAGCCACCTTCGATCAATTGATTGAAGGTGCTTACATTTCTTTTCTTTAGAGCACCAACTGTCAACATTAGTTTTAGTAAACTTCTTGTAAACATAGGTAAGTACATAACCTCAGTGGGTAGGGAATTACCTCAAAAAGTGTAAGGTAAGTAAATAAAAAATTTGTGAAAACAGTAGTTTTGATCAAGTTTTTATGATGGATTATTTTTTAAGGCTTTAAAAATAAATACGGATTTAATTATTCAATTATCGGCTTCGCGAAGGTCATCGGTCATGTTGTAGAAGATGGCGTAGCAGGGTGCGCGGACGCAGGGACGGCGCTGTACTTCACGTTCTCCGGGCGCGCACCGCCCCGCCACGCAGACTCGGTACCGCATGATGGTACCACCACCGCATGTAACTGAACATTCGCCCCATTTGCTCCACCGACTCCAGATTTTACGATTCTTCAATGTTTGCTCGTCTTCGCATGACACTGTTTGCACAGAAAACATAGTAAATAATAAATACAAACATTGCTTTCCCAATATGTAGTTTTGCACGCGTGTATTAATTCATTTATGGGCGTAACATTGGGGTTGTTCGCGGCTTGATTCCGATACAATTGCGTCAGGGGGTGGGTCAATCCTGCCTGCAAGTCTCCCCGTCTCCCCCCGAAATCGTCAATACCTACTGCGTCTCCTCCATTTGCGACAGAACTAACGTGATTGGTTCATGGGAATCATCGAATCATCATTCATTACCTACTCGCGTTGTGGTGCGCTGAATACTTAAGTAAATGTGATTTTTTGTCGGTAAAAGCTTAATAATCGCCGCTGTCCTTGGATAAAAAATATTTTTTTCGACAAATTTGGAATCTGGATAACTGCATTCGCGATTTATTTGCCAAAAATGTAAACAAATATGGGTTTATGAAAAAAATACTTTAAATCCTACACAATAAATAAGTTCACACAACCGTAGACTGTAGGTATCTATGTGCTTTATTTTGAGTAAATTGTTTCCTCACTACTGCTCTCAAAACAGTGAAGGAAAACACCTTGAGGAAACCGACCGGTGTAGCGGTATCTACAACGCCACTTGAGAACAACGCGTCATACTGACGTCACGTAAAAAACCTGCATCTCGCAGGCAGAGTTTACCGCTCAACTAGGTTAAACACAACGGCCCGACATGAATCATCGGGCAGTTGCTCGCCAGACACAACACCCGTCTGGTCGGAGGATCCGCGCTTTTCTATAGAGTATGAGTGAACTTTACACCTTATTCCTCATATCTCTATACCTGTCTCATCTCTATACATGTCCTAGAACTAAAAATTCGAAGACATGTGACATCTACCCTCCGCAAGGAGTAATAGTGTTCTGTGCATCTACCAACCGGCGCGGCGGCACTGAGCCCGCTAGATTACGTTACGGCCTACTCCCTCTCATCGAGAGAAGGCCAGAGGAAACATTATGAGCTGATTATGCTAATAGGCGTGGTGGTACCTATCACGTTTATGAAGTTTACACAGAAAAAGAACTTATTTTGAAACTGATATTTCAAGTATTTTTATATAATATAGTTACTTGAACTATCAGTTTGAAAGAATGTTTACGTGAAGTTTGAAAAAGTTGAACTAAGTAGTGAATCGTTTGTCTTGGCCTGACCGTGATGTGAAGGTATGATTTATGAATGAAACGCAAACAATACGTTATATGTGTTAAATAGAGTCAGCATCTGCCTAGCCTTTTCCCAACTATGTTGGGATCGCCTTCCAGGCTAACCGGATGCAACTGAATACCAGTATTTTACATGGAGCGACTGCCTATCTGACCTCCACAAGCCTGTTACTTGGTTGTCAGACTTTCGAGCTTCTGGCTACGTAACGACTGTCAGTGCTTGGCCAGACTGGTAGCGCGGGCGCGGCGCGGCGAATTGAAACATATGAACTTTCTTTGGGTGTCCATAGTGGGCACGCGAGCGCGTGGTGAGTGGCGCGGGCTGCTCGGCGCGGGGAGCGCGCGAGCAGCTCCCGCCATAGCTCGTTCATACAAGTGGCCGCAGTGGGTCCGCTTCGCGGGCGCGAATGGCCCGCGCGGGAAACGGGGTCCTCAAACTAGTTCGAGCTTTTTTCTAGTAATAATAAGTCTTCTTCATCCATATTATATTTTGACAAACACTGGACACGACAACACGCAGAACGCAGCCGAGGCCCAGTGCGGACAGGCAGCCCGCGCGCGTTCCCGCACCCGCTCCCCAGTCTGGACAAACACTCAAAGATCCATGAATGACAGCCGGGACCAACGGCTTAAAGATGGTCACCCATCACGGATCAACCGCGGCAAGTGTAGCTTAACCTGATCGATCGACCTTCGCGGCTGTTATTATTTTGCCACGGGGCCCTCATGTGTTAAATATAAATGTTAAAGGATGTAGAGGGACAGCGATCAAGACCATACAAACGAGAGATAGATTGGAAGCATGATAGAATGAAATGGGACTGAAGGATTACCTACGAGACGGCTTACAGGGGAAAATGGAAGAGAAAAGATTTTGAGCCAACCAGAGATCCCAAGTTACATGGGACAATAAATTGACAGGCAGAAGAGGAATGGCAATATGGGCTCGCTCCCTACTGCATGGGGCTACAGCAGCTACATGAAACATTATAAGTACTTAGGTGATTACCTCGGTACCTAACTGGCGAAACGTAGGTATCCACACTTAGGTACCGGCCCCACTATCAGCCCACCCCTTTGGAAAATACAGGCGTGATGTTTTGGTATGTATTATATTCTGGTGTAGCGGTATCTACAACGCCACATGCGAACAACGCGTCATACTGACGTCATGCAAAATCCTGCATCTCGTAAGCAGAGTTTACCGCGCAACTAGCATAGATACAACAACGGCCCGACAAGAATCATCGGGCAGTTGCCCGCCAGACATAACACCCGTTTGGTCAGAGGATCCTCCCTTTTCTATAGAGTATGAGTGACTTTACACCCTGTTCCTCATACCCCTATACTAGCAAATGTAAGATAATAAAGTGGTCATGCTGATGGTTCCGTAAAGCTATATTTGTGGTGCAGCACATGGTCGTCTGCAAAAAAACCAACACTATATGTTCACCTGACTCATCCTCTGAATTATCTGGCTCCAACGGTTTACTAGTCTTCTCTGTATGCACCACCGTGGTTGAAGTTTGCAGAGACGCCTTATTTTTATGCTGCTCTTGTCTTACGAGATCAATCAACTCAATGGGACTCAACACCAGTTTATCCTCCTTTCGGTTTCTATGAACTGCATGACCTAGGCAAGTGAGAACTACAAGAACCAAAGTAATTCTATTCATTTCAATAAAAAGTTATACAACAAGTAGGTACACAAGAAGACAGCATGTGCCATTCTGTGACATTGCAGTTCCAAAGAGATTATAGATCGGTAGTTGTATGTGTAGGTTGTAGCTAACCATAGATTTAGGAATACCTACCATCTTACAGCATAGCTATGCACAACCATCCGACATGCTATCGTATCGACATTTTGATACACATTTCGAAAACCTGATTTGCTTTGCCCCTGACAGCAAACAGCTGTCGGAAGAACAGCGGTCGTCTATTTGATATAAACAGACAAAATTTTCGGGTTTTGGACTAGTGAACAGCGTTTAGAGGACTCCTACGAACCTACGATAGATGTTCGATACGGTACGGAAGCTTATCGAGGGTTGTGAACATATAGCTAAACAGGTCCGAAACTGCCGTGCTGTTTGTACAAGTTCAAAGTCATGCTTTTCGCTTAACTTTGCAGCGATCACTGACCTCTAATAAACATTTGTATATTACAGGTCAGTGGCAGCGATGTATAGGTAGGTACTGAAGTTAAGTAACCACAGCTACCTTAGGGCGGACCTCTGCAATACAAGGGACTTCGCAAAGCGCGGCTCACCACGCAACAAAACTGAAATGTCTAATTTTGTAATGCATCTGTACCTTTTCCAAAGTCACAACGGCAGTAACCATAGTCTTCAAAACACAGCAAGACTGTTCGGCGTGGATAATAATAAATATGGATGATAAAAACCATAAATAGGTATAGTAGGTACAGTCACCAAAGCAGATAAGTAACCAGGGTCGTCGCATATAGTTGAAGTTTAGTAAGAAAACGATGGATGTTTTCGAATAAAATTTAATTTAGAAAACAAGCAGTTCATTTAGCAAATATCAGTTCCAAAATGTACTTATTTATAGTTAACAAAAACGGTACACCACAAATTATAATAGTGTTTGTGACTGTACCTAGTCCTATAGCGAATAGCGAACACTGACCGAAAGTTGCGAACAGTCTACTAACGCCATCTCTTCAGTGTTCAAGTGAAGATTCACTTCGGGTCGTAGTTACAAAGTGATTGCATACATAATCAGCCTAAGATAATTCCACTGCTAGGACACAGGCCTCCTCTCTGCGAGAGAGAGTGGGCCGTAATCCACCACCAAGCCGGTTGGTAGATGTCGCATGCCTTCGAATGTATGGTTTTAGGGCATGCCGATTTCCTCACGAAGTTTTCCTTCACCGTTTTGAGAGCAGTGGTGATGAAATAATTTACACACAAAATAATTACGCTACAAAGTAAAGCGCCTGTCTGGGTTCGAACCCAAGATCTAGAGCTCGTGTCTCGAGGCCGTTTCGACTGGGCCACCACTGCTCTCAATCTCACTCACCGCTCTCATATTGATTGGTCGTTACAAAATTATTATTCTATTCTTTAGTATCAAATTCCGTTTAAATTCTGGCTGGTAACAGTTGCAAGGATACTTGGCGCCTGAATAACATTGACAGACGGGTGCTCTGTTGGTAAACATATTTCGTATCACAGAAATTGTATTGACAAAACAAGATGGCGACGTTAGTTCCGATTTTAGCCATGCACCAAAACTTTGTAGCGCTGTATGATTTGAATGAAAAAATGTTAGTGATAGAACAGATAATAATTAATGCAGTCTTGGTGATTTTGAAAAGAACGCCACATGCGAACTGATGCGAACAACGCGTCATACCGACTGTTTATTATTTGCACATTTTTTTCTCCGTCAGACGTTCACGCACAGAGTACATTATTATTATTATACTGCGTTCACGTATTACTCAGGAGACGTAATAAAGGCACTCCAATGGCTAGATAATTATAAATATAATATAAAAAGGTATTCCATTTCATAATTAACACAACATGGCATTTGTACTTTTTATTTTGGGTACATCTATAATATAAAAATGAATCGCTGAATGTGTTGCTAAGCGCAAATCTCGAGAACAGCTGAACCGATTTCGCTAATTCTTTTTTTAGAATATTCCTTGAAGTACGAGGATGGTTCTTACGCAGAGAAAATTTAATATATCTTTGGGAGTAGGGTAGAAGTAGGGTAGGGTAGGAGTAGGGTAGGAGGAGTAGTGTAGGAGTAGGTTAGGAGTGGGGTAGGAGTAGGATAGGAGTAGGGTAGGAGTAGTGTAGAAATAGGGTAGGGTAGGAGTAGTGTAGGAGTAGGGTAGGAGTAGGGTAGGGGTAGGGTAGGGTAAGGGGTAGGACACCACGCAAACGAAGTAGCGCCGGGCAGCTAGAAATAATTTATAGGGCAAAACAACGTTTGCCGGGTCAGCTAGTATGTAAATAAAAGACTGCATACTTTTATTATCATTTATTTAAGATATTTCTTTGGTTACACCTTATACATGATCTTTACTACAGTTACAGACTGAATATGAAAAAATATATACAGACGAATTGAGAACCTCCTCCTTTTATGAAGTCGGGTAAACAGATTGATGGTCAGCTGGATTACAAAAAGTAAAAAACTAGAACTTGTCATAGCATGGCCAGACATTTCTTGCTAATCGGAGGGTACTTTGTACATAAAAAAGTAATCAATGATAAAAAGTACGCAACTAAATGGCACGTACCCTAAATAGACATTGAAGGATTCGTAAAGTGTGAAAATAAATTATTTTGGACAACATTTAGATATCACGTTAATTTTTTAAACGTTGTACATAATTATCTAGATTTTGTGAACACATATGAAGGGTTTACTTTACCCAAATAGGTCGTAATTTAGACTTCTCACACCATAACTACCGGCAATTATTTAATTAAAATGTATAATTATAACTAAGTAATACATGGACAAATACAACACAATAATTGCACGCGACTAGTTTCGATATTCATTACTATGCAACCTCTACCACTCGCGAACTTTCATAAAAACATCTAGATTACTATTGCTAGCTATTTCTGCTCTCATAATATTTACGAATTTTCTCCAATTATTGTTGTTTTGTAACGAATTGAAAAATAACTATACAGGGTTATTGGTAAAACATTAATAACCTCTTAAGAGGTCATGGTACTCAGCTGAAAAAAGAAATCCTCTGTTTCCTACATTTACAGCTGAATTATTTCGGGATTTCAGGTTTGTCCTATAGTAAAAGTTGTTCATAATGATGAGTACAATGACCTCTTAAAGGGTTGTTAGGCTTCGTGTAGACGATGCCGGATCCGCATCGGCGCCGGACCGCAAATATGTGTATACGAATGAATATCGCGCATGAGCCGCGCCGTCACCGTGCCGTCGCCGCACCGTCGCCGCACCGGCGCCGGAATGAAACCGCGTGCACGCGCATTGATGCCCAGTTTAAATAGTAAAGCAACGATCACAGTTAAACGTTTTTTTCTTTATCATTTAAGGTTTCGAATTTTTCATTTAAAATTACACAGATCTCTTGCCACGCTTTTACATTTTTTCTTTTGTCTTTATAAGATTCACTTGTTTTGTCCCATAATACCTCCCTCTCTTGCACTAAATTAATCAATAACTCATAATCGAAGTCATCCATTTTAGTATTTTTTTATCGGGCACATGTGAACATCGGTGCAAGCGACGGGCTACTGAGCATTGTTCATGTACACAAAATGGCGGCACGGCGGCGGTCCGACGCATGCGCGGTGCCGGTGCGGCGCCGGCGCGGCGACGGTGCGGCGCATGCGCGATTTTTATTCGTATACACAAACATGCGGTCCGGCGTCGGTGCGGCACCGGTCCGGCTCCGGTGTCGTCTACCCGAAGCCTTAAGGTTTTACCAATAACCCTGCATATATTATCACAATCAGTTGTGTCTGACGATTATCACTTATTTGTAAACCATTCGGTAGAAGAGCCTCTTGATTTTGTAACATTTATTGTCAATGCTTCAAGTTATGAACACTGAGTAAGAATTCGATTTATTGGCAAAGCATACAATTATGTAGGTAATTAATATGTACCTACATGTGTAATAATGAGGTCATTATACTCACCATTATGAACAACTTTTACTATGGGACCAAAGCTGAAATCGCGAAAAAAATCAGCTGTTCCCTACATTTTGACGACATAGACAAACATAAATGTAGGGAACAGCTGATTTTTTTTTCGCGATTTCAGGTTTGGTCCCATAGTAAAAGTTGTTTAAAATGATGACCTTTTAAGAGGTTGTTAATGTTTTACCAATAACCCTGTATATATGTAATTAAATAGCTTGCTTGAGGGACTTGTGGCTAAGTTATAGCAGCCGCGCGGATCGATTGATCAGGTTAAGCTACGCTTGCCGCGGTTAGTCTGTGGATGGGTGACCATCTTTACATACCAAGACCCCTCCGTGCCACGGGAAGCACGTTAAGCCGTTGGTCCCGGCTGTCATTCGTGGATCTTTGGCAGTGTTACGGGTCGTCAGAAGCCCGAAAATCTGGCAAACAGTCATACCAAAGGAATTTCAATGTATACTGCAAAGTTAACTCGTGATTCGAGAACTATGCCGCGTGTGAGGGACACGTTGAGACGAGGGCTCCGCAGTTGACAATAAATCGAACAAATACAAAAATAATTCCTGATGATCTCATAACAGACAGATTTATATCGAAAACACGGAGAACACTTAGACTTTGTCCAGATAAGGCGTTTTACGCGCGTACTTAAGCAATTATGAACTAATATAGCCCGTCCATATGCGCGCGTTTCACTTGCGTAATTACGCGCGAGTCCAACATTCGGGGCCTAGTTGCGCCCAATATACGCGCGTAAAATGTGTTGTTTTGTTATGCACTATCAATTAATATTGTTACTTTTCCTTATGTTTAATGATATTTAAATTTACAAGCATTAGGCCCAGATTTGAGTTTATTTGTTATGTCGGCCGATAATTGAACAAGTGACGTATAATATTACCCTATGCAAAGAATATAATATTGATGTCATGATCACTAAGCGACTAGACCAAGCACGCGAGCGCGCGGAACTGCGGCTGCATCAAGGCCTGACATACACAATTTGCGTGAAGACGAATAAAGAAATCGGCCTTCCTCTCCCGGTCCAACGCTTCAACCGCAGTCCCGTGCTCCCTCGAGTTTAATGTATACAGGGTGAATTTTCCAAGTGGGCGTGGATGGCCAAATCCGAAACTATGAGTAATAGCGAAAAGTACTCAAAGGAGTCGCGGGCTCGATTTTGATGAAAACTAAAACTGCATCATTGGATTTTTGAAAAATCAATATTTCTAGCCAGGAATCGCCCGTTGATTAAAAAAAAAACCCACACTGTATTATTACACCATTCGATAGTGTCGTTGATAAGGATCGAATTCTGGGAAGTAATGACATACGGGAAACGAAAAATATTGATTTTTCAAAAAACGTAATGATGCAGATTTAGTTTTCATCAAAATCGAGCCCGCGACTGTTTTGAGTACTTTTCGCTAATCCTCATAGTTTTGGATTTGGCTATCCACGCCCACTTGAAAAATTCACCCTGTATAGGTACTAACATTTTTGACCAGCACTTTTATCAGCCTTTTTGCAAAAGCTCCAGTGCTCCTAGGTCAACAAACAATATTTCTATAGGCTTGATATCTTTCAAATGTCATCTGGTATTTAAGAGTGATTAATCCTATCTAAACTGGCTGATCATGCAAAAACGGTGATACATAAATACAATAATGCGCTAATTTCATTGTCAATAATAAATATTAGATAGATTTGTATGCTTTAAAAGCACGAAGGATAAACGATCAATGTACATGTACATACATATATTTTGAATTAAAAACTACGTTTAACCGTAATTTAACTATTTACATTGGGCAAGTCCCATTTTGTATATTCAGACTTTTTGAGTAATGTCTTTCATTTGGGTTTTATACAAGGTCGAATTAAATTAGGTAGCGAAACTCTGCGGACTTTTAAATATCGATACCATCACGTCTTCTAAGTTTCGCTAGCTAATTTAATTTGACCCTGTTTATCAATTTATTATAATCCCAAATTTTGCTTTAGATAATTTTAATCTTTTAAATCGAGTAAGTTGGTAATTTGCATAACAATAAGTATGACATTTAACGTTACCTATAGGTACAAATAAAATTGCTCACATCAATAACAATCAGTTTCCAAAAAGCTGCAATAATCAACACAACAAAAATAAGCTAGCAGGCTGCGACACTCATGTTAACTTCTGTGAATGAGTGGCTTCTTAAAGCTACTCAAATTCTCCAGCCATTGACACGACTTTGACAGCCTCTTAACAATTTTTTTATGTGCTCTTTAGAAACGGCATATAAATAAGGTTGCTAAAGGATAAGGTTGCGAAACGACGCTCTATTGGTATGTATTGTAGTTGACGCTTATAATAGTGTGCATATTAGATAATGACCAGAAATCTTTTTGAAACTTATTATTATGTGGTAGTTAGCCTTTAGCTATAGGTATAACATAAGAATAATGAATCTTTCAGTCTATATCCACTATCTACTACTAATCAATACAACGAAATTGATTGCCAAGACGGCTCCCCTGTGAAGTTTAGACTAGAACAATGAATTGCTTTATGAAGGTACAGTAATTTACTAACAACAAAATTATCAACTACTCAGGTCACAATGGTATCTAATAGAGATTGGCTTTAAGGGGAAAGCGTTCAAATCTTACGTTTTTTGCAATTTGCAGGTCAGTGTCATGTTAAATGTTGATTAAAATATGTTTCGCGAGCGAGCGTAACAAATATGACCTTACAGAATTATAATTATTAAAATCATCAATACAACCCTCTAACTTCATTATAATCCTATTGAATGATGATTTATTTTTCATGAAATATCTATCAGTCAATGGAATTATACATATGAACCGAGGGTAGTATTGATGATTTTGTAAATAGGTACATACTTGTTACGGTCGCAAATCATATTTTGTTCAACACACAACCTGCAACTGACCTGCAATTTGCGAAAAACATAAGAAATCTGAATTTTGCGGGCTACCTGGCGCATCCCCCTTTAATTTAATATTCAAATTAACTATAATAAACAAGAAAAAATTGGCTACATACGAAGAAAGACAAAATTAGCGTTTAAACATTACTTCAGTACATTTATTATATTTGATGCATTTTATTACTTACGATAACGGACACTATACACGAGATATCTAAGACATAATAAAATATGTACGTTACAATTTTAGCAAAGTCAATAACAATTAGACATTATACAATGTACATTATATCATAAGGAGTGCGGAATTAACAAAGCTGTGTTTTTAACTAATAATAAGTATGTGAACTTCATTAAGGCCTCCTATTGGGTAGTATCAGTCATGACATTTTTGCGTTTTTTAGAATGTATATACATACATATATGTATCTGAACTTAGGCGAGGTGATCCAGTTTCTAATATACAGATTAGCTTAAATTGAAATTAATCGATAGATATTTGTCGGAGAACAGACCAAAACTAGTTTAAAAAGAAAAATAGAAACAGTCAAGAATACCTAAAAAATGTTATAAGTAAAAAAATTACAACATATATTTATGTGTGTTTTACACATACAACCTCGCCTAAGCCGACATTTTGAACTACTGGTGCAATATTGCATGTTATTTGCTGTAAAACTCCCTTTTATGTCATAACACCGTAATCGGCTAGCGAAAGATATTGGTATATCGGTCATAGTGAAGACAGTTCAGTTTCAAATTATATCTTCCATTTTACATCACTCGTGAAGAAGTACAGTCACAATTAAAAAGATTTGATATTCTAATTTATCTATTAACATCTTTTTCAAACGGGCGAACGTGTTGACCAAAATATTCATGTGTCGTAATAATTTGACTGTGGTAAGAAGATGCATCTCATGAAACAATCCCCTGCAGAGCAATGAGTACGATATTTTTACCAATTTTTTTGGATTTTCGTTAACTTTTCATGGCCATCGGGAGGATTACAGATGGATAAATTCTAAGTGATAAGTGTATATTTTGTCTCTAAATAATATCTACTAAATAATTTCTTGTTAAGAGAATTCGTTTAATGCTATCCTTATTGACCTATTTAATTGTATTTTAGAATGTATTCGTACCAACCGTAATGAAATACAGGCAGTCTGTGTTAGATTACATAAAATGAATTCTCAGAGCCGACGGCATTCAAAGCTCCATTCATGAACCAATTTTTATTTTAGACAGTCATTTTCTCATTATTTATTTTGCTCACTCATACGCCATTTAAAGCTTTGACATTTACTGCTGTTTACGCTTATACGAGGTGAAAAGTAGATTTTTTTAAATAGGGGTTTAGGTTTAAATTTCCTAAATACTGTAATCTGTATAATAAAGTACCGCTAAACTTAGACTGCCTGTATTTTCTCAATGCCTAAGGACTTCCACACAGCAAAGTCAATATCTATTTCACACAGTATTTACAATAGGACACGTATCTCTTTCTACTTATATTCTAACGCAAAACATTTTTTCATTCATCATCAATGCGAAACATTTTCTCATTCATCGCAAACTTAGTTTGGGAACTATTAACTAATTAATATCTAAAGTGGGTCAGCACTTTATAATTACTTACTTATCATTGCTATTTTTAGAATTAATCTACCTTTAGAAGTAAACTTTATTGAAATAAGAATCGAAGACGTAACGTCGTCGTTGAGTCAACATTTAGAATTTGGGTGAGTAACGCGGTACGTACGGAGCGTGTCATCAGTGCTTTGTAATCATTATTTGCGCCGAGGCATGAGGTCAAGTGGAAGTGCATTCGCCAGCGCCGCTTCACACGACGCCGCCATGCGTCAGCACCCGGGATCGCGTGCGTACAATCATCTTACAGACTAGTTTAGTAACAAACTTCATTAAATATTTCAACAAATAACTTCAATCGGCGCACAACTTTATATTAATATAAATAATAATTATTATTTTTTAACTATTAGATGTTTCCTTTATATTTTTCACAAATAATATATTTATTAAACTAATTAGATTATTATTGCTGTTCTAGGAGTAGTCGTTGAACTGAACACCGCTGCACCGTCGTGTGAACAGATGTACGAGTATTTATTACTGTATTATGTCGATTCGAATAATGGATAAATGTGATCAAATCATAAACAGGTCTACGGCGCATGACTTTTTTAATCCACTGTCGATTAAAATATGTATATTTTACTTTAACGTAATAATAATTAGTAACATGACGTCTAGTCGCAAATAGGCTACTATCGCGGGAGTGTTAAGAGCGTTTTTCTTTGCTGCGGAAGCGACCAACCACTGCAACCGATTTTTGTTGCACTAGTAACCGAGCACTTTTCCCGAAAAATCAATGCTAAAGCTCAAAAAGGATTACTGGCCTGTAGTCTGTGCAGATGCGAAGACTGTCACAAGCAACTAGGGCTGGAGCCCGGGCGCCGCCGCCGCTGTTGCGTTCATATGCGGTGTATGCAAAACTGCAACTTATCGGTTCCTAAAGTGAACAACCACTGCACTCGTTTATTGTTGCACAGGCAACCGTAGCTTTTGACCTGCTGTTTTTTCCCGGAAAATTTGTAGCTAGGCATAGCGCAGGATGGATTGTGCACGCGTCTGTACTAGACGTGAAAGTCGCTTTCTGCGCATACGCGGTAACTGCCTTCACTGTACAACAGCTTGTTGCTCAAGCGACAGTAGCCAAGAAGGCGTACATATATAGTTGTATCTTCGACCTCGTTTTACCACATTAGACAATTCTCATTAAGGTGAATGCTCCAACCAGCCCGCGAAATTCAAATTTTCTTACGTTTTTTGCAATTTGCAGGCCAGTGCTAGGTTGTATGTTGATTAAAATATTATTCGCGGTTGTAAGACATATATAGGTACAGAATTATAATCATGAAAATCATCAATAAAACGCTCTAAGTTCATAAAGCTGTTAGAATTACTTTTTCTGTTTTTTTTTTGTTCTTACACCTTTATGAAGTTGGAGGGTTGTATTGGTGATTTTGATTATTATAATTCTGTAACTACATACGTCTTACAGCCGCGAATAATATTTTATTCAACATACAACCTAGCACTGGCCTGCAAATTGCAAAAAACGCTAGACATTTTGAATTTCGCGGGCTGGTTGGAGCATTCCCCTTAAATTTAAACTTCATTAAGGTTGTAAATATCTGTCACATAGCACAATAGCAATTAACGCAGCCAATTTATGATAATTGTTGTACAAGTTATATCATTTATAAATTCAGTAACTAATTCCTAATATAATCGCAGAGGGTAAAAGCTTATCTTTAGTAACGAATATAAACATCAATAAAGATTTGATTAATTTTAATTCGTATTAAATGATTATAGAATCATTCCTCATAAGTACCATATTCATGAGTAATAAGGCAGTTTCGGATGCAGGGTGCGTTATTTTTACTCGACTAAGGGCTAATTTTTCCATCGCCAGATAACTTTTATTCAAGGAATAGAATTGAAGTTTGACAGTTTTTGTACGACATTACTGTCAAAATTTCAAAATTGTTCCTCGAATAAAGTTATCAGATGATTGAACAATCACCCCTTAGGGCTGATTTTTCCAATGCCAGATAACTTTATAGCAGGAATAATTTTTGAATTTTTGACAGTTCTTCCATACAGACAAAAACTGTCAGACGTCAATTTTATTCCACGAATAAAAATTATCGGACGATTGAAAAATCAGCCCTTAGACAAATCATTTATTACAATATGATTATCACCAGTATTATATCTTACTTGTCAGCGGTTTAACAATATGCAACAGAAGCACGCAGCGAACACGAACAGCCGCCCGAGTAACATATTGATGCTCAAATCAACCCTACGATATGCGTTTAACATCTTCTTCTAAAAAATCACAATAATAAAATATCTTAATCTATTTTTGCGAAGCCCTGTTCGTGATAATATAATATTCTATTAAGCAAAAATATATTTAAGGCTTTTCATCTTTAATAAGGAACCACTCTTAATGCTTCGAACAAAATTAAATTAAACATTCTATTTTTATAACAATATTGTACACTATTGTGCTAAATTATCCTACTTTACTGCGCTCCACGATTCAGATAATATATTGAAAGGATTTAAAAAAAAAACTGTTCCTTGTACGATGGGCTGCATCAATTGGGTACCCCAATTGTATTAAAATTTTCATACAACTGGGGTACCCAATTGATGCAGCCCACTGTACATAGGATGGTGCTAAGATTATTCTAGGTATGAACATCTGCAGCGAGGTTTTACAAATTCTTCAAACAAACGATTTGGACTAGGACTGGAGATATATATCTTACTGGACCCAAGAAGCCGGCACCCACAGGGGCTCGGACTGGACTCGCCATGCCGCCTTCAGAAGCTGCGACAGCGCGCTCGGCAAGTCATCATTCACAATTTCCTCATCAAACATGTATCCGTACAAGAAGTTGATGCGATTGGACGACCGCACGATGTCTGAGAACTCTTCTTCCTGTGAACATTAATGACTATTTAACCTTTTGAATGTCTTAAGTTACACAGTACGACATAAGCAATTGTCTTTCTATTGTGTCTCTAATTAAGGCATTCGATGAGTTAAGGAAACAGGGCAAAGAAGTGTGGGGTAAAATATCCCCACCGACATCAAAAGATCACCAATCCATGATCATAATTTTTATCTTTCAGTGGCATCATAAAGGCAGATATCGCATTTACACACTTTGATTTTATACAAGAATAATCATTATAAAACTTTCGCGCTATGGGCCTAGTTCACCAAGCTTTGTTTGCCATTTTGACTGTTTTGCATAGCGAGATAGTACTTCGAATTTCCTAATGGTTTGTATTATACGGGAGGGGAACGAGGCCGACAAACAAGCTACAGTCCGTTCACTGTTATTTTGCCTTTGATTTTGTTAACCGCCTACGTTGGTCTAGTGGTCGCAACCGCTACTGCTAGGCATGGGGTCCTGGGTTCGATTCCCGGGTTGGGCAAGGTCTTGTAGGTTTTCCCCCGACTGCGCCATAAGGAGGGTTATGTTTTTCGAGTGTATGTATGTATGTATATTTCTTACGCACGCTGAAACCGATCAAGCCGTTCAGGCTTCAGCTCTTCAGTTCTTTCTGCTTGAGAGGTGCCGTTTGATTCGTCTTAATTGTGAGAGTGACACTGGGTATATCTAAATTGATAAAAAAATGACCGGTTTTTGGCGCCATAATGACTTTAAATTTTTTTTTTTGTCTCAAAACCTATCGAGTGGGGTAGTGGGGTATCAAAATAAATTACAAAAATATATACAACTTATATGGTTAAAAGTAATTCGAAGTGACAAATCGTAAAAAACCCGAGCAGGCGGGACCCAAGGGGTAGCCTGGTTCCAACTTTTATTTAATTTATAATGGGCTTGTTTTTAGCTTTTCAGTTTTTTTTTTAACTTAAGTTTTTACCGCAGTCGGGTTTTTTATTTTTTTTTTATAAAATTTTTTCCATTTGGAATTTATCAGTAGCAGCCCGGAGTCTAGTTTTGTGCCCGGTTGATGGCGATACGTTTGACCCCTATTACATGGGACTTAAGCATAACTGGCGAAATGTAGGTAGGTACATCTCTGCTGAATCCTTTGGGGAATACGGGCGTGATGTTATGTGAACTTTATTATCGTAGGTATAAGGTTGTCGTCATAGGTAAAATAACAGTGAACGGCTTTACTCTGTTGTCAACCGCTAGTTTGAAATAAGAACTTCTGCGGTTTCGTCTTTGTAACTGCTAAACGTCAGATCTGCCTTTAAAAAAATAAACAGTCAATCACACAATCACAATTGTACAGTGCATTTTTTTGCAATATAACTAAGCCTTCACACGCACGAGCGATATTTTTTATCGCGCGTGTATTTTCAACTCACTGCTTATCAGCGAGAGTTGAAATTCCAACAGAGCGCTTTGTTGTCGGCTGGTATGCGCTCTGTTGGATTCTCAATGGTCGGCTCACTACCGAGACTCAAGTGCGCGATAAAAAATCGCCTGTTCGTATGAGGGCTAACAGAATTTAGGTAACTTCCCCTTGGCTTATTTAATTGCGTTTATAATAGCTCACTCGCAGAATTAGATAATTAACAAAATAATTAGATAAAGGGTGTTCGGTGGCAGATTTATGTTTATAAAAGTCAATAAAACAAATACTATGAATATGTTGTTACATATTGTTTAATGAATGAGTTTAACATAAACAGAATCGCGGAAGCGGATTTTATGTTTTAAAAATAATATCGTCTAAATGCCGTCCGTTTGACGCACAAAGTGCTGCAGGAAGCTTTGCGCCACCGACCGAGGGTTATTAGCGTAGACTTTTTTTGAGATACCCCCCACATACACATATAAATTATGATGAGACCAAAGAAAATAAGGATGCTTAGATTTTGTGAGAGATGACATGAATGAAAAGTGTATGTATGATAACGTGACAGCTAACACGGGAGAACGATGGAATTAATTTTGCGCCAACTCCAAGTAACCAGAGACAAGGGCAGACAGAAAGAGAATATTGTTATATGAATTCATTCCTGGCCACAGTGGCCGCTAACCGGTGTCCCACTGAGCTAACAATAGTGTCAGGCCTACAAAAAATCTAGGTACCTGAATCACAATATTCGGCTTATTACCAAGACGCAGCCGTCGGAAACCATTGAAGACGGTAATGGTCAAGTGGTCAGCGAACTAGAGCAAATATCGGAAGCTTGTAGGTGTTACTGTCAGTCACTGCTTGAAGATACCGAATCGCTAACCTTTACATCAACAAAACGAGAGAGTGATAAACTGGAACCAGACATCCTTGAGTCAGGGATGAGTGCTGCCATGAAAGGCTACGGACTCTGATGCTACCCCAATCGAGACTATTCAAGCATTGGGAGATCGCGGCGTTCATCTTTTACACGGGAGTGGGGTCCTCACTCTTCGCAAAAAGGGTAGCAACTACCGCCTTATTTATCATCATCATCATTTCAGCCAAAAGACGTCCACTGCTGAACATAGGCCTCCCCCAAAAGGGGGGGGGGGTTTGCCATAATCGCCACGCTTGGCAGGCGGGTTAATTTAATTTCCGCCTTATTACTTTGATCAATCAGATAATCACGCAAGCAAAATATTAATACACATTCTCAACGAACGACTGAAAGCTCACCGATCGCGAGAGATTGCGCAAGAACAAGCTGGGTTTGTTAAGAAAAAGGAAACCCGGGAACACATTCAGATTCAAGTTCGTCAGATTATCGAGATGGCACGAGAGTTCAACAAGCCGACCTACAATTCTTTTTTGAAATGGACAACCTTGTCGAAGGCGCTATTGGAAATGGGCTCACCAAAACACCTTCTTAGAGAACTCTGTGAGGGATGAGCACCATCAGTAACAACAGACGACCACATTTCGTATAGCTTCCGTCCCAGTACAGGTGTCCGCCATGTACGTATTTTATCGCCACTCCTATTCAACACCTACATAGCTCATTATGCGAATCACCCTTGACGACTGGACTGATGGTGTTGGGTTTGGTGACTACCAAATTACGAACCTACGCTACGCTGATAACACAACCTTGTTTGCGACTACTGCTGACTACATGGAGGAACTACTGCATAAGATGATGATTGTAGACCGCAGCAACAAAATTCGCCAGAAGGTACACAGAGTGACACGGCGTATGGCTATAACTAGTGGGGCAATAATTATATACTTATATCGTTTATTTAAAATAAAAAACAACGAACAAAAAAAAATATGGAGGTATCGCAACATTATTAAGGCCACTAAGGTCAGGTTTGTCCGTGCACTATCTTATTCCCCATAGTTGTGTATGCTGCTGAGACCTGGACACTACGAGAACAGGAAAAGTAAAAGTAGATTCTCTAGGTAGAGAAGAATGCTTGGGTTTTATGGAAAGAATTCCGCACAAACCACTCCAAGAACTCGGCTTCAAACAGCGTCTATCAGCAGTCTCGAATACTGAATTTCTTTGGTAATGTCTCGACACGGAATTACTCTATTGAGCGTCTAGTGGTACATGGCAGAGTAGAGGGTAGTAGGCCCTGCGGGAGGTTACCAATGAGGTGGACCGATGAAATTAAATCCGCGGTTGGAGGTCCCGTTAATGAATGCGCTAGACTATCATCTAACAGAACCAGATGGAGATGGGTCGTGAGGCGAAATACGATTACAACAGCTTTTGGACACAATTCATCGTGACCACTACCACTCTGTCAAGAGCAAAACGAAGAAGAGAACAAAAATTGGATAAAATTAACACATCTAGCCACCCTTTAGATGGATGGAAATCTTGCAATTTTAGCCAGCCTGATGAAATAAAATAAAAACAACCAACCGTGAAAGCTCGGGAGCATTCTTTGTCGAAGGTGGAGCGAGCGTTGGCTGCCGTACGAGTCTCGACCAGTCGCTCCTGCGCGGGTGGTCTGATGAACACGATGTAGGGGCGCAGCCGAGGTGTGCGAAGCATCTTCAGCGCCTGCCAGTGGGGACTTAGCACGCACACGCGACCTAAAAACATTCATCGTATTCATTTTTTAATGTCATAAAACACCATACAACTATGGTAAGACACAAACGAAACTTACGCTTCAATCTATCACAATCAGTAGTTAGCGTAGGTGAATCTACGCTAAGTTTCTTCTCTGTTTACCCTATTTGACTCATTTTTAAAGAATTCTAGAATGTTGCTTGAGAATGTTAATATTAGAGCCGGGCCATACGATACGTTAATTGTCTAGGATTTATGCGCATTAGATGCCAGGCGGTCGGCGTAACTTTACAACGGCGAAATAGCTGCGCTGCCTAGCTTGACTCTAATGTTAGATATACGAAAATCGTGGTGCCATTCCGGTGTCGCTGCGGTGCGGTTTTGCACGACGGCGCACCGGGTGTCACTGATTTATAATTATACTAGCTGACCCGGCAAATGTTGTTTTGCCATTTAAATTATTTCTAGCCCTTACCCTACCCTACCCCTACCCTACTCTACTCCTACCCTACTCGTACCATACTCCTACCCTACTCCTAACTTACTCCTACCCTACTCCTAACCAACTCCTACCCTACTCCTATAAGTAAAAAAAAGTAATAAAAAAAAAAGAAAAAGGATAATAGAGAGAGTTAATCCTATGTCCGTCTCCTGGTTCTAAGCTACCTCCCTACCAATTTTCAGCCAAATCGGTTCAGCCGTTCTTGAGTTATAAATAGTGTAATTAACACGACTTTCTTTTATATATATAGATAGAATGACGCAACCCTGGCTAAATAATAAGAGCCGCACGGGTCGACCTTCAAGGTTAAGCAACACCTGCCGAGGTCATTCCGTGGATGGGTGACCGTCTATTACATACTGAGACCCCTCGATACTTCGGAAAGAACGTTAAGCAGTTGGTCCCCAGCTGTCATTCGAAGATGTTTGACAGTCGTAACGGATAGTCAGAGGTTTGAAAGTCTGACAACCAATATTGTTAAGGGGTAACGTGTTACCCTGTTTTTTTTCTTTTTCGGGTGGGATATCATCAAATGACTCCTCCCGCTCTGGGTGGAGCGGAAGCGAGTGTCAGACTCATACTGACTAAAACCCACCCATGTTCCTTCCTTAGCCCTTTTTGTTCCGGGGTAGCGGTAACCCTTTCGGACAATCCCGCTGCCCCGGCAGGCTTCGGCCCTATGGGGCCCCTTCTCTGTTGCTGACATCTCTTTGAGGCGCGCGTGGAACACGTACGCGCCGCCCGGCACGGGCCTGGTCCTGATCGGACGGTGAGCTACCCATTACTCTCCGCCCGCAGGCCCGCGCCTACGGTGGCCAGGAGTCGTCACGCGGCTCCCGACGCCCGGCGCGTCCCCGCGGCGGCTGAGACGGGAGGCTCTCTCCCTGAACCGTCCCGCCACCTCCTTCGCTAGCATGACTGCTTCGCAAAAGGAGGTGACTGCCTCCCACCCCCTCTCGCCCCGGACCATGGCTTGCACCAGGGATGGACGCGAGAGGTCGCCGCCGCTGCCGATCGCCTCTACGAGGACACGGCGGTGCTCCGCCCAAGCGGGGCAGACCTCCACCGTGTCCTCTGGGCGATCCTGGCAATGGTGACACCCGGGCGTTTCCTCCCGCCTGATGATGTGCAGGAACCTCCCGAAACTTCCGTGTTCGGTGAGGACCTGCGTCAGGCGGTAGGTGAGGGCGCCGTGGCGCCTCTCTAGCCACTTCTCAAAGAGGGGTCTTATCGCCGCTATCGCGGCGTGCCCTGCGCTGGGTTGCGACAGTCGCTCTTTCTGTTCGCGACGAAGCGTCACCAATTTGTTATTAGTTTGCTTATAACTTAGAATCGTTTGAGGCCCGCGATTAACGCGTGTAGCCTAGTAGAGTTTGACTATAACTTAGAGTCACTAGAGTCATAGTTTAAGTTTAGTATAAGTACTTTAGAGAAGAGGTTCGTCAAACATAGTAGAGTTGTTGTTAACTTAGAATCATTGCGGCTGCGAATAACGCATGACCGAGTAGGGTTTGTTTATATAATTTAGAGTCCCGTTTGACGAAACCTCATAAATTTTATTAGTCTAGTTGTATTTTAACATAGAATAGAGACCCGTGCCAAAGTATAGTTAAGTAAGTGGGCAATAAAGACAATTAAGACACCTCTTTTATTCGCCAACAACGGTCGCGCTACCTGAACAGGTGAACCTCGGTTGAAGTAGGTCGTATATAGTATTTCCAGGTAGTCGTAAAGATTACAAATTACGCCTATTCAAACGAGTTTCGCACGCGCCAGAGCCTTTGTTGACCGTGGGAATAGTATTGTTTTCCAATAAGTCTTCAGCAGCGCTTCACGCCCTGAAAACTTAAGATATCGCACCTGTAAAGTTACATTTCGGTAGAGCTTATAGAACAGTACAAAGTTGCCAAAAATGATAGAAATCGGATAGATAGTTTTCAGGCAATTCGGCCTGAATGGAAGTTTTTGCAGCTCCTTTGTACCTTTTTTCGCCTTTCTCGCGAAATAGCTCTCCGTACAGGTAAAAATAGAAAATATAGACAACACACTCAGATAGAAAATCTCGCACCGAATCCAACGATATGCAACACGTTACGATTACATTTATAGATATAGGTATTTAGGCTAATAATAGTGTTAAGCTTAGATAATTTTAGAGCGAAATAAAGTTTAAAATCAGGGAGAAATTTCGGGTCCTCTTTACGGTAAAGATTCGAGCCTTCTGAACAACCGTTCAAAAATAGCAAATTCGTAGTCGTCGGCAAGATAGTTCCTGAAGAAACCTGAAGAACCCGAAATCGCTCCCTGAACACTCTGAAGAATCAACATATCGCCTTTCATTCTCAAGACACCCTCTACGCCTCGAACCCTAGAAGATCACCGCTGCCTCAACAAGTCTTCAACACGTATCCACGGGATTTCCGAAATACTCCGAACCCTAGGTGCAAGGACGTCAGCGCCGCGCGACGGGGTGATTTACGACCGCCCCCTCAACCCTCGCGTCCGCGGATAACGCCCGTCCCGCACATCTGCTGGTCCTGCCGAGCCGGATTTTTTGAAATCCCTGCTGGACACTGAAGCAACGCATTATTCAACGCATCTGTTGAAACAATAGAAGATTCGTTTTAACTTTCGAACATAGAACATTTGTGCGTGAAGCTTGAAGATAGAACATTCCCGTTTGAAGATTAAACAGTGAAGATAGGTGTTTGGAATTTGAACATTTGTTTTAAGTTTCTAACACTGAAGGTTAAGTGTTTAAATAGTTTAATTTAAAATCAGTGTCTTGAAGTTTTAGAATCAGTAAAGTGAAGTGTAACAAGTGAACATAAGTGTTTAAAGTGTGTGAACTACAGTTAACATGCCGGTCACAAGATCAAAAGGCAAGACACCGGCAGTACAGTCTGTGGAGGTGAGCAGAGACCCTAGTGTGTCAGCCATCCGTCACCAGCTGCCGCCACGTTCACCGTCCACCACCGAAGGGACCGAACGACAATCGCAGGCGCAGCGCTCCCTTGTTCCGCCGGGGAGTCATGACTCACCTGTACCGACCCAGTCAAAGGAAATTGACTCAGAGGAATCGACTTTCACTAAGGAAACGAGCCAAGAAGGGACTTCAGACCAAACAATGAAACCGACAGATAGAATCTCCGTTCGATCCGTGCCGACGACTACCCGGGGTGACGCCCGTATCGAACATAGCAAACCACCGTCGACCACACATAGATCGACGCGGTCACTCAAGAAAATAGCGAGGGCACGCGAAAACTTATTAAAGATGAAAATAGAGCTTGCCCAAATAGCACTTCAGAGAGCCGAGGAAGAAGACTCCGTCGGCGATTATATGGATGATAGAGAATCGAACGACGAGTACGTGCGTTCCTGGCTTGAAGAGGCACCAGAGCCGACGCCAGGATGCGAGGTCAATGCCGCCGAAGGGGACAATAGAACCACATGCTCCAAGCAACCGCCCCCTCCTGTGGACTTCGATAGTATAGTGGACCTCCAGACGCAAGTACCCGTGCGACAACAACATCCTACAGTGAACGAAGTGAAAAATAGTATAGTGCCGTCAAAGCAAACAGAAGATAGAAGGGGAACAGACACGCTCCGTCCTTTCATAACGGAGCTTACGTCCGCTATAGCGTCGCTAGCCGACAGGAAAATAGAACAGCAGACATCGAATAACCCCGCGGCGTCAAAGGTCATTATGACGCTACCGAACTTCAATGGGGCGCATACAGAATGGCTATCGTTTCGCGCCATTTATGAAACGACTCGTGCGTACTTCAACGATGTCGAGAACACAGCAAGACTTAGAAGAAGCTTGCGCGGGCGAGCGCTGGAAACAGTGAGTTCGGAACTAATCGGACATGCAAGACCAGATGAAATCATGAAGGAACTCGAGCTGCAGTTCGGCCGTCCAGACTCAATCGCTCAAGCCGAAACAGAAAAGCTACGCGGACTACCACGCTGCAGCGAAGCACCGAAAGATATCTGCATGTTCGCTAGTCGAGTCAGAAGCGCTGTAGTCACTCTACGCGCTCTCAAAAGGGAACATTACCTAATCAACGCTGAGCTCACACGTACACTAACAGAAAAGCTACCGAACTCACTACGTGTACAGTGGTATAGGATCTACACAGAAAAGTACCAATCGATTCCGGATCTCACGCACTTCAGTAGTTTCCTAACAGAACAAGCCCACTTCTGCAGTGCCTTCGCTCCGCCTGAAAACATCAGCCACATTGAAGCCACAGTGAATAAGCGTGTCACACAAAGGACACATACAGCAATAGACAAGACAACCGATAAATGTCGTGTCTGTGATAGGGAGGGACATTACTCCTCCGATTGTAAAAAGTTTCAAGAAGCATCCAGTGATAATAAGTGGGAACTCGCAAAGAAACTTAGTCTGTGTTTCCGTTGCCTACGAGTTCGCCGTTTCGGTCACAAGTGTAAAGCGACCAAGTGTAATATCAAAGGATGTACAGCCACACACCATCAGCTTCTCCACTACGATAAGAAGCCCACTGCCGAGCCTACAAAGATAACCGAAAAAGAGTCACACGAAACAGTAGCCAGTTCGCGAGCAACGTCAAGTCACGCCTATCTCAAGATAGTACCCGTACGAGTCATCGGACCGGCGGGAGAGATATCTACACTCGCCCTTCTCGACGACGGATCAACCGTCTCCTTGATCGACGAAGACTTAGCCAATCAAGTCGGCGCTAAGGGCCGCCTCGACCCCTTGAAGATAGGAACCATCGGTGACGCTACGATAGACACGCCTTGTTCGCGACGAATAACTGTCACTCTCGCGAGCCAGCTAAACAACGAGGTGCCATTCAGAGCGCGCACCATACCGAACCTCAACCTCGCACCACAGAGAGTCAGCGAACGAGACATCGCGAACTGCAAGCACCTGGACGACCTCAAACAACAACTGATATACGACACCGGCGCGCCGAAGATTCTTATTGGACAAGACAATTGGAATCTCTTATTAGCCAGTGAAATTCGAAGAGGACCAAAGGACCAACCCATTGCGTCACTCACTACATTGGGTTGGACTTTACACGGCGCGCACAATAGAATCCTGGGTCAACAGGTGCACTACGTCAACAGACTCACAGCGAACGAAGAAGATCTCAACGAACAGCTCCGCGAATTCTTCGCCTTAGAATCGTTGATGATCAACCCGCGGCGTCCGGACTCCGATCCTGAGAAGAAAGCGGAGGACATTCTGACTCGATACACTCGGCAAGCAGAAGATGGGCATATAGAAACCGCCATGCTGTGGAAGAATGAAACTATAGAAATGCCAGATAGCTACGGGACAGCACTTAACAGGCTCGTCTCTACAGAAAAGAAGCTCGACAGAAATCCCGTTCTTCGAGAAAAGTACACAGAACAGATGGCCTCTCTCGTACAAAAGGGCTACGCAGAGAAAGCGCCCAAAACAACTACACCGGGTAGGACTTGGTACCTACCACACTTCGATGTGTTCAACCCGATGAAACCGGAAAAATTCCGCATAGTACACGACGCTGCAGCCAAGTCAAAGGGGGTGTCGCTCAATGACTTCCTCCTCACTGGACCGGATTTACTACAGTCGCTGCCTGGCGTAATGATGCGTTTCCGCCGACACTCCGTAGCCATCTCTGGTGATATAGCAGAGATGTTTATGCAAGTGAAGGTGCGAACCGAAGATAGAGACGCGCTCCGATACCTTTGGAGGGGCGACAGACGAGATGGCGCGCCGGAAGAATACCGTATGACTTCGATCATATTCGGCGCGGCAAGTTCACCATGCACCGCTATATTCGCCAAGAACTGGAACGCGAAGAAATATGCTGATCAGCACCCAGAAGCAGTGAACGCCATCATTCATAACCATTATATGGATGACTATCTCGATAGCTACAAAACAATAGAAGAAGCTACGCGCATCGCTACCACGGTAAAAAACATACATCTACAGGCAAAATTTCTACTTAGAAAATGGGTATCGAACAACCCACAAGTGATACAAAATATAGATCCGTCACAAGTCCAGACTGAAGTCGTAAACCTCGGGAACAAAGAGAACACAGAAAAGATACTCGGCCTTATTTGGAAGCCGAAGGAAGACACGCTAGGTTTCAACCTGGCACTCGCGCGCCTACCAGAAGGCGTATTAGAAAAAGAAGCTCCAACGAAGAGAGAGGCGCTCAAAATAGTTATGTCGTTGTACGACCCGCTCGGACTCGCCTCCCCAGTGACGATTAGAGCCAAACAAATTTTACAGGAGGCCTGGAGGCGAGGAATAGACTGGGATCAGCCGCTGGATAAAGACCTAGCGATACAATGGCAGAGTTGGACACAGCATTTGAAGACACTCAAAAATATCAACATACCGAGATGCTATCCGGGGTACAGCGACGCAACAGAGATACAGGTCCACGTATTTACCGACGCGAGTGAATCGGCGTATGCAGCAGCCGTATATTGGCGAGCCACATCTATAGAAGACAACAGCAAGGTCGAAGACTGGCGATGGATCCCGACGAAGATGAACATCGCCGACATCGCAACCCGAGATGTGCCACGAGACTTTGATTCCCGACACGAGTGGTTCGGTGGCCCGGACTTCCTACATGAAGATCCGTCAACATGGCCGTCCGAAAAGCCTCCAGTCACAGATGAAACGGGGGAAGAAAGAACTCTCACCGCGGTCGAACAAGCCGACACACGAAAGCTAACAGAAGCCATACCGGATTCGACAAGATTCTCGAGGTGGGAAAGATTACTTCGCTCCACAGCAAGCGTACTACGTTTCATAGCCCTCTGTAAAGAACGTAGACAGAGAACGTTCTACAAACGAACGAAGAAAAACACCGAGAAGGATCCCGACTGGTGAAAACAGAAGAAGGCCGCCCCCGTCACACCGAAAACAACAACAAAGGCATCGAACACTCGAGTTAAACAAATAATAGAAGCAAGGTTTCTTCAAGAAGCAGAGAAAATACTCGTACAAGTCGCACAGCAGCAGTCTTTTGCTCCAGAAATAGCGAGACTGCGAGAACAAAAGACGTTAGACAAGGACAGTCGGCTGCGTCCGCTGCAAATAGAAATAATAGATAATGTCATACGTCTAAGGAGCCGTATAGCCGCGACGAACGAGATAAGCGATGACGTGAGGCGCCCGTCTATATTACACGGCGACCATCACATCACTCAACTCTACATAGACTGGACACACCGCAGTTTACAACACAGTGGGACAGAACTGACCATCAACGAGGTACGGCAGCACTACTGGGTCATCAAATTGCGACCCACGACGAAGAAAGTATTGACGCGATGCCTACAGTGTCGCATCCGCAAGACACTGCCTTCCATACCAGCAACAGGCGACCATCCGAAGACGCGCCTCGCGCATCATCAGAGGCCATTTACCTACACCGGACTGGATTACTTCGGCCCGCTATCCGTCACAGTCGGTCGCCAACATCAAAAAAGATACGTGGCTTTGTTTACGTGTCTCACCACCAGAGCCGTCCACCTCGAAATCGCCGCCAGTCTCAGCGCAGACTCCGCTATACTGGCCCTCCGCCGATTCGCCGCGCGCCGAGGCTGCCCCACAGAAATATACTCAGATAACGGTACCAACATGCACGGTGCCGACAAAGAGCTCCGAGACGCCTTCCGTGAAGAAGCCAGTCGTCGAGGCATAGCGTGGCGCTTTATAACACCGGCAGCGCCATTCATGGGAGGCGCCTGGGAACGTCTAGTTCGCTGCGTGAAGACTGCGTTGTACACCGTGCTCTCAGAAAGGCACCCGCACGAAGAAGTACTGTCCACACTGTTATGTGAGGCAGAATACACTGTGAACAGTCGACCGCTCACACATGTGTCCACAGACAGCGAAGACGATGAGTCAATCACACCGAATCACTTCCTACTCGGCGGGTCGGCTAGATTACCAACACCTGGCGTGTTCACCGAGCGAGACATAGACAGCAAGAAGCAATGGAGACGATCGCAGATACTCGCCGACATGTTCTGGCGCCGCTGGGTCAGAGAATACCTGCCCGAGCTTCAAAACCGGCGGGAGCCACACAGCCGCGGACCCGGCCTACAGGTCGGCGACCCCGTCCTGATAACCGACGGCCAGCTACCTCGCAATACATGGCCACGAGGCCGTATAGTCGCCGTGTTCCCCGGGGCCGACGGAGAAGTTCGAACAGTAGAAGTGCGCACCGCCGGAGGCATCCTGAAGCGCCCAGTGAAGAAACTCGTCCCGTTACCGAAGTAACTACGCTCGCCGCTCACCGACATAATGCAGCGCCGCGCCGAAGTCGCTACGAGTCGTCACTGCACTGCACGGCGGGAGAAATGTTCGCGACGAAGCGTCACCAATTTGTTATTAGTTTGCTTATAACTTAGAATCGTTTGAGGCCCGCGATTAACGCGTGTAGCCTAGTAGAGTTTGACTATAACTTAGAGTCACTAGAGTCATAGTTTAAGTTTAGTATAAGTACTTTAGAGAAGAGGTTCGTCAAACATAGTAGAGTTGTTGTTAACTTAGAATCATTGCGGCTGCGAATAACGCATGACCGAGTAGGGTTTGTTTATATAATTTAGAGTCCCGTTTGACGAAACCTCATAAATTTTATTAGTCTAGTTGTATTTTAACATAGAATAGAGACCCGTGCCAAAGTATAGTTAAGTAAGTGGGCAATAAAGACAATTAAGACACCTCTTTTATTCGCCAACAACGGTCGCGCTACCTGAACAGGTGAACCTCGGTTGAAGTAGGTCGTATATAGTATTTCCAGGTAGTCGTAAAGATTACAAATTACGCCTATTCAAACGAGTTTCGCACGCGCCAGAGCCTTTGTTGACCGTGGGAATAGTATTGTTTTCCAATAAGTCTTCAGCAGCGCTTCACGCCCTGAAAACTTAAGATATCGCACCTGTAAAGTTACATTTCGGTAGAGCTTATAGAACAGTACAAAGTTGCCAAAAATGATAGAAATCGGATAGATAGTTTTCAGGCAATTCGGCCTGAATGGAAGTTTTTGCAGCTCCTTTGTACCTTTTTTCGCCTTTCTCGCGAAATAGCTCTCCGTACAGGTAAAAATAGAAAATATAGACAACACACTCAGATAGAAAATCTCGCACCGAATCCAACGATATGCAACACGTTACGATTACATTTATAGATATAGGTATTTAGGCTAATAATAGTGTTAAGCTTAGATAATTTTAGAGCGAAATAAAGTTTAAAATCAGGGAGAAATTTCGGGTCCTCTTTACGGTAAAGATTCGAGCCTTCTGAACAACCGTTCAAAAATAGCAAATTCGTAGTCGTCGGCAAGATAGTTCCTGAAGAAACCTGAAGAACCCGAAATCGCTCCCTGAACACTCTGAAGAATCAACATATCGCCTTTCATTCTCAAGACACCCTCTACGCCTCGAACCCTAGAAGATCACCGCTGCCTCAACAAGTCTTCAACACGTATCCACGGGATTTCCGAAATACTCCGAACCCTAGGTGCAAGGACGTCAGCGCCGCGCGACGGGGTGATTTACGACCGCCCCCTCAACCCTCGCGTCCGCGGATAACGCCCGTCCCGCACACTTTCCATGCCGCCATGAGATCGCGCCGGAGATCCATCCGCTCCGCCGCGATTTGCCGCGGAAGCGGGTCTTCCTCCCGGCGTAGGGCCTCCGCGCGCCACTCATACAGGCGCGCGAGGACTATCGCCTCCAGATCCCATGGCGGCAGTCCGGCAAGGAGGCTTGCCGCCTCGCCCGAGATCGTGCGGTAGCCCCGGATAAGCCTTACGGCTACCACCTTCTGGGGCGCGTTCAGGTAGTGGACGGCTCGCCGCCGCAATGAACGCGCCCACACCGGGGCCCGTATAGGGCCATGGACCGCACGACCCCCGCGTAACGCCTCCGGCAGGAGGCGTTTGGCCCCCTCAGGTTGGGCAAGAACCGCTTGAAGGCGGCCCCGGCCCGTTCCAGTTTGGGGGCCAAACGTCGGAAATGCTCGACGAAGTTCCACTGGCTGTCGAGGACGAGACCCAGGTACTTTATCGTTGTCTCGACGCCGATGTGAACCCCTCCTACCGTTAGTTGGGATCCCGATCGTGTTACCCTGGGTTGTGGAGGTCAGATAGGCAGACGCATCCGATTAGACTGGAAGTCGATCCCAAGATAGTTAGGAAAAGGTAGAGGATGATGACGCAGCCGCGCGACTCGTGTTCGCACCGCAACAACGCATCGTGTGACTTCGGTCTTACTTGAGAACAAATAATATTTTATATTTCTTCTTCTACATTATTATGAACTTTACAAATAGATTCTGTATTCAGTTGCATCCGGCTAAATTGGAAATCGTCCCCAATATGGTTAATAGGTGAGAAAGGGTTAGGTAGGCGTCTAGACGATATGGACTAACAGTCGAATGTACTATAAATAGGGCATTCAGTCCGCAGGTTATTTGTAGCCTCGACATTTGCAGAATCGATACTTTTGATCTAGCGAGATCTCGATATTTGTGGGATCCCGCATACTGAGCTGTGTGAGTTAAAACAAAAATCTAAATAATTATGTGTTTTTCTTTTAATAGAAAATATAAAATTTATACAGGTTATTTTTTCTTTCTTTCATACATATGTTTTCGGAGAAAACATAGGTCACATACCTAACATTTTATCTACCCGACTGCTTCGGATATGGGATGCCAAATAGCCGGCAGCAGAAAAAGCCTTTTCAGCTTCCACACCAGGTGGGCAGAATAGATTCGAGGCTATTAAATGCGAATTTAAATACTTGCCCAACGAACCACCCGATTCATATAGTCATTTCTATTTTAGTGATATTCTTTTTTAATCCCGCAAATCCCGCGCATCCCGCACGAGAAATCTGTATTAGAAAATTAGTACCTAATTGTTTTTTGTTTGTACGAGTGTAGTGCATTTATAATTAGGACATCTAATCTCGGTATACCGGGATTCCGCACGATTTTCTAATCCCGCAAGAAGAGAGATTTCTCGTCCGGGATCCCAGTATACCGAGATTGGATGTCCTAATTATAAATGCACGACACTCGTACAAACAAAAAACAATGAGGTACTAATTCTCTAATACAGATTTCTCGTGCGGGATGCGCGGGATTTGCGGGATTAAAAAAGAATATCACTAAAATACTCGTACAAACAAAAAACAATTAGACACTAATTTGTTTCAAATTGGGTTCGCTTTTTCATAAGGCTTCCTTTAGATTGCGTTTTTCGTACGTGTAGGTTTAGGTACCTACATTTCGTGATCAAGAACGACTTACCAGAATTTACGATAGTCTCGACGCTCTCCGCCGAAGTTCCGTATAAGTTCCCCTTATATTCGCCATGCTCAATAAATTTCCCATCAGCTATATCTTGCTCCATTTTTTCACGACCAACAAACATGTAATCTTTACCGTTTTGCTCGCTCGATTTTTGAGGTCGAGAAGTAACTGAAAAAGATTTGAAGAATAGTTATTTTTATTGCTCTACCTGTGACTGACTATTTAGTTTTGTCAATTCAAAAGTGCCTGTGAATGGTTTAATTGTAATAAATGCTTTGAGTTTGAGCTCATTTATAGCAAAAAATATTAATTCGCAAATTCGATTGAAAACCAATTAATGAATTTTTAAATCTCTTGCGGTTAGCAATGTTAGCACAGCTGCAATAGTCATTATCTAGTAAGAAGCTTATTTGGACTTACATGGTATGGGGGTGACATATTTTTCAGAATCAGTGGCGATAAGTCTTCTGCGCAATTCATTCCTACCGACCCCGGGCGCACCTACCAACACGATTGGTCGGACCATCCCCGGCCGGGGGTACAACCGCGCTACCTCTTCGTACGTTGGTATCATTTCACGATCAAAATCATCATTCTCTGTAATGTCATATATAACCTTTTTCACTTTGGGTGTGGACTTGCAGGGCAGTAGTGCGGTGGCCGTTGGTGTTGGTGAGCATGGTGTTTTCGGAGTACAATCCGAGTTTGTAACGGAGACACTGCAAAGAGCCGGCTTGCCTGCGCCGAGCATGCAAAATGGGTAAATGATAATGATCATGAGCTGACAGTGAAACGACACAACATGCAACTGTAGGTATAATGAATCGACAAGTTATACTAACTATTCTTAATCAAAGGTATAATTGCACTTCTGTAACATTCGCGATTGTAAAGTAGACACGAATTCATTTTTTCGCTAAAGAACTAAAACGCACCGTCTAAGGTCTGCGGATCCGTTTGTCTTTCATGAATGATGCGACCTTCTTGCAGTGCTCTTGACGGTATCAAACCTGCTCTCATAACTCTGTCGCCTTCTCTTCGAGCTTGCCACCTAAACACAGAAAGGCAACAATTAAAATCCGCTTATAATGGGTGGTCAAATATATATGGTTAAAAACTTGCCAATATGCGTCATCTTGGGAGACTATGTGCAGTACGTCTCCTTTCTTGAAGTCCAGCCCCGCCTCCTTGCACGGTATGTAGGGATCTTCTGAAGAGTTGTAATTGAAGAGAGCGCGAACTCTTACTTTACTCTCCCGTGAACCTCCTTTACCAAAAGAAGGCACTAATTTGAAGGTGATAGTGCCCTCAGAACTTTGCTGTAATATCAAATAAACTATTTTAGCTGCCCTTCATTTTGTAGGGGGATCAATAATTCTGTTTATTAATAGAGGCTGGCAATGACATACCAATATCGATAACACGTCGGCAGGTGTCTTGTTTTCCACGCTGATACCGTTGACCTCGATAACTTCGTCCCCGGCGTGGATCAACCCCGATCTGTCGGCGGCCCCGCCGTGCATCACACGAGCTATCACAATTTTCCCGGTCTCCTCGTCCGTTTTAATTGTTGCACCCTATCATAGAGAATGAGTCTAAATTTGGATAGCTCCATGTTATTAAATTAGAGTTGATTTGTATATGCCATGATAATTAATAATTTCTTATACGTACGACATGTTCGTACCTACTCTTAATTTAGAAAAATACATAGGTACTTTTTTTAAATGAACCTATTGGTAATGTGGAGGATTTGATTCACATTCATTTATAAGTACTAGGTTACAGAAATAAATTATAATAACAAGACACTATGCAAAAAATCAAATACATATAGGTCAGGTTGATAATCAAAATAATAAGCAAGATGTATTGTGTGAGGAAATAGTGTAACAAACAAAATATTGAAAATGGTGTCGACAACACAATACAAATTGCATCGGCATCTAGAGATAGCAGCTAATCATTCTTGAACTTGAAGACACGGTGACAATGAAGAATAACAAATACAGAAGAACATCAAAAAGTCAAATAAAAAAATAGGTGAATGCGTATACGTACACTATGTGGAAAGGATTGAAAATAATATTGGAAGCATTCAAATGAGTAGCATAAGTACTTAACATATATCAATACTTACCACTATTGGCTCTGCACTCTGTGCTCCACCCTTTTAATAAAAAAATAATTTCAATATACCCTAAATGATGTCATGGTACTTTATTCACTAATATTACATAATGCTTAAGACATACTGACACTGCATTGTATAAAGATGATCCATGCATCTGCTTCATACTGTACTTACCTATATGTATATTAAAATAAATTCTTTACTTCTATGAAATTAGCAAACACTTTCACCTATATAAGATTTGAGTTAAAACTATATTATTTTTGCTGAGTATCATGTTCATTTAACATATTTAGCTGCTATTTCTAAATGAATTTACTGGTGTTTGTCATAATATCTGCTGTTAAATTATAGAATATTCGATGCTGATTCTTACCAAAGGCTCATCACTTTTAACTAATTGAACAATTTTCACAGTTTCTTCTTCATCATCCAGTTCCGGTGGAATATCGGGGAGGTGTGGGTAGTAATCTTTTTGAGCTACTGCATCATGAGTGCAGAGTATTGCCTGAGGAATTCACAGCTTAATTTGTATAAATACAATTAAAAGACTATTATTAACTTCTTAAATTATAGTTAATAAAAGTATTAACTATAATTTAAGAAGGTCTGTGTGGTGCCGGAGGTCTGTGTGGTGCCGGACTTAAAGAATTGCACCACCCCTTACTTCCCGGGGGTGTCGTAAAAGGCGACTAAGGATCTTACCGGAGAATGGGCAGCAGCGTTCTCTATGCATTCCACCATCATACCATACTGCGATCGCCAACCCGCCTGCCAAGCGTGGCGATTATGGCAAACCCCCCCAAAAATTGGGGGAGGCCTATGTCCAGCAGTGGACGTCTATCGGCTGAAACGAAAAGTATTGCCCTCTTTTTTATCACAATGCTACACTCCCAACAAAGTCTAGGGAACAAGCAGACTATATCAACTTATTTAAGAAAACTCTTTAGAAGAAGTGCTGGCCAGGCCACAAAAAATTGTAAATGTTATTTGAACCTGCATTAAATACGTGTTCGAAATTAAAAAGAAAAAATCCTAAAACTAAAAGCATTTTGGAATAAGGAGGGAAACTTCATTTGGTCGCAGCATACGGCGTTTTGAAACGTAATAACTTTAGAGATTACTATCCATAATAGTTTTTTTTTTCTTGGGAAAATAATTTTCGCTGCTTTCTTGTAACTTTTGTGACTCTGGAGCGACACTGTCACGGCTCTGTCATATCGTCTTGAATGCGAGAAGAGATGCTGAAGACTGTGGGTGTGGGTGTGTGTGTGAAAGCAGGGCGCAGTCAACGTGAAACTGTGGACGCTGTCCACACGCAGCCAAGCGTATAATTGTCGATTATGGATGCGTTACAGCGCTGAAGGAGATGATGCTGAATGTCACCGAGAAAGATACAGGGCGAGCGGTCTTGTCTCTGAGTATAATTGTCGATTATGGATGCGTTACAGCGCTGAAGGAGATGATGCTGAATGTCACTGAGAAAGATACAGGGCGAGCGGTCTTGTCCTGAGTAGTGACTCAGAGACAAGACCTCTCGCCAGCTGGTAGGAAGACTTCAGTGACCAAACCGCAAGTAGAAGATTGCATGCATTAATCTTCACGCTCGCAAACTGCTTAGAGCTCCAGTTCTTCGACACGGAAATCGAAGGGCGTCGATTATTGTACGCACGTTTGCACTGGATCGACAATCGTGTGTTCGTGTTTTTTTATTTTCTGATGAGTCGCGCTTTGTATTTCATGCCGATTCAAGAAGAGTGCGTGTTTGGTGAATTCCTGGTCGCCAAAGTCGAGTCCAGAATATTCAAGAAATTCATTCGTACCAGGGCGGTGGGCTGGAATTCGCCTGGGTGGAAGCACGAACCTCGTTTGGATACAAGGCAATTTAAATGCGGAACAATACCGTGACGAGATTGTGCAACCTATGGGCCATACCTTACCGATAGCGGTATGGCCAAGATTCCATGTTCTTGCAAGATAATGCGCGTGTACACACAGCCAGGCTGCTGATGAATGTGCTCTGCGAGTACAATATCACACTATTAGAGTGGCCTGATCAGTCCGCTGATCGCAATCCCATAGAGCATGCGTGGGATTTGCTCGAAAGAAGAGCGTTCAGTGACCTTCCCCAAAATTTGAACACTGGAGAAGAGCTTTTGTTTTTGCACATCTTTCCAGAGCACGGAGCAATATTCCTCAAGGTGATAATCAGCATACCACGCCGATGTAGAGCCGCCGCAAATGCCTTGGGAGGTCCAACCGATTATTGAAAATTTGCTAGGAATGTTATTTTTTATTTGAAATTATCGGGGCGTTAGTTTTTCTTTATCTACCAAAAAGTGATTTTTTCGTGTTTGGTACCATTATAGTTTATAATCAAAAATTAAAATCTGTATTAAATTACGCTTCTTTTGACAAAAATATGTTAAGTACATAAAAAGTTTTAAAATTTTAATAATTAAGTAGGTACCTTATTCCCTACAATTTGTTGAGTAGTGTATAAACCCACATAAACATGGTTTTAGACAGTGTCTTTTAAAATGAGAATCAAATTGAGGCAAAGTATCTACTATTCAATGCAATCTAAATAGGAATAGGATTGACCTTTACAGCTGTCATCCTAACTTACGCGGATATGACTTGATCATATGAAAGGGTCTGTTTTGATGTCTAGAGTTACGGCAGGGTCAGGCATGTTTTATGTGTTTTTAACCTGCACAAATACATATTTTGCACTAAAACTTCCGTAAATGAGCCTTTACCAAAATCTCCAGATTTACTGATATAATCTAGCATAGTTTGGGCAATTGTATTTCACCTGAAAATTGATAAAACAGAAAACTACTTACTTGAAAATGTGGTTTCTGCAATAAGCTAAGGAGCTCTCCATATTCTTTTGAAACTGGTACTACACCATGGAGTAGCTCAAAAACTTCTATAGTTACTTGCATGGCATTGGATAGAAGAGGATAGAACTTATCATCTTTTCCTTTGGCCACTATTTTATTATGTACTTGAACAAGGGCATGAAGCTGTTTTGATTGCAGCAGTTCAGTTAAAAATGCGACATCTTCTCCACCTGACTGTACTTCTTTCAATGATGCAAGGAGGCGAGTGAGAGCTATGAAACAAATATTACATCATATATTTAATTTAATTGCATGAAAGTTGATGATGTCCGAATATAGCTGTCAGAATTTCATTTCGCCCACAAGAACTAAATACAAGGTTGTAATTAAAATAACTGAAAGCCTAAAATGAGGTCACTGTAAGTATTTAATTTTGTAGACATAGCCTTTTGTTACAGTCCAACCAGGCTTCCGACTGGCTAAAGTAGACTGCTTGTCATTCATGGGGTACTGTTTAAAATCTATGCTTGTTTGGTTGTGCTTGGGTAAGTTTCTTAGTTTTGTACGTTTGTTTGAAGGCATTAATCTCTGGAACTACCAGTTGGATTGGTAAAATCCTTTTAGAAGCAGAACAAAAAGATAAAAAGTCATAAAGAATGCTAAGCGAAAGCGAAGTAATAGCACGGGCAAGCGATTTGATGCAATGGGGTGGGTTGAGGGAACAAGAAATTACACACAGAAGTCACAGGCAGAAGCTAGTGTTACATTTAAATACCTCCCCACATACTTCAACTACATGAAACAAAATTTAAATCTTGTATAAAACTCACACTATGCATGTAAGCATAATTATTATAAGTTGGCGGATTACATCGATGATAAAAAAGCTTGGCTCAACAGCGGTCCTGCTCCATAAGTGTGAATAAACTATTTTGATTAGCAATTGAAAATATAGTTGGAGCTGCTGAAGATAGTAAAAAAGTATCTTTGCATTGTATCAATTCAATCTGTGTAAAGGCATAGCACATTGTGTGAGTACGACTATGTACATATTACAAAGCTACCATTTACTGGGTAAGTCTATCATTGACTTGAATGTGCTCTGGCAGCTGAGAGTATGACATGCTCACTCTGTCTCACTGATGGTGGTATGTGTGTCGTTCGTGAACTGATTCCGTCAGTAGAGACTAGTCAACTCAAAGTTTATTTTCATTCTTGTATTGTTTTTTTTTTCTTTTTATTATGGACACTTTTAACTTTCTACACATGTATAAATTTAACATGAATGATTTAACCAATATTTTGATTTAAAAGAGTGTCAGTGGAGTTACTTGCCTTTTCTGCTCCATAAGAACCTACTATGCCTAGAATGGGCAACTAGCTTCATCTCTCTGACTGACAAGCCCCTTGATAATTTAAAAATGCCTGTAATTGATTTATTTGAAACTACCTTCTGCCTGTGACTTCGTCCACATTAAATTTCTTATCCTCCCGACCCACCCCGTTGCATGGCATTGCCTGTCCGCTCATTTATGGAGTAATTTGGATCAGATAAACTGCTAGACTAACTGGTAATAGTAACAAGTCAGTACAGTAATTTAGGAACTATAAAATATTGTCAATTTTTGATTTTCCAATATGCTTGTTGTTTTGTAAGTGTTACAGCCAAGCTAGCTAAACATAAAATATGTGATACACCATTAACTTTTATTGGAGCCAAAGTGCATGACTAATTCAACAAGTGGGTGTTTAATGAGATCTATTCAATATAAATAATTATAATTGTCAAAAATATTTATCTTGATGGTGTGAGAGGGTTGTTAAACAAACCCAGTGGGAATATTACCATTGAATTAAATCCTTATTGTGACACAGATTTCCTAATAGACCCAGACCCAGAACTTGGGGATAGGGACCCCATGATGTAGATTTATGGTGTGGTTAAAAACAGTAAATACCGGTACAGAACATTACATAAGAATACTAGGTATATTCACAATTCCACATACCTGGGTCCCAGTGATCAGATGAGGAGTCCATAGTCACAAAGTTCCACTGTAGCTATATAGTGACCCTTGGAAAATACAGACATTCAGATATTACAGCCTATTTCACATAGCTAACATCGCGTGCTAAATTAGGATTTATTATGTATAACCGCGCCCTACGAACCTATGAGCTGACGAAAAAAAACACTGAAAAACGATTTTTTTCTGATTGTTAATTTAATTTAAACATAGAATTCATCTGCACGAATTGCTCTAACCATTTTTTATATTTAAAAAACTGTAAGTTTGCCATTCGGTCGCAATAGGTTTCAGGGGTGCACGAGATGCTGAAAATCTATTTATTATAATTTTGTATCCCGGTTGAATTAAAGTCTAACAGTTTTGAATATTTTAATCAATGAAAACATGGAGAAATGTATGTCTCTACAGCGGTTGGAAAAAATATTAAATTATCTAAACAGGACGAACAGGCCAAAGAAAACTTGTAAAACTATGCTACACACAACACACATCTATGGCGTTTACGTACTGGCAAGTACGTACTGGAAATGGAAATGTCAAATGAAAGAAAATCAATAACTCAGACTTCAGAACAAAACAAGGGTCTACGATGCGTTCATAAATGATTAATTTTAGGATATTGGTTTTATAAGTTGTTTCAGCAAACTAATAACTAGTATCCAAATATTCAATAAAATGCAGTTTTAGGCTTATTACTATTTTCGTAGGTTTTAGTTAGATTAGGCATAGTAAAACCTCACTAGTGTAGACTTAAGCGCCCATTACACGGTAGGTTTTGCGTCAATCAATTCCAAAAGTCATGATTTCACGAATGACGTCTGTGATTGGGTGACCATCTTTACATAATCGTGACCCCTCCGCTCCGTGCCTCGGAAAGTGCGCTAAGCCGTTGGTCCCGGCTGTCATTCGTGGATCTTTGACAGTCGTTACGGGTAGTCAGAAGCCCGAAAGTCTGACAACCAGTCTTACCAAGGGGTATCGTAATACTCAGTAACTGGGCTTTGGAGGACAGGTAGACAGTCGCTCCATGTAAAATACTGGTGGTTAGACTGGAAGTCGACCCCAACAAAGTTGGGAAAAGGCTAGGCAGATGATGAGCTGCGCAACGGGGAATATTAATTAATTATGCGTAAAAGAAGTCGCTTGTTTACAAAAAATGTATGGATGTGTGACAGCTAGCTGTCAAATTCTTGGATTTTTTAAAGTATGGGAATCATTTGTGTGCGTGTGGTTTGGTTTCAGTCCTCGAGCTCAAGTCACGCTGAATCACTGAATTCTGATTCTGAAGACGAAAGCTTGTCGCCAACCGTGTCGCCAACATGCCCGACGACGTTGCCAACCGACGAACTGATCCTCGAACAAGGTCACCTCTGCAGAAAGGCTTGTTGACGACTGTCTGGAACTAACTTTACTCCTAGACAAATCATTAATATATGCATTCTTTAATTCTGAACGCTATATTTATAACAATATTTTGTTTCTTTCATCTTCAACGATTGAGAAACAGAGAAACCTTAGAATCATTTTTAGAAGGAAAGTTCAGAATATTATGTTTAGCGCTAAACGATGATTTATGGTGCAAGCGGGCTTAATGCAGTCTTCACACTATGTTCATCTGCTTGCCTTATGTCGATAAACTAATAAATATTCAAACTTGGATCTTGGATAGGACTTTAAGCCAGAATAAATTGTTCTTATTTTATGTTTTATTCCCTTTTTGGGCTAAAAGTTTAGTATGAAAAAAATATACTTGAGTAAAAGTTTGAAAAAATCGTCATCAGGACCTCCAGAAAAAAAATACAAAAAGGTACTGCAGTTCAATATCTGCCCTGCTATAAGAGCTGGTGGTAAGCCCCCTGAGCACAGAACGCTATTACTCCTAGCGGAGCTCCAGACTCCTAAAATCAGAGTGGCAACACTGTAAAAAAGTTTATAGATTGTTTTCGAGGATTCGTTGTGATTCGTTGCAAGTAGCGGCAGCGGCTGCTAGCAGCAAATTTTGTTCGTGATCCATCTTCGTGATAGAATTACTGTAGAAGATTGACCAAGCAAGTTGGAAATTAAGAAAAGGTTAGTATTGCCGTCGCTTACTTGTGTCACAATGTATTTGACGTCAGAAATAATGGCGCTAGTTTGAGATCCTCCATGTAGTTTCATGAGCATGTAAGTACAGGTAGGTTGATGTAATAGGTGCCTATGCCAACAGTACTGTGTGTAAAGAAATCGATTGACCTTTATTGAAACGCCGATTGTTTACATATTAACACTAATTTTTCTATTGAAATTATGTTGTATTATAAAAACTTGGCTACGTGTCTTCGAAGTATTTACTCCAACAATTAGAGATGTAGGCTAGGTGACTTGTTGAGTACTTAAATCTTAAAATCGTTGATAATAAATGGTGTGGAGGATGATATTACTCGTTATACTGCATTGAAAACCAAAATAACGTCATCTCTAGAAATATATTTCCTATTTTTTTTAACTGTTTGTTGACATTATTGTCAAACTTGTATCCTGTGCTTGTATCTTTGAAATATGTAGGTAATAATGAAATAAATTCTTGTAGGCTGTTTCACAGACTAAGAAGAGAAGTTACCTTGGCTGTTGTTATACCGAGTTGAATTGGCATGTTAAACATATAAATTATATTGTGTAAATGAAAGTCTAAGCTTAGGTACCCTATTAAATTGGATTTGAGTGAATTAAATTAGTAACAATAGATTATTATTTTGTGATATTTCGAGTCATTTTTAGTTGTATTTTATTTAGCTAGCCATCCAACCTTCAATTGTGTGCTTTAATAATTTGCTGATGACAATGTTTTTAATGCTGCTCATAATATCTAACATAATCTTCCAAACAATTTTCATAGGACATAAATAACACTTCTATGAAACGGTTAATTGGTTATTAGAAGTTTCCACTGTTTATGGCAAAAGACTAACCTGTCTGACTAACTTAAACAAAGTCCCTTTGATACAATCCTTTTTTTTTCAACAATCCAATGATTTACCATTATACAGAATGCACCTTCTTTCTAAACATCATTTGTCAATCCAATTTCCCAATGGGCCAATTTTCTACAAGTAAAAAGGCTCTGGCAGGATGTCATCTGCAAATATTTACTGATTTGAACCATATTGAGACCAAAGCAGGTCCTGAAACGCTAAGTGGGCGGGTGATCTGCTTTCCACCCAGTTGTCTATGTTGTAGTTTTCTAGTAACTGCATTAATAAAAGAAAGTTCAAAACCAGACCATTGCCTATAGGAAATAGTTAACAAAGTGAATGTAAACAAAAGTATTCACTGCACTCATGATCAAATTTAGTGATGGCCAAAATTCAGGCAAAAATGTGTATTGAATGCGTTAATATCACAGTACTAGAATTTAAATTAGCAATAGTTGCCTATGGATGCTACAGTGTATTTATTGATGATATTTAAATACTGAACACAATGGAATCATGATCAGAATATTAAATGAAATAAATTTAAGGGTTCCTTTTATAGCTATGATTGGCATTATACTATAGACATAATGTTATATGGTCTGTAAGGTTTTCAAACACAGCACAGTTTATGTGATATTAGTATTATTGGACACATTGGGAGTCTTTTAGATTTGAAACTGGTTGCTTTTTCTTTTGGTTTTTAATTATTAATTAAAGTGATGTACAAACTTAGATTTCTCATTATACCCACAACTCTTTAACAAATGTTGTCAATAAGGATACTCTGAAAGAGAGTAAGCTTTATTTGGGTTTTGTGTTGTGTTGTGACATAAGACTAAAGCCATGACATAGAAGGTCTGATGGAAGATGCATGCCTGCATTGGTAATATTGATATTATTCAGAAGGTACTATACTGATTGATTTTTTATTTGTTTTAGAGAAGAGATGCTTGATGCCGGTCACTCAATTGAACCATAAGCCGGGGCCGGCAGATCAGTTTTCGGCCTGCACCGAAGAGTCTCAGCTCGAGCTCCACCTCCAGAGGCAGCTGGAGGATGATGTTGCGAGGTAACCATCCCTTTAAATACTGTATATTATATTACTCCTGAATGAATGCCTAAATAAAAGCGTGCTATTGGACTTTTTATGCTCAGCTCAGTACAGAAAGTTGAAACTCCAACAGCACGCTTATATTTGGGCAATCATTGTGGAGATGCCTAGCTAGTGTTAGTGAAAACGAGCATTTGTTGAAATTCCACTTTTCAGCATATAAATGTCCATTTTTCTAACCTGACCACGACTACCAAAAGTGGTTACGAAACTTCAATATTTAGCTCAGTTTCCTATCAGTGTGTTGCTATGAGCAGAAAGTAAAAGGCACTGAGCGTTTGTCCTGCACAAATGCGACGGTAACACTGCGTCAACGCTGCATTACTTTCGATGCAATGCAATACATGAGAAATTCTATTTGGAATTCTACAATTTGATAAAAACAAGGCAACTTTACAGTATTTGCTTTAACATTTAAAATGTCTGATGTCCTGGGAGGAATTGTAGTAACATTCAACGTTGTTTACGTCATATATCTTAAGAAGTCCTGCCTACATTTTATTCTTATTTATATCTCACAGAGTACACACGAAGACGGTGATCCCATTGCCCACCAGGCACATCGATAGTGATTTTGGTATTATCTTTTTTTATGTTTTTTTTCTTATTTCATAGGCATAAACCTGCCTGTTTCTCGTCCTGGAATGCAACATTACTCGGATTATCATAACTTATCCCTGTCTTAGTAACCAATCCATATTCCTACTTAGCTATCTTAATGGTTGTAAGTTCGGTCTATTAACTAACTTAAGAGTGAAATAAAAGTAGGCTTACCTGGCTTACCTAGTAGAAAAGGTATGGCTAGTAGGAATGAATACGGTGGATATTGAGAAAACAATATTCCATTTAGTGTACCTATCTAAGACTTTATGTAATAATTTTACCAATTTGAATACTGAATAAAACATTTATTATTATTATCTAACTAAATTACCCAAACATGTATATGAAATATAATCCAACAAATCAATTCAGCTTTTCCGGTAAGTGAAACTACCTATAACATTCATATTACTAGGCAATGAAGGCATTACACCATCTTGTAACGCTTTTACTAAAAAGATAATTCTGCTGATCCAATATTCTCACACAATAGAGAGGTCATCTGTATCGCGGAACTCACTCAGCCGATTGAGATGAATCATTCGTCAGTTTTTATTTGAAATCTGTCCAACCGTTCTGTGATGCGGTAACAAACTGGTAGAAGGAAAACAGACAGACAAATTCTGAAAGCGATTGATTGTTGTTCTATGTAACTCATCTTTCCCGCCAATTATTGTAAAAATAATTCCAAAGTACAGACTTTTTTCCTTGACAATTTAATTTTTGTTTTTATATATTCTAGTTGTTTTTTTCTTTTACGACTTAGATTGTGGATTGGCTATTAAGATTGGGAGCTGGTGCCTAATTTAGTTATTAATGGGATTATCACACGCTTTTTCGTAACATACTCATTACTAACAAATAAGTTATTTCGTGTCCTCGTAAAAACTGCATAAATACAGAATCCGTTGTGGTTCAAACATAATGATGTATATTTTGTGTTCTGTCTAATATAACCTGGTTATGGTGAGGCAATGTAATGTACTTGTAGGGCTGCTTATATAATAACCATGCTTCATTACATTTACTTGTTACAGAATTTTTGACGAATCGATTTTTTCTGATCTTGAAGTGGTGTGTGGAAAATTAAAGATCCTGACTCATTCTTGCATTTTAAGAGCACGCACAGATAAATTTTATCACCAACTACATAGATTCTTGCATGTGAACATTGAACGCAATACTTTTGATGAAATATATTCTTTCATAAGGTATGATGATCAGTTGGTATATTTATATGATTCTAGTTGTCTTTATGTAGTTTGTGGGCTAAAATAATGTTCAACAGGTGAATTTTACAAATAGGACTTTAGGGCGAAGCCTTATTTTTTGATAAATTGAGCAATATGGTTACAGAGCTATATTTTGTAGAAAATTAAACTAGCATTTTTTGTTTTTTTGCTGATATCTAGAGCAAAGCAATATTATGGCTGGGTAAAATAATACAGTTTTTTTTTACAATGTATCAGTTTCGATTCCTGGCAAATAAGAGCTCACTACAACCTTTAAACACAGTTTTAGTTTTCAACAATATCAAGCTCATGATTTTTCTCACTACTTAGCTCTACTGTTCTTAAATACGGATTCACCCTTAATTTCCATTTCCAAAACAAATATCAACCTGTATAGCATTGATTGTATTTCAATAATGTAGTGATCACACTAATTATGCTTTGCATGTTTTAATTCACCATTATTTCTATTAATCACACTAATACGACAGCCATAAAGCGTTTTGTTTTCATACAGGGTGTTGCCTCACTGCAAGGTAAAAATTAAATGTATTGTTTGTCTGGAAAACTTTCTCTCTAGATCGACCATACAACAGACTTAAAAGCTTACTTTCACTTTGAAATTCCATTCCTATCAAAAAATGGTTGGGAGGATATTATTATTATTATTCCCAGCACAATGATGGATCCAACATGTGAATCCTCAAAAACTGATAAAATAATCATCTGTCTTTGGTAACATGGACTCTGTGATCACCAGATTTGATAATTCATTGAGTTTTTTCAATGGCGAGATAACTTAAAAACAACTTAAACATCAACTATTCGACGGTAACTTCTATACTGCAGGAATTTTTCAGCTCAAAGTCAACAAAATTGAGCCTGCTATGCACCAATATGTATGAAGATTTCTTACGTGCATGCAATGAATGGAAAGTAATTTGAAGTGTCACTGAATAAAACAGCATACGGAAATAGGAGTCAGCCGCCATAATCAAGCATAACAAATGAAGACAAACTCCAACTTGTATTACAAATTTATAACACAATTTGGAAATATATCTATAAGAGGTTTTATTTCTTTAGGTACTTTCTGGAGAAAAAAACTAGATTGTATAATTTCAAACTCTCAACGTGTTGTCGTCCTTTTTAATTTTGATTGAAATTCTACTGATACCGTGAGGCACCCTGTATATGTTTGGTCTATAAAATTACAAAAATTATTAAAGTACTTGAGCACTTATAGAAAAAAAAACCTAAACACATGAACTGCCAATATTGTTGTCGTTCCTCATTTCACTATGCGCTTCAAATCTTAGCTATTATATGCTTTATTTTGACTACAAAACGCTTATAGTTTCTGGTTAAATTTCTCTTACTTTCTGGCTACAATGTAATATCGTGGTAATAACAGGCTACCTACATGTAACGGAAGTCTATTATTTTTTAAACTTACCAATTTAAACAAGAATATACTCTGATCAGCACAAAAAGGCTCTTTTGTGCGATAAAAAATAGTTAATTCAAGACATTCGCCATGGAAAAGAAACACTCTCAATCTTATATGATTAAAAATAAATGCGATTGAAGAAATTTCCCAGAAACCTGCAACAGCTGAGTGAAAATATTTATTGTTTTCCTTTCAATTGAAGATCGAGACGTCCAAAGTGCCGCCGCAATAAAGTTAATAAATTTATTGGTGCTTGTACAGTGATTGTTTATATTATCTAGGTAAACAAAGCTAATACAAAACCTATTCTTTTAAATTCAATGCCTTGATGTCATTGAATTGACTACTCAAATTTGTTTTCGTAAAAGTCAGTTGATACCAGATATTTTTTGAGAAACGCTGAACATTTCATTAGTATTTACGAAGTAAATCTTAGACCATGCTATTGGTAAAGATTCCCTGTATGATGTTCATATTCTATTGCAGTGATGTCTATACTGAATGCAACATTCAACATGAAGAAAAAGAAATAATTAAGTATCTGCAACGCAATTTAAGTGTTACAAAACCTATCCCAGCCAAGCCTAACAAACCCAAGGAGGAAGGGGAAGAACCTGAGGTTTTTTCTACGCCGAAGTGCATTACTCCATACGTAGACAATGACGTCCAGAAAGTAATTCATTCTAGTCCAAGCACTGAGTTAACAAAAGAATACTATGCACTAGTTCCCATTGAAGGAAACCTGCTTGAAAAGGAACTTATCGAGCAAGACGAACTCTCTAATGCATTTCAGTCCATTATAAAAGGTCAAGCAGAAGATACCAGTCAAATAAAAAAAAATCAACTCAATAAGCCAACTTCGCTATCCCTTAACTCTAGTCACTCTTCCAAAACAGTCAAACATTCCAGTAGTTGTGATATTTTGAATAACATTTGTCTAAAAGATAAAATCTCTCCAAAACACGATAATAATCCAAACACAGTCGCTGATAACGACTTTAAAACTAATCAGACATTACCGTTAAGTGATACAACTGGACGTAATACTAGTAGGAACATAACCAAACCTAGTTTTGGTGCTGATAAATCTTTGGATCCTCCATATTCACCTGATAGTTTAATTACGGATGAACCCAGTTCTTCTTCAGATTATCTGTCAGCCGCATACGCTTGTTCTCCGGGCGTCCATTCGTCTGGTTTCCAACATCAAGTAAATGTTGAAAACATCACGTCCAGGATGGAAAACATTTACACCCTATCAGATTCAGGCTTGGAAGATACAGCAATGTTGGGTAGCGTCAATAGTCACAAGGACGTTACTTTAACAAATATGTCTTTATCTGAAAGCACGCTCCACGATTTAATTGCTGACGATGCAAGCATCTCTGCAATGTCCATACCTAGTTCCTTAGCAGAAAAAAATCACTTACTAAGATCAAAACAGAGTGGTACATCTTCTGAAAAAGATTGCAAAGGGCAAAATACTATTACAGAACTGTGTGGCAAATCGCTGAAAGAAGAAAAACAGAGGCAAAACGAAGAAATTGTTATATTAGAGTCGTCTTCCCTATCTTCAGAAACGGGTTCTTGGGAGTCTGTATACCCACCTAAATTAATAGAAAAAGAAATTTGTGAAAAATTTTTACTCAATGAGCGCCGGCAATGTTTGGACTCACCCGGTTTAGTTCAAAACGCTCCCATCAAATCAACGGCATGCTTCATAGATGCCTCTAGCTTAGTTGATGAAGAAGAGACCATAAAATTTCAAACAACTGATAACGCGGCTCCCTCTAGCATTAAGTTAGATATTTTACCCGCACCAAGTCAACCGGTACCCTGTTCCACTATTAAACCCGACAACAGTCCAATCGATTGGTCGGAAAGTAACGACAATGAAGATTCCTTGGAGCAAGCAGAAAAAAAAGATCCTGATTCAATACAAAAAGATTTATCGCCTACTATTTTTGAAATGACTCCGATTACAGAAGATTCCTTGTGCACAAATGCATTTGAAAATGCGACGCAAGCAGAACAACATGCAGAAGTCGATGACAGTGTTAACTACATGTCTGACAAAGAAAGAAGTCTTCGAGTTAGTGCTGTTTTCATGTCCAACACTCCCAATAATTCAATATTATCATTAAAAACCTATAAACAGTACGAGTCAGAAGACAGCGAAAGTAATAATACCATTGTAGATTCCGACAGTTTTACAATGAAGCAAAGAAAAGGCAGCAACTCTCCACCTATCCTGTCAGGGGGCGTGTCGGTCGAGGATCACTTACCTCAAGTAGGCAGTAGTCACGAAAGTAGCCCATTACCGAAATTTAAGCTGGAGAACACTCCTATTGTAACTGGCGCGTATTTACCACAGCCAACAGCGGAGCACAGTCAAGGAAAACCAAGGACCAGTTCTGCTTCAGCATGGGTGGTTGATATGTCTAGTGTTCCAGAAACAGATGATAGTAATATAGCGAACTGTAAACCTTCCGATGAGGTGGTAAACGAAAAAAAGAATATATTTTCTATGTATATAGATCTAGGTGACAAATCAACTTTAAAAGACATGCCTACCAGATTGTCTTCTTCCATGAACACAAAAAAGAATTCTGTAAGTGTTGAAAATAAGTCAACCCTGCGGAATTCTAAAACTCCAGCAAATACAGTACGTTCGGAAGAACGTACTATGAAAGAAAATGATGCTAGTGTTTCTATTTTTGAGAAATATGAATCTTTGTGCAACGATCCTAATATTAGTATTTCAGAAATAATTGCAATCCCGGAGAAGCATGCTGCTATTCCAGAAATTTTAGAAGATTCTTTTGCAGATCTTACACCCAAAGCAAACCAGTCGCGAGCGAAAAAAAGTGTGGACAAAATGTCCACGAATAAAGAAATTCCTGAACAAGAAGCTTCTACTGATGAAGCCAAAGATCTTTTCGTAAAACTGTCAGACTTAGATAGGCCAGTGCAAAAAACGGAAACGTTGATCTCAATCGACGAGACCAGAGTTGATGTGCGCATGACAAGATCTATTCCTGACTGGGGTGAACAAGCATTTTCTACCAACACTAGATCAATTGAAGTTATAACATCCTTTCATTCAGAAAATGCGCTAAGTTTGAATAGATTATTTCCCCATTTGAGAAACGAATTCAGTAGAAGCATGCCAGGTTCGTTGTCAAGCAGAACACGCTCTCCTTTGAGATTAGGGGCGTCTATTACCCTGGGGGATGCCGAAGAGCAAGTGTCGGATATGTCTGAAATAAGCAGCATGCAGAGCAGCAACTGTCGCTCGGGATTTGGTAAGTTTTACTTAAATAAAATGCTGTAATTAAAAAAATCTATACTTTTAGCTACCATTGAGCAGTGGTGGCTGCGATTTACAAGTTGTAGATCGTAGATTCGAACCCAGACGCTTTACTTAATGTAAACGGTGAAGGAAAACATCGTAAGGAATCCGGCATGACCTAGAACCAAAAAAAGTCGAAGACAAGTGACGTCTTCCAACCCGCACAGGGCCCGCGTGTTGGATAAAGGTCATAGCACATTTATCAATTTGGAAAGGGATCGGCCCCGTATCGCCTTTCGCACCGCCGTCAAACAGGCGTCAACCGAACGTAAGCACGTAACCAAAGCGGATCAGAAGCTCCAATACGTCGACTCGGCTCCGACTAGGCGACGCCGCGCTTACGGCTCGCCGACCGCTGGTTGACGGTGCAGCAGGCAGGCCGGAGGGGTGAGAGAGGTAAGGGTGAACGAAGAGACGTAAGCTCGGGTACGGAGAGACGTAAGCGCGGGGACGACGAGCCCTAACGCACCGCACCGCGGTTCGTGAGCTTGTCCTGAGGCGAGGCGATTACGTTACGATCCCGATTAGTATGCGTTGCAGAAGGGACTTTTATACAAAGAATTCTGAACGGCTCGAGTTGATACGGTGCCGATCCCTTTCTGGTTTGATACGTGCGCTATGACCTTTACGGCCTATTCCCTCTCACAGAGAGGAGGCTTGTGTCCTACTGTGGGACCATTATAGGCTGATTATGACGAGCAGTGTCAGTTAGTAATCGAGCCTCTGCATCCAGTTTACCATCCAGTACACGCGGCGACACAACAAGCTGTACATTTCCAGTTTTAGCTGACCTCGTATTGTATAGGTTTTTCGTACAATCAGAAGTCAGCTTATACTGGTTGTGTAAAGATTGATGTGCCTTCGTGCGTACAATAGCAAAAAAACTAACCACTATATATTACCGTAGGAAACAGTACAACTGATAGTCAGACGTCGAGTTTAATAGAAAACTGTACTTCACGTCTTGGTCAAGATTTACTAAGAATGTTCCTGGAAGAAATAGCTCCTGATGTCATTGTGGAAGTGTCAGGGAAAAGATTTAAAGCACACAAGTGTATTTTATCATCCAGGTATAGTATTTGGTTTTCTCATGTAGTATGTGCTATAACGCGACCAGTTTTGCTTGAAATCTGAGATTGAATCATAAGAAAAATGAATAATGTACCTTTCTTGTTCTAAATGCCCCAATATTAACCAGTATATCCCTGCATAAAAGTTATTTAACTACTGTATTAATTGAAAATGCAGTATCTATATAAATAAAATTCAAAGTTTTGACTGACTGATATATCAACACACAGCCTAAACCGCTACTCCTAGAGACATGACATTTGGAGGGTGTGTTCCTTGTGAAGATTAGGTATCCACTAAGAAAGGGTTTTTCGAAATTCTACCCCTAAGAGGGTGAATGGGTGGAGAGTGAAATTTCACGCGAACGAAGTCGCGGGCAGAAGCTAGTTTGTTATGAAAACATATTATAATTGTTTATTGAAATATTATTAACGATACGCGAGCGAACGCGAATGCACTGTCTCCTATTATCGCGACTGTCAATGCGAAGCGACCTACCATTTGGATTTTTCTGAAGTTAGAATAATCTAAAACACCTTTCCTGATACTAATTTCTTTCTTTTTTAGGTGTCAGTATTTTGCTGGTATTTTGAGCGGCGGTTGGGTGGAGAGCTTAGGCAACGTCATAGTCCTTCCACCGTAAGTGAATATGTTAATAAATTAGCATGGCCTGTTACTGCAGGAATTGTATTTGGACTTCTCTTTAAATAAGTATTGCTGACAGTCACCACGCCGCCTGGGCTTACTAATTAATAGTTATTTGTGACTCCAAGAGGTGGACCGAATACTGTTAGCTAAATATTTAAACATTAGTGTAGAAGCTATAAATAAACATACTTTTCTCCAATGCCTTTTGTTGCATTCATGATATGCACGCAGAAGTTTTGCGTAGGTGTATACTAAGACTGTGTTGCTAAAAGGCCTATTACATTACACGGGCCCTGCCCGCAGGGACAGGGTAGTGTAATAAGAAACAGGGAGTCAGGGTCCCTAAATCAGGGCGACCGAGTGGTTACGACCTCCCTGTCACCAGAGAATCAGGGAGCCAATTTTTTGACGTTTAGTTAAAGACGGCACCATAATGTCGTCGTCTAGTCGTTAGTCAAATGTGAAAACCTTTTCACGTATAGACGTGAAAAGGTTTTCACGATTGACTAACGACTGGGAGTGAGTTAAGGCAGGAAGCGATTTCTAGCGTAACTGGCCTACCATAGATAGGGCCCGGGAAATCGTGTAATGTAATAGGCCTTTAAGTCAAAACAATATTAACCCATTCAATCTGTTTTAAGGTTCTCATACAATGTGGTTTATTTCGCACTGTGTCACATTTACTCTGGTCTCGCCACTATCCCAGACTCTGTGAGCATCGTAGAATTAGCCACGATCGCCGACATGTTGGGCTTAGAAGGGTTAAAGGAAGCCATCATGTTTACGCTTAAAGCTAAATATTGCCACCATTTCCATAAGGTATAATATTTAAAATTAATTCTTATAATGAAGTTTTATAATTCTGCCCGCTTTTTACTAAATTGCCACGTGAATTCTAAACTCATATAATGTTTGGGTAACAGGGAGTTATATAAACCCATATCCAATTAAAGGTAATCTGTTATTTTATTTTAATATTGCAGCCATGTGAAGTGTGCATAGTTGGAGTTTTAGAATGTTTCCCGCTGTCTGCCGTGTATGGTTTGGATGATTTATATCACAAATGTGTCAAATGGATTACAAAACACTTCTCTAAAGTGTGGCCAACGAAAGCATTTGCCACGTTGCCTACGGATCTGTTAGATAAGTGCTACCAGCATCATACCGTCAATCTAACCATTGATAATGTAGTAGAAACAGTATATGGGTGCGGCATCGCTGGTAAGTTGGTTAAACATACCGTACTAATACATATACTTAACATAAAAATGAGCAAATGTGAGAGAAGTTATAAATTGTATTTTATTTCAATATTTTGATGTTTAATGTTATAACTGAAGTGATTGTTCTTTATAGCCGCGTCCTTACAAAACAGTAGATGGTCCGAAGGCGTGGCGCGCATGTGTCGGAGGCTTATAAATGTAGCAGCACACTTCGCAGCTCCCAAGCTGGTTGCGGTGTACAAAGCCATCCCTCCGTTACCTAGCGAGAGTCCTCACGCCGCCAAGCAAGCCCTGGATGATTTCCTCGCTGCTGCGATAGAATGGGCACCTCCCGAAGTGGTATGTAGTGCTTATGGTTACCTCTCAGCGCTTGTAAAAGAAATACGTAACAGTCACTACTCGAAACCTGATTTGATCAGCAATGGCACTGATGCCCGCAAACCTTTCGGCCCCGGTAACCTACTGTACACGCACGCAAGCACCTGGCGCATGCAATGTGAGGGCGCCTTGGTGCGAGCGTCGCCTCGAGTTGTCACTACACAAGCTTTTAAGGAATTGCCGTCTGATTTACGGAAAAGATTACGGGAACTCGGTTGTATCAAGTATGGCGCGCATGCTTTGCCCCTCGCCTCTCCTACACATCAGCCAGAGAGAAAAATTAAATCCAAGACAGTAGTCAAGAGCAAACCTTTAACAGCAACCGTTCGCAGTGTAGATATAGCGCATGTGCGCGCTTCGTTTGTACCTTACACACCGAAACCTTTGCTTCCGGTCGGTTCTGTCGATACTCTTAAAAGCAGCAACGGCCTCTGTAAAAAACCTTTTGTCTCTCCTCATACACCGAAAGTGAGAACAACGAAAGCGCAAGAGGAGCGGGCTAAATTTAATAAGACAAAGAAGACTAAATCTCAGGAATTGGTGAATACTAAATCGAGTGCGGTCCGAACTTCTTGGTACGAGAAGACCTCGGCGAGATATTTAGACCCCTTACAGAAAGATAAGAAAACGGCAGTTGTGAATAAACACTTGCCGAAGATTGAATCGTCGAGTGAGTCGTCACGTAACTCAAGCCCTGTTCATTTGCGGAACTTGAGATCGAGCCCGCAGAAGGGTCGGCGGGGGGTGGCCGCCGGGACGAGCGTGTCCCAGGACAGCCTTGCCACAAGCTCGCGGCCGCGCACTGCCGAGCCCAGCACAGACTCGCTCAGCGAGTCACAGACCAGCAACAGATATGCCACTTATACGAAGCAGAAGCATACTAAAGGCTCCGCCGAATGTAAGTAGTACTTGCTTCATAATAGTGTCGCTTCTCGAGTTTTATAATATGACATTCTTAACTATGACCCGATTCTTAACTATGAGAGGCCCGTGGCTAAATAATATCAGCCGCACAGGTCGATCGATCAGGTTAAGCTACGCTTGGCGCGGTTGGTCTGTGGATGGGTGACCATCTTTTGCATACCGTGATCTCACCGTGCCTCGGAAAGCACGTTAAGCCGTTGGTCCCGGCTGTCATTCGTGGATCTTTGACAGTCGTTACGGGTAGTCAGAAGCTCGAAAGTCTGACAACCAGTCTTACCAATAACTGGCTTTTGGAGGTCAGATAAGCAGTCGCTCCATGTAAAATACTGGTATTCAGCTGCATCCGGTTAGATTGGAAGCCTATCCCAACATAGTTGGGAAAAGGCTAGGCAGATGATGATGACATTCTTGACTATGACATTGTGTATTTTTAGTGTTATTTATATGATGATTTTAGTGTTATTTCTTGTGGGAGGCCTATGTCCAGCAGTGGACGTCTTTCGGCTGAAATGATGATGATGATGAGTGTTATTTAAGTCGACATTGTAAGTGCTGGGCACAATTTGCTTCTTGCTGCCGTTGTGTTTTGGAAGTACGAAAGAAATTTGTCTGTGTGACGCATATTACGGAATAATAATGTACTAAAACTTTTTACAGCCATAAAAATTAAAAGTGTAGAACCAGTCCATGTCTCGGTAATGGAAAATAAAATGAAGACGAAGATACCTATATATTTAAACCAAGGAACAAAATACAAGGGAATGGACAATCGGAATTCAAGAGACCAGCAAAAGTGGAGCAGGCTTACCCCCAGGATAAACACAACAAATAACAGGTCCAATGAGCGCAAAGTGCCGGGATCTTTGATGAACGCTACAAAGTCAAGCTCGGCGAAGATAGTTCCCAAGGTGGGTTTTGTTTAATTTTATTTTCTCGCGATCCCGCGTTTGTTCCTTCTTGATTTTACGGAATCTATCCAGTTGGTGCCGACATCTCCTTCGTGGCCCACCTCGAGCCCGGCTCACTGTCTCGAGGCGATCTGCGCTATTGGCTCTTGTAGTTTGACCAGCACGCGGCAGATTTTTAAGTAGTGCAATGACTTTAAACAATTACAGTACAATTTTATTGTTGTAAAGTACGAATTCTAATGGCGCAGCTCGTTGCAGCGGGTGCGCGCGCACGCGGCCCGACTGTTAAAATCCGCTGAAACCTAGACGACAAGACTAGAACGACCAATACCAATCGTCTGGTCATTCATATAAATACTGGTGGCACTAGTTCTCTGTGTGTTTTGCGCTTTAACCAATTACTTGACCACAGGTAGTGAAAGAGACAGAAACGCCATGTAAGAGCAATATGTCGAGGAGCCAGAGGTCCCACCACAGCAGGCACCCGTCTCACCAAGATGAGAAGGAATCGTCATCCCTTGTGGAGTCGGAGACGTCCAGGAATAATATGTCTAAGAGTCAACGAAGTCCGCATCCGCACTCTAGCAAACAGCAACCTCAAGATACAGAGTCGTCGTTCGTCGAGACAGCGACGCACAAGAACAACATGTCAAAGAGCCAGCGGAGCACCCACGCTAACAAGGCACAGCCTCACAAAGACGAGAAAGAGCCCCCCTCCCTCAAAGAAATACCCGTCATGGAACGTTCCGGAACCTTCCTAAAAGATGAACCCACTTTCGGCGACATCATCAACTTAGATATATCACAATAAGCATCTTCAATCAAATTTGCAAATAGTAGAATATATCGAGTAGTGTCTATTTAATAATCAAAGCACATAATGTATATTTTGCCTCAGTAACAAGCAACAAGCAACCGACGCATCTGCGATGCCACTAGTATTGCAGATGTAGTTAGCGGGGGTAACCACGCAACACCAGTTGGATCGTCGGTGTGATTGCCATCCAAAATGTAACATAAAAAAATCGTTACATTTTTCATTTTCTCAGCTCTTATTTACTAATTCATTCAATATGCTTTGAATTTATAAGATTCTACTATTGATAGATAATTTCTCTCGTAACTAACTTGTAAACGTGTTGCGCTGTTGGCATTTGACTGTGGTCTGGGCTCGAAACATGTCGCAGTGGCTACGGCGTTAGCTCCTCGTTGCACTCGGTAAGTATGTCAATGACTAGTTATTTATATTAAAACTAGCTGACCCAGCGAACTGGTATGGTGTAAAGGGCAATTTTGATCTCCATGAAATGCACAACGTATTTAATTGGACAAGGAACAATACTGTATTGTTTAAAATAGCTTGGTAAATAACCCATATTTTTTTTGTAATATGTAAAAGATTACTGTGGGTTATCCTTAGGAGATAAACATATACCACCGCGGACTTTTTATCGATATTTTTAAGATATACAATTCCGTAGTTCATTAATTTGATCTATTTATCTAGGTTTTTTTTTTTTTTCTAAAACCCACCCGTGTTCCTTTCTTAGCCCTTTATGTTCCGGGCCAGCGGTAACCCTTTCGGAGAATTCCGCTGGCCCGGCAGGCTTCGGCCCTAAGGGGCCCCTCCCCGATGCTGACATCTCTTTGAGGCGCGCGTGGAACACGTATGCGCCGTCCGGCACGGGCCTGGTCCTGATCGGACGGTGAGCTACCCATTACTCTCCGCCTGCAGGCCTATCTATCTAGGTTTAGCCAGCGTTTGCAATGTAAGCGCACAAAATATGTTTGTTACGACATCACATTACAAATGTTTGAATTTCTCGGCTTTTCTCTACTATATTATGCATGTATTATACATATAAACCTTCCCCTTGAATCACTCTATCTATTGCTGAAAACTGCATTAAAATCCGATGCTTAGTTTAAAAGATCTAAGTTAACAGGGAGCGGGAGCGACTTTGTTTTATGCTATGTAAATAAGTTATATTAAATGTGTAGTGCTGGAGTTGCCTATTTTTTTAAGCAGCAATGGGCGTGTCGAGATGCCAGTATAGTAGATTTCCATTGCAAGTCTCTTGACGCGGATTTGTAGGAGACCTCGCCCGAAGCGGTGTCCCATTTAGTTTTGTTTATTGCTCGTTACCTGTCTCTCCTCAAACCATACCACGATGAGCAAACAGAGTAAAATAAAAGTTCTGTTTTCAGGCTTCATCCGGTTCTGCAATACTTGTAAGGATTTAATACGTGGACACATAAAAGGACAATATGGAAACGCAGGGAATAATAGTTGAAATAGTGGCAAGCTTTACATAATTACAACCACTGTTAGTTGATGAGTATCTCGTATTTAAGTATTTTATATTTTATTATATTCATCCTCATTGCCTGAGCATTGACGAAGTTATTTCTGTGCGGATGATATCATAAACTTGTATTCTGAATGTAACTCACAATTATTTTGCTCAATTCCGCAGTGTAGGAAGATTACGCATTAATTTTATTACTTTATTTTTCGTTAATTATATTTATTGTAACTTTCTTAAGTTCTTGGCCAGACTTGGAAGTCCATAGTTATTTTTTTTTTTTTGTAAAAAGTTTTTGAATGGGACAAATTAAATCAATTCTTAAACAGAAACAAAACAGTTATGCCCGAATTTACTTGCAAGATTAGAGATACCCCAATAAAAACTGACAGAAATGAGGGTGTACCGTGGTATACTGAACACATCTGCATACCCCTTTAGAGGGTGCAGGCATGATGTTATGATGTGTGATTGCGTAAACAATGCATACATATGCGATAGCAGCAATCGCGGTTGATTTGCTGGCATTTATTGAAGAGTACCGTTGTCTGTCTCCGAAACTCATCATCAGATCTTTACAAAATTTAAAATTTCTTTTTTTGTTTTACAAATTCTTCTTTTGTTTTAAAAAAAACTTTTTGTTTTTTGAAAATCCGTCTTTATATGATGGAGTTATGCCCGAACATACATAAAACATATATATACAGGGGAACAGATGATTTTTTTTCGCGATCTCAGGTTTAGTCCCATAGTAAAAGTTGTTCATAATGATGAGTACAATGCCCTCTTAAGAGGTTGTTAATGTTTTACCAATGACCCTGTACATTATAAACATCCAAATTGAGAACCTTCTCCTTTTTTGAAGTCGGTTAATAATTCTGTAGTCATATTTGATAAGGTGGTCCCTCACCTGGAGCGTTCGCTTGTAATGTAACATTAGATTCAATTTTGAGCACTTAGTTGATAATTTAATTTAATTTCAGACGAAGCGGTCGTTTTACTGAGCGCGGCGATATTAATTTGACATTGTTATTCACGAAAAAAAAACAGAATAAACGATATTGGTGCAATGAATTATTTTAAAACCCGTCGGTTTTAAAATACAGGCGGTTTGGATATTTTACAAATAATCAACCATTATATAATCAAGTTGCGCACTGTAAGGCTCGGTTCTCTTCCCTCATTAATGTAATGCTCGAATCTGTAACATTACAGATTGCGCACTGTAATGCTCGGTTTTCTTTTCTTACCAATATAACGCTCGAATCTGTAACATTACAGATTGCGAATTGTAATGCTCGGTTCTCTTCCCTCACTAATGTAATGCTCGAATCTGTAACATTACAGATTGCGCACTGTAATGCTCGGTTCTCTTCTCTTACCAATATAACGCTCGAATCTGTAACATTACAGATTGCGCACTGTAATGCTCGGTTCTCTTCCCTCAATGTGATGCTCGAATCTGTAACATCACAGATTGCGCACTGTAATGCTCGGTTCTCTTCCCTCACTAATGTAATGTTCGAATCTGTGATATTACAGATCGCGCATTGTAATGCTGGGTTCTCTTCCCTCACCAATGAAATGCTCGAATCTGTAGCAGTACAGATTGCGCACTGTAATGCTCGCTTCTCTTCTCTTACCAATGTAACGCTCGAATCTGTGACATTACAGATTGCGCATTGTAATGCTGGGTTCTCTTCCCTCACCAATGAAATGCTCGAATCTGTAGCAGTACAGATTGCGCACTGTAATGCTCGGTTCTCCTCCTTCACTGATGTAATGCTCGACTCTTTAACGTCCAGCGTCTCAACGTTATAGGCGAATGCTCCCAAGTGAGGGAGCACCTTTTGCGCTCGCGAATCATATTTTAATCAACATTCAATATGACACTGACTTACAAATAGCAAAAAACGTAAAAAAATTAGAATTTCGCGGGCTACCCTGTCGCTTTCCCTGGGCTTGCATTTTATAATGAATAGTGAATAACTATTCCGTGAAAGTTAATTTTTTTCTGAGATCGAATTGATCAGATATAATAATGAACTAGACACGCCCTGGCTAAACATAAACTAAGCAGAAATCCATGCAATGCCACAAACATAATCGTCACATGTAAAATGTTGATTTCTAAACAGTATCATGCACAATCCCCTTTCCGTATTATATCAGATGAATAGTTACACACTGATTTCTCTCTCTCAGTCGTCAGTAATTTGACTTTCGACAGAGGAAGACAAAGCGTTGTGTAACTATACAGACGCTATACAACGTTTATTAGTAAGGGGATTAAAGTATAAACAGGCAATGGAGTTGCGTGGACTTGATGATGGAATGGAAGTGTATATGCCCGCTATCACATTGATTGATTAGTACATACGTATTTGCTCATTGTTTTAATTACTGCTATATTGTAGTTCCTATTTTCTATTTACAGTCATACAATGAGGACATCAGTGGTTTTTCTGAGAGAGTTATATAATAACGAAAAGGGTCGACTTTCACTGATTGGTTTCTCGGATACGTTAACAACAACAGATCCGTCCTCGCTTGTGAAGTGTAAGTAGAATTAATAATATAAAATAATATAATATATATTATGTACATACCGGATGATTTTTTTTACCGTCTCGAAATTTTTACGGGGTGTTCTACCCATGAATATGAACAACTTTCACTATGGGACCAACTCGGAAATCACGAAAAAAAAATCTGCTGTTTCATACATTTTGGTCAAGTAGGTATTGAACTTGTGTATTAAACAGCTGATTTTTTTTTCGCGATTTTGGAGTTGCTCCCATAGTGAAAGTTGTTCATATTCATGGGTAGAACACCCCGTAAAAATTTCGAGACGGTAAAAAAAATCATCCAGTATATTTTATATATATATTAGGACTCAACTTCCACTTTTAACACCTTTTAAAAACCCGTACTGTGTGTGGATTTATTTCAAGGTTTTTAACACTTTCACCGTTTTGTGTATGTACAGTCGCCAGCACATCAAGCTACTTACAATGTGTCAAATTTATTCAATAGATTTTCAACTATATCGCTAAAGCATGAGGTTCAAAGTTGATTTGAAAAATTTGACAGTTTCGGGTAGCTTGATGTGCTGGAGCCTACCATACACTGAGAGGCCAATTTGCCTGTTCAAATTGGCCTCTCAGTGTATGGTAGGCTTAATAAATTGAGTCAGGTCTGTAGCTAAGGTAGTCAACTGACGTCTTAAAAGAAAAATCTTGCGGACAATATTATTTCAAGCGGCTACCGGATTTGCAAAAAAATCAATGAAAAAGAGGCGAAAAAAATCATAACCTTTTAAAAAAAACCGACAAAGTAGTATAAGTATTATTCTCAAAAATTTAAAATTTATCGTCTCTGTTATCCAAACATCATAGTCCTGTCTGGACTATTATGCTTGCATAACGGCGAGATTTCCATATATGAAAATAGATTTTTTTATCATTACAGGTTTGTTACGTGTGCATAGTTGGAGTTTTAGAATGTATTCCACTGCTTGCCGTGTATGGATTGGATGATTTATATCATAAATGTGTCAAATGGATCATGAAGCACTTCTAAGTTTGTCCCACTAAAGCAAGAAGCTGTACAGTCAGAATTAAAGAGACTAGAAAAAGTGGAGCAGGCTTGTCATCAGGACGAACGCAACGTACCGGGATCTTTGATAAACGCTACAAACAAGCAAGCTCGGTGAAGAAAGTTCATAAGGTGCGTTTGGTTTATTTTTATTTTCTTGGCAGCCTACTCTGTCCCACTCCATGGGCACCACCATGGGCACCACCACCTGTCTCACCATGGGCAAAGGCTTCCTTCCACTCCTTACATCTCTCGCGATCCCGAACTAGTTCCTTCTAGTTTTTACGAAATCTATCCAGTTGGTGCCACCACCTCCTTCGTGTCCTGCCTCACTGTCTCGGGGCGCTCTGCGCTATTTGCTCCTGCGGTTTGCCCGGCATGCGGATTTAATTTGACACCGTGTTTCGTTTCGGGTCAAGACTATCTAACTCTAAAAGTTTTGACGCGCTGCGCGCTGCGCCTGACATATTATTATTATTGCAATTTGTTTCATTTCGGTTTTTACCATGCATTTAATATTCGTTTCCTTAACAGGTCCCCGCGCTTCGAAGTTTTTAAGCACAGACAACATCAACAGACAGTCTCCTTCATTTTTAAAGAAAGCATCTACGTTAGTACCTATTATTCCAATTATTTATAAGCTACGTTGGTTTTGTCAACATAGGGCCATGCTGATAAAAAAAATTAATTAAACAACGCCTTAGGTTTAAAATATTATTATTATCAACGACGTAGTATAAATGAATATCATTCGTTATCTCCTCCTGATCGAACTGTCTTTCTTGGTAACTGTCTTATATAAAATAATAAGTTACATGTGCCAAGCTCATAATGAAAAGTTACTCTTCGTTTTTGTTTCACCACAGTCAATAAAAACTCATTTGTTCTAGTTGTGAAAATGTTTTTGCCAGTGTCGCGACGTTTATAAATAGAGGATATAAAACTTAGTGCCACTATTTCAATAATCTTGATGTCTTAGTATATATTCTGTAATTATTCAAGTTACCGAGGCCTTTAGGTATGTGTATATAATATCTTGTTATCCCTAGGGAATTTGTTCAAATCCATTTTACCTAGTCTAGAAGACTAGAACTCGAGACAGTTTATTTACAATGACACATTTCCTAGGAGTTGTATATAATATTACGGTAAAGGCAAGGAGGCAAGTAAAGAGTTTTATAAGAATATTGTAAGGCTAACATGGTGTGCTCGACTACATTTTGACACGTGCTCATTTTTAGTCCGTATGGAGGCAGAGTCAGTGCTGGCGCTTGCGCTCTGTGCTGCCCTCACTCTTCACGAGCGCCGACACTGTAAGCACGCTAGTGATCAATCACACTTGTAATGTGGATTTAGGGAATAATTTAATATTAACTTTTAACTCAAAGTATAGCCTTGTTGAATAGTTTGATCTTTATGCAACAAATAAAATCTCATTTGACGAAGCAGAAATAAAAAAGTTGCTGTTTAGGAAATACAAAAGATAATTTATTTTACCATTTTTAGAAATGGATTGAATAATTTCTGTTTTTTTATGACTACATTAAATCTGACATTCTACACATTCGTATACAAATACACATTATTATGAATATTAGTTAAGAATAGGATACCTATATTATTTCCATCTATCTATTAGTAGGTATATTATGTAAATTCAATTATATAAAACTCACCCTGTATGTACTTACTGCTTTGCTATCGGCTCGTAAAATGCTTAAATGTCTAGCTGGATCTAGTACATATGAATTAGAAGTAGCGATTATTAAGATTAAAATTTCGTTGCCATTTTAATTATACTAAATATAACGTAGACTCTAGTTATAATAATTCATCGACAATGGTGCCGGTTCCCTTGTTCACAAACTAAACTAAATTTAAGTTCAGTGTATCTTTTTGTTTTCTATTTCATTAAGAAAAGGACAGAAGAAAAATGTTAGTTTAGTCCTGTAAATTAATCAGAGCCTCCATTCAAGTTTAGACGTGATTAAAATGTGCCTACTAAAATTACGTCAGTCGCTGATTAATTTGACAGGACTAAACTAAAATTTATCTTCTGTCCTTTTCTTAATGAAATAGAAAGAAAAAGATGCACTGATCATAAATTTAGTTTAGTTTGTGAACAACAGAATCGGCACCACTGTCTTTTTCATTAAAAAGATAAAGTAAAATATAGTGTATTTTATAAAATTATCAATTATGATTTATTGCGGATTGCATGTCAAATAATATTTTACCATATATTTATATTCATTAAGCATACACTGCACTTTAAAAAAAACTAATCGTTTGATCCCCGCCAAAGAGACACAATTGATTTTCTATTGTAATGGGCCAGCAGAGGCCCGCGCCGGGACGGAGCGATTAATTTAATGTATTCTTAATAGAGTTCTTTTCCGTAACACATCTCAGCTCAGTATTAAGTATAATAAGTCTAAGACTTCCCTCCGAAACATGTGAAATGAGTAAAACAATATATCTTATTTCATTTTTACGATTATTTTTTATACTATTAAATGTATGCAAAGGAACTGCTTAGTATTTCCTAACTGTAAAGATGTCTAACAATATATTTATGTATGCATAGGTGGAACAACGAATTCCACCATGAGGGAAAATATCTTTTATAATCATTAGTAAGTATAGGGAATAGCTCCGGAGGTGATTAATTTTAAATGAAAAATCAGCGTTTGGATAACCAAACGCTGATTTTTCACCAGGACACCACCTGCACCAGGAAAACCCCTGCGCAAAAGCAATTTCATTTTAACTTCTTTTTTCTTACTTTTCTTTTGCAAAAATAGATATTCGCTAGATGCTCTAATTCTTGGAAGAAAAAAGACGCAGTGCGGCTAATTCTAATCTATGAGGCTACTAAATGCGTAGGAGCTAGCAGTCACTCGATGACAAGATATATTATTTTGGTCAGTCGATATAGAAATTGGGCTTATGCGACTTGTAAAGAGCAACCTTTGAGAAAACTACGTGCAACATTTTTATGGTATTTTCCGTCCATGTGGAGTTCGTTTATTTCACACAACAAGTGCTTAAACTAATACACACATCAAAAGTGTCTAGGGATCAACATATATTTTTGCAATAACTTTTCTCCTGATTGATATTAATTAAAATTTTCTTTAAGGATTCATCAAATAAAGTGTTTTCGTTTGTCACAGTAACGATAAACCAAGTCACCTTTGCATTAATAAAGAAATTTGCCATTTTCCTAATAAAGGGATTTTTGACATTTGAAGCACTAACACAAAAGTTCGAAAAAAAGACTGAAATAACAGTTTTCTTTAAAATTTTATTGGGTAACTTAAACAATTAATAATCCGTGTTTCTACCGCGAACACTAACAACACAAGAACATCGGTTTGGCATACTCAAAATGAGTTCATCCAAATCACGCTGTGGAATGGCCGCCCATGTTCGTTGCAACAACAAAAAAAGGTCTTCTTGCGACTGGATACCCTCCATATTCGGCAGAGCTCTTCTCTGTAGCATATCCCATGCATGCTCAATCGGGTTCAAGTCTGGCGACTGAGCAGGCCAGGGCAGGACATTGATGTTAGCTGCGGCGAGAGTCTGTCTTACAACTCTTGCGGTGTGCGGTCGTGCATTATCATGCATTAACTGAAATAAGGGACCGATTTGCACTTGTAGAGGAACGATGACGTCTGATTCAATCGTCTCAGCATAAATTTGAGCGTTGAGGTTGCCTCTGATCCAAATCAACTCAGTTCTTCCGCCGATCCAAATACCCGCCCATACCATGATGGTTCCACCACTATAAGGATGGACTTCCTGGCAGAATTTTAATCGCTGTTGGCGTCCAGGGGTTCTCCAGTGTCGTATACGTCTTGTATCCGGTCTCATACCAAAACGAGACTCATCAGAAAAGCACACGAAACGCCATTGTTCTTCTGCCCAATTTCTGTGTTCAAGAGCCCATTGATATCGAATCCTACGATTGTGCATTGCTATAGGTGGTACCCGTAGCGGTCTTCGGGAATGAAGGTTCACTTCATGCAAGCGGTTTCTGACTGTTTGGTCGCTAATTAAGTTCCCTGAAGAGTGATGAAGCCTCACGGCTAACATCATGGCGGTTATTGTTGGAGCTCTTCGAGTTAAGATTTGAATGTATCGGTCTTGTCTCCGTGTGGTGCAGCGATACCGTCCTCCATGGCGCTCAGCCACGGTACCAGTGCTTCGGTAACGTGTCCAAAGTCGACTGATAACACTCTGACTTGTATTCAGAGCTAAAGCCACAGTACGTTGCCGGGAACCAGCTTCTATCATTCCCACGGCTCTGAGCATTTCTTCCCTGCTTAAATGACGTCGCCGCTCCATAATAACGTTGGTTTTAATCAGTAGTAGGGAAACAGTAGCACTAATAATCTCTTCAATGCGTTGTATGTTTTTATAGGGAAAATATTGACAGCTGATTTTCATCTTTTACTCGAATTTGGTTCACAGTTCCTGATTCAAATTATGAAATGCACCAAAAAGGATCCATATAAATTTATAAAATCATAAATTTATTACAAAGCCACATCTCAATCTCAAGAAATCCGCATAAAAATGCTTGATCCCTAGACACTTTTGATGTGTGTATTATAAAGCTAAAGAGCTTGTTTGGTTGAACGCGCCAATCTCAGGAACTACTGGTTCGAATTAAAAAATTGTTTTTGTATTGGATTGTCCATTTATCGAGGAAGGCTATAGGCCAGGGATGGCGAACCAATGGCACGCGTGCCCCTGGTGGCGCGCGACAAGATAATTTAGGCACTACAACAATTTTTCGATATCGTTGCCGCGTAAATGCAAGGGATAATGTGAACATGGTATAAATTGTTGTCGCACTAATTTGTTCTTTCATTCAAAAAATATAAAATGGTAAATATTTAGATGACTGAATAATAGTTAAGGTCTATTTCTGTGTGCAAATAAGGAGTATCATTCTGAAACTATTGCGTTTTTTTTTCCAGTAGTCAAGAAGTCATGATTGTTTGTTGGCACGTCATGGCCACATTCAAGATTTATTTGAAAAAATGGCACGTAGATCTAGAGGTTCGCCATCCCTGCTATAGGCTATGTAACATCACGCTACGAACAATAGGAGCGGAGCATCAATGAAAAATGTTGCAAAATCGGGAAAAATATTTCTTTTGAGAACTTCTGTTGCGTGCGCTGCGTAAACGGTTAAAGTTACACAAAAATAATTTATGACGGAATTGTTCCCCTTTAAAAGTTTTAAAGAAAAGTCCGCTACAGCAGAATTGTGTCTATCTTTTAAACCTTTTTTATGGTAATCAAATTTGTTCTAAAACTAATGCGTTATTTGCAAAGGTGTTTTTATAAACATGAATTAATCCTTATCCAAATAAATACGTTATTCATCACAAGTATTTAATTTTGAACAAAATTGTCCTTGATCATTTGATTTCAATGAATATCTTAGGAGATATTATAGTTTTAAAATAACTCAGCACGGCCGCCGGTAGCTCTGCGAGGTTTACCATAGTTCCACTCTTACTGAACATAGCGTGATATATCTAAAATAGCTTCAAGTAATGTATGTACTAAGTAATAATCTTAAAGTAATGGAATATATTTTAGTAGGTTTTTTCCTCAAATAAACGCGGGTGAAAACGCGGGGCACAGCTAGTTAAATATAAGTGTAGGTGGAAAAGCTACTATAGGATACTGTAGTATGTATGTAGGCATGTAAAAATGATATGGCAACATCACTTTCAATTTTATACCTATATAATCTAACCTTACTTAATTATATATATGTAAATAGGTTCTAAGTTTTTTTTAAATAATGATTGTGATAAAATGTATTGTTTCGGTAATTTTACTTTTATAAAGTACGGTTTCAGTGGTCTCATTATTAGTGGTTTTAGGATGGAAAATGTATAATACACCTACCTACTTGAAAGGAGATTGTGTATTTAAAGCCGAAAGTAACACAAACTGCAGCTAGCAGTATGTATCAAACCTCATATCTCTTACGTAGTGCGCTCGTAATGTACATTTAAATAATACTGTTTTGAAACATGGTAAAGTGCCTAAACTTCTTTAACTTGTTTTAGTTGGCCTAGTATCTCTGCATTAAAAATAAAAAGATACCCCATTTTTCTACTAAAGTAATCAATAAAAAATGTTGCGGTGATATTAATTTACCGCTTGCATTTTTCTTTATTTACTTTAGCGGTATGTAACTTTCATAATGATTACAACAGCTGAAAATCGTTGGCGTTAATAATGTTATTATACAGGATGGCACATACTTTTAAGGGAGCGTAAGTATAGTACTCAATGAAGTAACTAAGTTTGACAATGGGATCAACTCCAACCAAATTCCAAGCATTTTGATTGTGTTAGTATTGCACTTTCGTATGTAACAGCTGATTAATTTTTCATATTTCAGAGTTGATCCCATAGTAAAAGACGTTCATTTTCATACTATACTCCCTTAAAGTATGGCCTTTCTGTCAGCTGCCATTCTGTATTAGATGGTGGGACCACGGAAAATGGATTTATTTATTAATGAAGATGTATTTCATAGGAAGGTATTTAACATCAGTAGAACCTTATTAGGTTACTACTGCACAATATAAATGTGTTAATGATATGCTAGCTGTAATTAATTTTTTAAATTATTTAGCTAAAAATTTGTTTATACTTGGGTTAATCTAAAAATGATCTCATTGATGCACAGTATTTAATAATTTTGTTGGTTTGTATCAGCACCTGGCCATCAGCCGCTGCAATATTTATAGGCAATATTAGTTTTCTTTTATTTACTCTTTTATTTTTATACAAGGACTTGTTTCAGTGTCCGGATAGTGTTAATTGTTATAATTTATTGTAAATATTTTATTTTACGTACATAACTTAAGTTCACAATTCATTACACATTTCTTTCACAAAGTGCACCGTTTATATAAATTTTAAGTCTGTAAACTTCTAGATTTTAATCATGAATATATTTATTATTGTAATTGTTGATGAAAAATGTTATTTTAGGAAAAAAGTAATAAAGTTAATAAACATGTGCAATGCCATTTCGTTATTTTATTATTTAAATGCTTCCTCATGCTGACTACAAGTTACGACTAATCTACAAGGCCTTTTTAGATTAATGGCAAAACTTCACACACGCGATGGGTACCGGTACATAATAGCGAATATCCCCACATGGATTGCCACCAGGTGGCAATCGCGAACTAAATACCCAGTTGCCACCGCGTGGCGACTGGGAAGTTATTGCCCCACTTCTGTATCTCTGTACACTGCGGCGTGGATCGCCAGCCCCCCTCATCGTTGTCTGTCTAACGGCCGCGATGAGGGGGTTGGCTGTTAGACTTCTCCAATGTGATTTTATTAGTAGATAATTTCAGAGCGGCAAATAACTGCCGCTCTGAAGTAGGCAACAAACCATTGCTCAGTAGTGAGTTTAATTAGTAAGGCTAGAGCAAGACCTAGATCGAAAAGTTTTTCGTGAACTCTGATCTAGCTCTTGGACTATACCTTCGTCATTTCAGCCGACAGACGTCCACTGCTGGACATAGGCCTCCCCTAATTTGGGGGGGGGGGGGGGGGGTTGCCATAATCGCCACGCTTGGCAGGCGGGTTGGCGATCGCAGTATGGTATGATGGTGTAATGCACAGAGAACGCTGCTGCCCATTCTCCGGTCTCCCTTAGTCGCCCTTTACGACACCCACGGGAAGTATGGGGTGGTGGTATTGTTTAAGTCCGGCACCACACAGACACCTATATCTTACTAATTGTGAACTAATTATATTTCCTAAACTAAGACCCGATTAAATCTGTGACCTGGCGACTGATTCCGACTAATTGACGACAAAATATGGGAGAAAACAGATCTTCGCTAGGTGCCTAGTTATTCAGATATAAATGTGGCCCTACCGGGGAGACTCCAGATCCGCCACCTATAAACCCTTATTTCTTTTGAACCAGTGACCGACAAATTCTGATATTTGGCGACAAATTTCGACTAATTCGCGACAAATTTTTTGTGTTATCAAAATTAAAATCCCTGATGGTGGCTCTGCCATCTCTTCTTAGTCTGTGCTCTGCCAGAGTCAGTGACACCGGCAAAGTTATTTGACGCGAACTGTATTCATAAATTAGCCACATACTACAATATAAATGCAGATTAGCTCGTTTTCACGAACACGAGGCGCAACCTCATTAGCCTTCAGAATTGTCCAACCACCAGTCATACAGCAACCTCGGAACAACAGGTTAGTTACGGCCGTGGACACGAAGGGAATGAATAAATACGGTCAAACAATACCAGTATGGTCTCATATTCTATTGAAACTCCGAACTACGCTAAGCCAGTTCAAGGTCACAGTCACGGGTACTGACGAGCGACCTACTGCGCTATATTGATTGAGATCCCATCTTCAAGATGAAGTTCAGGGTATGGTGATAGAGCCGGTCCATAGGAATTCCTCAACTATGCAAGATGGCCCCGTTGTGATCCTTTGTTGCCATAGTTACTACCAGTTGTAATACCGTTAATTAGGCTCATTGGATTAATTGTCTTGACAAGTACAGCCCTGTTAGAGTCCAGATAATGATAGTGAAATACCAGTTTTGAACTGTAACGTATCCATTTTGAGCAACAATTTGTACGCCTTGTAGACGGTATCATTCAATTATTGCATCAATTTAATGATATGATAGAGAAATAAACTTGCACGTCTGAATGGGGCTTTAGTTATGAAAATAGTGAAATCATGGAAATAGTAGGTAGGTTAACCAGTACAAGTACGTATCATTTAAAAAATTAAACAATAGAAATGTGTACGATTTGTAAGTGAACTATTAAAAGATGAATTAAACCTGGTTAATTTTTTTTAACTTACTGCGTTCGTCGTTTCAGCCGATAGACGTCCACTGCTGGACATAGGCCTCCCCCAATTTTGGGAGGGTTTGCCATAATCGCCACGCTTGGCAGGCGGGTTGGCGATCGCAGTATGGTATGATGGTGGAATACATAGAGAACGCTGCTGCCCATTCTCCGGTACGCCCCTTAGTCGCCTTTTACGACACCCACGGGAAGTAAGGGGTGGTGCTATTCTTTAAGTCCGGCACCACACAGACATACTGCGTTCGTATACCTAATTATGCTTCCAAACACTTCCTGGTATCAAATTTGGTGACATTGAAATAATTTGTACCATGGAGTTGTTTTGATGCTGAAGCCAGAAGTTGCCCGAAGGAACTGCTCAAAATAAAATAGGCCCTCGAAGAATTTCTTTTTCAAAACAAAACATTGAAAAAAAAATCGTTCTGTCAACGAGCACATCAAGCTACCCGAAACTGTCAAATTTTCCCAATCAACTTTGAACCTTATCCTTTATCGATCTAGCTAGCGAAGGAGGTGGCGGGACGGTTCAGGGAGAGAGCCTCCCGTCTCAGCCGCCGCGGGGGACGCCCCAGGCGTCGGGAGCCGCGTGACGACTCCCGGCCACCGTAGGCGCGGGCCTGCGGGCGGTGAGTAAGGCCTGAAACTGCGTTAAGCGACTGTTGCCCGTCGCGGGGCGCCCGCGACGGGCAACAGTCGCGTGTCTATGCGCGTGGACACGCGGGTGGGCTCCGTTGGAACGCGACGGTCCCCGTAGTGGGTACCCGTCGCGGAGACCGGATTATTTTATTTACGCAGTGTCGCTAGTTCAATTTTAAGGCGAGGTTGTACCATTTTTAAGTTTTTTGGAGCTATGTATATCTAAATAATGTAAATGTTCCGCAAAATAAAAATCACTTTAACAAAATTGAACATATGGTCAAGCGCTGTATAAAGACGGAAACGTAATTACTAATAATTGACTCGATAAAAAAAAATCGCAAAGATGACACTAAATCGATTTTTCAAATGTACTTCTTAGCAAAAAATTATATTACGAAACCATCTAAGTAATGTATCAAAAAATAGGTTTTAATATTTTCTAGCGCTGGGTAAGGTAGATTTTTATATTAGTGGCTATTTATTTTTGTAAGAACAAAAATCATACGATATTGAGCTATTCGATTTCGAGCGGGCCGTTTAGTGCCGGCCGAGAGGTCTTCGAGGATGGACGCACGCCAATTTTTTTCCGCGTTTGCGCTTTCCATTATATGAAACGTTACGCTCAGTGTTGCCAACTCTACTGTTTTAACAGTAGAGTTGGCAACACAGATTTACTGTTTTCACCATGACATCCCTGTTTTCTGTTTAAGTACCAATTTCTACAGTTTTCATTATAATTTACTGGAGATTTCGTCTAAAACGATAAAACTCCAGTTAAAATACCTAGCTTCATGTTATGCATGTATGTATGCGAATAAATTTTTATCTATGTCTAACAAAACAGTAGTAAACAACTTGAAAACTAAACTAAGAAATAAAATGTCCACAACGAAAATCAAAGGCACATTACATAGTAAAATAGAAATAAAATAATGCTATACCTACATTTAATGCAACTGAAAAACCTACGAAGAAATTCATTAAAAGTACCTATGTATAATTTTAATAAAAAAAAACGAGGCAGAAAATATCGAAGACAGAGAGAAAAATAAATTGATAAATGATAATTATTTGTAAGAATATTTGCAAGAATTTATCAAAGAACAAAAGTTCATACAGGAAATTGACACCTCGGGCATTACGAAAATATCAACTCGAGAAATGGTAAGTAACTCATTATCAATACTATAGTAGCACTACAATTTTGCCTAGTAGTTTTATTTTATCAGATTACTTGCATACGGAATAATACTTTGTTGAAGAAGACTTTTCCGTTCTTTTGTTTTTTTTTTTGTTTTGTTGTGCGCGTAATTTTAATACTGTGATATCTTCTAAAGTATTCATTGTAATGACATGCTGTAAACTGCAGTTTTGATCTAAATTGAATGTTTAATTTTAATAACATATTTAATGAGATAAGGATTAATACAATGTATGTCAAGATTGCTTCGAAAGTCACTCATTATATTTTATTGATTGTAAAAAGATAAAATTGGTTACTGTAAGTTATCCTTATAATATAGACATATACCGCCGCGAACTTTTTTGAGGGCATTTTCAAGATATACAATTCTGTAGTACATTATTTAGAAGTTCCTCGTATGGTTTAGCCAGCGTTAGCAATATAAGCGGCCGAGCGACGAGTTTTTTTCCGACTTCAATTACATTTATTATGATTTCCTATGGAAAATACATCTTTATCAGAATAAAAATAGCGTGTAGCACTCCTTAATAATGTAACTACCTATTGAAAAATTTTTTGTAAAAGAATTTTCTAACTCGGATCAGTAGTTTCAGAGATTACCCTATACATACAAAACTTACAATTTTATCACTTTATAATATAAAAAATAAAAGCTTGTAAAAAAAAATACAATAATATTGTATAACATATTATTAGTGTAAATAAATGATTTTCTTTGACGGAAAAGCACGAAAATGTTACGACCATTGTTTAGACGCGACACTGTACAAAAAAGTACAGTAGGTTTGTTATTAAATTCGTTGAAATGATTATTTTCTTTGCTCAATAAGTTTGAAATATTGCTAAACTTATATAACAATTATAAAATATACTTGTAAAATGTATAATTTAAACGATTTGAAATGCCACTATAATGTCAACATTTATTTTGCATCGTTTCAATGAGAAAAAATATACTCAGGGGTGTTGTTCAGACTTTAGATAACCCTGATACTACTTTCCATAGTCATACGTAAGTACCTACTTTCTTCAAAACATAAAACTTTAGTCATTACATACTAACAATTATAAAAGTAATATTGATTGTACTCATGATTGTCATGAATATAATCATCATCACCATCTTAATCATGGAGATAATGGTGTTAAGTTATAAATTGAATATAGATTGCGATTCATGACTCATAATGTTTATAACACTGTTACAGAACAATCTTAAACACTATTAGTGAACCTCAAAGTACTGCAGGTAAGTCAAACAGAAATTAGTACAAGATAGAGACAAGATTTCAGAGAAATTTTTAACTGCCGATAATTCAGAAGTTGAAACAGCAAATAAGTAAGTCTTACTAAACTATATGTTAACAAGTAGAGAAGAAATGAATCTTAAATGTTTTTATACCGATTGCCTAAATACATACGTTAACTTTGTTGATCAGTACTAGTACCGAGTACGATGTATAAAAACTAAAATGATATCAGAGTAAAAAAAAGTCGAAAATAAATTAATACACGTGATTATAGTAAGCTATCTCTTAAACGTCGATTGCACACCAGAGGGGCAATTCTCATAATTTTAAGAACGTTTACAGTCTGATCTCTGAATATAATTTCAGGGCCAACTCCATGTTATTGGGAGGCAATATTGCTTGTTTGGTATATGGTCAGGTGAAACCAATACCCGTACATGTAATCAAGATAGTGAAAGATAGTAAATTTTGGGAAGAAAAAATGGGAAAAAAAACTTATTAATTTTTATATGCAGTGTCTATTGCCTGAAATCATAGATCCCCGACATATTAGAGGAATGGATATAAGAAAAATAAAAATGCGAGAAAACAAAGAAAATATTGCAACACCTGCTATTGTTTCCACTTCTGTATCACAAATAGTGAATTTTGAGAATGTGGCGTCTACTTCTGTGTCACAAACAGTTAATTTTAATAATTATTAAATTCGTTTTATAACCGACTTCCAAAAAGGAGGAGGTTCTCAATTCGGATAGTTATATTTTTTATTGTGTATTATTTTCATTTTCTTAATCTTTTCTGTTTATAACATAAAAATAAAGTTTGCTTAATCGATTTTGTTGTTTTTGTTCCTAACACTACATTATTGATAAGTTGTGAGTGAAGTTGTCCAGAACATATCTTCTCATCTGAAACGCATAGTATATGTATAGTGAAAGGAACGTCGTTCCATCCGGGTGTCCCGCGACACCTCCCGATAAATTTTATTTTGAAAAAAGTCTGATTTGTGAGATTTTTTGACATGTTACTGATGGTATGTGTATTTTAAATATAGGTACAAACTTACCTTAGATTTTTTACATAATGCGTTTCTTTGCCAAAGTAACCTAATTTTTACTAACCGGAAACTGTCATGAGAATTTATCAAGCGTAGATGATAAGTTTCTACATACAAATTTTATTAATTAAAAATAAAATATAACATCAAAGTTGATCTACTGTATTTGTCTGTTTCGTGGCGCGCATTCATTGCACAAAGGTTAGTCGCGGTCACAACGTGTCACGTGGCGCGGTCCCGCTCAGCGCATCGTAGTTAAATACGCCGCGTTCAACTGGCGGGGGCTGAGGTAGTGTTTCCTATGCCTATCGGTCCGGGAAAACCTCGCCTTAACCCCGTTGCGTGGGTGCGGGGCGCGCCTCCCCGTGACGGACGCCCGCGCGGGTCCCCGCGACGGAGCACTTTTGTATGAAACCGCGCGGGCGCCCGCTTAACGCAGTTTCAGGCCTAATGGGTAGCTCACCGTCCGATCAGGACCAGGCCCGTGCCGGACGGCGCGTACGTGTTCCACGCGCGCCTCAAAGAGATGTCAGCATCGAGGAGGGGCCCCTTAGGGCCGAAGCCTGCCGGGTCAGCGGGATTGTCCGAAAGGGTTACCGCTGGCCCGGAACATAAAGGGCTAAGGAAGGAACACGGGTGGGTTTTAGTCAGTAAGAGTCTGACACTCCCTTCCGCTCCACCCAAAGCGGGAGGAGTTATTTGATGATTTCACATCCGAAGAAAAAAAAAATCCTTTATCGATAAAGTTGAAAATCTATTAAATACATTTGACAGATTGTAGCTTGATCTGCTGGCGTCTGTACAAGGCAGGTTGTCAGCGTCAGCGTAGTCTATTGCAGGGATGGCCAACTTGGTTAGACCCAAGATCTGCTGTTCACTGACGACACCGTGTGATCTGCCAATTACATAGGTACAATCTTGAAATCTTATATGAAACAGCATCGTTCAGTGCACAAATGTAGTATTTTTTATTTTATTAAGAAGGAAAATATAAAACTGAAAATTATTCTTAGTACTTACTTATTTATATTAATGTGAGCATTGCGTTTGAGCATCTATTGCTAGATTAGCAAAATCAGTTTGTAGTTGGAATTATTTTTTGCCATGCCACAATCGACTGGACTAATAGTCGCGATCGACCCGTTGGCCACCCCTGGTCTATTGCATCCTTCACTTCAAAACTCCATGAAAATCAATTTTGAGAACACCAAAAAATAGTCATATACAGGCTGAATTTTTCAAGTGGTCGTGGATGGCCAAATCCGAAACTATGAGGAATAGCGAAAAGTACTCAAAGGAGTCGCGGGCTCGATTTTGATGAACCCGTTAATTTTGTTTAAAAAAAACATTGTATTTTTACCTACACCACTCGAAAGTGTCCCTAATAAGGATCAAATTCTGGGAAGTAATGACATACGGAAAACTAAAGAAAAGAGCGCATTTTTAACAAAATCCGTTTTTTAGTTTTGTTATGCTACCTACCTATTAAACCTTAACTGATTAATTGTTCAAAATGATGACCATTGTTTTCAATACATAGTTGGATTCGACGTCTCAAGGATTGTACTGCATTCAAAATTTGAATTTAGAACATAATGTTGTGAATGTGTCTGTGCTGCGGGTGTATTGGGCATCATTTCGAACAAGGGGTCATGTCGGTATGAATACTTTAAAACAAGAAGCAGTTTATTAAATCCAACATTTTTCTTAAGTTTGCCGTATGTCATTACTTCCAAGAATTTGATCCTTATTAGGGACACTATCGAGTGGTGTAATAATCCAGTGTGTTTTTTTAAAATCAAAATCAACGCGTTCGATTCCTGGCTCGAAATATTGATTTTTCAATAATCCAATGATGCAGTTTTAGTTTTCATCAAAATCGAGCCCGCAACTCCTTTGAGTACTTTTCGCTATTCCTCATAGTTTCGGATTTGGCCATCCACGACCACTTGAAAAATTCACCCTGTACAGTCGCAAAAAAAAATTGAAAAATGAGTGTGAGTAGTGTCAAAAATACTCGCATTAAGTTTCCGAAATTAGAGCTATAAGTTGTCACCTCTAGTGCAACCAAACGGCTGGGAATATCGACTTGGTTTCAATTCCAAAAAATAGTCGTAACGCTACGCCAAATTTCGAAAATAGTCAAGATATAACGGTGCCTTGGTGAGGATTACGTGGTGAGCCTTTCTCGCCACAATCCCCACCATTACCGCGGAACGGATTTCTTTTTTATTCATTTTTAGCGATGGTTTGAGATAATTCTCTTTGCTGTCAGACGTGGAGTAATTTTCTACGGGAGATGAGACTTCTCCTTTGTACGCACTGTATTAACACAGTATCGGATAACCAAACAAAATAAAGTTATTTTTTTTTTTGGTTTGAGATCATTGTGAACAGTGAGCAGTCTGTTCGTTCCGACATTGTTGACGCTGACTGTACGTTGTACATATCCATCGGACGAGTTGGGAATGAGTCAAAATACAGCATGAAACGAGTTAAGAAAACTGACCAGATGCACAAGATTAGGGATAGCGACGAAATAGCTAAAGTGACGAATGGTCATCAGATCCGTTGAAACTATCACATAGACCTCATCGGTTAATGACGTGCAAATAACATTCAACCTTAGGGCGGTAAAGCAATTTCGAGGTCGACTATACCTAGGTTTGTTGAAAGCAAAATACAAGAAAGTAGTCATAAATTAAGTCTTTTATTTCAGAAAACGATACAATATAGCATAATAGTACAATATAACAACAATACCATACGGAAATTTAAATGTTTTCTATTGTTAATTTAAAGATAACCCTACTGTATAATGAAACTGTGAATACAGATATTCGTCTATAGATTACGGCACATTTCTTGAAAATTATATAATCAATAAAATTGTTTTCTTGTAAGATGTTCTTACGTACATTACGTACCTAAGTTCATTTTACAAAAACAGAAACTCGTTCAAACTCTGTAAAGGCCTATTGAAATTTTGTTTGTGTTAAATATGTGTGGTTAATATGCATTATCATTTTATTTATTAGTCTTAGAAAATGCTCATATTTATTTTAAATATGTTTACTGACACAATAACTTCGTGAATTTCAATTTACTTTTTAACATGTTTTTAGAAACAAGTTTTCATTAGATATCCTTTCCAATTATAGTGTAGTACATAATGGAAAACAGGTGCCTGTCATATATATATACTCTTGGTTGTTCTGTACAGTTGGTGTTAAGAGTTTGATCTTATCTAGATGATGTAGAGATACATTAAATATAAATAAAACATTGTCCATTGGCAATAATTATAAAAAAACCACCACAAATGAATTAAAAATGCCATAAACAAGAGTGAAATTCTTCTAAGTATACTGACACAAAACTACGATTAAATGTGCTATGAAACATGACATGTTGACGCCTATTATATTATCGAATAGTAGCCGTGGAATTTACACAACAGAGCCACGGTTGTACCAATTTATTAACTCGAACAATCCTCACTTCACACTTGATTCTCAGACCGACACTAGCTGAGCTTCAAAACATTCAGCCTACAATATGTGTACCACACTATGAAACATGATCAGTTCTTAGCATAACGAAATAAATATTAGAGTACATCAAGTTACAACAAGTTAAAAGTTGCGTATTATACCTATAATAAGATAAATGTTGAGCTCAGCTAACGCCAGGCCAAGCCATATTATTAACGAAATGGTTTTATAAAAGCGAGTTCCTATCCTCACTGTTTGTCACTCCCGCTGTGCACTTAAAATAAATAAACTTAATATTCGTTGTAACAAAATTAATTTTATGGTTTAAAATAGAATGTATTCCCAAAATTACATGACAGCTAACAGACTGAGTTTAAAAATATGCTCCCCAAACCCACAGAGAAAGAATCACCGTGTAGAAAACGGTAGATAAAATTAGCAGGGATTCTCGAAACTGTATAGACCATAATCACGTTTACCTAGGGTTATTAAGTTTCCAAATTGTGTAAGCGTATAAATTTCTACAGAATTTTAAGAATTCATATAAAATAACCAAATACTTATGCACTTACAATACGAACATTTCAAAAGCCATAATTGTATATGAGTTTAAAAATAATTACGAGACATTTTCACTCAATTTTTACACGAAAATACACAATAAGTATAAGAACCTGATATTTTACGCTTTCCACTTAACACGTCATAACATTAATTCCTAAGTATTCAAGGCTGGATATTGTATGACAACAACTACATACCAAAACACGATGACTTAACGTTCTATAATTATAATATTTGTATTATTTTAGGCATATAGCACACTGAAACCAGTACATGTAAATGCGAGCACGGTGATAGGTCACGCAGTGTGTATTAGCACTTTTGAGTTCGCCCTGCGAATGTGCGGTGCGTCAATAGTCGTGCTTTCAGTGTGTACAGTGCCATAGACAAATTATGCGCTAATACAAATAAATGGCCGATCTTCTGTAAGCTCGGGGCTCCGGAATATTAAGTAAACGTTTAGTGTGTTGTCACGAACAACATACGCTAAACATTTAATTATTTATAAATAATAATAGTAACAATACACAGTACTAACATTTATATTTTTCACAATGCAATGGTTATTTGAAGTACGATTGATTCCACACTGATTGATTTCTCATAAGCCAATAATTATATTTACGTTAACACTGTTTAATTTACTGTTATTTACTCATGCAGAAGACACAGGCTAACATAAACGGAAACAAACGATTACCCTTAAAATGTAGTAACCGAAAAAGTTTAGTTTTTTATAGGTTATTCTTAGCTCTGTTGATCTGCTATTTTCTAACGTCAACTTTCTTTATATTTTTACAGCAATTTAGGCAAACATAACATTTTATTGAGTATTTTACTAAATTGAAGAAATAATCAACAGCTTTATTCCTAATTGCTATTAACATAGTGTTAAAACGTCGTGGTATGTATACTGTACAAGTGTTTTGTAGACGATGATCAGATGATTTGCTGACCACAGATTTTACAACAGCAATTAGGTAGGTATAGGTATTCTCTATGGAAATTAATATTTTGAGAAGAATTGTTGAGTAAAAAACGGCTTTAAGCCTCTCCAATTTAGTGTAATGCTCTATGTTACTTGATGCACCAAACTACAGTTCCAAAACTCTTAAAACATTTCTGAATACTGTAAAAATCTTCCCTACGTCATAAATCTATGTGTAAGTACCTAAGACAATGAAGGGTAGCTGACACCAGTCCAAGTGGAAGAAATGATGGCACTTTATGTACTTCACTTTAGCCACGAGTCCACTTTATGGCTTCACAAAGCAGTGTCAATTTTAGCTTATCTGTTAACACATATTTATTCATTAAGAGACCATTGATGACCCTTCACCCACACGGCGTCATCTGGGACTATGTGCCTGACGTACAACACGACTTTGTCAACTGTATCCACCATTACCTCATTCTTTTTACACGCAAGCTGTAAATTGTTATTTTTTCACAGAATGTGTACAATATTATACTAATTTTATAATCATATCATCAATTTAGTATAAATGCCGACAAGCACACTTGGCAAGCCGCATTTAGTAACTCGTGTTTTCTTGATAATTTTTGGTAATTTGCCAAAGTATGCATTCTTAATGGCAAATATTAATTACAACGACGATGAACATTATAATATAGAAGACCGTATGCGCCTTACTATATAAATATCACGTTTAATATGTATAAGATAATATCCAAGTTTTATCAAGAAAAATAGTTACATCTTTATAATTAGTAAATAAACTACGCAAAATAAAATATCTATAATATATATAATATTCTATTGACCAATCTACTGCCCTGACATCTTACCACTGTATAATAAAATGCTTTATTATAATAAACATACCGATAACACCTCGCTTTATCTCAGGATTGGGTTGATCTGACTATGAGCCGATCGGAATCAACCTGATTACAGTGAATGGTGACATCAGAAGCTAGATTGCTTAATGCTGCAGTGTAGCGTCACAAACTAGCTGATAACGGCATTAGTTATGTTAAACGTAATACAGGTAGTGCTACTTATAATGAAATAACATGTCAATTGCTAAGTTCTATTGTAAGTTGCATAGGTCGTTGAGATGGTGATATTATGTGTTAGTTAACAATAATCTAAAAATGATGTTTAGCCTTAAGGGTAGGGGTTAACAATTAAAATATAGAATTCCATAAAAGAATTCTAAGGGTGGACTGTACAACGACTCGCTAAACCTAATCAAAACGTCATTCTGCCTCTGTCGACTTGAAACAACTGACAGAAATACAATGATGTAAATATTAAGTAAACTTTATTTAGCGAGTCATTCCGCAAGCAACCTTAAGCGTCTATCTCACATTAAAGTAATATAAGGCCCGGTCCCCATGATGAAAAAGCTGATGTGCATTAGCACGCGCTCGTATGGACGATTCTCTATGGTTCTTTGTCATAACAACCTGGCCTTACCAGGCAGGGCAATGATTGGTTTTGGAAACATGTAAATAATTCTTTATATCCGGTGTCTTTAGGTATAGCTTCGGAAGAATGGATTGGCATAAATACTAAGAGTATTTTAAAGAGGTAATATTAAGAAAATCCTTATATTATATACTTTTGTGAAGGTGAATATATACAAAATTCTATGAACTTGTTTTATTTAAAAGGAGTTATCTTTTTCGAGAATGCCATTAAATTAATAAACAACTAACAGGAACACATTGGTTGTCTTGGAATTGGATAAAGCACTTTATTAAGAAATAACAATCATTCTAACAAACTATTTAAAATGGAAACAGTGGTTTGATTTAAGTTGTCATTTGAAAAACAAGCAGTTAGTCTTGCCGAATGTTGTGGATTTCAATTAAATGTGTGATCGTATAAAAATCATAAAAGGAGAAGTTTTAGTTAAATAATAAGGATTACACTGATTAAGTCGTCAAATTATAAGGAACACAACATGACGAAAGCTTTGGAGAGGTCGCTATAAAAAAATAAGCTGCCTTGTGCGAGAGGGATGCATCGGGAGCGGTGTAACAGCGGTATCTGAGAGGCGATGTCAAGGTCACCGCGGGGTTTAGTAGACCATTCACATGAGGAACTTGCCGATGATGATGCCGAGGATTGCCATGCCGACAGCGGTCAGCACCCAGGGCATGAGCGTGATCTGTGCGTTCTTCTCGGGCCCGTACGAGTGCGGGGTGCGGGCCGCGCGACCGTCGCCGCCCGCCGACTGGCGCAGGCGCATCAGCTCCTCCTGCAACACAATAACAAGTTATATAACTGACTGGCTCTACGTTCACACAAACATTCAAAGACGGGATAATCGCTATCGCTAATGCATTATTACACAGTTTCACAAGAGCGTAATAGCTAACAACCGCAATGCAACAGGATTCATGCAATTTGAACGTAGACATGTCTGTGTTAATTCATAAACCGTACGTTATAGTAATTCATCCTATTTTCAGAACCAGTTAAAAGTCTGATATTGCAGTGCTTCTTATTATTTTATATTTAAAGTGTTTCCTTAAAAAACATTTTTTTTAAAGTTCATTAATCTGAAATCATTTTATTTATAGGTACTTTACGGCAGTATAATATGGTGTTATCGCACAACTCGATTCTTTTAGACTATTTGGATGGATGAAGTGAGAGAGATAGTGTTCAGTCAAGTTTTACGGTACTGACTGCTCTGTATTAGCTATCCCTGTTCGTTGGGACCGCATGTTTGTGTATACGAATGAATATCGCGCACGCGCCGTTCCGCCGCCGAACTGTGATCGATGCGGTGTATACGCGGTTCTGGTGCGGCGCATGCGCAATATACATACATTCGTATACACAAATATAAGGGTCTGGCGCTGGTGCGGCTCCGGCGTCATGAACAGGAAGCCTTAGAATAGCTTAGAATTTAACGAATTTTTAGTTTTATTGGACAGATTTTAAATGATACAAATTTTAGAGGCCATTTTGCCCAATTTTTTCTATAACGTTTGCGGCTACCAAGCGGCTAGCGAGCTAGATTAAAAAGTGTAAAACAACAAAAAAATTTTTCAGAATTTAATCTTGTATCTATGTAATATGGATATTACTACAGTTTTAAAACCAAAGTTTATCCACATTGCTTTTAACAACAATAAATTTTACAAATAAAATGATTTATTTGAATTTTGGAAGCCTTCACCTTAATAAGACAAAACCCAAACGATTTATTCGTTTGCGGATTTTCAAAATATTCCCTTCATATTTTCGAGTAGGTACTTATAAATACGAAAATGGATGTCTGAGTAACAAAGGCAAAACATATTTCCACAATTATCGCTGAGCAAAATTGTATCCTGCAAGAGGCAGAATAGAATACGCCTAGTCAAATCAATAAAACACTAGTCGAGAATTTCGCATTAGTGTTTAGTTGTAGAAGATCCAGGGGGCCTAAAAAGGCCACTTTGGTAGAATCATAAAAGGATAACATAACGGACAGTTAAAAGTTAATCGTATCAAATCCCATTGGTGAAGCATTTTTCAGTTATTTATTTTTTTGTCTGTGCTAAAATACCAATCAATCCAATCCAATCCCAATCTCTTTGATTATACCTACGTAGTGCAGCGAAAAAAAGAATAACACGGACTGTCTTCGCCATATTATAAAACATAATGTTATCCTTTTATGATTCTCCAAAGTGGCCTTTTTAGGCCCCCAGATAAGGAGTATTTCGTGCGTAATACTGAACGCAGCAAGGCACCCGAAGTTTCTACACTCATGCACTGCCAACGCACAGGATAGTGGATACGCAACTGAAACGTATGCAAGTGGACATAATAAATTTGCCTCCTACCAAGTATACAAACACGCTGTTAACTTGTGCGTGAAAACGAGTAGCGTCAGCACATAACACACCCAGACAAATTATTCCGACTTCGCTATCGTCTCAAACGGTACCGAGAGTTCCCGCGCTTTCACACATATTCACAGCGTGTTTGAAGACTTGGTAACCACAAGTAAAGCGCGTGTCGCTTTGTGTAATAAAAATGCTCTAAGTCTAGATGAACGTTACTTAAGGTGAATGGATAGACCGCGAAATTCAAATTTTCTTACGTTTTTTGCAATTTGCAGGTCAGTGTCAGATTGTATCTTGATGAAAAACGTAAGAAAATTTGAATTTCGCGGTCTCAACTACCCATTCACCTTAACAAGTGCTTTGGCTTAGATATAATCCGTCTCTCTCTCTTGTAGTTTGACAGTTTGTAACCAAAGTGTGATTATCTACGTGCACGCCTTATCCGATCCCTTGAGGGATCATGAAATAGTGAAGTTAGTTTGGAGCCATAAGTTAAACTAAACAAAGTTAAAAGTTAATTTGTATTTGATTCAAAGAACTAATTATTGTAAGATAATCTGTACGTTATGTAAACCAAACACACAAGCTTTTATAGCTTGTAAAAAGTGTAAAAAAAGTGTTTTTGCATCTGTCTTAATTATTCTTTCATCACTTAGCATCCTTCTTGTTTGTCAGGGAAATGATAGACACATGGAATCGATTGTACGCTGAGCGCATAAATAATTTCTAGACTTCCCAAGGACACTTGATTCCTTATTAATAAACTGACGCCATACTATGTACATTTGAAATCGATCTTAAGGCGAAAGCGCCAGGGTAGCCCGCGAAATTCAATTTTATTTACGTTTTTTGCAATTTGCTGGTCAGTCTCAAGTTGTACGTTGATTAAAATATGATTCACGGCCGTAAAAAATATGTATTTACAGAATTATAATAATGAAAGTCATCAACACAACTCTCTAAGACCAAGTAATCCCACTGAATGACTATTTCATGAAATCTTGACATTTGGGGATTATACTAACTTAACAAGTTGTATTACTGATTCTAATGACTATAATTCTGTAAATACATATTTGTTGTGATCGCGAATCATATTTTAATCAATGTAGAACTTAATACTGACTTCGCGGGCTACCTTAGCGCTTCTCCCTTAAGGTGAAGTTTTAACGGCTTTTAAGGGAATGGTTCAATTAATTGAATTGAACTTACATTTTCGTTTTGTTTAGGAGCAGTGGTGGCCAAGTGGTAACGGCCGTGACTTACGAGTTGCAGGTCGTGGATTCGAACCCAGACAGGCGCTTTACTTTGTAAAAATTATTTCATCACCACTGCTCTCAAAACGGTGAAGGAAAACATCGTGAGGAAACTGGCATGTGCTAGAACGAAAAATTCGAAGACATGTGACATCTACCAATCTGTGCTGGGCCCGCGTGGTGTTTTATGGCCCACTCTACCACACCGAGAGGGGAGGCTTGTGTCCCAGCACTGGGAACATTATTATTTATTTATTTATATATACTTTATTGTACACCAGAAAAAACATAACAAAAAAATACGATTTTTAATACAAAACATACAATGGGCGGCCTTATCGCTTTCTGCGATCTCTTCCAGGCAACCTTGGAATGGACAGTGAATGCGTGGATATAAAAAAATGGGGTTGTTAGTGGTGCAAAATAATATACTACAATAGATACATAGATATATACATGTATAATGCTGTATAATAGATACATAAATAAATACATACTAAATATACATATAAACAACGAAAATAAATGATGACTACAGATTATTGCAGCTACGAAAACAAGATCACAACAACAAGTAATGTTCCTTCACGAGTCTCTTAAATACAGCTAACGATTGCGCGCGTATTATAGGCTGGTTATGCTTTCATTTGCCATAATTGCTTTCGGTATTAAGCACAACATAATATTTTCGGATCAGCAGACCAACTAATTAAAAATAATTGAACGACAGTTACACTTCACCATGACCATTCATTCTGATTTGGCAATTAATACATGATTAGTCACGTGTAAGGTTAGCAGAGCCAGATATCAAACTCAAATGGGTGGTTTAATTAGTCATAGACTTTAACTTGTAAATACAATTACTCTCCGACGACACACTAACATTCATGAAAACATTTCACGCATAAAAACTCCCGCAGACAGACGTGACTCGACAGCGCAACCCTAGCAGAACAATTTCTATGAAAACATCAAGGACATTGTTCTACCTAATCGCATCGCGTCGCGCCTGTCTGCCTGAGTCTTAAGGGCCAATAGCGCGTGCGTGTGCGAACCCATGCTATCATAAACGCCTTAAGGCCTAATTTCGTTTAGTTGATGCAGTAAAGCACGAGTAGACATCGTGAGGTAAATAAATAGCACGAGAAAAAGCATAGTGAAGACATCAACAAGCATGCGTATCTGATACCTATACGTGCTTTAATACACCTTCATCTTTAGGCTGCTCGCCCACGTCCGATAATCGGTGACCGATTTTTTGCAGGAGAAGAATAGAACACTGATAGCAATAGTGCAACGCACACGTCCTACAAAAAGTAGGTCAGAAATAATGAAGTTAACTAAATCGGCCCGATTATCGGTCCTACAAAAAGTCTGACGTGGGCGGGCAGCCTTAAAAGGGCTTAGATTTATTGGCGAAACATGAAAACCTTGCAAATGTTTAGTAAGTATTAAAGAATTTTTTTTTTTTGGGAAATCTACCAGGAAAGTTAGAACTGACTGACTGACAGACAACGCACAGCCAAAACCACTGGACATAAAAAACCCAGGCGTCGCCGGGCACGAACAGCAATTTTTCTGCATAAAAAATAATGCAACAGTATAACATTTAACAAAGAAGAAACCTCGCACATGGCCACATTTCAGAAGAACATGAAAATCGCTGAACGCTAACATAACTTGAACATATCAGTATTGTATTGTTAAAAACATGATTAATTAATTCATTATATTAACATCAGGAAGTCTCGGTGGACACTTATCGTCCAGTTTTTTTCCTGTACCTACGGGCGTATAAGCAGTGATGGGGTAAGAATTCGAATCGAAGTAAAACAATAGAATCACGTGTTACACCAGATTTACTTGATCACATTAACCCCTTACTAATACACGTATTATTTCAGATAAATAGTTTACACACCGATTTCTCTCTTTCAGTCGTCAGTGATTTGATTTTCGGAAGAAGTCAAAGCGTTGTGTAACTATACAGACGCTAACGTGTATTAGTAAGGGGGCATGTTTTTACGAAATTCCAATAGTAACCTTGGTTTATATCTGTAAGATTAGTGTGTTGGATACACCTCACGACCACACCAATGCCTCTCTCGTCGTATCAGTCAACATTCGGTAGTTGCTAACGCCCGAATAGATCGCTACAGCAGCTATATTACAGTCTCGACAGGTCAAACGCTTAGGACGGAGGCATATGAAAAACGATTAGAATTATTATCATCTGTATCTTCATAAATTTTTCTTAAATTTTCGTAAAGTACTGAATATCTTATCAATTTGTATTTCACTTAATTATTATGTTATAAAGCGCACAGCACATGTGGTTTCGTATAAGTCGTCAGATTCGCTTAGTGTGCATGTGCACAATATTTCAGGCGGAATTATGCCAATCATTTGTTATTATAAATGTAAAGGAAATTCGTACACACATAGTAGTCTTCTACATGGGGCAATATATGCTTACATATATATACAATAGGGAAAAAAAAAACGAAATTATACTTGTATAGTTGTTTTAGATAGAATTCCAAACCAGAAGAAAAATCATAAAAAAATTGACTCACTTTTAGTTGCAGATTTTCGTGTCTTAATTTGCTTTCTTCCTCCCTCAAAAGGATAACTTCTAAAGTCGCCTTTTGCAAGTCAGTTTCCGCGATCTCAGACTTAGGGAAAGTCAAAGTCTGAAATAACGATAATAAAAAAAATGTATATATGACTAATTATATACTTACGTAAACAGTAACAAAAAATATATAAATAGAACTTATGCAAATAAATGAAAAACATGCAGTTAAGGGCAATAGTAGGAAATATACAGAGTATTGTGTGGGTAATGGGATGTCAAGGATGTTTTGGCAGTATACAAGATACGCTAAGCTAATCTATCATTTAGCAATCAATAATTGCAGTGCTAATGTATTCAATATTTTCCCCTCAAACTTAATGTTTTATTTAACTTTTCACTTCGTTGATTTTTTGTTTAATTCTCTATCAATGAGACGCATACTACCTTTATTAACATATTTACAGCGCACATGGCAGTAAAACAAAAAATAATAATTTTTGACTCATAACTTTAGAATAAAAATGTAATGCTCGGGTACCGTTTTCACGCCAGTAGTGTGATCATCATCCTTCCGCTTTGCTTCATTCTGGATGAGACCTTCTACGGCATCCTGCAAGACAATTGAAATAACATGCCAAGCTTGGACTAATATTATCCTATGTGGATACGATATATACATATTCATAGATCACAACGGTACATTGGTAATGATCGTCTTAATAACTACAGGTGAATACGTTATTACGCTATCTATGCTGAGCGTTAGTCGCAATACTACTACATGGCTGATTGGCGAAAGGGCAAATAAAAATTTAAAAAGCTCACAAACAACGAAAACGTACAAGAAACCATACAATCATTTCGTGCGCGGAACCCCGTTCTACGAATAGATGTAGACACGAACTCCACAAAACAACACATTCATAAAGTTGTAAGTACAAGTTGGAGCATTACCTTTGTCGATGATTTGGCTTCATCTGCGACAGCGACACGTTTCTTGGTCACTTCGTTTTGGGCGACGTTGTCACCAGCATCCTACAAAGATTACAAAAATAAGTATTCACAAGATACGTACGGTTGGTTAACTTCGTTCTCGTGTAAGACACATGAAATACGCAAATGTTTCAACTTACATTCAGGTTGGTGCCGCGCGGAGAATCAAAGACGCACTTCAGCTTGTAGTCCATCAGTTGATCTGGACTGATCTCCTTCCACTGAAAAAGATCCTGAGCCATATAAATGGATTACGACATTTTCATAATAAATTTTTTGTGTGTCTTCGACCTCATTTTCAGATTGGTGAAATATAACATTAAATGTTTCACTTTGGAACAAACCAACTAGTTTTTAAGTTAAATTGCATAAATTAGGATGGCTTATTTGTTTTACAGTTCTAATCTATGTTTACTTATTATTACGCCACTGTTTCTTGTCCCTAAATAAATAGGATAAGACTGGATCAATAAAAATCTGGGTACTAAAAATTAAAAATAGAATTGAAATGTAAAACAAAAGAAAGTCCCTTTGAACAAAATATACCTTTTTTAAGTTTTAATGGTATGGACAAGGCTAGTGGCATAATATTTATTATAGTAGTCAAGTGTACATACCACTTGATCAATGTTGGTCTTTCCCTCCGGAGCGACGACACTTTGCACCATAAACTTATGTTTATGCTTCTCATTGGGGTCCACATACACCGGCTGTGGAGTAACTGAAAACATTCAGCACATTATTATTTAGCTGCACACAATATGTATGATGGGTCATTTCAACAGATACGGTACAAACAATGATGGTAAAAGATGCTCATTAGACAAAACTTACTTGTTGTGGCAGCAACTTTAAAACAATGACAAATACATTCAGCTAAAGCGCAATCACTTCTTAATGAGCAGGACATAGAGTAATGTTGATACATTGTAGGAATTACACTTACTAGCTATTTCCACCTTGGAGTTTGGCTCAAGTACTCCAGAATTAGGGCGTACGCAATACTTCTTTGGTGCAGTAGTTTTTATCTTGAACAGTACTGTATCGTTTGAAGGGTTTGTCAATCGCATGTAGGTTGTGCATCCTTGCTCGAACAATCCTGAATAATCAACTAAAAGATTCAATTATAACGACTATTTCTTTGAGGACCAGCACAACTGGCAACATTAATGCTACTGTATTAAAGCAACATAATGTTACTCCTTGTGCTCACAACATAGCTGAAAACATTAAGAAAATAATAACTATAATTATACCAGAACACCAGTCTTTTATATTCTGAGTATGTATGTAGGTACATGTATATACTTACACACATCAACACAATCTAGGGATATTTCAGTTATTCATGTATTGAAAAGAAACTACTTAGAAAATCTTATAACATATTTATATCAAAATGGGCACTTATTTTATACCCTAAAAGGAAATAAAATAAAATCAAATGTTGTGTTTTGTTGACTTTTATAGTAGAAATAAAAAATGTTAACAATGTGAACTTTTCATGCATCTCCGTCGAACCTGGGACCTTATCCCACAAGGAACTCAAATATCCCTAGATTGTGCTGATGTGTGTACAATGTACGTAATGTGAATATGTCGAGCCTTTACCGCCGTTTTAGCGCAACCGACAAAAAACAAATTTACAGGAGAAGGTTTTTTTTAAATATTTTTAAAAAGAAATGTGCTAGATTGAAATTTTACATATATTAATGATTTTCAGACATTTACATATAATTATATATGTAAAATTTCAATTTACTAGCACATTTCTTTTTATAAATATTTAAAAAAAACCTTCTCCTGTAAAATTTGTTTTTTGTCGGTTGCGCTAAAACGGCGGTAAAGGCTCGATGTGTATTTTACTGTTCTGCTGCAAGACGAGAATGAAGATTAAGTTTTTTAAAAAGATATAGAGGAAAGATTTAGACGTCAGCATGACAAAGGTAATAGTGAGATGGATGAAACTTGAAGATACAATAATATTGTTAAATAGGTGAATGAGTTAGTTAACCTATGCTTAGTGTATGTTAAATGTGCCAAGAAGGTACAAAGATAAAGTAGGAAATGCTATGAAATGTGTTACTTGCAAGGATGAGCGGTAAATGGATATACCTAACTCTGAATTATACATAGATAGAGAAATGACGTGGTGTAATGTTGTGGCTAAGAGGAAATGGTGTCAAAAGTTTAAAAGAATCCACAAATGGTAAAAAGTTCAATGCCTACAATAAAAACTGCATAATCCTACTTTACACATAGGTACTTCTATCTACTATGTAAAATTTCATATTTGTCGGGATAATCGGCGGCGAGCTTATTGCCACTAATAGGGGCACGATTCCGGACTCTATGCTGTTACTAAGAAATTCTTTATGAAAAAGACCCAAAAAATAACACTACCCGATCCCGGGAATTGAACCCAAGACACTGCGCTCATAAGTCTCCCTTGCGACCACTAGACTAACGACGCGACGCTGCGAATATTGGTATCAAGATTCAAGCCATGTAATGACTGGGACACAAAGTTGCTACACACTGTTCCCAATGAATATGAAACCCCACAGAACAATGTTTCTGAAAATGGGTTGTGCAAGTTTTGTTTTCAATGAATAGGTCCCCCGTCCCCGAGCCTTCACGTTGAACAATAATGCTGACGCAATCCGCACGTGTTCAGGTAAAAGGGCGCCGCGGCACATGGAGCCAGATAGACGATGAATCATTTTCAGCTTGAGAGACGCCGCCGACTGTTCATCTTAATAATAAAGTCTAAACAGTAATAATTGGACCTACGTTAGTGGATATTGATCTTTGCAATGGCCAACATGAGCACGAAAATTGTCAAGGTTTGTCTCAAGTTTTAAGTTGGCCAAGGTATGATATCACCCACTGAATCAGAAAGAAGTTGTATCTTTCGCCAAAGGTCTTGCTGGAATTACGTTTTTGATGTGTTTGTCTTTTACTAGTAAAACATAAATAGAATATCTAAATATCGCCTACTTATACCAAAACAGCAAAATATATTGTACTATACACCTCTGTCTACCCCATCTAAATATTCAGATGTCATGTTTTTTGTTGTCACTCTAATACAATAGGCACATTAGCATTACATGTAATTGAACTTAATGTTCAAAGTAATAAAAAATGTTCATAAAACTACCAATTAAAACGGTAACTACAGTTCTTTAAAAGTGCTAACTAACCATGTTGTTTCTAAAAAGCTAGCTGTCAACTCAGATCTTTTGTTAACCCAGCAAACCAATAAAGCTCTTGTTGGTAATAACAATTATTAGTGATGGGAAATGGTTATTGTTTCAATATGTAAAGTATTCATGAATTTACACTGTTCAGTTTAGCCTTAGGTATCACTATTTTCTACATGTGTGAAAATTATAAAGCCAACTCTAGTTTATATTATAATAATTATACAAGTTTTTCTATGAACTAGTATTTTTTGCTTACAAATCACCTACACATATGTTTTGAAACTATGCCAAAACTCAATTTTATATGTTGGTCCCCAGAATAACTTCAATTTGAATGCTGATTAACAACTTGTTAATGGGAAAATGTAAAAAAAACAATGACATGCTAATCAAGATGTGGTGTTATGTCACAAAATACAATTATTTTCTGTTCTATTAATATAATTGAAATTTTAGGTAAATTGTATAGTTGGGTAAGTTTTGAAACTAAAATAAAATATTTGTTTGAAAAATGCTAACAAATAATTTAATAATTATTATTTTCAGATGTACCTCACGACAATGTACTAACTACCACCTACTAGTTTAGCAGACAGATAGAATGATGGTGGATGCATCAACAATGACTACCAAACACAAATAAAAGGCCAGACCCAGTTAAAAAATTAAATATAACACTCATTTTATAAAAAAATATGACACCACTTAGCGTAGAAGCTAACTAAATAAGTACTATACTTATTTAAGTATACTGAAACATTACCGGACTAGTCAGTAAAATTTTCAGGTGGCTTCTTTGAATTATATGCATAAAGGACTATGAAACCACAACAATCTAATAATTCACCATAATTTCCAGGAATAAAAATAATGGAATAAAGTTTACCATGAAACATTTTTAAAGTATATGCTAAGTTATTTCATTTACATTGAAGATCTTAGGCTAAGGTGTAATTATTCAAATAATAAACTTTAGGGAATAGTTATAATTCTAAATTATTTATATTATGTTGCCATTTAATGCAGAATGTGTGGCAACTAACATGTGGGTGCACTATTAGGTACACATCTGCCTAACTCTTTGGGGATTACAGGTGTTATGTTATGATAATGCAGAATCTATTTGATTTAGTACATAGTGTTTGTGTAGCCTAGTTTTCTTTCAGTTTCTAATAGCCTGTTGGCAGATATGCATTGATATGATGGGTTTCAGTTGTTTTGGTGAATCAATCATAATACATATCGACGGCGAAGTGCCAATACCTCCTAACTGACAAAGTCAAAAATTTACACAACCTGAAAAAATCGTTCAAAAATAGACACTTTGCGATGGTTAAGTCGGGAGGTACGTATTTCAACATTTTAATGGAATGCTGTTGCAACTAAAAATACACTTAGGCGATTATAATAAAACGCGAATAACGCTTTTAAATTCAAAACAATAAAAAAAGTGAATTTCTCAAGGAATGTCAGTTAGAAGGTATTGGCACTTCGCCGTCGATATGATGAAATCCAATCCAGGGACTAAATTGAACTAAGTGTGGAGTCGCTACATCTGATTTTGAAAGGCTTTTGTGTATCATTATCACATCTCGAGTCAAAATATGGTTGGTTAATATTATTTTGGTCGACCACCTAAAGTGAGCTTTGTCAGTCTAAATACTAACATTGACTAGATTAAGCTTTTAAATAGAATTCTTAAATTACTTGTTGGTTAATGGTGAATTAGTAATGTGAATAAACTTATTTGCCCAAGTAAAAAATAAATGTATTTGCCTTTTCTAGTAGTCTTTGATTGCTATAAAGTGCAAGCCAAGCCAACTAAGACCTCATTTTAGGACAAACTATCATTTTTGCAATACTTGTTGGCACTAATTTATGAAAATCACAATTTTTTTTACAAAGCAAATGTTAGCTTCTATTACATGAAAATTGATGTTTACTACACAAAAAGAGATATTTAGCATTTACTTGTCTGAACAAACATTAGTAATGATTCATACTTGTTACTCATAGTCATAGTAAACTGTGTTTATAGAGTTAGTTTCATCCAAAAATCACTTTACTGTTCTAATTATGTCACTTTGTTCATCAGAACTATTGTCAGATTCTTAAGATCAAAATATTGTTTCAATAGAGTATAATGTTGTTGTTGTTGTTGCTACTACTGCAGGATTGACAACTATTGTAACCAATGAAATACATGAACACCATGCAGATTATTGATATTTATTCAACATCACTGCTCACACTTAATGTGACAGACAACATACCTAGGTACATATACAACATGTAATTTATTGTACCTACCTACAATAGTCAGCGATTCATATTTAATTAAACGCAGTTTCTAAAACCATTATTATTAAGTTACGTGAACGGAACATTACAGCTGGTCGCAACACTTATGTTTCTCTACGACTGAAAGGAATCCATGAACATTTTCGAGAATCTCGTTTTTTCCGGATGATCACTTCCACAATACAACTTATTGCCATTAATTAGTAGTATAATAAGCGATTCGTAGCAAATTATAAAGAAAATATAAAAAACCGCACCCTGACAAAACGCCGATATCTGGAAATAGAAACTCCATTTGTCAGCAGCTAGCTCGCGACCTAAGTATGCTACCCAAGTTTCAATGCGGCGGTTTAAAGCTTGCGCAAAATAAAGAGATAGATTACTCACCTTTAAATTTTAGTTCGTTTTGAGGCTCTATAGTTAACACCTGGTTAGGCATTTTGTTTTATTTTATGTTTAGTATCTCGTTGGCAAAAATTGCAGATCACGAAAAAATGACCGTTCCGCGATGTCGGCCAAAGCGAACGAACGATGAATGACGACTTCGACATGCGCAATGCGCATGCGTTCTCTTTCTTTTTTCTTGGCGTCTATTCTTAAATTCACTCTGAAGTCATAAAATCTTTAACAAAACTTTTTGTTCTCAATAAAAATCTGCTGTTTCTACATAAAAATTAATCATATTTTTAATGTGAAATATCTGTAAATAATACAAATCCGTAAATACTGTAGATAGAGAATAGCTAAAAAGCCATAAAAGTATATTTTGTTGGAACGGTACTTTATAGAACAATCTACTTTATGGATTTATCGATATGGTACCACGGAGCCATACCCACTTGAATATTTGGGATGTAATTCTTGTAATGGCTACGCATACCTACTGCGTGCGCATGCCATGTTCTTTTAAAGAAACAAAATTAGAATCATCAGATTTATAAACGTTGATGGGACACTGAAAACATTTTATATACGTAAAATAGGTGTACTAAAAAAGAGACAAAAACAATTGTTTATGAACAGCCCCGGCGCCAATCAATATTTTCAATCATCAATGAATGCTGTCTTCATACTTGTCCTTGAAGCACAAACTGAATGATTAGGAAAAGGTCTTCTTTGGTTTAAAATTCTGGCTCAGATAAGTTGATGGTAAAATTGTAGTGCAATGTGGTTTTTCATTTCTCTACACACTATTTGGCGCTGGTTCTTGGTATAGCATGTATAGAGACCCACTGCAGAGCAAAAGCCAAAGGATTAGCATAATCAGCCTATAATCTACTCATTGCCCCAGCAATGAGTAGATTATAGGCTCATTCTCTCTAACAGAGAGGAGGCCTGTGACCCAACACAGGCCTCCTCTCTGTTAGAGAGAATGGGAAGTAATCTACCACGCGTGCCCAGTGAGGGTTGGTAGATGTCACAAAATGTGTTCGAATTTTTCGTTCTAGGAATTGCCGGTTTCCTCGCGATGTGTTTCTTTACCGTTTTGAGAGCAGTGATGATGAAATAATTTACTCAAAGTAAAGCTCCAGTCAGGGTTTAAAGGAGCTTCGGCACACCAATACCTAGGAGTGAGGACGACCTACGAAGGGGAAGACCTGGATGACTCTTGGGACTTGATACTAGGGAAGCATGGCACAAAAGGGAGAGGCCTTTACTCAGCAGTGGGTGGTATAAGGCTGCAAATAACAATCATGAGTAGAGTACCTGACGTAATTATACTTTCAATGAAACAACAGGCCAGGCGCACTCCGCATTATAGGCATGAAGCTACAAGTACACGGTGAGCTCCGGGCTCGTGTACTTTGTGATGCCCCGCGCCGGCCGGGTCGCGCCTTAAGGCCTACGCAGACCGGGGTGGCATGGCAAGGGATTTAATTTTTTACTAATGGACATTCAAACGTATCGATATAGAAATACGACATAAATTGCCGCTCGTGTCGTATTTCTGCGACAGAGAACATATTATTTTTTTGTTCTATTCAACGATTACTCCCCCTTATTTATTGTAGGTATTATTTTATCGATTTAGGTATTCAGCTGCATCCAGTTTGACTGAAAGCCGACCCCAACATGGTTGGGAAAAGGCTAGGCAGATGATTATGATTATTTTATCGATTTGTAGCCGCGCTCTAGGGGCACGGCAATTGTTATTAGCCAAGCGCTTAAAAGGTTAAAATGATGCCGTGGCTTCGAAAGGGATTTCATTGCACGGCATTGAAAGTCGCGCCACGGGCTCCCGCGGCGGGATGCCGTGGCGTCCTGCGGTAGGCAACGGCATGCCAAGGACTCCTGCGCTGGTTGTGACATACGGCGGCGGGGGTAGAGAATCGGGGAAGCCGCTGCCGCTGGAATGCCGCGGTATCTAAGTGGCTAGTGTGCACAGACTGACGGCAAAATCCCTTGCCATGCCATCCCGGTCTGTGTAGGCCTTTAGTTCGATACTCACGCGCCGCAAAGCGTCGTCCGTTCGTCGCTTAATAAAATGAAGGCAAAAACTTGCATCGTATTCGGCTGCATAAATAATAACAAGGAACTGATCCTCACATTTTTTTTACTCCCAAAGGACATCGAAAGGTAAAGAAATGCACGTCTTCATGTACCTATAATTAGTAATTAGGTCCGGTAGGTACCTACCTACCAAATGTTTACATTTGTTATTCATAACTAGGTAACCCGTATTTACGTAGTTAGAATATGAATAATATTATAGTATAGTTAGGTACTTACTTACGTAGTTCTTAGTTTTCTGGTGGATCTTATTATGTATTTTTGTTTTGGTGGGTAGGTACCTACCATGGACTAACTATAACTAAATATTTTAATTACCTATGTAGACAAAAGGGACTCACTTTTTTATTTGCCCAATTACGTAGACCAAGAGCTGAGCCAATATTTTTGTAAGGTTTTCGTTCCGTTCGGTTTTTATGGCGACATTACATGAAAGTGAAAAAACTGTAGATAGACTATTCTTAAGTACAATAAAATTATACAAAGGTATGCACCGTATTTTATTTATTTTTCTTTCCAGACAGCCCTAGTACTCGGTGCGACGTAGGTATGTTGCGCGTGAACGGACACAAAGCAAGCGCGGCGATTAAGTGCAATTCAGCTTGCGCGTTGGCGGGAAGTGATTTTGTAGGCTATTATAAAAGCGGCTTTCTTCAAGATCAAAGGAGTCAAGGCAAGGAGTCGGCCTTCTGTACTAAGTACTATTAGTTATTCTGTGGCAACACTAAGGCGCGGGGCTGCTCAATAAATTATTACGTCTTATAAATTATAAGTTTTAGATTAAATCGCGTGTCGTTTAGACATAAACGACACGAGATTTAATCTAAAACTTATAATTGAGCATCATTTGATGATGATGTTGGCATGGAAAACAAAAATAAATAAATTGATTAATAAGGCCTAATCGTTTTCGTTTTCTGGTGAGAGAGAAATGCTATAGCAACGAAGTCAGCTTGGAAAAAGCGTATGACACTCACAGGCACGTGCCAATTTATTTATTTTTGTTTTCCATGCCAACATCATCATCATCTTGGTTGGAAAGGACGTCCTTTCATATAGGTTTTATAGAGTCGTCTGACCATCCGTACCACATACGCTACGTCCGTGCCACCCCACTTTGGTGATTAGAACTTGATTTGAACTCGCTCGGATCTGGCAACACTTTGATGTCTGATGACATCTGGGCTGCATTCCGAATTATGCCATAAACGCTCACAGCGCTCTCATCAATACTTTGCGTTCCGGGATATTTTTTGTGTATACACCACATTTCTTCTTCTTCTTTGGTTAGAAGGCGACTGTGGCCAAAAGCTTAATTTAGGAAATGCCATGTTAATTTAATGATATTATGCAACTCAAAACAAAACAGCACAACTGTCATTTTTGACAGCGCTCAAGGTGATATTATTTTGTGGCATGGTCGGCGTTATCGTAAGATGGCGCATGTCTCATGACGACATCTATTCATGGGACATCTTTATCGCGCTCACGCTAATTCGGAACGAGGATATGCACGCTCAAATCGATTACGTCGCAACTCGGAACGCACCCCTGATGTGAGTTTGAAAAGGAAGTGTGGTTCGAAGTGACAGTTAGTTGACAGTTGACATTGACAGAACAGAACAGAACAGACAGCCAGATTGAAGATTGCTGGTTTGAATTGATATGACTTTTTTTCCAAATTAGTCGATTAAAAACTGTATTTAAAATTTATAGCACCCTAATAAGTACGTGCCATGAAGTGTGCGCAATTTATATCTAATACTGATTGATTTGAACTATTTCACAGTATTCAGATAATCAGCAGTTCACGTTCATCCTTTTCACTAAATTTTGACGTCTTGTTTGAGGTTGATTGAAATGTCAATGAGTTTTATTTATTTCAAATTATTTGCTATTCCTGATTTTCCCATGGAAAATGTGCAGTGATAATATTCAGGATAGTAATTTTATTATCTAATGTGCATAAGCCTGAAATAAATGAACCAGTACTTGGTTGGAAACATATTGTTCTATGTAATGAAATTTAAACATTTGTAATGCTTGCATAACAAGTTCGTGATGCCCGGCTACCGCGGTTAGCCACTTTTGTAAATATGAATAGTTTATATATAAATTTTTCACTGAATACCTGTTTAAAATTAAATGTGAACACTAAATGTAAATTATTATTGATTAAAACTCGGAAAGATTACTGTAAACTTATCAATCAGAAATGCGGCTTTAGGTCGACCTCCTATAGTTATTTTCGTACAACAGAAGCTCCTCAGGTGGTCAAAGATGGTATTACACTTTTGCCTTCACCACAAGAAGTAAGTTTATTGAATTCTTATACTAAAGTGCAGAAGTCCAAAGTAGGGAGTAATGGCATTACACTAGAACATATTTGGTTTCGTTTCCACGAATCCATTTACATGTCTGATTCTATCATTTTACATGCAATTATAGAATCAGACATGTAAATGGATTCTAAAAAGTCGAAAGATTTAATGCTCAGATATTGGGTCTGCTATCTTGCAGACCCAATATCTGTGAATATGAATGCATTAGTAGTTGTACACAGCCTTATATTCTTTTTATCCTGAGTGTAGTTTATTTGTTCATTTTATACTGTTAATTTTATTTTGTGCAAAGTTTGGAGAATAATGAATTATTTATTGTATTCTAGGTCACTGTCATTCTGCGGAAAAATGAATTCAATAAAGAGTTTACACAAGGTTCTGTTAAGGCATATGACTCCAACCAGCTTGCTTCAAACAGCCCTATTGAAGATACCAGATCAGAGGGTGTCTGCACAATGTCTCCAGGTATCTATGAAAAAGGTTTTTATGGATTACAAACTACCTTCTGTCCACAACTTCATCCGTGTAAAATGTCTTGTTCCCCAGACCCACCCCGTCGCATCATATTGCAGGCCCTTTCTTACCTTTTTACTGTTTTTTAGGGTTCCGTACCCAAAGGGTAAGAACGGAACCCTATTACTAAGACTTCGCTGTCTGTCCGTCTGTCCGTCTGGCCGTCTGTCCGTCTGTCCGTCTGTCCGTCTGTCCGTCTGTCTGTCACCAGGCTGTATCTCAAGAACCGCGATAGCTAGACAGTTCAAATTTTCACAAATTATGTATTTCTGTTGTCGCTATAACAACAAATACTAAAAACAAAATAAATTAAATATTTAAGGGGGGCTCCCATACAACAAACGTGATTTTTTTGCCCTTTTTTGCTCGATATCAAAAATGGCAACAGGTAGACACTTGAAATATTCACAAAATACTCAGTTGTATTTTAACTTTAATAATAAAATTAAAATAAAATAAATATTTAAGGGGGGCTCCCATACAACAAACGTTTTTTTTTGGCGTTTTTGCCTTGTGGTACGGAACCCTTCGTGTGCGAGTCCGACTCGCACTTGGCCAGTTTTTTTCTTACTTTTTTTTTGCTTGGCTCTCAAGAATCCTTGTGTGACATTAAATAGCCTATAGCCATTCTCAAGGATTGCGCTATGACATACAAAAATAATTTTTCAAATCTGACTGGTAGTTAGGTAATAGGTATTAAAGGCTGGTGTCCGCAACTCCATGTCAATGCGCGTATTTTGCATATGGCTGACTGGTAGTTCCAGAGAATATGGAATTCATACAAGCAAACAAACTCTTCAGCGTTATTATTAGAATAGATGGTAGACTATGCTAGAGAAACTATTCATCTGATTCTGTATACATTGATTGATTTTAACACAGTCTAAACATTTTATCAGTTTAATCACACTAATTTTATAAAGGCGAAAGTTTGTGAGTGTGTGTGTTTATATGTTTGTTACTTTTTCACGCTCAAATGGTTGTACCAATTTTGATAAAATTTTGTATGGAGCTGACACCCTCGATTAACATATAGGCTACTTTTCGATCGAAACTTATGCGAGTGAAACCGCAGGGTACAGCTAGTTTTAAATAACTGGGCTCTTTCTTAGAATTTTAATTTCATTCATCATTGAATCATATTGTACTAGCAGCGTCCCGCGGTTTCACCCGCACAACTGTCAATCCCGTGGCAATATCAATATCGCGCTAAAAACTATACTATGTCCTTCCTCCCTGGGATGCAATCTATCTCTCAGCCAAATTTTTTCGAAATCCGTTCAGTGGTTTAGGCGTGACAAGGTAACATACAAACAGACAGACAGAGTTACTTTCGAATTTATAATATTAGTAAGGATTCTACTATTTTGATACAAAATACAACTTAAAATTTCTACTGAATGTATAAGAATAAGCCTAACCTAAAGTTAGATAAGATAAAAAAATATGCGGCAAGAACTTAGGCAGAGCACTTCCACTTGATGACAGCAACAGTCAACTGCCGAAGATTATAAATATTTGAGTTGGTGCAACAAATGCAGCAGCTGCAATACCGCTGCATTGATTCTTTCTTCCATTGAGAGAACTTCTCATGTAGAGAAGAAGTTATTAAGCATAGCGTAATCAGCTTAAGGTACTACGGGCTGGTGTCCGCAACTCCACGTCAATGCGCGTATCTTGCGTATGGAGAAGCGTAATCAGCTTTTATGATTCCCACTGCTGGGACACAGGCCTCTTTTCGGTGAGAGGGAGTGGGCCATAATCCACCACGCGGGCCCAAGTGCGGGTTGGTTATTAACTTGTAACTTGTAATAGATATTCTTCATTGTGATTTTGTTTTCTTAATGAATCTACAACACGTTCCAGGTCTTCTGATGGGCATATTTGATGGACACGGCGGACCTCAGTGTGCACAAGTGGTGTCAAAACGACTGTTCAACTACATAGCAGCTTCTCTCCTCCCAATCGATGTCCTCAAAAAGTTCCAAGATGATGGATTACCACCAGAAAAATTGGTGGAAACATTTAACGATAAGGTATTTGTTTTATTTGTGCTGCATAATACTACAGTATTTATTTATTTTGCCGTTATTGTCCCACAGCTGGGCAAGGGTTTCCCTACTTTCATTCCAGCTTTTCATTCTTTTTCTCTTTCCACCTTTTTTTTCTTTTTCTGTTTCCACTTTTTCTTGGCAGCTCTGGACAGAGAGGTGGAAATACTAAAGTAGCGCTTTAATTATTTCTTATTAGGTATATTATAATTAAGTCTTCTAATCAGAAATTCGCTTTGCGATGCGTGCGATTGTGTAACATTCTTAAATACCTGCTGCGAAATCTATTATTAACCACCTAATTCCCAAGAGACTGTCTATTAGAGTGCAGTATACATTAGCAATAATATATCTCCACCGTACTTCGAAGTATTCTCCTATGCTAATAATTTTATTTGCCCAATTCAATCAATTTGATATGTGGAATAACATGTGCAAAATATATGGATTTCAGATGCAAATGGTAGAACATCTAAAAGATAAATATCGTAATAGTTTCAAGCAATATTTAGCTGATCTTGTCGCAGAGTCTAGTGAAGTAAGTGTCGAGAAGTCATTACAGAAATCTATATTGCGATTGGATAGCGATTTATCGAACGAGGTTCTTGAGAGTTACAAAAAGTATGGTAGAGTTAGTCAAAGAAGCCTATCTGTTGCTTTGTCTGGGGCAGTAGCGTGCGTGACGCACATCGACGGGCCACATCTGTACGTGGCTAACGTGGGCGATTGCAACGCAGTGCTGGGTACGATGGCAGATGAGAATGAATGGATAGCCAAAAAAATAACCAAAGAGCACAATGCAGAAAACTTTGATGAACTAAAAAGAATCTGGAATGAGCATCCTGACGTTGAAAGGAAAACTGTGATAAGAAGGGACAGGCTGCTTGGAGAATTGGCACCCCTTCGCAGCATAGGGGACTACAGATATAAATGGCCTGCAGAACTTTTAAAAAACCTAGCCACACCATATTTCGGACCAAAGGCGGTACCAGCTAATTATTACACTCCTCCATATCTGACAGCGATGCCGGATATCTACTACCATCGACTCACGCCTAAAGATAGTTTCTTAATAATCGCTTCAGATGGCCTCTGGGATATGATGACTCCATTGCAAGCAGTAAAGTTAGTTGGTGAGCATATGAAGGGGAAAGTTTTCTTTAATCCGCTGAGTTTACCGAAAAAGAATATACAATTAGGCGCCATTGATGAGCTCTTGGCTCATAGGAAAGAAAGTTTGAAGAGCAAGCCTAAAGATAAGAATGCTGCGACTCATCTGATTAGACACGCGATCGGAGGCACGGAGTATGGGGTGGACCACTCCCGGCTGGCGCACCTGCTGACGCTGGCGCCGGACGTCAGCCGCACGTTCAGGGATGACATGACCGTCACTATTGCCTACTTCGATCCAGAGTTTCTTAGACAGTGTCCATCATAAACATTTTAAATACAAATCATGTGCCTTCCTATTTTGGTTATATTTTATCGAGACGCCTCAGTAGCGTGACTGCGCCCCTGAACAACTGTAGTATAATTCTGTCAATTTAGTTTTAGTGAACTGTATCGGTAGCGATGCTGTCGGTGATAATTACGTCAGCACTGCCTTGAGTGCCTTTATTTTACGCTATCGTGGCGTCTCGGTGATACGTTAACCTTATTGTAATGTTTTTTGCCTATTTACATTAAACGTAATGTTATTTTAGTGTTTAAAGAAATTTGTGTGAATTCTATTATCGATATCTTTATTTTGTGTCGTTATTATTGTTGGCGTTCTTTGGAATTGAGTAATTTATTGGACTTCCGCTTAGTAATAAAAAGTTTGTTATTGAATTAGTCAATAGTAAACTAAATTGGTGCATTTATACTAAATGCTAATTTGTGAAAATTGATCATTTAAGGGGCCAGCGAAATACGCATGCTAAAGCGTATTTCATACAAACGTAATACCAAAATAAATTTTAATTCTAACATATTCCTAAGGTAGTGTGTATTTATTCCGATTGGATTACAGAATATCTAGGTTCCCAAATATATATTTTGAAAGGACTCTGATATACTTAAAGACGAGATATGAGGAATTTCAAATTTCTATAGAAAACTTATTTTTCTCATAACTCGTCTTTAAATTAGTGTCCATTCAAAATATTTATTTGGGAACCTAGATATTCTGTAATCCAATCGGAATAAATACACACTACATTAAGAATATGTTTGATTTACAAATTATTTTGGTATTACGTTTGTATGAACTACGCATGATCCGCCGGCCCCTTAAGTTATAAATCAACTCTCACCAAAACTAGTGATGAAATCTATTCTCACGTTTTTTGTAATTTGCAGGTCAGGGGGCCTAAAAAGGCCACTGGCAGAATCATAAAAGGATAACACAATGGACAGTTAACCGTTAAGTTAAGCGTATCAAATCCCATTGGTGAAGCATTTTCAAGTAATTTTTTTTGTCTGTGCTAAAATACCAATCAATCGGATCCATATCCAATCTCTTTGATTATACCTGCGCAGTGCAGCGAAAAAAAAAATCACGGACTGCTTCGCCATATTACGATTCATAATGTTATCCTTTTATGATTCTCCAAAGTAGCCTTTTTATGCCCCCAGGTTGTATGTTGAACAAATATGTTTCGCGGGCGTTCTCTATATCTCGTTCTCTAATAACTTAGAGGGTTGTATTGATGATTTTAATGATAAAAAACCGGCCAAGTGCGTGTTGGGCCACGCACAGTGTGTAGGGTTCCGTAGTAGCCCGTTATCACAATGTAGTACGATTCTGTTGTTCTTTATTCTGAATATAAAAAAAAATCATATTTTGTTTTCAATGCAAGTCTTTAAAGATTTACCCGCTATAAACAAGCAACTACTTCATCTTAGTCACTTTAAAGGATTAATGCTAAGGATTTTGTATTTGGTACAAAATTACCCAACACCCAAGTTCAACGACTGATACCGCTAAACTAATAAAGTTATCTTAATCGCTATAGTTTTCCTTTAAAGTTCATGAAATGCACTATCATGGTGAATTTTTCCAGATTTTTCAAGCCAGCAGTTTAGGTTTTAGAGGAGGAGGAAGTTTAATATTTCGGGGGACATAAATTTGCACTTTAAAGTTTAATATTTCGTAAATGGAGAATTAAATCGAAAAATTATTTTAGCAACCCCCAAGTCATTTTAGAAGACCTATTCAACGATACCCCACACGATGGGGTAGACGACGAAGAAAATATTCATCCCCATTTCACATGGGGAGCTACACTAAAAAAAAATATTTTCCAAAATTTTATTTTACCACTTTGTCGGCGTAATTGATATACGCACTCCTACAAAATTACAGCTTTCTATTATTAACGGTCTCTTAGCAAAAGCTCGGACAGACAGACAGACAGGCAGACAGACGGACATGACGAAACTATAAGGGTTCCTTGTAGGAACTACGGAACCCTAATAATGCTGTATAGTCATATTTGTTAAGCTCGCGAATCATATTTTAATCAATATTCAACATGACACTGACCTGCAAAATGCAAAAAACGGGAGAAAATTTTAATTTCTTGTGTTATCCTGACGCTTCCTCCTTAACGATTGCTCGTAATCGTGGATAACAGCCGCGATGGTTAATATTATTAAAGCTTTAACAGGAAATATTCTAACAGATCATGTTATTTATTTAGATTCTACAATAATATAAGAAATATCACATGTAATTTTTTGCCAAATATACTTCCAGAGAACAGGCAATAAGCAATATGAAAACAAACTATTTTCCTACAATTTAATAAAATTACGGGTCTTATCGAACTTGTCTCAAATTATTGTAATTGTAGTTTAACCAAAAAATTCTACTTAACTACTGTATATACACTGTAATAGTCCTATATAAGACATAACTCACTGCATGTGATCAATGGTCACCAGTTAATAATGAATTAATTATAATAACTAAAATGTAAAATCGGAAAAGTTAATTGTTATGCAAATTGACATTCAACTTAAATTTTTCGCATATTCAAATACTGATCCTCTACTTACCGACCCAACGATAACGATGTTTAAACTTAATGAACCTCTGTAAACTTTTGGCCATTTCCCACAGTTGTTCGCAGTAGCTAAGCTGGGGTGCCCTGATCAAATGGGTTAGATTATAACTATAACCAACCACGTGTGAGACGAATTGGTTGCAGTAACTAAGCTGGGATGCCCTGATCAAAAGGGTTAGGTTAGAACTGTAATCAACCTCGTGTGAAACGAATTGGTCGCAGTAACTAAGCAGGGATGCCCTGATCTGATGGGTTAGGTTAGAACTGTAACCAACCACGTGTGAGACGAATTGGTTGCAGTAACTAAGCTAGGGTACCCCGACCAAATGGGTTAGGTTAGAACTTTGAATAAATGCGTGCGAGCCGAGCGGTGCGGTGCGGTGCGATGCACGATGCGTCGAACTTAATCCAAGTTCGACGCATTTACTCATTGCTATTTAGTTGTTTTAGAATACCAATAAAGGAATTATTAGGAGATTCATAAGAGAGGCGCATTCATTTTTATTAGAGTTCAGTAATAATTTTAGGAGCGCAAAATAAGAATTATTTGAGAATTTGAGGTTTGGTTAAATACATGCCTTATTTAAATAACTGCTGTCGTTTTTTGACAGTGTTATGAAACGGCTATGACACGGATAATTGACACAGGGTGGTAATTTGCATAATAATTAATTTCCTTGACTGTAAATGACGCAATGTATCGTTAGTGTTATAAAGTGAATTAGGTTTAATTCAATTCACCAATGAAGGTAAAATCTCGTGACACAATCCGCATATTCATTGGGAGACAAAAATGTTTCACCATCAACATTTTGGTAGCTAAATGGAGTGTTGCAGTGTTGCTGGCAACGTGCTAATATTTCGTTTTCCTGGCAATTGTTGCTCGATTGTGATTCCAATGAATACGGCGCATTATATTTTGTGATGTTAATTATTATTACTTAATAAATTTTCATGTCAGTTAAGTTTTAGTGATATTGAATATAATAAAATGCTGCAATAAATCCATTGGTAATAGTTTACATTATTTTAAAAATTTACATAAATCGGACAAAGCTTACATTTAGCTGCTAGTTTTGGCGTCTTTAATGTCATTTTGTAAGTTATATAAATGCTAAATTGTAGGTTGTTATTATGTAATATTTATTGACATGATGATTAATTTGGAAATAAAGAGTTACTCGGATTTCATTTGTTTTATTACGCGGAGGGGGCAGATTGCTCGCACTAGGAATTCTATGATACCGGATGGCGCAATGTGAGTAGATCTGGTGAAGGTAGCAGGAATCCGCTGAGTGCGGGAAGTACAGGACAAGTTGTGGCTTTGTTAAAAGCGGGCTTATGTTAGGAGACGACTCTAAATTATGATGATGATGGCAATGGAGAGGGCTATGCTTGGGAGTTACCCTACGGGATCGAATCAGAAATAAAGAGATCCTCAGGAGAACCAAGGTTACAGTCATAGCCCGAAAAATTGCCAAACTTAAGTGGCAGTGGGCAGGCGCATTGCTCGCAGAACAAATGGCGGATAAGGCTGACAGTTTCTGGAGTGGCGACCATGCGTACCGGGAGGTACGCGTGGTCAACAAGGACAAGGTTTGGTAGGCCTCCCACAAGGTGTCCCAAGGTGTTGTCACCCTGTGGGCGCGTTCACTGCGGCGGCGAGCCGCCCACTACCTCAACGCGCCCCAGAAGGTGGTAGCCGTTAGGTTAATCCGGGGCTACCGCACGATCTTGGGCAAGGCGGCCAGCCTCCTTGCCGGACTGCCGTCATGGGATCTGGAGGCGATAGTCCTCGCGCGCCTGTATGAGTGGCGCGCGGAGGCACTACGCCGGGGGAAACTCCGCTTCCGCGGCAAATCGCAGCGGAGCGAACGGATCTCCGGCGCGATCTCATGGCGGCATGGAAAGAGCGACTGTCGCAACCCTCGATAAGACCCCTCTTTGAGGAGTGGCTAGAGAGGCGCCACGGCGCCCTCACCTACCGCCTGACGCAGGTCTTCAGCGGACACGGAAGTTTCGGGAGGTTCCTGCACATCATTAGGCGGGAGGAAACGCCCGGGTGTCACCATTGCCAGGATCGCCCACAGGACACGGTGGAGCACACGGTGGAGGTCTGCCCCGCTTGGGCGGAGCACCGCCGTGTCCTGGTAGAGGCGATCGGAAGCAACGGCGACCTCTCGTCTAGGTCAGAATGACGAGTACACCCGTCATTCTGACCTAGACGAGAGGTCATGTTACAGAACTGAATATGTTATACAGGGTGTTTGGTGCATGGTTTGCCAAATGGAATTGGCCGAAGAGGTCATTTGCTATCTCTTAAGGCCCAGTAACTCATTCCTTGTTACACCGGTTTTTTTATTATGACTTTTTAATTTTTATTTAGGAAAATACAAGAACTCTGCATTTAAGCTTATTTTTTTTTTCAATTTATGAGTATAGCCTTCAAATTTTATTTTAATTCTTATGTTTACTCTTGTATAGTTCTATGGAATTCAAAATTACTTGCTAATAACATCTAGTTCCTTTTTAATAACTCACAATGTTTTTGAAAAAAAGGAAAAATACACGTAATACTCAACTTTAAATTGCTGTATAAAAAAACTTACAGCGATCGGGATCTTCGAATTCTTTTAAAAAGTTCTCTAGTTTGTCCTCTTTCCAACGGTGTGCAGTATACAAAAAAAAAAGTTTAATAACTTCAGTAATTCGCTAAATGTGTAATCGAGACACATCAGGCTGATATTCGATATTACGGTAAGAACACTACTTTTCACATAAGTAACATTCTTTGAGTAGGTGGATAGTGTTATCTCACTCTTATGCAGTCTCTTATCTCTTTCTAGGGTTCTAACTTTCCTCGAACTTGAAATAAAAAGTGTCCAGTTTTGTCGTTTTTTATTACACTCGGACGTGGATGATCCGAACTTTTTAAAAAGAATTTCTACGAACAGACTTACCCTAATTATTAGCTCAGCTACCAATTTTCAGTGAAGACCTGTCATTTGTTTTTCATCAAGACGATTATCCCGCTCACTGGAGATTAACCGCCAGGGAGTACTAACAGTACGTTTATCCACACATCGAGTCCTTTTCAATAAACCTAAACACGATATATCTGATGTTAGTTGTCGAGGAGTTAGGTACTCAGCAGACTATCCTGACTGCAGCATCAGGTCATAACTTGATGATCATAAGACCAAATGTGGCAAATGCCCTATCAAACATCAAAACAATTTACTAAAACAGTCCTTGCCTGTTCGAGTAACTTCTTACTGTTAAGGAGTTGTACCTTCCATCATCAGCCCAGCTACCTGAGATGGTGACAACCATACGCAAATACACAAGATACTTCATAAAATATGCGAAAAACAATAAGTGAGCCTATAAAATTTGAAGGTTGCCCTCGATTTCTCTGAGATCCCATCATCAGATCCTAACTTGGTGACAGTGGGACCACCTCAGAACTATCTACTTTCGAACAAAAAAAGAATTTTGAAAATCCGTCGACAATAGGCGGAGTATTCGATGAACAAACATACAAAAAAAAAACATACAAACATCCGAACATAGTACCTCCTCCTTTTTGTGAAGTCGGTAAAAAGTGAAGTACATACACTTGATTGACTTCTGTACTATCTGTATTTTGTGATAAAGGGCTAAGGAAGGAACACGTGTGGGTTTTAGTCAGTAAGAGTCTGACACTCCCTTCCGCTCCACCCAGAGTGGGAGGAGTCATTTGATGATATCCAATCCGCAAAAAAAAAGGTGTCACCAGGTGGTGATAGCTGCACGAATCCTCTGGATACGGGAAGAACAAACCGGTTGGAGTGGCGGCGGCAGTTGGGGGAGGCCTATGTCCAGCAATGGACGTCTTTCGTGTCACCGTTTTGCCGGTTTTCAGCAACGTTTTTGAAAAGATAATGCTTAATCAAATGCTCAATCATTTTAACACGAATAAAATCCTACACGATCAACAGTAACATTTTCACTAAAGGACAACTTTCACTAAAGGACGTTGTACGACCGACGCCGGTGTAACTTTATTAAAACACATTTTTAACGCGTGGGAAGAGGCCCAAGACGCCATAGGGATCTTTTGTGATCTCTCCAGGGCATTTGATTGCATCGATCACGAAACCTTGCTTTTGAAACTTGAGCAATACGGACTTGGAAAACTTGCTCTCAGTTTAGTTAGTTCTTATTTAAATGATAGACAACAACAAGTTCAAAACAATGGAGTCAATTCACTTGGTTTAATAGTAAAAATTGGTGTGCCACAAGGCTCGATATTGGGTCCTTTCCTCTTTTTAGTGTATATTAATGATCTACTCCATTTATTAAAAAATCAACCACAAATGGTGTTATTTGCTGATGACACTTCCTTAATTTTTAAGGTAAATAGACGTGCTACAAATTTTGACGACGTAAATAATGCCCTACTGCAGGTCCAAAATTGGTTCACTGCTAATAATTTAGTATTAAATGGAAATAAAACTAAGTGCATAAAATTTTATTTACCAAATGTCAAGGGTAGTGATTGTGAAAAAATATTGAATCAAGAGAAACTAGAATTCGTCCATAAAACTGTTTTCCTAGGGATCACGCTCGACTCAAGGCTACAATGGGGTCCTCATTTAACAACTCTTGCAGGACGGCTAAGTTCAGCAGCTTATGCTGTCAGAAAAATCCGTCAATTTACTGGGGGCCTAAAAAGGCCACTTTGGCAGAATCATAAAAGAATAACATAATGGACAGTTAACCGTTAAGTTAATTGTATTAAATCCCATTGGTAAAGCATTTTTCAGTTATTTTTTTTCGTCTGTGCTAAAATACCAATCAATCCGATCCAAATCCAATCCCAATCTCTTTGATTATTATACCTACGCAGTGCAGCGAAAAAAAGAAAAACACGGACTGTCTTCGCCATATTGCGATTCATAGTGTTATTCTTTTATGATTCTCCAAAGTGGCCTTTTTAGGCCCCCTGCTGACGTAGATACCGCGAGACTAGTCTATTTTAGTTACTTTCATATTAATGTCTTAAGTTACGGTATTTTGCTTTGGGGACGAGCTGCAGACATCGATTCTATTTTTATTCTGCAGAAAAGAGCCATCAGAGCCATATATAATCTCCGCAGACGCGATTCTCTAAGGGAACTGTTTAAGGAAATTAACATCATGACGGTGCCTTGTCAATATATCTATGAAAACATCTATGTAAGGAAAAATTTACATCTTTTTAGTAAAAGAGGTGATAGACATAATTATAGTACTAGAAATAGGGACCTATTAGTTCAACCAGGCTTCAGACTGGCTAAAGTAGATTCATCTTTTATGGGGTACTGTTTAAAATGTTATAATAAAATACCTCCCCCCACATTCTTCAACTGAATGAGACATAATTCAAGTCTTGTATAAAACGCACACTATGCGGTCAGGCATATTATTAGTTAGGGGATTACATCACTGATAAAAACGCCTGGCTCAATGCTGGTCCTGCTGCACAACCACAACTAATTGATTAACACTTGAAAATACTGTTGGAGCGGTCGAAGATTGTAAGACTATCTTTGCATTGTATAGACTCAATTTCCTTTGTATTGTATAATTGCATAGCACAGATGTGAGTTCTATGTACCCCATAGCTACCATTTACCGAGTATTTAATATGTCTTTCATTGACTTGAATGTGCCCTGGCGGCTGATAGTATGTCATGCTCACACAATTGTCTCGCTGACGGTGGCGTGTGTGTTGGATCATTCAGCTCCCTTCAAAATGGTTGAGCTGAATGGTGCTGATCTATGCTTCATGTTCGTGAACGCGCCGTCAGTTGGGGCTGGTCATCTCTTAGCTGCTGCATTTTTAATTATTTTATTTTTGGATTGTTGTTTTGTTAAGTACTATTTGTTGTACTCTGGACGCTTTTAACGTTTTACGTCTTTTTTATTTATCACATCGTTCTCACATTATATAATTTTAAATTCAAGAGTGATGATGTACTAATATTTTTGCAACACATAATTTGAAAAGAGTGTCCATGGAGTTTCTTGCCCGTTCTTCTCCATAGGTACCTACGCTTTGGAATGGGCAACTAGCTTCATATTTTCTGACTGACCGACATCTTGACAATGATTTAATTGAAATAAATGCTTTGACTTTGACTGACTCTGGCAGGGCGGTGCACCACCAGGGATTTTAATTTTAATTTACTGATAACTAATAGCCCCACTTCGGCTTAATAGCCGAATGTTTTCATAATATAGGTATATGTCGAATCCAGGTACATGGATTGTGATCAGACATTGTGACATACATTGTGTCTGATATACAGTCGTGGGCGCAGAATTGGGATACGGGTAAACGAGAGAAATAGCTCCTCTAACTTCTACACAGTTTATTATTACAGTGTCAATTACTAACACTACTGTACTAATTAATACTCAGAACTTGAAAGGAAAAGGAAACACTGAGCAGTTCCTAGGCCAGTATGTGTCCGATGTGTCGCGACCACGTCTAAACGATCACTGTCGCTCCATGGTTCGTAACTCCGTATCGGACACCATACTCAATCCTAGACTCCGCACAACGCTAAACAAAGGCGCCTGTGTCTCATTTTAAGTGCATACTCATGAAAGATCCGATACGGCCATCCTGCATGACGCACGTCCTCGTGTGTTAAGAGGCCTCTTACAGTCCACTAGCGCCGCCAATCGAAAAAATGTCATAACTCGTAAATAGAATCAAAAATACAAAATATGTTCTATTATTACTGTGGAAAAGGCAATAACGTAATTGTATAACACCTTATCAACACTTGAAATATAGCTGTTTAGCTAAATCGTGCATTCAAAACATAAACGGCCGTTTTTGTTACAAATGCACGATTTAGCTAAACAGCTATATTTCAAGTGTTGACAACCCTCCGGCCGTTTTCGCAACTGGGGTTCGCAACCAGTTGCGAATTAAGAATTTTTATTCCTTGTTCGCAACTAGTTGCGAATCAAGAAAGCTTTTTCCTTAACCGCAACTAGGCATCTTGATGATTAATTTTCGTAACCAGTTACGCCAAAATATATTTTTCATCTCTCATACTCGGAAAGTAGTGTTTGTTTGATCCGAATAGCGGGTGGAAAACGCTGCTTCCCACCCTTGGGCGGGAAATACTCATAGTAATTGCTTCCCTCCCTAGGGCGGGAATGAAATTTAAAAATAGAACTAAATTTAGTTAGGTAGTCAGCTCAGTCAGACCATACGACACCCTTAATTGATTATGTAAATATTTATTATGCTACCCATCAAATCTTATGAGTGTGCGTTAACTAGGAGAGTTGGATAAAAAGCTCATTATGTTAACGCCATTAAATTTTGCATATTTAGCGCACAAGTTAATAATTTACCTTGAATAAATTCAACATACTTAAGTACGATAATCACCATTTTGATGTAGTTGTGGTCGAGGCTAAAAAACATAAAAATTGGGGATTTCGAACATCCTGACTTTACCATATGGGGCTGTGAATATACATCATTTAAATATTTGACGAATTTATCCATAGTTTAAGATAAATAAGTAGTGGTTATGAAGTTTTTTGATATCTAATGTCGAAGTTTCGCGCCAATCGTGAGTGTTTACATTTTTACTTTTCACAAATTTCACACACACAGATGTAGATAAGATTTAAAATGTGACAAATGTTATTGATAATATTATAAACAACACGAAAATGCTCAGGTTTTAACGTAATATTCAAACACAGGTTCAATAATACGTATTAATCATTACCACTACTCAATTTGTGTTCAAAATCGCCGACCATTATTGTTTTTAGGGTTCCGTACCCAAAGGGTAAAAACCGGCCAAGTGCGTGTCGGGCCACGCACAGTGTAGGGTTCCGTAGTAGCCCGTTATCACAATGTAGTACGATTCTGTTGTTCTTTATTCTGAATAGGTAAAAAAAAAACATATTTTGGTTTTCAATGCAAGTATTTACCCATTATAAACAAGCAACTACTTTATCTTAGTCACTTTAAAGGATTAATGCTAAGGATTTTGTATTTGGTACAAAATTATCCAACACCCAAGTTCAACGACTATTACTGCTAAACTAATAAAGTTATCTTAACCGCTATACTTTTCCTTTAAAGTTCATGAAATGCACTATCATTGAGAATTTTTCCAGATTTTTCAAGCCCGTAGTTTAGCTTTTAGAGGGGGGGGGACGCCCTACTGGAACAAAAATTTGCACTTTAAACTTTAATATTTCGTAAATGGAGCATTAAATCGAAAAATAATTTTAGCAACCCCTAAGCCATTTTAGAAGACCTATTCAACGATACCACACACGATGGGGTAGATGATGAAAAAAATATTCATCCCCACTTCACATGCAGGGGAGCTACCCTAAAAAAAAATATTTTCCAAAATTTTATTTTACCACTTTGTCGGCGTAACTGATATACGTACTCCTACAAAATTTCAGCTTTCTAGTGCTAACGGTCACAGAGATTAAGCGAGGACGGACAGACAGACGGACAGACAGACATGGCGAAACTATAAGGGTTCCTAGTTGACTACGGAACCCTAAAAACGGGACCCTATTACTAAGACTTCGCTGTCTGTCCGTCTGTCCGTCTGTCCGTCTGTCCGTCTGTCCGTCTGTCCGTCTGTCCGTCTGTCTGTCACCAGGCTGTATCTCAATAACCGCGACAGCTAGACAATTGAAATTTTCACAAATTATGTATTTCTGTTGCCGCTATAACAACAAATACTAAAAACAAAATAAAATAAATATTTAAGGGGGGCTCCCATACAACAAACGCGATTTTTATGCCCTTTTTTGCTCGATATCAAAAATGGCAACAGGTAGGCACTTGAAATATTCACAAAATACTCAGTTGTATTTTAACTTTAATAATAAATAATAAAATTAAAATAAAATAAATATTTAAGGGGGGCTCCCATACAACAAACATGTTTTTTAGGGTTCCGTTGCCAAATGGCAAAAAACGGAACCCTTATAGATTCGTCATGTCTGTCTGTCTGTCTGTCTGTCTGTCTATCTGTCTGTCTGTCTGTCTGTCCGTCTGTCTGTCTGTCCGTCCGTATGTCACAGCCACTTTTCTCCGAAACTATAAGAACTATACTGTTGAAACTTGGTAAGTAGATGTATTCTGTGAACCGCATTAAGATTTTCACACAAAAATAGAAAAAAAACAATAAATTTTGGGGTTCCCCATACTTAAAACTGAAACTAAAAAATTTTTTTTTCGTCAAACTCATACGTGTGAGGTATCCATGGATAGGTCTTCAAAAATGATATTGAGGTTTCTTATATCATTTTTTTCTAAACTGAATAGTTTGCGCGAGAGACACTTCCAAAGTGGTAAAATGTGTGTCCCCCCCCCCCGTAACTTCTAAAATAAGAGAATGATAAAACTAAAAAAAATATATAATGTACAATACCATGTAAACTTCCACCGAAAATTGGTTTGAACGAGATCTAGTAAGTAGTTTTTTTTTAATACGTCATAAATCGTAAACCACAATTTACCTTTTATTCAACCAACTCAAATATAAAAAAAACATTTAATTTCATAAACATAAACCTTATACATAAACCCGGATGTTACGGAACCCTCGGTGAGCGAGTCCGACTCGCTCTTGCCCGGTTTTTTTCGGCGTTTTTGCCTTGTGGTACGGAACCCTTCGTGTGCGAGTCCGACTCGCACTTGGCCAGTTTTTTTTTATTGCAATGATGTGTGAAAGCGATTATTATTCCAAACATTTTTTTTTTTAATTTCGATTGACTCGAGTAATTAATATGACGAATGTAATCAATATTTGAAAATAAAATAAAATTATTTTAAGCAATAAATACAACAAGCATTGTTTATAATAATAATTTATGGTTTTCTAATATCATTTCAATCTCTTCTAATATCATGTCAATAACAGACAGGCGGACATAGGTTTCATTTAGTGAATTTCGCGCCGAAATGCTTCTATAATTGAATTTACATTCGGAATGCGCTCGCTGTTTAAAATTATTTTAATTTATTGGACAACTATTTATTGTGGATTTTATTTTTGATACTTTCTAATAGTTTACTACAGAATTCCTAGTAAACATTTTTTAGGTAGGCTTTCCAGAAGTTTTTTTTGAGAATGATGATAATTAATTAATTCTATAGATTGGATATTCTGCAAACACTTTACATTTCAATACATTTTGTTAGTTTAAAGAGTTTTTATTCAGTTTCTACATTTTTTTTCATTTCATTTATTGCGAGTATCGATTAGGCTGTATGCAAGTTTTGAATCGAAATAAGAAAGTTGGGTGGACGGTCAGCACTAAAAAGTGTCACGTCGCAACACAATTTTTAGTAATTTTTATCAAGATTATGGTGTTTTCTAAGTAATTTATGAAAAATGGTAAAAGTAAGAATGCAGACAGAATGATAATAATACGGGCCCCTAGTAAGAGGGACGGCCCGCGGTGGTGACACAGAATCTACTCATGTGGCGGTGACGTGGTGTGTTCCATACTTTAAATTTAAAAAAGACTAATAAATAGGTACCTATTATTCATGTAATTATTATCAATAAATATTTTAGAAAACTACTAGTTTTTAATTTCCTTAAATTCGAAATGAAAAGTAGAGTGTTTAACGCGGGTGAAAGTCATCAATTCCCACTCGGACTATAGCCGCCCTCGCTGCGCTCGGGCGTCTAAATGCCTCGTATGGGAATTGATTCCTTCCGACCCTTGTATAACAATCTACTATTTTTCCTTATTCGCAACCTTCGTGTTCATACTCTATTTTGTGGATTGGCATACAAACAATAGGTCAAAAAGCAAAAAATACGGAATTATTGCTGCTGACAAAAAAAAAAAAAATTACATAGTTGGGATGTGAGAAAAGCATTTCTTAGTTTGCAACCAATAGCTAAGATAATGAATAAAAAATTGAATTAAAACGAAAAATCGCGATGTTAATTACTTATTATATTTTCACTTAACAAAAACTTAAAAACTTAATAAGCGAAAATGAAACTTATAAAACGAAATATTCTTCTTTCTTACTTGCAAAATTAAACTATATTTTTCGAAGGAAAAATCAAACTATTTTTCGAAAGGCCTTTTCCACCCTTCTTTGGGCAAGTAATTTCTACGCAGTGCCCCACACTAATTATTCCGGATTTCAGGTCGTTTATTGCCGAATAGATTTTCGCATCTATTTCTTCGTATTCTTTATATTGCTTACTTTTCTTAAATCAAAGCACGTAGGGTCTGTGTCTAAAACTATAGATTTGGTTTTATGCAAGTTATGTCTTTATTTATTTTTGTATGCTATCCTTCTGGGTCCATATTGGCTCACCTAAAGTTCTTTACCCGAAATTGTTCTTCCTAATAACTTGTAATCCGAATGATCAGTCTTCCTAAAATTTTTCATCCTAAAGTTTTCATTGATACTATTTGTAGTGCTAACGGCGATGTTCATAACACTCATGTTTCCGAAAATTGTAATTAATAATATCATTAATGTAAATATATTTAAACTCCTACTGTTTTTTGTCATAACGCTTTTATCCCTAAACATAATTACCATAATATTAGAAGATGATATTTATAGTTTTAATTTTATTTATTTATATTTAAAAGGTAGGTACACCAACGACCTATTCACTAGAAATATACATAATAATAAATAACATAGGCATTGAGTTATGGTGAATTAGTCACTTACAGGCGTACACAGCACTTACATAAAAAATAACTTCTCAAATATATGTTCTAACAAGATTTTTTGCTAATTTGAGGGTATGATTATTATTTGGGGGTATGCTTTACATAATGTACTGAGTTGTGTCTATGGAACCACTGTACTTCCACACCCGGTGCTTTTTGATAGTAGCTATTTTTTTTTTGGATAGAATAGACTCTTTTTAGTGTAAATTTGAAAACCGCAAAGTTCGCAAAATCATAGTGGCCGAGAAAAGAAATCCCAAAGTTTTTTTTTTATCTAAAAAATATGTGGTTAGGCGTAGTCGACGGAGCTCCGCTTCGCGGGGCCCCTATTTCTGTCTACAGGGTTTAAAGGAACCTAACACGAAGGGGATGACGGGGGCTCGTTCGCTCGCTTTGCTCGCTCACTCGAGCCCCCGTCATCCCCTCCGAACCTAACCTGTCCGAGTCGGGGTGCCCCAAGTCCCGAGCTCGCTTCGCTCGCTCTTGCATCCTAAGTTGTCATTACAAATGTGTTACTTTTGTATATTATGTTGGTTGCCGCTATAAATAAAATCTAAACAAAAAAAAATCTATAAAAAGAAATCTAAACAAAAAAGATATGACTGAATAATAGTGTAAAAGATGGTTATGTTGAGAAAATATAGGAAAAGAAATAAAAGTATAATAGATGTTTATTGCTACTGACATTATGAAGTTGAATGCTTCGGAATTATGAACATTAGAGACAGAGTAGTTAGGAATTGTGATTGTTAGGATGAAAAATTTTAGGAAGAACATTTTCGGATTTCCAATTATTGGAGTTGAAAATTTAGGTGAACTTTGGCGCACCCTATCCTTCTTTATGATTGTTTGTTTTTATTTTTTCATTTTCACAGCAGCAATAATTCCGTATTTCTTGCTTTTTGGCCCATTGTTTGTATGCAAATCCACAAAATCGGGTATCAACACGAAGGTTGCGAATAAGGAAAAAATATATTTTGGCGTAACTGGTTACGAAAATTAATCATCAAGATGCATAGTTGCGGTTAAGGAAAAAGCTTTCTTGATTCGCAACTAGTTGCGAACAAGGAATAAAAATTCTTAATTCGCAACTGGTTGCGAACCCCAGTTGCGAAAACGGCAGGAGGGGTTGACAATGTGTTATAAAATTACGTTATTGCCTTTTCAGTAATAATAGACCACATTTTGTATTTTTGATTCTATTTACGAGTTATGACATTTTTTCGATTGGCGGCGCTAGTGGACTGTAAAACGCCCCTTAATCTGTAGACAAACATACCCACCCGCAAAGTATCACATAGCTCGGTCACTCCTGACCTAACCCGTAAAAATCACTTGTGGACATCTGATTTATTAGAATTTAATAAAGTCGAAATTTGACAGAACTTAATGTATGAGAAATTAGAAGAAAATTAACATTTTATCAATAATCAGGAAAACCAAAGTACAAGTGACTACACATTTATCGCGCTATCTCACAAGACACAATCAAAGCAAATTAATTAACACACTTAAGTTCTGCATGTGATTTCTGGCTACGCATAGCCGAGTAACCTCCAGTTACTCATTCATTCCTTTTTGCGAACCCCCACGGGAGCGCTGAGTCTCTCCTGGACTCTATGGTTTTCACTGAAACCCGACCTCCGCCAGAGCCACCCACGCACCACGTATCCACCGACTACTAAAAGCAGATACCGACTTCTAACGGACTACGGCTACGAAATGGCTACTGGTACGGTCGTATCATCATGCAAACTTAAATACTCTCTTCATTGTTAGGTACTATTACACGTACTACTTTGCTCAACCTCAATTTCTTCAGTTATACTCTGATTTTCTAGCATTTTTCGCGACCTTATGAAGACTGATGAGATAATTAAAAGGGACTCGACTCTTTAAAATTTGTTTTATATCACGATATAGTCGGGGTGGGTCAGTTCTCAATTAAAAAGGCTTTGTTATCGGCATAAACTTTAATAAAACTCCAAGATCTGTACATCAACCATACAATCTTAAAAACCTTCTCCATCTCTCTAACAATAATACCAACCTAAAAACTATAAAAACTACTAAGCCAATCAGCGGCCGAGTAGCAGCGCGACGACAAATCCCTGATGCGTCGGCGCTAGGCGCGAAGCAAACATGCTAGCGCGTTGGCGAATATCGTTCGGGCGCTTTACCTCTATTGGCCCTCTTACGTCCAGGAAAATGGGAGCGTTCGGAAACGTCTTCCGCTATACACTCCCCCTCGGGTTCGTGAAGGCGTCCTCGCTCAGGAACCCGCTCATGATCGGCAGAAACAGGCTTGACATGACGAGACCGGCCTCGATTACGTTTTGGCATAACAGGAAGAGGCGGCGTATCGCCCCTATTGACAAAGCGCGTAAGTTGGGACGCATGGAACCTGCCTAAAACCTCTTTAGGAGAATCAATTTTAGATACTAGGTAAGTCGTGGGACTGGCTTTCTTAACGACCTCATAGGGACCATCCCTTTTTGGTACAAACTTAGCCGACAATCCTTTAGCGGCGTTACTCAATACGTGCGACTTTACCAAAACTTGATCACCGACTTCAAAATCTAAGGGTTTTCGACCCTTATCGGCGTAATCTTTACGTCTATCCTGTTCTTTCTCTACCCTATCCCTAATCGAAACAAATGAGTTTAAAAACATCTTTAGGTAGGGCGTTATCTGAGGAACAAAGTTATCCTTTTTCAAGACGGCCTTAATATCATAATGAACATCAACTGGTGAACGAAGATCTCTAGCTAAGGTGAGGAAAGCTGGTGTAACACCTGTTGTCTGACACAAGGCTGAGTTCATAGCGAAACGAACTGACGGTAAGTGGTCAGGTCATGAAAAATGCTTGGTGTCGACCAACTGAGCCAGCTGCACCTTTAGGTCTCTGTTTTTTTTTTTCGTTCGGCTGGGTTTGCCTCCGGATGATATAAGGGTAACAAGTCCTGTTCAATTCCTAAAATGTACATACATTGTTGCATAACCGCAGAGACAAACTGTACCCCATTATCCGAGATAATGCGACGCGGATGGCCGTACCTAAGGAAATACTCCTCGATTAGTGTCCGAGCACAGACCTCCGAGGTGGCGTCGACCAAAGCAAAAAGCTCGACCCACCGAGTAGCTGTGTCCTCGAGTAATAAAATATACTTCTCCCCCTTCTCTCCAGGAGGGAGCGGGCCAAACAAGTCAATCGCCAAGACCTCTCCCCTTTGATTCAATACTGGGGTCTGTAAAAGGCCTGAAGGCTTCAAGTTCGACGACTTGTACCGCTGGCACCTCGCACAAGACTTAATAAAGTCTGCAACAAACCGTCTCATTCCGGGGAAGAAAAATCGCTGTGAAAGCTTATGTAAGGTCCTATCAATACCTTGATGCCCAGCAATAGGAGTATCGTGACATTCCCTCAAAACGTCCAGACGTAAACTCGCCGGAAGAACGAGCTGAGCTTCCTCAACGTCGACGTCAGGGTTGTAACGATATAGGACTCCTTGCTGCGTAAAGTAACCGCGCTCAGACCAGCGTTTTTCTTCAACTGCGTCATTACTTTCAAGACCAGTCATTATCTTTTCTAGTTCCGGGTCGTCTAACTGAGCAGGTCGCAAGTCGGCAGGACTTCTCGTGGGTAAGTCAACAACTACTGAACGAATACCACATTGATCTTTGCTACTTTCTTCACAAGTAGGACGACTTAGCGTGTCGGCCACAACATTGGCTTTACCCGGAGTGTATTCATACTGAATATTGAACTCTTGTAACTTCAATGCCCACCGAACTAATCTACCTGATGGCGACTTCAAGCTCAACAACCATTTGAGAGGTTGGTGATCACTACATACAATAACTTGTTGACCTTCCAAATAACCTCTGAACCGCTCAACGGACCAAACTACTGCGAGAGCTTCCCTCTCTGTAGTAGAATAATTACGCTCGGCGGGGTTTAAAAGGCGGCTCGCGTATTCGATCGGCCTTTCGTCTTTCCTCTCGCCTTGCAGCAACACTGCGCCAAGAGCGTAATTACTTCCATCCGTACGCAAGATAAACAGTTTACTGTACTTGGACGAGTATGGGCGCAGACGTTAAGCGCTTTTTCAGCTCCTGAAACGCCTGATTTTGCTCAGCGCCCCATACCCAAGCTTGATTTTTCTTCAAAAGACGAGTTAAAGGTTCAGCAACTTCTGAAAAGTTCAAAATGAACTTTCTGAACCACGAACACGTCTGAAGAAACGTTCTGAGGTGGCGTACCTACAGTACTTGGTGCTTTCATGTCCGCCACTGCGCGAACTTTGTCATGATCAGGTGAAACTCCATCCTGAGTAATGACATGACCCAAGTATTTCACTGCTTCGCGCGCGAAAACACACTTTTCGCGATTGGCGCGAAGATTGAACATACGCAGCCTTTCAAACACTGCACGTAGATCAGCGACATGCTGATCGAATCCTTCCGATATTACGTGCAGATCATCCTGATAGCACAACAGGGTCACATTCTGAAGTGAGGCGCCAGAGCGCAACCTGTCGATGAGCCGTTGGAATGTTGACGGAGCGTTTTTGAGCCCAAACGGCAACCTTTTGAAACGATACGTACCAAAAGGCGTCAAAAAGGCCGTTTTATCTCGATCGCATTCCCTGACCGAAACATTCCAAAACCCACTACGCATATCTAAAGTACTCATGATGCAATTTCGCTTAGTAGACTGCACCAGCTCGTCTATAAGCGGCATTGGGTACACATCGGTTTTAGTTATGGCGTTGACTTTTCTATAATCTACGCAAAACCGAACTTGACCGTTCTTTTTAGGCACTAACAATGCAGGCGATCCCCATGCCGATTCGCACTCCTCTATAATATCATCAGCCAACATCTTTTCGATTTCTGACCGCATGATCTCTTTTTTAGCAGGAGTAAGCCGATATGGAGGGACTGCAACTGGAGCGTGGTCACCAGTTTCAATGACATGCTCCGCAAAAGCAGTTGGTTCGCCCCGTAACTCAAACACATCCTTATTTTCAGAAAGGAACTGGGCAAGACCCTCACGCTGCTCGTTGCTAAGCTTTGAAGCTTCCTCGTCCCTAAGCAAACTACTGATAGGCACACTCTTAACCTGGTGTGCGGCTTTTTCAAATGGGAGATCGAACTGCTCAGCACTGTCAGCAAAGTGCCACTTAGAACTACTAAAATTAACACAGATACTAAAATTTATCAAGAATCTATACCTAAAAGTGATTCATTATTGTCCGCGTCCGGGAAAATTAAAAAACGAACGAGCCTGGTTCTACCTTCAACAGTAACATTCACTTCGGTAGTAAGTACATTCATTAACCTAAGTACACCATCTGCAAGTTTTACATTTTCCACACTAGAGGACATAGGATGACCTTTGGCCTTTAGGAGAGCGTATAGCGTATGACCGGCAACACAGCTTTTAGCTGCCGAATCTAGTAACGCGGTACCATTCTCACCTAAAATACTAATCTTTAGCACGGGCCTTGGAAAAGATCGAACGTCACGATTACCGTTAAAAGGTTTTTCACCACTGGTAATTCCGTACAATTGTTGACAATTATTATTCTGGGAACAAAAATGTTGAGAGCCCCTGACGGACTCGGAAAAAGGTTGACGACCACTTGCGCTCTCTGAAAAATGTTTAGAGTCGCTGGTATTGTTATCAAATGGTTTATAATCATCAGATCTAGAATTAGGCATAAAATCGCGAGCGCAAGATTTTGAACCGACGGAATTACCAGAATACGATTGACAACCATTGGACATTACCGACCGTGACGCACTATCATTAGACTGCAACGGTGATGCGAACTCCCCCTGGTCGCAAGAAGTACAAGCACATACCTTAGTTTTAGTACAGACACACGTTTTAGTACGAAAACAAACACAATTTTCCCTATTTATAGAACAATAACGATTGTCAACACAAAAACGATTCATAAAATTATTATTACGAGTCGTAGACGTAACACTAACATTGTTATCAACACAGGACGACTTATCTAAACAAAAATTATCGTTAAAACTATTGCATTGTAAGTTAGACTCTATACAACAAACTTTATGTAAATATTTACCGTAACTATAAGGAACACTAATAACAGAATAGTCGGTATCCATAGCTAAAATATTTACATTACGATCTGGAACATTAGTGTGAGGGTTAAACTTAATGACAGAATCAGATTTAGTGACAGAACCAAAATTAGTGACAGAACCCCCTGCGACTTTCAGGGCCGCGGGGTTACCTAGAACTTTGCGCGACGATACGCGTCGCTCGACCCTGGAAGGCGCAGGCGCGCCCGCATCACCGGCTACCATCGCGCTACCTCGCGGCGGCGGCGGCGGGGTAGGCGTTTGTAGTGGTGGCGACGCGTTGACCTTGAGGCGTATGTCGTCATCTACGCGAGGCGTACGGTGCGACTGGGAGCAATCGGTGGGTGCACGAGACTCACGTGCAGATGCAATAGAACAGAACGCCGAATGTCCACTGTTCTTACCATCATAGGTATTACACTTCGGGCACTTCGACTTTATGATATTCGCGGCACCACAACCGTAACACTTAATGTCCTTTATAAGCTCACTTTTTGAGGTATTTTCGGCACTACTTTTCACTAATTTCTCGCACGTTTCCTTAGTGTGACCGCTGCGTTTGCAGTAAACACAGAACGACTTTGTATTCCCTGCCTTTCTTGTCGTTGAGTCGCCCGTGCGACTAGCGGCGACGATGGCAGCGGACGATCGGGAAGCACGACTCGACGTATCGGTTCGAACGTGCGCAGGCTCGGCGGCGGCGCGTGATCCATCTTCGATATGAGACGACGGCTTATGACCCTGACGACCGTTTTGTGACTCTTTTAACGAGACTTCAACAACTCGTCGAATGTCGAAACCATAGCTCTGTCGATACGCTTCCTGATGCGACGATCTAACAGTCCACATGTCATATCTAACTCGACGCGTTCACACAAGTCTTCTTGTGGAAGTTTTGCAAACAAGGCACGAACTTTTGGTATAAACAAATCTGTATTTTCGGTGCCTTGTACGAGGGAGAATAACTCGACGTAAATACGAAACGGCGGGCTGCGTTCGCCATACGCACTCCGCAGTCTAGTTATAGCTTCATCCCATGTCTTCGTTGAGCCCTTGATACCCTGCCACCATGTTCCCGCCGATGAAGTGAGCAGCATCGACATACCTAAAAGAGCATTCTCGTCGCTTATGTTTAGGCATGACTTGTAAACCTCTATGGCATCTATAAAGTTTTCCACGGATTCTTCTGGATTGCCGCTAAACTTAGATGAACATTTCGAGAAGTTGCCTGTGGACTTCATGATAGCCGCGGTGGCGTTGGCGGTGGCGGCAGATGTACTTGCATCTACCGACGGCGTAATGGCGTCGACGAACGAACTTCGCGTAAGAGTTGCTGACAAAATTCTGCTTGCGATTGTTGAATCGATGTTAACAGCTTGGCAAGGACCTCTTGCGGCATCGTTATGTTGCTTGGCTGTTCTGGTTCTGATTCCTCGTGAACCAAGTCGTCGGCGTCGGCGGGCAGCGACTTGCGTCTTCGCGGCATTTTGCAAAACCGCTGAGTACCTACTTTTCGTAAAAAGCGACAATACACGGCTCGTGGTTGTATACCAACCAGCAATAATCCACACGTAGACACAAAACACAGGCAAAGTCACTGTCTATACACAGTTTTTATGCACTTGTCGGTCGTTTTTCACCGTATCACCGAAGTTTTTGACTTGAACGAACTTGCAACGAACGAAAAGTTTGATCCGCACAACAAAAACTCCGACCCCTTGTTTTAATACACAAAACACACGTTGGGCGCCAAGATATAGTCGGGGTGGGTCAGTTCTCAATTAAAAGGGCTTTGTTATCGGCATAAACTTTAATAAAACTCCAAGATCTGTACATCAACCATACAATCTTAAAAACCTTCTCCATCTCTCTAACAATTCTACCAACCTAAAAACTATAAAAACTACTAAGCCAATCAGCGGCCGAGTAGCAGCGCGACGACAAATCCCTGATTCGTCGGCGCTAGGCGCGAAGCAAACATGCTAGCGCGTTGGCGAATATCGTTCGGGCGCTTTACCTCTATTGGCCCTCTTACGTCCAGGAAAATGGGAGCGTTCGGAAACGTCTTCCGCTATAACGATTAATTTACAATAAGCATTCAAATTAGAAACCAAAATTTAGGCTAATCTAAGAATTTGAACTATCTAGTTCCAAGATTACCGAGACCAAGTACAACGATTCCACACTACGTTAATTAAACGAACCCTCAGGTATCTCATTCACGGTCAGCAATCACGGGCACGGGTATAACATAGCTCCCACACATTTGTCACATATGCACTTCCCGGAGGAATGCCGAGTCGTCCTTGACTCTACGGTCTTGGCTTCAAGGCTAGACCCGACCATACTACCCAGAGCTACCGCGTACCACGTATCCACGATATTTTGGAACGGTCTCCGACCCAATAAATCCGACAACCTGAGCACACAAACTAAAGTGATGGCAACTCAGCATCTATTTCGTCTACAATCTCAATTGGTACTTGGCCCTCGGGCATCTCCAAAACACGGTCATGGAGCGTATTTGTAAGTCTAAAGATTTTAAAACATTCAGATCGCCGTCAAATACTTCAAGTATTTAAAATGACCCTCTATACTTCAAATCAAGCTTAGTTTGATTACGCTCGTCGTTCTCAAGCACGAATTTACCGACAGAGAACATATACACGCTTGCCTTTGTACTATCATAACGACTTTTATCATAACACTTCATTTGTTTACATTATAAATAAGTCTGTCCAGATCCAATCTAGACTTAAAATAGCCAGCCAAGAAAAGTGCCAGTACCCTTTAACCAGAATAAACAAAACTTAAACCATGACAAGCTATCTCAGTAGCAACGTCTCATAATCAATCAATCCAGCAATCTTGGTTAGTCTTACAGCCATCCCTGTGGCGTCTGATAGTCATCACTGTGACCATCACGACAGTCATCCCTGTGACCATCTCACAACCATAGTCATCCCAGAGACCAGGTCTCGTAACCATCTCTGTGGCTACAACAGCAGTCATCCCAGTGACCACCAACAACACAACCATAGTCATCCCAGTGACCAGGTCTCGTAACCATCCTGTGGCTACAACAGCAGTCATCCCAGTGACCACCAACAACACAACCATAGTCATCCCAGTGACCAGGTCTCGTAACCATCCCTGTGGCTACAACAGCAGTCATCCCAGTGACCACCAACATAACAACCATAGTCATCCCAGTGACCAGGTCTCGTAACCATCCCTGTGGCTACAACAGCAGTCATCCCAGTGACCACCAACAACACAACCATAGTCATCCCAGTGACCAGGTCTCGTAACCATCCCTGTGGCTACAACAGCAGTCATCCCAGTGACCACCAACAACACAACCATAGTCATCCCAGTGACCAGGTCTCGTAACCATCCCTGTGGCTACAACAGCAGTCATCCCAGTGACCACCAACAACACAACCATAGTCATCCCAGTGACCAGGTCTCGTAACCATCCCTGTGGCTACAACAGTCTAGTCATCCCGGTGACTACGACTCAGCGACCTCACCATTACTAGATTGATTCGAACCAGTTCGCAACATTATTACATTCAGTTACGTCAAGGATACTTGACTTTCTGGCATTCCTCTCACTCTATCGTGAAGGAACGGTTAGTACATTTCAAATTTAAAGCCTGTCAACACATAGCAGTCACCATTAGAACCTCAATTACCTGAATTCCTATAGGAATCTTTCAAGATTGGATCTAATTTCGTTTAATCTCGCTCTTTGCTCTTATCAAACAATTTCACCAACTGAAAATTAACAGATATGTCTCAGTACCTTTTATTTATCTATTCTTTTGATATCATTAATCCTAAAACGACTTTAGTTTCCACGTCATAGTCATCAAGAACCTAAGCCTTGCAACTTTGTCTATCAACATTTCAAGTGGTGAGCACATCACACACAAAGCAGGCTTAATCTCACCTAACAGTATTATTTTTTTTACCAGAATTTCTCAGAATTAACATTTGCTACCGTAGATAAGCATTATAGGCTTCAGTATGATCAATACACATACTTGATCTAACGGCTTCCGCTTATTTGGTCGTTATTTCCGCTGTCATACCTCGTAACCTAAGAACTCTATAAACACTTTTAGAACAAGGGCAATTTATTTGATTAATAACTAGTAAGTAGGTACATCTAGCGCAATGTTTAGGTTTAAGCCTTGCTCTATCGTTGCCGACAGTATCGCTGCGTCTTTGACGTAAACAATGACGTTGTCAACTTGTCAAGTACGACTCTGCACAAACCGCTAACTATCGCTGTCTGAATTTGGTGATCGCATTACACAGTCCCGAATGTTATATTTTGGTACTCGTGTTGCTTATTCGATGTTATAAAAGCTATGCGCAAACGCCTCTACATTACAAAGACTAAAAGCCGCTATAACAAACAATCAAGCTTCGTAAAACTTTGTTAATATTAGGCATCGAGTTCTCATGGTTCAGCTATTCACAATCTTAATAAACAAAGAACATTGGTTATTTTCATGACCCAATCATGATATCCATAATTACATAAATTACCTAACTTTAGTCATACTATCACAGTAATTCAGTTCTATGGATTTTACATGTCTTTCTCCGTCATCAGTTAAGGAAACAACGTCATAATAAAGCTTTTTGTGAAAGTACTTAACTACACTGTCCTTAATTAATAACCATCTAGCACCTGAGTCTGCGAAATTGATAAGACTCACCACGACGTAGAAGATGTAAAGCTAATCCACAAACATCTCAGCCTGATGCAGGGATTGCACGCCGAAACTCAACTCGTCACCATGGACATCCATCCTGGAGGTGCATCGGCTCGCCAAATACTCCACACTTGAAGCAACTCATGGGGCGGTATTGTTTGCTTGTTGCGAAGCTGTATTTTATCAATGGTGTGGAATTCTTCAGCCTGTATGTAGTACTTGTCTTTAAGTCAGCACTCAGATTGTCGATTTCTAATCATTATTCTTCATCCGAAGCACTTTAATTTCATTGTTAACTTGCAATCTAGCACTGACGTCGCGTTTACACTGAGAAGCCTTTCGGTTTAGAATTTGGAAAAGCTCGTGAATTAAATTAGAACACAACATCACGATCGCAAAACCCAAAGGGGCAGGCAGAAGTGCATAGCACATCCACACTTCGCTAAAACTAAGTAAGTCTCTGCAACCGTGAATTTAGTATCAAAATACGCGCATTACTACTGTAATAACCGAGTGATTCTTACAGTAAAGAGATTCTTAATTTCGGTCCAGGTTTGTTCTGATTACATTTATCGGGTCCGTATTTAAAACACAAAAATGTCTTACAATTTGGATAAGTCAACCATATTGAGCCGCGAAAACATAAAAGTGAATCATTCTATGTGAGTACCTGAAGTTTTTGGCTCTCACCGTCCGATCCGCCCCTAAGACGACCCACTGACCCGACATCGATCAATTCGATAAAACCAAGTTACAGTACAATCGCAATAAAACATCATCAAAACAACAAAGTCAAGTAGCATGACTTCAAAATGCAAAACAACACTTCTCAAACCCATGAAACAAATGTTTCACCAGAGAAACTCATTCATGGGTAGCTTATAAAATGGTAACGACTCACCGGATAAAACACCTTTCCTCGTTCTCACTCACTGTTTCACATCTTGGTCAGACAGAGTATCGGGCAAGGACCCTCATCATAATTTTGCAACGTGCACGTCTGTCTGAAGGGAATCGAACCCAAGTACGATGAGCTAATGGCTCGGGCCAGTTATCTGTTGCGCGAATAGGTATCAACGCAACCATGTTGCAGCTCTGTTTTTCGAACAGTCTACGCTATTGTCTATTCGCACTGTTTTCACTATCAAGAGATTTCTCAGTCCGCTCGTATCCCACTTCTTATGTCGAATCCAGGTACATGGATTGTAAACAGACATTGTGACATACATTGTGTCAGATATACAGTCGTGGGCGCAGAATTGGGATACGGGTAAACGAGAGAAATAGCTCCTCTAACTTCTACACAGTTTATTATTACAGTGTTAATTACTAACACTACTCTACTAATTAATACTCAGAACTTGAAAGGAAAAGGAAACACTGAGCAGTTCCTAGGCCAGGGCCAGTATGTGTCCGATGTGTCGCGACCACGTCTAAACGATCACTGTCGCTCCATGGTTCGTAACTCCGTATCGGACACCATACTCAATCCTAGACTCCGCACAACGCTAAACAAAGGCGCCTGTGTCTCGTGCATACTCATGAAAGATCCGACATATATATCACGGCATTAGCCGTGATATATATATTATGAAAACATTATGTACGTTCGAACAAATCTACATCTTTTTAGTAAAATAAGTGACAGGCATAATTTTAACACTAGAAATAGGGAAAAATTAGATCAACCGCGTTTCAGATTGTCTAAAGTAAAAACTTCTTTTATGGGTTACTGTAGAATGTTATAATAAAACACCACTTTCTTCAATTAAATGAGAAGAAATTTAAAACATGCATTAAACGCACACTATGTAGACAAGCATATTACAAATTGGATGATGATATCGTAGACAAAAATGCTTGGCTTAATGCTAGTCCTGCTCCACAGGCACTTGGGCTCACTAGTGAACGAAACCAGCCTCAGCGGTCACCACTCTCAAAGGGATACTATTCTAGCTGGGAAGACTGATGAATACAAACTCAAACTGTTCACTCATTTAGTTTTAATTGGGTTTACAACAAAACAACTATGTTACTTAAACTCATTATTACATTTCTTTGGAACCGATTCTAATCGAATCTCGCAATCGATGGCCCAGGAGCGAATGCCGTCTCCGCACCCGCTCCTAGCCAACGAACCCCCAAAATCCCCGCGCCAAATCCTGCTCTCCAATTGGCCCACGACATCAGGCGATACTAGTGTCGATGTCGTAATCCAATAGTAGAGCGACCTATTTTCCCGCCATGCACCAATCAATATTAAATCAAGGGTTGACATTCCCAAACAATAGTAATTAATCGTTTACACAAAATTGCTTTGATAATATTTAAAACATTATATTTACAAAAATCCTAACAAAATTAACTAATTTTAACAATTATCTTTAAAAACATAAGTTTCTATTTATTAACAAAGAACAAAACCTAACAATCGTCCGTCCTGACATCGTGTGCGGCCCTGCACACGACTCCAGGTGGAAACCTAACAATCGGATTTTGACCAGTTGCTTGAACTTATTACAATAATATTTAATAACTACTGCTACTTATTAATTTCTTTTAATGAACTAACAACAATCAAACAAAATAGTGAAGACAAAATAGCATTACATACAACTGTAGAAAATATAAGTTTTTTTTTTGTAAACAACACATAAAAGGTTTAAATAACGATATCCATCAGCAATTACACTGGTATTCAGCTGCATTCTGCTAGACCGGAATCCAACCCCAACCTCGTTGGGAAAAGGCTAGGCAGATGATGATCCATCAGCAATCGATTTGCCGGATCGACACAAGGTGAACCCAAATGATCGATTCATTGGGTCACGAAACATCTCAAGAGTAAGTTCACGACCGATCGATTTTGTCGTGAAACAAACTAGATCCCTGAACGATCGATTAATCAGGGTGCCCTAATATCCTGAACGATCGATTAATCAGGATGCCTAGCGGCGCCCGCACGAGCCGATCGATTTATACTCGTGATGGCAGCCGATAGGACTTGCTCGTGCACTTTTTGCATCGAGCCACTGCTTGTGCACTTTTTGCATCAAGCCACTAATCAGGATGCCTAGCGACGCCCGCACGAGCCGATCGATTAATGCTCGTGATGGCAGCCGATAGAACTTGCTGTTGCACTTTTTGCATCAAGCCACGAACCGATCGATTCTCGCGTACTTGATCTGTAACAACGAATAATATTCTGTACATAATATTGTCTTAATTTCAACATAACTCAATAAGTATGGTGCTCATATTCTAATCCAAATTATTGCCAATATTATTGTCGTCACTATCGCAGCTATCATCAACATCATCCTCGTCGATCTCTAGAGCGATCACATGGCTTCATGCGGTCCGCAGCGACAGTTGTTGGGCGTCTGCTTCCTGTATCGACTACAACTGACTGACTGTATCGGTGCTACAACATAGTGGTCCATACCTAGAACCTTGCTAACACGGTATGGTCCTACGAAAGAAGGCATAAGTTTGCTCTGTCCGTTGTTACTAAAACAAGTCTTTGTTATTTTTACGAGCTCACCTTCACTGTAGGTGCGCCCGTGTTTTCTTTTCTGTCATACCTATCCTTCTGTTTTGCCTGCTCTCTATCTATTCTAGCCTTAACTTCGTCGCGTATACCCGATAAATCATCCTTATTGCGAGTGACTACTGTGACAACATTAAGCATGGGATTAATTTCACTGCTCATACAGGTTCCGAACATTACCTCTGAAGGCGTCCTTCCCGTGGTTTTTTTTTAACGGTATTATTGAGCCCCCATTGAATTTTACCCAAATGGCTGTCCCAGCTCTTTTCTTCATGTCTAGTGCTTAACGCCTTCAGGGAATCGATAATGGTGCAGTTGTAACGCTCGACCTGCCCGTTTGACCTGGGGCTAGCTACCGCGTTTAAAACGTGTTTTATACCTTTGTCTAAGCAAAATCGCTTGAATGTATGTGAGGTAAAACAGCTCGATCACCACGATCGCTTATGAGACGGTCAGGGTTTCTAAATGTACTAAAGATATCTTCTAAAGCCCTAATTACATTTTGCGTGTTGGTGTTTCTAACGGGTCTTATGATACAGTATTTGGTGAAACCGTCCACAACCACTAACAGGTGAGTAAAACCCCTATTTGACTTCACAAAGGGCCCAATGTGGCCCACGTGAAGCGTGTGGAATGGAATCTCTACCTTTGTGATGGGGTGCAGTAACGCTTCGCGAGTGCTTGTATTGTTTTTTTTTTGCATAAGCACACTCAATGCTAGCGGTCAAGAAGTATGTGGGACTTCTTGACGAACCTGGATATTTTGGGGAACCAATAATTATTTTTAATCCTCTCCAAAGTCTCCTCAATGCCGAAATGTCCAATGTCGTCGTGATTGAGCTTACATATTTGCCACCTTGCCCCTTTTGGTACTACCCATCTGACCTTTTCCTCATCACCATATAAATAGTGAAATAACCTATTGTCTCTAATGACATAATTCTGTTTAATGTATCGTAGGCCTTTTTCATCTAGATTACTATTCAAAATATCTACTATCCTACGCAGCTCAGAGTCGCCTAATTGAAGTGTGTTAAGCCAATCTTCGCTACTAATGGTCATTATCGTCGGAAACTGATCCTCAAGAGATTCCGACGGTCCGACAGGATTTCGTGACAATGCGTCAACATGACTCATTTTAACTCCGGCCCTATATTCAACAGTACAGTTGAATTCCTGTAGTGTCAGCCACCATCGTGCTATCCTTGGGATTAAGTCCCGCTTTGAGAATGTAGAACGCAATGCGCTGCAATCGGTGATAACCTTGAATTCTTTCCCTAATAGATAAACTCTAAACTTACGAAGGGAGCAAACTACTGCTAGGGTTTCCAACTCATAAGAGTGGAAGTTCTTCTCCTCGGGAGAAGTCTGCCGACTATAATACGCTACAGGGTGGAAATTCTCACAGTCTCGCTTTCGCTGAAGAAGAATCCCACCGATTCCTAGCCTACTTGCATCTGTGTGTAATTCTAATTCAGCAGCGGGGTCATATATATCTAAAACCGGTCTATTAGCCAAACTCGCTTTAAGCTTCTCGAACGCCCGCTCCTGATCGTCACTCCACTCCCAGGCTGTGTCCTTTATAAATAGCTTGCTAAGAGGCGACGATATCTGTGCAAAGTTTTCTATAAACTTGCGAAAGTAGCTGGCCAGGCCAAAAAATTGCCGGACGTTGTGCACATTTTCGGGTCGAGGAAAGTTGACCACGCTACATGCGCTTTTCACCGGGTCTGATACCGCTGGCGCTAATCTCGTAGCCTAAATAGTCGACATTATCACGTAAGAACTCACATTTTGACAAGTTAAAAGTAAGATTCGCCTTTTCTAACATCTGCAGGACTTCCTCAAGTCGCTCTAAGCACTGTGTAGCGTCCTTTCCAAATATAAAAACGTCGTCGATATACACTGTTGCCTTACTAAATCGAGCTGAACCTAGTATTGTGTTAATCATGCGTTGAAACACGGCAGGTACATTGGCTAGGCCAAACCGCATACGATTGTACTCGTACTGGCTGTCCGGTGTAACAAAGGAGGTCAAATGCTTGCTTCGTTCTGAGATCGATCCTGATAATAGCCAGACGCAAGATCGAGAATTACGAAACACGATTGCCCGGAGAGACGTGCTATTTCGTCCTCGATGATAGGCATTGGATACCTTTCTTTGACAGTCACTGAATTCAGCATACGAAAATCTACACACAATCTTGCGGAACCATCCTTTTTACGTACGAGTAGAATAGGGCTAGCATACTCGGAAACAGATTCTCGTGTCACGCCAGCATCTAACATATCTGCAACTATAGAACGCACCTTTTTCCTCTCGTGATGCGAGAACCTGTACGGGCGATAAACAACTGGACGCTGACTGTTAAGTTCTATGCTCATCTCTGACGCTGATACATCCTAAGTCCTTCAAGCACGAGGCGAAACAGTGCTGATATTTCTCAAGTATTTTTATGAGAGTGTAGTGTGCAGCACGCCTAACCCTATATAACTGTAACTGCACATATACTAATGTTCATTATTATATCGGTATTAGAACCAAACAGTTCTCTTTATTTAATAATCACGGTCACCCTATTACAAGAGTTCGTCTTACATTTTCAGATACATCTTCACCTACACGCACCTGACTTTCATCGAATCGCTGCCCAACTTTTGACTCAATTGACGGTTCATTTACAACTCGATTCACAACGTCGACTCTCTCAGCACGACAAAAGATTAGTTTAGACGAAATTCTGCAAAAACCAAAACAGGGTAAAACCAATACGTTAATGCGTCCATTGATCGAACGATGAAGTCCTCCAACTATGAAATACTGATCGTTAGGCTTTCCTGCTACGCTATTTTTCATCGAACGCAAGTTGAGTCTCCACTCTAACTGATGCAGGGCCATAGATGTCAATTGTACTAGATGTCGAAAACCTCAACAAGGTATCACTGTCATCAGCAAGTTCAGAACAAGGCAATTCATTCCCAATATTATAGAATTGCAATTTGTTTCTATCTTTATATACCGATATGTGAGATTGCTCCGTAAACGTTTGTCCTATAAGCACAGGGACCTCTAATAAATGGTCGGTCACGACTTCGCAAGTAACTCTAGCCTCTACCTCATCGACACTCATGTCAACCCCGCTATTACCAAATCCTTTCATTAGTGTGGGGACATTATCGTGAGATACACCTAATCTCCTGGCAGCGGATTCCCTAATCAGGGTAACGTCGCTCCCGAAATCTATAAAAGCTGTAAGTACATAACTACTGACTTTTATTTTTAGAGCCAGGGTTTTTATCTATGGGTGCGTCTTCATTGTTTATAAAATCAATTCTCATAGTTTTCTGCGCTGCACCACTAGTGCTTGTTACTTTGTCATCTGACTTATTATAACACTTTTCCGCAGTGTGGCCGACCTTATTACAACGCGTGCACTCCACCAACGGCTTAGTGCAGTGCAAGAAACCATGTCCCTTTTCCTTAGAATTATAACAGGTGACGTGACTCGGTATGGCACTAGGTCTAGCGCTCGCTGTATTGGAAACGTGAGAATTATCAAAGTCCCTATTACTGAGTAAATACTGTAACAGTTGATCGGGATGGGTACAACGCAGTGCTAAAGCTCCTGATTTAAGTGTCTTATCTGTAATGCCATGTATAATGCATTCTACTGCGCGGGTACCTACTATATCACATTGATTCACTAGGCTTAGTTTTTCATAGTATGGATTATGATGACCTCTATGGATTCGTTATATTTGCTTTTTCTTTTAATCATATCTTCCAAGGTCTGGCCGTAGTTCTGTTCGCAAGGAAAAGCGTTCAATAGCTTCTCTTGCCAAGTAAATAGAATAGTATTTAAACTTTCGCACCACGTCTTGGCCAGACCTTGCAACTTTTGCATAGCGAAATGAGTGGTGGATCTTTCATCCCAACCGTATACCGAAGCGCACTCATTCACCTTTCTTAACCACACGTCCATTCGCTGGTTTTTGGACGAGGGATCAAAGTTTGGCAATATATTTTTATAATCGATTCGCTGTAGTGGTGCGCTTTGGTTTACATGTGGTAATGCGAGACCATCTCTCAAGTTACTAATGATGTCAAAAAAAATCTCCTTTTGAAAAAGAATGGCTACGTGACCTTCCAATCCGTCCTGCACGGTCGTGCTGCCGTAGTCCACGCTCCGCGCGTTGCTCTGCGCGTAGCTCGGCGTCCTGGCGCCGCGCTGACGCGGAGATGCTGCGGAGACGGCTGTCCGCTCGCGGCTCGTCGCTGCGACGCGACGCGTGGTGTAGGTTTTCGGCGACGCGCAAACGGTCGCGCTCCCGCCGTACTTCATTCTCAAGCCTTCGAAGCTGGTCACGGCCCAACTCGATGTCCGGCTCGGGACTTCGACTTCGCAGCCGACTTCGGCTCCGCGTGGCAGAGTGGGGCTCCCTGTGACCCGGAGTCACGAGCCACCGTTGACCCAGTTGATTGCCTGAAATCTCGCGATAAAGGAATTTGAGAACTGGATATCGAAGTTGTAACCTATTGAAAAGTTTGTGATTGCAGACAGATACAAACTAAGCAATCGTTTAACCTTTCTTTAAATACCACTGGACAATAGCAAAGGGTACAGATATATCGTTTTAGTTGAGCATTATGCATTTTTTCAGTGGGATTAAGATTGGTATTTCTTATACAAACAATGAAATCTAATTCATCCTGTTCTAAAAATAAAACTGGCACCTTTGTTCCAAGTAAGAACACTTAAGTCCCAAAAGCGATAAATGCGGTATGCAGCGTCAAGTGGTTCGCTCGCATCGGTTCAACTTATCGTCGGAGGTGTCGGGTGACGCTCTGCTTGGTAAGCGCCGTCTCAATCCAATAATGCTAAACTTTAAAAGATCTACATCGAAAAACTACAGAACAACTTTATATTTTTGATTAAATTACATTTGTTTTAAAGGGGTTCCCTGACATCCAACTCAACCATTTTATTCCAAGCTTGCGATTTGGCTACTGACCGGAATTCGAACCCGGACCACAATATGTCAATTCAATTGTTTATTAGCCGGCCCGTTACTTCTTCCACAGTAGTAACACGGAATAGTGTAAACGGGTATTCACTCGCTAAATTACGCCACGCTAATAATATATCGGTTGACAGACCCACAAAAACTAATAACATTAATTATAAACCAAATGTGATTATAAGACTTCAACATAATAACGTTTAGCAGTAAAAAAATCTATACAAAATCTAAAAACAAAAGCGTGTTAGGTACTACGTAATTAACGCAATATCCTAAAACTAGTCTTAGGTCTCAAGTTAATTCTGAGGCGAGATCCGTGATATTATAATCACATCAAATAAAGTAGAGATACAATTTGGGCGTGTACTTACGTTTTGGGTGCTTTTCACTTCTGAAGTATAAACGAAACCAGCCTCAGCGGTCACCACTCTCAAAGGGATACTATTCTAGCTGGGAAGACTGATGAATACAAACTCAAACTGTTCACTCATTTAGTTTTAATTGGGTTTACAACAAAACAACTATGTTACTTAAACTCATTATTACATTTCTTTGGAAATGATTCTAATCGAATCTCGCAATCGATGGCCCAGGAGCGAATGCCGTCTCCGCACCCGCTCCTAGCCAACGAACCCCCAAAATCCCCGCGCCAAATCCTGCTCTCCAATTGGCCCACGACATCAGGCGATACTAGTGTCGATGTCGTAATCCAATAGTAGAGCGACCTATTTTCCCGCCATGCACCAATCAATATTAAATCAAGGGTTGACATTCCCAAACAATAGTAATTAATCGTTTACACAAAATTGCTTTGATAATATTTAAAACATTATATTTACAAAAATCCTAACAAAATTAACTAATTTTAACAATTATCTTTAAAAACATAAGTTTCTATTTATTAACAAAGAACAAAACCTAACACTAGTTAAAATAATAATTTCAATATTTGGAAGAGGTGCTTCCCTTTTTCTTTTTTAGTGTTTCTGACATTACGAACATAACTTTTTTATTTTATTCAATTAACTTTTATTTGTTCAATACGTCAATATTAAATTTCTCTTCCTATTTGGCAGTAAATTCTATTAACCTAAATTGCAAACTATAGTTTTGTATAATTTAGAAGCATTTTTTAAAATTTTATAAATGTAAGAACCATGTTTCCGTTTATTATGATTTTTTGTTGTTGACTTGAAAGAGCATGGCAGTTGAGAACGTGTCATGCGCACTTAAATGTCTCACTGAAGGTGGCGCATGTGTTAGATCATTCGGTTCCCTACAAACTGGTTGAGCTGGATGGTGCTGATCCACGCGTCATGTTCGTGAACGGGCGCCGTCGCTTAGGCTTGAGACTGGTCATCTCTTAACTGCCAATGCTTATTTTTAATCTTATATTTTGTATTGTTTCTTCATTTGTGTCTTGTTTTACATTGTTCTCATATATAGAAGCAACAAGAATAATGTACCTAGGATTTTGTAATATCTTGATTTAAAAGAGTGTCCATGGAGTTTCTTGCCCGTTCTTCTCCATAGAGATCTACGTTTTGGAATGGGCAACTAGCTTCAACTTTCGGACTAACTGACAGACTATTTAATTTTGACTGTTCAAAAGTGCCTGTACAAGGTTTAATTGAAATAAATGCTACGGCCTTATTACAAAACAAGATTTATCTTTAGACCCAGGTTTAAACCATTCAGCCATTTTTAAATTTCGAACTATAATCCGACGAAGCTAAAGTTCTTATTACAAAAACTGACGTTAAACCCGAGTCTAAGTTGTCAAATTTCAAATTCAAATTCAAAGCATTTATTTCAATTAGACCTTGTACAGGCACTTTTGAATTAAGAAATTTACGTTTGTCGGAATAAAGTTCAAAATAGAGTAACTGGCTCGAAGGTTTAGGCTAGGTCTAAAATTAGATCTCGTTTTGTAATAAGACGGAGTTTGATAACACAAATAAATTGTCGCTAATTAGTCGAAATTTGTCGCCAAATATCAGAATTTCCAAACTTAAGTGGCAGTGGACAGGCGCATTGCTCGCAGAACAGACGGCGGATGAGGCTGACAGTTTCTGGAGTGGCGACCGCGCGTAGCGCCCACAAGGTTTGGTAGGCCTCCCACAAGGTGTCCCGACGACCTGGTGATAGCCTCGGGAATTCTCTGGATGCGGGAAGAACAAACCGGTTGCCTATGTCCAGCAGTCTTTTGGCTAAAATGATGTTATACCTACGATTATTGTTGTGATGCTGTGAATTGAATGACACATGGTTGTGTATCAGGCGTGACGCGAATCCACCATTTAAGAAAATTACTAGCTTTTGCCCGCGGCTTCGTTCACGTTAATTTAGAATTTGACAATCAATTCGGGTTGTACTCTGCGACACGTGGCGCTATCTATTATCATAATAACTGTATTGTTATTTTATTTTCCTCGGGAGCAGCGCTTTTTTACGGGATGAAAGGTACCCTATGACCGTTTCTGTACACCTGACAACGTAGGTAGGTATATGCAAAATTTCAGGATGATCGGTTCAGTGGTTTAGGCGTGAATAGGTAACAAACAAACTTACTTTCGCATTTATAATATTGGTTACTTTGGGATTTATAGCGATTAGTGATTTTTATAGTAGGTTAGGTAAGTACCTACCTAACTTGGAACAGTAGTGTTTAATCCTTATACGAAATTGTATCGGTTGCCACTATAATAATAAAAAACCGGCCAAGTGCGTTTCGGACCAAGCACAGTGACTGATAAGTTAAAAAACGTTAAGAAGTAACTTTTATACATGGAATTATAATGTAGGTAGGTACCTACTACACGGCCGCCATTTTTAGGTACAATTCTTAATTATAGAAGTCGGAAAGTGAAAAAGAGTTAAAGTGATGGATGACACCCACACTCATGAAGATCAAAACTCACACTCGAAATTTGTGGACGATTATGTTTAGGTACCTTGGACAAATTGTCCAGTTCGGTAGGTCCAACTTCTAAAAACAGGTCCGTCGAATCCGAGTCGGCTGGGCAGTGTTCGGGAAGCTACATTCGGCAATAAAACATTATTTGCTGCGAACTCATCTACATTAACAGTGTTGAGATTTTATTTTTCTTCTACTATGTATAGTTTTCGAAATTCGATACCATCTTCGCAGCTTCTGTTGCATGGTAAGATCCTAAGCCCTGACATTCATAAATCTACTGATAATTTTCTCTAAGGAACTTGTCATTCCTATCAATTGGGAATTACTTTTAGGCAGATTCTCTTGCATGTTTGACACGTACAGATCAGATAAATGCGCTTTATTCGAGTCGTCTTTAATATTTGTTAAACTTTTCTGATTCAGGAGTTATAGAAATAGTGGGTAGACTACTAGCATCAAATAATTTTCTTTCACTTTCTACCTCAGACCAACAAAAAAAGATAGACAGCGCGCCGCAAACATCAAAAGTGAAGCCATAAAACCGTGCTCCTGCAAGTAAACATACACGCTCACGCACACACCTACACTAAAACCATGCTCATTGCTCTTAGTTTGTCACAAGTCGTCGTCAAGATAACATAAATTTAAAAAATATAATTATGCCTTCCTGTGTAGTGAAAAGTTGCAAAAACAACAGCAAATCACACAAAAAGTCTCACGAAATCACTTTTCACTAGTAAGTACTTGAAATAACATCGTTTCTTTATTATTTATCTATGAATTTTAGGTTACTTGGAACAAAAAACCTCAACGAACGAAAGCAGTGACATAAAGTGCGGGGGTTGCCATAATACGATTTAAAATTTCCCCATTCGATTAATCTATACATTGTGATTTCTAACTTCGAGTTATATTCCCATTTTCTTTTTTAGGTTTTCAATTAATAATGAAATTAAAAATAAATGGATAGTAGCTATAAGAAATAGTCGGAATGATCCAGAATTTTTTTCGTTACCATTTATCTTTGTATTACTTTTTCTAGAGTCAGTGATTTTGTTATGGTGATCTTTTTGTATTTAATAAAGTTGATTGAAAATATGAGTTGTTTTTTTTTAAATAGAAGTCCTAAAATCTAAACAACTGAGGTACTATACCATACTCAACAATACTCGTAAAATATTATACTAGTTCCTACCCACACAAATATCCCCAAATTATAGGGAAAAAATTTAACAAATGGCAACCCTGCAATACACACATAGATAAAAAGATGGCTTCACTTTTAATGTTCGCGGCGCGCCGTCTATCTTTTTTTGTTGGTCTGAGCTTTCTACTTGAATACAACGAACTACACTACTCAACAAAGTCTAGGGAACAAGGGGTATTCATAGTAGACATTTGCCTCAATTGATGCCATGCCCAAATTATTATGTTACTTTCTAACAATGGCACGCGTGCCATTGGTTCGCCATCCGTGAGCTAGAGTATATAGTTAACATAGTAACATTGTTATCAAAGCCACATTGCGCGTGGTAAAACGTTTTACTTCATGAGTAGTGAAAAAAAGTAATTTAAAAAATAAAAAAACCCGACTGCGAAACTGAAAAGCTACAAACAAGCCCATTTTAAATTAAATAAAAGTTGGAAGCAGGCGGGACCCATTTGAATTTGAAAATATAATAAAAATGGTATGGGTCCCGCCTGCTTCCAACTTTTATTTAATTTAAAATGGGCTTGTTTGTAGCTTTTCAGTTTCGCAGTCGAGTTTTTTTATTTTTTAAATTACTTTTTTTTATTTCCAGCTTTTTAGTTTACAAACGTGAAAGATTTCGCAAACGATTTAGTTCTTGTTACGCGTTTTTTTACGATTTGTCACTTCGAATTACTTTTAACCATATAAGTTATATATATTTTTGTAATCACCTTTTAAAACCCTTTATTTTGATACCCCACTCGATAGGTTTCGAGAAAAAAAATTTTTTTTTTGAAGACATTTTGCGCCAAAAATCGGCCATTTTAATTTTTTTTCAATTTTAATATACCCAGTATCACTCTCACAATTAAGACGAATCTAACGGCACCTCTCAAGCTGAAATCGATAAAGCAGTTTAGGCTACAGAGCGTGCCAAAGAAATATACATACATACATACATACATACATACATACATACATACATACATACATACATACACTCGAAAAACATAACCCTCCTTCTGACGCAGTCGGGTAAAAAGGGTCGTGTCGTCTGTGAAAGCAACATAACATGTATTAGTAGAACACGCATGTATTCCTAGGGTTAAAAATTGTACCTTTATTATTCCCACATTTCGCCAGTTAAAGTCGTATGTAATAAGGGCGACCCTATTGCCAGAAACTGATCTAGACTCCGGGCTGGTTCTGAGAAAATCCAGACGAAAAAACACGATTCGAAAATGCAACCCAGGAGCATGGGGTTCTGGGTTTGATAACCGGGTTAGTGGTCGCAAGCACTACTGCTACTACTAGATCAACGAGGCAGTCACAGCAACAATCATCACATTTTCGCCACAGAGGTAATTAATATTTAAAGAGAAACAAAGTAGGTCCGAGGACGCTTCTTTGAGGAACTCCAAAGGGGACGCCAACGGAAAGATAGCCACTTATCCAATCGCCAACTCCGACACACTGTAATCTTTTATTAAGATAGTCTGAGAAGAGTTTGAGCTGTAAACCCCTAATCCTCATTCTCTCAAGCTTACCTAGCAGTCTGGGGACAGAGAACGTGTCGAATATCTTAGCCAAATCGAGAAAAAATACCTACCACTACTTTATAGGTATGCTTCAACTATGTTGTATTTATTGATATTGAATTAATCAAATTATTATCAATATTATTGACTCGGTAAGTCAAAAGCAGAAAATATTCAGGTAAGATGGTGGGGACGTTAAAAGGTTGAATAAAAAAAAAACAACGTCAATTTCAATTCGTTTATTATTAATCATCATTATTATTAAAAGTGAATATTATCATAATATCTATGAAAGTAGGTAGGCGAATAATAAATTACTATTTACATAGAAAGAGAATAAGTAGGTATTATCAGTTATAAATAGGTATGATTACAAATCGGTGGAAGGCGACACTACTGCTGAATTTCAGCTTATAAACTTTTTGCTAATTCGTTATTCGTAGAATAGGTAGTTACATGATATTAACTTCAGGTACAGCCGGTCCATTCTGTAAAAGTTTCACCGTGAAAACTTAGGTGAAGTGAGCTGTCATTCCACAGGATGTAAGGTATTAGGACTATTGACAGCTCACTTCAAGCTAGCTTCACCTAAGTTATAACGGTGACATTTTTATAGAATAGATCAATAGGTTATATAGACGATAGCCACCTTTGCATTTAGCGTAGGCGTTCATTGAACATATACGCTGCGTTAACGTGACGTTAAAATCAAACGACGTCAAAGAACACCAGCGTTGTTTGACGTCGTTTTGATGCGACATCTGGATGACATCTGCAAAGGCAATCTCATTATTAATTCAGTCAGCTCGTCGCCATCATGAAATAACTTGGAAATAATGAAAAGCTTGCTATTTTAAAGTTAATCTAGGTTTATAAAGATACAGTTGACAAAATAAACGTGTGAAAAGTTACATGGAAATGAGGATTCGTACACACCGAATCCTGTCTATGTTAGATAGGTTTAGAATTCATGAACAATTTATACCAGAAAATATATTTAGGTATATCTGATGGATTTCCCTTTAAATATGAATAAACCATTATCAACGTGATACATGTTTCTGTTTTTAAATACGCTATAAACAATAAATGAGGTCTTTGGGTACAAAAATCTGTACGTAAGCTCCTCTGTGATAGAATAGTGATCCAAAATGCCTAGGTACTTTTATTTAATTAATTCTCTCTTTAGCCAGGCACAAGAAATTCCAATTAGGCGCCTTCGTTATTAAAATAAATTAAAAATAGGTACCCAGGTCCTAGTGGGTAATTAGGACAAAAATAATACAACAATTATTGTTGTAGTTAAAGTGAATTAATAAAAACAAGTGTGTTATGGTATCGAATCAACTGTGAAGTAAGGTATAATAATTATAAGATTTGTTAAACATTTCTAAATAAGTGACTCATCATCCGTGCTCGATCTAAATGTTATTAGGGTTGGCCTGGCGTTCTGTGACTAGATTTTTTATCACCTTAGTGAGACTTTGTGCTACCCCGCTGTTCATTTATTACGTCAGACAATTTTGACCAGTTTCTGACCCCCCTACGTAAGGAAAAATAAGACTAGGATGAACCCTCTTTCCCCCCTCTTCAATCTTACGTAAGATCAGTATCTACCAAAATTGCAAAGAAAAGTATCATAAAAATTAATACTTAACTTAGAATTTTTGCTTTTGTGATCTAACGAAAGAACAATCTAGACCCCTCCCTCCACGTAAGACAAAAATTAGACTGGTTCGGACCCCCTCCCCACTCAAATCTTCTTACGTAACAAATGAAAAGCCCCTTAATTATTTTTTTCACATTTTCCTATACAATGTGTTGTACACCTTGGATGTTATACATGCTGCCGTCCACGTTGGTGTGCCTAGTTCTATCTAGTTCGAGCAAGGCGTATACCTACCTGTTCCCCAAAAAGTACAGAAGATTGAAGTTCTCAAGCAGTAAAACAGTTACAAATGCATTTGGAGCAGAAAATAGCTACTGAAAAATACTATTTCTATATAATTTATTATTATTTCATAGTAATGTATGATTATTTATTATGATTATTTATTTAAGTTTCAGCGTAGGTACCTTTAAGGTAAGGTCAGATTTTATAGCTATAGGTAATCAAGATAGAGAACAAACCGGTATAATTCAGTCAAAGAGGAATGTAGATATTTCAATTTGATGTTGAACTACCCGATTGATTTTTGGGTTGTGAGTTGCACGGAGTATTCCTCATTCAAGAAATCGTTGTCATTCTGTCTCTCATTGTTTTTCTACCAGTAGTTGTATTACCTATAAATAAATCAAATAGCCGATACTAAAGTTAACGAATCAACAATAAGAAACAGTAGAGAATTATTAACACAAGTTAGATCTCATACAACGAGACCACAGTTAGGCAGTTATACCTACGATTTATTTGGAAACAAAGTTGATCTTAAGTTTAGGATTGAAGACAAAATAAAATAAATAGGAAGTAACAGAAGTAAGAGAGCAACAAGCGCTGTAAGCAACATTTTCAACAGTACAACGTGAGATCCGCTACTTAACCTATACGAAATGCACAGCCCGCGACAATTTCCCTACACTAGTTCGTTTGAAAAACGCATCTTAACGTCTACAAACACTGTTGAAAGACACAAATTGACACGTGATCCAAAACTACCAATATAAACTTACCTAATGTTTCAGAACTTCAAACGGACAACGCCATCGCAATACATAGCTGAAAGGTTACGAAACGCGAAAGTTCACACCTTAATATAGAATCCATTACGTGTATCATAAGAAGTTTAGTTTACTTTATAAGCAAAACATAACAATTAAGTTTGTATAAAGCTGTAGGTAAGTTTCTTACATGATAAGTAGACTCTTATCAACTACGTTATGTTGAGAATCGCTAAACGGAAATATCCAAAAGTCCTCCAAAAAATATTTATAATTATGTGAAAGAGGATGGAGAGAGAGATGTAGGTAGCCCTGTCTTAGGGAGTAATTTGTATAGATATAGGTAGAAACTATATATTTGGCAATGATTATACAAGTAAAGGTTAGTGCTCTCCAAGAAAAGTGCTTAACGTACCGCCGAAACAACTCCGGGCGGCTGAAACGTTACAATCGTGCTATAATTTCAAAGTTAAAATGTATTACACAAACTACATCATCTACTACTGCTCTAACACATGGATAACTTGTCATAAACATAGACACAATGAATTAAATAGATTTATATGTCCTCGTGATAAAACTCGCCGAAAGAATTGCGCTGTAATAACGCATCCCGCTCCTCTCTACAATCATCATTTATAACGTTACTTACACTATTTTAAATGTCTTTTTTATTACAATTTCCCACAATCCTTCTTCATTACCGAAATTGTCTTTTTTTACTCCTAACGAATTGCTTTTTCCAATTTTCTACTTATTTAAAATAAATCAACGCCTAATTCTTAAGTTTTATCATTTAATTTAAGATTTTCATAAGTTCAAAAATGTTGCATCTCGTCTTCAATGTAGTCTCCAAAAATTGTAGACGAGCAAAATTTAATATTTGATAAAAAACGGCACAATTCGTTTTAGGTATGGCTTTGCCACATCTGCACTCAAATTTTATGAGAGTATTTTATAATATAAATATGGGGTAGTAAAAACCCAAAACGCCTGTACGCCAAAAGTTTCATATTGTCTTAAAATGCAAATTTAACGTTAATGGGGCGCAACACTTAAAAAACTAACAATTTATCAACAACAACAGTAAAGTGATAACGTTATGTTCTGACAAAACGCATAAAAATACCAAAGTTGTTAGCGTAATGCCAGCAGGGTGCGCTGTGCGACCCCGTGGAAAAGTTCGATGAGTGCCTGTGCTGATACCTTTGTGAATTTATCATTGTAAGTTTTGTTGATGATGTTAAGATTAGGCGATTGTTTAACAACTGGTGTATAGTCGCGTTTTTATAGAAAGTTGAGTGCCTAGTGCACCGGCGACTTGCTTTACAGCCGTCTGTGTTGTGTCGGTCATTCTCTCGCACGGAATTAAATTTGATTTGAGCGTGCAGAAGCTCGGTGGATATTCTTTAATGTTTTTAGTTGTCGCATCCCCATCGGGAACTTAATGAAAGTTCATCATTTACATCAGAAACAGCTTTACTAAATTTGCCAACACGAAGCGGATGGCGAGGACAAATTATTACAAGTTTAATTTACGGTAATACTGAAAGGTTGTAAACGTATGAAGGTGTATTGCAGGATACCAGAGATACTAAATACCTACTAAAAATGTTCCCCCTAAAGCGCTGGTAGGTATTGTCTTGGGCGGTAAACGTTTCAAGGAGAAAAGTAATGTACCTACCTATCTTATGTTAAGGCTCTCAATGCGCAACTAATTTTAGTTGGAAAAGTGTCAGGGTAGTTGGCACATTGCCATCTTGGACATGGACACACAATTATTACATCGACGAGACTTGTACATTACCTACCTATATCACAAATAGGTACTAGCGCAAGTCACAAGTTGGCTGTAGGTACCGCGACGAGACATATTCACTGTTATATTTTTCAGATATTAAAGTTTACATTTAGGCGGAATTTAAAAACAAGTAGGTGCCTCTCTTGAGAAAAAAATTCCAGACATTAAGAGTATAAAAATATTTGTATCATGCAGTTTTATTAAAATTTATTTTTAGATCAAACATACATCGGAAATTTATTCGCAGTTCAATTTAACCAAGTAGTTTTAAAGTAGGTACATAAGATGTTCAGTACCCTTTGCGGGCGAATTATTGTTGTAAGTAAATAATCGTAATGATTAATAAATAAAGCCTCGCTCCTGGCCTGGTGTTATATTGGCAAGAATTACTTAAAATAATGTTGATTAATATACATCCGTCGCCTATGCTACAGCAGATTACTAAAATACTTTTAAATTCAATAAATTAATTACAAGTTTTGAGAACATAAAGATTAATTGTTTACTCTGATCTAGGTGTTGTGTCAAATAACTTAAGGTAGGTATTATAAGCACTAATTTAATGATTTATTTAAATAATTTATTGTTTCAATTATCATCAAAAAGTAGCTACCTTCTTGATGATAATTGAAATAATATATAGCGAAACATTCAGCTACTCAGTTCATGAAAGGACTAATTCGAATTAAATCATTCCTAAATCTAAATGAAGGCAAACGTACAATAAATGAACAAACACAAGCGGCGGAATGATATTAGTTTCCTAAGTAAATGTGAAGTCCGGCGAGAGGATGACCGTCGATTAATCGCCTCCAAGTGAGAGGGCCTGAACAATGCGGGGGTCTGCCTTGCTCCCCTCCCGGAACTCCTCCAGGGTCAGGCGGTCGTCGTGGTTCTTGTCCATCTGGTCGAAGATCTTATCGACGCGCTTCTGAGGAGTGTTGTCGTCCTCAGGCTGAGGGGTCTGGCCCTGCAGGCAGACGAAAGGGTCACAATCAGAAAAGAACACGATAAAAAATTGATGTGGTAGGTAGTATATTATGTAGATTGAAGGTAATGAATTTATGAATTTATACATTTAAAAAGCAGCTTTTGTACGTTAACGCTAACTTTCCTAACGCTTTAATTATAATAATATGGCGCCCACAGAATGGTAAATCTTTGTAATTAGTTATGGGCACGCCCATCCTGAACCATTTCAAAAGCTTCATCAAGGGTTGCAAATAAATTCAAAGGAGCTATGAAGCTCAATTGAATCGTTGTTTCTACAATATTGAACGCGCCACTCTGTTGCGGTATCCACTTATTGCATATTAACAAATGGCTGTGTTACTAATAGTTAAGCATAGAAGATACCTAATAGCGAATTCTGCCATAAAAATAAAACATTTTATCTGCAAGATGACAACAAAAATATATTATTTCAAAACATCGTAACGAAAGGAAACATTAGGTACATCCCGTCGACACAACTGGGGGCCTAAAAAGGCCACTTTGGAGAATTATAAAAGGATAACATAATGGACACTTAACTGTTAAGTTAATCGTATCAAATCCCATTGGTGAAGCATTTATCAGTTATTTTTTTTGTCTGTGCTAAAATACTGTTATGAGCTTCGGGTTCGTGACAATAAAAACTGCCGATTTAATAACCAAAAATTGACACTTTAATTAACAACACTAATTACAACTCAAACACACTAATTACAAAACACAATTGCACTACTGATCGCTCTAAGTCGCACTTAAATATCGCTTCGATGTTGTCGCTCATATCGCTGTATCCAAACTGTCCCGGTCGTTTTTTTTTTGATCATGGCATCTCGTAGTTGACCTTGAGAGGTCGTCACTACTTAACCGGACTTTCCTGTGGATGCCACAATAAATTGAGGCCTCCAGCCAGGGCTTAAAAACTAACTAAAAATTAAGCGACTACACGCTAAGGCCACCCCCCGGTGGGGTTCGGACCTCGGCTTAGGGCGCCGCTGGGAGAGGACAGCAAGGGACAGGCTGGATCGGAATTAACTGTCCCGGTCGTGGCGCGTCTCGGCCTTATATAGCGCCGAAGATAGTTCTAGAACCTTCCATTGTAGAAACATCTAGAATGTTCGAGTACATGTCGGTCCCGACTGACCTAAGTCGATAGTTCGAGAAAGTTCTATAAAGTTCTCGCATCGAAATTTCTAGCAGGATCTTGACTACTAGTTCCACTACTCGATACTAGATGGCGCTAGTGGTAACTAATGTCACCATGTACCAGGCATTAATTGTGGCGCGCAACACTGCCCCCTCCTAAGACATGCTCGTCCCGAGCATTATCGGCCCCATAATAACGCGCCAGTCGATCCACGTGGACGATCTTAGGAGTACCCCTTGCACCTTTCTGTATCCGGTAGGTTACGTCATTGATCTTTGTCACAATCCGGTACGGTCCGTCCCATTTAGCTTGAAGCTTAGGAGATTTCCCTTTGCTGCGGACTGGATTGTGCAACCACACTAGTGAACCTTCGTCGAACCCTTTATTGTTCATTTTACGGTCATAACGGGTTTTCATCTTTTCAGACATTTGCTGGCCCGATTGTCTGACGTGCTCATAAATGTCATTCATTTTGTTCCGCAAGTCATTCGCATAATCGGTTAAACTGCGTGGGGCATCAGGTGGTATTCCGGTGATCAGGTCTGCAGGCAGCCGTAATTCTCTTCCAAAGTTTGCGAAAGCTGGTTTCACCGATGTGCTTTCGTTAACAGCGCTTCGATATGACAACAAAAACGGTTGTATGTGCTTGTCCCAATTTCGTTGCCGATTTTCCACAACTTTTGCTAGGTACCTCTCCAATGTCTGATTAAATCGTTCCACCATTCCATCTGATTGTGGGTGGTAAGAAGTTGTTCTTGTTTTATGAGTACCCATAACTCGACAAGTTTCCTGGAATATTTGGGACTCAAAATTTCTTCCTTGGTCGCTGTGAATATCCAAGGGTACTCCAAAACGGCAGAAGACTTCATGAACCAGTTTATCTGCAACTGTTGAAGCTTCTTGGTTTGGAATGGCGAAGACTTCCGGCCACTTAGTGAAGTAATCCATCACAACCATGAAATACTTGTTACCACTTTCACTTTCAGGAAACGGCCCCGCAACATCAAGGGCTATCCTCTCCCATGGTGCACCAACATTGTACAATTTCAATGCACCTCTACTACGAGTCTGAGGTCCCTTCACAGCTGCACAACTTGTACATTTGCGACACCAGTCCTCGACATCGTCCCGACAGTGGACCCAGTAAAACCGTTCTCGTATCTTCAGTAGAGTCCGTTTTACTCCCAGATGACCTCCTGAACAACCATTATTGTACAGCTGTAGAACATCCAGTACTTGAGCTTTAGGGACAACCATTTGCAAATGACAGCTGTCTCCCCGAGCCTTTTCTCATTTACGGCACAGGACTCCATCCTGAATCACCAAGCTGTTCCATTGGGCCCAATAGCTTTTTGTGTTCGAACTCATTGCTGAGACGTCGCTCCACCTGGGCTTAGGAGCTCTGGCCTTCATCCACTCCAGAATCGGCTTGATGTCCGAATCTTCCTGCTGTGCACGTTGTACGCTTTCCTTCCACTCGGCTCTAAGGTCTGTCTTGAGCATCCTCACAGGTACGGCTTCTTTACTTTCTTGCCTAGTACAATGCTTGCAGTCTTCAGGACAAGGTCTTCTTGACAATGCATCTGCGTTGCCATGAGATTTCCCACTGCGATGTTCGACCTCGAAGTTGTATTCCTGCAGTAGTTCAATCCATCTCGCAACTTGTCCTTCTGGATTTTTGAACTGCAATAGCCATTTCAGTGCAGCATGGTCAGTTCGTAGGTGGAATTTCCGTCCCAGAAGATATTTGCTAAAGTGCTGCAATGACTTTACCACAGCAAGCAGTTCCCGTCTCGTAACACAATAGTTCCTTTCAGGTTTCGACAATGACTTGCTGAAGTACGCTATCACAACCTCTTGATCACCATTACGTTGAGACAATACACCGCCAAGTCCTATGTCACTTGCGTCTGTGTCAACTATAAATTCCTTGCCCGCATCAGGGTATCCTAAAATAGGTGTTTTGCACAGACGGTCCTTTAGCTCCTGGAATGCGATGTCGCAACTTTCATCCCAGCAGAAATGTCGCTTCTCCTCGGTTAGTTTATGCAGGGGTTTGGCTATATCTGCAAAGTTCTTGACAAATCGCCGATAATAGGAGCACAAACCCAAAAATGCTCTGACCTGCGTCTTGTCTTTTGGAACTGGCCAATCTTTGACAGCGGCGATTTTCTCTGGATCCATACGGATACCTTCTTCAGACACTACATATCCCAAAAAACTAACTTGTCGTTTGAATAGTGAACACTTCTTCGGACTTAACTTGAGGTTGGCACTCTGGATCTTCATGAGCACGCGTTCCAGGTTTTGAAGATGTTCTTCAAACATGCGGCCTACGATGATGTCATCCAAGTAGACCAGGCAGGCATCGCCAATTAGCCCAGTAAGTATAAGTTCCATCAACCTCTCAAATGTTGCCGGAGCATTGCACAATCCAAACGGCATAACTTTAAATTGCCACAGACCCTTTCCTGTCGAGAATGCAGTTTTCTCCTTGTCCTTAGGATCAATTTCAACTTGCCAGTAGCCACTTTTCAGGTCCAGCGTGCTAAACCACTTTACTCCAGTAAGCATGTCCAGCGTGTCATCAATTCTTGGCAAAGGATAGCTGTCCTTCTTTGTAACGTTCAGACGACGATAGTCAACACAAAACCGCATGCTGCCGTCCTTCTTTCTTACCAGCACTACAGGTGAACACCACGGACTAGATGAAGGTTCAATAACACCATCCTTCACCATTCCTTCAATCATGGTTTCCACTTCTTTTTCACGTGCTACCGGCAATCTCCTTGGCCGCTGACGGATAGGCAATTCTTCACCTGTGTTTATTTTGTGTTGAACTAAGCCAGTCTTCCCGATGTCAGCCTCGTTTGACGAGAAAACATCGGCATACTTGAGTAACATCTTCTTCGCCTTGACCGTTTCATTTTGGGACAAAGCGCCGTGGCAGTCTTCTAAAAGTGTGGTCACTTTTGTTTGTGCATCCTTGCTGAGGGTCCCAGTCGATAGATGTTGGCATCGACGCAACCAATCCACTTCCTCGCAAGTACCAACAAGTGTGCCTTTTTCTATTATCTGTTCCTGATCACAAAGGTTCAGCACACGTACCCCTGAGATGTCAGTGGCTCTGACCAAAGTCCGTGCCACTTTCCATGCAAGGTCATTGTCTACCCTTTCCACGAGTACACAACGATGTGATTGCCCAGGATTCTGAGGAAGACTAACCGGCACAATCGTTTCCGATCTCGGCGGAAGAACAATTTTCTTAAGGCTGTACACATTTCCTGGTAACGCCCCTTCCACGAAAAGTTCCTCTTGTCCACATTTCAAAACACCTTGCTTGACGTCAATCTCGCAACAATTCTTCCTCATAAAGTGAAGGCCTAGGATGCAATCGTCCATTATATCAGCCACGATAACATTATGCAGGTAGATTCTGTTGCCTAGCTTCAATTCCATTTTCTTCTCGCCAAGGGACCGACTTGTAAGTTGGGAACTGACAACCGTGCGAGAAGCTCCAGTGTCTACGGCGTTCCGTTGACCTCGCCCTTGATGATTAGGCTGTTCCCGTCATGGGTTTGTGTGATCGAAACCCTTGGGGCTCTTTGAACATCAGCCAGCACCCGCTCCGCAGTCCTGGCTATTACTCGTTTCCCTGCTGCTGGTGCTGCGCGGTGCTGTTAGCCGCACTGCCCTCTGGAGATCGGTCGACTTCTCTTTCTGCAGTTCGCTTAGGGCAACTGGATCGAATGTGGCCCTTTTCCCCACAGCCGTAGCACCTAGGGCTGTGTCCTTTATTGCGTTCGCGAACTGTAGCTGCTGCAACCTCCCTGACGCGATGGGAACGATGATCCTGCTGCACAACTTCCACCTCCAGTGCGTAAGCCAAGGCGTCCTTAAGCGTCCCGTGGTGACCGAGCCTCACAGCAGCTCTGACTTCAAGGTCGCGGATGCCGTCGATGAATACCTGCACCAGGTTCCCATTAATAAGCGCTGGTACGGACTGGTAAGCTTTGCGAACCAGCTTCTCCACTTCAAGGGCCCACTGCTGCAGGTTTTCGTTACTTCGTTGCACGCGATCCTTGAGCTGCGCACGGAACACGTGTTCCAGGTGAGCGTTGCCACAACGAGCCTCCAAAGCCTCGAGGAGCTGCTCGTAAGTCACTTCCTTATCGAGAGCTTCCAGAACGGTTAAGGTCCCGCAAGCCTAGGGTGAGGGCAGTCATGGCCTGACTTTTATTCCACCCGTTCGCCTTTATGACAGCCACAAACTGAATTTTGTAGGCCGACCAGGAAGAAGTTCCGTCGAAAGGTGGCACTTTGAATCCACGTAGCGAAGGTGTTGTAGCTACGGGAGCTGCGATTCCATCCCCAAGTTTGAGGTAATCCAGCGTTTTCTTCACGCCAGCCATCACGGTTAGCTTCACGTCGGCCATCACGTTGTCAACCCGATTATTCACTTGGTCGATTCGGGTTTCAACTTCCGACAGGCGGTTGTCATATTGAGCAACCTTATCCTTCATCTCGTTCATGTCTTTCCCGAAGGTAGCGTGGGGGTCCTTTATAAGGAGCATCTGTTCTTCCTGTCGACGTGCCTGTTCCTCCTTGTCCCGCTGGAGCTGTTCCTCCAACCGACGAGCCTGTTCCTCCTGTCGGCGAGCCTGCTCCTGCAGCATCATCATCAGAGCAGCCAAATCTGGTGCTGCTGACGCTGGAGCTGCTGCGGACGGGCCGGCCTCCATGGTCGGTAGCTGGCCCTCCGACCTCTGTGGCGTAGCTCCACCAAATCGCCTCTGGTCCGTCTCTTGCGGGCGTTGACTCCGGGTACGGATACCCTCCGTGTCGTCTTTGGGTAAAACCGGCATGATTTTTAATCCCCTTTTCTGACACCAATTGTTACGAGCTTCGGGTTCGTGACAATAAAAACTGCCGATTTAATAACCAAAAATTGACACTTTAATTAACAACACTAATTACAACTCAAACACACTAATTACAAAACACAATTGCACTACTGATCGCTCTAAGTCGCACTTGAATATCGCTTCGATGTTGTCGCTCGTATCGCTGTATCCAAACTGTCCCGGTCGTGGCGCGTCTCGGCCTTATATAGCGCCGAAGATAGTTCTAGAACCTTCCATTGTAGAAACATCTAGAATGTTCGAGTACATGTCGGTCCCGACTGACCTAAGTCGATAGTTCGAGTAAGTTCAATAAAGTTCTCGCATCGAAATTTCTAGAAGGATCTTGACTACTAGTTCCGCTACTCGATACTAGATGGCGCTAGTGGTAACTAATGTCACCATGTACCAGGCATTAATTGTGGCGCGCAACAATACCAATCAATCCAATCCAAATCCAATCCCAAACTCTTTGATTATACCTACGTAAGGCAGCGAAAAAAAAAACACGGATTGTCTTCGCCATATTACGATTCATAATGTTATGCTTTTATGATTCTCCAAAGTGGCCTTTTTAGGCCCCCTGTTTGGCAAAATTACAGCACCAAACATTTCTTAATTAAGAAAAAAGTAAAAGGTCTATCTATTCTACTTTCGCAATTTACAAAAAAAATTCTACTTAAGACTTTTCCGGTATTAGCTCTTATAAACAGAAAAAAACACTTTTCTTTCATACAAAATAAAGAAGGAAGCAGGCTTTTGCTGAGGTGTCTCGCAATCAATCACGATAATATCTTTATTGTGATGTCATCAAAGAGAGATTATTGAGGAAAATCCAGGTGTTACACTGTAATGTTTCCAATCCGCGTTGAACAGTAATGAATGAAGAAGGACAGACAGACTCGATAAGGCAGATATGGGAAACTAAAACAAAGTAAATACGGTTATTAAGCTGATGGAGGGTCATATATACGTACCACCATCTGATAGATCGCGTCGACTATGTTGTACATTTCATCCCTTGTGATGTAACCGTCGTTGTCCACGTCGTAGAGCCGGAAGGCCCCTGAAATTTATAACACCAATTAACCTGCATAAATTTTCACTACACAGGATAATGTAGTTGAAGGAAATAAATAATTATTGGGAATTCAATAGTGTTACATTTCGCGTTCAGACGCAGTATCTGCAATAAATTTTCAGTTCAGTTAACTGGATATTTTCAGGGAGTGCATTATGTGGTCCGTGTGGACGTTTTAATGCAGATAATGTGTTTAGGTATTCATTGTGGTTAAAAAAAAATGAAATGAATGAAATTTTGAATTGTATAGGTACAATTGTTACATCAATTTAAGTATCCCATAAGACTGTTTTATCATGGATATTGAAATGTAGAGGAAATTAATAATTATTATATGTCATAGCAGTTATAATATCCTCTTGAGTTTTCAAACCTCTAAATTAAATATATAAAACCTTATCATTAAATACATACAGTGTAGCTTTTCGTCGAGATTTCCGCGTGACGTCACCGATAGAGCCCGAATGAACTCCTCGAATTCGATGGAGCCGTCCTGAAAAAAAGGAGGTCGTTTATTAGATTCCACATTATGGTGTTGGTGTTACAGAATAATAACGAAAAGTGGACAAATGTCCCAGAGATACCGAGACGGCTCAACTTAGCCCGACATTTTCGTAGCATTCTATACCGCCAGACATACAGAATAATAATGAAAAGTGGACAAATGTCCCAGAGATACCGAGACGGCTTACTTAGCCGGACATTTTCGTAGCATTTGATACCATGTGGAAAGTGGGCATCAAATTTTTTGTAGCAGTCTAAATTTCTCTCGGTCATCGTTAGCAGCAAGATGCTCATATATAATATTCCTTGATTGTTATAGGAAATAGGTGATAAATTGCGTTTCAGTTTCACATGATGTCTGTGTTTACCCGACTTATGAGAGGTTAGAGAGGTCGTGGGTTCGAACCCAGGAAGGCGCTTTACTTTGTGTATATATTTTCATCAGGCATGTCCTAGAACCAAACATTCTAAGACATGTGACTTTTACCAAAACGCACTGGGCCCTCGTTGTAGCCACTCACTCACCCACTCCCTCTTGGAGAGAGGAGGCCTGTGTCCCAACAGTGAACTAGATCTAAAAATATATTTTTACTTGCAACCTTGACATCCTAATTACTTACTTGGCAATACCCATATTCGTCTTATTACGGTTAACGTAACAAGAAGAATTGTCTCTACAAAAAAATGATAGGCTGATATGCTGTGTTCTCTCCCTACAAAGTATGTCTAGCTCGTAGTACACCCAAATTTTGCCTGTTCTGTTTAGGTAGACCTACCATATAAAGAGGGAAAGACTATTGCTATCAACCGAGCTAAAATCCAGATTCCGGGCTGGCACCTACTGAAAAATTCTCAATGGTACAACCATATTATTGTGAATAACACTAAGCCCGTCTTGGGGATCGACCCAGAACTAAATCTGAGTCCAGCTGTAGCCCAATGAGGCAGACCTCAGATTTGGTTTATAAGTCATGACTTACCGAAAGCTTAAAAATAATAGGTAAAAATGTAGGTAAGTCCACTTACATTGTTTTCGTCGAACACCCGAAATACCAGTGACGCAAACTTGCTGGGGTCGCCTTGCGGAAAGAACTGTTTGTAGATTTTAATGAACCCCTGGAAATACGAAATGAAGAAGTTATTATAACTACGTAACTTTAGATAACCGAGTGGAAAAATAGGAGGTTAGAAATAGGTTCAAATGAATGGCGAATGGAAATCAAAATCAAAATATTGTAGCTCACATAAACCTACACCTAGCGCCTAGCTAGGTGCACGGTCCCAATTGGTCGTTTCCTATGGAGAAGAGCCGGCAAGAAATTCTACGGTTACTTTTTAAAATTAGCTAGCTTTTATAATGTTTTCAAATTACGGTGTTATAATAGGAGGGAGGACAGTATAGGCCTGTCAACAAGTACGAAATACTTAACAAAATAGAAAATGTTTAATGGATACTGGCATATGGACATGTGGTGTTATGCGAATGGATAGAATGACAAAAATTTAAGGGAATTTTCTTTGAAAATGAGGAAATCTGAAAGTGGAGGATTAAGGAGCATGTTGTCGTATATAAGTGTACGAAGAGACCAAAGAGATGATGGATGGATTATATGAAATATGATTTGGCTAGAAAGGGACGACTACGGCGATGGAATATGTATAAAGAAGACAAGCTCCGCAGACAAATAAACAAGGATAGTGCCAAGAGTGCGAGGATTAGCACTAGATAATCTTCGCCCTCTTGCCACTATCCTTGTTATATCCTTCCAATCTACTGATTGAATCTACTGAATGGAAGATAACAACAGTGGTAATGTGGATCAAGAAGGACAACATAAACATGATTTATTTAGTCAACGTTTTGTTCAATTGGTCGTACCTGTTCGGTCAGGAGCCCGTTTGGACAGTCCTTAAGAAATCCTTTGTGCCTAAAACAAAAAGAAAATAATGAAGTATCATATTAGCGCTACGAAAAACTAGAACACCTAAATAAACGCAGCATACATACCAAAGCCGGATTTCTTTTTCCGTAACTGAAACAAGCAAAAAACAAAGAATTAATTAAATTCATCGAGGCACGAAAGAAATGCATTTATGTCCTATATAGAACGACTTGACGACTAAGGAACTTGATACATGCTGGATTTCCAACAATCATTGCTACATGCGTTCAATTGTTTACAAGGGACATCACTATGCCACGAAGAGGTAAGCAGAGTTATGTTTAATTTTCATGTAATAGGGGACAAGCCAAGAACTGGACACACACACAACAATCCACACTCCTGGCTTCTAAAAATTTCGTGATCTTAAAACCTAATGCATTTTGAACAACTTGGAAAACCAAACCCTGCAACCTAATTGCGTAACACTCTATCAATCACAATTTGAATCATTTTGAAAATCCGTTGCTTGATATGTTCGAAAAACGAGTGTGTTCAACAACGTAATTAAAGCAATGATTGTTATTGAACTGTCAAATTGAAAGCCATTGCTACTGTTAGTGTAGCGAGTGTGTGACCTAGACTACATTATTCGTAAGAGTAAAATTAATAACTAATTTTGATAATACATATATATATAGCTATTATTGGTGTACATGACCGAAGCGCGTTGCTATTGCATGTGGCACCGGTTCTACCCTAATTCATAAATTCATTCGGAACGGCGTACTTAGGCTGATATTTTACGAAACATTTAATTAGAATAGGGTGGATGGACGGTGTTGTTAGTTTTGTACGGTAGTAAGCTCGCGTTATACTGGAACTACACAATATGGGTGCAAAATATTTGTATAAAATTTGTGGACTGGTTGATGGCAATAGATTCGCTCCGTATTACATTGGACTAAGTTTATGAGTGTACTATAATATAATAGGTACCCCGCACTGGGCCTGCGTAGTAGATTACAGCCCACTCGACCCTCTCGAGGAGAGGAGGCCTGTGTCCTAGCAGAGGGAACATTATAGGCTGATTATTATGAAAGAAGAAAGAAAAGAAAGAAAGAAACCTTTTAACCTTTGGGGTATACATGCGTGATGTTATGTATGTTTATAAAATCGATTCTAATGTAGGATAACAAGGGTTTAATGTTCCATCTCAAAACTAGTGGTACCTACTGGTTGGCGATAAACGTTCTTAGGTGATACGGTAACAAAGAGACACAAATTTATATATTTCTAAATTTCCTGACCGATTTTCATGAACATAATATTGCCAATGGCTTTTTTAATTCTTCGTTTTTATTATGGGTTTTATTCTGAGTTTCCTATTTATAGTAAGATTATGTTTTATTTAATCAACATTTTGATTATATTTATAGTTGGGTCGCTTCCCCTGTAAGCTTGTGATTAGGACAGAGAAAAAATAAAAAGGCGCTGAATGTTGTTTACCCAAGAAATCCTAGTTATTACTGTGAATGACATAATAGGAATTAGAATCGGCTTGCACTGTAGCAAAAAGAATTGTCATGAATAATATAAACACGTATAAGCCGTAAGTACGGTCCACGCACTAACAATAACATGTTGCTATTCTGCGAAATGGTATAGTATTGCAAGTAATGTAGATAATATTACCTAACATCTGCAAACTCTTTAAGGAAATGACCTCCATGTTATAAGGTATCATAGTATGTTGATTTTCGTAGATTAGATTAAAAATTTCTTTAAGTAGTTGAGTAAGTGCCTACTTTCAACTGTCGAGTTTTATGTTTTGATTAAAAATCGGCGCGATCTAACAAGTTTACATAATTAGGTAGTATTCGCCTAAATTTTCCACTGTTATGGTTTCCATCATCGACGATCCGTGTGAAACTGTCGTAATATCGCTCGGTTTTAAATTATAACATTTTAATGGTGAGGTTACACTTATAAGAGAGCCGTTAGCGGATAATCTCATAGGAATACCTACATCATTGGTAAATGGATATTGGGAATCATCACGAATGGGAAGTACCTATTATATGGATTATTTACCGAATTGTCACAATCGTGATTGGCTCATGATCATGGTCATGACATATTTCAGAGAATGAATAAAAAATAAAGGACTGTATTGGCTGACCTCTTCTTGGACAAATAACATGACTCGATTTCAACGTTCATCAATCACGAGAATAAAAAAACCGGGCAAGAGCGAGTCGGACTCGCGCACCGAGAGTTCCGTACAATCATGTTTTTAAATTTTCATCGGCGAGGCCTATAATCGTCAGATAATTTTAACACTGTGCACTGCGGTGTAGAATATTGCAGTTTTATGTCGGCGCCATCTCTTGACGGATATTGGAACTAATGTAATTATTGTTGATGATTTCTGAAAAAAATTATTTTCTATTTAGAGACTTCTTTTATTTTTCCAGTAATCATTACATAAACTTCTATCAAACAGAATTATTTCAGATTTTTCTCTTTGCAAAATTCGGACATAAAAGAGGAGGGGGGGGGGGGGGGAACGGTATTTTTTTAAATTTTTCATCAAAAGTCGACAACAATGCGACCTAAAAAATAAGAAAAAATGTTTGAGAATTTGCAAAATGTGTTTCATATGATACCCCACATGCCCTAGTATTTGTAAAAGGTTTTGAATATGACCACTGTTGAATTGATTATATTATTAACTGGCACATAGTTCTACGAGTAAGGCCAAATTCACGGTTGGTGCGGGCGTAGCCTGCGTTCACCATATGCGTAACCATTGTTCTTAATAGGGTCAGCAGTTGGTTGTATGCTGGGTGCTGCTACAATAAGACCCCCTTTCAGTCCCTGTTGCAAAAATATACATAAATTTTTATTTCTTTCTTATTTGCATAATTGTTGGGCACACGTCATCTAAAACTATTCCAAATTTCAAGTTGGTGGCATTAGTAGTTCTTGAGATATCCACCTGTGACAGACAGACAGACTTAGTCTCACCATAAGGGTTCCGTTTTACCATTTTGGTACGGAACCCTAAAAAGAATGGAACAATGAATTAAACAAAACATGAAAAGAGATTAATAATCCCAAATAAAGTAAAATAAAGTCTAAGGCATTTTTTTATTTTTTGACATTAATATGATTTGGACATTAATATAGTAATCCATTAGCTCATACAAAATTCCAACAACTCTTGATAGATTCCGCCATTATTGACACAAAATCCACCGCCTTAGTGAATCCGGAAATGTGATCGAATCGAAACTCATAATTTATACAAAATTAGCAAACCTAAGACACATTTGATTAAAGGAAAAGTGTTTATAAATATTGCTTCTAGACCGATAATCTCATCATTTGGTGTGTGTATGGAAAACGAAAATGTCACTCGTGCTGGTCAGTCTATTTAGTTACTCCTAAGAAAAATTGTTTAAAATAATGTGTCTGTGAAGTTTTAGATAAAGTGTTGTGTGTCAATTGTGATTAAACAAGTTGTGTTATTGTTCTAGGTTATAACAGTGGCCAGTTTGACACTAGCCGATGCCGGTTATCAGTACAATGCACCGGGTGCAACACTCGGTCTGACAGGTAATCAGCCTGCAAACTTTCACCCGGGACATAGTTCACAGCATCACATGACAAAGCATGACAAACCGTTATCGCACTCGAAATCGTTTAAGGATTATGTTTACCTATTTGAAACAAGATAATGGACACAATATCGGAAGCCACGGAAGTGTAAATCATGGGACTAGTAATAGTAGAATTGTAGCAGCACCCGGCATACAACCAATTGCTGACCCCATTGTAGCAGCACCCAGCATACAACCAACTGCTGACCCCATTGTAGCAGCATCCAGCATACAACCAACTGCTGACCCCATTGAGAACAATGGATACGTGAATGCAGGCTACGCACAGAGCTATGGGCCCGCACCAACTGTGAATTTGAACAATAATTACGCGCAGATCTATGCACCAGATATTAATCAATTCAACAGTGGTCAAATTCAAAACCTTTTACCAATTACCAGTGGCAATGCAAACAGTGGTTATTCACGAACCTCATCACTGTCGGGTTCTAATGCAAACATTGGTTACGTGCAAAATCCGATACCATCCGCAGGTGTTAGTTTAAATACGGGTTATTCACAAACCTCATCAGCGTCTGCTGTTAATAATTTGAATAATGGTTACACACATACCTCAGTACCACTCGTCAAAAACATTTTTGGTAATGTCAAGACTTTTACACCTTCTGCCAATTCCAACTTAAATATTGGCTACTCAAATGACTGGGTACCCGTCAATTCGGGTTTGAGTCACGGTCACGCCAATGCCGTCATACCGACTGCTGGTTCTAATGTGAATACTAGTTACTCACAAACTTTAACATCATCGGTCAGTGCAAGTTTGAGCAATACTTATTCAACATCATCTGCTAGCAGTATTCTGAATACTGGTGATTCCCAGCCTTTAGCACAATCTGGAGCAACTAATTACAGTAATAGTTATGCTCAGACATCTATACCATCCGCTAGTGAAAATATAATTAATGACTACTATCAGGCTGAGGCAACATCTGGTGGTGGACATTCTAATTTGAAAAATGGTGGTAATCTGGATAATGACTATTCGCATACACTCGTCCCATATTCCAGCTCGTCTAGTACGAGTAATGGTTATGCCCAAACTTCAGTAACATCTGATAATATAAATACTGGGTACTCTCAAACTTTTCCGCCATACGGTAGTGCTACTTCAAGCAATGCAGGTTATTCAGGAAGTTTAATACCGTCAGCTGTCAGTGGTACTAATATCTATAATACAGGCTATTCCGATTCCTTATCCGGCACCGCTAGTACAAGCAATGGATTTGCCCAGACTGCTATATCATCTCCTGGTTCCGCTCTAAGCACAGGATATTTACAGCCGGCTACTACTAATCTGAATACTGGATACTCACAAAGTTTAATACCATCTGGCAGTGGGAGTTTTAACACCGGTTATAGCCAGACATCTATACCCCCGATTGGCACTCAATTAAATACTGCCTACGCCCAGCTTATTAGAGCACCTGTCAGTTCTTCACTGAATAATGGTTATGGTCAGACATCCACGACACCTTTCAAAGTTAATCTTAATCCAACATCAACTTTCGATGCCTCTATAAACAGTGGTAATATTCAAACATCTTCAAATTTAAACATCGGTTTTACGCAAACAACAAATAACAACTTCAATGGAAATGCCAACACTGTTATTCGCGGTGTATATCTAGCGGTGCACCGATTACTCCGGCCAAGTGGTCAAGCACATATATTTCCATGTCCCTCCACAAGAAGTATTAGAACCGAACGTGATCCTACCACCTCCAGTGAAGAAGAACTACAAGATTCTGTTTGTTAAGGTGCCGTTGCAAGAATCTAATTTGGCCCGTTTGAAGCAAATAGCTCAAATGAGTAACGCGGCGGCTTCGGTTGAACATAAGACTTTAATTTATGTGGTGGTGAAGAACCCGGAGACTCAACAACCGGTTGTCATACCAAACCGGACTTCGTCGGAGCACGAGGTGTTCTTTGTAAAGTACAATGGTAACCCTTTGGATATAGCGGCGCAGGTCAACACAGAACTGGATAAATCTGCTACAGTGCAAAGTATTGCTCCTTTAGAACCAGGTTTAGTGGATGGAAAGAAGTGAGACGATGAAGCACTATCACAAAGGTACCACAGAAGGTATCACAAAGGTCTCATGCAGTTTAAAAGTAATGGACATAATTGGCGTGGCATGAATTAAAAAAAATGTAAATAATTAAGATAATTATTACCTATTTTGTATGCCATGTATTTTGTTCAAAGGTATGTATGTCGTATGTCCCAACCATATGTAAGGTATTTTAATATTTTTTCACTTTTAATTACCATATGTACAGCTATGATTTGGCTTTATGCGAAAATCCGCCGAGCGAATTGCTATAATTACTCTTTTATGTTTGTGCATGGTTTTTACTTTCGAACATTATTTCTGATTTATTTATTTACATGTTAGCAATGGCACATACAATGAGGATTTTATTTAATCGTCCAGCATTGCGTATGTCAATTAAAATTAATCCAGATTTGGCCAAAGTTCGGGTTAAGTTAATTAAGTAATTTATTAGCCGCTAATGAAAATAATGATTATTACGAGAAACTGATTTAAATTGTACATGCCCATTGGTTTTGATCAGACATTGTATTCTACAAGTTAAGTTTTAAATCAATTGAAACGAAAGCTGATTTTCAGCAGTTCCACTGAAACAGGTAAACAAGTGCATTGTTATAACTTTGTTGAAGGTGATATTGTATTGGCTGGTTGTTGGTTGATTTAGTGGTTTCATCGTATCACACGCACGGGTTCACGAATAGAATACACAATAAAGTTAGTTAAACACAGTATTGCACCAATACTCATTGAGACTATAAACTGTGTCAGTAAAATTTTATGTAACACTGGCAGCGCCCCGTGGTTTCACCCGCGTAAGTTTCGATCCCGTGGGAATATCGGGATAAAAACTATCATAAGTCCTTTCCCGGGACTCAAACTAACTCAATACCTTTCATTTAAATCTATTCAAAGGTTTACGCGTGACTGAGTAACAAACAACCAAACATCTTCACAAACTTTCACGCCTATAATATTAGTAGGATAGTATGATACCCAAAACTATGTCTCTTTAATGTTCGTATGGTTGTAATCAAACTAGTTTTAAACCATCAATGTTTATATGTAAAAAAACCTACATTTAGGTAATATGTGTTTTATAAGTGAATTATGTAACTTGTGAAATCCAAACTTAGATGATTAAAGTTAATGGATTGTTTACACTGCGTTTTTGTATAAATATTTATGTTAAGTATCCGTGTGAAAGTTTTATCGACCGTGACAGGTTTTAAATCATACCCAAAACCTTACGTTCAATGCCTAATGGAAAGATGTTCCGACAGTAAGTTCCATAATAAATATAGTGCGTAGTTTAAATTGCAATTGATCTTGATGAAAAAAAAAATTGAGAAAAAGAGTACCTACCTACTACTCTACAGGTCCATTTTTTATTTAACGAAGCAAGAGGGACAAAGACAAAGACATTTATTCGTCGGATATGGTAGGTACAAAGTTGGTTAGTATAAATAGATAAGTTCAACACATCCGCCGCTAATAGAATATTTACAATGTGTACACGTGGGTAGATATAAAACCTAACTTGTATAGTACTACTTTTTTTGCGATAAGAAAGATCGTTGTATGTGTGATAAGTTACCCCCATAGGAGTAAGCCTATGGGGGTAATACCTCAATGGTAATTTTTAGAGTTCCGTACCCAAAGGGTAAAAACGGGTCCCTATTACTAAGGCTCCACTGTCCGTCTGTCCGTCTGTCACCAGGCTGTATCTCATGAACCGTGATAGCTAGACATTTGAAATTTTCACAGATCATGCATTTCTGTTGCCGCTATAACAACAAATACTAAAAACAGAATAAACCAATTTAGGATTTAAGGGCGCTCCCATATAACAAACGTGTTTTTTCGGCGTTTTTGCCTTGTGATACGGAACCCTTCGTGTGCGAGTCCGATTCGCACTTCGCCAGTTTTTCAAGAAGTTTTTTTAGTAACGACTTCATTTCCACGAAGTAACATGAAAAGTGAAGCTGTATATAATCAGTCTACAGGCGCTTATAAGCGTCAATGTTGCCTAAACGAACGTTCCGCCCCCTTCCCTATCTCGATCTCGACACTTTTATAGTTCTACTTCGTCTACTAAAGCAACCGTACGGAGATTAAAGATACTTTCGAATTGATTAGGAATTTTACTGCATTTTTTCTGTTACTACAGTTTATGTCGGGTTTCATAAACATAGGCGCCGATTCTGTTGTTCACAAACTAAACTAAATTTAAGTTCATGCATCTTTTTCTTTCTATTTCATTAAGAAAAGGACAGAAGATAAATATTAGTTTAGTCCTGTCAAAATATGATGCTCCATAGACAAATTTAGACGAGATAAAAATATTGGCTATTAAAAATACGTCAATTTATGTCAGGCGCTGACTAATTTGACAGGACTAAACTAATATTTGTCTTCTATCCTTTTCTTAGGGCTGATTTTTCCATCGTCAGATAACTTTATTCGAAGAATAATTTTGAATTTTGACAGTTATTTCATACAAAAACTGTCAAACGTCAATTTTATTCCTCGAATAAAAGTTATCTAGCGATGGAAAAATCAGCACTTAGTGAAATAGAAAGAAAAAGATTGCTGAACTTTTTAGTTCTATTTGTGAACAACAGAATTGGCGCCATTATCGTCTCTTTACTATATTTGTTTAGTTATTAAATTGTTTCTCGTGACTTCAGACTGGATAGAAAAAGGTGGAAAGAGAGTAGGGAGACTTTTTCCCAGCTGTGGGACAGTAATGGCTAATAATAAAATAATTATAAAACTTCGTCACTTCAAGTTTATTAATGTTGTAGAAGTTTTTGTTATTGAGTATTGCAATTGGCTACGAAAGCCCTGTGACATAATCCGTGGTTAACAGAGTACATATTATTGGACAATTGGGCAAATGTGTAACTGTAAATAGAGTAGATGCCATCGCCTCTCGACTACGAGTATTTCAACTCCTGTCAATACGCTCGCTTAATACTAATACCTACTTAATACATATCATAACACTAATACTTAATACTCGTGCTTTTCACAAGCACAAGCACAAGTGCTTAATGAGCTGATATTCAGTAGAAAACACAACAAAATGTGACAAGCGTCCTCAGGGTTTTAATAACAATTAAACTGGCCTTTGCAATTCAGTAAAACGAAATGATTAATGTCATTCGCCACATCTCTATAGAGATACGAAAATAGATTAAAAGTTGAAGAAAACACAGTACCTAGGTATTTTTGTTGCAGACAAATGGATTTTTCAAGTGGACACAATTTGGCGCGCTGGGAATGCCAAAACTAATAAAATCAGACGCGTCATACCACTGATGTGGTTACGTGGCATAGTCGAGTTTTTCCTCCTAGACGCGTCGTCGCCTTTTCAGTTGTTCAGTAAAGGTGAGTATACACTAGGTAGAGCATTTTCTTGAGCATTTTCATGTAATGTAACGTTCTTACAAATGGTACAATACAGGCAAAAGCTCAGTCTTCAAAAGCATTTTCATGTAATGTAACGTTCCTGCGAATGCTCGACGCTGTGCTCGACTTAATGCTCACGGCGTGCGTCCATTGTTGATGCTAGTGCGTTCTTGCGCTCGTGCCTCGATAAAATTTTACACCAATACGTTCGTTGGTTTCTAAAATCAGGTTGTCACAAAACATCGAGTGTCGTGTTCGAAGTGCGGTTCGATAAAATTTAAAACTGCGAATGATCGATGTTCTAATACATAAATGCTCTAGACTACCTTTAAATATACGTGTAATCTGCCGTAAAATATAGCATATGGAATTTGATAAAAAGTTCGGTTTGTATGGCCTCTGTTACCCTTCTTAGCGTATCAATGGCAAATAAGAATTTTGTTGTAAGCATTTAATATTCAAAATGCTGTTTTAGGGTTCCGTGCCAAAAGAGTGCCAACAGAACCCTATTATGAAGCCTCCGCTGTCCATCCGTCCGTCAAACACAACGTCTGTCCGTCTGTCTGTCAGCGGGCTATATCTCAAGCACATATAGATAAGTCTGATGTACTTTTTAACGGCTGTTTGGTACTTGCCATGAATACGAAGCAATTATAATAGGTATAAAAAAGTGAAACTTTCTTGATGTATCTAAAATACCGATAAGTATATCTAGAAACATGTTGTTCCAGACGACGGAAGTCATTAACTGAATTAAGGAGGCAGTCTGCCTTTCAAGTTTTCCAGTTCAAAATATAAAATTCTTTCAATTTCCAGGTATATAAAAACTTTTTTACAAAAAAAACAACCGACTTCCAAAAACACTATAAGTAATATAATAATAATAATAATATATTCGACAACTATCACACAACGCCGTCTAGTCCCAAGCTAAGCAGAGCTTGTGTTATGGGTACTAGACAACTGCTAAACATACTTATATATTTCTAAATACATACATATTATAGATAAATTACACCCAGACACAGAACAAATGATCATGCTCATCACACAAACATTTGTCCTGGGTGGGAATCGAACCCACGACCTCCGGCATAGCAGTCAGGGCCACTAACCACTAGACCAACGGGCCAGTCATAAGTAAAGTGAAAAATAACTTTAAATTCGGAAGTCGGTGTCTTTGGATTTGTATTTTAGTTTTTTGCCACCGACTTCCGAATTTAAAGTTATTTTTCACTTTATAGTGTTTTTGGAAGTCGGTTGTTTATTTGTAAAAAAGTTTTTATTTTTCATTTTTTAGCGGGTCAGTTTGTAATGTATCTAAGTTATAATAGCCTAATGTCAACTGCTTATCACCTTTTAAAAAATATTGCTTTTCCGGATGCAGGGACGTTATTGTTGAGGAGTTCTCCTAGTAAGAACCAGGAGAACTGGAGCTGATTGAGAAGTCACCATCAGCTCCACTTCACCATACGCATTGTAATGAGCATAAATTGCTGAGCAGCTATATTAAAGTAATCGAATCGCAACCCGTGAAATATTTGTCATTGAGTAGTTCCGATGGCCATTTGTGGTCTTCATCATCAGCTCCACTTTACCAAAACATAATTTCCGAGAGCAAATGCTCAAGTTACTTTAATAATAGACTTAGGCAAGAAAAATTTTGCGAAGGGCCAAGTTTATGTTGCGCTTAAGATAAGATAAGATAATTTTATTTGACAAAACATGCGTATACATGCAAATCAAGCATGCAAGATGTCACAATATTAATATTTCGTACGTACATGTTTCACCGTAAGGCGTACAAATTTATAGTAGTTACAAAAAAAATTAAAAAGTAAATTACAAAATAAAAACTAAATTACTAAAGACACTTCTATCCAAGTACATAATAATAATAAACGTTGATATGTCAGTAATAGTACATTATGATACATGTGTGCTATGTTGATCATTATGCTCGAGGCGGTATTATTCGCGCGAGCCGCAGGCGAGTGCGATAAGAAAGCCGAGAGTCTAATGATCGATGCACACGAGTTTCATACGACGTTTTTCAACACACTTGCGAGGAAAAAAACAGACTTGTATAGTTAAATATTATCTTGTATGGAAAATGGCGCGCTTGTTTTGTCTTTCCGCATAGCCAGCACTAGTAATGCGCGCGCAAGTGTAAATAAAAGCACTGACCACAGAGCATGTAAAAACAATTGTAAAAAAAAAACAATAGTAGTTTAGTTAGTATGGAATTAGAAAGTACTATTGGCATAGAGAAATATATCTAAATTAGTTCAGTGAGAATCCGCAATGATAGAACGCCAGTCAGGGTCTTTTTGACGTTTGGTTTCGGGTAGGGACCACGGACAATTATTTTAGGTGGATAATTAAAATTTTCTTACGTTTTTTGTAATTTGCAGGTCAGCATCAGGTTGCATCTTGATCAAATATGATTCGCGACTATAATATACAGAGCGTTAGGTTAAACGAGGGACATACTTTGAGGGGAGTTAGTACTTATGAAAATGAACAACTTTTAATATGGGATTAATTCTGTAATTGCGAAAAAAAATCAGCCGTTTCCTACATTTATGTTCGCATAGCTCGTCAAAATGTACTGAACAGCTGATTTTTTTTTCGATTTCAGGTTCGGCCCCATAGTAAAAGTTGCTCATTTTCATGAGTACTAACTCCCCTCAAAGTATGTCCCTCGTATAACCTAACGCTCTGTATATTATATGTATTTACAGAATTATAGTCATTAGAATAGAATCTTTCTAGTTAGATTTTTTCCCTAAGAACTTTTCCATAAGAAAGATGTATTAATGATTCGAATGATTATAATTCTGTAAAGATGTAGGTACCTGTTAAAGTCGCAAATCATATTTTAATCAAGATACAAACCTGACACTGACCTGAAAATTGCAAAAAACCTAAGAAAATTTGAATTTCAAATTTTCTTAGGTTTTTTCGGACAATTTAAGGTGAATGCGCAGTGGTAGATTGCGCATTCACCTTAAATTGTCCGAGGTCCCTGCGCATTCACCTTAAGGTAAATAAATATTAGTTAATTTTGGGACCAAGGACAATACAGACTATTAAAATAAAAAGTGAATTGATGAGATTAAAAAAGCGCGCATCTCCGACTAGTAAATAGTTATCTGTGGAAATAAAGCACATGTGGATTAAAGTAAAGAAAAAGCACGCGTTTTTAATACACTGCATTATGGACCTAAAAGCGGTTCAATAAGAGCCACTTTACGAGCAAGTGTGTTGAAAAAGTAATTAATCATAAAATGTCACAATATTTAAGTAATAATAAAATAAAATAAAAAATGTCAAATAGTGTCATTCAAAAAATCATTTATATTATAATAACACTTGTCTGTTAATAAATCTCGAATCTTTTTTTTAAACAAATTTACCGGCAGTTTTTTATATGACATTGTATAACATTGTTAATGGCAAATTTGACTGTATTGATTTAAACAATGTATTGTGCTATGCAGTCCCCAGAACTGTCCATAGACGGCGGGTGCGTGCTGGCAAACTCTTTGCAGTAGGTACCTGCCGATCTAACACTGGTCTACGTTCGCCAGTTCGGCGAATGGCAGCAACCTACAATGAAGTATTCGAACACATAGATATATTTACATGCTCTTTGAAAAGGTTTCGGAGCCTTTTGCATGAGACACTTGAACTCTTAGACTAATTGTTTGTTGTAGTTGTCTTAAAATACTGTTTTGTTTTGTTTTTTTCATTTTATTGTTTTTATAAATTAGCGTAACTGTCATGCATGAACAGTTCACCTCCTAGTGATTAAGGTTTTATTTATTAATGGTAATCTGTGAACAGCGCTGTGGGTTACATTATTACTTATGTAATTTATGTTTTTTCTGTTTATAATATTGTATAATGTAGCTGTTTGTTGTTCCTATTTAATAAAATAAAATAAAATAAAATGACTGCGGTATTTTATTATAAATTTTAGGAGACATACAGAAAACGCTTTTTCCCATTAGTACAGTCTTTGACGTATGCGAACACAGTTGATTATTATCACGTCTGTTACGGGGGTAGGTGTCAGCTAGTCGTGGAAATAGAAATTGATTTACCCTAACAAATGTCGCAATTTCAAAAATATACAGAGATGGTAGAGTTAATAATTTGTGTTGATTAAATAATGGCATACAGCTGTCAGTCGACTCCAAATTGAACATAGCACGAATGCATCTCTTTTGAGCCTTAAAGGCAATTGCTTTGTCCGTGGAATTCCCCCAGAATACTATACCGTAACGCAATAACGATGCTACTAGACCATGATAAGCTGTTACTAAGGCATCTGTGTTTAGCTCTGGGGCCAGTTTATATAAGGCGTATGCAGCGGAGCTCAGACGTTTAGTTAGGTATTCGATGTGTGCCTTCCAGTTCAGTTTAGAGTCAATCATAATTCCTAGAAATTTTGTTGCGTCGACTTTATTAAGTACAGTGTCTCTGTAAATTGCGTTAAGGTCGGATACATCCTGGGTCCGTTGCCTAAAATGCATAATCGTTGTTTTATCTAGATTTATTTTTAGGTTGTTCCTGTTTAACCATGATATTATTGATGTCAAAGATTCATTTATGTCATTTTCATATACATGTTTATTTTTACATGCTATACTTAGTCATCGTGCTGTCGTCGGCAAAGAGAGTCATGGGGTGGTCAATAGCACTAGGCAGTTCATTGATGTATACTATGAATAATAAAAATCCGAGTACGCCGCCTTGAGGAGCACCGTACGTAGGTGTGCGTTCGCTTGATACATAAATTTCTTCTTTCTTAGTCTTAACATTAATTCTCTCAATTTCTGTGTATTGTTTCCTATTAGTAAGGTATGACTGAATAAGCTTTAGTATGTTTCCCCTTATGCCGTAAGTTTCTAATTTCTGTAGCAAGATACTATGGTCAACGTAGTCAAAAGCCTGTGTAATGTCGCAATATATAGCACACACCGGGATTCTCCTGTCCATATTCGTCATAACGGTGTATAAAAAGTCATAAATGGCTATACTGGTTGACATGTTTTGTCTAAACCCCTTTTGCTCTTTACTAAATATATTTTTCTTTTCAAAGTATGAGTAAAGTTCTTTATAAACGTATTTATCAAGAATTTTGGACATTATAGGAATTAAGGCAATTGGTCTATAGTTAGCCATGTTTTCCTTATTGTTTTTTTTAAATAATGGTTTCACTGTTGAAACTTTTAGGGCATCCGGATATACACCTGAGCCGATGCACAGATTTATTAGGTAGCTTAAGTGGGTACAAATGGTTTGAGAAACATACTTGACAACTTTTGTGGAAATACCATCATAACCTGTACTATTTGTAGCTTTTAAAGATTTAATTATGTTTAGTATGTCTACAGGTATACTGGGTGCTACAAAGATTGAGTCTTTCTGGTTTATAATATTAGTTGTTACTTTGCTTCCCGAACCTTCACTTGTTTGAATTTTATCTACGAAAAAATTGTTAAACGCGTTAGCTATTTCTAGAGGGTCATTTACTATTTTGCCATCGACATTTATACAGCTAATGGATTCTTTAGGTAAAAACGGTTTTGATTTATTGATTATGTTCCATGTCATTTTAGATTTATTTGTTGCAGTTTTAATTGAGTAATTGTTTTGAGCTAGGCGAGTCAATCTCATTATTTTTTTGAACCTTTTTGTGTAGTTCTTAAAAATGTTTTTATTCGTCACATTTGGTTTTAATCTGCAATGCCAGAGCAATTGACGTTTCTTTTTGCTGCATAATTTAATGCCATGTGATATCCATTTTGATTTTTTAATTACATTTATTGTTGTCAGCTTATATGGAAAACAAAGGTCATAATATAGTTTAAAGTTGTCAAAAAATATGTCAAAAGCGGTATTTGGATCTTCAGTTTCATATATTTCCGAAAAAGTCAATTGGCTTAGTCGTGTAAAGACGCTGGATGGCATTGTATTATGCGCCTTGGAACCTACCAATTTGCTAAATAGACCACATGACGAAAAGGCATTACGTGAAATGCAACGATTGAAGCTTTTATAAATCATCATCAGCCTATTGCAGTTCACTGCTGGACGTAGACCTCCCCAAGTTTGCGCTAACGTTCACGGTCCTCCGCTTCTCTCATCCAGCCACTACCGGCAACCTTTCTTAGGATAATATTATACAGAAGGAAACTCGCAAAAGTATTTAACTTTATGAAGTATTTATTAGTTTTTACCCGACTGCGGCGAAGCCCAAAAGGAGGGTTATGTGTTTGACCTGTATGTATGTATGTATGTATATATGTATGTATGTATGTCCGTTTCTTTGTTCCCTCGTAACTTCCAAACGAATGACCGGATTTTGATAAATTATACGTCATTAGATTTGTCTTGGTAGCGCGAGTGTCACTGGGTATATCAAAATTGAAAAAAATATAAAATGGCCGATTTTTGGTGCAAATTATGTCTTCAAAGAAATTTATTTTTTTCAAAACCTATCGAGTGATACCTATCAAAATAAAGGATTTTTAAAGGTGATTGCAAAAATATATACAACTTATATGGTTAAAAGTAATTCGAAGTGACAAATCGTAAAAAACACGTAACACACACACCTACCAAGAACTAAATCGTCTGCGAAATCTTTCAAATTTCTAAACTAAAAAGCTGGAAATAAAAAACAAGTAGTTAAAAAAACTAAAAAACCCGACTGCGGTAAAAAAATTAAGTTAAATAAAACTGAAAAGCTAAAAACAATGCCATTTTAAATTAAATAAAAGTTGGAAGCAGGCGGGACCCATACAATTTTTTAATAATATTTTCAAACTCAAATGGGTCCCCCATTTGAGTTTGAAAACCTGCCTGCTTCCAACTTTTATTTAATTTAAAATGGCCTTGTTTTTAGCTTTTCAGTTTTATTTAACTTAATTTTTTTACCGCAGTCGGGTATTTTAGTTTTTTTAACTACTTGTTTTTTTAGACTAGATGCTGATAATCCTGGCTGCAGCATCAGGCCAGACTTATGTCAACATTGCATTGAACTTAAAATTTAGTCCTGTTTAAAATGAGCCCAAACACAACTACGGTGCTGTAATTTCAAGGTTTGTACTTTTTCTGATGCTCCTGGCTTCAGCATCAGGTCTCTATGTACTTCGGTGTTCCTCATTAACAGTACGTTTATCTACACATCGAGCCCCTTTCAATGAGCCTAAACACGATATATCTGCTGTTAGTTGTCGAGGAGTTAGGTACTCTGCAGACTATCCTGACTGCAGCATCAGGTCATGACTTGATGATCAAGAGACCAAATGTGGCAAATGCCCTATCAAACATCAAAACAATTTACTAAAACAGTCCTTGCCTGTTCGAGTAACTTCTTACTGCTAAGGAGTTGTACCTTCCATCATCAGCCCAGCTACCTGAGATGGTGACAACCATACGCAAATACACAAGATACTTCATAAAATATGCGAAAAACAATAAGTGAGCCTATAAAATTTGAGGGTTGCCCTCGATTTCTCTAAGATCCCATCATCAGATCCTAACTTGGTGACAGTGGGACCACCTCAGAACAATCTACTTTCGAACAAAAAAAGAATTTTGAAAATCCGTCGACAATTGGCGGAGTATTCGATGAACAAACATACAAAAAAAAAAAAACACAATCAGTCGAACATAGTACCTCCTCCTTTTTGTGAAGTCGGTAAAAATGTACCTGGCTTCTGAAATGAAATTTTGAAGTGAAAGAAATATTGAATTTCGCGGGCTGTATTGAAGGAATCACCATAAACTGTGCTGCTAGAGTTGTTCTAAGTTCTCAACTTCTCAGTTCAGAAGCCGGGAGTAAGTTTCACTTTCACAGCTGCTTTTCGCTTGGTATTTTTACCTAAAAAGCACTTGTTGATGAATAATAAATAGGTACCTACTAATTGTTTTTGATGGTATTGATTTGAATAAATCGAAACATTTATTTATCATTTACCTAAATTGTAAGCCGATAATTATATCAGTGTAACTAAGTGTCCACCGATGGAAGTTTTACCTCACAAAGAAAATCAGCACTTTTTTTAAATTATTTGGCTCCTGACTCCTACCATTCTCGCTCTCTCAAATGTTTTTTTTAAGGTCACTTCATAATATCGCCTTTATTACTTATCTATAGAGTATAGGTAGACAGTTGAAATTTTCACAGAATGTGTATTTTTTTAATAACAAAAACAATAAAAGAAATAAAGTTATAATTTAAAGGGGGTCCCATTATACTGGGTGTATTACACTATACTGGGTGTCTTTGCTGATCGCTGGGAGTCCCCCATGCTGCAAAGGTGGGTGCGGCTTCATGCCGTAATTTAATTTTTTTGCCAATACTAACATTCGTTTTAAGTACCATTGTTACTAACAAAATAATTAAATGTTTTATTATTATTACATGAACGTGTTAAAAAAAAATGTAATAGTATTTATTGTATAGTGGTACGGAACCCTTCGTGTTCGAGTCCGACTCGCACTTGGGCGGTTTTTTTATATGTCAGGTACTTATGTAGATATATTTGCGCATAGCTATGGACAAGGGGTGGTGGTAAGTCGCAAACAAATTAGATTTAGTGGCCGTCGGGACTGACCTTTGCCAAACAAACGGAAATTACATCCTTATCTCTTTCATCTCGGCCAAGGTATACCCAAGGTTTATTTGGCATTACTTATGTATAGTTACAGCAATGCGTCCTTCCTATTGTGCAAATCGACCCCAAATGGTTAGCTTTTGACCGATTTTTAAAGTAAAGTTGTTGATAGTTACGTGGTTTTGCTACATCATCATCATCATCTGCCTAGCCTTTTCCCAACTATGTTGGGGTCGGCTTCCAGTCTAACCGGATGCAGCTGAATACCAGTATTTTACATGGAGCGACTGCCTATCTGACCTCCACAACCCAGTCAGTGGGTAATACGATACCTCTTGGTAAGACTGGTTGTCAGACTTTCGGGCTTCTGACTACCCGTAACGACTGTCAAAGATCCACGAATGACAGCCGGGACCAACGGCTTAACGTGCTTTCCGAGGCACGGAGGGGTCACGGTATGTAAAGATGGTCACCCATCCACAGTGGTTTTGCTACATGACTGTAAAAATACAACGCAATATTCAAAAGCAATTTTCTCGTGTCGTGTCGTTCTTGCGATTTTTAAGAAAAGGCCTAGTTCATAGCAGTTTGGTTTCAAAAAGACTGTGTTTTGACACTACAACTTCTATGAACACTTTAGGAAAAAATCGCTTTTAAATATTGCATAATGGTTAGAAATCCAGCTAAGTGGCGTGCAACTGGAAAGGCTTATGTCCAGCAGTGGACTGCTGTAGTCTGATGATGATGATGATATTGGTTAGGTATGTCTATCCGAGTGAAGAACGCTTGGAAATATGCTGGTCCTGCTCCATAGAACAATCTAGACTAATCTAGAGTCTAGACAAAATCAAACTGGTTGCTAATTTAATTGTGAAATTGATTCTTTCTTCTTTTTTTTTGACGTTGAGTTATATTCTGTAATTACTTAAACTCACACCCCGACTTATTACTTGTAATTTATTATTTAAATGAAAATCGTTTATTTTTACGATGTTTGTAAATATGTGAGCACCATGTATCTAATAGGTACTCGTAATTAATTTATGTCATGTTTTCATTTATAATTCTTTTACCTATTGTGGTATAGTAATTTTATTTTAGGTGCATCGTCTTCACATATTATTATATAATTAATGTATGCAAAATATTGCAAAACATTTTAAAAGAGTAACGGTGGAGTTTATTGCCCATTCTTCTCCATGCGAAAACAACCTTTTGGAATGGGCGACTAGAATCAATTCTATTTTATCGTAATTTTTGACGTTCAAAAGTGCCTTTTATGTGCCTATTTGAAATAAATGTTTTGACTTTGACTTTGAGTGTTCTGATAATTCTATTAGAATCTTCGATTTACAATAGTATGCTGGATTTCCGATGAGCGCATCAAAACCGGCCGGAAAAATAAGACCACATTTAATGTTATGGTCTTATTTTGCAACAAAATTTTCTCAACCTTCATCATCATCATCTGCCTAGCCTTTTCCCAACTATGTTGGGGTCGGCTTCCATACTTACCGGATGCAGCTGAATAGGTACTAGTAATAATATTTAATAGTTTTCTCAACCTTATTGCTTAGAAATTATGTTTTAATTTTGCATAAATATTTTTGTTCTTATTTTAAAAGTACGTTTACTTTTCAATCAAAGTAGTAAATATATTGCATAACAAACTTTATGTTTAAGTATTAACGTTTATAATCAAGTTATATGCAATGTGGCCACTTGAGCGATGTGTTTTTGTTCCTAAAGTTCATTTCAAATAAACTTGCGATAAAGTTTGTTCACCTTCTTCTACTAATGTATCCCAATATTTCCAAACGATACGAAAAAAATGTATGGGCAGTGTCGGTAACACGATCAAAACAAGTGTATCGTGGTAAGAGGCGACCTTGTCGCATGACAGTACATGCAACAAGGAATGGATTACAAACCTTTTGGTCAAAATTATCATCAGTCGTTTTTATTTATTTTATATGGGCAGACTATAAATATTGAATAGGTATGTTTTGTCGATTTTCCCGGCTAGTCGGGCACATCTATAATTTATTTTTGTAATACTAAAATAAAACGAATAAATAGTATTATTTTTATATAAATATTTAATGCTTGAGGTTCAATGATTCGCTTTCTTCGCCATCTTGTTTGGGCTGGTTTAGGTTGATCCATTGTCACTCATTACAAATAATCAAAGTAACAAAACAGCAATAACAAAATAATAATAAACGCAAGAAAACTTTCCAAGTAGAGTACACAAGTTGACTAGTCTATCCCAAGCGCATTCCAAATTCGGAATGACAGAAGGACATTATTACAAAATGGCGGACAGGTGATGTGCCCCTGACGGCAAACTCGACGCCAAGTAAGAAGGCATAACTCAAAATATCTTATTTACTAGTAAGGATGTTAAAATTTAGTTTTTTTTTGTTAGTTGCTTATTTTCATGAATATAAGTTAATTTAATTGAATAAATCCTGATATAACATATTCTTGTACTAAAAATATAAATTAAAAACCTCAGTAATTTGGAAAAAGAAAAGTTCGACATGTTTTCTTTTTTTTAAGTCCTTAAACAATAGCATATTATAATTTCCGTGTTTAAATGTGTATTCTAGAAATTGAAAAAAAACTACTAAATTAATTCCCAAAATTTACTTATTTTTGACTTACTCCGTGTTTGGTATTATGAAACTCAACCGATGCAATGTTAGCGACAGTTTTGTATGATGAACGATATCTATCGTAAGTTATTTGGACTTTTTGGTACAGGGCGGTTGAATGACATTTATCGCAAGTTTATTTGAAAAACACTTTAATCCTGAATCTAAAGTTCCCATCACGAGAAGCTGTAAGTTTTGTAAACACACATTCAGGGGTTCGCAAACTTTGGATCAAATAAAAAAAAACAGTTTTGTAATGATTTTAATTTTTTTAAAGGGATATAATTATGTGAACACGCACATCTAATTACTGTCGTCAGACGATTCCGAGCATTCTGCAGCATTGACCGCGTCAGCGTAAACTTACTTCAAAATGCGGCCCAAATGTTTACCGTCCATGAGTCAGACGTGTTCCAGTACCACCAGACGACAGCGCTTTATTTCGCTAAAATATAACCCGACCACGTGAAATTGCTCGTTGGTTTCGTATTATACGTGTTACTTTAAGCTGATTGAATTTGGGATTATTTGTTATTGTTTAAATTGTCGCTTAGTAGAAGTTCTTCATTTACAAAATTTATAGCTTCTCGTGACGAGGACTTCAGTGCAATGTTCAATTTAAGGCATTCGATAACTTAATCCCCTAGTGGGCAGGTTGTTTTAAACGGTTGGTTAACGTATACGTACGCCAAATAGTAAAAAAAATAGTGGCCCCCTTTTCAAATAGTAACGATTACGTACTCGTTATTATTAGACAAAAACATTCAAACAGTCAAAGCCATTTTGTAATTGTAATTTAAAAAACGCGTTTTTTGGGTTGACGATAGTTAACGCCATTTTTGACGTATAGGTACGCGTGCGTAAACTGGACGTAAAACAACCCGCCCTAAGGGATTAAGTTATAGATATATTTTTCAATACCTATAGCTGCAAAGCCCATTTCCAATTCAGGAAGTTTAATAGCATTAAAACATTGATGAGCACAAGGAGGTGCGGAAAACTTACTTGACACCACCAAACTAGGACAGGGCCCAGGGGGGCGAACCAAGCGTAAGGGTACAGCGGTTTTTGTAAAGAAAAATAATGGCCTAGTTGTGACAAGTAGATCTGCAGAAAACTAGTAAAATTCCTTCTACTTAGGTACATGAAATGTTAGTTTTGCTTATGGATTTTTATTAACGCTTTGCTTTTTTCGGATAAAATAACATACATAAATCACGCCTGTAATCTTCGAAGGGTTACGCAGAGGTGTATCTATAGTGCACCCACATTTCATCAGTTATGTAAAAGGGGGCGCGCCTAATGCCACCAACTAAAAAAAAAGCTCCGGCTAATTGATCTATACAACGTTATTCTGTAGTTTGTTCAGAATAAGTAACTGAATCGATTCCAATAATTTTTACCCCATGAGATATTTTGTCCCAAAAATAGGTTATCCAATCTCCGCGACAAACAGTTAGGTACCTAGGTACAATAGTACCTAGGTACCTAATCTATCAATGAGCCCAAGACGGCGCGGCGCGAGTGGCGCGGGTGAGCATGTTTTTGTACGGACAAACGGGTAACTTAACAAGCTTATAACTTTGTGATTTTCCATGGTACAGTTTTGAAATTTTGTACATAGATTCTTTGCATAAAAATACTAGACACGTGTTTCGGGATTTGCATAATTATACTAAAAATAATATTGTATGTGCGAAAACAAATAGGATTTTTGAAGGATACACAAAATTAAACAAAAAAACAACGATACTATTCTCAGAAAAAAATCAGGCCTCCTTTTCATAAACCTAGAGATTTTCATTGTAATAAAATATTACGTTCAATCGTAACTCAAGATACTCGCTACAAATTCCATTCTAACAATAAAGTACCTACGAAAAGTTTCCTTTGCCATAAATAAAATCGGAATAATCCAGCATCGTCATTCGTATGATATTTCATTTGCATGTAAATTATTCGGAGTGGCCGTTCATCTCGGCGAGGTCTCTAGACTGGAAAAATATATGGAAGAATCGTGCTGATTCTCATGGGCACAACCAGAGTGTAGATGAAATTTGACACATGGGTAGACCACGGCCTTGGTTAGGACATAGGGTGCTTAAAAAGTATCCTATGTACTACTTGTTGGCCTTTTTAGGCACAGGTGTGCACCTATAGTACACCCACAATCATGTTTAGCCAGATATGTTTTAGTCTGTAATAGGAGAAAATTATGGGGAATCCCATGGGTAGTTGTTAATTGATGATGTAGATTAACAACCAGGACATATCACAGCCTTTTTTTCAGAGAAAGCGTAGAAACCACAGCCTTTGACCTTGCGCTTTCAAGGACTGCGAATCGTGCAGTTTGGATTGTTTGCGCAACTAGAAACCACAGCCTTTGACCTTGCGCTTTTAAGGACTGCGAATTGTGAAGTTTGGATTGTTTGCGCAACTAGAAACCACAGCCTTTGACCTTGCGCTTTCAAGGACTGCGAATTGTGAAGTTTGGATTGTTTGCGCAACTAGAAATTGCGTAGCATTTTGACAGTTCAACAACATTTATTGCGTTATTTACGTGTTGAGCAGGCAATTTTATTGAACTTATGAAGAATTTGCTTCAAAATAATTCAGATTCCGATTGATAGTGTGTTACGCAATTAAGGTGCTGGTCATGGTCTGCCCATTTTTTTCCATTTACTGTGGTTTGCAATTTATTTTTTTAAATAATAATTATTTAAAAATATAATAATTAGGGAAGGGTGTTTAAAAAAAAAAATACAAAGTCTCCTTAATTTATGTATTTCCATAAAAATATATTAATCTCTTCCCTGTTCACAGCAGCTTCGATAAAAGCCCAGCCTCCATACAAAAACCTAACATGTCCTTTCATCTAAATCTTTTCAGGGGGCTTAAAAAGGCCACTTTGGAGAATCATAAAAGGATGACATTATGAATTATAAAATGGCGAAGACAGTCCGTGTTTTCCTTTTTTTCGCTGCACTACGTAGGTACAATCAAAGAGATTGGGATTGAATTTGGATTGGATTGGTTGGTATTTTAGCATAGACAAAAAAAAAATAACTGAAAAATGCTTCACCAATGGGATTTTATACGATTAACTTAACAGTTAACTGTCCATTCTGTTATCCTTTTATGATTCTGCCAAAGTGGCCTTTTTAGGCCCCCAGATCAAACGCTAAAACAACTAAGTTTCGCATTTATAAGATTAGTTAGGATAAATAAATTATTGATCATTATTAGTTAAGATAAGTAAGTGTTTTTTACCATTGAAGAATTAAAAATAAACTTACTAAATTATTCCCGTTCGTCCTACTAACATAATCAGTGGGACGAACGAGAATAAATAATAAATATTATTTACTAAATTCTCGTTCCAGGGGGCCTAAAAAGGCCGCTTTAGGAGAAACATAAAAGGATAACAATAAGAATCATAATAGACAGTTAACTGTTAAGTTAATCGTATCAAATCATATTGGTGAAGGATTTTTCAGTTATTTTTTTTTGTCTGTGCTTAAATACCAATCAATCCAATCCCAATCTCTTTAATTATACCTACTTAGTGCAGCAAAAAAAGATAAACACGAACTGTTGACTGTGTTATCCTTTTATGATTCTGCCAGTGGCTTTTTTAGACCCCCTTATCATATGATAGAGTCTTATCATACTGACGACTTTCGAGGGTGTTCAGTCAGAAAAAACCTAAAGACGTTGATTTTTTTTACAAAACCGCATTGAATTTAAAATTGTAAAAAGCCTTCATGTAACATAAAAAATGTATAAATAAAGAAAGTCGGGTTAGTTACACCATTTACAACTCAAGAACGGCTGGACCGATTTTTGTGATCTTTGATTTGTTGAATTTTCTCCGCCCCGATTTGCAGAATACTAATTATTAAAACATGGGAAAAAATTTTGGGTACGCAGGCGGCGGGACCGGGGCTCTCAAATTAGTTCGAGCTTTTTTGTATAAAAAATAAGTCTTCTTCATCCATATTATATTTCGACAAACACTTTACACGACAATACGCAGAACGCACCCGCGCCGCTCCCTGCCCCACGCTGTCAGTCTGGCTAAGCACTACGTGTTGTAACACAAGAACCACGTGGTAAAAGATTAGCCACTGCAGTAAAAATTGAACTAACTCAAACACAATTCCAGTAAATGGAACAAGCTTGACTAAAAGTCCGACTAAGATACTTAACTGAAACAACTTTGAAAAAAAAAGCAACTAAAGGTATTCGGCACTCCATTGCGTCCACTAAACTGTTTGTTAATTGTTAAACTGAACGAAAAAGTTAATTGGCCTTAGTTTAGATTAAGTAACTGGCAATAGGAAACTACTACGGTAAAGATTTAGGTCAGTTTTCAGCTTATACAGGATGAAAAGTAGAAGATGAATGGATAATTCTAGGTTCACACCATTGAGAAGGAAAACACCTAAGCTTTATTGGAAAACTTTCTACCTGTGTAAGTCACTAAGTGACTTATGTAACGTAAAGTTTTCATGAGGGGTACTACTTGCCTAAAGCTTGGCAAAGGAGCCAGGAAGCCGACGAGGCTAGGGGCAGTATTGACTCACATTAACTTTATCTACTTGTGGCGTTTTTCTCCCCTCGACATAATAGGTACTTCGAAAGTGTTCCCACTTTATGTTTTATAACCCATAAAATCTTTACTGTACCCTAGATAAAACTTTACAGGAAGGTAAACTGCTTGTGACATTTAGGATACACCTTCTGAAAGCTTTTAAAGTCTGCTTTCGAAAAGTGTGTGTTCGGACATGTTCAGGTTATATTTTTAAATAAAAATGCCGATGCAAAAACATCAGCAAAAAAACAAAAAAAAAACACGTAGTTAACTTTATCTAAAATGGCACACTTCACCAAAAAATATCCAAATATTTAAATGTCAAATTAAATTAAAAAACTGTTTTACTGAAGTCATTATTTCAAATAACTACACTGTCCCGAGCATTGATTTCGTAAACAGCTAATAACAATAAGTTATTAGAATGTATAAAGTATAGAAAATCTTTTTTTATGTTTTATCGTCTTTAGATACCGATAACCTTCCCATATCTGAAGTTTCGCTAGCTAATTTAATTTCACACTGGATTTGATGCAACGTTGCTTATTCCGGGAACACGTGTTTCGCATAAACCTTTAGTGAGATTGAAAATAGCAATGGTTTTGCAATAAATCTCGTTCGCGACTTGTTGCAGCCGACCAAACCACTTTTTATGCCGTGACCCACGCTCTCTGCTTCAACCGTCGGCATTTCTTCCTTTACGTTGTTTCAATTGACTTTATGCCTTAATTCCTGGCGTTACGACTATCAGCCACAAAGTTTTGAATTAGAAAACTTTTGATTGGAATCGAGAGTTTCAACCTGTGAACTTCCAAATTGGTTTTTGTACCTCGTATTTGTTGTAGTTCGATTGACAACTATTAGCTGTCGGTTAGGTGGCGAGCTGTGCTAGATGGGTGACACCCAACCTTCTATATCTACCAGAAGCATTTCAGGGCTAAGGGACCCCTCGATAAGAATAATGAATTCCAACGAACAACAAAGTTTCTCAGTGCTGTCGCATGGTTCTACAAGTAGCAAACGATCGCTTTGTTTTTGAGGTACACGACGAGGATAAATTGGGAATGTGTTAAAGTCAATTGGAGTGCACTCAAAGTTATTGGAGTACTACCTATTGTATTGTTTACTGTCATACTTACGACAGACACTCGGCTTTTATTAAACGTTTAAGTCTGGCGCGAGACTATTTCGATATTTTCAAGTTTTCTGTTTTATCGAATTGATATCGGTAAAGTGACGTAAATTGATTATTTGACGTTACAAAGTTACCATTCTGCGACCTTTGCCTGCCTGTTTATTGAAATTCTGTCACTTATCGACATTGGCTTACGCAATAAAAAATATACGAAGTTAGCTATAAGTACTTAGATTTAAGTACTTAGATTGCCATCGCTAATCTAATAAGTCATACTTTTAGTAATTTGTTATCATCTTACATTTAAGAATTTTAACAAAGAATGATGGGCATTTTTGTATTGAGCCTGGCCTGATGACCAGTAGAGTTCTAATGAGATCCACGAATTGCAGCTGGGACCAACGGCTTAACGTGCTTTTCGAGGCACGGAGGGGTCTTGGTATGTAAAGATGGTCATCCATTCTGGGAAAAACCGCGACAAGTGCAGCTTAACCTGATCGATCGGACCGTGCGGCTGTTATTACTTAGCCGTCTTCTTCAATGTTATGAGTCAATAACTAATATTATTGAGAACTGCAGTGAACATTAGCGTCATAAACTAATACGTTTACATGGTACTTGCTGGTCTGATATCTCTTTAACCCGGTATTTCACAGCCTTCTGCTCATAATAAAAATTGATGCTTAAGATATAAACTTTAATTTGATGTTTATGTGGTTTTTATTGGACATATCGGCCAAAAAGCCCTTCATTGTTTGTCCAAAAGCGCGCTGGGTTGACGATATCGTCAAAGTCGTGGGAAACACCTGGATGAGAGACACACAGAACCGGGAACTGTGGCTGCAGCAGTGGGTGATTCCGGGCTGAAATGATGAAGACTAAGATGAAGAATTTTAACACCCACTTTATAATCAATCATGAATGACGAGATTAGCTATGGAATCATAGCTGGAAGGTATGTTCGCAACTTCTTCGGGGTTCTTATACATATGTACATATGTATATTAGTCCTCCAGGCCGTATTTCGGCAATGGCTGCCAATCTCAACGGGGACTAGCCTTCAGCGCGGGGGATATTATAGTGTCACAGGTGTACACTCTCTTCCGTCATTCTCATTACCTACTCCTATGGGACGGCAATCCGACACGACCGGAGAGAGATTAGGCGGCTTAACATGCTTTCCGAGGCACGGGGGTATCACACCGGTAACTTCCAAACTCCGTGCTGTTACTAAGAAAATTCGTAATGGAAAACGACTTTGCCCGACCCGGGAATCGAACCCAGGACCCACGCTCGGCAGTCGCGCTTGCGACCACGAGTCCAACCGGGCAGTCTGTCTTCACGCTTTAGGTAATACGCTCTTGAAGATTATTCCCCAAAGCGCGTCAAAGGGACCCTAATAATAATAAAGACTGTCTATCGCTTCACGCTTCATTTTCAGTAACGGTAAGATATTTTTGAAATTGCGTTGTCACGGCATCCTTTTACAGCGTTCCACTAAAGATAGACATCTCCATTTGTACGACACTGACATCGCGGCATCGTCAACTCAAGTCACGCGTCAAGATATTTTTTTAAATGGCGTTGTCACGTTATCTTTTAACGTTGAGGAAGGACCTCTCCAATTGCACGCCACTGTAATCCTTCCTCAGCTAATCTCATTATCAGCAGGTAACCCGTAAATTAAATATTATGCCATTAAAGAAATAAACCTATTTTTCATTCTTTCTTTCATTGCTTCACCTAGTCTAGAGTACCCAACCGGTATTTTCCGGTAAGCGACTAAGTCTTTTGCAAATGGCTGACCGATTGCCAGTTCAGCTTGGCTATTTTGTGACCTATGTGAATGACTTTGTTTCGCGGCCGGATCACCTTGCGGCGTTGTTATTATTATTGATTCATTTAAGTACACACATAATTATATAAACAGACAAGAAATAAAGAACAGAAAAATTGGTACAAAGGTGCTGCTTATTTCGAACGAAATCTCTTCCAGCATCCCTGCTGCGATAGGAAAGTATAGATAAAGAGATGTAAACAGCGTTTGCGTTTGAACGATGTTGATGGATGGATGGATGCTCTGTTTGCGTATGCTGATTAGCTCCAAGCATAGTCCTTAACTGGTGTAATGGCATCACTGTTTCAGTCGAAAGACCTCACATGCTGGATCCTCCTCCAAGGATTGCCACAACGACCAGCCCTGTACCTACTGCCTGCTTGCAGTGGATTTCCATAACCTTACTAGGTCATCTGTCTACAAACGCTGGGCCCTTCTGCATGCGGTTGCTATTACCAGAATTTTCAGCACATCGGCTAACCGTTCTGAGAGCAATATAGCGCGCTAACCACTAAACTTTCGTAATTCTTAGGGCAATGGGGGCCATGAGACGGTTACGGCATAAATGACGCTAACGCATAATAAAAGTGTGTAATTATTATTTGAGAACAGTGGTGGCCCACAGGTAACGGTCGCGGCTTACGAGTTTTAGGTCGTGGTCTCGAACCCAATTAGGCACTTTACTATGACGATGACGGAAAACATCGTGAGGAAACCGGCATGTCCTATAACCAAAACAATTCGAAGACATGTGACATCCATCGGCCTGCAATGGGCCACAGTGGTGGATTATGGCCCACTTTCTCTCTCAGCAAGAGGAGGCCTGTGTCCCAGCAGTAAGGGACATTATAGGCTGATTAATCAATTATTATTATAACTTACATTTGGTCTATTTTCACGGTTGCAACACTTTGTTTAAACAAGTGTTAACCCAGAACTCGAGCGAAGTGTTAGAGTGAACGTAAGATAATAGGAAGCTTAAAGTTTTGTTTGAATTCCATTGCCAAGCGCGTGTTCGCGAATATCGATGAGAGTGAACGAAGTGAATGATGTAACCCTGCAAGGTCCTACGAGCCCAAACATAAATTGGCCTTGAAAAGGAAGAGTAGCTCTTTCAATTAGACAACATTTCAGTGCATAGTTTTTGCATTTTCAAATGTATCTGAATGATTATCTCATTAAGAAGAAGACCTACCTTTTATATCTATATTCATCATCATCTGCCTAGCCTTTCCCCAACTATGTTAGGGTCGGCTTCCAGTCTAACTGGATGCAGCTGAATACCAGTATTTTACATGGAGCGACTGCCTATCTGAGCTCTACAACCCAGTTACTGGGTAATACGATACCTTGGTAAGACTGGTTGTCAGGCTTTCGGGCTTCTGACTACCCGTAACGGCTGTCAAAGATCCACGAATGACAGCCGGGACCAACGGCTTAACGTGCTTTCCACCCGCGGCAAGCGTAGCTTAACCTGATCGATCGACCTGTGTGGCTGTTATTATTTGTTAAAGTTATATCTATATTAATATGTGAAATAATAGTAAAGCTGCATGAAAAGTTTATTTGTTTGAACGTGCTAGTCTACGGAAATGACGGTCGGATTAAAAAAAAATTGCATATGATAGCCCATATGACATGTGACATTTGCCAATCCGCACTGGGCCCGCGTGGTGGATTACGGCCCACTCCCTCTCACCGAGAGGAGGCCTGTGTCCCAGCAGTGGGAACATTATATAGGCTGATTATGGTTATGGTTATGATAGCCCAATTCTTGAGGAAGGTAAGGTTGAGGGGCTATTTAACATCACTCTAGGTCTGTTAGGAACCGAGCAAAAAGAAATATCGTCGTCGTCGTCGTTTCAGCCGATAGACGTCCACTGCTGGACATAGGCCTCCCCCAATTTTGGGGGGGTTTGCCATAATCGCCACGCTTGGCAGGCGGGTTGGCGGTCGCAGTATGGTATGATGGTGGAATAAATAGAGAACGCTGCTGCCCATTCTCCGGTTAGTCGCCTTTTACGACACCCACGGGAAGTAAGGGGTGGTGCAATTCTTTAAGTCCGGCACCACACAGACAAAAGAAATATAGCCAGAAAGAATTCAAAGTGAAAACGACATAACAGCGCGGAAAGGCGATGCGACGCGACGGGGTGGGTCGGGGACCAAGAAATTTCACGTGGATGAAGTCGCGAGCAGAAACTAGTCCCAGAGGCCCTCTAAAGAAGGGAAAAGAAAGAAATAACGCACATTTTTGTATAATAAACATAAAATACACGTGATTCAATGTAGCCAAAAGTCTTCGATATAATTTACATTTACCTACTTCATTCAGAATAGAAAAGCGATGTTCTGTGGAGCCGTTATCTATGGGCTGAGAATATTAATTTGAGAAATTATTCCGTTCTGATCCCCTGAACCCCCCTCCACACCCCCGCCTCGATCCCCTCCTAGATCGTCTTCTGTTTTAATCTCTGTCTTATCCACTAAAAACTTTCTCATACCGGTTTGAACCGCTTTTTCTTTTGTTTTTGATCCTGAAGGATCGTCAGCAACAAAAATAAGTACAGGGTTTATTGAAAGGTATCGCTTGAATCTGGCTACGTACTTCGTCAATATTCTCTCACGATGGATGTCAGTATGTCATCGCACACGAATGGCCATCGATGCGCTTTGGCACCACACATATTCGTGTAAATCGGGTATTCACACAAATATTCGTGGCGAATTAGCGCGGTAGCATTACAGAAGCAAATCAACCCCGCAAAAAACCAAATTAACCTTGTGTCGGTTTTATTTAGGCCAATTACAACGAAATAAGAAAAAACATAATGACATTGAAAATAATACAATTTATGAACTATTTTTCTTTATTTTTTCATTTAAATTTTAATTCCTTGAACATCGAATAATCATTCCTATTCTGTATGCTGAACACTCGTGTGCAGATTCTCATCAGAATAAACCTGACGCAGCCATTAAAGGCCTTTCTGATTAAATGCCAATTCTGTCCACTAGGTTAATCATTTTTTGACAACTGCCTTAGAATGTAACTATTCCAGATTACTTACGTAAAAATTTACTTTAAAATGCGTAATAAAATAAATATATAAAGTGCCTTAACTTATTGAATTATCTTATTTATGACTTTTTACAGACGTTATAATACCGTATTATACGTGTATCAGTTTTGACAAAAATATATAATTGATAAGCTTATCAAATGATGGAAACATTTTATCGTACTAAGTGTTGGGATCGAATGAATAAATCGAAAATAATTGTTTTATAATATAGGTAAATCAGTATAGTAAAACCTTGCATGCACTCAAATATCAATAAAATATTTAAATTATTTGCCAGGATACGGATTTGCTACCATAAACAATATGTTAATGTTTTATTTTGATTTTAAAACTTTCGTAAAATGTTATGAATAAAAAACAGTGTGTTTTAATATGTAGTAAACCCTACAAAATTGATACGGCAAACCGCGCTGGTTTGCCGTATAAATACTTTATTTTTACGCTGATTTCCGCTATAAAACCTGCAACATTGAAATTAAAGTAAACAAAGAGGCATAGTTATGTTGCTTTGTATATAATAATAATAATAAACATAGAAACCGCACCATTTTTTAACCGACAGCAAAAAATCGATAATTGATACTACATACAAATTAAAGTGAAATAATTATCGACATGTGTTTAAATAACGTTGCTGCAATCACTAGTTCCTGTCTTAAAACGGTTAACCTATACTAAATTAGTCTGAAAATCTATACAATTGAAAATAAATACATAAATCTTCACTGCAAAATGGAAAATTCCATTCACATTATTTTGTATATTGGAAGAAATTGAATTGTCGCTGGCAGAGTATTTGAATCGAAGAATCAAATCTCGAACGCGCTCGTTAGATCATAGACCATAGCTTTTCATCAGGCGTGATTGAGGTCAAGAGCTGGCCTATTCAGCAATAAAAATTAAAAAAAAACTTGAGAATTACCTACTATTCTCTTCGTCTTCTCAATTTATTGTTCTCTCACAGCTGAGGATCGTGACTCCGTTTTAAATTGTCATCGGTCTTTCTCCATTTGTTACGATCGGTGGCCCAGTGGAGTGCAGTGCTGTTAACTACCGCCAGTTGTTCAGATATTTCATCCGACCACCGTTTTGGGCTTAGACAAAGAAAAGTATAGACGGCGGGTAGCTCCATTTCATTTCCACAAGAAAGGGATAAAGTATTGAGTTATTATAAGTAACAGAAAAGGATAAAGCTATACTATTTCCGTCTCTCACTGCGTGCCAGTTTTTTCAAGGCAGCTACTTATGTAGCCTATGTTAGTTAAGTTAGTGTTTTGTCTCATGTGTGGCCACGCTACCCGATGCTCTATAGCTTTCTTACTCTAAGGTTTTGGTCATCGGCCTCTATTGTCCGACGTTTAATTAGCTGCAGTAAAATGACACTTCTTACTGTCATTTCGTTAAAAAATGTTACCAGACTAGCTTCACTAGTGATGATATTAAAACGCAATGAAATAGCGTTTGAATTTAGATATTGGAAATTGACCAATTTTGATTTAACCGTAAACTATCAAATATTCTTTGTATTGATCGGATAAAATATGTGTTGTGGTTTCAAATCAGCGTAAATACATAGTCTACTAAAGATAATTTTGTTTCAATTTTTTTACTCTAAAACTCCTACTATATCGATCTAAGAAATCATTTTTTTAAATAAATTAAAGTTTTCATTAGAAATAACGTTTAATAGGCAGGATTATTTGCAAAACATCAAAAACCTCAAAAATAAGAATATTTCAAAGCTATGTTTGTGATTGATCCAATCCGATCACTGGTGTGATGACAAAACAGTAATTAGTCATTGCTCAATGTTTTTGTTGTAAACTTATATTACCCTGTAGGTATTTGATTATAAATATCATCTTCTAATAATATTATCCTCTTTTATAAAATCAATTTAACATGGATCGATTTAGACCCGAATGTTACTTGAATGAACCGGTTATTTTGTCACATCACTATTTAAATTTCGTTAAAAAGTGGTAACACTAAGCTGTCATTTTATTGTAGTTGGCTACAAAGACCTATTATAGTCGGACTTTTAATTGGTTAAAAGTCCGACTATAATAGGTCTTTCGTCTTTTGCCCTCTATCTTTCCTGTCACCATTGGATTACTATCCTAAACCACATTATTAATTAACTACACATACCTAGCCAATTTTATGAGTCTCATCATTCTCCTGCCCTTAATATAGATATAAGTCAATGCCCTTAACCTAATTTATTTCAGTTCGGCTCAACATCTCTTTTCTTCCATACTTTTCTATTACCCGTAATTTCGGTAGTCATCCCCTTTCTAACCATACGCTCATTTGGAGAAATATCGATGTAAATGTATTTTTTCTCAAAAATGAGATAGAATAGCACTTAGAAAGCGTATTTACGTTAGGAGAAATAAAGATGTAAAAAAAAAAGTAAAGTAGCAGTTTACGTCGATCTTTCTCCAAATGAGCGACATCATCATTCACACAGTCCATCCATCGTTTCTTTGGTCTTCCCCCACTCTTAAATCCCGACATTCATACTCAAAACTTAAAATATTTCAATATTTTCATATATTTCAGTATCTTGTCAATATTCTGAAACTCTTCTCAGCCTGTCTGTGTGTTTGTAACATGAGACGTAGTATAAATATAATTTTGGGTCGATACTGTATTTCAATTAGGAGTAAATTCTATCAACCATGGTGAAAGGTCGTCTACCTGTGTATGTGCTCGCATTGCGAATTACACATTTGAGATGCGAGAAAGGACGCTACATAACTTAATTTAGAACATTGGAGTAAATGGCTTATATAAAATGGTATGCTGGCTGCTGCATAGGTACGAATCAATAATAAAAATCACAAATGTATTAGAGGGTTCATTTCGTTTTATTTTGAAACCATTTTACTAAGGAATAGGTAGGTAGGTACGCTGTACTAGGTACAGTTTAATTTTTTGATAAAGAGGGCACAAAAAGAACATAAATAGTTAACGATAAGTCACTTCTATCGTAAATCGATATTTAAATCGATTTGGCGACTCGTATCCTCTATCTTCTCGAAAAGTTCGGTGATTCACAAAATTATAGCACTTTTTTAACACCGCAGTCTAGTGAAGAAAGATTACTTATTCAAGTTTCAAGAGAGAATTGGTGGATAGGTTACAATTTTGCACTGCAGATCATACTGCAAATGTGAATAGTGGATTCTTTAGGTTCAAATAAAAACGAAATTCTGTTTGTTGGTAACTTGAGAACGGCTGGACCGATTTGTTTTTTTTTATGTTGATCATAGTCGGAAACGGTTTTTTAGTAAAGAATCATTGGAAAGCTGCCCAGAAAATAAGAGAAGATTCGAAAAAAAATACTGAATGCTTTTTCCTATAATATGGGAATTGTTGGACAGGACAACGTCTAGTGGTTAGCTAGTGTAAAAATATTTTCGGGATAAAAAACGTCAAATATCGAATGACTAATAAGGACAGGCAAATTGAAGGCCGGAGAATACAAAATAGACACAAACAGATGGTGAAGCCAGGTTTGAGCGCTAAAGCACCTGGACGTCGTAAAAGTTGTACTCAATCAAGCCAGACACCGAAGAAGATGGATCTGTTCAGAATGTACCAGTAGCGAAGGGTGAATTTTTGTAAGAGGTAAGCCAGAGTAGATATGTTTAATTTGACTATATTATTTTTCTATAGAATACTGACTGTGCCATTTTTCAAAGGGAAGCCGGTAGGAATCGAGTTGTATGGAACCTTCGCCACTGGAATGGACAGAATGCACATCAACTTACTCGAAACTGTCAAATTTTCCCAATCGACTTTGAACCTCATGCTTTAGCGATAAAGTTGAAATCTATTAAATAAATTTGACAGATTGTAGTAGGTCGATGTGCTAGCGTCTGTACTTAGGAGTCACGATCTTCAAGAGTGAGGGAACGACTAGGCAACTAAGGAGGAGAAATCTTCAAATATATGTATGCTTTTTTTGGTCTACTTTGAGATCTTCAATTGTCTGGGGGCAATTTTGCAACAAACGCGTTTGATCGATTAGATGCTATTTTAAACTAGCCACAGACGCAATTCCAATATTAAACCTGTACCCAGTAATTGAAATTGTAAAAAAATCAGCTGTAGGAGACAGCAGATTTTTTTTTGCGATTACGTAAACATAAAATTAGATCTAGTAAAAACATTGGATCGGTTTTTTGGCAGCTGGCAGTCTATAATAAGGAAGGTGGAATGAAAGTACCTATATCATAAAGCAAAAATTCTAAATTATGGATGGGTGTAACAATTCAATTCACAGGTTATTTTTCTTCCATAGTCTAATGGAAAGCATAGTATTATTTGTTCATGTTTTAGTGTCAAAAGAAAGTCGATGTTCGATCTGAATACCAGACAGTTGTCTGTGGCTTCCTCATGGGAAATTATTTGAAGGTGGCTCTGCGAAGGAGGAGATGATTGGTTGCCTTCTTGGCCCGTCTAGTAGACGATTTTATTTTTCATAATAAACTAGCGAGCCACCCCTGCTTCGCACGTTTTTTACGACTTGACAGAACCTCGTGATTTCTTTAGTTCAAGTAAGTTTATTAATAATGTAATATTTTGTCTTTTTTTTTGGGTTGGCAATCATCAAATGACCCCTCTCGCTCTGGGTGGAGCGGAAGGAAGTGTCTTTATGTTCCGGGCCAGCGGGAACCCTTTCGGACAATCCCGCTGACCCGGCAGGCTTCGACCCCTAAGGGGCCCCTCAATTTATGCTGACATCTCTTTGAGGCGCGTGTGGAACACGTACGCGCCGTCCGGCACGGGCCTGGTCCTGATCAGACGGTGAGCTGCCTATTACTCTCCGCCCGCAAGCCCGCGCCTACGGTGGCCGGGAGTCGTCACGCGGCTCCAGACGCCCGGAGCGTCTCCCGCGGCGGCTGGGACGGGAGGCACTCTCCCTGAGCCGTCCCGCCACCTCCTTTGCTAGCATGACTGCTTCGCAGAAGGAGGTGACTGTCTCCCACTCCCTCTCGGATCATGGCCTGCCCCGGACCGTGGCATAGTTTCTGTCTGCGACTTCGCTCGCGTGAAATGTCTCGTTCCCCCGACCCACCCCGTCGCGTCACATCACATCGCATCGCCTGTACGCGCTATTACTTCGTTTTCACTAGGCGTTCTTTCTAACTTTCGTTCTTTTTGCTTGGAGCTTAAGGGTCCCAGCGTGATGTTAACATTATACACACGATTGTACAATTACCGGCACGTAACTTGGCAAGAGATTTTCGTGGTGGGGGAAGTTCGCGCAAATAAAAATGTATGAAATTGTGCGTGCGCAAACTTCCCCCACTACAAAAACTCTTGCCAAGTTACGTGCCGGCAACTATACACATGAATCTTCCGGAATAAATTCTCTCATTGCTGTTGAAAACCGCATCAAAGTTCCGTTGTTCAGAAGAACGACGCGCGATCACACGAATAGAGACGAAAAGCGAATTTAATTTATAGTAATACTAGCTGTGCCCGCGACTTCGTTCGCGTGCATGTCAAAATCAAATTGAATTTCATGTTTTTACGCGGAATCTAACATAACCTAAGCTACTCGTTAAAACATCAGCTATCTGCCAGTGAAAGACCCGTCATAATCGGTCTAGCCGTTTCGGAAATTAGCCAGAACAAACAGACAGACAAAAATATAAAAAATATTATAACTGTTATAAGTGCCGTATACCAACCTATATTTTCACATGCATTTAGTAAAAAGCTGTTATTTGGACATTACAATCAGACACTTCAATTTTATTTATTTGAATGTACTTTACATCAAGCCACCTGAAACTGTCAAATTTACCCAATCAACTTTGAACCTTATGCTTTAGCGATAAAGCTGAAAATGTATTAAAGAAATTTGACAGATTGTAGTTGCTTTATGTGCTGGCGTCTGTACCTATAGATGCAAGTAGGTATTTCGTCGGTATGACAACAGATGCAGAGTAGAACAAGTTTTATTTTCCTAAGCTTGAAGCAAAATGCTAGCTATTTAAAGAAGAGCGATGTCGCAACCCATTTAAACCCTGGATTAAGCTAGCGTAAAGCGACTTATATAGATTAGGTGCTGTCCTACAATGTCAGTTAGAGAAAAAAAAAAATTGGCTCTTAGATGTAAGTATCTTGAGCACTTTGGATGACGACTACTTGGTTGCAAAACCCTAAATATTCGGCATTTTTCAAACCGGACTTCGTATCTTTTAGTCACTCTGTGTAAAGAAAATGTATTTATTTGCGGTAAAGATGACACAATACAAAAAGAAACAAGTTGGGGCAAAAATGCGTCACATCCACGCAACACGGCCATCGCTCAGCATAATGCACGACCAGGGTTGTGTCATCTCGCTTCTCTTTCGTTTCTATGCTGTCGGACAGTGACCGCACTTTAGGTCATGTAAGCCCCTTAAACATAAATGGCGAAATGTGGGTGTACTATAGATACACCTCTGCCTAACCCTTCGGGAAATACAGCCGTTATGTTATGATGTTATGCATGTGTGCCCCGCGGTTTCACCCGCACAAGTTTCGATCGTGTGGGACCCTATGCCAGACAGAGCCGCAGCGCACTTACAAAATTACCAGTGTACCTATATAAATTAATACTTAATACGTACCGAACCTAGACTTACAGGCGCCGCTCCGAAGGCGGAGGAGGGGTCGAAGAAGACGTCAGTATGACAGTCATCTCCGACTCCTCCCAGGTGGAAGCCAGCAGGCGACGGGTGCGGGGGCACCCTCGCCTGTATTGCACAGGCTTCCACCAGTGCCGGACGGGAACGGCCAGGTGTTCCCGGCCATTCCCGTAGCCCCCCAGTCAGGGGGATATGCGGGGCCCGCCAGATAGGCGGGCATGAGCCGGGGGGGTTGTGGACGCAAAGGCTGAGCCGGATTCCCATGACCTCAAGACTTCAAGGCGATGAGGGCACACCGCTGAGTTTTAGTGGGTATACTGCCACTCTGGCAGGGAGTCCCACATACTCCGTCTCGTCCCCCGACGAGCGGAGATGCGTAATGTCCTTTCTCAGCGAAAAAAAAAAAAAGAAAAGTTACTTAATACGTAGAATTTCGTTTCAATAAACAAAGCATATTATTTTATCATACTCCAATATGTAGGCAATTAAGTCACAGACACAGGTGTTAAAATCAAACATGACCTAATAGCGCGGTCACTGTCGGACTGCATAGAAAAGAAAGAGAAGGGCGATGACACAAAACTGGTAATTTATTGCAAAATATGAAGCAATTATCTATTTACAAAAAATCTATTGTTTGGACTAAAAAATTAAAACACTTGTGCTGTAGTATGTTGCTTGTAGAATAATCTGACAAAAATTTGAATGATTGTATGTATTAGTATGGTTTTTATAGTAAAAAGAAAGTTTTTAGAGGTATCTTTATATTTTTTTTCTATGGTATCAAATTAGTTGTATAATGTTTTCAGACACTATCTAACTAGCATATATCCTGAAGAATATCATATATTTTTCTGATTTTGTTTACTGTAGTCGATCATATACTTTTAGGCATTATAAAACTTACGTTTTTTTGCGTTTAGGTCCTATAGGCCCTCAAGTGCAAACAGAATTCACCCACTGTCTTTATTGTTAACCTATCACGCCTAGATTAATGAGACTCAATGAATTTTATCGATACGTGACCTCCGGGAGTCCAGCGTGCGTCAATAAAAATACTATTTATAGATATTATACAAAACATTACTAGTTATAGTATGTTCTTGGACCATTTTCCAATAGTTCGTTTGCAACTTAGCATAATCCATAATGTTTCCCACTGCTGGGAAACAGGGCTCCTCTCTGTGCAACCTTTAAATAATTGGTTGTATACTAGGTCAAACTGTATCCGAACTGTAACATTAATTTCTCGCCGGGATAACTGTTACCATCACAACTGTCATGATGTAAGCAAGTTGTTAATAGCTAACATAAATCCTCAGCTAACATTAAACGTAGTTTCAGCACCATCCAAGACGTTACAATTCTTGTTTAATTCTGAGTTTTGTCAGATGATTACCTTCGTGTCACACGTGCCGTGATGCGACAATAAGCAAAAGATATTTATAGAAATCCCCCTTGTTATGAAACTAGCAGCGCCCCGCGCTTTCACCCGCGTAAGCTTCGATCCCGTGGGAATATCGGGATAAAAACTATCCTATGTCCTTTCCCGGGACTCAAACTATCTCTATCCCAAATTTCATCTAAATCGGTTCTGCGATTTAAGCGTGAAGATGTAACAGACAGACACACTTTCGCATTTATAATATTATTAGCAGCGCCCCGCGGTTTCACCCGCATAAGTGTCGATCCCGTGGGAATATCGGGATAAAACTCTTCTATGTCCTTCTCCGGGATGCAATTTATCTCTCTGCCAAATTTTATCGAAATCCGTTTAGTGGTTTAGGCGTGTAAACGTAACATACAGACAGACAGACAGAGTTACTTTCGAATTTATAATATTAGTATGGATATCTCAAATCATTAATTACTGTTAGTACCTAATGCGACATCGTCATTCACCTGCCCTTATCCCTATTTATTTGGGGTCGGCGCAACATGACTTTTTCTTCAATACATCTCTATTAGTCGTCATCTCGGGAGTCACCCCCTTTCTAGCCAAATCATCTTGCACACAGTCCATTCACCGTTTCCTTGGTCTTCCCCTACTCTTATGGCCATTCACATTCATACTCAAAACTTTCCACACGACATTTTCCTCAGTCCTACGCAGAGGAATGACAACCGATTTCCACATAACTTTTCAGTCACTGGTTCCACTTTCAGACTTCTCTTATGTACTCATTTCTTATTTTATCCATTTGCGTAACACTGTACATCCTTCTTAGCATTCTCATCTTAGCTGCATGCAATTGTCTTTTTTCATTCCTTTTGTGGACCCAACATTCTGATCCTTACAAGACAGCAGGTCTAATCATTGTTTTATGTCTCTTCCCCTTACATATCCCCTTATATTTAAGGGAAATGCGGGAGTTGAAGATTGTTCCCGTGACCTGCCCCCATTTCATCCAAAACAGTCTGATCCACTTCGGCATTGTTTTGCACGAGTGAACCGAGATAGTCCGAGCAGCCCGGAAAAAGCGCGCTAACAAGCGCCACGGTTCCAGAACTGGAGAATAGAATAGTATACTCTTTATTATGTACACCATATAAATTACAGACATATAAATATCGAAACTGTACAAGGGTGACACAATGGGCGGTCTTATCGCTAAAAGCGATCTTTTAAAGACAACCTTTGGATGGATTAAAAAGGGGAAGGATTGACAAATGCTGTAGGTAGTCTGTGGTGTACCATTTACATACATAAAGTATATTATACTAATCTAAATAAATATATACATATAATAATAAACATGAAACAGGAGCAAAGAAAATATAATGATGATGTGTAAGGAGAGAGGAAGTGCTTTTTAACTATAATTGGAGAGACCGCCGAAATCATTCCGTTTTTGTTCTGCTGGTTTTCAAGCCAACATTCACCAGCTACTGTTGTCATATCTCCAGTCTGCTCTGGATAGAGATCCAGAGCAGTCCATCTTCACCGGCAACAACAGTGTCATCGGCAAACAGCATGCACTAAGCTACCCCGTCTCTTCCTGTATGTCCTAAGTAAAATAAAATAAAAATAACCTTTATTTCTTACTACTATTCGAGTTTAACATAAAATTCGAATTCAGGTTTATAATATTATAGGTATTTATGGTTACTTATATGTATAGATGAAGTTGACTTTTATTAGTAGCAGTCGCCTCAGCAGCGTAGGCCTCTCCTAAACCTTTCGCGTCCATAAGGGTCCACATCTTTCATTGAAGATGTCTCTCCACCTTTTATTTGATCTCGCCTTTTCCTGTCTCTTGGTACACATTCCGTTAAACGTTTTGTCCATTTGTCATTGTTCATTCTAAATATGTGTCCTGCCCAATGCCACTTGAGTAATCGTGTTCTTTTCCTTACATCTATTACTTTAGTTTTCTTTCTGATGAAGGAGTTTTTAACCTTGTCTGATAGTTTGAGACCAAGCATGCTTCTCTCCATTTTACGTTGGCAGATAGCAATTTTTTCTCCGTCTTCTTTCCTCAGTGACCATGTCTGGCAACCATATGTAAGGCAAGGCAATATCCCTACTTCGTAGAGTTTTTTCTTTATATTTATATTGATGTCCTTATTTTTCATTATTTCTCTTAGTCCCCAATATTTCTTCCAGGCTAGAATTATTCTTATTTCTATCTTTTTTCCTGTGTTATTTCCAAATGATACTATTCGTAGCTGTCTTAAATATATATATTCTTTGACATATCCGAGCTTCTCTTTGTCTATTGTAATGTCCCGAGGTACTCCGTTTGTTAAAATCTTGGTTTTCGATTTGTTCATTGACAATCCCACTTTTTGACTTTCCTTAGCTAGTTCGATCACCATACCCTCCAATTCGGTGGCGCTTTCTGCGATGTCCACAATGTCGTCGTTGAAACGCAGGTGATTCAGTAGTTCTCCGTCCATTTGTATTCCCTTCCTTTCCCAATTTATACGTCTGAAGATGGATTCGAGCACCGCTGAAAACAGTTTTGGGGAGAGAGGGATCTCTTTGTCTTACTCCTTTTTGTATGGGGAATTTTGTACCTTCTCGCTCTAGGCGCACTTTTGCGTGGCATTTTGTATAAATACTCTTAATTAAGTTTATGTTTTCTGGTTTGCAGGTTGTTCCGCTAGTGATGTCCATATAGCTTCGACGTGTAGAGGGTCGAATGCTTTTGTGTAGTCTATAAAACACAATAACGTCTTTCTATATTCCTTTACTTTTTCAATTAATTGCGTTATGAATTGTATGTGGTCTGTAGTCGAGTACCCTTTGCGGAAACCTGCTTGTTTCTTGGTTGGTTTTCATAGAGACTCTTTGTTTTTCTATTTAGTATGATCTTTGAAAAAAAATTATATAGATTTGTCATGAGACTAATTGGTCTATAGTTTCCTAGATCGCTTCTATCCCCTTTTTTGAACAGTAGTGTGATTGTAGATTTTGACTATTGATCTGGTGTGGCTTCGGTCCTAAGTATGTTATTGAATAATGTTTGAAGGGGCTCCAAAACTGTATTAGATAGTGCTTTAAGGACTTCGTTGGTAATGTTGTCGTTTCCTGGGGTCTTGTCATTTTTCCGAGATTTTATTGCATATTCGATTTCAGACCTGAGAATGATTAGTCTGTCTGTGTTTGTCTTTTTTTCCATTAAATGTGTTCGAGTACGTACCTAAGAAGTGACAAGCGCTATCTGTGGCATTGTAGAGGGTTTTATAGAATTGCGTAGCTTCATTTATGATATCAGGACGTCTTGATTGTATTATTTATTATTTAGATTTCCCGTCCACTCTGACTTATCGCTCAACTCTCTATAGGCTTTACGTAGAGCCCCGGCTTTATCTATGAATTTTTCGAAGGTACTTTGACGTATTGTTCTCTCTTGTTTTGTAATATTCCTATGGTTTTTTGCTTATTCTTGTTATTTTGCATTTTATTTCTTTTGTTCTCTTCTTTGTGTATAACTTTTTTTTCTGTTCTAAGATATCTTTTGTTTCTTCGTTGATGTATTTGGTTTTATGTTTCTTTTTCCTTGGCAGTTGTTCCAGAAACTCTTGTATTTCAATCTTGTATTTAATTCATCGTATTGGTTTTGTACCTCTACATGTATACTAACAGCTCCCATAAATTAATTTATTATTATTATTTTCCCAGTATCTAGCTTCGTCATTTGAAATCGTCTTTTGTTTTTGTATTTATTGCTAATCTTGGTTGATCGATTTTGATCTTGTTTTAAGAGGTGGTGATCAGACTCCTCCACGGTGACCGGCCATGTCTTAAGGAAGAGCATCCTTAATCAATAGGAAGAGGTAAGGATTTAAAGCCGACCCTCGGTGCAAGCCTACAGCCACACTGAACTCGTCGGTGTTACCGGCAGCCGACCGTCCTACGTCCTACTGAAACCTTTCTCTTTCAAGGCCCATCACGACATTGCGGTCTTTTATAAATACATTTTAACTTAATTACAATTCAAATATAAAGGAACTTTATATTTACACAATCACTTCAAGTGAACACTGCCTACATATTGACATGAAGTTCGTGATACGAATTGCACGAGTCACAGGTGTTTTGGCGAGTCGATTAATGATAATTAAATCGACGGTTTACCTTAACGAGGTTAGTGTAGTCTTTCATAACTTCCGTGGGCAGCTACTTGTTTCTTATAAACAAAACGAACAATATTGTGTCAATTACAGACCGAGTTTCAGTTTAGGTTTGGATACGGAAAGTGATGGTTTTGATATCTAGAAATTCATATGGATCGCGTGAGTTGAGCTCGTTTTTCTATATATGTTCTTGTTTTAATAAATGATATACCTGCTTGTGCAAAATACAGTCCACAGTTCATATATTATACAGGTAAACACCCAAATTTTTTTCTTTACAGGTTATCGCATTTTTGGTTATACTCTCAATTAATTTTGCCATTCAAAGTTTTCCTATAGAGAATGGATTTTCGGTGAAGTTTAATCCCATTTCTCCTAAAGAGGAGCTTAGACTGAGAAAATTCGGCACACTGTTTGCAAAAATCCCACAAGAATTTAAAGACCAAGAGAATATCAGGCGAGAAGCAGTTCTTAATACGGCCTTGCTTGCCCAGAAGCAAGAGGTGCCGTCAGGATATTCGAATCAAGTTATCAAATTATTATTTCCTACTAAATATGTTTATAATAGGAAAAGGAATAATGTTACGATATCGTTGGCAAACCACTGGGCAGGTTTGAATTATTTGAACCTGCCCGTAGTCAGGCAGCCCTATGATGATTACAAGGTGTTAATTGCTACTGCGCCGCCGAATGTGCACCTCGGTGGTGACAATAAGCAGACATTCATATATGTTGTATTCCCTGAAGATGGATCTAGCGACACTGGTGTTTACAATGTACCTATAGTATACTTTGTTAGTGGAAACACTGGAAAACCTAATGCCACAAAGAAGGAGCCCGTAGATCCGATACTGATTGTCGACAGCAACCGAACCGTTACGGGAATAAAAAGTAAAGAAGTTGCGAAGTTCGTTAGATTTAAAAATAAATTGTCAAACCGGTCCTTCTATAACGTTAAAGATTAGATTAGTCGTATGTTATGTAAGTTTAAAATACATTGATGTATGTTCTTGATATCTTAATGTACTGTTTAACATCAACCAACAAGTATGTTAATTTAGTTATTTGAATAAGATCCTTTATACAAGTCGACGTTAGTTTCATTTCTGGTATTTTCACCAAAATTAAAGAAACCAGCACCCTAATTGCGTCACATGCTATCAACCACAATCTGAATAATTTTAAAGGATATTTCTAATCCATTGCTTTATATATTCGAAAAATTTGTCTGGTCAACAACGTAAATAACGCAATGAATGTGGTTGAACTGTCAAAATGAAAGCCATTGCTAGTGATAGTGTGTTTCGCAATTGCCCTGCCGGTTGTGCTGGACACGTCTAACAAGTTGTTTGATGTGGGTCCCCACCCACATCAAACAACTAGCAATACAACAATAGCAGAACTTTTAATGTCATAATATTATTTTGCATAACAACGCATAGCATAAACTTCATTTCGCAGAAAATCGTTTGGCATACACTCATTTATCATACATTCAAGACTTATAATTTTATATGTCAGTGTCATCTTTAGGCATAAATTTCATATCCATAATAATTAAAAAGTAGAACCATCATATCGCAGCAAGTTCACAGTCAGCATCGCCTTTTGGCATACGTAAGCTCGTGCGTAGGGGTCACAGTTTTAACCTAACCTAACTATTTTTTTTAAATAATTAGTTACGGTCTTTATTGGTTTACAAGCAATAACAAATAAGACGTAGGTCGACGGAGCATCGCTTCGCGGGGCCTATTTCTGTCTACAGAGTTTAAAGGAACCTAATTTAACCCAAGTCGGGATGCAGCAAGTCCCGAAATCGCTTAAAGCCCATCGAACAATATGCCAAGTGAAATTATGGCAAATAAAATTCTGCCATCTTAAAAGTATGCCATTGTAAATTCGGACATATAAACATTCGGCCAAACAATAATTATAATGCCTTAAAAAATATTCGTTTAAAGAAGATTATGCCAAGTGTGTTATGCCAAATAAATTTCGGAGCATCAATATTCTGCCAGATAGAATGCACCGGTTTGATGTACCTACCTAGTCAGGGTATATCGAGTGCATTTAATGAGACCTCCTCAATACCAGTGGTATTTCCAGTGGTATCTCGAGACTAGTACTGTGCTAGTACCTAGTCTGGTGCCGTCACTTGGAATGCAGTTATTAAATAGTAATTTCAGATGTGGCACCAGACCGCCTGGGCTATGTTCGTAGGTACACATCAAGCTATACATAACCAGTATATGCTGACTTCTGATTGGACGAAAAATCTATACAATGCGATTGATATGTAGCCGTATGTACTAAGATATTGTATCACATATATTTTATTGTAAGTCGGCTACAGAGTTATCTGTAGGTATAATATATATTATTGTGGTCAGACCTGGTAATATACGACATCTTTTTTTATTTTTTTTATTTTTTTATTTATTTCTATAAGGCTTTGTTTTCAATAGTCAGATAACTTTTATTATCTGAGGAACAAATATTGCGGTTTGACAGTTTTTGTATCTATAGAAAATATGTCAAACTGTCATTTTTATTCTTCAGATAAAAGACTTGAAAAATTAGTCTCAAATAAATAAATTGTTCTAAGTTAAGTTGCTTTGGTTATGTTGTTAGAAATCACAGGATAGTCGAGGCATTCAAGCCAACGAAATGTCAATTACTTAACAAACATATCAGTCAGTGGCGATCTTAATCTAACTTAAACAAGAAAGTTAAATTGTCATTCAAAGTCTGATGTGAAGTTGGAAACAAACGAGTTGAAGTTGGTCCAGTTTGTGAAGGCTGAAATTAATAATATCCACCGTTGTTTTTATTATGACAAATATAAATGTTAAACATTCGTAGCATCCTAATCTATAAAACCTTTATTCGTTATCTACGAAACGTACGAGTAACCTATAAACATCGCATGCAAAAAAGAAACAAGATAATATTTAATTGTCTGTACCCAGATTTTTTAATATACTTAATGGAAATAATCTGGCATTAATTCTTTTTCAAGTTTTTACAAAACCATTCAAAGGAACGGTTTTTTAAAAAATTGCTAAATCAATAGCTACTGTCAAATGTTACGTGATAATGCAATGTTCCGCGTTGAAATTGTTATATCATCTCTTGTAACGACACCATAGCGAGTTTCAGGAAAGTGCGTGAGCCGTACAGTGCCATCTAGTAGCACCCAGTGGGAAACTTCCAGCTCTGGCTAACGACTGTACCCTATGACTATCTAGATAAAGTTCTTATTGTCTTGGCGCAATATCGCGATTATTTGTTCAAATACGCCAAATTGTAGTAACAACAGCATAATTTTAGTCAATTTTACAATAGGTTACAATAGGTAAACAGTATTGATTAAGTGGAGTAATAGCAAAAATATTTCTATTTGTCGTGGTACCTACGTGAATAAAAAAAATCAATACTCTGATAGAATGGTGCGATGCAGTTACCTATAACTGGGTTATTATGATAATTTCGCATTAATATTGTGCCCTTTCAACATTAAAGAGCGTCGGCAAAATTAATTTGAAAAAATGACTCTTTGAAGGTGTTTCAGATTGATAATAACAGTGGTTTAAGATTCATACGTGAATTCATTATTATCAACTAGAGACCTGCTTCGCAAGTTTTTTTTACATAAGTAATAAGTTTAATATTATTGACACATTTCAAAAACCCCTTCTTAGTGGATGGATACCTACTCTTCGCAAAGAGCACTGCACCCTCCAAAATTCATGTCTCAGTTAGGTCATTGAATTTTTTGAATTTTATATATTACAGGGTTATTGGTAAAACATTAACAACCTCTTAAGAGGTCATTGTACTCATCATTATGAACAACTTTTACTATGGGACCAAAACTGAAATCGCGAAAAAGAAATCAGCTGCTCCCTACATTTTGACGAGTTATACAAATATAAAAGTAGGGAACAGCTGATTTTTTTTTTCGCGATTTCAGGTTTGGTCCCAGAGTAAAAGTTGTTCATAATGTCATCATTATGCACAACTTTTACTCTGGGACCAACATTAACCCTGTTTAGATAAACCTTCCGGAATAAATTGTCTAAATGGTCAGAACCGCAACAAAACTCTGTCGCGTAATTTGGAAGAACGTTGCTGTCACCCAGCCAGACGCTAGAACTGTTTTTACCTTTTACCGACTTCAAAAAAAAGGAGCTTAGCAATTCGACACGCATGTATGTAATATTATTGGAATTGCATTATATTCACATAAATTAGGTATGACAATCTATTAGGGCTTCCAAACAAATATACAAAGTTTTATAGACGTATGTATGTATGTTATGTTTGTCCAAGCATCTCCGCAACTATTAATAATAATTATAATAATAATAATTTAAGCGTTAAGTCGTTGGTCCCGGCCGTCATTTGTGGATCTTTGACAGTCGTTACGGGTAGTCAGAAGCCTGAAAGTCTGACAACCAGTCTTACCAAGGGGTATCGTATTACCCATTAACTGGGTTGTGGAGGTCAGATAGGCAGTCGCTCCATGTAAAATACTGGTATTCAGCTGCATCCGGTTAGACTGGAAGCCGACCCCAACATAGTTGGGAAAAGGCTAGGCAGATGATGGTGATGATGAATAATAATAATTTAATATTAATTTAATTTTATTATTAACTAACTGACCCGGCAAACGTTGTTTTGCCATATAAATTATTTCTAGCCGCCCAGCGTTACTTCGTTCGCGTGGTGTCCTACCCCTTACCCTACCCTACCCTACCTTACTCCTACCCTACTCCTACACTAGTATTACCCTACTCCTACCCTACTCCTACACTACTCCTACCCTAAAGTCCTCCTACCTTTAAGTAAATAAAAGTATTTAAAAAAACCAAAACCGGATAAAAAGTATTCTATGTCCGTCTCCTAGTAATTTTCAGCCAAATCGGTTCAGCCGTTCTTGAGTTATAAATAGTGTAACTAACACGACTTTCTTTTATAACACGACTTTCTTTTATATACCTATATAGATTAATTCAACTTAGGGAACAGTGCAAGTTTCATCAAAATCGATTCAGTAATTTTCAAAATTTGGACTAATACGTGATTGTACGATAATTGATACGAGCTACGGGTGGAGTGTGTCAAAGCATCTCAAAACCTTGGTCAAATTCTAGTGCAATATTTACAACAAAACTATTACCTACTTATTACAAACAAATATTCCAGTTTTTCCTTAAAACTAAAAATTACGAAATAAAAAGTACTTAATAAAAAAAAAAAATTAAACCGACTTCAAAAAGAAATTAACTCTAATTATGAAATAACTTTAATTTCGGAAGTCGGTGGCAAAAAACCTAAACTAAAATACACCCAAGACACCGACTTCCGAAATTAAAGTTACTTATTTCATAATTTTGAGTTCATTTATTTTTGAAGTCGGTTTATTAGTAAGTAAGTAAGTATGTATAACAGTGTATAACAATCTGAATGCGCAATTTATTTGCCAAAAATCCTAACATGTTGGCGGTTAACAGACTTTTGAACTTTGTTAGCCGTACCGACTGTAAACTGTGTCGATATGTAATGCATTGTCACCCATCCACGGACTGACCTCGGCAAGAGTTGCTTGACCTGGAAGATCGACCCGTGCGGCTGTTATTAGCGACGAGCTCCTTCGGCAGGTATTTTTATTTATTTAAAACATCCATCAGCGTGATCAATGCCCAAACACTTTTAATCAAGATAGCGTCTCACGACCGCGAGGGCTAGTCTCAGACATCGATGATTTCCAGGCCGTGATGTATTTTAGTGTTTTTTAAAGTGTGTCGGTAAGTTACAGTTTCTTGATGATGCCTCTATATGTGAGATCGACTTCCGCTGACCATCTCCTGCTTAATATCACATCACACTATCACACTAATATTATAAAGGCGAAAGTTTGTGAGTGTGTGTGTGAGTGTGTGTGTGAGTTTATATGTTTGTTACTTCTTCACGCTCAAACGGCTGGACCAATTTTGATAAAATTTTGTATGGAGGTAGCTGACACCCTGGATTAACATATAGGCTACTTTTTATCCCGATATTCCCACGGGATCGACCATTACGCGGGTGAAACCGCGGCGCGCAGCTAGTAATATAATATTAATATTATTATATTTCTCATCTTGAGAAATATTAGGACCCTTTTTCCAATAGTTCCTTGGCCATAACGGATAGGTTCGCAACTATTTATTTATAGAAATAATAGTTAAAAATTAATGTTATGCCGTTCACGCTCTTGTAGTACACGCTGTACTTACGTTACTAAATACCTACACACTTACACTTTGTAAGAGGATGCAGTAGCTCTAAGAATTTCATGTATTTAACAGCAATCAAATACTCGTATTACATTACAATACGTACGAGTCGTATGACTTAAGTCACTTGTCCTTGACTTAGTCCATTATTGCACGCATCTATAAACTACATATGTCACAATAGTATTCATTCACGTTTTTTAGCACTGTGTGCCCTAAACCCGCACTTAAGGCTAATAAAGCACGATCTACACGGTTTGAAACCAGTCTACAAACCAAGGTCCTTGGACCTTGAAGTTGTTGAGGGAGATGCCTGCTACCAGGCTTAAAACCAACATCTTCTTCTGCCACTGTTTTGCAACGCAGGCCTTTCTGCCAAGGACGTTTAAAGGTCAACGAAATTTGGTTTCAAACCACTGTCTACACTGTTTTAAACTTAGGTTTGAAACCACCGTTTTAAACCGTTTATTTCGTGTTTACATTGCTTCATTTTTATATTAGCGTTCGTATTGGTAGATTTTACACACATCCCTCGCTAAACATCCTCGCTCATCTCTGGTGGAAAAGCAGCCGAAGTCACGCATTTCTTTGTAAAAATTGGATTACTTAAATCACAGAAAAACGCCATGAATCGAAAATAAAGACCTGTGTTTTGAACGAGGCTCAGAGCCTTAAAGAGATGTATGTAAGTAGTTATTTTTTGATGCTTCGGTAGTTATTATAATTAATATTTTATGTGGGCTGAAAATCTAGCAAAACATTCTAATGACGAGAATCGGATTTGAGCAAATTACATTCGGAACTCGTGCTTATTCTGTTACATTTATGAAGTTTGGCCAAAAGATATCCACTGAAAAGAAAATGAAGTTTGGCCAAGCGATCCTAAATGAATATCTTATGGCCAAATTATTCTTCGGTTTAATGAAATTTATTTGTCATAAAAACTTACAGTCCGCTTATAACGAGATACAAAGTAGTAAGCATTGGCGTATCTAGGGCTTTTTTCCAGGGGGGCCTGGCCCCTAAACTTTTTTTTTTCGTTTTGAAATCTTCATGGAAACCCACCGTCTGGGATGAACGGAGGGTTATGTCGGACTCCTACCGAATAAAACCCCACAGTTCCTTCTACTACCATAAGTCGGGGGCCCGAGAGCCCCGAGAGATACTTGTACATTCGCCGCACCCTCGACTGATATCAGCCCGTCATGCCTAGCGGGCCCCATCCCCAAGTGCGGGCGATCCCACCACCGACCCTTTTCTTTTAGCATGTTTGCTTCTAAAAGAGTTTCATCAATTTGGAGAATACCCATATACCCCACAAAATGCTTTCCACTTTCGATATCTAAATTAAAAAACGCATCGATCGAAGCGGCAGCGCGCGGAACGGCGCGGCGGTGTTCCGACGACGTGCGGGGTATTAATGTTCTGTGGACGTGCGGCTGCTTGCCACTTTGGGTACTTGTACTATTGAATCTGTGCTTTGGGGCTGGGGCACGAAATTTAAATGTCCTACTCTAGCTTATTACGTTGCGTTGCGTATTATTAGTCCACTTTTTAGTTTATCCACTTACTTCACTATTTCATTTTGGTCTAATTCTTTTAAATTAGTTAATTTCTATTTTGATTACTTTTTCACATACGGTCTCTCTTAACGTCGTTGGTTCTGGTTGCATATAATATGAAATATAGTTAAAGAGTTATGTTTACTTACTTAGTTCATCGAGCGATCCTATATACGGGCCAGCATGCGGCAGAATTAAATATGTTTGTTTCCTTCAAAGGAACTATAGTATCTAGTCTCAGTAGTTCTTTAGCTTTTGCAAAGGAACTACTGATCCAAAAGTTCTCAGTAGTTCCTTCAAAGGAACTGCTAAAGGAACTAGTGAGCACAAAGGAATTATTTTTGTTATTTCAAAAGTTATAAGTTTGTGTAGGTCTTGGTGGTAGATTATTTAATGGAATGCTTTTGTGTGACGTTATATTATGTAAGTATCCAGCTTAGAATTTCGAATAGGTCCCCAAACATCCTAGGGTGGGCACCAGACCATTCTAGGGTGGGGCCCATATATATACGCCTATGGTAGTAAGTGTGATAATACAGTACAATTTAATTTCCTCCAAAGTATTAGAAGTTATAATATGTACATACATGTTTCCTATGCTTGTTTTTAAATGTATTCACGTTATCGCACTCTTTTATATCGTCCGGCAATCCATTGAACAGCTAGTGCTCCTTTAAATAATTTATGGTCTTTCTACCGAAATTAGTGCGTATACGCTGGTGACTTCAAGTTTGTTTTTATATCTATTTCTCAGGTTACATGACATTGTTCTTTTCTATAATTGTATGTGAGTTTGTAGTTATGTTTTTAATAAAAATGCAAGTGTAGTAAATATGTGTGTGTGTGTGTGTGTGTAATATTTAATGGTTTCGTTTTTTCGTATAAGGTTCTTAACATAAAACTAATCTTATACATATTTGTCATGAGTCCCATACTCAACATGCATGGCGTGCAAGATGTTTGGCACAAAAAGTCGCAAGGCAGAAAATCTTTAAGTACCTACTTAACTAAATGAAATGTAGGTAACATTCACAGCTGTGAAGCGTTTAATACTTCTAATTACGACATTAGTAGATTCTAGATTATTTTTCTGAATTACGGAAGAGGTTCAAACGCTTTTTTAATTTGTGATAAAATATTGCTTTTTTTCGAAGCCATCTCCTTAACAATCGCCATGACCAAACCCAACTTCAAATATTTCGGGGAAAATATGAAAATGATCCGACAAGGGTCACATTTATGTCATAACTGTTTATGTTGAATATTTCTTCTGCAAACGTATTGTTCGTCTGAGTATATAGGAATTCATTATCAAAAGAAACCTCGTCCTCGCATGGTTCGTTCACAATATCGCACAATCTATTGCCTCCCTCACAACACAATGCTTACTGTTCAGGATAATATATCAATTTTTCGCAACCGCCTCAACAATGAGTTGTAAGAATAACAACGAATATTGAAGTTTTGCCTCTTGTGCTATGAAAAGCAGCTTTCAATTTAACTTGTATTCTCCATTGAGTTGACTCGGAGCTCAGAGCCATCTATGTTGGGAAAACGAATACATGTTTTCTAAAGGTGTTCGACTTGTCGAAACTGTCTGGTGATATAATTAACAATCGCTTCGAGACATTTTGTATAGATGGCGCAGACGAATTGATTACGTATTCGAGACGCGGTGTCGCCTACTACACGCCGTGTTTGTCGTTTGGGAATTGGCGATAAAAGTTATGATAAACATGAACCAAATAATCGTGCAAAATTTGTATTTTTTCTAAAAGAACTTTACTTATAACCTTGTTTTATGGTTATGGTTCCAGCATGGTCAAGTCTCTTGTGATAGATCTACATCTATCACAAGCCATCCTTACCTACGTAAGGATGGCATTTTTTCTATTATTCTTCATATAATGAAGTACTTACATAGTGTTTGGATATCGTTCCTTTTACGCTAAAAACGTTATACTTAAGGGGGAAACGCTAAGGTAGCCCGCGAAATTTAAAATTTCATACCTTGTTGTAGGTACGTTGATTAAAATATGATTCGCGACCTTAACAAATATGTATTTACAGAATTATATACACTCGAGAGCAATGAATCCGGGTCACTTAAAGAATCCTAAAAATCTCGGAAACTAAAAATGCTAGGTTAATGCAATAAATTGTATTTAATAGACAATGTAATACTCCTTAAATGAAGGTATTAAAACTTCTTAGTTATTGTAAAGTTATATCATAAAAAAATCAAATTTGAAAAAGGGCCACTTTCGAAGATGGAACTACGAAATTACAGCATTTGGTTTTGCTTTTGTTTGTAATCTGTCATTTATGTGGGTACATAAACCATGTTGATAGTGCTCTATGTTCATTATTCAAGCTGAAATTATGTCGCTTACGCCTGAAGAATGCACCAGAATACTTACAATGCTGGAAACCGGCCGGAGTCAGCGCGATACAGCCAGGACTGTCGGTGTGTCGCTGTCAACAGTACAAAGAGTTCTCCGACGTTACGAAGAAACTGGTTCTAACCTACGCAGACCAGGAACGGGCAGAACCAGGTGTACCACAGCACGAGAAGACCGATACTTGGTGAACACCATGCTTCGAAATCGCTTTCTCACAGGAACTGAACTCACAAATCAGTTTCGACGCCTCGGAGGAAGTAACCCAAGTGCATGGACAGTAAGACGTCGGCTTGCTGAATCTAACTTAAAACCCCTTAGACCTGCAAACGGCCCTAAACTGGAGCGTGGGCATCGTATTTCAAGACTAAGATATGTCCAGAGCCACGTAAATTGGAGTATTGAAGATTGGTCAAAAGTTATGTTCTCCGACGAAACAAAATTTATGCTTTACAAGCACGATGGAAGACACAGAGTGTATCGAAGACCAGGGGAAAGATTCAAGCAAGCATGCATCGAAGAAAAAGTAGCCTACGGTGGTGGGTCTGTACTTGTGTGGGCCGGAATTTCTTCTGAAAGTCGCACAGAGCTGGTGATTATAGAAAACGGCTCTTTAACTAGCGTAAGATATGTGGAAGAAATCCTCAATGATCACGTTGGTCCATTTATGGTCAATTTAGGTGAGGATGCTATATTTATGCATGACAATGCCCGACCTCATACAGGTAGGATTGTGAATGACTACCTTCAAGAGATGAACATTACTCGTATGGAGTGGCCAGCGCGCAGCCCGGATATCAACCCGATCGAGCATGCTTGGGACGAGCTAGGCAGATGCGTAAAACAACGAAACCCTCCCCCAATCACGCTTCGTGAGCTCAAAATTGCTCTCACAGAGGAATGGGAGAATATTCCCCAAAATGGAAGCACGAGGAGGCAATACGAAGTATTAAAATTCAAGAAAATCGTAATAAAGTTCAAAAATTTCATGTTTCCTATTTTTGTTTTAAGGAGAGATCAGCAGTTTTTTTCTTTATGTAATTTTGTGTTAATAAAATGTATGGTGACTCATATTTTCTAAATACAATTTATTGCATTAACCTATCATTTTTAGTTTCCGAGATTTTTAACATTCTTTAAGTGACCCGGATTCATTGCTCTCGAGTGTATAATCATTAGAATCAATAATACTAATGGATGGTAATACTAATGGTGTCGTTAAATCTAATGGATGTATACCTACCTACTTTGACAGACTAAACTCAGACGTCTTATAATAGAAGTATTACCAAGTTTTGATGCTTCTTTACCCCAGTCGATCTGGGGGCCTAAAAAGGCCACTTTGGCAGAATCATAAAAGGATAACATTATGAATCATAATATGGAGAAGACAGTCCGTGTTTTTTCTTTTTTTGCTGCACTACGTACATAGGTATAATCAAAGAGGTTGGAATTGGATTTGGATTGGATTGATTGGTATTTTAGCCCAGACAAAAAAAACTGAAAAATCCTTTACCAATGGGATTTGATACGATTAACTTAACAGTTAACTGTCCATTATAATTCATAATGATAACTTTTTATAATTCTGCCAAAATGGCCTTTTTAGGCCCCCTCGTCTTTGATATTTTGCTCCTCCAGAAACTTTATTTTCGTAATTTTTTAAATTATGAATTGTTTATACTACAGATGAGATTTTTTCTTTGAATCACGGGGTCACTTGTCGAAATTTTGTCACAGACGACAGACGGAAAGATTATTTTTATCTTGTAAAACTTACACCAAAATTATTAATGATGTTCTATGTGTTACGAGCTTTTGAATCGAATAGCTGATAATATCATAATATGAAGTGATGCAAGTTACTAGTTGAATCGGGGTTCCTCGATAAAGTCAGCGAGTTAAGACTTTCGATGGAATATTAAACATTTATTCGTCGTTTTTCTGGTTAAGGCAAGCCGATTTATTCGGCTCCACCCTTCCCAGGCTCCTGCTATTTTATACCTGTCCGATTTGCTGGAGGAAGCAGTCTGATCCAGACTTTCCAGCACCGAATGTATCTGAAGTGGTCTTCTACAAGGACGCCGTGAACGAAGACGTATTCTATGTGTCTAACTCCTAACAGATATTTATTTTTTTACTCCTAGTAGGTAGTTAGTTAGTTAGTTAGTTTAAGTACTTTTTAGGGTTCCGTACCTAAAGGGTAAAAACGGGACCCTATTACTAAGACCACTGTCCGTCTGTCCGTCTGTCACTAGGCTGTATCTCATGAACCGTGATAGCTAGACAGTTGAAATTTTCACAGATGATGTATTTCTGTTGCCGCTAAAAACAGAATACAATATTTAAAGGGGGCTCCCATAGAACAAAAGTGTTTTTTTTTCGGCGTTTTGACCAGTTTTTTAATAGAGATTCATACATAACGTTAAATACAGCGGGTTCGTTACCTTTGTTTTTTAAGCTGTCTAATTTTATCCTCGTGGACGTAGTGAAGATTCTGATTGCAGTCATAATTTAAACTCGTCGCGTTGCATAATTAAATTCTAATATAATTTTTGGTACAGACCTACAAAAACCTAACGTAGGTATTTCCTAATTCAATAATCTCTTGAATACTATGTGACAAGTTTCCAGAAGTGTTTTTTATAGTTTTCTTTCTAGGTACATTTTTATATTATTTTGATACATTTTGTATTCCGATTTTTTATTCAAAATTATATGTGTTATATAGCGAAGTGTGTTATATTTTTCTTTATTTCGCTACAATAGGTAGATAGGTACTTAAAACTTATTTGCATTTTGATTAATGATGATGAAGATCATCTAGAAAACCGGCCAAGTGCAAGTCGAAGGGTACAAGGCAAAAAACGCCAAAAAAACCTAATTTCTTGTATGAATATAAAAATATAAAGGAGGACTCCCCTTTAATTTTTATTAATTTAATTTAATTTTTATTCTTTGTTGTGAGAGCGGTAATAGACATAAACCAACTGTCCATTAGGGTTCATGAGATACAAACCGCTGACAGACAGACAGACAGCGGCGGCTTAGTAATAGGGTTCCGTTGGCACCCTTTGGGTACGGAACCTTAAAAAGTAAACATAGTTAACAAAAAACTAAAACATTTAGTAAGAATTCTCTAAAGCTAAACAATCCTTATTGTTTGCCGGCGCGCGTAAATTCATGCTGATGGTAAATCTAAGAAAATAAGTGAAAACCAGCAAAGTACCTATACATTTTGTATAACAAAATTGTTTATAATTTACTAGCTGGATAAATAAACAGATTATACTGAGCAGCGTCGTCGAAAAAAACACGCTAACTGTATTAGGGTTCTGACGAAGTGGAGCAAATAGGTAGATATAGCCTGTAGGCACATGATACACCAGACACCGATGTTCGCAACATTTTTAAACATACGAGTAACATAACACCACGCCTTTATTCCCCGAAAGGGTTAGGCAGAGATTTTTCTTAAAGTATACACATCTCATTCTATCCACACACACACACACACACATACACAAACACACACATCCATTTCTCGTTACATTTTTAAATTATAATATTTGATATAAACCGCACACAGAACAAGACCTGGATCTGGAACTTGTGACCACACACACATACACAAACACACATCCATTTCTCGTTACATTTTTAGATTATAATCACATTAATATTATAAAAGCGAAAGTTTGTGAGTGTGTGGGGGGGTGTGTTTATATGTTTGTTACTTCTTCATACTCAAACGGCTGGACCAATTTTGATAACATTTTGTATGGAGATAGCTGACTGACGCCCTGGATGTTAATCCAGTGTATCAGCTGTAGGGTGACTTGTACTTCACATCTTCTTACCGAATGGCACAACAGTGACGGCAGATGTCTATAGTCAATTGCAAACAATGATGGAGAAGCTTGTAATTCAACAACCAAGAATGGTCAATCGCCCTTCCCCATTGCTGCTCCACGACAACGCGCGTGCACGACAGACCATCGCAAAGCTGCAAGAGTTACAGCTGGAAGCTCTCCGTCACCCACCGTACTCACCGGACCTTGCCCCAACAGATTTCCACTTTGTTCAAAATTTAGACAATGTTTTAAGTGGGAATAAATTCAACACCCGAGATGCAGTACAAAACGCTTTCGCTGACTTCATCGCCTCCTGTCCGGCAGACTTCTACAGTAAAGCGATAAACAAACTGCCATCAAAATGGCAAAATTATATAAGGTCCCATTAAAATAGATGGACAAACTTTTAGAAATCATTCAGACCACCATAATAAGGACGGTGGTAAAAAAATTTGTAAGAAAAACGCAACAAGCAAAATAATCAAACAAGAAAAATAATCAGCTAACGAAAATACACTAATGTGCCGCCGGCAATTTATTATTTTAGGTCAAAATAATCAGTGTTTTTATGCTTGGATTTCTTTGGTTTGACGAACTGAGCGCTGTTTTAAAAATGTGTCCATCTATTTTAATAGGACCCTGTAAAGATTATTTGGGCCAGAACCTTGATTAGCTGAAATAAAAAAATACCAAAATTTTTATACTTTAAAATTTTCATTCAAATCTCCAATTTCATAGGTAATATATGTGTGTAAATAAATGGTTAAATAAATAAATAAGAAGAACCATCAAAAGGTCTGATACCAACCAATAGACGTCGAAAAATAAATATCTACCTAATAGAGAAATGACGAATCACAGATGTCAATGTGAAAAAGTGTCAAAATTACTTCACAAAGCTCCCAATTTTAGTACAAGGATTTTTCCCCTTATTTGTCAATTTTTTACTATCCACGAAGAAAAATCCGCTTCTTACTTCGGCAGTAAAAGTGGGATCCTATACTTACCTACTTAGGCGTTTGTACAGAGCAACCAAATTAAATTATTAGAAACTTTGACTATTTAAATTGGTGTCGTAAAATCTAATGGATGTAGGTATACCTACTTTTGGTTTTTTAGCTTGGTATTTTAGCACAGACAAAAAAAAAACTGAAAAATCCTTCACCAATGGGATTTGATGCGATTAACTTAACAGTTAACTGTCCATTATGATTCATAATGTTATCCTTTTATGATTCTGCACAAGGTACCTTTTTAGGCACCCAGGGCCCTAATTTACTATGATCATTTAGAGCGAATGAAACGAAATGTTTCACGTCCAATTGACGTACACGTATACGTCAAAATTGGCGCTAACTATCGTCAAACCAAAAAAGCGGTGTTTTTAAATGATAATTACAAAATTATGGCCTTGCCGTATCTACGTCAAATAATAACGAGTACGTAATCGTTATTATTTGATGTACGTGTTCCTTTAACCAACCGTATGAAACAACCGGCCCTTGATGATTCCTTACTTCGAAACCACGTCAATTCCTTAGCTAATCAATCACGACATCTGCTAATAACGTAAACTCTATGTGCTTGACTAGACTAGCAGCGCGGGCTCAGGCGGGCGCGGCGCGGCGTACTCAAACATAAGAACTTCATTTGAGTGTCCATAGTGGGCACGCGGGCGCGGTAAGTGGCGGTTGCTCGGCGCAGGGATCTCACGCCATAGCTCGTTCATACAAGTGGCCGGAGTGGGCGGGGACCTGGGCTCCCAAATTAGTCTAAGTCTTCTTCATCCATATTATATTTTGACAAACACTGGACACGATAACACGCAGAACGGAGCCGCGCTCGACTGCGGGTAGGCAGATCGTGCGCGTTCCCGCCCCCGCACCGCTCCCCGCCCCGCGTTGCCAGTCTGGCGAAGCACTATGACACAATTTACGAAACCGCGTAAAATTAACGCGAAGTGGGCGTGGTTTGAACTGTCAAAATACCACTCCTTACAACCGTACGTGGTTTGCACGTGGTACTATTACGCGGGGAATAATAATTACCACACAGAATTGGGGCCCAGTACTACGAAACAAGACCTTGGTTGACCAAGTATGAAATAATGATGAAGAAAATAGATTGTTACAAAAGGAGACCAGTTTTGGATTTCCCGTGTCTTTTAATGTTCCGTTATAGATCACTATAAAGTTCTTAACTATAGATCAAATGTGCAGAACTTCCGTATTATCCGAGCCACAACGCATTGACACCTGAAGCGGAGATTAGTCGCGTAGTAAGCGTAGCCGGGTTACAATGCATTGAAACAATGCATTGTAACCCGGCTACGCCTTCAGTCAAAAGACTGGATTTGACGATTACATGATTGACAATATAATCAGAAAGATGTTTAGCACTAAACGTATATAGTAGTTTGTGACCTAGCAACTAAATTAAATAAGATATTTCTTTAAAATTGTCTGATCACTGGAATATTAACATTCTCTATCTGATGTCTTCTTCTTCCGTCTCTATCAGCTGTCATCTCAGTATGTACTGTAGAGGTCCTGAGGGGTCCTCTGTAGTACCATCGGGAGGTACACAAATGAGAACACGTTAGACTTGTAATTATTATATTGCTAAAACGACTTTACTGCTTTAAGCTAAAAATACGAATCTTATTCATTGAACCAAAAAAACCATAATATAATATTTGACACATTCATTTGAATCTTCGAATGGAACATCGATACAATTATAACCAGCCTGTCTTACTAAACGTAGGGGAGGTAAGCCTAAAACGGGTAGCCCGCCTAAAACGGGTATGCTTTTTAAATTGCGCATCGTTATTGCTAATTAGAATGTGTGCGTGCAGTGCGCGAACCCTGCCGCTCGCCAATCACAGGGAGTCGGCGCGCTTCTCTGGCGGACACGAGTTCACGGTAAGATAAGAAAGAAGTTTTTTGCTATTTCCACTAAAAAAAATTGAGTTACATTACTTTTGAATACTCGAAAATGGTTTACAATATGTTCTTACTAGTTTTGTGTTATTATTTTGCAATAAATAGACGTTTTATTTGTGTAATAGGTTGGCGTTTATTATTTAGGTTTTAAAGATATGAGTCGATTGAAAAAATTACATGCTTGTGGGCAAAAAGGGTAGGGGTAAAGCGGGTGCCCGTTTTGCCCATACCCGATTTGCCTTGTATAATTTCATTGACTGCTTATTAGTTCTTTTATTTTTGCAGATGGTTAATAAATGCAAAAGAAATACTGCAAATGCATCGTGGGATGAGGGAGTTATGAAGCTTGCGATAGAAGAAGCTCTCAAAACTTCCGTCAATGGTGCAGCAAAAAAATATTGCATCAACTTTTCGACTTTACAGATACATGTAAAGAAAGGATGTCAAAAAAAATCTAGGAAGATTCACAACAGTTTTTACAGCAGCTCAAGAATTAGAGCTAGTTGAGTATCTATTTCATATGGATTATCTGTTTACGTTGCCAACTCATTACGTTGTCTACAAAGTGCCGTAACCATTCCAAGAACACTGGTCCATTGATCCAACCATTATCACTGCAAGTAGCTGATGATCCTGGTGGAGCTCTATCTGAGTTATGATTGTTAAGAAACAGTTTTAGTCATTGATTGACGTTGACCTAATGTAATTCAGCCCCTACCCGCTTTGCCCAAAAGCCCTACCTGCTTTAGGCCCCCCCTACGGGCAAAACGGGTAATTCGAATGGTAAAGATTTTTGTTATTTTTTTATTCTTAATGTACAAAACTACTAAATATGTCATTTATTTTATAGTCCTTGATAACTAAACATTTCAAAATGTACAAATAAATGTTCAATTTCTATCTATAAACTGTTTTTATTTATCATCAACCTTAGCTTACCCGTTTTGGGCTACTCTCCCCTAGTGCTACACATAAAGCCTCTACAGTGCCCCCATTATAAACCGAACCATTTTTAACCAAAGTTACCATCTTTTCCACCTAATACATCGTTCCATAGCTCAACCCCTACTCTCATAGCCGTCTACATTCTTCCTTAAATTTTTCCTCACTAAAAATCCCTCTTTCCTCTGCATCACCTGAACCAAACAAATGAGTAAAGAAAATAGTAATAGTATTGTATATGTTACGGACCGAGTAATAAATAGGGGCATTTTTCATAATGCCCGAGCATTAAGAATAATGACAAGCTACTTAGGGCGAAATAAATCATTATAATTTGATCTTCCTTATTTATCACATTGCCTCGACATTATAAATATTGCCGTGTGGTCTTTGGGCAATCTGATAATACACAGGTACATTGCACGTAATCGTAACTAAAGGTATTTGTAATTTCTGTGTCAAGGGTTAAAATTAACCTAACCAAACCTAACCACGGGGCGACGTTAGGATGCAAGAGCGAGCGAAGGGCACTTCGCTCGCTCTTGCATCCTAACGTCGCCTATCGCCAGCAGAGTGTCAGTGAATGGAAACATGTTATTTGATTTTAAATATTGACTCTACGTTTGAAATAAATATTACAGTAATAAAACTTGGTTTTAATTGTTCTGCCCCTTATGTAACTAGCATTATAAAAAAATGCCCGGTCGATTTGATTATTTCAATAGTTGTTATCACACTGCCCATATTGGGCACATTTCAACCTGCCCGGGGACTTTTTTATAATGTCCTAATAACCACTTGGTCCATGATATATATTATTATATATACTGAGACGCAAGACCGGAGATGCAAGCGTTAGATAATTCCGAAATGCTCTTTAGAATTTCGTACCCGAACTGGCAATTACTTTTTATCAGTATTTTGAATGTCCAGTGCAATGCCGTAGTGTACCTGTTCACTACTATCAACGCACACCTTGCCTGTTACATTAAAACCGTCCTGAAAGGATATCGCTATTACTACAAACTATTTGCATAACGGTTGATTAAAATTAAGTTATAAAATGCAGGTGGATGCAGCTAGAAACTCGGAAAAATAAAATTAACTACTGTATGCCATCTAAACTACTATTATGAGATCAAGCTACTACAATCTGTCATATTTCTTTATTAGATTTTTAACTTTATCGCTAAAGCATAAGGTTTAAAGTTGATTGGGAAAATTTGACAGTTTCGGGTAGCTTGATGCGCTGGCGTCTGTACATACATGGCACGGTATCATTACGGTTTAAACCGCGCCGTGGAAAAAACGTGTCAATCAACAAGCTTCCATAGTGATCCATACTACGCTGACGACTTTGCTCACACACGAAAAAACCGTAATTGTTCACAGTAAAGAATAACGTGTGTGTACAAACATTGTTTGTTAATTAGAGTTTATCTACAAAGGAACTAATGGAATTTCAAAAATTATTTCACTGATAGAAAGCAGCTACACTATTTCCAAGTGCCGTAGGATATTTTGTCCACGCGGACGAAATCACGGACAGAAGCTAGTCTCTGATTAGAAAGCATATGCAGTATAAGCTTGACTAGTCTTTTAGATTCAATAAGAGATGCACTGTCTATAACATTAAACACAACACTCATTTAGAGAATTTTCCGAAAATTACACAGTCAGTAGTCGTTATTTTTAATTTCAGTTGAATCTCATCTACCTATGTGCAAAGATTACTTTTCTCTTTCCATTCTATCAGTTAAATAGGTTTCTCTAAAGGAGCCAGGACAAATAGACACCTCAGTCTAAAAGGCGATGAGAAGACATTTTGGAATTCATTTCCATGAAAATACGTAGGTTTAATGGACTAGAATTGCTTGAGCCCTTTCTCCATTATTGTGTTTAATCCGAATAAATGGGAACTGAGGTTATCAACGCTAAAATGAAATGGCATTATATGCTTTGTGCGCGTGTTTTACAGTTTCAAATTGAATGACTGATATCGTATTTTTATCTTTGACAGCAGGCGTATCGATCCTTCAAATGTGCATTTCGCATTGATTGTGACAGATGAGGTTTCGTCATAACTCCAGTGCACGCCAAAGTTATCACGATTTTAAAAGAATGTCTATAGTTTAGTTCGACTCACTAATTGATTGATGTATTGTGGTCATTTGTTCTCTATAGGATCCTACGTCCTGGATGGCTTATTGTACAATTGGGTGATGGATGAAAATGGATATCCTATGTAACTTCAGTGATTGATTTTGTTTCAGGGGCCGTATTCCCCTTATGACACAATGAACGAAATGATCGCGAGGTTGGCGTGATTATTAGCTAAGGAATTGACGTGGTTTCGAAGTAACTTAGTGAATTAGGGCCCAGGAACAGGATAATGAAAGAAGAGGGGCTTGTGGCTAAGTAATAACAGCCGCACATGTCAATCGATCAGGTTAAGTTACGCTTGCCGGGGTTGGTACGTGGACGGGTGACCATAACAGGACCCCTCCGTGACTCGGAAAGCACGTTAAGCCGTTGGTCCCGGCTGTCATCTTTTACAGTCGTTTCGGGTCGTCTGAAGCCCGAAAGTCTGACAATCAGTCTACCAAGAGGTTACGTTTTACCCAGTAACTGGATTGTGGAGGTCAGATAGGCAGTCGCTCCATGTAAAATACTGGTACTCAGCTGCTTCCGGTTAGACTGGAAGCCGACCCCAACTTAGTTGGGAAAAGGCTAGGCAGATGATGATGAACAGGATAACGAAAATACACGATCAGAGTTAGGTTGAAATTTAATGAATGTCAACTAATTGATAAATGTGTTTGAAAACGTGATAGATGCTGATTGAAGTGCCTATAAACTTAAGATTAACTTAGTTTGCTTTGGCACTAAGGGTCAGATAAGTCTATCAGATGATTGATTATGTACCTACAAATAAATTGATTGATTTATGTTTTACGAATGGATCAATAGCGCAAAGTAACAACACGCGCAGGAATAATTTTAACAACAGTGGAAGATGGTGGAATTAACAGCGTTTACGACGTACGGCATTTCATATTAACTTTCAAGCCCTTGTTTTTCGAAATGAATGAACCGATTTTAATGAAACTTCATACACATAAGCAGGATACAAAGGTCTAAAAGGTACTTAACAACATTTTCGAAATATCTTATTTAAAAAAAGATAATTGGAAATCTCTGTTTCTATGGGAAATTTAAAATCGGTATAATTTGGCTGTAACACTATTTTTCAAATGGTATTCAGCTGCATGCGGCTAGTCTGGAAGCCGACCTGAATATAGTTGGGTTAGGCACATTGATATCCCTAACCCTCGTGAAAATACTTTGGGAAATCTGTCATTTGTGAAGAGCGAGCGGTCTGAGAGCAGTCGCCCGAGTGTGCCAAGTTATGTTATTGGTTAGTTTGAGGTTCTTCCCAAAGATTTCCCGTAAGACTAACAAGTTGGCTTTGACTGGGTAGCCTGCACCGTTGATGTCTTATTAGGGTGTCATTGGAGGCCCGGAGTGTCCAACAATGGCTTCCGAGTTCAAATATACGAGAAAACTAGGTTGGGATGTGTGCCAAGTAGCATAATTATAATCAGCCTATAATGTTCCTGCTGGGACACAGGTCTCCTCTCTTCGAGAGAAAGCTGGCTGTAATCTACCACGCGGGCCCAGTGCGGGTTGGTAGTTGTCCCATGTCTTCGAATTTTTCGTTCTAGGACATTTCCTCACAATGTTTTCCTTCACCGTTTTGAGAGCAGTGGTGATGAAATAATTTACACAAAGTAAAGCGCCAAGGGTTTGAATCCACGACCTACAAGTCGTAAGTCATGGCCGTAACCGCTGGGCCTTACTTAAAAATAAGATCTAATTTGATCTACATTCAAATGATAGGATATTTCTCTTCTCGATCTTGAAGCGCTCTTTTTCAATCAGAAGTGGAAATGCATATTAATAATAATAACTAACTAACTTAACTTGCCTTTAATGGCCGGTTTGAGTGATGATTCGGAAGAAGGAAGTAGTCCAGTAAGATGCTGATTCCGAGATTGTCCTGGTAGCCGTGGAATACCTCTCCACTCCTCATAAGCACCTCAGGACATGTTGCCCCCTTGTCGCTACGTCACTATGTGCTAGGGACCGCTTCCGGGGGTCCATTATTGAGTGTGCAAGTCAGCCCTTTTATTATTATTTTTTTTTTTTTTTGCGGATGGGAAAACATTAAATGACTCCTCCCGCTCTGGGTGGAGCGGAAGGGAGTGTCAGACTCTTACTGACTAAAACCCACCCGTGTTCCTTCCTTAGCCCTTTATGTTCCGGGCCAGCGGTAACCCTTTCGGACAATCCCGCTGACCCGGCAGGCTTCGGTCCTAAGGGGCCCCTCCTCGATGCTGACATCTCTTTGAGGCGCGCGTGGAACACGTACGCGCCGTCCGGCACGGGCCTGGTCCTGATCGGACGGTGAGCTACCCATTACTCTCCACCCGCAAGCCCGCGCCTACGGTGGCCGGGAGTCGTCACGCGGCTCCCGACGCCTGGGGCGTCCCCCGCGGCGGCTGAGACGGGAGGCTCTCTCCCTGAACCGTCCCGCCACCTCCTTCGCTAGCATGACTGCTTCGCAGAAGGAGGTGACTGCCTCCCACTCCCTCTCGCCCCGGAGCAAGTCACCCCTGCCATTTTATCCGTGTATATACTCGTATACAAAACATTGATCAGGCAGGGGCATAGTTCTTCCATAGTTCTTGGTAACCAGTCCACTTTAGCCACCCAAACCAATAGTCCAACTTTTTATTTTTCCATATCCTGCAATAGTCCTACACCAACCGGGGGTTATCCTTGAGTGCACTTGCATAGTGCATACAGGACTAATGGTCGGTTGGTGCCGCATTTCATTACAATTTCCTAAGGGACCTTTGCGAGTTGGCTTCGGCCCCTCGTACGCCTTCCAAAGGACCGTGACCCCATGGTCCCGAGATATGTAAAATAAACAACAAATAATAATAATAAAATAAATAAACCTGGCTGAATATTTTACTGTGTGAATTTAGACAAGGAACATTATCCGTTGGGATCCGAAAGTTCTCATCAACTCTCGATTTTCATAAGACTTATTGGCATAGGCGATAACCCGAAGCAAAACTTGTACTACAACTTTATAAAAATTCTTGACTCACAAATTTCTACGAACTTGGCTAGAACTTTGAAATTGTAAAGAAGTTTAATGCCGCTCTGCTGAGAATGGATTCCTGAAATTCATCGCTGAACAACGGTCTTACACGTACATACAAGAACTAATCGTGAATATACTTTGCAAGGCGCCTAGACATATTTTACAGTGAGAGAAATTCTCACAGTAAAATATTGTGTTGCCGTTTTATTCCGCAAAGGTTTTTCAATTTTAAAACAGGAAATTGTCTGTATTCAATTCGTTTCGAAATTGTTTTATACAGGTAAATTTTATTTACGGACGGAAATTCGCGCTTGATGACTGAAGCTTGCAGGAATCTAAACAGTTTTATAAAGTTACGCGGTGCCGTTATTAATATTATTTTGAATATAAAGATTAAACCGAATAACGTTTTCAATTATAATTATGTTCGCTATGGAATGAATTTGTTTGAGGGGCCCGTGGCTAAATAATAACAGCCGCACATGTCGATCGATCAGGTTAAGCTACGCTTGCCGCGGTTGGTCTGTGGATGGGTGACCATCTTTACGTACAGTGACTCCTCCGTGCCTCGGAAAGCACGTAAAGCCGTTGGTCCCGGCTGTCATTCGGGGATCTTTGACAGTCGTTACGGGTAGTCAGAATTCCGAAAGTCTGACAACCCGACGTATCAAGGGGTATCGTATTACCCAGTAATTGGGTTGTGGAGGTCAGATAGGCAGTCGCTCCATGTAAAATATTGGTATTCAGCTGCATCCGGTTAGACTGGAAGCCGACCCCAACATAGTTGGGAAAAGGCTAGGCAGATGATGATGGAATGAATTTGTTTCTTTAAATGATGGTACGTGGGTGTTTTAAATTATTTGTTTTGTAAAACCATAGGATTTGGATTACAGTTCACAATGACATTATTTTAATATAGGTAAGCAATGTTATTGTGGCTGTTGTTGGTGTTTTATCCCTGTAAAAAAATTATAAATGAATATTGAAATTTGAATCTTAAAGGTAGGGTGTGAAATAAAAAAAATTTTGCAGATAACACTAATTTAAGGTTCTGTCGAGAGAATGTACAGAAGCCAGCACATCCAGCTACTTCAATCTGACAAATTTCTTTAATAGATTTTCAACTTTATTGCTAAAGCATAAGGTTCAAAGTTGATTGGGAAAATTTGACAGTTTCGGGTAGCTTGATGTGCTGGCGTCTGTACTATAATGGTGGCAGGGACATTGACCCGTAACCCGTTACCATGGATTCATTCTGAACCCTCTGGGTTGAAGGTTTTCTTCGGTCATTAAAAAAAAAAAATTTTCATAGAATAGTGCAATACTTACGCGGTCAAAATAGCATTAAACAGCATTTTTAGGGCTGGAGCAGAATAAGATTTGTTACTGGATATGCATAGAGGCGTCTAAATATAAATGTACCTAAGTACACTAACCAGCACTAATATGTCAACGCTTGGCAAATTTAAATTGCGATTTTTTCACGAAATAACGAATGCTAAGTTGAAATACGACACTTTACATAAACCTATGGGTTCGAAAATACTATGTTTATAATAATATAAAATTTCATTAAAAAATAAAGGAGAAAATCGCCTTTGAATAAAGCCAAGTGTAAACATACTTATGCTCATGACTGTACAAAGACTAACAAAACAAAAATTATATAGGTAAACCAAAAAAAATATTTATCCATAGAACCTAAAAATCCTTCAAATCATCTGCCTAGCCTTTTCCCAACTATGTTGGGGTCGGCTTCTAGTCTAACCGGATGCAGCTGAATACCAGTATTTTACATGGAGCGACTGCCTATCTGACCTCCACAACCCAGTGACTGGGTAATACGATACCCCTTGGTAAGACTGGTAAGACTGGTTGTCAGACTTTCGGGCTTCTGACTACCCGTAACGACTGTTAAAGATGACAGATGATGAATGACAGCCGGGACCAACGGCTTAACGTGCTTTCCGAGGCAAGGAGGGGTTGGTAAGTAAAGATGGTCACACATTCACAGACCAACCGTGGCAAGCGTAGCTTAACCTGATCGATCGACCTGTGCGGCTGTTATTATTTAGCCACGGGCCCCTCCTTCAAATAAAGGTTGAAATGGGCACCATTAAAATTTGTCTTCTATCAGCTCGTCGCAGCAATTATTTTTTTGTACTATCTCTGTAAGTACCTATCTAGTTTATTTATTTTTTATTTTATTTATTTTAAAACACATACACTATCATCACAGGCTTACCTAATACAATAGTGCACGCAAGTTTTTAATAACAACAAAGGTATAAGATAGACTACAGTAAACAAAATCAGAATAACATATGATATTCTTCAAGATAGATAGATAGTGTGTTGAAAACATAATATAATTGACTTGATACGATAGAAAAAAAAAAAAAAAACAAGATACCTGTAAAAACTTTCTTTTTTCAAATAAAAAACATACTAATATATATACAATCATTATGACTTTTGTCAGATTACTCTACGAGCAACTTACTACAGCACTAGTGTTTTAATTTATTAATCCAAACGATAGATTTTTTGTAACTAGATAATTGCTTCATATTTTTCAATAAATTACCAGCAAGTAAGTAAAACAGTTGTTACGAAGATATTGTTTCTAGAACGTCAGTGGATGTTCAAGTTGGATACTAAAAGAAAAAAAGTTACTTTGCGGTACGTTTCCAACGTATCACGTTACCCGGTAATCTTATAAGCTTGTCATGCTTTTGTTATTTTGTGCTGCCAAGGTAAGTTTGGCATGTTGATCGAACTGAATATATCTCGAGTCGAGATCGGCAATTCGATCTAGCGTGATTAGTCTTGTGTCGAGATTGACCATTCAAGATCTAGATCAGCAATCAGATCAGATTAAGATCTCATTTCAATCAGACCGAGATTAAAATAATAATCATCATCATCATCATCATCATAATTTCAGCCGAAAGACGTATACTGCTGGAGATAGGCCTCCCCCAATTGAAATAATGCGTTAATTTTAATCTAAAATTCTTAAACTTCTTAGAGTAATTATGTTACAGGTACTTACTTTGTATGTACAAAAAAAAATCGAATCTCGAACCCAAATAATCTGCCAAGTGAGCACATACATCCATCACGCACTGTATAAATCCTTTAATTATTATACTTGTAGCGGTATCTACAACGCCACATACGAACAACGCGTCATACTGACGTCACGCAAAATCCTGCATCTCGCAAACAGAGTTTACCGTGCAACTAGCATAGATACAATGGCCCGACATAAATCATCGGGCAGTTGCCCGCCAGACACAACACCCGTCTGGTCGGAGGATCCTCCCTTTTCTATGGAGGATGAGTGAACTTTACACCCTGTTCCTCCTATCTCTATATACTGAAAATGCCGTTTCAAGAAGCATAGTGCGACGAGATTGCCTTCCCACGAGATTTAATCTCGAGAAAAGACTCGAGATCTCGAACGTAACTTATTTTTCAGTCTCAGTTTGTTTTTCGCTTGAAGTTTTACCGTTATGTTCAGTCTTCCAAACTAAATTTGATTTAAAATAAGAACTGATTTCGCAGGTCCAATCATGTCAAAAACGCAACCGCGCTGTGCGTAGGTCCCGTGGGGTAACTGCGTAACACACTAGCTACTGCTAGTGTGTTACGGAATGGCTTTTATTTTGACAGTTCAACAACATTCATTGCATTAATTACGTTGTGGGGCAGACAAATTTTTGAAACATATGAAGCAATGAATTAGCAATACCCTTCAAAATGGTTCAGATGGTGATTCATAGTGTGTTACGCAATTAGGCAGTTTTCTGGGTTCTATCAAAGAAGGGCAAAAGTATTGTAGAGTTTTTTCAAAGAGCAACCCGAAGTCTGGATGTGTGCCCGGTAAAAAGGAAATAAGCTTGCAGACTTTTCCATAGAACTTGCACATAACTGGCGAAATGTTGGTGATTCGGAAAAAACAGTCTTGATATTATGGAAAATACATAACTACTTATAACGTATAGTCAGAGGGGATTGGCTATAATATAAAACGTTTTTATTACGTATTCAACTGCGGTTTAATGTGTAGGTATCGCAAGCCGAGATGATATTAGAAATCAGGTCACCCAACCGTCGGCTGCTCGCTGCTCGTCATTTACGACCCTTGTGTGAAGTTGGATGAGCAATAAAATACTGTGGGAGAGTTCTGACACTAAACTGTGTCGTTAGTTTAAACTAATATTATAAAGAGACACGATTTGATTTTTTACCCGCGACGGTATATGCGTTTGGGGTGAGAGGAATGTCTGTCGGGTCGTCAGCTGTTTTAGTCTCGTTACATAAATTCTTTAAGTCGGGGGTTTTTAAATTATTTTATCCTTTTCCAATTACATTTAACCATCGTGGGATTATTCAAAATTTTCAATTTTGCTTTTTATTTTTATGTGTTTGTTACGTCTAACGCGCTTTCACGCAAAAACGGCTGAACGAAATTGGATGAAATTATGCACACGAGTAGACCATGACCTGGATTAAGTCATAGGATACTTTTATCACGATGTTACTGCGGGATCGAGACTTATGCGGGTGAAACCGAGAGACGCAGCTAATTGATTATATTCATAAAACTGTTACTTTATTAAAGTTGTTGGCGTTACGATTACGATGGTAATCAGTGTGGTCGGCCTCCCAATTAATTTTCGAATCTCATTTAATTTCCGAAGCTGCGACATATCTACGAAAAATACACTTTGGAAAATTCGGTATGCTTACGCTTGCAATGTTTTTTTTTAAATTAATACTAACTAATAATAATAATAACTATGTTGTGATCGACTTCCAGTCTGATCGGATGCAGCTGAATACCAGTATTTAAATTACCTATAACGTATCAGGTCAATAATACGTCATTAATTTTCGGCAGGTGTAGGTGTACTAACAACGCAGTCTGGACTAAAAAAACGCCCGTCGTTGCTACCATTACCAAAATTAGGCTCGCGCTACGCTGCGTTTTTTCGCTCTATATTTTCCCCATGCCCTGAGCAAACACCTATTTTAGTCTAAAATTACTTTTTAACCCTCGGATTAGACGTTTTATTGCAAAGTGGCAGGTAAGCCACTGCCATCTTGGTTCACCGCAGTCTTTACTCTGTAAAATGAGAATTAATAAAAATGCTAGTAGTCGCGATGTGCCTGTAATCTGGGCTATAATTGAGAGATTTTACTGCACCGTTCTCAGTTTAACTGCGGCACTAGCTAGGTGCGCTTTAAATCTTTATACCAAATGTAATTGCACAGATTACTTAATAGCCTCGACGTAATCTGATGTAATCGTAGCTAGCTAAGCTGTGACGCAAAATTTGACTTTTATATATTTGGCTTTTGCCGTATCGTGGACATACAAAACAAAAGACGCAGCTACTCGTGTCAATCGATCATTGTAACCTACTCTTTTGAAATAATTCCTTAGTCATTACCCGACTGCGCGACGCAAAGGAGTGGTATTGTGTTCATCAGCCTATGTATGTATGTTCCTTTGAAGCACTATACAGACCAAACGCCTGGGCCGATTTTTATGATTCACAAGTTAATCGATTCCTCTTAGTACGGCGAGTGTCACTAAAGACATGACGTTAGTGAAAATTCAATATGGCGACTACTGGACGCCATATTAAATTGTTTTTTTTAATATTTTTTTTTAAAACCTATCGAGTGGGGTATCAAAATAAAGGGTTTTAAAAGGTGATTACAAAAATATATACAACATATATACTTAAAAGCAATTCGAAATGACAAATTGTAAAAAACACCTACCAAGAACTAATTCGTCTGCGAAATCTTTCACATTTGTAAACTAAAAAGCTGGAAATAAAAAAAAGTTTTTTCATGTCTCATACTCGGAAAGTAGTGCTTGTTTGATCCGAATAACGGGTGGAAAACGCTGCTTCCCACCCTCGGGCGGGAAAGACTCATAGTAATTGCTTTCCCTCCCTAGGGCGGGAATGAAATTTAAAAATAGAACTAAATTTAGTTAGGTAGTCAGCTCAGTCAGACATACGACACTATGATTATGTAAATATTTATTATGCTACCCATCAAATCTTATGAATGTGCGTTAATTAGGAGAGTTGGATAAAAAGCTCATATGTTAACGCCATTATATCTTTCATATTTAGCGCAGAAGTTAATAATTTACCTTGAATAAATTCAACATACATAGATACGATAATCGCCATTTTGATGTCAGTTGTGGTCGAGGCTAAAAAACATAAAAATAGGGTTTTCGAACATCCTGACTTTACCATATATGGGGCTGTCAATATACATCATTTAATTATTTGACGAATTTATCCATAGTTAAAGGTAAATAAGTAGTGGTAATGAAGTTTTTTTGAGAATATCTAATGTCGAAGTTTCGCGCCAATCGTGTGTGTTTACATTTTTACTTTTCACAAATTTCACACACACAGATGTATATAAGATTTAAAATGTAACAAATGTTATTGATAATATTATAAACAACACGAAAATGCCCAGGTTTTAACGTAATATTCAAACACAGGTTCAATAATACGTATTAATCATTACCACTACTCAATTTGTGTTCAATATCGCCGACCATTATTGTTTTTTTTTTTATTGCAATGATGTGTGAAAGCGATTATTCCAAACAATTTTTTTTTTAATTTCAATTGACTCGAGTAATTAATATGACGAATGTAATCGATATTTGAAAATAAAATAAAATTATTTTAAGCAATAAATACAATAAGCATTGTTTATAATAATGATTTATGCTGTTCTAATATCATTATAATCTCTTCTAATATCATGTCAATAACAGACAGACAATTGGTACCTCATTTACTGAATTTCGCGCTGAAATGCTTCTATAATTGAATTTATATTTAGAATGCGCTCGCTGTTTAAAATGATTTTAATTTATTGGACAATTATTTATTGTGGATTTTATTTTTGATACTTTCTAATAGTTTACTACAGAATTCCCAGTAAACATTTTTTAGGTAGGCTTACCCGAAGTTTTTTTGAGAATGATGATAATTAATTAATTCTATAGATTGGATATTCTGCAAACACTTTACATTTCAATACATTTTGTTAGTTTAAAGAGTTTTTGTTCAGTTTCTACAATTTTTTTTCATTTTTTTTATTGCGAGTATCGATTAGGCTGTATGCAAGTTTTGAATCGAAATAAGAAAGTTGGGTGGACGGTCAGCACTAAAAAGTGTCACGTCACAACACAATTTTTAGTAAATTTTATCAAGATTATCGTGTTTTCTAAGTAATTTATGAAAAATGGTAAAAGTAAGAATGCAGACAGAATGATAATAATACGGGCCCTAGTAAGCGGGAATCTACCCATGTGGCGGTGGCGTGGTGTGTTCCATACTTCAAATTTAAAAAAGACTAATAAATAGGTACCTATTATTCATGTAATTATTATCAATAAATATTTTAGAAAAACTACTATTTTTGACTTTCCTTAAATTCGAAATGAAAAGTAGAGTGTTTAACGCGGGTGAAAGTCATCAATTCCCACTCGGACTATAGCCGCCCTCGCTGCGCTCGGGCGTCTAAATGCCTCGTATGGGAATTGATTCCTTCCGACCCTTGTATAACAATCTACTATTTTAACTTAAGTTTTTTACCGCAGTCGGGTTTTTTATTTTTTAAATAACTTTTTTCAAGAACTTGTTGACTGTCTCATAAACACATTAGGCTCAACAGACCGCGGTCTATTATTTACCAGACATAAACCAGAATTACAGTACCCACGTATTTACCGGAAACTAACTAAAGGTGTTTGTTTGTAATTTTCCTAATAATTTTAGAAATTTGTTAGTGTTGAAATGCGGATGCACAAGTAGCGTTACCTAATTATACTCTGATAGCATCGTGTAGACGAAATTAAATTTTCGTGAGGGCGTTGCATGTTGAGACTCTGCTTTTAATAAGGGAACTAATTTTTTGAGCTGTTATTTAAATATTCGAGATGTTATTATGATCAGTTGAAAAACATATTGAGCAGTTATTTAATTTAATGGCGGTTGATTAATTATTGCGACAGTAAAACATGGACAGTAATAAAAGATCAATTAGACTGTTATTTTATCATACAATGTCAATTCTAAAAATAATTGAGCAGTCCAATAACTAAATGAGCGGTAAAAATGATGGAATGGGCGGTTCGCTAAATAGTTCGGCAGATCATAGCGGATGCAAGAGCGAGCGAAGCGAGCTCGGGACTTGGGGCACCCCGACTCGGACAGGTTAGGTTCGAAGGGGATGACGGGGGCTCGAGTGAGCGAGCAAAGCGAGCGAACGAGCCCCCGTCATCCCCTTCGTGTTAGGTTCCTTTAAACCCTGTAGACAGAAATAGGGGCCCCGCGAAGCGGGGCTCCGTCGACTACACACCCAAAACTACTTTACCACCTCATTGTTTATAGAATTGCTTAGAATGAGATTTATTACCGACACATTCCGATTTATTACTGCCCACACGTAACTGCTCGTTCAATAATTTTTACCGCCCATTTAATTATTTTCCCACTCAATTATATATTCACTGATCCATTTCATTATTTTTTATTACTCATTTTTGTTTACTTTACTGCTTAGTTTTAACTGCTGAACAAGTTATTAAACGTGCCATTTATAATTTTTAACTTACCAAAACCGCTATTTACAACTGCCTCTTTAAATCAGTGCCTTTTAATAATTAGATACAAAATACTGCTGGAAACTAAGACTTCAATACTAGGGGGTTACCAAATCTATACAAATAAATAACATTGAAGTATCTGGCTGTAATGTCATAATAACATCTTTTTACTAAATGCAAAGACATTAAATTATTTATTTACTAAATGAATATGAAAGTATTTACGGTAAAAAAAACTCTAAAATTGTTGTCTGTGCTGTTGGCTGGGCCGATTTTGATGTAATTTAGTTTGGGGATACTTTGAGCCCTGGGAAAGGACATAGGCTACTTTTTATCAACATACCACGCGGGTGAAAGCGGGAGCTAGTTTCATAATAAAAGTGCCAGCTGAATTGGCGAAGGTAAAGATTATATTTCTTGAATTAACACCTACATTTAAGACTCGACGCTCGTGTCTAAGTAATAACCGCCGCACGGGTCGATCAATCAGGTTAAGCTACGCTTGCCGCGGTTGGTCCGTGGATAGGTGACCATCTTTACATAAGAAAACCCTTCCGTGTCCCGTTGGTCCCGGCTGTCATTCGTGGATCTTTGTCAGTCGTTACGGGTCGTCAGAAGCTCGAAAGTCTTGTATTGGGGTATTGTATGTTTGTGGAGGTCAGACAGGCAGTCGCTCCATGTACAATATCCAGCTGCATCCAGTTAGACTAGAAGCCGACCCCAAAATAGTTGGGAAAAGGATAGGCGGATGATTCAAAATTCAATATTCGTTTATGTATTTATTTACAGTTTGCCTCCTACGTGTCCGTGTCCACGTCAATACGCGTATTTTGCGTATGGACGACGACGACGACGACGACGGAACATGATTTAACTGTAACGACATTTGAGCCGTGAACATAATCGAGTTCCTCTTGTTAACATTGAAACGGTTGCACGGCTACTGACGCGTTTAAAAACATGACTATTATTCCGCAAACTGAGGTCAAATTAACAAATATTTTGAAATATTAACGAAAATGCGGCCAATAGGTACTTACTTAAATGGTACCATCTAAATAAAGATACACTCATTAATATTCAAAATAACGCAATAATGACTATGTATTAGGTCGTATTAAGTTTCTATAGTACAAACAGTACATCGAAAGAGCAGTTTTTGGTGCATCACAGACCGCGTTACGTTACCTCACGTCAGGGTCAACAGTTTTGTTATTATAATTAAGAGAAATAAAAACAGGTTTTTTAACATAATTATTTATTAAGTGTTCTTGATATAAAACAGATGCCGAAATTATTTATTGTAAAATTCTCACGTAATATAAAAAATCCTTCGATATTTTTGATTTAAATGGAAATAAACAAGAATATCTTATTTGGAGGAACGTGAACGAATTGCAAAAATAAATGTACAGTCGAAATCTGAACATCAACGTTGCTCGGAATAATATAAATGAACAGAAACAAAGCATAATAATATCGTTTCACGTATGACTGGAGTTTTTGTTATGGAACATAAATAAATGTAACTGATCGCATTTCGAGACTACATTTACGGATTACTTTCACCAGAGATGTAGTTGTGTTCTTCATTAGAGATGGCTCTAAGTATAGTTTATTTTGTCAGGAATGTGCATTACAAAAGTAAAATGAAGGAGATACGGGCATTTCAAACCGACACCCGAATTAGTATCGCCTTATCAATTCAGTTTATCGTCTCCGACAACATTAACATATTACTTAAGGTATTCGGCGTCGGGCGACATTGATAAATTGGTAATTTAGAACATATTCTACAACGATACATCTTAAGTAACATGATTTTGGAAATAAGATAGCTTGTGAACGAATTACTCCACATCGTGATCGTCATTTTTAGTTCTTTTAGGGCTGATTTTTCCATCGCCAGATAACTTTTATTGAAGGAATAAAATTGACGTTTGACAGTTTTTGTATAAAATAACTGTCAAAATTTCAAAATTATTCCTCTCTGGAAAATCAGCCCTTAGTTTGTAAAAGTTTACTAACATAGTTTTTAAGTCATTTTTACTAATAAGTATATACATATATACAGGGTGTTTGGTGCATCGTTTGCCAAATGGAATTGGCCAAAAGGAGAGGTCATTTGCTATCTCTTAAGGCCCAGTAACTTATTTTTTGTTACACCGGTTTTTTTATTATGACTTTTTAATTTTTATTTAGAAAAATACAAGAAATCTGCATTTAAGCTTAAATTTAAAAAAAAGTTATGAGTATAGCCTTCAAATTTCATTTTAATTCTTATGTTTACTCTTGTATGGTTCTATGAAATTCAAAATTACTTGCTAATAACATCTAGTTCCTTTTTAATAACTCACAAAGTTTTTGAAAAAAGGAAAAATACACTTAACACTCAACTTTAAATTGCTGAAAAAAATAAACTAAAAGCGATCGGGATCTTCGAATTCTTTCAAAAAGTTCTCTAGTTTGTCCCCTTTTTAACGGTGTGCAATATACCAAAAAAAAAATTTTAATAACTTCAGTAATTCGCTAAATGTGTAATCGAGACACATCAGGCTGATATTCGATATTACGCTAAGAACACTAGTTTCTACATAAATAACATTCTTTAAGAAGGTGGATAGTGTTATCTCCCTCTTACGCAGTCTCTTATCTCTTTCTAGGGTTTTAACTTTCCTCGAACTTGAAATAAAAAATAAACTTTTATTTTAATAAGTACCTAATTATAAATTTTGTTCAAATTGTCCTCCACTCATCATAGGCCTCCCCCAAAGGGGGGGTTTGCCATAATCGCCACGCTTGGCAGGCGGGTTGGCCATCGCAGTATAGTATGGTGGTGGAATGCATAGAGAACGCTGCTGCCCATTCTCCGGTACGACCCTTAGTCGCCTTTTACGACACCCACGGGAAGCAAGGGGTGGTGGTATTCTTTAAGTCCGGCACCACACATACCTCGACTGTAGTGGTGTGTAAACGTATTTCTGCTTTGATAGTGACGAAAGTCGCCTCAATGCGTTGGACTTAATCATCCCTAGTCTCAACTTCGGTTGCGTAAACAAGTACTTTGGGCCGTCCCCAGACGTAAAATCTAACGGAGTCAGATCTGGGGAACGTGGAAGCCAAGGAATATCGCCATCCCTCCCAACCCATGAGTCTGGGAATGCAACATCCAAGTACTCCCTGACTGTTAATCTCCAGTGAGCGGAACAACCTTCTTGATGAAAAACAAAAGACAGGTCTTCACTGAAAATTCACAGTCGCGCGTGTGTACGCAATAGTGGAGGACAATTTGAACAAAATTTATAATTAGGTACTTATTAAATTAATAAAAGTTTATTTTTATTTCAAGTTCGAGGAAAGTTAGAACCCTAGAAAGAGATAAGAGACTGCGTAAGAGGGAGATAACACTATCCACCTACTTAAAGAATGTTATTTATGTGAAAAGTAGTGTTCTTACCGTAATATCGAATATCAGCCTGATTTGTCTCGATTACACATTTAGCAAATTACTGAAGTTATTAAAAGTTTATTTTTGGTATATTGCACACCGTTAAAAAGGGGACAAACTAGAGAACTTTTTAAAAGAATTCGAAGATTCCGATCGCTTTTAGTTTTTTTTTTACAGCAATTTAAAGTTGAGTATTAAGTGTATTTTTCCTTTTTTCATAATCTTTGTGAGTTATTATAAAGGAACTAGATGTTATTAGCAAGTAATTTTGAATTTCATAGAACCATACAAGAGTAAACATAAGAATTAAAATGAAATTTGAAGGCTATACTCATAACTTTTTTTTTAATGTAAGCTTAAATGCAGATTTCTTGTATTTTTCTAAATTAAAATTAAAAAGTCATAATAAAAAAACCGGTGTAACAAGGAATGAGTTACTGGGCCTTAAGAGATAGCAAATGACCTCTCCTTTTAGCCAATTCCATTTGGCAAACGATGCACCAAACACCCTGTATATAGTATTGATTGTGAGTACTTCTAGTTCGAAATAAATAATAAATTATATTATACATATAATAAACATATAAGTAAATGAAATTGAATCGTCGGTTTTTAATGTCAAATAACAGCTTTATACTAAATGCATAAGAAAGTATATACGGTACTCATAACAATTTTTATTTCCTTTTTTAATTTTTGTCTGTTTTTCTGTTTGTTCCGGCTAATCTCCGAAACGGCTGGACCGATTTCGACCGGACTTTCACTGGTAGATAGATAGCTAACGTTATAAGAAGTAATTTAGTAACTTAACTTATACTATTATATTTTATAGAAAGAATTAGAGTTGCGCGCGAAAAAATTAAAACCCATGACATCCAATACGCACGCGAACGAAGTCGCGGGGACAGCTAGTTTAAAATAGGTATAAGAATTTGTATAAGAATTATATGAAAAAAGAGTGTTTAAAAAAACTTACGGTCGAATAAAGTTTGGTACCTAAATGTCTTACACCGGATCTTCTTACTATGGTCTAAGGAGTTCGGTCCAAAACCATGACGATGTTTCCAAAGATTTATATCCAAGTATAAATGTTTCTATAGGTACCTACATTTTCGACGCCAATTGTCCACGTAATGACCTTTCTAGCAGGATACACTTTGAATTATAATGGTCTCAATTATTAGGATCAAATTAACGCGCCATTTAGTTTAATATAGGGAGAGTAATGGATAAATTAACCGTAAGGGAATATGCAATACATGACATGCCGTCCATTTATCTCTGCGATCGAATTTGGTTAGCCACATAATTAAATCGTTGATTAAGTAACAAATGACACCAAGTGAGTCAGACTTCTTGTGAAATCTAGTGGAGTTCCAATACATTCTAATTCAAACAAAAAAAAAAAAAATTATATATTACCTTAACGGAACTAAAACTTTATGATAATGGATATTGAAGGTTACCAATCTGTCGTCCATAATATACCCTGAAATGAGAACAATGTCTGAATATAAAAATATCTTTCCAAGGCGCTGAACTGAAACTGATAGCTACGCTCGAACCGAATTAATTAAGTAATTTTTTCCGTGCAATTATTTTTTTGACATTAAGTATGATTCTTATGAAACTGGAAAAATAAAAGGTTTTAAAAACAATTCCCCGTAGGAGCTGTCGTAGAAATATTTTCCTCTTGGAAAATCATTTTAAATTCCGGTTCCATTTTTTTGGTTTATTTTATTGTATGTGTAGATAACTAACTATTTACAATAGGAACTAAATTAAATGACTAACTAACTAAACCTACAAATAAATACTTAGACGTCGAAGTAGGTACTCATCCGGAAACGTGGCCAGAGGACAGGCAGCACTGCCACGTTGCTTATTTTTGGATCAATTAAAGATTAAAGGTAGGTCAGTAAATTTTCCATGGTAGGTAGAGCAGAAGACCAAGACACGTCAATCAATTTTTCTATTCATTGTTAACAATATTTCAAGCATAAAATAACTTAGGTATTTATTATAAGTGCAACCTTGTATAATAACAGATATTAGCATAATAACACATAAGTGCTGTCCATTTACATGCTAAGAGATCTTATTCAGTAGGTACATTTTAATATGAATGCTGAGATAACGTGGCTGCACAAGCCGACACAATCGAAAGTAACGTCTTAACTTGGTGATTAATGTGTGTATTGTTTAGTTAAGTTGGTGCAACACTAACTAAAACTACGTTTTACTAAACTATGTTTTATTGAAGAGTGACGTGGTACGACCGCTGTGCTATACAGGATGATTTTTTTTACCGTCTCGAAATTTTTACACGGTGTTCTACCCATGAATATGAACAACTTTCACTATGGGACCAACTCTGAAATCTCGAAAAAAAAATCCGCTGTTTCATACATTTTGGTCAAGTAGGTACTGAACTTTTGTATTAAACAGCTGATTATTTTTTCGTGATTTCGGAGTTGGTCCCATAGTGAAAGTCGTTCATATTCATGGGTAGAACACCGTGTAAAAATTTCGAGACGGTAAAAAAAATATCCGGTATAATATCCTCTTCAAATAAACGTTTTTTCTGCATAAAAATTGCCAAACAAGTATTATTAGCTTCTGCCTGGGACTTAGTCCGCGTAACATTTCTTGTTCCGCCGACCCACCCATCCCGTCGCGTCGCATAGCATCGACTGCCTGCGCTATTACTTCGTTTTCACTTAGCGTTCTTTCTTACTTTTTTTTCTTTTTGCTCGGGTTCCAAGAGTCCTACCATGATGTTAAATAGCTTATAGCCCACCACAAGGATTGGGCTAGCAAAAATAATAATAATAGTAGTATAATAGTAGTTCCCCAGATTAGTGCGTTCAAACATATACAGGGTTATTGGTAAAACATTAACAACCTCATAAGAGGTCATTGTAACCCGCGAAAAAAAATCTGCTGTTCCCTATATTTATGTTCGTATAACTCGTCAAAATGTAGGGAACAGCTGATTTTTTTTCGAGATTTCAGTTTTGGTCCCATAGTAAAAGTTGTTCATAATGATGAGTAAAATGACCTCTTAAGAGGTTGTTAATGTTTTACCAATAACCCTGTATATATAGGTACCGAAACAAACTCTCCAACTTCAACTTTATTATTAGTAATACAGATTATACTTAAAAACCATAGCTCATTATGTAATAACGTAATTCTGTCTAAAGATTAAGATAATCAATAACCATTACCACAGAAGTCAAGGTGGTTCGCGTCTAATAAAGAGCAGCCGCAGCTGTCGTCTGATGAAATTACCTTTCAGGAGGTTCGCCAAAGACACTCGTCCATATTCCTCTAGCATTTCTTCATCGATACCAAACTTAGATTATTTTATTACTCCAATTTACAAGCTTAGAGCCTTTATTAAAACAGTATCGTTATATTACATCGATACGCCTAATTTTCTAAATTAAAATAGCAAAGATGAAGAGAATGGAAGGTCATGTTTACATCACACCAGGGAGGCATTTACGATCTCGTTGCGAAATCAGGATGCATGTGCCAACTTTTACTTTGCTTTGTAAACATATTATTATGCTAGAGACAATATTTTAAATGTAAAACAGAAATTAAGCTGGATCGCATACTTACATATTACAAAATGAAGTTATTATGTAAATTGTTATGCAAAAATTTATATTTTTACTGTTCTTGTATAATGTTATACTAACTGCGGAAAATATTTTTTGGTACCTACTAGGTAAACTACATATTTATGAAGTCAGCAGCGATTCAAGTTAATATTTATGAAGCTATATAAGACATCTGTTTTTGCAATCGTTTTACATGGGTATGTACTACACCGCCTACTATAATCCCGGAAAAGGTTAAAGATAGTGGTTCCATTTTCCTTTTCCACATATCCTTAGTGCGTAGGATTATGGGATTATCCGCTTAAAAAAGGTGTGAACCACTAGATATTGGTATGTTATTGCAATACCTAAGAGACTCTCAAGATACTCTAAGTTGTTAAAAATAGAAGTTTGGGTTCAACCTTCCGTGGATAGGTACCGGCGATAGAAGCTGACAAAAACTAATTTTAATTACAATGTAATGACAATACGATTCCAATGTTAATTTTACAAAACAATACTGTTAACATTGAAATGAAATTGACATTGCTCCGCGATTATTTTGTTACACGTGAAGTTAGCTATGTTCCCCGCTTGGGCGGAGCTCCGCCGTGTCCTCGTAGAGGCGATCGGCAGCGGCGGCGACCTCTCGTGTCCGGCCCTGGTGCAAGCCATGGTCCGGGGCGAGAGGGAGTGGGAGGCAGTCACCTCCTTCTGCGAAGCAGACATGCTAACGAAGGAGGTAGCGGAACGGCTCTGGGAGAGAGCCTCCGGTCCCAGCCGCCGCGGGAGGCGCTCCGGGCGTCGGGAGCCGCGTGACGACTCCCGGCCACCGTAGGCGCGGGCCTGCGGGCGGAGAGTAATGGGTAGCTCACCGTCCGATCAGGACCTGGCCCGTGCCGGACGGCGCGTACGTGTTCTGTTAAAGAGATGTCAGCATCGAGGAGGGGCCGAAGTCTGCCGGGTCAGCGGGATTGTCCGAAAGGGTTACCGCTGGCCCGGAACATAAAGGGCTAAGGAAGGAACACGGGTGGGTTTTAGTCAGTAAGAGTCTGACAATCCCTTCCGCTCCACCCAGAGCGAGAAGAGTCATTTGATGATTCCCATCCGAAAAAAAATAAAAAAAAATAAAAGTTAGATATGTTACGGGCTGCATAGTGTGGTTCAACTCATTACGATAAACCGGTAATAGGGCTTTAAAATGCTTTATCCTTTAAATAACAAGGCTATAATGATATAACTTGTTGTTTAGTTGATTAATTGTAAAGTACAAAATTCATTTGGGCGTAAGAAAATGATTGAAATCATAAAATTAACCATGACTTTGGCTTCATGCGGTAGAATCGTTGCCTACACCACTAATAAAAAAAAACCCGGCAAGAGCGAGTCGGACTCACGCACCCAGGATTCCGTACCATCATACGTTTTTAAATTTTCATTAGCGAGGCCTTTATTCGTTAGAGAATTTTGACACTGCACGCTGCTGTGTAGAATATTGCAGTTTTAGGTCAGCGCCATCTCTTGAACGATAGTGGAACTAATGTAACTATTGTTGATGATTTCTGAAAAATGTGCTATTTAGAGACATCGTTTTATTTTTCCTGTATTTTTTACATAAACTTCTATCACATACAATAATTTCAGTTTTTTCTCTATGCAAACTTCGGAGATAAGCGGGGATCGGTATTTTTTTAACATTTTTCATCAAAAGTCGAAAACATTGCTAAAAAAAAAGAAAAAGTGTTTGAGAATGTGCAAACTGCGCTCTTTCATATGATACCCCAGATGCCCTAGTAGCCCCACTTCGAGTTTTTCAGACCCCTTTCAGTCACTGTTGCAAAAAAAAAGTATTTCTTTCTTATTTTCAAAATAGTTGGGTAAACGTCATCTAAAACTATTCTAAATTTCAAGTTGATAGCATTAGTAGTTCTTGAGATATCCAGCTGTGACAGACGGACAGACAGACAGACTAAGTCGCACCATAAGGGTCACAAAAATTTCACTACCCAAACAAATCTTAGCAACCTTTTTTTATACCAATGCAATGTTTGGAAAGATTTTAGTACGCACATTTTCATTTGGTCAAATTTTAACTTGGCAGAATATTATCATGGATAATGTCATTTAGGCATTTGGTCTTTAATCAAATGATTTACCTATAACAGCAAACAATCTTTGGACAATAAACATTTAGTCAAATGATTTGTTATGAAAAAAATATACTTACAGGGTTATTGGTAAAACATTAACAACCTCTTAACAGGTTATATCTTATCATCATTATGAACAACTTTTACTATGGGACCAAACCTGAAATCGCGAAAAAAAATCTGCTGTTCCCTACATTTTGACGAGTTATACGAACATAAATGTAGGGAACAGCTGTTTTTTTTCGCGATTTCAGGTTTGATCCCATAGTAAAAGTTGTTGTAATCTGATAGGAATATTTAACGTAGAATTTTTGAGAATTTTAATGTATGAAGAAAAATGATAGAATAATTACGTAACTTGAAAACGAGGTTTTTTGTTTATACGAATATTTGCGAAATTTTAGTGTCAAATGAGAGGATTATGTTTAAAACTGATATTCTAATTTGAATTATGTAAATCGGTCTACGGGTTTTAGAGATAGAAAGAATTTTGTATAATGAAAACATGCCGAAGTCGGATTTTAGTAGATAAGTTAAGGTTCTAGAAAGTTTTTATTGTAAGTATACCTACTTATAGAGATAGGATAAAAATGTTGTTATGTAGGTAATACGAAAGAGGAATATTTTATTCCTCTTTCGTATTGCTTGCTCACTCTTTAATTTGCTTTAAATTCGTATTCATTCATAGAAAACGCTTTGTCCGTATAACATCATCCAACGTTCAACTCGTCTTTGTTTCAGTTGTTTTTTATGGGAATTACGTAAATCACTATATAATACTGCTTATCGTGCCATAATACCTATATATACTCTTATAACCCACAGAAAACCACTGAAAACGTAAAACAATTTCTAAAAAGTTACACTTTTGGTATCTATTGGAAAAAGCACAATCAACAAACTATCCCAATGCAATATTGACGCAATACACAGCTGTCAAAATACACTCAAGAGTACCGTTTACCCAAGCCCGATCCCAATTCCACTTAGTTCCCCAAAATGGACACCCAAATTAAAAAAACCATTTGGCGCTAGCATCGAACTCAAGAGAACGAAACGACACGATTAAAAATGTCGATCTATCGGAATTAAATTCAAGAGAGAGCGGGGTCTGTGTTCATATTTTATTTTGTTGAAAATATTCAAACTTTACTGTGTATGAAGTAAGTAAAGGTAATGTCTTGGCCAGTATTTTGAAGTTTATCAAAATTATTATTTTGTGGAAACAATCTTACGGAGTTCCTTGAAATGTCTTGTAAAGAAGAAAACTTTTATTTTAAAAGTGGATAAAAATAAAAGTATCCAGCTGTTTACGAGAGTAGATATATTGAGTGGAATTGCAGCCAGTCTTAATAAATCGGGGATATATCGCGTGTAGAACAGCCATTGGTTAACGCAAAGCGCGCCTCCACAATTCTCTATTTATTTGAACATTGTTGTGATTGAATAAATCGTCGAGTTCAGGGCTGCAGGGCAAAACGGAAAAACGGGCAAATGAATTGTGTTTGGAACTACTTAAGTACTTATGGTATAGTTTTTTCCATTTATTGACCGCGCACTCATTTTAATCAACTTAAAAGTCACTTGAATTCAGTAGTTTAAATGAACATTCATTGTAATTTGATTTAAACACTAATTCCAACTTATGTTGCAGGTCTCGAAACTGTTGCGGGTCCCGAAACAGTTAAATCAATTCACTGGGACTTATGGGGCGTAATTGCCCGTTTTATTGCTGGCTATTCTAGATCCTGGCTTACTGAGGTTACAGTCCACGCATGTGTGAGGGACGGTTAACGTACAGACGCCAGCACATCAAGCTACTACAATCTGTCAAATTTCTTTAATAGATTTGCAACTTTATCGCTAAAGCATAAGGTTCAAAGTTGATTGGGAAAATTTTACAGTTTCGCTTAGCTTGATGTGCTGGCATCTGTACAAGACTAAGGCCCGCAGGCACCACGAATCACCATAGCTACGGTTTCCTAAAGGGGTGACCGCCACATGCGGCTGTAATGTCTAAATAGAATGCATTTTTTGACACCCTAATGTCAAAAATTGGTGATAACGACAGATTTCACGACGTCAGTTATAAAAATGACCGATGAAACCGTAGTCGCTAAACGTTTCTATAAAATCATGGGTCCGTTTCTGTCAATCGTTTGAATATAAGAGAAACAGAATTATGTTTTAGTTTTATACCTAGGTTTAGGGCTTAAGGCATTTGTGGTTTATAACACTTGCATTGTGTGACTGCCCACACATATTGCACACCTTTAATTTCCGTGCTCCCTCAAGAATTCCTTGCAGTCCCTATGGGATACCTCTCTGCCCGCCGCAGAGAAGAATGGTTCTAGGCACTAATAGCCACCATTACACGGTCATGCAAGGTCGTAAATAGCTGCAGTGATCAAATCGATGTGCACTATGAAAATTTGGGCAAATTGAAAGCCAAATTTCTTAAATACCTTCCTAAATAGATGTGTGTTACATATAATAAGTACCTTATATTGTTAAATTGTATCGTTATTGTCATTATTTCTACTTTAAGATACTTGTGTAATTTAAAATGAGATTAATCATCGTTTTCGTACAGCTTCTTTATGGTTGCGGAGTTTGCCTGTGATTGTTGCACTGTTGTATACACACTTTATAAAATGAATAAATAAGTAGTGGAATCTGTGTTTCCCGTTAGGTATAACCTTGAATCTTCAAGTTTATGAGAATAGGTTACTTATAGGTAAGTGTGCACCATCTCCCTCGTCTCATAGCTCTCCACATTCCTCCGCATCACATCACATTCTTACACCTGTATTGTATGCAAATAAAAGAATCTTGATTCATTGACCAACGATTTAAAAAAAAAGATAACAAATGAAAGTCGAAATAAGTAGGTATGTCAAAATTCGAGATTTGTTGTTATTTTATTCATTCAATATGCGAGAGGCATTTTGAATGAATATCTGAATATCTGATGGTTTTGACCTTTTTCTGCGAAGGTGTGTCATAAGAGTCCTTGTCTAATCGAAAGTTCCTGGGTATGGCATTTAAAAAAACTGGCGAAGTGCGAGTCGGACTCGCACACGAAGGGTTCCGTACCACAAGGCAAAAACGCCGAAAAAAACATGTTTGTTGTCCCATACAACAAACATGTTTTTTCCGGCGTTTTTGCGTTTTTGCCCCCCTTAAATATTTATTTTATTTTAATTTTATTATTTATTATTTATTATTAAAGCTAAAATACAACTGAGTATTTTGTGAATAATTCAAGTGCCTACCTGTTGCCATTTTTGATATCGAGCAATAAAGGGCAAAAAAATCGCGTTTGTTGTATGGGAGCCCCCTTAAATATTTATTTTATTTTGTTTTTAGTATTTGTTGTTATAGCGGCAACAGAAATACATACTTTGTGAAAATTTCAACAGTCTAGCTATCGCGGTTCTGGAGATACCTACAGCCTGGTGACAGACAGACGGACAGACAGCGAAGTCTTAGTAATAGGGTTGCGTTTTTACCCTTTGGGTACGGAACCCTAAAAATAAAATAACTTGTCGTCATTTAAATGATGGGTTTGATGGTAACTTCAAGTCTCGATCCCATATCATGTCACGGGAAAAGACTTGATGATATGTATGTAAGACTATATATACACCTTTCGTCCTATGTATCGTAGCTGTAATAGGTTATACCGCCAATGCATGTTTTTTTCCACATTGTCTTGCTAATTGATATCGAATGTTAAGCGTTTTTCATTTCAGTCGAAAATGAATAGTACCTACTGAGCGACCGCAAAATTCAATTTATTTCGAGTACTTTTTAAGTGGTTTGCAATGCGAATATTTATACGTTATAGATAATAAATATGACATTTAATATATTTTTCTATGAAATATTAAGTCCATAACGTAAATATAGAAAATACTTTAGAAACTTTGAAATCTTTCTTAGCTATAATGAATAGCTTTGCAGAGAAAGTTTTTTTTTTTTGCAATTGGTAATCGTCTACGCAAAAGTAGCTTTGTACGATAATATGAATGTAGTCGGAATACTTTTTACGTTTCATACTTAATTTTTTTTAACAAATTCAGCGGTTTATTCATTATTTTATGTCTACTTTAAATGATAAATGATTTATTTTCTGTAAGTAGGTTTGTACAAACACTTTTACACATCAATCATATTTTTTTTAAACTAGATGAGGTCGGCGTTTCCTATCTGACTATTCTGAGAAGAAAGCCTGAAACAAACTCAGAGGTCACAGTCTCTTTTAAAGTCCAGACAAAATCTTGGTCAGATCGTGTGAAGACCATGTAGATTGGTGTTTGAAATGGTCTGAAAAAATCGTGCAGCTCAACTCAGAACTTGAGGAGCCCAACGATTCGACGAACAATACCAAAATTAAGTAGTTATCTACTTCATATTAGGAATATTGTATACAGGGTGGCAGGGGCACACTCCTGTCCTGTCTGGGGGGTGTGGCGCAAACTGTAGCCATGAATTCCGCACATGATTTTAGACCCTCCTAGCGTAGAAATTTTTCGTCAGTCATCTTAAGAGCGTTTACCCTGTTCGCCATTTCATACAATCTTTCAAGCCCTTGTTTTTCGAAATGAGTGAACCGATTTTAATGAAACTTTATACGCATATGCAGGATGCAAAGGTCTAAATAGTTAGTAGAAAACATTTTCGAAATGTCTTATTTAAATGAAGATAACTGGAAATTTATGTTTCTATAGAAAGTTTAAAATCGGTCTAATTTGGCTGTAACACAATTTTTCGAAAATGTTCTCTACTAACTTTTTAGACCTTTATATCCTGCTTATGCGTATGAAGTTTCATTAAAATCGGTTCATTCATTTCGAAAAACAAGGGCTTGAAAGTTTGTATGAAATTCCGTACGGCGTAAACGCTCTTAAGAGAAATCTGCTGTTTCATAGAAAAGTGCAATACCTGTCGGTCAAAATGTATGGAACAGTCAACTTTTTAATAACCCTCTAAAAATTTCAACTCATAGGTCTAGAATTACGTCTGATTCCATGGTAATAGGTTGTGCGACGATGACCCATCCTGTATATGTATGAATCCTGTATAAGTATGATCCTGTTTATGTAGATTACTTTACATTTGCAGACTATAACTACTAACTATATTAGGTGCGAGGCATTCCAAGCAGTAAGAAAGTTGCAACAATCAGTCGTCGGTTAGGCTTACTACACAAGTAGCGCATGACATGATTTCCAAGCTTATTTCTATGTATTATGGCTTAAATTAGGTCAACCCTTTATTTTCAGCGAGGGTCGTGAGAGGAAACTAAAGGATTATGCCTTGTGGGTGGGTACCAGCTTAACGACGCAGACACTTCGTGTGCGTTAGTTTTTAGTGTAAATATAATGTTGTATGTATTTATAGTATTTTTCAGTTATATTAATATTGTATGTGTTTATGCCTTGATGCCTGAAATAAATGGATAATTAAATAAATTAACTACGTGTGAGTAAATGCAGATAATTAAAACCAAATATTGCGGCAAGTACCTAATCGACCACACGTGATTATAGAATTATCCACTCACACCTGGAAGTATAGAAAGCTGTGCTTTTTGGTTCAGTAATGTTGAATTTTTCCCATGTTATGCGCAAGGTCTAAAGAAACGTTTTCGCCTAAATATCTGCTATCGCTACCAAAATGATTTATGATATCGTCTCTCGTACATAGCTCCGGGAACTGTAATGAACACTTTATAACAAGTAGTTGTCTGCAGCCTGTCGCTGGCGGGCGATAATTAAGTTGCAGTGTCTGCACACGCCCTAAACTTACACCTAATTGCTTTTCCATAAGTACATTAAGCTATTGCTATACGGAATCAGTCTACAAACATTGTATTTGGCAAATTGTATCGTAACGGAAATTGGCAAACTGTATTGCATTATTGCACCAATTTAGAGAATTCATAATGATAAAAAGTGATGGTATAAACAAAAGGATTGCTTCACAACTTCCTCTCTTGCATGTAGGTATACCACGTGGTCGTATCAAGAAGTCTTATGCAATCGTTTTACGAGTGCTCGGATTGCTCTCACACGGTGGAGAGCTGCTCGATCGCCGCTTGACCGCAGCGACGTCCACATCTTTTACAATCAACCGGACGCAAAGCATAGCATTACGGCGCCTCACGTTTAACTATTTTAAACTGGTTAAATTCACTTCAATAAAAAAAGATTAACACATGCTGTTGAACCGCCATAAATATCTCAGTATCGGTGCAACGGATCAAGAGCCCCATGAGAACACTCTTACGTAACGTCCATGGAGACTGTACTACCAATGAATGAAATTAAACCAGATTATTAGTTAAAATCCACAGAGCTGCGATGTGCAGGGAAGTGAACGGCCACATGCAAATGGCATTATACCACTGTAATACAATCTTGCCGCTCTGTTTCTATCAATGACCAACAAATTACTCATGCAACACCTGTTTTTAAATAACTCATACATATATTTTCGCAAAAACTATTTCAGTATCGGGTATTTTAACTAAATCGCTATTTAGAACCTATTGTCCAATGAAATTAAGTGAAAGGAAATGACGCGTCTTCGCATGATCGTAACTGTCGCGGTAAACGCTCGGAGTGCTATAAAATGTACCGTTGTTCAAAGTTCTTACGTTTTATTGGGCTGTTAAATTGCTGTAATATAGGATTAAGAAATATTGTCTCGGCAAAACGTTCGCAGTGATAAACATTTTTTTATTAGAGACCTGAACAACGAACAATGTAACATGATTTAGATTAGTCTAACCAATCGGGCACGAGATCAAAGCTTTCAGTTTGCATTTACAATATAAAGTTCGCATATTGCATTCAATTGATTTCAAAACCTAATATTTCAAAATCATAAATAGGTTCTAGGTATTCGAAATTGGTTTAGGCGTGTGTGGCAATCTGTTGTAACAGTAACGCTATTGCCGAGAACGAGAACCTGAAGAGCATTCTCAAGATTGCAATGAATCATCACTTAGTGACAGTGCTCTTAACACTACCTTGAATTATAAATTAGATATCAACAAGCACGTAATAAGGCCTTCACACCTCTCGCTCGTGCTCGCAGACTGCAACTGTATTTTACTCGTAGTTTGCTATAGGAACTGCTTTATCATACATTCTTGATCCAGCCATTGTCCTTTGCGACAGTGGGATGCCGATACTCGTCGACTGTTTGTACTGGAACAATAATGGCTTTAACGTTTTGTGGTCTTCTAAGAGATTTCTGCTTCGTTTCTAACATATTGTTTTTTTAAAATATTTAGGTTACATATTTAGAACCAACACTTTATAGTAAAAAATCCAGGTAGGTAGAAAAGCACAAAGACCTGCGACAGGAGAGTTACCTAACATAACATAATCAGCCAATGAGTGAGAGGCAGTGGGCCGTAATCCACCACGCAGGCCCAGTGCGGGTTGGTAGATGTCATTATGTCTTCGAATTTATTGGTTCTAGGACATACCAGTTTTAACTTTTCTATTTCGTTTCGAGTCATATACACACATTTTGTTTCATTATTCTTTTATTTAGGTAAGTAGGTAAACCCACTCTAAGTCCACTGAAAAGTCAACCAGTCTCGTCTAGCTTTCGACGACCCACCGAGGTATTTAATCATCTAGATCCCGGTAATACTCTTCAGTAATTCAGGAGTTTAATTATTTAGGCGACCAGTCGCAATCAAGGATGGGTTACTTACCGTCGGATTCCGGCTTAATCGCCCAAAATAACAGCTCCTTCTGAAATTACTAATGCGGCGGATTAGTTTATGTACCTTCGTTTAATTATCAACGTAGGTACATAAACTAATAAAAAACAATGTTTTCGATGCAACCATTACTAAGGTTTTGTGGGGCTTAGTTTGTAAATTTTTTGCATGATGTGAACTTATAATAATAATAAATGAAAACCGTTTTTACCAGTTTTAGGCAGTTTATCAGAGCGGTGATGGCCCAGTGGTAACGGCCGCGACTTACGAGTTGTAGGTCGTAGGTTCGAACCCAGTCAGGCGCTTTACGTTGTGTAAATTATTTCATCACCACTGCTCTCAAAACGGCGAAGGAAAACATCGTGAAGAAATCAGCTTGTATGTACTAGAACCAAGAATTCGAAGAAATGTGACATGTCCCAACTCTTGCTGGGCCCGCGTGGTGGATTACGGCCCACTCCCTCTCACTGAGAGGGGGCCTGTGTCCCAGCAATGGGGACACTGATTATGTAGGCAGTATGGAACAAAGATAACTTATAAATTGAGGTGCTTTACCTTTGAAGTTTACAGGTTTCACAATGTTGAGTGTAGTCATCGTATAACGTAAGGATTTTTGAATGTTAGTAGGTATTGTTATTGATCGTAAAAATACTGCAGAATAATAAAATGTGTTTAGTTTCGACTGTATGTCTCAAGAAGTTGTACCTACATCAAGCCTATCTTTAGAAAGAACTATACAAGATTTCACGCACGAACGACGCGGATAAAGGTCTTAAACTCAATTACGTTTCAATCTTAACTTTTAACATGACTTGTCGATAAATCCTGACATATTCGCAGCTGAAGTTAAGATGGATCGAACGAAACTTTTCGTGCAGAACAAAAGATATTTTACCAAAATCATATTACATACAATATGCATAAATATACGTCTGGTAATCATTTTTGTGGACAAATGAGCGACTTAAACAGCAAATGAGGCGAATTTCCCGAAGAAACAAAGACTAAAAATAAGTTTATCAAACCAGTTATATAATAAATTCAGAAGATAATTTATTAAAGCGCGATTGAATTGCTTAGAATATTGTGTACTTGTATCAGAGTAATGTAGCTTCACGGAAACCATTTCACTTCTCAGCTTTTGGTAGCCTTCCAAACATCGACTGGTTTGACTTACTTCTGTATGGTTATATCTGTGGACCAATCATTACGGTCTTTTCTTTCAGGGACAAACGGAATTTTAGCAGTACGAGTTTTACTGGATTCGATTTCAGTTGCTTTTATTCGTGAGATCCGAGTCAGTAACGTGTCTTCCTTCCGGCGTCCGGCGTCCGGCGACCGGACCAGCAGAATGGCCACAGTCTACGTGGGTTATCCTGCACGTTAAATAAATTATTCAACACCGACAGACCCTTCGCAGATTATTCCGTCCCTGTTCCTCCTAATTCTTCGAATAGGGTGTAAGGGGGACGCGTGTCCGTCACGTAACCGTGTGAAAGAGCCGATGATGAGTACACAAAGGATTCCATTTATCATTCGCTCGGAACACTGTCATTTTATGTGAAGTGTTTATCGAGAGTCGTGTCGCGTCGATAGATCGCATGTTAATGGCGTTTACCTTCAAAAGATATTAATTTTACGCTTTTTACCGTAAGCCTTCACGGTAATAGTGAGATGCTAAAAATAGCTCTTCTATTTTATGAGCTATTCAAGTTGAGTTTAGTGTAACACTCTTAATTCTGAGTCATTAATCAACCCATGTCAGAAACGTCACCATTCGCTAAGGTAGCAGAATATTGTGGTGTACATATCGAAAATGATATTTTATTATGATGGGCTCAAAGCTGTTTTAATTTGTCCCGAAGCCTTTAATTAGAAAAAATAATAATTGTAAAAAGAGTTGCGACATTTTTGCAAAGATTTATTCCCGAGTCACAACAATATTAATGTTCGTAAAAATATTTCAATAATATTTCTTTTATCTACAAAATTTATTTAACAAAGAAGGGCTGCTACAGGATCAAGAAAAAAAAAAGAAAAATTACCAAATATTTGATATTTTTCCGCACGTACCTACACATGCGACATCTATGCATACCTATAGGTACGCGTAGATGTCACGGGCAGTAAGTTATACCACTTCATATATTCTTCGATGTCATCATCATCATCTGCCTAGCCTTCTCCCAACTATGTTGGGGTCGGCATCCAGTCTAACCGGTTGCAGCTGAATACCTACCAGTATCTTATATGGAGCGCCTATCCGACCTCCTCCTCGTTCATATATTCATCGATGTGATTGTCGCAATATATATCTAGTTGCCAAAAGTAAAATACTGCAATACAGTTCTAATGATGACGCACACATTTTGTCATTTTCGATGGTCGTGCATCTTTTGCAAACCACATGCTATTCGTAAAGTTGTATGCGTTGGCTTTCTTTTAATTTATTTGTCATTCATGTCGCACGGCTTGTGGTTGGTTACGTTGACTTTTGGTTACCTGTTACCTAACTTTTGCATTTTAAATTGTAATCACAACAACCATTGTAAAACGCCTTCTTTGTTTTTATGGCTACAACATTAATACCAAAGCTATACTCGTATAGACGAATAGTGAAGTAAGTAACGTTAAATTTGGATTATCTTAAAATCTCAGTATGTGGTCGGATGTAACCAGTAGTGTGGTATGTCGACCACTCACCGGTGACGTCATTTAGTGAACGTCGGCTATGATCATTCTTAAGAAGTATTTATGGTGTAACAACTGGTTAGGGATAGTGATGGACCAATTTATGGATTTATACCACCGAGTATATTTAGATGATTACGGTGAGAGTTAGATCACGTAACGTTCGATGAAAAGCGGCGCGCGAGTTGGAGGAGACCTTCGAAGGTCATATTCTATTGAAAAACAAGGTCTCGCAACTCTTTGAAAATTCTTCAAAACCAGTCAGTAAAATGTAATGGCGTGTCATATCGGAATGAGGTCGACTACGAGTGAGCATCCGCAGCGACCACCACATCGTTATATAAACAATTAGGCGTTTCGAGAGCGTTAGTGTTCTTAATTTTATTTTCTTTATTTCGCGTACGGCACTCATTAGGCGGTACTATGAGCGGGTTGTAATTGCGGCCTTATTTTCAGGCAGTTTGTGAGTATTTGTCTCACGTTTCGCGTTATGTGAAACGTAGTCAAAACACCGCTCATGGCCGGCCCAGGCAGGTTCAGAAAAGAGCGAAAGTGGATTTGCTACCTGATGGCATTTTTAAATCGTCGTCTGCTACAGATAAACACAGCTTCAGCTTTGAGCTAAGTTGTAAGAATTGTTGGTACACGTATTTAAATGTCCAGTAAGAATGACTAAACAATGATTAGATTAGGTATGAAAAATTTCTTTAGTTATTTTTTTCAGGTTTATACTTATAAAGTACCTTTTTTTTTTTTTTTTTTTTTTTTTTTTTTTTTTTTTTTTTTTTTTTTTTTTTTTTTGAGGATGGGAAATCATCAAAGGGTTACTTATAAAGTACCTAATTCAGTATCTAAGATCTGTGTCGGAATCATCACATGATAAAAATCACATGATTAACTAAACGTTTAATGAACGTGCAAGCATGAAAAGTTTAAATGAAATTGTAATTTCAAACGCATTAGCGATTGAAATGGTTTGAACTGACGGCACCTTAATGTGTGCTTCTGTAAGCGCTCGCGCAGATTGCTGCCGAGATAAATTAATCACGGCGAGCCACTTTGTTGTTCTAATGAAAGTTACGAAACTTGTTCGCTACAAACTGACAGCCACTACATACGGATCACTCTCATCGATACGTTCAAGTGGCTCTGATTATATAATGTTTGACTATCCAGGATAACTTTACTCTGTCTAGAATCGCCTTATAAGAAAGCAGATTTGAATGTATGACTAAATCCGATATAGGTTAGTTACATTATGCGCACGGCTTGCGTTTATGCGTTCTTAGAACTGCGTTAAACGTCATGAATGAATGATCTTGATTAGGTTTTCGGGCCCAAAAAACCTCCCAGCCTCTGTTTGGTCATGAAATATAATTATCTTTTCAACACACTTGCTCGTAAAGTGGCTCTTATTGAACCGCTTTTAGGTCCATAATGCAGTGTATTAAAAACGCGTGCTTTTTCATTACTTTAATCCACATGTGCTTTATTTCCACAGATAACTATTTACTAGTCGGAGATGCGCGCTTTTTTAATCTCATCAATTCTAATAGTCTGTATTGTCCTTGGTCCCAAAATTAAGTAATATTTTTTTACCTTAAGGTGAATGCGCAGGGACCTCGGACAATTTAAGGTGAATGCGCAGTGGTCTACCACTGCGCATTCACCTTAAATTTTCTTAGGTTTTTTGCAATTTTCAGGTCAGTGTCAGGTTTGTATCTCTGATCAAAATATGATTTGCGACTCTAACAGGTACCTACATCTTTACAGAATTATAATCATTCGAACCATTAATACATCTTTCTTATGGAAAAGTTCTTAGGGAAAAATCTAAATACATATACAGAGCGTTAGGTTAAACGAGGGACATACTTTGAGGGGAGTTAGTACTCATGAAAATGAGCAACTTTTACTATGGGGCCGAACCTGATTATTTTTTTGAAATCGCAAAAAAAAAGTCAGCTGTTCAGTACATTTTGACGAGCTATGCGAACATAAATGTAGAAAACGGCTGATTTTTTTTCGCGATTTCAGGGTTAATCCCATATTAAAAGTTGTTCATTTTCATGAGTACCTACTAACTCCCCTCAAAGTATGTCCCTCGTTTAACCTAACGCTCTGTATATTATAGTCGCGAATCATATTTGATCAAGATGCAACCTGATACTGACCTGCAAATTACAAAAAACGTAAGAAAATTTTAATTATCCACCTAAAATTGTCCGTGGTCCCTACCCGAAACCAAACGAAAAAGACCCTGACTGGCGTTCTATCATTGCGGATTCTCACTGAACTAATGTAGGTATATTTCTCTATGCCAATAGTACCTTCTAATTCCATACTAACTAAACTACAATTGTTTTTTTTTTACAATTGTTTTTACATGCTCTGTGGTCAGTGCTTTTATTTACACTTGCGCGCGCATTGCTAGTGCTGGCTATGCGGAAAGAGAAAAACCAGCGCGCCATTTTCCATACAAGTTAATATTTAACAATACAAGTCTGTTTTTTTCCTCGCAAGTGTGTTGAAAAACGTCGTATGAAACGTGTGTGCATCGATCATTAGACTCTCGGCTTTCTTATCGCACTCGCCTGCGGCTCGCGCGAATAATACCGCCTCGAGCATAATGATCAACATAGCACACATGTATCATAATGTACTATTGTATAATGAATAATGATTCGCTTATCCATTACCACCGTAACCAACCGAGAAGCAGTACAGGCCTTTGTCCAGTGGTGGACATCTTCCTGCTGAATGATGGATGACATAATTGTAGTTTACAAAACATCTGATGGTCATCAAAGTGTTCACAATCTAAGGATAGACTGACCTGATCAAAGGAAGAGCAGATTTCTAAACTATGAGGATTACCTAATCAGCAAAATTTTAGAATCACAATGCAAGGCACGGGCGTCGGTGTCGGACAGAAGCATGCGCATATGTTTGCAAAGGGGATTTAGTCAGATCTACCACACAGTAATATATGTAAATTTGAATGCAGTATTGCAGATGTTAAGGCAACACTTAGTGGTAGTATGTGCGTAGATTTGAAACCGTTGCGACCTTAAATTGGTTGCCAAAGTTTATGCCTTTTTAGTGCCAGATTTTGTTTAGTGCTTAGTGTAATAATACTGCTTCACTCCAGTTTAGGTATTTATTACTTGGGTACTATAATATAACAACTCTGATAATTTGTTATTTTAATGCAGATGGAGACCAAAAACGTAAAAGACCAATAAAATTGTGCGTCCGACCTCGACGGGATAACAGAAGAAGAAAGGCCCGCCATTAACTTTCCAATAACAGCTTTTCCGAAGAGAATCACACAAATTGAATCGTTTCGGTGGTGCTAGCACAATAAATCGATTACAAATAATCTAATACAAACATAAAATAAATAAATTGCGTCAAAATAGTCCAATAAAAAAAAAAACAATTATACTTAAATCAGAACCTAACTGTGTTTACTATGCGTGTATGATGTGCTGGCGTCTGTACATTAATTTATGTTCTACTGTAGGAATAATAGATAAATGCACAGACGGTCGATAAAGATTATTAACGTCACGTTTCAGTCTCCAGATACCTGCAATTCCGGTACGCGGTAGATAATTACAGTAATAGCTGGATATCGAAGTTTCATACAACTTTAATCAAGTTCTACGGCGAAATGTTATAAATTCAAATTGGTCTAGAATCTATGAGTCTATATTATTTGCTATATCGACAGTACTGTAATAAATCCAGTAATCCTCCTATAATTATGCATTTTACCTATTTACGACCCGATAACTGACGTTGTGTAACGATGTACCTACCTACCGCAAAAAAGTAGATCATTACTTTTCAATGGACCACGATTATTTAATAAAATTGTCTTTAAATTTTTCCAATACTTACCAATAAAAAGAAAACGGTGGCAAGTAGTACGGCTGCGGACTTTGAGGTCCCGTGAAGCAAAAAGTGTAATTGGGTTGCAAAGTACCCTGTTATAAGCCCGATATTGGAATTGTGCACGACAAATGGCTATAGGCTCGTTATATCGATTGCCATCGTGCCAGAATTGTCTAAACTTTAATAAAAAGAGCTCCTACAATACGTGCTTTTGAGATGAGTTTTTAGATTTACGAATAATTGGACATTTTGAAAGATATAATCATGACCGGCCTAAAAAGGCCACTTTGGAGAAACATAAAAGCATAACATTATGAATCGTAATATGGCGAAGACAGTCCGTGTTTTTCTTTTTTTCGCTGCACTACGTAGGTATAATCAAAGTGATTGGGTTTGGATTTGGATCGGATTGATTGGTATTTTAGCACAGTAAAAAAAAAAACTGAAAAATGCTTCACCAATGGGATTTGATACGATTAAGTTTACGGTTAACTGTCCATTATGTTATCCTTTTATGATTCTACCAAAGTCGCATTTTTAGGCCCCCAGGCCATATCATTACGTGGGGACCACAGTAAACCGCTGATATAGAGGTTTTATGATCAATTTTGCAGTATGTTTTAATAGGTACCTATAAGTAATGTATCACTCACATCAAAGTATGTAATTGACTTTGTCGTAAGTTAATTTGCAAATAAAATATTCACTTCTCGAAATGTCTGACAAATTATGGCTCTGTTTGATTAGTTCACATTTTATTGCACAAGTAAAATGTCGTATAAAGTGCCTCATCCCGGTATATGTCTGCTGGCACCCGATCAAGTATTTGGCTAAGCAAAAACACGACGAATGTTTGTGCAATAAACTTATATTGAGCGATCCTTACTTCCAGAAATACCTACGATGAAATAAAGCCGTTAGCCCGGGCAAAAATTATCTTACTTAACCAGATTATAGTCTTAAAAAACGCCAGGTTCTTTGAGAATATTATAAATTAATTTTCAACACACTTGCTCGTTTTAGGTCCATAATGCAGTGTATTAAAACCACTAGTGCTTTATCGCCACAGATAACTATTTACTAATCGGAGATGCGCGCTTTTTTAATCTCATCAAAGAGACTTCATGCTAAAAGAAATCCGCGGGCCATATTTCACTTTTTTTAAAATAGTCTTTATTGTCCTTGGTCCCAAAATGAACTAATATTTATTTACCTTAAAGCAAAAGGGCCAGGGTAGCCCGCGAAATTCAATTTTTTAATGTTTTTTGCAATTTGCTGGTCAGTATTAAGTTGTACGTTGATTAAAATATGATTCGCGGCCGTAACAAATATGTATTTACAGAATTATAATCATTAAAGTCATCAACACATCTCTCTAAGACCAAGTAATCCCCAAGAATGACTATTTCATGAAATCTTGACATTTCGGGATTATACTAACTTAAAGAGTTGTATTAGTGATTGTAATGATTATAATTCTGTAAATACATATTTGTTACGACCGCGAATCATATTTTAATCAACTTACAACTTAATACTGACCAGCAAATTGCAATAAACGTAAGAAAATTTAAATTTCGCGGGCTGCCTTAGCGCTTCCCCTTAAGGTGAATGCGCAGGAACCACGGACAATTTAAGGTGAATGTGCAGTGGTAGTCCGCGAAATTTAAAATTTCTTAGGTTTTTTGCAATTTTTAGGTCAGTGTCAGGTTGTATCTTGATCAAAATATGATTTGCGACTATAACAGGTACGTCTTTACAGAATTATAATCATTAGTTTCTTATGGAACAAATCTCTTATGGAAAAGTTCTTAGGGAATAAATCGAACATAAAGATTCTATTCTAATGACATAAAAAGTATCTCCATGATCTGTTAATAGACAAGTACTACTAGACTTCCTATCAAACAAATCACTGCTCCAATACAGTGTCCCTCAGTCGTGATGCTTTTATTTACACCTGCGCGCGCATCGCTAGTGCTGGCTAGCACGGCGCGCGGAAAAACAAAACCAGCGCGACATTTTCCATACAAGTTAAAATTTAACACTACAAGTCTCTTCTTTTTCCTTGCAAGTGTGTTGAAAAACGTCGTATGAAACGCGTGTACATTGATCATTAGACACTCGGCTTTCTTACCGCCTCGAGTAAAATGATCAACATAGCACACATGTATTACAATATATTACAATTACAAAAAATCAGATTGCTTCGTCGGTGGAAGTGCTCAGGTGCGGTTGGTCCAAGTGCGGTTGAAATCAGTGCTCTGAGTAGAATACCTCATAGTAATAAGTAAGAATTTTAAATTGAAAAGAATAGAAGATTTTTGGATACCTAACGTAAAATCCTCCTTAGAGTTCTGGCCTAAAGAATCAGGAGAATTTATCGATACGTATGGCAAAATCGTTGGGTGACCATCAGAGGATTTTTTGATAAAATCGTGTAAAGAGACATATGTATAATATACCTATAGGTATTGTTCTATAATAGAAGTGAGCAAGTACAGATTTTAAAGCTGAAAACCAACCATAAGTCGACAACAATAGGTGTAGAAAAAGGCATAGTGAGTTTTTAGCCACAATTCCTCCAACATCGCTCCGTAATAAAGCTTTTAAATAAAATTGTAACCGCATTTCCTTTTGAACATTTTTCATCTAGGCTTGTTATACCATTAGTGGAAGTGTCGTGTGATTTTATTATGACAATAAATTTTAACAAATAAACTTAACTGGCGAGCAAGCAGGGTTGCGGCGCGGCGGGGGCGGGCTCGAGTGTCATTCTACTCGTCGACTTGCACACTTTGATGACACTGTGCCCCTGGTACAAGTTTTGTAGTTACTCCAAGCTTACTGCTGGGAAATGAACTTTATAATTATTTTGTCTGTGTGCATATGTTCTTTGTTTCGCTCTATACGAGTATGTTGAACAAAACAAGATAATGTAACCGCATCACGTCTGCATTCCTGTGTTGGGACGGATAATAAGGGACAAGCTTATTACTATTAACGGGGCACAAATTCAGTTTGTGAGGGGCTACTCCGAGTTTTATAATGGGAAAATCTAATGACACCAGCCCCGGTTGCGAGTCTGGCCCGACGAGGCAGTCAATTTTAAGGCGTTTTAACTGATTTAAGAATATCCGTCGTGCTATGATGATTAATATACTCTTTAGATCATTCCACACAATTCTGTCTTTTGCTACCGTCATTTCTGTAGGAGTCAAGCTCGTCCCTCCATCTTCGTCTAGGCCTGCCGCGATGTCGTCCAGCAGTCGCGTCGTGTGTAGGGACCCAATCAGTGGTTCTCTTAGCCCATTATGTGAAAAAGGGAGAGGGAGACCTTTGTCCAGCAGTGGGACAATAGGCTATTTAGATAGATGCTATTTTTTTGTGTAATAATGTAAAAACAGAAGAAACCTACTTTGTAATTGGTAATATCTGTAGTTTCAAAACTAGGTTAATGATGGTCTTTTTAACTGCTGTAAACTAAGTAGGTAAGTTAGCTTATCTCTACAAATTCTACGTAAACAGTCATTAAACATTTTTATTTTATCTGTTTCAGATCAAGTTGAATGGAAAGTTTATTTTATGGCACCGCTCCAGCCATTAAAATAAGTAGTATTATCACTCAAGTTTCGAACGAGAATGTTGTAACATTAGTCTGGTTTTCAACTTTTAAACGTGCAAGAACAAAGTGTACATAGTAGATTACAGAGTACATTATAGACTTTTTTACCTGTGTAAGTGCTAGAATAAGTTGGAGTAAGTGGTGTTAGTAAGTTAAAGTGGTAGTGGGCTGCTCATGTTAGTCGAAGAACTGATAGTCGTTGGAGCAAATCAGTCCTGAAGTGGAGATCGAGTATTAAAAAGCGCCGTGCGTGTGGGACCCCCTGCTAGATGGACCGATCCATAAAACGGTGGCCAGCAAAGTTTTTCTCACCACGTTCGATTACCTGCCGGTCGATTCTGTAAAAATTTCACCGTGAAAACTTAGGTGAAGTAAGTTTGTTTTTGCTAGGAATTGACACTATTGACAGCACACTCCACGCTCACTTCACCTAAGTTTACACGGTGAGATTTTTACAGAATAGCACCGCTGATTCGAATTGCTCCCCACAGCAAATAGCTGTCTGAAAAACAGCTATCGTCATTTGGTTAAGGGCTGATTTTTCAGTCGACTGATATTTTTTATTCGTGGAATATGATTGACGTCTGACAGTTTTTGTATAGAAGAACTGTCAAAATTCAAAATTATTCCTCCGTTAAAGTTATTTTTGGCGTTGGGAAAATCAGCCCCTTAACTGTAAATATTTTTGGAGCTCCTAATTATTAACATTGATTGGTGTTCGATTCGACACGAAAGAAATAAAGAAAAGAGAAGAAAGAAAAAAATAAAAACATTTATTTAGCACAGACTAAGACACATTATCTATACTAATCTATATACGAGTATTATAAAGCTGAAGAGTTTGTTTGTTTGAACGCGGTAATCTCAGGAACTACTGGTTAGAACTAAAAAAATATTTTTGTGTTGTATAGTCCATTTATCGAGGAAGGCTATAGGCTATATAACATCACGCTATGACCCTTAGGCGCTGAGCAGCGGGTGACACCGCTAACATATTATAGCTAGTATATTATACAGTAGATAAAAACAATGTAAGTTGCAGGAAAGTGTGTCTCACGGCTGCGGCAAAAAGGCCCATTTCAGCAAAAATGTCTGACAACTAGTGCCTGACGCGGACGCTGGTTTTTAACTGGACCTGCATATCGACTGGTTGTGAATAGCTATGCAGGATAGCTTGGAAGACAACCTGGTGTTTTGCAGCAACTTGGGAGAGTCGTATGTTTAACAGTGAGTAAAAATATATAAAAAATGAATTATGAACAGTTTTCCATGTTTTCTGGGATATGTGGAAAGTAACAAAATTATAACGTGTGAGAGTAAATCTTGCGATGATTCCGTAAGAGTTAGTCCGACGCGTTGAAGGCTATATACCTAATACCCAAAAAGTAGCATTTCTGTATATTTTAAGCGTCAGGAGTCGTAACCATTAATCATCGTTAACTATTGGCTAATTAGAGGAATGTTCTACGGTTCAGAAGGTTACTTTTAGTGCTGCTGTTGCTGGTAAATCAGCTGGGGCAGCATTTGGCAATAAATGAAAGTAAGCGGTTATCAATTACTATGAAGTGTTTAAAAACAGCGCCACCTAAACTAGCGTGAATAACTACTCATTTTAAATGCCTCCTTTATGATATCTAAAGGTTGTTAAGAGTATGATTTGTTTAATCAATTAACCGCACCAATCTACATGGTCTTCACATGATCTGATCAAGATTATTGAGAGATAAGATTTTGTTTCGGCCTTTCTTCTCAGAGTAGTCAGATAGGAAACGCCGACCTCATCTAGTTTAAAAAAAATATGATTGACGTGTTTGTAGAAACCTACTTTCAGAAATAAAATCATTTATCATTTATAGCCACTTCACCTTCTCCTACAAAATATTGAAACAGATTACAAAAATAACTTTACATCAAACCTGTCTAACAGTTGCTGTGAGATTAATTTAAACTCTAAAAAGGTTTTGTTTATCTAATTTCACAAGCGTTTTATGATCCAATTAAGCTGGATTTAATTTTGCGCTTAATGAAATAATTTAAACGCTTGGCAATCAGCCTGATACTCGAAAAAGCTCATTACCTTCTCTAGAAGGTAATGAGCTTATTCGTTGCCCTGCAACATTCTAAAAAAAGAGATGATAAATGTGCCTAGGAAGCTAAAACTAACGAAAATTTTACTGATGAAATAGTTGCGGAGAAAGAAATATGAAAAATGGGTTTCGTATAATATATATGTGCGCTGCAAAAGAAAAATGTTTCGATATTAATAGTTTGTAAGTATGTACTATTTCAGTCGATAGGGTAATGGACGTCTGCATATTTTATGACTGCTGAAGCTCGATAAAGAAATTGCACATTTCTATCTAGCACCTCTATTTTATGCAGGGTTTTTATCTCCACCGCGATCACTGACCGCGCTCCGTCTTCGACGTAGAAATTACTTTTGATGCATTCACTTTAAACTTTGGAACAGGTATGCTAGATTCGTTCTCATTTATATAGCAGCATTTTTTAAAACAACTCGTCTTATTTTAATGAAAGCAGTAGAAAGGACAGGGGAATTAACGGTTCGCGTGAGACACTATTTCTGCAAGAGATTATCAGATTGAGATTTATGTCAGTAAAATTGTATAGTGAATTGATTAGCGGGTGAATGTATTGGAAAGGTCGTGCCAAGGTTTGCGGCTGGCCGTCGGCCCAACTTGAGCATACGTTTGTAAAGTATGGAGTCGGTTGGGCAACGCGACCTCCGGGGATAATGAGACGCGAGGAGAAAAATAATATCTAAATCATTACCTACCGGCATTGCCTACCGCTGACCCCTTGAATATAGAGCCATAGTTCAAGGTGTCCGTCGTTCTACTAATTGGTCAAATAACGCTTAACGCTGATTATAGCAGGTTACAGTTCAGTGCCAAAATGTAAGTGCGCAAGGTCAGCTTTATTGATATTGTCACTGTTGCACCAAAGCTTTACTAATTCCGTTTCGACTTGATTGAACTCGTTAAGGGATTTGTTTTAATTATTTTTCTGTCCAAGTAGCAGAGCTGAGGTAATTTTGTAATCTTTTAAGCGCCTTAACACTGGGATCTGCTCACACGGATGACGTGGCCAAGCTATTTTAAGTTGAACAGAAACTTAGCATCAAAACTTAGGAACTATGTACCTAAACTCTTTCGCAAGTTGTTCCATTATATTGTGACTAGCTTCTGGCCACGACTTCGTCCGTGAGAAATTTCTTGTTTTCTCGAACCACCTCTTCACTTCGTTTTCCCTTAGAGTTCTTTCCGACTTTATTTAATTTCACTCGATTCCTAAGGGTAGAACCCTTTCGTGATGATAAATAACCAGCCTTCCTCAAGAATTATGCTATAAAATGCATTTTTTTTAAATCCTAACTACTTGTAGTTCTACAGATTAGAGCGTTCAAACACAGAAACAAAAAAATGAAACAAATTCTTCAGCATTATTAGTAAATAAACATATTTCTCCGGTACGACCCTTAGTCGCCTTTTACGACACCCACGGGAAGTAAGGGGTGGTGCTATTCTTTAAGTCCGGCACCACACAGACCAGCAGCGTTCTCTATGTATTCCACCATCATACCATACTGCGATCGCCAACCCGCCTGCCAAGCGTGGCGATTATGGCAAACCCTCCCAAAATTGGGGGAGGCCTATGTCCAGCAGTGGACGTCTATCGGCTGAAACGAACGAACGAACGTAACATATTTCGCTCCCTTGAATCTTTGAACGAGTTGCTGCAAACTTTTATGTATCTAAAATGCGGTATGATTTGAAGCATCGGTGTATATCAGAGAGGTGCTGCGTTATGAGCCGACCTTTATTGTCACTTCATGTTAGTTAAGTTTTAATATTCAGCTAACAATCTTATAATATTAATATTAATTTACATAATATATTCCTTTATTGATTTATATATTGTGGCAGCTATTCATGGAGAGATATTAAAGTCATAAAATACAAATAGTTTTATACAACTATTTGTATATAACGCCCCGCGGTTTCACCCGCGTAAATGTTGATCCCGTGGGAATATCGCGATAAAAAGGGTGTCAACCTTCATACAAAATTTTATCAAAATTGGTCTAGCCGTTTGAGCGTGAAGAAGTAACAAACATATAAACACACACTCACAAACTTTTGTCTTTATAATATTATTGTGATTGTGATTTTTACATCACACACCGATACATCCTCTTCTCTTTCAAATATCATGACCTTCGTCTTATTCACATTTATGGCTCCTACTTTATTAAAATATATTTAGTCATTGACTTATATATTACTTGAAATATTTCTGTTTAGTTGTTTCGCTCTGCAACCCTAATAAAAGGAAGGAAACGTGAACTATTGAGTACTGATTATATTTGGGGGCACTGCAGTGCCCCCGCCAAGACGAGCCAAGCGAAGCGAAAGGGCACTACATACCTTTTCTCGAAGCGCTTGGTCGTTATTTTAAACCCTCATAACTTGGGTTTGGATTATACAGATAAACAAAATTCTCGGGATATGATGTCAATAGAGGACTTATGTTTTAATTGCATAGCTCTTATACTTTAGATTTTATTGATATATAAAAACCCCGATTTCGTCACTGACTTACTCACTGATCTCTACTACTCTACACCCTAGTCAAAAAATGTGGCTTGGCCGTTTCGCTACCGTCACATGGGCGTAAGGTGAAAAATTTATTTACTGTTCATTACTTTTCTGTTATACAATAGTTCTTGTAGTAACGAAACGGCCCAGCCTCTTTTGTTAGGGTGCAGAGTTAGAAGCTTGGCTCTACATGAGATCTGATAACTTTTTGACAGTGCGAGCCATATGGTCTCTCGACTTGGCAACATTTTATATGAAAATGTTTTTGGTGGGATCCAATTGACTACGACGTAAGTATTAATTAGCTGCAAAACTCCGTGATTGGAGCCATCTTCAAATACAATAACTTTTAAGTATGAAACGATCAATCAATCCGTAATTATTTGTAGCATTACATTTTCTAATCAACTTTCATTGGCTTCTTCTATAACAAAGTGTATACAAGTGAAGCCATAAAGACTCATCGATAAAATATAGTTACTCCAACCAGTGGAGTTGTAGTCAGAGTCACTAATTGAATGTTGAAATCAATACAAACATAGATACAAACTTCAAGTTTGATACGGTTTTATTAAGAATGATTCTATTTTTAACACTAGGGGCTATTTTCTGTAAGTCTTTAGATTTAACTGTTCCTATTATCTCGAAAACTTGTTCAGTCAGTGTAGATTATTACGAAAAAACTGAATCCTCGGAATAATTCACTAACAGCTGAAAACTTATGCCGACCTTTCAATTACATACTTAATTAGTACTTTTTCAAATGATGTCGTTCAAATGATGACTTAAATGAACAGTCTTTTAAGTCAACCGGATATTTTAATTTTTAATACCTACTGCATGACTCCAGCTGAATATCAGCCGCAGGTACATTTGCCTGACACATGTTGAGCGACTCAAGGTTATAGCAAATGGGAGTCCCATTTGCTATAATAACCTTGAGTCGCACACCGCCCTTGTTGATTATTTGAAAGAAGGTATGTCATAGTGTCACTTTATTTCTTTATGGGCTAATTTTTCCAACGCCAGATAATTTTATCGGAGGAATAATTTTGAATTTTTGACAGTTCATCCATACACAAACTGTCAGACGTCAATTTTGTTCCACGAATAAAATTTTCTGTTGATTGAAAAATCAGCCCTTAGTATGTATTTCTTTTATTTTCCTTTTTGTATATTGGTACCTTCTTTTTATGTATATTAATGTGATTTGTAATCATTTAACTGTGTTTTTGTGTTGTGCTTTGTCATTTCTAAGTACTGAATAAATTTTTTGTCTATCTATCTCTACTGTTGTTTTATAAAGCATTTAAATGATCATTATGCGGGTGCACTCAGAATATTCACGGGTGCCCGTTGAATGTGAGCTCTGTCGCTCTGCACAAGATATTTAACATAAATTCTGTGCTTTTCGAATGCAGGGAGTATCAAGTTACCGTGGCCATTTGTCACCGCATTGTTTTTGCACTGTTGGCTCGTTTGGAACGTCATGGTGAGTGGAATGTATGGCACACAATGAGCAAAACTTTATGGTATTACTCTGATGCGGAATGCACGGAAGTATTTTGAATTAGGTAAATATGGAACAGGATGATTTCGCTAACATATGCTCAGTAGTAAACTCACCGAACACCCTATTTCGACGCCTTAGAGTGAAAACCTCGTAAGTGTAAAAGAAGTAACTTTTCAGGAGGAAAAAAGAACTGCCTGCTGTAAAATTCTTGTACGGTATCTTTTATGTTTTTTTAACAAACTTCAAAAAAGGAGGTTCTGTATTCTTATTAATTAATATGGAAATTTAACCCGCTTTTATATTTAGAACTATACGATTGTCCGAAATGCACAAAATGTTTTTTACGAGGTATTGCATTTCCGAGGTTTTCACTCTAAGGCGACGATTTGTTAACACACTATCAATCTCAATCTGAATCATTTTGGATATTGCTAATCCATTGCTTCGTATGTTTGAAATATGTGTCTGCTCAACAAAGTAAATAACGCAATGAATGTTGTTGATCTGTCAAAATGAAATCCATTGCGACTGATGGTGTGTTACGCAACCATTACGATGGTGTGTTACCACGCTGCTCGTCCCAGTCACCTGAGACTGCCACGATCATGATCAGCCTATAGGTAAGCACCAAATAAGCTAAAACTACAAGACCAATTTCTTTTTCTTCCTTTCTAACGTCTACTTGAAATGAGCATTCCTCATCTAAGCTCGTGAATGAATATGGCGGTGAAATAATTACAGGTTTATCGAAATCGTCCACTCGCAAGGTGTAGATAATTGATGTTACCGAATTGCCTCAAGCGTAGACAGTAATTACGTAAACATAAATTAGAGTTTTAAGATTACTTTATCGTATCCTTACATTAAAATCAATACCGAGAAAGTGGGTATAGAACGTAAGTAGGAAACCATCGAAATTAGTTTTTTATTTCGCAGGCCAGTTGGTATTTAGATCGTGCGCTCCTAGCGATGAGACTGCAAGGTGTAGATAATCGATGTTACCGAATTTGCCTCAAGCGTAGTCAGTAATTACGTAAACATAAATTAGAGTTTTAAGATGACTTAACCGTATCCTTACATTAAAATCAATACCGAGAAAGTGGGTATAGAATGTAAGTAGGAAACCATCGGAATTAGTTTTTAGGGTTCCGTTGCCAAATTGCAAAAAACGGAACCCTTATAGATTCGTCATGTCTGTCCGTCTGTCTGTCCGTCAGTATGTCACAGCCACTTTTTCCGAAACTATAAGAACTATACTGTTGAAACTTGGTAAGTAGATGTATTCTGTGAACCGCATTAAGATTTTCACACAAAAATAGAAAAAAACATTAAATTTTGCTGGTTAATACTTAGAACTGAAACTCAAAAAAATTTTTTTTTCATCATTCCCGTACGTGTGGGGTATCTATCGATAGGTCTTCAATGAGGTTTCTTTTATCATTTTTTTCTAAACTGAATAGTTTGCGCGAGAGACACTTCCAAAGTGATAAAATGTGTGTCTCCGCCCCCTGTAACTTCTAAAATAAGAGAACGATAAAATTAAAAAAAATATATGATGTACATTACTATGTAAACTTCCACCGAAAATTGTTTTGAACGAGATCTAATAAGCAGTTTTTTTTAATACGTCAAAAATCGTAAACCGCAATTTACCTTTCATTCAATCAACTCAATTATAAAAATAAAAAAAAAACATTTAATTTCATAAACATAAACCTTATGCATAAACCCAGATGTTACGAAACCCTCGGTGCGCGAGTCCGACTCGCTCTTGCCCGGTTTTTTTATTTCACAGGCCAGTTGGTATTTAAATCGACCGCTCCTAGCAACGAGACAGCAAGGTGCAGATAATCGATGTTACCGAATTTGCCTCAAGCGTAGTCAGTAATTACGTAAACATAAATTAGAGTTTTATGATGACTTTATCCTATCAAATGCCCCGTTGGTCTCGTGGTTGCAAGCGCCACTGCTGAGCGTGGAGTCCTGGGTTCGATTCCCGGGTCGGACAAAGTGTTATTGGGTTTTCCATTAGGAATTTCTTAGTAACAGTCCGGAGTTTGGAAGTTCGCGGTTTATTACCCCCGTGCCTCGGAAAGCACGTAAAGCCTTTTGTCCTGCGCCTGAACTCTGCACGGTCATGTCGGATTGCCGTCCCATCGGACTATGAGAGTAAAGAAACAGAGAGTGCACCTGTGTTTGCGCACACACTTGTGCACTATAATATCTCCTGAGTACCTGGCTAATCTCCATTGAAATTGTCGGGGAGGCTAGATTATCCTATCCTTACATTAAAATCAATACCGAGAAAGTAGGTATAGAACGTAAGTAGGAAACCATCGAAATTAGTGCATGCCAGTTGGTATTTATACCTAATTACGAAAGAGTGATACTGGTTTTGTGAATCTCACAAAGTATTTTAAATAATAATTTCATTAACATCTGACGGGCGGGTTATGTAAAGGATGCGAGCGCGTACTTCGAATAATCATCTAGCAATTTTTATACCTAGTCGATGCAATTGATTTATTGGAAAGTAAGTTTTATGCTGGTTATCGACCCTTTATTTATCCCGCACTCCGCGGATCCATAAGGTTCACTTTAATTTTAAATGCAGTTCGGTAATTTTAATAGTTTAATGAGACCTCCATTGGGGTCAAGGGCGTACAAAATTCGAACCCATTTATTTCGTGTATTCCTTGTGAGCAGACGAAAATGAAACCAATTAAACTATAGCCACGTTCGTTAGACCCAACAGTCATTACATATATACTTGCACAAAACTAGCATCCATTCATAACCGGAATACTTTTAAAAACAGGTTTTATTTTAACAAGATGTGTATATACGTAGCAGTGACAGTCACTTTTTTAACGCTCTCCTTTCTCTGAGGCTAATAAATTAAATTGTACACTGTTTCAGTTTTGTTAAATATAATAAAACAGGATGGTCTACTTCCAGATAACTAGCATTACAGCCACAATATTTTAGAAAGGAAACATTCTTTATTATTTTCCCTGGTTTTTAACTAAAGCGTTTTAAACTAAAGTTATATTGCGCAATTTCGAACTGTGGAATGCGTTGAGCAATTTATAGCGACTGGGTGTTAATGTGATTAACGAAGACGATTTCGGAGGTCGCGCTACGTTCATTACCAAATGTAATGCGTATATTGCGTTGCAAACTGATGCGTAAACTCGTGTTGACATTGCACCCATTACCGAGCAATAATTAACAGTTTACGCAGTTAACCACCCTACACGACAAGCTGGCCCGTTGTGTAGGATGATTTGAACATACGATAAATAATAATGTAGGAAGAACAGCACCCCGATTGCGTAATACAGTTTCTTTAATCCTCCGATGGAATCTGAAGTAAATTCGTATTCCATGGTTGACATTTCCCTTGACGCAAGGGCTGGCTTTTACCTTGGCCAGAGGCTAAGCATTTCCATACAACGTGGCAATGCCTCCAGTCTCGTGGGTACTTTACCAGTGGACAGCGATGCGGAAGAATTTTTTTAACGCTATATTTTATTTAAGTTTTAGTTAGGAGAGGTTATTATATTTTAATAGTTTGTCAGTTAATTTAGTATAAGCTGTTTATCCAGTGTAGTATATTTTTTATGTTTACGTTCAGAAATTAAGTACTTATTAAAAAAAAAAACCATTGCTTCTTTTATCTCGATTTTGATTTGTCTGCTCAACAACTTAAATAACACAATGAATGTTGTTTGATTGTCAAAATGAATGGGACTGCCATTGTACCTAAGTATGTTACGCAACTACCCCAATTCAAAACGACGAAGAAGGAGATTGCTTACTTGTCTAAACAGTCAAGGCGGGCGTCCCGAAGCACCAAAATAAATGACAACCATAAAAAAGAGACAATTTATTTGAAACTAGCTGCGCCCCGTAATTCACCCACGTAAGTGTCAATCGCGTGGGAATATCGGGATAAAAAGTAGCCTATATGTTAATCCAGGATGTCAGGTACCTCCATACAAAATTTTATCAAAATTGGTCCGGCCGTTTGAGCGTGAAGAAGTAACAAAAATATAAACACACACACGCACACTCACAAATTTTCGCCTTTATAATATTAGTGTGATATGGAATAAATTATCTGGAATCTTCAAACACGTAGTTAGCAAGCGTCGCTCTACGGTTTGCTTACGCTTTTGCTTTGATCACTCGATCAAAGCTAATTCCTTCTCTATATGACGAGATTTCTTAGCTTTCCACTAGTGTAAATACAGCGCACAGTCCATTAATTAGTTGCAGTTAGATACTCGTACTTACAAATTGAATACCTATAGTTTGAAAGCAAGTATGCGTGCAAGCCTGGCTGGACTTCATGAGTACCTATTCAGTTCACTTGCAGTATGTTCTGCGGTTTTATCTTTCCACTTAGCACTTTGATGTTACTGCATGTGTAAATATTTTAGATTTCGCAAGTGGTGCTAACCAGACCTTTATACTGAAGGTTTCAACTGAGTATGTTTGTGAACCATGAAAATATTTTTTTTGTGGTAGGTGTGGGATGGCATTGACATGCCATGCAAAATTGCATACCTATTAATTAATTAATGCATTTCTTATCATATCAAATCATAGTTAAATCGTCCAGGGCTGTGTTCAAAAGTTAATCATCAGGGAAAACATATAATCAGCAGAAAACATATAAGGTTCCCACTGCTGGGACACTGTATCCACCACGCGTACCAGTGCGGGTTGGTAGGTGTCATATGTCTTCGAATTTTTGGCTCTAGGACGTGCCGGTTTCCTCACGATGTTTTCTTTCACCGTTCTGAGAGCAGTGGTTATGAAATAATTTACACAAAGTAAAACGCCTGCCGGGGTTCGAACTCACGACCTATGACTCGTAAGTCGCAGCCGTTACCACTGGGCCACCACTGTTCCTGGTCAGAAGAAGGTCAGAAATGAATCACAGGGAAAACATGAAGTGTATCAATCCACTTCTAAAACAGCTATTCGTTAAGTAACACAATGAAACCTGTTGAATATGGAAATAACGTTAGGATAACAAACGTAATTGGTGGAACGTGGATTCCTGTGTGTTGTAATTATCATGCTAATATTATTAATTATACAGCACCGTCACATGCCGCAACTGATTAAAGGGTTCCTGGGACGCCGGATATTCTAAACTCCGGCCGTTAGGATAGTCAGCTTTGCCATTGTAAAATAATGTGGGTAGTATGAGATTCAGGAAATTACATTGTTTTAAAAAATTTGCGAAAATAGCGTTAGCCGGAAACAGCCTGCCCTAGCGGAAGGTAGCCCTAGCGGAATGTATGTACCCCAGCGTAAAATAGCCGTAGTGGAATATAGTCCCAGCCAGAAAATAGCCCGCATTGGATTATGGCCCACTCCCTATCACAGAGAGGAGGCCTGTGTCCCAGGAGTGGGAACTGTATACACTGATTATGCTGCTGCTGAAAATAGCCCTAGCGGAAAATAGTCTTTGTGGACTATACAATATGGACGTACGTTCGGTGCACTTTATGGGGCAGTCAAGCTCGCTACCCTGATATTATTACCATAGTTCCTACCTACTCTACCCTAAATAATTCGTGGGTACTGAAGAAGATGAAAGGAAGATACTAAAGCTCAAGTGATAACGTTACATTAGAACGTGTGGATTAAATGCTGTTACTAAACTAACATTGACAGTGTACTCAACTAAAGGTCATAAGTTTCTATCCATTTTCCGCTTAGACACTACGAATACACGCGGATCCGATTCCGTAGATGGAGAGGTAGTGGATAGTGTGACATAGGATAACTGATTATGTTATCCTTTATTGCCTCTGTCTATAAAGTTTCTACTGCTGGGACACAGGCCGCCTCCCTGTGAGAGGCCGTAATTTAAAATGCGGGCCTAGTGCGGATTGAAGTGTGACATGTCATGCACAAGATATTAACTTTGACATTTCAATCGAGTCTATTAGGATATGTTTTATGACGCTTAAACCAATAAAGGGATTTGACGGAGACAGCTTCTTGATGGACGACACTATGTATTTTTCTAATACCTACAGCAATTATTTCCTTTGTAATAAGTTGATCATATCATTATACACTTTTTCGGCTGGCAACACCATGCTTTTTATCACTAAAATAACCTTCGATGTAACTAAGCTCTTTAAATAAGCAAGACTACTTTGTTTGCATAATGTCAATATTATAATTTATTTAATATAATATGCAACGACATCCACATAAATATGTGTAAAAATGTAAATTCGCGAATCGCAATAGCAATATGCATAATCAGGTAGTAAAAACCGGTCAAGTGCGTGTCGGGCCACGCACAGTGTAGGGTTCCTTAGTAGCCCGTTATGACATATATTGTAGGTACGATTCTGTTGTAGTAATGGTAGGAGGAGTTAATGGCTTTAATATCAAAAATCAACTTTAAATTTGAATTATCATTTCTAAGACGTGCGGGGATGTCGATCAGAAGTGATGATGGTAGCTAAAAATGAGCTATAAAATCCGACTTCACATGGGACGTTAGAAAAAACGTTATCTATAAGAGAACCACCTCGTGTAGAAAATGGATGTAAAAAAATTGATAACCGGCGTCACACATTCATTTGAATACTGCAGTATTGTCATTGCTAAGATAATCTTCGTTAAAATCTCCAAAAATGATGCATGGACTGTTATGTGATAACAATTTACTTCCTTTTTTTACGTAAAAGAAATAACAACAAAATGTATCAAATATTATATAAAACTTTACATAAGTAAATAAATAATAAATAGTCTTTATAATACCTACTACCTAAGAAATGTACAAACTTAGCTAAGTTACAAACAAATAAAATAAATATATTTTTTTATAATTTTATTATCCCACCAAATAAAAGACGCAACACAAAAAATAAATTATTATTAAAATAAATAAATAATAATTAATTTTTTTCTTTTAATAAATTATTTTTTATTTCAAATAATAACGAACGAAGAGTATCAATCAAATTAAAAAGATTACTTACCTATACTAAGTATAGGTACTATATAAAAGAAATCAAACATTAAAGCAACTCCAAAAGGAGATGGATAACGCTCCCATACAAGTATGGCCCAGCATGGACATTATTAAAACAATATATATCATGAAGGAATATTTGTATAATAGTCCTTGTTTTTATTTTGTTACTCGAGGTCGGTGGTGATGAGATATAATATATTTTAGGTGAAAATTCTGGTATGATATTTTGACATTTAAATACAGTAGGCACGTACAATGTCGGCTAATGCCTCGCTTCTCATGCACGAGGTTGTGGGTTCAATTCCGGGCAAGTACCAGTGTGACTTTTTCAATTCTTATGTAGTTTTTGAGATTATCTTGGACATTACTGACATCGGTGAAGAAAAAACACCGTGAGGAAACCTGGACTTCTAGTTAAAATAAGTCTGATTTCGTCAACCCTGTCTTGAGCAAACGTGCAATAATCGTGTCTCGTCTGTACGAGATGAGACAATAATAGGCTGGTATTATTATTATTTACTTTCAATAATATTTAACTACGTGTGTACAATAGTCTGTAGGTATCACATAGAACGGTCCTGCGCTTCTCGCATACAATGAATTCCTGCAACTTCTACCAGGTCATATGTTCAGCATGTGAGGCTTAGGTACCTATGAGCAGCAGTGGATTTCTTTGGCTGAATGATGATAATGACTATTATTACTATTATTATTATTACCAGCAATAATGGCACACTTTATCAGAAGTAGTGACCTAAAATAAACAACCTACATAAGTATAAACAAATAGCTACACCCTTAAAAGACGTTACTGAAAACTCACGCGTGTTAAAACTCACCAATCGCGGAGTACCTAATACACTGTCTTATAACAGATTGAATTTCATCCGAATCCAACAAATGCCTCCTTATGCGAAACGTTGCTATACCACAGCTAGTGCAGCGCTGGTTCTCCAGGTTTGGTTCTGGTTCGCAGTATAATATCGTAAATGTCACAAAAATATTTATGTCAAAATATATTTTAAATCACCTTACTTTAATAATACAATAATGTGTTTTGCACTAAATATCTGTTAGACACTATCTGTTACTTACTATGTAGGTAATTATGTTATGTTGTATTGAATTTCTCAGTAGCAACAGTTATGTTCAAGTCTCTATTCTAGGGGACTTGAACATAACTGTTGAAATTGGCTCTGCCTAACCCTTCGAGGATTACAGCCGTGATGTTATGTGAATATTGGGTCAAACACTATGTCGAATTAAGATTTATTTTGAAAACATATTTATTGCTTCGTCTGTAACTGCTTTACAAGAAGAAGATAGTGTTTCCATTACTTTGAAGAACCTAATAATCTATTGATTTTTAATTAAAGAGATAAATAAAACGTGTATTTTTTACTTTTACTTCCGTTATCACTAAACGCACATAAAAATATATATTTTTCTTACTCGATTATCTAAAATACAGGTAATACATGTCGTTGCGAACGATGAACATGTACTACTTTATTACCATCTTAATTTAAATAATTGCAACATTTGAAACTCACTGATGGTAATTAAAATAAAACAAACAAAATAATACTCTTTTAAATTGATATTTTCCACAAACATATGCAGAGAAATGAAAGTCATGATAGAAATTAAAGTATTATAAGTTTTTTTTAATATTATTAAGTCTTTGTCCGGGCAGGGCCACACTTTATCCATCTTCTTTAAATTTAACCTCCTGCTTTCCCTTTCTACTTAATCTATTATAGTTAACTGTACAATGTCCCAAAAATATCTCGCATAGAAAATATATGACAAGGGTGTCCAGAGTAAAACAAAACTTTAACATAACGTAACCACGGAGGCCTTAAAAAAATCTTTACACCGCGATCTACAAAAGTGATGTCACGGCACAACGCCATCTGTTATCGAATAGCAATACTAAACTAATGACAAAATATTGATTCTCGATGGTAACTATACACATTAAGATAATAACCACTTTCTTCCTGCTAAAGCTAAAAAATAAGAGGACGATTGCTGCCAAGTTATTATTTCAATTCACAAAATTGTAATTCTAAAATTAAACAAACTCAAATGAAAACGTAAGCTTTTAGAGGGGGGGGGGGGGGGACGCCCTACTGGAACAAAAATTTGCACTTTAAAGTTTAATATTTCGTAAATGCAGCATTAAATCGAAAAATAATTATAGCAACCCTCAAGTCATTTTAGAAGACCTATTCAACGATACCCCACAAGATGGGGTAGACGAAATATTCATCCCCACTTCACAATTAAGGGAGCACCCTAAAAAAAAGTATTTTCGACAATTTTATTTTACCACTTTGTCGGCGTAATTAATATACACTCTCCTACAAAATTACAGCTATCTAGTACTAACGGTCTCTTAGCAATACCTCAGACAGACAGCAGACGGACATGACGAAACTATATGGTTCCTTGTCAGAACTACGGAACCCTACAAACCGAAAGATTTTGTTTAAAATAACATGTATTTACAAAAAATCCCGTAGCTGGCCTACTGCTAATATTTTGACGGAAAAAGTGACATTTAATTAAAATTATATTTCAATAACGCAAATATTAGTTAGGGGAAGGCCGGGCAAGAAGCATAGTGCGGGTAAGAAGAATAACTGATTTTTCCATAAACATATAATAGATAGCGCTATTAACATTTTCTCTAGTCGTGACACATACGATCGGCAATGCCATGGCAGTTCAACCCAAACAATACGCGAGTGCATCTGTTGTGGAAGGAAAAAAAAAGGATTATCGTTGTTTTGTTACGATTTTTGTAAAGGTTTGTACACAAACTTTTTGTATTAGTCATCAGTTGTCTATAAAGATGTATTGTATATTCAATTGCACATTTATTTAGGTATTATTTGTGATCGTTATTTTTTGTTTACCTACTAAAAACAATTCAAGTTTTCACTTGTTTCTAATATTAGAGTGTTGGGCAAAATGGATATGGGCAAAACGGTTAGGTATTCCGTTTTGCTCAGAGCAAGCATATTATAAGTATTAGTTACCACTACCATTACATATGCCATTTCTGAGTTAGCAGGCCCCAGAAAAACTAAAACTAAAATATCCTCAGTCAAATAACAAAACAAAAATCCGAAACCAGATTTTTACGGTTTAGAGTGCGCTGACAAATACACTGAACCACTAGCGAAAGATTGGATTCAGTGTAATCAGTGCATTTGGGCGCATAAAGACTGCACTTTATTATGTAGGAGTTGGCAGCTACTTCTGTGATGAATGCGAACACTGATCTAAGCTAGTTCTACTTATCCTTTTTGACCGACCCCACCGGGCAAAACCGATAATTGATACCTTTTGTTAATGCTCAAAATTATTATAGAAATTGTTTAAGTTTTTGAATTTTAATGATTATTTTTCAAAGACGATTAAACATAGTACAAATTAAAAGTACAAAGAGTTCTATTGATTATTAGATTGTGGTTTTATTTGCAGTACCCCTTAACATATTCGTCTTGCCCGGGCTTCCCCTATTAATAAGTGTTTGTGCATCAATCAATTTGTATACCTACCTACAATTTTGAATGAGATTGCTTTTAATAATACCTTGATTTAATAAATCTCCTATCCTTGGTAAAAATATGCCCATCAAGGTGTAGGTATTCGATAGTTATTACTTAATAATCACAAATGTAAAGAAGGTACTCAAAGCAGCATCCTATACTTTTCCCGGTTTAAAACACGCTGCGCGAACCTTGTATATAACTAGAATATTACACAGAATTGTTGTTGACAAAGAGCTAATATTGGATATTTCCCATATTACTTTTACCTACGTTCTTCATATTTTAGTAATGTATTTTACGGACATTACTTTTTATGAGTATGAACGGATTTCCAACAATAAGCTGTCCTATTTAATGCTGTCTTTACAACCTATTCTCTAAGTAGGAATAAAGTGTTTGAAATAATTAAGGTCATTGAGTATATTCTAGTAGTAATCGGATAGATGGTAATATGATTCACATAAAACCTAATACCTACTTAAGTTGTTGTGAAGTACTAATTCTGGATTATTACGCAATGTGGGACAATGTCCCTGGCTTGTGAGGCAGCGAGGCCTGCGTCTAACTGAAGGAATTCTGGGATAATGCGATTAGCAGTTTATTTCTGGGCCAGTAACACACTCGTAATAAAATTAATGTAACTAGGTTTGAATACATAACGCTGATTAAAGCAATGAATAGAAGTGGGATTGGTCCTTCGTGTTTTAATATTAGGCGGGTCGATTTTTGAGCTGTTATGAAACCGCCTTAAGAATATTAGGAAAAGTTATGACCAAACTGACGTTAGTTAATTTATGAATCTCAAACGATAACATCAAAAAAGGGACGAAAGACATTTTTTTCGTTTATTCAAATAAAGATATCAAGATTAATCAAAAGCGAAACACTCGACACCACTTGTCGGAGATCAACAATCTTTCTCTTTTCACTCAGTAATGTACGTTCTTCGTTTGACGTAAGAAACAATGGAATTATTCGCTTTGGTGTGCATAAAAATCTTGTATTTCTTGGTACCATGCTGACAAAAATTGCCAATTTCTTTTTCTTGTTTTACACATTCAGTTTAAAATTCGTAGAGCTAACAAAACAAAACTTATTTTGAACAAAATAATTATTGGACACGTGTATTTTGTACCTTTTATACAAACTAAGCAAAAACATCAATATATATTTATTTTTTTTGCGGATGGGAAATCATCAAATGACTCCTCCCGCTCTGGGTAGAGCGGAAGGGAGTGTCAGACTCTTACTGACTAAAACCCACCCGTGTTCCTTCCTTTGCCCTTTATGTTCCGGGCCAGCGGTAACCCTTTCGGACAATCCCGCTGACCCGGCAGGCTTCGGCCCTAAGGGGCTCCTCGATGCTGACATCTCTTTGAGGCGCGCGTGGAACACGTACGCGCCGTCCGGCACGGGATCAATATATACTTAAATGTAAATTTTGTAGGTGCGGGATACGTTTTGCTGACCTTTGATTTTCAATTGATTGCCGAAACAACAAAAAGCTATCGCTTACCATCAGGCGTGATCGAGGTCAAGAGCAGGTCATTCAGCAGTAAAAATAAAAGAAGCTTTTCAAAATGAAAGCTTTACTTATTAATTCTAATTGTAACCAAAAACCAAGTGACATTATTTTTTTTAAACATTTTTTTTCAGTTTAATTGATTCGCACTTAAACTTACATCTTGTAGATGATCAAACATGAGTCCTGAATGTTGTTTGTTCAGAGCCAGTACTGAAATTCTGTTCGAAAAATTTTAGTTATTATTTCCACCGATGAAACATTTTAAATTCCCCCGCGCTGCGCTTGTTCTAATAGCACCAAATTTGGTTGACAATGTTTTCATGTAGGTATGTAACGTACCTAATATGTCATCATCATCATTATATTCAGCCAGTGTTCAGACGTTTCCTCCCACTGCTGGGACATAGGCCTCCTCTCTGTGTGAGGGAGTGGGCCATAATCTACCACGCGGCCCCAGTGCAGGTTGGTAGATGTCACATGTCTTCGAATTTTTGATTGTAGGACATGGTTTCTTTTAGACGTTTTCCTTCACCGTTTTGAGAGCACTGGTGCATGAAATATATATAAGCACGTCACCGACGTAGCTATAATATATATATTAATATGAACCATAGCAAGGCATATTACGAGATATTTTCTATATAAATTTGCGAGTGACCGCAACCGCAGCTATAATATATATTTCTATGACGTCACCAAAATATATCGACATTATATCTCGGTATATTTTGGCATAGGACGATAGACGCATAGGACAAGGACGACTGCAGACCGAGTGAGGGCAAAATATATATTATAGTATAGCTCCCGTGTGTGGTAGCTTGCTATACTATAATATATATCTCGATATATTAATACATATTATAGCTACGGCTTTATACAAAGTAAAACGCCTGTCTAGGTACGAAGCTACGGCCTGTAACTCGTAAGTCCAAATATATCCCAAAATGTAGCTACTACTTATAACATAGACATGTTATATAACAACTACCAAAGTAAACTTAGGCTGTATATTAACGCAATATGTCGCTCCTAGACATTATATTTAACCACCTCATCCTCTGGGACACGTGACACGTGAATTCTTAGTTATAAACGTCCAAGTTTTGGTATATTTTGGTACATTCTAGCGGAACAGTAAAAAGCTTTTCACCTGCTTAGTGGTTACTTTGTGAACAGCAATAATTATTTTGAACACGCGAATGGGCACTGGCTAACACTGAGAGTGCTCCGTTTGCCTCTGGTTACATTTTTCCAGCACTGATATAATTAAAATTAAACTGAAAACCGGAAAATAAAGGAAAATTCTCTTCATGTAAAACTCTTCACGTTGGGTGAAAATGGCTTTTTAGATTAACAATATTAACATTTTACCTCGTCGTTTATTAACGTTAATTTTTATTTTTAAAAGGAATGAAACGTCATAAAGTGTTTTTCTAAAAGTTTATCGTAAGGAATAATAGCTTTTATGGTTTCGACTTGCAAAGAGTTTTCCTTATTTTCTTTGTGATGTTCGAAATAATGGGATAATAATTACAATGCTATAAGCGAGCTCATTCACCAGCAGTAAGTAGGTAATTCCGACAGTTCAGGGTTACGATATTGATTTGGTATGATTAACTTCCGGACAAAAAATTGCTTACTTCTTATAAAGCGTTCTGTTTTAAATATTTTTTTTATAATTAATATGTACCTATTACCTTTTTTTTTTTTTTTTTTTTTTGTGGATGGGAAATCATCAAATGACTCCTCCCGCTCTGGGTGGAGCGGAAGGGAGTGTCAGACTCTTACTGACTAAAACCCACCCGTGTTCCTTCCTTAGCCCTTTATGTTCCGGGCCACCGGTAACCCTTTCGGACAATCCCGCTGATGTACCTATTACCTAATTTAGGTATTTTTCGTACAGGATACGAATCAACACAAAAACCATTAAACAGTTTCTTTAAAAAAAAATACGTAAATGATTTGCTGCATGAATTACTATCTGGGATATGAGATTTAAAATAATTCACCATTTATATATCTACCTACCTAAATATGAATATTTATGGTGTAAGTTAGCCCAATTCCCAACGTAAGTCAAATGAAATCAACGAGCCCTTTTCAAATGTCACATAAGGAGACAAAACTTTGACCCTGTGCGGCTGTGCTCAAGAACAATAACGACGTCTCAGCACTCCTGTCCATTCACAATGTGTTCTGTTCAGTTTTCCTAAAGCTGTTTGTGTCAACTTTGCATATAGGAAGGTACTGGATGGTAACAAAGCAAGAGAATAACATTTTCCGCCTCCCACGCGACTTATTGTTTCAATTTAATTGTTGTTGTAGCTTCAACTCTGTTGCAGTTTTCAACTCTAGCACTGGATCAACTATAACAAAGTTGCAAAGATATGGTCAAACAAAGTAATTTACCGAGGGCTTTTCGTTTACCGCGAACCGAGGAAATCTGTTTGCCCTGAAATTAACAACAAACAAGTTTTATGATTCAATTTCGCTATTCGTACTCGCTCTGTAGTCGCCAACGAAAATAAAAGCACGTCCAGCCAACATTGTACCCAGTATCCAGCCACATCTTTAATGTATTTCCTCTAACGCTGATTAAAATCTTTGCGGGGAGCGTAAATTCCCGCCAAGTTATACAACCGACCAGGTGAGATAGAATTTCAGACGGCTGATGCATTATACGGAAACCGACATAGATATTGATTACAAAAAAAATCGATCCAGTCGTACGGTTGATGATGTCCGAGCCAAAGTAGGCTGTAGGGGACATGTATATCGAGCAAGGCGGTGCGTGCAGGCGAGCGGTGGTCGCTAAGGCAGCGTATCGAATGCGCCCGCGCCGGCCGCGGACCTCGACGAAAAGAAAGGACCGTATACTTGTTAAATAATGACGATAGTTGCATGTTACCGAGTGAAATGCTCGTAGGGATGGAGTGTTCTGACGAGATGAGCACCTTACTATTTAAGAGCGGGTCGGCATGCCGAATGTCATCAGTTAACACAAGCTCACAGCCACAGGAACATCTCCAAAAAGTGGATTTGTTCTAATCGGTCGCACCACTCAACTTCGGATTAAAGGTCTTTAACACTCGGAGCCGTCGCACCCAAGCACAATATGCGCTCATTTATGGTAAGCAGCTCGCGGCATATTTACTTCATTAATTATTTTTTTTATTTAATTTACTGTTTGGCACATGCGATTTATAATTAATTTTAAATAATGTAATATTCTTTCATTAAATCAGTGTTCCTAATGTGACATTTTATATAGAGTACAGGAGATTTGGAACTGAAGTGAAGTGTTCAGTGATTGGACTATCGCAGTGTGCCAAATAGTGAAAATAATACTACAGTGACGTTGAAGTGTAATAGTGAACTAAAATTACTTAATTAGTGTTTGTGAATAATTGTAAAAAAATATTCATAATTAATTCGAAGATTGTGCTTAAAGGAACCCTAGTGACACTATCGTCAATAAAAAAATTACAGTCTCCAAATTAACATCAATTAAATTTTTGGAGATTTGTATCTCCCTAAATTGGGTTTTCAAAAATAACATATTCGCCTAAATAATTTCTCCGAAAATAATTAAATAAATAATAATGGGAGCAAAGTAATATTTCCCAATGTAAAATGAGTTTAGCCTCTTATGAATTGCCAGTAAGAATTGAAAGTAGGAAGAATATGGAGGAATGGGGATATACCTAATGGTACAATTAGAGCAACGGTTTTCACACGTGAAAATGAATTAAACGGGCGGCGTGGGCAGCGCGAGTCCCGATTATGTGGATCGCATTTGTTACTCAAGCTCATGAAAGGAGCACTCGATCATTATTCACCTCGCGTGCGATCTCCATTTCACTGAGTCCATTTCCACAGAACCACTTTTTACATGCGCGCAATAAACGTAACTCGTCCATCTGTATTCAAAGAACCTAGCACATACAGAAATCAACTACCGCCAAAAATTCCCCGTGTCCCTCTTGCATAATACAAATTATTTCAACTTGTTTATGACTACCGCCATGGATACGAGCGGATCTTACGTCACATCATATTTTGCACAGTTTCTCCAATAAAGTCACTTTCGTATTTGTTATATTTATTACAAAACTTACATGGACCATCAAATATATGAGATTATTATGCTTTGCGAAATGATATTGCTGCGCGTTTCATACTTTGTACGGTGTTAATTAGCTAGTCAATGTGTTGTGAGTGTTAGGTACCTATTTCTCGGACATCTTTCATCCGTCTCGGTTAATGTGATGTGGTTAGCTAATGCTAACTTAAGCAACTGACGGCTACATTTAGGTTTTCAAACGGATAAGATTTTGCTCTTATTACAGTCAACAAGTTTCAGTCAGTTTACATTTCTGTTGATGCTCGTTAGAGTTAGAAATGAAATAATATTTTGAATGGAGTTCGCACCCGGGGCGCCGTGTAATCGCTCCGTGTATCGGACGCGTCCGCCTTCTCATCCGGGGACTCGCCCTCGCCCCGCGCTCAATATACGAAACTCGATTAGCTGCCTAGTCCCCATCCAATCATGAATTCATGTCGCCAGCTCGTGTCCAATCACATAGCTAAGTGATGTATTCTGTGGTTAAAAATATTGTTGTTTGTTACAGGTACTCGCCTGCGTGGCGCTGGCTTACGGCCGCCCCGAACCCCCGGTAGGCTACAGCTACTCGGCTCCCAGCTCGGGAGGATTTAGCTCGGGTGGACATAGGACCGTGTCCGTCGGAGGACACTCTGGCGGAGGCCATTCGGGAGGCGGTCTGTCCTTCGGTGGTGGCCACTCAGGTGGCGGACTCTCGTTCGGTGGTGGACACTCTTCTGGAGGCCTTTCCTTCGGAGGTGGTGGCATCGGAGGTGGCAGCGGAGGTGGAAGCTTCGGAGGTGGAAGCTTCGGCGGTGGAAGCTTCGGCGGTGGAAGCATCGGAGGTGGAAGCATTGGAGGCGGTGGCATCGGAGGTGGATTCGGAGGTGATGATGGCGGATTTGCCGGTGGATTCAATGGTGGTGCTGCTCTCGTCCAGAAACACATCTACGTTCACGTGCCACCCCCAGAACCCTTCGAGCAGAGACAGCCCCGTATCCCTGAAGTCGCTCCAGCCCAGAAGCACTACAAGATCATCTTCATCAAGGCCCCTACTCCTCCCACCCCTACCGCCCCCATCATTCCCCTCCAGCCCCAGAACGAAGAGAAGACCCTCGTTTACGTGCTCGTCAAGAAGCCCGAAGAACAACCCGACATTGTCATCCCCACCTCCGCACCCACTCAGCCCTCAAAACCAGAAGTATACTTCATCAAATACCAGACCCAGAAGGAGGGCGGTTTCGGCGGTGGTATCGGCGGTGGTATCGGCGGTGGTATCGGTGGTGGAGATGCTGGCGGTCTTGGAGGTGGTATCGGCGGTGGCGCTATCGGCGGCGGCATTGGCGGCGGCAATGGCGGTGGCATCGGCGGCGGTGACCTCGGTGGCATCTCTCTTGGCGGAGGCTCTGGCTCTGGTATCGGCGGCGGTGCCGGCGGTCACGGTGGAGTCGAAATCAGCGGTGACTTCGGTGTCAGCGGCGGAGACGACAGCGGATCTGAGGGACACGGCGGAGCCACCAGCTCCCAGTACGGACCCCCCGGACATGTGGCGGGATCTCTTCACTAAACGAAGAATAGCTCGGGTGGTAGGATTATAAGTGGAGTTATTTATTGCTAAGCGAAAATTATGCCAGTCTTCAACCACGGGTTGTTTCCGCGATCGGGAATGTTCGAAAGGATCCTGCCACCGCGCCCCGCAGCATGCGGTCGAACGCCTTGTACATAGTCACCCGCACCGCGTTCGCCCGCGAGCTACCCTACTACATAACACGACTCATCGATTATCTCATCATCGCCACTCATTTACTTGTTATTAGTGCACAGTGTTAATGTTGTTCGAAAGAGGCATTTTACTGCGACTGTTATGTTATGTATTATAATATAGCTTTTTTTATTTTTATAATAAAACCAAATGTGATGCTTAATCTGTGTATTGGTACCTATTGGGGAATGGGAATTCAAAATTGTCAATTGCGTCACTTCCGAAAGTGGTGAAAGGTTGCCACGTGTGAGAGGGCGTCGTTAGTGGCGAGCTCGGCCCGGAGAGGGTCCTTTCTCGAGCTTGCTACAATTAGTTTCAACATAAAATCGAAATTTGGACAATCAGAGAGGTTACGCAAGACGTAACGAGTTCGGGCGGCTGGCGAGTGGCGGCGAGCGGCGAGCGGCGCTCACGTGTACTCGCTGGTCCGACTCGCTCTCATTAAATGACCGCCTTAATGGATCATACGTGTAATTACACTTTCATATAATTTAGTGGATGTCGGAGCGGTTACGTAAACTATCTGTTTCTTTACACCGCTGGGCCATAAATATTTTTATGGGTAGGGTAGACTCTTATGATTTCACAACCCATAAAATATATGTGAAATGGGTTTTATCTTTATAAAGGTTTTAATAAACGAGCCCGAATGAGTTTTGTAATAGTTCTATGATTATTTCATTCTGGAGACGTGTGGTTATATCAATCACTGGCTGAGGTTTGGCAACAGGTAGAGCAGGAAGAGCTTCCAGTTAGTTTATCAACATGACTTTGAGCCATTATTGATCAAAAGAATCATGTGATTTTGATCTGCACAGCAGTGACAATACTTGACATTAGTAGTAAAACCAGCTAGTAAAGTCATATAGACTCGCCCTCATAGTCTAGAACGAACACCATTTAACAATAAAAGTCACACAAACTTGTAGAAGCACTTCAAAGATTAACTGAAGCGTATCCTTTGTCTTTATATTCTGCCGTAGAAAGCCACGAAAGTGAGTATAAACCCGGCTAAACTTAGCACAAACTAAGGGGAAAACAAATAAATAGGGTAAAACAATACAGCCTACGCACATTGAGAATTCCTTCACTTTATTCCCCTTTCCGAAGATAGTATTTACAGGCATTTGGACGCGGAGGGTACCTCCAAACAATAGTCGATATTTACGCGGGGATCGCAATAAACTTCTGGCTACCTTTCCCTGGCCGGCAAGAAATGACATTTTGTATTGGCAACGTGCCCAAAAAGTTACGAGCGGCCATATCACTGGATGTGGTTTGCTAACTCGCTCGATACTCGCCGTCGAGATAATATGGTGACGCCGACGCCGGCACTCGTCGTGCAGCTTACGTTGATAGATCTGATCCGACACATTTATCTACAGACCTTTGACTCGAAAAATATTATATGTAAAGATAAAATATATTATGAAAGATCAAATGTTGTTGGTAGACATCACAGTCCCTGTAAGAATTTAATATTTTCGGAATTTCCAGAATTATGTACATAATGGAAATATTGTAGAAAGCTTCAGTGAGATGAACACGGGGGAGCCCGGAAACCAAAAACAAGCAGGGATCGATTTTTGTCTATCGGAATTACGGTAAGCTCCACAATAAAATTGAATGACCGATATTCCGAAACGGAAACTAGGAAGACCATGTAGCCAGCTAAAAAACTACCTTAAGGCATTTTATGAGTTCCGCATCCCATAAAGTGCAATATTCCAATCCACTAGTACAGAAAAGTCCACTTTTCCCAACCCTTACTTTAAAGACGTTTGAGAGACCGTCCTTGTTACCCGGCCAAGAGGTGACATTGATAAATGAGACCTTACTAAGCTTAATCTCGAAGTTGTTCAGGGAGCTGCATTTAAACGCGTGGTTTACTCTACTTCAGTGTGAAAGTTTGAATAGTTCAGGGTAAGGTTAAATGTAATATTTCCTATATGTAAAGATAGTTTTTCGAAGTAGGTACCAAATGATCTCTGATTTAGCAAAAGTACAAAAGATTTTTCAAAATCCCAGCAACGCTGTACAATTAAGCCCGCCACACACTACTCTGATCATTAGGACCGCCGCGCCGCAAGCAGCGGGCCACTTGTTAACTATTATTCATGGCTCCATTTTGTACTAGCAGCGATTGGCTGCCACTGACCGCACCACTGCGGTCTGCTGCTGCAGAATATAATGATCCTTAGAAGCTATTGTTTCTACAGAGATAGAGATGATAAAACATCGAAACTGTAATATTTAACCTGATAGGCAATTCTCGTTTTACGAACGTTCACAGTCTGATATTAGTCATAATCGCTCAAATATAATATACCTTTAATTTTCTAACGTTTTTAATTACGAGGTCTTTGTGATGATCAGTGATCGGAATAGGCTGAGTATATTTACCTAAAGTTTAAAGAACAGAGACGGAAATCGGAGACTTCCTTATGATTTTTTTTTATACTAAAGGCTTAAAAAAAAAAATTTATTTATTATTTATTTATATTTAGCCTATTGTGTCCCACTGCTGGGCAAAGGCCTCCCCCATATCCTTCCAGACTCTTTTTTCGTGCGCCACGCGCCACCTCAAACCAGCCTTCTTGATGTGCATCTAGGTCATCTCGCCATCGCTTTCTAGGCCGGCCTCGGCGACGTCGTCCGTCCTGTGGTACCCATTGCGTGGAAAGCTTTGCCGAGCGGTCGTTAATGATAAAATAAGATATTGAAAGTTACATAATTAAAGTTCCGGTAAATTTACCGGTGTAAAAAAATAAGTCATAAGGAAGTCTCCGATTTTCGTCTCTGTTCTTTAAACTTGAGGTAAAAATACTCAGCCTATTCCGATCACTGGTCATGATAGATGTCATAATATCACGTACTTTGTGAACTGGCTAGGCAAGCCATTATCGTTCAAAAGATACAGCCCCTGACAGTCACGACGTACGGACGCACGAACCGCGAACGAATGGCTGACAAATTACATAAGTGGAAAGGATTATATTCTCTCCATCATCCCCGCCTTAATGGAGTAGCATCCTCACCATCTTCCATGAATGACGACCAATCAAACTGGCGGCTTATAACCTAGACAATGCGAAGAAAAGATGGGAGCCCATCCATTATTTCCAATTGTCCGTCCGTTATGTATTCATGAAATGTTAGTCGTACCTATTACTTACTGCGAACACTCTTAGGATAATAAAGGCTCGGAATCGGATATCTACTGATATTTTCGATAGTGAATAAGATATATAAGTATAAGGCTTTACGTAGTAGCAACTTATAAGAAGTAGAGAATTTTGTCCAGGTTTGCACGCGTTTGCGTTTTTCACGCAGTGATTTTATTCGCACACTGGAAATGACATTCAACGCACTATAAAGCGCCGAAAGAGTGTTTTTTGATGCGCTGGAATGCGCTCTGTTGTATTCTCAACGCTCGGCTGAACACCGAGATTTGAAAATCCAAGAAGTTAAGGTTTTTGACTGATAGCATGATTTTAGTAATTTACTTTTGTGTTATCATTATTAATGGTAGGCATTCCAATAATATAAAATTTTACAATTGCATGTTGGGGAATATTGGGATTCGTTTTAGTGGATTCTGATCAAAGGCTATGCTAGAATTTTGAGTGCGACTAGCGCAAATAAGGGCGGGCCAAACGCATCACTTTCGTATATTGTCTATGGACCAACGCACACTACAGTCTACAACAGACTTTATTGTATGTAAATGCGTTGCGCTGCGGGCCGGTGCGCCTGTGACGTGCGCATGACTCGCTCGAACAAACAGCCTGCAATCACAGCCTGTTTCCTGTTTTTATGAGAAGACTAGCCCCGTAAAGCTTCGCATGGGAGCAATGCAAAAAAAATCATCGCGATTTCTGTTCTTTATCTAAGTTTAATAGTAAAGTATTATACACAGTATGCACCTTCTGGAACAAATGCTCTATGATTGTGAAAACTGCATAGAACTAAATAGTCACTCAGATAAAAAAAAAAAACTGTTTATTGTTAATTAGGTAGTTATTATGACCTAATTTATGAACCTCGGTAGTAAAGTACTTAAAATAAAGTCATCATAGGGATGTCAGAAGTGCCAAAAAGTATCGACATTTAAAAAAAATCGATATCTATTTCGAAATATCGAAAAAAAATTGTTTTTTTTTTTTCGGAGGATCCCTTGGCTAAATAATAACAGCCGCACAGGTCGATCGATCAGATTACGCTACGCTTGCCGCGGTTGGTCTGTGGATGGATGACCATCTTTACATACCGAGACCCCTCCGTGGCTTGCCTCGGAAAGCACGTTGGTTCCGTCTGTCATTCGTGGATCTTTGACAGTCGTTACGGGTAGTCAGAAGCCCGAAAGGGTTGTGGAGGTCAGATAGGCAGTCGCACCATTTAATACTGGTATTCAGCTGCATCCGGTTAGACTGGAAGCCGACCCCTACATAGTTGGGAAAAGGCTAGGCAGATGGTGTTCGGTGAAATTTTCAAAACAATATTTATAGGTACTATATGAGATTACTTATATTTCCAATATCTTAAATTCCTTCTATGACATGCTATGAAATCGAGTGGCCGTACGATGTGTTTGTTTTTATTCGTATATATTGAAGTTAAGATTAGCTTAGGGGTTAGGTTATCCCGCCGGGGTCGCGGGTTGTCCCGCCAGGGTCGCGGGTTGTTCGAAAGAGATACCGTGGCCCCTGGCACAGGCAACTGAAGGAACACGGGTGGGTTTTAGTCAGTAAGAGTCTGACACTCCCTTCCGCTCCGCCCAAAGCGGGCCTCTTTTGATGATTTCCCACCCAAAAAAAAAAAGGGGTTAGGTTATTTCTGTCCGAGCAGGCAGTCAAAAAATTTAAAAAAACAGGTCTACTTTTTAAGGCTCTGAATTCCAGAGGTTTTAGTCAGAGGCGACAACCGTGTTGCTATATTGAAATATATCGTATTTGATTGTATTTTCGAAACTTGATATTTCATATCGATTTATCGAAATAGTATAATAATATTAAATATATTATATATAATATTATATTAATAGTAAATTAATATAATATTTATCGCCAAAAATATCGTTATATCGATATTTTTTCTACAAGCCTAAGTCACAAGTATTTTACGTTGGAAAAGTACTGGTTTATTATGAAACGTGTAATAAGTCATTCTATGTTGCAATTTGTTTGTTATGACTTCTGATAATAAAGTCCCAATCCCTTTCTCTCTGCAAGCCGGATATTGCTTGATATAAATACACATAACAGGATTGGGGACACAAGTGAACATATTTTGTACAATATAGTATTTATAATAGGACTAGCTACGCCCCGCGATTTCACCAACATAAGTCTTGCTCACATAGGAATATCGGGATTAAAAGTATACTATTTTAGGACGGATACTTTTACGTTATACTGGATTAGGATCCAGGTCACGGTCTAGCCATCTGTCAAATTCCATCCAAACGCGTCCAGTCGTTTTAGCGTGAAAGCGTAACAAGCAAACATACAAAAAGCAAATCTTGTGTCTTTTTATCATTCGTTTTTTAATGTGACAGTTACGAATGTTACAATAGAAAACAATTTTAAGGCAAAGAGAATTAAGCATGTGGGGGACATCTTGTAAATAAAATAGTGTTAGTTTGCAGTTCTTCTATTATAGATTTATTATTTTCTTTCAAACGTAGTACTATAAATTAAAATCGAAAGTTGGGTTAAAAAAACGTCCAAAAACATGTTATATATAAGTCGTTGCGACAAGTCACTATGTATGGTAAAAATGGTAAAATAAAATTATTTAACTGCATTTGGTTTTAATCTGTTGCGCAATTACGTACGTAGGTATAGTAAAAGTGCGCATTGCTGCACACCCCAACCCTATTTCAAGTTAAAAAAAATATCAACTTTATTTCAATGATAATTAAGTTGATTTCAGATTGACTAGCCCTATTGAAACTTGTAGCGTAAACTGAACTTTATTGTGTAGAATTTAAAGTAATTATTCCATAAACTCATATTTGTTTTCATTTTTGGCAAATAAATCGCGAACGCACGGTATCAACTTAATGATCAAGTGTCAGCACGAACTGATATTAATTAGTTCATGTGAAATTGCGGAGCAAACACGTTATTAACTACGTTCACTTGACGTGAGCTTCCCTAGACATTATTTAACACCTCGCATCACGAGGCAAGACTACGCTCTAGATTTTGTACCCTGTACCTATATGTATAATCATGTATGTATATACATGATTATACATATAGGTACAGGGTTATTGGTAAAACATTAACAACATCTTAAGAGGTCATTGTACTCATCATTATGAACAACTTTTACTATGGGACCAAACCTGAAATCGCGAAAAAAAAATCAGCTGTTCCCTACATTTTGACGAGTTATACGAACATAAATGTAGGGAACAGCTGATGTTTTTCGCGATTTCATGATGAACACAATGACCTCGAGGTTGTTAATGTTTTACCAATACCCTGTATACATACATGATGACAATAAAACAGTTTTAAGTTTATTTTACTAAATTCATATGAAACTTTATAGGTAAATAAAAAATAGTATGTCTCTATCTGTTTGTTCCGGCTAATCTCCGAAACGGCTGGACCGATTTTGACGGGACTTTCACTGGCAGATAGCTGATGGTATAAGGAGGAGGCTACTTTTATTGTAGAAAAAGAATTATGGTTCCGCGCAAAAAATGTAACCCATAAAATCCAACATGGACACGAACGAAATCGCTGGCAATTGTCAATCAATAAAGTAAATCCTAACTTTACGTTTAATTTATTTTTATTGTTTAAAGTTATCTATATTCTTGTCTAGATCCCTTTGTAAGAGTCGTCGGCAGGTACGTCTACCTTTGGGGTCGCGAGCGCATAGAGTGGGGACTCTGTCCGCTCACCAAGTGACCCCAGGGAAGACGGTGGCTCAGTGGTCACGTACTGCCGTGCATACCGAGGCTAAGAGGAGGCCCCTTTACAGGCTCCCCAGGGATGTGCCTTACAGGCGTTGCACGGGGGGTTCCGGAATTGGTCTTATTAGAGAAACCGGGACCACCCTTATGTGCATCGGTGTGGTTTTATTGAGGTAAAAATCCCACACTCCCCAACCTCCCTTCTCGGAGGTCGTTTGCCTTTTGAAGGATTCCAACGGGAAAAAAGGTAGGTACGTCTACCTATCAGTTATTTCAATGAAGATTTTCTTATTCTTGATGTGAAGTTTTCCTTATCGCCGTCACACGGCTGGAAATAATAGATGTACCCCAACTTCGCTCGCTTGTCGACTCGGTTTTTTCTTTACATTTGTAAACAAGGAATGCTTTGTAAACGGGAATTCGGTAACATAATGTATTACCAGATTTTTCTCTCGCTACTCTTTTTCTTTTTATTGAGATTAGGCTATCATTTGTTATTCTTGTAACGTGATTTCTGGTTCGTTTGCATCTGGCATTAGAAATATTATTGTAATATCAAATTTTCAAAAGGTTATTTTAGTAAAATTTGTAACTTGTCTCTCTTTAGTGAGGTTGTTATAGTTCCTTCAGAAAAGCATGTCACGGTGAAGTCTAAACTTGTTATACTGACTGGCATTTGAGTTAATGACCGATTTAGGGCTGAGTTCACCAAAATCAGAGGGACAGTTCTCGTAATTTTTAAGAACGGTCACGATCGAGATCTCAGTCTCAATCTGACAATACAATACATTTTTGACAAGTTTTTGATATTGGTCTGTCGCCGAGGTGAGACTGCGACTAGATTTTGGACGTTTTAAATTACGAGAATTGGCCTTCAGATAAATATTGTAGAGGCTGTGTAGCCCCCCCCCCCTTGTCTGTGTGGTGCCGGACTTAAAGAATAGCACCACCCCATACTTCCCGTGGGTGTCGTAAAAGGCGACTAAGGGAGACCGGAGAACGGGCAGCAGCGTTCTCTATGCATTACACCATCATACCATACTGCGATCGCCAACCCGAGGCGCCAAGCGTGGCGATTATGGCAAACCCCCCCTCAAAATTGGGGGAGGCCTATGTCCAACAGTGGACGTCTTTCGGCTGAAATGATGATGATGATGTGATACCTTTAGCAGTTCAGGCTGGTTATAATTGTCGGCGTGTTCCATTCGAACGTTCAAGCAATTGTCATATATTCTAATATGGTTTTTTTGTTTAGTAGAAGCAGTGCTAGAAATAACATGATAATGTAAAGTCGTCAATATATATTATTCAAGTTAAAGCTTTTTAATTAAATTTGGGAGGTCCAGTCTGGACCTCCACAGTATCTTTTGTCAGACTAGTATGGAAAAACTGTCAAAAATTCAAAATTTATTCTCAGAATAAGAGATTTTCTATGTCATAAAAGTTTGGTGGGATTTGCCCTTAACAATATAAAACGCTAACTATTGCAATTTCGAAACTTTCTAAGTTACAAAAGACAACGAAGCTGAGTGTTGTAATTAAAAGAAAAAAAAAACTAATAACATCTTCATGAATCATCTAAAGCCATTGTTGGCGAGAGGTCTTCTCGTTTTTCTTCTGTTTTCCAAAAGTGCCGCCTTCACGATGCTGGAGACTGTATTAAAAAGGTTTTTATTCTGAAAGCTACTTCACCTGTCGCGCCATTGTTGGTCCAGTTCCGCTCGCGGACAATGAATGCTTTGAGCATTGTATAAATGTTATACCTACTTATGTTGCTATAAGACATTCAAACCTTAGCTAAAACCCTATTCAAATACTATAGGTAACTATTGGATATTGGCATCTGAATTGCATACCTACTTAGGTACTTTCATTTCCGTGATTGCAGTTTACAGGTAAAGTTAAGTTGTCTGTTAACTCGAATACGGACAATGTCTTCGCAATACTAGATAATGACAATTAATTCGTTGCTGCGTTGCGGAAGAAAGAATGTAGTAGGTACAATAAATAAATAGAGTTGCTTTCTGTGTCACGCGACGCCGAAAGTACGGAAGGAGGATTGCGTTAGTGCGTGTTGGTAAATTTGTTTTCTCTATAATTCAATACATTTTGAGTGGAACATTATTTGCATGACAAGTCGTGCAAAGTGCACGTGACAACAATACCGATGATTGGCGTGACGCGAACACAAATTATGGGTGGAAATCGAAAGTGCCGACGTCATGTTCACCCAAATTAGCTACATATTGGCAATATTTAAATTCGTTATGTGTTTCAAGTAACAAATGCAAAATTTACGAGAGGAGCGGTTATGTTGTCATTCATCTTTGTCTTACGCAAACTGTGACTGATTATTCAAGGTATTCGTTACTTTAGTATTTTCATTTTTGAGTCGCTGCCGTGCAGTAAATAGACCGCGTCTAATTATTTCCTCACACGCGCCGAAATGCGACTTAAGGTGCTATTTTGGTAGAAGGATAACTACTGCTTTTTGTACATTATTATTTACCTAGTAAGGTTTAATATTGAATTAGGTACTAATCCAGCGTTATTGTGACGTTTCGAGCGATGTTAGTGAGTTCTAATAACGACGAATAACGATGTTATTTTCAATTGATAGATCATCGTCCGCATCGCTGTAATCCGCAAACGTGTCCAGAGAACTGGCAGTAACTATCAGGAAAGTATATTAAAAAAAAAAAACAAGAAAAATAAAATTCGTTCGAGTTTTACGTTACGTTTAGGCCCCAAAGGACACAGAGTAATAACATTGACATAAAATGACCCCAAAAAGTTTAAAAACCTACCCAGGAATTAATGAAATAAGTTACGATAATAATCAGACACGTTTATATAAATATCCGGTTCCATTTCCGTGATACGATGCCGTTGTTTTATAATATGTATCTAATCACGCCCGAACAAAACAAATTATTATCGTTATTGTAAATGCCTAACACATAAACATTACTTATAAAACGATATTTATAACTCAGCTTTGGGTCTTGTATTATGCTCATAAACTTTATGCTAATGGTAATGTTTCTGAAAGATAGTAAGTAGGTATTAATAACTTTCATAGCTGTAAGTAGTAAAGTTATCTTTTAGAAAAATAACAAAAATTTGGCGTACTAAATGCACATTATTTTGTTGTCAGTTCTGGTGAAATAGTCATCAATTAGAGTATTAAGTATGAAATACATATTTCGGAAAGAACTTACAAAGAGTTGGTCTTCCGCGTCGCCTTTAAAACCACAGGGAAGGGAACCCTTGTATTCGTTTGAAATTTATCCAAAGTAGAATTGTATTGATAAAAGAGGAAACTATACCAATTCAATAAGAAAATACAGTTATACCTACATACAGGCTGATAAAGAGAAATATTTAAATGTCAATGCTACTAAATGATGTTGAAAATAAGACCTCAACATTTGACCTAGGTTATTTAGTAAAATATGTATGTCAATGGGGACATTATCGTATTTGAATGTATTGTAACCTCAGTTTAGACGGAAAAGGCACGTCAATAAAGGTTATTAGGCCGGTATAACAGGTCCACGCGTATTGCACGCGTGGGCACACGAATATTTTTAGAATGATTTCATTAATTAGGGTTTTCTATGTTTAATCCAATCATTGCGTAAACTAGTACCACGGATATCGAACTAGTGCCCAGCGCTTCTCCTCCACATTTATTATACGCACAGCCAAAGTGTGGAACTCACTGCCAGCGTAACTGGACCCGCGGGTCCAGCTGACCGAACACTCCTGTGATCCCTTCCCGTCTGCCTTCCAAGTATAAAGAGGACCAGGCATCTTCTGGGCACCCTCGTTCCATCATAGACCTCATCCATCGCTTTCCAGTCAGGCTTGTCAGGTATGATCGAGTACAAGAGCAGATTCATTCAGCAACAAAAAAAAAAGTATCAAGGCCTTGAGGATATCCGCACCAACTTATTAATCAGCTTGCTAGACAATGATGATGGGGTAGGTAAGTGAAAGTTAGGTAGGTAAGTGTCCCTATTTTATTCCCGTAAAGCCAGAACAGACACAATGGCTCTGCGGTTGTATCTTGTGAAACATTTATTAATTCCCGGCCAGAGCTTCCCTCCACGTTTGCATCAAGTTACGTTGTTCTGATTGTTACATTATCAGTACCTATAATGGGACAATTATTGTCTAGGTACTAGCGGGAGCTACGACGAACGTTTTTCAAGATCTAAATTGGTCGCAATTTGCTGTCCGTAGAATAGGTACTGGCTAATAGGATCGCTAATGATGCACAGGACGACGAAGGACTAGAAATCCGAAACTAAACGTGAACTGCATAGTGGAAAAGATATGTTCCTTACGGTACTGGTTGGTTCTTTTTTGAAAACTCGATCATTTGAATCATGATTACACAACAAAGGAAACAAAAGTAAAGAAAATAGCGTATTTCTAAATGTTACTGATTTTATAAAGGGATGAAGACACAGTAGGTAGGTAGGTAACGCACAATTTATAAATCAAGCTTCGACTAACACCACTTTATTTTCATTACAGAGTTTCGTAGTAAACACGAGTTAAACGACGAATAAAATCATATTACTTTCAGTAATAAATCTATATTTGATGCAAATTTACACCGCGCAATAATATTTGATGGTTCCTATCTAGGATTTTGGGAGCAAACACCGCTCACAGCTCCCTTAACCATGCCAAAGTGAAGAGGAAGAAATGATATAAACCAGGCCGAAAGTCCAAGCAAGAATGATTCGTAAGCCCGAGTAGTAGAGTCTCAATTTATTCGTGGCTGTTACATATGATACTACATAATCTTGGATCCCGAAGCATCTACTGATGCTTCGGGATCCAAGATTAAGACGCCATTACTGGAACGCGATCCTCTATTAAACTAATGGTACTTACGAATCAAATATTTTGATTAGAAGGTGTACGTATTATTGTTCTTGAACGCTAGACCTAAGTACAATGCGTGTCAGATCAAAAGTCACCTAATCTGCTACAAAAGACATTATTCTTTTAACTATTATTAAAATTGCAGGCATGACTGAATCATATAACAATATCTTGGCTTTTAAAGCTGAAGATAGAAATCAATATTCTATTCTGAAATTGAAGCAGTAAATATCAGCCATCAAGTTAAATCGTTCAGTCGAGTTTATGTTACAAGAAAAGCAAATATCCAATCAGATACATATGACTGAAGAGCATATAAGGGCTGATTTTTAAGTAGTATAACTTTATCTGTATACTAAATCTGTATCTGTGTACAAAAACTCTGTATAATATCAATAGTTTAGTGATTTTTTATTACAGCTGGTAATATTAGTCACTAGCTTCTGCCTGTGACTTCGTCCGCGTGAAATTTCACCTTCCCCCCATTCACCCTCTTAGGGTGGACTTTTGAAGAACCCTTTCTTAGTGGATACCTACTATCCACAAAGAACACTCTCTCCAAATTTCATGTCTCTAGGACCAGCGGCTGTGCGTTGATAATTATATTAGTCACACAGGACTTTGAATTTTATTTTTAAAGAGAACACCACCCAGACATAAAAAAAACCTATTACACGGTTTAGTATGCCCAACTGCTGAGCATGGGGTCCTGGCTCCGATCCTCAGGTGGGGCAATGTAATTTTGTTTTTCCATCAGAAATTCCTCAGTTGAAATATCCGGCCGATTTATTTGGATGTTGTCCCGTTTAAAAGCTGGAGTTTAAAAGGGGTTAAAAAGGCCTCCTCTCTCTGGGGAATACAAGGGGCCTGCTAGGCTATTTATTAGTAAGTACCTACCAGCTAGAAAAAAAAATAGAATTTTATTGTAACTAGTACTTAGGCAAGCCGTTTATTTTCTTCGAAAGGTTCACAGTCAAGGGAACGTTTATAAAATTAATAATTCAACTCACATGGCACGTGCAACGCGTTTGTTCAGCATGAACATTAGTCCAATATACGTCATAGAACTGTTGGCGTTTAAAATAAAGTCGTTTATAATATTTGTTATTTCCGTGTTATTCTTTTGTTTCCATATAATTGGGCCCGTAATTCAAAACGGACACATCTACCTTCGTTGTTCAGTTAAGTTTACTAAAATCACATTATTTTCGGATAGGTAGAAATACATACTGCTCTCAAAACGGTGAAGGAAAACATCGTGAGGAAACCGGCATGTCCTAGAACCAACAATTCGATGACATGAGACATTTACATCCGCACTGGGCTCTCGTGATAGATTACAGTTCACTCACTCTCGAAGAGAGCATGCCTGTGTCTCAGCAGTACATTATAGGCTGATTATGATGAGGTAGAAATACACAATTTCACCAATTATGACCAAGTCAAAGGGTACAGATGGTGTGTTAATGGTGACGCACCGGCACGAATCTCTCAGACTTCAGGCGGCTTCTGAACAATTCTAAGTGGAAAAACAAAAAAACCTTTTCCGACTAGAAGATAGAAGCCAGAAGCTCGTGCTCAGTAAGCGAAAAAATGAAAAATTAACACTGAAAGTACATAACAATGAAAGGTGAAGTGGAAAGAGGAATACCGTAAAAACCCAGCAGACGCTTAATTAGCGCAAACAAAGCTCGTTGTTAGCCTCGGAAAACTTTATTCGGATAACTTTCGTATTGTTCATGTAGTCTGCATAGAAACTGTGTCTGTTTTGAGGATCATCAGGATCCAAACTATTAGGAGAAACGAACTTGTGCCTAGAGAAGGCAAACTTACTTCACGCAATCCCCTGCCTCGTTTACGTGATATTATTATGGGCTATATCTTAATAACAGTAAATCAGACAAACTACAAAGATATAGCTAATTCTGCTTTTTGCTTGAGTATAGTGTTTATATTTTTTTTGTTGGTGGCGTGTACCAGCTGACATAATGGCAAATCATTTAATTTAATTTTTTGTGTTTCGTTATGTTAATTATACTATTAGAAGTAATTTCTACTAACTGAGCAGACAGCTGTGCTGCTGGGGAATTTGTTGCACCACTTCTTTCCAACTAAAGTACTAGTAAGTGGTGAAGGGCGGGTGTTTTGGGGGACTGTCTTATGTAATGTTGATGTTCAAAAAGTACTTATTTACAGCCTAGTTTGAATAAATGACTTTTAATTTCGATTGCACCTAGCCTCTGGCGTTTTATAAGTGCCCATGTAAGATTATGTGAAATAAAATATTTTGAACCAGATCTCATTTCTATGGGAGGCTTTTTTTAATAGGTTTATGTCTTGAACAAATAATTATTGTTTATTATTTTATTATTATTATTTCCTTTATTAAATTAAATACATATAAATTATATTTTTAAATTATGTATAAAATAAAAACATTTTAAAATATAAAAAATATTTGCCCACAGGTATCGGGATCAGGTTCCAAGCTACTGGCGGTCAGGGCTCCAGAGAGAGGAACCTCCTGACAATGCGAGCCGGGTCCAGAAGTACTGCTTTCTGAATCAAGCCGTACTATTATTATTATTGTTACAGGGTCAAATGGAAAGTAAAGTAAAGCAAAGTCAAATTACAAACACAAGCGGTAGTGCGGGAAAAAGATCCCCGTCGCCACCTCTTAAAAATATATCTCGTAGACTTCAGTTTGGCCAGAGACCTGAACCGGTAATTGAAGTAAACTTTTTGTTTATTGGACTGGAGCTGAAGCTTTTAATAATGTCAATTAAAAAAGAATAATAACAAGACTTTTCCAATTAACTACTGTCATTTAGGACGCCAGGATCAGATATTAATTAATATTCTGTATTTACCGGGAGCTGGAACAGAGAGAATTTTTAAATGAAATAAGCTGTATGACGATTAATTAAAATGTCAATACGTAGGTATTTATTTTTTCGTAAATACGTAGATATTTATACTTTATGCACAAGTAAAAAAATACTGTACAAAGGCGGACTTAATGATAAATGATTTATTTTCTGTAAGTAGGTTTGTACAAACACTTTTACACGTCAATAATATTTTTTTAAAACTAGATGAGGTCGGCGTATCCTATCTGACTGCTCTGAGAAGAAAGGCCGAAACAAATTCAGAGGTCACAGTATCTTTTAAAGTCCAGACAAAATCTTGGTCAGATCGTGTGATGACCATGTAGATTGGTGTCTAAATCTCAGAAGTTGAGGAGCTCAACGATTCGACGAACAATACCAAAGAAAGGACATTTGGATAGACCTGATGGAGAGACATGATTAAAACTAAGAAGGAAAACAGAAAAAGAAATGACCCACATAGTCCTCACATTCACAATAATTAAAATAATATGATACTTTATTCAGTAAATGTGTACATGTCATTGTTTAAGTAAATAGATACTTAAAATATATATATATTAAAGTGTAAAATAGCAAAATAAAAACAACATTTACTGTCTAAACCTATTGGAGCAGCTCAATCCCAAGCGTTTTTGTCCTCACTAAAGGCTTTAACAGTATAATAGGCTTTCTGGCATAGTTTTCGCTTTATAAAAGATTTGAATTTATTAAGGCTTAATTCTTGAATGTAGCTAGGAAGTTATTTATAAAAACGTATACATTGGCATCTAAACGAGCCACCTATTTTCTTGAGCCTTGTTGTAGGGTATTAACTGTGGTTTAAACGAAGGAGGGTTTTCTAAGAAGCCTGTTGTGGAACAAGTTAGTGCGGTGCTCTTAACGAGACCAAATGATCTATTCTGCAAAAATCTCATCGTTAAAACTTAGGTGAAGTGAGCTCTCAATTGTGTCAATCTCTATCATCAGGCGAAATGACAGCTCTCTTCAAACTCGCTTCACCAACCGTATGTCCAACTTACTCTATACACCAACCCTACAACAGTATGAAAAACATACTCACTTGCTGGAGGGTCCTAAATTTCCATATACCAGGGGCCTATTTACTAAAACCTACACGCGATAATATGACAATAAAAAAATACATTTTTTTTTGTCATAGTATAAGTCTATAGTCAGCACCAGACCTGTCGATACAATGTGTTAACTTTAACAAATATATCGCATTGCCAACTTTGAACATGAAAAAATTAAATGAAATGAAATTGTCCCCTGCACTTTTGAAAAACAAATTAATGTAACGGATGTTGCGATTAACATCTGCCCACCCACTAGGCCCAAGGGATTATAAGAGTACCATCTCATCCTTTCGGAAAGAAGATGAAGAGGCATCACATATTCCTTATCTCAGCTTAAAAGATGTATCCTATGATACGTTTTGGTTTTGCTGACCCTTTTTCTCGGTGCGGTATCGAATCGATATCTAATACGTGGGGTATTGGCACCCCAGAGAGGAAATTGTTACTGAACGTATATGTATACTACCCAAAATACTCTACGGCGAAATATTTTCAGTTGATTTTATATCAAAGATTCAAAACACAATGGGACTTTTAGGAATTTTGTTTTGAAAAAAATATTCTAGAAAAACGTATTCATGGTGTGTTTAAGAAAAAATAATTCATTTGTGGAGTAAAAACTTTTTTGAAATTAAAGTAACATTTCTCAGTATACAGATAAGTCACTTCCACTCAACCAGAAATCATAAAAGCGATCTATTTAAAAGTAAGTACTTACTTAAAAGTAATGAAATGCATCATTTTATTACACATTTTCATCACATTTCTTTTTAGTATTTTCAGGGTGGAGCGAAATGAGTTCCGATTATAAATCTAAAGTTTATGATTATTACGCGAAAATACTTTCAGCATAACTATTTGGTTGTAATATTCCAATTTAGTATTCGGAGTCACGGCAGCTTATAACTAAATATGTATAGACGTCTTAAAGGTATAGTTTATAGATCTAATAAAAACTAAAATGTATGTGCTTTATTTTTTTTTGGGTTACAACACTTGAAAAGTTGGTTTTAACAGCATTTTTCAAATGTCTAATATGTCTTTAATCGAATAGACGGTGTAACTTCTAAGTACAATCTGTTAGTTCATTAAATAGGTCAGTATGTTAGGCTGGCCTAATTTCTACGAGGCCAAGCTTATCTGTTTGTTTGAGATGACTACGTTACAACAACGAGTCTACTGCCTGTTGACTAACCACCTATTATGTGCTTAGTCAATGGTACTTGATTCATACCGTATGCCCTTCGGACGGCGTCGCTTGATTTCCTAGAAGATCTCCGGTAGAGGAGTATGTTATCTGCAACATCTGATGAATGCCAATGAACCTTAACCTACTTGGACAATTAAAACCGCTTCCCTATTGTGTGGCAATTCCTTTTTACTTTAAAACTGCGCAACGCATACGTGAAGGCTTGTAAAATGTTCAGCTCTCAGTTTTTGCGCGCGCTCCGTTGGGAGCTGATACAAGCGCCCCATTTATTTTTTAATCCCGCTCGCAAAGCTCGTGAAACAGGTGGGACTGGTTCGAAGAGAACCCTGCGCCATTATTAAGATCTGTCTACCTACCAATTTTTCCTGCGACTTGTAGCTACTGGATACTTATGAAAACGACGAGGCGCATCACATAAAAAACTTTTATGTTGAATAGTAAGGAGGTATGCCTTGTTTTAGGGCGCGGAGGCATCGTAAACTTTCGTTTTATCCATGGAGTTCACTAAGATTGAGTTGCGACCTCCAGCAAACTAGATAAATATCTTTATGAGATTTATAGTTTATTCTCTTGTTGATGGCGTGGCAATTATTTTTACCAGTTCAACTTTATGTTACTCGTTTGAATATTTTATATATTGTTCTTTCTCTGAAGCCCGCAGTCCTCTTCGCTGTTTCTTTTAATTAAAATAATATTATAAAAGACAGTGAAATACTATTTTTTGGTACGTAATACTTTTCAAGAAAAACTGGCGTCTTCGCTGAACTTTCGTAGCTTGACATTGACTGGGCAAATATTAATGTGGCAGGAACGGTTAAAATGATATTATTCTTTTTGCTAAACTTAACCTGCTACACAGCGAATATAATCCTTGTTCTTTAGAGATAAATACCTGCCACCTGCCAACCTTTTCCGCGCGAGATACCTCGTGTATTACGTCATGTTAAGGGGTTATAGGATTAATCGATGCTATCTACAAGGTTAGATATGAGGTTTCATGCATAGAGAGACGTAATTGCGTGTTGGATCCCGGGTACCCGGACATAAAGAAGGTGCAGTGATCGCATGAACGGTTTCTTTTAATAGACTTCTTTATTCGCCATCGGTTTCCACTTTTAATGTTCTTCGACGTCGGTAGAATAAAACGGGGCTTTAACACTGTTCATTTCTCAGATTAAAATAAAATGGTTTTACTAAGGTAAATAATAGGGGTTTGTGTTTGCCTTCCTTCACAGGTTTTGCCAAAGAAACAGTATCGCGTTCGCGTGCCACTGCAGCGTGACATTTAAGATTTCAAACATTTGCGCCCATCAAAGCTGCCTTATTTGTGAAATGTACGCTAATGTCTCATATTTCAGACACAATTAAGGGGAAAGCGCTACATAATTTAAATTTTCTTACGTTTTTTGCAATTTGCAGTCAGTGTCAGGTTGCATGTTGAACAAAATATGGTTCACGACCGTAATAAGTTCGTATTTACAGAATTATAATCAGTAAAATCATCAATACATGAAATATCAATTAGTAGGATTATATGAACTTACAGGGTTGTATTGAATTGAATGAATTGAATTTAATGATTATAATTTTGTATATATGTTAACGGAAAAGTGTGCAATCCGTCATTCTATACAATTCCTAGGAAATGTGTACAATTCCTAAAATAGATAGGAAAACTATGATATATTTTAATGTGCACTTTTCCTAGGAAATCTATACATTTCCTAAATAGCAATCGGAAATCTTAAAAATTCAATATTTTGTGCTACTAGACGACGTGGATGCAAGAGCGAGCGAAGGGCATCCCGAAGTTCGGTTTGGTTAGGTTGGTTCCTTTAAACCCTGCAGACAGAAATAAGAGCCCCGCGCAGCGGGGCTCCTTCGACCTGACGTCGACGTCGACGACGACGTCATTAGAAATAAAACATGCAGCATGCTAAATTTATGCTTTAGAATGTTATGCTTAATCATTATTATGATTAGAGAAATTTACAAACGTGTTTTATTTCTTTTAGTCACAGAAAGCATTACTTTTTATATATTTCCTAGTATCATCTTGGAATTGCATACAATTCCTAGGAAATACATACGTTTCACAGGAAATGTGTGTATTAAAGAATCTTTGAAAGATTATTTTACAAGTTTCCTAAGTAGGCTCGGAATTGCATATATTTCCTAGGAATTGTGTAAAATTCCTAGGTTTCATACATTTCCGGTAACATATACACGTGTGTGTGTGTGTTCTGTGTATTCTGTGTTACGGTCGCGAATAATAGTTTGTTCAAAACACGACCTGACACTGACCTCGAAAAAACGTAAATTTAAATTTTCTCGGCCTTCCCTGGTACTTTTCCCTTAAAATACGAGTTCAGCTTATTTTTCGACACTCTATTTCATTTGAACGAGGTAAACCGTTTTAGCTAATTGTTCGCGTTAGATGTACGGCTGACAGCGGTACAATTTATGGCCCAAATTCAAAAGCAACCTCTAATCGGAGAATTCTGTAATCATGTACCTACCGGGTTTTGAATAGAGTTTGGTTTCTTTCGTATCTACAGTATGTTACATTAAACGAGGGACTACCTACTTTAAGGGAACACTCCCTTAGTACTCATGACAATGAACAACTTTTACGATGGGATCAACACTGGAGCTATGAAAAAAAATCGGATCATAGAAATATTCGATTCTAACACGATCTAAAATGAAACAGCTGTTTTTCTTCACATTTCGGAGTAAAATGTGATGTCCCTCATTTAACCTAACATACTGTATACGATTACTCGTGTCTACATATAGATATTCTGATGGCTTATACTTATGGTGTGTCTGTCAATCCGTCGTAAAGGGTCGTGAGTGGCATTCGTCTTTGTATCTTCTCTGTGGACACGTGTGGTGTGTTCTGTGTGTACACATGCCTCTAATGAGTATCTTTGAGAGTAGGCTTACGTTCATCCGCTATTTACAAGACGGCTGTTTAAGAACTTGTAAACGAATGCCAAGATATAGCGGCTGCTAATTTTAGAACTGTTTGTAAAAGTTTACGTGTGAGAAGTTATAACTTCTCATATTAAACGTTGTTATCGTATTTCTTCATCAAATCAAGACATGGAATAATATATTTACCTAATATAAATTTGTTTTTTTTTCTTACTTTCCTATAGGGATTTCATTGTTAGGCTTTCCTAACAATGAAATACCTTTAGGAAAGATTCAATAAATTCCGTTGAATAAAACTTTACGCATAGTTTTATGACCTTGACATTTGAAATAAATGGTTTGAGTTTGGTTTTTACATAATGAACTTTTATCTACTACTTACATACCCTGTTCGTAACTTCCGTGGGGACTTAAAAAAACTCCGCAAACGAGAAACGAATTGCTTCAAATATTTGTACAGGAACTCATAACATGATAACGAGGAATAAGCGTCAATTTGAAGTGACAATCAAATAAGTCAAATAGTTCATTCAGTCTACGAGTGCAATAATATAATCACACAATCTGCCATTTTGGTGAATTTATGGCAATATAAATTCGAAGAATACTACCTCACGCAACCATTTTCTTAAGGCCGGGCCTACAATACTCGTATCTATAAGTAAGTGCCAATGACGTCAGAAGGTATCCATTCTATGTAGCTTTGGCTTATCACTCTTTGTACGAAGCTTTAAGGATTATTGCCTTCGAGAAATTTGTGTGAGGGCGGAAAACAATGAAATTCATAATTGTCTGTAAATAAAACGGCCCAGTGTTGTCTAAACATACCTTTAACGACTCAACGTAAACTTTTGTACCGAAGTTTTAAATGGCTTAAAGTTTTAGGAACTAGTGGGTTTTATGAAAATCCGAGAAAAGTCTAATTCTCTTTCGTACATTTTTATTGAGGCACGGTCACTGTCGGACTGCATAGAAAAGAAAGAGAAGTGCGATGACACAACCATGGTAATTTATTGCAAAATATGAAGGTTGCAATTATTTAATTACAGAAAATCTACTGTTTGGATAAAAAAATTAAAACACTAGTATTTTAGTATGAGGCTTGTAGAATAATCTAAAAAAATAATCAGAATGATTGTAAGTATATTAGTATATTTTTTATTGTAAAAAGAAAGTTTTTAGAGGAATCTTCATGATTTTTTTCTATCGTATCAAATTAGTTGTATTATGTTTTCAACACACTATCTACATCCTGAAGAATATTATATATTTTTCTAATTTTGTTTTCTGTAGTCGATCATATGCTTTTATTGTTTCTAAAATTTGCGTTTTTTGTGTTTAGGTCCTGTAAGCTCCTTGAAGTTTCAATCAATCAATAGTTTAGGCTATCACAGGACACTGCTGAGTATAATCCCATTCCAGGCAAGTAAGCTTGTAATTTTTTGAATTGTCTTGAACAGCCACCTAAAGATTTATTTAGTGAGTCTAGTTTTGGGGTGTTGATTCTTTAATTTATTTATTAAATAAGTATTCGGTATATTTAAAAGTGCTTTTTTGGCAGTAAATTATAAATTATTATAATAAAAATCATAAGCCACTGAAAAGATACTATTTTTAACCGACTTCAAAAAAGGAGGAGGTTTCTCAATTCGACCGTATATATATATATTTTTTTTTATATTTGTTCGCGGATAACTTCGTTGTTTATGAACCGATTTTGATTATACTTTTTTTGTTGGAAAGGAGATATGCCAAGGGTGGTCCCATGATAAGCAAACCAGGATCTGATGATGGCATCCCAGTGAAATCGAGGGGAACATTCGAAAATCGTAGGAGCGACTAGTGCGTTCGTTAATTTTTTCATTAAGTATTTTAAAGCACTACAATTTAATGAAGGTCTGGAGTCGATCTGATGATGGAGCCGAAAGACAGTCAAGGGGACTCCTCAACGATTTACAGCAGTTACCTTGTGTTTGGGCTTGATTAATTTGTATTGATGTGAACTTTACACCTAGATAGGTTGTGACTGTCATTGATGACTGGGTCTGATGATGAAGACGAAGGACAGTTAAGGGAACTCCTCAACAGTTTACAGTAGCTACCTTGTGTATGTTCACCGATTACTCGAAGACGGCTGGACCGATTCCAAAAGTTCTTTCTTTATTTGAAAGGTGGTCCCATTATCATCAAGTTGGAATCTGATGAGAGGATCCCATGGAAATCGAGGGAAACCCTCAAATTTTATAGGCAAACGTATAGCGATTTGGGTATTTTTTAAAGTAACTTGAGCATTTGCTCTCGGAAATCATCATTTGGTAAAGTGGAGCTGATAATGAAGACCACAGATGGCCATCGGAACAACTCAATGACAAATATTTCACGGGTTGCGATTCGATTACTTTAATATGGTTGCTAAGAAATTTATGCTCGTCACAATGCGTATGATGAGTGATTGTTGAGGAGTTCTCCTGGTTCTTACCTTAACGTCCCAGCATCGGGAAAAGCAATATTTTGTAAAAGGTGATGAACAGTTGGCATTAGGCTATTGTAACTTAGGTAAATTACAAACTGACCCACCAAAAAGTGAAAAATAAAAACATTTTTACAAAAAAAACAACAACCGCTTTCCAAAACAAAAACACTACAAACTGAAAAATAACTTTAATTTCGGAAGTCGGTGTCAATAAACGAAAATGCGGAACCAAAGACACCGACTTCCGAAATTAAAGTTATTTTTCAATTTGTAGTGTTTTTGTTTTGGAAGTCGGTTGTTTTTTTTTTGTAAAAATGTTTTCATTTTAGCAATATAGGTAAGTTGATCACAGATTATATATGGAATAATTAATGTCTACTTTTGGGCTCGTCAGATATTGCTAATGATTCAACACTGACATTTCATTAAAGCATCATCATCTGCCTAGCTTTTGCCCAACTATCGTGGGGTCGGTTTCCAGTCTAACCGGATGCAGCTGAATACCAGTATATTACATGGAGCGACTGTCTATCTTACCTGCACAACCCTGTGTAATACAATACCTCTTGGTAAGAATGGTTGTCAGACTTTAAGGTTTGACGACCTCTAAATATTATCAAAGATCCACAAATGAAAGGGACCAACGGCTTAATGTGCTTTACGACATATTATTATGTCTAGAAAATGTAGCACTGTCGAATACATACGTAACTCCTGTTCAGAATAACTAACCAAAGGCGGTTTTGCCATAATCGCCACGCTTGGCAGGCGGGTTGGCGATCGCAGTATAGTATGGTGGTGGAATGCATAGAGAACGCTGCTGCCCATCCTCCGGTACGACCCTTAGTCGCCTTTTACGACACCCACGGGAAGTATGGGGTAGTGTTATTCTTTAAGTCCGGACCACACAGACTAGTCCGGCACCACACAGACTATATCGTGGTCTCCTGTAATTGAAGTAACTAGCTCACATTTATGACACCTTCACCTTTTGTATTATTGTGATTCCTATTTTAGAATCTGAGTATCCTTTGTAGATCCCAAATAATAAAGAAATAAAATAGAATATCTTAAAAACCGGGCATTAGTCGATTAGAGCATTCTTGGCACAAACTGTGGAAACAAGGCAAACTAAGAAGAGCTTACATTTATTGTTAATTCAATCTGTATCATAACTGCACACACCACCTTCCAAGGGATGGCCATTACCTTTTAACTATAACACTATCGCTCTTCGAAAATGATATCACAGTCTTTACTCGTTTAATGATAAGATATTAAAATTTACGTTTGAACCTCGGAGACCCGGAGAGCTTGTTATGAAGTAAGCTCCGGATGTCATATGTTATATGCACATAGTATCCCCCTGACATAACATAGTGATGTTAAATATGTTTATGACAGGTAAATTAAATTACCAAGAAAGTCTAGGGTACCTACATTAAATTACCAGTCGACAGCGCTGCGGAGGAATTTTGCGATGTCGCTTTTAATTTTTCGTCGTTAATAGTTTTAGTTAGGTTAGGATATGATATTTTAATAGTTTGTTAGTTATTTTAGGATGCAAAGTTTTTCCAGTGTAATTTTTATCCTCTTAAGGAAATAGAATACTTTTTCAGTAAGCTCAGAATGTCAGACATCCATACTAATATTATAAATTCGAAAGTAATTGTCTGTCTGTATGTTGCGTTTTCACGTCTAAATCAGTGAACAGATTTCGATAAAGTTTGGCAGAGAGATAGATTGCATCCCGGGGAAGGACATAGGATAGTATGTATCCACATACCTCGCGGTCGAAGCCGCGGGCGGAAGCTAGTATCGTATACATATTGAATCATCTGTATCTAAGAACAATGAAAGCAGTGAAAGTCAAAGTCGTACAATCATTCTACATTTGGAATTAGAACGCACCCGTTTTAATTGAAGTGGATCGCGATCAAATGAAGTTAAATACATGTTATATTTAAAAATAGTTTCTTTGTGGTATGATTAAGGGTGATGGATGCCTAGAGAAGGTATCCATTGTTCCGCAATGTCAACCCTCGTCGGTTGCAGATGAAGTACAAAACAGGCGACTTGATCGATGATAATCATTAGTGAAGGGGTAATCAATATTTGTGATTAAAATCTTGTCTAATAAGCAAACCCAGTGATTTTGTTATTACAAAACGTATTATATTAAACGAGCTTTTAGGCCGCTACTTCGTCCGCGTGACATTTCTTGTTCCCCATAACCCATGTAATATAACCCATGTAATATAACCCATGTAATATAACCCATGTAATATAACCCATGTAATATAACCCCTGTCGCATCGCATCGCCTGCCCGCGCTGTTACTTCGTTTTCGCTTAGCGTTCTTTCTAACCTTTTTCTGTTTGCTCCCATAAGGGTCCTAGCGTAATAATAAATAGCCTTCTCCAAGAGTTGCGCTATCAAAAGCAAAAATATTTTTTCAAATCCGACTGGTATTTCCAGAGAATAGTGCGCTCAAACAAACTCTTCAGGTTTATTATTTGTATTTGTCCCCACAACCTTACTATTGCTTCAAAGAGGCGTTTTCCTTGAAATATTTCCAAGCAGAATTTCTCGTAGTATAAATTCTTTTCTATGGAGTTTCTCTACGAATAACTGTAATTCTAGTGCTGTTTCAAGGACATCGTCATAAATTCTTCCACTTAAAATTGCATTAGAAAATGTGCAGGTGGTTTTTCCTTGTATAGATTTAAGTCGTCGTTTAATAGTTTGTTAGTTAATTTAGTATAAGAAGTTTATCTTGTATGCTTGGGGCATGTTTATTCTCTCTAATAGAACTGCTAGATTAAAGATAGATATATATTTATGTATTTTGAGAAGAGGTGACATGCGTGCAGGTTCGAACCCAAACAGGCGCTTCACTTTGTGAAAATTATTTCATCATCGCTGTTTTCAAAACGGTGAAGGAAAACATCGTTAGGAAATCAGCATGTCCTAGAACCAAAAATTCGAAGATATGTGGCATCTACCAACTCGCACTGGGCCCGCGTGGTGGATTACAGCCCACTCCCTCTCACAGGGAGGAGGCCTGTGTCCCGGCAGTGGGACACAGGCAGACACACACAGCTGATTATGCTAGGTATATTTTTACTTCAACTGCATGACGTGGGGTTTAATAAAGCTTTTAATGTCTTTCGCTGGGATTAACGGTGATTTTTAGGGTTCCGTACCAAAATGGCAAAACGGAACCCTTATGGTGAGACTCGGTCTGTCTGTCACAGCTGGATATCTCAAGAACTGCTAATGCAATCAACTTGAATTTTGAAACAGTTTTAGATGACGTTTGCCCAACTATTTTGTAAATAAGAAAGAAATAAAAATATATGTATATTTTTTGAAACAGGCACTGAAAGGGGGTCTGAAAAATTCGAAGTGGGGCTACTAGGGCATGTGGGGTATCATATAAAAGAACGCAGTTTGCACATTCTCAAACATTTTTTTTAGGCCGCATTGTTTCCAACTTTTGAAGAAAAATATAAAACAAAAAAATACCGTTCCGCCCATTTATCTTCGAAGTTTGAAAAGAGAGAAATCTGAAATTATTCTATGTGATAGAAGTTTATGTAAAGATTAATGGAAAAATAAACGAAGTCTCCAAATAGCACACTTTTTCAGAAATCACCAACAAAAGTTACATTAATTCCACTATCGGTCTAGAGACGGCGCTCACATAAAACTATAATATTCTTCACCGCAGTGCATAGTGTTCAAATTCTCTTACGAATATAGGCCTCGCCGATGAAGAAAAAAGTTAAATACATGATGGTACGGAACCCTCGGTACGCGAGTCCGACTCGCTCTTGACCGATTCTTTATTAATGCATGTTGAAATATGCATTAAAAACCAACTCAAACGGTATAGGAATTTTAAATCAACAGAGATTTGAATCAAATCTTCTATAATGTATCTACAATAAAAACCACGTAGGGACCAAGCTTTTAACGTACTCAAAAACCCGATAGGTTCACAATATCACTTTGCAAAATCTAGCGTTCCTTTCTTTTAAGAACAGACAATGAAAATGAACGTGTGTCGGGGCGGGCGGGCCGTCAGGGCGGGCGGATATAAACCCTACTTTATGGGTTAGCATGAAAATCAAGGTAACAGGTAGTATAGTTGTTGTTATCGACAGATTTAGGAAATAAATTGTTACAGCTTTATGTTAGTGTAATTTATTGGAAATAAAGAAGTCTCTTGCTTCAATAATTGCAGCCCTGAGTATTTGATATTATTTCAACTTTATAACTCCACGCGTTCCTGAGAAAAATTAAGGGTCTTCACAAATGGTCAGACAGACGGACAACGAAGTGATCAAGGGTTCCGTTTCCCTTTTGAGGTACGGAACCCTAAAAATAAGAATATAATAACCTAACTTAACTAAAACTATTTACAAGCTAAAACATAACAAGACCTGAGTTCGTGGTAGAGATACTGAGTCTAGCACCTTATTTGGATAACACAATATCAATAACAATTTGAATCTCTTTTAAGGATATTTCTAATCCACTGCTTCGTATATTCGAATCATTTGTCTGCTGAAAAACGTAAATAACACAATGAATGTTGTTAAACTGTCAAAATTGAAAGCCCATTACTACTGGTAATGTGTGTTAGGCAATTACACCGCTGACTTAAAAGTCTTACGCCGATTGGCCGTCAACGGGTCGACTGTCGGACCCGATAGCTCTTTGTTACTAAGTAAACAAGCCAGAGCCTCCCGTCCCAGCCGCCGCGGGCGTCGGGAGCCGCGTGACGACTCCCGGTCACCGTAGGCGCGGGCCTGCGGGCGGAGAGTAATGGGTAGCTCACCGTCCAATCAGGACCAGGCCCGTGCTGGACGGCGCGTACGTGTTCCACGCGCGCCTCAAAGAGATGTCAGCATCGAGGAGGGGCCCCCTTAGGACCGAAGCCTGCCGGGTCAGCGGGATTGTCCGAAAGGGTTACCGCTGGCCCGGAACATAAAGGGCTAAGGAAGGAACACGGGTGGGTTTTAGTCAGGAAGTCTGACACTCCCTTCCGCTCCATCCAGAGCGGGAGGAGTCATTTGATGATTTCCCATGCAAAAAAAAAAAAAAGGTAAACAAGCTAAATGTGCAGCTTTTCCCAACACCTATTTATTTCTTAACAAAAGAGCCTGAGAAGCCTTCTAAGTATAATAACATTACACTGCTTTAGTTTGTCACCAATAGGTTATTTTAGTAGTTTCTAGAGAAGTCCTATATCAAAGGGGTTTGAATGGGTTTAGGAAAATGGGCTTTGCAGCAGGGCAGTGCAAAACGATGTCAAAGAGCCACCCTATAGAAATCTAGAAAATGGGGAAATATGACGTTTTTCCAGTATTTTGTAAACTAACCCAATCAAAGGTATGTAGGATAACACGACGTGACAATTAAAAAATCTTTTGAATAATAAAGAAAGAATAACGTTTGTTTGGACACAATACGTGAAACATAAAATACACATGTCAAAATAAAATTAATAAACAACTCTTTGAAGAGCTCTGTTTCTGTTGAGGTATTGTTAATACGTATTGTTTTTAAAGGTGAGTATTATACAATAGAGCATTTGGATTACTAGCATGTCGTCAGAAACGCAAGTGGTCAACGCATTTCGCCATCTCTCAGGATAGACTCGCAACTTGTCAGAAACGGAACTCGACAGACACGGAGTTCGGCAGACACGCATTACGACAGATTCGCATTTCGTCAGATAGGTACATATTTTTCGACGTAATGCTCACGGCGAGTAAGCATTTACCTGTAACTTTTGTTTCTACCTTGCGTCCATTCATTTCAACCGGTACCTATGAACCGCTTGTGCCTTTGCTCAATAAAATATTACACCAATACGCTCGTTGGTTTATCAAATCAGGATGTAACAAAACATCGAGTGTTGTGTTCGAAGTTGGTTCGATAAAATTTAAAAACGGCGAATGCTCGATGTTCTGATACAAGTATTTACTTGTAACAGAACATTTGTTCTAGTTTATACTCACCTTTAGTATTCTGCATCATACTCTGTCGAAATATTACAATTGAAATTTCAACTTCAAGTTTGGAATGTGAAGTTTCGAAATTTTCAAATACAACTACAATACATGCATGAAAATTTTGCAAGGGGATGAATCCTGTACAATATCCTATCAGAATTTAATAAACATGTTTTCAATTTACTTATCAAACTGTCTGTGGCTGGATTTGTTGCAGGAGCTTGTATTTCAAGAGAAACAAAAATTTTGTTTACTTTTATATTTCTGTTTTTTATTGCAAGATGGGCCTGATGGAAATCAGGCCCATCTTGCGACGACAGACGACTGACGACCAATCAGGCGACGATGGTACGAGCGTACCCAGTGATACAATTTCCTTTACAAGTTTTATGGGATTCAATTCCACAAAAACATGTCCCTCATAGTGAAAAAAAAAACACTACAAAGTGAAAAATAACTTTAATTTCGGAAGTCTGTGTTGTGAGTCCGCATTTTCGACTACCGAAATTTAAGTTATTTTCGATTTTGTAGTGTTTTTTTTGGAAGTCGTTTGTTTTTTTTGGTAAAAAAGTTTTTATTTTTTATTTTTAGATGTAGGTACCTACCCCACACAAATTTATATATCACTCGTAAGTATAAAATTATACTTACGAGTAACACTACTTGCTATGTAAGTATCAGTGACAGGAAGCTTTTGGAAGAAACAAATCGTATTATTGATGCTAACTCAAAAACTACCCAAGCAGAGTTAGTAAAATGTATATGGGACCACCCCTGACGCATATCCATAAAAAATTTAGAGAATTTTGCAAATCCGTCTATAAGTATATGACGGACAAAGGCCTGAAAATACATAAAAAAAAAATTAAACCAAATTGAGAACCTCTTCCTTTTTTGAAGTAAGTAGTTAAATTAAATCAATTCATAAACAAAAAAGTTATGCCCGAATTTACTTGCAAGATTAGAGTTACCTACTCCAATAACAACTTTGACAGAAATGAGGGTGTACCGTAGTATACTGATCACATCTGCGTACCCCTTTAGAGGGTGCAGGCGTGATGTTATGTTGTGTGATTGAGTAAACAATGCATACATAAGCGATAGCAGCAGTCGCGGTTGATTTGCTGGCATTTATTGAAGAGTTCCGTTGTCTGCGAAACAAATAATCAGATCTTTACGAAATTGAAATTGGACCATTTCGGAATAAACCTCTTTAGAACAAAAAATAATTTTGCAAAGCCGTCTAATATATGACGGAGTTATGGCGAACACATACTTAAAAAGGAATATAAGCATCCAAATTGAGAACCTCCTTCTTTTTGAAGTCGGTTGATTACATTCCTTGCTTAGACGTGAGGCAATAAAGCTAAAACAAAACGCTCGGAACATTTTATACCAACAATTAAATTGTGGATGAGCGAGCATTGTCAAAAACAAACTCGGGTGTCAGGAATGGGAAATACCGACACCTTAGGCAATGAAAGTGGCCGCAGGCACGCAAGCCCTGACCTCCACCTCGCTACCCTCAGAGGGGAGTGCCGCGGGTGGGGGGGGGGAGCGGGGGGACCACCGCGAGTCAACCAACGACGTAGGCAACAAAGTAACAACCGCCACCTATTATATCCTGGTAAGGTTTAATAATTACTGGTTACCCTTTGACGGTTACAAATTGAGCATATACTCAATCTACCTTCTTACACGAGACACAGTCTCACCAACTATATTTGTTAATCTTAAGTTGGAACTGGAACTTCCACATTAGTAACCTTACAAGAAAGATTCAAAGTACAAACAATAGTAATTTAGCGAACGTTCATGTAAGTGAGATGCGATCATTGGAAGTTTGGGAGACAGGGGCGCGCTCGCATTTCCGCAGAATTTCCCCGCTCATTCCGCTTGTTCGGAACTATTTGACATTATAATTATTGTAAACGACTACAGAAAAGTTTTGTGAGCGAAACAGACGAAGTTTCAGAACGTTTTTCTTGCTTGAATATTTTAGCGTGTTTTATACGTATTTTGTATTCAATTTTGTAAGCTTAGAGTTGCTAGAATACTGAATGTAGAATAATAATAGTTCATTGTAAATGTAAGTATTCATTTGTGCAAGAATGATTACATACTCGTACATAAAATGTATCGGGGGCTGCAGCGGCGACCGGGGAGGCGACGCGAGTCTCTCGATGTAGCCGGGCCGGCGCCGCCCGACAAACTTCCTCACTTAACTTCGCCATAAAGCTAAGTTCGCCACTTATTTGGGAAAACTCCGCAATTACTACACAAGAAGATCCGGCTACTTCTGACTTAACGCTGCTCTTATATATAGACAAATAGACTCCAATTAACATAACTAATTGAAATACTATATTGATTAGGCATTTGTCTAGACATTTGTTTATAAAGACATGTGAACTAATTTAAAAATAAATTAATAAAGTTGCTAATAAGCTTATCTATCGCCGGTGTCCGGGAAACTCGAAGCTATTATTAGCATAAATTCATACTGCTGTTTTGATTCAAGCAGCGCGGCGCCGGATTTCCATATGTTTGTCAATCCACGTGGTTGAACGGATTACACCTTCAATAAATTAATTTATTATGCATGAAATTTACACTTCAGCCCCATCAAATAATGAATCTGTGGACAACATTTCTATAGGAGCGGATTGAAGTTAAAGTTTGTATTATGGGGATAATCTGTTTTAATTATGCAGGACACGTCTAAAGTGTTGCTACGCTCAAAAAGGGAATTTACCTGTTTTTGATCTATCTGCAGATTAAGGCAGCGGCCATGACCCAGTGTCTTAATGATAATTCGTATAGTGATTAAGAAGTTACGAGGACGGGCGCGAAGCGAGGTAGTGAAGTAAGGTGGGCGTGGCCTGCGCCCACGGCTGACGGTGGTGGCGCGGCACGCAGCTCACTTCCATGAATCATGATCATGACAGTGTCGCGTTCACTCCACTTTACCATTAATACTTATTTAGGCGTCAGTCGATATGGCGACACGACACCGAATCGTTTTGTCGCGTTTTTGTGGCCCAGGTGTAGGGAAGTTTTATTTATAAAAAAATAATATTACCTAATATTACTGTGCCGAAATTCAGGAGCGTTTCGGTTATAAATTAGTATAATAGATGTCAAATGGGTAAATTACAGCAGATATTTTTCAGTAGGTCTGTACTTTTTTCATGTTTTTACATTTTTCTCTTGTTATTTGTAAAGGTAGGTACGTCCATTAAGTAAGTGGGCGCCCGGCACCTTATGTATATAATATGCAATGTAACAGGTGGGGTTACGAAGCTAATCTTGAATTACTTGAAAAAAAAAAACAAGTGTGTTAAGGGGATTACAGGACCTAAACGCAAAAAAACGCAAAAAAAAACGCGTTTTAGAAACAATAAAAGTATATGATCGACTCCAGTAAACAAAATCAGAAAAATATATGATATTCTTCAGGATATATAGATAGTGTGTTGAAAACATAATACAACTAATTTTATACGATAGAAAAAAATCATGAAGATACCTCTAAAAACTTTCTTTTTACAATAAAAACCATACTATTGTTATTCTAACAGCAACGTATAGTAAAGAACTAGTGTTTTAATTTTTTAGTCCAAACAATAGATTTTTTGCAAATAGATAATTGCTTCATATTTTGTAAAAAATTACCAGGGTTGTATCATCGCGCTTCTCTTTCTTTTCTATGCAGTCCGACAAAGACCTCGCTTTAGGTCATATTTAAGGCGACATGTAGTCGCCTTAAATATGACCTAAAGCGAGGTCTACAAACACTGATTTTACACCAAGATCAAAATATTTGGGGATCCGACACACGTATAATATTGGAAAAGGTTACATTATGCGAAATATGATAAAACAAATTCATTGTTCTTTCAACATAGATTAGGGGTTGACAGTGCCATTCGCAAAGGGCAAATCTTTAGCAGTAACTGATCCTTTTACAGCAACAAAACCGGAATTTAGACCTTTTGCGGTTTAGTGTGTACCGTGTACAATAAAATCATCCCAGAACGATTTTTCGTGGTGCCTTTAATTACAATTCGCACGGCTGCGACTCCTGATGAATCGATTTTCACTTATGGTGCCACTTGGCGGGGACGGCACCTTATTGAATCGACTGAATGCGCAACTTAGCCGAGCTTAGTCCGAACTGAATTCTGCAACACAGCTATCAAGAGGTTTCCTGTGACGTAAGCCGTTAGTTGCCTAGACATAAAGACTTAAGTCACTAGGACTTAAAAGTTCCTAGCACTTAAGGTCCTATACTTACGACAAATTCAAAATAGGTTAACACAGTTTAAAAAAAAATCCTTATAGATTATACCGGAATCATTTCATCGATGTCGATGTCAAGTTTCTGTTAATTAACAGGCTCGGGATACATAGAAAGGGTGTGGTTACGTCGTAAATGAAAATTTTGCGACGCATGATGCCGCATCTCTCCCTGCCGCGCACGGCGCACCATCGCGGCACGTTCGCACAAAGTGACTCGCTTTATACCGCTTTTCAGCGCTTTTTGTGCGGGCTCTTTGCATAGCTAATAGGCACAAGATTCGAACCTGATTACTACCTTCTGAAAAAGTTTCCTCTATAAAATTATGCAAAATATTCTTGTTTGGTTCATACAAATTCTTTTGAGCTATTGGAAACAACATGTTTACAAAAGGTATGTTTTTCATATTGTGTATGTTAATTGTCAGTCTGTTGGTACATTGTCAATTAGTGTGATTATGCAATGGAAGGCCAACATTCAGCGTTGTTTATTTCAACTGCGCACAATAAATAAATTAATGCATTCATTACGAAACATCTGTTCTATTTGAATTTTGAATTACAGGCTATAAATTACCGTGAAACGTTCTAAAATGTTATCTGAAATGAGTAAGCTCGATAAGCTTCTCTTTATTAGTAACTCATTGCTTGGTTAGCTAGGCGGGCGGCGGCGCGAGATTTTTGAATTCACACGCCAGTTGCCCGCGGTTTTACTAGACCCGCACTGAACCCTGCACCTGGGACGTCGAGAGACTATTTGTCTCGACAACGAAGCGATTGTGCCGCCAGAAACTGAACGTTCCCACAATTCTAAGCAACTATCGATGAGCTTCCCGAATGAGAATGGATTGGGCATTTGCCTCTCTCAAAGGCCGTCGAAACTCTGAAGACACATATTGAAGATACACGATTTGTCAAGAATTTCATGTAAAGGTACTCACAGTATGTTGCAGTCGTCAGCCGGTCGATCGTGTCTTGTTTAAGTTTCGAGTTCTTCTTGCCCATTTTCACTGAGGACGCGTATCCAGCACCAGGTAGCACACACTAAGTAAAGTCTGTGTTTGTCACTGGGCTGTGACGTATTACATATTATTCAACAGCGCCCGATTCACTCCACCTGTGAACGGGAATAATATATTAGAATAACAACTTCACAATAACAATCTACTGACTATCTACTTAGGAAGGAGTATTCAAAATTATAGTTTTTATTACACTCCGTGACTATGGTCACGTAGTATTACAATTTGTACGAAGCTGCGTCAACAAGATCCCTTACTATTCTACCTCTCTTTGTCTAACACAAAAACTCCAATATCTCCGTCCCGCTCTGTATAAATTATAGCTGTTTTCCTTCTTCTGAATATTGTAGGGTGAGTAGCGAACGGCGGCGAGACGTAAACGAAATACTTATTTTGGCGTATCTTCGGCGAAAACAAGCCATTTATAAGATGGCAATAAATCAAGTGTTCATGTTAGGTACTGTGTGTAAGCAATATTTAGTCTGTACGAAGAGTCTAAACTCATTACTGCTTATTACTTTAATGGCGACGATATCACGTAGACGTATTAAAAGTTTGACTGATTATAAAGTATTTTGAAGCACATTAATTGAAGTTATTAGTTTTTTAGCTGGTCAGAGATCAAAGAGTTTTCGTCATTATCTTGAATTTATCAAAATAGTGAAACGTAGTTGATAGATAACCTATGCTTGACAATATGTTATTAATCAAAACAAAGTTTTTTTTTGCGCGTAGGTATATGCATAAACGAGTATACCTACCTAATTTAATTTTTGTAATAAGTAGACGTCGCGGCTATCGCACGCCACGCAACAATAACTCTGTAACTTTGTAACTTCATATAATTTTATTCAGATAGTAGCGTACATGTTGCACCAACTAATCAATTAGGTACCTATTCAGCGGCAGACCACGGCGCTCGCGAGACTAGCGATTGTCGACTTTCTTTAATATTAAGTGAAGAAAAGAAAAACAATGACTGAGAATCGAGATATTAATTTCAGCTGAGAAAAGTAATAAATGGGTCCCGGCACTCGTCCTACTGAAAACATTATTACGATAAAATATACCTTTCGGTAAGATTTTTTACTTATTACCTTTTAGTGTAACTGTTTTGAATTTATCCTCCAGGAAAACAGAGCATTCTGGCACTCCATCACACTATGACTACCGAATTATACACTATTTATCTGTTTTCAGTTACATTTACACGGCTTTCAAGTTTTCGGAACGATATCTGAAACGAGGGAGAAAATCTCTCATTACTATTGAAAATGGTTTATATTAACAACAACAAATATTCGCGGAGCACTTTCGCTTTTTCATTAACGCTCGAAGCAAAGTTTTGTCCGCTAACTCTATTACTTAAAAGTTTTCTCTGTACGTAACAATCCTTCTATTTTAATAGTGTTTTTAACAAAGATGATTTATGGGCAGGAATTTGTAATAGTATGAGTTACGTGTGACTTCACACGTATAATTTAGGGTGGGTTTTTATTATTGAAATGGCGTCGTATGCGTTGCGGGGAAGCACTTTACGAGATGATTTTTACAGGCGAATGTACGTGAGTATATAAAACGCATTAAGAGTGCACTTCGTGTCTTTATGTATGGCTAAAGAATGGGGCCGCGTGTAGCATACCTATATATTCTTCTAAAAGGTTTCTGTTTCAGTGATAGCGTGCCTGTTTATTGCACAGTTGCAGTTGAACCCTTGAAAAGTATGAGTATTTTTTTAGATTTAACATAATGGGTTGCATGCAAGCCACAGGTTGCGCTACACGACAGGAAACGAAGCCTCATAACGCTGAAAGTAATTTTGTTAGAATTGTGGTTTGCGATATCGTATACAATACAGCTTGTATTAACTAAATTGCTGGGTGAATCAAGTCTTATTAAGCTCAATATTTCATACATTTATATCGTTTATCGACCCTGCAACACATACTTACAATGTGTCTTCATGCAAAAGTTACTAGACCTAGTACGGAAACTACTTAATTACTTAAAGAAGGCATGGTTAGCCATGGTTTCCTAACTTGTCCACAAACTTCCGTGCTGCAAATTCTTTAGTTTTAACCTTTTCCCACTCATTTTGCTATTATGAGGGTGTATCCTCATAATAGCAAAATGAGTGGGAAAGACATTAACCTATCTTTAGCTTATGTCATTAGGTATTCAGTTAAGACACTTTTAAACAATTGCGCATGTAATTATCATGATATTACTTTTAGTAAGTTTTCGTTTATAATTCTGTATTCATTTTACTGCATTCGATAACATAAAAATGTTGTCCACCTAACAGCAATTTTTACATTGCGGCAGGTACACATTGGACAGTAAGTCGATATCATTGGTGGAAAAACCTTCGTGAAAAGTGAGAAACGTCAAAAGTGCCCAAGTTAAATTGTTTTGCACTCCCCACTGCGATAGTTTGGCACTAGTATTCTGGAATAAAAAGAATAACAAAATAGTGCAAGCGGGGAAACGTTCGTCGTCCCTGTATTGTTTATCTTGTGTCTTGTCTGAGCCTCGTTTGTCTTTTCTTTTGTGCTCATTCAAGCCACTTCCTACGGAACGAATTCATGAGTTTTCGTGCAGTTTGGTTTTTTTTTATGACGGTTTTTGATATTCAATGGCTGTTGGTGTCACTCCACTTTTACTGCCACATAAAAGTAAGCGTCAATTCGCGTTAAACATTGATTAACAAATGTCATCCGCTGGTTATTTGACTGTCGAATTTTACGATCGCAAAGCTGCACTATGAATTTAATTCGATGACTATTGTCACTTTTATGATTGAGGCTTCTGTTATTTTTTGCCTATCAAATTATACAAAGGTTTTTGATATCGAAAAACAATATTAAAGTACATTTTATGAAAGTTTTTAAGTTTTAATTTTTATACAACATACATAGGTATTTTGAAACGAACAACTGTTTTATTTCAGCGTTATTGGTTTGTTGTTTTAGTTAATGAGTACTTTGTATACCACATAGGTATTCAAAAAGTTTTTATTTCATCATAACTAGTCGTGAACTAAAACTTTAAACAAGTAATAAAAAAATAGACAATTTCTAACAGAATATCATGTAAAAAGCATTATTAGCTCAAGTCTTAGGAATATTGTGTCATTTATAATTTATTTCAAACAAAAACTGAACAACAGAGTTCATTAATCAGTGCCATGGTTATTAATTGACCTGCTCCAGCATTAAAATGGAAGGAATTTAAAAATGTCTGAAACTTTTCGGATATCTTCGCGGTACAGAAGGAATTTCGCCGATAGAGATCATTATTTGTAAAAAGTTCAATATCATACACGGTATCGATATTTTGATATTACAGGAAATTTATCTTAAAATTAAACTCTGGGTAACTTATGATTATGACGTATTAGTTTACGAGCGTAGCAAACATCGGCTACGAGCTACGAATGGCTACGATATCCGAGCGGATCTAGGCTGTTCTGCTACGCCCTAGATCCGCTACGATAACGGCTTTAGCCGAGCTACTTATCTATGCAGGTACATAGATCTATATTGTAGGTATCGATAACGTGAATGAATTCATAATTAAAGTGATTTTCGCATAGCAATTTCGCAGAGCCTATTTCGATGTCGATAATACAAGAATATAACACGTAATGAGTTATTGTGTTGTGATAATGGCAGCAGCCACAAAATATTTTAATATCCTCATAAACATTGTTTATCTCTTTTTGCTGAAAAGTTATATTGTTTGCAAATAAATAAATGAAATATTTTGTTTATTCGGTGAGCATGATGTCACATCCAATGTTTGTGTTGTTCATTTGTTTTAACAATAATATACGAATAAAATGTAATGTCATAAAAAGTTAAACAATGTTATTTGGAGGCTTGAACTAGTAATCGCCAGCGGTTAGAAACAGTCGTATTATATTCGTAGTCCTAAGAGTAGATATGTACTAAATATAGTGCCAACTCACAAAATATAACATAAAGATGTAAACATTAGCCTGTTTGTAGCCGTCCGTAGATAAACAACTTCAGAATACCTATCGAATAACAACTTTATGTACTTTTGTTTAGACATAAATAAAACCTTTTTGTGGATATTATGTAGAAGATATAAGGATGTGTATGAATTTATCGTTTATGTTTAGAGGTGAAATGGAAGGCGACGGGGTTTTCTGTCATATATGTGTGTATGTGTGTATTGGATCACGTACGTCCTGCCTAACTCCACTAAATTACGTGTGACGGTCGTTATAGGATGCCCAGCGTCTCTAGCACGCTGCGGATTATAGCCTCTTGAATTATAGATGGATTTTTATCTGGAATCCCTATTTATTCAAAGTTACAAGGCATGCATCCCTTGGGCTTTGAAAACCTACTTCTAACCTATATTTTCTGAGGCTATTTAAATCAGGTCAGAAAAAAAGTAAAATTGATTTTTTCCATGAGGTAAAATGTCGGTTAATGCCAGGGATTAGAATTGTGCCCGGCATGCCAATAGGCTCGCCCTACAAACATGGGGCCCGAGTGGTTCTAATATAGACGATCTGCGGAATTTGGCAATGTACGTAGGTACACAGTTGCTGGTCACCACCAGTAACTGTGTAGGGCATTCTAAAGTTATTTAAAAACTCAGCGACGATCAATGTCAAAAAGTTGTCAAAAATGAATACAAGTTGATTGTGTTTTTGACAGACTGAGACTAAGATAGGATGCGTTCTTAAAAATATGGGATTAACCCCTAAAGCCTTTGTGATACAAATATATTCGGGGATAACAGGCCGAACAGGTCCAGAAGAATAAGGCTTGTTACAAGTACCTATAGCAGCATATTTTATTTACACAGAACACAGAGTGCAGCTCTGTGTGCAGATTTTTGAAGAAAACCTGTCGACAATGAAATATTTTTGTCGTTTTCGCTCCTGATTCAAAAATGGGTTGCAAAATAAGTCGTGATTTTTGTTTTGCAATTCTATTTTCGAAGTTCGAAACGATTCATGTCAGTCAGGCGTTCAAAGGGATGCTCGTTACAGTCTGCACACGACAGCCATCTCAAGTGGCTGAGGGCTAACTAATGTCCATGACTGACAAAGGATGGAGACGAGTCCACGAGCGATCGGTATCTGTAAATCGGCAAAGGTAGTGAAGGACGCACTTCACGCGACTTCGGAACACCGAATATCTTTTCTATCTTACAATGGAATGCGAAAGGCTAGGTTGATAAATCGAGGAAAGAAGAACGGCATTCATTCTGTCCAGTAGGTTAATTGCGTAACACACAAGCAATTGCAATTTGAATAATTTTGATGGATATTGCTAATCAATGAATGTTTTTCGGACATTTAAAGCAATGGCTTTATATGTCCGAAAAATTTGTCTGCTCTACAACATAAATAACGCATGAATGTTGTTGAACTGTTAAAATGATAGCCATTGCTACTGATAGTGTATACGGAATTTCCCCGCGGTCCTAATTTGGAAAACAGGACCTAAACGCAAAAAACGCAAGTTTAAGAAACAATAAAAGTGTATGATCGACTGCAGTAAACAAAATCAGAAAAATATATGATATTCTTCAGGATGTAAGCTAGGTAGATATAGTGTGTTGAAAACATAATACAACTAATTTGATACGGTAGAAAAAAATCATGAAGATACCTCTGAAAACTTTCTTTTTACAATAAAAACCATACTAATATACATAGCTCATTATGATTTTTTGTCACATTATTCTACAAGAAACATACTAAAACACAGTTTTAATTTTTAGTCCAAAAAATATATTTTTTGTAATTAAATAATTGCTTCATATCTATACATATAATAAATCTGTAGAAGGGTCAATTCTGTACATTGAAAATATTGAAAAAATAAATAGCGGGGGGTGTTGCTGGATCGATACCAAACCCAAATATGTGATTAAAAAATTTTTTGTCTGTCTGTCTGTCTGTCTGTCTGTCTGTATATGCAGGCATCACGTGAAAACTAACGGTTCGATTTCGATGAAACTTGGTATAATTATACCTTATTATCCTGGGCATAAAATAGGTTACTTTTTATCCTGGAAAAATACGTAGAAAAAAAATCTTATTTTTCGGTTTTATTCATAGACGTTGTTCTGTAGAACCGCAAACACACGTTGCATTACCCGTAGTGGATAATTTTCCATTTCAATTTAAGAGAATACAGTTTCCTGTAGCTTTGTGTTACGCCATGACAATAAATAAGGCTCAAGGTCAGACCCTAGGAGTTGCTGGCGTAGATCTTACCGCGAGTTGTTTTTCACACGGGCAACTTTACGTAGCTCTTTCCCATGTGAGCAGTCCAAGAAATCTTCATGTTCATATTCCGGACGAGCTCACTAACAATGTTGTGTATGCTGAAGCTCTCAATTAACTTTCTGTCGCATTGTCACGATCACTTTTTTATTATTGCAAACTTTTCGTCATTGTCAGTAATTTACTGCTACATGCTACTTATCAAGGTCGGAATTACTATGAAAAAAATACTTACTACAGAACGCGAGCTCAACAGCAGTAGCTCAATAGAGGGATCTCCTTAATTATTATAGGCTTAGCCGTATTTGGGTCCAATAGATATTTATAAGATGTCATTGTCAGAGTTACTCAAAATGGAGAAATAAACCATCCACGCGAAGACCGACATCCGCGCGGACGGAGTCGCGGGCGGAAGCTAGTTTGCAATAAATTACCAGTGTTGTGTCATCGCGTTTCTGTTTCATTTCTATGCAGTCCGACAGTCACCGCGCTTTAGGTCATGTTAAACCCTCGAACGTTTGTTTCTGACGTCTAGACGGTCTTCCAATATGTATGTATGTTTAAGTGCAAACCCTATGACCTGTCCATTGATTTCGTTACTGTCACAATTACGAGGATATGTCTATGGCCGTTAGCAGTGCTGCAGTGCTATTTCAACCATGCAATGTGTCAGACTTAAAACCTATTGACACTACGTTCTGCAGCCAGCCAGCCAGACGGTACAGTGTAAATATGTAAGGTATTTGATTAGTTTTTTTTTCGTTACCCTACATTGTGTCCCACTGCTGGGCAAAAGCCTCCTCTTTTCCTTCCAAACCTCCCCATATTGAGCGATTTCTGGCCATGTTGGCCCTGGAAATCACGTTAGATCGTCACACCACCTTCGCCGTGGTCTTCCTCGACTGCGATGTCCTCCTTCAGGGGTCCAGTGAATGACGATCTTTGCCCATCTCCCCGGGTGGATTTGCGCGACGTGTCCGTCCCACTCTCACTTCAGTCTGAAGGGTTTTTTTTTTGAGTTTTGGAGCGCAGGGTGGTGCTATCAGGACCAGGCCCGTGCAGGACGGCGCGTACGTGTTCCACGCGCGCCTCAAAGAGATGTCAGCATCGAGGAGAACCCCCTTAGGGCCGAAGCCTGCCGGGTCAGCGGGATTGTCCGAAAGGGTTACCGCTGGCCCGGAACAAAAAGGGCTAAGGAAGGAACACGGGTGGGTTTTAGTCAGTAAGAGTCTGACACTCCCTTCCGCTCCACCCAGAGCGGGAGGAGTCATTTGATGAATTCCCATCCACAAAAAAAAAAAAAAAAAAAAAGGGTGGTGTTTCTGACTCGGTCGGTCGGTCTGTGCGCTTAACACCTCATATGCTGCGCTCCATTGTCCGTGGGCAAATCTTGAGTTTGGACTTCTGTTGTTTAGTAAGTGACCAACTTAGTGCACCGTAGGTTAGGACAGGCGAGATGCACATGTCGATGAGTTTCCTTTTAAGTGTTATAGGAAGATTACCTTTCATGTGGTCTTTTAGGGCCCAGTAGGTCTTCCAAGCATTTTGGACTCCTCTTTCGACTTCCTTGTCTTTTCTTTTCTTGAAAGACACTATCTGGCCCAAATATGCATACTCATCGACAACACATGCCCATCTATTTCGACCCTTCGTAGGTACCTGTGTTTGTATCTGTTCATTGAAAGTTTTGAGTAGTTAAGAAAACAATATTTAGAAGGAGAGCTTTTATAAATAATTTCTATAGAAGCTTTTGAAATGGATGTCTGCAGTCAATTTTATAATTAAAACCATTCTTGCAAACGAAAATAGTCTGAACAAAATGAACAGGCAGATACCTAGATGTATCTACCTAAGTTTAGATCAGTCCTGTTTGAATAATGATAACATTCTGCTTTCTGATTTAACTTTTGTTGTTTTAAACATAGCATTAAAAACAGTTTTGGATAGTTAATCGGTCTCTGAATAGTTCGTATGTTTTGTAGCACTACATTAATTGTTTATTCTGTTACTTTATTTAAGACAGTATTGGTTTTTTCAAAAGAGTGTTGTGAGGACACGTCTCTCGTAACGTTTGAAATGAATGGATCAGTAAAAGATTAGCCGTAGAAAGCAATCTGAGCGACTAGAAGAAGGAAGGAAATGTCAATCGGTTGTAAACCGTTTTTCAAGTCCCGTGTCCCGGATTTAGGGTAAAATACACATACAAAATACAAGGTGCGAAAAACGTGTGCAGGTGTTCAGCAAATCCATTTAATAAAAAACCATAACTGTAAACCATACGTTTATAGTGCGCCAAAGTCTAAAAAGTTCTTCATACTTTTCAATAAAGACTCAGAGTACACAGTTGCAACATCAAGTTGTGTAATGATCGAGAAAACTTTCCAACTTTAAACTACGTACAAACAAATTATTTAGACCTATCACATTTGGTTCCTTAACACATACTAACTGAAGAGAAGTTGGCGCTAAGTGTTTGCATACTTATATGTGTAGTTTGAACGAGAAATGAAAACTTGTGGGGACGAAAATCCATGTTTACGCACAACTTTGGCGACCTCTCTACCTCACGAGTCTTGCGTTTATTTACTTAGTGTCGGGATAGTCACATATTCACTTAATGAGGTGTATCGAATATTGAGGAACCCTTCAGTCTAATAAGATGGATAAGATCTAAAAATAGAAGTATGCAGTGGTGGCCCACTGGTAAAAGCCGCGACTTACGAGTTGTAGGTCGTAGGTTCGAACCCAGACAGGCGCTTTACTTTGTAAAACACCGTGAGGAATCCCGCATGTCTTAGAACCAAAATTTTGAAGACATATTATGTCTACTAACCTGCGCTGGGCCCACGTGGTAGATTACGGCACACTCCCGCTCACAGAGAGGATTCCTGTGTCCCAACAGTGAACTAGATCTAAAAATATATTTTTACTTGGTTCGACTGCCAGCTGACCTTGACATCCTAATTACTTACTTGGCAATACCCGTATTCGTTATATTACGGTTAACGTAACAAGAAGAATCGTCTCTAAATTTGCCCCTATCTACAATATGTAACATAATTAACGCAAGACCTCATTCATACACCCTAATTAGAGTATAGAGTTAAAAGCATAATACAATGACCCAATTTTTTTTTAAAGCTACCTGTTATTAAGAAAGCCGTGATGACCCTAACATTACTGTATGCATATAAAATTGAGTCTTATTGCTTTGAAATAAGATTTAATTTTCTTTGGCTCAATCGGCTGGCATTACGGCAAAATACATAATTTTTGAATAAAAATATCTATATTAAAAGTTACTGAAATCGATTCAGTAGTCAATCATGAACAAACTACTTTCAGGACTTGCGTTTATCCTTGTATATTTTCATGTAGTCTCAAATTGCGAGAAGTTACATCAACATTTTCTATTTCAGTAGTGTTTTCACGTCGTCATACTACAACATATCCTGAAATTAATTCACAAACTAAGTACCCCACATTTGTCAGTTCGCGAAGGTAAGTTTGAAATTAACATTTGAAATTTTTAACTGTTATTCATGTGGATGCTGCACTCAGCTGCAAGAGCACGTACTTACATAATAATTATACCTACAGTGTAAAGGAATGTCACTTTGTTCTGGAACATTTGCAAGCGTTAGCTCTGTAGCTCCGAGATTTACGGACCTTATCTATAAGAAGAAAGTTGTTCTTATTTTATCCTTTATCTCGGCAACCTACTTGTATGTTTGTCTTTTATTAGGATTTAGTTATACATAGGATTGCTGTAACAATAACATTTCACTGCGTTCTTACAATGTTAGATGAAAATGTTTTTGTAACAAAACAACATTGTTTTTGGCTTTCTGATTCAGATGGAAATATTGGAGGTAAGCGCTAATTATTATTTTTTTACGCTAAAGGATCCTTCTGGAAGTTATCCCATTCGCGAAATATAGCCAAACAATGCGATTTCCGTAACGAAATCGCATTGCATATACCGGACATATTCATATGCAACACTAAGTTGGAATCTGTAAAATGTTAAACATGTTTCGGTCATACACTGACTGAGAAACTTAAAGATAACTCTGACACTGAAAGGCAAAGACGTTGAATCGCTGCCTACAGTAATATGCTGGCATGACGATCGAAATGTTCAAATCAAGTGAAAATCACGCTGTTTAATGCATACTGCCGGAGCCTTTATACTGTGCCCTATGGTACAAATGCACGCAGCGTGCTTACAACACTTTGCGTGTTCAATATAATAATGCATTCAGATACATACTGGGTCTGCCTTGGCGGTGTGGTGCGTCCGGCATGTTTGCCAAAAGTAGGGTAGATGACTTTTACGCAGTCATGAGAAAGTCGCAGGCTTCCTTTATGAAAGCAATACATAAATCTGACAATGGAATATTGAGGGCCTTACGAGGTAAACTATGGCTTCGTACAGGGCCATTATTATTCCTTAATGTGGTAATAGTACTTGTGGGGCTTGTGGCTAAGTAAAAACACCCGCACGGGTCGGTCGGTCAGGTTAAGCTACGCTTACCGCGATTGGCCCGTGGATGGGTGACCATCTTTACACACCAGGACCCCTCTATGCCTCGGAAAGCACGTTAAGCCGTTGGTCCCGGCTGTCATTCGTGTCATTCGTGGATCTTTGACAGTCGTTAGGTGTAGTCAGAAGCCCGAAAATCTGACAACCCGTCTTACCAAGGGGTATCGTATATCGTATTACCCAGTAACTGGGTTGAGGTCAGGTCAGTCGCTCCATGTAAAATACTGGTATTCAGCTGCATCCAGTTAGACTGGAAGCCGACCCCAACATAGTTGGGAAAAGGCTAGGCTGATGATGAATGTTATAATAGTACTTCTCTATTGCTTTATTGTAATGTTATGATAAATGTTTTGTAATAATAGGTATATGAAACTTAATCTAATATAAATGGTGGGTATATTCCCGAAAACATGATTTGATTTGATTAAATTCATTTAGAAGATTCATGATACATAATGTGGTAATTCAGAGTCCAGAAAGTCAATATCCATTCCAACTTCACTAATATTAAACGGGATCGTCTTTTAAAACGATAAGTCCGGGTTTGACTCGAAAACATTTTCGACTTTACGAGTGTGACTATCGTTCAACTTGGAGCCATATTAGAGCTCACTTTACCTAAGATGAAGCCGAGCGAAGTTCAATATTTTCTCAGAAACTTCTAATCTTGAGAAAAAGGCGTTTCTCAACTAAGTACCTACTTATGTTGTGGTCGGCTGAATACTTCCACAACCCAGTTACTGAGTAACGCGATACCCCTTGATAAGACTGGTTGTCAGACTATCATACTAGACTATCTATCTATGAAGACTTCATCGTAAATACTTATCATTATTTTTCATAAAGAAATCTAACGCACAGGAGTATGTAGAATGGTTTGTCATATACAAGAATGTTGGAATGTAAGGACGGGAAAACGCTGCACACGCCTCAGTCTACCTCAACATTCCCTGTGCATCGGCACGAACGCTGTTTAGCTAAATTCCTCGAGAGAAATTCTTCGAAATAAAATCACGATTTATCACAGACTATATTAAATGTAGTTTCATTGTTTTATCTCATCAATTGAGTTATCTCTAGAAAGTTTGCTCGAAGTAGATAATTTAGTGAACGAAAACTGGAGATACGACGCTTCTTCGTTTGAAACGATGGCTTGTTAGCTCCAATTGCTATTTGTAACAGGCTTTGAAGAATGAAACCACCAGTCTTACTGCCGAAATTGTAGGATTACACATTTTCTAAATAAAAACAGTAACAACACAGCAATAAATGAGTTTCAGCTGAGATATTTTCATCACAACACTGTTAAAAAAAGGAACGTTGTCAGTTTTTCTTCAAACTTAACAGTTTGTCCATCAAAATAAAGAAAATTATTAGATTATGGTAGCTGCTTAACCTCATCCAAAAGAAAAAGTAAAGGTAAGAATCCGTTTTGCTCCCTCAATATCCGTTCTTTATTCACTTAAGCTTTCAGTTCCTCCCCCAATATTTTAGTAAAAATATGTGGAAAGTTAAATATTTTTATAGTTTCTAGTGTAAGTATTAAACTTGCTAAGAGCTAGAATGCTTAGCTTAACTAATTATTCAATTTTCTGAACAAAAAATGACGTCGTTATAACTTCCTTACAAGATTGCTTCTCCCAGTGATTTATCTAGCTTTTTCCTATGTTCCTTTAAGTATTTTTTTTTTGTTACGTATTCTCGAGGGACGATATCTTTACCCCGAGCTAGGCGCTTAACTTGTGTGGACTTATCTGCCGTCACATTAAGGGACTGATTCCAAACTTCAGAGGATTTTATTTTATAGTTAAACATAAGTACATAAACTTACGTCTTATCCCTTGTGGGTACGCAGAATCAACAGAACACCTACTGCTACGATCTGTACAAACTCCTTTTACTTCGTTTCCGATCATAGTACTACGCACCAGCAGTGCGATTCTGTAACCATCTCACCGTGAAAACTTAGGTGAAGTGAGCGTGGAGTGAGCTGTCAACAGTTTCAACTCCTAGCAAAACAAACTCACATCACCTAAGTTTTCACGGTGAGATTTTTACAGAATCGATCGGCTGACCTTTCTGAAGAACTTCACCAACACGGTCACTGCGATGTCCTTCTAGGGTTGGTAAGTTTGTAATTAAAATTGTTTATTTTTTCCTACACTTATTTTTTAAACAATCCGGTATGGATGTCGTAGCCAACTGGTTAAATTAGCCGTTTAGTTAACCGCCTGGCTTTTGGAAGTACTGCTCGCCTCACTTCGCTCTATCGGCTCGCACGCGGTTGATCACAGTTCTAACCTCACCTAACCCATTTGGTCGGAGCGCCCTGGCTTAGTTACTGTGACCAATTCGGCTCGCGCGTGTTGGTTACAGACTTCCATCCTAAACTATAATTTAATAACATTCAGGCCGTTAGTTGAACGGCCGCCGTTTAGTTAAAAGGCTAGGCGGTTAACTAAACGGGTAATTAAACCAGTTGGCTGCGACATGGATACCAATCTATGAAAAGGTATCGAAGTAAAAAAAACGGGCACATTTTATTTTAAAAACGATGTGTAACTATAGAAGATAATTCCTTTTATTTTGAGGTTAAACATTGCTATGATACAGAGTTTAACCAAAACAATTGTTCACTTCTGTGCAATATCATTTCCCTGAAAGGGGTATTGGGCCCCACTTCAGCTCGTGAAGTGTATAAATTTCGTCGGTGTGCCGACTGCCGCTAAATTACATTTTGTGGATTGCCATGCATTTATTATTAAAACCAAATGGCTTTTGAAATACAAATTCAGTAATAGGATTATTTTTTTGTATTCTGTGCCACAATCATGTGGAAAGCTCTAAGCTCCGAAGACATGATGGATGACATTGAGTACTGCGTTGAGGTCGTTTTATTTCGTCGTTAAAATGAATTGGCACAACTTGGTACAATAAAATGTTATCTAAAATTTTATGTCGTAAGTATGTATGGTAGGAGTTAAGTGGTATTTCGGAAAATTTTATTTTGCTAAGACTAAATCCAGTAATGAGTAAACGTATAAATATTGAAGTGAATAGTGCGGTTGAACAGTTGATGGTGGCCAAGACGAGACGGCGACCCCAATAACACGGGAATCTGAAGCGTATCCCAGACTACTGGGGATTACGTACAACCGGTGCCGATAAAATACCGCACCCACAGGATATATTATATAAAATATTGGCTTGTAATTTACAGAACTGTCCCTTGACACAATACCTCGGTAAATCTTTATTTAGCTTACCGTAAGCGTAATTTTAAGTCCTCGAAATATGGCAACAGTTTAAAGAACTACAAATAAATACAAGATTGTAAAATGCTTCATGCTTAGTAAAGAACTACAACTAAGCATGAAGCATTTTACAATCTTGTATTTATTTGTAGTTGCGTTGCCGTTTTACAACAGTCACCGTAATGCAATTCCTTGCAAGGAAACAACTGACCTTTGCAAGTTTATTCTCTGAGTTTAAAATAATAAAACAGGGAAACAGTTTCCTCATATTTATTTAGTGGCAATGTTGCCAGTCTTCTGGGCTAGTTTCCGGATAACTACAATGTAGCGTATTGTACCTAATTACTTCGACGCCTCAGTGTCCTTATGTTTGTGTTTTTGGATAGTTAGTCGAATAATTGTTCACAAGGTGGAGACGACAATACACCAATAAGATAAATGGGAAGATAAATAAATAAATAAATAATTTTTGGGATCCATGAAGAAGCCTCCTCGGGCAGCGCAGTTTGTTTCGCCAGTTACTCAACTGAACCGAGCGCTTGGCGCATCCTCGACAGTCACACCTAACACCTTATTTGAGTGGTCAATTCTTGGCTTGCGGTGGTAGGGTTGATGCCCGCCTGGTTTGCGACCACCCCTACCGGAATCCGGCGTCAAGCTGCCTGCTGTGTTTCGTCGATACGTGGGAGTTCCAGTGCCTTAGGCATCTTCGGGCACGCTCGTTCCATCATGGACCTCATCCATCGCTTTCCATTAGGCGTGATCGAGGCCAAGAGCGGGCCCATACAACAATAAAAAAAAATATTTGTGTATTTCTAATACCGTACCCAGTTTGCATACGAAAACTTAATTAAATATATTAAATAGTTTAGTCTTTAGAGCTCGTCAAAGATTTATTTGATAGTTCCAAAATATTATTCATAAGCATTGTCATATTCACATTGTATGGATAAATGTTAATTAAAATCCAAGTCCATTAAAAATATTTTTCTCAACTTTATCTGAACACAACAGTCTATTGGTATTGTAAACTTAAACATAAGCATTATAGGTCAAGATTGTATACATAGTCATGTCTATATACACTAACTAATCCAAGATAAACATTATCGTGGGTATTACAAATTATGTATAGAGAAACTTCACCGTCTCAAGTGAAAGATAAGAATATATTTGTATAAGCTAGCTATTTCTGGCTTAAATTCAAAACCATTAATCAGAGTTCTCTTATACAAAGATATTTCTGATTGTCAAAGACATTATCAGAGCTTTGCAGTCTATTACAGCTGTTGAGGAAGCAAGGATTTCCAATTAAGCATTTCAAGCAATATATTTTATAATAAGTTTACAAAATCATGTTTTTAAAATGATTGGCGTACGGTTTCCTATTAGATATATTAATTTGCCAATTGTTGTACCTACGGAGAAAGTTTGAATTCCATACAAAGTTTGACACCCCAAACTCCCTTTACCCTAAAGGGAGATTGGGCAAGGCAAGTATTCTTGCCAAGTTTCAAGTTTATTAACCAAATGAATAAGATATTTTAGTAACTTTGTACTTTTTTGTACTCTACATTCTCGTGATTTCAATCACGTTCAGAGACTGATCTAAGTCTCAATCTGTCAAAAATACCTGTAATTTCCCTACATTTTTGACATTTTATTGTCGCCTAGATTTTGAACGTTTGAAATTACGAGAATTGGCCTTCTGTACGTACGTAAGCATGGTTTTCATATATTTTGAATAGATCCTATGCACTTCGTCCCATTCGCACTTCGTCCCGCGTTCACAGTTGGTCCCATTCGCACTTGGTCCCATTCGCACTTAGTCCCATGCAAGTAGTTTGTTAGGGAAGAGGTTGGTTTGTACACCAAAATTTTATATAACATCACACTACGACCAATAGGAGCGGAGCATCAATGAAAATGTTGTTCCCCTTTTCCCCTATGTACATGTTTTATAACTTTTAAGAAGTCATCATCATCATCTGCCTCGCCTTTTCCCAACTATGTTGGGGTCGGCTTCCAGTCTAACCGGATTCAGCTGAATACCAGTATTTTACATGGAGCGACTAACTATAACTTTTAAGAAGTATGGAGGAAAAAAACATGTTGCGCCGACCCCAAATAATGATGCGATGATGATGGCAAGAGAATGATGATGATTTTATTACTTCCCAATAACAAATCAGTCAATTTTATTACGATTTAGCTCTCAGTTAGTACCTACATAGTATACCCAAATTCGTTTTATGTCTTTAATAAAACGAACTTGTCACTGATACTATATACCTACACTCAGGAACGAAAATTGATTGATAAGCAAAGTTACAGCGAACGTCAATTTTCCGTTCCGTACAACTGTCAGAGAATAACAGTTGTGATTTGCACACACAGACAATTTTAGTTGATAGTAAATTTTTCCCAGACCTTACCTAAATAGGTCCGCAGACTTTTAATTTTTATGTCGCGATAGTGTCAACTAAAGTTAAATCTTAATCACCTAATAAACTGCACAATTAAAATAAACGACGCAAAATTATAATAAGAACTAATTATATTAAAAACATTGTTGGACAGTTTGGCCACGAATATATTAACGGAAGAGAGGATACGGCGACCGGAGCCAGCACCGGTCAGCATTATTCCATATTTATATTTTATAAATTAATGTTATGGGGCTCGAGAGCGCTTTTCCTTTTTACGACACACTTGCACTTGCCCCGAGGGCTGGCCCGTTCTTTGCCCAAAATATTGCCATTGCCATTCAACCTGGCAATGCTGCCTGTCCTCTGGCCACGTTTCCGGATGACAGCGATGTGGACGAATACTTCGACGCCTAAGAGTCATTTAATTTAGTACGGTCACCTGCAAAAGTGCATGTACACCCTAATGGCTATTTTCCTGTGAACGTTTGAGTTCAAGTTTTCTAAAATAAACTAGATGGCGTTGGTTTCTTCACAACTGTGACTAATTTACGAAACGTAAGTAAGCAGTTGGGAAGAAACGTATTGAGAAAGGAGTTACACAGCTAATATATTTATCTAACATTACATTACATTTGATAGCATATGGAAAAAAAATTTCTCGCATCACACGATTATATTTCTGAACTATCCATGCACTTTTGCAGCCCTACTGTACCTAGTGTAAATAGTTAGTTGTGTTATATATTGCATACTAACTGATCCGGCGGACTTCGTACCGCCATTGAATTTTTCTCATGTTCTAATAGTTATTCTGCTATTCGGGGCGAAGATAAATCCAACAAATCAAAGATCATAAAAATCGGTTCAGCCGTTCTTGACTTATAAATGGTGTAACTAACCCGACTTTATTTTATTTATAAACTACCTGACCCACCCAACATCGTAGCGGCTCAGAATCAGAACGAATGTATGAGAAAATGAATCATCTTCATTATTTTTCCCCCGTCATTTTCCTTTGTTTAGTTATTCTGTTATTCGGGGTGGAGACAAATTCAAAAATCTAAGATTATAAACCTCTGTCCAGCCGTTCTTGAGTTATAAATGGTGTAAATAACCCGACTTTCTTTTATTTATATAGACTAGCTGGTAGTAGCGAAGGGTCAATTTTTATAAGAGGTAAGCCGGAGTAGATATCTTTAACCTTTTAACCGCTTGTATCGCATTTATGCGACACATATTTCCGTGCTCCTACCGCTCGTGTCGTATTTCTGCGACACAGAACATGCATAATTTTTGCGTTCTATTCAACGATTGCTCCTCCTTATTTGTTGTAGGTTTTATTTTATCGTTTTAGGTATTCAGCTGCATCCGGTTTGACTGGAAGCCGACCCCAACATGGTTGGGAAAAGGCTAGGCAGATGAAGATGATTATTTTATCGATTTGTAGCCGCGCGCTAGGGGCACGGCATTTGATATTTAGCCAAGCGCTTAAAAGGTTAATATGATTATATTATTTGTCTATAGAATACTGACTGTGCCATTTTTCAAAGGGAAACCGGTAGGAATCAACTTGTATGGAACCTTCGCCACAGCTGAACTTCGTACCGCATCAGAATCAATAAGAATGAATGTATGAGAAAATTAATTATTTTCATTAATTTTATTTTTCTTGAAATTTTCCCTTGTTTTAATAGTTATTCTGCTATTCGGGGCGGAGACAAATCCAAAAAATCAAAGAGCATAAAAATCGGTTCAGCCGTTCTTGAGTTATAAATGGTGTAACCAACCCGACTTTGTTTTATTTATATAAATAGATGGATAAGCATTTTAATGTATGTGAAATAAAGTACTTATATTATTTAGATTTATTCCATACCAGTAGTCAATCAGAAGATCCTGTCAGGAATCCTTATCCTTACCTAGGTACCTACATAGTATAAAACAAAGTCGCCGAAATGTCTGCACGCGCATAATTGCTGCACCAAATTGGATAATTCTTTTTGTGATGTGTTCGGTATTGCCAAGAAAAGGTTTGTATGAAAGAAAATTCGAAAAAAAAATTGCACCCTTGCGAAGCTGGGGCGCAGTAATCTAGCTACTATATGTCTATAAATAGCCAGGCCAGCGAGCAAAATAGGCCATCATGGGGTGTTAACCAGCCTTCCCGGAGCTGCGAGATAAAAGACGGCTCAGCAGCTGAAAAGAGTTTCTTCAACTCACTACCAATAGGGTCACATCCTTTTGAGGTCACTCAATGTCGTTCGTGTGATATATTACTTGCTAAGCAGTTTTAGACTTTCAGGGAACGAAATAAAGCCTTAAGTTTTGTAAATGCGAACTTCTAGAAACAGCATAATTATAAGTTAGTTGTTTAAAGAGCATTAACGAAACCTAGAATTCTACGCATAATGTAGGCACCTACCCAATATTTAAGTAAGTAAGTATAGGAAAAGTGATTGCTGAAAAACGTGTATTTTTAGGTAAATAACAAAAACCGACTCGGCTGGGCAGCGTTTGGGAAGCTACGCAATATCTTCTCGTCCCACATACCGCAGTGTCTCAAGACGAAAATCTTTGACCAGTGCGTGTTGCCAGTGATGCTTATGGGCACTGAAACGTGGTCGCACACAATGTGCCTTATAAGAAGGCTAAATTTAAGTCACCCAAAGGGCAATGGAGAGGGCTATGCTTGGAGTTTCCCTGCGTGATCGAATCAGGAATGAGGAGATCCGCAGGAGAACCAAGGTGAAAATGATTATAATTCTCTAAATATGTACCTGTTATTGTCGCGAATCATATTTTGATCAAGATACAACCTGACACTGACCTGCAAAATGCAAAAAATTTAAGAAAATTTGAATTTCGCGGTCTCAACTACCCATTCATCTTAATTCAGTTCAGTTGTTCAGTACAAACTGCCATTTCAGTAGAGGCAACCCTTCCAATTCCAGCTTCTAATTCCACAGTTCCAAGGAGTTCTCAACTTTAGATACGTAACAGCTAAAATATAGCACCGTAAGGTGTTAGTTTACCAACAGTTAATATGAAAACTTTTCTTTACCTAGACCTTGCCCGTGCTTGCACGTGTATTTAGATGCAATCATTTTTAATTTAAACGTGACTTTGAACCGAGTATCGTACAGGTACACGTATTATAAGTTGTTTATTTTACATTTTGTTTGCGGTTTTAGTAGTCTTTTCAGTGAAGTTAATCATCCTCTAATGTTCCCACTGCTCTTGGTGAGAGGGAGTGGGCCGTATTCCACTCGCAGGCTCAGAGCGGGTTGGTAGATGTCACATGTCTTCGAATGTTTGGTTCTAGGGCATGCCGGTTTCCTCACGACGTTTTCCTTCACCGTTTTGAGAGCAGTGGTAATAAAACAATTGACACAAAGTCGATATCCGTAACAAAAAGTAAAGCGCCTGTAAAAGTAAAGACTACGACCTACAACTCATAAGTCACGACCGTTACCACTGGGCCTCCACTGCTCACTTCTTATTGTCGCTTCTTAATTTCCGTAATAAGCTCTTGACCGAACTACCTTCCAGAAAGATATATAACAACACCTGCCTATATGTGAGCCTGAATAAAACATTATTCTCCGCCCAAAAGGTGTTTGCTGGAACTAAATTATGTGGCCATCGACTTACGCACGGCCCTGCTTGTTAATAAGTAAGTCGCTGTATATTACAGTATGGGAGCATAAACGCTTTCATAAATACCTTAGAGAGGGAAAGTGCTGCAAAATAGTCGAGTGATAAATTGAGATGGAATTATGAAGCTGGGGAAGATGCTCTAGTATTCAGACGGAGAAATAATGGCAGACGATCGATGTTGCTGACGAGATGTTGCATGTTCACTAATGCTTAAATAACTTCTGAAATTACAAATAATGAAGGTGAAAACTTCTGGTCTGGGATCATCACGATTATATATTGCTTTAGAAGTTAAAATAGATTTCGAATGCACTTCGCAGCCGTACATTTTGACTAAGATGTAAGGTTTGTCGAGATAGGCCTTATATAGTTAGGCTGTACATTTGATATGGTAAGTTTTTAACAGTGAAAGCGTTATGTAAGTCTTGTCTTTAATGTTTTTGGTGGGATAAATATTTCTAATCAAGCAAATTTTTATCTTTAACCCCGGTTTAATTTAGGGTTAAACGGTGGAATTTTCTCTAAAACATTATTAATAAACTTTTTATAATTAATAACTAATTTTAACATTTCAAACGCTTAAATTGACGTGACACAATATTGTTTTAGAGTCTTTCATTGCAATAACGATGCCTTTCAATTTGAATGAAGCAACCAATATGTACCAAATAGACAAAAGTTAGTCATTTAATGTCGGTCATACCTAACATTGCTGCGACTCTCAATCAAACAGCTTTTGGTTGAACCGTGTAGCCATTAGTCACACAGGTAATCTCTTTGTGGGTTTAGAGGAAATTTATTACAATATTAAAACTATACCAGCTTCGTAAACAACTCTTAATATTTAATTAAGGAACGACCTTCACTGCTCAAACTCATTAGAATTGCAGCGTGAAGTTCTACTAAGACACAGTTATTATGTACCTACCTATTTAGAAAATTATAACAACTTCAATGCAAAATGGATAACGGAAATTCACTGAGCTCTCGCTAATCAACGGCTAACGATATAACCCGGTAACAAATTATTGCCTTCGGTAAAGACGAATTGTGCAGTCTTCCTGTGCACAGACACAATTACATTAAAGTACAAGAACGCGACTAAAACGCAGATGAGCACTCAGGAGTTTCTTGATGAGCAACGAGATTCGAAATTCGAAATAAACTTTAGTTATCCCCATCCACCTGCTCGGCGTCTAATTAACACAAATGATTCGAGGTCCAAGAGAACGCGCACAATTAATTAATGATTAAAAACTTCGTCGTCGCTCTACTGTAACTGATCTTTATTTATGTGACAAGTATAATAAATAAGCGTCGTCGAATCCAGTCTCTGAATATTATGGAAATATTTCACGCAGATTGATATTACGAGTATTTTATAATATTATGTCATATTAGGTATTCAGTATTACGTGCCGTGTTCTGTATGGATATTGATTTTTTTTTTATTATGACTACCTAGAAATTTCAGTCGATTTCGCTTGTGATCGCTCGCTGCGGCTGCGAGGAAAAGCATTTTGATGGAGTACTTCAGTTACTTATTTTTATTGACTTGAAGTTTACGTCTTGAAGCTTCGTTTCGCTCGTGTAAATAACTTATTAATTGCAGCTGCAAAAATGAAGTTTAGTTAATAATGATTGTAACCATTATCCCTGAATGCGCCGTTCCTGTCGAGGATACGAAAGGCTCTGTGGTTATTTATCAATGGAATGAATGTATTAAATTGAATGAGTGGCCTGATCGCTGGTTGGCATGATATTATAACGATATAGTCAGGGGAATTAATGGCCGTTCTTGTTTATGTAACCGGGCACGCAAACCTTTCTGTGTGTCACACCTCTATTTTACAATTACCAACGGGCTCATATTGACAGGTGGGTAAACAATTAATAACGCTCACTGGGAGCCTCTGCTGGGGAAGTTTTATCCTATTTTTTTTTGCTAAAAATTGATTCGATTTAGCCAGTTGGTTTAGGGAGTGAATTATTGTCGATTCATTGTGTAGGTAAAGAAATATGACTAAATTATTTTTTTATGTAAATTGGTTTTAAAAAAACACTTTCACGCTTCAGAAATAACGTATGTTTTAAAACTATATGAGTTCCGTGTTAACTTAACTAACTACTCTGAGAAGAAAGACCGAAGAACAAACTCAAAAGTCACATTCTCTTTTAAAGTCCAGACATAATCGTATTGAACTTTGTTAATACAATCTCATCAGACAGTTCTATTTATTTTTAAATCCCAACTACTTTACTTACATTTCTGCCGGACCGCTAAAATAAAAATAGCTTTCAATTTCCAATAAAATAGACAAAGCCGCAACTAGCTTTACCAAAGACAGAAGAGGAAATGAGTGTCTCTATTGAAGTCGATGTGAACAAGTCAACAACAGATTATTGAAAATAAGTACTCTTATAGACAAAGAGGTTGGCTCAAGAGCTGAACTTCTGAACTTTGAGAGACACTTGTACTCTGTTAAAACAAGCTTACAACGCTTATTTTGACATAGAATTTAGTATAGGTTATGTGGAAGTGAGATCGAAAAATCTATACCTACTATAATAAACAATAATTATCGATTTATGACCCAAAGGGCTTTGGAGAGGGCTATGCTTGGAATTTCCCTGCGTGATTGAATCAGGAATGAGGAGATCCGCAGGAGAACCAAGGTAACCGATATAGCCCGAAGAATTGCCAAACTTAAGTTGCAGTGGGCAGGGCACATTGCTCGCAGAACAGATGGCCGATGGGGCCCGAAAGGTTCTGGAGTGGCGATCGCGTACCGGAAGACGTAGCGTTTGAAGGCCTTCCACAAGGTAGTCCGACGACCTTGTCAAGGCCGCAGGAACCTGTTGGATGCGAGAAGCGCAGAACCGGTCGAAGTGGAGGTGCTGGGGTGAGGCCTATGTCCAGCAGTGGACGTCTTTCGGCTGAAATGATGATGTTGATGATCGATTTATGATATGCCGTAAGTAGGTGTCGGTGTCTCTAAATAATCATCGGTCAAAGTGTGGAAGTCTCTGCAAGCGAGTGTTTCCTTCCACGTATAACCCGTCAGCCTTCAGCACGAGTGAGTAGGTATCTTCTGGGCTTGCTCGTTCCATCATAGACCTCATCGGTCGCTTTCTACCAGGCTTAATCGAGGTCAAGGTAAAGGTGGCCCAATTTATAATTTAAAAAAATGGTAGTTCCTTAAGTAGTTAAAAACCGCACATGTTTTTGGGACCATTTCTGATGCACTAGGTCATGCTGAAACACAATGAAAACAAGTGCGAGTCGGGCTCGCACACGAAGGGTTCCGTACCATAAGGCAAAAACGCCCAAAAAAAACACGCCACCCTTAAAAAAATATTTTATTCTGTTTTTAGTATTTGTTGTTATAGCGGCAACAAAAATACAACATCTCTATCTGTGAAAATTTCAACTGTCTAGCTATCACGGGTCATGAGATACAGCCTGGTGACAGACAGACAGACGGACAGTGGACTCTTAGTGATAGGGTCCCGTTTTTATTCTTTGGATACGGAACCCAAAAACACTTCAAAATTTTAATTTGCAGACTCAAAACCCTACTAATTTTTGGTAGCAGCCAAAACCCCGTACTGTTAGAGTTAGAAATAACTTCTCTTGATTAGATTAGTAAACTGTCTGACATAGTTCAAATTGCCGGCTCGCATTCCCCACTGGATGTCATGTACGGGACTCGTCCGAGTGAGTACTCGGACGAGTCCCGTACATGACATGTATTATTTTCTTTCAAAAACAAAAGTTGTATTTTGTTCAATGGAGAAGGACAGTGGATTTTTGTGGAACATGGCTTGGAAAACAGCCACTTGTCTTGTAAGTATGGTGATTGTGATTAAAGTATTTTTAATTCGCCTAAATGTGTTTCATTCTGACTGTACGTTTTTATCGTTTCGTGTAGAGTTGGGACTTTTTGTATCGTTTAGAGTCGGGATCGGTGAGAGTTGGGACGAAGCTTTCACAACTACAAATGCAGCTAATGACTGCTTGCCGCAGTCTCAATGAATACTGTATAACTCCTCAAGTTGAAACAATATGGTGTAGTAGAAACTTGGTCTTCTTTGGATGGGCTTGCTCTCAGTCGGACATTTTGATTGAGATAAAAACAAAAATCTATATCTATAGTTATAACTATAGTTATAAGGTCTGTGTGGTGCCGGACTTAAAGAATAGCACCACCCCTTACTTCCCGTGGGTGTCGTAAAAGGCGACTAAGGGTCGTACCGGAGAATGGGCAGCAGCGTTCTCTATGTATTCCACCATCATACCATACTGCGATCGCCAACCCGCCTGCCAAGCGTGGCGATTATGGCAAACCCTCCCAAAATTGGGGGAGGCCTATGTCCAGCAGTGGACGTCTATCGGCTGAAACGATAGTTATAACTAGCTTCTGCCCGCGACTTCGTCCGCGTATTTCAGCCCCTGACCCATCGCGTAAGATTGTATGTGGGGGGTAATCTCCGGAACTACCAGTGGGATTAGAAAAAAAAAATGTTTTGCGTTTCGTGGCCCAATTCTTGAGGAACGCTATAGGCTAGCTAGGAGCCGAGCAAAATGAAAAAGTCAGAGAGAACGCTAAGCGAACACGAAGGAATAGCGCGGGCAGACGATACGATGCGACGGGCCGGGGGAACAAGTAATTTAAGCGGGAACAAGGACGAAGTCGCGGGCAGAAGCTAAAAAGAAACACTTAAAATGACTGTATCTATACCTAAATCTATTTAGAAATTAATAGGTACGTCTTGAATTTCTAACGGAAATCTTCAGAAAACTGTGGCGTTACCGGTTCAAAAGACCTCATTTCTTAAACTGAAATAAACACGATATTTAGATACACCCAGCTAATTTAATTGTCGTTGCTTATCCTATAAATGGCAGCCATCCGACACCCTTATAATATTTTTGTTAATTATCATCTAGAATTCAGCACATATACAAACTCATACAGTATCATTATTTGCGTATTTATTTAAGTATCTTTATACTGTTTCATGTTGTACATTAATTTATTCCCGTGTATTTGTCAAACTTATATGATCGCTAAGGCTGTCTGTCCATTAACGCGGAGAAAGACTGCGGAGCGGAGATACGGAGACATATTAACCAATTGAAAATAACATTGAGATTTTTATGCAATCCTATTGGTTAAAATTTCTCCGGGTCTCCGCTCCGCAGCCTTGCTCCGCGTCAATGGACAGCCTTAAGGCGGAGATTCCTTCAAAACGGTCGAAAAGTTGGTTTTTTAAAGCAGTGTATCTCTTAAACGGTAAATAATTTTCCATTAAACTCCACTTCGACCGGTCCTGTGCTTCCCACATCCAACGGGTTCCTGCGGCCTTCACAAGGTCATCGGTCCACCTTGTGGGAGGCCTTCGCGCTACGTCTTCCGGTACGCGGTCGCCACTCTAGAACCTTCCGGCCCCTCGGCCATCTGTTCTGCGAGCAATGTGCCCTGCCCACTGCCACTTAAGTTTGGCAATTCTTCGGGCTATGTCGGTTACCTTGGTTCTCCTGCGGATCTCCTCATTTTTGATTCGATCACGCAGGGAAACTCCAAGCATAGCCCTCTCCATTGCCCTTTGGGTGACTTTTAGCCTTCTTATAAGGTCCATTGTGAGCGACCACGTTTCAATGCCCATTAGTCATCACTGGCAACACACACTGGTCAAAGACATTCGTCTTGAGACACTGCGGTATGTGGGACGAGAAGATATTGCGTAGCTTCCCGAACGCTGCCCAGCCGAGTCGGATTCGTCGGACGTCGATTGACCTCTTTCTCGAAGTTAGACCTACCTAACTGGACAGTTTGTCCTAGGTAAACGTACTCGTCCACGACTTCGAGTGTAGCGTCTTATTTTAATACAGTGATGGAACTCAAATCATAATTAAACATACATTAATGTATCAAAAAAATCTTCAATCATACACCTCTTGATTGTCTTTAAAAGCAGTTTATACCTTCATAAACAATTTTAATTATAATTAAAAATATGCCATTAAATTTCTAATGCCAAACTGCATTAAGTGATGGATTATTTATTATTAAATAGTTTTTGTAAATAAATAATTGCTTCATATTTTGCAATAAATTACCAGCGTTGTGTCATCGCGCTTCTTTTTCTTTTCTATGCAGTCCGACATCAGTGACCGCGCTTTAGGTCATGTAAGCCCCTTAAAGTCTGAAACTTATATTCTATCTTGTTTCATCACCCAATCATCACGATGCTTCTGTTTCAGCTTTAAAACCGATTCATACCAGTCGGGTGCAATCGGCTGCAGTCGGCGTTCCGCCTCCGCGACGGGAGGACCACGCTACTTTGGCAGCCGATGCACGTTAAAACGATCGTAAAAATGAATAACTTTTAACATACGAAACTATCTCATGTTGGCCTGCTTTAGGGGATGAAGTTAAACGAGTTTACATACACGGTTTTGTTATTATATTGGCGTTAACTTAAACTAGCTTTGATGGTAAGCTATGTTTAACGTAAACCACTCGATGGACGGGGTCCAATTATTAAATGTTGCAGTTGCAGGCCGGTGCAATTTACTGGCCACCCATGACTATCCCAGCTGAAGTTTCAAGTATACAGTAACTACTTTAGTTAATTGCAATAGTTAACCCGTTTGAGACTTAAGCTTTGCGTAAGGGTTATCAGTATTGCGTCTGGGTTGGGTATAGTTTATCTAAACAAACAACTGAAATTTAGCAGGAATTCGGTGTGGCGAGCGCATTATATTATTTTTTTGAAGTGAAAACTACTTTATTATAGGCGCGTTGGGCATTTTTTTAAGATGGGAAAATCCATTGAACTCGCGACACTGTTACCGTAACCGACACCGCGCGTGTTTTGTTTATAAGATAATTAATTAAATACACACGTAATTGTTTAAGTTTTCACTTGTGTCGGCACTCCCGGAGTGCCATTGTTTTTTTTAGGGTTCCGTACCCGAAGGGTAAAAACGGGACCCTATTACTAAGACTTCGCTGTCTGTCCGTCTGTCCGTCTGTCCGTCTGTCCGTCTGTCCGTCTGTTCGTCTGTCCGTCTGTCTGTCTGTCTGTCACCAGGCTGTATCTCAAGAACCGCGATAGCTAGACAGTTGAAATTTTCACACATGATGTATTTCTGTTGCCGCTATAACAGCAAATACTAAAAACATAATAAAATAAATATTTAAGGGGGGCTCCCATACAACAAACGCGATTTTTTTGCCCTTTTTTGCTCGATATCAAAAATGGCAACAGGTAGGCACTTGAAATATTCACAAAATACTCAGTTGTATTTTAACTTTAATAATAAATAATAAAATACAAACACTTGGCCAGTTTTTTTAAAGACAGAACGATGCCCTCGTACTAACGAGTCTAAGTCTTAGCCTGGGTTGCATCATCTTACTTTAACTTTAACAAACGTCAAAAGTCTGTCAAACTGCATACAAAAATCACCGGTTATGGTTAAAGTTACAGTTAAAGTCAGATGATGCAACTCAGCCTAAGGCTGAGTTGCATCATCTCACTGTATCTGTATCTGAATGTACTAACATTTGACGTAATCCCCTAAGTCCGTTAGTCTACGGCCCACACGTGCCGCGGAATTATCCTAATTTTTACACGACTACGGAGGATTATGATTTTAACCGGTATGTATATATTATGTTATTCTCTTCCCTCATAACTTCAAAAGTACTTACAATAATTTGACAAAAGAGGTAGCGTTAGAAGCGTCATGACCGTCCGCTGGTTATAGGCTATGTGACGTCACAAGAACTACTACTACTACCATAGCCTATAAGTAGGTATGTTAGTACAGCGGCATGTGACCACGGGAAGGTACTTTCTTGTTTCATCCCTTTCAGTGGTGGGGTTTTAGTTTTAAACTTATTTTTATCACTGGAACCACACTAAAACTATTTGTGTTTATATTTTCCTTTATATGTTTAAATTATGCTCTAAATTAAAACGAGGGAAGTTTTTAGCAAAACAATTCTATGAAAAGGCGTTGACGGATCGCTAATTGTTTTTTAAAAACCTCTCATTATAAAATGAATGCTGAAGAACTAGAGAATGTCACTGACATTCTTTGCTTCATATTTTACGTCATTATCGCGAGGTGAGAGACGTTTGAATTAAAAATTCTTATGAAATCTTGTAGATGCCACAAAACTTGAAGAGTTGTTTTTGCTTCCATGTACTTTTATAATTAAAAACAATAATTTTATGTAACATACATACTTACATAGTAAACAAATACAAACTATTTACACTAGATACTAAATTAAATGACTAACTAACTAAGTATACAAATAAATACAGAAACAAAGGACTCTTAGGCGTCGTTCAATAAGAAAAGTGCTATTGGACACATTCTTACTAAAGACAATTTTTAATAGTTTAGGTTATAATTAAATTACTTATTAGTCTATCTAAAAGGCTAGATTGTAATTAGATTAGGGCCCTATTGTTGAACCCTAGGACAAGAGAAAAAAAAGAGGCGTCGAAGTACTCATCCGCATCGCTGTCACCCCGAAACATGCCCAGTAGACTGGCAGCATTGCCACGTTGAATGGCAATGCTAATTCTTTGGTCAAAGAACAACCCATGTACTTATGTGGCTTTTACTATTTATACATGATACAAGTCCAATGGCTGTCTAACCGACACAGAATGCACACGAGAAGTTACAATCATAATTATTATTTGAAAGATGTGCTCATGCGTGCTAATCAATGTTAGTTCATTCTTTACAGAGAGGATAAACTATGTACCAAAAAAGTGGCCAAGACGTGCGAGTCGGACTCGCACATGAAGGGTTCCGTACCACAAGGCAAAAAACACGTTTCTCGTACGCAGACCCCATTTATTTTTGGTGATATAGCGGCAATAGAAATACACATTCTGTGAAAGTTTCAACTATCGAGTAGGTATTTGTCTATCTATTACGTTTCGTGAGATACAGCCTGCTTACAGACAAACGAATGGGCAGACAGACGGATGTACGGAACGACAGGCGGACAGACAGTGGAGGGTTAGTAATAGGGTCCCGTTGGTACCCTTTCAGTACGGAACCCTAAAAAGAAAATTTGTAGCTGTATATAAACATTTGTCGTTGTGTTATATGTATAGGTTCAATATTTGTTAGAAAGAGTGGAAGCCAATTAAGTACGAAATGTCTGTCAGTTTCAAGACGTTTGGTTTCGATTTAACTTATTTACGAAAAAAAGGAATCAATATTTTTGTTGACGCTCCGTAAAGTTTTCTTTTAACAATAACCCATTGGAAAGGTCGGGAGGTGCCTTTTGTACTCGAGCCGCAACTTTGGGTGCCTGTCACCCCCGGGACAAATAGCCATCTATTTTATGTTATAGGTAGGTACGTAGCTATTTGGTTTTACTCTTTTTTTTACTCCCGACGCAAAAATGACAGGGTGTTATAAGTTTGACGTGTCTGTGTCACGCGGGGTGGGAGGCAGTCACCTCCTTCTGCGAAGCAGTCATGCTAGCGAAGGAGGTGGCGGGACGGCTCAGGGAGAGAGCCTCCCGTCCCAGCCGCCGCGGGAGACGCTCCGGGCGTCGGGAGCCGCGTGATGACTCCCGGCCACCGTAGGCGCGGGCCTGCGGGCGGAGAGTAATGGGTAGCTCACCGTCCGATCAGGCCCAGGCCCGTGCCGGACGGCGCGTACGTGTTCCACGCGCGCCCCAAAGAGATGTCAGCATCGAGGAGGGGCCCCTTAGGGCCGAAGCCTGCCGGGTCAGCGGGATTGTCCGAAAGGGTTACCGCTGGCCCGGAACATAAAGGGCTAAGGAAGGAACACGGGTGGGTTTTAGTCAGTAAGAGTCTGACACTCCCTTCCGCTCCACCCAGAGCGGGAGGAGTCATTTGATGATTACACATCCGCAAAAAAAAAAAAAAGTCACGCGGGGTGATTACGTAACAAACTAACAGTAGCAATGGCTTTAATTTATCAACATACATGTCGATAGTTGTGTTCGATAGTTCAACGACATTCATTGTGCTATTTACGTTATAGAGCTGATTTTTTTTTTCGAACAAATGAAGGAATAGATATTATCCCTAAAAATTATTTCGATTGTGATTCGTAATTAGGATGCTGGTATCCATAATCTCTATGTAATGATACAATCAAGGTGGTATAACGTTGTAACGTGTAACGGTGTAACGGTTAACGTTACACGTTGATTTACATCGTCATACACATGACATACATATCATCATCGACATCATCACGATGATGATGTTACAGTTCAGTTGAAGCAGTATATTAGTATACAAGGTGTAGCGTTAAATGCGCAAAACCTCTTAAGTACATCATCAATACATCATTCATCATCATTCATTCATTGTACTCATCAATATGAACAACTTTTATTGTAAGCGAAAAAAATCAGCTGCTTAGTACATTTTGACGAGTTATGCGAGCGTAAATGTAAGGAACTGATTTTTTTTCGCGATTTCAGCTTGGGTTCCATAGTAAACCCCTAGAGAGGTTTACAAATATACAGCTTCAACTGAACTGTATCATCATAATCATCATGATGATGATATGTAGGAGAAGCAGTCTATTTCATTCAAAGTATAAGCAGTAGGTACAATATAAACATAACACTTTAAAAAAAGAGTAAAATTTGGATCAGCTTTAGAAAGGCAGAAATTTATGGGATAATTATGGGGCACTTACCTAGCATAATGCTAAGTTTAACTTACATTTAAAGTCTTTACCCAAATAACGATACGTCTACCTTACAACCGTCGGTAACACTCAGGGATCAAGGCGTAACATATCATTTCTCCTAAGCACAGGTTATTTTATAACCTATCTAGGAGAACATTAGGCACCCACTACTTAACTAGTTTAAGAAACTTTATACTTAGTGTAAAGACACTACACATGCTTTATGCTTTTTTATGCTGTATGCTTATGCTTTTGCTTTATACTAGCTTCCGCCCGTGGCTTCGCCCGCAAGGTATGTCAATAAAAACTATCCTATGTCCTTCCCCGGGATGCAATCTATCTCTCTGCCAAATTTTAGCGAAATCCGTTCAGTGGTTTAGGCGTGAAGAGGTAACATATAGACAGACAGAGTTACATTCGAATTTATAATATTAGTATGGATAAATACTAGTGAACAATATTATTATTATCTAGGCACAACGAATGCACGTCACATCTTCCGAATCCTCGCATTTGGCTGGCCGGATGCCAGAGTCTACTTGCATTGCTTAACGAAACTGGGTTGACTGCTTGTTAGCTAACCCACGTAACGTTTTTCCATCTTTCCTAATAGTTATTATGACCATTCCGACTTCTAGAATGTAATAGAGGTGCATAAAGATTACGTAGGCAGTTAGCCACCTACTTACCTACAAACAGTCATTTCAATTTGATTTATTTTTATAGATTTGCAAAAAGAAATGGCTTATGACCAGTGATCGGAATAGGTAGAGCTATTTAGGTTCATTGACCGCAAACATTGATGTTAATATGGATGTTAATAGTATCAGTCGGAATTCCACTCGATTCCGGCTGTTACTACGGGATTTTTACGGGATTTTATTGTCGCTAGAGTGACGCATCTGTTTTTGTCTTTTTCTGCGCCACAAGAATTCAATTCTTTACCAACAGTAACTTCGAAACTAAACTTAACTTCGTAACTAAAAGAGAATAATATCCATATTATTCTAACCTATGGCAAGTAGATAAAACAGCTCTACCTATTCCGACATATGCTTATGACTGACAAATAGAATAAAGATAACCAACAACAAACGTTCTCATGGAAACTGCTTCCTAACCATACTTAATTGACTTTTCTTTAAAAAGGGATTTACACATAAAAGTCTCCTTTTTCTCAACTCAGAACTTCTACAGTTTTCGTAGCGTTTCCAGTGAAGTCACTGGAAACGCTACGAAAACTGTAGAAGTTCTGAGTTGAGAAAAAGGAGACTTCGTAGCGGAGTTTTCGTAGCGTTTCCAGTGAAGTCACAGTCGAAAACTGTAGAAGTTCTGAGTTGAGAAAAAGGAGACTTTTATGTGTAAATCCCTTTTTAAAGAAAAGTCAAAGTTAAAAGGCACGGTACCTACTTAGGTACCGTGCCTTTTAACTTTGACTGGTGGTTAAAAGGGCAACTATGGAATCGAACTACTATAGAAAAAGAAATAGCTGAAGCTATTGTTTTACTTCGTCGGAGTATTATTTCCTTTTCTATGGTAGGTAATAAAATCAATCTGCCTAGCCACTTCCCAACTATGTTGGCTTCGGCTTCCAGTCTAATCGGACGCAGCTGAATACCAGTAATTTACATGGGGCGACTGCCTATCTAACCTCCACAACCCAACTGCTGGGTAACATATTACCCAGTAACTAGTGACCCCTTGCAACCCCTTGGCTACCCCTTGGTACCCGTTGGATTGGTTCTCATCTTTTGGGCTTCTAACTACCCGTAACGACAAAGATCTATCCGTGCATACTGAAAATCTGAGAAACAAAGTGCAGCTTCGCACAAGATCGGAGTCTTGCAACAAACAGGAAACAACATGAGCTGTCTGTCACATTCAACGTAATATTGAATTTTCAAAGGATTTGAATATTCGCGATGTTATGTTGAATATTCTTGTCAAAGAACAGCAGTGCTTTGAAAGTCTCGGATTTATACTACGTAGATCCACTACAACTACAATTGATGAAATAACTTTCAACTGCCACTGGAAAAGCCATGTGGAAATCGGCTTACCTACGAGATCCAGAGCCGGAGCCACTTTCGCACCCGAAAGTGCGCAGTGGCTGCAGCCGTTAAAACCACAAAGGACTTATTAAATGCTGCCATTCAATACCCACCTTTCAGTAAAGGCAAGTTCGGGCAAGGATTATTTAGTCAGTGAGTGGCGATGCGTTGGAGGACCTTGGGCGATTACTTCAACTTAATAATGATAGAAGACCTTTTGTTTTTGCCTTTTAATAATTGCAAACTCTCATCACGATCAAAGGTTTCAAATATTTTACTTGGGTAAATAAAATATTTGTTTATAATTAGTTTGGAATAGTGTTATATATTGCTAGTTGCACATAAATGTTTTTATGCATTTCGAATTAGAAAAAAATAGATAAAAATAAACCTACGTAGAAACATTGCATCGTCGTTTCAGCCGATAGACGTCCACTGCTGGACATAGGCCTCCCCCAATTTTGGGGGGGGTTTGCCATAATCGCCACGCTTGGCAGGCGGGTTGGCGATCGCAGTATGGTATGATGCTGGAATAAATAGAGAACGCTGCTGCCCATTCTCCGGTAAGATCCTTAGTCGCCTTTTACGACACCCACGGGAAGTAAGGGGTGGTGCAATTCTTTAAGTCCGGCACCACACAGACTGTGTGAAACATTGCATAGTATTTAAAAACTTATAACATTTATTTTTCGCACAAATAAACCAGTTCGGGAGGGACATCAATTATTTAAACTATGTTAGACGAGAAAAGACAAGATAGATAATAACTTTTTCATTTTCTGAAACCATAAAAGAGGGGTGGAAATAAGGCGGATAGGATAAATAAAGTCTACGTCAACGCTATCAGGATATATGGCGACACTGTGAAAACAACTGACTGACACAAACAGGCTTTATACGCCATTTTATTTGGCACTGAATTGTATTCTGCATATTTGTCAAAATGAATGTCTGTGTATCATAGATATCCGAATCGGTACACTGCGTGCCATACGCAGATAGCCAGCCGTGTGAACTGCCACCCGTTTTTTGAAAATTTGATCTAGAATATATAGTCTGACGATTTGCGTGTCATTGGGTTAATGCTTTATAAATAAATAAAGTTTTATAGCCAACACAGTACAGGAGGAATATTTGAGTATTCAAATGTGAACCAACCGTTTATCACCAGGTTTTCATAATATTATGTTTCTTTTTGAGTCACTTTAAACGAATGAAATTAGCTGTTGTAATCTAGCGAAATGTTAACAGTGAACTAGACGGTTTAAACACAAATTGTGTTAATGATCTAGATAACAAACCATATTGAATATAACATTACTAAATTAAAATATACTATAATAAGATAATGAATATATTCGACAGATTTCCTCTAAGTAGAAAGCCGCTGATCCCGTACTAGAATTGATTAATTAATCAAACACATTCCCGTATCCACATTCTAATGAACCAGCTAACATTAAGTCTCTGAATACATTTAATCCCTTAAGGGTGGAGGACATTTGGCCGGTAGGTACAATTGTGAGATAAAATTGTCGACACCCCTCTGAAAGTTGCCGTTTATATGTTAATTCCGAACGTTTTATTGTTTTCCCGGTACCAACGTGGAAATAAAATGAGAAGCGTGCACGTATTCTGATTTTCGCTAAGAGAGAATTCAATGGTCATGGATTTTTGCCCAGACTTGTAGGTACGTTGATAAAGAGTCGTCGTCGTCGTTTCAGCCGATAGACGTCCACTGCTGGACATAGGCCTCCCCCAATTTTGGGGGGTTTGCCATAATCGCCACGCTTGGCAGGCGGGTTGGCGATCGCAGTATGGTATGGTGGTGGAATAAATAGAGAACGCTGCTGCCCATTCTCCGGTAAGACCCTTAGTCGCCTTTTACGACACCCACGGGAAGTAAGGGGTGGTGCAATTCTTTAAGTCCGGCACCACACAGACAAAGAAAAAAAAAAAAAAAAAAAAGATAAAGAGTATTGCTATCAATTTTGAAGATAATTTTATAATGCAGCAACTTAGGGCCGCATTTAGTCTGGGGTCTACTCCATTAACCTCGAAATCTGTAGGTTCTGCCGAAGTTTCCAGCCCCGTATCACTAAAGGACATAATATGGTTTGTTCGGGGCCCGAACTAAGAATGAATGATAACACGATTTGTCAGTCTGTTCTGCTCCCAATATTTATCTGCCTGTCCGAAAAATTTTTGACTCTTGTTTTGATTAACCATTTTTGGACGGGCCCGTTTCTTCGTTGATGGACTTAGAGAGCGGACCCCCTGAAACGATGCTCAAAGAACATGGAATGGCGCTTCAGGCAGATATCGTACTCCACAAACCTCTACTCCAATCTATAGTAAGTTTAAAAACAAGTTTCGTGCTTGACCATCTTAATAGAATATGTATGAGCCACATAAAAGAGGATGTTCTCAACAAATCTAGTTTTAAATCAAGGCACACTTGAGCATCGATATTTCAAATTGAAATTCTAAAGGGCTACTTGAATATTGGACTCGTGTCCTCGCGTAGGGTCGTAAACCTTTCAAATGGAGGACTTTCACTTCACATTTGTGGTGGTTCCTACGTGTACGAGTAAAATAATGACCTACCGTTTTTATTTCTCTTTTCATATAAGTATTTTTGGCCTAAAAATACATCATGCTTGGGCCACAGTGTAGGACCTAAAAATCTTGAACCCTATTAGGCCTAAGAGCAACATAAAATGAACGAAGGTATTTGTTAACACAAATTATGAATATTATTATGGGTTTGGAACTTTGGACGATACCTACATATTTTAAAATATCTATAATATAAAATTCATAGTCATTCATAACTTTTCTATGATTATTACTCTATGGAAGGATGTCAAAAACATTTTAAATAAAAAGTACTCTCTCTTCTCTACTAAGCTACAGAATAGGTATGCCACAACAGGGGCCTAAGGGTCGCCTCCACGAGCGAGAGAATCGGGGCGATATTATCGTCGCGCCATGTATTTCTATACACTCTCTTAGGCTAAGTTCAGATGAACGCGCGACGACGCGCGCTGCCGCGCGATTCACCTGTTCAGATGGCGGCGGCTTGCGAGCGACAGTCTAGCGTGAACATTCAGTGAGATGGACGTGGAGGAGGCAATTTGAATTAATTTCCGCGCGGGTCAACTGAACAGGTCGATACAGGAGTGTAGATCTTAAACCGCGCGTCACCGCGCGGTGGCGCGCGGATCAACATCTTGCGCGCGGTGCATGGCGGTGCGCGCGGGCACGCGCGGTGACGCGTGGTCATGTACACAACAACATTGATTCGTTACAATCTTAACCCGCGCGCCGAGCCAACCGCGAGTCGTCGCGCGTTCGTCTGAACTTAGCCTTAGAACGTGTCTCCACACGGCGATCGCCGCGATTCTCTCGCTCGTGGAGGCGGCCCCTAAGTATATTAATTTACGAACTTATGAATGGGCTCTCCATGGTGAGACTGTCAAAAACTCAGTATGGCAAGATCACTGCAACATTTCCAAATTAATAAACTTACCCAAAGACTACAATATAACCCCTGTCGCCCCATACCTATTCTGTAGCTAAACAGTAGGAAGCCAATCCAGTTAGCGGCACAAGGAAATAAGAATTTATCTTTGAAAAGTTTTTTCTTACAAGTCCTTTCATAGAAATACCATGGAAAAGTTTAAATTGGTTGTTAAGGTCATGTTATCGTGGTAGGTTGAACTTGAACGTTAAATTACCGTTTCTAGGACGTTACCTACTTTCCGTCCGTCAACTTAGTTAGTTAAATACACCAGCTGAGTGCAGTGTCAACACTTCCATACAAACCTAGTGTATCTCCCAATACTCGCAACACAAATGATGTATAGAAACTTGACGGCTTTGAAGGCGTTTCGAGAAAGAAACTCCAACGCATTTTCGGCGCCACTAATTGTAAAAGTGATACTTTTTCTGGACGCTGTCAGCACTGCGGTTCCGTGCTCTGTGGGGTAGACCAACGACCTCGGAAGGCCGTGGAGTCACGGTCTACCGAGGTCGTGGCTACGCTTGAGGAAGGCCTGGCCGTAGATGAGTAGAAGACTTTCGGCTGAGCTGATACTGACCACTAACGTACAGAGAATAGAATTAAGGTCAGAAAAACCCGTAGATAGGGTAAGGTATAGATTTGCTGTTAGTGTACACTTTGTGGGATAGCGATAGTCTTTGACCCCATTTGTTTTGTACTACCTAATTTAGTCGTGTGAGACCATTTTTGTTGGGCTGGCTCCAGTTGTTGACTGTAGTCCGTGCGGAACTAGTTGGCCGCGCCTTAGGTATTGAGCGGTGGGACGGCCCCTCCGTCGGGGGCATTTCATTTCATTTCATTTCATTTAATCATTAACAATTAACAAATTGTGTCTGAATGTTTACAAAAATAATATTTGAAGCTAAAAACATTATTCAATTAAAAACCAATCATAATTATAAAACATGCATAAAAAAATAAAAAAACTGAAAATATATCACAATCAATAGGAAAAATAAAAAAATATGCAACAATGTCAACACAATAAAATTAAACAAAATACCAGGCTAGTTTCATTTCATTTTGCAACAAAAACAAAACAAAAAAAATCGCATTTAAATAAATAACTATCGATAAAATCTTTTGCATAGATACCTATATATTATAATTATTGCAATAATTTGAAAACATGTCATAACAGAATAAATTAATTCCATTTAAATAAAACATTATCAATAATATAATAGAAATAATTTAGTAATCAACATTAACTTAGGGTCATAAATTCATCAATAGAATAGAAACATTTTTCCAATAAAAATTCCTTAAGTCTTTTTTTGGCGCAGGGTCGCTAGAGGGCGCTTTGTAATTACTCAGAGCGTGCGTTGCGAAAATTGGCAACCCCGCCGCCCTCACTCCCGTCCCCACCTAAGGCGCGGCCAACTAGTTCCGCGCGGACTATAACAACTGGGGTCTATAGAAATTATATTTCTGTCTCGTTTACTCTTGCTACAGGATCTAATTGTCTCATTATATTATTTTATGACTTGTCTGTTGCTGTACTCTATAATTTCACGGAAATACCTGACTTATGAAAATGAACGAAAAGCCAACAAGGTCATTATCATGCGGTGGAAGAATGATTCGTTCGTACGCCTATTAAATTAAGGTCATGTATAACATCCTGACACGATCAGGAACCTCTAAGTATACACAATAACGCATAACCACATTATTGGAAATTCTTGTTAGAGTGAAAAGGTTCCCGGCCTATACCTCGGTTGGATAAGCGTACACAATTAATGGAGGCTTAAAATAATTATAACATGATCATCAGTAATGTGATCCTAAATGTTACATACTTTATTATATAGTCGTTCGCTCACCGGTGATGGGTGAGGGATCAGTACAAGTTGTAGCCTTTGATTTCAAATGAGAGTGAGGTACCTTTAAAAGCGGATCTAGAGAAACTCACATTTTCATCATCTGCCTAACCTTTTCCCAACTACGTTGGGGTTGGCTACCAGTTTACCTGGATTCCCGTGTTTTGTTAGACTAATTTTGAAACAAAAAAAAATCTTAAAACAAAAAGCCACAGACAAACAGTATCATTACATCATCAGACAGTATTATTGTGGTGACAGTATCATTTGAAATACTTATCTGAAAAGTTCAATTATTCACCCTCATCAAAGTTAGTTGAGTAAATAATTCTTCTTTATTCGTTTTATTCAGGACTCGTTGACCACTAACGAACCGATCTCGCCTTAAATAGCCGTCACATTCATGAAATCCGATTTTCAGTTTCCCGTGAATTTCCCTCCTGACTCGATCTGTCTGAAATAGGTGTGCGAAATTTCGGGACCGGGCTGAAACCTGAATGAAATCGGCATTCGGGATTTCTAGGTAAGTCGTAATTATTCAAGGCTAAAGTTGGTGTTTACAAACAATACCTAATAATTAGGAACCAAGATGTCAATGACATACTACATTGCATTGCGCAGTCTAGCGTCTATTTCTTACTCTAAGGTAAGCTTTTTTCTTTCTATAAGTTGGAAACAAACCAATCTCAAGTTGTGTTATAACTTTTGGTGTACCTACCATGTGCATTGAAGAGATTATTATAAAGGACCACATTTTATGTATGTAGTTACTTCAAAATCTATCGACTATAAATTACCCTATATGTCCACATTTTTTGTATCCGAGTGCTCATGGTTTGTTCAACGAAATCTCCAAACGGCTCGTTGACACTTCCCTTGACCCAAGGGCGGGCTTTTACCTTGACTAGAGGCTAAGCATTGCCATACAACGTGGCAATGCCGCCAGTCTCTTGGGTACACTGCCAGCGATGCGGAGGAATTTTTGGACGCCATATTCAAGTTTGTTAATAATTAGTTTTAATTAGATTATTACAAATATGGTACTTCAACATCGACATTAACGGAAAGTTAGCATAGATACGCATGTATGCTAAGCTACAAAATGAGATTAGGGATTTCGTGAAACCATTAATTGCTTATCTAAGTAGAGCGATATCTAAATAATCTCCTCACTACTGAAGCTAGGCTGCTCGTGAAGAACCTTGTGTTGTTCTTTGTTCATTTTAAAACTAATCCGACTTTCTTATGGTGTTTTTTAATTGGAATGTAGCGTCATTAGCCTGTATTGTTCCCACTACCGGAACACAGGCCTCCTCTCTGTAAGAAGGAGTGGGCCGAAATCCACCACGCGGGCACAGTGCTGGTTGGTGGTTGTCACATGTCATGTCTTCGAATTTTTGGTTCTAGGACTTGCCGGTTTCATGACGATGTTTTCCTTAAACGCGAGTGAGTGCTGATGAAATAATTTACACAAAGTAAAGCGCCTGTCAGGGTTGGAACCTACGATCTAGAACTCGTAAATCGATATATTCCCCTAATAGATAAAACGAAAAGTTGTCATTCGATGGTTAAATGTTTCAAACCAATAAAAATTCGGCAGAAATTATATTATTAAATTACGGATCCGCCTCAGTCACCAAGGTGTCTTAAAATGTTATACCTGCAGAATTTTCACGCTCGAATGCTAGCAAATTTTCCGCCTCAGACCACGGAGAAAACGCCCCTCACAACCCTACCATGGGGTAATGGCACTTTTTACGGTTCTGCGCTGTAATCAGAAGGAAGAATGATTGTATATGTTATGGCAAAGTGTATATACACACAATGCGGATATTTTCTCGAGGTTCCTTTTCGCTTTTCTCCGTAAGACATCGATTCCTTTCTTCGACATTTTTGTGGCTGCATTAATGTCGGTATTTATCTCAAAGCGAAGGGTGAATAGGTTTCAATGCGCCTAGTTTTCTTTTGCCGGTCAACTTTCAAGGTGTGCACTTGAGCAGCGTGACAATTGCTGGAAAATTCTACACACTTTATTCACGTTCCGACTTTCCGGATTTTTATATTTGTTTCTACACCCCGCTAAAGGAAAGTTTGCAACAGGGACATATTTTTTTAAGTTTACCCGAGTTTGTAGAGGTGAGAGCTGCGCCGGTGGCTTTACGTTGAACAACATTGTTTTAACACTAGCAGCAAGCTTACCACGAAACTAAACGAAAAAGTTTTGAAGTTCCTCTCTATTTATCCAACATGAAAATATCTAAAATCGTAGATTTATATAGAAAATTGTGATAAATATTGTTATTCAAGGAGCACGGCTTTGTAATAACAATATATTTAGCTTTTTGGTTCTTAAAATAAGCGAAATAGGTAATCAATTTTCTTTTTGGGATAATATTTTTGCTTTACCTGCGCCTTTAAGAGGCACCGGGGTCATGTCTAAAATATCTTCAAGCATCTCTTTAAAGGAAAAAATTACCCGCGCACAAAGGCTTTAAGTTTGATGAACCTACTTTTTATGATTTTTAATAAAAATATAAAATGCTATGGTTCTTACTGTGGTAGTAGAGTAGGTAGAATTTTTTTTTAATACCGTAATTTAAATATCGTAGCATTATGCTGAGCCTTTTTGACCTCGCACAGGTCTTTTTTTTTTTGGTTGTTTTTAATGAAACTTTGTTAGATAAAAATGCTTTTTTTACAATTTGTGTTTCCTGTGTGTCCCAAATAAAATATTTTTCTTTATTTCTTTCTATTTTGAGCCATAGGTAGGTAATTTTATTTTAAGTGTCTTTGTTTAAAGCTAGGTTCAAATGCCATTTCGTTTTTATAACATTGCTATTATAACTACAGCTCCGTGCAGGTACAATAAACACGTCGTTACCTTATTTTTACAATCACCACCGTGGTTAATAGTCAGCGATTAAATATTTCACGTTCATTTTAACACGTGTGCTGCATATTAAAATCGCTCGAAAAGCCGAGATAAAATATACAAGATATGTGGTCACACCGTAAAAAATAATTAATGCCGGCGCCAAACTTAGCAATTTACGGAGTGGCTCGTAAAGCCTGAAGTTTTACCCGTCAAGCCACTGAGTGCCACACAACTTTGGACAATTCCAACGTTACGTTGACGCGTCAAATGACGTCAGGGGAGTGACGCCGGCCTAATGGAATATCCTACATTAAATGAACATTTCTAGCTACAATACTTCCCCCACGCGCTCCATAGCCGACGTTTCCATCGATTGTGCTGGCTGATTATATTATGTTTCATAGACGATAGCTTTATACCATGACCTTTTCCTTCATGTCGTTTATTATCAAGCAAAAAGTAACGTCATATTGAAACTAAGTTAAACTGCCAATGCCAAGCGCAACGGATGACGCAACACTAATGGGACTTTAAACGGTTACCTCAGTAATATTTTATATATAGTGCCTATGGTTTGTTATAATAACGCCTCCGTTTAGTTTACATAGTTTTCAACTTTGAAGCGAAGCTCAGCCATCACCGGTTCTCACCCTTAGGGAAATATGTAGGACGTTGTGGTTGTGGTTTTGGCCAATTTACGCTTTTGTTTTCTGTAGGTAACTAACAAGTTTCGTTTCGACTTGGCTTTAAGTACCGACATCCACTACTGGTTTAGTTGCGTCCTTTTCAGAGTGAGTAATGCTTACGGTAGATTCAACCCAGTCAAGAAAAACTTGAAGACAATTCAACGGATCAAAAGGTAACAAGTTTTCGAAGCTTAAAGGACGTATAAAAAAAAAGCCTGAATGAATAATGAACTTCCTTGATAATAACTCGAATGGTAAGGGGAATCGTGACGAAATTGAGGCTTCGCTACGTAATCTTCTTATCGAGTAAAATTCAGGGGGAGCGGATCGCAGGTTGACATGCCCCTATATCACTCGTCAGCAGAATCACACAACGTAAAGCGTGACGTCATATCGGCTCAAAACTATCGTCTATCCTTCTAGTAAGTATATGTATATGCAAACTAGTACTTTACTAATTCGCGTATAAATTTATTCGTTTATATATTATAAATATTCAAAATTCGATAGTAGTATACATTGCATATATTAATTTTTATTAATAAATTAATGAACAATTTCTCACATATTACATACTATAAATTATCTAAAAAAATATTCGCGTTAATTAACCGAATAGTTCTTGCGATATTATGTAATCAACTTGTGAAATTGAAAAACATATGGCAAAGTAATTTACATTTCTCAATTTACCATTGATTTGGTGAGCGAATTCGAATAATGTAGGTACCTATATCTATAATTATTAGATACCTCATCATCTGCCTAGCCTTATTCCAACTATATTGGGGTCGGCTTCCAGTCTAACCGGATGCAGCTGAATACCAGTATTTTACATGGAGCGACTGCCTATCTGACCTCCACATCCCAGTTACTGGGTAATACGAAACCCCTTGGTAAGACTGGTTGTCAGACTTTCGGGCTAAAAATTATTAGATACCTACCTATGATCCGATAAGGTATATAAACTTGTCTGATTTTACCCATCAACTTTTTTTTTATTGAAAACCTGACGTCATACCTTTTCAGTAGATATTCAGCGGTGTCAGTTTATTATTACATTGTTTTGCCATTAAATGGATAAGGAAAAAAGTTTAAATGTGTTGGCGTTTTCAACCCCATCGCGGGGGTCGACTGCGGGATAGGAACTTTCCTTTGTAAACTCGCCTAAATAAAAATGCTTTTTATAATGCCTACATAGTTCCCTCTTTTGTGAAACAGTCTGATTGTTAGCTCTGAATAATTGTAAACAACCAAGTTTTGTAACTTTGTTGACATTTAAATTAGAGTGTACCTACAACGTGTACCTACATTATTTGTTTTGGTCGAGCTAAATGGCAGTTTCCTACAATGAATATGAGGGTTAATTTTTACAAGGTCTTCATTGAAGTTGTTCTTTTAATAAAGGACACAAGAATAACAACGAGGACAAATAATAGTTAAGTGAGTTGAATCGGAGCAGAAAGCGTTTGAGAGTAGTATCGACGAGTGTAAAGTCACGTTCAAAAGCGGACGCGGCACAGCGCGGGACCAGACGGGGGACCTCGACGATTTGCTGTAACAATGTACCATTCACGTATCGAGTAATTGGATAAACTCCGGATCGTCTCGCAGTTTCTTAATGATTGAACATCTATTCTTATAATTGTTATCTAGGTATATCTATTGTATATCATAAACTAAAGTCGTTTTTGTTTCTGGCTGTGTGACCGCGTTGTTCTCCTGAACTACTCATTAGATTTTGATGCGGTTTTCACCATTATTTAGATATTTTATCCGAAAGGTGCGAGCAGTGATATGGCAAAGCCAATTCTCGCGCATCTCGCATTCGTTATTGTAGTTCGATTCGAACTTTTCCCTCGTGTATGTACACGAGGGAAAAGTTCGAATCGAACTCGAGCGGGACGATTGTTGAGGGTCGATGTCCACCCTCAACAATCGTCCCGCAAGGCCGCAATACTGTTGAGGGTGTGATGGAACATGAAAATATTGACAAGTTTAACTTATCAATAAGTACATGACGTCATGTCGACCGGCGTACCAAGCAGCGTCAAACAGTTGTTATGTCAATCCACAGAGTACCTACTTTTTAATAGACTGTGTCAAGTCTATCAAAAAGTACTCTGTGTCAATCACATTATATTGTAGTTAACTTCTCTTCTTAGTCTGTGGTCTTTGGTGTAAATCATGCTTGTGTCAATTGTGCAAGAAAATATTATTTTTTAACAAAATGTTTTAGGAGTTCATAAACATCTTAGGAGACGCTGCGATCACCACAACAAGGAAAAACACACGAGGTAATTGGACGATGGAAACATGTAATTTTCCCCATAGACCAATTGATCATATTTCAATTGGTCCATGGAGAACCGACGAAAGGAAACGATGGATGAGACACATGAGATACAGAAGCGGAAAGCTTCTAAAACCAGTCAAATGGACAAGGACAACTTTATTCTGGAAGATAAGATAGGTCAATGATTTCAAGTAATATATAAGTCAATGAGGTAGGTCGATCGCTTCACACCAAACGCGGTAATACCTACTCCTGAAAGCGAGGATTTTTGAGCTGCAGTCACCATCCTTCTGCATATTTCCCAGTTGGACTCTTGGGGGCCGTCTCCACTAGCGAGAGAATCGCAACGATAGTCTCGCCTTGCTATCAAATTTTCGACGCGATGATATCGCCGTGTGGAGACACGTTCTAAGAGAGTGTATAGAAATACGTGGCACGACGACAATATCGCCGCGATTTTCTCGCTCGTGGAGACCCCGAGACGTGGTGGCCGCACAGACATTGAGGGAGGAGCCAAGGCGAAATTAGTACCGAGGAAGGACGTTGCTGAAGCTGTCGCGGATGAAGTCTGTCCCTAGCCTAGAATTTTGCCCGGCGGGAGTTGGGTGTAGATGTTACAGGGAAGCATAACAAACTCGAGTCCCGTACGGTATTTAGAATTACCCTTGAACGATATAATTGTCAACAGAAAGCATGGTTCGCCGTTGAACGGTAATACGAAAAAACTATTAGTCGATACCATTATTTAGCGACAGCACGTTTCGCCGAATAACGCTACAAAGAATGATCGAAGTATGGTGTGATATTAATTATGTTTTTGTGGTTTATACTTAATTCATGTATGCTGGTCTGTGGTGTATTTATGTAAAGGGTCTTCGTGTCAAAATGATGGAGATTTTCTAAAGAATTTCAAACAATACAAGATTTCAAATATGTTTAAATTTTTAGCGACTTCCAAAAAAAGGAGGTTATTTTCATTAGGCAATAGCCGCTTAAGAATCGCCAGATCATTACACCTCTTGCAAGTCTTCATGTATTTCGACAGACGTTGGTCCAGCACTTTCACCACAAACAAATTGAAATTCCTGTTGTGACTTTTGACTCCTACGCCTGACCCTCAGGGAGGAAATTTGTTTTCACAAGGATTAACAATCTTTTAAGACTTTGTAGACTTATTTAAACGTTAATGAGATGCTTAGAAATCATTTCTAAAGTTTGTTGACTTCTAAGGGCTTGTACACAAAACTGCGATGCGACATCGCATCGTAAAAATCTACGAGCTTGCGCGACGCATCGCAAGAACTTGCGAATTGATTCGCATCGCGCATTTGTTCGCAAGTGTGTTGCGTCACACTTGTTGACGCCATTTCATAACAAGAATTCTTCCCCTGTACGATCGTTTCTGAAGATATAGAGATAATAAACTTATAAAGCTCTTCGAATGAAGATAATATACCTACTCATTCTAAAATAATGAAAAAAAAAATATTTTTGGTCGGTATTTAAAGCTTCATATTTTCGACGAAAATAGTTCCCATCGGCGTTCATAATAGTAATAAATGGATGAACCCAAAATCTTCTTTGTTTCTTTTTCCTATATCTTCTTAGGGCTTGTACACAAAACTGCGAATCGGCGCGATGCGAATTCGCAAAGTAGGAAACTTGTACTACTGCGATGCCATTTCGTGCCGCAAGGCATCTCCCTTCCACGATTCGGGTGATCATCCCTTCGACTACAACCGTACTGAACGTATTTTGTAAATTAAGTTGTAAACTAAGCTGGCCAAAATTCGTAGTCGAGCTAGACTACGAATTTTGGTTCGGCCGGCTGGAGTTGTGTAACATGATGTAACAGAGAGTAGAGATGGGTCGTCGACGCATTTTGCGTTAACGAAACTAGACCGTCCATTTTTGTTCATCGACTAGTCCATCAACTAGTTGAATTCGTCGACTAGTTTATGCGTCGACTTGGTTATGCAGACGATTTAAATAAACTTTGCAACGAAGTCTACTACTACTAGTCGCATTCGCATTCAGCTTAGTCGTTGACTGCCGTTGAGACGTCTACGGATTCGACTAGTCCATGGATTGTTGGTGAACCGTCGATTCGTTTACAGTACGTCGACGGTCGAATTAACTAGTTCGTTCATTCAACGCTCATCACTAACAGAGAGGCATGACTAAAAGTAAACTCCCATGTGTGGTGTGGTAATATAATTTTCCCATCAAAAACATCGACACATGTTTGTGAGGCACTTTGACCACAAAGAAATTTGAATTCGTGTTGTGACAAGATTCCTAATGCGACCCTCAGGGTGAAAGTTGTTTCCGCAAGGATTTCTTAACAATCTTTTGGGCCTTTGTAAAGTAATGTAGCCGGGACACGTAGGTATAGCAGCGTCATTGGAACAGCATGTAGCAGGACTGTGGCAGGACGGTCCGGTTGGTGCAGTATCGCACTCTTTACGACAACCACACTTTCTCCTCTTCTTCTCCGTCTTGATAAACCTTTATGTTATTGTGGTAGTCCTCAGCTTACTTATAATATCATTAGCAGTCATTCTGTTTTATTTAATTACCTAGTTTATGTAGAGCAATGGAGCAATGTAAACAAATAATGACATTGACAAATCACCATCAGCTATGCATTCCGTTGTAGCTAATACTAAGGAGGACTTATTTTAATGTTAATCTATTTATATAAAACAAAGTCGGATTAGTTACACCATTTATAACTCAAGAACGGCTAGACCGATTTTTATGATCTTTGATTTGTTATATTTGTCTCCGCCCCGAATAGCGGAATAACTGAGTATTAAATCATGGGAAAATAACACGAAAAAAGAAATTTAGATAATTCGTTTTCTCATACATTTTGTAAGGAACCGCTTTTTTGATGATATCTCGAGAACGGAGATATCATCAAAAAATACACGTTTTTGACTTAAAAATATTTTATAAAGATGGCCAAAAGTACATTAACGATTGCGTCAAAAAATGGCATTGTTATGTGGAAGGGATTACTTAGTGCGACGCATAACGGCAGCGTTTTTGCCCCTAGACTCGTGATTTATGATCGACTTGTATCTAATGAGAATACATGATTCAGGATAATCTCACCATTTAATAAGCGACATAGGCGACATGCGGCAATGACGAATGCGTCATGAACGAGTGTAAACGCGAGAATTGCCTTTGGGTGGGCTTTCGTGGGTTGGACTGCTCTCAAAACAGTGAAGGAAAATATCGTGAGGAAACCGGCTTGTCCTAGAACCAAAAATTCGAAGACATGGACATCTACCAAAGTACCCACCCGCACTGGGCCCGCGTGGTGGATTACGCAGGGCTATGTCGCAAAATGACCACTTCTCAAAATGATTACTGGTAGCAAACCAAGCAATCTGCAAGCAAGCTGCAAGCAAACAAGCAAGCAAGCAAGCAAACTGGTGGGCAAGCTGGTGGTGGTGGTATTTCTCAGAATGTCCCTTTCCCAGAATGTCCCTTTCGCAGAATGTCCCTTTCGCAGAATGTCTCTTTCGCAGAATGTCCCTTTCGCAGAATGTCCCTTTCGCAAAACGTCCCTTTCGCAAAATGTCCCCTTCCTCATACAGGCATTAATCTTTCATCAGTAAAAAAAAACTGGCCAAGAGCCAGTAGGTGTACAACACAGAGGGGTACTATAGTAATGTTTAATCAGTTAAATGGGTAGGTGCATGCACATACAGTTGGTACATGATAGGCTGATTATGCTATCCGAATGGTGATGATACGATACATATAAACAATAAAGAAATCTACAAGTTTTGTCAAGTCGTTAAAATTGAGCGAAGCCGGGCGGGTTGCTAGTTTTCAATATTTTCGTTTCATGTGAATGCCGTGATAAAGCCCGTCGAACTGGAAGTAACAAACAATTGAGTAATAACTATAAGATTAGCAAGGTTAGGTAATTTGCGGGTGCCTCGGTTACTTCGGTTCATAACAGCTCTCTTGAATTTAATTAGCAGTTTATAACTACGGAGCATTTCGCTAATGATGCGACATATTCTTATGCGGCGGGATTTTATAGGCATTGTTAATAAATTCACTGTTCTCATTGTTGAAAAGCCTAATAAATAAATAAACGCGACAGCCAGAGCTGTGTGCTGAGTGGCTATGAAAATATTTGACATGCCACACGAACGAAAATGTAAGTTCATGCCCATTGCCGTTTCTGATTTCAGAAGTTTACCTATGCTCTGAAATCAGAAACGGCAATAGGCACAATTAAGCTCCTTTACTCAATTTTCATCGGAAATGCAAACGTTAAATTATTCAATTCGATGGAATTATGAATGCACATCGTGGACAGAGCGGGGCAAGCTCGGGGGCGTACGACGACTGAAAGCTAATTGCTCGAACTGGCCATGACTTGTGAATCGGTAAGTTTTAATGCCTTCCCTAGAAAATGCAATGCGCGTAGCGCGACCGTCGGCAACGAAAGCGTTGCCAATACTTCCATCAAAGGTTTCTGCGTTATTGCCTTATATATTCTTTACTCAGCGGCGGCCCTAGAATTTTTTTTAGGTGGTGCAAAATCTTAACGTGGCGCCCCCTCTGTGCACCATGTACCTATGATATATGCATAATTATGCAGTTGCTTGCTTGCTTGTGGACGATCGAGTTTATAATAAGTTACTATCATCAATGACTGGTGTCTGGTGGACTGTCCACCAGGCATCAGTCATTGATGATATAACTTACTATAAAGCCAATCGTCAAGGCGTTGAAATCAACCGAAATGCGACCATCAATGGTGCTCGCATTTCGGTTGATTTCGGCGCCTCTCCCATGACGGCCCCCGGTGCCGTCGTAGGGCCGCTACTGTCTTTACTTATTGCTAATAAATGTGTTGCATGGTAGTTTCTGTAGCTAAAATTGCTACTAAATAGGTACTGTAAAGGTTGTCTGCAAAAGTCGTCGTCCTATGTTGTGCAGGCTGGCAAGAAAATAAATATGGTTGAATTCGAACGTTCAAGTGAATCTATACTAATATTATAAAGAGGTAAAATTTGTTTGTTTGTTTGTATGTAGGGGGTGATCTCCGGAACTACCAGTCGGTTTGAAAAATTCTTATTGCATTTGATAGCCCAATTAGGAAGGCTATAGGCTATTTAATGTCACGCTAGGACCCTTACGAGTCGTGTAAAACGAAAAATGTCAGAAAGATCGCTAAGCGAAAACAAAGTAATATCTATAATAATAATAATAAACCATTTATTATCAGGTAACAAAGACCCATACCTAAGTATACATATAGTAGGCGCGTTGATGTAAAAACTTTTGCATGGAACAAACGTAATAATTATAATGTGTTGATACACAGTTTAGGGACTAATAAATGATTTAATAGTCCCTAACCCGTCCAACTATTATGACTACATGTTGGCATCGCGAAATTGTTTGATATTTCCCAGTTGAGCAATTTTAGATACCTAACCGTACAGTTAGCAGGAGATTAAAAGGATGCTATCAATGTAGGCAGGTATAGATGGCAACCGCCAGATGTTTAATTGCGATCACTAGTCGAGAGGTTAATGGAAGCCACTCCAATTGCGTAACACACTTAAGTGGTCCGTTCAGAGGATTTTGAAGAAAATTCATTACCTGGGGGCCTAAAAAGGCCACTTCGGAGAATCATAACAGGATAACATTATGAATTATACTATGGCGAAGACAGTCCGTGTTTTTCCTTTTTTCGCTGCACTAAGTACGTACAATCAAATAGAATGGGATTGGATTTGGATTGGATTGATTGAAATTATAGAACAGACAAAAAAAAAAAGATAAATGCTTCACCAATGGGATTTGACACGATTAACTTAACAGTTTGTTATCCTTTTATGATTCTGCAAAAGTGGCCTTTTCAGGCCCCCTGGTCCTTTGAAAAATTTGTCAGCTCGATAACGTAAATAATGGTTGATGACAATTGTAATATGTAGGTGCACTGGTATCGCACAGCATCTTTGTTTAAAACAAAAATATATAATTGAAGCAGAATCATATTTTAGAATTTTCATAAAATTCTTGAAAATATCCAATGCCTGAAAATATACAATTTCGCTTCATATTATTGTCAAAACAAAGTAAATAATGATAACTGTAAATAGTTACTCGTGTAGGTAGGCGTGGGTGGGCTTTTGTATCTACTATCCACCCACAAACATTTTGCAATAAATACAGTATTCATATAAATTGTTGAATGTTTAAAGAAGAATTATCTGTGAAACGTAAGGATGATTTCCACCAAACGCCTCGCATCGCATAGGTTCGGAATGAATTTTACAATCTTTAAACGATATTAATTTGAATGAATTGAATGAATTTTACAATCTTTAAAATCTTTTAACGATGCTATCTCGGGAGTCTTCCGTGACACGCGATCGTAGCCGAAAGTATAGCTGCGATGCGTGATCGGCTCCGTTCGCCTGTCGTCGTATCCGATCGAATCCTTTCGGCTGTCGTCCAAAAAATTCTTTTCCTCTTCTGTGTTTTATGATTATTTTCTTCTTCTTCTAATGCAATAGCCAACAATACTACGTCAACTTCAACCATTTTCAAAAATTAGAACACGTCAACACGGTAGTATGAAACCATTTGACAAGGCGCAGAAACGGATACGTTCGTAAGCGGCGGTACAAAGCCGATGGTATGCGTCAACATGCTCCCGGATGCGATCGGCTGTCGCATATCCATTCGTATCCTTTCGGATACGTTGCGATGCGAGCCGTTTGGTGGAAATCATCCTTAATTCTGTATTTTGAACCAATATCTTTCTTTCAGCAAAATTACCAGTATTAGCTTACCGGCGTTCCTGTCCTGTGTCCACAGCACCGAAAGGTTGACCGGGAAGATTTTTAGCCCCCTCCTTGGTTGACTCTGAAGTGCCGTGCTTGGCCGACGCGGTGAACAATGATACAGATCGACCCGTGAACCCATCCTCCCAGAGGCAGCAGGATGAGCCGCTCTGCAGGTTGGTACGGAATAATCATATTATTACGTCCACCAATACTGCTGAGCGTGCCCGCCTACTGGCTGTGGGTGTGTGTGTGTGTGTGGTGGGTGAGTGGGAGTCGGGCCTCTGGCTTCAGGCGCTACCGTCACTTTGCTGGGTGACTCCATCTTCCGGCTCGCTACTTGTCTGCGTCTGGGCGCCCCTTGCGTGGTTCTGCATCGCTGCCAATGCGGTGAAGGTGTCGACTGCCTCTGACACCATGGCTTATTTTATTATAAAAGCGCAGGCAGGATAGCACGGCATGCCAGCATCAATGACATCATACATCCTGCTCTTGTCACCATAGGGGTGCCAGCTGTTTAAGAAACCAAAGGCTTGGCACGCGACGATGGGAAGAGACCCGACGGAATGACCATAATGCCTTGGAAGGTAGGTAGGCCTTTGTGTGGGATGATACGTGTGTCGACACCCTTGCCCCATCCCATCTTCCAAGCACGGTGGGCTGTGCTGGAGCGGCTGCTGCAGGTGTGGAACTCTTTGGAACTTATATGTTCGAGCCGTTTGGGGTTGAAACACTAGGACCATGGGGATGTACGTTTGCCCCGCACGGCCCCCCTGAATTTGCGATTTAGGTGTGCACCAATGCAATGTACTCGCCTCTAGGAGTATATGTACCGGTTTCTTTTTCAATGTACCTCTGTACTTTTGAAGAAATATGCAAAAAAAGGGGGCCGTGCCAGCCAAACGTTTTCAGCACGGCCCCCGTGTAACTTGAATAATATATAGCGTATTAAAAAGTTTCATAAACTCAAGGAATGTACTTTAATAGCACGTTCTATGTACCGTAACAGATATTGTGAATTCGTAATAACAAATAATATATAGATGTGGATAGGGGGCCGTGCTGAAAAAAAAGAAATAAGAAAATATCTAAAAAAGACAAAACTACCTTAGCCAAAATCTATTAAAAAGTAATTCATGTTTGGCAAGTAACATATGTACCGCATTGGTTTCTCATACAACTTGCTAAATTAAAAAAATAAACGCATTTTAGTTTATTCAGCACGGCCCTCTATAGTTGCCTATATCTTTTTAAATATGACATGTTTGTTTACAAAATTCGACTTCCTGAATTATGTATAGGAGTACATTCGTATCAAATAAATTGCGATTATGGTGTATTAGTACTCTAAAAGTTAAATTTGATCAAAAATATCCTAACATACAACTGATGGGGTGACCATGTTTCCACGTGAGAATGGATAAAAAAACTTCTGCATAAATTGATTGATTTATTTATTTATTTATTTATTTATCCTCCTGCTGGAACGCCATACAGCAACTACACCAACGGAGCAAAAAATTAGTTCATGTGCTTATCCATCCTGTGCGCGGTGGACATCGAACGGGCGGCACGATGGAACACACATGCTCACACAGCGTCAACTCCACAGTTCCATTGGTACTCCATCCAAATTGCGCACATTCTTTGCGATTTTTGAGACTGAATGAATTTTTTAAAATAAATATATATTTTTTGTAAAAACGGAAAATTTTGATGTGTCGTCCTGCCTGACAGTTGACAGAAAAAAAAGAAATAAATAAATAATAATAAATAAATTGAATAAATCTTTAATAAAATAAACGTTTATTTTATTAAAGATTTACTCAATTTATACAGAAGCTTTTTTAACCATTCTCACGTGAAATCATGGTATTCGTATTAACGATAACTTTATTAGTAGTAAGTAGGTCGCAAATCGAACAAAACAACAAGTGTCGCTACGACCAATATATTTCCAATAAATCACACGGATTGATGTACGGTACATTACAATAAAATTACAGTTTCGTTACATTTCACAGTATTAGTTACGTTTACCTATGGAATAATCGCAGAAAAACTATGTGTCACTAACACTACAGAGCTTAAAAGGCTTGAAAAATCACAGAATATACGTTTCCAACAAATCACTCATTGAACCTTACCTAAATTACAATAATATTACTTACATTAATCACATTATTTGGAATAATCACAGGCAACTAATTTAACCTACGTAATCACAGTAGTGTTTCAAGCAACTGTAATAATTAGAATATTGTTATTATTTTTACATAATTACAAAACATCAAAGATCACTCGCTAAAACATAAGTAAGGGTGTGTCGTCGTCGTTCAGCCGATAGACGTCCACTGCTGGACATAGGCCTCCCCCAATTTTGGGAGGGTTTGCCATAATCGCCACGCTTGGCAGGCGGGTTGGCGATCGCAGTATGATATGATGGTGGAATACATAGAGAACGCTGCTGCCCATTCTCCGGTACGATCCTTAATCGCCATTTACGACACCCACGGGAAGTAAGGGGTGGTGCTATTCTTTAAGTCCGGCACCACACAGACAAGTCCGGCACCACACAGACAAGGGTGTGTACGAATATTGAATCTACTGTACTGTTGTTAATTTTCAAGGCCAAATCATCGTAACATAGCCATTGCTCATGGCTAAGCGTATGGCACTTATAATGGCCCAGATTCCCCATTGAATTCCCTACATATTCAATAGCACCAACGACTTCATAAATTTGGTTTTTAATATTAATAGTGACCGGAATATTACACAAAACCATTGCGTCTGTTCCATTTAAATCAAAGGTTATAATATTTTGTAATTTATAGCTTGAAATGACAGTTCCATCGCAATCATTTTTACAAATTTGAGAAGTAGTTTCGATAGCAAGTGACTCTTCTAATGCAAAAATGCCAAACATGTTGATTACGTTAATATTCAAAGGTATAAAAGGTCTTATCATTTTTACACAATATTGGCATTCTTCTTTTGTGCAAGCTGCTGTGACTGATCAATAAACACTCGAGCGCAACTGCGCAACATGAAGTAACCGCGACACCAGCGCCACTTCAAAAATCACGGTAGCGTCAGTGAACTAATAGCGACCGCACACAACAAGTTTTAACTGATTTAATTCCCTTAAAAGATGTCATCGCTAATATTAATTTTGAAGAAAAAAAAAACTAATTGTAAAAAAAGAATGTTTATTTCAATGTAGTCACATAATTTCATTAATATAGGTATAGAATATATGTACCTAATTTATGGAATCATGGTCACCCCATCAGTGGTATGTTAGGATATTTTTGATCCAATTTAACTTTTAGAGTACTAATACACCATAATCGCAATTTATTTGGAACGAATGTACTCCTATACATAATTCAGGAAGTCAAATTTTGTAAACAAACATGTCATATTTAAAAAGATATAGGCAACTATAGAGGGCCGTGCTGAATAAACTAAACTTCGTTTATTTTTTAATTTAGCAAGTTGTATGAGAAACCAATGCGGTACATATGTTACTTGCCAAACATGAATTACTTTTTAATAGTTTTTGGCTAAGGTTGTTTTGTCTTTTTTAGATATTTTCTTATTTATTTTTTTTCAGCACGGCCCCCTATCCACATCTATATATTATTTGTTATTACGAATTCACAATATCTGATACGGTACATAGAACGTGCTATTAAAGTACATTCCTTGAGTTTATGAAACTTTTTAATACGCTATATATTTTCCAAGTTACACGGGGGCCGTGCTGAAAACGTTTGGCTGGCACGGCCCCCTTTTTTTGCATATTTCTTCAAAAGTACAGAGGTACATTGAAAAAGAAACCGGTACATATACTCCTAGAGGCGAGTACATTGCATTGGTGCACACCTAAATCGCAAATTCTGGGGGGCCGTGCGGGGCAAACGTACATCCATGGGGACCGTTCGAGTGCCCACATAGTATTTCGAGACATCGCCAAGCGGCTGCTCGACTCTTCACGTGACCAGAGTGCTGGCCTATTTTTTGGCCAAAGAATCAGAATTGCCATACAACGTTGCAATGCTGCCAGCCTTTGGGCACGTTTCCTATTGACAGCAATGAGGACGAATTTTTTGATGCCCTTTGATTATTTCCCCTCCTTTTTATATAAGTGTATATTATTATTATTATTTTAAGACTAGTTTATCGTTTTTTTGTAATAATACTTTATTTACTTTAAAATAAGTTGTGATTATTTTTGCTGAATACATATATTGAAAAGTCTTAAACCTCTCTCTCTTTTTCTTAATGTTAGTCTTAAGTCTTTTTTGCTCTAAAGTCTGCTACTGAAATTTAAATTGCATTTGGTCGCTTAAAGGACCTATAGTCAATATGTAGGTATTTGTGATCACCACAAAATTATATTAAAGAGGTATAATTCCGCTTCATTTTATTTAATTCGTCATCAGCCTATAATAGCAGTCCACTGCTGGACATAGGCCTCTCCTATTATAATAATAATATAATAATCAATTTATTGATACACACAAGTTAGGAAACATACAAACAGTAACAATGATAGTTTTAAAAGAGTGCATAAGTAGAAGTAGCCGTGGGCCCCAAACTAGGCACAGCCTGTATCTTGGTGGCCCAAATTGCACGCCATTCAACTCGATTATTTAATTAGCTTATTAAAATTCATAAAGCCTTGAGTTTTGCAATAAGCAAATTACATTCTGATTAATCACATCACACTAATATTATAAAGGCGGAAGTTTGTGAGTGTGTGTGTGTGTGAGTGTGTGTGTGTGTTTATATGTTTGTTACTTCTTCACGCTCAAACGGCGGGACCAATTTTGATAAAATTTTGTATGGAGGTAGGCTGACACCCTGGATTAACATATAGGCTACTTTTTATCCCGATATTCCCACGGGATCGACAATTACGCGGGTGAAACCGCGGGGCGCAGCTAGTAATAAGTAAATCGAAACTGAGGAATTAATTGAAATGCGGTTATTATTTTAATTAAGTAAATCGTGATAGCTGAACAATATTGAATGCAGGTATCATTGTTTTAATTGGATTTGTAGTACCATTTTTTATGCCCTGTGATTCTTTTCCTTTGTAATTTTAAAACTGTTAGCTTAGATAGATATTATTATTATTAATATTTTTATTAGGGACTTGAAACATACAAAAGGGTACCCTAATTGTTAAGTTTTAATAAATTAAAAGTAGGTACCTAATACAAAACGAGACTACAGAACCAATCCACACTAACTAAAATAACCGACTGAAACTCGAAATGATCAACAAATACTTAACGGCGGCGATCAATCACTCCTGAAGCAACATAGCTCAGCAGTACAAAGGAAACACAATATAAAGAGACTAAAATTACTTCTTTTCGTGTTATGGGCTAAGGGCCATTTTGTTGCCACACTTAAATAAACAGGGGTGTTGTGTCCTTGGACGAATTTAGAGCGATCCAATAAGAAGGCACTGTAAACGACGTCCCTTCGGCAAACGATTTAAACGAGTAAATACTGTAGCGTCTGCATCCTCTGACACATGTCACCGACACTGTTACAACTAAAAGCAATTATATTTGTCAAGTTTAGCATTAATTACTGGAGCATTCATTGTAAACACTATTCTCGTGTCTCAATAACAGCTAAGTTAAATTAAATAAGGTATATTTGAAGCAATCAAACTTCTACAGAGTTAATTGTTAGGTTAGAACGTAAGTCGTCGTTGCACAAAACGAGGCACGTTGTCTGTGTGGTGCCGGACTTAAAGAATTGCACCACCCCTTACTTCCCGTGGGTGTCGTAAAAGGCGACTAAGGTTCTTACCGGAGAATGGGCAGTAGCGTTCTCTATTTATTTCACTATCATACCATACTGCGATCGCCAATCCGCCTGCCAAGCATGGCGATTATGGCAAACCCCCCCCCCCCAAAATTGCGGGAGGCCTATGTCCAGCAGTGGACGTCTATCGGCTGAACGTAAGTAGGTGTTAGGTAAGTAGATATCTCTCCGGCGGTTAAAAATAAAATCTCTAACCTTTCATAGTTCTAACCTTGACCGACTGTTTTGTGTCACATGTCGGTCAAAGTTAAAAAGCCTTTTCGGAGGTTGCGTAAGTACAGGGCCCGGGGGATCGGAGATAAGCTTTATAAAATACTAGCTTTTGCCCGCGACTTCGTTCGATACTAACTTTATACCCCACTAGCTTCTGCCCGGGACTTCGTCCGCGTGAAATTTTACTCTCCCCCCATTCACCCTCTTAGGGCTGGAATTTAGAAAAACCCTTTCTTAGTGGATACCTACTCTTCACAACGAACACACCCTCCGAATTTCATGTCTCTAGAACCAGCGGTTTAGGCTGTGCGTTTATCAGTCAGTCAGTCAGGACTTTGAATTTTATATAAATATAGATTTGACCCGCTCAGAAAAGAGCCTTAAGAAAATGCTTTGTAACAGCTACAATAGGTACATGGTCAGTAACTATTATGTACCTTTACACTAAAAAAAAATAATTTCTTACTACACCACATTAAAGCGATTTCATTAAAACTTACTGACTTTATACAGTAAGAAGAAATGTTTGTAAAACAGTAAAAGACAAAACAGTAACTTTAAATGATTTAACATACTATTTACTGAAAAATCGACAAAAATAAGGAAAACCACCATTACTGTAACTTGAACGATATCACCAAATGAATAAAAGAGTTAATTTTGTGACCTTTTAGGTACTTAAAACGTTAAAGTTTATTTTGCTGTTTTGAACGATACAATAAACTGTTTTGAACGATACGATAAAGCAGTTCAGATCATTTTTTTTTTCATTTTTATTTACTGCTTATTTCTTTCAGTGTAGATTTGGATTTTGTCTGATCTGTGTCGCGTGTGGCTGTTTCAGCTTCAGGGAAAATAGTCAACGCGACGGCCAGAAGACCAGAACGATTACTATAGGTATAAACAAACTAGCTTCCGCCAGCGGCTTTCCCCGCGAGGTATGTCGATAAAAAAAAAAGTAATTTAAAAATAAAAAAACCCGACTGCGAAACTGAAAAGCTACAAACAAGCCCATTTGAAATTAAATAAAAGTTGGAAGCAGGCGGGACCCATTTGAATTTGAAAATATAATGATAAAGATATGGGTCCCGCCTGCTTCCAACTTTTATTTAATTTCAAATGGGCTTGTTTGTAGCTTTTCAGTTTCGCAGTCGGGTTTTTTTATTTTTAAATTACTTTTTTTATTTCCAGTTTTTTAGTTTACAAATGTGAAAGATTTCGCATACGATTTAGTTCTTGGTACGTGTTTTTTACGATTTGTCACATCGAATTACTTTTAACCATATAAGGTATATATATTTTTGTAATCACCTTTTAAAACCCTTTATTTTGATACCCCACTCGATAGGTTTCGAGAAAAAAAAAATTTTTTTGAAGACCATTGCGCCAAAAATTGGCAATTTTAATTTTTTTTTCAATTTTAATATACCCAGTGTCACTCTCACAATTAAGACGAATCTAACGGCTCCTCTCCAGCTGAAATCGATCAAGCCGTTTAGGCTGCAGAGCGTGCCAAAGAAATATACATACATACATACATACACTCGAAAAACATAACCCTCCTTCTGACGCAGTCGGGTAAAAAACTATCATATGTCCTTCCCCAGGATGTAATCTATCTCTCGGCCAAATTTTATCGAAATCCGTTCAGTGGTTTAGGCGTGAAATGGTAACATACGACACCGTAGGCGCGGGCCTGCGGGCGGAGAGTAATGGGTAGCTCACCGTTCGATCAGGACCAGGCCCGTGCCGGACGGCGCGTACGTCTTCCACGCGCGCCTCAAAGAGATGTCAGCATCGAGGAGGGGCCCCTTAGGGCCGAAGCCTGCCGGGCCAGCGGGATTGCCGAAAGGGTTACCGCTGGCCCGGAACATAAAGGGCTAAGGAAGGAACACGGGTGGGTTTTAGTCAGTAAGAGTCTGACACTCCCTTCCGTTCTACCCAGAGCGGGAGGAGTCATTTAATGATTTCCTTTCCGCAAAAAAAAAAAAGGGTTATCGTATTACCCAGTAACTGGGTTGTTGAGGTCAGGTAGGCAGTCGCTTCATGTAAAATACTGATATTCAGCTGAATCCGGCTAGACTTGAAGCCGACCCCAACATAGTTGGGAAAAGGCTAGGCAGATGGTTCACATGACTGCATCCGTGGTCCAGTGGTATCGGCCCTGACTTACGGGATTCAGGTCGTGGGTTTGAACTCAAGCAGGCGTTTTACGTTGTGTAATTTATTTCATCACTGTGGGGGCTACAGGTAGCAGTAATGCTAAACACGTCTCTAAGATCACGTCGGGGTCACCAATGTTGGGACCCTATTGAGTATCGTGTTTGGAGAAAGGAGAATAAATAAAATCCAAGTGTACTAGTTAAAGTCTATTCAAATGACCATGAACGTTAGGCACAATGACACTTCTTACATTTGTATATGGAACACAAGTTATCGCCACGGCACTGGGAAAACGACTGGCCTTACCGCTAAACTATATGCGCGGGGAACATTGCATTTTGCACCGCTAGCATTACTGATACCTGTAGTCTCTACAATCACCACTACTTTCAAAATGTTTAAGGAAAATATCGTGTGTAGGCGAAGCACAGTAGTAGCGAGCTACCCTCCAGTGAATAAACATCTCCAGTCTGAAGAATAGAATGAAATAAAGTACATATTAAGAGCTTTCATATGACATATAACTCATCACTGTTGAACAATGTTGAAAAAGTGGGCCCAAAATGACGCATTTAAAAACGCATAAAACACCATCTTCGCGCTGGATTTGAACTTAGCTGCCATAGAATGAAATAAAGTACACTTTAAGAGCTTTCATATGACATATATCTCATTACTGTTGAACAAAGTTAAACATTTTAAAATAAACGCATAAAACACCGTTTTCGCGCTCGATTTGAACTTAGCTGTCATAGAATGAAATAAAGTACATGTTACGAGCTTTCATATGACATATAACTCATCACTGTTGAACAAAGTTGAACATTTTTTTAAAAACGCATAATACACCGTTTTCGCGCTCAATTTGAACTTAGCTGCCATAGAATGAAATAAAGTACATGTTAAGAACTTTCATATGACATATAATTCATCACTGTTGAACAATGTTGAAAAAGTGGGCCCAAAATGACGCATTTAAAAACGCATAAAACACCATCTTCGCGCTGGATTTGAACTTAGCTGCCATAGAATGAAATAAAGTACACTTTAAGAGCTTTCATATGACATATATCTCATTACTGTTGAACAAAGTTAAACATTTTAAAATAAACGCATAAAACACCGTTTTCGCGCTCGATTTGAACTTAGCTGTCATAGAATGAAATAAAGTACATGTCAAGAGTTTTCATATGACATATAACTCATCACTGTTGAACAATGTTGAAAAAGTGGGCCCAAAATGACGCATTTAAAAACGCATAAAACACCGTTTTCGCGCTGGATTTGAACTTAGCTGCCATAGAATGAAATAAAGTACACTTTAAGATCTTTCATATGACATATAATTCATCACTGTTGAACAAAGTTAAACATTTTTAAATAAACGCATAAAACACCGTTTTCGCGCTCGATTTGAACTTAGCTGCCATAGAATGAAATAAAGTACATGTTAAGAGCTTTCATATGACATATAACTCATCACTGTTGAACAAAGTTGAACATTTTTTTAAAAACGCATAAAACACCGTTTTCGCGCTCAATTTGAACTTAGCTGCCATAGAATGAAATAAAGTACATGTTAAGAACTTTCATATGACATATAATACATCACTGTTGAACAATCTTGAAAAAGTGGGCCCAAAATGACGCATGGTCCTTTGTTCGATATTTTGACTTGTACGTATTTTTAGGGTGAATTAATGAATGTATTAAATGTTGAAAATTAACCCATTTTTACACGTAGGTATATTCATTTTCGATGTTCAAATAATTTATGTACCCATCGATATTTAGGACGTTCGATAGTTTGTACCTCGATATTTAGGACATTCGATAACCTGTATTTCGATATTTGGATTTTTCGATGTAACTTTTGTAGATATTTAGATTTTAGATATATTGGACGTAGGATATTTAACCACTCGATAATATAAACTTTCGTTTTTTTTAATTTTCTGTTTTATGGTCGTTCGATATTTCCATTTTCGATGTTATGAACATCGATATTTTAACAGTAGGTATTTTAATCTTCGATATTCAAATTCGTACCCACGTTCCTCATTGTAATCATACATTTCTTACAATCGTTTTTTACTTTTAGTGCATATTTGCTTCTATGTAAAAACGTTAAAACATAAATTTTCTGCAAAGGACTTTTGCGGAAAAACATTTTTTGCTAATAATACAGGAACTGGTTGCATGTCAATCATGTTTCGCAGGTAATAATAGCTTCAGTCACAAAATACAGAGAGTACTGGTACAATATTGACAAACACACAATTACTGTCCTGGCTACTGAATGCTTTTGCGAATCCCGCACCCCCGGCCATAGGCAGAGGTGGAACACCGCGGTGGTTTTAGCCGGTAAGAGTCCGGTATGCCCCCTGTCACCCCACGATGGAGGAAGTCCATAAGGATTTCCACCGCGCAACAACAACAAAAAAAAAGGCTTCATCGCTGAAATTTATTCAACCTTAGCATCGGCCTTCACTATTAGTCACGCCCTAATCCTTTGCATAATTTTCCAATATGTTCCCACTAAAATTCAATAAATTAGAACGGCTAATAATTAACAAATTAACATAACAGAACTCCATACGCTAATACACAGAAATACCTGCGCTTACCATACCTCCAATTTGCATTGAAATTGAACCGCATATCGTCACAACGCATTTTTGTTCATTTTCGCCTGGGTTATGGGTGTACAAAGTGTAAAAATGGCATGACACAAAAATAATACTGCAATGTGACATAACCTATTTCAATGATTAAGGTAAAAGCTGACATTCAGCGGATTTAACTTGATATAATCATGTCAATTATTCGTCGCTAACCCGTTGAATGAGTCTTATCCAACTAGAACTGTTGAAGTATCGATTTGAATCACTGTCTATAATAATTGTACCAAATACTGTGTTTAAAGGTTGATCTAATGTACTTAGTGTTTGTTTTGCATTCAACCCTTTGACCGCTCGTGAGAACAATACAACAACAGCCGGCGGCAAACTATAGTTGCGAACAGACCTTGTCGATGACATCTCTGCCGCTAACTTGCTCAGCAATTTGCACGCCAACTCGGGATTCGAAGCCGACTGTCGGTACCATTCTACTATCTACGCAATTCTGCTATACAACTAAGAATGCAGTTTGTTTGTTATTTATTTCATTATTGTTGTTGTTAGTTCCGGATAATATTATTATTATACCTTTTAAGTTTCTCCAAAGTATTAGTTTTCAAGAGATGTGTCATATTCAATCACTTAACTTTCTCTTTCGTTTTGCTGAACAATGTTTGTCGTGAGCTTTCTTTGTTAAAGTTGTTCTTAAAATGTTTACAATAGCTCGGTCACGTTAAAAATAGGATGTCGGCGAGGCGTGGCGTGTAACTGCCGGTTGCCCCCGCAGTGGCAATTTAGGGTTGAACGCCACCCGTCACGACTATTACAAAGTCTTTATGCCTAGCCGACATTATCTCATAAAACTTTATGATATGTCATGATATAGGTAATCTTATTTAAATTTATGACAATTTTAGCAGTGACCTCTCGCTCGATGCGGCCACTGAACTGTATATCGGCTGACTACACTTTGATCTGTGTGAAATTTGACCCGTTTACCCTGACTGCGGTAAACTTGGCCTTGACAATCCTGTCTCTCGAAATAGAACGTACATCCCGATAATACTGAGTATGCCAATACTGAATTCACGCACTCACCAAAAACAAGCCCGTTTAATGGAATTACCCCGAGGAGCGCGTAAGTTATGTGAACTTATGTGATTTGATACAAGTAGGAGTTAATGTTGATAAGACGTATACGTGACGCGAAAATATTCATGCGTCATTGTATAAATATTGTAACTGTTACGGACGCCGAGCTCGTCATAGAATTATGCATACAAGATAATAGTATAAGTAAACTAGTATGTATTATGTTTAGGAAATGTATCAATGTATCGTGTATCTTAGAATAAGTATATGAATAAGTTTAAATGATTGTAATTGGTTGCGGAGTCTTGCCTCCGACAGGTCGCGACAAGTCGAAACCTGTCGGGGACCGGACACGAACCAAAATGACCGGATTGGTGGGTTGCCTAGTTTTTCGGAAATTAACACAGTAGTGTACCCACTACTTGCGCCCACGTGCTGGGGTATAATAAGGGGCGCACAATCCGGTAGTTCGCAGTAGTTCGACGATAGTACAGCTGATCTCTCAAGAAAATAAATAAGAAGCAAAAATTGGAGTTTTATTAGAAGAACCTGAAGAAACCATACAGTCCACACACCGATACAGTCCGACCACTACAGTCTGGTCCTTCGCAGCCGAATCAAGAAAGGAGAATCTGCGACTTGGAAGAAGGAATTGTTCGTGAGTGAACCAGTATTAACTTACCTGCATATCGCTGCTGTATTATCTCTGCTGTGTCACTGTGCGCCGTCAACCGAACGCGATGGTGGTCACCCGTAGTCAAAGTGACTTAGCAGAGATGGAAGAACAACGGCGAGCCCTAGAACAAAGGGACGTACTAACATTGGTACGTCGCAAGGAAGCGGAACGAATAGAACGAGAGCGACTACGACGACTATCGCTTGAACCACCGGCGTCACCTCAAGTCGAAAATATGGCCGGACCTACTACCGCCGCAGACCTCGCTACAGCGGGACCATCGTCAGAACAGCGCCGTATAAGGTCGCCGCCGCGATCAGTGAGATCGAACACCAGCGTGACTACGCGGCTACGATTGGCCGAACTTGAGGCGGCCGAGAAACTAGCAGCCATACGACGAAAGGAGCTGGAAATTGAAGCAGATCTAGTGAAGAAGAGATTGGCTGCCGAGGTCTCCGTGATCCAGGAAGACCAAGAAAGCGTCCATGAAGATCTACTTCAAGAGGAACACCAGCACCAGAAGGTGGACCAATGGCTGCGCACCCACCCCATCAGTACACGGGGGGAGGGGGACGTAAACGCAGAAGCCAAAGAAAATCCGAAGCAGCAACGATTTGATGTGCCACGAGGAAGGTCGCCGACGCCAACGAGAGCCAGAAACAGCATTGACCAATTAGCTGCGACCCTGGAGAAGATGGCCAGACCACGACTTCGGCACACAGATCTACCGACTTTCTCTGGTGCGGTTAGTGAGTGGTTACCGTTCAAGGCATCCTACTACGACACGACCAATATGTACAACGTGTCACCGGCAGAGAACCTCCAGCGACTTAGAAGTTGCCTCAAAGGTGAAGCACGAGAAACAGTGGCGGCTCTTCTGCACGCGGCCACAGAACCGGACGCTGTCATGAAGACGTTGGAGCAGTGCTTTGGCCGACCAGAGGTGATCATAGACAAAGCGCTGGACGACCTGAAGAAGATGCCTAAACCTAGTGCCTCAGCCAGTGACCTAAACAGTTTCGCGATCAAGATTCAAAATACGATATGTGTGTTAAAGACAATCGACCGCAAGGGGTACCTCTATAATCCCTTGCTAACCCGGGAAGTGCTTGAAAAATTAAGTCCCCATCTCCGATCCCGATGGTGTGACTTTGCCTGTGACAACGAAGGAACAGCAGAGCCAGAAATAGTGTTGCTATCTCGCTTCTTAATGCGTGAAGCGGATAGGGCGTTGCGATACACATACGCCCCAACAACGAGCGCCACGACCGCACCACACAAGAAGGAGACCAGGCCTGCCATAACACTGAAGAAGAAGTCCAACACAGTGTACGCCACGGTGGAAGGGACCGAGGAAGATCAGTGCCCCAGTTGCAAGCAAAGCCACATAGTAACCCAGTGCCCGAAATATAAGGCAATGTCAGTGGACCAGCGGTGGGAGCTAGTGAAGGAGCAGAAGATATGCTTCAAGTGCGCCCAGAAGAAACACAGGCGCATCATGTGCAAGGCAAAACCGTGCGGTGTGAACCAGTGCCGCCGGCCTCACCACGCCACGCTACATCAAGAAAGAAAAGAGTCGCCCGAATTAGAGTCAGCGACTGAACATAAGTCTGAAGAACCAACAAAGGAGGAGGCAGTCATGTCGGTGGCTACCCGAACAGCCGCCGGCCCGAAGACTGTCCTTCTCAAAATGTGCCCCGTGATCATCACAGGTCCACGGGGGGAGGTAAAGACTCACGCACTCTTCGACGAAGGAGCCACCATTACCCTCATTGATGAAGACCTGGCTACAAGCATCGGGGCCGAAGGGATGTCACAACCACTGCACATCCATGGGGTAAATATGTCGTCGCGAGAGCAAGACAGCAAGATCGTCACTGTGCAAGTGAGAGGAATCAGCAATGATAGCGCATCACACAAGCTTCGGGCAAGAACCATGAAGAACCTGAGGCTTCACCAGCAGTCAATTCCGGACTCTCTGCTTGAGTATGGACACCTGCGAGACCTCCCAGCAAACGAGGTGTGTTATGAACCAACACGCCCCGGTCTCCTAGTGGGGACAGACCATTGGGAATGCATCGTGTCAAGAGAACTCCGAGTCGGCGGCCCCAACCAGCCAGCTGCCTCCCTAACGCAGCTCGGCTGGGTAGTGCACGGGACCGCACCACGAAACGTCATCATAAATGAAGACAACGTGTTGCATCTCTATGAGAACGAAGTGCAGCAACACAACCACAAGCGCCTTCACGACTTAGTGGAAACTCACTTCAAAATCGAAGCACTGGGAATTGCGCGAGAACCACGCGTAAGTGACGCTGACCAACGAGCGACAGCCATCGTCGAAAGAACCATAAGGAAGATCAACGGTGGCTACGAAGTCGGACTGCCATGGCGACACGACAACGTCACCATGCCGCCAAGTTACGGTGCAGCGCTCCGCCGATTAAGAAAGATCGAACAGAGAATGGACGCGTCGCCTGACTTCGCCGAACAGTATAGTGCCCAGATCAACAACCTGCTGGAAAAGGGATATGCAGTGCCGTGCGATGGCACAGAACAGTCAAGTGCCGTCTGCTGGTACCTGCCCCACTTCGCCGTGCAAAACCCGAACAAGCCCGGCAAGCAGAGACTAGTGTTCGACGCAGCGGCAAGAAGTCACGGCGTGTGCCTGAATGACAGATTACTAGAAGGCCCGGACCTGCTGCTATCGTTACCGGGAATCATATTCCGCTTCCGGGAAAAGGCGATAGCAGTCACTGCAGACATCCAGGAAATGTTCTTACGCATCAAAATAAGAACTGAGGATCAACCGGCACAGCAGTTTCTGTGGAGAGGCACCAACAGAACAGAGCCCCCGCGCCACTACAAAATGACGAGCATGATTTTCGGCGCAGCCAGCTCTCCATACATGGCCCACTATGTCCGTAATCACAATGCGGACATACACGGACAAGAATACCCACGCGCGCTAGAGGCTATAAAGAACAGCCACTACATGGATGACCTGGTAGCGAGTTACGATGACCAGGAAGAGGCCCTGAAGGCAATACAGGAAGTGAGACAGGTGCACACGGTCGCCGGGTTTACTCTGCGTGGATGGAGCACGAACGACGAAACAGTGCTACGCGACGTGCCCCGGGAGCTACATGCCACTACACCCACACAACTGGGGGGAGAGAAGCCCGCGAGCAAAATACTCGGGCTGTACTGGAGCGCCGAACGGGACGAACTCGGGTTCAATACCTCAATGAACCGAGTCCCCGCTCCGGTACGAGAACGGAAGCGCGCGCCCACAAAGAGAGAAGCACTCAGCTCGGTTATGTCCATCTACGACCCTCTAGGACTGCTGAGCCACTTCACAATACGAGCAAAGATCATCCTGCAAAGTTTGTGGCGCCTCCAAATAACGTGGGACGAACCGATACCGGAAGAGGAGAACGAACTCTTCACCACCTGGCTCGCTCAACTCACCGACATCGCCCAGCTTCGAATACCTAGAAGCTACACGTCGAAGAAGTACAAGGACATAGAACTACATGTCCTATGCGACGCGAGTGAACAGGCCTACGCAGCCGTGGCCTACTGGAGAGTAGTGAACTGCGACGATACTGTGAGCATCGTGTTGAACGCCGCCAAAGCTAAGGTGGCACCACGACAGGCGCAAACTATTCCCAGGCTGGAACTACAAGCCGCGGTCATAGGGGCTAGACTCGCTGACACCCTCCGAAAGGAACATCGCATGGAGGTCAGCAGAACGGTATACTGGACAGACTCTTCCACCGTCGTGCACTGGATAAAAAACGACATGCGACGATACACGCCATTCGTCGCGCACCGACTGGGAGAGATCGCCGAGCTCACCTCAAAGGAAGAATGGCGCTGGCTGCCAACTGACCAAAACGTAGCCGACGACGCCACCCGACTTACCAACGCGCCGATCCACATAACCGATCGGTGGTTCCAGGGGCCTAGCTTCTTACGACTACCGGAGGAGCAATGGCCCGGAATAACGCCACCCACGGAAGACGATGAACAGGGAGTTTGGCACGTCATCGAGGAACCACGAGACAGCTGGCTACCCGACCCTGCCCGCTTCTCCAAGTATGAAACGCTGGTAAGAGCGGCGGCGAGAGCCCTGGCGTTCATTGACATATGTCGACGCACCGCTACGAGACTTGAACACAGACACATCCAGCGCGCCGAGAAAGAACTCCTGCAGCAAGCACAGCGGGAAAGCTTCGGTGAAGAAATGAGGCGGATGCAGTCAGCCCGTCCTCTCACAAGAACGAGCAGGCTGTACAAGCTCGACCCAGTCTTAGAAGACGGCCTCCTGCGGGTACGAGGCCGCATTGAAGCATCAGCAGCACCACAAGAGGCAAAGAGGCCGATTATACTGGACGGTCGCCACCGAGTTACGAAGCTTCTGGTGCTACGCGAACACTGCGCTGCAGGTCACGCCAACCGTGAGCGCGTGACCAATGACCTGAGACAACGGTACTGGGTCATACATCTACGACCCACCGTGCGCACCATTGAGAGAAACTGTGCTTATTGCAAGAAACAGAAGGGGACACCACAGACGCCCGCCACGGGAGACCTGCCACACGCCCGCCTAGATCCCTTCCACCGCCCGTTCACTAACTGCGGGGTGGACTATTTTGGACCCATGATGGTCAAGGTGGGCCGTCGTCGTGAGAAGAGGTGGGGCGCCTTGTTCACATGCCTCACATCCCGCGCCGTACATATAGAGCTCGTCGCATCCCTTTCAACGGACTCTGCAATAATGGCATTAAGAAGAATGGCTGCGCGCAGGGGTTGGCCGCGGCTTATGTATTCAGATAACGCGACCAACTTCAGAGGGGCGGATCAAGAGCTCCGCAATGCCTACGTCGAGTGGTTACCTGCCTTGAATGACGAGGGGCTGCTTCACCGTATGGAGTGGCGGTTTATACCTCCTGGCGCGCCGAATCAAGGCGGAGCGTGGGAAAGAATGGTACGCTCCGTCAAGGCGGCCCTCAAGGTCACCCTACATGAGAAGGCACCCGCTGAAGAAGTCCTCAGCACGCTCCTCACCGAAGCAGAGTTCTCCATAAACGCACGACCCCTGACCCACGTCAGCGTAGACCCGAATGATCCTGAGGCCCTGACCCCCAACCACTTTCTGTTGGGGTCTTCAAACGGCCTACCCACGACGGGGCCATGCAAAGAGGACGACCGACGAACATGGCGAGCTAGTCAAGCACTCGCCGACCACTTCTGGCGGCGCTGGCTACGGGAATATCTGCCCACACTAGTACCCCGCGGCGAGCCGAAGAACAACGCGAGACCGCTGCAAATTGGCGACGTGGTCTTGGTAGTGGATAACACCCTGCCCCGAAACACCTGGCCGATGGGGGTCGTCGAGCGCACACACCCTGGAACTGACGGCAGCATTCGTGTGGTCGAGATACGGACAAGGACCGGAATCTTCCGACGACCGGTGAGCAAGCTCGTCGTCCTTGAGAAGAAGGAAGAGGCTTCGCGAGCTACGCCGGGGGGAGAAATGTTACGGACGCCGAGCTCGTCATAGAATTATGCATACAAGATAATAGTATAAGTAAACTAGTATGTATTATGTTTAGGAAATGTATCAATGTATCGTGTATCTTAGAATAAGTATATGAATAAGTTTAAATGATTGTAATTGGTTGCGGAGTCTTGCCTCCGACAGGTCGCGACAAGTCGAAACCTGTCGGGGACCGGACACGAACCAAAATGACCGGATTGGTGGGTTGCCTAGTTTTTCGGAAATTAACACAGTAGTGTACCCACTACTTGCGCCCACGTGCTGGGGTATAATAAGGGGCGCACAATCCGGTAGTTCGCAGTAGTTCGACGATAGTACAGCTGATCTCTCAAGAAAATAAATAAGAAGCAAAAATTGGAGTTTTATTAGAAGAACCTGAAGAAACCATACAGTCCACACACCGATACAGTCCGACCACTACAGTAACGATAATAATAATATTGTTGTACTAGCTTCCGCCCGCGACTCCGTCCGCGCGGATGTCGGTCTTTGCGTGGATGGTTTATTTCTCCATTTTGAGTAACTCTGACAATGACATCTTATAAATATCTATTGGACCCAAATACGGCTAAGCCTATAATAATTAAGGAGATCCCTCTATTGAGCTACTGCTGTTGAGCTCGCGTTCTGTAGTAAGTATTTTTTTCATAGTAATTCCGACCTTGATAAGTAGCATGTAGCAGTAAATTACTGACAATGACGAAAAGTTTGCAATAATAAAAAAGTGATCGTGACAATGCGACAGAAAGTTAATTGAGAGGTTCAGCATACACAAAATTGTTAGTGAGCTCGTCCGGAATATGAACATGAAGATTTCTTGGACTGCTCACATGGGAAAGAGCTACGTAAAGTTGCCCGTGTGAAAAACAACTCGCGGTAAGATCTACGCCAGCAACTCCTAGGGTCTGACCTTGAGCCTTATTTATTGTCATGGCGTAACACAAAGCTACAGGAAACTGTAGTCTCTTAAATTGAAATGGAAAATTATCCACTACGGGTAATGCAACGCGTGTTCGCGGTTCTACAGAACAACGTCTATGAATAAAACCGAAAAATAAGATTTTTTTTTCTACGTATTTTTCCAGGATAAAAAGTATCCTATTTTATGCCCAGGATAATAAGGTATAATTATACCAAGTTTCATCGAAATCGAACCGTTAGTTTTCACGTGATGCCTGCATATACAGACAGACAGACAGACAGACAGACAAAAATTTTTTTAATCACATATTTGGGTTTGGTATCGATCCAGCAACACCCCCCGCTATTTATTTTTTCAATATTTTCAATGTACAGAATTGACCCTTCTACAGATTTATTATATGTATATAGAATAGATTGTACATCTATTGTTTCTATATTGCATCTTGATAAAATGTGAGTGACATGATGCGTGTAGGTGACCGACAACCGTAAATACCTTACGGTTGTCGGTTTATCATCATTTTGATCATTGTTCTCCCGACATCAGAGTTGCGCGCATTTGTTATAGACTTCTATTTTACGGGATACCTACGCATGTCTTCATGCACGTAGCCGGAAATTTCGGGAAACGGGAGAGTTACCCAACAAATCCTGATCGCTCATCCTACGACAAAGTTGTATTAAATTTGTTTTCAAGAGATTTCGCTGGATCATCCGAACTTAATGTCTGTTATATTTTTAATTTAAATTTCGCCTCTGTTTGTAATACCAACGTAAAGGATCGTTCACACCCGTATAATTAGACGTGTTTATGGCATTGAGTAATTAAATCCAGTTTCACTCCCCTTTTAACAGCAAAGTCACATGAACAAACTGATAAGGTCACGACACGACACAACACCAGTTTTATTTCAAATGTTGTCGTCATACTTAAGTCCAGTAGGAAATTCTACTAATATTATAAATGTGAAAGTTTGTGAAGATGTTTGGATGTTTGTTACTCAATCACGCGTAAACCGTTGAACAGTTTTGGATGAAAATTGGCACATGGATAGACCATTTCCTGGATTAACACATAGGATACTTTTTATCCCGATATTCCCACGGGATCGGAACTTACGTGGGCGAAACCGCGGAGCGCTGCTAGTATAATAATATGAAGTAAGTACGTGACGAGTCACAGATGCTTAGTACAATGCGCACTGGTTTGGCCGAACCTGGATATAACCTTGACACGAGTTAAAGCTTGAGCCGTAAAATTCCGTAACAGTCTAAATGCGAAAACTTAGGTGAAGTGAGCTGTCATACCATCTCACCGTGAAAACTTAGGTGAAGTGAGCGCGGAGTGAGCTGTCAATTCCTAGCAAAAACAAACTCACTTCACCTAAGTTTTCACGGTGAGATTTTTTACAGAATCGACCGGCTGATGCTTTCTCGATCGGCAGGTTTAGGTTATCGTAGGGTTTTCCCTAGTTACGATCGAAATAGGCGAAAATTGCACAAAGAAGCACCGTGGTAAGGGAATTGTTTCACTACCTCGAGGTGAAGGAAGCTCCGCTATACTACAATAACTCTGATTTTCCATACCGGTTTGAGGTTCAGTTTATCTATTCAGGAGAGTGGTGAAAAGAGACTTACACTATTCATGCGACGCGAATGTACCTCAGAGAGACACTAAGAAGTTTAAAGCTATAAAACTACGATCAACGTATAGTATTGATGGGCCGAAGATATAACGTTCCCATTTCCTCTAACACGTGAAGCTGCAAATGTAAATGGAATCATATGTTCGCCTTCCATTTGAAAGAACGTGTTTCTTTGTGAAAATTCGCATGTATTTTTCTTTAAACTTTTCTTAAACTTTTCCTGACTTCTGCAATAGCCGTACAGCAGCTTTTTGTGACATTTACCGACATCTTCATTTCTTTATAAATACTAGCTTGCGCCCGCGGCTTCGCCTGCATGGTATTTCGATAAAAAGTAGTCTATGTCCTTCCAAAGGGCTTAAAGTATCACCAAACCAAAATTCATCAAATCGGTTCTGCCGTTTCGGAGATTAGCCGGAACAAACAGACGAACATTTAAAAAGTTGTTTTGCTTTTTAAATATGCGTTTAGTAAAAAGCTCTTATTTTGACATTACAAACAGTCACTTCAATTTAATTTATTTGTATAGAAGATAAATACTTAGATTTAGAAAAGTTTTAACTCTGAATAAAACATACGCGAATGCTCAACTTTTAATAAGCAAAGGTACAATTTGAATTTAAAAACAATTCTGTATAATTTTACCTACGCCTACTTCCCTCTTCCCGTGCTATCTTTCTGGCTACTGTGCACTTTATTTCGTTCATTTATGAACAGACATATATCTACCTTTAGAGAGGCTTCGGAGCGGTAGGTATGCAAACAAAAGGAAATGAAACAAAGATAGTAATTTGATAGCAATACGAAAATCCGCCTTGGATACCGGACTTAGCTTTGAATGTTTACGAGAATCACGAGTCTGTCTGACTCTCCATCGACATAATCAGTGTACAATATTTAATATTTACAAAATGATCTGGACACGATGCTGTAAAACTATTAATTATGGTAATGGATTTCAATTAAGCCATCAACGGACAATTGGCAAACACCTAATTTCGATATTTACGCTAAGGGAAATAAGTACGTTCACGAGGTACCCGGCAATAATTGAAATGATGACAGCTCGATTTATCGACGCTAACATAAGTAATATAAGTGAACAGTAAACAAGCGGAATTATCGGATATTTCGAAACTGTTAGTTATGATTATCCGTAGCTAAAGCTTTGGATTCGTAGGAAAGCGGTTGCGACATTTATCAACGGCCGTCATAAAAATCTGTCGTTTTCACCAGCGTTTGACATTAAGGTGTCAAAAACACTATTTATTTGGACAGTTGTGTGACCGTTCACCGCTTTCTTATGGTGCGTACAGACTGGGGAAACGTAACATGAAATGTAACATTCTGCCTTTCATTGCATGTTCGCTGCAAGCGTGGACGCGTAGCGCGCTCTTACCGCGCATTCATTACCGCCATTTCGCCGCGAACACGGCCCGTCGTCATGTTCTTTTCTTCGTGCACGTGTATTCCAAACGACAGTCAATCCACGCTGCTACCCCGCGCACACTGCACGCCTCTTTGTGTTCATTCGAAAAACCGACAAATCACGGATCGCTCCGCGCGCGGCTTGTAATGCTCGTAGCGTGCGCGTGAAATGAACAATTCGCGCACGCAAGACGTCCAAACTATGAGACATTGTTACCTTTCATGATACATTGCAGCAATGTGTACGGCAAATTCTTTCATTGCATGATACATTTCATGTTACTTTTTACCAGTCTGCATGCACCATTAGGTTTGAAAGTATAATGAAACAAACATAATATTATTCGAAATGAATGAAAGTAAAAACACACTGAAATACTTATACTCTCCGCCTCCAATATTTAGAGATAATGGAAACCATTTAGTATACCCAGTTAAGATTCCTTATGTGATTCCCTCGGATAAAATATGGAAACGTATATTATTTTCACAGACGCAATTCCAGCATTGCGCAATATTTTCCGGCTTTTTACGGCGTCTAAGTTCGATTACGAACGCCAATTTGAATTTATGTTTGTGTTACAGTCTATGAATATTATTAGAATTGTCGTATATCATTTGACAGAAAACTTTATAATAGAACATAGCGCCTTGAACCATTTTTTGCTTTTTCGATCTTTTCTGGGATCTAGTGAAGGTTTTTAGTAGAGCAGACGATCATCAATTCCCGCCGCGTACTACAAGTTTACTCCACCCATATAGTTTCATCTCAGCACTCAGTAAACTTTTCATTAAAAATCAATTTCCTTCACAGCGAAGATGTGGAAAAGTGTCATGAAAATCCAATAGGATTACAATATTTCCTCTTTGCTTCAGCGCAAAGAGGGGGATATCGCCTGTAATCCGAAATATTGAATAGATAATCCGAACCGCGATATACTCTCGAGCCGCGTTGCACGTCTCACGACAAGTTTCCACACACTACCGGCTTACGACTCACGTATCTGGCACAATCCGGGGGTACGATGATATGCAATGCCAGGTATCTTCTTCCTGTAGCCGGGCAAAGTGACTGGCAGAAGTATATAGAAGAAAGTCAAGGGACTTAAATAGCAGTGACAAAAGCACAAAGTTTGACGTTTTTTCATCAATAACTTCGTCATGATGTGGATTTATCGCTTAGAACAAAACAGAAAGTCATATTTATTTGCCTAGTTTTTTTTTACTTCATGAGTATCCAGTAGACATAATAAAAAAACATTCCAAAATCACTCAAACATTAAAAAAATACTTTCCACTGAAAATGAAATAACAGTGACGAAAAGTTATTGCAAATGAATAAATGGAATAGGAGAACGAACCAGGAGTATCAAAGTCACCGACTTAGCCCGAATAATTGCCAAATCTGAGTGAAGGGGAGCAGGGCAAATTGCTCGCAAAACAGTTGGCTGATGCGGCCGAAAGGTTCTGGAGTGATGACCGCGTAACGGAAGGCCTTTCAACGCTATGTTGAAAGGCCTCCTACAAGGTGGACCGATGAACTTGGAATTTGATGGATGCGAGAAGCACAGGTACGGTCTTTCGGCTGAAATGATGAAGGTGAAGACCTATTATTTCACAAATTAAGGTTTGTTATTAAAGCCAGCTTGTTAGAAATATGATTCCCTGACCTGAGGTTACCAGACCTTGCTTGGAACGCTAGCCGATGGTACGTGATTTATCGGTAAACGACGAGAGATAGAAAATTTTAGAGTTCGCGATTACAAAAGAGCCTAGCTACTAGCGAGGGACTAGCTGAAACTACTTTAATGGATTGACCTTAACATTATAATAATATTTACCAAAGATAAGTCGTTCGGTATTGAAATAATAAAAATTAAAAGCTCGGAAAGGCATGAAAGAGTCTAGTGATAATATCTAGGTACCTAAGTACAACTTTTGGTCGAAGCGTTTTGAAAAACGCAATCGATCTTTTAAATATGCTTATACTTACTATGAGTACCCACCATCAAGCTTACCTAAAATAAATACTGAAAAAAATTCTGATAAAATAAAAAAATCTGATGAAATGGGCTTCTGACATCTAGATAGACCGACATTGACGAGCTGACAAAGAACGTCAATCACAAGCTTTATAGTTTCAAATTTTGATATTTTTTTATGTAATATTAAAGAGCAGCATTTCTGGATAATAACTACTTAATTCTGCTTTGTGAAGGGATGTAATATAACGTGAAATTGTATTAAATATTTGCTGTATATTTATCTTTTGTTTCTACTTCCAAATAAAAACAGTCAAATTAAATAACTCATTTGTTACACGCTAAGTGACTCATTGTTACAAAGGGTATGCGCAAAAAATAAACACCGTAAAATATCGCTTCCATTCTCTACGTTTGGAGAAATGCCCCGAAAATATCTTATGATTTCGGTTGACATTAATATTTCAGTGCCCTAGAATAAACGCGGTATAATATAATACTGCGTTGTTAGGTTTATGATGATAATATACTTCCTACTAATATTATGAATGTGAAAGTTTGTGAAGATGTTTGGATGTTTGCTACTCATTCACGCGTAAACCGTTGAGTCCCGGGAAAGGATATAGGATAGTTTATATCCCGATATTCCCACGGGATCGAAACTTACGCGGGTGAAACCGTTTGGTGCTGCTAGTAAGTCATGAGTTAAGTATTCATTTGTTTAAATAAACTGGTTTACATTCGTGTACAAAAGAGTATTACAACAATATAACAATACGGTGTGTGCAAGCATGACACACTAGTATTGTCGCCACAAAGCCAATTAGCTGCGGCTTAGGTACACAAAGTCACCGATCATAGATTCCGCACGCAGATTGCCTTCCGGCCAAGGTAGGTAAACGACGATAGTTAATATAGGTCTGTAGCTACAATAGCCGCAGACATCGAACAGCATCCGTTATCCGTTTATCATAAATAGCAACAGCCACAAGACCGCATATTCCGACTCCGTACTGGCAAAATCGCAGCGAGTCCCGGAACTTTGCAAGTACTTACAATTACACAAGTATTTTGTCTGTCGTATTAAAAACTTAAAATGTCGGTACTGCAGGTTTGACGGCAACTTTGCTCTCATTATTTGAACATTAATATTTTAATATTGCTGACTTTTATTATGAACCCCATTTAGAGGCGATTTCACAAAACATAAAAACAGATTTAATTTCAGATTTGCATTTTACGACTTATTCTTGATTAAAAATATAAGAAAAGTCTCGGTTCGGGCAGGTACTGTCTCGACTTTACATATCAGATGTGGCTCAATGCTGTATTTTACATACTTGAACATAAGGTGTGCATCATCGGGTTTTAAATGGTACCAAAATATTTTGACTTTCTATGAATTTGGCGAGATTCTTAGCAATTTTAAGATACAAACTGTTTTTTTTTTGTATAACACTAGAGTTAATAATTTTACACAAACTCCAAGTTCATAGATACTATTTAATGAAACAAATTAAAGGATCATTGACTTTATCTATATTTATAGGTGTCATACCGCTAAGACTGCATAGAAAAGAAAGGGAAGCCCGATGATTTATTGCAAAATATGAAGCAATTATTTATTTACAAAAAATCTATTACTTATTTGGAATAAAAAATTAAACTAGGGCTTTAGTATGTTGCTTTTAGAATAATTTGACAAAAAATCAGAATGATTGTATGTATATTAGTATGGTTTTTATTGCAAAAAGAAAGTTTTTAGAGGTATCTTCATTATTTTTATCTACCGCATCAAATTAGTTGTATTATGTTTTCAACACACTATCTACCTAGCATATATCCTGAAGAATATCATATATTATTCTAATTTTGTTTACTGTAGTCGATCATATACTTTTATTGCTTCTAAACCTTGCGTTTTTTTGCGTGTAGGTCCTGTAAGCCCCTTAAGTTATAAGCCGCTGCTTAGTTTTTTATCTCGTGGCTAAATTATAACAGCCGCACGCGTGGATCGAAATTTAAGCTACGCTTGCCAAGGTCGGGCCGGGAACAGGTGACCATCCTTTAATAAGGAGACCCCTTCGTGCCTCGGAAAGTACATTAAGCCATTTTGGTTGGTTGGCTGACATTTGAAGATTTATGACAGTCGATACGGGAGTCAGAAGCCCAATTGTCCGACAACCAGTCTCACCAAGGGGTATCGTATTACTCAGTAACTGGGTTTTTCCAGTTCCGAGGTCAGTTAGGCAGTCGCTCCATGTAAAATACAGGGGCCTAAAAAGACCACTTTGGCAGAATCATAAAAGGATAACATTATGAATTATAATATGGCGAAGACAGTCCGTGTTTTTCTTTTTTTGCTGCACTACGTAGGTACTCGTATAATCATAGAGATTGGGATTGGATTTGGATTGGATTGATTCGTATTTTAGCACAGACAACAATAAAAAAAAAACCTTCACCAATGAGATTTCTTACGATTAACTTAACAATTAACTGTCCATTATAATTCATAATGTTATACTTTTATGATTCTGCCAAATTGAACTTTTTTGGACCCCTCGTACTAAGCTGCATCCTATACGACTAGAAGCCAATCGCAACATTGTTGGTGAAAGGCTAAGCATTTGATGACTTTGAGAAATCTCATTTTAACCTGTTACAAAACTGATTTTAGTTTTATAAGCAAGCGTAACAGTTAGATTAATGCAGTTCACAAAACAAAACGTCCGTTACTTGCTATGTTATTACAATCTGTTGCAAAAAAAGAGAGTTCAGAGAGGATTGGGAAAAACAATTCTATCCTAGTTCAGAGATTTTCGAGCTATACAATTTAATTTTTCGGTGAATTGAATATTAGTTTCCAAACGGTTTCAACATTTTTATAACAATCGTTGTTTTTTCATACTGCTGAAACGAATAAATAATTGAATATTCACTAGAATTTTGAATGGAATGGAAATTCTACATCTATATATATATAAAAGAAAGTCGTGTTAGTTACACTATTTATAACTCAAAAACGGCTGAATTTATTTGGCTGAAAATTGGTGGGAAGATAGCTTAGAACCAGGAGATGGACATCGAATACTTTTTACCAGTTTTTTTTTCTTACAGGAGTAGGGTAGAAGTAGTGTAGGAGTAGGTTAGGAGTAGGGTAGGAGTAGGTTAGGAGCAGGGTAGAATTAGGGTAGGAGTAGGGTAGGAGAAGTGTAGGAGTAGAGTAGGAGTAGTGTAGGAGTAGGGTAGGAGTAGTGTAGGAGTAGGGTAGGGGTAGGGTAGGGTAAGGGGTAGAACACCACGCGAACGAAGTAGCGCCGGGCAGCTAGAAATAATTTATATGGCAAAACAACGTTTGCCGGGTCAGCTAGTTGAATATAAATAAACTTAGCAAATCTCTCCCTAACCCATGGTTGTATGTAGCTTTATAGATTTTTAATCAGTTATTTAGGTATACTCAGGAAGATTAATTAACTATTAATAGTTTTTTTTGAATAAATGAAAATATAATATTAAAAAATAATTACGTAAAAGCCACCGCTCATTGAATCCTAAATAACAGAAAACGACTACGCGGCAAGCCCAGAAAGACATGGCGGGATGAACTGGACTCATCCCCTCAAACGCAGTAGACCGGGAAAAGTAAAAATACAAAGCAGGACTATGCCCTGCAGTGTTGCAGTTAAATAAAAAAAAAGCGTGGGTTTTCCCGCTTTTTTTATTTAAAAAAATATAAAAATAAAGCTGTGTTGTTCCACTGCAGGGACTGCACAGGCTTTTTTTTTGGCTTATAATCTATGTCCTTCTAAGGTAAAAAAAAGGTCTAAGGTACACGGTACCCGTTGAAACCTATCTAAAATAATCGTTCATCCAGCTGTAAAGACTTGGCACACAGACAGACGGTTATTATAACATGAATGTATATTTCTATGATTAAAATAGCTTTCAAAGCATCAATACAAAGTCTGCCACGTTTATAGTTCACTGCACTGCCGTTGATTAACATGTTTCCGAGTTATGCCACAATTTGTCTGCTACGAGAGTATACTCCCTGCGAATTAGGCTAAAACAACTTAGTCTAACTTAATCTAGGGCACTGCTAAGCCGGTATATTTTAAAATGGCCAAATCTGACTGAATTAGATTCATTAATAAAACTTACAAAGGACTGACTAAACTAGGATTTAATAAAAATGCTAAACCATAGTGTCTCAATCTCAAGCATGGCCTACGCCGTAGCGCTACGCCGGCTACGAAAAATTATCTCTTCCAATCGTCAGCGTCGAACGTCTTAGTGGCTTGATTCTAAGCAAAGCACAGTCTCCTGAGTACTGCGCAATATTGAAGTGTACAGCAACCATTATTGACCGAGTATATTCAATGCTCCACAGTGTGGAGCCACACTCATTCACCTCTCCGCTCAAGTATACCTCGATATGTGTAGAGTCTGCAAACAGGTGACGAGCGCGCTATTTGTCGTTACTTACTGCGCTGGCTATATATACACCTGTGTTTTCAATCGAAGCCGCTCAAGGCAGTTAAAATCTAGAAAATTTAAAAAATGAAGCCAAAATTACATTTCATAAAAACAATGACGCTGCTACCACGTTAATAGCTATACTTAATCACTAAAGAATTCCCATTAAAAAGTTAGTTAAGTTTATTCTCGTTTATTTACCTACGTGTTTTGTTCCAAAAGTAATATTTTAATATTCAACTCGTTTCTACTAGCTTTTATTGTTGAGAGTGCTTTAACTAACTATTGGAAATTAAGGTGATATTATTGTAAAACATGTGGTTTTTCTATTTCGTGTAACTTATTAAGCATGTGGAATAGGGATATGTTCATTTTGGTATATGTTTTTTGACTCTTCAGTCTAGTATCACGTAAAACGAATACGTGATTCAATGAATTTTTTTCGATACAAAATATTTTTTTTACTTTCACATCACGGCGTATTCTTTAAATGAAATTTACTTTAAAACATAGAGATTTACCATATAAAGTTTACTCAAAGTAGTTTTAAATCTAATTCATTTATTTTGTTAAAAAAGGAGTACGTTCATTTTGGCACATACGTCGTTTTATTCCGAGCGCATGCACCTTATAGCCATCTCTCTTCTTTTGCGTTTCAAAAGTAACTGCATCACTTTTGCTCGCTTAGTAGATCACTCGATACGATTTATTTTCGAGATAGAGCCTTAATAAAAACAATAGCGGCCTGCTGATAATTCCGTTGTGCGTGATTTTAACGTGTTAGTATGGCTTAGCCGAGAGCCTAGGTATATATGTTCCACAAAATGGTAAGCTAATAAAAAGTATGCATTTTTATCGGGTGCTTGTTTGTTTTCCAATCTGTTTACTAACTTCCTTACCAATAAACGTTGTATAGCGTCTCGACGCCATTGCAGCAGGCCAAGACGAAGATGGAGGGACGAGCTTGACTCCTACGCGTATGGACTGGGTCGGCACTCGCAAAAGATAGAATTGTGGGAAAAGGGACAGAGGGGCCTTTGTCCTGCAGTGGACGAGAAGTTAGATTAGATTAGCGTCTGTATAGTTATACAACGCTTTGTCTTCTTCTTTCGAATGTTAAATTACTGACGACTGAAAGAGAGAAATCGGTGTGTAATTATTCATCTGATATAATACGGTTATTAGTAAGGGGGTAAGAATGTATATACAGGATGGAAGAGACATCAACGCACAAACTGAAATCATGTATTCAGCACACGATTCTAGACGTAGCGCAGAATTTTTTCGTCGGTTATCAAAAAAAAAACAGCTGTTACATAGAAAAGTGCAATACTTACAAAATATATGGAACATCAATTTCAACGATTCAGAATCATGAATTGAATCCATGATGTTGCGCGTCTATGTCGATTCTTTTATGGAAGGGAAACGAGGCTGCCAGGCTCAAATGGGATTGGACTCTTGCGGTAACTGTGCATGCGGCTAACGTGACCCATTCACGTTAGCCGCATGCACAGTTACCGCAAGAGTGTGTGACAATGGGTTTCTGAAGATAGGTCCAGAAAGAGGTGGCGACATGACTTGGACGCCTACATGAAGGCTGGTTTGAGGCGGCGCGGGAGACGAGTACCTGCAAAGACTTGAGGGAAGCCTTTGCCCAGAAGTGGGAAACTAAAAAAACAGTGGCACACTCCGGGAGTGCCGACAAAACACAAACAGAATACTTTGCCATCACTCACTGACATATCTGATATACATTAAAACCGAGTAAATCCCGAGGACAGCCGAACACATCCGAATGTAGCGCGGTGTCGGTTATTGTAACAGTGTCGCGAGATGAATGATTTTTTACCCATCTCAAAAAATTCCCAACGCGCCTAAGGAACCTTTCACTTCAAAAAAATTGTGAGCTTTATTTATTATTAACTTTATTCTTATTACTCTAATGCATGACTCGACTAGACGGAGCGCTTCAGAGTATATCGGGGCGACCAGAAGCGTATCCCCTTGTGACGGTGCTCGTTCTACCACAGCCTCGCAGCCTCGCAGCTTCTCACGAGTGACCCAAGGGAAAGCGAAGAGAGTGGTCTATTTGATACATGCAAATGAGAATCATACCTTCACGCCAATTTGCGCTTAGTCTAGCTGTGAGGTGTACCTATATCGTAGATTTCTCCCTTCAGCTCTCAATCGGGATAACAAACAAAGAATTAGCAGCGATAATCATATACAAATTCACATGAATAACTCGAAAACAACGAGAGGTGAGAAGTTCATAAAATAAATTGAAAATATACTAAGATATGCGTAGGGTACGCTTTACCAAAAAACTTGGCCCGCTCCTGGGTAACATGCTCATAAGTAACTACATATGACAACATTATTTTTAGTATATGCGAAACATGAATATAGTTTACTCAGAATACGCCAGCACAACAAGCTACCCGAAACTGTCAAATTTTCCCAATCAACTTTGAACCTTATGCTTTAGCGATAAAGTTGAAAATCTATTAAAGAAATTTGTCAGATTGTAGTAGCTTGATGTGCTGGCGTCTGTACCTAACTGAATTGATTCCAATAATTTTTACCCCATGTTATATTTTGTCCCAAAAATATTTAAAAAAGGTTAAAAGTTGGACACCGAGCGACACTAAGTAGGTTATCCAATCTCCGTTCCGAACGGTTAGGTACCTAGGTACTATTATCAATGAGCGCAAGACGCCGTGGCGCGAGCGGTGAAACTTTGGGTTGTTCATTGCCAGCCAGGGAAAGGTTTGTGCTTGTGCTTGCCAGAGTTTCCTCGACATACAAAAAGAATAGGTACGGTTTTTACCACTATTACTGAAATTAGAAAGGATTAAATCGTAACTTACGTAAACCTTTTATTTTGTTTCCTCTGTTTGTTATTAAATCAGTACAGTTGCTAAAAGCTACCTAATCACATCATTGCACAACTGATAATATTATCAGTAAATTATTTCAACGCCGCGATAAGATATGAAAAGTTACCTAACTCGGCTACCTACGACATTCATATTCGAAAAAGAATAGACTGGTGATGAGATGCGGCATGAGCTCGCAGATAAGATCTATCCGCCGCTATTATAGTCTCGGAGCCCGATTGTCAATAACTTTTGTTCTTCAACTACTCTTTTACGGCGAAAACATGTCAGGCACCGCACAGATTGGGGGCGTCCGATGCTCGCAAAATAAAAGAGAAGGCATATCTGTTCTCTCCATTACTTATAGTATATGATGCGGCTCCGAGAATACGGTTATGTAAGTACATTATTTACAATACTTCAGTAAGTGCACGATGACACACAATCTTGGAAACAGCACTGAGCTGCACAAGCCTTGCGGTTGCTTATTTGTTCCTATTTGTCTTTGACTGCTCGACCACTTAGAAGACATTAATAAATACTTAAGTATTGTATTTCCAGTTTCCGTTTTCAAGGGTGTAGTTTTACAACATTCTTCTACTGTTTAAGAATACAATTTGAGCCATTTAGTTTTTTAATTTTTCGTCTCTTTTCTAAAAACTAGACTGTATTGAAAACATGGCCTTAGATCAGAAAAAACTCAGTACATTCGTTATCCACTGTACAGAATCCTATTGATTGATTTGAACGCTACTTACCTACACTTGAATGTCAGAGTATCACTTGAGCGGTCCATATTTCTCAGTGCTGAAAGCAAACTAGGGATCGCTTTTTGTGAAAAAATCACGGGATACGCTGTATAAGAGGGATGAATGCATGAAGTACGCAGGTCAAAGAGGAGGAGCATATGGGAACATAGTGACATATACGACAGACATATAGGACAAGAATACTTGGGAATACTCCAGATACGAATCAATCTGAGAATCACGCAGTCAGTCCTTTGTGTTCGAGCCTGTCACCATTCCGTGATTGACGACACTGCCGAGTACCTACCCAGTGACTGACCTGACCCGTTACATAATGAATGTAGATGTCTTGTACAGCTAAAAAATAAGAGTACGATTGCTGGCAACTTATTATTTCAATTCACAAAATTGTAATTCGAAAATTAAACAAAGTTCTTATGTGACTTCTGTAGGTAAGGTCAATGTGGGCAAATCCGTCTACGGGGCTATTCCGTATGCATGCATTTAGTAGTCATTCCAGAATAGTTACGCTGATTCGGTCGATAAAACAGGATCACTTTTTAGTTCTATCTATGATTCATAGATGGAGTAACGTTGTTTACAAGAGTAAAAAAAATATGTTTGAAGTTTAGTTGTGCTCCGAACGCGGAACTCAAGTCTTGCGTGCTGACGTTTCTTATAAGGTAAATATTAAATTTTACAAGTTGCGACTTTCTGAGTATGCATATCATGTAGTTTAATAAGTGTTTCAACGGATTTTTCTATTTGTTTTGAATAAAAACCAGTAGATACAGAAATAATAGTTTAAAAAAATATGTAACCTCAAGATGGTCAAGTGGGAAAATCCGTCTAATATCAAAGGGGCTAAATCGTCATATACCGGAATTACCCCAATGCAGATATTGTCAACCTTTTTCATCCTTCATTTTAGATCGAGATGAGGTGCCACAGAATGCAATAGTAAAAAGAATTAACTTGTCAAAAGTTTCGGAAAAAACGAATGATTTCTATTTAAATGATGAAGACGACGCAGTGTTCTTTTGCTAGATTAAAAAAAAAATTGTTTGTTCTTTTGTTTTTTGACTTTTTGTTGTTTGTTTATGCTATCACTGATTGATCATATTCAGATATTTTATTTCTATTTTATTTTCTAATATTGTATTTTGAAAACTTTAAAGATTTATGTTTGATAATTAGGGATATTTTTTTTTTATTTCGTTTGTAACTGTTTCTGTTTATGCTCTCACTGCTGATAGATCAGTTAAAATTATAATTCATTAAATTATAATAAAAAATATATTCATTTGTATTGTTATATTTTAAAATTTAAAGATTTACGGTGTTACGTAATACCTAAGGAAAAAATCAAGAACCCTACAACTTTCAGTAGGTATGTTTCGTTGAATATATTATTTCATTTTTAACACTAATAATATGTCACTATGAATAAAACCATTTATTTTTGGAAACTGTATTTTATTGAAGTACATTTAAATTAGTTTTCAAACTTCTTGAAAAGGTTCAAAATCCCTGGTTACAAAAATAGGCCGGATTAGCCCCCAAAAAAGATTTTAGGGAATAAAACGTAAATTCAACCGTATTTTTATGACGTTACAAAACATTTTTCTTCAACATGTGCTTTTACTTGTTTACAAATTGCATACTTTGATATAACGGCGTAATTCTAGGAAAATTTGCTACTAGATGGATTTGCCCCAATCCTCGGGAAAATCCGTCTAACGACCGTTTTTTAAAAAAACATCTTTAGTTAAATATGAAGGGATGTTCTGTTGTTTCGAATGGATGTATATTATAGACAACAAAATTCTTTATCGCTTAAAACCATCAAATTTATATTAAAGTAGTTAAGTGTACCAGTTATAGTCAACCAACTTCAACTTTCAAAAATATATGACGGATTTGCCCACATTGACCTTACTCGAATGAAAGCGTAACCCTTTGGTACAGCGCCATCTAGCGGCAGTATTGTGAAACTTATGATAATTTATTATGTTTTTTTTTCGTTTCATAATTTGTTTTTAATGCAAGTCTTTACTCGTCATAAACAAGCAACTACTTCATCTTAGTCACTATGTAGGATTAATTCTAAGGATTTTGTATTTGGTACAAAATTATGCAACACCCAAGTTTAACGCTATTACTGCTAAACTAATAAAGTTATCTTAACCGCTATAATTTTCCTTTAAAGTTCATTCAAATGCACTATCATCGTCAATTTTTTCAGATTTTTCAAGCGAGCAGCTTAGCTTTTAGAGGGCGGGGGAACTGGAACAAAAATTAGCACTTTAATGTTTAATATTTCGTAAATGGAGCATTAAATCGAAAAATAATTTTAGCAACCCCCAAGTCAATTTAGAAGACCTATTCAACGATACCACACACGATGGGGTAGACGACGAAAAAAATATTATTTCAGATGTAGGGGAATTACCCTAAAAACAAATAATATTTTCAAAAATTTTATTTTACCACTTTGTCGGCGTAATTGATATACACACTCCCATACAATTACAGCTTTCTAGTACTAACGGTCTCTTAGGACAGACACACGGACATGACGAAACTATAAGGTTCCTTGTAGGAACTACGGAACCCTAAAAAGGATTCCAAGATAAACAACTACCAACCATAATTTGAAACTCATTAGCATTTTACCGTGCACCCAAAATTAATGACTACCTTTACAGAATTGAACCTATACTACCTCAGCTAAATTTCACTCTTTATCTCGCTCGCATGATATTGCTCGCGGACTAGAGCGAGGCAGAGTGCGGTGCTGGGCGGCAGGCAGCGCCAATAGTTTATGTATTTGCTTTTTACCATGGACTTATTATAATACAGTTACTTGGTATTATAATAAGTCCATGCTTTTTACAGTGAAATTAATTGGGAAATTGGAAAAAATAAGAAACAGTATCTGCTTTATATTTACATCAGTTGGTATGGAAAGTTTTATGATCTAATTTGGAGTATTTTTTTAATACTAGCGGTTTATTGTTCTGTTTGTAGGTAGCTTTATTTATTTATTTAAACTTTTCGCACAAAAACGTACAAAGGCGGACTTAATACCATAGGCATTCTCAACTTTGTAATTTTTTCTATCGAGAATATTTTATGGAATCGTGTTTGACTTACCAACTGCATTTCGACAAATCGTAATACGATTTTATTTCGACAAAAACGACGTTACAGAACAAGTGTTCTTATTGTTTATTATTAGTTTTATTTTATTATTTTAATGAAGACATGCACGAATATCACTGCAGCGTCATTAAAATTGTAGGCTCTGGGTAAAGTAATGACTTTCTGTTTTATTTTAAAACGTAGGTACCGTGATCTAGAAATTGTGATTTGTGTTGGATTCCATATTCCATTATTTAATGCAGGTGCACTATGTTTATAAATAAAGTAGGTAAGTATAAATAAATGTCGCGTCACTTTTCGATACTGCCAATAATATTTTTTTCAACACACTTGCTCGTAAAGTGGCTCTTATTGAACCGCTTTTAGGTCCATAATGCAGTGTATTAAAAACGCGTGCTTTTTCTTTACTTTAATCCACATGTGCTTTATTTCCACAGATAACTATTTACTAGTCGGAGATGCGCGCTTTTTTAATCTCATTAATTCACTTTTTTTTTTAAATAGTCAGTATGGAATTATGATGAAATAGAGTTCTGTGTGTGTGTATTTTATGGTCTTTGCGATATCGTTTACAAAAAATCTATAATTTATTTATATGTTGAGGTCGGTCAAACTGCAAATATGCAAAAGGAAAAAATAAAGATATTGTCATTCTGTCTGCATTCTTACTTTTACCATTTTTCATACATAAACTACATAAAAAAAGCGATCAAATCTTGATATAAATTACTAAAAATTGTGTTGCGACGTGACACTTTTTAGTGCTGACCATAGATACGTATATAAGAAGGTGTTGATCGTCCACCCAATTTCCTTATTTCGATCAAAACTTGCATACAGCCTAATCGATATTCGCGATAAATGAAATAAAAAAAAAATTAGAAACTGAATAACAACTCTTATAACTAACAAAAAGTATTGAAAGTGTTTGCAGAATACCCAATTTATGGAATTAATTTATCATCATTCTCAAACAAAATTTTACTAAGCCTACCTAATAAATATATACTGGGAATTCTGTAGGAAACTATTAGAAATTATCAAAAATAAAATCCACAATAAATAATAGTTGTTCAATAAATTAAAATACACACATCAAAAGTGTCTAGGGATCAAGCATTTTTATGCGGATTTCTTGAGATTGAGATGTGGCTTTGTAATAAATTTATGATTTTATAAATTTATATGGATCCTTTTTGGTGCATTTCATAATTTGAATCAGGAACTGTGAATCAAATTCGAGTAAAAGATGAAAATCAGCTGTCAATATTTTCCCTATAAAAACATACAACGCATTGAAGACATTATTAGTGCTACTGTTTCCCTACTACTGATTAAAACCAACGTTATTATGGAGCGGCGACGTCATTTAAGCAGGGAAGAAATGCTCAGAGCCGTGGGAATGATAGAAGCTGGTTCCCGGCAACGTACTGTGGCTTTAGCTCTGAATACAAGTCAGAGTGTTATCAGTCGACTTTGGACACGTTACCGAAGCCCTGGTACCGTGGCTGAGCGCCATGGAGGACGGTATCGCTGCACCACACGGAGACAAGACCGATACATTCAAATCTTAACTCGAAGAGCTCCAACAATAACCGCCATGATGTTAGCCGTGAGGCTTCATCACTCTTCAGGGAACTTAATTAGCGACCAAACAGTCAGAAACCGCTTGCATGAAGTGAACCTTCATTCCCGAAGACCGCTACGGGTACCACATATAGCAATGCACAATCGTAGGATTCGATATCAATGGGCTCTTGAACACAGAAATTGGGCAGAAGAACAATGGCGTTTCGTGTGCTTTTCTGATGAGTCTCGTTTTGGTATGAGACCGGATACAAGACGTATACGACACTGGAGAACCCCTGGACGCCAACAGCGATTAAAATCCCGCCAGGAAGTCCATCCTTATAGTAGTGGAACCATCATGGTATGGGCGGGTATTTGGATCGGCGGAAGAACTGAGTTGATTTGGATCAGAGGCAACCTCAACGCTCAAATTTATGCTGAGACGATTGTATCAGACGTCATCGTTCCTCTACAAGTGCAAATCGGTCCCTTATTTCAGTTAATGCATGATAATGCACGACCGCACACCGCAAGAGTTGTAAGACAGACTCTCGCCGCAGCTAACATCAATGTCCTGCCCTGGCCTGCTCAGTCGCCAGACTTGAACCCGATTGAGCATGCATGGGATATGCTACAGAGAAGAGCTCTGCCGAATATGGAGGGTATCCAGTCGCAAGAAGACCTTTTTTTGTTCTTGCAACGAACATGGGCGGCCATTCCACAGCGTGATTTGGATGAACTCATTTTGAGTATGCCAAACCGATGTTCTTGTGTTGTTAGTGTTCGCGGTAGAAACACGGATTATTAATTGTTTAAGTTACCCAATAACATTTTAAAGAAAACTGTTATTTCAGTCTTTTTTTCGAACTTTTGTGTTAGTGGTTCAAATGTCAAAAATCCCTTTATTAGGAAAATGGCAAATTTCTTTATTAATGCAAAGGTGACTTGGTTTATCGTTACTGTGACAAACGAAAACACTTTATTTGATGAATCCTTAAAGAAAATTTTAATTAATATCAATCAGGAGAAAAGTTATTGCAAAAATATATGTTGATCCCTAGACACTTTTGATGTGTGTAATTCTAAACAGCGAGCGCATTCCGAATAAATTCAAATATAGAAACATTTCGGCGTGAAATTCAATAAATGAGGTATGGGGCCTGGCTGTTATTGACTCTGTTCAAGTGAAATGGTAATGAGGCCTGGCTGTTATTGACTCTGTTTAAGTGAAATGTCCAAAAAACGATTGAAATGACAATAGAAAAGCATAAATCATTATTATAAACAATGCTTATTGTATTTACTGCTTAAAATACTTAATTTTATTTAATTTCCAAGTATCGATTACATTCGTCATATTATCAATCGAAATTTAAAAAAAAAAATCGTTTGGAATAATCGCTTTCGTACATCATTGCAATAAAAAAAAACAATAATGGTCGGCGATTTTGAACACAAATAGAGTACCTAGTGGTAATGATTAAGGATAATATTTTTGTGTTCACCAAAAATCTAAAGGTACATCTATGTATGCATTTCTAAAATATTGATCTTAAACCCGTTTAATTGTTTTACTATAATTAAACTACTCGGCCAACAAAATATGTTACATCAAACAAATTCCAAATTAACACCAAGATATAACACTTTTTTATTGTAGTGCGCTGCAAATATTCTATTGTAACAATAACTATTTTATTCTTCCCCGAAAAATACTGATCGTGCACCAAATATTCCTGAATGTTACACAAAATATTAGCAATCAAAGTTTTTCATTCAACAACTAAATTAATAAATCATATTCTTTTTTCGTGAAAGTTTGCAACACAAGCGCGGGAGTGTACCTGACGCTCGTTGGGAATCATGTACCTAGAAATTCTGTTCAGAAGGAAGTTAGCGTACCCCACTTTCTGGTTGAAATAGGTCGAATCTGTCCCAAAACCGAATCGGGGCACCCCGACTCCACGTAGTCCTTTGGCTGCTACCCCGAGGGTGTATTTAAAAATCCGGAGGCGCGGAGGGAGTGCAGCCCCCGCCCGCTGTAACAAAGCATAGGCACCCGTGCGAGCCGTAGCGGCTGAGGCTGGTCGCCGGAGGCGACCAGTAAGCCGAAGCTGCGGAGGTGAGCATGGGTGCCTATCCTTTGTTACGTAAGGGCGATGGGGCTGCACTTCCCGCAGCGCCGGAGACGTGCAGAAGCAACTTTGTATTGAAAACTAGTGTTTTGAGGTTAGGTTACAATAATTTGTTTTTCTCAAGAATGGTGCGTCCTCGTTTCATAGGAGTGGTACCAGGGGGAACGGGGCTGGAACCACTCCCATGAAACTCCAATAAAGCTACATTGGACATTAATTGGTGTTTGATTCAAATACATTTTGCAGTGCATTATCTGAAGTAAAACTAAAAAAATAAATGCTTGTTTTTAAAATTAGGTGTATTACTATTTTTACAAATTTGCAACAGTTGTTAAATAGATGCTCGTTATGACATATTTTAATGAACATATTTTGGTGCACATTCAGTATATTTGGTGGAACACAGGTAAAATTAGGTAAATGAAATGGGAATAAATTGAAGTACTTTTAAATACCATCCTTTACGTGTTATTGGACCTGTGTTTGAATATTACGTTAAGACCTGGGCATTTTCGTGTTGTTCACAATATTTTCAATAATATTTGTCACATTTTAAATCTTACATTTAACTGTGTGTGTGAAATTTGTGAAAAGTAAAATGTAAACACGCACGATTGGCGCGAAACTTCGACATTAGATATCCAAAAAGTTCATTACCACTAAGTACTTATTCACCTTAAACTATGGATAAATTCGTCAAATAATTAAATGATGCTGATTGAGACGATGATTCACAGCCCCTGTGGTGAAGTTAGGGTGTTCGTAATCTCCAATTTTTATGTTTTTTAGCCTCGACCACCACTGTCATCAAAATGGCGAGTATCGTATGACTTGAATTTATACAAGGAAAATTAATAATAGTAAACTTGTGCGCTAAATATGAACATATTATGAGGTGTTTATCCAACACTCCTAATTAACGCACATTCATTAAAATTTAAGATTTGATGTGTAGCTTAGTTCATTCTCAAAGTTCGTGTGATCGGGGCGGATCGGTTTTGTCAGTACCATAGACTAATATATTTAAAATGAGAGTCGGTGCTTTTATTTACACTTGCGCGCGCATCGCTAGTGCTGCTTAGCACGGCGCGCGGAAAAACAAAACTAGCGCGCCATTTTCCAAAGAAGTTAATATTTAACAATACAAGTCTGTTTTTTTCCTCGCAAGTGTGTTGAAAAACGTCGTATGAAACGCGTGTGCATTGATCATTAGACTCTCGGCTTTCTTATCGCACTCGCCTGCGGCTCGCGCGAATAATACCGCCTCGAGCATAATGATCAACATAGCACACATGTATCATAATGTACTATTTCAACACACTTGCTCGTAAAGTGGCTCTTATTGAACCGCTTTTAGGTCCATAATGCAGTGTATTAAAAACGCGTGCTTTTTCTTTATTTTAATTGCCATTCCGTCTGCACTTAAGGCGACTACATGACCTAAAGCGCGGTCTTTGTCGGACTGCATAGAAAAGAAAGAGAAGCGCGATGACACAACGCTGGTAATTTATTGCAAAATATGAAGCAATTATTTATTTACAAAAAATCTATTGTTTGGACTAAAAAATTAAAACATTGCTTTAGTATGTTGCTTGTCGAATAATCTGACAATATATCATAATGATTGATGTATATTAGTATCTTCCTCTTAGCGTGTCGATAGCAATCTAAATGTACTCGGCCCAGAATTCGGCTACTTGTTTGGCGCCTTCATCACCGTCCATCAGTTCCTGTAACGTGCAGCTGACAGGACACGCAGGACACGATATTAAGTGTCCCATCGTTTGTGGGACAGCACCACATTTACACTCCAAGGCGGAGTCGTCTATGAATCTCCACCTGAACAGGTTTTCCTTGCTTCGGCCTACCTGGGTCCGGAGTCTGTTTAAGAATTCCAGATTACCCAAGGTAACTCATGTCCAGTTGGGAGATCTTCAGCGGGTGGGACGAACGGTTTGGGTAAGGTAGCACTGTCTCGCCACAGCTTCAGTCTCTCATGTGATGGTTTTTATTGTAAAGAGAAAGTTTTTAGAGGTATCTTCATGATCTTTTTCTATTGTATCAAATTAGTTGTATTATGTTTTGAACACACTATCGACCTAGATATCCTGAAGAATATCATATATTTTTCTGATTTTGTTTACTGTAGTTGATCACAATTATACTTTTATTGTTTCTAAAACTTGCATTTTTTGTGTTTAGGTCCTGTAAGCCCCATATAACCAGGACTGCGGTTTTATTGTCATTTAATGAAGTTATTAACCTACAGGAAGAAGACGCAATTCAAGCAAAATTTTACCGTGAAATGTTTTGTGTTAGCGTCGATTTGAGGCTCCAGTCTAGACACATAAACTTTCAAATTATTCTATTAAATTATGAATATTTTTTGCGAAGTTTTTGTTTGAACAGAGAGGACAAATAGCCTGAAACGGAGAATAAATATTCCTTATTCCAAAAAAGCGATATCTAAATATTTTTTTTGGTAACAGTTCAGAATACGAGTACTTACCTAACTATATTTTACGTATCGTTAGATTATTATTATGCCCCATTGGAATATTTGCCCAACTCATATCTAACCGCATTGCCTAATAAAAATAAATTTATTCCATTTACTTTGGATATATCTATACTATAATATAATAATAATATTATAAAGAGGTAACATTGTTTGTAAGTTTGTAAGTTTGTATGTAGGGGGTAATCTCCGGAAGTAATGAACCAATTTTAAAAATTATTTCACTGGTAGAAAGCTACATTATTCGTGAGTGCCATAGGCTATAAATTATAAAGATATCATGCATATTAGCCGAACTATCTCAATTTTTGTCTAGCCAGGCGGAAAAAAATAGCTCTTACAACAGAGTTATTTGCATGCGCTGCCTTAACAGTTGTATAGAATTGAAAACAATGTATGGCAACCTGGTCCGTTTTGAATAGTTCTACAAAAAAGTCCGCGACACCATATTTCTATCTTTTATATTTTAGCAGATATAGTAGCTTTTATGTGTTAAAAAAGTAGTTTTCGACGTACTTACCTTTGGATGATTTTTTAAACAACAAAATATTAAAGTTTATCGAAAAAAATATTATTTTGATCACAAGAACATCATAGAGATACGATTAGCCTCAAACAGTATGTCAATTGGTTAAATAGTTTCGAAGATTATATAAAATTACTAAATCACAAAATGCCGCCGTCCATTCACGAACCGCATTAGAACATGCTTTGTACGGACGTTTTGTCCATTTACCCATAGATGGCGTTGTGCAATTACGTCATTTTTCTGAATCGCGGTGTTAAGATTTTTCGAGGATTAATGACCCTCTCCAGTTATTATTTAACTTTCGTCGTTAGGTAGGTGTGTTGTACGCGGTTGGTTGGATGTCGTTGGTCTTTAAAATTGATTTGGTTGCTCGGTTTCTTAAAACACAAAAAACACTACTTCGTTCTCATTCTACGAGATAGAAAACAGAAATACCACAGCTGGTACAGCTACCAGCTGTGGTATTTCTGTTTTTGGGATATCGGACAGTTTCAGCGATTATTTGTCATGCCTAAAAGGAAATCACAACTTTCCCGTCAGACATCCCAGACAAGAGCAGCTCGAGTACGCCGTACGGAAGAGTCTGCTCCTGAAAATCATCAGCGCCTCTCGAGGAATAGAGAAAATATTTCGCAAGCACGCGCTGGGGAATCTAGCTCCGAGCGTTCACAGCGGCTTGCTAACCAAAGCTGGAGAACATCGCAGATCCGTGCTAGGGAATCTAGCGCTGAACGTGCGCAGCGTCTTTCTGATTTAAGGCAGCATGTCTCTGCAACAAGGGATAGGGAGTCTAACGCTGAGCGCTCGCAGCAGCTCGCTAGCCAAAGCGCGAGAAGATCGCAGGCCCGTGCTCGGGAATCTAGCGCTGAACGTGCGCAGCGTCTTTCTGATTTAAGGCAGCATGTCTCAGCAACAAGGGATAGAGAGTCTAGCGTTGAGCGCTCGCAGCGGCTCGCTAGCCAAAGCGCGAGAACATCGCAGGCCCGTGCTCGGGAATCTAGCGCTGAACATGCGCAGCGCCTAGCAACACAAAGACAGGCAGTTACAGTCAGAGCACGTAATCGGAATTTAGCTCATGGACATAGATCAGCTTTCAATTACGATGCCATATGCATTAAAAACAAAACCCTCATTTTGGCAGTCAGGAAATAAATCATAGCACTCAGTACTAACCGAACCACACTCATAATTTCATCACAAGTTAAAATGTTTACCGCCCAACGAAGTGGGCGCGGGTCAGCTAGTTATATTATAAAATTGCAGGTTGAAGTCTCATGAAACTGTCGTAAACACGTATATCGATAAAACCGTCGTCCACGCCGTCCAAATGTATTTACGTTGCATAGAAGGTATTATACGTCCCTACCTACTTATAATATAATAAAACACACAAGCTACTTAATAAGCTGGAATGGATGTACGTGTTACTGGCGCAAGTATACGGGCGCAGTAGAGCTGAATGTGTCAAGTCATAAATGGCACAGTAAGGGCACCGCCAAACTAGGACGCTTGTAGGGGTTCAAACATTGCAACTGTAGGTAGGTACCCGCTTTAGTGCATTTGTCTACTTGGCACGCAGTCAGCTCATTACGCGAGTAGCATCGATTTTTCAGACGTTAAAAGGTATGGATGCTTTAAAGAGCGCGACAACTTACGATCTTATTGCGTCATTTTTTTTATTACTTTTGCACATGCTCCCAGCGAAAGGTCGGATTAATGTTACTTGTTTCTCTTCTAGCAATAATGACAATAAATGGCCCACCCACCTAGGTATATAATTAATGATATTCGGGGTCCTATAGCCGTGTCATCAATCATAACCTTTTGCGGTGTAAAATGTTCTTCCAAATAAAATCAGAACAGGCAAACCACAAATAAAAACTATTGGGGGTTATAACATTATATTTCCATGTGAACCGCATTTAACTGGTGCATACCATGTCATGTTTATATAATTATATATCTATATTTAAGAGGAAATGCAGTCGGAGAGAGTTTTGAAAATGTCTAAGTAAAAAGTCATAATTCGAGGTTTGGCTCTCGCCTATTTCCTCCTCCAATATTGGACCAATTTAAAATATATTTCATAGACTAAATAAGAAGAATATATTATTAAACTGTGTCCCCATGTTGTTCTTTTTTCATTAACGGTACACTAATTATTAGTACACTAGGCCTCTGTTGACAGCGGTTAAAATTGGCATTTTTTACCGGTTCTAGTGGTTATAAAAATAACGTATCATCAAACAGTAAAACATAGGAACATACAAGTAGTTAAAATTTGTTATTCTGTACAAAATCAATGCTTTATGGTCATTAACCAGAAAGAAAACTGGCGAGAGCGTTTCCATGGAGAAACGACCGCATTTCTTCTAAATGTACAGACGCCAGCACATCAAGCTACCCGAAACTGTCACATTTTCCCAATCCCTGAACCTTATGCTTTAGCGATAAAGTTGAAAATCTATTGAAGAAATTTGACAAATTGTAGTAACTTGATGTGCTGGCGTCTGTACATCAGAATAAATCTGCATAAAAACTATTCGATGATATATTCAAATAGTATCTGATCTACCTAAGAGCGTTTACGACGTACGGCATTTCATACAAACTTTCAAGCCCTTGTTTTTCGAAATGAATGAACCGATTTTAATGAAACTTCATACGCCAGCGCCTAAGCAGGATACAAAAGTCTAAAAACTTACTTAAGAACATTTTTAAAGGGGTTTATAGAACTTTAACAATGGAGTACCTAAAACAAAAGATTTCCACACGTCTACTACAAAGATTTGGGGGCCTAAAAAGGCCACTTTGGCAGAATCATAAAAGGATAACAGATGGACAGTTACAAATCCCATTGATGAAGCATTTTTCAGTTATTTTTTTTTGTCTGTTCTAAAATACCAATCAATCCGATCCAAATCCAATCCCAATCTCTTTGATTATACCTACGTAGTGCAGCGAAAAAAAGAAACACACGGACTGTCTTCGCCATATTACGATTCATAATTTTATCCTTTTATGATTCTACAAAGTGGCCTTTTCAGACCCCCAGTTCATGCAAATTAAAAAAAAAATCTGTTGTACCTATAAAAATAACGCTATACACCGGTGTTTCCACGAGCTTCTATTGAAATGTCTGCCATACATCAACAGTACGAGTCTGGTATGAGAATGGCTCGAGTATTGTTGTTATCAATAACCACTGAATCGCTTGGCGTTGATTGCCTCGCACGAACAGTGCCCAGCATATTTTTTTTAATCACGCAATGCTATAGTGGGGCCCGTGGCTAAATAATAACAGCCGCACAGGTCGATCGATCAGGTAAAGCTATACTTGCCGCGGTTGGTCTGTGGATGGGTGACCATCTTTACAAACCGAGACCCCTCCGTGCCTCGGAAAGCACGTTTAGCTGTTGGTCCCAGCTGTCATTCGTGGATCTTTGACAATCGTTACGAGTAGTCAGAAGCCCGAAAGTCTGACAACCAGTCTTTTCAAGGGGTATCGTATTACCCAGTAACTGGGTTGTAGAGGTCAGATAGGCAGTCGCGCCATGTAAAAATACTGATTTCAGCGGCATCCAAATAATGCGCTAGTCATGTGGACTCGCCATGTCCATGCGGATTGGAAGCCGACCCCAACATATGTAGTTGGGAAAAGGCTATTCAGATGATGAATCACGCAATGTTATAATTCCGTGTTAACAATGTGAGTACTTGTATACAAACATTTGGTATACATGTGCCTTCTGTAATAATTAACAGCAGCAAACTCTATAGCCATTCATATTGGATTATGTCAACATCGCCGGGACACACTGTGTGTTTGCGACACAATCATGATATTTCTGAACCAATAACCAACCTATAGAATTATGGTAAAGCGAATTAACACTAACTTTGTTAATTTAATATTAGCATAAATCTGGGATTGAAGAGAGAGAAACATTTTAAACCGGGTAAAACTGTAGTTTAATTTAAACATTTTCCTTCGTTCACAGCTGTTGATTTTTACAAGAGTTGTTTTGATCTAGTAGGTAGCGTTGAAACACGGAACGAGTTTGTTGCTGAACAAACTGATCCACAACTGCGACTCTGAACTATTCTTTTAGATGGACGAGCGATAAAATACCCTCTATCTTTAATAGTAGGGAATAACGTACCTGTTAGAAACTGCAGACTCAATGTTGAAATGATTTCAAGAAATTGCTTCAATTTTTCTCCAGACTCATGTAACAAGATCTCTTAAAATAAATGAATCGCAACGTCTAACGGTACAGTTTTTCCAAAATGTAACTTCCGTTGGGAGATAAATCTTAGTATTGGTCGTTTATTGAGAAGGACTTTTGGAAAACCTACCAATTTCTACGACTTCGAAACCGGGTAGAATTCGTTAATAAATAATGTAACATCTAGCCTTTGACATTCCGAAGGCAAGGAAATGTTATACTGGAAGCCAAAAATTTTGAGTTCTTACGGTGAAGAAATTTCTAATAAAAATACAGCAAACAATCACAGAATAAAGCCAGAAAACTTCTCTATGACGCGATGGAAAGGGTTACAAAAATGAATTATTTTTGGTCAACTGAACGGTACGCATACCTACACGTTTTATATGTAAGTAGGAAGTTAATGGTGGTGTTCTCTTGCCAGCCTGTTCTTCTTCGTCTTTCTTCTTGATGACAGGGGTAGGCAAGGAGACACGGGTAAAACTTGTTTTTTTTTCTGGGTACATACGCTCTCATCCTCAGACTGTGATTATTGCTTATTTAAAAGCAGGATTACTTTTGTACCTTATTTACATTTTTATAGTAGCGAAACTATTTAGGCGCGCTCAGAGCTGTTTTTTTTTTCATTGTATGTATATCTTTTACCAATTACAGCAGCTTACTTGAATTAGACTGCCAACTTAATTCGATTAGGGACTTAAGCAGTTTCCAGAAGAGGAGGTTACCTACTAACTGCTTCACTCACTACTGATAACTTAGTAAGTAGAAACTTGATTGCTTCTGATCAATTGCTCCCATGACTTCAGTGACAGAAAATATATTGGAATACTTAATAGAACTATTGTTGAAGAGACTTCTGATGAAACGCCACTTGAAGTCCATCTAGAGATGTACTGGCTCCTCAATCCATACGGACACACCTAATCTAGGTAGGTACATACAGTCAAAGCTGATAATCGTACAAAAGGTACTTGAATTGCAACTGCAAACTTTGGACGTTCTGCGGTGTTATTCTGTAAAAATCTCACCGTGAAAACTTAGGTGAAGTGAGCTGTCAATAGTGTCAATTCCTAGCAAAAACAAACTCACTTCACCTAAGTTTTCACGGTGAAATTTTTACAGAATCGACCGGCTGTTAGTCTTTTTTGATCAAATACATCCGAGTCGAGGATTGCAGTACACTATTGTGTTACTAACATAACAATACGAGGTTGAAACAATCGGAGTGGTTCGCCGGACCCCTTCAAATCTGTACTGGTTGCGTTTGACTAATTAGAGACTACACGCTTTTGTTCTGGGATAATTCAGACTAGAACTTTGAACATTCAATCCGCTAACCTTTTGTTAATCATTAGCTGAATAGGTTTCATGTGATGAACTTGCTTCCATTTCAAGTGTTCTGCACATAAAGGGAACTACCCAGGATTATGAATGGGCAATGTCTAAGTCGCATCCAACTGTTTTTAATCAGCCTTTCAATTAACTGCCTAGCCTTTTAACTAAACGGCGCCGTTCAACTCGACGGCCTGAATGGTAATCAGCCCATTCATTTTTAATCAAACAGCTAGGCAAATGACTTGGATCACTAAAGTTTAACTACTTGCATAGCCCAGACATTTAAATTGGCGATTGAATTATTGGTGATTGATTAAAAGCTGCAATTGTTTATTGTACTTATGGAAAATAAAAAAGAATGCAAAATGCATGTTTATTAACAAATTCGACAGTAAACTAAATAAAAATGAGTCGTAACAAATACTTAAATACGTAAGTAAATAAAAATTTAGCAGTATATTGGCTTACGGGCAGTTAACAAATCGGAATTAGTCGGTGTCGCTGAGAAATCTAACTTGGAAGTAGCACTTACCGCTGCCGCGCCACCGCTCACTTCGCTCGCTCGGCTCGCGCGCGTTTGTTCACAGTTCTAACCTAACTCATTTGATCGGGATAGCCTGGCCTTCTTACTGCGACCATTTCGGCTCGCGGGTGGTTGATCACAGTTTCAACCGCCAATCTATTTGACATATCTGCCTATTCCAACATTTTTACTGGACATTTATTTATTACACCACTTGAGTATTGTTTGACGACATTGTAGATCATCGACATTGTGCAATTTTCTTTTTATAGTACTGTTCATGTTTTAATTTAACAACCGCCGAAAAATAAAATGACTGGCCGTAATTATTTTCAACTGATCATAATAAAATAACCTCCCTAATGTTTAAATAACAGTTGCTAAAACAATTACCGGTTTAAAGGTCATTGGGCTTAATCTGACCGGGTTTGTGAAAACTTGCGTACAAAAACCAAACTGGATTTAACTAGTTAAGTTATACCCCACTTTTAATTTCATGTACTTTTTTTTGTTTAACTTTATGGGAGTAAAAATTATCAGATCGATAAAAAATCCCGGCCGTAATGAATATCAGGAAACCCTGGTATGGTATATACATCGGCCGTAACGCACGGACGAACAAACTCTACCAGAAACTTGCTGCGTGGAACGTGTTAAAAAAAGTATTTTTTATTTTTCCCAATACAAAAATGTTAATTAACAGTATAGTAAATAGTAGTAGTAATAATTAATGCGCCATTAGTTATTTGCGTTTTAGCGTGCTTAAGAAATTCATCGTTTAAAAAAAAAATCAGTTTCATTTTTTGGCCTAACAGACAGTACCCGCACTAATCAATCAATCAATCAAAACGTTTATTTCGGATAATAACCCATATTTTGTTAGTAGATACAATATTTTAAAACTATGTTAGTACACGTAATATTATTGTATCAAAATTAAAACGAAAAATTAAATTAGAATTAAATTAAAATTATCTTGTCATTAAAATCAAAAGTTAAGATAAATATTAAAATCAAAATTACAAATCAAAAATTAAAATCAAAATTACACTAAAAATTAAGTAGGTAAGTACAATAATAATAAAAATAAAAATAAAATTAATTAAATCAAAAATTCAAATTACAATTAAAATAAAATCAAATTATATTAAAATTAAATAACAAATAAACTATTACATGTCCAGTACCTAAAATATTAATATTATATTAAAACTATTAATTTAAAAATCGTTCGTCAACACCAGGCCCGCAGCTATGTCTACGGGACCAGTGCGTCAGAAAAGGGCAGTCTGGCCTCTCCACAATGATCCTCAGGATGCTATTGGAGCTTCCACGTATCCTACGCATTAGGGATGCCGTTCTTTTGCGCAAGATGGCCTCAAAGCTGTCTATGCGTGCCTCGGCAAACATGCCCGACGCACTACAGAACCGCGGAAGCCCCAGTAACACCCGGAAAGCATTATTGTACTGCACACGGAGGGTGTTGTAGGCCCCCTGCGTATACCTGACCCACAGGCTGCAGGTGTAAAACGTCTGACAGTAAGCCTTAAACAACGTAATTTTCACGTCTTTAATACACCTAGCAAACCTGCGGGCCAGCATATTACAACGAACCGACAACGCCCTTCGCTCTCTCTCTATATCCTCGTTATCAAAAAGGTTCTCCGTCAAAATGTGCCCAAGGTATTTAAAACGAGACACTCTCTTAAGCGCCACCCCATATAAGTAAACCGGAGGAACTGTCGCCAGTTTTCCGGAACGCACACGAAACACCATAACCTCACTTTTCCTGATATTATACAGGAGACCATGAGCTGCGGCGTACTGTTCACACACTCCAAGTAACCGTCTGAGCACATCAATTGAGGGACTCAGCAGCACCATGTCATCCGCATAGCTTATACTATTGATAGTCTTACCATCAATAGAGCATCCGACACCAGTGCCACCAAGCTCCTCCACCAGCTGATTGATGTATAAACTGAAGAGCGCAGGGGAAGTCAAACCTCCCTGCCTCACACCACACTCCAGTCCATACTCACCAGATATTGCACCCGACCATCTGACCTGGTTAACCTGGTGGTTGTACCAATACGCGAGGAGGTTAACTATCTCGTGAGGTACGGCTTTCTCCCGCAATTTTGACCACAGGATCTTGTAGTTAACCAGGTCAAACGCCTTGGAGAGGTCCAGAAAAACGGCATACACCGGAGTCCTTCTGTCAGTATAGTACCTAACAGTATGCTTGAGCGCCAGAACAGCAGTTTCCGTGGACAACCCAGCTCTAAAACCAAACTGCGAATCATCTGGAATGAGCTGTCCAGCCATTCTACGCTCAAGCACACCGTCAAGAACTTTAGCCACTATGGTGGCCAAGGAGATAGGCCTATAGTTGTCCTTATCCGACGCATCCCCAGTCCTATTCTTGGTAATAGGCACCACTACTGTCCTCATCAGCTCCTTAGGTAGATAGGAGTGCCTCATACAAAAATTGAACAGCATGGATAAGACCCTAGGGAGGTGCGGACAAGCATACTGAAGGTGTTCAATACTTAGGCCATCATGTCCTGGTGATTTGCCTCTGGTTATACCTTTAATAACGTTACTTATCTCTGACGCTGTAATGCTTATTGGCTCTCCAGACATGATGTCCCCAGCAACAAGATTCTGCTCTTCCACTGGCCGCGATGTTACTGAAAAATGCCTCCTGAACTTGTCCGCAATCTCCCCAGGATCAGTAACGCTGTCAACGCTCATCGGGACCGCAGGTTTTGGGACTAATGCAGGACTAATGCAACCCATACTATAGTGAAAAGACATTAAATTGTCTATTCCAATTCCATTCCATTCCATTCTTATTTTATTTAGTTTTAGTTTCATTTTTAGGGTTCCGTAGTCAACTATAGTTTCGCCATGTCTGTCTGTCCGTCCGTCTGTCTGTCTGTCCGTCCTCGCTTAATCTCTGTGACCGTTAGAACTAGAAAGCTGAAATTTTGTAGGAGTACGTATATCAGTTACGCCGACAAAGTGGTAAAATAAATTTTTGGAAAATATTTTTTTTTAGGGTAGCTCCCCTACATGTGAAGTGGGGATGAATATTTTTTTAATCATCTACCGCATCGTGTGGGGTATCGTTGAATAGGTCTTCTAAAATGGATTAGGGGTTGCTAAAATGATTTTTTGATTTAATGCTCCATTTACGAAATATTAAAGTTTAAAGTGCAAATTTTTGTTCCAAAAGGGCGTCCTCCCCCCCTCTAAAAGCTAAACTACTGGCTTGAAAAATCTGGAAAAATTCTCAATGATAGTGCATTTCATGAACTTTAAAGGAAAAGTATAGCGGTTAAGATAACTTTATTAGTTTAGCAGTAATAGTCGTTGAACTTGGGTGTTGGATAATTTTGTACCAAATACAAAATCCTTAGCATTAATCCTTTAAAGTGACTAAGATGAAGTAGTTGCTTGTTTATAATGGGTAAAGACTTGCATTGAAAAGCAAAATATGTTTTTTTTTTACCTATTCAGAATAAAGAACAACAGAATCGTACTACATTTTGATAACGGGCTACTACGGAACCCTACACTGTGCGTGGCCCGACACGCACTTGGCCGGTTTTTTTCCCTCTCATTTTCACCCTATTATATAAATGGCCTAAGCATCAGCCAGCCAGTTCACTAATTGTTGTGTTAGACGCTTTGGCTGCATATCATTCAGGCCACTAGTTGAACAGCGCCGTTTATTAAAAGGCTAGGAAGTTAACTGAATGGCTAATTAGGCTAGTTCACGGCGACACCTATAAGTAAGTATATCCGTCGGTCAAAAAGCTCTTGCTCACCAACAATAAACGCGTAAAACGTGTCTGTGTGGTGCCGAACTTAAAGAATAGCACCACCCCATACATCCCGTGGGTGGCGTAAAAGGCGACTAAGGGTCGTACCGGAGAATGGGCAAAGCGTTCTCTATGCATTTCACCACCATACTGCGATCGCCCGCCAAGCGTGACGATTATGGCTACCAAAGAATGACAAGCACTAAAAACACTTGGCCGCTAGTACCCGGCGGCCCGCCTGCCCTTGGCTACGGTAGCGGCCAAGGCCACGGTGAAGCAAGGGGTGCTAAGAATCCCCGGAAGAGATCCGGCTACCTCAATCACTAAACGCATACAACATTTTAATTAGTGCTGCGTTGCTTGTAGCATTTAAATTAAAACCTGTACCTACTATCATTGAAAAAAAATACAACATTAAAAGTTGCAAGCACAAAATTAAGCTTGATTATAATTTACTCTCCTAGTTAGAGTACAGAAACGCGGCACGCAAATATGAGTCGGAATTATTTTAATTACGTCGTCTCATTTCAGAGATAAACAGACAGGAAATAAACTGGGATTAAAAGGTATAAAATTTAAACGAGAATTATGTGTAGAGACAGCTATTTAATGTTTTAACTTGCGCGAGCTAATGTGGCGACCAGCCGGGTAAATGGGTGACTACATCCTTTGTCTCACGAAGATGAAAAAAACCCGCCTTGTGGCAAAAGTAGCAACGAGATTGCAATTAAACGTGATTACAACCTCCTTCGCTCCACCTCAGATCTAGAGGCATTTAAAACAACGTCAATAGAAGCTCTGAGAAACCGTTCGCCAATAATTAAAAACCATAATGACAATAGCTTATACAACTTTTATAATATCCTTCATGTCGGACAACAGAGAACAATGATATTAAACTGTTCATTATTTGCTACGAGTTATGAGGCAACATTTTTATTAACGAACTTAATTTAATGTAATCAGTACTTTAAAAATTAGTGCTACTACCGTTCCGTTGTACACGATAAATATAGAAAAGCGTCCACAACATACAATGTATAGAACTTTTTATTGAGTTAGTATTGATTGCGTTACGGTCAAGCATTAGAGGTTTTTTTTAGGATCTGAGCTTGTGTAATTCACTTATGGGTCTCATCCGGCGCGCCCTGCTTGCTCTACTGCCACTCCTGTTTAGCGGAACACCTAAATACGCGAGTGTCTGTGTCAGGTTGGACGGTAAGAACTGTTTTATCCAGCTAAGGGAATGACGTCAAGGTTAACAGACTACATTAAGGTATTTTATTTTCATCGTTTTTTATTCCGAATAAGATATTGCGCTATTACCCCACTTTAAAGCTTGCCAAGTTTAATGCCATTTGCTAGAATGACTCCGTTTTATTCGACTAAAATGATGAATGCACCCTCTGACTATACAGGTGTTTATTTTAAGCATTTATTTACGTTAGGTGCACTGAAATATACATGGTACAACATTATTAGCATAGTCAGCTTATAATGTGTGCCATAATCCAGAACGCTGGCCCAATGCGGGTTGTTAGATGTCACATGTCTTATTTTTGGTTCTAGGAGATGCCGGTTTTCTCACGATTCGGATACTGACCGTCGAAGGGGACAGACGTGTCCCGTCTTTGTTTTCACTTGATGCCACGTGCACAACACGTGGTTGACTTTGAGTTTGACATTCGAACGTTGTGTACAATTTGCGTGTTGTTTTACTTTATTATTCTAGTACAAAATACGGTATCGCTCTAGGTTTCGTAATTCACGCTTTTCTTATTGTAACACTGTACTAAATTACCAAAACTGCCTTGAACAAGTTATTTATTTCCTAGCTTGTAAGTCAAGTTTGTATACCCACGCGCGCTACATTGCACCCGCAGTGCAACAAAAAACTAAACCCGAACTCTTAACTTTGCTTAACAAGATATATTTCTAAAGATAAACAAAGAGGGAAGCTCATACATTTCAGGCGGTACGCTCCCCTGTAAGCTGCGGCGGTAAGCTGCACATTTGCCGAGAAGCACTTGTAACACCATAAAAACAAAAGCAACAATGGGCATAATTGTGCCCATAACAAAAAACGAGAATTGTTTGTTTAGAGCGATAGCCCACCAAATAAATAATGTAAGGACCCTTGAAACACATGAAAGGTAGTCTTCCTATATCATTAAAAAGGAAACTCATTGACATGACGTGCACCAAATTTAAATTATGAAATTATTACATTTTAGTATTTTTATGGCTGCTAATTACTAGTAGGTACTGCATGAGATCTTAAGAACTTATGTTGCTATCTTAAGAACTGAAACTACCTATATTCTTCCAAATAAATATATCATTCATTCACAAAGTTGGTCACTTACTGAACAACAGAAGTCCAAACTCAAGATTTGCCAACTAGCAATGCCACGCAGCATATTAGAGATCGAGTTATGAACACTACGCTGCGCTCCATAAGTCAAGTAGCGGATGTTGGAGAAAAAACAGCCGGGCTGAAGTGGGAGTGGGCCGGACACGTCTCACGAATGTACCCGGAGAGATGGGCAAAGATCGTCACTCACTGGACGCCTGAGACAGGATATCGCCGTCGAGGTAGACCAAGGCGAAGGTGGTGTGACAATCTAATATCATTTGCAGGGCCAACGATCTCACAAGACAAGGAGGTTTGGAAAAAAAAGGTGAGCCATTGCCCAGCAGTGGGACACAAAATAGGCTAAAAAAATGGATTTAACTTTCGACCACCTGTTTGTCCGCCAAGACCTCGCTACATATGATTTGGAGCATCGAGATGACGACTGAATTCGCCTAGCGCTTTTAAATAATATACAAGAATTTCTCCTTAACAGCAGTCTCAAAGGATAACAGAACAAAGGATAACAGAATACATAACCATGCAGTTTAACAAAACTATCTTGTAAATATAGAGTTCTATCTTGTAAATGTGGATGTGCACACAGATACCAAAAATGTACAAGATACGACAGTATGAACAACAAAAACGTAAGTAATGGGAACCATTACTAAAATGCGTAACGGGACAGAGCTCCCGGATCTGACCAAGTGATTACAAATATTACAGGAAGCCGTCACCAAACACATGAACAAAGCCTGGACACAGAACGAAGCGCCCGACACGTGGCTGAAGACCATGCAGGTACCAATTCCAAAAAACAATAAACCTAAAAAAAAATTGTGAACATGAGAAACGCTAAATCATAACTACCATTCATAAAAAAACTCAAAGATGGACTGGAAATTAACCAGACTCTTGTATCGAATGGTGAGTTTGAAAGTATCGGCACTCACTAAAGCTAACAGGTCAAGACCCAGAAGATATGAGTAAGTTATCACGAGAGACTTGATTAACCGCGCTAGGAATAAACCAAGGCAAAAGAAAATGCATGAAGTCTTATACGGAAAAACAGTCACCAAAAGCTTCAAGAACCACTGGATCTGCTAACTTGTACATGTTTACAGGAGCCGCGAACCACACCTGCTGCATGCAGCAATGCAGTACAAGGCCGAATCCGGGAAGGTCGGCTGACCTATTTACACAATGGAACAACTTAATACAGGACATGAAGTACTTCGACAAGAGAATCAATTTTTGGACGGCGAAAGACAGAATTTTGATCAAGAACGCTGCTAGTGAGATTTACAAAACCGGAAACGGATAGTAGCGAGACCTCCGATGATGATATTGAAAACAGCAACATCTAACACAGCAGAGTAATAACATTCAAAAGAGCCGAGAGAGCAGTAGAACCCCACCAAAAGATTCACCGGTGAAGGTCGACCTGAACCAACCTGGCAGCGACATCGTTAAAAGATACCCATCCATAGATAATCTCACTCATCTCTCCACTAGCCCTATGCTTACTCTAGGATGCATATCTCTCTTAAATCCTTCCCAGTCCTAGGGGCACGTCTTCCCTACCATTACCGCGCCCCCCAGTCTACCCCATGATATGCAATGGTCGCTGTTGCGCATTGTGCATGAAACATGAGGGCTACAGGGGCTAGTGCCAATCTTGGGGTTCATTCGATTAATCGAGTTTGGTCAAACCGCGCTGGGGTCGGTTCATTTCATTCATTCATTTCTTTTTCTCACGATGTTTTCCTTCACCGTTTTGAGAGCAGTGGTGATGGCAATAATTCCATCTGAACATGTGGCTTCCCTGGCACCTCATTAACGGCATAACTATGTAAATGTCTATTAACTCGTCTCAAATTACGATGTTCATTTTTTACATACTTCGTTGACATAATCTTTTTATTATTTGACATTACAGACAATTCTAAATTTCACCTCTTTATTAGTGGTTGTAATGGCAATCATATCACTTGGTTTTAGTAGGTTTTTATATTTTATTTATCCTTTTGATAGATTCTTATTTATTTTAGACTTTTGATAGACTTTGTAGGCCTTGTAGACTTTAGATCTGTAGACCATATTTTATTTTATCAAGTACCTGGTACTTGTTGACAGGCCTACGCTGTCCTCCCATACCTACTGTAATTTGAAAACATTGTAAAAGCCAATTATTTTTAGAAAGAGTAACCTAGGAGTTTCTTGCCAGCTCTTCTCCATAGGAAACGACCAATTGGAACCGTGCACCTAGCTTCTGACGTTTCATAAGTGCCCATGTAGGCTTATGTCAAATAAATTATTTTGATTTTTAACCCCCGACGCAAAAACGACGCGGTGTTTTAAATTTGTGATGAAATAAATTACACAAAGTAAATAGCCTGCCGTATGGGTACGAACACATGGCCTCTCTACAACTTTATTACTAAACAAAATACACTTGTGCATTTTCAAGCAAATATGCTCGAGAACCCAGTGACTCATATCGTCTCGTCTCTCTTTTATTTACTTTCTTATAACATTACCTACATTTCAAGATCATATAGTTACGAGTATTTTGTCTATAAATTCTGAAAATGAAAAACGTTACGTCCAAACTTTGCAGTTCGATTCGTAATATCTCGTTTCCAACTTTGTAACAATAGTGATGTCAGCATTTCGATGAAACTATATTATGGAGTTCGTTCTTCAAGTGACACATGTGTTGTAGAAATATCTTTATTCGTTCATCTATGACTCATTTGTCGTGATTTCTTTGATTTATTTCGTTTTTTAAGTGTTATTTTGATACCGAATTACATTATCCGCTATGGCAAACACACAGCAAATTATTATTAATACTATAACATTTTCTTAAATGTATTTTCATTATGGCAACTGAATGTATTATTCTACTTTGGCAACACTAAGAAATAGCGGTTTACGGTTATGATATTATCGTTATTTCTGGGTGGGGAAAAAGTAATTTTGAATGGTAAAATGTAGTGCAGAGCTAGTCTTTGGATTGTGAGAAGACTACAGTTGTGCGATTAAAAAGTAAGCAAGAAAATAGTATTCTCATAATACATTGAAAACTCTTTACCGGTCAAAAATACTTTTGTCTGCAAAAACCAGTCACATTCATCGATAAAAAATCCGAGTACTTATTTACGTAAAACGAAGGTTCTTAAAAACGACACTTTATTTTTTCTTAATGATTCTGAATAAAATTAACGTGTTTCAGAAAAACTGGATTCAAATAGAGTAATTGTGTTCTAATTTATTACGGGTTTTAACTAAAAACAGTCAAAAGTAGTTTGAACGGTTAAGGGCTGATTTCACCAAAGTCAAATATCTTTTAACCGTGGAATATAATTGACGTCTGACAGTTCTAGAATGGAAAAACTGCCAAAAATTCAAAATTTATTCTCAGGATCAGACTTATTCTAGGTTTGGCTGAATTCGTCCTAAGAGTTTTGACTAACATTTGTATAGCAAAGTACCTACAGCGGCTCAGCGGGTATGTCATTATATAAACCGCTGGTTAGCAACCCAGATGTGTAGTCCTACAAAGAGGACAGCGGGCCACATAACGACATTATGTCCTCATGAGTGAGTCCGAGCAGCTACGTCACAGATTAATATCATTTCATAAGGACTTTGTCGAAAGACACAGACGTAATATACAGACGGTTTTGTGTAGCGGTGAAATGAAGTATTCCTAGTCAGCTAAATTTGGATCCCCCCTTTACAATAAGCTTATGACTATTCCGACATTATTAGTAGGTATTAGGTACTAACAGCAGGAAAATTACTAGAAAAATCTATTCCTAAAGATAACAATTAATAGACAAGTCTATACCTACGAACATAAAAACACGATGATCCTAACTTAGCGATCTCAATTTGCAACTTTAAAAGAACCTCTAGACAAAAATCGAACTGTAACTTGGCACAAGATAAAAAACAAAGTGAAGAAAATAAAATGCTCTGGAAAGTGTTAGAATCCGTCGTTATCCAAGGCAGCGGAGGCAATACAGAAGAAAGGAAGAGGTACGACACCTCTTTATCATATTGCATCGTTAAGTCTTTGGTTATCGATCAAATATTCATTCAGTATTTTTTAACAGACTTAAATAAAGGAGGAGGTTACATAATAATAATATAATAAATTTGTTTATTTATCCAAAAATAAATACACACAGACACAATCAGTACCTACAATAGAATAAGCATAAAAACATAGCATGTGAGCAGGAGATTTAGGTTTACAAAAAAGGTCTATGCACACAAAAAAATAATGAACCCTGTCTCTTAAACTAGGAAGAAACCTGTATCTTAAGAGACAGAAATAGTGCTTTACTATGTGAATTAACTGATAAATTTTATGTTAAAAATACCTTCAGTATCGATTTATTTCATCGCATGAGCACCTGCAGTTAATACACAAACCACCATTCCAAAACGTATATAAAAACGATCACACTATAATAATGTGATATAATTATTTGTGTTATGCACCGTTACATTGTTCATTGGCTTGAAATTATTGTTCAGGGAGACGTAGACAAACCCTCAATTTGTATTCTAACGAAGAAATAAATGTGTCTCAATCATGACAGCACCTGTACGAGATCAAAACATTTCTACAAACCAGCAGTTGGTATCAAAGGGAACTTCGCCGCTAATTATTTAATTAGCGCAAAAAATATCGTAGAGGAGAAATAAAGGACGGAACGGAGCGGGATAAATTAATTAATTCAACACGCAGTCACTTACTCATGTCTTTATGAATTGAATGTGAATGCGATTTTCTGATATATATATATGACTATATAAAAAAATGACTGGGTGCCGTTCTCACGGAAATGGGAGCTGTATCAAAAGCTATATGTATGTGTAAAGAGAGGTGAGTCTGCCGGCAGAGTGGCAAGTAGGGGAACGTTTCTATGCTATTTGTTCCAAACGAGTGTAAGCCGGTGCAAGCCGTCTCGCGAGCAAAAGGGATTGTTGCTCTAATTGGCGCCTGTCCTTAACTATGCCTCTGTGGAACTAACGAGACGTTCTCTCTTCAGACGTCTTTTTGCTGTCAGCAAAAGCTGCTTTTAACCTACCTTCAGTCAATAAACAGAACTTTTTGCCTCTATTTATGCGTGTTACTCAATATTCATAAACAACGGCGGCGTAACTGGCGAGTTTGCAGCAATTTAAAGTTTATCCTCATGAACATGAACGTGCGCATTTACATTTGTCAACGTATTAACTGCAACAGATACGCTGATATGTTCGCAGAAAAAGTATGTGGAATTATTTTATGGAGTCACAAAGTTTTCAGCATGAAAAGGAAGTTAAAGATAATATAAACTGTTCTTGAGCAAATGCATTTTGAGCACATGACTTTAGTTGGCAAGATTTTTAGAGGTCGAGTTTCTTTCTCAAAATTAGGTATATAGCAAGAACGCGGTCGTCGATTGAATAAGATATATGCCCACACGGCAACTGCATTTCATGTGTTTAAGTTACACATCAAAATCTATTTCCGACCGACCTACCTACAGTGCTGCAGAATTATATTGTGCATCGACAAACATCGGCAACAAATGAACATCAATACTATCTGACGAGCCAAAATATAGGATGGCTGCATCGATTTCAAAAACTTGTGTCATCTCTTAGAATGCAATATTATCGGACATGTCTTGTGTTATAAATATCTGAAGAATGTGACACCTCGTTGTGATCCAAAATTTTAGACATCATCAGTATCAGCCGAGCTGACCATAGTGACTGTACTTTTATTTTATGGTATAACAATGTTCTATAAACATGTGAAATGGAACACAAAGGGAAGGGAATAGAAAACATCGGATCTTCAATCATTGGACGATTTCTTCAATTGTTTTCATCATCCAACCTTATTACTCTCCTTTTGGGCTGCATCGCAGTCGGGTAAAAAGTAACTCGCACTGTTTTCACTTAAGAGAGCAGTGGTGACCCAGTGCTAACGGCCGCGACTTAAGAATTGTAGGTCGTAGGTTCAAACCCAGACAGGCGCTTTACTTTGTGTAAATAATTTCATCACCGCTGCTCTCAAAACGGTGAACGAAAACATTGTGAGGAAACCGGCACGTCCCAGAACCAAAGATTCGAAGACATGTGTCATACGAACCCGCACTGGGCCCGCGTGGTTTAGCCCCTCTCGGAGAGAGGAGGCCTGTGTCCCTAAAGGGGGGGGGGGGGTAAAAAGTTGCTCGCACTGGTTTTACAAAATTTTTAAAGTATAGATTAGCTCGCTTTCCTTCGGTGAATACTTTGGTACAGAGCTACTTATATTTCTGGCGCGCGATCCATTCGACTTTATATCACATTTCTACAAATGGGTTTTCAATTGACATTGTGAACCTTGAACAGATTTTATCGTGTAAATCTAACTTTTGTTGGTATGACAGTTACGTAACATATCGTGAGGTAGAACTTATTTCATTTAAGTATTCATCTATTTATGAATACAGAAAATAAGACCAAAACAAAGAAAATAATAGTAAAGATTTTCGTTGCCTTCAATAATTTTGTGAAAACCTCATAAAGGCATAAAAGTGTATTACTATGAAGTTTATGCGCGGGTAGGCAATTTAGTGCCCCATCTACGGATTCAGTTCCGAAAACTACCTCGAACACAAAGAAATAATAATCAAGTAATTGGCACTTGTAATTGTATCAGTATCACACATTTATTAATAACCTGTGCAAACTATTTCATACTAATATTATAAATTCGAAAGTAACTCTGTCTGTCTGTCTATCTATATGTTACCTTTTCACGCCTAAACCACTGAACGGATTTCGATAAAATTTGGCAGAGAGATAGATTGCATCCCGGGGAAGGACATAGGATGAGTTTTTATCGACATACCTCGCGGGCGAAGCCGCGGCCGGAAGCTAGTAATTGATATATATATTCTAGCAGTCTCGCTTTATGCTTTGATGGTTAGCTAGGGCAGGTACTAGGTAGGCTAATACGTGTCTTGGCGCCTCATACGCCGAAACCCGCTTATCAAACAAGGTAGGTGGACCTTTGGGGTCGCGGGCGCACACAGTGGCGACTCTGTCCGCCCACAAAGTGACCCCAGGGAAGACGGTGGCACATTGGTCACGTGCTGCCGTGCATAGCGAGGCTCAGGGGAGGCCTCTTTACAGTCTCCCTAGGGATGCCCACACTCCCTGACCGGTCCCCGGAGGTCGAGTGCTGTTTGAGGGTTTCCCACCGACAACAAAAAAAAAAACAAAAAAGGTACGCTAACACGTGGAATTGTTCACGTTCAATAGCTAAAGACATGTTGCACAACCTATAATTATGGTTTTCGCCGAACTAACAGTATGCGATGGGGGAAATAACAGCCTTCGCGATTGACGATGCTTAAATATAGGTTCGTCGGAGCCTTGCGCAGACAGCCTTGCTACCATCTTGCTGATTGGCTAATATTTTACCACGGCATGTGGCGGCATTTAAGACCTAGTTAAATAGTCCGAACCATGAGAAGTCGTCACAAAGAAAGGTTGATAGTTGACCTTTAAATTCTTAGATAATTATGTAGGTTTTGTCAACTCAGCAAGTAGGTACTTCAAGGTTTTACACGCGAGATCCAAGTACCTTCAAAGTATCACATCCTCCCTGCCAAAATCGGGACAATGGGTAATCTTTCAAGTTTCCGCTCGCACGCAAACCACAATAGAAGTCGGTATCAGCCAAGTGTTGCAAACTTAAATATAATCTCAGTGACCTTACATGCCTAGGTATATGTTCTATGTCCTATGTTCTATGTTCTATAGAACATAGAACATAGACCTTACATGCCTTTCTTATAAACTGACTCTACTTACTTTAACATTTGAAAAACAAACTATATTTAAGTAATCTGAGTAATCACCTTCGATTATACTAACTTCATAAACAACTTTACGCTTCAAAACTAAGAATAATACTTTATTAGTCTACTTTTATAAAATAAGCAGCTCAGACGACCGCAGTCTTCAGCTATAACAAGCCAAGGACTAACTATGTTAGTCAACAGGAAATTAGCCTGTTGAGGCCTACGAAAGGCCTACGGCGTAGCCGTGTAGCATCTACGGGAGTCTGAACGGGAAGGTTAACGGCATAATTGTCAATTTACGACATCCACCGAATTTTATGTCAATAAAATTATATATTATATTAATTATATTGTTTTAATGTTAATTGTTTCTTTTTAACCCACTTTTTAAAATTATAACCTTATAATTATATTGTTTTATTTTAAAGTAGTTAAATTGTTTTTTTTTTTCTTTTAAACCAATTTTTTTTAATTATTAACTTTTAACGCTGAACTATTTGTAATCGCTCCCACTACAATCAGCGTGCTTCTGGTGGAAACGCCGCTCGTTCACGCTCGGTCAATGAGGGCGAGTCGCAGCTTCTAGAAAATTCTAAAAGAATTCTTTAAAAACATTCAACATTCTTTAACAACACACACCCTTTTTAACCGACTTCAAAAAAAGTCATTCAAAAAAATTAAACCGAGTTCAAAAAGAAACTGAAAATTATGAAATAACTTTACTTTAGGAAGTCGGTGTCTTGGGATCCGTATTTTAGTTTCAGGTTTGTGCCACCGACTTCCGAAATTAAAGTTATTTCATAATTTTAAGTTAATTTCATTTTGAAGTCAGTTTAATTTTTTTAAATTATTTTTTTACTAACTTCGAAATTTTTAGTTTTAAGTAAAAGCTGGAATATTTGTTTGTAATAAGTAGGTAATAGTTTTGTTGTAAATATTGCACTAGAATTTGACCTAGGTTTTGAGATGTTCTCCCTTTGACAGTACACCCGTAGCTCGTATCAATAAGTCACGCCGTCACACTTACACGTATTACTCCATATCTTGAAAATTACTGAATCGATTTTGATGAAACTTGCACTGTTTCCAAAGTTGAAGTAAATGAAGGTAAGCCATTAAAAAAATGGTCGCGATCCGATTAATAGTTGCGGAGAAATGCGTGGATAAACATACATACATCTATAAAATTTTGTATATTTGTTTGGAAGCCCTAATAGATTGTCATATGTGAATATCATGCAGTTCCAATAATATTACATACCTACGTGTTGAATTGATAACCTCCATTTTTTTTAAGTCGGTGAAAAAGAGGAGTTTCTCAATAAGGATGTTTATGTTTTTTAACATTAGCCGTGTTACGTCCGTCAACTGGGCTGCGCACCGAAAAAGGCTTCTTTATTATACAATTTACGAAACTTTATCTTGGCCTCAAACCCTATTGTTTTTAACTGACTTCAAAAAAGGAGGAGGTTCTCAATTTGGATGTTTATATATTTTGGGTTATTCCCAAAGTACTCCATTCCTTTATGTATGTGCCGTCATATATGGACGGATTTGCAAAATTCTTTTTTTGTTCGAAAGAGGTTTATTCCGAAATGGGCCCATTTAAAGTTTGTAATAAAGAGCTGATGATGAATTTCGGAGACAGACAACGGAACTCTTCAATAAACTCCAGCAAATCAACCGCGTTTTTTTTTTAATATGGCATCTCGTAGTTGACCTTGAGAGGTCGTGACTACTTAATCGGATTATCCTGTGGTGACCTTAAGCCTCCAGCCAGGGGCAAATATCTAGAATACTAAGCGACTACACGCTAAGGGCACCCCCTGAGGGGTACGAACCTCGCCTTAGGGCGTCGCTGGGGAGAGCAGCAAGATGGGCCAGACTGGATCAAATTATTATTATTTAAGCTTGATGAGATGGGCGTTTCCTATCTGACTACTCTGAAAAGAAAGGCCGAAACAAACTCAGAGGTCACAGTCGAGAATTTGAAGCTACAGGCTCAGCTACGGCGCGGGCTGGCACTGCATCGAGCAAGGGTCGGGGGGGAGCATTTAGTTGGGGACGTCGCGAAGGATCTCAGTGGCGAGGTCAGAATGACGGTTTTTTTGTTTTTGTGCATCGTACGGTTGCCCTATTGCTCTCCTGGAGGTGGGTTATGGGGTCGTCAGGGTCGGAGAGAACATGCCTTGGACGGCGGCATTTACTGATTTTGGAGGGAGTATACCTGGCAGCCGCGACAAACAGAGGGTTGCGGTGTTTGGCGGCGGTATCGAAGAAACGCTTAGAAAGGCGTTTCATGAATAAATTGTTGGATTGTTGGGATTTTGAGGTCAACATGGAGGATCTCATTTCGGACGAAAATCAACCGCGATTGCTGCTATCGCATATGTATGCATTGTTTACGCAATCACACAACATAACATCACGCCTGCCCTCTAAAGGGGTACGCAGATGTGTTCAATATACCACGGTACACCCTCATTTCTGTCAAAGTTGTTATTGCGGTAGGTACTTCTAATCTTGCAAGTAAATTCGGGCATAACTTTTTTGTTTATGCATTGATTTAATTAACCGACTTCGAAAAAAGGAGGAGGTTCTCAATTTGGTTTATTTTTTTATGTATTTACGTGCTTGAATGTTCTCTACTAACTTTTTAGATCTTTGTATCCTGCTTATGCGTATGAAGTTTCATTAAAATCGGCTCATGCATTTCGATAAATAAGGGCTTGAAAGTTTGTATGAAATGCCGTACGGCGTAAACGCTCTTAATATACTGAGATTCAATCACCATTGTAGTGGTATTCCGCAAAAAATAAAATAACCACCAGATATTGAGAAGGTGTGTGATCTATAAACGTAGTTTTTATTTTAAAATTGCAATGCTAACTATCTTTAAAAAGCTCAAGGTGCAAACCCACTAATAATTGTAAGCGTATTGTACCAGTCACCGGAACCTAGAATAAATGTTTTCATGATGATTTTTTTACGGAATACGTCAGCATTTCTATGAAGAGTTAGTGAAAAGTCAAATCATGTCCAAAAAATTCCATAGTTACTTGTCTATTGAAAAGTAGGTACATTCGCAGGTTTATAATTAAGTAGAATCGGGTCCTAAATCCTAACAAGACACTAACAAAACCTGGACTTCTTGGAGGTTTTGACGGTCGTGAACTCATTAGTAAGCATAGTTCCTTTGAGCGAAGCGAATATCGCCAATACTGCGGAAATCACTTGGGGGTTTACGGAAAATTTCTTCTTTCCAAAAAGGTTTAAGCAAACGTTCGGAAAGGGTTCCATGTCAGGTATTATTTTAAAAGAGATTATTATTTAAATTTCACTTTGTTATAAACTTATAAAGAAAATAGAAAGAAGAGAGCAGAAAGATGATAATCAACATTTGTTTGTGACGTCCTTATATGATAACATCGTACCCCGCATACCACAATAGACAGAATTAAATCATAGGGGTACCAGTGTATCCCATACACGATCTATGAATAACAGACGGATGGCAAGAGCACTTGAACAAAATTAACACGACGAAAGTATTCCAAAGGGTAGGGAAGGGTCTCGTGGCTCGAATACATCGGAGCATACTGACCCTGACCAAAGTCGTATAGGATGTTATTTTTAGTGCTGGGAAATGGCAAAACACTCCATAGTGATTTTTATTAAAAAGCCCATTATATGAAATACTAGCTAACCCGGCGAACTTCCAGCGAACCGCCAGCCGCTCTGCCCTCTGATATCTTCTAAGATATTAATTTTAATGATATGCTGTAAAGGGCAATTTTGATCTCCATAAAATGCACAACGTATTTATTGTATTTACCGAACTGGATAAGGAATAATACTGTATTGTTTAAAATAGCTTGGTAGGTAAATGTCCCATAATATTTTTGTAATACGTAATAGATAAAAATGGTTACTGTGGGTTCCTTAGGAGATAAACCTAAACCATTGCGGACTTTTTTATCGATATTTTTAAGATATACACTTCCATAGTACATTAATTTGATCTATCTCGTAAGGTTTAGCCAGCGTTTGCAATGTAAGCGCACAAAAATATGTTTGTTACGACATCACATTACAAATCTTTGAATTTCTCGGCTTTTCTCTACTATAATATGCATGTATTAAACATATATATATAAACCTTCCTCCTGGATCACTCAATCTATTGCTGATATCTTTGTTTTATACTATGTAAAGAAGATAAAGAAGATTTGGACAGGAAATTAACAATGAAAACTGACAAAGTTAAGGGCTAGTTCTAGGGAATGCAATCTAACATTGCACATTAGGGCCTGCACACACCACGTTTTTAAACGCGCCGTTGACGCGCGTTTGTAGCGATACAGACGCGATACGCACGCGATTCAGGCGCAGCCTGTAGACCTTCTGTAGGATAAAAGCGCGCCGTCGACGCATGTTTCTAAAATGCGCGTAAACGGCGCGTTCAAAAAACGTGGTGTGCACAGGTCCTTAGATGCTACTAAAGCTACTTCCAAAATTTGAGGACTTTTTTATTATTATTTTCCTATCAATTATTAAATTCAACTCAATCTTTATTGCATCCATAACGTACATCATCATTCGTAATGTAGGTGGTAAGAATAAATCAATAGAATCAATAATTATGGTCACTGTGACAATAAAAAAAAAATAACAAACAATCTCGTCGAGATCTCGTAAACGGCAACATCTCGCGAGATTGATCTTTCCGATCTCGGCTTTGCCAAAATCTCGCGAGATAGCATTCCCTAGCTAGTTCGGTCACCGCCACTCCACAGAAATAACAACAGTTTATAAATTAATATTATTCTTTCACGTAAACTAATATTGTATGAAATCTACAGAAATCGATTCTACTGCTATTTCTTTAACTAGGTACTTCAAGATTTTCATCATACTTAAAATTACGTTGTAAAGAACTGTATCTACCTAGTAACATGACCATTTGTGGGAACGTCTGCTTCTTTATTACGGACGAAGGTTATGGGAAACTATGGTGAAGTCTATGCTCAGTGGACGCCCAGAGGCCTCCGTTATGGGAATATATGAGGATACTGCAAATGTTTGTTATTGCTATGGGTAGGACATGTCTGTCTTTATAAAAATAAATGGTAAAATAAAATAAAATGATTTTCTTTTTCTGTAAATACTTTTACAAGTCATATTATAAAACATAAATAAGCTAGATGAGGTCGGCGTTTCCTATCTGACTACTCTGAGAAGAAAGGCCGAAACAAACTCAGAGGTCACAGTTTCTTTTAAAGTCCAGACATAAATGATAAATGATAAATGATAAATGATAAATGATAAATGATAAATGATTTATTTTCTGTAAGTAGGTTTTTACAAACACTTTTACACGTCATCATATTTTTTAAAACTAGATGTGGTCGGCGTTTCCTATCTGACTACTCTGAGAAGAAAGGCCGAAACAAACTCAGAGGTCACAGTCTCTTTTAAAGTCCAGACAAAATCTTGGTCAGATCGTGTGAAGACCATGTAGATTGATGTCTGAAATGGTCTTTTGAGGAAAGAACCACACAGATTGAGCGGACCTGTCCAATCAGTGCACGCATTTGTCAAAAATCGTGCAGCTCGACTCAGAAATGAGGAGCTCAACGATTCGACGAACAATACCAAAGAAAGGACATTTGGGTAGGCCGCGTAAATTACTCAAACTGCCAGATCATGACTAAAACTAAGAAGGAACACAGAAAAAAAAAAATGACCCACATAGTCCTCACATTCACAATAATTAAATGAAAAGAAAAAAAAAAATAATACTTTACAAAGTAAATATTCATGTCATTGTCTAAATAAAATTCATCAATGTCAATGTGTATATAAAAATCCGGACATAATCTTTGAGGACCATGTAGATTAGTGTCTGAAAAGATCTTTTGAGGAAAGAACCACACAGATTGAGTGGACCTGTCCAGTCAGTGCACGCATTTGTCAGTAACCGTGCAGCTCAACTCAGAACTTCAGGAGCTCAACGATTCGACGAACAATACCAAAGACAGGACATTTGGGTAGGCCGCATAAACTACTCAAACTGCCAGACCACGATTAAAATGTAAACAATGACCCACATAGTCCTCACATTCACAATAATTAAAATAATATAATACTTTATACAGTAAATGTACATGTCATTGTGTAAGTAAATAGATACTTAAAAAAAAAAGAAAATATTAAAGTGTAAAAATTGCAAAATAACATTCACTGTCTAAACCTATTGGAGCAGCTCAATCCCAAGCCTTTTTGTCCTCAATATAGTCTTTTACAGTATAATAGGCTTTCTGGCATAGTTTTCGCTTTATAAAAGCTTTGAATTTATTTAGGCTTAGTTCTTGAATGTGGCTAGGAAGTTTATTATAAAAATGTATACATTGGCATCTAAACGAGCCACCTATTTTCTTGAGCCTTGTTGTAGGAACAACAAATTTGTGTTTGTTCCTAGTATTTATGTTCTGGATATCACTGTATTTTTTAAACAGATTAATATTTTTATGTGCATACAAAAGATTATCATAAATGTACTGAGAAGGCACAGTCATTATATTAATCTCTTTAAATTTGTCTCTGAGGGAGTGTCTAGGACTTAATTTATAAATAGAACGAATTGCCCTTTTTTGTAAAATAAAAATTGTCTGAATATCGGCGGCATTTCCCCACAACAGAATACCGTACGACATCACACTGTGAAAATAACTAAAGTAAACTAAACGGGCTGTCTCTAAATCAGTCAAATCACGAATTTTCCTAACGGCGTATGCTGCAGAGCTAAGCTTTTTTGACAATTTATCTATATGGGGGCCCCATTGAAGCTTGGCATCCAACGTTATGCCTAAGAATACTGTGGTATCTTCGGGTTTTAACTCTTCATCCTTAATGAGAACACTAGTTTCTACTTGTCTAACGTGGGGTATCGTAAACTTAATACATTTCGTTTTTTTTCCGTTAAGAAGTAGGTTATTGACATTAAACCATAATCAGGTCAGATCACATTAAAACCATGTAGATTGATGTCTGAAATGTTTTTTGAGGAAAGTATACAGATCTGAGTAGACCAGGCCAGTCAGTGCAAGCATTTGTCAGTAATCGTGCAGCTCAACTTAAAACTTGAGGAGCTCAACATCTGTAAGGAGGTGACTAACTACCTACTTACTTTATTTTAACAAACCAGGACCGTGTAACACCTGCCGGGTCAGCGGGATTGTCCGAAAGGGTTACCGCTGGCCCGGAACATAAAGGGCTAAGGAAGGAACACGGGTGGGTTTTAGTCAGTAAGAGTCTGACACTCCCTTCCGCTCCACCCAGAGTGGGAGGAGTCATTTGATGATTTCCGAACCTCAAAAAAAAAAAAAAAAAAAGGACCGTGTAACACAGCAGTTCAAAATACATACTTACAGATAAGTTTTGTAGAAACAACACCACCAGACTACCTTAATTAATTGTGTAGGTTCATTTTGTAGAAACAACACCACCAGACAGACTACCTTAATTAATTGTGTAGGTTCATTTTGTAGAAACAACACCACCAGACTACCTTAATTAATTGTGTAGGTTCATTTTGTAGAAACAACACCACCAGACTACCTTAATTAATTGTGTAGGTTCATTTTGTAGAAACAACACCACCAGACTACCTTAATTAATTGTGTAGGTTCATTTTGTAGAATCAACACCACCAGACTACCTTAATTAATTGTGTAGGTTCATTTTGTAGAAACAACACCACCAGACTACCTTAATTAATTGTGTAGGTTCATTTTGTAGAAACAACACCACCAGACTACCTTAATTAATTGTGTAGGTTCATTTTTTTTTTAATGAAACCTTCTTTAGGCGCGTTGGGCATTTTTTTAGAGTTATTCCGTTCTGATCCCCTGAACCCCCCCTCCACCCACCCCCCCTCCACCTCGATCCCTCCTGGATCGTCTTCTGTTTTAATCTTTGTCTTATCCACTATAAACTTTCTCATACCGGTTTGATCCGCTTTTTCTTTTGTGAGATGGGAAAAACCATTTAACTCGCGATACTGTTGCCGTAAGCGACACCGCGCGTGTTTAATTTATAAGACGATAAAAAAAATACCCGCTTCGGATGTGTTTGGCTGTGCTCGGGATGTACCTATTTGGTTTTAATGTATAATCCGATATGTCAGTGAGTGATGGCAAAGTATTTGTAAGTGTTTTCACTTCTGTCGGCACTCCCGGAGTGGCACTGTTTGTTTTTTTTTTGTATTATGTTGAGTGTAAGGCGAATCGGACGGGAAGCGGATATGCCAATTGCCAATCCTTCGGAAATTATTCTAATTACATGAAGTAGGTATAAGTTGTACTGTAAGTACACCACATGTGTCATAAATCTTTATTTACGTTAGTAGGCCATTTTATGTGTAGCTTTATATTCCAGAGGGGCACGCGTAGGTACTAAAACTCCTTCTAAAATATTGATGGGACTGCTCGTATTGAATTTTTTACTTTCAGCGGAATTATACCTGTTTTAGGGGTTCAAGTTGTTAGAGAAAAATATGAAATGCGAGCTTATTTCAATGAAGGCACTTGATATTTCCCTTTTTCGGTATCATACAGAAACGCAAAACACACACAAGTACGCAAAACTTTCAGAATTGAATGTGCAAATAAATCAATTGTGTGTCCTTCGTCAATTCTGCGTCTCTTCATTGTATCGCTGTTCAAATTAATTCCAAAAATTGAACCCAAATCCATGGTATCGGATACAATTGGTTTTATCATATATCAATGTGATAAAATCGAGGTCGAACCTTCGATACGATTCCATTCGAAACAGCAACCCTTTTTTGATTTCTATTTCAACTTAAGCGACGAACGGTGAGCCTCCGATATTCACCCTATAACAATTTGCATGTGCCGGAAGATACTTCGATAATTGACGACCACTCGTGTTATATTATGGAGGACTGTGTACTAGTATATTTCCTGTCCAAGGTACGTGAAACAATTTGAACTCGCCCGGAGTTCAGGTTCAGTGAAAGTGTTTGCCTTTTCGTGTGACGAACAGATTTCACGATCGTAATTTAATTGCAGTGAGTCCGGATGAGTTAACGAGAACCTCGATTAAGTTTATTTTAACTGCACATTAAGAGCTTAATGACGACAGGGGGCCTAAAAAGGCCACTTTGGCAGAATCATAAAAGGATAACATAATGGACAGTTAATTGTTAAGTTAATCGTATCAAATCCCATTGGTGAAGCATTTTTCAGTTATTTTTTTTTTTGTCTGTGTTAAAATACCAATGAATCAAATCCAAATCCATTCCCAATCTCTTTGATTGTACCTACGTAGTGCAGCGAAAAAAAGACAAACACGGACTGTGTTCGCCATATTATAATTCATAATGTTATCCTTTTATGATTCTCCAAAGTGGCCTTTTTAGGCCCCCAGATTTGTAACTGTTTGCAATATTCCAACCATTTGGTTTTTCTTTTTACAAATTGCGGAGAAGTATAGAAGAACATGAATAAATTGCAATATTGCTCATCCCCCATAGCAAATAGTGTGATAATTTATAGCCTACAGACTGACCAGACTTAAAGGGAATATTTTTGCAAAATTTTAATAAAAATCTGTCCGGTAGTTTTTGCGTGATGCTGGAACATACATTCAGGCATTCAGACAAATTTCCAAAAATTATATATTCGGTGTACAATTCTACCCCCGAAGGGTTAAAAAAGGGATGAAGTTGTGTATGAAAAGTCCTTAATTTTCGAAGTAAAAATCACAAAATTTATTATAATATAGGCTTATCGTTGGAATTTCAACCCTTAAGGGAGTGAAAGGGGGGATAAAATTTTAATTATATACTTAATCTATCTTATATATATATAATGGTAAACTGACTGACTGATTGTTGATATATCAACACACAGCCCAAACCGCTGGTCCTAGAGACATGAAACTTGGAAGGTGTATTCTTTGTATAGAGTAAGTATCCACTAAGGATTTTTGGGAATTATACCCCTAAAGGGGTGAAATAGAGGATGGAAGTTTATATGAAAGTCCGTCAGTTTTGAAGTAAGGATCTTCAAATTTTGTGTTTAGTGTGAGGATTGAAAATTAATTTACACGTGTCTCAGCGTTTATGACAATTCTACCCCCGAAGGTTTAAAAAGGGGGATGAAGTTGTGTATGGAGAGTCCTTAATTTTCGAAGTAAAATCACAAATTTATTATCTAGGCTTATGGTTGGAAGGTAACGCAACGCTGTTGTTAGAATTTCAACCCTTAAGAAAAGGGGGATAGAATTTTGTTTTAATTATATAATCTATATTTATTATATAAAATTCAATGACCTGACTGAAATATCAACGCATAGCCTAAACAGCTGGTCCTAGAGACATGAATTTTGGAGGGTGTGTTCTTTGTGTAAGTATCCACTAAGAAAGGGTTTTTGGAAATTCAACCTTTAAGGAGGTGGAAAGAGAGGATTTTGTTTGTATGAAAAATCTTATTCCTTGAGTTAATAACCTTGAAGCTTGAAGCTTGGAACGAATACATTTTTTTTTTTTTTTTTGCGGATCGGAAATCATCAAATGACTCCTCCCGCTCTGGGTGGAGCGGAAGGGAGTGTCAGACTCTTACTGACTAAAACCCACCCGTGTTCCTTCCTTAGCCCTTTATGTTCCGGGCCAGCGGTAACCCTTTCGGACAATCCCGCTGACCCGGCAGGCTTCGGCCCTAAGGGGCCGCTCCTCGATGCTGACATCTCTTTGAGGCGCGCGTGCGCGCCGTCCGGCACGGGCCTGGTCCTGATCGGACGGTGAGCTACCCATTACTCTCCGCCCGCAGGCCCGCGCCTACGGTGGTCGGGAGTCGTCACGCGGCTCCCGACGCCTGGGGCGTCCCCCGCGGCGGCTGAGACGGGAGGCTCTCTCCCTGAACCGTCCCGCCACCTCCTTCGCTAGCATGACTGCTTCGCAGAAGGAGGTGATTGCCTCCCACTCCCTCTCGCCCCGGACCATGGCTTGCACCAGGGCTAATACTTAGCTAAATAAATTACGTTTGGCATTTTTTGTTTTTCTTTTGGGGGTGTCAAAATTTGTATGGACGAATTTTAACGCGCTGCCCGATTAACTCGAAACTGAGTATGTATACTTACAACTAAAAATTATGATTTAAATGTATCAGGGTTTTTCGAAAATCTAACCCTAATTGCGTGAAAAAGAGTACTTAGTTAATTTTACAGGGGAGGATTTTACTGCGTGGCTTGATTAGCTCGAAAATTGGTATAAAATAATAATCTTTGAGTCAAGTTATGAACACGTCTTTAACGATTTTTGAAATTTCCACCCCTATAAGGGTGAAAACCAGGGATACAGATTAAATGAAAATAAACTGAAAACTTGGCAAGAATACTTACTAAGTAAATTATGAAGTTTGTCATTTTTTGTTTTTCTAAACTACCTCCTAGGGGGATGGGGTGTGTCAAAATTTGTAAGGAAGAATTTTAACGCGCAGTTCGATTAACTCGAAACTCAGTATTTATACTTATGACCAAAAATAAAGAATAACGTGTCAGGAGTATTTTATTTCGTGGCTTGATTAACTGGAAAATTGGTATAAATAATCCTTAAGTCAAGTCAGTCTAAGAGAGTGAATGGGGGAGGGTGAAACTTCACGCGGACAAAGTCGCAGGCAGAAGCTAGTAAAACTATATTTTCCTGTTTTGGTTCCCGACAGGTTTCGACCTGTAAAGACCAATCGAAACCATGATCCGGAGCCGTGATCGTGTCCAATCATAGCGTTGACACACACATAGCTGACCACGACTATGAACTAAGTTACCAATCAAATTACAGTAAACAAAATACTAATTATTCAGTCTTATAGCTAGTACATCGTATTATTAATCATAATATTATACAAACTAGCTAATCTGTACAATAATTACATACATATTTCTATTAGTCAAACTCTCTTTTATGTACAGTTGTCATTGTTTGTCTATCCTACTAGTACAGTTGTCATTGTCCCGCACAAAGATATAACTTTCACTGTTATCTAAGGAAGGAGTGTATAAGGAAAATAAAATATTCAATACACACAGAATCGGATACAAAGACGTATTGTCGAGCAAGGAAAGAGGATTATTCCCACCACACATGTCCTGCTTAAATGTCTGAAAGATTGTATTTACTTTCTAAGGATTGTGTGAAGAAGATATATATTTTACACACGAAGAAAAGATTCTTAAGCGCACCCGGGAAGAGGGTGCGTCCACATATTGGGGCGCACGGGCGACTCAGCCCTCTCGAAGTGTGGTAGGCGAACCGCGCGATTATTGCGCGTTTTTTAATCTGTTCACGCACTACTTAATGCGAAACATACGTTATGTTTGTGTTATTTTAGATAAGTTACAAAGCAGCCAATGAAGCTCCAATAGTTATATAGGATACATCTCTCGATGGTAAGCAATCAAATCATATGGATGTTGATAAAGAAAAAACCCTGACTTAACATCAGTCTGCTTCGCCAAAGACTCTGCTAGGGTATTTACTACCTAAAGGCGAGGTATTGTACTTATTCATTCCCTAAGTGGCATGTGATCAGAAAATTCAAAAATGTCGTGTGAAACTTCAATGCTCAAAACGGCTAAACCTGGAAAACTATTTGTTACTAAATCTCACACGTTATCCTGCTTTTGAAACAGAAAAAGTGTTATCTTAAAGATTAAGAATTTTGTATATTTATACAGGGAGGCTTCGAAAATACGACACTTAATTGCTTTTAAATGAGCCTCCGTCAATTCAATAAAAGGTCCACTCAATTTAGTGTTCACCGCCTCTACATCTACGAAATAACAAAGACAAGCTCTGTCTAAAGCACCAGAATATTACGTAAAGAATATAATACTCGCTCGCTCGACAAAGGCTGAAGATCGTTGCATAAACTATTCACAGAACAATGTTATGCTGTGGCTTTGTTAGAAAAACAAAAGCACGGCCGCGGCACGGGGAGGACACGGAAGGCGTTAACTCGGGTCATTTCCGATCAATCTCCGTCTCTGAAGTGTTAGTCTAACGATCATTCCATATGAGAACCAGCCGAATTAACAGAGAGTTCTGTTCGCAAACTTCATTTTGTGAATACGAATCAATTTATGTAATTGTGTCACCTTGAGCTCTACGATAAATGAGGTTGTTGTTTCGCGAAATAGCTCCCAGATTGTAATGATTGACATTTTTTAATGTACGCGGTGCCGGGGTTTGTACACAGGGACATGGCGATGGATGATGTATACCTATGGAGAGCTGGTGAAGCGATTATGTCATGAGGGTGAGCACGCACCTTGATGTAATAAGAACTAAAGGTGTGTGTAGAAGGCTAAGAGCAGTGGTGGCCCAGTGGTTACAGCCGTGACTTTCAACGTGTTTTAGGTCGTCGTGGAGGTTCGAACACAAGCAGGCACTTTACTTTGTGTAAATTATTTTTTATTTGTGTAATTATTATGTTTAAAAGTTCTTCCAAACTGTAATATTATTACGTATGCCGATGACACGGCTTTAATTGTGCAAGGTAATGACTGGAAAGAGGCTCAGCATTACACAGAGCATGCGATTAGGGAAACAAGGACCTGGCTTAATGATAACCTTTTGACACTGAATGTTGACAAGACCACCACTAATACCAGAATATCACTTTTACTCACCGTGACAATACCCAGCCTCCACCAGAATTTTATGTTAAGGTACATTCTTGTGACTTAAAAGAAAATTGTGATTGCCCTAAACTGACTCGTACTACCAATATAAAATATCTTGGTCTCATTATAGACAACTCCCTAAAATGGACTGCACATATAACCCAGTTAATTGGCCGAATAAGAAAGTTGATGCAAGTCTTTAGAAAACTCAGGAACTCAGCTGATCGCGAAACTTTATTATGTGTGTATTATGCCCTTGCTCAAAGTTTACTGCAATACTGTGTCGTTGTATGGTGAGGGGTTGGCAAGACTATCCTACTTCCCCTAGAGCGTGCACAAAGAGCTATATTGAAGGTCATGCTTGGACGACCACGAAGGTACAGCACTGATCTTTTGTATAGTGAGTGCTCTGTTTTAACTGTTAGACAGCTTTATTTATTATCTACAATACTCCGTAAGCATAAAAACATTGAATATATCCCGTTTTCAAAGCGAGACAAAACAAGAGTCTGCTCAGGGACACCTCACAGAACTGTACCTACTTGCTAGACAACAATATTATGTTGCAAGTAATATTTTATACAACGTAGCAAACAACATTGACGCACTTCCGAATAATAAATGTAAGGATGTAATACGAGACTGGCTCCTACGATTAGACTAAATAAAACTGAAGAAATTACTAAAAGTTAAACATGTTTAAAGAAAGACACCAACTTCTTTACACCTACTTTACATTACACTTACACCCTCACATCCTCACACACATTACACACCTCACTCCTTATCACACTACACACACATTCTTCACTCATCATTGTGGTAACGTACTTATTCTGAATAGTTCGTTTTCCCTGTACATTTTGTTTTTATTTTATTAGTTTCATTTTACAATCGTTCCATTTCATCAATATTACAGATATTGTTAAGCACAATATGAATAAACACAAACAATGAATTGTGGTTTTAATAAATAAGTGTGGAAGACGCTGACGACTGTGACACAGTTTATACCTACTAGTATAGTCGTCAACGTAATCTCTTATAAATATGTATTCATTGCCATGATTTTGTACATAGATTAAGAGAAATTTGTAATTTCAGGAGTGTAAAATAAACTATTATTATTATTATTATTTCATTACCATTGCTGTCAAACGATGAAGGAAAACATCGTGAGGAAACTGGCATGTTTTAAAACAATAAGGCCGTGACAGCCACCAACCCGCACTGGGCTCGCGTGGTGGATTATGGCCCACTCACAACGAGGAGGCCTGTGTGTGTCTAACATTTTAGGATGATTATGCGAGTCTTTGGTCAACTGTACCCACTTGGAACTGTACCCGCGGGTCCAGTTGACGTAAACAGCTAAGGCTTTGTAAACAACATTTTCAAGCCACGCATTGTGATAATGGATACATATGATTTACACATCCTGGACACCAAGTCGCAGACTGACTATTTTGAGCACAGTGGCAAATTATTGTGTTGGTTGCACTGTTGCTGTAAGAGTAGGAAGGTAATACTTTCTGGTAATGCTTTCCTGCAAAGACAAAACTATTCCAATATTCTCTCACGGATTAACCTTTCTAGTGGACTGACGATGACGGATGACGCTCACATTTTTAAACTTTACAACTTCATATTGTCGATTCGTATTATAATACATTCCCCCAGTTTTCCTACGCTCAATTGGCCACTCCACTACGTTAAGGGTTGTAAGAGGGAGCTTAAGAATTATATCAAGTGGCTGTGGAGTATTATTACCACAGGCCCGCCCACTCACATACTTGACATTATTCTTACAAGTTTTTTATCGGTTTGAAAATAGGCGTGCTTAATGTTATGTAGGTAATCCTTTAGAGGGTCGGTCAAAAGAGGAAAGTATTTATTTTACAGCACATTTACCGTATCATAACGTCACTTTTCTACTTTAAAGTTCAAATATTTTATTAAAATCTCGGAACATTGTTTGATTTGGACATTGTTGCTCTCTTCAATGCCTAACTCAAATTTTATAAATTCCTGAATAAAATAATTTTAATTACGCATATTTTATACATTCATATACTGCCTCTCCAGATTTATAATAGAACGAGACTGGTATAATGAATAAAGGGAAGAGACAAACGAACTTATTGTGTCCGTAGACGCTTTTTTGTGACCCAAATTACTAGCTATTGAAATTTTAAACGTGGAAGCTAGATGAATGCTGCTATAATTTATTTATGAAAAAAATCTACAATCTGTAATTACATAGCTATTGTCGGGTTCACCGATAAAATGCCAGATTCATTGCGGGCGTGTAGTTAACACGGCCGAGAACCCTTGTCACAACTTAGTTACAACAATGTTCAGTTTGCAGCGATTGGAACAGGGAACTATGTCGTATCACGTATTAACTAATAATTGTCACGACAAATCGCAAACAGAAATAATAATTGCCCTTACATCGGGGTGCGTTCGGAATGTGTGAGCTCAACGACTTGTCGTCAAGGAGCCCCGGGACGTGCTAACATTCTACAAAATCAAGCATTTTGATCAAACGAACATTTTGATCCTACAAATATAACTGACAGCTTTTCGCGATAAATGCTCGCAAAAATATTTGTAATGAAGATTTATGTCTCAAATGTAGGCGAAAACGCCCGTATTTATTAGCCTCTGCAAACTATGGACCAGTGAACATGGCACTCAACATAATTGTGTTAATAAAACTGGTTACCCTATAAAAGTATGTTAGGCAAAAATACATAATCCTTATCAGCATAACTGTACCTACCTACGCAGTCTTTATTGTCACTAGACATACGACTAATACAGCTTTCCTTTTATTCATATTCCTTTTTGTTTCATGAACATGAATCTCTAAATGAGGCTCCCTGGTGTATGCTGTTCGCCGATGACATTGTGCTGGTTGGCGAGAACGGCTTAGAGGTCCAGAGCAGATTGGAGGTGTGGTGGGAAAGACTCGAGACCGTTGGCCTGAGAGTAAGTCGGACCAAAACCGAGTACCTGTTTTGCGATTTTGGCGGTCTCTCCAGTTCTGTGCCCATATCTCTCGCCGGAACACCCTTACCGATCTGCTCCGACTTTCGGTACCTCGGGTCGCTTGTCCAAGGAGATGGCGAAGTAGACCTCGGTCTACTCGGTTCTCGGTCTCGGTCGGTTGGTGCGTTACGTCTCGACGTAACGCACCGGATCAACTCAGGATGGATGAAATGGCGACAGGTCACAGGAACAACTTGCGACCCACGGATGCCCCTCAAGTTAAAGGGGAAAATTTATAAGTCCGTGATAAGGCCTGTCGTACTTTATGGGTCTGAATGCTGGGCCGTGAAGAAGACGGATGAACAAAGATTGCATGCAGCGGAGATGAGAATGTTGAGATGGATGTGTGGAGTGACGAGAATGGATAAAGTAAGAAATGAGTATATAAGAGGACGTTTGAAAGTGGCGCCAGTGACAGAAAAGTTGAAAGGAAATCGTTTGGCTTGGTATGGGCATGTGATGAGAAGGGATGAAACGCATGTGACTAAAAGAGTGATGAATATACATGTTGATGGATGGAGAGGGAGAGGAAGGCCGAAGAAAAGATGGATGGATTGTGTGGGGAATGATATGAAAGAGAAGGGAGTGAATGATAGCGTGACGGTTGACAGGGGAGAATGGAAGAAGAAAACGTGTTGCGCCGACCCCAAGTAACATGGGATAAGGGCAGGAAGATGATGATGAACATGAATCTCTAAAACTGCAGGCAATGTTTGAACTAAAATCTTCAACGTGTATAAACTAAAGTCTTTCACAAAATGGCCTCCTAACTCGCGTCCCAGTGATAAAATATGAAACGCATTTAAAAATGTACATTTCATTGCGGTGCAGTTAAACCGGCAGCCCTTTACGCGCCGTGGAGCGCCGCAAGTTGAAGCTCAATGTCAAGTTGTTTTAAAAACGATGCTTTTATTCGTTATGCTTCGTTATTTAATACTTAGGCCTCTGCAGATAATGAGTTGGGCTCTCAACCATGTTTCTTAATTAAACACTGATTTGTGTTATGATTTAGATGGTTTTGTTTTGTTTTTTGGACCCTCTAATTACCTTACCTACCTTTAATTTAGAAAACGTGAAACGTTCCGCGTATCTTGGAGGCAGTTACTTTTCGTTTTAAATTTCTAATAAAAAGATATATATTGTTTTAGATCCGGTACAAAAGGGCATGATAAAAGCATAGAAGATTTAGATAACGATAGGGTAGGCCTTCGGGGATATACAGGGAACAAGGGAGCATCCAAGGCGTGATGGTCCGTGTAATTAGGCCGTGACTTGCCCGACCTTTACCCATCTGCGCAGCCGGACCCTTATTCCACTTTTATTTCAACTTTCAATCTCTTTTCATCATTCACCCTTTGCCTACTCAAACATTATGACTTCCAAATTGAATGGGCTATATTTCAGCCTTATTTAAATAAGAACGGTTAGCCTTTAAAAGTTTATGTGGCAACTTTGTAACTTGAGCTAAGTGCGAACTATAAAAAGCACTTTAACTCATCTGTACTATATAAATCCAAAGAGGTTAGATAAGCCCCTTTACAGTTAATTTTATATATATTTTTAGTAGAATGAAGCTGTTGTATTTGATTTTAAATAAAACATACACTGGTCGTAGACGAGGGGAACTCCACACATCGCATCGTGCATTTGCAATAGTTTCATAAGGGCACATGAGTTGACTGCAACTTGCTCTTTCCACGTTCCCTGCTTAATTAATAACCAAGCACTGGCGGAGTGATTCAATAATGATAGACTCAAACGGCTACAAGAACACGTAGATTTTCTAAATCAAAAATATTGAATATGTTCAATATTTTACGAAAATCCTGTAAGATTCAGAGACTTTTATTGCAATGGGCTTGCAAAAAATACCTCGTGTGTACCAAGGCAGAATTTCATTTGACTGTGATGTCATTTTTTTTATTCTGGTAGCAAACGTATTTAGGCATCAAGAATCGAAGTGTAGCTTGCTGCTTCGACGACACTTGAGGGCGATCTTTTGAAAATGCACCCTCACCTTATGCGTTTACCTAATTCTAACTATGATAGTTTGATGTGATTTCGCAAAGATTTGACAGTTGGCAACTAGGAGGACAGTTTCTGTAACTCAAATACACAATATCTAATGTGATGAATACCATTTATTAAAGCAATTACCTAGTTTTTTCTGAGCAAATAATAAATTGAAAAGTTACATATAAGTAGGTAACTTATACCGAAAGATATAACATTTTCCTGACGACTTTGAAAGTCACGCGATCAAAGACGCGGGCCTAAGCCAGTAGTCAAATAATAAAAAGCTTAACGCTTCAATATTGAGAGAATGGATTACGGTATATAAAATACAGTTTTATGAAAGTAGGTAGGTATTGGAAAAAAGAAAAACTGGAGGTGGTAATCATTGTTATTTTATAGCTGCGGCCATGTGCCCCCCGGTGCCTGTGATTTACTAGTATATCATGACCGAGCTAGGCTGCACGTCTCGGATGAGAGCAGGGTTATCGTATACATGAAACGAAACCGCCATTACATAAAGACACTCCACATTATTTATAACCACAGATGACAAAGTATCCTTTTATTCAACTACCTCAAGAGGAATGTCTAAAGTTGTGATCAAAGTTTTAATTTAAAACTTTGATCACAACTTTAGACATTCCATCCAACTTTACATCAACATTTCTATTTCAGGTCCAAAAGTTGAAATTGAATATATTTTAGAAATTTGTGTGTGTAAAGTGTCTTAGTAAAGTTTCCGTTTTTACCGACTTCAAAAAAAAGGAGGTTGTCAATTCGACACGTATGTACCAAACAAATGTACTTACAAAATTTTATAGATTTATGTGTCTGTATGTAATGTGTGTATGTTCACGTATTTCTCAGCAACTATTAATCAGATCGTGACCATTTTTTTATTGGCTTACATTTACTGCAACTTAGGGAACAGTGCAAGTTTCATCAAAACCGATTTAGTAATTTTCAAGATATGGACTAATACGTGTAAGTGTGACGGCCTGGCTTATTGATACGAGCTACGGGTGTAGTGTCAAAGGGAAAACATCTCAAAACCTTGGTCAAATTCTAGTGCAATATTTACAACAAAACTATTACGTACCTACTTATTACAAACAAATATTCCAGTTTTTACTTAAAACTAAAAATTACGAAATAAATAAGTAATTTAAAAAAAAAATCGACTTCAAAACAAAATTAATTCAAAATTATGAAATTACCTACTAAAATACAGATCCCAAGACACCGACTTCCGAAATTAAAGTTATTTCATAATTTTGAGTTAATTTCTTTTTGAAGTCGATTTTTTTTTTATTACTGTTTTGTAGACACAACCGATTTCTACGTATTTCACGTGTTTCATGAAGGAACAACAACTTGCTGTTATTAATGTCAAGTTGTCAACGGCCTGATACGATGTCGGAATTTCCATGTTCATGTTACATAAGTTCGGTTTTATGTCATGTCTGTCGTCAGGATGAGCTGTACGGTTGTTTAGCTTAGCATGATCCGCATATGTTGGCAATATTTAGGTTTTATTGCATACGATGATATATCTTATACCTACAGATGAATCATCATCTGCCTACCCTTAACCCAACAATGTTGGGGTCGGCTTCCAGTCTAACCGGATGCCAATGTTTTACATGGAGCGACTAGCCTATCTTACCTCCACAACCCATTTACTGGGTAATACGATACCCTTTGGTAACACTGGTTGTCAGACTTTAGGGCTACTGAGTACTGACGACCCGTAACGACTGTCAAAGATCCACGGATGACAGCCGGTACCAACGGCTTAACGTGCTTTCCGAGGCACGGAGGGGTCTTGGTATGTGAAGATGGTCACCCATCCACGGACCAACCGCGGCAAGCGTAGCTTAACGTGATTGATCGACCCGCGCGACTGATATTGCTTAACCACAAGCCTCTCTTTATTTCAAATTAAAGTGTTCAAAATCGGGAAAAACGAAGCTTCCTTTTTTAACCGACATCAAAAAAGGAGGAGGTTCTCAATTCAGTTGGATGTTTTTTTTTTACGGGATATTTGTAATGTACAGGACGACGCCAGTCATCTGTCGGGTCAGCTAGTTTATATTTTATGTACAAAATGGACGTAGGTGTCCACCTACGTCTATTGTTTCCAGAAAGTGTGGGTGTAATAGAGGCCATTATTTTGGGATGATGTTGCATGCAGACCGGATTAGGATTAGGATTCGGGTTTGTGAAATGAAATGTGAATAACTTTTATAATTTCCGAAATGCGCTAAGTTAATATAGGTAAAACCACTATTTTTTACGATAAACATACAAAGGGAAAGAAAGGGATAGAAGCATTACAATTGTCTAATACAAGAACGAGACTTTTCCAAAAGACATCAACCCGCGACTAAAAATGTGCTCGTTTACCCAGCGACCATTTTATACAGACCCCTGCGGTGGCTCATAATCTGATTAACTCAAACATAATTTTTCGTACTGTTTACTTACCGATGAAAGTTATGCCATGCCATTCTTTTTGTAACTATGTCTTGGAATGTTTCCCGAACCACTTTACCGCGCATGAAGGCATTTTGATGCGTTATAATTGCATAAAAAGTTATAAAAAAATGTATTAATTTAGCGTGCACACAGGTCTAACACTTGGACACAACTAAAATGGTTACTAGTACCGTAGCCTATACATAGGCGACCAAATGCCAATAGTTTTTGAGCGTCGGGACACTGTATGCGCAGTCAAGTGGGTGGTTATATTCTCTTTGTACACAAGATTATACGTTATTACCTATTCTTACAAACGGTAGTTTAGTTGAGTTTTATTATAATAAAACAACAATGTAAAACTACCATTTGTAATAATAATAACGTGGAGCACAACGTAACATGCTTTACTGCATTTTCATTCTAAAATAAAAGAAATAACCAAACAAACGATGAGAGCGCCACTGCGGGGCCGGTGTCGTCTTAAAAAGAAAGCGGGGGACATTGTATCATTAATTTGAAATTTTCTCGGTAAAGTGAGCCACGGAGAAACTCAAACCCCCAAGATTCACAAACAAAAAACCTCATTCAAACGTTGCTAGTAGCTCGTCCACAAAAATACGCGTGACGTCGACAGGTCAGCTTCAATACGTGTCGGAGGCGAGGGCGGCCGTCTCCGACGTAATGCGGTGATTTGTATGCAAGTCTGTTTGTTTTCCTAGGCCTCCCCATAAGCCGCCCCCGGGTCTGCTGCCCCCGTTGCGTAGAAGAAACAAAATAACTTACTACCTCTCTGAAACTACTAATTTGATTTCAAACTGCTAAGAACCTCGTTCTGTAAACGGCATACATTTTCATTATTTTCTCGACACTACGTTTTCCACCCCGCCGAACTTTTATCACAGGATTAAGAAATAACTTGCTGCCCGTTCCGCGTGCGTGACGCTAACATTATTTATGGTTAATTCTGGAATTGCGAAAAACAACTTTCTTTTGTTATTATTCCAACACACAATATAACTATAAGTTTTCATTGTCGAATTACGTAACCTTATATTCTTAATAAGTATCAAATTTTTCGATACTATTTTTGGAACTACCTACGTACCTACTGACACTTTCAATAGTATCGGGGTACCTTTCAGCAGTGTTGTACTTGTACCTACTTAGAGTGTCTTACCCGGGGGTAATCCCCCAGCTTGCTAATGCTTTTGTACGAATAATACTTTACATGTGGTGAAGTGGCTATCTTCATTAAATAAAGCTGCTTATGCTACAAAATGTAAGTACGCATACCAAGAACATAGGTCGAAATATGAAAAAAAATTTGGATCTCCCAATAGTAATAGTAAATCACGTATAATTATGTTGCCTACATTTAGGTGAAGTTTAATTAAGGTATAGATACGTTAATTAGAAATTATCGACCAATGCAGCGGGTCGTCCTAAATGAATCCACACTTATTAGGTCTTAGGTCATAGCACACGTATCAAATCGGAAAGTGATTGGCACCGTATCGCCTTTCGCCTCGCCGTCAAGCAGGCGTCAACCTAACGTAAGCACGTTACCAAAGCGGATCAGAAGCTCCGATACGTCGACTCGGCTACGGCTAGGCGACGCTGCGCTTACGGCTCGCCGATCGCTGGTTGATGATGCAGCAGGCAGGCCGGAGGGGTGAGAGGGGCTAGGGTTGACGAAGAGACGTAAGCTCGGGTACGGAGAGACGTAAGCGCGGGGACGACGGGCCGTAGGTAGCACACCGCACCGCGGTTCGTGAGCTTGTCCCGAGGCGAGGCGATTACGTTACGATTCCGATTAGTGTGCGTTGCAGAAGGGAGTTTCATACAAAGAATACTGAACGTCTCGAGTTGATACGGTGCCTATCCCTTTCCGGTTTGATACGTGTGCTATGACCTTAATGGAACTCTCTAGTTTTGTACTTCCTTTTGTAACTTTAGGTCCTCCTAGCTGTTCAGAGCTTCTCCTCAATATTGCCGTACCTACGTCAGTCCTCAGACTATGTAAGCCCTTCCTCCCTTGCCATTAAAAATTGACTGTTTGGTACCATTTTGCAGCCACCAGAGTGCTTCTCACTCAAGGCATAGACAAGTAATGAGGTTACATCTGGCGCAGATTATTATTATTTTTTTTTATTTTGCTAATATTTTACATAATTTAAACCTATTTTATTATTTATTTATTTCTGAAACTGCCCGTGACATGACAGCGGGCCCTATCCACTGACCTCTATCATACAAGTACGCATAATACAGGTCAGTGGCCCTATCAGAATACCAGCGCTGCGACATTTATTTTTAAAATGTCGCAGCATCATGCTGAGATAGGAGGAGCCTTTTGGCCTCGTATAGGACTTTCTGTTTCATTTTCCTTTTGTTACTTCTTTTTTATATAACTGGTTTTTATTTTGCTGTATTTAGTTTAGTTTGTGATTTTCCTGTACGAGTAGCAATAAATACTTTTTCTTTCTTTCTGTCTAACTGTGCACACTAAACTGTACAAGATCAAATGGTTTAGTTACAAAGCTAGTATACATTACCCCCCTTTCTAATCAACGTTGTATAAGTAGCGTCTGTATAGTTACATAACGCTTTGTCTTCTTCTTTCGAAAGTCAAATTACTGACGACTGAAAGAGAGAAATCGGTGTGTAATTATTCATCTGATATAATACGTTTATTAGTAAGGGGTTATGTAGATTACTTAAACTAAGGTTTTGTACATGACCAATACATTACTTTCGAAAGAAGAAGACAAAGCGTTGTGTAACTATACAGACGCTATACAACGTTTATTAGTAAGGGGATTAGAATATTACAACGTGATTATAAGTAGCCTAAATGCATATTTATGCATACATTTTCGCGTTTCCCATTAGCGAGCAAACGGATGGGTAATTGACGCGAATATTTATACTGGGCCTGCAGTCTCGACAAAGATAGCGATCGCTTTACGACAAAATTCGGTCGCAAAGCTATAACGATGCGGATTTAAGTTGGTAGCTAATACCGGCGGGTCGCGTCCGGCTCACGTCCACCTTAAATCCGCACCGTTATAGCTTTGCGACCGAATTTTGTCGTAAAGCGATCGCTATCTTTGTCGAGACTGCAGGCCCTGGAATAACGTTTGCATAACGCTAGCTCGGTTAAAATATTCGATGGTTCCTATACTAAGTACATATTATGTACTTGTAGGCATAGCAACAACATGAAAATATATAAAGTACCTAGGTATAATAATATTCATACCGAGGTTGAAAGTAAAGGGTGTGCCGGACGAACCTTTGTCGCCCCACCTACCTGGCGGATTCATACTTCATAAATACTACAGGAGCCATCCGAAACCAACACATAATAATATGTAATACTGACAATCGTGAGATTTACCTCCCCGTACTTATGTAAATAAGTATAATATAATGTTAATCAAGTCACTAAGTTATTGTGTGTGTCAAAGATGTCAAAATGAAGGCGACACGCGGCCTTCTTTTGACGTTGTAGGGCGAATCTAACTCTGATTTAAATCTGACACTTTTGTAAAACAGTGGATGTGTTTTGGCAGAAATGACAAAATGTCATTATGCTCGTAACATTTGTGTCGTATGGATATCCACTTAATTCCTCCCCAGCATTACGTTGATTTACTGTTTCTAATTCTCAAGCACGTTAGTGATAATTCAAAGCCGGCAATAAACGTCACTGGTGACCATTGGTTTCGCCATAAACGGACACAATGGCTGAATAGATCTTGAAGGCATTATATGCCTTAATCGAGAAGAGACGGTAGACTAATAGACTTTGAGATAAGAACTAAGTATTTCATATAGTAGTTCCAAAATATTGTTCGTAACAATATAAAATTACAATCAACAATTTTAAATGCTGCTAAGTAAGACGGGGCTGAGACAGTAAAGTTCACGCCAGGCCACGAGGAGATGGTGGGACTACTTGGTTAGGTTTTTCACTTTTTGATGAACATCGTTAGTTTATAATCAATCTCACAAGATCATAAACTATCTAAAAATTGTAAACTGCAAAAAACCAAATTTTTCGATAGTATCCACCTTTGGCAAGCCGACAAATTGTAAACTACCAAATTGTCAAAGCAGGCCGCTCGCTTCTGTCGCTCGGCTCACGCGCGGTTTGTCACAGTTTCACCTAACCTAACTCTGGTTTGGGTGCCCTGGCTTAGTTACTGCAACCATTTCGGCTACCGCCAAGAGCGACCAATCAAGGACGGTTTATAAATTTACGGGTGTTAAAATCGGTACAGGTTACAAACTACCGAAAATTAATACGTTATATTGTAAGCAACATGGTACAGTTCACAACTTATCGACAGTTTCCAATCTCGCAAGATAGGTTATAAACTAACGGTGTTTACTACTAATGCCGCTACTGCTCGAGAGTGTTCTGTGTACCTACATTCATACGTAGGTACACAGAACACTCTCGAGCAGTATATGTACCTAAAGCTATGTCCCCGTAGTTGTTCATATGTATGAACATATTATGGTCAGTGAACAGATTGTAATGCGAATTAATTAATTAATGATAATTCAGGTAATCTATACGTGGTTTTAGATTAATATTAAATGATTCTATAGAAACCAATGAGGCAAAATTATGGAGTAATTGGTCAAAATCAACAGGCAAAATATGAAACAAGACAAAAAGGAGATTCTTATCATAGTTTCCTTTCATACCATAAACTTCTCTCTGCCCGATAGGTATGTTTATAAAATGTTTAAACTAAAATCCATTGTACTTATGCATTATAAATAACCTACCTATGCTGGAAGAGAATTTAGAAAGAAGCTTCAGCTTTGTAGGTATATTTTTTCAATTTTTTTAAAAAAAATTCATAACTTTTTTTCTGGCTATTGTTTGCAGGATGCCCTATAAATAACGTGAGCGGAGTTTCAAACGAACTGGGCCCATTGTTAATTGTTTGGCATTCTTTGCATGCAAAAAATACGTTTAGAATTCCGCTTAAATTCTGTTTCCCAGAAAAATCCAATGTTGAAACCAAACCTGAAATCGCAAAAAATAAATCAGCTGTTCCCTACATTTTGACTAGTTATAAGAACATAAATGTAGGAAACAGCTGAATTTTTTTTCGCGATTTCAGTTTTGGTCCCATAGTAAAAGTTGTTCATAATGATGAGTACAAAGACCTCTTAAGAGGTTGTTAATGTTTTACCAATAACCCTGTATAACATATAAAAGATGGTTAAATATAACAGATGGCTGATGGGGCCGAAAGGTTCTGGAGTGGCGACCGCGTACCGGAAGACGTAGCGTTGGAAGGCCTCCTACAAGGTGGTCCGTCGACCTTGTCAAGGCCGCAGGAACCCGTTGGACGCGAGAAGCACAGAACCAGTCGAGGTGGAGGTGCTTGGGGGAGGCCTATGTCTTGCAGTGGACGTCTTTCGGCTGAAATGATGATGATGAAAGATGGTTATAGAACCTTTTACCTAATAGCCATCTAATACCTCATCATCATCTGCCTAGCCTTTTCCCAACTATGTTGGGGTCGGCTTACTGTCTAACCGGATGCAGCTGAATACCAGTATTTTACATGGAGCGACTGCCTTTCTGACCTCCACAACCCAATTACTACGTAATACGATACCCCTTGGTAAGATTAATACCTATTATTTCAAAAATACGTACGAGCTCTTCGTAGTTTTCTGTTTAATTAACGCACGCATTAAACTATCTGTAAACCATTATTTTGCGGACATCGGTGTGGGTCACACGTTTACCTAACTACTTTTTAATTTATTCTGTCACACTTAAATAATTGTAATGTGTAACTGTTTTATGTCTGTGTTGTATGGCTGAACGGTCAAAATTAAAGGAATTGCGATCAATTGTCATTTTACGTAGTTATTTATTAAAATAAAAAATAAAAATCTTTTAATACACAGACTTCATTAACAGACTACATAGACCCACATTGTGCTAGTGTCTAAAATTGTCTTATAAACTATGTTAGTTTATAAATGCTTTAATAAATCGTAATCAATGTTTTGATGAATAAAATAACCAATATTAAATATAGATATATTTTTAATATTGGTTTTTTTAATTACCATTTATAATGTTTTAATGATAAAATAAGGTAAAATAAAATTTAGTCATAAGAAAGTCTTCGATTTTCGTTTCTGTTCTTTAGGTAAATTAAAACTTTAGGTAAATATACTCAGCCTATTCCGATCACTGGTAATAATACATGAAGCTTTATAAACCTACCCATGGTAGGCCCATCGAACCTTTCAGCAAACACCCTCTCAAGATACTGTTGGTGCAAGACCAGCGAGAGATCAGGCCGTTGAGACACGCGCATATCACACCGCCAACTTCCAAACTCCGGGCTATTAATAAGTTTCCATTGGAAAAGCCCAATATCACTTTGCACGAACCGGGAACCGAATCCAGGAACCCACGCTCAGCAGCCGCACTTGCGACCAACGGGGCATGAAAAAAGCTAGTACAGTCGGTGACCAACATTCCTTGACCCACTAGAAGTGGGTTAGCTAATGTTGGTCACCGACCCACTAGAAGTGGGTTAGCTAGTGTTGGTCACCGACTCTGTACTAGCTTTTTTCATGCCCCGTTGGTCGCAAGTGCGGCTGCTGAGCGTGGGTTCCTGGGTTCGGTTCCCGGTTCGTGCAAAGTGATATTGGGTTTTTCCAATGGAAACTTATTAATAGCCCGGAGTTTGGAAATTGGCGGTGTGATATGCCCGTGTCTCAACGGCCTGATCTCTCTTCGGTCTTTTCGGATTGCCGTCCCATCGGACAACGAGAATGAGGGAAGAGAGAGTCTCTTCCCGGATGCTGATGAGATTGACCGCCATGGCCGAATTTCGGTCTGAAGGACTTTACTAGCTTTTTATTTATATGATAGTTTTATTAAAAATAAGATTATTGATGTTCTAATTAATAAAGTTTGGTAAAGACTGCTCGTTAACTTCTAGCTAACGTAAATCTAAAATAAACAGCAAAATTAATTAAAATTTTGAAATTAAAACCACAAACTTAACAAAATAGGTTAGATGTTAACTTAAGATCACGGGCTAAATACGCTGCAAGTTTACCAAACTTGCAGCGTTTAAAAAAATAATTTTTACTGAAATAAATTTAGAAATTATACTTCAATCCATAATTTCAGATAATTTACGTCCATTGCCGTTTATTCAACAATCTATTTTAAGATTGTGTATGCTAAAGTTGATTTTTGAGTGACCATTTTTAAAAAGGCCCTAAATAAATTTTAGTTGCAATGGAATTTGAACTTTGTTCTGTTTGATATCAAGTTTAATGTTCAAAAACTTACAAAATATCTGAGATTCTGAATTCCGATACAGATCGCTATCTTTATTAATAATGGAGTCACTAATGAACAGTAGAGTGCTCACATTATGCATTAATCACGAATCTGTCAATGTATTTGTCGGATACAATGCGGTTTCACTAGCCATTATCAACATCTATATTTAAGTAAGATGCTTTTATACGGCAGAATCTTTGATTAGGACAGTGATGCAAAATAACTGTGAAAGGAATTTAGATAATTATGACTGTACTGTGTAGGCTAGGCTAGTAAACTGTATTTCGTAATACTGAAGACTATTTTGCAATTATGCGTAAGAAGGTGGCGTCGATGACACGCAGAGTGGGAGGAAGCACCAACAGTATCTTGAAAGGGTGTTTGCTGAAAGGCTCGATGGGCCTACCATGGGTAGGTTTATAAAGCTTCATACCAGTGATCGGAATAGGCTGAGTATATTTACCTAAAGTTTAAAGAACAGAGACGAAAATCGAAGACTTCCTTATGACTAAATTTTATTTTACCGGTAAATTTACCGGAACTTTAATTATGTAACTTTCAATATCTTATTTTATCATTAACTTAATAAATGCTAATAAAAAAATTCTTTTATTATCAAAACATTGATTACGATTTATTAAAGCGTTTATAAACTAACATAGTTTCTAAGACAATTTTAGACACTAACACAGTGTGGGTCTATGTAGTCTGTTAATGAAGTCTGTGTATTAAAAGATTTTTATTTTTTATTTTAATACACGTAAAATGACAATTGATCGCAATTCCTGTAATTTTGACCGTTCAGCCATACAACACAGACATAAAACAGTTACACATTACAATTATTTAAGTGTGACAGAATAAATTAAAAACTAGGTAGGTAAACGTGTAACCCACCCACACCGATTTCCGCGAAATAATGGTTTACAGAGTTTAATGCGTGCGTTAATTAAACAGAAAAGTAAGAAGAACTCGTACTTATTTTTGGAATAATAGGTATTAATTAAGATTAATACCTATTATTCCAAAAATACGTACGAGTTCTTCGACGAGTCCTTGGTAAGCCAAGGGGTATCGTATTACGTAGTAATTGGGTTGTGGAGGTCAGAAAGGCAGTCGCTCCATGTAAAATACTGGTATTCAGCTGCATCCGGTTAGACAGTAAGCCGACCCCAACATAGTTGGGAAAAGGCTAGGCAGATGATGATGAGGTATTAGATGGCTATTAGGTAAAAGGTTCAATAACCATCTTTTTCAGCCCAAAGACGTCCACTGCAAGACATAGGCCAGCTCCCCCAAGCACCTCCACTTCGACTGGTTCTGTGCTTCTCGCGTCCAACGGGTTCCTGCGGCCTTCACAAGGTCGACGGATCACCTTGTAGGAGGCCTTCCAACGCTAAGTCTTCCGGCACGCGGTCGCCACTCCAGAACCTTTCGGGGTCATCGGCTATCTGTTATATAATCATCTTTTATATGCTAAACAGGGTTATTGGTAAAACATTAACAACCTCTTAAGGGGTCTTTGTACTCATCATTATGAACAACTTTTACTATGGGACCAAACCGGAAATCGCGAAAAAAAAATCAGCTGAACCCAGGAACCCACGCTCAGCAGCCGCACTTGCGACCAACGGGGCATGAAAAAAGCTAGTACAGTCGGTGACCAACATTAGCTAACCAACTTCTAGTGGAATGTTGGTCACCGACATACATACTAACAGGCACAAATAATATAATACATAAGTAATAGTAGCTATCTAAGTGCTCCATACACTAGATAATCTCATATGTCACCAAGTCATTAGCACTAATAATAACTAACACCCTCAGTGTACGTAGGTACTGGACCAAACTAATTGGTAATACAAGACTTGTAATCTATTTGTCCGTTGTCACACTGACTTGCCATTTAATGTTCATTGTGTGCACTCATTCTACGGAAAACAACGTAAACGTCAGGACGTTATAAGAAGTTATCTCAAGAACTAAGTAGCATAGCTTCATACTTAAAATGTGAACGACATTACCCATGTAAGTAAAAAATTTCTTTGACATTATCTTGTTGTTTGCTGCACTGGACGACGTCATGACGCCAGCCGGCTGTCCCTGGAAAACCAGCGCTGGGGCTCTGTCTTGCATAGGGTCGCAGCATAATGCTGAGCGATAGCCGTTTTGCGTGAATGTTACGCATGTTTCCCTCAACCTTTTCTTATTTTTTTTGTGATTGTGTTCTTTTTACGTCATTTTTATCGCAAATAAACGTCTTTTCTTTCTTTCTATCTTATCTTATCTTTCTTTATAATTTAATCTATTTAGTTATAAATGAAATGATTTTACTTGGTACGCGCATCACGTGGGAACAGCTGGGCCTCTTTGGCATTTTTTTATTTAAAAATGTTCGTAATAGTACGAATAGGTTTATAGGGAGAAAAATAATGGAAAAGTTGCCAGGAAATTGGAAAATTCGGAAAAATATGAAAGTTCATTTTTGACCGTCGAGGTGGGCAATTCTGAAGTATCCAGTATTTTCAATAAAATAACTTTCTATTATTTGAAAATGCTTTTAAATCCCCTCGAAATTGTATAGGCAGAGTAGTAGAGCAGAGAGAAGTATCCTGCTATACCATTCCTTTTTTTTTCTAACATAATTTTCTATACATACCTGACTACGTATACGACACACGTATAAAAATATACACTCCTTTTTCACAGAACGAAAAGGAAAACCAATCTTCGATACACGTCACTTTCTCTTACCGTTATTACCCGACTACGGCGAAGCAAAAAGGAGGGTTATGATTTCGACCGGTATGTATGTATCACTGTATGTTCATCTGTTCCCTCAGAACTTCAAAAGTACTTTTAATAATTTGACAAATGAGGTATCGTTAGAAGCGTTTTGGCCGTCCGCTGGTTATAGACTAAGTATGTGACGTCACACTAAATTCAATATGGCGCCCTCTAGAGGAAATAAAGTAATGAATTTAAAAATAAATATTTTGGGATGTTGCCTTGTTAGGCATCAATAATTAGCCTAGCCTAAATTAGCACATTTCAAAAATATATACATATAACTGAAATAAGCCCCAAAATAATTAAATAAAAACGAAGTTTAAAAACTAAAACGCGACTATTGAAAAGGGTGAAACAAGAAAGTACCTTGCCGTGGACGCATGCCGCTGTACTAACATACTTATAAGCTATGGTAGCATGCGACCACGGGAAGATACTTCTTGTTTCACTCTTTTCAGTAGTCGGGTTTTAGTTTTCATACTTTTTTTTTATTCCTATGATATGTGATGTGGTCAAGTGTCGTGTACAGTCAGCGTATTAAAAAACCTTGACCATACTAAAACCTTGCCTTAAGCACGATGCAAATGGCGACATCTATACTAATATTCTATAGAGATAAGTTTGTTTATAAGTACTTAGGGGAATTACGGAACCAAATGAAAATTCTTTCACTAATGGAATGCTACAGTATACTGCCGATGGTCATCCTACTAATATTATAAATGTGAAAGTTTGTGAAGATGTTTGGAAGTTTGTTACCCAATCACGCGTAAACCGTTGAACAGATTTCGATGATTTTCATCGTAATCCGTCATCATTTAGATACTTTTTATCCCAACATTCCCACGGGATCGAAACTTACGCAGATGAAACCGCGAGGCGCTGCTAGTAAGATATATTTTATGTGAAAACAAGACATTTTACGCGGACGAAGTCGCGTGCCGAAGCTAGTCAATAATAAAGCTCTGCTCCATCAATTGACAAGTTACGACTTGAATTTGATCAAGTTCGAAGTGATTAAAGCTTTCTTAAGCTGATAGGTAGTAGGTACTGCTGCTATACACAATAAGCCTATTCCCACTGCTGGGACACTGGCCTCCTCTCTGTGAGAGGGAGTGGGCCGTAATCCACCACGCGGGCCCAGTGCAGGTTGGTAGATGTCACGATGACGTGAAGTTTTGGTTCTAGGACATACCGTTTCCTCACGATGTTTCCCTTCATGGTTTTGAGAGCAGTGGTGATAAAATAATTTACACAAAGTAAAGCGCTTGGCTGGGTTCGAACCTAAGACCTACAACACGCAAGTCATGGCCTAAACCACTGGGCCACCACTCTGCTCCCAGTGCTGGTATACCTTATATATATTAGTCTAACGTGAATCTAATGAAAAAGTAAAGTTTCACACAACATTACACCTACCTACAGGTTTTTCACACGCTTGTTCACTTGAGAACACCTGTCACTTTCACACCTGCAAACAATCTGCTACGTGCTTTCACTCTTCATGACGAACCTATAATATATTTATTAAACATTCCCCTTCAACATGTCTTCGATTTTCCCTCTTGTCCTCGATGTACATTACCTACCTATGTACTTTTTCTTTGAAAACCTTCTAATTACGAGTATATATATTTTTTTATTATAATTTTGTTTTTTTATAAAAAAAAATATATATATATAATTTGAAGGTATATGGGGGTACGTGGGCTTTGATCACCGCATTGAATTCTATCACTGCTATATACCAAGTTGACGATGACAGTTTGACTGCCCCGTTGGTCTGGTCCTGGGATCGATTCCCGGGTCCAGCAAAGTGGTATTCGGTTTTCCATGGGGATTTTTTAGTAGCACCCCGAAGTTTGGAAGTTGGCGGTGTGCTGCCGCCTAGCTCGGAGAGCACGTTATGCCGTGGGCCCCGCGCCTGATCACGCTGCGGTCGTTTTGGATTGCCGCCCCTTCGGACAATAAGAGTGAGGGATGAGAGAGTACACCTGTGACTGCGCACACACTTGTGCACTATCTCCCGCGCCGAAGGTTAGTCTCTATTGCGATTGGTCGCCAAGGGCGAAATACGGTCTGGAGGACTTTATATATGACAAGTGCTCAGCCAACAACCTCATTTTACGATAGGTAAACAGGCTGACTGGTTTTAGCTCAAATAAATTTAACATCAAGCGCACTCGCGATCGGACGTTACGCAATATTTTCATGTTTTCAAATAAACCCCTTGTAAAGTACTATTCTCTTTGAATTTAACTCTCAACTCAAACAATTTTAAGTATTTTATGTGGGAAATAGGTCGATGCCGACAGCCCATCTAAGGTTATATGTTCGTCGCCGCCTATGGTAAACTGCTATACCAGAGGCATCACGGATGCGTTGCCTTGTGCCATCCAGAGTCACATAGCTGCTCGAGCACATGTCTCATGTAGTCCTGTGGCTGTATTCCACCAGCACCCATAGCTACCTTTCAAACCGGAGAACAGGAACAACAGTAACTGAATTTATGAAATTTAAGAAATTTTTCTCAATTACTGATATTAAAAAAACTGAAGTGTTAATTGACTTTTGTTGCTGACCGTACATCCCTGGACGAGCTTCCCCAGAAGGAGCCGTACTACCACATAACTACAAATTGTCCAGACATTCACAAGGTCAACATTAAGTATAGTTGCATTGAATCAATAATTCAATACCAAGAAGCAATTACGCGCGAAATACAATTAATATTAGGAATTGAAGGCAATGCGTCAGTAAATGCCAAAGTAACCGGAGACCGCGATGATTAATGATTACATCTCGCTCACAATGGGCCTTATAAGAAGGCTAAAAGTCACCCAAAGGGCAATGGAGAGGTCTATGCTTGGAGTTTCCCTGCGTGATCGAATCAGGAATGAGGAGATCCGCAGGAGAACCAAGGTAACCGAAATAGCCCGAAGAATTGCCAAACTTAAATAGCAGTGGGCAGGGCACATTGCTCGCAGAACAGATGGCCGATGGGGCCTAAAGGTTCTGGAGTGGCGACCGCGTACCGGAAGACGTAGCGTTGGAAGGCCTCCCACAAGGTGGACCGACGACCTTGTGAAGGCCGCAGGAACCCGTTGGATGCGGGAAGCACAGGACCGGTCGATGTGGAGGTGCTTGGGGGAGGCCTATGTTCAGCAGTGGACGTCTTTCGGCTGAAATGATGATGACGATGATTACATCTAAGGGTGGAGCACTGGTGGCCCAGTGGCAAAGGCCCCGACTTACGAGTTGTAAATCGTGGGTTCGAACCCAGACACGCAGGCGCGTTACTTTGTATAATTTATTTCATCACCATTGCTCTCGAAAACGATGAAGGAAAACATCGTGAGGAAAACGGCATGTCCTAGGAAATTCGAAGACATGTGACGTCTAGCAACCCGCACTGAACGTGCGTGGTGGTTCACGGCCCATTTCCTCTCACAGAGAGCCAGGCCTGTCCCAGCTGACGGAACGTTATAAGCTGCTTCTGCTTACTTCTAAGTACGGAAGACCGAAGGGAAAATAAGGTTAAGAAAGAAAAAACTTTTGAAATAAGACCAACCAATAAGTAAGTATCTACAGCATTGACCTCTATAATACAAGTACGCTGGTCTAACGATACTCTCCGAAATGACAGTTGTTTTTTGTGACGATTCAAAGCGCGGCTCGAAGCCCCCGAAGGAAATAAAATTGACACGTTCTTTCAAATGGACGTTGAGTTGTTTACTTCGTCTCTGATGATTTAGGTCTAAATCGTGAAAAACTACTTTATAAATAATTACTCGCAGTGGTTATAACGATCGATAAAGTTCATAAAGGTTTTTTTTTATCGTAGGATATATCCCATCTCTAATATTAGGTCAACGGTCCCTTCACGTTACGTTACGAAAATGAAATGGCTTCATTCTGTCATCGATAGTATGCAGTCCAGCGTACTTGTGTTATAGATGTCAGTGATCTACAGAAACCTGCAGAATTAAATGAAAAATTGGCATAAAATTTCTTCGTCCATTAGTTGCTAAGAGGTTATCAGTCCTTTTGAATACAGCATCAAATTCTCATTTCTAGATTGAACCCGGGGACAAAGGCTAGGAGAGCGGCCAGAGATAAGTACCTACCTAGTACGTACCCAGCAAACTTTAAAATAATTAAAGTCTGGAATCGACTCTGAAAATACTTGAGCAATAAAATAATTTTGCTAAAACGATTTCCGTTTCTACTTTTAGTTTTAGTTAAAATTGTTGGTTCTAAGTGCAGCTCCAAAATTTATAAACTTTAGAGTACATAAACATGTACTCGTTTGTGATTAATCAAATGTGTTAGTGAATTGGGTCAAAGATACACAACATCTGTAATGACTTTAGGGACAGTATTACCAGTCACCAATCTATACTAATATTATAAAGCTGAAGAGTTTGTTTGTTTGAACGCGGTAATCTCAATAACTACTGGTTAGAATTGCAAATAATTTTTGTGTTGAATAGTCCATTTATCGAGGAAGGCTATAGGCTATATAACATCACGCTATGACCCTTAGGCGCTGAGCAGCGGGTGACACCGCGGGGAACAGCTAGTAATAAATAAAATCCGGCTGCGTCACCACATTCTGGCTCCTATTCAGAATAGGTGCTGATCACTTACTACACTGAATTAAAACGAGCTCCAATTTAAAGATTATCACGTCATCCATCATCATCATCATTATCATCCATCGCTATCCACCAGGCGTGATTGAAGTCATAAGCAGGCCCGTTCAACAAAAAAAAATGAAGAAAGTAGATAACTCAATTACACTAAGTTATTTTTAGTCTAGGAACGTCAACAATTCATCCAGACCAGACCAGGTAACAGCACACAAGTGAACCTCAGGAAAACAAATCAATCCGGATATGGATGAGTGGTTAAAACCACACAAGCAATGATCGACAGGCGAGGAGCAACAAGGCCTGCAAAAATAAATCGAAATTGATCGAAACCAGCCGATGTCAGTCCATAAGAACGACAACGTTATTTTTGTTTTCTATTTTAAAAACTAAAGCCTGAAGGTTTCGCTAGACATTTTATTAAATGAATTTTCAAAGAACGAGTGACTTTTGAATGTCACTCCTTGTTTGACCCCGCACCCCTACCCGTTGTTTGTTGTAATTTGCATAATCAATATGCAAAAACAAGCTATCTTAGGATTTATGACATCCTGAGCAGTGTTGCCCGCTATAAATTAGATGCTATTCATATCGAACGCCCATTATCACGATGGATGGCTACCGGACAGCGTACCTAGCCCATAAAAATACCGAGGAGCCATGTCGTTTACAAAAGACGGCACATTATTTGGAATTTTATCACATACTTAGTATATACTTAAATGACTACGAGTCATTTAAGTATATACTACTCTGTGACTAAAACTTTCAACTTAAGGGACTTTCAACTTATGTGATAAAATTCCAAATAACAATAACAAGAAACCGACACTTACAAGAAATTTTAAAATTACCCGCCTAGCCCAATAAAATGTTCAAATGACACTAATATGGCACTCAAGGTCAAAAGAGATCAAAAGGTCCCGGGATATAAAGACGAAGACGCGGCCCGCGGCTCTAAAGGAAACTCACCAAAACACCGTTAAAACACTCGGCATGTCAACAACTCACGATCAAACTGCTCGATAAAATTAATAGTTACTTTGATGCCATAATTTATCTCATCGACTAAATCGTTTTCGAATAGGTAGGCATTTAGTTATATTGGGATCAACTTCAGGAGAACCAGCGGCGAAATCCGTATTTACACGAACTGCCTTCAAACTGTCATCCGCAATCCAACCCAGTACCGACATTGGAGCAAACAAAGACAAGCATACAGAATACTTACCGTATTCTATGTAGGTATAGGTACTATAATCTATACATATAATCTTTAATAAAGGTAAAGACTTCGTGAATCCATAGCTAATATAAGTTCCGTATTCTGGCGAATGCGGCATTCGCTGTGGATGCGTTGCACTAGCTAACATTCCTGTTCAGCAAAGCATTCCTTCCATATCCAGAGTCCATTTTACACTCCACAACTCCACATGCATTTTCTTTGAAGCTAATGTAACCAACGTAGTATTAACATCTAAATATTTCAGCACTGTATTCTATCCGCGGTAATATGTCACGGAAATGCAATATTAATTTGAGAAATGAACGTGAAACTAACATCTCTAATTTTATTCTCTAGTGCTGCGGTTATGCCGGTCTGACCTCAGCGGTCAAGGTTAGCTGTCCAATTAATACCGAATGGGAAGATAAATTGTCCAACCGATTAACGATGCATTCTTGATCGTTAGCTCTCCTTCATATTCAGTCCGTTTCGAAAACTTCACTCACTTAAAATTCAGTTTATTCCAATTCAGTAGCGCTCACTTCTCGTATTCATTTTAACTGGAGTTTAAATCAAGTTTTTGTGCAATGGAAGTGTGAGTGTGAAATGAGCGTAAAACATCAACCACTCAGCTTTCAAAGCAAACACACGAAGTAAGTAATCCATCGGCAAATTGAAATCACATCATAAGGTTGTTGCTACATTGACCGTGAATCCCGACTGCAATAAACGATATTAATATAACATTTACAAATAAGCGTTTTATTTACCAAAATGACTATTTTTGAAGGATGAGTTCATAATTAGTGCATACTGTAATTATTTTATCAAAATGAATGTCAAATATTCAATACAGTGTCAATTACAAAAGGTAAACGTTTAAACCTAACCAGTAAATCGAAACCAGCTGAACTTTGGGTGGTTTTTATGCGATTTGCTGATTCGGATAAAAGTGTGTCCAGAGCTGGCGAATGTGCCGCTCGCGAGCTACTTGCGAACTGCGCGCGAATTGCTCGCGTGCGGTTACAGCCTACGTTTGTTGCGCCGCTTTAGTGCAGCTCCGGCAAGGCTCGAGTACGGCACACATAGCTTCATTCGCATTTGAACTATGAGCCACAGTTGTGAATTTACTTGCGCCGCTCGAGTACGGCGCGTAGGTTGAGCGCAAACGGCGCGGCGGCGCGCGGACGGCGCAGAGGCTGCGTACGAATATGAAATACACGCGCGCAGTTCGCAAGCGGCTCGCGAGCGGTGCATTCGCCAGGTCTGGACACACCTTAAGGTTTAGTCGCCGCTAAATTGCAGAAAGCAAAACATCCACGTAAATGAAACTGGAATCTTGCTTTGGAATTCAATTTATAAAAAAGAATTTAGAAGCACCGCTCGTAGAGTAAACAATCATGCAGAGTCCTAAACTAACAGAGTCTGGCGCAGCACGAGCGATACTTCCACGCTTTAAGTGTTCCCAAGCGCAGCTTAGACCTCTCTCGGCAACCCGCGTTAACCAATCCGCACAATTTAATTTCTCTCCTCTTATAGTTAATGTATTTGTACAACTTTAACCTTATTCTCGGACGTTATCGCGACCCCAAATACAATATTATGTTATTGTATTAGCACCGCAACACTCGGTTTTAGTTAGAATGTATTCATACGTGTGCGCGGTTTAACGATGGCGCCAACGGGAATGCAATTTACTGCCCTCTGCGGAGACGTGGCGAACTTCTTACAACAAATATTCATTACTAAATTTTCTGTGTGATGTTATTCACACACACGTAGGTATATATTACTCTGTCGCCACTTAATGTCTACCTCCGTTTGCCGACTCGTAAACTGCGTAGGTGTATTCGTGCCAGCATCTTCAAGAACAAGGCAGACATTACGAATCTATAGAGGCACCTACATCCTTACATGATACTAAACATAATCTACATATATGAGGATGTAAATGTTATAATTTCATTATTTGAAATAAAAACTCCAAAATTTACCTACCTGTACTTTAGAATTTTCATGCGTAGGTTCGTATGAGCTCTTTCCAATTTAGAAATTCATGTAGCGCGTAATTACTTTAGGCAAATCTGCGGGGATGCTGAATTTCCGAATTTGAATCAGGGTCGGTTGAATTAATCAGTTAATTGAAGCTTCGACGTCAGTGTGTGACTGCGGCACGCAGTTCCGCAACAGAAAAACATGACCTATAAGAGTTACTTATCTAAAAAAAAATTATCTAATTCCACAAATTTTGCTCTCCCAAAACATCAAGTTAATGTTCACCAAAAAGTGAATTTTATATTTATAAACTTCGACGTGAGCGGAAGTAGTCTGCCTGTGGTTAATGGCGGCCCAAGGCGAACCAAGTCATCGCTGCCCTCAAATCTCTGTAAGCTCGTTGTGGTTTAAGCCGTTTTGAGTGATGCGATTAGTTTTCAAAAAAATGTCGCGGCAATAAACGAAATTCTGTTTTGTGTTTCAGAAATGGTTGTAGTCAAGCCTAAATATCAAGGCCCTTGACAAAACGGAATGAAACAGGAAGCTCCTGAGAAATGTATCAACAATGTATAGCGCACGGTGGAGACAGATAAAATATTAAAATATTTCTTTGAAATGGTACCTATTTGGGACGGTAAATGTTTCCGTGCGTTTTCACAAATGTCCCGAAACTGCTGGTAATTGACACGGTATTTTATTTTTTACGTTTATATACATTTTCTTTAGAGTTGTTTAACAAAACGTTGAACTTAAAAGTGACTTTAGTATAAGAAATGTTTATCTCTGGTGGAAATGTTAAAGTAAATAAAAGTTGAGGTGCTTTACATAAATGCAGTGTCTGGGGGACTGAAGCGCATAACGGTTACTCTGCGTCGCGTGTTATCTCAATGTTTCTCATTCCAGTGTAAACAAAAGAACAATGAACTGTCAATTCAATAAACAGTAATCCGCCAAAGTGAATACCTACGCGTTTGATGTTCGTGATAAGGATAAGCAAGCATCCATGTGCTGCACTTACGATTACTGATCAGATATCATTCGATAACTAAAAGCTTGTTTATCAGAGCAGCTACAATATGTTCACGGAATTATTTTTATATACGTAAACAAAACTACATATTCACATCCTCATGTTCATGTTTGATGGATTATCCAAACTGTAGTTCCAAAGCCAAAGCAAAAGATAATCCTTTTCCTTTAAAAGAGGTTTAGTTCTGTCGTCGAGAACAAAGCTTTAAACCTACATTTAAATTATAACGCCCAAAGAATATAAAAGCTAAAGCGCAAGGCTAATCTACTTTCCATACGACAGACGAAAAAGAATTCTTTGGGGTCTATATTAACAATTCCTTTTATTTAAATAGCACTAGTTCTGATTACGGTCGGTTTAAAAGTTTACACTGTCAGCTCGAAAAGAGAATGCACAAGTAGCATTGTTACTGTATTGAAATGGAACGCAGCGCCTCCCGGATCAGCATTGAATGTATGCAGGGGCTATGCGGACCTTCAATTCTACTCGCGAGTTTCTTTCGGTTAAGAAACATCTGTGCTCTGAATGAAAATTATGAACCTATTGCAAACAAAATACGGCACAGTCGGATTGTTTCAAAGTTTGCCATCAAGATTTATAAAATGGATACTCACGCGGAATGAACAGATTTCAGTTATATTACAGAGGCAAAATACGACATAAATATGTAGGTTTTTATTTTTCGTTCAAATTTTATTTAGTGAACGTAACGAAATATGAAGCATTTTTCCCTTCCGTTTCACTTTGTTGGTGTCGCTTTTCCCTAAGAATTCCAAATAAACCGATAGCCGGGAAATTTTAAAAGAGTTTTGTGAAAAAATATTTTTCTGCTACTAAAATACATTTCATCCGACGGGCTTGCTATTTTTTATAAAACAAAAACCCATTTATGATTCCTTATTTTGTTATTATATAAAGATAATAACTAATTTAAAAGACTAATTTCCTTGGACATTAGGATAACAATGGTGGTAACGTCCACATAGCTACGTGGTTATACAAAGAGCCGTGTATCTTACAGACAATAACTGTTGCCTTTACGAGACAATATTATGTCGCAGATAGATCAGTGAGCAGCTTTCATAAACTTTTTCAAATATTTACATGATTCTTCAGTTTTCTTCACTTTTGAAAAACGTGCGTGCTAAAAATAATTTAAAATTCATAATGTTTTTCACAAGAAAGTACATTATCTATTTCAGGATTTTAGAGTAAAACACAGTAGTTAAACTTAAGGCGCCAAATTGTTTTCGCCAGGCTTCTTACAAATATTTTTTCTATTCCGATAAAAATAAATTCATTGATTTATTTTATGATAATATTAAACGTAATTGAAATGTAATTAGAAAAAAAAAACAAAATAAAATTGAAGCGCGTAATTTAAAAAAATAAATAGCACTGTATTACACTTTTTTAAAATAAATGTTTTTTTTATTAATGTAAAAGTATATATTTTGCAATTAATCTATCCGTTCGCCGCCAGCTGTAAATTCTAAAAAAGATGAAACAAAGATGAGAGCAACAAAAGCGATGTTAAAATGTTATATAACGTAAGATGATGCAGAGCTGATGAGAAAACAAAACAGTAACAAATTATTGTAAAGTAAACAAATGGCTTACCGCCTTAGCTGGGAAGTTTGGAGCCAACAGCCGACTATTAAAGTTTAGAATCTAGACTTGGAAAGTGTTGAGAACAAAGATAGCGAAGTCGGAGGAGGTCGGTAGCGCGGGAGGTACCACTCGGCGGTACAGCGGTACTACGCGACACGCGCTCGCTCGGGGTGAGTGGTGCGAGTGCGGCTAGGGTGCGAGTTCGTGTGAGGCGCGCAACCACGGCAGGTCCGCTCTCCAGGGCGGCTCAACTTGAAATCGGCGTCGCCCTCCGCCACGGTTATGTAACACGCGCGGCGTAGCGCAGCGCGGCCCGGACCCCGCTCACCCCGCTTTTAGGGAAAAGATGAATGAGTAAAGTTTCCTAACGGACGTTATTCCATGGATCGCGCTCGGTTTCAGATCGGCCCGCGGTTACATAAAGCCTCCCGGCACATGCGCGCTGGCTGCTGAGCGCCGCATCATGACCACGCGTAACTAAAATCGCGCGCGCCGGTGTTCCTGCCGTCCTGACGCCTACGTTTTATGGGCAACACATACATCACGCGCCCACCTACCCACCCTCGCTGGAAAATAATATATCCTACCTTTTATTCTATGCACAGTTTTATAACGTACTACGACCGTACCGTCATATTTCTCGGCAGCAGCGTAACTATGACAGCACATTCGAATTCGTAAGTAACGATATTTTATGGCCGCTAGGGGCCACCCAGAAAGGACCCTTTACCCGCAGCGTCATAATAAAAGTATTATTAATTAATGTAATTTTACCGGGAAAGCCACCTTTATTACAGTTTATATGGATCCCGTATGTTTTTACTTTATGTGACTTAGGCAAATCTGCTATTACACCCTGAAACATTAAATAGATAAAACGCGGCTTTATTTTTACTGAATTACGTTAACTATAATCCAGCGAATTATTAGGAGTAGGAGGAGTCCGTGGCTAAATAATAACAGCCACACAGGTCGATCGATCAGGTTAAGCTACGCTTGCCACGGTTGGTCTGTGGATTGGTGACCATCTTTACATACCGAGACCCCTCCGTGCCTCAGAAAGCACGTTAAGCCGTTGGTCCCGGCTGTCATTCGTGGATCTGTGACAGTCGTTAAGGGTAGTCAGAAGCCCGAAAATCTGACAACCAATCTTACCAAGGGGTATCGTATTACCCAGTAACTGGGTTGTGGAGGTCAGATAGGCAGTCGCTCCGTGTAAAATTCTGGTATTCAGCTGCATCCGTACCAACATAGTTGGGAAAAGGCTAGGCAGATGATGATGATAATCCAGCGAAGTATTACCTATCACAATAGGTTTTATTAATGTTTGACGAACCCGTGTATCCCACTGATTTTGTTTGTGGGACAAGCGGGAATAATGTATTAATTTAATTTTTATTCCCATTGATCCTACCAAATAATTTGAGTCTGGTTGTTTAATGGTAAAAACTTTTATTTATCCTAAATATATAATATTGTAAATGCGAAAGTAAGTTTAGTTGTTCATTTGTTACGCTTTCACATTAAAACGGCTTAACGGATTAAGATGAAAATTGACACACAGATAGTTTATAATCCGGATTGTGTTAATTCAGGTTAGGAAATGATGATAATGATATTTATTATTGTTTAATTCAAAATGTTTACCTAAATTAAATTTAATATCGCTTGCCGATAACATCGTTTTTATTTACGTGAATCCTATTGGTTTACCTAATATTCGCCCCCTCTAAGCCTCAATTACATACACTGTTTCTTTTTATCATACAAATTTTGGTATATTTCAAAACAATAGAGCTGAATGGTATAATTAAGTTTATCGTGTGTCTTATGTTCAGTTGTGATCATTATAAGAGACTTATTTTAATTATCCGCTTTATACACTGACTTTTTATTATAATTTTTACCTTTAATAAGAGAACAATAGTAGATTATGCTCCGAGGGGCTAAAGTTGTGTCTTATGTCACGGGCGTCATATTGAATCTCGGGCGCAATGAAGGATTCGGGACTTAACTCCCGAGCGCAGCAAGGGAGTTAAAAGTTTAACTCACGAGCGAAGCGAGGGAGTTAATACAAGAATCCTGAATGCAGCGAGGGATTCAAGCTAGCCCAAGACAAAGACACCTTTAGCCCAGAGGAGGATACTCTACTTTTTACACCTACCTACTGTGAGAAAATAATAGCCATAGTACGAAAATTCGCGCCTTCATTGCGTCTACCAAGAAGTAGCCAAGATACGATCAATTCGATTTTCAAAAAAAAAAAGTCTCTTCTACGGTTTTGTCGTGTGTGTCTATTGATATCACTGTCATGGAAGTGGCGTTTGTGTAAACTAAGCTTTATACAGGGCTGGTAGAATGGTTTTGGATGATTGGCTGTATGCATTTTGAATTTAGAACGTCATTGGAGACGCTCGTGAAAATAGAGTATTTTTGATAAAATGTGATAAATCGACTGTAGTATAGATAGGTTTTATTATTGATTTATTTATTCACAAAATCCACAGCAATTTTAGCGCAGTTTACTTAAAATAAATTAACTAATGTTACAGCCAATTACTATTACGGTATTACGGCGCGGTACGGTATTTGTTATTATTAATGCCCGTTTTAATGTTATTCCATTCCTTTTAAAAAATGGTTCGTAGTTATCTAATTATTCTTACAATATTATGTCTTCGAAAACATGGCAACGATATGAAGAAGCAGTCGTTATGATTTTGTAGGAAATCGAGAATATCATCCACGCGTAGTAAGGGTTTCGAGAATAGCTTTCCTCTTTCTGGCACTAAAGGGTGTTTGTTAGTACTATACTGCCAATTTAGCTGAGCATGTGAGATTCCAAATTCAAATCACATTATTGACCAGCGGGTCATAATGAAATCCAGTACAACATTACATTACATTTTCGAGCAGGTGGTGTGAAAAAATATTTTTCACACCACCTGCTCGAAAATGTCAAATTATATGTCAAGCAACCTTAACCTAAAGTGAATCATTAGTGGCCGGGGGCACAGCCGGTCAATAATGTTGTACTGGATTTCATTATGACCCGCTGGTCAATAATGTGATTTGAATTTGGAATCTCACATGCTCAGCTAAATTGGCAGTATACAAACACCCTTTGGTGCCAGAAAGAGGAAAGCTATTCTCGAAACCCTTACTACGCGTGGATGATATTCTCGATTTCCTACAAAATTATAACGACTGCTTCTTCATATCGTTGCCATGTTTTCGAAGACATAATATTGTAAGAATAATTAGATAGCTACGAACCATTTTTTAAAAAGAATGGAATAACATTAAAACTGGCATTAATAATAACAAATACCGTACCGCGCCGTAATACCGTAATAGTAATTGGCTGTAAAATTAGTTAATTTATTTTAAGTAAACTGCGCTAAGATTGCTGTGGATTTTGTGAATAAATAAATAAATAATAATCGTCGATTTATCAACCAATGATGTTCTAAATTCAAAATGCATACAGCCAATCATCCAAAACTATTCTACCAGCTCTGTATAAAGCTTAGTTTACACAAACGCCACTTCCATGAGAGTGATATCGATAGACACACACGACAAAATCGTAAAAGAGACTTTTTTTTTAAAAATCGAATTGATCGTGTCTTGGCTACTTATTGGTAGACGCAATAAAGGCGCGAATTTTCGTACTATGGCTATTATTTTCTCACAGTAGGTGTAAAAAGTATAGTGTTCTCCTCTGGGCTAAAGGTGTCTTTGCCTTGGGCTAGCTTGAATCCCTCGCTGCATTCAGGATTCTTGTATTACCAGCATATTAGCTCTTACTGACAATGCCCTGCGTTCCCTTTCTATATCTACATCATCTGCGAGGTCCTCGGTGACCCAGTGGCCCAGGTACTTAAACTGTGCCACTCTTTTGAGAGCAGTGCCGTCCAATGTGACCTGAGGTACGTTGTCATAATTCTTCGTACCGGACTTGAACACCATCACCTCACTTTTGGCCGTGTTATACCTGAGCCCATGGGCCCCCGCATAGCACTCGCATACCTTTATTAAACGCCTGAGGGCACTGATCGATGGGCTCAGCAGCACCATATCGTCGGCGTAGCTTATATTGTTAACAAAAACACCATCAATCGAGCAACCTACCTGAGTGCTGCTGAGCTCACGGACCAGCCGATCCACGTACAGGTTAAAGAGCTTGGGCGAAGTCAGACCACCCTGTCTTACGCCACACTCCAGCCTGTACGGATCCGACAAACAACTGTAAATCCCGAATCCTTCATTGCGCTCGAGATTCAATATGACGCCCGTGACATAAGACACAACTTTAGCCCCTCGGTGCATAATCTACTATTTAATGTCATTTTTAGATTATTTGTGAATTTCATAATGTAAAGTTGATTCTATGATTTTAATTGTAGCCTTGTAATTTTAGTACAAAAAAATAATGTTTTTATTTTTATTTTGTTCTTAATAGATGACTGACTCTTACATTTTAAAACTAAAACATTAATTGCTAGCATTTTCCCGCGGCTTTGTCTGGGTGGAGTTCGGAAATTATCCCACGGAAAAGTACTACCAGGATAACAAGTATCCTATGTGTCCAATACAAAACTGTAGTAACAATTTCCTCTCTCAGAGATGTCACCCAAAAACCATTTAAACACCACCACCAAAAATTAAATGTTTTTAAATTATTGTCTCGGTCGTTGGTCTAGCGGTCGCACGTGCGACTGCTGAGCATGGAGTCAGGGTTCGAACCCCAGGCCAGGCAATTAGTCATTACCAGGGCCACTCTAGATATGTGCTCGGTCTGTGGCAATAAGCTCGCACTTGTTATTTATCACAACTCGCAAAAAGTCGGTGTAAACTTATAGTTATACCGTTGCCTACTCCTTCGGGGTGTACAGTCGTGAAGTTATGTCATCTTATATTCTTCGGCTGCATAGCCTCGTGAGCACAGTACATTTCACAAGAGCTAGAGTTATTTAGAAAATAGCGTGGGCGGGTTACAAGAGTGTTTTGCGACACCATTGAGAAATTGTGTAAAGGAATTGTAGTGGCGACACGTGGGTGTATCTGGAAGCGAGCGTCGTGGAAATATAATTATGGAAGCCTTTGTCAAGCTACGGACGTCATCCGAAATGATGATGATGATCAAACTCAAAGCATTTATTTCAATTAGGTAAACCATTTACAGGCACTTTTGAATTGTCAAGGAGTCAGTCAGTCAGAAAATATGAAGGTCTAAACTGGACCTCCACAGTTCCTAATTAAAAGACCGTGGACTTAAAACTATTATATTGTTAAAAGGGACTTTACAGCTTCAAGCTAATTATATGGAACCTATATATTCAACCAAAAACACCATATTATATTATTTGACGTTCGTTTGAATCTTCGAATGGAATATTATAACCAGCCAGACCTTTCTGCTAAAGGCCGGAACACATAAGACACTACAGTACCTATGAAGAAAAAAACCGGGCAAGAGCGAGTCGGACTCGCGCACCGAGGGTTCCGTAACATCCGGGTTTATGCATAAGGTTTATGTTTATGAAATTAAATGTTTTTTTTTATTTTTGAGTTGATTGAATGAATGGTAAATTGCGGTTTACGATTTATGACGTATTAAAAAAAACTACTTACTAGATCTCGTTCAAACCAATTTTCGGTGGTAGTTTACATGGTAATGTACATCAAATATTTTTTTTAGTTTTATCATTCTCTTATTTTAGAAGTTACAGGGGGGGGGACACATATTTTACCACTTTGGAAGTGTCTCTCGCGCAAACTATACAGTTTAGAAAAAAATGATATTAGAAACCTCAATATAATTTTTGAAGACCTACCCATAGATACCCCACACGTATAGGTTTGAAGAAAAAAAAATTTTTGAGTTTCGGTTCTAAGTATGGGGAACCCTAAAATTTATTGTTTCTTTTCTATTTTTGTGTGAAAATCTTAATGCGGTTCACAGAATACATCTACTTACCAAGTTTCAACAGTATAGTTCTTATAGTTTCGGAGAAAAGTGGCTGTGACATACGGACGGACAGACAGACAGACAGACAGACAGACAGACAGACAGACAGACGGACAGACAGACAGACAGACATGACGAATCTATAAGGGTTCCGTTTTTGCCATTTGGCTACGGAACCCTAAAAAGGGCAAGAAACCTCATGGACACTCTTTTAAATTATGTCACATCGTTAATGTTGAAATTATAATACCTATAATACAAAGGAGATTGAGTTTATACCTACAATGCAATGATAGTCTTACAATCCTCAGCGGCTCCAACAGTATTTTTAAGTGTTAATCAGTATGTTGTGGTTGTGGAGCAGGACCAGCATTGAACCAGGCATTTTTATCAGCGATGTAATCCCCAACTTTTTTTTTGCGTTCCCTCGCATGCAGGTAGTTAGATTAACAACGAATCAGTACACGAAGTTCATATACATTTTAGATATTATAATTCTGTCAAATTAAATTTTATGTTATCAATGTTACTTGTTACAATCTTTTATTCATTCGTTTAGTAAAAGAGTTTAACAAGTATTAAATAGATAATAAGTGTTATAAAGTGCGTTTATGTATAAATATCGCGCTATACACTACCTCAGTATTTATTTAACGTAAGTAGGTACACACATCAAAAGGGATCAAGTAGGTACCTACGTTTTGACTGGCTGACTTAAGTGGCAGTGGGCAGGGCACATTGCTCGCAGAACAGATGGCCGATGGAGCCTAAAGGTTCTGGAGTGGCGACCGCGTACCGGAAGACGTAACGTTGGAAGGCCTCCCACAAGGTGGACCGACGACCTTGTGAAGGCCGCAGGAACCCGTTGGATGCGGGAAGCACAGGACCGGTCGAAGTGAAGGTGCTTGGGGGAGGCCTATGTACAGCAGTGGACGTCTTTCGGCTGAAATGATGATGACCTACGTTTTAGACTTTGGAGTATCACCGCATTTAAGGATTATTATTTTTTACTTTTTTGGATCGTTATTTATTCTTTTTAGTAGCAGTAGTAGTAGTCGGTCTCCAGTCTAACCGGATCATTCAAATAGTGAAATTACTATTTGAATGATCCGGTTAGACTGGAGGCCGACTCCAACATAGTTGGGAAGAGGTCTAGGCAGATGATAAAAATGTACTTGATCCCTAGACACTTATGATGTCTATAATAGGATAACTCTGATTCACAACAACTAAAATTTTATAAATTACAAAAAAATTACAAAAAATGTTTTATACGTTACATTATTGATGTAATCGTACAAATGTTTTATATAAGTGCCAAACACGATCACAACGTTTCATTTTCAAACGTTATTCATAAAGTGTAATGCTTTAATAAGATCTGAATGTCACAGAAATATTTTGTTTTAATTATGTTAAAATAAAGAAATTTGAAAATCAATCAATCAATCCCCTAACTTACAATATGCCTGCTTGCATAGTGTGTGTTTTATACAAGATTTGAGTTTTGTCTCATTCAGTTGAAGCATGTGGGGACCTCCCCACATATTTCAACTGAATGAGAAAAAACTCTAATTTTATTGTAACATTTTAAACAGTACCCCGTGAAGGATGAGTCTACTTTAGTCAATCAGAAACCTGGTTGAACCAATAAGTCCCTATTTCTAGTACTACAATTATGTCATTCACATCTTTCTATCTTTTACTAAAAAGATATAATTTTTTTCGTACGTACAGACGCCAGCACATTAAGCTACCCGAAACTGTAAAATTTTGCCAATCAACATTAACCCGATGAAATTTGCCAGATTGTAGTAGCTTGATGTGCTGGCGGCGTCTGTACATGATGTTTTCGTAGATATATTGACAAGGTACCTTCATGATGTTAATATTCTTGAACAGTTCCGTTAGAGAATCGCGCCTGCGGAGATTCCCTATATATGGCTCTGATGGCGGTTTTCTGCAGAATACAAATAGACGTGATGTCTGCAGCTCATCCCCAAAGAGAAAAACCGTAAGACATGATACTATGAAAGTAACTAAAATAGACTAGCCTCGCGGCATCTACATTACATTACATTACATTACAAGAGATATTCAATGAGGTCGAAGAGATGTTAAATCTTATGCATTTATTTATTTAATTTTATCCTAAAATATTAAAAGTGAACTATTTTTGGACCTGCAGCAAGGCGTTATTTACATCGTCAAAATTTGTAGCACATCTAACTACCTTAAAAATTAAGGAAGTATTGTCAGAAAATAACATCATTTTTGGTTGGTTTTTTAATAAATGGAATAGATGATTAATAGTCATTAATATAAAGGTATTTTATGTATCATTGTAGTAATAACATTTTTTAAAGTTTAATGATCGGCTCGCCAGCACACAAATGAACCCTGAGAGGTTTCCGTTATGTGGCTAAAATTAAACGTTACATAGGCTGTCTTATAGAAATAAATAAAAAAATTGTGTCCGACCGAAACCGAAACCGAAAACGAATTTCGGCAACGGTCTCTGTTTCGGCCGAAACCGAAACCGAAACTTCCTTACAAGGATTATATTTTGAGGGAAAAATAAAGAAAACGTTTGTATAATCATTTATTATCACCATAAAATGCACTAAAGTCATTACTAACTACCTAACTAATGTTTGTTTACGTCTACATTTGCGAAAGAGTAAAGCGAACCAGAAAACAAATTTTATATTTTTTGATGTTTACTACCCGCTCTTATATTATAACGACATAAAACGAGATAAAACTTACCAAATTCAAAATAAATCACTCTAAAACTCGCCACTACAACAAAACAAAACGAACAACAAACAAACAAGCGAATCACGACATTGGCTCTGATGGGATTCATTCATTAATTAAACGCGCCGAACATGACCGATCACAGCGCGAAAACTCCCGAATGCACATTCGGTTTCGGTCGTAGTTTCGGCAAGTTTGCCGCCGAAAACGAAACTAAACCGAAACTCGTGTTTTTGCCGAAACTCAACCGAAAACGAAACCGAAACCAAACATTCGGTCGGACACTACAAAAAATATAACACCTAAATATTTTGAAGGTAATTGATTATATCCATTGATTCATATGTTTGATAAATTCGTCTGCTCAATAACGTATCTCAACATCGATTGCTACTTTAGGTGTTACGCAATTATACTTAAGAAGACTGCCACACAATAGAGCCTGTTCAAGTACAAAGCATTTTGTTGACACCATAATGTTAAAAACTAATGAAATAACAGATTTTCACGACAGCCTAGACAAAATATTATGACGACACCGCTTTCCTACGAAACCAAAACTCATAGCATGTGTAGGGACATTCGCTACGACGTAGCATGTGTAGGGATATGCGCTACGGCGTAGCACGTTCCAACGGATGCGTAAGGTGCGTTCCAGCGTCAGGTTGTACAGGTGAAGCAGTTTTTCTATTTTTAACCGACTTCAAAAAAGGAGGAGGTTTCTCAATTCGACCGTATATATATATACACACATCAAAAGTGTCTAGGGATCAACATATATTTTTGCAATAACTTTTCTCCTGATTGATATTAATTAAAATTTTCTTTAAGGATTCATCAAATAAAGTGTTTTCGTTTGTCACAGTAACGATAAACCAAGTCACCTTTGCATTAATAAAGAAATTTGCCATTTTCCTAATAAAGGGATTTTTGACATTTGAACCACTAACACAAAAGTTCGAAAAAAAGACTGAAATAACAGTTTTCTTTAAAATTTTATTGGGTAACTTAAACAATTAATAATCCGTGTTTCTACCGCGAACACTAACAACACAAGGACATCGGTTTGGCATACTCAAAATGAGTTCATCCAAATCACGCTGTGGAATGGCCGCCCATGTTCGTTGCAACAACAAAAAAAGGTCTTCTTGCGACTGGATACCCTCCATATTCGGCAGAGCTCTTCTCTGTAGCATATCCCATGCATGCTCAATCGGGTTCAAGTCTGGCGACTGAGCAGGCCAGGGCAGGACATTGATGTTAGCTGCGGCGAGAGTCTGTCTTACAACTCTTGCGGTGTGCGGTCGTGCATTATCATGCATTAACTGAAATAAGGGACCGATTTGCACTTGTAGAGGAACGATGACGTCTGATACAATCGTCTCAGCATAAATTTGAGCGTTGAGGTTGCCTCTGATCCAAATCAACTCAGTTCTTCCGCCGATCCAAATACCCGCCCATACCATGATGGTTCCACCACTATAAGGATGGACTTCCTGGCAGGATTTTAATCGCTGTTGGCGTCCAGGGGTTCTCCAGTGTCGTATACGTCTTGTATCCGGTCTCATACCAAAACGAGACTCATCAGAAAAGCACACGAAACGCCATTGTTCTTCTGCCCAATTTCTGTGTTCAAGAGCCCATTGATATCGAATCCTACGATTGTGCATTGCTATAGGTGGTACCCGTAGCGGTCTTCGGGAATGAAGGTTCACTTCATGCAAGCGGTTTCTGACTGTTTGGTCGCTAATTAAGTTCCCTGAAGAGTGATGAAGCCTCACGGCTAACATCATGGCGGTTATTGTTGGAGCTCTTCGAGTTAAGATTTGAATGTATCGGTCTTGTCTCCGTGTGGTGCAGCGATACCGTCCTCCATGGCGCTCAGCCACGGTACCAGTGCTTCGGTAACGTGTCCAAAGTCGACTGATAACACTCTGACTTGTATTCAGAGCTAAAGCCACAGTACGTTGCCGGGAACCAGCTTCTATCATTCCCACGGCTCTGAGCATTTCTTCCCTGCTTAAATGACGTCGCCGCTCCATAATAACGTTGGTTTTAATCAGTAGTAGGGAAACAGTAGCACTAATAATGTCTTCAATGCGTTGTATGTTTTTATAGGGAAAATATTGACAGCTGATTTTCATCTTTTACTCGAATTTTATTCACAGTTCCTGATTCAAATTATGAAATGCACCAAAAAGGATACATATAAATTTATAAAATCATAAATTTATTACAAAGCCACATCTCAATCTCAAGAAATCCGCATAAAAATGCTTGATCCCTAGACACTTTTGATGTGTGTATGTTACTGTAAAAGCCCGAACTGCGGTAAATCTTAGGATTTACCGGTAAATCCTAAGTTTACCAAGTCTCACCGGTAAAACTCCGAATTGTTCTATAATAATCTTTAATTTTGAACTTTTACCGGCGTTCAGTTGGTAAATCCTAGGTTTTACCGCAGACACCGGTAAATGTCTGAAACCAAAGATTTAAATACACTCGAGAGCAATGAATTAGGGTCACATAAAGAAACCTGAAAGTCTCGGTAACTGAGAATGTTAGCTAAATGAAGTAAGTTGAAGTTGACAAAGAAAAGAAGAAGAAGAGAAGAGAAGAAGAAGAAAAAGAGAAGTCCGAGAAGTTGTCCGAAAATTCACTTTAACCGGAGGGCAAGGATTCCAAAAATGCAACTGCCTTAAAAAATGCTCGACGAAGAAGTGCGCTTGCAAGTCATCAGGATTACTTTGTAATTCTAAATGCCATAATAGTTCACCATGTTGCAACAAGTGAAATCCTTTTCTGAACTGATTAGATTAAGAACGTTTAGCTTACTCGTACCTAGCGTAAAGTAGGTGTTATTAGTGAAAAGTATTTTTTTTTTTCGTTTTATATTTCTAAATCATATTTTAAGACTTGACTAATAATAATATAATGAATATACCGAATAACGAAATGATTATCAAAAGACTGTTTTGTTTCTGATTTGTATTATCTGCATTTTATTTTTCTAAAGAATGTTAAAAATGTTTTAAGACTTGACTAATAACAATTTATAATGATAGTAATAGTATTGTTGAATAAATAGTTTCTGATTATTAACTGCATTGTTATACTTTGAAAACTAACGTTTCCCGGTATCTGTGGTAAAACCTAAGATTTACCGATTGAATACCGGTAAAAGTCAGAAATTGATGATTATTAGAACAATTCGCACTTTTACCGGCGACACTTGCTAAATCTAAAGGATTTACCGGTAAATCCTAAGATTTACCGCAGTTCTGGCTTTTACAGTAACATATATATATTTTTTTTGTTTGTTCACAGATAACTTCGTCGTTTATGAACCGATTTTGATTATTCTTTTTTTGTTGGAAAGGAGATATGCCAAGGGTGTTCCCATGATAAGGAAACCAGGATCAGATTATGGCATCTCAGTGAAATCGAGGAGAACATTAATCGTAGGAGCAACTAGTGCCTTTGTTAATTTTTTCATTAAGTATTTTAAAGCATTACAATTTAATGAAGGCTTGGAGTCGATCTGATGATGGAGCCGAAAGACAGTTGAGGGAACTCCTCAACGATTTACAGCAGTTACCTTGTGTTTGGGCTTGATTAATTTGTATTGATGTGAACTTTACACCTAGATGGGTTGTGACTGTCATTAGGGGTCTGATGATGAAGACGAAGGACAGTTAAGGGAACTCCTCAACTGTTTACAGTAGCTACCTTGTGTATGTTCACCGATTACTCGAAGACGGCTGGACCGATTCCAAAACTTCTTTTTTTATTTGAAAGGTTCTTTTTTTCTCGAGGTGGTCTCATTATCATCAAGTTGGAATCTGATGAGAGGATCCCATGGAAATCGAGGGAAACCCTCAAATTTTATAGGCAAACCTATAGCGATTTGGGTATTTTTTAAAGTAACTTGAGCATTTGCTCTCGGAAATCATCATTTGGTAAAGTGGAGCTGATGATGAGATGGCCATCGAAACTACTCAATGACAAATATTTCACGGGTTGCTATTCGATTACTTTAATATGGTAAGCAATTTATGCTTGTCACAATGCGTTTGGTGAGTGATTGTTGTGGAGTTCTTCTGGTTCTTACCGGGAGAACTCCTAAACAATTAACGTCCCAGCATCGGGAAAAGCAATATTTTAAAAGGTGATGAACAGTTGGCATTAGGCTATTGTAACTTAGATAAATTACAAACTGACCCACTAAAAAGTGAAAAATAAAAACTGTTTTACAAAAAAAAAACCAACCGACTTCCAAAAAAAACCACTACAAATTGAAAAATAACTTTAGTTTCGGAAGTCGGTGTCGATAAACGAAAATGCGGAACCAAAGACACCTACTTCCGGAATTAAAGTTATTTTTCAATTTGTAGTGTTTTTTTTTGGAAGTCGGTTGTTTTTTTTTTGTAAAAATGTTTCTAACTTACTAGCGACCCGCTACTCCTTAGCACAGTTTTTCGAGTTGACAAAGCAGCATTTATTATATACAAATATTATTTAACTTTATTATAATAAATAATATTAATGTATTAAGCACATTACTTCCCGTGGGTGTCGTAAAAGGCGACTAAGGATCGTACCGGAAAATGGGCAGCAGCGTTCTCTATGTATTCCACCACCATACCGTACTGCGATCGCCAACCCGCCTGCCAAGCGTGGCGATTGTGGCAAACCCTCCCAAAATTGGGGGAAGCCTATGTCCAGCAGTGGACGTCTATCGGCTGAAACGACGACGACGACGACGACGATTAAGCACATAAACATTACAGAAAAAACATTAACACGTTGAACGCCAAACTTGGAAGTTATATTTTGCCGTTCAGTCCACAACACACTATGTTGGGCGACAGCAGCTTATTCTGAACAGGGCATAATTATATGTGTGTTGTCGGTGTGCCAGCTTGTGTTTGAACGTCAATTTTCAACCTCACCTAAGGTGCTCAAACCTGGTCCTTGACACATCAGCATTGGTGGAGGTTTGCCAGCGAGCCATGGAGCGCAGTATCCTGGGGTTCGAATTTCTGACCGTATATAAGGAATACAATACTGCGCGCCAAAACCAAGATCACAGACGTTACCCAGAAAGCCGCTAAACTTAACTGAGACTGGGCCGAAAATGTCTGATGCATGTCAGATGACAATTGGGCTAAGAGAACCACCGATTGGGTCCCACTAAACGCACGACGCCATCGCAGCAGGCCGAGACGAAGATGGCGGGACGAACTTGACTCATACCGAAAGGACTGGCCGGCACTCGCAAAAGACAGAATTGTGTGGAAAAGGGACAGGAGACCTTTACCCTGCAGTGGAATAATAAAGGATAGTTAGTTAGTTAACAACTATTCGGCAGTTTGGGTAACTTTATGCCTAGTTTTTATGGTCCCATTGGTGGTATTGTTGTGTGTTGGATCATCGAGCTCTCTAAGATACGGTTGACCTCACGATGGCTGACGCATGCGTGACGTCTGTTAGCACAGGTTTACTCAAACTGTTTCTGGTACTTTCTTCAATAGGCCTGTCCGGATGACCCTGCATTATGTTACACATATATTTTTGATATTGAATGTCTGTTTTATAGAAGAGATTTGGACCCCTGAGTAGGTATGCTTCGTCGTTTCTTTTCAGGGATAGTCATGCAGATGGAAAATGTCGACTCCGATATAAAAAAAACTAAGACAGATGGCTTATTTTTTATAAGATGAGTAAAAGTGTTTCCGACATTCTATTTACAGAATAAACAATTTCATTTCTTTTCACAATTTTTGAAAACATCGTCTGCTCGACAACGTAAATGACGCAATAAATATTGTTGGATTGGCAAAATGGAAAGCATTGCCATCGTAAGCGTGTTTCGCAACAGTGAGTACAGTGGGTCGCTAAAACTCAATATAGCCAATGATGATGATTGACGGGTCCGATTCCTGGCTAGAAATATTGATTTTTCAAAAATCCAATGATGCAGTTTTAGTTTTCATCAAAATCGAGCCGGCGACTCCTTTGAGTACTTTTCGCTATTCCTCATAGTTTCGGATTTGGCCACCCACGCCCACTTGGAAAATTCACCCTGTACCTATATGGTGCTATTCTGTAAAAACACCACCGTGATAACTTAGGTAAAGTGAGCTTAAAGTGAGCTGTCATTGCACCTGTTGCTAGGGACTGACACTATTGACAGCTCAGTTTAAGCTCACTTCACCTATGTTTTCACGGTGTGATTTTTACAGAATAGCATTACAGCTGGTAATCTTGCAAACAAGAGTGAATAGGTTACTTCTGGGCAAATTGGCAACATCCTCAATACTCTAAACTCTATGCATTGGCATAGCACACTATTATTTTTCAGATAATAAATGACTGAGTGAAGAATCGAACGAACACATGAATCTCTTCAACGTTATGTCTATGCCTAATAAATCTATAAGTAGACTGAATGTTGAAGATATTGGAATGTATGAATTTAATTAAGAGGCCATTCCTGAGCTTCTCTACTTACTAACGGCGGCTTACACACCAGTCATACCTATCCATACTTATTAAGGCTCCCGCAGACAAACGCGATACGACGGTGCGCTGCGATTCTGATAGAACAATTTCCATGAAGTATTCATAGAAATTATTCCACTAGAGTCGCGTTGCGCCTGTCTGCGGGAGCCTTATTATTATGAAACCCCTAACAACAAATAAAAACTGGCCAAGTGCGAGTCGGACTCGCACACGAAGGGTTCCGTACCACAAGGCAAAAACGCCAAAAAAAACATGTTTGTTGTATGGGGAAAAAAAATATTAATAAAAAAAAATATTTATTTTATTTTAATTTTATTATTTATTATTAAAGTTAAAATACAACTGAGTATTTTGTGAATATTTCAAGTGCCTACCTGTTGCCATTTTTGATATCGAGCAAAAAAGGGCAAAAAAATCGCGTTTGTTGTATGGGAGCCCCCCTTAAATATTTAATTTTTTTTTTTTTGTATTTGTTGTTATAGCGGCAACAGAAATACATAATATGTGAAAATGTCAACTGTCTAGCTATCGCGGTTCTTGAGATACAGCCTGGTGACAGACAGACGGACAGACGGACAGACGGACAGACGGACAGACGGCCAGACGGACAGACAGCGAAGTCTTAGTAATCGGGTTCCGTTTTTACCCTTTGGGTACGGAACCCTAAAAAGCGAACAATTACTTGATGGTTATTCATAGATACGTATAATTTGTTTACGTTGCGGAAAGTTTAGTTATTATGTCGAGGTTATGGCATTAGTCTAGACTCAATGTCGAAGTATTTTACCAAGTAACAAGAATGTACTTAATAAAATTCTTTTCTTTCCATTTTTCATCTCGCATTTCGGACCGACGGAATAGTAAGTACTATTGGCATAGAGAAATATACATTAGGTCTAATTCCATACTAACTAAACTACAATTTGACATACGACAGCACTACGATCAGTCTAAACATTATTTTGTGTTTATTATATTTTTTTTATAGGCTGTTTAGCCGTTTTGTCAGTGCTTTTATTTACAGCTGCGCACGCATCGCTAGTGCTGGCTAGCACGGCGCACGGAAAAACAAAACCAGCGCGCCATTTTCCATACAAGATGATATTTAATAATACAAGTCTGTTTTTTCCTTGCAAGTGTGTTGTTTGTCTGTGTGGTGCCGGACTTAAAGAATAGCACCACCCCTTACTTCCCGAGGGTGTCGTAAAAGGCGACTAAGGGCCGTACCGGAGAATGGGCAGCAGCGTTCTCTATGCATTCCACCATCATACCATACTGCGATTGCCAACCCGCCTGCCAAGCGTAGCGATTATGGCAAACCCCCCCCAAAATTTAGGGAGGCCTATGTCCAGCAGTGGACGTCTATCAGCTGAAACGACGACGACGACGACGACGTGTTGAAAAAAGTCGTATGAAACGCGTGTGCATTGATCATAGCACACATGTATCATATTAATGTACTATAAACTAATTGTGCAAGCTTTGTTACATCTTGCACTTTGTCGGTTTTCTCCACGTAGATCGTTCGACCAACTTGTAAGACAGCAATATATGTATTTTTTTTTATGTTTGCTTAATTTGTTTCCCACTGCTGGTCAAAGGCCTCCTCTTTTTCCTTCCAAACCTCTTTTTGTGTGCTCCCCCAAGGGTCCAGTGAGTTGATCTTTACCACTGACCTCTATAATACATGTATTATAGAGGTCAGTGATCTTTACCTATCTCTCGGGATGCATGCGTGTAACGCGGCCAGCCCATTTCCACTTCAGCCTGGGTGTTTTTCTCCAACATCCGCTAGGTACTTACTTATGTCATGGAGCCAAAAAATAAATGATTGAAAGATAAATCTGAAATGAGTTTAAACATTAACTAATTGCCCAAGCCAGCCAGTTACATCAACTCGCAAGTGGTTGGTTTTTCTATAAAAGGCGCTCCATTAACTCAAATAAGGTCAAAGTTCCTATTACATGTAGTTTGAAAGTAGGTTCCTAACAACAAACACAAAAAACAAAATTACCTATCGAAGAAGTTAAAAACAATAAGCAAAATGAAGTAAATTTTGCTCATTGTTTTTAAATTGTTCGATATTTTTCTGGCCTACTTGCGCAATTAATTGTAGGTACCTACGTATTATTAATTGTCCAAGTAGGCCAGTAGTTGTGACTTGCACGAAGGACTGAGTCGGTTTGCCTATAAACATTCCTCCACCAACTAGTAGGGCCTGTATAATATGAAGGTAGTTTACCAATAAAACAATATTAAATAAATCGAAACCAGTAGGCCAGTAGTTATGACTTACGACTAACTTGCACTTAATCAGTGCTCCTGTTCCAGAAACTTAGGTGAAGCCTTAGGTAAGTCCTGTAATATACGCAAATAGTTACAGAATAAAGCTGGAGGGGCCTGTGGCTAAATAATAACAGCCGCACAGGTCGATCGATCAGGTTAAGCTGCGCTTGCCTCGGATGGTCTGTGGATGGGTGACCATCTTTACATACCGTGACCCCTCCGCGCCTTGGAAAGCACGTTAAGCCGTTGGTCCCGGCTGTCATTCGTGGATCTTTGACAGTCGTTACAGGTAGTCACTCGTTAGAAGCCCGAAAGTCTGACAACCAGTCTTACCAAGGGATATCGTATTACCCAGTAACTGGGTTGTGGAGGTCAGATTGGCAGTCACTCCATGTAAAATACTGGTATTCAGCTGCATCCGGTTAGACTGGAAGCCGACCTCAACATAGTTGGGAAAAGGCTAGGCAGATGATGAGTTAGGTACAGAATAAAGCTCAAGGCTTAGGTCCAAAACATCTATAATTGTAGCAAGAAGATAACAAAAATTTGGTGACTAAATTAAAGTCGTCCATTGCGTTAGCAGTTTCAGTCCTGAAAATATCCCATACGACGTGTAGCGCCATCTAGTATCATGAACAGTAAACAATAATGTCATCCATTGCCGATTATAGTGCGATTAGTGCGAACAATAGGTACAACTCGCTTGTAAGTGATAGTCTTAACTGAAAGGTGGCGCTTTCTGAAACCTGAATGATTTAAAAAGTTGATGCGCCATATGCTTTTATCCTGAAATAATTTTCATTCCGTCATGAGCCGAGTGCCCGATGAGGTTTCCCATCCGCATAAATGACGAACTTTCATCAAAACTTAGGGATGAATTTTTAAAAGTCCTTCCTTGGTGCTCACCTTCGTTATAATTAAAAGGCACTCTAGGCTCATCGGTTTAGGTTGTGCCTTATCTGTCAGTGAATAATAAACTATATAGTAACAAATACAAAATCAAAGATTAAACCCTGCTCACTGGCTGCGACAACAAGGGTTATTTTAATCTGCATTCACGATTTAATTTTGCAAAAAGGTAAACAAATATGAGTTTATGCAAAAATAACTTTAAACCCTACAAAATAAAGTTCTGTTTACGCTACAACTTCAAACATTTTTATAACTTTTTCAATACTCAACTCTACAACCAAAAATTAACTTAATTTCCATTAAAATAAAGTTGATATTTGTTTAACTTGAAATAATATTATGGGTATATACATACATTAACTCAACCATTCTTCCGACCGAGGCAGGCAGGAACTACAGAACGCCACCTGCTTCGAATACTGATACTTAGGTACATAGGTACTCATTTTGCTACGATTGTACCTAACATAGGGTCATTCATAGAAAAATGCCGTAAAAAAGTATATTTATACCTAAAATAACTATGAAATATCTAAATCTGTTCCCAGTTAGATTAATTAATAATTATCATTATTCGCAGAATGTGGAACAAACGATTTTATATTACAAAGGAATGTAACTCGGAGATCTATTAAATGCAACCAGGTAAATTCATTTTATAATTACCTACTTTGATACCTACTTTTGTATAAAACAAAGCTTTTCTAACTGAACGGAGGTCCATTCAGTTAGAAAAGCTTGGTTTTATACAACAGTACAAATTGTGTATGGCTTGAATACCACGATTAATACCCAGTTGTTTTTTTTTACTTCTAAACGTTTTAAGAACAGCCCCTAATAGCGTAAGACACTATTACTCTCAATTTGAGTCATTTTGAAGCTTATTGCTAATCTATTGCTCCTTAACTTCGAAAAATGTGTTTGTTCAACAACGTAGGTACTTAAATAACGCAATGAATGTTGTTCAACTGTCAAAACCCATTGCCGCTCATAATTTGATACGCACTGCTGGCCTGCCTCAGTCAGACCACTGTCTTACCGTCTTAATGTACAGACACGGACTCCCTAAAGCACTAGGAAGTGGTGAGCGGCCTGTCTTATGTAATTTTGACGTTCGAAAAGTGTTTATTCTCCGCCTATTTGAATAAATGTCGTTTGATTTGAAAACAAAAGAAAAAGCGGATCAAACTGGTATGAGAAAGTTTATAGTGGATAAGACAAAGATTAAAACAGAAGACGATCCAGGAGGGGATCGAGGTGGAGGGGGTGGAGGGGGGTTGATTCCCAAACCTGCCAATTTTATTAGAGTTAGCCAAAAGATTTAAAACATAACTCTAGAACTCCTAGAGCTGTTCTCAAAGTAGCATATTTTCATCTAACCTCTAATAAAAGGTTAGGCAGATGTTAACCTTATAAAGGGAACAAAGGGGGTCACTTTATAGGGTTTTTCTACCGAATCGTAATTTGCGTGTCCACTAGTAACTTACCAGCCGAAATGGGACAATGAACGACCTGGGATCGCTACGATCACACGAGCGGACCGAACTGGGCCAAGGGAAACACTTAAGTATTTGTTTTTCTACAGATTCGAGCTGAATAATTTGGACGGTTTAATTAAAGCCAGGGTGAACTAGTAGCAAGAATAAGTATGGCTTCGGTCCCTTAGGTAGGCAAGTCGGTATTGTTCCGTTAACTTAATTGTTTCGTCCTTCAGAATGAAGAGATTTTAGGTTTCACGGTACCAGACGTTATTTTAATAACAAATAATATTTTAAAAATGCCTCATTGTGGGCAATGTAGGTTAACCTAAACCTTCGATGAATGAGAACAAAGGAATAGGAATTTAAGTAATTACCAGCCTAATGAAAACAATAAAACAACTTATATTACCTCTGAATTTGTATCACACTGATCTCTTCTCGTTGCTATAAAGTTGCCGTCAGAGACAAAATAACTGCACAAAAGGACAGCACCAACCTTGACTTGACAACGTCTCAGAAGTGGCCAAGTTTTGGGCCCACAAAGTTCAAAATTCCTCGTGCCGTTGGCCCGAAGAAGAAGACCTTGATTTAGTCCGACACATAGGTAGATGATTGTTGCACTAATAACTTCACGAACTAGAAGCACAGCGAGCGTGCAGCACTCCGCATCACTTGAGACTAATTACTTATCACTAACGCGTTACGGACCGATTAGGTACCTACGCACCAAACTCTATTCAAATATTAGTGCCGGGAGTTGGTGCTAAACTACTATGAAGGGATTTTGTTGATATTGTTTTAGGTATTTTTATCCATGATTAAAATAGGCAGTTAGTAAACCTCTTTTAATTCCTTAGGATTTAAAAAAAAGTTTTGTCTGACGTGTGAACGAACTCATCACCCGACGTCATCATTTCACCTTTGTGCCAACTAGCCAGTGAGTGCGATGAATAATACTAGTATCTAGATTACTCACTAAGGGGATAAAGCAGTGCCTTATATCGTGCATGAGTTTAGATAAAATTGTGTAGGTACAGCATGTGCAGTTTCGCACATAATTAGGAATTCCCCGGTCATTTAAAACAGTTTCATAAGCTACTAATTCGAAATCGAATTGGTTTTTATTACCTCATAGTAGTTGGGAAAAGTAGACTATTCTCCTCGGGGATAACGGTGCCTTCGTCTTGAGCAAGCTAATTAGTACCTCATTACATAAATATCTAAAATTATTTGGTATAGGTGCAGTATTAAGTTACCCAAGGATATAAAGATTAGACTACGAAACAGTGTTTCGGAAACACTTCATTTGTCCAGGGGATCTTCCTACGTGTATGTATAGTTTTATTTGATAATAACTTCCTGAAGCCTGTTCTGAAGATATCGCAAAGCTATGTAAAAAGTAATTACCTAGAAGACATTAAAAATGTCTTAAATCTAGATTATTTTTCTTCTCAGAAATCTAGCGGGTAAACCACTTGTTTAAGTTAAATCACGGGACTAAATAGCTCATTTCTACATCATTATTACATGTCAGTTTTTATATTCAGGAGAGCAGATATTGCTGTAGTACGATTTAGGCACTGGTACCTACGTTTAACGCAACCTTTACCTACTACATCAACCTATAGGAACCTTCCCAGTGCTGGGACAGGCTTCCTCCCTATGCCTGTGAGCGGGAATTGGCCGTCATCCAATACGTGGACCTAGTGCAGGTTGGTAGATGTCACATGTGTTTGAATTTTTGGTTCTTGGACATGCCGGTTTCCTCACGATGTTTTCCTTCAGAAGTCGAGGCCGTTACCAGTGTTACCACTGGGCCACCACTGCTCTAAAGTATAGGTACATATGGTAATAAATTGTGCATAAATAAAATAAATAAATTTTGATCGTGCGCCATGGTATTGATTGTAGGGGGGGGGCTACATGTGCTACAGCCGGCGCACATTGGGGACAGAATGTTCAAAACCACCTAGAGACCTCAAATATTAACCAAATTAAACCATTTTTGCACAGAAATGTTTGAAATTAAATTCCAAAGACACTCACGAAGCCCAATTTGCGAAATTAGGTTGTATTTTTTTAAATAAAAAATGCATATGAATTGAATACTTATAATTCTTTTTTTATATTATGACTGATTTTATATACATATACGAAAAATACATCGGAAGCGTATATTTGCTAGTTGAAATGCGTGACTGAATGGGTTAAAGAACAGGGTAAAACTCGCTTTACCTTGGTTTTAGTGGGTTATGTTATGAAGTTTTAGATTTAAGGAATATTAGAAATCCGGCTTCGTCAGTCTCTTTAGAATTTAATTACAAACATTTCTGTCCAAAAATTGTCTCATTTGGTTTATTTTTGCGATCTCTAGGTGGTTTTGAACAAAAAATTGGCTCTATCCCCAATGTGCGGTGCTAGCTAAAGTATAAAGTAAATGCCTCCGATTTTGATCTATGTAGTTATTTTATAAATTAACACAAATTGTTTTTGAAGTGAAAACTTCTTTAGGCGTGTTAGGCACTTTTTGAGATGGGAAAAAGCATTGCACTCGCGCCACTGTTACCGTAAGCGACACCGCGCGTGTTTTGTTTATAAGACGATTCAAACAAAACATGCGCGCTCGGCTGTCTTCGGGTTGTACTCGGTTTTAATTCTGTTTGTGTTTTGTTTTCACTTCTGTCGGCACTCCGGGACTGCCACTGTTTTTCTGTGTTTTTTAACCTATAATGTGTGCCATGACCTCATGTACTTAGTTGAAAGAAAAGTAGATTACGCACCTTGCCAAAGTGAGTAATTAATTCACTAGTGTTAATTTAGTGCACTTTGCGCTCGATGTAACAATCTACTAGATATTACTACATTGTTTCAATTTTGTTTAGAAAATTATTAATTATATTTACAGATTTCCAAGTGATTCCAAAGTTAAAGAGAAATGGATTGAAGCGACGGGGCAAGAAAATTGGTTCCCAACACAATATAGTCGAATTTGTTCTGTTCATTTTACGAGTAAGTAATGAAGGCAGCTTTACGGAAACGAAAAAGTTTTGACGCCTGACTACAAACGCGATACCTACCTACTATTGATGTATTGAAGGCGTTAATTAATGCTGGAGTGGATTGACTTTAGGCTCGAATTCACTGGCATCGTTCTCTAAAACCTAAAATTCTCTAATGTTTTATAGAAATCCGTAGATGTTGTCGATGTCGGAACTCTTATTCGTATTGTTTAGGGCGGGAGAGTCGATTTAAAAATGTTCATCTAATCGAATCCGTTCCTGCCGATCGATTCTGTAAAAATCTCACCGTGAAAACTTAGGTGAAGTGAGTTTGTTTTTGTTAGGAATTGACACTATTGACAGCTGACTTCACGCTCACTTCACCTAAGTTTTCACGATGAGATTTTTACAGAATAGCACCGCTGGTTTTTTGTTAGAATTATAGGATTAACGAATGGTGCCAGTGAATAAAACCCGTTGCAAGCTTTTGCTTTTCCTTTCCAGGAATTATAAAAAATAAATTAAAAATATTTTTCGATTCAAAACGATTCCACTTTTGCCGACCCGTTACATTTAGAATGAAACGAGTAGGTACCTACTAATGCTGTAAAATTTTGAATTTTAATTTTAATCAAGATTTTACAGCACACGAAACTTCACCATGTACCTACCTAGCACGCCAAAAAGAAAATTAGAAAAGGTAACCTTTAGATATTATTATCACTGATATCTTGCAAGAATCGATTAGTTTCATTCTAAATGTAACGGGTCGGCAAAGTGGAATCGTTTTGAATCGTTTACTCGCGGACGGGAAGTTCCCATCACTAAATCGCTCAGGTGACGGCACAGTAGGTAGAAAAATAATAGCCCGCTTGGTTTCTATACCTACAGACGATGGGACTTGCGTAATCTAACCAATAAAGTCTGTGGTTTATAGCTTCATCCCTAGGGATATAATAACTCTGCGACGGATATAGGTAAGTACTTAGTACTTACCTAATAAGTATAAAATGTTTTTTTAATATACCTACCTACTAGGGCATGCTCCCGGGAAATCCCGTTTCGAATATACCGGAAATTCCCGGTATTCTTAAAGCAATCCGGTACGTGGTCTTCATCCCGTAGTCCCGGTTCTTTCGATAGTTTCGGTACTTTATTATTTTCTTTATTTTTTTCAATATAAAGTAACAAATCATATTCAATAAACTACTTTTTATACAATAATGGTAATATAAAACATTTTTAATTGAAGATACTGAGAATTTTGCGCCATACAATTTTATTTGTCTTGCATTACACTAACATTTATTAATACGTCGTATACAAAGTAATTATGTGACGAAAAAGGCTTATTTCTAATTCAAAATATACCTCGAATAGTTCTATTTGGTAATTTTTCCTAATTTGATCTCAAAAGAGCATTTAAATTCGGTTGTGATTGTGTTCTGATGATTATTGTCAATTATAGATTTACGAATAGGTAATACATAGTTTTATTAACTACAACAACCCACATTTGTAATAAGTTCATTTTTTAACAGATTCAGATAATTATATGTAGTGTGTACGCACACCTGCCCTTCCTACAATAAATTAATAGCGACATTTGTACGTAAGTACCGAAAGTACCGAATTTCACGGGTAATCGCGGTTCCAAGTCCAGTACCGAAAAACCAGTCCCGTTTCTGAAGAATGAACCGATACTGCATCCGCTACTACCTACACAAAGACTGTTCTGCAAATATTTTGTAGGTGCTAGCTGACCCGGGTGAACTTAGTACCACCTCAGAATCATTATCGAAATCAGTCAATCCGTTCTCGAGATATGATCAAAAAGCAGTTCTTTACAAAATGTAAATAAGAATGAATTAAGTATCTTCATAATTTTTTTCATGTTATTTTCCCATGTTTTAATAGTTATTCTGCTATTCGGGGCGGAGACGAATCCAACAAATCAGAGATCATTAACCTTTTAAAGCGCTTGGCTAAATATCAATTGCCGTGCCCCTAGCGCGCGGCTACAAATCGATAAAATGTTACCTACAACAATCAAGGAGCCATCGTTGGTTCAGGCGCAAAACGTCTCTTTCGCAAAATGTCCCCTGGCCGTAAAACGTCTCTTTCGCAGAATGTCTCTTTCGGAAAATGTCTCTTTCGCAGAATGTCTCTTTCGCAGAATGTCTCTTTCGCAAAATATCGCGCCAGGGACTTAAGAATAAAATTTTGATTTTCAAAACAAAAAATCATTTATTAAAATTATAATGCGATTATGATGTTAAAATTTTGGTACTTAAATTTACTTAAGAATGTATTCCAAATAAAAAAAATATTTTTTGATACAGTTAAAAATAATATTTTGGTACAATTTATAGTTCAGTGATGGCAACATTTATAATAATATGTGAGGGTAGTTAGAAAAAAACTTATAAATGTATGTGTCATTCATTATTGCCGAGCTGTGTTGTGTCTGTTACTTTTTAATGAAAAATAGTAGTGAATTTGAGTTTAAATATGGATTAAGAAATCGAATACATTCGTAATCAAAAACGACATAGAATACTTATACATTAATAATTAGTTACTATTAGGAATAGCTATAAGATATGTTACTAACAGTATTGATTCTTTTGATCTAAATTTTGAATGTGTGTAAAATGTTTGATACTGTTAAGTACGTGAGACAGAGGACAAGTAAAACACTTAGCGGTTGAATACGCACTGACGTTTATTAAGGAAAGACGGGTCGCGCAGCCACTGCATATCATTAGCTACACATATACAACAGATACCTATTGATATTGTTTTTATTTGGAATACATACTTAAGTATTTTAACATCATAATTGCACTATAATTTTAATAAATGATGTTTTGTTTTGAAAATCAAAATTTTATTCTTAAGTCCCTGGCGCGACATTTTGCGAAAGAGACATTCTGCGAAAGAGACATTTTGTGAAAGAGACATTCTGCGAAAGAGACATTCTGCGAAAGAGACGTTTTACGACCAGGGGACATTTTGCGAAAGAGACGTTTTGCGCCTGAGCCGGTTAAAAGGTCAAACAAAACCGGTCTTTCTAGAGTTATAGATGGTGTCCGACTTTGTTTTAATTATAGACTAGCTGACCCGGCAAAAGTTGTTTTGCCATTTAAATTATTTCTAGCTGTCCGGTGCTACTTCGTTCGCGTGGTGTCCTACCCCTTACCCTTCCCTACTTCTTTAAGTAAAAAAAAAAGATAAAAAGTATCCTATGTCCGTCTTCTGGGTTCTAAGCTACCTGACCAATTTTCAGCCAAATCGGTTCAGCCGTTCTTGAGTTATAATAGTGTAACTAACACGACTTTCTTTTATTTATTAGATATAGATTTGAACTTGAGTGTCTTAAGCTGGGGTACCTAGTTGATGACGCTGCGTGTACCTACCTACTACTTACTTACCAGAAGGAGGAGAATGGACCACCCCAAGAACGCCTGGGATGCCGTCCTTCACTCTCGTCGTCTGCATCCTGCATGGAACAGCTTTCGGGCGAGGAAGTGATAGGGCGTGAGGACCGCGGGTGCACTGTGCAAAAGTGGTAAAAGGCGCATTTGTATGGGTAAGCCATTTGAAGAAAAAATAGGTAACCGTTCGCAGCGAGGGTGTGCTGGCCAGTGTAAAATTGATGCCATCAAAAACATAACTTGTAAAAAAGCCAAGTCTCGCAACTCAGTTCTTCTACCGTAAAAAGTTGTGAGATCCATATAAGAGGTACCAAGTCGGTTAATTTATTTAGTCCTACATATGGAACCTTCTGTCTTAAGTTATTACTTAAATAGTTAACCTAACAAAATCATAAAGTGACCTTAATAATATTAAAAATCTCTTATGTTTTAAATAAATACATTGTCTTGGCCATCGCATGAAAACACAATGTAGGTATCTCACAAGTAATACATATTATATTAAGGGCTGATTTTTCCATCGCCAGATAACTTTTATTCGAGGAATATAATTGACGTTTGACATAACTGTAAAAATTTCAAAATTATCCCTCGAATAAAGTTCTCAGATGATTGAGAAATCAGCTCTAAATTAGATTGTTTAGTTCGATTGCCAAGTCAATCTATTTTTAAAACATAAAAGATTTTTAATATTGATATGGTCACTATAAGATTTTGTTGGGTTAGCTAATTACGTAATAACTTAAGACAGAAGGTCCCTTAAGTAGGGTCTGAATATATTAATCGACTTGGTATTACATGGATCTCACAACTTTTTACGGTAGAAGAACTGAGTTGCGAGACTTGGTTTTTTCTACAAGTTATGTTTTTGATGGCATATCACTTCTTTTTGTAGATAGTCCTACTTTTTTACCCGACTGCGTCAGAAGGAGGGTTATGTTTTTCGAGTGTATGTATGTATGTATGTATGTATATAAGTATGTATGTATGTATGTATGCATGTATGTATGTATGTATATTTCTTTGGCACGCTCTGTAGCCTAAACGGCTTGATCGATTTTAGCTTGAGAGGTGCCGTTAGATTCATCTTAATTGTGAGAGTGACACTGGGTAAATCAAAATTGAAAAAAAAATTAAAATGACCGATTTTTGGCGCAATATGTCTTCAAAAAAAATTTTTTTTTTTCTTGAAACCTATCGAGTGGGGTATCAAAATAAAGGGTTTTAAAAGGTGATTACAAAAATATATGTAACTTATATGGTTAAAAGTAATTCGAAGTGACAAATCGTAAAAAACAAGTACCAAGAACTAAATCGTTTGCGAAATCTTTTACATTTTGTAAACTAAAAAAGCAAGAAATAAAAAAAGTAATTTATAAAATAAAAAAACCCGACTGCGAAACTGAAAAGCTACAAACAAGCCCATTTTAAATTAAATAAAAGTTGGAAGCAGGCGGGACCCATTTGAATTTGAAAATATAATAAAAATGGTATGGGTCCCGTCTGTTCCGGTCCGTTTTAAATTACTTTTTTTTTTCCTTTCCGGTAGGTACTTACCTTTTTTTTTTAACATAATCCTTTGACCATTTTACAAGTTACCTTTGAACATAATTATATCTAGGTTCCTATCTACACCTATTTTTCCATTATATTATACATATACAGGTACACTGATTCATTAACTGCAAATGTAACTTTGTAATCCTATATATTTATATGGGATTACAAAGTTATTTATTTTAGTATCTAGAAAAGTGGAACGAAATTGCAAAACATTTTAGTTTTTCCTTGATTTATACACTTAACACTAATTGTATTCTAAATTTGAAGCTTCTGTCTACTAGAAGTGCCTTAGAGTTTGATGATCGGTCAGTCAGTCAGTGATTGACAAAATTAAGAAACTTTGACTAGTTATAATTCTTAAACTACTGGTTCAAATTTAATGAAATTTGAAATGTACTTACCGTGTTTATACAATGCCTGTATACTGAAAATTCAGGTTTCTAGTTTTACCCACAACGAAGTTATAGGGGGTCGCAAATGACCTGAACTACTTCGAGAAAAGGATGGTACGGCCGTGCCGCTTTTTGCTCGACTTGGCGGGGGCACTGCCATGCCACCAGATAACACGGACCTATAAAGCAGCAGCGGGGTAGTTGCGTAACACACTAACAGTAAGAATGGCTTTCATTTCGACTGTTCAACAAACAGTCATTGCATTATTTACGTTGCTGAGCAACAACAGCAAACAACTAGCTTCTGCCCGCGGCTTCGTCCGCGAGGTATGTCGATAAAAACTATCCTATGTCCTTCTTCGTGATCCAATCTATCTCTCTGCCAAATTTGATCGAAATCCGCTCAGTGGTTTAGGCGTGAAAAGGTAACATACAGATAGACAGCGTTACTTTCGAATTTATAATATTAGTATGGATGGAATAGCAATATCCTTCAAAGTGATTTATTGAAAGTGTTCAATACGCAAGTGGGGTGCTGGTTGGCTAGTAAATATATCAGTAAATAAAAGGACATACATTCGATAGTTAAGAAATTTATTTAATAGTGATCATTCACATACATTTGCGCTAATAATTGCATAAAGCAAATAACTCATACTTAAAAAATATTTTCTAAAAATAATTAATATTAAACAAACAAAACCTAATCTGAAAAATTTACAGAATATTCATTAATGTGAGCCTTTTAATAGTTTGTACATAAAGAAAAATCAAGAAAAGAAATATTAACACAATGGTATTTATTAGATTTTAATATATATTCAAAATAAAGCTATTGCGCGCTTTACATAGTGAAATTGCTCTTTTGGCGTCAAGTTAAGTAATCATTGCGTTAGATAAGTTAAAAAAGAAGTACTAAAACTGACTTTCTAGTAAACTGACTTTGGTTCTAATGTGCGGAAAGTAATATGAATGTGGATTATAAACACTTAAAAGCTATCGAGAGTGGATTTCAGATTGAAATCAGAAACTGAAAGAAATTATACTGCACCATATTACTATATATTTATACGTAACTATATTAAATTTTGGTTTTGGAAATGATCCTGGTTTAATTAGGAACCCATTACAGATTTTTCATTTTATCGATTTGCATATCGTAGTTTTTTTTTTTAATTTTTTTTTAAAGTATGCCAAATGTTCATGTATATACTTAAAATAGTGCATAATATATTTTAACGCTGAATATTAAATAACGTGGGATCAAATACATAGACATGTAAATCATTAAGATTAAAACATTAATAATTCCTAACACTGACACTAGACACCGATCAATATTTTAGAAATACATAACTTTTAATATATTTTATACGTAACAATATTATAAAATACTGTAAAATATTATGCTACCTGCCGTTTACTTTAAGGTCGGTGACTTCTATCACGCAACTTGATTCTATTATTGTTGAAGTAAGGACGGACAGACCTCCACGTCACACGGTCACAAGTTTGTGACCATACACGTCCTTGTCGCAGTTTCGTGTCTGTAAGCTGAGTCTTCAGTGCTCGCTACCTTTGACAGTGGAATAGCATAAGTTCAAGATAAGTATAAGCCTGTGTTCCCACAACTGGGGCACAGGCCTCCTCTCATCGAAAGGGTGACAGTGGACTATAGTATTTATATTTAAGTACTTCCACCATGGTTCATCATCGCACGTCTTCGCAGTGACTAGTGTCCTGTCGAATTTCCACCCTCCAATCCAGCGCTCAGTGTGACCCATCGCCAGACCCTATAAAGGTCGTAAAATCTTTTATAGTGACATACAATTTCAGATTTTTTTTATGTAACCTCAGCAGGCAACACATATAAATAACCATATTATATATATGTTAATTTTCAACTAGTTAACTACAATATACGTATCCAAAAGTCAGGCCACACACCAGTCCATTCTTTTCTTAACGACGTCTCTGACAGTCCTTTAGATATATATTTTTTTATATCGTATAAATATTGTACATATAAGTACACATGATATATATATATTTAGATTTATATTTTTAAATATATAAAAAAATAATATTTATAAATATGAGACTGGTTAATATAGATTTAATATTCTTTTATTCTTTCAACATTTTCTTACTTTAATAATAGATACAGATTAGATTATGGCTTATCTAATAGACACGATATCTTATTTTTGGTCTTGAAAAAAAAAACGGAGTTGTCACAGATAAGTCAGTGGGACTACTATTTATGAATCACTTGATGATACGTCTTAGTAATTGACATTGCTATATTGTCATGGCAAGTCTTTTAGAAAAAATAAGGATTTTTTATCTAACAATGTTTATTATTTCATTTATCGATAGTTGAAACCAAAGCGCCAAACCAAAGTACCAAAGTACCAAAGCGCTAGTGACTGTTATTTTTGACATCTGTCATTTCAAAAAGTTAACCTGACAGATTTATTGATATTAAGATTTAATCATTAATCTAATACATTGAACATATAAGTTCCTAAAGAACTAGACAGCTAGAAAGATGATATTAACAACTATTTAATACTGGTTTAACTAAGTTGTCTTCTTGGTCATTCAATTCATAACAATTGTATAGACATTGTCTTACGATTAATCATGATAAGCTCAAAAACGGTTGATGCCAGCTGTTTCATTATATAAAAGGACCAGAAATTCTATTAAAGCCAGACCTTTTATTACCCCGTTTACCTAATAGATAATCTTAATATACTACTTCATGGTAATAGTAATTATCAAATTATCAGGTTGCATGAGCATGACGTTATGTTAAAAAATTACTTGAAGTCAGAAAGAATTTTGCTACAATTCTACTACTAACGATTTTTTTTTTATTCTCATAAGTTTACGCGACAAGACATTCCGTCAAAATCTAAGTATGGTTCTTTACTGTGAGTAATACGATCAAAGCTCAACGTTTTGTGAGCGAAATACGTGCAGGAAAGAAACTATGACTAGTTTTTTTGAAAGGTGGAACAATATCCTTTAAAACGCACAAAAGAAATGTTAAGTCCCATTGTATGTTTCAATTGTCTTTAGAGATACGCGTTCGTACCTTTAAGCCGACGTTTGCACGAACGTAAAAAAATTGGGATAGAACTTTTTAGCGCATTGGATTTTCAACTCTGGGTGTTGAGCCGAGCGTTGAGAATCCAGTGCGCGAAAAAATCCCGCCGCGATATTTTTGCGAAGTGCTTCAATAAATTTGACAATTTGCTTAAAACCTATTTACAACATCCATTCATAAAGCATAAATGCTTTCTAATAACATCAATATTATTTATAATTAATTATATATTGGTAACATCCTCTAAATAATATACACTAGGAAGTAGCTATGTCATTCAATATAAAGCGAAACTTATCATAATTTAATGCTATTAAGTACACAAATACAATACTTAATTTAAATAATTACATTTTCGCCTAATAATAAATATATCGATCATATAAACTGCAAACAAATCCAGTTTGTGACAGCATTATCTAATGTTATACATGAATGGGAGAAATTATATTTACACAAATATTTTAGAACTAAGTACTGAACTAAACTTATTGTAATAGAATATTTTATTTAAATTTCTTTAGAGCAATGAATCCTTGAAGATGAAGCTAGACATTCACGATACGCTAAATAGCTAATTTATATAAAATGCTGGCGGCAACAAAAAACCTACTAAGGTTTAACAGCACAAAAAAAAATTGTCAGATTAATTCTGAATTCAATGCATAAAACGACGATAAGAATACTGTTCTTATTGCTATTAATAATATGTTACATAATACTATAAAATTCGCCGTCGTCTCTGACAGCGGGCTTCGTTTACAACACTTAACAATTAAACCCTAACAGCCATATTACAGAACAAGATTTATCTTTAGAGGACTCAAACCATCGAGTCATTTTTTTAATTTCAAATATTCCGACGATGTTAAAGTTCTAAATACACAAACGACTACTAGCTGTTTAAGTTGTCAACTTTGTATCTACACAAACAACTACTAGCTGTTAAAGTTGTCAATATTGATCTTTACCTCAGTCGAAATAAGCTTCGAAATAAAAACTGGCTGAAAGGTTCAAGCTTGATCCAAAGTTAAAAACTCGTTTTATAATAACGTAACACATTACATTCTTAAAGCTTTGTTGAAGTCTGTTAAAGCCTTGAAAAGTCTTTCGCTTTACATTTTTAAATGCTCTATACTTTTGTCACTGGTATATATGTTTTTCACTTGTCATTGGATGAAGAGGTTATGCGAAACTGGGTTTTTTTCATTGGCATCACTGATGAAGCACGCTTCAAGCAATCAAGCTTCCTGAACAAGGAGGACAACGGGGCGAACAACCCTCTCCTTGTCGATGGTTGCCGCTAGTATTGGAAGCTCCGAGAAGCCTCGGCGTCCTGCCGGGTAATATTGAACGCCTCCGTCTTCAGGAAATCAACTGTCTTGTAAGCATCTGTGTCAACGTTTGACATTGATTTGCCGTGTGCGATCTCGACCTTCTTGCGGGGTTTGTTTGGTTCTGGCCCCTGAAGTAATTAAAATACATGCCAATATTAAGGCCTTACCCGTTATACAAAATTTAAAATATTTTTAAGACCCTTAAGACAATTCATCATAAAGTCATGACCAATTTAAAATAGCGCAAACGTGTAACAATACCTTTGCTGGTGGCGGTTTTGCGGTATGCAGATCTAAATCCAAATACTGCAGCACATCGGGCTTTTCATCACAGTGTCCGAGTTTTAGACCACCCTGAAAAATTTACACACAAATATAGTAATGGCAAATGGCCGGCGCTCACCAACAGAAAGGCAAAGCGAATAATAATGTAACGTAATTCTATGACATTATAGTTGAAATTACACACACTGAGATGCGATCCTAAAGCAGTTATGTAGCTAAGAACGCTGCTTTTGAATTTTCAACTATAATATCATCATGTTGCGCTAATTATGCCCAACCTAAAAATCCTTGATTTTCTGCCCCGTTTGTGATAGCCGCTGATGACACGCACTCAGACCACCTTTTCACATTACTTTCATGATATCGGGTTGGCTACCCGATGTACCCGTGTAGTTCGGCAATCGGTTTACTAGTATATTTTAACAACCGGGTACCCGCTGCCGTCACGTTTAAAATAAACATTCAGGTAACTGTCGGTCACCTTATACGATGGAAAATATTTTAAATATAATGACTGTGCCTTCTCAGTACATTTATGATAATCTTTTGTATGCACATAACATAAATACTAGGAACAAACACAAATTTGTTGTTCCTACAACAAGGCTCTAGAAAATAGGTGGCTCGTTTAGATGCCAATGTATACGTTTTTATAATAAACTTCCTAGCCACACTCGAGAACTATGCAAGCCTTAATAAATTCAAATCTTTTTTAAAGCGAAAACTATGCCAGAAAACCTATTATACAGTAAAAGACTATATTGAGGACAAAAAGGCTTCGGATTGAGCTGCTCCAATAGGTTTAGACAGTGAATGTTGTTTTTATTTTTTATTTTGCTATTTTACACTTCAATTTTTGTGTATGTCAGAACCGCGGGTGTACCTTTCAGATTTGCCTAAAATCATTGCAGTTATTTGGTACCTTCTGTGTACCTTTACGTACCTCTCTTGAAAATCTGTGTACCTACACCTGTACAATGTTATTAAAAAAATTAGGTACACCCGCCATCCTGATGTCAGAATCGCGGGTGTACTGCTAACCAATATATGTAGCTAAGTATACTGTATATGTAGATTTGGTACCTCTTGTGTACCTGCAGAAACTAGTATAAAATAAACAAAATACTGTAAGGTTGCTGCGGAAAATAAAAAAAAACTATTTTCTTTCTTTCACGTCGTTATTATTTTATAAAATAACAATCTTCAGTATTAATAATTTGACTTAAATATAAAAAAACAACATTTTGCCCATTTTAGAATTGTGAAGGATTTATAGAATTAGGATGTTTGTCAGAGTTTCCAGAATCAAAATGAAACAAGGGACAGTTTTAAAGGCCCGTCCATAAGGCCCTTCAGAAGCTGTTGCAAAACACCAAAGGCATGGAACTGAGGTGAGGTGATACTTTTCTTTAAGAAGGGCGACAATGCCCTTCTTAAGAATTATAGGCTCATCTCACTTCTGAGCCATGTCTACAAGCTGTTTTCGAGAGTCATCTCGAACCGTCTCGCGCGCAGGTTTGACGACTTCCAGCCTCCCGAACAAGCCGGATTCCGTAAAGGTTTTAGCACCGTAGACCACATACGCTGCGACAGGTTATAGAGAAGACCGAAGAGTATAACCTGCCTCTCTGCTTAGCGTTTGTGGACTACGAGAAAGCCATTGATTCGATCGAGACATGGGCTGTGCTGCAGTCTCTTCAACGGTGCCAGATCGACTATCTGTACATCGAGGTGCTGAAGTGTCCGTATGAAAACGCCACTATGTCAGTCCGAATCCAGGAGCAGACCTCGAAACCTATCCTTCTGCAGCGAGGTGTGAGACAGGGAGACGTTATCTCTTCGAAACTGTTCACCGCTGCACTGGAAGATGTCTTCAAGGTTCTGGACTGGAAAGGGGCTGGCATTAACATCAAAGGCGAGTACATAACTCACCTTCGGTTTGCCGACGATACCGTAGTCACGGCTGAGACTATGGAGGACCTCAGTACAATGCTCGATGACCTCAGTAGAGCCTCCGAAAGAGTGGGTCTTAAAATGAACTTGGACAAAACGAAGGTCATGTCAAATGCTCATGTAATACCCACCCTCATAAAGATCGGAGACGCTACACCCGGAAGTCGTGGACGAGTATGTTTACCTAGGACAAACTGTCCAGATAGGTATATCTGGACAGTTTGTCCTAGGTAAACAAACTGTCCAGATATATCTATCTGGACAGTTTGTCCTAGGTAAACATACTCGTCCACGACTTAGAAGTTAGACCTACCGGTCTAACTTCGAGAAAGAGGTCAATCGTCGAATCCGACTCGGCTGGGCAGTGTTCAGGAAGCTACGCAATATCTTCTCGTCCCACGGACAGAGCGTATTGCCAGTGATGAATTGTGGCACTGAAACGTGATCGCTCACAATGGGCCTTATAAAAAGGCTAAAAGTCACCCAAAGGGCAATGGAGAGGGCTATGCTTGGAGTTTCCCTGCGTGATTAATTCAGGAATGAGGAGATCCGCAGGAGAACCAAGGTAACCGACATAGCCCGAAGAATTGCCAAACTTAAGTGGCAGTGGGCAGGGCACATTGCTCGCAGAACAGATAACAGATGGCCGATGGGGCCGAAAGGTCCTGGAGTGTCGACCGCGTACCGGAAGACGTAGCGTTGGCAGGCCTCCTACAAGGTGGTCCGACGACCTTGTGAAGGCCGCAGGAACCCGTTGGATGCGAGAAGCACAGAACCGGTCGATGTGGAGATGCTTGGAGGGGGCCTATATCCAGCAGTGGACGTCTTTCGGCTGAAATGATGATGATGATGATGATGTGTGTTTAATAAAGTACTTGATTAAAATATCTTGTTTTGACTGCCTAATTGCATAGACTATAAGTTAGAAACCTATTTTTGACATAGTCTCAAAAGTCTCGTTTTTCCCGGGAATTTCGAGACCACATCGAGTCTCGTTTTTTTTTTACCGGGACTCAGTAATGCACCGAGACTGAAAGCCCTAGGTATGTATCTATTTCGGTCCTGGAACTGAATGGAAATAATTTCATATTTTATTATTATTGATATCAGGATAATAATAAAGGAAACAGGCAACAAGGAAAAAAAGTAGTTGTAGTATGCGACTGCTGAACACGAAGTTGTGGGTTTGATCCCCACTCATAGAACAACAAATTGCGGATCACACAAAGTGTTGTCCTGAGACTGTGTGTAATTTTCCACCGTTAATTTCATGTTTCGATTCCCGGTATGGTCACACAATAGGAACTAAATGTTATGCGGAGGTTCTGGATTCGGGATTCCTGGTATGACCACAATACATGTTTAATATGGAGGTTCTGGGCTCGATTACCGAAGATTATTATTTACTCTTTGACGTCGTTACTAATTTTATAAAATAGTAACAACGTCAAAGAAAGAAATTTTTTTTTTACTTTTCGCAGCAACCTTACAGTATTTTGTTTATTAAATACGTGTTTCTGCAGGTACACAAGAGTTACTAAATCTACTTATACAGTGTACTTAGCTACATATATTGGTTAGCAGTACACCTGCGGTTCTGACATCAGGATGGCGGGTGTACCTAATTTTTTAAATATCATTGTACGGGTGTAGGTACACAGATTTTCAAGAGAGGTACGTAAAGGTACACAGAAGGTACCAAATAACTGCAATAAATTTAGGCAAATCTGAGAGCTACACCCGCGGTTCTGACATCAGGATGGCGGTGTACCTAATTTTTTAAATATCATTGTACGGGTGTAGGTACACAGATTTTCAAGAGGGGTACGTAAAGGTACACAGAAGGTACCAAATAACTGCAATTAATTTAGGCAAATCTGAAAGGTACACCCGCGGTTCTGACATCAGGATAGCGGGTGTACCTAATTTATTAAATATCATTGTACGGGTGTAGGTACACAGATTTTCAAGAGGGGTACGTAAAGGTACACAGAAGGTACCAAATAACTGCAATAAATTTAGGCAAATCTGAAAGGTACACCCGCGGTTCTGACATACACCAATTTTTTTTCTTTTTTTTCAAGTACCGTAAAACGCTGCAACTTTGCCAACTACGCCCAAGTTTGCCTATTTTGTTTCAATTGCGATATTTCGCGTTTGCTTAGTTTTTTCTTATTTTCTACCATTTGGTAATGATTTTACATTATTAGGGCAACAGATTTTTCATTTTTTGTAATGGTAGCTTCATTGTTACTCTGTCAGTTGTGCGACAAACACCGGTGCGCGTCGTCGTTTCAGCCGATAGACGTCCACTGCTGGACATAGGCCTCCCCCAATTTTGGGAGGGTTTGCCATAATCGCCACGCTTGGCAGGCGGGTTGGCGATCGCAGTATGGTATGATGGTGGAATACATAAAGAACGCTGCTGCCCATTCTCCGGTACGATCCTTAGTCGCCTTTTACGACACCCACGGGAAGTAAGGGGTGGTGGTATTCTTTAAGTCCGGCACCACACAGACCTCCGGTGCGCGTAGGTGAAAATTTTTAGTGTCGTGTAACTTTTGAAGTTTTAGCTAAAGTAAAGGTGTTTTCGTGCAGCTATAACATCCCAGGGTAAGAACATACTATCTACTTTCCATATTGCTTGATATTTTTATTAAAAGGACACGATTTCATTAAAATAACTTAGTAGGCAATGTTGTGCACTGTTTCGGAAACTTGAGTGACACAACTTTGCCTGGGTCTAGGGTTGTCACTAGTCTGATTTTAATATTGATATATTTTTACTATACATATAAATGTCATATTTGCATGAAATTTTCACAGCTTGGAACCCGGTTATATAACCGGGTAAAATATCGTAAAACGAAGGGAATTTAGTGGATGCAAGCTCTTGAGTTTCGAATCGAAACTCAAGAGCTTCCATGCACTAAACTCCCTTCGTTTTACGATATTTTAATGTTATTGCATACATTGTTAATGTTCCGAAATCGGGTGAGACACAGGTATCACCTAGGAGTTAGAGCTACAATTGAAAATGTTAATTTTTTTATGTCAATAGAACATTCTTATTTTTATTTCGACAGTTATGTTTTCAATCGCCTGTAAGGGTGAGGCAGAGGTGTATCTCTACCTGACCCTTCAGTGATTACAGGCATGATTTTGTATTTAAGTAAGTCTTAACTTTATTGCAGTTATATGCAAAAATGCCAAATAATACACAACGAAGCAGGAGAAAACCAGGAGCTATGCCGATTACTCCGTAGAAAGTAGTTAGTAGTTATGCCGATTACTCCGTAGAAATATTAGAAGTTGCTGCAGATCTCGTACGAAAAAAAGTCATTTCGTCATACGAAGCGGAAAAGAAATTTGGGATCCCGCGTCAGACCATTTTTAATAAATCAAAAAACATGCATAACGAACCATTTGGTCGACCTACAGAGTTGAAAACTGAGGAAGAAGCCCACATTGTAAAAGCCAGCATTGCTAAAAAGCAATACATTTGTGATTTTTACTCATAAGTAGCAATTTGTTTTATTTTTTTACAAAGTAAATAAAAGTTTAAGAAAATAATCCGTATTTTTTTGGGACAACCCTAGAGTCAACGACATTTTTGTATGAAAAGTTTCTGGTACCTGCTACAACATTGCCTATTAGCCGTAAAAAAATATATATTACCGTCATGGCAATAATCTAACAGCTGGGGTCAAGCACGGTGTCTCATGTACACGGAAAAAAAATACAAAAAAGATCAACAATATATTTATTGAGATATCCTTCTAGGCAAAGTTGTGTCTTTTACCTACAACTTTGCCTACGACTTTGAGTGCTTGTAATTCTGAATGACGGCATGATTTAAATATATTTGGGTTCTACCTGGCAAGGCATAAGGTCTGTTTTCCATCTGCAAGTCTTTAGAAGCCGTAATAATAAATAGGTTCAGAGATACGAACAAAAAACGTCAAAATCCAGGCAAAGTTACAGCATTTTACGGTATCTATTTACTTAAACAATGACATGTACACTTACTGTTTATAGTATTATATTATTTTAATTATTGTGAATGTGAGGACTGTGTGGGTCATTGTTTCCGTTTTAATCATTGTCTGGCAGTTTGAGTAGTTTATGCGGCCTACCCAAATGTCCTGTCTTTAGTATTGTTCGTCGAATCGTTGAGCTCCTTAAATTCTGAGTTGAACTGTACGGCTACTGACAAATGCGTGCACTGACTGGACAGGTCCACTGAATCTGTGTGGTTCTTTCCTCAAAAGACCATTTCAGACACCAATCTACATGGTCTTCACACGACCTGACCAAGATTTTGTCTGGACTTTAAAAGAGACTGTGACCTCAGTTTGTTTCGGACTTTCTTTTCACAGTAGTCAGATAGGAAACGCCGACCTAGTTTAAAAAAAAATGACTGTCGTGTAAAAGTGTTTGTATTTGTACAAACCTACTTACAGAAAATAAATAATTTATCATTTATCAAACGAAAATGGAATCTGTCCTTGAAAACGAAGAATACTTCCTTACTTTAGTCATTTTCATTCATTTTCTTAGGTATTATTTATTGGTAATTTTTTTCCTTCGGCAAAAAATTACCTAATGAATGATCCAAAATATCTAACCAAATAAACAACGAAAGCGAGAGACAAGCGGTGTGAAATGAGCGATGTGTGATTATAATTTTATAACACAATTTTTTTTTAAATTTGCGCGTTCTCTACCATATACTTACGTGAAAGAAGCTAAACTTTAAAAAAATAAAAGAGGTTTAGTTTGAGAGACAGAGATATCCCTCTTCTCTCTCATGTAACGAAATGTGCCTATCCGTGACGCGTACTTGAAATTTCACTCTCAATTCTCGTCAAGTTATCGAATCGCCGCCTAAGAAGTTTCACTTCAAAAACTAGATACGCCACGGTTTTAAATGCTGTATGCATGTTTACAAGGTGTCTAAAAGTACCGTTAATTTTAAAAGAGTGATTAAGACAGGAAGTGGAATATAATGAATCAGAATGGCGATAAAATGTAAAATAATAAATATTCATTTGATGATTTAAATAACTACGCTAAAGTAATATTCTTTTATTTATTGAAGTATCACTTCAACTGTCGAGAGACCCCAGTGAAACTAGAGCTGCAAGAATGTCTAAGCATCTAGTAGTACTAATAAAATTCTTGGCGCCGAAATTGCGTTGAGCGCACGACTTCTAGTAACGAACCGCCTTCAAAACCTTCAGTTTCTGTACGTACTTTGTGTTGTAGAGCGAGTAAACGGTGACACAATTGATTTGTATGGAAAGCGTTGACTATATCCATGCTGTGTGATCCAAGTTGTCTATTTATAAAGCGAAAGCCTTTGTAGGTTCAATAAAAAAAAATCAGTAATGTAGGTTTAATATACAAACAACTGATGTCTTTAAAAAGTCTTCCTTTTCTTCATCTTCATATTTAATTGAAACATATTTGGCGTATTAAGTACAAATACCTATCACCCAGCTACTGAATAAAACTTTTACTATAGTCAATAAGCCTAATTCTATTTAATTTCCTGTACTCAATTACTCTCTATAAATCACCGCGGACACTGGCGGTCGTCTACGTTTCACCCATATGCCCTTAGTAATAAGGTCAAAAAGAGGTTAACAGCCAGTGTCCACGATGGTACTACAAACACTTTGTTTTCTAACACGTTTACAATCGCCACGAACGAACATGACAAAAAATTAACAACGCTATTAACAAAATTAACTGCATATGCTTTTGCGTACAGACGTATTCGGGGCGAGTGACTCTGTCGCAGGTCTGTACTTGCGGCAGTGATCCATAAATTGGAGCGTCAACAGGCTCTGGTCGCTCGTAAATTGGAGCCAAACCAGGCACTGTTGCCTCAATTGGCACTTGGATATTGATGTAGTGTGATTGCTGAGGAAGTGGTGGCAGAGGCCGCTGTGCTAGCGATGATTGCGGCAACCGTATTAGTGGCCGTGGAAACAGATGTGGACACGGCGGCAGGTGACACAGTTGAGCATTTGCTAATGTCGCAGCGGAAAGAGCTAAGCTAGGCCTGTGTCAAGTGCACCATTCACACGTACAGATATTATCGAGGGGACAGAAACGGACCTCAGTATAATAGAAACCCTATAAACAAGTGACAACGTATTGTGTTAGTCAGATCGACAAGATACTATACCTATTTATTACAAGAACTATTTCACGCTATAGAAGTAAAATAAAACTAATAATTTCTTCGTATTATTTACAGTACAACTAGTGGAATAAAAAAAACCTGACCTAACGACCAATCAGCTTAATTAATAACGGTGAAATATAACATCAGTATAGCTAAATATTATGAAGATGGCATTTCTTTACACATTTAGCGAGAGATTGTGAAGCACGCGTGATACGAAGGTGATGATTCTTAAAAAAATATGATTCTCAGCCTAACTTGATTTAATTCTTATTTATTTTTAAATTCTATACCCGTTGCTCAGGCGCAGCGCAGCCTTCAGTTGTTTCAGTCTTTCATGTTCTAAGTAAGTAAATAAACGTATATATACCTGTGCCATTATTGCATTAATATGGCCAATGCTGTGGCTAGAATGGCGCGGCTTCAGATTCCGGTCTACCGCTGGCGGCAGAGACGGCAGGTTGCAGTACTGCATCGACTGCGGAAAAAAACATCTTTATTTTAATATCTAGCCCAGCCTTTTCTCAGCTATGTTGGGGTCGGCTTCCAGGCTTACCGGATGCAGCTGAATACCAGTATTTTACATGGAGGACTGCCTATCTGACCTCCACAAGCCAGTTACTGAATAATACGAAACCCCTGATGACTGGTTGTCAGACTGTTGGGCTTCTGACGACCCGTAACGACTGCCAAAGATCCACGACTGACAGCCGGGACCAACGACTTATCGTGCTTTCCGAGCTACCAGTCAGATTTGAAATAGTAGATTGTTTGCCAAGGGATCAAATAACTATTTTGAAGGCGAGTGTTTCTTTGGTTTAGTAGAATCCTGAGCGCAGCGAGGGAATATACAGGGTTATTGGTAAAACATTAACAACCTCTTAAGAGGTCATTGTACTCATCATTATGAACAATTTTTACTATGGGACCAAACCTGAAATCGCGAAATAAAAATCAGCTGTTCCCTACGTTTATTTTCGTATAACTCGTCAAAATGTAGGGAACGGCTGATTTTTTTTTCGCGATTTCAGGTTTAGTCCCATAGTAAAAGTTGTTCATAATGATGAGTACAATGACCTCTCAAGAGGTTGTTAATGTTTTACCAATAACCCTGTATATAGTCACGCGAACGTAGTAGCGGGCAGAAGCTAGTAGTTAATAGTTTTGGTTATTTTAGTAATCAGATTTAGTGATTCGGAAACTTGATCTGGTTTTCAGGAAATGTAGTTGAAAATTCCATTATTTTTAATAATAAGCTTGCGATCGTTGAGAGCAGTGTTGGCCCAGTGGTAACGGACGCGACTTACGAGTTGTACGTCATAGGTTCGAACCCAGAGAGGCTTTTTACTTTGTGTAAATTATTTCATCACTACTGCTTTTAAAACGGTGATTGAAAACATCGTGAGGAAACCGGCATGTCCTAGAAACATAAATTCGAAGACATGTGACATCTACCAACCCGCACTGGGCCCGCGTGGTGGATTACTGCCCACTCCCTCCCACAGAGAGGGCCTCCTCAGCAGTGGGAACGTTATACATTGATAATTTTTTTGTTTCCTGTCGCTAGTATTAGTTTGAATAAAAGTTGGAATGCAAACTTCTTAATACTTTGTCAATATAGTTTTTCTTCTTTGTATCTGACCTTGATGATATGTCCTGTCAATGGTGTGCTCCTCACGTTTAATATACCATGTTAAATAATAGTTTTGTGTTGTTTCAATTCATTTCAACATCGACTCCACATCGATATTCCAGAGAAATTCAAGATCACGCCGACGACTTGAATATAAATAATAGAAGATAGAAGTCCCACATCATATATTTGCATGAATGCTGAGTCAACACCAAGTTTGCAAAAAAGGCAGCAAACAATAGCCTTATCAAGCACAGAGGCAGAATATATGTCTTTAGCCTCATCTGTTCAAGAAGGGCTCTGGCTAAAACAATAGAAGAAGATTTTTGGCCTGAGCTTGCAAATATTCCAATCATTTTGTACTGCGATAACCAAGTAGTGTCTTTGTTAATATTATAAATAAAAGTGTGGCATTAGAAGTTTAAAGATAGAAAATACTTACAGCAAATACGTAAATTACTATTCGATTTTATAAAGCGGAACCTTGCTCTACCATAAATGGAAAGTCATGCAGAAGAACATGTAAAATTTGCAATTTCCCCGACGATACTTTTGTCGGGGAAATTGCAAATACGAAAACTATTCGATTTTATAAATCGGATCCGTGTTCTACCACAAATTTAATAGAAAGTCGTGCAGAGCATGAACATTTTGCAATTTCCTTGACAATGCTAATGTCTGGAAAATTGCAAAATTTTAAATTGAAAATCGGAAATCGGTTTTTTATTCGAATAAAAGTCATCTCCACAGACAATTGCCACGTCGATGATAAATCCTATACATTTTTAAATCGGGAACGCTTTCTAGTAATGTCGTCCTATCTTTTGAAAGAAAGAAAGAAAAAGTATTAATTGCGACTCGTACAGGAAGATCACAAACTAAACACAGTAAGATAAAAATCCAAGTTATATAAAAAAAGTAACAAAAGGAAAATGAAACAGAAAGTCCTATACGAGGCCAAAAGACTCCTATCTCAGCATGATGCTGTGACATTTAAAAAACAAAATGTCGCAGCGCTGGTATTCTGATAGGGCCCGCAGTAAAGTGCAGTTTATAGTAGTCAAAGATGTAAAGAAGTAGAGACAACCAGTTCGGAAATATTTATAGTGGACTTGCCACTTTAAAAATTTCTGCTACAAAGCAACGTTGCTGTGTTGCGGTTTGGAGGGTGTGGTCACCGGTATAATTTTAGACTAATTGTGACACATTTAATTTTTTTTTTCTATGATTCCCACGCCTGCGACGCTTCTGGTATTGCAGATGTCCTTAAGCGGCGTTGACTTATCATCAGGTGACCTTCGTGTTTGTTACGTGTGAAGTTTGAAGGTTGGTTGGTTTGTAGGGCGAAAGTTGTGCACTAACCGCATGTCCGGGCGAGAACTCTTCCTCCTCTTCAGGGCAGCGCACGACGGGTATTAGAAGCTGCCGTGGCGATGAGGGCGCGCCCTGCGACATGCGACGCGGCACCCGCAGTCGTTGCTGAGTGTGCTGCGACTACAAATACAATGCAAAAAAAAAAAACATCAACATGCACTGCTCCAAGGGTAACTACCAGTGATGGGCAAAAAGTAATTAGATTAATAATTACAGTTACATTGTAATTGATAATTAAAATACTCTGAAACAGATTACTTAAGTAACTAATTGCAATGAGTACCTACTTACTGTAATTAAATACAAAGTAATTTAATTGCAAGTTAATCTAATTACATTCACATTGATCGCTTTACGTGACGCGAGACAAAGCGGACGTGTGTTTTGTATTGATTGTAATGAAATAAATAATTACGCCAAATAAATATAATTATTTGCGCCGTCAGTATAAAACTAAAGTGTGTCGCGTGTGACTTGTACGTTTTTACCGACTTTTCATGTGCAAGATGATCTAAATATTTTTTATAAACAGTAAATAAATTGTTTCTGGTAGTATGTCTAACCCAGTATCAAGCCCATTTGGTCGTAGCCAATTACTACCCAGAAGTCCCCCACCGACGCCCACCGAACCATTACCCCCGAGCAACCCAAATCCACCAGCCCCCGCAGAGAATGAATTGCCGAGTGAAGTCATCAGTACGCCGGAGATCCAGAAGTGGGTAGGATCTATTGATGCCCTACTAAACGAAGTTTGCAGTATTGTTGGTGAAGGAAAAATGAACTCGGACCAGAAGCTTCGTGTCTCCACTCTATGCAGGAGGGTCTCAAGTGGGACTTCTCAGATGGCCATCTTATACCAAGCGCTGAAGCAGAAAACGATTCTGGCCCATACCACAATCCAGCACCTTCAGGTTCATCAGAACGTTTTGGACTCATTACAGCAATTTAAAGAGGTCGTAGAAACTAAGTTGAGCCCCTCGGAAAATTCTTCGTATGCTAGCATGGTGAAGAAAGGCTCTGATAACTTCGTCCGTCCTGCAAACTTGAGTTCAGTCGCCATCTATCCCAGCGATAAGACCCAAACAAGTGACGACACCAAGTCACTTGTCCAAAAGATAATCTCCCCCGAACAACTTAAGCTTCATGTCCATGGCCTGAGAAAAGTGAAAAATGGTGGCGTTCTGATTAGCACCGAAAACAAAGGCGATATAGACAAACTTAGGAAATCGGAAAAGTTAGTATCCTCAGGCCTTACAATAGAAGAACCGACTAAACGCCGACCGAGAGTCGCTGTCATTGGTGTCCCCGTAGCCCTTACAGAGAAGGAGGTATTGGACTGTATTTACGAGCAAAACCTCTCCGACAAGTTGCCGAATATCACCCGTGAGTCCTTCCTTGAGAGTATCAAATTGAGCCATAAATCGGGTAAGAAAGACCTTCCTACGTGTAACTACATTTTGGAACTACCTGCTAGCATCCGTAAAATTATAATAAACCAAAGCCGAATTTTTATTAATTGGACATCATGCCCTGTGAGAGATTTCACGATCGTCACCAGGTGCTACAATTGCCAGCAGTTCGGACACGCAGCCAAGTTTTGCCGAGAAACTAGTCCTACTTGCAACCACTGTGGAGAGTCTGGACACTCCTTCAAGGAATGCAGCAGCAAATCTTCTCCGCCTCAATGTGCGACGTGCAAACGCTTCAAGAGGAAATGTGACCATCCAACTGGAGATATTAGTTGCCCGGCGCGCAAATATGCAGAGGTGAACTATATTAACTCGATAGACTATGAAGGCGCCTAAGAGCGCTACCGAATTTTTTATTTAGTAAGCACTTAGACAGGTAGTTTATCTTCTATTTTTATTTCCATTTAGTTTGTAACGATCATGACAAATCAGCTAATTTGTGATCTGGATAGTTTTTCTGTATCTGAATCCAAAATCTGTAATGTTGAAGACTGTAAACATCTCGTCCCTTCTGGTGACAATACGTTAACTCTGCTCACACAGAATATTCGCAGCATAAATCGAAACATCACCGGGTTTGAAGTACTATTACAGAACCTTGACTTATGCTGTGATGTTATTGTCCTAACAGAATGTTGGTTGTCAAAACAGACTGTCAACTTACCATCTCTTGACGGTTATTATTCATACAAAACTGAGAGAAATATAAACCAAAACGATGGAATAGTAGTGTATATAAAAAATAATCTTCGTACAATTAAAGAAGAACCGGTATCCCAAGAAAGTAATTGCTTAATAATTAAACATTTTCCCGATACAGTAGTCATGGCTATTTATAGGCCTCCTTCTCAAAATGTGGACAGATTTTTAGAATCACTTGACACAAACTTAAAAAACTTATCTTCTTTTAAAAACATAATACTTGTGGGCGATATTAACATTAACATTGCTTCCGGGAAAACCGATACCCATGTACATAATTATCTGAATATTTGCTCATTTCATGGACTATTACCAGCTCACTATCACCCCACGCATCAGAGCGGCTCATGCTTAGACCATATCATTCTAAAATCGAACAATCCATCCAAAACATTGGTTACTAATTCTTCGCTTACCGATCACCAAGCTGTTTTACTAACATTACAATTAAGTTCACCTAGAATAAATTGCATACGTAGCTACACTAAAGTGAATATGACAAACCTCGAAAATGACATAAGCGGTATTAATTTTGACCCAGTTTATAATTCAAACGATGCAAATATTTCTTTAAAGTATTTCATAACTTCGCTACAATTTGCAATAAGGAAAAACACATTTACTAAAACATTGCCCAGAAAGTATAGTTGTATTAAACCCTGGATTACACCCGGCCTGGTTCGTTGTATAAGACATAGAAACAAACTTCACCTAAAATTGAAACGTGCACCTGATAACGACATACTTTCTGTTACATATAAAAGGTATCGTAACTTCTGTAATAATCTTTTGAAAAAACTCAAAAATCAGTATGATAAAAATGAATTACAGAAGGCGGGGAAAAATAGTAAACTTGTTTGGAAATTTATAAAAACTAACACATTTAGATCAAAGAATCCCGAACCTCCGCTTGATTTACTATGTACAGAGATAAATCCTTCAGAAGCAGTGAATAATGTAAACAATTTTTTTGCTAATGTTGGAAAAAACTTGGCTGAAAAATCTATACATTCTCTCAATTTTTCCCCTCAAAACCCGACTACGGCATCCTGTACAATAAATTCTTTCGTTTTGTTAGATACCGACGTCAACGAAGTAGTGAGATTAATAGACGGGTTAAAGGATGCATGTGCTACTGGGTGGGATGACATACCTAATAATATACTTAAAAGATTTAGATACCTACTTGCCCCTCCCTTAACCCACATTTTTCAGCTATGTTTATCACAAGGAATATTCCCCAAATTGCTTAAAAAAGCTGTGGTCACACCTGTATTCAAGTATGGAGACAAAAACTGTGTGAACAACTACAGACCCATTTCAGTGCTAACAGGCCTCTCAAAAATTTTGGAAAAAATCATTAACAGTAGATTGATAAAATATTTGGAAGATAACAGACTACTTTCAGATAATCAATTTGGTTTTAGGCCCAAAAGATCGACTAGCCAAGCAGTACACAAATTAACTAATTATATTACTACCGATCTAGATTCTGGTATGCACACAATTGGGATCTTTCTAGACCTTGCCAAGGCCTTCGACACTATTTCATGTAGTTTACTTTTGCACAAGCTTGAAACACTTGGGATAAGAGGAACACAACATCTACTTTTTGCGGATTATCTCAGCGATCGTCACCAGTGTGTAAAAATAGGTCAGTGTACAAGTTCTGAAGTTAAAAATAGTTGTTTTGGCATTCCACAAGGCAGCATTTTGGGCCCTACGTTATTTTTAATCTACATAAACGAACTGTGCAGCCTGCCACTCCAAAATGGAGTCATAACGTCTTATGCGGATGACACTGCCCTATTTTTCTCGGCTAAATCAAGAGCTGAAGTCTATGAATATGCTCAAAATGGTTTTAACATTGTCTCTAATTGGCTCCATAATAATCTCCTAACATTAAACGCAGATAAAACAAAATACATTTTATTCACAATGAGAAATACTAACATACCGCTTACTAATCTGAACATTTACGCACACAATTGTAGCACGAACGCTGCCGCTGACACTGCATGTTCTTGCCCCACTTTAGCTAAGGCCGACCATTTGAAATACCTAGGTGTCACTATTGACTCCAATCTAAATTTCCGTAAACATATCGATTTACTTTGTACCAGAGTGCGCAAATTAATATATGTTTTTAAGAACTTACGGAACATAGCAGACTATAAATTAATTAAACAGGTTTATTTAGCTTTGTGTCAATCCATACTTACCTATTGCATAACTTCCTGGGGGGGTGCTGCAAAAACAATTTTACTCCCTCTAGAGCGCGCCCAAAGAGCAATTCTAAAGGTTGCTACCTTTCGTCCTTTTAGATTTCCTACGCACCAACTCTACATAGAATGTAATGTACTAACAGTAAGGCAATTATTTATTCTAAGCATAGTACAACACCAGCACACTGCACTTCCTTTTGACCCAGTACCTTCCGACAAGAGAAGGAAAGACTTGGTTTGCATAAAGCCTCAAACGAGACATGCGTTTGCTAATCGTTTTTATGTGTTCTTAGGACCTTTTCTGTATAATAGACTGAACAAGTTACTAAGCTTCTATAGCGTAAGCTATAAAAAATGTACTTCAATGTTATCAGAATACTTAGCATTACTCAATTACACAGACACAGAAAAACTTCTAGAAATTTTGTCATGATCATAATTTGATCCCCTTGTAAGTATTTACTTTTGTATGTTTACATAGACTAGTTATAAAATGTATTTTCTTTGTATTTTCTACACTAGTTTAGTATTAGGTATTAATGTACCAATGTGCTTTTTCTCAGAATTTTTAATTCATTATTTTTATATCAGTTTTATTTAAAAATTACCGCTCCAATTTAATTGAAATGTAAAGTGATGGCCTGAAACACAGGTTTGAATAAGCCTAGTTCGGGCAGGTCGCTATCTAACACTCTAATTCCGAACCATCACTACTTGCACATGTAATAAAAAAGAAATATTTTAGTTTTACTTTATTTTTAGACACTATAATTGTATGGAAAATTTTCTACTCTTGGCTAAATGTACAACTTTTGTAAACGTTTTTATTAAATAAATTATTATTAAAAAATATTATTAAAATTGTAACAGATTACATATTGTAAGTAATCTGTTAAAACGTAATTACACATTTATATTAGTAATGGCCGTAATGGGACACCTGCATCTTACAAAAAATTTATACATTTTTGACAAATACGAAAATGAAACACATAATATAATTGAAATACACATAATATGAAACACATAATATATAATATAATTGAATACTATGTAATTAGGTTACATTGTAATCAAATTATTTTGTAATTAAATACATTGTAATTAATTTCATAGCACATCCAAAGTAATCTAATTACAATGTAATTGAAATATTATGTAATTAGATTACATTTTAATCAAATTATTATGTAATTCAATTATTAATTAGATTACATAAGTAACTAGTTACGCCCATCACTGGTAACTACATCTTTTGGCGCTCGAATGACGTTGACAGGGGAGGGGGCGCAGTTGGTCAACATTTGTAAAAAAAATGTTTTAAGAAATGTATTGAAAAAACAAGATGGCCGCATTAGATCCGATTTTGATCACGTGCCAAAAGAACATTGTCGCAGATATGAGCTTTGAAAGACAATAGCAACGTGCCCCCCTGTCGTTACATTACAACGGTGTCACTATTAAATGGGACTAAAACGTGCATGTCAGACTTTCAGATTACTAAATACCCGTTATTCGGGCTTTACTACGGTTACTACTTTAGTACAACGACTATAGCCGCAAGATTTTCACCGCACGGAAAAAACTACTGTCTAATTAGCAATTCGGCTAGGCCGCAGGTGACTAAAATCGCAAGATCCAGAATAGAGTAGGTTTTGACTTTTGTCGTGTCGCATGCGGCAGGTGAGTAAAATCGACCGTGTAAATGCTCAGTCGCAAGCGATCACCTGCCGCATGAAGGTTGACATTTTGGTACAAAATGAACCATCGTACCCGCGATTTTTATCGTGCTGTGTAAATTGGGTGGCGATTCGGCTTGTGAAGCGATTTGGTAAGCGACCAGCCGGATGGCGAAAATCGACCTAGCGTAAATCGCCCATTACCCATCGTTATTGTATGTAAATACATATCAATTATTTGGCATTTCGAGCGGCTGTTTTTTGCTTTTGCGTATTGACATTCAAACACAGTTATTGCGCCATGCCGTGGTCGCGCGACGTTATGCAAAATCAGAGACAAGAAGAATCTATTCAATTAGGTATTAGAAGTATCTTTAATTTATTGTGCTTTTCCTTCGCTTAGGGTTTCCCAATTGATATAAGGAGGTAAACAATATGGAAGTTAACCACAAGTCATGTATCACGCGTACCAATAACATATTACTTAGGAATAGGAATTAGGAATTCGAAAATGTTCTTAAGTAACTTTTTAGACCTTTGTTTCCTAATTAGGAATTCGAAAATGTTCTTAAGTAACTTTTTAGACCTTTGTAACCTGCTTATGCGTATGAAGTTTCATTAAAATCAGTTTATTCATTTCGTAAAACAAGGGCTTGAAAGTGTGTATGAAATGCCGTACGTCGTAAACGCTCTTAACAACAATTATTGTAATGAAATATATAACTATTTTCTTTTTGTGCTTCCCACTGCTGGGTAAAGGCCTTCGCCTTGAACTAAATTACGCAAACTAAAGTTGCCTACCCCTGGACTGCCACTGCTCTTATACTTATTTCATAAAATGGGAAAATAATTGTTCACTTCAGACACGAGTATTGTCGCTCACGGTTTTCTACAGACCAAGTGCTCAATCAAATTGAATTTATTTTATCCAAAGATATAGATAGATCTAGATAACGCAAGTATCACGACCTGCATGAAAACCAAGCGTGCCTTTTTTTTACTACCTACTGTGATGTCACAAGCACTATTTGACGTCACGGTTGGCGCAATGGCTGAGCGATCGACTGCTGCGCTGCGTGTCGCGGATTAGATTCCCGCACGGAAAAAATATTTGTATTGCCTACAGGTAGTTGTTCCGGGTCTGGGTGTTTGTGTATGTGAGTTTAAATGTTTGTAAACGCACCCACGATACAAGAGTAATGCCTACACTAGGCATTACTCTTGTATCGCGGGGCAACGTTTTAAATAATAATAATAAATCCTGAAACGGTATTAGAGAACCCCACGACAAAACTGTACTTCGATCGAACCATACTCACAGACCGCACAATTCACTTTAATAGACCAGACATCACATTAATTAATAAAATAAATAAAACTGGGTTCCTCATAGACATTGCCGTGCCAAATACGCATAACGTACAGACTACAATAGCCGAAAAAATACTCAAATACACCGAACTAAAAGATGAAATAACCCGACTGTGGCATCTTCAAAAAGTCACAATAGTCCCCATAGTGCTATCTACAACATGAGTAATTCCAAAACAGCTTCATCAGTCCCTTAGTTCCCCCAACCTGCCACCTAACACCTAACCACCTGCTGCAAAAGGCAGTGATTCTTAACACATGCAGGCTAGTTAGAAAATTTATTCGGTGTGAATCGGACAATTTACACCAATACTCCCACTTAAATATTGTTTTATTTTATTACTCCCACACTTAACCCCACTGTTGGACACTTGGCCTAGGCCCGTGCCATCAGTTCTATCCGGCTAGGCCGAGAGAAAAAAAAAATAAACAAATAACAAACATTTAGAATGATGGGAAAATCAAATCGATTCAAAGACGCCGCCGCGAGCGCCACTTCTCGCCCCACCCCCGGGGCCTAGCGCCAGCGCTCACCCTCACCCAGCCAGCAGTACTAGTACTACAGGATAGAGCGCGAAAGTGGCGGTTTACAATTTTTGTACGTAAGCTGGACACGCGAAGTATAGTTGCTCTTGCGTTATCTAGGTGTCTATATCTGTGTTTTTATCTCTATTATTATAACCGACTTCAAAAAAAAAAGGATGTTATGCAATCGGCGAGTTTTTTTTTAAATATGAGTGTAGTTATCTAATTTGAAATATAAAACCTATATTTTTATTGCATAATTGCTAAAATCTCTTTTGCATAAACTTGACTTCGTTTCTTTATAAGTATCAAGACTGTTTTCAAGTCGAGATGTTCAACTAATTAAGTTTATCCCTAGAGAAGAGAACTTTGCGTTTCTTAAGGAAGCTTTAGTTTCTTGCGTGGGACAGGCAACAGGCAACAGGCAAGGACACTCATAAGATCAATAACGAAATGCTCTTATTGTATGGATAGAAACGACGCCATCTTGTTTTGTCATTTCCATGACACAATTTCACAAATGTTTGCCAACAACACCCCCCTATCAATGTCATCCAGGCGCTAAAATATCCTTGTAGTACCTATATAAAAAGGGAAGAGATCTTGTTCAAAGGGTGATAATCATTAATCTATATAGATAAAACAAACTCAGGTTAGTGAGACCATTTATAAATCAAGAACGGCTGGACTGATTTTTATGATCTTTGATTTGTTGGATTTGTCTCCGCCCCGAATAGCAGAATAACTATTAAAACATGGGAAAAATTCACGAAAAAAATCATTTTGCTGTTTCATTGTTTTTCATATATTCGTTCTTATTGATTCTGAGACGGTACGAAGTTCGCCGGGTCAAATGGTTTTCAATAAATAAGAGCAACGGCGAGTCCTGACGTCAGTGCATTGACTAATGAAGCAATTTAAAGTAGTCTCCTGATGGCATGGTAATATAACCTGTTTCTTTTTTTACCCGGCTGCATCTAGCCTACGGGATGGTAATGTTTTTCTGGAAAACCCTCATGTGAACGCAGGTATTCCTCAAAAGAGCCTTTCTATGACACGTAGAAATCTTGCGAACGAAACTTACATTATCATAGACTTCAACAGGTTCTTGAATTTTCGGACCTTGGAATGGATCCTTTAGGGGAACTTCCCTGGTCCGCAGTGTAAACGTTTTTGGCGGCCGCGGTGGGACGGGTGGTCCTGAAAATCATTTTTTATTTTTATTTTTATCGTTTCTGAAAACTGTTTCTAAATATATTATTTTACGAATGGGACTTAATATACAAGATCCCATTTCTAGATAACATAATAGCCTGTATACTCTTCAAGCAGAAGTGTATACTAAACCTACATTTCGCTAGTTATGTTTTCAGTGCCATATTATAGGGGACTCCAGATGGATTCGAAGAAAGCCCTAAAGGGAAAACCCAAAGGTTATTAGCCCGACCTGGCGATTAAAATCAGGTCACAACACACAATAAAACTTACAGAAACTTAAAGAAAGCTTACAAATTTGTAAAGAGGGGAAGTTGGAAGCCAAAAGGCTTCCCCTCTTTGTGCGTGGAGTTCAAAATTAAACTGCGGGCTAATTGCGTAACACAATAATAATACCATTCATTTTCACAGTTCAACAGCAAATGCGCCGATTAAGGCACAGGAAAAACTAGCAAATGAGAACTACCAACGTCATCGAGGTAATAATTAGTCCATTACTAATAACGTTACATACCATCTTCGACCCCGTGATTGTTAGGAGCCACTGATAACTTGGTAAATGATTTCGTAACTTCCCAGTCTGCTAAAAGAAAAACAACATGTCAATTCACCGTTATCGTCAAAGAGAAATTGCACTTTGTATTTCATTGAACCCTGGTTTCTGAAAGCCTGCCCAATGTTTTGCAGTTGTTATTTCTGGTAACCAATGACAACAGCCAACGTGAAAAACGCATAATCATTTGCATGGTAAGTCGAAGGTGACTCTAAAGTTGAAGCTCGCATGGTACAAAATCGCCTGACACTTCACTGTTCGCGTAATATTGGCCTGGCATATAACACACTTTAATAGCAGATGATAACCCCTCAGAGTATTGATCCGGCTTCCAGAAACTGGGTGTAAATATTATAAATAAAACTCTTACGTAAATTTTGGTGACTAGCGTGGAGTGAGCCGTCGTCTTCATCGCTCAGGTTGGAGTCATTCTCGGAGAGTTCCGAGTTGATCCGAATGTGGGGCTGGCTGGTGTACTGTTGACCATCATTTCGAGCACCCATCGCTATGGTTTTAGGCTCGAACGTGAAGTGCCTCTGTTCATCCTGTAAAAAAGAATTAATTTTAACCAGTGGGTTTCTTATATAGACATTAGTCTTGAGTGGACGACTACTTAATCATTCACTCAAGACTGCGAGATAACGGTACCTATCTAACACTTCGCAATGAGCAACATTACATGCAAGAACTATACAAAGAACATCATTAATTTGCACTTTTTCAACGAACTCAGTTCTCCATATACCCACCCTTCGATCGGAGCTATTTGATGAGACACCGGATCGATTATCTACATTTCTTAATCGTTAAATATTCACAACCTTTTTAAGTAACCGATCACGGCACACGGCTTTCATGCACCTTCGGAAGATTTCCTAACAATATTTGAAAACATTCACGACATTAATGTTTTCAAATAAATTGTATTGCATTCCGAATACATGTTGGCGAAGGTTTTCCACTAGCAAAAACCTAACTGTTCAACCATTGTGGTTTTAAATCAATGTCAAGATACGAACTTATTGGAATCATATTTTAAACAAGTTATTATATAGCGATATATACCGGGAAAAGTGGAAAGAGGGAAGGGAGGCCTTTGCCCTACAGTGGGACAACACAGGCTCATAATAATAATATAATATATTATATAATATAATATATTTTTTTATACTAATATTTAAAAATATTATTGATATGTATTTAGTTGAATAAAGGGAATAATAATATTACATAGGTCAAAACGCGCAGTGTTTTGATATCAGATGGTAGATAATTTCATATTAATTTGCATTCCATAATGTGACTTAGGTGTTAGGTTTACAAAGACATGATCATTGTGGACCCTGTCGGGCACAGCAAAGTAGGAGAGAGGAGAAGGAGGCTCTAATGTGTTGAATTAGTTGGTATACTATACATATATTATTTACTTAATTTTTTTTACAGTAGTTAAACAATCGTCATTTAGATATTCGATGGTATTATAATAGCATTTAGATAATAGAAATTGTTTTAATTTATGTACATATGAATGTATTAATTTTATTTCCGGTAATTTATTAAATATACTTACTTTAATTGACATGACTAAGGGCTTATTTTTCCAATTCCGGATAATTTTATCGAAGGAATAATTTTTAATTTTTGACAGTTCTTCTATACAAAAACTGTCAGACGTCAATTTTATTAGACGAATAAAAATTATCTATTGATTGGAAAATTAGCCCTTAGGGTTCTTGAGTGCATTATTATTAGCTTAGAGCTCGTAAGGTTTTAGTACTTATATTTTAATGACGTAAAGTGTATCTTGACTGCATACAACGTCATTATAAAACCCTTAACATTTTTTTTTTCTCTGAACCAGAATCGATAACAGAAACGATTGGAAAAGATTTTTTTTTATCTTACTTATGTTCCCGATTACTGTAACAAAATTGTTTCGAAATTCGTGCTAGCCCGAATGATACACACACCCCACACTTCACATACACAGTCACCCAAAAGCACCTAAACCGAAACCTCTTGTCGTCAAACCGTCTATCTCTATCTACAACATAATATAATTTTAGTTAGTTAACTTTTTATTTTATTCTTTTGTTTTTATTTTGTCAAATTAATTACTTCACCTAAATAAATGAAAATGTTTGCCTTACTTGGGAAGAGACTGAACCCCACTACACAGGGAATCCTATTGTGGGATACAAGGCATTTGTAAAAATCTAGCACCTAAGGCCCTAAGGTCCTATGTAGGCCCTAAGGTCTGTCGTCGTTCGTCGTTTCAGCCGATAGACGTCCACTGCTGGACATAGGCCTCCCCCAATGTTGGGGGGGGGTCCTATGTAATCTGCAACTACTGCTACTACTACTTTAATATTGAGCCGTGTCTTTTCTGAACGAAATACTTAAAGATTACATTTATTTTGAAGTGAAAACTTCTTTGGGCGCGTTGGGCATTTTTGAGATGAGGAAAATAACCATGGAACTCGCGACACTGTTACCGTAAGCGACACCGCGCGTGTTTTGTTTATAAAACGATTCAAAAAATACCCGCTTCGGATGTGTTCGGCTGTTATCGGGATGTACTCGGTTTTAATGTATGTCCGATATGTCAGTGAGTCATGGCAAAGTATTCTGTTTGTGTTTTGTTTTCACTTCTGTCGGCACTCCCGGAGTGCCACTGTTTCTTTTTTTTTTTTACATACTTTTACGACGAGCGGCGACACTAAAGTTCGCTATTTTGTTGGAGAACTTCGAAAAGTATTAATTGTTTTTTTGTTAATCAAAACTCGATAAAAAAAATAGCAAATAATATATTTATTTTAGATGAGGTTCTGATAAAATAGCTAAGGTATTTATGATAACGCTGTATTTTCTCTTGTAGAATAAAAGTGTTGATACTTTCGGACAGAACTATTAACTAACTACAGACTGTTTGTAACATCGGTGTACTTTTGGCGAAAGATGGCCACTCAAAGACATGGGGAGGGTCCGCAAGACGCGCGAAGCAGAAGCAGACGAGAAGAAGATCATGACATCGAGGACAGGAACAGCAAGATCGACAAACGGGACTCAAAAGTGAATAAAGTGTCGTGTGCTAACCTTACCTCAAGTGAAGTGAAATTTGACAATGAAAAACATAGTGAGGCGTGCTAATTTATTATTATGGTGACATTCTATTTATATAGACTTTAGTTATATTTCTTCATAGTAGTCGTAGATCAATCATATTTATAGAGTCCTAATTTTTAATTTTTTTTTTACATTCTTATTTTATTATAAATACATATTTTGGGATTGTTTTATTTAATTATTCTCTTTCTGTTTTGTGGTAATATGTACGGTGCACGTACATGGGTTTTAAAATATATTTATTACAATAAGTTAGCCAGTAGGCTCGCGTATTTGCACTTTGGACGCGACCTACATTTGGCAGTGCATTGACACTGACATATTGCATTGTTCCATGCATTTTATGTGTATTACATTTTTAGTGTTCAATTAGACGTGGTTTGAGTCGGACAACTTGCATTTTTATTTAGGTTCATCCCGTTGAGCATTCACTAACATTTTCTGCATTTAAGTTTAAATTTGACATTTTACATCTGCATTGACATTACTTATGTTAGAGAAGCACCCTACATAGTTCACCCTACTTAATTTCGCTTATAATTTTATTACTGTTCTCCATCAAAATATTAATGGGTTACTCAATAAATTTGAAATGCTATCTATTTGTATCCATGAGTTAACCACACAAAATATTTCTGTAGACGTACTATGTATCACTGAGCACAACATGACAGAAGGTGACGAAGCGTATCTTACAATCTCAAACTATAGGCTTGTGTCTTATTGTATGAGAAATAGCAGACATGGAGGACCGTGTACATTATTAAAAAATAACATCAAGTTCAAGGTATTAAATAACATTTCAAAATTATCGATCAGTAATACAATTGAATGCTCTGCCATCGAATTAGTGGAAAATCAAAAATAATTATATGTATCTACAGGCCCCCAAATTCCACCGCCAATTCCAAACTAGTTTTTTTACAACGTTAAATAAGATTTTAAAAACATAAGCTTAAATGGCAAGAAAATAATCCTGTGCGGAGTTTCAACATCAATATTCTAAAGCAAACTAGGGTTTCCAGCGAATTTACAGATCTATTAATTAGTTATGACCTGAAACTACAGGTCAAGGAAATAACGCGTTTCGCTAGTAAAAGCTGTATAGACAATATAGCCCACAACTTAAAATCATGCAAAGTCACTATCAAGGAGCTAGCACTGTCAGACCACAATGCACAAATTATAACAATTCCGGTTAAAAAAACTTGCACATTAAAATATGGAATTCGTTAAAAAGGAATTATTCTGAAAATAACAGAGCACTGTTTATTAAATATATAAAACAATTAACCAATAGTGATGTTTACAGCAGTTTGGATCCAAATCGTGCATACAACCAATTCCACGAAAACTTTGTTATGCTCAATGACCTTTGTTTCCCATTATCTAAAATTAAAACTTTTAACAAATCAAGACCAAAATGGATATCACGCGGCCTAAAAATATGCAGCAAACGTAAATGCCATCTCCTGTGGCAATATAGGAAAAACCCAAATGCATCAAACAAAAACGCATTCAAGACGTATTCAGGCTGACAAAAAAATCCCAAAACGATTATTACATTAGGCCGGCCACAAATAAAAGCAAAGCAACGTGGAATGCTATTAATGAGATCAAATATAAATTTCCGATTGGTAATAATTTGTTCTACGCTATCGGCGTAGAACAAATTATTACCAACGACGAAATAATAACCAATCCCAAAGACATTGCTAAAACGTTTAATGACTTTTTTCTTGACATTAATAATAATAATAAACAATTCGATACACTTAATAACTCTTTAAATAAATTGACATATAATTCTAATTCTATTTTCTTGACTCCGACAATTCCAGAAGACATCAATAAAATAATAATTTCATTAAAAAATAAAACCAGTTCTGGATATGATGGAATTACGACAAATATTGTTAAAGATGTTGCTAATATAATATCAGAACCCCTATGCTATATAATCAATTTGTGCATAGAAGAAGGCATATTTCCGGACAAATTAAAAATTTCAATTGTAAAGCCAGTTTTTAAAAAAGGTGACAGAACAAATATGAGCAGCTATAGGCCCATAGCGCTATTACCTATCTTTGCCAAAATTTTAGAAAAGGTCATTTATAAATGTCTCTACACCTTTGAAAGCCATAACATTTTCTCTCCAAGTCAAATGGTTTTAGGAAAAATAAATCGATTAATGTAGCAATATATAATTTCTTAGGAAAAATAATGACAAATTTGGACAAAGGAGTGCCGGCTGTAGCGATATATATGGACATGTCAAAGGCTTTTGACCGTGTTGACCATAATATTCTCCTAAGAAAACTATATGCATACGGTGTGAGAGGCAGTGCATACAATCTCATAAAATCATATCATAAAGATTTTGAGGAGCATGGTAGATTCCACAGAGCTACACAATACTTTGTGTACACTTTATGTGCCTGGCAACTATCTGCGTCATAGGCCTACTCAACGACACCGACTGTTCGCCACATCCCATTGCCGCACAGTGTCGCGCGCGCAATCCCCGTTGTGTCGCATGCATGGTGCTATAAACTTGTTAATGGAGACATTCCCGGAATGTGACATCTTTAATGACACACTCAGGGTGATCATGTCAAATTGTCTCATGTTCTGTGAAAAACAGGTTTGATAAGTGATTAAGTTGTATATTGTTATCACTTTCGATTTTATTTTGTTTTCTTTTCTTAAAGCTATTGTTAAGTATGTTTGATCTCTGACTTGTTATTTGTAGTTGAATTATGTTAGTTATGTAATATGTTTAGTTTTATGTTTAGTTTTACCTGTTAATTACTGTCATTGGCGCAAGCCGTTGTAATTAATTATAAATAAATAAATAAATAAATAAATATCTATCTAATAGGCAACAGATTACAGAGATAAGGAAGGTAAACATAGTCACAAAAACAGAAGAAACTTATGCGTCTGAATCCAGAACGGTAGAGCTTGGCGTTCCACAAGGGGGTATCTTATCCGCCCCTCTCTTCCTTGTCTATATAAACAACATGCCTTCAGTATTAAATCACGACATGACATTATTCGCTGACGATAGCACTGTACTATTCACTAATGACAATACAATTAATTTAGAATCTGACATTAACGAATCTTTAGTATTAGTAAATGACTGGCTTAATTTAAATAAATTAATGATTAATATTGACAAGACCAAAATAATGAATTTTAAAATAAGAACTCGACGTACGGGTGCCTTAAATATTAAGTGTCAGGATAAAGACATCGAAGAAATAGAAACAACAAAATTTTTAGGGTTACACGTGGATGACAAACTAAATTGGAAAAATCAAGTTGACAATGTCTGTAAAAAGTTAAGCAAGTTCTCATATGCCCTTCACAGACTAAGAAAAATTACAAATCTACCAACACTAATAACGGCATACCATGGTTACATCAGCTCTAACCTTACATACGGCCTAACATTCTGGGGCAATAGTGTTGATAAGGAACGCGTGTTCGTTGCACAGAAACGATGTGTCAGGGCAATTTTCAACCTACAAAAAACTGAATCCTGTGAACCATTTTTTAAAAAGATGAACGTACTAACATTACCGTGTCTGTATATTTTTGAGGTCGCAGTTTTTTAAAAATATATTGACCTATTTAAATATCAAAACAAGCTAGACAAGCTAGTATACGGCATCAGGACAAGCTAGACCTAGTGCCTAGTAAGACGTATTTCCTGCACAAAAGTGTTTTTTGCTCGGCTCCGCGTGTTTTCAATAACATTCCAAGGCCGATAAGAGCAATTACTGAAATAAAATAATTTAAAAAGAATCTCCATGAACTGTTAGTGAACAAATATTATTACTCTGTGAAAGACTTCTTTGCCGACAAATCACTGTTAGAACACAATCTGCCTAGGTCATGATGCGTTTTTTTTTTATAGATACATGATGCGTCTTAAACATGATGAAGAACTCTTGAAAAGCATGACGAAGAAGAGAGTCCTTTCAATTACGAACTGTTTATTTATTGAAATTTATTATTCCAACAAATATTTAATGATCTAAAATTTGTAATGTACTTTGAAATTTGTATTGTAAAATTTGTTTTAATATTATTGTTGACATGCATTTACAAACTCACTTTATGTACCTACATTTTATTGTACGCCCTAAGGGCAGGACATAGCTGTTCACAAAACACTAAATTAAAACCAGCTGTATTATGTACACTTTCCTATGATCCACAATAAAGATGATTTGAATTGAATTGAGAATGTAAAGGCAGGGGAGGGTTAGGATTTATATGTTGTTGAAAATGAGGTTTACAGCTATAAGTGTCGGTGGTGTGTATCTATATTTACTAAGATTCTTATGAGTATTTTTTGCAGGTCTAAAGTGCATCTGTGCTATATCCACACAATATCACGCCGTAACTCATCCACGCATATACGTAACAAGTGCAGGCGTGCGGTAACAAGTGCAATTTTAAGGTTAATGTTTTGCGTAGCCAGGTGCTTCCTACACATAGACAAAAATTTATACAACGTGTCCTAAAATTCAACGATAAGCGAGCACCAGAGGGTGGACCTGATCATGACTACTCGAGAAAAAATAATGGGAGCAGTAGGAAACCTAATAATGCCAAACTTTATTTTTACTTAGGTGTCAAGTTTCAAATTTATTCACCCAGGATTTACATCTAAACGAAGTTCCCCCTTTTCACCCCTTTAGGGCATAAACTTAACAAAACTTTTTCTTATATCTCGTCTCTGTATACAAATAATCTACAGTGACGGATTTTATAACTTCTGTAGTTTCAGCTCAGCGATGATGAGTCAGTCAGGCACCACCGACCGATTACCTCTTTAAATATAATAGTATAATACCCGCATAATACTGTCCCACTGCAGGGCAAAGCCCTCTTCTCTTACAGAGAATTGAAGTGGGGAAGATCGATCTCTAAACTGATAAAAGAGTAACAATAACACTGTAGCGAAAATAGCGCGCAGCCAGTCTGAACCTCGATCTATTTCTAGACAAATTTTCCTCGGATGTCTCAAAGGGGAACTTCGCTTCGTCAAGCGTAAATAAACCGTTTGAGATACATCGGAGACATATGACTTGTGAATTACCTGCGCTCGAACGCCAGTGATGCACTCCGATATGGGAATGTATGGGCCGGTACCGTCAACGCACTCGTAGTGATCGTTCATCGCTGCGATGGCGGCCAAGTTATTTTGATACATATCTGTAAGTCAATAAAACAATATGTCAAATACAAACTGGGCTTTATATAATATGGACTGCCTTTTGACTGCATGCCAGTGCAAAATGAAGGTATAGCTGTAAGTACTCGTACCTACAATGTATATAAAGTTAGTTTAAGAGTCGAAATGCAGTCCATCTTTCTTAACACACACGCTAAGAACTCACGGCGCGGTTTGCTTCCGGCCTCGAAAGCTTAATGGCTTTATTTAATTTACAGTACAAACGGATAAACGTCTCAACAAATGTGGTATACTCTCGCAAGAAATCAAGTCACCCTTATAAGCGCGAAAGTCGTGAGCACAGCATTATACAGGGTTATTGGTAAAACATTAACAACCTCTTAAGAGGTCATTGTACTCATCACTATGAACCTATGGGACCAAACCTGAAATCGCGAAAAAAAAATCAGCTGTTCCCTACATTTTGACGAGTTATACGAACATAAATGTAGGGAACAGCTGATTTTTTTTGCGATTTGAAGAGTTTGGTAATGTTTTACCAATAACCCTGTATAAACGGATCATAAAACCTAGTATAAAAAGAAAGTAAGCCTTTGTCTTGAAGAGCGACAAAATGGGCTAAAAAATAAATTTTATCAATGAGACAAATAAAACCAAAAAGTATCCCGCTGAAACCCCATAGTTTCAAAATTTAAAACAATGAGACAATAAAATTAGCAAGTTAAAAAGCAAAGAAGCTTCCTGCTGAAACGACATAGTGTGGTTAAAAATAAAAGTAAAACATTGAACCCGTTCGCAAGTTTAAACGTAAAATAATGCTGCTGACACCTCGGTTCTTGACGTTGGCACTAATTACAACACAGACATCATCGCTATTAACTTAAAAAAACGATAACAAATCAGTCGCTACTGTATTTACGCAGCATTCATAAAGTATTTACTTTGCAAATTAAACCATACACATGAAGCACAGCTAACCAGAGAACAATTCGCCTGATATTAGCAGAAAATAATATTTGACCAAGCTTAAATTGTGCAAAGGCGTATTCAAACATCATGTGACCTAAAATTGGGCATTCCACATTAAAAATGCATAGCGCATCAGCTATATAAAAACCACGATAGAATTTATATATTTTGCAGTATAGTTGCAGAAGAATGTTTGCTTAGACAAGTAAAAATAAACTACACTCTGTCCACTAGGTTATTAGGTTTTTGACAGCTGCCTTAGAACGTAACTATTCCAATTACGTAAAAGTTAACTTTAAAATGCGTAATAAATATATAAACTACTTTATCTTATTGAATTACCCTATTTATGACTTTTTAGTCATTATAAGCGATATGATTACTGTATGTTGTTAGCTATGTGATATTGTATTAGTCTGTAAGCCTTCTTAAAATTAAATAAATAAATAAATAAATAAAAAATAATACCGTACGTGTATTACAATACAATGATATTATGCGTATTAAACATAGTTACATTCTATCGCACTAAGTGATGGGATCGAATGTATTAGCTTCAAATGAATAAATCTAAAATAATCAATTTATATTATAGGTAAAACAGGATAGAAAAACTATGCATCTACTCAAATATCAATAAAATATAATAATATAAATTAAACAATCCTAAATACCTACATATTTTGAAAAGACTTCAATGGGGCAATATTGCGGGTTTTGTACATCGAAAATTAAACAACCTAATAAATATTGAATTTAATAATAATAAGCACAGGCATAGAATCCGCACCATTTTTTATTCGACGGCATAAAATCGATAATCTAAACTACATACAAATTAAAGTGTAAATAATCGAAATGTTACGTTGCTGTAATCGCTAGTTCCATCTGTCAAAAAACGGATAACGTAGTGGACAAAGTGTATTAAATTATTCAGTTTTAAGTTTCAGAACATCAACATTAAGTCGCTATCAAAGTTCGTAAAGCTCTTGAGAATTTCACAAAACGGTTTACAAGGTTTCTAATTCTATGAACTTTAATACTATGTGGTTGTAATCATAATAAAAAACACGTAAGTGAATAATGTTTGCAAAAAAATATCGTTAAATAGGTAATCCACTTTCGAAAACAGAAAATAGTATGTATAAGTATATTGTTTTAATTTACCATTTGGCACAAGATAATCCAGTAAATCAGTCATATAACAATTGAATTAGTACCTTTTTCAGTGATAAGTCCAGGATTAAGTCCTTTAATTTCTATGGGATCTAGGACAAAACATTAAAAAAATATTTAAAAAACCAAACAACAAAATCGAATTCAACAAGACGCAATTTCCGCTTGTTCCCGGAAAGGTCCGAAAACCGGAATACTAAGACTAACTAATTTTTCGGTATAAGTATATGTTGGAACGAATAATATAATCCTAAAATATTATTAAAAACACTGCCACGTTTCTAATATTTAAAAATAGTACATTATAATACATGTGTGCTATTTTGATCATTGCACCCGAGGCAGTGCACTCGCGCGATAAGGAAGCCGAGTGTGTAATGATCAATGCACACGCGTTTCATATGACGTCTTTCAACACACTTGCAGGGAAAAAAACAGACTTGTACCCTATTAACTTTTATGAAAATCGGCGCGCTGGTTTTGTTTTTCCGCGCGCCGCGGTAGCGATGCTCGCGCAGGTGTAAATACACTGGCAAAACCGCTAAACAGCCTATATAAATATATAATAAACACAAAATAATGTTTAGACTGATCGTATTGTTATCGTATGTCAAATTGTAGTTTAGTTAGTTCTTTCAGTGAGAATCCGCAATAATAGAACGCCAGTCAGGGTCTTATTTAAGGTAAATAAATATTATTTAGTTTTGGGACCAAAGACAATTCAGACAAATTTTTTTAAGTGAAATATAGCCCGCGGATTCCTTTTAGCATGAAGTCTCTTTGATGAGATTAAAAAAGTGCACATCTCCGACTAGTAAATAGTTATCTGCATCGTTTATGAAAAGCACGCGTGTTTAATACACTGCATTATGGACCTAAAAGCGGTTCATTAAGAGCCACTTTACGAGCAAGTGTGTTGAAAAATATTTTACCTGGAGAGAGTTAAATGTTGTAAAATGGCAGCACGACCAGGTAGTGATGTGACTACCCGCGGCGCGTACACGGCGGCGACTGAGAAGCTAACGTGGGTTTACACGGGTGATATCTAGTTAGGTACTCCCACGCGAAAAGAACTACAATAAGTTCCAAATTTATTTTTGATGCAATTTCACATTTCAATCTCTACTTCTCTATCTCTATTTTTTTGGCATTTTCGTTTTGAGGTTTCGACTTACCTATAGCAACATCTTTTTGTTTTTTCAGTGATTAACAATTAACAAAGGTTAACATTAAGTAATTTTTACAGCTTATCAGAGCTTCTTATTTTGCATCACAAATAGGGTTAACTTAAATAAGTTCAGAATCTAAGATAATTATGAAATACAAACGCTTTACCATACATGACAAAGTTTAAATTGCATTGCAACCTTTTTATTTAGGGCCTTTTTATTACGATGCCGCGATGGTCACTCAAAAATCAATTTAAGAATATCTTAATTATGTATCTATGATACTGAATTCAAGCATAAATTGTGTACTTTAACTAAATAAAACTTTTACTTCCCCCTCATAGACAAAAACCACGCAAGAGCCACATAAATTAAGTACATAAAAAAATAACATACCTAGGACATTATGCCTTGTAGTTGTAGTAGGAGGTGTATCTTCCGTAGCGCGCAGACCACAAACTCGGCAAATGGCGTCTACCCATTTTTCCATCTCCGCCTCGCACTCAGCCTCCAGGTGATACGTTCTGCGCTGGGTCTGGATTGTGAAGACGGAGCCACGGAGGTTCGGGTTCAGAGGAGCCTGGCCATGCCGCTCCATATGAAGACCCGCATCCACCTACAAAAATATATTTGACTGAAGCACTTTTTTTAAACAACCATAGATACTCCTAATACGAGGTAAACAAGGCAAAAGGAATATGTAAGGATCATAGTTGCTGGCGTTCAGTAGTATCTGCCTACCCCCATGACAAGAAGGCGCGAGTTTATGTATGTATGTATGCACCATTTATTACAGCAATAAACAGAACTGGGCCCACAACAACAACTGTGACAGAACAGAACATTGCAGAACAATGCTGGTACCTATTATTATATTATTATTATTAATTATTTAAGTCGACAGCGATGCGGAAGAATATTTCGACGCAATATTTTAGTTTTTTAATAGTTTTAGTTAGGTAAGGATATTATATTTTTATTTTAATAATTTGTAGTTTATTCAGTATTAGAAGTTTGTACATATTAAATAATATATATTATAAAGAAATAATAATTGTTAAGGTCCTCTCGCAGGGTCTCGCAGCCATCGAGTGATCTTATTTTATTTTTATTTTTTTGCCGTCAGCGTGTTTAGAATGTTTAAAATATGCGTTGTAAAAGAGAGGCCCCAAATGGGAACCCTGCGGAACACCGCTAGGGATTTCAATAAAGTTGGAACGGAATCCTCCCATTACTAGTACTTGTAATATTTTTAATAAATATGATTTGACCCATCGTAAAAGATCGGCGAGTGTACTCAGACTCTGTATAACTTGTTGAGTAGGATGACATGATCCACGCGATCAAAAGAGTGATCAGTGAAATACATTAATATTTAACTTATATTTAGTATTCGAGTAAAGAAGGTGCGGTCGCTAATCTTACTAATATAATAAAACTGAAGACTTTGTTTGAACGCGCTAATCTCTGGAACTATCAGTCGGATTTGAAAAAATATTTCTGGATTTGACAGCCCAATTTGTGAGGAAGGTTATGGGCTAACATCACGCTAGGACCCTTAGGACCCAAACAAAATGAAAAATAAGTCAAAAAGCATGGAGTATGCTAAGCTAAAACGAAGCAACGGGGCACGTCAGCGGGATTGTCCGAAAGGGTTACCGCTGGCCCGGAACATAAAGGGCTAAGGAAGGAACATGGGTGGGTTTTAGTCAGTAAGATTCTGACACTCCCTTCCGCTCCACCCAGAGCGGTAATTTGATGATATCCCACCCGAAAAAACAAAACAAAAAACTGGGCACAGATATAGGATATACGAGTATCTTATTTTAATACCAGAAATTTCACGCGGACGAAGTCGCAGGCAGAAGCTAGTGCTATAATAAATTGATTACAGTTTATTCAGTCATATAATATTATAGAGGTATAAACGCTGCTTAAAGTTAAGTAATGATTAGCGAATGTTTGATTTTTGAGAAACTGATTACCAATATTATCTGAGAACTCTTTATTTGGATGATAAACGATTTAACAAAATAATACCATATCAGTTCTCATAATTTAGTATGAGTGGTGTTTAATATTGTGTTAGTTGTGAAAAATTTTGATTCTTTGTTGAATCAGCAGTTACTATTACATGTCTTAACCAGTTCCGGATTAGCCAATAAGTAAATTAAGCAATTGCTTAGGGCATCACGTTTCGGGGGCATCATAAAAAGCTTCGAAAAAATATTTGCTAAGTATAACATGAAAGGAAAGGCTGTTTGAAAACCCGCGCGTTTTGCCGGCGGAAGATGTCGTTGAATTGACGTTTTTATAGAGGTATTTATGATAAAAACGTTGAACTTAAAACTATGCCGCGAATGTAATGCCCGTAAAAGTCGCAAGTCACATTTGAATAAATAAAAAAATGTATGCTTTCGTACATAATCTAAGGTACGTAATGATCTAATAATAAATTTGTTGATTGCAGACTGATAGTAGTTTACTAGTAGGTAGGCGGGCCCACAGGTGTGGATTGCTTAGGGAATCAAGTAGTCTTAATGCGGCACTGGTCATAACAGGTTATTTTTAAAAACTTTCAAACTTATTTCAGTTTATACGGACAAGCCCTTTAGCCAAGTTCATAGTTATAACATGGTTGATTGTTGATAACATACGACTTCAAGTTGCCGCAAGTAGGAAAATGACACTCATAAGTGCAATAATGTGAGTACTTAAAGTTATCTCACCTTCTTGAGTACTGATTGTAATTTAATTTTTGTTAGATAATTAATGCAATCTGAAATTCTGTTTTATTCAATAATCTCATGGCTAGGTTAAGTATAAGTATGAACAAGACAGTATTTTCACATTCGTAACCATAATATTAAGAAATGTACTACATGACGATTTCGTCTACACAAACTAAACCGGCAAAGTGCGTGTCGGACCACGCACAGTGAAGGGTTCCGTAGTCGGGATGAATATTTACTCATGTACAATATTGATTTTTTTCTACAGCAAAAGTAAGAATGTATTTAATAGAATTTGACAAAGACGACTGGAACCGAGCACACGCGATTCAGCGTCTCCGACCGACTGGACACCGAGTATACTTCTCGATTCAAAGTCACCGACGACCCGACCACAATAAAATTATATTCGTACACTAGAACTAGAAATAAGGACAAACTACGTGCGGGCTTTCACTGGCTTCATACGGTTCATACCTCATTTGTTGAGCTTGGTATAACTTGGTATATTTTCATTTAATTATTGACATAATCTACTCATAAAATGGTTTTTTCAATGAGTTGTATTGCAATTTGTTGCAATATGTGGTTAGCTAGTGACCTCGTCAATTGATCATAATTATCCTTGCCTGAGCAACCAGCAGCAAATTGGTCATGCCCCGTTAGATGTGCATCATACTCCTTCCCACAAATATGGCAATATGGTGATCTTTGCGTTACGCTCGTGAGCGGTACTGCTGTGTGTAGGTCTTGCTGACCATGATTTAGGCCCGTATTACAGAACCTCGCTCAAGACACAAGCATTACTGAAAACTAGTTTTAAGCCATTGCATTGGCTGAAACTAGTTTAAAGAAAAGCTTAAGTTTTGAGTGAGGTTCTGTAATACGAGCCTTAGTACTCAAAGAGCGCTAAGTGCGCCTAAGGAAGATTTCATTTAAAAACGCTGGATACATTTTCACGACTTTAGCATATCTTACCAACTATTAATAGTCTAATTTAGTTACTTTCTTAATATCATGCCTTACGGTATACTACTTTGGGACGGGCTGCAGACATCGAGTCTATTTTATTTTGTAATTATAATCTCCACAGGCGCGATTCTCTAAGAGAACTGTTTAAGGACATTAACAACTTAAAGGTGCCTTGTCTATATATCTATAAATAAAACAAAACATAATATAAAACTGGTGAAAGACATAAATAAAATACTAGAAATATGGACCCATTAGTTCAACCTGGTTTAAAAGACTGGCTAAATCAAACTCATCTTTCATGGGGTACCTATACTGTTTAAACCGATACAATAAATTACTTAAGTTTCGTTTCGTTTATTTTAAATTTAATTTAACATAAGTAATTTAAATCCATACTAATATTATAAATTCGAAAGTAACTCCGTCTGTCTATGTTACCTTTTTACGGCTAAACCACTGAACGGATTTCGATAAAATTTGGCAGAGAGATAGATTGCACCCCGGGGATCGAAACTTACGCAGGTGAAACCGCGGGGCGCTGCTAGTATTGTGTAAAACGCACACTATGTAGGCCGGTCTATTATAAGTTGGGTGATTAACCATGACTGTAGTCAACACCATTGTAGGTACACCAGTGTTTATGACTTTGAAGATCAGTGGAGGAGAGATCTCGACAGCAGGCGAGATCACCTCAAGAGTTAGCCACCCTTCAACATACAATACCATTACAATAATGGCATTCTGACGTGCACTGTGTACCTACCTTTACAGTGAAGATAGGTTTGCCACATCAGAGCGCACGCCCGTAACCTATAGTTGTCGGAAACAATAGCAGTCACCGTAGCCAAAATCGGCATGGGGTGTATATATATAGCAGTAATGGAGAGAGTGATAAAAATCTACGAGTGTAATGGCTGTCTGAAAAAGGACGAATGAACATACGAAGCCACTTTGCTACGGAACCCTAAAAACACACTAATATTAAGGATATTGTTATATGACTCGATGAGAACAGGTAAAATTTTATTGCGGGAAAACTTAACATACATTGATGATACACATTTTTATTAATAGACTTTTCAAACATTTTTGCAATTAAGTATCATTATTATGTTTGGGTGCGTATAACTCATCAATGTGGAAACACTATATTTAATAAATACTTACTTGTTTATTTTTTATATTTATCTTTAAGTAGGTACTTGTCACACAAACACTATTGAGTTTTATTATTTTATACCTTTTTTGCTTAAAACTTTTTTGATTTAAGTATGTTATTTTATTGCAATACAAAGTATATTAGTTAAAAATATAATTATATTTGTGAGAAGAAATTATTTAGTAACCAGTCAGATAATTAAAGAAACATGTACTGACTCTTGAGATTGTTATGGCTATGCCACTCCGCACTCTTGATAATGATATGTGCCTATTTTGCCTTACTATTGCTCAGCTGCATGAACCTACTGACTTGCATTAATTTATATCAGCACATTCATTATGAAGCATTCCATTTGACAATAACAACATTTATGGTGCAATATAAAAGTAAAAGATGTACCTACTTATTAGAAAACATTCGAGTCTTTGATTTTATTATACAGTGGGGGACGGCTAATTAAGGAAACTCATTCCAAATATCATTTAAAATGGTTGTATTAGGTTGCATGTTGGGGATTTGATTTGATGTTAATGATTTATAAAGCTTCCAGTCTAACCGGATGCAGCTGCGTACCAGTATTTTACATGGTGCGACTGGCTATCTGACCTCCACAACCCAATTACTGGGTAATACGAAACCCCTTGGTAAAATTGGTTGTCAGACTTTCGGGCTTCTGACGACCCGTAACGAATGTCGAAGATCCACGAATGACAGCCGGGACCAACGGCTTAACGTGCTTTCCGAGGCACGGAGGGGTCTTGGTATGTAAAGATGGTCACCCATCCACGGACCAACCGCGGCAAGCGTAGCTTAACCTGATCGATCCACCCGTGCGGCTGTTATTACTTAGCCACAAGCCTCACTAAATTCTCGTTAATTATTTATAATAGTAGTAATATTTAATATAATTATTAAAGTCTCGTTAATCACACAAATCACACTAATATTATAAAGGCGAAAGTTTGTGAGTGTGTGTGTGTGTTTATATGTTTGTTACTTCTTCATGATCAAAAGGCTGGACCAATTTTCATAAAATTTGGTATGGAGGTAGCTGACACCGTGGATTAACATATAGGTTACTTTTTATCCCGATATTCCCACGGGATCGACATTTACGCGGGTGCAACCGCGGGGCGCAGCTAGTGTAAATATATCTTATCTACACATACAATTAATTTTTGACAAATTACTCTTTGTAAATATTTAATACAAGGAAACTTTTAAAAAACACCCTACCACGTGCATACTATTTGGCTGTAGGGTAGTTGCCCAGCGGTGAAGTAGTATTCACCAGGCAAATAGTCATACTAATAAAGTTTTTATTTATTTACTTTTACCTCTTACAAGTATCTTTACAGATCTCAGGCCTAATTCAATAGCGTGGCTATCAACGATTTTATTTCTGTAAGTAGGTTTGTACAAACACTTTTTTACACATATTTTAAAAACTATATGAGGTTGGCGTAGCCTATCTGACTACTCTAAATCAGAAACAAACTAAGAGGTCACAGTCTCTTTTAAAGTCCAGACATAATCTTGGTCAGATCATGTGAACACCATGTAGATTGGTGTATGAAATGGTCTTATGAGGAAAGAAAAGTTATATAAACAGTTAGGTTTGAATTTCATTTCAGTTTTTGATAGTTGGTATGCATTCTCTATATTATGTATTAATATATATTAGTAAAACACACCTTCCAATACATAAAGAAAATAAACTTATTACAGAAGTCCTTAGAATGGCCTTCATTTGGTGTGCCCTTTAACCCTAACGGAATATGTATGTTGTCTCCTGTATTAATATTTCCAGGCAAACACTTGCTAAATCTACCATAACGCACTGATATTTTTAAGATATTAGTCTACTAACATAACAACATTAACAAAAGACTCAAATTCCTATGAATATAGATCATTTGAGGCCTAGAACAAAAATCGTACTTATCTTCCGTATATTCCACATTTTATGTTAGACATCATAACACATGTAGGTATCCCACTGTGGGACAGATAAAGTCACCTGAGTTGGACCCCACAGATCTGCATCGATTTCGAGTTACTTTATACAATTTCAGGATTATATTTCTTTCTGTGTTGTGAGTAAACAACATTGGCATTTGAGTTCTGAATCATTGAAAGCTTTAGTCAGATAGACTCTGCATTACTGAGTGCTAGTGTTAAGAATCTAAATATATTATTTCTAACGCCGCTCTGTGAGGCTCATTTCAAGCACCAGGATTTAAAAAGCCTGTGATAGAGCTGTTAAGATGGCTTAATACTGATTTGAGTCAAATCAACACTTATTGACATTTTCATGCATTTTTGTTGATTCATGACAAATACCATTTCAGACATCAATCTACAAGGTATTCACATGATCTGACCAAGATTTTGTCAGAACTTTAAAAGAGACTGTCACCTATGTGTCCTCTGCTTTCTCAGAGTAGTCAGATAGGAAACTCTGACTGTGCTAGCTTATTTTTTTCATATTTTGATGAAGATTTTTTTCAAGATGTGTAAAAGTGATTCTGATATCCTACTTACAGAATAAATAATTTCATTAAATTTCAGATGTTTAAACTAAAATACATGTCACATCAAGTGTTTTGATGGACTCTTTCATAATGAGAAAATAAATCAAAATGAGACATTTTATAACCTCTGTCGTCTGTCTATTTGCCGTCGACTAAAACCATTTCTATGGTAGCCATGTTATGAGTGTAGGCAAATGAAGAGAGAATGGTAAAATGGGCTATTATGTTTGTTACAAAGTAGCCTAACTGACAGCTTGCAAGCCCAATCTATAGTACGTAGTAATTAACAAGGTATGGTTAAGTGAAACTATTACTAATTGGTCCAAATTATTCCTGACATTCAACAAAGTGTAGTTTAACGTCAGGAATAGCTTTTCACACATTTTACTAGGTTTATAACAAGGTAAAGTGCTGCATCGCTTCCCATCTGGTTACAACAACACACTGCAAACCAATTCGCTTGGAGTAGTTTGTGGTAACAACAACATTCATGACAGTACATTGTAGGTACATATTTGTCATTAGCAGGCCCATTACTTTGAGCAAGGGATTTATTACCTTTTAATCTACCACAATATTATAAGCAAGTTTAAGTGATAAGCAATGTTGTCACATAATCTATTATTATTATTTACTGCTTTCTGCTGCTATAGATTGTAGTAATAACATTCTATACAGATCGAACATTCACTTTTATGCACTTACTTGCTCACAAAGGTCCAGATCTATAGTGCCCTTGAGACGACGGCAGTTGCGATCAGCATAATAATCTAAAAAATATTGGCCCGGCAGCTCGCCCGACTGCCGCAAGGCAAACCAGCGCCTGCGCCATCTCTGTAGTAAAAAAAGAAAACACTACACAAATTCGTCAAGTACCTGTAACAAATAGCTATCAAAGCTGGTAGGATCTGAAAATTTTTAGAGCCAATTTTGTTTTAAACCCGATATTCACTTACTCTGTCAACAAAGGTAAAATGCCAAGCTAAAGTTGAGCTCACCGTTCGCCAAATACGCCTGTTCGGTGGAGATTTTGTTAACCACCCTTCGAAAACAATATTCCTTGACATTGTTTTTATTAACTTACACCTTTACTATCAAATTTAATTGTAATGAGTCACATATTAGTAGTGTTTGCGATTGTGAAGTACATTCACAAACGTTGAACGTTCACCTCGCCACACAGTGGGTCGAAACGATGATTTTAGTGACTTAGGGATCAACTTTGTTTTTTTACTTTTTTCTTTATGCGGATCGATAGAGCTCATTAACCTCAATAATAATTGTTCTGATGCTTTTTTTCCTAAACTTGCTCCTTTAGGTGGAAAAATGCATTTTGTTATTTTTTTGTATGGAGCGGATCAAATTAAATTAAATTTCTGCCAAGTGGCGAGTGATCCCGCTTTGAAACTATATTTTTCTTAGGGCTTGTCCAGTCTACTATCATTTGATGCTTTGAACATTTGCATAAAGTTGCAACACTGCTAAATAAATGGATCGAAAAAAATGAAAAAAATACTTTGAATAAAAAGCTTCATTTTTTATTTTCGGATGTTCTTTTAAGTTATAATTGATATGGAATAGTAAGTAAAAGCATTTAATAATTCACATAATTACTTAAAGATTAACGACAATACATTTAAAGGTCCCTAATTTGCTTGAATTTACTAAGTACGTATTATTTAAAAATGTGGATGTATTCATTTCTATTTGTTTATTTAATGAACTTATAAAATCTTTTAAATTAGATTTAATACAAATTTACTAAAGGTAAAAACTTAAAACTAACTATACATACTTACAACAAAAAATTTACTATTTCCTTTCAGTCATGACATAAAAACTAATAAAAAAAAATCAAGAAACTTATAATCTACCAATAATGTTATTCACTATCGCTATGACTATCTTGTAAATTATCTACATCAATAAAATCTAAATCGGATTCTGAAGGAAAACTCACCAGAAGCTCTTTGACTTTTGGAGAGAGAACCATTCTATTTTTATTTTAACCGACTTCTAAAAAAGGAGGAGGTTCTCAATTCGGATGTTTGTATTTTTTTTTTTTTTATGTTTGTTCGCGCATAACTCCGTCGCTTGCCAACCGATTTGAAAAATTCTTTTTTCGTTGGAAAGGTTATGCTTCCCAAATGGTCCCATGAAAATTTTATCGAAATCGGACAAGCGGTTTTTGAAAAATCAACAAAAACCTAAAAAATTATCTACATTAACGATCTTTTCATATTTCATAACTCCGTCATTTACGAACCGATACGGAAAATACTTTTTTGAGCATTTGCTCTCGAAAATCATCATTTGGTAAAGTGGAGCTGATGATAAAGACCACAGATGGCTATCGGAACTACTCAATGACAAATATTTCACGGGTTGCGATTCGATTGCTTTAATATGGTTGCTAAGCAATTTATGCTCGTTAAAATGCATATGGTGAAATGGAGCTAATGGTGACTTCTCAAACAGCTCCAGTTCTCCTGGCTCTTATTAGGGGAACTCCTCAACAATTAACGTCCCTGCATCGGGTAAAGCAATATTTTGTAAAAGGTGATGAGCAGTTGACATTAGGCTATTGTAACTTAGATAAATTACAAAGTGACCCACTAAAAAGTGAAAAATAAAAACTTTTTTACAAAAAAAAAACAACCGACTTCCGAAAAACACTATAAAGTGAAAAATAACTTTAATTTCGGAAGTCGGTGGCAAAAAACTAAAATACAAATCCAAAGACACCGACTTCCGAAATTAAAGTTATTTTTCACTTTATAGTGTTTTTCGGAAGTCGGTTGTTTTTTTTTTGTAAAAAAGTTTTTATGTTTCGCCAATCGAGGCCGTAGACTTGTGATCTTTGGATCAGACGACAAAAGAAGATTGTATAAAACATCCTCATTTGTCGCCGTTCTACTTACCTTTCTAGAATGACTCTCTCTATATTTCCTAAAATATTTATTACGAGCTTCCGCTGCCTCTTCCGACAGTTTCCCTATAGGTATGACACCAAAGTTCTTTATTATATCACTCCCATGTACCAACAATTTATGTACACTGGAAGGCATATAATACCAGGGATACAAGGTAACATACAATTCTGCCGTATCTTTACAAAATTCGGAAAATTTAGAAAGGTCCACGCGCTCTCCAGATGCAACGGTTTGAAGAATCACGTGAAACCTTTCTATCAAATCTTCACGAATCCCAGTTATGCGGGCTGTTGTTGCTGCATCCCTGAAAAATCTTCTGGCAGTATTGCCATCATTGGTTGTGCCTACTCCTTGTTTGACTATGTCGATGAGTAAACCGCACTCCCTCTTAAATGCTTGCTGTATAGCACTCTTTCTAAGGGACAGTTTTTCTTTGTCGTCGAATCTGCAACTCCATTTTTTGAAGTCCAAACGATAAGCTGCAAACAAAAAGAAATGTCACTTAAAAATAATCTCACAGGAAACTACAAACATGAAAAAATATGAAGTAATAAAATTATATTTACCGATATGAAGTAAGCACTCCATACATCTTATCCAGGCATGTAAGGATGACATACCATACTGGTACATTTCCTCGTTTTTTTCTCCTTGAGAAAATGCCTCTAAATTGTTCATCTCTGGCGGTTTTGCCTTGCAAATATCACAGACAGCTGCAGATGTATCAGACAAATATGATGTTATTTTGCCATCTATCATCGTCAGGTACAATTCATGCTTAACTTCTACTTGGTGGATTCTTGTTGGCAGACGTCTTTCTATTTCTTCTGTTATGTTACTCTTTATAGTTGCCACTGTGGTCTGGGTTTCTTTGGTAAATTTAAACATTATCGGACGACAATAGAAAGTCGAAAGCTAGCGTGGTGGATTACGGCCCACTCCCTCTCACCGAGAGGAGGCCTGTGTCCCAGCAGTGGGAACATTATAGGCTAATCAATAGAAAGTCGATGATGGTCGGTCGTTTTCCCAAACAATTGTTCCATCAGATTGTTGAAGCCTTATAGGAACTAGACTGGCCATCAATATAGTAGAGTCATCAAACTCTGTCTCAGTCTTTTGTTTGTAATTGCTTTGACCTGAGGCTCCATCAAAGCCCCATTTGCTTATAAGCAGTAACTCTGTTGCAGAGTCCAAATCCAAAGCAATTACATCTAAAAGCCTAGAAACCGTCAAGTTGAGTAATGCTTGCAGTTTAATAGCAGCTCCTTCTTCAGTTATGGTTATGTCTTCTTTCCCTGGATAACATTTTGACTTTGCTTGCTTAATTTTATAATAAGAAGGGTATAAAATCAGACCCATTTTCACTGGCTGCTTCTCTTAGGTTTATATATTGCCACTTACTTAATTTAAGTGAAACTAATAAAGCCAGTGCCTTATCGGGTGAATATGTACTACTGTTTGCTTTATTTGCACTTAAACACTGCTTAACTTTTTCTAGATCTTCGGGGTGATTTAGCAAATGGTTCATTATTTTTCGTACATCCTCATTTCGAGTGTTTCTTAAACTAGCAATTATAGTAACTTTCAGTTCATCCGGAGATAACGAAAGCGATTGGTTTATTTGATCAACGCGTCTTCGTTTTTGCCTGGAGCCCATTTCATCGAAAGGTTTTCGAGGTGTAAATGTAGATGTTGAAGCTTCTATAGCAGATGGTGGTAGATTTTCAACATCTTCAATATCACTAATCTCGAGCCTTTCCTGTTCAGTGTTCACAGTTTCAGATATTACTCCTTCGGGCCAGTTTATCGCACTTTCTAACCAATCACCATTTCTTCTTAAAAACGGTGCTAACGTGCGACTACTTCGTTCCCATCTTGCACTTAAATTTGAACAAAAGCGCGTACAGAATTTTTGGAGCTTAGCACTGTTCTCTTGCGTCAAGTTTATTTCATTTTGTAGGTATTGGAAGAGTTTTTTACTATCTGACAGCGACTTAAGCTGCTTTCTTAAAATCATAAATAAATCTAAATTGTTAACTAAATTTTCCATTATAACGAAAAGGGACGATACAATAGATGTTAATAGTAGTAAGAATAAACGAACACTAGTAAATATATAATAAATATGATCTTTTTATACTTCCAGTGACAATCAGTTTACAAATTTTTCTACTACCCTCATTAACATTAAAGTAATGACTAAAACTGAAAAACATTGTTTTTTATAAATTAAAAAGTCAAGTTAATTACAGTCATTAAACACAAATAGAAATTTATAGATAAATGATATCCACATTTTTAAGTACCTAATACCTAATTAGTAAATTTAAGCTAATAACGAACCTTAATACATTGTCGTTAGTTGTTAAGTAATTATGTGAATTATTAAGTGCTTTAACTTACTATTCCACACCAATTTTTACTTAAAAGAACTTGAGAAAATAAAAATTATTCAATGTATTTTTTCATTTTTTTCGATTCATTTATTTGGCAGTGTTGCAACTTTATGCAAATGTTCATAGCATCAAATGATAGTAGACTGGGCAAGCTTTAAGAAAAATATAGTTTCAAAGCGGGATCACTCGCCACTTGGCAGGAATTTAATTTAATTTGATCCGCTCCATACAAAAAAATAACAAAATGCATTTTTCCACCTAAAGGAGTAAGTTTAGGAAAAAAAGCATCAGAACAATTATTATTAAGGTTAGTGAGCTCTATCGATCCGCATAAAGAAAAAAGTAAAAAAACAAAGTTGATCCCTAAGTCACTAAAATCATCGTTTCGACCCACTGTGCGCCACTAATATTTTTCTATTTTTTTCGATAATGAATACAGTGCGTAAGTGTGTCAAAGCGCTACTCGTACCACAGATGTTGTATTAGTCTTAAAATCGCCTAAAATAAGACTCTAAAAATGGTTTTAGCGGTCTTACGGTATCCAATGGAATGTAGCATACTGTGTGTGTAAAATTAACTAATATAAAATGAAGTAATAAGTTAGTATAAAAAAAAGCACTACAAATAGACTGTATGTGCCATGATCATGTGTTTTTATTTCTACAACGAGGTCACATTAACTCGACGCTTAGCGTTGATGACGTCATTTTGGTTTTTTGGTAATATAGGTACCTAAATATACCTAATAAAAAAGTATAATTTAAACAACAACAGAAAACAAATCAAATTATCGATGCACGTATCGGTAACAAAGACAAAGACAAAAGCCTAACACTTGCTAGGCGAGCTAAGGAGTGGGCCTCGCATTCCAGAGATGCGTCGAGTTAATGTGACCGCGTGCGTTGTAACCGAAGCAAGGAAGTCTTTTCTATGTTTGTATAAAAACCACTGACGTATAAATAAAACCACTGACGTACGTCAGTGATAAAAACTGCCAATTGCTCACTTCAGATATCGCTGCTATTCACCAAGAATTTGACAGTTAGCTGTCACTATCCATACTTTTTTTTAGCGTAGATAGACTTTCTATGTACGTTTTTTAGTAAACAAGCGACTTGTTTTACGCTTTATATAACACTAGCTGCGCCCCGCGGTTTCACTCGAGTAAATGTCGATTCCGTGGGAATATCGGGATAAAATTAGCCTTTAGGGTGTAAGCTACCTCCATACAAAATTTTATCAAAATTGGTCCAGCGGTTTGAGCGTGAAGAAGTAACAAACATATAAACACACACATACACATATACACACATTCACAAACTTTCGCCTTTATATTATGGGTGGTATTTAATACTTTAACTGTAAGTCCCCTTTTTTCAATCAAAATATTCGAAATTACCACTAAAAATACTGAATAGCACACTAAATTTGCTCATCAAATAAATCAATTATACTATACTGTTAGATCTTTAAAGCTTAACTGTTTTACTGAATGACTATTCTGTTAACTAAAAGTAAATCAAAGTGGCCGAGAAAAAAAATACCAGTTTTTTTTTTATCTACAAAAATATTTGGTTAGGCGTAGTCGACGGATTTCTGTCTACAGGGTTTAAAGGAACCTAACACGAAGGGGATGACGGGGGCTCGAGTGAGCGAGCAAAGCGAGCGAACGAGCCCCCGTCATTCTTTCGAAGCTAACCTGTCCGAGTCGGGGTGCCCCAAGTTCTGAGCTTGCTTCGCTCGCTCTTGCATCCTAAGTTGTCATTACAAATGTGTTACTTTTGTATATTATGTTGGTTTAGTGTGCAGTGTAGTTAATTTGTAGTACAGTCATTAATTTATTTGACATGCTGGTTATTAGTGGAGAAATTTCGTTTGCTTAAATTTCTAAATAGAGGTGCAGTTAAAAATTCCCTTTATATTATTAGTGTGATTCCCCGTTGCGCAGCTGTTGACTGCAAAAATACTCATGTATTTGCTCAATTAAATAAGTGGGAGAAAGCTCTCCGAAAAATAATTGGGAACCTTCAAGACTATGTGCTTTCTTTTTTAAATCTGGAGACTTTTATGGCAGAAATTCGTATACCTACAGGAACTTGTGGTGTGATATTACGTAATTATTACAGGTCCACCAGAATCTCATGGCAAAAAAAAATGTGATTTTTATAGGGATTGACATTGTCTTACGTATGAAAATCACAATGTTTTTTTTTGCCATGAGATTCTGGTAGACCTATAGTACATGTGTGTGTGATTGTGTTTAATTTATCATATTAGATCAGTGCTAAAATTAACATCTTTGAAATTATTTGTCAAGAAGATCATCGTCGAGTTAATTTTTAACTCCGATCAGGTTATTCCTGTACGTCCACTAAAGCTGCTTTTTTACCAGTGGTAGACGTCCCATTTTCCATAGCTCTTCTTATAATAGTGCTAGACTCCAAGTCTCATACTCTATTTATCTAGTTTTCGTTTAATTTGTGATCGACACAAAAATAAACTTAGCAACAAAGGCAGTTTGTAGACGTTGGACAGTGCTGCCACATATGCCGATCTCTCAGTTTTAAGAAAACCAATGATGGGGATCATTGGTTTTCTCTCTTCCTTCAAAATTTCACAAATGTTTACCTATTTTTTATGTCATTCAGGCGTCGGCGACGATTTTTGTAATAGTACGTATTTTAATGCTGATCTGTCAATATCTCGCCAAAATTCACATATAAAGTTCGTTTTTTAATCTCAGATACAAATCTGACATTAAAGATTTTTTAGTTCGCGTGTTTAACGGTGTCTCTAATATAGTTCAGTTTTGATGTTACTTGTTTATAATATACATTTACGCAATGGGTCGCTGCTATGTGGTGTGGTTGTGGTACTTGTGAACGGTTAGTGTCGCTGCGATCTGCCATTGTGGTTGGGCAGCACTGCCAGTGCCAGTCTGCGGTCTGACGTCGCCTTCGAAATTGTAGTGTCATTTACGCAGACTTCAGGATATACTTTATCATTAATGAAAAAATAAAATCTGAACTATTGGGGCCACTGACCTCTATTGTATTATAGAGGTCAGTGATTGGGGTTTAATTTCATCAGAACAGGAATTATTATCATCATGAATAATATATAATAATTAAATATGTTATTTATTTAACGTACCGGTAACTAAAGGTCAAAGCACACGTATCAAATCGGAAAGGGATCGACACCGTATTGCTTTTCGCCTAGCCGTCAAACAGGCGTCAACCTAACGTAAGCACGTAGCCAAAGCGGATCAGAAGCTCCGATACGTCGACGGCTACGCGACGCCGCGCTTAAGGCTCGCCGACCACTGGTTGATGGTGCAGTAGGCAGGCCGGAGGGGTGAGAGGGGCAAGGGTGGACGAAAGACGTAAGCTCGGGTATGGAGAGACGTAAGCGCGGGGACGACGAGCCGTAACGCACTGCACCGCGTTTCGTGAGCTTGTCCCGAGGAGAGGCGATTACGTTACGATTCCGATTAGTGTGCGTTTCAATAGGGAGTTTCATACAAAGAATACTGAACGACTCGAGTTGATACGGTGCCGATTCCTTTCCAGTTTGATACGTGTGCTATGACCTTTGTCCGTATCTCAGATTGCCAGAAAATATGAAATGGTTAAAAACGGACTGTAATGTTTAATCCAATAATTTTATTTTATAGTAAAGGAAATAATTAAACTGAAATCGAGCTCACCGTTATCCAGCGACTTTGATTAGGGTTTCTTATTTTGATCAGCCAGCCTTGTTTGAGGATTTTTCTCATTTTTATGAATGGATCAGTTTTTTAGAAATCACATAAAAGTCAGTTTTCATCTAAAGAATAGTAATATTTTTAGCATTGTTCACTGGGCCACTTAGTTTTTAAATTGCTTACCGTGGCTGCAAATGAATGTTGCCTATGAACTGTTTTCACCGGTTTTTCCCACTACAAAATACTCTGTGCGTACCGTGGCTGCAAATGAATGTTGCCTTTTTCACCGGTTTTTCCCACTACAAAATACTCTGTGCCCACTACAATGCGCACTGCCACCTGACATTTCCGATCATCAGTGTTGCAAGTTAAGCAAGTGCCAATAATCCTCAGATATTTTATAGTTTTATAATCGACTAAGTTCTTTCGTACGTCTCTATACTTATGAGTTGGGTGAAATTGACCATTGACCAATTGACAAAAACAATGGGTATGAAAGAAAACTTTTGCCCCGAGTGCCACTAATATTTTTGATATTAAGATAAATGTCAAATAACACACAAAACTTATTTACAAAAAACATTTGGCATCTGACAAAAAAATCGGCTTTGTGTTGTGATAAATTCAATTTTAAATGGAAATCAATCATTGTGTTGGTCTTACTTTGACTTACGATTAAAAACTTATGGCAAGGAGCAACTAAAATAATCAGTTTTACAGCTTCCAAAAAATTTAGTAAGTTTTTTAATTTCGTGGTAACTTATTCTTAGGAGGTATAATATCCATTTTGGTTTCATTAGTTTCATGCTGCTAAGATATCCCAGACTTTATATTACGATAAAAATAAATTTTAATGAATCGATTTTGGGTTAAGTTTTAACAAGTTCCACCTACATCTGAGTATAGGCCTCGTAAACCTCCTGACCAAAGTTGCAATTAAATTGCAAGCAGAGTGCATTTGAAGGGTTAATTGCAAAAAAGAATTTAGTTTGTTCCATTATATTATAACTCTTCCTGAAATCGACTATTAGTCGCTACTACTACGTTAATTTTTATTGACTTGGCAATACTGCTTTTTGTTTCTTTATGTTATCATGGAAATAGTAAGTACTAGTCTTTTCAGTATTACATGCTCTGTGATTTTTTTTTCTTTGCCCTACTTGGGCAGGCTAAGGACTTGGACCATACCTTGCTATGTGAGTTTTTACCTCTGACAGCTGCAGCAACCCTTTTTTTTTAACGTGGAGAAATGCTCACGCATTCTACACTACCATGGGGAGAAAGTGGAGGTATGTGACTCCAACCCACTAAAACTCCACGGTGTCCTCCTCTGCTGCTTATGGTGGGAACACCATTTTATAATATGTGGAAAATGTAGTGGGTTATACATTTACTCACTCTTAGCTCATGTTTTATGTAATATTGTAATGTGTAACCGTTTATTTTCCCAAATAAATAAAATAAAATAAAAATAACAAGGGCACGCGTTAGCACTCATCCGTGAACCCACCGCGCCTGTCCGTCACCGGACCCTCCTATGTCCCGGAGTACTACCCATCACCGGCGCACCAGAACAAATAGCGCGCCGTGACCACCCCAGGGCCCAAACCAGCAAATGGGCGCCAATCGACCCGTGTCTGGGCACCCTTGGTTCCCCTGCGACGGGTCAGGCCAGCCCCGCCGCCTGCCAATTTTCGGCCGCAACGATAGGGAGAGCGGCCAACATCATACCAACACTCCTCCCCTGCGCTGCGACCCCACCGCATCCGCCATCAGACGGTGGCGACCCCGTCAAGGCCGCGGAAGGTAGGGAGAGCGGCGCTCCGCAATACCGGGACTCCTTTCCCGCCGCGGCCTTCAACCCTGAGCCGCGATGCCTCCCATATGACATCGCGGCCCGCCTCAGTTGCGATGTCACCCAAGCGGCACCGCCGCCTGCTTGTTGGTCGTCGGCTTGGCAAAAGCCCTGACGAGCGGCCCCTCCTCGGGTTCCTTTTCGCTTCACCGTGGGTGACCAAGCCACGGATACTGAGCCCCCAGCCTCCACAATGGGGGAACCCACCGGGGGTGGAGCTGCAGCAACCCTACATCAACCTTTTTTTTACCCCTTGTGTCTACCAGTGTTGCCTATCGTTAGTCTGTTGATCTTTTGATAGTTGACCTTGAAAACTAGTAATAATATTTATCGATATTTTTACCCCATCGATATTTATTTCGTTAAATATAGATGGGGTAAAAATATCGATAATTCTATCGATAGTATCGCTAGTAATTGTTGTAAAACACACTTATAAAGCGATAGTATCAATAGTATCACAACTCAACACTATCGATGGTATTGCTCTTCTTATAAGTATTATTACTCATGTCTGACGATTGATACTATCGACAGTATCGATAGTATTGTAAAATTCCAAAAGTACCTACTATCGATAATGTTACTAGTTTTCGAGGTCACGATAGTATTACAATCAAAGTAAATAATAATTTAATGTACTTTTACTTATTTACTTATTACTTAGTTATTTATTCAGTTTAGTTACTTGAAATATCAGTTTAAGCATCGTTTTTTTTTTGTTTAAACTTCACAGACGTGGTGCGTAACACTACAAAATAAAATAAACTTATTTTCTCGACGCGCATACTTATCAAGAAAGAAAGAAAATACGTTTATTTTTTACTTCTTCTTTTTTCCTTTTTTATACATTTTTTTTCCTTCCAGTAACTACACTACCAGCGGCCGTTGACCCCAAATAAAAAATCATCAAATCTTTTTAGGGTTCCGTAGTCAACTAGGAACCCTTATAGTTTCGCCATGTCTGTCTGTCCGTCCATCTGTCTGTCTGTCCGTCCTCGCTTAATCTCTGTGACCGTTAGCACTAGAAAGCTGAAATTTTGTAGGAGTACGTATATCAGTTACGCCAACAAAGTGGTAAAATAAAATTTTGGAAAATATTTTTTTTTAGGGTAGCTCCCCTACATGTGAAGTGGGGATGAATATTTTTTTCATCATCTACCCCATCGTGTGGGGTATCGTTAAATAGGTCTTCTAAAATGGCTTGGGGGTTGCTAAAATTATTTTTCGATTTAATGTTCCATTTACGAAATATTAAAGTTTAAAGTGCAAATTTTTGTTCCAGTAGGGCGTCCCCCCCCTCTAAAAGCTAAACTACTAGCTTGAAAAATCTGGAAAAATTCTCGATGAAAGTGCATTTCATGAACTTTAAAGGAAAAGTATAGCGGTTAAGATAACTTTATTAGTTTAGCAGTAATAGTCGTTGAACTTGGGTGTTGGATAATTTTGTACCAAATACAAAATCCTTAGCATTAATCCTTTAAAGTGACTAAGATGAAGTAGTTGCTTGTTTATAATGGGTAAAGACTTGCATTGAAAACCAAAATATGTTTTTTTTTTACCTATTCAGAATAAAGAACAACAGAATCGTACTACATTGTGATAACGGGCTACTACGGAACCCTACACTGTGCGTGGCCCGACACGCACTTGGCGTGCTTTTTTATTTTTATTATTGCCTTATGATATACATAGAGACCCATAACGTCGGCGGAGTTTCGCTAACTAGTTTAATTTGACCCTGTTTAATGGAGTCGGGTAATTCTGTCCAGAGTCCAGACTGTTCTTTGTTCAGAGTCAGCACCAGGGATTCTTAATTGAATGACGCGATTGGTAAAGGCGCTACCAATGATACGACATAATGACATATTATCCTAGCCGGGATTCTCGGCTCGTGCAGCTTTTGTTTGAGAACGGAGGAGGACCGAATCATAATCAGCCGTTACATTAAGAAAAACAGCCACTTTCCTAAAGCCGAACTGAGTCGAAGCAGTCTCCATCAACAACTCTAATCGATTTTTTATTAAATGTTCTATATGTTTTATAACAATTGGTAAATAAGTAGGTACCTACAGTTTTTAACTCTGTAAATGTCATGTTCATAGGATCGTTAGTGTCGTCTACATCATCGATGCCAACGGAACTGTCCTCTTCTTTACACCTGGAACAAGCTGGAGCTATTTTTGAGAAAAACTGGTAAACTGGTAACCGTGAGGTTATTCGAAGAGCCAAATGTTAACCTGCTCCTAAAACGCTTTACGTTCCACCACACCACCGAAATCGGGTACATGAATTACTCAGTGAACTGCAATATTTTGACCAAACTTCTCGTTGTTTTTTTTAAAATAGATACTTTTCTGGACTTAGGTAATAGTAATATCCACATAAAGGCGATGAGTTTATCCAGGTACATAATGCAGTTATCAGTTTCTTCAGTCTCATTCCTGGCCCATGTCAGTGAATTCCCTATTCCACCATGGAGGAGAAGGAATTTTACCAGATTGGGGTTTTTTGGAAGGTAAGCAATCGTATGCTGTAGAACAGACGGGGGATAAGAAAAGGACAGAAACATTCCTGGACATTATCCCTGTCAACTTTTGGAAGAGAAGATACACTTAAATCTATTTTTTTAAAATATAAATCCCTATCTGCTGAGGTAGTTGGTGTTTTAAAAGGGGGGAGGAAACTTTAGTGGGAACGGGAATCCAATCATGACTGGGTAGTAGTCACTTACATAGGTCATGTCCAAGCGACACCAGATGAGGAGACTAGATTCGTTGGATGAACTGAACGCCAAGTCAACTATTACTCTGCCCTGTGACAGTGAGAGACCTGTGTGTGGCACTGCCGTCGTTGATGACCCAAAGATCAAGATCATCAAATCGAGCCTTTACCGCCGTTTTAGCGCAACCGAAAAAAAACAAATTTTACAGGAGAAGGTTTTTTTTAAATATTTTTAAAAAGAAATGTGCTAGTAAATTGAAATTTTACATATATTAATGATTTTCAGACATTTACATATAATTATATATGTAAAATTTCAATTTACTAGCACATTTCTTTTTAAAAATATTAAAAAAAAACCTTCTCCTGTAAAATTTGTTGTTTGTCGGTTGCGCTAAAACGGCGGTAAAGGCTCGAAATATCTCCAGCAAGCCTTTTCCGAAATTATCGCAGGTTATTGATCCCCAACGATAATGGTGACAATTAAAAAAAGACTTTCCTACAAAAAAAAACCGACTTCTTCCAAAAAAACACTAGAAAGTGAAAAATTACTTTAATTTCGGAAGTCGATGTCTTTGGATCTGTATTTTAGGTTTTTGCCACCGACTTCCACAATTAAGTTATTTTTCTTTGTGGGTAGTGGATTTTTTTGGAAGTTTGTTTTTTTTATTAAAAACTTTTTTATTTTTCTCTTTATAATGGGTCAGTTTGTAATTTATCTAAGTTACGATAGCCTAATGTCAACTGATCATCACCTTTTTACAAAATATTGCTTTTCCCGATGTAGGGACGTTAATTGTTTTGAGGAGTTACTAATAACTATTTTCTAATTACCGAAGGATATCCGAGTTGTGGGTGCGCAGTATAAGAAGAAGAAAATGTATAGTACAAAATCAAAAAAATCAAAATTAAAATGTTTTATTTCACATAAACCTACATGTAGTAGCTAGGCTTGTCTGTGTGGTGTCGGACTTAAAGAATAGTACCACCCCATACTTCCCGTGGGTGTCATAAAAGGCGATTATGGGTCGTACCGGAGAATGGGCAGCAGCGTTCTCTATGCATTCCACCACCATACTATACTGCGATCGCCAACCCGCCTGCCATGCGTGGCGATTATGGCAAACCCCCCCTTTTGGGGGAGGCCTATGTCCAGCAGTGGACGTCTTTCGGCTGAAATGATGATGATGATGAAACCTACATGGGCACTTATGAAACGTCAGAAGCTAGGTACACGGTTGCAATTGGTCGTTACCTATGGAGAAGAACCGGCAAAAAAACTCCACGGTTAGTCTTTTTAAAAATAATTGGCTTTTACAATGTTTACAAATTACAGTAGGTATGGGAGGACAGCGTAGGCTTGTCAACAAGTACCAAGTACTTGATAAAATAAAAATATCCTCAGCCAGCACAACAACAATATTTATGTGATCCGTTGTAGCACAGTGCCTGAAGTCTGATCATCCAATGGAAACATGGACAATATAACGCGGATTATCTGTGGCTGGCTGTAGGTATATGTAAATCTGCCGATTATGTTTTCGGTGGAACATTTGGTGTAGCAGGGACACAGCGCCACTTTTCCGACTTGTATTCTCTGTAACCTTAATGGGGTCTTGCGTATGTATTTGGGTGTCTGGGGAAAGGTCGGTCAAGACAGGGCAAAGATCAAAATGCTCATCAGGATCAGGGGGCTTTCTGGAGTTAATTTTGACGATGAATAATAATATAATAATAATAATAATAATTTTTATTAGATACAAAAAATAAGTTACAGACGAGAAAATACATAAAATGTAGTTGTAATTAGTACAATTAGATTACAACTAGTAGGCATAAGAGTAAAAACAGACACTACATAAATGTGCTGTAACCACAAGGTCTGTACATCAATTGGGTGAGCCCTGCCTCTTAAACTAGGGTGACCTGTATCTTAAGAGACAGTGATCAGCTTTAAGGAATCTTATAAAATACACAAAACTTGTGAAGTGTATCAGTTTGCCATGTTTGTGTTTATTTAATATCTTACTTTGTATATATGTATCTTACTTATATTAGTACCTATGTATTTTTTCTTAAACATGTATTTTAGGTAGACAGGAGAAGAAGGGAATGCAACTCAAAAGTGTAGGAGAGTGTGTGTGAATGTATGTGACAGTGTGTAACTGCACACCCATGTGTATATGGAGAGTATGGATGAGTGTAATTATGAGTGTGCAGCGAGGAATAGTTATTATTATTAAGCAATGTATGTAAGTAGAGACTCAGTTTGTAAATAGTCTTGTTGAAGTAGCCATTCAGTCACCTTAGACTTAACTTGATATCTGTTGAGGTCACGTATGTTGAGGGCTTTGTGAGTTTTTTTTGTAAATATAGGCGCTGAGTGTGTTGTACTGGTGTCTGGCGAACGATGTTTTATGCTGTGTGCCTGGGGGAATGTTGGTACGTTTATTGGGATCAGAGAGGGGGACGCAAGCGTGTCTTTTTAGTACCGATCGGAGCACATATAGCTGACGGACAGTAAGGACCTTACATTCCGAGTACAATTGTGTTGTAGGATAGCGGTAAGGCTTACGCAGCATTACCTTTAATATAGCTCTCTGTGCTCTTTCAACTCTGACAAAACCGGTTTTAGTTGCGCCACCCCATACCGTGATACAATACCCCATTACAGATTGACACAAAGCATAGAAGACCATTTTAAGAGTGTCAGGGTCAGCCGACTCTCTAAGAGATTTAAAAATGGGAATCATTCTGATAGTCCTGGTGGTCAAGGCACTAAGCTGCTTATCCCACCGTAACCCTGCATCTATCTGCACACCAAGATATTTTACTTTCTCAGTTCTTGTAAGAATTCGACATCGACACGGAGATGATAGCCGTGAGCAGGTGTGAGCTATTATCGAGAATGTATGGGCTGGTGCAGTGTTCTGGCGAATAGAGAAAGGCATAAAGAACGTCTTGTCATAGTTGAGCGTTAGCAAGTTTTGGTTGAGCCATTTAATTACTTCAGTAAGTGCTGATTCTGCGCTATTTTTAACACTGTCCCACGTTGGCCCATCAACTATAATAACGCTGTCATCAGCATATGCAAAGATTTTGGCATTAGGTAGAGTCATTCTGCATAATTCATTTACGTAGATTTGGAATAAAATGGGACCCATGATGCTTCCCTGTGGCACTCCGTGAGAGATGAGTTCCTCATCACTAATGAGGTTACCTATTTTAGTCATTTGAGTCCGATTGGTCAGGTAATCCTTAAAGATTTGAAGAGCGATGCCTCTTATACCAATCTGCTCCAATTTTGCGAAAAGTAAGGGAACAGACACTGTGTCGAATGCCTTAGAAAGGTCTAGGAATATTCCAAGACATTTATTTTTATTGTCCAGGTTCCCAGCAACCAACTGCGTCAAGTCAAGGACTGCATCTTCGGTTGAGACTCCAGCACGAAAGCCATATTGGTTTTTGGCTATGATCTGGTACTTGTCCAAGAAGTTATTCAGACGGCGACCAAGAATCCTTTCAAGTATCTTGGACAGAGCAGTCAGAACCGAGATGGGTCTATAGTTGTTGACACAGCCTCTGTTCCCCGCCTTATGTATTGGATGTATAATAGCTCTTTTGAGTGCATCAGGAAAGACACCCTTTTGTAAACAGCCATTAAAGATATGCGTCAAAGGCTGTGTTAATGTCTGACGGCACATTTTCAATAATAAGGGCGATACACCATCCCAACCCAAGGCACAGTCATTGCGTAATTGTAGGATTAAGGATTCCACTTCAGTCTCATCAACCTCCACTAGCGCCATGGAATTGGCAGGGGAGAGGGGGTTCTCGCTGATTTTCGGAAAGTCACTGCTAGGCTGGTTAGAGGAGATGTGGGACCGAAGTGTGATGTTGTCGGCCATCCTTTTCCCTACATTAGTGAAGAATTTGCATACTTCATTTATGGAGGATTTAGGATTGTCGGATATTTTTAAAAGCTCAACAGGGCTATATTTATTTTTACCTGTATTAGTAATTTCTTTTATTGTTTTCCAGAGGGCTTTTGGATTATTTTTGGCTTTATCAAGTTCACTTTTTTCGTAGGCAATCTTTAGCTTTCGTAGTAGGGCATTACAAAAATTACGATAGCGCGTGTACGTAGTCTTGAGTATAATATTATTAGGGTCTTTGTTAGATCTCGCGTGCAACTTGTCTCGATTTAAAATACACTTCAGAAGACCAGGGGTAATCCATGGTTTAATAGTTCTTTTTTTCCTCGGGATTATTGTTTGCTTCGTATGTTTTGCGATAACAGACGTTAAGATTGTTATGAAAGTGTTCATAGAGGTGTTAGGGTCGTCTATATCATAAACGACTGCAAAATCCAAGTTTTCCAACTCTAGCCTAATTGCAGCGTAATTCAAGGAAGTAGAAATGTGCCCAGTTTCACGTTTGGGATTGGTGTTAGCAATACTAAGCAGGAGGGGTTTATGATCCGTGATATGAGAATCCAGAACTAATGTGGTGATGGGTAAGTTAGTTTTCACGAAAGCATGATCAATACAATTTTCAAGCCTAGTAGGAAACAGATGAGTTGGCAGGAGCCCGTGAGAAGTGTTAAGTATCAGATAGTCGACGCTTCGGTCATTACTACTATTCTGTTTTATATCTATATTTAAGTCGCCAATGAGGGCGATGTTCTGCCACGAGGAAAGTTTGCTGTAAACAGTATTTAGACTTTCTAAAAACTTATCAAAACTATCCTTAGAGTTATATGATGGGGAGCGATAGACAACAACAATAGCCATTTTTTTGTCTATTTGACAAACCAGACAGTTGCCACCCAAAAAGCTAGGTTCCCAGACAGAGACCTGCAGGCCCTGCTTTGTGTATATGACTATTCCATCGTTCTGGTTGGAATTTGTTTCCGTGAAATGAGATTGAAAACCCTGCAATACAGGTAAATTAGAAACCTTACTGAGCCAGCATTCGGTCAGGATTATGACGTCAAATGAGATTTTTGTTAAGTGCAACAGAACTTGCAGTTGATCAATATTTTTGTTTATACTACGTATGTTTAAATGTATGAAATTTAAGTTGCTGTCGTTATTGTTTACAAACTTTAGGCAGTCCTCTGGACTACAGGTGAAAGAGTTACCTACGTTTAGCGAGTCTAGTTCGCTGTTAATATTATTTATGATAGCCATTTGAACAGAACAGAAATTACAAATCGTAACATAGTTGTGTGAATCTTGAATGGGGCTATTATATGAATGGGCTCAAATTTGGAGAAACATTGCTTATATATAATTAATAGAAATATGGGGTGATTGTGTAGAAATGAGTTGCGTAAGGTATATTCGTACGAGGTGAATAAGAGTGAGTGTATGTAAATTATACAAGTTTGCCTATATCTAAAGACAGATTTAAAACAGTTATTAAGTAGTTCAGATAGTCACATAGTTACGTTTTTGACATCAAGGAGACATTTTTCCGTGTTAACTAAAATTTGCTTTGCACCTTCTATTTTTCTCAGGAAGATGTTGCCGTTCGATATCCAGCAAAACTTGAAATCGTTGTCTTTGGCAAACTGCCGTGCCAAGTAGAAGAGCTTTTTGGTGTTGGAGGGAAGTTGTTCCGCGATGTACACGGGCTGGCGTGCTCCTGGAATGCCGATGAGCGCAGTATTTACTTTATTATCCTTTCCCTTGTCTTTATTGTATGATCGGACGGCAGATAGCAGGGTCTCTTTTTTTTGGACGGTAGAAAATTCCGCTATAATCGGTCGTGGGGTGACGGGGGTGGTGGATGACTTCCCAGGAAGGCGATAGATATCCCGGATCTTAGATTCTGTTATTTGTAACCCCACGGCTTTTCCGAGATTGCAGACAGTTTTAACAAGACTGCCACTGGACTCCGAATCGGATTGTGATATGTTTCGAATCTCGATACCAGACGACCTTGACTTTTGTTGCAAGTCCTGAATTTTCCTTTCCAAATTTTCTATATGATATCTTTGTTCTTGACGGACTTTCTTAAGATCCTCGATTTCCTTTTTGAATTCTTCAAATTGAAGATTCATGAAAGTCATCGATTTCACAATCTCTTCGTTAGATTTGCGTATTTCTGTATTTGAGACTTGTATCTGGGTATTTTGAGATTTTATTTCACTAATTTCAGTCGTGAGTTTGGTCATCGCCGCCGTCTGATCCGCAATCAGTTTAGAGATCGTGGTATTCTGTTCTTCCTTCCACTCATAAAGCGTAACCCGTAGTTCTTGCGGGGATGGAAAATTTATTTATTTATTTATTTATTTATTTATTTAGGATAACCAACAATTGCTTACACCAACACATTAGCAGCTTATTATTTATAATAGGATACAATTGCGGGTGCAACAATTAATTATAGGTTAACACCGCTAGCACAAAAAACAGTGGCAAGACCATTAGTTATTAAATTACGACAGATTCTTGAATACAAGTGAATAAAATGTGAACATTAAATTAATAAATTAGATCTATAAACGACTAGGTAAACAAGATAAAATTAAATAATAATTGATAATTGATATGAAAATTAGATTATAAGTTAGACTAAAATAAAATAAAATAAATTACATTGACCATTTACAAAGATATTAAACAAAAACAATCAAAATACTAACTGTGGTAAGATAAAATATTATAAAATATCTAATTCTGTAACAAACACAAAACAAATCATTAAGGCATGCCTACTCATTAATATTAAAAAAAAATAAAACATTAGAACAAAAGTAAACAACCGGATTCAATAAACAAAAATTATTTCATCAAAAATGATACAATTAAAATTAAACTAACAATAGCAACGAGAATTGAGTATCAATTAAGGAAAGTTACTGTGTAATAAAAACAAAAAAAAAAAACAACAAATCGAAAAAAAAAACAAAACGTAAACAGCAATATCCCTACAAGTGTGTCGTACGATCGTTTAACAAAATTACTTTATGAACCACACTTACACTGGCGTGGTGTACATCCAACAAGTCACTACAGCTATTGAGGATCCTGCATAACCTAGGTATTGGAGAGTTTGCACCAAGTACAGACCTACGATATGGCGGGCACAGAGGCGTTATGCTTTTCCTAGGATATCTAGATGGCGCCCGAAATCTAATTAGGCTAAGCAAATCCGGACAGTCAATTTTGTTACGCAACAGTTTAAATAAAAATAAAACATCCGCGACATCTCTGCGTACTGATAAGGGTTGCATTCTGAAATGTTGCAGGCGGGAGTTGTATGAGGGTAATGACTTGTGTTTCCTTTCACAAAAAACTAGATGCCACATAAAGCGCTTTTGTACCCGCTCGATCCTCAGAATATGGGTGGCGAAGTGAGGCCTCCATACAACGCTACAATACTCCAAAATACTACGCGCGAGACTGTTGTATAACATTACTTTCGTGCCAGTCTTGCGAAAACCTTTAGTGTTGCGAATTATGAATCCTACCATTTTGGATGATCTCTTAATAATACTTTCGATGTGTGGTACAAAGCTTACTTTACTATCAAAGAGTACTCCTAAGTCCCTTATGACTTCTACTTGCTGGACCTTGTCATGGTTTATGAAGTACTCAGTTTTGATGTAGTTAATGTTCCGCGTATATCTTGTATGATAACATTTTTTCGAATTCAGTTGCATATTATTATTGCGACACCATTCGACAACTTGGTTAACATCGCGTTGCAGGAGCTCACTATCTTTTGATGATTCAATTTTACGTGCCAATTTTAAATCATCGGCGTACATAAAAGGCTCGGAAAATTGTAGACATAAGGGAAGGTCGTTTATAAATACAATAAAAAGTATTGGAGCCAAATGTGATCCCTGCGGAGCGCCAGAGGTGATAATTCGTGTTGTAGATTGATAACCGTTAACAACGACATAGAACTCGCGCCCAGAAAGATACGATTTGAACCACTTTAACAAAGGTCCAGCTATACCGTATGCCTCAAGCTTTTTTATTAGGATGGAATGAGGCATTTTGTCAAAAGCTTTACTGAAGTCGGTGTAAATAACATCTAGTTGTTTGCCTTCGTCAATAGTCTGAATTAGAGACTCAGTAAAAGCTACCAAGTTCGTAGCTGTAGATCTTGAAGCTACGAACCCGTGCTGACGGTTGCTAACGTACATTTTAAAATGTTGCTGGATGTGAGGGCAAATAAAAGATTCAAAGATCTTAGCAAATGTAGAAAGAATTGAAATGGGCCTGTAGTTACCAATGGAGTCCTTCTTATCCGACTTGTGTACTGGAACTACCTTAGCCTTTTTCCATTCTGACGGAAATGTTCCTGAGGCCAGAGACGCGTTGTAAATGATTAATAAAGGGGATACCAGAGCTAATGCACAATTACGAATAAATAGCGGGGGAATGCCATCGGGACCGGATCCTTTTCCGATGTTAACTGATTTCAGTTTCTTAAGTAGACAATCGCGTTCTATTTCTAGGGAAGTCAAGCCCTGACTATTGTTATAAATTTCTTGAAGAAAACTTGAATAGTAGTTATTATCTGTATCAGTGTCAGATATGTACACGCTCGAAAAGTGGTTAGCGAAGAGATCACAGATTTCAGAGCCATCAGAAGTTATGACCTGTCCGTCAGTCATAGTGAGCGGGTAGGCGCTAGACCCTCCGCGTTTGGCTTTAATATAACTCCACAAGCGTTTGGGGTCGGTCCTAATGTCATTTTCTAGTTTCCTTACATAATCGTTATACAATTGTATGGCAAAACTTTCACATCGCTTAGAAATCAATTTAAGCTCAATTTCATCCATAGGATTTTTATATTTTTTAAAACGTATTCTCAACTTATTTTTTTCTTTTAAACATTTAATTAAACGTTTATCAAACCATGGTGGATATCGGCCATTCCTTGGCTTACAGTTGGGTACGAATTTAGTAATAACGTCACGCAGATGTCTATAGAATATTGTAACCAATTCGTTTACATCGTGTGTATGTTGAAGAAGCTCGTTCCAGTTCAGTTCAAAAAGGTGTTTGTTAATTTCTGCATAATTTGCTTTATAAAAGTTGGGTCTACTGTTAGCGTTGTATGGCAAGTTATGACCCCGCGCCAGTGAAAAAGTTACCTCAAGAGGAGGATGCAGTATATCAATTCCGGTGAGAGAACAGACAGACTCGCTTACTGAACATGCTGGCATTGTGGACATTACTAAGTCCAGAATACGGCCTGAACAATTTTTCACACGATTATACTGCACCAACTGATTAACATTTATGAAATCCAGCAGGTTTTGGCAAGTTTTAGGAAGAGAATTGTTTAATGCTAATGAGTCCCAGTCAATTTTACCCAAGTTCAAGTCTCCCACAATACAGATAGGCATATCTATAGAATCTATCACTTTGTTGCAGTGTTCAATAAAATGATCAAGCGTTAGAAGAGTTACCGGTGGAGGCAAGTAGACAGCACAAAGAGCAAATTGACTAGAAGTATTTAAATTCATTGTGACCCAGAGGTCCTCACAGCTGCTATGCCAGCGGTCGATACGCACGGAATTGAAAGTTCTCTTAACAGCAATCAACACGCCGCCCCCATCTTTATTGCAGTGAAACCCGGTCGATTCCCTATCACGTCTGTAGACCTCATAACGATCATCAAAAAGCTCACTGCTCAGGATATTACTGTTTAACCAGGTTTCAGTCAATATCACAACATCGTAATTCATACTACATAAATTACAATAAAACATACTCGTTTTAGTTCTCAAGCCTCTACAATTTTGATAATAAATTAGAATTTCCTTGAATTTTATAAGTTGAAGTACAAAAGAACATGCATTGAATCAACCAATAATAACTTTATAACTAAAAAAAAAAAAAAAACCTTGCTAGACAATTTTACTCAGGGAATTCTTACTCTTGATTAGAATAGACTCATCACCCTCGGTTTTTCGCACAAATACTCTACCGCTCCTTACCCAGACATATTTGTAGCCGTTCTCCTTGGCTTTAGTCCTTGCAGCTGCATGAAGGGCTCTGTTCGTTGGGGACAGATGTTCAGTAACATAAACAGCAGTTTTCGGTCCACCGTAACCAAGGTGGGAACAGTTTAGCTTTTCCTGATGGTTGAGTTTGTTGTAATTTATGGTTGCTGCTAGTATCTGATCCCTCAATCTAGGAGAAGCTAGTTGCACAATTATGGAGCGAGGGCGATTACTCGACGGGTTAACCTTAGCGATACGTGTGCACTTTACTATGTCTCTTTCATTTATTTCACATTTTACGACGCGCGCTAATTGGGAAACAGTGCTGACCAAATTTTCATTTTTATGCTCCGGCACACATTGCACTTCGATATTATTGGAACGGGTCTGCTGCTCCAGGTTGTTAAGTCTTTCGCTAAGGTCATCGACAGTGGTCATTAGCTCTGCATTCTTGATTTCCAATTTCTTTATTGTTTCCCTTGACGATTGTTGTTCCTTCCTCATGTCTTCAAATGTATTGTTCATAAAGGAGACCGACTCAACAATTCCTTGCATTTCCTTCCTAACTGGGTCCAATTCTTGGTTAATAGTGCTGACAATAATGTTATTAAACACAGCCAACATCTCCTTAAATTCATCTTTAATAACTTGTTTAATAACACAGCGAAGCTCGTCTACGTCATTTAGCGAGGTGGGAGGAGAGGGAGAACCAATAGCTTGCCTTTTGGAACCTCTACCTGTGGGGATACTTCGTGCTGGAGTTGAGTCGTCCCTGCACGCTACTGGCGTGCAGCTCAGACATGTCGAACATTTCCAAGCGCTTACATCATTGGGCGGATCTTCAATGAGCATACAGCCGTAGTGGTAAAACTTTCCACAGGCAGAGCATTTTATAGATGTCCCATCTAAGACTGTATTATCAGAGCAGCAACCCCACTGCACTGCTTTCCCTGCCATAATTCGCAAAAAAGCAGAAAAGAAAAAAAAAAAAAAAAATGCAATTCGTGGGACTCGAACAGGCGACCACACCGAACAAATATGCCACTGAGTAAGCCGCTCCGCCAAAGCTTCACTAAATGTATCCTCGAAATATGTGAAACTATACGCTGTGCGATGAATCACACGCAGGACAAGCAGACGACGACGGGGACAGTGGCGGTTAGCGCGGGAGGTATCGAGCGCTCTGCGGGTTGCCCTAGGTCAGGGACAGAGTTCGTTATTCACTTTTCAAATTTTAGTTTTTTATCACCACAGTTTAATATTGATATAACTTTGTGATACGTAACGGAATCACTATAAAATTACACAGTTTGATAGGTCACTTCACTAGCTTCACGTGATCAGTATATTATTGTTGTTATATCCACTTTTTACCGCTTAACTTAATTAAAAACTGAGGAGCAAAATAACAACGTAATGTTTCACCAACGGCGAGTTAAGTTGCACGACAAAGCATCCCTTTGCGGCGAAGTGTCGTCCGCAGGACGGGGACGTTTATAATATCTACTCATATTTACATTTTCGCTCATAATGATTGCCGAGCTGATGTCTGGTTCCGATTGAGTTACGATTGGGATCGGGTTATTTGTCCGAGTTATGGGAGTTTTGGGCGGGGTGCGCGGGGTGGACATGCTTCTAATTCTTTACAGAATAATAATAGCCACAGTAATATTAAACACAACCAAAAATCACAAGTCTAGCGAGCGGCACGCTTTAGTTGTTTTGAGCGACGGCGTAGCCGATGCGAAGTTCGTAGCCGACCCGTAGCAGATGATCGTAGCAGCGTAGCAGTGACGTTAGCCGCACGTAGCGGATCGCTATTTAGAGCCCGCTGGCACTTGCTTCAATGGCGCGTAGGCAAAACGCTCGGCTCGCACCAACACCACCGGGCACGAGTTCGAATCCGACGAATTACAGATAAACTTCCAAAACCGATTTAGTGTTTGTACTTCCAAACTTATTTGTATCTCTGTCTAAGACCGCCCAGTGGGCGTCAACCACAGGTAAGGAATCGGTAAGTGAGACAAGGAATCAAAATTCACTTAAGCAACCAATCACTGAAGTTAGGGACAAATAGCACCGAGGACAACCGACACACGTCCACACCGTTAAGCTTCCGAAAGCCGAATGAAAATAATAATGAATACTTAATGGTTATATATAAGCGAGACAAAAACAAATAAAACTAATCTTACAGAATAAACCCAAACACTATAGGAATATAAGTCTCGATCAAGTTTCACACAAATTAAATTAGAATCACTAGAAATTAAAAAAAATCATAGCACTGACAAATGCGCGTGTTTAGTCTTCACCACTACCAACAGAGTCTGCATTAACCTTAAACATTGTTGGGATCACTATATTTTTAACAGAATTGTCACTGGCAGTCACCCAGCAGCAGCAGCAGCAACTTTATTTCACCTCTTATTTAGCCTCTCTGCTTGACCAATGTTTGTGAAGAATTTAGATTTATAAGTAGGTATTTCTTATAAAACCTCATACGTGCTATAATGTTCCTCTCTGTGAGAGGGATTGGAGAGGGAGTGGGCAGTATGCACAACGCGAGCCAAGTGAGTGTTGGTTTTGGGTTGTCGTAGGTACAGGTTGTCTGTTGTCAATGTTGGTGATGTCACATATCTTTGAATTTTCGGTTCTAGGCCGGTTTGACGATGTTTTACTTCATCGTTTTGCTAACAAAACGGTGATGGGAATAAGTGTCTTCAAATCAAATTCGTTCCCGAGGTGCTCTGTATCATCAATAGATGGGGCTAGATGTATCATTATCTCAACTGCTCTCTTAAAAAAAGGTGGATTGTATTTAAAAAAACCGGGCAAGAACGAGTCAGACTCGCGCACCGAGGGTTCCGTACCATTATATATATGTTTTTTAGAATATTGCAGTTTTATGTCAGCGCCACCTCTTGGCCGATAGTGGAACTAATGTAACTTTTGTTGATGATTTCTGAAAAAGTGTGCTATTTGGAGACTTCGTTATATTTTTCCTGTAATCTTTACATAAACTTCAATCACATAGAATTATTTCAGATTTTTCTCTTTGCAAACTTCGGAGATAAGGGGGGCTAGTATTTTTTTTTACATTTTTCATTATAATTCTAAAACTATGCGGCCTAAAAGAAAAAAAAATGTTTGAGAATGCAAATCATAGATAATGCGCTATGTTAGCTATATAGATCACGGGAATCAAACTTAGGTACTAACTATAAGACCCCACAGAGTACTTTTTGATAGACTGAAAGTAGGTACCTACTATAATGCCCCCAACATGAAATGTCATCGCTAATTTTTAATAAAAAAAAGCATGTGTCATTTTATTTTAAACATCAAATAGTGTCAAATCCTGAATCAAATCAATAAATAAACCAGAAATCAAGTTTGAAGTTGTAAATATTTCTAAATTCCAAATTCTACCAGTGCCTAAACATGGAAAAAGTACGTCACCCACTCACTCCTGAAAGTAACGTCGCCAAATTCGGTGATTACGATCCAGACAAGTAAATAAAAGCCAAGATTATTAATCATTTCCTAGATTAATAAAATTAAGATGTGGAAGTTGATGAAAGTATTGCACTGGCTATTAGAGCTTTGGAAAACTAGCCTTGAGTCTCACGGGAATTACTCTTAGGAGTTTTAGGCCTTTTCGCTCACTCTGGCTGCAGGGTAGATGGCGCCGATTTTGAGTTGTAGGTATACTACCTGGCAGCTGGAACTAGCATAGTATCTTATTGATACTGTTAACTAACTAACAGCATACCTTTAAATATTAATAGTATTTTAGACCGGACGTCAGAGTAGTGGTAATAACACTTTGACCTTGTCCCGGCCTAGCGTTGTAAGGAGTTTCAAAAGAAAGAACAGAAAAGGTTTCCAGCTTCAGCAGCAACAGTAAAAAAAAATGTTGTAGAGGGTTCAGAAGGCCGCCCAAATGTTACACGTTTCTAAACCCAATCCGCTTACCGAGTATTTTGTGCATTAGAATTTTGAAGAACATGAAAGTTCTGAGGAGAACTTTAATCACAAATAGATTAGGACCTTAAATATCCACGAGACATATAGACCTGTATCCTTAATATTTTTTATTCATGACTGACAAATATAATTTACAGTTATACTATTGCCGACGTGTCCCGCACGATCACTACAAATGAAGCTTTGAACCCTGGCTGCCCTCCCCATTTGACGCAGCACAGCATTGCCATGTATCTGGCACCACTCACTAGAGAACTCACTGAAGTACCAGCAAGGTTCATAACTTGTGTTTATAAATTATTTTACACCGTTTTAATTTATTTTAGACATATGCAGCTAGTTTTGTATTAAAACCCGTGATAGTGGCTCCTCCCAAGCAAACGGCGCGCGGTGGAGGTTTATAGAACAAGAACGTCCACATAATATAAAGCTGATTTTTCCATGGCAAGATAACTTTTATTCGAGGAATAAAATTGACGTTTGACAGTTTTTGTATGAAATAACTGTCAAAATTTTAAAATTATTCCTGGAATAAAGTTATTAGGTGAATTGAAAAATCAGCCCTAGTCTAAGACTGCCGCTTTCTTGACCAGAGACTACTCCTAAATAAAAGGTCAAATTAAAATAGCTACAGAAACTGCACAAACGTGATGGGTAACAATACCTACCTATAAGATAAAAAGATTTTTTTTAAATCTTTTATCGATATCGTCGATATACCCATAATCATGTCTGTAGAGTTTCGCCAGTTAATTTGATGCTGTAGATGCATGAGTGTTATGAGTAAAGAACCGTAGGTATGAACTTGAACTAACATTACGTAACTGCTCCTGCTGCTGCAGACGACGACGTGACAACGTATTTTCAACTGCAGAAGATGCGATAACAACTCCGCCCTGTCCTCAGTCGCAAGCATTTCCTACTATGAGTGTGCGGAATGTGTGGCTCTGAACTACTTATGCAGCATACTGTGTTTTGTACCCACTGCAGACCCACCGTACCCCTGGTGGTACGGTGGGTGTTTTAAAGTTAAACGATACCACTGTACGAAGTGAACGTAGTGCTGTCACGCATTCGAAAAATTGCGTACATAGAGACAGTCTCTGTGATCACATACCGTTATACCTGCAAAACACCATAATTAAAAGGTTAGGTGACATTTGGTGTTAGTACCTAGTTCTAACGTATTCTTCTTGAGCTTTTTTTAAATGTATACCATCTGTTACTGTTTAACACATCATCAGGTACCGTAAAATGCTCTAATTTGACCTACCTAGCCTTACTTTGCCTACACAGATTATTTAAATTTCATTAGTAAACTACCTATTCTAGCTAGAGGATCTTGTCAAAGACACGATTATTTACGTGTGGCAACACTTATTTTTAGTTCTTGCAAGAAAGATGTCAAATGTCAGTGAACGTCAAAAATTTTTAAATGGTGGTCGGTGAAGTTTTTGGCTGCACTTCAAAATTTCATTGTGTGAGTATTTTAAGGTATTTTTACAGGTTTTGCGGACCATATTAAATCAAAAATAGTCCTCTGTGTTTTTATCTATGTTTTGCACTTGTAAAGCGAGTTTTAGTGGTAAAATCAAGAAGAACAATCGTGTGTAGCTTTTTATGAAAAATCGACATAACTTTGCCTAGGGATAGGGTTGTCACTTTTAAGTTTAAAACCAAAATTTAAGACTGCTGATTTTTAATTTTTTTAAATTTATGTTGTTTTATTTCCTGTGGTGACAGCCCTGAAAGATTCCCCTTATAGGTACTTAATGCTTGCCTAACTTTGCCTACCTTCTAAAAAATAGGTAATGTATCATCATGTCCTCATAACGTAGGTATATTTTTCCTACCATAGTTAGTTCTAGGTTTTCATAATTCAATTTTGTCTCGTCGTCTTGCGTTATATGTGTAATTTTTCTTTTTAAAGTTGCGAATGTGTGTCTTGCATTATTATTTTATGTATTAGAATGCATGGCGTACGGCCAGGGGTACGTACGGTGGGTCTGCAGTGCTTATTGGGGTGACTGTATAGATATAGTTTTATTTTCACTGTTTTAATGTAGGCCAACAATAAACGAACTGCCTGATGCAGTCATTGAGCATATGGTGCAACGAGACAAGGCGTTCTGGGTAGATAAACCAGGCGTCAACGACTACACTATTCACGATTCCTATCATGTCTACGGGTTAAGCACAGAGGTTATAAAACCTGGTAAGTTATTAACTTTGTTGCTTTATTTATGTAACGTACGTGAAAGACCCAACGCCAAGCTGAGAGTCAAATGTTCTTCTCGTAATTGTCATACTTATATAATTTTTTATATTGCATCATCACACTTGAAGACCGACTGGAACTAGTTTTTTTTTTACGGTAGTAATTCCTGTCTTGCTATATTGACGTGTACAATGGGAGCACAGCGCGCGTACCATGGACACCGGTTTGTCGACGGAAGAGTAGACAAAGATGACGTTCCGTGTAGACACCGCATTATATTGTAGTCTTTGGTGTAGACAGTACGACGGCAGCAAAGTGGAAAGAGTCAACTGAACTTTTTACGTTCACTCTTTTACTTAATTCGACTCTTAAATTCTTTGTTTTGTCATAGGATTTTTTTTCTTTTTGATTCTTAATTTTTACTGATAATAAGTCACATTATAAGGAATAATAACAGCCGCACAGGTTGATCGATCAGATTAAGCTACGCTTGCCGCGGTCGGTCCGTGGATGGGTGACCATCTTTACATACCGAGACCCCTCCGTGCCTCGGAAAGCACGATAAGCCATTGGTCCCGGCTGTCATTCGTGGATCTTTGACCGTGGAATTTTGGGAATTTTGTTTTTTGTTTCGTGGGGTTTTGTAGATAACCGTAGGTATATACTTTGTGGCCGTCGAGTAGAAAGTTTTCTACTGTCTTTAGCGATTACAAAATCTCTTCACTACCTTAGACAACTGACAGTTGTCAGTGTGATTTTGACATTTGGGATAGAAAACTTTCTTCTGAAATAGTCTACTTAAAAAAGGATCTAGACAAAGATCGTTAGAAATGAAAGACATAATGACAGATTGCATGCTCTGTGACAGATTGTAGAAGGATTTCTACGGTGCGATGTCAAAAATGGAGAAACGAAATGTCACTTTGTAAAGAGCTTTGTTTCGTAGAAATAGAAAGCGTCATGCTACGCCTGCTGTGTTACAGTTTTCGGGTGTTTCAGTTTTCATACCGAATAAAAGCACTTTCTTGGCAATAATTTCTGCTCAATGTTTAATTCACACTGCGTACATTTCGGCTTATATTTAACTGCTAGCTTCCGCCCGCGGCTTCGCCCGCGAGGTATGTCTTTATAAACTATCCTATGTCCTTCCCCAGGATGCAATCTATCTCTCTGCCAAATTTTATCGAAATCCGTTCAGTGGTTTAGGCGTGAAAAGGTAACATACCTACATATAGACAGACAGAGTTACTTTCGAATTTACAATATTAGTATGGATTTTATGACTTTTTTAATTGACCTTGAACTTGTTAACAGTTCATCAGGATCCATTTCCTCGTTCGTATCAGTACGACCTGGACTGTGTCCGGTACAGACGAACTCATGCCTGTGACGGTCTGGTGCAAAAGGAAGGAGAACAGAAGGTGGGAAAGAGTTACCTTTTGAACAATAAAGCCAAAAGAGTACGGGTAAGGTAATGCGGGCTTTGCACAGGTGACTAGATGCCGCACGATTTTCGCCTCAAGGCGAAAATAGACTATCTAAATGACAATTCGGCTAGGCTGCAGGTCAGTGCAGGTGACTAAAATCGCAAGTTCCAAAGTTAAGTAGTAAAGGTTTCAACTTTTTCGCTTGCGGCGGGTGACTAAAATCGACCGTGAAAATGCCCAGTCCAGGCGCATAAAGGTCGACATTTTGATGCAAAATGAACTAGTCACCTGCGTCACATTTTTATCGACCTGTGTAAATGAGGTGGCGATTAGGACTTAGTATAGGTTTTATTTTTAAAGATTTTCCCGCTCTCGTAAGTTTAGTGTATGGCGTTTCGTTTTACTTCTTTTTTTTTTTGGGTCTATTACGTATTACCTACTCGCACCGGCGGGCGTGTGTGTATGACCAGTGTGAGTTTTTTCACTCACGCGTTCAATTGCGAGCGCGTTAGAATTTTATATGGGAAAAGTTATAGCGCCACCTGGTGGTCACTAGGAGAAACCTAATTTCCCATACAAAATTCTAACTCGCTCGCAAACGAACGTGAGACAAAAAACTCATACTAAGGCCACTGATGTATGAAAGTAAACGAGTATGGAGTATCTATGGATCGTAGCACTAGCAGGTGGCGTTCTATTAGTTTCTGCCTACCCTCATGGCTGTAAGGCGTGAGTTTTAAGCTAACAGACGCCTGTCTAATCATAAATCATTTTTATTGGTAAAAACAGAAACCTCTCAGCGCCCAATGTCGCGACTGTCATGACATGAGCACACCAGCTCTGACTCCCTTTCAACTGGCCTGGGCCAAAGATCCGGGACAAAAGAGGTGGAGGAATTATCCTGACCTGACTGCCACACTGACGCGTGAAGAAATACGAGCCTCCATGGATGAGTAAGTTCACTAATAATGATTACATATAACACAGGGTGGATTTTTAAGTCGGGGCGGTAAGGGTAAGTACCTTAACCGTTGCAGTAAGATACAGAAAACGTCTTGGGAGACTGTCCTTATTTCTTTGAGAAATTTTAATATCCATTCACAGATTTTGAAAACATTGTACAGTCATCGACGAATCGACGATCGCAGATTGGATGAACGTTTGAGCAACTTCGCAGTCTCCATATACAACGTTATTTTTAGTATATGCGAAACCTGATTAAAGTTTGTTCAGAATAAGTAACTTAATCGATTCCAATAATTTTTACCCCGTGTTATATGTTGTCCCAAAAATATTTAGAAAAGGTTAAAAGTTTGACACCGAGCGATACTAAGTAGGTCATCCAATCTCCGCGCCGAACGGTTAGGTACCTAGGTACTATTGTCAATGAGCGCAAGACGGCGCGGCGCGGGTGAGCATGTTTTTGTACGGACAAACAGGTAACTTAACAAGCTTAACTTTGTGATTTTTCATGATACAGTTTTATTTGTACATAGGTATATGTAAAACATAAAACTCAAACTCAAACCATTTATTTCAATTAAACCATTTACAGGCACTTTTGAATTGTCAAGAAGTCGGTCAGTCAGAAAATATGAAGCTAGTTGCCCATTCCAAAGCGTAGGTACCTATGGAGAAGAACGGGCAAGAAACTCCATGGACACTCTTTTAAATTGTATTTTTACAAAAATATTAGTTACATCATTAATGTTGAATTTACAATTATATGTGAGAACGATGTAAAAAAATACGTACGCGTTAAGAGCGTCCAGAGTACAGCAAATAGTAAGAAGACAACAATCCAAAAATAAAATAATTAAAAATAAGCCGAGGCAGCTGAGTGATGACCAGCCCCAACTGACGGCGCCCGTTCACGAACATGACGCATAGATCAGCACCATTCAGCTCAACCATTTTGAAGGGAGCTAAATGATCCAATACACACGCCACCGTCAGCGAGACATTTGTGTGAGCATGACATACTATCAGCCGCCATGGCACATTCAAGTCAATGAAAGACATATTACCCGGTAAATGGTAAAGAAGGTATACTTACATAGAACTCACATCTGTGCTATGCAGTTATACAATGCAAAGGAAATTGAGTTTATACAATGCAAAGATAATCTTACAATCTTCAGCAGCTCCAACAGTATTTTCAAGTGTTAATCAATTAGTTGTGGTTGTGGAGCAGGACCAGCATTGAGCCAGGCATTTTTATCAGCGATGTAATCCCCTAACTTATAATATGCCTGACTGCATAGTGTGCGTTTTATACAAGACTTGAATTTTGTCTCATTCAGTTGAAGAATGTGGGGAGGTATTTTATTATAACATTTTAAACAGTACCCCATAAAAGATGAGTCTACTTTAGCCAGTCTGAAACCTGGTTGAACTAATAGGTCCCTATTCCTAGTACTATAATTATGTCTTTCACCTCTTTTACCAAAAAGATGTAAGTTTTTTCTTACATACATGATGTTTTCGTAGATATATTGACAAGGCACCGTCATGATGTTAATTTCCTTAAACAGTTCCCTTAGAGAATCACGCCTGCAGAGGTTATATATGGCTCTGATGGCTCTTTTCTGCAGAATAAAAATAGAATCGATGTCTGCAGCCCGTCCCCAAAGCAAAATACCGTAAGACATGATACTATGACAGTAACTAAAATAGACCAGTCTCGCGGTATATATATCAGTAAATTGGCGGATTTTTCTGACAGCATAAGCTGCTGAACTTAGCCGTCCTGCAAGAGATGTTAAATGAGGACCCCATTGTAGCCTTGAGTCGAGCGTGATCCCCAGGAAAACCGTTTTCGACGAATTCTAGTTTCTCTTGATTCAATACTATCTCACAATCACTACTCTTTACATTTGGTAGAGAAAATCTTATGCACTTAGTTTTTTTCCCATTTAATACTAAATTATTAGCAGTGAACCAACTTTGGACCTGCAGTAAGGCGTTATTTACGTCGTCATAATTTGTAGCACGTCTATTTACCTTAAAAATTAGGGAAGTGTCATCAGCAAATAACACCATTTGTGGTTGATTTTTTATTAAATGGAGTAGATCGCCATATTAACATACACTAAAAAGAGGAAAGGACCCAATATCGAGCCTTGTGGCACACCCATTTTTACTGTTAAACCATGTGAATTGACACCATTTATTTGAACTTGCTGTTGTCTGACATTTAAATAAGAACTAACTAAACTGAGCGCAAGTTTTCCAAGCCCGTAATGCTCAAGTTTCAAAAGCAAGGTTTCGTGATCGACGCAATCAAATGCCTTAGAGAGGTCACAAAAGATTCCTATGGCGTCTTGGGCCTCTTCCCACGCGTTAAAAATGTGTTTTAATAAGGTTACACCGGCGTCGGTCGTACAACGTCCTTTGGTGAAACCATATTGTTGATCATGAAGGATTTTATTCGTGTTAAAATGATTGAGCATTTGATTAAGCATTATCTTTTCAAACACCTTACTGAAAACCGGCAACACGGATACGGGTCTATAATTATTGGTGTCTTTACTGTCCCCAGATTTGAAAAGTGGTATTACCTTACTGAATTTCATTAAATCGGGGAAGACTCCTTGATCAACACACGAATTAAATACTAAGGCTAAATAAGGTGCAATAGTCTCAATTATGGAGGCACAGACTTTAATGGACATTCCCCAAAGATCTTCGGTCAATTTGATCTTAATTTGCTTAAAAGCTTTTATTACTGTTACGGGGTTAATATGTGTAAATTGAAATTCAACCGGGCAGGCTTTAACGTTTGCTCTTAATAAATCAATTGATACGTCGGATGAGGAATTTAAGGCTTCCTTCGTTTTTGATGGTATATTAGTAAAGAAATTTACAAACTCCTGAGTTACTTCTAAGTTAGAGCTTATGGCTCCACGTGAAGTCTCCAATGTGTAATCAGTGTTTCGTTTTTTATTTCTACTAGTTTCGTTATTTATAATTTTCCAAACTGTTTTTATTTTATTTTCAGCTGATTTGATTTTATTGCTAATGTACAGGGCTTTGGCTATTTTGCATGTATTTCTAAAAATTTTGGAATATGTAGCAACATACTTGCTGAAAGTTACAGTATTGATGTAAGGCTTAAGGCCATACAGCTCGAACAGTCTTTCCCTACTTATCCTAATACCTCTAGTTGCCCAGTCACTAAATATAAAATTAGGGCAAATGTTTTTTGTTTTCTTTTCAAAAGTTGTATTAAATTGAGTGTACACTACTGAAAAGAAATCCTCGTACAATTTATTTGCATCATCCATATCATGGCCCAGATCATTTAACTTATTATTTAGGGTACTATTGAATCTATTTAGTTTACCAGTCGTTATTGGTCTAAATTGTATTTGCACTTTTTGCAAAGGTGTTTTAAACTTAAAAGATACCGTTTGTCCACTATGATCAGACGGCAGATAGTTGACGATGGCTTTATCTAAATAATCACAATCGCAAAAGACATTATCTATACAAGTAGCAGAAGTTGGAGTTATTCTAGTCGGTTCTGTAAAAACATTTGATAAATTGAACGATATAAAAAGGCTTAATAATCTACTGCTATTAGAATTATTTTCCAAAATATTAATATTAAAATCACCACAAATAATTGCGGCTTTGTTAATGGATGCAAGTTTCGCTAAGGCATCTTCCATTATTGACTCAAATACAGAAAAGTTCTGATAATTAGGGGGTCTGTAAACGCACACTACGACATGCTTATCTAGCTCAACACAGGACAGTTCGATGCAATGTTCAATTGATAAACCCACTATGTCATTTCGTTGCTTAGATTTTAAACAATTTTTTATCATGATTCGGGAACCTCCACGTAGCATAGATTTACGGTTAAAACAACTGCCCACACTATAGTTCTCAAAATTAATTAACATTTGGTAATCCTTTAACCAATGTTCAGTACAACAAACAATGTCAAACTTTGTTTTTTCTAAAAACATTTCAATTTCTAATAATTTGGAAGAAATGCCTTGAATATTTTGATGAAATAATGTCAAGGCATTCTGCTGATCTCCTTTGTGATATTTACTTATTTTAGAGCAAGAAGATACCTTGTTGTTGTTAGGTATAAGAATATTATTACTGGTACCTTCTGTTGTCTTACAAACTAGTTTAAATGATTATCCGGAGTTAATCCCAAGACTTCAATGTCATCACCAGGCAATGAGCTCATAGTGCGTGAGGGAAATGGAACCTCCTTCGTATAATTTGTACAAATATTTATAGCATTTGAGCTACATTCATTCAGGCAAACCACCTTATTATTAGTATTATTACTAACTGTTGTGGTGTTAATAATACAAGACTTCGACATAATACTTATGTCTGAGTTTATATAAAAAGCTAATAGCCTTGCTATTATGTGTCTAAAGCTAACAGGCAGATACACAGTATCCCTAGTCGACTTTAAAGTTTCTACAAAACTGTTGGTGTCAAAATATACAAGCTTGTCACTGTAATGACTAACTAAAAAGTGCATATGCTTATTAAGCATATGAATATAATTGTTTTGTCTATTTGTTAATTTTTTAAAATATGGAAAAGCACATAATATTATTTTATTACAATTTAACTTTAACAACTCAGTTACACAGTCAGTTATTTCATATTTTTTTACCTTAGAACTGTTACCTACAAATACAGTAATGTTAGTTTTAGGATTAAATACATTTCCTGTTACTGATGCCATTATTTGTTTGTAGGTTGACCCTGGCATACAATTATTTTGAGTAGAGTAACTCAGGTTGTTACTAATTAATTTACCTAAACCTCTTCCTATACTATCCGAGAACAACCGAATCATAACAATCATGACTACTGAAAGATGGACCAGTCAAAGACCAGACAAGATGGACCAGGCAAGATAAAAATACTAGACACATGTTTCGGGTTTTGCATATAGGTACTAAAAATAGTGTTGTATAGGTACCATCGATTGAGCACGACATTGCAAAAAGTCATAAATATACGTTTATTGTTTATTACACATAATATTCTGAATTATCTATAAAAGTTAGTGAAGGTTGGTATATTACGCTCAGTCTCAAACTCCCAAATCACCATAATCGCAAATCATCACATTATCAAAACAATTGGGCTACCAGACAATACCAAATTTATTTTGTTTCAGTGTTGGACGACCATTTCAAAACGAAGCATGCAATTGGTACTACCAGAACTACCCTTCTGTTAAATACGATTGCATAGTTCGCAAATTCTCACAATGAATTTATTCACAGTGAAAACAAAAAAAATGTTTATTTTTGTGATTGAACAAAAAAAAACTATATGTATGTAGGGATCTAACAACACGCCATACTTTTAGCATCTATTTGCGGTGCTAAGTATTCTGTAAAAATCTCAGCGTGAAAACTTAGGTGAAGTGAGCGTGGGGTGAGCTGTCAATAGTGTCGATTCCTAGCAAAACTCACTTCACCTAAGTTTTCACGGTGAGATTTTTACAGAATCGACCGGCAGTACCTACTTAAAATTTTTGGTACATTCGACCGCACGGTGGTAACACTTTGACCTTGAGCTGTCCTAGCTTAGTACAGAGTTTCAATTTAATAAGAGGCCAGCACCCTAATTGCGTAACACACTATCAACCACAATCTGAACCATTTTGAATGATATTGCTAATCCATTGCCTCTTAAGGGGGAAGCGCTAAGGTAGCCCGCGAAATTCAAATTTTCTTACGTCATTTGCAATATGCTGGTCAGTATTAAGTTGTACGTTGATTAAATTATGATTCGCAGTCGTAACACATATGTATTTACAGAATTATAATCATTACAATCAGTAATACAACTAAATTAAATTACACTATTATAAATTAATACAACTATAATTATTTGACATTTGGGGATTATACTAATTTAACAAGTTGTATTACTGATTGTAATGATTATAATTCTGTAAATACATATTTGTTACATTAAACTACGTACTTGTTAAATTAGTATAGTCCCCAAATTTGACATTTGAGGATTATACTAAGTTAACAAGTTGTATTACAGATTGTAATGATTATAATTCTGTAAATACATATTTGTGACGGCCGCGAATCATATTTTAATCAACGTAAAATTTAATACTGACCAGCAAAGTGCAAAAAACTTAAAAAATATTGAATTTCGCAGACTACCCAGGCGCTTTCGTCTTAAGCTCGAATTTGTCTGCTCAATAGCGTGCATTTAACGCAATGAATGTTGTTGAACTGGCAAAATGAAAGCGATTGTGTTTTAGTGTGTTACGCAATAACCTTGCAGCTTATACCTGCTGGTTTTGTTACACCAAAGAAATAAGCAGTAAATAAAAATGAAAAAACATTTATTTGAACTGCTATAAACAGTTCCTTATGAGCCTACCGTTCAAAACAGTATTTTTACTGATCTGAAAACAGTTAAAGCTTGAGGTAAAATGTTACAGTCATGACAATTTAGCGATATGTAGCTAAAAGTTCACAAAATTAACTATTTTATTCATTTGGTGATATCGTTCAAACGTTGAAATTTACTTACGCATAAGCATAAGGTTCAAAGTTGATTGAGAAAATTTGACAGTTTCGAGTAGCTTGATGTGTTGGCGTCTGTACTTGCCTGTAAATAAAATTTAAACATTTATTACGTGGAATTTATTCTATATAAATTGTTCGCATTATTAACAATATAATTTATGAATGGTCCCTTAGTTTATTACGTACCTATTGTATCAGCAGCCCGCCCCGGCTTCACTCGGGTAATTGGTGGGGCCAGAGCTCTCTAAGCTCCAACAAAAGATATGAGACATAAATGTCGACGACAAAACATTTGTTGGCCTATGGACAAATTCAAGTGTCAAGTCTTTTCGTTTGATACCCATATTGCCCTGGTTGTGAATAAATATGTAATCCGCCATTTTGTAGCGGCGGCCATCTTGGATTTACAATGATACTGATTAAATTAAATTGTATTGTCATCAAAACTAAAGGTGTGTACCAAATATCCTGTTCAATCTGCCAACAGGAAGGGGTAAAATATCAAGTACTAAATTAGACCCAAATAAAAACAAAAGGGTTAAGATAAATAAAACCGTTTAAAAAGTTATTCGGCAATAGCTGGTTTCTATAGAGCTTAAGAAAATTATTATTTTAGCAGAACATAATAATAGTTATTATATTTTCGGAAATTTAGTTTATTATTTGAAAGTACAGAATATTTTTCGTAGAATTGTAATTTGAATAATCTCATGTTTGTTAGTTAAATAAAACGTTTTGTTTCGGTTAATTTTGTGTTGATTTGTCGGATTCATTTAACACAGCTTACTATCGGTCTACCAGAATCTCATGCTAAAAAATAAAACAAAAAAAACTTTGTGGTTTTCATACATTTGACATTGCCAATGTTGTCAAATATATGAAAACCACAAAGTTATTTTGGTTTTTTTTTTGCCATGAGATTCTGGTAGACCTATAGTAGGTATTACATTCAACCACAGATCGTTGGAAGTTAATTTGTTTTTCGGAAGCTTAAATTTTTCCCTATATTTAATACTTCAAGCACGTAAATGTACAGAGGCCGACTTAATGCCAGAGGCATTTTCTGCCAGTCAACCTTTGGGTGATAGAGAAACAAACAGTGGTAGGTGCAATCATGAAAATTGAGAAATAAACGTCATCATTTCAGCCGACAGACGTCCACTGGTGGACATAGGCCTCCCCCAATTTTGGGGGGGGGGGGGTTTGCCGTAATCGCCACACTTGGCAGGCGGGTTGGCGATCGCAGTATGGTATGATGGTGGAATGCATAGAGAACGCTGCTGCCCATTCTCCGGTAAGACCCTTAGTCGCCTTTTACGACACCCACGGGAAGTAAGGGGTGGTGGTATTCTTTAAGTCCGGCACCACACAGACCAAATAAACGAGAGCTGCGAAGGCATCGAGAACCCCGCAGATTGCGTATCTCGTGGGGTCACGCCTTCGCAGCTCATTCAACATGAGCTTTGGTTTAAGGGTCCATCCTGGCTTTCCTTGCCTAGACAAGACTGGCCTATACATCAATTTTTATCCAACCGGTCCTCATTACCGGAAGAAAAAACTGTTACGCATGTGACTCAAGTCGCAGATAATGATAACCCGCTTTTAAAATTAGCTTCAGAGTGTTCCACTTGGGAAAAGCTGCTGGAAGCTACAGTTATTTCGCTTCGATTTATTAAAAAATTGTCGCAAACCGATACAATTACCGCTGAAGATTTAAATATAGCTGAATTGGAAATAAATCGCGCGGTCCAGTCTAAATACTTTTCTGAAGACATTAAGAATATTTCAAAGGGTCAACCGTGTTCGGTCGAACTCGCGAAGAACCGTATCACGTGGCGAAATTTAATAAAAAAAAAAAACAAAAAAAAAAAACTAAATGCGGTTCGAAGTGACCATTGTCCGACGGTGATAAAATTCAATTAATAATTTAACAACATGTCCTTGCCCGGGAAGTAAAATCGGATGTTTATAAGAATAGTCTAGTGTCTAGTTCGATAAGCGACCTCCGACACGTAGAAGTCCGTTACATAAAAATGGAAACAGTTTCCGTAACTTGACCGAACACGGTTGACTCTTAGAAATATTCTTAATGTCTTCAGAAAAGTATTTAGACTGGACCGCGCGAATTATTTCCAATTCAGCTATATTTAAATCTTCAGCGGTAATTGTATCGGTTTGCGGCAATTTTTTAATAAATCGAAGCGAAAAAACTGTAGCTTCCAGCAGCTTTTCCCAAGTGGAACACTCTGAAGCTAATTTTAAAAGCGGGTTATCATTACCTGCGACTTGAGTCACATGCGTAACAGTTTTTTCTTCCGGTAATGAGGACCGGTTGGATAAAAATTGTTGTATAGGCCAGTCTTGTCTAGGCAAGGAAAGCCAGGATGGACCCTTAAACCAAAGCTCATGTTGAATGAGCTGCGAAGGCGTGAGCCCACGAGATACGCAATCTGCGGGGTTCTCGATGCCAGCGACATGATATAAATTTTCAGGTGAGATATTCTCCTGAATTTGGGAAATGCGGTTGGCAACATAAGTGTTGAATCTGTGTGGCGAAGCAACAGACCAACAGAGTGCTACTTCATTATCCGAAAAAGCATAAACATTTTCAATTTTATGTCGTTTAGATAAATTGTCATAAACGGTTTTAAGAAGTCGTGACATAAAAAGTATTCCGTTTAATTCCAAGCGTGCGAGAGTGATTTTAGGTTTAGCAGATGCGACACGTGATTTGGAGCACACGAGTGAAATAATAGGCGATTGATCGCCATTGACGACATGTAAATAAATCACACAGCCGTATGCGGATTCGCTCGCATCTGAAAATGTTACTAAGGAAACTGTAGAACGAGTTTCTATACATAAATGACGTGGAAATGATAAATTAGATATTTGCGGTAATTCTATTAAATATTGTTGCCAAATTTTAACAATGCGAGAAGGGGGTATATCGTCCCAATCGAGATTTAAAAGCCAGAGTTCCTTAATGATTAATTTAGCGAAAAGAATTATAGGGCCGACGAGTCCTAAGACGTCGTACAACCGAGCGGTAGCGGATAAAATGGCGCGTTTAGTACAAGCAGGTGGGGGACTTTATTTCGAAAATAAAGGTATCCTGAGCGGGTAACCAACGCAAACCTAATAATATCTTAAAAGTATTTCCATCGTCGAAAGAAATGCATTCAGATTGACGGTGCGACTCGGGAATATGTTTGAGAAATTCCTGAGAGTTGGAAGTCCATTTAACTAAGTCAAACCCGCCAGTTTTGAAGATCTGGATCAGGTCGGTAGCTGTCTTGACTGCTTCCTCGAGAGAAGAAGCAGATGAAGCTACGTCATCCATATAAATGTCCCTCTCTAATACGGCTGCCGCAGTTGGCCAATTATGCCGTTCATCGCTAGCGAGCTGGCGTAGCGTGCGGATCGCCAAAAATGGTGAAGACCGAAGCCCAAATGTGACACGAGTGAACTCAAAAACCTCGAGGGGGTCGGTTTCTGAAAATCTATACATATAAGATTCGTTGATATTTGCGGTGCGGAGCATTTGTATAAATGCATAAATACATATGTTTTACATCTGCACAAAAGGCAATGTAATAAACACGAACATTTAAAAGTATATGAAATTTAACATGTACGTTTGCCCCGCACGGCCCCCCAGAATTTGCGATTTAGGTGTGCACCAATGCAATGTACTCGCCTCTAGGAGTATATGTACCGGTTTCTTTTTCAATGTACCTCTGTACTTTTGAAGAAATATGCAAAAAAAGGGGGCCGTGCCAGCCAAACGTTTTCAGCACGGCCCCCGTGTAACTTGAAAAATATATAGCGTATTAAAAAGTTTCATAAACTCAAGGAATGTACTTTAATTAGCACGTTCTATGTACCGTAACAGATATTCTGAATTCGTAATAACAAATAATATATAGATGTGGATAGGGGGCCGTGCTGAAAAAAAAAGAAATAAGAAAATATCTAAACAAGACAAAACAACCTTAGCCAAAAACTATTAAAAAGTAATTCATGTTTGGCAAGTAACATATGTACCGCATTGGTTTCTCATACAACTTGCTAAATTATATAAATAAACGAATTTTAGTTTATTCAGCACGGCCCTCTATAGTTGCCTATATCTTTTTAAATATGACATGTTTGTTTACAAAATTCGACTTCCTGAATTATGTATAGGAGTACATTCTTCCAAATAAATTGCGATTATGGTGTATTAGTACTCTAAAAGATAAATTGGATCAAAAATATCCTAACATACAACTGATGGGGTGACCATGGTTCCATAAATTAGGTACATATATTCTATACCTATATTAATGAAATTATGTGACTTGCTGAAAATAACAAAACACAGAGTTGACGTTTTCTTGCAAAGACATATTAATTACTTAAAAGGAGAGCTAAATATTGCAGCGAGTCAATTTCATGTAGAACCTAACACAGTAAAAAGAACAAATCGCAGGTCGAAAAAACGCACAAGTAAAAAACAACAAAAACCAAAACGACAATTTGTTCAAGATTCAATATTTAGCGATAAACCAACATTTGTAGAAAATTGGAGAGGTCAAACAGACGAGGCCGTTGATGTAAAACCACATAACGATATACAATTTATAAAAAATGGTAACATGGTCCAAAATTCATCTGTGGTTAACACATGCGGTTTTGATGCAATAATGTTTTTGATTGCAATTGGCTTAAAGTCGTTTTCTAATTTCAAAATGGAAATTGAGCCAAAAGAAAATAAACTTCTGGACAATGTAAATCTCACGTTAAACGAAAAAGTTGACAAAGTCACGGCATATGAAATGAGAAATTACATTTGTCACGAATATTTTGACCGGCCATCGCATATAAAGAAAATAAAAGATTGTGAATGCAATGTTGCTAATTTGTTTGAACAAATATTTGCCAACTTACTTTACAGTGCTCAGTTTAAAAAAGCTTGCACAAAAGAAGAATGCCAATATTGTGTAAAAATGATAAGACCTTTTATACCTTTGAATATTAACGTAATCAACATGTTTGGCATTTTTGCATTAGAAGAGTCACTTGCTATCGAAACTACTTCTCAAATTTGTAAAAATGATTGCGATGGAACTGTCATTTCAAGCTATAAATTACAAAATATTATAACCTTTGATTTAAATGGAACAGACGCAATGGTTTTGTGTAATATTCCGGTCACTATTAAATATTAAAAACCAAATTTATGAAGTCGTTGGTGCTATTGAATATGTAGAGAATTCAATGGGGAATCTGGGCCAATATAAGTGCCATACGCTTAGCCATGAGCAATGGCTATGTTACGATGATTTGGCCTTGAAAATTAACAACAGTACAGTAGATTCAATATTCGTACACACGGTACCCTTACTTACGTTTTACCGAGTGATCTTTGATGTTTTATAATTATGTAAAAATAATAACAACATTCTAATTATTACAGTTGCTTGAAACACTACTGTGATTACGTAGTTTAAATTAGTTGCCTATGATTATTCCAAATAATTAATGTGATTAATGTAAGTAATATTATTGTAATGTAGGTAAGGTCCAATGAGTGATTTGTTGGAAACATATCTGTGATTTTTTAAGCCTTTTAAGCTCTGTAGTGTTAGTGACACATAGTTTTTCTGCGATTATTCCATAGGTAAACGTAACTAATACTGTGAAATGTAACGAAACTGTAATTTTATTGTAATGTACCGTACATCAATCCGTGAGATTTATTGGAAATATATCTGTGATTTTTTTAAGCCTTTTGAGCTATTTAGTCTTAGCGACACTTGTTGTTTTGTCCGATTTGCGACCTACTTACTACTAATAAAGTTATCGTTAATACGAATACGATGCGAATACCATGATTTCACGTGAGAATGGTTAAAAAAGCTTCTGCATAAATTGAGTAAATCTTTAATAAAATAAACGTTTATTTTATTAAAGATTTACTCAATTTATGCGGAAGTTTTTTTATCCATTCTCACGTGAAATCAGTAAATCTTTAATAAAATAAACGTTTATTTTATTAAAGATTTACTCAATTTATGCGGAAGTTTTTTTATCCATTCTCACGTGAAATCAGTAAATCTTTAATAAAATAAACGTTTATTTTATAAAGATTTACTCAATTTATGCAGAAGTTTTTTTATCCATTCTCACGTGGAAACATGGTCACCCCATCAGTTGTATGTTAGGATATTTTTGATCCAATTTAACTTTTAAAGTACTAATACACCATAACCGCAATTTATTTGGAACGAATGTACTCCTATACATAATTCAGGAAGTCGAATTTTGTAAACAAACATGTCATATTTAAAAAGATATAGGCAACTATAGAGGGCCGTGCTGAATAAACTAAAATTCGTTTATTTTTTTAATTTAGCAAGTTGTATGAGAAACCAATGCGGTACATATGTTACTTGCCAAACATGAATTACTTTTTAATAGTTTTTGGCTAAGGTTGTTTTGTCTTTTTTAGATATTTTCTTCTTTCTTTTTTTTCAGCACGGCCCCCTATCCACATCTATATATTATTTGTTATTACGAATTCACAATATCTGTTACGGTACATAGAACGTGCTATTAAAGTACATTCCTTGAGTTTATGAAACTTTTTAATACGCTATATATTTTTCAAGTTACACGGGGGCTGTGCTGAAAACGTTTGGCTGGCACGGCCCCCTTTTTTTGCATATTTCTTCAAAAGTACAGAGGTACATTGAAAAAGAAACCGGTACATATACTCCTAGAGGCGAGTACATTGCATTGGTGCACACCTAAATCGCAAATTCTGGGGGGCCGTGCGGGGCAAACGTACATAATTTAACAGCCTGTAGATTGCAACCCGTGTACAGGACATCATTTAGTGATAAGCCTGTATCGGTCTTGGCACTGCCATCCAGCACAGGACGAACCTTGGTTGTCGCCTTGTCGTTGCGCACTACAGGATGATGCGGTAGATAAAAGCCTGCGGCGACTAATGCCTCAGGTGCGGTGCGGGACAGTATACCTTTATTTAGGTAATCACGAATAACATCGTCATATTTAGGTAGTTTTAAACTAGGATCATTAGAAAATTTCTTTTCTAAACGTATTAAGCGTGTTTTAGCGGTAGTATAAGAATTGCCTAGATTATTTGGGTCTTCTTTAAAAGGAAGGTCAACTGAATAGCTGCCGTCGGAGTTACGAACAGTGGTTGAAGTATAAATATTTTCACACTGCTGGTCGTCGGGACTTAAAAATGACTGCGAAGGTAATTCCTCGACTGCCCAAAATCTTTCGACAATCTGGTGCAGCGGGTCAGAAGTAAAAGCACACAATGTGCGGGTAGCGGGTTGCGGAGATATAATAGGAGCGTCACCTAAAATCAGGTAACCTAAAGTCGTTTCAAGGGCGGAGGGCATACCGTCATAAGGGGTTTTAATTTTATGAGTGAGTAAAATTTCACAATAAAATTTTACACCTAAAAGTATATCTATTGTTCCCGGCTGCGAAAACTCATCATCAGCGAGCGGTAAGTTACGAATAAATTCAATAGACGCTGTATCTCAACACAGGTGTCCGGCAACTGTGACGTAATCTGTCCTACTACCAGTCTACCATCGGCCTTATAGAATATTCGCACTTATTATCAAAGCGAGACGTGAATTTAACAGAAGTAACACCAAGATTTTTTTGTGAGGCTCCTCCAATGCCTTGAACTTGCGAATAGCGGGTTTGAGTATAAATAGGAAGCGAAAGTCGCTTACAACGTGTTGCGGAAATATAATCACTTTGAGAGCCAGGATCCACTAGACATCTCAAAAAATGCGTGCGGTTTAAAGAATCAACAAACTTTGCTTATGCGGTCCCTAACAACGTGGTCATTTGACAATTTGTTCCATCGTACGAAACTGTATACACCGATGCACTATTTGCAATAGTTGTAGGGTCATTAGAAGCGGCGAGTGAATGAGTCATAGCGGACTCTGAATGACTGTAGGGCGCGGCATGTCATGAGCGGTAGCGGGAATAGGATTAGAGGTATTGCACACCACAGAACCAACGTTGCAATTCGTTTTATCAATTTGTGTTGGATTGAAATGTAATAAGGTGTGGTGTCGCCTTGAACAATGAGAACAAGTATGTTTCGAAGCACAAGAAAAAGCCTTGTGTTTGGTACTTAAACAATTGCTGCAGAAATTATTAAGTTTTATACAATTGTATCTTTCTCGCGGGGTTAACTTATTAAATGACAAGAGTATAAATGTTCATGTTGTGTCTCATCACATAAAGCGCATTTATCGCTTACACTTGGACCACACCCTACATCTGTATTAACAAAAGACTTGGACGGCTTAGGAATGCGCTTAGTTTGACGCTGCTGTTTAGACTGAGAATTACTATCTTTCGATTTACTAAGGTTCATATAACAAGACAAAACTTTACTTTGCTCCTTTATGAATTCAATTTAATTATGATAAGGAGGTATTTTATCTTTACGATAGGTAATTTCAAATAATTTAACTGTGTCTGCGTCCAACTTTTGCAGAGCCAAATCCAAGAAAATAACGATTGTACTGAAGAATCAAAATTATTTATAAATGAGTCTAACCCATCAGAACTAGCAATGGATAGCGGTGTAAACTGTAACAATTGGTTTAAATATGCGGAAACGTAGGCTTAGGATTAACTCGGAAACAATCATTACATTTGTGTATGTACTGTCGAACCACACGTCTAGCGGAAATAATCCAATATTTGGATCTTAATATCGAAATTAATAATTGCGGCCCGGCGTGTGGTTCGACAGAGAAATAAACGTAAACCTATTAAAACTATAAATATAATATATACCTAAAGTAATACATGTGTGCTATGTTGATCATTCATTATGCTCGAGGCGGTATTATTCGCGCGAGCCGCAGGCGAGTGCGATAAGAAAGCCGATAGTCTAATGATCAATGCACACCCGTTTCATACGACGTTTTTCAACACACTTGCGAGGAAAAAAACAGACTTGAATTGTTAAATATTAACTTGTTTGGAAAATGTCGCGCTAGTTTTGTTTTTCCGCGCGCCGTGCTAGCCAGCACTAGCGATGCGCGCGCAGGTTTAAATAAAAGCACTGACTCTCATTTTAAATATATTAGTCTGTGGCACTGATAAAACCTCTAACCAGCCTATAGAAAAAATATAATAAACACAATAATGTGTAGACTGATCGTAGTGTTGTCGTATGTCAAATTGTAGTTTAGTTAGTATCACTGACCTCTATAATACAAGTACGCTGGACTAACGATACTCTACGAAATGACAGTTATTTTTTGTGCCGATTGAAAGCGCCCCGCTCGTAGCCCCAAGGAACTAAAATGACACGCTCTTTCAAATGGACGTTGAGTTGTTTACTTCGTGTCTGATGATTTAGGTCTAAATCGTGAAAAACTACCTTATTTTGTGTATTTTGTGTTTACTACGTGATATTTGGAACATTTTTATTATGAAAGCATGCGCATTTTGTAAACCATGCTGTCAAAAAGGCAGCGGATTAACCTTTCACAAGTAAGTGAATTTCATGACTATAAATGTTTCGATTGGTTGTGTGAGCATTTTTAATACTATCTTACATTTAGAATAAATGTTTTCATTCATATCCCATGATATTAAATTGTAATTAGGGCTCAGTTTTCACATATATTGAATACAATAATTTGAATAGGGTTGTAAATGTTCCATGTCGATAATGTGTCGATAATTTTCTTCAGACAGTTAATAATTTGAAATTTACGTCTTTAATATAAATTTATTGTCGCCAGAAATTTCTGCAATTTGATTACCTACCTAAAACAAATTTGCAAATACTAGTTTCTAATTTCAACAGATAAATCCATACTAATATTATAGGTAAATTCGAAAGTAACCCTGTCTGTCTGTCTGTATGTTACCTTTTCACGCCTAAACCACTGAACGGATTTCAATACTTGGCAGAGTATAGTTTTTATCGACATATCACGCGGGCGAAGCCGCGAGCGGAAGCTAGTATTATATGTAATGTGTACTTGTTTCCGAAGTAAAGACCTAACATCAAAATAAAACTTGCCATCTACAATGTACTGTATACTTTAGTCAGTTTTACTTTAATTAAATACCTACTTGATTTCAGATTTCCCACCAACTCCACTAAGCAGGGCTGAAAAACATGAAAATGGAAAATTGGAGTCCTAAATCTAATTATCATCTTTGTAGCAAAAATTTCACTGCGGACTGTTTCGCCTTTTGAACGCCAATGTCGGCTATAGCCGACATGAGCAAGCGTGCCCTGTGCGCCAACGACGGCTATACTCGACAAAAAACAGGTCGCAGAAAAATACAAAATAAACCTATTAAATCATTACTTTTATGTATTTTATTGATACACCTTGAAATTAAGATTTTCGGGCTTGGCGTACAGGGCATAGGAATACCGATATGGCGTGGCGGTGAAAAGGTTAACACTTTACACGTACGCACTTCTCCATACGAACACGACCTTTTGGAAGACTAGAATCAATTCTATTTTATTTTATTTTTGACGTTCAAAAGTGCCTATGTACCTATTTGAAATAAAATAATGACGTTCAAAAGTGCCTATTGATTATGCTATTTGAAATAAATTATTTGACTTAGACTTTGTTATTTCTTGTGTTTTTTTCCATTAGTATGCACGCAATAATGAAAATGGAATCCCTCTCCTTTCCGCTAGTAATGACTACATGGTAAGGTAATGTTACAAGGTTCACTTTTGGCATTCAATTTGAGTGAATTTGATTGAATTTGTATGGACGCTGTTTGTTGCTTTTTGTTTCCTACATGGTTAAATTCTTCCAAATTGAACAGAAGAATACAGCTGCCATTTGATTTACTAGGTTAGAGCGAAATGGCAACATAATAGCTCAATAGTTTTTAGTTCACATTGCGAACTAATGTGACCCCAGCTCAGTTTGTAAAACTAGTGTAGTTGAGCCAGGAGATACTAGCTCAACCATAGTAGTTTTAGGCTAAGTTCTAAGCCTATCCGCATATTTAAAGCTCACTGATCTGTCCGTCACGCGCTATAAGTTTACTAGGACACTATCCACTAGTTTATAGCGTGCGATCTGACCGCGCCCTAATGAACTTTAATTTCGGAAGTCGGTGGCAAAAAACAAAAATACAAATCCAAAGACACCGACTTCCGAAATTAAAGTTATTTTTCACTTTAAATAGTGTTTTTTGGAAGTCGGTTGTTTTTTTTTGTAAAAAAGTTTTTTATTATGAAAGCATGCACATTTTGTAAAACTCGCTATCAAAAAGGCAGCGGAATAACCTCTCACAAGTAAGTGAATTTCATGACTATAAATGTTTCGAGCTTGTGTGAGCATTTTTAATACTATTTTATATTTAGAATAATGTTTTCATTAATATCTCATCATATTGAAGTGTATTATTAGGGCTCAGTATCACATAAATTGAATACAATAATTTGAATAGGGTTGTAAATGTTCCATGTCGATAATGTGTCGATAATTTTCTAATAATTTTAAATTTACGTCTTTCAAATAGAAATTGACTGTCGCCAGAAATTTCTGCAATTTGATTAGCTAAAACAAATTAGCAAATAAGTACTAGTTTCTAATTTCAAAAGATAAATCCATACTTAATATTATAAATTCGAAAGTAACTCTATCTGTCTGTATGTTCACGCCTAAACCACTGAACGGATTTCGATAAAATTTGGCAGAGAGATAGATTGCATCCTGGGGAAGACCTTAGAATAGTTTTTATCGACATATCTCGCGGGCGAAGCCGCGGGCGGAAGGTAGTATTATTTGTAATGTGTACTTGTTTCCGAAGTAAAGACCTTTTTTTTTTTTGCGGATGGGAAATCATCAAATGACTCCTCCCGCTCCAGCGGAAGGGAGTGTCAGACTCTTACTGACTAAAACCCACCCATGTTCCTTCCTTAGCCCTTTATGTTCCGCCAGCGGTAACCCTAAATAAAACTTGCCATCTACAATGTACTGTACACTTCAGTCAGTTTTACTTTAATTAAATACTTAATTTCAGATTTCCCTCCAACAACTAAGCAGGGCTTTAAAACATGAAAATGGAAAATTGGAGTACTCAATCTAATTATCATATTTGTAGTAAACATTACACGGCGGACTGTTTCGTTAAAAACACGTACCTACGCTCTTCTCCATACGAACACTACCTTTTGGAAGACTAGAATCAATTCTATTTTATTGTATTTTTTGACGTTCAAAAGTGCCTATTGTACCTATCTACCTTTTTGAAATAAATTATTTGACTTTGATTTTGTTATTTTTTGTGGTTTTTTTTCCATTAGTATGCACGATATCCAAATACCCATTATTGAAAATGGAATCACTCTCCTTTCCGCTAGTAATTACTACATGGTAAGGTAATGATATTTACACGGCTCACTTTTGGCATTCAATTTGAGTGAATTTGATTGAATTTGTATGGACGCTGTTTGTTGCTTTTTTGTTTACATGGTTCAATTCTTCCAAATTGAACACCAAAAGTGACTATCACGGATAATACAACTGCCATTTGATTTACTAGGTTAGAGCGAAATGGCAACATAATAATAGCTCAATAGTTTTTAGTTCACATTGGGAGTCCGCGTATCACTGGTCAGTTTCCCTCAGTCGTCAGTTTATTTAATTCATCAGTTTCGTTGATTAGTCAGTTTCACTGATTCGTCAGTTTTACCGATTAGACAGTTGCGTTAACTCGCCAGTTTCCAGTGTTTGCCAGTTTTCGTCGATTCGTCAGTTTTGTCCTTACACTCAAGGGAAAAAGTTTTAAAGTGTTGAAAAACACGTTTTGTGGATAATTTATGCTGCTGTAAGGAATATCTTGTAGCGGTATCTACAACGAGACATGTGAACAACGCGTCATACTGACGTCACGCAAAATCCTGCATCTCGCAAGCAGCGTTTACCGCGCAACTATCATAGATACAACGGCCCGACATGAATCATTGGGCAGTTGCCCGCCAGACACATCACCGGTCTGGACGGAGGATCCTCCCTTTTCTATAGAGTATGAGTGAACTTTACACCCTGTTCCTCATACCTTTATAATCTGACCTTATTACCTAACTAGCTTCCGCCCGCGACTCCGTCCGCGCGGATGTCGGTCTTCGCGTGGATGGTTTATTTCTCCATTTTGAGTAACTCTGACAATGACATCTTATAAATATCTATTGGACCCAAATACGGCTAAGCCTATAATAATTAAGGAGATCCCTCTATTGAGCTACTGCTGTTGAGCTCGCGTTCTGTAGTAAGTATTTTTTTCATAGTAATTCCGACCTTGATAAGTAGCATGTAGCAGTAAATTACTGACAGTGACGAAAAGTTTGCAATAATAAAAAAGTGATCGTGACAATGCGACAGAAAGTTAATTGAAAGCTTCAGCATACACAATATTGTTATTGAGCTCGTCCGGAATATGAACATGAAGATTTCTTGGACTGCTCACACGGGAAAGAGCTACGTAAAGTTGCCAGTGTGAAAAACAACTCGCGGTAACAGCTACGCCAGCAACTCCTAAGGTCTGACCTTGAGCCATATTTATTGTCATGGCGTAACACAAAGCTACAGGAAACTGTATTCTCTTAAATTGAAATGGAAAATTATCCACTGCGGGTAATGCAACGTGTGTTCGCGGTTCTACAGAACAACGTCTATGAATAAAACTGAAAAGTAAGATTTTTTTTTCTACGTATTTTTCCAGGATAAAAAGTATCCCATTTTATGCCCAGGATAATAAGGTATAATTATACCAAGTTTCATCGAAATCGAATCGTTAGTTTTCACGTGATGCCTGCATATACAGACAGACAGACAGACAGACAGACAGACAGACAAAATTTTTTTTAATCACATATTCGCGTTTGGTATCGATCCAGCAACACCCCCCGCTATTTATTTTTTCAATATTTTCAATGTACAGAATTGACCCTTCTACAGATTTATTATATGTATAGATATCACAAACCATGCTCCACCTCTTATCCTGCCCTCTGTGTCCCAGTTAAAGTGACCTCTGCGCTGCCACCGACAACGCCGTGGAAGTGGCAAAGTTTTGGGAAAATAAAATTTAAAATACAGTCGTAGAAGAAGAAGAATATGACTCATTATTTTTAAAAAAAACTTCCTTTCTATGATTACGTATCGAAAATTTAAATATATGTCGTAAATTCATATAAAATAGAGTCAATTAAAAAGGAAATGAATGCATTCAAGAACCATATTAATAGTGTGATGTCGTTTTGGTAATACCTATATGTATTCATCTAGGTTACCTACTGTGACGGATTTGTTATAATGATAGTTACAAAAAAAAATGACGATGTGACGTTTTCTCTTTAATTGAATCCAACCGATAGGAATATTGTCCTTCGGCGCTGGATTAGTTATTTCCAACTCTTTTGCTTTTCGCAGTGGGTATTGTCGGTAGGTAGTGAAAAAAAAATCCCACAACAAGAGCTGAAGGCAGCCTTCAATGCATTTATTGCTCCAAATTCATAATCGGCATGTTTTGTGGGGTTATATGTTGGGTTTTTAATTAATGTAACACGCAGAAAACGTGATAATACGTGGATTGTTTTTTATTTCTTTTAAATCGGCAGGTATTTTTAATGAATATCGCTGGTGTAATAAAAATTAAAAAAATGTCGTCTGTGCTAAAAGGTCAAATAGATCCCAATATCTATTTAAATTAGCAGACGTGTGTGCAGTTTTCTACTGACTGTACTTTGGCTGACGAATTGAATAAAACTGACGAATCGACGAAAACTGGCAAACACTGGAAACTGTCGAGTTAACGCTACTGTCTAATCGGTAAAAGTGACGAATGAGTGAAACTGACTAATCAACGAAACTGGCGAATTAAATAGGGTCCATATTGGCTCACCTAAAGTTCTTTACCCGAAATTGTTCTTCCTAATGATTTGTAATCCGAATGATCAGTCTTCCTAAAATTTTTCATCCTAAAGTTTTCATTCATACTATTTGTAGTGCTACCGGCGATGTTCATAACACTCATGTTTCCGAAAATTGTAATTAATAATATCATTAATGTAAATATATTTAAACTCCTACTGTTTTTTATCATAACGCTTTTATCCCTAAACATAATTACCATAATATTAGAAGATGATATTTATAGTTTTAATTTGAGGGTATGATTATTATTTGGGGGTTAGTGATGAGCGTTGAATGAACGAACTAGTTAATTCGACCGTCGACGTACTGTGAACGAATCGACGGTTCACCAACAATCCATGGACTAGTCGAATCGGTAGACGTCTCAACGGCAGTCAACGAATAAACTGAATGCGACTATCGACTCAAAAACGTAGGCAAGTAACACAAATTCATTTGTCCTAAGAAATAAAATAATCGCTCAAACAAATTTTAACTCTAAATCTAGCAGGAGAGAGTTGATATTTGTATACGACGAAATCATCATCCATCACATCCGTCCCGTACAAATATCAACTCTCTTCTGCTAGATTTAGAGTTAAAATTTCTTTGAGCGATTATTTTATTTCTTTATTGTTTAGGTGGACTAGTCGATAAGTCGATGCAGTTCAGTGTGTCAGAGGAGTCTCTAGTCTACTGCCTACGTCGCCGTCACCGTAGTAGACTTCGTTGCAAAGTGTATATCGTCTGCATAACCAAGTCGACGCATAAACTAGTCGACGAATTCAACTAGTTGATGGACTAGTCGATGAATAAAAATGGACGGTCTAGTTTCGTTAACGCAAAATGCGACGACGACCCATCTCTATTGGGGGTATGCTTTACAGTTGGTTTAATACTCAAAGGCTTTACATAACGTACTGAGTTGTGTCTATGGAACCACTGTTCTTCCACACCCGGCGCTTTTTGATAGTAGCTATTTTTTTTGGATAGAATGGACTCTTTTTAGTGTAAATTTGAAAACCGCAAAGTTCGCAAAATCATAGTGGCCGAGAAAAGAAATACTAAAGTTTTTTTTTTCTCTACAAAAATATGTGGTTAGGCGTAGTCGACGGAGCCCCGCTTCGCGGGGCCCCTATTTCGAACCTAACACAAAGGTGATGACGGGGGCTCGTTCGCTCGCTTTGCTCGCTCATTCGAGCTCCCGTCATCCCCTTCGAACCTAACCTGTCCGAGTCGGGGTGCCCCAAGTCCCGAGCTCGCTTCGCTCGCTCTTGCATTCTAAGTTGTCGTTACAAATGTGTTACTTTTGTAATTATATTATGTTGGTTACCGCTATAAATAAAATCTAAACAAAAAATAAAACCTAAAAAACGAAATTTAAACAAAAAGATATGACTTTGAATAATAGTGTAAAAGATGGTTATGTTGAGAAAATATAGGAAAACAAATAAAAGTATAATAGATGTTTATTGCTACAGACATTATGAAGTTGAATGCTTCGGAATTATGAACATTAGAGACAGAGTAGTTAGGAATTGTGATTGTTAGGATGAACAATTTTAGGAAGAACATTTTCGGATTTCCAATTATCGGAGTTGAAAATTTAGGTGAACTTTGGCGCACCCAATTAAATAAACTGACGACTGAGGGAAACTGACCAGTGATAAGCGGACTCCACATTGCGAACTAATGTGACTCCAGCTCAGCTTGTAAAACTAGTGTAGTTGAGCCAGGAGATATTAGCTCAATCTTAGTATGTAGTTTTTAGGCTAAGTTTTAAGCTTGTCCTCATATATAAAGCTCACTGATCTGACCGTCATGCGCTATAACTTTACTAGGAAACTATCCACTAGTTTATAGCTTGCGATCTGACCGCGCTCTAATGAATTTTCAGTTAACCTATGCAGAGAACTTATTCTATTACTTAATAAATTAAAAATTAAAAAAACCGGGGGACCGTTCTGTGGAACACCTTCTATGCTAAGAGGTCCCCCGACTGCCATATGAATTCATCTGTTTTAGTCTCGTTACCTAGATTCTTTAAGTTGGTTTTTAAATAATTTGATCCTTTTCCAAATACTTACATTTAATTTTATAATTTTTTTGTGTCGGGGGTTTTTTAAATTTTTTATTAAATTTTTTATTTCATGCTTTTTTTAGGGACTCCTTAATTTTTGTATTTCATTTCTTTTATTTTCTTGCGTTTTAAGATTCAGGTAATTTGGTGTTTAATCAGGTTTTTATCCACCAAAAAATAATTATTAATTTATAGTTGAAAATTATTTTTAAGACTAAACAGCACCCTAATTGCGTAACACACTATTACTATCAATTGGAATAATTTTGAAGCATATTGCTAATCTATTGCTCCTTATGTTCGAAAAATGTGTTGGATCAACAACGTAAATGACGCAATGGATGTTGTTCAACTGTCAAAATAAAACCCATTGCTACTAATAGTGTGTTACGCAATGTTTTATTATATCATTTTTCTAGTTCTTCCTTTAGTTATTCAACTTTCGTACAAGTATTTCATAGCTATTAGATATCTTAGGTATTTCAGATCTAGTTTATAAAATGGGACTTCATTTATTATGCTACCCATCAAATCTTATGAATGTGCGTTAATTAAGAGAGTTGGATAAAAAACTCATATGTTAACGCCAATATTTAGCATATTGCATATTTAGCGCGCAAGCTTATTAATTTACCTTTATTAAATTTAAGCCTGTAAATGTGATAATCGCCATTTTGTTGACAGAGGTGGTCGAGGCTAAAAAACATAAAAAATGGGGATTTCGAACATCCAAACTCCACCACAGGGGCAGTGAATAATACATCATTTAATTATTTGACGAATTCATCCATTGCCCAAGTTAAATAAGTAGCGGTAATGAAGTTTTTTGATATCTAATGTCGAAGTTTCGCGCCAATCGTGCGTGTTTACATTTTTACTTTTCACAAATGTCACACACACACATGTAGATAAGATTTAAAATGAGACAACTATTATTGAAAATATTATAAATAACACGAAAATGCCCAAATCTTAACGTAATATTGAAACACAGGTCCAATAACACATATTATTCATTACCACTACTCAATTTGTGTTCAAAATCGCCGTCCATTAATGTTTTTTTTATCGTAATGATGTGTGAAAGCGATTATGATAAACGATTTTTTTTTAATTTCGATTGACTCGAGTAATTAATATGTCGAATGTCGGAAATCGATACTCAGAAATTAAAATAAAATCATTTTAATACAAAAAGCATTGTTTATAACAATGATTTATGCTTTTTTAATGTAATTATAATAGTTTTTTGGACATTATATTAAAACTGAGTCAATAACTGAGGACCTTTGACCATAGTCATTCATTGAATTTCGCGCCGAATTGTTTCTATATTTGAATTTATCTTCGGAATGCGCTCGCCGCTTCAAATTATTTTTATATAATGTACAATTATTTATTTTTGATACTTTCCAATAGTTTGCTACATAATGCCCAATATACATTTTCCAAAAGTTTGGGAATGATGATAAATTAATTGGATAAATTGGGTATTCCGCAATCACTTTACATTTCAATATGTTTTATTAGTTGTATGAACTTGGTAGTTTTTAGGGTTCCGTACCCAAAGGGTAAAAACGGTACCCTATTACTAAGACTCCACTGTCCGTCTGTCAGTCTGTGCGTCTGTCACCAGGCTGTATCTCATGAACCGTGATAGCTAGACAGTTGAAATTTTCACAGATGATGTATTTCTGTTGCCGCTTTAACAACAAATACTAAAACAGAATAAAATAAATATTTAAGGGGCGGCTCCCATACAACATTCCTGTTTTTTTGGCGTTTTTGCCTTGTGCTACGGAACCCTTCGTGTGCGAGTCCGACTCGCACTTGGACAGTGTTGTATTTAATAGTTTACTTGAGTAATAGAAATTGTTTTTTTTTTGTGGTACTAACCCAACGTAACTTAAAAATCTGGCCTTGTTTATGTCGGACCACGCACAGTGAAAAGTTCGGTAGTTGGGTTGAATATTTACGCATGCACAATGTACATCATTAATTTGATCGACTGCAAAAATAAGTTTGTATTTCATAAACTCATCATTCATAACGCACCCAATAATTAAAGTGCCGGCCAGAAAAGAAAAGTACTGTTTTCTTATCCCTTTCGATGTTGACGTCACCCGCAACGGCCCTGTCTCACTTTTAGGGGAATAACATATTGAGCATTTCTTACTATTACAGCGAAACTCTGCAATTAACCCCCTTGGCTGCTATTTGGGATTAAAAATGCCAAAAAATCTTATTTTTATAACAAGTGTTTTAAGCATAACATTAAAAAAACAAGCAAGCGCGAGTCGGACTCGCTGTCCGAGGGTTCCGTACGTACCATCATGTTTTTAAATTTTCATCGGTGAGACCTATTATTCGTCAGAGAATTTTAACACTGCACGCTGCGGTGTAGAATATTGCAGTTTTAGGTCAGCGCTATCTCATGACTGATAGTGGAACTAATGTATTTATTGTTGATGATTTCTGAAAGAGTCTGCGATTTAGAGACATCGTTTTATTTTTCCTGTAATCGTTAAATAAACTCCTATCACATAGAATAATTTCAGGTTTTTCTCTATGCAAACTTCGGAGATAAGGGGGAAACGGTATGTTTTTACATTTTGATCAAAAGTCAAAAAGCATGCGGTTTAAAAAAAAATGTTTGAGTATGTGCAAACTACGCTCTTTCTTGATACCCCACTTAAGTTAGTAGTTTCGAATTTTTCAAAACCCTTTTCAGACCCGGTTGTAAAAAAAAAAAAAAAAAAAATTATTTCTTTCTTGTTTGTAAAATAGTTGGGCAAACGTCACCTAAAACTATTCCAAATTTCAAGTTGATAGCATTAGTAGTTCTTGAGATATCCAGCTGTGACAGACGGACAGACTGAGTCGCACCATAAGGGTTCCTTTTTCACGTGAAGCTGACATCTCTTTGAGGCGCGCGTGGAACACGTACCCGCCAGGGCCGAAGCCTGCCGGGTCAGCGGGATTGTCCGAAAGGGTTACCGCTGGCTCGGAACACGGGTGGGTTTAGTCAGTAAGAGTCTGACGCTCCCTTCCGCCCAGAGCGGGAGGGGTCATATGATGATTTCCCACCCAAAAAAAAAGGGTTGCTTTTTACCATTTTGGTACGGAACCCTAATAACAACTTTAAATTGAATATAACATCCCCAACATGTTTTGATGCAGTATATTGAGAGATTTGCTGTTATTTTAAGACCAGACTTCTGATAGGATCTGGAATCTATAATCACAGAACTATATTTTGTATTTATTTTAGTCTCAGTGGTCTTATAAAAATATATTTGTGACCCTCACTACAAGCCCTTTCATTTGATATATCACACGGTACCTACAGTATGCAAAGCTTTTTAAATTTTCTAATGTAAGCTTTTAAAATAAATTTATTTTTAAAATGGGGTCACTTTTTGGGGTCAAAAGTGACCCCATTTTAAAAATAAATTTATTTATGTTACACGGCCATGTTCGAGTCACAGAAATTTATAAGTGTACTAAATTTCAACATAATCCAGTAGATTCGAAACAAATTGGTTGTATCAGACCTACACAGACAGACACACGAGTGATTCTATAAAGGTTCCGTTTTTTCATTCGGACGTAGGGAACCACAAAAAGTTACACGCCTATCCACACTGTACCTACTTATTAAAATAAAATGATTAATTTTAAATAAATAATTAATTCATTAAAAATATACCAAAGAGTTTTATTCAATTTCTACAAATTTTTATTTTTTTAAATCCCGATTATCGATTATGCTTTAAGACATTTTTTAATCGAAATAACAAAATTGAGTGGATGGTCAGCACTAAGAAGTGTCACGCCGCAACACAATTTAAAGGAGTTGTGAAAAAAATATATAATTCGTCATTTTGTGGTGGCAGCCATCTTGGATTTGAAATTTGTAATAGCGTATAGTATTCTACTATTCAAGCCCTTTCATTTGATAGGTACCCATATTAAGGGAGTTGTGAAAAAATATGTGATCCGCCATTTTGTGGTGGCGGCCATCTTGGACCGATTTTCATCAAACATAGCTAAGAATATTCCCGACTAATTCACCTTTCAAACAAAAAAAACAAATTTAAAATCGGTTCATCCGTTCGGGAGCTACGATGCTACAGACAGACACACACACACAGACACGTCAAACTTATAACACCCCATCGCTTTTGCGTCGAGGGTTAAAAATGGTCAAACTCAGTGGTCGGAGGTACCAGTCATCACTCCACTTTCCTCATCAATCTAGGGCATTGATCAGATAAAAAAAAATTGTTCAAGTTTTTAGTTTTCATTTCGTTAGTTAATATTCCTCATTACCTTTCAATATAGTGTACATTATTCTACTTGTCAAGCAATTGATACTTACCTATATTGAAGGAGTTGTGAAAAAAAAATATAATTCGCCATTTTGTGGTGGCGGCCATCTTGGATTTGAAATTTGTAATAGCGTATAGTATTCTATTAGTCAAGCCCTTTCATTTGATACCCATATTGAGGGATTTGTGAAAAAATATGTAGTCTGCCATTTTGTGGCGGCGGCCATCTTAGACCGATTGTCATCAAACATAGCTAAGAACACTCCCGACTAATTGACCTTTCAAACAAAAAAAACAAAATCAAAATCGGTTCATCCGTTCGAGAGCTACGATGCCACAGACAGACATACACACAGACACGTCAAACTTATAACACCCCGTCGTTTTTGCGTCGGGGGTTAAAAATGAAGCATAAAAATGAGTGATTCGATATTTTTCTCCTAAGTAATATAAATTACTCTCAGTTACCACTGAGAGGAATAACGATCGATAAAGTTCATAAAAGTATTTCTATATAATTATAACATCTCTAATATTAGTTCCACGGTCCCTTCACGTTGTTATCAGCGCCAAAATGGCGAAAATGAAATGTCTTCATTCTGTCATCGATAGTATGCAGTCCAGCGTACTTGTATAATAGTCAGTGCATATTACACTACCCTACTATGATATACAGTATCTTAACTAACTAGTACGTGGGGTTGCTTTGCCGAGTCTCTGGTCTACATAAAACACCCTGGACTTTACGACTAGACTCGTTGCAATAAGCGTCAAACCTAGAAGAAAACTATCCACTATGATGTCAAATTTAATATTTCATCTTCTTTTGTTTGTGCAAAATGTCAAAATTATAAATATGAAAAACTATTGAAAAAAATTTTAAAACTTAACAAAATACCCATCCCCTAACAAAACCCACGATGACGGAGCACGACGGTGGCCTCTTCCTCCTGGAGGTACTCATCGACAAGATATCATTTGTGCAGAGTCCCTGTTTTTCCGACAAGGACTTCAGGACCTGTGTTACTATAGCAGCCCCATCAATGGAGCCGCTTCAAATATGTGACGATGACCCTGGGGCATGTGTGGCTAAAAGCGGGGGACCCTTTGTGAAAACGTTCAACAGTGGCAAGTCATGTCTGTTTTCCCTTCAAGAAGGAGATATTACAAAAGCCATGAGTGCCTTCCCCATAAAGGTAACAGTCCACAAGTCTCTTCCATGTGGTTGTCTGCCAACCAAAATAGTAATGGGGGAAGCGACAATAGATATGACGAAGGAATTTGTCCAGTCACGTAAAAAGTTTTTAGAAGACCCCACGAGTGTTAGCTGCCAAGCCTTGAAGGATTCATTTCGAATCGTTGACCCAACTGGCGAGCCGACTGGAGACATTGCCATGTTTTTACGCATTTCTTGCTTTGGAAAATTAATAATTACAAGATTCCAAGGTGCAGGCCCACCTAATTTAGGAGCTGGTCGAGGGCCTTCTATCGTAGATCGATCGTGCAATCCTCAGAGGGATTTTCAAACATCTCAAGACCCATGTGTTTGTGGCGCCGCCATAGCACCTGGCAGAGGCCCACCAGGCAGCGGTCCTCCCTGTCAGTCACACGGAGGCAGGCGCAGTGGTGGTCCTTGTCCGATAGGTATGTCTTATGCAATATTTTAATTTGTTCATTTAAGTACTGTCGTTAAAAAATCTTACGCAAATAAATCCTTTCAGCTCCAGACCCTTATAACTCTACGCCATGTGAAGATCCAGATGACATTTGCTACTGTTCTGGCCCTAGGCCACCTCCTAAACAACCTATGGTCTGCAGAAATATGGATCAGTATTGTTTGCACGTTCCCAAAGGTGAGAATGAGAGCTGAAATAATCCTTGTTTATAATTATTATTGGACCAAAGTATCATATTGATCCAATAATTATTTACATTAAATATTATCGTACTCCCAGTATAGTAGGCCCCGTTAGTAGTAGGCTATATTTAGTCAGGGTAAATATTATAGTGTTCAGGACGAGGTGTTTTAAACGTATGTACCTATATTAACTTAAGCGAGTTTACGATAGCTGAATCCATGAGAATCAATTTGTTGATGGCCAGGTCCCAGTAAAGCATTTGAAGAGATGGGATCGAATTTGGGTGGCAACGAACTAAAGATAAAAGTACCAGCCAGCACAGCTGTCATAAAGAAGATCAGTCAGACCCATTGTGCAATGCAAAGTCCATATATGAAAACGAAAACTGAAGGAACCTGTCTACCACCTTGCGGAAAAAATAAGATCAGTTTAGCATTTCCGAGCGAGGCTACATGCTGTGGCGGCGTGAGGCCGCAAGGAACGCAGTTCACTTGCACCACTGAAGGATGCATCCAGGCACAAAAACACGGCCAGCAAGCCATGCTTGCGCGCGGCGATACTAAAAACGAGTTTCCCAATAAAGAAGTTTTCGTACTGAAAGTGGCAAAAACTGCTTTGGAGGGTGATAGAAAGTGTAAACTAGAATTGGAACTTGTTACACCTAAGGGTCCAGACAAGATGCAACCAGTCCGTAACGTAAACATGAAAATAGCAACCGATCCAGAGTGTAATTGTTGTTGCCAAAGGATGAAAGCGTGTAAAGTATGTAAAGGGAAAAAGAAACTATAAATTTCATTAGACTAAAACCGTTACACTAAAACAGTTACACCAAACCGTTACACTAAATTCATTATAACTTTGTATTTTTCCCTCTCACCGACTGTGTCCCAGCAGTGGGAACGTTATAGGCTGATTATGTGTTCTATTTTTATATATATTTTTACTGCAATTTCATAACGATTATTTCCCTGATAAATCACCAAATTGTGCAGATTGCTGCCCGACGGGGAACAAGGTCATATTCCAAATGCCTTCGGACACCTGCGGTATGAACCACAAGCAACGAGCTCACTTTCACTTCACATCTGACGGAGTAGGAGACATAGCCCGTGACGATCCCGGCCAGCTATTGCCAACTACGGCAGAGGAGTACCCTGGGGTTGTGTATGACTATCCACAACAAGTGATTAAACTACGCATTGGAAAAGTTATAGAGATGCCAGGTCGAAAATCTAAATTTGATTACCAATTCGTCACACCTGCTGCAACTCGAGAAAAAGTTGTACCCGTGAAAGACACTCGCACTGCGCAATGTTTACCCACCTGCCCAGATTGTTGTTCATCTAAATCTCCTAAACGTAAACTTTAACATATCAAATTTACGTTATGTAACAATCTTTTGATTAAATGTTTATGCAAGTGAAGAGGGTTTGTTTTTTTTTGTATTACGATCTAGAAATAATCTATAGGTTTACTGAAATATTGAGGCAGGTGCCTATAACTGCCTTTTTTTTAATTCATTGCTAACATAAATAAAATGTAGTCAACTCGTCCTAGGTGTCCTGCCGAGCTTGCCGATTTATCAAGATTTGACGGAAGAGCAAATAATGGAAATTAAATCAACAAACAAGGAATTGAGACTACTTCATGTAGAAGACAATTTCATCAATTTTTCCATAACCGGATCATCGATACCGTGTTCTGAAACGGCGACTATAGTCGATGAGTATTTACAGGAAATCTCAACGGAATCAATTCAAGCTAAGTTAGATCTTTCAGCAACGTCATTTTGTGCCATCAGGTCTAAAAGGCGCAGCGTATCATTTTCTGACAAAGTATTTTCTGACAAAGATTACGCTTCTAAATCTTACAGCCATTTCCCAAACTATCAACAAAAAAACTCGAATGATATGCCTAAGAGTATATTTGGCAAAAAAGAAACGGCCGTTTATGTGACGCTGTTTGATGATCTCTACCGTCGTCGCACATCTGGAACACAGGCGACAGCTTCTGTAAACAAATGCTTACAAGCATTTCAAAATAAAGTCGACAATGATTATGTTTACGATACTAGTGACATTTCTATATGCGATACATCGACAATAGACAATACAAAACGATTGTTTATCGATAACCCAGTAAGATACTCCGATATTTTCAGTGTTGAAACTAAAAAGAAGGATGAAAAGGGGATGGGACATAAAAAATCTGGACACGTGACCATGAAAAGCAATTCCTCTGTTCAAACTACGCCCGCTCAAACGAGTGCCGCATCAATACAGTCTCAATCGCTGAGAAGCCCTGGAAGTCCACAATGTTATAGACTATGTAAGGGGAAGACGGTTTCAATTAAGGAAAAACCCTGCCCAGGTGCAGTTGCCATCACCAAAGGCGACTTGGTTGCGACTGTGTCGCATATTAAAATTGGCCCTAGAGAACCATGTCCTGTGTACGGAAGGGATCCATGTCAAGGGCCTAAATGTATTATTGCTGCATCAGGAGCAAATGCCGATGATCAAGCAGCTGTTAAGGTTTCTACAGTGACAAATCCCCGACGGGGTGTATTTGAATTAGTAATTCGTAGAATGAACGGAGCTCCACTGGCAAGGAATGAACTAATGCTAGAGTGGACACCGCCGCCGCCCAGCCGTCAACCTACCTGCGGATCGCCATGTGCGACACCTTGTATGCTTTCCGGACCTAGCTGCCGACCATCTAGGTGCAAGATGATAATATGCCGTCCGTCTCCGTGCAGGCCTGCCAAATGCTATAGAAGGCCATGTGGGTCGCCATGTAGGAAGTGCAGTCGGACAACATGTTGCGGTAAGACTTGTCGACCTTGCAAGCCTTGTACACCTTGCGTTCCAGTGTCGCCATGCCTGCTAGCACCGCAATGCAGGCCATGCCCGCCATCACCGCCATGCAGGCCATGCCCGCCACCGCCATGCAGGCCATGCCCGCCACCGCGGTGCGGGCCATGCCTTCCACCGCGATGCAGGCCATGCCCACCCCCGCGATGCAGACCTTGCGCGCTACCGCGATGCAGGCCATGCCCACCCCCACGATGTAAGCCATGCCCGCCCCCGCGATGCTGGCCATGCCCGCCCCCGCGATGCAGGCCATGCCTGCCACTGCGTTGCAAGCCATGCCTGCCACCTCGATGCAGGCCATGCCTGCCACCACGATGCAGGCCGTGCCTGCCACCGCGATGCAGGCCGTGCCTGCCACCGCGATGCAGGCCATGCCCGCCACCGCGATGCAGGCCATGCCCGCCATCGCCATGCACACTATGCCCGCCATTAGTGCAGTGCATGACATGCAGTCCATGCCCACCGTTACCACTATGCGGAACATGCTGCTCACCACCACCTAGGTGCCGACCGTGTCCTCCATCACCTAGATGCAGGCCCTGCACTCCGCTGCCTAGATGCAGGCCCTGCCCTCCGCTGCCTAGATGCAAGCCCTGCCCTCCGCTGCCTAGATGCAGGCCCTGCCCTCCGCTGCCTAAATTCAGGCCTTGCCCTACGATGCTTAGATGCAGGCCCTGCCCTTGGCCACCGCGATGCAGTAAGCCTTGCTCTCCGCCAATGCGATGCAGGCCATGCCCACCAGCGCGATGCAGGCCATGCTCACCACCGCGATGCAGGCCATGCCCACCACCGCGATGCAGGCCATGCCCGCCACCGCGATGCAGGCCATGCCCGCCCCCGCGTTGCAGGCCATGCCCGCCACCGCGATGCAGGCCTTGCCGTCCACCAACGCGATGCAGGCCTTGCCCCCCACAACCGCGATGCAGACCTTGGCCTCTATCACCGCGAAGCAGCCCTTGCCCTCCATCACCGCGATGCATACCATGCCCTCCACCACCGCGATGCAGGCCATGCCCGCCACCGCGATGCAGCCCTTGCTCTCCATCACCGCGATGCAGCCCTTGCCCTCCATCACCGCGATGCAGACCATGCCCTCCACCACCGCGATGCAGGCCATGCCCTCCACCATCGCGATGCAGGCCTTGTCCTCCAAAACCGTGCAATGCTCCCTGTGCGCTACCATGCGGGTCACCCTGCAGTAGTTCACCTTGCTCTACACCTTGCAAAAGTTCACCATGCCTACGGCCTTGCCCCGTTGGATATAGGAAACGTCGTAAGATTTGCAGCCAACCGAAAATACGGGCGCATCGCAAGTTAACGTCTTCCTGCTTAAATCGCTCAAAAACTTGCCCTATGGTACGCTGTCGTAGCGTTCCCGGTCCGTGTGTTGGATGCTGCAGTGCGCCTGCCTGTCCACCAAATAAGTGCTGCTCGGTCTATACATGTCGGCCTCGCAAATACCCGGTGTATATATGTTCACCACGAAAATGCAGCTTGGCACCCTGCTCGCCTGTGCCCTGCCTGCCTGTGCCCTGCCATCCTGTGCTCTGCCCGCCTGCACCCTGCCCACCACAAAAGTGCTGCTCAGCGTCCCGCTATAAACTTACAAATTGTTGCAGATTAAGCTGTACAAATTGCTGTACCTAAGTGAAAAACTACAGGAGTAGTTATGTATATATAATAAGACAATTTATACAATCAGTACTATTATAATAAACACATTTTATCCAGGCTTGATGTTGTTTCTAGTATCATGGCGTTGAGTTCGGATTACCCTTACCCCGTGGTTACGAGCTACATATTCAAGGGACACGCGCCACGCACCGCGCGCGACGAACGGAAACATGACGCGCACGTGTCGCTTGACGCAAATCCCATCGCTCGTGGCCGTTTACGGAGCCTTATTCTACTGCAAAGCATGTATAAATAAGCTACTTCTATATAGTTCATTCTACTAGATGAAACAACAGTGAATTGGCACGGTCGACATGGAAAGCATAGCTCACTTCCCAAACATCTATCGAGAGTTTAGTTCACACTAATACACTACGCGCTTTTACAGATACACTGAATATTTGTCCACTGCTGGACAAAGGCCTCTCCAATCGCACACCATACAATTCGATTCTCGGTATAAGGTTACGTACGCACTGACAGGTGGCTGGCTTAGCGCTTAGAGCCTAGTGACTTAACATCCATCAGATACATGCTAGGCGACTAGCAAAGGCGACAAGCGCGCTGTGCAACGTAGGCTACGTATGCATTGACAGGTAACTTGTTCAGCGCATAGAGCCTAACGAGTAACCTTGCGAGTATAAAATAGTATAGTATATATATATCTTATAGTATATATAGCGAAGAGAAATGAACGCTAGAATTTTTGCAACGGACCGCACTGTGCGCTTGGCGCCTTCGCTAGTCGCCTAGTGTGTATGTTAAGTCTACAAAGAATATTAAGTCGCGCAGCCTAAAGTTACGTGCGCACTGCCAGGTGGCTTGTTTAGCGCATGGAGCCTAGTGACTTACATCTGGTTAGTTGCTCGGATACATGGTGACTGCACTAATATGCACTGGTGTTGAGTCGCTAGGAATCTGTGGTCATTTTGCTTGTTGGCATGTGACACTTTTAAAAATTGTTACTCAGAGAATTCATATTGAAAATATACCATTTTAAGGCCTTATCTATCACGTTGGGATATGACAAAAATGGGAACACCCAAATATTCCGAAATATTTTATTCCGAATTTCGATGTTCTGATTTTCAAAAGTCCGAATTTCATAATACCTAAGAATTATAATGTCTATTATTAAAAATCACGAAATTTATGTTTCCGAAAGTCATAAATGCGATTTGCTTGTTTTCCGATTTTCATATGTTCCAAGAATCAAATGCTCGATGGGTTCTCGGTCCGAAAAATGTCATTCCGATTTTCAATTTTCCGAATAACCAGTTAAAATTGGTAGGTACCCCCTTTCTTCTCCTAAAATTGTGTGTCCGAAAGTCATTATCCATAACACGTTTGCTATAAGCTTCAGTAACCATAATGTTCAAAAATTCGAAATTTTGTTTTACAATTATCTTTACTTCTATAGTACATTATGATACATGTGTGCTATGTTGATCATTATGCTCGAGGCGGTATTATTCGCGCGAGCCGCAGGCGAGTGCGATAAGAAAGCCGAGAGTCTAATGATCGATGCACACGCGTTTCATACGACGTTTTTCAACACACTTGCGAGGAAAAAAAACAGACTTGTATTGTTAAATATTAACTTGTATGGAAAATGGCGCGCTAGTTTTGTCTTTCCTCATAGCCAGCACTAGCAATGCGCGCGCAAGTGTAAATAAAAGCACTGACCACAGAGCATGTAAAAACAATTGTAAAAAAAAAAACAATTGTAGTTTAGTTAGTATGGAATTAGAAAGTCCTATTGGCATAGAGAAATATACCTACATTAGTTCAGTGAGAATCCGCAATGATAGAACGCCAGTCAGGGTCTTTTCCGTTTGGTTTCGGGTTGGGACCACGGACAATTTTAGGTGGATAATTAAAATTTTCTTACGTTTTTTGTAATTTGCAGGTCAGTATCAGGTTGCATCTTGATCAAATATGATTCGCGACTATAATATACAAAGGGTTAAACGAGGGACATAATTACTTTGAGGGGAGTTAGTACTCATGAAAATGAACAACTTTTAATATGGGATTAACCCTGAAATCGCGAAAAAAATCAGCCGTTTCCTACATTTATGTTCGCATAGCTCGTCAAAATGTACTGAACAGCTGATTTTTTTTTTTTGCAATTTCAGGTTCGGCCCCATAGTAAAAGTTGCTCATTTTCATGAGTACTAACTCCCCTCAAAGTATGTCCCTCGTTTAACCTAACGCTCTGTATATGTATTTACAGAATTATAGTCATTAGAATAGAATCTTTCTAGTTAGATTTTTTCCCTAAGAACTTTTCCATAAGAAAGATGTATTAATGATTCGAATGATTATAATTCTGTGAAGGTGTAGGTACCTGTTAGAGTCGCAAATCATATTTTGATCAAGATACAAACCAGACACTGACCTGAAAATTGCAAAAAACCTAAGAAAATTTTCTTAGGTTTTTTCGGACAATTTAAGGTGATTGAGTGGTAGACCACTGAGCATTCACCTTATTTTGTACGAGGTCCCTGCGCATTCACCTTAAGGTAAATAAATATTAGTTAATTTTGGGACCAAGGACAATACAGACTATTAAAAAAAAGTGAATTGATGAAATTAAAAAAGCGCGCATCTCCGACTAGTAAATAGTTATCTGTGGAAATAAAGCACATGTGGATTAAAGTAAAGAAAAAGCACGCGTTTTTAATACACTGCATTATGGACCTAAAAGCGGTTCAATAAGAGCCACTTTACGAGCAAGTGTGTTGAAATAGTACATTATGATACATGTGTGCTATGTTGATCATTATGGTCGAGGCGGTATTATTCGCGCGAGCCGCAGGCGAGTGCGATAAGAAAGCCGAGAGTCTAATGATCAATGCGCACGCGTTTCATACGACGTTTTTCAACACACTTGCAAGGAAAAAAACAGACTTGTATTGTTAAATATTAACTTGTTTGGAAAATGGCGCGCTAGTTTTGTTTTTCCGCGCGCCGTGCTAGGCAGCACTAGCGATGCGCGCGCATGTGTAAATAAAAGCACCGACTCTCATTTTAAATATATTAGTCTATGGTACTGACAAAACCGATCCGCCCCGATCACACGAACCTGTTTGAGAATGAATTATGCTACACATCAAATCTTAAATTTTAATGAATGTGCGTTAATTAGGAGTGTTGGATAAACACCTCATAATATGTTCATATTTAGCGCACAAGTTCACTATTATTAATTTTCCTTGTATAAATTCAAGTCATACGATACTCACCATTTTGATGACAGTGGTGGTCGAGGCTAAAAAACATAAAAATTGGAGATTTCGAACACCCTAAATTCACCACAGGGGCTGTGAATAATACATCATTTAATTATTTGACGAATTTATCCATAGTTTAAGGTAAATAAGTACCTACTTAGTGGTAGTGAAGTTTTTGGATAGGTATCTATCTAATGTCGAAGTTTCGCGCCAATCGTGCGTGTTTACATTTTAACTTTCCACAAATTTCACACACACAGTTAAATGTAAGATTTAAAATGTGACAAATATTATTGAGAATATTGTGAACAACACGAAAATGCCCAGGTCTTAACGTAATATTCAAACACAGGTCCAATAACACGTATTAATCATTACCACTAGGTACTCGATTTGTGTTCAAAATCGCCGACCATTATTGTTTTTTTTATTGCAATGATGTACGAAAGCGATTATTCCAAACGATTTTTTTTTAAATTTCGATTGATAATATGACGAATGTAATCGATACTTGTAAATTAAATAAAATTAAGTATTTTAAGCAGTAAATACAATAAGCATTGTTTATAATAATGATTTATGCTTTTCTATTGTCATTTCAATCGTTTTTTGGACATTTCACTTAAACAGAGTCAATAACAGCCAGGCCATAGGTACCTCATTTATTGAATTTCGCGCCGAAATGTTTCTATATTTGAATTTATTCGGAATGCGCTCGCTATTTAGAATTATTTTAATTTATTGAACAACTATTATTTATTGTGGATTTTATTTTTGATAATTTCTAATAGTTTCCTACAGAATTCCCAGTACCTATATATTTATTAGGTAGGCTTTGTAAAATTTTGTTTGAAAATGATGATAAGTTAATTCCATAAATTGGGTATTCTGCAAACACTTTCAATGCTTTTTGTTAGTTAAAAGAGTTATTATTCAGTTTCTAATTTTTTTTTTATTTCCTTTATCGCGAATATCGATTAGGCTGTATGCAAGTTTTGAATCGAAATAAGAAAATTGGGTGGACGGTCAACACTAGGTATATCTATGGTCAGCACTAAAAAGTGTCACGTCGCAACACAATTTTTAGTAATTTTTATCAAGATTTGATCGTTTTTTTATGTAGTTTATTTATTTATTTATTTATTTATTCTTTAATTAAAACGGTTTAAAACCAATTACAAAAATTAAAGACACATAAAACATTAAATATAAAATCAATTAAAAGTTAACAACACTTTCATACATCCCTCTCACAGTACTTCTGACATGCCGAAAAAATCTTCGTCCATTCGTCCGCAAACAGATCGTTTGTTGGATTAGAGTCCAAGAGATCATTAAGTGCGGCCAGAGTACGTGGTACTGGGGACTTAGCACGCGCAACTGTGCGACATGGAGGCACAGCAAACAGCCTATGCTTTCTGCCGCGGCAGTAGTTGTCTGGCACAAAGAAGCTTGCCAGCGCGGCATGTAGATCAGGCGCGTCAATAGTGCCACGGAGCGTCTTACAGGCTATGGTGAGCTGGTCTTTTGCTCGCCTTACCTCTAACGAGTTATATCCGAGGCATCCCAGTAGAAATTTAGTCGGATAGAGGTAAGGGTAATAGCCGTGTTTACGCTTATAAAAAAACCTAAGGAACGCTTTTTGTACCTTTTCCAGTATAAGTACGTAGGTACTTTCGTGAGGATTCCATACGCAGGAGCTAGACTCTAATTTGCTCCGTACGAGTGCATTAAATATAATTTTTATGGCATGTGCGGAGCGAAAATCGCGGCAATTTCGCAAAACGAAACCCAATCTTTGGTAGGATTCCTTAGCTACCGTGGCGATGTGGTCGTGGAAAGTGAGCTTTCGGTCGAATGTGACTCCCAGATCTTTCATGGCTGATGTTTTCATGATAGTATTGTTATTTAAATTATATTCATAATTAACTGGGTGCCGCATTCGACCGAATGTCATTGCAAAGCATTTGGAGGGATTAAATTCCATCTTATTGTCTAAGCTCCACTTGTATATCGCGTCTATGTCTTGCTGCAGTGCTAAACAGTCACGCTCGGAGTTTATTTCGAGGTACAATTTCAAGTCATCAGCATACAATAGGCATTTTGCTTGACGGAGAACTTGGGGAAGATCATTAACCATGATTAAAAATAATAAAGGCCCCAAAATTGAACCCTGACTTACTCCGGAACGCGTGTGGTAGGTGCTTGATTCGTACATACCGAGCCTAACGAACTGCTGACGATCGCGTAGGTAGTCTGCGAAAAAACGGAGGAGAGATGGTGCAAAACCGATTTTGCTAAGTTTCATCAGCAGCGTGTCGTTGTTAACCCTATCAAACGCCTTCCGAAAGTCGAAATAAAGTACGTCTACCTGACGCCCGCGGTCCAAGCTGGAGGAGACATATTCAACCAATGTCAGGAGATTCGTGTCAACTGATCTCTTACTTCTGAAACCGTGCTGCTCATTACAAAAATATTTATTTACTTGCTCGTATATGGCATTATGGAGGATGTTCTCAAAGACCTTCGCCGGGGAAGATAAAATTGCGATAGGGCGGTAATCTTCAACGGAGCTTTTGTTTTTGGTTTTAGGAATAGGTGTTACTCTAGAAACTTTCCACTGAGAGGGATATGCACCAGTCTGCAAGGCTAAATTAAAAATGTGACAAAGGGGATTGCTGAAAATATGTTTTGAACATTTAATGATAAGGGGGGGAATGTTATCGGGGCCAATGGAGCTGTTAGGTTTTAGTTTATTTATGCCTTTAACAATGTCTATAGGGTACAAGAGGGGTATATTGATGTAATTGCTGTCACTGGTATGGTCATCCGTACTAATATGATCAGCATTAAGCCCCGGGGCATCAGGCAGAAAAACATTAGAAAAAAACTCAGCAAACGCCCCTGCTGCTTTAGTTCCTGAAAAAATTATACCTCTGTATGAAATGTTAGGCTCAAAACCACCTTTTGATCTTAGGCTGGAAATGTGCGACCAGAATTGTCGAGGGGTAACTTTAATTTTATTCTCTATATGTCTCATGTACGAGAGATATGCATCTGAAATACTGGTCTTTAAGCTTTCCCTGAGGTCAGAAAATAACAAATACGCGCTATCACATTTAGTGCGTTTCCAGTTCTTATGGTGCTTTAGCTTGAGCCTTAGATCTCGGATGATATTATTATTAAACCATACAGGATATCGTTTATCCGTCGATTTCTTTCTGCGTTTTTTAGGCATGCAAGTATCAAAAAAATTATAAATTATGTTGTAGAACTTATGAGTAGCTGTGTGTACATCTTTGGATTCCAAAACCTCCTCCCAAGCATTCTCGTTAGAGAGTAATAAATAAAGCTGTTCGTAATCGCATTTTCCGAAGTTCCAATCCTTTGTACCGTCTATATTGCTGGGCTCAACTGAATTTGAGAAATGACCTACATCAACTCTTACGTCAATGTGTAGTGCCGGGTGATAAGCATCCAGTGGTACAATTCCTTCGGCAGCGGTTACGACTGTCTCTCGTGCACTAATGTTCTCTTGGACTAGAACAACATCTAACATACCACCATGCAAATTCTCCACAACGTTCATCTCATTCAGACTACAATATGACACAAAATAACAATAATAATTCTTAATATTTAATGAGACACTATTTAAATTTAAGTCGCCTAATATTATTACAAGGCCTTTTAAATTATTTATATATTCTTCCACTTTACAAAACCATCGCATGTACTCATCATCACTTGCACTCGGTTTAATGTATGAAAAATGTTAAAAGTAAGAATGCAGACAGAATGACAATATCTTTATTTTTTCCTTTTGCATATTTTCAGCAAGAGATTAGGTTGTTCATGCATATTTTCACTGAATTGAATTTGTCTACTTTTCGGATAGGTGTGTAGTAATACCAATTTTATTCGCAGTGGACTAACGCAGTTTGACCGACCTCAACATATAAATAAATTATAGATTTTTTGTAAACGATATCGCAAAGACCATAAAATACACACACAGAACTCTATTTTATCATAATAACTTATTTCATCCAAAATATTAATATAAAAAAAATAAATATTAGTTAATTTTGGGACCAAGGACAATACAGACTATTTAAAAAAAAGTGAATTAATGAGATTAAAAAAGCGCGCATCTTCGACTGGTAAATAGTTATCTGTGGAAATAAAGCACATGTGGATTAAAGTAAAGAAAAAGCACGCGTTTTTAATACACTGCATTATGGACCTAAAAGCGGTTCAATAAGAGCCACTTTACGAGCAAGTGTGTTGAAAAATCTATTCTGTCATAATATCGAGTACTATAATAATTGAATTTCCTAATTTTGCATGAAATAAAGTCATTATTAAGTACTAACATAGGCTAAGCTATTTTTGTTACTAACACTATAGACCATTGTAGTCTGATTAAATAAAGATTAATTAATTAATTAATATGTCCTAAGTATTGTATTATATAATGTGTATTATTCCGAATGTTCATTTATAATAAAATTGTTAGCTCTAAAACATTTGCTAAATAGGTTTTAGTGACAGAAACGAACCGCTGTAAATCCGACTCCACGCAGTCTTGTCTGCCCTACCTTAGAGTGTAATTTAAAATCGCGTGGGCGCGTAGGGGCGAGGCGGCCCGCGGGCTGAGGAGCAGGAGGCTGTGAGCGAGCCGCCGCGGCTGAGTTTGGCCGGCGAAGCCTGCCAGCAAGCCGAAGCTGTGGTGGTGAGCGAAAGCCGTCTGCGACGATTAGCACGCGTGGGGCCGCCGGAAAACCGCAGCGCCGGAGCCGTGACAGAAACCATGCCTGCTGCATGTTGCATGTTGCATGTTGCATGCTTGCTTGCATGCTGCATGCTGCGTGTTTGCTTCCATGCTGCATGCTTGCTGCATGCTGGGTATTTGCTTCCATGCTGCATGCTTGCTTGCATGCTGCATGCTTGCTTGCATGCTGCATGCTAGGTGTGTGCTTCCACGCTGCATGCTTGCTGCATGCTTGCTGGCATGCAGCAGGCTGCGTGTTTGCTTCCATGCTGCCTGCTTGCTGCATGCTGCGTGTTTGCTTCCATGCTGCATGCTTGCTGCATGCTTGCTGCATGCTTGCTTGCATGCTGCATGCTTGCTGCATGCTTGCTGGCATGCAGCATGCTGCGTGTTTGCTTCCATGCTGCATGCTTGCTGCATGCATGTTACTTTAAGCCCTTTACACAGAAATATGGGCCCCGCGAAGCGGGGCTCCGTCGTCACTAGGATGCAAGAGCGAGCGAATGACAATATAAATACCTTTTCACACCACCTGCTCGAAAATGTCAAATTATATGTCAAGCAACCTTAACCTAAAGTGAGTCATTAGTGACCGGGGGTACAGCCGGCCAATAATGTTGTACTGGATTTCATTATGACCCGCTGGTCAATAATGTGATTTGAATTTGGAATCTCACATGCTCAGCTAAATTGGCAGTATAGTACTAACAAACACCCTTTGGTGCCAGAAAGAGGAAAGCTATTCTCGAAACCCTTACTACGCGTGGATGATATTCTCGATTTCCTACAAAATCATAACGACTGCTTCTTCATATCGTTGCCATGTTTTCGAAGACATAATATTGTAAGAATAATTAGATAGCTACGAACCATTTTTTAAAAAGAATGGAATAACATTAAAACTGGCATTAATAATAACAAATACCGTACCGCGCCGTAATACCGTAATAGTAATTGGCTGTAAAATTAGTTAATTTATTTTAAGTAAACTGCGCTAAGATTGCTGTGGATTTTGTGAATAAATAAATCTATACGTATAATAAATCTGTAGAAGGGTCAATTCTGTACATTGAAAATATTGAAAAAATAAATAGCGGGGGGTGTTGCTGGATCGATACCAAACCCAAATATGTGATTAAAAAAATTTTTGTCTGTCTGTCTGTCTGTCTGTCTGTATATGCAGGCATCACGTGAAAACTAACGGTTCGATTTCGATGAAACTTGGTATAATTATACCTTATTATCCTGGACATAAAATGGGATACTTTTTACCCTGGAAAAATACGTAGAAAAAAAATCTTATTTTTCAGTTTTATTCATAGACGTTGTTCTGTAGAACCGCGAACACACGTTGCATTACCCGCAGTGGATAATTTTCCATTCAATTTAAGTTTACATTCAATTTAAGTTTACAGTTTCCTGTAGCTTTGTGTTACGCCATGACAATAAATAACGCTCAAGGTCAGACCCTAGGAGTTGCTGGCGTAGATCTTACCGCGAGTTGTTTTTCACACGGGCAACTTTACGTAGCTCTTTCCCGTGTGAGCAGTCCAAGAAATCTTCATGTTCATATTCCGGACGAGCTCGCTAACAATGTTGTGTATGCTGAAGCTCTCAATTAACTTTCTGTCGCATTGTCACGATCACTTTTTTATTATTGCAAACTTTTCGTCACTGTCAGTAATTTACTGCTACATGCTACTTATCAAGGTCGGAATTACTATGAAAAAAATATTTACTACAGAACGCGAGCTCAACAGCAGTAGCTCAATAGAGGGATCTCCTTAATTATTATAGGCTGAGCCGTATTTGGGTCCAATAGATATTTATAAGATGTCATTGTCAGAGTTACTCAAAATAGAGAAATAAACCATCCACGCGAAGACCGACATCCGCGCGGACGGAGTCGCGGGCGGAAGCTAGTAAATAATAAAACCTATCTATACTACAGTCGATTTATCACATTTTATCAAAAATACTCTATTTTCACGAGCGTCTCCAATGACGTTCTAAATTCAAAATGCATACAGCCAATCATCCAAAACCATTCTACCAGCTCTGTATAAAGCTTAGTTTACATAAACGCCACTTCCATGAGAGTGATATTCTATCAATAGACACACACGACAAAATCGTAGAAGATACTTTTTTTTGAAAATCGAATTGATCGTGTCTTGGCTACTTATCGGTAGACGCAATAAAGGCGCGAATTTTCGTACTATGGCTATTATTTTCTCACAGTAGGTGTAAAAAGTAGAGTATCCTCCTCTGGGCTAAAGGTGTCTTTGCCTTGGGCTAGCTTGAATCCCTCGCTGCATTTTGGATTCTTGTATTAACTCCCTCGCTTCGCTCGTGAGTTAAACTCTTAGCTCCCTCGCTGCGCTCGGGAGTTAAATCCCGAATCCTTCATTGCGCTCGAGATTCAATATGACGCCCGTGACATAAGACACAACTTTAGCCCCTCGGTGCATAATCTACTATTACCGTGCATCGAAGTCTAGTAGTATCGCAGTGAAGATCTATCGCGGTAACGTGCATGGAAGTGTAGTGGCGTCACAGAGACGGGTCTTTTGCAGTTACGTGCATCGCAATATTGCAGCATCGTATTAGCATTTATCGATATTTTGTGCTTCGATATTCCGTATTGTACTCGTATATTTGTCTTGCTATTCAGTTTTACAAGCCGTTTTTATTTCGGAATTCTAATTAATCGGAATTCGTATTTTTGATGTTTCGAATTTTCATTAATTCGGACTTTTTGTTATTCGATCTATTGGAACTCGGTATTTTGAGAATAGTAGGTACTTATAAACGTTAGGAATATTGAAATTTCGGAATTATAAAAAAAGGATGAATGATAAATCGGAGTTGTTATATTAGGAATTTTGAACCATTCGGAATTATGAAAATCGGTATTTTGAAATTCGTATTTGTGACTGTCGGAATAAAGTTTTTCGTATTTATGTAGAGGTATTCCTCGTAGCGCTCCCGTTTTGAAACGCTCCCATCTAAGCGCTCCCGTTTTGTTCCTCCAAGCGCTCCCAAAAAGAGCGCTTCGAGGAACGATTAAAAATATTAAAATTTATTTCCTCGAAGCGCTCCCATGATTAACTTTCGGATAGAGATGGGACTATACTAACTGAAATTATCGATAATAAGTAGAACACATTGTTATAATATACAACTAGCGGCCCGTCCCTTCTTCGCACGGGTTTGGTTTTCTCCAAGTACTCTCTGGTGCCCCGAGCTGTGTGCGAACGCGCATGTTTTATCATGGGTGTCAATTTCGTGGTTTTCAAGGGTGCTGAAACCGATGGTTGGGTCAAAATAAAAATCCAAGATGGCGGATGTGAAAAATGTTACAATTTTTCATGATGGGTGTCAATTTCGTGGTTTTCGAGGGTGCTGAAACCGATGGTGGGGTCAAAATGAGAATCCAAGATGGCGGATGTGAAAAATGTTACAATTTTTCATGATGGGTGTCAATTTCGTGGTTTTCGAGGGTGCTGAAACCGATGGTGGGGATGTATTATCCGGTATTAACGGTCGAACCTAATTACCTATCTATCACCAGTTTTGGCATACTGGAGGTAGAAAAAACTATATAACTGTGTCATGCTCTGCCGCAGAACCACCATTTTTGAAACCGATCAATTATATCTTAAAATGATGTAGGGACGTCAAACGTATGTAGGTACGTCAAACGTACATAATGTAGGTACGTACTGCCGTTATCGCTGCACTTGCATTAGATAATGATAAAATAGACATTGATTGTGGCTCTGCTGCAGAGCATACTCTCTAGCAGAGCCACAAAGTACCTACATGTACTCAGGAAAGATAAACGCCATTGTTACACTGTTGTGTTTTAATAAAAACTGTTGTACGAATAGTGTTTATTGTGTATGTGTTGAAAAATATCATTAGTATTCAGTGGTTTTATTTATTTTAACTTTACTAAAATTTTCATAGTAAGCGCCTGATTATTTTCTGTCAGGAAAATTTTTACAGTCTGTTACCGTCAGGATGGCTGTACCAAACGAGATATCATGAGACTATGTGCACTGTTTAATACCTATTTGCTACTATTTACTACCTGTAATGAAATATTTGCTACCTTTGCTTTAAGAAATATATCAAAGAAATAAAATTGTCAGCCATTCTGACGTCAGGTTGGCTGACCACTTTCAAGTTCTCATAGTTTTAGCGTTGTATTAACCGCGTCGAAAATGTAAATATTTACTCCTTTTTTTACACAACTTTAAGAAGCTCCTCTATAAAGTTATTAATATACGCCATTAAAACGCAATCGCGTATGCATCAATTATTTACGACTTTACTTCTCAGAATAATTGCTAACAATATTTTTGCAGGCTATAATTACGTACTACTACTGGATGTAGTAGTACGTAATTATGTACGTTTTTCGTAGGTACCTACATCACTGTAAGATATAATTGATCAGTTTCTAAAATGGTGGCTCTGCGGCAGAGCAAGACACATATAACTCTGGTTTTAACATCCAAATAATCAATATCAGTAGCGATCTTGTATGATTATATTTACTGGCAGTTATGATTAAATCTACTGGCTACCATCTGTAGCGATCTGTCTTTAATTGAAAATAGGTTATTGGGTTCGGCCGTAAATAGATATGTTACCGGAAATGTATGAAACCTAGGAATTGTGTACAATTCCTAGGTTTCATACATTTCCGGTGAAATATACCTATGCAATTTCGAGCCTACTTTGGAAATGTGTAAAATAATGTTTCAAAGATTCTTTCATTTCCTGTGAAATGTATGTATTTTCTAGGAATTGTATGCAATTCCGCGATGATACTAGGAAATATACCTATATATAAACAGTAATGAAAAAAAAAACACGTTTGTAAATAGAAATCAGAATTTTTATTAAGGCTCTCGTTGACATAATCAGTTACAATCACGTCGTGAAATATAAAATCCTAGCTGACCCGACAGACGTTGTCCTGTTTTTGATTCGAAAGACCCGTGGCGCCATCTATTATCATAATAACGTTATTGTTGTTTTCCTCGGGAACAGCACTTTTTTTCGGGATGAAAGGTACCCTATGTCCATTTCTGTACACCTGATAACGTTCATATATGCAAAATTTCAGGAAGATCGGTTCAGTGGTTTAGACGTGAAAAGGTAACAAACAAACTTACTTTCGTATTTATAATATTAGTTAGGATTCATAGGGCTTATTACTAACTAGCTGCGCCCCGCGGTTTCACCCGCGTAAATGTCGATCCCGTGGGAATATCGGGATAAAAAGTAGCCTATATGTTAATCCAGGTTGTCAGCTACCTCCATACCAAATTTTATCCAAATTGGTCCAGCCGTTTGAGCGTGAAGAAGTAACAAACATATAAACACACACACACTCACAAACTTTCACCTTTATAGTATTAGTGTGATTGAACTTCAAAAATCAACTTATATTCCTTTTTAAGGCCCATCTAGCACACATAAAAGTCTAGATACGTATAATTCAAACATCAACAATGTAATACTTTTCCGATTGTTATTTGGGACATGTATATAATAGATTTCCTAGGTAAAGTGCTTATTACAAAATATATCATAGATTTCCTATCTGTTTTAGGAATTGTACACGTCTTAGGAATTGTATACAATTACGGATTACACACTTTTCCGATAACAGATACACTACACCCAGGCTCTCTCCCTAAGCTTGTTTTTGCATGCTTTTTGCTGTGTTATGAACCGCAGTGCTCCTGTGGTAATGGTCCAAGGCGACAATGTTCTTTTACCACAAGTTACACGACACGACCATCTTATCGCCTCTACCAGTTTAGTGGCAAAGCTATCAGGGAGTATGTAATTAGGTTCCTTTATATTAAAAGGGCATATTAGCATTTTCAAAATCGTTGTACTTTTTAAATAAATTCTTTGTTTTATTTGAGCTAGTTATATTTCAGAGAACCATACCGTACCGTATAAGAGACAGTGATCGCGTGCGTTGCAATAAGAATTTTTATAGATAGAATCCTGAAAGGCTCGAGTTGAGGCGATGCTGTTCTCGTGAAGTGCTTAACTGTGCGTTGACTCTAAAGTGGATTGTTTACCAAGAACTATGAAATGACTTTGGCCCCTACACCTACTTTGGATCAGGGTGATATAATATCACCCTGATCAGGTAGGGGCCAAAGTCATTTCGTAATTCCGAATAAAATAGCAGATCGTGACTTTCACTCTCTAAAATGGGCCTAAGATGTGCTAGCGACGTACCGACAAGGATGCAACACGTCCTGGGGTGTATGAGGAATGGAGAAGCATTCTACGACGGCCATCATCATCTCCACTCAAAACATTGCTTGAAAATAAATTTCTCAAAGAATTTTAGTATTCGGTGGCCTGGCTAATCTAATCTAACTGGAATCAGGTTCAAAATGTCATGAGTTTCAAAATATCAGAGGTTTGTAGATCCACCAACACGATCTTAAGTCACTTGTCCCCCCGCCGACGAGGCAGCGACTAGCTATCGACTAACCCCCTTACTACTAAACGTTGTATAGCGTCTATACAGCGTGTAACGGAAGGGGGGTATCAACCCTGAAGGAGGTGAGGTTCTTTGGGGAAAGTTGTTCAGTTTCTGAAGGAGGTGAGGTTCTTTGGGGAAAGTTGTTCAGTTTCATGAGCACATTCACCTCCTTCAGGGTTGATACCCCCCTTTCGTTACACGGTGTATAGTTGCACAACGCTGTGTCTTCTTCTTTCGTAAGTCATATTACTGACGACTAGCGACTGAAAGAGAGAAATCGGTGTGTAACTATTCATCTGTTATATCGTTTATTAGTAAGGGGGGTCTCGCTCAAGAAACTTACAAAAGATTCCGTGTCAGTAAAAGAAGAGATACAAATATATTGTGACCATATAAATAGTTGATTGCTGAGTGTTTACATAGGTAGCCGCGCGCCGCCGGCGAGGACTCGTTTGTTGCAGCGACAAAAGCTATCAAACAGAGTACTCGCTCAGCTACTCTCGTTCGGCGCGCAGAAGACTCGCTGAGAGACTCACTGCGGGCGAGTTATCTAGCTCATCGCCGTCGCGCACTCGCGATCGCGACAATAATAGTCGATAGCTAGTCGCTTCTTCGTCGACGGTGTGACTACTGTGACAGGTGCCTAAAGCCAGAGATGTAAATCTCTGACTAAGACCACCTCTGTGAGAACTTTGTCACACAAACAACTTGTTTTTAGTTGCTGGCTGTAGTCCTGTAGTCGCTTCTCGCTAATCACCTGCGGTAGGACAGCCGACAGGTGCCTCAGTATGAACGTGCGCATCTTAGTCGGAGCATGCGAGGCCAAGATTATATAGTGGAGGGTCTCTTACTGCTAGCCACGGTCACGTAACGTATAGATTCGTGGATTCGTGACAATACCAACAATATGGGTGATGCGATGGGTCTTTTTTGTTCCACATTCTCCGCATCCCATAGACATAGTCTATTACAGACACTGACCTGTATTATACATGTATGATAGAGGTCCGCACTGACCTGTACTCTGTACTTGTAGAGGTCAGTGGAGGTCGGTGATTACAGAGGGTAACAAAAAGTTTCCTTACCAGTCATATAAAAAAACAAACAGATTTTGACCATAGATAAGCCGAATGACTTTCATCAAAGAGTATAATAACTATCATTCTTGCACATGTTGTTGTATTGAAGTTGTATTGGCACAACTTAAAGTAAGTGCCTTAAGGCACATCCAAAATTTTAAAATAAATTCTTGTGAACAGAAAAATGACTGAGAAAACTACACAAGGTACACAAGTACGAGATAAACCATGCCCGTGGCTTTGTAACTTTATACCGAAAAACGTGCCACCCCCGGGACCTGCCCAGAGTCTCTTGCATCCTAGAAAAGATGTTTTTGTTCTAAAGGTAAGATGTGTAGGATCTGGGGGCACGGGAGTGCCCCCACCAAGTCGAGCATTGTATTTACTGACTGAAACTAAAAGTGAATGACTTCAGACTACAGATTAACTATGCCCGGCAGTGAAAGATTGGAGGCTGAACCCATTATGTTCCAAGTGTTTTACAATGTGGTGTTTATTTCTGTAGTACTTACGTAACGTTCATTAAATACCTAATTATTTTCATTAATTAACATGAAACTTGCAAGAAAAAAAGCATAGATGGAAAATAAAATTGGCGTTGGTTAACTATTTTCTTTTTTACAAAATTCTCAGATTGCCAAAGTTGGCCCTACTGGAGACCGGCGCTGTAAGATGGAACTTGAGCTAGTCACACCGAAGCACCCCGATAAAAAACCACTGTGTCGCATAGATACTAGAGAAACACAATGTGAACCAGAACCTCCACCATGCACCTGTCATAAGTCAAGAAGAGGAAAACATAAAAACAGTAAAAATACACAACAATAATTATAAAAAAGTATTCTCTAACATTCTATGTTATGATCTCCTTCTAAGTTAATTATCATGTTTTAGAATTGTTTTTCTTAGTTTGTTTAAATTATTTATTTAATTTAAATATACTTATGTAAAAAGCAACTGAAAACACAGTTTTTCGCGCCCCTGCCGAGTGTACCTTATTGTAGATATGAGTATGTATGTAGTAATGATGGAAGTCATTATCATCACCATTTTAGCTGAAAGACGTCCATTGCTGGACATAGGCCTCCTCCAAGGACCTCCACTTCAACCGGTTCTGTGCTTCCCGCATCCAGCGGATCCCTGTGGCCTTCACAAGGTCAGCGGTCCACCTTGTGGGAGGCATTCCAACGCTACGTCTTCCAGTATACGGTCGCTACTCCAGAACCTTTCGGCCACACTGATCGGCCATCTGTTCTGCGAGCAATATGCCCTGCCCACTGCCACTGAAGTCGTTGGGCTTGCGCAGAGTTTAATGCTGGGTTCGATGTTCTTAATTTTCTCTTACCTTCTAGGGCATTTAAGTCAGTTTCTTTGAAAGTTTTAAGTGCCTAGACATAACAGTAAAAATGTACAGTTTAAGGCTCCTTCAAAGAGGCGCGACACGCGATAAGATCGCTCTCGTCGCGCGTCGCGCCTGTTTGCAGGAGCCTTTACGCTCCTCAAGAAGTGCTGCTTTTTTTTTTTTGTTGCGTGGGAAATAATCAAATAACCCCTCCCGCTCTGGACGGAGCGGAAGGGAGTGTCAGACTCTTACTGACTAAAATCCACCCGTGTTCCTTCCTTAGCTCTTTATGTTCCGGACCAGCGGTAACCCTTTCTGACAATCCCGCTGACCCGGCAGGCTTCGGCCCTAAGGGGCCCCTTCCTCGATGCTGACATCTCTTTGAGGCGCGTGTGGAACACGTACGCGCCGTCCGGCTCGGGCCTGGTCCTGATCGGACGGTGAGCTACCCATTACTCTTCGCCCGCAGGCCCGAAGAAGTACTGCCTCATATGTATAGTCTGTCAGTTTATTAACGCTAAGGTTCGAAAAGAATGACTTTTAAAATAGCTCCAGCTCATATTAGGTATTATATGAGTTTTGCCAGTTTTTTTTTCGACCGTGCATGTAGCACTAACACCCCTAATCTATCTATGGGGCTTTTGATTTAATATGTAAGACTATTTTAACCACTTTCTGACCCCCCTGACCTCTACGTAAGAAAAAATAAGAGTGGATGAATCCAGCGGCGGCCCTAGACAAATTTTTAGGTGGTGCAAAATCTTAAAGTGGCGCCCCTCTATGTACCATGTTCCTATGATGTATGTATATATGATATATGTTGTTTACACGGATTAATCGGTTATTACTTACATGGACTAGGTATGCCCACGACTTCGTCCGCGTGGACATAGAACTTTTTCAGCCTGTAATAAAACGCAACGTAACTTTACTTTAACAAATTATCGATAGATTAGATAAATAGTTTTAAATATATTATGTAAAAAATATGCAGAGCATCTGCGTGACGAGCGAAATCTGTCGAGATGTCCTGCTCGCATTAAAAAAATGTTGCCCATTCCGTGTGCACTACGCACACGGAATGGGCAACATTTTTTAATGTTCTGCCGCGTTCGACAATGCCACTGAGTTTGCGCTCTTGCCCTGCTGAGGTAACAAGTAGTTAAAGATTATAATAACAATCAGTAATTTAGTTGACAAATTTTATTTACACAGCCGACCCTAGGTGGCTACTTTTCTAGCTTTTGCGCTAACAAATTTCTGAATTAGGTAATTCAGAATAATTTAGCTTTTGGGCAATTGTATTTTCTATGGCAAGATTCCAAAGGTCCGACAGTCTTTCCTGACACATACTGGAACGTAAATAAGTTTTCTCAATATAGACCTTTCCAGGCCGCCCGCTCCGTTTGCGCGCCCAAATGATCGTCGCGTCTAAGTCGATTTTTTTTTTATAAATGTATCTCGCCGTTTAACCTACGAGGTTGTGGTCTGCTTAACCGGGCTTGCCTGTGGATTCCTCAATAAATTAAGGCCTCCAGTCAGGGCTTAAAATACTTAAAAACTAAGCAACTACACGCTAAGGGCAGCAAGGGACACGCTGGATCGGAATTATTTAGGGACGAATTTAAAAGTACAGGCTCAGCGGCGCGGGCTGGCTCTTGCTCGAGCCAGCCCGCGCCGCTGAGCCTGTCGGGTCGGAGGGGACAAGGTATGGGGCGTCGCGGCCTTGACGGCGAGGACGGAAGAAGGGCTGTCGGGGCTTGTACTTTCTGAGAGACTGGTGGCCTTACTACTTTCCTGTAGGAGGGTCGTGGCGTTGTCGGGGATCATAAGGGTACGCCTCGGTCGGCGAATCCTACTTATGCGGGAGGGAATGTTTCGGGCGGCCACTGGGGTGCTTGATAGCAGAATCAAAGAAACGCTTGAAGAGGCGTTTCATGAACTACTGGACGGTGGGCATTCTATGATCTAAATGTAGACTCTCATTGCGGACATAGAAGGGGGCTCCCGTGACCTGCATTCTATGCAGATGGTGAGGCTTAGCGTGAGCGAAGACGACGCAAGCATAGGTTATGAAGGGACGGATGACCGCGGTGTAGAGGCGCAATTTGCACTTGAGTGACAATTTGCTGCGGGCAGTCAGTATGAAGTGGAGCCTACTGAGAGCGAAAGAGGCGCGCGAAAGTGCCGTCTTTATGTGCTCACTGAAAGTGAGTGAGATGTTGGTCTAGGATAACACTTATGTGTTTAACTTACTTCCCCCAAGGGATCGGCTTGCCATACATAGTGATCGGACTGGAGTCTCGGTCGATACCTACTCCGTGTCCGCGCTTTAGAGTAAGTTACTATCATCTGACTGGTGCCCAGTGGTCGCATTTCAGCGCCTCTCCCATGACGGCGCCCGGCGCCGTCGCACCGCTCACACCGCCCTAGAGCCACTACTGGATTAATCCCATTTCAATTTTACCAGCCCTTTCATTTGATATGTCACACGGTACAGATTGCGAAACTTTTTTTTTAATTTTTATTTGCCCCCCAAAAATGACCCCCATATCCAAAATTCATTTATTTACTTTACACGTCTGTGTTTGGGTCACAGAGATTCATATGTGTACCAGATTTCAAGTTAATCGGTCCATTAGATTCGGAGCAAATTGGCTGTGACAGACGGACAGACAGACACGAGTTATCCTATAAGGGTTCCGTTTTTTCCTTTTGAGGTACGGAACCCTAATAACTTCTTAATATGATTCGGTATTAAATAAAAATAATAGCCTTCCGCCCGATTTCGGTCACAGTGGCCAATCTCAACGGAGATTAGCCAGGAACCTACGCAGGAGATATTACGAGGATAGTGCACAAGTATGTAAACACAAAATATTTCAAGTGCCTACCTGTTAACATTTTTGATATCGAGCAAAAAAGGGCAAAAATATCGCGTTTGTTGTATGGGAGCCCCCCTTAAATATTTATTTTATTTTGTTTTTAGTATTTGTTGTTATAGCGGCAACAGAAATACACAATTTGTGAAAATTTCAACTGTCTAGCTGTCGCGGTTCTTGAGATACAGCCTGATGACAGACAGACGGACAGACGGAAAGACAGCGAAGTCTTAGTAATAGGGTCCCGTTTTTACCCTTTGTTTACGGAACCCTAAAAAATATGGATGACAAGTAATCAACTTTAGCTATCGTATATAGACTTCAAGCGTGACCGCAATATTGAAAAATAAAATGCGCTCCATATAAAAATCTTTTTCACGCGGGCGAAGTCACGTGCAGAAGCTTGTCGAACGAATTCAATGAACCTACCCATCATCATCATCATCATTTCAGCCGAAAGACGTCCACTGCTGGACATAGGCCTCCCCCAATTTTGGGGGGGGTTTGCCATAATCGACACGCTTGGCAGGCGGGTTGGCGATCGCAGTATGGTATGACGGTGTAATGCATAGAGAACGCTGCTGCCCATTCTCCCTTAGTCGCCTTTTACGACACCCACGGGAAGTATGGGGTGGTGCTATTCTTTAAGTCCACCACACAGACATTCTACCGATAGATATATGAATTTTTTACATTTCTATGAACCTTTTTAGGGTTCCGTATAAAAACGGAACCCTATTACTAAGACTTCGCTGTCTGTCCGTCTGTCCGTCTGTCCGTCTGTCCGTCTGTCCGTCTGTCCGTCTGTCCGTCTGTCCGTCTGTCCGTCTGTCCGTCTGTCCGTCTGTCCGTCTGTCCGTCTGTCCGTCTGTCCGTCTGTCCGTCTGTCTGTCTGTCTGTCACCAGGCTGTATCTCAAGAACCGCGATAGCTAGACAGTTGAAATTTTCACAAATTATGTATTTCTGTTGCCGCTATAACAACAAATACTAAAAACAAAATAAATTAAATATTTAAGGGGGGCTCCCATACAACAAACGCGATTTTTTTGCCCTTTTTTGCTCGATATCAAAAATGGCAACAGGTAGGCACTTGAAATATTCACAAAATATTCAGTTGTATTTTAACTTTAATAATAAATAATAAAATTATAATAAAATAAATATTTAAGGGGGGCTCCCATACAACAAACTTGTTTTTTTCGGCGTTTTTGCCTTGTGGTACGGAACCCTTCGTGTGCGAGTCCGACTCGCACTTGGCCAGTTTTTTACATTTCTAGGGACCTTCTTAACCAATAGACATCGTCGATGGACGAGAACCGATCTATTCGAGACAATAAAATGTTATCGATTGGTATCGACGCATCTTATGCGAGAACCTATTCTAACTGCAGGACTACCGCTCAATTGATTAGTCAAACTCTCTTGTTAGCGTTAGGAATATTCGCAAGGAAGTTTTCATTCATGTTGTAGCATTTTGCCACTAATTATAAACGCGTTGCTTAAAGTAAACAGACGTTTAAACGTCAGAAATGTATATTTAGGCTAGACATTTAACATCGTTGGTCGCAAAAAATGCACTGTATCGATTTTTTGGAATGTTGTTAGGATCACCAAGAGTGTTAAACCAAGTTTGCCGCTTCCAAATACCTGTGCTGACTACGTGGTGCTTGAAAAACCTCAAAATTTTTGGACCTCCGTCAGTTTTTGACTTAGTTAGAGGTGTATAAGTTCTAAATGGTGCGTCCTCCGGAAATAGCTACAATTTGAGTGCCGTAGCTTTGTCGCGCCGACAGAACTCGAGATACGGCACTTTAAATTTTAACCGTTTTTCACAAAAAGTGTAATTTTTAAAATAACTATGGAAGGATTGTACAGTCCGTAACGGTCACAGTTCATAGTTATTTTACATCATTGTCAAAATCACAGTGATCTTTATTTTCGTTCTATTATGGTTGCTGTAAGGTTGCTGCTACTGAAAAGACTGTCAAAATCGCAGTGATCTTTATTTTCGTTCTATTATGGTTGCTGTAAGGTTGCTGCTACTGAAAAGACTGTCAAAATCGCAGTGATCTTTATGGTTGCTGTAAGGTTGCTGCTACTGAAAAGACTGTCAAAATCGCAGTGATCTTTATTTTCGTTCTATTATGGTTGTTGTAAGGTTGCTGCTACTGAAAAGACTGTCAAAATCGCAGTGATCTTTATTTTCGTTCTATTATGGTTGCTGTAAGGTTGCTGCTACTGAAAAGACTGTCAAAATCGCAGTGATCTTTATGGTTGCTGTAAGGTTGCTGCTACTGAAAAGACTGTCAAAATCGCAGTGATCTTTATTTTCGTTCTATTATGGTTGTTGTAAGGTTGCTGCTACTGAAAAGACTGTCAAAATCGCAGTGATCTTTATTTTCGTTCTATTATGGTTGCTGTAAGGTTGCTGCTACTGAAAAGACTGTCAAAATCGCAGTGATCTTTATTTTCGTTCTATTATGGTTGTTGTAAGGTTGCTGCTACTCAAAAGACTGTCAAAATCACAGTGATCTTTATTTTCGTTCTATTATGGTTGCTGTAAGGTTGCTGCTACTGAAAAGGCTGTCAAAATCACAGTGATCTTTATTTTCGTTCTAATAAGGTTGCTGTAAGGTTGCTGCTACTGAAAAGGCTGTCAAAATCGCAGTGATCTGAAGGCCAATTCTCGTACTTAAAAAACGTTTAAATTCAAGTCGCAATCTCATCGCAGCGATAATAAATGTCAAAAACTGGTCAAAAATGTTGGGAAATTAGATGTAGGTATTCTTGACAGATTGAGACTTGACAGATCAGGGACGTTCTTAAAATTTCGGGACCGTGAACGTTTATAAAACTACGGGAATTTCCCCTCTCTGGTTGCTGCTGTCGGAGGCAAAATCACACTAATATTATAAAGGCGAAAGTTTGTGAGTGTGTGTGTGTGAGTACTGGCCACATCACTGTCGCAAATACTCGATGACATGTTTCATGTTCTATAGATTTAGTTGCTGTCACATATATTGTATTGTCAACACGTATTGAATAAATCGCTATAATAAAATATGTCTTTCCACGTGAATTAACTCTAACAAGTGGTAGCAGAGCGTGGTTGGCGAAAAATACGTCGACACTATATAAATACGCAAAAATGGCATCGACGAGTTATCGAAATATAGAACCGCTAATAAAGTCGAACTATGACACATGGTGCCTACAAGCGCAAGCTGTTCTAATTAAAAACGATTATTGGGACATCGTAAGCGGCGAAAAAGTGTTGTCGCCAGATGCGGATGCGGCGGTAAAATCGGCATTTATCAAGGAAGACTTAAAGGCAAGAGCTGAAATATTTCTTCTCCTGTCACCGTCAGAACTGAAACAAATAAAGATCTGCACGTCAGCTAAAGCCGTATGGGACAAACTAAAAACAATTTATCAAAGCACTGGGCCCGCAAGAAAGGCAACTTTATTGAAACAATTAGTTTTAAAGCGAATGTCAAATGACGAAGATATCCGTGACCATATAAATAACTATATGGATATTGTGGATAAGCTCGCCGACATGGAGATAAAAATTCCTCTAGAACTGCTAAGTATAATGCTGTTGTATAGTTTGCCAGCAACTTTTGAAAATTTTCGGATCGCTATTGAGTCACGAGATACATTACCAAATCCTGACGAGCTAAAAGTAAAAATTATTGAAGAATACCAGGCCAGAAATGTTAGTGAACAGCCAGGAAGCTCCGAAGCCTATCTCCTCAAGAGAAATAAAATGAAGCCATTCTGCAAAACATGCAAGAAGAAGGGCCACACTACAGAAGCATGTTGGAGCAACAAGAAGAAAAGCACAAATAAAAAAGCAAGCGGACATCTAAACTTCAACGTCTGTCTGAATACCGCAAATCTAAACATCAAAGAAAATGCATGGTGTCTTGATAGCGGATGCTCTTCTCACATGTGCGGAAACAAAGCCAGATTCTCGACACTAAGCTCAGAAAGTGGTACCTTGAAATTAGCGTCAAACAAGTATACAACCCAAATTGAAGGCAAGGGAAGAGTTCAAGTAACCGCAGAAAAAGTAGGTTGCAACTTTAATGATACCTTATACGTTCCGGATATGTCGGTGAACCTCCTGTCTGTAAGCAAAATAACAGATAGAGGAAACAAAGTCGTTTTCGAAAAAGATCAAGCATACATCGTAAACAAAAACGGCGAAGCGACACTGACAGCACAACGGAAAAATGGACTGTACTACCTTGAGTTTGACAAGAAAGAGACTTCAAACTACATACCAAAAGAAGAAAAAGGTGACATCATGGAATGGCATCGTAAACTTGGCCATATAAATGAAAAGGACTTGATCAAGATGGCGAAGAATGACCTAATGTACGGATTAGACCTGAACAACGAAGAATTGAAAACATGCGAAACCTGCATCAAAGGCAAGCTCTCAAGATTACCTTTTATAAAACATGATGAACTCTACACGACGCAAGAGCTGGAGATAATTCACAGCGACGTCTGTGGACCTTTTGAGTGTGAGACACTAGCAGGCTCAAGATACTACGTCATATTTATAGATGATTTCACACGATATTGTCACGTCTATTTCATAAAAAAGAAAAGTGATGTCCTCAACACTTTCAAACAATATAAAAATGAAGTCGAGACGTTCCACAACAAAAGAATAAAACACCTGCAGTCAGACAACGGAACTGAGTATCGTAACAAGGAATTTGACGATTTCCTTAAACTGCATGGCATCCAAAGAAGATTGACCACAACTTACACACCACAACAAAATGGAATCAGTGAGAGAAAGAATAGATCTTTATTAGAAAAAGCCAGATGCCTGTTGATCGAAGCTAACGCCCCTAAAAAGCTCTGGGCGGAAGCAGTAGCTACGGCAAACTATCTCATAAACCGTAGCCCTTCAAAAGCATTAAACGGCGACATTCCATTCACGAAGTGGTTAGGCCGAACCCCATCTGGAAATCACCTCCACGTTTTTGGCAGGAAAACCTTCGTTCTGAAAAAGAAAAGACAAGGAAAAATGACAAATAAAACGAAGGAGGGTGTATTCATGGGTTATTCGATATCTTCAAAGGGCTATAGAGTATACATACCTGAAAAAGATGACGTGGTGACGAGCAGAGACATCAAGGTTATAGACAAGATGTATTTCAGGGAAAAAGACACGAACTATGAAAACCTTGTAAAAGAAGAGGAACCTCGCACGAACATACATGAAAAAGAAAAATTAAAGAAAGATAAACACAGACAGGAAATAGAAATTGAATTCAGAAAACAGAAAAATGATATACCTTTACAAATTCCGGACAGTCCAATTGACGACGCAGATGAAATCGAATCATTTGACGACGCAGATGAAATCGAATCATTTGACGACGCATCTGAGACTGCAGAAGTACCTGAAAATGGGAGGCCTCAAAGAGAACGGCACCCACCAGCATGGACAAAAGATTTTATATTAGGAGATTCTGAAGAGAACCATTTACTCACGGAGATATCTCACCTGTCTGATGAAAATGAAAACGATGAGTATTGGCACGAGGCCATTAAATCTGAAATAAGAGCACACGTTAAAAACGGGACGTGGAAAATAGAAAAGAAAAGCAATAACATGAAGGTTTTAGACTATAAGATGGTTTTACGTAATAAAATTGGACCTGATGATAGCGTCACAAGAAAAGCCAGACTCGTAGCACGGGGCTTCACCCAGCGACCAGGGATTGACTTTAATGAGACTTACGCTCCCGTTGCTAAACTAAGCTCGATCAGATCAGTCGTCGGCATAGCCGTAGAAGAGGGATTACAATTGAACCAAATGGACGTAACAACTGCGTACCTAAACGGCGAATTGGAAGAAAAGATAGTCATGAAATACCCCGACTACTTAGAAGAATACTTGACTGAAATCATGGTCGATGAAAGTACAAAAGAGGACTTAACCATCTACAACAAAACTAAAGAGATGCTAAAAGACATTAAGTGCAACCCAAAAGAAAAGGTTTGTGGTCTTATCAAAGCTCTCTACGGACTCAAGCAGGCAGGGAGGCAATGGTACATCAAACTCGACAAAGAATTGAAACACATAGGGTTTCGAGCATCAGAAGCTGACCCATGTATATACATTCTGGAGAAAAGAGGAGCCAAAATTTTATTAGCGATTTATGTCGACGATTTGTTAATTGCCTACTCGTGTCGGAAAACATTAAAAATAGTTAAAGACCTGCTAAATTCAAAATTCGAATTAAAAGACTTGGGAAAACCGAAACGGCTGATTGGCATAGATGTATCGTACAATGGAGATGATATAAAATTAAATCAACATAAATTCATTGAAGATACACTAAAGAAGTTCAAAATGGAAGACTGTAAAACAGTTTCAACGCCCATGGAGCCTGGACTAAAATTAGAAAAGAGAGACAAAAATACCAATCAACATATCCCATACAAGAACCTAATAGGAACACTCATGTATTTGGCCGTAGCAACTCGCCCAGACATCATGTTTGCTATTAGTTACCTATCACAGTTTAATGACTGCTATACGGAAGAGCACTTCAAGTGTGCCAAAAGAGTGCTCCGGTACCTAAAAGCCACCAAAACCATGGGCTTAACATTCACGAAAACAGGGAAAGACCTGTATGGAATGGCAGATGCAGATTGGGGCGCCTGCAAGCTAGACAGAAAGTCTTTTTCGGGCTACTGTTTTAAATATGCTGGAACGACTATAAGTTGGATGTCGAAAAAACAAAAGAGCATCGCTTTATCGACAGCCGAGTCAGAGTACGTAGCTATAACCGAAGCTGCAAAAGAAGCTATCCACTTGAAGAACTTCTTTAACGACTTGGGAGCTAACTACGAACGCATAGTTATCTTGAATGATAATCAAGCAGCTATCAAACTCAGTAAAAATCAAATGGTGACTTCAAAATCGAAACACATTGATTTGAAAATGCACTTCATAAGGAACTGTATCCAAGAAGGAGCATTAGAACTGAAATATCTGCGAACCGAAGATATGGAAGCAGACTTGCTGACCAAGGCTCTAGCTGGTCCGCGAGTGATGAGGTTGCGCAGCAGCCTAGGGCTCTCCTGATGATCGCGATAGTGCCGTGAAGAGGAGTGTGAGTACTGGCCACATCACTGTCGCAAATACTCGATGACATGTTTCATGTTCTATAGATTTAGTTGCTGTCACATATATTGTATTGTCAACACGTATTGAATAAATCGCTATAATAAAATATGTCTTTCCACGTGAATTAACTCTAACAGTGTGTGTGTTTATATGTTTGTTACTTCTTCACGCTCAAACGGCTGGACCAATTTTGATAAAATTTTGTATGGAGGTAGCTGATACCCTGGATTAACATATAGACGACTTTTTATCCCTATATTCTTTCGGGATCGACATTTACGCGAGTGAAATCGCAGGGCGCAGCTAGTAACTGATAAAGGACTGTATGACAGGGTCTGTCATTGCGACTGGGCAGTGTTGCCACTGCGGTATGCGGCTGTGGTTGCCTTTGGAAGAGCGCCTTAATATTGCGTAGGGCAAAGCTTTACATAAACTCCCCTTAACTTATCTCTATCTAAGGCTATTTGGGATTGTACTTTGTTTGTGTACTTAGTTAAACTTATGAAGCTACTTAATTCCTTTCGCTCAAGGCGATTCGCGGCAGTCAGTATCCTTAAATTACCTTGCTGACTGGCTAATCCTTTCAGCACGTCATAAGCCGTTAATCTTGTAAACTATACACTTGACACGAAAAAGACTTTGTGAAAGGCCGGATTACTATATAGGTAGGTATGTCTTTCTTCAGTCTTCCAGTTTACAAGTCGTTACTTTGGTCACCGAATTTGACGTAAGTTGATGAAATCGGGCATCGGCATCCCTGATTGGAGTCCAAGCATCCATGGCTGCTCTATGTTCAGTTGTAAGATGATAAATGATTTTATTTTTGTAAGTAGGTTTGTAAAAACACTTTTACACGTCAATCATGTTTTTTTAAAACTAGATGAGGTCGGCGTTTCCTATCTGACTACTCTGAGAAGAAAGGCCGAAACAAACTCAGTCTCTTTTAAAGTCCAGACAAAATCTTGGTCAGATCGTGTGAAGACCATGTAGATTGGTGTCTGAAATGGTCTTTTGAGGAAAGAACCACACAGATTGAGCGGACCTGTCCAATCAGTGCACGCATTTGTCAAAAATCGTGCAGCTCAACTCAGAGGTTGAGGAGCTCAACGATTCGACGAACAATACCAAAGAAAGATGTACGTTTGCCCCGCACGGCCCCCCAGAATATGCGATTTAGGTGTGCACCAATGCAATGTACTCGCCTCTAGGAGTATATGTACCGGTTTCTTTTTCAATGTACCTCTGTACTTTTGAAGAAATATGCAAAAAAAGGGGGCCGTGCCAGCCAAACGTTTTCAGCACGGCCCCCGTGTAACTTGAAAAATATAGGACATTTGGGTAGGCCGCGTAAGTTATTCAAACTGCCAGAAAATTTGACATTATTCTCGATGAAATCGGGCATCGGATCATCCCTGATTCGAGTCCAAGCATAAGGAGCTATGCTTGCACTATCTCCATGCTCTATGTTCAGTTAGTATCGATTCTATTCTTGTAAGATGTTTTAAAATATGACTATTTTGGTAATGTGTACGTACTTACATACTAACCCCCTTACTAATAAACGTATTAATATATATCAGATGAATAGTTACACACCGATTTCTCTCTTTCAGTCGTCAGTAATTTGACTTTCGAAAGAAGAAGACGAAGCGTTGTGTAACTATACAGACGCTATACAACGTTTATTAGTAAGTAGGAATTAGTTTATTGTGTCTACGTTTCCTGCTAAGACCGCGATATGCTTGATCTATGACATATTAACTGATTACTCGCTAACGCGTGACGAAATGTCGTGTGATTACGTATTCTATTCCTATCGTGTAGAATCTATACATATAATAAATCTGTAGAAGGGTCAATTCTGTACATTGAAAATATTGAAAAAATAAATAGCGGGGGGTGTTGCTGGATCGATACCAAACCCAAATATGTGATTAAAAAAATTTTTGTCTGTCTGTCTGTCTGTCTGTCTGTCTGTCTGTCTGTCTGTATATGCAGGCATCACGAGAAAACTAACGGTTCGATTTCGATGAAACTTGGTATAATTATACCTTATTATCCTGGGCATAAAATAGGATACTTTTTATTCTGGAAAAATACGTAGAAAAAAAAATCTTATTTTTCGGTTTTATTCATAGACGTTGTTCTGTAGAACCGCGAACACACGTTGCATTACCCGTAGTGGATAATTTTCCATTTCAATTTAAGGGAATACAGTTTCCTGTAGCTTTGTGTTACGCCATGACAATAAATAAGGCTCAAGGTCAGACCCTTGGAGTTGCTGGCGTAGATCTTACCGCGAGTTGTTTTTCACACGGGCAACTTTACGTAGCTCTTTCCCATGTGAGCAGTCCAAGAAATCTTCATGTTCATATTCCGGACGAGCTCACTAACAATGTTGTGTATGCTGAAGCTCTCAATTAACTTTCTGTCGCATTGTCACGATTACTTTTTTATTATTGCAAACTTTTCGTCATTGTCAGTAATTTACTGCTACATGCTACTTATCAAGGTCGGAATTACTATGAAAAAAATACTTACTACAGAACGCGAGCTCAACAGCAGTAGCTCAATAGAGGGATCTCCTTAATTATTATAGGCTTAGCCGTATTTGGGTCCAATAGATATTTATAAGATGTCATTGTCAGAGTTACTCAAAATGGAGAAATAAACCATCCACGCGAAAACCGACATCCGCGCGGACGGAGTCGCGGGCGGAAGCTAGTATACAATATAAATGTTACTTTTAGCTACTTGTCATAAAATCTAGTTCATCAGATTTAGATGCAACTTTTCCAGCCACCGTCTTATAGTAATATTATGACTATGTTGGAATCTAATTTCACTCCGCTTCTTAGGCTGAGTTATTATAAAATAACATCACACCTGTAACCCCCAAAGCTAGGTTAAAATTAGGGAGAGGTGTACCTTAGTACACCCGTACCTTAGTACCCGCTAGTTTTGTTAAGCCCCATATAATAGGCTTAACAAAACTAGCCATCAAGAGGCACAAATCCAGACTCCAGGCTATTATTGACAAATTCTCCTGATGGAAAAACCCACTTTGCCTGACCTGGAAATCGAAGCCAGGACCTCATGCTCAGCAGTAGGTAACCCTTGCAACCACTACACCAACGAGGCAGTCGAAGCTGAATGATGCAGGCACCTTTGCAAATCTATTCTAATAATAAAGCTGAAGAGTTTGAACGCACTAATCTCTGGAACTGCCGGTCGGATTTGAAAAATTATTTTTGTATTTGATAGCCCAATTATTGAGGAAGGCGCTAAGGTATTTAACATCACGCTAGGATTCGTAGGAACCGAGCAAAATGAAAAAAAGACGAAGTAGCGCGGGCACGCGATGCGCTGCGACGATGCGTGGGTTGGGGGAACAACAAATTTCACGCGGACGAAGTCGCGGGGAAAAGCTAGTCATATAATAATTTGGGACATTGATATCATATGCTGCGATACAGGAATACACATGGCGCTTGTATTTCTTAACGGAGAAGGTAGAGGTGTGCCAATGTATTCATATTAAATTCCCTTGGGGACACAGATAACGGGGACAACGGGAATACAGGAAATTTTCATTCCCATATTTCACCAAATGTTCTGCAGGAATATATCTAAGTTCACGATACAGGCTGTGCCCAGTTTGGGACCCACTATTAAATCTGCGTCTTCTTTTAGTTAGAGAATTTCATATGAGAAATATGAGCATAAATCAATTAAAATATGAATATAAAACGAGTAAGTGCTTTAACTGGGCACAAATATGCACTCTGGCTTGTTACTGAGAACTTCTAAAACATACTTCAGCCCAACATTGTAAGGGTTTGAGTTCGATCTCCGACACGGAATGTGTAGGTACCCAGGCAGTTACCTACGTGTCGCCGCTGACATGGACGGCGAGTATCAGTATCTGTCGACAGCTTCTGGGAATCATTTCCAAACGCAGAGATGCAATTGTACACGATAATTGGTTAGATTTTTGGGCGTTGATTTTTTTTTAACTTTTTATATCTTGCAGTTTGGAAGTAGCGTGACGAGAGGCAAGGCTTGGCCCTTCCACAAGGTGAACATAATGACCTCGAGAAGGTCGCAAGAGTCCGCTGCATGCATCATCTAGGATATTTTGAAGCATAGAACCAATTAAGGCGATGGTTTAGAGATGACGAAGACGTTCTCCAGTGGATATGATCAACTAGAGAACGTCTTCTGGCTGAATGTTGATGGTATTCATCCCACATTATCACCGAATATCTAAGGCTCGTACGCACTGACGGGTAACTTGCTTAGCGCCTAGAGCCTTACGAGTAGCAAAGTGACGCTCTTAGAATTTTCGCAACCAGCCGCACTGCGCACTTGGCTCCTACGCTAGTGGCTTAGCGTGAATCGAAGGATGTTTTAAGTCACTTGGTTCTAGTCGCTAAGCAAGCTGCCTGCCAGTATGTGCCTAAGAATTACTTAGACTACTAGTACACAATACTTACAATATCTATTATAAGAATATATTAGGTTCTTTGTGTGTCTGGTCTGTCCCTCCATGTAGGTAAGTCGGTTGAAAACACAACCTAGTTGGTCCCGTTGAGTCACTTGCGTGGTAGTAATCATATTTTTTCTATGACTAATTCCCAAAAGTAGACTACCCTACCACTCAATAAATGTGTGTAGACATTTTTATTAGGTTACGCATTTCATGAGAGTCTCATGAATGAGTCGGCGACTCCGAAAGTGTAGGTACGTCTCACGGTCAATTACATAATAATTTCAAGACACGTCGAGATAAAACTTCTGAAAAAATGTCAACAATATCCAGATGATGAATAAATAGAATGAACTTTCGCGATTTTTTTACCGAGTATGAATGGATCTTTCATTCGGATCCTAAAGATGTGAACTCCTAAAGACTGCCATGCATGATCAGTTCTACCTCCAGAGTCATCTTTAGGTAGGTACTTCTTAAACATCCCATGCGCAGGACAGGACTTTAAAAGATTAATCCAGGTTAAACGGTCTGAAGGTAAATCCCACAAAAGGATCTATGTCCAAATATAAATCGATGGAGCCTTGTGCTAATCAAAGAGAAACGAAGAAAGATAGAAAAAGAGACATCATTGACACCTATCAAAGCAGACAGGACAAGCAGGTATATCAAACCACAGACTAAGAAGTATCAAACTGTGACAAGCAGTCTTTCAAACGGGCATTCAAAATTACCCATGAATTAACTGGTTCTAAATTTTTGTTGATATAGTAGGCAAATAGTATTCTGCCTAATATGGCTGCTACCGCGGCCTCAGCCCCTACACATAAAATTAAAAAGCCTTATGAAGAAATAAGTGCTATTTTTAACGGCAATGAGGTAAGTCATGTACACCATGGTTTCCTTGTGTATAAAATAGATGTAGACTTCGTAAAAGGCCCAGACATTATTATAATACATATATTATAGTCCTCAGACCCTATTTCGGTCAAGGTGGCCAATCTCAATGGAGACTACCCCGTTACTGAGAAATTCAATAACACTGCCCGACCTGGGAGAAGAACCCAATACGCCACGCTCAGTAGTCGGACCAAACCTGTAATCGCGAAAAAAAAATCAGCAGTTTCCTACATTTATGTTCGTGTAGCTCGTAAAAATGTAGGGAACAGCTGATTATTTTTTCGCGATTTCTGGTTTGGTCCCATAGTAAAAGTTGTTCATAATGATGAGTACAATGACCTCGTTAAGAGGTTGTTAATATTTTACCAATAACCCTGTATAATACTTAAACAATGTGTTACAGCACTTATCGTGATTAGAAAACTAAGATGTTATAATGGTTCTAGTTTGTAGGACTAATGAGACACAGAAACTATCACACTAATATTATAAAGGCGAAAATTTGTGTGTGTTTGTATGTTTGTTACTTCTTCACGCGCAAACGGCTGAACGGATTTGGATGAAATTTGGTACACAGATAGTTTATAACTAGGATTAACACATAGGATACTTTTAATCCCGGTACTCCCTCGGGATCGACAGTTATGCGGGTGAAACCGCCTTCCTGACTTTTCGATCGGTATTCGGGCCTAGTCGAGGTCCTAGTCACGGAATCCTCATTGAGGTTAGCTGATATCCATTATGAATGTGTCCATAACCTAATAACACTGGTTCAATAATAAATCATGAAAATATTTCACCTTTATAAAACTAATCTCTGCGCTGTCGTTCGAGGATCAGCAGACAAAGGGTCTTTTTAGGTTCTGTACCCAAAGGGTAAAAACGGGACCATATTACTAAGACTTCGCTGTCTGTCCGTCCGTCCGTCTGTCTGTCACCAGGCTGTATCTCAAGAACCGCGATAGCTAGACAGTTGAAATTTTCACAAATTATGTATTTCTGTTGTCGCTGTAATATCAAATACTAAAAACAAAATAAAATAAATATTTAAGGGCAAAAAAAATCGCGTTTTACAAAAAACGCGATATGTTTGCTCTTTTTTGCTCGATATCAATAATGTCAACAGGTAGGCCCTTGAAATATTCAAAAAATACTCAGTTGTACTTTTACTTTAATAATAAATAATAAAATTAAAATAAAATGAATATTTAAGGGGGGATCCCATACAACAAACTTATTTTTTCGGCGTTTTTGCCTTGTGGTACGGAACCCTTCGTGTGCGAGTCCGACTCGCACTTGACTAGTTTTTTTTTAATTCCATTCAGGGTTATCATCGTTCAGCCGATAGACGTCCACTGCTCAGGAGCATCCACAGGGGTGGGGTTGGGCTGGGTTTCGACCAAACAGAGTATAAAACTCTAAATTAGACTTAGATTTGTAACCTGTATTTTCACTTTGTATACATTAAGTATACATTTACTCCCTTACTAATAAACGTTGTATAGCGTCTGTATAGTTACACAAATCTTTGTCTTCTTTTTCGAAAGTCAAATTACTGACGACTGAAAGAGAGAAATCGATGTGTAACTATTCATCTGATATAATAGATACGTTTATTAGTAAGTGAGATACTATATTACTAAGAAATAGATTAGTTGTAGTCATCCTCGGAAAGGGGGGCACATTGTGAGGGTACAGAATATAGGTGCTGATGGGTTTGATTTAAAGGGCTTTCACGGCTTGAGAAACTTCCCCCTGTCCTCCCAGAAAGATACTATATTATTTCCCCCCCTTGAGCGAAAACAAGGACCCGCGCTTGCCCCTGCTTGACGCTTGACCCTTGGCTTTCTTCCAAGCATCACCATGACGACCGCCCTTGTGCTTCCGCATTCATCGGATTCCCGCAACCTTCACGAGGTCGTCGTTTCACTTTGTCATGCCTATCGTTTCAACTATGTTGGGGTCGGCTTCTGTTCTAATTGGATGCAGCGAAATACCAATATTTTATATGGAGCGACTGCCTATCTGATGTCTACAACACAGCTTCTTGGTTATACGATACCCTTGGTAAGACTGATTGTCAGGTTTTCGGGCTGCTGACTACCCGTAACAACTGTCAAAAATCTACAAATTACAGCAAGGACCAACGGCTTAACTTGTTTTCCGAGGCACGAGGGCTCTCCGTACCTATGTAACAAGTAATATACACTATCCACCATAAAAATAATTGCGAATGTCAGGTAAAAATACGAGTGCCGAAGAGTACAGCAAAGCCACCTAGGCTAACTCCGTCGCAGCTGAAGTTGCAGCAGAGCTGTACCTGTGATGAAGATGCGTCCATCTGCTCGGAGACCTGTGGCATGATATGTGGAGAGAATGTTTGCCCTTCAAACAGGCTGGACTTCCAGGTATGTGTTCTATTGTGCCTAGCGTAACCACCTAAAATTCGATAAGTATCACAATTCCTTTCAGTTTGACGATTCAAACACATTCTTGAGTCGGGTAGGTACCTATATAAACTTTTATAGCATAATCAACCTATAATATGCCCACTGCTGGGACGTGGCCTCTTCTCTGTAAAAGGGAGTGGGCCATAATTTTCGGTTGGTGGATGTCACATGTCTTCGAGTTATTGGTACTAAGACATGTCGGTTTCCTCACGATGTTTTCCTTCAACGAAGGACCATTGTCATGAAATTAAATACACACAAGTAAGGTGCCTGCTTGGGTTCGAACTCACGCCCCACTCGTAAGTCAGGGCCGATAACATTGCACCACCACTGCTCTCATGGGACTTCTATAGGTACTTAGGTTTAAAAAGAATTTTGTCGTGTGATCAAAATGAAAGGCATCACCATTTCGAATCTTTTTTAGTAGTTAGGTACATAAGTATTCAGAGTGCAGACCGTTAGGTAATATTTATGTTAAAATAATAATTGTGATTAATTCATTGTTTTTATTTAGATAACAAAGCAGCAGTGCACGAACCAAACATAACATAACCTCGCAGTCATGTTTGCGACCAATATATAGTTACCGGCACGTAACTTGGCAAGAGATTTTCGTAGTGGGGGAAGTTCGCGCATATAAAACTGTATGAAATTGTGCGTGCGCAAACTTCCCCCACTACAAAAACTCTTGCCAACTTACGTGCCGCTACTTGTACCAACAGTTCTTATTTTCTTACACCAACAAGTAATTATTAATTTTAGATTCCTGACGACATTTGCGAGTCACTCACACACAGAACAGCTCTGAACTCAGAGATGGTGTACGCGATGAACCCGGCCCACGCGACGATGTGCAATACATGCAATGTTACGCCTAAAGACGCCCCCAAGGGTGTGCAAGCGCAGAAAGTTCTACATCCAGACAAAGATGTATTCATCCTCAAGATTGGGAAGCAAACTGATGAACCAAACCGTACGGGAAACATAGAGGTAAGATTAGTTTTTGTCGTTTTTCGTGTCGGTATGTTTAAATATGACAATCGAATAAAAACTCAGTCAATAATTTCTCCTATTGCAAGGCAAAGGTTCCTTCGAATACAGAGAAGGCACTATTTAGCATTATTCGTTGTATTATCCATCTGTTTTGACGTCCTTGCCCCGATGGCTATTAAATATGATTTATTTATTATTCATCAGCTTATGTACATACCTGTCACAAAAATTCTCGCCTCGCCACTGGAATGTATTTATACAGGGTGAATTTTCCAAGTGGGCGTGGATGGCCAAATCCGAAACTATGAGGAATAGCGAAAAGTACTCAAAGGAGTCGCGGGCTCGATTTTGATGAAAACTAAAACTGCATCATTGGATTTTTGAAAAATCAATATTTCTGGCCAGGAATCGAACCCGTTGATTTTGAAAAAAAAAACACTGTATTATTGTACCATTCCATAGTGTCGCTGATAAGGATCGGATTGTAGGAAGTACCGGAATAAATTGTCTAAATAATGGCGAAAACCGAAAAAATCCATTGTGTAGTTTAAGAGAACTGTACGGTCAGACAGACTCTACACGAAAAGCGACTTTGTTTTTTAGGGTTCCATACCTCAAAAGAAAAAACGGAACCCTTATAAGATCACTTCGTTACCAGTCTGTCTGTCCGTCTGTCCTTTTTCTCAGGAACGTGTTATCAAGTTGAAAGTAATGTCAAATACTCAAAGCTAAAATCCCTTGAAGCAGTGAAAAAATCAAACTTCTAAGTCAACGCTATCAAAAGATACGGGCCTTTATGTTCCGTTTATGCAGCATATTTTGACACTCGCAAGGGAATCAAAGCCTATTTATTATAGCACAGTATAAATATGAATATCTTTACTGTGCAGCCTATAGGGTACTTTACGTTGACCTAGAATCATCAAATTTGGCAAGAAACAAATTCATGTAGCAAAAGTAACGGGAAAAATCCGAAAACCGTAAAAATTAGTAGTAACATTACACAAAAACTACTTACATACCTACCTAAAAATTTGTACGGATCCCCGGTGCGCGAGTCCGACTCGCCCTTGAACGGTTTTTTTTCATCTAGGAATTTCTCAATAGCAGCCCGGAGTCTGGTGCCCGGTTGATAGCACTAGGTTCGCCCCCTGTTACATGGGAACTAAACATAACTGTCTGTTGTCTGTGTGGTGCCGGACTTAAAGAATAGCACCACCCCATACTTCCCGCGGGTGTCGTAAAAGGCGACTAACGGGCGTACCGGAGAATGGGCAGCAGCGTTCTCTATGCATTCCACCACCATACCATACTGCGATTGCCAACCCGCCTGCCAAGCGTGGCGATTATGGCAAACCCCCCCTTTTTGGGGGAGGCCTATGTCCAGCAGTGGACGTCTTTCGGCTGAAATGATGAAACATAACTGGCCACACGCCCACCACACACACCACCTGTAGACCCACATTTTGCCAGGAGAATACAAGCGTGACGTTCTGTTATATGTAACTAGCAGCGCCCCGCGGTTTCACGAATCCCGCATAAGTGTCGATCCCGTGGAAATATCGAGATACAAACTATCCTATGTCCTCTCCCGGGACCCAAACTATCTCTATACCACATCTAAAGTGGTTCAGCGGTTTGAGCGTGAAGAGGTAACAGACAGACAGACACACTTTCGCATTAATAATATTAGTATGGATGCAAGATACGATTACTCGCGACCCACCCGTGCATAGCACCGTTTTTACAGCTTGACAAAGCATTCAGTTTTCATTATTATATGTGGATACCTAGCCTATGTTTAATATTAATCTATTAAACCTTCCGAGACAAATGATAGTGGAAACCACATCCAAATCCGTTTTGTAGTGTAGAATAAAAACGCGGTCACACAGACCCGAAAGTCAGACAGACACAAAAACCGACTTTAATTTAAGTATAGATATTGAACAGAGCCTCCCGTCCCAGCCGCCGCGGGAGACGCTCCGGGCGTCGGAAGCCGTGTGGCGACTCCCGGCCAACGTAGGCGCGGGCCTGCGGGCGGAGAGTAATGGGTAGCCCACCGTCCGATCAGGACCAGGGCCGTGCCGGAAGGCGCGTACGTATTCCACGCGCGCCTCTAAGAGATGTCAACATCGAGGAGCCTTAGGGCCGAAGCCTGCCGGGTCAGCGGGATTATCCGAAAGGGTTACCGCTGGCCCGGAACATAAAGGGCTAAGTAAGGAACACGGGTGGGTTTTAGTTCGTAAGAGTCTGACACCCTTCCGCTCCACCCAGAGCGGGAGGAGTCATTTGATGATTACCCGCAAAAAAAAAAAAAGTATAGATATTGATTATTATTGATATAGATTTATGCTTGAGATACAACTCGCCTAACTGCCGGATAATCGCGACTCTTTTAGATATCAGGTAAACATGGGTTTTTCTTTATTGATAGCTGTAATCAGCTATAGCCAGGGTTTTCACTGACCCCAATAAATATAACAGATAGGACTGAGGACTGACTTTTAGATTGTATATTATAATGTTTAAAACAATAAAATAATTGTCGTAGAAATGTATACTTATATTATTATTTATTTATTTTATTAAAAACCGACTTCCAAAAAAGCACTACAAAGCGAAAAATAACTTAATTTCGGAAGTCGGTGTCTTTGGATCTGTATTTTAGTTTTTGCCACCGACTTCCGAAATTAAAGTTATTTTTCACTTTGTAGTGTTTTTTTTCGAAGTCGGTTTTTATTTTGTTAAATGTTTTTATTTCTCGCTTTTTAGTGGGTTTGTTTAAAACATATCTAAGTTACAATAGCCTAATGTCAACTTGCCCATCGCCTTTTTTACAAAATATTGCTTTTCCCGATGCAGGGACGTTAATTGATGTGATAGTGACGAGCATAAAGTGCTTAGCAACCATATTAAAGTAATCGAATCGCAACCGGTGAAATAAATATTATTGAGTAGTTCCGGTGGCCATCTATGGTCTTCTTCATCAGTTCCACTTCAACAAATGGTGGTTTCCGAGAGCAAATGCACGAGTTACTATAAAAATACCCAAATCGCTATTGGTGTGCCTAGAATATTTGAGGAGTTCCCTCAATTCCTAATGGATCCCATCATTAGAACTGGATTTAAAAAAAAAATAGGACCAATCTGGAAGTATATCCTATTGAATTAAAAAAATATTTTCCAAATCGTCTTATAAATGACGGCGTACTGAGGTAACAAATATAAAAAAAAAACACAACCGAATTGAGAACCTCCTCCTTTTTTTGACGTCGGTTAGAAATAGACATTGGATTAAAAATAAAAGCAAAATAAACCTATAATGTTCCCACTGCGGGGACACTGGCCAGCTCTCGGTAAGAGGGAGTGGGCTGTAATCCACCACGAGGCGCCGGTGCGGGTTGGTAGATGTCACATATCTTCGATTTTTTGGTTTTAGGTCATGCCGGTTTCCCCACGATGTTTTCTTTCACCGTTTTGAGAGCAGTGATGATGAATTAATTTACACAAAGTAAAACGCCTGTCTAAGTTCGAACCTACGACCTCCAATCGTAAGTCGCGGTCGTTAATTGCCATTGTGCCACCACTCACTTTTTTCTTTTCTTTATAATCTTCGAATTTTTGGTTCTAGGACATGCCAGTTTCGTTACGATGGTTTCCCTTCACCGTGTTGAGAGCAGCATAGAAACTTTTTTTTGTTTTGATTTGCTTAATTAAGTACACAATTTAAGCCATTGTGAGTGATTTGCTGATGAGCGTTGAAGAATTCCTTACTCATTTGTGACATAGAAGAACATAATTATGCAACCATCTTATGAGACAGTCAGCAAAATCATTTAGTCCGAACCTAAGTTCCTTCACATTAAAACCCTCCTTCTTTTTTAAGTCAGTTTAAATAATTGTGAAGATCAGAAGGCCTAAGTCACTTTGGAGAATCATAAAAGGATAACATTATGAATTATAATATGGCGAAGACAGTCCGTGTTTTTCTTTTTTTCGCTGCACTACGTAGCCGCGCAATCAAAGAGATTGTGATTGGAGTTATATTAGATTGATTGGTATTTTAGCACAGACAAAAAAAAAAAAACCGGGCAAGAGCGAGTCGGACTCGCGCACCGAGGGTTCCGTAACATCCGGGTTTATGCATAAGGTTTATGTTTATGAAATTAAATGTTTTTTTTAATTTTTGAGTTGGTGAATGAATGGTAAATTGCGGTTTACGATTTATGACGTATTAAAAAAAAACTACTTACTAGATCTCGTTCAAACCAATTTTCGGTGGTAGTTTACATGGTAATGTACATCATATATTTTTTTTACATTTATCATTCTCTTATTTTAGAAGTTACAGGGGGGGACACACACATTTTACCACTTTGGAAGTGTCTCTCGCGCAAACTATTCAGTTTAGAAAAAAATGATATTAGAAACCTCAATATCATTTTTGAAGACCTATCCATAGATACCCCACACGTATGGGTTTGATGAAAAAAAATTTTTTGAGTTTCGGTTCGAAGTATGGGGAACCCTAAAATTTTTTGTTTTTTTTCTATTTTTGTGCGAAAATCTTAATGCGGTTCACAGAATACATCTACTTACCAAGATTCAACAGTATAGTTCTTATAGTTTCGGAGAAAAGTGGCTGTGACATACGGACGGACAGACAGACAGACAGACAGACGGACAGACAGACAGACAGACATGACGAATCTATAAGGGTTCCGTTTTTGCCATTTGGCTACGGAACCCTAATAACTGAAAAATGCTTCACCAATGGGATTTGATACGATTAACTTAACAGTTAACTGTCCATTATGTTATCCTTTTATGATTCTGCCAAAGTGTCCTTTTTAGGCCCCCTGATCGTAACATAGTTTATTCGGTTATGTCATGTATTATTTATTATTTACGCGAGGTAGCTTCTCAGGCTTTTTTTGATTCCCACAAATCACAAGCATGCAGTCAAACCAGTCATGCCATATTAAAAGTTGCAATTACGTGTAACTTTGTACGTACGCCGAACCCCAAGGAATGGTATGTATGCTTTGCCAAAATGGACACAATGCTATGGCTGACGTAAATGAAAATTGAGCTGAACATAGACCGAGTGTTGTGTTACAGAAAGACTAGTCATGGCTAAACGGGATATTGCAATAACTAGTGTAATTAAAGCTTTACATTGTTGTTGTAGCGCCCCATAAATATATACATATGCAAGTTGCATGTAGATACATTTTATAAGTGCAATACTAAGTGGTATTTTTCGCCTCGCGCGATACTAAAACTTTACCCCGTCGTTTGCCCCACTCGGGGGTATTTAGTTCACATGTTCATCTTTCAATTAAGGTCTCCTTGTTTTTTTTGTCCATATTGAGTTGGTCAAGAAAGCTGTGTGTCTCTATGGCTGGTTTTATAGTCGCGCTGACCGCAAGCTGACCGTCGGCGCTGACAGCTTGAAACGTATAAACTTCTAGGACGCGTTTTAGAATGACGCGTAGCTATCAGCGCGTGCGTTTCATACGTTTCGGCTGTCAGCGCCGACGGTCAGCGTGCGGTCAGCGCGACTCTAAAACCAGCCTTAAATCTTTAAAACGTGATCCTTATTTAGTACCTACTTACTAATACCTGTATCTTAAACGTCTGATTTAAAATGTGGTTTTAACCAAAGCCAAAGCTCTTTCTTTACCTCGTAAGTAACGGCTTCTGCTGGCCGTACTAGGTACCAGCAGACAGCAGAGTTATTTGACGAAGCTAAAGGTGGTCCCAAATTTGGTGTAAATAAAGAAAGGCTTGTGCTCAGCAGTGGGTAAAGCCGGGCTGTAGATGATGATGAGTGAGTAAGTCCCATCTCCAGTTAAGTCAAAATTCATCGTTTCGTTGCAGGTGGAACTAGTGACACCTCGCGCGCCTGCCAAAGCAAAGCCAGCGACGCATGCATGTATTCAAATCCAGTGCGAAGAGGAAGACATACCCTGCTGCCTTCCTTGCAGGACCTGCCAAATAATGCCATCAAGGAGGCGAAAAGGGAAAAGACCCAGGTGCTGCCCTTACTGAGAAAACCCCACCCATCCAAGTCGTTACACTCACTTTTGTAACCAAAACATTTTAACCTAGGTTTAATTTTCATGGCTGTATCAAAATAACTTCAACTGAAAAGAATCGAAATAGGTAGCGGTAGCGGTATGCAATAAAAAAATAATAAAACAATAGGGCTTTTATTGCTGGTCTAAACCTTGGCCTTAACAAGGAAGTTCTGATGAAAGATGATCACAGTTCGTTGTTAAGATAAGGATGCCCTTCAAAGCGAAGTTCTGATGAGAGCTGGTCACACACTGCCCTTCACAGGGAAGTTCTGATGATAGCTGGTCACAGTTCGTTGTTAAGATAAGGATGCCCTTCACAGGAAAGTTCTGATGTGAGCTGGTCACAGTTCGTTGTTAAGATAAGGATGTCCTTCACAGGGAAGTTCTGATGATAGCTGGTCACAGTTCGTTGTTAAGATAAGGATGCCCTTCACAGGGAAGTTCTGATGTGAGCTGGTCACAGTTCGTTGTTAAGATAAGGATGTCCTTCACAGGGAAGTTCTAATGTGAGCTGGTCACAGTTCGTTGTTAAGATAAGGATGTCCTTCACAGGGAAGTTCTGATGAGAAATGGTAACAGTTCGTTGTTAAGATAAAGATATGCCCTTCACAGGGAAGTTCTGATGAGAGCTGGTCACAGTTCGTTGTTAAGATAAGGATGTCCTTCACAGGGAAGTTCTGATGAGAAATGGTCACAGTTCGTTGTTAAGATAAGGATGCCCTTCACAGGGAAGTTCTGATGAGAGCTGGTCACAGTTCGTTGTTAAGATAAGGATGTCCTTCACAGGGAATTTCTGATGTGAGCTGGTCACAGTTCGTTGTTAAGATAAGGATGCCCTTCACAGGGAAGTTCTGATGAGAGCTGGTCACAGTTCGTTGTTAAGATAAGGATGCCCTTCACAGGGAAGTTCTGATGAGAAATGGTCACAGTTCGTTGTTAAGATAAGGATGCCCTTCACAGGGAAGTTCTGATGAGAGATGGTCACAGTTAATTTTTAAGATAAGGATGCTGGTGCATTTCCTCTTAAGGCGACAGCGTCAGGGTAGCCCGCTGAATTCAAATTTTCTTAATTTTTTTTTTCAATTTACCTGTTAGTATTATGTTGTATGTTGACCTAAATATGCTTTGCGGCCGTAACAAATATTTATTTATAGAATAACAATCATAAAAAACATCAATACATAACTATACGCTCATATTACCATATTGAATGAATATTTCATGAAATCATGGCGTTTGAGGCCAGTTCTAACCTAAGGAGTTGTATTGCTGATTCTAATGTTTATAATTCTGTCATATTCGTTACAGTCTCGAATCATAATTGAATCAATATACAAACCTGACACTGATCTGCAAATTGCAAAAACGTTAGCAAATTTGAATTTCGAAAGAAAGAAAAAAAAAAGTTTATTTGTGACACACCTTAATTAATCTTCTAATATCTTCAACCTACTACAGTGAAAAAGGGCTAACTTTATGTACCTATTTACTTACGTAAAATGTTCAATCCCTCATTAAAAGGTTAGGCAATCCCCTTCTTCAAAAGATTTTAATTGTAATTGCGAGTACCTATCTAGCCAATTTGTTAAACGTACGGCCTTATTGGTACCAGACCCAGTTTCGTCTAAAATCATTTAGGACATAGATTGCCTTTATCAGGTCGGCTCCGTTTCTATTGTAATTGTCTCGTGAGATTTTACGGCTGTCGACTGAGCAGCTGTTCTAACCCATAGAAAGAATAGATACATTATATAGACGAGAATTAGCACGGTTTTACAATATGAGATGGAATTGAGTAGGTACTAAAGCCATCACGTGCTTTCTTAGCTTACAACGTAGTACAGACGCCAGCACATCAAGTTACTACAATCTGTCAAATTTCTTTAACACGTTGAATGCTGATGTGCGTGTCAACTGAGGGACCATACTGATATTTCGCAAAATAAAAATCGTAGGATTTAGTAGTAGACTTAAAACAATTGTAGAACAAATCTGGTAATTTGTAAACAAATATATTAAAAACTACAGCCCTTAAAGTGCGGTCCCTCAGTCCTCGCAGACCATCAGCCACATATCGGAGAGTATCTGAAAAGTTGAGCGTTTCTTTTATGATGATCAATATTTTAAAATTATTGTAAGTACCTAATGACAAAAGTATACACGTAAGAGATTAGTTAATTTTGTAATCTACTTTTTTAGGGTTCCGTTGCCAAATGGCAAAAAACGGAACCCTTATAGATTCGTCATGTCTGTCTGTCTGTCTGTCTGTCTGTCTGTCTGTCTGTCTGTCTGTCTGTCTGTCTGTCTGTCCGTCTGTCTGTCTGTCCGTCCGTATGTCACAGCCACTTTTCTCCGAAAGTATAAGGACTATACTGTTGAAACTTGGTAAATAGATGTATTCTGTGAACCGCATTAAGATTTTCACACAAAAATAGAAAAAAAACAATACATTTTGGGGTTCCCCATACTTAGAACTGAAACTAAAAAATTTTTTTTTCGTCAAACCCATACGTATGAGGTATCTATGGATAGGTCTTCAAAAATTATATTGAGGTTTCTTATATCATTTTTTTCTAAACTGAATAGTTTGCGCGAGAGACACTTCCAAAGTGGTAAAATGTGTGTCCCCCCCCCCCGTAACTTCTAAAATAAGAGAATGATAAAACTAAAAAAAAATATATGATGTACAATACTATGTAAACTTCCACCGAAAATTGGTTTGAACGAGATCTAGTAAGTAGTTTTTTTTTAATACGTCATAAATCGTAAACCGCAATTTACCTTTTATTCAACCAACTAAAAAAATAAAAAAACATTTAATTTCATAAACATAAACCTTATGCATGAACCTGGATGTTACGGAACCCTCGGTGAGCGAGTCCGACTCGCTCTTGCCCGGTTTTTATTAAATATGTATAAATATGTGAAACGACGTCACGCAAAATCCTGCATCTCGCAAGCAGAGTTTACCGCGCAACTAGCATTAGATACAACGGCCTGACATGAATCATCGGGCAGTTGTCCGCCAGACACAACACCCGTCTGGTCGGAGGATCCTCCCTTTTCTATGGAGGTTGAGTGACCTTTACTCCCTGCTCCTCATACCACTATAAAAGTACTGTCTTCATTTTGTTTCATTGTGTGGTCACACTATTGTATCTATTTTCATAGGATTAAAAAAATAATATTATCTCAGCTAAGAAGTAAGAAATACACAATTTTAGATACCTATTATTTCGTAGAAACTTTTTACTAAAAGTTAATTACACTAGACTCTCTGATATTCCTCTCGTCTAGCAGCTAGTACAAGCACATGTGTCAGTAGAGGTGAGGATTGAGGGACCAGTTTTAATATTAATTATCTTCAAATTGCGTAGATATTTCTTTTCCATTTCTTTTTTACAAAATGTTTTAAGTCTCTTACTAAAACTTTATGTAGAAAAAGAAAGATTTTCTTTATTTGATTCGGTAATATTCACTAAAATATTTTTCTTCTTGGTGGAATGAGGGACCACAGTTTAGTCGTTATATCTTTTTTTATCTTTAATCCTTTGTGGTCTGTTATTCAATAAATATATTTACAAATTCTTTACTAAATGTCTGTAGTCACAATAACTTAATTTTTCAGATACTTTCCGAGATCTGGCTGATGGTCTGCGAGGACTGAGGGACCGCACTTTAAGGGCTGTAGTTTTTAATATATTTGTTTACAAATTCCCAGATTTGTTTTACAATTGTTTTAAGTCTACTACTAAATCCTACGATTTTTATTTTGCGAAATATCAGTATGGTCCCTCAGTTCACACGCACATGAATACTTTACGACCCACCGGTGGGCCTAGCGTAGTACGCCGTTCGGGCCAAGCCAAAATCAGGAAATTGGTAATTTTCATCAACTTGTAAATTTCATTCCAAAGCTTATAAAATGCGGTAATTTGTATGGAAAATAATAACTTGCGACTTCTACCGTCTAGTTTATAAGATATTGTAAAAAGCTCACAGGTGCGTCCCGTGGCCTCGTACAAAGGACTGTGTATTTTTCGGTTGGCGGGGGCCGGGGTCACGTCACGGCCCACCCCGCACGCGTGCGCTTCTGGCGAAGTGATATACTCCGGCCGATCAATATCGCGAACGAAAAGAAGATGCCGGCGAATTGTATTGTCAGAAGACAGTGAAGACCGAAGAGAATGAAACACTCTTTGGAAAGAAAAGATGGTTTGGCTACAAAAGTCAGAAGAACATGTCGCCAATTTTCAGCTAATGTACCAATCATGAGTAGCAAACAGGCTAAGAAAAAATCGAAAAAAATGGGGTGTAGCTGTGTCATGGACTCGGCCGTGTGTTGTACTTGAATACGTTTACGTAACGGGGTTGATCCGCTCGGCCGCATTCATTCTTTTACGTTCCCGGCACTGCTTGACTCGGTCCTAAGGTGTTTTATTGGTACCATTCTATTGCTCTTGAGAAGCTTTTTCCAACTGTATACGATCTCTGTATTTTGATTTGGCTTTTTGACGCGTATAGGCCGACATTATATATTTTTTATATTATTTTAAAACATTGTATTCACTGTCACTATTTTACACTAACGTTTTGTGTACATTTGATAGATTTTGACGAGAGCTGACGATTGAAACTTAAACGAACGTCGTAACTTTTCCAATTCAAAAGTTATACTAAGTGGAAATCTCGATACGCAGCGAAATTACCTCAAAATGGCAGCGCTTCCCCCTCCACCACGCGCGATGCGTCACAGTCCTCACTTGGCGTAATGAATTTTTTGACCCTTTAAGTATCCAATAGTGTAATTGAATTTAGGATGAAGGTGATAGATATGAAGCTGCAACACCAAACTGTATCCCCCGAATTTTGTTATCATTGTTTTTTTTGACTTGCCTGCCACTACGGAAGGAATTTGAAAAACGGAATCACTTCAAAAACTATCCACTTATTGCCAAAGCTGTCCAACTAAATCTTACCTTTGTTTACCTTTATTTAATAAGATTCGCCAATATTTTTGAAGTGAAAACTTCTTTAGCGGCGTTGTACACTTTTTTTGTAATAGATAAAAAATGTTAAGCTCGCGCCAGGACACGTGACCTGATCGAAAATTCGTAAGATTCCAAAATATCAAAAATATTCAAGTTTTCACTTCTGCCGGCACTCCCGGAGTGCAACCCGTCGTTTTTTTATGCTTCAATGATGACTGATTATTAGAGATGCAACATAAAAAGCTTGTTATATGCATGCAAATATGCATGAAAAATGCTTGAAATATGCGCGAAAATTGACAGAATATGCGAAATTAAATGATAAATTTTAGGAATCCCCAAAAAAAAAGAGAACAGTAAGTATTCTTTTTTTTTATTTCAAAATCAGAATACAATTAATTACTTAGTAAATTATTTTTTGATAGGCGATAGTAGGTACCTACAGTAAAACTAACTAAACTGCAGATCAATGAGCAAGCACGTCAAGTAACAATTTTATTTATATGCGTAATAGGTGGAACGACTTTGTAGTAGGCGAGCGCGACGTTCTTCTGTCTCTTTCATTTTATTATCGTAACTGTCAAAACAAAAGACGCGCGCGGCTACTGAGTGCGTTCCGAAATGCAGTAAAAGGTTACAATTATTACTCAATAGCTAAGCCCTTATATTTTGTGACTGTTATTAAATTTGGTCGCATTTCGGAACGCAGGGTGAGTGAAAAATATTGTAAATGTACCGATAATATGCATCATAACGAGATCTTAGGTAAAATATGCTATTACCGCTGAGAATGGCTAAAATATGCAAATGCATATGCGAATATACAAATGCATATAATCCGGTCTCTACTGATTATTAATGTGATTTTAAAAAGAAGTGCCGTTATAGTTGTGATTGTTGAATGGTATTTTTTAATTTCATAAATATGTTAATATTATTAAGTATATAGTTTTAGTACCGCTATTAAATCTAATTAATATTTACTACCGTAATGTTAAGAATAACCCTAGCATCATTGCAATTACCTTGATAAAAACTACAAGTTTATGTTGGATTTGAAAACCACGCCTTCCGATTCAGCTACAGGGCCACGCGGCTCACTTCCATACGCGTTTTATTTGATAGCTGCAATCTGTGGCTTGTAGGAAGCGTTTCCGTAGTACCTTTCATGCGGCTCACAGGTGACCCCTACGGCTCGAATGGTTCAGTAAGATAAGGCTCACCGGTGAGCCCCATGGCCTGAATGGAAATACCCGATTTTTCACATGGCGTTCAACGTGTTGAAAACCTATGAAAGGTTTTCAACTTTATCTCTAAAGCATAAGATTCAAACTTGATTGGGAATATTTGACAGTTTCGGGTAGCTTGATGTGCGGGCGTCTGTACAGTCACCAAAGGAGTAAAATAAGAATAACCAGGGTCGTCGGATATAATATAGTTGAAGTTTAATAAGAAACCGATGGATGTTGTCGAATAAAAATTAATTTAATTGATAGAAAACAAACAGCTATTTTATCAAATTAAATTTCATTCGAAAACATCAACTATATCCGACGACTCTTACTTGTCTCCTTTGGTGATCGTACTTATACACACTTATGTTGGAGGCATCTTCCTACCAATAGATGCATTACTTACAGCACCTAGGTACCCACCCAACCTACACAAGAAAAGAAAAAATAAGATAATATAAGATCGTCACTCGCTGGACGCCTGCGGGAGGACTTCGCCGTCGATCGAGGTAGACCACGGCGAAGGTGGTGTGACGATCTGGTAACGTTTGCAGGGCCAACATGGCCAGAGATGACACAAAACACTGGTTTGGAAGGAAAAAGGGGAAGCCGTTGCCCGGCAGTGGGACACAATATAAGCCTATATAACAAAAAATTAAATTGCCTATTACAACTTTAATTTTACTCTTTCTTTTTAAAATTACCTAAATGTTGTGCGTTGTGCCTATTTAATGATACAGAAGAGACAGGCTGTTCCTAGTTTGGGGCCAACGATAACTTCTTATTGTAATTTTGGAGATTAAGATTGTGATGTAAGATTGGACAGCGGTGCTATTCTGTAAAAATCTCACCGTGAAAACTTAGGTGAAGTGAGCGTGGAGTGAGCTGTCAATAGTGTCAATTCCTAGCAAAAACAAACTCACTTCACCTAAGTTTTCACGGTGAGATTTTTACAGAATCGACCGGCAGGTCCGCTCAATCTGTGTGGTTCTTTCCTCAAAAGACCATTTCAGACACCAATCTACACGGTCTTCACACTATCTGACCAAGATTTTGTCTGAACTTTAAAAGAGACTGTGACCTCTGAGTTTGTTTCGGCCTTTCTTCTCAGAGTAGTCAGATAGGAAACGCCGATTACATCTAAAAAATATGATGACGTGTAAAAGTGTTTGTAAAAACCTACTTACAGAAAATAAATAATTTATCATTTATCATTTGAATGTTGAAATAAACGATTTTACTTTAAGAAGATAGATTTTTTTCGGTTCCTCTAACATAAGTGCGTAATTTAAATGTAAACTATTTCGGTAACGAATAGTCGTGCATACCAAATTCTGTAGCAAGTAAAAGTGTGCATTTTCCGCCGTTCGTGCGTTTGCATCTCTAACATGTTGCGTGCTCTGTGTAATTGATTATTAAACCGGCATTGCCCAGCGCTCATGTCAACAGCCAGTGAATATTGCATCAGACGCACTCGGGTGGCGCCCGCGCAGTAATGCGGATGGCAATGAACTTGCCCAAACGTGCCCTTCGCACAAGACCCACTCAATTACGATAGCAGCTGCACAGTAAGACCCTGAGTTCTGACCGTGATATTATTAATGTTAGACCAGTTTTGGTGAACCGGAGACCGGTGTACAACCTTCGATGTTTGCCCCTGATTGATTATGACAATTTCAAATAAAGAATCCTGTAACTTACTTTTTGTTAGACATGGTGGCTCACTCAGACATGGATAACCAGCCTATAATGTTCCCACTGCTGGGATACAGGCCAAGAAGAGTTTCAGCTTCAGCTCATGCTGAAGCTGAAACTCTTCTTGGCCTGTACGCTTTTCTTTTATGGACTTTAACGGCCTATCAGATGACTGATAGGCCGTTAAAGTCCATAAAAAAGCGTAAATTGTGGTGAACCCTGCAGGAAGGAAACACTGTAGTTTATTCACACATTCCTGGCTTAAAGATTATGTTGTAGTACTTCAATGGAGTATAAGTAATTCAGTGTGTGAAACCCAACTAAGTCTGTTTCAAAAGCTGAATCCCGATTCAAGCGTTAGTGAGTTTGTGATGAATGGTATGCCGTAATCGTAGTGTAGGTGTTCACGGTTCTACAGTACATATTTTATACCTACTGCTGATTGATCCACAAATTACATGGATACCTGAGAAGAGCGATACTTATGGTTATTCCGTTTATCCATCCCAAAATCCCCCTAGACCTAATTGGTTTCCACCTTAGAGTGGATTTTTGCTCCAGAAAAATCATTAAATTAGTTTATCGCTAAATGTATTTTCTTTTTTTTCACTTCAAGACAAACGTAGATATTTAAAACATCATTCTCCGTCTGTCATCTTCAAACGATTGTCAGAAATAGAAACGATATTTTTAATTCGTTTAGCGATAAATACATTAGTGATTTGTGGTGGAAGTGGGTCTGGAACGTTGTATGTTCATTGTCATGTTCTTTGCAGCTTAGGTAGGTATACCTACTGTCAATTCCCAGAAATACCACCACATGCCACATGGTTGTATTATGTGGGAATTGCTGTTGGTATAACAAAATAAAAGGAAATTCATACACTGTATTTTCCTGCTACAGTTATGCACTTACATTGCTACCTAATATGGTAAATATTTTAAAAACAGGAGTTGTACTTAGTTCTGGTACTTTGAATCCTATGTTTCATTTAACTATATACCTACTTACCTACCTACTAGACATCAAAGTTATTATGTAGTCGATTGAAATTGAGATCCCCCTTCTTATCACCAAAAAATCGTCTAAAACATAAAAGTCATGAACATGCATGAGCATCTATATATAATAATATATAATCTAGCGCCTGTTTGTATGCATGATAATCTAAATACAAAAGCGTTGGCTCCTTCAAACAGGCGCGACACGCGATAAATTCGCGCGCGACACAAAACCACCGCAAGTCGCGCAACGAGCGGTGCCTTTGTGTCGCGCGCGATTATATTGCGTGTCGCGCCTGTTTGTAGGCCTTTATAAATGACAATGTGTAGTTGGATCTCTTTTTCCTATATGTCGTTTGGGAAATGTAAATACCACGTTTACACATTCTAAACAAGCCACCAAAGCGCTTACCAAGCACGACGATAATAATTTGACTTATAAGCTTTTCCATATATTTTCCGTTCAGTGCATCTAATGCTTCTGCGCAGCCTAAGCAACGCTGCAACGCTGGTTTTTACTGCTGTAGGAAATTTGACAGGCTCGACTGCTTAATCATCATGTATCAATGTATCATTTCCACTCAATCTATCGCATTCCACTGCTGGACATGGCCGTTTCCAAGCTGCGCCACAACACCTGATCCTCCATCTTCCACGTCAAGTCTGTCCCAGCCACCTTTTAAAGGCACTAGGTACCTATATATCTGCGTGAGCGTGACTGCTCGAGAGTCCCAAATCAACACATATTGAAAACAAGCTGACCCGGCAAAACGTTGCTTTGCCATATAAATTATTTCTAGTTGCCCGGCGCTACTTCGTTCGCGTGGTGTCCTACCCCTTACCCTACCCCTACCCTACTCCTACACTACTCCTACCCTACTCCTACCCTACTCCTAGGTACCCTACTCTTACCCTACTTCTACCCTACTCCTAACCTACTCCTACCCTACTCCTATATGTAAATAAAAGTATCCTATGTCCGTCTCCTGGTTCTAAGCTACCTCCCCACTAATTTTCAGCCAAATCGGTTCAGCCGTTCTTAAGTTATAAATAGTGTAACTAACACGACTTTCTTTTATATATATAGATTGAAAATAAAAGTCGTCTTACTCACTGACTGACTCATCAATGCCCAGCCCAAACCCTGGGACCTAGAAACCTGAAATTTTGGTCAATTTTGTCCGTTTATGATGTCTGTAGACTAAGCTGAAGTCACTCATACTTAAAGTGCAGTAAAATCTAAATAGCCTTGGAAGTCACGAAAGATTCTTTGAATAAATTCTGTGAACCGTTTGAAGTGGTTTACGTATGTTTAGATTAGCTGCTGCCTGCGGTTTACACACGCGTGGTTGTGGATTTCATGGACTTTGTTATTTGCGTGGTACCCTAATTCTTTGTCTCTGTTTCTTGACCTTGGTTACTCCTTATAACATCAGCTATCAGCCAGTGAAAGTCACGTCAAAATCAGTCCAGACGTTTCGGAGATTAGCGGGAACAAACAGATAGACATTACATAATTTTTAAAATAGTTTTTTGTTATAAGTACACTATATTCTTCATATGCACAAAAGCCGTTATTTTGACATTACAAACAGGCACTTCAATTGTATGTATTTGTATAGATGTGTAGCTTTTCCACAAGCTTCATTCACTAACAGTGTTTTACATAAGAATGTGAGCCCCACTAATATTGGCTCCTAGTGTATTGGAATTAAGGTGAATGTAATTAACTCGTTCAATGTGCTTTGACCTACTTAGCTAAGTAAGTATGAAGGAACCCTCAGGCAGGCACTTTGTTTTCTTAATTACTATTCTAAATGAAAACTAGCTAACTACATATCTAAGTAGCTGTAGAAAATCTGCAAAATCAAACGTAGATCCGTTGAGAAAGTTAAAATGTCTCTTCTGTAGATTTTATTTTAAACCCAAAGAATGAATGAATGATTAAAATACACCGATCCCAGCGTGGTTAAACCAGACTCGATTAATCGAATGATCCCCAAGATTCGCACTAGCTCCTGTAGCCTCATGATCAAGGTGCTACAGCGACTCAAGCAAGCATATCAAGGAGTAGACCGGGGGGCGCGGTAATGATAGGGAAGACGTGCCAGTAGGATAGAGAAGGATTTAAGAGCCTTATCGGATACGCATCCTAGAGTAAGCATTGGACTAGTGGAGAGATGGGTAATTATTATGTATGGATGGGCGGGCATCTTTTAACGACCTCGCCGCCAGGTTGGTTCAGCCGAGCTTTACAAAGAACAGACAATGTTCCTATACACAAATGTTTGTTTGTCTATTTGGCCGATATGACCACATCAATATTACTATGTGACGACTCATCCGAACTTGCGGATGATTCGTCGCCTTACAATTTTAAAAGGGTAACATTTCATCCGCGGATGAAATATTTTGAGGATGAGTAGTCACATAAGTCGTTTTTCTCTTTTGGCGACGTTCCAGTACTGCTTTTTCGGTTCCTTTGTATGTCATTGCTCTACTGTGTTATTTTTTTGCTGTTTTCAATGTCATCGTCCGAGGTCTTGCTACTATGCGTTTGCAGCTTTTTTTAATCTCACTAGCAGCAATCTTGATCGATCTTCGATCTTGTCTTCCGCCGTATCCCTCCAAAAATTTAAAATCAAAGAACAGGTAGGTACCTAATCATCGATGGCTCCTAAGTATACTGAGTCAACTATACTTATAAAGGATTATAGTTGACTCAGTATACTTAGGAGCCATCGTTATCATTTCAATCTGAATTTTAAACGAAGCAGGACCTAGATTCTGTCTACTGTGTACCCCCATGTGCAAAAAACGAGAGTTTATGTACCTATGTATCTATATAATGTATATAAATCTAAGTCTTAAAACACTTATCGTCAATTATAAGTAGCTACATAAAAACATCATTCCCATAAAGGAATGGAATTGTTTCTAATAAGGCAATCGCGGAGAATTGGATCCAATGCACACATGTTATAGAGACAGATTAATAAACAAATATTACAATACAACTTACATGACTCATTTAACCTATAACTTACTTCATTAATATCCCTTGCTGAGCTAAATATACATACCAGTTTGAGGAAGGACAATAATAAAATATGTTTCGTAATATCCTTAGGTATACCTACGGGTACGGCACATTGTACAAAGCTATGAATTCAATGCCTGTATTATTATTTAAAATAAGTGTGGAAGTTCGATCTAATAACATAGATATCAGCATTAAATAAAAAAATAAAAATTAAAAATAGAAATTTAGTAGTTACTTATTTGCGAATACCAGCAGTCTTTCGGCTGAAATCATGATGATTATGATGCTGATGATATATTTTTATTATTTCATTGTGATGATGATAACTAAAGATTAATTTACAAACAATATGATTGACTGCTGTGCTGCGTGTCGCGGGTTCGATTCCTGCACGGAACAAATATTTGTATGACCTACAAGTAGTTGTTCTGGGTCTGTCTGTTTGTGTTTGTGAGTTTAAATGTTTGTAAACGCACCCACAAAACAGGAGAAATTCCTAGTATGGGGTAACATTTAAAAAAAAAATTAAAAAAAAATATATGATACACAATTACGGAAGCACAACGTCGGTCGAATCACGAAAGGGCTTATCTGAGTTTTACCAAATTTTTCAGGAGAGCGATTTTTAATAAAATGTACAATTATGTACCGTCGTAACATTTTTCCTAATTCTTATATGAGGTTTATAGAATACTCGTTTTGATTAATGGTTAATTCTGTTTAAATGTTTAATTAACTTTTTTGTGTAAAACAGTTGACTGTGGAGATATTCGATTTTTTTTTTTTAAAGTTTCACTTACGCCCCTTTGTGTTGTACAATTAATATCATTAATTTCATTTACGCCCGGTATCTTGGATTTAAATTAAATAAAAAACGGTAAGTATTCTGGAGCTTTATCTTATTTTATAATATAAGAATCCAAAAAAATACTCGTTCATAAAATAATCAAAAAAGGGTCGAAAAACCAATCAAAATAAGTAGTCATTCTTAAAGTTTTTTATTAGTAGTAATTCTTAATTTATTAAAGTTGTATTATTTATTACTAAAATAATCTTCAATCGTGGGGTAAGTTTTCGTAGTAAAAAACATGTTCTCGATTCCTTATTATCGGTGTATCTCCGCTGCACATTTTCATTTTGTCATTATATTTCTCTTTGGTCTGTGTGGTGCCGGACTCAAAGAATAGCACCACCCCTTACTTCCCGTGGGTGTCGTAAAAGGCGACTAACCGGAGCGCGTACCGGAGAATGGGCAGCAGCGTTCTCTATGTATTCCACCATCATACTGTGATCGCCAACCCGCCTGCCAAGCGTGGCGATTATGGCAAACCCTCCCAAAATTGGGGGAGGAGGCCTATGTCCAGCAGCAGTGGACGTCTATCGGCTGAAACGACGACTTCTCTTTGGAAATTTTTATTAAAGAGTGGTTTAACTGTTCGACGTTTGTCCTCAACCAATGTACAAAGTGTTATCTTGTCACGTCAACAATTCTCGTGTACTGACTACATTTTGAGTTCCATCCTTCCACGTCACTAACACATCCATCATTTAGGAAAAGTATCCTTCGGGAACAAATGCAGTTCGTATCTCTAAGAAACAATAAATGTATTATTGAAATAACCAATTTATTTACAAATCACACTCTCAATAACTTATGAATAGTCAAACTTTACCAATATATCATTAATATTTTGTGTAACCAATAAAAAAAGTGTTTAGAAAAAATCAACCTAAAAAAATGCAGATTTCGGACTAATCTGCTTGAAGTAAAAACAATTTACTGTGATTATTAACTTACCTTGTGATTTGTGCAAAGAACACTTGCAACTAACTGTTTATCCGCGGTTTTATTCACTTTAAACAAAGAAATTAATTATTTTACCTCTTAAAAACAAACTTTGCAGCTTACAAATTGCACAGAGAATGAATGACAATGAACAAGTTTTGACAGGTCCTTGTTTCATTCGCACCAAATTACGTTATGCCTCTTCGTGAAAAAATATTTCTATACATGTACAGGCGTAACTGATGATACGCCTATTCGTGATGTTTTAAATTAAAGGAATAGCAGATAGGGCTCTTCGCGACTGCTCCTAAGTCATTAAAGACTGAGATTTTGGTTACGCCTTTTCGTGACATAATAAAACTTGACATCTAGAATTCAATTGTGTAAATAGCTCAAAATCCGAAATTTTGTTGGTTGCGCCCCTTCGTGATTCGACCGACGACAACCTGCTGATGATTTTTTTTAATAAGAATTATTACAACTTTTTTTCGATGTAAAATATGGAACTGTGCCCAAACCTTTGGTCCCGGGATTCAGAGCCTTTCAGGCAAAAGTAATTGCAAAACACGATACGAAGAGCCCGAAAACACAATTGGTACCTAAGTGAAAGGATTCTCGTGACGCAAAAGCTCTTTTAAACAACCACCCCTCCCAGAACTAAATAGTGTTAGAAACATAGAAATCTTTACTAAGGACTTATTTTAGGTACTTAATCTGTTTTTATTCTTCTGTAAGTTTTGTTTGAGCCCGTAAATACGTCATCATTTAATTTTATCTAAATAACTTGTTTATTAAAAATAAACTCCCAAAGAGGGGAACAATAATAATGGAAGCCGTGGAAGACTTATAGATAGTTACGTAACACACTATCAATCTAAATCATTTTTTTCATAATGTTCGAAAATTGCGTCTGCACAACAAGGTAAATAACGCAATGAATGTTGGTGAAATGTCATAATGAAAGCTATTGCAACTGATAATGTTTTACGTAATTACCAGCTGGTATAATTACAAAAGTTCTTTCACCGATAGAAAGCAGTAAGTACTATTGCAGGGTTCTATAGGCATTTTATGCAAATTTTTTTTTATAACCGGCTAAAGATGTCGTCTCTACGCAGTTCGCGCGTTGATGTCCTGCCAGCCTGTAGGTATAATATGTGATTCCTAAAAGACCTGTGAATTCTAAAGATGTCCAATTTGGTTATATGATTAAGGGCGAATTTCTCAATCAACGGAATTTTTTTATTCGTGGTATAAAATTGACGTCTGGCAGATTTTGTATGGACTGTCAAAAATTCAAACTATTCCTCGGATAAAATTATTTGGCGTTGGGGAAATCAGCCCTTATTCGTATAAATATGTGAGTTAATTAACATCGACCGGTTCATTTACTTAACATCTGGAGAGATGTCCAGACTTAAGCGGTAAGCTAGTAAATATAAAAAGCTATAATCACCAGGCTTCTCAAAAACATTGGTAATGGTAATTATAGATACCATAGGAGTAGGTAATCTTAAGCTATTCATACATTATTATCTCCAGACCGCATTTCGGTCACTGTGGCCAATCTCAACGAAGATCACCCAAGTACGCAGGAAATATTATAGTGCACAAGTGTATGCGCAAACGCAGGTTCACACTATCTTTGCCCACTCTCATAATACGATGGGACGGCGGCATCCGACACGACCGGGCAGAGATCAGGCGCAGGACCAACGGCTTTACGTCCTCGCTCATAAATAACATACGTTCACAAACTCACGCCTTTTCCTCAGTGGAGTAAGCAGAAACTATGGATCCACCTGCTGCGAGTCCGACTTACTCCATTCCTTTATCTACGTTCATCTAACCTGGTAAAAAAAATACTTACGAAAAAATAATGTTATCGCGTTTTACCCCTCATGTTTTATATACAATTTATTTCAACATCTTACTTTACACTACATTCTAGTTCGTACGTTTCGTAGCAACTGCAGTGCTACGTCACGATCCATACATGCGTCAAACAATTTGAGTGTGAAATCGTACATTTTTCTTAATGCCCGTAACAGAAACGTGAACGGGAAATTGTGAGAAATAGTTATAAATACTTTCTTTAATTACTGTTTTCAGAAGAGATTTTCATGTGCAAAAGTGTGAAGTTGTATGAAAGAAAGAAATGTTAACTTGAAAACTGATCAAATACAAAGTAAACTCAAAGTCTCCATATTACAAGAGAAGACGTAACCTTAGGATACTATTATCTATCTGGATAATGTGGGAGTTTCCTTGTAACCAGCTTCTGACAAATATAAATTAATATCAGCGACAAAAGTAGATTGTAAATCTTAATTCATCATCTGTATTTTCCTAAGTAAGTTTAGGTCGGCTTCCAGTCTAACCGGATGCAGCTGGAAGGTACCAGTATTTTACATGGAGCGACTGCCTGTCTGAAAGATCCACAAATGACAGCGGGACGGGAATGTTTTCCGAGGCACGGAGGGGTCTTGGTATGGTAAGATGGTCACCGATCCACGGACCAACCGCAGCAAGTGTAGCTTAACCTGATGGATCGACTCGTGCGGCTTTTATTACTTAGCCACAAGCCCTAAGTAAATCTTGATTATTGACCTAAATATTTCATTAAAATCGATATAATATTAAAATTAAATGAATATGATCTCTTGCTATTATGTATAAGAAATATGTAGGTACCTATGAAATGCTAAAAAACAATGTATAAAAAATATGTGTCTATTTAAATGATGTGTAACATTATCAGTGTTATTCGAGTTTTTTCGATGACTGCACATTCTGCGAGAAACTCGAATTGCACTGATCATTTTCAATATCTTCTATACATTGTATATACTTATAATAGTTATATCAAATCATAGCGAACTCAAAACATATTAAAGAAAACTGAGCGTGCCCGTCTGCTGGCTGTGGGAGAATGGGAGTCAGGCTTGTGGCTTCAGGCGCTCCCGTCTTCCACCATAGGCACAATGATGGATGACTCATCGTTTCGGCTCTCTACGTGTCTCCGCTTGGGCGCACCTTGTGTTGCTCCACATCGATGTCACTGCGGTGAAGCTGTCGACAGACTCGGACACCATGGCCTGTCCTGCTGCAGGAGCGCAGGTCGCATAGTACGGCACGCCAGCATTAACGATATTATTCGTCAAGCCCTTGTCACCGCCGGCGTACCAGCGGTGTTAGAACCAAACGGTTTGGTACGTGACGATGGGAAGAGGCCAGACGGCATGACTTTGTTGCCTTGGAAGGTGGGTATGCCTCTAGTGTGGGACGCAACATGTGTCCTGTGTTCCTAGCACGGCGGGCTGTGCTGGCGGCGCTGCTGCGGCTGCTGATGCCTCAAGCGGCGCATTTTCTGTAACCTTATGGGCAACTACATCTTTGAGCCGTTTGGGGTCGAAACGCTCGGGCCAGGCCCGAGTGCGCGTCTCCTTTTTAAGGAAATTTCTCGCCGGTTGGTCGACACTTCACGTGACCAGAGGGCTGAGTCGTTCTTTGGCCAAAGAATTAGCATTGCCATTCAACGTGGCAATGCTGCCAGTCTTCTGGGCACGTTTCCTTTGTTTTTGTATTTATTTGTATAGTAAGTTAGGTAGTCATTTAATTTAGTATTCTAGGGTAAATAGTTTTTAAGAAAATATCTTCTTAGAAAATGAAGATTTTATTATTGTTGCTTAGCCAAATACTACTCCTGTTTTTAAAAAAAAAACCTAATTGTCGTGGCAATTAATTAAGTGCTTTTTTCAAAAGGTCTGCAATGGGACCGATTCTCATGACGGAAATGTAGTTTTTTTTTGTCTGTTGGGCTGAATGTATGTTTCAGCATCACGCAAATACTTAATATTTTGCATAGATATTCACTATTTGCAATTGGTCAGTCTGTAGGCTATAAATTATAACGCTATTTGCTATGGGGGATGAGCAATGTTGCATTATGTTCGTATTCTTCTATAGTTAACCGCAAATTGTAAAAAGACGAGAATGGAGAATAATAAAATTATTAGATGAAAAAAAATATCACCACGCTTATATAGCTTTATGGAGCTAAAAAGTCAATCATGACATATTCTAAGAACGGCTATTTTAATAACTTTTAACAAAGCAAATCGTTTAGCGGCGTTCGACGCCTGCTTTGAGAACCAGTGGTCGTAAGGTCAATTATTGATATATTTTTATATATTGGTTTTTTTTTATGATACTTCTAGAACGTACATAGACTTTTTTAGTGATAGCCGTTCGTCAAGAATAGTCTGTAAGAATGCATCAGTGTTGTGCCAGGTAGAATAATTATGCAGGAACGCTGGCGATTATTTCACGAAAAACGAGAAACTTCACAAGCAATGTGAAATTGCTACTGAAGGCTGGGGGTGTCGACCTCAGGACGAGCTGCTTCTCACACAGGCAACTGTAGGTACGTCACTTGCTCCCGCGTCACCAGTCTGACTCTCTCTATATTTTGGCTGTTGAGACCAAAACTAACGTAATATACAGGGAAGTTTTTTAAAAATATGACTGTTATTTTAATTTATTGTAGCCTTCTTACGAACTCTTCACGTAAACGAAATCGCGACCAGAAGCTAGTCTTAATATACAAAAACCACGTGTCACTATGTTCGTATACACGCTAATCTCCGAAACTACACAACAGTTTTCAATGAAATTTTGTGAATGTGTATGGTAGTTTTAAACCTGCTATTTTATACTATCAAGCTTTTCGTCACTATTGAATAAGCAAAGCGCTAGGCGAAAGTGATTAGGTACAACAAACGTTGCGTTTTATGACTGATAAGGATAAGGCGTCAATAAAAGGCAATACATACTGTATACATTATTGTTTCATATACTCCTGCGCAGGTAAACTACGTAGGTATTACGGTACATGGTACCTAAGTAATTCGATACACCAAAAGTAAAAAGACTTTGGTAAGATTGCAATATGTGATGGCTTCAGATGCTATCCAAGATAAAACACAGATTTGTTTCAGCGGACACAATCGATGGAATAATATTGTAATTAATGTAATTATACATACTACGGTAGCACTAATTACAGTACACATATTTATCATCAAGGATTACTCCTTGGTAGGAGCATAACCATAGTGACTAGTGTGGTAGTACTTTAATAATTATGACTAGTCAAAGTTGCTTAATTTTGTCACTCACTCATACTCACTGACTGACTGACCGATCATCAAAACTCTAAGACACTTCTAGCAGATACAGAATCTTCAAATTCAGAATACAATTAGTGTTTAGTGTATAAATCAAGAAAAAAACTAAAAAAAAATATAACTTGTAAAAAAAAACCAAGTCTCGCATTCGCAACTCAGTTCTTCTACCTTAAAAAGTTGTGAGATCCATGTAATAGATACCAAGTCGGTTAATTTATTCAGTCCCTACTTAAGGGACATTCTGTCTTAAAAAGTTATTACGTAATTAGCTAACCTACCAATTAAATTAAACCTAAAAATTTTAAATAAATTGATTGACTTAACCATCGCACTAAACAATCTAATGTGAGATACATTGTGTTTTAATGCGATGGTTAAGTCAATCTATTTATTTAAAACATAAAAGATTTTTAATAGGTATTGGTATGGAGTGACCATATCAATATTAAAAATCTTTTATGTTTATATATAAGATGTTGTTAGGTTAGCTAATTACGTAACAACTTAAGACAGGAGGTCCCTTAATTAAGTAGGGACTGAATAAATTAACCGACTTGGTATTACATGGATCTCACAACTTTTTACGGTAAAAGAACTGAGTTGCGACTGCGAGACTTGGTTTTTTTTACAAGTTATGTTTTTGATGGCATTAAATATACTCGTCACTAAATAAACTCTAGGTTAACAATATAAAACAAGAGATTGTGTACTCGTACAATGGCATGCAACACCTGTAGTGTAGATATTTATGCTCATAGCATTTGCTTTGCTCAGAGAACTTGCTTTTTATTATTTTAAATATTTGAGGACTTGTATTATTTTTATCTTTTAAAGATGCTTTTATTTATTTAGCTACGGTTCACGTTTTGAAAGTTATTATTTCAATAACAATTACTTACAGCTTGGCACACAAGTGCACTTTAGTAAATATTTCTCGTACTTTCATTTAAAATTGTTTTGTTTTTTTTAGCTTTAATTAAGTAGGACGAGGGGCCAAATATAAATAGAATAATCAGGCCTATAACATTCCCACTGCTGGGACACAGGCCTTCTCTCTGTGAGCGGGAGTGGGCCGTAATCCACCACGCAGGCCCAGTGCAGCTTGGTAGATGTCACACGTCTTCGTATTTTTGGTAGTAGGACATGTCGGTTTCCTCACGATATTTTCCTTCACCGTTTTCGAGAGCAGTGGTGAAAATAAATTAGACAAAGTAAAGCGCCTGGCTGGGTTCGAACCCATCACGTACCTACAACTCGTAAGTCAGTACTGCTAACAAGAAATAACAAATTACTATTGAATCTTGTCCTTGCCCACACTTTTAGAACTAGGATGATTGTCACAAATATTTTTGACAATACCCATGAAGCTGATGCAACATAGATCACAAATTTCAAGGCAATTGGAATGCAAGTACTTACCTAACCTACTTTAGTTAAAGTACCACTACAATAAAATTCCGATAGGTAATCGAATATCTAGTATAGACTAAGTATATTTATTTATATATTTTTTTTAATGTGTAGGTACAGTTTAGTTTAGCAATTAGTTTATCTTGCATCGAGTCTGATTGAATTTTTTGATTTTTCTATTATACTTACTTAATAATATTTTTTTATAAGATGGGTATAGTTTTATGACTTTTATGATCGTTCTTTATTAGAAAAAATATTATGCAGGGTGTCTACATCACATAAAATTACCTTTACAAATCTTTTTTAATTTCTGTGATCGCATTACTTATTGAGTTTTAATTTAAGTACTTCATCCGCAATCCGTATACTTCGAGTTCCTTTTTTATTCAGTTACAACTGTGCCAGCTAAATTAGCACCTATGAATCATAACCCAAAAATGTATGGTTTCTATAACAACTCGGTGTCAACAAACAAACCGTTCTTTATAGTAAAAAACAGGGCTATTGTTACATCGTTGACGTTAAAACTCATATACGATTTTTACGTAGCTAGTACATAAGCCAAATTTATTTCATTTAGCAATACGTCACGGTGAAACTGTTAACAGAATTTGTTCGTAAAAGTCCAATGTCGCACCCGATACGTAAACGTCGGCGCTAACAGGCGAAAATGAAAGAAGATAGTGAATAGTAGGGCGCCACGCAGGCAAGCCGGGACGCCACCACTCGGCCGGGTTGCCTGGCGCGCCGGGCAAGGTTTGACATTACTCGCACCGCACATGACAGTCCCGGTGCGGCATGACGCTGACGCAACAATCCGCCTGGCTTGCTTGTACGGTGAACTGCCATGCGTATTGCGTACGTTTGCTCTGGCATGAGGCATCGTTCGTTCATCGGTTCATTCTGATTTTAACTCGCGAGTCGGCCGGTCGCGTTCCGCTCGCTAAATATAAAGCACGTGGCCCAGTGCTTCAATTGTTTCGCTATAACCTATAACCCGTTGCTCGGCAGCCGGCACAGACATAGACAGAGGTGAGTGACGTGTATACTTTGTATTTTTTAATAAACCGTAACTTGATGCGTTGATGCGTTTTTAGATTCCAAGTATTCGGGTGAAATAGAGAGCTTTTTATCGTCACATATGGATGTTTTTTTTTTAAATTAACTACTTACACAAAAATTTTTATAAAGAATTTCAATGCTGTATAATTTTAGCCATAGTTTTCGTGTTGTGTACCTGTAACAGAATTGGCGGGGAGTCGGGGCGCATCGGCAATGGGTACCATCTGGGTGCAACTGAATTTACCGTTGCATTATCCTGGTATTATTAGCGAAAAAAAATGTCAACAAAAAAAAATGCAAATTGAACGCGTGTCAAATAACGTAAATAAAAGTTTGTGTTCGTACGTTATCTGTACTAAATTCTTATCTCTACGTTAAATCATTTTGTCAATATTCGTGGACAAAACGCTTACAAGGCGCGAATGAGCATTGTTGATGAGCATCAAACAAACTTCATTCATTTTAACTTGACATTCAAAGTAGAGTGCAGCCAACCGGTTGGCAGCGTGTGGCAGCGCGCTTGGCAGCAGACGGGGCCGGGCCCACATCTGTCTGCAGTTCCGCGGCCCCATAAATATGCACGTTTACGAGCTTACTTGCAGTTGGCTGTTCCTTGACATTAATACGATAAACCTATTTAATCTGTTATATAACTGAGTTGCACCCGTCACCTGTATGTTTTCCTTCACGATACTTTTCTGACTTACCTACATTAAAAGGTAATTTGGATATTTTTTACCCAGGTTTATGTTAGTTTGCAAACATAAACAGAATTTGATAAAATTAAAAAAATTGCTGCTACAATTTTTCCATATTAAACTTAACTACGATTTTTTTTTTATATATTTAAGTTAAACTAAGTTTCTTGTATTTGTTATGTAAGTAAACAAAATTACTTTGTGTCGAGTAACGTCAGAGCTGACTTGTAACAATTATACCTAATGTCGTCCAATGTCGTAGGGAAAGGCGTTTATTCAGCTGTGCTAACAGCGACCTGCTGACGTGATCCGTTTTAGTAAAATCTACAAGAACTTTACAAGTTTTATTATTAGTTTTCACTAACAACCATAGGCAGGCATTGGCGCCGTTTCTGTTGTGCACAACTAAACTAAATTTAAGTTCATGCATCTTTATATTTCTATTTTATTAAGAAAAGGACAGGGGATAAATATTAGTTTAGTCCTGTCAAATTAACATACTCCGTAGACAACTTAGACGAGATTAAAAAAATTATGCTATTAAAACTAAGTACGTCAATTTACGCCAGGCGCTGACTAATTTGACAGGACTAAACTAATATTTATCTTCTGTCCTTTTCTTCATGAAATAGAAAGAAAAAGATGCCTGAACTTACTAAATTTAAGTTCAGGCATCTTTTTCTTTCTATTTCATTAAGAAAAGGACAGAAGATAAATAGTTTGCGCCATTGAGACAAAATTTAGATCGACTTTTACCGTGTAGGTATTTAAATTCACCCTGTGTTTTGTAGTATCTGTAATCCATTCATTAATGTAATAATGACACACAAATATTTTGTCTACGTTAAATCACACTAATATTATAAAAGCGAAAGTTTGTGTGTGTATGTTTATATGTTTTTTCACGCTCAAAAGGCTGGACAAATTTTGATAAAATGTTGTATGGAGGTATCTGACACCCTGGATTAACATATAGACTAATTTTTATCCCGATATTACCACGGGGTCGAAATTTATACGGGTGAAACCGTGGGGCGCAGTACATAATAATTTCGCGTACCTTCATCCTATTAACTTTTACTAATTAATTTTGTAACAAATTATAATATTGGTAAAGTTCTACCTACCTCGTCAAAACAAAAAGCAATCTAATGATACCGGTAGAGGTAACTAATGGTATGGCATTAACGACCTCTTAAGAGGGTCATTGTACTCATAATTATGAACAACTTACTATGGGACCAAACGTGAAATCGCGACAAAAAAAAACTGCTGTGCCCTACATTTATGTTCGTGTAACATTATGGGTACGTACTCATAATTTTTTGTATATATAGTATCTGGTTACCAATAAAAATAACCACAAAACCTGGCAACACTACTCGTTGCAAATGTTGCGATGCTGCAATATTTACTTTTATTCCTTAAACTTTCTAAACACAACCAATTCAATACTTCAACAAAATTAATGAATGTAGGTTGGTATATCATACATACCTACATTCATTAATTACCTAAAGTTTGCACTCCGTAGCTAGTGAGGTCGTTGGTCTTGGCACAGTACCTACTCGGTCAACTGATTACCTGTCATGGCGTATATACTTTCATTTGTCTACTTTTCACTATACCTACTAACAAACCAGATTGAACCGGATAAAAGCGGGGCGTTATCAAAAAAATAAACGTTATTTTACTATGTAGGTGTAACGGTGTACACATTTTGTTAACTTTTTATAAGCGGCAATTAATCCACGTTGTCAGTAATGTTAGTTGTATACAGAATGTATGATAATATTAACAGATAACTTCACAGTACTTTCTTAATATTTATATTTACGAGTAGGCCATCGTCATCATCAGCCTCCTCTCCTGTCTTTATCCTAATTTAGTTGGGGTCGGCGCAGCAGCGTGTCGTTTTCTTTCATTCTTCATTTATTTTCTAGTCGACATTTCAGTAGTCTCTCACTTTCTAGCCAAATCATCATTCACACAGTCTACTCGTCGTTTCTTTGATTTTCCCCTACATACTCTTACAGCAATCTACATTCAAACTCAAAAAATTCCTCACGACATGCCTATATATACTATACATACATACTGTACTATACATACATATATACTCACATGCCCATATATACCATGAGTCCATGACAACCGATTTCCACGAGACCACGAGTAGGGTATTTATGTAATTTATAATATTCGGATCACAAATGTTTGTTTTCTTTTTAATGCCGCTGCATTTGCAAAATACCACGTGTTTAATAGCTTAAAATTGTCTTATAAGTACTTGTTAACTCGATTGCTTATTGAAGTCTAAGCTATGGAGTCCCCGTTCGTTTGAACTCTCTAAACATCATCCTTTGTAATGCTTTTTGCAATCTGACTAAGCAATCCCGTTATATTTATTCTCGTGCTTAGATAAAAAAGTAATCGACAAGTTATTGCCATTCCGCTCATTTTTTGCTTAGCTACAAAAATAGCTACTAAAGTAGACCGGTATTTGTAACCTACTCTGCGGCTTGTATGTAATAATAATAATTATTCAATTATTACAATAGAATTTTTAATACTATGCGAAACTAAACATCTTTGAAACATATATATCTATTTCATCATCCTTATCCTTATTTATATTTAGGGCTGATTTTTCTATCATCTGCATAACTTTATTCGAGGAATAGTTTTGAAATTTTGACAGTTATTTCTTACAAAAACTGTCAAATGTCAATTTTATTCCTCGAATAAAAGTCCCTTAGATTATTATAAATATTTCAAATAACCTTTAATAACTTTGTACCTCTAAAGTAAGTGGTACCTGGGACCCCGTAGGTACCCCTTTTCTACCGCGCACACACAATAAGTATTGCTAGCGCCCTATTCACTATGACCACTATTCCTTACTCGAAACCACGTCAATACCTTAGTAATTCCCGCCAATCTCGCGTTCATTTCGCGCGGTTTCGTTCGTTGTATCATAGAGATTCAGGCCCCAGCAGATTGGTTCTTAAGCACGATACGTCTAAGTTCAGATCAGTCAAATTTAGCACCAGTAAAGTGCTCAGATGATTCGCGACCGTAACAAATATTTATTTATAGAATTATAATCATAAAAATCATCAATACATCTCTCTAAGTTCATATATATTGACTATTTCATGAAATCATGACATTTGAGGCCAATTCTAACTTAAGTATTTGTATTGCTGTTTCTAATGCTTATAATTCTGTAAAGCCATATTTGTTACGGTCGCGAATAATATTAAATCAACATTAAACCTGACACTAACCTACAAATTGCAAAAACCTAAGTGAAGACTCGTGGGCTACCTTAACGCATCCCCTTTAAGTAAGTACTTATTAACTGCATTTCTAAATTAAACTTTAGGCTGTGTACTGTAGGCATAATATAGGCAACAGATCACACAATTTTGCGTAGGCTGTGTAAGATGAGATCAAAGCACCATAATATGCAGAACGATCGGTTGCTAAGTGCCTACGAGTATCCATTTTGGGACATAAGTACAATACTGCCTAGTTGGTCTAAAATCGGAAACTCGTCTGCTGGCCTGAAATTGATCCACAGGTTACGAAAATTGTCTTAAATATTTTCATTAGGAATTTCTCAGTACTACAACTCGTGTGTCTGGGTCCGATTAATTAGCGTAAGGGACTTGAATTCTGGGGGTAAGTACACCTCTGCCGTCAACTTCGTCGAGTAGAGGGGTAATGTCACCTTACGTTATAATTACATATACATAATTATTGTTTGTCCATGTACGTTTTGATAGCTGCTGCAACTCCATGTTTAGTAGCGGATATGTACGGACTAATGTGATTGATTGATTGATATGTCCCAAATAAGTAGACACTTTATATGCGCTTGCCGCGCAATATCTTACCACCTAGTATCAGGGATTTGCATCTAATCATTCAAAATTTGCAACCATGATAATGGATTATGTGATAAGATATGGCATCTAGGATGTCATCTTTCAAGCGTAATCTTATTGTTGTTCACTAAATGCCCATGAGAGCAAACTTCTCAAAATGCTATTAGTATACTTGGTTTAAAACAAAAAACTGGTCTTGGTGTAGTCCCTTCCATGAATTTGTTAGGATCCGATCAGATCCCACATGTTTTACTAAGTAACAAAAGTTTGGTTAAAAGATTACAATATAAGTGCACTCAACAGCCCTGTAATCGTGCCTGCTTCGCTGGTCGACTGCTACCTGCATTCTTTGCAATAAAAAGTAATGCATTATCATCAGTTCCATGCTGTTATATTAAATCATAGCAGTTCCAAGAAAGGTGCACACAAAAACTTTAAATTATTGTTATACTAGTATTGAAAACATGATTTATCATGGCAGTTTAGACACTTTCTTTGTGTAAAAGAGTATTTACAGCTCGATGTGCCTTTTCTGGTCGCTAGAAGACAACTACTCGAACCTAGATTTATGTGAAACGTATGTAATTATTACATATTTCCGACTAGTAAAGCTAAGTTATCCGTGACCAATCGCAGGCCTATACTTAATAACACAATTATTATTTTCTTGCGTTATTAACTTCAAGAAATGCCGAACATTGCGAAATACACTCGTTCGTCAGTTAGTTTTCGCGTTGACTGCTCTAAAGTGAGCGGTACCTAAGAGCCCCCAGGCCTTTGCTCCCGCGCACGCACAATATTGCTCCTGATTCTCCTAATTCAAACTTCTTTCTTATGTCTATTTTCTCAACCTTATTTTGCCCACCACCACCACTTTGAGATTTTTTTTTTCTCGAGCTCCCCAATTTTTCTGAAACAGCTACTGCCACGAACATATTTAAACGTGTACGCTTACGTGTGTTTTTACGAGTTAATATAGTCGTAAGATAGGATAAATAATTTTCTCTTTGTCTTCTACTTCCCCGCTGAAAGTCCGTATGTCCAATAATTTATTAATGTTCCGTATGTCATAATCGGTTCTTATGCACGGTACGTCTAAGTTCAGATGAATGGTCAACATTTTATCGGGATCTTCAGGTTGATAATTGCAAAATCTTATCTAAATATAATCACTTGCCATTTCTTTCACTGTCGTTGTTAGTTTATATCAATTATCGAATCGGAGGCCAATCGATTGAATGAGTTGGTGAAAGCCTATGACTATGAAAATGCATCGCCGAAATGTATGTACGCGCATAACTTTCGAACGACCGCACCAAATTGGATAATTCGTTTTTTGTTGTGTTCTGTATTGCCAGGACAAGGTTTGTATGAAAATTTCGGAAATTCGAAAAAAATAATTACACTCGTGCGAAGCTGAGGCGGGCCGCTAGTTTATGATAAAAGGAGAAACGGATAGTTCTGAAATACAGATGATAATCGCGAATTGTTATTCTTTAGTAGATAGAGCAGTTACTGGAATGATAATAAATGTATTTTGGAGTTCATTTCAGAGAGGCGTATGCAAAAAAATATATAATATATTCCTTTTGCTAATTGCTCACAGAGCTATACAAAGACAGACAGACAAGCTGACCTACTTAGCAAATCGTAGGCTGACATCACGTATTTAAAATATACCTGGTGGGCAGAATACACTTCATTAGTGCTTCAGAATATCTTTCTGATGCTTTTGCGATTTGTTTAATGAACTTTAATTGTTCAAAATAAAACGGATATGTTTTAGGCGTAGCGCTAGCGTTCGGCGTAGCGATTGACGGAGGGTTCGGCGTAGCGACCTGCGTAGCGTTCGGCGTAGCGATTGGCGTAGCGTTCGGCGTAGCGATTGGCGGAGGGTTCGGCGTAGCGATCTGCGTAGCGTTCGGCGTAGCGATTGGCGTAGCGTTCGGCGTAGCGATCTGCGTAGCGTTCGGCGTAACGTTCGTCGTAGCGTTAGCCGTAGCTATCTCAATGACTGCATTTACACCAGAATTCAAAAATATCCCTCTCAGATTGTCAAAGTCCTCGATCTGAAGAATAATCATGTGTGTATTTTATTTTTATATTTTCTATACGAAATCTGTCAAACTGCAATTATCGATTGTAAATCGGTCACCAGTCACCATATAGGCTGTTCAACCTTACAGTTAACCACCTACTCAAATTGAACAGAACATTTCAAAGAATTTTATGAATTCTATGGATCGATACACAAATTGCAGGCTAGTAAACACTGACTTGTATTGTTAGCTGAGTCATGCACCTGCAAGTTGACCTAGTAATTTTCCAACTGAATTGCCATAAATATTAAGGAAAATAGCGGAATAGGGGATGGTTGAGCTATAATGACGAGAAAGCATTCAGTTACCATTGTTTGAACTAGCTAAGTTGTTAGTTTACTTGGGTTGGAGAAGGTTATGCTAAGACTGGTTCGATCGACAGGTAACTCTATCCATAGGTCTCTGACTAATATTTTCTTCTGGTGATAGGTAAGCTGCTAAAACTCATCACAATTTAGTCAATCTGAAGATCAATTCCCGTAATTAAACACATTCAAAATCTAGTCGCAGTCTCATCTCAGCGACTATCAATGTGAAAAGCTTGTCCAAAAAAGTAGGGAAATTACGGGTATTTTGGACAGATTGGAAATGAGATCAGACTGTGAACGTTCTTAAAATTACGAGAATTGCCCCTCTGACTGTGGACGTTCTTAAAATTGGTGGGCTTCAGTCAAAACTTTAAGGCGCAGTGCAATTGACAATAGCGCATAGCGGCAACAAATAAGGTTAAAAAAAGTGATGCATTTGATGTTAGTTGAATCGAATGACCACCAAAATAAATTTGTAATTTTGCAAATTTCATTAAATAAAAAATAAATGCACGGCTCAGTGGAATAATTTTTATAAGGTATTTCTTTAGTTGATTGAATTCCCTTTATAAAAAATAATTACGATAATTTACGCTCAAAATTTTGAGAATTACTTATGCGATGAAATATTTTTTACGATTGTTTTAACATGATACTATTTTATTTTTATGAATTATTTTTGATAAATTTTCTTTGACAGTAGGTTACACACTTTATTTTTTTGGCTTGTATTATGTACCAATACGCCTAACTGTACGACAAATAACTGAGTGTTTAAGGCCTCTGTCTCGAATCTTGCGGGCAGCGGGACGGCGGGCGGCGGGCGGCGGCGCGGGAGCGGCGCGGTCAACGCAGACCCGTTCTCGAAACCAGCGGGAAGATCGCGCGCCGCCGCCCGCCGCCGCCGCCGCCCAGCTGCCCGCAAGATTCGAGGCAGAAGCCTTGCAGTATCCTATGTTTGAGCAGCGCCTTAAGCTTGTGTCACTGTCACATCACTGTGTCAGCTACCTTCAATTGTCATCATCAATTCTTATCTCTATGCTATCCTAAATTTAATTAATTTTTCAAATAACATTTGCCATCCATTATAAATCTTTGAATTTAAAATGGTTGATAAATAAATATTATGTTAAGAGAGTAAACATTCGAGTCAGCTAGCTGTTGTCATGCAATGCCTTAGTGCGTTTTGTATTTATCTAGTTTATTTACTCATCTTTGTCGTGAGGAAAGTTTTGAGTATGAATGTAGATGGCTATAAGAGTAGGGGAAGACCAAAGAAACGATGGATGGACTTTGTGAAAGATGATGGTGAGAAAGGAGGACTCTACTGAATGAAAAGAAGTATGGAAGAAGACATACTGGAGGACGAGGGCATGAGAGTGATGATGTTTGCTCATAAACTTTCTTTCTTTGATAGTGTTTATGTTTGGTTAGTAACTACCTACTTCACAAGATTAAAAAAGACAATTGGCAGCTCGAGTGTTGCACTCCAACTAGATCCTTTACACGAGTGGTAACAAATGGCACAAAAGTCCTTTAAACGGTCAGCGCCTCCACAAAAGCACACACATCTTATCTCAAGTTTATTTAAGTTTGTATTATGTAGATATTTAATTGACAATATTAATTTCTACAAGTTAAAATGCATCTCTATGTAATATGAACACTGATAAAGTATTATTTGAGTGGAAATACAATATTTTTTTAATTACCTATCTACATATACTATATATACTATATAGGTATGTCGTAGTAAAAGAATCATTTCTTGGATTCTTATTGCCTAGTGATAGATTATAAGTAATTGTATAAAAACAGGTTTGATTAGCTTAAAACGTCTTAGGGTCGATTCCTATAATTTGCGGACAGTTATTGGTTAAAATTAATACTCTTGTCTTTAATGAAGCAACGACCTCATAGCTTTACAAAAAAGAACCTCCCATAGGGAAGTAGCTGTCACAGGTAAAATTATATGCCCAGTTTGGCAATAAAAAGTGGTGCCTATAAAGGAACCGAGCATAAGCCAATTTGTCAAACTAAGTAGAAGGATGTAAGTCAGGAAATGATAATGGAAGCATTTTAAGTTTTAATTCAGAGATAACATCTTGTTAGGTGGTACAAATTATCGACATAGGGATAAAAAGGAAGTTTAGAAATATGTCGTTAATAAGTAATTGTTCTAATAATCTATACCTAACTAGTAAATTGGAGAAGTGTCCAATTTGTGCGGAAGCTCTTTGACCACAAAAAAATCAGTGGGTGGTCCGATCGAAACACCATTCATCGCTATAAGTTGGTTCATTTGCATTATCTCAGGACATTTTACGAGTATAATCGAATGCTGTTTTGACTGCCTCGATGGTCTTAATGGTCAGGAAAAAGGGTGCTTTTTGGGTTTTTATCCCGACAAATTTTGTATGAACCACCGACTAGCGACTGTTAGAAAAATACACTCAAAACGACGCTAAATATAATCGTCAATGCTAACTAGAAGTCTAACTAAAAAATAACCATGAGCATAATGGAAACTGCTTTTAGTAGGTGATCGTTTGACGGGTTATGGGAGACTACAAGACCTAAACGCAAGTTTTATAATGCCTAAAAGTATATGATCGACTACAGTAAACAAAATCAGAAAAATATATGATATTCTTCAGGATATATGCTGGTTAGATAGTGTGTTGAAAACATAATACAACTAATTTGATATGATAGAAAAAAATCATGAAGATACCTTTAAAAACTTTCTTTTTACAATATTTTTTACCATACTAATAGGTACATACAATCATTCTGATTTTTTGTCAGATTATTCTACAAGCAACATACTAAAGCAGTTTTAATTTTTTAGTCCAAACAATAGATTTTGTGTAAATAGATAATTGCTTCATACTTTGCAATATATTACCAGCGTTGAGTCTTTGCGCTTCTCTTTTTTTTCTATGCAGTCTGACAATGTGACCGCGCTTTATGTCATGCAGTCCCCTTAAATTTAGAATTTCTACGTAACAAAGTGGAGTCTTGATTCATATCCGAATGATGACAATTATCGCATTGCCTCCTATTACATGGGGCGTAAACATGACTGGCAAAATGTGGGTTTACTCACTTCTGCATAAGCCTTCGGTGAAAATAGGCGTGATGTTATGTTGAATACTGTTTGATCGAATAATAAATTCTCGAACACGTTTACTTTATGTCCGTGAAATCGTCAAATCATGCATAGACGCATCAATTTAAAATAACACAATCCTAATGACGCGACTTTGCGAAGGTTGAATCTTGAAACGTTACTTCGCGAAAATTCGAGTTTAGTTACAGCAATACCTACAAAATAATATATTTTTTATCGAATCTCAATTTGCAATGAAATGAGTGAGTTGACGCAATTGAAGAATGCAAACTACTGAACTAATACAGAAATATAATTTACTAGCCTTTCCATGCTGCGTACGCTTTTTACGACTTTATAAAACATCGAGATTTATTACATAGCAAATATAAATAAAAAAAAGTATTTTCGTGTCTGTCTGTGTAACCTCTAAAAAGTCCCTAAATGAAAACGGCAACCGCTACCGCTGTAACTGATTTTGGTGAAACCGAATCAAAATCAGTTGCGTACAACGGCTCACACTGAAACTCACTCAATTTTTTAATATTTAAGTATCTATAGATGATAAATAGATTTCGTAGATAAAATAATTATTATGTACCTACTTAAACTATAATTCATTACCGAGAAAAACTAAAAGATATTGAAATGGCCTATGAAAATGTTATGCATATTTATTGCAGTCAAAACACTCATACTTTGTTCATAACAGCTGTCTGGTGACATTATTATGCACCTTCTTTTGTTTAACTTTGATTTCCGATTACCATGAATAAAATCCCTAGTCATTATTGTCCACAAAATGTTGAGTAGATAAACGTGTATTTCTTTACATATGCATATTATCATAATAGTACATTATGATACATGTGTCTAATGATCAATGCACACGCGTTTCATACGACGTTTTTCAACACACTTGCGAGGGAAAAAACAGACTTGTATTGTTAAATATTAACTTCTTTGGAAAATGGCGCGCTAGTTTTGTTTTTCCGCGCGCCGTGCTAAGCAGCACTAGCGATGCGCGCGCAGTTGTAAATAAAAGCACCGACTCTCATTTTAAATATATTGGTCTATGGTACTAACAAAACCGATCCGCCCCGATCACACGAACCTGTTTGAGAATGAATTATGCTACACATCAAATCTTAATGAATGTGCGTTAATTAGGAGTGTTGGATAAACACCTCATAATATGTTCATATTTAGCGCACAAGTTTACTATTATTAATTTTCCTTGTATAAATTCAAGTCATACGATACTCGCCATTTTGATGACAGTGGTGGTCGAGGCTAAAACACAAAAAAATTGGAGATTTCGAACACCCTAACTTCACCACAGGGGCTGTGAATCATCGTCTCAATCAGCATCATTTAATTATTTGACGAATTTATCCATAGTTTAAGGTAAATAAGTACTTAGTGGTAATGAAGTTTTTGGATATCTAATGTCGAAGTTTCGCGCCAATCGTGCGTGTTTACATTTTACTTTTCACAAATTTCACACACACAGTTAAATGTAAGATTTAAAATGTGACAAATATTATTGAAAATATTGTGAACAACACGAAAATGCCCAGGTCTTAACGTAATATTCAAACACAGGTCCAATAACACGTATTAATCATTACCACTAGGTACTCAATTTGTGTTCAAAATCGCCGACCATTATTGTTTTTTTTATTGCAATGATGTACAAGTAGCGGCACGTAAGTTGGCAAGAGTTGGGGGAAGTTTGCGCACGCACAATTTCATACATTTTTATATGCGCGAACTTCCCCCACTACGAAAATCTCTTGCCAAGTTACGTGCCGGTAACTATACGAAAGCGATTATTCCAAACGATTTTTTATTTTTTAATTTCGATTGATAATATGACGAATGTAATCGATACTTGGAAATTAAATAAAATTAAGTATTTTAAGCAGTAAATACAATAAACATTGTTTATAATAATCATTTATGCTTTTCTATTGTCATTTCAATCGTTTTTTGGACATTTCACTTAAACAGAGTCAATAACAGCCAGGCCATAGGTACCTCATTTATTGAATTTCGCGCCGAAATGTTTCTATATTTGAATTTACTCGAAATACGCTCGCTGTTTGGAATTATTTTAATTTATTGAACAACTATTATTTATTGTGGATTTTATTTTTGATAATTTCTAATAGTTTCCTACAGAATTCCCAGTAGGTATATATTTATTAGGTAGGCTTAGTAAAATTTTGTTTGAGAATGATGATAAATTAATTCCATAAATTGGGTATTCTGCAAACACTTTCAATACTTTTTGTTAGTTATAAGAGTTGTTATTCAGTTTCTAATTTTTTTTTTATTTTATTAATCGCGAATATCGATTAGGCTGTATGCAAGTTTTGATCGAAATAAGGAAATTGGGTGGACGGTCAACACCTTCTTATATACGTATCTATGGTCAGCACTAAAAAGTGTCACGCCGCAACACAATTTTTAGTAATTTATATCAAGATTTGATCGTTTTTTTTTATGTAGTTTATGTATGAAAAATGGTAAAAGTAACAATGCAGACAGAATGACAATATCTTTATTTTTTCCTTTTGCATATTTGCAGTTTGACCGACCTCAACATATAAATAAATTATAGATTTTTTGTAAACGATATCGCAAAGACCATAAAATACACACACACAGAACTCTATTTCATTATAATTCCATACTGACTATTTAAAAAAAAAGTGAATTAATGAGATTTAAAAAGCGCGCATCTCCGACTAGTAAATAGTTATCTGTGGAAATAAAGCACATGTGGATTAAAGTAAAGAAAAAGCACGCGTTTTTAATACACTGCATTATGGCCCTAAAAGCGGTTCAATAAGAGCCACTTTACGAGCAAGTGTGTTGAAAAGTTATTTACGCATTCTTTTGAATAATTAGTAGGTAGGTACCTACCTAAGTGAAGCCATTAAAAATGTTTTCTTACTCTGTCCATCGCTGACATTACTATAGAAAGTTACAGCTAACGTTAGTAGGTAGTTTTAAGTCGTGGGTTCGGGAGAGCGTTGGTGGCTCAGTGGTAACGGCCCCGACTGACAAGTTGTAGGTCGTGGATTCGAACCCAGACAGGCGCTTTACTTTGTGTAATTATTGATTTCATCAACATTGCTCTTATAAACGGTTAAGAATAACATTGTAAGGAAATCAACTTGTCCTAGAACCAAAAAATTCGAAGACATGACTGTGACATCTACCAACCCTCACTGGGCCTGCTTAGTGGATTACTACTTAGAGAGGAGGCCTGTATCCCAGTAATGGGAACAGAATAGGCTGATTATGCATGTTACAATGTTCTGTTTCTCTATATCGATCGCTTCGTTACAGCTAACGAAGAGGGATAATGTTGATAAAAACTATTTAGTATCGAATGGAAAATCCAAGTCCGTTTCTTTTTTTACTTATTTAATAATAGTACCTACAATAAGGTTATGATACATGTGGTGATCATTGCACCAGAGGCGGTATTATTCGATAAGGAAGCCGAGTGTGTAATGATCAATGCACACGCGTTTCATACGACGTTTTCCAACACACTTGCGAGGAAGAAAACAGATTTGTATTGTTATGTTAACTTTTATGGAAAATGACGTGCTGGTTTTGTTTTTCCGCGCGCCGCCGCAGCAGGTGTAAATAAAGGCACTGGCAAAACTGCTGAACAGCCTATATAAAAAATATAATAAAAACACAAAATAATATTTAGACTGATCGTAGTGTTGTTGAATGTCAAATTATAGTTTAGTTAGTATGGAATTAGAAAGTACTATTAGCATAGAGAAACATACATTAGTTCAGTGAGAATCCGCAATAATAGAACGCCTATAAGGGTCTTTTCCGTTTGGTTCCGGGAGGGACCACGGACAGTTTAAGATAAATAAATTTTAGTTCATTTTGGGACATTTCAAAGGAAGGACAATTTAGACTATTTTAAAAAAAAAAGTGAAATATGGCCCGTGAATTCCTTTTGTCATGAAGTCTCTTTGATGAAAATAAAAAAGCGCACATCTCCGACTAGTAAATAGTTATCTGTGGCGTTACTGCACTAGTGCGGTAACAAAATAAAAGCACACGTGTTTAATCACTGTATTAGGGACCTAAAAGCGGATCATTAAGAGCCACTTTACGAGCAAGTGTGTTGAAAATGATTATTACCTACACATTTTTTTTTTGTAAATACCTAGATTGGTACGCTTGTGTTTAGGTAAACTGTTCGTCTGCTTTTAAGTATTTTGCATAGTTATGTAGGTTATACTCAATAACATCATCTACAAAATTATGTATTAATTCATCTTGTAAAATGTAGGATACCTTCTTTATTAATCGCATGACTTGTAGGACACTGATAAGTATCCATGATGTGTACACGAATAGTAAAAATTCAAAATGTTATGGTTATAGGTACCGGTAAACAGATAACTGATAAGAATTTCCATATGTTCCGGTATGCATTTCATGTGGTTTTCATTATCTTTTCCCGATAAATTGTATATTTTTCAAAGTCATATAAATTCAGTGAACCTAACCTATTTCAAAATAAGTACCTAGATTTTTTTTTGTTAGCGTTAACTGTATCGTGGGATACAGTAAACGCTAACAAAAAAAATTACTTATAACCATAACATTTTGAATTTTTACTATTCGTGTACACATCATTGATACTTATCAGTGTCCTACAAGTCATGCGATTAATAAAGAAGGTATCCTACATTTGACAAGATGAATCTATACATATAATAAATCTGTAGAAGGGTCAATTCTGTACATTGAAAATATTGAAAAAATAAATAGCGGGGGGTGTTGCTGGATCGATACCAAACCCAAATATGTGATTAAAAAAATTTTTGTCTGTCTGTCTGTCTGTCTGTCTGTCTGTCTGTATATGCAGGCATCACGTGAAAACTAACGGTTCGATTTCGATGAAACTTGGTATAATTATACCTTATTATCCTGGGCATAAAATAGGATACTTTTTATCCTGGAAAAATACGTAGAAAAAAAAAATCTTATTTTTCGGTTTTATTCATAGACGTTGTTCTGTAGAACCGCGAACACACGTTGCATTACCCGTAGTGGATAATTTTCCATTTCAATTTAAGAGAATACAGTTTCCTGTAGCTTTGTGTTATGCCATGACAATAAATAAGGCTCAAGGTCAGACCCTAGGAGTTGCTGGCGTAGATCTTACCGCGAGTTGTTTTTCACACGGGCAACTTTACGTAGCTCTTTCCCGTGTGAGCAGTCCAAGAAATCTTCATGTTCATATTCCGGACGAGCTCACTAACAATGTTGTGTATGCTGAAGCTCTCAATTAACTTTCTGTCGCATTGTCACGATCACTTTTTTATTATTGCAAACTTTTCGTCACTGTCAGTAATTTACTGCTACATGCTACTTATCAAGGTCGGAATTACTATGGAAAAAATACTTACTATAGTACGCGAGCTCAACAGCAGTAGCTCAATAGAGGGATCTCCTTAATTATTATAGGCTTAGCCGTATTTGGGTCCAATAGATATTTATAAGATGTCATTGTCAGAGTTACTCAAAATAGAGAAATAAACCATCCACGCGAAGACCGACATCCGCGCGGACGGAGTCGCGGGCGGAAGCTAGTTAATACATAATTTTGTAGATGATAGCTCTATAGCGTTTACTGTATCCCACTGCTAGACAACGGCCTCCCTTTTTTCCTTTCAAACTTGAAAGTTCAGACTTCCTCATACATAAACCAACCTATGTTCCTACTTTAGATAATATGTCGTAAGTATACAATAAATGCAGATGTCATACAAGGGTTATTCGGATTAACTGAGGAATCTTCACGAACGTGATTGGTAGGTATCGGTATATCTATAAGGTACTATAACATTAAATCGTTATTAGTTTATTTATTGCTGTTAGATATTTTACCATCTAAACATTACAAAATATTTACTGCCGCACTCGGAGACGTCATCAAATCATTAAATTTAACTGACAACCAGGGCCGTAATTCTCTATGACACAATTAACGAAACCGCGAGAAATTAACGCGAATTGGCGGGATTAGCTAAGGAATTAACGTGGTTTCGAAGTAATTAGGGCTTAGCATGACGCTTTCTATTTCTACGAACAATAGACACAGCTCTTTCTATACAAAGTGACATTTCGTTTGTCCATTTTGACATCGCACCGTAGAAAACCTTCTACAATCTGTCATTTTGTCTTTCGTTTCTAACGATCTTTGTCTAGGTCCTTTTTATGTAGACAATTTCCAATACAATTTCAGAATAAAGTCTTCTATCCCAAACTGTCAAAATAACACTGACAACCGACAGTTGTCTAAGGTAGTGAAAAGATTTTGTAATCGCTAAAGACAGCAGAAATCTTTCTACTCGACGGCAACAAAGTATATACGGCTATCTACAAAATCCCGTAACGACTGTCCAAGATCCACGAATGACAGCCGCGACCAATGGCTTAAAGGTGGTCAGCCATCCACGGACCAACCGCGGCAAGCGTAGCTTAACCTGACCGATCAACCTGTGCGACTTATTATTTAGCCACGGACCCCTCCTTATATACGTGACTTAATATCAGTAAAAATTTAGAATCAATACGAAAAAAGAATCCTATGACAAAACAAAGAATTCCGAGTCGAATTATGTAAAAGAGTGAATTTCGTGAAAAGTGCAGTTGACTTTTTCTACTTTGCTGCCGTCATAATGTCTACACGGAACGTCATCTTTGTCTACTCTTTCGCCGACAAACCGGTGCTCGTGCTAAGCCTGCAGTATTTCACTGCGTATAAAACCGCGGCCCAGGCGCAGGCGCAGCTAGAAGCACGGCTTAAGTTACTTGTCTCAATTTAGGTAAACGATAGTCAATAGCTAATAGGTAAGTACCTACTCTTACCTACCTTAAAATAAAAGCAATCAAAACGCAAAAGAGATTACATTCTGTTCTATAAATAAAGGAATTCACCTCAAACAAAAGAGATATTTTCCTCAAGGATCATTTTAAGTCCTTTGTTTGTTACAACTGTGATACATATGCTCATAATAACTCACTGGTCCGTACCAGTAAGTTATTATTATGTATGTGCACAAGTGGCAAATATTTATGTGCTCACTTAGCGAAGTAATAAACGCACAGCTCAAGGATAATCATCATCATTATAATCAGCCTATAATGTTCCCACTGCTGGGATTAGTGGGCCATAATCCACCACGCGGGCCCAGTGCGGGATGGTAGACGTCCCAGGTCTTCGAATTTTTTGTTCTAGGACATGCCGGTTTCCTCACGATCTATTCCTTTGTCGTTTTGAAAACAGTGGTGATGAAATAATTTACACAAAGCAAAGTGTCTGCTTGGGCTCGCCGCTCTACCCTACGACCGTTGTCACGTAAGTCGCGGACGTTACCACTGGACCTCCACTCCTCTCAAGGATAATGATTGTGCTCAAATACTCCCAATTAATGCTAAGTAATGCTGGGTTAAAAAAAAAACAACCGACTTCCAAAAAAAAACACTACAAAGTGAAGAATTACTTTATTTTCGGAAGTCGGTGTCGTTGAATTCATTTTTTGACACCGATTTCCGTATTTAAAGTTATTTTTCACTTTGTATTTTTTTTTTGGAAGTCGGTTGTTTTTTATTAACCGACTTCTAAAAAGGAGGAGGTTCTCAATTCGGCTGTTTATATTTTTTTTTTAAGTTTTTATTTTTCACTTTTAAGTTGTACCTACCTACCCCACACAAATTCATATAACACTACTTGCTATTTGAAAATCAGTGACACGAAGCTGTTGAACACATCTGCGTCAAACATCACGCCTGTACCCTGTATCTAAAGGGGATACAGGGTACAGGCGTGATGTTATGTTGTTTGATTGCGTAGACAATGCATACATATGCGATAGCAGCAATCGCGGTTGATTTGCTGGCATTTATTGAAGAGTTCCGTTGTCTGTCTCCGAAACTCAACATCACATCTTTACGAAATTCAAACGGGACCATTTCGGAATAAACCTCTTTCGAATAAAAAAACAATTTTGCAAATCCGTCTATATATGACGGAGATATGCCAGAACATACATAAAAAAATATATGTTTACATCCGAATTGAGAACCTCCTCCTTTTTTAGAAGTCGGTTAATAATAAAAATAATTATAGTAGATTATGCACCGAGGGGCTAAAGTTGTGTCTTATGTCACGGGCGTCATATTGAATCTCGAGCGCAATGAAGGATTCGGGATGTAACTCCCGAGCGCAGCGAGGGAGTTAAGAGTTTAACTCACGAGCGAAGCGAGGGAGTTAATACAAGAATCCTGAATGCAGCGAGGGATTCAAGCTAGCCCAAGGCAAAGACACCTTTAGCCCAGAGGAGGATACTCTACTTTTTACACCTACTGTGAGAAAATAATAGTTTTAGTACAAAAATTCGCGCCTTTATTGCGTCTACCAATAAGTAGCCAAGACACGATCAATTCGATTTTCAAAAAAAAAAGTCCTTTCTACGGTTTTGTCGTATGTGTCTATTGATATCACTCTCATGGAAGTGGCGTTTGTGTAAACTAAGCTTTATACATGGCTGGTAGAATGGTTTTGGATGATTGGCTGAATGCATTTTGAATTTAGAACGTCATTGGAGACGCTCGTGAAAATAGAGTATTTTTGATAAAATGTGATAAATCGACTGTAGTGTAGATAGGTTTTATTATTTATTTATTTATTCACAAAATCCACAGCAATCTTACCGCAGTTTACTTAAAATAAATTAACTAATGTTACAGCCAATTACTATTACGGTAATACGGCGCGGTATGGTATTTGTTATTATTAATGCCAGTTTTAATGTTATTCCATTCCTTTTACAAAATGGTTCGTAGTTATCTAATTATTCTTACAGTATTATGTCTTCGAAAACATGGCAACGATATGAAGAAGCAGTCGTTATGATTTTGTAGGAAATCGAGAATATCATCCACGCGTAGTAAGGGTTTCGAGAATGGCTTTCCTCTTTCTGGCACCAAAGGGTGTTTGTTAGTACTATACTGCCAATTTAGCTGAGCATGTGAGATTCCAAATTCAAATCACATTATTGGCCAGCGGGTCATAATGAAATCCAGTACAACATTATTTACCGGCTGTGCCCCCGGCCACTAATGACTCACTTTAGGTTAAGGTTGCTTGACATATAATTTGACATTTTCGAGCAGGTGGTGTGAAAAATTATTTTTATTATTAACAGACTTCTAAAAAATTTTATCTGATCGAGATTAGTGTGAATCTTCCGAGTGTTATCAAAATAATGTTGATTCCAAGTCCCTCAAACTTAGCAACCTACCAACACCTACCTAAGATTCTGTTGCTACTATCCACCAATGTCACAAATTAATAAAAATCAGTAGGAATATGGCGAAGGGACGAGCTTGACTCCTACCGAAAGGACTGGCAAAAGACATAATTGTGTCGGAAACGGAGAGTGAGACCTTTGCCCTGCAATGGAAAAATTCAGATTTAAAAAAAATACAGAATACAGAAGTTACAATTTGCACTTGGTACAGGAATGATATAAAGCACGACCAAATAGAAGAAATACGTTGTATGTATATAGTTTAGTCCACACGTCGTAACATGTTATACCGGCGTGCTGAATGTCATAGGTACCTACGTATGTATGCATTCGGTTGTTTTGGCATAACGCCCGATACGATATTAATTTCAAAAACAAACTTTCTTTGTCTTATCTTGCACATATAACATTGTCTATGCGCCATTCATGCCCTCGCACTAAGGTACGAGTCACTTGATGCCTTATTGTGAAAATATGAAAAATACTTAAGGAATCCGAAGATTATGCGTCATTTTTCGTAGCAGCATAAACTGCGTAGCGCCTGTACATTGAAGTAGAATGTCTCCCTTTTAGTTATTAAGATAGCATTAAATTGTCATTGGTCTGATGAACCATCTGGGTAATTCTCCTGAACATTGAAATAACTAACAATAGATATTAAAATTGTAGAGTAGGACTTGATACAGGTGGTTACATACGTAAACATATTTTTGAGATCATCATCGTTTGCCTAATCGTCTGCATAATACCAGTACCTTACATGGAACGACTGGCTATCTCAACTTTCGAAATCAAGTAGGGAAACCCATCGTGGACTGTGTTTCTCAACCAAGTGAAAAGGTTTCTAGATCGTTCGCCTTCCACGACGGCTAGAACAATTACAAGAAGTAAATCGTTGAAACCAAACAGACTGATTGTTTCGTCTATGTTGCACGCGTCCGCATCTGGTCTTACCGACCTGCCGCAGATTTGTCTTGTCACATTGACGTTAGTCTTCCTACGTATGGCTCAACGCAAGGGTTAGAGAACCTAGGCTTCTAGTTCTGTAGATAGTTCAGTGGGTTATTTATTTGTAGAAAAAGGATAGCAAACATTTGCTCTCTTTATCTTAATTACTTTATTATCCTGTATATTATCTTCTATTAGCTTAACTGAAAGAAAAGATCGTCGTTAGCTCCTTCACACTTGTCGACAACTGTTTACATTTCATGGTCATCTTTGTTATCAACGGTCATACTTAGTTGACAGCCAAATCTTTAATCAACATTATATTTGTTATGTTTTAAGTGGCCCTGTTTTCTTGCCTTGGCAACAACATTTTAATCAACCTAATCAAATTCCTATGTAAATACGTAATTAAATGTAATTACGAAAAAGAATATTGTTGGAACGCGCTGTATTATACGTTCACAGCGCGTTCGTCTCGCCATCTCGCACTGTCGTTTTCTGTTTGGGACTCTGATTGTTTTTCCCTATACGTGTAGGTGATGACTGATGAGAGATGATATGACAAGCTTAGTCCCATTTAAACTTGGTTGTCGTATGGCCTACACGTGATATAATAATTACTATTGCTCACGGACTATGTTATCGCAATATTTCTAAAAGAAATTGCAAATTAGACCGTAAAGTTTTATAACACCGTTGGCATTGAAGCGCAGTTTGTACGTATTAGTCAATTTAAACATCTAGCGAGCAGTGCTTCGCATGGTTTTTACGACTTGACAAGATATGCAGATCCCAGAAAGTTTAATATTAATGTATTAAACATAAACAACAAATTATGATGAAAACGCATCAAAACGAAAGGCGACTTTAGTTTATAATATGCATGGATATAGATCAGATATACATTTCGGGTGGGTGGTGTTGCCAAGGGGGTGTAGCCTTGAGGTGCCAGCAGCAGAGATTGTTTTGTATCCTGCAACAAACGCTGCGTGGGTAGGCCAACGTGCGAGCTACCCTCGTCTTTACGTTATCTTGACTTGGCAATTGACATCATTATTTTGAAACGCAGCTGCTGACTTTTTTTGCGCTTATAACTAAAGAACCCCTTTTCCAATACAAATGGATGGGCTTTTGCACGACTCATAATAATAGTCATAATGCGAAATTGCGAATCATTAGATGCTTTATATCGAAAAAAAATCGTCTCCTTTCTGCAACTGTTTCTATTGTTTCTATTCCTCCTGCTAGTAGGTACACAGAACCTACTTAATTTACATTATACCATTGTTTAGATAATAATTCAATAGAGTTGGCAAGGAGTTTCAGGGAATCTTGGTCTTGAAAGTGCTCTATAACTCCTTTGTGCGCAGTCTCATAGAGTATGCATCTCCAGTCTGGAATCCGACTTACAATGTCCATAAGGATCGTCTTGAGCGCGTTCAAAGGGTTTACCAGGTGCTTGCGGTTTAAAGACCAGAAATGCCCTTACAGAGCCGATTACACAGAACGGCTAAATTATTTTGAGTTAGACTCATTGAAGCGACGAAGGGTCCTAAATGATGTGACAAGTAGTGACAACACTATATAAAATTGTTAACGGGATGACTTCAACCCCAGACTTGCTTAACAAAATCAGTCTAGACGTACCTCGTCACTCTCACCTCCGGTCGAAGCGTACTATTAGAACGTTTGCAACTAAACCGTGTCGCACAAACCTGGGCCGCCATGCTCCCCTAAACAGAATGTTGACCTCCTACAACAAAGCTTATTCCATTGACAGTAGCATTGACATATTCGATGACAGTCTGCCAAAATTTAAAACTAAAATCATTAAAATCGACCTGTGATTCGGCCCACTTCTACTGTTTTAATTCATTAATATATTTTTTTTTATTTTTATTTTTTTTTATTTTAATATAATTATTTTTATCAATATAATTCAGAATAATCATATCCCATTGTATTGTAACTAATGTTCAATTGTTCACTTTAATAGTAATGTTTTTTTTTTAATGTAATTTCTTTCTTCGTTATTAGTACCTACTTACTTAATTTAATTTAAATTTAATGTACAATGTCAATGTAGTTAAGTTATGTTTATATTTTTAATTCAACTTTTCCTTTTGTTCTTTATTCTCGATAACTATTTCAATTGTAATTCAGATTCGTCCTTTTTTTTGTGAATGATGTGCCCATACGTGTAACTAGTAACTTATTTACACAGAATCCCATCGTAAATGTCTGTACATATTTTATTTGTAAATAAGTTGTTGGTGTGCCTATATCAAATAAATAAATAAAATGGAGATTAATTCTGTACTTTTCAAAAATTGATTTAATTTAGTGAAACGAAAAAAACGTCAAAATATTTCTAATAAAATTCCCGTCAATCAAGTGTGAAACCTGAAAACATTATAGCTTGCGAAAAAATCAATTAAATGAGTTTTTTTTAATAGATTCGTTTCACCCATAGGAGGAAGTCTATTGAAAATGGCACTTTTATTGAAATGAGTTTAATTATAATTAATAAAAACCAACTAATACAATATTATCTATGGTTTTTTTATACGATCAAATGAGCATTTTATTTATGCACTTTTGGATTTTCCAAATTTGTTAAATTTAAGTATGTACTTTCATTTATTGTACATGTATGTAGCAGTGGTGGCGCAGTGGTAACGACTCGCCTTACGAGTTGTAGGTCGTGGGTTTGAACCCAGGCAGGCGCTTTACTTTGTGGACCTAAATATTTTCATCCCCACTGCTCTCAAAACGGTGAAGAAAAAAAAACCTGAGGAAACAGGCATGTCCTAGAACCAAAAATTCGAAGACGTGACATGAGACACGGCCCGCGCCCAGCCATGCTGCATGCATGCTGGGAAGCAGTGAGAACATTATAGGCTGATTATACAGGGTTATTTGAAAAACATTAACAACCTCTTAAGAGGTAATTGTACTCATCATTATGAATAATAATGTAGGGAACAGCTGAATTTTTTTTCGCGATTTCAGGTATGGTCCTATAGTAAAAGTTGTTCATAATGATGAGTACAATGACCTCTTAAGAGGTTGTTAATGTTTTACCAATAACCCTGTATAAATCTATGTAGGTTCTAATATGAACATTATGTCCAGGGTTTGACTGTTAAACGTTACAATATGTAATAGGTAGGTAACGCATTTTCTTCTAGGGGTCACACGTACCTAAATAAATAACTGTTGTGTTGTCAAGTTGTGAACTTGTGAATGACGTTGACGTAACGATAACATTGTACTACATCATCCTCACACTAACACAATAAAATTATTATTGTACATAAACAGTTATCTTAATAATATTATCATACATTGCGTCTTTTTCTGGACTCAGCCGTAGAATTCGAGTGCTCATGAATAAATGATAATAACTTAATTAAAGGTTTAGTTAGGTAGGTACAAGCAACTCTTTAATATTTATAATTCAGGCTGATTGTATTAGTAATTAATCTAAATACGGTGAGGTGTATAATACGATACCCTGGCACATTCACACGTGCAAAGTTCACGATCTACTGACCGATATTTTTTTTATTGGGTTCATTAAACTTTAAGGCTCCTGGTAATGATTGATATTCGTAGCACGGTTCGTTTTGGTCGCACCTAATACCGTGTCATGCGATAGTAACGTAAGTAGCGGTATCTCGTGGTACTTGCATGGCTTCCCTTCGTTGCAGGGTATATGCGTCGCCCCGTGTCGGATTTCGCTGCCTCGGAGAGTGAATGGTAGCACTGTAGCACGTTTGTACGTCACTGACACTGTCAGAAATACGATATTTATTCGGTGGTATCGTTCGATGTACAGTCAGCGAAACAAATTGGTTAATACTGCCACTTCTTTCAAAAACAGTTTTTTGAAGAGTCCAAAATATTTTGCGCCTTTAAAACAATAATTAAGTTCTGTGATATTAAGGTGATTTGTTGAAAAAAATGTGGTTTTTCTATTTCGTGTAACTTGCTAATATGTGGAATAGGGATTTAAATTTTGGTATTTGTTTTTTGACTCTTTGGTATAGGTATCATGTAAAAGGAATCACGATTCAATGAATTTTTCTCGATACAAAAAAATTGCGAAGTTATATTCTATTTTCTTACTTTTTTCGACATCAAGCCGTAACGCTTAAGAGTTATTCAATGGAATTTACTTTAAAACATAGAGAATTATCATATGAAAGTTTACTCAAAGTAGTTTTAAATTTAATTTATTTATTTTGTTAAAAAAGGAGTAAATTCGTTTTGACACATACGTCGTTTTATTCCGAGCGTACGCACATTATACCTATCACTCTTCTTTTGCGTTTCAAAAGTAATTGCATCACTTTCGCTCGCTTAGTAGGTTTTCGAGGATTTTAGATTTATGAAAACTGCGAAATGTTTAGCAACTTTTAGCGATGGCTGACGCAGTATGATAAATGCCTCAAAAAACGGACATCACTTTTTTATTCTATTAATCGAAAGTATGAACTATTTTGAATGCGAGAGTAGAACTCCCGGATCTTAAATATACTTTAAAACAGAATTATAATTTTTATTCATTTTTTTTGGATTTACAGAAAAACGCAAAAATAAACGATGTGATGCAAATATTTGAACATTTGTTTTTGAAGTTTATTGACATTATATGCAAGGTATTATATAGGCGAAACAGAAAAGATTTCTATAACCTGACGAGGGCGGACCCCTTCCCTATACCACATTTACCCCTTCATCAAAAAAATATAAATTATGTAAATGTATAAAAAATATTTTTAAAACAAACGGTTTTATATAACAATACAATAAATACACGTGAAACAAAATAAACTTTACAAAGTATACCTACAAACAGCCACTTAAGGGCAATTTTTGAACTTCACAATATTATTTTAAGCCAAGAAAACTTTATAAGCCATTAAATTTCCTATGGGTACCTCTATACCTACTGTTTATACTTAATGAGTAATTCTTACTTCATTTTAAGATTTAAAAAATTAAAATATTTTCGCTTTCAGATTTTTGATTTGTGAAAACCCTAACAACAAAAAATCGAAACTCGAAAAATCCGAATTCCTTCGTGTTTAGCATCTGATATTTTACAGGCAGGTTATCATAATCCTAAGCAATAATGTGTGTGAAAATAAAATGCTACTACCTTATAGAACCTGCACAAAAAAATAATTTCAAAATTACAGAAAAAATTACGTAGCTTAAATAACATCTAAAAAAAAAATTTTGTTTCTCAAAATAGCAGATAATTGGCTTTATCACATAGTATAATTAAAACATAAAAACGTTGCATACATAATAAGATAATACAATTCTTTTGATTTCTATGGATAACCAGAATAAAATATTGAAAAAAATATAGCTCTGGTTCTAAGCTGAATTGGTTTCTGGGAGTTCTACTCTAGCATTCAAAACAGTGTGTACTATCGATTAGAAGAATAAAAAAGCGATGTCCGTTTTTCGAGGCATTTATCATACTGTGTGACGGTACTTGATCACACGACAGTCAATTTGATTACCTACTTAATTTGTAGGTAGGAATACCTGCCTAGCTATAATGTTTCAGTTAACAGTCAGGTTTCGGGTTTTTATTCAATAAAACTTGTTCAGATTATCTTTCATGTTTTTAACTAAATATTACTGCTACCCCGTATTTCACATAATTAATTATTATTATTATATTGGAGTTTCTGTAGACATTCTTGAATAGGTAGGTACTTAAGTGGTTTGAAATACAAAAAAATATATAAATACACTTATCAGGTTCAACGTCAAGCATTTGTTCATAATGATTAATTAGTTTTCTATTAAAAATATTAGATTCTGATAATATTTTGATACAATAATGTATATTTTTTGATTGAGATATCTTCAAAGATATCTTCGTATTGTTCAATACTTTTAATCTGATTGTTGATAATACAAAAGCAAACATAAAAAACTTATTAAATTCACGATTGACAGATAAACCTGATACTTAATGAAATAAAAAAAATAGTGGGGTTTTCCTGAGTTCGTACCCGATAAAGGCAAACCTAATTGAAAACATTCAGTAGGTAGATACTTATCACGGAATCTTTTTAAAGCTTAAAATCCGTTGCTATAATTTTATAAGAATTACAATGAAATGCCAATGTAGAAGGAAATATATTCAATATTAGCTTATTTTTTAATAATATGAAAAATAAATTCCGATTCCAGGCGGATCTGGAGGATATTATCTATACCTTAGGTTCCCAACGTAGGCGATAAAGGGCGTTTGAGACTTTCAGGGGGGAAGTAGAAGAAGACCCAGATAATACAAATATTAGTTACACGTTTAAATATAATCGTGGCAGTAGGTAGCTGTTTCAGATTCGCAACAGATACCTATTAATAAAATTGAACCAATGTTACAATTATTGCCTTATATTTAACTTAACTTACGGCGGGGCTCCCAAACTAGGCAACGCGACCAGAGTTTTGAGACATAATGCTATTTACCACTGGAATTTATGTAAGAATAGGTAATAATAATAATAAACCATTTATTATCAGGTAATAAAGACCCATACATACATACCTTAACCTAAGTATACATAATAATATAGTAACAATTTTGTTAGAAAAAGTACCTACCTAATTGCAAACGATTATATAGGTACCTGAAACTAAATTAATTATTGAGATCAATTAAGTTTGTAAGTACAAAAAATGCTCTAAGAAAAATAAAATCTTAAAGTGGGCGGTGGGCAAAATAAGGTTGAGAACCTATGATATACACCATACATAATCAACTTATATAACTTCTACCAGCTGAATAAAATGACTGTTGTTAACTAGTGATACTGACATTTGCTAAATTGACACTGAAATAAGGAAACACAATTAAGCAGACGAGCATGTGATGTTTTATAAAACGTTATGTGCTAATAAGCCTAGAACTGGAAGTCGACATTTTATATAAAAGAAGATTAGCCCGCAAAATTACTCTTCTTACATCAAAAAGGCATCAGAAAATGTCGTTACAGGTAGTCAGAAACCCGAAAGTCCGACAAACAGTCTTACCAGCGGGTTTCGTATTACCCAGTAACTGGGTTGTGAAGATAGGCATTCGCTCCATGCACGGATACAAAATACTCGTAGGTATTCAGCTGCATGCAGAAAGACTGGAAGCTGACCTGAAAAGGTAGATGATGATGATGATGGTAAAGGAAAGTAAAATGAGGCTGCATAATCAAAACAAAGGACATCAGCTGAGGGTTGGACATAAGCATAATCAGAAGAAGAATTCCCACTGCGACACAGGCCTGCTCTCTAGGCCACCACGAGAGCCCTGTGAGGGTTGGTGGATGTCACATGTCTTCGTATTTTCGGTTCTAGGACATGCCGGTTTCGTCACGACATAAACGTCTCGATTTAGGTAGAACTAGTTTAGTCAACGAATGGCCCAAAAGGGGGTGTTAGACTGCGTGAGTGAGCAGGGACCTATATAAGCGATTCTGTAAGGTTGGGTAATGGAGAAGAGTAAAACGCTCTGACTGCTCGTTGATAACTAACTCATTTATTAATAAGGATTGGTATTTAAGTACATCAATGGATGGATAATCTGATTTAAGTCTTAATTTTGCTTGTTGAGAGAGACGACTTTTTAGGACAAAGTTAACTAAACTTAATTTGCACTGTTCGGTTTTTAAAGTAGAGCTATAGTAATCGATACCATCAATTAATTGACGAGTAGTCAATTCCTCATTATTCATAACAGGTAACAAGCTCAGGGCTATTTTTAAATTAAACTCCATTTTGGATTCAAGATTCGATGTTGAGCCAAATAGTTCACAACTACTCTTATCAGTTAGTGGTATATGCGACTTATTACAAAACTCTTTTATTTGAGAATATAACTCAGCAATTTTATCACAATGCGATTTAATTAACGACAAACTTCCGCCGCTAAATGTCTTATCATCTATGTGTTGTCTAATGCTTAGAAGTAAAACAGAATAACTATTATACTCTATAGTTGCTTCATTCAACTTTTCTTTCAATCGCTCTGGTGTCCTCCTTTCAATACTTAATTTAAATAAATTTTCTTTTAATTTTCTCAACTTTTCATATATATCATTGAGCTCATGAGCCATATTTTGTCATTTTTAAGGAGAATGAAGTAACTAGCATACCTACTTAATTACTAATAAATGGCTATATAAATCGGGTTACCATAGGTCAACGCTCTATCATCGGTTTCCGTTTGTTTTACAAACAAAACGCACTCACTTCACTTATACGTTGTCACACATTTGGTTTAAGCACAAAATCTTCTTTAGGAAGTGATGGCCCCAACCCAGGACTGTCTGAACACGACGTACACTTGGTATTGAACGCCGAAAATCGCGTTCCACACGCCGAACATCTATTTCCTTCTGCAGTTCCTCTGCGACCACGCCGAGAAAGCGAATTCCTCAAGGTTTGACGAAGAATTTGGTCATTAATCCACGTATGATGGCAGTTCTTATAGCATCTATACAGGAAATAGCCTGCCAATATCAGCAACAAACCCAAAATTATCATCATCACAATGCTTATTGCAGAAAGGTGAAATTGTAGCTGGTCGGTACCGGAAGTGATAATAAACCAGAATGGCATTGGAGGATCGAATGTGGCTAATTCGATCCTCCAATGCCATTCTGGTTTATTATCACTTCTTCACGTTTTGGAGTGTTAGAATTGCACATTGTAAAGTTTATGAAAGTCCTCGAAAAAAAAAGTTAAATAACACAACGTACACTTAGAATGAGAGTCTCAGACCACACGCACCGTGCGCCTGCATTGCGACCCGACACCCCATCACCAAACATGGCAGGGTCGCCATGTAAGGTTGGGTAATGGAGAAGAGTAAAACGCTCTGACTGCTCGTTGATAACTAACTCATTTATTAATAAGGATTGCTATTTAAGTACACGCGTAACATACATAGGTATATGCAAACTTAGAACATAGGTTATACACTACAATTCCTTCAGAAATTTGTTCAGGATGCTTAGGGAGTGAACATACTAAAATGAAGTGTAGGTATCGTACCTACTACTTACGTAAGTACAATTAATTTTTTCTTAAATTTTATACTGTATAGGTTAATGGTCTAAAGTTTTTAGGGAATTGGGTTTTATGAATGCGAAAGTAACTCTGTCTATCCATTACATTTTCACGCTTCAACGGCTGAACGGATTCCGATGAAATTTGGCACACAGGTAGACCATGACGGGTAAAGCCGCGGGCCTAGGCTAGTCATATATAAATGAATAAATCATTAATTTTATTCACCAAAATAAGAACACGTATTACAAAATTGAATAATAACTGTATAAACTAAATAATGGCTTAAAGTTTGGGGACTATGTGCATCCGAACTAGGTGGAGAAACTGCGCGGCGTAACACACTAACAATAGGAATGGCTTTAATTTTGACACTTCAACAACATTCATTGCGTTAATTACTTTGTTGAGCAGACACATTTTTCGAACATATGAAGCAATGTATTACCAGTATTCTTCAAAATGGTTTAGATTGTGGTGAAAAAATTGTCAACATTTAGTATGTAGCCATGTTTAAAGTTGTGAGCGTTTACGCCGTACGGCATTTCATACAAACTTTCAAGCCCTTGTTTTTCGAAATTAATGAACGGATTTTAATGAAACTTCCTAAGCATAAGCAGGATACAAAGGTCTAAAAAGTTAGTAGAGAACATTTTCGAAATGTCTTATATAAAAAAAGATAACTGGAAATATCTGTTTCTATGGAAAGTTTAAAATCGGTCTAATTTGGCTGTAACACTGTTTTTCGAAAATGTTCTCTACTAACTTTTTAGACCTTTGTATTTTGCTTATACGTACGAAGTTTCATTAAAATCGGTTCCTTCACTTCGAAAAAAAAGGGCTTGAAAGTTTGTATGAAATGCCGTTCGGCGTTAACACTCTTAACATTATAAGAAGGAAATCGCTTATTGATGATTTAATGATCGTAAATGAATCGTTCTGAGGTGAGAGTTCAGCGTTCTTACACTTCTTAGGTACCTGTGTCTAATCAACTGTTATTATTATTAATGGGGGATTATAATACTTAAAACATGAGTAGTGTTTTTGAAAGAATATAACTATTTCAGTCCCACGCCGAATAGGCTGGAATAAAAAAAAAAATGGAAGTCTGTGGTTTTTTTTAAAGTCAGTAGGTACCACCTATAACATGAGCAGAATTCATTATACCCATAAGTACCTATTTGTAAGCAAAATAAAAGATGAAAAGCATAGAGCATCTCGTAAAAGATGTCGAGTTTCAGGCTTTTACTTTTCGCTCGCAGTTTCTACGCACCACTTGTAAAGTTTTTTAACATGTGACCGAATCCCTTGAAGGTATATTAGTATTACTGTTTTTTTTTCTGAAAACTGGGTCAAACAGTAAGAAAAGGAAAAAAGAAGTAAAGAAATTGAAGCCGCAAAAATGTTGCCATGTTTTTTAAATGAAAACTTGAACAAAGTTTCTCTCAATGTCACCCACGGGTGCTTATTAATTGCTTTGTAACTAGTCTACCTTTTAATATTTTTGTTCAGTGCAAACTGCTTACGTAACGTAGGTGGGTACTACTACTACCTACATGTATCATCATGTATCATGTATGTATGTATATGTACTACATGTCGTGTGTATATGGGTCTACTTACATGTATCTTCACATTAATCTTTTGTAAAAATCGTGTTACCCAGACCCAGTTAGGTATTGGGGAACACGAAAGTCAAGACAACCAGTCTTAATACCAAGAAGTATCGGTTACCCAGTACCTGGGTTGTGGCGGTCAGATAGGCAGTCGCTCCATGAAAAAAACCGATATTTATTTTGCATCCGGTTAGACTGGAAGCCGACCCCAACATGGTTGGGAAAAGGCTAAGCAGGATTTATGGAACGCCCTATAGGACTTAGCCTGGCTGACCTGTAACTCAGGAGTAGGACCATCATACATCAGGTAACTTTCTTTTTATGAAGTTGAGATAAATAAAGATTGATGATAACTTAGGTATGTACCTATGTACCTACCGTCATGGAAATAAAATTATATGTTAAGCACCTTAGGGTCTATTTTTACTTGCACCTTAGTATTTTCCTGTACGTCATTGACAAAATTATTAACGAAAACTACCTACAGTTCGAAAAAGTGACATGCGCCCGTTGAAAATTGCCGCTTCTACACAATTTCCGATGTACTACTAACTTATCATCATATTACAGTAGGAATGTGAAATAGGGAAACCGCAAACCGCTTTTATTTCCTAATGTTAAGGATTCCTATCATTGTAACAATAAACAGATTATGTTACCAATGCAGGTTTCACTTACATGAATAATAAGCAATTACTTCGGTGTCCAGTCGGCGGGAATAAGTTTATTGATTCCACATGCTTAACTATAAGGTAAAAAGTAACATTAGGTACGTTCAGATAATAATTATAGATTGTTCTATCAATAGCATAGATAATATCGAGTAGACAGTTGTAAAACGATACACATTAATAAATAAACTATTCAACCGAAGCTTTTAATAGGACTGTCGCCGCCGGCTTATCGATACGAGGAAACTTCTCGGTTTTCCTTCAGAACTTCAGACGATATTGTAGTTCAAAAAAGAGCTGATACTTACGTCAAATAAAAAAAAAAACAGTAGGTAGGTTATTATTATGCTGACACAGTTGTCGATTTAATGTAATGGTATCAATGGTAATGTTATAGTATGTAAAGACTATAAGCCTTTGCTGTAGGTACACTAAACCGAAATTCACATCTATTTTCACCTAATTGCTAGTGACTGACAACGACATCACCACTTCCGACACCGCGAACATATCACCCAGTCGCAAACGCGAGAAATCACCCTTCGGAATAACACGTCTTGTGAACTTCAAAAATGTCCATTCAGTAGGTAACATTGCGTCAGGACAGTCTTGTCACACTGCATAAGGCTTCTTCAAATTACAACATGGTGACCCTACACCTATCAACCGATTGTTGCCAAGAGTTAATTGATTGCTTCCTTTGTTTACACAAGATGAGACAGCCGATGCTCTGTGGGTCACCGAGATAGCAGACCAGATCATTATTATCACTTAACCACGTTATCTTATCACCCAAACAATGATAATGCTAGGGTCCGTCAGACGAAGCATTGAAGTTTCAGACAATGGGCCGTATGCCAATTTCCTTTGCGACGTTTGATGTGGCGAAATTAAACGGTGACTTACTTGTTCAACAATTAAAAAAAGGCCATCTCTTTTTGAGTTCTTTGTTACGTAAGTACCTACACAAGTTTCATTGAGAGAGTCAAAATTGTTAAATCTAAAGTCATTTCTTATTGCTCTTTGAGATGGTAGATGCATGCAGATGTAAGTAGAATATTTCTAACTTCTTCTTCTTAGCGTGTCGATGGCAATCTACATGGACTCAGCCCAAGAATTCGGCTACGTGTTTGGCGCCATCACTCGCGTCCATCAGTTCCTGTAACATGCAGCTGACAAAACACGCAGGACGTGATATTTAGAGTCCCATCTTTGGAACAGCACCACATTTACACTCCGAGGCGGAGTCGTCTATGAATCTAGAATCCAGCTAAGAAAGAAAGAAACAAGTAGGTATAGTTGTACAGTGAACCATGGAAAAGTAATCTCCTTCAAACAGGCGCGACACGCGACAAAATCGCGCGCGACACAAAGGCACTGCAAGTCGCGCAACGAGCGGTGCCTTTGTGTCGCGCGCGATTATATCGCGTGTCGCGCCTGTTTGTAGGAGCCTTTAGAAGCAACAGTAATTATTAGCGTAATGTCCGAATTAATAGAAATAAAGTTAGATCGATATGCTTGTGTCTCGAACCGTTATCATTCAGTTTAAATAAGATATTTATATAATTCTTAACTGCGTGTTTATGCTTTACATATTAATGAAGTAATTACTAACTCATTAAGCACTATCAGGCATGCATTAAACGTGTCCATTTATGGATTTAGCTAAGCACGAGTAGGTCTCTTTACCTACGTCATCACACCAATCACTTCAGTTAACACCACTGAGGACAAAAGGCTGCAACACCCCCCCTTCCTCCCTCCCATCTCTGAATGTCGATCAAACATAATTATCATCATTAGTGTCATAAAATCAGAATAATGGTACTGGATGACGGGCGCCTGTGGGGAACTGCCATTACAGTCAAATTCAAGGTTATAGCCAGCCATCACCTATTTACACAAAGTAGGTACTTATTGCTACTTTTTAACAGCTACAATCATAAATTCGGATAGGTTGGTGACTTCTTTTACTGCTGCCAAGTGGCCAGCACGAAGTCATCCATCACTTGCCCAGTAGGTAAACTTGGAGGAAGAAGGATGGTCTTCTAATCAGAATGCCAATGACGTAGGTACACCGTCCAACAATGCCTAGTTGTTAATGTTGTAGTAATACTTGGCATATGACATAACTTTGTTGTACAATTGTACCTTTCATTCATTCACACAATCGAACCACGATTAATTCGTAGGGGACATTGATCTATTGAAATTAAATAGGTACCTAAGTGCTAGAAACATGCATTATGTAGGTATTTGTAACATTGTAGATTGTAGAATATCCTATGTGTCGTACCTACTGTTTTTTTATACAGGGTTACTTTTCAAAGACCATCCAAATTTTTACATGGTATAAACGCATGAATATAAACAACTTTCACTAAAGGACCAACTCTGAAATCACGAAAAAAACATCAGCTGTTTCATACAATTTGGTCAAGTAGGTATTGAAGTTTTGTTTGAAACAGCTGATTTTTTTTCATGTTTTCAGAGTTGGTCCCGTAGTGAAAGTTGTTTATATTCATGGGTAGAACACCATGTAAAAATCTGGATGGTCTTTGAAAAGAAACCCTGTATATAGGTACAACGGGGTAATTGCGTATCACACTGTTAATAGCAATGGATTGAATTTTGACAGTTCAAAAATATTCATTGCGTTTTATAGGGTTATTGGTAAAACATTAACAACCTCTTAGGGGGTCATTGTACTCATCATTATGAACAACTTTTACTATGGGACCAAACCTGTTATCGCGATAAAAAATCAGCTGTTCCCTAGATTTATGTTCGTATCTATAACTCGTCAAAATGTAGGGAACAGCAGATTTTTTTTTCAAAGTTTGATCCAATAGTAAAAGTTGTTCATAATGATAAGTATAATGACTTCTTAAGAGGTTGTTAATGTTTTACCAATAACCCTGTATAATATACGTTGTTGAGCAGACAATTTTTTCGAACTTATGAAGCAATCGATTGGCGTGTGCAACGCAATTAGGGTGCCGGACCTTTTAAAATAAATTGGCGAAACTTCACAGAACGTGAAGCATATACCTACATAGAAATCAAATACCTAGCAATAAAAAATACTTCATAATTATAAAATTTGTTCGAAAAGTTTTGGCCGTTAATTCAAAAGGGCCCGATCTGGAGAGTAACGCTTGGATAGCACCTAATATTTTAGATGAAACTCTTGAAAATTATAAACATCCTGTACCTATTTGCCAATCTTCATGGTCTATTGTATAAAAATGTTGCCATTACCGAGTTTGCTATAATGCTATGTAAACGTGAGTTCGTTTCGGCATGAACCCACGACTCCGTAGCCTCTCTACAGGCCACTTTTCACACCAAGAAGCCAACGCGTTCGAAATAAAGTAACAGAGCGTAAAATCTTTTGTGACAAAATAATATCTAAACTTCTTGTAATACGATAAAAACTGACCACTATTTCAGTATGGCAGTCTTGTAAATCTTTTTTTTTTCTATAAAACCAAAACCAATCCTCAATATCGATTCGAATTATCTTCTTAATGTAGCATTTTTGTACGTAAGCATAGAAATAATGATAGGTTGGTAACTCTAGCACGCAAAATAGCCCAATTAAGCAAACTGCACTTGCAAGTTTTATAGTAAGTACCTACCTAATTAAACTACATAATAGGAGTAAGTACCGACGTAATTAATTTGATTTTCGCTAATTAACTGCAGACAATTTCCATTATTTATGCACAAGCAATTTTTTTAATTTTTTTTTATTAATAATAAGTTTACATACTCTAAATAATGTAAGTACTTCTTAGAAAATGTATCGAAAAATACTTACACTTACCTACATAAACTTTTCAATAGGTATTTACGATACGTACGTACGTTACGCACGATTTTTTCAAGACTTTTGATTTGGGAAATTACAATTTATAATGATTATTATGTAACAGTTAGGTAGCACCTCTTATTTCGAGTTGCCGCAAGTTTTTAATTTCATTTTGTATAACCTATTTATTTCCTTCAAATGGTAAAGGACGTAAGTAGGTTCAGTCAACAGCAAAAGTAGATGATCAAAATCAGAAATTCAATACAAATGAACGGAGTTACGTGTTGACGTGTAGTTGAGTGGTTTGAATCACTTCGACGCGACACAGTTCTGACGCGAACTCCGTTAATTAGTATTGAATTTTTGATTTTGATCATCTACTTTTGCTGTTCACCATACAACCACTGAGGACGAGGACTATTACTTGTACAGGTAATCTACAGGTCAGTGCGTACAACCGACCAGGGGACCTAAAAAGGCCTCTTTGGAGAATCATAAAAGGGTATCATTATGAATTATAATATGGCGAAGACAGTCCGTGTTTTTCTTTTTTACGCTGCACTACGTAGGTACCTACAATCAAAGAGATTGGGATTGGATTAGGATTGGATTGATTGGTATTTTAGCACAGACAAAATAAAATAACTGAAAAATGCTTCACCAATGGGATTTGATACGATTAACTTAACAGTTAACTGTCCATTATGTTATCATTTTATGATTCTGCCAAAGTGGCCTTTTTAGGCCCCCTGTCATTGTGAATTAAACAACCTAGACATAAAGGTTACACGATGAAAGGGTCCTCGCAAACACTTGACCCGAACTAAAATTAAGTCCATAAAAGAAAAGGAGCCTGCCTCACTCAGTCTCATTACCCATTTAGAAATATTCTAACCAGACAATATTTTAGCATGTGCAAGCAGGTATCTATTGAATGGCCTAGTATCACAGCAGACGATCGCGACCGAGTGTTTTGAATGACAAAACATGAAGGTTCAATCGAGGTGAGAACTCATTACGCGATTGTCGATCAACTTCACTTAACACCGTAGGTTTTTTTGCTCTGACGCAGAACTGCTTTGTCAACAGCGAGGTGACTGTGTAACACTACACTAACACACAGCAATGACTTTCATTTTGACAGTTCAACAACATTCATTGCGTTATTTACGTTTGTTGACAGACAATTTTTTCGAACTTATGAAGTAATGGATTAGCAATGTCCTTTAAAATTATTCAGATTGTAGTCTGTTACACAATTATGGCGCAGTTTTCACTGAGATATTATGCTGCGTCATACTAAAACGAGTGACATAACTTTAATAAAAACATAAACAAGTAATCTTACAATCCAAATAAAGTCATGGAAAAACAATATTTCGATATTATTAACCAATTGGGTTTGATATTACATATCAGTTATTATAAATATTACAGCATTACTTAAATTACGTAAACACATTAGTTAGGTAACGACGTCGTTACAAGAAATCATTATTCAAAAGGACTCGTTTAAGTAAGGCACATCTGTAGCGATATCTACAACGCCACATGCGAACAACGCGTCATACTGACGTCACGCAAAATCCTGCATCTCGCAAGCAGAGTTTTCCGCGCAACTAGCATAGATACAACGGCCCGACATGAATCTTTGGGTAGTTGCCCGCCAGACACAACACCCGTCTGGTCGAAGGATCCTCCCTTTTCTTATGGAGGATAAGTGAACTTTAAGTAATAGCTCGGGCAGGCGATGCGACGCGACGGGATGGATCGGGGGAACGAGTAATTTCACGCGGACGAAGTCGCGGGCAGAAGCTAGTTTAATAATAAATGGTATAAATGTAACGAGCAAAAGGCATTGCCTCCAGTCTAATGCATACAGTCATTGACCGGCCGTAACAGGTTTTATATGTAGCAATTATTCACAGAATCATACGTTATTATTCATATTACCTTACTTCATGCAAATATTTTCATAACAATATTGATGTTTTAATTTTCTGCAATGTAGACTCAATAATTGCTAGCGTTTGACGCGACGCGTCTATACTGCCGTGCTAAACGCAAAAGCGGTATCTCAGGAAAAGCTAGTTTCGAGAAAATTGAAGTTTTGCTTTTATTTAGGGCTGATTTTCCCAACGCGAATAATTTAAACATTTTGACAGCTCAGACAAAATCATAATTTTTATTCGTGGAATAAAATTGACGTCTGTCAGATATTGTATGGAAGAAGTGTCAGAATTTTCATATTATTCCTCGGATAAAATTATCTGGCGTTGGAAACATCAGCCCTTTATCAGATAAACGAATAGAGAAGCATCATCTGCCTAGCCCCAACTATGTTGGGGTTGGCTTCCAGTCTAACCGGATGCAGCTGAATACCAGTATTTTACATGGAGCGACCGCCTCTCTGACCTCCACTACCCAGTTACTGGGTAATACGATCCACTTGGTAAGACTGGTTGTCAGACTTTTGGGCTTCTGACTACCCGTAACAACTGTCAAAGATCCACGAATGACAGCCGGGACCAACGGCTTAACGTGCTTTCCAAGACAGGGAGGGGTCACGGTATGTAAAGATGGTCACCCATCCACACACCAACCGCAGCAAGCGTAGCTTAACCTGATCGATCGACCTATGCGGCTGTTATTATTTAGCCACGGGCCTCTCGAGTTATAGAAGCATGTCTAGCGTTATTTCTGTTCCTGCACACGAAAATAGAAGTGCACTAAAGAGCCTCGAAATGGAGCCAAATTGGGCCATTGTGTAAAAGCTGGTGATAGGTTAACGCAAGCTTTACGTATGTACTTGACATAAACTTGATAGCCGGCACCAAAGTGCACACGAGGTGACGTTATTATCACGAGGTCCCTGATGGCCGTGCTGATATATCTAGTCGATATTGGAGGCAACACGGATCGTGTTATCAGTCGTGACCAAACTATTGGGAAGGCAACACGTTTATCGAGAGCACAGTTACGTTAAACACTTGAGTTCAAGTAAGTAATTAAAATATGAAGATTCATCCCATTTGTTTAAAATAATAATATCTAAATTATCAATATTTTGTGTTCGCGTTCTCTCGTAAAATTAAACAGCTATACAGTGTGATGAAGTGATAATTTGATAACAGTTTTTTTTTATAATCACGTTTAGAATTTGCATAGTCACCTTGTACCAATTTATTTTTCTGTCTACAAATTTTTAGTAGCAGTTTAGGATTCTCAAAACATGATGACGGAAGTGTGAAGGTATTTATTTTATTCGTAAAATAGAATAGGATATAATAATAAATATTATTATGTAGATAAATGTTAAGTACACAAAATGAAAAATGTATGTCACTGTGTTAGCTTGTAGACGATAACAGGGCAATCGATACCATTATTTAAATTTAATAATGATTTGAGAGGTTAACGCGCTCCGTTTCAACAGTTTTTTCTATAACAAATTTACAAAAATGAAAATATACACAAGAATGACAACAATGACAAGAATTACATGTGAAAAGTTTGTAAAATAAAGACACGTAAGTAGGTAAATTAAAAACCAAAACTTTAAAAAAAACCGACTTCCAAAAAAACACTACAAAGTGAAAAATAACTTTAATTTCGGTAGTCGGTGTCTTTGGACCTGTATTTTAGTTTTTGCCACCGACTTCCAAAATTTCCTTTTTTTTTGGATGTCGGTTTTTTTTTATAAAAAGTTTTTTTTTCTCGCTTTTAAGGGGGTCTATTTATAATGTATCTAAGTTACAATAGCCTAATGTCAACTTGTCCATCGCCTTTTACAAAATATTGCTTTTCCCGATGCAGGGACGTTAATTGTTGAGGAGTTCTCTTAGTATTCCACCATCAGCTCCATTTCACAATTCGCATTGTGACGAGCATAAATTGCTTAGAACCATAATCGCAACCCGTGAAATACTTATTATTGAGTAGTTCCGTTGGCCATCTGTGGTCTACTTCATCAGTTCCATTTCACCAAATGGTGGTTTCCGAGAGCAAATGTACGAGTTACTATAAAAAATACCCAAATCGCTATAGGTGTGCCTATAATATTTGAGAGGAGTTCCCTCAATTCTTCATGGCTCCCATCATCAGAACTGGGTTTTGATAAAAATGGGACCAGTCTGGAAGTATACCCTTTTAAATAAAAAAAGAATTTTCCAAATCGGTTTATAAATGACGGCGTACTGACGTAACAAACATTAAAAAAAATACAACCGAATTGAGAACCTCCATTTTATGAAGTCGGTTAAAAAGTCAATAAGGCCCTTCGTACACGGCACGGTTTCTTTACGGTATTAACCGCGCCGTAGAAAAACATGTCCGTCAACAAGCTTCCATAGTGATCATACAACACTGACGACCTTGCTCACACACGGCGAAAAAAACGTAGTTTTTCACGGCAAGAAAAACGTGTGTGTGCAAAGGGCCTGTATATAACAAAAAATAAACGTCACATATAAAACTAGACTATTTAATAACACAATGCCAACTAATATTTTATTATGAGCCTGGCTGACAAATTTCGTACTATTCATAGAGTACATCAGATTAGCCCACGCATACAAGCAACCTTGATTTTCGTAAACTCGTACTTTTGTGTTTTAGCATGAATCGGGATATTTCTCATATATCCGCATCTTAACCAACTTACGCAATATCGACAAATAAATATAAATAGGTAAGCATTACGAGAACAATATTGACATACTTACTTCATCATCATTTCAGCCTAAAGACCTAGACCCTGCTGGACCTAGGCCCCCAAGCTATAGCTAGGTTCTGTGCTTCTCGCATCCAAAGGGTTCCTGCGGCCTTGACAAGGTCGTCGGTCCACCTTGTGGAAGGCCTTCCAACGCTACGTCTTGCTTATTTATAATTAAAATATGCATAATTAATAATTTAATAATTATAAGTAACATAAAAGTGCCAGAAAATTCAGCTTGGTAACATTATTATTTATGCTAATATTATACATAGGTACTTATAGTGCTAACGTATGATGACCGGCATTTGTTTTTCCCGGTCATTGATAATGTGCATGAAACCATTAAATTATTATTATAGCGCATTGTAACTGAGTTACCTACCTATTTGTTCTTTTAAATCACCTGCGGACGAAAATGGGTTGTTGAGGTGCTATCGAAAATAAAGTGACGAGTGCAGGGCCTACATTACGTGCCATTGTAGATAGAACCTTAGACACAATACTTACTTAGTGGGCAGCTTAGGATAATACATTGACGTAATAAAAATAATAAAGTAATATTATTGTACTTAGGAACCACATAAAAATAGTTTATTAATCAGCCTCGGATCGTAAACCTATCACGTTACAAAACAATGACGATTTCCGTTTGAAATAACTATTTATGATAATAACTTCTATGCCCTAATGACATGACTACACGAGTGATTTCTGTAGTTAGGTAGAGCGCCGTAGTTTTTACAGGGTTATTGGTAAAACATTAACAACCTCTTAAGAGGTCGTTGTACTCATCATTATGAACAACTTTTCCTATGGGACAGAACCTGAAATCCCGACAAAAAATCTGCTGTTCCCTACATTTATATTCGTATAGGTAAGTCGTCAAAATGTAGTAGGAAAACAGCAGATTTTTTTTTTCAGTAGTATTGTACCTACATAGGGAGTTATCGGATGATTAGTAAATAAGTAATCGTTATTTACATAAGCAGCGTGTGTATAATGTGATAACTAATGTTGTTTGTTTTGTTGACAGGCACTGACGAGGAAATATCATTATCAAGTGACGGCTAACAACACATCAAAATGGTGAATGTGAGTATATAATCATTAATACATACATATATCTAGCTAGTAGTTTGGACACCTTTACAAAATTTTGTGAATTGAATTTAGCTAGTGTATGCTGTATTTAGCTAGATATTATAGCTATTACTTTACTAGCTAAATTCATGATCACTGACAAACAAAAACTTTATTTTTCTCAGTTTTCCCGACGTTCGGGCTCTTGTAATTTAATTACTACTATAATTCATAGAATACATCAATTTTGAAAATGTAACAATCGCAGATGCACTATGATTTTACTCCTAGGCAATCGCCCATAGTTTCATTATCCACATCCTTTTGTTACGTCTAAAAGTTAAAAAATTAAATAATATTATTTTAAAAACAACAATGTGGAAACGATTCAAGTAACTATGTCAGACCAACGATATATACTTAACTAACATGACGTTGGTAACACTTTATTGAAGCGTCAAGTGACCAACCCATAAGTCACAGTGTCAACTGTCCTATTGGGGAATGTCGTCCATGAATGGGTTACTTAAGGTTTTTGACATCATTATTTATGTCTCAAAGAGAATACAAATCGACAAAATAAAGCTGAACGTCGTAAAGTAAGTAGGTATTTATCAAAAACTAGATAAATGTATAAGTAATTAGCATCTTTACGTAAACCAAATAAGATAATGACCAAAGTTGGGTAGTCTCGAGTAACAATTTTTAACACGTTACAAGTATTATACGTAGGTATCTACGTTGTAGATGTAGATACATTATCATATTACACACGACTCGTCGCTCAATCCGCATTTGTAAGTTAAACAACTAAACAAATAATTATCGTTTTCAAGGTTCACTTAGTGTTCCATTCAAAATAAACTTGAAAAGGTTAAAGCCACGCAAACACGACACATATTACTGTGTCGTGTTGTGTCGTGGCTCGAAATAAACCAATCAAACGTCTACGTTCAGGACTACGTCAAATCACAAAGAAATTTGGTTGGCTAATATTGCTTCAGAAGCCGTCACCACGCGACACAACACAGTAATAAGCATCCGGCTTAAGATGAAGACTTTTCGAAGCGATTTTCCTTAAATATTATGCTATTAGAAACTGAATGTAGTATCCTCATTATCTTATTTAATTTTCTTAAAGGTAGGTATTACTTATTTATTAATCGTAAAGTGCGAGGTTTTATACCTATTCGATGGCGTTAGCGTTTACTTACGTACGTGAATTTGTATGGAATAATTGTTTTACCTATTTGTTGTTGTCACACACATGTTGTCATTATACGGCGCTTATTCAGTTTCAGTCGATTTCAGTACAAATTTTACATCAACGCCATCGAATAGGTATAAAAACTCGCATTATGAGCGGTCTTGAATTCGGATTCGGATGCAGCTGCACTGCATCGTCTGCATCCGATCCGATCCAAATTCAAGATTCGAGTTGAATCCGAATTAGGAATGTTCTAAATTCGGACGGATAAGTTCGGATTTAGTGCGCAACCCTTCAAACTACAAATAGTATAAGTACCTACTATTGCTACCTCCGACCGACATTTCTCGAGTTCGGATCGGGTTCAGTGCAGAACCGCTCCAACGGTGGGAACGGAATTATTTGTATAAAAATAAATATCCTACATATAAAAAAGAATGCACGTAGGTATATAGGTATTTTTTATTTATCTCTCTTTACCGTATTTGCTAGAACACATAATTTTATTTAAATAAGTAGATATATATCTGCAGCGCAGATTTCTAATCTCCTAAGTAATTTAATTGAGAAACGATACCTCTGATAACCTTAATTTTTATTAGGTAAGTACGCCTATTAGAATTGGTATTTATCTGCAATCTGATAATCTCTGATTTTCTTTTACGACAATATCTTATCATTTTTCCAGAAGACAATGAATGCATACCGTTTTAAGGTCAACCAATGAAATATTTTTTGGTACCTACAAAAAGTTAACCCAGTTTCTTCTTTAATATCTATTTTTTGACGTTTTTTTTATTACTTAGTTGCTAGACAATTATTTATAAAAAATAAGTAAAAACAATATTTAGAAGGCTACCTTCTTATCCTAAGTTCGAAAAATATTTGACCGAATTTCATTTCACCTAAAACTTTTCAACTATCATCGTTTCGTTTTTTTTTACTTCATCGAAGTCACGTCTGCCAGTGTATCAGTTAACTTATTTATCAATTCGATATTTTCGTTACTCCGAGTTTCATTTAGTCGGAAAACTTTTTACCGAAGTTACACTTAGCCGAAATAACATTTTTTCGAAGTAAGTATTATGTTTCCGAACATTTATAATACCACTGTTTTAATTGCCTTATTTTCATTTCATCAAACGCCTGGACAGTTTGTGCACACTATTTCATCTATCAGCATGCAATCAAGGATGCTTGCTTCAAGCATGCAGCATGCAAGCAGGCATGCAGCATGCAAGCAGGCATATGGCAGCATGCAAACAAGCATGCAGAATGCAAGCAAGAATGCAGCGTGCAAACAAGCATGCACCATGCAAGCAGGCACGCAACATGCAGCAACCGTGTGCAGCAAGCATTGTTTCTGTCACGGCTCCGACGGCGCTGCGGCGTTTGGGCGGCCCCACGCGAGCTTATCGTCGCAGATGGTTTTAACGCTCACCACCGCAGCTTCGCGGCGGCGGGCCTTCGAACCATCGAATCCTCAGCTCGCGGGCCGCCCCAACGCCTCCGCGCTTAAATTACGCGGGCTTAAATTACACTCTAGGGGTAGGGCAGACAAGACTGCGTGAAGTCGGTTTTGCAGCGATTCTGTCACTAAATTTTGTAGCACAACATATTGACTTTTTATGACACTGTTTTAATTTAATATTGAAAAATGCTACCGAGTAACCGGCTATATATTTATGACCAAATAATATTCCGTTTAATGTTGTTTCGGTGTGGTGAAAATATGGCAAATAAATCATTTGGCAAATGAAAAAAGTTCAAAAGAGGCTTTTTTTTCTGGTGGGAAATCAAACCCACCCATGTTCCTTCCTTAGCCCTTTTTGTTCCGGGGTAGCGGTAACCCTTTCGGACAATCCCGCTGCCCCGGCAGGCTGCGGCCCTATCGGGCCCCTTCTCTGTTGCTGACATCTCTTTGAGGCGCGCGTGGAACACGTACGCGCCGTCCGGCACGGGCCTGGTTCAAAAGAGGCTTCGGCCAATAGTAAAAGTTGTTTTGTAAATCGGCAAAATATAGTTCGGTAAAATAATATCTATGATATTAAAATTATACCTAGGTATGATACTTCGACGACGATGTAAAAAAAATGATGATTATGATCTAAAAATATGTCAAATAATGCATATAACAAAAAAGATGTCGGTCAATAGTTTTCGGTAAAATGAAATTCGAAAAAAAAAATCGGAAAAGTGATCGGTTGGGATATTGAGAAGCATTGAAAGGGAAACTTTATTTTCTTTTTCTTCGTGTCTTAATTTTTGCATGCGGACGATCACTAGACTGCTATAAATTTAAAGTAGAGGCACAATAGACACCTATGTATCTATAGGTACTAACAGGATATCTAAGACAAAATCTAAAGAGTGTATCTATAGGTACTAACAGGATATCTAAGACAAAATCTAAAGAGTGCATCATTTTCTCAAGCATAGCCTAAAACAATTTCCATGAAAAAAAAAAACTTTGCCAGTTACTAAGAATGGAAGCTGGACTCCCCAGAAACTAGAGTATAATGTCCCCCAGTGTAATTAGATAACACGCAAGTAAATATGTATGTCATCTAAAAATAAATCTTGTTCTAGGAAGCAAATGGCAACGCGCCGGCGCCGCAGGAGCTGGAGACGTTCCTATCACAGGATGACAAGAAGAAGGAGAAAGTCGTCAACAAGTTAGTATGACAAAATAATATCTTCATTCTTGAGGGTCCAACCGGTCCAGTAAAAAATTACCCTCAGGGACCACATAATTATTCAGGGTCAAATGAAATTAGCTAGCGAAACTCCGCTGACAAGATATCTAATGACGATATAAAAATCAAATCTATATAATTTAATATGTCACTGTATTTACAATAAAGGAAGACCAAAGAAACGATGGATGGACTGTATGAAAGACGATATGGCTAGAATGGGGGTGTCTACCGAAATGGCGACTATAATAGAGAAGTATGGAAAAAAATGACATGTTCAAAAGTGCCTATTAATGGTTTAATTAAAATAAATGCTTCGAGTTTGGTTTGAGTTTCTGTATTTTCATCTAGTACCTACGGGTATTTTCAGTTGATATTAGGTATAGGCATAGAAATACTTCTAAATTTCAGTAGTGTCTATCTATCTTCTGACCCAAAACTAAGTTTGGGTAATTAGAGCCTAATCTGTACCGTACCTAAAACATTCGATTCTGTGCCTTATTTACGTTAAAGGTACTTAAATGGGCATTTTTTTCGGACCGGTGACCCACCAGCGACCACTAACAAAACAAGTCGGAGTATGATAAAGACCATGAATACTACCCAATGAGATGAGTTGCATTCCTCAAAAGTATGGGAAAGTATTAAAAAAACTAATTTTTGTTTATCCTTTTAAATATATAAAATGCTTACAAAATGCACAAATATCTTCCTAAAAAGGTACAAGAATGGTTAGGAGCTTTTCTATCTTGTTCACCGCAGTTTCTCCCGCATCATTCTAAGCACCCATTAATAAAAAAAATTTAGTATATGAGTTATCCCCGAACAAACCTGAAAATGATAACCTACCTACATTATTTTTAGAGAGTTAAGTAGGATAATGAGAAGTAAAACACTTTTTTTTCACATTCATTCAACAACATCAATATCGTTCAAGCTGGAGTTGTGTAAGTATATGTTTACGGCGACGTAGCAGAGATAGGCTACATAACACACAACTATTGTCGTTTTCCATTTTAACACCAATCGCTAGGCAAATCCAAGTCCATAAAATGCGCGTAAAAGGTCAATAAAAATAAGCGAACAGAGAAAAATAACAGTACAGATCGAAACGATGAATGAATTAGTAGTAATGACTGAAAATCAATCAGTGGGAAAAATATACTTTTTGCGTTGAACCACTGCAATGTTACTTTCAATAAAATAACAAAATGACAACAATAAAGTGTCAAGTCAAACCACATACGTAATAGTATTAGGGATATCCTAGGCTACTAAACAACATCCTGTCTGACATTCACTCACGGTGACCAGCACATTCGAAATCCTGCTCCGGGGGAAGATACACGAGAGCTCCTCGTTGAGCCAGGAGAGTACTGTGCTACTCCCAATGGAAACTAAGGAAATCGTAGTGGCCATAGACCTAACCCCACCCTTTCTCTTTAATCTTCTATATTTTTAAAAGGTACATTTAAAACAAAACCTTCAAAACAAACCACATTTCAATAATGGACGCGTACTTCGAGGTACCGGGTCAAAAATGCCCATTTACCTTTTCCTTTTAGATTTAGCCTAAGTTCTTATAATTCGAGATAATATCTGCAACGTCATCACCGCTAATTAGTGTTATTAAATGACTAATTGTAACAATTTTCTGCTTAGATACAACATGACAAAAGATCCGGAGTTAGCCGATTTCGACCCGTTCACCGAACGAAAGTTGGAGAATCCCACTTCGTAAGTATTATTTACTTTTTATCACGCCTTAGCAACTCTTTGGCTTAAATGTTCGATAGAGCAGAAAGTGAAACAAGTTCCGTCCAATTTCCTTTTCTCCCTTTTACAAATGTTTCTGTTTATGGATATTTATGAATTAGTGTGACAGCCCATAATAAGACCCGCAGAATACCTAATTGCCAGAATCTTATGAAAAGATTTCACACTGGAGATTAGTCCTAAATACATCTGACCAGATACTGGTCAACCTCTTTATCATGCATCATACTCTTCGACGTATTTCAATTCTTCTCCTCAGTACCGTACCTACTGCGTAAGGTGATCACTAAAACCTAAGAACTAACAAGCTTGTAGTTATTATTATGTTTGTATACCTAATGTAGAAGCTACCTATAAAATAATGCTATTTCAGTAGGTTGGTATTTGTAGAAGGTATGCGCTTTATTACCTATATCTACGTGGTGGCCTAGAAATCTTTCTACGTGTAGGCAACTGTTGCGGTTAATGCCTAAAGAATAGTTTTATTTCTGCCACGCGAAATATTTACACATTTTTCACTGCTAATGCGAATTGATAATTAGTAGCTTAACTCATTTAATGCAGGAGCCAGTTCCCAGTTCCCACAAAAAATATTTTACCTACTTAGGTAACTATTGACAATGTACGATAACGAGTGGTGGCGCTTTTTTTTTAATAACTCTCCCTACTGGACTATTTAGTTAGAGAGTTTAAGTCATTACCTCCATAAATCATTCAATTACCCCTATGCCTCTTTTGCATTACCAGCTAACTTATTTATTTCCTCGGACATTGGCTGGTGTCCTTATTATTTGTCTACCTAAGGGCTGATTCTTCCATCACCAGATAACTTTTATTCGAGGAATAAAATTGACGTTTGACAGTTTTATTATGAAATAACTGTCAAAAATTTCAAAATTATTCCTCGAATAAAGTTACCAGACGATTGAAAAATCAGCCCTAAGTGTATTTTAACGAAAATGTTACTTACCTCATCCTCTAGTCGCTTTTTACAACTAGCTTCAACTTTCTGACTAACTGTCTCTTTGTCAATTCAAAAGTGCCTGTAAATGGTTTTTGAAATAAATGCTTTGAGTTTGAGTTTGTACAAATCCCTTCATTATTTCTCATAAATAAAAACTTATTTCTACTATAAAAGGTTTGTAAACTTGTACAACCTTTCCCCGTTATAGCATCTGATCAATGCGAGACACAATGGAATTTATGTTGAGTCTATGATTGTGGCTTACGAGAGGACACTTGCAGTGAAACAGTTATTTATATCATTACATGTACCTATTTAGTCACGTCAGGTACGTGTCTTTGAACATCACATACCTATGCCTATTGCCCACTTTCCAATGGTTCTTTAGCGTGTGCTCACACGACGCTGACCTGTACGATATTTTGCGGTAAAAAGTTTATGCACACGTTAGCATCCCACTGTTCAAACCACGGAGCACAAAATAGAAGTCTCATTTAATAAGCATAACCAGGCTTTAAGAGCGTTTTTCGAAAAATAGTGTTACAGCCAAATTAGACCGATTTTAAATTTTACATAGAAACCGAGATTAGCAGTTATCTTTTTTTAAATAAGATATTTCGAAAATATTCTTTAGGAACCTTTGAATTCTGCATAAGCGTATGAAGTTTCATTAAAATCGGTTCATTATTTCGAAAAACATGGGCTTGAAAGTTTGTATGAAATGCTGTACGTCGTAAACGCTCTTAAAGTTCCTACTGCTGGGCCAAAAGTCACATGGACATCCTCTATGGGTCGTATTCACCACGCGGGCCCAGTGCGGGTAGGCGGTAGACTCATGTTATTCATAAATCAAAATGTATCAGCAGTAGGTATGTAAATGTATGTAGCATCACTAAATACTTTTTAGTACCTTGGAAGGTCTTTGCCCAGTAGTGGGACAGCGCATGCTATTAAAAATATATATTTATAGATACAGTCATTGGCTGATTTCGTACCCGCTTGCTCAGTTAATTTTATTGCTAAGCGTAATTATAAGGTCGCGTAAGCGTTAACAATACAAGCAAATTGATGCCCTAAAGATAGACTATATAGATATTACATAATGCAGAAGATTTGCTTATTCAAGCAGTTACCTATAATGAACAAAAAAAATACGGACATCTCCCAGACTGTCGAGAAAAGCATATACTAAGGTATAAATATTATTACTGACGAGGTACTAGAAGAGTACTACCTATATTTTATGCCACAAACATTTAAAGCGTTTTCCAAGTAGAAACCCTAGACACAAAAACCTTGACTCTCTGAAATCACCAATTCTAATGGAAGAATTGAATTAGGTACGTCGAAAGGGGACTTGTAAAATTTTTACCTCTTCCATAATGTATAATGAATGAATAAGGCGAACAAAAGGAGCATGTTTTTCTTGAATTCTATTAACCTGATGATAATCAGGTATCAATTCAAGGTTTAACTATACTACTTTTTCAAAAGCGCATCTACCTTTCCTAGCTCCTTTTATAAATCTTGCTATGATTGTGACATTAATCGCTTATATATGTTTAATGGTTATTATATATATCTTCTGCAGTATTTAATTTATTTTACCGCTTATATTGTATACCTATATACTCTAGTACGTGTAGGTATACTATGTATGGTTTAGATTTGATTATAGTTCTACTCTTTGACATAGCGAAACAATTCCCACCTCATAGGAAAAGACACGTTTAGAAATATAAATATTGGAGCAATCGTCTCGATGTTACCGAGGGCTTCTGGTGATGTTTCAGAAACATGGACACCCTGACGCATCTGCTGAAGGCGTCCCTGGGTACGGGTATCCTGGCAATGCCCAAGGCCTTTAAGTGCGCTGGGCTGGTCTCCGGAATCTTCTTCACAATGCTGGTTGCGCTCGTCTGCACTCACTGCTCTTACATCCTCGTAAGTATACTCCAAAGTCACTGCCATGCAACTTTTTACTAAAATTGCCTCTTCTGCGAAAGTCTATTGCGTGCTTACAGGTGCTTACCAAATGTTCCCCCTAACTTGGGATTTGCTTTGCGATATTGTGTGTTTAAAAAAAAAAGTATTGGTAATAACCGCAGAATAGATGCTCGTCAATAGGAGCATCTATTTTCAACACCCATAATCAGAATTCTATACCTACCTACCTAACTCCCAAATATTTTTGTTCGTACAAACAAATGCTTGCTTGCATTTAGCCAAAAGCCGTTTACTGTTGGGCGGATAATTTGACCTCCCCAGGCAGCGCCATAACTCCTATTTACCGCGGCCTTCACCCGGTTATCGGTTCTCCTATTGACAAATTACTCAGGCTGCGCCTTCAACATGTTTGTAGGTACAACCCTTGTTCATAAAAAAATATTTGTCAACAGATCAAGTGCGCGCACGTGTTATACAAGAAAACTAGAAAAACTCACATGACTTTCCCAGAGGTGGGCCAGGCGGCGTTTGAGAATGGACCGGAGCGCCTTCGACCGTGGGGAAATGCTTTCAGGTAAACTGAAATTTTCACAAAACAATACATTTTTTATACACTCTGTGGGCCTGTTTCCTGATGGAACCGGCACGGGAGCATAGAGATTGGCGCCAACAAACAATGCCTATGCCCAGTGTTGGTTAATGTTGGGCTGTGGATGATGATGATCGCCTGTTTTACCAAGTCCGAATAAAATCCCGTTAAATTAAGTAGGTTAATCGCAGATCATCATACAGGTCCGTTGATTTTGTAATTTATTCGATGTTTATGTTGTCCCTAGTACAATACTCAATAAAGTCTAGGGAACAAGGTGATTATGTATATCAACTTATTTAAGAAAACTCTTTAGAAGAAGTATCTACTGGCCACAAAAGTTTGTAACTGTTGTTTGAACCTGCAAACTAATTGTTCGAAATTTAAAAAATTAAATCCCAAAAACAAATTCAATTTAACGCACGTTTGCACTGGACCGACACTCTATGTTGTGGGCTGAAATTCGCCAGGGTGGACGAAAGAACCCCATTATGATACGAGGCAATTTAAATGCGATACAAATACAACAATAGGTACTGTGACCGACTGTGACGAGATTGTGCAACCTATCCCTTACCGACAGCAGTATGGCCAAGATTTTGTGTTCATGCAAGATAATGCGCGTGCACACACAGCCAGGCTGGTGATAAATGTGCTCTGCTAGAACAATATCACACTATTAGAGTGGTCAGCTCAGACCACTGATCTCAATCCCATAGAGCATGCGTGGGATTTGCTCGGGAGAAGAGCGTTCAGTGACCTTCTCCAAAATTTGAACACGGAAGAAGAGATTTTTGCACACATTTCATAGTATGGAGCAATTATTCACAGGTGACAATAGACAACCTGATACTCGGCTTGCCACCGGATGTAGAGCTGTCGCGAATGCCTGGGGAGGTCCAAAAGATTTTCAAAAAGTTGCTAGGAATGTTTTTGTTTGTTTAATGTTATCTGGGCATTAGTTTTTTCTTATCTAACAAACCAAAAAGTGATTATTTCGTTTTTGGTACCACTTTAAATTTTTTAACTAGCAACCCTTTTATTTAGTCAAACAATTAAAATCTGAATTAAAATACGCTTCTTTTGATATAAAATATGTTACATAATAAGTGTTAAAATTAAAATAATTACCATGAATACCTTTGTTCCCTAGACAGTTTATTGATAAGTGTAGGTACTATGAAAATGATTGATATCCAATAATGTTACCTTACCCACCCAAATCATTTGCAGCGAAGCATTAACTGAATTTATTTGTTTTCAGAATCTTCATACTAGTGAGCCTCTTCATGACTTACTTCGGAACCTGCTCAGTGTACACCGTCATCGTCGCTAAGAATATTCTGCAGGTGAGACTAATACCTAAGTATTATAAATGCGAAAGTTTGTCTGTCTGTCTGTTACCTCTTCACGCTTAAACCGCTTAACCGATTGAGATGAAATTTGGTATAAAGACAGTTTGAGTTCCGGGAAAATACATAAGATAGGTACTTAGTTTTTATCCCGATATTCCCACGGGATCGACACTTATGCGGCTGAAACCGCAGGGCTATGCTAGTTAACTTGAAATTGAACTGCTACTTAATATTTATTAAAGACTAACTAAAAAACCAGCCAAGTGCGAGTGGGACTCGCACACGAAGGGTGCGTGTTTTTTCGGCGTTTGTTGTATGGGAGCCCCCCTTAAATATTTATTTTATTGTTTTTAGTATTTGTTGTTGTAGCGGCAACAGAAATACATCATTTGTGAAATTTTCAACTGTCTAGCTGTCACGGTTCATGAGATACAGCCTGGTGACAGACGGACAGTGGAGCCTTAGTAACAGGGTCCCGTGTTTACCCTTTGGGTACGGAACCCTAAAAAACTATTCAGAGACTCGTTTTTTTTCTCCTATAAAACACTGAACGCACCAATAAGACCATTTTATGACATTGTTCTAGGTCGTGGCGTACCACATGCACGAAAAAGAAGAAAATGTAGAAATAAGAATATTTATCATCGCCCTATTACTGCCGCTCATCTTCATGGCATGGATCCGCAATCTCAAGTACCTCGCACCGGTGTCTATGATCGCCAACGTGTTCATGGGTCTCGGACTTGGAATCACCTTCTACTACCTGGTTGGAACTGGAGAACTTCAGACTGAAAAGATTCAATCAATGCTTTTCAAAAAACCTGTAGAATGGCCTGAATTCTTTTCTCTGAGTATCTTCGCGATGGAAGCCATCGGTGTCGTAATGCCTCTGGAAAACGCTATGAAGACGCCTCGTTCCATGCTCGGCGGATGCGGCGTCCTGAACAAGGGCATGAGCGGCGTCACCTTAGTGTATATCCTCCTTGGTTTCCTCGGATACCTTCGCTATGGGGAGGCAGTCAGCGACTCCATCACTTTGAACTTGGAAAATTCTGAAATGTAAGTACTTAAGCAACTGATGCATGTAGGTAGGACTTTGTTTACTCATCGTCGTAGCCTAAGCATAGCATAATCCTATAATGTTCCCACTGCTAGGTCACTCCTCGCTGTGAGGGAGCGGGCCATTATCCACCACGCTGGCCCAGTGCGCGGTGGTGGATGTCATGTGTCTTCGAATTTTTGGATGTTTTCCTTCACCGTTTTAAGAGCACTGATGAAGATACAAATTGCACAAAGTCAAGTACCTACCTAGGGCCGTTACCACTGGGCCATTACTGCTCTCATCGTTGTTCCTGCCTTATAGAAACGCATATGCCTTATATGCGCAAATAAACGTATTTTCTTTCTTCTTTCTATAATAAAATTATTTCACCGAACCTAACAGGATTGGGGTCTACCTTAACATAATTTCAAAGATAAAATAATATATTTCTAATGAGTGGTCGTGTGAGTAGCAAGAAGAGACTCGTCGCAGCATATTGCAAGAAAATTTTTGTACCTACCGCAGAAATTTAATTCAAACATATCTTAATGTTTACAGTCCTGCCCAAATTGTCAAGATCTCTATCGCTATTGCCGTATACTGCACTTATGGACTGCAGTTCTTCGTGTGCGTCGAAATCATGTGGAACAGCATCAAAGACAAGTTTACCAAGCGCCCAGACCTCGCAGACTACATCATGAGGACCATCATGGTTACTGCTTGCGTATTGCTGGCCGTAGCCGTCCCCACCATTGGACCATTCATGGGCGTCATTGGCGCTTTCTGCTTCTCAATCCTCGGACTAATTGCGCCTGCCTTCATCGAAGTTATCACCTACTGGGACATCGGCTTTGGACCTTACAAATTCCTCATCTGGAAGAACGTAGTCGTTCTAATCTTTGGTCTATTCGCACTCGTATTCGGCACTAAAGATGCCATTAAAGATATTATACGCGTGTACAGTAATTAAGGCAACACTTTTGTGCACAGCCTTTCATTCAAAGATTCTGTGTTAATGTGTGATAGATATTAGCGTACAGCTTAGTATATTAGAATAGATTATTTTATACCAGTTTTGCGCGTGATTCTTGGAGTCGTTTAAAATAGTCAAGTGTCGAGATCGTTATTTTATTTCGTTACCCAGGTACTTGTAATACTATTTCGACCAAATGTCTTGTGAAACGGACCTGAAAATTCTGTTGTATTGGTAACTATCATATGGGTCACGCTGCTAAACAAATGGTGCTACTTATTGCATGATGTCAATATTTGCTCCACATCATTAATTGGAAATTGTTACTTTATACTATATATATATATATATTGATGTTGCCTTTTAAGCTGCGTATTTTATAAAATATATTTTATAGGTACAAATTATAATTGGGGCATTTTAAAATTATATAAAATCGCTATTACATTCCCAAATCAGAACTGAATACTGTTGAATGGTGTACTTAGAAATAGGTATTTGAGTCAACATGTATTTTCGAATGTGTGATGTAACCTAGGTACGGTAATGTAACAATGATTGTTGGTCCCAAACAAAATGAGCTACCATGTACACGATAGATAAGTATTTTGTAAATTAAACAAAGACCAAATAGCGAGCGGACATATTTGTCATAAGCATAGTGTTGTCAGGTACTTAATATCTTTTCGTTGATATCGTTTTCAGTATAAGAACAAAAACGCTTTCATTAGTCTAACTCCTTTCCATTCAAACTGAACACTTTTATCTTATACCTATTGGTGACTGGGATCTTGCATTTAGTGTTTGTAAGCTTAAACGTTTTATACATAATTACTGTAACATTACTTACTTATAGAAATGTGTGTGTATTTTATAAGTGCATCGTACGAATTTCAATTTTAAAACTGCACTTAATTATAAGTTGTAAAGATTATATACCGAAGAACTAAAATAACAATAAGTACATGCAGTCGCTTGTGATAATCAAACGAGAAATATCAGGTACGAGGCCTTTCGTAGTATGATCACAACAGTGATCGAGATATCAATTAAATAAGTCCATTTAGACTTTTTACAATTCGTCTCGAACTGTCTCGAGAAATATACGACCATCATTTGATAATGTATTTTTAAAATGAGATCTAATTTAATTAATATATTATAAATCAAGTTGCTTTTGTTATGAATTTTATGAAGGTATCTAACTAAATTTTATGAATCAACTGTAATATGTATACACTTTTTACAAAATTTATAGGCGTAATGTCGCAACAAACCCAATGAAGTTCCTATTTGTTCTTAAATTACGTAGAAAATTTAATTTTAGGTACTTAAACTAAATTTTGTTTTGTTCATAACCACAGCGCACCAAACATTGATAACAATTTATTTGAAATATTATCAGTTATATGATATTATTTTGTAATTTAATTATAATCTTAAATTACGCGAATAAACCATTTATAAGCTCTGTATGTTTACTGATTTTATTTAAATATATATACCTTCAAGCAAACAAACCCATCTGGGTAGGTAGGTATTTGTGGAATGCTGAAAATAAAACAACATTATCGAAAATTATTATATTTATTATGAACAGTGTCTATTCCCGCTAATATTTTCAAGAGAGCTCACTGCTGGCTTAATTACGTTATAATTTTATAGACGACGTCTCCTTCCAAAGTCAGCTTAACGATATATCAGCAATCAACTACAGAGTTCTATGAACATGCATCAAGTTCGTATGAAATAATATAATACACGAATGACTTACTTAGTTTTGGAGGCGGTAACCTTATGTTGACAATACAGAGTCAAAAGATTCACAAAAATGGCGAATACACGCACTATGCGCAGGATTCACTACTATCGAGACCCTACTCTGAGACGAACACGAACAAAAATAGGTAATTACATATTAATTAATCGTGTCTCATTACAGTGAAATCTTTACCTAGGCACAGATCAGCGCTTTCCTGTATATCTGTCCCTGTCTGTCGCTCAGAATTGTAATTCAGTAGAATGAGATGACTGATGATATTCGCACGTAAAAGCGCTTTCAATGCGACTGCGTGCGTGCGGCTGCATGCGGGCGGATTTCTCACTCTAGTAATTAACGCTTCTCAGCGACATAAAGAGACGAGAGGTACTGAAATGCACATTCGCGTGTATAAGTATGATTTCACCCTAAGGCTGGCCGCATACGTCCGGTTTCCTGATTCGGTTTCCTGATCAGGAATTCAGATTCAGAATTCCGTGAGACTAGCGCAGACGTTCGTTTTTTTTGTATTCGGAATTTATACTGCCAGTACGTAGAGTCACGCGTTCGTGAAAACACGTAATGAAAAGGCAAGTTAAATAAAAGCTTGTAATAAAAAAAAACATTTTTTTACTTTGTCTGTGCACGTTTCCCAATCATTCAAAGCTTCTTTACAGATCTGCTCCCACGCCAAGTCCTTTAGGTCTTTGTTGTGGTAGTCCGTATTAAATAGTAAGTAAGCGCTTAGAGACGATGATGATTTAGATTAGATGATTAGATGCGTGCATTCAGGGTCACCGAATCTGAATTCCTGATCAGGAAACCGGACGTATGCGGCCAGCTTTTGTCGGGGCGAGCCCACGATACGTGAACCTTCATTAAACAGTTATATATTCAAATCTGAAATATAATTTCACTTGCTATAATTCCGTTCCTTTGTAATAAGACTTCGATTTAGTCAATTGAAATTGACTGTTTTATCTAACTAGATAACTATTGCCATGATAGGCTAAACCTTTCACAATTTTATAGACCTAATAATTAATTTATCGTAATAATATCTAACGCGAATAATTTTTAATAAGTCGTGGTGGCCCGGATTTTCAGTGACAAGCGTCTCAAGCACAAACGAGCGGTTTCATAATGGTTAATGGGTAATGGTTTCAATATGAAGGAAAACTTCATGAAAGAACGGTGAAATGTTGTAGAGTATTAATTAATGAGAAGTAATCTTGGAACAGTGGGACACGTATAGACTGGTAGTGTCAGAGATTTTATAGTTTTAGCACTTCTATTGAGTACCTTATTATAACGATTTTAACTGAACATTGAACAATGCGTATCGTGACGTTTCGCTCGGCTGTTAATAGTCGCAAGGTAAGTCAGTAATATTAAAGGAAACTTTAATGCACTAATAAAATCCCACCGGACGAGCAAATTGAAAAATCCTGAGTAGTTATGAAAGACTCTGATCATTGTTATTCAAAATAGCATGTGAAATTATACTAATAGTCATTTAACTTCTTTAACAGTAGAATCTGATGAAAATACTGTTCACATTGTTTACAAGCCAGGTTTACATGAGATTATGGATGAACGATTCTAGGAAAAATCACATTTACTCGCACATATAATTATCAGCATTTTTCTTTTCTTAACTCTATCCTTTTCTTGTCTAGCGAGAAGTCCATTCGCACATAATCGCGCTTTTGATGCGAACAAGTGAAGAAGCTCGCGATCAAAACTCTGCCCCTAGCGAATGACGCCTCTAAGTGACATTAAGAGATAGGAATACATACAAATGCTGATCTGTGCGTCTATATGCTTTCACCCTCTTACAACCTTAATATCTTGAACATTGCTTACTAATAAGGGTGCTGAGCGTGTCTCCAACCAACACTGACATACTGTATACACACGCAACGTGACCTTGCACAAACATTACACTATATTGACTCTCAGTAAAGTCGTACTGCGAAACAAATACACGATAAATGCACATACATAAAGAGCACTCATTTTAAAGACCATTGCATAGTCCCAAATTCAAATCTAAACTAGCTCCAAACTTGGTTACACGACACTACATCAACACCTTCTCTATGTGCACTTTCAAACAAGAGCTTTCAGCACCTCTTATAAATTAAAATTATACAGGCCTTCCATTTCAATCAATAAACTAACTCTATCTACCTACATGTTTAAATTAAAAACATGAACTTACAAGCTACAGCCAAAAAAATACAATATTAAATAAATATGATACGAAATTAATACTTATATTACACGTTCTTTAGTTATTATTTATACCAAATGACAAGCATTCCTGGTGTTTAACAATAGGCAATATTGCAAATGCTGACCACATAAAGTCTAATAACTATTTTATACGATATTTCAGGTAAAATGTTAACAATTTTATCATAATTTTTTATTAAAACACGATAAATCATGAGCTAAGTATGTAGAGTAACAACGTAATTCGTGCAGGCACTATTCTCACTGTGGTTCTAATACCAGACGTAGTAAGAGAGGATGTAACGTTTGAAAGTCGGCAATTTTAAGGCAGGATGAGGTCACTCCATTGTAGCGAATATCGAACTAACGTTGTGGCAGGTGATTGACAAACTATTGCTTTTAATAGAAGAAGGAAACTCATTTGAGCTCGAAAGGACCTCCAAACGTTGCAACGTCTTCTATGTAAGTGACAGCTATGCTTACAACGATAGTGTGCTAATTGTCACAGACGGACTTTAATTTAGTTAATATTAATTTCTTAGATTAACACAATTCCTGATTTCATCTCTTTAATATATTACAGATTACGTTCGATGGGTAAGTTTTTAGCGATTAGTTCGGTCTTAACGTCAGCTATCCTAAAGTTACGACCTGACCTAAAACATCTAATAAGTAACTCAACGAGTGCTCGCAAACTATCAAGATTTCACCTAAAACTACAAATTTCCTTCATTATCTTTCATGACTAATATAATTTTGTGTAATGGTAAAACTGAAAGATATGTGGGCTTACTACAAGGGAAGTCTAAGTTGTTTAATTCAGCCTATAGTTACAATAACGTAACTTTTTAGAAACCGATAATATTCCCCAAGCATCTAAAACGTAAATGGGTAATTCCACGGAAAATTTTAATATATTTTAATTTTATACTTTAATGTTTCGGACTCACGATATAGGAAACAGTAGTTTGTTTTATTATCTTGTTGCTTGATGGCAGTGATAGCGTATAGTTTAATTTTAATAATAATTTAATGGGTGCCATAAATGTAACTTTAGGCCTACATAAATATTCTTAATTTTTGTAAATATTTTCAGTAGTATGATCCAATGATACAGAATGTCTTTTAGGTACTTACTTAATTAAAAAGTAGGATAAAACGTCCCAATACAACTAATAAATTTGAGTGAGTTAAAAGGTACTAAGCAGGAGATATAAATAATATAGTACCCTAATCAAAATACCTAATATTAATTTAATAAATACAGCTGTTTCGTTTACGTTTACCCCGAGTTACGCGAATAAATAGCGCGCAAAACAGCACAAATTATTCACCCCAAACATAAAATAAATAATGACTTTATTCCTTTTGCAATAAAGCTATGCATAAAATTATAGAAATAAATTACAATTTACTAAATGACGAGCAAAAATATAAAATTTTCAAATTAAAATCGAATCTTATTAAGTTCTAAGGTACCGAAATCAATAATAGTTGTTTGCAGTCTAGAAAATAATTGGACGGACATCTAATTTGAGGTTCTCAATTCCAATGCACCAGAAAACAATTCAATAAACTATAGCGCGGAGTGTTGTTGCGTTTTTGAAGCTCTACCCGAACTCTGTAAGAGGTTCATTCGAATGTATCATTTTAACGTGTATTGTTTTATTCGATCGCTTGATTTTTAGGTATCAAGTCTTTTCAGTAGCTTCAATATTATAGTGATTCATAATGATTCAGGTTTAAAAAAATAATAAAGTTAAAATGATGTGAGATGTGTTTGTGTCTCGCGTGGATCCACGTTCCCTACGAAGGGTTACATCGCGAGCCAAAGAGGACGTGTACAAAGCAGATCGTTATTGAGTTTCTATTCGCTGTCTATTGTCTTAAATATTCCTATCAATACCGATATCAAAATAAAGCTTACAATGCCGATGCTATACTACAATACCGAACATTTGCAAAATTATTTAAATAATAAGAAAATATACAAACACGTAGTGACTAATATAATAAAAGGAATACTTAGTATCCTAAATTTATAAATGGCACAAGTTTTCTTGATCTTACATTTGGACGCCTGATTCCTAATTTCGCAGATTTTACTGAAAGTTATCAAAATTGTCTAACTAGCAAGTCACTTGTAACATTATAAAGTGCCAAATAATATTCGTTTATCACAGGATACCTAAGATCTTATCGAGGTAACATTGGAAGTTACAGTGCCGAAGTTACAGTGATACTTATATTTCAAGAATCCAGAAAAATATATTATTAACATACAAGACCCTACGCGGCCACTTGTGAGATTCGTCTCTAAATTGGAGAATTGCTACAAGACAATAAATTTTTGTCACAATTTATACCTAAGTAACGGTTTATGGAAGATCCTTAATATCAGTTATTGCGTATGAGTTATTTTAAATTCAATTTCTATGGAATAATAAGAAAAATGTCCCACTACAAGGCTGGCGCAAATACATGGCTATTATTAAACTTTTATCTGCAATATAGTTATTTTTTTCGTTTAATGAGCCACACAGCACTTTTTGTAATAACACGCGATTGGTACCTAGCTTGGTAAAATATTTCAGCAATAGTCGCATGGAACATTTTGTATTCTGCGCAAGCCTTCAAAGAACATTGATTCTTTAAAAATAATCCTTATCTAGCTAAACTAAAGTATAAAGATCTAATCTAACTTTAAAAAATTGAAAACTAAAAATTAAAGTAATGAAAACCTGTCAATTTAAAATGTTAGCAACAGTGCTCTCTTCAAAGCGTGTACGTTAATGCTAATTTACATGTATATTGACCAAAAACTTGTATTACTTTACACAGACATAGGTATTATCTTAAAACTATTTATATTAAATATTCTCAAGTAACAATTGAACATTATTGCGTTTCTCACTTAGTTATTTGAAAGAATCTAAAACCTATCGTATCATTAAAACTGACTTTACACCTAAAGTTTAGATAACGGCGTTTAAAATGGAAATGGATGAATAGATGAAATACAAAATATTCACATATACTATGAACAACTTTGAACGACAGAAGCAAGAAGAAAAGTTTGAAAGCTACGATATAATCTCATAAATAAACAAAAGGGTTTCTAATCTAAGTGCCGTTTATTAATTGAATATTTGCCATTTACTTTTTATCATGTTAGCAAAAACGTTCCTTTTAAAACCCGTTTATTGCAACAACAGCATAGCTATTCACCACCGTTTGACAAGCTTCCGGTCAGAATCGTACATCAATCAGTGTTACTAAGAGAGTCCTGTAAAGGCTGTTCCCAAATCAAAACCCCGAATAGTTTATCAGATTTAGGGCTGTTTTTTCAATCATCTAATAACTATAGTTGAGGAATAATTTTGAAATTTTGACAGTTGTTTCTTACAAAAACTGTCAAACGTCAATTTTATTCCCTGAATAAAAGTTATCTGGCGATTGAAAAATCAGCCCTAAACCAAATAGACGACCCCATTCTTCCGACAGCTATTTGTTGACGTGACAGGCAAATTCGTTTTTGAAAACGTGTCATTTTTGATTCGACAACCTGTCTTAAGTGTGAATAGCTGTGCTGCACTATCTAAACATTACTGCTCTGACTCGTAGAGATTCTCTCATTATCACTAACATCATAGTATCCCTAGCCGATTCTATCCGTCGCTGCATTACTTTGAACTAATGTTTCAATACGTCCACAACATATCCTACGAATCCTAAATACATACTGCAAACTATTCCGACTTCAACTTCAATAATATTTGTACATACATAATAATATTATATTTATGGCAGTTTAGATACACGAATTATTTTTCATAATTAATTTTAATTTACACAACAAGGTTGTAAAATGGAACATGGATATAACAGGCATGTTTATTAAGTACGTAAAAGGCAGCAGAATATATGAACAACGTGTTAACAAGCACGACATCAAGTCTTATTTGGTATGGGCGCTGCTTCTTAAGAGTAAACTAGTCGCGATCGCGAACTCACTGGTGGTCATGGCCAAAAAGCACGCTGTCTCACCTAGCTTCGTGTCCTACAGAGCTAGTATCAATGATGAGCAGTTAAGACGCTAGTCTACACGCACAACGTCTAGTTCTCACGCACAGAAACACCGTTCCGAACTGACAGGCGCGTAATAAAATTCGAAAAGTGCCTTGGAAAATCGAGTTTTATGAAAAAACCACTGCATAATTACGAATAAAGTTTATTGAACTCTTCGATAAGTGAGCCTTATCGGTACTGACTTGGTTTTGACAATTTCACAATTCTTTTATTACTTATTTACACCCAAATTTACAAGCAAGCAATTAGCAAGAAATACGGATCTTTGTTGGCTCATAACATTTTAATTACTTTTTATTTAACTATTTCCGTTCAGACAAGATTAATAATAAGTCAAAACGATATCATTTCATCAGTTTAACTTTGGATGCAAAATGTCAAACAGTCAATATCTTTCATTTAACTCTCCCAAAATTTGTATAAAAAAAATATCGACTAGTGGCACCTTAAGTTTACATACGAAATAAAGGCTTGTCAATAAATAATCCATGTATATTAAGAAAACCTGAGTTATAGTATGAAGCTTCTTATGTATTGTCAATGCATATTTCTTATTGTTATGTGCATGGGATAAAATCATGCGAGAAAGTACAACCTGATTATAATGTTATTGCTGTGTTTATTGTAAATTAATCCATTTCACCCTCAGAGAGTCAATCAAATCAACCTCTGATTCGCCTAAAAATACTTGGATAAAAATACTGTGTAAGTGTAAACTGGCTTTTTCAACGTGTACCCACAGTAATTTGTTACTAAATAAATCATACTTCGTTTGATGACAATGGTATGCATGGTATCAATACTTGTCATAAATTATAGTCAAGTTCTATTGAGCCAAACCTCAATCTTGAAACAAATAAATTATAGTCGCTATTAACAATCCCTAACCTTCAACTTTAAGACTGAAGATTCTACATTAATACAGATTAGTGTTCAGAAATAAAATGCGAAGATACTGCAGAAGTTAAGCAAGTTAATACACCAGCAAGCACATTATTGCTTCCATGTCTTTTAATATTTAAATAAAATTAAACCCTAATACAGAACCCTACTTTGTACAAAAAGTTTGTGTCAAATAATAGCGAGAATCACTGACTTTAATTACAATAATTTAATGTTAAGTTACAAATTAAAGTTAATGTTAAAAATAACTGGCCATTACGTATGACAAAGACATATTTAAGTAAAAAAAAAAAGAAATTCTATTTAAGATCGTACATTTCCGAATGAGATTCGATGAACCGTGGCGTGATAATTCTCCCGGAGTCAACGACTGGCGTGAGGAGTTCCTCGGATGGCACTTGGATACGGATTCTATTGTCCGACGGTAGGTTGGTAGAGCCGTTACTGGTGTAGAATCCTAGGGAGACAGGTTTGTGGTGTTCCTCGTTGTTGTAGGCTTTGTACTTGTTAGGGCTAATGGGGTGGAGGTGCGGGCTGCCGGCTAGCGGGTTGTAGGTGACGTGGATGCGCACCACGTCGTCCGACATGGGCGACACGGAGGGAGGGTGCGGCGTAGCGCGCGGCGTCGAGTGCGCCGTGGACGGCGCCCTCTGTATACTCAACCCGCATATCCCCGAACTAAAATTAAAAAAAAAACACAACTATTAAACGTGACTAATCAATTAGTTTTGTATCAAGGAAATTGATGCATTTCTACAAAGAGGAAAACATTTTATGAGGTCATTAACTACATTATTATACCGTGAATGTGCAAACTAAGTGAAAATTAGCATAGCCCGCATTAAAAGAGTATTAGCTATCAAGATTATTGAAAATAAATTCTATGTTTCGATTCCGCCAATTATGATACTTGAATCAATTTACTGAAATCAACTTGGGTAGCGCTAGCGTAGCTCAAAACCAGGCTTAAGCAGAATCATTAGAGTAAGGATCACGGTACATACAAGATACGCCTTGCTTCAACATTAGTTGAAAGAATGACAGGGCGCCGCTGATGTCCGGGTGTGCTACTTATAAATCAAACAAAGTATGATATTTTTGATTTTTCTCATTATTTTAATTTAATACTTGGCACAACTACAAGTGAGTGGTGGCACAGTGGCAACGGCCGCGACTTACGATTGGAGGTCGTAGGTTCGAACTTAGACAGGCGCTTTACTTTGTGTAAATTATTTCATCACCACTGCTCACAAAACGGTGAAAGAAAACATCGTGGGGAAACCGGCATGACCTAAAAATAAAAAATCGAAGATATGTGACATCTACCAACTCGCACTGAGCCTGCGTGGTGGATTACGGCCCACACCCTCTCACCGAGAGGAGGCCTGTGTCCCAGCAGTGGGAACGTTATGGTCTGATTATGTTTAAAACTACAAGTCTTTACTTTAAACAAGGCTTCGTTTACGGCTTCGCCCGAGTGGAAGTCAGAAATTATCTCACGAAAACATACTACCGGAATAAAAAGTATGTCATAATCATAACCCAGGTCATGGTCTACCTGTGTGTCAAATTTTATCGAAATCCGTTTAGCCGTTACGACGTGAAAAGGTGACAAGACAGACGACATAAGCTACCTTCCAATTTAAAATACTATAAGTACTTAATATATTGGATTCTAATTTCAATTTGTTCGTTTTTGTAATTTTATTCTAATTTCTTTCCTGATTTACGTTGGACTGCAAGCTTTAAAAGTTAAAGTGAATAAGACAGTTGTGAAGTATGGTTCTTAGTATGATGGGCCGGCTGTACAGTAAGCTTCAAAATAAAAGGGACGTACATCAAAATGATCCGAAGAAGAAAATTAAACTCTATCCCTATTGGATAAAATTCACGCCAGAATAACAGTGGTCACGTTCTGTGTTCATTCTGACACCTCTTGTCCTTGAGATATAGTTTACTTTGCTTAGTTGTTCAGATTATTTTGAGCAGCCTGTTCGTACCCCTTATTTTGACGCTGACTGTACGTTGAACATGTTGAAAATTTAAAGGTGCAACTAGATTGCGATTGATCGACGTCGAACAGTCGAGATACAAGGTGAGATGTAAGTACGTGTCAAATTATATGATACGATGTCATCGATAAACCGGTCTAGTTGCACCCTGAGGCCAATTTTCCACACACGTTTTTTCGGCGCACCGCAACGCCGTTTGAAGCGTTATTTGTGTAATGAGTGCAAGCTACTGCTACAAAACATCTCACCCATCTGACCCAGTGGCGTCGTCGCTGACGTTCGAATGCGTGTCGAGCGAGTTGTCCATGGCATGCGAGCGCCCGCTCGAGAAAACGCTCAGGTCAGCCGTGCTCGTCACGCTCGTGTCGGCCAGCGAGCGTCGCGACCCGAGAGCAGACACCGAGTCGTCGCACCGGATGCCCCCCGCTACCCCGCTGTGCTCTAAACAAACATATTCCGATTGTATAAAAACATTAACCTTAAGGCCGTCCGCTGCGTTAGGCAGGTTTCATATTACTTCTACGACAGACGGCCCGCGCCAAGTAGCGGTGGTCTTTGATTTTACTACAAACATAACCGCACGCGGACCGTCCGACGCGGACGTCCGCCATCCGCAGCGGCCGGTCTAACACATCATATTAATATAATATAGTCATACACCGCGAAAAATACTCGTTGCCAGTTATTTGCTTTCATAAAACTGGTATCGTTCCGAATTTTTTAACTCCGTTACTTCCTATCATGGCGATATGACACGTGACAAATTTCCAGGTTCTGAGCAAACTCGGTAATATGACTGATTAAAAGTGTGGTAAATCGTTCATAGCCACTAGCTTTATACGCATAGCGCACAGAGAACACAAAGCAAAACTTCTATGCAAAGTATAAATAATTTAGTTCTTACCTTATCGGGCACACAACAACGTCAAGCAAAACCAATGTATGTAGTGTAACACAAAACGCACATGCAATATTTCGAGCTTCAAAATAAAATCTCTGCTCGTAGCTCTATCAATAAAATCAGAAATACATTATAAATCTTCCTTATTTATTCAGGAACTATCTAATAAACTATTACATAAGTACATATTTACATCAAAATAATAAAAAAGGAAAGGGATTAACGTCTTCGTGTTCTCATTTTCTTACAACTCTTATTATTTACAAGGTAGCTGTGGTGACGAGGTTCGCCCCGTTGCATATTAAACGCGGAGTGAACGGGGGAATCGAGGTGAATGTCCATTAACGCATGAGACGTACGGAGAGGGACGCCGATTTGAGAAATATGATCTGAAGAAAAACGTTTAATACTGTTATCATTGTATTAACAAGGAAAGCCATGGGCTTAACTACGTATGACTCTTATAATGATAGCTTAAACTTTAAAAACGTTGCAGATATGAAGTGGTAAGTTGCCAAGTTATCAATCTTATCAATTGGTAGTCCGAAAAGTAAGCTTTGACAAAATCAATTACCTATTCAGTTACATTCTTACCTAAAGGGCCAAAGACAGGGTGAAAGCTAATAAAAAATAACGCGGTAGCACTGGTAGCGTGTTGATATGCAGTAGCATAACTTTAAAGTATGTATAGAATGACTATACCTACTATCCCCTTTCAGGGCGAAAGCATTGATAGTGTACCTACAGTAAGAATTCGAGCGTACCACAAATCTATAAAAAAATCTTATTCATATTTGTGGTTTTAATTAACTTTGAGATAATTACAACCGATAAGTAGGTAGGTACGTAAAAACGTGAAACATTTCATAAAATTAAGTACCAGAATCATAGTTTCGTGTCGTGATATTTCTATTTGGTGTCATTTATCTACTGTAATAATAACGTACTGAGAACAAAATCATTTTAAATGTGATAATTTGAAAAACAACTAAAAGCGACACTGATAAGATATACAATGTGTGCTGTGTCTACGTAATGCACAGTATGTGATGTCTAAATATACGACAAAAACGTACCATTCATTACAGTTTTTTATGTGTTTTGATTGTTTTTTTATTTATTGGCGTTCCTCATACCACCACGGGCGGCAAAACTAAAAATAAAACGATATAGTTACGTTTTCTCGGGATATTCAATATGTTGCCCATCATCAATTACATTAATTATCAAACTTCAATCACGTTCTTTCCTCGCTCTTCGAGGAAAGTTTCCCCAAAAACATCGACATGAAATTGGTAAAGAATTTGATACGAAGTATGTTTGGTTCGCTCAATGCACAAAAGAAAAACAAACAATGAAGGGCAAATTCAGCATATCGAATCGTATCAACTAAAATACTCAGTAGTTTTGAATAAGTTTATTAATTAACGTTTTGTTCCCATGGGTTAAATTCAGGTCATAATGTGGAGGTTTCTCGATCTTAACTTAAAACTAAAGATTATTAAATAAGTTTTACTACTGTACCCAATAATCAATTGAAAATATCGGATGATAGGGGTGGGTTTATGCAAGTACTTAAATAGAGGTGAACCAAAATCATCGATAAACACTATTGAGCAGAGATTCGTTTGAAGCAGATGTATTAACGAGGTAGGAGCTTTGAAAATACGTCATTTAGGGCACCTCAAAATATTGCATTAAGTGCGTTTTGGGCGGTAACGCAAGCCCGACGTTTTGGTGTTATAGTTAAAATAAAGGTTAATAAGTTTGTAAGTAATATTAAACAGAATACATAGTGGGCGTAGCGTTATCTTATGAGAAGTAGCACAAACAATGCAGGAAGCCGGGGATCGGTCTTAAGATCTGAGGAGTTAGTAGCCTAATCAAATCACATTTAAGTCTTTTATTATTACATTACCTGTAACAGAATCCCTAAAATTAAGGGACTCAGTCCAAAGATTTGTAACTCAAGCTCCTCAAATCTTAAGAAATGCCATGTTAAATGCGTGTCGTTTTATTCGTGTTAATCATGACATAAACCCACCTCCATACCACCAATTAACATGCTAGTGCACAGGTTCCAATTACATACTCTATGTCTAAATCTAAAACAAAATAATATGATTAATGGCTAAAATGCCACTATTCTGGATATTCGTGAAGTGAAGTACATAAAAACCTGCAAGCCAGTGGAGTGTCAAACTCGTCTATAGCAGACGCTGTGTGTACAGAGATGAAGGGATCTAACATAATACGGAGCTTAAATAAAAAAAAATCGAGTTTGCTTTTGTTAAGAATCTAGACCATAGACATTGTACGCTAAACTATCGACGAGTTCCACACTAACAACAACAATGGATGCAATAAGGTGTGTCCACATTCGTGCGCTGTCATCTTCGTCTTTCGTCTTCAACTTTTAACGCAAGCCTTAGTTGTAAAGTCAGATTAAATTAGCCGACGATGCATCGCATCAGAGGAAAACGCAAGATGGAGATGAAACTGCACGAGTGTGGACATAAGTACTAAAAGGATACATATGACAGAACATCAAGCTACAAAATAAAATTTCAAAATATCCCGAATCTAGTATATAGATCGGTTTTAAAAATAGATCTTTATCTACAATTATGAATTGCAAACATAGCAATCTTTATGTTATTATATAACTGATTGACTAACTGAAAGGAATACTTTTACAAAGAACTGTGAAAGGTTACAAAAATGGGAAAACGGAATTGAATGAATAAAAAATTATGATGCTTTCCTAGTATTAAACAAAAAACTTTATGGTTTTGTCTTGCGTCAACTGTCTAGTAAGTATATTATCCATTTATTCAAATTATAAAACTACAAACTGGAGATAACATGAAATACCAACGATAACACAGGACATAACTTGCCTTCACAACTACATATCACATTCTATCAAGAAAGGGCGATGGACAAAATAATAAACAAGGCCAAGAATAATACTACTCATAAGGCTAAAAATACCGATAATCATGACGTATCCAGAAATCAGATGAACGATATAATATTGTTAAGATGAACAGGCGAACCTGTGTCAGTTTGGTCTGACCGAAGGAGACAATCTCATGTTAGAAAGATTTGCTCCAAGTAGTATTCTCATCCATGCGCATAGTACTACAACAAGCAGTGCGGATTTTATGGAGGTAAGGCGAATCGGAAGTTGGTTCTGAACATGTCTGTTTATGCTGTGTGCCGTGTGCCGAAAAACGCACAGGTGCCACACGATATAAATATCAATTTCAAAAATACAACACATAATTTTTAATTACGCAACGTTTTTTTATTTTACTTCGACTCAAAGTATAAAATATATCGCCCATTGCCCTTTAAACTCAGCCTACTTTCAAAAACAACTATCTAAATATTCATTTGATAAAATAAATTAAACTATAATCTAAAAATACGTGCTAAAAATGTAAGAAAATCGCCACACAAATTTGAATTTCAGTACTTAAGTACCTACTAATTTAACTACAACATTTGACCTTTAAAATAAACCATGTTTTTTTATAATGTTGTTTAGAAATTCGTATTATAATTTAGGTAAATAATAAACCAAAGAGACCTATTTAAATCAAATAGTTGTGGCACAGTTATTAAAATTATTGTAAATATTTCTGTTTTTATCAAACACACTAGGGGAGACTGGGTACACTTGATCCCTCTGGGACACATGGTACACTAATTTTATAAACCAACCACGCTTGCTAGATTATTAATAACTAGCAACCGTGTTTGTTTATTGTACGGTATGACTTTTAGGAAACACCACAAATGTCAAAACTATCAGTTTGTGACATAGCGACCGGTAAGTGATTTTCGTGTAGAGAAACCTTATTTTGGTAAGTTTATTTTTGTTTGTAAAATAATCGAATAATATGTTTTAGAGTTTGAGTATTAATTATTAGAACTGCTATTTTATGTGCAATGATTGCGCTAAAAGTTCAAACACATAGGATAATAAGGCTAAGAAAGAGGTTATCTTTTTCATTTTTTCGGTTACTGGGGACAGATGATACAGAGCGTTGTGGGAGACTTGATCCGGGGGGATCAAGTCTCCCATAGCGGGATCAAGTCTATTAGAGGAATGTGATCATTATTAAAATTTGTGAAAGATACAGTTTTCAATTACTTAACGTTATTATTGCAGGTCAAAAAATGCCGCGAATATAATACAAGGCGAAGCAGGGTGCTAAAAAAAGGGGAAAAAATTGACCCCCAAAGTCAAGAAAAAAACAGATTGGTATTGCTGTTGTGATATAAATTTAGTTTTGTTAGTAAGTTGAGATAATTGAAGCTATTTGAGACCGATTATTTTGATTACCTAAACGAGACTGAGACTGCCTGCAGGAAGGCCTAAACAGTTCCAGACTAATTGTCATGTTCAGTTCATACTGAACTTTTCTATAATAAAGAATTATATTTAAAGAAATTGAATTCATTGTTTCATTTCTTAATATAACAAGTATGTAAAGTTGATTTAACTTGATCGTCTAGAATGTATCAAGTGCACCTTTAGATATGGGAGACTTGATCCCCCCCGTATCAAGTCTCCCTTTGGGCAGGATCAAGTCTCCCATACACGGGGACACTTGGTGCAAACCTGTGTTTTTCGTTATAGTCCTTTATTTTTTGCAAATATTGAACTACCCTGTTTTACTTTTTTCGAAGCGTGGGCTATTAACTTTCCAACATTTTGGCTCAAACACATCCCCAATATAGGACTTAAAACTAATTTTATGAACCAAAATAAAAAGGGGGGATCAAGTGTACCCAGTTTCCCCTACATTATAAGTAACTCCTGCGTGGAGCAAGTGTGGTTGTTATCATTGTTTGATGATTTAGTTACTACTCACATATCTGTCAGTCTTCATCAACTAACCTGCATAATTATTAATGTAAAGGGCATATTTTAATTAATTTGTACTTATTAGGTCAAAATACTACATCTTGATTTACCGAGAAAACCTCAGAGTAGTAAGTCCAACCTAAAGCTATGCCAAACACACACTACTTTAAAATAATTTAGCCGGTACCTATCTTGGCAAAATACTGGACGACTACAAAAGGGCACACCAGTGAAATGGTCTCAAGCAGAACACATTGGTGTAACTAAACAACACTTTGTGACATAGGAGGCAAAGGACCCGCATTGTGGGCTGTCTGAGCCATTCTCACAGTAATACAACCGCACACTATACCTACTGAACTCCACGGACGAAAAATAAATTTTATTGCTACATCTATACATATGTATTTCGACATAAATTTTGATTCCGGGCAGTCATGGACCACGACTCTTCACGTTTGTGCAAAATCAGTCAAGAACATGCATCGATGATTACCATTAATACAATGTGAATATCATGCAAATGTGTTTTATGTGAGGCATCCAAGAGCATGCCAAATAAATTTACAGCTACAGAAAGGTAGCTCTGAACAATCTGGTTCATCTGACGAAAATTCTGAATGACAAATGCGAATGAAGAAACGAATATAATTAAACTTGCCTAAATGCGACTAAACACTTGCTTATTTTACACTGGCACATAAGATTAAGTACAGTTCGTGAATAAATTCAACGCTATAGCTATACCAAAATAAAGCTGAAAAGTTTGTTTGTTTGAACACGATAATCTATGGAACTACGAGTACCAGTCGGATTTAATAAAAAATCTTACTGCATTTTATAGGCCAATTCTTGAGAAAGGTTATATCATATTATATAATTTATTTTAAAAAGAAAAAAAAAAGAACGCCCAGCGAACACGAAGTAAGTAAGTAATAGGCATAGAGTGGGGGCGGGCGATGCCATGTATGTACGTGGTGGGTCGTAATAAGAAAATTCACGCGGTCAAAGTCGCGGACAGAAGCCAGTTATCAAATAAAAATCTAGAGTATTCATGTTTGTGCTTCAATAAAGTGTGCCAATGTAAATGAGCAAGTCTTATAAATGCGTGAAGTGGTCGGAACTAAGGCTCTCGTCGGAGGTGGTACGCGAAGTGGGTAGAGATGCTTCCAAATTACCTGACACTGTGTCACTCTGTGAGACCCGAAGCTCCTGCAATTCCATTGCAGCTTTTTCACGTCTGAAACAATACAAGTGCTACTGAAGTACAACGAAATAAAAAAACTATAGAAAATGTGAAATAAAATAAAGCAATTAAGTATTATGTTTTACCATTAGACCTATTCAGAAACATGCTGAATGAGTAGCTCTTAAGCAACATAAAACCATATACTTAACTCTTTTTTTTAAATCTACTTACCTACTTAAATTTTTAGCCATTCTATGCAATACTATTTTGAGTTTAGATGCAGATTAAACCTGCAAAGTAAAGTCTTCGCTTATACAATAAATATTTTGGACCTTTACCTCAATATCACAGTTGCTCTGGCCTGTTTTTCAGTCTCAGAAAAATTTTCTGCCCGCTGTCCAATCTTCGATTTTTTGTCAGGCTCCACAAACATGCCAAGCTGTCGCTTCGGAAGCTCGTTGGGTGGTGGCGGGCCAGGATAGTCAAGCTTAGCTCGCTTCAATTCTTCCATTGATCGTTCCAAATGATAAATTACTATGTCGTCCTCAAACCCAAAGTCTTTATGTAGCTTAACCTAAAAATTTAATATCTTATTCACTTACAAAATACAATCTTGTATTAATATCCAAACCGGATATTAATACAAGATTGTACAAGCTAAGTTAAAGTTTACAAAGAAAATCAGCAGACCTGAATATAGTTCACAATAAGATCCATATCATTTAACTTCATGATTGCTTTCTTGTGTAGCTTGAGTATTGTATAAGCCATTGCAGTGACGACTCTTTCTCCGTCTAACAGATATATATCCCAGACCCTGAGGCACAGGCTAAATGGCACCCTTTCCACAAAACAAACAAAGAACCATTTGAGGGAATACAGAATGGCGTCTAAACCGAACTTGTCAAAATGGTGTTTCAATTTTGGCATAAATTTTGTGAGTATTTTGTCATGGTGCCCCAGGAACCTTGTTAACTTCGGAAATCCTTCTATGTATAATCCATGCATAGCATACTTTTTATCCGACAGTAGCACAACCAAGGCCCAGAATGCATCTTCTTCATCCATATACATAAGCAGTACCCCGGCCAGGCCGGACATACCTTGACAGTAACCTACTTCAGAGTTATACATGCTATAAGCACAAAGAACATTAAATAATGAGCATTGTTTTTCTGAATATCGTTCTCTATAAAATTGATGTTCTCGAAACTGTCTGTTCACATCTGAATCTATTTGCCTTACATCTGTGGACCATAGTTTAGCTAGTTTCAACATTTCTTGGAATTTTCCTGGATTAGCTGATTTAATTCTGTTAACATCCATCAACTTGCACCAAACTTTTATTCGAAGTGAATTTGGAATGCCTTTGTATATTCGCCTATGGAGTTTTTCTTTGGTAGTGGGAGAGTCCCAATTACTAAGCATTTTGACCCATTTTTTCTCCCTCTCCACTTCAATGTTGACTTTTTGGGGCGCTGTTTTCTGCGGCAAGCGCTCATCATGTATAAATCCATATCTGAAAGTATGACCATCTTTATACATAAATGGAATATTATCAGTAATTATCAAACAATTTCCGATTTCAATAAATAGCTCTAGCTAGAAAAAGATAGTTTACTCTGACATACAAGAAAAGAAAATGAAAATAGTCGCTAAGCAGCTTTATCAGCTAAACAGCGGGGCTGGAGTTGCTCAGCAATATAAAAAGTTTGCAGTAGTCGTCAATATTGGTATAGTTCCAGTATTTTTAGCATAACAATCTGTGTCTAAATGAAAGGTAAGTTTTCAATCCTAAAACTGGACCAGCTAGTACACAATACAGTATCAACAATAAAATTGTCTTAACAATGTGTACCACATTTGGCTAACGGGTTTGTTTGTTTTGATCAAATCAAGATGTAAATAATAAACACACTGGAGAATGCTTTTCGCGGGGAGTGGCAGCTGTTTCTAGACTGGAGAGTACAGTTACGGCCTTATTACAAAACAAGATTTATCTTTAGACCCAGGTTTAAACCATCCAGCTATTTTTAAATTTCGAACTATAATCCGACGAAGCTAAAGTTCTTATTACAAAAACTGACGTAAAATCCGAGTCTAAGTTGTCAATTTTGCATTAAGAACTTGACAGTTGCCGGAATAAAGTTCAAAATTTAAAAATGGACGATGGTTTAAACCTGGGTCTAAAGATAAACCTTGTTTTATAATAAGGCCGTTAGTGTGTAATAGTCATTCTACTTCATGCACAAGATTTCTTCTTTTTACCCGATCACGCCAGAAGGAGGGTTATATTTTTATGTATGTATGTATGTTTTTAGCTTTTCAGTGTTTTTAACTTGTTTTTTACCATAGTTAGGTTTTATTTTTTTAATCACTTTTTTTTGCAACTAATATGAATTATAGCTCAGCCTTTGCTTTAAAAAATCCTATAACAATACATTTATTTTCAAGTATGAAATCACTCGAGTTTTACATAGTCATAACTTAAATAACTAACTATGGAAATACTACTTTCTTTTAAAGGCCTTGGTTACTTTTAATACTAAGAGCTTTGCAAAATATTGCTTATTGCAAGTACATTACTAAGTCACATAGCACAGCAGCAGTAGCACAGTCTTATATTATAAAATAGTAATACCAGGGAGCAGTAGCAAAGGGTTGATTTTTGTCAGAGGTAAGTCACTCCGGCTTACCTCTTACAGATATCTTAAATATGATTATATTATTTGTCTATAGAATACTGACAGTGCCATTTTTCAAAGGGAAGCCGGTAGGAATCGAGTTGTATGAAACCTTCGCCACTGGCAGGGCGGTTGTGACAAACAACAACATGAGCAAAGCTTATGAAGTTTCATAATAGCAGAGCTAAAATCTACACTTTGGGTGCATGATTCCAACTCTTGACCATTGTCAATTCCATAGCATAATAATAGATGGATTTGGTGATGTTTAGGATCATTAGAGTTAGAGACATGCATTCACCGAAGTAGGGCGAGGTCATTGATTTAAAGGGGTTTATTTATAAATGATGATTGAATTTAAGTGACATTCAAATATCAGAAATGTATGGTTAAACAGTCGCTAATCACTACTTAAATTTAAGCAACTTTTATGAAGAAGGGTGTGTATGACTAAACCAAAGCAGGAATTTCGTAGGCTAACTCTGTATTTTGTATCAAATAAGTATATTAGGTATTGTATGTATTAATCACTAAAAAGGCTAGTTTAGGCAATTTGGGCAGCGGCTAGTTTACCACAGACTAAGTTATAAGATGCCAGAGTTAAGTGACTTTATTTATTTATTTATTTAAACTTTTCACACAAAAAGGTACAAAAGCGGACTTAATGCCTTAGGCATTCTCTACCAGTCAACCAAGGGTGGTGAAGAGATTGGATAGCAGGTGCTTTCACATTAATAGTCAATAGTTACTCTCACAAAAACAGTAATCACAAGCATTTTGCTCAATAGCTGAAGCTGTTCAAATATCCATCTACTGCTCATACGAAGATTATTACAAATTGAGTTTAATTTGGAACTATTAAGAAACATGTATACTGAAGTATATTGTTTACTAATATAACATGCACAAGTAACAAGTTATAATAATAAACATTAATATAAATATATAACAATCTTTTGCAATAAAATGAGTTCCAATTGATTCATATTTCAATAATCAATAAAGATGTTTATATCAATCAAATCAATCAATCTTATAAACCTGTGATGCTGGAGATTCAACCTGATTTACTCAGGACAAAGGAAAATGTAAAAAACATAGCTTTACAAGAATCATTTCAGGTAGATCCATCTTGCTATTCACAAACAATACTGCTAACAAGCAAAAGCCAAATAATAAATTGATTAAGTGTACATTAGATCATCAAACATTATGCAAATTCGCAAGATTGAAATAGTTTCATACCGATCTGTTTTGTGGTACTCCTCAAACTCCGGGTCCTCCCAAGGGTCTATTTGTCCGACGAGGTTCTCCCGACCCCTCTCGTATCGCTGGAAGATGCGCTCCCGCTCCTCGGAAGCCCGTGCCAACAGTGCCTCCTCATTCATAACACAGCCTGCTCGTACCACATAACGAAACACACGACGTCAGATCTTTTCACCGACCTACAAAATACTCCGCTCACTTATGACTAAGACTAACCCGTCTACAGGGTAGCCCTCAAATCATTAACTACTATTAAAATCATCACGCCCTTTTCAATTGAAAATTCTTGGACGCTAGATTATTTGACGTGCTCAGTGCTGTCATGTCATAATTGCTACCAGAGACCCAAGTTATCGGTTGGAGTTATCACAATTCACATGGAGAAAATAGTTTTACATTTATATTTCAACAACGAAATAATACCAACGGAAAGTATTAAACATTAGGCCTTCGTAATTTTAGGGTTTTAATTATTTAAATTAGAGAAATACGCCCTCTTTTTCAATTAGAACAGGAAAATTACGAAACGAAACTACTAACAGAGATTCCTACTCGTCGCTACTAGCGTATAGTTTTTACTCTAACTTTGTCTTGTCTACAACATAGCGAACGAACGAAAGAACGAAGGAAATTCTGATGCAAAAACTAAACGTAATTACAGGTTGGTTTCCACCACAGCTTAGACAAAGAAAAGTATAGACGGCGGGTATCTCCATTTCATTTCCACAAGAAAGGGATAAAGTATTGAGTTATTATAAGTAACAGAAAAGGATAAAGCTATACTATTTCCGTCTCTCAGTGCGTGCCAGTTTTTTCAAGGCAGCTACTCATGTAGCCTATGTTAGTTAAGTTAGTTTTTTGTCTCATGTGTGGCCACACTACCCGATGCTCTATAGCTTTCTTACTCTAAGCACCACAGATATAGATATACCTAGATAACGCAAGTATCACGAACTGTATAAAAACCAAGCGTGCCATATTTTTGACTACCTACTATGACGTCACAAGCTCGCGCTCTCGCTCACACTTACCCAGCCAGCAGTACAAAGGACTGAGCGCGAAAGGGGCGGCTTACGATTTGTAATCATAAGTTGGTGCAATTTTTGGCACGCGAAGTAGTTACTCTTGCGTTATCTAGGTATATCTATATCTGTGGTTTCCACTGACACAAGCCTTGTATAAAGCCCGTAACAGACGTAGCTATACTATACAGTGTTTGGTGCATCGTTTGCCAAATGGAATTGGCCGAAAGGCCGTAATGTCGAATATCAGCCTGATGTGTCTCGATTACACATTTAGCGAATTACCGAAGTTATTAATTTTTTTTTAGGTATATTGCATAGAGTTGGAAAGGGGACAAACTAGAGAACTTCTTGAAAGAATTCGAAGATCCCTATCGCTTTTAGTTTTTTTTACAGCAATTTAAATTTGAGTGTTAAATGTATTTTTCATTTTTTCAAAAAATTTGTGAGTTATTAAAAAGGAACTAGATGTTATTAGCAAGTAATTTTGAATTTGATAGAACCATACAAGTGTAAACAAAAGAATTAAAACAAAATTTGAAGCCTATACTCATAACTTTTTTTTAAATTTAAGCTTAAAATGCAGAGTTCTTGTATTTTTCTAAATAAAAATTAAAAAGTCAAAATAAAAAAACCGGTGTAACAAGGAATGAGTTACTGGGCCTTAAGAGATAGCAAATGACCTCTCCTTTCGGCCAATTCCATTTGGCAAACGATGCACCAAACACCCTGTATATTAATGTATCGAGATATATATTATAGTGTAGCAAGCTATCACACACGGGAGCTATACTATAATATATATATTACCCTAACTCGGTCTGCGGTCGTCCTTTTCCTATGCGTCTATCGTCCTATGCCAAAATATACCGAGATATATATTGTAAGTCGACATATTTTGGTGACGTCATAGAAATATATATTAGGTATAGCAGCGTGTGCGGTCACTCGCAAATTTATATAGAAAATATGTCGTAATATGCCTTGCTATGATTCATATTATAAATTATAGCTACAGGTTGTCTATAAAGTCATGAAATTAATGTTTGAGGAACTAACATTATTCAAAAGTAGGGCAACACTAATCATAGTACATCGAATGTCATCGGCTGGATAAAACATTGAGTGCCTCTATAGTTACTTTACTCTTTGACATTGAGATATTTTTATGTCAATGGGATAAAACTTCGAAGAAACGTGAGGAAAACAAATAGGAGTGGAGCTCAGGAAATTATTTTGAAAGTGTATCAGCGATGTTTGTTAGAACACCAAGCTGGACAAATTTTATTAAATTTGGATGATATTTATGCTCGAACAGCAGATAGGACAGGTATGTAATCGTGTTACTGTTTGTTTTTTATCTACCAGAAGTTACAAATTTACTAAATATACGATTTTAAGACTAAAATAAGGATTGTTTACATTGCGCATTAATAGGTTAGATTGCAAATTTAGGTAGGCCATATTGTAATGCGACCAGAACTTTTGATACTTCTGGATGATCAAATTTACCGCTGATTTTAAATACATATGAATAAGTTATATCATGTTTGAAATTAAAAATAGTGCTATCTATTTTCTGTAAGATATTACATATTATTATTTTTTTAATCTTTCTTTCAGGAAAATCTGAGAGTACAGTGAGGCTTATTGTGGATGAAATTATTATTATTGCTGGCCTTCAATAGCATTACGCCTGAAAAATGTAAAAACTGTTGCCGTCATTTTGCAATAATTGAAAAAGAATATTATGAACGAGGAAGAACCCTATATCAAGATAAAGATGAGTTAGTCATTCGCCTAAGCGAAGATAGCAGCAGCAATGACAGCAGTAGCGAAGACGTTGTTAGTGACGCAGCTGACAATGAAAATACTTTTTTTACGTAGAATATTTGGAGTCATTATTATGTTATGGGATATTTTTCATGGATAAAAAAGTTAAAACATATTACAAAAAATATGTATGAACAAATTTCTTTTATTTACTCATTTTATTTGAACGAAAGAAACCATAGATTTGTGCTATCTGATCGTTTATGCAAACTAATGAAGGTCGGAAGGAAAACATCGTGAGGAAACCTGGACTTATAATTAATATAAGTCTAAAATCGCCAACCCGTCTTGAGCAAGCGTTGTGATCAATGCTCGTGCCTTCTCTGTTGAGAAGAGGCTTTTGCCCAGCAGTGGGACAGTAATAGGCTGGTATTATTATTTATAATGAAAGTAGCATCTTTGTCTATGGTTTCTGTAGATTTTTTTAATAAGATTACGGATTTTACGACTACCTTTTCTATCCAGTTTTAAAAAAAAGCTCGTTTTCATTAAAACTGGGTTTGCTTTTAGTACAAAATAATGTGCTAGTATCAAAATTAATTTAGTCACACTATACAGTGTTGCTCCGTGCACGACCGCAGCGCCCTCATTTTTTTTTGACACTTTATAGACAGACTGTACGTCTGTGACGAGCTTAATAGAGGTCAGTGTTGGTTTCTCTCTATTCCATGCATTAAGCAAGATATACACGGTTTAAAACGGTGGTTTCAAACCTAAATTTAAAACAGTGTAGACAGTGGTTTGAAACCAAATTTCGTATGACCTTTAAACGTCCTTGGTAGAAAGGCCTGCGTTGCAAACCAGTGGCAGAAGAAGATGTTGGTTTGTTGTTATTGCGAGATGCCTGCTTTAAAGCAGGCATCTCGCAATAACAACAACTTCAAGGTCTCCTTGGTTTGTAGACACGACTTTCTTTTATATATATATAGATACTAGCTGACCCGGCAAACGTTGTTTTGCCATCTCTCCTTTGTCCGTCTCCTGGTTCTAAGCTACCGCCCCACCAATTTTCAGCCAAATCGGTTCAGCCATTTTTGAGTTATAAATAGTGTAATTAACACGACTTTCTTTTATACATATATATATAGATACTAGCTGACCCGGCAAACGTTGTTTTGCCATATGAATTATTTCTAGCTGCCCGGCGCTACTTCATTCGCGTGGTGTCCTACCCCTTATCCTACCCTACCCCTACCCCTACCCTACTCCTACACTATTCCTACCCTACTCCTACAGTACATAAATTATTTCTAGCTGCCCGGCGCTACTTCACTCACGTGGTGTCCTACCCCTTACCCTACCCTACTCCTACCCTACTCCTATAAGTGTATAAAAGTATTTAAAAAAAAACGATAAAATGTATCCTATGTCCGTCTCCTGGTTCTAAGCTACCTCCCCACCAATTTTCAGCCAAATCGGTTCAGCCGTTCTTGAGTTATAATAGTGTAACTAACACGACTTTCTTTTATATAATAGGTCTTTACCTATGAAATTGCCGTTCTGCAGTACTGGTCATTTCAAATCAAAATAATTTTTGTTTGGCTAAGAATCCTAATTTCAAATTAATTTTATTTTAAAAACTTGGATTTTTTTTCCAAGAATAGTCATTTGTTTATTTATTAGTGTTACATTTTCATCGCATTTCAATCTTTTTCGTCATCATGGATACTTTAAAAATTCGAGTAATTATGCAATATGAGTACCTACCGTCGTGGCAGTAACGCGGCACAAGCGGCACGCAACATCAACGACGTTGACGGAGCTAACACTACAAACCAACGCACCACCTGTTATTGGTTTACTCGCTTCCGTTCTGGAAATTTCGACCTGAAAAATGAATCTCGCGGTCGTCCGAAGACTTTGGTCGACAATGACGAATTAAAGGTGATTGTGGAAGCTGATGATACGCAATCTACGGCTGAATTAGCAGCAGCTTTCGACGTTAGCGTCAAAACAATATTGGTCCATTTGCGTCAAATTGGCAAGGTAAAAAAGCTTGACAAATTGGTGCCCCACGAACTCAATGATCTGCACCGCTCAACAGACACACAAATGAAGGAATTTTGAACCGCATTGTTACCTGCGATGAAAAATGGATTCTGTTTGATAACCACAAGCGCTCAGCAAGTTGGTTGGATCCTGATTCAGCACCTAAACAATGCCCTAAACGAAAACTTACCCCTAGAAAAGTGATGGTCACTGTTTGGGGGTCTAGCGCCGGTGTGATTCATCACAGCTTCTTACCAAACGGGGTGAGCATTACTGCAGATGTGTACTGTGAAGAACTGAACACAATGATGGAGAAGCTGGCACATCTCCAACCAGCATTGGTCAATCGCTCGTCTCTGCTGCTCCTGCACGACAACGCGCGACCTCATACTGCACAGCAGACGGTCTCCAAGTTGCAAGAACTGGGGTTGTAAGCTCTCTGTCATCCGCCCTACTCACCAGACCTTGCGCCTACAGACTACTACTTTTTCCAGAATTTGGATAACTTCTTGGCGGGAAAAAAATTCAATACCCGAGAGGCAGTACAAAATGCCTTTGAAGAATTTGTTCCCAGTTTGTTTGTTTTTTTTTCAGTTTGTCCAGCTGATTTCTTTAAGAAGGGCATCAATAAACTGCCACTGCGTTGGCAAAAATGCATTGATTGCATGGGTGATTACTTCGATTAACAAATAAAAAATACATGAAAAAAATTCGTTTAAATTTTTTCATACAAAACGGCAATTTCATAGGTAAAGACCTAATATTATAGAGTATGGATAGTTTAAAGTACAGTTGTATGGATTTCTTTTTCTGTGGGCAATGCTGTCGTTTCCGATGCAGTCGCCATGTTGTAACTATGTAGCTTTTATATACATATAAAGTAATTTTGGCCGTGATTACACTATCCTAGATCGTAGACAATTTAGGAAGTAGAGCGGTTGGACCTCCAATTTACTCTCAATCGGATCCAATCTGTTTTAACTGTGATTACATCTGCCGATTTCCTAGTTGCTGTAGTCTGCCACTGTGGCGGCACTGCACTGCAGCTACTCTGCCGCAATAAGCGAAAAGGACGAATATCGGCCAAAAATTTAAAGAAAAATAAACCTTACTAGACAAAAAGGGTTTATTTTTCTCTATTCCCTTTCCTCAGATGCATCCCTTTTACTTACGGCGGCAGTTCTGCAGTCTGCTGTAACCACTGACCTCTATTTAAGTCAGTGGCTGTAACTAAGTGGAATTGTTTATATTTATGTATATTGTGTATATTTATGTACTGGATTATTATTGTCTCACAATATGGGAATTTTAAAGTTTTCAACATAACTAGGTATTCGCTTAATAAAATTAACAACGTCTGAAATATGAAGCAATCACAACGTAAATTGAGAGGAAAATATATAATAGAAAATATATATTATATAAGCTGTATAGACGTGTTGTTTAGGTAAAGATGCGTCCCCACACTCCCTAGGACCCCGCGGCCTCAAAGCCTCGCGGGACCCGGCCAGCCCGGCCTAACGAGTCACGAGGCTTTTGCTGTTGTTTGCAAGTTTTGCAACGCATCCCCATTATAAAAATTCACAGATCTCGTGCCTTTCACGACCTTCTGGTACATTGGAAATGCACTTAGATAGGGCAAACTATAATGAAAACAACTGTTTGCGCAAGAGATACACAAGGGTTGGTAGCATGTACCGGCGAGTACCGTTATTTTTTATAAACGGGTGGTTGACAGCCTTAATCAGATCGTACATCTGCGCTGTGAAGCTGCGATTTACAAAAATAAAATGTGTTTGTATAAAAACAAGCCAAAATAATGTTAAGAGCAATGAAAGAGGCGTAAAGACGATTGTTTCCTCATAAATAAAGTCTCAAAAGGATAGTAGAGTCATAAAACAATAAAAAGTATATTGTTAAAATGAAAAAAAATAGGACTTCATTGTTTATAAACGGCCGCTTACGAGCAATAATACAAAAAATGGACTATGAAAAGGGTGGTACAGAGCCTGGCGCACGTGTCAAAGTAAAAATAAAATACTAGCCGGTTGAATGGCATCCTCGTCCTCGTGCTAGGACTGGTATACAGATGTACTAGTTTACTTCGTAACCTACTTTCAAGTTATTGTACTCGCCAACAATCACAAATAAAACAAAAATTAATAAAATAACATTTTATCATTCATATCTATTTTAACATTTTTTTTAAAGTAAAAACGTCAAGGTTTACCACTTAAATAAAAAAATATTAAATTTACTAGTAGGTAGTACACGAAACTCACTAGTACACTCGCGCACCGCGCCCCGCGAAAATTCTGCCGCATTAAGGCACAGCTTTCTCCAAGTCCATTATAGATAGCGAGGTTCTGTTTTTTGCAAACTGTTGCCCAACTCAATACCCCGAGTGTTTTTTTAAATTTTTACGATATCGTTTTTCGTTTTTTGAGATATCGTCGATTCAAGTTGAGAAGTCGCAAAAAAACACGTAGTTTTTCGACATTTTTGCACTTTTTCGAAAAAGTTTTTGACTTTTTCAAACAATTTTTACACCATCTTGTAGATCTCGTCAAGACACGTCTTTTGATGCCCCATTGACCCGTGTAGCCCCAAAATTGACGACGCCAGAGCGATGTCGCACTTTCGCTGAAAACGGCCCCCTACCAACGCGATCGAAAAAACATTTCCAATGTTAAAACTCACGAGGCTCGGCCTCACGGAGCCGCAACCGCCAGGCCCTAGTGGGGACGCGCCTTAAGATTGCCGCGCAAACAAGCGCGAATCACGATTGCCTCCTGCCGTCACCATTCAGCCCATAGCATAGACTAATATAAATATATCGTCAGCCCGTCAGCCGTCTGTCTCTCTACATAGTTATTGTACTCTGTGCGTCTGCCGTGTTCTGACTTCTGTGCACAGACTTTACCTTCTTCCGTGCGTCTGCCGTTTCCTATCTCAATGGTCTGCCGCGCTGCCGTCGCGCCGTGCCGGCCGTGTGGGGCCTCACCCCACTTATCAGGTATTAAAATGTCAAAATGTTGTTATCATGAATTGAATTATTGTTTGAGTACTTATCTCTATCGAATTGTAAATTAGCATCGATTACGTAAACTTAGTGACTGGAAGAATTTCGTACAATACTTGGAGTTTGATTCTTGGACACAGTCGCAGCCTTAGTTGCGTGGAGTTTAAACCAGTTTAAACTGCTGAATAACGTTTTAAGTTAACCTAAAAAACAAGTATTTTTGCATTTAAAAATGTTTAAAGTAAGTTTAGTGCTACAGATTACTTTAATTAGTGAAAGCTAGCACAAGATGAGAATAGTAAATAGGAATAGTTATTTAAAAATACGCGCTATTTCAAAAAGTGTATGACACAAATCAAGTCTGAATGATTTCCGAATGAACCTTGAATTCAGTTCTCAAACGATAAAAAAATGTTTAGGATATAGCTCTGAAGATCAATAAATCTGACTTGCACAAGTTGCACATTGCACTTCGAATGGCGTCGTGTTTTATCATTGTGCTTGTTGTAATTTTGAAAGTCCATTTGTTATTGGTTTCTAATTTCGATAGTCTCTAACAAATTGGCTATTACCTATGCCAGGGTCTAGTTGGTTTGGTGACCGGAGGGGCGTCGGGGCTGGGCCGAGCGACCGTCGAACAATTACTGAAACAGGGTGGAAGAGTAGTGATATGTGACCTGCCTACAAGTACTGGACAGGAGACTGCAAAGCAGCTAAAAGAAAATGTTGCGTTTGTACCAATTGATGTGAGTATCAGCACTAGTACAGCTGTTTCTATAGATCTAATAAATCATCTATAAAAAATAGTTTAGGCAGACTACAGACTGCATGGAATGGTATGTAAAAATGTATACTAACCTAAGACTTGGTTCTTCAAATCATTATTATTTTCCTACCTCATACCAATTTCTTTGTCTTCCATAGTTAGTTAGTATTAGTGATCTTTGTAGTCACCCCATCTTTCACACCCACATTATCTCAGGGTGTTCTCATTTAGCCAATGAAGAGGATTTCTGGAACTTTCTACATTGTAGCGAAGATTATCTATCAGCAAATTGCACTGAAATACAGCCATGTGAAACCAGAAGTGCCGTACTTACAGGTTTGTGCCTGACCCAGTTTGCGAAAATGGCAATATCACATTGTACTGGAAACCATCCATCATCTCTGAAAGAACTATTGTAACCAATAAGTCTCATTATTTTAACAGGTCACTTCAGAAAAGGATGTTAAGAACGCACTGCAGACCACCATAGATAAGTTTGGCCGTTTAGACGTGGTTGTGAACTGCGCTGGAGTGGCTACTGCTTCAAGGGTCTACAATTTCAAAAAAGATCAGCCCTTTGATCTGAAAGCTTTCCAAAAGACTATTGAGGTATGTATATTTTTAACATCAACATACTAACTGCACTACAAATCACAAAAAAATATGTTTATTGCTAAACAAATTTAAAATATAATTTGTTTCTGTCAATTATTTAAAGATGACAGAAACAAATTAATGATGTAAATATATTTAACACTAAACATAATTAGTGATTTCTTGCACAAGAATATTTTTATTTTCATTCAAATATCTCTACTACTGTTGAATAGTTGTATTCAGCTGCATCCGGTTAGACTGTTATTGGAAATAGGTTTGGCTGAGGATGTTCTGTTGAATGAAAAATTTCTTATCAAAATCCAAAAAATAATTTAGTTGCTTACATAAGTTGAGTACACACTTGATATATTATCAGTACCTATTCTTTAATAATGGGTTGCTGGGTCCAGATAACAATGATAAATACATGATCACATAGATTGAGTTATTTTTGTATATACTTGCTAATGTTAGAACATTAGCAAGTATATACAAAAATACCAGTTAACTTCAAGGTTTGTTTAACACATTGTCTGCCAGACAACAGACACAATAGAACATCTAATGTTCGCGGACACCGTGTGACAGGAGTGCAGTCAATGACTTAGCCTGGGTTGCATCATCTTACTTTAACTTTAACAAACGTCAAAAGTCTGTCAAACTGCATACAAAAATCACCGGTTATGGTTAAAGTTACGGTTAAAGTCAGATGATGCAACTCAGCCTTAATGTATATTATACTTTATTAATGGTATCACTGCAACCAAATATTTTTTTTCATTAATGCCAGCCTATGAACCAACAGAAGTGAGCAAAATCCAACTGTAGGAGACAATTCAAGTGTAGTATAGTTCCAATTACCTTAAAAATTTTCTGCCATTTGTCCGTTCCTTAATGAGGTATGCAATATCCATTCTACTTATTAATAATTAAATTGTTTCTTATTGTTACATTACAGGTAAACTTAATAGGAACTTTTAATGTGATCCGGTTAGCAGCTGGCTTGATTGGTAAGAATGCTCCGGATGCTGATGGACAGCGCGGAGTCATTGTGAATACAGCCAGTGTAGCAGCTTTTGATGGACAGGTAACTATGCAAATTATTGTTATTTTATTTCAGTAAGCACTATACTGTGAAGGACCGAGGCTATCTAACAGCACTTTTATTTTCACAAGCCACAATTGTATTTGCAGTAAAGTAATTTGGATCTAGAGGGAGCACCGAGCAGTTGCTCCATGTAAATAGCTGTCTATCTAGCCCTCCACAACCCAGTTATTGAGTTGCACAATGCCCTATGGTAAGACTGATGGTCAGTCTTACTAGTTTGTGACCTATTCAACTAACGATTTTCGAATACCGGAGATCTGCGAATACGGAATGACGGCTTCACGTGGTTTTCCAAGCCTCGGTATAAAATGGTTGGTCACCTATCCGCGAACTGACCGCGACACACCTTGATCGATCTATGCAGTTTTTACTTAGCCACAAGCCCCACTCCATTTCCACTACGCAAGAAAGTTGAAATTGAATGAATCCTAGGACCTGAGCAGGTTTGATTGCTTTTAAAAACAAATTATTTCAGATTGGCCAAGCCGCTTATTCAGCTTCAAAAGCCGGAGTCGTGGGCATGACCTTGCCCATAGCCAGAGATCTTGCCAAGCAGGGCATCAGAGTAGTTACTATTGCTCCAGGTTAGTAAAGTATTATTATTGTACAAGCCATGTGCTCAGTGGGATTTCCCATCAACAAAAATGACGAACTTCCGTTGATACAAACTTTCAACATTTAACCCTTTTAGGGGACGAATTTTCAAAAATCATTTAGTGCTCATTATTGGTAGAATTTAATGATTAGACCCAGCGGTTAAGGCGTCTCTTTCGATGAATTTAAAATCAACAAAGATAAACAAGAGAAAACTTAAAATGACTGACGATGACTTAGCTGTGATAAACAGCAACATCTAAGTATACACTGTTCTTGTTTTTTATTTCATACAGGGATTTAGGAACCAAAACCTGAATAAATTGAACATGATTCGTCAGTTGATCATCGATGTGACCTTTCACTTCCAGGGTTATTCCGCACGCCAATGATGGAAATGCTCCCTGAACCAGCTATAAAAAGTCTGGAAGCCACCGTGCCGTTCCCGCCTCGACTGGGTCACCCTCATGAGTTCGCTCTGCTTGTCCAAAGTATTATTCAGAACCCCATGCTCAATGGTGAGACCATACGTCTCGATGGCTCACTGAGGATGCAGCCCTAGGTACCGTACACTTACAAAACTGTATGTAGAATTGTAGATATATTCTTACGACACTAGAGATATATATAGTTCTTATAATTATGTATTGTATTTTCTACGTAAATATAACTTAAATAAACATATCGTTTTAGAATTCGATTCTATTTTATTTTTGTTATTATTTTATTAGTACCTTGGATTTTTAAATGTGTTTATTATTTATTATATTATTATCTGTATTTGGTTATAGTTTATTTAGTTTGACTTTTATGCGTTTTACTTTTAAGAACAATAACTGCAACTGATCTGAAATCAAGACAATGTTTATTATAATGTTAGTCTTCAGTCTGTTTTAAATAACATTATTTAATTTATCTTCTGAAAGACAAATAATACGTATTCGTGTATGGTTTTCATAATTCAGTTAAAACAATCGCAATCATAATGCGCGGAGAAGTTAAACATACCCGCATGTTATTGTACCATGCGCATAATAATAAGAAATGCATGTATTTTCTTTGAAACTTGCCTGAACTCAAAAAAGAACTAAATGTTTAAAAAACGATTTAAAAAAAAGGCTTGCGAAAATAAGAGTGTAACAAGACCCATAGATATAAGAAAGGGGATATGCTCGGTAGTTGAAAATGTATCAGAACCAGTTTCTCCAGTTTGCCCCTACCACGTGCCACTACTACTACACATGCAGTAAACGCAATAGATACACACACTATAGATACGCACACACTCGCAATTCATAAATTAGCATTTTGAACATGACGCACGGACACGCCTCCTTGCCACTTCTCCTATTTTCTATATTTCTATGATAGTACCGTCTTGTACTATTCATTCTGTAGTACCGTTTAGTGGTTGTGCCCTAAAGTTTATATTCACCGCCTACTAGAAATTTATAATTGTAAAAAAAAAATATTCATTCTACCATGACGTGCCTTGCCTGAGATTTCCTACAAAAGAAAGTTCTAGTTGTGCCTAAGAGTCTACTTGATCAATTGAAATAAAATGTGCCTACACTAGCATAGCTTATCTAGTAGGTATAGTGGGTAAGGGTTTCTTCGGCCCTTTTCATGTGATGAGTAACAAAATAAACCGAAGGACGGATAGACGCAAAGTCATCAGCATTCATCTTTCTCCTGCCCTTATCCCAATTTATAAGGAGTCGGCACTACATATGTTTTTCTTCCATACTTCTCAATTAGTCGTCATCTCGGTAGTTACCCTTTCTACCCATATCATCATTCACACAGTCCATCCATCGTATCTTTGGTCTTCCCCTACTATTATAGCCATCGACATTCATACTCAAAACTTTCTTCACGACAGACGTACAGTCATATTCCACAAAAAATATTAGTGTGAAAGACGTTGTTGCTGTGTTGCTTGCTTCTAGTAACTCTATCTAATCGTAACCGAGAAAGGAAACGGTATTATACTGTAGGTACTGACTTCGAACTCTGCGGTTTTATAAATAATTAGAATATAATTATGCGAAAAAACCGTTTACAAGCATTCCATTTGATTGACGTCATGCTTAGAATGATTTAATATTAAACATGTTCATCAACATGAGTTTCACAGCAAATTAAAAATGTAGGTACAGCAAACGAAAGAGCTCTGCGTAGTTTAATATTACAGTACAAGCTGAGATAGTACCATGATAGGTACTGTTTACTTTAGAAGTCGTTAGCAAACAGGAAGTTTAAATTAAAAAATCAACCAACTCAGCCTATCGCTGTCTACTGCTGGACATAGGCCTCATCCGCATCCCGTCTGTCCCAGCCGCCTTCTAAAGGTCGTCTGTCCTAGCAGGGGCACGCGGCAGGTCTCGTCTGCTCCACCGGCCATCGGTCCTTAGACAAACATGGTTTACTCTGCAAGCTATATCGGTAACTGATTTTATTCTACAAAAAACTCCACTGAGTTACAAAATAAGATATAGAAAGTGCAGTGAATAGCAGTAAGGAATACACAATTTTATCAGTATTTCAAATTGTAATAATTATATCTATTAAGATCTTAAAATGAAGTAAGTATATGCAAACAAGTGGGAGTCAAAAGTACATTAGCACTTTATAGTAAATGGTGGCGTTAGTTTGAACAAGTTGTTTTATACTGGCTGAAAATCATAAGAATAGTAGTTTTGCCTTAGTGCATAAGACTAGGCTGACGCTCAGGTCGAGCGTCAGCTGCTGCAGTTGTGGGGGAATCCACAGTTAAAGCATGTCAAATTTGTAAAAACAACTTTAAAAAAGCAATTTCAAACCGCACCAAAACCTTATGGGACGATTTTTGAGACCATCTTACACACAAAAAATAGTCAGCTGCATTATTATATCTGTCGGATCTTTCATGAGTATGCACTTAAAATGAAACACAGGCGCCTTTGTTTAGCGTTGTGCGGAGTCTAGGATTGAGTATGGTGTTCGATACGGAGTTACGAACCATGGAGAGACAGTGATCGTTTAGACGTGGTCGCGACACATCGGACACATACTGGCCTAGGAACTGCTCAGTGTTTCCTTTTAAGTTCAGAGTATTAATTAGTACAGTAGAGTTAGTAATTGACTCTGTAACAATAAACTGTGTAGAAGTTAAAGGAGCTGTTTCTCTCGTTTACCCGTATCCCAATTCTGCGCCCACGACTGTATATCTGTCACTATGTCTGATCACAATCCATGTACCTGGATTCGACATCAGAAGTGGGATACGAGCGGACTGAGAAATCTCTTGACAGTGAAAACAGTGCGAATAGACAATAGCGTAAACTGTTCGAAAAACAGAGCTGCAACATGGTTGCGTTGATACCTATTCGCGCGTCAAATAACTGGCCCGAGCTAGTAGCTCATCTTACTTGGGTTCGATTCCCTTCAGACAGACGTGCACGTTGCACAATTGATGAGGGTCTTTGCCCGATACTCTGTCTGACCAAGATGTGAAACAGTGAGTGAGAACGAGTAAAGGTGTTATAAATCCGGTGAGTCGTTACCATTTTATAACCTACCCATGAATGAGTTTCTCTGGTGAAACATTTGTTTCATGGTTTTGAGAAGTGTTGTTTTGCATTTTGAAGTCATGCTACTTGACTTTGTTGTTTTGATGATGTTTTATTGCGATTGTACTGTAACTTGGTTTTATCCAATTGATCGATGTCGGTTGTGAGAGCCAAAAACTTCAGGTATTCACATAGAATGATTCACTTTTATGTTTTCGCGGTTCAATATGGTTGACTTATCCAAATTGTAAGACATTTTTGTGTTTTAAATACGGACCCGATAAATGTAATCGGAACAAACCTGGACCGAAATTAAGAATCTCTTTACTGTAAGAATCACTCGGTATTACAGTAGTAATGCGCGTATTTTGATACTAAATTCACGGTTGCAGAGACTTACTTAGTTTTAGCGAAGTGTGGATGTGCTATGCACTTCTGCCTGCCCCTTTGGGTTTTGCGATCGTGATGTTGTGTTCTAATTTAATTATCGAGCTTTTCCAAATTCTAAACCGAAAGGCTTCTCAATGTAAACGCGACGTCATTGCTAGATTGCAAGTTAACAATGAAATTAATGTGCTTCGGATGAAGAATAATGATTAGAAACCGAAAATCTGAGTGCTGACTTAAAGACAAGTACTACATACTGGCTGAAGAATTCCACACCATTGATAAAATACAGCTTCGCAACAAGCAAACAATACCGCCCCATGAGTTGCTTCAAGTGTGGAGTATTTGGCGAGCCGATGCACCTCCAGGATGATGTCCATGGTGACGAGTTGAGTTCCGATGTGCAATCCCTGCATCAGGCCGCGATGTTTGTGGATTAGCTTTACATCTTCTACATCGTGATGAGTCTTATCATTTTCGCAGACTCAGGTGCTAGGTGGTTATTAATTAAGGACAGTTTAGTTAAGTACTTTCACAGACTTAAGTACTTTTATTATGACGTTGTTTCCTTAACTGATGACGGAGAAAGACATGTAAAATCCATAGAACTAAGATTATTGTGATAGTATGACTAATGTGAGGTCATTTATGTAATTATGGGTTATAGTATCATGATTGGATCATAAAAATAACCAATGTTCTTTTTTTATTAAGATTGTGAATAGCTGAACCATTGAGAACTCGATGCCTAAACATAACAAAGTTTTACGAAGCTTGATTGTTTGTTATAGCGGCTTTTAGTCTTTGTAATGTAGAGGCGTTTGCGCATAGCTTTTATAACATCGAATAAGCAACACGAGTACCAAAATATAACATTCGGGACTGTGTAATGCGATCCCCAAATTCAGTCACCAGACAGCGATTGTTAGCGGTTTGTGCAGAGTCGTACTTGACAAGTTGACAACGTCATTGTTTACGTCAAAGACGCAGCGATACCAGCGATAGAGCAAGGCTTAAACCTAAACATTGCGCTAGATGTACATTACTAGTTATAAATCAAATAAATTGCCCTTGTTCTAAAAGTGTTTATAGAGTTCTTAGGCTATGACTGCTATGAGGTATGACAGCGGAAATAACGACCAAATAAGCGGAAGCCGTTAGATCAAGTAAGTGTATTGATCATACTGAAGCCTATGCTTATCTACGGTAGCAAATGTTAATTCTGAGAAATTCTGGTCAAAAAAAAAAATAATACTGTTAGGTGAGGTTAAGCCTGCTTTGTGTGTGATGTGCTCACCACTTGAAATGTTGATAGACAAAGTTGCAAGGCTTAGGTTCTTGATGACTATGACGTGGAAACTAAAGTCGTTTTAGGATTAATGATATCAAAAGAATTGATAAATAAAAGGTACTGAGACATATCTGTTAGTTTTCAGTTGGTGAAATTGTTTGATAAGAGCAAAGAGCGAGATTAAACGAAATTAGATCCAATTTTGAAAGATTCCTATAGGAATTCAGGTAATTGAGGTTCTAATGGTGACTGTGTACTAACCGTTCCTTCACGATAGAGTGAGAGGAATGCCAGAAAGTCAAGTACCCTTGACGTAACTGAATGTAATAATGTTGCGAACTGATTCGAATCAATCTAGTAATGGTGAGGTCACTGAGTCGTAGTCACAGGGATGACTAGACTGTTGTAGCCACAGGGATGGTTACGAGACCTGGTCACTGGGATGACTATGGTTGTGTTGTTGGTGGTCACTGGGATGACTGCTGTTGTAGCCACAGTGATGGTTACGAGACCTGGTCACTGGGATGACTATGGTTGTGTTGTTGGTGGCAAAGAGATTTAAGATAGGTACAATAGAGAGGCTATGCAAAGAAATGTCTTAGAAAAACTGTGATCCCATGTCTCAGTAACGCTATCTAGCGTATCATAGCAACATTAGAGCGGCATAATCACAACAACGAGTTCAGCGACTCAACGCTAGAGGGCGCTGTAACCAATTTACTCTATTTAGCACGCTAACGTCATTGAAATAGATGTCATATTCGTATGCACCTGTTATCTATTTTTTTACTCTAGTAGAGATGCGACAAATATCGATAATTTAATGTCGATATTTATACAATGTAATAATTAAAATCTTTTATCTTATGTAATGGACTGTCCGATGTCCGTTTATTATAAAAGTGTGAACGAAACCAGCCTCAGCGGTCACCACTCTCAAAGGGATACTATTCTAGCTGGGAAGACTGATGAATACAGACTCAAACTGTTCACTCATTTAATTTTAATTGGGTTTACAACAAAACAACTATGTTACTTAAACTTTTTATTACATTTCTTTGGAACCGATTCTAATCGAATATCGCAATCGATGGCCCAGGAGCGAATGCCGTCCGCGCACCCGCTCCTAGCCAACTCACCCCCAAAATCCCCGCGCCAAATCCTGCTCTCCAATTGGCCCACGACATCAGGCGATACTAGTGTCGATGTCGTAATCCAATAGTAGAGCGACCTATTTTCCCGCCATGCACCAATCAATATTAAATTAAGGGTTGACATTCCCAAACAATAGTAATTAATCGTTTACACAAAATTGCTTTGATAATATTTAAAACATTATATTTACAAAAATCCTAACAAAATTAACTAATTTTAACAATTATCTTTAAAAACATAAGTTTCTATTTATTAACAAAGAACAAAACCTAACAATCGTCCGTCCTGACATCGTGTGCGGCCCTGCACACGACTCCAGGTGGAAACCTAACAATCGGATTTTGACCAGTTGCTTGAACTTATTACAATAATATTTAATAACTACTACTACTGCTACTTATAACAACAATCAATAAACAAAATAGTGAAGACAAAATAGCATTATTGAACCTTTCAGACATTCGAGTTTTTGACCAGTTCCTTGAACTTGTTACAATAATAATTAATAACTACTGCTACTTATTAATTTCTTTTAATGAACTAACAACAATCAAACAAAGTAGTGAAGACAAAATAGCATTACATACAACTGTAGAAAATATAAGTTTTTTTTTTGTAAACAACACATAAAAGGTTTAAATAACGATATCCATCAGCAATTACACTGGTATTCAGCTGCATTCTGCTAGACCGGAATCCAACCCCAACCTCGTTGGGAAAAGGCTAGGCAGATGATGATCCATCAGCAATCGATTTGCCGGATCGACACAAGGTGAACCCAAATGATCGATTCATTGGGTCACGAAACATCTCAAGAGTAAGTTCACGACCGATCGATTCTGTCGTGAAACAAACTAGATCCCTGAACGATCGATTAATCAGGGTGCCCTAATATCCTGAACGATCGATTAATCAGGATGCCTAGCGGCGCCCGCACGAGCCGATCGATTTATACTCGTGATGGCAGCCGATAGGACTTGCTCGTGCACTTTTTGCATCGAGCCACTGCTTGTGCACTTTTTGCATCAAGCCACTAATCAGGATGCCTAGCGGCGCCCGCACGAGCAGATCGATTCATACTCGTGATGGCAGCCGATAGAACTTGCTGTTGCACTTTTTGCATCAAGCCACGAACCGATCGATTCTCGCGTACTTGATCTGTAACAACGAATAATATTCTGTACATAATATTGTCTTAATTTCAACATAACGCAATAAGTATGGTGCTCATATTCTAATCCAAATTATTGCCAATATTATTGTCGTCACTATCGCAGCTATCATCAACATCATCCTCGTCGATCTCTAGAGCCATGTGATCGACATGGCTTCATGCGGTCCGCAGCGACAGTTGTTGGGCGTCTGCTTCCTGTATCGACTAGTCCCGGTATCGGTGCTACAACATAGTGGTCCATACCTAGAACCTTGCTAACACGGTATGGTCCTACGAAAGAAGGCATAAGTTTGCTCTGTCCGTTGTTACTAAAACAAGTCTTTGTTATTTTTACGAGCTCACCTTCACTGTAGGTGCGCCCGTGTTTTCTTTTTCTGTCATACCTATCCTTCTGTTTTGCCTGCTCTCTATCTATTCTAGCCTTAACTTCGTCGCGTATACCCGATAAATCATCCTTATTGCGAGTGACTACTGTGACAACATTAAGCATGGGATTAATTTCACTGCTCATACAGGTTCCGAACATTACCTCTGAAGGCGTCCTTCCCGTGGTTTTTTTTTAACGGTATTATTGAGCCCCCATTGAATTTTACCCAAATGGCTGTCCCAGCTCTTTTCTTCATGTCTAGTGCTTAACGCCTTCAGGGAATCGATAATGGTGCAGTTGTAACGCTCGACCTGCCCGTTTGACCTGGGGCTAGCTACCGCGTTTAAAACGTGTTTTATACCTTTGTCTAAGCAAAATCGCTTGAATGTATGTGAGGTAAAACAGCTCGATCACCACGATCGCTTATGAGACGGTCAGGGTTTCTAAATGTACTAAAGATATCTTCTAAAGCCCTAATTACATTTTGCGTGTTGGTGTTTCTAACGGGTCTTATGATACAGTATTTGGTGAAACCGTCCACAACCACTAACAGGTGAGTAAAACCCCTATTTGACTTCACAAAGGGCCCAATGTGGTCCACATGAAGCGTGTGGAATGGAATCTCTACCTTTGTGATGGGGTGCAGTAACGCTTCGCGAGTGCTTGTATTGTTTTTTTTTTTTTGCATAAGCACACTCAATGCTAGCGGTCAAGAAGTATGTGGGACTTCTTGACGAACCTGGACATTTTGGGGAACCAATAATTATTTTTAATCCTCTCCAAAGTCTCCTCAATGCCGAAATGTCCAATGTCGTCGTGATTGAGCTCACATATTTGCCACCTTGCCCCTTTTGGTACTACCCATCTGACCTTTTCCTCATCACCATATAAATAGCGAAATAACCTATTGTCTCTAATGACATAATTCTGTTTAATGTATCGTAGGCCTTTTTCATCTAGATTACTATTCAAAATATCTACTATCCTACGCAGCTCAGAGTCGCCTAATTGAAGTGTGTTAAGCCAATCTTCGCTACTAATGGTCATTATCGTCGGAAACTGATCCTCAAGAGATTCCGACGGTCCGACAGGATTTCGTGACAATGCGTCAACATGACTCATTTTAACTCCGGCCCTATATTCAACAGTACAGTTGAATTCCTGTAGTGTCAGCCACCATCGTGCTATCCTTGGGATTAAGTCCCGCTTTGAGAATGTAGAACGCAATGCGCTGCAATCGGTGATAACCTTGAATTCTTTCCCTAATAGATAAACTCTAAACTTACGAAGGGAGCAAAACTACTGCTAGGGTTTCCAACTCATAAGAGTGGAAGTTCTTCTCCTCGGGAGAAGTCTGCCGACTATAATACGCTACAGGGTGGAAATTCTCACAGTCTCGCTTTCGCTGAAGAAGAATCCCACCGATTCCTAGCCTACTTGCATCTGTGTGTAATTCTAATTCAGCAGCGGGGTCATATATATCTAAAACCGGTCTATTAGCCAAACACGCTTTAAGCTTCTCGAACGCCCGCTCCTGATCGTCACTCCACTCCCAGGCTGTGTCCTTTATAAGTAGCTTGCTAAGAGGCGACGATATCTGTGCAAAGTTTTCTATAAACTTGCGAAAGTAGCTGGCCAGGCCAAAAAATTGCCGGACGTTGTGCACATTTTCGGGTCGAGGAAAGTTGACCACGCTACATGCGCTTTTCACCGGGTCTGATACCGCTGGCGCTAATCTCGTAGCCTAAATAGTCGACCTTATCACGTAAGAACTCACATTTTGACAAGTTTAAAGTAAGATTCGCCTTTTCTAACATCTGCAGGACTTCCTCAAGTCGCTCTAAGCACTGTGTAGCGTCCTTTCCAAATATAAGAACGTCATCGATATACACTGTTTTCTTACTAAATCGAGCTGAACCTAGTATTGTGTTGATCATGCGTTGAAATACGGCAGGTGCATTGGCTAGGCCAAAAGGCATACGATTGTACTCGTACTGGCTGTCCGGTGTAACAAAGGAGGTCAAATGCTTGCTTCGTTCTGAGATCGATACCTGATAATAGCCAGACGCAAGATCGAGAATTATGAAACACGATTGCCCGGAGAGACGTGCTATTTCGTCCTCGATGATAGGCATTGGATACCTTTCTTTGACAGTCACTGAATTCAGCATACGAAAATCTACACACAATCTTGCGGAACCATCCTTTTTACGTACGAGTAGAATAGGGCTAGCATACTCGGAAACAGATTCTCGTATCACGCCAGCATCTAACATATCTGCAACTATAGAACGCACCTTTTCCCTCTCGTGATGCGAGAACCTGTACGGGCGATAAACAACTGGACGCTGACTGTTAAGTTCTATGCTCATCTCTGACGCTGGTACATCCTAAGTCCTTCAAGCACGAGGCGAAACAGTGCTGATATTTCTCAAGTATTTTTATGAGAGTGTAGTGTGCAGCACGCCTAACCCTATATAACTGTAACTGCACATATACTAATGTTCATTATTATATCGGTATTAGAACCAAACAGTTCTCTTTATTTAATAATCACGGTCACCCTATTACAAGAGTTCGTCTTACATTTTCAGATACATCTTCACCTATACGCACCTGACTTTCATCGAATCGCTGCCCAACTTTTGACTCAATTGACGGTTCATTTACGACTCGATTCACAACGTCGACTCTCTCAGCACGACAAAAGATTAGTTTAGACGAAATTCTGCAAAAACCAAAACAGGGTAAAACCAATACGTTAATGCGTCCATTGATCGAACGATGAAGTCCTCCAACTATGAAATACTGATCGTTAGGCTTTCCTGCTACGCTATTTTTCATCGAACGCAAGTTGAGTCTCCACTCTAACTGATGCAGGGCCATAGATGTCAATTGTACTAGATGTCGAAAACCTCAACAAGGTATCACTGTCATCAGCAAGTTCAGAACAAGGCAATTCATTCCCAATATTATAGAATTGCAATTTGTTTCTATCTTTATATACCGATATGTGAGATTGCTCCGTAAACGTTTGTCCTATAAGCACAGGGACCTCTAATAAATGTTCGGTCACGACTTTGCAAGTAACTCTAGCCTCTACCTCATCGACACTCATGTCAACCACGCTATTACCAAATCCTTTCATTAGTGTGGGGACATTATCGTGAGATACACCTAATCTCCTGGCAGCGGATTCCCTAATCAGGGTAACGTCGCTCCCGAAATCTATAAAAGCTGTAAGTACATAACTACTGACTTTTATTTTTAGAGCCAGGGTTTTTATCTATGGGTGCGTCTTCATTGTTTATAAAATCAATTCTCATAGTTTTCTGCGCTGCACCACTAGTGCTTGTTACTTTGTCATCTGACTTATTATAACACTTTTCCGCAGTGTGGCCGACCTTATTACAACGCGTGCACTTCACCAACGGCTTAGTGCAGTGTAAGAAACCATGTCCCTTTTCCTTAGAATTATAACAGGTGACGTGACTCGGTATGGCACTAGGTCTAGCGCTCGCTGTATTGGAAACGTGAGAATTATCAAAGTCCCTATTACTGAGTAAATACTGTAACAGTTGATCGGGATGGGTACAACGCAGTGCTAAAGCTCCTGATTTAAGTGTCTTATCTGTAATGCCATGTATAATGCATTCTACTGCGCGGGTACCTACTATATCACATTGATTCACTAGGCTTAGTTTTTCATAGTATGGATTATGATGACCTCTATGGATTCGTTATATTTGCTTTTTCTTTTAATCATATCTTCCAAGGTCTGGCCGTAGTTCTGTTCGCAAGGAAAAGCGTTCAATAGCTTCGCTTGCCAAGTAAATAGAATACTATTTAAACTTTCGCACCACGTCTTGGCCAGACCTTGCAACTTTTGCATAGCGAAATGAGTGGTGGATCTTTCATCCCAACCGTATACCGAAGCGCACTCATTCACCTTTCTTAACCACACGTCCATTCGCTGGTTTTTGGACGAGGGATCAAAGTTTGGCAATATATTTTTATAATCGATTCGCTGTAGTGGTGCGCTTTGGTTTACATGTGGTAATGCGAGACCATCTCTCAAGTTACTAATGATGTCAAAAAAATCTCTTTTTGAAAAAGAATGGCTACGTGACCTTCCAATCCGTCCTGCACGGTCGTGCTGCCGTAGTCCACGCTCCGCGCATTGCTCTGCGCGTGGCTCGGCGTCCTGGCGCCGCGCTGACGTGGAGATGCTGCGGAGACGGCTGTCCGCTCGCGGCTCGTCGCTGCGACGCGACGCGTGGTTCAGGTTTTCGGCGACGCGCAAACGGTCGCGCTCCCGCCGTACTTCATTCTCAAGCCTTCGAAGCTGGTCACGGCCCAACTCGATGTCCGGCTCGGGACTTCGACTTCGCAGCCGACTTCGGCTCCGCGTGGCAGAGTGGGGCTCCCTGTGACCCGGAGTCACGAGCCACCGTTGACCCAGTTGATTGCGTTTTGGGTGCTTTTCACTTCTGAAGTGTGAACGAAACCAGCCTCAGCGGTCACCATTCTCAAAGGGATACTATTCTAGCTGGGAAGACTGATGAATACAGACTCAAACTGTTCACTCATTTAATTTTAATTGGGTTTACAACAAAACAACTATGTTACTTAAACTTATTATTACATTTCTTTGGAACCGATTCTAATCGAATATCGCAATCGATGGCCCAGGAGCGAATGCCGTCCGCGCACCCGCTCCTAGCCAACTCACCCCCAAAATCCCCGCGCCAAATCCTGCTCTCCAATTGGCCCACGACATCAGGCGATACTAGTGTCGATGTCGTAATCCAATAGTAGAGCGACCTATTTTCCCGCCATGCACCAATCAATATTAAATTAAGGGTTGACATTCCCAAACAATAGTAATTAATCGTTTACACAAAATTGCTTTGATAATATTTAAAACATTATATTTACAAAAATCCTAACAAAATTAACTAATTTTAACAATTATCTTTAAAAACATAAGTTTCTATTTATTAACAAAGAACAAAACCTAACAAAAGGTAAAATGGTTAAAAATGAAACGATATGTAGTAATTTAACAATATTTATTGTCCTTGAAATAACATATTTGTTTAATAATTGTCGTCTTGACAATTATTAAACAAAGTTACATTGTACATTGTTTTGTATTTAATGAATGAATATCCTAAGAGAAAGAAGATATCAAAGTTTTATAATAACTCCGCAAGGCGGCTGGTCATGAGGGTATAAGTAAATACTCTTTAAGTAGTGGAATATAATTATTTTAGGTTTCTATCCTCAAATTAACGCGGGTGAAACCGCGGCGCACACACAGCTAGTAATAAATATTATCGATAACAAAATCGATAAACAATATCACATCTCTGCGCGGCAGTAGTAAAGCTACTCAAACATAGAGGGCGCTTATTACAAAATTAGCAAATTTTCTAGATCTATTTTATGAAAATTATTTAATTCTAGTTACTGAGTAAATATAAATAATTCATACGAAAATAAACCGAAGTTAGGTCCAGTCGTTTTACCATAACAATATTTGCCAAATCGTAATGCGTAACTTAGAAAAATATTTCCTTAGAAAATATTTTTCTTTTGGTGGAGACTCGTGGGCACGAATGCGACTTGACGCGCAGGCGTACCATACTAGACTGAGAGACTTGTTACTCCTAGGTGACAAGTATCGGAACACTGTTTTGTTCGCAATGTCCCGTCTATTGTGAATACTAATTTAATGTCTTTGGTTGGTGGTCACTGGGATGACTGCTGTTGTAGCCACAGGGATGGTTCCGAGACCTGGTCACTGGGATGACTATGGTTGTGTTGTTGGTGGTCACTGGGATGACTGCTGTTGTAGCCACAGGGATGGTTACGAGACCTGGTCACTGGGATGACTATGGTTGTGAGATGGTCACAGGAATGACTGTCGTGATGGTCACAGTGATGACTATCAGAAGCCACAGGGATGGCTGTAAGACTAACCAAGATTAATGGATTGAGTTGATTATGAGACGTTGCTACTGAGATAGCATGTCATGGTTTAAGTTTTCTTTATTCTGGTTAAAGGGTACTGGCACTTTTCTTGGCTGGCTATTTTAAGTCTAGATTGAATCTGGACAGACTTATTTGTAATGTAAACGAATGAAGTGATGTGATAAAAGTCGTTATGATAGTACAAAGGCAAGCGTGTATAGGTTCTCTGTCGGTAAATTCGTGCTTGAGAACGACGAGCGTAATCAAACTAAGCTTGATTTGAAGTATAGAGGGTCATTTTAAATACTTGAAGTATTAGACGGCGATCTGAATGTTTTAAAATCTTTAGACTTACAAATACGCTCCATGACCGTGTTTTGGAGATGCCCGAGGGCCAAGTACCAATTGAGATTGTAGACGAAATAGATGATGAGTTGCCATCATTAGTTTGTGTACTCAGGTTGTCGGATTCATTGGGTCGGAGACCGTTCCAAAATATCGTGGGTACGTGGTACGCGGTAGCTCTGGGTAGTATGGTCGGGTCTAGCCTTGAAGCCAAGACCGTACAGTCAAGGACGACTCGGCATTCCTCCGGGAAGTGCATATGTGACAAATGTGTGGGAGCTATGTTATACCCGTGCCCGTGATCGTTGACCGTGAATGAGATACCTGAGTGTTTTCTTTAATTAACGTAGTGTGTCTGTGAATCGTTGTACTTGGTCTCGATAATCTCGAAACTAGATAGTTCAAATCCTCGGATTACCCTAATTTTGGGTTTCTAATTTGAATGCTTATTGCAAATTAATCGTGAAATATAACAAATTTTAAAGAGTCGATTCCCTTTTAATTATCTCATTAGTCTTCATATGGGAGGTCGCGAAAAATGCTAGAAAATGAGAGTATAACTGACGAAATTGAGGTTGAGCAAAGTAGTAGTAGTACCTAACAATGAAGAGAGTATTTGAGTTTGCATGATGATAGGACCGTACCAGTAGCCATTTCGTAGCCGTAGTCCGTTATAAGTCGGAATCTGCTTTTAGTAGTCCGTGGATACGCGGTGCGTGGGTGGGTCTGGCGGAGGTCGGGTTTCAGTGAAAACCATAGAGTCCAGGAGAGACTCAGCGCTCCCGCGGAGGTTCACATAAAGGAAAGATGAGTAACTGGAGGTTACTCGGCTATGCGTAGCCAGAAATCACATGCAGAACTTAAGTGTGTTGATTAATTTGCTTTGATTGTGTCTTGTGAGATAGCGCGATAAATGTGTAGTCAGTTGTACTTTGAATTTCCTGATTATTGATAAAATGTTAATTTTCTTCTAATTTCTCATACATTAAGTTCTGTCAAATTTCGACTTTATTAAATTCTAATAAATCAGATGTCCAAAACAAACAAAGTGATTTTTACGGATTAGGTCAGGAGTGACCGAGCTATGTGATACTTTGCGGGTAGGTATGTTTGTCTACAGATTAACACACGAGGACGTGTGTCATGCAGGATGGCCGTGTCGGATCTTTCATGAGTATGCACTTAAAATGAAACACAGGCGCCTTTGTTTAGCGTTGTGCGGAGTCTAGGATTGAGTATGGTGTTCGATACGGAGTTACGAACCATGGAGAGACAGTGATCGTTTAGACGTGGTCGCGACACATCGGACACATACTGGCCTAGAAACCGCTCAGGGTTTCCTTTTAAGTTCAGAGTATTAATCAGTACAGTAGAGTTAGTAATTGACTCTGTAACAATAAACTGTGTAGAAGTTAAAGGAGCTGTTTCTCTCGTTTACCCGTATCCCAATTCTGCGCCCACGACTGTATATCTGTCACTATGTCTGATCACAATCCATGTACCTGGATTCGACATATCATTTATGTTAGTGAACGTTATTTTTCGACCAGAGTTAAATTCGATACTATGAATAGTAGGGAAACGTGGTCAAAGGAAATATGACCTCTTTTTTGCAGGAAAATAAAACTGCATATTTTGTTTATTGAGAAAGTTTCTGTCTGAGCCAGGAATCGAACCCGACCCGTTTTGTGATTGAGATGGGCCTTCAAGCAAGGCGAAATCCAAAACTCTGACTAGTAGAGCAAAGGGGTCATAAGAACCATGACCTCGACTTCGGATTCGGAGGAGAATAAAACTGATTTTTAAAAAAGGCGTTTCACTGAACCTGGAATCGTACCCGATTTTTTTACATAAATAGCACCCTCTTTTATGGCACTAATCGATTGCATGACAGGGTATAGCGCCTTGTTTCCGCCTGAAAGAAGACTAATTAATACCTTCTTTAGGCGACCAAAGAAGCGCTCATTCAACGCGTGCTTCATGTCAGCAACGTTGATGCCTAGGCTAAGAGCTCATACGCACTACGCGGGCAACCGCAATGCGGCTCAGGATGCGGCTGTGAATGCGGCCAACCGGGTTGCGGACAGCCGCAATCGCAACCGCAACATGAAGAACCAATGCGATTTGCAGTCATATCGATCCACTTCAAAGATGGACTTGGAAGAAAGAAAGAAACCATCCGACCGACCGGAGCGGTTTGCGGGTAGCCGCATCCCAGTGCGCATAGAAATAAGTGTTACGTATATATTTTTGCTTGCGGTCAGCCGTATGGCTGAGCCCTAAAAAAGTCACGCCGCGGTGGAGGAACAGCTGTTATATTTCCAAACCCACGAGACCGGATTTCTGTGCGGTTACGCAGCCGTCACAGATACGATTATAGCTCGCAAACTTGGCGGGTGAGCTGTTGCGTTATACTTACTTCACAGAAAAAAAAGGCCTAAATGGTTCTGGGTGCATGCACTGATTCATGAAAGAGATCGTTATGGATTATTTGTTATTATCAGGAACACTATCGCTCGGTATAAAAATGCCAAATGTGCCATCGAAAAATCATGGTAATTTACACAACTGACATACCGTACTTCCATGCAGCTAGCCGTTTTTTTTTTATTTAGGGGATCCCAAAAATCGTCCCGTAGCGTTTTGGAGCGGTACGAAATTACTTTTTTTTAAATTAAATTTTTACATGCTGTAACTTTGGATTCCCTTTTGAGTGCGGCGACTGACTCTCATTCTGATGATTATTGAATATTATACAATTCCTAACAATTAAATTTATTCAGTATAATTTATTCGGAATAAAATTGACCACAAAAATCGAGCAGTACCTACCTCCTCCACTATTAGCATATAGCATAGTAATTTTTCGGTCTCGTGTGATTCGATCAAAGAGATTTAAGATAGGTACAATAGAGGGGCCATGCAAAGAAATGTCTTAGAAAAACTGTGATCCCATGTCTCAGTGCCGCCATCTGGTAAGATATAGCATAATTAGAGCGGCAATTTATTCAATTAGGTTCAGCTATCGCCCGGTAGATAGCCAGTTTTGCCAGATACGATTTTCAATTCATCGATTAAAAATCGGATCGGTGGTGCCTGAAAAATCTAATATAAATCAAATCAGTTAGATAAATATCGAAAACTAAACAAATTAGGCAAAAATTGAACGAAACGGAAAACGGAACGCGCGCCCCTCGCGCGTGCCCAGTCCGCTGCCCAAACGCATACTGCGTAGACGCATATTTATCATCCTACCGCGCAAGTCGCCACGTGCCTCCCTCGTGCCGCCATTGTAACGCGAAAGAATAATTATTAAGGGTCTTCGTTCCCAATGTTTTTTTAAAAATTAAAGTGTAAACTAATTTTGTGCCTATATCACAAATAAATACTCTATCTCTAAAAGGTAGTTTCCCTAAGATAACCTCCCTCACACATTTAAATAAATATTATCGATAACAAAATCGATATACAACATCACATCTCTGAAAGGCAGTCCGACTTTTAACTAGTTTTTAATTCTTCTAATAATTATTACCCTCTTTTATAAAATCAATTAAACATGGATCGATTTTAAACTGAATGTTACTTGAATGAATCGATTATTTTGTCACACCACTATATTAATTTTGTTAAAAAGTGGTAACATGAAGCTGTCATTTTACCCAACTATAGTAAAGCTACTCAGCAATAGATGGCGTTTAATACAAAATAAACAAATTTTCTAGATCTTTTTATGAAAATTATTTAATTCTAATTACTGGGTAAATATAGATAATACATACGAAAATAAACTGAATTTAGGTCCAGTTGTTTTACCATAACGAGACTTGCAGTAACGTAATGCGCAACTCGGCATATTTCCATACAAAATATTTTTCTTTTGTTGGACACGAATGCGTCAATGCGACTTGACGCGCAGGCGTACAATACTAGACTGAGAGACTTGTTACGCCTAGGTCACAAGTACCGGGACACTGTTTTGTTCGCAATGTCCCGTCTATTGTAAATACTTTAAAAGTCTTTGGATTCGATTAACAAAGCTAGTTGGCGCTTATCGAAAATATTTAGTTAAGTAGTTTATAGTTTCAGCTATCAGAATGTATTTTTAGTATTATTATGAATGTTTTTTTTTTTTTTTATATAGGTAGGTACCTACACATTGACATTATTTCATTTTTTTTATAAACAATGACATTTGCCATTAATTGACATTAATTTTATATTTTTTATTATTCCCTCGGTTCTGCAAGTTTTTTTTTTTTTTTTTTTGTCTAATCGTTGAGCTCCTTAAGTTTTGAGTTGAGCTGCACGATTTCTGACAAATGCGTGCACTGACTGGACAGGTCTTCTCAATCTGTGTGGTTCTTTTCTCAAAAGACCATCTCAGACATCGATCTACATGGTCTTCATATAACCTGACCAAGATTATGTCTGGACTTTAAAAGAGACTGTGACCTCTGAGTTTGTTTCGGCCTTTGGCAAACGCCGACCTCATCTAGTTGACGTGTAAAAGTGTTTGTACAAAACTACTTACAAAAATAAAATCATTTATCATATTTATCAGTATTTCATATATTACTTAAATGGAACGAACTCATAAAGGATTTTTAAAATGTGCCCATTAGTTTTCAAGCTAATCTCGTAGATACATTACAGTAACGGTTGAATTGAAAATCGTTCGACCGTTTTCATGTGATGAGTTATACTTAGTAATTTTATCGCACGAGGCGACGCGTGCTTCACTTGTGGTTACCAAGTGTGAAAATGCTGTGTATGTGTGCGTGTATGTAGACGAGTAGAGTCTTCGATGTATCAGTTTTCAGCAAGATTTAAAATTGACTAAGTATATCCAGAGCGAGTAGGATTAACAGTGCTGTAACATCTTCTATAGCGTAATCATCATCCGACCTTGCGATTGTTTTGTAACAAAGCTGGATGGCATTGTTATTAAATATTCCCAAGCTTCAGCTGACAGACAGGGTTTTTATTGTGAATAGTTCATATCACGGTTATATTATGGATTGGACTGTTATGGTTTTTTTTTATTTCTTCATGATATCGCACTACTTCACTTACTCATGGATAGGTTTGGTCGCCTTTCCTCCTATAAAGGACACCTCCTTCAGCTTCCTCCTAATTATTCACTTTCCTGGTGTTAAAACAATTAAATTATGTTTAAACATATGGATACTAAACACACTAACACTCTTTTTTCTGTCATAGGATGCGGTACTACATACACTTCGATTATACTGTGTGTAGGAGAAATAATTATCCGGTATTGAGCGACTTTTTGCTGCTTCGTTGGTCTAGTGGTCGCAACGCGCGACTGCTAAACGTGAAGTCCTATTCCTAGGTCGAGAAAGTGTTTTTCCGTCAGGATTTTCTCAGTACAAGACCGGAGTCTGGATAACAAACATAGGTAATACTAATAGCCTCCCTGACCGTTTTTCGGTCACGGTGGCCAATCTCAATGGAGATTAGCCAGGTACGCAGGAGATATTAGTATGAGTGCACAAGTGTGTGCGCACAGGTGCACTCTCTGTTCCTTTACTCTCATAGTCCGATGGGACGGCAATCCGACACGACCTGGGAGAGTTCAGGCGCAGGACCAACGGCTTTACATGCTTTCCGAGGCACGGGGGTATTAAACCGCCAACTTCCAAACTCCGGACTGTTACTAAGAAATTCCTAATGGAAAACCCAATAACACTTCTCCGACCCGGGAATCGAACCCAGGACCCCAGTCGCGCTTGCAACCACGAGACCAACGGGGCAGTCAATATAATTACTGGCGAAATGTTAGTGTATTATAGGTACACCAAACCTTACAAACTGTGATCTGTAGATGTCGCGCTTGACAATACCAGGCAGGTAGAATTTTCATTTAACCGTTTAGACCAGGCGGAAGTTCACAATTTGGTAAATTACCGTGTGACGCCTCTTATTGGCTTGATAATACACACTGCGTATTTAGTTTTAAATGATTACTAAACATTTAGATTGCCGACAAGCTCCTTGTCCTTGTCCTACCTACAGTAAAGTTCAAACCGTTGTAAATACTTCCATGACCTACATCCTATTTAAATGTTTATTTTATAAATGAGAATAAAAGTCCCAGGGCTGGGCAAAACTTCCCTCAAATCCTTCCTCCTTCCTAAACAGTATACAGGGTGGTAATTTGTGATGGGGCATGAAGGGCTTTAGCCGATGCAGCTATAGGAAAACGTTCTTTGGAGACCATTTGAAGTTATTGCTAACAGCATGTTCATAGATTTCGATAAATGGTACAGTCAGCTAGGAAAACAATAGGTACTTTCGTTTTATTTTTATAAGGCCAACAGATGTAGTTTCGTAAAAGGATTAAGACGGGGATCAACTGAGGTTAGATTACTAGGAGAGTCACTGGGACATGATATCTTCACTGGAGCATTTGGACAAAATATGGCGCCGCTGCGGCCGTTCTCAGTACGACTGCATTTTGGGTAGGCAATGCATGTGCCAAGTCAAGGCTCGTCTTCTGGCGTTATGTTATGTTACCAACCTATCTAATAATAAAGCTGAAGAGTATGTTTTTTTTCTTTTTTGTTTGTTTGAACGCTCTAATCTTCCAGAGATTAGAGCGTTCTAACAAACAAACAAAAAAACTGCCAGTGGGATTTGAAAAAATATTTTTGCATTTGTTAGCCTAATTCATGAAGAAGACTTATCTAGGCTACTTCGGTAATATCTCACTAGGACCATCTGGAGCCGAGCATAACAAAAAAAGTCACAAAGAACGCCATGTGAGTAATAGTGCGGGTAGGCGTGTAAAATACTCCATGTAAAATACTGGTATTCAGCTGCATCCGGTTAGACTGGAAGCCGACCCCAACATAGTTGGGAAAAGGCTAGGCAGATGATGATGAGTGCGGGTAGGCGATGCGATGCGACGGGGTGGGTCGGGGGAACAAGAAATTTCACGCGGACGATGCGTCGGGCAGAAGCTAGTCTTTGATAATAATTGATGAGAAGACAACAACTTTCTTCTGTACAAAACAGTAGGTACAGAAGTAAATAGTTGAAAATTGTTGTTGTTGTTATTTGTTGTTGTTAGGGTTCCGTACCCAAAGGGTAAAAACAGGACCCCATTACTACGACTTCGCTGTCCGTCCGTCTGTCTGTCACCAGGCTGTATCTCAAGAAGCGCGATAGCTAGACGGTTGATATTTTCACAAATTATGTATTTCTGTTGCCGCTATAACAACAAATCTTGTACTTAAAAAAAAAAAAAAAAAATTAAGGGTGACTCCCATACAACAAACGCGATTGTTTTTTGCCCTTTTTTGCTCGACATCAATAATGGCAACAGGTAGGCGCTTGAAATATTCACAAAATACTCAGTTGTATTTTTACTTTAATAATAAAATTAAAATAAAATAAATATTTAAGCTCCCATACAACAAACGTATTTAATTTCGGCGTTTTTGCCTTGTGGTACGTAACCCTTCGTGTGCGAATCCGACTCGCACTTTGCCAGTTTTTTTTATGGACTAGAATGAAAGTGAGTCCGTAATGAACCAGCTAAGTTCAGACTCATGCACTAGGATCCGGTATTCGTTACCACCAATATTTCAATTTTTTTTTTTAATTATTTGCCATGATAGACGACGGTGATAGTTAGGGTACAGAAGGTAGGACCCACAGATACAGATATACTTGCGTTATCTAGGTATATCTATATCTGTGGTAGGACCCTACTACTTGATATTTTGCAATGATGTTATGTTACCGAATGGTGCCATTTTTTTCTACTAGATTAGTAGTCAATGGTTAGTTAACTTAATATCAGCCGCTGCACCCGTGGTGGAGCTATAAATACAACCATTTAAAAATGCGCAGAAATAACGAAGCATAGATTGACTGGTAGAAAATGCCTATGGCGCCTCTGTACATTTCTGTGCTTGAAATACGAAATCCTTAATATTATAAAAGCGAAAGTAAGTTTGTTTGTTACCTTTTCACGCATAATCCAATGACCCAATCATCAAGAAATTTCGCATATACGTTGTCAAGGGCAAAGGACATACGGTACCTTTCATACAGAAAAAATACTGTTCCCGAGGAAAAGAACAATAACTTTCGACGATCACAATTGCTTTAGGACGCTAGATGGCGCTACGTGATTTTCGAATCATGATGAAATATGACCCGACTTTCTGAGCAGTATTCTAACAAAACTTTTTTACAAAAGTCAGTTGTTTTTTAGGGTTCCGTAGTTCCTACAAGGAACCCTAATAATTTCGACATGTCCGTCCGTCTGTCTGTCTGTCCTAGGTTTGGCTAAGAGACCGTTAGTACTAGAAAGCTGTAATTTTGTAGGAGTGCGTATATCAATTACGCCGACAAAGTGGCAAAATAAAATTTTGGAAAATATTTTTTTTAGGGTAGCTCCCCTACATGTGAAGTAGGGATGATTTTTTTTTGTCGTCTACCCCATCGTGTGGTGTATCCTTGAATAGGTCTTCTAAAATGACTTGGAGATTGCTAAAATAATTTTTCGATTTAATGCTCCATTTACGAAATATTAAACTTTAAAGTGCAATTTTTGTAATTATTTTTTTTTATTTTTATTTTTTTTTATATTCAAAATAAAGAACAACAGAATCGTACTACATTGTGATATCGGGCTACTACGGAACCCTACACTGTGCGTGGCCTGACACGCACTTGGCCGGTTTTTTTTTGTTAGTAAAAGAGTTATTATTTTTCACTTTTTAGTGGGCCAGTTTGAAATTTCTCACCTTTTTAGAAAATATAACTTTTCGCGATGGCGACGGCGACGTTAATTGTTGAGGAGTTCTCCTAGTGAGAACCAAGAGAACTGGAGCTGATTGAGAAATCACCATCAGCTCCACTTCACCATACGCATTGTGATCATTAAATGTGTAGGCTGGCAATTGGTACTAGGCAAAACCCAGACCAAGCACGTCCCTGTTACGTTTTAATAACAACCGTTTTCAGAATGTGCATCTGGATTGAGGGCCCATTTTTTGAAACCTCGCGAAACGAAATAAGACTTATAGGGAAATTAGTTAAAAATAGTAAAAACTTAAAACAAAGGGCCATAAATTTCTTAAACATGAATTAAAACTGTTATGATTAAATAACTAAGGCCCTCAATCCAGACGCGTGCATAAAGTGGCATAGCCTAAATCTCAGTAAGTACTATCTCTGGGTTAATCATTTTTATTTAAGAATTTAGTTAATAGTTTCATAAATATTTTAAGAAATTCCCAAATCGGTAGAATATGACATTACAGATTTATGGCGGTATATCTAGGGCCCTCACTTCATTATTGTATCTACTGAGGAATCTGCAAAACATGAATTTATCTGAAGAAATACATAAATACGACTTTAACATAATTTACTTAAATACCCATGTGAATTAGTTAAAAAGATATAATGACACAATGTTAAGAAGTAAGTAAATGAAAGTCGCATTTGACTAAAACGTCTGACCCGAGAGCCCCATATTTTCGGCTTTATGGACTAAGTTCAACCTCATAGATTAACGCAAATTAGAATAAGATATTTCTTAATTAAATTGTAACATATAGTCCGTTCTTCTAAATGTCATACTTTAAGAGAAAATTGATTTTCAACTTTTTGTAGGAGAAAATTTTGTAGGGTGACCATAATGATCATAGTAAGTACCTGTACCTACATTTTGTAAAGCGCAACAGTTTTAATTCACGTTTAAGACATTCATGGCCCTTTGCTTTAAGTTTTTACTATTTTTAACTAATATTCCTATAAGTATTATTTTGTTTCGCGAGGGTTCAAAAAATTTGCCCTCAATCCAGATGCACATCTTTTCAGAAGCCAGAAACTAAATCGTAAACATTTTAAGTTAAATACTGCCCCGTTTTGGTCTAGCAGTACAATTACCGGCACGTAACTTGGCAAGAGATTTTCGTAGTGGGGGAAGTTCGCGCATATAAAAATGTATGAAATTGTGCGTGCGCAAACTTCCCCCACTACAAAAACTCTTGCCAAGTTACGTGCCGGCAACTATAACAAGCGCTAAGTACTTTTATGCAATGGTCCTGGATTCGATTAAGGTCGGGAAAAGTGTTATTGGGTTTTTCCATTAGGAATTTCTAAGTAACAGCCTACAGGCTGAATTTGCAGTAGGTTCGCCCTCTATTATATAGGACTTAAATATGCGTACTACTTATAGATACACCGCTGCCTAACCCTTCAGATGAATACAGGCGTTGTATTATAAAGAAAGAAAGAAAAATATTTTTACTCGCAAGTCTTTACCCGTTCTAAACAACTAAACAAGCAACTACTTCATCTTAGTCACTTTAAAAAATTAATGCTAAGGATTTTGTATTTGGTACAAAATTATCTAACACCGAAGTTCAACGACTATTACTGCTTAACTAATAAAGTTATCTTAACCGCTATAGTTTTCCTTTAAAGTTCATGAAATGCACTATCATCGAGAATTTTTCAACCCAGCAGTTTAGGTTTAAGAGGGGGCGGGACGCCCTACTGGAACAAAAATTTGCACTTTAAAGTTTAATATTTCGTAAATGGAGCATTAAATCGAATAATAATTTTAGCAACCCCCAAGTTATTTTAGAAGACCTATTCAACGATACCCCACACAATGGGGTAGACGACGAAAAAAAAATTCTTCCCTCTTCACGTTTATGGGAGCTACACTAAAAAAAATATTTTCAAACTTTTTATTTTACCACTTTGTCGGCGTAATTAATATACGCACTCCTACAAAATTACTGCTTTATAGTACTAACGGTCTCTTAGCAAAACCTCGGACAGACAGACGGACGGACTTGACGAAACTATAAAGGGTTCCTTGTAGGAACTACGGAACCCTAAAAACGGTTGTTTTGACATTACAAACAGACACTTCAATTTTATTTATTTGTATAGATTTAACGGTATCGGCCACGGCATTGAACGGTCTTTGAATTAAACCTGGAACCAAACGTAATTGAAGTCTCAAGAAGAAATCAGCTTTTTGTTGTATTATTTATAATGCAGATGCAGCTTAACTTTGAACACAGCTAGGGTATTCGTATACATATAAATGAAGAGGAATAAATAAAATGAGAATTGTTTAAACGAAAATATCATTTATTTCTACAATAACGGGCGGCGGCGCGAGCGCACGCCCTCGCCGCCGGCGCGTACGTGCGTCTCACAATATTTATTAATCACCATGAAAATAAATACATTGAAGATGCTCGGGCGACATCTCACACCGCCTCACATATCATCTATGTTGCCATCTAAAAATAGATCATTGTGTTTTAAACTTAATGACACCGCTAAACAATAATGACAATAAAAATAAGTTTAAAGATTTAGCGACAACAATAACTATTATTTAATATTGTATAAAAGACGCAAATGTGAGGTAATGACACGGTACATAATTATGTGGCTGTGGTAGCTACTGCCGGTTGCTCCACTCTAACTGAACTTCAAGGAAGTTGCGTATTGGTGACGTTTTCAGTAGTCATCGATTTTAAGTATCATTATTAAGTCCTTAGCAGGAAATGTGAGATAATTAGTCGTGCCGTGACAAGTTCACATTTTATCGTTACATCTATTATATGAAAATATTATTTCTAACAAAGTGATGTTAGCAGTGATGTGGTGTTTAAACGTGTGACGTTTAAATAGAGCTACGTTAAATAAATTGCGAACACTCGTTCAGTTAAAATAGGAGCAGCCTCACAATAAGCCTTCGTGGCTGAACATTATTGGGTGTACTTATGTTATCATAATAATATAATAACATTAATAACTATAGATCGGTCACTGGACCGAGTTGCGAGGGTCGTGTTCCACTCGTGGCGCGGGCGGCACGGTCCGGGACCGGGCTCGTTGTGCGTGTCCGAAACAAGGTATCGTATACTACTACAAACTTAAGCTAACAGCTCAGCCGCATCATAAACCCCGCCCTCGACTCGTGACCTCACCACTTTCTATAACAGTAACACATAAATAGCCATACATCTAAGATGGTATCAGTTAAGATTTATTTTAATTTATCAACAGCAAATGCGGTATTGCATTGGTATTTGCCAGCCCCATGTTTTCAGATACAACAATAACCATTAAAGACGAATGAAAACTGTATACCTCGCCCTATCTATATGTACAATTGATAAAGTAGAACTAACACGGCGCGCGAAACAAATTTAGGTGCAACAGAAATTATCGCTTAGGTACTTAAGATTTACAGCTAGTATGAACCCTTCAGGCTGAGGCCTGTCGATTCGCTCAAATTCACATCCTCACATAAACTTAACCACGAGAATACTATACACAGACTAAAGTTAAACAACATCGACTGAGATTAATCCTAACTTATCGTTAATGAACAACAAAGTGGTAAACTTACAAATTGCAACGCTTTGTCTATGCGCGTCATTTAGCGTTACGTTAGCGATATTTTGGAATGTGTGCGACGCGTACATAGTCATCAGCAACCGATCACCTAACAAGTTAATATCGAGCAAAGCACGTGATGATGAAAAGATTTCATGCGATTGAAGCGGACACGCCACCGGACGCGGCGGCGCTCGTTGTCTGCGGTACTATCTGTAAGACCGGGTACGGATACGTTACGCTGCGCGAGCGAATCTGAGCGAAGTAACAGTGCCCGACTCGGACGAGCATCGCGCCCCCGCGAGTCTGCCGCGGCGACACGGGGACGCGATGATGCCGCTGCGTAGTTTGTTACTATCTATCACTTACAATCTAGTTGAACTCAAAATTTACATTTACATAGAACACTCATCGTGTACCTTAACTTTAAAATACTTATAATTTTAAGTCATAAATATAGATATTACTTACATAACGTATGCTAAAATACAACTTTACGTTGTACATTACAACCTAAACTTAGATGTAAATAGTAGGTTTAGATTTTATATATTCAAATCAATTAAATATTTAAAGGATAAAATTATAGTTGATTAAATCAAATGTGAAGCGAATGACAAAAGATGTAACAGCAAATTAATCGACTAACAAAAACTAATAATTATGAACACTGGCACCTTGTTGAACCGTTTAGTGTCAAGAGAATGTAGCCTTTGTTCGTGCTGAAGAGTTGTACTTAAAAGTGGATCGCGTTGGGGTAATACGTACTGGGAGGCAGCGAGTCGCTTCGGCCCTGATGACCTCGCGTGTTGGGTGATCGCTACCCTAAACCAACGTTGGCCCCAGCGATCAATGAATGGCACACGTCTCTCTAACTTTGCGCTTAGCCGCCACTATACTGACGGGTGACTACGTCACTATGCATACACTTGATAACTTATTAGAATAAATAGTATAATATTTGATAAATACAATATGCTAACCTGTGAAACTTGAAAAATTAATGTTGACTGATACATAAATAAAAATGATTAATAACTCGTGCTATACTTTGAATAATATTTATTGAAAACTCTGTATGAGTACTTGACATCAGATAGAACACGAAACAACCAACTGTGTTTAGTATAAAAGTTTTTCGATGTGTACACGGCTTATTTATAGCGAAGATAATGAAATATTTTAGTTATACATTCATTATTTTGAAGAAACTCACAATGAAAAATGTATTATTATTTCAGCATTTTGGGTTCATACAAAATGTATTGTCTAACGCAAATAAGCCTCAACAAAATAAATAAGTACATAAAAATACTATACTATTATTATATATTATGTAATAAAATGTATGCATGTAGTCATTTGCCCCGAGGCAATATGATGCGACTCCTTGAATTAGAAACGTGAATGTTGCTTGAATAATATATCTATCAAAATAATACTGTATATAGCAAAAATATCCATGTGACTGATGATTAAATAATAATAATATTTAAAATGGTAACATGTTTGGTAAAAAATTCACAGATCTAATTAAAGGAATCGTACACTGAGGTATCAACGGCTTCCGAATTAGTGGTGCTAATGTTTTGATTCTAACAAGATAGTATTAAGTAAGAATGCTTAGTTCACCAACTACAACCATGAACCGTGTCGATGAACGAGGTCTATTTTAAAGCTGCACTGGACAAACGGGTGTTTAGTTTAAAATTGGTCACAATCATTCGCTGTGTTCGTTGAAAGGAGCGAAATAATGACCCACGCCGTCTAATGTACTTAACTATGTCATACCATCACAGATCAGCTTTGCCTTCAATAAAGCGCCTAAACTTGAGAAGCTGCGAGTTACTTCAATTCATCGTTTGCGATTTAGAATTGAAGTGACGTTAGCGAAGAATACTTTGGATTAAGGACGATTGCAAGACAATTCACAGGAAAAAGTGCTCATAAAAGTATCTGAATTCACTGAATAATAAACAGTTTATTTTTATGAATGAATTAATGTTACAATCAGTACGTGCTTATTCCAAACAGTTTCTTCCTACATCGGAGCTTCTAGTACCTATTTTAGCATTAAAGTTAAAACAAGACGTACACATACGTGAAGATTTGATATAACGGTTCTAACTATTTACATAGAAATATGTGGTCGACGATTATAAAAGTGTAGATGAAATGTTAAAATGAAAATGTATGAAATATGCTGATATTAAATACGGCAAATAACTTAAAACTGTTACAGTCGTAAATAAATGTTTATAAAACTTTCAACAGTGCTCATTAAAGAAATTCAAGAATTCTGTATATTTTAAAAATTGTACCACAACAACGTTTTACAGGAACTTTTTTTTTAAAGTTGTTTGTTTATTCATCTATATAGGTACCACACTCTGTCTCTATTGTACCTTTTCTGTATTCCAACTAGTATCACGTTTATCTATCGAAAGTATAATTCGTGAATTTTTAAAACAATATGATAATAAAATTACAGTGTTATCTTGACTGTTCACTGGACGGTATTGTAGATAAAATACGGTGCCATAGTTTTTGTACATATGAGAGCTTAGATAAAAAACCTAAGCCAAAATGAATAAACCATCGTTATTTATAATCTACTCGTTGACGCAACCTACTACCTAAACATTCGCACTTGGTGCATTGATATTATGTTAAAAAAAAATTGAATTATAATCATTCACTCTAAACACAAACCGTCAAATCACAATTAATAATTACTTAAATGATTCGGTACATTACGTAGAGGTACCAAGTGTACTTGCTTAGCGTCTACCGCTCGGTTTCCCAAGCTGTGCGGACACACTGGCTCTCATCGCCTTCATGCGCAGAGGTCGGAACAAACAAACTGTTGTCTAATGGGCAGTATTCTTCTATCAAATTGACACCGTTGTAAAAGAAAACGTTCTCAAATTAAATTTGTAACGTCGTTATGACAGTTTTACATACATGTATATGATAACACTTTATATTCAATATTATGTATAATCACTTCCACTTTAAAAGTAGATCTTTACACTTGATTACGTACGCTACTATATTATTTGTTAGAAAAATACGAAATAATGTACTTTCAGTTAACATATTATATATGTTAATAAAGAACAATATGTTTTATATAAAAATACATCGCCTTCCTCGGCCATCAGCCGATAGACGCTAGTACCCATATATTTTTAAAAATCTATGATTTTTAAGGCTTCTTGCACGTATGTTGAGAACTATTTTACATAATTACACAATCATAAGTCGAATAAATCACTGCAAATGTGCTTATGTTATTTACAAGGATTATAATTTGATTTTGTACTGGTATGGCCAATAAAAACAATACTTGATTAAGTTTATACAACATTCAGATAAACATTTTTTAAGGAACAACTGTAATTTTTTTAGATGGATTTAATTTGCGATTAACTATTCATTTTTACATTATATAATACACATAGACCAATATCAACATTCGATAAAATTTCTTTCATATCTCAATCAAGCCCAATATCTATACTTAACAAAAGAGTCGCTCACTGCAACATTCTTACTCCGTCAACAATCACTCTCGCCGCGACACATGCAAGCTATAATAGAACACAACGTTTTATAAGATATCAGTGAAGACAATTTAATATACATTCAATTGTAAAGTGCTTTATAGTCTTAAAAAGAAGATAATCCGTAAATTTAATAAGTAACGCCAAAAGAAATAAAAATCGGGCATCGCCAGTTGCGTTGCGCGACCACAACATATTGTATGTACGTATGGTACTGAATACAACTAACATTTATAATTATATTACACATAATGATCATTTTAACTAACATTAAAAACGGTTTTCATCAAATTTCTTCGTTTATAATCACAGACACTTTCCTAAAATATGTATTGTAATATTTCCCTTTACTTACGCACCGGAGTTAAAGAGAACCTAGTTATATAATGTACTTACTCAATTTTGAAGTAAGACGATATAGACTGCTAAATAAATTAACCATAGCTACACAAGACTGGTGTATAATATTTGTATATTATTTTACAGACAATAGGTAGATAAATATTTGTTTTATCTGTATCGGACTAGGCACGCGCGGCTCCGCCGGCCGGCGCTCGGCGCAATAACTTACATTTGATAATCACACACCAAGTTATAAACTAAAACTAACTAATAAGTAAAGTTTGTTGCATTATATTCTATCTGATGTGGTGTCGGGAGCGCTTGGCGCTTTTGTGGTCTGTTTCTCTTCACTGAGACTTCAAGATCTGCAAACAGAAATTGTAACGCGTTAGTATCTGTGTCAAATAAGAACATTCTTTTAACATACACCGACCCAAAAGGAAACTAAGTGACCGACTCGTGATATCCGTACATACTTGAAATTCATTAAAATGTATTATGCATGTTCAGAATAAAGGCGGTGCGTACGTCACGGTTCGGTATTCTTAGCAAGTTTTTAAAGCCAAACAAATCATTTAAGTAACTAAAACCAAAATAAAAATACAAAATAAAAGGTGGTAAGGCAATATTAGTGAAAAAAGAAGAAAAATAATATGTTGTTTGGTTTTTTGAAGATCATGTATACACAACATTATACAGGTGAGTTTTTGGGATAACACTTCAGGGCGCAATCCGAAACTAAAAAGAAACAGAAAAAAGTATAAAATTTCCATATGACACACAAAATAGACCAGACAGAGACACGATGGGTTTCTGGTGAGGTTTTAATAAGCCGCTTAAAATAGCGTTGCGATTTATTCGTGGAATTAAATTAACAGATATAAAAAATAATTGAAAAACTGTTAGAAATTCAAAATTACTTCACTGATAAACATTTGTGGCGCTGGAAAAATCACCCCATAATCAGCAACATAATTGCTTCATTTATAATAATAAAAGACAGGTACTTTTTTGCAAAGTTCCTGTTTCTTTTGTTGGTTAAGTTAAAATAGACATTTTGTTTTCTTCCGAAATCGTGACTCTTTCGACCACTCTATTTCGGATTTCACTTTGAAATACCATTATGAAAAACTCACCCTGTATAGTCGATGTGCTATGACAATATTTTTTGTAGTATAATTATTATGAAATGCGCGTGCGATTAGTATTCTCGTCACGTTGCTTAGAATTTGAATTTACCAATTAATTAGTTACAACTCCTATTTATTGTCAACCCTTCAACATAATATTTTTACGAATCTACTTTAATTTACAGATTTTAATTTTAATACGATAAAATATTAAATACTTATATGCAAACGGTGCTTAGTTGCATTAAGTATTCCTAAAAAAGAACATAAGGTTTTTACTTATGAACTAGCAATACAAACGCAACAGTGCCCACGGTGCTTTGCTTTGCATGATTTTAAGACCCACCAATGATTTGTTAATCTATCCTAGCAGCCCACAACTTGCTTACGTAACCTGGACTGTCAGTGTTGACGTCATTTCTTATGTATGACATAAAAAAACACGTTAATCAACACGCACTCCGAATAGTGAAGTAACGTAAATCTCTTTTGGTATTGGGGGCCCAAATATAATCGCGCGCGCATTGTACACAATTATGTACTTTTGCCAGCCTGAATTGAAACCTGACAAAAATCCGTATAAAACCGACATAATTTTATCATACACTAGTTAATTTGAAATTATTTTAAAAGTATGCCAATTCGCGTAATAAACAACAAAAAATAAAATATATATTTGGTTTATTGTTGGTATTAATGTGATAGTGCCTGTAACCATACAATATAGACTAAAAGTAAAACTATAATAACTTGCAGTGAAAAATGTGCCAAAATATAATTAGAATAATATTATTTTAAAATGTGCAATTAGGAAGTGCGAGGATGGTCTCGGTGTGTACGTTTATTACGAGAATGCTTACTCTATATTGGCGATTGTTGCTCAATCGCGTCGCTAGGCAGGAATCCGCACCTGATACACACAGAGCAATTTCTTATAGTGTACACATATCTTTATCTACAAAGCTTTACGTGGCTTTACAACGCCTGACGTAAAACCTTTTTGAAACTATTAGATAAACTATAAGATATCTTCCGGTGTTCACAACTTAGCGTTATCAAATAATATCTAGATTATTATAACTTAAAGTTAAAGTCTGTTTAGCATGTAACTATGGTCATCCATAGCAGATTGACTGCTAAGAGACCATCCTCATTTTGATCAGCACAATGAAATCAATAACTTAAACTTGGGTTGTAAACCAAAATTGTATATACATATTCTAAACGAGTTCTAAAAAAGGAGGAGGTTCAATGTTCGTCTGTAAGTATTTTTAGCATGTTCATCGATTTTTCATCTATTGTGGACTGGTTTTGAAAATTCTTTTATTTAAATAATATTTTTAGTATTCACATAATAATGCATTTACACATTAGAGTTCCTTCACTCAACTTTAATTTTCACGCGATGGCATACTGATGTATTATATAATTCACTAGGTTAGGTACGGTTTTATAGCAGCTTGAAGAATATTTAATATTTTATTTCTAAATAATTTGTGTTTTATTAGCTGTACTTATGACTAAACGAATCGCTTTAACAAACACTAACAACAGAGTTATAGAAACTTAAACAATTTTCAATTCTCAGCGTTGAGTCAGTTGAGATTCTTTAAGACAGCATCGACCTCGCAATGGCGCCCTCCTCGTTTGTTTTGTTATTTTTTTTATTTTAGAATGAAAATGCAGAAAATAAGCATGTTAAGTTGTGCTCCTCAAGATTATACGTTATTATTATAACAAAAACTTAAGAGTAAACTAGTCGCGAGCTCGAACTCACTGGTGGTCATGGCCAAAAAGCATGCTGTCTCACCTGACTTCGTGTCTGACAGAGCTAGTATGAGTGATAAGCAGTTAGACGCTAGTCTATACGCACAACATCTAGTTCTCACGCATAGAAAAATCGTTCCGAAATGATAGTCGCGTAAAAAAATTCGAAAAGTGCTTTAGAAAATCGAATTTTATAAAAAACAACTGCATAAATCAATTATAAATAAAGTTTATTGAACTCTTCGATAACTGAGCTTTGTCGGTACGGACTTGGATTTGAAGATTTTACAGTTCTTTTATTACTTATTTACACCCAAAGTTACGTTAAAAATAACAAGAAAAACGAATCTTTGTTGGCTTTTTAATGGTTTTTTATTTTACTATTCTGTTTCCGTACCTACAGGACATTTAATAATAAAAGTCAAAACGATATCATGTTTAACTTTGGGTGCACAATGTCAAACAGTGGAGTAATACTCTCCCGAGATTTGTATGAAAAAAAATCGACTAGTGGCACCTTAACAATGTAAAACTACCTTTTGTAATAATAATGTATAATCTTTTGGAGCACAACGTAACATGCTTATTTTCTGAACTTTCATTCTAAAATACAAGAAATAACCAAACAAACGATGAGGGCGCCAGTGCTTGGTCGGTGTCGTCCTAAGCACCTTAATTATATATATATTTTTTTAATCACTTGTCTAGTTCGCAATAATTAGTTACGCTTGACAACAAGAATGAAACTGTAGCATTAAATGTACAGCATAAGAATGCATCATTACTTGTCTTTGACCATCACAATTGGGCGTCTTTGAATTCAAGCATATAAACGATACTCTTAAGTGGTGGTTGATTGGTTTCATATGCTATTTTATAAGTGGTAGATGGAGTCGTAAGACTAGTCTAATTTGTTCAGAGGTTTGATGTATTTAAACAATCGAGTAACTCTTGAAGAGACACATCTAGAAGAGACTTGTAGATGTGTAGGTACTGAAAAAAATTGACTTATTGCTATCAAATTTCGGATTTGATAAGCATTTGGACTTTAACCTTTTAACCGCTTGTGTCGCATTTATGCGACACATATTTCCGTGCCCCTACCGCTTAGTCGTATTTCTGCGACAGTGAACATGCATGATTTTTTCGTTCTATTCAACGATTGCTCCTCCTTATTTATTGTAGGTATTATTTTATCGATTTGTACTCGCGCGCTAGGGGCACGGCAATTGATATTTAGCCAAGCGCTTAAAAGGTTAAGCATTAGTAGGATTCTTCGGACCTACTCATAAGTGTTGATTATGAATATATTTATTCCGAGTAAGTTGCTCTCCAAAAAAGTTTTACCTTATGAAGAATTCCAAGAGTAAGTTTAAAATAACTTCCTAAAGTAACCTTTAGGGACAGAATACACAAAAGCTTTTTTCCAATTCGAGTATTATGGGAATGTTTGCCACATTCTTATAATATTCCAACAAGAAAATATCTAAACATAGATATATAAAATATAGGTTGAATTAACGTAAACGGATGTAACATAAATACACATACTAGTAACTACTTACTAAATTCTAACAAGTCTAAATGAGGGAACTACTAATGTAACAACCAAAATTTACTACGACTAACAAGAATGTTATTATTTATATCCTACTAATTTAATAAAACCGTTATGTACCTAGCGCTTTATTAAATTAGTAGTGTTAGCTACTTCATACGTTGTCTCTTCCAGCCTTTGTTTTCATTATGTACACTATAATTGTACAATTTTCTACAACTAAAGGTAAATCCGAGTCATCATCTAATAATTTTACCAAGATGAGCTGTAATTTCAGTAAAATCGTATTTCCGGTGAATTTTAATTTAATTAAAAATGAAATGCTGTTCTTTGGTAAGCACTTCACTTGAGAACAACGGGTGAAAAATGTTCGTAATAGTCCGAACTAGGTTTTTATGGAAAGTTTTCCGGATTTTTTTTATTTCGAGAAAAACTGAACTTTTTTTCTCTATGGCGTTTTTATTTGAATTATTGAAATTTAGATACGACAACGTCTATCGGGTCAGCTAGTTACTAATATAAATAAATACATATCTATTCATAAAATGTTATTTGCTTAAGAAGATTACTTTAAAGACTATGACTATAAATTATATTATATTGTGATAAACTACAAAAGCGTGGTGCAAATATAAATAATGGAGCAGAGTTGCCAAGTATGTACAACATTAATTATTATTATGACCTCTCAAGCTCTGCTAATGAGACACAATTGATTTTCTATTATATAGTAATACATAGGGTTCGCGCGGAGCTTGAGAATAATAATTGACATCATTACATCATAATGAAATTCTCTTTTGAATCGGCAACTCTAATCCAGTAATTGATATATACAAAGGATATTGATTACTATTAAAGCTAATATTGTTGGTACTAGGTAAAATACACGTGCCTTTCGATACCCATTTCTAAAGTATACTGCCAGTACAAGTTTGTGAGGATTGAAAAAAATAATGACATGACTAAAATATAGAGTCTCGAGTAGTAAGTCCAATAAAATAACTATATTGGATTTCTTTGATTGATTTTTAACCACGTCTAGTTTGTTTAAAACTTCTTAATTTAAGAGGTTTAATATAGTGGAAATGTTATGTGAATCGGTGTTAACCATATAGGTTGTACTTAAATGATAGAGATAGTTACTTACAATAAACATATTAATTATAATTAAAGAATCGTGCAATGCGCACGTGTATTTAAAATATTCGCTATTTATTTTCAGAACCTTGGTGGTAATTTTGTTAAACCTTATCTTTGTGTATCAATTAATAAATATGTAGAGCACATAGAGACTCGATATTTCCAAGATAAAGCAGTTACCAACATTATTAGCTAATCCTTCTTTGAGGCACTAGTGTATTGCATAAATATTTGGTATATAAATATATTAAAGTTTGATATGATATAGAATAACATACAATCGGTCAAGTGTCGACGTGTGCTCGGCATTCCGGTTAACCATTTCACCTCCGTTCGGCCTAGAACGAGATATATGTTGCAATTTTCTCATTTGCTAACTTGAAGAGTCTCCTTTAAATATATGGTCCCCACTTGGAAAGTATATTAAAATGTAACCGAAATAACTTGATTTGTAGTAAATTAAGGGCAAAACGATATAGCAGGTTAGGAAGTATTTCGTTCAGAGATGAAATGTAAATGAATAAAGACCACGTCACGTGTGCGATGAATTCGGACGAATACAATGTATGTAACTGATTGAAAGAGACACTCACTTGCGCTTCGCGTGCAGCATCTCCATGAGAAGGGTCTGCGTGGGTGCTTGGCCGGCACAGTGCCGCTGGTATAGATGCTCCTCTCCTCGAGCCGCTAGAGCGTGGATCTCGGGTACAACCATTACTAGTTTGCCGAATTTGTCCTGAAAATTTATAACATTCAACTTAATAAAGGACTGTATGTTCGTAGGTATTTTGTCCCATGCCTAATCGAAATTGGCTTGATGATGAATTTAACCCTTAAACCCTACCCGGGGGTCCAGCAAACCCCAGAGGATGAATATTTCTAAATATTTTTGCAATAATTGAACGCACTTTTATGTCACTCGAGTCTAATCTCTAGTGACGTCGGCGGTCATCTTGTAATTAGTCGAGCGTCAGCGCTTTCACTGTTTTGACGGATTTATTGCAATTTATGGGTTTGTCAGACCCCAGGGTAGTAATAACGCAATATATTGTCATTTCATTTCGTCGATATATTGGTGAATGCTGTTATTTTTTATATAATATTATAAAGGGTAAGTTTCATATTTTGATGTAGTTATTACAATAACAGTGGTATTTCATTCTTTAGAAACAATTATATAGACAAATCAAGTTGACTTGATGGATCAGCTATGCCACAAGTACAGCGTGTCTAGGAGATCAAAAAGGTGGCCAATGGCAATTTTTTATGGCCTTTTGAATATAGTAGGTGTTAATTCATATGTCTTGCTAAAAATGACCACGAAAAGAGCTACAAAAAGACGTCATTTCTTGAAAAAACTTGCCTTAGATCTGATCACCCCTCAAATGGAAGAACGCTTTACATGGCCCTCTTTGCCCATGAATCTTCAAGTTCTCTTAGGTGGAATCTTGCAAAAGAAGCAGCCATTGCAAGAACCAAGTTCTGCTCCCACTGCTAAGAAAAGATGTGCCATGTGCCCAAGGGGTAAGGACCGGAAAACCAAGGTCACCTGTGGCATGTGTCGAAAACCTCTTTGCGGTGAACATACTGAGGCTATGTGCCAAGAATGTGTTACCAAAAACAATTATTTTTTTTTTTTGTATTGTTAAATATGCGTTCATAATATTAAACAGTAATTGTAATTGAATTGTAGTTTTATTTTGTGAGCATAAATTTTTATGTATTGGGGTCCTTAAAACCCCTGGGTAGTAATAGTGTTTCTCCAGGAATGGGTAGGGTTTAAGGGTTAAAGGCTAGAAGATGTATACTATTGAAGTTCAAAATGTCTGATTGGCGAGATGAAAAGTTCTGTTCATTAATAAGCCTTTAGCAGTCTCATTTAGATGGATGTTGTTGTGCTCTGTAGGAAAACTTTGCGCTCTACAATGTGTGATGAAAATCGACAGGACGATGCAGTAGTCGAATTAGTCTCCTCTAATCCCGGAAACTGGTCTACTAACCTGTATCGTAGGATAACAGGACAGCGTGTAGTCGAGAAGTGCAGCTTGAACTGTCTGATAACCATCTCGGACGCACTTCACATTTACGATGCCTCTCACTTCTGAAACGTCAAGAAAAACCTTCAAGAAAAAAACAACATTGTGTAGTGATTGATGTACAAAATCGTGTCATTACACAACCTTACGGATTTAGTAAAAATAAGAATTACATAAAACAAAATAAAAACATCAACAAGTAAACAACATTCGCATTAGAGCAAAGTAGGGTAAAGATTCATTACACACAATAAATAAAACTAAATAAAATATATTTCATTGATAAAATACTAACCAGGGTTTAATAGAAGCAGAAATTTGACGCATATGTAGTCTGGGACATCGAATTTGAGCTCTGCTAGTTTGTTCTGGAGCTCGTTGAAGTGATCAGCCAACGAGGGGACGCCTAGGAGGCCCAGGCAAAGAAGGTCGAACTTCTGGCCGTTGTGAAGAGTAGTCTCGTCAGGCAAGCCATTGTGCATCCTCTGATGTAGATGATCCAACACCAACATGTCAGACCATGAATGCTGCAATAGCTTCATCTGATCATCAACCTGAAACAAGTCAAAACCGCATTGCTACACATGCAGGGCGAAATAACCAACTCTTCGCAATCGTTTGCGATGTAGGTCTCGAGTTGAAATTTGTCGTCACTAATGATATATTACAAAGATGAATATTAAACGTTTAGCAAGTATGATGAAAATAAATACTATAAATAGTAATATAGAAGCAGTCCTAATAATTCGCTTTATGTAGGTTAGTTTAACGCTGAGCATGGTTTAAAGAATAATATATTAGTAACTGCCCCTGTATTACAGTAACATTACTGTTGTGATAAAAAGTAGGATTCGTTGTAGTATAAAATAATAGTGACGGCAAAAATTGGATGCAGATAGGAGTTACGATATGTCTGTGTACATTGTTCTTGTTCTTCCTTAGTTAAACTTTTAAACTCTACTTTTGCATGCCGTCTTTTTTATTGCACGTTCTAACGTTAAAAAAACTTGCTGTGAAAAATGTTTTGCTTTTGTTAGCGCGTCATTCTCAGTATCAAACTAATTCAGGTGTCGTGTGTAATCAAAATATTATCTGACAGTCGCAACCGACGACGTCGTTCTGTGACCTACATTTTATTGAGTTGCATTAGAAAACACGGGGCGGAGCTCGAGCGCGTTAAATTTGCCGTTTACGAAATGTTACAACTGAATTTTAGAGCTCGAAGGCATTGCCACACCGCATGCTGCTTGCTCAACACGATGGATCGAGATCGAAACGATGAAATAAAACATTATTTATTTGGCCAAATCATGGCATTGACATTTACCTATAATCTAATTATGAAATTACCGTTTTAATATGTACAATGTTTTATACTCGTCATAATCGCATTTTTTAGTTGTATTTTTGTTCTAACCCTACCTTTTAGATTCTATGAACCCTAGGAATACGACATAATGCGCCAACAATCTCAGTGGACGCGTGTGTATTAAATATACGTTTCTATTTTCATTGTTATAGAGCAGAGAATTGCGGAGAGTGGTAGTGAGTCATTTGCCGTTTCGGTTCTAATAGAGCAAACACTCCCTTTGGGCGGCCATCTTGAACTGAGTTGTTGGTAATCGGTAGTGCGCGAAGTGGGTCAAAGTCGTCTTGAATTGCCGCGTGCCCAAAACTTTAGATACCAATGTCGGGAGTCTTATTGGATCTACGGCTTATAGTTACAGATAAATTCGTAACGTTATAGGTATCTACTCTTAGCATATGGATGGTGGACTATAAACTATTTCACGTTACGTAGATCTACTTAATTTTATGGTGAGCAGACCACTTGTATGATTTCATTCCAATATACAACTGCTAATAATACCTACACATACGACAGCAGTTAATTCAGCGCTTCATGTGTTTGGAAGTCAGTGCGGAAAACGGTTTTTATTTTTTTTACTTTATTTCTGTCAATTCAAACCGTTTTATGAAATTTTTGACACATAACTACAGTTGCATATTTTTTTTAGAACCTATCTTTGTTAAACCAGTTACTTATCTAATAAAAAATGCTTTATTTAGATTATACTAAATCATTCCACAAGTAAACAAAATGCCGAACATCTACCCGGTGAGGTACTAGTTATATTATTGACAGTTTCGAAACTAAGACTTCGCTAATGTCTAGACCGCAGAAGATCGAATCGTAATGAAAGTGAAAGGCTAATCGTATTTTTACACGACTGGCCAAAAACAGGAGTGTTATTATAAAGTTATTGTCTCTACAAAATCATTTCGTGAACTATTTAAAATATTATCGTGAATCTAATTTCGTTTAAAATCTAATTTGAGTTGGTTACTTCATTGAAGACTCGTAACTGTTTTAACTGTGGTAAACCATGCATATCATTTTTTATTATTCAAATAGATATGACATTAAACCGATAACCTAAAAATATCTATGAGTTCGATACCACTATGAAAATACGCGGCAGCTCAAGTTCATCGCGCTGTTATGTGACTAATCGCAATTAGTATTACGTAAGAGAAAGCGAAGAAAGGCCACAGAACTTGTTACGTCTCCGTTACCGGCGGTTACGCGTCGCGGTAAAAAAGTGCTTTCTCGCGGCAACTCGGCCACGGGCAGTGTGTCAAGTGCGGCGGCGAAAGTGCAGCGTTGCCGCCCCGCGTGCCCGCACCGTTACATCACATCCGTCTGGGGAAAGTTTAGGTCATCAACATCTCTCCCGCCCGCTCATACCCCGACACGCGGCCTTAACGCGTCTACAGCAACGCATGTGTCCTTAAAAACTGTTGTTGTTTTATGAGCAGAAGCCAAAAATTTAAATGAACCACACGTTGACCTATTTTCTAATTAATTGAATAATACAAAGAGTCATTTAAAATGCTATGATTTCCGTAAACAGTATGTCTACAGTGAAATATATCTACGTTCACCACCGTCCTAATTCCGAGAATGGATCGTAAATATGTCCGCGTCATTTTAGCACAAACAAAAATTGCTAGTAGTGAAGTGGAGGCTGTCTGTGGGAGTGAGACGAAGCGATGGGCGCAGAGTGGCAACGTCGCTCGCCCACATGACCGACTGCGGCTCTTGCGTAAGCATACGACGACCACGGTGCGGCGGCGGCCGCCGCCGCCGTCACCGGCTTGCTCTCCCGCTCCTCGCCGATTGACTCCTGCGGATTGTTTGAACTCCAGCTCGACACGCCTTATTAGACATCTCACGGTGTAACGTAACATTTCTTTTTGATTTTTATCGAAACAACCACATCTGACTAGTAGGTAACCGTCCGGGATTTTACTGAACTTTGCAAGGAAAATGTTTTCATAAGGATTTTATTTATGTTATCTACTATTTTGGTCTTTTTAACCCGGGTAAGTAAAATATTACTTTTGTATTTCATAATAATTTGTGTTTAGTAAATATGTGGAATGGAAGTGCGACCGCAGTGGCAGGCGGCACGCTTGTCGTAGGAACTTGACCCAGTTGGTGCGGCGCGGCGCGGGCGGCGCGGCGTATCGATTGCGAGAGGCACCGCGTCGCCCGCTGCGTCACACGCGCCCCTTACACGCACACAACCACATCGTAACTAGTCACTATCTGTTAGTACGCAAATCACTATAACCATTCGCAATGCGTTACAATCAACTGTAATGAATAATACACAATGCAGCAGCGCAATGGCGTCGCATTCGCAAGCAAATTTGGTGTACACCAGGATAGGGTTGAAGGATTTGGGACAGGATTTTCGTACTTAGCTATTAATTCACCTTTAAATACTTAAAGAACACGGTGTTTCTCGCCCAATCCACTTGTGAAAATAAGTTTTGGTCCAATACTTTGCACATTAACTCAAAGAGATCGACCTCACACTGATTGTAAGTCTGACTCTGCAAGAGCCCAAATAGCGAATTCTGCCACTCGCGATCATCAATAGTTTGTACGAATTCGCGTATCATGGGTGAGACTCGTAGGGTTTCAGTGCTTGTGGGTTCGGCGGTGCTCGATGGCGTGGCGGCTGCTGTGGCTGGTGCGTCAAACGCGAACGCGTCTGGCGACGCTGAATGCGGCGAATGTGCTTCCCACTTGTCGTGGGCGGGCGGCGGCGGTGGCTGAGGTGGCTGCGGCTGCGCAGCCAGCAAGGCCGGCCCAGGTGATGACTCTGGCGATGACGTGAGAGACGACACTTGTGGGATCTGTATCTCTTGCTTGACTGGTACTGCGGCATAAGGAGAACCGAAGCCAAGTACCAGACCGCTGTCACCTAGGGAGCCACGCAAAGTCTGCACAGCGATTTGTCTTTGTCTCATCATCTGCAGTTTACGGGCGCGATCTCGTTTGTACATGGGCCCAAATTTGTTACGCCCGCCGCGCATGCGGTCAGCTCGCACGGCTGAAACAAAAATAAAATTCATTAAATATAATGATGTTGGATTAGACTCATTTAATTCAGGGTTGTAGTCAATAACTAAATGTAGTCATTTGAATGCTGCAGTAATATAAAGCTAACAGAAAAAATGCAGGGTTTGCCATTGCCAAATCAACTTAAAGTTAACCTCATTCAAAAGATTACATCATTATGTCCACCCAGTAAGGGTAGATAGTCTCAAAGGACTGAATCACGCACCTATGTATAACAATATACCAAGTTTCATGCCTCTTACTTAAATCAAAAGGAAATAGTTATCCCCGTAAAAACCATCACTCTTAATTACGGTCTAAATAAGATATTCTATAATAGCTTCGATCCAGATTGATTTACGAGTATCTGGATTACGGTATCTAAGCTCAAAATTACATCATTTATTATATTATACCCTATGTATCTGAGACAGATGTTCGTACAAACTTACAACCCTAATTTACTCCTTTAGGGGAGGAATATCCAAAGATCCTTTCTAAATGGGTATTTACAATTTTATGACATCAAAGCACTAGTGATCTAGATCTAGTGTCCTAATAATTGTAATTTATTATTAAAGAATTATTCCCGTACGAAGAATTGTAAATCTAGTGTCCTAATAATTGTAATTTATTATTAAAGAATTATTCCAGTACCCCTTACTTCCCGTGGGTGTCGTAAAAGGCGACTAAGGGTCGTACCGGAGAATGGGCAGCAGCGTTCTCTATGTATTCCACCATCATACCATACTGCGATCGCCAACCCGCCTGCCAAGCGTGGCGATTATGGCAAACCCTCCCAAATTTGGGGGAGGCCTATGTCCAGCAGTGGACGTCTATCGGCTGAAACGACGATATTTTATTATAATTACATTCGTTATTGCCTGCTAGTTCAAAAGTTAATAGATTTTATATTTGGCCATGTGATATAACTTACAGCATAGTTTACTACTGCAAGTAATTGTTTGGCATTCAATAAATAAGTATTTAATAACTTGGGTTTGAAATTTAGGACGGTGGCCTCATAACATAACGCACGTGGAGTCGACCGCTCTTTATGATTCTGGCTGAATTCCAAAATCCGAACGGCGCTCCTCGCGATTCGCGATACCAGCAATTTATGTTTGTTCCGATTCTTTGTGCACGAAACTGACTGACATCTTTGTATTCAATGTTTATTTAACAGCAACTAAACTAATGTATATAATAAATTGTTTCATAAAAGTTCATAGTATTTACATAAAATGTGTTGAAGTATGTAGGTTTATTGCATCAAGGCATTAAGATATCAATAACGTTCTGTAGGTATAGTAACAGCATCTCTTTGATATTCGCTTTCTTGCAAAGATATTGCATTCCAGAAATTAAGTTTAATAATCCTATCATTGTGCTATTTAAGTCTGTGTCCCCATTAAAAAATAAATATGAAATCCATACATAAAAGCAGCTTAAGGGGGAAGCGCTAAGGTAGCCCGCGAAATTCAAATTTTTTCTTACGTTTTCTGCAATTTGCTTGTCAGTATTAAGTTGTACGTTGATTAAAATATGATTCGCGGTCGTAACAAATATTTGTTTACAGAATTATAATCATTACAATCAGTAATACAACTTGTTAAGTTAGTATAATCCCCAAATGTCAAGATTTCATGAAATAGTTACTCTTGGGGATTACTTGGTCTTAGAGTGTTGTGTTGATGACTTTCATGATTATAATTCTGTAAATACATATTTGTTACGGCCGCGAATCATATTTTAATCAACGTTCAACTTAATAGTGACCAGCAAATTACGAAAAACGTAAAAAAAAATGAATTTCGCGGGCTACCCTGGCACTTTCGCCATAATTAAATCACAATCCTTTGAAATGAATATTGCGAAAAGTTATGGGCTACAAATACAATAGATTGAATGGAAAAGCTTTTGTCCTTTGTTTTTGTGTCAGTATCGAAGTATGTCACACTATTTAACACAAGCTTAAAGCTTGTGAAAAAAAGGAGCTTTTCAATCGACAATAACTCAAGTAGATCAAGATGAAAGTTTTTATTAAGGAAAAATATAGAGAAAAACGGACATTTATTAAAGAATTTGATTTACAACGAGACCGTTTTAAAAATATGGGTTCAAATGGATGTATACTTTGAGCTCCGAGTTTATATCTTCCTATTCAGTTTTGGGCTTTAATGTTCCTTCTGTTACTTCTGAGCACCTCCCTGCAGGGCTAGCATGGGCTGGGGATAAAACTTTTCTCCACCGGTTATTTCCACTGACAAGGGATAAAATTATTTTATCCACCTGCCAAAGCACGGCAACAGGGGGAAAGAGAATTATATCACTTTTTGACATTAGACGTGGATACTCACCCCCGTCTATAGCATGGCGACTAGTGGAAGAGAAAAATTACAGATATTTTGACATAACAAAGGGAGAAATTTGTCCTCGTCTTTAGACGGTGGGTTTAAGTATATCTCTTGGAGAAAATATAGTTAATTGTACTATAAAAATGTCTCGTGCTTACTGCCACCGTGAATAGTTTATCCACCCATGTCGCCATGCTCGGAGGGTGGACGAAATTGACAGAGGGGAATAGTATTTTCTCCTCTCCCCGTGGATAAAATGTCTCCGGCCATGCTAGCCCTGCTGGAGTCTGTATTCGCTCGCTTTTTAACGGGTAAACGGAAAGTACTCGGTAGGTCGTACATAATGGATCCTGGCCAACAGACCAAATCTGATATAATGTGCATAATTCAACTACATATATCCACTTTGTTGCCAAGATCATGATTGTTTAAATTGTTATCTTTTTGTCAAAGTTGTGTTACTTCTTTCATTTAGATACTCACTCGTGTTTTCCTAAATGCTGGCGCAGAATTCATTTGATGTAAATGAATTCGTGACTAATCATAACAAAGAAAATGTCGTCAGGAAAGTTTTGAGTATGAATGTGGATGGCTATACGAGTAGGGGAAGACCAAAGAAACGATCGATGGACTGTGTGAATGATGATATGGCTAGAAAGGGGGTGACTACTGAGATAAAGACTAAAAGAGAAGTGTGATAGAAAAAGTCAAGACCCCAAAAAAATTGGGATAACGGCAGGAGAAAACAAACAAACTAATCAAAACATGAACCATCAAAAAGCTAAGCTTCAACTCTTGATTAGTGTATTGTAGAATAGTTACTAGAATTTTACCAATGTCCCGATGCATACTTTATGGTGCAATCTCTATAAAATTACACTATACGCCCTACATTGACAGGTTGATGGATTGGTTTGTATAAAGTACTTGCATGTGTGCTAACAAGTATATAAGTAACGTAAGAGTTTAGATATGTACACTATCGCAATAGGTTTCTCTGTAATGGTAGATGTAAGTTGGAAAATAAATAAATAATAATAACATTGCAAGGTAGAGTTATTAATGATCTGTTGAACAACAGCGAGCGTTTATGCTGTCAGCTTATTTATTTAAAGAAAAGATTAAGAAACCCGAGTTTGATTACTTATTTTCACAGGTAAGGGGAAAAACGTTTCAATAGAGCAATATTTATAGTTATAATAATCAAATAGGTTTAATTTTTCAAAACCAGAATAACATAATTGACTACCTTCTTTCTAACGGTTAATATTGGGATTCTATCTAGCAGCATTTTAGATTGGCACCGAATCGACATCGTCATGTAATTTCATTCATTGTGCCTGGTTGGCGGCGCCGCGGCGTGTCGATTAGAATGAAAGAAAAATTGGTTAGTTTAGTTGTCACAGAAACACAAATGAGGCTCAAATATGTGTAATGACCTTAAACGGCCGCAAAATAACGGTTGTCCTGTAAATCCTACATTTACCTTCACCAATTTCATAATAAAAAAATAATGGCGGAAAAAAATCAGTCGATCGTTTGTATCGTGTCTGGCTGCGCCCCGTTTTTTTTTTTTACATATTTGCGACTGTTTAGGTAATCGCACTCTGGACTCCGGTTATTAGGGTCCGTGGCTTAGGCCCCCAGTGGTCGACGCACCTGTGGCCGACGCCCCCGATTCGATTTGTGCCTGACAGTACATTTGAACAAAAATTACTTTGAATTAAATTAATCGTATCGGGGGCGTCGGCCACAGGTGCGTCGACCACTGGGGGCCTAAGCCACGGACCCGGTTATTATTGTTGACTCCGGCTATCTCTTGGATGTTGTTACCTGCTTCGTTTGAACAGTAAAAGAGGTTTTAGGTTTGCTGGCAAGCGATTTAGATTTTCTGCGTAAGAAATAACATTTTTCTAGCTGACTGTACCATTTGTCCAATATCTGTGAATACTGTTAGCAATTACTCAAGAAATCTATGACAGTTTCCTAGGAACATTTTTCTGTAGCAACAACGGTTAAGGTAGCTTCCCTTACCTACTGCCTCGTCTCAACTTCTACCCTGTATTACTCCGATAGGACAAGGAATCAAGACAAAGGCCATTCTATTGGGCTATTCATTTTAATGACTTTCTAATGATATATCATTTATTCCTATTGGAGTGGGTGTATCAGATTCCATACATTTCATGGCATCATCATTTATTTCCAATAAGTGAGTTTTGTTGTTTATGACTAATAGTGGCACTAATTAATCGTCTTGAACTTATAATATTGAAATCTGCAATAAATAATAAACTTAACACTAAACCTGGAACAGAAAGGGGCTTTCAGTAAGTCGCCGGTCCGCCCAACTCATGAGTTAAAAATAACAACCAGTTTTTATTGTAGCCAACGCGCCACTGAGCGATAAAGACAGACTTACAGGGTTTCGTAAAGGGTTCAAAAGAGACGGCGAGCGTAACGGATTTAAGCATTGCTGTGTGCAATTCCATCAGTTTCGTACTGCATACCGGGTCGTTTCACGAAAGGATTGTATGCGTTCATTTATAACGAGTAAAGCAGGAGTCTATTATTAGTGAAATTCACTTTACATTTTGAGCAAATAACACACACCCGATACACCCCCGATTTAACTTAATGGAATACCATAGCTACATTAATAAACAGCAGTACAACCATTAATCCTTACCGTACAATGCCAAATAGGAATAGCGTTTTTGTGATAGCTTTTAATGGATTCTGACAGAAGTATCCAACGTAGTGGAAAAATAGTCACGCTAACAGAAAAATATGCTATAAGAATTTAATTCTAAGCTGAGAACGATTACCACACTTTCAGGCTTCTTATTGCCCTTCACGCTTGTACATATATGCATTTTAGCAGAGGGCGGACGGCCGGCTTCATGTGCTCACAGGGGTTTTATTTATTTTTTCATTTTTTTCTATTTACTATCTGTCTCTATGTAGGCGTCAAGCTATTATCTCTGTCAATTCCAGAATTGTAGTCAAGTCTAGTAGTTTTTTCAGCAGAGGGCGGACGGCCGGCTTCAAGAGCTCACAGGGGTTTTTTTTATTTATTTTTTCATTATTTTCTATTTACTATCTGTCTCTCTGTGGGCGTCAAGCTGTATCTCTGTCAATTCCAGAATTGTAGTCAAGTGTAGTAGTTTTTTCTATAGTATCCACAAGGTTTTGTAGTAAACTATTGGGGTTAAGGTTGATGTTGTTACTTGTTTTTATTCTACCGTTGCAGTACTGAACGTTGCCTTGAAAAGTTCCTAGTATTCTAGTTTCAAACGAAACTTCATTTTCCTGTAATTCAGTACACCAGGAACTCAAAATTTTATAAAAATAGGGAAGTCACCACGGACCACGTTGCTATCTTTAGTTTTTATTCAATAATTGAAATAGCAATGCATGGGCGTGTATGTATTATCCAAATAGAACCTTAATTAGTTAAATTTTAATTCAACTTAGGTTTACCTTTTTCAACTCTTATTTTTAATAACATCAGCTACGCAGATGATATGGCGCTGTTGGCTCCCTCGGTCAGTGCACTCAGAAAACTTGTAAAAATCTGTGAGAACTATGCTGCCAGCCATGGGTTGCTGTATAATGTGAAGAAGTCCGAACTCATGGTCTTTGAGGCTGTTGGCAAGAAATGTCCAGTAAATGTGCCACCAATAAAAATTAACGATGTCCCGATTCGTCGGGTACATCAGTTTAAATACTTGGGACACGTGATTGCTGACAATCTTAAAGATGATGCTGATGTTGAACGGGAACGCAGGGCATTGGCGGTACGGGCGAACATGTTGGCACGTAGGTTCGCTCGATGTACAGAAACGGTCAAACATACGCTATTTAAAGCATACTGCACATCTCTGTACTCGAGCGCCCTATGGATCAGCTGTACCAAACGTGCCGTCAATGCGATGCGCGTCCAATACAATAACGCCTTCAGGGCGCTGATGCGGCTGTCACGTTACTGCAGTGCGTCAGAGATGTTCGCAAAAGCCCGAGTCGACAGCTTCTCAGCTATCGTACGTAAGAAAAGTGCGTCTCTGCTCGCCAGATTGCGTGGCAGTTTCAACAGCCTCCTGAAAGTGATAGCTGACAGGCATGATGAGAGCCCCATAATGGGACATCTCATCAAAACAACACTGTCTGTCGTAGTGTATAAGTATTAACATAGATCATAAGCCACATTGTTACTAACATACTAGTATATAAGTACTTACATGGGATATATTGTTACTAACATCTTTTATGTTTTTTTGTTTTTGTCAGTGTGGACCTTTTTGTTGTCTGTCAAATAAATAAATTATATATTATTATATTGATGCCTACGGAGTACTTTTCATGAAAAATCTATAAGTAAAATGCATTTTCACGATAATGATATTAGTCCTCAAGATATACATGCCGTGCGAGTCATCAATCATTCATTAGGTCCTCGACATAGCGTTGAATTAAGATCGAAATTGAGGTTAGTCCTCAAGATATACATGCCGTGCGAGTCATCAATCATTCATTAGGTCCTCGACATAGCGTTGAATTAAGATCGAAATTGACGATGATGTTTTTAAGTGAACCATGTTAATCAATCCTTATTTAAACTGCTATACTTTATTTATACCTCTCTTTCTCTCTACCTAGACTTATCCTTTCTCATTTGGGATCGGCTCTTCTCGTCATTCTTCGCCAGATGAGTCTGTCTCATCTGTCTATTAGATCTCGTGCCTCCTTCAGGTTGTCGTTTGCGACGGACATCTAAAGGATCTTCCGCGCTTTTTTAGACCGACATGAATGCTCAGGACTTGTCTAGTAAACTAATTTTGAACTAGACTCGTTTGGTTTCCAGTGTAACCGGAAGCAGCTATATGCACCGTGTTCTTCATGTTATAACTATGATAAACGCTTCTATAGCATTTACAAATTAAATCTAACACAGGAAGTAGTACTTAAAAAGGCTTCATTACAAAGACATTTGTAATTTAATTTAATGAAATTTAACTGAGCTATGCAGTAACAAGGGTATATCGTCCGGAACATGGTGTAAATTTTTTTTTTACATGGAACTACTATCATCTATTCCTTGCACAACTCAGCAATATTTAGAGTTTGGAACAGTTTTTCGATTTTCGTTTTTCTGAGTAATCGTAACTGGGGCCGGTTTATCATGCTCTTCGCAAAAGAGGGGTCTCGATATGTTTAGAATGCGTTCAAGGATTGACAGCGGCAATCGCAGCACCACATAAATCGATTGATTCGTGCAGCTGTTATTGAGTCACGAACGTCTCAAAGCCACTTTCATGATTTTTTTAGTGATCCAATCTATGTATTTCTGGAAGGATACACCTCAAAACATTGCCAAGTGATGATAATGTTAACATCAAATACGTAACTAGGTACTGCATCTTTGCTTCAATACTGCTTTAGATTATTTTTACCAGTAGGTACAATAAATACCTGTTAGTTACCTACTCTTTAAATAATGTATAATTTTATTAATTTCCAAGGTTTCATTTATGAAGGAATACAAATGAAATATGTATAGACTGTTACTGATAGAGCCCAGAGGGTTTTTGAGCAAGCATATGCAGGGCGAAAACTTGATAGCTAAGTAGATTATGAGAGAACACCGAAAATATATTCGAAAAGTTTCTGATAGGATGCCCCCCCCGGTCAGGAGTTCAGATTTCAAAAAAAGGCCAAAAATAAATTGATCTTCAGAGGCGTTGATTTTGGTATGACCGGGTGCGGTTATACCCCATAATGACTTAAATAGGCAAATCTTATGAAGAAATTGTGGGCTTTCCCTAAATCTGACGACTTTGAAAACTCACGATTTGGACAATTTTAAAAGGATTTTCAGGGCAAATAAAAGTTATTCTACGCCATAGTATTAAATGTCCTGATAGTGAATATACAAATATCTGACGGATTGATGGAGTCTTTTGGTAAATATGACGAAATTTCATTGATTCTCAAAGTACACAAAAGTGGTTGTAACTTGCATTTATCTCTAAATCAACGAACCGAGTAGCTTTGATTGCTATTTGAAGCTGACCCTATTGTGAAGATTTGTCGGTATTCAGAAGTTGGCAGTATTACACTAATTTGACACTAAGTAAACCAATTAATTATTTGAAAAATATTCTCATCTTAGGGGCGATCTAACAAACTAGCAATGTTTTAAAAAATTTTGAGATGCCCGTCAATTGTTTGATAAAGCTGGCAAAGGTGGAAAGACATACTTATTAAAGAGAGACTTGTTTACGCCGTAACACTTTTCTAGTCGAGGTTTTATTGTAACTACGAACGTCTGCGCTCGATATCGTTACTGATATCGCCTCTAATTCTCTGTGATAGTTCGTTATGTGACTTTAATTAAATAAGCCCCAACACTTCTGCTTAGGCCACCAGCTGCGAATTAACTAAATTAAATGAAAGATCATGAGATACAAATTTATTTCTAACCGATTTCTAAAAGAGGGATTAATTTGTTATCAATTCGTTTGTATATACAGGGTGAATGTTTCAGTTCAGCATGGATGACCAAATCCGAAACTATAGGTAATACCGAAAAATACTTGAAGGACAAGGTCGATTTTGATAAAAACTAAAACTGCATCATTAAATTTTTGAAAAATCAATTGCTGTAGCTAGGGAAGCGGCAAAGTAAAGGAAAGTGGACATTTTTAAGATTGACTAAAATCAGATGAACAAATTGATTAATTACGGTTTAACAATGAATTCAACATACAATTTATTATATTAAAAACATAAGTTAACAGCCAAATAACTACTGCTACAGTGCAAACGAACAAATCACTTACATTCTAGATACTTAATGTTACTATCTTAAAATTGTTTTTTGTTAAAAATCAATCAATAAATCAATATCCTTATTTGGTATCATAGGTAGGTAAAGTCAACAAAAGAGATAATTTTGCAGGATCGTCGGATATAGTTGAAGTTTAGTAAGAAGTCGATGGATATTGTTGGTTGACAGAAATTTTATTTGATAAATGAGCTGTTTGTTTTCTATTAATATATCTATTAATAAAATAAATTTTTATTCGAGAACATCCATCGGTTTCTTACTAAACTTCAACTATATCAAGATCCTGCATACTTATCTCTTTTGTTGACTGTACATAAAATAGGTATTAAATAATTAAATTGTGATCAGCTATGTCTTATGACCCTATATTCCAAAATGCGCCCTTGTATCTCTCTCAATATTTTTTAAATAATTGCTTTCTCGTTAGAATAGCCCTTAGGATGAGGATATTTTTCAAATAATTGGTTTACTTAGTTTCACAGTAAAAGTTTTGAAATTATCAACTTTGTTTATGGTGTACTCCGACGATGTTTTAATTTTGTTAATTAACTTTTAATAATTACTATTGATACTTTCCAACTTCTGAATACCGACAAATCTTCACAAAAGGGTCAGTTTCAAAGTTAAATAGCAATAAAAGCTACTCGGTTCGTTAATTTAGAGATAAATGTAAAGTTAGAACCACTTTTGTGGTACTTTTGTGAATCAATGAAATTACGTCACATTTGCCAAAAGGCTCCATCAATCCGTCAGATATTTATATAATCACTACGGGACATGTAACACTATTGTACAGAATAACTTTTATTCGCCCTGAAAATCCTTTTAAACTTGTCCAAATCGTGAGTTTTCAAAGTCGACAGATTTAGGGAAAGCCCACAATTTCTTGATCAGATTTGCCTGTGTATGTCATTATGAGTTAGGCCGCACCCGATCATACCAAAATCAACGACTCTGAAGATCACTTTATTTTTGGCCCTTTTATTAAATGTGAAAGTGGACTCCTGACCACAGGGAGGGCTCCTATCAGAAACTTATCAAATATATTTTCTCTTTATGCCGCACCTACTCAGCTATCAAGTTTTCGCCCTGCAAATGCTTGCTCAGAAACCCTCTGGGCTTCCCCCTACCATACTGTTACTATTGTTGTTACACTAGAGTTACTTCAAGTAAAAGCTATTGTGTTTTTTCACGTCTTTCAAGAAATGTTAATACGTGATAGTACTTTCTTGATTTAACATAATAGCACGTTAAATCGACCCTCTGGGTTTCGATCCAATAGTTTTAAAAGTAAGCAGTCAGTCAGTGACAGATCTCTCATAGCTAGCGAAACAAAGCTAACGTGCCTTGCCATATCATAAACAAATATCATAAACAAGACAAAGCTTGACAATGATAACAAATCAAACATAAATTAGCCTTATAAAAAACCAAATTATTGCTTAAACAAATGTTTTATATTATCAGTAAATATCTTAAGCTAAATGAGGTTATCGACAAGTCTTGACTCGTGGTATTTAGCAGTTCAGTAAAAGCGTTAAACATGTATAAAAATTACTTTACTGATCACCATTAGGTTCAAAAGGCTATGCTGTGCTTTTATTAAATAGTTGTATGGTTTGTAATTTGGGAGATTTTTTATGAGCATTTTTATCAACAGCTACTTCTTTGTGTTTCAATTGTGGAGCAAAATCTTTGCGGAAATTAACATATAAACGGCTCCATTGAGAATTGATTACGTGAATGGAGGCGAGAAATTGTGACGTGTTCTGCGGGACTTGAGAAAATATTAAAAAATATTGTAGCGATATGACTCGCATATGCACTAGCAATAATCAATATGTTGATTTAAGTATCTAATGTTAAAATATAATGAGCACATAGCGTATAGCAGCCGATAATGCGGTAAACGAGGTCAGTCGTTTATAACACGACTAAACTAGATCAAGGTCAAGGTCATTTTTACAAATCAAAAACATACGTCGCTGTGACAAACAGCCGGTGTGCAGAAATAGATACATACGTCTGAGTTCACCTCGGATTCTGATGTTATTTGTAGAACTGCCCCAGTTGTAGATGGGTCAAGGTCGACCTTGGGAAAGAGGTCACGGAAACTCATCATGTCTCGATAGTATCTGGATGCGGGGACGTTTTGGACAGAAGCGAAGACACCTTTACCCTCGTTCAATAATCTAACTTCATACCTGTTACTACCAAATTTTCGACCTTGGCATACGCGTCAGGGCCATCAAATGAAGTAATCGTGTCAACGAGATAAAAAATAGTATGTACCGAAAGGACGGGAAGAGGTGGGGATCGCTCCTTGTACCGACGAGTCGGTGAAACTTGGTCAAGGCTGGCAGTGCCCCTCCTCTCCCCTGTAAGTCCCCTCCCGTCCGAGTACCGGCGGAACTGGCCGATCGCATCCGAACGCCCGCACGCACTCGATCGCGCGCCCAGATAGCGGCAGCGGCGATCGTTACACAACCTAGATAAATCACCCGCGATGATCCACCGAACTGTGTCAAGATCTCATCAATACATAGTAGAATTTAGCACCAGTAAGAATCTGATCAGATTTGAATGTAGTTGAAGAGAAACACCTCGCCAGACAGCTGCAGCATGTCCAGGAGGCCCATCTTTTTAACTGAACACGGTCTGACTCAAATATAATTATAGTAGAAATGTGGTTATGAACGTTGTCATGATGGAAGCTATTATGCGCATACTTTTGTAACATGATTTTACGCACCGAAACCGGTTTTTGCGCCACGGAGGCGTGCTTGAAGCGCCTGCGCACCAAAATCCTTCCAAGATGGCGGCTCTGGTAGAACTGTCGTAATAATACGACAGGTAATGCCTAAAAAATAGAAAGGCCCGGTGTACGAGGCCGCTCTGTCGAAACACTCGATTCGGGTCAAGGCAGCGCGCCGAAATAGTCGGCTGGCGCGCGAGTTTTTATTGTGATCTAACATCTGTCGCTGCCCGCGGCCGCCCAACCCCCTGCGTTATTCGTTCCGCAACTATTACATGCGTGTTATATTTTCACCACTTGATCTTGAGATTTCCTATTATCATTGTCCACTTAGACCAGTATTACCAATTGGAATATTCTTATATCATACCGATTTGGACAAATGCATCTGTTATAAATTAGATTTATTATGCTGACATGCATTGAATAAAATAGTCGTTGTAGTTCAGAAAAAAATATAGTTAATATTTTTTTCTGAACTACAACGACTATTTTAGCCATTCCGCGCAGTGATACATGTCAGCCATTCCGCGCAGTGATGGTTCCGAACCACGCCGTAATATTTAGTGAAATATTTCAATGTCTACTCTCCTAACTACTATAGCGGTGATAGCCTCTAGTTATTTGCTCTAATTCACGTAACTACTTCATTAAATGTACACCTAGCTCAACAGTGGGATATTGTTGTGATACAATTAGTTAGTAATTGGCATACAAACATACTCAAACTAACCATACTATTAAGAGCGTTTACGTCGTACGGCATTTCATACAAACTTTCAAGCCCTTATTTTTCGAAAAGAATGAACCGATTTTAATGAAACTTCATACCCATAAGCAGGATACAAAGGTCTAAGAAGTTAGTAGAGAACATTTTCGAAAAATTGTGTTACAACCAAATTAGACCGATTTTAAATTTTCCATAGAAACAGAGATTTCCAGTTATCTTTTTTTTAATAAGACATTTCGAAAATGTTCTCTACTAACTTTTTAGACCTTTGTATCCTGCTTATGCGTATGAAGTTTCATTAAAATCGGTTCATTCATTTCGAAAAATATGGGTTTGAAAGTTTGTATGAAATGCCGTACGGCGTAAACGCTCTTAAAGAAACATCTTCTTAGAGAATTAAATGATTCGGTGATTCTATTATTAACAAAATATTGCGCTACTCGACTCCGTCTCCTAAAACTCAGCTGGCTATCTCTCACTAATATGGATGTAAAGTACGTATTGTAACAGGCGGACAAACAGACAATCTAAGTAGGTTTAGGAATAGGTTAAGTACCGTCCATTTTGGGTACGAGGCTCAATATTCGACAAAAAAATCGCGATATAGATAGCATATAATATGTAATCTAATGACTTCTAAATATCCCTATAATAGAGCTGATTTTGTTACATTTCATTGTAAATACAACATAATGATTACTACAAAATCAATTAAAAACCGTTTCTTAGTTATTACATAGAAAAAATCATACAGAAATAAAGCGATGGCTTTATTACGTAAAGTAGTGTGTGAACACTAAAAGCAGCAGGCCGTGTAACAATGATCATTATTCGTCGACCGTGGTCCGTTGCACTGTACTACCGGCCGCGGTCGCATCACTATATGGGGGAACTAATTTAATTAGTCTTTATATATACAGACATTTGAAGAACGTTAATGTTTTTAAGTGAAATTATTATTAACTGGTCTATAAACACCGTGTTATGTTATACGGCCAGGTCGGCTGTCTATTGACAAAGACTATCAATATAATACTATCAATTTCTACTCTTTCACGCGCACCATTTCGCTAGTAGAGCTTGGAATCGGTACCAAAAGTACAGGTTTTGTACGGTTCTTGCCATTTCGGTACCTGGATACCGGTTCTACACACAAACAAGTACCGGTACCAAATTCAGGTACCCGGCGCGTACCACAATTATTATATTTGTACGAGGAATTGCGTACGGTTTGCAACCTTGATGTTATTTGTCTTTGAACAGTACAGTTCCGATACTGATTAGAAATACCAAGGCTAATGGTACTGGTTCCCAAAAGTACCGGTATTTCAATCTCTGGGGAAAGCGTACCCAAAGAGCCCCAAAGCGCAATTGCTAAGCCTACGCCAACTACGTGCCTGTGCGATAGTCAGTAGGAAAATGATTCAGCTCTGGGCTGAATCATTTTAAACATAGGTAGTCAGTTAAATTAAAAAGACAAGCAGTTTCCAAGCAAATTCTGCACTTATAAGATTTTTGTTCCTGCTATAGCTATATGCTATTATATACTGAAAAAGAAGTGCGCGAGTCCGACTTGCATTTGGAAGTTTGTTTGTATCAATGAGTAAGAGTATGAGCACTAATGACTACAGCTAAGTTTGAATAATTACTTCTTTCATTTTCCCCTATCACTAAGATAGCTAGTTAGCAGCTGAACAGCATAGTGGCGTATAAAGTTGTGACCAGTTGTGTGCAGTTAATAAACTGTTGTGACCAGAAATTTATATTTCTAGTCACAACAGTTTATTAACTGCGCGCTTTTAAATAACCATTTGTGATGCAAAACATCATGTCATGTCATAACTGTCAGAAGGCGTCGGCGTCGGTCGTCGTAACTCGTACGTAAATCGTGATGCAAACTTATTAGGTTCGCTGATACTGTAGTCCAATTTCACAAACCCATAGCTCCAAATAATAGGTATCTAATGTCTTATATCGATTGAATATTGGCATACCAATTTACTTTCAATCTACTACATTTTCAGTTTCAGATTGCAATGTTTGTAAGAAACATGTTACGAGCTGCTTGAATTTTTTTACAGTCGGTAGTTTATTGAGTCTTAAAAGTTAATTATTTATCTTAATAAAGTTACACCTAGTTAAATCCAATTTGCAATAATTCATTAAATTCGGCCATGTATGCACGGATAAGTAACGTGATACGTGTCCAGGTCACATTTGGGTAGCCCATTGCGACAGGTCGACCGAACGTCTTGTGAAACGGCGCTTGCGCAGCGTACCCCACCGACGACGGTCGATTGTGTCGAAACGCACGATACAGTCGCCGGAGCACGCCCGATCCACAACCCCCACTAGACTCTGAACTACACAAATCGGATATAATGCAACTTTATGATAAATATAAAATATGTTACTTATAGAAATCTTGGTAGCATTTCCATGTTAGTGTTACTTTTTTTGCTAACTTCTCAGTGTAGCAACACATCGCAGCTCTTATACATGTTGAAGGCGCTTACGTAAGCCTCGTGTAATTTCGCGTCGAGACTGTTCAGAAAGGAACCATCAGTACCTACATTCTTATTATAAAATGGGAAGGGCTACAGACACTAGCCAAACAGACTGGGGATTCGATATTTTTATGGCTAACTCGCGGAATATAAGTCCGAACTACACTGCTAATGACTCAGACAAAGCTAAATAGGACATCGTGGCAGCGAACTGATCTGTAGTGCTTTGTTGATTTGCCCATTATGGCTTATTTAGTTTTAGTTTTATTAAGGCTTATTTAGTTGAAGTAAAAATTAATTATTTATATTCAGTCGAAAACTCAAACTGAAGTTTCATAAATATATGGCTTAGTGTGTATATGTCGTGACCATTTTTGTTTGTATCGCATCATTATTCTGACAGAACACAGGCTATGAAAACAAGTGTCTCGTATTGTAAAAAATACTTACTATGCGCTAAATAAAAAGCCTTTTAGAGTCCATCGGTTGGGTGCTGTAGCGGTGGCATTGCACAAGGCTTGCTGCAGGTCGGGCAGGCGGTGCGAGGCTCTCGCAACACCCATTATTCGGGTCAGGCAACTATTTGTGTGAATTGTGTCATCTGACATATTACTCTTGCGATAAATATTCTTTGTTTACTTTTGTAATCTCAAAGATTGAAGTTTTTGTACATTCAATAATGCCTGTTGAATGCTCATAAATTAATTGTCGCAGTTGTTTAAGTTTTTGAAGGACTTTAAACTTACTCTGGAATTGATGAATGAATTCCTGAAATACTCCCGACTTCGTAAATTGGCCTAATTATATTATTTACAATCATTAATGCTTTCAATGGCCCTTCGGTCGGCTCGGTTCGGTTGAAGTTCTATTCGGCGTTTTCCAATATTGTGCCGGGCAGAATTTGAAAAAATTACGTCGTTAGCATATTACTAGAAAGAGGATGTGAATTTCAATAAAATGGGCTTTATAGAATTTGTAGTGTTCACAATTTGGAGACATTTAAAATGCTGCTTGGGTTTCTTTACTAAATTTTAGACTATTAGATGTTGCAAACACCACAGCATCTGGCGAAACGCGCAATGGCGAATGTCTCACGCACACAGCGGCGCATCAACGTAGCAGTACGCACTAACACAGTCAGCGCGCGCGCCGCATCGCGGCCCCGCTCGCAAGTAGGTCAGGGCGCTCTGCGGCCGCGCGCGTTTTAAAATTAGAACGATCCGCACTTCAAGCTCCGCCCCACGCGATCGCCTAACTACAAGTTAATGTATAAATTACCTTCAAAACATCCACCTGTAACCGCACCCTTGTATCACAGCCAATTGCTATAAGCTAGATATATGGTAATCATTACTCATTACTAACTTTTACGCAATACACTTATACTTTGCTTTAATGACAACATGAGTACTTAACTGATGATCTTGCAATATTATAGGTAATTTTGAAGGACTTTATTTCAACCCTGTTAATTTTGATTTGAAAAGACAATTACCTATTCAAACTTTAATAAACATCCAGTAAGTATTCTTAAATAACTTAAGCTAAATAGTACACTTAAAACAATTAATTTTGTGTGTAAATTATTTTGAAGTAACCCGTGAAAAATTGGTGTCACAAAATAGACTGGTAATCGCTAACGTTAATTAATTGTATTAAGCAAGTATTTTTTGTCGTCAAGCAACAACAGTAAAGTAATTAGTACGTAGTGCAATTATATTTGCAATATTGGCATAACGTATTTTCCGGAAATGACCCACTCTATATTCTGAAAAGATCACTTGTTCGATGTAGTCGGGTTTCTGTTTGTGGTCCGAAGGTAGTTTATATTATCTAGATTTGAATTAAAACTACGATTACTTTTAATGAAATATCGATAGCATTTAAAATGGAAAAAATGGTGTGATAAAGTAAATCCCATTGTTTGGTCTGGCACTTTAAGTACTTAATTATTTAAATTGATCTTCACAACAATTTTTACAGATATAGATCTGCTGATTTGAATGCAGCCAGAATAGTTTAAGTCGGATTTTAAATTGGACTATACATATTTCGTAACCCTGATAAATGAAAACTGTATATCTGATAAATCTGGTCCTTTTTGACGGGATTCCGTCTCTTACCAACCTCGGTTTCAGACACCCTGCAGCGTCTCAGGGTCGACCTCTACAACTATGTGGGTGAAGGTCGGCGGGGGAATCGCCGTATTCGTTACTTCTATATTATAGCATAGACGAAGCACTATTTCCAGGTCTTATTGTATTAAATTGGGTTAAATGATGTAATCCTATTTAGGCCAATAGTTGCGACTGATCGTCCAACATGAATTGCGATAGACGCACCCTGAAATGACGATGTGAATAGGCGACACAAAATCCATTATAAAGAAAAATTTTTTGCTAATGAAGTAATTTAAGAGAAGATACTAAAAGTAGTTACTCACCTTCGAGTTTCATGCCAACATCGAGGCACTTTTGGAAGCGGCAAAATGGACAGCGCTTCCGCTGTGTTTTGTCTATGTGGCAGGCTCGTTCTGCGACGCACGTGTACACCTTCTTATTTTGAACGGTCCTCTTGAAGAAACCCTTACAGGACTCGCACGTTAGTAGTCCATAGTGGTAACCGCTAACTTTGTCTCCGCAGACGGGACAGAGTTCTTCGATTACATCCTTGGTGTCAGTTTGGTCGCACACTGTTCCGGCTGCTGGCAAATAAGCACCTGGTTCACCACCGGCGCCTGTTGGAAACAGATATGAAGCATCCAGATTGGCGTATCCGAAAGATTGTTGCTCGGGAGCGCATTGATACGCGGCGCCTTGCGGCACGTACTGTTGCGATGCACCCGAGGGACCCCCACCTGAGCCAGATCCTTCAGGACCTGGGCTCAGGTCAAACGGGGACATATTGAGGGACATGAGGCCTGTCTGCTGGTCCATCGTCATGCTCGGCCGCTCAGTGCGGCTGTTTATTACAAATCCCTACGGCGGCGTTCAACCGCAACAACGTTCACACAGTCACCGAGTTCACTAGCGGTCTGGCCGCAACACTAGCTACCGCTCGCGGGCTGCACCTGTTCAAGCACTATAGTAGGAAGCACATAAATCCAACACATTTTGTTCGATACGAGCGGAGTAAGAAGATAACAGGCGTTAAGCATCTGTGTCAGTCACCCAAAGGAACTATTACTACTGTTCGTACAAGTGTTGACAGCGCGTGGTATGTTACGATCGCAATGAGTATTATAGCAACAAGCGGCACGCGTGCCGCTCGGTAGAGGTACCGCGATCGACTAGCGGGTAGCCGGCCGGCGACAACGGCGCGCGTGCCGGCGCCTCCCGCATGCGCGCCCCGCTGCCACCCGCAGGCCCCTGCCCGCTCGCACAATGGAAAACGATTAGGAGCCCATGTAATAAGTGAAAGTGAGTCGGTGACCCACTTTCCCGCGATCCAGGTCTATGTTAGTGCGCGTTCGCGCGGTTGCGCCACCGAGCGGGCGGAGGACGGCGCGGGGGGCGGCCCACTGACCCAGTTGCGCGCAGTGCCGCAGCAGGGCAGGGTTGCCGCGAACACCGAGCTAATGTTTACGTTCGCACTGCATTCGATTATGAGTTGTGTTCGCTGTACGCATACGTAACTGCAGCAATACGTACAAGTGTAACACCACGAATTACTTATCCGACTAAGACGACAAGCGTGATATTATTTAGTATCGAAAATGCACCTATAGTTAAATAGGTACCTACTTATATCGAATATAATAAAATTACTAATAAGAACTTTTTTAAAGAATTTTTAGGTTACGTTAGGATAGATTTTTTACTAAAATACCTTAGTTTTTCTTTACATAGCGACACAATATTCACGAAGACTACTATATTCACTCATTAATTATTAATCCAAGTTTTTTTTAGCCTACATTGTTTCCAACTGCTGGGCAAGGATTTCTTTCCGTTGATTAGATCGTCACACCACCGTCCAGCAAATTAAATATATAAAATACTAAGAAAACAGAGAAGTAATTTTTATGCCTTTTTTAGGGTTCCGTACCCAAAGGGTAAAAACGGAACCCCATTGTCCGCCTGTTTGTCTGTCTGTCACCAGGCTGTATCTCATGAACCGTGATAGCTAGACAGTTGAAATTTTCACAGATGTGACCGCTATAACAACAAATACGTTATCATTTTGTGCCCATTGCCGTGAAGACCATGGGTGCTTGGGGCACTGAGGCCAGGAAGCTCATTAGTGAGATAGGGCACAAGCTCCGTGTGACTCCCGCTCCGGCTCGTTCTTGGTGCAGAGGTTAGCCATTGCCATCCAACGTGGCAATGTAGCAAGCGTTTTGGGCACCTTTGCGCCGGGAACAGTTAGGGGCGGGTTATTTGACTAGGTTGACGTGTTGTCCTTGTAAGTAGTATAAACATGTTGTGTTGCGTGCCTTTTAGTGCGTGCTAAATAGAAATATAATAAAAACAGAATAAAATAAATATTTAAGGGGGGCTCTCATTCAACAAACGTGTTTTTTTCGGCCTTTTTGCCTTGTGGTACGGAACCCTTCGTGTGCGAGTCCGACTCGCACTTGGCCAGTTTCTTTATGGTTCAACAATCGTAACATATAACTAATATTATTAATGGGTGAGGCTCACAAAAAATGTACTTTAGCCATATTTTTCATGAGCCGAATTTTGAGTAAAGATAAAATATTTCGGAAGTTCTGAATAAATAAATCGATTTGTTTCCTGTGTTGGATATTATTCACTTGTTCATATCGGGTCATTTAAATTGTTAATTTATTTGAATTTAACCAAAAATAAACCGATACAACAAACTGCTTACATCTTGTTTCATAGAAAATTAAAACGTGCCCACGCCTAATAGAATATTATTATATTTTATTTCATCGTGTATATACTGTATATAGTAACATCTTAGTAATATATGAAATATATGGGAATAAAACTACTATCCCAATAGTAGATTTAATTGATTATGAAAAAAATTATAAAAATATGACTTCAAAAACAAATGTGCCTATAATATTTCACGTGTGTTACAAACAATGTGTTACGTAGTAGTTTTTTTGTAATAGGCAGTAGCAACACTTGTGATGTTTTTTTTGTGATGGCAACATTACTACTTTCAATATGAAATGTCAGTGTCCTGTCAGACATCTTGGTTTTTATGGAAAAGGCAGTACTCGCGTGTGTGTTATTTTCGTACTTAGATTTTAGCGACTTTTCGGAAGCAATTTTGCATGGTAAGTAATAAAATAGTATTTCTAAGGGCAAGGACAATTAAGAGGGATATGTATATTATTGAATAATGTAGTTTTTCACTGCTTTGCATTGCATTTAGATATGCTACACGACTTTTAGGTTAGATTATTCACGTGTGTTTGTTCACGTGTGTTGCGTGTGTTACGAATTTGTGTTATGTAACACACGTGAAAAGTGTAAAGCTTAGTGCACATTGCAATACTTTCATCAACAGCGTGAGATACTGTACACTACTGGACAAAGGCCTCCCAAGCTTTATTCCCATAACACGCAGTCCTGAGCCAGCTGCATGCAACGCCTACCCGCAACTTCCATATCGCACTGATAGTACAATACTGCTGTAATTAACTCAGAATATGTCGAGATAACAATATTTTACCTGTAATTTTTAGAATAATTGGTAAATGACAATTGCGTTAATTATATTAACAAACCTAAACCCTAACCTAATAAAATATTTTTTTTATAATGTTTATTAAGTGAATAATAAATTTTTCGTCGATTCCGAAAAAGGCACATTTTGAGTAACAACAGTATTGTATTATCAGAGCGGTATCCAATATGGTGGTCGATTCACGTAGCGGAATGCAAACCCACACTACGCTTAAATAGCATGTTTTCTTCCAGCAATAACTTTTTTTGCAGATGCCGCTAACACCTGCTGAAAGACAGAAGCTCTATCGAGAAAGGCTGAAAGAAAAAAATCCTGAAAAGTTCCTAACACAGAAAAGAAAAAATGCTGAGAGGACAAAACGAAATAGAAAGAAAATAGCAGAATATTCTTCTTCTATGCAGGAAAATATTAGAAAGCAGTGGAGAGAGAGAAAGAAGAAAAGCAAAGAAGAGCCGAAACCTGAAGAAGTGCCTTCGGTAGACAATGCACAGATTTCAAAGCAGAAGAGGAATCAAAGTAGAAGAGGGATTTATAAACTGAAGACTGAAAACATAAAATTAAAAGACCTATTAAGAAAATTTAAACAATCTTTAAAAAATATGAGGCAAAAATTAAACAGATGTGTACGCAAAAATAATGAGCAACTAGAAATGATAAAAAAGAAAGACGAATTAATTTGTAGTTTTGAAGAAAAGCTACACTCGTGTGCTAATATTACAAAAGACGAAGATTTTGAGCGAATGACCCCCTCTTCGAAAACGAATGCTTACATTAATCAAAATTTACCTAATATACGTCCTGAAGAAAAGGAAAGAGTCAAAAAAACACTGCTTGAACATCACGTCATTGTGGAAAGTTTAAAGGAGAGTTACAAAAGTAACAACACTCAAGAAAAACGCATAGTAAAAAACGTTTTCAACAAAAATGATACCATAAATAGATACTGTATGAAAACCAAAATAGCTACTTATTTAGGCTTAAAAGGAAAAATTCGTCATACGCTACAAAAAAATAAAAGTTATTTCATACAGACCCAGTTGAGAGATTTTTATGAGAGGGACGATGTAAGCAGAATGACGGCAGGCAAAAATGAAATAAAAACACAGAAGAAACAGAAAAAACAGAGAAGGTATTTGCTCGGAACTCTACATAAACTATATAAAAAATACAGACAAGAAGGAGGGAAGTTGTCATTTGCTACATTCAAAAGATACAGGCCCTTTTATGTATTACCACCAAAAGCCGAAAAACGAGATACTTGCGCTTGCAAAAGACATGAAAATTTGCAAATGAAAGCCATGGTACTGCAGTCGATTGGATTAATAGCAACAAAAGATCTTGACGAATTATTGTGTATGGTTGTTTGTGATTTAAAATCTAAAAAATGTTCTTATGGAGAATGTGAGTTATGCAAAAATAAATATATTGACTTTACCATGGGTGACAAAAATCTAAATGATAACATTTCATGGGATGAATGGGTTTTGAAGTCTCATGAATACAAACCGAAAAGAAATAGTGATGTGACGAAGACTACGAAGAAAATCAATAAAGAAAAAAAGACTGGTTCGTTGAGAATGCTCCTAGAGGCGTTTCAAGACGAATTGCAAAATTTCAAGATCCATTCTTACAATATCATCCATCAATACAAAGAATATCGACGATGCACGAACAATTTGGATGACCGCACTGTAGCATTACACATAGATTTTTCGGAAAATTATGCCTGTAAATTAAGCACTGAAATACAAGCGATGCATTTTGATGGATCAAGGCAACAGATTAGTCTTCATACTGGTATTTTGTATACCGCTAAAGGTAATCAATCCTTTGCATCTATGTCTCCAAGCAAAGAACATGGTCCAGATGCCATTTGGGCTCATCTCTTACCAGTACTAGAATTGATCAAACAGAAATTACCTAAGGTAAATGGGATTCATTTTTATTCAGATGGTCCTACTGTTCAGTACCGCCAAAAGAAAAACTTTTACTATTTCTCAAAACTAACGACGGGACTCGGTTTTCCATTTTCAACATGGAACTTTTTCGAAGCCTCTCACGGCAAAGGAGCCGCTGATGGCGTTGGGGGAGCTATAAAGCGTAAACTAGATTCATTTGTCGCTTATGGTTCGGATGTTCCTGACGCTAAAACAGCTTACGAACTTCTCCAGGCATCTGAAACCAAGTTACAACTTTTTTATATCCCTGAAGATGCCATATTGAATGAATCAGTAGATCTTGTACCAGTCCCAAACACCATGAAAATACATCAAATTGTTAACAACGCTCACTCAGCTTACTCCATTTTCTACCGTTATCTAAGTTGTTTCTGCCAAAAGAGTAGACCAGGTTTTTGCGATTGTATTAATTTGGAATCTGCGGACTTACTAAAACAAACAGCAGTGAAAAGTGAAAAAACAATTGCGCCCAAAAAGATGATTAGAATATTATCAGACATAAAGAATACTGAGCAAAATAAGTCTTACTTTGATTTGACTCAATATGGCCCATTTAGTTTGAAAGAAGTTGACCCGAAAACAATAATAGTTGCCACAACTTCAAAAGAAAATGTTTCGCCATCTGTTGACAATATTAATACAAAAAAGAACAATCCGAAAAAGAGAAAACTTATTGACATGAACCTTAGAACAATTGCTAAGAAAATTAGGAAAGAATATGAGAGCAGTACAGACGAAGACTTGTATTCTTTGCATGATTCTTCCGATGAAGATTGTTACATTACAGATAACGAAGATTATTTTGATGGTAAAAAATGTCAAATAAAAGAGCAGAAGAAGAAATCAGATTTAAGAAAAGAAACAGACCCTAATAAGATGGAAAGAAAAAGAACTGAACAGTCAAGTTATGAAGATGAAAAAAATATTTACACTTCTAAGAAAGTGACAGAAATAAGTCTTATATCTAATGAAAATGAGGGAATAATAAAAACAAAGAGAGGATCGGTGTTGGCTACGACTCAGCAGAATGATTTAAAAGACTTTGACAGTTTAATTAACGACTCGGAAGTGACATCAGAAAATCAATCGGATATATGGAGGCTATGTTTCAAAGACACAGTACTAGTAAGATACTACCAAAGAGGCTCATGGAAATACTACATCGGTTTTATTGAAGATATTCGCATCGAAGAAGGGAAAAGTTATTTTACCATACGGTTTTTGAAAACTGTAAAAAAACCCGTACTAAAGTTTGTTGATCAAAAAATAAAAGATCAAGACACAATCACTGATGATTTAATCGTAAAACAGATTAAGATTACACAAAACATTGAACGGCCAAAAGAATACTTTTTAGCTGCTACTAGCGACGAGGTTTATTTTGAGTAGGATATTTATGTGCAAGTATAGGTATAACAATGAAAAAAAAATTTTTTTGATTGTCTACATTTTGTTTTTTTCTAAGCATTTTTAAGTACAAATCTTGATCTCAATATTTGAATGATTAGTCTTTAAGAAATAATAAGTAATGCTATGCAACTTTGTTAGCGAAGCTTTTGAGTTTAATATTAATACATGTGTCCATATGTATATAGTGTTTTATTTTAAATTCCATTATAATAAATAATCTTGTCTCGTGTGAACTAATCTTAACAATATTTCCAGTGTGTTACCTATTTCCAGTGTGTTATCGTGCGTTACACGGTCACGTGTGTGATGGTACATTTTCTGTGAGCCTCACCCTAATATGATTCCATACGTAAAATACGCGCATTGACGTGGAGTTGCGGAAACAAGCCCGTTTTACCTATTCTACCTAATATGATGCCTCAGGAGATGTGACGGAAACCCCATAATTTCCAATTTTATTTCATTTTTTTCTCGCCTTGACTCAAAACCTACATAACTTAGTTAACTTCATTTCTACAATCCCCTATAGTTTCTGAGTCACAGACACCGACTAATTTTGTTATTATTTATTTTTTTAAAACCTAGAACACAGAAACGCACAGAGGCGGAGTAATGCCGTATGCATTTTCTATCAGTCAAACAGACAGTGGTGGTGGTTCTTTTACTAATTTTGGGCACGAAACAAGAAAGGACCATACCTAACAACGTACAAGAATATTGAAAGACCTATGAAAGTTAGGTTCACCGACTTTAAAGATTGCACGAGCCCTTGATCCTGCCTATCCAAAAAAAGTATACCCAGTGTAGTGTAGTGTGTGCAATATAGCAGGGAAATCAAAAGGAAAAATAAATTCAATTAAGCCAAGACTAGTTGAACAAATCGTAATATGGTTTCAAAGATATTTGGGACTCCACTTCTGTCCAACGTTATATCATATTAACTATGGCTATAACAGAAGGGCCCGTGGCTAAATAATAACAGCCGCACAGGTCGATCGATCAGGTTAAGCTACGCTTGCCGCGGTTGGTCTGTGGACGGGTGACCATCTTTACATACCGAGACCCCTCCGTGCCTCGGAAAGCATGTAAAGACGTTGGTCCCGGCTGTCATTCGTGAATCTTTGACAGTCGTTACGGGTAGTTACCCAACAAACAACAACCAGTCACAACAAGGACAACCAGTCTTACCAAGGGGTATCGTATTACCCAGTAACTGGGTTGTGGAGGTCAGATAGGCAGTCGCTCCATGTAAAATACTGGTATTTAGCTGCATCCGGTTAGACTGGAAGCCGACCCCAACATAGTTGAGAAAAGGCTAGGCAGATGATGATATTGCTATAACAAAAATTGCTTTGAACTGAATCAAATAAAGCTTTCGTGAAAAAAGCAACTTGTGACGAAAGTCTATCAGAACGGCTGATTATTGTTTCAATAATGTTTTACAGGATTCATAATATTATAAAACATCCATATATTCACGCATCAAATGATTTTGTTGCATCCATTTGTGTGCTCTATGTATGATTAATGACACACACCCACGTCGTATGGCAAGAATATTTGTGAATAAGCAATTACGTATTCGAAATTTACGTAGGTAATTTTCGAGTCATAACGAGAGCCATTCAATATCAAAAACGAAATAAAGATCTTGACCTGGATTTTGTTAAAATCAGTCAACAGGTCACGAACGAGTGACTGTCTGTGACAGCCTTGTATTCGCAATGTAATTTGATTCGACGTGTTCTACAGTACTAAACACATCGCCATCGGACGAGGCTTGACTTCACTACGAACTATGATGTTGCTCTATTCTTCTAAGTTAACGCGTCCAGTTTATCATTTGAAACGGAGCTACAATATCAAAAAATTCACATTCACAGACTTCGTTTGACAATTGTCAAAACCAAAAATCTTTAGGGGTTAGAGTCTTCCCAGTTTTTACGTTTCACAGGAGCGAGCGTAGTGTTCCTGATGTCCTCAAACATGACAGAAGGCTTCCAAAATAATCAAAATTAAATAAATAATGAAACTACTACGTCTTTACAAACATAAAACAACATGAAACTACATATCGTGCATAATAAGCCACAATGACTCAATAGTTTCGATTTCATAATCAAGACCTGAATACCGGATGAAAAGCGACGGCAAGGTAGGTAGACCCGAAGTATGCCGTTTTCGCTATCGCACAGACGCCACGGCCTCCGACGAAAGCAAGAGTGCTCGCAGAGTCGCACGCGCAATGCTTTCTTCATGCGCGCAACTGACGTCACACTTTCTCCGTCCAATGACGCATGTTGATGTAACGCATCATAATACTGCGGTAATAACACTACTTTACAAAGCATTAGTATGTCACGACGATGTATTTATTAATCCGTTTAGATGGACGATATATTGATTGATTTTGTATTGATTGATACATTTATGCTAGCTTTTTTACCTGGGTTATTGAGTTTTGGAACAGGTTTTGTTTTATTTCGTTTATTTGTTTATGTTTCCACATACTATCTAGTATATGCTTAACGTACAGCTTTTTTTCAATGGTCATTTTTCGAGGTCATTATGGGAATGGAACTTTCTGAACGTAACAATTTCGCATGTAGAGGGTAGGAACATGTAAATGGGAGTTTTCAAGCTTAATATTTCTTAAACGGACTAACGTATCGCAATAGTGCTCTAGTCTAGAATATCCGTCCGTAGAATATTATTTCGTCCAGGAAAATTTAGACGTTCAGGAAACCAGATAAAAAGAATTACAATTTAAAAAAAGCTGCACTTGCTTTGTCACTAATTCCTCTTTTAAGATGAATAATGCTTAGTTTATTTGGTAATTATATGTGATTATGTGACTTAAAAGCCCAAAATCATCATTGAATCACACAGACAGACATTTTTCTCTTCCATGAGGCACTGTTCAGTGATGATCAGTCATTTACATCTCGGCCACTCTGCAAAGGGTTAGGTACATATTTATGCGATATCTAAAAATATACCGGTTTCTTTAAGTTTTAACGTACGCAGGGAAAACCCTTCAAGATAGATCTGAATTTCTGACGGTATTGCCAGGAATTGCGTCAGCAGACAGAAAGTGACGGGCACTTTCAAAGGTAGATAAAAGATATAGAGCTTGTGCTGAAGTTTATTGTAACACTTCTGACACATTCTAATGTAATTTGCTAATCAAGTTTACTGCTAGTATTGTTTTGTTACTTTGCTAAACTTTTTTTTTTTACCTGTCCAATTGAAATAACACTATCAAGAAGACATGAGCAGTAACGAGTCAAGTAAATATTATTTAACCCTCAAAAAATCTGCTTTGTCAAAAATTAATCTGCCTAGCCTTTTTCCATGTTGGGATCGGCTCCCAGTCTAACCGGATGCAGATAGATACCAAATTCTGACCTCCACAACCCACTTACTGGGTAACTAACACGCTACTTCTTGGTAAGAGTGGAAATGTTAATAGATAAATATCATATGGATATCTTATGTTTTTGTGAAACCTGGTTAAAACCGGATAGAATGTTGTTTAATGTCAATAATTTCTCAGTTGCCAGTGCGCACAACAGGTCCTCAATAGGGGGTGGCACTTTGATATTATGTAATAGTTCTTTTAGGTATAAAGAAAGAAAGGATAATATCACTGCTTGCTCTGTTGATCGCTTATGTGAGGTAGCATGTGCAGAAGTTGAAGGCCATACTTTCTTATGTGTTTATAGACCACCAGCCTCAAATTTGTCATCATTTTTGATCATAATGGAAGAAATACTAAGTAAACTTTTTAAAGATAGTAAATTTGTTTTTGTTTGTGGTGACCTAAATATTGATCTATTAGTTAATTCACCAGAAAAATGTAAGCTAATATCATTGTTTAAATCATTTAATTTAAAATGTATATTTAATGAAGCGACTAGAATAACAGCAACTTCAGCTTCATGCATCGACAATGTATTTAATAACTGTAAAATAAAATACTCGTCCTTAATTACTGGCGTCAGGTCTGACCATACTGGTCAACTTGTATCATTTGACCTAGGTAAAAGATTACACATAGATAAATCCATTCAATTAAGACCTTTAACTAAAAATAAATTGAAAATGTTTAATAATAATGTTCTTAGCAATCTTTCCACAGCTAGTTTTGATTCACAAGACCCCAACATTAACTATGGTACATTATTTTCCACAGTATGCCAAGAATTCAATAAAGCATGTCCTGTAAAAAAAGTTACTATAAATACTAAACCAAAATTTAGTGAATGGACCACTGCTGGCATTAGAAAAAGCAGAGATATTTTATATAATCTGTATCACGAGAAATCACTAATTTCTGATCAGGCCCTTCATAATTATGTAAGGAACTATTCTAAAATATTCAAAAGAGTCTGCGCTGAGGCTACTAAATTAATTAGTAACAAAATTAGTACTTATGTCTAATAATAAAATAAAAGCTGTGTGGCAGGTAATAAACAAAGAAACTGGAAACACAAAACAGCGAGATCAAAATGAGTTGTCCCTAAAAATTGATAATGAAACCATTTCAGATAAGTTAAAAGTTGCTGAGACACTAGAAAATTTCTTTACCGACATCCCAATAGAGGTTACAAAGTCTCTCCCTTCATCACCTATATTAGCTGAAGCCCTTCTTAAGGAAAATTTTAATAAGGAAATTCCAAGCTTTGAATTCAAGCCCATTTCTGTTGGCACAATTAAAAAACTGGCCAAGTGCGAGTCGGACTCGCACACGAAGGGTTCCGTACCACAAGGCAAAAACGCCGAAAAAAACATGTTTATTGTATGGGAGCCCCCCTTAAATATTTATTTTATTTTAATTTTATTATTTATTATTAAAGTTAAAATACAACTGAGTATTTTGTGAATATTTCAAGTGCCTACCTGTTGCCATTTTTGATATCGAGCAAAAAAGGGCAAAAAAATCGCGTTTGTTGTATGGGAACCCCCCTTAAATATTTATTTTATTTTGTTTTTAGTATTTGTTGTTATAGCGGCAATAGAAATACATCATGTGTTAAAATTTCAACTGTCTAGCTATCGCGGTTCTTGAGATACAGCCTGGTGACAGACAGACGGACAGACAGCGAAGTCTTAGTAATAGGGTCCCGTTTTTACCCTTTGGGTACGGAACCCTAAAAAGCATTTAAAAGTCTTAACATAAAAAACACTGAAGACTTATGGGGGATTTCTGTTAAGGTTCTTGGAGATATTATTGTCACAATTGCCCCTGCCCTAACATGCATATTTAATCAATGTTTAGACAGCGGTACGTTTCCTGACTTAATGAAACATAGTAAAGTAGTACCAATTTTCAAATCGGGTAGTAAGCTTGATCCCTCCAATTATAGACCTATATCTGTGCTACCAGCATTGAGCAAAATCTATGAAAAAATCATGCTGGACCAGATGTTGTCACATTTTAATTCAAATGGGATTTTACATAGTCGCAAGTTTAATTTCACGAAAGGTAGGTCGACGACAGACGCGGGAGTAAAACTCATCAGTCACATTTTGGAATCCTGGGAGAAGTCTCAGGATGCAATTGGCATTTTCTGTGACCTCTCAAAAGCGTTTGAGTGCGTTGACCATAATACGCTGATCTGTAAATTATACCACTACGGAATTCGTGGACAAGCTGCTGATCTTGTTCTTTCCTATCTGTCAAAGCGGCAGCAAAAAGTAAACGTTAACGGGGCGACATCATCAGGGTCTCTAGTTAAGATGGGCGTGCTTCAAGGCTCAATTCTTGGCCCTTTCCTATTTCTAGTTTATATTAATGACTTTCCTTACATGATGGCTAACTTGTCGGATATCATTTTATTCGCTGATGACACTTCTCTTATTTTTAAAATAGATAGAAAAGATACGGATGTCTTACATGTTAACGATAGTCTGGCTGTTTTCTCGAAATGGTTTGCTGCTAATAATCTTTTACTTAATGCAAACAAAACTAAATGTCTTAAGTTTTCATTACCAAATGTACCTCTAGTGGGTGGGTTTAGAACTTGATGGCAAAAGACTAGATGCTGTTACGGAAACTGTATTTCTAGGAATTACTTTAGATTCAAAATTACAATGGGGCGCACACATTAGAGCTCTCTCAAGTAGATTAAGTTCAGCTGCATAAGCAGTAAGAAAAATAAGGCAGAGCCACAGCTAGGTTAGTATAATTTGCTTATTTCCACAGTATTATGTCTTACGGTGTTCTGCTGTGGGGATCGGCAGCTGACGTAGATTCAATTTTCATTTTACAGAAGAGGGCAATCCGCGCAATCTATACAATGGGTCCTCGCGAGTCTCTTAGAAACAAATTCAAAGAAATTGATATACTAACTCTGCCTTCTCTTTATATTTTAGAAAGTATTTTGTATGTTCGCAAAAACTTAGGACTCTTCAAAATAAGAAGCGATTTCCATAATATAAATACACGTAGTAAAAATGAAATTGTGTTACCTAAATTTAGATTAACTAAAACTAGCAAGTCATTTCTTGTAAACAGCATCCGTTTTTATAACAAGTTGCCAAAGCCGGTTACAGAACTTAGCGATGGAAAGTTCAAAACCCTGATCAAACGTGTCCTTATCAAAAAAGCATATTATAAGATTAAAGACTACGTTGAAGACAAGCTAGTCTGGCAATAATACCTTCTGCACATGTGGCTTCCCTGGCTTCTCATTAACGGCAAACTATGTAAATGTCTATTAACTGCTCTCAAATTACGATGTTTAATTTTATTTAATTTTTTTTTTACATACTTTTTGACATAATTTCTTTATTATTTGACATTATATACTTTTTGACATAATTTCTTTATTATTTGACATTATATAATAATAATAATAAACCTTTATTTTCAGGCTACACAGACACTTGAAATTTACATACAGACACTTGAAATTTTTCACCTCTTTATTAGTGGTCTTAATGAAAATCATAACACTTGGTTTTAGTAGTTTTTATTATTATTTATCTTTTTTTATTATCTATCCTTTTGATAGATTCTTATTTTGTAAATGTGAGGACTTTGTAGGCCTTATAGACTTTAGATCTGTAGACCATTTTCTATTTTATCAAGTACTTGGTACTTGTTGACAGGCCTGCGCTGTCCTTCCATACCTACTGTAATCTGGAAGCATTGTAAAAGCCAATTATTTTTAAAAAGAGTAACCATGGAGTTTCTTGCCGGTTCTTCTCCATAGGAAACGACCAATTGGAACCGTGCACCTAGCTTCTGACGTTTCATAAGTGCCCATGTAGGTTTATGTGAAATAAAACATTTTGATTTTGACTGGTTGTCAGACTTTTGGGCTTTTGTCTACCCGTAACGACTGTCAAAAATCTACGAATGACAGCCTGGACCAACTGCTTCATGTGCTTTCGCGCTTTTGTTTTTGCGTGGGTTGTTATTGATGGTCACCCATCCACGAACCAACCTCAGCAAGCGTTGCTTAATCTTGAAAATCGATCCGTGTGGATGATTATTTAGCCATCTCAAAAGCCCTCCACAAAAAACTGCTTTGTGCCTCCAATTTATTTCCAACATTAACGGACAGTGAAGTTTGGGAAAAGCCCGGTTCCATTTTCGTTACGTTAGTAGGCCTGTAGAAAATTTAAAAACTTTTGATTACTTAAACTTCGTGTTAATAAGGTACGAACTACATACCACGAGGAGAGCAAGGAACTCCGGTTGCGAAAATAGGTACGACTTCTACTGGGTGGTTTTATAATTTTTGTATCAGTCACTAAGCTTATTAACGTTCACCGGTTTTAGGTCAAAGATAGGGTTGACAGAGGGAAAGGTTTTAAGAATTAACTCACTTTCATTTTAATAGTCAAAAATGTCGTTATATTGTACGTACTATTTCTAGGGTTACGAGAAATTTAAGGGGGCGTGGGGCGGGTGGTTAAGAGTTTAGAGGGGTTGAGTCGGGGGAGCCACGCAAACGGGGGCAACATTTAGGTTTCGGAGCCAAGTGCATTGGGTCACTGGGTCAATGATAGCGGTCGTTCCTGGAATTACTTGCGAGCTGCAGACTACAATAGTACGGAGGAGAAATGTGTGCCCTACATAAATATAGTATCAGTGTTAATTAATGCACGTGAGTTTCATTCGTAAAGCCCTAGCCAGTTATTTTTTTTATTTTATGTAGGTATGTTACTTATTAAAATGATTTCCAAAATTTTAAAATGCCTCAAAGCTTGCTCAGTTAGTGTACCAGACGCAAGACAAAGTTGGTCGTAAAGCTTTATTTTGTTATACAGATTTTTTGCACTATTATTGAACAACCCACACTTTCATTTGCTATGAAACTTTTAGCTGACATAATAGCCATTTTCGGATGAGGGGTTATCCCATATCGACCTTCTTTTCAATCTTTCTTTAAATTGGCCTTTTTACTTAGGTAGGTACATATCATATCTAACGGTAGGTAACCTTAAAAATATGTAAGAAGGCAATAAGTACTGAGAATGCACATATCAAAACCGAAAATGGCTTTTGATCAATTTAATTAAAAAAATGAGTAATAATATACATTTTTACGTTAAAATTTAACGGCCGTTGGAAATTGGCAAATTGTACTTCCCGCAATTTCCATTATTTGAAGAACAGAAAATAATTTCCCGTACGCAAAATACGCGCATTGACGTGGAGTTGCGGACACCAGTCCGTATTACTTACTACCAATTGAAGAACAGGTGACAGTTCAGTGGTTCTATCGATTGTATATGCTTTTTTAGGTATCGTATTAAATTATTCATATTTCCTTTTTTACCTAGTAGTCCTAGCAGTGTATTCGTCATTTGAGCTAAAAGCATGATAAGTAGAAAATACCTACTTCTAGTTATAAAAAACAAACTTCACGTAATTTATTCTCCCGTTATAGCATATAAAGGCATTACTGTTATGTTATCCCGTAAGCAGTTTAGCAGATAGGCAAGTAATGTGCTCCAATATACACCGTGTTGACGATATACATATACATAAACTTCGACCAGATGTTTAGACCATGGAAATAAGCATTTTTCATTATGAACACATTCATGAATTCTTATTTTTTGTTAATTTTCATACAAACTAAATACCTTGACGTAAATCACCCATTATGCATGCCTCTTTATCCGAAATAGCAACGAAGAATCTCAAGATTTGGCGGGCTGATTCTTATCAGAAATAAGTTAAGATCCTTTCTTACTGCATAGCTCAATTAAGTTTCATTAAAAGAAATTACAAATATCTTTGTAACGAAGCCTTTTTAAGTACTACTTCCTGTGTTAGATTTAATTTGTAAAAGTTATAGAAGCGTTTGACAAAGTTTATGTATAACGTGAAGAACACGGTATACTTGGAATAATAATTAGGTTACCCAACCCGATAGTTGCAAAGAAACGGGCGACCTGATTTTGAGATGAGACGATTTCACTTCATTTCGCAATATTTTGACTTAAAGAAACTTCAGTTCATTGACAATAAAGGAAAAAATCGGGCAAGAGCGAGTCTGACTCGCGCACCGAGGGTTCCGTAACATCCGGGTTTTTGCATAAGGTTTATGTTTATCAGTTTATGAAATTAAACGTTTTTTTTTAAATTTTATATTTGTGTTGATTGAATAAATGGTAAATTGCGGTTTACGATTTATGTATATGTATATAAAAAATAAACTACTTACTAGATCTCGTTCAAACCAATTTTCGGTGGAAGTTTACATGGTAATGTACATCATATATTTTTTTTGTTTTATTCTTCTCTTATTTTAGAAATTACGGGGGGACACACACATTTTACCACTTTGGAAGTGTCTCTCGCGCAAACTATTCAGTTTAGAAAAAAAAATGATATTAGAAACCTCAATATCATTTTTGAAGACCTATCCATAGATACCCCACACGTATGGGTTTGATGAAAAAAAAAATTTGAGTTTCAGTTCTAAGTATTTCCCTATACTTAGAACTGAAACCCAAAATTTATTGTTTTTTTTTTCTATTTTTCTGTGAAAATCCTAATGCGGTTCACAGAATACATCTACTTACCAAGTTAGTTTCAACAGTATAGTTCTTATAGTTTCGGAAAAAAGTGGCTGTGACATACGGACGGACAGACAGACATACAGACATGACGAATCTATAAGGGTTCCGTTTTTTGCCATTTGGCTACGGAACCCTAAAAACGTGCGCAAAACGTTCCTATACTGATCAAACACATTGTATATGTAATTGTTTTTAAATGGGTAAATACTTACGTACTATGAAATATTTCGTTTCATATTTCATTATTGAAACTTACTACCTACTTACTTAATTTTAGCAATATAATTTTTTGCTGTGAAGTTCCTTGGACTGATTGTTATTAATAGTGAATGAATTCAAAGTATTATAAAAATCGTTCGAATAGATATTTATTTATCAATACTTACCGATGAATGCTCGGTCAAGTAAATTAGGTAGGTAAGCTCCGACCGCCACTGATTGGTTTCGGGACGGAAGCCATAGAATCTAATAGAATAATTATTTATTTGCATAGAAAGTAGGTACAAAAAAATGCGAATGTTTTTACAATTAGAGATACATTCTACCTTAAATTAGACATGCAAACATTTAGCACAAGTGCTTAATAGTCTAAAATACTGTCAATATAATAGTACGTTATGATACATGTGTGCTATGTTGATCAATATACTCGAGGCGGCATTATTCGCTAAGAAAGCCGAGCGTATAATGATCAATTCACACGCGTTTCATACGACGTTTTACAACACACTTGCGAGGAAAAAAACAGACTTGTATTGTTAAATATTAACTTGTATGGAAAATGGCGCGCTGGTTTTGTTTCTCCGCGCGCCGCGGTAGCCACTAGTAAGTGTAAATAAAAGCACTGACAACAAACCGCTAAACAGCCTATAGAAAAAATATAATAAACACAAAATAATGTTGAGATTTTTTTTTAATACTTTTTATTCATGACCATAGATACAAGTCTTTCAGTCGAATACAATAAACTTTAGACTGATGGTAGTGTTGTCGTATGTCAAATTGTAGTTTAGTTAGTATGGAATTAGAAAGTACTATTAATATTAGGCATAGAGAAATATACATTAGTTCAGTGAGAATCCACAATTTAAACGCTAGTCAGGGTCTTTTCCGTTTTCTTTCGGAAGGGACCACGGACAATTTAAGGTGAATGCGCAGTTAAATTTTTCTTACGTTTTTTGTAATATGCAGGTTAGTATCAGGTTGTATCTTGATCAAAATATGATTCGCGACTATAATATATATATGTATTTACAGAATTATAGTCGTTAGAATAGAATCTTTAAGTTAGATTTGTTCCCTAACAACTTTTCCATAAGAGATTTGTTCTTATGGAACAAATCTAACTTAAACGCAAATTATATTTTGTTTAAGATACAACCTGAAACTGACCTGAAAATTGAAAAAAACCTAAGAAAATTTGAATTTTGCTGTCTACCACTGCGCATTCACATTAAATTGTCCGTGGTCCCTGCGCATTCACCTTAAGGTCAATAAATATTAGTTCATTTTGGGACCAAGGACAATACAGACTATTAAAAAAAGTGAAATATGACCCGCGGATTTCTTTTGGCAGAAGTCTCTTTGATGAGATTAAAAAAGCGCGCGTCTCCGACTAGTTAATAGTATCTGTGGCGTTATTGCACAAGTAGAATACAGAAAAAGCACACGTTTTTCATACACTGCATTATGGACCTAAAAGCGGTACAATAAGAGCCACTTTGCGAGCAAGTGTGTTGAAAAAATTCTTATAATATGGTCAATAAAATTAAATAAAGAATTAAAGATGTCAGGATTAATTAGGAAGCTATAAAGATTTATCATTTAGAAATTCATAAATGGAGTAATAACATTTATCAATTAATAAGGCTGAAAATTTCTTTTTATACAGTGGAATGGACTTGTTTTTTATTCCATCGGGTATTTTGTTAAAGATTATCTATCGGGCACTTACATAATTATAACACTTTTCCTTAAAGCAGTCTACACACCAAACCCGCCGACCCGCCGACACAGCCCCGGGCGGGAAGCTTGATGTCGGCGGCTTTTATTTCAAAAGAATCATGTCGGCGACTTGTACCCGCGCGTGTCGGCGGGCCCATCACGTCGGCGGGTCGGCGGGTTTGGTGTGTAGACTTCTTTATAATGCAGTGTTATGACTACTAACACAGCATGTTTGTATACTGCCTTCTAATTGGTCGTGTTCTATTGTCAGAAGATTTATTAAAAAGACGCATATTATTATTTGATTTCACAAAAACAGCTATTTCGAAAATGTAAAGTGATGGGAATGTTAGCAAATTTGGGGACTTGAATACAGGTACGCAACTATCTGTTACGTTCATGTTATACATAGCTCTTATGCATCATTTTTGAGTGAGCCTTGAATACCTGTTCTCTCAGACTACAATTTCCCCAAAATATCAGAATTGACGCCACTAAACCATGGTAAGCAATTAATCTGGTGGGCATCCAGGCTTCCATGGCTTCCAGGTTAGTTGGCTATCATAAGATTTAAAAATTTTGCAACTTGCACTTGGTCTAGTAGTAGTAGTCTAGTCTTAGGTATACCAATCATTCAATTGTTTTGATCAAGCCGGTGTATAATGTCCGATAAAGTATTATTTATGTCATGTTCATACGTTTTTAGGTCTGTACCTACATTATTTTAATCAAGGCAGTACTATCGTCAGCGAATAAGTCCATAGGATGTACAGTACGTACATACAGTTACGTTTCTCACTAAGCCTTTTCAATAGGAAAGGAACGAACAGAAATTAATAATTCGATTTACCTATATTGAAACACCACCACTACCTTGCTATTTATTATGAAATGTGATAATACTTTGGGCATACTGAAAGTTTCTGGATTGTGATAAATAAGACTAGTTATAAGACTTACGACACATTTATTGTTTTTCAAAGTATATTCCCTCGCAATTAATGCATTTTTGCATTCATTGAAACCAGTGTACAAAGCAGTTGGACCATTGAAGAGGTCTCTAAGGAAGACTCCTTAGAGACCTCTTCAATAGCTTCTGTTACGTTGTTTTTTTGTACCTATACAACTGCGTTACTAGAAAGTAAAGTAGCATTTACCTGAAAACATAAGTAGAACATTTTGAGGTTTCCGAGTAATATATTTCATTGTAGTTTGGTCTCATTCCTTCAACTGTATTTTGTCACTGGACTCTTTAGTTATCACTTAATCACAATAAATTACTATTCTAAAACCCAATAAATAGGTTTTCACAATAAATTAGAACAAATATTGTTTATTTACATTTCACATGTCATTCAGTCGAACGTCAGTTTCTGACAGTTAGTTAGACGACATCTGGTGGTCGCCGATTAATAGTTGTAGTCTAATCGATATTTTTACATATTGATTTCTAACCATCGAATTAATATCGTATGGAGCAATCCTTCATTATTTTCAGCTTTCAGTAAAAATTCATAATAAACTAAATAACCGTAAACGGAAATGAAAGTAATTTTTTCATTAGGGACTTATTTCTAGAAACTTCTTTGTCTAGGAATCCGATTTTAATCTGTGCATAGTATATGACATAATGTGGCCAGGTGATAGATTAGAAATTTCCTGACTAGCTATTCTGAGATAATTACCCCAAATAATAACATGTTTAGAATTAGATATTACAAATAATTTGTTTGTTGGTCTGAATCATGAAGATTCTTATAGTTTCAGCGTTTAAACGTCACGTTGTGCAGTTATTAGTGATTTTCAAGAATTAAAGTATTTTGGTGTAATGTTTATCTTCAGTGATCTTATAACCATTTTACCTGCAATATGGGAGATTTTCGAAATGCTCCGTTTAAGTTCTGGTTTGCTAACCATGACAGTAATAAGGGATCGTGTTGGCGTCTTTTGCCCTTGGACACGCTGGAGTGACACCACCTAACTTGTTTACATGTTTTAAAAGGTAAGGAATTTGTGGTAATAGTGTTTGGAAGTGGTCTGTGAGCCCTCCCCCGGTTGTTAAAAGGATATTGTCGAATATTAATTACAGGATTCCAAATTGCGCATACGCAGACAACTTTACAGCCAGTCAAGGAACTTGCAGTCAAGTGCTTTCTTCCTAAAACAACCGAGAGGCACCTCGAGAGATTCGTCTCACCGCCAGGATCTGGGGCCTGGACGCGAGACCCGTTCCTCGAGTACGCTCGAAGCCTCCTGCGGAGACGACTGTGCGGCTGGCTGAGTCCGTCTAGCGATAGCGCAGGCGAGACGGTTTTTTTTTTTATTCCTAAGAATATTTATTTAATTTAATACGGTTTCTGTAAGAACCGGTTAGTTTTCCGAGTCCGGTTTTCTACAGTGGAAACCGCTCTTCAACATAATTTAAATTGAGGATCTTGGGTTCGACATTCTACATTCATCAGGAAGTATATTGGACACCTTCGTCGGCTCCGGGATCCGGGACTCTTATAGTCCCTGGCGCCCATTTATTAAGTAATCATATTCTAAATAACTGGAAGGTTACGTATCTATTTTTGTGATTTATAATATTTAATTTCAAATAACTTTTTAAACGGAACAGGCCTGGGTTTATCTCCAACTCCACACGCCCATAACTCTTACTGCTGAAGTTTTAGCTGGCTGGCAATCATAAGATTTATATTTATAGTCACCTACCTAGTTTCTAAGTAATAAAGTAAATTTGTTTTGTTTTTAATTAGTTAGTTTCTAACTTAAACTTTTAGTTATACTGTATTTGAGATAGTTTGTGTTTCTATTTATTTCAAAACCAAACCTAGATTGTCTTAGGCGGCCACAAAAATTAATTTATAACACTTCATGGAACGCATTCACCGCCGATTCAGGGCTCGTAAAACGTGTGCCTCTAAGTTTGCCTTTAATTTTTGGAAACAAAAAGAACTCGCAGGGTGCGAGGTCCGGACTGTAAGTTGAACATAGCATTGAGCTGTCTTGTGTTGAGCTAGATAAGCATGTTATAGTGTGCGTTTACAGACCCCCAAATTATCAAAACTATTCTATATTTGAATCAGTAATGGAAGATGTTTTGGCAAAACTTGCAACTGGTAATAGATCAGTAATTATCTGTGGTGACTTTAATATTAATATTTTAGAAAATAATTTAAATACCAGTAGATTATTAAATTTGTTTAAATCATTCAATTTGTCAAATGTGTTTGTAGAACCAACCCGAACAACTACGACTACTGCAACATGTATTGATAATGTTTTTTGTTGCTGCGACTATTTAGATAAAGCCGTTGTTAGTTATCTCCCTTCTGATCACAGTGGACAAACTGTAACTTTTGAGTACAACATGCCAATACAAAAAGTGCAGATCCAATCCAGACCAATAACATCATTTAATTTAAATAAATTTAATAGCACTTTAATTTGTAAATTAAGTAATCAGAACCTTACAGTGAACAATGTTAATACTTTGTATAATGAATTCTTCTCGGTAGTCCAAACCGAGTTCAATCATTATTTTAAGAAGAACACTAAAAGTATCAGCCCCAAGTTTTTATTTTGTGACTGGGCAACTAAAGGGCTTAGGAAAAGTAGGGAAAGACTTTTCGAATTGTATGGCCTTAAGCCTTATATTAACACGGAAACTTTTAATAAGTATGTTGCTACTTACTCTAGAACTTTTAAGAACGCTTGTAGGGCAGCTAAAGCCTTATATATTAGCAACAAGGTTAAATTAGCAGACAATAAAATAAAGACGGTTTGGAAAATTATAAATAATGAAACAAACAGGAATAAAAAGCATAATTCTGATTACACACTGCAGACGTCAAGCGGTCTCATTTGCGATAACAAAGAAGTGGCGCAAGAATTTGTAAATTTCTTTACTAGTATCCCACTCAAAACAACTGAAACCTTAAATTCCTCGCCCTCGCTCGCTTTTGATTTAGTAAGGGCGAACGTTTCAGCCTGCCCGATTGAATTTAACTTTAGGAATGTTAACCCCTTAATTGTAATTAAAGCTTTTAAGCAAATTAAGATCAAATTGACCGAAGATCTTTGGGGCATGTCCATTAAGATCTGTACCTCCATAATTGAGACTATTGCACCTTACTTAGCCTTAGTATTTAATTCGTGTGTGGATCAAGGTGTCTTCCCCGATTTAATGAAATACAGTAAGGTTATACCACTTTACAAATCCGGAGACAGTAAAGACACCAATAATTATAGACCCGTATCCGTTTTGCCGGTTTTCAGCAAGGTGTTTGAAAAGATAATGCTTAATCAAATGCTCAATCATTTTAACACGAATAAAATCCTACACGATCAACAGTACGGTTTCACCAAAGGACGTTGTACGACCGACGCCGGCGTAACTTTATTAAAACACATTTTTAACGCGTGGGAAGAGGCCCAAGATGCAATAGGAATCTTTTGTGACCTCTCCAAGGCATTTGATTGCGTCGATCACCAAACCTTGCTTTTGAAACTTGAGCATTACGGACTTGGAAAACTTGCGCTTAGTTTAGTTAGTTCTTATTTAAATGATAGACAACAACAAGTTCAAATAAATGGTGTCAATTCACTTGGTTTAATAGTAAAAATTGGTGTGCCACAAGGCTCGATATTGGGTCCTTTCCTCTTTTTAGTGTATATTAATGATTTACTCCATTTATTAAAAAATCAACCACAAATGGTGTTATTTGCTGATGACACTTCCTTAATTTTTAAGGTAAATAGACGTGCTACAAATTTTGACGACGTAAATAACGCCCAAAATTGGTTCACTGCTAATAATCTAGTATTAAATGGAAAAAAAAAACTAAGTGCATAAGATTTTCTTTACCAAATGTCAAGGGTAGTGATTGTGAGATAATATTGAATCAAGAGAAACTAGAATTCATCGATGAAACTGTTTTCCTAGGGATCACGCTCGACTCAAGGCTACAATGGGGTCCTCATTTAACATCTCTTGCAGGACGGCTAAGTTCAGCAGCTTATGCTGTCAGAAAAATCCGTCAATTTACTGATGTAGATACCGCGAGACTAGTCTATTTTAGTTACTTTCATAGTATCATGTCTTACGGTATTTTACTCTGGGGACGGGCTGCAGACAACGATTCTATTTTTATTCTGCAGAAAAGAGCCATCAGAGCCATATATAATCTCCGCAGGCCGATTCTCTAAGGGAACTGTTTAAGGAAATTAACATCATGACGGTGCCTTGTCAATATATCTATGAAAACATCATGTATGTAAGGAAAAATTTACATCTTTTTAGTAAAAGAGGTGAAAGACATAATTATAGTACTAGAAATAGGGACCTATTAGTTCAACCAGGTTTCAGACTGGCTAAAGTAGATTCATCTTTTATGGGGTACTGTCTAAAATGTTATAATAAAATACCTCCCCACATTCTTCAACTGAATGAGACAAAATTTAAATCTTGTATAAAACGCACACTATGTAGTCAGGCATATTATAAGTTAGGGGATTACATCGCTGACAAAAATGCCTGGCTCAATGCTAGTCCTGCTCCACAACCACAACTAATTGACTAACACTTGAAAATACTGTTGGAGCTGCTGAAGATTGTAAGACTATCTTTGCATTGTATAAACTCAATTTCCTTTGTATTGTATAATTGCATAGCATAGATGTGAGTTCTATGTAACCTATAGCTACCATTTACCGGATAATAATATATATTTCATTGACTTGAATATTCCCTGGCGGCTGATAGTGTGTCATGCTCACTCAAATGTCTCGCTGACGGTGGCGTGTGTGTTGGATCATTTAGCTCCCTTCAAAGTGGTTGAGCTGAATGGTGCTGGTATATACGTCATGTTCGTGAACGGGCGCCGTCAGTTGGGGCTGGTCATCACTTAGCCGCCTGGGCTTATTTTAATTGTTTTAATTTTGGATTGTTGTTTTGTTACAATTTGTTGTATTCTGGACGCTTTTAACGCGGACGTCTTTTTTTGTTTTTTACATCGTTCTCACATTATATAATCATAAATTCAAAAGTAATGATGTAACAAATATTTTTGTAAAATGTAATTTAAAAAGAGTGTCCATGGAGTTTCTTGCCCGTTCTTCTCCATAGGTACCTACGCTTTGGAATGGGCAACTAGCTTCATATTTTCTGACTGACCGACTTCTTGACAATTCAAAAGTGCCTGTTAAAGGTTTAATTGAAATAAATGCTTTGAGTTTGAGTTTAAGGCGGATGCGTCATCAGTTCCACATTTGAAGCCTTGAAATATAACACATTCCGCTAACGGAATGTGTTATCTTGGTGAAGGAGGACATTGCGTTGAGGACGCTTTTCGCGAACTTTTTCTAAGACTCTGGGCAAGCAAGTGGTGACGTACCAATATGCAGTCACTGTCCTTTGATCTTCAAGCAATACTGTAGTGTAATGTCCTGATTTGCCGAAAAAAGAAGCAACCATTTTTTTTCCAAGGCTACGACTTTACTTAACTTTCGTCGGCAAATATTCGAAAGGAAAGACCCACTCTGCCGACTGGCTTTTTCTTTCAGGTTCAAAGCAGTAAGCAGTACACCCAGGCTTCGTCAACTGTCACGATATTCTTCAATCAATCAACTCAGCCTATCGCAGTCCACTGCTGGACATAGGCCTCTCCCAGACTGCGCCACAGCACCCTGTCCTCCGCCTTCCGCATCCAGTCTACCCCAGCCACCTTATTTAGGTCGTCCGTCCATCTAGCTGGGGGGCGTCCCAAACTACGCTTGCCGATACGCGGTCTCCACTCCAGGACTCGTTTGCTCCACCGGCCATCGGTCCTTCGACAGACATGGCCAGCCCACTGCCACTTCAGTTTGCTTACTCTGCAAGCTATGTCGGTAACTCCGGTTCTTTTCCGGATAATTTCATTCCTGATTTTATCCTTTAAAGAGACTCCGAGCATAGCTCGCTCCATAGCGCGCTGAGCGACCTTGAATTTGTGTACCAGCCCGAGCGTCAGTATCCACGTTTCAGCACCGTATGTCATGACGGGCAGGACGCACTGGTTGAAGACCTTAGTCTTCAAACACTGCGGGATAGGCGACGAGAAGACTTGACGGAGTTTTCCAAATGCTGCCCAACCCAACTGTATCCTTCTGTCGGCCTCTTTCTCAAAGTTGTGTCTACCGAGCTGGATGACTTGCCCTAAGTAGACGTAATCCTTCACAACTTCGAGAAGCGACCCTTCGATGTGGATTGGATTCGGCAAGACGTGCGAATTGTACATGACTTCTGTCTTGTCCAAATTCATGCCGAGGCCAACCCGCCGGGAGGCTCCATTTAGGCTATGCAACATTTGGTCTAGCTGTTCCAGCGACTCTGCCATTACGACGATGTCATCGGCAAACCGAAGATGTGAGATATACTCGCCGTTCACGTTAATACCCTGTCCAGTTCAGTCCAGCGTCTTGAAGACGTCTTCCAAAGCGTTGGTGAACAATTTAGGGGATATTACATCCCCCTGTCTCACCCCCCTGAGCATGGATGGGTCTGGTTTTTTGATCCTGGATCTGGACAGTCATCGTTGCAGCGTCATACAAACATCTCAACACTTCGATGTAGCGCCAGTCAATTCGACATCGTTGCAGAGAGGCCAGAACTGCCCATATTTCGATGGAGTCGAAGGCTTTCTCGTAGTCCACAAATGCCATACACAGCGGCTGATTGTACTCCTCGGTCTTCTGTACAATTTGTCGAACAGTATGAATGTGGTCTACGGTACTGAAGCCTTTTCGAAAACCGGCTTGTTCTGGCGGCTGGAACTCGTCAAGTCTCCTAGCGAGACGGTTCGTGACGACCCTCGAGAACAGCTTGTATACGTGGCTCAGAAGTGGGATTGGTCTATAGTTCTTCAGCAAGGATTTATCACCTTTTTTGAAGAACAGAACCACCGCACCTCTGCTCTACCCTCTTGGATGACGGAATTAAAGAGACTCGCTAGCTCTTTCAGGACTGGAGCCCCGCCTGCTTTAAGGAGCTCTGTCGTTATTCCGTCATCCCCAGGTGCCTTGTTGTTGTTTAGCTGCTCGAGAGCCGCCCTAATCTCGCATTGGTCGATATCCGGGATATCCTCCGTGTAGTGGCGTGTTAATTCGGCTCGATGGTCGTCTGCACTATGCTCCGCTGGTTTCCTCGTCCGTGTTGAGTATAGGTGCCCATAAAAATCCTCGACTTCCTCGAGAATCTCGGACTTCGAAGTCACGATTCTGCCATCCGCAGTTTTTAATTTCGTCAGATGGGACCTCCCTAATTGCTGAGCAAACACTTTCGACCCTCGGTTTTGCTCAATCGCGTCTTTAATGTCGCGGGTGTTGGAGCACCGAAGGTCGCGTCGCATCAGCTTCCTAATTTTTAGGTTTAAGGCCCTCTTATCTGACGAAGACGGCTGCATAGATGGCAACTCTCGCCTTTCCCTCATAAGTCCGAGAGTTTCCGAGGAAAGTTTGGACACCTTACTTTTTCGCCGTGACGGGAAAAGTCTGCGGGACACGTCGCGTAGTGCTTTGACCACCTCGTCAGCTTTCTCGTCAATATTTACCTATGGTTTCCAACAGGGTGAATCGATTTTGAAGTTCCAGTTGGAACTTTTCGGATCCTAGAGCGGCTTGGAGCTGCGTAGGTCGGAGTGTAGACCTCATCATGCGGAGTCTCTCAGCTCCGAAATTGATATTTAAAGTGCCTCGGACAAGTCTGTGATCGCTTCCGGTATTTAACCTACTAATTACGGAGACATCTCTAAATATATGCTTCCTATCCGTCATGATGAAGTCTATCTCGTTCCTTGTCACGTTATCGGGGCTTTGCCAGGTCCACTTCCTTTGGGGTTTCTTTTCGAAAAACGAATTCATTAGGAAGAGCCCCTGCGACTCCAAAAAGTTGACCAGCATTTGCCCCCTGTGATTCCTGCGCCCCAAACCGAACGGTCCGACTTTCGATTCACCGCGTTCTTGTAATCCCACTTTGGCATTGAAGTCCCCCATAACAACGTTGTAGTGGGCCTTTGTCGTACTGTGCATTGCCTTGGCAATATCCTCGTACATGGCCTCGGCTGTCTCGTCAGAGCATGTCGAAGTCGGCACATATACCTGTATCACTTTCAGGTAGTACCTGTCAGTGAGTTTCAGTACAAGGTACGCTACCCGTGTCGACACACTGCTGATTTCCACAACGCTGCTAGTGAGTTCCTTGTTGACTAGAAAGCCGACCCCGCCTTGGGACAGGCGATCACCTTCGCGGAAGTAGAATAGGTGGCCTGATTCCAGGGTTATCGTGTCCTCCCCCTGTCTTCGGACTTCAGATAACCCCAGTATATGCCAGTTAATGCGGTCTAACTCTACCTCAAGTTCGGCAAGGTGATGGTCCAGCCTCATCGAACGTCCATTTCCACGATATTATAGACAGCCAATGACTGTCCTCCGTAAAACTTTATCATTTTACGGCACCACTGAATACTCAATCGTTTCTGGTCCTCCATTAAGTCATGCGGTACCCATCGAGTGCAAAGCTTCCGAACCTTCAGATGCACATGTAAAATGGTTTGCACTTGGCTCATTCCAATGCCTAATAAAGCACGAATTTGCTGGCAAGTCATTTTTTTGTCAGTTTCAACAAGTTGTAGTACGGTGTCAATACTAGTCACGTACCTCGTCATGGAGATGATCACGTCCACGTGTTAATTCTCCAAACCACGAATAAACAGAGCTGCGACATGGTGCTTCATCAGCCAAATGTCAATTGAAGTCTCTGGCAACTCTCTTGTTGACATAAGCCACAACGAAAATCATAAAAAAAATCATTTAACGAAAATGTTCACGAGTTACAATTAATTTTGATAGCGACACACAATTTTCGAAAGGACGGACGTCACAATGAAAAAACAAATGACAGTCTCCCAAATTAAAAAGTAACATGTTCCCAAAGAGTTCCACTTTTGAATTCCATAATTGTTTTTCATTCTTTTACTTTTAATATGCCCCCCGTATTGTCAGCACCCCAATTGCGTAACACACTCAATCATAATGTGACTCATTTTGAAGGAATCTGCTAAATGAAATTGCTAATCCATTGCTTCATTTATATGTTCAATATAAAAAAAATATCTGTTCAACAACGTAAATAACATGAAAATGATAGCCATTCTTACTGATAATGTGTTACGCAATTATCCCAGTGGTCGCACTTTAATTTAGGTCATCTATCACTCAATAAATACCTAACGCATTGGGTTAAATAAGTTTCTACAGGAAAACGAGGTTGGCCTAATTCGACCCTCCGAGGCCTGATTGGTTGTGAATTCAACTTAAATGCAGCATCATGAATTCATGTTTTTAATGTATCAGTGTTTCTCAAGATAATTTACAGTATCGACACACTTATGTAGGTATGTAATTAATAACCTCATGTAAAACTGAACCAATCGTGGGACAATCATTATGAATTCAGAGTTTCCCAATGACAATGTTCTATTTGAACGAAAATATTTAGAATGATTTGCGCATGTTCATGTTATTTGCCGACAACGGTAATACTCATTAAAAATAACCAGAGTAAAATAATCCTATCTGTTCCTACTAAATTAGTCGGCAAGTTCAAAACGGAGAAACAAACAAAAGACCCAAAAATAAGCCGACATCTATTGTGCCAAAGTTAACCGTTAGATCTTCTACAAAAATTACAAAAGCATTTTATTGTTTTAATATGTCTCTATAGTAAAGAAACGTAGGTTAAGGTAACTTTCTTTAAAAGACAAACACTTTACTACATGGCTTTAAAACTTCCAGTACCAATAAGTGCCAGCCTTACGATTGAAGTTAAAACTGTTAGGTGGGGATGAAGTTTATTTAATAAATACTCCGACAGCATTTATACATCTAACATTAGAATATTGAAAGTTACCTAATGCTGTAAAATGCAAAGAAGTGTCACGTGTCACTGGTAAATAATAATCTATCCAGTAATGCTATTCTGTAAAAATCTCACCGAGAAAACCTAGGTGAAGTGAGCTTAAAGTGAGCTGGCATACGTTAACAAAGTATCTCCTATTTCTGTATGAATGGTCTAAAGAAAATATAACCTCCCGGAGGCTGGGTGCTATTATTTCGATCTCGCTTTCTCGACAGCTTAGTCCGCCATTGCAACCATTTTAATTTAATACATTATGTGCTTTTATATAAAGATGTCAGTGATTTTATTAGTGTAACTTCTGGTCCATCCACACACACATATTCAACAATTGTAGTAGGTACTTAATTTAGACTCAAAACTTAGTGAGAAAAGAAAAATAATAAACCTCGTAATAAGTATTATAAGTAGGTACCCCGGGGAATAACCACTACCTCCGCGATGGCGGGGTTAGCAACTGCCTTGAATAATATTACATTATAAGACAATAAGTTTACTGGAAGACTGGATTCAGAAGATAATAATTAATTCACTTCACGGCGATCTGTACATATAATTATGTATGTAATAGCTTCCGCTCACGTGAAATTTCTTGTTTTAACTTAAAATAATTATATTCTATAGCATCTCTCATTACCCGCCCGCGCTGTTACATCGTTTTCGCTTAGCGTTCTTTCTATCTTTTTTTCTTTTTGCTCAGCTCGTAGCTTTTCGCTCGATCAGCAGTAGCGTGATGTTAAATAGCCTATTACCTTCCTCAAGAATTGGGCTATCAAATGCAAAAATTATTTATATGGGTACGATGTATAATATGCGCATCGATGTATCTACTCAAAATAAAACAAATGACTAAAATTCGGGTCAAGCTTTAAAAAGAAAACTAACTTTGTGAAAAATTATTTGGAACTCGTTCGCAATCTACGAATAAACTTCACTTTTAATCCTTATCTGGACCTATCTACTACAAGTTATTTATATGACACGTGCATACTTTGTTTGAACAAATAAATAAAGCGCATAAATAGACTTTAGAGTGCATTCACTGCATGCAAAATGTAGGATAACAGCTGTAAGTAAAGAATATTCGATGAAACCGTTAGATATGAATAACTGTAACAAGATGGCAAACGGGATTTCTATTTAGGTGCGCATTTTTACATAAGTACGTTGCATAATGTCATATGGCTTGCTAGTATATAGGACAAAACGTAAACAGGTAACGATCATTTGGACTTTAAAATTGCTGTTTGTAATGCTGCAGACCTACTTGCGAGCACATTTCAGTTTTGCAATAACACGATAACAGGAAAATTTATTAACACAATATTTATGCTCTGCCCATGCTAAAAATCTTCGTTCCACTAACAATCGTCTTCTATGATGTCCTTCTCACCGTTCTGGCTTCTTTCATTTTTCTTTGTTTGTCCAGGCGTGTGCGTTACCCAGGCCAGATGTTGTCGAAAATGGTCATTTGAATCTTATAGATAATTAGTTTTGCGGCTTCTGTAATTGTTGCGCACATTTTTAAATTTGTTGCGCTTATAGTTTTTTAATTATTTCACAAAAACATTTCCTGCTGGGGTAACGTTACCCCAGCCAGACCTTTTTCTTTCTAATGGGAATATTTAAAAAATTACTAGCTATAAAATTAGTTGTCTAGATGAAGTAAATGTTGTGCCTTATTTTGTATTTCTTCTTTCATCGGTTGCGAAGTTATTCGAGATTTTGCTGGGGTAACGTTTTTGGTTTTGCTAGATCTTTGAAATGGTTTAGCGGATTCTTATCATATTTTGTACATGGCTTCTTGGGAATTAGTTTAAATTTGTTCTGCAATAAAAAAACCAAAATAATACATAGCTTAAAGGTTATTTCATTAAATAGAAAAACACTTCAATTGGTCCCAGCACTCTCAATAAGAGCTCTAAAGACTTACTTTAAACGTTATTTTAAAGCTTGTAACTGCCTTCAAATGTATGTGAAGTTTCATTAGTATCCTGTAAGTATTTAACAAGTTAAGATGATATTGAGTTCTTCACGAGCACGATCTTGATGCGCGCGGTGTTATTTGGCCACTGGATTGGATATATGAACTGAATGTTATGTCAATTATTAGTTTTTTAGTTCAGTTGTATATCAGTAAAATTTCAGCTCAGTACATTGGATAATTAATGAGATAATACGATCAAAGTCATTAGGAAGTGAATGACCGTGGTAACCCGACCAAGTTTAGGTGGTTACGAAAAAGCGAAAACGCAAAACATTATGGTACCTTCTAAAATATGTAGGATAGTGTTATAAATTGAGTACAGACATGTACACAAGTTTAAAAAAAAACTACGTGATTATTAAATAATTTTTATTGACAGGTAATATAATCATTTCAATTGAACTTTTAAAGTATTATTAAACTTATACTTAAAAACAATCACAGATTAAAATTACAGATAGTAATTTGCTTTTTTGAAATTTTCTATTATTTTTTAATTAAATTACTTATAGATTTCAGTATACACAGATGAAAGCTAACTCCCCCTGGGTGATTACGGAGCATGTTTAGTGCGATATGCAAACAATGCGCCCCTTCACCCCACCCCTTCCGCGTCCCACCGAACGACATGTTATATCAGTGATTTTTGATAAGTTTGTGCAACTGGAAGATAATAATAATGTTTTCATAGTACAGATATTATTATATTATTAATGTATTTAACAGTGTACGCGTCTGTACCGAAATTGTAAGGTGTATTATACTAAACATTTCAAAAGATAGTTTAATGTTCTGCGTTTTCGCTTTTTCGTAACCACCTAAACTTGGTCGGGTTACCACGGTCATTCACTTCCTGATGACTTTAATCGTATTATCTCATTAATTATCCAATGTACTGAGCTGAAATTTTACTGATATACAACTGAACTAAAAAACTAATAATTGACATAACATTCAGTTCATATATCCAATCCAGTGGCCAAATAACACCGCGCGCATCAAGACCGTGCTCGTGAAGAACTCAATATCATCTTAACTTGTTAAATACTTACAGTATACTAATGAAACTTCACATACATTTGAAGGCAGTTACAAGCTTTAAAATAACGTTTAAAGTAAGTCTTTAGAGCTCTTATTGAGAGTGCTGGGACCAATCGAAGTGTTTTTCTATTTAATGAAATAACCTTTAAGCTGTGTATTATTTTGGTTTTTTTATTGCAGAACAAATTTAAACTAATTCCTAAGAAGCCATGTACAAAATATGATAAGAATCCGCTAAACCATTTCAAAGATCTAGCAAAACCAAAAACGTTACCCCAGCAAAATCTCGAATAACTTCGCAACCGATGAAAGAACAAATACAAAATAAGGCACAACATTTACTTCATCTAGACAACTAATTTTATAGCTAGTAATTATTTAAATATTCCCATTAGAAAGAAAAAGGTCTGGCTGGGGTAACGTTACCACAGCAGGAAATGTTTTTGTGAAATAATTAAAAAACTATAAGCGCAACAAATTTAAAAATGTGCGCAACAATTACAGAAGCCGCAAAACTAATTATCTATAAGATTCAAATGACCATTTTCGACAACATCTGGCCTGGGTAACGGACACTGTCCAGGCAGTCTTTCTTTGGAATGCGCTCCGCTCCCTCTGAACGTTAGGACTGCAACTAGTCGGTTATCTTTTAAAGTGAAGGCACGTGAACATATCCGTCAAAAGTTAACTGTAACATCCCAGCGCTGATTTGCTGCATTCATTATCTCCTCTACCGATATTTTTTTTCTCCTCACTGTTAATTTTGTTTAATGTAATGTATGCATGTATTAGTATTTATTCTTCTATTTTTTAGTCATTTCCTAGCTATTTAATTATTTATCCTGTATGTTGCACCTGCCATGTTTTGTCTCTGCATCACCCTAAGGTTGACTGATAGAAAATGCCTAAGGCATTAAGTCCGCCTTCTTACAGTATTTCTTTTACTTGTGCATAAAGTTTTAATCAATAAAATTTATCTACTTACTTTTTGACAGGGAAAGGTAGGAAAGTTAACACTCTTTTATCGTCATGTTAGCCTCAAATTAACACTGTTTTAAAAGTTTCGTGTTACAGCTATATTTTCTTTCGGTGTAGTGATTGTTCTTCAATTATGTATCACATGATTGCGGCCCACCTGATAGTAAGTGGTTGCCGAACGGCGCCATATCAATACTAGAGGCATCGCGGGTGTGTTGCTTGCTACCCGAACAAAGCTGTCTTTCACGTGCCTGTCATAACACCGGCACTCCGGCAGCCATACCCTCCAAACCGGGACACAGCAACACTAGTTGGCGGCAGATGTTGGTGCGGTCCCTTTGCTTGGCGAGCAAGGAGCTCGCTCGTCTAGTCACACAAAGAGCTCTACCGAACAAAAGGTACCTACGCCGAGTACCTAAGCGTAACTTTTACTTATTGGTCCTATTTGAAGATTTTTATAAGCATTGCTTCGTAATGAAGAATAATGAATATTCTTGAAGAAGTCCCACGTTGTCATTTGTTTATTACACAGAGAAAGTGAGTGTTCAATTATGGATTAGGCAGTTTTTATTTTTGCACTCCAGCCGCCGAGCACATAGTAAAATAAGTACTTTAAAATATATTAGAACTACAGATCATTAGCTCTGTATTGTGGCAGTGCACGGAAAGGCAGAAATGGAAAGTAGAGCACCGATGCCGCTCGACGGCTCCAAGTGTCCCAGTCTGATTTTTTATTCAGTTGTGCCAATTTCAGGTGTTTGCAAAATTGATCAAGTCGAGTTTAAATTTTAACGTTGTTGGCGTCGTTTCGTTGCTAAGAGCTCACAGGTACTAACTTATCCTTGTTCATAAACACACCCCGTCTAGACACTTACAACTACAATAATTATACTAATTAGAGGAAAATATAGTAGGTATCCATTTTCTGTAATTGTAATCGATTTACAATATGCAAATAAATATCATTTCCTTAAAATTTTGTGTAGGTACTATACTGTACTTTCATGAAACTCTTTAACTTCCGCTCGGTTTTCCTTAAATTTCCCTGTACCAACTATACAGTATGTCCCAAAAAACTATACCTCAACTTTTCATTCTCTCTGCCTGCTTTGCAAGGTCAACAAGTATTGCGGTTTGTGCACGGAACAATTATTATTTTATTGGATGTTTTTTTTTTATACGTAGGTAGGTACTTATCGATTACTTTTATTTGTTGTTGGTTTTTCTCTAGACATAAATATCTAGTAATTTTAAGAGATCATAATCACCCTATAAAGTTCCCACTGCTGGGACACAGGTTTTCCTCTCTATGAGGGAGTGGGCCATAATCCACCACGCGGGCCCAGTGCGGGTTGTTGGATAAATAATTGACACTAGTGGTGGTAGTAATTTTGACATTAGTTAGTAACTAGATCTGCCGATCTATTCTATAGTATTCTCGCCGTGATAAATTAGGTGATGTGAGCTGTCATTCCACCTGATGCTAGGGATTGACACTGTTGACAGCTCACTTCACCAAGTTTTCACGGTGAAATTTTTACAGCAAAGATCGCTGTGCTAGATACCTATATAGGTACTAGCACTACTACTACTACTTGCAGCTCTGCTGTGCAATTCAAGAAAGGTAAGTTTATACTCTATGTCTAGATATCATATTCTAGAACGAAGTGTGAGGAAAAACACCCATTTCTTTCAGTGAATATTTATTGTTCTTTTTTTCATGATGACCTTATGATATAGACTTAAAACAAATAATCCCACTAGACTCGGTCAATACACTTCAAAATCAATAAAGTCCCAGAAAATTGTTGGGTGGCTACTAAAATAGCCCAACGAGAACAGACGTACTAGGTCGACCCAGTGTACCTACCTACACAAATAAAAATTAATCATATGATAATAAATTGAGAACACAAATACTTACTGTAAGTTTAAGGGCTAAACTCTTTAGTCTTAAAACAAATAATCCCACTAGACTCAATCAATACACTTCAAAATCAATAAAGACCTAGACAATTGTTGGGTGGTTACTAAAATAGCCCAACGAGAACAGACGTATGAGGTCCACCCAGTGTACCTACCTACACAAATAAAAATTAATCATCTATACTATCCATACTAATATTATAAATTCGAAAGTAACTCTGTCTGTCTGTATGTTACCTTTTCACGCCTAAACCACAGAACGGATTTCGATAAATTTTGGCAGAGAGATAGATTTAATCCCGGGGAAGGACATAGGATAGTTTTTATCGAGATAACTCGCGGGCAAGCCGCGGGTGAGAGCTAGTGTGATAATAAATTGAGAACACAAATATTTAGGTACTGTAAGTTTTGGGGCTAAACCCTTTAGCCCCTGCTAAAGAGTAAGGTCACATATTAATATTTCATCATGAAGTTAAAAACTGTTATTCACACATTAAACTTAGGTTTGCATGATTGAGGATTTATGACTAATGAGTACAAAATTTTCTATTAGTACATACATTTCAACAGTAGAGGGACACCAAAGAATGTTGATGGATGGATTTGTGAATGTGAACATTTAGCCTCAATCAGTACCTACCTTACCTACCACCTTACCTTTACCTTTTGCCATCACTTAATTCTGTTGAATTTTTGAAATTGAATGATGGAAAAAATGGAATTAAAGGTGACTTCTGAGATGACATCTAATCAAGATCTATGAAAGAAGAAAACATTCTGAACCTACCCCAAATAAATTGAGATAAGGGCAGGAAGATAATTAAAAAACTACAACACGCAGAAGTTATAGAAGAAATTGTAATATCGACCAATATCAAGCACAAATTTCGACCGAGATAAAAACGCAATGATGAAGGAATCCAAGACAAAGCAGCACATAGATGATGATCCAGCTTCCAAGGAGGATAAAGAGTGTGAAGTTAACTAGTACGCGGTCGTCTTAACCCATGTTTTAGTATCACGGTAGACGACACAAGCGTCCTGGCAAATATTCACAAGACTCTCGCAGCTATCAAGTTTGTTGGAGGAAGATTCACCAGAGGACGAACAGGATTATTTGCATCTCTATATTTTACGGCTTAATTGTTCTTATTATTGTTTGTTTGTGACAATAGTAGATATTTTTCCACTCTGCAATGTACATTTTTTTTTGTTTTATTGTCATCTGCCAGACTGCCAGTGTCGCAGGCGCATCGCGGATTAATTTGTATTGTCAATGTCAATTAATGTGTGTTGTCTTTGGTCCCTGGCCCTGACATCAAGCAATTGATAAAATTGACAACTTTTTATATGCTTGAGTACGAGACTTTTGACTAAGGGTTGATTTTTTCATCGCCAGATAACTTTTATTAAAGGAACAAAATTGACGTTTACAGTTTTTGTATGAAATAACTGTCAAAATTTCAAAATGATTCCTTTAATAAAGTTATGAAATGATTGAAAAATCAGCCCTAAGTTGTATGTGTATATTTTGTCTTTTTTTAAATTGTAATGTGCGTTTTGTTTGTACAGAATTAACAATTTTTCTTTCTTTATTTATTCTTTTCGAAGAGCCGGTCTTTGTCAAAGCGCCAAAAACTAGTAAATATGACGACAGCCCTTATTTATGAAAGGACTGCTTAGAATTGTATAAGGTAGTTCGACCCTACTATTTATTGTATGGAGTTGAAACGGTTTTATGTTTATGCTCTTACGTTTTCCTTTTACTTGGTTATCTTATAATTTTTCTAATGTCTTCATAATAAATAAAATACAATTTAGTATAATTACAATTATTGGTAAGTTTACTTCCGCATACTAAGGTATGTACATTCACGGCACTCCTTTATAAGGCTCAACTCATGTTATTATTATTGTGAATCGTAAGCGTTGAATGCAGTGCTGGAATACAATCACCCAGCAGCATGCATTAGCATAAATGCATCAGAAGCGATACGCATAACTTGGCACGACATTAAGCATAATTAGGCGGTGACCCACTTTTTTATCAAAGCTCGTCGTCGATACGCGGCGCGGGCGCATGGCACACGCGCGCATCGCGAGCGCGAACACAACACACAGACCTACAACATAGCGTTCAGTACACGACTCAGATAAACATTTATTTATATACATTGTTTGTAATCAAACTTTAAATAGATAACGTGTGATAGCCGCATACCTACTAGGTATTTTTATTATATCTTTGCGATATCGGTATAAATAAAAAAGAGATCGTTTGTTGCAAAAGAAGAGGCCTCATAGGTTTTATTTACATAAAAACTCCCCTATTGCAGTGAACTAGGCCTAGGCCTTTCATATTAGGGAAAATCACAATATTACATACTAATCTGTGGTTTTGTAAGAATTAAATTCTATGAAAAGACCTAAGAATTCATAAATCTAGACACACTATATAAAAAACACCCGCTAGCATTAAATTAAATTTAAAATATTAACCTACTAGTAAAATCAAAATACTTACCATTTTCTAGAACTCATTCAATTTAACAACGCTAAAATCATATAAATTATATATATACCATGTGTCATTTAAAATCGGATTACAAAAAGATACATTATTATTACACTTTTGTAATCTGATTCAAAAATATATGCATTTAATCTGTACCTACATACTATATGATTAAGTATATGAATAGTGAGAACGCTATTTCTCACATACATGTAAATAAGCGGAGCCTTGGCCTGGTTACCACGATTTTAGCGTTATTACAAAATACTCAAGTGATGCGGCGCCCGCGCACCGTAGTGGGGACTACGCACACAGACCAACTGCCACGGTTCCAAACATAATATTTCACTGTTGTATATTGATATTTTGGTAAAATATCTAGTGGTATTTTCCTGCTGTTCAGTAACTAACGAAGAAAATTTCCACCAACACACCAATCCTCGAATAGGCATCCCATCTCTTGAGGGTTTTTTTTTTACAAAAAAAACTGCTAGAGCCTTAAAGCCTACCATTTCTAACAGCCTATCATGAGGTTATCTCAATATTAATAAGACTGAAGGTTGAGATATAAAAAAAGTGGCCAAGTGCAAGTCGGACTAGCACAGGAAGGATTCCGTAACACCGTACGACATGATTAACAAGATACATCTATTATAAAATTCAAAGTCCTGACTGACTGATATATCAACGCACAGTCTAAACCGCTGGTCCTGGCTGGTAGGTACATGAAATTCGGAGGGTGTGTTCTTTGTGAAGAATAGGTATCGACCAAGAAAGGGCTTTTACCGACTTCAAAAAAAAGGAGGTTATCAATTCGACACGTATGTATGTAAAACGAGGGCGGCACTGAACATTTCGGGAATCAAGGAAGTGACACAACATTACTATTTAAAATGTATTTATTGCTTTTCGAAGTATTCTCCGCGAAATTTGACACATTTTTCCATACGATGGAACCAATCATTGAAGCAACCATTCCATTCGGAAGTTGAGGTCTCCAAAATGGCCGTTTTGTAGGCGTCCCACAGCTTCTTCAGGTGATGGAAATTTCTGTCCACGCAATTTATTCTTTATTTTAGGGAAAGTATAGAAATCATTAGGGCTTAGGTCGGGGATGTACGGCGGATGGTCTAATAATTCTATGTTTTCTTGCTCTAAAAACTCTTTTGTTTTGTGCGCGGTGTGAGAAATCGCATTGTCGTGATGGAGGATGATGCGGCGGTTGCAGTTCTCTTTACGGAGTTCAGAAACGACCTGTGGCAAACAAATGCTAGCATAGGTACCATTCTGCATTAACCGTTCTTTGTCCCTCAAGAGGAATAGTCATAACATGGCCGGTTTTGGAGACAAACGTGGCCACCATTTTTTTTGCAACACTCCGTGAACGAACAATTTTTGTTGGCTTTAACTCATTTTCGAACACCCAAACTCATGACTGGTTTTTTGTTTCGGGTTCGTACGCGTATATCCAGGATTCGTCACCTGATACGATGTTGTATACAGCATTTGAGGATCCTGCGTGGAATCTTTCGAGAGTTCTGACGCACCAAGTAACGCGAGCCGCTTTTTGCTCTTCACAGAGCGAATGCGGTATCCATCGGGAAAACAACTTTTTTACACCTAATTGTTCATGCAAGATTATTTGTATTTGACTCATGCCAATGTCTAAAGTTGCCTGACGGGAACCACTGTACTAGTTCACCCAGCGATTTTTTATAGTAAGTTTTTTTTTTTTTTGATAGAATAGACCCTTTTAAGTGTAAATTTGAAATAGCAAATTTAGGAAAACCATAGAGGCCGAGAAAAAAAATCCTAAAGTTTTTTTTTTTTTTTGAAACCCTACGGTTTTTTATATTAGGTTTTTTTTTTTATAGAATATACCCTTTTAAGTGTAAATTTGAAAACCGCACAGTTCGCAAAACCATAGGGGCCGAGAAAAAAAAATCCCAAAGTTTTTTTTTTAAATCTTCCATAAAATAAATGTGGTTAGGCGAAGTCGACGGAACCCCGCTTCGCGGGGCCCCTATTTCTGTCTACAGGGTTTAAAGTAACCTAACACGAAGGGGATGACGGGGGCTCATTCGCTCGCTTTGCTCGCTCACTTGAGCCCCCGTCATCCCCTTCGAACCTAACCTGTCCGTGTCGGGGTGCCCCAAGTCCCGAGCTCGCTTCGCTCGCTCTTGCATCCTAAGTTGTCATTACAAATATGTTATTTTTGTATATTATGTTGGTTTAGTGTGTAATGTAATCGGGAACGTAAAAAACGTACAGTATTCTTAATAAAAAACACTAAAAGCCGCTGTCACTTTGTCTAAACGTAAAACGGAACGACCTAAAAGTGAAATTCATACATTGTCTATGGTAAAATGTCAATTTTATAATGTAAATTATGTCGAATTTTCTATACTTTAATAATTTTTCTCAAAATTACGTGTTTCCTAAGTGCGGGATTTTGTGAACGTGTTTAACATAACGACATGTATAACTATTAGAATAGTGAAGCTTCGGACGAGCGGGTGAACTAGTACAGTGGAGCCATAAATTGTGGTTTTGCATGGGGCTTCACAGAAATCATCCGGTCAACACACTGTTTTTGTGTTAAACCACTTCGAAAGTCATAATAAATCATCGCTCTTGAATTTTCTCGAGTCAATTCCATTTTCTCAACGACTAAACAAGTTTGACAAAACCTTGTGACAAGACCGAGAATCTTTTTTTAAATAAATAAATGGTATTCAAGAGCCAAGCCAAAAACCAAGGAGTTTTCAATTAAAAAGATTTTAATATGGCAGGAACAGTGGAAATATTCCATTCCCGATACTTTTAGTGCAGCCCTCGTATTATTGGAATTGCATTATATTCACATATGCCAATCTATTAGGGGCTCCTAACAAATATACAAAATTTTATAGATGTATGTGAACAGGATGTATGGAAACAGTGAAGTTTCATCAAAATCGATTCAGTAATTTTCAAGATATGGACTAATACGTGTAAGTGTGACGGCCTGGTTTATTGATACGAACTACGGGTGTAGTGTCAAAGGGAAAACATCTCAAAAACTTGGTCAAATTCTAGTGCAAAAACTAAAAAACACGGTTTAATATTTATTTAACTACTTTTTCGAAATTCCTCTCCTAAGAGTGAATGTGAGGAGGGTGAAATTTCACGCGGACGAAGTCGCGGGCAGAAAATAGGGCAGGAATATTTAAAACATGTCTCTTATAAGGGCACCCGCTTAATTTTTAACTTTATGTTTTGTTGTTATACCGCCCATATATATTTTTTTGGGTTGGATGTTATCAAATAACTTCTCCCGCTCCGCCCAGAGCGGGAGGGCGATTTTACGGATAAAACCCACCCGTATTCCTTCAGTTGCCTATGCCAGGGGCCACGGTATCTCTTTCGAACAACCCGCGACCCTGGCAGGCATCGGTGCTAGCGGACCCCGTCCGTTACCCGTGCTGACATCTCTTTGAGGCGCGAGTGGAACACACATACACGAACACACCCGGTCCTGACGCCCAGGGCGTCTCCTGTGGCGACTAGGGGCGTGAGGACGCAAAGATTGCCTCACCCTCACGCGCTCCGCCTCCTCCTTCGCGAGTATTACTGCTTCGCAAAAGGAGGCGGCGGCTTCCCATGCACTCTCGCTCCGTACTATGGCCTGGACTAGGGCCAGTGCCCTACCCAAGCTGGGCAGACCTCCATCGTATGCTTCACCGTGTCCTCCGGGCGATCCACACAGTGGTGACACCCGGGCGTTTCCTCCCGCCTTATCTGGAACAGGAACCTCCCGAAGCAGCCGTGTCCGGCAAGGACCTGCGTTGGGCGGAAGGTGAGGATGCCGTGGCGCCTCTCCAGCCACTCCTCAAAGAGGCGACTTATCGCCGCATTTATGGCGTGCACAGCCGTAGTAGTACTTATGATACGAGTACACACTCTGTGGAATCTTTAAATTGTCAATGGAGCATCTATCTTTTACGATTCAAAAGATAGCACACATACCAGGGCTGTATTATGCTATCTGAAAGACGGACGGAGAGCGGAGCCTTATTAGTAATAGGCCCCCGTTGAGGGTTGCCAGATTGGAACTTACAGAGTCCGGGACAATTCCACGTAGGCCGTGGCTATAAGTATGAACATAAATTACGGGATATCTAATTTTATATTTGTATTAATTTTTAAAGGAAAATATATTTTATTTTTCAAGTTTGGTAGAAAATCACCATTATAAAAGATATAAAATTGAGAACTTTGCTTTTATAGTAGGCAATCAACAAGTACATTATGATGTACTGTACTATCTTATAAACTAAATAAAATAAGACTTAAAAATAAAAACAAACAAAACAAAATGAACCTCTCCTTGTGGTTCGTTGATTAAATAGACTTTGGTAGGAAATCAACACGAGCGAGCGGGAGATAGGGAAGCGAGCGAGAGAGAGAGAGGGATCACATGACTCGGCAGGAGTCGGGGCGAGTGAAGCAAACCCGCTCGCTGCCTGCCGCCTAGCCGTGTCATTTATTGTTTTTTTTTAATTATTACATTTTTCGGAATCCGGGACAATAGATCGAATTACTGGACACGAGACAAGACGTCAAATTCCGGGACAATCCCGGAAATCCCGGACATCTGGCAACCTTAGTTGGTACCCTTTGGATAAGGAACCCTAAAAACCCCGAATAGACAAATTCTCCGAGTTATTTTTTTTTGCGTTGCGAACTCTATGACACTATTCTATTTGTTTAGAAAAAACATGGCTCATGTTGATAGTGATATGTTGTAAATAAAATCCAGACAAGTTTGTGATCGCATCGTTAGGAAGGGAAAACTAAAAAAAAAATTGTCAGTTAAAGAAGACATAAACTTTTATTAAAAAGCTAGTTGTTAATTTCAGTCCAGCGATAACACCCACGCGTGAGATCCTGTATAGTATAGCCTTGCTTTCTATAATGCAATAGTAAACAAATTTTAAACACATTGAAAAACAAAAAACTTTCAAACGTTTATTAATTTAAATGCTGAAGGTTCCACTTTGTGGTAAACAGTTTTAATTTTAAGGATTTCTAAGAAATGTGGAATCAAGGATTGTTATTTAAGGCAGATATAGCTGAAACTATAAATGTACACTTTGAGAGCCTTAAATCATCTCTGCAATTATTATGAAATTTATCTGGGTTAATATACAATAGACCTACAGCATTTTCAAATATTAACGAGTGATTTACTCCGCATGTGCACAAGGTAGGTACATCAATAAAGAACAATTAATATAAAATGTGCAAGCAGACATGCATAATTATAATTGTGCAGCATATGTGGAAGTGGCACAAGGTTGTCTGTAGAAACGGTTGCGCGGATTGTAAGGAAACAACGGATACCGATCATTTGCCTGAAAGCACCAATTTTGATGAATCCAATATATTCTTTATCTTCACACTAATGGGGGCTACAAGCAAGAGTTGTCATGGTTACGCATGGGGCCACGAAACTCAAGTCAGAATTTTATGAAATGTCCTGTGTTCGTTAAAGACGACTGCTGCTGGCTGCTGACCTACTTTAACATTACCAACAATAATATTTTGACATTATGTATACGTATGTCAAACATTGAAATATTGATATTGTGTTCATGTTTGGACGAGTTATGAGTTCTATGAAGGGTTGCCTAACTTAGCAAGGTCATATGTAGTGATTGGGTAACAAACGTCAGTCACAGAATGTTGTTGATAATCTAATACAATGTAAATTGAATTTAATTGTAAATTGTTATATAGTATTAAACGTATTGTGCAATTTGACCAAGTTACAATAACCTTAAGAATGTTTTTCGAATAAGAAGCTATCGACGATTCAGGTAAGATGATTCCCTCTCTTGCAATCGCTACTTCTCTTTTGTACGACAAACTGTGACACGCATTTATCTAATGTTGCTTTTAAATAAAATAGGTAACAAAGGAGTTTGTTGGTAGCGAGACAACGGTGACGTCCCCGCAAAACACATTCATTGGTGCGCGTATTGCAACATGCGCGAGCGGCGTGTCCCACTTATCAAGATAAATTGAAATTCAATTTCGCCAAAGGGCAACAGTTGTAAGCGCAGAGGTAGAATATTAAATATTTTAAACATTACAACTCTGAAAGCTATAGAAATTGATTTCGTATTGTCGAGTTTTATAATTATGTATACTTATTTTAGAGAATAATTGTTTGTTATAACGACAGTCTACATATTTAGGGATAAGTATAATCGATTGCTTTCTTGCGCAATTTTGGCAATAGGTAGGAACCATATATTTATATTTTTAAACGGATTTATTTTCAATGGGGTGGTTTTTTTAAATTAATTCAAATAATAAATTGATAGAAATTAATGTTTAAAATATAGTAATATTGACCATCAAATGGTTAAAAACCTAATTATTTAGCCGAAAATGCGCACAAAAAAATAAATAAAGTGACGTATTACCGAAATCCTTTGTTCTTTGGATGTTCTGGTTGCACGTCGGAGTCAATTCTTGCACAATCAAGTAACCTTCGAAATGGAAAAGAAACGCACGCGCGGCCCACGTCGTCGTTCGCCATATTGAAACTACTTCAAAATAGTTGGTGGTTTTTAATTTTAATACTTTACAGAAACATTATACTGTTTGCCACTCATTCATACACTATCGATCCTACACAATTAAAAGACATAAAATTTAGTAAGTAGGTAATTAAAATTTCTCTTTTTAAAGTACTTAAATATCAAAAAGGGTTAATGAAGTATTTTAAAAGTTCACGCAATGTCTGCATTGGCAATTATTATAGGACTTTTAAATCAGGACGCAGCACTTGAGTCGTTTGACAACGCCAATTCAGAGAAATGGACTGGAGTTCAATCAATTGTCGCTTTCATTGCTTCAATATCTCTTTGAAATTGAATAACAACAATAAGGTACTTACGTATTGCAAGTAAATGCTAGTGAGTACACTATGACTTAACAAGTTAACATAGTACGGACTAGTGTTGCCAGACGTTTTGAATAAGCGATCGTAGGATGGGAAACCCCCTTCAACCCCCCATTTAAAGAGAACAATCAATTAAAAATACAATTTTTTTAGGAGTGTTTGACACTGTAAAGAGTTTTACTATTAATTTTATTTAACATTTTTGTTGTTGGCGAAAAATCAACGCAAAAGCCAAAGCGTTTAATATGCTGTTTGGCCAAAAGTGTGCCGTTTAAAGTCTAGAACTCTAGACAAAATCAAACTGGTTGCTAATTTATATTTTTTAAATTTTATTGACATCGATTTTTTTACATTCTGTGACTACAGTCACTCACACACTTGTTAAAATTCTAGGAAAATCATCTACTTTTACAATATTTGTAAATATCACCATGTATCTATCACATTTACCTGTCATTGCTTTATTTTTAATTCTTTTTAACTTTTGTGGTATACTTATAATATTCTAGGTGCATCGTCTTCACATATATTTATATAATGAATGTACTTATACAAAACCTTTTAAAAGAGTAACGGTGGAGTTTCTTTCCCATTCTTCTCCATACGAACACCTTTTGGAAGGGGCGACTAGAATCAATTCTATTTTATTGTAATTTTTGACTTACAAAAGTGCCTTATATGTCATCATCATCATCTGCCTAGCCTTTTCCCAACTATGTTGGGGTCGGCTTCCAGTCTAACCGGATGCCTTATATGTGCATATTTGAAATAAATTATTTGACTTTAGAAATTTAAAAAAGTCGTATGTTTTACGTACTGTTTTCGTCTTTGGATCGTACATGCAAAATAAGTCAAAAAAATCGTTTGAATACGACTTAAATCGTACATCTGGCAACGCTGGTACGGACGTTTATATTTAAAAAAAAACTACAGATTTTACGTAGGTAGGTACTCTCCAATATAGGCCAATATATTGATGACAGTTTTCGAGTGCGTAGGGTAACCAACCTATGTAAATGTTTTTGTATTTTATTTATTATTTGTCAAATGAGTACGTACGGTTGGGTATAAGAAGAAGTCTAAAAGTGGCGCCGCCGCCGGTGACTAAAAAGTTGTGAAAAAATCGGTTGTCATGGTATGGGCTTGTGATCCGGAGGAATGAGGAAAAACCTTGAAGAAAGTTTTCCCTACTCCCGCTTTAGCTTTCCCTACTCTTATGAGTAGAGAAAGACCAAAGACACGAAGGATGGACTATGTAAAGGTGTTATGGCTAGAAAGGGGGTGACTACCGATATGACGCCTAATAGAGAAGTATGGAAGCAGGAGATACGTTGCGCCGACTTAAAATAAGTTGGGATAAGGGCAAGGAATGATGATGATGAATTACTATTTGTCAATCACATTGTTTACAAACGTCACACTGAAACAAAATTCATTTTTAAACATGTTCTACACAAAAGATTTACCTACTTATTAATGTAACGAGTTGCTGACGGGTTTTCATCACGTACTCTACCTCTACTCTACTCTATAATATATGTACAGTCAGCAAAAGAGATAAGTATGCAGGATCGTCGGATATAGTTGAAGTTTAGTAAGAAACCGAAGAATGTTGTCGACAGAAATTTAATTTGATAAATGAGCTGTTTGTTTTCTATTAATAAAATAAATACTATTCAAGAAAATCCATCGTTACCATATTATGTTTTATTTTGCCATAAGTATACGATGCGCAAAGCGATCCCCACTCTACCGCCGAGCGCTCAAGATCCGTGCCGGTAACTATACCTATAGTCAACAAAGGAGATAAGTATACAGGAGCGTCGGATATAGTTGAGATTTACTAAGAAACCGATGGATGTTCTGGACTGAAATGTAATTTAATAAATGAGCTGTTTGTTTTCTATTGTCTGTGTGGTGCCGGACTTAAAGAATAGCACCACCCCATACTTCCCGTGGGTGTCGTAAACGGCGACTAAGGGTCGTACCGGAGAATGGGCAGCAGCGTTCTCCTATGCATTCCACCACCATACCGTACTGCGATCGCCAACCCGCCTGCCAAGCGTGGCGATTATGGCAAACCCCTCCCTTTGGGGGAGGCCTATGTCCAGCCTCCTTTGTTGACTGTACCTAAACCCCCCAAAAAAAATGAATCATTGTTTTATTTCATTAGTGTGTGTAGGTATTAAGATATATATATTTAAAATTTCTCTATTTTCCTCTGGAATTCCAAATTGTTAATAGATTATTGCTTGCGTTCAAGTTCACTTTATAACCTCTTTTATCTGTTTTGTATTAAAGAATTGAGAAAGTAGAGAATTTTAGAAAAACAAGAACTTTAGCAGAGAACTGAAACAGTTTTTGAACAGGTAATGAATTATTAACAAACCCAGTTGTACTTCAACGAGATTGCCATTTTCGTATTGGTTCTTTTCAGAGTGAAAAACATCGAAAAATTTACAAGAAGTAATCCAAATCAATACTGCCCGAGACGGCAGTTGTAAGTCTTCCTACTCGCAAGTAAACTATGACTACTGTCATTCAATTGCAAATTCCCATTTAACCTGCAGTTTCTGTGCAACGTTGGTAGCAATTTAATCAAAATTATGTCTACAATCCTGCAGTCCTGCTGTGTAATCAATTCAGACATAAATTGAAATGTGACTGGGGATTCTAGCCTTGTTTGTGTTCTGATAACGCAGGTCAACAGTGAATCAGTTGACTTGGGAATTGATTCAGGCTTTGCTCTGTCAGTCTTCGTCATTCGAAACCACAATGTATGCAGTTTTTCCGGATTTAGGTAATAATTACGTTTATGGTTACCTAGCGTTAGTACAAGTGACTTGCACCTACGCATTACACACTTAGCGTTGTCTATTGCGTGTATTGAGGTACCTACATTTGTACTCGTATCAACCAATATCCGAGATACAGGTTTTTCACCTAGATCGGCTGCTATGTTCTCATGTTATTTCCACTATAGCCATCAATTTATTTACGCAATATTATGGTTGTTGTAATATTTTTTTTCTAGCCTGCTCTGTCCCACTTCTGGGCAAAGGCCTCCCTCCACTCCTTTCATGTTTCGCGAGCCCGCGCGTCTTCCTTCCAGTTTTGACGGAACCTAACCAGGCCGTCCCGCCATCTCCTACGTGGTCTGCCGCGACTAGTGAATAGTCCCGGGAAATCCCGGAACCGAAAGTACCGGGAAATCCCGGAAATTTGCGTCGTTTTTGGAACCGGGATTTTTTTAAACAAATCCCGGTTCTTTCGATACTTTCGGGAAAAGATACTTCGCGTTTCGAATATTTCTAATTTTATAGCATAAAGCCCGACCGCTTAAAGCGGAATACACTTGCTACCTAGCATGCACAAGAAGCATGCATGCTACAAGAGCATGCTGCACGAAGGTGCGGGAGGGGCTGGTGGCGGCCATCGCGTCTTCGGAATGTTGTGCTTTGCGTTGTGTTTGTGATTTTGGTGGACAGTGCTTCGCAAAAAAGACTCAAACAAGACTGCTTCCTTTGGGCAGAGCCAGCTTACGAAACTAAAGACCATGATGGCAGGATCGTATCCGCCAAACCTGAGCGGTTGAGAGAGATCGAGAGGTTCTATGGACAGTTATACACGTCAACAAGGAACCCCGTTATGGATCTGGCAAACGACCCAAGAGCTAGATTGACCCGACACTATACCGAAGACATCCCGGACGTCAGCCTGTACGAGATTAGGATGGCTCTGAAGCAGCTCAAAAATAACAAGGCGCGCGGGTGATGACGGAATTACGGCCGAGCTCCTGAAGGCCGGCGGAAAACACGTTTTTAAGGCCCTTCAGAAGCTGTTTGATTCCGTCATCATACTCGAGGGCAAAACACGGCAGGCATGGAACAGAGGTGTGATGATACTTTTCTTTATGAAAGGGCGACAATGCCCTTCTTAAGAATTATAGGCCCATCTCACTTCTGACCCATGTCTACAAGCTGTTTTCGAGAGTCATCACGAACCGTCTCGCGCGCAGGTTTGACGCCTCCCGAACAAGCCGGATTCCGTAAAGGCTTTAGCACCGTAGACCACATACATACGCTGCGACAGGTTATACAGAAGACCGAAGAATATAACCTGCCTCTCTGCTTAGCGTTTGTGGACTACGAGAAAGCCTTTGATTCGATTGAGACATGGGCTGTGCTGCAGTCTCTTCAACGGTGCCAGATCGACTATCGGTACATCGAGGTGCTGAAGTGTCGGTACGAAAACGCCACTATGTCAGTCCGACTCCAGGATCAGACCTCGAAACCTATCCTTTTGCAGCGAGGTGTGAGACAGTGCTGAGACTATGGAGGACCTCAGTACAATGCTCGATGACCTCAGTAGAGCCTCCGAAAGAGTGGCTCTTAAAATGAACATGGACAAAACGAAGGTCGGAGACACTACACTCGAAGTCGTGGACGAGTATGTTTACCTAGGACAAACTGTCCAGTTAGGTAGGTCTAACTTCGAAAAAGAGGTGGATCGTCGAATCCGACTCGGCTGGGCAGCGTTCGGGAAGCTACCCAATATCTTCTCGTCCCACATACCTCAGTGTCTCAAGACGAAAGTCTTTGACCAGTGCGTGTTGCCAGTGATGACTTATGGCACTGAAACGTGGTCACTCACAATGGGCCTTATAAGAAGGCTGAAAGTCACCCAAAGGGCAATGGAGGGAGCTATGGAGTTTCCCTGCGTGATCGAATCAGGAATGAGGAGATCCGCAGGAGGAACAAGGTAACCGACATAGCCCGAAGAATTGCCAAACTTAAGTAGCAGTGGGCAGGGCACATTGCTCGCAGAACAGATGGCCGATGGGGCCGAAATGTTCTGGAGTGGCGACCGCGTACTGGAAGACGTAGCGTTGGAAGGCCTCCCACAAGGTGTTTCGACGACCTTGTGAAGGCCACGGGAACCCGATGGATGCGAGAAACACAGAACCGGTCGAAGTGGAGATGCTTGGGGGAGGCCTATGTCCAGCAGTGGACATCTTTCGGCTGAAATGATGATGATGAATTATGTTAATAAATAACAATTTAAAAAATGTCGGTTAAGATTATCTTATCAATAATATTGAGACTGATTAATGCTACGCTTTAATTTAATTTGGTTATGCAGAATTGCAATAGGAGTCATGTTGATTTAAATCATTTTTGATAAATATTATCTAGGATTAGGTACAAAAATGTTTTAATGTTAATAAAGATGTTGCTGGTAGAATATGCGTACCAATAAAACAAGAAATAAAACGTTTTATTTGATTTGATTTAAATGTTTTTATTTTGACCTGTCATTTCGTGTTTCTTTTACTTTCTCCGTTTCAACTCTTCATCTTTTAAAGGCTTACTTAAAGTATCGAAAGTACCGGGAATCCCGGTTCTTTAGCCAGAAGGTCCCGAAAATCCCGGTTCTTTAAAACAGAACCGGTTCTGCATTCCCTAGCCGCGACCGCGCCTCACTGTCTCAGGGCACCAATTCTGCGCTATTTGGGACCACAGTTTGTCATGTCCTGCCCAGTCCCATTTAAGTTTAAATTTATGGTGTCAATATTATTTTTATATGAACATATCACGGGATCATGAGTCCCGGTCCTTTGGAAGGCGCTCCTAAGAATGCAGTCCAGTGATGTAAGTAGGTACTCAAAATTTTCTACATGAATGTTTTTTAGATTTTTTGATACAGGAGTTTTTGATGAGTCATTCATTATAATCCCAATGTCCTTACCTCGATTCTTACGTAGGTACTCTACACTGTATCTAGTAACAAGACATGATCTTATTTTTGTTATGTAGGCAGTTACGTTCTTTTAGAACTGTTTAAAATAATAGTTTAACTTCCTTTTGGCAAATGTTATTAAGGGGACTTACATGACATAAAGCGCGGTCACTGTCGGACTGCATAGAAAAGAAAGAAAAAGCGCGATGCCACAACGCTGGTAATTGTAAAATATGAAGTAATTAAGTATCTATTTACAAAAAATCTATTGTTTGCACTAAAAAATTAAAACACTAGTGCTTTAGTACATTGCTTGTAGAATGATCTGACGAAAAATCAGAATGATTGTATGTTTATTAATATGGTTTTTATTGTAAAAAGAAAGTAATTAAGTAATTTAAGTTAAGTAATTTTAGAGGTATCTAATTATTATGTAGGTCACATTCCGAATTTGGATAGTTAAAATAGCAAATTACATGCATGAGAACTTTCAAGTACTTTAGCGCATTGAAAATTAAAATGAGCATCGTTATGATGTCTACTTTGATGTTGCATGCGGTATTTATTAAAACCAGAGTCCTTAAAATAATATGTCAGTGTTCTGCAAAGTGGGTTATGCAGACATGCCCAGACAACGGCCTTGCAACAAGGTAATTAGTCAACTATTGCAATTTCATTACATCACTGTTAAGTAGGTTTATAGTTAATGAAATCCACCACATGATGGTTGAAAGTTGAAATGGGCAAAAGCAATCCAATATTCAAGACGACTGACGGGTTAAACCCCTGTTACAACGCACAAAGAATAATAAACTTTCCGAAAACACCCAAACTCGAACAGGAAAACTAACCAATTAAAAAGTTTTCTCAGTTTTCCCATTTAATTGTGTGGACAATTTACTTTTGTAGTGATTGTTGGCATTGTAATGATTGTATTGCTCTGGCAAAAGAAAACTTCCTAACTTCAAATTACTTTTTTGCTTCATTTTTATTTTTAGTAGGCTTCTCATTCAATTTAAGCACAATACCTAAAGGGGACAATCCTTGTACACCTCGCAAGGGCCAATTCCGGAACCCCAAATCTAATAGCGCAGAAAGTAATGTCACAAAATACAGGTAATGTTTCTCTTTTAATTACCTATTTGGGAAGAAATTGCTTTAGAATATTTTTACATAGATTTATGCGATTTTGTTGAAGACAGGCTTAACCATACATGGCCTAAGTAGGTAGATACGCCTTTTGTTCCATCGTTCACCTTCAGCTGGTTGAGAACCGCGTCCGGTGCTATGTATTAGACCTCAAATAAGTTACAGATTTTTAGGTATTCTGGGTTTTCGTAAATTCGTAAGCGACTATTAGTTTAAACTTTTCAGGTTTGCATGGAAAATGGGTCATATCAAACCAAAAAATAAATAAAGCAATAAAGTTGGTGGTATTGAAAGTTTTTAATTCAGGCAGCCAATCTGATGATAAGGGGCCACCGCCGCCTTTGCACATCTGTTGTTATACCAGATGCGATTCGTGCGTTGTCCCACCAAGAGACAAAAAAAACTATGTTTCTGTAACTACATATATCAAATCTAAACAAGACCTACACACGCCCTTTAAAACGAAACAAAAATTGGTTGATAAAATTTCGTGCCATCAATACGCTGCTTAGCAAAAGAAATGCGTGGCACTTTCTGGCCGCGCCACAGTCGCATTTTGAATCGGTGTGTACAGAATCGGGGCGTACAGGACCTAAACGCATAAAACGCAAGTTTTAGAAACAATCAAACTATATGCTCGACTACAATAAACGAAATCAGAAAAATATATGATATTCTTCAGGATATATGCTAGGTAGATAGCGTGTTGAAAACATAATACAAGTTACAACTAATTTGATACGATACAAGAAAATCATGAACATATCTCTAAAAACTTTCTATTTACAATAAAAACCATACTAATATACATACAATCATTCTGATTTTTTGTCAGATTATTCTACAAGAAACATACTAAAATATACTAAAACACATTTTAATTCGTCGTTCGTCGTTTCAGCCCATAGACGTCCACTGCTGGACATAGGCCTCCCCCGATTTGGGGGGGGGGGGGGGGGGGGGTTTGCCATAATCGCCACGCTTGGCAGGCGGGTTGGCGATCGCAGTATGGTATGATGGTGGAATAAATAGAGAACGCTGCTGCCCATTCTCCGGTAAGACCCTTAGTCGCCTTTTACGACACCCACGGGAAGTAAAGGGTGGTACAATTCTTTAAGTCCGGCACCACACAGACGTTTACATTTTAATTCTTTAGTTCAAACAACAGGTTTTTTGTAATTAAATAATTGCTTCATAGTTTGCAATAAATTACCAGCGTTGTGTCATCGCGCTTCTCTTTCTTTTCTATTCACTCCGACAGTGACCGCGCTTTAGGTCGAGTAAGCCCCTTAAGAGTCCCTATCAATTTCGCGGTCTGAAAACAGATAATTAAATTTTTTTTCAGCGCAAATTTTTCAATAACCTGAAGTTAACTAGTTTTTTTTATACATAGGTATTTATCACCTATTTAATTTATATATAACACACACACTGGAATTTAATAGATTTATCACCTATTTAATTTATATATAACAACCACAATATATAACACCTATTTAATCTACGAATTAAAATTTTGATAACTACTTGATATAAATTACGAAAAATAAAAATCTAACAGACGTTTTACGTAAGCACGAAACACCATGTTTTTCAATTGCTTTCTTAGCTTACTGGCAGCAAATAAAAATCTGGAAAAAAAATCCTAAATACTGGGCATGTAGTATATTAGCAAGTCTACAATTTTTTTTTAAATACCATTAGTCTTTATTTATTTACATAATCTATGCTAATATTTAAAATAATAACAATAATATGTAGATACATTTATATCTATATGAAAAAAAAAACTAAATTAATCAAAAAATTCGTCCGCATCGCTGTCAACAGGAACAGTGCCCAAAAGGCTAGCAGCATTGCCACGTTGAATGGCAATGCTAACTCTTTGCCAAGAAATAGGCCAGCCCTCTGGTCACGTGAAGAGTCGACTAACCGCTTTGCGATATCTCGAAAAACCAAGTGGGCACTCGGACCTAGTGTTTCAACCCCAGACGGCTCGAACATATAACTCCCAATCAGGTTGGAATATTTTCGCCGTTTGAGGTTTTCTGCACCTGCAGCAGCCGCCCCAGCACAGCCCACCGTGCCAGGAAGATGTGATGGCGCAAGGGTGTCGACGTTTAAATTAAATGAATACCCAATATCATGTGCAAAACCTATGTCTACGCGTAAGAATTTATTGAAAATAACAATAAGTGTTATTTTAAAATTTGAGGTATTTATATACCAAAATCAATTTTTATAAAATATTTTAATTTTGACTACTTATTTAATTGTAGTAAAATATCTAAAGAATGCCTTATAAACTTAAATTTGTTCGTTCGTGTACCTACTAATATTTCAATACGTAGACTTACTAGATAAATAGGTGATAAATAACTGTGTATTAAAAAAAAACTAGATAACTTAAGGTTGTTGAGAAATTTGCGTTAAAAAAAAAATTCTGTTTTTACACCGCGAAATTTATGGGGATTCTTAATAATTATGAATAAATGTACATAATATGTTCATTATTGTACCGTCAAACGGGGTGAATAGGGATGCAGGGGTGAATCGGGACGAAACTTTAAAAGCGATTTTAACATTGAAATAATATACCTAGTTTGTTGCCAAAAAGGAGTCTAATGTGTTTATTGCATTATAATTAACGATTAAAGTGTCCTTTTCGGCAACAAACTGTATTATTTCAACGCTAAAATCCATTTTAAAGTTTTCCCAAGTCACCCCTGCATCCCTATTCACCCCGTTTGGTGGTACTGAATTAAATAAAAAAAGTACTTGAGGATTCGCGAGATATTAAAAAAAAGTGCCTACGTTTGAAATACATATCGAAGTCCCTTTTATGCAATTAGAAATTAGTTTTACTTAGGTGTTACACATTGACAAATGTTATGTATTGAAAGATTTGATGCAACAACGATTAGTTTAAGGATAATTCTAATATATGATTTAAGTTAGATTAGTTTAGTGAAAATTCCTAAGATTAGTTAATTGCAAGTTTAGTTATAAATAGCCTTTACACATCTTAAATAAAGCTTATTTTCAACTTATTTAAGATTTATCCCGAATTCCGGAAAAAAAAATGTCCTCGTAAGGAAGTCTCCACTTTCTCTCTCTGTTCTCCGAAGTTTAGGTAAAGATAGTCTGCCTATTCCGATCACTGATTATCGATATATCAATATATCGAAACTTCAAAATCTGTTATGTCAATACTAATAACAGTAGGTATTTATTTGTAAAAAAGAAATTACAAGGCTTTCGTAGGTACTTTAATATCAATACCTACTGAGTATTTTTTGCAACTACCTACATATATATTGCAATACCTACTGTTTTTTTCTATGAATCATAAACTACTGCATTGGTTAACGTCAATGCGGATGCGTGTTATCAGTTTTTATAAATACAGTGTGTTAGTTTTTGTTTGCAATAAATCTTCTCATCAATTCTTCAGAATGAAGCGTGTGGTGGCTGTAAGTCTAGAATAGAAATCTGCCTTTCAAGAGTATAAGAAACAATTTTTCAGCATCGACAAATTACGGACTAGCGAAAGTAATGTACAGTGGGCTGCATCAATTGGCTACCCCAGTTGTATTAAAATTTTCATACAACTGGGGTACCCAATTGATGCAGCCCACTGTACCTATACCTATACAAAGATGTGAGCAGAAAGCTTTCTTCACTTCTGTCGGCAAAAGCATTATATCTGTCGGAAAACGAAATTTTCTTAAATTATTTGTTGAAAATTCCTCAGTGTGTAATAAAAATGTTCTGGGTTTATCAGAAACGACTAGGTGCAGTACTGATTATGACTTACTTAACAGTTTTACTGCTCATGATTCTAGTTCAGTATTAGATGATAAAAATAGTCAAGATATTGAATCTTTTGATGTAACAAAGTGATGAATGTTGGCAAGACGTTCGACCAAAAATAGTAATACACAAACGGAATGACCCAGATAAAACTAGCATTCACACTCATTCTAGAAAACTAGGTCCAAAGTCTATTAATGGACAAATATCTTTAGTGAATGGATTTGGAAGTACTCGAATAATCGTTGCGTGTGGTGTTTCAAACACAATTATGTCAGCGATAATTATAATGTTAAATGTACGGGCAAATATAAAGAATGCAATGGAGAAGTAACTGTAGTTACAAGAAACAACTTCAATTAAATAAGATTGTGTTTTTCAAAAAGTCGATGAAAACCTGATACATTCGAAAAAAAATAAACTGACATCTTTTTGGAAGAAGTGTTTAGCACAGAAATTAGAGAACAAATACCCAATCATGTTGCGAAATAAATTAATGCTTCGTGAAAGTATGAAAGACTGATGTGCAAGAACCTCCTTTCATACAGGTACGTTTAAATCATTACATAACATCCGAGACAAAAACAAATACTATCACAAAATTGTGGTTATTGCTCTATGGATTACCTATATCTTTTACAAAACCTTTTGATAGTGTAGTATCTGTATAATAGGTTGTGCCATTTTTTGTTTATTATTGGACTGAAATGCAACAATTATTTAAAAAACAAACGTCTAAGGTAATCAGTGGTTGCCTTATTAAACCTATACGGCCTTATTACAAAATAAGATTTATCTTTAGACCCAGGTTTAAACCATCCAGCCATTTTTAAATTTCGAACTATAATCCAACGAAGCTAAAGTTATTATTACAATAAAAACTGACGTTAAACCCGAGTCTAAGTTGCCAATTTTGCATTAAGAACTTTACGTTTGTCGGAATAAAGTTCAAAATAAAGTAACTGGCTCGAAGGTTTAGGCTAGATCTAAAATTAGATCTCGTTTTGTAATAAGACGGATAAAGTTTCAATTGCATAGCTCTTAAACTTTAGATTTTATTGATATCTAAAATACCCCGATTTCGTCACTGATTCACTGACTGATGATCATCAATATTCTTAAGGTTCTTCCTGAAGTCCTAGAAAGCTGAAATTTGGTATGTAAGCTAGTAATAGTACACAAACAACAAAAAAATCTTAAAACTTGAAACTTTTACCCCCCCCCCCCCAACCCCTTAAACTAGGGGGGGAAAGTTTGTATGAGACTTCCGTAAATTTTGATGCTAGAGGTCTGAAAATTTATATAGGGGGTCCTTGTTATAAATAAACCCCAAAAAAAGAAAGAAAAAATGAACAACAGAAAAAATACTCGTATAAATATCATAAGCAACTTACAAAAAGAAATGAAATCCCACAAAAACATTTCATGTTAAATGTTGCCAAGACGAGACCATGTAGCTCGCACTGTCAAAAAGTAATCAGATCTCATGTAGAGCCAAGCTTCTAACTCTACACGCCCTAACTCTACAAGGCCTAACTTCGCAAACTCTACACCTTAGTCAAAATATATGGCTTGGCCATTTCACTACATTCACATGAGCGTAAGGTGAAAAACTCTCATACTGTTAATGGTTCTTGTAGTAACGAAACGGCCAAGCCATATATTTTGACTAAGTTTGCGAAGTTAGGCCTTGTAGAGTTAGGGCGTGTAGAGTTAGAAGCTTGGCTCTACATGAGATCTGATTACTTTTTGACAGTGCGAGCTACATGGTCTCGTCTTGGCAACATTTAACATGAAATGTTTTTGTGGGATTTATACTGTCTTGAGTAGAACATTTAGAATATTTAAAAAGATTATTCCACCTAATGATTCTACTAATTTATACGATTCCAAGCATTTATTATAATATGTTGTAATGCTTAAAATAAAATCTACTTCAGTGCCTTTTTATTATTTGACATTATATACAGACAATTCTATTTTTTTACCTCTTTATTAGTGGTTGTAATGGCAATCATATCACTTGGTTTTATCAGGTTTTTATATTTTAGTTTTTATTTATCCTTTTGATAGATTCTTATTTTGTAAATGTGAGGATTTTGCAGGCTTTGAAGACTTTAGATCTGTAGACCATTTTTTATTATATAAAGTGCCTGGTACTTGTTGACAGGCTTACGCTGTCCGGCTTAGTAGGCGACTCGACCGCTCAATCTCGTCCGGTCCGGCCGAGACAGGAATTTCATTATTATTAATATTTTTGAGTGGTGTTTCGGACGAATCCTTTTTTAGAGGCAAAGTACCGTCAGACACATAATTCAATAATACATATTTTACTTTGTGGCGATGGATAAATTGAAAAATTAATGAATTATATATAAATAAAATAAACATTAATGAGCGATAAACTGACAAAATAGGGAAGCCTTTTTTTTTTTTTTTTTTGCGGATGGGATTTCGTCAAATGACTCCTCCTCCGGGAGTGTCACACTGTTACTGACTTAACCCACCCATGTTCCTTCCTTAGGCCTTTATGTTCCGGGCCGTCGGACAATCCCGCTGACCAAACAGGGAGGCCTCGATACGCCTACAAGAAGAAGCCAATTATTTTGAAATCCTAACTATGAAAATGCAAAGAGAGGGAGGGCATTATCTTATACATGCAAAAACTCATGAAACAATTGAAATTGATGACCACATTTCTAGCACCATTTCGGATTTGGAAAATCACAAAATTTCACTAGAACATTGTATTGAACTTTTAGTATTTTAGTTTATTTTTTTGTGTCTAAAAACACATGAGACTTAATGACTTCTAGATGGTAGATATAGGTACCAATATGATTGTTTTTTTTTAATGAAAATAGTTTTTTATTTTATTTTTATTGTATTGAACAGACTGATTGTTATAAATATTATATTATAAACATAACAAGAGGTTATTTTGGTATCGTAGTTAGTCACTGATTTTTGACGCTATTGTTATTTATTTTCCGTATTTTAGTAAAGTGATTTTTAATAGGTAATTGATATACAAGACTGATTATTGAAACGTGTACAACAAGAATATTAAATGTAAACTCATTTAATATTCTTGTTGTACACGTTTCAATTGATATATAAGACTGATTATTGTTGTTAACATTTATAATTATTATTGTACGCTTTATTTGATATATAAGACTGATTATTGAGATTTATCATGTTTACTGTTGATTGTTGTAATTGTATATTAAACTTTATCTCTTTCTAACAATTCCCTGACTTTTACTTAAATAATATAACCCGACCCAGGGTTTTTCATTCTGACTGTACAAAATTTGCTTAAAAAAAAGTATAGTCCGAAACACCACTCAAAAATATTAATAATAATGAAATTCCTGTCTCGGCCGGACCGGACGAGATTCAGCGGCCGAGTCGCCTACTAAGCCCGCTGTCCTCCCATACCTACTGTAATTTGAATACATTGTAAAAGCCGATTATCTATACATATAATAAATCTGTAGAAGGGTCAATTCTGTACATTGAAAATATTGAAAAAATAAATAGCGGGGGGTGTTGCTGGATCAATACCAAACCCAAATATGTGATTAAAAAAATTTTTGTCTGTCTGTCTGTCTGTCTGTCTGTCTGTCTGTATATGCAGGCATCACGTGAAAACTAACGGTTCGATTTCGATGAAACTTGGTATAATTATACCTTATTATCCTGGGCATAAAATAGGATACTTTTTATCCTGGAAAAATACGTAGAAAAAAAAATCTTATTTTTCGGTTTTATTCATAGACGTTGTTCTGTAGAACCGCGAACACACGTTGCATTACCCGTAGTGGATAATTTTCCATTTCAATTTAAGAGAATACAGTTTCCTGTAGCTTTGTGTTACGCCATGACAATAAATAAGGCTCAAGGTCAGACCCTAGGAGTTGCTGGCGTAGATCTTACCGCGAGTTGTTTTTCACACGGGCAACTTTACGTAGCTCTTTCCCATGTGAGCAGTCCAAGAAATCTTCATGTTCATATTCCGGACGAGCTCACTAACAATGTTGTGTATGCTGAATGAAGCTCTCAATTAACTTTCTGTCGCATTGTCACGATCACTTTTTTATTATTGCAAACTTTTCGTCATTGTCAGTAATTTACTGCTACATGCTACTTATCAAGGTCGGAATTACTATGAAAAAAATACTTACTACAGAACGCGAGCTCAACAGCAGTAGCTCAATAGAGGGATCTCCTTAATTATTATAGGCTTAGCCGTATTTGGGTCCAATAGATATTTATAAGATGTCATTGTCAGAGTTACTCAAAATGGAAAAATAAACCATCCACGCGAAGACCGACATCCGCGCGGACGGAGTCGCGGGCGGAAGCTAGTTTTTAATAAGAGTAACCGTGGAGTTTCTTGTTCTGCGGCTCTTCTCCATAGGAATCAACCAATTGGAACCGTGCATCTAGCTTCTGACGTCTCATAAGTGCTCATGTAGGCTTATGTGAAATAAAATTTTTGAGTAAAGGAAAATATCCGAAAACCGTGAATTTTTAGTTACATACCTACTTTGTACAGAACCATCGGCGCGCGATTCTCGCACTTGACCATTTATTTTATTTTATTTAGTACAATAATGAACTTATTATGTACACTTATTCATATTAACTCCGATTCAAAATGCGACTGTGGCACGGCCAGAAATTACCACGCAAAGAAATAGGTATGGCAATACTTACTTACTTCTCCGTCCGTGTTCTTTCACAGTAAATAAAAATGAAATTAAACCTTTGTAATTGTTAAAAAAAAAGTTTGTTTCAATGAATACTAAGCAATTCATTCTCTTCGTATACTTTGTACTCCGGAATACTGTATGCGGAAAAACCACGAAAACGTAGAAAAAGTTATATAAATAAAAATATGTACTAAATTAAAACCAGGACGTTAATGAATGTGAAAACTTACGATATTGTTTTTCTTTTAATCGTTGTAGAAAACTTGGTGTTAAAGGCTTTTGTTGTAGAATGTTACCGTGAATAAGGCCTGTTGGGAAAAGTCACGTGTCTGAAAAACTCAACAATTCTAATTGTTTAGTGTTGTTTCGCTTTTAATTGTTGAAGAAATGTTTGTTTTGAAGCGGTATAAAAATCGGTAAGATTTATAAAAAAGCATGAGGTTATGCATTGCGCAGTTTTTTTTTTCTTATTTAATTACATCGATTTTTGTGATTGTTAGGCCAATTTACGTGATTCTTCATTTTGTAGAGGAAGCTCGCGCGGTGGTGGTGACATATAAATTTTGTTAACTTTGCTTGGGTAGTTTTTGAGTTAGCTTCAATAATACACGTTCAATCCACTTGGTGTTATGTTGAACCATACTTTATTTTTTATCCATACTAATATTATAAATTCGAAAGTATCTCTGTCTGTCTGTCTGTATGTTACCTTTTCACGCCTAAACCACTGAACGGATTTCGATAAAATTTGGCAGAGATAGATTGCATCCCGGGGAAGGACATAGAATAGTGTTTATAGACATATGTACCTTGCGAGCCAAGATGCGGGCGGAAGCTAGTAATATTATAAATGTGAACGTGTGTTTGTCCGTCTGTCTGTCTGTTATCTCTTCACGCTTAAACGCTGAACAGATTTAGATGAAATTTGTTATAGCAATAGTTTGAGTCCCGGGAAAGGTCATAGGATAGTTTTTATCCCGATATTCCCACGGGATCGACACTTATGCGGGTGAAACGGCGGGGCGTTGCTAGTATTTTATAAAACTTCCTGTCATTACTGTTTTCGTTGCGAGCGGTTGCAATCGAATTTGTGTACCACAATTAAATCGTGAAAAATAACAAAGTTAATTAATTATTTTTTTCATTTTGTAGTGATTCTTTAGGAAGTCGGTTTTATTTTTGCGAACACGGGATTTCTTCTGAAATAAAGCCGTGTGCGCTTATTGCTCCAGCCGTGAACGGACAATAATTCACGTTTGTTCGGTGTAAGCAGGGGACTGAAACACGAAAAAATAAATATTTTCGGTATTGTTTTCATTTTAATTGAGACGGAAAAGAATATTTTAAAGAATTTTTGTTTGGTTGGCTTAGTTTACTTCACGCGAAATACGCTCTCAGGTACAATAACCACGTTAGCAGTGGAAAGTTTGAACTGGCAAAAAATCTCAAACTAAGTATTGATTGTGAGTAAACTAGAGTTGAGACCGCGATACTACGAGACCGCATCCGCGTCCGCGTCGATCGTATTAATCATCACTATCAGGATATTATGTTCTTGGTAATGGTAATGCTCCTATTATTCACTGTAATTTTGTATCTATGAACAGACACTAGAGCTGAACGCAACTCGAAATAAATTAAGTATCTGAAATGAAAACTGTTTGAATGTTAACATTGTCAGCATTATGTAATTTGTAGGGATACATTTTTGTCGGTACCTACCTACTATACTTCTATTTTTTTTTGTGGTTTTTCATCTTTGGCGCGTGCTTATTATATCGCTACAATGATTTCGTTTATTTCATCAAATAGAAAGTGTACTGAATGTTTTACTTCTTAAATATTCCGTAACCCTTTGACTTATTTAGAAATTGTTGATTTGTTAAATAATGTTAGCTGCAGTGTCTCAGGACCTTGGATGGAAGGAGAGGGGGGCGCGCGCGCGAGGGAGGGGGGGCATGGTCGCGGATGACGCGCGCCCTACTGGCACACTGACACACTTACCCAGTGACAGTGGTACTGCTTTTGGTCTGACGAGGTCGATGCGTCCTACCTACGTGTAATCTTATGTATATGTACACAGATAAACATAGCTCGTAGTAAACGTAGTCCCGATTGATGCGAACGTAACCGCTGGAAACTCCGCGCAGCGTTCTCGCCTTAATGAGTATGGCTCAAATATTTTTATCAGAAAAACGTAACGTACACGTTTCTTTAGCTGCAGGTGGTGCAACAACCTACGCAGATGTTAGCTATCATTCAGTTTTGACAAAAAAAAAAAGCAATCGGCATAAATCTGCATCTTCGAATGTACGAATACACAAATACTTTAAAAAAACTGCAATATGGCTATTAATAAAAATAAATTGTCTAAGAATTATATTAGCATCAATATATTTTTTTGTAAATTCATTTAATATATATTTAATATATTAATATTGCGTACTTATATAAAACGAAAATATTGCAGAAGGTAACCCCACAGTATTGCAGCCACAGACATAGTAGGTATTAATAGATTGCAGCGATACGCTAACTAAATAACTAAACACACTAGCTACCTACGTATATAAAAATTGTTATTCTGTAAAATTAACGACCTAGTAAAATTGCGTTTTTGTGCACAACCTTGAGTGCATAACTACATTCATATCTGTTATTTTATTAAACATTAATTCAATTCACCAACAAAATAAATCTCAATTTCTATTAATTGACGAAACATTTCTGTGTCAAGGTCCTGCGTATTGCACAGAGTTGAAAGGTAAATCTACATAGTTACTTCAACCTTGCTGAATATGTATTTAGCAATTAACTTTAAATAAATAAATCATTAGTCAATAATCTTAACTGGAAATACTGTAACTGAAAACAATAACTAGGAAAACTGTTAAATCCATAGGTGACTATTAATTTAATTGTAAACCTAGTTTAGTACCTATATGGAGTCTGCGATGTGAATAATTCAAGTTATTTGTGAATATATTCCCTTGCCCTTGGGTACCCCAAAATTTAGAATCGAACCCTTTTTTCGCAATATAACCTACAAATAATGGTTTCAAAATTATTTTTTTTTGTATCCACCCTGACATAAGTTCAAAAGTATCACACATGAATAAAATCAGAGAATTTTATATCTTTTCCCTTATTATCCATACTAATATTATAAATGCGAAAGTGTGTCTGTATAGAGATAGTTTGGAGTCCCGGGAAAGGACAGGATAGTTTTTATCCCGATATTACGACGGGATCGACACTTATGCGGGTGAAACCCTGGGGCGCTGCTAGTATCGTATATCTACGCCCGTAACACCGTTTTATGAGAGGTTTCATTCGGGGTGTTCATTTTTGTGATCCCTCGTTATTTGGTAACAAAAATGGGACACCAAGATAAATTATTTCGTGTCCTGCATAATTTAGGCTTAGGAACGAGTACGGGAAAAATAAAAATTGAAAGCATAAGCATTACGTAGGAAATATTATTATGCAGAATCCCTTTTAGTATACTTTGATCTTACTTCATAGATTCATGTATGACTAGCTGCGCCCCCCGGTTTCACCCGCGTTAATGTCGATCCCGTGGGAATATCAGGATAAAAAATATACAGGGTTATTGGTAAAACATTAACAACCTCTTAAGAGGTCATTGTACCTACTCATAATTATGAACAACTATTACTATGGGACCAAACCTGAAATCGTGAAAATAAATCGCTATTCCCTACATTTTGGCGAGTTATACGAACATAAATGCAGGGAACAGCAGATTTTTTTCCGCTGTACTTATATGTTAATCCAGGGTTATATGTTACTCCAGCAAATTTTATCAAAATTGGTCCAGCCATTTGAGCGTGAAGAAGTAACAAACATAAACACTCGCACACACTCACAAACTTTCTCCTTTATAATATTAGTGTGATGAGGTTCTTCGTTCGGTTCTTGCAGTTTCATGGAGAAGATTTTAATACGAAATGTTTGAATTCTCGCACTTTGTTATTATTAAGCAAAAGCATGCCCATTACTTACGTAGCAATTTGTTGCGCGACGTGTGAGTTGGCAAGCTACATAAAAATATACCTACAAGCTGAATACTAGGTAGGTAGGTACTGCAGATAAAACGACTCTGTTACGTAATCATTTTAGACACCAAAATTGGCAGCACGGGTAAACAATCTACTCGTAATTCGTCAATTAAGGGAGTGATGCTCATAAACGTATCTTACATGGAACAGTGGTCCCAAGAGGAGTTAAGTTCCTGATTAGCCTTGACACGATACAGTGGAAAACTACAGGAATGATACAGCTTTCACAAAGTCTGTAATAAGTTTTACAACAGAAGATACTTTTTTCAGTTACAGAATCTTTCATTGCGGAATAACTCTTCCACGATTAAGAACATTTACGCCGTACGGCATTTCATACAAACTTTCAAGCCCTTATTTTTCAAAATGAATGAACCGATTTTAATGAAACTTCATACGCATAAGCAGGATACAGAGGTCTAAAAAGTAAGTAGAAAGCATTTTCGAAAAATAGTGTTACAGCCAAATTAGGCCGATTTTAAATTTTCCATAGAAACAGAGATTTCCAGTTCATCATCATCATCTGCATAGCCTTTTCCCAACTATGTTGGGGTCGGCTTCCAGTCTAACCGGATGCAGCTGAATACCAGTATTTTACATGGAGCGACTGCCTATCTGACCTCCACAACAAACAGAGATTTCCAGTTATCTTTTTTTAAATAACACATTTCGAAAATGTTCTCTACTAACTTTTTAGACCTTTGTATCCTTCTTATACGTACGAAGTTTCATTAAAATCGGTTCATTCATTTCGAAAAACAAGGGCTTGAAAGTTTGTATGAAAGGCCGTACGGCGTAAACGCTCTTAAGAAAATGGCATATTTCTACACAAAAATTATTAGCATCCAGATGAAGTGTGAAAGATAAAAGAAAGAACCTCAAAGCTTTTCTCTTAACTTTATTACAGTAAAGCAGTGCTGTGCTGTAAAGGAAATGAATAAAATTATTTCGACTGCTTCGTCGAGCGGTAAATCGTAAGCGTTTTATTGAGATATTCGTAAAATGGGTCAACGAAATTGTCAGATCTAGAGCTATCTCGTACTGCAGAGAATTATTAATAAATATAGGTCAACAGTTCAGTCATAATCTTGTCGAGCCTCTATATTATACGGCGGCGGTGACAGCTGGTCTACACTCCTCAATTCCTATCCCTAAAATATTTTAAATCTGCTACTTCCGCTGAAAGACCTGAATTACGAGATGAATTTTAGCATATTATATATAATAACTTGCCACAGTCCCAAATATTATAAGCGCCGTGAACTCGTGCATGACAATCGATTTTGTTGTTTAATAATTCTCTACATTAACCTGCTGTGTCATTAGTAGACTGCCTAAACCTTCAGATACGAGGACAGCAGTTCAGTTTTCAAATATACATTAGGATCGATCTCTTTTCTAGCTAACTTCATCGTCCTCGACACAGTTTCTACAACACAGTAATAGATTTTTTCCTTATAAGATGTTATTCTAATATCTAGTTTTCTACTGCATCAAGGGTCGTTTGTGTTTTTTTTTTAAGCGTCGCGGGTCCTCTGAGGTACTTCCTTATATTACTTTTATAAAATTAACTTTTATTAACATGATAGAATTAAATACCCAGCAAGAGGAATTGAATTCGTATATGCGCAGTTAGTATGTAGTGTTACTTAATGGAAACCCTAAGTTTGACAGAGAGAGAGCTTGTAACCTGAATGCCAAATGCCAGTTCCCGTAATAAAAAATGTTCAAATTCTAGTCCAGTTTATGCGTCACAAAATCGTCACTAAAAACTGGAGTAGCAGCCAGCTCCCTATCTCGACTGGCCGAACGTTCTGATGTATATCAAAAATGTGGGGAAATTTGACAGATTGTGACAGAACAGACTTGTGAAAGTTCTTAAAGTTACGGAAATTACCCCTCTGATATTCATTGACTTTCCTATTTATACCCCGCACTGAAAATACTTTTACTTTCAAATCTGTTTACCTCCATTAATAGTTTCAGAGAAAGATCCCTGGGGAAGATTAAGAGACACCGTAAATGACAAAATAAAGTGCGATTTACCCAACAACAACCTTTTTTTGGAACAAGTTTACTCGAATATTCGTACGACTAGGTACGTCACTATTCTAATGTAACTAGAAAATAATTATGCACTTCCTGCGCATTTTAGTACCAGATGACTGTGCCAAGGATTTTCTTGTTGTTTTAAGACTACCCGTGAAACAAATAATTCAATAGTATCAATCGATCTTAACTATTTAATTTTACTATTGTTTTAAAGTTGACCTTTCTATGTAAGGCTGCATTGTTTTTGTCATTGTTTTAGAAAAAAGGAACAATCTGGCCTTGTCATTGCGAGTAGCTGAGCCGGAAAATAGATGATTTTAATTAAGTATAATTACTGGACGATAATGATCACATCAGATCTGTGATGTCTAGTAATAATAAAATGATTGCAAGTAGTAAGTTATAAGCGTACTGTAGACATGGCTGTCCATGACTGTATTTTAACGGTCCGAATATTTTTGTAGGGCTGATATCTCCAACGCCAGATAATTTTATCGCAGGAATAATTTATAATTTTTGACAGTTCTTCCCTCACAAAAACTGTCAGACATCAATTTTATTCCATGAATAAATATTATCTGTCGATTGAAAAATCAGCCATTGGATAAATTTGCGGACTGTTACTCTTCAAGTCTTCACTACAATGCGAACTTCTCTGTATTCTATTAATAATAAAACCGGGCAAGAGCGAGTCGGACTCGCGCACCGAGGGTTCCGTAACATCCGAGTTTATGCATAAGGTTTATGTTTATGAAATTAAATGTTTTTTTTATTTTTGAGTTGATTGAATTAATGGTAAATTGAGGTTTACGATTTATGACGTATTAAAAAAAAACTACTTACTAGATCTCGTTCAAACCAATTTTCGGTAGTAGTTTACATGGTAATGTACATCATATATTTTTTTTAGTTTTATCATTCTCTTATTTTAGAAGTTACAGGGGGGGGGACACACATTTTACCACTTTGGAAGTGTCTCTCGCGCAAACTATTCAGTTTAGAAAAAAATGATATTAGAAACCTCAATATCATTTTTGAAGACCTATCCATAGATACCCCACACGTAAGGTTTGATGAAAAAAAAAATTTTGAGTTTCGGGTCTAAGTATGGGGAACCCTAAAATTTATTGTTTTTTTTCTATTTTTATGTGAAAATCTTAATGCGGTTCACAGAATACATCTTTTTACCAAGTTTCAACAGTATAGTTCTTATAGTTTCGGAGAAAAGTGGCTGTGACATACGGACGGACAGACAGACAGACAGACAGACAGACAGACGGACAGACAGACAGACAGACAGACATGACGAATCTATAAGGGTTCCGTTTTTGCCATTTGGCTACGGAACCCTAAAAATGGGAAAACAACAGTACAATAATTGATAACAGTTAGTTACTATTTACAGCTTTCCTGTAAGAGAACAGGACAATATTAAAGTGGGTCACGCTCACGCTAAAGCTTGGTAGGTACTTAAATAAATTAATATTTCTCCGTACGTAACGAATGACTTAAATAAAGTAAGTAGGTAAGTAAGCAATAATAGATTGTTATACAGGGGTCGAAAGGAATTGATTATTTTCACCCGTGTTAAACACTACTTTTCATTTCGAATATAAGGAAAGTAGAAGATAAGAGTTTTTCTAAAATATTTATTTTTTTCGTATCTGTTCACCACTTCATAAAATCATTGTATGTATTTAAGTATATTTCTTTTTCTATTAATAGGTATTTTTTTAATTCCTACTGGCTGTTTATGCACTCACAGGCACCGTATTACGAAGTATTAAGAGCCTATACTACCTCAAATGGCTTAGCATGATCCTCCGTTATGTCGAAAATACCGCAGCATTAATTTTGAAATAAATATATGGTAAAGTTGAGGATTAATGCTAGGTACTATGTTAGCCGAAAACACGATTCCATAAAATATTCTCGATAGAAAAAAATTCCAAAGTTACCTCCAAATTGAACAATAAACCGCTGGTATTCAAAAAATACTTCAAATTAGATCATGAAACTTCGCATACTAACTGAACTAACTATAAAGCAGGTCTTATGTTATTTAGTTTTTTTAAATTACCTTTATTTTCACCGTAAAAAGCAAATACCTAAACTATTGGCGCTGCCTTCCGCCCAGCACCGCACTCTGTCTCGCTCTCACACAGTCCGCGAGCAGTATCGTGCGAACGAGATAAAGAGTGAACTTTAGCTGAGGTAGTATAGGCTCTTAATGCCATCATGATTCCAGTGCGAAAAAGGGATGGTGCTATCGATCATGTATAGCTCCGTCCCTCTCTTACACTGGAATCAAGATGGCATTTAGCCGTCATAATACGGCACCTGGACCGCAGCATTTTTCTTAATTATGTAAAAAATGTCGTAGCTGACTACGTAACCAAATTTAGTTTTATTTATTTTTTTAATTAATTCCCGCCCTATAGAGGGAAGCAATTACTATGAGTCTTTCCCGCCCAAAGGTTGGGAAGCAGCGTCTTCCACGGTCCACCCGCTATTCAGATCTAACAAACACTAGGTACTTTCCGAGTATGAGAAATGAAAAAAGTAATTTTTTTTCTTACAAAACGTTTTTATTGTTTTTAAATGAAATAAAACTTTAATAAGTACTAAGTAGGTACTTTTATTGTGAGAGTTCAGTGAGTAATCAGCACAGAGTTATATTAAGTGAGTACAACTGGTAGGAGGTACCTACGTATTTATTTCACAATACAGTACTAATAGTTATTCTGTGACATTACTCAGAAACTGAGTTGTGCCTTAAAGCGGAGATATAATAGAGTTATTTCATTATAACATCTGTATGAGAAACGTCTGGGGTCGACGTGAATATGGGCCAAGTTTATACTAAACTAGGTCAGGGGGATTTAAACAACAGGGAGAGTTAACGATAGTTCCTGAACGGATATTTCTGTATTCACGTTTCGAAATTGTTGAATGTCTCATGTACGAGATCTTATATTGATGTGTTCATCTTAGACACCTAAAAGGCTATCAACTTTTTTCCTTTTGATAATTTGGCTTAAAGACTAACTCAACTCCCAACTCCTCATAATTTGGTAACTGCATTTTTTTCGTGTAGATTATGTTGCGTTGGTAAAGGTAGGTATAAATTATTTAACAACTCTCCATATGAACACGATGGACACCCGGGTCATGATCATTTTGAGAAGTAGGTCAGAGGGGATCGCATTCATGCCTCCCCTCACTCGGGGTATGGGGTGGGAGGTGTCGGCCGCGGGTAGCCCTGCCCTTGCTCGTTCATCTATCCAGCCAAGGCTTTAAAATAGAATAGCTAAATTTCATCGACTAGACTGCATAATATTAAAGTAAGTACTACCATATATACATTCTGCCTATGGTTTCTATTGTCTGTATTTGTTTTATGGATGTGCTTTTTAAAAAACTTACGTAGTGTTCACGTACGAACAACTGTTGCTATGGCATACTTCATTTTGAAAAAGCCTACGCTTTTCTGTGGTTTATGAATCTCTCAAGCATTTTATTACGATCCACTGTTTTGCGAAGAAATGATTACATAAAGACAGACTTTCGGATTTACATATGGTTAAGGATTCCATTATAGGTGACCTACTGTGGTATACCTAACTAGTGGAATCATTCTAACAGATAGAACTACAAACGAAAGTGTCACTTTCTCAACATTATCAGAAGAATCTATGAACTTATTTCGTAGCATTCGTTATATTTAAATGACACAGATGTTAGATAGTATAGTTAACGCATGGCCACTATTATGCAGCCGTTACCCTTGACGTAACCGTGAATGCGTCGCCTGCACTAGCACACTAGCATACGAGCACTCGCACTGCATACGCATTATCGTGTTCACCACTTAATAGTGCATTCATGTACACTGTTTATATCATTTAAACATCCATATATATTGTCGCAAGTAGGTCAAGTTTATAAAAACCAGGACAGAGGATAACAGAAATGCAGTGGACAGAATAATGTAGGTCACACAACACTATATGTTCTATAGACATAAACACGTGGATATGTCTAATGTCATTCGTGTTACGTGCACACTTATTGCTTAGGTAAATAAGCGCTAATATTTAAAGTAGGTCTGGGGTGACTGTTCTAAAAGACAACGCGCATATTATGTTATGTTATGTACATACATCAATAAAATTACACTTATGAATCCTCACGTGTGAACTAGAGTTAGAATTGAATTTGCCGACACGGTTGTTGAAACTAGATTTGCGATATAATGATGGTTGAGTGACGCATTACAAACCGCAACGTGCCATAATATCAGCACTTGTCCTTTCTAGTGTAGCACTAAATTGGTTAGGTGTGGCTAATTAGGCAGGAAGATATAAGCTATACCAAGGCTAGTTATTCTATAATAACACATCTAAACTCTGTGGAGCGTGGTAGCTTGCTCGGATGATGATGGGCCTCCAGCATGGAATGTCATAAAGAATGGCCGCGCAATTTGTTATAATTAGTTTCTTCGCTTGACATACGGATTGCATGGTGTCATTACAGGTAGTAACTACTTACTGCCTGTTCACCTGAAACATTATAATCCCTTTGTTGCCTCTTCCGAGCTCACTCGCGTCGCGGGACAGCACGAAAATGTCATTGTCTATACTTAGTTGCGCCTGCGCTTCCCTAACCACACAGCATAACGTCGTATGTATTATTGTAATTTTATTAGTTACCGCACCGTACACCGTAGTTATACATACCACAATCTCTCTTACAAAATTGCAATTAAGTAACCCCTTACCGTTTTGTTTGTGGTTATTAAATTACATATTGCATTTCCTCTGTTTTGTCTTTACTGGCACTTATGGCTTTAATTTGAAAATATGGTAGACTTTATCAACCAGTAATTTGAGTTACTTTCTGGTCTAAAATTAAAAATAGCTAATACGCAAAGAATGTAAGAACAGAGGACCTTCCACTATGAGACAAATATTTCCTTAATTGAACCTTACCGGTGCAACCTGTTTAGGTACTTTCGTAGGCCAAGACGTTAGATGGTTAACGTTTTCACGTTTTCAAGATTTTATGACTTGAAGACTGTCTGAGTTTTTTTATTGTTATTCGCAGCTTCACACAGTCATAGCACAAAATACAGAGACACAAAATACATATAGTACAGAAGACAATTTACATACAAAGAGCGCTCGAGCAACGCACACATAGACACCGCTCACAGACACGTTATCTCGGACGGGTTGGGAGTAGTGCGAGCGCGAGTGGCATCCGCTTGAGACACGCGTCTGTGAAGTGCAAAAATAGAGCAACAAAAAAACGGCTATCTAAGCTCGATTTATATAATAGTTTCCTATTTTGAATCAGTATAAACGAAGTAACTTTTTTGTAAGGTAAATTCACGTCACCAACTAATACGTATAAAGTGAAAACATGATTTTTTGTTTGTGTAGATATTGTGTTGTTTTTAGTGTCATTTGATAGGTTTAGGTCTAAAACGGATAGGGCAAAATAAATTGTGTAAATAGGGTAATCCGTTTTGAAGTTGTTAGGGATTTCCGATAGTGAAAATTGACAAATGTAAAATTTTATGTTTTTGATCTGTAAACTTTTTTTATTGCAATACTACACACATCAACACGGTCTAGGGATATTTCATACTCAATTAAATAACTCGAAAAGTACTGGCCGCATTTGAATCTTTTATACACCGATTTGTTTGTAATTTATCTCAGACTAATTCCAAATTAAAATTTTTGAAAATTCTTTTGTTTCGGTGGCATAAAAATGTCTTGATGTGTAGGAGAGGGAATTTTCATTTGTGCGAAATTTAGAAAACAATACGAATTACGTTTAGTTACAGGTTTTTTTCATTTTTAAACGAAAGATAAAGTTAAAATTGAGGTATTGTAGCCGTGCAACGCCGACATTTGACGAGGGCGGAGAGGTTACGAGCTGTGGGAATGCTGGAAGCTGGGTCTGTTCAGCGTAATGTTGCTGAGGCCATAGGGACCCACCCAAATGTAATTTCAAGATTGTGGACACGCTATCGTGCCACAGGTGAAGTAGCGGAGAGGCACCGGGGGCCAAGTCGCATCACTACCCCCAGACAAGACCGATTTTTGCAAATTTCTGCGCGAGCTCAACTAAATGCAACGGCGACTCAATTGGTCCAAAGGCTGCGAGTGGAACACCAAGTGCTTGTGACTTGTGAGTGACCAAACTGTAAGAAGGCGACTGCATGAAAGCAATCTACGCTCTCGTAGACCACTCCGGGTCCCACCTTTACGAAGAGGCAATCGTGGACGACGATTAGAATGGGTTCGGAACCACGTGGACTGGGCCGTGAGCAATGGTCCAATGTGCTGTTCACGGATGAATCCAGGTTCGGCTTCCATCCAGATTCACGAAGGACGTGTGTTTGGCGAGTTCCTGGACGATGGAGCCGTCTCCAGAACCCTCAGGAAGTTCACCCATACCAAGGAGGAATAATTATGGTTTGGGCAGGAATTCGTCTTGGAGGACGGACGGATCTCGTTTGGATGCGGGGCAATATGACGGCAGAACGATACGTCCAACAGGTGCTGGGGCCCGTAATCTTGCCCCACAGAACACAAATGGGGCAAGATTTCCTGCTCATGCACGACAATGCCCGGGCACACACTGCGAGAACGGTAGCAGCTTGGTTACATACACACAATGTTAGGGCCTTAGACTGGCCTGCTCAATCGCCAGATCTAAATCCCATTGAGCATGCGTGGGATATGCTGCAAAGAAGAGCTCTGAAGGAAGTTCCTGAAAATCTGGCTACAGAAGATCAACTTTTTGCGCACCTCAGAAGGACATGGGACAATATTCCGCAGCAAGACATTGACAACCTTGTTCTGAGCATGCCGAATCGTTGCCGATGTGTTATGAACATTATGGGCGCTTTCTCAGACTACTAACTTCAAGTTTATAAACACAAATTAAATGATTTTTCTATTTTTTTCAGTTTTTACTCTCCAAATTAAAAGTTAATTCATATACGGTTTCCGTCTATGCTTCATTTTTTTCCATAAAATCCTGTTTTAATGTAAGTACCTTAACCATTATTAAAAAATGGTAGAATATTAAATAACGTATCTTTTAAATATATACATGTCACATAAATAATTAACACATTGATAGTAATTCGCTTTTTTAAAAATATCCCTAGACCGTGTTGATGTGTGTATGTATATTGTTTTGTTTTAATATTGTAGAATAAGCTCAACAATAAATCAAATAACTAGATACGAGTGCCTGTACCACGATAGTTTTTTGTGCATAAGCCAAAGTTGACAACCATAGCGCGACTGCCAAGCGTAGGTATGAAAAGTGAAGTACATACTCTGTACATTGTGGTCGTAATCCCCGCATCCGAATATGGGATTTTCCCACATGTAGTTAAGCAATATACGGGGAAACGATTACCGTCCAGTCGAGCCTTTTAGCTTTTTTTATTTGTTACAAAACGAATTTCGCGACGTGTACCTACGGGAATTTTGTCGTAAGTCGTAACTCGTGTGATACGTATGCAATTCTGACGCACATGATGGTTGCTTTAGTTTAGTAGTGCAAAATCATGGGTCTAAACATGACAGTTCAAACATAATTCAAACATAACTCTACAATAATCTAACCATGAACATATTAAGCCAAGCGTGTGTGAGCATGTACATCACCGACAATTTTGTAACACATTATGTGTTTGTCGGTCCACACAGTTAAAAGTGAGGGAAAGAGACAGATATAAATGTTTTGAAAAGATTCGCCCAGTGGCTCGATCCGAACTAGGGAATGCAGAACCGGTTCTGGCTTAAAGAACCGGGATTTTCGGGACGTTCTGGCTAAAGAACCGGGATTCCCGGTACTTTCGATACTTTAAGTAAGCCTTTAAAAGATGAAGAGTTGAAACGGAAAAGTAAAAGAAAGACGAAATGACAGGGCAAAATAAAAACATTTAAATCAAATCAAATAAAACGTTTTATTTCTTGTTTTAATGGTAACTACGCATATTCTACCAGCAACATCTTTATTAACAATAAAACATTTTTATACCTAATCCTAGATAATATTTAACAGAAACATTTATTAAACATCTTCTCCACACAAATAATTTAAATCAACATGACTCCTATTGCAATTCTGCATAACCAAATTATAATTTAAAACTTGCGTAATATCTATAAAAAAAAAGAAAAGGAACAGTGGAGTTTTAGCGTAGCATTAATCAGTCTCAATATTATTGATTAGATAATCTTAACTGACATTTTTTAAATTGTTATTTATTAACATAATTCATCATCATCATTTGAGCTGAAAGACGTCCACTGCTGGACATAGGCCTCCCCCAAGCACCTCCACTTCGATCGGTTCTGTGCTTCTCGCATCCATCGGGTTCCCGCGGCCTTCACAAGGTCGTCGGACCACCTTGTGGGAGGCCTTCCAACGCCACGTATTCCGGTACGCGGTCGCCACTCCAGAACATTTCGGCCCCATCAGCCATCTGTTCTGCGAGCAATGTGCCCTGCCCACTGCCACTTAAGTTTGGCAATTCTTCGGGCTATGTCAGTTACCTTGGTCTTCCTGCGGATCTCCTCATTCCTGATTCGATCACGCAGGGAAACTCCATAGCTCTCTCCATTGCCCTTTGGGTGACTTTCAGCCTTCTTATAAGGCCAATTGTGAGTGACCACGTTTCAGTGCCATAAGTCATCACTGGCAACACGCACTGGTCAAAGACTTTCGTCTTGAGACTCTGAGGTATGTGGGACGAGAAGATATGGCGTAGCTTCCCAAACGCTGCCCAGCCGAGTCGGATTCGACGATCGACCTCTTTTTCGAAGTTAGACCTACCTAACTGGACAGTTTGGCCCAGGTAAACATACTCGTCCACGACTTCGAGCCGATCTTTATGAGAGTGGGTGTTACATGGGCATTTGACATGACCTTCGTTTTGTCCATGTTCATTTTAAGACCCACTCTTTCGGACCTCTTCTGAGGTCATCGAGCATTGTACTGAGGTCCTCCATAGTCTCAGCCCTGTCTCACACCTCGCTGCAAAAGGATAGGTTTCGAGGTCTGATCCTGGAGTCGGACTGACATAGTGGCGTTTTCGTACGACACTTCAGCACCTCGATGTACCGATAGTCGATCTGGCACCGTTGAAGAGACTGCAGCACAACCCATGTCTCAATCGAATCAAAGGCTTTCTCGTAGTCCACAAACGCTAAGCAGAGAGGCAGGTTATATTCTTCGGTCTTCTGTATAACCTGTCGCAGCGTATGTATGTGGTCTACGGTGCTAAAGCCTTTACGGAATCCGGCTTGTTCGGGAGGCGTCAATCCTGCGCGCGACACGGTTCGTGATGACTCTCGAAAACAGCTTGTAGACATGGCTCAGAAGTGAGATGGGCCTATAATTCTTAAGAAGGGCATTGTCACTCTTCTTAAAGAAAAGTATCACCACACCTCTGTTCCATGCCTGTGGTGTTTTGCCCTCGAGTATGACGGAATCAAACAGCTTCTGAAGGGCCTTAAGAACGGATTTTCCGCCGGCCTTCAGGAGCTCGGCCGTAATTCCGTCATCACCCCGGCGCCTTGTTATTTTTGAGCTGCTTGTGAGCCATCCTAATCTCGTACAGGCTGACGTCCGGGATGTCTTCGGTATAGTGTCGGGTCAATCTAGCTCTTGGGTCGTTTGCCAGATCCATAACGGGGTTACTTGTTGACGTGTATAACTGTCCATAGAACCTCTCGATCTCTCTCAACAGCTCAGGTTTGGCGGATACGATCCTGCCATCATCGGCCTTCAGTTTCGTAAGCTGGCTCTGCCCAAAAGAAGCAGTCTTGTTTGAGTCTTTTTTGCGAAGCACTGTCCACCAAAATCACAAACACAACGCAAAGCACAACATTCCGAAGACGCGATGGCCGCCACCAGCCCCTGCTCACCTGCTACCTAGCATGCTGCACGAGGGTGTGGACCCTCGTGCAGCATGCTCTTGTGGCATGCATGCTTCTTGTGCATGCTAGGTAGCAAGTGTATTCCACGCTTTAAGCGGTCGGGCTTTATGCTATAAAATTAGAAATATTCGAATCGCGAAGTATCTTTTCCCGAAAGTACCGAAAGAACCGGGATTTGGTTTTAAAAATCCCGGTTCCAAAAACGACGCAAATTTCCGAGATTTCCCGGTACTTTCGGTTCCGGGATTTCCCGGGACTATTCACTAATCCGAACGAGCGAATAAGTAGGCGAAGGTCAAACGTCATTGTAGTCGACGTGAATATGGTGTCGTTACACCTTGAGACAAGAGATAAGCTGTAGTTGTTGCGTGAAGCTGTTGTACTGAGCAGCATAGCGCTGCACTCCAAAATATCACTTTAACACCTCTGGAGAATCTGAACGTTCATAAAAGGTTCGTCAAGGTGACAATGCGAGTCGTGTGGGGTTTTACTTTTACCGACTTCTTTAGAAACAACTGGCTAAGTGCGTGCCGCCGGAGCCGGACCACGCACAATGAAGCGTTCCGTACTTGGGATTTATTTATTTCAAGAAAAAAACTAAACATTAAAACACTTACCAATAAGAGAATATTGGTAAGTGTTTTAATGTTTAGTTTACATACATACATACATTCCAACTGCAAATGTTAGTTTGTACGCACAATATTGAGAGATTTACCGACCTTAGACTTTTTATAGGTTTTCCTGTGATCTATAAGTTTAAGAACTACATTCTGTTTTTTTTAACATCAGTTGTTTCGGAGATGATGACACGATTGACGGTACAATTTGCAAAACTTTTTTTTATTGTCTTGGCCTCCCATATATAAAACTCATTTATTTTCGTTAAAATACGTCCGTGTTTAGGTCACACAAATTGTGCATTCGATTTCGAGCAAAATCGCTGTGACAGACGGACAGAACGACAGACACACGGGTGATCCTGTATAAAGATTCCGTTTTTTCATTCGGATGTTTTAAACTTGATTATTGCGATTTCACAAAAAAAAAAAAAAAATAATACCTGACTATTGCGATTTTTACTTTAATCAGGTTAGGTTTAGATCGACTCCCACGGTAGAATGTGGGAGTCGAGCTACCTCTGCCTTTCAGGATACTGGTAGTGGTGACCACGTAAACGTATTACAGATTGAGAGTACTTAAATGGATTTACCAATTCTTATTCATCTTGTTAAGAACCTACCTGATTAATTTAAATAAACTCATTCCATTTTCAACAAATATTATACAAGTTTCATAATAATGTGCGGCTTGCTTTTGCTCCAGTTGACCTAATATGTGTATCCATATCTTACTCCTCACAGCCTACAATCGCGAACGTTTGCGGGGGGAGTTCTCGGATCGTATGTCGCGAATAATTTATACGATGTATCATCGTTATGTAAGTACGTTAGCTCAGAAATCCAAGACGGCGCCTATGTAAAGTTACAAGTAAATATTCACGGGTATTAAAGCTGGGGTTATTCAAGAGATAAGCTTTGCGTTTATGCTAATACCGAAATGGACGCCATTTAAGATTTATTACGATATCTTTTAGCGGTTTTTGATGTCGTTTTCTTGGTCCAAAATTCTCTACAAAAATACAAAACTTAAAAAAAAAAACATACGAAATGAAAAATAACTAAGTTATTTTCAATTTATAGTATTTTTTTTTGGAAGTCAAGTCAGTGGTTTATTTTGGAAAAAAGTTTTTTTTCACTTTTTAGTTGTACCTACCTACAGTACCTGCCCCATACAAATTCATATAACACTACTTGCTATGTAAATATCAGTGACAGGAAGCTATTAAAATATCATCAATATAAATCAAGTGGAAAAATTCGTCTTATTGAAGCTAACTCAAAACTACCCCAACAAAGTCAATATGGGACTACCCACAGACTTATATTGGCTAGATTACGCAAGTCTCATCGTCTGTATAGAGACCAGCTTGCCATTATTTTTTTACCTATTGTGACGTCATAAGAGCGATTTAGTGATGGGAATCCTAAAATTCTAACAAAAAAACCAGGAACAGATTCGGACTTACTAGTTAACGCCTTCATTACATCAATAGTAGGTACTTATTGCGTTTGTAATCAGCCGTGGAACCTTTTTTGTTTTCGTAAAGCTGCTTTCATTAAAATGAACAGAGCAAATTCGACTTTAATATATTGTGTTGGGAACCAATTTTCATGCCCTGTCGCGCGTCGCTTCAATCCATTTCTCTTCAACTTTGGGATCACTTGGAAATCTGTAAATATAATTAATAATATTCTAAACCACATTAAACTGAAACATTGCAGTAAAATTTCATTATCTCGTTTCACTTTTTTTGTGTAGGGTTTACAGCTCAATACCGCACAATTTGGCATTTTTTAGTTTTCGTTTGACGTCTGGTATCGAGAACGATCGAGCACGGACTGAATGGAAATGGCGCTGAAGGAAGTCCTTTGTACTCCCTTTTTACACGCGAAGTGTATATACTTGCGTCGTCTAGCCAATATAAGTCTCTCATTAAGCCTGTCAGTTATCACCTTCAGGAGGCTGTTGCCACTGCCACCCAATCTGGTGAGCAGAGACGCACTTTTCTTCCGTACGATAGCTGAGAAGATGTCGACTCGGGCTTATGCGAACATCTCGGACGCACTGCAGTAACGTGGCAGCCGCATCAGCGCCCTGAAGGCGTTATTGTATTGGACGCGCATCGCATTGACGGCACGTTTGGTACAGCTGATCCAGCTGGCGTTCGAATACAGAGATGTGCAGTATGCTTTAAATAGCGTATGTTTGACTGCTTCTGTACATCGAGCGAACCTACGTGCCAACATGTTCGCGCGTACCGCCAATGCCCTGCGTTCCCGTTCAACATCAGCATCATCTTTAAGGTTGTCAGCAATCAAATGTCCCAAGTATTTAAACTGATGTACCCGACGAATCGGGACATCGTTAATTTTCACATTTACTGGACATTTCTTGCCAACAACCTCAAAGACCATGAGTTCGGACTTCTTCACATTATACAGCAACCCATGGCTGGCAGCATACTTAGTTCTCACAGATTTTTACAAGTTTTCTGAGTGCACTGGCCGAGGGAGCCAACTGCACCATATCATCTGCGTAGCTGATGTTATTAAAACACAACCCGTCCACAAAACAGCTGAGTCCCCCGATCAATGCATTCAGATACAAGTTAAAAAGATTAGGGGAGGTTAAGCCGCCCTGCCTCACGCCACGCTCCAACCTGTACGGCAAAGAACATCCATTCCCCCACCTTACAACGTTAGTGTGGCTGTCGTACCAGTACCTAAAAACGCTCAGGAGCTCATTGGGTTTCCTTTAATTTATCCCAAAGAATGTCATATGAGACCAGGTCGAAGGCCTTGGAGAGATCTAGGAACGACGCATAAACTGGTGTACTCCTGTCAGCGTAGTACCTGTCAGTGTGCTTGAGGCACGCGATTGCACTTTCGGTGGATAAGCCAAGTCAAAAACCAAATTGCGCATCGTGCGAAGATATATATTTCTCCAGCTGTACGTTAAAAAGAATGTCATATGAGACCAGGTCGAAGGCCTTGGAGAGATCTAGGAACGACGCATAAACTGGTGTACTCCTGTCAGCGTAGTACCTGTCAGTGTGCTTGAGGCACGCGATTGCACTTTCGGTGGATAAGCCAAGTCAAAAACCAAATTGCGCATCGTGCGAAGATATATATTTCTCCAGCTGTACGTTAAGCACACTGTCAAGCACCTTAGCGACAATCGTTGCCAGAGAAATAGGCTGATATAATTCGACCGATCTGATGAGTCTCCTGTTCTGTTTTTAATCTCTGGCACGACCACCGTCCTCATCTTACTGTCAGGCAATTAGGAGTGTGCGATACAAAAATTAAACAGTAATGCCAAAACTCTGGGCAAGTGACAACCCGCATGCTGCAAGTGCTCGACACTGAGTCCGTCGTGACCTGGGGATTTCCCTCTTTTTATATTTTTAAGAGCTATCTTAACATCTTTAGCTGTGATAAGAGTGGTAATGGGTCCTGTTTGGGTCTCATCATCGATCACCCGCTGCGCTGCTCCCAACGGTGATCGAACCATGAAGTGGTCCTTGTGTGGGAATTAATGTGGGAGTGCAGTTTTAACCAATACAATATGGTTACCCATGCAGGAAATAGCCTGAAAGATGATTTTTAATCGTTATTCACGTAAAATTATGTTGGAAGGCTATCCTACCCTAAAATTTCTCTGTGGGCCTTCACTTGTCCCTGCAGTCTTGATTGAAAGGGTTTATTGCTCTACTTTCTGTTTCGGTAATAATTTATCACATAATTGGTAACCTTGGTCGGGGGAAACGATCTATGAATAATTGAGATATGATTGAGAAGTGCATTTACCTGTGTTAGTGGGTGGAGGCGAAGGAATCTATTTTAGGATTGTTTGTTTCCACCATTGATTGGTGGAGAAAGTATTGACCCTTGTTAGGTTGAATGAAACTAAGTAGTAGTTCTACACTACGTAACTTTCATACGTATGAATATTTTCAAAAAACATGCTTATTCGAGAAATATTTATTTTAAAAACCTGCTTATCATATTTTAGAGCTCGAAGAAAATGAAAAAATATATAAAACTAAAAGCTGACAGTTTTTTCCTAAACCTTGTGTGACCTATTCTTCGACTGTAGGAGCAAATATGCAGGAAAGGGGTCGGCAACAATTAGGGGTGTTAAGACGTGGGCGCATTCACGAGTTAAAGATAGCGGCACAGCCCGACAATGAATGAGTTAACTTGAGTGCTTTCATTTAATACCAGGCAAAGCACTTGAAAATATTTAATAATAAAAGTTGACGGTTCTGACCAGGTTCTACTCCCTAAGCACGAAGTCCGTCGTTTCGGCCTTTATTACGGGCTTTTCCTACTCCCTATCACCTATGGACAGCACCTACGGACGGATGACTCGTTCGGGGCCCGAATGAAGAATGAATGACAACGCGATTTGACAGTTGTCCCTACTCCCGATGTGTTTTTGCCCGTCTGAACAGTTGAACTTGACACTGGTTTTGATGGATAGCTATGTCAGTTGATAAGACATCAACATAGTTCTCGTGCTGTCGACGAAATTTAAAGTAAATATTACCAGTTTAAAGAATTGAAACTATAGCCATAGTTTTTATAATGATTGAAGAATCTTTACAAGAAGAGCGGAGGCAACGTCGATATTATGAGTATTCCCGACGTTGAGTTCATAGGCTCCTCACTGAGGAATTATTCGAGGACTTATGTGCGGATTTAATACCTCTTTTGCCTCAACACATACGCCGAAGTGGTGTTGATCCAAGAATGAAGGTAAGTAAGGTAATTTGCCCTTAAAAATAAAAAAATCTGCAACTTATTGAGCTGTATTACCTATCCGTTTCATCCATTTACTGTGGTTTTTGTTAACTTTTAGATCCTCGCTGTTCTAAGTTTTTATGCCCGGGGGAACTACCAAGGTTCAGTGGGCCTTGGCATAACAGACAGTGTCACGCTGTCTGCGGCATGTCACAAATGCATTCAATAGCCCCTCAAAGTTACAAAAATATGTAGTTTCCACAGAATTTGGCTGAGAGGGGTCCTCTCAGCCAAATTCTGTGGATTATAAAAAGACAGTAAGTTTATACAATTTTTCTTCTAAAACAAATCTAGGTAGTTTTCTGAATTTAATATAGCCTTTTTTTTTTTTTTGCGGATGGGAAATCATCAAATGACTCCTCCCGCTCTGGGTGGAGCGGAAGGGAGTGTCAGACTCTTACTGACTAAAACCCACCCGTGTTCCTTCCTTAGCCCTTTATGTTCCGGGCCAGCGGTAACCCTTTCGGACAATCCCGCTGACCCGGCAGGCTTCGGCCCTAAGGGGCCCCTCCTCGATGCTGACAACTCTTTGAGGCGCGCGTGGAACACGTACGCGCCGTCCGGCACGGGCCTGGTCCTGATCGGACGGTGAGCTACCCATTACTCTCCGCCCGCAGGCCCGCGCCTACTGTGGCCGGGAGTCGTCACGCGGCTCTCGACGCCCGGAGCGTCTCCCGCGGCGGCTGGGACGGGAGGCTCTCTCCCTGAGCCGTCCCGCCACCTCCTTCGCTAGCATGACTGCTTCGCAGAAGGAGGTGACTGCCTCCCACTCCCTCTCGCCCCGGACCATGGCTTGCACCAGGGCCCGACGCGAGAGGTCGCCGTCGCTGCCGATCGCCTCTACGAGGACACGGCGGTGCTCCGCCCAAGCGGGGCAGTCCTCCACCGAGTCCTCTGGGCGATCCTGGCAATGGTGACACCCGGGCGTTTCCTCCCGCCTGATAATGTGCAGGAACCTCCCGAAACTTCCGTGTCCGGTGAGGACCTGCGTCAGGCGGTAGGTGAGGGCGCCGTGGCGCCTCTCTAGCCACTCCTCAAAGAGGGGTCTTATCGCCGCTATCGCGGCGTGCCCTGCGCTGGGTTGCGACAGTCGCTCTTTCCATGCCGCCATGAGATCGCGCCGGAGATCCGTCCGCTCCGCAGCGATTTGCCGCGGAAGCGGATCCTCCCCCCGGCGTAGTGCCTCCGGGCGCCACTCATACAGGCGTGCGAGGACTATCGCCTCCAGATCCCACGGCGGCAGATTTAATATAGCCTTAATTGCTTACGATTTGGTCAATGATATTACCTAAACTTAAAGAGTGTGCAACAAAAATAGATTGTATCATTTTAAATTTTAATTAGTTGTATGCCTTCTGGCAGCTCCGGCAGCTTTTTTGGCAACATGTTTTTTGTCAGACCATACCTAAAATTTGAATATTTGGTTAGATAAAGCAATATAAAACCACTATACTCGTAAGTACGTACTCCTACAGATAAGTATTTGGAGGATGACTGATTATTATCATTTTATTCACTTTACTGATGACAATACCTTAAAAGCATATTAATATAGACGAGTAATGTATTAAACACACCCTTTTAGGGTTCCGTACCAAAATGGTAAAACGGAACCCTTATGGTGAGACTAAGTCTGTCTGTCTGTCACAGCTGGATATCTCGAGAACTACTGATGCTATAAACTTGAAATTTGGAACAGTTTTAGATGACATTTGCCCAACTATTTTGCAAATAAGATTTGTTTTTTTTTTGCAACGAGGTCTGAAAGAGGGTCTGAAAAATGCGAAGTGGGGCATGTGGGGTATCATATGAAAGAGCGCCGTGTGCACATTCTCAAACATTTTTTCCTTTTTTTTAGGCGGCATAGATTTCAACTTTGATGAAAAATGTAAAAAAAATACCGTTCGCCCCATTATCTCCGAAATTTTGATGTGATAGAAGTTTATGTAAAAATTACAGGGAAAAAAAGATGTCTCTTAATAGCACACTTTTTCAGATATATCATCAACAAAAGTTACACTAGTTTCACTATCTATCAAGAGTCGGTGCTGACCTAAAACTGTAATATTCTACACCGCAGTGCGCAGTGTTAAAATTCTCTAACGAATATAAGCCTCGCCAATAAAAATTTAAATACATATGATGGTACAGAACCCTTGGTGCGCGAGTCCGACTCGCCAATGCCCGTTTTAGGGTTCCGTAGCCAAATGGCAAAAACGGAACCCTTATAGATTCGTCATGTGTCTGTCTGTCTGTCTGTCCGTCCGTATGTCACTGCCACTTTTCTCCGAAACTATAAGAACTATACTGTTGAATCTTGGTAAGTAGATGTATTCTGTGAACCGCATTAAGATTTTCACACAAAAATAGAAAAAAAAAAACAATAAATTTTAGGGTTCCCCATACTTCGAACCGAAACTCAAATTTTTTTTTTTCATCAAACCCATACGTGTGGGGTATCTATGGGTAGGTCTTCAAAAATGATATTGAGGTTTCTAATATCATTTTTTTCTAAACTGAATAGTTTGCGCGAGAGACACTTCCAAAGTGGTAAAATGTGTGTCCGCCCCCTGTAACTTCTAAAATAAGAGAATGATAAATGTAAAAAAAAAATATATGATGTACATTACCATGTAAACTACCACCGAAAATTGGTTTGAACGAGATCTAGTAAGTAGTTTTTTTTTTAATACGTCATAAATCGTAAACCGCAATTTACCATTCATTCAATCAACACAAAAATTTTTAAAAACATTAAATTTCACAAACATAAACCTTATGCATAAACCCGGATGTTACGGAACCCTCGGTGCGCGAGTCCGACTCGCTCTTGTTTTTTTCTGTAATCTTTAGGGAGTAGGGTTTACTCCGTCGTATCGGACTATTGTCGGACGGGCCCGTTACTTCGTATTATATTAACGTTTATCTTTACAGAAAAACGTGAATATAGCTTTGCAGCTTTTTACGGTTCAATAGCTATCCTGTAAAATTGTTTTGGATCGTATGTTTACTAGCTTATGTAATTAATTTACATAGACGGACCTAAAACTGTGTACCCAGTTACCCACATTTGTCATCAGTAGCAACGGTTTTCATTTTGGCAGTTCAACAACATTCATTGCGTCGGTCGTTTACGTTGTTGAGCAAACACATTTTTCGAACTTAAGAAGCAATTTTCTTCAAAATGATTGAGATTGAGTGTGTTACGCAATTCGGGTGCGGGTTTTTATAAATTTCTATTTTTATTATGCCAAAGCATGGCAAACAAGCAGGAAGCCCACATGATAGTATGTGGTTACCGCTGTCTATAGCCATCTGCAGTACCAGGGGTACCAGAGGTATGCACGAAGACATAGCAAGCTATACATTTCCAGTATAATCTGTCTCATTGTACGAAAAATCTATACAATGCGAGGTCAGCTAAAACTGGAAATATATAAGCTTTAAATATCGTCGTGTGTACTAGGTTTTATATTTTTTGTAAGGATGCTAGTTACTAAGGGATCTCCTGGAGCCTCGGAAGCAACGGATTAAAGTTAAGTTAAAATAATGTGGACTTAAAATTGTATGCTTTGATAGACTCCATTCCAACCAACGAAAAAAAGAAGGAGGCTTTCAAGCTGTTGCGTATAAGTACCTATTTTCTTATCAAACACTACATTCCACCATTTTCAGAGCTTTCGCATCTACGCGAAATCCAGGAAAAACAAGATTTTCATTATTTTGGTAATTTAAAAACCGGGCAAGAGCGAGTCGGACTCGCGCACCGAGGGTTCCGTAACATCCGGGCTTATGCATAAGGTTTATGTTTATGAAATTCAATGTCTTTTTTATTTTTGAGTTGATTGAATGAATGGTAAATTGTGGTTTACGATTTATGACGTATTAAAAAAAAACTACTTACTAGATCTCGTTCAAACCAATTTTCGGTGGTAGTTTACATGGTGATGTACATCATATATTTTTTTTAGTTTTATCATTCTCTTATTTTAGAAGTTACAGGGGGGGGACACACACATTTTACCACTTTGAAAGTGTCTCTCGCGCAAACTATTCAGTTTAGAAAAAAATTATATTAGAAACCTCAATATCATTTTTGAAGACCTATCCATAGATACCCCACACGTATGGGTTTGATGAAAAAAAAAATTTGAGTTTCGGTTCTAAGTATGGGGAACCCTAAAATTTATTGTTTTTTTTCAATTTTTGTGTGAAAATCCTAATGCGGTTCACAGAATACATCTACTTACCAAGTTTCAACAGTATAGTTCTTATAGTTTCGGAGAAAAGTGGCTGTGACATACGGACGGACAGACAGACAGACGGACAGACAGACAGACAGACATGACGAATCTATAAGGGTTCCGTTTTTGCCATTTGGCTACGGAACCCTAAAAATCATTTATGTTTGCGATCATTAAGGACATTAAGTACTGATCTACCAGTGTTGAAATTATAATGAAAACAATTTATTATCAAAACTCGTTTTTCTTTAAATCTATACGATGATCAATCGTATAGATTTAAAGAAAAACGAGTTTTGAAATAAAGATTTTCTTATATCTCTGAGTTACAATAACAGACAATTTTACCTTGAATCAACACGTTGAGATTGTGCGAAGGTTACGTTGTGTTGGTACACAGATCACACGCATTAGACATCGGAGTTTGTAAAAGAAAGGAGACGGTATAAAGTCTCGTAGTGCGTTTTTTTCTTTACCTAAACTTACTGAATACTTTACTTTATTCTTTCGCTAATAATTTAGATTAACAATTAACTGTACGTCAATCGGAGATTACAATTAATACCACTTATTTAAGGTAATATTTAAACTTGCCCTAAGGTAAGCACATCCTTGGAATGTTCTAGAAATTTTGACGAGCATCATAGATACCAACATAAGTTCTTTCTGAAGTCATCCTTACAGTAAATTATGTTAAATTTATCGATAGAATTACTTCAGGTTATATATAGTTCACATGGAGTTCTCGTGTGAAAGATAAAATATTTCTGACGTTTTGGGTACGTATGTAGGTACCTTAATTTTTGGCGGCCATCAACGTAAATAACTAACATAGTACATAAGCAATATATATGTCTTACAGTCTGACCACTTGTGCCTTTTACCATCGAACCGCCATTTCGGTAAACGAATACGATAATTGAAGTTAAATACTGTTCAAACATCCTTTTATTTCTAAATGTTCGAGCACAAAGTCATCAAAGCAAGCAATGGACATGATACTATGGACAGGTCCGCGGAGTAAATCATGACACTGACATCGTAGTTGCTCTCCTCGACCTAGTCTGCTGGTGAGCCATCTAAGGAGAATTATCGAGAGCAGGGCTATCGAGCTCTTAAGGGGGCATTGTTGACTGCCTATTTATTTTAACATTAAGCAAAGCAAAGATCGATCAATATTCATATTTGAAGCAAGGGCTTCAGAATTTTTAGGTGAAATATATGGAGTAGCGGAAATCTAAAGAATCTTTTATGTAATCGTTACTGAGACGTCTTTAAAATTTGAAATAAACGACCACTACTTCCATCTTCAAAAATCTTCTCGCCTCAAAAAGGTTCAGAGAAAAAGCCCAAAGTTCCATGCAGTTTTGTCAAGGAAAGCTACAAATTGGCGACTATCGAAGGTGAATCAGTTTTGTAATCATCGCCTAGCAATACACCGTTACAGACTTCCAAGTTATATTACAGCGTGTCGATGCGTTAAGTTAAATGCCGCTGATGTCATCATTTATATCTACAGCACGCTATGACATCAAGTAGCTGAGTAATGCACTGAAGTGTTGGCGAGCAAAGCACATAAAATTAAATAAAGTTTCAAAACTTTGAAGACCATTTTACAAAAAAATATTTTAAATACTCGAAAACTACGAGTATCGCTCGTTGCGACACTGAATCGAATTAATTACCTCGCAACCGGGCGTAGTATTTAAAAACGGTTTGCGCAAGAGTCGATCCGCACCTTGACACAGATAGCACTCAAACTGTCGTTTTGAATACACAAAAACCGGACGCTGCCTCACAATTTTAAAGTTACTTGTGCACAGTCAGACTCGCACAATATTACACTCATGCACTTGTCACAAGCCTAGGGAGAAAATAACTTCATAACTAATTAACAACGCGGACTAAATTGCTCAACTCAGAATTTACAAATCAAGAATTGAGGATATAATACATAGAGAGAGAACATAGAGAGAATATAATTAATAAAATAAGCTAATTTTTTTATTAAATGAAGGCAGCAATACCATTTTTTACATCACTGCACAGTGCACAGACAGGGCTATTTAAAAACGGCAGCCGTAAATGCAATGTAAAAAAATAGCTAGAAATTTGAATTGAGGTTAAGACATGCTAAGTTATTGGCAAACTCCGCGAGACAAAGAAGCTCATACAAATAAGACGCTACACGTGTCTGGAGTTGCGTAAAAAGCACTCTGTATAAACGTGCTTATCTATGTATTGGCAGGAGTTGACAGGGAATGAGGACGATTTGGAAGACGAGGTTCACATATATTATCAAGTATTATCAAGACATAATTTTAATAAAATAATATGAAGGAACTCGTACTATGTGGGTATGAAACGGTTTGATAAATACTGTAGAGAATAAGAGAGACTAGATAGATAATAATTTATTACTAGATAGAGATACTGGAGAGATAATACATTATTTTATGTTAGTTTCCACATGAACAATCAAATTATGGACTAAAAAAATTAGTAGTGAATTAGAGCCTAATACAGGACGATAGACGACGAGTTGTTCTTTCAGAACATTACATAGAAATGAAAAAAAAACTTCTCACTCAAACGGTCTCAGCTATTAATTCATCTGTATTGCAGTTAACAGCAATTCAGTAAAAGGATTGGTTCGTCTGTCCGTTTGCCTTGCAAATCTTTTGCCAATTGATTCATTGAGACAGAGGACATCGTGCTTGACGTATATGTCTGCTTAATCGTTTTTCTCCACTTTAATTATTAACTACTTCGAAGTAATTTTATTGTCTTCATCCCTCATGACTCATAGCATTCTGGTGACGCTGCTATGAGCCATGAGGGATGTTGAATGAATGTTAAGGAAAATACATTGAAAGCATGTCCCTACTGTAATGCCAATAATATAACTTCCCCAGAGGACTTCGATGTATAAGTATTACACGTGCTAGCAAAATGTTACGGGTTGTTTCCGTTTAGACAGATTTTCGTTTCGGCTCATTTTTGTTTCGTCGGATTTTCGTTTCGCCAGTAAAAGTACAATCGCAAGAAGTGATACATTCAGTTAAAGTGCTATTTATCACAAGCTTTAATTTTTTTTAATTCAACGTAATATAATTATTTATACACTAGCGGCCCGCCCCAGCTTCGCACGGGTGCAATTTTTTTTTTGAGATCCGAAATTTTCTTTCATACAAACCTTGACCTGGCAATACCGAACACAACAAAAAAAGAATTATCCAATTTGGTGCTGTCATTCGGAAATTATGCGCGTACAGACATTTCGGCGACTTTGTTTTATACTCAGTAAGGATATTTCAACGATAATTTTGTAACTATTTTTATTAGGATCCGTTTATTATATTATTATACAAGTTTAAAAAGTTTTAATTTAAGTAGGTAGATACAGACAAAACTTAGTTATTATGATCAATATTATGCACCATCCGGTCAATACGAATGTTAAGTGCAACAAATAATAAAATTCTTCTAGTGAAAGCAAAAAAATTGGTTGTAGGGTCTTTCAAGATTCAATTGAAAATGACCGACATCCCGCACTTAATGTCGTTAGACGTATGGCATAAGAGGATGGTCCATTTCACGCCAACTAAACGGATTACCGACACTTAGCCGCGAAGTAAATCAATATACTGAAAGAAGAATAGTGTTTTGTGTCCGTCTTTTGACTAACGTTATGATAGTAGAAATCATGGTTTAAGCCATATTATATTTTGGGAATATCATGTTATGGGAACGCAGGTTCCAAATACCTCAAAAATCTTGGCTATATTATTAGCCACATACGGTCTTAAACGCATCTAAAAAGTAAGAGGTTTGGATTAAGAATTATATCGTTAAATTCACAATTTTAGCCTAGAGTTGGAACTGATAGCAAAATAGGGTGGTCATTATCAAAATCTTGAGATAGATAACTCGTCAATGATCTGAGTACTGGATTTTATTTCTTAGTTATTAGTTTTTCGTTTACCTCCTTACTAATAAACAACTGCACATTCAATTCTTCTGAAACATAATAAGTTTATTAGTAAGGGGGTTAGCAAATAATCATAAAGCAGTACTCATTAGCTGAGCTCTATCACTGCTACATCTGTTGTTTTACAACTGCAGTTCTTTATTAACCAATGTAGTGTCGGTGGTTTTCTTCTGGTCATAAGTATCTCCCAAGTTGTCACAACACTGTCGTTAGTAACCACGTTCCTCCGACGCATTCAGCCGGGGGCAACCCAGATATCTCGCAGCTAGCTCTAGCTTTGCAGGAAATTGTTTTCATATCCCACGCTCTTATTATCTTCTTCTGTTTATTTACAATTTATTAAGGACTAGCTGCGCCCCGCGGTTTCACCCGCGTAAGTTTTGATTCCAAAAACACACATCACGTTCACGTCACGTGACGCCATCTATTATCATAATATCGTTAGTGTTGTTTTCCTCTGGAACAGCACTTTTTTTCCGGCTGAAAGGTACCCTTTACCCGTTTCTGTACACCTCACAACGTATATGCAAAATTTCAGGATGATCGGTTCAGTGGTTTAGGCGCGAAAAGGTAACAAACAAACTTACTTTCGGGTTTATAATATTAGTTAGGATTCAAGAGACTGCCACCATGTTTATGTTTACTATTAGTTGCGTGATTTCTTTAGGTTATCGTTGCGATTTTAAGCAAGTTGCTACCATTGAAGTTATTAACCCGTGTCGTATACATAATTCAAAGTGTCTATAGTAAAACTATAAAACAAATCGTATTATCATCTCTCTTTTATCCGTGTGATCAGTTAACAACGACACATTACCATCCATCATGAAAAACCTATGTTTCAAAGATGATGTTTTATTCAAGAGGTATTGGGAATGCATAATAGCTTGAGATTTCCGCATTTAACCTGCACCACGTCCTTCCTGTCGTCATGAATGTTTCAATCCCCACGTGTCGGTGTGGTTATTGGTTGATGGATTACATTAGATTCATTACATAATAATTAAGCGACAAAACCCCACGTACCTACTGCTGTTTTAAAGAAAATGAAAATGTTGATGTAAGTATTCAATATTTAGTCTATCTGAGTCGCGAGTTAACTGTAAAAAGTTGTTTACAAGATGACTAAGCTGTTGGACTTTTTAGCTAAAAATAATTCGAAAACAGCCAGGTTATAATAATTCGATCTTCAGAAACGGCACACATAAATTACTTAATATTACAATAGCACACTAAATGTAGTGTGCTATTGTAATATTAAGTAATTTATGTAATCATGCCATCCAAAGACGTCTAATCGTAATGACGTTTAGACGTCTTTGGATGGCATGATTCAATTATCGCGGGCGAAAAAGAGACAAATATAATTTGCGACAGTGCGTCGTCTCGAGTACTAGAAATGATATAGAATAATAATCAGTTATGTACGACATTTTACCTCAAACCGTGATTTATGCCTAAAAATGCGATTCACTCATGAGTTCATGTAGTAAAAGTAATAAAGTAGTAAAATTGTATTGAAAGTAGGTAGATAAATAAAAAGTATTGTCGATTTTATAAAAATTTAATATCAGTTGCCTTTTTTTTACTTTTTCACGTTCATTACATTTAAGTATAAATAATGTGCCACCATTTGTACCTACCTACTGTCAGGCTAACTTGTCTGTTCTTAGGCATAATTTTACTCTGTCGGTAATGAGATGACGTCTATCCCTATTTGACGTCTATTCTTTTCTGACGCCATGTATTACGAATATATTGTTTGATTTTTGAAAATATTAAGTTAAATAGTTTAATTACGAATAATATGTGAATCCTTGAGTTTTAGAAGTTTTTATAATTTGTATAATTTTTGTGGAGTATCTCATAACACACGACGGTATTTTCGGGTGTTTTTGGGTCACTTTTCCTTTTAATTGCACTCGGTACGTGACGTGCATCCGTTGACGTTGGCGACGCGACACTGAGGTCCAGTCAGTTTGGTCATTTGACTACATTTTAACGTGCCACTTGCTGACCTATCTACACCTTTTTACACTTATAATATAATTGGGCTTAAGCATAACTAGCGAGATGTGTGTGTACTATATGTAGATACACTATTACCCAACCCTTCGGAGAAACAAGGCTTCATGTTAAATGTGGTGTTCTGGTTAGTGGTGAACTGGTGAAAATTAAACCGATGGCGGCAGGTGTAATAGGTACTGAACCGAATATGGTGAGAGATCAACACTAATGTGCCTAAGTGCTCTAACTTTGGCACATTGGCTGTTGATCTGCCAATAACTGAATATATCTGGCAGCATAGAGAATGCTTGGGAAGTACGAGTATAATGCAGTACTGAAAACCTTCTGTTCTGTCAAGAAGTCGGATATACAATGGTGCCTTTGGCGATGAAGGAGGAAGAAAGTTAGAATGCGTAACTTCTTACACAATCTCTGATTTTAATGGAAAACGTAGATCGTCGATTGAAAATAGGTTACTGTTAGACAATATTTTATTAAAATCATTCCAATGCAACAGTCTGTTCACTTGGGTATCTAATTTGATTTTGTGTTTTACTCTGTCTATTTCTACTCAAATACCATATTTATTATTTAGAATTTTCTGATGGGTGACTTCATAAAGTCCAAGATATTTAGTGGATTAGCGGCCGTCTAAACAGATTTACGTCTTTCTTCCTTTATGTCGTTTTAAATACAATTTTAATTGTAAAGAGGAAAAGAGGTAGATTAACTCTGCTGGGACAATAATATCATAAATATTCTTTTTCTCAATTTCTCAAGGCAACATAGTGATAAATTAAATTATCCTTAAAAGCGTTAATCACATTTATCTAAAGCACAAATATTTGATTTTCTAGATTAAGGGGCTTACATGACCTAAAGCGCGGTCACTGTCGAACGGTATAGAAAAGAAAGGGAGGCGCGATGACACAACGCGGCTAATTTAATCCAAAATATGAAGCAATTATTTAATTACAAAAAATCCAATGGTTCTAAAAAACTAAAACACTAGTATTTTAGTATGATGCTTGTAGAATAATCTGACAAAAAATCAGAATGATTGTATGTATATTAGTATGGATTTTATTGTAAAAATAAAGTTTTTAGAGGTATCTTCATGATTTTTTAATATTGTATTACCTAAATTAGTTGTATTTTTCGACACACTATCTACCTAGCATATATCCTGAAGAATATCACATATTTTTTCTGATTTTGTTTACTGTAGTCGATCATATACTTTTATTGTTTCTAAAACTTGCGTTTTTTGTGTTTAGGTCCTGTAAGCCCCTTAATTCACCTATTAAGAATTTATTTACCAAGAAAATACGTTAGGTATCTTAGATCGGTTTTATTTATTTAAGTTTTTGAGTCCTTAGGTGGTATTTATGAAGTACCTAACCTAAATATGGAAGTATTTTTAGTCCATTAGCCTTTTGCTGGAAAGGATCTTCAGCGTAGGTAGAACATGTCGGGATCGACTTTCGGTCTTAACGGACGCGATAAACTATTTTTATTTTCGGGTGGTATTTAATACTTTAACTGTAAATCCCCTTTTTTCAATCAAAATATTCGAAATTACCACCAAAAATACTGAATCGCACCCTAAATTTGCTCATCAAATAAATCAATTATACTATATTGTTAGATCTTTAAAGCTGAAGCTGTTTTACTGAATGACTATCTGTTAACTAAAAGTAAATCATAGTGGCCGAGAAAAAAAATCTGTTTTTTTTTATCTACAAAAATATGTGGTTAGGCGTAGTCGACGGAGCCCCGCTTCGCGGGACCCCTATTTCTGTTCGAGCCTAACCTGTCCGAGTCGGGGTGCCCCAAGTCCCGAGCTCGCTTCGCTCGCTTTTGCATCCTAAGTTGTCATTACAAATGTGTTACCTTTGTATATTATGTTGGTTTAGTGTGTAGTGTAGTTAATTTGTAGTACAGTCATTTATTTGATATGCAGTAGGCTATTAGTGGAGAAATTTTATATGCTTAAATTTCTAAATAGAGGTGCAGTTAAAAATTCCCCTTTATTTTCTAAGCCTAACAAGTATTCACAATGCTATGAAAAACCAGCCAAGTTCTCAGATAATAACTAATTAATTCTATATTAACTATTCATCTTGCTTAGAAAGTTATTATTAGTGACGAAACCTTGGAACTAAAAGCTTGTCAATACCTTTACAGTGTATCTATAAGTACAGCCCACATCCACCCATTCCCAAGTATATGGCTCTTAAAACCCACCGTTTTCACGTCCTCTTCTAGAGATTTTCCTTAGTATTTACATACCCACTCTTTAATATCTTAGAAAGTACCCAAAGCAACAATAGCAAGGTTTAATGTTGTTAAATACGACATAAGAAAACCAGACTGGGTGTACACGAGTCTCTGATTACGAAATATCAAGGACATGGGCCCTTCATTACCTAAATCGGGAAGCCTTGTTAGCTATTACGTAAGTTAAGTACCTACCCACCACTCAATTACTAACGATCGTGTGGATTTCCTGTTTTTACAATTTCACAATTTTTTAAAATATTTCTTATTCATCTACTTAATTCTACATAGAAAACCCCGCTAATACCGACTAATTGATTTATATTCAATTCAAAGCTCACTCTTTGAATTGAATATAAGTCGCATGTGGGTACCCACATGCGTACTGAGATTTCTTCTAGAATATTGTACAAATATGGCCTTTTGATTATTTATTTCAATCTCATCTGAATTAGAATAGTCAAAAAGGTTCCACCTTTCATGAGTTATTTGAAAACACCCTGTTTTCATGTTGCGGCTTAGTTTGTATACGTAGGTATACAAGGTGTAATAGGATAAACGCAAGTCGTGAAAGTAGTTTGTTCATAATTAACTACTGAATCGATTTCAGTAACTTTTAATAAAGATATTTTTTCCAAAAATTACTATTTTGCCGTAATGCCAGCCGATTGAGCTAAAGAAAATTAAATCTTATTTCAAAGAAATAAGACTCAATTTTAAATGCATACAGTAATGTTAGGGTCAACACGACTTTCTTTAACAGTTAGCTTTAAAAAAAATAGTTTCGGTCATTGTATTATGCTTTTGACTCGATACTTTAACTGGGGTGTATGAGGTCTTGCGTTAATTATGTTACATATTGTATATGTAGAGCGGACACTAATCATTTATAAAATGAAATTGGCAAACTTTTTTTTTTTAGATACTAGCTGAGCCGGCAAACGTTTTTTGCCATATAAATTACTAAACTCCCCTCCCGCATCCGCACCCCCGCCTTGGTGACGCCTACTTCGCCTGTCGCCACGGGCCGCGGAGCGCAGAAATACATAGTATTATATTGATTTCGCCATAACTTTCAAACCAAACGTCCAATTTTAATTAATTAAAGACTGAATATTATCTACGTAAACAGTACTTTGTGACAAAATAGTTAATTTTGATAAGGAGTAATGACATGTGTAAAATAAATGCGTTTATATGAAGTCCTAAAAAAATCATTTTATGGTTCTATCTTTTATAGTTGAGGCGGCGTACGCCAAATAAGGAATTTTTTTGGATGATTTTTTACACCTTGGGTCCGAATAACCCAAATATCTTACGGACGCCAATTTTTTCTAAAATAAAATATAGCCTATGTTACTCGCAGATAATGTAGCTTTCTAATGGTGAAAGAATTTTTAAAATCGGTCCAATAGTTTTTAAGTTTATCCATTACAAACAAACAAACAAAAATACAAATTTTTCCTCTTTATAATATTAGTGTAGATAAAAGTAACAGACAGCAAAAAGAATTGGGGAAATTAAATTTTCAGCTTCTGCCAAATTCATTTAATACCTAGTAGATAGTTCTGATTTTTCAAATGAATTGAATATTGCATTCCGAGGACGGGAGAGAGCAAGTATTTCGGAGCACCATGACCGAAGTATGAGTAAAGTTTGAGTATTGTTTGAGAACATTAGCCGGCTGTTGCTGCCACATTCAAACTTTGTACCCGCTTAACTTCAAAAATTTTAACAATTCAAGTTTCGATGATATGGCCCTAAAACATTAATTTAAAATAATACTTGTTGATGAGTTGCAGACGCTACAGTCGTCATTACTTTGCCGTACACAGTACGATGTAATTGAATGAGTATAATGATTATTATATCATTTCAGTAAACATTTGAAAATGATTGAAATATGAGAACAATCCACAAGTGTCCTGTCTAATCTTCGTATTTGTTTGAGTGCCGTAAGTAAAGACGGGCTTACACTTAACAAATAATGTATTTAGGTTAAGGATGGCGATTCTGGTAAGAAAGGTCAATGATAACACCTTTGGAAGTGGGAGGTTTGCATTCGAGGGATAGGCCTTATGCAAAGCTGATGCGAGAAAAATCTCCATGGCAAAGGCTTAACCAATATAAGAAACAATATCCAAGAGTCAAACTAATCTACAATATCGTTTAAAACATTGTATTAAAAGTTAAAATGATCGATTTTCGTCGTGTAAAAACCGAAAAAACCTTACTACAGCTTAAATATTCATATTGCAACAATAATAACTGTGAATAATTACTTTTTATAGCTTGCCTTGAACTACTTTGAAATCGAATTAAACCTGAAAATATGAACACATTGCAGTTATAAACGAGAACATATTCATTTCTCAGTGAGCTAAACATTTCTAGATAGATTGAAAATGAAAAGAATTAGCGCAGACTTATACCTACTAATACTCAATATGAAGCCTATATCTAAGGTGTTTTGATAGCATTTTTCGGGTAAATTGGGAATTTCAGCATGAAAAGTATGTCGCAGTTGTCGGCGCCAACTGATGTGTGCCAGCCTGCCAGGTCACGAGGGCTGGGCGTCATCCGTATTATTTTTACTGGCCCATAAGAATATAGCCCGCTTTAAGCGCTTATTAATTCGCTTTTATGTACAAGAGGGTTATTTTTAAAACCCGTAATATAACAATTACAAAAACTATGCTTTACAATTTTCCCCGACATTGGAACGCATGACCTAAATTACTAATCAATATGATTGCATAATTACGTGCAATAATTACTATTAAAATTACTATCTGAAATGTGTAATTAATTGGAAATTGTTTAAATCTGTAGTTTGTGTTGTAGTTGTAGCTACCTACATGATAAATACTTAAATCCGATATCATTGTGTGTGTTTGTGTATTGCGTGTTTTATTACGCGTGTGTGTGTTGTGTGGCGGTGTGGTTGTGTACAGACTGCTGGATGTACGTTTGTGGACGATACAAGCGATTGCTACTCTGACGCGTAACTGGGTCAGTAGGTCACAGACGAGGTCCACTGATAGTAAAGAGCTGTTGTTTCCCAAACTACTTACAGTTTTACTCATAAGAAATAAAAATAGGTACTGACCGTATGGACACTAGTCAGCAGAAATAAATACTGACCATAGACATCATACTGCTCTTAGGGTACCATATTAGTATTTAAGTAGTTTCATTTATTATAACTCGTACTCTATTATTAATAAAAAGTACTTACTACAAATTAATTTACTTATGGAACAGTGAATCTGAATAATAAATAAATAAAATAATAATAATCATAATAGTTTTGAAATATTTCGAAATATGTGAAAAAAACCATGATTGTCTTGATCGAAACGTGATCAAAGTACTTGTGAGGCCTCCATAGGATAATGTAATTTATTGACAGTAACTGAAAATGAGATAAATAAATAAATAAATTAAACAGTGGAGTAGTTAGCTCGAGCGCTGTGTACATTGAAGTGTGCGTGCTATAAGTTATTTGTTCTATTTTAATGTTAGTCGAACGCACCAACCTTGCTCCACATTCAAGATTACAATTAAATAAAAAACAGCTAAGTGCGAGCCGCGTTTCTTGTAATAAAGCTACCTATTTTCATAGAGTATTTAGATCATTTTTAACCGACCTCAAAAAAGGAGGAGGTTCTCAATTCGAATGTTTATACATAAGGTATATTTTTTTCTCTTCTCTCCGTCATACATAGACGGATTTTCAAAATTATTTTTGAAAATCCTGAAAAAAAAAATTTTGTTCGAAATAGGTTTATTCCGAAAAGTTCCCATTTAAATTTCGTAAATATCTGATGATGAGTTTCGGACACAGACAACGGAAGTCTTTAATAAATGCCAGCAAATCAATCGCGATTGCTGCTATCGCATACGTATGCATTGTTTACGCAATCACACAATATAACATCACGCCTGAATTATACCGTGCCTGTACTCTCTAAAGGTACCCCTTTGCGTACCCGCAGATGTTTCCAGTATACCGTGGTACCTACACCCACATTTCTGTCAAAGTTGTTACCGGGGTAGGTACCTAACCTACCTCTAATCTTGCAAGTAAATTCGGGCATAACTTTTTTGTTTATGAATTGATTTAATTAACCGACTTCAAAAAAAGGAGGAGGTAATCAATTTGGCTTAATTTTTTTTTAAATGTATTTTCTGTCATAACTCCGTCTTAATATGACGGATTTGCAAAATTCTCTCATTTTTAATGGTTAAGGTATGCCTCAGGTATAAAATGAAAACATTTTACAAAAAAAAAAAAAACAACCAAATTCCAAAAAAAAACACTACAAAGTCAAAAATAACTTTGATTTCGGAAGTTGGTGACGTTGTTTCCGCATTTTCGTTTCTTGACACCGACTTCCGATATTAAAGTTATTTTTCACTTGGAAGTCGGTTGTTTTTTTTTTTGTAAAAAAGTTTTTTGATATACTTGACGGAGAAGGTATAGTGTCTCGTCATCATCAGCCATATTTTAAATACCGTGGGCGGACTATGGGTAGAGTTGGTTATTGCGCAATAGAATAACCGTTTGCACTTCAAATCAGATTATAGTTTACGAACAATTGAATCACACTCGCTATATCATCACACACTGTAGGTACACGACACATCCAGATACACAGCGAGATCGTTACCGGGCTGGCTAACCAAATTGACCTCCGTTAACTGTCATCAAGGAACCTCTCTCTTCTAGCGGAGTTCTCACTGCTCCTCTTTTCCAATTTCCATCATAAAACTCCTCCCATCCCGGGAAACTCCGGGGAAGCATGTGTTTGTGTTTCTCTTTTTGTCGTTCTGTAATCTGACTTTTCTCAGTTCCCTCCAAAACCAGTGTTGCCAAACTAATTAATACCAAAACCAGTGTTGCCAGCCCAGTCGCGAGCTCACTCAAGCGATTCGCTTCGTATCCGAATGAGGCGATTTCCGAACTAAGCTCTATTGCTTAAACCAACTTAAACGTCAAAACCGAGTGACATCGGTCATCGTGTTCTGACAGCTCGAAACTTCGAAACAAACAGCGCCAACCGCTTCACGCGCCGACACGGCCGTCCTGACGTCTCACACGTCCTCGTGTGATAATCTGTAAACAAACACACCCGCAAAGTATCTCAGAGCTCGGTCAACCTGACCAAACATGGTACAGGCAAAAACACAATGAAAATTCGAACAAACTGAAAAATTGCAGAGGTCAGAGCATTGCTCATTATTTGATTGACAAATCTCAAGATCACAAACTAAATAATCAACTAAGGTGCATGTGTCTCATACTATCCAGTAACCTCTAGCTACTCAACCATTCAATTGCGCATCCCCCTCGGATCGCCAAGTCGCTCTCGGACTTTGTGGTTTCTCACAAAACCCCACACAACACACACACAGCTTAAGCTCTGTTTCATCAACGGGACTATTACTTGACTTTTCTCAAATTCGGCAGTAATACTCTGATCCATTGGCATGTGCCTTAGCCTCATGAGCGTACTTGATAAATCATAGTAAAAAAACATCAATGACCAGAGCCATGTAAACAAACTTTGATTATCTAATCAAAGTAAGGATCATCAACCAGAGTCATGTACCATCATTATCCACATTACAACAATAATCTTTCTCATTAAGAGCCTTAGACACCTGGAAACCCACACACGAGTAAACTACTCTAACGCCACGGCTACCTGGCCGACCAGCAATCGCATTGCTCTCACACATCCAGCGCATGGATCTATGTGCATCACCCTGTGACTACACTCCTTTTACTACGGCCGATAGAGAACCCCTACTCGCGTGCTTCCAATAATGTAGGCTGGCTTATCACCACTGTGATCACCATCTACTTCGGCTGGTACATGACCTACTGGCATCATTCATAATCTATCGTGAGCATATTTAAAAATTGCATTGTAAACTAGATTGGGCTATACCTAACACAGACATGCACTCGCTTCTTAACTTGGCCATTACCGCAGTTGGTTTCTTCAGCTTGTGGTGATATGACCTAGCTCGCCAACAAAAAAGGATACAGGTCACCGGAGTCGATGCTTTCTCTGAGATGATGTCTTTGGCCGGTTGCAATCCACTATTTATTTGGCAGAAGTCGAGAAACTCCTTGCTTGAAAAGCACCATCCTTGATCAGCAATTATTCGTACAGGCGATCCAAAGAGTACAGCACTGTCCGACACTGCCATCCTGCTTGCACACGTCCTTGTGTGTTAACCTGTAACCAAAAAAAAAAATCAACAGCAGTGTATGTTCCACTCGGCCAATTCTGACCACATTGTTATGGTAAAAATAAAAAGAAAGTTCGAAAGATACCTCACAAGTAAATATAATCAGAATAAACTTCAATTATTGTAAAGTGAAAAAAACACAACACTAATACTACCCGGCTGCTCGGCAGCGTAGTCTCTTTGAGACCCAAACAGTAGTCTTATTCAGACCCAAACAAGTCTTATAGACCCGAACAGTAGTCTCATTGAGACCCAAACAGTAGTCTTATTCAGACCCAAACAAGTCTTATAGACCCGAACAGTAGTCTCATTGAGACCCAAACAGTAGTCTTATTCAGACCCAAACAGTAGTCTTATTCAGACCCAAACAGTAGTCTTATAGACCCGAACAGTAGTCTCATTGAGACCCAAACAGTAGTCTTATTCAGACCCAAACAGTAGTCTTATTCAGACCCAGCCACCATACGTCTAGCCGCACATTGCACCCTGAACGACTCATAGAATCGCAGTTACAACTACGACCAGACTGTACAGTTTGATTACGAAAGGGTAGGTAGGTTAGTCATTTTAGTGTGCGTCATATTCAAACAATAGCGGAAGTACTTTTACTATTATTATCTGCATTGGATTCTATGTCAACAATCAGTTCAGATGGAACTTCACATTGAGGCATCTTTCTAAGACGATCGTGAGCATACTAAACTTGTAAGTACGGTTAGAATTTAAAGCTTTTAACTTATAGCAATCACTTGTCAAAACGTCCACTACCTTAAACGGACCTCTGGACTTCCGATCTAACTTAGTCTGGCTTCCCCCTTCGTTTTATAATAACACGAAATAGCAAACCCAAAATTTTGATATAGCTGCCTTTGTCATATCAAATGGAACTTTGTTATTGATAACCGTTTAAAACTGAATTTATCACAAGAACTTTAATGTTACAAAACTCTATCGCAGTCATGTTAATTGAAAAGCCTAGGTTCAATATTTCACGTATTATCATAATATTACTTTGCAAGTAAATGTTGGGTAGACATTTAATGTAATGAAATTTCAAGTTGTTGCTCGCTAATCGCAATGCTACATATGATTTGTTCTGTGCTGAATACACGTGTTTGACCAATACCGGTCAACACAACAACATTATTAAGTCGTTTGCCACTTAACCTTTCCTTACTAGCAAGCATTCAGAAAGAGAATCGTTAACAAAACAATACAGCTCACCTTTAAATATGTTCTAACGTGTCTGAGGGCAGATAAACGACATCCACTCGCCCTTCATTACTTCCAGCACGTTGTCTACCATCCAAATGGCTGCCGGGCTCATGCACCGGGCCCTGGTTTCCCTCACTTGCAGCACACGGAGGGCTTCGCTGACGGCTGCTTGGCTCGATTATTAAAGTCACTCCACGTCACTGGTAGCTACACGCTACGTTCTTCGTATGCGTGAATTTTTAGCAAAACAAATCAGCTGTCATGCACTGTTACTGTTATGTTTACGCGGCAGGCGCGTCACTAGGCAAAGGTATTTCTGCATGCAGATTACAGCGTATGCCGAAAACAACATGCAGCATGATCGCGCATCCGTACCTGCTTTGTCTGGGTCGAACTTGGACAGATCCACACGATTATTGTTTTTGGTGTTTGAATGTTTGCACTTTGTGATTCAAATTACTGTCACTTCTAGCGTTCTGATTTTTGCGCTTGAACCAACCCGAATCCCACTTCTGATGACGGAGAAGGTATAGTGTCTCGTCATCATCAGCCATATTTTAAATACCGTGGGCGGACTATGGGTAGAGTTGGTTATTGCGCAATAGAATAACCGTTTGCACTTCAAATCAGATTATAGTTTACGAACAATTGAATCACACTCGCTATATCATCACACACTGTAGGTACACGACACATCCAGATACACAGCGAGATCGTTACCGGGCTGGCTAACCAAATTGACCTCCGTTAACTGTCATCAAGGAACCTCTCTCTTCTAGCGGAGTTCTCACTGCTCCTCTTTTCCAATTTCCATCATAAAACTCCTCCCATCCCGGGAAACTCCGGGGAAGCATGTGTTTGTGTTTCTCTTTTTGTCGTTCTGTAATCTGACTTTTCTCAGTTCCCTCCAAAACCAGTGTTGCCAAACTAATTAATACCAAAACCAGTGTTGCCAGCCCAGTCGCGAGCTCACTCAAGCGATTCGCTTCGTATCCGAATGAGGCGATTTCCGAACTAAGCTCTATTGCTTAAACCAACTTAAACGTCAAAACCGAGTGACATCGGTCATCGTGTTCTGACAGCTCGAAACTTCGAAACAAACAGCGCCAACCGCTTCACGCGCCGACATACTTATAATTTTAAAAACATCTCTATCTATACATATATCTATCTAGTATTTTAGGTAATTTATAAGAATAAATAAAGATTTAAAGTGATACTAATGTTCTTACTCTATTTATCTGCAGACAAAATTCAATAATAGACCTAAAACAGTTTACTAGAAGTAGAATTACGTTTTGACCATCCTAGATAACAAAAATATTATCTACCTACTATGTCGTTATCACCAAAAATGTTTTAGTGAAGATAGGTACTCGTAGTACACAAGCTGGACAAAACAAACGACCAGTGGTCCAGTTTAGCCCTGGATCGGAAGAGCTGGAAGTCATGGAGAGAGGCCTTTGCCCAGCAGTGGGATGATGCAGGCTAACAGTAACAGGTACTCGTAGGCGTATTTTTTAGCTTAGGTCGAACAATTAGACAAACTTGTTCTATTAACTTGATACCTCGTACCGTCAGCACAATGGTACACCTAATCACTTTTACCTGTGCGTGCTCGGTGCTAATAGCGGACACTGTGACCCATCATTTACTTATCAGTATAATTTACCAGCTAACTACGAAAATACCGTCATACAAATTTACTAGTTCCTGACTATTGACCCATCGGAATTAACCGTTTAGAGTTCAATATTTTTTGCTGAACAAATAAACAGTTTGCATCACTGCAGACCGTCAGGTGCAAAGACTCACGCTGACTCCCTCAATTCCGTTGAGAAATCGATAGCTAACGATTGACAGCCTCGACATGGCAACCCCACTCTACATTGGACAGCCTACATAATATTTCCAAGATTATGCAACCCAACAAATCGATCGTCTTCTGTTTTACTGCACATAATAATTGCTGACAATATTTTGGCCAAATTGGCCGCGAAAACACTGAAAATATCGAGGCTCAGTGACAGGCATGTAGCGCAAATTGCCCCGGATTGTAGTCACACGTCGCTTTCATGAGGAAGCGACAGAGCAGAAGAAGTGAAAAGCAAAATAGAGGACAAGAGCCCAGGAGAACGTAGTCGAAAGAGATGATAAAACTAAATTTAAAAAAAAATTCATGTACTCACGATCCTCAACAGAGAGGAATCGATTGAAGAGGAGAAGAAGGATGTAATATTTAAGTTAGATGCTTAAGTCTATCTTGATCCCGAAAGGATATATTATACTAGTGATACTGCGTCCACAAGCAATGCCTTGAAATAAACACTTAAAGAGTATTAGGCAACGTGATAGCCGCTCGTTGTGCAACGTACATTGTTATGCGTTCTTTTACAATACACGTCCAAGGACCACCAAAACTTGACGGTTTCAAATACTAAACATCAAAATATATTGAATGTTTTAAGTCTACAATGAATTCGTAGTTTTTTATAACGAATTATTTTACACCTCTACCTAATAACAACCACGTAGAGTTCATTTTTTTGGCCAATTCCCATTGTCTTTTAGATACGAATGCAATGAAGTCAAAACCATACGTTAGAATGTTGGTCTAGTTGTTCGTATTTTACCTAAATTACTAGTCTAACTCTGATCTAAACGCTTCTGCGCTGACGTATGAATTGCCTCGCAGTGCTGAAAAAAACCGAGTGGATAGGCTGATAAATAGAATCAATCGGACTTGACTTGTTTCAAATAGTGAGTAGTTGTTCAAAACAACCACTACCATTTTGCGGCCCTGGATAAGGTAGATAACCATAAGAACTTAGATGAAATTACAGATAATGTGTACCTAAGAGCTAAAAAACCGGATCTGCTTTCAAACATTAGGTATAGTTATGTAGATATTAAAGCTTTATGCGTGGGTTTTTTATCTGTGGTTATTGAAACCAATTTATCAGTAATGATTACTCATTCGTTACGTTTTAGCGATTGGCTCTATTTTATTTCACGCGTGTTTTAAAGATACGTTTAAATGTTTGAAAAGAGCATGCAGGCGTTGACCAATCTATTTATCTACTAATAGCATCATGCTGATAATTACTAGATTCTTTTAAGATTACAAGCAACCAATAAGTCTACAGTTAAAAATGTTAATCTTGTTCTAATCAGACTCGAAAATAGGTCAGGAAACCTACCGTTCGGATAAGGAATATTTGCGATAATTTAAGTTTATTGTTCTTTTGAAGCGAAGAAGTACAAAATACATAGATCACATAGATGCTTCTTACTCTAGCTATCAGAAACACGTAAAAGTTCACTATATGGCAAGTGAATCAAAATGTATTTTTGAATATTTATTCTACCTACTATCTTGTACATTTAGGCGCGGTAGTGCAGGGATACAGCGGATTGGGTTAAGTCTTGTGAGACAAAGGCGTCATCAACAAGAACAACAGATGCATGCCTTTAAACGTAAGTCGATCGACACGTTCGCACTCCAAGCAGCATTTGGGGCAGTCACAGTCACGTATGCAGCGTATGCTGCCTTTTGACACTCATTTATTCTTGAAATTAACAACTGTCACAGTTTTGTCATCAGATGGACATTTTAGACACATTTCATGGGTTGTACCTACTCTTATAATTTGTATTACAATTTGAAGACATAACATCACGCATGAATTCCCCGAATTATACGAAAAACCTTAAAGACAAGAATAAGAAAGTTAGGTTATGCTACCTATATAAAATAAAAAACAAACAGGCAACAAAACAAATGTAGCACTTGGCTTGGTACTGGTAGGTAGTATATTTTTCGAAGCACGCCTTCCTTGTTGTAGGTTTTATTATTTGTTTGACAAGCGACTGTTCCTGGGCGATCAAATCAGACACGATTTGTCTCTATCAGGTTTATTTTACCTTTGCTATCAGACAGTAAAGGCAGTTACTTTACTGTTTGTCCGTCGTGGTTTAAGTAGGATCAGGACCAAAAATAGGGTCAAAATGTAACAAATGTAGTAAGTAATGCACTCAATAGTCAATCAATCCGTATAATTATATGGGGCATGCCTCCATGATTTCCCTATATGTATAGACAACAATGCATCATCTTTACCTGCATCATGACAATCGAAAGTTAGGTAAAGGAAAACAGGCAAAATGTGTGAATGAACGTTGGTACGGGGAACCCTCTAATCCTTTTAATTTATCGGTGATAATATTATATCTTATGCATCTATCTGAAAATTGCACCAGAATCTGTCAAGGTTTTCCGACGTCAAACGCTGGCCGAGGGCAGCCTACGTCGTCCGTGTAAAATTGATACTACGGTCTATAGAAATGTGCCTATAGAATGATGTAAATACAGCACCCAAAGGAGTTTGCCGCAGCGTTGGCAAGCTTAGAGATAAAGTTCAAATGTCTTATGTGCCTATAATCGATACGAATACCTTTCAAACCGGATTACAGCAATGCTGCTTGGCAGCGGAAAAGATACGGTGTTAGTAGTACTTCCTCGACCGAGCCCTTCCACAAGGAGCTATATTAAAACTATCCTGTGTCGGGTTTATGCCTTAATTTTTGAGTTAATCTAGAAAACGTATGTACAGGATCTAGCCACTTGTGACAAAATCCTTCTCAGCAATACAAAGCGGATAACTCGTCATGCAACAGTTGTATAATGCACGTGTCCAATTGAATGAGAGGGGAGGGAGATTTGCACATGCCTCATGCCTAAATACGCGTAACCCGTGTACTAGATTCGTACCTATCTTGGACACCAATTTCTCTGTAACCGCTAATCAGATTGGTGTAGGCTTAGTACACGTGTATTTAATTTTATGGCTGGTGGCCTATAAATGTTCTAGCGGATGTGGCAGTCTTGAAAGGATTTGTTTTGACTTAAGGATTATTCCTTGTGTCACAGGTTTTGGTCTTCAGATCCAGTTTGCTAAACATACTATTGATTCTTGTAATTCTCACAGAATTTAACTTATAAGTTCAACTCTTTTACAAAACTACTATTACCATTTTTACCTTTTATATGGTTTAGGTAATTTTTCTGCCCGTCTATCACACAGGTTATTTTCGAGATCTATGTTACGTAGGAATTTGAAATTTGGCGCAATGTTTAGGTCTTGCTGACACGCATACAGGTTGGCAAACAGGTAATACCCCTATTTGCTAAAGAATAAGGTTCATGACTTTGCTTAGCAAAGTAAAGCCAAAGCGCGGTCTATCAATTCTGTGCTTTAATACAATCAGCTTCTGGCCGTCGTCGTTGTGGGTACGGAGTTGAACAAAGAGTAAAAACAGCTTTTGTTCCTTGAATTTTATCATGCAATACATTCTCAATTTGGTTTTTCTGTTTCACAAAACGGAGAAATCAATTTGCTTTTTCTCTGTTTCACAAAGCAGATAAATATCTGAGTCGTCATTCATTACATAATATCTTGCTTTACCAAAAGCGCATCCTTTACAAGGATGAATCATACGGTACGCGTGAAGGAATATGTGGGATGTGAGCTGATTACGAAGTGAGAGATTTATTTATATTTCTCGTAAGTACTCGTGACATGTGTTGTATTATATATCTTCTATATTTCTTTTACAAACATGGATAACTTTTGAATTTCAGCAAGAGCGATATTGGTAAACATTTTAATATCGTTGATTAATGAAGTAATTGACTAACTGCAATTACTTAATCGCATTTACTATAAACAGTGTACTTATATATCGGTCGTAGGTTCGAACCCAGCCAGGTGCTTTACTTTGTGTATTTATTATTCCATCACTACAGCTCTCAAAACGGTGAAGTAAAACATCGTGAAGATCGGCATATCCTAGACTAGAACCAAAAATTTTAAGACATGTCACATCTACCAACCCGCACTGGGCCCGCGTGGTGGATTACGGCCCACACCCTCTCACTGAGAGGAGGCTTGTGTCCCAGCAGTGGGAACGTTATAAGGCTACTAATCCATACTAATATTATAAATTCGAAAGTAACTGTCTGTATGTTACCTTTTCACGCCTAAACCACTGAACGGATTTCGATAAAATTTGGCAGAGAGATAGATTGCATTCCGGGGAAGGACGTCGGATAGTTTTTATCCCGATATTCCCACGGGATCGACACTTATGCGGGTGAAACCGCGGGGTGCTGCTAGTTTACTTTATACCTTTTTTCCTGTACAGTCAACAAGAGCGGGCAATGCAGGCCATATTCAGGCAAGAAATAAAGAGCTCTGCATAATGTAGGCAGTACTTACCCATTATATTCTCTCGGATCGGTGCGAAATAAGTGAGAATATAGATAAATACATAGTCATATTTCATGCCATTTTAAAAATATTACCCAGTAAGGTAGTAAAAGAACGGGCTGCCGTGTTTACCGGAAGTAAGTAAGTACCTACATCTATGACTCGTCGAGAATGCACAATTATTATTTTAGGGTGCCTAAAATCTTTTTCAAACATAAAACCATCTCAGACTAGCTGTGTCAATAACTTGACTACTCAGTACACGCACAACATGGTTATCAGCCCATTTTGTGGTTGAAGTAACCTATCTGGTTACTTTTTATCTATTTTGATGTGCGTTTTTACCGTCCTCTCGCACCTTGTGTTAAATTACTGTTTCTTCTAATTCTGACATTGGTCAGGATTAGTTTCAAGCTTGAACATTAAATAACTTTGTTCGAATTCTTGTGACTTCCGACTCATTATTATTTTCCGATTCCCTCGCGGACGTAGAGCTAGTGCAAGTCAGTTGAACATAATCTTTAGAAGTTCACTTCAAAGACTTCAGTCAGATTCCAAACAGAACTTCATTTGCTCTACTTCCAAAAATATCCCAAACATTCGCAAGAACGCGTCATTATGACAGGCAATCTGTATAATATCAAAACGTATGAACAAACTCCGATGGTTGGCTCCTATGTGTACGCACACGCAGTGACTGGTAAGTAAGTGTATCACGTCGGGACGGTTATTTCATATGGTGTAACAATCGGAGTGCCAGGCTCGAGTCACTGCAGCCCGCAGTCGAGTAAACGTGTCCTACTGACACCAAATGAAATCAAAATGCGATGCCGCGCCACCCATTGAATACAAAACCACACAGGCGTTTGACAGAGTACATAAGTACCTACATTTAGTCACTGTGATGTAGTTTATTATACAATCAAACTATTCTCGAAACACGTTCTATGAGCCACTATTATTCAGTAAGTCTTAAAACACTATTTCACACAGCCAACTCTATCGCAGGATAGCGCGAAAAAACCAATGCGGCGTTGCCACACCGTGCAGCCGAGCGTACGAGCAGGTAGACTCCACAATGCATATACATAATGTAGCTATCTAATCTATGTGCGTATTATTATACAACACTTGTCTTCTTTGAATAGCTAATGATATTCACTACGTACAGGTATTTATCTCTCAGACCTCATGTCCCCAATTAATCTTAGTAGACTCCAATTTGAATAATATTAATGGCACTGAAAACAACACTTCATTTACAATAAATTATTAGGTACCTTTCAATAAATAAGCATTTACAAATTTCAGTTATGCTGTCACTTTATTACTCAAATCTGAGTGAATATCATGCTCGATTACTTCTTGAAGTCATTTCCATGACGTTCACTAAATAATGGAGCATCTACAAGTGTAATTACAACAGAGCATGGGACACTTACCGCTAGTGGGGTTCACATAAGCAAGTTTTAAGTCCATTTCAATAGTTTGTGTCGGTTTTAGTTCAACACAGTTAATTTCATAGTCCACGGGGACATCAGTCACGATCTCACTCTTCGCCTGACTCGTGGAGGCGGCTAGACTTTGCGCTACACTCATTTTTGGAGCGTCTTCGTGCATTATACACAAATAATTGGACAGGGCGACAGGATAATGCCGCCCAGACAACTTAAGTATTTCACCTACGTCGTATGAGGATATGATTTATCTCAAAAATCACGCTTTTATGCGATAATACGTTTTAAAAACAAAATGTAGGTCTCTAGGCCACTTCACTTACACTTTGATATTCCGACCGACATAACTCAGGTTCAATGGAGCAACCGTACTCATGACTGACATTGAACTAAGTCGGTAAACGGGTAAAGGGCAGTGGGAAAATAACCCAATTAGAAAAAAACTGTGTCATGACCTATTTTCCAAATAAATAACCCAAAATTACTTCTATAATCCTAAAATATGTTAATTTAATTTAAGCAATGTTAAAATGTGTTAAGGAATAATGAAAAATAATAAATAGTTCTTTTTGCGTGTTTATTTCAAGTTACTCCTGCAAACTTAAAAAAAACCATGTAAATGATGCAAAATTACTACGTTTGCTTATGAACATGCCGTGTTGTGTAATAAATGACCGTTTCTATTGCACAATCCTTTCACAAGGGCTCCAAATGTAGGTCAATCTTTATGAGCACGATTGCAATGTAATATCCTAATAAACAAACGTCTCTTTATACATTATGTTTTAATTATAATTTATTTTATTTATAATTTTAATAGTCTTTTTCATGAAAACGTATTCGTACATTAATCTGAATTATTAAAATGAAGTTAAATGTAATCCCGTTTCCGGTGCTCTGTAACGCCATCTGCACTGTATTTAGGTTTATCTTACGATTAGACAGTAGTTTCGGCAATAATCAATAGATGTCGTGTTTTTCGTGAGCACTAAAACGAACTCTTCAGTCACCTAGTACATAATTAATCAAACAAATATATAACAATATTTGTGCAATTTCATCTGCATTAGTTCTTAATATTTTAATAAACTGCAATCCAAATTGTGACTAATATTTTAAGCGGTTCCTAACGACGCTTCCTAAACGAAATACCAGTGTCAAACTGCTCACGTACAGTCGAAAGTTCCAATGAGATTCCACGTTTACCGGTCTGCCGAGTGCAAAGCACAGATTTCAATGCACACTATCATTATTTCATTTTTATTTTAAATTAAAGATAGTGGTGCATACGTATTGAAAACTCTCCTTTAGCTCCATCCCGGAGTTCGCCTGTTGGTTGGCTCTATAATAATAATTTCTGTTAAAATACAGGTTTTTTTCCCTCTTACTGTGATGCTTCTAACCCATTGACTTATACAGGGTGTTTGGTGCATCGTTTGCCAAATGGAATTAGCCGGAAGAAGAGGTCATTTACTATCTCTTAAGGCCCAGTAACTCATTCCTTGTTTCACTGCTTTTTTTAAAATGACTTTTTAATTTTTATTTGGAGAAATACAAGAACTCTGCATTTAAACTTCATTTTTTTTTAAAGTTATGAGTATAGCCTTCAAATTTTATTTTAATTCTTATGTTTACTCTTGTATGGTTCTATGAAATTAAAAATTTACTTGCTAATAACATCTAGTTCCTTTTTAATAACTCCCAAAGTTTTTGAAAAAAGGAAAAATCACTTAACACTCAACTTTAAATTGCTGTAAAAAAAAAAACTAAAAGCGATCGGGATCTTCGAATTATTTTAAAAGGTTCTCTAGTTTGTCCCCTTTCCAACGGTGTGCAATATACCAAAAAAAAACGTTTAATAACTTCGGTAATTTGCTAAATTTGTAATCGAGACACATCAGGCTGATATTCGATATTATGGTAAGAACACTAGTTTTCATATAAATAACATACTTTAAGTAGGTGGATAGTGTTATCTCACTCTTACGCAGTCTTTTATCTCTTTCTAGGGTTCTAACTTTCCTCGAACTTGAAATAAAAAATAAACTTTTACTTAATAAGTACCTAATTATAAATTTTGTTCAAATTGTCCTCCACTATTGCGTACACACGCGCGACGTCTTCGTCTTATCTCGACTGTAGTGGTGTGTAAACGTATTTCTGCTTTGATAGTGACGAAAGCCGCCTCAATGCGTTGGATTAAATCATCCCTAGTCTCAACTTCCGTGGAGTAAACAAGTTCCTTGGGCCATCCCCAGATGTAAAAATCTAACGGAGTCAGGTCTGGGGAACGGAGGCCAAGGAATAGGGCCATCCCTCCCAATCCATGACTCTGGGAAAGCAACATTTGGATGTTGTACTCCCTGGCGGTTAATCTCCAGTGAGCGGGATAATCGTTTTGATGAAAAACAAAAGACAGGTCTTCACTGAAAATTGGTAGCTGACCTAATAATTAGGGTAAGTCTGTTTGTAGAAATTATTTTTAAAAAGTTCGGATCGAAAGTTTCGCGTAGGTACGCAATAGTGGAGGACAATTTGAACAAAATTTATAATTAGGTACTTATTAAATAAAAGTTTATTTTTTATTTCAAGTTCGAAGAAAGTTAGGACCCTAGAAATAGATAAGAGACTGCATAAGAGTGAGATAACACTATCCACTTACTCAAAGAATGTTATCTACGTGAAAACTAGTGTTTTTACCGTAATATCGAATATCAGCCTGATGTGTCTCGATTACAAATTTAGCGAATTACCGAAGTTATTAAACGGTTTTTTTGGTATATTGCACACCGTTGGAAAGGATAAACTAGAGAACCTTTTAAAATTATTCGAAGAACCCGATCGCTTTTAGTTTTTTTTTTTACAGCAATTTAAAGTTGAGTGTTAAGTGTCTCTAGGCCACTTCACTTACACTTTGATATTCCGACCGACATAACTCAGGTTCAATGGAGCAACCGTACTCATGACTGACATTGAACTAAGTCGGTAAACGGGTAAAGGGCAGTGGGAAAATAACCCAATTAGAAAAAAACTGTGTCATGACCTATTTTCCAAATAAATAACCCAAAATTACTTCTATAATCCTAAAATATGTTAATTTAATTTAAGCAATGTTAAAATGTGTTAAGGAATAATGAAAAATAATAAATAGTTCTTTTTGCGTGTTTATTTCAAGTTACTCCTGCAAACTTAAAAAAAACCATGTAAATGATGCAAAATTACTACGTTTGCTTATGAACATGCCGTGTTGTGTAATAAATGACCGTTTCTATTGCACAATCCTTTCACAAGGGCTCCAAATGTAGGTCAATCTTTATGAGCACGATTGCAATGTAATATCCTAATAAACAAACGTCTCTTTATACATTATGTTTTAATTATAATTTATTTTATTTATAATTTTAATAGTCTTTTTCATGAAAACGTATTCGTACATTAATCTGAATTATTAAAATGAAGTTAAATGTAATCCCGTTTCCGGTGCTCTGTAACGCCATCTGCACTGTAACCCGATCGCTTTTAGTTTTTTTTTTTACAGCAATTTAAAGTTGAGTGTTAAGTGTATTTTTCCTTTTTTCAAAAACTTTGGGAGTTATTAAAAAGGAACTGGACGTTATTAGCAAGTAAATTTTTATTTTCATAGAACCATACAAGAGTAAACATAAGAATTAAAATAAAATTTGAAGGCTATACTCATAACTTTAAAAAAAAATTAAGCTTAAATGCAGAGTTCTTGTATTTCTCCAAATAAAAATTAAAAAGTCATTTTAAAAAAAGCAGTCAAACAAGGAATGAGTTACTGGGCCTTAAGAGATAGCAAATGACCTCTCCTTTCGTCCAATTCCATTTGGCAAACGATGCACCAAACACCCTGTATATTACTAACGTATGTTCTAACCCGATAGTCTCCTTTTAAAATAGAGTTGCCTATCTGCCCCAGCGCTGACCCGTGCTTTGTTACGACCGGACAAGTCGACGGGTCAAGATAAATGTGTAGTGAAAAGAAAAATAAGTCTAAATAAATACCAAGAAAATTTATTAGGTACTCAAACTCATTTTTTTTAATGTCGCAAACCTGTTGGTTGTCATATAAATAATGCTCTTATTTTAATTAACATACTTCGAGCATGAAATGAAATTACCATTTAAAAAACACTTACACATTTATTACAGTAACGTTGAAATAACAATTCATAAACATTCATTTATGTACAACGATTGTTTTCAATATTCATGATAGAGAAATTAAAGTACAGCATTGCGAGCAATTTACATTAAAAAATACTTTACTAAAAATATTAAAGTATTGAAAGTTTTTTTTATTAATTTGTGCATTTTGATTTACATTATGAACAACACTGTACATGTATCTGTTACACAACTTAGTAATAAAAACAACTTGGAAGTCTTTATAGAAAGCTATTAGTATACAATTTATTTAGTTGGATTGCATGGCTGTGGTGATGATTTCCCTGGAAATGATGAGTCTCTGGATCTGTGATGTGCCCTCATAGATCTGGTAGATCTTGGCGTCTCTCATGAGTTTTTCGACGGGGTAGTCGGTGTTGAAGCCATTACCGCCGAAGATTTGGACGGCGTCCGCTGCTGCCTTGTTGGCGATCTCAGAAGCGTGGCACTTCGCCACCGAGGCGAGGACCGTGTTCCTGATTCCTGTAGTATAGAAAGTATATGAACAGATGTGACTGTTTAGCCTATTGAAAAAACCAACAATTTGTTAAACTAAATTCGCACTCGATAATGTAATAAATTCTTGCTTTTCCGATCATGCTGAACAAAGGAGTGAGGACTACAATATCTTATATACTACATAAAAAATCCAAATACATAATTCATCATCACCATATTTGCACATTTCGGCTGGGGCGTCGAGGCCCGTATTTCAATAAGACTATAAATACTTTAACCTACTTATTCGTACTGGCCTTTTAGGTTGATGTATTTCGTCGCGCTTGCAAATAGATACTATTGATCAAATATCGAGACATGCCACACAATAAACATAGCTGCCGCCTAGATACACTACGTATTACTCAATTAATCGATATAGACAATTGTTACTTGTGTACGCCGGCACAAACAATATCTTGGTGCATGATACAATATTTTAGAAATTACGTGACAACAAGTTCTCTATAACAATACCAATCATTTTCATACAGTGATTTTGTTTTTGTTTTGAGGGGTATACCCTTCAAAACCGAATAAATACCGGTACATGAGATATTTCAGTTCTGTCTCTGGGATGGCAACGACATTATCAGGTATTGCAGATGTCCTTTGGCAGCAGTAACTACTGACTATGATGTGGGGCATCGGCTCGTATATCATCCCAGTATTGTATATGTCTATTGTGCCTCCACCAACTCCGTTGGCCGCTTACCGTGTAATGTCGAATTGTATGCCGTAAATATAGTTACCATGATCAGCCATCCAGGAGGCCCTCATCCATGCAAGACGCGCGGTCTCTACGCCGATGGCCATATCAGCCAGCATGAAGGCCACAGCCTGGTGCCGGGCGATGGGCACGCCGAACGTCTTGCGTTCTAGTGCGTACTTGGTCGCCTCGGTCAGGGCGCGCTGAGCCAGGCCTGTGGCTCCGGCGGCTACCTGCGTGTGCGTATGAAAAGTTAGTGATAGGAAGAAACAAAGAAAATGTGTTGCCGAGTAAGTTCCGTAATTTTCAAGATTAACATTATCATCATTATGCAGCTGAAAGACGACACTGCTGGACATAGGCCTCCCCCAAGTATTGATAAACGTTTTTTTTGCATACTTATCTACTATTTATTGATTCACGAGCTAAGCAACATTTTCGTCAGACTCAGGTTTTCATGCTGTAATTTAATTCTTTGGATTTAAATTGCAGCACGGTTAGGTTTGTGAAACGTGATATAATTCGGACACTAATCAAATGCGCATTTAATACAATGACAAACTTCATTACAGCCAAACAAAACAAACGAATAGGTGTATCATAATTACTGCAGCGACATGTCGCTGACATCTTGTAATTGGAGCACTTGTCCACAGTCTGTTGTTGGCCCAGTTAAGCACGATCGATTCCTTACTTCTAAGAAAATATCAATTTAAATGTCTATTGTGAAAGTAAAATAGGGTTGAAATAACGGCCTTTGAGAAATTGACATTTCTTTTAATTATAGTATAATACTACGTGGCCTAACATGTCTGCAATGGCCTTCTGAAGAAAGAGCCATTGCAGCCTTGAGTGCACCTGCCCCGAACTCCACACTGGCGACACAAATGCATAACTCAAAGTCGATATAACAGGAGTCAGGCATTCCCTGAGTCCTCTTATGTCGACTAAGAGTTTTTCCGTCAATCATCGTGTAGCTAAATAAATAAATAAGTTAAGTTACCGGTGGGCGAGTCTTGTCGAACGCTCCCATGGCGATCTTGAAGCCGGCTCCCTCTTCAATCAGAACATTCTCTTTGGGTATACGCACATCTTCAAATGTGATGCCACGAGTGTCCGAAGCACGCTGACCCATGTTTTGTTCCTAAATATGAAAAAACAAGCATGTACTCGTAATTACGCTCATTTTAAATAACTTTCATCTACATATTTTACAAGGATAGGTAGATCAAAATACTTGAAACTGGATCGTTTCGCAGTAAGCGGTGTTTAAATAGAACTAGTTAAAGCGGTGGTTTTAATACTCGTTTATTAACTTTTGAGGCTTTTAATTTCCTGAAATAGATAGAAATATGAACGCAGGAAATTAAACCCCATAAGCTATTTAACCCCATAAGCGATCAATCAAAGCGATATTAGTGCCAATCGGTTGCTAACAGGGTGCAATTGACTCTGTTTAAAATGGCAATGACCGATTGCACTGGTTGTAGCACATAATTGTGCTGTACCCAGTGCAATCGGTCGTTGGTATTTTCGTAGACATATTAACATAGAGATATTGAAGCTAGATGAACTTTCCATCTCTCATCTTTTTTTATCACATAAGGATTGTTTTCTAGTCTTAACAAAAATCAACAGTTATATCGATATCTCTGCGTATAGCACATTTTGGGCATTTTGACATTTTATACTTTTCTCACTCAGTTTTTGATTCTCTATCGATCTGTGTAATCCACGTAGCGAAATTCGCAAAAAATGTCGAATACAACCTAGTAATTTTCGTTACGTATACACAACTTATTTGAAAATTAGGGGCATATGGAACATATTGCTTCCTCCACAATAATTGGCAGGTTGTATAAACCAATTTTGGTTAAAGATCGTAATTTTACAAATTGACTTATACTTCTTCGTTCGAAAAATAATATTGCTCTTTACGTCCTTAAAAAAATTCAAATAAAAATATAGTTGTGCTATATGACCTACATTTTATTATAAAATAAGGAGACCTGAGAGATCTGCTTCCTCAGTTTTAAGCTTTATAAGCTTAAAACTGATGTAGCAGATTATAACAAAGATACCGGATTACACAGCATAAAAACTCAAAAAAATAAATTAGAAATGATGAAGAAAATGAAAAGTTAAATGATCTCATTACAAATTTAAGAACTTTTAGTAAGTAATGTTTTGTTTTTTTTTAATAGAAAAGTGAAATAAACTATTTTTATTTCTCATCATAATTTTAGTTTCTATTATCCTCCTTTTATTTATATTAAAAACTTAATTAGAAGATTAAATAAAGCCACTCTCATAGCAAACCAAGAGCTATTCAATTTAGATTTAAAAATCAATTTTAGTTTATTAGACAGAACAGATGAAGATGACGTTTTTTACACTAATATAAAAAACAGCATTCTAAAGGTCAGTAATAAAACAAAAACGAACAAATACAAAGAGAGTAAATTTTGTTACCAAACGAAGCAGTTAACAGTGTACACATCAGAACACAAAGCGGTAGACCGACTTGTTAAACGCAGTATTCATAGAGACTTAAGAAACCGTAACACACACACCTCATAAAGATTGCTTTAGAACAAAACACCTCACTAAAATCCGCCAAACAAGGAATATCAAGCAAAGGACGACCTACAATTGAGTGTTTAAAGGATTTTGCAGGTGTGAAACAGAATTACAGAGACTAAATATTGAACATTTGTACAGAGTTTTATAAGAATCACGAAACCGACTGTACAAACTAATGCAACTGTATATTCGTGTTCCGATAACGTTCCACCTTTGACAGGCTGGGAAGTTCATAAGGCACTGTGGAGCATGAAATATAGTAAGAGCCCAGGCGACGATGGCGTAACCACTGCAGCCTTAAAAATAAGAGTGCCTGTCCTTCTTCCACATGTTACAAATTTTTTCAACAGTATTTTAAACACCGGAGTTCTCCCGCGCACATTTTGCCATTCTTTGATTACTCTTCTCCGCAAAAGGGTGAAAAAACAGACAGATAATTAGCGTCCCATCAGTCCGGTTTCACACCTGTACAAAGCTTTCATTAAAGTAATCGAGAACAGAATAGCCGGAGCCCTCGACAAACAGCAGCCCCACGAATAGGCCGGATTTCGTCGCGGCCTTTCTCCGACATCCACTCCATCAACCAGGTTCTCGAGAAACATACAGAGTTCCAGCTCCCACTTTATATTGCATTTATAGATTACTCAAAAGGGTTTTGATGGCATTAGCCATACCTCAATTTTCAACGCCTTACAAAATCAAGAAACATCTTTTGATAGAAACAGCACCCCAGCTATTAAAATCAATTCTAAGACAGGACCGTCTTTCCAGTGCAATAAAGGAGTTAAACAAGGAAACCCGCTGTCTCCGAAATTATTTACGACCGTTCTGGAGGAAGTCTTCAGAAAGCTAGCAGCAAGCTGGGCAGAAAAGGGCAATATGGTTGGAAAAAAGAGATTATCAAATCTCCGTTTTGCGACGATATTGTCCTTTTTTCGTCTTCAGTCTCCGAGCTGGCTCAGATGCTAAAAGATCTCAGCACGGCAAGCCTAGAGGTCGGACTTCAAATTAATATGTCAAAGACCAAGTTGATGACGAATAGCGTGCATCGCAGGATCACCGTGGTGGGTGGGGAGGTTAAATATGTCGATGAGAGGTATCTCTATCTTGGTCAAATAGCCTCTTTCAGGCAAGACCAAACAAAGAAGTTGCAAGACGCACTGAAAATGCCTGGAAGAGCTGTTGGGCGACGAAATATCAAATGAAGGGCGATCTTCCACTATCACTTCAAGAGAAGACTCATCGACATGTGTATTCTTCCCATCCTCACGTATGGTTCTCAAACATGGTCTTTGATAATTCAGCAGGGGTCCACGCTCAAGGTTTGCCAGAGAGCTGTTCTGAACAGAGACATGTGGAAAGAGAGTAGGGACTAGGGAGATGTTTATCCAGCAGGATAACGCCAAAAAATAATAATATTCTAAATAATTATCGAAGAATAGAATGCCGACTCAATAAATAAAATATCAATTAGAAAAATAATTGTAAAAATATTGTCCTTTACCACGTTATACAACTATTCAAGTAATTTATACGCCCCTGTGTCTTAGCATCATTTATGTAAAGTTGGGCTTACGCCTCTGTGTACCTGCTCAGGGCGTATTTTTATGTGGTGTATAGGACATATATTAAAAATTTTTGGTCGTAAAGCACATGCTATCTCAGTCAATACAAAACCAGGCCCATTTTTGAAAAAACCTTCTTAAGCGCATCAAAAATCTAAGAACTTTGTCCTTTGGATAGTTTTATGTAGCTCTAAAAATGAGAGAGATATAACGAAAACAATTTTATTTTTTTTGGTGTTTTTGCTTCTCCTGAAAACCTGTGTTTTGTGCTATACGCCCTTTGAGCCCAGAGGTATCGATATATTTCTGTTACTGTTATGGTTTTCAAGCATATTGTATTCTGTCATTTTGCATTCTTCAATAAATTATTTTTTATTAACTTTTCAAAGTTTTTCTATGGATTGTCGGTAAGTCGTTTCAGTTGTTTACCTTATCCAGCAGTGGAAACAAAACAGGAATCCATGCAAAAACTTTAAAAATATTCTTTATATTTGACTTTCGAAGTGGCACTGAAATAAGAACGCAACAATTTTTTCTTAAAGCCATACAATTTAGTTCTTTTCTTGGAAATTATTGCGTCAAGCTGAGAAATATAAAATAAAATGTTGAGTTGTTACCTTGCGCCCAGGAGAGACTCCGGGCCAATCCCTCTCCACGATGAATCCGGTGAATGCCTTGCTAGCAGGGCACTTGGGGTCGGGATTGGTTCGTGCCAGTACGAAATACCTGAATTTGTAACGTGCCTAATGTTAATGGAAAATACAGAATAGTTTATTTTTTATGCTCCGAATCTGCATAACCTGACCTCGTAACGTTTCTCAATAAGGTCTTGACTCGATTGTCCCTGTGAGCTATTGATATTTACAAAGAGTTAGGCATACCAGTTGGCTACCCCTCCGTTGGTGATCCACATTTTCTGTCCATTGAGGATCCACTCATCTCCTTTCTTCTCGGCCCTGGTCTTGACCCCGGCAACATCGGATCCCGCGCCCGGTTCCGTCACACAATACGCCTGAATAATAAAACAAACCCTTTAGCTTACTATAAAGGTGCCTTTTAAGTATATGCTAATACAAGTTGTAGTAAGCACACCAGTTTTTAACTAGAATACTTATGTTTACGAGTATATACTCTTTCCTGAGAAAGATTTGTGCCCACAATGTACTTACAGCAACAATGGGCTCATCTACGAGCCTACCGAGATACTTCTTCTGCTGTTCCTTGTTGCCAGCGATAATGACGGGCATTTGCTGAAACACAAGTACAACGATATACCAAACAAATACTTATTCATTCCGTTCTTTATTAAAATTAATTTAAATAACTATCTACTCAAATGAGATGCCATAACGTATATTAATTAGAAAACTGAAAATAGTGGAAAATGTTACAATACAATGCTTGTGATTTTACACATAAAATAATAAAGGTAATAGGTACTATAAAAGTTGTATTATATGTTAGTATTTTTTAGTGGGATACTTGTTAGTTTGTCAGTAAAATAAAAATCACTATGCCAAAACGCTTAACTTTGAAAGGGTTGTGATCATATTTTTCTTTTTACTTGGTTCATGCACCATTTCTTGACATTTAATTTCTTTTTAAATCAATGATTAATACAAGCACTACCTTTCAAGTTTTCATGGAATAGGTCATTATTAATGCTTGTTACATGGTAGTGGGAAATGAAAGTAGAAATCACACGTGCATGCTGGAAATTGAAAGGTTACTAAAGCAAAAAAAAAAATCCAAGATGTTATTATGTGAGTCGTAATGCGATGTTATTGTGGTTGGGGCAGAAACTCATACATGCGTAGGCAAGCTAAGCATGGCACACGAGCCACTCACTCCGAGACCACTAGCTTCCATTGCAGTCATAATGCCAGTGCACCCGAACGCCAACTCTTCGGCAACCATACACCCGTCAAATACATCCATATCCATACCACCTGCAGGAAACAACACTCGATAAGCTTGATGGTTATTATGGAAACGAATGACAACGACACTGGACACTAAGATTTTCTTTTCAATATCTTTCTCTCTTAAAAAACCCTGGTGTTTATACAAACACAAAGCTCAAAAATACATACATAGATAGCGCATATGAGCCATAATTATGATTCCTTGAATAGCAAATTGCTGCAAAAATCAGTGATTTCTCCTGTACCGTGGGTGCATTTAGAAACACCAACCTCACAACACATTATGTAGGTAGTCTAATGGCCAATACCTATAGTTTTAATAAAAATTAAGACACTTTTATCATAACCAATCATGAAGCAAAGAACTTGTAGCTTTGCTTAGTATACCCTCCCAAATGGAAGTAGCTATCAAAGGTAAAATATGGTTACGAATCTATTTATAAATACCCAGTTTGGCAATAAATAATGTTATGATTCGATTTTGTTTATAGGAACCGAGCATAAATGAGCCTTTTGTCTCGCTTATTTTTGCCGACATCTACATTACTACCTAGTTAGGTACCTATCTAGGAGTGTCAAGTTACGCTCCTCCTATGCTCCCTCCCTACCCTCCTTTATTGTCACGTTGTGGCCTGAGAAGCACAGCTATTATATAATTATAAACGTCGACCTGATTGCATTCTGTGAAGCGTGACAACACTGGACAACACATAAACATTATACGTAGAGTCAGATGCAGTATTTAACTCTATAACTGAATACAGGTGATAATGGTGGAACAAGCGTGGTAGGCATATAAACATATTTTTGTAACATTGAAAAGCAATATAGTACCACATAATAACATAGGTACACCTATTACCTAGGTGTACCTATGTTATTATGTATTAACGGGCTGGTGTCCGCAACTCCACAAATAGGTATAGGTACACCTATTTTTTAACGTTTACAATAACGCACACAATTAAATTAATAAAATGAGATGAAGGTGAATGCCCATGTCCTGTGAATGTTTCAGAGTAGCGCATAAATTAGCAGCATTTATTTTGTCGCCTAAGTTTATTCAAGTGTGTGATTATGTGATTTTGTATTGTACGGTGAGAACTTTTAGTTGGGCTTTTGTTACTTGGACTAAGTTGTCACCTGGTTGACCTTGATACATTCATGTGCAAATTATATTTCTTTTGAATGCATAAAAGAGTAAGTTAGTTTTATAATAGTGTACTTATAAGGGGCTATCATCTTTGTGCGAATCTAAAGCTAGTTTTTAATTTTTGTTTCGGTTTGAGAATTGTTATTATTCGGACTCTTTTGAGAGAGTTTAGTTTAGCGATCTTGCTAGGCATGTTACAAATCAATTTATTTTTTAGTTTATCTTTATTGTTAGCATAATTAGCGAGTTCTCCGTCTTATTGTTAAAAGCAACGTTTAAAAATCAGTTCAGTAATTATTACGTATTTCGTTTTAGTTTTAAACTCTACCTACTTCCACTATGCCTATATTCTATTCCTAAAGCAAATACTTGAAATAGAAGTTGTTCATGATGTAAAAAAAATATTTAAAGTACTTAAACAAGTTAATTGTACCAGTAGGTAGTTAAAGATTTTTATTTCATAACCTATTTTAAAAGTAAATTGTAGAACATTTAGTGTGAAGGCACCTCAGGTGGACGTTATCATAGACGACTGAAATAGCAGGACTCACTCCTAAGGTGGTACCGCCAACTGCTGTGGTAATTCCTGTACATCCGAATGCCATCTCTTCAGCGGCGAGACACTCTTCGAACACTCCTAGATTTCCACCAACGCCCCCTGAAATGTCTCTAGAAGCTCAAACGTACTGTCCGTATTAATCACCCTGCCCCAAGTTGGAGTTAAAATCCCATGTGAAATTAAACTCTGCTTCGTGTTGGACCAAATTCTGGTGACTTTATAGTTATTTATGCAAATGTTGTATAAGGGGTATGAAAATACGAACGTGGGTTTATCACATGAGTGTTTTAATACCTAATTATGTACAGTTGCATACAAGTAACAAGCCTGCCGCGAGGTATGTCGATAAAAACTGTCCTATGTCCTTCCCCGATGCAATCTATGTCTCTGCCAAATTTTATCGAAATCCGTTCAGTGGTTTAAGCGTGAAAAGGTAACATACAGACAGACAGACAGGGTTACTTTCGAATTTATAATAATTTATAGCATGGGTGACTGGGTGTAGATAAATTATTTATCGAAACTTTATGCACTAATAATAATAACCTTAGCAAAGGCGGACTTAATGCCTTAGACATTTTTCACCAGTCTGTCTTACCATTATATGTGCATAAGCATAATAATATAATGTTCACACTACTGGGACATAGGCCTCCTCTCTTCGAGATGGAGTGGGCTGTAATCGACCACGCGGGCCTAGTTCGGGTACATAGACGTCACATGCCTTCAAACTTTTGGTTTTTGGACATGCCAGTTCTCCCACGATGTCTTTCTTCACCATTTTTTAGAGCAGTGGTGATGTAATTATTTACACAAAGCGTGTGTCTGTGTTTTGCGTCTGTCTGTGGTCGAACCCACGACCTACAACTCGTAAGTCGGGGTCGTAACCACTGGGCCACCAATGCTCTCTCTCATTGGGTGATCACTGCTCTACCATTACATGATTCGGACACTATAAAATAACACAATATTATTTCGTAAATTTTAATTGCAGTAGATTCTTTCTGTGATTAAATTCTTTTATGATTGAGTATTACTCACAATTTTGATCAACTGATTATGAAACAATTTTAATATACAATTTTAAAATACTAACAGACTTTTTTGTTCTACGTAATGGACGTACCTAAGCCATATCAGAGGCATTTCTTGTTACGAAGTCATCATTCACTTTTTTTATTATTAGGGCATTATTATGATATACTATACGATATTGTGAAACACGTAAACAGTACATCGCCTAGACCCCTTTATTTATAAACATTGTTTAAACCATACCTGCATTATTACAAAACAAGGTTTATCTTTGGACCAACGTTTAAACCATCGAGCCATTTTTCAATTTCGGACTATAATCCGACAAAGTTAGTTTTAAACACATAAACTGTGGGCCTAAAAAGGCCACTTTGTCAGAATCATAAAAGGAAAACATTATGAATCATAATATGGCGAAGACAGTCCGTGTTTTTCTTTTTACCGCTACACTACATAGGTATAATCAAAGAGATTGGGATTGGATTTGGATTGGAATGATTGGTATTTTAGTACAGACAATTTTTTTTTACCAGTTTTTGATTTGATAAAACCAGTTTTTGTTTGGAACCGTTTACCGATGTTTATAATTATGTTAGAAACGATATTGAAGTGATTGGTTTAAGCTTAGTTGTTTTATATCGCATTTTTTTGTGTATTGTTCAAACCTTTTTTTCTACTATCTTACGGATTACCACTTAAGTAGATACTTAAATAAAAGCGACTTAAATATAAATGATTGTTCCTTAACATGCAATATTTAAACCATTTTAGATGAATTTCCTGCATAGTAAAAAGTATTGTTAAAAATGCTTTTTAAAATCTATTTTTAATAAGTGAATGATCGTTAATGGTAGGCACATATTTCGTATTGTTATCTTACGCTAAACATTGTTTCTTACCCTAACATTTATAAGTTTTTTTTTTTTTTGTAAAATATGTCTTTCTCGGTAGGAAAAGTAAAAAGAAGAGCATTATAGGCAGTATATAGTAAGCGACGTTGATGGCACCTCAGGTAGAAGTTATTATTCATATTATTAATATTATAGCCGATTGAAATAACAGGACTCACTCCCAAGTTCGTGCCTCCGATTGCTGTGGTGATGCCTGTGCATCCGAAAGCCATCTCCTCGCCTATAATACATTCTTCCAGCACTCCGAGGGTTCCAAGGCCCCCTGAAATTACTCTAGCAGCTCAAACGGATTGTTCGTTGTTCATCGACGCTTATTAATAACATAAAAAAAAACTAACACTTGCTATCGCGCTAACCAAAACATTCTCAAAATTTTGTTTTAGAAAATAAATTTGATCCTTTCATAACCGGTGTATCCTCGGCTAGAAAGTACCTGAGCCTTAGCTTTTTTAATTAAGATTTTGTATGTTCAGGTTTTTATTCTTGTAGCGAATATGAAATGTGAATTTAGTTTAAGCTTGATTGTTATACTGTTTTTTTTCTCTTTCTTTTTTTAGTAGCTGTGTTGTGTTGTTCACACTCTTTCTTTCCAATCTGTTTTTAGAAGTGATGACTTGTAATTGGCTGTCAGTCTCACATGCTAGTTTTTATTCTGTTCGTTGTAGCTGTAAGTCATTCATAGTGAATAAATAAATGAATAAAATCACCATCAATTGGTAATCTGGACTAAGGAATATTCTATCTCTATTATATCAACAATTTTTAAGTGGGAATATTTAAAATCGAAATAAATTATTATAAAGGATGTTTATAAATACTAGCTATGAATAAGTTACTGAGTATATCAACTACAGGTAGCTTCGTAATCAGCGTTGCCAGACGTCCCGATTTAGGCGGGCCGTCCCAATTTTTCCAGCGCGGGACAGGCTCTGTCCAGCATTTCGGGGATAGAAATATAAATAATTTATTCGAAAGTGTATCTATTACTTATTTATCATCATTCTCCTGTCCTTATCCCAATTTATTTGGGGTCGGCGCAACATGTCATTTTTTTTCTTCCATACTTCTCTATTAGTCGTCATCTCGGTAATCACCCGCTTTCCCTTTTGTATTACTTATTTATATAATATTATATTCCTCTGAAGACTTTACTGCCTTAGTAAATCAGACAGTTATTGTTATTTGAATAGTATAGTAACATATTTTTATTAAAATACATTTTCTACGACTATCTGTCATAATTGTAAACTTAATTAGAAACTCAAATAAAATAATAAGTAAGTAGTAAAAATAACTAATCTACAATGCGACAGTCGAGAGAATGCAAATACAAACGAATACGTTTTTTGCGAATTTCATCTTAATTAGCTACCTACTAGAATTGTCGCAATAATAGGTGTAAGGAACGCATTCTCGCGACGACGACGGTCGGACAATTAATTACGTTTTTTTCTTTTGTCCCGCTTTCGACGAAAGAATCCCACTTTTTTACTCAAAGAGGTTCAAAATCCTACTTCGTCCGAAAAAAAATTCTGGCAACGTAGTTCGTAATCGACTAGAGCAAAACTCTTATCAATGAAATAATGATTGATATGATAGAATGTCTTCTTTCGAAAGTTTTGAAGTATGGCATGACAAAAATATTGCCCAAACCAAAAAACTTTCAATCGTAAAACTGAAATTATGAAGTTTAAGAGCAAAATCCACGTCCACATGCTATCACCGTTTAGAAATGATCCACACATTACAGTAACTGCTTGCTTACTCCGACATCCGTGATAGTCAACGCTGCCATTATCCCTGAACAACCGTACGCTAGCTCTTCACACACGAGACAGCCTTCTAAAACTCCTAAGCCTATGCCTCCTGCAAATTGTCGTCGACGATCAAATTAACACTCATAGAATTACTCTCTATCAAAAATACGTATAAAATTCGCAAGTTAGAAGCAGTTAATTTAATATTAAAACTGATATAGTTGGTAAAAGCCTTATTCCATGAAAACCGCAGCAGTCCAGGTGTAGCTGTAGGTAAAATTTGAGTGTCCATGCCAATGACTTACACCTATGCTGCTGGTGGAAATGGCGGCATTTATGCCAGCGCAACCGAACGCCATCTCGTGGGACATAAGACAAGTTTCTACAACTCCTAGCCCCATTCCTCCTGGAAGGTAGTTATCAATACAGTACACCGTTGATATGGCACAAGTAATACTTCGCTTTGTAGAATGCAGTCTCTGTCACGTGTCGATTTGCCATATTTACGCCCGGAGAATGTAGTATATAACTATTCGTTGGTTTTAATTGATGGAAGACCATTTAACATACTATTTAATAAAACGCTGTATACAGCGTGTTAACAAGAAGTTCGAACAGTGATCGAGTTACATATCGAGGATATTTTCTTTTTGCTGCGCGATCAAGCTCTTGAAGTAAAAGTCTCTCTCAGTAGAAATAAAAGTATTGTCGCTCAGTCGCTTGCATAATCTAGATATTCGTCTCGAACGGATATAGTAGCGAAAACATTACGCATCATAAAATAATAATTTTACTTTTTTATGTCTTCATCGCTATTATTTAAATTCCAATAAATTTAATCTTTAAATTAGGCCTTGCTCGTCTGGGTCTTCACTGGGTAACATTTTCCTGTTGCTACCTTGAATTGATTATTATGAGCTAATATTATATTCCTTAATGAAACTTCTATTGGAGATAAATTGGAGAGAATCCAATAAAATACAAAGTATTTTTCACAGATCAGTTTCTGAGCCATGCAAGCGAATTTCAAAATAGATGGAAGCTTGGCTTCCATGTAATACTTCTACTTTGAGCAAAACGACACGACGCACGACGGATTTATCTTCAATATTCTTTTCGTTGAGTGTGCCCATGTTACAAAAAAAGTTGGTCTAGCTAGATAGCGTCTCGATAGCTATAGAGAAAGAACATTCAAAACTATAAAACTAACGTAGATTTGAACTACGTGTAGTATATATAGTTATATGACGCTGTACGAGATCGCATGCCACTTTGGCTAAAAATAAAGGTATCCGAATAAATTCGGCTTATTTTATGCACAATTCCGCCAAAAATATAATTATTACCACTGGCAGAATTCGATTAACTTTGAGATTTTTTTTTCTCTCGGCATGAAGAGAAAATAGTAGTTCCTAGATATTTTACATCTTTTTAGTTGTTACGTACACGTCGCAACGGAAATTAGTATCGCATGGACGTAGCGTACATATAGGTAAAAGCTTGGCTACCGTAAATGATTTTCCTAACGAAGAAGATCGCGATATTTCATGCATTTTACATTGCTATTATTTAATGTTAGTATTCTTAAAGTCTATGTTGTTTTAGAAATCTGCACGTGGCTGTTTATTCCCGTGGTTGTTTTCTCGCATTACATATGGTTGAAGGTTTTGGTTTGAACCGTCGGCAGTGATCCTTGAATAAAGATTTCTAGAATCGTACTAGTTATCCCACTGAATTCCTGGACTGAACTGCATGTGGGCGTTACGTTTATTCCTTTACCTGCATACGTGAACGTATTTTATAAATGGCGCTTTTAAAGGGCCACTACAGAGTTGCCAGTTTTTACATTACTGCAATATTTCGACAAGCCTTAGGGCAAATTTCACCAGTGAAACTAAAGGCGATGAGCATATCTAAACCGCGTTTAAAAGTTGTCAGTGTCATCATTGTTGTGGAAATTGTGGAATATTGACATTGACAGATCTTGAAATCGGTTTAGTTATGATGATCGTGTTCTGTTTTATTGGATAAAATCGCCCTTATACTTCAATTCGGTTTCTAGCCACACTATGAGGTACTGCCGGTTGATTCTGTAAAAATATCACCGTGAAAACTTAGGTGAAGTGAGTTTATTTTCGCTAGGAATTGACACTATTGACAGCTCACTCCACGCTCGCTTCACCTAAGTTTTCACGGTGATATTTTTACAGAATAGCACCGCTGGATATCATTACCGCAGTGTTCAGGGATGTGTCCGTTCATTAGTCCGATCTCCCATGCCTTCTTTACGATGGGCCATGGGTACTCCCCGGTCTTGTCGTATTGTGCCGCTACTGGCACGATCTCCTCCCTGGTGAACTTGCGAGCCAAGTCTTGTAAGGCTTTTTGTTCCTCGCTAAGCTCTGGAAAGAAACAGAAAATATAAAGTAAATCGCCTCACGTAGTTAGTATGGACCTCAAAATAGTATAGTGATCGTCATTGTGTGTATAGCAATCGACTTTCTTAAAAAACTGGCCAAGTGCGAGTCGGACTCGCACACGAAGGGTTCCGTACCACAAGGCAAAAACGCAAAAAAAAAAAGACTTGTGTTTGTTGTATGGGAGGCCCCCCTTCAATATTTATTTTATTTTAATTTTATTATTTATTATTAAAGTTAAAATACAACTGAGTATTTTGTGAATATTTCAAGTGCCTACCTGTTGCCATTTATGATATCGACCAAAAAAGGGCAAAAAAATCGCGTTTGTTGTATGGGAGCCCCACTTATATATTTAATTTATTTTGTTTTTAGTATTTGTTGTTATAGCGGCAACAGAAATACATAATTTGTGAAAATTTCAAATGTCTAGCTATCGCGGTTCTTGAGATACAGCCTGGTGACAGACAGACAGACAGACGGACAGACGGACAGACGGCCAGACGGACAGACAGCGAAGTCTTAGTAATAGGGTTCCGTTTTTACCCTTTGGGTAGGGAACCCTAAAAATGACAGCAACGGTATAGCGTAAAATCTGAGTACCTAACTATTAAGTTGCGTAGAAGTATATATTCATGCTAGAGGTATCTCCTACTGCGGGTTCAGTTCAACAAAATTCATTGCGTAAAGGTACTGACACACATGCTCTTTACTAGCATGCTCAAACCAATCGGAGCACGCGAAAATCAAACTCACGTGAGTTTCGCGTGCTCCGATTGGTTTGAGCATGCTAGTAATGAGCATGTATGTCAGTACCTTTATTTAAGTTGTTGAGCAGACAAATTTTTCGTACATATTTATTTATTTATAGGAGAACCAACAGATATAACAAAAGCATAACAACAGTAAATAAGACATAAAGCCAATTACAGGTTCTCACGGGTAAAAACAGAAAATGTAGTAGAAATCTTAGGATCACTAACAAGCACTATAAAAAGGAATACCATTAAAAGGTATATAAGCACTATGCACTTTTAAAAAAGTCAGCGTTCAGCCGAGTGCGTGCAGAATAGGTTTTGATGGTAAATGGGTCAAATGAGAACTTTTTGCAAAGAATATTAAAGTCTTTACTCGCTCGCAACATGTATGAGTTTTGCCTGTAGTTAGAAGAGGAAAAAGGAATTGAAATCGGCGGATTAAACCTAACTGATCTCTGGGGTACATTGAAACGCAGTCTATGCAGGAGATCAGGACAGTCAATTTCGTTAGATACAATTTTTAAAAGAGAAGTGCAATCTGCTAGTCGACGACGATTTATAAGTGGCTGCAGGTGAAATTTCTTGCAAAGATTTATGTAATCATCAGAATGGTTATGAAGCAAAGGATTAGAAATATACTGTGTTACGCAATTAGGGTGCTGGTAATCAAAACATGACGAGCAATTACATACTAAACTGCCAAATGCTATGTGTTATATTACACTACGGTATAAATAATAATTATTGCCAAATGTCATCTTTATAATGATCAGCCTATAATGTTCCCACTGCTGGTACTCAGGACGCCCCTCTTCCTGAGGTGAGCCATAATTTAGCACGCGGGCCCAGTGCGGGTTGGTGTCACATGTCTGCGAATTTTTAGTTCTAGGACATGCCAGTTTTCGGCAACGGTTTTCAGATTTCCTCACGATGTTTTCCTTTACCGTTTTGAGAGCAGTGCTGATGAAATTATTTACACGAAAGCGCCTGACTGGATTCGAGACCACGACCTACATCTTGTAAGTCGGAGCAGTTACCAATAGCTCACCACTGCTCAATGCAATATCTTTGATTGAATTTTAATACAAAAATATATGGTGCACTAAGGGGCTTTTATAAAAGACGGTTAAAGAACGTATGTACTATGCACTGCCACCCTTTACTGTCATCATGTTTGTATTATTAGCATTGAAGGCAGAATGAGGACCATGGACTTAATCCCCTATTAGGTCCACGGTACCAATACTGCCTTCAATGCTACATCGAGCCTAGTGCCATCAAAGGGGCTCAAATACATAGACACCTGAGCTGCTACTGAGAAATTCTATGGAAATAACCGATTACACGAAGATGGAAGAAATGACTGGCACTCGCAAATGCTGGCTTGCTTGTAAGTTGCAGCCACCCACGCTCAAGAAAACTAAAGCAAGAAGCATTCGTAATTGAAATTATGAAAACGGCCGGAGGGGTAAGAAAACAGAAAAAATATTGAATTCTACGAACTGGCTTGAAAACAATGCTATTTTTATTATAAATTTTTCTCGATGCCGGAAAACAATGATAAAAATAAGGAATGAAAATGAAAGATTTTATAAACGGAAACGACTGTGCAATGTTAGAAATAGGAATTTAATTGAAAAACTGACTTCGCAGTTCCTGTTGATCTAGTTTCCTAGAGCAAAGAAAGCTTTTATAAACGGGAACGACCGTGTAATGTTAGAAATAGGAATTTAATTGAAAAACTGACCCCGCAGTTCCTGTTGATCTAGTTTCCTAGAGCAAAGAGGAAAAACATCTGTCTTACTACAAATCAATAAACAGTATCGAGGACTCTGTTAGTACTTTTGTGGTAACATTTTAGAGTTTATTTCATTTAAGAGTATATATAATATACAGGGTTATTGGTAAAACATTAACAACCTCTTATGGGACCAAACCTGAATTCGCGAAAAAAAAATCTGCTGTTCCCTACATTTTGACGGGTTATACGAACATAAATGTAGGGAACAGCTGATTTTTTTTTCGCGATTTCAGGTTTTGTCCCATAGTAAAAGTTGTTCATAATGATGAGTACAATAACCTCTAAGGAGGTTGTTAATGATTTACCAATGACCCTGTAGAGTACTTAATTAATTTGCTTGTTTGGCGCCGACTCAAAATTATTGTTTAAGAACTTAGTTATTAAGGTTAAATAAAAAAGGTTTATTATTTTTTGCTTTTAGTTTTTCCGGCGTTTTAATTTTTTTTGTTAAAAAGTTTTTATTTTATAATATTTTGTGGCTATAATTTACCGATTTTTTTTTCCAAATTTTTATGAGTTTAACTTCGGGGTATACCTTTTCTAATAAAAAAAGAATTATCAAAATCGGACTACCCTGTAAAAAGTCATACATAAAAAAATATACAGGGTGTCCCAGAAATCGACGTCAAGCCGGAATCGGGTGATAGGACAAATCATAATAGTTAAGTACCAGAAAAATACAAAAAAAAATCTTAGACGTGTATTTTTTAAATTACAGTAATTTCTTTTTTTTTTTTTTTTTTTTGCGAAAAATGTACAACCCTGTGATGGTTTTTTTAGCTCCTATAGCTACAAATCTTTAGTTTTTTCCCGATTTTTTTTTGTGTAATCTTGAGTAGTGCTTGTGTAACCTGTTGTTTTAAATTCTTAGCTAACTGCTCCAACTTGGAAGAAAATGTCACATTTATCCGAACCAAGAATGAAAAATTAATACTTCGCCCAACTTTAACTGACCGTATTGAAAAAAAAAATGTACTACGCCAGTTTGGCAAGTAACCTTAAAAGTTGACGCATTTAATAAGGTTTCTAAAATGGTATAGCACTTGTACATTTCTTAGATTACAGGAAAAAAAAATTCTTCAAGAATCCCAGTTTTGAAAAAAATATTTTTATCTACTAAAAAAACCAGCCAAGTGCGTGTCGGGCCACGCACAGTGTAGGGTTCCGTAGTAGCCCGTTATCACAACGTAGTACGAATCTGTTGTTCTTTATTCTAAATAAAAAAATGTTTTTCAATTCAAGTCTTTACCCGTTATAAACAAGCAACTACTTCATCTTAATCACTTTAAAGGATTTTGTAAAAGGATTTTGTATCTGGTACAAAATTATCCAACACCCAAGTTCAACGACTATTACTGCTAAACTAATAAAGTTATCTTAACCGCTACAGTTTTCCTTTAGGCGATTATCACACTGCCACGCACCACGCTGCATGTTGCGTGACTGCGTGTTTTAACGTTACTTGTAAGTATCTCCGTTTGTATAGAAAACACGCACAGTCCAACACACTGAAAACGCAACCACGCGCGTTCATGCGGATCACGCGCATACACGCGGAGAAACATGCACCCCCGCGCGTAGGTGCGGGGCGAGACGCAAGGTATGGCACACCGAATCCCGCAGTGCCGCGCGTGATTTTGAATGGGCGTGACGTGTGTGACAGAGAACGGCGAATAAATGAGAGCCGCCGTGCGTGAATCTACAAAACGCACCTACGCGCGTGAGTGCGCAAAATCCCGCACGATGATGCAGATCTGCACTCCCGCAGGAACGCGCGTAGGTGCGTCGACACGCAATATGCAGCATGATGCGGGGCAGTGTGAAAACCGCCTTAAAGTTCATGAAATGCACTATCATCGTGAATTTTTCCAGATTTTTCAAGCCAGCAGTTTAGGTTTTAGAGGGGGGGGGGGACGCCCTACTGGAACAAATATTTTCACTTTAATGTTTAATATTTCGTAAATGGAGCATTAAATCGAAAAATAATGTTAGCAACCTTCAAGCCGTTTTAGAAGACCTATTCAACGATACCCCACACGATGGGGTAGACAACGAAAAAAATATTCATCACCACTTCACTTATAGGGGAGCTACCCTAAAAAAAAATATTTTCCAAAATTTTATTTTACCACTTTGTCGGCGTGATTGATATACATATTGGTACCAAATTTCAGCTTTCTAGTGCTAACGGTCACAGAGATTAAGCGAGGACGGACAGACAGACATGGCGAAACTATAACGGCCTTATTATAAAACAAGGTTTATCTTTAGACCCAGGTTTAAACCATCGAGCCATTTTTAAATTTTGAACTTTATTCTGACAACTGTAAAGTTCTTAATGCAAAATTGACAACTTAGACTCGGGTTTAACGTCAGTTTTTGTAATAAGAACTTTAGCTTCGTCGGATTATAGTTCGAAATTTAAAAATAGCTGGATGGTTTAAACCTTGGTCTAAAGATAAATCTTGTTTTGTAATAAGGCCGTAAGGGTTCCTAGTTGACTACGGAACCCTAAAAATAATTTTAGTGTAACCAAAGCTTGCCTTGAGCGTAACTAAGATTCTAGTTTTAGCGAGAGGAAGAATCATTCCATGAAGTGTGAGTGAGACAGATAGTGACGGTTTCGATTCAGATTCTAATGGGTAAGTGAGACAGATAGTGACGCTAATGTGTCAAATACCAAGAAAGTCATTTTATGAAGTGCGAGCGAGACAGATAGTGACGCCACTTTTTGAGTGGCGTGTTCAGTTTTTGAGTGTTGGCACACGCAATGTAGAGAAAGAAAGAAAGAAAAATTGTTTATTCTGCACAAACAAAACGCACTTATTACTCGTACAAATAAAAATAAAAAACAGAATACACACATACAACGTAGTTCAAAAGCCTCGTACTCAAACTAAAATGATGTCAATTTTGTCTATTGCTTGATGTCAGGAAGACAACACATCCGTTAGATTTTTTAAATAAACAAAAAAAATATAATTTCAAAAAGTATGACTCGAAAGCTTCACTATCTGTCTCACTCACACTTCATGGAATGATTCTTCCTCTCGCTAAAACTAGAATCTTAGTTACGCTCAAGGCAAGCTTTGGTTACACAAGCTTCACTATCTGTCTCACTCACACTTCATGGAATGATTCTTCCTCTCGCTAAAACTAGAATCTTAGTTACGCTAAAGGCAAGCTTTGGTTACACTAAAATCATTTTTAGTAGACAAAGATTTTTATCGAATCTGGTATTCTTGAAGAATTTTTTTTTCCTGTAATCTAAGAAATAATGTAGCAAGTGCTATACCATTTTAGAATCCTTATTAAATGCATCAACTTTTAAGGTTACTTGCCAAACTGGCGTAGTACATTTTTTTTCAGTACAGTCAGTTAAAGTTGGGCGAAGTATTAATTTTTCATTCTTGGTTCGAATAAATGTGACATTTTTTTCTAAGTTGGAGTAGTTAGCTAAGAATTTAAAACAATAGGTTACACAAGCACTACTCAAGATTACACAAAAAAAAAAAAATCGGAAAAAACTAAAGATTTGTAGCTATAGGAGCTAAAAAACCATCACAGCGTGTACATTTTTCGCAAAAAAAAAAAAAAAAAGATTTTACTGTAATTTAAAAAATACATGACTAAGATTTTTTTTTATATTTTTCTGGTAACTATTATGATTTGTCCTATCACCCGATTCCGGCTTGACGTCGATTTCTGGGACACCCTGTATATACACTGTATGTACACCCTGTAGAAAATACACAGGGTGAATTTTCCAAGTGGGCGTGGATGGCCAAATCCGAAACTATGGGAAATAGCGAAAAGTACTCAAAGGAGTCGCGGGCTCGATTTTGATGAAAACTAAAACTGCATGATTGGATTTTTGAAAAATCAATATTTCTAGCCAGGAATCGAAACTGTTGATTTTGTAAAAAAAACACACTGTATTATTACACCATTCGATAGTGTCGCTGATAAGGATCGAATTCTGGGAAGTAATGACGTACGGGAAACTAATGAAAAGAGCTCATTTTTAGCAAAATATTTTTTTTATTTTTCTTATGTTACCTATTAAACCTTAACTGATTAATTGTTCAAAATGATGACCATTGTTTTCAACACATAGCTGAATTTGACGTATCAAGGCTTGCACTGCGTTCAAAATTTAAATTTAGAACATACTTAATGTAAGTTGTGAAGGTAGTGCGCTGCGGATGTATTGAGCATCATTTCGAACAAGGTACATGTAATGTCGGTATGAATACTTTAAAATAAGAAGCAGTTTATTAAAATCCAACATTTTCCATAAGTTTGCCGTATGTCATTTCTTCCCAGAATTTGATCCTTATTAGGGACACTATCGAGTGGTGTATTAATACTGTCTTTTTTTTAATCAATAAACGGGTTCGATTCCTGGCTAGAAATATTGATTTTTCAAAAATCCAATGATGCAGTTTTAGTTTTCATCAAAATCGGGCCCGCGACTCCTTTGAGTACTTTTCGCTATTCCTCTTTCAGATTTGGCCATCCACGCCCAGTTGAAAAATTCACCCTGCATACGCGTCGACTTGAGAACCTCCTCCAATTTTTGTCGGTTAAAAAACACGTACCAAGAACTAAATCGTCTGCGAAATCTTTCACATTTTAAACTAAAAAGCTGGAAATAAATAAAAAAAGTAATAAAACCGCAGTCGGGTGCTTTTTGTTAATTACTTTTTTATTATTGTTTTATTACTCGGCTCCTTGAGTCGAAGCGTGATGTTAAATAGCCCATAACCTTCCTCGTGAATTGGGCTATCAAACGCAAAGATTTTTTTTTAATCCGGCTGGTTGCTGCAGTGATTCAGCGCGTTTAAACAAACAACCTTCAGCTTTATTATATAAGTATATTTTTCAAAAAGTTGATTGTGGGAAAACAGCAAAAATATTGTTTTCTTTCCTGCAGCCATTTTGAATTCTACTACAGATTTCTAAACGGACAGATCTACCGACCAATTGATCGCTTCTGCGTCTAGGAATCAATGTAATAAAATAATCATACATACTTCACCTATCTCAGAAATGCAATTAGGGGTAGAGGCAGCCGATGTCCAGCTATCGATAGCCTGCGCTCTGCAATCGGCAATTCCATTAAACTAAGCCATTATTTATTTTACTAAAACACTTAGCATAAGTAACCTGCCTCTATTGTTCGTACTATATTGTCAACTAGCTGACACGGCGAACTGCGTACCATCCCGCCAGCCATTCTACCCCGCTTTTTAAATCTCAGATATCTTCTAAGATATTCATTTTAATGATAAGCTGTAAAGGGCTATTTTGATTTCCATGAAATGCACAACGTATTTAATGTATTTAATTGGATAAGGAATACTCGTAATACTGTATTGTTTAAAATGGCTTGGTACATAATCCATATTTTTTTATGTAATACGTAAAAATAAAAATGGTTACTGTGGGTTATCCTTAGGAGATAAGCATATACCATCGCGGACTTTTTTATTGATATTTTTAAGATGTACAATTCCATAGTACATAATTTGATCATCTCGTAAGGTTTAGCCAGCGTTTGCAATGTAAGCGCACAAAAATGTGTTTGTTACGACATCACGTTACAAATCTTTGAATTTCTCGGCTTTTCTCTATTATAATATGCATGTATTATACATATGAATGGAACCTTGAATCACTCTATCTATTGCTGAAAACTGCATTCAAATTCGGTGCGTAGTTTAAAAGATCTAAGTTAACAGGGAGCGGGAGCGACTTTGTTTTATACTATGTAAAGAAGGTGGTCAATGAAATTCAATAAGGAAAGAATACGAGTGTGCGAGGATCCATAATGGGAATCCTTGCCTTGCACACTCGTATTAATCGTTATTAGTATTTTTCGTTTAACTTACACATAAGTAGCTGGTGGCGTTCGAATATCATTCATCGTTTGTTTATAATTAAGTGCTGCCGGTCGATTCTGTAAAAATCTCACCGTGAAAACTTAGGTGAAGTGAGTTTGTTATTGCTAGGAATTGACACTATTGACAGCTCACTCCACGCTCACTTCACCTAAGTCTTCATGGTGAGATTTTACAGAATAGCACCGCAGTTGTCAAGAATTGGTTAGAAAATGATCCAGGATGGGTGCTGGACTTTGCATGCAAACGTAAAAGCACCTAACACACTATCAGTCGTGGCGTTATTACCTCTGCATTTATACCTACCTACTTTGAAATTCCCTTCATTCATAAGCATGAATAATTCAATACCTACCATCATCAGATATTTAGGATAGGTGTATTTTTCGAAATATCGGATAATTATTTATCGGTAACAATTTATGATAGAGAAATAAGCCGCTTGGGTTCAAGTGTGCCACCAAATCCGGATACTACCCCGACAATATAAATGATAATAACGTGGTTTGTGTCAAATGACAAAAAAAGTTTTGTTATTTAAATAGATACTACGCTGACGTTAACATCAATTGTGAAAGATTAACATTACAAACCTGAGAATTAACATGACTTTATTTGAAATATGTGTACTTATACCACACATAATATCAATCGGGGCTTCTGAATAACTTAACCAACAGGGAATTAGTTTTTAAATCACAAAAAAGGTGCATTAGGTTAATGTTCAGACTCCTCAGTTTAGATTCTTGTAAGCCATTTCCTTGCTAATATATTTATAAGTTGGCTGTATTTGTTAAGACCAATCTAGACCTGTTTAACAGAATATCTTTTTATCACAAACGAACTTGTGCGTAAAAAGGTCCCATACAGCATTGATGCGAAAAAGTGTTTTTTGTATGGCACCAATCATATTCAACCACATAACTAGTTCAATTAAAGAATTAAACATACAAAAAAATTCATTAAATCATTACTGTTGAATAAAGCATATTACAGCATTTCGGAACTTTTGACAGACAAAATGTAATGACTGTTTCTGACCTAAGTTGGTACTCACTGACCTGGGGGCTTACTCTCCAAACTAATTTTAATTCCAATGAAATGCCAATATGATTCCAATGTTAATTTTACAGTCACGTGATGCGGTACTCTTGAAAACAATATTGTCACCATTGAAATGAAATTGACATTGCTCCGCCATTATTTTGTTACACGTGAAGTTAGCTATGTTACGGGCTGCAATAGTGTGGTTCAACTCATTACGAAAAACCGGTAATAGGGCTTTAAAATGCTTTATTGTTTAAATAACAAGGCTATTAAATAAATATGATATAAATAGTTCTTTAATTGATTATTTATAAAGTATTAAATTCATTTGGGCATAAGAAAATGAATAAAATCATAAAATTAACCATGACTTTGGCTTTATGGGGTATGAGCGTTGCCTACACTACTTACTAAAAGAAGAAGAAGTTAATTCGAACCGCAAGTTTGTTTGTTTATGACAATATTCTTCGCGTTTGGTTATTTTTAACCCCCGACGCAAAAACGACGGGGTGTTATAAGTTTGACGTGTCTGTGTGTGTGTGTGTGTGTGTGTGTGTGTGTGTGTCTGTCTGTGGCATCGTAGCTCCCGAACGGATGAACCGATTTTGATTTTGTTTTTTTTGTTTGAAAGGTGAATTAGTCGGGAGTGTTCTTAGCTATGTTTGATGAAAATCGGTCTAAGATGGCCGCCGCCACAAAATGGCGGACTACATATTTTTTCACAACTCCCTTAATATGGGTATCAAATGAAAGGGCTTGAATAGTAGAATACTATACACTATGATAAATTTCAAATCCAAGATGGCCGCCACCACAAAATGGCGATTTACATTTTTTTTTCACAACTCCCTCAATATGGGTATCAAATGAAAGGGCTTGACTAGTAGAATACTATACGCTATTACAAATTTCAAATCCAAGATGGCCGCCACCACAAAATGGCGAATTATTTTTTTTCTACACAACTCCTTCAATATAGGTATCAAATGCAAGGGCTTGACAAGTAGAATAATGTATACTATATGAAAGGGAATGAGGAATATTAACTAACGAAATGAAAACTAAAAACTTGAAAATATTTTTTTCTGATTAATGCTCTAGAATGATGAGGAAAGTGGAGTGATGACTCGTACCTACGATCACTAAGTTTGACTATTTTTATTACGAATGGAATTATCCTACTTAAAAAGCGTAGGTATTTCTACATCAGATAGTGTCGCAGTCCCATTTAAAAAAAAAACATAAACATAAACTAGATCTGAAATACCTAAGATATCTAATAGCTATGAAATACTTGTACGAAAGTTGAATAACTAAAAGAAGAACTAGAAAAAGGATATAATAAAGCAAAAAAATCTGTTTAGCCTTAAAAATTATTCTTTATCTACATATCTTACCTACATTAATAAATTATTTTTTGACGGATAAAATATCTGATTAAACACCAAATTACCTGAATCTTAAAACGCAAGAAAAGAAATGAAATACAAAAATTAGGGAGTCCCTACAAAAAGCATGAAATAAAAAATTAAATTTAAAATTTAAAAAACCCCCGACACAAAAAAATACCTAATAAAATTAAATGTAAGTAATTGGAAAAGGATCAAATAATTTAAAAACCCCCAACTTAAAGAATCTAGGTAACGAGACTAAAACAGATAAATTCATATGGTAGTCGGGGGACCGTTCTGTGGAACACCTTCTATTCTAAGAGGTCCCCCGACTGTCATATGAATTTATCTGTTTTAGTCTCGTTACCTAGATTCTTTAAGTTGGGGGTTTTTAAATTATTTGATCCTTTTCCAATTACTTACATTTAATTTTATTAGGTATTTTTTTGTGTCGGGGGTTTTTTAAATTTTAATTAGTAAGAAATAATTACTGTCCGCTAAGTTACTTAACTAATTAGTATTACAGTTTTATACAAATGGTACCAAGTAAATAGATATACAACTTCTCTATAGAGTAAGTAAATAATGTTTTTGTGACGAACGCCGACCGTGTTTATGTGAATAGTGAACATGACTGAGTTATATACCAGTGAAGTGATAAATAAGTTAGAATATGTAAAAGTGATAGTTAGAATAGGATAGTTAAGACCAAAAAGTACCTAGCGTGGGCGTCGATATGTGCTACTACTGTTTTACTGAGTAAGATTTTGATTTTCTAATTAAATTTTCTGTGTCTGTGTCTGGTCTGTGTGGTGCCGGACTTAAAGAATACCACCACCCCTTACTTCCCGTGGGTGTCGTAAAAGGCGACTAAGGATCGTACCGGAGAATGGGCAGCAGCATTCTCTATGTATTCCACCATCATACCATACTGCGATCACCAACCCGCCTGCCAAGCGTGGCGATTATGGCAAACCCTCCCAAAATTGGGGGAGGCCTATGTCCAGCAGTGGACGTCTATCGGCTGAAACGACGAACGACGAATTAAATTTTAAGTGTTTGTATTGTTCTAATTAGCTTTCTAACTGCTTTTTATTAATAGTTTTCTTAGTAGAATCAGATATAGAATTTTTGATCATTTTAATTCACGAAGAAAAATGATAGAATAATTACGTAACTTGAAAACGAGGTTTTTTGTTTATAGGAATATTTGCGAGATTTTAGTGTCAAATGAGAGGATTATGTTTAAAACTAATATACTACTTTGAATTATGTAAATCGGTCTACGGGTTTTACAGATAGAAAGAATTTTGTATAATGAAAACATGCCGAAGACCGATTTTATTAAGATAATGTTCTAAAAAGTTTTTATTGTATAGGAGATAGGATAAAAATGTTGTTATGTAATACGAAAGAGGAGTCAAATCCTTGCTCACTCCGTAATTTGCTTTAAATTCGTATTCATTCATAGAAAACGCTTTGTCCGTATAACGCATCATCCGACGCTCATCTCGTCTTTGTTTCAGTTGTTTTTATGGGAATTACGTAAAACACTATATACTACTGCTTATCATGCCATATTATAATCCTATAACCCACGAAAAACCACTTAAAACGCAAAACAATTTCTAAAAAGTTACACTTTTGTTATTGGAAAAATCACTAACAACAAACTATCCCAACGCAATATTGACGCAATACACAGCTGTCAAAATACTCTCAAGAGTACCGATTACCCCACGCCAAGCCCGTTCCCAATTCCACTTAGTTCCCCAAAATGGACACCCAATCTAAAAATCAATTGGCGCTAGCATCGAACTCAAGAGTACGAAACGTCACAATTCCAATGTCGATCTATCGGAATTAAACTCGAGAGTAAGCACCCTGGTATGTTATTAAGCTCTAGACGCTCTAGTCCATTTTAACATTGCACATTGACCTTTTTTACATTTTGACATTTTTTATATTACTTTTTCTCTCTTTATTTATGTGTACTCGGATATCTATGATGTTTACACATTATTTGAATATTGACGTAGTAACCTTGTTTTATATTTTTTTCTTTTGAGACTTATTTTTTATTATTGAAAATATCAATTAATAATATATGCGTTTGATTAATGTAATTATGTTATCAATTTAAGTATCAATGACATCTATTATCAATTTATTAATATCATCATATTCGTACGCCTTCTGGTATAACAGCGCGCTTGTAATTTTTTTTTTTTTTATAACAACTTTTTATTGTACCTTTGTTAACAAATGATTAAATACTTTATGACTTTATGAATAGACATATTTAGGTAGACTTCCTAAGCGCTCTTAGTATTGGTTTCCTCTAATAGGAAACGTCTTGAAAATGCCAACAGGCTTTTGCCCCACTTTGCATGGGCCGTATTTCCTGGTTGTTGACAGGTAACAAAATGAAAATTCTTACCAAAGCACATTCCAGTCGTTGGCAGGGGTTTGGCAGCTGCGACCGACGCTGTAGTCGACAGCTTTCTGTAGATCGAGATCGGCCTGGACGCCCGCATCACCTGAAAATTTATTGAATGGTTTTGAACAAGACGTCTTTAAGCGGTGCTGAGGCACGGCATTAGTTTAGTAGGCACTAACAGGCAAATTCATAAAAATACCGACCTAAGATTTTTTGGATTGAGTTAGTTCATGTTTTGTTTTCTTTGTACTGCACTTAGTCTTATCAAGATTGTTTTCCAGATCTTGAGTGTTCTCTGATAACATTAAGCGTATAATAATTGAGATCTCTCTTTAAATGTTGATTTTACGCCGAGATTTTGATATATTTAGGATATATTTGGTATTTCGCAAAGCAGAATAGTAAATACTTTTTTTTGATTAACAGTCCATCAAATAGTATTAGCTTATAAAAGATGATACCTACCTAGTACCTACCTACCGTAAAAATTGTTAAATGTTTATCAGTGGGATTTACCCATTGACAAACATGAAACATTTTTTTTTTATTACGTGATTATTTTGGTTGGATAACATTATCTTTGTGCTTGGCCAGACTGGCAGCGCGGCGCGGCGATCTCAAACATGAATATTAAGACCTTCCTTTGAGTGTCCATTAGTGGACACGCGGGCGCGGCGAGCGGCGCGGGCTGTACGGCGCGGGGATTGCGCGGGCAACTCACGCCATAGCTCGTTCATAAAAGTGGCCGCAGTGGGTGAGCGACGCGGGCGGAGGGGGTCCGCGCGGGTATCGTGGTTCTCAAGCTAGTTCGAGCTTTTTCTAGTAAAAATAAGTCTTCTTCATGCATATTATATTTTGACAAACACTGGACACGACAACATGCAAAACGCAGCCGCGCTCCACTGCGGCCAGGCAGCCTGCGCGCGTTCCCGCACCCGCGCCGCGCTCTTGTCTGACCAAACACTTTACCTGCTAAATGACTTTCAATAAACCTCGATTATTAGTAGGTACTGACTGAGTTTCTGGCACGGTCAGCGACAAATCGTTTGTTACACATCATCGTTATGGACAGTAAATGATTCAACATTAATTGTTGTTGATGTATTTGTTGTTATAGCGGCAACAGAAATACATAATATGCGAAAATTTCAACTGTCTAGCTATCGCGGTTCTTGAGATACAGCCTGGTGACGGACAGACGGACTGACAAACGGAAGGACAGACAGCGAAGTCTTAGTAATAGGGTCCCGTTTTAACCCTTTGGGTACGGAACCCTAAAAATTCTGCAGTGGACTGCAGTTGGCTGATGATGATGACTATGTTAAAAACGAAGTGTCAATCGACTTTTGTTGCAGAACGTACCTTAATTGGTTTTCGAATTTTATGAAGACAAACATGTCATTAACAATCTATCTAGTTTAAAAAAAATATGATTGACGTGTAAAAGTGTTTGTACAGACCTACTTACAAAAATAAAATCATTTATCATTATCATTTATCTTATTTTTTTAAATTGGTTAGAAAACTATTTTTGTCTTTTGCAGTAATATGAAGATAGACTTGAACATATTATTTGGACGAAGGAACTGGCATGACATCCGCCGTTATTTGGCAAAACAGATAGGTACCTACTAAAGTAACATCATTAGGTAAATATCAGGTAAACATAATTATAATTACGCAATGCTTTTGAACTGTCCAAGTGTGATATCAGTTTCATTAGGTATACGTTTCCTTTAAAACACACAGAGTTTAGTAAAAAAGCTGTCTTTAGATTTTGCCTAGATTTAGTATCTACCAAAATAAAATAGTATGAAATAACGCAAAATGTCGCTAACGCACGGGATTTTTCTTCTCTCGTCAGTTTTATTAAAAAAACGGTAAAACATTCTAAAAGAGGAAAAATCAAAAAGATCGAAACGATTCTCTGTAATTCCGACTTACTCATTTAAAATTGAATGAGATGTCAAGTAAGAGATAATTATGTTTTTACATGGCACAATTTCCACATTACCCATATCTCTAAGCTCAGAAACACTATCAAGAACCGTCTAACCTCAACTATTCTGAACTTCTGTCTGACCCTAGTGTTGCTAGTGCCTACTTCAGAAACGTATTGCAGTTTACTTAACAACAACCCGGCCTTGTCAGTGCAGAAATATTACAACTCGGTGATTTCCATGTCAAATATAATGACAAGGTAGTCAAACTCAAACCATTTATTTCAAATAAACCAATTGCAGGCACTTTTGAATTGTCAAGGGGTCGGTCATTCAGAAAGATGAAGCTAGATGCCCATTTTAAAGCGTAGTAGGTAGTAAAAATTCCTAAAGCTACATCACCAAATATCTATTTGCGTTGACTGAGAACCTCTTTTTTTTCGTCGGTTTAACAACTACTTCAGCAGTTTCACACCCCAACATGAAAGGTAGCTTTATGATCATGATTTGCCACCTCAGGTGATACATAATTAAAGATAAATGAGAAGTTATTCCACTAAACTAAAATAAGGACTATCTAGGTCCTGCAGAGGTACCCACTAGGATTGTACAATCATTTCCTTAGTAGTCCAAAGAGCTTTTAAATTATATGGTTTAAATTGCACTCATGTAGTTTGTAGTTATAAAAAATAAAGGGGTTCAGCACCTGAATGTACTTTGCCAGGGGATTCCAATTAAAACATTAAAATATCTAAGAAAATAAAAATAAAAATGACATTAAGAATAATAACAAAAAAAATCATTTATTTCAAACTATTTTTGCATGTCCATATGAGGTTAGTATTATGGAACTTAAAAACTATGTTAGTCAAACTAATTAAAATTCAACAATACCACTATCAAAATTTAAAAAAAATCATATATTATTATAATCTTTTTAAATATTCATACTTATATGCAGTTTGATAAATCTATCCCACACTGCTGACTCTGGACTTGCAGCGATCATCTTTAGGATTCCGTTGCCACTACCCCTAATTCGATGCATCAATGAGGCTCTTTTTGCGCATTATTGCATAAAAGTTTTCCACACCCGCGTCTGCAAACATCCCCGAGGCACTGCAGAATCGAGGAAGTCGCACAAGAACCCTAAAGCAAAAAGGCATTGTAGGCTCGCTGCGTGTAGTTGGTACACAGAGCGCTGGTATAGAAGCTTTGACAGTAGGCTCTGAACAAAGTTATCTTTACCTGTACTGTGCACCTTGCAAACCTATGCACCAACATGTTCGCGCGCCCCGACAATACCCTCCGCTCGCGCTCAATATCTCCGTCATCATTTTAGGTCTCACTTACAAAGTGCCCCAAATACTTAATCTGGGAGACACGGCTCAAAGATACTCCGTTTAAGTAGACAGGTGGTACATGCTCAGGTCCTTTGTTTTTACCTCTATTATCCACATACTCACTCTTTTGAGACATTAAGAATAATGCTAATATCTCCGAATTTTTTGTGTGTATTTTGTATAAGTAAATATTTTATAGTAATCATTGAAACCATGGCAGTTATGAGTGATGATCTAGCAATTAAGTATAATAAGTTTTGTGGGTTTTGAATTTTCTGGTAACTTCTGAGATAAATTGATGTAGGTACACATGGCGACACATCAAGCTTTACATTTCCAGTTTTAGCTGACCTCACATTGTATAGGTTTTTCGGACAGTAAAAAGTCACCTCATACTAGTTATGTGTAGCTTGATGATTAGTTACAGTGGATTATGATAGAATATGAAATGTCTTGGCCAAATGTATCAGGTGACAAGCGCATGAGCAGGTATAGATTCGCAATAATGGTTTATAGAAATAATATTAAAGCACAGCTTAAGCTAAACTTAGAAGGGCATTCGCAATTATTGCTTGTATTAAAAAGTTGCACAACATTGTTTAAGCATCATGTCTTGCTGTTTAGTTCGTTTGAACACAAAGAATGAAATGTTGCACATTAACTAAAATAAAGAATACAGTTTTTGATATGAATTAAACGACATCCCAATTTATGATATTGTTTTCTGTCTCAACAACGAACTAAGGTGAGTTTGTCACCTAGATTAATTCCCACTCAAAGACTTGATCAGGCTTTTGTAAATGGAGATTTTTATGTTTTCATTATGGCTTAATCATGTCTATGGATGCATGCAGCATGGCAGAAGTATCTCAATACTTGAGAAGCACTTAGGATACTTTAGGATACTTTCATTATGGAAAATTATAAACAGGGGGCCAATTGCTGTACCAAGCTGGCATTTATGTCTTTATCACTTGTTGAGAATTAATACAACAATACCAATTGAACTATTGCATGTCATATTGTTATAAGAAGCAGACGGTTTCATTCCTGATAATTCCCAAGATCTAATTATACTTCTGCATTATGTTACAGGTAGGCAAAAATCAATCTGTCATATTTATCAAGAATAAAGCATAATAAATTTTAACATTGTAAATTGGTTTATTTTTTAACTCCACATAAAATATCAAATTATGCAACAAGTCTTGTATGTCTTATTCTTATATATAAAAATCTCATGTCAGTGTTTGTTATCAAACTCCTCCAAAACGGCTTGACCGATTTTTATGAATTTTTTTGTGTATATTTAGTAGGTCTGAGAATAGGTTGTAGGCAATTTTTTATACCCCTAGGTGCTAAGGGTGTCCCTCTCTCTAATGGACAGCTCTATAATGGACAGATATAAGGGAATACTGTCATAGTCACCACATTTGGCAAACTCTTTGGATTTCATAGCAAGCTGCTGTTTAACAGTTAAAACTTATAATCTACCATAACTGTTATTAGAGCCAACTAAAAGATTACTTAATTTATCAGTAATATAACAATGTAGGTAGGTAAGTAAAAAATTTATTGGTTACCCAATATATTTTTTTAATATAATCCTTCGTATTTTGGATTGGTTTAATAGCAATAATAAATCATCTTTGTTTATCTATTGGTAATGCTAGTTACTATATTATCTTATCATGAAATAAATTTATCTTTGCTACATGGGGCAACAAGCAGCCAAAATATTCTGCCAGCTCATTGTGGAAATATTTGGGCACATTGCAAAGATTTAAATTGATTGGACATTGATTGATAAATATGTCTCCAGAAAACGCTCAGCATTGCATTAATTTTAAAGTTAAATAGATCAATATTAAAGTTTAATCCATCTAGAGGGTTTATGAAATCGTATTCCAGAGCTGGACACATACTTCGAAATTGACATTTAAAGTAGACCCAAACTAAAAATAAAACAGTTAGGTATTGTTAGACCTATTTTGCAAATGAATTTGGTTTTTTTTTTTGTAAAGGCAAGATGTGTTGATAGATTGGACGCAGTTTAGCAGAAAGGACTCAACAAAAAAAAATGACAAACATAAAAATGCGTTAGTCTGTGTAATACAACTTGACTTATGAAAATATTAGTATAATAGCCCATAGGTGACAATATTTCAAATAATTCCAGATACAACATCATTGCAGCAATGCACACCTAAACTTAAAGCCTCGATAACTCAAAAATAACTTTTTGTGGGTTGAGTCCTTTCTGCTAAACTACGTCCGATTGATAGTAATAATATTTGTCATTTGAGTTGTGATAGTCTGCTTTAGAGATGTCATAGTCTTACATTCATAATTATTTTTAAAGGAGGCTAATACATATTTAATTAAAGTACCGTTCTTGTCAAATAATACCGTACGCATTTAATTATGTGTCTATTACAAAGGTATGAATGCCAAAGACTTTCATTGAGAATATTATTAAGTAACTGTTCAATGAACTTTGGACTTTGGACTTCAAACTCTATCAGGGTCGTTGCGCAATTTTCCACTAAAGCGATTTAATAAAAACTTGTTAACTAATAGTTGCAATCATTCTTTTGCCTTAAATATTGTCCTGACGCACAAAAACACATAATATAATAATATTTAGGTCTAGGTTAGAAAAAGAAAGTTCACTTACTTGCGTAATTGGATTCATTTCAAGTTCGTTCCTATGATACTGATACTAAATTCCCTTCTTCAAAATTATTAGGTTGTTAGACTTTGATCTACGAAATTGAACTACGCCCTTGATATTTGTGAAACATGAAGACAAACAAACTCTTGCGCCGAATCGACGTAAATGACATTTATTTATAACATGGTCACAGATAACAAAATGTGTACTTATCTCGGTTTACCTACGTGCTTTGAACATAAGCCTTTTAGTCACTTTATGTTTCGTTTTTTAGTAATAAAGCCTAGGATTTTTTTTTTTTCTTAAATCTGTAATTACAGACGGGCTCATTTAGCAGGACTATGTTAAACAATATTTACTAAAGACCGATTTTTTAGTTGGTGACAGTCTCGTGGTCCTGGCGGGTGAAGGGGGACGCGTGTAAAATCAAATGGGGTGCACCCATAGAATTTGTATTTGACCCTTCACCTATTGATTAGAGGTCAGTGCCCTGGACGAAGCCGTCATCTACGCATTCTTGTAACTTGGCTTGACTTTTATTTTTGGAGTGAAAATGATGTTTTCGGGAGCGCGCAAAGTACCTACCTAACGCACGCAAAACATTGTGCATAGGGGGAATCATGGGAGTATTAATAAGTTAAGTTCTAACATTTAAAGATTGTTATTGTAAAAAAACATCCAAATAAGTTGGAATTTTCAGAAGTCAATTTTGAAGTCCAACCAGAAAGTTCCCTGGTATGACTGTACCAGGGAAAGAGAGAACTATTCTGTAGCGTATCCTTTTCATAAAAGGTGAGTAAATACATATATATTTTACTTGAAAAGTAGGACACTAGGAATATCTCCCGCTGTGCTTTTTCTACATAGTCGTTTTTCTCGATCCGACATTTCAGAGATAGTCTTTCTTAAACTTGTGTTTTCTCTAATTTTCTCTTTTTTTTATAAAGAACTTAGAAATTATTTTGGCTCTTAAATTATTGCCAAATATATGTAAAAATAGAATTATAAACATTAAAATAATGAAAAAACAGTAAATCTAAGGAGGATATCAAAATCATTATTTTAATATAACTACTCTGTCAAATATTCAACTTTTTTTGCACAGTCATTAAGTACTTCCAAGACGATTCCAACGACCCCTATCACAATGACTTAATCATGCGTAATTTAGGAGTTGTTATGGCCACCATCCGTCTCCATCATTAGGCCAGGGGGCCTAAAAAGGCCACTTTGGAGAATCATAAAAAGATAACATTATGAATCGTAATATCGTCGGTCTAGATGTGAGCCCTCGTAAGCATGAAATGTCAATTTTTCAGGAGAGACAAAAACTGTTTTGTTTATAATGTATAATTATAATAATTATATATAATTAATTATAAATTACAATTTATAATAATTATAAATATAATTTCATTTATTTCAGGTAGGTACCACATAACCCATATCAGAAAAGGTCTTTAAATTCAATTATTCAATATTAAATTCAAAAACACATATCACTAAATACAAACGAATAAATACAATATAAATACAACATCAACACACAAATTAGATAAATCAAATAATACAACAAAATAATAATACAAATAATCTTCTCAAATTCACTACAGTAGAGACTATGTACTGTAGTGAATTTGAGAGCGAGCGAGCACACGAGCGACACTATATGTAACTTGTCTGTCACAGCAGTTCCGCACTTATGGACAGTCCAACCATACATTGGCTATCGTACTCAGAACGGTATTGGAGCTGGCCCGCCTTCTGCGCACAAGTGAGGCGCAGCGCTTCCGCATGGTCGCATGAAAACAGTCCGTGTGCGCCCATGCGAACATATCTGAAGCGCTGCAGTAGCGAGGCAGACCCAAAAACGCTCTGAAAGCGTTGTTAAACTGGATGCGGAGGGTGCTATAGCTTTTCTGAGTGTAATTAGCCCACAGGCTGCAGGTGTACATAGACGTGCAGTATGCTCGGAAAAGAGTTATTTTTACGCCATCCGAACACCTATTAGCTCAACATATTAGCTATTTTAGATAAAGCCCTCCGCTCCCGTTCCAAATTAGCATGATCCCTGAGGTCAGCCGTGACTATATGTCCTAGGTATTTAAACTCTGTTTAAGGGTACACTATTCAGACAAATAGGTGGTACGTAGTCGGGGCATATAGCACCACCGGCCTCAAAGACCATGTACTGACTTTTCTTAATATTATAAAAGTCCATGTTTAACAGCGTAATCCTCAAATGTCGCTATCTACCTCCGTAGGCCACAAATCGACGCGCTCAGCAGAACCATGTCGTCTGCATAGCTTAAATTGTTGATACACACGTCATCAACATGACAGCCGACGTGCTGGCTGCTCAGCGCGACGATCAGCGCATCCATGTAAAGGTTGAATAATGAGGGTGAGGTCAGTCCGCCCTGCCTTACACCGCATTTTAATCGATATGGCTCCGACATTGCCCCCGACCACCTGACGCTGTTGACTTGGTGCGTATACCAATACTTGAAAATGGTAACGAGTTCTGGTGGTAGGTTGATACTCTCAAGTTTGTCCCACAAGACAATTAATACACGAGAATAATAATGTAATTTTTATTTTATTTGTATTATGACAATGTTATTGAAATATGGGGGTAAAAATAAAAAGTTTTTAAGTGATTTCAAAATTTTTATTCGTTATAATTTGATAAATAAACTTTTAAAACTGTTTATTTTCTCATAAAGAACAATTTATTGAAGTAAGTAGGTAATCAGTGAGCTACGACCATTAGTGGCGTATGGATCCTATAATGTTTAAACATATATCTTCATATTTCCTTGCAATGCAACTTCATCTGGTAGGTAACTGGTTGGTTAAAACCACTTGTTTCTTATTCACTGACTATACTCTTCCTTATAGTTTTTGACCCTCCGACTCACAGTAGGTAATTTCTCTAAAACAAAAAAGGAATATTGTAAGGCTACTAGCAAAATTATAAAATATTAAGTAGACACTTATTACTTTTTTAACACGTTGAGTGCGAAACGAGGCCTAAATCACCCCTCATGCAACTTCCTTGTGGTGCGGCAAGGAAAAACGTGAACATCTCTGTCGTGCGAAGAGCATAGCTTTGGTTTGGTCCAGTATAGAAAAGAGATAGATGTATATTTGAGACGCGCTAATGGTCCCGGACTCGGTGGTATACCTACCTTGGTACCGGATGTCTTAGGCCTCGTACCGCACTGAATTAATATAATTTTAATGCAGTGCGGAACGAGGCTAAAACGTCCCGTATCCCCCCGGACCTCGTACCGCACCCAACGCGAGCTTCTCGCGACTAGTGTTGTGCATCACGTCGATTGGAGAGCACGTCCTTCTACATCGCCGAACATGTCTAAACGATGTCGGAAGAAGTTAATTTAAAAAAATACAGAAACAGAACCAAAACAGGTAAGTTTTTAATTGATATTTTTGTAGGTAGTGAAAAACTCCACAATATACATTATCATTGTTATTCTCATCTACGATCTAACCTAGTAACAATGCCAGTTTTATTACGTTATCTTTACATTTTTGTTATTTTTCAGCACCTGAAAGCAGCGCACGTCATTGCCTCGAAAAGGGTGAAAAAAGAAGAAGATGTGTTGGTTGTTACCAGAAACTACGCACATTTTTACCATCTCGTGAAGCTGACAAAAAATCCTAATAGTAGATTATGCACCGAGGGGCTAAAGTTGTGTCTTATGTCACGGGCGTCATATTGAATCTCGAGCGCAATGAAGGATTCGGGGGTTAACTCCCGAGCGCAGCGAGGGAGTTAAGAGTTTAACTCACGAGCGAAGCGAGGGAGTTAATACAAGAATCCTGAATACAGCGAGGGATTCAAGCTAGCCCAAGGCAAAGACACCTTTAGCCCAGAGGAGGATACTCTACTTTTTACACCCACTGTGAGAAAATAAAAGCCATAGTACGAAAATTCGCGCCTTAATTGCGTCTACCAATAAGTAGCCAAAACACGATCAATTCGATTTAAAAAAAAAGTCTCTTCTACGGTTTTGTCGTGTGTGTCTATTGATATCACTCTCATGGAAGTGGCGTTGTGTAAACTAAGCTTTATACTGGGCTGGTAGAATGGTTTTGGATGATTGGCTGTATGCATTTTGAATTTAGAACTTCATTGGAGACGCTTGTGAAAATAGAGTATTTTTGATAAAATGTGATAAATCGACTGTATAGATAGGTTTTATTATTTATTTATTTATTCACAAAATCCACAGCAATCTTAGCGTAGTTTACTTAGAATAAATTAACTAATGTTACAGCCAATTACTATTACGGTATTACGGCGCGGTACGGTATTTGTTATTATGAATGCCAGTTTTAATGTTATTCCATTCCTTTTAAAAAATGATTCGTAGTTATCTAATTATTCTTACAATATTATGTCTTCGAAAACATGGCAACGATATGAAGAAGCAGTCGGTATGATTTTGTAGGAAATCGAGAATATCATCCACGCGTAGTAAGGGTTTCGAGAATAGCTTTCCTCTTTCTGGCACCAAAGGGTGTTTGTTAGTACTATACTGCCAATTTAGCTGAGCATGTGAGATTCCAAATTCGAATCACATTATTGACCAGCGGGTCATAATGAAATCCAGTACAACATTATTGACCGGCTGTGCCCCCGGCCACTAATGACTCACTTTAGGTTAAGGTTGCTTGACATATAATTTGACATTTTCGAGCAGGTGGTGTGAAAAAGATTTTGACTCAGTGCTCTTAGTGCAAAAAATCTTATTGTCTACCCTGTTTCAATGAAAAACACTCATAAATAAGTACAAAATATATATTGCGATTTTTTATAAAAAAGTATATTGTTACTAATTTTTTTTATGTTAATTCAAGTTCTAATAAGTGTATTTTTATAGCCCGAGGCAGAATACATAGGATAGTTTCTTTTCTACTTCTGGTTTTCTTTTTTTCTATTCTGTGAACCGCTTTAAGACTTTCACACAAAAATAGATAAACGTCGTTACGTCGATATTATTTTTCCCTTCACTAATCTTAGCGAAAATTTGCCCTATTTCAGTGCGTTACGAGGTGTATAAGATCCCATATTTTGTTTTGCCAATAATTCCTAAACTAGCCATCAGATCCCGGGGCAACGGTAGATTAGGGTTCATCAATTCACTGTCTATATCGATAAGGACCAAATTTTTCATTTATCTTTGATTTCGCGCCAGAAAATGGATTTTAGTCCGTTAAAGGAGGTGGGGTCTAACAGACCGCGTGTCGCCCTAACGTCTGGTCACGGTGCGGGCCGATAACACCTCGTGCCGCAGGAACGGAAAGTTTGCAAAAATTGGTGCCGCAGCTAACGTGATAAACAAAATTATTTTGAAAATAGTTTAATAATAAATACCTATTTCTATAAAAATCTCACCGTGAAAACTTAGGTGAAGTGAGCGTGGAGTGAGCTGTCAATAGTGTCAATTCCTAGCAAAAACAAACTCACTTCACCTAAGTTTTCACGGTGAGATTTTCACAGAATCGACCGGCTGGTATCAAACGTGCATGCGACGGATCGCACCTTGCGTTTTAATACTAAATAGCCAAGTAACTGCGCCTAAATTGGAAGTAGCGCTCGTCGGCGGATAGCGCGGCACCGTGCGCTTCCCTCGCTCTTCTTGCGCGCGGTTTGTCACAGTTCTGGGCCTAAAAAGGTCACTTTAGAGAATCGTAAAAGGATAACATTGTGAATGATAATATGGGGAAGACAGTCCGTGTTTTTCTTTTTTTCGCTGCACTACGTAGTACAATCAAAGAGATTGGGATTGGATTTGGATTGGATTGCAATTGATATTTTAGCACAGACAAAAAAAAATTACTAAAAAATGCTTCACCAATAGGATTTGATACGATTAACTTAACAGTTAACTGTCCATTATGTTATCATTTTATGATTCTGCCAAAGTGGCCTTTTTAGGCCCCCTGACCTAACCTAACACAGTACCTAAATAATACGCAATAACTAAGCCAGTGCAGGCGTGTTCATTCACAATTTTATTGTTTGACATGAATAGATTTTAGACTACCTATCAAACATTAATTCGTTATTGTAAGCAGTATGGTACATTTCACAACATTTATCGACAGTTTACTATCTCGCGAGATAGATAAACTTACCGTGTTCACAATCAGACATATACTTTACTGCGTAGATAAAATTTAATGGCAGGAGGTGACTTGCACACTCAATAATGGGCCGCCGAAAAGCCAGCTCAAGGTTAATAAAAACTTTTTTGCAAAAAAAAAACACCGACTTCCAAAAAACACTATAAAGTGAAAAATAACTTTTATTTCGGAAGTCGGTGTCTATGGATTTTTATTTTAGTTTTTTGCCACCGACTTCCGAAATTAAAGTTATTTTTCACTTTATAGTGTTTTTTGGAAGTCGGTTGTTTTTTTTTTGCAAAAAAGTTTTTATTTTTCACTTTTTAGTGGGTCAGTTTGTAATTTACCTAAGTTACCTAAGTTACTTGCCGTTCCCAACACACACAACATTCAGAAGACAATATCTGAAAAAAATAGTAAATACGCAGAACTCAAAGATGAAGTAAGAAGAATATGGCGCCAACAAAAAGTTTATGTAGTCCCTATAGTACCTACTCTCCACAACAGGCGTCATTCCAAATTTAAGGCTATGGAGAAGGACTCCATAGCCTTAAATTACTAAACCTAAAAGAAACCCTTTATATCGGCTTAGGTTTAAGCAATCACCAGATATAAAGAAATATAACGCCCAAAAAATCGTAAGTACTTACCAGAATTTAATCCCCATTTTAATATTAAATTATCGCCAATAAACGTAAAGTCTGATATCCTAAAAAAGGCAAGTATCGTCAGGATAATCGCTGAGCTACCCAAAAAGGTCACGCATGCATCAAATATGTACTCGAATTTTATTTAAAAAATTCATCCAAATATGTTACACAATTTTATCCTAATATAGTAAATTAATATACAAAAATCATTGTTTACCCAAAAAATATAAATGAAGTTCTAAAGGTTCACCGATTCTACCGTAAAATGTTTACTAAAGGCTGAGCTTCTTAGAGCTTTCAACAAAATAACGGCCACAAAAATAAAATAAAAAAATAGTTTATAAACCACATGTTTTATTTCTACATACAAATAAACTTAAAACTTAATTAGGCAGTCCTTATTGTAATTTTAAAATTTTAATGAAGAGTGGATCTTCAAAAAACTTAATCTTAGTGATAAATGAGTCTTCAAACAACCAACATTAAAACAGTCATTTGTATAGTCATAATTATTTAAAATATTAATGAAGAATCAGTCTTCAAATAACATAACATCACACTCCTTTGTATGGTAACAATTGTTTTAAAATCTTAACGAATAAATCAGTCTTCATAAACATAAAATACAATTATTTTGTGTAGTTCTAATCATTTTAAAATCTGCCGCGAGACTCAACTAATTTGCCATCAATATAATATACTTGGTTAATTGCATACATTTTATGGCAAACGTAGTGATAGGGGAGAGGCGTACAAAATGACATAGGTGGGTAAAATGGCACACCTACTTTTCTCCGAAACCACAGACATACTCCTTGTCACAATGGCATGTAAAGGACCGCTTAGTAACAGGTCGCAACCTGTGGCGGCGCTAGTAGCGTCTGTTGGGCAGTGTGGTGCGGACGCGTATTTGTTTAATTTTTGCGGTCACTAGTTTTACTCCGATAGATTTTGTTTCTTGTAAAAGTAAGTATTTTTTTACGTTCATTTGTTTGTATTTAGTGTTAATATATTGAAATTTTACTAAATAACTTCGAGAATTATTTAAAATCTCAAAATTGTAGTTATATTTTTAGTTATTGCTTTCTAATGTTGGAAGTTATGAAGTGGACAAAATGGCATACACCTTGTTCGGATAAAATAGCATACTATGCCATTTGACCCACCTTTTTTCTTTTCCCAGATAATCGAACATCATGCCTCGCAGCTATTCTAGAAAAACAGATCGGCAGGGTTGGGATAAAACCTCAATGGAAAAGGTTTATTGAAGCTGTGAAGAATAATGAAATGGGCTGGCTATTAGCTTCTAAAGATACCTTCTTAGTATTTTTTTCCTTCTTTCTTTTTTTTCCTTCTTTCCTGATTTCTCTTTTTCTTTCTTTTTCCTTCTTTCCTGATTTTTCTTCCTTACAAGCTTACACTGAAGTCGGGGATGATGATGAAGATTGTCCTTGCATTTATTGCAATGACCTCTACTCCAGGTCAAAGCCAAAAGAGGTCTGGCAAAAGTGCTTCAGCTGTAAAAAATGGGCTCATGCATCATGTGCAGAGTGCATGTTCCAAAAAAGACAAAGCGTTTTACGTGTGAACTCTGCATGTAATCGACTGATTTTCCTTACGAATTTGGTATGCCATTTTGTCCACTCCACGTGTGTCATTTTACCCGCCTAGGGCGGACAAAACGGTTTTTGTTCAAGTTTTTAGAAATGTTTTGTAATTCTATTGTTTTTGTACTGAGTTGATTGATCTCTATAATTCTAACTAGGTAATGAACCAAAGAATATATAATTACTTAAAGTGTTCAATATTATTAATAAATAAAGATTTAATGACTGATTTTATAACTAGTATGTCATTTTGTACGCCCCTCCCCTATATATTTGGGTAGTAATGCCACAAAACTTTGGTTGTTAAAATTTGGTGTACGTGTGGCCTTTTTGGGTTATGAAAAGTTTTTGTAGTGCAGGCATGACTTAACTAGTCCGAAAGATTTTGGTAGGTACAGGTTTCATTTATTTGTACATACTTATTATATTTTTTTTGGATGAGGCTGTTTAGGGTAACGATTGGTTTTTTTGGTGGTCATTCAATTTCATCCCCTTTATATCACTCTACAAAAAGCTGCAAATTTTAAATAGGTACATATCGCATTGTCAGAAAGTTCATGCAAATAGATGAAAACGAAATAGGTCCTCATCACAACACATCTTTAGCATAACACACCACAAGCTGCATTTACTTGGCTTCGGTCCGTAAATGTTGCGAAAACCAGCCAAAGAGCTGAGAAGAGAAAACACATAACAATAATAATATCAATAATTTATCACGATTACAATTATTAAAATAGCAGGAAATGTCAGATAAAAGCATTACATTACATAGTTAGAATATAAGTCAAAGTAATATACATAAGTCCCATTATTATAACAAGCAAGCAATACTTCACAACCAGTTAGGTACACATAATTATGATTTTCGGTCATTATGAAATTCCTTAATAGAGTACCCGAGTAGAGTACCTACCTAATATGTCTTCGTAATCAGAAATAGAAATAACTTCTTTTTAAATTCATTGATATTGTCTGCTGATTTGCTATACTTTGGTATCTAGTTTATTATAAAGCTTTGGAGCCATTGCGAATATGCTTTTCCGAAATAGTGCAGTTTTGTTTGGTACCAAATGTAGCATATCGGTTCTGCGCAAGCTTCTTACTTGTGAAGATTTGATTGTCTTGTCATGATTTTCGATTGGCAAGATCGCGAGACTCGACTTAAGCAGAAAAACTTTACACCGATTATGACAATTTTGAATGAACGGGCGAGCGAAGCGAGCGCGAAAATCTCAGCACTCTGCCTCAGATAAGTTAGATTTTTTAAGTACTTATTAATCGAATTAAACAAAAAAGTTTTATGACTTAAGAGTCGCTAGGCTGCAAGAGTGAGCGAAGAGCAACATATTAGTCAAATTTTATCGATCGATTATGGTTCAATCCAACAGGGGCGCCAGCGCCGAGGCAAAAAAGTAAAGGAAATCGTGCCTTTGCACGCAGGCGTTGGATAGGGCGGGACGCCCGGTGCCATGACCCCGCTACGAGAAGTAATATTTCTATAATACAGGACTTTTATCTTAAATTTGTAACTGCAGAGGTGCTCATCCACCTCCGGTTCGCCGCGGCATACATCTGTTGCAAGAGATATTTAAAGCTAGCTGTTTTATCGTCAAGACCCCGGCTAGCCCCCCTTAGATTCGGGGCTGGGTCTACTGTCCAAACTACCTTACAAAGGCAGGCCAAAATTTAATCAACCGCATCTTTCTTTTTCACAACACAAAATATTATACGTTCTTACACGTTTCATATAAGACATTATAATATGTAGGTATACATGATATTGTTATCTGCACAATGGCTGCTGCGTGTTTTTTAAATAAGTCGCCTCCAAGTTAAACATCTGTCACCCAATCTTGCCAGTATATTAGGTATTGCGCACGGGGACGCTGGTACCAGCATCATGAGGTCCAATATAATTATATTAGTTTCTTTGTTTGCTATAGTGACGGCTAAAAAATCGCTTTTTATGCGAGACGGAACTATTTTTCCCACGAGGAAAACGATTGAAAATACTCGTGTGCCAACAACAGGCCGATCACAGGTTAGTGAAGTATTATCCAGATCGAATGTGGGAGAAGCCGCCGTTGAAAATTTTGTCGAGAGTCTGATAGCAAGCGAGAGATATTTGAAAATGATCGAAACTGTGGAACGCAAGCTGACCCATTTGGATATGACGTTCCATGAAAGAACAAACAGTATCCTTAAATATTTGTCTGAAATGCTCAGAATTATCAAGACATCGTCTTCTGAACTGTTGGAGAAAGCTTTAAAAAATGTTAAGGTAGATTTGGACAATATGAAGCAGTCTTTATCAGAACGAGTAGATGGACACACTAAATTGCGCGGTGAGTTTTATTTTCATTATTTTTATTTAAGTATCGAATCCGATACTTTTGTCGTGCCCATACGACATAGGTATCAGATATGCCTACCTACATAGTACGTAGGCAAGCAGTGAAAGATCAATTAAAAAACCCAACTACAGTTCGCGTCAAATAACTTTGCCGCTCTGAAGCCAGGTTTTTCGCTAGCTAACTACTGCGGACTGCCCAGTGATTTGTTGCCTACTTCAGAGCGGCAAAGTTATTTGACGCGAACTGTACGACAAAAACGCTAACAGAAAAACTGGAAAAGTTCGTGTCGGACCACACACAGTGAAGTGTTCCGTAGTTTGAATACTTTGAATCAATATTTAGGTTCGCATGCACATTACTGATTTTATTGACCGTTAAAATCAGTTTTAATTTTTTTTAAATGTATTTTGCGAAAAGCCGTGGAAGATTTATTTCTGCGGTTGTAACCGAAAATATCTCAAAAAGTATTGACTTAATATACTATCAAAGTTACACATATTGTAGCGAAAATAGATGGAAGGAAACACTTTTCGCTATTAAACAAGTACGTATGTATAATTTTCTTAAAAAAAATTCCGAACATGATTAACATATAAAAAAATAAAAAATTAACAAGAAAATGACAAAAAAAAACTTGGAACCTGTAACGATATTGTAAACAATACTTTATGATAGTGTACAAAGATTTAGACACGCGACGCAATTTTTACAAAAAAATCCGCTTGGAAGAAAAAAGGGTAACACGCCTGCCGTATTAGATGTAAAAATACAGTGGTTTTTTTCTTAAAAAAACGATTAGACTACAACAGACTAGGTAATAAAAGAATAGGGGAAAAAATAGTATCTGTTTAACACGGGCTCCTGTCCGTTGACGAATACGACCGGTGAATCTGGCTCAGCTCGGTTCTGCTCGTCAGCACGAACCGGCTGTTGCTCCGGGGAATTGCAGAATTACTTATTGGCAAGAGACTGGGTAGTAGTGGGAAAACCGAGTGTATCGGCTTGCAGAAAGTTCTGGTCTTAACCTGGGGTAAAATTTATCCATAAGAACCCGGGAAGCAAGCAGAATCTCATATACCCCAAAAAACAGCATAGAACAATTATTACGTAGGTACCAAAGAAGGACAAAAAAAACCTTAGTCTCCATTAGCAGTGGAGCCTCATTCAGTGAACCACATCTTGTAGCGAGGAACCTTTAGCAAAGAACGAAAGCGATTAAAAATATTGCCACATGAAAAGCAATAAATACCCCAGAAGGAACAAAAATAGTAAAATACGCACCTTGAATCCACGGAAAATTCAACAGAATTTAACTGTATTATAGAACAATAACAAATTAAACACGTACAATGCGATTCAAATAAGAATAGGAACGTCAATGACCTCTATCTGTCAAATGTTGATGGAAAAGTACGGTTTGCAAAGAAAACTTATTTAACTTTTTTTTTTGTTTAACCGAATCTTAGATAAATCAAAGTGATAAAAACATCAAAAAATGAGTCATAATTAGTTTTTTTTTAATTATGCTACTTTCTTTCTTATTTTCATTATTGACAACAATTCACCAGAAAGTAAAGAAGATGCCAGTCGCCATCTTGTCGTTGTTGGGTGTTACATGCTCTGTGGTTGTTGGTGTTCTTCTTCGTGAGACTGAGTGCTTGTGGAGTGTTACTGTTTCTTTCGTTAATTCTGTATGTTACGTGGTTGTTTCCTGTTAAATTTGTTATTGTTGTTATTTGTTGACGATGACCACTCAAACAGTGATGCAGACATGAGCGAAATTGAAAAAAAAAACGTTTTCGTAAATATTTAATGTTATTAAAAAAATATCTTGTTTTGCTCACCCTACCCAATTTGTTCGATTTGACAGCTATGACGTCACAACATGGCGCTAAGTCGATCCTATTCTTATTTGAAACGCATTGTAATAATATAACTTTTTAGATTTCGGCGTTCGTTTCCAAGAAAAAAATTCACAGATCTCGTGCCTTTCACGACCTTCTGGTACACTTAGATAGGGCAAACTATGCCAACAATCACAAATAAAACAAAAATTCATTCATATTTATTTGATATTTTTTTTTAAATGTAATCTAAAGCGTCTAGGTTTACAACTTAAATAAAAAATATTAAACATACTTACTAGTAGTACACGAAACTCACTGGTACGCCGCGTGCGCCGCGCGCCGCGAAAAATCCGCAGCGTTATGATAAAGCTTTCTCCAACTCCATTACAGATATTGAGGTTCCGTTTTTTGCAAACTGTAGCCCAACTCAATACCCCGAGGGTTTTTTTTTAATTTTTTTCGATATCGTCGATTCAAGTTGAGAAGTCGCAAAAAAAACACGTAATTTTTCGACATTTTTGCACTTTCTCGAAAAAGTTTTAGACGTTTTCAAACTTTTTTCACACCATCTTGTAGATCATCATCAAGACACGTCTTTTGATACCCCATTGACCTGCGTAGCCCCAAAATTGACGACGCCAGAGCGATGTCGCACTTTCGCTGAAAACGGCCCCCTACCAACGCGATCGAAAAAACATTTCCAATGTAATATCTGAACTCGTCAAGTCAAGTCAAGGTTTTTATCAAGTGAGCCATGATAGCATAAAAAAAAAACATCTGACGTATCAACGATTCATAATTTAAAAAATCAAATAATAGATAGACATTTTTGGTTTGATTAATACATGGCCTGTATTAAAAATGAGGTTGGATATCAACTCCAAGAAGGATTGATGACAAAAAACCGGCCAAGAGCGACTCGGACTCGTGCACCGAGGGTTCTGTACAAACATGTAGGTATATAAGTACCTAATAGTTCACCCATCACGACAATCGAGTCATAGTTATGGTATTTTTATTGCAAAATGAAATCCATAACATTACAATAATTATGGAAAGCTGGAGGAGCATAAGTTAAAGACAAAGGTATCTTTATCGTTTCAGTAATCCTTTACTTTATAATAACACATATCATTTATTTCATAATATAACTGAAATACCTACACTAGCCTTGCAGCAGCCTTGCAAGTCTGCTGATGAATGATGGCAAGTTTTTTTATCAAAGCTATTTATTTACAAAGTTTTTTAGTCACTATTTAGAAATCTGGTACAAAAATACTAATTAAGTATTAAATTTGAACCAGATCCGTAAATGGTGACTGAAAAAGGTATGAATAGTAGAACATTGAACATTGAAGTTCGAAAAAACGTTATCTACAGTCTTCGTGTAGTGCTATATAGTGTTTATCATGTGTTTATTAACGGAAAAATGTTTATGGATGAAAAATATGTGGAAATTCAATTTTGGGGATTCGTTCTAAAATCGATATTGAAGTTTCCCACAACAATCAGACGAGAAAATGAAATATACCTATTGAGGTTGCTGCCGTATGTTGATGTATTTATGCATTCTATTGCCACATTAATTGGAAATTGTGGTGACCTATATACAGTTATCACTCTGACATTAAACATTTCAAAATGCAAGCATTCACAATGGCGGTTTGTAGCGCCTGGGTTATTTAAATAATATCTTTTACATGATCCATCTGTCACGGCATCCTTAAGATTGCGACGTACATACGCGATATATCCCCAACCTGGATTTGCATTAGATATAGCTGGACCATCTACTCTGCACACCTCATTAAACCCATCAAGTTCAAAAGTGGCCTCTACGACACCCCCAGGTTTCAACAAACAATGCTGCATGGGAGGAATGAATAATAGGATCGATGTTGACATCTGAAAAATGTTTGCGCAATGATTGCAAGTTATGAAATATAATTTGAACTGCATTATCTTCAAGAGTTTGCAAAAATATAAAATATGGTACCAATTTGTTTCGCTCTAGTCTTTTCATTTCTATACTTACAGCACTCGATTCTAATATTTCAGAGGGAGGTTTAAATATACCTGAATTCACGACTAACAGCAGTCCAGACGATGACGTTGCTCTAGAACAAGCTACATACAACATCGATCTTTTTACATTTTTAGAAATATGAACCACAGCTTTTTCTAAGGTTGCACCTCGCGATTTGTGAATTGTTATACCTTCTGCTGGTACTATTGAAAACTGAGTACGCTGCACTACAAGATTTGAAGATTTCCACCTTTTTACAGAATAAGTGACAGCATTTAATGGCGTCCAATACGAATTGAGATATTGACGATGTTTCCGAGAAGTTACTTGACATTTAAGGTTTTCGGTATTTTTCCTTCATAATATGTGCTATAAAACATTGCTTCATGTCAAATTTCAAGATTCTAGGTCGACTGGAAGTACCCTTTAGGTTTTGATTCCCTTGCGAGTAGTTGCGAGTTTGCAAAATATGAAGCTTAAATTGCTGTTTCTTTTGATTGCGTTGACATAGAAGTTTGATTTTATTACAGCTTAAAGGTATTATAGACCTGAGTATTTGATAAGAATTTCAATTTAATATCTCTACGCGTTCATGAGGAAAGGGGTAGTAAGTTTAAAATATTAAAAATATTTTTATTATATGATGTGACTAAAAATTTACGATTTTCACAATTTTCCCTTATTATGTGCTATAAGACGTTGCTTCGTGACAAATTTCAAGATTCTGAGTTCACGGGAAGTACCCAGTAGGTTTGATTCCCTTGCGAGTGTCGAAAATTTGCGGAAATTTGCTGCATAAACGGCTGTATCTTTTGATTGCGTTGGCTTAGAAGTTTGATTATTGTACATTTCTAAGGGACAGTAGACCTGAGTATTTGATATAAATTCAAACTTGTTACCTCCACACGTTCCTGAGAAAAAGGGTCGTGACAGACAGACAGACGGACGGACGGACGGACAACAAAGTGATCCTTTAAGGGTTCCGTTTTTCCTTTCGAGGTACGGAACCCTAAAAAAAAATGCAGGATTTGTTAATGCTGCAATATACAGGGTTATTGGTAAAACATTAACAACCGCTTAAGAGGTCATTGTACTCATCATTATGAACAACTTTTACTATGAGACCAAACTGAAATCACGAAAAAAAAAATCAGCTGTTCCCTACATTTTGACGAGATATACGAACATAAATGTAGGGAACACCTGATTTTTTTTTCGCGATTTCAGGTGTGGTCCCATAGCTATAGTAAAAGTTCATAATGACGAGAACAATGTCTTCTTAAGAGGTTGTTAATGTTTTACCAATAACCCTGTATATGGCGAGTGTCACTAAACACATGACGTTAGTGAAAATTCAATATGGCGACTACTGGACGTCATATTGTGAAAATGGAAAAAATGAAAGTCAACAAACTATGTCACGTGGGGTACTTATCGTTGTTGAATAGGTATTTAATAAAAATCATTTTTAGTTTTTACCCGACTGCGCCAGAAGGAGGGTTATGTTTTTCAAGTGTATGTATGTATGTATAATTCTTTGGCACGCTCTGTAGCTTAAACGGCTTGATCGATTTCAACTTGAGATGTGCCGTTTGATTCGTCTTAATTGTGAGAGTGACACTGGGCATATCAAAATTGAAAAAAAAATAAAACGGCGATTTTTGGCGCCATATTGTCTTCAAAAAAATTTTTTTTTCAAAACTTGTCGAGTGGGGTATCAAATAAAGGGTTTTAAAAGGTGATTACAAAAATATATTCAACATAGATGGTTAAAAGCAATTCGAAGTGACAAATCGTAAAAAAACACCTAACAAGAACTAAATCGTCTGCGAAATCTTTCACATTTGTAAACTAAAGGAGCGAAACCAATAAAAGCAGATTTAAAAATAAATTAAAAATATGTTATTTAGAAATGTTATAAAGTGCTATACCTAAGTCTAAAGTATGAATTTGTAAGTGTGTCTAAAAGACTCGTCAGACCCTACAGTCAAACCATTACTACGGTTTTGTGGGGCTTAGTTTGTAACTTTTTTTTGCATGATGTGAACTTATAATAAATAAATAAATAATAAATAAAAAGCTGGAAATAAAAAAAGTTATTTAAAAAAATAAAAAAACCCGACTGCGGTAAAAAACTTAAGTTAAAAGAAACTGAAAAGCTAAAAACAAGCCCATTTTAAATTAAATAAAAGTTGGAAGCAGGCGGGACCCATACTATTTTTTTATTACTGCTTCCGAAAATTGTACATCACCTCACCTATCTTGACGATTTAGAATTTTATTTGACATTAGCATTATTATGGCATTTATTTTAATCTATTTGATATTTATTGCAAAAATAATGCATTATTTGTTAATGCTGCAATATACAGGGTTATTGGTAAAACATTAACAACCTCTTAAGAAGACATTGTTCTCGTCATTATGAACTTTTACTATAGCTATGGGACCACACCTGAAATCGCGAAAAAAAAATCAGGTGTTCCCTACATTTATGTTCGTACTCGTCAAAATGTAGGGAACACCTGATTTTTTTTTCGCGATTTCAGGTGTGGTCCCATAGCTATAGTAAAAGTTCATAAAGACGAGAACAATGTCTTCTTAAGAGGTTGTTAATGTTTTACCAATAACCCTGTATATTGCAGCATTAACAAATAATGCATTATTTTTGCAATAAATATCAAATAGATTAAAATAAATGCCATAATAATGCTAATGTCAAATAAAATTCTAAATCGTCAAGATAGGTGAGGTGATGTACAATTTTCGGAAGCAGTAATAAAAAAATAGTATGGGTCCCGCCTGCTTCCAACTTTTATTTAATTTAAAATGGGCTTGTTTTTAGCTTTTCAGTTTCTTTTAACTTAAGTTTTTTACCGCAGTCGGGTTTTTTTATTTTTTTAAATAACTTTTTTTATTTCCAGCTTTTTATTTATTATTTATTTATTTATTATAAGTTCACATCATGCAAAAAAAAGTTACAAACTAAGCCCCACAAAACCGTAGTAATGGTTTGACTGTAGGGTCTGACGAGTCTTTTAGACACACTTACAAATTCATACTTTAGACTTAGGTATAGCACTTTATAACATTTCTAAATAACATATTTTTAATTTATTTTTAAATCTGCTTTTATTGGTTTCGCTCCTTTAGTTTACAAATGTGAAAGATTTCGCAGACGATTTAGTTCTTGGTAGGTGTTTTTTTACGATTTGTCACTTCGAATTGCTTTTAACCATCTATGTTGAATATATTTTTGTAATCACCTTTTAAAACCCTTTATTTGATACCCCACTCGACAAGTTTTGAAAAAAAAATTTTTTTGAAGACAATATGGCGCCAAAAATCGCCGTTTTATTTTTTTTTTCAATTTTGATATGCCCAGTGTCACTCTCACAATTAAGACGAATCAAACGGCACATCTCAAGTTGAAATCGATCAAGCCGTTTAAGCTACAGAGCGTGCCAAAGAATTATACATACATACACTTGAAAAACATAACCCTCCTTCTGGCGCAGTCGGGTAAAAACTAAAAATGATTTTTATTAAATACCTATTCAACAACGATAAGTACCCCACGTGACATAGTTTGTTGACTTTCATTTTTTCCATTTTCACAATATGACGTCCAGTAGTCGCCATATTGAATTTTCACTAACGTCATGTGTTTAGTGACACTCGCCGGACTAAGGGGAATCGATTGACGTGTTAATCATAAAAGTCGGCCCAGGCGTTTGGTCTGTATAGTGCTTCAAAGGAACATACATACAAACATAGGCTGATAAACACATTACCACTACTTTGCGTCGCGCAGTCGGGTAAAAAGTGCGCTTGAGCAACGCACACATAGACACCGCTCACGGACACGGTCGTTATCTCGGACTGGTTAGGACTAGTGCGAGCGCGAGTGCCATCCGCTTGACACACGCGTCTGTGAAGTGCCAAAATGGAGCAACAAAAAAATGGCTTTCTAAGCTCGATTTATCTGGGGGCACGGTAGTGCCCCCGCCAAGTCGAGCAAAAAGCGGCACGGCCGTACCATCCTTTTCTCGAAGCAGTTCAGGCCATTTTCGACCCCTATAACTTCGTTGTGGATAAAACTAGAGACCTGAATTTTCAGTAATCAAGTAGGCATTGTATAAACACGGTATATTTCAAATTTCATTCAATTAGAACCAGTAGTTTAAGAATTATAACTAGTCAAAGTTTTTTAATTTTGTCTCTCACTCACTTACAAACTGACTGACCGATCATCAAAACTCTAAAGCACTTAGAAGCTTCAAATTTAGAATACAATTAGTGTTTAGTGTTTAAATCAAGAAAAACCAAAATATTTTGCAATTTCGTTCCACTTTTCTAGATACACCAACTGCATAAATAACTTTATATAAATATATAGTAAGTATTACAAAGTTACATTTGAAGTTAATGAATCAGTGTACCTGTTTATCATCACTGCATAGTATAAAACAAAGTCGCTTCCCGCTGTCTGTCTGCCCGCATGTATGCTTAGATCTTTAAAACTGCGCAACGGATTTAGATGCGATTTTATACGTTTAATACATGCATAATTTAGTAGAGAAACACTGATAATGTTAGAGGTTTCTAATGTAATGTCGTAAATAAATACATTTTTTGCGCTTATATTGCAAAAGCTAGCTGAATGAACCCTTCGAGATAGATCAAAATAATGTACTACAGTATTGTACACCTTAAAAAGGACTACAAAAAATTTCGCGATGGTATATATGTCTATCTCTTAGGGATAACCCACAATAACCATTTTCTATCCTTTACTTTTTACGAGAAATAATGGGTTATTTACGAAGCGATTTTAAGTAATACAGCATTAATCCTTATCCAATTAAGTACATAGCGCAATTAATGTAGACCCATAGCGGTTGCGCTGGTGAGTTTACTTAAGGCAACCACAGGATAGTCCGGTTAATTAGTCACGACCTCTCATCGTTTGGGGCGGGGTGTCCATCGAGCACAGCAAATCCCCTAAATATCTTGGTGTTACCCTGGACAGGTCTTTAACATTTAGCAAAAACTGCAAGAATATCAAGCAGAAGGTGCACACTCGCAACAGTCTTCTTCGTCGACTGGTCTCATCGAAATGGGGTGCTTCGCCTGACGTTATGCGGGCTAATAGACTGGCGCTATCTTTTTCTAAGGAAAACCTGTTCAGGTGGAGATTCATAGACGACTGCGCCTTGAAGTGTAAGGGTCTATAGCACTTTATGATTAGCAGCGATCGCACGCGTTTATCGCAGCTCTCTAGCGAGGAAAATAACAATTAACCATACTAATATTATAAATTCGAAAATAACTCTGTCTGTCTGTCTGTATGTTACCTTTTCACGCTTAAACCACTGAACGGATTTCGATAAAATTTGACAGAGAGATAGATTGCATCCCGGGAAAGGACTTGGGATAGTTTTTATCGACATACCTCACGGGCGAAGCCGCGGGCCGAAGCTAGTGTTTACCTACCTAGAAATAATTATGTTCAAAGGTAACTTGTAATATATGGTCAACGGATTACGTTAAAAAAAAAGTTAAAAAGGAACCGGAAAGGAAAAAGTAGGACTATCTACAAAAAAGTAATTTAAAAATAAAAAAAACCCGACTGCGAAACTGAAAAGCTACAAACAAGCCCATTTTAAATTAAATAAAAGTTGAAAGCAGGGCCCATTTGAATTTGAAAATATAATAAAAATGGTATGGCTCCCGCCTGCTTCCAACTTTTATTTAATTTAAAATGGGCTTGTTTGTAGCTTTTCAGTTTCGCAGTCGGGTTTTTTTATTTTTTAAGTTACTTTTTTATTTCCAGCTTTTTAGTTTACAAATGTGAAAGATTTCGCAAACGATTTAGTTCTTGCTACGTGCTTTTTACGATTTGTCACTTCGAATTACTTTTAACCATATAAGTTATATATATTTTTGTAATCACCTTTTAAAACCCTTTATTTTGATACCCAACTCGACAGGTTCCAAGAAAAAAATTTTTTTTTTTAAACATATTGCGCCAAAAATCGGATATTTTATTTTTTTTGCAATTTTGATATACCCAGTGTCACTCTCACAGTTACGACGAATCTAACGGCACCTCTCAAGCTGAAATCGATCAAGCCGTTTAGGCTACAGAGCGTGCCAAAGAAATATACATACATACATACATACATACATACATACATACATACACTCGAAAAACATAACCCTCCTTCTGACGCAGTCAGGTAAAAAACCCCCAACTTAAAGAATCTAGGTAACGAGACTAAACAGATAAATTCATTTGGAAGTCGGGGGACCGTTCTGTCAGTTCTGTGGAACACCTTCTATGTGCTTGTTCACGTAGGAACGCGCGGGCGCGGTGACGGGTGCACGCGCGGTGGATTTGGTTCGCCGCACCTGCGTTTTGTACGTGAACACTTGCATACTAGGCTGTGTGTTTGATATTTCGTGACCGCGCCCGCCACCGCGCCCGCGAGTCAACGTGTTTAAGCACTATGCTAAGAGGTCCCCCGACTGCCATATGAATTTATCTGTTTTAGTCTAAATATATTTTTGTAATCACCTTTTAAAACCCTTTATTTTGATACCCCACTCGATAGGTTTCGAGAAAAAAAATTTTTTTTTGAAGACATATTGCGCCAAAAATCGGCCATTTTTTTTTCAATTTTGATATACCCAGTGTCACTCTCACAATTAAGACGAATCTAACGACACCTCTCAAGCTTAAATCGATCAAGCCGTTTAGGCTACAGAGCGTGCCAAAGAAATATACATACATACATACATACACTCGAAAAACATAACCCTCCTTCTGACGCAGCCGGGTAAAAAGAAGTGAGATGCCATCAAAAACATAACTTGTAAAAAAAGCCAAGTCTCGCAACTCAGTTCTTCTACCATAAAAAGTTGTGAGATCCATGTAATACCAAGTCGGTTAATTTATTCTTTTATTTGATTAAATTAACCTCTTAAGTTATTACGTAATTAGCTAACCTAACGACATCTTGTAGTGACCATATCAATATTAAAAATCTTTTATGTTTTAAATAAGTAGATTGACTTGGCAATCGCACTGTGAGATACATTGTGTTTTCATGCGATGGACAAGTCAATCTATTTATTTAAAACACACAACTTTATAATGGTAGAAGAACTGAGTTGCGAGACTTGGCTTTTTACCCGACTGCGTCAGAAGGAGGGTTATGTTTTTCGAGTGTATGTATGTATGTATGTATATTTCTTTGGCACGCTCTGTAGCCTAAACGGCTTGATCGATTTCAGCTTGAAAGGTGCCGTTAGATTCCTCTTATTTGTGAGAGTGACACTGGGTATATCAAACTTGGAAAAAAAATTCAAATGGCCGATTTTTGGCGCAATATGTTAAAAAAAAAAAAAAATTCTCGTAACCTATCGAGTGGGGTATCAAAACAAAGGGTTTTAAAAATATATATAACTTATATGGTTAAAAGTAATTCGAAGTGACAAATCGTAAAAAACACGTAGCAAGAACTAAATCGTTTGCGAAATCTTTCACATTTGTAAACTAAAAAGCTGGAAATAAAAAAGTAATTTAAAAAATTAAAAAACCCGACTGCAAAACTGAAAAGCTACAAACAAGCCCATTTTAAATTAAATAAAAGTTGGAAGCAGGCGGGACCCATTTGAATTGAAAATATAATAAAAATGCCATACCATTTTTATTATATTTTATTAATTGAAAATAAAAAAATAAAAAACCCGACTGCAAAACTGAAAAGCTACAAACAAGCCCATTTTAAATTAAATAAAAGTTGGAAGCAGGCGGGACCCATTTGCATTGAAAATATAATAAAAATGGTATGGCATATTTATTATATTTTTTAAATTACTTTTTTATTTTATTTTACAAGTTATATTTTTGATGGCATATAATAGTTTCCTATTTTGAATCAGTATAATGAAGTAACTTTTTTGTAAAGTAGGTACCTAAATTCACGCCACCAACTATTACGTTAGTTGAAAACCGCCTGCCGCCGCTCCAAGATGGGGGATTATACATTTTTTTCAATTCCTTTAATATGGGTATCAAATGAAAGGGATTGAAGAGTAGAAAACGGCAAAGTTAGTAAATTTACACTAAATTCAATATGGCCGCCGCTCCAAGATGGCAGATTACATATTTTTTCTCATCCCCCTTAATATGGGTATCAAATGAAACGCCTTGAAGAGTAGAAAACTATAAAGTTGGTAAAATTACACTAAATTCAATATGGCCGCCGCGTCAAGATGGCGGATTACATTTTTTTTTCAATCCCCTTAAATGGGTATCAAATGAAAGGGCTTGAAGAGTAGAAAACTATAAATTTAGTAACATCACACTAAATTCAATATGACCGCCTCTCCAAGATGACGGATTTAAAAAAAGTTTTACAAAACAAGCTGACCACCGTTCATAGCACGTTCAGCCTTTTGGAACTCGACATCATATATGAGCTGATCAGGTACTTCACTGTTTTTTTCTTCTTCTTCAATCAATCAATAATCATAAATAAATAATTAAACAAATAAAAATAAATAAAAATAGTTAATCAAATAATAAACAAGGAAGTCCATTTTTTTTTAATCAATAAAATAATGTAAATAAATAAATAATAGTAAAAAAAAAATGTTAAGACTAAAAAAGCTTGAGGCACTGATGTACGGTATTCGTTATTATACAATGTGTTGATTTGCATCCTAGTCAAATTCAAGGACGTAATTATGCTAATGATTCTCGACCCAAATCAACAATAAAATGGGTAGGTATTTGTTTTATTTTTTTTTCTTATTTACGGAAATCCGTAAGTGTGAACCAGCCGTATTTAAACGCGGCCCGTCTGTTACTAGCCCTATAACCGCGCTTTCATTTACACACACATTAAAATGCGCATGAGAATCTATCATTGGATAAATTCGTAGGTAATCAATCCCATCCCCCAATCACGAGGCGGCAAAGCGGCTACTTAGTCTCCCGCGCACCCTAAGCCACGCCCCCGCGGCCCCGGAACTAACAGTGTAATTGAAATCGCCGCAGCGTTCGTGCGCTTTGCGAATTCCGCTTCTCGGTACATCGTTGAGACGTAGGTACAAAGTGTTCAATTCAAATGTCGTGCTGGTGGAGATGGTCAGGTGGGTATGCCATCAGTGGAGACAGCCTACGTGGAGTCATCCGGATGTTTCCCGATCGGGAACCCCCGACACAGAGCGTTATGCTGGCTGCTATGCACCACACCAGTGTTGCGCATACTGAAGCGTGAACTGCAACACCCGTTCCACTACCCCAAGGCACAAGACATTCACCCAGGTGATAATGCCGTGCGGATTACATTTTGTCGTTTTCGACACTTTAAAAACGAATGTGTTAGTGTTGTTAAGCTGAAGGAAAACCAGTACGTGGCAACTTTACCTCCGGTAACATAGGTAGGTAATTTATTTATTTGTACATTTTGTAAATACGTTGTTAGCTTAATCAATTTCATTAGTGTAAATAAGTTATTTCAAATTTTTAACTACCTACGCCAATAATACCTAAGAGTCGAAAGTATACCACGTACTTACACTTAACTAGAACGTCTTTCCATTTCCATCAAACGTAGAAAACATTTTTAGACTTAGTAAATCGGTACACCAACAAAGGTAGAATTATTGCCGGTCCTAAGCCCGTTAAGTAGGAAGGAAAGTTTCAAATCAACCAATTTAATCCACAAATAAAAACAAAATAACTACGAAAACTTTAGCTTGAAGGATATTATTAATCATCTGATAACAGGTCAGTGAACTTTTCTTTGGCGCACTAGTATTACTGTCATTAGTAAGATTTCCGTATTCCAATGATGCTCAAAAATGAGTTAATTATCAAGCGAAATTTATGACAATAATGTAGGTGATTTTCGAAATAAAATTAGGTAAAATTATTGCTACCGGTCATTGCACTGCGGCGCGAGACGGCCGGAGCTACCATTTCGGGGAATTACATGGCAGCTGTATGCATTGTCGCTGTGTGCATAGTCGGGTGATTCTGTTTTATTTGTATTGAATTAAGGGTTTAATTCTGAAATACTGTTAAATTTCTACAACAAAAAAAAAGCAGCGCTTACTAGTTATTGCCCCCTACCGTACTTCAAATGATTATTTATGTCTTTTATGACAACCTCCTGAAATTTGACGAGGATGCAAATCAACAGCATGTATACCTACCTACCGACACAATAACACAATAACAGTGCCTCAAGCTTTTAAAATTTATATACATATACATATAACGGAGAAGGTAATAGTGTGTCTCGTTATTATCAGCCATATTTGAACTATGTGTGGGCTACTGTGGGAAAGTGTTGGATAATGCACAATAGAAAAACGGTTTGCAGTTCAAATCAGATTATAATTTCACAAACAATTTAATCACACTAGCAAATTACACACTGTAGGTACACGACACAACCAGATACGGAACGCGGGACAGTTTCTGAGCACATGTTGTTCGTACGATGTTCAATGTCCAAGAGAGCTCCACATCGCTCTTGTCGCGCTATCTTCGAGCGTCGACCCTCCCACGAACTCAGGCTAGACTCTGTCAAGCGCCACCAAATGGCGCTGGCATTCCAAATAGTTGTTGTCGTCACACTGCTTCCGCCTCGTTGTCAAGTTAGCTCCCATACTAATTATGTCTCCGACACGGCCATCCTGCTTCCACACGTCCTCGTGTGTTAATCTGTCAACAAACATACCAGCAAAGTATCACATAGCTCGGTCACTCCTGACCAAATATGGTACAGGCAAAAAACACCATGAAAATTCGAACAAACTAAAAAAAAATTGCAGAGATCAGAGCATTACTCATTACTTGATTCTTAAATCTCAAGATCACAAACTAAATAATCAATTAAGCCAATAAAACATCCTTAGAGCATTACAAAACACAAAGCAGGAATCTTATTCGTGGCCTGTGGCTTTTCATCAAGCCCAACAAGTCTCACGTTTGTTTCTATGAATTCCTCTGAAGTCCGAGTCCCACGGACTCTATGGTCTCTACAAGACCCGACCTCCACCAGAGACACCCGCGCACCGCGTATCCACGAACTACTAAAAGCAGATACCGACTTCTAACGGACTACGGCTACGAAATGACTACTGGTACGGTCCCGACCAGCCGACCTAAGATTCACCACTAATCTATCACTCGACTTAATCTCTACTCTGTTTCATCAACAAGACTTTTACTTGGTTTTCCTCAAATTCGTTAGTAATACTCTGATTTTCTGGCATTTTTCGCAACCTCCCATATGAAGACTGATGAGATAATTAAAAGGGACTACTCGACTCTATAAAATCTGTTTTATTTTACGATCAATTTGCAATAAGCATTCAAATTAGAAACCAAAAATTAGGCTTATCAAGAATTTGAACTATCTAGTTTCGAGATTACCGAGACCAAGTACAACGTTTTCACACTACTTTAGTCAAAGAAAACAAAACCTCAGGTTTCCCATTCACGGTCGCACACATTTGTCACATACGCACTTCCCGCAGGAATGCCGAGTCGTCCTTGACCCTACGGTCTTGGCTTCAAGGCTAGACCCGACCATACTACCCAGAGCTATCTATCGCGTATACCACGTACCCACGATACTATGGTACGGTCTCCGACCCAATGAACCGAGAACCTGAGTATACAAACTAAAGAGATGCCGTGATGTCTACAATCTCAATTCGTACTTGGCCCTCGGGCATCTTCCGAACACGATCATAGAGCGTATTTGTAAGCACGCCCCTAAGACATCCCACTGACCAAAAACACATCAACCAGAGCCATGTACCATCGTTATCCACATTAAACAATAATCGTTTTCACTAAGAGCCTTAGACACCTGGAAACCCACACACGAGTAAACCACTCTAACGCCACGGCTCTACGGCCGACTAGCAATCGCATTGCTTTCACACATCCAGCGCATGGATCCGTATGCGTCACCCTGTGACTACACACAACTTTACTACGGCCGTTAGAGAACCCCCACTCGCGTGGCTCCCACTACTTAGGCTTGCTCATTGCTCATCACCACTGTAATCACCATCTACTTCGACTGGTACGTGACCTACTGGCATCATTCTTAACCTAACGTGAGAGAATTTAAAATTGCATTGTAAACTAGATTGGGCTATACCTAACAATGTAACCATTTTTGCTGTTGTTTACAAGGGAAGCACTCAGTACCAGAGTCAAAACAAAATGAAAACGACTCACCAGATTCAATGTCAAGACAATATAATATATTGTCTACCGAATCTGGTGAGTCGTTTTCATTTTGTTTTGACTCTGGTACTGAGTGCTTCCCTTGTAAACAACAGCAAAAATATTATCTGTAGCTGGCTTAATGGTACAGACATCCACTCGCAGTCACTGCCTCCTTGGCAGAAGTCGTGAAACTTCTTGCACGGAAAGCGCCGTCCTTGTTCAGCGATTATTCGTACAGGAGATCCAAAGAGTGCAGCGCTGTCCGACACTGCCATCTTGCTTGCACACGTCGTTGTGTGTTATCCTGTAACCACAAATAAAAAAACCAACAGCAGTGCATGTTCCACTCGGCCAATTCTGACCACATTGTTATCGAAACGCATTACTTAACAAAAATTTTGTAAAAACGATAGCAATCATCGACAGTAAAAGATTCCTCTAAGCCTTAGTAATAAAAGGGACAGGTCAAGAACTATATCAATTTAAATCACATACAACGCTCATGGCCCTGCTGCCGCAGCAGCTAGTGACACTCATGCCACCCATATCGTCATCACCTCAAGTGATACGACCAACACACTTCACTTAACATAGAGTCCACGACTCCCAGGTCATTACAAAACCAACACAACAATAGTCTCCATTGAGACCCTGGTCCCCGCAGCACCACTGCCCATCGCTCCCTGAACAACTCACAAGTGAGTTGCAGTTACGACTACAGACAAGTGCGTACAGTGCGACCTAGGCATGGTATGTGCTCTAACTACTCGGTGAAGGAAATTCCTCACCGTCTCCTACGTTTAACTCTTTAGGAACACTACTTAGAGGCATCTGTCGTATGCGATCATGAGCATACTAGTAAGTCCGGTTAGAATTTAAAGCTTAACCTGTGGAGAGGTGGTCCCCAATCCAAAACATCAACTAACTTAAGTGGACCTCTGAACTTCCGATCTAACTTAGTCTTATAATCTGATTTCATTCTTCGTTTTCTAATAACACAAAACAGCCTACCTAAAATTTTGTTAAAGCTGCCTTTCATTTCGTAAATGTCGGGTAGAAATGTAATAAAATCTCAAGTTGTTGCTCGCTAATCGCAACGCTACATATGACTTGTTCTGTGCTGAATACACGCGTTTGACCAATACCAGTCAACGCAACAACATTATTAACTCGTTTGTCACTTAATTTGGCTACACAACTCGCTTTTACTCACGAGCATTCAGCACTAGAATCATAAACAAAACAATACAGCTCACCTTTATTTTCTAATGTGCCTGAGGGTAGTTGTACGACGCAACCATCCACTCGCCGCTGCTGCTTGCAGCACTCGCTCCACCTCCAGCATCTGCTTGGCTGCCACTGCTCATGCACCGGGCCGCGGCCCATGACATGTCGCGGCATGTCCTGAATTCCCTCACTTGCAGCACACGAAGGGCCTCACCGACGTCTGCAGGCTGCTTGGCTCGATTCTTCAAGTCACCCCACGTCACTGGTAGCTCCACACCACGTCCTTGGCTCCCTTTGTGCGCCTTAATGACGGTCACAACAAGTTGACCTCCTTACAGTGAATTTTCAGCAAAACACAAATCAGCTATCGTACTGTGTGCTGTTACGTTTGCACACGACGCGTCCTACCGTGTGTTCTTAATACGAAAACAGGATACGACGAACTCAAACGCGTTAGAGACACTTTTTTTTTTTTTTTTTGAACGTGTGGCGGTAGGGCGCAACTGGCGCGTCAATGTGCAAAGGTATTTCTGCATACAGCCTATGCCTAAAACAACATGTACTATGATCGCGCATCCGTATCTGGTGTGTCTGGGTCGAACTTGGTCAGATCCACACGATTATTTAATAAGCGTTCGCATGTTTGCACTTTGTTTATCAAATGTCAACGGTCACTTTAATTTTAAGCGTTCTTATTTTGCGCATGAACCAACACGAATCCGACTTCTGATAACGGAGAAGGTATAGTGTGTCTCGTTATTATCAGCCATATTTGAACTATGTGTGGGCTACTGTGGGTAAGTGTTGGATAATGCACAATAGAAAAACGGTTTGCAGTTCAAATCAGATTATAATTTCACAAACAATTTAATCACACTAGCAAATTACACACTGTAGGTACACGACGTTGCCGCGTTGTTATGGGGGACTTCAATGCCAAAGTGGGATTACAAGAACGCGGTGAATCGAAAGTCGGACCGTTCGGTTTGGGGCGCAGGAATCACAGGGTGCAAATGCTGGTCAACTTTTTGGAGTCGCAGGGGCTCTTCTTAATGAATTCGTTTTTCGAAAAGAAACCCCAAAGGAAGTGGACCTGGCAAAGCCCCGATAACGTGACAAGGAACGAGATAGAAAGCATATATTTAGAGATGTCTCCGTGATTAGTAGGTTTAATACCGGAAGCGATCACAGACTTGTCCGAGGCACTTTAAATATCAATTTCAGAGCTGAGAGACTCCGCATCATGGGGCCTACACTCCGACCTACGCAGCTCCAAGCCGCTCTAGGATCCGAAAAGTTCCAACTGGAACTTCAAAATCGATTCACCCTGTTGGAAACCATGGGTAATATTGACGAGAAAGCTGACGAGGTGGTCAAAGCACTAAGCGACGTGTCCCGCAGACTTTTCCCGTCACGGCGAAAAAGTAAGGTGTCCAAACTTTCCTCGGAAACTCTCGGACTTATGAGGGAAAGGCGAGAGTTGCCATCTATGCAGCCGTCTTCGTCAGATAAGAGGGCCTTAAACCTAAAAATTAGGAAGCTGATGTGACGCGACCTTCGGTGCTCCAACACCCGCGACATTAAAGACGCGATTGAGCAAAACCGAGGGTCGAAAGTGTTTGCTCAGCAAGTAGGGAGGTCCCATCTGACGAAATTAAAAACTGCGGATGGCAGAATCGTGACTTCGAAGTCCGAGATTCTCGAGGAAGTCGAGGATTTTTATGGGCACCTGTACTCAACACGGACGAGGAAACCAGCGGGGCATAGTGCAGACGACCATCGAGCCGAATTAACACGCCACTACACGGAGGATATCCGACCATTGCGAGATTAGGGCGGCTCTCGAGCAGCTAAAGAACAACAAGGCACCTGGGGATGACGGAATAACGACAGAGCTCCTTAAAGCAGGCGGGGCTCCAGTCCTGAAAGAGCTAGCGAGTCTCTTTAATTCCGTCATCCAAGAGGGTACAACGCCCAAGGCGTGGAGCAGAGGTGCGGTGGTTCTGTTCTTCAAAAAAGGTGATAAATCCTTGCTAAAGAACTATAGACCCATCTCACTTCTGAGCCACGTATACAAGCTGTTCTCGAGGGTCGTCACGAACCGTCTCGCTAGGAGACTTGACGAGTTCCAGCCGCCAGAACAAGCCGGTTTTCGAAAAGGCTTCAGTACCGTAGACCACATTCATACTGTTCGACAAATTGTACAGAAGACCGAGGAGTACAATCAGCCGCTGTGTATGGCATTTGTGGACTACGAGAAAGCCTTCGACTCCATCGAAATATGGGCAGTTCTGGCCTCTCTGCAACGATGTCGAATTGACTGGCGCTACATCGAAGTGTTGAGATGTTTTTATGGCGCTGCAACGATGACTGTCCAGATCCAGGATCAAAAAACCAGACCCATCCAACTGCTCAGGGGGGTGAGACAGGGGGATGTAATATCCCCTAAATTGTTCACCAACGCTTTGGAAGACGTCTTCAAGACGCTGGACTGGACTGGACAGGGTATTAACATGAACGGCGAGTATATCTCACATCTTCGGTTTGCCGATGACATCGTCATAATGGCAGAGTCGCTGGAACAGCTAGACCAAATGTTGCACAGCCTAAATGGAGCCTCCCGGCGGGTTGGCCTCGGCATGAATTTGGACAAGACAAAAGTCATGTACAATTCGCACGTCTTGCCGAGTCCAATCCACATCGAAGGGTCGCTTCTCGAAGTTGTGAAGGATTACGTCTACTTAGGGCAAGTCATCCAGCTCGGTAGACACAACTTTGAGAAAGAGGCCGACAGAAGAATCCAGTTGGGTTGGGCAGCATTTGGAAAACTCCGTCAAGTCTTCTCGTCGCCTATCCCGCAGTGTTTGAAGACTAAGGTCTTCAACCAGTGCGTCCTGCCCGTCATGACATACGGTGCTGAAACGTGGACACTGACGGTCGGGCTGGTCCACAAATTCAAGGTCGCTCAGCGCGCTATGGAGCGAGCTATGCTCGGAGTCTCTTTAAAGGATAAAATCAGGAATGAAATTATCCGGAAAAGAACCGGAGTTACCGACATAGCTTGCAGAGTAAGCAAACTGAAGTGGCAGTGGGCTGGCCATGTCTGTCGAAGGACCGATGGCCGGTGGAGCAGACGAGTCCTGGAGTGGAGACCGCGTATCGGCAAGCGTAGTGTGGGACGCCCCCCAGCTAGATGGACGGATGACCTAAAGAAGGTGGCTGGGGTAGACTGGATGCGGATGGCGGAGGACAGGGTGCTGTGGCGCAGTCTGGGAGAGGCCTATGTCCAGCAGTGGACTGCGATAGGCTGAGTTTATTGAGGTACACGACACAACAAGATATGGAACGCGGGACAGTTTCTGAGCACATGTTGTTCGTACGATGTCCAATGTCCATGAGAGCTCCACATCGCTCTTGTCGCGCTGTCTTCGAGCGTCGACCCCCCCACGAACTCAGGCTAGACTCTCTCAAGCGCCGAATAGTCTCAAGTCCGAATAGTCGTTGTCGTCACATTGCTTCCGCCTCGTTGTCAAGTCAGCTCCCGTACTAATGATGTCTCCGACATATATTTTAAAATCACAGTGTCACTTAAATTTATTTTTAACCGACTTCAAAAAGGAGGAGGTTCTCAATTCGACGTTATGTTTTTTTTTTTTTTGTGTGTTTGTTACGCGATTACTCCGCCAATTGTGGACCGATTTTCAAAATTCTTTTTTTGTTTGAAAGGGTATACTCTCGAGGTGGTCCCATTATCATCAAATTGGAATCTGATGAGAGGATCCCATGGAAATCGCAGGAAACCCTCAAATTTTATAGGCAAAGCTAGAACGATTTGAGTATTTTTTTAAATAACTTCAGCATTTGCTCTCGGAAATCATCATTTGGTAAAGTGAAGCTGATGAAGAAGACCACAGATGGCCCACTAAAAAGTGAAAAATAAAAACTTTTTACAAAAAAAAAACAACCGACTTCCAAAAAAACACTACAAATTGAAAAATAACTTTAATTTCGGAAGTCGGTGTCAATAAACGAAAATGCGGAACCAAAGACACCGACTTCCGAAATTAAAGTTATTTTTCAATTTGTAGTGTTTTTTTTGGAAGTCGGTTGTTTTTTTTTGTAAAAAGTTTTTATCTTTTTAGTTCGCTTTATTCTTTCTTTTTTGGGTTACGTTTTTATTTAAATAAAAGCTTGTTTTTAAAAACCTTTTTTTATTTTCATTTTTATTACAAGCTTTTATTTAGCTTGCACTGTTAGTATGTATGTAAGTTGTCCGTCAAAATTTGCAAACCATTTTTCGACCATTGTTGGTATCCGATTGAGCTGTAATTTTGCATACACCTGTAGTTCTGGTAACAATACAAAGTGCAATACTCAATATTGTAATAATTTCAATATGGCCATAGCGGATTACATATTTTTTCTCAACCCCCATAATATGGGTATCAAATGAAAGGCCTTGGAGAGTAGAAAACGGTAAAGTTAACATCACACTAAATTCAATATGGCCGCCGATCCAAGATGGCGGAATATATATATTTTTTCAATCCATTTAATACGGGTATCAAATGAAAGGGCTTGAAGAGTAGAAAAAGTTAGTAAAATTCCACTAAATTCAATATGGCCGCCGCTCCAAGATGGCGTATTACATACTCGTCAAAATGTAGGGAACAGCAGAAATTTTTTCCGCGATTACAGCTTTTGTCCCTTGGTAAAAGTTGTTCATAATGATATAAACAATTTCCAATTTCGGTTTGTCGCATGGTTTCAATTTCAACTTCTTTAAATAGGAACTAACTATCACCAGTGATATATATAATGTAAATGGTGTAAATCAATAAAATAATGTAAATAAATAAATAAATAATAGAAAAAAAAAATGTTAAGTAATAGGTAATAAATCTTTAAGACTAAATAGTAAAAAATAAAAAGAAATTTAAAAAAAGTTTTTAAAACAAACTTTTTATTTAAATAAAAACGTAACGTAAAAAAGAAAAAATAACGCGAACTAATGAGAAAAAAATAAATTAAGTGACACTGTCATTTTAAAATAAGTATATATAAATTTTAAAAGCTTGAGTCACTGATGATGGTATATCCCAACGCAATATTGACGCAATACACAGCTGTCAAAATACACTCAAGAGTACCGTTTACCCCACGCCAAGCCCGTTCCCAATTCCACTTAGTTCCCTAAAATGGACACCCAATTTAAAAATCAATTGGCGCTAGCATCGAACTCAAGAGTACGAAACGTCACAATTCCAATGTCGATCTATCGGAATTAAATTCAAGAGTAAGCACCCAGGGGCCCTAGTCTGCTATTTTTATAAATTCGTCATTCCAACACGATCCCACCACCATCCCATTGTCATTTTGCTAAAAGTTCGTTATCTGCTAAATTCATAATGCTTGATCATTGGTCGGTCAATGGCACAGAAATTATACGATACTTGTAACGAATTAAAAGCAATGCCTGCACAAAGACGTTCTAATGGTAGGTCACAGATCAAAGGAACTGTCAAAGTTTTTGCAGATTACCGCGTAAGTCAGTAATTCATTTTTCATTATGTACGAGATTACCATTCTATGCCATTTCTTTCAATGGAGTGTCAGTGGTTAACCATTGGAAAGTCATAATGACGCCATTATATTAGTAGATTACCAAACTTGTCAAAATCAACAATAATTATGAAATCAATGATAGACAATTCTGACACTATTGTAATAGCAGACTTGATGCCCAGATGTTTTAATAGTATCTGTAATGGTAATGTGAACACCTTCATGATTTACTGTGATGTTAGTTATTTTAATTAGAGACAAAGTCTGTGCTCTTTGAGCTGTGCTAATAACATTACCAATTTTTTGGACAACTTTTCAAAATTTAAAGAATTATTTGGAGTCCAAGTTTTTAAAATGTTTAGGACTACTTGGGTCCCAAGTAGTTTGATACTTGGCCCCAGGTGGTTTGATTTTATAGAAACCTTTAAGTAGCCTCTTGATGCGGTCATCACCCCCAATTTTTGAGCCTATTATTACAGCAAGAGCTGACTTGTGTGAGTTTAAAGACCCATATGAGGCTCCTAAGTTGAATTGCTCGGTATAGATGGTGTAAATGGATCTATACTTTGTTTTTGACAAAAGGCCCACCAGACTTTATAGGTGACATTGTATTGTTTTAAGGTATTGTTTGAAAGTGAACTTAACATAACCTCTATTGCTGATGGGGGGATGGCTCGTCTTAGCCATGCTTTCCTGATAATATCCCGACCATTAGTGTAAGGTGGAGATGTAGGGGGTGATTCTCTCTGAAAGAGGAATACAATAATTGTTTATTGGGTTTAAAGATTAAAAGTTTGGAGACTAACATTGCTTGCATTGATGGATACCAGGCTTGTGACGGCCAATATGGCATGACCACAATGCCTGTTGCTTTCTCATTCTTAATTTTTTGTAAACATCTTAATAATAGACTAAATGGTGGAAATGCGTGAAAAAAATAGGTCGTCCAAGATACGGTAAAAGCATCTATATTTGATGCATCTGGGTCCGGTTTCCAGGAAATGTAAGATTCACATTTTGCATTAATTCTTGAGGCAAAAAGATCAATATCAGGTTGGCCAAACTGAGCCACAATGTACTGGAATGTGGAGGTATTCAGTTCCCACTCAATGTCAGGATTGACTCTACGTGATTCTTCATCGGCCTCCTTGTTATCCCTTGATTTTATGTAAGAAGCAAATAGCCAAATTTGTCTATCTTCACACCATTGCCATATGTTTCTGGCTAAGTTATTTAAATGTGGGTACTGAATACCTCCCATTCGGTTAATATATGATATGGCAGTCTTATTATCAACACGCAACAATATATGTAAATATTGTTTATTTTTAAGAAACATTTTTATGGCTAAAAATATGGCGAGTAGTTCTAGATAATTTATGTGATATAATTTTTCAGTCTCTTTCCAGAACCCATGAACCCTATCATCATTACAAACGGCCCCCCACCCACTTCTTGACGCATCTGTAAATATTTCTTTGAGTATTAAACCAACCGGAGACGCTACGAGTAGTAATATCTATGCAAATAAGTCTGTCACTTATCGCGGGGGACGAGGGAACGCAATAATACACTAATGCAATTCGATCGCGTTGTTACGCACGCACACAAAACAAAAAACAAACACAAGCATAAACTATACGCACACATGTATATAACCGCTATGACCGGCGGTCTCGTACCTTTGGCAGCGGGGATCGCCTGACAATGGCGCCTCCAGTTGGTTTAATACTCAAAGAAATATTTCCAAATCATATTTTGAGTATGCTATACTTTTGTGTAAACTACTGATATTATCGGCCCACCACCGTAGGTCTAGTTTAATATCTGGGTGAATGATAATCTTTGTATCATAATTCCCTTTACTTTTAATTAAACCATGATATTTATGGTGTTCTAATAGTTTTGTGTAAAGCCAACCATATGTACTTGCCGGGCATGCGGCAGTCAATGTTCCTATTAAGGTCTCTTATAACTCTCTTTTTTCAAATATTTTTCAACAGATTTTTGAATAAGCAATTTTTTGTCAGTGGGTAGTGTTAGTGTCATTGTTTTTTTATCAAATACAAAACCTAAGAATTGACAGGACTGTGATGGTCTAATTATGCTTTTTTCATAATTAATGACAAATCCAAGACATTTTAGAATAGCAATTGTTTCACTAACATTTTTCAAACATGTTTTATAATCAGAACCAATGCACAAGAGATCATCGAGATATTGTACTGATTTGTGACCTTTAGATCTTAAATATGTAACCACCACTCTCATAATCATAGAGAACACTTAAGGTGCAGAACACAAGCCATATGGGAGTGCATTAAATTCGTATAATTGATCATACTGAAATCGTAAATACTTCCTGTGAGCTGGATTAATATTTACCAATAAATAGGATTCTTTTAAATAAATTTTTGCCATAAATTCTCCTGGAGAAATTAGAGCTACTGCAGTTCTGTGATCTTCCATTTTAAAGCGGCATGTGTTAACAAATTTGTTAAGAGGTTTAAGGTTTAGAATAAATCTTTTGCTACCATTTGGTTTTGAAATCAAAAAGACTTTAGATATGAATTGGTCTTTACATGGTGCACAAGGAGAAATTGCACCTAATGCCAGTAAATTATTAATGGCTGTCTGCATATCAGGATTATTTAAAATATCATTTTGTAACAACTGTTGTGATTGTGACTGATAAGGTGTGTCAGCAAAAGGTATGAGTATCCATTGACATGATTCAATATTGAAACATCGTCACAGATCCTTTGCCAACAAGGTAAGAAATAACTTAATCTTCCAGCATGACTAACCTCTAGTTACGAGCACGAGTCTTGTCCTGTGGTGGTGGGGCTTTGGGTTTTCTCACAGCGTGCTGTGGCTGGTACTGATTGTATTGTTGTGCTGGTTGATATTTCCTCACTTGGAATGAGGACTGTGGTTTTTTGTGTCCCGGCCTCAGATTTGTCCTCTGTTGGTTGTAACGAGGTGGACCACTCAAGTTTCCCTGACGGATTGTGGTAAAAGAAGTTAGCTTTTTTATAGATTGGCCTGTTCTTTGGCAAGCTTGTAAGATCTTTATCTTTTCAGATAGGTTGTTACCATAAAGGTAATCATCTCTATCTACTTCCTTGACAATATCTAAGAATTTTTTGTCCAAGACAGGGAAAATAAGGTTTTTTCGAGCGTGCGCGTGCGAACTGCGTGGGGCAACAGGTGGTGATCAGGTCTGCAGGCAGCCGTAATTCTCCTCCAAAGTTTGCGAAAGCTGGTTTCACCGATGTACTTTCGTGAACAGCCCTTCGATATGACAACAAAAACGGTTGTATGTGGCTAGGTACCTTTTCAATGTCTGATTAAATCGTTCCACCATTCCAACCGATTGTGGGTGGTAAGAAGATGTTCTCGTTTAATGAGTACCCATTACTCGGCAAGTTTCCTGAAATATTTGGGACTCAAAATTCCTTCCCTGATCGCTGTGAATGTCCAAGGGTACTCCAAAACGGCAGAAGACTTCATGAACCAGTTTATCTGCAACTGTTGAAGCTTCTTGGTTTGGAATGGCGAAGACTTCCGGCCACTTAGTGAAGTAATCCATCACAACCATGAAATACTTGTTACCACTTTCACTTTCGGGAAACGGCCCCGCAACGTCAAGGGCTATCCTCTCCCATGGTGCATCAAGATTGTACAATTACAATGCATCTCTACTACGAGTCTGAGGTCCCTTTACAGCTGCACAACTTGTACATTTGCGACATTGTTCCGACAGTGGACCCAGTGAAAACCTTTCTCGTATCTTCAGTAGAGTCCGTTTTACTCCCATATGACCTCCTGAACAACCATTATGGTACAGCTGTAAGAACATCCGGTATTTGAGCTTCAGGGACAACCATTTGCAAATGACAGCTGTCTCCCCGAGCATTTTCCCATTTACGGCACAGGACTCCATCCTGAATCACCAAGCTGTCCATTGGGCCCAATAGCTTTTTGTGATCAAACTCATCGCTGAGACGTCGCTCCACCTGGGCTTAGGAACTCTGGCCTTCATCCACTCCAGAATCTGCTTGATGTCCGAATCTTCCTGTGAACGTTGTAGGCTTTCCTTCCACTCGTTGCTGAGGTCTGTCTTGAGCATCCCCACAGGTATCACTTCCTTACCCTCTTGCCTAGTACAATGCTTGCGGTCTTCAGGGCGTGTTGCCATGAGACTTCCCTCTGCGATGTTCGACCACAAAGTCGTATTCTTGCTGCTGCTGCTGGGCGGTGCCATCTTCCCTTTCTGCAGTTCGCTTAGGGCAACTGGATCGAAGGTGGTCCCTTTCCCCACAGCCTTAGCACCTAGGGTTGTATCCTCTATTGCGGTCGCGAACTGCAGCCGCTGCAACCTCCCTGACGCGATGGGGACGATGATCCAGCCGCACAGCTTCCACCTCCAGTGCACGGGCCAAGGCGTCCTTAAGCGTCCCGTGGTGACCGAGCCTCACAGCAGCTCTAACTTCAAGGTCGCGGATGCCGTTGATGAATGCCTGCACCAGATTTCCATCAATAAGCGCAAGTTCGGACTGGTAAGCTTTGCGAACCAGCTTCTCTACTTCAAGGGCCCTCTGCTGCAGGTTTTCGTTACTGCGTTGAACACTTGCACGCGATCCTTGAGCTGCGCACGAAACACGTGTTCCAGGTGAGCGTCGCCTCAGCCTCAAACTGGATTTTGTAGGCCGACCAGGAAGAAGTTCCGTCGAACGGTGGCACTTTCATTGTGGCGCGCAACAATATGCTAAATCAACGCAGTTCGGGATGGTAAAATGTTTCTCATGAAAGTAGGACGTTATTTTTTTTCGATATCGATTCGATGCTGATAGCATTCAGTTCCATGCCAAGCTTGGAATATTTGGAGTCGTATTGAACGTGTTAAACTAAAAACTAAAAAAAAAATCCTCTATGAAGTCATTTTGACATCAAACTATGTTTTTTGTCGGCAGTATGTAATTCAGGCGCAAAGTACATAATTATTATATTTGGTCAGCTTGATATTATGTATATGTGTTTGTAAAATAGATTGCCATAGTATAAAATAATTATTTGGTCAGCAAGTTTATATTGGTTCTCTTCTTAGCATGTCGATGGCAATCTAAATATAGTCAGCCCAGAATTTGGCATCTGCAGTAGCGTCCATCAAGCTCCAACAGCTGGACACGCTGGACATGATATTAAGTGTCCCTTTGTTTTAGAACAGCACCAGGTTTACACTCCAGGGCGGCGTCATTTGTGAATCTCCACCCGAGCAGATTTTCCTTGCTTCGGCCTTCCTTGGTTAACACTAAGAGATTATATAAGGTTAGAACTGTGACAACCCACGCTGCTACATCAAAATTGGTAGCAATACTTAACTAGAATGAGCTGTCTAATTTATCATTATTTGCTGATCAATTTTGTTATTCTTAGCTCTTCTGACCATTAGTAGCTTCTCAATTTATAATATTGACTGGCAGAAAACATTTTGAAGCTGACCGAACTTCAATATTTAGATCATATTGTTTTTGTTATTTCAAAATACTGCGTACCTACTTCATGTGCAGGTTGTCTGCCAAAGGGAACCATAGGTACCTACATAATTTAGCCTGGCAAGAAAATGGTTCTTGCTGGAAATTAATCGGTATCTATTCAAACACTCAAGCTAATTTGGAATCTATTCAAGTTGTATAACGAGTCGATTGTTTGATAGGGATCAAAATTGTTTAGGCCGAGCTTAAGTAAACACGTATTGTTGAAATTTAAGGCCCGTATTAATAAACGTTCGGCAACGACATATACTCAAGTGCGTTATCATTTGATACGCCGTGATTACGATATCAGCATCTCAAGATCATTGCTAATTAATAAACACATGAAAACAGTATCACGGGTAGCAAGATTAGCTCGTGTGCGTTACACTAGCAAAATAATGACGAAAATAGTCATTTAAATCTTATAGATAATTATTTGTTGCCCAGCTTCTGTAATTGTTGCGCACATTTTTAAATTTATTCAGTTTCTACAATTTTAATTTTTTAAATTTTGTTATTGTGAGTATCGATTAGGCTGTATGCAAGTTTTGAATCGAAATAAGAAAGTTGGGTGGACGTTCACCACTAAAAAGTGTTACGCGTACGGCGTAGCAATACAATTTTTAGTAGATCATTTTTATCAAGATGTGATCGTGTTTTTTATATACGTACCTACTTAGTTTATGTATGAAAAATGGTAAAAGTAAGAATGCAGACAGAATGATAATATCTTTATTTTCCCTTTTACATATTTTCATGTTTATGAACTTACAAATTTTCAGCAAATGGAAGTTGTCTACTTTTTGGGTAGGTGTACTAATACCTAATCTATAAAATTTTCGCAGTAGACTAACGCAGTTTGACGGACTTTAACATATAAATTATAGATACATACCTCAACATATAAATTATATACTTAACATATAAGATATCGCAAAGAACATAAAATATCGTCACAGTACTCTATTTCATCGTAATAATTAATTTCACCCAAATTAAGTTTAGCGCTAGATACTAGTCACGATCTCAAGTCACGGACTGCCTACACTCAAGTTTAAGCATCTTGAGTACACAGCACCTATTGTATTCTTAAGTGTAGAGTTTCGTTTATTAATCAGTCCATCACTTAGCTCATAACGTAAACCTAAACCGTAACTTGAGTACGTAAATTATTATGTTTATTAATAGATACGATCATGACCTCAGGATTAATATCAAGTACGAGCTCTTGGGCTGAGTAACGTTTATTAATACGGGCCTAAGTGACGGTTGTGTCACTGTCCGAGTGTTGACCAAGGAACATATTTACGCTCACATGTTGACGCTCCGGAATGGAGAGCTGAGTGACATTGGTTTCTGCCACGCGAATTTGTCACGATATCAGGGCCTCAAGTCTGCCATTACAATAGTGTCAGAATGGTCATTGATTTTATAATTGTTGATTTTGACAAGTTTGGTAATCTACCAATATAATGGCGTCATTATGACTTTCCAATGGTCAACCACTGACACTCCATTGAAAGAAATGGCATAGAATGGTAATCTCGTACATAATGAAAAATGAATTACTGACTTACGCGGTAATCTGCTAATATTTTGACAGTTCCTTTGATCAGTCATTGTGCAGTCATTGCTTCTAATTCGTTACGAGTACCTATCGTATAATTTCTGTGCCATTGACCGACCAATGATCAACCATTATGAATTTAGCAGATTACGAACTTTTAGCAAAATGACAATGGGATGGTGTGGTGGAATCGTGTTGGAATGACGAATTTATAAAAATAGCAGACTAGAGCCAGGCCTCAAGTCTGCTATTACAATAGTGTCAAAATGGTCTATCATTGATTTCATAATTGTTGATTTTGATAAGTTTGGTAATCTACTAATATAATGGCGTCATTATGACTTTCCAATGTTCAACCACTGACACTCCATTGAAAGAAATGACATAGAATGGTAATCTCGTACATAATGAAAAATGAATTACTGACTTGAGCGGTATCTGCAAAAATTTTGACAGTTCCTTTGATCAGTGACCTACCATTAGAACGTCATTGTGCAGTCATTGCTTTTAATTAGTTACGAGTATCGTATAATTTCTGTGCCATTGACTGACCAATGATCAACCACTAAGAATTTAGCAGATTACGAACTTTTAGCAAAATGGCAATGGGATGGTGGTGGAATCGTGTTGGAATGACGAATTTATAAAAATAGCAGACTAGGGCCCCAGGTATTTTTGACAGATTGAATCAGAGATTAGAATGAATATTTGATTTTTGTTTTGTTTGTTTTTGTTTCTCTTTGCATTTTACTCTGGACGTTTTTAACGAGCACGTCTGTTTACATCATTCTCACATAATAAGTACTTAGTTTTAAATTCAACATTAGAGGAATAACTAATATTTTGTAACAATAGGTACTTTCCTATATCTATAAATGAGTGTTCATGGAGTTTCGTGCGCGTTATTCTTCATATAGTCCCCGTCACGAGAAGGTATAAATTATGTAAACACACATTCACGGGTTCGCAACTTTTGGATCAAATTAAAAAAAAAAACAATTTGTAATGATTTTTATTTTTATATAGGGATATAATTAAGGTAACACACACATCTAATTACTGCCGTCAGACGATTCCGAGTATTCTGTAACTTACTTCAAAATGGCGATGGAGGCCCAAATGTTTACGTTCCATGAGTCAGACGCGTTCCAGTACCACAAATCCGACCAAGTGAAATTGCTCGTTAGTTTCGTATTACACGTACGTTACATTGAGTTGATTGAATTTAGGATTACTTATTGAACTTTAGTATAAAGTTCTTTATTTACAAAGTTTATAGCTTCTCGTGACGGGGACTTTAGGAACCTACTACGCTTCGAAATGGGCAACTAGCTTCATCTTTCTGAATGACCGACTCCTTTGAAAATTCCAAAATGCATGCATTGTTTGGTGGAGATAAATGCCTATTGTTATTGAACGAAAAAATAAAAATACGGGAATTACTCATCTGGTGAGATCATATTTCACAAATATTATGAAAGTAGCTTTAGGAACAATAAATGCGTAACATACATAAGAATCACAATCTGAATCATTTTAATAGATATTGCTAATCTATTACTTCATACGTTTGACAGTCATACCTACTCAAAACTTTCCAAACGTCGTTTTCCTCAGTCCTGCGTAACTTAGGCTCATACCATGACAACCGATTTCCACACCACTTTTCAGTTAGGTACCGGTGCCACTTTCATACCTACTTCCTCTTAATGTACCTACTCATTTCTTATTTTATCCAATCGTGTAACACCACACATCCCCGCAATTATCCCGCAGATCGTGGTGTCAGAGTTTGAGAATCGTGCAGTCTGGAATGTGTATGAGTCGCGAATTGCATTGTTAACTACTAGTAGACGGAATGAACTCGCAAAAATATCTACATTTTTGTGTCACCAAGCAGCGTTGCTGCACTATTTATCGATTTGAGGGGGAGGTGCTGACGGTGGAGATCTGCCCAGCTTGGGCAGTGCACCGCCGTGTCCTCACGGAGGCGATCGGCGGCGGCGATCTCTCGCGTCCGGCCCTAGTCCGAGCCATGGTACGGAGCGAGAGTGCATGGGAGGCTGTCGCCTCCTTCTGCAAAGCAGTGATGCTCGCGAAGGAGTAGGCGGAGCGCGTGAGGGAGAGGCAATCCTTGCGCCCTAGGCGCGGGCTTGCGGACGGCGAGCAATGGGCAGCTCGCCGTCCGGTAAGGACCAGGCCCGGGTCGACGGCGCGTTGTGTTCCACGCGCGCCTCAAGGAGATGTCAGCACCAACTGACGAGGTCCGCTAGGGCCGATGCCCGCCAGGGTCGCGGGTTGTTCGAAAGAGATACCGTGGCCCCTGGCACAGGCAACTCAAGGAACACGGGTGGGTTTTAGTCAGTAAAAGTCTGACACTCCGGAGAGCGGGAAAGGTCATTTGATGATTTCCCACCCAAAAAAAAAAAAGGGGGAGGTGTTGAATATTGGATATTTCAGCTTTGTCTCTACTTATTGTGCCTACCTAGTTTATAGGTAAGTAAACGATGTGTTCTCCTATAATATGAAGCACACACTAATTTTACATTTGTTCCTCATCCCATCCCATGCGCGGTTTCGGCTACGGTGACTGCTATTGTTTCCGACAACTATAGGTTACGGGCGTGTGCTCTGATGTGTCTAACGTAACCTATCTTCGCAGTAAAGGTACGTGCACAGTGTGGACACGTTAAAATGCCATTGTGGTAATGGTATTGTATGTTGGAGTGGCTTAATCCTGAGGTGACCTCGCCTGCTGTTGAGATCTCTCCTCCGCTGGTCTTCAAGGTCCGCACCCTCCGCTGGTATTTGTTCCTATTCATATTCCTAAGGCACAGGTTTCCCCTAGTTTAGGAGGCAGGGTTTCCACCTTTCCAGACACCTTTTTACAATCAATTGTTCTTTGTTACCTAAATGTACCTACTACTTATTGTGACGAAAGTATTTAGTATCAATAAAGTTATTATTATTCCCATATATTATGTACTTATTACGTTGCGTAGCTAAGTTATTATAATTATTCATAAAATGTACACTGTAGAACACAAAGTTTAGGCCTCTTCCCGACCCCTGCGCTGTTACCGCTCTCGTCATCAATGCCTCAGTACCGCGCGTTTACGTCATCCAAGAGAAGTCTCAAGTGAACTCTTGCGAGTTATATACACAGGAACGCGGACGTTAAAAACTTTGAAAGCAATAGGGAATTACTACTGAAGGCTGCGGGTGTCGACCTCAGGATGAACCGCTTCTCATACCTACGGACAACTGAACCTACGTCGCTTACTCCTGCGTCACCAATCCTGACTGAGTCCCTTCATATTTTGCCTAAACTAACTAAGACTACTACTACTAACTAAGACGTAAGTACTAAAGCAGTACATACAGGAAAGTTTTGTGAAAATGTGGGTGTTATTTTAGTAAATTGTGGTGTCTTACGACTTCCATTACTAGTTCTAGTACAGTCAGTTACTGCAATTAGCTGGACACCTTTGCATAAATGATTGAGATTTTTTAGAATACGAATCGATAGAATTTTATAATTCTTTTATATCTTATTTATTTGAGTAAAGTAAATAAAATATAAACGAATTATAATATCATTTATGCAAAGGTGGGTCAGCTAATTGCAGTAACTGACTGTACTACCTAAATTCTTTTCTCCAAAATAACTATTTATTTGATATCCTATAAATATGCCTATTGAGCAACCTGGAGTTAACAACAAACTTCATATAATTATTATTAGCAACAGTTATTTCATTATTTTGAGTTAATTTATTTTTGAAGTCGATTTAATTTAAAAAAATTACTTTTTGGATCTTGCTATGATTCTTTTCTTGAAGTTTTTTTTTGTGTGCGTTTCAAACGTACGAAGCTACTGGGAACCTCCATCTAGAACCTACCTTAGATTAACTTGAATTGAGTTTTTGAATTACATAATCGAGACAATCGCGTGCCTGGCCGTTAATGATTGAGTAACATCACTAGTGTCAAAAAAAGATAGCGTGATGGCAACAAGGTTGAAGTGTTGCCCTTGTCAAAAAAATTACCCACATACATTTTAAGGAAATTAGACGTCTTGTCTCGCACATTGGACTCCTACGAAGGATCAAAAGATGGATGTGGCGAAGTTTTGGGCCAGATTTTTTTTTTATTTGCGTTACTTCTTCTACTTCTTCAACTGTAAGAACGGGTAGGCGAGCAACGGGCAGCGAGTGCGCGACGGCAAAGAGCCATTTCTCGCTGTTATTCGTAAGTACCAAGCGTAAGTCTTCCAGCGATTGTTTTGCTCGCTTCTTATCGCTACGACAAATGAGTACCTACTCGCAACAGAAAACAACAACAGAAAATCGTTGATAGCAATCGCTTCATCGTCGGCAGTGTGGCAGGTCTCTTACGAGCTAGATGGCGTTCTGTCCACATTTAAGTTTTGAGGTGCTATCTCTAGACCCAGTCAGCGTATCGATGCCACGACTCTTGCCGTACTGATCTCGGAAAGCTAGCTGGCCTGGTCGAAGGTGTCCACGACGGACAACATTAGAATCAGAGTGTCGTCTGCGAAGCAATAACAACGCCGACACGAAGAAACACGTCTTATGCAAGGTTTAACAAGAGAGGACAATAAATGGTTCCCAGTGGAATCTCACACGTGATCTCCTTTCGGTTAACGACACGTTTCCGACTGATGACGATGCATTGCAGGTTGCAGGTAAGGCGCCCATAAAACGCGTTGATGATATACCAACTTACTGCCGGATCTCCCCCGCTCCAGCAGGCTGGGCCACTGCTTGTTCCGACAGGAAGCGGACGCGTAACATCGTATCACTGTAGAACGCTGCTGCCGGAGCCATAAACACTGGGCTAGCCCATGCTAGACTGGACTAGCTCGCAACACGTGCCAGATGAGCCTTTCGGCAACCCACCCAAAAAGAGAAAATATCGTTTTCTCTTTTTGGGTGGGTTGCCGAAAGGCTCATCTACATCGACTAGCCAACCACCCAAAAAGAGTTTGTACGTTTGTACAGTTTTTCACCTTATTTGAGAATTGTCTGGGAAAAATCTACAATCTCATAATTTACAATAAAAATAATAACTTATCTCAAATTAGGAAGTGCAGTCAACGCCTGCCCATATAGAATATTTTTTCGCTAACGAGTCTTAGACCGTGTCCTAGCCAAAGCGATCGTCGGACACGTTACAGTTGCGTTAATTTTGTTAGCGAACCTGAACGCGTGATCGCGTCGACAGAGGGCGCGTTCCGGTTTTCTGAACAAGTTTTTAGAGGATCAGTTATAATATTTTCCTATAATTATTGTCTTTCATAAGCTAGATGGTCTTAATCAGGTGATGCGCGGTATTCACATAAACTGCTTTCCAGAAAACTTGTGTTTAGGACAGTACAAGCGGAAGTATTAGGCGAGCGGTAATGTAGTTTAGTTTTAGGTGTTCTGGACGGCTAGTTAGTTAGTCTGACGGTAGTTTTGGACTAAACAATATCTACAGCTATATTTTGTTTTCAGTAGGTAAGTGCTGTAATTTTATTGTGAGAAAGTTTCTGTCCAGGTTGTTTTCAATTATTAGAAGGCTGTTTATGGCTGTTTCATCTGCAACGGTTATAATATCAGCATTGTTCTTAATATAAATAATGAAAAACGTGGGAACAAGTACACTGCCCTGAGAAACTCCGAAGTCAATAATAAGGAGTGCAGATAAGAAATAGCTAACTATTACTAGTACACTTACTGCTTCCGGTTTCTTAAATAGTTTTTAAATCATTCAAGACAAATTCTTTTATTCCTATCACTATTCAAGTTTCTTGACCAGTGGAGACCGTGTCAAATGCCGTAGCAAGATTAAAGCAATGCGTTTTTCAATACATGGTCAAATTAAATTAGCTAGCGAAACGCCATGTGATGGAAAGAAAAATGCACCCTTTTTCGAGATTGCACTCACACTCGACTCCACAGACGAATTCGAAACATCGTTCTGTTTCTGTCAACCGCTTGAAGATGATAGAAACAGACAAAATTATATTTTAAATATGTATACCCAGCGCTAAACGCATACTTAAGTTATTTTGGTGCATGTAGGAATGTCCGTTTTCACCAAAATCTTCTTCAATCTTGTAAACAGCCGACCGATTCTGTAAAAATCTCACCGTGAAAACTTAGGTGAAGTAAGTTTGTTTTTGCTAGGAATTGACACTATTGACAGCTCACTCCACGCTCACTTCGCCTAAGTTTTCACGGTGAGATTTTTACAGAATAGCACCGCAGTAACCTAATTGCGTATTAAACTATCAATCTCAATCTGAATGATTCTGAAGTTTATTGCTAATCCATTGCTTCTTATGTTAGAGTCTGCTTACCAACCTAAATAACGTAATGAATGTTGTTGAACTGTCAAAATGAAACCGATTGCTACTGATAGTGTGTTACATAACTACCCCGCTGGTCTGTGATTTCAGTGTTTTTGTTTAGTCAGTCACTAGAACTTTCTGCATCGGAGTCATTCAAAGTAATCATTAAAGGGAGTTGTTTGACATTTACCTACTATCCACATGACATGTAAAAGTTAGTTTACTAGTAAGTACCTATTTAGTCACTATTTAATTTTCTTCTGATCTACGGTTGCTTATTGCAGACAACACGTGGTTGACGCTGAGTTTGAAACTCGAATTTGAAATTATAACGGTGTTTCGCGTGTTATTTTTGTGGGTGCAAATTTAAACACCTTAAAACGGTGGTAAAGTGGCATACGTGCGTTCCTGATCTACAGCCCGAGGCCTAGGCTTTCCGGCCGAGGATCCTGGTGACGTTGAACGACTCTGAGGGCCCTCTGAGAATTATTCGATTCTGTAAGGCACGAGGGACATAGATGGCTCTCTGCGGGCCAATCTGGTAAGATCTTTCAGTATATTTCAGGGATTTGCTCTCGAAGCTGTATCCTGTTATGTTTTAGTTTGTTAATGTGATGCCACGCGCGAATTCAACATCATTTCAAGCTATCGTTATAAGACAATGTTTTCATATTAAATGTAATAGGGCGGGATAAACTATTATTCTTGAACAAAATACGGTATCGCTCTAGATTTAGTACTTCATACTTTCTATTATTGTAAAATTGCACATTACCGGCACTCCTCTCCCGCCGCGGCCTGCAACCCTCAGCCGCGATGCCTCATATACGACATTGCGGCCTGCCTCAGTTACGATGTCGCCCAAGCGGCACCGCAACCTACTTGTTGGCCGCTAGCTACTAGTACGTCATCGGCTCACCGGCAAAACCCCTGACGAGCGGCCCCTCAAAGGGTTCCTCTTGGTTTCGTTTTACCGTGAGTGACCAAGCCACGGCTACGGAGGCCCCCCGCCTCAACACTGCGAGAACCCCCACCGAGGGGAGGGGGGGGGGGGTGAAGCTCGACCTGAACCAACTTAGCGGCGAGGTCGTTAAAAGATGCCTATCCATAGATAATAATTACCAATCTCTCCACTAGTCCATTGATTACACTAGGATGCGGTACGGCTCTTAAATCCTACGGGCACATCTTCCCTACCATTACCGCGCCCTCCGGACATACTGGAGCTAGTATGAATCTTGGGGTTCATTCGACTAATCGAGTCTGGTTTAATCACGCTGGGATCGATGCATTTTATTCATTCATTCATGATCTACGGTTGCTTATTGTAATATCTACTACACCCTATAACCATAAGAATAATGATTAATATTATATTTATAAGCTACAATACTACACGCATGTGATGAAGGAAAGGAAATGCGTATTTAATAAATTGTTGCAGTAGTACATTCACGGTTTATAAATATTATCATAGCATTGTGAGAAATAGTGTCAACATTATAGTAGGATCTGTGCGAATCATTGCGATCGGGGATTCACTGCTTAACCATGTCATTTTGCGGTTTGTTTTTATTTAGCTCTCACGTAGTTATGTAAACTTTCGTGGATGTCGGACCGGAGACGATGAAGTCAACCGCCAGTCGTTTCACATCACACTTGGGACACACACCGCATAATGTTCCCAAAGTTTACGCTTCTACAAATCGGACTGTTCACTCTTACTATAATATCAGGTGAAGTGGCGAGGGACAAGCGGAGTCGCCGGAAAAACGACGATGCTGACAAAACTTTATGGAAGAAGGAATACGAGGAGGAACTAAACGATGCTATGCTTGCCGGGAAACGGGAAAATTATACCCGTTCGGCCGGGGCACAATCTAACAGTGATAACGATGCTGTCATTGACAAATTGATGGAAAGCATAACCTCAAGCGAAAGATATTTGAAGAAAATAGAGGCTATAGAATTTAGACTGAACAGGCTGGATATTGAAGTTCACGAGAAGACTAATGCCATAATGAAGCTATTGAATAATATTTCGAAGTCGGTGCGCTCTGATTCTTCTCAAAAATTGGAGTCCACCATCCAAGGACTGGTGGCTGACGTGAACTCTATCAAATATGCTGTGGAAAAGAATCCGCGCTCCAGTTTATCCAGCACAGGTACTGTAGTCGATTTGCTTTTTGGTATAACTAAGGGTCGAAAATGGCCTGAACTGTTTCGAGAAAAGAATGGTATGACCGTGCCGCTTTTTGCTCGACTACGACGACGACACTACCGTGCCCTCAGATAAGCTCCTAAACTTGTAGGTAAAAAACAAAACATACAAGCAAATTAATTAGGTACGCAACGCGTTTAATTATGGCATCTTAATTGATCTTCGATTATTGTTTGTTTGGCGCCGCCGGTATTTTTTTATTTTTTGTTCTTCAGTTTCTTTTTTTATGGGTATTATTTTTTATATTTTTATTTTGTTTATGTAGATATTTTTTGTTATATTTAGTTAGGTTATTCTTGGAAGTCGATACTCGATAATATCTACGCGTAACTCCGGTGGCACGAGATCCATGACCAACATTTTGATAACCCGACAACCCTAAAACAATATTCATTCAATTTTTTTGGGTTACGTTCGTCATAACAATGCACAATGTAAGCTCCCGCTAGTATCAAATCACTTAAGGGTGAATCTTGAGAGGCTCAATTTATGATGTCCGGAGGTATAAAGTACCCGCAATATTGAAATAAAGACCCAAAGTATTTTTTTTACGTCTTATCACTATGGTATCTAATTGATGCACAATAGTTACTCTTTTTAATTTGGGTGTAATTATCGAAAAAAAAAACAAAACGTCACAAAAATTGATAACCCTGGCGCGTCCTTTACACATTTTTTTATGAATACAACCCGAAGTCGCCAATTTATAAATGTAAAATGATCAATTTATGTAGTTTTTCAACAACTAGATTAGTATGTGTTGAAAATAAAAATATACAGGTTTTATTTTATCCCATAGTTTTACATAGAAATAGATTTAAAGTTTTGTCCAGAGCTAAACAGTGATTCCTGTGGCGCGCTACATAACTAGACATAGATCGCTAGTGGAGCGGTCGCGAAGCGCAGTTATTCGTTCTCGTGCGAGCTCTAGTCGCGCTTAAAACGCCGTGGTGGAAGATCGGGTCTCACTTTGCCCGTGGACGAAATTACGAAGGTAAAAATTTGATTCCCCTGGTTTTGTTTCACTGGGTCATTGATTACCCTGACCGCATAAAAAATTGTATAAGTTTTTTCTCGGATATATCTTTACTAATCTTTTTTATTATTAATAATAATCTTGTTATTATTGATTTAATAATCTTATTATTATTGCTTAGAACTTTTAACTTTTTACGTAATCGATAAAAAACAAACTTTTATTGATTACCTTGGTGTTGATTCCCTTGGCGTTTTTGCCAGGGTAATCAATATTTTCTAGTTCGTCTAGTACATTTATTTGTTCATTCCAAATTGCACGGTCTGCTCAGACAGTGTTGAGTGTTTTGTTTTGCCTGGTTATCTAAGTATGTATTCAAATAAGTTATAATCCGTTTGTATCGAATCTTTATGCGATTTGTACCTATTGCACGCAGAGATTACCAAAAAGGATCTACGTGTATCCTCCGATGATAGCTTCTGGGCAGAAGTTCCTTCAATAAATGAAAATCTGTCAGCTTCTACAACTAACGCTGTATTGACAGCTCTTCACGGCGAACATTCCAGTGCTAGTGATTCTGATTTTGACTTAAATATTTTTTAGACAATAGGTAATAATACAAGGTTGTGATTCTGATCTGATTACCTACTATATTTTTTTTAAATTGTGTCATCCAAAGAAAGGTTCCTAATTTTTGTTAAAATTTTTGATTATGTTTAAATAAAAAGTTTTAGTTTCAATTTTTATTATTTAGTATGTACATTTTATCATTATTAGGTACTTAGGAATAATGTGATTGATAATTAGGTGTAAAAGTGCTAATAACTGAGAACAAGAGACTGATTATTAAATAAATAGTATGTTTTATTACTTACCTTGGTTTTAATTTTGATTCCCTTGTCATCGTATTTTGATTCCCCTGGCCCAAAAAAATATGTTTTCAAATATCTTTGTAACGCGTCGTTCAAAACTGACCCCTATTTGATAAATGTGTTTATAATTCGGCTAAAAAACATACTAAACTATAATTTGTACAAAAAAATAATAATAAAAATGCGCCACGGGAATCAACTGAATATTCTCAATCTCAAGATTTACCCTTAACTTACGCGCTATTCCGGGTTGCAAATGACATCAAACGTTTTCGTATTTTTGGTGAATGCGTGATATTGGCACATTCAATACTATCGGGTGTTCTATTTTGAAGGGAAAATAAAATATGAGGCTTGGCCTTTTCATTACTACAAGAACTATTGTATTACAGAAAAGTAATGAACAGTGAATAAATTTTTACGCCCATGTGATGGAAGCGAAACGGCCAAGCCACATATTTTGACTAAGGTGTAGAGTTTGTGTTTGTAGAGTTAGGGCGTGTAGAGTTAGAAGCTTGGCTTTTTATTTTATGACTCCTCCCGCTCTGGGTGGAGCGGAAGGGAGTGTCAGACTCTTACTGACTAAAACCCACCCGTGTTCCTTCCTTAGCCCTTTATGTTCCGGGGTAGTGGTAACCCTTTCGGAAGCTTGGCTCTACATGAAATCTGATAACTTTTGACAATGCGAGCTATATATACTACTCAAAACAAAGTAAGGGCCACCATGTATTTTCTGTATTCTAATAAATGTATTGGGTTTGAAGGTAGATAGATAATTAAATTGAATTAGCTGGCTAATTTTTAATGCAAAAATCTTAAAATTAAATTTATTGATAGACAAAAGAACATCTGATTAGGTTTTTTGTAAAAAATGCAATTTCAGCAAAAAAATACACATAATGAAAAAGAGGTTAAAATATAAGAAGAGCTCCAGATGCTATATAAAATGTATGCAAAGCGGAGCTCTTTTTACGTTGGTCATTGAAAGTGCCGCGGCTGGCCAACGCGCGCGCCGAGTGGGTCTCCGTAGCGAGCGGCGCTCGGCGCCCCTTAGGACCACAGCGCCCGTGCGTGTGCAACGCACACCCTGCACACTCGGTAAAGACGGCCCTGCATAAGAGGTTCAAACAAAGTGGGGTAAGCAGTGACTACGAAGTGTTTGCTTGGTGTAAGGCAAAGGTAAAGACGATGATAGTGCGTGCCCATAACCACCACCAGGAGCGGATTCAACAAAATTTGACAAAAAATCCTAGATCTTTTTGGGACTATGTGAGGTCTAAAAAAGCAACAGGGAACCATCAAAATATCATAAGGGACGGCAACATTTTATCTGATTCAGAGTGTGCTAAAGCGTTCGCGCAATATTTGTATTCTGTCTACGATAGTCGGCAGCCGCGGCTCGACGTAAACTCGTAGCTCGCGCGTTCACTGGTCGCCTTACATTGAGTCAAGTAACAGATGCACTTACTCGACTTAAACCAAAACGGTCAGCGGGGACAGACGGAATTCCCGCTTTTGTTTTTAGGGATTGCCGCGCTGTATTAGCAAAGCCACTCTTACACCTTTATAATCTGTGCATAGAGTCCTCGTATTTTCCCGAGTGTTGGAAAATCACGCGCGTGATTCCAATACCTAAGGGTGGCATGGATTCAGACGTGAGTGGATATAGGCCGGTGGCAGTTCTGTCAGCTCCAGCAAAAGTTTTTGAGTCAACCATACAAATGTGCATGTTAGACCAAGTGTCCAGTTTGCTATCGGACGCCCAGCACGGATTTCGTCTGGCGTGTAGCACAACCAGCAATTTACTTCTTGACGTACCTACGTGGTTCCAAATATTGATGCTGGAGTGCAAGTCGACGCTGCCTACTTTGACTTCAATCATTATTATTAGAAAAGCTGGCAGCAGTCGGATGTACTCCTGCATTGCTTCAGTTCTTTGCTAACTACATGAGAGATCGACGGCAGTTCGTAGAATATGCTGGTTGTAAATCTGAGCCTTATTATACAAGATCAGGAGTAAGCCAGGGCAGTAATGTGGGTCCGCTGAGCTTTATTATTATGATAAATGACCTGCCTGAAGCTGTCAGGACTTCACGGATGATCTCAAGCTGCTCATGGCCATTAAAGAAAAAAGTGACTGTGCACGATTGCAGCAAGATTAGGTAGATTATGTAGCTGAATGGAGTAGGAAAAATAAACTGCAGTTTAACGTAAAAAAATGCTCAGTCATAACTTTTAGCAGAATGAGAGAACCACATCATCACGAATACAAGATTGAGGGCACATCAATTGAGCGGGTAGAAAAGGTACGTGACCTGGGTGTGCGCCTGAACACTGAGTTAACATTTCGTGACCATATTGTAAATGTGTGTAAGAAATCATACAGAAGTCTGGGTTTCGTTCTTCGACGGGCATCGGGGTATACAAATATAAAAGCAGTTTCAGCATTGTATAACGCGCTTATATGAACTCAGCTAGAGTATAATTCTGTCATATGTATGACAGAATTATACTCTAAGCGCGTTCATGTAAGACTATATTTAGGCTCATGCGGAGCGCATCAAAACAAATTCACCAGATTTTTGTACATGAAGCGATACGGTGTCTATCCCTTCTATCCGTTGATGTACCCAACCTTGTTCGTTATCGGTATGGTCGGGTACAACAAACTCGAGACAAGGAGGGACTTAGCTGTAACCACATATGTTTTAAACTATTACGTGGTAAGACCTATAATTCGGGTGTTTTGACGGAGATTTGTCTGAATGTGCCTGACGATTATGTATCGCGGCGTCGGAAGCCACGGTTACTAGCAGTGCCACATGCACGAACCAACTTGCGCAGCAAAGCACCACTGACGCGCGCCTTACACGCACTGAATGACACGGCTGACAGGCTCGATTTATTTTCATGCTCTCTGAATGAATTCACAAAAATAATGTTATATGTGTTATGTTATTTAAGCTAGGTAGTTATTAAATATAGTCTAAGTAAGGACCACGCTACCGCATTAGGAACTTCCTGTAATGGTAGCAGTGTTTGTGATAAATAAATAAATAAATAAAATAAATGAGTGCTAACGCGTGGGCGTGTTCCCGCCGTAAGCAGCAGAGGAGGACACCGTGGAGTTTTAGTGGGTTAGAGTCCCACATAACTGCACTATCTCCCCGTGGCAGCGCAGAATGCATGAGCATTTCTCAACTTACTTTCTTACTCTTACGTTACTTTCCCCCCCGGTGGATTCCCGCATTATCGAGGCGACGTGGGCTCAGTAGCCATGGCTTGGTCACCCACGGTGAAGCGAATAGGAACCCGAGGAGGGGCCGCTCGTCAGGACTTTTGTCGGTAAGCCGATGACGTAGCGGCCAACAAGTAGGTTGCCGTGCCGCTTGGGCGACATCTCAACTGAGGCAAGCCGCGATGTCGTATGTGAGGCATCGCAGCTGAGAGTTGGAGGCCGCGGCGGGAGAGGAGTGCCGGTATTACGGTGCGCCGTTCTCCCTACCTTTCGCGGCCGTCTGAAGGCGGACGTGGTGGGGCCGCAAAGGAGGAGGAGTGTTGGTATGACGTTGGCCGCTCTCCCTATCCTCTGCGGCCGAAAATTGGCCGGTGGCGGGGCAATGACTTGACCCGTCGCAGGGGGACCAAGGGTGCCCAGACACGGGGTCATCTGGTGCCCATTTGCTGGTTTGGTCCCTGGGGTGGTCACGGCGTGCTTTGTGTTCTGGTGAACCGGTACTCCCCAGAGCAGGGTGCAGTGACGGACAGCCGCGGCGGATTCACGGATGTGTGCTAATGCGTGGCCGTGTTCCCGTTGTAAGCGGCACAGGAGGACACCTTGGAGTTTTAGTGGGTTAGAGTCCCACATAACTGCACTATCTCCCGGTAGTAGTGCAGAATGCATGAATTTCATGTAGTATAATAGCGGGGCATTTAATATAGTAGCGGAGGGCAAAATGAACGCCGAACAGAAGATCCGTGTGACCAATTTATGCCGAAAAGTGACTAATGGGACATCTCAGATGGCTGTCCTGTATCAGTCCTTGAAACATAAAACTATTTAGGCGTACACGACTATCGAACACCTAAAAGAGAAGAAGGGCGTTGCGAATTCACTACGGCAATTCAAAAAAGTCGTAAAGAGTAAAATTAAGCCCGCAGAAACTACTTCCTTCGCGAGTATGGTCAAGAAGGGGCGCCGACAAATACATCCGTCCTGCAAATTTAAGCTCCGTTGCTATTTACCATGGCAATAAATCTAAAACCAGCGACGATACGAAGTCACTCGTCCAGGAAATCATCGCTCCCGAGGAACTCAAACTTCATGTTCGTAGCGTTCGAAAAGTGAGAAACGGAGGGATCATCATCAGTACGGACAATAGAGAAGACATAGAAAAATTGCGAAAGTCAGAGAAACTAGTATCTTACCCTGGAAGAACCAACAAAGCGCCGTCCTAGGGTTAACCACCAATAACGGAGCTTAAGAGTCTTGAGTCTATTTTCGAGCAAAACCTCTCTGAGAAGCTGCCGAACACAATCCGTGAGTCCCTCTCAGCTACAATGAAATTAAGCCAAAAATCAGGAAAAAAGCACCAAGCACCTGTAATTATATTCTAGAATTACCAGCTAATATCAGGAGAATTCTTATTGAACAAGGACGAATTTTCATTGGACGTCTTGCCCCGTCAGAGATTTCACAATAGTCACCAGGTGCTTCAATTGTCAGCAATTCGGACATGCAGCCAAGTATTACCGAGAAACTAGCACAACATGTAACCACTGCGGTGAGACTGGTCATTCCTTTAAAGACTGCAGCAATAAAAACGCTCCCCCCAAATATGTGGCGTGCAATCGCTTCAAGCTTAAAGTGACCATAAAACTGGTGATGCTAGCTGCCCGGCACGCAAGTTCGCAGAGGAAAACTATATAAATTCTATAGATTATGAAGGCGCCTAAGAGCGCCACTTTTCATATTTTTTTAGGCACTGTAACAGTAGCTTAGTTATGTATCTTTATATCTTATATAGTAACTATAATTATGATCAAAAATTTTATTAGTGACCTAGACAGCTTTTCTGAGTCTGAAACTAAAATCTGTAATGTTGAAGACTGTAAACATTTTATCCCCGATATGGACAAAACATTAACTTTGCTCACCCAAAATATTCGCAGCATAAACAGAAACATGAACGGTTTTGAAGTGTTGTTACAAAATCTTGGTATAAGCTGTGCTATACCAAGATTGATTGATTGAATTGTCCTGACAGAATGTTGGTTGTCCAATCAGACACTCAATTTACCATCCCTGGATGGTTATTCTTCCCACAAAACAAATCGACACATTATCAAAATGATGGCTTAGTACTTTATATTAAGGAAAATCTGAAAGCAACAGTAGCGGAACCGATAGTTCACCATAGTAATTGCTTGATCATTGAAATTACCACTATATCGGGGCTAATTTCAAAAATTTATTTTTCTATACACTTTTTAGAGTTCCGTACCCAAAGGGTAAAAACGGGACCTTATTAGGTACTAAGACTTCGCTGTCTGTCCGTACGGAGATCTTGAGATATAGCCTGATGACAGACAGACAGACGTCTGTCTTTCATCAGGCTATATCTCAAGAACCGCGATAGCTAGACAGTTGCAATTTTCACAGATGATATAACAACAAATACTAAAAACAGAATAAAATAAATATTTAAGGGGCTCCCATACAACAAACGTATTTTTTCGGCGTTTTTACTTATAGATACTTAATACTTTGTGAGAGAATAGGAGGTTACGCCTCACTTAGTTAATATATAACTCAATGGATACACCAGATAGTGTGGTCAGCTTATGATGCGAAGCTCGACATAACAATTTAGTAGATTGTTGCATCGAGCGCAAAGTGAGTTATTAATGCACGAGAGTTATGTTGGTGCCCGAGCGCAAGCGAGGGCACTAAATTAACACTAGTGCATTAATTACTCACTTTAGCAAGGTGCGTAATCTACTTTTCTTTCAACTATTAATCCACCTACCGTGATAAAATATAACTACTGAAAATAAAAACTCAAGTTGAATACATATCCCGCGACTTTTGCGGCAAAAGGTTATTAACAATTTCATTTGCAGCTGTTTTTATACTTTCTGGAGTTGAATTCATATCGCTATCGCTGTCTAGTCTATTTCCATTTTTTTAAACTATTCTTGCTAAATATGAAGTATCAAAGTTTTACAATGGTACAAAATGCGCATGGGTATTATACACCCATGCACTCATCAGCAATTTAGGAACAGATTACCAGGAATATTCAAAATAATTCAGGTGAAACCAGATCAACGATAATTGTCAAGTAAATAATCAAGAAAAATTTTGATTAATCAAATAATTAGACTTGCGAATACCGTTTGAAAAAACATTAAAAAACAGTAATTCTTTGGGAAAAAAGGTTTTAACATAAGAGGTGAGGTTTTTCCCGCACAGGTAACGCTGCACAATGTAGGTACGTAACTTAGCTGTTATTGAAACACCGGAACAGTGTTTGTGTAGGAATGCTCAGTAATTAATGCTACACTTTACAAATTTACCTAATTGCTTTTAGTTGTAACGGTATCGGTGCCATCTGTCAGAAGAATGCAAACGCTACAGTATTTACTCGTTTAAATCGTTTGCAGAAGGGACGTTGTTTACAGCGCGTTCACATAGGATCGCTCTAAATTCGTCCAAGGCAACAACAATTTCAACACTTTAAAACGAACAATCACCGTAAAACGAAAAGAAGTAATTTTGGTCTTTTTAGGGTTCCGTACCTCAAAAGGAAAAAACGGAACCCTTATAGGATCACTCTGTTGTCCGTACATCCGTCCATCTGTCTGTCAAGACCCTTTATCTCGGGAACGCGTGGAGGTATCGAGTTGAAATTAAAACCATATAGGTACTCAGCTTTACAGTCCCTTGCAGCTGTGAAAAAAACAAACACCTAAGTTAACGTAAAAAAAAGATACGACCGTTTATGCCGCAAAAAACGTATATTTCGACACTCTCAAGGGAATCAAAATTTATAGGGTACTTCCCGTTGACCTAAAATCATGAAGTTTGGCAAGACGCAAGATCATGTAGCACAAGTAAAGGAAAAAGTCTGAAAACCGTAAAAAAACCCGTGATAAACTATTCACATACCTACAAAGTACGGAACCCTTGATGCGTGCGCGAGTCCGACTCACAGTTGACCGGTTTTTTAATTGAGTATCCGCTGTACTGCTGATCTTACTGATCTAGTTGGCTTTAGGAGTGATTTATGGGCGCCCTTAAGTACTACCAACGAGCTATAGAAGATAGATCAGGGGGCCTAAAAAGGCCATTTTGGAGAATCATAAAAGGATAACATTATGAATTATATTATGGCGAAGACAGTCCGTCTTTTTCTTTTTTTCGCCGCACTGCGTAGGTAAAATCAAAGAGATTCGGATTGGATTTGGATTGGATTGATTGGTATTTTAGCACAGACAAAAAAAAATAACTGAAAATTCTTCACCAATGGGATTTGATACGATTAACTTAACAGTTAACTGTCCATTATATTGTCATTTTATGATTCTGCTAAAGTGGCCTGTTTAGGCCCGCAGGGAACACATGATATCATCAATTTATGACTGCCGCAAATTCGGAGCAGCGGACATTGCAGAGCAGTTCCATTAAACGTCTTGCTAGCCTTTGTCATAACCAAATAACATAATTCATTCCAAGAATATTACGAAACACTGTAAAACATTCTGGCACACACTTTTGCGCCTGAATCCGCCTGATCTCTCCCCGGACGTGTTGGTTTGCCGTCCCATCGGACTATGAGAGAGAGGGAAGAGAGAGTGTACTGTGTTACACACTTGTGCACTATAATATCTTCCGCGCCGAAGGCTAGTCTGCGTTGAATTTGGCCGCTATGGCCGAAATACGGTCGGGAGGACTTTGGGAGGACTATTATTTATTATAACTTTTAAGCGAAAGCAGACTTGAGCAGACGACCATCTACAACGCCGGACACACGATGAAGATTTTATTTTGTGATGTTTCAGGGGATGAAGAACACCAGATAAATGCGGCGCTGGACACGCGGCTCTCATTCCTGGAGGGCCACTTGAAGACTATACAGAGTGGTGTGGAGTCCATAGTGGCCACCATATCTGAGGTTAAGAACAGGCAGTACAATAGAGCGTACCCACCCAAGTAAGTTGATTTTCTGTAGTTGACAAGCTTTACACAATCAGCCTATAATGTTCCCACTGCTGGGACACCTGTCAGGCCTTCTATCTGTGAGAGGGAGTCGGCCGTAATCCCGAGCATAAATATATTACTAGGTATACTCAGTCCGGCAATAATATCTGACGGCAAATTCTCGTCCTTATTTAAAAAAAACATTCAATTTCAACACTTATTTTTAAAGCCGTTGAGCTCCGCGTCAGATAATTTTGGCGTTTCTTCGATGTCATAATATTTATGTCGTTACCTTTAACAGATAATCACATAACTATAATATAATTGCTGTCTTTTTGAGAACCGATCAGAAATCCGATATTATTGCTGAACTGTCCATAGTAGGTAATAAATTATTTATGCTCACACCCTTTGTAGCCAGAAAATCTTGCACACAATTCATCCGTCTTTTATTTAATCTTCCACTACTTTATAACCATCCACTTAATAACAGCCGTACCTACAGGTCGATCGATCAGGTTACGCTATGCCTGCTGCGGTTGGTCTGTGGATGGGTGACCATCTTTACATTCCAAGACCCCTCCGTGCCTCGGAAAGCACGTTAAGCCGTTGGACCCGGCAGTCATTTGTGGATCTTTGATAGTCGTTACAGTAGTCAGAAGACCGAAAGTCTGACAACCATTCTTACCAAGGGGTATCGTATTTCCCCGTAACTGGGTTTTAGAGATCAGATAGGCAGTCGCTCCATGTAAAATGCTGGTATTCAGCAGCAGCCGGTTAGACTGGAAGCCGACCCCAACATAGATTGGAAAAGGCTAGGCAGGTGACTCATTTTTGTCGGCAAAATGGGCCCCTAGATCCCTTTAGGAAGAAGCAAATTAAGTAGGAAGGTATAACCGTTGAGTATACTCAACTCAATGGTTATACCTTCCTACTTAATTTCAGATTCGGGCATCCACCCACAGTTTTAAAATTCGCTACAGCCGCTCGATTCTGTAAAAATCTCACTGTGAAAACTTACGTAAAGTGAGTTTGTTTTTGCCAGGAATTGACACTATGGACAGCTCACTCCACGCTCACTTCACCTAAGTTTTCACGGTGAGATTTTTACAGAATAGCACCGCTGGTAAAGAAATCGCGCCTGAATCGATATACTAAACTGTTTCTAAAACTGGACAGTAACATGCACAATACTTTGTTATACTATTATTTTCTCACAGTTCTGGTTGTTAACAAAGCAATGCGTTATGCCTAAGTATAACAATATCTAAAAATGTTTGAACTTCTATTTGATAACAAGGTATCTTTCCGTGAGATATTAGTAGACGTAAGTATCTCAAAATAAAAATAATATTTTTATGCAGGGTGTCCCAAAAGTCGACGTCAAGCTAGAATTGGGTAATAGACCAAGTCATAATAGTTATAAATCAGAAAAAAAAAATAATTTGTAAAAAAGAATATTAAAAAAAATCAAGATTTGAATTAAATAGAAAACACAAATTTTCGTTTGTTATTTTTTTATTGAATCATAAAGTACATAGGTTAGGGTTATTTATGGAATAACACATCGGGCAAATGGCCTCCACGGCTTTGCATGCACAATCGCACTAATTTGTCAAAATTTTCTATGACCATTTTGCATAAATGTGGCTGAATTTCGTTGATTCAGCGTTGAATCTCCTCATTTAATGCACGGGTAGTTTTGGGCTTGTTGACATAGACCTGTGATTTCAAATAACCCCATAAAAAGAAAACGAATGGTGTCAAATCACACGATCTAGGGGGCCAATTCTGATCACCGAAACGAGAGACTAGACGACCTCATGCAGTAATTGAATTGTTTCACGGGCTGTATGGCATGTGGCACCGTCTTGTTGAAACCACATAATGGCCACATCAATATCAGCCCATTTCGGCAGAAAGAACTGTGTTATCATGTCGCGATATCGAGCACCAGTAACAGTCACTGCTTGATCGCAAAGCTTTCATAATTTTTTAAATGTTGTTCATGAATGAAGACACGATGATCTAAGCGTGTAACGCTCCATTTTTACTAACCCTAAGCAGTCAGCTGTCAAATTGTTTTTTTTTTTTGGGTTTTTTTTACTGCACAAATGGCGACAAATTCAAATCTTGCGTTAATTTTGGGACAGCCTTTATATATATATATATAAATTTTGTTTTGGTATCCTGAATTATGTTTCTGTAAACTATTGGCTAAAATGTAAACCCAACTGCCTTGGAAGAAAATGTCACTTTTTGCCCAACCAAATATTCAAAATTAAGACTTCGCCCAACTTTAACTGTCTGTACTGAAAAAAAATTGTACTATGTGAGTTTGGCAAGTAAATACCTAGGTAGTTTGAGTATTTTGTTTTCTGATAACTTTCATGACTTGGCCTATTACCCGATTCCGGCTTGATGTTGACTTCTGACCATATATTTAAAAAAAATGTGGTTATATATTTAAAAACATTGTCGTAATTGGGATTATAACTAACACCAGTTATGATCCCAATTACGACAATGTCTTGCATGACTCTTGTACGTGTAACGTAGCCTGCACTATGTAAGTATCTACTTACCATTTTTTGTAATGTTCCAGAATGGACATCCCGGCGAGCTCTGTAGATACGATGTCTCTTATCAACGAGTTCAGAAAAACGATTCGTGATCAGAAAAGTAACAAGAAGTGTGACTGCAGGTAACAGTCAAGTTTAGTGTTTGTTAAATGACAAAGTGCCTCCCGCGCGTGTTTGGCATTGTTTATATTTCTCGACACAACATACAGCACCATAGAAATATCTTATATCTATGTACAGCATAATCAGCTGCTAAAATGTTCCCGCTGCTGGCACACTGGGCCCCAAGTCTGCTATTACAATAGTGGCAGAATGATCTATCATTGATTTCATAATTGTTGATTTTGACAAGTTTGGTAATCTACTAATATAATGGCGTCATTATGACTTTCCAATGGTCAACCACTGACACTCCATTGAAAGAAATGGCATAGAATTGTAATCTCGTACATAATGAAAAATGAATTACTGACTTATGTGGTAATCTGCAAAATTTTTGACAGTTCCTTAGATCAGTAACCTACCATTAGAACGTCATTGTGCAGTTATTGCTTTTAATTCGTTACGAGTATCGTATAATTTCTGTGCCATTGACCGACCAATGATCAACCATTATGAATTTAGCAGATTACGAACCTTTAGCAAAATGACAATGGGATGGTAGTGGGATCGTGTTGGAATGACGAATTTATAAAAATAGCAGACTAGGGCCCGTGGTCTCCTCTCGATGAGAGGGAGTGGGCCGTAATCCACCACGAGGGCCCAGTGCGGATTGGTAGATGTCACATGTCTTCGAATTTTTGGTTCTAGGACATGCCAGTTTCCTCACAATGTTTTCTTTCACAATTTTGTGAGCAGAACTTAGATTAGTTAGCGAAACTCCGAAATCCGCAAAATTCGAACATCGTCATTAGATATCGATATTACCCATCACATCACAAATTTAATTTAACCCTGTATAATATTTTCAATGACAACTTTAAATACGTAAATGTATAGTGAACGAGTAGGCAAAAGTAAGACAGGGCGTAGGGCACTCTTAGGCTAGGTGGAGGGACGATCTGCGCAGAGTAGCTGGTAGCTAGATGAGAGTCAAGAGATTTTATTCCGGAAGGTTTATGTGTATAAAACATTAATAATATTTAATTTAACTTAATGTACAATTATGATAAGGAAATCTCGACGTTATGTCAAGTCGTATAAACCTTTAACCTGTGTTGACGTTTACTTAACAGCAGGAGCAGCAGAGTGGACCGATCAGAGCGGTACCCGACAGACTGCCACGAGATCCAGGTGCAAGGCTTCAATGTGTCTGGCATCTACAAGATCAGGCCAGACGACATGGAGCCTTTCTACGTGCTGTGCGACCTCACCACCGCGGGAGGGGGCTGGACGGTAACTATATACTTCCTTAAGTACTTGTACGTGGGTACTTGGATAGGCATGGCAGGCAGCAACCAGCAAAGATGCTGTAGGAAGCAACAAAAGACCGAAATTCCAAGATTTCAATGTTCATAAACGCGATATAAAGGGTGGCATTCCAGACACACTGTATATCGCGTCGACGTGCAAAATGTAAGCAGCTTATGATTCTAGATTCTTCCCCGAGCGTGAAAATCAGCTGTTTAATAGAAAAGTGCAATATCTATGCGGTCAAAATGTATGGAACAGCAAATTTTGTTTTTATTAACCGACGAAAATTTTCAATGCAGGGGGCACAGAATCATGAACAAAATCCATGGTAACAGGTTGTGCGATGTCCCTGCCACCGTGTTTAAATAGTATCGGGCTTAACAAGTGTTGTTACCTCTAGTTAGATACCTAGAAAACTATCCGTATAAAACTAGCTTTCAAACAAAAAAAACCGTATTGAAATCAGTTCACCCGTTTGAAAACTGCGATGAAAGTGATGTAACCTCTTAAGTACTAAACTACTCTACGATTTTCTCTTATTAGGTAGGGATTGTTGAACTTGATTGTTCACTACTAAATAGGGTCTATTTTCCAAGGAGGTCATCTATTTGTACAGCCGTTAGGGCTAACGCTTGGCCTTACATTGAAACTAGTTATTAATTGAATTATTAATAAGTTATTTGCAATAACACTGCTGATGTAACTTGTTGAATGAGTTCACAACTGAGCGCATAGGGCATTCACCTGAACTCAGAAGGACTGAATAAGTAGGTAGTTTTGTTGTTATACTCCGGATACGGATAATCTCCGGTCAGCTTATCAGACAGAAATTGATGCTTGGCAATGAGCATAAGAAAGTACCTAAGTTATATTTCAAGTTTAGTTGTTTTCTCTACCTGCGTCTTCCCTTCGAGTCAGACGAATCGGAAGGTATATTATAAAACTAACGTTACGGATACCTATGGGGTAGACTCTGACCGTTTCTTGTCTTCTGAATTTGCGTGGCTTATGCTGGGGTACCTAGTTCATAAAGCTGTGTGTACCTGAGGCCATAGCCATAGCCATAGCCATTAGAATACCACAACTATAGTTTACATTTTTTCACTAGGCGTGACTTGGACTTACCATACTCTCTGTCACTGGTTAATAAAGCTACCTACCAAAATATAAACATGATAGGGGTTATATGTATAAACGATGATTAAAGTCAAAAAATTATGGCTAAACAATCACTAATCACTATACTTAACTTTAAGCAAAGTTTAAGAATAAAGGGGGATATATAGTGCATTACTTAGGTATTTATGTAATTTTCAGACGTTATCTAGCCTATATGTTACGGAAAACACAAAAAGTCCCTTATCACAATATCGCCTGAGAATATCCATAATCTAATGCGGTAGAGCACATGTGTAATATCCCAAGTACATTAGGTACACAATAAATCTTATCTAAAATCCGGTATTAGATAGGTACTAAGACATGCTGAAACTCAAAGTGGCGCCTGATATAATAATATGTACTAACACCTAGGTAGGTATATAGGTATCTACGTGTCGTTATCGGTTCGATTAGGATAAAAAATTAGGACAAGCCCACATCTCCCCGTATACCGGCTCAACCCAGTAGTCCAGTACTTACGTATTATGCATAGCTAAGTATTCTACCTACCTTTTTTCTCCAGGTGTTCCAAAACCGTTTTGATGGCTCTCAAGACTTTTATAAAGGCTGGGCCGACTACCAGAATGGTTTCGGTAACCTTGCTGGCGAGTTTTGGCTGGGGTTGGAGAAGCTCAACTACCTCACCAATCAGAAGCTATACGAGTTGAGGATCGAGATGGAGACGCAGCACGAACAGGACGCGTACGCAGGCTACTCTGTGTTCACAGTAGGACCAGAACAGGAAGGCTACAGAATCAGCACCCTCGGCACCTTCTACGGAACTGCAGGTCCGTATGATATCTTATCTCTATCTCATAATTATCTAGGGGCACGGTGGGTCCGCCAAGACTTGATAACTTCGGCCTGGATTATGCTAGAGAGCTCAAATTCTCAGGATAAAATGTGCTTAGAAGGCTGAAATTTAGAACTTTCACCCTCCAACCCATTGAACCAGTTGCAGTGACTTAATTTCTTACCAATTTACCGCGCGCGGCCGTACATTATGATCAAGCCAAAATGTAAGGTTTGCAGAGGCTAACTCTTTAATATCCTTGGAGTGTAAATATGGTGCTGTTCCACAAACGATGGGACACTTAACATCATATCCCACGTGTCCTCTCAGCTGCACGTTACAGGAACTGATGGCGCCAAACAAGTAGCCGAATTCTGGGCCGAGTCCATTTAGATTGCTATCGACACGCTAAAAAGAATAGGCAGTGGTTGCAATGGCAACCATAGGTACTGATTAAGTGATGACTGTCCTCCCAGTTTCGATTCCGAAGTAGGCATTTCTATCAAGAGCAATAGCCAATCACCCTGTCATGGGACTTAAACAAAATTGGGGTAATGTGAATGTAGAAATAATCTATTATGTACGCTGATATAAAATTTATGATAAGAAGTTTTATTTTAATATCAAGCAAGTTTACCAACACACAATTTATTGTATTTCAGGCGATTCACTTTCGTATCACGCTGGCCAGAAGTTCTCCACTTATGACCTTGACAATGATGAGTGGAAGGACGGCGCTTGCGCTACCGAACACGGTGGCGCCTGGTGGTACAAGGAATGTGACAAGAGGTTCTCAAATGTATTTAAACTCGAAATACCTACAGATTAAAAAAAAGGGGCTCGTATAATCAAATATGATGCGTGTGATCGTTTCATACGTGAGTCTCCTCCGTGCCGGATTTCTCGCCCGTTGTATAAGTCGTTACTTAATTACAGGGATAATTATGGCTACCTAAGTATTTATTGACTTAAGTATGAGCGTACTCGATCCATCAGAACTATAGGAAATTATTGTGTCGCCCAGGTTGATTTTAAGCCCGCTTAGGCCAAGAGGTAGGTGGGTACGCCCAGTGTTCCACTAAAATAGCTTTCACTACTGGTGGTGCTTAAATGTTTGTCCAGCATACCCTGGCCAATCAGCCCCACGAACACCTCGCTGAGAGGCATTTCCTTTGTCAAGTACTTGTTGGGAAGCCGTATTCTTGAGTGGAGATCGCGAATCGGTAAACGCAAGGTAGGACGCCCTCAGGCTAGGTAGAGCAATGACATTCGCACGGCAGCAGCGACAGAGCAGCTGGATGAGAGTTGCATGCCTAGAGTCGAGTTGAATAGCGTGTAATTGTTGAGGCCAGTAGTGCGAGTTGAGGACTGCTGTACGCTGATGATGATGAATAGGTACCTACGAGAGAAGAAGGATTTGGTAAAGAATTAAGTATCAGCCCTTCGCACTAGCTTTTTACAAAACCTAACCGGATATCATAGAATGGTCATCATTGCCTACTTAAGTATTTTTTATTCATTTTTCCAGCAATCTCAACGGAAGATATTCAATGTCGGGTGACGACAATCGAGGCCAATCTATGTATTGGATATCATTCAAGGCTCCTAATTTTCCACTTTCTAAAACAAAAATGATGATCAGACCCCTGCCTGCCAGCAAACCGACTGATTACTTGGACAGTGCCAAGGTAATGTCACTCTTTTTAACAGCTTTATAATATCGCCATTTGGGTTCTATGTTTGAAATGCAAATTGCTATGTTTGATAACCATTATTTAACTTAATAGAAGGTACTTGAAGCGAATAACGCAATAGTGGATTTGGATCGCAAGATTCCAGCAGCCTCAGGAATAGTCAGGATATTGAATCCTGACTGTTCTCGGGGTCGCCTCCAATCAAGTAGGGTGGGACTTACATCTACTACTAGTACTACTAAATAAGTAGGTCCCTAACTGGCGTAATTTGGGTCGTCTACCTCTGCTACATTTCCAGTGCTTTGTTTCGTCAACTGTACCATATTGACCAGTACGTTACCCGTATCACCCAGGCCATTTGTGAACCTAGTTACTCCATACAACTTTAGTATAATTTCGATTTATCCGCTTCTTTTTTAACCCTTAGTACGTAGAACGTAGATCTACGCGAGACACAATGGCTTTTTAATTGTATCTGTAATTACGACATACAAGGGGTTAAAGCGTAGGTACGTCTTATTTGCATCAAGTACCTTATATTGACATTCATCATGATTGTATTCAACTTACGTATTAACAAAATATCTATGTCTATCATATTTTAATAGGGCAACACTGGCGGATTATTAGGTCACACAAGACACTCGGTTGGCACCACCGGTCACCATACCTCCAGAAAGTCTTGGGGGCATTAAGTACCTAGACGTGCAACTGTTTTGGAGAAACACACTGCGTTTGCGTGGCCTGGTTATTTGCACGTCCTATATAAACCTTTATGGAAAAGGTTACCTACCACATCGTTAACATACATAGAGAAATTTGCCCAAGACGAACAGCTAATGTTGTTTTCAGAAACTTTTAGAAGGTCCGCAACTGAGACCGCCCCCCGACAAACTGATCGTAATGCCCCTTAAGTCGGGACGACGACAGGGCACACAGACTCTAATGGGCAAGTACGACATTATCCCCAGCCATAGCCAGTACTGGTACGGGATAGCTCCTGACGACGCCTTCTTACCTAACTACTCGTGAACCTCGACTTACTGTAAACTGCAATGCAGCGTGTGATGAGCATTTTGTCAGTGTTTACTAGCGGGTGGGCAATCTAGTGTTTTAAATTTGAATCGGCTATAAAAGAAAAACTACTGATATTTTTTTTAAATTTCTGGTTTTATTTTAAAGTTTGAACTTTGTCATTTAAGAATGGAACACAATATCATTCTTAAGAGTACCACCCACAACTGCTGGCTCGGTAGGTACCTAATTTTTCAGTACATTTTCGATTGTTTCGGCTTGAATCACTTCAATGGCAACTTTGATTTCATGTTTCAACGCTTTAATTGTCTCTGAATGGTTTGCGTAACCTTGATCCTAAATGGTTCTTCACAGAAAATAATCCAAAGGGCTCAAATCACAGCTCCGAGGCGTCCAATTGAGATCAGCATTTCGGCTAATTATTCGATTTTTAAAAACAGTGCGCTTATGATCGATGGTTACATTGGCTGTGTGACATGTGGCCCCGTCTTGTTGAAACCAAATGTCGTCCATGTCATTCTCTTCAATTTTTGGAAACAAAAATTCGTTGAGCAGTAAGTACCTAAAGCAAAATTGGGTTGATCGGATGGGGTACTGTCGAGCCAGTCGTGGTAGTCATATGAATGATATTGTGTTCCATTCTTAAATGACAAAGTTCAACCTTTTCAATAAAACCAGAAATTTGTAAAATAGTCAGTAGTTTTTTTTTATATAGCCGATTCAAATTTAAAACACTAGATGTCCCACCCTGTACTATTGTACATAGCCCAGTCGAACGATACAGGCGAGTTTAGGAATTAGTGTTTCTCTTTCTCTAATTCCGGTTGCTTATTTGACTGGGTTATTACAGGCCGTAGTTATTTCTGTTTCATAGTTGCCAAATCATAACGCATCTGGGCCCTAATTCTCTATGGTGGTCATAGTGAATTATGGCCCAGATTGCGTTTACGGTTTCTTACTTCGAAACCACGTCAACTCCTTACCTTAGCACGACATCTATTAACGTATTCTCTATGACAAAATTGCGTGGTTTGAACTGTCAAAATACATGTTGTCCGTACGGTTGACATTTCGATTCCTTGCCGTAAACAAGACACGATATTGACTTGGTTTGGATGTGGTAAGATAATATCTTAGCACTTCTTTCATGTTTAAGTAATAGTGCTTTGTATTGAATATTACAGGACTCGATTTGGACATAAAGTCGGTATGAATCGGATTTATAATCGAAAATAGTTATTTTTTAAATATTATAATGCACCTAAGTATTAATTAGGCCTAGCAATTTATGACAATCTTTTTTACATTGTATACCGTTTTATCAGCATTATTGTATATGAAGCCGTTATTGTTTACGCTATTACGTTGTTAAGTTTATGTTATTGCGTACTTATTTAGTTTACATTGAAGTTACCAGATTTAATTTAATTATGTAATAAATGTATCTATTTATAGTAAATTAAAATCATATATCAGTCTCATTTGCTTTATTTTCCTTAATGTATCAAGAAATCAGCTTCTGCACCTTGTTGAGCAGAGACATTCAAATTTTCTAATTACTTATTTATAGGGTGTGCAGAATCATGTAGTCACATCATCAATACTTACAACATTTAAAGTTAAACATACGATCTATCAATATAATATTAAAACGTTTATACATCCACTACGTACTTAAGCAGTATAATTCTAAAAACTGTAGAGTATTCATAAACATGAGCACACAAATGTACATGTTACCTCATGGCAGTGCTCCAGCCGACTGTTCTTTATACATACTTAGTTAATTTACTTACATTACATTATATAAACAAAGTGTAATGATTAATACAACACTACTACCACTGCTACATTAAAGTTTATTAGAAACAAAAATTAATTGAATTTAACGATGCATTGATGGTATATAATATACTTAATTAATAATAATCCTATTATCATACAATATAGTTACTACAATATCAACTAATAATTATGTTGTCCATGACCACTTGCGGAACAAAAAATAATAATTTATGTTTGTAAATTAGCATTCTACTAAACTTAGTTACCTATTTCCGAAGCGACACTTAGTAAGTATACTAACTGATAATCCCAGTTTGAAATCATCAAACTATTAGTTAATTATGATGCTTATACATTTACTGACCTGATTTTGGTATGTGCCTTAACAACTTCAATATGTACACAAACGACAACACGGCAGCAACTCTCTCTACACTATGTTGTATCGTTCAATCTAATATTTACACACATCGGTCATGGTGTATAACAAGTAAACAGTTAATGATTCCAAAATTGAACACTATCTTAGAACTTACATTTAGATATTAATTATAATAATATACAATAATAATAAGAATTTCAAATAATCGCTGTATCATTTATGTGTTATTTAATATCTACAAACACTTAGACGAATTCTATTAAAAACGAGAAATAGAAGCCAAAGAATACAACTAGCACCACAGGTGTAAAAGCTGTTTGCTGGGTTAGTGAAGGTGTTTTCATAAATATATTCGTGAACAAAACACACACAAACAAAAATAAATCTTAATACACCACTTTTGTATCAAAAATTGCACAAAAAGGATCACGAATTAACTACAAAAGTGTATATTCATTGTTTTTTTTAAACTTTAAATTACATCAACTAACTGTTATTCAAATCAAAACATTAAAATGTACATTAACTTAGTACTACGTTAACATTATTGATAAAGATAAACGTAAACTACACTAACTAATGAACGATGTACCTGTGTTGCAACAGAAACGACCATCCAACATGCATACAGTACAAGTAACTTAGGACTTGGCAGAAGATCGAGTTTGCGTAGTGACGGTCTGACCGTACAACTTAGTTAATTTTAACTAAAGGAGAATGTCGTCAAATATAAGGGCGCCCTGTACCGGCTATACCGAAGGAAAAAATATAAGGGCGCCCTGTACCGGCTACACCAAAGGAAAAAATATAAGGGCGCCCTGTACCGGCTATATCAAAGGAAAAAATATAAGGGCGCCCTGTACCGGCTATACCAAAGGAAAAAATATAAGGGCGCCCTGTACCGGCTATATCAAAGGAAAAAAGTCCGCTGTCACAATCAAACCTAGTGTACTTGGAGGAGAATTTAACGCCCTTCCTATATTGCTAACAATTTTTTTACATGGATTCCCGCAATTCATTAATATTTATTTGCCATTTACCTACTTAATATTTTGAGGATACGTTCGACAAAATGACGAATGAACGATGACGATGAATGATGAAGGCATCGCTAAGGATTTATCACACAAAGATTACGTTATGGAATATAATTAAGTATATTATTTTAATTATATTTCAATAGTTTAGATGGAACTAAAATTGAAACGATTGAAAGTAACGTCATCCGTCCGTGACGGCGCCACAGAGCAAAAATGCTATACGTCCGTTCCCTTAAAAATGCGGTCCGTTCCCTTTTCTTTAAATGCTTAAAATGTATTCCAAACAAAATAGTAATTTAAATTAATAAGACGCGACGCGTGACCTTAAGATTTTTAAACACACATAAAAATATACCTAATATTATAAGTAAATATTAAATCGATGTCGGTAGGTACAGACGCCAGCACAATTAACATCTTCATTTAAATGTTTTTTGGCAGGTACTATATTTTTAATTAGTAGCAATATTCGGAAATGAAGGGCAATGGCAGTGACATAAGAGAAAATACGTATAAAAGTAAATAACTAAAGTAATAATTTTATTTTAATAACAAATTTTTGTTTTTATGTCGGAAATCCGGGAATCTTTTTCATCAAAAACGTAAACGTAATTTAAAAAAAATAGGAGTAATTTTATGAAAATGTTGTCAAATGTATGACAACCAGAAAGTTTATTTTTTTATACCATGAGATTCTGGTAGACCTATACCTACATTTGGTTCTGACACGCTCCCTTGCAAGTTGGTACGGTCCCACGACATTCTCCTTTAATTTTATCAAGCATTATCATTTGAAATTGTCCCGTACACGTATCAGTATTTTCGAGCAGGATAACGCGTCGATAGTAATGATAACTGTTTATAACCAGCAAGAGCTGTTACGTTAACAATAATAAATTAACTTATCGACAATAATAGTTAAAAACTATCGACAACATAACCGGTGACGACAAAGTTAAATGTCGAGAAATAGTCGATCGTCTGCCGAAGCCGCGTTATCAGCTATAATAATTATAAAATATATACATTGAATTACTTTCTTAACATATTGATCGTCGAATACAGTAAGGATTCGACATATGGGCAATAAATGAAATCACGAGCAATACTCGTCCACAGAAGTATAACAAAATTGATTATTAAGTAAAAAAACGAAAAATTAAGAAACTAAATTTTTCAAACAAAATAAATATCAAATAAATTCAGTAAAAGTCAAACACTCTGTTTAGAGAACGTAGGTACAATACCTACTTACCTTGAGCACAGAATGGCAACAGCTCAAATGCAGACGAGACGGCGCCGGCGCGGCGACGGCGCGGCACAGCGCGGTGCGGCGTTTTTATCAAAGTTCAAGGATTTATGGAACAAAGTACGTTCTAGATCATTGACCTAGTGCTGCAGTTCTACAGAGTGTTCAAATTTAGTATGTTTAATTTAGAGTGACAAAAATTAAAACTTAAGTTTTTGTCTAAACTACTGGACCCATTTCGTTCATTTTTTGCATATCATCAGTATACGCTGAAATAAGCATGTAATTTCATTTATTGCCCATATGTCGAATCCATACTGTATAATAATGTATCTCCACACACGTCAGCCGATTAAATTATTTACCCATTTATAATTTTGACAAATTGAAATAAACCTAAATGTGTATGAAGGTAACTTTGAAAGTCTAAAATAGCTCAACGGCGCAGGCGTCAGACTGAAGGACGCGAAAGATCAGTAGTTTGACGCCCACCCGTTGCAGTATGTTTTTAAATGAACGCATTTTTTGTTTTTGGATTTGAACTTTGAAGGACGACCAGGATTACTAGAACGCAACTCACATAGTAATAATCCATTTTTTGCATAAAAAACCTCATTCGGAATTAAAAATTATGAGGAAAGAGAGAGACAAGGTAATTAAAACTAAGTACGTGTTTAAATAAGTAGAACTTAACACTAGATAGGCGGAACTTTCGACATTTGTCCTAAGTGCACCATAACATTATCCGAATTTATAATGAAACGCGTTAATGTTTCTGGCCAATTATGAGTAATGTTACAAAGGGGGTGACGGCTAGAGGGTGACAGATATAACGACGCTACACGAGGAGCAGCTAGACGCTGCTACGGTGTGTGAGAGAGCAAGAATACAGACATACATTCAACAACTACTCGCTTATTCTTAACAGTGAAGTATAAAACGGGAAACATTGATGATAGTACCTAATTGAAGGTTCCAAGGTTCTAAAGTTATACGTTTTCTGCAGAAAACAACGAATGTAAATATGAGGAGCACATAACACCCAAATCTAATACCGGAAGGTAATTGATAGGATATGCAACTATATTTAACGAGGGTAAAGCAGTATTTGCTTTAAAATAAATATTTGTTGGGATATTTTTAACTGTTTCACAATGACAATAAAATAGACTGGATGGGACATGCGCGCAAACGGCTAGACCTTACACCTTCAGGTTGTTGACGGCGTTGTCATAAGAATCAAGGAAGCAGTCGCCGAGGGCGAGTGGGTGTCATGGCGGAACTTGAAGAGGCCCATGTCCTGCAGTTCAGCGATAGGCTTAGTTGCTTGATTGAGTGAAGTATTTAGTGGTTTTCTGCACAAACTAAAGCCTAAACTATCAACCAATGTTACAATAAACAGAAAATAGTAAATATAGAACACTATGCGTCCACGCATACCATTAAAAATTACGTTATTTCGTAGTGAATGTGTGAATTAAACATGTTTTGTAATCTACACAACATTAGGCGGTGGCGTGCCCCGTAAGCTATTACAGAACTAAACACTAAACAACAAATTCTACAATTTTTCTACGCTGATAATGAAAATCCAATGTGTTTGTGTAAATGTGTAAACGCATTCTTCGACTCAACACTTATTTACAAGTTGTTTACGAAGAACGCGTTAAGTAATTCTGTAACAACGAAAAACTCATGTTAAGTGACAATAATATATAAGAAAACCTTCAACCTCGTGACATTATAAGATGCCAATGGCGTCCAAAGTACAAAACGAAGACAGATGAAGACGAAGTACAGACGCCAGCACCTCAAGCTACCCGAAACTGTCAAATTTTCCCAATCAACTTTGAACCTTATACTCCAGCGATAAAGTTGAAAATCTATTAAAGAAATTTGACAGATTGTAGTAGCTTGATGTGCTGGCGTCTGTACATTAATTGTCAAGAAAAGGGTTTAATGTGACGAAGTCCAAACGCATGGTTATAATGTATAACAAACACTATAAAGGGATGCTTTTATGAAGTCTCATAAGCTTATTTACTGAATGTCAGTGATTTTAGACATATGTATAAGTCTTTAGGATATTTTTATTACGAATCAGTGGTGTCCAAAATTAACTTGATAAAGTATATTGTTATTTTCCAGGTTCCAAATATGATTAACCCATTACCCGCCGCAGTTGTATATAAGCAACTTATCATTTCTGAGCCCCTAGCACCGCAGTTGTAAATTTGCAACTTAAGTCTCCAAAGTTATTTTTAAACGTATTTTTATTTACGTAGGAGCAGTTTCATAATAAAAATAAAGACCACCGTTGCCATTCAAGGAATTTCTTTCCTTTTCCCTAAAATCACTTATGCAAAGCACCAAATTAACGGTGAAAAAAATGCATAAAACCCATCGCAAAATGCAGGTTTGACCTTAACCTGTACCGCCAGAGTTGTATAAATACAACAGTAGTGATGTAGCACATAAGTTTATTTATTACTCTTAATGCAAACTTTAGTTTACTCAAATAATATACAAATAGGTTAGGCATTCAGAATTAAAAAGTAATTCAATGCTTGTTGCTGTTTGAACCTATTTCTAACTATAATATCTAAAACTGAACATGATTTAAGGTAGATTCATATTACAATTAGATAGACGATTTTTACTAAATTGTATTTTAGTAACAACCCTAGTACTTTAACGTTATCAAAGAAGTCCAGCGCCGGAGTTGTACATATGCAACCGCTTGTGACGTCATAAGCGAACTCATAATGATAATAGTGAGGGTACATCTGTTTTATTTGTTAAGAATTATTAATGAAATAGTGGGTACTTATTTTATTTCATTGGGTCTTGTGGCCGTGTTTGAATCGCAAAATGTCGAGTGCAGAGGAATTAATAAGGATTTTAGAAGGTTACGAGGAAGATGTAGAAGAATTTGTGACCGATAATGAGTTAGAAGAGGAGGAGGTATGTACCCAAAGTTGTATAAATGCAACAATAGGGATTCCGAAAGACGTATTTAGTAGAATTATGAACTATACTCTATCAATGCTTATAGCTTTTTTTATTCGGGTAATTTTAATTATAAGGTTAATGACTTATAAAAAAACATTAGATTTTCGTAAAACGTGTAATTTTACTCTTAAAATCTAGTAAAAAAAATAAAAAAATTGTGAATGGTGCACAACACTATAGTTGACCTTGAAAATACGTGATTGGCGCTAGGGGCACATTTTTTTGCAAGATTATACAGCGGTTAAAGGGTTAAGTAGCAGACAACACAATAGAATATAACCTGGTTATTAAAATTGTAGTCAGTATGTTTGTACAAGGTTATCTCTGAAAATACTGATCCAATTACCAAAATTATTTTACTGATAGAAAACTACACTATTACTGAGTGTATTTAGTTTCTATGTATAATCAGTAGCAGTTACCTCAGTCATGATCATGCGATGACTGCTCGCTCTCAGGTCGCAGAGCATCAATACAGGCGACAATCTTGAGTGCGGGTCCCAGTTTCATGGACAGCGCCATGACGAGGTGCTCCGGTTTGATCAGCAGTAGGGCTTCGCCATCTACCTCCTGCATGAGGAACTCGTCTGCGTAGCCAGCACACCCAGGTATGTTGCGGATGAAGTCGCATACTTCAGATACCTGTAGGAAGAAATACGAAAAGATAGACAGATGGATAGAATACTCTTTACCTAAACTAATATTTATACAAAATAAAAAGAAAAGATTAGATTTTTTGAATGTATGTTTGTTTGTTACGCTTTCACGCTAAAACGGCTGAACGCTATTGGATGAAATTTGGCACATGGGTAAAACATGACTTGGATAAGGACAAACGATGCTTTTTATCCCGCTATTCCTACGGGATCGAGACCTATACAGGATAAACCGCGGGGCGCAACTAGTTATGAAAATATAAATGATATAATTATTTCGGGAATCAACTAGTTATGAAAATATAAATGATATAATTATTTCGGGAATACAACCTTAAAAAAAATTACACCAAATTACAAATTATTACAAAACAATAAAGTTAAGCCACATTTGTTACGGTCGCGAATCATATTTTAATCAACATATAACCTGACAACGGCTTGCAAATAACTTAAGTAAATTTGAATTTCGCGGCCTAGCTTAGCGCATGCCCCATAATTATTTGTAGTATACTTAGACAAAGAAAAGTATAGACGGCGGGTAGCTCCATTTCATTTCCACAAGAAAGGGATAAAGTATTGAGTAAGGTATTAAATAACAGAAAAGGATAAAGCTATATTATTTCCGTCTCTCAGTGCGTGCCAGTTTTTTCAAGGCAGCTACTTATGTAGCTCATGTTAGTTGAGTTAGTTTTTTGTCTCGTATGTGGCCACGCTACCCGATGCTCTATTAGCTTTCTTACTCTAAGGTAGTATAGCTCGATTATTAACCTAAACATTATGAAGTCTAAGTTCAGTTTGATGTGCTAATTTTTAGAGGAGAAGTCTCTAGGCAGATGATGATTGATGACAATACTCACGCTCCACTTAGTAGCGTTAGGTATCTTGGGTGCTTGCGCGGCTTCTGCACTAGCCGTGCTAGCGGCTTCTGCGGTACTTGTAGCGGCTGCTTCGGTCTTCGCATTGTTGCTCGCAGCACTGTGAGATCCGCTCTCGTTGGACGAACTGATGCGAGCCACGCTAGGACTGTGGTCCAGCATCTGCTTCTTACCTGGTATTAAAAAAATTATTATGTAAATTAAATGAACCTTGTGTGGTGTCTTGACTTCAACCAAGAGGCGCAACGTCATAATTATAACTATAGACATATTTTAGTACATTAATAGCTGGGCAATGTGAACATGAAAGAGATACAATGCAGTGTGTTAGAGAGAGATAGATTCACAGGATTAATCTGCGGGTTAATTATCACAGTATTAAACACTCTATCAACAGGTATGGCTTTCATTTTGACAGATTAACAACATTCGTTGCGTTGTTTACGTTTTTGAGTAGACAATATTTTCGAACATATGAAGCAATAGATTAGCAGTATCCTTCAAAATTATTTAGATTGAGACTGATTGTTTTACGCAATTAGAGTCCTGCAATATGATATCGGGCTGTATTTGAAGAGACTTTAAAGATATTGTTATAAAGTATATTTTTCCTTGTTTTATGTGATCTTTGCTATGGTGTCATTCAAGTATTACGTAAGCACTACAAGGGGGCGGGAGGGTCTTTGCTTTGCTTATTTTTGATGACATGGGGGATGGGGGGGTCTGGATGGTGATTACGTCAGCAGTATTTTTTTTTTTTACTTTTTCGGATTTTCTACAAAAAGTCGATTTTGGTTTGAACACCTGTGGCAACCCTACTTGTCTATGCTTGAAAACGAAACGCAAATAACTGCTGCTCATGAATCAATAAAGAAACCAAAACACATTGAAAAATGCATGTAAGTACCAAAGTTTACGTAAGCATAGGGGTAAGTGCTTTTCTTATTTTTGCTGACGAGGGGGAGGGGGCGGTTAATAATTGCAAAAAAATCTGCTTACGTAACACTTGGACGGCCCCCTATGAAACAAAATGTGGACGTGTGCAGCAGGCCCGTGACAAACACTCAATCTGCCACATTATGACAATCCATATAATAACATACGTATTGCTTCAACAAACCAACAATGTAACTTACGGGGTGGTCCATCATCAGAGGAGGGCAGTTTGTTCTCCTTGTCTTGTTCCTTGTCAACCCAGTCGCGGAGGGGCCGGTTTACCTGCACCAAATTACTCTACATATCAATTACCTATGGCGTTCAATTGCTGATATAATTACATGTATAACATTTAACAGTCGACCGCACTTCAGAACAAAGACTTGATTTACGAAAACCATCCTTATTTCTGAAGAAATAAAGACGCTATCAACTGTTACCAATGACGAGCGGTTAACTGTACAGTTGCGGGCTAAAAATGTTTACCACACCTAAGGTTAAAATTCATCAACATCCTTGGCTGGAAAGGTGATAGAGCGTAGGAGCGAGAGCCTACGAGACTTAGTATAGAGTGTCTCGCTCACTCGTTTCATGACTCTTGACTGCCTCGAGTCCGGACGGGCTTTTGTATAAGGTTGACATGCCATCTTAGACCATATTGCGCACAAAGTGAGGAAAAAAAATGTAAGTAAACATTTTTGGTCCTCGACAGTGGGAGGGAGAGGCACAGTGGGAGTTTCTACATTTCTGGACCGATTTATTCAAAAGTTTAAGCCTATTATCTGCCTATTATATTAAGGATTGAAATGTGGTGGTTGATAAATAGTGTTTACAATTTGGAAAAAGGGTTGCGGGTGTATACAAACGGTCCGCGTAAAACGTGGCGTTACAGTTGGAAAGAGCAAGCCTTAGCACTACTCGTTCCAAACAACTAACACCTCGTTAAAGTTACTCACGCCATCAAGGAACGAAATACCAGTACCTTATAATAATAGTCCTGATGCCGCAAATGTAACAAATAATACGACAATTTTAGTAATTTAATCAATGCGTGTTTTTTATATCTGTTTCGAATTCAACCACGCGAGAATATCGTGTCCTGCGTGCCCTGATTCCTGCACGTTACAGGAACTAATGGTCACTACTGTGACCGCCGAACTCATGGCTAAGTTTTGAGCTGATTCAATCGACAGGCTAAGAAGATGCCAGAAAGGTTTAACTAACTACAATGAAGTTGGTAAAATGCATTATTTTGAGTAATCTAAGATCAATTTGCTCTGACAGGGCCGTGAGTATATATCAAGGAACATGAGACTTACAGCAAATGGTTCGCCAGCTTCTTGAATGACGTATCCTTCGATGACATGTGTCAGTATGTTCGGTTTTACCATAGCTTTCGGGAGCCCCTTGTCTGTAACGTTATTAAACATAGCATCTTTTGAGTATACATATATGGGGAAATAATAAAGCAACAAAAAATTCAAGCATATTTCATGTCTTGGTTGGGTCGATATACACTGCTACAAAGATCTTTCGGATGACGCTAACAGAGGGCGCTGCTTTGAGAAATGTATTGAAAATCAATGGCGCCGTTAGTTCCGATATCGGCCACGAGTCTAAAGATACTAGTACTACTTGTACAGCTATACTGACAATAGATTTTACAAGCAGTTGTCAACTGGTCGAAATTTTATTGATGTCGAAATATTGACATATTTTACAATGTCAATTGCATTTGATTCGGTTTGCTACCTAGGAGTTCTGGAGCGCGGTGGCGCTTTTCCATACAAATCAGAGGGGGGAACCTGGTCAGTCAGGGTTGCAGATACAAACATTAGTTATAATATGAAAATAGACCCAAACAAGACAAAATAAGGCAGTAGTTCATAAAGATGTTCATACAATACTGACCGTGGGCCGCCTGCTGACTCATGTGGCGGGGCGTGCACTGCGCACTCTTGAATAAAGCTGTAGATCCTCCGGACGATACCGGCGCCGTGATGGCGGCCGTCATTGTAGACGATGATGATGTTGACGACGCTACTGTTGTCACCACCTAGTGTTGGAAACGTCATTGTGGGGTGCTAATTTTACAATGTATTGTTGTTTGAAAACAGGTAAGACAGTACGCAGCGGGCCTCGATAGATTGATCTGATCTGATTTTGCATAAAATTGCAATAAATACCAACTTAATTATGTGAGCGATTAATAACATCAACCGTAGCAAACTCGTCCAGTGTGGTATATGGCAACCCGATTCCGATCACCGTATTTAAACTGTTTTTATTTTTAACCGACTTCAAAAAAGAAGGAGGTTCTCAATTCGACGGTATGTTTTTTTTTTTTTGTGTGTTTGTTACGCGATTACTCCGCCAATCGTGGACCGATTTTCAAAATTCTTTTTTTGTTTGAAAGGGTATACTCTCGAGGTGGTCCCATTATCATCAAGTTGGAATCTGATGAGAGGATCCCATGGAAATCGAGGGAAACCCTCAAATTATATAGGCAAAGCTATAACGATTTGGGTATTTTAAAAATAACTTGAGCATTTGCTCTCGGAAATCATCATTTGGTAAAGTGGAGCTGATGAAGAAGACCACAGATGGCCATTGGAACTACTCAATGACAAATATTTCACGGGTTGCGATTCGATTACTTTATTAAGGTTGCTAAGCAATTTATGCTCGTCACAAAGCGTATGGTGAGTGGTTGTTGAGGAGTTCTCCTGGTAAGAACCAGGAGAACTCCTCAACAATTAACGTCCCAAGATCGGGAAAAGCAATATTTTGTAACAGGTGATGAGCAGTTGACATTAGGCTATTGTAACTTAGATAAATTACAAACGGACCCACTAAAAAGTGAAAAATAAAAACTTTTCACAAAAAAAAAATAACCGACTTCCAAAAAAAACACTACAAATTGAAAAATTACTTTAATTTCGGAAGTCGGTGTCAATAAACGAAAATGCAGAACCAAAGACACCGACTTCCGAAATTAAAGTAATTTTTCAATTTGTAGTGTTTTTTTTGGAAGTCGGTTGTGTTTTTTTTGTGAAAAGTTTTTATTTTTTATTGTTAATTATGGTATTTCACCAACCTTGCTTTCTCACTTCTTTTAGTGAAACTTACGTATCGATAGTCGATAACTTGTCCATTCATCTTCGAGGTCATTAACTGTTTTGTACAATTAGTATTGACTACCAGAGGGGCAATTTTAATAACGTTCACAGTCTGATTTCAGTCCCAATCTGTCAAAAAACCTTTAATTTTCCTACATTTTTGACGAGTTTTTGACTGATTGTCGCTGATATGAGATTGCGACTAGATTTTGAACATTTTAATTACGGAAATTGGCCTTATGACTTCAATCGACCGCAATCTATTATCATCTTTGAAATTGGCCTTATGACTTCAATCGACCGCAATCTATTATCATCTTTGAAATTGGCCTTATGACTTCAATCGACCGCAATCTATTATCATCTTTGAAATTGGCCTTATGACTTCAATCGACCGCAATCTATTATCATCTTTGAAATTGGCCTTATGACTTCAATCGACCGCAATTTATTATCATCTTTGAGCCTTATGACTTCAATCGACCGCAAACTATTATCATCTTTGAAATTGGCCTTATGACTTCAATCGACCGCAATCTATTATCATCTTTGAAATTGGCCTTATGACTTCAATCGACCGCAATCTATTATCATCTTTGAAATTCTTACCTGTGGAGCAACAGGCGTGGTTTGTTGCGCACTGCTGGGTACCGGGGCGGTGATGGTAGCAACTGAAGTCGCTGTTGAAGCGGGTGTCGTCTCGGTTGATGTGTTCTGGGTTTCTTTCTTCGATGGACTAGACTTTGATACCTCCATGGGTGTGACCGCTCCTGAGTTATTGAAATGTAGATGAGTTTTATTCGATGAACTTCGAGTTTATTCTCTAAATAGTAAAAAATAAAGTCGTTTTCCGTAACTGTGCGCTTAGCTCTTCTAAACTACACAATAGATTTTGATTTGGTTTTCACTATCTTTTACAGAATTTATTTTGGAAGTATGTACAGACTGCAGCACATCAATGTAAACTCTATACATATCTATAACTACGACGCGCTGTATAGTGTTAGAAAGAAAGTATCCTTGGTATGATTGGTGGAGTTTTCAACGTTTCTAAAATCACCCAATCGCAACCATACTAATAATTGGCAGCCAATTATCATGTTCACGACTACTAAAAAAAAAACCAAGGCGAGGGTGGATGATTAAAAAGAAATATCGCGCATCAGTAACATTTTAAAGTTGTCTACTGTTAATATCTAAATTCCATGATTCATTATCTAAATAGCTGGTTGTGATTGTGCGATAATGAACTTTATGAAAATGTGTCATATGGTGTAACGAGTCTTTTAAGCCTGTTACATGATATCGCGTTCTTTGCTTTAATTTGAAGGCAACATGGTGGTGTTGCCATGTAAAAATTCATTTTTTTGAATCGGAATCGTGTAGTGGTCACACTGATTTTTTCTTTTGATGCTGTCAGTTCGATTTTGACAGGTCACTTTTCGACCCAAGCTTTGCATAAAATGGAGTAATTTTAGAGCTCCGATTGAAATCTGGAAGTTGATACTTCCAATGGACTACATCCAGTCCTAATTATGTGGTAGCTGATTTGCCCTTGTCGGCATCATAATGGGACTGCCCATATTTTGTAAAAGGTTGGTAAAATTCTTCGTGGTTTCATACCTACTCACGTGTCGCGTGGTTATTTGGATGGCAGACGTTAATAGTTTCCGATATTTGTTTCAGGATCTTTTGAACCTTATATATTTTGGATTAATTCATCTACTGATGTAAAAACTTCCTTTGGAAAAGAAACGGTGAGTTAATTTGCATTTGGTCGTAAACATTCCGATCGCCATTTTTGTCGACGCTGGACATCAGCTAACGGTTATTCATGTTTCATTTCAGCCACGAGGCGATTCTTTTTATCTCAAGACTTAAATTTTTAACGCTAGCCCCTACCGACATATATCATGGACCGCCTTGAGGTCCCCGCGAAGATCAAAATCACCAAAATGAGCGTGGTTTGTTAGTTTATTCGCCGGAATGTGGTATGGTTTATAATACTTAACTTAAATTGACAAAAGTGCAATAATGACAGGACAAAAATTAATTTCTATTCCATCTTAGTTCTACACCAACTGTTAATATTAGAAAGGAATTTTCTTGTATATTGAGACCAGCAGCCTTCGGGTAATAAAATCGTTCAATAACTTTTGTGTCGATTTTTATTGATACTCCCCGCTTGAAGATTAAAAGTTTCCAGTTCCCGCAGGTTAGTCTATCCTTGGCATAGTTTGGTGTGTACTCCTGGCGCCCGAATTTTCACTTCTATTTATGGTTTATTTATTTGGAGTACGACACATACATTCAATAATCCCATTTCATAACACACATTTATAATAACATACATCCCCACATAAATTAATATTTTTTTATTATTACAATGGTTTAAATTCTTTAGAATATTGCGCGTATCATCCCAACTAAGGTCGAATTTCAAAACATATTACAAGAGTTGGGTTGATCTCATGGTCACTAAGGCAGCTCGATAATCATCGTTATCTGCGTTCGAAACCAGGAGAAACATAAATAAAGCTTTTTGTTAGCAATGTTTTGTTTTTAATTAAATATTATGTTTTATTTTTTCTTTTTTTTTTAACGAACGAAGTCGGGAAATATCTTTTTAAATGGGTAGTTTGTATAGAAATGAAACAATCATTGCAAGTAATAAAAATGTTTATTATTTCATTAAAGTAAGATAAAGTAACTAAATGCTCATAGTTCAAAATTATTACATTTTATAATATCATATCCAAACCTAACCATTTATAAACATTTAAAAAAAGTCATTGCTAATGCTTGGAAGTTTGTTATCGATTGTTGTTGTTGTTATGTTTTACAGATTTATAGCTAAGTATAATTATGTGTAGTGAATCAACATGTTATTTAAATAGAAAAATGCATTTCCATTTATAACAATAACATCACCACATAATCTGCAACATTAGCCATTAATGGTTTAGCATTCATTCAATTGAGCATTTACTTACATAGTGTGTTTTAAAATACTTATAAGTAGATTAGTTAGTAGCGGAGTGGCGCACCGTCTTCTTCTTTAGCTTGTGTAAGCGGCTACGCATACCGCACACCATGTTCCAACACAAATCTTTTCCTCTCATGTGCTCCCATGTCGATGACACGATCTCAGCCAAATTGTTTTTATTTCGCACTTCGGATTTGTCCCAATTTAAAAAGATTTGACCCCATAGGTTTTCTATAAGTATGGTTCAAATCGGGAGTTTTAGATGGCCAGTAAATAATAGTTAAACCTTCTTGAGCAGCTAACCAATTCTTCACAATGCCTGCACGGTGGATCGGGCAGTTATCTTGCACGAAGTAAATATCAGTGTTAGGATAGATAAGCAATTCGCACAGTCGGCAGCATGACGTCACGCAGAATCTCCAAATACTGACTAATATTATAGACAACATCCAGCCAGCAATGTTTTGTATAGTCATTAAGTTGCGACATGACGCTTTGATTTCACCAAATTCATTAAAAATGCTTTTCACGATTTACTTCAAACGTTTTAGAAATGTTTGTGCGCCGCAGTCGCTGTTTAGGCGTAGGTAGACTGACTTTTGTCACTTTGATCAATTTAATATCCATCTACCCCACGAAGTAAACTTTTACTTCGACCTACTCATTTGAGGACTTATAGTTTTTTTTAATTTACCCACTTGTTTTTGCCGTGTTACTTAAAAGCTTTTCAACTTTAACGACAAGAAGATAATGATTAAAATGGCTTAACAAGATATGCCGACTGACTAAGACCATGTTGGTCACCGACTGTACGCACTGCAGCACGAAACATTACAAGTAAGGACAGACAAAAAGCTATATATCTCTTTCGCGCGATTCTCGCTGTTGTTGCTCATAACGCGTTCAAGGTCAAAGTGGGGTAAGTTGATGTGCTGGCAACTGTACTTATAAGTAGAATTTAAATGAATATTGAACTTTAATATCGCAAAGAAATCTCGCAACTTTGGTCAATACATATAATAAAATAATAAGGAAGAATTTTTGTCTGTTTTTCTGAACGGATTTGTATGAACTTGGCACACAGATAGTTTCTAACCTGGATTAACGCATTGGGTAGTACGTTCCCGTGAAATATTTCCTGGCATCTACGCGGGCGAAGCCACAGGCAAAAATTAGTTTATATTATGTACAGACACGTGCACGATGGGATCCCATTAGAAAAAATGACGACATCCCGTAAAAACTTTTATACTCTATTTAACCCCGAGAGGGGGTGAATTTTTAAGGTGAATGCGCAATTATATCCCGCGAAATTCAATTTTTCTTACGATTTTTGCAATTTTTAGGTCAGTGTCAGGTTGTATCTCGATCAAAATATGATTCGCGACTATAACAGGTACGTATTTACAGAATTATAATCATTAATACATCTCTCTAAGTTAAATTTTGTTCCATTATGCACTTTTCCATGAGATAAGATACTACCTGACACCGACCTGCAAATTGCAAAAAAACGTAAGAAAATGTAAATTTACCGGTCTACCACTGCGCAGGCACCTTAAGAAACTCTTGTGAAAAGTTTTACGTTTATAGACCCACCGGGTTAGGCTGTGCGTTGCCTGTCAGTGAATGAATAAATGAATTTAATATTTTTATGAAGTCGATGAATTCCTTACCAATAGTAGTGGTACTTGTGGCCACGGCGGCGTCGGCCGTGGCGGCGGTGGTGACTGGCGCGACGGTAAATGTGGTGGTCGTGGAGTCAGAGGCCTCAGACACGATCTGCGGCGAGGGCTGGATTTGCAGCACCGGGGCCTATTAGACCCATCACATTGGATAAATAAAACTTGGATAGAAACGTTTCAAAATTATCAATCATTATGACTCGGGGTAAGGAAGTAGCCAAACTTATCGACGCGGAATGCGGGCGCGGAAATGGTTTGAGCCGGACCAGAAAAGCTTTATATTTTATACATTGGAGTAAAACGCGAGGTAATAATAATAGCATATTTTTGAGAAACACACCGGTGTGGACGATATCTGCTGTGTCTTGTCTTCCTCGGCCTTGACATGCGTCACGAGCGTGGAGGGCGTCTGCAGCGGCAATACGGAGCCCTGCACCGGCGCGGCGATGAGGCCCACAGTGCCTTGCGCGGCTTGCAGCGTCAACTGCGGAACACTCAGGTTGCTTGACACCTATACATAAGATCATCACGCCTGTATTCCCCGAAGGATTAAGCAGAGGTGCACGTGCACCCATATTTATGTGAGCCTATTGCCATCAACTGGGCAAAAATAGATTCAGGGCTGGTACTGAGAAATTCCAGATGGAAACGCCCAATAACACTACCGGACCCGGGAATCGAACAAGATGTCATGCTTAGCAGTAGCGCTTGCGATCAGTGACCAGAGGCACCGTGTCATGCGCGGCTTGCTGCGTCAACTGCAGAACACTCAGGTTGATATCTATACCAGTGCACGTATTAGAGGTGCTACACGACACTACTTCGGGAATATTTGTTGAATATGCAATTACATATTACATATTTGCAACTTACATTCGGTTTGTGCCGATTGGCAAACCCCATTTCAATGTACCCTTACTGAGTCATGTTCGGGTTGGTTATGCTGAGTTCCCGAACAAGTATTTACAATATTTGATTTTGCCGCCGGCTGTGCCGAATCATGGTGTGCCGAAGTGTGTAGCACCCCTTAAACCCACAGATCGGAATCGTATACCTCACATTTATTTTGATGCTATTCATTAGAATTGCACTTCACAAGTTATACTCATAAGTCCACTCGAACGTAGACAACGCGAGTTAGTGCTTGCAAGCGAATTTCTCGCGCTAGCGATTGATGCCTGTAAGTGGCAAATAGAGACAGAGATACATTCTGATTCCTGATTTCCCACTTAAGTTGGTATTTCTATCGACGGATAGGATACACATACCAAATTGAAAAAATACATCATGCATTTAATCACAATTAATTAATTAAGCAGGGCGGCGATAAATTATATTGTTCTGGGCCTTATTTAATAAGTTTTTCAGTCGACTTTCTAGGACTGTTGTTAAAATTATGAATTTAAAGATAACCAATACATTACATAGCAACATGACTAGCAACCAAAAAATAAAAACACTTCCGTACTTACAAAAGGTAAGGTTTATTTAATATGACGCAGAACAATGTATTGTTGATCGATCTGCCACTGCGCAATGCTCATAAAAATGCCAATATCTTCCACTTGCCCTATACAGCATGCTAACACAGGGGTTTTCTTCAAAACTACATGCATGGACCTTACAAGTATTCCTACACTCATACAACTGAAGAACATGGACAAATAAGTCCTAACAAAACATATTGAATGATCTCTTTTGCTACACATGCATGTAACGTGCGTCAAAAGCAACGGTTTGTATACAAATTTGAAGAACAGGGAAAATATTTAGGGTCTACCTACTGAAATCTTTAAGTAATTCAATTAAGAAATCTTACAAAGAAAGAAAGAAAATTTTGTTTATTTGTAACAGAATCATATGACAAATAAACAGACGAACAACGAAAAAAACGACTAAGGAAAAAAGGAAAAAGTCCAAATTTAAAAATGTAAATATAAGATGCTTTCTATATCTAAGAAATCTCTTGAAAATGTCGCATGTTTTTGTACTAAACACAGAAATTAAATCGAACAACTAAAGTTGCTAATGATGAAGCCAATCCAGATGAAAATAAAAAATGTCATGTTCAAGAGTTGGGAATCGATACAGTTAACTAGAAAGACATAGATCGCAGCACTATCGCTCCATGTTAATGTAACCAATAGGAACATAACATTTGAAATAACGAATATTGTAACCAAGAAATATTCGATAGTGGTGCCATCAAATCTACACAACTACCTAACATATTTTAGTGAATTTCAACGAAATATTTAGAGATGATAAAATAAATAATTTGATGAAGTTTTAAGGAACGTTTGCGAGGTTCGTGTTTTGCTACCTCATGGTGCAATAATGCCGGAGAGACTTGCACGAGGGGCGTGGTCAGCAACGACGCCCCATCAAGCGCGAGCCCCGACTGCCAACGTTTTCACCACTCAAATATAGGTACATATAAAATACATATACGTAGGTACGTATCAATAACCTGGGCACAATATTTAGACGTACATAGGTACATATTAGTAACATACACGGATATATTGCTGTACAAGGATCTTGTAGCTCGGAACTAACGCGGCCATCTTGTTTTTTCAATACATTTCACAAAGCAATTTCATAAATGTTTACCAACAAACAGCTCTTGCTAACGTCATTAGAGCGCCAAAAGATCCTTGTAGCAGTGTGATATTGGAGGCTTTATAATTTTCATTATTAAACTCAATTTAGAGCTTTGACGAACAAGTAACATAGTCTATTTCAGAAGCATGCATCTTCAAAACAACTAAGATTCTGTAGTCATTATCTTGGGAGTGCTTGTGCCATTTATTAATTTCACTCGTTATTAGGTACTTGCTAATTTGACTTGCACACTCTTTTGGCACACAGGGTTAGTTCTAACCTATTCAGTTTCAAACCACAGTTTCATCTATCAAACATTCTTATAAAACCAAAGAAGACGACCAAGGCAAGAAGGTTTTATCTAGTACAACTATGAACAGAAAGATTCACATGCCTAGGAGAGCCATTAATAAAATCCGCTCATGTGAGTTTATTTCAAAGAACTATCAAAATAGAAACGTCATCAGATAGTCGTACTCATGACAAAATACAGTCGGATCATATGTTGAGACTTAATCAATCTGTATTTCTTATAAAGCCTTGTCGTAAAAACACCGCTAGTTAGAGAGTGGACCTCATGTGTTAGAATGTGGACTTACCGTCTGCATGGACGCGGAGTGGTTTAGAGCAGCTTGTTGTTGTACGGTCATGCCAACGGATGTCTGGACCAAGCCGCTGCCTACCAGCGTCTGAAACATTTGAAGTCAAAGTCATTTATTTGGTTTAAATGTGGCAATACTAATGTTTAAGGTGTTAAACAAATAAAAAAAAAGACAAAGATTCACATATTATTATTTTAATTCCTCCCCTTAGATGTTCCTCAATTTTACTATAGTATTTTAATGAAACTGTGCATTTTTTGGTTGTTTGTAATTTCTTGTGAAAGTCCGAAATAACTTTTTATGTGTATGCGCAGGCGCATATGTAAACAAAATGTAACATTTATGCTAATTTGGCTTTATGCTACGACATATCAAATATGAAAGTGTTTATTATAGAAAAACGATCTTACCTGTGGTTGCTGCAAAGTTTGCACACTTTGCGGCTGCGACGTACTTAGCTGGCTGACCAGCGCGCCAGGCTGGCCCATGCCGCTCAACTGTGGAACAGACAACCTCCAGCTTAGGAAGCAACTCAATGTCTTTAATCATTAAATTAAAAGCCATTTATTTCACGATAGAATTTCGTGACGTTTAAGAAATCTTTGCTTTGTAAGTAAACCAATATCCAGCCCCTCTTAATAGGGTTTTTTTTTACTCTAAACGTCATAAAATGAGTATAAAAGCCACACAACGTATATAATTAGCAATAGTTATTACCGTCATAATACTCACAGGATGTATCTGCTGCACCATAGATATGGTTTGCGGCATACCTGCCATAGGTAGAGTCTGAGCGACCGATCCTACGGGCATAGTGCCTTGCTGCATACCCAGGGACATACCTGTGTGACAAAACTTAACTGAATCGCTGATTATCAAATGTAAACTTGCGGAACGAAAAGGTTAATGTGAATTAGATGCATTTATTATCATGTATAGCGGGCAAATGTTCCGTTTTTAAGTATATTAAAAATACTGCAAAATGGAAATAGTCCTTGATCATTACGAGTTTAAAGTCGTGCAAATAAAAAAGGGTCTGAAGATGCAAAAGCATTTCATTCCGCGACTGCGTGTGTGAATGATTTGTGATGCCTGCGCTCCCTAACTGTATTCGTAGTGAACTCATCAGTGGGCCCGATTGAATCATGTTGGGACCAACTTAGCTTCTGTGGCCTGTTGAATTAATGCTGGGCCCTTTGAATTACATTTATTTATTTATAAAGAGAGCTAACTAAGGATAAACTACTTTATAAAAAGTAGTATGAGTGGCTTGCTGAATGTGGTGATCCAAAACGTTGCTTGTGTAGTCTTTACGTTCACAAACACAAATTTCACATGTACCAACTCCCAGCCCCGGAGCAACTATCAGTTTACTAAATATTTGCTTCGTGCTAGAATTGCACTTGCGACGAAACGAGCCGTCAAGGTAAAATAAAAACAGAATACATATACATAATATTACATATTAATGGACTTACGTGAATGAACGATGAAAGGATACCTACCAACAACCTACCTTTAGGAAAATGTTGTTAGTTTACCTTGTTGCTGATAATGCACCATTTGTTGAGTTTGTTGCTGCTGGTGAAGCAACTGTTGCTGCTGTTGTTGTTGCTGCTGCTGTTGCTGTAACACAATGACAACGGAATCAATGCTGACTCAACTGTTACGAAAAGGTGCAACTAGATTGCGGTGGATCGCTGTCAAAATGTCTTCGCAGATATCTTATGTTATTTTGATATCGATCAATCGCAGTGTAGTAGCAACCTAACAAAAATGTAAGATAATACAATAGTGACCTGCATAGCCTGCTGCTGCAACAAAGCCTGTTGTTGTATAGTCTTAGACTTGTCTTGCACGCTTGTGATCTGAGTCATCTGGCCCGAGTTCATCAACAGTAGCCTGAAAAAGACAATGAACAAGTTATTAAATCTAACCAACAGGCAAAATGTATGTTCAATTAAAAAATTACCTGATCCCCCCCTTTAAAGGCGCGGCACCGGCTTTGCAGCTAGTAATATATAAAATGCTGATATTGTATTTATATTTAAGGTGTAAAGTGTATAGAAAGCACATGCTGGGTTGGAAACATTGCTGAACATGTAATATCATTTATTTATTTTTAGCCTATTATGTCTCACTGCAGGACAAAGATTTATAGATGCTTGTATTATGGTAGGTAACATCATACTGCGATTTAAGACCCTTTGACGCTGATCCAGTCAGTGACCGATCTGAAATCATTGACTTGGATTTCTCAGGTCGGGTTTTGGGCACCTGCGGCCATTAGATATCCGTCGATGCTCAGATGACATCCGGTCAGAATAACATATAACCATCCATATAGTCACAAGACCATCGGTCGAAAGAAGTTGCACACAAGCGGGGGGAGGGGAGAGGTCAAGCTATGGGACAAGTATAGTTAGTCTACTAACTGTTGTTTCGGCTGTTGTATCTGATGCTGCATCTTATTTGTCTGATTCGCCGCATCTTGCTTGGCGGCAGGCGCCGGCGACCGGACTCCCGGTTTCCCACGTTGCTTTGCCTGAGACAAATACAGAGTTACGATGCGATATTTCTTTGGTGGAAAATGGAATTGGATAAAGTTAGAAATAATAATGAATATCATTTTTAACTTAGATTTTGCCTTCTAGTATCGGTCACAGCCTGCCATACCGCTTTGTGCCGATGGTTTCTTTAGCGAATAATTTTCAAAGGCACCTTTCAGCGACATAAGACTTCCAGTAAAGAGCCAGTCTGTCTCATCTCTCCTGAATCTAGAAATACGACCCACTCAATGACATTTTAATTAGTGTTACAGATTTTGTATTCGGCCTAATAAGGAATTTTGTTTTTTTTTTTCTTGGCTTTTCTACATGGCCATTTGGCGCTTAATTGGTAAAAGTTGACGCCTAAAGGTTAGAGACAATGATTTTAAAGTCAACCGACCTGATTCTGGGCTTGGTTGGCGCTGGTTTGCGTGGAAACGGACGACGCAGGACCGGGGCGGATGCCGCTCGATGGCAGAATGTTCGACAGTGGGCGCGGCGCCTTCAACAGTCCATCGGATGAAGCACGTGGCTTCGATGTCGTTGACGTAGCGCATGCTACACTCACGCCTGAAAATAACCATCAAATTGTGACTAATGTATCCCGTGCAAAGTTTTTACGTGCATCTTAATTATATTTATAAGCGCAAGCCTCAGAACAAATGAGGTAGTCTACAAAATTATATAAAAAACGAAAAACAAATATATACATATAGTTTATAATCGCTTGGCAATGCAAAATTAACATTCGCAATTAGTTACAAGGAAGACAACAATATCTACATACACAAGGAATTCAAGTTAAACGATCTTATAAATACGAAAAATAAAATACACACAAAAAAGAAACACCAAGTGCATCATACAAGCCAGCTTTACTTATATACGACAAGAAACATAAGATTAATTGGTATACTAACTGGTATGCTGCACGTTGTTCTGCGGTGAGTGCTGTATGAACATCGAGGGAGGTGCATCAGGCTGGGTGCCCCGTATGAAGATGGGGTTGGGAGCTAGGAGGCCTCCGGCGGGCAGGGTTCCCGCCTGCAGGCCCCCAGCCCACACCTGCGGCAGTGCGCCCGAGATCTGCCACGGCGCGAACTGCATAGTCTGACCGCCAGCCTGCGGGACAGACCACTTTGTGAGACAATAAATTATATATTCATCAGTACATAGAAAATATACATAATTATATTATACATTTTATTAATCGTTACTTCAGAGAGGTTTTTTTTTCACTACTCATAATAGGACGAAAAAATAAATTGCTGGGGTAATTATACGTAAGCATGCAAAGCTAAAGGTAAGGAACAACAATGAAGCCATCGTCAACAACACGATTATATTATTTACTAGCTTTTGCCCGCGGCTTCGCTCGCGTTAAGTATTATTAAAAAAAACTAATACATTTACATCCTCCATCATCGCTTATTTTATTCCCATGAGGGTTGAATTTATCAAAATCCTTTCTTAGGGGATGCCTACGTCATAGTAGCTATGTGCATGCGAAGTCTCAGCCCGATCGGTTTAAAATTGACAAAGTTTCATACAAACTTTCATCCCCTATTTTATCCCCTTGGGGGTAGAATTTATCAAAATCCTTTCTTAGCGGATGCCTACGTCATAACATCTACCTGCATGCCAAATTTCAGCCCGATCCCTCCAGTGGTTTGGGCAGTGCGTTGATAAATCACTATGTCAGTCAGTCAGTCAGTCACCTTTGAGTTTTATATATTTAGATATGTCGCTGTCGACCGCAATAAATAAACTGTGTTTTCCTTATTACATACGTACAGTGAAAACAACTTCAAGCAAAAGTTTTTTAACTATAGGACAAAGAGTTAACGAGCGTTGTACATTATATAAAGTTTTGAAATAGGGCACCGTGCTAAGCTGTGCTGTTTGAAGCTTGTTGTTGTTTTTACCCGATTGTGAATGGTTCTACAACAAACCAAAGAGATTATTGTATGTATATAGACTATAAACATGACCAGTTATGTATTTAATTTTATTTTGTTTAAATTATTATTTCGAAACATTGTATACCCCATGGGCATGTTACAGAGATACCTATTATAACAAATAATTATAAGAACTGACCATACACCTCTAACAAGCAATAAATGAATTTGAATTTGCTATAGAATTCACCAATAAAATAACGATTATAAACAATCTATCTGAATTTTGTGTATACAAATAATTAATGATTATGGGGTTTTACGTAAAATGATTTAAAAAATTAAATTATCCTAACTAATAATATAAATACGAAAAATAATGCGAAAGTGGGTTTGTTACGCTTTCACGCTAAAACGGCCGACCGGATTTGGACGAAATTTCATCATCATCATCATCATTTCAGCCGAAAGACGTCCACTGCTGGACATAGGCCTCCCCCAATTTTGGGGGGGGGGGGGGGGGGGGGGTTGCCATAATCGCCACGCTTGGCAGGCGGGTTGGCGATCGCAGTATGGAATGGTGGTGGAATGCACAGAGAACGCTGCTGCCCATTCTCCGGTTCGACCCTTAGTCACCTTTTACGACACCCACGGGAAGTATGGGGTGGTGCTATTCTTTAAGTCCGGCACCACACAGACGAAATTTGGCACACAGATACTACTGTTCACGTCGCGGGCAATAGCTAGTTTATAATAAAGGTAATTTGTAATTTACGTTTATTATTTAACTAGCAGCGCCCCCCTGTTTCAACTTAACTTCGCATTTATAATATTAGTTAGGATTACAGCAATTCGCGAGTACTGCGACTATGTTAAGAATTAATAAAGTTGTCCAATTCTCTAGTTGTTTCTTTTTCAATTGTGATTAATCGATAATATGAAAATGAAATGACGTTTGTTAGTCTCATTAAAACTCGAGAACGGCTGGACCGATTTGGCTAATTTTAGTTTTGAAATATTAATTGTAGAAGTGAGAAAATATGAAGAAGTTGTAAGGAAAACAATAAAAGCAACAATTTTATTATCCCCCACAATATGTTCGCATATGTCAAACGGGATGCATTCAGAAATTAAATAATACGGAGTTAATAAGATTGTAGTTTGATTTATTCAAATGTTTGGTCTGTCCTGTATTCTTTTATTTTATTTTAGTTTATTATCGAGACAGACATATTTTTACGTAGCTTGATATATATTTCTAAGTTTAGTCACAAAATAAATTTCTGAACACTATAAATATTTGACAACAACAAATATGTAATTTCTTTCCTTTGTGAAAGTACCGCCATTTACAATTTTTTGTAGTTTTTTGTTTTACCATTTTTTGTTGTTTAGTGTTTTATCATTTTTTGAAGTCTAGTGTATTAGTGAAACAGTTTAGTGTATTTACGATTGAACTTTGTCACATTCTTTAATTCTGAGGCGGTACGAAGTTCGTCGGGTCAGCTAGTTATAATTAAAAATAATATAGCAAGCATGAATATAGTAGAAATATCCCGATCGCTGGTTTTGCAAATTAAACAGACGATAGCAAAAAAGCTATAAAAGTAGAATGTTTCATTGTATAGATTGTCTTGGCGTTCAGGTTGACAACATGGATTTTTTATCCGGTGCATAGGCATAAATAGTTATACATAAACTCACACCTTCTTCCTAAGGGGAAAAAGGAATATGTTAGGATCGTGGCAGGTAACTTTCCATAGTTTCTGCCCACCCCCGTGGTGCAGTGAAATACTGTTTTGGCATACGTAAATTAAGCCAAAAATACAGAATATAATATAAATAAAATCGCTTTGAGCTGCAATGCATCTAAAATATTCGCCAATGCATCAAACTTACAGTAAACTAACTTACGATAAACTAACAAAACACACTTAAATAATTTAAACTTAAGTACTTATTCGTCAATTTTCCTTAACAGGAAATTACCAATTTTACTCTTGGTATTATAATCTAACATGATCTAAGGAAAATTGACGAAACAAGTTACCAAAAACTAGAAATTCATAATTTTGTTAAAGGTCTACTAAAATTCCGGATTAATTAACATTTCAACAAATGCAATGTCTCAAGACTATTTTTTAGCCTGAATTCACAACATTAGGTGCGATACCGGGGCTTAAATAGACCTTTAACAGTTTACAGTAGGTAATTTTGTAGTACCTGTAATGGGCTGATGATCTGTGCTTGTGTTGGTTGCTGTGTGCCCAACACGGGTTGTGAGACTTGCACGCACTGTGCTTGCACCGGCACGGTCTGCGTTCCACCGGTCCCGCCAGCCTTGTTACCAGTCCCCTTGGCGCCACACTGCGGTATCCAAGTAAAGTGATTAGTTCACGAAGTGGTGGATGGAAAGGGAAGTCAAGTTGGCCTATAAAACATTGAGCATACTTAGAACCTTGTAATAGTATTAAGTTAATACAAGGAGGTACAGGAAAACGGTCTTAGCGGCCAGTCTGTCCATCATAAGAAGCTAAGTTGGAGCCTCATTTCCATTTTTTCCGTTTTATGACTTTTCTAGTACATCCCTTGGTCCAATAGAGATATTTTATCTTTATAGTAAGAAACGAATTATATTGGCATCGAAAAAAGATTTTGCGAAAATTATCAATTTTCTTGTCGTCTGTACTTTTTATCGAAATCTGTAAATGCAGATCAATATGTCTCAAATAATGAAGGCCAGTCCTCTAACACCGTTTTCCTGTAACACGGTTAAGGTATCTTTACACAGGTAAATGTATTAATCTCACTCAACAGTATACTTTATTTTACCAAGTAAATTACTGTACCTAGTAAAATCTTTTAAAAATAAACTCCTAAAAAAAGAATATATTTTTTACAGTGATATCGCCGTCGGCTGTTGTCATAAGTGTGTTGGATGGGCGTTTCCATGAACTTTACTGAAATAGGTTAAACTAATATGTTTATAAGCGCAATGCGCCCATGTGCATGTAAAAGTACAGGAGTTGTTTTCGAGAAATAAGTAAAAAAAGTTTTTTGACCAAAGAATTAGCATTGCCATTCAACGTGGCAATGCTGCCAGCCTTCTGGGCTCGTTTCCGGATGACAGCGATGCGGACGAGTACTTCCGACGCCTAAATATTCCTTTGTTTTTACCCGACTGCGTCAGAAGGAGGGTTATGTTTTTCGAGTGTATGTATGTATGTATGTATGTATGTATGTATGTATGTATGTATGTATGTATGTATGTATGTATGTATATTTCTTTGGCACGCTCTGTAGCTTAAACGGCTTGATCGATTTCAGCTTGAGAGGTGCCGTTAGATTCGTCTTAATTGTGAGAGTGACACTGGGTACATCAAAATTGAAAAAAAATTAAAATGGCCGATTTATGGCGCAATATGTCTTCAAAAAAAAATTTTTTTTCTCGAAACCTATCGAGTGGGGTATCAAAATAAAGGGTTTTAAAAGCTGATTACAAAAATATAAATAACTTATATGGTTAAAAGTAATTTGAAGTGACAAAACGTAAAAAACAAGTACCAAGAGCTAAATCGTTTGCGAAATCTTTCACATTTGTAAACTAAAAAGCTGGAAATAAAAAAATTAATTTAAAAAACAAAAAAACCCGACTGCGAAACTGAAAAGCTACAAACAAGCCCATTTTAAATTAAATAAAAGTTGGAAGCAGGCGGGACCCATACCATTTTATCATATTTTCAAATTCAAATGGGTCCCGCCTGCTTCCAACTTTTATTTAATTTAAAATGGGCTTGTTTGTAGCTTTTCAGTTTCGCAGTCGGGTTTTTTTATTTTTTAAATTAATTTTTTTGTATTTATTTATATACACACATCAAAAGTGTCTAGGGATCAAGCATTTTTATGCGGATTTCTTGAGATTGAGATGTGGCTTTGTAATAAATTTATGATTTTATAAATTTATATGGATCCTTTTTGGTGCATTTCATAATTTGAATCAGGAACTGTGAATCAAATTCGAGTAAAAGATGAAAATCAGCTGTCAATATTTTCCCTATAAAAACATACAACGCATTGAAGACATTATTAGTGCTACTGTTTCCCTACTACTGATTAAAACCAACGTTATTATGGAGCGGCGACGTCATTTAAGCAGGGAAGAAATGCTCAGAGCCGTGGGAATGATAGAAGCTGGTTCCCGGCAACGTACTGTGGCTTTAGCTCTGAATACAAGTCAGAGTGTTATCAGTCGACTTTGGACACGTTACCGAAGCACTGGTACCGTGGCTGAGCGCCATGGAGGACGGTATCGCTGCACCACACGGAGACAAGACCGATACATTCAAATCTTAACTCGAAGAGCTCCAACAATAACCGCCATGATGTTAGCCGTGAGGCTTCATCACTCTTCAGGGAACTTAATTAGCGACCAAACAGTCAGAAACCGCTTGCATGAAGTGAACCTTCATTCCCGAAGACCGCTACGGGTACCACCTATAGCAATGCACAATCGTAGGATTCGATATCAATGGGCTCTTGAACACAGAAATTGGGCAGAAGAACAATGGCGTTTCGTGTGCTTTTCTGATGAGTCTCGTTTTGGTATGAGACCGGATACAAGACGTATACGACACTGGAGAACCCCTGGACGCCAACAGCGATTAAAATCCTGCCAGGAAGTCCATCCTTATAGTGGTGGAACCATCATGGTATGGGCGGGTATTTGGATCGGCGGAAGAACTGAGTTGATTTGGATCAGAGGCAACCTCAACGCTCAAATTTATGCTGAGACGATTGTATCAGACGTCATCGTTCCTCTACAAGTGCAAATCGGTCCCTTATTTCAGTTAATGCATGATAATGCACGACCGCACACCGCAAGAGTTGTAAGACAGACTCTCGCCGCAGCTAACATCAATGTCCTGCCCTGGCCTGCTCAGTCGCCAGACTTGAACCCGATTGAGCATGCATGGGATATGCTACAGAGAAGAGCTCTGCCGAATATGGAGGGTATCCAGTCGCAAGAAGACCTTTTTTTGTTGTTGCAACGAACATGGGCGGCCATTCCACAGCGTGATTTGGATGAACTCATTTTGAGTATGCCAAACCGATGTTCTTGTGTTGTTAGTGTTCGCGGTAGAAACACGGATTATTAATTGTTTAAGTTACCCAATAAAATTTTAAAGAAAACTGTTATTTCAGTCTTTTTTTCGAACTTTTGTGTTAGTGGTTCAAATGTCAAAAATCCCTTTATTAGGAAAATGGCTAATTTCTTTATTAATGCAAAGGTGACTTGGTTTATCGTTACTGTGACAAACGAAAACACTTTATTTTTTGAATCCTTAAAGAAAATTTTAATTAATATCAATCAGGAGAAAAGTTATTGCAAAAATATATGTTGATCCCTAGACACTTTTGATGTGTGTAGTTAGTCTTTTAATTTAGGACCTAATGTAAATAGTTAAGAGATTATGAAAATAAAATGTACTTAACCAGATTTATAGTAAAAAAAAAACGTTGGAACTTTGACCTCCGGCAACTAGAAGGTTATTAGTTAAGAGATTATGAAAATAAAATGTACTTAACCAGATTAATAGTAAAAAAAACGTTGGAACTTTGACCTCCGGCAACTAGAAGGTTACCAGGTATTGTCTAGTACGAAAAAAATATCCCAATGACGAGGAGTATAAGTGACTCTCAGCTTCGTTAAGCGTCTTTTTACACCAGTTAAAATCTAACAAAGTAGCTACATGTTTGTGAAAAAAAAAAAAAAATTGTTTATTTGATAACCTTAAACGTACAACAAAATTTGAGATTGGAGCCTCCTTTTAAGCAAAAGATGCCTGTATTAGGAGACTCCGCTCTTTCAAATACAGGCATCTTTTGCTAGAAAGATAGTGATATACTATATAAGTACGGGTCGTTAATATAGCACGTCGAGTTTCAGAGAAAAGTTCGGCTTTGTAGAGCATCTTCACAATAATCTCTTAAAGGGGCCGTCTCCACGAGCGAGAGAATCGCGGCGATATTATCGTCGTGCCACGTATTTCTATATTATACTCTCTTAGAATGTGTCTCCACACGGCGGTATCATCGCGGCGAAAAGTTGATTGCACGGCGAGAGTATCGCCGCGATTCTCTCGCTCGTGGAGACGGCCCCTAAGTGTTGTGTTCACCAACATTTAGATCAACTGATTAAAACAGTTTTATATTTCAAATTTCCTTAGGAGATGATTTTTTTTTTTTTTTTTAAGTTTTCATACTTAGCTTTATGGAGGGTAGAGGCACGAGGTAAGGAGAGCCGTTTCATACGGGGGACGTTGAAAAAGTGTCCAGCAATAAGCAGTAAATAATAGTTCAAAAACCCTCCAAAACGGCGCTAGCGTAGGCGTAGGGTATGGTATGAATGTAGCAGTTGTTGACGGATTGTATGCAGAGTTAGAAAATTTAATATTTTTAGAGACTAGAGTAGTTAGTGACAGCTCAGTATACCAAATCTCAACTATTTACGTAGTCCAAAATAATTTTGTAAACTTAACCCAAAATTACTGCTGTGAGAAATTTACCCTGTTGCTACTGTGGCGCCACCCTTATTTAACGCAGTTTGACGGACAATTTTTCACAAAAGAGACATCTACCCTCCATCTAGACTCCATACCTCTACCCTCCGTAATTTTCTTTTTAATTAAGGGGGAAGCGCTAAGGTAGCCCGCGAAATTCAAATTTTCTAACGTTTTTTTTTTGCAATTTGCTGGTCAATATTAAGTTGTACGTTGATTAAAATATGATCAACATAGAACTTAATACTGACCAGCAATATATGTTTCACGGTCGTAACAAATATGTATTTACAGAATTATAATCATTACAATCAGTAATACAACTTGTTAAGTTAGTATAATCCCCAAATGTCAAGATTTCATGAAATAGTCATTCTTGGGGATTACTTGCTCTGGGAGAGTAGTGTTGATGACTTTAATGATTATAATTCTGTAAATACATATTTGTTACGGCCGCGAATCATATTTTAATTAACGTACAACTTAATACTGACCAGCAAATTGCAAAAAACGTAAAAAAAAATTGAATTTCGCGGGCTACCCTGGCGCTTTTGCCTTAAGTAGTTGCGGTTGCAATATCAAATCACATTACGGGCCCCAGCGGGTCATAATGAAATCCAGTTCAATATTAAAGCCTGGATAGAGCCTAGGACTCTAATTACTTGCTTTTAGGTTAGGTTGCATGACATTAATGAGCACGTGGTGTGAAAAGATCTTACCTTGTGCATGTCAGTTTGCTTCTGCTGCTGTCCGATGCCGGAGACGGTGGACTGCGAGTGAGCGGGTAAGATGCTCGGCTGCGAGTTGATGACGCCCAGTGGACTGAACACGAACGTCTGATTCTGAGTGGTCGGGATGGCCGGGATCGTCGTGTACCCCGGGAATGGCGCTGACGACACAAACAAAACTCACTAAACCACACTACCCAAAACTTGTCATATCAAAGAAACACTTCACATGGCCACTAATGATGAGCACGATTGAAAACCGTGTAAAGCAAAAATGATATATAGAGAATATGAAAAAAGATAATAATATTCGAAAAAAAGATAATAGTATTATAAAATGTGTGGGAAGCTACTAAAAAGCTGTACTTGCAATGTGAACAATTAAAAAGCCTACGTCTGCATTGAGCATATAAATAAACGTTGCAATAAATTTAGAAAAAAGCTTTAAATAAATGTGTAAATGTGGAATTGCCAATTAACATATATTGCTCCAAACAAACCAAATCAATGAAATAAAATTCCCTCATGAAATTAATGTACATTCACATCTTCAATCACGAGACTCATAATAAACATTTTGAAAATTTTATAAACCTTGCTCCTGATATGTAGTGAGACCTGTAAAATTTACTGAAAAACTAAATAGAGTTGAAGTTCTGGTCGGCACGGAACGTAGTGACTGACCGTGTTATATTTTACTGGAATTGGATTTATGTGTTTAGGATGACTAGACATGTGCGCTAATACATAACGTTACTGGCGAAGTAGCGAGCGTGGTGAGTTGTGTACATAGCGGTTATTTATTTAGCATTTTAGCTGATGTAATAGAGAAATACTATTTTTTTTTATGTTATTAGACCTGCTTCATAAACCGCTACATATTATATGGCAAGAGTACAGTGTTGTGTGGTGGGAGCATGTGAATGAGTGGTGGGCGCTGGTGTTGAGTAGGTTCGCGTTGAATCACTTACGGTCGGCATCGAGCCGGCGTGGTTGCAGGTGGTCGGTACGTTATCAATGTGGTGTCAGATCGTTGTGCACTTATAGCTAATGCGAGCGACAAGCTGACCGCGTCGATTTACAGCTGACGCGGATATACGCTGTATAGTGGTTTATTAACAACGCGCTGTAGCTGTATGAAATATAAACTAATGTTTTTGTTCCTTGCAAACTCAATCAGTCTTTTTTGATTTTTATTAAGTATTGAATCTTTGTTGCATTTCATAATGTTAGTTGTAAGTCTAATCAGAAGCGACTTAGGTTTTTTAGTATAGCCTAAGAAGAAGTTTCCTGTTGTAAATAATACGTAGAGGTTGCCGTAGCAGTGTGCAGTGTTAACACGATACGGAGTCAACGCAGTGGCGTGCCTAGGGGTCAAAATTAGGGCAAGCCCACAGATTTTCAAGGTATAAAAAAAAGGCCAACTGAGGGATTGGCTGATTTTCTTGTTGCTAATGGTTGTTAGTAGTAACTACTAACATCATTATTATAATTTCCGCAAGAAAACCTTAAAAATACGAAGAGTACTACATATTTCAAACATCAGTACGTAATTGTCACAAGCGCCATCTATATTAATGAATGCGCATAACCACAGCGCCTATCCGGAAATTTTTTCATTTCGCTTGTCACATGCATTTGTTCAATCAAAATGCACTAGATGGCCTCCAAATTATCGATTTATTGTTCTTTTTTCTTTTCTCGTACGCACTGTTTTATGAATTAGGTACTTACATTTTTAAAGTCAATCATGAGTCAACACATACGTATGTTTAACACCTATGTTTTTCATATTCATACCTAGTATACAATCGAATGAGTAGGTACCTACCTATTTTATATAATCTGTCTTCTTGACTGACAAAAATACTTGTTTTTATTTCCGAGAAGTACCTACAGTAATTTAAGATTGGTTACGGTGAAGTAAATCATTATTTATTGGCAGAAAATTGCAGAAAACGCAATGTATTTACGTACCTTTTCGATGACAATTCCGAATTCACATAATGATAAAAGAACACTATATTCATTAACCGTTTACAAAATCATAGGGAATGACATCGCCACAATCAATCACTTTTTCAAATAATAAAACTAATTCTCAAAGTATTCAAAACTTCAAAACAATAACAATTTGAGACGCGTCGCGTCATCGACTCATCGCACCCGCCGCACGTGCAACTAACTTTACGCGGGTCAACGCGGATAGTGCATTTGCGCGAACTTCATGCCTATAAAAGCCTGGCTTTTCTTTTCATAGAAATCTGTGTTGTATGTACTTACCAATATCAACAAATGTAAACGTTTTTATAGCAATTTGTAGGCGAAAACTGCGAGACAGAGAAAGGAAACAGAAGCCAGGTAAAAAGCCAGACTAGTGTGAGCGAGATGGCGCAATGGCGCGAACCTAGACCAGTGCGCGCAAGTTCGGATTTCGAAATAATTGTATTATTATTCCTATGACATGAATGTTTGCGTTCGAGTTCATTGACTGGAATTTTTTGAATATATTTTTTATTGATTTTGTTGTTGTGAATTATGATTTTATTAGGGCAAGCCGGGCTTCTTGGCTTCTATGAAGGGCACGCCACTGAGTCAACGACTCTTTTAGCTCTAAAGCGTTAAAATGTTGTGTGAAGTTGTTCGCGTGTTGAACGGTCAGCGTCTCTTCGTGAATAATGTCAATAAGTATTTGAATAGTTTAAGGCCCAGTGCGTTAGTATCGCGTACATTAAATAATATTAATAACACATTATACATACAAATAATGTATGTAAGTATAGTAAATTTTGATAAACACAGGGGAGTATTTAAAATATTAATATTTGATTTATTAATTTTTCTAGCTGGGGAAATAAAATAATCCATGCGCCCTATGGGACTGCTTAGAAGTATAATATACAGGGTGAATTTTTCAAGTGGGCGTGGATGGCCAAATCCCAAATTATGAGGAATAGCGAAAAGTACTCAAAGGAGTCTCGGGCCCGATTTTGATGTAAACTAAAACTGCATCATTGGATTTTTGAAAAATCAATATTTCTAGCCAGGAATCGAACCCGTTGATTTTGAAAAAATAAACACACTGTATTATTACACCATTCGATAGTTTCGCTAATAAGGATCGAATTCTGGGAAGTAATGACATATGACAAACTTAAGGAAAATGTTGGATTTGAATAAACTGCTTTTTATTTTAAAGTAGTCATACCTACATTACCTGTATCTTGTTCGAAATGATGCTCAATATTTTTATTAACACACCCGCAAATTTTTATTACGATCTTTGGAAAATATTCTAAATGGAATCAATAATATTGTAATGCTGAATACAGTACAATCCTTGAGACGTCGAATGAATCTATGTATTGAAAACAATGGTCATCATTTTGAATAATTAATCAGATCGGATTTAATACGGAAAGTAACGGTAATAGAAGAAAATTAAAAAGTATTTTGTTAAAAATGAGCTCTTTTCTTTAGTTTGCCGTGTGTCATTATTTCCCAGAATTCGATCCTTATTAGCGACTATCGAATGGTGTAATAATACAGTGGCTTTTTTTTTACAAAATCATTGGTTTCGATTCCTGGCTAGAAATATTGATTTTTCAAAAATGAAATCAAAATCGAGCCCGCGACTCCTTTGAGTACTTTTCGCTATCCCTGATAGTTTCGGATTTAACCATCCACGCAAACTTGAAAAATTCACCCTGTATAAACCTATTGCAATAGGAACTTACCGGCCTGTCCTTGCAGGACTTGTTTGCCCTGCGCGGTTAGCATGTGGGGCGCTAGTTGGTTACCCTGGAACGGCTTCCCGGCGGCGATCACCTGGACAACAGGCTTCAAGTTACACAAAGAAAATTAAACAGGACGTTCTTGACTGTCACTGCAAAGTATCTTCAAGACATTATCATAATTATGATATCAGAAAGCTGGTGCACCACTCACAGCTGGTTCACATGATGTCAAAAATCAAACTGAATAGAATAAGTGTAGACTCAATCTATTCAGTTTCATTTTTGACAACCTCATTCATTTCTTTCAACCTTATCATTATTTCCAAGAGGTGACTTTAAACACGTTGCCTATCCAACGTAAATAAATCCCGCTCCGAACACTTCGAACGCTTTCAAAATCGCGCGAATATATGTCCAGTTACACTTCAAAACGAAGTATTTTTGCATGCCAACCTTCCTGGTATTTCGAAATGCGACACAATATGAGAGGCAACAAAAGTGTGTACATACCTGTATCTGCTGCGAATTGATGCCGGGGTGCAGGGCAATATTGCCCGGCATCAGCAACGGCCCCTGCGCGTTGTACAGCTGTTGCAAGTATGTGCTGTTCTGCAACGGTTGCTGGATCACTTGCACGCGGCTGTGGCCCCACTCCGCGCTACACAAGTAGTTTACACGGTGTTAAAATAGGCATTTAAAACTGATGATGTATTTTCAACCGAATGATATCCAGAATAACTGAAAAGTATAATATTTAAAACAAAGTCAATGCTTTGTTTGTCGTAGTGAAGTAAAACCCGATCTACTATTCTATGTATTACTCTTCTTCATTTTTAGGGTTCCGTACCCAAAGGGTAAAAACGGAACCCTATTACTAAGACTTCGCTGTCTGTCCGTCTGTCTGTCACCAGGCTGTATCTCAAGAACCGCGATAGCTAGACTGTTGAAATTTTCACAAAGTATGTATTTCTGTTGCCGCTATAACAACAAATACTAAAAACAAAATAAAATAAATATTTAAGGGGGGCTCCCATACAACAAACGCGATTTTTTTGCCCTTTTTTGCTCGATATCAAAAATGGCAACAGGTAGGCACTTGAAATATTCACAAAATACTCAGTTGTATTTTAACTTTATTAATAAATAATAAAATTATAATAAAATAAATATTTAATATTTATTTTCCCATACAACAAACATGTTTTTTTCGGCGTTTTTGCCTTGTGGTACGGAACCCTTCGTGTGCGAGTCCGACTCGCACTTGGCCAGTTTTTTTTTTCTTATATTATTTTGATACACAATTACTCTGCATGACGTATCACGAAATTCTCCAATCAATTTTCATATTTTGTCATCGCGGTGTTACACCATACATGTTTACATACGTTTGTCGAATTGATTTCACTATATTCATGACCCTATTTTGTACGTCGTGGACTCCTAATTTCAATTTCATATTAACCTGACTGTTTTCCTGATGCGTAGGTTCAGGAAAATAGGCCGGTTTAATACATGACATGTCGTGTTATGTTGTACCTACACTGTCACGTTAGGCGAGGAAGGGTTAGCAGGGATTGAGATCCCCCAATGATGTTTTCTACCATTTTGGTACACAGAGTGACTTCTTTCCTTAAAATTTTGAAAAGTAGAGCAAAGTTTTTTTCTGCTCACACTTTCGAATTTCGCCCCTACACCTAACAGACAACTACAATCCCATACTAAATATTTGGTTTAGAAGTCTGCTGGTCTCCAACATACATAACATTATATCTTACGATGATGAATCCAATTATGAAGGAAGGATCTTACGATTATGAATCAAAACGCACAGATGCTTTCTACCAAATACATAAATTTTAATTTCAATGAAGCACATAAAATAAGAACGTTATTAAAGTAGTGTAAGTGAAAGATAGTTTTTACCTGATCTGCTGAGGATGCTGTGTGTTCGGTGGTAAGCTCTGCAGCGGCGGCATGGTGGAGATGCTGCCCGCCTGCTGTTGGATCCCGCCCCCAGCTTGTTGCTGCTGCACCTACATCAAACGCCATTCATTCACTGTCCATTTATCTTGGGTATTGTGGTTGTGGCAAGTCGTGATGCAAACTCGGTAAGTTTCTTCGACATTTTGGATATTATTTTAATTGATTTGCTATGATAGATAAAGAATATGTAACTGTCATGAACTTTATTCAGTTGGTTAAAAATATAATGAAGACTAAGTAGATCTAAATTAAAAGGCGACTGACCAAATTTTGAACTGAACTGTCTCTTTTCATTGCAACAAAATTTTTAACAAAAACTTACCTTTTTGGGGTAAGTTTCAAGGACAATCAGAGTACCTTTTTTGGTAAAAATATATTGTATTTTTATAACGAGCATGATACACAAGACTATGGATGCTTCTCGGCTGGCACATACAATAGGTACGTATCAGACGATACAAATAAGCTAAGCAACTGAGTACTTTACGTTTTGATGTCCTAATTAAAGACCTAGGACAAAGGTAGGTGTGGGATACATGCAGATGATTTATAATGTGTCTGTCTTTGTTTTATCTTGAAGGTATTCTGCTTTTTCGAATTACGTTATTAGTTCATGCATGACTGAATTAGGTAATAGGTCAGTAAAAACACTTTAACGGTGACGTAACTATACCCATCACATTTGTGAAGTTTCTCCAAAAAATTACAAAACATCCTGTATAACGTCTCACAACAACCGTGTAAAATATTTTAAGAGGTGGTAAGTAGTTACTTATGAATATGAACGAACACCTTTTACTATGGAATCAACTCTGAAAGATAGAAACACATGGATAGACTCCTTTGCAATCGAGTGAAAATAAAACATCTGTTCGGTTACATACAAAAGATCAATACCAACACCATCAAAGAACCTGTTATATGTAAGGGTAGGTTGTATTCAATATACATTTTTTCTTATAGAAATAGTACAAAAGTTTGATATGATTAAAATTTCACCGTGCTTACTCCCGAACTTGCTTTCGATGACAATTCGATCGAGAATATTCCTGAGCCAATTTAAATCGAAACCAAGTTCGGCTTACCATCGTGTGTTATCAACTTTGTTTCCGTTTCCTGCTGATGACGTTACAATTAAGAGTTAACTAGTCTATGGTTGTTTATTGGTTGGATATTGTTTCAACCGACTTCTTCATATTCTAGCATTTTCGTACTTAAAAAAGATACGCTAACAGCTTATTGGCCATAAACAGTAAGAACAACTTGTACAGTCAAGTCTTTTATGACTTCTTCAGTTTTAAAATTCTTTCGATTATCGACTTGCATAGAAAACTATATTTAATAACTTGATGACAAAGATCAAAATAGCATACCAATGTCGATTTGACATCAACCTAAAACCTTTTGAGTAGTCTTTTTAGTGGCATTTTTTGGAACATAAATTTTCTTTTAAATTTAACTGTCAGAGAATTAATTTTCTTTTAAATTTAACTGTCAGTGTCTGTCAGTGCCACATTTTTAATTCGGTCTGACATATAAAAATAATGGCTGAATGTCATATAGTGGTATTGACATCACGACGCAATATACAGGGTGGCAGGGACTAGGACGCGCAAACTGCAACCCATGAATTCAGTACATGATTCTAAACGCAGGGGGTTGAAATTTTTGGTCGGTTATTAAAAAAAAAAAATAAGCTGTTCCATACATTCAGACCGCGTAGGTATTGCACTTTTCAATGAAACAGCTGTTTTTTTTTTATAACCGACGAAAAATTTCTACGCTAGGGGGTACTTTTGAGCAGAATTCATGATTTCAATTTGCGCCTCAATGTCCACTCTGTATACTGCAGAGTCGGTAAAGCAGATTCTATCGTGCAATTAGGTCTTAAGGTGACGACCCTATTTTGGCTGTGACTGTACTTATTATTTGGATAAGCTGTGAACTGTCAAATGCGAATGGCGGCGACGCGGCATTTCAAAAGCACAATGTGGACTCACGCACATCACATGTCGAAACATCCAAAAGAGTAGACATGGTAACTCACCTCGCTTGGATTCTTCGTGTGCAGAGTTATTTCTTCTACCATAATCTCAAATTCTTCGCATTCCACATCCATTGCCGGGATGTTGTAAGAAATTATTTTTTGCCTTTGCCTTCTCGCACGCATCAGGTTTGCCTCGTCGAGAATATTGAACAACGCCAGGCGAGCCATTGCGACTTTAAATATTGTAAGTATCACAAGACTCACAGTAATTTCCTAACTCTATCCTACAAGCTGTTTTTCTACTGAGGTTTTGACAGTTCTTTCCTGATTGTTTTTTTTTTTATTCGATCTATTGCGCACTCATGAAGATTATTTTTGTTTTAATTGATACTAATTGGATTGGATGCTGAAGATGAACCTGTCGAGAGTACTTAAGCCACCACAACCATTGCAAGCTAGAACAACGTGAGCGAAATTATAAAGCTGGCGGCACATTAGCTAGTACTGCGTGAGTGATTTTCGCGCGTGCCTTTAAGCGCACAGGCAACCAAGCCGTTGTTTGGGAGAACGGGCGGTTGCGCGCCAGCCACTGTCTTGTCGCTCGATCCGGAAGACCGCATCCACAACACTGATTCACCTCCCACCCAGAAGCTGCGACAACGCCAAGATTGATAGAACACAGCTCTAAAGGTTGGATTTTTGAGACTGCTGGGCAATAAGGACCTACCCTAGTCGCGTTCTAGTCTGAAGTCAATACAAAATCGAGTAAAGCAACTAGTTGCTCACGAGATAGTAGCCAATGTGCGGCCAGCCTTAAAGGGTTAGTGAACTTGAACTTGGTTGACAGACTTAGCCAGTATCTTATCAAGTTGTTCAAGTTTCGGTCCTCCGTCCTGTTTTTATGTCAGTTTACAACCTAGCGTGTGGTAACTCTAGCCAAGCTTACCTGATGTGACATGCTGCTGGGCATAGAAGACACGACGGTGACCGTCTGGTGGTGCTGCTGCGAGGGCTCGTGCTGTGCCATGCTCATCTGTTGCTGGACCACTTGTGTTTGACCGTCTACTATCTGTGTGCGCAAATGGATAAGCATTATTTGACATTATCCACCATGATGAGCATTTTTTATTCTTAGACATTATACTACTACACGACCAAAAGTGTCTTAGGTACTTGTAATCAACATATTGATTTAAATTTTCCTTTTTGAAGTCTACGTCTATGTACTAGAAATTTACCGTGGCAGGATCCGTGCTAACATAATTATCAGCAGTCTGCGGCGTTCCATGCTACAAAGGCCCACCGAGGACCGACAGGAAATCAAATAATATCAACGCTAAGCAAACTTTGACATTATAACGTCGGCGTTTGGAAGACATCGCTGCGTTGGTATTCGATTAACCATTTTAGACGAAATACGGACATGCCGGAAATTATATTACGGTATCAACTCTCAAAGTAGGCCCTGGCAGGTGGCATAATGTGGTACCACATGACCACCAAACGTACCATTCACGACACCCTGCCTCCCTTTTATACCGATCTGTAATAGTGATGGATGAGTGTAGTAGTGTACTTAAGAGCGTGCCGAACGGCATTTCATACAAACTTTCAAGCCCATATTTTTCGAAATGAATGAACCGATTTTAATGAAACTTCATACGCATAAGCAGGATACAAAGGTCTAAAAAGTTAGTAGAGAACATTTTGGAAAAATTGTGTTACAGCCAAATTAGACCGATTTTAAATTTTCCATAGAAACAGAGATTTCCGATTATCTTTTTTTAAATAAGACGTTTCGAAAATGTTCTCTACTAACTTTTTAGACCTTTGTATCCTGCTTATGCGTATGAAGTTTCATTAAAATTGGTTCAATCATTTCGAAAAAAAAGGGCTTGAAAGTTTGTATGAAATGTCGTACGGCGTAAACGCTCTTAAAATTAATTATAACCTGTAACGGGGTATTTCAATACATTGCGACTTTGCGAGGTAAATGGAATGCAAGAACCGTTTAACACGCTTTGGTAAAAGGCTTATTTTTTTCCTTTACTGATATACTTAACAAAAAAAACCTTGGCGTTTTATTAACGAGTTCTTTCTTTCATCTGCTTGCAGGATTTCAGTCCTGTAAATAAAAGGTACCAGTTTTACAATTATATTATAGTATTGTAAATCTGGTAACTTTTAATTTAAAAAATGTTGGCTATTTTACTTCCGTCATCATCATCTGCCTAGCCGTTTCCCAACTATGTTGGGGTCGGCTTCCAGACTAACCGAATGCAGCTGAATACCATTATTACTACCGTTATCCGTCGTTGCCGTTATTTTACTTCCTTAACATTATAAAATGCATCTATACGTTTGTTAATATTTCGCGCCTTGAAGAAAAGATTGAAATTTACAGAGTATGCCTATCAACGGGACGATTTTTTTCTAGGCAGTCTAGAAAAAAAATCTGACTGTACTGTATATAAAACATAATCATCACATCATCTTTAACCGTGGAGTTTCTAGCCGGGTCTTCTCCATAGGAAACGACCAATGCACCAAAACCGTGCACCTAGCTTCTGACGTTTCATAAGTGCCCGTGTAAATTTATGTGAAATTAAATATTTTTCAATTAAATTCGACCTATGTAACTATTTGAAATTGAATAGTCACAGCATTCTCATATACTTATTCAGAATTTTGTGTTACTAGTGTGTGTTGTTTATAAATTCAAGATTTAAATTCGTTTGTCCATGTCCTATGTAAGGGTTGTTTGTAGAAATTCTGTATGTTTCTCCCAACAAAGAATAATTAAGTTGCTAGAAGTGGAAACATACGTTTTTAAATTCAAATTATAGACCTTAGAGAACAACACTGTACGCTCGACCAAGTACATAGAATTACTAATACAATTGAAACAAAACTAGACGGGAAGAGGGTGTGCTCCACGGTTCTCCTCAATGTTGCACAGGCTTTCGATAAAGTATGCCGCCATGATGGCCCCATTTATAAACTAAAAACCTAAACCTCAAAAGTTTTCAGACATCTTAGAGTTCTTATATATCAAACCGATTGCTTTGCCTATGACAAAGAAAAGCTTATTCAGACCTTAGGTAGATAAAAGCTGGAATACCGCAAGGGAGTGTACTTGATCCGATCCTGTACCTACTATACACCTGCGATATTCCTGAGCTAGAAAATAATTTCATTGCAACCTTTGCTGACGACACGGCTATCATGGCAGTTGGAAATAGTCACGAGGAACCCGTAGAAAAGGTTCAAGAGTCCATAAATCGTGTATATGAGTGGACTGCAATATGGCGTAGATAGTTAATTAAGTTGAAATTACTTATTTAGAATAGATTTGAAAAGTAATCATTAGGATGGCATTATTGGCAGTAGATTGTTGTTTGACAGATTATTTGCTTTGAGAGGAAACATGCTTTTCAAGGTTAAGTTTTGAAAATAAAAATCACGTAATTGAGTTAGGCAGTGCTCGTCCATATATGACTTAACATTTTAATGTCTATCTTTACGATAAATACCAATGGCTGACTGGCAGTAGTAAAGTAAATAAAATGTATTGTTTCCCGTGTTTAGTTTATGGAAAAAAGGGGGTTTTACAGATTTTATTAATCTGACGAATTTCGGTACTGTAATTTTTCGCTAATTCGCAAGAAGCTGATAATAGAAAAGTAGATTTAATGAAACGGTTTATTGAATTTTTTTTTGCTCCGGCTTATCTCTGTCATAAATTCACCGTTCGCCACTGGTTTACAGCAATACAATCATTAAAATCTTCAATACAACTATCTAAGTTCAAATGGCCCTATTGAATGACTATTTCATGACATTTGAGGCAAATTCTAACTTAAAGAGTTATGGATTATTCCAATGAATACAATTATGTAAGTACACGTTTCTAACGGTCGCGAATATTTTGAGTGTATTTTTAATGTGTGTTAATTCATTTAACTAACTTACAGGACTTAAACACAAATACGCAAGTTTTAGAAACAATAAAACTAAATGATCGACTACAGTAAACAAAATCAGAAAAATATATTATATTTTTCAGGATATATGCGAGGTAGATAGTGTGTTGAAATCGTAATACAATTAATTTGATACGATAGAAAAACATCATGCTAATTTACATACAATCATTCTGATTTTTTGTCTACGGGGAAGAGGAACATACTAAAATAATAGTGTTTTATTTTTTTTAGGCCAGACAATAGATTTTTTTGATTTAATTATTCGCTTTTATTTTGCAATAAATTACCAGCGTTGTGTCATCGCGCTTCTTTCTTTTCTATGCAGTCCGACAAATGCGCTTTAGGTCATGTAGTTGCCTTAAAAAATCCGTCATATTCCTATCAAAACATTGGGCGACAGCTTAACGACTTGTATGACTATTGGTTTCATACATAAGTATTTTTATTCGATTTACGTCAACTACTGCACACTGGTTGCAAATAGAGTTCTATTGTAAAATAAAAAATCTTTATGTAGTAGTTTCATCCTTATTATGTATATTATATACAAATCTATGTTTATAAATCTTCACACGTTTACACTACATAAGCAAAGCTTTCAAGGAATTAAAATCATGTATCGGGTTTTTATAAACCTTCCTAAATACGCATGTTAATTTTTCTATGGACATATCCTTTCTAATAGAGTCGACCCTATCACTCGATTTAAACAATTGTTTATTGGCCCTGTGGTCTATTCTTCACCAAAACTGGCGGGCCAGATCGGCATCACACTGACCTCATCCACGACGTCCACATGGTAACGCAGGAACGTGAAGATTTCTTTCGTAAAGCTTGTTGTTTTAGAAACCATTGCAATAAATTTTTACGGCAGCGGCTGCCGCCGGGCTCGGCGCGAAAAATAAAATTTGTGCGGCGCAGTGAGGCACGTCCGACTTCGAGCGCGCATCGCACTGCACTACCGAGTGGCCCTAAAATGCTACTGCGTCCGGTATACTTTCCACGCAGCTTTACTGGCTTCACAGTGTCCGATTTTTTTTTTATTGATCATTAATTACTAACACAGGGTGATTTTTTATATGGGACTTACGGAAACGGAAATTGCGAGTCATAGAGGATCCCTCGAAATAGTAAAGTAGATTCTTCTGAATTCATTATGGGAAATGCAAAAAGGGGGCATTTTTTGCATGATTTATCCTAAAGCTGTGTAAAGTAAAAAAAGGACCGTGGCCCTGTCAAAGGTAAAAAAAATGAAAAATCATTTTTAGTTTTCTCCAAAATTCAGCTCATTTTCCTTTAGGTAAGTACTCTATTTTAACCCTGAAGTCCCATATAAAAAAATCGTGATTATGTTTGTAATGGGAATTTTATCTTAAAAAAATAGCGTAAAAGTCCAAACTCGTTGGAATTACTACTAAGTTGCCAATGGTAGAGTTCGTTTTCCAGTAAAATCAAAATCGGCATTTATTATTAAAAGCAAAATGGGTGAAAATTGGATACGAGCATTCAATTAAATCGTTCAAAAAGCTTAACAAATGGGTGCACAATTAATACACCAGCTACAACATATTATAATTAATTCCGCGAATTCATAACGCTGTATGGTCCTTTAAAATTTAAGAACACGGTTTACAGTTTGGATTGAATATTAACAAGAGATGATCCAAACGTTGAGTGCATTTTCCATGGCCAGCTATGTAGCCCTTTTACGCGTCTAAACGATCCATTTTTTTGGCTCCTACAAAAGCACTTAACATCAGCAAATTGATACAGAAGAGAAACCCTAAGAAATCGCTCCTTAGCTGTGCTTGTGAATCAAGCTGCGAGAAAAAAAAAAGGTTTTTTTTTTAACAGATATTTCAAGTAAATACACTTTATCGGTCGTGAACCTAAAAAAAACGATAAATTAAATAATTGAGTAATTTTTATGTTTTATCTTGTTTAAATATCGATATCCTTCACATCTGCGAAGTTTTACTAGCTAAATTAATTTGACCCTGTAGAGTATAAAATACAGATAATACTTAAAATTCCGGGTAGTTGTTGAACATTTTCATATTTTGATTACATAAAACGGCACAACTATGATTGCTGAAACTCCACAACTGCCCTCCGCCTCCTTAGTGTATAGCGAGAATAAAATTAAATGAACTTCGGTTCAAAAGGACGAGTATTTTCCGAAACTTTATTAAAATACTAGCTGACCTGGAAAATGTTGTTTTGCCATATAAATTATTTCTAGCTGCCCGGCGTTACTTCGTTCGCGTGGTGTCCTACCCCTTACCCTAGCCTACCCCTACCCTACCCCTAGCCTACTCCTATACTACTCCTACCCTACTCCCACACTACTTCTACCCTACTCCTACCATACTCCTACCCTACTCTTACCCTACTCCTACCCTACTCTTACCCTTCTCCTACCCTACTCCTAACCTACTCCTACACTACTCCTACCCTACTCCTAGAAGAAGAAAAAAAAAACGGATAAAAAAAATATCCTATGTCCGTCTCCTTGTTCTAAGCAACCTCCCCACCAATTTTCAGCCAATTCGGTTCAGCCGTTCTTGAGTTATAAATAGTGTAACTAACACGACTTTCTTTTATATATATAGATGTTTATGAAGTGTTCTAAATCGAGCCCGTAAGTACTATTAGGCTGATTTTTAGGGATTTATAGTTTCTAGTTTTAAAAAGAGTTCAAATATTGAGTAGGCATACCGAACATACAAACCTAATATTTAAACTCGATTCCATCGTTTAAAATGTAAATGACTTCTTGAATGACAAAGATTTATAACTGTACCTTGACTTTTTTCTTGTAATTGACATTTTAATTAAATACCTTTTTGCAATAATGTATAATTTGATAACTTAATTTTTAATGTAATGACTTTTTATGCGACATTTTATTTATGTGAATTAATTTGTGTTGTCTTGTTATTTGAATGTCAATGTAATGTTAACCAATATTTTTGCACGCCGTAAGGTAGAATGTAGCGGTAACATTGTATTCTGTACCATCTCAAACCTGTACCTACATTGTTGGCAAATAAATATTTCTGATTCTGATTCTGATAAAAGCCAGATTGATTTCTATTTTTAAAGAAACAGTCCAGTCAAATAAGACTTTGAAGGTTACAAAAATTCCCATAGAGCTAAAAATTGGTATGAATGTTCAGAATACTATTATAAATGAATTGTGAAAAGTTCCCATCAATCCCCCTTGTGCAAAAATTTTTATTGGTGGTGAAAGTTTGCAAAAATAGGTTATTTGCGTTTTTCAGCTAAACGGTGAGTTTAACAGCAAAAATAGTTCAGACAAAAATTGTAGATCATCCGATTGTCTACAAAGAATGTATCCACACTTTTTTTCATAAGTATTGCCATTTCCGTGATATACCGGTTGAAAGAATTGAAAAAAATATTTTATTCGTAATATGCACGGTAATGTACTTTTATATACATTTTTGAACCGTTATACGAGTAAACATATGAGTCTCTATGTCTTATACTTACAAACAAATTATAAAATTCTTAGAATATAAATGAACACCCCTATTTTCATTTAGTCGCATGACATTTTATTTTTTTTCCGAAATCCAAATCCAAATCATCAAATGACTCCTCCCGCTCTGGGTGGAGCGGAAGGGAGCGTCAGACTCTTACTGACTTAGCCCTTTATGTTCCGGGCCAGCGGTAACGCTTTCGGACAATCCCGCTGACCCGGCAGGCTTCGGCCCTAAGGGGGGCCCTCCTCGATGCTGACGTCTCTTTGAGGCGCGCGTGGAACACTTACGCGCCGTCCGGCACGGGCCTGGTCCTGATCTGACGGTGAGCTACCCATTACTCTCCGCCCGCAGGCCCGCGTCTACGGTGGCCGGGAATCGTCACGCGGCTCCCGACGCCCGGAGCGCCTCCCGCCGCGGCTGGGACGGGAGGCTCTCTCCCTGAGCCGTCCCGCCACCTCCTTCGCTAGCATGACTGCTTCGCAGAAGGAGGTGACTGCCTCCCACTCCCTCTCGCCCCGGACCATGGCTTGCAACAGGGCCGGAAGCGAGAGGTCGCCGCCGCTGCCGATCGCCTATAAGAGAACACGGCGGTGCTCCGTTTCCTCCCACCTGATGATGTGCAGGAACCTCCCGAAACTTCCGTGTCCGGTGAGGACCTGCGTCAGGCGGTATGTGAGGGCGCCGTGGCGCGTCTCTAGCCAATCCTCAAAGAGGGGTCTTATCGCAGCTATCGCGGCGTGCCCTGCGCTGGGTTGCGACAGTCGCTCTTTCCTTGCCGCCATGAGATCGCGCCGGAGATCCGTCCGCTCCGCAGCGATTTGCCGCGGAAGCAGTTTCCCCCCGGCGTAGTGCCTCCGCGCGCCACTCATACAGGCGCGCGAGGACTATCGCCTCCAGATCCCATGGTGGCAGTCCGGCAAGGAGGCCGCCTCGCCCGACATCGTGCGGTAGCCCCGGATAAGCCTTACGGCTACCACCTTCTGGGCCGCGTTCAGATAGTGGGCGGCTCGCCGCCGCAGTGAACGTGCCCACACCGGGGCCCCGTATAGGGCCGTGGACCGCACGACCCCCGCGTAAAGCGCGCGCGCGTATTTTTTTTCAATTCTTTCAATCGCTATATCACGGAAATGGCAATACTTATGAAAAAAAAGTGTGGATACATTTTTTGTAGAGAATCGAATGATCTACAGTTTTTGTCTGAACTATTTTTGCTGTAAAACTCACGGTGAGTTTTACAGCAAAAATAGTTAGCTGAAAAACGCAAAAAACCTATTTTTGAAAACTTTCACCATCAATAAATTTTTTTGCACAAGGGGGATTGATGGGGACTTTTCACAATTCATTTATAATAGTATTCTGAACATTCATACCTATTTTTAGCTCTATGCGAATTTTTGTAACCTTACTTCTATTTTAAGGACTTATTTGACTGGACTAAACTGCACAATATTTATTTTGCACGATTTTGTTATGTATTTCGAGGCACAAGGGTGCCAGAAATAGGGAATGCGCCCCATAAAAAAACGGCTTATCTTTTAAACAATTTTGATCTACTTAGTACTACGCATCAATACGTACTTTTTTCCCAAAAGAATCCAGAACATTGAATATGACGTGTTGTACATTGTGATCGACGTTGCACGTATTGCATTGGCTGGTTGCTACGAAACACTTCCAAAGGTTTAATTAATTTCGAATTTGGATCGCACTTACCTACACCCGATAGTTATCCGTTAATTTGGTCTAAGGGCTGATTTTTCCAACGGCAGATATTTTTATCGGAGGAATAATTTTGAATTTTTGAATATTCTTCCATACAAAAACTGTAAGATGTCAATTTTATTCCACGAATAAAAATTATCTGTCGATTGAAAAATAAGCCCTAAAAGAACGAAATCGCGGGAAATGCAAATTAAATTCAAGATAAGTGCCGTATCGTTGTCGCTTTCATTTTACTGGGCCAGGAGATCACAATTGAGCCGGCACGTCGTTAGCTCGCTAAGCTATGATCGACAAAGGACCTCGATGACGGGGGGGGGGGGGTACAGGGCGTTTTTTTCTTTTCTAGTCAATGTCGGAAAGTTCTACTACAAAACGTAGAGAAAAACGCTGAAGGTAGGTATGAGACATCATAGAAAACATCCTTAGGCGCGTTGGAGATTTTTTGAGATGAGAAAAAACCATTGAACTCGCGACACTGTTACCGTAACCGACACCTCTTTTTTAAGTTTTGGCCATTATAAAGACATCACCGCGTGGTACATTTTCTTTGGGAAGAATCTCCTTCAAACATATTTATAAAATTATTATGCTTTTCAAGTTTTCACTTCTGTTCAAATAAAAAAACACTGGCACTTTAGGAGTGCCGACTCCTGGAGAGCCAGTGTTTTTTTATTTCAATTTTATATTCTGAACACACCTGAACTCACTTTAAATTAACAGTAAGTAAACATAAAATTGACGCTTTTTTTTTCATTGATTTTCAACTTCTTCAACTTAGTCGTCTCGTCAGCGTTTTTTAACAATAGTTCAGAATGTAACAAAACTGTATACTAATGAAACTCCCCCAAGTTTGCAGGGTTTATAAATTTTTCAACAATGAATTGTCGTTACTATTCTTAGGGCAAGTATCGACCATTTCGCAAAGGTAAGGTAAGTGGATTTATTGATTGCAGTCGTGCGGAAGTACACTCTGACGCAAAGTTTTACTGTTTGCCGCGAAATTAGTAATTAATAATCCCTATCTTTATCTTCGAATAGTAATCGTAAAAATATAATAGATATCTAATGAACTCAAAGATAAAGCCCGTTCAATTGCTTTGAAAATAAGATATATTGTAAGGAAGAAAGTAATAAATATAATTATTTTTCATTTCGAGGAATTCTTATAAAATTTATTTCTAACTGAAAGGTTACTGATGAATCCACAATTGGCACTTATTGTGAGACAGTCACCTAAGTGAGTTGAAATCTCTCAATTCGATCTTCAAATAAAATTTAATGATATAAAATGAACGTGCGCCCGTTGTATTTCAATTATATGAATCTATAAAACTCGTCGTTTCAGCCGATAGACGTCCACTGCTGGACATAGGCCTCCCCCAATTTTGGGAGGGTTTGCCATAATCGCCACGCTTGGCAGGCGGGTTGGCGATCGCAGTATGGTATGATGGTGGAATACATAGAGAACGCTGCTGCCCATTCTCCGGTACGATCCTAAGTCGCCTTTTACGACACCCACGGGAAGTAAGGGGTGGTGGTATTCTTTAAGTCCGGCACCACACAGACCATACAGACCACACAGACTATAAAACTCATCATCAGATATCTTCTATCTGATGATGAGTTTTACACAACAAAATAATTATTGTACTAAATCATCTAATATCATCCACAGCTTAAAACTATCCACTGGGTATAAGTCACCTTGTATTTCGCCAACAAACTCCGAGGCTTCTAGACTTTCATTTTCGTATTATTAAAACGGAACAAGTTTTGCGCCTCTTAAAATAGGGCTATTATTGATTAGAACGGCTCGGTAGAACCTATTTTTTATTTTTCCGTTGCACTGGATTAATGAAAGAAATGAGGTCATTTTTTTAATAGTTACAGACTATTTTAAAGGGGCGCAAAACTTATTTGTAAATCAAGTAGAGACTTACTTGTTGCTGCTTGATCTCTCCGCTCATCGTCTTCTGGTTCTTGTCAAAGAGCAGGTTGACGTTACTCTGTGGTGACGCCAGAAAGCTCAGGTTGATCTCGCCAATGCCCGGTACGTTGAACTGCACCGGCTAAATACCAAAAAAAAACACACTCAAAGCGCTGAAGAGCCGGTATTCCTCTGCGTCCAGTCCCTGAACTCCCTGAATATAGTGTTAACTAACCTCGCAGTAGCTGAATGGCTATCAGCCAGTAGATTCCACTGCTTAACATGCACCTAAGTGCCGTTACAATATGAAATAAGTGGCTGCCAAACGGATTCGTGATCCGACTACGTTGCTCCACGGCGACTCGGGTGCTACTGACGACCCGAAATCATTTTCCAATCGGTCCAATCTTTCTCTATGACGCAAATCTCCCTTTAGGAAGCCCTTTAGGAACTTTATATAAGCAATAAAGTATTTTTAATTATAAATACAATATAGGTACCTATTTCGTACCGGTAAAGTTAAGAATTTTTTGCGTTGTTTTATTGTTCCTTTCTTAGAGAATATAACATTGGAGAAGCCTTATACGAACACTTACCTCTCTGTAAACGTACAAGTAGTAGATTTTTTGCCAAGGAAGCAAACAGCTATTTTGAAGGCGAGAGTGTTTCTTTGAATCCAGAGCGGAGCAAGAATTCTGGAGTAGAATCCCGAGCGCAGCAAGTGGTTCTAAAGTAGAATCCTGAGCGCGGCGAGGGATTCAAAGTACGTCACTAGAACTTAAAATAGTGTTGCTCCCGAGGTGGACACTCTACTTTTTATCACCCTTCATTGAAAAATAAGTAAGTGCAACTTATGACTATGAATAGTACGTTTATTGATTTATTTTATTTATTTATAATTTAGGGTAACAATTACGAACGAAGGCAGATTGGTTTTCGTGCGTTTTTTTTATATTTTCACAAACTTTTCTTTTAATTTGGCTCGCGCGCAATTTACTTTATCGTACAGCCTGTTACTTGTTCATACAATGTTTGTGATTGATCTCTTTGGTGATTGGAACTTTTACTAACAATATCCACATTCCAAATTCAAATCACTTTTAGTCCCTAGGAATTAAAGAGCTATTTTAGTCCCTGTTTACGAAGAATATACTAGCTCTTTTTGAATAGATGTGTTAAAAAATAAATGTTATAGTACGTTCTTAAAAATTGCTCTCAAATCGATTCTAACGCCCTTCGTTAATCGTTTTCAAGGCGGGCGGACCTCCGTGAAAATGACTGGATGTGCTGTTAAATCCTGTAAAAAGCGTTCAAATACGTCAAATTTACATAAAGACCTACCAGTAATTTTTTATTTTTATTTTATTTAGTCATGTTTTAATTGAAATTCAAAATAAATATTGATTTTTCATTCGATTTAACGAAGATTCAACATAAAACATGGCATGAATCTTTTTGGAACGAAGTTCTTTAACGCGGCTTGCGGTAGGAGTAAACTGGTGGAAATCGTCACGATAAAGCGTTATCCCTCCAAGCTTATTTCTCTCTCCGTCTCTTTCTATTATAACGAGTGTGTCTCGTTTTTAGGGTTCCGTAGTTCTTAGTCTGTATGTCTGTCCGAGGTTTTGCTAAGAGACCTTTAGGCCTGAAACTGCGTTAAGCGGGCGCCCGCGCGGTTTCATACAAAAGTGCTCCGTCGCGGGGACCCGCGCGGGCGTCCGTCGCGGGGAGGCGCGCCCCGCACCCACGCAACGGGGCTAAAAAAACGGGGTTAAAATTGAACTAGCGACACTGCGTAAATAAAATAATCCGGTCTCCGCGTTTTTCGTCGTCTACCCCATCGTGTGGGGTATCGTTGAATAGGTCTTCTAAAATGACTTGGGGGTTGCTAAAATTATTTTTCGATTTAATGGACCATTTACGAAATATTAACCTTTAAAGTGCAATTTTTTGTTCCAGTAGGGCGTCCCCCCCCCCTCTAAAACCTAAACTGCTGGCTTGAAAAATATGGAAAAATTCACGATGATAGTGCATTTCATGAACTTTAAAGGAAAAGTATAGCGGTTAAGATAACTTTATTAGTTTAACAGTAATAGTCGTAGAACTTGAGTGTTGGATAATTTTGTACCAAATACAAAATCCTTACCGTTTATTTTAACATAGCATATTTTATCTATTGAGATTATTTTATTTATATTTTTTTGGTTTCTTTTTTACTTTATTAATTGCATTAAATAATATTATTAAAATTATTTTATGCATCAGCTGTTTTATTTCATGGATTCTAGCAAAATCCTGAAAGAATATCGATATCGATTAAAAAAAAAACGATTGTACAGGCGAGCAGCTTTTGTTTTTTCTGTTTTTGTATTAGCTACAGCGTCTTCCGCCAAAAGTGACAAACTTTTCGTTCGGATTATTTCGGTTTAAAGAAGTTTTATTTCTCAAAAAAGAACATACATAGTTCACTTAATTATGAGAAACTTAACTAAAATAAAATATTATTATAGTAAACATAGTTGTCGTTCGATCTATCGTACATACAGTGGTAGTCGTTTATTATTGTTGGTTGGCCAAATACAACTATAATCTATTTTTAAAAATGTTCATTGATGAGGAGTCTCTTATTTCTTTAGGTAGTAACTTATTACGAGTATAAAGCTGCTCTCCCTCAAACTGTATGGTTCTCCTTCCGTACAAAGTTCTAACTGAAGGCAGTTCTATACTGTCCCTATTTCGCTTAAGCTTTTTCCAGTGTTATATTCTCTAAGATTGTTTCCTATTCTTCTGACTTTAAAATAGAAACACAGACCTCAAGCAGACAACCAAGGCAGTGCTTTCTTTAAGAAATTACGATGTACCGGAATTATGGCATGGACTGTCATTCACTCTACCAGGCTTGCGTGCACTTATGACTCAGTGGGATAATTTCTAACATCAAGCAAATACGTAACATTTTTTGAGTACGAAACTGTGGATGAAATTAGCACGGGTCCGATGAAAGTGGCGAAAGCAAAGGGTCGTCTACAGCAGTGGGTTATGATAATACATTTCTAAGCGAATTAAAAACGATAGAACGAAACATACAGTGTTCACGGGTATGTGCGAGGACGAACTAAATACTGACAAGCATTTCGCATCTGGCATTCCGCTGCAACTTGATCGCGCAAAAGATCGGAAGCACGCAACGCAATACTTGACCTAAGATTTCGTTCAGAAAATCATATTGTGCTGCACGTAAGGAGATGATGATTGACATTGTCAGATAATGATACGATAACATTTAACTGGGATAGATTATAATAAATACCTCAAAAAGATAGGCAATTATTATTCACGTACATTATACAATTGAGACGTCGTGTTAACATTAACCATTTTTCCAACACAAAAAGGAACTAGATTTTTTATCGATTGACAACTGCCGTTTCCAGCTTTTCCCACGTGTCCCACGTCCACGAGTCGTGACGTGGAAATAAAAAAAATAATTTAAAACGGATTATAAAATTTTCGCGAACGCCATTTTATCGTGCCGTGATACAACGTGAACAGCTCCATTTAAATACAAAACAACTATCTGTCGTCACGACAATGTGGGTACGACCCGCAAGAGTTAATGTGAGATCCGATAGGCCCCCCGCACTGTTACCGCTCTCGCCATGGACGCCTCAGTAGCAGTACCGCGCGCTTACGTCATCTGACCGAACTCTCAAGTTAACTCTTGTGTGAATGACATGAGCTTGTGATGATGAGTAGATGATGAAATGATGACAAATCTTTATCAAATCAACAATCTTACATCGACAAATACCTGCAAATACTTCTGTTGTTGTTGCTCCCCCTGTTGTGTGACTTGAATCAACTCTGTCTTTTGTTGCTGCTGTTGGTGTTGTTGTTGCTGCTGTTGCTGCTGCTGCTGCTGTTGCTGCTGCTGCTGCTGGTGTTGATGCTGTTGTTGTTGTTGAAATTGCTTCTGCAGCTGTGAGGAAAACAGTTGTTTTTATGATAGTGCTTGGTATTATTTTTAGCATGATGCAATGACTAATGCCATATTCATGTCAGTGTTCTCAGAAAATGACTAATTAGATTAACTAGTTTTATGCTCATAAAACAATACTTCTTTGCAGTGTTTTATAAACTAGCTGCAATCTAAACAAATAATGTTTCAGTACTACAAGCCATATCCGTTTCTTATAAAACGTTGGTTTGTGATCAAATCAATTAGACATTTTAGTAAGATGTTTTAACATACTTAATAAAAAAACTTTACCCAATAGTGTTAGTATGTTATCATTAAATGGGTGTGCTAAGGTATTTACTGCATATAAGGTTGAAACTATCTAACACATAAACAAATACACCTTGTTGTTTTATGATGTGCAAGTGAAATTCAACCTTATGGTATTAAAGCCAATAGAAGACTATATACTCCTATATATCCTCCATCATTATTAAACTCACCAACTCCTGCTGATCCTGATGATTTTTAATATGCTGTTGTATAACCTGCTGTTGTTGTCGCTGCAACGCCTGCTGTAAAGCTTGCTGTTGCTGCAGTTGTTGCAGCTGCTGCTGTTGCAACTGTTGCAATTGCTGTTGTTGCTGCTGCTGGATTATTTGTTGTTGGATCTGGTAGAATTAATTGATGTCATTAGTAGGTACACTATTTGCCTCATTCTTTTCAACTTGAGAATGTAGTAAAATGCAAAACATGTTCGATATCATCTAATCGTCTGCCTAGCCTTTTTCCAACTGTGTTGGGGTCGGCTGCCAGTCTAACCGGACGCAGCACCAGTATTTACAAGGGTGGATATCCAGGTGGGGGGGATTTGGCCCGGGAAGGTAGAAACTACGAAACATAGTTTTCATGATTTTTGATGTTGGTAAAGCAGATAATGAGGTCAAAATGAAAATTTCTTCTAATTTTTCATCATGGGTGTTGTTTTCATTGTTTTAAAGGGTGTAAATCCAAAATAGCGTCAACTCACACTTTCTCTCTCTCTTTCTATTTTATACAAATGTGTGTTAGCGTGCGAGTATCGCGTAGACGGGGTCCTCTAACCACACACTTTTTTTTGTAGTTATTCTTAAATATCATTGAAAAATAATGAATCCCAAAAACATCACAGTGCAATAATACTAGATGTGGGAGAAATTTCTTAACTGTCTGACCTATGTCCCCAGAAATAAATCCTGCATCCGCCCTTGAGTATTTAACATGTTAAATATCAGATTTGTAATATGACCTTACCTGTAATTTATCATCTTCTTCTTTCTGATTTCTATATCTATATTCCTCTTGCTGATTATGATTATCGGGCTCAGACTTAGGTGGCTTCAACTCAGGCAATCTTCTATTAGTGCTATTCTGTTTGTCTAAAGCTAAAAGTGTGTTTGCTGCTTCGTATTTATCCTCAAAAGTGATACCAGCTTTCTCAGCAAGAGTCTCTAAGTACTGGAGAGGCCTTTTAGCTGGTTTTATCTGGTTCTTTTTCTCTGCCTGACTTCCACCAGGTGATTGCTTCAGAGCAGTCTTGGTTATTGTAATACTGTTCTTATTGCAGTCATCCTTTTTTTCATTTTTAGGTTCTAAAGTGAAGTAATTTTTATGATAAGTGTTGTCTTTGTCTTTTTCTCCGTTAAGAGTACCGTTTTCTATTAAAGTTATTGTTGTTGAATTTGCAACTTTTATTGATTTATCTTTAGAGTCTTCTTTAGCTTGCACAGACTGGCCCAACGTGTGTGAAGGGGACAACAACTGCTGTGCTGGGACATGCTGTGTCACTGGTACATTGGCATTGGGCACCTCTGCAGAATGTAGCGACTTGTCAACTGGTTTAACAAGCTGCTGCTGGTAATTTGGGATCTGCGGTTCCTTCTCCTGATCCTTTTTCTTTTGTAAATTGTCTAGGATTTCAGACCTACAAATAAAAAAATAAAAACATCTTAAACGTGCACTTGCTATTTGATGGTGTGTTGTTAGTACAACATGGATAATATTAATCCAAACTAATGGTACATGGTTACACACACAAATCCCAGTTAATATCAAAAGGAAAACACATGGAACATGACACAAGTCGACTAAAAACCATACATAGATACATAAACTCACGCCTTCTTCCCATGGAGGTAGGCAGAAACTAAAATAATTACTTAATAAGATCCTTTTATAACTTTACGTAAATGATCTATAACTTGGCACCCCAATGTTATTGCAAATACGCTACCTGAACAGTTGTGCCATTTAATTTATAACAATTAATGCTTATTTAGTAATGCAATCAATACAATAACTAAGTTGAATTGAGTTTATTATGTTCTCTTGAACTTATAATGTAGAAAGGTAAATTATTCTAAATGTTGTGCATGAGTACAACGTTCGAAGCTTCGTTTAACACCAATAATTACAGAAGATAACTATAATGTTAAAATAAATTATGTTAGGAAACGATCTGGAGACTGAAGTAAATTACACTACAAAATGAAGAAAGAGAGTTTCATCAAATAAATTATTCAATAGAACAACAAAGTCAAAACTTATTTAGCAACCCAAAATGTCAAAATGACAAGAATATCAACATGACGTATAGAGTGAAGTCAGTGAAGTTAGTCCATTGAGATAGGAAAAACATGGAGAGGCCGCGTTATTCTATACATACATTTGCTTATACAAATATGAGTGAAATATGATTCAGAATACGAAATATCGTTTTGTCTCGTTCTTTCTAATAAGGTAATCGTATTTGATAAAAGAGACAACAATATTTTAAGTTGTTGCTTATTTTGGCAACATTTTGACGTGACGTAGTACAGTTGTAGGTAAGGTGCCGTAGCAGCCATCTTTTGCGACAAGTTTCGTGGTAGTTTTGCTGTCAAATGGTTGTTTACTTTTTGTATTATTGAGATTTGCGAGAAAATTACAAGGATTTTACCTTTTAAAACTGCATGCAAATGTTGGAAAACAACAATTCAACATGTCTGTGTGTTGTATTGTGAAGTGTGGTGCAAGAAAGAATGAAAATAAACCTCTAATGTCTTTGCACAGGTTAGTAGCCGGTTTTCATGCAATAATACATTTAATAATACACATTCGATGATACAGTTGTAACGCGATCATGAATTTATGGCTAAAGTATTTATATTTGGGTTCATTTCCGTATAATAGACCTTTTTAGTATATTTTGTTAATTCATTTGTTTGTTTACAATAACATGTCAAATGGAATAGGGTTGTACCGTTGCCGTAATAGTTTTCTCCGCTGAAACGTCATCGGCATATTCTGCGATGTGAACATAAGTAATTCTGTGTCCTATTCGGTCCGAGTGATCTTGCCAGGTCCGGCCTCTGGTTCACAGCACCGAAATTAAAATATTTTATTTCACATAAACCTACATGGATACTTAGGAAACGTCAGAAGCTAGGTGCACGGTTCCAATTGGTTGTTTCCTATGGGGAAGAACTGGCAAGAAACTCCACAATTTTTACAATGTATTAAAAATGTACCTGGTACTGATTTTAATAAATAAATAACTCGTTTTTTATTAAATTTATGGACTATCTGTTTCTCTCTTCTCGCCACTGCAGATTTATTACCGAAAAAACTCAGTGAAAGCTGAAGTGACGGTAACAGAGAGTTGTTACATTTGGTACTTACGCTATCAGATGCATTTATAAGTAGGTATCTTATTATATTGCCATTTGTCTTCACAACTTGTTTGTCTTAAGCATATCTATAATATTTTTCTCTGAAAATTCTAACTCTAATAAAAGATTTTCTTTTTTGACTTGTATGTACCTATCGATAAATAGTTCAGTAATTAACCATGAGTCTTTCGTTTTACGCATCACAAAAGATTATAAATAAAATATAAATAAAGTACATAACTATAATATTTTCTCTGAAAATTCTAACTCTAATAAAAGATTTTCTTTTTTGACATGTATACCTACCGATAATAGTTCAGTAATTAACCATGAGTCTTTCGTTTCACGCATCACAAAAGATTATAAATAAAGTATTTTCGCACACTTTATTTTTATGCAAAACTGTAAAGTATATTTACCGAAAATAAAGTAGGATACGTTATTATAAAGTATGGTTGGCAACCGTAATTACAACGGACTTTAATTTAGTAAGTTATTATCCAAACGTGATAACTAGTAAGACTCATATTTTTAGTATCGATACTCGATAATAGTAACACCTATGTTCCTTGATTGGTACAACCCTAGCAGTGGCAGCCATTTTATGCGACAAAACGAGTTGTAGGTATGCACCCTTTTTTTGTAGGTATTTCCAGTCCATACTTTTTATATGTCAATGGTGTCATCACGTCCGTCCATTGAGATAGGAAAAACATGGAGAGGCCGCGTTATTCTATACATACATTTGCTTATACAAATATGAGTGAAATATGATTCAGAATACGAAATATCGTTTTGTCTCGTTCTTTCTAATAAGATAATCGTATTTGATAAAAGAGACAACAATATTTTAAGTTGTTGCTCATTTTGGCAACATTTTGACGTGACGTAGTACAATTGTAGGTAAGGTGCCGTATCAGCCATCTTTTGCGACAAGTTTCGTGGTAGTTTTGCTGTCAAATGGTTGTTTACTTTTTGTATTATTGAGATTTGCGAGAAATATACAAGGATTTTACCTTTTAAAACTGCATGCAAATGTTGGAAAACAACAATTCAACATGTCTGTGTGTTGTATTGTGAAGTGTGGTGCAAGAAAGAATGAAAATCAACCTCTAATGTCTTTGCAGAGGTTAATAGCCGGTTTTCATGCAAAAATACATTTAATAATACACATTCGATGATACAGTTGTGACGCGATCATGAATTTATGGCTAAAGTATTGATATTTGGGTTCATTTCCGTATAATAGACCTTTTTAGTATATTTTGTTAATTCATTTGTTTGTTTACAATAATATGTCAAATGGAATAGGGTTGTACCGTTGCCGTAATAGTTTTCTCCGCTGAAACGTCATCGACATATTCTGCGATGTGAACATAAATAATTCTGTGTCTTATTCGGTCCGAGTGACCTTGCCAGGTCCGTCCTCTAGTTCACAGCACCGAAATTAAATCGTTTTTTATTAAATTTATGGACTATCTGTTTCTCTCTTCTCGCCACTGCAGATTTATTACCGAAAAAACTCAGTGAAAGCTGAAGTGACGGTAACAGAGAGTTTTTACATTTGGTACTTACGCTATCAGATGCATTTATAAGTAGGTATCTTATTATATTGCCATTTGTCTTCACAACTGGTTTGTACATAATACACATTGTTTGTACATAATACAGGTTTGTACATAACTATAATATTTTCTCTGAAAATTCTAACTCTAATAAAAGATTTTCTTTTTTGACATGTATACCTACCGATAATAGTTCAGTAATTAACCATGAGTCTTTCGTTTCACGCATCACAAAAGATTATAAATAAAGTATTTTTGCACACTTTATTTTTATGCAAAACTATAAAGTTACCGAAAATAAAGTAACAAACGTTATTATAAAGTATGGTTGGCAACCGTAATTACAACTGACTTTAACTTAGTAAGTTATTATGATCCAAACGTAATAACTAGTAAGACTCATATTTAGTATCGATACTCGATAATAGTAACACCTATGTTCCTTGATTGACACAACCCTAGCAGTGGCAGCCATTTTATGCGACAAAACGAGTTGTAGGTATGCACCCTTTTTTTGTAGGTATTTCCAGTCCATACTTTTTTATGTCAATGAGTTAGTCAACTTTTTGTTTGACATTGACATTGACGGTTTGTTGCCATTGTGATAAAAATGTTTTCCACTTATCGATAAAAGAGATAATAGAATAGAATATTATTATGATGTGAAAAAACATTATAACTAATCATTATGTTAACCGTGTTATGTTTATATGCTCAACTCCCCTCAAGTTTACTTTAACATTGTTTTTTTTCACTTAGGATATTCTACGAAACTCATCCACGAAGGTAGCGATGTTGCCAACTGCTACGAAATGGTATAATAATATACTCAAATAAATAATACAAAAAAAAAATCATATATAAAAATAAAGACTTTGTGAATAAAAAATAAAAATGGTGACTGTTACATCTAATAGATCAACTAATAGGTTTTCACTAAAAGTAAAGAACTTTTCCAACACTTGGCACCCCGATGACAGTGGCGATGGCGTCCTTATTCACATAACAGATAAACGAGGCTGACCATAGCAACATGGAAATCACAGAAATCCAAATGCATGGAATTATTAAGTACTATTAATATGTCATTCAAGGCTGAAAATGCGAAACCATAAATATGATTTAAAAGTAAGCTTTGTTTTCACGCCCGTTGAGACCAGACCTTACTCGACAGTGGCGCCAACTGGTGAGCACAAAAACGGTAGCCCTCATTGAGCTTGTATAGAGTCAGGCGAAGAGAAAGTAGCAAGCAAAAATATAGGAATACCAGGGTCTGAAATGTAAAATTTTATAAAAGAATCTTTTCTATCTAGAACTGCTGATGACTGGAAGAAGTACACTGATCATTACTAAATGTTGAACATCAGTACAAAATCAGGGATCGTATTTTTGAAAACGAACTTTAGCGATTAATACATAATACATGTTGGGGACAGCAGCAGTAGCAGCGAAGAAAGTAATGAAGCTGGTTCCATATTATAAGGTGGAGAGTTCTTGGAATCCGATTTCGACTATGGTTCCCGTTTTGTGTTGATTTTATTGTGTCACCAGAACAGTGGTCTCTATTCCATTAATCTTATAGGTAGTAATAACTTCTTGTTTAATCACCTTCACTTTTGGTTTCACCTTTTCTACATAAGGCCACGCCAGGAAAGTTGAGCGGTGAACTTTAATGGGCAAAGTTAAAAAATGCCAAGCTAGTTTCGTTTAGTGCTTAACTTTGGTACTGATTATGACCATCCTCAAGGCGAAACGCTAACTTGCTTAGGTCCACCATTGCATTACACGGTATAACAGGTCTAAGAAAATATCAGGAGTAATAAAGTTAAGGTGTAAGGGGTTTATTATTACCTATCTGTTGAAAATTATATATTTTTCTTCACAATGCTATTATTCCAATATTATTTCTAATCTCTACAAAAAAAGAAACCATTTATAAAAATAAAGACTTGTGAATAAAACAAAAATAAAAATGGTGACTGTTACATCTAATAGGTCAACTAATAGGTTTTCATTAAAAGTAAAGAACTTTTCCAACACATCGTTATACAGAGTTAGTCTCGCAAAAACTCGAAAATGGGTCTACTGATTGTAGTGAAACTTTGGTAAGTTGTTGTGCAAACCGGAGAAGAATCCTAACAAAAAATAAATTATAAAGGCATTGCAATGCATGGTGGGCATTAGCTAGTTATTATATAAATATGAAATACTGTTACGTAATATTACTTGAATAACAAATAGTATCAACTTCGTTTAAGCAGGGTTTAGCCAGGGATAACAACTCTTGATTTTTTAAATTGTCGCCTTTTTCTTGGACAGCATTCGTTGGTCAGTCTAGGTATATAACTTCCTTATAACAATACTTTGGGTTCCGTAGGCTCGAAACCAAATGGCAAAAAACCTCCGACTGTCTGTATGCCACAGCCCATAAATCGGGAGACAACTTTGATTTGGAAGGTAATAAAGTGTGTATCTATAAACTTTAAACCGTTAGATATACAATTGCGTGAAGAAATTATGAAAAAAAGGGGAAAAAAATATAAATGGAATCAAGACAAAATTAAATAGAAATTGCTTGGTAAATGCATTTGAGATAATATGACAAACCAGTGCGAACAAAGACGCTTTTAAAAACAATACATTCCCGGTTTAATGTTATCGAGCCTTAAGGTGAATGGGGACGTAGTGTTCCCAGAGAACCCCTTGACAATTTGAAACGCAGTCATGGTTCTCCAGCAGTGAGTGAGCGATTAGGAAGGGATCTTAGCCTAATGCCCATTCAATACTCATTTAAGGGCAGCGGATGTGATGAAGTCTACTTTCTACCATCGCTAGCACACCGCGTCGGTGAAGGCCGACTTCTTGTAGGATTTTTGTAATTAAGGTGAATGGGTAGTGGTAGACCGCGAAATTCAAATTTTCTTACGTTTCTTGCAATTTGCAGGTCAGTGTCAGGTTGTATCTTGATCAAAATGTGATTCGCGACAATAACAGGTACAGTCACGAGCACCAATATGTCAACACGTGGCAACTTTAAATTGCGATTTTTCACGAAATAACGAATGACACGTTGAAATACGACACTTTACATACACCTATGGGTTCGAAAATACTATGTTCCCACTAATACAAAATTTAATTCAAAAATAAAGGAGAAAATCGCCTTTGAATAAAGCCCAGTGTATACATACTTTTGCTCGTGACTGTCCATATTTAGAGAATTATAATCATTAGAATAGAATCATTAATACATCTTTCCGAGTTAGATTGCTACCATAAGCAATTTTCCATAAGAGATTGGTTCTCTTAGTAGAAATCTAACTCAGAAAGATGTATTAATGATTCTAATGATTATAATTCTCTAAATATGTATATGTTAATGTCGCGAATCATATTTTGATCAAGATACAACCTGACACTGACCTGCAAATTGCAAAAATCGTAAGAAAATTTGAATTTCGCGGTCTACCACTACCCATTCACCAAAATCCTACAAGAAGTCGGCCTTCACCGCCGCGGTGTGCTAGCGATGGTAGAAAGTACACTTCATCACATCCGCTGCCCTTAAATGAGTATAGAATAGGCATTAGGCTAAGATCTCTTCCTAATCGCTCTCGCTGCTGGAGAACCGTGACTGCGTTTCAAATTGTCAAGGGGTTCTCTGGGAACACTGGAAAAAGGAAAACTTTGGGCACCAAAAGGACGCACGTTGGCACACTAATCGCTTAGATTAACATCTTCAGGCAACTGATATACTTGAAGTGCTTTGTAGCGCTTCTGAATTGTACACTGAAGCTATAGTAGACTCTTTTACCAGTAACTATGTAGTAATCTGTGCTTTTACTGCCATCCAGAGAAAGAGGATAGCGTCATTTATATCTAGAATTTACAAGTTTAAATATAAATATATACCTTAGCAGTCTGGCATTTACATATAGGCCACTACAGACTAAGAAGAGAAGTTACCTTATATAGGCTTAAACGAAATTGACGTACAGCCATTGGGTACCACAGATTACCCCTGTGAGATTACCCATTAAAATATTTATTAGTGTTAGGTACTAATTTATCAAAACTTTTTAAATCCTACTATTATTTATTATAGTTTTGTGAGGATGGATGGATGGGTGTTTGTTACTCTTTCACGCAAAAACTACTGAAACTACTGAACGGATTTGGATGAAGTTTGGCACACAGATAGTTTATAACCAGAACTAACACATAGGATACTTTTTATCCCGATATTATCATGGGATCGAGACTTATGCGGGTGAAACCGCGGAGCACTGCTAGTGTAGTCATAAATCTAATATTGGATCTCTTATTATATTATTTTCTTTTTAGTATTCATTCTAAGTTAAGTACTATTATTTTTAAGTATGAATCTCTGTAACTGAAATAAAGACAACCCGACAGACACACAAGAAGCTACTTTTTTAAAGCTACGACTACTTTAGCAAGCTAATATTCAGTATCTTATCCTGGCTTAGCACAAACTAGAACGGTTTACACAATACCAGGAAAACTATTGGATTGCCCGGGTAAAGAGTAAGGGCTAAGCCAGTCCTTTTCGCCCAGATTCGGCAATCCCCGTAACTCTGTAGTTATCTGTCGCTCAGAATCAGCCTTCACAAGAGCGAGAATGAATTGGCCATGGAATCTGCACGCCAAGTGTGTCGATTAGGAAGAGCACGGATTATTGCAAGGACTTTAGACCTTGATGGTCGGATTTGTAAATTGCATTGCGGATGTTATTTTCTCTGTGACACTAGGACATCACTAACAAACGGCGAGGGGAAATATCGTGAGAAAACCTGAAGGCATTTGCCCTGAAAGTGCACATCCACAAAAAAAAAACTGAGACACACATATAGCGATGGCAGAATGGACCGTAACGACACTAGGTACCGACAGTAGTAGATGGTAGAGTTGTCGAAGTACCTAGTAGATGAAATAAAAGGGAATAAGAATAGTTGCACCTAATAAACGGCTTCTAAGCCTTGTAGCTACCTCAGTGTTCACACAAATTTTTACGCAAATAGACGGGTTGAGTGGGAACCACTTCGTGGACCAGGGCTTAGGTGGTGGCTACCTACATGAGGAATACCTCCTCAGAAATAAATCCAAGCCACGTTTGTTTATCACTGTCAACCCATGCCATGCAGAATACCTACACGCAATAAACAAGGATCATTGACATCTTTCAAATGAAATTCAATCATATCGAATGAAGCATCTTGACTTGATGATATCCTTATCAAGATGCAAGAGTTAAGTGAGGAAATTGGGTTATTGTGAACTGTGGGCGATACACTGTCACTCCTAATTCACAATTTGCTCTGGCCAACTGCTGAATATCAATGAAGTTCATTCCGTGCATTCACCTCGGGAGTGACCTAATAAGTACCTAATAATACGTGCTATTACTGTAATTAAGTATCATCGTCAATGTATATTAACTGCTATTAATTATCCCCGGATGATGAATCAGAGAAGGAATGTCATTATACTACCCACATCTAATAAGTCAGGTTCAAAGATTATACTGTCTATTTTGATTTTTATTGAATATGAGATTTGCTACGGTAAAGATCCAATAGGTGTCTTCTGCTAAATGAATAATAGTGTTCTTCGAGAAAACATGAGAACTAGATTTTTGATGGTCTTCTGTCTGTCGCTATTTTGGTCTCTTCGCTTCGCTACAGCCTGGCTGGAGCAAGTAGGTAGTCTGGGAAGCCAGTGTAGCACAGAAAAAGATACCAACTTGGTTATTTCTAACTGTGTATTGTCCCATAATAGTGGAGAAACAAGTATTAACAATAACAGTAATTTCTTGAGAGAGCGAACAAGTTACTGCTAATTATTTCCCAGTGAATAAAATGTCAAAGATTGGTTGACGAAGGCGATAGGTAAGTCAGATACTATTTCAAGAAGCCCTCAATACTTAATTCAACTTTATTGAATGTCATTTGTGGCACGTGTCACCAACGGACCCCAAGCCGCCCGCGTTGTATTGTAGCCTCCAAGTAATTTAATGTTCCATGTAACTGTCTTGATTGTCGATATAAAAACTCCACTTAGTGCTTAAAAAGGACAACATCTGCTACCTTCGAGCTCGAAAGTGAACGAGTTGATTGAATTCATATGGCATGAATTCGCGGCTGATTTGTGAGATCTCTTCAGACTGGCCACTCGCACTTCTGTCTTGGACTATAGCCACTCTCGCCTCTCGGCCACAAGTTACGGATGCCATGAACTTTGATTTCATCGGTCGCGCGTAATTTTATTTCACGTAACTGGTTAGCAATAATCGTGGAATAGGTGTGCCGTGAAAAACTCACAAGGAATTTGCCTAGCAGCTCCACCATGACTTATTAGATAAATTTTGCTGTAGATATTTCACAATGATAATATCGAACCTAAATAGAGCAGAATTAAAAATTTCGTCGCCTTGAATCAACCGAACCTTTGATGTTAATTTATGTTTTGTCGAGAATTGTGGATGCCTGTTCTAAAAATGTGGGTAGAAACTGTAAAAAAAGCTTTTTTAATTCTTGGATAAATTCAAGTATGCAACAGTATTATTCTACGAGCCTAACTGCCTCACAAATAGGGTATTGTTTTTAATTACTGTTAATGTTTAAGACTTTATGCACACACACCGCCACCATTCACTATGTATAGCGAACAACAATTTGTGGGAAATGGGTAAGTAGGTACATACAATTTTTATACAGAACTTCAACAGCATTTACTTACAGGGGGCCAAACTGTTGGAAAATGAATGGCGTATCTAACTTAATTACCGAATTCGATCCCTATTGATTTGCTCCTTTCAACATTATAAGAGAGCACAAATAGTAGATTATGCACCGAGGGGCTAAAGTTGTGTCTTATGTCACGGGCGTCATATTGAATCTCGAGCGCAATGAAGGATTCGGGACTTAACTCACGAGCGAAGCGAGGGAGTTAATACAAGAATCCTGAATGCAGCGAGGGATTCAAGCTAGCCCAAGGCAAAGACACCTTTAGCCCAGAGGAGGATACTCTACCTTTTACACCTACTGTGAGAAAATAATAGCCATAGTACGAAAATTCGCGCCTTTATTGCGTCTACCAATAAGTAAGCCAAGACACGATCAAGTCGATTTTCAAAAAAAAAAGTCTCTTCTACGGTTTTGTCGTGTGTGTCTATTGACATCACTCTCATGGAAGTGGCGTTTGTGTAAACTAAGCTTTATACAGGGCTGGTAGAATGGTTTTGGATGATTGGCTGTATGCATTTTGAATTTAGAACGTCATTGGAGACGCTCTTGAAAATAGAGTATTTTTGATAAAATGTGATAAATCGACTGTACTATAGATAGGTTTTATTATTTATTTATTTATTCACAAACTCCACAGCAATCTTAGCGCAGTTTACTTAAAATAAATTAACTAATATTACAGCCAATTACTATTACGGTATTACGGCGCGGTACGGTATTTGTTATTATTAATGCCAGTTTTAATGTTATTCCATTCCTTTTAAAAAATGGTTCGTAGTTATCTAATTATTCTTACAATATTATGTCTTCGAAAACATGGCAACGATATGAAGAAGCAGTCGTTATGATTTTGTAGGAAATCGAGAATATCATCCACGCGTAGTAAGGGTTTCGAGAATAGCTTTCCTCTTTCTGGCACCAAAGGGTGTTTGTTAGTATTATACTGCCAATTTAGCTGAGCATGTGAGATTCCAAATTCAAATCACATTATTGACCAGCGGGTCATAATGAAATCCAGTACAACATTATCGACCGGCTGTGCCCCCGGCCACTAATGACTCACTTTAGGTTAAGGTTGGTTGACATATAATTTGACATTTTCGAGCAGGTGGTGTAAAAACATAATTATTATTTAAGAGCGTTTATGCCGTACGGCATTTCATACAAACTTTCAAGCTCTTATTTTCCGAAATGTATGAACCGATTTTAATGAAACTTCATACACATAAGCAGGATACAAAGGTCTAAAAAGTTAGTAGAGAACATTTTTGATATCGAAACAAACTTTTAAACTTCGTAACTGTAGCTACAACTAGGACATTATTTCTGAGAGCAGTCTCATACTGTTGGACTCATAAACCATATTTTTAATAGACTTCAAAAAAGGAAGTGGTTCTTTCTCAATTTGATTGCATTTTTTAAAATGTTTTCTTACCTCCGAAATCCCTCATTATAAAGCGATTTGAAAAATTCTTCCTTTGTTTGAAACGGTTTACCTATAACGCCGGGTAGTCTCATATAAATTTGGTCAAGTTGTGTTAGTGTTTTTTGAGTTAGCTTCAATAATACGTATTTTTATCACATTTATTCAAAAAGAGCTAGTGTATTTTTCATAAACAGGGACTAAAATAGCTCTTTAATCCCTAGGAACTAAAAGTTATTTGAATTTGGAATGTGGATATTGTTAGTAAAACTTCCAATCACCAAAGAGATCAATCGCGAACATTGTATGAACAAAAAACTCTCTGCGCTCGAGATTCTACTCTAGAATCCTTCGCTCCGCTCGCGCGCTCTGGATTCAAATTCATAGAGAAACACTCTCGCCTATAATAGTTGTTTGCTCCAGCTTGGCAAACGATCTACTATTTTGCCACTTAGCGTATGTTGATGATGTAATAATAACATGTCACTGATATTTATTTAGCAAGTAAAGGTATACGTGTATTGGTGTGGGGTAGTTAACAAAAGACCAGCTTCAAAAAAAAAAATACTAGAAAGTGAAAATTAGCCTAGCTTTGTACCGTAGAATTTCAAATCAAAATTGGGTAATAGTATACCTACATTGAGGGACAACGGTATCTGTCTGAGCCTTTAATGGACGGGTATTGAGGTCCCCATCCTTTGCTTCCATTATACCAATACTCGTGGGCCGTGACTAACTTCAAAAATATTATAAAAATAAATTACTTACTAATAATAATCTATTATACCCACAGTACAAGTAGAAGTATTCATCATGTTCATCATTATCATTATTTATTTAGGTTACCTATGTATGGGCCTGAGACGCCTGAAATAAATATGACCTAATGGACGGGATCAGTCGGTGCGGTGACGCTAAAGATTTTTGGGGTGCTATATTTGTCAACATTGAAAAAGTAGTAGGTACCTTTCTACCACTCTTTAATTTCGATCTCATCTATCACCGATCGATTATGTTTAACATTGACTGACTTTTCAACTACTTACCTACTTGTTAAGTAATTAATTACTAAAAGTATGTCAAACTTAAAAGCAAAACTTGGTTTAAAGGTCTGAGGAACCCATCAGACCTTTAAACCAAGTTTTGAACAAGAAGCAATGGATTTTACGCAATACACACTATCAAGCTCAATCTGAAAAAGTATACTAAAGAGGTAGATATGGCACTAGCGCGCGCAAATTGTTGCAGACAAATTCAGACAATTGTTGTAGTTTCATTTAGTCCGCTAATAGCAGCGAGCAACACACTACAGATAGCTATCTCTTTCTGTGTCATACGTTCCGTATTATCATCTATCGCAGTAAGGTACTTTGTAATAACAACGCAACAATACAGAACGCCGCTCAGTATCATCATCTTCAACTGCTCGTCTTTTCCCAACTATGTTGGAGTCGGCTTCCAGTCTAAAAGGATGCAGCTGAATACCAGTATGAACGTAGCATAATATCTTTCCTTTATAATATCATTGACATTAATGCTCATTTTCAAGGATATTGCTAAACCATTGCTTCATAAGTTCGAACAATTTGTCTGCTCAACAATGTACCTAAATAACGCAATGAATGTTGTTGAACTGTCAAAATGAAAGCCATTGCTACTGATACTGATAGTGTGTTACTCATTTACGCCGCCGTTGAAGTGAGTGATGCCAATGCCATTATAAATAAATTGCATCTCCCCACGTAGGTATCTAATACGAAGTTAATAAATAGTGGAGCCAAGTTATCGAGAAATTTGTTGTAAGTAATTATATTAGTTATCGTCCGGCATAGTGCAGGAAATTTACCAATACCATACGTCACAATTCCACAAAGTGCAATATTAGGTGTATTTGTTATTGACAACCCAGCCATGCCACGTGTTTTTGTGTTACTTACCATCAGTGCCAGAGGTATTAAGCTATACACCTATTTAGGGACAGACACCTAAATAAAAACGGTCCGTCTGGTATTATTTCACAAGGGGAAGCAAAAAATAATGAAAACGTGCGAGCGAGAGAGCGTTATGCGAACGCGTGTGGCATGATAAAGAAAGAGACCATAAAAGCCCACTAGGGGAGTCGGAGCGCGAACCGGTTCTGCATGTGTGCAGACAGACGGCGCCCTCCCTCCCCTCGGCTGTCGACCCTCGAGTGCGAGAGCCTCACAATGTCGGCTTTTCCCCGAAGCGTTGCAATAATAATAACCACGAAGCTTCTCCATCAGTTTTACAACAAAGCCTCGAGCCTGTAATGTAGTTTTCAAAACAATATAATGTATGAGAGAACATGAATGAGTTATTGTGTTAATATTCTTTAATGAATTGAAGACTATTGACACTGAGCGGCACCCTTTCTCCTTCACTTGTGTATTACGAGCCGGAGTCAACTTTGTTCGCTAATATTGGCTCAATTTATACGGCTCCATTCCACTGTGATGACGAACCATTGCCTAGGCAAGTCTGCTCACCATGTATAGCCACACGCGACGCACTCACTCACAACAGATCGCAATCATAAATTAAATAAATAACATAAAATACCTTTTGGTGTAAAAACCATAAGAACAACGTTCCATCGTTTCAAAATAAAAGGTTAACTGAAACGTAAGCGCCGTCCCATGCGGCAATGATTAAAAGAAAAAACAAACGAAAAGGTGAGGATCGAGACATTCGCACGGGTGAAAGTAAACACAACACTTATTATCGACGAAAACGACATACAAACACACTTTATCGATAGTCCGGCGCCCGTGTCATTGTAACAATAACCTTCTTTTCGAATGGCGAAACACGACTGCGGCTGTATAATGCGCGCGCTACCGGCGCGCCGCACCCATGCCCCGCGCTGCCCATGGCTGCCCCGCTCAGCCCCGAGCTGCAACGCTCTCTATCACCCGTCACCAATGGTACGCCCGCTGTGAACCTCGGCTCCTCATTGGTCCAACCGTTTTACGGCCGTTCCACAAACAAAACCGGTTGCCAAGAACGACTCGAAAGGGCGCGAGGGACGAAATTAGCGTATGCGCGATTATTATTATTGTTACCAGTTCTTTCTCTTTCTCACCCTTTATTACGAAAGAGATAGAGTTAGTAAGACATTAACTCGTCGTTGCACCGCACCTTTTTATCCTCTCACCGACCGTTTTTTTTAAACAGCTAAGTTGTATGTTGACCAGTGGTGCTATTCTGTAACAATCTCACCGTGAAAACTTAGGTGAAGTGAGCGTGGAGTGAGCTGTCAACAGTGTCAATTCCTAGCAAAAACAAACTCACTTCACCTAAGTTTTCACGGTGAGGCTTTTACAGAATCGACCGGCTGTAAGGGTGCGTTTCCACTGAAGCGGAGCTGGGTGGAGCGGAGCGGAGACGTCAGGAATCGATCAAACACAATGGTTGAAATCCTTATCGCGTCACTCATCTCGTCTGTGATTTGATGATTCCTGCACGTCTCCGCTCCGCTCCGCCCAGCTCCGCTTCAGTGGAAACGCACCCTAACCGTTGACTTCCATGTTTTACAGTTTAGTATTCAGAATAATAATAAAATAAGTTGTGTTTGAAACTTTGAAACCAACTGAATCCAGTTTTTTTTTGGTTAATTTAAATGAACGCAAACGAAGACAATAACACCTGTTGCTTTTTTTGCATCCTATTATCTAAGGTACCTAGGTAGTTACGTAGTAAGCTAGATACGTAAATGTATGCTGTCTGGAATGGTCGGGTTTCAGTTCACAACCCCAAGGGTTTCTCCTCGTTTATAATCTCACCCGCTTGTCATTGGGGTTTAGGGCCCCCTTTCTCTACCGTTCATAATCATGACTCCCCCACATACCTACATACAAACATACCTATATCACCCAAGCGTCAGCTTTTGCAATTGTATAACTAGGTACACAATCATGAAGTAGGTGAGTATTCAATCATTTTGTTACGTTTATGAATGGACTTCCTGCAAAAGAAATCCCTAAAATAAAAAATGAAAAAATATAAAAAATATGGGAAGTCGTAATATTATTATATTTTTTATTGTGATGAATGGATATACTTACTTAATTAAGGCCCAATACTAATTTTAAACAGTAAAAAAGTAACTTTCTAACTAGGTATAACTAGGTACACGTCCAGTCATAAATAGATAGTGTTAGGTGTTACGACTCTACCACAAGCAAGTCCGCAACACGTAGGTAATAAAAACGTGCGTTTAAAATTGTTTTGAGAAATGGCAGCGGAATATTATTGTTATTTGCCTCTCGCTCACTCACATTATGTGTAAACGACAAGAATTACCTAATTATGTATTGTAACCGCCTTTTCAATATTTACCTATTCTTTTATACAGTAGGTGGGTATGTTGTGCAGTTCGTAGTTAATTACTTACTGAATTTGACAAAAACAGAAACTCAAAGAAATTGAGGCCTGCCTAAAAATAATTGGCTGTGTTCTAAAATTAATTAAAAGAGCAAGATTTACATTGTTCAATTCATAATGCAGCGCCATCTCTTGTAATCCTTAATACTCGGCGGATCAGTCCATAAGCGCCATCTATGATTTAACTTCAAAACTCTGATATCAAAATGGAAGAAACCGCTCTTCTAACGTGTGTGAAGAGCATCGACTAAATCAGATCGGAAAGTTAATCGAAGCATCAGAACGAGCTATTACACAAAATAGGTCAGAATATCAGGAAATCAAAACATCGTGCGAAAAGCTAAAAACCAAATATTGGATACTACAGCTGATATAATAAACAATGACTAGCGCATGGCGGAAAAGTAGGTATGCCTGGGCTAAGTAGTGGTTTGGAACAACCACAGTGTCCCAAATGGATCCCAAATATCCAAAACGGCAGCCCCAGAAAGAGCTGATGATGAACTCCTAAAGATGTGCATAAAAGAAGTAGACCGCAATGAAACAGGGAAGCGACTAAAGGCTCTTGGGTGGAATTGAACAGCATAGCAGCACTGCAGTGAGTATTCGAATTGCCTTATGAAAAAGAGGAATCGAGCTTAACAAAGCAAGCTATATATCCATTAAAATCTCAAATCTACAATCAATTATTGTTACAAAAAGCTGGTAAGTTCACATTAAACTTCAGTTACTTATACGATGATTGAAACCTGATTTATGCACTAATCTAAAAAAAACGTTTATGAAATTCATAACGAATATTGACTTATGAGTTTATAAGCTTTATACGGTAAAGTTTAAAGTCTACTTTACTTTGTACCTGCTAATAATTATGACGCAGGTAACTACCTGCGTTGCATTGTAAGTATTTAACCTCTAAGATATTCACCAGTCACCACACCATTATTGTTGTCTACCACCAAAAAATATTCTGTGATTAGGATGCGATGGTTGCACGTTAATGGGATCGTGGGCGTCATAATGCTTTCGAAACGCTGCAACCCGTTCCAGTTAATACAAAGTTATAATAGTCGTAGAGGTAAAGTCTAAAATGCTCCTAATTAAAATTTTCCCTAATTTGTGTAGTTCATTACAGCCTAGGGGTGTCGGGAGAAGGCGTCGCCTGGACCCTCTATAAATTACAAGACCCTCTTCAAATGCAACGGTATGTATATATACATATGTATGATGGTGCTATGGGGATTCTATAGAACATACACACCCAACTACTGATTTATGGTAAGTACGCGGGGAAAATGTGGCAAAAGAAACATTTAAAAGTTAGTTTTGTTTATTATTGATGCATGGTTGCGAGTAAGGGCAGCTACAGATTAGAAAAATACAAATCTCACGAAAGTCGCAAAACTGGAAATAGGTTGAAAAGAGAGAGAAAGGGAAAGAGACGGAACAAATGAAAAGCTCAGATAGAGGGAGAGAATGAAACAGTTGTTAAGGGTTCCACACTTTTATTATTTATAGGTTGCACATAAATTAAAGAGAGAAAGAGAAACAAGATATATCAGCTGTTTCAGCCCCCTCGCATGTTGTAATAGAAGTAAGAATTGAGGAGAGTTATACTCTATTGAAGCTGGTAAATTCATAAGTAATAATAAGTCAGGGTGTGCAAATGTAAGCCATAGACTTAGTCACGGTTTTCGCAAAATGTATCACCTAATACCCGAAATAACGACTGTAGACCCTTGTGTAGTCCACACTTCATTTTAGAATTTTAAGAGAGAATTTCATCTCATTAAAAGAAGATATAGTAGGTCAAAAAATTACACTAAATCCATAACACGTCGAATATTAATAAAAATCAATGGAAACTGCACAGGCTTTTAGATTATATATTACGTTGTTTCCACAAAACTGCAGTGAAAGTGCAATTCGCAAAGTCACCGTGCTGCAAACTCAAATATTTAGAAGTTATATAATTGAGTTTGCAGTACGCGTACGATCTACTTTAATGAAATATCGTGTGAATAATCCGCATTAAAAAAAAGGCTAAACAGTTAGGTAGGTTTGATCAATATTAGATCATCTTCATCACCCAACAGGCAAATTGAAAGCTGAGACACTGTAACATTACCATGGCTGAGACATACGAGAGAGATTTATCGGATCTCTACATTCTAAATCCTGTCAAAGCGCTAAGCTGCTGCAAGGACTCCGAGTGACTTCTAGAGTCGATATTTAAGATTATTCAGAATTTCAGAATTCATACAGTGAAACTACAGAATTAATATTGAAATGGCTTCATAATAATTGCACAAGGTCGTACCTCTAGCACACTGCGAGCATTGGAAGCGCTCTCGGGATTGTGAACATCAAGCTAATCATAACTTTGATTGCGAACATTACATAGTGATTGAAAGTTTGGTGCTCGTTGCGACGACCAAAGAAACTTTGTGCTCGTGTGAGTTTTGTAACGCTCGGTTCAACGTATCCACTGCTCAATACAATTAATATAATGCTCTTAGGCGAATGCTCAACGCTCATTACGCGCGAATGCCCGAGTTGTGAATGCACCTGAAGTTAGGGCTTCCGCACAAACAGGTTCCGTTACGGAGATGTAGGTAGGAGTGTAGGTAGCACCAGTTCATGATAGCATGGGACATTATGTACGCCGGACGGCATCTAAATAACTTGTTAAGTTGGCAGCTGCAAAGTTGCGAACCAATTATATTGGTTAAATGTCAATTTGATCAACATTTATGTAATGGCGTGAATGGCGTCTAATGGAATGATTAGGCTTTATAAAAAAAGTTGGTTCTTGTGAGTCCAGCAGTACCACGTACATTTATGTAGGTAGCCAGCATTATATGTCATTGTATAGGTATGTATAGTAAATTCAGGGCGAAATAGTGTCACCCCCTACAATCGAAATGTGTATAGAAATTGTACACCCTAACCTCGAGAGCGTTTGCATTTGGTTGGATATCGCCGGTAGTACCTACGAATGTTTTGTTATATTCTTAACTCTTCATTTATTCTTATTTTTATATCACAAAAAAAAAAAAAAAAAAAAAACATACAAACATCCGAACATAGTACCTCCTCCTTTTTGTGAAGTCGGTAAAAAAGGAGGAGGTACTATGTTCGGATGTTTGTATGTTTTTTTTTTTTTTATATATTTTTTTTTTGTATGTTTGTTCATCGATTACTCCGCCAATTGTCGACGGATTTTCAAAATTCTTTTTTTGTCCGAAAGTAGATAGTTCTGAGGTGGTCCCATTGTCACCAAGTTAGGATCTGATGATGGGATCTTAGAGGAATCGAGAGCAACCCTCAAATTTTATAGGCTCACTTATTGTTTTTCGCATATTTTATGAAGTATCTTGTGTATTTGCGTACGGTTGTCACCATCTCAGGTAGCTGGGCTGATGATGGAAGGTTCAACTCCTTAACCTAAGAAGTTACTCGAACAGGCAAGGACTATTTTAGTAAATTGTTTTGATGTTTGATAGGGCATTTGCCACATTTGGTCTCATGATCATCAAGTTATGACCTGATGCTGCAGTCAGGATAGTCTGCAGAGTACCTAACTGCTCGACAACTAACAGCAGATATATCGTGTTTAGGCTCATTGAAAAGGCCTCCATGTGTGGATAAACGTACTGTTAATGAGGAACACCGAAGTACATAGAGACCTGATGCTGAAGCCAGTCGAGCATCAGAAAAAGTACAAACCTTGAAATTACAGTACCGAAGTCGTGTTTGGGCTCATTTTAAACAGGACTAAATTTTAAGTTCAATGCAATGTTGTCATAAGTCTGGCCTGATGCTGCAGCCAGGATTATCAGCATCTAGTCTAAAAACTAATAAATACTTCTTGAAGTGAAATACTTTTGCGAGGTTTCTTCTGTATAATTATCCTAACAAAGGTTGCCGGTAGTGGCTAGATGAGAGAAGCGGAGGATCGCGAACGTTGGCGCAAACTTCGGGAGGTCTACGTCCAGCAGTGAACTGCAATTGGCTGATGATGATTTATAAAAACCTCAATCGTTGCATTTCACGCAATGCCTTTTCGTCATGAGGTCTATTTAGCAATTTGGTAGGTTCCAAGTCGCATAATACAATGTCATACAGCGTCTTTACACGACTAAGCGTAACATAAACTTGGCCCTTAGCAAAATTTTTCTTGCCTAAGTCTATTATTAAAGTAACTTGAGCATTTGCTCTCGCAAATTATGATTTGGTAAAGTGGAGCTGATGATGAAAACCACAAATGGCACTACTCAATGACAAATATTTCACGGGTTGCGATTCGATTACTTTAATATGGCTGCTAAGCAATTTATGCTCATTACAATGCGTTTGGTGAAGTGGAGCTGATGGTGACTTCTCAATCAGCTCCAGTTCTCCTGGTTCTTACTAGGAGAACTCCTCAACAATTAACGTCCATGCATCGGGAAAAGCAATATTTTGTAAAAGGTGATAAGTAGTTGACATTAGGCTATTATAACTTAGATAAATTACAAACTGACCCGATAAAAAGTGAAAAATAAAAACTTTTTTACAAAAAAAACAACCGACTTCCAAAAACACTATAAATAAAGAGAAAAACAACTTTAATTTCGGAAGTCGGTGGCAAAAACTAAAATACAAATCCAAAGACACCGACTTCCGAAATTAAAGTTGTTTTTCTCTTTATTTATAGTGTTTTTGGAAGTCGGTTGTTTTTTTTGTAAAAAAGTTTTTTATAGTATAAATTTTAACGATGGCAGGCTTGCGAGAAACTTGTTTCTATAATGTAACTTAGAGCCACGTGCTAGTGGTACTTTTGACAGGACTGTGTTATCCACTGTACTGACCGATGGCGATGAAATGACATGTTCGCAGCTGGTCAGGGGCAACCAGCAGCGAACCGTACCTATAAAACTGAAAAACTAGTTCAGGTCTTTACTTTAGACACAGCTACCCAAACCGTCACCGCACACTTATGGTATGTACGGTTATGAAAAATGATAAATTCTGCCCTAACCTAACCAATGATATTACTTATTAGATTTCTCCCAGTAATGTAGCTTAAAATGGCAGATTCGTAATACACATTTTCTACATTAATCGAAAGCTGTAAATCGAGCGCAACTTGTAGCGTGTAAGCGTTTACTGTTAGCCACACAGTGCGATACAACAGTAGAACAATCCTGATGGCCAACGGATGATCGTGTCACACCTACAAGAACCATAATATCTTCCATCTTTATCGACGAGCTCAAAGACTAACGCTGGGTCAATTAGACGCAAGTGTGGCTCCGAATATTTTTATTTTCGCGGAATTACGTAAGAACTGGTTTCTCAGCTATGCAATAACGGCGGCGCGGCGCGGCCTTAGAAATTCTACAAGGAATTCCGCTTGCATTGCCGTTACTTGGGGGCGCCACCCCCTTTTGTTATACATACCCGTCCCGCCGTTATGACGGTACCTATAGGTATACGAATACGAGTAAGTACGTGCAAAAGTATCTTATAAAGTTGCTGATGCGACCTAATTAGGGTTCTGTACCTCAAAAGGAAAAAACGGAACCCTAATAGGATCACTTCGTTGTCCGTCTGTCTGTCTGTCAAGACCCTTTATCTCGGGAACGCGTGGAGGTATCAGGTTGAAATTAAAACCATATACACAGGTCTATAGTCCCTTGAAGCTGTGAACAAGTCAAACTTCTAAGTTAACGTAAAAAAAAAGATACGGTCGTTTATGCCGCAAAAACGTACATTTTGACACTCTCAAGGGAATCAAAATTTATAGGGTTCATCCTTTTGACCTAGAATCATGAAATTTGGGAAGAACCATTTTCATGTAGCACAAGTAAAGGAAAAAATTCGAAAATTGTAGTTTTACATAGGTACCTACAAATTTGTACGGAGCCCTCGGTGCGCGAGTCCGGCTCGCATTTGACCAGATTTTTTCCGGATGATTTTAGTTTAGCACCCGATACTTGCATATATCACACTTGACATGACAATTCCTTTCATTTTGACAATTTTATTACCTATATATTCTACAATAAATTATTCTGAATCATTATTTTTATTTTTACCCGACTGCGTTAGAAGGAGGGTTATGTTTTTCGAATATAGTATATTTCTTTGGCACGCTCTGTAGCCTAAACCGCTTGATCGATTTCAGCTTGAGAGGTGCCGTTAGATTCGTCTTAGTTGTGAGAGTGACACTTGGTATATCAAAATTAAAAAAAAAATAATTAAAATGGTCCAGTTTTGGCGCAGTCATCAAAAAAATTTTTTTTTTTCTCAAAACCTATCGAGTGGGGTATCAAAACAAAGGGTTTTAAAAGGAGATTTCAAAAATATATTTAACTTATATGGTTAAAAGTAATTCGAAGTGACAAATTGTAAAAAAACACGTACCAAGAACTAAATCGTTTGTGAAATCTTTCACATTTGTAATACTAAAAAGCTGGAAATAAAAAAAGTAATTTAAAAAACTGGCCAAGTGCGAGTCGGACTCGCACACGAAGGGTTCCGTACCACAAGGCAAAAACGCCGAAAAAAACATGTTTGTTGTATGGGAGCCCCCCTTAAATATTTATTTTATTTTAATTTTATGATTTATTATTAAAGTTAAAATACAACTGAGTATTTTGTGAATATTTCAAGTGCCTACCTGTTGCGATTTTTGATATCGAGCAAAAAAGGGCAAAAAAATTGCGTTTGTTGTATGGGAGCCCCCCTTAAATATTTATTTTATTTTGTTTTTAGTATTTGTTGTTATAGCGGCAACAGAAATACATCATGTGTGAAAATTTCAACTGTCTAGCTATCGCGGTTCTTGAGATACAGCCTGGTGACAGACAGACAGACAGACGGACAGACGGACAGACAGCGAAGTCTTAGTAATAGGGTCCCGTTTTTACCCTTTGGGTACGGAACCCTAAAACAGAAAAACCCGACTGCGAAACTGAAAAGCTAAAAAACAAGTCCATTTTTAATTAAATGAAAGTTGGAAGCAGGCGGGACCCATACCATTTTTATTATATTTTCAAATCCAAATGGGTCCCGCCTGCTTCCAACTTTTATTTAATTTAAAATGGACTTGTTTTAGCTTTTCAGTTTCGCAGTCGGGTTTTTTATTTTTTAAATTACTTTTTTTTTAATTAAGTATAATGGTGCAGATTCAATTGAAATTAAATTTTTTCTCTTAGGATTTTTGACAATTTTTCTTTGAGGAAGAATTTAGTTTTGTAGATTTTTTTTTTCATTTAGGGTGCCGGTCCCCCATAACACACACCTTGTACCTATGTCAAATTTTGGGAGTGATGGGGCAACTACTCCCTAAATGCGAATAAACAGACTCGGAAAGTCAATCCCTTTCATTTTGACAATATAGGTTAAACCATCTAATCCATCGTTAGATTATAATAGACACTAGTGAATGTTTGAGACAATAATATGAAGCAACGGATTTTCTTCGGTTTTTAAGGTTCCGTACCCAAAGGGTAAAAACGGGACCCTATTACTAAGACTTCCCCGTCTGTCCGTCTGTCTGTCACCAGGCTGTATCTCAAGAACCGCGATAGCTAGACAGTTGAAATTTTCACAGATGATGTAGGTATTTCTGTTGCCGCTATAACAACAAATACTAAAAACATAATAAAATAAATATTTAAGGGGGGCTCCCATACAACAAATGTGTTTTTTTTCGGCGTTTTTGCCTTGTGGTACGGAACCCTTCGTGTGCGAGTCCGACTCGCACTTGTTTTTTTTTATTTAACTAAAGATCCTACCTACTTAAAAAATAATTTATGTAAGTAATTACGTAAATAATTATCAAAGTACTTCTAACCTACTTATTTTCGGAAAAATTTCAATTAATTTTCACCGAAGAACGCAAAACCAGGGGAGTTTGTTCCGTATTAATTATAATTTTGTTAACTACCTTCACCCAAGGCAGAGCAAGACCTAGCCGCTGACCTGATTTATAAGTACTAATAAGTAGAGGTACTAGTTTTAAATTTCTTACTAAAAATACTTATCTTGAAAACTTGAAAGTCCCTTTTGTCAATACGGACTGTGTGGGATTGCGTGGTTGTGACGCACGCTTCCCCTAACTTGATATTTTTGAGTTTGTGTTCTTTTTTTTTTGCGTCATGTTTACCGCTTATAAACGTATTTTCTTCATTTAGTTCTTTCTTGCAAACCATTATATTATAAAAAGTTGTAACAATCTCTGCCCTTTCACGAAGGTTCATAATTAACTGGTTTGGTTTACCTACTTTACTTTGAAATGTACCTACTCGCAAAATTAAATGCTTCAGTAATTTGGGACACAATTTTTAATTGTAACGACAGATTACGTCAACGAATTTTTTTCTGTTTGAAGTTTATGAGACTCGAAAATTCGATATAATGTAACTCAAGTCTACGCGACTTAACGACAAGCCCAAATGGAGAGAGCAGGATGTTTTTAGGTCCACCTAGAAAGTTGTCGGCTGCTTAACCGGGCTTGCCTTTAGGTGCCTTAATAAATTAAGGCCTCCAGGCAGGGCTTAAAAAGCACTAAGCGAAGCGAAGACACGCTAAGGGCACTCGAATCCCTGTGGGGTACGGAACTCACTTAGGGCGTCGCGGGGGGAGGGCTGCAAGGGTCAGGCTGGATCGGATTATTAAAGAGGGCAAGATGAATTAATAGACTAATGTCATTAATATCTAAACGACTGGCCTTTAAAAAAAAGAAAAGTAGGCCTTGGACCTGCAGGAGATTATTCAAGCTAAATAATAATAACAAAACAACTGCAGTTAGGTACTATAGAGGTCCTGAGGGGTCCTCTAATCCTCTATAGTACCTCTGAGAGGTACACAAGTAGAGTTGGAATTATTATATTGTTAAGAGAACTTTACAGCTTCAAGGTAATTATATCAATGACTATCTGGAAAAAAAACACAATATTAAAATTTGTTTGACACACGCTTGAATCTTCGAATGGAATATTATATCTAGCCAGACCTTTCTGCTAAAGGCCGGAACACATAAGACACTACAGTACAACCAACATTAAGTTTTCTCATTCAGAATGAGAAAACTTATGGTGGTTGTACCTACCTGCAGCCGCGAGATAAAAACTAATTTTGCAGAAAAGGTATTGCCGAAGCCATAAGTGGTAGCCAGCTGTGTTTATGATACGTCTACCTCACTAAAACAAGACAAAAATAATAAATTTCAAATAATAGAAAGCTTAGGGAAACTTTCGTTTTTGTCGCGCACGACAATGGAGCTACCCGCGACGAGTCGATTTATAACTATTTACAGCATAATTATGCTACCGTTTCATACCGTTGCCACTGCTGGGCCTGCTGGGCCTGCTGGGCTCTGTGAAAGGGATTGGGCCATAAACTAACATCACACAGTGCGGGTCGGTCTTCAAATTATAGGTTCTAGAACATGCCATGTTTCCTTCATCGTTTTGAGAGCAGCCGGTCGATTCTGTAAAAAACTCACCGTTAAAACTCAGGTGAAGTGAGTTTGTTTTTGCTAGGAATCGACACTATTGACAGCTCACTCCACGCTCACTTCACCTAAGTTTTTACGGTGAGATTTTTACAGAATAGCACCGCAGTACTTAATTGTAATTAAATAAAGTACCTACCTACACAAACTAAAGTTGCCTGGCTGGGTTCGAACCCACGACGATACGTATAGTGGCGGCCGTTACCACTGGGTCACCACCACTGCTCTTATACAGAGCGTTAGGTTAAACGAGGGACATACTTTGAGGGGAGTTAGTACTCATGAAAATGAACAACTTTTAATATGGGAATAATCCTGAAAACGCGAAAAAAAAAATCAGCCGTTTCCTACATTTATGTTCGCATAGCTCTTCAAAATGTACTGAATACCGTAAAACGCTGCAACTTTGCCAACTAAGCCCAAGTTTGCCTATTTCGTTTCAATTACGATATATTTTCGCGTTTGCTTAGTTTTGTCTTATTTTCTACCATTTGGTAGTGATTTTACATTATTAGGGCAACAGATTTTTCATTTTTTGTAATGGTAGCTTCATTGTTACTCTGTCAGTTGTGCGACAAACACCGGTGGGCGTAGGTGAAAATTTTGAGTGTCGTGTAACTTTTGAAGTTTTAGCTAAAGAAAAGGTGTTTTCGTGCAGCTATAATATCCCAGGGTAAGAACATACTATCTACTTTCCATATTGCTTGATATTTTTATTAAAAGGATACGATTTCATTAAAATAACTTAGTAGGCAATGTTGTGCACTGTTTTGGAAACTTGAGTGACACAACTTTGCCTGGGTCTAGGGTTGTCACTAGGCGGATTTTAATATTGATATATTTTTACTATATAAATGTCATATTTGCATGAAATTTTCACAGCTTGGAACCCGGTTATATCGAGACTCAAGAGCTTGCTTGCACTAAATTCCCTTCATTTTACGATATTTTAATTTTATTGCATACATTGTTAATGTTCCGAAATCGGGTGAGACACAGGTATCACCTAGGAGTTAGAGCTTCAATTGAAAATGTTACATTTTATTTATGTCAATAGAACATTCTTATTTTTATTTCGACAGTTATGTTTTCAAGCGCCTGTAAGGGTGAGGCAGAGGTGAGAGACCCTTCAGTGATTACAGGCATGATTTTGTATTTAAGTAAGTCTTAACTTTGTTGCAGTTATATGCAAAAATGCCGAATAATACACAACGAAGCAGGAGAAAACCAGGAGCTCGTAGTTATGCCGATTACTCTGTAGAAATATCAGAAGTTGCTGCAGATCTCGTAGGAAAAAAAATCATTTCGTCATACGAAGCGGAAAAGAAATTTGGGATCCCGCGTCAGACCATTTTTAATAAATCAAAAAACATGCATACAGCAAACCATTTGGTCGACCTACAGAGTTGACAACTGAGGAAGAAGCCCACATCGTAAAAGCCAGCATTGTTAGAAAGCAATACATTTGTGATTTTTACTCATAAGTAGCAATTTGTTTTATTTTTTTACAAAGTGAATAAAAGTTTAAGAAAAGAATCCGTATTTTTTTGGGACAACCCTAGAGTCAACGACATTTTTGTATGAAAAGTTTCTGGTACCTGCTACAACATTGCCTATTAGCTGTAAAAAAATATATATTACCGTCATGGCAATAATCTAACTGCTGGGGACAAGCACGGTGTCTCATGTACACGGAAAAAAAATACTAAAAAGATCAACAATATATTTATTGAGATATCCTTCTAGGCAAAGTTGGTCTTTTACCTACAACTTTGCCTACGAGTTTGAGTGCTTGTAATTCTGAATGACGGCATGATTTAAATAGATTTGGGTTCTACCTGGCAAGGCATAAGGTCTGTCTTCCATCTGCAAGTCTTTAGAAGCCGTAATAGTAAATAGGTTCAGAGATAAGAACAAAAAACGTCAAAATCCAGGCAAAGTTACAGCATTATACGGTAGCTGATTTTTTTTTGAGATTTCAGATTCAGCCCCGTAGTAAAAGTTGCTCATTTTCATGAGTAGGTACTTACTAACTCTCCTCAAAGTGTGTCCCTCGTTTAACCTAACAACCTGTATAATACTAAAACTACAATAAAATCAATTTTTATTGTAGTTTAATTTTTGTTAAATTGATAAATTGTAATTACGACGAGAAAATTGTTGGGAAAAGGCTAGGCCTTTTCCCAACAATTTTCTCGTCGGCTTCCAGTCTAATCGGATACCGGATGCGGTTTACATACACCGAAGTCTATCTGACCTCCATAATCTCCCAGTTACTGGGTAAAATAATACCCCTTGGCAAGACTGCACGTGCTGCTTTCCGAGGCGCGCGGGGGGGTCTCGATATGTAATGGATGGTCACCCATCCACAAACCGCCCTCAACAAGCGTAGCTCAACCTTCGTTCGACCCATGCGGCTGTTACCATCGTCGTTCTTCAGTTTCACACACGAGTGTTGTCGCTCACGGTTTTTTTTACTGACCGAGTGCTCGAATTGTATTTACTCATCCCCAGGGTTGGCATGATTAAAACAGGTTGTTTTAAAACACGTGTTTTAAAAAACTATGTTTTTTATTAAGTGTTTCAAAACACAGTTTAAAACAAGTTTTAAACAATGTTTAAAACATGAAGAAAAAACAGGTTCACCTTTAATTGCGAATGAATGGAAATAAATCCAAAAGAATAAATATGTAGGACTCTAGATAGCTTCAAATAAATTTACAAGTTTAGGCTTTGTTGTATTTCTATTTAAACTTTTAATATCGCCAGTAAAGTCCCGCAGGGAAAGTCCCTATGTCGATGATTGTGGGTATTCTCCGCTCGCTCTCTACCTACATACAAGGTGTATGTAAAGTGTTTTGCATTGATTAATAATAATAATAATAATTTTTAATAATTAGATTAAAAATACGCAACAAAAAGTAAATAAATATTCATCGTTTTGTTAATTTTTATTAATGTGAATTAGGAAATAGTTTAGAAATGGATTATTATTCGCTATAATTGATTTAAAATTGATGCCTAAAGGTAAAATCTAAAAAAAAACAAAAAAAGCACTAGTTTTAAACATTTTCAACTGTTTATTTTATAAAATATAAAAAAAAAACTGTTTTTTTCCAACCCTGATCATCCCTATTATTTTTCACCTGCGTTGGTGCCTAATTCAAAATATAAAAACTTTTTTGGAGCTGTTAAAACTTAGTAGAGTCGCGGAAAACTAAAAACCGGGCAATGCAAGACGGACTCGCGCACTGACAGTTCCGGGTTCCGTTTATAGAATTACTAGCCCGCAACTTCGTCCGCGTGAAATTTCACCCTGTTAGGGTTGGAATTTAGGAAAACCCTTTCTTAGAGGATACCTACTCTTCACATAGAACACACCCTCCAAATTTCATATCTCTAGGACCAGCGGTTTAGGCTGTGCGTTGATACTTCAGTCAGTCAGTCAGGACTTGAATTTTATATATTGCATTTTATATTTATTATATAGATATTTGCAATTTTTTGATGCATGATAAAAACAGTTCTTTCTATCTATTTATCTTTTTAAAGGGAATTCATTTTTAACCGACTTCAAAAAGGAGGAGGTTCTCAATGCGAGTGCATGTTTTTTTTTGTATGTTTGTTACTTACGCTATATATATCCCCGGCAATTGTGAATCGATTTCAAAAATTCTTTTTTTAATGGATAGCGTAGGTATTGCTTGGGTAGTTTTTGAGTTAGCTTCAATAACGCGTATTTTTGCCACTTAGTTTATATTGATGATGTTATAATAAATTCCTGTAACTGATATTTACATAGCAAGTAGTGTTATACGAATGTGTGTTGGGTAAGTACAACTTAAAAGTAAAAACAAAAACTTAAAAAAAAAACAACCGTAAAAAAAAATTCTATAGGTACCTAGTAGGTAGTGGTTTAAGTAAATCAAAAGTTCTTTTACTTGTAAAAAATAGTAACTTATAATGTTTTTACATAAAAAACATTTTTATAAATCACGATTTAAACCGATAGGTACCTACTTAGGTAGGTACTCTACTTTTTAAGTAGGTAGGTAAGTGTAAGCTACTTCTAAACGACACTCTTATGAAAAAAAAAAACATGAAAATATCGACATCAAAATTGAGCTGCTCATCTCTTATCATGTCAAACTTTAGTCTAAAATCGGATTGTTACAAATGTGATTTAAGCGAATATTCAACATCATTTGAATCATTGAATATTGTTGAAACTACATTGGGAGGAAAATCGATAGGAATGGGGCATCGCGCTGCCGATCCCCCCCGCCGTACACACTATTTTTCCCGAGCGGTGCCTAATTTCTCAAAATCGGATACCTACGAAGTTTAGTAAATCCATAGAATAAGTCCTACTCGTGTTTAACTAACTACGAACGCACACGTAGTATTTATATAGTAATTCCTATTCTGTTTTGATACCACAAACGTACTCGAATGATAATTAATTTGCTAATAGTGTGGTGTCTGGTCCCCAGCAAGGCGTGCGTGGCTGGCGTCGCAGCACAATCACGCACCAGGCGACTTCCTCCTAACACGGTGTTACTACGTTACTTATTGTTATTCCACACCAAACGCAACATTTTTTGTTTCATCTTTACTCTTCCAATGTTCTTCTCCTGTCTCGTCCTTTCTTAGGCAGTTCTGCATTTTTTGTTTCGCTCACTCACCCGCGTGGGTGTCGGCCCAGCGGCCAATGAACCCGACCGGCACAGCTGTTTTCGTCAAAGAATAATTATAAAGGACGCACTAATTAAGTAAAAGTTGCCTAAAAGTAAGGTGACACACAGCGGGGCGCTATCAATGATATGGATTGTAAACAAATACTGATAGGGGGGACATTAGGGACACCACACGTTATCAGAGTACGTGACGATATTCAGATAAAGCTCGGTGGTAAAAAATTTAGACTAATAAAAAGTTTCCTTATGTTAGTATGCACAGTTTGATACTTGATAGCCACGTTCGAGAGGGCTGTAAACAGAGCTCCAGCTTCTATGTTTCACATCTTATAATGATTGAAATAGTAGTTATCTGAGAAACACGATACCTTCCGTCCAGCCGTCAGTTTTGTGTAGAACTTTTAACGACTTCAAACTTCAAAATATTTTTATTACAGCGCAGAGTGTTGCAGCGTATAATATACATATTATTAAGGATATCTAAAACACTCGATGTTGTGGCTTGTGGCAATAGACCGGGGCCTCAAGTCTGCTATTACAATAGTGTCAGAATGGTCTATCATTGATTTCATAATTGTTGATTTTGACAAGTTTGGTAATCTACTAATATAATGGCGTCATTATGACTTTCCGATGGTCAATCACTGACAGTCCATTGAAAGAAATGGCATAGAATGGTAATCTCGTACTTAATGAAAAATGAATTACTGTCATAAGCAGTAATCTGCTAAAATTTTGACAGTTTCTTTGATCATTGACCTACCATTAGAACGTCATTGTGCAGTCATTGCTTTTAATTTGTTACGAGTATCGTATATGTTCTGTGCCATTGACTGACCAATGATCAAGCATTATGAATTTAGCAGATTACGAACTTTTAGCAAAATGACAATGGGATGGTGGTGGGATCGTGTTGGAGTGACGAATTTATAAAAATAGCAGACTTGGGCCCCTGATCAACACTTCACAGATGATATCCTTCCTTTTTGTGCGCTCATGCAGCTATTTATATTTTTTCAGACAAACTAGAAACTGTGTATCAGCTACAATGATATTTTAGAATATCATTGATCAGCTACCTAAATATTAAAATTTTATAATTTAATATCGACCAACGGTTGATATTTTTACAAAAAGTGATATGTAAATGCAAACAGTTTTGTGAGGTTTCCAAATATTTACATTCGGTATTAGCCTCAAATAAAAACATCATTCACATTTTTAAAATTTAAATAACCAACATATTATTATACGAACAGTTTGCACAACACATACAAGTTATCGGTCAATACTAGTAACTACACATACAATCATAAAATTAGGTTAGCTAGACAAGATGAAATTAAATAAAATTAAACAAAATTAGATACATTGAGATAAAAGTAGATAAAATTAGGTAAATTAGTCAAATTTTGATAAAACCAGGCAAAATATACAAAATACTAGATACATTGCCATTAATAGCATTGATAGAAAATATTTTGGAAGTCGGCTCATCGTGGTCTGTACCAGCAGGGCACACCGGGGCACCAGGGACGAAACACGCTGAATCGATCGGAGGGTTGTTCGCCCCCTCGACGCTATCTCGGTACCTACCTTCAGAGTTCGACGCTCCCACACAATTTCGTGAATGATAAACTTTCGGTCTTAAACTCGTAAAATGACACAAAGGACATTGACCGAGGTTATTAGACGACTTTGAAAGTTTCGCCGACCCATCCCAAAGTTGTATACTTAATGAAACGACTACCTTGAAGACCAAGGATCGCTAAAGTTTATTACTCGGGAGCTTGAAGGTTAACCAACGATAAACGTGTATTACTTTATGTACTGTAGCAATTTTGTATCCACAATAAAGACAATAAATCTCACCCACTTCGATAGAGCAATAGTGTAAGAAGTAAGAATCAAACGCGTTGGAAGCAGATTCACAAATAAATGAAGGGACGGATGCAACACATTGTACTTAATTTGTACCTATAATGTAACTAAGTAGGTACTATATAATAAACTATTTCTCATTGGCACATGATAGTGCTGATTTCAATCCCTCAGAATAGCTCAGATGTAAAAATTGACAATCGATATGAAAAACTCAGAAATGTTGCTATCCCAATGTACCTATATGGCAGCAGAGTCAGCAATATAGTTTTGATGCAGAAAACTTTAAATTACTATTTTCCAGCAATATATACATAAATATTAAATTAACAGCCCCAGTGCTGTGGCAGCAATATAATTTCCTGCGAAACGTCTTGGTGGTCTGGTGGAATAATCTAGTTGTCTATTTCCTATGCCGCAAACTCGCCAGTAATCCATTTACATATTTTCCGAAGATTATGGGAATGGGTTTTTTTACAAAACTATTTATGGTCTAGATTCTTTAAACGCTTCAGCACAATGCACGTCTCTTTTTAAAACTACAGAGCTCTCCAAAAGTGTTGTCATTTTTCCACTTTTGCGGTGATGCCACATTATGATTTCAAATAAAAACAATATCCGCCGGTCGATTCTGTAAAAATCTCACCGTGAAAACTTAGGTGAAGTGAGTTTATTTTTGCTAGGAATTGACACTATTGACAGCTCACTCCACGCTCACTTCACCTAAGTTTTCACAGTGAGTTTTTTCAGAATAGCACCGCTGGTACTAAGGGATTACTTGATTATTTTTTGTGATAAGTCAAAGGTAGTTGAATTAGTCAATAAAAATATTACCTTTAGCAGTTTGATCACTAGAATTTTAAATCATAATGTGGTTTGTCACAGCAGAAGTGGAAATATGTCAACTAACTTTTGGAGGCTACTGTACCTTTGGGAATAAGACCGATAACATACATGTCCAAAATAATTCCCAACAAGTAATGAAACGGAGAGGCAGATTGTAAACTATGAGACTATGGATATTACATTAGTAGAAAGGGACCAAGGCAGCCGAAAGAATGCTAAAGTTGCGCTAGCGACTAGTTGACTCTTCCAGGAATCGTTAGACCCTTCTGCCTGCAGAACAAAACAAACAAGAAAAGGAATCATTTCTTTGAACAGAAGATTTTTGTTAGGCTTTGTTATTTAATAAGTTAAAAGCTATAGTATTGGTTTCGCTGTTATGGTAGCTTTTGTTACCTACTGGTGAAACTTAAAGCTCAGCATACTTACTTACTTAATCTTGATTTTACTCTTCATCTATACAAATAAATACATTATTTGAAGTATCTGTTAATAATGTCAAAATAACAGTTTTTTACCAAATTCATATAAAAGTGTATATATATATAAAAGAATAATATACGGAACTTATAAAAAATTTTTTTATCGACTTCAAAAAAGGTTCTCAATTCGGATGGTAAAGATCTAATGATGAGTTTCGGAGACATACAACGGAACTCATCAATAAATGCCAGCAAATCCACCGCGATTGCTGCTATCGCTGTATGTATGCATTGTTTACGCAATCACACAACATCACATCACGCCTGTACCCTCTAAAGGGGTACGCAGATGTGTTTAATAGCTTCCTGTCACTGATATTCACGTAGCAAGTAGTGTCATATATGAATTTGTGTGCGGTAGGTAGGTACAACTAAAAAGTAAAAAATAAAAACTTTTTTACAAAATTTTTATTAATAATTTTATCTATTAACTGTCGGTCTGTCTGTTCCAGCTAATGTCCGAAACGGCTGGACCGATTTTGACGGAACTCTGATTTTCACTGGCATACAGAAGGCCAATTCTTAAACCTTTTAAAATCGCAGTCTCATCTCGGCAGCAAACAAATGTCAAAAACTTGTCAAAATGTTGGGAAATTAAAGTATTTCTGACAGATTGAGACTGAGATCAGACAGTGAACGTTCTTAAAATTACGAGAATTGCCCCTCTAATGTTATATGGAGTAACTGAGGCTACTACTTTTATTTTACCAAAAGAATTAGGGCTCCGTGCAAAAAAAAATCCATGATATTCAATTTGTTTTCCGCCATGCACGTGAACGAGTCAGCTAGCAAGAATATAAAATCTATCCAAGGTTTCATGAACCCATGACCACATGTCTAGTACATGATTATTATTTTAATTTGTAATCCATCAGACATTCCAATTCCAACATTTCGGAAACAAAATACTTTTTTAATAATTAAGGGTTAATTATTAAAAAAGTATTTTGTTTCCGAAATGTTGAGTTGAGTTGAAATAAATCTCTTCCGTCGGACTAAACAGTATCATCACATCACTTAACAAATTCATTTCCCATTTTATTATCCCTCAGGCCAGATTGCAGCTTAATCCTTTTAGTTCGTAAACTGTTTACCATAAGGACTACAATTCGATAACTGAGAACGATGCCGGCCGAGCAGAGCAACAGTCTGAAAGTTTAAACTCAATTGGCGTATAGTCTTTGTCTAATTTGTGAAGTACGGAACATATGCAAGGCAAAGATGCCTCGTGTTCCGTAATTTATTTATTTATCTAAGGTAAAACAAAAAGTAGCACAATAAGAAACAGTAATAAAATCTTAAATATAACATTTAAAACAATTATGCTACCCACTACGTTCTCGACAGATTACAATTTAAAAAAGTAGGTACTTAAAACTAGCTAGAAATCTATACAAATAAATATAATTAAAGTGTCGATTTGTAATGTCAATATAATTGCTTTTTACTAAATGCATATGAAAGTATATACGGTACTTACCTATAGGTCGTCGTTCGTCGTTTCAGCCGAAAGACGTCCACTGCTGGACATAGGCCTCCCCCAAAAGGGGGGGTTTGCCATAATCGCCACGCTTGGCAGGCGGGTTGGCGATCGCAGTATGGTATGATGGTGGAATAAATAGAGAACGCTGCTGCCCATTCTCCGGTAAGACCCTTAGTCGCCTTTTACGACACCCACGGGAAGTAAGGGGTGGTGCAATTCTTTAAGTCCGGCACCACACAGACATCTTTAAGTCCGTGTGTGTCCAAGTACCTATAGGTACTTGGCAAAAATACAATTTCCAAAAGTTTTCTACGTCTGTCTGTTTGTTACGACTAATCTGCCAAACGGCTGGACCGATTTTGACGGGACTTTCACTGTCAGATAGCAGATATTTTAAGGGGGTTACACTACATACATAGAAAAAAAATTATTCTGTCAGTCAAAAATACAAATTTCAAAATACCGAATTCATAATCCCGAATTGTTCAAAATCTATATTCTTCTTCTATATCTATAATTATTATGTATTATATAAAATGGTAAACTGACTGTTGTTGATCTATCAACACACAGCCCAAGCCGCTGCTCCTAGAGACATGAAACTTGGAGGGTGTGTTCTTTGTGAAGAGTAAGTATCCACTAAGGAAGGATTTTTGGGAATTCTACCCCTAAAGGGGTGAAATAGGGGATGGAAGTTTATATGAAAGTCCGTCAGTTTTGAAGTTAGAATCTTCAAATTTTGTGTTCAGGCTGAGGATTGAAAATTAATTTACACGTATCTCAGCGTTTTTGTTAATTCCACCCCCGAAGGATTAAAAAGGGGGATGAAGTTGTGTATGGAAAGTCCTTATTATCTAGGCTTATGATGGAAGCTAACGCAACGGTGTTGTTAGTATTCCAACCCTTAAGGGAGCGAAAAGGGCGCTGAAATTTTGTTTTTATTTATTATAAATAATTTGGATTGAGGTTGGAAACTAACACAACTTAAATCGTTGTTTTTTTTTTATTTCAACCCACAATGGGGTGAAAATTTGAATTTGAAATGTTATGGGTCCCGCCTGCTTCCGACTTTTATTTAATTTAAAATGGGCTTGTTTGTAGCTTTTCAGTTTCGCAGTCGGGTTTTTTTATTATTTAAATTACTTTTTTTATTTCAAATGTTTACTTAGTTTACAAATGTGAAATTTGTAAACTAAAAAGCTTTCGCAAACTGATTTCGCAAACGATTTAGTTCTTGATACGTGTTTTATACCATTTGTCACTTCGAATTACTTTTAACCATATAAGTTATATATATTTTTGTAAGCACCTTTTAAAACCCTTTATTTTGATACCCCTCGATAGGTTTCGAAAAAAAAAATTTTTTTTGGTTGACATGTTGCGCCAAAAATCGACCATTTAATTTTTTTTTCAATTTTGTTATACCCAGTGTCACTCTCACAATTAAGACAAGTCTAACGGCACCTCTCAAGCTGAAATCGATCAAGCCGTTTAGGCTACAGAGCGTGAAATACACTCGAAAAACATAACCCTCCTTCTGACGCAGTCGGGTAAAAATTCAAAGTCCTGACTGACTGATACATCAACGCACAGCCTAAACCGCTGGTCCTGAGACATGAAATTTGGAGGGTGTGTTCTTTGTGAAGAGTAGGTATCCACTAAGAAAGGGTTTTTCGAAATTCCACCCCTAAGAGGGTGAAATGCGGGATTTTGTTGTTATGAAAAATCTTATTCCTTGACTAAATAAACTTGAAACTTGCCACGAATATGCAAATTATGAAGTTTGTAATTATTTGTTTTTCTAAACTACCCCCTAAAGGGGGATTGTGGGGTGTCAAAATTTGTATGGAGGAATTTTAACGCGCTGTCTGGTTACCTAGAAAATCAGTATTTATACTTAAAACTAAAAATAAAGAATAACGTGTTAAGTTTTACGCGTTAAAATAAAAAAATATTTTTCCAAATATCATACGAAACAATAGTTCCTATCTACTTGGATTTCATTTTTGTTCTAACAAATCGTTCGATCACCTTTGGACCTCTTTATCATATTTGCTTTGAACCTTTTTGGATTACGTTAGTTGAAAGTCTGTTTAAATATAATCTGTGGTGTTTTTGGTTAGGTTGTTAGTACAGTCACAGTTATTTTACCTCTGGTTTACTCACCTAAAACTGGTACCAAGTTAACTACAGTCCTTGGCAGATGTTTCTGCAGGTAGTCCAGTGCTATCGCCAGCTTCTTGGCATGAGCAGCCGGAGACCAGGAGATGGTTTTTGTACGCATAATATCGGATATTGTTTCTTTATATTTCGAAAACAAAGTGAATGTCAGGTGTGAACGATTATAAACGCTTAACTTACACGCATAAGCTATACGTATATAATGAGAATGACCACTGAGTAATGGGCTGTTATGGAACCACATGGCCGACATTTCACATTTACGGATAAGTTAAATAAAATGGCTTCGTAGGTCGTTAACGGAGTTCAAAGTTTGTTGAAACTTATGAATGTAAAGGGCAATATCGCAATAGGTTAAATGTTATAGAATTACTTAGAAATCGTTGAGTCTAACAATGAACAAGTTAAACTTTATTGAACTTTAAAAGAAGCCTTTTGAACTCTTTTTCGTTTAAAAAGTTGGTCTTTGACGTTATTAGTTATGTAAGATCCCAGAGGCAATAATATTTTGTTATGATTAGTAGCGTTAAAGTAAAAACACATTTTCATTTTAGATTACAAATAAAATATAGGTTTCCAAATGAAAATAAACGGCACAAGCACGAGCGTCCTATAAAATTCAGAGCAAAATCAGTGAATAAAATATTTAATGCTGACGGGTAAAACTAGCGGAAGAGGGATTGAAAGGACCGTTCTTAACATCGATCACCTCTCCATAAAACTAGCGGAAGAAGGATTGAAAGGACCGCTCTTAACAACGATCACCTCTCCATAAAACTAGCGGAAGAAGGATTAAAAGAACCTCTCTTAACAACGATCACCTCTCCATAAAACTAGCGGAATAGGGATTAAAAGGACCGCTCTTAACATCGATCACCTCTCCATAAAACTAGAGGAAGAAGGATTAAAAGGACCTCTCTTCACAACGATCACCTCTCCATAAAACTAGCGGAAGAGGGATTAAAAGGACCTCTCTTCACAACGATCACCTCTCCATAAAACTATCGGAAGAGGGATTAAAAGGACCTCTCTTCACAACGATCACCTCTCCATAAAACTAGCGGAAGAGGGATTAAAAGGACCGCTCATAACAACGATCACCTCACCATAAAATACAATCAAAGCCAAGTGCACACTCGCGTGTCGTCTCTTAGTCTCAATACTAACATGTTTATCGCTGATTAAATTTTTTTTATAGTTATCATTAATAACTGATCCGTTATAAAATGACGAGTGCTGATAGCAGCCAGTGCTTGTTCATAGCGGATTTAGACCCACTACGTAACGGAATTATCGACCTGTGTTTAATTTCGAAGAATTATCGACCTGTGTTTAATTTCGAAGAATTATCGACCTGCGTTTAATATAAAACAGCCTACGGTGTGCCTAAGGAAGTGACACTTAGATCACCATTATCTAATATAAAACCGATATTCTGAAGAGGACAACTGAGGACTGATACCGTGGACTGATAAAATAGATCAAATGGTGGTAACTACAACGCAACTGTGAGAGACAAAACTTTAATGAAACTCGTTTACACAAACGTTGCCCTTAAGGTCATAGCACACGTATCAAACCGGAATGGGGTCGGCACCGTATCAACTCGGGCCGTTCAGTATTCTTTGTATGAAACATCCTACTGCAACGCACACTAATCGGAATCGTAACGTAATCGCCTCGCCTCGGGACAAACTCACGAACCGCGGTGCGGTGCGTTACGGCTCGTCGCGGTCGTCCCCGCGCTCACGTCTCTTCGTACCCGAGCTTACGTCTCTTCGTCCACCCTTGCCCTCTCACCCCTCCGGCCTGCCTGCTGATAGTCATTTGCGCCGATGATCATTTGACCGGCGGCGGCGTCTGGCGTTTAAATTGTCGGCGGCGGCGGCGTCATCGGCGTTATCGGCGTGGATGGTCAAAATAAGTAGAATAGAAGACGTCTCAATCCACATTAAACTTTTTATTTATTTATTATAATCAACATTAAATGGCACGTTTAATAGAGAACAAATAAATCATATTTTAAATTATGACAAGAATTATTTGTTTAACTTATCTATACTGAATAGGTACAATCCCACAAAAACATTTCATGTTAAATGTTGCCAAGACGAGACCATGTAGCTCGCACTGTCAAAAAGTAATCAGATCTCATGTAGAGCCAAGCTTCTAACTCTACACGCCCTAACTCTACAAGGCCTGACTTCGCAAACTCTACACCTTAGTCAAAATATCTGGTTTGGCCGTTTCGTTACTACAAGAACCATTAACAGTATGAGAGTTTTTCACCTTACGCTCATGTGAATGTAGCGAAATGGCCAAGCCATATTATTTTGACTAAGGTGTAGAGTTTGCGAAGTCAGGCCTTGTAGAGTTAGGGCGTGTAGAGTTAGAAGCTTGGCTCTACATGAGATCTGATTACTTTTTGACAGTGCGAGCTACATGGTCTCGTCTTGGCAACATTTAACATGAAATGTTTTTGTGGGATTTCATTTCTTTTTGTAAGTTGCTTATCGTCGTTGTCAAACCAAAACCTGCTATGTGCAAAAAGTATAGTTTTGAGTTATTGACAAAAGAAGTTTTGACAAAGTTTTAGCTGCTGTACATAGCACATTTTATTCTGAGGCCATAGTTCCACAACTAGTGGTCATAAGCACATAGCAGTTCTTTTATATGAAAAATAAGGTAGTGACCTATAAGCTGTGGTCAAAATCTTGAAACCTCAATAACGGCACATAGCAGATTTTGGTTTGACAACGACGTTATGATATTTATACGAGTATTTTTGCTGTTGTTCATTTTTTCTTTCTTTTTTTGGGGTTTATTTATAACAAGGACCCCCTATATAAATTTTCAGACCTCTAGCATCAAAATTCACGGATTTTTTTTTTTTGGTGGGGGGGTAAAAGTTTCAAGTTTTAATATTTTTTTTGTTGTTTGTGTACTATTACTAGCTTACACACCAAATTTCAGCTTTCTAGGACTTCAGGAAGTACCTTAAGAATTTTGATGATCGTCAGTCAGTGAGTCAGTGACGAAATCGGGGTATTTTAGATATCAATAAAATCTAAAGTATAAGAGCTATGAAATTGAAACTTTATAGGTTTAATAAGTCAACCACTGGCATCATATTCCGAAAATTTTGTTTATCTGGTATAATCCAAACCCAAGTTAAGAGGGTTCAAAAATACGACGAAGTGCTTCGAGAAAAGGTAGGTAGTGCCCTTGCGCTTCGCTTGGCTGGTCTTGGCGGGGGCACTCCCGTGCCCCCAGATTATAAAATCAAAAATTCAATAACAAAAGAACCTCTATGGCAACAAATAACAATCAAACTAGTACAAAAAAGAGAGAAAAGAAATAAAATTTTATGAGCAAGATGCAAGTTATATGTATTAGCTTTTGTACAAGTTGCTTCTTACACATGTCATAAAATTATCATGTATAAATATAATTTTGTCTATGGAAGTAGGACTTAACCGTGACCTTTTTGCCGTACCTAATGGTTAGTCCTGCGACTGAAAAAACTCGCTCGCTGGGCGTGCTTGTGGCGGGAACGCTCATGATAATAACGCAGTTTAATAGCCAAGGATAACTATTCTTCTTTTCCTTCCATTAACGAAGTATTCAATGATGAATAATACGAAGAAGCAAATATTTAATGTCTCTGTGATCAACGCGGTGAAAACCGGAAGTGATCACCGCATGGTAAGAGGCACATTGAACTCAAATATCAAGCTGGAAAGATCTCGACTGATGAATTCTACGCTCCATCCAGCACCGATCCAGGTCCAAAACCCCGAGAGCTTTCAGCTCGAACTCCAGAATCGTTTCGAATGCCTAGGGAGCTCCGTGGACGATTATAACAATAGGTTCGAGGAAACTGTCCATACGGTCGGGTCTAAGATCTTCAAGACCCGCCGTAAGTATTCAAAAAAGAAGCTCTCTGATCCTGCTTTGCGGCTCATGAAGGAGATTCGCGAGATGATTCTGCAGTCTTCGGATGATGCGCTAAATTACCGGCAACTCAATAGACGGATCTCTAAGTCCTTGAAAAGCGATGTTCGCCGCTTTAATACAGATCGTATTAAGGACGCGATAGAGCGAAATAAAGGCTCCAAGGTCTTCGCTAGAGATCTGTCTATTGGGCAAAGCCAGCTTATGAAACTGAAGACCGATGATGGCAGGATCGTATCCGCCAAACCTGAGCTGTTGAGAGAGATCGAGAGGTTCTATGGACAGCTATACACGTCAACAAGTAACCCTGTAATGAATCTGGCAAACGACGCAAGAGCTAGATTGACCCGGCACTATACCGAAGACATCCCGGACGACAGCCTGTACGAGATTAGGATGGCTCTGAAGCAGCTCAAAAACAACAAACCGCCGGGTGATGACGGAATTACGGCCGAGTTGCTGAAGGCCGGCGGAAAACCCGTTCTTAAGGCCCTTCAGAAGCTGTTTGGTTCCGTCATACTCGAGGGCACAACACCACAGGCATGGAACAGAGGTGTGGCGACATTTTTCTTTAAGAAGGGCGATAATGCCCTTCTTAAGAATTATAGGCCCGTCTCACTCCTGAGCCATGTCTACAAGCTGTTTTCGAGAGTCATGACGAACCGTCTCGCGCGCAGGTTTGATGACTTCCCGAACAAGTCGGATTCTGCAAAAGCTTTAGCACCGTAGACCACATACATACGCTGCGACAGGTTATACAGAAGACCGAAGATTATAACCTGTCTCTCTCTTCTTAGCGTTTGTGGACTACGAGAAAGCCTTTGATTCGATCGAGATATGGGCTGTGCTGCAGTCTCTTCAACGGTGCCAGATCGACTATCGGTATAGCGAGGTGCTGAAGTGTCTGTACGAAAACGCCACTCTGTCAGTCCGACTCCAGGATCAGACCTCGAAACCGATCCTTCTGCAGCGAGATGTGAGACACCCTCCAGTGCAGCGGTGAACAGTTTCGGAGAGATAACGTCTCCCACGTTATCTCTCCGAAACTGTTCACCTCTGCACTGGAGGATGTCTTCAAGGTTCTGGACTGGAAAGGGGCTGGCATCAATATCAATGGCGAGTAGATAACTCATCTTCGGTTTGCCGACGATATCGTAGTCATGGCTGAGACTATGGAGGACAGACGAAGTAAGTTTCCGTCGAGCACAGGCTTGGGGGCGCATCCACCAAAGTATTTTCAACATTCGACCACCACAGGATCATCAGCCACGTTAGTGATACTATCAGGAGTTGTATACTTCTGGAACATAGCCAAAAGAAGGGTGGAGGAGACTGACTCACTGGGATAATTCGCTGTTTCTTGTAAAATATCACACTAAATAAATAAATATCACACTTGTTCTCTCACAAATGCAGACATAAAGGAAACTCTCGTTTCTCCTCTTTCCTCAAGGTGCTTGTCAATTACTGACATTCCTTGGAAACGGCAATCGAGAAGAGCAGCCGCTACAGTCAATTTATTAACGGGAAAGCGGTGATTTAATTTTGGTCAACATGTTTCTTTTCATGCGGCTCATTATAAGAACCTCGTCGTACTCAGTTTGTTTCAATGCTTGTTCTACTTCACACCTAAAAACTAGTGCAACATTGATTGTGACTGAGTTTGATGCACTCATTATATTAACGGCCGCCCAAATTTTTTTCAAAAATGTTATTAAATCGCCCACAATACTACTTTTGTTAAATAATGTGCGTTATTTTATCTAGAATATTATTTGGATTTTGACACCGATTACGCCGATGTAAAATCCGGCGGCGTGCGCCACGCCGATCGGCGCACATGTCTATGCTGCACCATCAGCGAGCGGTCGGCGAGCCGTAAGCGCAGCGTCGCCTAGCCGTAGCCGAGTCGACGTTTTGGAGCTTCTCATCTGCTTTGGTTACGTGCTTACGTTAGGTTGACGCCTATTTGACGACGAGGCGAAAGGCGATACGATGCCGATCCCTTTCCGATTTGATATCTACGTGTGCTATGACCTTAGGTAAGGGCGATGTTCACCAAACTTTGATACCTAGAATAACTCTTATCCTGGAAATAAATGTTGAATTTTTGATAGTTTTTCCAGACTAAAACTGTCAGAGGTCAATTTTATTCCCAGGACAATAGTTATCTGACTTTGTTAAAATCCGCCCTTAGTTGCATCCCTGAATCCGTGAATCACTGGTCAGTTTTCCTCACTCGTCAGTTTATTTAATTCGCCAGTTTCGATGATTACCTAGTTGGTCAGTTTTGCTGATTAGATAGTTGCGTTACGTCCGTCGTCAGTTTCCAGTATTCGCCAGTATCGTTAATGCACCGGTTTGGCACACTCAAGTCAAAATATATGATTATGAATAAACAAACAAAAGTGGATAATGTAAGGATAGGTAATACGGGCTGGTGTCCGCAACTCCACGTCAATGCGCGTATTTTGCGTACCTACGTAATGTAAAGATTACCTAATTTTAAATCACAATACTTATGTTTTTAATGTATAGTTTACGCAAAAGTAATCTAACTGACCAATCAGCGAAACTGGGGAATTTAATAAACCGACGAGTGTGGGAAACTGACCAGTGACACGCGGATTCTAAAAGCCATAAGTAAAACACGACTGCCCCAGAATCTGCAGAAATGCAAAGCAAATCATTTTGGAACAATTGGTTGGTGGAAAGGTAAATTAGGGATTTATGTGAGCTCAAGTGATACCGCGTTATACTAATAATCCGTCAATTCCTCGAAGCTTGGATAGTCAGCTAAGGCTACGTGCATACGTGCAATATCACACAAATGGTGCGTGAACATTTCCTAGACCTGGAGGCCTAAAAAGGCTACTTTAACAGAATCATAAAAGGATAACATAATGGACAGTTAACCGTTAAGTTAATCGTATCAGATCCCATTGGAGAGCAATTTTTCAGTTATTTTTTTTGTCTGTGCTGAAATGCCAATCAATCCGATCCAAATCCAATCCCAATCTCTTTGATTATACCTACGTAGTGCAGCGAAAGAAAGAAAAACACGGACTGTCTTCGCCATATTACGATTCATAATGTTATCCTTTTATGATTCTCCAAAGCGGCCTTTTTAGGCTCCCTGATCAATGCTTTCTAGTTTCAGGAAACATATATTTGGTAAGGTTCCACATAAACAATGGATAAAGGATAGAAATAGAAACCTACTATGAAACCTAGTAGATAGAATCCTGACTTGAATGAAACCCTAGTACGTATGAAAAACTGGTTTCGAAGCGATCCGCGGTGGTCCAAGTGGTTCGAGGATAAGAAATAGTGCAGACAGGACTTGATGCCTTTTGTATTTATTTTCTTACTACAATATTATATTCATTTATGTCTGTTTTCTGTTTACAGAATTGTGGAGCTTTTGCTCGTTACAATTCGCCCCCATGCCTGCGCCATGGTAACCATTGAGCATTGAGCCATAAACAATTTGTAGAACCCCCGGGCGCCAATCACCCGGGATCAAAGCACGCCCACAGGCTTTGATCTAGCTCGGATGTACAGGTTACATGTACATAGGTATGATAATTATAATAAAAACCCTGTCCTGATACATAATATTCACTATTACTGCAATGTATTCAGCAATTCTCACTATATCGTACTTCTCTGTTTCCAATCAATTTAAACGAAGGCTTAGAAGAGCTTATTAAAACTTCAGTAGGTTCTTAAAAAGTTGTAAGTCTCATCTTGCGTCTCTTCTCCTCTCTCCATCACTATAGATTATCGTTCTAAGCCGGTACAAAAAAACTTCTAACAATAGTTGAGGCAGGTAAAAAAGGGACGCTCCCAACAAAATCCCAAATCTAGCTGGAACATTTTGTTCTGCGATTTGGCAACGTCGCTGTCACATGTTAGGGGTGATAAGTGTGGCAACGTCGCCTTCTGGTATTCCGTTACGTTAATATCTTACGTCACATTAGGATAGGACTAATGGGGTTGAAATATCAATGGTCCTTTGAGTTCTCACGAATTTGGGCTTTATGATAGCGAACAGAGAGTATGAATATAAGTGAAGATACTGTTAGATCAGTCGTGTTTTAAGATTTCATTATTATTACCTCAATATTAGACATTTCAATACTAATAAACAGTATGATGCCTTCGTTATTAGTTAGATAGAGAGGCATTCCGTCTTAGCAGCAAAAGCTACTCTAACGTCACTTTATTGATTAAGTTCTTATGGCTGAGCGGAGCAGAATCTCTTGCATGAGCAGCGCGTTAATTTGTAGAGACATCTAGAGACGTAAGTAGTATGTTAACACAACAGAACATTACCATCTACAAAATGTCTTAAGATTTAGGTATTCGAAAAATCGTAGCGAATTGTATGTTTCTGAACAATGAAGGAATCAAGGATGGCCTAGAGACCTTTTTTGTTTTGCTCTTGTAAAAGGTCTGAACAAAAGTTTAATTGAAAACTTTTGACGAGATCACGACTTATATATAATATATACTTATACTTACACTTACTTATCACGAGACGTACTGTTTGTTACCTACTCTGCACTGCAGCAACTAAGTGATCAACGTCCATGTGCGTGTGTTACGTCCACAGAAATCTAAATCTAAAACCTTATTCCTTAGATGGTGATGATTTTGAACCACAGAAATCGGACGATTATGATGTCCTCATCATGGTATCAATCAATAAATTCAGACTGTCACATACCAGCTTTTAACTGTAGGTAGAGTGAAGTTTAATTATGAATCCTTTGCAGCTAACGAAACTCATAGGTGATGTTTTTTGCAATATTACCTAGTTAGAAACTTTATGTGACTTCGGAATTTTAATTAGGTAGATTTTGTGGGTACTTACTTTCTTTGACATTGTTTCCAGGCTTGAGCCCGGAGCTGTAACAAGAGAGAGATGTTTAGGATGATTGAAATTAAAATGAAAAAACAAAAGCTGCTGAAAAGAAAGAGGTGTTCGACAAAACGTGTAAGACAGGGGCTGGTTGATTAAATTTTCACATTATTGGTCTCTATATTTCTTATTTCAATATTAAACTTTATTTGGTAGTGACACTACACTATAGGCAACCAGCTAACTAAAATATAAATAAGGAAAACCTGCATTCTCTATTAGAATTCCGACCTCAGCTAGCTTTTTTTTACCGACTTCAAAAAAAGAAGGTTAACAATTCGCCACGTATGTATGTAATAGTATTGGAACTGCTATATATTCACATAATATGACAATCTATTAGGGCTTCCAAACAAATATACAAAATTTTATAGATGTATGTATGTATTTATGTTTGTCCACGCATTTCTCCGCAACTATTAATCGGATCGTGACCATATTTTTTATTGGCTTACATTTACTTCACTCCGTGCCTCGGAAAGCACGTTAAGCCGTTGGTCCAGGCTGTCATTCGTGGATCTTTGACAGTCGTTACGGGTAGTCAGAAGCCCGAAAGGCTGACAACCAGTCTTACCAAGGGGTATCGTATTACCCAGTAACTGGGTTGTGGAGGTCAGATAGGCAGTCGCTCCATGTAAAATACTGGTATTCAGCTGCATCCTGCTAGACTGGAAGCCGACCCCAAAATAGTTGGGAAAAGGCTAGGCAGATGATGATTTACTTCAACTTAGGGAACAGTGCAAGTTTTATCAACATCGATTCAGTAATTTTCAAGATATGGACCACAGATATAGATATAAATATCTGTGATATGGACTAATACGTGTAAGTGTGACGGCCGGGCTTATTGACACGAGCTACGGGTGTAGTGTCAAAGGGAAAAAAAACATCTCAAAACCTTGGTCAAATTCTAGTGCAATATTTACAACAAAACTATTACCTACTTATTACATACAAATATTCCAGTTTTACTTAAAACTAAAAATTAGGAAAAAAAAAGTAATTTAAAAAAATTAAACCGACTTCAAAAAGAAATTAATTCAAAATTATGGGTCAGTGTCCACTCGGCCCGCTTAGACTCGACCCGAAGAATAATATCAGATGTTTTACTACCAATTCAGTGCCATTTGTACAGTCAGGCAAAGTGATATTATCCTAATTTGATTTTACATACAAATGATTGAAGTGGATATTTCTGCATTATGTGATAGAGTCCAACAAATGTAAAATATTGTATACAACAACTTGTTCATTATTAAGATACTGTAAAGTTATGTACTAAGTATAGTTCTTTTTTTTTAATTCCGTTTCGATCGCAACACATCAATCAGCCAAAGGAAGAAGATAATAGTTAAGTATTGAAAATGATAACACTTTAGGTTTATTGACAAAAAAATATCAAGAAAAGTTATTACAAGAAACTGCTCGATTGTTGATTATTTCAAAAACTATTTATTTATTTGTATTTTTTTTTCATGTCGATTATTTATAGAAAGAAATTGTTGATTTTGTACTGAAAACATGTTTTTTTTTACATTTACAATTATTAGGTTCACAAGTAGGACCTTCTAAGTTAGTTCCTATTCCTACTTGTGAACCTAATAATTATAATCACGTTTAAAGATTTATTCAATAAATACCTACCACCGTGCCACTAGCTATAAGATTGTAATGATAATTAACAATAATCTTAATACTATATTAAAAAAGTATAAGGACTTATTTGTTTAATTATTAATTTATTTATCCAAACATTATTTAAATTTTACACTCCCGCGTGGTTCAAGCGTTAAATCGACACTTTTTTGTCTGACTGTACATCGACGTTTTTACGCCTATCAAAACAGAAATATTATTCGGGTCGAGTCTGAGCGGGTCGAGTGGACACTGACCCAAAATTATGAAATAACTTTAATTTCGGAAGTCTTTGGCAAAACGCTAAAACTAAAATACACCGACTTCCGAAATTAAAGTTATATCATAATTTTGAGTTACTTAATTTATTTTTGAAGTCGGTTAATTTTTTTAAAATTACCATTATTAAATAATAGATAATATAATTATCGTGTAAAAGTGATTCTGATAAAATATAGGAATGTATAGAATAAAAATAGTAGATTGTTATACAAGGGTCGGAAGGAATCAATTCCTATACGAGGCATTTAGACGCCCGAGCGCAGCGAGGGCGGCTATAGTCCGAGTTGGAATTGATGACTTCACCCGCGTTAAACACTCTACTTTTCATTTCGAATTTAAGGAAAGTAAAAAATAGTAGTTTTTGTAAAATATTTATCGATAATAATTACATAAACAATAGGTACCTATTCATTAGTCTTTTTTTAAATTTGAAGTATGGAACACACCACGTCCCGCCACATGAGTAGATTCTGTGTCACCACCCTAGGCCGTTCCGCTGACTAGGGCCCGTATTATTATCATTCTGTCTGCATTCTTACTTTTACCATTTTTCATAAATTACTTAGAAAACACGATAATCTTGATAAAATTACTAAAAATTGTGTTGCGACGTGACACTTTTTAGTGCTGACCCAACTTTCTTATTTCGATTCAAAACTTGCATACAGCCTAATCGATACTCGCAATAAAAAAAATTAAAAAAAATTGTAGAAACTGAATAAAAACTCTTTAAACTAACAAAATGTATTGAAATGTAAAGTGTTTGCAGAATAACCAATCTATAGAATTAATTAATTATCATCATTCTCAAAAAACTTCTGGTAAGCCTACCTAAAAAATGTTTACTGGGAATTATGTAGTAAACTATTAGAAAGTATCAAAAATAAAATCCACAATATATAATTGTCCAATAAATTAAAATAATTTTAAACAGCGAGCGCATTCCGAATATAAATTCAATTATAGCATTGCGGCGAGAAATTCAGTAAATGAGGTACGGTACCTATTGGCCTGTCTGTTATTGACATGATATTAGAAGAGATTGAAATGATATTAGAAAAGCATAAATCATTATTATAAACAATGCTTATTGTATTTATTGCTTAAAATAATTTTATTTTATTTTCAAATATCGATTACATTCGTCATTTTAATTACTCGAGTCAATCGAAATTAAAAAAAAAAATGTTTGGAATAATCGCTTTCACACATCACTGCAATAAAAAAAAACAATAATGGTCGGCGATTTTGAACACAAATATTGAGTAGTGGTAATGATTAATACGTATTATTGAATCTGTGTTTGAATATTACGTTAAAACCAGGGCATTTTCGTGTTGTTTATAATATTATCAATAACATTTGTCACATTTTAAATCTTATCTACATCTGTGTGTGTGAAATTTGTGAAAAGTAAAAATGTAAACACATACGAGTGGCGCGAAACTTCGACATTAGATATCAAAAAAAGTTCATTACCACTACTTATTTACCTTAAACTATGGATAAATTCGTCAAATAATTAAATGATGTATATTCACAGCCCCATTATGGTAAAGTCAGGATGTTCGAAATCCCAATTTTTATGTTTTTTAGCCTCGACCACAACTGACATCAAAATGGTGATTATCGTACCTATGTATGTTGAATTTATTCAAGGTAAATTATTAACTTGTGCGCTAAATCTGAAAGATTTAATGGCGTTAACATATGAGCTTTTTATCCAACTCTCCTAATTAATGCACATTCATAAGATTTGATGGGCAGCACAATAAATATTTACATAATCAATTAAGGGTGTCGTATGTCTGACTAAGCTGACTCCTAACTAAATTTAGTTCTATTTTTAAATTTCATTCCCGCCCTAGGGAGGGAAGCAATTACTATGAGACTTTCCCGCCCAAGGGTGGGAAGCAGCGTTTTCCACCCGCTATAGGGATCAAACAAACACTACTTTCCGAGTATGAGAGATGAAAACTTCATTTCATTTCAATGAATGAATTGATCGAATGTCTCAACACAATTATTGGCAGACCGTGGAAACCATTTGGACATATTATTCAAGATATTGAATGCAAAAAAGTCACCGGAACAAACGATAAAACAAACGGATACTGTTGATGTCTGTGCGCAATGTGGGAATGACGATACGAGTATAAATAAGTATCTAATGACGTTTCCAGTCTGCATACAAAAAACATCAATCAGCACCCTAATTGCGTATTACTATCAATTTGAATCATTTTGAAGCATATTGCTAATCTATTGCTCCATATATTCGAAAAATGTGTTTGGTCACAACGTAAATGACGCAATGGATGTTGTTCAAATGTCAAAATGAAACCCATTGATACTAGTTGTGTGTTTCGCAATTACCCTGCAGATCTGTCCAATAGTTTAGTGACTATCTATCTGTAGCTACTCAAACATTGGCAAAACCACGGATATCTATGGGCAAAACCCATAGTCCGTCCATTACTACTATTAACTTTGTCAGATGTTTTTTATGACACCATTTATTGGATAGTTAAAACATAACCTCCTTTTTGAAATCGGTTAAAAATACTCTACTAAAATTGTTGTCACCACATTTTATGTTGGAAAGGAAGGCATGATGTACTAATGGAAACTACAGCCAATATTGTTAGAACCGAGGCCTATAGATGCTGAGCAATCAAGAATACAAAGTTTCAACTTGATATGCAAAGATTTTGTTTACAATTATGTAGATTGCATGAATCCCTCATATCATACAAGTGAAGCATAAGCTTGTAATAGCAAAATGCTACCATAACACCATAAAGTAGACAAGCAATGAGGAATTTTAAAATCACTTGAAGTGCATAGTGCACCGTTCGTCGGTACAGGAATGTGGCATAAATTACACGCTCCAAAGAATCCCTTTACTAGTACTACTTGAGTGTGATAATTGTTTACAGCATTAAAACAATATCAAAATGAAAGACGATCATAATTTATTTAGAAAAAGTGTTAAAAAGATTTAAACAAAAAATGTACTTAGACTGTGTGAGTGTAATGGAATACAATTGTCTCCATAGTAGTGAATTCTAGTGGTAGGTATTATTTAGAATGTATAATAGGTCCAGTTAATGAGTTTGGTTAGCTGCATGCATTTGGATAAATGAATATTTTATAACTCTTTTTTAGGCTACAGGTTCCTACCTACCAAAGTTCCTTCATATAAAACGTTATCAACACCCTTCTGCCCTTTTCAATACATCAATACATCTCTCACAGCTCACAGAGCATGTAACACTTTATCACAGCTGTCAACTACAAGAACTTGACATTTTAAATGATAGGTCCAAAGTAGCAAAGACCTTTGACATAATTATTGTCCATTTTCAAAACAATGTTTTCAAAGGGTACAGCCGAAAGATTTATTTCTTGATAGCAACGTTTACTTATAGCCATGAATTCAGTCTAAAAAAATTAGTAATTCGCTAATGTAAAAAGAAGAACGAATAGAAAAAGAAAAGTTTGAGAAATATTTTGCTATAAGCAATTTCTTTCTAGAAAAGAATCTATAAGTACCTATAGAAGTAATAGTTAGAGCACGACTATTTGCACTTGAGATGAATGGAGAGTAACTTCAACGCTAAGTAGGCAGTCAGAGAGACCTGGGGACCTAAAAAGGCCACTTTGGAGAATCATAAAAGGTTAACATTATGAATTATAATATGGCGAAGATAGTCCGTGTTTTTCTTTTTTTCGCTGCACTACGTAGGCACAATCAAAGAGATTGGGATTGTATTTGGATTGGATTGATTGGTATTTTAGCACAGCAAAAAAATAACTGAAAAATGCTTCATCAATGGGATTTGATACGATTAACTTAACAGTTAACTGTCCATTACGATTCTGCCAAAGTGGCCTTTTTAGGCTCCCTGTCCACAAGATAGCATAAGGTTCCAATTGGACAAATGTGACTGGCATAGAGAAAATGGTGCACATGTGACTGGCATAGAGAAAATGGTGCACATGTGACTGGCATAGAGAAAATGGTGCACATGTGTCTGGCATAGAGAAAATGGTGCACATGCACACTTGTGAAAAGCATAATCATTGCATAATCAGCCTATAATGTTCCCACTGCTAGGACACTGCCTCCTCTTTGTGAGAGGTAGTGGGCCATGCGGGCCCGTGCGTGTTGGTGGATGTGTGGGCCATGCGGGCCCGTGCGTGTTGGTGGATGTTGTTGGTGGATGTGTGACATCCAACAACACGCACGGGCCCGCATGGCCCACTACCTCTCATTTTTCTCTTCATCTCATCTTCGATTTTTTGGTTCTAGGACATGCCGGTTTCCCCACGATGTTTTCCTTCACGGCTTTAAGAGCAGGTGCGTGGAGACGGTGATCAATTAAATACTCATGACGAAAGACCTCACATTTATCAAATAAAAGTAGGTAGGGTTAGTTTTCTAAACAACATCACTGCATACCTAAGGTGTTGAAATGTGAATTGTGAAAAACATGTTAGTTTGCTTATAATTCGTATGTGGCTACTTTGGTGAGGTTTGAAGCATATATTCACAATAGATTACAGACATTTACAGGTAGCATTCAGTCAAAAAATTCCATTAACTTTTAAAACAGTTTGTCAGGGCAGGTCGAAAACCGGCTTCCAATGAACTTTGCCCCCTTTTACACGTAAATTTGTTGCGCGTAGACCGTGCACGTTAAAGTTTCTATTAGCGTCGAATCTTTTGACAAAGATGTTGCTTATTAATAAAGACGGCTACAGTAAAACTCTAAAACATATTTCCCTTTATAAAAATGGGGTGGACCCCAACACGAGGCTATTTTCACGGGTCATACTACCTATAGAGATAGCACCATCCACGAAGACGCGCCCCACTCTTCTTCCTAATCGCTTACAATACAAGTGTACAACATTTCGCTAGTGTTTTAGTTTTCTCGATACACATACTTATTAGTGTCTATCAAAAAACTAAAACACAAGCGATTAGTAAGAAGCGTGGGGATGGGGAGCGTCTTCGTGGATGGCAATATCTATAAGTACCTCTAAATCAAAATAAATACTTAAATAATTATAAAATAACAATATGTTGGATTTCTTATAAGAAGAATATTGTGCAGCCATTCAAACAACAAACTTCATAATACTTGCAGCAGAACTGCAGAATAATTTGATATTGTAAACTTTCGACGTATTGAAGAAGTCCGTCCAATAAGAACAACAGATTGAAAGGAGCCTCTCAAAGAAAGCCTTCCGATGTCTGAGAACTACTCCAGCATAAATATTTAGTAAGTTTTAAAAAATTCTCGAAGGTGTCGTATTGCAAATAATATCGTGTTACTATTCGAATGGAATTTGAAGTCGGACTTGAAAAGGTGCGCTGGCAATTTCTACAGAAATCCAGTAAGAAACGAAAGCCATATAGATAACTTATAAAAACTTTGTCTTATATCGAACTGTGTTTTGAATTTGCCACATGATCAACTAGGTACATTCTACATGATAAGATTTGTAGCATGAAGGGATTAGGCCTATTTCCCGAAGGATACTAGGTGGCTTTAATTTTCTACCTGACTATTAATGACTATAGGAAGATTTAAAAGTTTACGGTGAGAAATACTAAATTACGTTTTAAAAAAATTGTATAACGTAGGAACTATACAGGGTTATTGGTAAAACATTAACAACCTCTTAAGAGGTTATTGTACTCATCATTATAAACAACTATTATTATGGGACCAAACCTGAAATCGAGAAAAAAAAATCAGCTGTTCCCTACATTTATGTTCGAGTAACTCGTCAAAATGTAGGGAGAACAGCTGATTTTATTTTCGCGATTTCAGGTTTGGTCCCATTGTAAAAGTTGTTCATAATGGTGAGTACAATGACCTCTTAAGAGGTTGTTAATGTTTTACCAATAACCCTGTATAAGCAGTGCAGGGCACTAGACTACAATTAGCTGATGATAATAATCATGAAGTAACTATAACTTTGGGGTTAGACTAGGTAACTTCATCCCTTAAAACTTGTGTCATAGTATGTCCTGTAAACTTATCTATATAAATAAAAATAATATAATAATAATCTCACAGACCGCACAATTCACTTTAATAGACCAGACATCACATTAATTAATAAAATAAATAAAACTGGTTTCCGTATTGCCGTGCCAAATACGCATAACGTACAGACTACAAATAGCCGAAAAATTATCCAAATACACCGAACTAAAAGATGAAATAACCCGACTATGGCATCTTCAAAAAGTCACAATAGTCCTTATAGTGCTATCTACAACAGGAGTAATCCCAAAACAGCTTCATCAGTCCCTTAGTTCCCTCGACCTGCCACCTAACACCTAACCTGCTACAGAAGGCAGTGATTCTTAACACATGCAGGCTAGTTAAAAAATTAATTCAGTGTGAATCGGACAATTTACACCAATACTCCCACTTAAATATTGTTTCATCTACCACACAGTCTACTTATAATATTACTCCCACATTTAACCCCACTGTTGGACACTTGGATTAGGCCCGTGCCATCAGTTCTATCCGGCTAGGCCGAGAGAAAAAAATAAACAAAATAATAATAATAATAACTGTTCGTTGGTAAGCGCGTAACATTAACAGTTTGGTGTGGAATTTGGTCAGGTCCTTACATAGTTTGGAAGCGCTAATAGATTGTCATATATGTATGAATATAATGCAGTTCCAATAATATTACATACCTACATACGTGTCGAATTGATAACCTCCTTTTTTTTGAAGTCGGTAAAAAGGAACCCTTATGGTGCGACTCAGTCTGTCTGTTCATCTGACACAGCTGGATATCTCAAAAACTACTAATGCTATCAACTTGAAATTTAGAATAGTTTTAGATGACGTTGCCCAACTATTTTGCAAATAAGAAAGAAATAAAATGTTTTTCTTTTTTTTTTGCTAAACGGTCTGAAAATTTTGAAGTGGAGGCATGTGGAGTATCATATGAAAGAGCACAGGTTTCACATTCTCAAACTTTTTATTTTTTTAGGCCCCATAGTTTTCGACTTTTGATGAAAAATGTAAAAAAAAAACCGTTCCAGCCGTTTGCATAGAGAAAAATCTGAAATTATTCTATGTGATAGATGTTCATGTAAAGATTACAGGAAAAATAAAACGATGTCTCTAAATAGCACACTTTTTCAGAAATTGACATTAGTTCCACTACCGGTCAAGAGATGGCTCTGATCTAAAACTGCAATATTATATACCACAGCGTGCAGTGTTAAAATTCTCTGAAATAAATAACGGCCTCGCCGATGAAAATTTATAAACATAAATGATGGTACGGTACGGAACCCTCGGTGCGCGAGTCAGACTCGCTTTTGCCCGGTTTTTTTCGATGGATTTTTTGTATAAACTCACCCTTTGGACAGACAGGACAACGTCTGTCGGGTCAGCTAGTTTATAATAAATTATAATGACTAAATCATTTTTTTTTTTAACAAATAAAATGGGTGAGTGCACTTTTAATAACTCAGTACACACCCCTCCTAGTTACGCGGAATTCAACGTTCACTGGCATTATGTTAATAGATAGTTAGAAGAAAATACTAATGACAGGATTCCTGACAATTGCAGATTCTTGGAATTTGAAAATATGTACCTAGATATTTTTTTTATTATTTGCAGGAATTATACCTATTATAAAGTATAACTTTCATAAGCTTATTTCATTTTAATCGACAAAATTATTATGATTATTATTATTTCATTTTTTATTTATTTTTTAGTGATTGAGGCGGAATTGGGCCGTAAGCACAGGGAGGCAACCGGTGACTCCCACTCTGGGTCGTTCTTGGTGCAAAGGTTGGCCATCGCTATTCAGCGAGGCAATGCGGTGAGTGTTATGGGCACCTTTGCGCCGGGAACGATCACGGGCGGGTTGTTTTGTGACCTTTGACTGTGTATTTATTTAATTTACACTATCGTGTTATTTTTATTAGATAGATACCTACAGATAATCCAGAACCAGAGTAACCGACATAACATGCAGAGTAGGTGGCAGTGGGCTGGTCATGTCTGTTGAAGGACCGATGGCCGTTGGAGCAGAGAGTGTGCGACGCCCCCCAGCTAAATGGACCGACGACCTGAAGAAGGTGGCTAGGATAGGATTGGATACGGAAGGCGGAAGGACAGGGCGTTGTGGCGCAGCATGGAAGAAGACTATGTTCTTATGTATCTGGACTGCGATGGGCTGAGTTGATTGAACTTTTACTATGGAACCAAAGCTGAAATTGCGACAAAAATATCAGCTGTTCCCTACATTATGACGAGTTAAACGAACATAAATGTAGGGAACAGCTGATTATTTTTTCGCGATTTCAGGTTTGGTCTCATAGTAAAAGTTGTTCATAATGATGAGTACAATGACCTCTTATGAGGTTGTTAATGTTTTACCAATAACCCTGTATTTCGGGTAGATACTATTTTTTATGCGTTTATGGGTACTTACTATTGATGGATTGTTGGTCAAATCTTTATTATGACCTTAACTAAGTCCGTGACCATGTGTCCGGTAATAATGAGCGATCGGTCAATCGCAAAACCACTTACGTAATACATCTATTTTGCTTGCCTTGTAAAGGCAAGTGTATAGAAAATTCATAATATGGGACTACGGATGATAAAAAAACACCTCAAATGAATATGAGTGTGAATGCGACCGGAGTGTATGGGGTTCTGTAGATAGAACGAAACAGTATTTGAAATACTTACACACATCAAAAGTGTCTAGGGATCAACATATATTTTTGCAATAACTTTTCTCCTGATTGATATTAATTAAAATTTTCTTTAAGGATTCATCAAATAAAGTGTTTTCGTTTGTCACAGTAACGATAAACCAAGTCACCTTTGCATTAATAAAGAAATTTGCCATTTTCCTAATAAAGGGATTTTTGACATTTGAAGTTCGAAAAAAAGACTGAAATAACAGTTTTCTTTAAAATTTTATTGGGTAACTTAAACAATTAATAATCCGTGTTTTTTTTCATCGGTTTGGCATACTCAAAATGAGTTCATCCAAATCACGCTGTGGAATGGCCGCCCATGTTCGTTGCAACAACAAAAAAAGGTCTTCTTGCGACTGGATACCCTTCATATTCGGCAGAGCTCTTCTCTGTAGCATATCCCATGCATGCTCAATCGGGTTCAAGTCTGGCGACTGAGCAGGCCAGGGCAGGACATTGATGTTAGCTGCGGCGAGAGTCTGTCTTACAACTCTTGCGGTGTGCGGTCGTGCATTATCATGCATTAACTGAAATAAGGGACCGATTTGCACTTGTAGAGAAACGATGACGTCTGATACAATCGTCTCAGCATAAATTTGAGCGTTGAGGTTGCCTCTGATCCAAATCAACTCAGTTCTTCCGCCGATCCAAATACCCGCCCATACCATGATGGTTCCACCACTATAAGGATGGACTTCCTGGCAGGATTTTAATCGCTGTTGGCGTCCAGGGGTTCTCCAGTGTCGTATACGTCTTGTATCCGGTCTCATACCAAAACGAGACTCATCAGAAAAGCACACGAAACGCCATTGTTCTTCTGCCCAATTTCTGTGTTCAAGAGCCCATTGATATCGAATCCTACGATTGTGCATTGCTATAGGTGGTACCCGTAGCGGTCTTCGGGAATGAAGGTTCACTTCATGCAAGCGGTTTCTGACTGTTTGGTCGCTAATTAAGTTCCCTGAAGAGTGATGAAGCCTCACGGCTAACATCATGGCGGTTATTGTTGGAGCTCTTCGAGTTAAGATTTGAATGTATCGGTCTTGTCTCCGTGTGGTGCAGCGATACCGTCCTCCATGGCGCTCAGCCACGGTACCAGTGCTTCGGTAACGTGTCCAAAGTCGACTGATAACACTCTGACTTGTATTCAGAGCTAAAGCCACAGTACGTTGCCGGGAATCAGCTTCTATCATTCCCACGGCTCTGAGCATTTCTTCCCTGCTTAAATGACGTCGCCGCTCCATAATAACGTTGGTTTTAATCAGTAGTAGGGAAACAGTAGCACTAATAATGTCTTCAATGCGTTGTATGTTTTTATAGGGAAAATATTGACAGCTGATTTTCATCTTTTACTCGAATTAGATTCACAGTTCCTGATTCAAATTATGAAATGCACCAAAAAGGATCCATATAAATTTATAAAATCATAAATTTATTACAAAGCCACATCTCAATCTCAAAAAATCCGCATAAAAATGCTTGATCCCTAGACACTTATGATGTGTGTATTTTCATTTCGGCGTTGGTGACCATGTCACTTGCTAAGTTCTACTTACTTTAAAAAATATCACTACCAATACCAATTTAATTTGTGAGGTAGAAATCCCACGCTCCGTGGTTTTATCCCCAAAGACCAGGCGCCTTTTGAAGGTTTCCCCCCGACGACAAAAATAAAGGTTACCCTGAGATAAATAAGTGTGACAGGCGACCACAGATATAGATATACCTATATAACGCAAGAGTAACTACTTCGCGTGCCAAAAATTGCACCAACTTATGATTACAAATCGTAAGCCGCCCCTTTCGCGCTCAGTCCTTTGTACTGCTGGCTGGGTAAGTGTTCGCGAGAGCGCGAGCTTGTGACGTCATAGTAGGTAGTCAAAAATATGGCACGTTTGGTTTTCATACAGTTCGTGATACTTGCGTTATCTAGTTATATCTATATCTGTGCAGGCGACACAGTCCTCTGACAGCAACCTAAGCAGCAACCTAATTGCAACGAGAATAAAGATCCGTGTGATTGATACAAAATTAGAGTTAAAAAGAGAGTGAGAGATACAAAATTAGAGTTAAAAAGAGAGTGAGAGATACAAAATTAGAGTTTAAAAGAGAGTGAGAGATACAAAATTAGAGTTAAAAAAAAAACTTAGAGGACTGTCATTAGATATAATAGCATACTTTTTTGGGGAAATAGCTATGAATATAATAGTAAAAGAGCTTTCATACTACAAAACCGTGCAATTCGTACCATTGCCGCATGGCGGTCCGCATCTCACAAAGGGAAAGTTGCCGAAAACATTTTATCAATTTAGGCATACCTACTTACAGTACCAAGTCTTTATGTACTGGTACTTTTAAGTAATATGGCCGAATACATACCAAGACTATGAGACAGTAGAAGAACGGCAGATAAGGGAACCGTACCGTAGGGGACCCGTAGACAGGGCTTGAAGAGTAAAAGTTTTACTAATCATAACCTAAGAATTGTTAAACATAATCCACGATACCAGTCTGTAAAATTATTCAACAAACCTTGCCTTTAGACATAAAAAGTGCTGTCTACAGTAGCACTTTCAAAAAAAAACTTAATAATTTTCTATTGAATAAGCGTCTTTATGCTGTGCAAGAACTGTATAATATTGAATTGTAATTTTATTGAGATAATCATGGGCTGTTAAATTTTATTGGATTTTAGTCATTCTAATTTATTGATTTCTATAAATTTAATATTATTATTTTTACTTAATTACCTATATCAATCATGCTAGTCTGTCTTTAATTAATTATTCTATTGTTATTATTTTAAATTTTAATTTGTAGGTCCTAATGTTTAATTTACATGTCGAAGTATGTAGGGTACCTACTATTGAAGAAATGTAAATTTATTCTTTTTAAATTGATGATGTTATTTATGAAATTGTTTATGTATACTGTAATAGTGTAATTTTGTGTGTAAATTCAGTTACAAGTTACTTGTTTATGAATAAATGACTATAAATTACTGCAACAGCAACGTCAGGAACCGGCTGAAAGAGTCAAACAAGTCTGAGAGACGGAGACGACGCTCTATAGTCACACTTGCTGCACGAAAATCGCACTTACAGCTACGACAACAAGGCACTGACAATGTCAAATTATTGCCACTAATATGCGGTTGTCTGTACTCAATGCAAGATTAATTGATTTGTCAGCCAATTTTTTCCTGCCGAAGCTATTAGCATGCTTCCACGCTATATGACGATGCGCTAAGTGCGAGTTATCCAAACCAGCTATACCTACGTTAACGGATGCCGATGTGATTTTGCAGCTCAGCGTACTTTAGTTGAGTTGAGAGCGTGCATGCATGCAGTAAACTGGACGAGGAGAGCTGCGAGCAGGTGTGCACAATCCAGTTCACAATGTAATAAATAATAATAATTATTTGTTAAGAATTAAAATTGGTAAAATAATTGGTAGTGTATGTAAGTTTATTGATAAAAATCGATTGGACGCACTAATCCTACTGAGTGAGAATGAGGCCTGCAAAGTATAACTTTGGATGTGTGTTACTCAATGATAGCATTTTAACATGTAGGTACGTATTTGGATGAAATTGGGCACACTTACCTATAGTAAGTCCTGGATTCAAATATAGTATATTTTTTATCCAAGTACCAACATGAAGACTAGTAAAGTCGCGAGCTACAGCCACAAGATAGGCACCTACTTCGTCTCAAATCAAAGAATCGAAATCACAAACTCCAGTAATTAGGTAAATCTAATCGTCATTAACCATTTCCTGCCCAATTTATCCCAATTTACTTGGGGTCGACGCAACGTGTCTTTTTCTTCGATACTTCTCTATTAGTCGTCATCTTGGTAGTCGTGCCCTTTCTAGCCAAATCTTTTATCTTTCACACAGCCCGTCCATCGTTTCTTTGGTCTTTCCCTACTCTTAGCCATCTACATTCATATTCAAAACTTTGCTTACGACATTAATTTCCTCATTGTCATTTCTCCGTCGGTAGGTATCACATGCCCATACCATGACAACCGATTTCCACACTACTTTTCGGTTACCGGTGCCACTTTCAGACTTCCTCGTAGGTACTAATTTCTTATTCTATCCATTCGTGTAACACCACACATCCTTCTAAGCATCTCAGCTGCACGCAATTGCCTTTCATTTATCCCTTTACGACATAAAGGGATAGATTTACTTAAACTTTAGGTAGATCTAATACTGTTGACAAATGAGTGAACACCAATGAGCGCACTACCATAAAATAATGTTAACTAGTACTAGATGCAGGCTAACTAAGAGAGTTTACATACATATTAATAGCATTAGAGAGGATTATTAATTAGTTCATCCCTATATTGACGTGCTTCGATGGTGTTATTAGTAATTTCAGTGTAGAATCAACTAAGCATAAGGAGCTTACTTAGCTACTCCAACTAGACTTTGTGGCTGTTATCGATCTGTTGCCTTTGAGCGTAGGGTTAATTAATACGATAACAGTTAATTCTCGATCTAGCTGAATTTAGCTAATATTGCAGTTGGTAACTTGCATGTTCATACTTCGACAATATTATAAAGACTCGTGTGGGCGTCGTCTTTTTTTTAGAATTGATCACGTTGTGTACTACCTAATAACTATATAATCAGAACTCAAATTATGACTTAAATAATATAATCTATTTTCTTCGTATTTTTTTTTTTCATTTGTTGCTAATGTTGTGGACATAGTATTGTTGTTTTTAGGGTTCCGTACCCAAGAGGTAAAAACGGGACCATTACTAAGACTCCACTAAGACACCAGGCTGTATCTCATGAACCGTGATAGCTAGTCAGTTGATCACAGATGATGTATTTCTGTTGCCGCTATAACAACAAATACTAAAAACAGAATAAAATAAATATTTAAGGGGGGGGGGGGGGAGGGCTCCCATACAACGTGTTTTTCCGGCGTTTTTTCCTTTTGGTACGGAACCCTTCGTGTGCGAGTCCGACTCGCACTTGGCCAGTTTTTTTTTTAAAGCATCATACAACGTCTGGAAACAATAGTGTTTACACCAAATGGTTCGCACCAATATTATAGAAGGCATTTCAACATCCATTGCCTCATTTTCACTTAACTGTTTACCAGATAATTTATCAAATATGTTCCTCAGAATATTCCAAATAAGGTTGTAAAGGAAATGTGATCAAAAGTCATCAAGAGTAGTAGCCCTTCAATATGGCCCACACAAATTATCGACCAACCCGAACCACATAGCACCGTGACAGTTCTCGGCTTAGGTACCTGCCAAGTTAATTGGTAATTTTACTTCGGCACCTTCAGTAAGCTTGCACTTCGCCTGGCAGTGCTGGGCGGTAATGAGGAAATGGCAGAATAGATTCAGTTATAGCCGGAGGCTGCAGCCTGAGGCACCACGCTCCATGGTTATAGCGTGCCTAATGAAATGTTGCAGTACCTGGCTGCCTTAATGTCATTATTACGGCTTTACGTATTGATTTTGTTTCTGTTTGGAGTTGCTGTTGCTTGTTTTCGAACGGATCTAAAGTTTTCAAAAGTACCGTTACAGAAAGTTTATAAAAACCTGCGATTTCTTTCGTGTGGTTTTTGGATGTTCCCATATTTACAAACTTCATCGACCCATTCCACCTCTTTACGGGATGAGTTTTTTTAAAATATTCCTGTCCTGTTTTCCTCGGTGTTCAAGCATAGGTACCAAATGCCATCTAAATCGGATCGGCGATTCCTCAAACTATAATAAATCTTGATAGAAAGTGTTGTTAAGGATATTGCAAACATAGGTTATAGGTAGGACGGTTCGGTACATACCTACGTCTCGTGCACGTGGTCGGGTCAGATGTCAGGTTGAAACGACAATACGAAATTAGAAGCCCTTCGGGGGCCCCCACTGTGTAGTAAGTCTGCACAAATACATGCATAAATACACAGCCAATCTGTTGTGTTTGGCGGCTTAGAGCGTAACGAATATTGCAACGAACGATCGTAAATCGGTCGTAACGGTCGAAAATTGAGCGCAACGAACGATCGAGTAAAACAACACTCAATAAAATCACAATTTTTGTTTTTTAAGTCGAAGTCCAAGAACCAACTCGCTCGAAGGAAGGTAGGGATATACTCGTTGACTGAGTTTGGAAGGATAAAAGAAAACAAATTGTGGAAGGCAAAATAAAAAGCACAGGAAGGTTTTTAATAAAGTGAAGGACGACGATAGAAAAGAAAGTAAAAGCAGGGAAATGAAACTCATAAAAGCTCAATATTGTACCGGATATCAGCACCGCATGGCGCATACCTATCTATTATTAGCGTCAACCATCATAAGTGGATCCCCAGACGGTATCCATGGCAATACTAATTAATGAAACACTGGCTCTAAGTTGCATCAACTTACTCAATCTGTGATATAACTTAAAACGTCGGTTTAGTATTCTAGTGTTCTTCTGTGGTAACGCCTCCCTTCTCCTACATTTCAGCCCCCTTTATTGCGATAGCGTCCTTTCTTGGAAGACGTCTTTGCGATCTAAGCCTTGTACAGGATAGCCCATGAAACGACGTCAAAATATATTTTTTTAAGCCTCTCCCCAAGTACTTCTTGACACACCCCCACATGTACATCGATTATTTATAGTTTAGGAGCTAGACGGTTTTTGATATTTTTCGGTAGTTCTCACTTGACTTCACAGTTTTTTGGTTTCTCTTTCTCGGTCGCATAAAAAAAAAGATTATAATTCCTCAAATTATGGTCGAAAAATCGAAAATGTGTCTAAACATCACCCAAAGTGACTAAAACCGAGCTGGTAGGTAAAATTTTTGCTCGACAAGATTCGTTCTAAATTTTCAGTCTTTAAAAAAAGAAAAAATAAGGGTGGCAAGAACCCCAAAGTAATTTTTAAAACTTCCACGGTCCCTCATATTTCCAATGCAATAAAAAAAAAACTCAAAACATTTTTATTGTACCTAAGTATCGTGTTTAGAAACCGATACCTACTCATCATCACCATCAGGGTCTACAGAGTTTCGCTTGCTGTTTCTTAATTTGACCCGGTATACTTTATATGCTGGAGTACTGGAGTTCTATTGAAAGTTCTGTTATAACATTTTAAACTTGTTTTTGCGGAAAAATAGTTGAAACTTCGAAAGAAGGTTCTCAGGACTCCAGCACAAAAAAAAACCGGTCAAGTGCGAGTCGGAATCGCGCCCCGAGGCAGGGGTCCGTACAAATTTGTAGGTAAGTAGGTATGTAAATAGTTTATCATAAGTTTTTTTTTTGCAATATAACTAAACATTTACGGTTTTCGGATTTATTACCGACTTCAAAAAAAAGGAGGTGATCAATTCGACACGTATGCTGTAATATTATTGGAATTGCATTATATTCACATATGACAATCTATTAGGACCTTCCAAACAAATATACAAAATTTTATAGACGTATGTATAGTTACGTACTTATACATATATGTATATTTGTCCACGCATTTCTCCGCAATTATCAATCGGATCGTGACCTTTTTTTTTATTGGCTTCAATTTACTTCAACATAGGGAACAGTGCACGTTTCATCAAAATCGATTCAGTAATTTTCAAGATATGGACTAATGCGTGTAAGTGTGACGGCGCCGGCGGCCTGGTTTATTGGATACGAGGTGTAGTGTCAAAGGGAAAACATCTCAAAACCTTGGTAAAATTCTAGTGCAATATTTACAACAAAATTATTACCTACTTATTACAAACACATATTCCAGTTTTTACTAAAAATTACGAATAAAAATAATTAAAAAAAATTAAACCGACTTCAAAAAGAAATGAACTCAAAATTATGAAATAACTTTAATTTCGGAAATCGGTGGCAAAAAACTGAAACTAAAATACAGATCCTAAGACACCGACTTCCGAAATTAAAGTTATTTCATAATTTTGAGATAATTTCTTTTTGAAGTCGGTTTAATTTTTTTAAATTCCTTTTTTCCTTTACTTGTGCTACTTATCATTGCTTCTATCAAATTTCATGATTCTAGGTCAACGAGAAGTACCCTACAGGTTTTGATTCCGGAACATAAACGCCTGTAACTTTTGATTGCGTTGACTTAGAAGTTTGATTTTTCTCACTAGTTCAAGAGATTGCAGCCCTGAATATTTTATATTAATTTCAACTTGATAACTCTACGCGTTCCGGAGAAAAAGGGTCTTGACCGATCTTTTAAGGGTTCCGTTTTTCTTTTGAGTTACGGAACCCTAAAAATGATCACAATGCGACCCTTGGCTTCGTCTTAAGCTTTTTTTTACACCCGTTACAAGAAGTATTCGTAATTATTCGGTAAGTACCTACTTGCTTTTAGGTTTTTGTAGTAAAACTAGGAACCCTTATAGTTTCGAAAAGTCCGCCTGACTGTCTTTCCGCGGCTTAACTCCGAGACCCTAAGTACTAAAAAGCTGTAATTTGGCATCATTACGTATAGGTACATATTAATTACGCCCATTAAATTATCAAATATTATAACGTCGAAAATTTCTGAAACGCGAGGATGTTTTTTTACAAATCAATTTCATTTTTGGTAAGTCGTAGGTGTTTCACAAATATTCGGAGTAAGTATCTGAAGACATTTTTTCTATTCAGGAATGCGAAATACGAATCTTTACACTGGTCACGAGTCAGGTAGTATTTCTAACTATTACATCTAAGTAGGCTCTACATTTGTAGTCTACAAGTCAATCTTATAACTTTACGCTTTTTTGGGTTCCGTTGCTAAATGGCAAAAAACGGAACACTTATAGATTCGTCATGTCTGTCTGTCTATCTGTCTGCCTGTCTGTCTGTGTGTCCGTCCGTATGTCACAGCCACTTTTTTCCGAAACTATAAGAACTAAGTATACTGTTGAAACTTGGTAAGTAGATGTATTCTGTGAACCGCATTAAGATTTTCACACAAAAATAGGAATAAAACAATAAATTTTGGGGGTCACCATACTTACAACTGAAACTCAAAATTTTTTTTTTCATCAAACCCATACGTGTGGGGTAAATGATATTAGAAACCTCAATATCATTTTCGAAGACCTATTCAAAAATGATATTGAGGTTTCTAATATCATTTTTTCTAAACTATATAATATAGTTTGTGCGAGAGACACTTCCAAAGTGGTAAAATGTGTGTGCCCCCCCCCCCCCTGTAACTTCTAAAATAAGAGAATGATAAAACTAAAAAAAATATATGATGTACAATTGTACATTAACCATGTAAACTTCCACCGAAAATTGGTTTGAACGAGATCTAGAACTTAAGTAGTTTTTTTTTTAATACGTCATAAATCGTAAACCGCAATTTACCTTTCATTCAATCAACCCAAATATGAAAATAAAAAAAAACATTGAATTTCATAAACATAAACCTTATGCATAAACCCGGATGTTACGGAACCCTCGGTGCGCGAGTCCGACTCGCTCTTGCCCGGTTTTTTTTTATTTTGATGGGAACATTTTATATTGAGGACAAAAAGGCTTGGGATTGAGCTGCTTCAAATTTCTGCTTGACATTAATGATTTTTTTTTAAACAATGACATTTGCTTACTTTGTAAAGTATTAAATTATTTTATTTATTGTGATTTGTGAATGTGAAGACGATGTGGGTCATTTTATTACTTTTATATATATTTTTTTATTATTCTCTCTGTTCTGTTAGTTTTTTTTTTCTTGGTCTGGCAGTTTGAGTAATTTATGTGGCCTACGGCCTACCCAAATGTCCTTTCTTTGGTATTGTTCGTCGAATCGTTGAGCTCCTTAAGTCTTGAGTTGAGCTGCACGATTTCTGACAAATGCGTACACTGACTGGACAGGTCCTCTCAATCTGCGTGGTTCTTTCTTCAAAAGACCGTCTCAGACATCGATCTACATGGTCTTCATATAACCTGACCAAGATTATGTCTGAACTTTAAAAGAGACTGTGATCTCTGAGTTTGTTTCGGCCTTTCTTCTCAGAGTAGTCAGATAGGAAACGCCGACCTCATCTATGTAGTTTTAAAAAACCATGATTGACGTGTAAAAGTGTTTGTACAAACCTACTTACAAAAATAAAATCATTTATCATTTATTTTTAGGGTTCCGTATCCCAAAAGGAAAAAAACCGAGCAAGAGCGAGTCGGACTCGCGCACCGAGAGTTCCGTACCATCATTTATGTATTTAAATTTTTATCGGCGAGGCCTATATTCGTTAGAGAATTTTAACACTTCGCACTGCGGTGTAGAATATGTTTTAGGTCAGCGCCATCTCTTGACCAATAGTGGAACTAGTGTAACTTTTGTTGATGATTTCTGAAAAAGTGTGCTATTTAGAGACATTGTTTTATTTTTCCTGTAATCTTTACATAAACTTCTATCACATAGAATAATTTCACATTTTTTTCTTTGCAAACTTCGGAGATAAGGGGTATTTTTTTTACATTTTTCTTCAAAAGTCGAAAACTATGGGGTTTAAAAATATGTTTTGGGTTTAAAAATGTGCAAACTGCGCTCTTTCATATGATACCCCACATGCCCTAGTAGCCCCATTACGAATTTTTCAGACCCCCTTTTAATCCCAGTCGCAAAAAAAACATTTTTTTTTTCTTATTTGCAAAATAGTTGGGCAAACGTCATCTCAAACTATTCTAAATTTCAAGTTGATAGAATTAGTAGTTCTTGAGATATCCAGCTGTGACAGACAGACAGACAGAGTCTCACTATAAGGGTTCCGTTTTACCATTTTGGTACGAAGCCTAAAAAACCGAGCGAGAGCGAGTCGGACTCGCGCACCGAAGATTCCGTACCATCACATGTTTTTAAATTTTCATTGGCGAGGCCTATATCTGTTAGAAAATTTTAAATATACGCACTGTGGTGTAGAATATTGCAGTTTTAGGTCAGCGCCATCTCTTGGCCGATAGTGGAACTAGTGTAACTTTTGTTGATGATTTCTGAAAAAGTGTGCTATTTAGAGATATCGTTTCATTTTTCCTGTAATCTTTACATAAACTTCTATCAAATATCTATAGAATAATTTCAGATTTTTCTCTTTGCAAACTTCGGAGATAAGGGGGGACCGGGGCCGGGGGTCCGGGCCATTGAGGCCCGGGCCGCGAGGAAGACAACCTCTACAAATAATTACCCCAATCCCAAGGTCTAGCGTGCCGAGGGGATGGGCTCCGGTCGTTAGCGCGAAAAGGGACCTCACCTTTAAAAAAAAGGAACATAAAAAAAATGGATAAGACAGACGGAAATAATCAAACCCAGGGCGGTACCGGCTGCTCAGCAATCGGAGAATCCGCCACTTTCCCTTCGGGAACGTCAAGCCCAGACTCGTATTCTGGGGTGGCAACGAATGTCTTCCGAGAGCCGAGGAGGCTGAAGAGGCTTGAAGAGGCTGCAAGGACATATCCGCAGCCACGGCCTCCATTATGGCGGCAGCAGAGGCCGCTTACTCCGGGCCTCCACCGGACGGCATGTCCGAGATGCGGGCGGAGGTTGCCCGCCTTCAGCCGCCATGGAGCTTCTCAGTAATGAAAATGCAGAGCTCCGAGTGGACCTGGTCAGGCTCCGAGAAGCCGGCCCCCGGGAGGTGCCGCAAGGAGGGGCGCGGCATGGGCGGGGCGGGACCGTGCCTGCAGAGGACCGAGTTCTGACTCTGGTGCGGCAGGAGATGACTGCCTTCCAGAGTCGGTTTTCCGCCATGGAGGCCATTGTACTGCGCCCCCCTCTAGCAGCGAGCGAGCCGGCCTCCGGCCAGCGGAAGAAGGCGGCTTCGTATGCCGCGGCCGCGGCTGCCACGTCCAAACCGAGTTCGTCGGGGCAGGCCAAAAGCCGTGCCGGAACCCGCGAGGGCCCCAACCCTGGCGGCGAGACCGCCGCCGCCCTCACCTCCTAAATCTCCACCGACCGACGCCGAATGGCAAGTAGTCGGGGAGAAAAGGGTCCGGGTAAGGGTCACTGCGACTGGTGCCCGGATGCTGGCGGTTTCCGGTGCGGCCAGCGGCCCGACCGCTGACGCTCTGGCCGAAAGGCTTAGGGCGTCCCTAAACGCGGACGAGGCCCGAGTGTCCAGACCCACCAAATGCGCTGACGTGCGCATCTTGGATTTGGACGACACCGCGACGGAGGAAGAGGTGGTGGCCGCCATCGTTAGGACTGGGGGGTGCTCTACCGAGCAGGTGAGGGCAGGCACCATCCGTCTTGACTACACGGGGATGCGAGCCGTTACGGTGAGCTGCCCCGTGTCGGCGGCCCGGAAGTTAGCCGAGGAGGGCCGTAAGCTCCTGGTGGGCTGGGTTACCGCGCAGGTGAAACTGCTGGAACCCAGACCTCTGAGGTGCTTCCGCTGCCATGTGGGCAACCACGTGGGAGTGAAATGCCCCTCGGAGGTGGACCGCAGCAGTCACTGCTTCCGCTGTGGTCAGTCCGGTTACAAGGCCGGCTCATGTAAGGCCACGCCGCACTGCTTCGTTTGTGCGGCAGCTAGCAAGCCGGCCGATCACCGGGTTGGGAGCAAGGCCTGCGCTCCACCCCCCAGAGCCAAAGGCAAGGGCAAGCCCTCCGCCACCACCGTCACCGCCGCCGCCGCAGCCACAACCGCCGCCGCTGCCGCCTCCACAGTCGTTACCGCTGGAACTTCCGCGGCAGGGCCCTCACAGGAAGCTAGGGCTGACATGGAGTGCCAATAACGGCCCCATTACGCTTCCTCAAGGCGAACATCAACAACTGCGCCTCTGCTCAGGATCTGTTGCTCCAGAGCATGGCGCAGTAGTCGATTAACATCGCCGTGGTTGTGGATTAACATAACTGAGCCGTACTTTGTCCCGCCCAGGGATTACTGGGTGGAGGACCTGAGCTGCTCAGTGACCCTAATTTCGTCGGCCGCCGCCGGTACACCGTCCCTCGAGGCTGTCAAGAGGGGACGGGGATGCGTGGTAGCACGGTTCGGGGAGATTGTCGTGGTAGGGGTATACTTCCACAACTCCCTTGCGGAGTTGAGAGTCGTCGTCGTCAGGTTCCGTTCCTTCCCCGTGCTCGTCCTCGGGGACTTCAATGCCAAGAATGTGGCTTGGGGTTCCCGGTATACGGACACACGGGGCTGGTTCCGGGAGGCCATGTCCGAAATATGCGACGTGGCAATGCCCCGGGTCCAGCCAGGGCGCGCCTGGCGCCAGGTGTACTGGTGGTCGCCGGAGCTGACGACCCTGCGCGAAGCGTGCGTCGCTGAGCGGCGCCGGTACGCCAGGCACCGCAGGCTCCGTATCCGCCCTCCGGATACGGAAGCCATTCAGGCGGAGCTGTACGAGGGGTACAGAGCGGCGAAAACCGCCCTCCGAGCGGAGATCCTGCGGGCCAGGGGACTGGCCCGCGAGGAGTCGATGAAGACTCTGAACAGGGACCTGTGGGGACGCCCCTACAAAATTGTGCAGGATAAACTCCGCCCATGGGCTCCCGCGCTGACGCAGAGTCTCCGGCCCCAGCTCATGGAGGACGTGGTGGGCGCTCTGTTCCCTTCGCGAGGGGAATATACACCCCCGCCCATGGCTCCGCCTCCTGCGGTGCCCGATGCGGACCACACTGCCGACGACGTTGACGACGATGCTCCGGAGGTGACCGAGGTAGAGTTGAGAGTGGCGGTACGTAGGCTGAATGCCAAAAATACCACCCCAGGACCTAACGGCTTACCAGGGAAAGCCTGGGTTCTGGCCTTGGAGGCTCTCGGGCCTCGACTAAGGGGGCTAAGCGCATGTCTGGAGAGGGGCCAGTTTCCACTACGTTGGAAGACGGTGAAGCTGGTCCTCATTAAGAAGCCGGGGCGCCCTGCGGACGGCCGGCCCATCGTGCTGCTCGACGAGGTGGGCAAGCTCCTTGAAAGAGTCATTGCAGACCGCCTCGTCGGGAAACTGATGCGGGTGGGGGGGCCCGATCTGACGGAGGGCCAGTTCGGTTTCCGCAGGGGGCGCTCTACGGTAGACACTGTCATGCGCGTAAGAGCCCTCACGACGGGGGATGCTGTTGCCCAGGGTGGGGTCGTCTTGGCGGTGTCTCTAGACATTGCCAATGCCTTCAACACCCTGCCCTGGAGTTGCATCAGGGAGGCACTCCGGTATCACCGGATGCCGACCTACCTCTGTCGCGTGGTCGAGGCCTATCTGACGGACAGGGCCGTCATCTACCCCGGTCATCAGGGAGAGTGGAACCGGCGAGAGATGTCGTGCGGTGTCCCACAGGGATCGGTCCTGGGGCCGCCTCTGTGGAACATCGGGTACGACTGGGCGCCGACATTTCTAGCGGCGTCAGCGTAGTTTGCTACGCTGACGACACGCTGGTCCTGGCGCAGGGGAGGTCGCACCAGGTGGCTGCGGAACTAGCGACACGCGGGGTTGCGACAGTCGTTGAAAGGATCCGGCAACTGGGACTCGCGGTGGCCCTGCACAAGTCCGAGGCCGAGGATCATGGCCCTCGGAACGCGCCACCGTCGGGTTCCCAAATAACGGTAGGAGGGGTTCACATCGGCGTTGAGTAGACGATGAAGTACCTGGGACTCGTCCTCGACAGCCGGTGGAATTTCGTGGAGCACTTCAGACGTTTGGCTCCCAGACTGGAGCGGGCCGGGGCTGCGTTGAAGCGGCTCCTGCCCAATCTAGGGGGTCCAAACGCCTCCTGCCGGAGGCTCTACGCGGGGGTCGTGCGGTCCATGGCCCTTTACGGGGCACCGGTGTGGGCGCGTTCGCTGAGGCGGCGACCAGACCGGTGGTCGAACGCGTCCCAGAGGCTCATACGGTCCGTGCGGCAACCCCGGACTAGTCGTACGAGTACGGCTAGTCCGGGGTTACCGCACGGTCTCCGGGGAGGCAGCGACCCTCCTTGCCGGATTGCCGCCATGGGATCTGGAGGCCAGTCCTCGCCCACATATGGGAGTGGCGAGAGGAGGTAAAACGCCGGGGCGTAACTGCCCTGCCGCGAGAAATCGCGGCGCAGCGTACAGAGCTCCGGCGGGATCTCATGGCGACATGGAGAGTGCGACTGTCGCAACCCAGTGCTGGGCACGCCACAATTGCGGCGATAAGTCCCCTCTTTGAGGACACTCCTTTCCGCTCCGCCCAGAGCGGGAGGAGTCTTATTTGATGATTTCCCACCCAAACAAACAAAAAAAATAAAAAAAAAATAAAACAAAAAAAAAAGGGGGGGAACGCTATTTTTTTACATTTTTCATCAAAAGTCGAAAACTATGCGGCCTAAAAAAAAAAAGTAAACATGTTTGAGAATGTGCAAACTGCGCTCTTTCTTACGATACCCGCCATGCCCTAGTAGCGCCACTTCGAATTTTTCAGACCCCTTTCAGTTCCTGTTGCAAAAAATATAAGTACATATATTTTTATTTCTTTCTCATTTGCAACAGAGTTGGGTTATACAAACGTCATCTAAAACTATTCCAAATTTCAAGTTGATAGCATTAGTACCCAACTAACACTGAGGCGCTAAGTCGAGTTATAGAAAATCTACTAGAGAGCTAACCAGATCCTAAAGTTATAAATAAGTGTTACGCAGTCGGAGTTACAGCGCGCTATAACTCTACAATACCCCCGAATTGGGCACACTTTTTTTTGTCACCTTAGGTTGTTTAATGGGGTTAAAGCAGAGTTACAGAATGGGTTAAGAGGTACAGTCTGTCTATAAAGTCGTGAAAAAAAATGAGGGCGCTACGGTCGTGCACGTAGCAACCCTGTATAGTGTGACTAAATTGATTTTGATACTAGCACATTATTTTGTACTAACAGCAAACCTGGTTTTAATGAAAACGAGCTTTTTTTTAAAACTGGATAGAAAAGGTAGTCGTAAAATCCGTAATCTTATTAAAAAAATCTACAGAAACTATAGACAAAGATGCTACCTTCATAATAAATAATAATACCAGCCTATTACTGTCCCACTGCTGGGCACTTCTAAACAGAGAAGGCACGAGCATTGATCACAACGCTTGCTCAAGACGGGTTGGCAATTTCAGACTTATATTAATTATAAGTCCAGGTTTCCTCACGATGTTTTCCTTCCGACCTTCATTAGTTTTCATAAACGATCAGATAGCACAAATCTATGGTCTCTTTCGTTCAAATAAAATGAGTAAATAAAAGAAAAATGTGCATACATATTTTTATTAAAAAATGTGCATAACTTTTTTTATTCATGAAAAATATCCCTTAGCATAATAACGAACTACCATCATCATCTGACTCCAAATATTCTACTTAAAAAAGTATTTTCATTGTCAGCTGCGTCACTAACAACGTCTTCGCTACTGCTGTCATTGCTGCTGCTATCTTCGCTTAGGCGAATGACTAACTCATCTATATCTTGATATAGGGTTCTTCCTCGTTCATAATATGCTTTTTCAATTATTGCAATATGACGGCAACAGTTTTTACATTTTTCAGGCGTAATGCTGTTAAAGGCCAGCAACAATAATAATTTCACCTACAATACGCCTCACTATACTCTCAGATTTTCCTGAAGGAAAGATTAAAAAAAAATATATGACGTAATATCTAACAGAAAATAGATAGCACTATTTATAATATCAAACCTGATATAACTTGTTCATATGTATGTCGGAAATATGTTATCTGTTTGACTGTTCGGAACGTCAGCGCCATCTGGTGGCCTTGGACAGAGTCTAGCCAAAGTTCGTGAGGGGGTCGAGAGCGAGCTTCGAGGTGAAGCGGCGGACTTAACCATTGGACATCAGACGGACAACATGTGCTCAGAAACTGTCGCGCGTTCCGTATAGTTGAGTGTGTACTTACCTACAGTGTGTGATTCGCTAGTGTAATTAAACTGTTCGTGAAATTATAATCTGATTTGAACTGCAAACCGTTTTTCTGTTGCGCAATAACCATCACATACCCACTGTAGCCCACATTTATTAAAATACTAGCTGCTGCCCGCGACGTCGTCTGCGTGAAAGCTCTACAGCACCAAAAATACCTAAGATGCCAGTGTCGCTATAGCATTATAAGTTAACAACTTTTAAAATAGCATTATAATATAATTTTTTTTGCAAGCGAAGCAAGTGAAGAGAGTTATATGGGAATCCTGCTGAGTTCAGTCATAAGATGTGACTGAAGGAAATAGAGAAACTAATGCAGGAATACATTCCAGGACACAAAAGAGTATCATACCTTACAACACTTCCCTATAAACTACGTTGGTAGTTATGCTGCCAGGAGCCAAAATGTAAAGAGAGTCAGGACTGGTGACGCGGGAGCAAGCGACGTACCTACAGTTGCCCGTGTGAGAAGCAACTCGTCCTGAGGTCGACACCCGCTGCCCTCAGTGTCTGCCCCTGCGACTTATTGATGGTCATCGCGAAGCAAACACTCACGAGGAACTGTACGCGCTTGAACTGGAACGGGAAGTTATGAGATATTAGGGGAATACTGCCTCGCCGACGCCACAACCCGTAAGAATTTCCGCCTCAATGGTGTGTCTGTAGAGCGAGATGACTTTAAGGCGGGTCCCGTTACACAACTTCGGAGAAGATAGGTTCCGAAGAAGCATAATCGGGACACCGACTTCTGCTTGGTGATATGCGCTGGAAGTCCACTTGCTGACAGGGAGTTCAGAAATTCCACAGGATAATGTGTGGCGTCATCTTGCTCGACAACAGTGTTTATCGAGGTGTAGACCACTTCATTCCCCTCAATTTCCGAGAGAATGCATTCGTTTATGAGACAGGTGTTCATCACGCGTTCATCAGTTACTTCGACTTCGTCTTCAGTAGCACGCCTCAAAGCTCGTAGAAAATCTTTAGACAGATGATGGCGATACTTCTCCCACAAAGCTACCGGGTTCGCGACTCCACAATACACCAAGATGACGGCAAACAGATGACGCATGTGGCTGGGACTGTCACTGACGCTCGCCTTCGCGAGGGTTTCATCCCAATTTTGGTCACCGTTGAGAAGGTGACGTGCTATAATGCTATTTTAAAAGTTGTTTACTTATAATGCTGTAGCGACACTGGCATCTTAGGTATTTTTGGTGCTGTAGAGCCTTCGCGCAGACAACGTCGCGGGCAGTAGCTAGTTAGGTATACGACATGAGAGTATATTAATTACCAAGCAATAATCACACAGATAAATACCGAACAAAGGTATTAACAGTCAATGTTTATTTTGTACTAACAACATGAAATTGATGAAGAAGTGATCATCATCAATGAACATAACTTTTTATAATACTTAACACCGCATTTTTCTTAAATTGTCTTCCTCAACTCTGCTCAAGATTTTGAGGGTTTTGTTGTAACTTGAATTTGTCAAAACGAACTATACGATACAACTTTTATGAAGAAAATGCACATTACCATCTATGAATTTTAAGAATAACTAACTACTAACCTCGCCAACATGATCAAATTTAAATTATTAATTTCCAAAAAGTGTTAACATGTAACTTGATTTGATTTTTATGAAATCTCATAGATGGCGCTGCTTCAAAATTGTCTTTATACTACTAACATTCATTAAACTATGTTTCTCTGTCCAAGTTACTTAAATGGCGTAGTTTTTATAGTGTAAAGCTAGATAATAGCATGGCTTACTCAAAAACAACATTTAAATATGCGTCGTTAGATTACACGCTGTCACAGAATGCGTAAGAAAAATAAAGATTCACAGCTCCTCCCCCGTAGGTGACTGAAAAATAAGATTTTTTTTCTACGTATTTTTCCAGGATAAAAAGTATCCCATTTTATGCCCAGGATAATAAGGTATAATTATACCAAGTTTCATCGAAATCGAACCGTTAGTTTTCACGTGATGCCTGCATATACAGACAGACAGACAGACAGACAGACAAAAATTTTTTTAATCACATATTTGGGTTTGGTATCGATCCAGCAACACCCCCCGCTATTATTACTATATACTATTATCGATTAAGCAAAAATATCATTGCGTTGCCTTTAGCTTATATAATTAATCTATCATTTGAAACGGGAATATTCCCAACTAGATTAAAGCAATCAATAGTTAAACCGGTATTCAAAAAAGGTAATACCACGGATGTGGGCAATTATAGGCCCATTACATTGATACCTATCATATCAAAGATTTTTGAAAAAGCAATGTATGAAAAATTAATCATTTTCTTAAAAATTAATCATTTTCTTAAATAAAAACAATATACTTACAGATAATCAGTTCGGTTTTAGGAAAAATAGTTCAACCTCACTTGCTTGCTTTTCCCTAGTTAAACTTATAACCGAAGCTCTAAATAACAGAATGTCTGTACAATCAATATTTTTAGATATGAGCAAGGCATTTGACTTTGTCCCACACAATCGCTTACTTTACAAAATGGAGAAGTACGGCATAAGAGGCAATGCACATAACTGGTTTAAAAGTTATTTGTCATGTAGACAGCAAAAGACAGTAATCTCAAAAATTGACAACAATGTGAAAAGAGAATATTGTTCAGAAGTTAAAATTAATAGTTGCGGTGTTCCACAGGGGAGCGTATTAGGGCCTCCATTATTTATTATATATATTAATGATCTTTGCATGTACCTAAAACAAGATTGTACACTATTTGCGGATGACACTACTCTGACCATAAAATCTTTGAATAGAAATGACTTAGAAATTGACACAAACAACGAACTATTTTGCGCTATAAAATGGCTGGAATGTAATAATTTACAGGTTAACATTGAAAAAACAAAGTTAGTACAGTTTCAAACCAATAATTCCTCGATAAAACCTGCCAACATACAATACTCTAATACAATATTAGAACCAGTACCATCAACTTTATTCTTAGGAATCGTTATCGATGAAAAATTGAATTGGAAAGAGCACGTGAAGAGAGTCTGTACAAGATTGGACAAATTTGTGTTTGCTCTTCGAAAACTCAGACGCATAGCTAATACAGAAACAGCTCTTAACGCATATCACGGATATGTCTCATCAGTGCTTCGTTATGGACTAGTGATATGGGGTAACTCAGTAGACGTAAACAGAGCCTTCCTTGCACAAAAAAAATGTGTAAGAGCGGTTTATGGAGCGGGATATTTGGAACATTGCCAACCCTTATTTAAATCGCTAAAAATTCTTCCACTTCCTTGTTTATACATTTTTGAAGTCTGTTTGTTTGTAAAGAAATATTCTCACTTGTTCCCATTACATGAGCACGTTTCCAAAAGAGTACAGAACAGAAATCCAAACGAATTACTGGTACCTAGACAGAGACTACATTTATACAGTAGGAATTCCTATTGCATGGCAACCAAAATTTTTAATAAACTACCTGCACGCATTAGAGTGTTGCCTACTAATAAATTTAAGAAATTAATTTTCGTTTGGCTTTTGGATAACTGTTTCTATTCAGTTAATGAATTTTTAAATCAAAAATATTGACTTTGTATAATTAGTAGATCCTTGTATTGACATTGTATTAGTAATAAATATTGACATTGTAATAGTAACAAATATTGACATTGTATTAGTAATAAATATTGACATTATATTAGTAATAAACATTGACATTGTATTAATAATAAATATGGATTGACATTTTCAGAATATTTTTTGACATTATCATAATACTGTTCGATGACTTTTTATTGCATATTGACATTATATAAAATAGTTAACTTTGAATAACATTTAATTTTAATTATGTATGCATATAAATAATGTGCTCCATAAAGTACACATATTATTATTACTACTATTATTTATTTTTTTGTTTGTTTGTTGATTTTCAAATTTTATTTAATGTAGCATGATTTATAACTTTGTAAATTAGATACTCATTTAATATTTCTACACCAGCAATGGTAGTATATGTGATTCCGTCTAATATTAAGATCTTTATGTACCATGTACTCAGAAATAAACGATTCTATTCTATTCTATTCTATTTATTTTTTCAATATTTTCAATGTACAGAATTGACCCTTCTACAGATTTATTATATGTATAGATGCCTAATGATAACGGGACACAATATACCTTCCCCGTCATGTATTTAAAATCAGCGGTAAATTTGATCATCCAAAAGTATCAAAAGTTCTGGTCGCACTACAATATGACCTACTTATATGCGCAATGTAAACAATCCTTATTTTAGTCTTAAAATCGTATATTTAGTAAATTTGTAACTTCTGGTAGATAGAAAACAAACAGTAACACGATTACATACCTGTCATAACTGCTGTTCGAGCATAAATATCATCCAAATTTAATCAAATTTGTCCAGCTTGGTGTTCTAACAAACATCACTGATACACTTTAAAAATAATTTCCCGAGCTCCACTCCTATTTGTTTTCCTCATATTTAACAAGTTTCTTCGAAGTTATATCCACGTAGATTTGAAAAGCAATAAAAAATGCACTAAATAACGAGTTACAAAACAAGTCGTTGACAGCTGATGACATTGGATGTACTATGATTTAGTGTTGCCCTACTTTTGAATAATGTTAGTTCCTTGAGGTGCTATGCAACCTCATTGAATGTAGTATTTATGATAACAGTGACGACTCTGGTCATACGGTTGTCATAGCGCTACCTATCAATATCCTTGTCATTAATATTCTATTTAGGGCTGATTTTTCAATCGTCTGATAACTTGATTCGAGGAATAATTTTGAAATTTTGACAGTTTTCATACAAAAACTGTCAAACGTCAAATTTATTCCTCGAATAAAAGTTACCTGGCGATGGAAAATCAGCCCTTAATGTAATTCTTTTTGTTAAATAAAGCCACATTTCTTGATTGGTTTTACGTCTATTATGTTACAATTTATTTAACTAAAAAAATGTCTGATGAAAAGATATATAAATCATCATTGTCAAGGTATCTCCGACCCGACAAGTTTGACGCCGAACCTGATGTCGCGGATGCCGATGCAAAATGGCTGCATTGGAAAGCGACCTTCGAAAGCTTTCTCTCTGAAGAGATTACTGAAGACATATCGGATTCTCTCAAGTGTAAGCTGTTAGTTAACCATTTATCCGCTTCTATCTACAAACATATCAAGTCTTGCACGACTTATAAAGCATCTATGAAAGTTCTAGAAGACATCTATGTCAAACCAAAAAACACGGTGCTAGCTCGACATGTCCTATTCAGTCTAAAACAAAGAGCGGACGAGACTATCTCCGAATATGTTAGAGCTCTTCGACTGACTGCTAAAGATTGCAAATTTGAAGCTGTCACCGAGACGGAACATGAAGAACAAGCAATTCGTAGTGCTCTTATCTCCGGTGTACTCTCACAAAAAATCCGAGAGCGACTTCTTGAGAATCCTACGCTCACTCTTACCGATGCTCTTAATCAAGCCATTACAAGCAAACGCCTCTTTTAGTCGTTGACAACCTCTGTGCAGACATTATCGTGGGTCATGACTTACTCAAGCGACATTCAAGCATCCACTTCAATCTGGGAGGTCCCGGCGAGCCCTTAGAAATCTGCAATGTTCTGCAAGCCTCAGTTCCGCCTGCCTCCATATTCACCAATCTGTCGCCAAACATCCAACCGATTGCTGTCAAAAGTAGGCGCTACACTAAAGAAGACGTTGACTTCATACAAGAAGAAGTATCCAAGTTGCTCGAAGATGGGGTAATTGAAAAAAGCATTTCCCCTTGGAGGGCTCAAGTCCTCGTAGCGGGAGGAGGAACCCATCGTCGACAATAAATAAATTTACTAATCTAGATGCCTTCCCCTTGGCAAATATCGAACATGTTGTGAACAACGTAGAAAAATTTAAAGTCTTTAGTCAGATAGACTTGAAATCTGCATATCATCAAGTCCCAACCCTGGAAAATGAGAAGAAATACACGGCGTTTTAAGCGAACGGCAAACTTTATCAATTCACACGCATCCCGTTCGGAGTGACTAATGGCGTAGCTGCCTTCCAGTGGACTCTAGACTTTATAATATCAGAAGAAAAATTAGACGGGACGTACGCATACTTAGATGACATAACTATTTGCGGCAAGGATGATAAGGATCACGAGCGCAATCTAAAACGATTTATGGACGCCGCTAAGAAGTTTAATTTAACTCTCAATGAACAAAAAAGCATTTTCAATCAAACTAAAATCAATGTGGAAAATCATACTGTGAAAATCATACTATCCGACCTGATTCCGAAAGGCTAAAGCCTCTGCTAGACCTCCCCGCACCAACTAAAGCAAGTGAACTGAAACGAGTGCTAGGAATGTTCGCGCACTACGCAAAATGGATTGGGCGTTTTTCAGAAAAGATAAAACCCCTCACCTGCGTCAGTTATCGCACGATGCTCTCAAATGTTTTGAAGAACTCAAGCAGGATATCAAGGCGGCGGCTCTAGTAGACATTAATGACGACGATATTTTCACAGTTGAGACTGACGCTTCAGAATTCGCTCTAGCGGCTACACTTACTCAACGAGGACGTCCAGTAGCATTTTTTTCACGAACTTTGTCAAACTCTGAATGCAAGCAATCCTCAATCGAAAAAGAAGCTTGCGCTATAGTGGAAAGTTTAAAGAAATGGAGACACTACTTCATTGGTAAACATTTTCTTTTAATTACGGATCAACAATCGGTAGCCTCCATGTTTAATCAGAATCATAACAGTAAAATCAAGAATGAGAAAATCTTACGTTGGCGATTAGAGTTGTCTTGTTTCAAATATGATATTGTTTATAAACCAGGCTCCGAAAATGCAGCTGCGGACGCTCTATCCCGCGTATGTGCCTATATGAATATCAGTAAGCTAAAAGAACTCCATAACGCACCCTGTCACCCGGGCGTGACTAGAATGTATCACTGGGTGAGGTCCAAAAACTTGCCCTATTCAGCAAACGACGTTAAGGAAATGACTGCCTCGTGCCCGACCTGCGCTGAGATAAAACCAAGGTTCCTCAAAGTCAAAGGTCACTTGATCAAAGCTTCGGCCCCTCTCGATCGTATAGACTTCAAGGGGCCACTGCCATCTAACACCTCTAACAAATACATATTAACGATAATTGACGAGTCCAGCAGATTTCCATTTGCATATCCGTGTAAAGATATGACATCTACCACTATCATCCACTGCTTGAAAGATCTCTTCCTTACTTTTGGTCAGCCTCTCTATGTTCATAGTGATAGAGGCTCATCGTTTATGTCCGAAGAATTCAAGTCATTCCTAAGAAAATCAAACATAGCCTCATCTAGGACGACACCTTATAACCCTCAGGGTAATGGACAAGTGGAACGTCTAAACGGGACTCTCTGGCGAACTATCCAACTCAGCCTCCGGTCAAAGGGACTGTCAGTGGAAAACTGGGAAGTGGTACTGAAAGATGCATTGCATTGTGTACGTTCTCTTTTATGTACAGCTACTAACGCCACCCCACATGAAAAACTTTTCACATACCCTAGAAGATCCACGAATGGAGACTCACTGCCGTCCTGGCTGTCACCAGGCCCGATATTGATTAAGAAGAATGTCCGACAATCTAAAACAGACCCTCTAGTCGAAGAAGTCAATTGGCACCGTTCCCAAATACCGTTGACTACAGTGAAGATGATAGCTTTGAAACAGCTTCTGCAGAGATGGAAGACAGCGCTACAGCTCCACCCGAAACCGTCACTCCATCGCTATCATCGCCGCAATGTTCACAGGATCTACGTAGCTCGTCGCCTTCTCCGATACGCCAGACCGAAGATCTCCCGCGGAGATCAAACAGGACCAGAAAGCCGCCCTCCTACTTGAGCGACTTTGTGGTAGATCGAGAAGGGAGTGAAAACTCAACCGAGGAAGAATGAGGTGATATGCAACCTCATTGAATGTAGTATTTATGATAACAGTGACGACTCTGGTCATACGGTTGTCATAGCGCTACTATCCTTGTCATTAATATTCTATTTAATGTAATTATTTTAGTTAAATAAAGCCACATTTCTTGATTGGTTTTACGTCTATTATGTTACATTCCTCAAACATTAATTTCATGACTTTATAGACAAACTGTATAATAAAGCAATAAGAGAGCTTTATTAGCGATAACTGAAACTACAAGGGATAAAAAGGTGGTAAAAAGGCGAAAATTAACTCCTTTAGTGGAACAATAGAGTAAAATATCGTTTATAAACTCTGGGTGCTAAGAGGGCTGCAAATAGGTGAATACTAACTCCTTTAGCGGTACGGTAGGACTACAATGTCGCTCACTATATTTTTAAGTGATAAGAGGGTGGCGAAAATTACCGCTTTGAGCTCTAATATAGATCCACAAAGGCTATAAAAACGGACCCAGGTGCTAACATTTTTAACATCTAAGGATATTTCTTTACTTCATCAACAAAATTTAACCTCTCGTTTTTATTTGCGAACATTACTTAGATATGCCATTATTTGTCAGATTCAAAACACCGCCATTCGTTTCTGAAAAAAATAATCTTTTCGTTTCAACTTAGTGGGCACAGAAGTTAACTTGTTACTGCGAAATTAAATACACTGAATAAGTTGTATTATTAACAAATTATTCAAGCGCCCGATGTCTGTTGTCTATTTACTGAAAAGAAATATTTTATTATATATGGAGTAACATAAAACTTTTGTAATTATCTAATAAAACGTTGCCTATTCTAATTTAAGGTCTCGTGCTAGTAGTATTAGAACACAATGAAGTCCTACTTTGACGTTTCCAAGCATTTTTGGCTGCTTTGGATTTTTGTTAGTTGCGTCGCCATTGCTATCAACAACAAGTGAACGAATAAGGGGTACAGAAATGGTATTATTAAGCTCTATTACTCGACCTGAACTTATACAGAAGTCACATTAAGCCCTAGAAGTTCTATGATAGCAAAAAATGTTTCTACTGTTCGACTTTATGTAACATAAGAGAGTTTTGTACCTCTCTGCATATGGTGGTACAAAAGAGCTTATGAGCACCATTGTAGAACTGGTAGCGGTAATTATTGCTTTTGTACAACTTTTGGATCTTGGCGAGAGTTTATTATCGCTTGCATAGTACTTTGGGGGGTTGTAGTTAATGCTTAGGTACTTCTTATTTAGATCTTATAGTTGTAAGATTTACTTGAAGCTATAACACAAGATGCTTAGCCCGTATTATAGTGTTAAAAAATGCTGCTGTATGTCTTTAACCACTAAACTCACACTGTTATCGCTGGTAAGGGGTGTTATCGAATTAGAAAGTACTATTGGCATAGAGAAATATACATTAGTTCATTCAGAATCCGCAATAATAGAACTTCAGTCAGGGTCTTTGCCGTTTGGTATCGGAAGGGACCACGGACAATTTAGGGTGAGTGCGCAGTGGTAGACCGCGAAATTAAAATTTTCTTACATTTTTTGTAAGTTTTGCAGATCAGTATCAGGTTGTAACTTGATCAAAATATGATTCGCGATTATATGAATTATAGTAATTAGAATATAATCGTTAACTTAGATTTGTTCCCTAAGAACTTTTTCTAACTTAGAAAGATGTATTAATGATTATAATTCTGTAAAGACGTACCTGTTTTAGTCGCAAATCATATTTTGATCAAGATACAACCTGACACTGACCTGAAAATTGCAAAAAACCTAAGAAAATTTGAATTTCGCGGTCTTCACTGCGCATTCACCTTAAATTGTCCGTGGTCCCTGCGCATTCTCCTTAAGGTAAATAAATATTACGATAGTTCATTTTGGGGCCAAGGGCAATACAGACTATTTAAAAAAAAAAAGTGAAATATGGCCCGCGGATTTCTTCTGGCATGAAGTCTCTTTGATGTGATTGAAAAAGCGCGAATCTCCGACTAGTAAATAGTTATCTGTGGCGTTAATGCACTAGTGGAATAACATAAACAAAAAGCACGCGTTTTTAAAAGCGGTTCCGCGGGCCTAAAAGCGGTTCAATAAGAGCCACTTTACGAGCAAGTGTGTTGAAAATAATATGGCAGTTGAGCCTCTAAGGGGCCGTCTCCACGAGCGAGAGAATCGCAGCGATATTATCGTCGCGCCACGTATCTATACACTCTCATAAAACGTGTCTCCATCTCCACACGGCGATATCATCGCGGTGAGATGGCACGGCGAGAGTATCGCCGCGATTCTCTCGCTCGTGAAGACGGCCCCTAATTCTGAGATATATTTGAAGACTTAAGTCTATTCTCTCATTTTAAGTGTTTTGTTGTTTTTTATTTTTCAAAATGGCTGTGCTATGGGTGTTCAAAGCAAAATTGTTTCAACCGTGCCCAATCTACCCTATTATAGGAACAATGTTATATAAGGGCGTGGACACATGTATATGGTACGGCACCGGCCACCGTGTAACGGCACGACGCCGCTACCGGAAGACGGCACGGCGTCGTGCCGCGGCACGGTGCCGTGTCCGGTGCACCGCGGGCACAAGGCAGGTATTTTCAAAACTTGATATGGACATTCTAAAATATTCGTAAAATTTTTCATCATCACATATTTTCAGCGCTTCATATTTCCTCTCAAAGTGACTTCCATCATAGTTCATGATAGAAAGATACCTATTCACCCAATATTTTCTTTGATTCCGTTTTTTCTTCATACGTCGCCTTAGTAACAGAAGCAGAATAATACGTCTTTCGCTGTCCATTATAAGACAAAAACTGAACGATGGTTGGGTGCACACCGTACACGGCACCGTGCCGAGGCACGACGCGGCGCCGCCGCCGTCTCCCGGTAGCGACGTCGTGCCGTTACACGGTGGCCGGTGCCGTACCGTAGACATGTGTCCACGCCCTTATTCTGCAGTAGGTAGATGCACAGCACAGCATATCGAAATCTATCTATCCTAAAATACATTGATGAACAAGTTTTAACGAAAGAGAGTAACAGATATACAGTTTTTTTTTTATATATTTTTTATTGCTGAATCGACTTGCTCTTGACCCCGATTACGCCTGATGGAAAGCGACGGATGAGGTCTATGATGGTACGAGCATGCCCAGAAGATGCCTGTTCACGCTTGCTTTGAAGTCAGACGGGTAAAATGTGGAACACAGACACGGCAGACGACAACGTCCGTTCACAGGTAGGTTTTTACCTCTGACAGAAGCAACCTAACAGTAACCTAATTGTAACGAGAATAAACGGCTTAGTGATTTTGATAGACTTGTCAGGGCAGCCACCCGGCAGCAACCTTATTAGAATCAGAATAAAGATCAAGTCTTGGCTTTATTTATTTTGAGAATATTAGAATATTTAGCGAGTTTAATATTTTGAGAATCTGATAAAATAAGTATACGAATAAAGGCACTGTGATTTGGACAGTGACGCAAAATCAGAGGCAAAATAACTATGAACGGACTGTAGTGTAGGTACATATTTACCTAATGCTGGAACGCTTTAGATGAAACTTAAAAAGTCCATGTTGATTGTGTTGATTTCTGTGTCTAATTTAAATCGTTACCTATTCAATAATAGTCACCAACATCATACAAAAGCGTACTTATTTAAATAAAACTATTGTAGCGAAACCATGCATAATTTACATTTTATTGTAGGCATACGCCAAGGTAGCGCATTTGGGCCAGACTGACTGGTCCGACGGCAGGTAACCTCAATGGCGTCGTAACAAATGGCCTAACACCCGAATTCTCAAACGATAAGTACTACCTAAAAATCTTTCTGTGACTACAATAACTCTACTGACGGATTTGATAACAACGTTAAGGTTCCATTGCCGTAGTTGAAACGAACGGAATATTTTCCTAATTGCTACCTATTAAAGCACACCGTGAGTTCAATTTCGCCTATTCCCTGTATGACCTTAATCATAGTGAATTTTGTTTAAATAATAACTCATCACATAGTCGTTAATCGTCGAACTTATGAATTATTTTCTTAAATGCCAGTCAAAGCTCATGCTGCGGAACCCAGTCCGTAGAAACTCCTACTTGACCAGTTCTCGTTGACGTGACAAGTGGCGTCTCACGTCTTCACAGGCAGGCATGCACTGAAAGCTGCCATTACGATGATTAACTTGTTTATCCTGGCCTGTTTCTGGTAAACTCTGTGTGAAATCTTGTTACGTTCCGTACAGTGCTCAATATTTTAATCAAAGTGATACTTTATCGAATGTCAATCATGAGATGTGGCTAAAAGTTGTAGTTATTTTTTCCTATGTTTATGAAATACTAGCTGACCCGGCAAACGTTGTTTTGCCATATAAATGATTTCTAGCTGCCCGGCGCTACTTGGTTCGCGTGGTGTAATACCCCTTACCCTACCCTATTCCTACCCTACTCCTAACCTACTCCTACACTACTCCTACCCCAATCCTAAAAGTAAATAAAAGTAGAAAAAAAATTATAAAAGTATCCTATGTCGGTCTCCTGGTTCTAAGCTACCTCTCCACCAATTTTCAGCCAAATCGGTTCAGCCATTCTTGAGTTATAAATAGTGTAACTAACACACGACTTTTATTTATATAGATTTATCAAAATAATTGATGTTATTGGTATAGTTCCGTATCTGGGGGCACGGGAGTGCCCCCGCCAAGACCAGCCAAGCGAAGCGCAAGGGCACTACCTACCTTTTCTCGAAGCACTTCGTCGTATTTTTGAACCCTCTTAACTTGGGTTTGGATTATACCAGATAAACAAAATTTTCGGGATATGATGCCAGTGGTTGACTTATTAAACCTATAAAGTTTCAATTGCATAGCTCTTATAGTTTAGATTTTATTGATATCTAAAATTTCGTCACTGACTCACTGACTGATGATCATCAAAATTCTTAAGGTACTTCCTGAAGTCCTAGAAAGCTGAGATTTGGTATGTAAGCTAGTAATAGTCCACAAACAACAAAAAAATATTAAAACTTGAAACTTTTACCCCCCCAACCCCTTAAACTACGGGGTGAAAGTTTGTATGAGACTTCCGTAAAATTTGATGCTAGAGGTCTGAAAATTTATATAGGGGGTCCTTGTTATAAATAAACCCCAACACAACTGGCCAAGTGCGAGTCGGACTCGCACACGAAGGGTTCCGTACCACAAGGCAAAATCGCCGAAAAAAACATGTTTGTTGTATGGGAGCCCCCATAAATTATATATTTTATTTTAATGTTATTATTTATTATTAAAGTTAAAATACAACTGAGTATTTCGTGAATATTTCAAGTGCCTACCTGTTTCCATTTTTGATATCGAGCAAAAAAAGGCAAAAACATCGCGTTTGTTGTATGGGAGCCCCCCTTAAATATGTATTTTATTTTGTTTTAGTATTTGTTGTTATAGCGGCAACAGACATACATAATTTGTGAAAATTTTAACAGTGTAGCTATCGCGGTTCTTGAGATACAGCCTGGTGACAGACAGACGGACAGACGGACAGACAGCGAAGTCTTAGTAATAGGGTTCCGTTTTTACGCTTTGGGTACGGAACCCTAAAAAGAAAGAAAAAATGAACAACAGCAAAAATACTCGTATAAATATCATAAGCAACTTACAAAAAGAAATGAAATCCCACAAAAACATTTCATGTTAAATGTTGCCAAGACGAGACCATGTAGCTCGCACTGTCAAAAAGTAATCAGATCTCATGTAGAGCCAAGCTTCTAACTCTACACGCCCTAACTCTACAAGGCCTGACTTCGCAAACTCTACACCTTAGTCAAAATATTATATGGCTTGGCCATTTCGCTACATTCACATGAGCGTAAGGTGAAAAACTCTCATACTGTTAATGGTTCTTGTAGTAACGAAACGGCCAAGCCATAATTATATTTTGACTAAGGAGTAGAGTTTGCGAAGTTAGGCCTTGTAGAGTTAGGGCGTGTAGAGTTAGAAGCTTGGCTCTACATGAGATCTGATTTACCTTTTGACAGTGCGAGCTACATGGTCTCGTCTTGGCAACATTTAACATGAAATGTTTTTGTGGGATAATTCATTCTCTTTGTGTTTGGCTGCCCGAATTACAAAAAGAAAAAACATGCCACTAGAGGGCGCAGCTAAACCGTTTGAATAATCGTAAAACAACTTTAGCTATTTTGCATCCTATGTTAGGACATAGCTGTAGGTACCTAACCTAGGTACATGACTGATTGAGGATATCAGTCTAATTTTGATATTTAAGATATATAAAAGAGATGTGTGTAGGTCATCCTGCCTCCCAACATGGAGACATTTGCTTAATCGTTAACAAAATTTACCGACGGCACATGTAGGTTGATGAATCGTCTAACCTAATCTTTTTTTTTCGCGGTGGAAAATCCTCATGGATGTCCGCTGCCAGGGCAGCTGTCTGACAGACCCCGCCGCCCTCGCCCTCTTACTGACTAAAAACCACCCCGGCGGCGGCGGTGTTCCGTCTCACACCTACGCCGCCGCCGGGCCCAACCCGTTTGAAAAATCGTAAAACAACTTTAGTTATGTTACAGCTTAAGTTACAATATAGATAGGTAGGTACACTGTTTGATACTCAAAGTCAGTCAGTCTTTGTTGTAAGAGATATAGGTAGATGGTAGGTACGCCTGCCTCCCAACATTGAGACCTTTTTCTAAATCGTTTCTAAAAATATCGACGGCACAAAACGTTTGATCAATCGTCACAAAAAAAAATCCGATTTTAAAGGTTTAATCCTGTCAAATTAATCAGAGCCTGACACTAATCCATAAAAGTTTAGACGTGATTTAAAAAATTGCCGATTAAAATTACTTACGTAAATTTACGTCAGGCGCATTACCAATCTACCGTGTGAAATTAAAGTTCGCGCACTCCTGCTGCGTCCTGATCGATCGCCTTGCGATGCAACTACTGCCACTAACACATGTCCAAGCAGTAGGTAATAAGTTTTAATATCTTAGTGCACTGTGCAAGAAGTTGAGTATTCTTAGGTATGACTTTTCATATAATGCTCTTTAGTGAGTGAGTGTGTAAATATTTGGCCTGAAAAGGGTTTGTTTAAGCTGTTGGGTTTGTTTATGTTTAACATAGATAATGTTGTAACTTAAGCTGTAACATAGCTAAAGTTGTTACACTGACTGAGTACCTATATCAGTCTAAGTTGTGAGAGATATAGGTAGGTAGGCCTGCCCACAAAATTGTTCAAAAGGGTTGGGCCTGGCGGTGTAGGTGTGAAACGGAACACCGCCGCCGCTGGGTGGTTTTTAGTCATTAAGAGTCTGACAGACCCCACTGCCCTCCCCCAGGACAGCGGACATCCATGAGGATTTTCCACCTCGGAAAAAAGAAAAAAAGATTAGGTTAGACGATTCATCAATCTACACGTCGGCAAATTTTGTTAACGATTAAGCAAATGTCTCCATGTTGGGAGGCAGGATGACCTACACACATCTCTTTTATATATCTTAAATATCAAAATTAGACTGATATCCTCAATCAGTCATGTACCTAGGCTAGGTACCTACAGCTATATCCTAACAGAGGATGCAAAATAGCTAAAGTTGTTTTACGATTATTCAAACGGTTTAGCTGCACCCTCTAGTGGCATGTTTTTTCTTTTTGTAATTCGGGCAGCCAAACTCAAAGAGAATGAATTATACGGAACTATACCAATAACATCAATTATTTAGATAAATATTTAATATACATGCCTACCACTTTTAGCCACGTCTCATAATTGTCATTCGTTAAAGAATCACTTTGATTAAAATATTGAGCACTGTACGGAACGTAACAAGATTTCACACAAAGTTTACCAGAAACAGGCCAGGATAAACAAGTTAATCATCGTAATGGCAGCTTTCAGTGCATGCCAGCCTGCGAAGTAAGACGCCACTTGTCACGTCAAAGACAACCGGCATAGTGGGAGTTTCTGCGGACTGGGTTCCGCAGCATGAGCTTTGACTGGCATGTAAGAGAATAATTCATAGGTTCGACGATTAACGACTAAGTGATGAGTATTATTTAATTCACTATGATTAAGGTCATACAGGGAATAGGCGAAATCGAACTCACGGTGTGCTGTAATAGACCTAGTAATTAGGAAAATATTCCGTTCGTTTGAATTACGGCAATGGAACCTTATAATATCGTCGTTATCAAATCCATCAGTAGAGTTATTGTAGCCACAGAAAGATTTTTAGGTAGCACTTATCGTTTGAGAATTCGGGTGTTAGGCAATTTGTTACGACACCATTGAGGTTACCTGCCGTCGGACCAGTCAGTCTGGCCCAAATGCGCTACCTTGACGTGTGCCTACAATAAAACGTAAATTATGCATGGTCTCGTTACAATAGTTTTATTTAAATAAGTACGCTTTTGTATGATGTTGGTGACTATTATTGAATAGGTAACAAACTAAACTAGACACAGAAATCAACACAATCAACTAGTCGAATTCATAAAAGGCTATTGCTAATGCCATCCTGCGATGCCGCCGAACTGTCATGCATAAGATAGATAATAGATAGATTGTATCAGACTGTGGATTACAGGACTGGATTTTAGATAAAATAAAACCAAATACTTACCTACGAACAAAAGCCGGATGAACGATCAATTAGCTATCGACAACTGTTCAGAACTTCAGGCTAATTGGACACATTAGAGCAGCCACGTTTATTTCAAAACAGAGATCAATTTCTCTAAAGTATTAAATACAATCTACACATTAGGAAATAATGTTTGTAAAATGTAAAATATTAGTAGTTACTGTCAATAGTGAATCACGACATTGATTGATGAAGACTTTTTGTCCGTCGTGACGTGAGTTGACATTATAAGTACCTATGAGAATTAAAATTTTGATTTCGTACAAGATATTTTTGCTAGTGGAAAAAAGGGCAACTATACAATTTGAAACAAAAACCCATAACCTGTGTTGACACAAATAATGGGGAGCCGGAAACTATTTATAATCATAATCAAAGAGAAACAACAATGGCTACCTACGTGTTTGTGTTTGTGATATTCCAATACAAGTTTGTTTACAGATTGTAGTAACAATGGATATATAGTTACGTAACAATATGAGCGTACAGTACAAGCAGACGTTGAAGTGTCGTTGCTCCACGGATATTGACGGAAACCCGACCGTGTTCTGTCCCGCTCTTGTAACTAGACTCCTATTGCTCCTGCACCGCGTCTCAACTTCTAACGTCTACACTATATAAATACAATGCCGGTTTAATTGAACTTCCAACTTGTAAGATTCCTATCCGACCAGCAATGGATTTAGAGTGGTCAGCTGTGAATTGAAAAAATGAATGGAATCGTGGTACGTAGAACGAAATTCCGTTCCGCTGGATAGCGTCCCCTAAAGTAATTCCCCAACCTATAATTTTAGATGGTTTTTGGGTTCCGTACCAAAATGGTAAAACGGAACCCTTATGGTGAGACTCAGTCTGTCTGTCTGTCACAGATGGATATCTCAAAAACTATTAATGCTATCAACTTGAAATTTGGATAGTTTTAGATGACGTTTGCCCAACTATTTGCAAATAAGAAAGAAATAAAAATATATGCTTAAGTATATTTTTTGCAACAGGGACTGAAAGGGGGTCTGAAAAATTCGAAATGGGGCTACTAGGGCATGTGGGGTATCATATGAAAGAGCGCAGTTTGCATATTCACAAAAAAAAAAATTTTTAGGCCGCAGAGTTTTCGACTTTTGATGAAAAATGTAATTGCAAAGAGAAAAATCTGAAATTATTCTATGTGATAGAAGTTTATGTAAAGAATACAGAAAAAATAAAACGAAGTCTCTTAATAGATAATACTTTTTCAGAAATTATCAACAAAAGTTACATTAGTTCCACAATCGGTCAAGAGATGGCGCTGACATAAAACTGCAATATTCTACACCGCAGTGCACAGTTTTAAAATCCTCTGACGAATATAGGCCTCACCGATGAAAAATTAAAAACATGATGGTACGGAACTCTCGGTGCGCGAGTCCAACTCCCTCTTAACCGATTTTTAAATCTCGTACTGGAGTAGGGTTTAGTTGAGGATCATTCTAAGACAGAATATTCTATTCAAGAGCGTGAAACTATTTAGTATAGTGTTCCCACCACCAGTGAAAACCACTGCAGTTTCAATGACCTATTAACTGACACGGTAATGTTATAAGATAATTAAGGAAAGATGCAATTAAGGTTCGGCGAGACAAGATCTGTAGACCCCCTTTTTGTTGGTATTTTTTTATTTGTCTAAAAGGGCCTGATTGACTAACCTCGATTACCTAAGTTCCCGTTAAATTACTTGGCAGAATTTCATACAAATTGTGTTCTATTTTTTTAACAGTGCCCTTTCGATTGTTCTTTAGATTTGTAGTTGGCAGGTAGTCGCTATTCGGACATTATGAAACAGCACCTTAATGTGTAACACATTTTCAATCGTAATCTAAATCATTTTGAGGAATATTGCTAATCCATTGCTTCATATGTTCGAAAAATTTGTCTGCTCAGCGACGTAAATAACGCAATGAATGTTTTTGAACTGTCAAAATGAAAGACACTGCTATACTGATAGATGTGTTAGGCAGTAATCCCGCAGGTCCTTATTTTTTCAGTGTGAACTATGCGTTTTTATTTCTTACTTTTCAAGGTTCGAGTTTCTATTTCAGATTAAGGTTTTATTTGCTCATTTTTTTCTGATAGAGATGGAAATCCATGAGTTTGTCGAGACGGTTTAGTAGTCGATTGTGGGTAGGTATATATAAGTATCTTCTAGTGTGTCAATTTCATTCTTCTAAAAAGGTATTCTAATAGGTAGGTAATTCTAACACAAATGATTTGTCTTATTATTTTGAATAAATCAGTTAGGTCAATAGTTAGGTTAATAGGTCATTTTAGGTAGGTAGGTATAGGTTTGCCTCGAATTTACAATTGAATTCTATTGTTTATTCAGGAATATTTTTGTTGGTAACATTGCTCACCGTCCTCCCCTTAGAGTAAGCCTCCCCTTCCTTCAACGACGTACCTACCTAATGTCATAATAGAAAATCCAAATCAAACACAGTACGTCTTCCCACACATTTGACAAACTAACCCACACATAATAGCAGGTCGAATTCACGCACTAGCGGAGTAATGAGACACTTTTTGTAAGAAAACTAATAAACAAGAGTGCACGCATTCTGATAAAGGTTGACACACACGATCACAATAACCTAGTTCAACGACACGGTCGTTCAACGCGACACCTAACGCCATCTTTTGTCACAAAGTATAAACAAAAAAAATGTGATTAAATACTCACATGAACAAACAATCTAGAGTTATCGTGACACGTCTGCGACATCCGCGAAAATAGTATAAGCAATGGAAAATCACATTTGTTGACAAACAACCTGCGGCACATGCAAATCGCGCCAACAACACGATCCTTCGCAAGGGCCCGGGACGGACTGTCCGGGCGTCAATGCGGTCCCTTTCGTGCCTAGGGCAGACGGGCTTCAGCTGCGCACATTGGTTGCGCCGCCGACCAATCACGTCCCACGCCGCGCTCCTTTGCCACTGGCTGACATCGTCATAGCGGAAAAAGCGGTGGGGAAAACAACTGATGAATTCGTCTGCACTGACTAACTCTTCTCCCGCCATTCGTTTTCACACAAATTGGTGTGCGAGGCCACACCGCTCTAAGCTGAGACACCAATCGGCTGTGGCCGATTTCCAGCCGATGAGATCTCACACACAATCAATTGAATGTCACCAACCATTAAGCAGCATGTCGCCATCATCGCCAAGATAAACTCTGCAAATTATTTTAAGCCATGCGTAAAAATGCTTGATTACTTAATCTAGGCACAGAGTATGTAACCTTTTAATCTAGGTTTATTTCTGGCATTTAATATCATCGATACGTATGAGTAACGTGCTGATTATTACCGCAGCCATTCACTCAAGGAACCTAATATAACAATGACTCGAATAACCTAGTCGTGTCGAAATCGTTTTGTTCTTAGTTCCACACCGAACGCTTCAAGTGTCTCAATCATCAGGCCCTTTGAAAGCGTGGTTTGAGTGAATTTGGACACCACTTTGCGTTTTCTTTTGGTCCTATTAAGATGGAATTTCACAAGCTTAGCAGGTAGGTGTCGATTTTAGCGGACTTGAGGATGAGGATAGTGAAAAAATTAGCTTGGTCCCTTGGACGAACTTGGTGTGGAGATTCTAAGTATTGAATGAACCGCGTAGACGGTGACACTGGGTGCCAAAAATCAAACTAAAGCGAAGCTTCATTATCGTCCCAATGATGCATCGACGGCAATAGAGTCGATAAAAGTCAAATGGGAAGCCAGGTAGTGTATTATGCCTTAGAAAAAAATCCTTAAAATGGGAGTACCGCAGTAATACGGAAAATGGGGCCCAAAATGAGCGAAAACCTGTCCCGCGGTAGTTTTCTCCATTGCTAGGTACTGATAGTGTGTTATGCAACTACACCGCTGGACGTGTCCGGGGAATATAGGTAAGTACGCCGAATTAACTTTGCATTAATTTAAAACAGCGATTCAAGCATTTAACGTGTGGGGTATGGACATGCAATGATGCAAGGGACTGGATACTTATGATGTTAAAATGTATAGGTAATATTTATCTACATCGTCGTTTCAGCCGATAGACGTCCACTGCTGGACATAGGCCTCCCCCAATTTTGGGAGGGTTTGCCATAATCGCCACGCTTGGCAGGCGGGTTGGCGATCGCAGTATGGTATGATGGTGGAATACATAAAGAACGCTGCTGCCCATTCTCCGGTACGATCCTTAGTCGCCTTTTACGACACCCACGGGAAGTAAGGGGTGGTGGTATTCTTTAAGTCCGGCACCACACAGACCTCCGGCACCACACAGACCATCTACATCATTTATCTACATCGTTAAGTTAATATTAGAAATGGGAGTTCTTAATTGCAGACTATCTGTAGATAATTGAGCCTTAAATTTTGATGTCGCAACAGTTCCTGGCAAATGCATTTCTAGTTAACCTACGAAAATTTGAATCAGTAAGTACCTAGCAGAAATTTGTGGTCATTCGCTATCTCAAGACGAAAACAGCACAATATCCTCATGTTTTGGCAAGGACACTACCAGCCGCACTACCAGAAAGCAGGTAAGTACCTACCAACGGCCGAACTCATATCACCAGTTTTGGCATACTAGAAAAACCTATCTATCTCTGGTTTTGACGTCGTCCCAATAATCAGTATCAGTAGCGATCTGTATGATGAGGTATTACTGGCACTTATAATTTGTACTGGCTACCCTCAGTGCCTATCTGTCAATAGGTTAAAAGGTTCGGCCGTAAGTGTACTACCTAGATATTTTAACATGCTTTTGTTTTACAATAGCATATTGTCATCTGATTTGCGAATTTCATCGTATTTTCTAGTAGCTACTTACCTAAATTATTATTACCTATAATTTATAAGATTATTGAAGAGGAATTCCACTCAGAGCACTGATTTCAACCTCACTTGGACGAACCGCACCAGCTGTTCCACTAACCGCACTGAAACTAAATTTTGTAACGTGCGGTTCGGTGGAACAGCTAGTTTATCAATCTTATTTTCCGTCTCAGAACGGCACCTACGTAAAACGTTTTTTTAGTGATGGGATGTATTTTTCTGTTCAAGGCATCATCATCATCATCTGCCTAGCCTTTTCCCAACTTTGTTTGGGTCGGCTAATCGGCTTCCCCTTCCAGTCTAACCGGATGCAGCTGAATACCAGTATTTTACATGGAGCGACTGCCTATCTGAACTCTACAACCCAGTAACTGGATAATAAGATAGGTAGGTACCCTTTAGTAAGACTGGTTGTCAGATTTTCGGGCTGTCGTATGTCGCACCGAGGCAAGCCTAGCAATTAATTACACATAATTACGTGTTATCATGTAGGTAGGATATGCAATTCTTAATATTAATTATTATTGATATTTTCCGACATTTTGAACTAGTTAGTAACCTAAACGATTGCTTTCAAAATTGATTTAATTCAGATTTTTTTAGGTATGCGTCAGAGGGGGGCTTGTGGCTAAGCAATAACAGCCGCACGGGTCGATCGATCAGGTTAAGCTACGCTTGCCGCGGGTGGTCCGTGGATGGGTGAACATCTTTACATACCAAGATCACTCCGTGCCTCGGAAAGCACGTTAAGCCGTTGGTTCCGGCTGTCATTCGTGGTTCTTTGACAGTCGTTACGGGTAGTCAGAAGCCCGAAAATCTGACAACCAGTCTTACCAAAGGGTATCGTATTACCCAGTTACTGGGTTGTGAAGGTGAGATAGGCAGTCGCTCCATGTAAAATACCTACTGGTATTCAGCTGCATCCGAATAGACTGGAGGCCGACCCCAACGTAGTTGGGAAAAGGCTAGGCAGATGATGATCCTGCAGACAACTCTTACTTATTTGACACTTCAGTTACCAAACAATAGTCACCAAAACCACTACATAGGTAGGTACTTATTAGACGTCCGTCCCAAAGAGATAAAAGCAGATTATGTTAGAAGACATTTATTATTGTTTAAGAAATCACTCATCAAGACATCATCCATGAAAGTTACAATGTTGTTCACTTATTGTATCAATCAATAGTTGGCGACATACTCGTAGCGATACAAAAACGTATAACTATAACATTAAAAAGGACAGTGAATAAAATTTCAAATTCGTTAGTTTCCACGTTTACATGCATCATCTAATCTGCATAATAACCTTTAAATCTAAAGTAACGCTTTGGCATAAAATGGTAGAAGTCAAAATAATCGGAGAATGGACTCTGTCGGAATCTTAGTCTAGGATTTGGAAAATCAGAACTCCACAGCAATTGAGACTGGGGAAAACCATGGTAACGAAGAACACTAACCAGAACGGAAAAGAGATATCATTGCAGAAGTCACGGACAACAAGAATAGGATTTCAATTCAAAGAAACTACGCTATCAGCACTTTAGACTTCTTTTTTTTTTCATTTAATTAGGACGAATAACTAGAAGTAAACTAAAAAGCACCATGCTTACAAAAACATTAACCTACCTATAGGCAAAGAGCCTCAGGTTTAGCGACGGAAGTAATTGCCTACTTAAACGGCTTCTCACCGCTTTCAGTGAACGAAGTAGCCTCATTATCGGCGCACACACACTTAATCTGCCTTCGTTCAGCCCGGGTGACCGCTTTACCGATTGCGTTGTTGATGTCCCACCATATCGAGCCACCGAGAACATTGCGGAAGTATGGAGGGACGCTGCCCTCGCGCAGAAGATACCTGAACAGACAAAATACCATTAATGTCCACTCTTGGTACAGAGTGACGTCAGCATAACAGTAAACCAGCCCTAAACTTTTTCCTTTGAGCAGCGATCTCCTGATTTTATGTCATCAGAAAATCAGTGTCAAAAAGTTATGAGCGCAAACGAGCATGCTCGTAAACGCTCGAGGAGCTGTCTGATGGCTGCGTCGACGTTTATAGAATTTTGGACTTTAAGACCTGGTAGTAATATGTATTATTAGTTAACAGTCATTCAATCATAAAATCAACTCTGCGTTACTTCTGTCGGTGGCCATGGCAGCATCATATCAAGTTGTAACCTATTTTCAAAAAAAATCTTATATCGTAACCCAACGAACCCTGTAGGAAGTGAGGGACTTACTTATAGAACTGCTCCTCTTTATACTCCTCGGCCCGGCGGCGCCAGTATCGCTGCAGCGTCGGGCTCATTACTTCGGCAGCGTCCGTCTCCTTTAGTAGACTTTCTCGCTCTTCCTCTAAGATTTTTGCTTCATCCGTTTCCTCTGAGCAGATTTATATTTAGGTTTCACCCGTATAAGTCTCGATCCCGTGGGAATATCGGCATAAAGAGTAGCCTATATGTTAATCCAAATTTTATCAAAATTGGTTCAGCCGTTTGAGCGTGAAGAAGTAACAAACATATAAACACACTCTCACACACACACACAAACTTTCGCCTTTATAATATTAGTGTGATTACATTCACTGCCTTGTTGATCACTAAGTAGATCACGATCACTGGTGCTGGGTCAGGTCATGCGCTAATGCTGAGGTCCTGGGTTTCATTACCAGGACGGGCGTGTTATTGGGTTTTTCCATCACGAATTTCTCAGTGGCAGCCCGGAATCTGGATTTGTGACTGGTTTATAGCAATAGGGTCACACTCTTCTACATGGGACTAGAAATAACTGGCGGAGTGTTGGTATACTACAGATAGATAGATGTGGGTAGTCTGCTTAACCCTACAGGGAATTCAGAGGCGAGAAGTTATGTTAATTCTTTTAGATGATGTACACTATGGCACGGTTTGTCACTAGCCGTAGAATCAATAGTCAGCAATGGGCTGACCAGCTGGCTATGAGTGGCGACCGTAAATACATGATGATGAAAATGTGTGATGATATTAAGTAGGTAGGTACTAGCTTCTACCCACGACTTTCTCCGCGTGAAATTTCATCACATCCGTATAGCCCATAGCCCGCGCTATACTTAACTTCGTTTTCGATTAGCGTTCTTTCTGACTTTTTTTCTTATTCTTCGGTTCCTAAAGGTCCTGTGCGTGATATTAATATATTCTAAAGCCTTTCTCAAGAATTGGGCTATCATTAATTTGGGCTATTTTAAAAATCTAACCGGACAGTTCCAGAGATTAGAGCGTTCAACAAACAAACAAACTCTTCAGCTTTATTAGTAGTATAGATAATTTTACCTTCATCAAATTCTCCCTCGAGAGACATAGCTTCCTTTGATTCCATTGCCGGCTTGGTTGTGATGGTAAGCTTCGCACGCGACTGGATATCGTCAGATATGCGAATTTTCAAGTCTTCGTATATTCTGTTAATAATAAAGATACTGTCGTTGTACCTACTTGTTAGTAAAGTGCTGGAGTATGAATCCTTTAACAGTCGACATCGACACCCCTCTGAATAGACTCGAGGATAATTTATTGGTGTTCTTTATTAACATTATTTTTACACGCATTACTAAAACGTGAATAGGTAAAGGAAGGCAGGATAGATTTTTCAGACTTGTCGTTGGCCTAGTGGTCGCAAGCGCAAAATTTACTGCAGAGCATGGATTTAATTCCTAGGTGAGGCAAAGTGTTCGGTTTATAGTGAAATTTTCTGTTGCTGCTCTTTTTGGTTGATGGCAATCGACCCTCTCCTACAAGGGACTAACGTTAGGGAAATTTGGGTAAGACACCTAGTCTACAATACAGTCGATCGATTCCTTAAAAATCTCACTGTGTAAATGTTGTTGAATAATGTCAATCCCTTGCATTAAGTGGAAGGACAGCTCACTTCACATGAGTTCTGAACTTCTCACGGTAAATTGTACATAATAGACAGGCACACACGTAGGCCTGAGTTTATGTGAGTGAAAAGGTAAAATACTTATGCGCCAGAGCTTGTATGACGTCATCGATGCGTCGCTCGTCTTCAGTCCTGAGGTCAACAATGGGGATGTTCAGGATAGTCTCGCAGTCCGCTTCCATGATGCACCGGTAACGTAGCACGGCTGTGAGGAGCTCCCTTGCGCCCTTTAGCTGTTTCCTTTTCTCGTCATCCCATTCTCGTTCTAAAGTCCTGTTGTGATGTTGTTTAGCTATAGTACAGTTTTAGTGTAATACCAGATGAATTTTAAACTAAAATTATCTAAAGAATATTCCTATAAACAGGTTTCGCTGGAGCGAATGGACCAGAGGAAAACGTGCAAGAGGACACCCTACTGTGAATATTTGAAAAATATTTCAGATTCTATTCAGTTACTATAATTAGTTTTATTTTGAACGGCTATTTGCTGCAGCTAAGCACTCGCACAAGAATCAAAATAGTTATAGGCCAGGCCACCTTGTCACAATACAGGTATTGTGTGGCCATAACTCCTTTGAGTGTATACCTGAAGTGGGCTCCTCTAGGGAGAATTGACGAAATTGTCTTAAGCACTAAACTACCTAGGTATATGCATCAATCATTAGTAAGTAATACCTAGTAGTTAGTAAGTAATACTCAGGTAGTTTTGTACTCGGTAAGGTCTCGAAAAGTCTGTTAAACAATTGAAGATATAGTGAACCTAAGAATGTAAGCTCTAGGCAGTCTCTCTGGCAGGACATTATCCGGCTTTAGAGGCTGAGGCACAAATCTCTCATAAGGTCTCATCCAATGGTAGAAGCCTTTGCCTGGATCCTTTTTTAAGTCTTTATACGTCATAAACTTGGGTTTGCTGGCCTGTTTCGAATCCATCAGCCATTTCTGAAATAACAGGTAGGTTTTGGTAAGCATAGTCGAAGACGTACCTAATTGTTTTACCGACCTAAGACCTAAGTTACAAAAGGCCATGATCTATTTTTGTAACACCAATTGTGACAGAAAGGCCGGCCATACACGGACAGCTTGAAGCAGCCAGTATCGACTACTTCATCTTCTCCTCTACGTACACACATACTCGCCGAACCGCTCGAGCAGTCGCGACTGCTTCGGGCAGTTGACTGCTCTCGCTCGCGCAGTTACCTCCGCTCGCGCTCTTCATTCCATGACGCGTGTTAAGGCCGGCAATAAAAACCGCAGAGCAATTGATACCGACGACTGCTGCAGCAGCAAGCAGGCAGGTATCAATGGCAGCATCAAGGGGTTGAATTTGGCTTCACGAGCAGTCCTTGTATGTAGATTACTGGCTTACTGCCGCAGGAGCAGTCCGTATATGGCCAGCCTAAGATAGTTTCAACCGCGGTGAAGTTTCAATTTATTTGGAGTTTTGTTTTTTGTCAAAAGTGTTAAAGGAGTTACGTGGTTGACTGTACCCAGTTACTAATTCAACGATACCAACCATCATCTTCCCATACTCCGGTCAATTTAGGTTAGCAGTTTTATTCAGCTTCAAAAAAAGGAGTTCGAGAGGAACATTCTCAATTATAAAAATTGAAATGAGAAACTCTACTCCTTAGTCAAAATATATGGCTTGGCAGTTTCGTTACTACAAGAACCATTAACAGTATGAGAGTTTTTCACCTTACGCTCATGTGAATGTAGCGAAATGGCCAAGCCATATATTATTTTGACTAAGGTGTAGAGTTTGCGAAGTCAGGCCTTGTAGAGTTAGGGCGTGTAGAGTTAGAAGCTTGGCTCTACATGAGATCTGATTACTTTTTGACAGTGCGAGCTACATGGTCTCGTCTTGGCAACATTTAACATGAAATGTTTTTGTAGGATTTCATTTCTTTTTGTAAGTTGCTTATGATATTTATACGAGTATTTTTGCTGTTGTTCATTTTTTAGGGTTCCGTACCCAAAGGGTAAAAACGGGACCCTATTACTAAGACTTCGCTGTCTGTCCGTCTGTCCGTCTGTCTGTCTGTCTGTCACCAGGCTGTATCTAAAGATCCGCGATAGCTAGACAGTTGAAATTTTCACACATGATGTATTTCTGTTGCCGCTATAACAACAAATACTAAAAACAAAATAAAATAAATATTTAAGGGGGGCTCCCATACAACAAACGCGATTTTTTTGCCCTTTTTTGCTCGATATCAAAAATGGCAACAGGTAGGCACTTGAAATATTCACAAAATACTCAGTTGTATTTTAACTTTAATAATAAATAATAAAATTAAAATAATATAAATATTTAAGGGGGGCTCCCATACAACAAACATGTTTTTTTTTTTTTTTGCGCGTTTTTGCCTTGTGGTACGGAACCCTTCGTGTGCGAGTCCGACTCGCACTTGGCCAGTTTTTTTTAATGTTTTTCCAATTTCGCCGTATTGTACATCAAGATAACAATTAATTAACTGCGCCTGCAATTGATGTAAGCGTTGCTTATCGCATGGCCAAACAAAAAAAAACTAAGGTACTATTTTGCCATTGACACGCTAGGAAGAAGATTATTTCGGTATATCTTTTAACTAACTGCCCGCGACTTCGTCTGATACTAAATTAAATGCCTAACTACTATACAAATAAATACAAAAATAAAGGACACTTAGGCGTCGAAGTACTCATCCTCATCGCTCTCATCCGGAAAAATAATACTAAAGATAATTCATTTTCTCATCCATTCGTTTATATTGATCTGAGGAGGTAGGTACAAAGTTCGTCAGGTCAGCTAGTTTGAAATAAATGCTTTGAGTTTGAAACATTTTGTAGATAAAAAAAAATCAAGTTGTCGGCATTAATTCCAATTTTCGCCACGTGCCCCTGCCTGAATGATCCTTGTCCAACTATATGCGCTTGTAGCACTGACCTACTACAAGTACGCTGGACAAACGATACTCTACGAAGACAGTTGTTTTTGTGCCGATTCAAACTCGTAGCCCCTAGGAACTAAAATTGACACGTTCGCGTTCTTTCAAATCAGCATTAGGTATATTGTAGTCTTTGTATTGTAGTCTTTGTTTCAAATGGACCACCGCATTATATTGTAGTCTTTGAAATGGACGTTGAGTTGTTTACTTCGTGTCTGATGATTTAGGTCTAAATCGTGAAAAACTACCTTATTTTGTGTTTACTTCGTGATATTTGGAACATTTTTATTATGAAAGCATGCGCATTTTGTAAAACTCGCTGTTAAAAAGGGCAGCGGATTAACCTTTCACAAGTAAGTGAATTTCATGACTATAAATGTTTCGATTGCTTGTGTGAGCATTTTTTATTACTATCTTATATTTAGAATAAATGTTTTCATTAATATCCCATGATATTTAATTTTAATTATGGCCCAGTTTTCACATATATTTTCACATGTATTTTAACTTTAATAATAAATAATAAAATTAAAATAATATAAATATTTAAGGGGGGCTCCCATACAACAAACATGTTTTTTTTTTTTTTTTTGCGCGTTTTTGCCTTGTGGTACGGAACCCTTCGTGTGCGAGTCCGACTCGCACTTGGCCAGTTTTTCTTTCTTTTTAGGGTTCCGTACCCAAAGGGTAAAAACGGAACCCTATTACTAAGACTTCGCTGTCTGTCCGTCTGTCTGTCACCAGGCTGTATCTCAAGAACCGCGATAGCTACACTGTTAAAATTTTCACAAATTATGTATTTCTGTTGCCGCTATAACAAAAAATACTAAAAACAAAATAAAATACATATTTAAGGGGGGCTCCCATACAACAAACGCGATTTTTTTGCCTTTTTTTGCTCGATATCAAAAATGGAAACAGGTAGGCACTTGAAATATTCACGAAATACTCAGTTGTATTTTAACTTTAATAATAAATAATAACATTAAAATAAAATATATAATTTATGGGGGCTCCCATACAACAAACATGTTTTTTTCGGCGATTTTGCCTTGTGGTACGGAACCCTTCGTGTGCGAGTCCAACTCGCACTTGGCCAGTTTTGTTGGGGTATTATAACAAGGACCCCCTATATAAATTTTCAGACCTCTAGCATCAAAATTTACGGAAGTCTCATACAAACTTTCACCCCGTAGTTTAAGGGGTTGGGGGGGTAAAAGTTTCAAGTTTTAATATTTTTTTGTTGTTTGTGTACTATTACTAGCTTACATACCAAATCTCAGCTTTCTAGGACTTCAGGAAGTACCTTAAGAATTTTGATGATCATCAGTCAGTGAGTCAGTGACGAAATCGGGGTATTTTAGATATCAATAAAATCTAAAGTATAAGAGCTATGCAATTGAAACTTTATAAGTTTAATAAGTCAACCACTGGCATCATATCCCGAAAATTTTGTTTATCTGGTATAATCCAAACCCAAGTTAAGAGGGTTCAAAAATACGACGAATTGCTTCGAGAAAAGGTAGGTAGTGCCCTTGCGCTTCGCTTGGCTGGTCTTGGCGGGGGCACTCCCGTGCCCCCAGATCCCACAAAAACATTTCATGTTAAATGTTGCCAAGACGAGACCATGTAGCTCGCACTATCAAAAAGTAATCAGATCTCATGTAGAGCCAAGCTTCTAACTCTACACGCCCTAACCCTACAAGGCCTAACTTCGCAAACTCTACACCTTAGTCAAAATATATGGCTGGCCGTTTCGTTACTACAAGAACAATTAACAGTATGAGAGTTTTTCACCTTACGCTCATGTGAATGTAGCGAAATGGCCAAGCCATATATTTTGACTAAGGTGTAGAGTTTACGAAGTTAGGTCTTGTAGAGTTAGGTTAGGTTAGGTTAGGATTTCATTTCTTTTTGTAAGTTGCCTATGATATTTATACGAGTATTTTTTCTGTTGTTCATTTTTTCTTTCTTTTTTTGGGGTTTATTTATAACAAGGACTCCCTATATAAATTTTCAGACCTCTAGCATCAAAATTTACGGAAGTCTCATACAAACTTTCACCCCCTAGTTTCAGGGGTTGGGGGGGTAAAAGTTTCAAGTTTTATGATTTTTTTGTTGTTTGTGTACTATTACTAGCTTGCATACCAAATTTCAGCTTTCTAGGACTTCAAGAAGAACCATAAGAATATTGATGATCATCAGTCAGTGAGTCAGTGACGAAATCGGGGTAATTTAGATATCAATAAAATCTAAAGTATAAGAGCTATGCAATTGAAACTTTATAGGTTTAATAAGTCAACCACTGACATCATATCCCGAAAATTTTGTTTATCTGGTATAATCCAAACCGAAGTTAAGAAGGTTCAAAAATACGACGAAGTGCTTCGAGAAAAGGTAGGTAGTGCCCTTGCGCTTCGCTTGGCTCGTCTTGGCGGGGGCACTCCCGTGCCCCCAGATATTAATGCAAATGCCAAACCTCAGGTTCCGTGAGATGAACTGGAGTGAGAATAGAAACGAGACTTCGATGATCTCCAAAGGTATCGTATTGGTTGATAGAACACCACGGTAGCCAACGACAAGTATGCTTGTATTCCTCCACTAACGCCCGGTGAAGGAGCTCTGCACAGTTCAAGTCGCTAAACCCATGAAATAAAACAAAATATGTAAATAAATGCGACGCTAGTTTAGTTTTTTGTTTTTACTGAATTGGCCAAATCAAAACGGTCTTGACTGTTTATTTTTACGTTCTCTAGTCGTCGCGACTGACTGACCAGAATAAGCGAGACGTAAACGCTGCGATAACAATGTCCAATATGTATAACTAAAACTGACGAATAGCAGCAAGTGATCTAGTAAATAGTGACTGACTATTCAAGAAAACTATAATCCACCAAAAACTTTTTCATATAAAATGTAACCAAGACGTGACCATATAGATGGCTCGCACTGTCAAAAAGTTTATGTAGAGCCAAGCTTCTAACTCTATAAGCCCTAACTTCACAAACTCTACACCTTAGTCAAAATAAGAGGCTATTGTATATCAGAAAAGTAATGAACAGTGAATAAATTCACCTTACGTTACGCCCAAGTGACGGTAGAGAAATGGCCAAGCCACATACTCTGACTAAGGTATAGAGTTTCTGTAGTTAGAGCTTGTAGAGTTAGGGCGTGTAGAGTTAGACTTAGAAGCTTGGCTCTACATGAGATCAGAAGGCCAATTCTCGTAATTTAAAATATTCAAAATCTAATCGCAGTCTCATCTCGGCGACAAACAAATGTCAAAAACTAACATCTCGGCGACAAACAAATGTCAAAACTTGTCAAAATGTAGGGAAATAGACTTATTTTTGACAGATTGAGAGTGAGATCTGAGGGGCAATTCTCGTAATTATAAGAACGTTCACAATCTGATCTCAGTGTCAATCTGTCAAAAACACCTCCAATTTCCCTACATTTTGACAAGTTTTTGACACTTGTTTGTCGCTGAGATGAGACTGCGACTCGATTTTGAACGTTTTAAATTACGAGAATTGGCCTTCAGGCTGGGAACGATCTTAACATTAGGAGAATTACCCCTCTGATAACTCTTTGACAGTGCGAGCCATATGGTCCCGTCTTGGCAACATTTTACATAAAAGGGTGAATCTTGAGAGGCTCAATTTATGATGTCCGGAGGTATAAAGTACCCGCAATATTGAAATAAAGACCCTAAGTATTTTTTTTACGTCTTATCACTATGGTATCTAATTGATGCACAATAGTTACTGTTTTCAATTTGGGTGTAATTATCGAAAAAAAAAAAAAACGTCACAAATATTGATAACCCTGGCGCGTCCTTTACACATTTTTTAATGAAAACTACCCGAAGTCGCCAATTTATAAATGTAAAATGATCAATTTATGTAGTTTTTCAACAACTAGATTAGTATGTGTTGAAAATAAAAATATACAGTTTTTATTTTATCCCATAGTTTTACATAGAAATAGTTTTAAAGTTTTGTCCAGAGCTAAACAGTGATTCCTGTGGCGCGCTACATAACTAGACATAAGTCGCTAGTGGAGCGGTCGCGAAGTGCAGTTATTTGTTCTCGTGCGAGCTCTAGGCGCGCTTAAAACGCCGTGGTGGAAGGTCGCGTCTCACTTTGCCCGGGGACGAAATTACGAAGGTAAACATTTGATTCCCCTGGTTTTGTTTCACTAGGTCATTGATTACCCTGACGGCATAAAAAATTGTATAAGTTTTTTCTCGGATATATCTTTACTAATCTTTTTTATTATTATTACTAATCTTGTTATTATTGATTTAATAATCTTATTATTATTGCTTAGAACTTTTAACTTTTTACGTAATCGATAAAAAACAAACTTTTATTGATTACCTTGGTGTTGATTCCCTTGGCGTTTTTGCCAGGGTAATCAATATTTTCTAGTTCGTCTAGTACATTTTATTTGTTCATTCCAAATTGCACGGTCTGCTCAGACAGTGTTGAGTGTTTTGTTTTGCCTGATTATCTAAGTATTTATTCAAATAAGTTATAATCTGTTTGTATCGTATCTTTATGCGATTTATACCTATTGCACGCCGATATTACCAAAAAGGACCTACGTGTACCCTCCGATGATAGCTTTTGGGCAGAAGTTCCTTCAATAAATGAAAATCTGTCAGCTTCTACAACTAACGCTGTATTGACAGCTCTTCACGGCGAACATTCCAGTGCTAGTGATTCTGATTTTGACTTAAATATTTTTTTGACAATAGGCAATAAAACAAGGTGATTCTGATCTGATTACTACATTTTTTTAAATTGTGTCATTCAAAGAAAGGTTCCTAATTTTTGTTAAAATTCTTGATTATGTTTAAAAAGAAAAGTTTTAGTTTCAATTTTTATTATTTAGTATGTATTTTTATCATTATTAGGTACTTAGGAATAAAGTGATTGATAATTAGGTGTAAAAGTGCCAATAACTGAGAACAAGAGACTGATTATTAAATAAACAGTAGGTATGTTTTATTACTTACCTTGGTTTTAATTTTGATTCCCTTGTCATCGTATTTTGATTCCCCTGGCCCAAAAAATATGTTTTCAAATATCTTTGTAATGCGTCATTCCAAACTGACCCCTATTTGATAAATGTGTTTATAATTCGGCTAAAAATCATACTAAACTATAATTTGTAAAAAAAATAATAATAAAAATGCGCCACGGGAATCAACTGAATATTCTCAATCTCAAGATTTACCCAAAAATGTTTTTGGTGGGATTTCACTTCTTTTTGTAAGTTGCATAATTATGACAATATTTTTTTATCTTGTTAGCAGCGCGAGGACGAGGGAGCAGGAGGCGTTCGCGCTCTACTATTTATGAAGTACCTATAGGTCGATAAAGATTACAAACTTATTGTTTTTTTGTTGTTTAGAAAGGGCTCGTCCATATTATATTTATTATTATAAATTCGAAAGTAACTCTGTCTGTATGTTACCTTTTCACGCCTAAACCACTGAACGGATTTCGATAAAATTTGGCAGAAAGCTATATTGCATCCTGGGGAAGGACATAGGATAGTTTTTATCGACATACCTAGCGGGCGAAGCCGCGGGCGGAAGCTAGTTACTTATAAAAAACTATATTCGCTTAAGTCGATTGGTTTACTATGTCATCAGAATTTTAAGGCGGACCTATAATACAGCGATTACTATACGATTTTTATCTTACAACAGTTGGGGCCTACACCATTGTGATTTCCCATCACCATTGAAGTTTTCTTTTGTAAATACTTGTCACCACATTTTAATTTTTAACGTAATTCGTATAGTAATCCATATTATTTCTTACTAGCTGTGTCCGCGACTTCGTTCGCGTGAATGTCCGAAAACAATAATGTGTCGCTTAGAAAAGGTGTAATTGCCACTCCTTCATTGAAAAGGAAGAATCTTCCGATCTTTTCTGGTAAAGCTTCGCCTACCTGGGGTTCTCTACCACAGCCCTTTCGGCTGCAGTCACAGTCATCTTCATGGTTCATAATGACAATGCGACGAAGTGACACTTTGATTTTTGAGAATAAATAAAAATGAAAGCGCCTGATGATCTGACCAAACAGCCTTAGGTCCATTTTATTTTTCGTCTGTTTTAGAACACTAACTCTTAAAATCATACCACCATTGTATCTAAAGTATATCTGAGATTAGTAGGTGAAGTTTGAAGTTAGTTTTTCTTCTATCCGGTAAATTTAGAAATTCATAACTTGGTATTGTAGATTATCTTACATAGTTACATACCAGTATTATGCCTTATAAAGCGTCGAGTTAACTAGAAGATAAAAGGAAGAATACATCAAAGGTGTAACTCTTAAATCGTACTGAAGTTTATCTGAAAAGTAGTTTGAAGTCTTTCTGAACTTATTCTGTAAACCGTGCCCACATTTGCTTATTAGATAGCCTGAAGATATCTTGAGGGTCGATATGGTTTTAACCAAGAAAATGGCCAAAAATTTAGTTATAGTCTTTTAATTTAGTCATAGACATAATCTACAATACCTTTTATGACAGTGCGGTGCTACTTGGGTGTGCAACTGACGTATCTACTCAATAAATCAACTGCCCGTCTGGCGGAGTGTGCTGAAGAGTTATGGTAAATTAAGTAAGGTCGACAGAAAAGGCAATAAACTTGAAAGTAGTCATGATTTAAACCTAAAAAATTGCTTCTCTGTAAACGATGTTAGAAAGGTTGTTTGCCCCTCGAATGAGCTTCTACATAAAGTTGCCCGTGTGAAAAGCAACCCATTTACTTTGGTTATATTTGACACCGGCCGCTCTTGAAAACTACGAAGATGACACCCATGACGAAAACTTTAGACATGATTTTGATTTAGACTTTTTACACAACTTCACTTATACAGTTATACGCTTATTTATACAGTATATAGGTGCTCATCGTTAAAAAAATCAGAATAAAAAAATATAACAGACTTCTTTCAAAAAAATCCTACAAAGTGCAAAATAACCTTAGTTTGGGAAGTCGTTGGCAAGAAATTACAGACTTCTGAAACCAAAGGTCTATTGCACTTTGAAGTGTTTTGTTTTATTTCACACAAACTCGTGTAAGTACTACTTTATATTGAAAAGCATGAAAACGACACACATGATAAAAAAATTGCAGCCGCCATCTTCGATTTTCATTTTGACGTCACTATCGGCTTCAGCACAGCACCCTCGAAAATCATGAAAACGACACCCAAGACGATTTCTTTTTATAATTAGCAGCCGCTAGCTTGGATTATCATTTTTACCTCACTATTGGCTTTAGCACCCTCGAAAACTATGAAAACGACACACATGACGAAAAATTTTAAAAACTTTGCAACCGCCATTTTAGATTTTCATTTTGACTTTACTATCGGCTTCAGCATCCTTGAAAACCATAAAAACGACACCCATGACAAAAAAAAATTGCATTATTTTGACTTCACTATCGGCTTCAGCAACCTCGAAAACCATGAAAACGACACCCATGACAACAAAAAATAAAAGGAATTGCAGCCGCCATCTTGGATTTTCATTTTGACCTGACTATCGGCTTCAGCACCTTCGAAAACCATGAAAACGACACCCATGACGAAAAATTTGAAAATTTTTGCAACCGCCATCTTGGCTTTCCATTTTGACCTCACTATCGGCTTCAGCCCCCTCGGAAACCATAAAAACGACACCCATAACGAAAAAACTGAAAATTTAGGCAACCGCCATCTTTGATTTTCTTTTTGACCTCACTATCGGCTTCAGCATCCTCAGAAACCATAAAAATTATCTCTCGCTCTGTCTCTTTCTATTACTATGAAAAATGAGGCATAACGCTTTTTCGTTACGTGACGATTTCTCCCATTTTACTCCTACCGCAAGCTCCGTAAAAGAATTTGGTTCCAAAACTTCAACGCGATTCAGAATAATTATGACGACATTTGCTCAACGCTATTCTATCGAACAAAGTGGTAACTCGAAACTCGCTCTGCATTAGTCAACTTTTATAATTATCTAACATTGCATTCTTTAACACCCGGAACACCACGTCAAATATTAATATCTTACATTATCCTCACTTTTTATTTGAAATTCTTTTAATAAACCATCAATGGAAAGCGATTTCTATAATTTAATTTTTATTTAATTTTATTTTATTTTTTAGTTTCATTTTGACGAGTTAAACGAACATACATGTAGGATAGGATATTTTTTTTCGGCATACCTCGCGAGCGAAGCCGCGGGTGGAAGCTAGTTTTATTGTATACAGGGTTATTGGTAAAACATTGACAACCTTTTAAGAGGTCATTGAACTCAACATTATGAACAACTTTTACTATGGGACCATACCTGAAATCGCGAAAAAAAAACTGCTGTTTCCTACATTTTGATGAGTTAAACGAACATAAATGTAGGGAACAGCTGATTTTTTTTCGCGATATCGGGTTTGGTCCCATAGTAAAAATTGTTCATAATGATGAGTACAATGACCTCTTAAGAGGTTGTTAATGTTTTACCAATAACCCTGTATACAATAAAACTACAAGGTAACATACAGGCAGACAGAGTTACATTCTACAAACAAGTTATACCGTTATACCTATTTTTGCGCTTGACTTCAGTCAGCAGGAACTTATGCAGGTTACGTACCGTCTTAAGATGAAAAATCTTATATTTTTTGCTAAGTACAGCTCCCTACACTTTCCGTGAGATACAAGAGAACTCTCAGATTTGACATCCGGCTCTTTTTCTTCGGTCTCACCGGGGTTTTTGTTTCCAAATTCCATATTTTCTGCATGAAGTGCCTCAGATGAAGACGGTTCATCTGATATGCTTATAACACCTTCTTCATTCACGATGACTTGTGTATTGAATGAGTCCGTCATTTTCAACCACGTTTGTTCGATTTTATTATTTAAACTATTTTCTTCGTTAGGCATAATTGTTACGTTACAGTTTGTAAAAGCACGGCATTCAGAACAGGCTTCGTATGAGATATTTAAGTTTTCCCCATCAAAATAAGCAGACGTTTCATTATCTAGTTTAATATCATAATTGTTGTTCTTATCAACAATCACCACTGTCTCATTTGGTGATTCCACAGATATTGTTCCATTGACGTTGTTTATTGAGATTGTACTTAAATTTGGATGTTCGATAGTGTATAAAATATGAATGAAAATGTAACCATCTGTTCGTTCCTTTTCTTTAACTTCCTCCTCCTCTTCCATTTTTTTTGATACTGAAGTGCCACTGCTTCCGTTGCTTTTTTCCGAACCTTTGGATCCTGGACCTTCAATCGTATCAGGTTCAAACATTTCAAAATATTCCATTTCCACTTCTGTCCATTCCGGATATATTTCTACATCATCAACCACATAAGAAGTAACAATTCTTGTTTTATCGGGAAATGTTACGCAATGAAGACCACTTTTATTCATCAAAATATTTGTTCCATCCATGCGTCTAGAAAAAACTTCTCCAAGGCAATAATCAGTTGCAGTTTTAATAAGTAGTTTTTCTATATCAAAAGCAGAATCATCAATCCACTTTTGTCTAAGGCCGTTGGGTTCTATAATTTCAAATTCATTTACTACAATCTCATATTGAGATGGTGTTTGATCAATTGTTTCTTGCACCGCATCCACAGTTTTAGAGGATCCTTTGGTTAATTTTTTACTACTTTTTTTGCCTTTTTCCGATATTTCTCCACGAGGTTCTACCGGAGGTTCTAATTCGATAACCGGAACAAGTTTTTTATAATATTTGCTTATTTTAATCCAAGTTCCATCAGGTTTAAGTACCTCAATGTTACCCGAAGCTTTAAAAATAATAACTTCCCCGTTTAAACTTATACATCGCATTTCCTCCTCAAGGTCTGGCATTGGACAAGTATGATATTGTTTGATGTGTGAAATAACTGATGAATTATCCTCGTATACTGTCTCCGTGATCATTCCATTGGGCCATGAAACATAAAGGCTGTGAAAATATTTCGTCTCTTTCGTCTCCTCCATTGTAGATTGTCCATCCACAGGTGTCTTTGACATTTCTTTTGTAACGTTGTCAGTAGTACATTCAGCCTGCAAGCTGACTTTGTATATCTGTTTTTTTATATATATCAGGACTTGATCTTTACTTGTTATCCTAAAGGAGTCACAAGTATCTCTGATTTCTGGTTTTACATAATCCCCTAAAGCTTTATGCACCCAAAATTCATTATAACTGTTACCCGGTAAAATATTTAAAACAATATACTCTAAGTTCATTGGAATTGTTAAACTGTACATACTAGTAACTTTAGTGCCGTCACGAGAAAAAAATATCATGTCTTTACCAAATACTTCGACTCTTCTATCTCCCAGATCATAACCTAAGAAAGGTTTTGCAAGAATTTCTAGTGATTCGGCAGCTTCTGCTCCATGGAAAGACTTTTTGTTTTTAGCTGCTTTTTGAACAAGACCTGCTCTAGATTTTTTACTAGCTTTACTAGCAGACTCTGTATCAAATGATATTGGTGACTTTGAAGGAAGTGATTCTGATAACCCTGTTTCCTGGGTTTCAACTTCCTCAACTTGAACAATTTCTTCATATTTTAAAGACCCCTCCATCAGAAGATCCATTTCTACATCAGTCGTTTCTATACAAGATTGTAACGCATGAGGATCAATAAAATCTTTTGACACCGATTGTGCCTCCATTAAAAGTTGTTCATCATAAATTTTTTCTTCATTTTGTATCCACTGATATTGCTCGTCCAAAATAAAGTCAAAAAAGTCTTGCAAGCAAAGTGGTGTTGTTAAATGACTCCGCCACTCCTCATGTGCTATACCTTCCTTATCGTGACTGTTATGAAACATTAGTATGTAACAATCTGTCACCTCACAATATTTGTAATCGACACAGTTAAATTTATTGAAAGCTTCACGCATAATCTGGAAAGCGCAGTTTCCAGAAAGATCTTCAAAAAAGTCATAATCGTCGATCATATTATGCTGAATGGGTTGGTTGTTTTCTATTTCCGCAGCTGTTACTAATTCACTTAAATCCGGACAGTCAAATAGTAATTTCAATCGTTGGACTTCAGGATCTTGATCTGATGGAGAGTATGCGCATTCGTATTCATTTTCGCTTTTTGTCATTGATGGGAACGATCGCGACAGCGTATGGTTACTAGCAATTATTGAAGGACATTTGGGCAGAGGCTCGGCGAGTACACTACGCTTCAAATATTTTTTCTTAAACTCAGTTATGGTCGACGATGGTAAGTGGTGCTTCTTCAATGAACTCCGATTGGTATACAATTTGCGACAAGCTAATAAATTAAGAAGTCTATTTAACTCAGCCGTTTCAACGTCATCTCTTTCAAAACATGACAATAGAACATTTACATGGAAATTAATTTTGGCCTCATGTTCGCCAGACGGACGTGGTCGATTTCGCCATAAGTTATTAATGGGCATGCCAAGCAGAGATGAAAATACGATGTTGTCTAAATTTATATTTCCTAAGTGAAAGGTTTTATATTTAGCTAAATCTCCATATCCAAGCACAATTGGCTCTCTGTTTTCCTCATACTCTTGTCCGTATGTAAGACGATATTTTTTTTTACTAGCCTCTGTACTGCAAAGTGTGTTGAAAATTTTCTTAACAAGGTTTTCCGATGTTTCCAGCTTATTTTCTTCGGACGTATTTTTAGGAGGTGTATTCAAAGTAATTGCAGACGACAAAGAGTCTCTGCTGGTCTGCTCACCATCTATATCTTGACCACTGCACGCTGTTTGAAGAATAATGTCTAATACTGAATAAATGGTTACACACTCCAAAGGTAAATCTTGAATTTTTTGCTCATAACACTCGTTAAAATACTCGTTGCTAACGTTTTCGGGTATATCCAAAATACTCATATTTTCCTGGTAATGAACGTGCTGTCTGGATAAGTCCTGGATATCGTACATGAGGAAACAGAGTTCATCGTAAATTTTATCAGGAGTTCCAGAAAGATCATCTGAATTCCAATACGGAGGTGAAAATACAATAAAAGCAGTGTTCTTGAAATCGTCTGCGGTATCCTTTTGTATTCGCAATAGTTGAATGTCATCCCAAAATTTCAGGGATTTTTCAGCTAATAATTCAGTGAGACTTTGACCTCTTTTTGTAGATCTCAATAGGCTTGATGGTATTGAAGACGTTGTTGGGTCAATTCTTATTTGCACAACGGCTGTTAAAGGTATACCAACTTTTACTAGACTCGCCGGTAGATACGGTTCCACAAATCCTGTAACAGCGACGTAGAGATTGGGTCCATCAGTGGGATAGTCGTCAACGTATACTTTGTCTCTCCATTCTTCACCTCTTACTCTGAGTTGAGTTTTAAATTTCTTCCCTCCCGAAACAGGGACGCCTGCAGGTTCTCCATCACCCTTTCCTTTGCCTTTAACTGGAGGTTCTTCTTTTCTCGGACTTACAGAGCCTCTTACTTCTGCCTTGTCAAGCATGGTAGCAGATTCCCTTTGCATACCTTGTCTTACTTCAAGTCTTTGTGAACGAATATAAAGATATTCATCTTTCATCTTCAAAATAAGATGTTTAATGACCAAAGCCAATACATCAGGAGGAATATCCTTCTTATCTGCAAGGTAAGATTGACACTCTTCAAAAACTCGTAAAGTAGCATCTTTAATTTTTTTCTCGCTTCCAAGTTGATTGATCATAAAAATTGTCTCAGTTTTGCAGATATTTTTTATTACAAATCTTTTTTCTTCAGCTGCGAATATTTCGAATTTGTTTAGATATATCCTTTCCTGTTCACCACCCGCAGATTCGATAAGAATTACTTTTACCTTCCAATTTTCTTCGTCTAATGGCGCTTCTTCGATAATGGTTCGCCATTCGTTTTCATCAGGATCAAATTTCTTTTCCTTTTTATGAGCCATTTCAACACTAAATTGTTGACACTTGACCTTCTCTTCTTAGTCTGTACACTTGACGTTGGTGCACACAGGTGTTATCTATGGGGTGTTACCACTGGTGTTACATTATGGTGTTATGCAACGAGTTTGTATTAAATTCATGGAATTAGTATGTCCTTGATTAAATAAGGCTATCCATTGACGCGGAGGGTATACCCTACAAGCCTCTAATGACCTCTATCATACAAGTACGCTGGACTGCAGACTATGGATGACAGATTGAAGCCATTTGATTTTCGCCATTTTGGCTCTGATAGCAATGTCAAGGGACCGTGGAACTAATATTAGAGATGGGATATATATCCTACGATAAACAAAACTTTTTCAACACACTTGCTCGTAAAGTGGCTCTTATTGAACCGCTTTTAGGTCCATAATGCAGTGTATTAAAAACGCGTGCTTTTTCTTTATATTAATCCACAAGTGCTTTATTTCCACAGATAACTATTTACTAGTCGGAGGTGCGCGCTTTTTTAATCTCATCAATTCACTTTTTTTTTAAATAGTCTGTATTGTCCTTGGTCCCAAAATTAACTAATATTTATTTACCTAAGGTGAATGCGCAGGGACCACGGACAATTTAAGATGAATGCGCAGTGGTAGACCGCGAAATTCTAATTTTCTTAGATTTTTTGCAATTTTCAGGTCAGTGTCAGGTTGTATCTTGATCAAAATATGATTTGCGACTATAACAGGTACGTCTTTACAGAATGATAATCATTCGAATCATTAATACCTACATCTTTCATAAGGAAAAGTTCTTAGGGAAAAAATATAACTTGAAAGATTCTATTCTAATGACTATAATTATGTAAATACGTAATATATTATAGTCGCGAATCATATTTGATCAAGATACAACCTGACACTGACCTGCAAATTACAAAAAAACGTAAGAAAATTTTAATTATCCACCTTAAATTGTCCGTGGTTCCTTCCGAAACCAAACGGAAAAGACCCTGACTGGCGTTCTATTATTGCGGAATCCCCAGGGGGGGCACACTTAACACTGTCATCATTTCCACACAGCGACATCTAGAGTTTGGCGGGTTAAAAAAACTTGGCAGCCATCTTGTCTTGTTTGTCAAACAAACGTCATTGTCGCCGGCCATCCAGTGTTAAGCGGATCTATGTTCCTCACCTTGACTTGTTGATTTACTAATAATATTTTATGGTGATTTATTGATTTTAAATATTTCATTAGGTGATAATAAATATTTTTTTTACTAATATAACTACTTTAATTACTGTTTCCTTTCACAAAAACCAAAAATTTATTTAGTGGAAAGTTTAGCGAATGTTGTAGTAGGGCCGATTTTTATTAGTGGTTGTCGAAGTTGAATCTGGTGGAGAGCTAGTTTATCTGTTGGCAACACTGCAGGCATCCGCCATTGTCAATTCCGGCTTTCCCGACTTTGATGCGCTTCCCGTAATTCCGAGTTTATCTCAGTTATTTCTGTTTTAGTTGTTACTTGTTATTGTTATTTGTTTTGTTAAGTTTTGTTGCTACTCATAGTAAGTAAGTATGCATATTACTATGAGTAGCGAGTCAATATACGAGATATTATGCATTGCATATCTATAGATAGGTGTATATTTGTATCTATAGGTAGGTGTATAGCCTTAGTTCACCCACTAAACTCAAGGTGGCAGCACTTTCCATACATGCAAATTTTACCACAGAGTTGTTACTCTTTGCCTCTATAGTTACTTTACTCTTTGACACAAATTGAGTACCTAGTGGTAATGATTAATACGTGTTATTGGACCTGTGTTTGAATATTACGTTAAGACCTGGGCATTTTCGTGTTCTTCACAATATTTTCAATAACATTTGTCACATTTTAAATCTTACATTTAACGGTGTGTGTGAAATTTATGAAAAGAAAAAATGTAAACACGCACGATTGGCGCGAAACTTCGACATTGGATATCCAAAAACTTCATTACCACTAAAGTACTTATTTACCATAAAATATGGATAAATTCGTCAAATAATTAAATGATGTATTATTCACAGCCCCTGTGGTGGAGTTAGGGTGTTCGAAATCTCCAATTTTTATGTTTTTTAGCCTCGAAACCACCACTCATCAAAATGGCGAGTATCGTATGACTTGAATTTATACAAGGAAAATTAATAATAGTAAACTTGTGCGCTAAATATGAACATATTATGAGGTGTTTATCCAACAGTCCTAATTAACGCACATTCATTTAAGATTTGATGTGTGAGCATAATTCATTCTCAAACGCTTCCGAAGTACCTAACAAAATACAAGTATTTCAATAAATCTTACGACATAGCAAGAACCTTAATGAACGAAATGTGATGAATGTCATTCTAAACTTCGGTCAATGTGACGTAATCGTTCACAAGATCAAGCCCTCAAGTACAGCTTCTTGAGGAGCTGATCAGTAACTGAGATACTGTTTTCATGTGTTTATTAATTAGGAGTGATCTTGACATGCTGATATCGTTATAATGGCGTATCAAATGATATCGCACTTGAGTACGTCATTGAGGAAAGTTTATTACATTTATACTATAGGCTGTTTCGAGGTTTTGTCAGTGCTATAGACTAATTTATTTAAAATGAGAGTCGGTGCTTTTATTTACACCTGCGCACGCATCGCTAGTGCTGGCTAGCACGGCGCGCGGAAAAACAAAACTAGCGCGCCATATTCCAAACAAGTTAATATTTAACAAGTCTGTTTTATTCCTCGCAAGTGTGTTGAAACACGTCGTATGAAACGCGTGTGCATTGATCATAGCACACATGTATCATAATGTACTATTATGAATTTTATCGATCGTTAGTACCACTGAGAGTAATTTATTACTTACGTAAGAGAAAAATATCGGATCACTCCCAGTTATTTTTATGCTTCAATTTTAAGTAAGTAATAGAATAATAAAATTGCTCTGCAGCAAAAGTTAAGGGGCCGGCGGAGCATGCGTAGTTCATATAAACGTAATAGGTACCGTAAAACGCTGCAACTTTGCCAACTACGCCCAAGTTTGCCTATTTTGTTTCAATTGCGATATTTCGCGTTTGCTTAGTTTTTTCTTATTTCCTACCATTTGGTAGTGATTTTACATTATTAGGGCAACAGATTTTTTATTTTTTGTAACGGTAGCTTCATTGTTACTCTGTCAGTTGTGCGACAAACACCGGTGCGCGTAGGTGAAAATTTTTAGTGTCGCGTAACTTTTGAAGTTTTAGCTAAAGTAAAGGTGTTTTCGTGCAGCTATAACATCCCAGGGTAAGAACATACTATCTACTTTCCATATTGCTTGATATTTTTATTAAAAGGACACGATTTCATTAAAATAACTTAGTAGGCAATGTTGTGCACTGTTTCGGAAACTTGAGTGACACAACTTTGCCTGGGTCTAGGGTTGTCACTAGTCTGATTTTAATATTGATATATTTTTACTATACATATAAATGTCATATTTGCATGAAATTTTCACAGCTTGGAACCCGGTTATATAACCAGGTAAAATATCGTAAAACGAAGGGAATTTAGTGGATGCAAGCTCTTGAGTTTCGAATCGAAACTCAAGAGCTTCCATGCACTAAACTCCCTTCGTTTTACGATATTTTAATTTTATTGTTTACATTGTTAATGTTCCGAAATCGGGTGAGACACAGGTATCACCTAGGAGTTAGAGCTTCAATTGAAAATGTTAATTTTTTTTATGTCAATAGAACATTCTTATTTTTATTTCGACAGTTATGTTTTCAATCGCCTGTAAGGGTGAGGCAGAGGTGTATCTCTGCCTGACCCTTCAGTGATTACAGGCATGATTTTGTATTTAAGTAAGTCTTAACTTTGTTGCAGTTATATGCAAAAATGCCAAATAATACACAACGAAGCAGGAGAAAACCAGGAGCTCGTAGTTATGCCGATTACTCCGTAGAAATATTAGAAGTTGCTGCAGATCTCGTACGAAAAAAAGTCATTTCGTCATACGAAGCGGAAAAGAAATTTGGGATCCCGCGTCAGACCATTTTTAATAAATCAAAAAACATGCATAACGAACCATTTGGTCGACCTACAGAGTTGACAACTGAGGAAGAAGCCCACATCGTAAAAGCCAGCATTGCTAAAAAGCAATACATTTGTGATTTTTACTCATAAGTAGCAATTTGTTTTATTTTTTTACAAAGTGAATAAAAGTTTAAGAAAATAATCCGTATTTTTTTGGGACAACCCTAGAGTCAACGACATTTTTGTATGAAAAGTTTCTGGTACCTGCTACAACATTGCCTATTAGCCGTAAAAAAATATATATTACCGTCATGGCAATAATCTAACTGCTGGGGTCAAGCACGGTGTCTCATGTACACGGAAAAAAAATACAAAAACGATCAACAATATATTTATTGAGATATCCTTCTAGGCAAAGTTGTGTCTTTTACCTACAACTTTGCCTACGACTTTGAGTGCTTGTAATTCTGAATGACGGCATGATTTAAATATATTTGGGTTCTACCTGGCAAGGCATAAGGTCTGTTTTCCATCTGCAAGTCTTTAGAAGCCGTAATAATAAATAGGTTCAGAGATACGAACAAAAAACGTCAAAATCCAGGCAAAGTTACAGCATTTTACGGTACCAAAATAATTTGTAAATCAAACATATTCTTAATGTAGTGTGTATTTATAACAATTGGATTACAGAATATCTAGGTTCCGAAATATATATTTTGGATGGACACTGATTTAAAGACGAGTTATGAGAAAAATAAGTTTTCTATAGAAATTTGAAATTCCTCATACCTCGTCTTCTTTATATCAGAGTCCTTTCAAAAAATATATTGGGAACCTAGATATTCTGTAATCTAATCGGAATAAATACACACTACCTTAAGAATATGTTTGAATTACAAATTATTTTGGTATTACGTTTGTATGAACTACGCATTAGCATGCGTAGTTCGTCGGCCCCCTATCTGAAAATTCATTAGGGCGCGGTCAGATCGCACGCTATAAACTAGTGGATAGTGTCCTAGTAAAGTTATAGCGAATGACGGTCAGATCAGTGAGCTTTAAATATGAGGATAGGCTTAGAACTTAGCCTAAAAACTACTATGGTTGAGCTAATATCTCCTGGCTTAACTACACTAGTTTTACAATCTGAGCTGGGGTCAAATTAGTTCGCAATGTGAACTAAAAACTATTGAGCTATTATGTTGCCATGTCGCTCTAACCTAGTTTTTGACAGTTTTTATGATTGACCGCCTGCCGGCAGACTGTGTAGTGTGTGGGGCCCTTTACTAGTGCAGGCCCGATATCGATACCGAACTATCAGGCTCAATAGTCCGGTCGTATTACATCCACGAACTGCTGAGACGAAAAGTCTCAGCAGTCCGGTGACCGGACTAAATAAACCGAACTACTGAGAATAGCGGGTAAGTAAATCAAATGGCAGCTTTAATCTTCGTGACAGTCACTTTTGGTGTTCAATTTGGAAGAATTGAACCATGTAGGAAACAAAAAGCAACAAACAGCGTCCATACAAATTCAATCAAATTTACTCACATTGAATGCCAAAAGTGAACCTTGTAACATACACACCTTACCATGTAGTCATTACTAGCGGAAAGGAGAGGGATTCCATTTTCATCATTGCGTGCATAGGTACTAATGGAAAAAAACACAAGAAATAACAAAGTCTAAGTCAAATCATTTATTTCAAATAGGCACATAGGCAATTTTGAACTTCATTATTTTATTTCAAATAGGTACCTACATAGGCACTTTTGAGCGTCAAAAATACAATAAAATAGAATTGATTCTAGTCTTCCAAAAGGTCGTGTTCGTATGGAGAAGTGCGTGTAGTGTTTAACGAAACAGTCCGCAGTGAAATTTTTGCTGCAAAGATGATAATTTGATTTAGGACTCCAATTTTCCATTTTCATGTTTTTCAGCCCTGCTTAGTTGAGTTGGTGGGAAATCTGAAGTAAAACTGACTAAAGTATACAGTACATTGTAGATGGCAAGTTTTATTTTGATGTTAGGTCTTTACTTCGGAAACAAGTACACATTACCTACATATAATACTAGCTTCCGCTCGCGGCTTCGCCCGCGATATATGTCGATAAAAACTATACTCTGCCAAATATTGAAATCCGTTCAGTGGTTTAGGCGTGACAGGTAACATACAGACAGACAGAGTTACTTTCGAATTTACCTATAATATTAAGTAGTATGGATTTATCTGTTTAAATTAGAAACTAGTATTTGCTAATTTGTTTTAGGTAGGTAATCAAATTGCAGAAATTTCTGGCGACAGTAAATTTCTAAATTATTGTATTCAATATATGTGAAAACTGAGCCATAATTAAAATTAAATATCATGGGATATTAATGAAAACATTTATTCTAAATATAAGATAGTAATAAAAAATGCTCACACAAGCAATCGAAACATTTATAGTCATGAAATTCACTTACTTGTGAAAGGTTAATCCGCTGCCCTTTTTAACAGCGAGTTTTACAAAATGCGCATGCTTTCATAATAAAAATGTTCCAAATATCACGAAGTAAACACAAAATAAGGTAGTTTTTCACGATTTAGACCTAAATCATCAGACACGAAGTAAACAACTCAACGTCCATTTCAAAGACTACAATATAATGCGGTGGTCCATTTGAAACAAAGACTACAATACAAAGACTACAATATACCTAATGCTGATTTGAAAGAACGCGAACGTGTCAATTTTAGTTCCTAGGGGCTACGAGTTTGAATCGGCACAAAAACAACTGTCTTCGTAGAGTATCGTTTGTCCAGCGTACTTGTAGTAGGTCAGTGCTACAAGCGCATATAGTTGGACAAGGATCATTCAGGCAGGGGCACGTGGCGAAAATTGGAATTAATGCCGACAACTTGATTTTTTTTTATCTACAAAATGTTTCAAACTCAAAGCATTTATTTCAAACTAGCTGACCTGACGAACTTTGTACCTACCTCCTCAGATCAATATAAACGAATGGATGAGAAAATGAATTATCTTTAGTATTATTTTTCCGGATGAGAGCGATGAGGACGAGTACTTCGACGCCTAAGTATCCTTTATTTTTGTATTTATTTGTATAGTAGTTAGGCATTTAATTTAGTATCAGACGAAGTCGCGGGCAGTTAGTTAAAAGATATACCTAATTAATCTTCTTCCTAGCGTGTCAATAGCAAAATAGTACCTTAGTTTTTTTTTTGTTTGGCCATGCAATAGCAACGCTTACATCAATTGCAGGCGCAGTTAATTAATTGTTATCTTCATGTACAATACGGCAAAATTGAAAAAAGATTTAAAAAAGAGAAATTGAAGAGAGTAAACACTACGACTACCGCCTGCCTCGCTGGTCTAGTGGTCGCAAATGCTACTGCTGAGGTCCTGGGTTCGATTCTGAGGACAGGCGTGTGATTAGGTTTTTCTATCAGAAATTTCCCAGTAGCAAGCCGAAGACTGGATTTGAGCCCGGTTGATGGCAAAAGGCTCGCCCCCCTATCACATGGGACTTAAAGATAACTGGCGAATTGTGAGTGACAACACACACAACTGAAAGCGAAACATTGGTGTACTATAGGTACTTACCTCAACCTCTGCCCAACCCTTAGGGGAAACAAGGCGTGGAAACAAACAAATAATTTACACATCACGCCTATTGCCACCAACTGGGTATAAATCTAGACTTCTAGGCTGCCTGCTATTGAGTGTAATCCATACTCCATACAAATATTATAAATTCGAAAGTAATCTGTCTGTCTGTATGTTACCTTTTCACGCCTAAACCATTGAACGGATTTCGATAAAATTTGGCAGAGAGATAGATTGCATCCCGGGGAAGGACATAGGATAGTTTTTATCCCGATATGCGCACGGGATCGACACTTATGCGGGTGAAACTGCGGGGCGCTGCTAATATAAAATTCAATGACCTGACTGAGATATCAACGCACAGCCTTAAACCGCTGGTCCTAGAGACATGAATTTTGGATGGTGTGTTCTTTGTGAAGAGTAGGTTTCCACTAAAAAGGGGTTTTTGGACATTCAACCTTTAAAGCGGTGAAAAGGGGGGATTTTGTTTGTATGAAAAATCTTATTCCTTGAGTTAATAACCTTGAAACTTGACACGAATATTTATCTAAGTAAAGTAAAGTATGAAGTTTGGCATTTTTGTTTTTCTAAACTACCCACTAAAGAGGGATTGGGGGTGTCAAAATTTGTATGGAAGAATTTTAACGCGCGTTCAGAACAACTCGACACTCAGTATTTATACTTAAGATCAAAAATAAAGAATAACTTTTATCAGGGTTCTTCGAAAATCTACCCTTAACGGAGTGAAAAGGGGTAGTTAACTTTACAGAGGAGGATTTTAGTTGCGTGGCTTGATTAACTCGAAAATTGGTATAAATAATCTTTGAGTCAACTAATGAGATTGATTGATTAAGAGCAGTGGTGGCCAAGTGGTGACGGCCGCGACTTACGAGTTGTAGGTCGTAGGTTCGAACCCAGACAGGCGCTTTACTTTGTGTAAATTATTTCATCACCACTGCTCTCAAAACGGTGAAGGAAAACATCGTGAGGAAACCGGCATGTCCTAGAACCAAAAATTCGAAGACATGTGACATCTGCCAATCCGCACTGGGCCCGCGTGGTGGATTACGGCCCACTCCCTCTCACCGAGAGGAGGCATGTGTCCCAGCAGTGGGAACATTATAGGCTGATTATGGAAGTAATGAACACATCCCAAACGATTTTACGAAATTTCACCCCTTGGGAGTGAAAACCGGGGTACAGTTTATAAAAAAAATCTTATTCATTTGGTTTATAAACTTGGCATTAATACTTGCCTTTGCAAGAATTTCCATTATTAGTTTATCAAAACTACCCCTCGAAGTGGGTTTTGGGGTGTTAAAGTTGGAAAAATTTTAACGCGCGGTCCTATTACTCACTCAGTATTATACTTTTGACAGAAAAGAATAATAATAAGTGTATGGAGTTTTCGGAAATTGACCCCAGACGGGACAAAATTTGGTAAGTAATTCGATGTTTAAGGGGATTTCAGTGAATGGCTTAATCAAGGTCAGGTGGGGTAAGATGAACATAGTTTACTGGTTTTTGAACATTACGACCTCCAGCTAGTAAAAATATGTATGTATTCTAATAGCAATACAAACAAAGTTTCGCTAACGAACCATGCTAACTATTATTTTAACACAGAAATTGATTCTTCCAGTAATAACGGAACAATCTGACAACGAAGCCAGGTCTTCTAATTGTTTCTCTTTCCCGAAATTTGGGGTAAGAGAAACGCTTCGATTCGTACAAGTAAAAACACGTATTTTTATATGTATCTCTAGAAATTTGAGAACTGCCTTTCGACCTAATTGAAATGAAACCATACCATAGTTAAAATATGGTTTAATTTAGCATTACCGAAAAATAAAGAAAATTTGGGGTAAGAGGAACATATTAGTAAGGTCAGGGGTGGTAAACTACGAATGTTAAAAACATATACATTTGGTTTTTAATAAAAATTGAAGAAAAATAAACGATGAATGTCACTAAGTAAGTGTTTATTTATTATTAATGTATTTAAATCACTTTTTCAACTTTGAGAAACTCAACTGAATAAAAACAAACACAAATAATTGTGGAACTCTTTGTTATACTTAACAAACGTTTGGTTTGTTAAGTATAACAAAAGATTGTTTTTTTTAGTATAATTGTGAAAACCACGATTAACAATTAATTAGTGGTGTATATGTTTAAGCAATTTAGTAATTAACAAAACAAGATATATTCATGTTGATAAAACCCTCTTTATTTAATCAATTGTTAGTGACTTACCACAAATAACAACACTGTTTTATAGAGATATCAACACATTTTGGCGCGCACACATAGTGCCTTGTGTGGGTAAATATCTGTGTACCTATTTGTGCTCGGAAGATGACTGTCAATTGGCCCAAGTCACTGCCACACAAATTAAAGTTGTATAATAATTACAATCGAATGCACACAGTGCAGTATCTGAGTATAGTGAGTTAAACTATCTATACCTACCTAATCTAGATAGGTGATATTTCAACTTGCAAAATGTTTGTTACCCCTAAAACCGGGAAAGAGGAACATAATGTTTCTCTTAACCTGGTATGGTAGTTCCTCTTTCCCGGCTTGGTATTTTGTAGGTTCTGTTTTTGATGACACCGAAAAAGCACTAAAAACACATGCTACAAACAATATAACATGCGGAAAATAAAGATTCAACATTAGAATTACACTTACCAACAAAATTTGCCGTATCACAGATGTTTTTAATCCTTAAAAAATCGCACACAAAAAACGCCGCTAGGTCATAATTTTATAGTTTGTCAACAGATTTTTTTCTTTCTCTTTTACTCACGTACTTATTGTGTCGTAGCGCCATCTATCCAAAAATATTGAAACTATACCTAATACTGTTTTATCGACGGAGTAACCATAGAGCTGGGCTTTATAGTTTTTTATTTATGAGTTACTGTTTCTCTTTACCTGGCGTCCCTCTTACCCCACCTGTTTAACTCAAAAAAAAAAATATATATTTGACTTGGCACAAATACTTATCTAAGTAAATTATAAAATTCGAATTTTTTTGGAATTCTAAATTACCCACCCTAAAGGGAGATTGGGGCTAGCAAATTTAGTATGGAAGAATTTTAATGCGCGGTCCAATTAACTCAGTATGTAATACCAAAATAAATAATAAAGTGGTTCAGGGTTTTTCGAAAATCTATCCGTAACGGGGTGAAGAGGGGTAGTCAATTTCACAGGGGATTCAGACTCAAACTCAAAGCATTTGTTTCAATTAAACCATTTACAGGCACTTTTGAATTGTCAAGAAGTCGGTCAGACAGAAAATATGAAGCTAGTGGCCCATTCCAAAGCGTAGGTACCTATGGAGAAGAACGGGCAAGAAATTCCATGGACACTATTTTAAATTATATTTTTGCAAAAATATTAGTTACCTACATCATTAATGTTGAGATTATAATTATTTGTGATACGATGTAAAAAAGACATAGGCGTTAAAAGTGTCCAGAGAATATCAAATAGAAACAAAACAATCCAAAAATAAAATAATTAAAAATAAGCCGAGGCAGCTAAGTGATGACCAGCCCCAACTGACGGCGCCCGTTCACGAACATGACGCATAGATCAGCACCATTCAGCTCAACCGTTTTGAAGGGAACTAAATAATCCACACACACACGCCACTGTCAACGAGACCTTTGTGTGAGTACAGTAAGCATGACATACTATCAGCCGCCAGGGCACATTCAAGTCAATGAAAGACATATCCAACAGTATTTTCAAGTGTTAATCAATTAGTTGTGGTTGTGTAGTAGGACCAGCATTGAGCTAGGCATTTTTATCAGCGATGTAATCCCCTAACTTATAATATGCCTGCCTGCATAGTGTGTGCGTTTTATACAAGAATTGAATTTTGTCTCATTCAGTTGAAGAATGTGGGGAGGTATTTTATTATAACATTTTAAACAGTACCCCATAAAAGATAAGTCTACTTTAGCCAGTCTGAAACCTGGTTGAACTGATAGGTCCCTATTTCTAGTATTATTATGTCTTTCACCCCTTTTCTAAAAAGATGTAAATTTTTCCTTACATACATGATGTTTTCATAGATATATACATATTGACAAGGCACCATCATGACGTTAATTTCCTTAAACAGTTCCCTTAGAGAATCGCGCCTGCGGAGATTATGTATGGCTCTGATGGCTCTTTTGTGCAGAGTAAAAATAGAATCGATGGCTGCAGCTCGTCCCCAAAGTAAAATACCGTAAGACATAGTACTATGAAAGTAACTAAAATAGACATGTGCGTGTGGTGTGAGGGCCACTTTGTTAAAAGTCTTTGAAAATGTGCTTAGGATTTAGTGAACATTCCCAAAGAATTGTGAAAGTTGGTATCAGATTTTGTGAAAGTCTAATAACCGAGTTATAGACTGTAAAGTTGGGCCCTCAGTTCTCACATGGAGGATTGAGGGCCCACCTGAAACTGATAAACTATGGACACTACAGAAAAAGTATTTATGCCAAAATCTAAGCTAATGCCAAACAAAATTTGTGAAAACAAGATATTATCGCAAAACACTGTCCTACTTTGTATATCTTCGTACAAAATGGGCCCTCAATTCTCATACACGTAAAAGTTTATTACGCAATTATAATGAAATCATTAAATTACAGCTACTGTTTGAAATCCTATATGCTACTAAATAAATTGTGAAAATTTATAAAAGCAAGAACAGGTCATCACTTTTTGTTGTTTGAAAGTTATCCCTCAGTCCTCCATTTCTTTTGTTTTCGATTTATTACGCTTATCGTATGAAAGATAAGACAAATACAAAATTGTCTCTTTTTGTGTCAAAATTGTGCAACAAATTAGATACCAGAAAGAAATTAAAAGACCCTTTATTATATAAGAAAATCGAGTTTTATTTTTATCATCTGAATTTGCAAATAGGGTGACCACAATTTCTTTTAGATTGCAGTAAAGATTAGTAGGTAAATGTAGAGTATATGTTTTAATAAACTTTCTTCGATTTTTGGCTTATTATCGTCATAGCATTTGTACTCAAGTTTCGTGATAAAAAAATAATAATTTCGGAATTCGAATGATAACAAAATAAAATACTGTTACCCAAATCATTTTTGCTTGAAATATCGTTCGTTCTGAAATAACTAATGACAATAATCAAATAAATAATTTATTTATTATTTTTATAAAGGCTTTTGCTCAGTCATGGGACAATACAGGCTAAATATAATCCTAACTAATATTATAAATAAAACTAATAACTAGCTAATATTATATTAAAAATATTATTACATGAATTATATAATTATTGTTTACATATATGCACAATAGTTGTAATATTTAGTGTAGTTACTAAACAATAGTTTATGATAGTGCAGCGGAAGTTGTAGGTAATAAAGCATTAAAGCGAGTTTTATGAAACAGATGTAGTGAAGAATAAAAATAAAAATATTTTTTTAATACGCAAACACATCTTCGGTCAAGACACTCGATCATCTTCGGTCTAGATATCAAACATTCAAGGTAAGTTGTTTTTGATACATAGGTAGGTACTCATAGTTTTATAAGTTCGTAATATTTTACTAAATAGTACTTAGATAGTCACTCTAAGAATTGTTTAATTCAATTTCACCTATTTATAAATTGTAAAGTTTTTAAAGTAAAATATAATTATTTCATACTCCAGAAAACATCTTTGTTATTGTGCAAGTACCTACCTAGGAATAAAAAAAACATCCAGGAACGCACTGCTTTATTAGGTACTAGCTTCTGCCCACGACTTCGTCCGCGTGAAATTCGAAAGTCACATGGCTCCATCTATTATCATAATAACGTTATCGTTGTTTTCCTCGGGAACAGCACTTTTTTCGGGATGAAAGGTTCAGTGGTATAAGCGTGAAAAGCTAACAAACAAACTTACTTTCGCATTTATAATATTAGTTAGGATTATATTTAGCCTACATTGTCCCATTGCTGGGCAAAAGCCTTTATAAAAATAATAAATAAATTATTTGATTATTGTCATTAGTTTTTTCGGAACGAACGATTTTTCAAGCAAAAATGATTTGGATAACAGTATTTTTCTATGTGATCGTTCAATTTCTCAAATTATTTTTTTTTAGCACGAAACTTGAGTACAAATGCTATGACGATAATAAGCGAAAAATCGAAGAAAGTTTATTAAAACCTATGACTCTACATTTACTAATCTTTACTGCAATCTAAAAGAAATTGTGGTCACCCTATTTCCTAATACAGAGAATAAAAATAAAACTCAATTTATTTATACAATAAAGGGTCTTTTAATTTCTTTCTGGTATCGCATTTGTTGCACCATTTTTTTCACAAAAAGAGACAATTTTGTATTTGTCTTATCCTTCATACGATATGCGTAATAAATCGAAAACAAAATAAAATGGAGGACTGAGGGCCCGAATTTTATCAAGGTCATAACTTTTAAAATACAAAAAGTGGTGACCTGTTCTTGCTTTCATAAATTTTCACAATTTATTTAGTAGCATATATGATTTCAAACAGTAGCTGTAAGTTAATGATTTCATTATAATTGCGTAATAAACTTTTACGTGTATGAGAATTGAGGGCCCATTTTGTACGAAGATATACAAAGTAGGACAGTGTTTTGCGATAATATCTTGTTTTCACAAATTTTGTTTGGCATTAGCTTAGATTTTGGCATAAATACTTTTTCTGTAGTGTCCATAGTTTATCAGTTTCAGGTGGGCCCTCAATCCTCTATGTGAGAACTGAGGGCCCAACTTTACAGTCTATAACTCGGTTATTAGACTTTCACAAAATCTGATACCAACTTTCACAATTCTTTGGGAATGTTCACTAAATCCTAAGCACATTTTCAAAGACTTTTAACAAAGTGGCCCTCACACCACACGCACATAAATAGACTAGTCACGCGGTATCTATATCAGTAAATTGACGGATTTTTCTGACAGCATAAGCTGCTGAACTTAGCCGTCCTGCAAGAGATGTTAAACGAGGACCCCATTAAAGCCTTGTGTCGAGCATGATGCCTAAGGAAAAGTTTTATCGACGAATTCTAGTTTCTCTTGATTCAATATTATCTCACAATCACTACCCTTGTTTGTTTTCCATTTAAAACTAAATTATTAGCAGTGAACCAATTTCGGACTTATAGTGCGGTGTTATTTACATCGTCAAAATTTGTAGCACGTCTATTTACCTTCAAAATTAAGGAAGTGTCATTAGCAAATAACACCATTATATTACTCTGTAATATAGGTACTAAAAGAGTTTTATTGGTTGATAATGTGATTATGCACGAAAGTAACGCTTACATAAATATACAGGATACGCATATGATTTCTAAATGCTACTTTATTATCAAAGTTTTTATCACAATCAATATACCTAATTGGATTTCTTTTATGCATAAAACTAGGTAACAAACAATATAATGTAAGTATCAAAACTATCCCAGGAGCGCAATCGGCCGGTAGACATAATCTACTCGCGAAGACACGTTGAACTGAAACATAAATAAAACCGTGTTAAGTTAGGTAAATCACGAATCTACAACGTTATTTTTAGGGTTCCGTATAAAAACGGAACCCTATTACTAAGACTTCGCTGTCTGTCCGTCTGTCTGTCTGTCTGTCACCAGGCTGTATCTCAAGAACCGCGATAGCTAGACAGTTGAAATTTTCACAAATTATGTATTTCTGTTGCCGCTATAACAACAAATACTAAAAACAAAATAAAATTAATATTTAAGGGGGGCTCCCATACAACAAACGCGATTTTTTTGCCCTTTTTTGCTCGATATCAAAAATGGCAACAGGTAGGCACTTGAAATATTCACGAAATACTCAGTTGTATTTTAACTTTAATAGTAAATAATAATAATAAAATAAAATAAATATTTAAGGGGGGCTCCCATACAACAAACATGTTTTTTTCGGCGTTTTTGCCTTGTGGTACGGAACCCTTGGTGTGCGAGTCCGACTCGCACTTGGCCTGTTTTTTTAGTATATTATGCGAAACCTGAATATAGTTTGTTCAGAATAAGTAACTGAATCGATTCCGATAATTTTTACCCCGTGTTATATTTTGTCCCAAAAATATTTAAAAAAGGTTAAAAGTTGGACACCGAGCGACGCAAAGTAGGTTATCCAATCTCCGCGCCGAACGGTTAGGTAGCTAGGTACTATTATATCAATGAGCGCAAGACGGCGCCGGTGGCGGCGCCACAAAATACAGATAGTACAGAAGTCAATCTCGTGTACTCCACTTTTCATACCTAGGCTCGGCGGTCGCGCTATGGTTGTCATCTTTGGCTTATGCACAAAAAACTATCGTAGTAGTGGCACTCGTGTCTAGTTGTTTGATTTATTGTTGAGCATATTCTAAAATATTAAAACTAAACAATAAACATAGTACTTAAGTATTACAATACAAAAAGTTTACAAAACAAAAACATAAAATTTTACATTTGTCAATTTTCACTATCGAAAATCATTAATAACTTCAAAACGGATTACCCTATTTACACATTTTATTTGCCCTATCCGTTTTAGACCTAAACCTATCAAATGACACTAAAAACAACACAATATCTACACAAACAAAAAATCATGTTTTAAACTTACGTTGGTGGCGTGAATTTACCTTACAAAAAAGTTACTTTGTTTATACATACTGATTCAAAATAAGAAACTATATCTATATCGAGCTTAGGTAGGCATTTTTTTGTTGCTCCATTTTTGCACTTCATAGACGCGTGTCTCAAGCGGATGACACGCGCGCTCGCACTAGTCCCAACCCGTCTGAGATAACGTGTCCGTGAGCGGTGTCTATGTGTGCGTTGCTCGAGCGCACTTTGTATGTAGATTGTCTTCTGTACTGTCTGTATTTTGTGACGGCGCGGTGCAAGCGGCGCGGGTGAGCATGTTTTTGTACGGACAAACAAGTAACTTAACAAGCTCATAAATTTGTGATTTTTCATGACACAGTTTTGAAAGGAAATTGCCAATAACCAGTACCGCTTTAAAGCAATAGAGTATGGCCATAAAAATAATTATACTTATAAATTTTAAAATATTTTTTTATTTTTCTGAGTTCAGTTGATTGAAATCGTATGTGAGGTTAATATTTTGTATTTAAGTAATTAGTTATTAATTCGATATTATTGCATACTTTTTTAAATGGAGTATTTTTGTAAAAGTAGTGTTGCCAATTTTAAGAACCTCCCCATAATCGGTCTTAACGCTTAGTATAAAGACAGACGCTAAGTTTAAAAAATAATTTCAACCTTGACATTCTTCCTGGGTCATTGATTCCGTTTTAGTCATGATCTGGCAGTTGGAGTACTTAATTTATACGGCCTACCCAAATGTCCCTTCTTTGGTATTGTTCGTCGAATCGTTGAGCTCCTTAAGTTCTGCGTTGAGCTGCACGTTTACTAACAAATGGGAGCACTGACTGGACAGGTCCACTCAATCTGTGTGGTTCTTTTCTCAAAAGAACATTTCAGACACCTTTATACGTCATGGTCTGCACATGATCTGACCAAGATTATGTCTGGGCTTTAAAAGAGATTGTGACCTCTGAGTTTCTTTCGGCCTTTCTTCTCAGAGTTGTCAGATAGGAAACGCCCATCTAGTTAAAAAAAATATGTTTGACGTGTAAAAGTGTTTTTTTATCATTTGTCCTCCTTATTATTTTTTAATTAACATAATCAACTTAATATAATTATATATTTTTAACATCTTTAAAATAATATTAAATTAAATCTATTTATTTCAGACTAATTATTTGTCCATACTTGTTAGTGTAGTTACATTACTTTACTAATTAAAACTATTTCTGTTATTGACAAATCACATGGTCAGGGTGATTAAGATTAACTGTTGGTAACACTATCACGGGCAATGTGAAAGGTGAACTGCTAAAAGTGTCAAAAGTGTCACTCACAGTCAATAATTATTTGTCTAACAAAGCATCTCATGACTCATGTCGGCCGACCTGCCGACCAGCACTCCGCATCGAACATTGTTTTTAATTGTGTATTGATAGTTGTTGAGTTTGTTGTGCTAAAAAATAACTTATCATTGCGTTAAATCGTGTCCAGTTGAGTCTGCTGTGGATTGAGTAGAACGTTTTTACGACTGCGGCCTGTGTTCTCAGTGCAGTAAATCACCAACGATTTCGTTAAGGCGAGGTTGTACCATTTTTAAGTTTTTTGGAGCTATGTATATCTAAATAATGTAAATATTCCGCAAAATAAAAATCATTTTAACAAAATTGAACATATGGTCAAGCGCTGTATAAAGACGGAAACGTAATTACTAATAATTGACTCGATAAAAAAAAATCGCAAAGATGACACTAAATCGATTTTTCAAATGTACTTCTTAGCAAAAAATTATATTACGAAACCATCTAAGTAATGTATCAAAAAATAGGTTTTAATATTTTCTAGCGCTGGGTAAGGTAGATTTTTATATAAGTGGCTATTTATTTTTGTAAGAACAAAAATCATACGATATTGAGCTATTCGATTTCGAGCGGGCCGTTTAGTGCCGGCCGAGAGGTCTTCGAGGACGGACGCACGCCAATTTTCTTCCGCGTTTGCGCTTTCCATTATAAGAAACATTACGCACAGTGTTGCCAACCCTACTGTTTTAACAGTAGGTTTACTGTTTTCACCAAGACATCCCTGTTTTCTGTTTAAGTACCAATTTCTACAGTTTTCATTATAATTTACTGGAGATTTCGTCTAAAACGATAAAACTCCAGTTAAAATACCCAGCTTCATGTTATGCATGTATGTATGCGAATAAATTTTTATCTATGTCTAACAAAACAGCAGTTAACAACTTGAAAACTAAACTAAGAAATAAAATGTCAAAGGCAGAAAATGTCGAAGACAGAGAGAAAAAGAAATTGATAAATGATAATTATTTGTAAGAATATTTGCAAGAATTTATCAAAGAACAAAAGTTCATACAGGAAGTTGACACCTCGGGCATTACGAAAATATTAACTCGAGAAATGGTAAGTAACTCATTATCAAATTATCAATACTATAGTAGCACTACAATTTTGCTAAAATAATCAATAATAATTAATAATAATTTCAATCTGATAAAATAAAACTTTATTTTATCAGATTACTTGCATACGTAATAATACTTTGTTGAGGAAGACTTTTCCGTTCTTTTGTTTTTTTTTGTTTTGTTGTGCGCGTAATTTTAATACTGTGATATCTTCTAAAGTATTCATTCTAATGACATGCTGTAAACTGCAATTTCGATCTAAATTGAATGCTTAATTTTACTAACATATTTAATGAGATAAGGATTAATACAATGTATGTTAAAATTGCTTCGAAAGTCACTCATTATATTTTATTGATTTTAAAAAGATAAAAGTGGTTACTGTAAGTTATCCTTATAATATAGACATATACCATCGCGAACTTTTTTGAGGGCATTTTCAAGATATACAATTCTGTAGTACATTATTTTGAAGTTCCTCGTATGGTTTAGCCAGCGTTAGCAATATAAGCGGCCGAGCGACGAGTTTTTTTCTGATTTTAATTACATTTATTATGATTTCCTATGGAAAATACATCTTTATCAGAATAAAAATAGCGTGTAGCACTCCTTAATAATGTAACTACATACTTATTGAAAAATTTTTTGTGAAATAATTTTCTAACTCGGATCAGTAGTTTCAGAGATTACCCTATACATACAAAACTTACAATTTTATCTCTTTATAATATAAAAAATAAAAGCTTGTAAAAAAAAATACAATAATATTATATAACATATTATTAGTGTAAATAAATTATTTTCTTTGACGGAAAAGCACGAAAATGTTACGACCATTGTTTAGACGCGACACTGTACAAAAAAGTACAGTAGGTTTATTATTAAATTCGTTGAAATTATTATTTTCTTTGCTCAATAACTTCGAAATATTGCTAAACTTATATAACAATTATAAAATATACTTGTAAAATGTATAATTTAAACGATTTGAAATGCCACTATAATGTCAACATTTATTTTGCAGCGTTTCAATGAGAAAAAATATACTCAGGGGTGTTGTTCAGACTCTAGATAACCCTGATACTAGTTTTCATAGTCATACGTAAGTACTTTCTTCAAAACATAAAACTTTAGTCATTACGTACTAACAATATTATAACAGTAATATTGATTGTACTCATGATTGTCATGAATATAATTATCATCACCATCTTAGATTGCGATTCATGACTCATAATGTTTATAACACCGTTATAGAACAACCTTAAACACTATTAGTGAACCTCAAAGTACTGTAAGTCATACAGAAATTAGTACAAGATAGAGACAAGATTTCAGAGAAATTTTTAACTGCCGATAATTCAGAAGTTGAAACAGCAAATAAGTAAGTCTTACTAAACTATATGTTAACAAGTAGAGAAGAAATGAATCTTAAATGTTTTTATACCGATTGCCTAAATACATACGTTAACTTTGTTAATCAGTACTAGTACCGAGTACGATGTATAAAAACTAAAATGATATCAGAGTAAAAAAAAAATCGAAAATAAATTAATACACTTGATTATAGTAAGCTATCTCTTAAACGTCGATTGCACACCAGAGGGGAATTCTCGTAATTTTAAGAACGTTTACAGTCTGATCTCTGAAAAATTAATGCAATATAATTTCAGGGCCAACTCCATGTTACCGGGAGGCAATATTGCTTGTTTGGTATATGGTCAGGTGAAACAATACCCGTACATGTAATCAAGATAGTGAAAGATAGTAAATTTTGGGAAGAAAAAATGGGAAAAAAAACTTATTAATTTTTATATGCAGTGTTTATTGCCTGAAATCATAACTCCCCGACATATTAGAGGAATGGATATAAGAAAAATAAAAATGCGAGAAAACAAAGAAAATATTGCAACACCTGCTATTGTTTCCACTTCTGTATCACAAATAGTGAATTTTGAGAATGTGGCGTCTACTTCTGTGTCACAAACAGTTAATTTTAATAATTATTAAATACGTTTTATAACCGACTTCAAAAAAGGAGGAGGTTCTCAATTCGGATAGTTATATTTTTTATTGTGTATTATTTTCATTTTCTTGATTTTTTCTGTTTATAACATAAAAATAAAGTTTGCTTAGTCGATTTTGTTGTTTTTGTTGCTAACACTACATTATTGACAAGTTGTGAGTGAAGTTGTCCAGAACATATCTTCTCATCTGAAACGCATAGTATATGTATAGTGAAAGGAACGTCGTTCCATCCGGGTGTCCCGTGACACCTCTCGTTAAATTTTATTTTGAAAAAAGTCTGATTTGTGAGATTTTTTGACATGTTGTTGATGGTATGTGTATTTTAAATATAGGTACAAACTTACCTTAGATTTTTTACATAGTGCGTTTCTTTGCCAAACTAACCTAATTTTTACTTACCGGAAACTGTCATGAGAATTTATCAAGCGTAGATGATAAGTTCCTACATACAAATTTTATTCATTAAAAATAAAATATAACATCAAAGTTGATCTACTGTATTTGTCTGTTTCGTGGCGCGCATTCATTGCACAAAGGTTAGTCGCGGTCACAACGTGTCACGTGGCGCGGTCCCGCTCAGCGCATCGTAGTTAAATACGCCGCGTTCAACTGGCGGGGGCTGAGGTAGTGTTTTCTATGCCTATCGGTCCGGGAAAACCTCGCCTTAAAAATGTCACGCTGTGGGAGCTGTGTCTACCCCGTCATCAAGTCGGAGAGGCAACGGATATAATGGAAGTCTTTCAGCACATTTATATTTTGTTGTTTACAGCTAATACTAGAAGCTGTTTAACTATGTTCATAATATATATTTAAACGCATCATGATGAGAAAAGTGGGGAAGTGTGTTGTACCACTCACTTGCGAACGATCACAATAAAGACTGAAGCTGTGGCGACACAGTGCTTCCTTACCCAAACCATTCGTCCCACCGGCTGAAGAGCTCCTACCAGGACATGAGTTACCTTGGATAACCTTCGGACCACGGTTGGCCGAAGTAAGGAAAACCTGTACAGGTGGAGATTCATAGACGACTCCGCTTTGGAGTGTAAATGTTGTGCTGTTCCACAAACGATGGGACACTTAATATTGTGTCCCATCTGCTGCACGTTACTGGAACTGAAGGTCGCTGGTGATGGCGGCAAACAAGTAGCTGAATTCTGGGCCGAGTCCATTTAGATTGCTATCGACACGCTAAGAGGAAGATGATGAGATGAGAATTAAGAACCGCCAGTTATACTTTTCTTAGTTTGATTTGATTTTGTTTGTGACTTTTGCCTGTCTTTGACAATATGTGTATTTTCTATTAAACTAATACAATATGTATATTTTCTATTAATGTAATGCTAAGATAAATTTCTTTACTGAATATGATATATCTATTATATTTATTTTTAGATGTTAGTCGTATTATTGGGAGCATGTGAGTAGGAACGATATATGCGAAATTGAACTAGCAAACGACATTGAGGTTGACTTGCCGTTGGTACTGGGAACGGACACGTATTTAGTAAGGGGAAGAATTAAGTCACGACATGTCAGCAGAAAGGTTACGCTTACATTTTAATTAATAAGTAACTCAGTAGGTGATATTAATAGCTATTATTGCAATTTTTTGATGGGTAATCAGACAATGGGATGATGTGGTCTCTCTATGACATTTTGTGGTATCTTAGTTGGGCTCGATTTAGGTCTGTGGAGCCACCGGCTTTGCTTTTAGACGACATATTTTATGAATATGATGATAATATGGACCAATGAAACTATTGCATTCCTATATTCAAGCATTTTTATTTTCTATTTCCTATCAAAACAGTAAGTACATTTAGCATGACCGACCTTTGTAATATTATTTAATTGGGATCATTCATTGATTTAATGAACTATTTTCTGTTGTTTTATGTGAATCAAATCATATTGTTATAAAATACTGTTTTTTTTGTGGAAGATTTGTTACAAAACTAACCTCAAAACTGAGCAGAAAATCAAAGTGCAACAAAAACCCCACCAAATAAATGGATAATTTTAATTTCCTATGAAAGTACGACATTACCCCGCTTTTATATCCAATTTATGGTAGCATACAAAATTGTCAGTAGAGAAATGGGCAATTTCCTTTTTTACATAGAAATACTAGACACGTGTCCATCTTTACATAAAAATACTAGACACGTGTTTCGGGTTTCGCATATATACTAAAAATAATGTTGTATACTAATAATAATAATAAAGCCGAAGAATTTGTTTGAACGCGATTCTCTCTGGAACTACCGGTCGGATTTGAAAAAATCTTGCATTTGATAGTCCAGTTCTGGAGGAAAAAAACCCTCACGAGCCGAGCAAAAGAAAAAAATTTGAAAGAACGCTAAGCGAAAACAAAGTAACGGCGCGGGCGGGAATTGTGGCTGTTATTTTACTATTGTGGTATCTTACGACTTCCAAGTGAACGAAGTCGCGGGCAGAAGCTAGTTAAAAGATATAATTAATCTTCTTTCTAGCGTGTCAATGGCAAAATAGTACTTAAGGAGAATGGGTAGTTGAGACCGTGAAATTCAAATTTTCTTACGTTTTTTGCAATTTGCAGGTCAGTGTCAGGGGTTGTATCTTGATCAAAATGTGATTCGCGACAATAACAGGTACATATTTAGAGAATTATAATCATTAATACATCTTTCTAATTCTACCATTTACACTTTTCCATAAGTGATTGGTGGTTGGACACTGACCTGCAAATTGCAAAAAACGTAAGAAAATTTGAATTTCGCGGTCTACCACTATCCATTCACCTTAAAGTTTTTTTTTTTTGGCCATGCAATTGCAACGCTTACATCAATTGCAGGCGCAGTTATTTAATTGTTATCTTCATGAATGGCGAAATTATAAAAAGATAAAAAAAAAGAAATTGAAGAGGGAGGAAGAACTACGACTACCGCCTTCCTCGCTGGTCTAGTGGTCGCAAATGCTACTTCTGAGGTCCTGGGTTCGATTCTGCGGACAGGCGTGTGATTAGGTTTTTCTATCAGGAATTTCCCAGTAGCAAGACGAAGACTGGATTTGTGCACGGTTGATGGCAAAAGGCTCGCCCCCATATCACATGGCATCTAAACATAACTGGCGAATTGTGGGTGTCCAGGCTCCGCAGGAGCTCCAAGGTCACCAACATAGCCCGAAGAATTGCCAAACTTAAGTGGCAGTGGGCAGGGCACATTGCTCGCAGAACAGATGGCCGATGGGGCTTAATGGTTCTGGAGTGGCGACTGCGTACCGGAAGACGTAGCGTTGGAAGGCCTCGCACAAGGTGGACCGACGACCTTGTGAAGGCCACAGGAACCCGTTGAATGCCAAAAGCACAGGATCGGTCGACGTGGAAGTGCTTGGGGGAGGCCTTTGTCCAGCAGTGGACGTTTTTCGGCTGAAATGAAGATGCTGATGCTAAGGTACACCTCTGCCTGACCCATTACAGAATTACAGGCGTCATCATGTCATGTTAGCGGGAGCACTTTTTTGTGTAACAAGTAGATCCTGCAAGCGTATAATAAAATCCCTAGGTACTTACTGCAATAGGAACATTTCATATTTCTGGCAAATGCTTCTCGATCCATTCTTTGATAAGTTTAGTGCCTCGTTTGTTTAACGAGTGTCCCAATCTCTCCATGACGTAAAATTCTCCTTGAACCCCAAGCTCTTTAAGTGAATTAAATGATCCCTTGGCCCATTCTAAATCAACCAGATCATCACTGTCGCCATGAATTTGGAGTAAAGGAGGCACTGCAATGATTAATAAAACACATTGTTATTTGCGAGTGTTAGTCATAGTCTTTTTTTATTTTATTTAGTTACGTGGTCCAGGCTCGAGACTGATAGCATTGCAATGTGTTTAAATATTACAAACATCAACACCTTATGAGTAACATGGCTAGAACAACGCCAAATAAATTACTAATGATTTACTTCTACAATTAATAATCTACAGCATTTTGATCAAAGTCACCTGCAACCGCGTATCGATTAATATGTCTGTATTCTCTATTCACTATAATCGCCTTGATAATAATTTACTGGATTGGACCACATCTAAAAGTAAGTAATAATAAAAGTAATTTTTTAACACTAACATTTAAGACATACTGACGCGAATTCACGCAAATTTCTCCGGGAGCAGAACGTGTCTCCGCAACTCTGCACGCGAACCAGTGCTGGACTGGAATGTACGCGATATAATAGAGCTTCATACCAAAACGGTAAAAAAAGGTACCCTTATGGTGTCATCAGAATGCCATAAAGCTAAGGCGAATCTACTTAAGAGTTGGCAATACATACTCTTTGCTCCCCTTCCTCTTAATCATTTTCCTTTTCATGTCATATCATCTGCCTAGCCTTTTCCCAACTATGTTGGGGGCGGCTTCCAGTCTAACCGGATGCAGCTGAATACCAGTATTTTACATGGAGCGACTGCCTATCTGACCTCCACAACCCAGTTACTGGGTAATACGGTAATAATGACAGCCGGGACCAACGTCTTAACGCGCTTCCGAGGCACGGAGGGGTAACGGTATGTAAAGATGGTCACCCATCCACAGACCAACCGCGGCAAGCGTAGCTTAACCTGACCGATCAACCTGTGCGGCTGTTATTATTTAGCCACGGGCCCCTCCCAATTTTCCAATTTTCCTTTTCATGTGTAGTCTAAATAAACAATTATAAGTATATTTTATTATTTGACTATTTTACACATTTACATAAATGTTTTCAATCTTGGTTTATGGCAAATTATGGAATTGGGTTGGCAGTGCAGAGTGCAGCCTCACAGCACCTACTAGTGGGTGGATAAGTTATACAGGATGCACCATGGCATGAAAGGGCAAATTAATTAACAAAAATGCTCCAACTGAGACTGGCCATATCAAGTTAGGTTTCAAATAATCTCAGATAAATTAAGATCTCTATTAACTCCTCCTCCTAAGAAGCCTGCAGATGTATGTGCTCAAACAACAAAGTCATATGTATAGCCTCATATATATAGGTTATACTAAAGAGAAGCATTATGTAATACTTACACTGAACTCCAGCGGACTGTTTCAGTTCATTATAAACAACTGAATTTTGATTTAAGAATGAGCTGAATGCGAATGTTGCAGCAATATTCTTATCAAATCTGTATGCAGAATGTAATGCCAATGCACCACCCATAGAAAATCCACCTGTAAATAAATTTTGTTGTACATAATACTATTGTTTACCCAATAAATAAACAAAGTGAGTTTCTGAATATCACAAGCAGTGATTACCTTGAAACTTTACAACTGTAATTTATCTATTGTCATTGCTAAAGGTCAAATATTGACACAAATGTTTAAAATATAGATGATACAGTACTTCCAAAGTTCGAACTTGAAGCTGTTTGCTTCAATAATTATACTACTTCAGTAGTAAATTGACGACTCTCATGATTATAAATCTGTAAAGACTTATTTGTTACGGTCGAAAATCATATTTTGATCAACATACAACCTGACACTGACCTGGAAATTGGAAAAAGTTAAGAACAATTGAATTTTGCAGGCTACTTTATCCCATCCACCTTAATACTCTAGACAAGATTAATGAGAGGCTTTCAGACACTTACCAATTATTATCCTATTAGTAGGTATTCCAGCATCATTTTCATTTTTAATAAGATTCTTTACTTCCGCTTCTATATTTGCAATGGAATCCAATTTTTCAGGCACATTAGGACTGATACCAGCTCTATCAAACCAGACTTTACTCATTTGCCCTCCCACTGGAGAGTATGGCTGTAGTGGTGCAGTTGGGTACATCACTTTAATATGAGGAAATGAGAAATTTGATACCATTAATTTTACCCATTCTTTCATATCAGCACCTGAAGATCCTGAAACCAGAAGTATTATTTTTTTAGGACCAGGCTCCAACCCTCTTTCTTAACGGTAGGTACCAAGCTCCTACTATTATTATTTCCTCTATTGCCACATTATTTATTTTTTTGTAATTTTAAATAATAAGTCAAGAGGTTACATTTAGATAACAAATTTTCGATGTGTCTTTTATTTTGCTGATAAATTTATGGGTACATTTCCAAAGATTCATTCAGAATCATGTAAGAATGTAAGTACCTACCGAATCAAGCATTCACGCAGTGTAATGTAATACGTTTTATTATGTTATTTCTGTTGGAGTGAAGGCAGGGAGGGCACTATGGCGCGAGGACTTAGAAAATTTTTCCTCTCCTCTATGACGACCCACTGACTGTTATTTCTTACAACGAACCTTTAGAATTATGATAAGGTTATTAAAATGTGCTATTCTCACCCGATCCATGGAAAAATATAACGGTTCCAGAATGTTTTGATCCGGTATGGTGAGTCAAATGCAGCGCACCTAGTCGTGACATTTTACACCGAATAACATGTAATTTAATCAATATAGTCTGTAAACGTATTTGTATTATATAGAAATTCGTGTTCGCGCTTCGTGCCAAAACAAAATAGATCACAAATCACAAGACGTCAGATGTAATTTTTTTAGGAATTTACAGCCCTGGCTACTGCGGCTTTAAGACGGGTCCACAAACAAAGACTACAATATAATGCTGCCCACAAACTAAGTACAAAAGTCTTTCTTAAACGATTGTTTTAGGTTTTGGTACACAGCACTGACCTCTATAATACAAGTACGCTGGACTAACGATACTCTACGAAATGACAGTTGTTTTTTGTGCCGATTCAAAGCGCCCCGCTCGAAGCCCCCATGAACTAAAATTGACACGTTCTTTCAAATGGACGTTGATTTGTTTACTTTGTCTCTGATGATTTAGGTCTAAATCGTGAAAAACTACTTTATTTGTGTATTTTGTGTTTACTACGTGATATTTGGAACATTTTTATTATGAAAGCATGCGCATTTTGTAAAACTCGCTGTCAAAAAGGCAGCGGAGTAACGTTTCACAAGTAAGTGAATTTCATGACTTTGTATGTTTCGATTGCTTGTGTGAGCATTTTTAATACTATCTTATATTTAGAATAAATGTTTTCATTAATATCCCATCATATTTAAGTGTAATTAGGGCTCAGTTTTCACACGTATTGAATACAATAATTTGAATAGGGTTGTAAATGTTCCATGTCGATAATATGTCGATAATTTTCTTCAGACAGTTAATAATTTTATATTTACGTCTTTCAAATAGAAATTTACTGTCGCCAGAAACTGCAATTTGATTAACTACTACAAATTAGCAAATACTATTTTCTAATTTCAAAAGATAAATCCTTACTAATATTATAGGTAAAATCGAAAGTAACTCTGTCTGTCTGTCTGTCTGTATCCTTTCACGTCTAAACTACTGAACGGATTTCGATAAAATTTGGCAGAGAGAATGCATCCCGGGGAAGGACATAGTATAGTTTTTATCGACATACCTCGCGGGCGAAGCCGTGGGCGGAAGCTAGTATTAAGTATATGTAAAGACCTAACATCGAAATAAAACTTGCAACTACAATGTACTGTATAAGTACCTTAGTCAGTTTTACTTTAATTAAATACTTAATTTCAGATTTCCATCGAACTCAACTAAGCAGGGCTGAAAAACATAAAAATGGAAAATTGGAGTCCTAAATCTATTTATCATCTTTGTAGCAAAAAATTCACTGCGGACTGTTTCGTTACATGTACACCCTTCTCCATACGAACACTACCTTTTGGAAGACTAGAATCAATTTTATTTTATTGTATTTTGTGTCGTTCAAAAGTGCCTCTTAAAATAGAATAGAATACTCTTTATTATGTACACTATATAAATCATACCACCCTTAATCATACCATATATATCTATTAAGTACCTATTTGAAATAAATTATTTGTCATTGACTTCGTTATTTTTACCATTAGTATGCACGCTATCCAAATACCCAATAATGAAAATGGAATCCCTCTCCTTTCCGCTAGTAATGACTACATGGTAAGGTAATGTTACAAGGTTCATTTTTGGCATTCGAGTGAATTTGATTGAATTTGTATGGGAGCCGTTTGTTGCTTTTTTGTTTACATGGTTCAATTCTTCCAAATTGAACACCAAAAGGGACTATCACGAAGAATACATCTGCCATTTGATTTACTAGGTTAGAGCGAAATGGCAACATAATAGCTCAATAGTTTTTAGTTCACATTGCGAACTAATGTGACCCCAGCTCAGCTTGTATAACTAGTGTAGTTGAGCCTGGAGATATTAGCTCAACCATCTGTCTGATCTGACCGTCCTGCGCTATAACTTTACTAGGACACTATCCACTAGTTTATAGCTTGCGATCTGAACGCACCCTAATGAATTTTCAGTTAAGGGGCCGGGGAACTACGCGTGCTATTGCTATAGTTCATACAAACGTAATACCTACCAAAATAATTTGTAATTCAAACATGTTCATAAGGTAGTGTGTATTTATTCCGATTGGATTACAGAATATCTAGGTTCCCAAATATACATTTCTGGACACATCTATTGGCCCACCTTGTATTTTCAGTTTCGTTTGGTCCTAGCTAAAATTTTATATTAGGTCGAGCAAAAAGTTTTTATGCAGTTTTGAACCTGGCACATTCACAATTTCATTCAATAGTCTTTTTTTGAATTTCGAACACAGAATTTAAAGAAACAGAAGACAATTTGGAGCCTGTTTGTTGATATCAAACAATCGAATACTAAGAAAACTTGGTTTTATTGGTTTACTTGGATTTAATTCTTGAAAAAGTGATTGATATCTTTGGTTTTGCAACAAACATTACTTATTCTTAACATTAAGGTGAGGTTCTATCAATAATCTATGGATACTTCACCTGAAGTCGCCGCCCAAGCTGTGGCACTTATTCAGGCCGGACACAGCCAAAGAAACGTGAGTGCTCAACTTAATTTAAGTCGATCTGCGGTCCGAAATGTTTATCGGAGGTACCTAGAGACTGGCGGCTTTGTTCGTCGCCAAGGAAGGCCACGATCTCGGGTCACAACTGAAAGGCAGGATCGATTCATCGTGACGACCAGCTTGAGAAATCGTCACCTTACCTCCATTGAGATACAAAACCAACTTCGCGACTTCCACGGAGTATCTGTGAGCGCTCGAACTGTTCGGAGAAGGTTAAAAGAACGCGATATGGTACCACACAAGCCAGCTAATGGGCCCAAACTAACGCGAGCCCACCGAACAGCGCGCCTTCATTTCGCACGCAGTCATTTAAATTGGACACAGCAAGATTGGAGCCGTGTACTATTTTCTGATGAGTCTAAAATTGTGTTACATGGCAATGATGGAAGGAAGAAGGTCTACCGACGTAAGGGAGAGCGTTTCGCACAATGCTGCTTTGAAGAGAGGGTTGCTTATGGCGGTGGCTCATGGACTGTCTGGGGCGGTATATCCGCGAGCGGTAAAACTCAACTTGAGGTTGTTACAGAACCACGGCTGCCAACATTAAATGCCGAAAGGTACATTCGTGAGTGCTTAGAACCTCACGTGATACCATACGCGGACTATGTGGGCCCAAATTTCCTTTTTATGCATGATAATGCAAGAGCCTATGCGGCCGGCATCGTCAGGGAATATCTTCGGGATGTGAACATCACAGTTATGGACTGGCCAGCCAGAAGCCCAGACATGAACCCCATTGAGCACATGTGGGACGAGCTAAAAAGACGTGTTAGGGCTCGTCAGAAAGTTGCCCAGACAACGCAGGAGTTGAAAACTGCCATAGAAGAGGAATGAGAGATGATCCCTCAAAATTTCATAGAGCGGTTGATAAACTCTATGCCTAATCGTATGAGAGCTGTGGTAGATGCGCATGGAGGCAACACGCGTTATTAAATTAAACCTTTATTTGATAAAACATGTTTTTTATTCAAAAATCAATTGCCTTTAACAAGGCGCATATCCGACTTGTTAGGCGTAGCTCCATGTCGTATGGTATTCTGAATTCAAATTTAAAACAATACGATCGAAAAAGATGGTAAAATGTATCAGGTTTAAAACTGCATCAACAGTTTTTGTTCAATCTAGCAATCATATTTCGGTAGGGGCCATCGAAACCTAAACTTTAAGGTGGGCCAATAGATGTGTCCAGAAGTGTATATTTTGAAAGAACTCTGTTATACTTAAAGACGAGATATGAGGAGTTTCAAATTTCCATAGAAAACTTATTTTTATTGTTTAGTGGTTATAACGATCGATGAAGTTCATAAAAGTATTTTTTATCGTAGGAGATATCCCATCTCTAATATTAGTTCCAAGGTCCCTTCACATTGCTATCAGCGCCAAAATGTCGAAAATCAAATAGCTTCATTCTGACATCGATAGTATGCAGTCCAGCGTACTTGTATTATAGAGGTCAGTGCTATGATTAATAAATTGTAGTCTGTGCCCACAGACTACAATTGACAATACATTATAATCAAAGACTACAATCTGACTACAATATAATGAATATAATGTGTGTTTAAATGCGGTGCAATGCAGATGATTGTAAATCAAGCAAATCAATTTTATAATTTTATTTTGTAGGTACTTTGTTTGAATATTTTTTATTTAAGATGGTGTTTATTTTTGAATCAGTCTTCTAGCACTGAAATACCCTCATAGTAATATAATAAATTATTATGGCCTACAATTTAGCTCCTCGATTTCCACCACCACCAAAATATTTTACCCTTCTCGATCCTGGTTCGTATAGTCAAGCCGATAGAAGCAGAAGAAAAAATAATGCAGCTCCATTTCTCTCGACAACTCCTCGCATCACGGAAGGTGGAACTAAAGTATGGACTCAAGCCGTATATGACCAGAGTATGCCAAGTAATATCCCAAATTGTTCATCAATGCTTTCAAAAAAGCCAAGATTCCCTTACGAAGCCTTCAGTGCAGAAGATATAGAAGAAATTTTGTGTAAATGTGGAATTGCAACTTCATGTGAATGTCCCACTGGAGACGAAATACAAGAAAACATTGTATGTCAAGGTAAAGTTAAACGAAGAGTTTTTAAAGGCCCCGCACCTCGATCTGGCTTGGGCGATGAAAGCTTGTCAACTCCGTCAAGAAATGACCATGGTTTTAACATAACACCTGCCGGTACGCAACGTCGAATGAGGAATGAGGTTAAAGAAGATTGCCCACCGTTCTATGATGCTACAGTGATCGAGTCTACAGCTTTTTATCGGGGATGCAAATGGAGCCATAGAACTGCGAGAGATCTAAAGAATGTTGAAATAAGACCTGGTCCTGCAGATTATTTCTTTGAAAGGGAGCCTACAATAGATAAAATTTGTGCAGAAAAAGTCCGCGCATTGAAACGAAAAACTACGAAGCAAATGCGTTTTATGGAAATGGTCCAGCGAAGAAATATATTAGAAAATCGTCCTAGCCCTGCAACATATAATCCCATGTTACCTAAAGGCACAAATCTTCAATTTATAGGACCAAAAGCTAAAAGGTTTTTATATCCTAAGTCAAAAAATGATATAAGTCCAGGTCCAGCAGATCATTGGTTGCGAAGAGATTTTGATGCAATAACTCCTCCTGATGAACTCTGTCATGCTAAGCTACCAGAACCAGCTTGTTTCGGTATGAAAGCAAACCGGTTTAGAACTCAACGTGAAGAGGGACCAAGTCCAGCTACTTATCACGTCAATACGAGACTAGGTCATTTTGTTAAATGTCCCACTGCGCCTTTTGGATGTTCAGCTAGAAGATTTAAACAAGACATATTCGAGGAAAGCGACGATGATGACATAGGACCACTAGATAAAAAGGATGAAGCAAAGCCATGTGTTTTACCAACGTGGGAATTCAAATCCAAAACTATTCGAATGAAACCTTCAGTTAAAAAACTTGATGAGCCAAGTCCAGCAGATTTACCTCAAACTAGAATAAGTAAAAAAAAATCATCTCAGTTACAATCTCCAGTGCCATTTTCCTCTTCTGAGGAGCGTTTATTGCCGTGGCATTCCTGGATACCCGTACATGGGGTATTAGATACACCTGGACCTGGCTATTATTGCTTAGAAAAGCCAAGATGTTTTCCCGCTTTTAAACGTGGACCTTTATTTAGAACTAAACGTTTTCCAGACATTCGTGATAGAGCTCCTCCACCGAATGAATATAAAGTTCATCATGGTATAGAAACAATTCTAGCCACTCATAACAATAAATTAAAGTGTAACATAGAAAACAAATATAAATTTAAATGGAAACAACCAAAACAAAAGGAGGCTTTGAGTTTGAAAGAACGAGAAAAACTTTTGCTTGCTAGATGTATTTCTTTATTGAATACAGATGAAGAAGACAGTAAGTCAGAGAAACCGGCCGAGGATGACTCCATGACCCGACAACCAAAAATGTTGAGATCATTTTTGTATGCCTATCCTGTACCAATAGTTAATTAATATTTTAAATAATTATGTTGTTAAATCCTTAGGTATTGACAGTTTTTGATAGTTTTCTTACTGTTTGACTTTTTTTTAATTAAAGCAAGATGAGTTACATATACTTAGTTTTGGCTGCCTTTGGCCTTCTGATGTCCGTGATAGGGCGCTATCAATCAATTTGCTTAGCTTTTTCCCAACTATTTTCAGGTCGGCTTTTAGTCTAACCGGATGCAGCTAAATACCAGTATTTTACATGACATGGAGAGTCTGCCTATCTGACCTCTACAACCCAGTTACTGGGTAACACGATGCCCTTTGGTTGTCAGACTTTCGGGCTGCTGACAGCCTGCAATACGGAGTAGATTAATTTACCGCTAGCGATCAACAAATGACAGATGACAGCCGGGACCAACGGCTAAACGTGCTTTCCGAGGAAATCTCGGTAATAATCGGTATGTTATGAATGGTCACCCATCAACGTTGATTATTCACCAAGGCCGCGTGTCCACCGCACGTCCGTCAACGGAACGTCATGTCGGTTTTGAATATTCTCGTTGCTGTCCCGTTGACGTGGCAGTGGACAAATGCTGTAAGGCCCGTTGTACGCACGGCTACACATCAAGCTGTAATAATTAGCTTGATGTGTAGCCGTGTGTACATGGCACAGTTTCTTTACGGTACGGCGCGGCGCGCTAGCTGCACCACACTTCATGAAAGTGATCCAGGAATCCAGGATACAACACTGACGACTGTGCCATGTGCAAATAAGTCATGATAGCTGCAATCAAAGTTACCAGTCTTAATTTAGCTGGCACAAAAACTTCGTTAGTATGAGTCGTTTAGCGTGTGTTAGCTGGAGTGACGTCACCCCAGCTTCCTCATTCAGTAAACCAGTGAGGTTAGGGTTATGGAATATACCTAGTCAAAAAAATTGTGCAAAATAACTGCACAAGGAAGGAAACCCTTACCTCCTCCGAAGCAAAAATCGATGTTTTTGGCGCTTAAACTGTTTTTTTGGATAATTCGTGGAAATTACAAGTACTAGAGATTCAAAATTTTTGCTGCCTTTGGCAGCTATTATGCCTTAATTATTGAGCTGTAATACATAATCATATCTTCTTTCGTTCGGAAGATATGATATGAGTAGCTGGGGTGCCGTCACTCCAGCTTACACATATGTATCGGTATAATAACTCGTAGAGTATTTTGACCAGATATGAAAATTTAACTGGCAATGGCAGCTATTATGCCATATTTTCTGAGCTTTATGACATGAGCAGCTGGGGTGACGTCACTCCAGTTTACACACACGTTTTTTGATCGTTTTTTCAACACTTTTTAAGTACCTATTAATTATTGTTCAGTTCTTTCCTGTCTTGTGCAGCTAATATGCCTTATTTTTCTGACTATATTCCAAAACCCTACGGTGAAAAAACGTGTGTGACCCCTACGGTGAAAAAACGTGTGTGGCGCTAAAGCAGTCTTAGATCACGGGCATTACATTGAATCCCGAGCGTAACGAAGGATTCTAGGACTCCCGAGCGCAGCACGAGAGCGGGAGCTCTGAGTTAACTCTTGAGCGAAGAGAGGGAGTTAAGAGTAGAATCCTGAGTGCCGTGAGAGATTCAAGCTCGCCCAAGACGAAAACACCTTTATGTTCGAGGGTTTAGTTAGGTTAGGATAAATTATACCCCCCCCGGTGGGTTCCCGCATTGTCGAGGCGGGGGGGCTCAGTAGCCGTGGCTTGGACACCCACGGTGAAGCGAAGAGGAACCCGAGGAGGGGCCGCTCGTCAGGGCTTTTGCCTGTAAGCCGACGACGTAGCGGCCACCAAGTAGGTTGCGGTGCCGCTTCGGCGACGACATCGCAACTGAGGCGGGCCGCGATGTCGTTGTAACGGAGGCATCCCGGCTGAGGGTTGAAGGCCGCGGCGGGAGAGGAGTGCCGGTATTGCGGTGCGCCGCTCTCCCTACCTTCCGCGGCCTTAACGGGGTCACCACCGTTTGATGGTGGACGCGGTGGGGCCGCAGGGGAGGAGGAGTGTCGGTATGACGTTGGCCGCTCTCCCTATCCTCTGCGGCCGAAAATTGGCAGGCGGCGGGGCCAATGATCTGACCCGTCGAAGGGGGACTAAGGGTGTCCAGACATGGGGTCGTCTGGCGCCCATGTGCTGGTTTGGTCCCTGGGGTGGTCACGGCGTGCTATGTGTTCTGGTGCGCCGGTGATGGGGAATACTCCCCAGAGGAGGGTCCGGTAACGGACAGCCGCGGCGGGTTCACGGATGAGTGCTAACGCGTGCCCGTGTTCCCGCCGTAAGCGGCAGAGGAGGACACCGTGGAGTTTTAGTGGGTTAGAGTCCCACATACCTGCACTACCTCCCCGTGGTAGTGCAGAATGCATGAGCATTTCTCCACGTTAAAAAAAAAAAAAAAAAAAAAAAAGGATAAATTATACAATGTGTAACGGAAAGGGTATATGCATACGAAAGGCACGGCTTCTTTGGATGATATCAAACGATATTGGAAGGGATTTTTTATTGTGTACGTCACAATAAAAAATCCCTTCCAATATCGTTTTTAATTTACACACTTGTTGGTTTTTACCCGACTGCGTCAGAAGGAGGGTTATTTACAAAGTTGTCCTTTTGTAGAAGATTACTTTGTAGATAATTATTATCTACATACTAATCTTCCACCCACCACTCACTTTACCATCGTACCTACAACACAGTACAAAGGTACCTACCTAATTCAAAAACAATATTCCTGTGAATTTCCTGACGATAAACCTAACCTTTTATATTTTGGTGGCCATAAGGATGAACGATGACTGGGGTAGTCTATAAGGAGGCAATACCCAAAATCACATTTCCAAAATGTGGGTAATTGGAAAAAAACTTGACCTCATTGTTTAATAAATTTCACATCAGTTAGAGACGATATTATCTACACAAAGGTTATCTGTTTGCTTACATACTGCCGTAAAGTTCATTGTTTTCATTGCTGCTGCATTTAAAAAATTTGAATACGGAATTTAAGTGTTCGTTATTATTGCCTTATTAATGTTAACGCAGTGGGTTCTTTTCATAATTTTTAAATTAATGTTATTTTTTAAATAATAAGACGATACATTAACAACAACAAGTTAATAGTTTTTTTTTTATTACAAAATAATGGCACGCCCGCATAATTTTTGTCTGTAGGACTAACCGAAAGAATTATCGGAAGTTCACGGTCTGTGGGTGCTGTTAGAGTGATACATGGGTTTTATTGGTTTGAGCACGTTTAGTCTTTTTTAATACAGTTGCTCAAAAAGTGAGCTATTACATACTCGTGCTTTATTTTTACCGTTTCCGAACTCGTGCGTTCTCTTTCCCAACTGTCAAAATAATGTGTATTAAAAAGAATAACCAACCATGAAGTTTTTACTAAAAAAATTCATAGAAGTTTTTTCAACACACTTGCTCGTAAAGTGGCTCTTATTGAACCGCTTTTAGGTCCATAATGCAGTGTATTAAAAACGCGTGCTTTTTCTTTACTTTAATCCACATGTGCTTTATTTCCACAGATAACTATTTACTAGTCGGAGATGCGCGCTTTTTTAATCTCATCAATTCACTTTTTTTTTTAATAGTCTGTATTGTCCTTGGTCCCAAAATTAACTAATATTTATTTACCTTAAGGTGTATGCGCAGGGACCTCGGACAATTTAAGGTGAATGCGCAGTGGTCTACCACTGCGCATTCACCTTAAATTTTCTTAGGTTTTTTGCAATTTTCAGGTCAGTGTCAGGTTTGTATCTTGATCAAAATATGATTTGCGACTCTAACAGGTACCTACATCTTTACAGAATTATAATCATTCGAATCATTAATTTAAGGTGAATGCGCAGTGGTAGACCACTGCGCATTCACCTTAAATTGTAAGAAAAAACCTAAGAAAATTTGAATTTCGCGGTCTACCGCGAAATTCAAATTTTCTTAGGTTTTTTGCAATTTTCAGGTCAGTGTCAGGTTTGTATCTTGATCAAAATATGATTTGCGACTCTAACAGGTACCTACATCTTTACAGAATTATAATCATTCGAATCACTTTCTTATGGAAAAGTTCTTAGGGAAAAAATCTAACTAGAAAGATTCTATTCTAATGACTATAATTCTGTAAATACATATACAGAGCGTTAGGTTAAACGAGGGACATACTTTGAGGGGAGTTAGTACTCATGAAAATGAGCAACGTTTACTATGGGGCCGAACCTGAAATCGAAAAAAAAAAAATCTGCTGTTCAGTACATTTTGACGAGCTATGCGAACATAAATGTAGAAAACGGCTGATTTTTATTCGCGATTTCAGGGTTAATCCCTTAGAGTAAGAAAGCTATAGAGCATCGAGTAGCGTGGCCACACATGAGACAAAAAACTAACTTAACTAACATAGGCTACATAAGTAGCTGCCTTGAAAAAACTGGCACGCACTGAGAGACAGAAATAGTATAGCTTTATCCTTTTCTGTTACTTATAATAACTCAATACTTTATCCCTTTCTTGTGGAAATGAAATGGAGATACCCGCCGTCTATACTTTTCTTTGTCTAAGGTTAATCCCATATGACAAGTTGTTCATTTTCATGAGTACTAACTCCCCTCAAAGTATGTCCCTCGTTTAACCTAACGCTCTGTATATTATAGTCGCGAATCATATTTGATCAAGATGCAACCTGATACTGACCTGCAAATTACAAAAAACGTAAGAAAATTTTAATTATCCACCTAAAATTGTCCGTGGTCCCTACCCGAAACCAAACGGAAAAGACCCTGACGTTCTATCATTGCGGATTCTCACTGAACTAATGTAGGTACCTATATTTTTCTATGCCAATAGTACTTTCTAATTCCATACTAACTAAACTACAATTGTTTTTTTTTTTACAATTGTTTTTACATGCTCTGTGGTCAGTGCTTTTATTTACACTTGCGCGCGCATTGCTAGTGCTGGCTATGCGGAAAGACCCATTGACATATAAATAGTATGGACTGGAAATACCTACAAAAAAAGGGTGCATACCTACAACTCGTTTTGTCGCATAAAATGGCTGCCACTGCTAGGGTTGTACCAATCAAGGAACATAGGTGTTACTATTATCGAGTATCGATACTAAAAATATGAGTCTTACTAGTTATCACGTTTGGATAATAACTTACTAAATTAAAGTCCGTTGTAATTACGGTTGCCAACCATACTTTATAATAACGTATCCTACTTTATTTTCGGTAAATATACTTTACAGTTTTGCATAAAAATAAAGTGTGCGAAAATACTTTATTTATAATCTTTTGTGATGCGTAAAACGAAAGACTCATGGTTAATTACTGAACTATTTATCGTTAGGTACATACAAGTCAAAAAAGAAAATCTTTTATTAGAGTTAGAATTTTCAGAGAAAAATATTATAGTTATGCTTAAGACAAACAAGTTGTGAAGACAAATGGCAATATAATAAGATACCTACTTATAAATGCATCTGATAGCGTAAGTACCAAATGTAACAACTCTCTGTTACCGTCGCTTCAGCTTTCACTGAGTTTTTTCGGTAATAAATCTGCAGTGGCGAGAAGAGAGAAACAGATAGTCCATAAATTTAATAAAAAACGAGTTATTTGTTTATTAAAATCAGTACCAGGTACATTTTGAATACATTGTAAAAATTGTGGAGTTTCTTGCCAGTTCTTCCCCATAGGAAACAACCAATTGGAACCGTGCACCTAGCTTCTGACGTTTCCTAAGTGTCCATGTAGGTTTATGTGAAATAAAATATTTTAATCTCGGTGCTGTGAACCAGAGGCCGGGCCTGGCAAGATCACTCGGACCGAATAGGACACCGAATTACTTATGTTCACATCGCAGAAAATGCCGATGACGTTTCAGCGGAGAAAACTATTACGGCAACGGTACAACCCTATTCCATTTGACATGTTATTGTAAACAAACAAATGAATTAACAAAATATACTAAAAAGGTCTATTATACGGAAATGAACCCAAATATCAATACTTTAGCCATAAATTCATGATCGCGTTACAACTGTATCATCGAATGTGTATTATTAAATGTATTATTGCATGAAAACCGGCTACTAACCTGTGCAAAGACATTAGAGGTTTATTTTCATTCTTTCTTGCACCACACTTCACAATACAACACACAGACATGTTGAATTGTTGTTTTCCAACATTTGCATGCAGTTTTAAAAGGTAAAAACCTTGTAATTTTCTCGCAATTCTCAATAATACAAAAAGTAAACAACCATTTGACAGCAAAACTACCACGAAACTTGTCGCAAAAGATGGCTGCTACGGCACCTTACCTACAACTGTACTACGTCAATGTCGTACGTAATAATGGTCTTTCCCATTGAGATAGGAAAAACATGGAGAGGCCGCGTTATTCTATACATACATTTGCTTATACAAATATGAGTGAAATATGATTCAGAATACGAAATATCGTTTTGTCTCGTTCTTTCTAATAAGGTAATCGTATTTGATAAAAGAGACAACAATATTTTAAGTTGTTGCTTATTTTGGCAACATTTTGACGTGACGTAGTACAGTTGTAGGTAAGGTGCCGTAGCAGCCATCTTTTGCGACAAGTTTCGTGGTAGTTTTGCTGTCAAATGGTTGTTTACTTTTTGTATTATTGAGAATTGCGAGAAAATTACAAGGTTTTTACCTTTTAAAACTGCATGCAAATGTTGGAAAACAACAATTCAACATGTCTGTGTGTTGTATTGTGAAGTGTGATGCAAGAAAGAATGAAAATAAACCTCTAAAGTCTTTGCACAGGTTAGTAGCCGGTTTTCATGCAATAATACATTTAATAATACACATTCGATGATACAGTTGATGAGATGATACAGTAACGCGATCATGAATTTATGGCTAAAGTATTGATATTTGGGTTCATTTCCAATAGACCTTTTTAGTATATTTTGTTAATTCATTTGTTTGTTTACAATAACATGTCAAATGGAATAGGGTTGTACCGATGCCGTAATAGTTTTCTCCGCTGCAACGTCATCGGCATATTCTGCGATGTGAACATAAGTAATTCTGTGTCCTATTCGGTCCGAGTGATCTTGCCAGGTCCGGCCTCTGGTTCACAGCACCGAAATTAAAATATTTTATTTCACATAAACCTACATGGACACTTAGGAAACGTCAGAAGCTAGGTGCACGGTTCCAATTGGTTGTTTCCTATGGGGAAGAACTGGCAAGAAACTCCACAATTTTTACAATGTATTCAAAATGTACCTGGTACTGATTTTAATAAATAAATAACTCGTTTTTAATTAAATTTATGGACTATCTGCTCTCTTCTCGCCACTGCAGATTTATTACCGAAAAAACTCAGTGAAAGCTGAAGTGACGGTAATAGAGAGTTGTAACATTTGGTACTTACGCTATCAGATGCATTTATAAGTAGGTATCTTATTCTATTGCCATTTGTCTTCACAACTTGTTTGTCTTAAGCATAACTATAATATTTTTCTCTGAAAATTCTAACTCTAATAAAAGATTTTCTTTTTTGACTTGTATGTACCTACCGATAAATAGTTCAGTAATTAACCATGAGTCTTTCGTTTTACGCATCACAAAAGATTATAAATAAAGTATTTTCGCACACTTTATTTTTATGCAAAACTGTAAAGTATATTTACCGAAAATAAAGTAGGATACGTTATTATAAAGTATGGTTGGCAACCGTAATTACAACGGACTTTAATTTAGTAAGTTATTATCCAAACGTGATAACTAGTAAGACTCATATTTTTAGTATCGATACTCGATAATAGTAACACCTATGTTCCTTGATTGGTACAACCCTAGCAGTGGCAGCCATTTTATGCGACAAAACGAGTTGTAGGTATGCACCCTTTTTTGTAGGTATTTCCAGTCCATACTTTTTATATGTCAATGGGAAAGACAAAACCAGCGCGCCATTTTCCATACAAGTTAATATTTAACAATACAAGTCTGTTTTTTTCCTCGCAAGTATGTTGAAAAACGTCGTATGAAACGCGTGTGCATCGAGCATAATGATCAACATAGCACACATGTATCATAATGTACTATTATGATTCATGCAAATACGTATATTTCTAAAAAAAAGCTACTAATTTGTTTCAATATCATATTTAATGATTTGATTGAATGAGTTAGGTTAGGTTTCATTTCATTTCATCTCATCTCAGTAAATTTCATTTTCATTTCATATCAATAAAACAATTCTACTGAAGACTTGGCTGTATGGGCATAGTTCCCTTTGCCTACCAGAAAGGGTGAAGAAAAAAATACTCTGCTTATAACATTGAAATAAAAAAGTATGGACTGGAAATACCTACAAAAAAAGGGTGCATACCTACAACTCGTTTTGTCGCATAAAATGGCTGCCACTGCTAGGGTTGTGTCAATCAAGGAACATAGGTGTTACTGTTATCGAGTATCGATACTAAATATGAGTCTTACTAGTTATTACGTTTGGATCATAATAACTTACTAAATTAAAGTCAGTTGTAATTACGGTTGCCAACCATACTTTATAACAACGTTTGTCACTTTATTTTCGGTAGGTAACTTTATAGTTTTGCATAAAAATAAAGTGTGCAAAAATACTTTATTTATAGTCTTTTGTGATGCGTGAAACGAAAGACTCATGGTTAATTACTGAACTATTTATCGGTAGGTATAATGTCAAAAAAGAAAATCTTTTATTAGAGTTAGAATTTTCAGAGAAAATATTATAGTTATGTACAAACCTGTATTACAAACAATGTGTATTATGTACAAACCAGTTGTGAAGACAAATGGCAATATAATAAGATACCTACTTATAAATGCATCTGATAGCGTAAGTACCAAATGTAAAAACTCTCTGTTACCGTCACTTCAGCTTTCACTGAGTTTTTTCGGTAATAAATCTGCAGTGGCGAGAAGAGAGAAACAGATAGTCCATAAATTTAATAAAAAACGAGTTATTTATTTATTAAAATCAGTACCAGGTACTTAACAAATTAGAAAACATTGTAAAAATTGTGGAGTTTCTTGCCAGTTCTTCCCCATAGGAAGCAACCAATTGGAACCGTGCACCTAGCTACTGCACTGGCAAGAAACTCCACAGTTTGTGTGGTGCCGGACTTAAAGAATAGCACTACCCCATACTTCTCGTGGGTGTCGTAAAAGGCGACTAAGGGTCGTACCGGAGAATGGGCAGCAGCGTTCTCTATGCATTTCACCACCAAACTATACTGGGCCTGCAGTCTCGACAAAGATAGCGATCGCTTTACGACAAAATTCGGTCGCAAAGCTATAACGATGCGGATTTTGCGGATTTAAGTTGGTAGCTAATACCGGCGGGTCGCGTCCGGCTCACGTCCACCTTAAATCCGCACCGTTATAGCTTTGCGACCGAATTTTGTCGTAAAGCGATCGCTATCTTTGTCGAGACTGCAGGCCCTGCAATCACCAAACCGCCTGCCAAGCGTGGCGATTATGGCAACCCCCTCCCCCCCTTTGGGAGAGGCCTATGTCCAGCAGTGGACGTCTTTCGGCTGAAATGATGATGATGACCTAGCTACTGACGTTTCCTAAGTGGCCATGTAGGTTTATGTGAAATAGAATATTTTGATTTCGGTGCTGTGAACCAGAGGACGGACCTGGCAAGGTCACTCGGACCGAATAAGACACAGAATTATTTATGTTCACATCGCAGAATATGTCGATGACGTTTCAGCGGAGAAAACTATTACGGCAACGGTACAACCCTATTCCATTTGACATATTATTGTAAACAAACAAATGAATTAACAAAATATACTAAAAAGGTCTATTATACGGAAATGAACCCAAATATCAATACTTTAGCCATAAATTCATGATCGCGTCACAACTGTATCATCGAATGTGTATTATTAAATGTATTTTTGCATGAAAACCGACTATTAACCTCTGCAAAGACATTAGAGGTTGATTTTCATTATTTCTTGCACCACACTTCACAATACAACACACAGACATGTTGAATTGTTGTTTTCCAACATTTGCATGCAGTTTTAAAAGGTAAAATCCTTGTATATTTCTCGCAAATCTCAATAATACAAAAAGTAAACAACCATTTGACAGCAAAACTACCACGAAACTTGTCGCAAAAGATGGCTGATACGGCACCTTACCTACAACTGTACTACGTCACGTCAAAATGTTGCCAAAATGAGCAACAACTTAAAATATTGTTGTCTCTTTTATCAAATACGATTATCTTATTAGAAAGAACGAGACAAAACGATATTTCGTATTCTGAATCATATTTCACTCATATTTGTATAAGCAAATGTATGTATAGAATAATGCGGCCTCTCCATGTTTTTCCTATCTCAATGGCTTATAAGCAGAGCTTTTGTTCTTCACACTTTCTCGCAAAGAAAATTTCTGAAAAATGACAGAAAAAAAAAAAGAATTGAATTGAATTTCAGAAATTTTCTTTGCCAGTTTAGTTGTTTGTTGCACAAAATGAGTAATTTCGACCCTGTTTTTTTTGAATTAACACCACCGTTCCGGTGGTGTTAATGGTCAGTAGGTATAATTGCACAAAATGCAAAATGGAGAACATTTTACCGCAAAAGTCAAAAAGTCGCTACATAGGTATCTATACGACGAATTTATTGCGTGGAGAGAAGAGAAAAAAGCAAATAGTTTTTCAGAAAATGTTATGTTGGCATACTTCTCCGAACTCTCAGCAAAATTAAAACCTTCTACGTTATGGTCGAGGTTTTCGATGATAAAAAATATGCTGAAAATAAGGAACAACGTGGATATAAGTGAATACCCAAAATTAAATGCTTTCATAAAACGACAATCAGACGGTTTTACAAGTAAAAAGTCGAAAATATTAACATCGAATGAAGTGGAAAGGTTTTTGAACGAAGCTCCCGATGATCGTTATTTAGCCACAAAGGTAATTTATTAATAAGTACCTACTTATATTTTTCTTTAGTATTCAGTTTACGAAATCGCAAAATCCAGTCAATACCTACATAATATAAAAAAATATTAATCAAATCCCTTTTTTGGTAGGTTGCTCTGATTTTTGGGGTTGTTGGAGCTTGCCGCAGAGAGGAGTTAGCCAATATTACTTTAAAAGATATTGAAGCCCATGGAGAAATGCTACTAATTAAGATTCAGAACACAAAAAATAAGATACCGAGAAGCTTTGTTGTTGAAGGAGATTTTCTTAGAATAGTGCAAAAATATATGAATCAGCGGTCCCAAACAGGAAAAACCGACCGTTTTTTTCAATATTACCAAAAAGGGAAGTGTACAGCTCAAGCAATCGGGATAAATAAATTTGGTAATATGCCAAAAGAAATAGCTACGTTTCTTGGTGTGCCGGATGCTGAGTATTATACTGGGCACAGCTTCAGGAGGACCCCTGCTACATTATTGGCAGATTCAGGAGCCAATTTGACGTCCTTAAAGCGACTAGGAGGTTGGAAATCAGACAAAGTTGCAGAAAGCTATATTGGTGATTCATTAAACAACAAACTAGAAACTGGGAAAAAAATCACACAATCCATTAATTTAAGGTCCAGTCCGTCTCCTTCACATGTTGCAGAGAACGTTCGTCCATCTACCTTCGTTGATAATGATAATTCATCAGATCCAACTCCATCAACTAGCAAACGCCATTGTATGACAATATGAACAATCATACGAAATTAATAATAGTTTGTCTCAAACAGTAAATATGCAACCTAAAACTTCCCCAGTTAGTATAAAAAACTGTACCAATTTCAATGTATATGTGAATGATAACTTTTATAAGAAATAAATGTTAAGTTATTGTGTTTTTATTATTTTATTAAATTGCTTCATTTTTTCGCAATAGTCGTTCAGTACACGTGCGGAACCGTCATTGCATGCTATGGCAGCTTGGAACATCACATAGAACACTATTACTCCTAGCGCCCCTAGCGAACAAGTAGCAAAACGAAAAATACTGTGATACAATATAAAATATTTAGTGAAAATATTTATAAAATATTTACTAACCGGGAGATGTTGTGACGAACAAACACATACATAAAATAATTGTCTCAAAATATTGGACATTAAACAACAAAAATAAATATTAAGCCTAAACCAAGTGTAATAAGTCTATAGTGATTTGTTAAACGGTTCTGAAAGGTGTTTTTTTTTCATTTAAATAATGGGAATTAGTTATTGTTGCATTGGTAACACTTTAATTGAAATGTCTGTCAGCGCGAGTGTCAGTTTCAGTTTCGGATTTTGCTTTTGCAATAAAATTAAATTCTGGTTGTTTCGCTAGTGAGCATAGGCACTAAGTATTTATAGTTTGGACCCATAATATTATTATTGTGAATAGTGAACTGAACACTGAGTGCACTTCCATCATGTCTCAAAACTCTTGTTGTGTACCTGGATGTCTAGTGACTAGGAAAGAAAAGTGCTGATTCTCAGCCTACATGATTTTGATTTTAATATATTAGTAAATGTTTAATTTGTATGTATTGCTGTGTTTTTATAAGAATAAACAGTTTATCTTTAATATTCCGAGTTACTTTTCATTCATACTCCTATTCCTAATTCAGGTAATAATCTGGAATTTTACATTGTCGAATAGATTATTGATGAATGGTGTAACAGTTCGCTGGTGCCCATCTTTAAAAACAAAGGTGATGTGCTGGAGTGCAACAACTATAGAGGAATAAAGCTAATGTCACATAGTATGAAGGCTTGGGAAAAAGTTATTGAAAGGCGTCTGAGAGAAGAGAGTGAAATTTCGCAAAACCAATTCGGTTTTATGCCTGGTCGAGGAACATCAGATGCCATCTTTGCCATTCGCCAGCTGTGCGAAAAATACAGAGGTGCGCATAAAAACTTGCACATGGTATTTGTTGACCTCGAAAAGGCATACGACAGAGTGCCTCGTGAAGTTTTGTGGTGGGCGCTGAAGGAGAAAGGTGTGCCAGGAAAGTATGTGCAGTTGATCAGAGCAATGTACAGTCGATGCAGTACCCAAGACCGGTCTACAGTGGGCACTACTGGCAGCTTCGATGTGGCTGTCGGCTTGCACCAGGGTTCAGCACTCAGCCCGTACCTCTTCGTGCTGATAATGGATGCTCTTACATCAGATATCCAAGAAGAGGCTCCCTGGTGTATGCTGTTCGCCGATGACATTGTGCTGGTTGGCGAGAACGGCTTAGAGGTCCAGAGCAGATTGGAGGTGTGGTGGGAAAGACTCGAGAGCGTTGGCCTGAGAGTAAGCCGGACCAAAACCGAGTACCTGTTTTGCGATTTTGGCGGTCTCTCCAGTCCTGTGCCCATATCTCTCGCCGGAACGCCCTTACCGATCTGCTCCGACTTTCGGTACCTCGGTTCGCTTGTCCAAGGAGATGGCGAAGTAGACCGAGACGTAACGCACCGGATCAACTCAGGATGGATGAAATGGCGACAGGTCACAGGAACAACTTGCGACCCACGGATGCCCCTCAAGTTAAAGGGGAAAATTTATAAGTCTGTGATAAGGCCTGTCGTACTTTATGGGTCTGAATGTTGGGCCGTGAAGAAGACGGATGAAAAAAGATTGCATGCAGCGGAGATGAGAATGTTGAGATGGATGTGTGGAGTGACGAGAATGGATAAAGTAAGAAATGAGTATATAAGAGGAAGTTTGAAAGTGGCGCCAGTGACAGAAAAGTTGAAAGGAAATCGTTTGGCTTGGTATGGGCATGTGATGAGAAGGGATGAAACGCATGTGACTAAAAGAGTAATGAATATACATGTTGATGGATGGAGAGGGAGAGGAAGGCCAAAGAAAAGATGGATGGATTGTGTGGGGAATGATATGAAAGAGAAGGGAGTGAATGATAGCGTGACGGCTGACAGGGGAGAATGGAAGAAGAAAACGTGTTGCGCCGACCCCAAGTAACATGGGATAAGGGCAGGAAGATGATGACTACTTAGTGTGTTTTTAATAATTATGTAATTGTTAAAAAAACATGAATAGGTAGTAAACAATAATCTATACGACAATGTAAAAATTCCAACACAATAATAATATAATAGAGCTCCATCTACCATCTTCGGCGTAACTAATAGTTTTAGAAACTTGAGCACTAGATGGCGAATTGTGCTGTCAACACAAAATGAAGAGAGCTTCCTGTCTATTACACCGCTTTATATTGTAGTCTTTGCGTCATTGCAACTTGTTCCGACTGTCAACCCGGCGAGGTTGGTTCGGATGCGCCTCGGCTCGGGTATAGACATTTGTCGGAACTCTTTGCAATGACAGCCTTTCCGCACTTGTAAACGCACGTGTTGTTGTTTTGGAAGCCTATGGGGTCCAAGCGTTCTCTTGTTGGTGAACATTATTAGTTCTGTTTTCGAGGGGTTAACCGACAGTTCGTGCTTCGTGCACCAACTCTCGATTATTTTGAAGGCCTTTCTCATGAGATCGCATAAGATGCCCTCAAAGGAGATGTCCAGAAATGGTTTTTTATTATTTAATAATTCTAACCAGGATAAGTTAAATATATTTGGATAGACATCCCAAAAATAAGTGGTTCTAACTATTTCACAGATTTTTAAAACCCTCCAATTTTGAGAAAAATATTTTTTTATTTTAGTGTGAATTTGCTCCTAAAACGAACGAACCTTTCTAATTATCTCGGATAATACAGTGAACGCACCCTAAAAATTATAAAGTTGTCAAAATTGACAGTATTGACACATGGTACTGCCATTACTGACATTATACTGACAACACAGAATACAATAATAAATGATTGTTTGATTTGCGAGTTTATCACAGACTACAATATAATATATTACTATGGAGTATAACAATGTGAACGAAACAAATATTATTTATAACAAAGATTATTTATTTACCTCTGTAATATAATCTATACTAATGATAAAGCTGAAAAGTTGTTTGAACGCGCTAATCTCTGGAACTACCAGTCGGATTTGAATAATTCTTTTTGAATTTGATAGCCTAATTCTTGAGGAAGGATAAGGGCAATCGAATACATTATCATCATGCTACGACCCTCAAAAGCCGAGTAACTTAATAAGAAAAAGGTCTAAACACTAAGCGAAAATGATGTAATCGTAACTCGAACGTAGTCGCGGGCAGAAGCTAGTAAGAAATGTTTTCAGTGAATGTGTAGCATAATTCTTTTAGAACTAAAGCGCATTCTACATGATTATGGCTATACTTCGAATGTTCATGTGCAAGGTGCAATATTTTACTAAGACCTCGGTTATCAAAAAGTGCATGTTTCAGCCTACTCCACAGGGATGGCTTAGCAGGAATAAATTATAATAGTATCTACTGATTGAAATTCCTTTTTAATGATTTGGAATCGAGAGAAAAGCGTTTCGACAATAAATATGCTAATTGGATGCAAGTGTTACTATGTATTTTATGTAGTTTTGTTATGAAATAAAACGTTTTTTTGGTTTTGAATATTCATTTATTAACTTTCTTCATTTTCAATATCTTCTCTTATTAAAATATTGTCGAGAAACTGAGCAGGTGGAGATATATCGTTTTGATGCCGAGCGCATCCAAGATACCAGACTATTGTCATCACATGAGCACCGCTTCCTATTACATGCTTAAGCATTAGCAGGGATCTGAAATTAAGTTTTAATTTATTGTGTGTTCCACTAATCAGAGATACAATAATGTACTATGTGCAATGTACTATTTAATTTACATATTAACCTGACGGGGGTTGATGATGCCAGCTATATAAGCCTGCTCAGGATGATCAACAGGTAAGGGACGAGAGCGCCTGCCTGTTCTTCTTGAGATAGAAACGCCACAACATGCACATACTGATTGATGACCCAGCTGTTGGTCACCTATATTGTGCTGGTTTCTGTTATTCAGTTCTATTAGTAAAAGGTTGATGCATTCTTGGCAAATGCGATCTCCATCTGTTACCTAAAACAAAATAATATTTTAAGAACACCGAATCGTTTTTCTGCATCTTCTTTGAGCAAAGTAGTGCTATTTAATCTTTTTTAACATAAGCTATTAAGCCTGGTTACACATTATTAAAAAAAAACTTATAATGTAAGTTAAAGAATACATTACCTCTTGAGCATCCATTCTTCAATTATTGAGACTATCTCTGGGCTCATGTTAAAGCGTTATATTTATAGTGCTGATTTATAGCATGTACTGCTATATTGCAATTTATGCAGAGAGCCATAATCTGAAGATAGAAATGAAAGTTAATTTTTGCAGACTATCAGAGGTCGTAAAACAGGCAAAGGTTGTGCAAATAAAACCCCTAATGAGCTAAATATAAATAAAGAACAGTACTTACATACGGGGTTTTAAATCCAAAGTACTAATCGCGTGCAATATCAAATAACCGTTAAGAAAAAGCAAAGTCGTCAGGGTTGAAGGTTCGTAAGCTATCGGTATCCTAATCATGTGCAAAGAAGAAGAATCCGTTGTGAAAAGGCCAAGTCAGTTTAATCAAAGAAAGCAAAGCACAAATTAAAATACGTTATCATTGGATAACACAAAGGCACGAGCGAAAGTGTGACGTATCAGACATATTTGTTTGACATATGAATGGAATCTATCTGTCATTATGACATTTTCAAAGTGTGTGGGAGGTTTCATTTGGGTTGCCATCAACAAATAATATACACGTACTAACATTAAATAATTTATATTTTTTCTCTTAAATGGAGGGCTCTAAAAATATTATTTCAGTGGTTCCAAGTTCCATATTTTAGTAGCTTTTATTTGGATGTAGTTTGATTCTGGTTAGATTTTTCTCGGAATAAAAAACCAGCGTCCATACAAAAAGCGGACATCTCCTTTCCCCGAAATCAAAATTGCTATATCGTCCGCGTATCCCACCGAGTACAGACTGCTGGCGTTGAGCTCCGCAATAAGCTCATTTACCATTAAATTCCACAACAGTGGTGACATCACCCCACCCTGTGGGCAGCCTCTACTCACGATACCTCGTGTGGTGGTGTTCACGGTAAATTGAATAGCTCGGTATTTAATATTTTAACATGTTATTAATGTATTCTATGAGTGTTCGCGCAACACCGTGCGTGGCAAGTGCGTGCTCGATGCTGATGAAGTTGGTTTTATCGAAAGCACCTTCTATATCAATGAAGTCGCCTAGAGTTGGGTTTTTGGCTTTAAGAGCATTTCCTATGCATGAGACTACGCTATGGAGTGCTGCTGCTAAGAGTGAAGCTTTTGAGAAGATGAATGAGTTCAAGAGTTTTGCTGAGACACAAACAGGTAAGAAGCTGTAGGTTTTAAGAACCGACAATGGGCGCGAATATTGCAATAAAAGGTTTGATGAGTTCTTGAGAGGACACGGTGTTAAACACCAGCTTACGATTTACGATTTCTACGACACCAGCACCTCAACAAAATGGTGTGTGCGGAGAGAGCCAATCGTATCATAGGAGAAAAAGCACGAACAATGCTTCAAGAAGCAGGTCTTGCCGTTCGATTCTGTGCTGAAGCTAATACAGCGGTGTATTTGAAAAACAGGAGTCCAACCATCGCAGTGAAGAACAAGACACCCGAGGAGGTTTGGAGTGACCATAAAATAGATTTGTCTAATCTTCATGTGTTTGGTTGCAGAGCCTTTAGGCATATCCCAGATGAAAAGAGAACCAAATGGGATGCGAGGAGTAAAGAGCTAGTGTTTGTAGGATACTGTGAAGAATCGAAAAGTTACAGATTAGTCCACCCTATGAATGGAGAGCTGCATAGAGCGAGAGATGTGGTATTTTTCGAAAACCAGATGAACCATAAATTGACTAAGACTGAAGAGGAAAGAAAGACTGAAAGAATTCATCTAGAGAATGATGAAGAGAGACAAGTTGTTCATCAAGAAGAGACCGACTTTCAACGTGATAGAGATCACACAGATGATGTTAGAGACACTGAATTCATGGAAGAGGAAGATGAACAGTCATTTGAAAAGAGGCCGGAGGAAGAGCAACCTGTTGAAACAATACCTGTAGTAGAAGAGAGAATATACCCACTCAGGAACAGAAAGCCTGTGGAGTTTAAGGATCATAATTATCACCTATGAGGCAATAGTGGAAGAAAGAGATCCACTAACAGTTGAAGAGGCACTGTCGAGAAAAGACGCAAAACTGTGGAAAGTTGCTATTCAGGAGGAGCTGGATGCATTAAAGAAAAATCAAACCTGGGTGTTGGTAGAGCTAAACCAAGCGAGCAACATTATTGATTCGAGATGGTTGTTCCGAATTAAAAAGGAGGCGGGAAATAAGACTCGGTATAAAGCTCGTTTGGTTGCAAGAGGCTTCAGACAGAGAAAAGGTATTGATTACGATGAAATGTTCTCCCCTGTTGTGCGTCATAGCTCTTTGAGAGATGAATCTGCAAATAAATCACATGGACGTGAAGACAGCGTTTCTAAATGGGAATTCAAATGAAGAGGTTTACATGCGTCAACCACCATATTTCAAAGAGAAAGGCAAGGAAGACCATGTATGCTTACTGAAGAGATCTCTTTATGAATTGAAACAAGCCCCAGGTTCTTGGAATTCTAAACTTCATTCAGAGTTAGAGAGTCTGAATTTCCACCGTTGCAAGAATGAACCATGTGTCTACACCAGGCGAATCGAGAATGATATGATAATACTTGCAGTTTATGTTGATGATATCCTAATCTTTTATAAAAATGCAAGAGAAATGCATAAGGTCAAGAAAGAACTTATGTCCAAATTCGAGATGAAAGATTTAGGAAAAGCTGAATTATTTTTAAGGATGCGGCTAACGCAAGAGAATGACCACATAAAGATTGACCAAGAAGATTATATAGAGAAGCTTCTACGCAGATTTGGCATGGAGGACTGCAAGACAGTTGCCACACCTGCAGTACCTGGACAACATTTCATAAAGCCAGAGGGCTCACACACACCGAGTGACAAAATACCTTACAGAGAGTTGATAGGATTACTGATGTATGCCGTGAAAATTTTATTATGAGCCAGTTCTGCAACTGCTATGAAGAGATTCATTGGAGTGCTGCCAAGAGGATTCTAAGGTACCTTAAACGTACTAAGAACATGGGACTCGTGTACTCAAATGATGCCTATAGTTCAGAGATATTAAGGTTTCTCTGATGCTGAGCTGACCATGGAGGGAATATAATAGATAGAAAGTCATATTCCGGAAATGTTTTCACTTTGGCAGGAGGAGCAGTATCATGGCAGAGTGCTAAGCAGAGAAGCATAGCCATATCAACAGCAGAGGCTGAATATGTCAGCTTATCGGAAGCTGCTAAAGATGCAACATTTTTGGGAAGGTTCTTGGGGGAACTGGTGGACATCCAAGAAAAGGCTATCGCAGTTTACACTGATAGTCAGTCAGCAATGCCTATAGCACAAAACCCAGTGCACCATCAGCAGACTAAGCATATCGATTTACGATATCATATTGTTAGAGAGGCCTTAGAGAAGGAAATTATTAAATTGAAATATCTCGCAACAAATGTGATGGTCGCTGACATTATGACAAAACCTGTGCCTAAGAGTAAGCATGAGTTTTGTCGTAAAGAGATGGGTGTGCAAGAGTAAGTCAGAGGAAAACGCTTGAGAATGAGTGTTAAGAAGAGGTTTGTAAGCGTTACTCAGACTGGCTGGTATGGAAGATGACGGCTGTTTGAATGTTTTGTTAGGAACATGACGTGTGTCTTTTTACCCGACTGCGTCAGAAGGAGGGTTATGTTTTTTGAGTGTATGTATGTATGTATGTATGTATGTATGTATGTATGTATGTATGTATGTATATTTCTTTGGCACGCTCTGTAGCCTAAACGGCTTGATCGATTTCAGCTTGAGAGGTGCCGTTAGATTCGTCTTAATTGTGAGAGTGACACTGGGTATATCAAAATTGAAAAAAAATTAAAATAGCCGATTTATGGCGCAATATGTCTTCAAAAAAAAATTTTTTTCTCGAAACCTATCGAGTGGGGTATCAAAATAAAGGGTTTTAAAAGGTGATTACAAAAATATATATAACTTATATGGTTAAAAGTAATTCGAAGTGACAAAACGTAAAAAACAAGTACCAAGAACTAAATCGTTTGCGAAATCTTTCACATTTGTAAACTAAAAAGCTGGAAATAAAAAAATTAATTTAAAAAATAAAAAAACCCGACTGCGAAACTAAAAAGCTACAAACAAGCCCATTTTAAATTAAATAAAAGTTGGAAGCAGGCGGGACCCATACAAGTACCATTTTTATCATATTTTCAAATTCAAATGGGTCCCGCCTGCTTTCAACTTTTATTTAATTTAAAATGGGCTTGTTTGTAGCTTTTTAGTTTCGCAGTCGGGTTTTTTTATTTTTTAAATTAATTTTTTTATTTATTCATTATTCTGTATTGGTGTCAAAAATAAAAAATAAAAACCGAATAATAAATTAGAATTTGAACTTGTTGACAACTAACGTGAATGAAAACAGTGTGAAAAATATTTATAAAAAATAGATAAGCTCGACTTGTAAAATCTTCCAAAGGTTGCCATGGACATGGTGCGGTGATTTTTATGGAAAACTCAGATTTTACAAGCATACAGATCAAAGAGATTTAAGATAGGATGTCTTTGATACAGATCAAAGTACAAAAGCTTTATCAGTGAGTAATGTTGAAACGGCTGAGCCGCTCTGCAAGTCGGACGCGACGCCAGTCCGATGTCACCAGGCAACGGTTGCCAGGGCTGCGCCGAAACGCATCGGCGGCGTGGCGCCCTAGGCCGCCTGCGTGACTGCGTCGGTCCCGTCACAGCTCCCTTCGTTTGTTCGTTGTCATCCGCATTGTCATCGGTGTCACATAGACGTTTTTGTGTTTTTTGTGATTTTATTGTTAATATTTTTATTAGTTTTCATAAGTTAAATTAATAATATAGATAAATAAATGCTTAGTGGCAGCAGCGATGTGGTAGATAACAGTGCTTGTCAACCTTCTACATCGCTGAGCATCTTGGAGAGATGTCCGCTGTGTACCCAGGCACGATTTTTTAAAGGTAAGCGGGGTTTGAATGTGCACATTGGAAAGGTGCACAGACCTCCAAATGTGCTCATCTCAGACCCTGTCTCAACATCTACACCTACAACTCCAGCTACATCCAGTTTTGACCCGTTTTGGAAAACCCTGTCCAAATTAAAAAACTCTATTCCTGTTTTGAAGCGAGTTCCCCGCGGCGCTAGACCTCTAGTGGCGCAATATCTAGCAGGTTGCGTTCGTCTCGCCGCCCGCGAGAACTCGCTAAGTGCTTGGGAACAACTACTCACCTTCCCTTACAGAATTCTACATGTACAAAAGAATTTGGCAAAAAGACATTAACTGCACAAATTAAAGAAAACTGTAATCGGTGTACGCGGTTGTATGCGGCTCCCGCTGCACCGGCGGGCAACTAGTAGAATCGCGCGGGCCGCGGTTACCCGCAGCCTCGGCGGGTAGCGCCCGTGCGCTTTGCGATCGGTTGGCGGGCGACCGCGGGGGCCGGCGGGCGGCGCGGCGGGAGGTACAGAGATCCGGCCATTTTGCATCAGTGACTTTTTATTACACGTGGCATTGTGACGTTGTCAACTGATCGTTAACCGCCCGTCTTGCAATCTTGCGATCATCGCCCGCCACGTTTGCGGGCGATGATCGCAACCGCGGCGGCCGCGTAACCGCGCGAATAACCGGTCTCATGAGTTTTGAAATAAAACCGCAGATCCACGACCGCGGCGGTTGCGGGCGAAAATCGCTCCGTGAGTTCTTAGCCTGAGTCCTCAGCACCTTAAGGACCTTATTTGTTCAGGCGCCGGGGCAGCTGGTGAGTTGCTCTTGAAGGAGCTTACGGCTTTGATTAACCTTATGCTCTCCGGCAAGGTGAACGAGGCCGTCATCGGCGTTCTGTACGGGGCCAATTTATGCGCCCTGCGTAAGAAGGATGGCGGCATTCGGCCCATTGCCGTGGGCACTACTTACCGCCGTATGGCAGCCAAAATTTGTTGTAAATTTTACGGTGAGGTTGTTTCGGAAAAATTTCAGCCCCTGCAGCTAGGTTACGGCTCCAAAGGGGGCTGTGAGGCTGCCGTACACGCTTTGTCGACCTACCTAAATTCTGAAAAAGGAGAGGTCATCCTGAAGGTTGACATAAAGAATGCCTTCAATTCTGTTAATAGGGACACCTTGCTGGCAGAAACTAGAAAAGAAATACCCCAAATTTATAGTTTCATTTGGCAATGTTACAGACACCCTTCTAAATTACTGTATCGGGACAACCTTTTGGAATCTGCTGTTGGCTGTCAACAAGGTGACCCCCTTGTGCCAGTGATTTTTAGTTTAGCCATTCACCCAATTATTCGACAGCTAAATTCCAAATTTAACGTTTGGTATCTCGATGATGGAACCTTGGGAGGCGATGCAGAAACTGTATTAAAAGACCTTCAATTTTTAAAAAATGAACTTCATTCCATTGGCCTTGATCTCAATCTTTCGAAATGTGAACTATTTTTAGCGGACAGTACTGACAGACATCTGACTCTTCCCAAATTTTACGCAATAGCTCCAGAAATCAAAATTATTGAAAAAAGCTCTCTTCGCCTCCTTGGGTCTCCAATCTTTGACAATTCCTTTCCCGTTTTTATTGATGAAAAAATCCAAAATTTCAATGACGTTTCGGAAAGATTGTTCCAAATTAAAATGCATTCGGCCATAACCTTAATCCGCTACTGCTGTTTCGGCCCTAAATTAACATATTTTCTTCGCGCTTCCCATTTATGGAAGCACACTCACCTTTTAGACAAAATGGACCAAATTATCAGGCACACATTAACTTCCATTTTAAATGTGGCTATGGACGACCGAGCCTGGGCACAAGCTACTCTTCCCATTCGTATGGGGGGCCTCGGCGTCCGCAAAATTTCTAGTATTAGTTTACCGGCTTTCATATCTTCGGTCCACGGCACTGATAAATTAATCAGGAAAATCCTAGCCTCCACACTGATTAGTTCTGATGTGCCGTGTTTCACCGAGGCTATGGATGCCTGGAGACTCGCTTGCCCAAATACAGATCCACCCGATAATCCATCTTCCCAGAGACGGTGGGATGAGCCGCTCTGCAGAGTAGTACAGAACAATTTACTTCACTCGTCTGCTACTTCTGCGGAACGTGCGCGTCTGCTGGCTGTGGGTAGGCGGGAGTCGGGTCTTTGGCTTCATGCACTACCTTCGTCGAACATAGGCACTTTGTTCGACGACACTACTTTTCGCCTCGCTGCTTCCCTACGACTAGGCACTCCTTGCTGTTCTCCCCATCGCTGTCACTGTGGAGAAGATGTCAACAGTCTCGGACACCACGGCCTGTCTTGCAACCGAAGTGCGGGTCGCTTAGCGCGGCACGCGAACATTAATGACATCATCCGACGAGCTCTTGTCACCGTCGGCGTTCCAGCTGTATTAGAACCCAACCGGCTTGGCACGCGACGATGGCAAGAGACCGGACGGTATGTCTTTATTTCCATGGAAGATGGGTAGGCCTTTAGTGTGGGACGCTACGTGTGTCGATACTCTTGCACCATCCCATCTTCCTGGCTCGGCATGCTGTGCTGGCGCTGCTGCTGCGGCTGCGGAAAACCTCAAGCGGCGAAAATATAATAACCTCATCGGAAATTATATTTTCGAGCCGTTTGGGGTTGAAACCCTCGGGCCGTGGGGTCCGAGTGCTCATAGTCTTTTTAAAGAAATTTCGAAACGGCTGGTTGACACTTCTCGTGACCCAAGGGCTGGCTTTTACCTTGGCCAGAGGCTAGGTAAGCATCGCCATTCAACGTGGTAATGCCGCCAGTCTCTTGGGTACATTACCAGTCGACAGCGATGCGGATGAGTTTTTCGACGCCATTTTCTAGTTTCTGTATAGTTTTAGTTAAGTTAGAATTTAATTTTGTTGTTTTTACCTGTCTAAATAAATGTTAATGATTAATAATAAATTCTATGTGCTGATTATTCTACTCTTGGTTTTTCTCCAGCTCTACTCTGGAGGAACTCGACAAATGTAAATGAAGACTGATTTAAAGAAGAATGATTTAATAAATCGTTAATTTACTTCTTGTTGTGTCTTTGAACTTGTTGTTGTTTAAGAACGCTTGGTTAGGTACGTTGGAAGTTCGTTAACGTATTCACAACCAAATAAAATAGCATTGATTGATATAGTAAGTAGGTTCAGAAAACACAAATCTTGGATTTTATCGTATCTCTGTCAATGAAATAAAATATAACTGATAAAGCTACGTATGATAGAATCAACGCAATGGAGGTTAAAATGTAATCACAGAGTACAATGTAATTGATGTGTCAATCAGCCAATGAGTGATTTGATTAATAATAAAATATTGACAATCTGTGAATAAAAATGTGGAAGAAAGACCAAAACAAAAAAGAAAAATTGTAAACATCCAGCAACTTTCGAGACCCCCTATTAAACATTTTGTTTTTTATCACATTTATTTAAAAAGAGCTAGTGTATTCTTCGTAAACAGGGACTAAAATAGCTCTTTAATCCCTAGGGACTAAAAGTGATTTGAATTTGGAATGTGGATATTGTTAGTAAAAGTTCCAATCATGAACATTGTATGAACACAATGAACTGCGTGTTAAAGAAAAACGGGCGCGAGGCAAATTAAAAAAAAAAATGTGAAAAATAAAGATACGCGTGAAAAGCATTCTACCTTCGTTAGTAATTGTTTACTCAAAATTGTATGTAAGTAAATGATTAAACGTACTATCTTATTCATACGTTGCACTTACCTATTTTTCATAGAGGGTGATAAAAAGTAGAGTGTCTACCTCGGGAGCTATTTTAAGCTCGAGCGACGTGTGTATACTTTGAATCCAGAGTGGAGCAAAGAATTCTACTTTAGAAACTCTCGCTGCGCTCGGGACTACTCTAGAATCCTGCGCTCCGCTCTGGTTTCAAAGAAACACTCTCGCCTTCAAAGTAATTGTTTCTCCCTTGGCAAAAAATAATTTAAAAGAAGTTTCACTGTGTTTTGATTAAAAACACAGTGAAACTTCTTTTAATTTTTTTTATTGCATGTGTACCACTGACCTCTAAAATACCTCTATAATACAAGTACGCTGGACTAACGATACTCTACGAAATGACAGTTGTTTTTTGTGCCGATTCAAAGCGCCCCGCTCGAAGCCCTCAGGAACTAAAATTGACACGAGCTTTCAAATGGACGTTGAGTTGTTTACGTCGTCTCTGATAATTTAGGTCTAAATCGTAAAAAACTACTTTATTTGTGTATTTTGTGTTTACTACGTGTTACTTGGAACATTTTTATTATGAAAGCATGCGCATTTTGTAAAACTCGCTGTCGAAAAGGCAGCGGATTAACCTTTCACAAGTAAGTAAATTTCTTGACTATAAGCGTTTCGATTGCTTGTGTGAGCATTTTTAATACTATCTTATATTTAGAATAAATGTTTGCATTAATATCCCATCATATTTAAGTGTATTTAGGGCTCAGTTTTCACATATAATGAATACAATTATTTTAATAGGGTTGTAACTGTTCCATGTCGATAATGTGTCGATAATTTTCTTCAGACAGTTAATAATTTTAATTTATACGTCTTTCAAATAGAAATTTACTGTCGCCAGAAATTTCTGCAATTTGATTAGCTAAAAAAAAATAGCAAATACAAGTTTCTAATTTCAAAAGATAAATACTCATCATCATCATCTGCCTAGCCTTTTCCCAACTATGTTGGGGTCGGCTTCCACTCTAACCGGATGCAGCTGAATACCAGTATTTTACATGGAGCGACTGCCTATCTGACCTCCACAACCCAGTTACTGGGTAATACGATACCCCTTAGTAAGACTGGTTGTCAGACTTTCGGGCTACTGACTACCCGTAACGACTGCCAAAGATCCACGAATGACAGCCGGGACCAACAGCTTAACGTGCTTTCCGAGGCACGGAGGGGTCTCGGTATGTAAAGATGGTCACCCATCCACAGACCAACCGCGGCAAGCGTAGCTTAACCTGATCGATCGACCTTTGCGGCTGTTATTATTTAGCCACGGGCCCCTCTTCAAAAGATAAATACTATATGTATCTAATGTGTACTTAGTCTTGTTTCCGAAGTAAAGACCTAAATAAAGACCGAAATAAAACTTGCCATCTACAATGTACTGTATACTTTTTTAGTCATTTTTACTTTAAATACTTAATTTCAGATTTCCCACCAACTCAACAAAAAACATGGAAATGGAAAATTGGAGTCCTAAATCTAATTATCATATTATTTGTCGTAAACATTTCACTGAGGACTGTTTCGTTAAACACGCTACACGTACCTGTTTAAAAAATGGCAGTGTCCCTACAATTTTTTTTGGTGAGTATTTAAACATGTTTTTATGTCTGATTCTGCATACAGTAACTGGGTTGTGGAGGTCAGATAGGCAGTCGCTCCACGTAAAATACTGGTATTCAGGCAGCTGAACACCATTTTTTTACGTAACGTTAACAACGTTCGTAACGTTTTACAGGATTTAGATCCTGTTAGACTGGAAGCCGACCCCAACATAGTTGGGAAAAGGCTAGGCAGATGATGATTAAAACTGTGTGATAAACTTGTCCTCTACTTTATATTTTTTGTAAGTCAGAATCAATATAATAATGGAATATTTCCAGTGAATACAACTTCTGTACGAGACGACATGGCTACCCCAACACCGTGTGTATCTGAGACAGTTGGAGTAAAAAGAAAATTTAGCAGCATTGTTGGTAAATATCAATTCCAAAATTTTACAAAGTAATGTGATCAAGAAGGTTCCTACAATAAAATATTTTACTTACAGAGGCAAGCACGAGCTCAACCCAAAAGATGGCTAGGACCATCCCCGAAGTCTGCGAAAATATTAAGCATGATCACCATTACGAAAATATAGTATCCAGAAGTATCTCTGAAGTTTGTACAAATATCAGGCACGACCACCGCTATGAATATTCACCCAAGTCTACAAAAAAAATGATACAGCGAGTTAAAACATCTCTCAGTATGTCACGTAGTCATGTGAAAGATTTATCACAACATGTTAGAAGGTTGAAGCTCACTGTTTCTTTTTTAAAACTATAATTACCGATTTAAAAAAAAAATTGATTAATGATGACTGCGTAAATATGTTAGATCAGTATCACGATTTTAGACCAGAATTACTTAAAAGAATGTTAAAAAACACTGGTGAAAAGGTGAATCGTTCTAGGTATCCCCCAGCTTTAAGATCATTTGCTACAACTCTTCATTTTTATACGCCTAAGGCAGATAATTATGTCCGCAAAAAATTTGATCTAGCTTTACCCCACCCTGGAGTATTACGGTCTTGGTACAATTCAGTCGATGCAAATCCCGGGTTCTCTGTAGAAAGTTTTAATGTCTTGCGATGTAAAAGCGAGTCAGCAAGTCAAAAAGGAGAGAAACTTGTATGTGCCTTAATTATTGATGAGATGAGTTTGAAGAAAAGCTGTACTCGCGGTCGTGATGGAATAATCGCGGTCACGTTGATTTAGGTATTGATTCGGAAACTAGCGATTTACCAGATTGTAAAGACGCGTTGGTTTTCATGGTTGTGCCAACCATGAAAACCAACGCGTCTTTTTAAAAGGCAATTGGAAAATTCCATTAGGTAGCGTTTTTTTTTTATTAATGGTTTATCTGCCAAGACAAAAGCCGCACTTATTAAGCAGGCTTTAATTCGTTTACATGATGTGTCTGTAGAAATTTGTTCATTAACTCTAGATGGACCACCCGAGCACTTTTCTGTGGTTACGAAATTAGGGGCTAAATTGCAAATAGGGTTATAATACACGGCCTTACTTCAATCATCCTATGGACAAAAGTCACAAAATTAATGTTGTATTTGATCCCTGTCATATGTTGAAAATTATAAGGAATTGTTTTGGTGATTTAAAAACATTAAAAGACCACGAAGGATGTTTAATAAAGTGGGAATATATAGAAAAGTTAGCAGTTTTGCAAGAAAGTGATGGACTACGGTCAGGGAATCGATTAAGAAATCTCCATGTCAATTATAAAAAAATGATAATGAAAGTTTATTTAGCAGCTCAAACACTAAGTAGTAGCGTGGCGGATGCAATTGAATTTTGTGACACTATTTTGCAAATGTCAGAAATCAAAGATTCTGGTCCGACAGTCAGATTTATTAGATCAGTTGATAGAATTTTTGATTTTATGAATGTAAGAAATCCTTGGGGCAGAGGTTTTAAAAGTCCACTTAGGTCCACTAATGAAAAAAGGTGGAGGTCAAAAATAATGGCTGAAATAAATTATCTTAGCCAAATTAAATTAACAAATGATACACTGTTGGTACCTACATTCACGACGCAAAGCAGGGTTTTTGGGAATTTACAACGCCGTCATTTCGGTTTTTAATATTTACGATAAGTATGTCAAATCTTATAAACCGGAAATCGAATATTTGTTAACCTACAAACTTAGCCAGGACCACCTAGAATTATTTTTCTGTGCAATTCGGAGCCGCAGTGGTTGGTGCCCAAATCCAACGGCGGCACAGTTCATTAGTGCCTACAAACAATTACTAATTCACCATGAAATCAGTACATCCACGGGCAACGTTTTAGGCAATGATATACCTATTTTGACAACAACTTCAGGTTAAAAAGTGGCTAAACTTAATAAATTCGATGTTGGTGTTTATATTGCTGCTGAAAACTTGCGTACCTACAATAAAAGAATATCGCTTAGAAGAAATTGAACCACCATCTTTACAAGACGAACTAGGTGAATTTTTACATCTGTTTTGGTCAATACCGGATTCTAACGTAAATGAGACATCGAAACAGTGTGTGGGATACATCGCTGGGTTTGTTATTCGAGCTATTCGTAAAAATATTAAATGTGATGATTGCTTAGTAGCTTGCGAATCCGTATCACAAGACGTAGTTTTGAATCGTAGAAGTGGTAAAGCACTCATAATTCAGAAAACAAGAGGAGACTTAACTGTACCTTCTACAAGTGTGGTACACATTTGTTTATTGGTAGAGTCATTATTCCGCCAATCTTGTAAAAATAATAATGGTAAACCTCCAATCGAGCGAAATTTCCCAGTAAGTAGTATTAACTACAAAAGTACTACCTACGAGATATTGTAAATACTACCAGAAGTTTGTTTCCAGACTTAGAGAATCATTTTAAGGAAACTTTACAATCGGATAATTTTACAAGTCATTTTCATATTCTTATAAAACAAATTATAACTAAATACATTGAAATTAGACTACCTATACGCTGCTACCAAAAATTACTCGCTTCATACAACTGGTGACAAAGTACGGAATTTTTTATCTCGTCAAATTATTTGGGCTCGCCAATGACTTAAAATATAATGTTATTTTGAAATATCCAAGGTTGCGCTTCCAAATTACTGGAAATAGAATTGCTTTTTTGTTTTTTTTTTTCAATATACTTAGAATTGTTTTTGGAAAACACCAAGTTTCCTATCATTTGTTTAACAGAGCATTGGTTGAAAGATCATCGTCAATTAATTATGAAATTTATTGCGTAGTTAGCCATTTTGAGCCGAAAACGTATGATACATGGTGGATCATTAATATTACCAACTTAAAAATTCTAGGAAAATCATGTACTTTAAGTTAAAAAACTACAAATTATAAAACCAATTTTGTAGTAGCACTCTCCACTACAGCCGGTCGATTCTGTAAAAATCTCACCGTGAAAACTTAGGTGAAGTGAGTTTGTTTTGCTAGGAATTGACACTATTGACAGCTCACTCCACGATCACTTCACCTAAGTTTTCACGGTGAGATTTTTACAGAATAGCTCCGCAGAAACAGCTACCTTATGTCCATTAAAATATATAACAATATTCCAAAAATGATAAGAGAACTACCATTTAATTTTTACAAAAAAAAGTCAAAAAAATTGGCTTCTCCAATATAATTTTTATACTTTAAAAGATTTTTTTGATTATAAGGGTAAATATAAGTAAATAATATATATATATATATACATATATATTAAAAATATGGTAGGTTTATTTAGTTACATAATAGAAATGTTGTTATTGTTATGTTTTTATTTGATATTTACACATATTATTATTAGAGTTTAGAATGTCCATATTATAAGTGTTTTGTATTGTCTATTAGAGTTTATGTAATAAACAAGTTAGGTTTTATACCTACCAACGTGTAGGTACATTAGGTTCACATTGTAAATATTCGTATGCCGCTATTAGCGGCGGATGTGTTGAACTTATCCATTTATACCAACCAACTTTGTACCTACCATATCCGACGAATAAATATCTTTGAATAAATATCTATTATTCTCACATATTTGCAAAATATTGTTAAAGACAAAGGTCTTTAACAATATTTTGCAAATATGTGAGAATAATAGAATCAATTCTATTTTATTGAAATTTTTAACATTCAAAACTGCCTTCTATTTGAAATAAATGATTTGACTTTGTTATTTTTTGTGTTTTTTTTTTCCCATTAGTATGCACGCTATCCAAATACCCAATAATGAAAATGGAATCCCTCTCCTTTCCGCTAGTAATGACTACATGGTAAGGTAATGTTACAAGGTTCACTTTTGGCATTCAATTTGAGTGAATTTGATTGAATTTGTATGGACGCTGTTTATTGCTTCTTTGTTTACATGGTTCAATTCTTCCAAATTGAACACCAAAAGTGAGTATCACGAAGAATACAACTGCCATTTGATTTACTAGGTAAGAGCGAAATTGCAACTTAGCTCAGTAGTTTTTAGTTCACATTACAAACTAATGTGGCCCCAGCTCAGCTTGTAAAACTAGTGTAGTTGAGCCAGGAGATATTAGCTCAACCATAGTAGTTTTTAGGCTAAGTTTTAAGCCTATCCTCATATTTAAAGCTCACTGATCTGACCGTCATGTGCTATAACTTTACTAGGACACTATCCACTAGTTTATAGCTTGCGATCTGACCGCACCCTAATGAATTTTCAGATAGGGGCCGGCGAACTACACCTGCTAATGCGTAGTTGATACAAACGTAATACCAAAATAATTTGTAATTCAAACATAATTTTAAGGTAGTGTGTATTTATTCCGATTAGAATACAGAATATCTAGGTTCCCAAATATATATTTTGAAAGGACTCTGATATAAAGACGAGATATGAGGAATTTCAAATTTCTATAGGAAACTTATTTTTCTCATAGCTCGTCTTTAAATCAGTGTCCATTCAAAATATATATTTGGGAACCTAAATATTCTGTAATCCAATCGGAATAAATACACACTACTTACATTAAGAATATGTTTGATTTACAAATTATTTTGGTATTACGTTTGTATGAACTACGCATGCTCCGCCGGCCCCTTAACCTTTTCAGAGCAATTATTCTATTATTTAAAAATGAAGCATAAAAATAACTGGAAGTGATCCGATATTTTTCTCTTATGTAGGTAATAAATTACTCTCAGTGGTTATAACGATCGATAAAATTCATAATAGTAGATTATGCACCGAGGGGCTAAACTTGTGTCTTATGTCACGGGCGTCATATTGAATCTCGAGCGCAATGAAGGATTCGGGATTTAACTCCCGAGCGCAGCGAGGGAGTTAAGAGTTTAACTCACGAGCGAAGCGAGGGAGTTAATACAAGAATCCTGAATGCAGCGAGGGATTCAAGCTAGCCCAAGGCAAAGACACCTTTAGCCCAGAGGAGGATACTCTACTTTTTACACCTACTGTGAGAAAATAATAGCCATATTGCGTCTACCAATAGGTAAGTAGCCAAGACACGATCATTCGATTTTCAAAAAAAAAGTCGTTTCTACGGTTTTGTCGTGTGTGTCTATTGATATCACTCTCATGGAAGTGCCGTTTGTGTAAACTAAGCTTTATACAGGGCTGGTAGAATAGTTTTGGATGATTGGCTGTATGCATTTTGAATTTAGAACGTCATTGGAGACGCTCGTGAAAATAGAGTATTTTTGATAAAATGTGATAAATCGACTGTAGTATAGATAGGTTTTATTATTTATTTATTTATTCACAAAATCCACAGCAATCTTAGCGCAGTTTACTTAAAATAAATTAACTAATGTTACAGCCAATTACTATTACGGTATTACGGCGCGGTACGGTATTTGTTATTATTAATGCCAGTTTTAACGTTATTCCATTCCTTTTAAAAAATGCTTCGTAGTTATCTAATTATTCTTACAATATTATGTCTTCGAAAACATGGCAACGATATGAAGAAGCAGTCGTTATGATTTTGTCGGAAATCGAGAATATCATCCACGCGTAGTAAGGGTTTCGAGAATAGGTTTCCTCTTTCTGGCAACAAAGGGTGTTTGTTAATACTATACTGCCAATTTAGCTGAGCATGTGAGATTCCAAATTCAAATCACATTATTGACCAGCGGGTCATAATGAAATCCAGTACAACATTATTGACCGGCTGTGCCCCCGGCCACTAATGACTCACTTTAGGTTAAGGTTGCTTGACATATAATTTGACATTTTCGAGCAGGTGGTGTGAAAAAGTATTTTTTTATCGTAGGACATATCCCATCTCTAATATTAGTTCCACGGTTCCTTCACATTGCTATCAGCGCCAAAATGGTGAAAATCAAATGGCTTCAATCTGTCATCCATAGTCTGCAGTCCAGCGTACTTGTATTAAAGAGGTCAGTGATTATTTATGTCTGTCACCTGTCAAAATTTAGCTTTGGGCTCACAGACTACAATTTGTACATTTAGTATTTTTATCTATGACTACAATATAATGTAGGGTAATTTGGGCTCTACGAGAGGCTGAGACGTGGCCGAGACCAAAGGAAATCTTAAGGTAGGTTGTTAATCAGGCGGGAGGAAACGCCCGGGTGTCACCATTGCCAGGATCGCCCAGAGGACACGGTGGAGCACACGGTGGAGGTCTGCCCCGCTTGGGCGGAGCACCGCCGTGTCCTCGTAGAGGCGATCGGCAGCGACGGCGACCTCTCGCGTCCGGCCCTGGTGCAAGCCATGGTCCGGGGCGAGAGGGAGTGGGAGGCAGTCACCTCCTTCTGCGAAGCAGTCATGCTAGCGAAGGAGGTGGCGGAACGGTTCAGGGAGAGAGCCTCCCGTCTCAGCCGCCGCGGGGGACGCCCCAGGCGTCGGGAGCCGCGTGACGACTCCCGGCCACCCCGTAGGCTGACCCGGCAGGCTTCGGCCCTAAGGGGCCCCCCCCTTAGGGCCGAAGCCTGCCGGGTCAGCGGGATTGTCCGAAAGGGTTAGCGCTGGCCCGGAACATAAAGGGCTAAGGAAGGAACACGGGTGGGTTTTAGTCAGTAAGAGTCTGACACTCCCTTCCGCTCCACCCAGAGCGGGAGGAGTCATTTGATGATTTACCATCCGCAAAAAAAAATAAAATAAAGGTAGGTTGTTAAAAAAAAAACCAACCGATTTCAGAAAAATTTAAATATGATTTTAGTTTCAGAATTGACTGGCAATTGTACAATAGGTACAAAAAACGTTTATTTCTCTCTACCAATTGAAAAAATAATGTTTGGGCTCTACGAGAAGCTGAGACGTGGCTGAGACCGAAGGAAATCTTGGTAGTTGGTACAATACTTTTTACAGAAAAACCAACCGATTTCAGAGCGGCCCGACCGCTGATGCTCTGGCCGAGAGGCTTAGGGCGTCCCTAAACGCGGACGAGGCCCGAGTGTCCAGACCCACCAAATGCAATGACGTACGCATCTTGGCCTTGGACGACACCGCGACGGAGGAAGAGGTGGTGGCAGCCATCGTTAGGACTGGGGGGTGCTCCGCCGAAGAGGTGAGGGCAGGCACCATCCGTCCTGACTACACGGGAATGCTAGCCGTTACGGTAAGCTGCCCCGTGTCGGCGGCCCGGAAGATCTGATCCTAGAGATCGGTGGGCTGGGTTCCCACGCCATGCCATGTGGGTAACCACGTGGGAGTGAAATACCCCTCAGAGGTGGACCGCAGCAGTCACTGCTTCCGCTGTGGTCAGCCCGGTCACAAGGCCGGCTCGAGTAAGGCCGCACTGCTTCGTATGTGCAGCTGGCAAGCCGGCCGATCACCAGTTTGGGAGCAAAGCCTGCGCTCCACCCGCCAGAGCCAAAGGCAAAGGCAAGCCCTCCGCCACCGCCGTCACCGCCGCCGTAGCCGCACACATTGCCACCGCCGCTGCTGCCTCTGTAACTCTAACCTCTTCGCCGCTGCAACTTCCGCGGCAGGGCCCTCACAGGGGGCTAGAGAGGGGGCTGATATGGAGTGCCAATAATGGCCCCATTACGCCTCCTCCAGGCGAACATCAACCACTGCACCTCCGCTCAGGATCTGTTGCTCCAGAGCATGGCGCAGTGGTCGATTAACATCGCCGTGGTCGCTGAGCCGTACTTTGTCCTGCCCAGGGATTACTGGGTGGAGGACCTGAGCGGTTCAGTGACCCTAATTTCGTCGGCCGCCGCCAGCACCCCGTCTCTTGAGGCTGTCAAGAGAGGACGGGGTTGCGTGGCTGCACGGTTCGGGAAGATTTTCGTGGCAGGGGCTTCTCCCCGAGCCGAACTCTCACCGAGTTCCACAACTCCCTTGCGGAGTTGAGAGTCGTCGTCGTCGGGTTCCGTTCCCTCACCGTGCTCGTCCTCGGGGACTTCAATGCCAAGAATGTGGCTTGGGGTTCCCGGTATACGGACACACGGGGCAGGATGGTGGAGGACTGGGCTCTGGAGACAGGCCTGGTCATCCTAAACCAGGGCTCTGTCCCAACGTGTGAGCGGGTGCGGGGTGAATCAGTGGTGGACATTTCGTTCGCCAGCCCCGCTCTGTTGCCGCATGTCGTCGACTGGCGCGTCATGGAGGAAACCTACTCCGATCATCGGTACATCCGGTTCGACGTCTCCGCCCAGACCTCGAGCGCGCTGGTCCGACAGGCCCCGAGTAGTTCGCGGTGGGGGCTGAAGCAGCTGGACCGGGAGCTCCTCCTGCAAGCCTCGATCGTGCAGGCCTGGGAGTCACCACCGGATAGACCTGCTGACATCAACGACGAGTCGGAGTGGTAAAATGGTGCGGGATAAACTCCGCCCATGGGCTCCCCCGCTGACGCAGAATCTCCGGCCCCAGCTCGTGGAGGACGTGGTGGGCGCTCTGTTCCCTTCGCGAGGGGAACATACATCCCTGCCCATGGCTCCGCCTCCTGCGGTGCCCGATGCGGACCATACCTCCAACGACGACGACGATGCTCCGGAGGTGACCGAGGTAGAGTTGAGAGTGGCGGTACGTAGGCTGAATGCCAAAAATACCACCCCAGGACCCAACGGCTTACCTGGGAAAGCCTGGGTTCTGGCCTTGGAGGCTCTCGGGCCTCGACTAAGGGGGCAACTAAGCGCATGTCTGGAGAGAGGCCAGTTTCCACTACGTTGGAAGACGGGGAAGCTGGTCCTCATTAAGAAGCCGGGGCGCCTTGCGGACTCTCCGTCCGCTTACCGACCCATCGTGCTGCTCGACGAGCTGGGCAAGCGCTTTGAAAGAGTCATTGCCAGTGGTCAGAGCAGACTATATTTACTTAAACTTCGGAGAACAGAGACAGAAAGTGGAGACTTTTTAGCAATTAACAAATCTTAGGAATTTTCACTAAACTAATTAGAATTATCCTTAAACTAACCTTTGTTGCATCAAATCTTTCAATACATAACATGTGTCAATGTGTAACACATGTAACAAAAAGGACTTCGCTATGTATTTCAAACGTAGGTACATTTACAAAAATTCTTTCGGGATTTTAAAACTATTACATTATCTTTTTGTGAAATGCACAAATCACATATTTACTCTTTCCCTAGTTAAGTACTATGTGTTAGACTCACGAAGAAGGAAGAGAAGAGAGAAGTATACCCCCACTACGAAAATCTTCCCGAACCGTGCTGCCATGCAACCCCGTCAGCAGCCTCGAGGGACGGGGTACCGGTGGTGGCCGACGAAATTAGGGTCACTGAGCCGCTCAGGTCCTCCACCCAGTAATCCCTGGGCGGGACAAAGTATTACTTCCCTTAAGGCGAAAGCGCTAGGCCATTCAATTATTTTTACGTTTTTTGCAATTTTATTTGCTGGCCAGTATTAAGTTGTACGTTGATTAAAATATGATTCGCGACCCGTAACAAATATGTAATTATAAATTATAATTATGGATATTAAATCCTTACGCTATCACTTACAATAAGTAACAACTAGGAATAAGTAACAAATTAATGAGTGTATTTAGAGGACTTTAATATTATAATTCTCACCATTTTTTCCAACAATTATTGTTTGAATAAATTATTATCATCGTCCAGGCAGATTGAAATTATATGAAAGAGGAGTTGGCGGGTGCGGACTGCGGAGGCCTCAGCCCTCATTCTATACTGCTAATTCGCATTACGTAGAAAGTTTATAGAAACATAACGAGTGGACGCCTAATTTGAAGTTTTTCCGTCAACGAGGTCGACGATGTCGACTGACGTCGACTAAAGAAATTAATGTGTGCGCTGCGCTGCACAGGTTGCGTGTGTTGATTGGATTTTACAATCAAATGCAATAGTTTACAATAGATCAGTTACAGTGTTTTATAGTATACACTAATTCCATGCGGTGCAAATTATGTGTGAATTTACCATAAAATACTGTCACCCAATCTTGTGTCAAACTATTATGCGTCAGACGGTCAAACCGTCAAACTTGACATTCTCCCGTGATAGGTATTTATAATTTTTTCATCGTTTTCGTGGGTAGTGGTGAAGGCTAAATACGTGCTTTTTTTTGTGTCTTGAATTCTCTCGATTCTAGTGGTTTTTATTACCCTGAACTCCAATCGAGATTATTCTTTGTGTTTGTGTTTTAGAAAAGGTTTGTTGTAACATTGTTTTAGTTTAGTTTTTAAAGATTTTACCCGGCATCCAATATGGATACCAAAAAACCTCCTGACCCTCCTGAGCCCTTTGATTACACTCCGGTGTTAACTGTTACTCTTCCCGACGACAATGTAAATACTATGGACTTCGAATCTACAAACAGGAAGAGATCTGCTGCTTCCCCCCCGGCTGTTTTAATCAACCCTCCTAAGCTATCTAAAAACACTATTGGAAGACAGGTATATACGAATAGAGACTACCCCCCGTTTATCGTGCACGCATCTTTAAAAGATGGTCAGACCCCAGGTACTGTTCTGCACCCTGTCAAATTTGGTATGTTCTTGACACAAAATAATTTCAGCAACATTCTACTAGGCAGTGTCAAACGATTAGGAAGAAACAGGGTTTCAGTCGAATTCAAGTCTCATCAAGATGCTAACAGTTTCTTAATCAGTCCAACCCTAGCTAAAAATAATTTTGTTGCCTCAATCCCCCAATTTAACATCACTCGTTTAGGGCTTGTTAGAGACGTTCCCATTGAATGGACTGAGGAAGAAGTTATAGAAAACATCAAGGTTCCCACTGGATGCGGCCCTGTAATCAAGGCTAGGAGAATGAGCCGTAAGGTAACTTCTCTGGGTATTACCGAATGGAAACCCACTCAAACGGTTGTTTTAACCTTTGACGGCCAAATTTTACCCCAGCGTGTTTTTTGTTTTTACTCCGCTCTTTCGGTTGAAAAATATATGTACCCAACTATCCTATGCTTCAATTGTTGTCGGTATGGTCACACTCGTACAGTATGTCGCTCAAAACCCCGCTGTTTTAAATGTGGCCAAGACCACCCAGGAGATGGCTGCCAAGCTTCGTTTGATTGTGCATTTTGTATTTCCTGCTCTGGCAATCACTATGCAAATGATAAGGCTTGTCCTGAATTAGGTAGACAGAAGGGCATAAAAGCTCTGATGGCAGAGAAGCCGATCTCATATGAGGAAGCAAGTCAGGTCCTCCCACCAGCTTCAAGATCATATGCTGAAGTGTCGAGATTATCTCAAAAGCCTAAACCAGCATCCAGTCCATCGTATTCCTCCAGTCCACTTTCCCAAAATCCAAAATCTTACCGTAAAACGGTCACCCTTAAAGCAAAATCCCATGCACCACTTTCACCTAGCTATGACAAGCAGGCTCATCAAGCCCTCACTCAGAACTACTCCTTCTCTCCTTCACAAAATGGCTGTGCTTACCCTAGGGAAGGTGCAACCAGCCCTGACAAACCAGAAAACATTCTGAATATTATATCTAGTATGTTATTGACTGTATTAGCAAATCCGACACAATCCATACCTGACCACGTTGCCGACAAATTGACATCCATTGTAAATTATATTCACAATGTCCCACCCCCTAACATTCCTTCAATGGAACGTGAGGAGTGTTACTCCTAGGAAACCTGACCTACTCTACCTAATTAATAAATTCAAACCATTGATCTGTGGTATTGCTGAGACATGGCTTCGTTCTGAAAGTAATTTCAGGATTCCATGTTTCAGTAGTGTTCGCCATGACAGATCAGATGGATATGGAGGATGTGCTTTGTTCATCAATAACAAAGTACCATTCTCCCAGATTCCTCTACCCTTTGTTGGTGACAACATCAATGTTGTTGCTGTTAAGGCTGAGGATATAAATATATTTAGTTTTTATATTGCACATCCAGAAATTGAAGATCTTACCACAATAGAAAGACTGCTGAGTAATGTACAAGGTCCATTATTAATTATGGGTGATTTTAATGGCCATCATTATAGATGGGGGTCTGAAACCTGTGACAACTTCGGTATAGGTTTAGTGGATATACTAGATGAACTAAACCTATGTATAATTAATGATGGCAGTTCGACACGTAGGTGTGCGCCAGGGCAGAACAGCAGCTGTGTTGATTTAACATTCTGTTCGTCTAGTATAGCCAGCCTTTTTAATTGGAGTCGCTTGAATATAACTTATGGGAGTGATCACTATCCCATCATGGTTGAAATCCCTTCCAAGACTATTCCTGACAAAATTTCCCCTCCGTTGCTGAAATACCAGTTGAACTCAGTGGATTGGGACCTATACTCAAAAATCTTAGACTTACGAGTCTCTTCGCTCCCATCCATTAATCCTGAGTCAGCTCAGGAATGCTTTTCCTTATTTTCCAACACAATATCCTCTACGGCAGATGATTGCTTCCCTCCTAAAAAACCGCCAACGGGCAAAATTCCATCCCCGCCATGGTGGGATAGGGACTGCTCTGCCGTGATCAGGGCCAGGAATGAAGCCGAAATGAATTTCAACTCCGACATGAACCTGGAAAACATCATTGCTTTTCAACATATCTTGGCTAAGTCCAGGAAATTACTCAAAAATAAGAAGAGAGAAGGTTGGAGGAAGTATTGTGGCTCACTGAATCCTTCCACTCCAGCTTCGGCTGTGTGGCGTAAATTGAAGACCTACAGAAGTAGTTTGAGGCCCCCCTCCGGGAGCACATTGTCTGCGGAACTGGGTAATCAGTTTTTTTCTAAGCTCGCACCAGTTTATGTTCCCGGTGTGGAGGAATGTGTTGCTTCAAACTCACAGCTGATGTCGGATGATCCTCTGGATGGGCCATTTACTCTTGGTGAACTTAAGTCGGTCCTCGCCCATGTAAAGGATTCTGCTCCTGGAGTGGATGGATTCCCTTACTCCTTCATCACTAAAGCTGGTAATAAGACTCACCAGTATTATCTGGACTTAGTCAATTATTGTTTTACTTCCGGTTATATTCCTCCTGATTGGAAGGTTCAAGTCGTCATTCCCATACTAAAACCTGGTAAAGATCCTAGCGATCATTATTCTTACAGACCAATTGCTTTATCGTCCATCCTTATTAAACTTTTAGAACATTTAATTAAGAACCGCCTAGAATGGTTTGTAGAAAGCAGGAAGCTGCTCCCAACGACTCAATTCGGCTTTAGGAAAGGTCTGGGTACAGCTGATAGTGTGGGCACCCTCACATCAGAGATCCGGCTGGCCCTTAGTAGGAATGAGTCTGTGGTAGCCGTTTTCTTAGACATTTCAGCTGCCTATGATTCTGTTCTCCTCCCACTTCTCAGGCAGAAAATGCAAGAGCTGAGAATCCCGGCTAGGATTCGTCGAATCATTTGCAGTATTTTTGCAGATCGTACTGTGCAACTCAGGATTCCCGGGGAAAGCTCTGAACCTAGATCGGTTTGGAGAGGTCTACCTCAGGGATCCGTACTTAGTCCCCCTTTATATAATATTTATACCTCTGATCTCCCTTCTTGCCTAAATTTTAACTGTAAAGTACTTCAATATGCTGACGATATCGCATTATTGGTCTGTGGCAGTTCTATCGAAGACGCCGCTCACTCCATTAATATCTCTTTGTCTTCATTAAACCAATGGCTCTTAGGTCACGGGTTGTCTTTAAGTGCTCCAAAGAGTTCCGCAGTTGTCTTTACTCGTAAACGCATTATACCCCAGGTTAACATAAATATTGACGGTCAAGATATCCCAATTGAGGAGAAGGCCAGGTTTCTGGGGGTTACCCTGGACTACAGATTGTCGGGAGTGGACCACATTAATAATACAGTCAAAAAATGCGAGCGCTCGGTTTCGGTCCTCAAGGCTTTGGCAGGTGTCTGGTGGGGAGCTCACCCATACACCTTAAAGCTAGTTTACAATGCACTGGTCAGAAGCGTGCTGGATTATTGCAGCTACCTGATCGAGCCATGCAACAAGGAAGCTTTACGTAGATTAGATTCTGTCCAGTCCAAATGTCTGAGGATCGTAATTGGTGCCATGAAATCCACTCCTATAAATGCTCTCCAGGTTGAATGTGCAGAACCTCCCCTTAACCTTCGAAGACAATATTTAGCAGATCGTTTCTTGTCAAAAGTGTTCTCCCTTTCATCCCATCCTTTACTTCCCATTTTGGAAAAAATCTACCTCTCTCTCAACACGTCTTCCTACTGGAATAATAAATCTATTCCATTGATGAATAGGTACAGAGAGCTTAAAAAACTCTCCTCACCTGTTTGTCAATACCCCTCTCTTCCTGTCTTTTCTTCCGCATATGAGGTGGTTCATTTCAAGCCAAAGGTCGTTTTGGGACTTGGTATCTCCAAAGATTCCCAGGACGCAAAAGGCGACTTTGAGCGGGCCATTAAGAGATATTGGGAGGGCTGGAATCTTTTTTATACGGACGCATCCAAATTATCGTCAACAGGATGTACAGGTGTCTCAACATATTTCCAGAACTCTAAAATTGCCCTTTTATTCCAATGCCCACCAGAAGCCTCAGTATTTACAGGGGAATGCATTGGTATTCTAGAGGCCGTCAATTTCATTTTAGCCCATAGTATAAAAAATTCGGTAATTTTTTCCGATTCTCTTAGCAGCATTCAAGCTTTAGGTCAATGTCAACTAAAATCCAAAATTCACAGTCAAATCATTTTCGACATACTTAATTCACTGTACAGATGCTCGAACAACGGTTTAAACATTGAGATAGCTTGGGTTCCCAGTCACTCGGGTATAGGGGGCAACGAGTGCGCCGACTCACTGGCGAAATTTGCTTCATCTAACCCGGTGGATCGGAAGCACTACACGGTACAAAGTTACGACTTACGAACTGACACCAAACACAAGTTGTACAACTCGTGGTCAGCAGGATGGCAGGTAAGTTCGAAACTTAAGGGGGCGTATTACGCCAAAATTCAACCTGACATCCAGCGGAAACCTTGGTTTTTTAAATGCCCCAAACTGTCTAAGAGAACTGTTACATCCTTGTGCAGACTGAGACTTGGCCACTGCTGCAGTCCAGTATTCCTGAACAAGATCCGTATTCGTGACAGTTCCCTGTGCGAATGCGGTCTTGATGACGGTACTCTGGACCATATCTTTTTCTCTTGTCCTTTAAATTCCCAATCATTTGAATTATATCGTAAGCTTCCCAAAATTAAAATCCCTCTTCCTACTAACTTCCATTCCCTCTTGACTAACTTTTCTCCTAAACTTATCAAAATCCTGTCAACTTTTTTAAACTTAAATAATATCAAATTGTAGTTTAGTGTGTAGTAATAATAACTTTGTAAATATATTATGTAGATTTGTGGTGTTTTAAATGTATATACATATATATATACTTATATATTTTATTTTTTTTACTGTTTTCTAACAAAAATTGTCTCGTCCTTACAGCTACTAACACTCATAACTTGTAAACTACCACGGAGTGCAAAGTTCGACGGCTCACCTCGCTGTATTACCGTCACCACATGACGCTGGCAGAATAGTCGACAACGGCTCAGTTGCCAAAAGGGGAAAAAAAAAAAAAAAAAAAAAAAAAATTTTTTCATCAATTATTTTGATGGCAATTCTTGCAACTTTCGAGTTCGGCGAGGAAGTGCTGACTACCGATAACTTAAAAAAATTACATAGGTTGTTGATTGTTGAATTATTAATACACCTGCAGCAGGTTTATGTGTGATTTAAGTCAATAATGCGATTCAATGATATCAATACTAGGCGACAAACATGGGTTTGACCCGAATGAAGCTTTTCATTATTTTATTCGGTCTAAACTTACTGCCGTTAGTGATTGGCGATGAGGAAGGAATAAACATAGATTCTGTGTGTAATTCTACGGGATCTGAGCGTGTTGATTACAAGTTTAATTCAGATGTAGTGAATAGTGAACATATAATAACGTACAAGGGTTATTTCCCACGATCAACTCGAGAGAACTATGTCAGCGCTGCTTTGAGGAATGCAGGGGTGAGTTTACTTACGAAGAACTGCCCCTAAGGCGACCCACTGACCGAATTGAGTTGTACTACCGGTAACCATAATTATTATTTTAATCTAATGTATCTATAAGACGACCCACTGACCAGAATTGAACTGAACAAACCAGAATAAATGCAATTATCATCCAATAAAATTATAAATGTTCATTATAAAAACAGAAGGCCAGTGGGTCGTCTTAGCGGTGGATTAAACAGAATAGTGAACAACACAGCACTGCCCATTAAAAAGAAAAAAGAGAACTTCAGCTAGAAGCTAAAATTAAAAAACTTAAGTGTTGTAATATTACTATTATAAAAACAAACTTTATAAAGCTAAGCACTCAACCTATTAATTGCTTGATCCCATGGAAACCCAGGGTGTCAGCTACCTCCATACAAAATTATATCACAATTGGACCAGCCGTTTGAGCGTGAAGAAGTAACAAACATATAAACACACACACACAGACTTTCGCCTTTATAATATTAGTGTGATCTATTTTTGTTGCTGATAATTAATTTAATTAAATAACTTAGGCATTCTATGAATTGGTGGTGGTTGGTGCACTTTAATTTGCATATGTTTCTCTGGTACAAAACTATCGGAATATAATTCTAATAACTTTATTCCTTAGAACTGTATTTACAACTTGGGCTATGATGATTGTATAGTTATTGTGATTGTGACAGCTTTGCAGGCGTGTTAATTTAATACTCAGATGAACAATATTATTTACAATTATGTTAAGATAAGATATATTTATTTGCTCAAATATGTATACATACTTGAATAAAAATGTGCATGCCGAATAACATATAAAAAAAAGGAAAAGGAACAGACATGAACCATCTACATGTGTATCAGTGTCAGGTATATTTGCCTGACACATGCTGAACTGGACTCCAATTTCGTTATTTGATTTAAAGTACAACATACTGTCTTTATTTCTTTAAGTGTTTTTTTGTATATTGGCACCTTTTATATATATTATAGTAATTTGTTATTGTTTAATTGTGCTTTTGTGTGTTGTGCTATATTGTTTGTGTGCACTGAATAATTGTTTTATCTATCTATGTGTGCATGTTTTCACATTAATCCATGAGCGCCATGGCTTCTAACTAAAATGACAGAGTAAAAACAGAACTAAAAAAAACCGAAAACACCTAAAAAGGTTGCATTGCTCGCTCTTACATTATGTAACCTCTCGATTCTTTGCATTCAAAGCTTTTTTGCATTAGTCATTAGTCTTTTTTTATTACCGAACTCCCATTTCCGAAAATCTAATCAATTTGCTTGAACTTGCATCTTACTATATATCTTAATTCTTAAGCTTATTTATATAAATCGACCCAGTTATATATAGACAATCTTTCTGTATGCATGGACAAAATAAAACCTATCCGATTCGAGGTGAAGTGCAAAAATGATTAAGCTCGCTTCATGGAAATAAAGATGCAAATAAACCCATGCATTAATCAGTTTGTAACTATATGTCCATTGGTATATTTCTCATCAAATGATTTATATAAACACAAGCTTGCTGTGCGCTATTATTTCACAAATGGTTTTCTAGAGTTTCACTTTCATGTTTATCAAGTGAAATGCTTATTGAACGATATCTTACCTCACGCTAAACGATGATGAAGTTGGCGATGGTGCATGCTTGCCTAATACATCACCTGAGACTTGAAAACACTCAGGCAGAGATTTATAAAATGTTACATATTACATGCTTTGACTTAGATGTGTTCCCGTCTCACACTTGCAGTTTGACAGTTGTGCAACACTGACAGAGATAATGCTAACCCAAAGAACATGCTACAATCCATTTATTATTTTGGGCCTCAGATTATAGCTCTCAGAAACCACAGACTTAAGTATGCAATTCCATGGTTTAACTGTATGCACAATGCACATTTATTAACTATAGAGACAACGCATAATCAGATCAGATCTCAAAATATATTTGTATAAATACATTTCCCTCCTTTGATTTTGCTGCAGTTGAGTAATGAAGTCAGGAAGCTATTATTATTGGATAGGACTTGGAATATATTTATGTAATTATTATTAGACTCCTTTACTGAGGAACCTTTGAACTGATTGAAAACAATGACAAACAAAAAATACTGATACTAAATCCTTTCCCTGTTTCATGTTCCCACAACTCATGGCAATTGTTTTTATTGTTGTTTTTGCTTTGCGGACAGATTACCTAATATTAGCCAAAGTCTCATCATAATGATAGAAAAGTAATATCCCCATCACTATTATTACAGTTATATTATTATTCATAGAGAAAATTAAAATAGTTTGTTATTAGATAGCAAGTTAATAAAATAAACTTTTGAGTAACATAGTCTGTCTAGTCTCTATACAATATTATAGAGATAGACAATCTGATATTCAAACTTTGTTCGACATTTAAAAGCAAATTCATGTTTATTGAGGCTCAGTTATGTGATAATTGTTAATTACTGTTTACTCCTATTATGCTATAGTCTGTTCCTTTCATGATCATTGATATGACACAAGTTTAATGCTTATTCCAGAGTTATGTACGCCATAACATTAATTAACAGTTGGTTATTTAATTACTGATTCTTTTGTAGAACTGAAAATTGTTCTCAACTCATTTGATCTATCAACTTGATCTTGTATCAAGAAGGCCAAATGATGATGATACTATAACTATACAAATAAATAAAATTGAAGTTTCTATAATGTCAAAATAACAGCTTTTTACTAAATTCATATAAAAGTACATACAGTACTTATAACAAAAAACAATTTTGTAATCTTTTGTCTGTTTGTTCCGGCTAATCTCCGAAACGACTTGACCGATTTTGACGGGTCTTTCACTGGCAGATAGCTGAGTTATAAGGAGTAACTATAACTAATTAGGGTTCCGCGCAAAATAAACCTCATGAAATCCAACATACACGCGAACGCAGTCGCGGGCACAGCTAGTGTTCAATATAATCATTATAAAGATGTAGTAATATAAGTACCAGTTGCGAATTACCAAGTCGAACAAAAACCGATTGTTTCAGGTATCAAACTGGACGCTGCTGCGACGCAACAACCCTGCGAAAGAATATCCAAGTGACTTTGATGTGATCATTCTTGAAGATGGAGGCAGAAAAGCACTTGATGCGCTGAAAGACCATCCTGCTGTTAGACGTGTCACTGCGCAACGGCAGGTCACACGGACCATCAAGTATATCCGTGAGGTAAGGGAACAAGCCTGCGGTACCCGGGGGTTAATATGACACATAGATTTTTGGAAAGAGACGCACACAGATGGAGTGAGAGAGACGATACTCCATAGCCGAACTGTTCTAAAACTCGACGCGCCTTATTAACGGCCAGGTTCAGGGACAATTGCGTTTGTTTCATTGTGATGCACGAATGTTTTCTCAATTTTTTTGTTGCATGGAAAAATTGTATCAATATACTTTTAAACAATTGTGTTCTATTGTTCTTAGTGTGAGTGTGATACATTAACGGTTGTTCAAACTCTTATTGTAATTTAGGATGATTGTGGGCCAGCTGGGTGCTTGTATGCTGGCTGGCGCAATCATCGCGTTCGGGGCCTACATTCCCTCAGGCAGCCGCGGGAGGTAAGGAATCTGATTTACTGATATTATCGTAAGTATTGAAGTAAAAACTAAAAATAAAGGAATTGTTGGAAAGTCCCCATTTAGCAACCAAGTAAAAATGGTTGCGGGTTTTGCAGGTAAGACACGGGTTGTTTTTAATACAGTGTGTGTGTTTGAGGGTCAACTTATGTAACGTTTTAGCAGAATGGTGGCTACACATCCAGGAAGTTGTTGCGGACCGTGCCACGTCACATAACATCGGTGTTAAAGGCAGACCTGCTTTGGTCTCTTGGTGTAACTGGTGAGTACTATATGTGACTAATTATTCCAAAAAAATATGCAATTAGCTTTCTACAATTGTCTGTTGGAGAAGAATTCTGACTCAAGACTGCACCTTGAATGTAGCTAATGTTAGCAGATTTACCTTCTTCCTTCTTTAGGATTCTTCTTCAACAGACAACTGTTATATAGAAAGTAAATTGGTCATCATCATCTGCCTAGCCCTTGATCAACTATATTCGGGTTAGCTTCCAGTCTAACCGGATGCAGCTGATTACCAGTATTTTACATGCAGTCATACATTAATTTTATTACGTCGTAATCGTGACGCTGTTCTCCCCACTACTGTAAAATGATAATTTAATCGTTTTTATAAGGCCCATTATTTACTATCAGGTGAGGGCATAAAAGTAGCTGTGTTCGACACGGGGTTGGCTCGAAACCATCCTCACTTTGGGCGGGTTCGGGAGCGCACAGACTGGACTGGAGAGAACACTCTGGACGACGCGCTGGGCCACGGCACTTTTGTTGCCGGCGTTATCGCCTCCAGATCTGATTGCCTCGGCTTTGCTCCTGATGCAGATTTACACATTTTTCGGGTCTTCACTGACAATCAGGTACGTCATATTACATAGTGTAAAACAAAGGTGCTTTTCGTGTCTGTCTGTGTGACCAAAATCCATTGCGTAGTTTAGAAGGACTAAGCGGTCCTTCTAAACTACACCATAGATTTTAATGCTGTTATTACAATCACTCGTTCGACACTTAATGCGGGTGAAACCGCGGGGAGCTGCTAGTTTAATATAAAATAAATAACACTAGCAACGCCCCGCGGTTTCACCCGCATAAGTGTCGATCCCGTGGGAATATCGGGATAAAACGACTAGACTCAAACTATCTCTATACCAAATTTCATCTAAATTGGTTCAGCGGTTTAAGCGTGAAGATGTAATAAACAAACAGACACATTCGCATTTTTAATTAGTATGGATATGGATTAACGCATCAAGTACTTTTAATTAAAGAAACAATAATATCAGAAAACTCCAATAAATTAACGGAAGAGATATCAAGGTTTGATGTGGCGGCGTGATTTAATTAATTAATTGATAAGATAGACATAATTTAGTGAACTGCCCAATATTAACGCTATAAAGTTTAGCTTGCTCGTTAAAACAGTTGCGATAAGGAAATATACTTACGTTGTATTCATTACTATCGCTTCTACTACTTTCCCTCACGAACTTCCACACCCCTTCCTTTAATGGGGAGTTTTGAGAAATTAATCATTACGATGTTTATTATTTACCTAAAGTTGTGCCAAGTTTCAAGTTTTCAAACCGAAGGAATAAGATCTTTCGTACAAATGTATTCTCGCTTTTCACCCCGACAGGGGTTGGGGGTGTGGTATGTTTCCATTTTTAGGGTTCCGTAGTTCCTACAAAGAACCCTTATAATAGTTTCGTCATGTCCGTCCGTCTGTCTGTCCGAGGTTTTGCTAAGAGACCGACCGTCAGTACTAGAAAGCTGTAATTTTGTAGGAGTGTGTATATCAATTACGCCGACAAAGTGGTAAAATAAAATTTTGGAAAATATATTTTTTTTAGGGTAGCTCCCCTATTTAAAAAAATATTTATCCCCACTTCACATGTAGGGGACATGTGAAGTGGGGATAAATATTTATTTTGTCGTCTACCCCATCGTGTGGGGTATCGTTGAAAAGGTCTTCTGAAATGACTTGAGGTTTTCTAAAATTATTTTTCGATTTAATGCTCCATTTACGAAATATTAAACTATAAAGTTAAAATTTTTGTTCCAGTAGGGCGTTCCCCCCCTCTAAAACCTAAACTGCTTTCTTAAAAAATCTGGAAAAATTCACGATGATAGTGCATTTCATGAACTTTAAAGGAAAATTATAGGGGTTAAGATAACTTTATTAGTTTAGCAGTAATAGTCGTTGAACTTGGGTGTTGGATAATTTTGTACCAAATACAAAATCCTTAGCCTTCCGTCTTTAAAGTGGCTAAGATGAAGTAGTAGCTTGTTTATAATGGGTAAAGACTTACATTGAAAAACAAAATATGTTTTTTTTTATATATTGAGAATAAAGAACAACAGAATCGAACTACGTTGTGACAACGGGCCACGACGGAACCCTACACTGTGCGTGGCCCGACACGCACTTGGCCGGTTTTGGACTTGATATCAATAATGATATCAGTTTCGAGTTATTCGATGCATGTAGTAAAAGCCACATCTAAAGACTTGATTACCACTTCTCACCTAATAAGGGGTTGATTTTCGGAAAATCCATAAACAAGCAATTGTGTTTTTTTTGTTAAGATTATTGATATCTTAAATAAATAATTATTATTTACTAGCAGACGAAGTCACAGGCAGAAGTCCGTGACTTCGCCTGCATGAAATGTCGGCCCGCAACTCGTCGCGTCGCATCTCATTCTTCGCCCGTACTTTTATTCGTTTTCGCTTAGCGTTCTTTATAACTTTTCTTCCTTTTGCTCGGCTCCTAAGGTTCGTAGCACGATGTTAAATAGCCTTCCTCAAGAATTGAGCTATCAAATGGAAAAAAAAAATTCAAATCGTACTGGTACTTCCGGAGATTAATTACCTCCTACATACAAACAAACAAACAAATTTTCCTCTTAATAATATTAGTAAGTATAAGTATATATTTATGTACATATTCGTGCTAAGTGTTAAGTTTATAAACGCAAGGAATAAGAATTATCATCCAAACGAATTCCCTCCTTTTCACACCTTTTCGATTTGTTTTCACAAAATCCTTTTTTTACTGCTCCCAATTTTTGCTATCGATTGCTAAAAGTCAGCATTATTCATTATTGTTTACAGGTGCAGTTGGCTGCATGTCAGTGGTAACAAACCAGTTTAATTTGGCCTCTTATTTTATTGACACTCCATACTACACTAGGCCAGTTCGAGGTCAGTGTTACCACTGAGAGGGGCCGGTTGTTGTATGATACACCAGTCAATTGCACTTGAGCAGTAAACAATATAGTTGAGTTCAAGGGTTTTTAGAGTATTTTTAATACTAAACAATAGACTCTTCAATAACATAATTATGTATTCTATCTACTCGTTAAGCTACTGATAAATCAAATGTAATAAATAATATTTATAAAGTAAAATGATGAATCCAGGTTTCATACACTTCATGGTTCTTGGACGCGTTCAACTATGCCATAATGCGTAAGATTGATGTGCTGAACCTCAGCATCGGTGGCCCGGACTTCATGGATCACCCGTTCGTCGATAAAGTATGGGAGCTGAGTGCGAACAAGGTGAGTCACGCAAACAAGAAAACCGTATCTCAACTTTTATCAACAATACTGTTTTATCCTCTGTGGAGGCTTGTAAGTACATGTCTCCACTTGAGAATATCTCCATTATAAGAACATTATTAATGATGCTAGCCACTCAAAGAAAATATTCTAGCGCTTGAGCCGAACTCAATCGGTACCTCATCCTCATTCCAACGGTTCGGATTATAAGTCTCACAAAACTGTGAACAGAAACACAATATGGAATGAACCCCAGTCCCAGATTCTATGTTCTGGAAAATATTAACGTACATTACTGTACTAGCTAGGCAATAGTTTCCGCTTTGAGCATTATCCTGTTACTCATTGTTAACGGTAGTGTAATTGATATCAACTAAACGCTAAAGAATGGCTAGTTTTTGTGCAGGTAACAGTAGTTTTGTCCGTGGTTGACAACATTTACATTTTATATACAACAACCTAGGAAGGTATACAGTCACGATTCGCTTGCTACATCGATTTACAAACTGAACGCTGTTTCTTCTTACAAATCAAATCAAAAATGTTTATTTGTTAGAATAAGGTAAAATATGTAGATGTTACAATATTGGTTCCAGCATATCCTGCCACATGGCGTACAAATATTTCTATAAAAACACAGCTTATATTTCTAGCCTATTAATATAATACATCGGACCTATAACCGATCACAGCTGGTTTTGAGTTTCTTGGTTCCGGTAATGCCAATTAGCCCTTCTCAGGCAATCCTGTTAGACCAAAGTATAGTTTTGGTTGTATTCTAAGGTGCAACTAGATTGCGGTCGATCGACCGCAATCGATATTGATCGGATCGGTAGTCGATATTGATCGACACAGAAACACAAATGACGGACTCGACGATTACTTGTAAATCGATGTTCGACTGACCATTGACCGATGAACAATCGACCATCGAACAGACATTTGAAGTTTGAGACAGCAGCTCTGATTAATTCCACCCAATCATTAAAAAAAAGCTCGGTTGGGGTTCAAAACGATCACTTACGGCTATTTTTCATCATTTTTACACCATACGTCACACGGGATCGGTTTAAACGATTGATGTCATCGATCGATCGCAATTTAGTTGCATCTTAACTGTTTTGGAATGGAGACTAGAAATACTTTAAGATGAATACTCCTTTTAGGTGATAATGGTGTCAGCGATAGGTAACGACGGTCCTCTGTACGGGACCCTGAACAACCCAGCAGATCAGATGGATGTTATCGGAGTAGGCGGCATTGGTTTCGACGACAGAATTGCCAAATTCTCATCCAGAGGCATGACTACTTGGGAACTACCGCATGTGAGTATTTTTATTAGTGGGCAACATGACATAATGGAAGTAAAGAGACATTTAACAAATAAGCCACTTGTACTCCCCTCATTTTAATATTTTTTTTGTACTGGAACCTGGTTACGAAGATTTTGGAGGTCAAAATTCCAACTTTTACTGACGATTTTTTTTTACGAAAAGAAGTTTTTAACCTTTTGAACGCCAATCACTTGTATACAAGTTTGATATTTTCGTGCCCTCAGCGCCACTACTTGATTAGAAGTAATAATAGAATAAAATAAATGTACGAATTTTACAAAACCTTTTATTTTGTTTTTATGGAAAATTGCCCTGTTATAAGCCATATTTTTTACTTTTTCACACATAATAAGTTCTTGTTTGTTTTATATTCAATAGAAACAAAAACGCCAGAAAATATTTTAATGCCCCCAACGCCAAGTACTTGATATAAAGTAAGCCAGTGATGGGACACGATGAAGACCTCGCTATATTTCATCTCGTCGAAACGATCATAAAAACTATTATTGCAAGAAAATGACGTGAATAAATAATATTTTATAAATATTGTAAACTATAAACTACGTTTTATTCACCTTAATCAAGAATAATTAGGTTTTCTAATCATTGTCGATAGTGAAACACCGTTTGAAAAACCCATCCTTACAAAGTGGCTAGTTGTCAGTGCGCACAACGCCACGAACTTGTATAGAAGAAAATCTGTGACGTCTGTGAAATCTGTGACGGACGGGTTTCAAGGTCATAGTGACTTTGTGCATTTTAGTGTAGTGCAATGCAGTGGTGCCAACTTTGGGGTTTTCTCCCTAAATTTTTAGGGGGAAGAAGTGTTAAAAGGGGTATTTTTAGGGACAGATTTTTTTTGGGGTTTTTTATAGGGGGTTTTTAAAAGTTTGCTGTGGCGTTATTCACGCTGTCCGTATCCAACGCCTCCGTGGAGGGTGCCTTTTCTACTTATGCCATTATTAAAAAAAACTTAGGAATCGTTTATCTTTCAAAAGTACATCGACATCGAACAGGCGATGATGATGATGCCGTTCTGGAACTGATCAACAATAGTAGAATTTAGTTACGACACACGTTTGCGACACCTATACCTACCATTAAAAAAAACGATCTGTAACATCTGCGTAAAGCAGTCACTTACCCTCCAATTTAATACAAAAAAAAAAATGTAGAAAACCATGTATTTAGCTTTTATTAACCTTTTCGACGCCCATCTATATAATACGCGATGTGTCCTCCAGCGCCACGCTACAAATGTATAACGTATCTATAGTAAAACGTAGGGATGGGATTAATGTCATATCGACAAATAATATTATAAGTTGAAATTAATGTTTATTCACCAATATACGAAGCTAAATAAAAACTGATACCGTATTTTCATATTTTGTTTTATTTTATAAAAAAATAAATATGAACACTTGGATATATTTCCCATAATAAAAGAAAAGAATTGTAAATTTATTAGACGTGTGTTCTAGAAGGCACATCCCTATTTCTCTCCAAATGTAATACTTCTACTTCATATCAAGTCGTTGGCGCTCGAGGCACGTCAAAATCCTTTCTGATATAAGGATGTCTAGATGTCGATGTCTATGGTATTTTTATTTTTTCTATTCACTGTGGTCGAGTTACACGTGCATAACCTCAACCGATTCATGCATAATTTATTTCGTTTACTTACAACAAATATGCATCTAGTTAGACTGGAAGCCGACCTCAACATAGTTGGGAAAAGGCTAGGCAGATGATGATTATGTTAGTTTATTTATTGATGTTTCTAAATCTAAACGCTATGTTATTTGCAAACGTTGCATAGCTTTGTACCATTTTAGCACATAGATCGATCGTTGTCTATTATTAACTGAACATAGACCGTTAACGCTACCACTTATGATTACAATGTAAGCAAGACATGTGAAAATCGCTTCAGTACTTTTATCCCTATTTGTAACCAAGTATCAACGAGACTTCTAAATATTATTTTTTCATCAGTTAAATTTGCAATTGTTGTTTATTGCTTCTTTCTTCATCGTATCGATGTTTCTGCCTATAAAAGTCATATAATTTAGAATCAATCTAATGCTAATGCTATCTTTGGTCTCGCAAAGGTCTATCACAGTGCAGGTTTTATTGCACTCTTGTACGATTCCTCACGTCACGTCCTGCCGTACTCTCCTTAAGACAGGATGTGAGGCATCGTTTGAGGTGTAGCTCCCCAATCGTATTGTGGCTTAGTACCCCAATTATTGCTACTTCGCTAATTATCGTATATGAATGAAGAAATATAGATTTAGGAATTTAGGAACGACGCAATAATTCTGCGTATCAAGCTTTGTGTGCCTGCTTTTTGAATCTGTTTACTAACCGTTTATTTTTAGAGATGTTTACTTGTCGTCTCGAAGCATACGTCACGCGTGCATCTCGTAATGTCTTCCAAGCCAACTGATTATATGTTCTAGGGTTATGGTCGCATGAAGCCGGATATCGTGACTTACGGCAGCGGCGTGAGGGGCTCGAGTGTGACCGGAGGATGTCGCTCACTCAGTGGTACGTATCTATATCCATACTAATATTATAAATATGAAAGTAACTCTGTCTGTCTGTCTGTATGTTACCTTTTCACGCCTAAACTACTGAATGGATTTCGAAAAATTTGGCAGAGTGGTAAATTGTATCCCCGGGAAGGACGTAGGATAGTTTTTATCTCGTTATTCCCACGGGAACAACACTTTATTCGGGTGAAACCGCGGGGCGCTGCTAATCCATTATAAAAATATGTAAAACTTAAAAGAAATCTCGATGCTTTGTTACGTCGTAAAAACTGTGCGAAGCAAGTTCGGGTCGCTTGTTTATTCTAAAGACACTCTTAGGCCCACTTGCACCTAAAACCACTTAATTCATTGCATGCATTTAGTGTATTTCTTTTTTGTAATACGATTTTTCCAATTATCCTGCGACATATGGATGGAATTCAAAACTTGCGACAAATCGAAGTAGGGGTTGCAGTAACTGTTACTGATAATAAATTGTCATTTCCCAAATCTAAATTATTTCAAGCAAGAGCGAGTCGGACTCGCGCACCGAGGGTTCCGTACCATCATTATGTTTTTAAATTTTCATCGGCGAGGCCTATATTTGTCAGAGAATTTTAACATTGTGCAACTATGCGGCCTAAAAAAAAAAGTTTGAAAGAAGAATGTGCAAACTGCGCTCTTTCATAATGATACTGTGTATCATTTATGAAAGAGCGCAGTTTGCCCTAGTAGCCCCACTTCGAATTTTTCAGACCCCCTTTCAGTCCCTGTTGCCAAAAATATACACATATTTTTATTTCTTTCATTTGCAAAATAGTTGGGCAAGTCATCTAAAATTATTCCAAATTTCAAGTTGATAGCATTAGTTGTTCTTGAGATATCCAGCCGTGACAGACACCACAGTGTCACCATAAGGTTATCGTTTTACCATTTTGGTACGGAACCCTAATTATCGTCTTAGATAGTGCAAACTAAGTTATTGCCTTACACGCGAATTATCGTCGCTTCAGTATTTTTTTTAAATTACCCAAACAAATAAGAAAATTAAAGTATCTATTTTAGCGCACGTCCAATAAGGAATTCATTCATCCCCGAGTTCAAACCATGAAGCAAATTGGCAACGTGTTGAACTAGCGGTACCTATTTACCTAAATTTGTCCGTTCCTACGACAAAAAGAGCGCGTCGACGTTGCGAATTGCTCGCCTACGCGCACGTACGTGCATTCCTTTCCTTATAACATTATTATTATTATTATTATTATGAGCCTGTTATGTAAAGGCCTCCGTTCCATCTTTCCATTTTTTCCTGTCTCTTGCTATATCTGGCCAATCCTTTAAATAGGTATCAATTCGTCACGCCATCTTTTTCTGGGTCTACCGCGTCGCCGATTCCTGTTATTCGGGATCCAGTCAGTGGCTACTATTGCCCAATTCTGTTGCGACATGCTCTAAATTTACTTTATAGCACGCCGAATTAGATATTTTAATTTGTCGCACCTAGTCAGTTTCAACCGGTATAATTATGTCGCAGTATGCTGTTAGGAAGGCTTTTTGGCAAATTGCATCTCTGTAATAAATCGTATGTTTATCAAAATGTGATTTGAGAGTGTTACGATAAAATATTGACTGAAAAATAATACATCATTATTACAGTTCTCTAATTTAAGTATATTTGTCACATTTTTTATAAAATAGCCATATTTCTCATGTACCTAATATAAAGAAATAATGACTATCCCCTTAGAACTAACTACATGTTAATTGACGAGTGTCTAGCTAGCAATGTGTATTGTGTTGTAAAACATTTCCTACGCGTAGTCAATCTTCGTTACAAAACATAGGTCAATCACCCGACATGGTAAAGACTTTTTATCTTGTATGCGTAGTCGTTTATAATTTGATAGTTCTTCGCTTTAATTGACATTTGTGTTATGGTGGATCTATGATTCACGAGATATTACGTAAGTGCCAATTTAAGAATCAAGACCTTGAATAATTATTATTATCAAGCCTTTAAGTTCTAGTAATATGCCTGCTGAACAAAAGCTTCTAAAAACGCGCGCCATGTCACTCGATGCTTGTCTACTCTCATCCAGCTCCCACTAGCCCCTTAGCCTGAAGCCGTCTTCACTCAAGAACATGTTTATCCCAACGGTCAACGATGCTGCAGCTATTATGGCCGGCTCATTGCCGAACACCATGAATAATCAGCCTATAATGTTCTCACTACTGGAACACAAATGTCCCATCTGTGAGAGGGAGTAGGCCGTAATCCATCACGTGGCCCCGACAAGTCACATGCCTTCAAACACTTTAGTTCTAGGACATACCGGTAGGTTTTCTCACGCTGTTTTCCTTCACCGTTTTGTAAGCGTGGTGATGAAATAATTTACAGAATGTTGCCTGCCTGGTTTCGAACCTGCGACGTAAGTCGCGGCCGTTTCCACTAGACCACTACATCTCTCACAAGTTGAATGATTGATTATATTTCTTTTCAACTAAACATCTATTTCCATTTTGTTCCACAGGTACTTCAGTAGCATCACCCGTTGTAGCCGGTGCCATAGCATTATTGGCAAGTGGCGTACCCCGACACAACCTGACGCCGGCGGCGGTCAAGCAAGCTCTGTGTATGACCGCACTGCGGCTGCCGGGCCCGAATATGTTCGAGCAGGGTCACGGAAAGCTGGACCTTATTAGTGCTTATCAGGTACGGTAAATGTAACAAATGATATGCACAGTTACTCTATCAAAAATTAAAAAATATTGATCTTATCTTTACACGTTATTTTCTTTGCACCTTCGTATGGACGTGGATCCACGCGGGACACAATGGCTTTTTAAATGTTTCTGTAATTACGGCTTTTAACCAGTTCATTTATACAAGCAGACCTTTAGAAAATATATGGTGATGTCGCTATCGACAACATTGAGCAAATAAAAAAAACTTTTCCTCTTTTTCCTTGTAGTGCAGACATGACCTTTTTTGTTTGGTTTAAATAGTTTTTATATATCTGTGTATAATTACGTCCTTACTGCCTAGTGGTGTAAAGTGCGACTACTGAACTTAGCGTCCTGGACTCGTGCACCAGGTCGAGGCCGTCTGAATGTCTCTAGGCTCGACTCCATTAAATGGAATTTAACTGGCGAAATATGGCTGTACATTACCATAATTACTAGTTTACTACTAGTTTTTTGAGCAAGGGGAGAACAAAGGCAAATAATAGATAGTATTTCTAAAATGAACGTAATAAAATTAAAATGTGGTCGGTGAACTGTGTGCGTGCACTGTGTAAAAACAGATAATATTGTTTTGTAACAAACAAAACTTGGTTACATCCACATGATGGTGTATTATGTGTTTCAAGAGACAGGTTTTTTCTAGTACAAGTTGACCTCTTATTGTACGGCAAGCCGAACCAATGCGAGGTCAGCTTATACTGGAAATGTATAGCTTTATATGTAGCCGTGTGAATTTACATAAATGTTAAGTAATTTGTCGTACTAATACGCTATGGCCCTTCGAAGCCTGACAATAAAGTTTTTTTTTATTGCTGAATGGGGCGCTCTTGACCTCGATCACGCCTGATGGAAAGCGATAGATGAGGTCTATGATGAAACGAGCGAGCCCAGAAAATGCCTAAGGCACTGGAACTCCCGCGCATCGACGAAACACAGCAGGCTGCTTGACGCCGGACTCCGGTGGGAGGGTGGTCGCAAACCAGGCGGGTGTTAGCCCTACCACCGCAAGGGAAGAATTGGCCAGTCAAATAAGGTGTTGGATGTGACTATCCAGGATGCGCCGAGCGCTCGGTTCAGTTGAGTAACTGGCGGAACAAACTGCTCTACACGAGGACGCTTCATGCATCCCAAAAGTTTATTATTTATAAACCTCTGCCTATCCCTTCGTGGCATACAATCGTGATGTTATTATTTCCAGTTCCTTCGCAAGTACGAGCCCCAAGCGTCCCTAAGCCCGAGTTACATCGACTTGACGGAGTGCCAGTACATGTGGCCGTATTGCACACAGCCGCTGTACTACAGCGCGCAGCCGACCATCGCTAATGTGACCGTCATCAACGGACTCGGTGTCTCCGGCAGAGTGGTATGTGACACTTGTCTACTCTGTACAAATATACTATTTTCTGCACGCGTCGCCTGCGTGGATGTGGACTTCATGTATACAGGGAGGCCCAATTAGCGACGTGAATAAAAAAAATTTAGATTCCTCATACCTAGGGGTATCCTAAAATACCCCATGTATATGCTTCATCATAACTAGCTTCATCTTTCTGACTGACCGACACCTTGACAATTCAAAAGTGTCTGTAATTGGTTTAATTATAAATGCTTTGAGTTTGAGTTTGTATGTTCCGCGATTTCTGTTAGTTTAGGTGATATGAATAATTATTTAATTTTCCGCGAAATTCATCGGGGACATCTTTAAAATTTATAGCTTTTTTTCAACAAGCTATTCTTATGATTTTTATTTTACGATGGGACTATCAAGAAATACCCATTATGAATGGGTATAAAAAAAATAAATATCTTCCTTACATTAGTGCAAGATACAATTTTTATCGATAGTGAGTAATTTACATTCTTACAATATTAAAAGTTGATTTTCTTTTTCAATTTAAAAAATGTTTGTGTGTGTGTGGGCTCAGGCCCGCGTGCTCACTCCCTCTCACCGAGAGGAGGCCTGTGTCCCAGTGACATTATACGCTGATTATGCTCTCTTATTGCCATCAACCGTAAACTCGTTTTACCTAGTCGGGTAAAACAAATGTCGTAAAACACATATGTATTTTATTTGCGATTTGCCTTATTGTAAGTAAAGTAATAAATATGAATACAAACATAAAAGGAGGTTTGATCTTCACGCTCATTTAACCGTTTAGGCACACTTATATTCTATCTGAAATGAGTTTGTCTGAATTATAATTATATGGTTCTACCGGGCAGGCTGAAATGTTTTGAGCCTAAGTACCTTTAAGTGACAGTAATGTCTCGCCCTACCTGTCACTAATTGAGAACATTTACAGTAGTAAAAATACCGAGTTTCATGTAATTAGCGTCATTACGCTTTTAGTAATTGAACTGCAAACATCACTATGTCTGAGTCATCCACGCAGTGTACGAAATTGGGCTACAGAGCTGTCATAAAATTCCTCACAAAGAAGAATAAAACGCCGACTGAAATATTCGAAGAGATGTCTACAGTTTATTATTAGTCTGGGCCTTCATTTGCCACCATTAAACGTTGGAGCCGAGAATTTAAGCATGGCAGGGAGTGGCTGGAAGATGATCCCAGATGGGCGTCCAAATACTGCCGTTACCGACGAAAATATAGAAAAAGTAAAAAAACTTGTTCTAGAAGATCGGCGAATTAAGTTGTGGCAGATAGCTGAAGCCATTGGCATTAGCAAGGAACGAATCGGCAACATTTTGCATAATCATTTGCACATGAAAAAGGTTTGCGCGCGATGGATTCCCAGAATGCTTACTCCGCTGGACAAGCAGCGTCGCGTCACAAATTCGGAGGAGTTTTTGGACATCTGCGGCGGTAATCCTGACGAAGTTTTTTCTTGCATTGTCACTGTCGATAAAACATGGATCCGACAGTACGACCCAGATCAAAACAAGAGTCAATGCAGTGGATAGAAAAGGGAGAAAAGCCGCCACGGAAATTCAAAGTGGAACGATCGGCATCCAAGCTAATGGCCACTATCTTTTGGAATTGTGAAGGGATTCTGTTCATGGACTACCTTCCTAAAAAAACTACAATGAAAGCGGACTACTACGCCGCATTGTTGACAAAAGTGCGTCAAGTAGTTGTCGAGAAAAGGAGAGGCAAACTGGCGAAAGGAGTTCTGTTTTTGCAGGACAATGCCCCAGTGCACATTGCGCGAGTTTCAAGGCGTGCCCTAGCCGAGACCGCATTTGAAGAAATCAACCACCCACCATACAGTCCGGACCTAGCACTCAGTGATTATTTCCTGTTTTCGAATTTGAAGAAAGACCTCCGAGGGCGAAGGTTTTTGACCGATGACGAGATGAAGGCGGCTGTAGACGAGCACTTCGAAGGCAAAGACAACGAATATTTTTTCACTGGGTTAAAAGCCCTTTATGACAGATGTAAGAAGTGTATTGAAGTAGAGGGAGATTACATAGAAAAATAATTTTTATATACATTCCTGGCAGTATTTTAAATGCCCTAGGCTCAAAACATTTCAGCCTGCCCTCGTATGTCAACGTGAAGTAAAATGACGCAACATAATATCAAGTGGCATTACTAATAGCCATCAGATAAAGTGAATTCATACTGCGCCTTGGGCTAGACTCAGGAAAATAAAACAAACTAAAGATAAAAATTTCTTATCTCGATTATCTTTATTTAAAATTATTATAAATCCTCTCGTCGCCTATCCCGCTAAGTTTGAAGACTAAGGTCTTCAACCAGTGCGTCGTGCCCGGTATGACTACGATGCCGAAACGTGGACACTGACATTTGAGCTGGTCCACAAATTCAATGTCGCTCAGTGCTTTATGGAGTGGGGTAAGCACGGAGTTTCTTTGAAAGATAAAATCAGAAATTAAATTATCCGAAAAAGAACCGGAGTTACCGACATAGCTTGGCAGAGTAAGCAAACTGAAGTGGCAGTGGGGTGGCCATGTTTGTCAAATGACCGATGGCCGGTGGAGTGGAGACCGCGTATCGACCGATGCGTAGTGTGGGACATCCCCCAGTTAGATTGACCGCTCACCTTTAAATGATGGCTGGGATAGACTGGATGTGGAAGGCGGAGGACAGGGGGTTGTGGCGTAACCTAGGAGAGGCCTATGTCCAACAGTGGACTGAGGTAGGCTGAGTTGATAATCATTATAAATATTCCGTGGACAGTCCATTGTGAAGTCGCGAGTCGGCAGAAAACGCCACATGATCGTCTTAATCCTTACGCACAAATAAGAAATAAATATGATTCAATCATGCAACCAGAATATGACCACAAATTCTTCAAAAAAACAGACAGACGTAACGACGGTAACTAGTTCCGCTACTACTTCTTCTAAGCTAAATTCTTCTACTCTAGGAAGTGGTGGAGGGTCCGTTTCGAGAATGGGTTTTTTGTGACGTTAAAAAAGTGCTGAGTCTCAGTCTAAATAATAGTAAGCCAATTCTCTATTTAAAAACGTTCAAAATCTCTTCGCAACCTCATTTCGGCGACATTCATTTGTCAAAAATGTAGGTAAATTGGAGTTATTTTTTGACAGATTGAGAGTCGGTCGAGATTAGGATGCGAATGTTCTTAAAAATACGGGAATTGCTCCTCAGATCTTTGAAAATACCTTTGTTATTAAACAAAGGTATTTTCAGATAACTGTACCCTAATTAATAACAATGGACAAAATTGTCAACATTTTTTAAGCTTGAGTACGAGGCTTTTGACTACGTTGTGTGTGTGTATATTTTGTCTTTTTTAATTTTTTTTTTTATTTGCAATGTCCGTTTTGTTTGTGCAGAATAAACAGTTTATCTTTCTTTCTTTCTAATTGCGTCACACGCTTTTAATCACACTGCGGGTTTGTGAGATATTCCTCATCCAATGCTTTACAGGTTTGAAAAATTCGTCTACTCAACAACGTCAATAACGCAATTAATGTGGCTAAACTGTCATAATGAAAGACATTGCGATCAATTGTCATTTTATGTGTGTACGTAATTACCCCCCTGGTTCACCGAAGCTCTGTTCTCATTATAGAAATCTGTATCATGGTACCCGCACCTACCACATGGCGTGCTTCTCTCAGTGTCGGTGGACTACAGTCAGATCCTGTGGCCCTGGTCCGGTTGGCTGGCACTCAGCTTCTCCGTACTCGAAGAGGGCGCTGACTTCGATGGCGTTATTGAGGTAACGAAGAAACCGCTACTTACTGCTGTTATGCCGAATACTGCCTATCCTGCGGTGATAACCTATTAATTATTATCCGGTATTTGGCCCAGTAAGGAATCACTTTCCGCTATCCGTTCGAATAGTGGCGTTAGTACGCCACTAAATAAAATAACAAGATGAAATCCTAACTTAACTAAAACTATACAGAAACTAAAAAAAATATAAATTAAATTCGACAGGGTCACGTGAACGTTACGATCGAGAGCGATGACGACTCCGGGGAGAAAATGATGAGGAATGCTACGCTCACGCTACCCATACGGTAAATATGCCAACAGTCAAACACACACATACAAAATTGACAGCTGTAGAACAAATACATAATGAAATTACAGTTTTTCCATAATAATTATTTTTATTGCATTTTATTAATAACTAGCAGCGCCCCGTGGTTTCACCCGCATAAGTGTCCGTGGGAATATCGGGATAAAAACTATCCTATGTCCTTCCCCGGAATGCAAACTATCTCTCTGCTAAATTTTATCGAAATCCGTTCAGTGGTTTAGACAGACAGAGTTACTTTCGAATTTATAATATTAGTATGGACTAGCTGACCCGGCTGAACGACTGAACCTCGTACCGCCTCAGAATCAAAAAAGCTGATTCATACAAAATGTATGAATAAAATCTTTTTTCTTTCTTTGTGAATTTTACTCATGTTTTAATAGTTTTTCTGCTATTCGGGGCGGAGACAAATCCAACAAACCAAAGGTCATAAAAATCGGTCGCGTGGTTCTTGAGTCATAAATGATGTAACTAACCCGACTTTCTTTTATATATATAAATAGACTAGCACTTTGCCCGCGACTTCGTCCGCGTGTATTTCGTACTTTCCTCTAAAAAAAATCGAAAATGTATGTTTATGATCTTTATCATTTCATCATCTGCCTAGCCTTTTCTCTTTTATCATTTATTTACATAAATAAGTATTCGGGCCAATTTTTAAGTTTGTAGATCAAAGGAGTCAGATTTTTCAAATAAACTGTATCCCCACTTTTCAGCCCCACAGGGGTGGATTTTTTAAAAATAGTTTGCGATGTGTTCATAATTTGACTCAAAGACCGATACCCATTTTTTAATGGAATAATGGAAGCAAGCAGTAAAATCCACCCCTTCTTCTTATTAGCGTGTCGATAGCAATCTAAATGGACTCGACCCAAAATTCGCCTACTTGTTTGGCGCCATCACCAGCACCAGTTCCTGTAACGTGCAGCTGACAGGATATGCAGGACACGATATTAAGTGCCCCATCATTTGTGGAACAGCACCAAATTCTCACTCCAAGGCGGAGTCGTCTATGAATCTACACCTGAACAGGTTTTCTTTGCTTAGGCCAACCTGGGTCCGGAGTCCAGTCTTCAGCGGGTGGGACGAACGAAGACTTACTTCTGGGTAAGGAAGCACTGTCTCGCCACAGCTTCAGTCTTTCTTGTGATGGTTCACCAGTGAGCGGGACGACACACTTTAAAAAATAGTTTCGACTTTTCAGCCTTTGTGGCACAAGGTTGTTGTAGTGCAAGGATGTCGTGTGTCGGAGACCATTTTGGCTCTTTCGCTGGAGCTTGCCAGCGCTCTGCGAACCACTGGTGGCGCTATTCCTGCTAGTGGATACAGCATTTCCTACTATATTTCCCAGCAATCCACCCCTTAAACGTTATTACCCTTTTCCACCTTGGTAGGAGTCGATTTTTGAAAAAGCCTAAAACACATACCTACTTTTTTATTTTAGTAGTACCGAGTTTCGAGTTAATCCGACAGTGGGTTACATATTTACTTAGATAAGTATTCGTACCAAGTTTCAAGTTACCACCAACCAAATGAATAAGATTTTTCATACAAACCAAATCCCCCCTTTTCACCCCTTTAAAGGTTGAATTTCCAAAAACCCTTCTTAGTGCTCCCCTACATTATAAAAGGAAGCCGTGTGCAAAATTCCACATTCCCAGACCCCGTAGTTTCGGCTGTGTTGTACCGTTATTTTAGTACCGAGTTTCGAGTTAATCCGACAGTGGGTTACATATTTTTCTAACCTATTAACTTTGTCACCCCCTAAATCCTCTGTGAGGAGTTTTTTTTAAACTAAAAGTGACATTCTTTATTATTTACTGAGCCAAATATTGCCAAGTTTCAAGTTTATTAATCAAATGAATAAGATTTTTCATATAAACTGTATCCCCTCTTTTTATCCCCACAAGGGTGGAGTTTTGAAAAAATCGTCTGGGATGTTACTACTTATTATAGCTAGAGTTAAAGATTATTTATACCAATTTTCCAATTAACCACGTAATAAAACGCACTCATAAGAAGTTGACTATCGCTCTTCACCCCGTTAGGGGTAGATTTTTTAAAAACCCTTTTATTATTTATTTTGGTCTTACGTACTGAGTTTCGAGTTAATTAGACCGCGCGTTAAAATTCTTCCATACAAAATTTTACACCCCCAATCTACATTTTTTTTCAAGTTTATTAACCAAATGAATAAGATTTTTCATATAAACTGTATCCTCGCTAATCCCCTCCACACAGGGGTGGAATTTCGCAAAATCGTTTGGGATGTGTTTATTTCTTGACTCAAAGATTTATTGAAAGCAATTTTCGTCTTAATCAAGCCACGCAGTAAAATCCTCCCCTGTAAAATTAACTATTCGTTTTCTCCCCGTTAGGGATAGATTTCTGAAAAACCCTGCTACACGTTATTCTTTATTTTTGGTCTTAAGTATAAATACCGAATTTCGAGTTAATCGGAACGCGTGTTAAAATTCTTCCATACAAATTTTGACACTTTCAATCCCGCTTTAGGGGGTAGTTTAGAAACATAAAAAATTCTAAACTTCATAATTTACTTAGATAAGTATTCGTACCGAGTTTCAAGTTTATTAACCAAATGAATAAGATTTTTCATACAAACGAAATCCCCCCTTTTCACCCCTTTAAAGGTTGAACCCCTTCTTAGTGCCCCCCTACATTATAAAAGGAAGCCGTGTGCAAAATTCCAAATTCCTAGACCCCGTAGTTTCGGCTGTGCGTTGATATGTCAGTCAGTCAGTCAGTCATTCAGTCAGTCAGTCAGTTTCTCCTTTTATATATATAGATAGATGTGAAAAGAATTGTCGATAAAATAAATGGTTATCGACTCGTGCGGCTTTTACTTTTAAGCCACGTACATATTTAGACCATGTTCTCTTTAGGGTTTTCAAATATAGGTAACATTTTAATAGCAATAGACTCCCCACTATACATGACATGGGACTTAAACATAAGTAACTGACGAAATGTGGGTGGGTGTACTATAGGTACAACTCTGCCGTACCCTTCGGGGATCACAGGCGTGATGTTATGTAACTTATTCAACATTAATGATGTAACTAATATTTTATACTCGTCTCGATCCCGTGGGAATATCGGGATAAAAGTATACTACGTGTTAAGGACGCTATCACATTTTTCCACGAATAACAGTGTTTTTCAGGTACCATTTTAACAAACTGGAGTCACAACTGCGAGGATATCTTGGTTTCAAATTAAAGATAATATATTCATCTCCAGACTGGGCCCAAAGCAATTAAACAGCCCCATACAAAATTTTCACACAAATACGTTTTTACCATCTCAATAATCGCAAAAAATGTAATATAAAGGGGTCTGAATAGGACTCAATATAGCTAAATCCAATGCATATTTTAACTTAAAAATAAGAAGATATTGTTGCCTATATATAATTCTATAAAGATAAGCTAAATATTTTGTAGATAAATAAATAACATTTCATTTATGAGAATAATAAGAAACGCTCTCAAATTTCTCCATACATTTTCTACCCGCGGACACTTGCCGGTCGGTCATTCTGCGCTCAGACGCGCCCGTGAAAGCACGGCTATGTCGCTATTTCGCAAAAAATAATTACGTTAAAAAGTAAGTTCCGTTTTGAGTACTCCACAATACGATGTTGATACTTTTTCGAACCGAAATAAAATTAAGTACGAGTTTCGGAATTTGTTTTAGAAATAAATACTTAGTTGTAATTTTTTGTTTAATGGATGTAGATGACGGATAAAGATTGTATAAATATTTATGTTAATAAATTATAATCAAATAAAAATGACAGAAACAATTTTTTTTAGATATTCGATACTATAGTCGATTTTGGGGTGGTGATTACGAATAATTATGACATCCATTTTTTTATTCAAGATGGCGAGTGTATTTTTAACCGACTTCTAAAAAGGGGGAGGTTGTATGTTCGGGCATAACTCCGTCATATACGGACGGGCGGATTAGCAAAATTCTTTCTTTGTTCGAAAGAGGTTTATTCCAAAATGGTCCCATTTAAACGTAAGGATCTGATGATGAGTTACGGAGACAGACAACGGAACTCTTCAATAAATGCCAGCAAATCAACCGCGATTGCTGCTATCGCATATCTATACATTGTTTATGCAACTACACATCATAACATCACGCCTGTACCCTCTAAAGGGGTACGCGGATGTGTTCAATAGCTTCCTGTCACTGATATTCACATAGCAAGTAGTGTTATATGAATTTGTGTGGAGTAGGTGGGCACAACTAAAAGTGAAAAATAAAAACTAGTTTACAAAAAAAAACAACCGATTAAAAAAAAAAAAACTACAAACAGAAAAATAAATTTTTGTTTCTTGTTCTTTTTTTGTTTGAAAGGATATACTTTCCAGGTGGTCAGGTCTATTGTCACCAAGTCAGGATCTAATGATGGGATCCTGGAGAAATCGAAGGAACTCTTCAAATTTTATAGGCACACACACCTATAGCGATTTGGGTATTTTTTATAGTAACTCGTGGATTTGCTATCGGAAAGCACCGTTTAGTGAAGAGGAACTGATGATGAAGACCACAGATGGCTACCGGAACTACTCAATAATAAGTATTTCACGGGTTGCGATTCGATTAGATTACTTTAATATGGTTGCTAAGCAATTTATGCTCGTCACAATACGAATAGTAAAATGGAGCTGACAGGTGAATACCTGGAGAACTCCTCAACAATTGACGTCCCTGCATTGAAAAAAGCAATATTTTGTAAAAGGGGATGAGCAAGTTGACATTAGGTTATTGTAAGTTAGATACATTATAAACGGACCCGACTAAAAAGCGAGAAATAAAAACCTTTTAACAAAAAAAAACGACTTCCAAAAAAACACTACAAAGTGAAAAATAACTTAAATTTCGAAGTCGGTGGCAAAATACTAAAATACAGATCCAAAGACTTCGAGTTCCGAAATAAAGTTATTTTTCTCTTTTTGGAAGTCTGTTGTTTTTTGTTACATAGTTTTTTTTTTTTATAAGTAAACAATAATGAACTCTCGCCTCAGTAAATAAAATACTTACTGTTTTCATAAGTGAATGATTATTTTTGAATATCACAACGAAACTCTACGACAAATCCCAGGCTAGTATTTGATTATGTAGGTAATGCTCCAACAATTGTCACGATAAAAGTACCTTCGATTTCTCCAGGATCCCATCATCCGTGCCTGAACTAAAACACGACACTGATGACAATGGAACTATCTGGAAAGTATACCCTTTCAAACAAAGAAAGAATTTTTGAATTCGGTCTAGCCGTCTTCGAGTAATCTGGGAACATACATAAAAAAAAGATTCCGACGAACTGAGAACCTCTTCCTTTTATTGAAGTCGGTTAAAAATGCAGCAGCCCCGCTCGCATCCTGAACGCCTTGTTATTATATTGCATACGCATGGCATTATACGACCTTTGCGTATACTTAACCCACAGACTGCACTGGGTAGTAAGCTCTGAAGTGTCATTTTTACTTGAGTACCTTTCGCTTTGAGAATAAGCTTATGTTATGTTATTTCACAGCGCCCGCTTAATCCCAGTCCCGGTCCGTTCTCGGCGTCTCCTCTGGGACCAGTTCCACAGCCTGCGCTACCCGGGCGGGTACTTCCCGCGCGACGACCTGCGCGCTAAGCACGACCCGCTAGACTGGCACGCGGACCACGTGCACACCAACTTCCGCGATATGTACCGCCGCCTTCGAGAGCATGGCTTCTATCTCGAGGTTATGGGTAAGTTTCTCATTGGCGCCGATTCTGTTTTTTCACAAACTAAACTAAATTTAAGTTCATGCATCTTTTTCTTTCTATTTCATTAAGAAAAGAACAGAAGATAAATATTAGTTTAGTCCTGTCAAATTAGTCGGCGCCTGACGTAAATTGATGTAGTTTTAATAGCCAATTTTTTAATCTTGTCTAAGTTGTCTATGGAGTATCTTTATTTGACAGGACTAAACTAATATTTATATCCTGTCCTTTTCTTAATGAAATAGAAAGAAAAAGATGCATGAACTTAAATTTAGTTTAGTTTGTGCACAACAGAATCAGCGCCATTGTCCTTGTGGCAGAAGGGTTGGCTAGGCCCAGCCAGCATGGTTATATGTACTCACAGTACACATCGAAGCTGCTTCTTCTTCCCGTACTCCGGAGAGGACGTACAGCCGTCGGCCCTGCACCTGATATTTGGTCGTGTTGAATTGCCTTCCTATCAGATTACGAGTGAGAGATGCGTGTATAAATGCGACATCCAAAATGCGCTTGAACTTTGTGGCATTGTCGTACGCAGCAAATACAAAATCGTACGAAAATACATCTTATGTGCGACGGCCAAACGTTTGACGGTGCTATCAAGAAAACATATCTTAAAATCTCAGACACAAAGACACAGCAGTACTAAAATCCTATTATCTTATATACAGGTGGCCCGCTAACCTGCATCGACACATCACTGTACGGGGCGTTGCTTCTGGTGGACCCCGAAGACGAGTACTTCCCCGAAGAGATGGCGGCTCTTAAGAAAGCCGTCGACTCAGGAATGTCACTCGTTGTCTTCGCTGACTGGTACAACGCGTCGTTACTGCGACACGTAAAGTTCTATGACGAAAATACAAGACAATGGTATGTGTTTGATTTTATTTGTTTTCTGTTGCAAGATTTAAAGTCTTTTTTCTCTTACCGACCTTTTTTGTTGGTGTTCAGAAAATAGTTGCATTTTTCTTTTTGTTAGACTGTTGCATTACTGGGCAAAGTATTCCTCCAAATCCTTCTCGTTTTTAGGGTTCCGTTGCCAAATGGCAAAAAACGGAACCATTATAGATTCGTCATGTCTGTCTGTCCGTCTGTCTGTCTGTCTGTCCGTCCGTATGTCACAGCTACTTTTCTCCGAAACTATAAGAACTAAACTGTTGAAACTTGGTAAGTAGATGTATTCTGTGATTTTCACACAAAAATAGAAAAAAAAACAATAAATTTTGGGGTTCCCCATACTTAGAACTGAAACTAAAAAAAACTTTTTTCGTCAAACCCATACGTGTGAGGTATCTATGGATAGGTCCTCAAAAATTATATTGAGGTTTCTTATATCATTTTTTTCTAAACTGAATAGTTTGCGCAAGAGACACTTCCAAAGTGGTAAAATGTGTCCCCCCCCCCTCCCTGTAACTTCTAAAATAAGAGAATGATAAAACCATAAAAATTATATGATGTACAATACCATGTAAACTTCCACTGAAAATTGGTTTGAACGAGATCTAAAGTGTATTTCAAATAAACTTGCGATAAATGTCATTCAACCACCCTGTACCAAAAAGTCCAAATAACTTACGATAGATATCGTTCGTCATACAAAACTGTCGCTAACATTGCATCGGTTGAGTTTCATAATACCAAACACGGAGTAAGTCAATGTTTTGATCGTGTTACCGACACTGCCCACACATTTTTTTCGTATGGTTTGGAAATATTGGGATACATTAGTAGAAGGAGGTGAACAAACTTTATCGCAAGTTTATTTGAAATGAACTTTAGTAAGTAGTTTTTTTTTAATACATCATAAATCGTAAACTGCAATTTACCTTTTATTCAACCAACTGAAATATAAAAAAAACATTTAATTTCATAAACATAAACCTTATGCATAAACCCGGATGTTACGGAACCCTCGGTGAGCGAGTCCGACTCGCTCTTGCCCGGTTTTTTTAGTCTTACTACATCGTTCTAATTTGAATTCTACTGCTGGAAAAATTTGAACCTCGATAAGATATTAATTGTATTTCAGGTGGATACCTGAAACAGGCGGCGCTAACGTGCCTGCTCTGAATGACTTGCTCAGCATGTATCAGGTAAGAAAAGTCTCGACTTCCTCGTTGGCCTAGCGAGACTGTTGAGAATTGCCTATTCTAAAAACATATGTTGAAAATGTAAACAAATGGATCAGAAAACGTACCTAACGTCCGTGCTCTGATTTAATTACTTAAATACTTAAACCCGAAATTCTAATTTTAATCACCTTAAAGATGTTTTTCATTTGACAATAAATTGAGGTTAATTTTGTAACTTCAACTTGAAGTTGAAACCTTTTAAATACAGATGAATATATTACTAATTCCCAGTAGTGAGGAGATTGAGTAAGAATTTAACCTGGACAGGGTTTGGTTATACTTTCATCAAATACTCTTGGAACTGACACTGCTCGACCCGGGTTGGAACAAAGTGTTATATAGTTTTCCATTAGTAAATTCTCAGTAGCAACCTTAATTCGGATGTTTTCCCTATCAACAGTAATAGTCTCGCCGATGTCGCATGCTACATGATACTCACATACACTTACATAACTAGCGAAATATGAGCGGCCTCTACCTCAACCTTCAGAAAGCACATACAGGCTTTATGAAATCTTTAAAAAAACAAGGATCGAGGTCAAGAGCACCCATTCAGCAAAAAAATAATTTAGAAAAATAGCTAGTGACCGCGCCATTAAAAAAATAAAAAAACATTTTAGAAAGATAGCTAGTGACCGCGGTTTTGGCTCTCGCGCTTGATCGACTAGCGAGCTAAAGCCGCGGTAAAGTTTTTTTAGGCTTCTGGCGCTTTCCTGCTACTTCAGCGAATATTTTGTGAATTCTAGTGAACAACGAGACTTACTCAAGTTCAAAATACCGCGGTTCTGTGATGACACACCAGAATGTCGTGCCAACAAGACCGCGGTTAATATAGCCGGTAGATCAGGCCCATAGCTCACAATACCGCGGTTCTGTGATGACACACCAGCAAACTAGCAAACTTTACTGTCGAGCCAACAAGACCGCTGTTAATATAGCCGGTAGATCACGCCCTTAGCTCACAATACCGCGGTTCTGTGATGACACACCAGCAAACGTTAATGTCGAGCCAACAAGACCGCGGTTAATATAGCCGGTAGATCAGGCCCTTAGCTCACAATACCGCGGTTCTGTGGTGACACACCAGCAAACTTTACTGTCGAGCCAAAAAGAACGCGGTTAATATAGCCGGTAGATCAGGCTCTTAGCTCACAATACCGCGGTTCTGTGATGACACACCAGCAAACGTTACTGTCGAGCCAACAAGACCGCGGTTAATATAGCCGGTAGATCAGGCCCTTATTAATTTCAATGTGTTTTGTCAGGTTGCTCTAGGTGATCGCGTATTTGAAGGCGCGTTCAGGCTCGGCGGTCATCCGATGTACTACGCCAGTGGTACCCACATCCACAGTTTTCCGGAGCATGGGATCCTGATCACAGCCCCACTGAGTGACCAGGGGCATCAAGTGAGTAATGTCGGACAGAAAATGTCTGTTATATTTCTAATATTAAGATCGGCTTTCCCCTGAGCGAAAGCTACTCCTTCGACAAGGTCATATTACACCATAACTGTCTACATATAGCATTAATACATACGAAAAAGTCTGAGTGGCAACGGTAACTGAAAAGTTGTGCCGAAATTCGGTTGTCATGGTAACGGCATGTGATACGGAGAAATGAGGAAAACGTCGTCGTGAGGAAAGTTTTGAGTATGAATGTCGATGGATATAAGAGTAGGGGAAGACCAAAGAAACGATGGATGGACTGTGTGAATGATGATATGGTTACATAAAACGATATATACTTCTTCAAATGTCGATAAACGACCAGACCTCGGTAAATTAAGTTAGATGTGTTCGGCCGAAGAAAAAAGCAACATGCAACTTTAAAACAAAAACCACGGTTAGATATCTATTCGTTATTGCCAGCAACTATTGGTTAAGATGGGTCCCAATATGTCTCAAGATACTATCAGGAAACCTTTAGTGGAAGCCGATGTCAAATATAGAAGTATCATCAGAATACCGATCCTTACCGAGCCACTTTAAAAAACAGGACAAGGAGAATAGCCCGGAAATCATCCAGGTTCTTACACTGGCCCTCACAGTTAACTGATGACTAGCATAAGCATAATCAACCTATTATGTTCCCACTGCTGGGATACAGGCCTCTTATCTGTGACAGGAAGTGGGCCATAATCCACCACGCGGGTAGCAGTGCGGTTGCCTCATGTCTTCGAATTTTTTGGTTCCAGGACATGCTGTTTCCTCACCGTTTTGGAAGCAGTGGTGATAAAATAATTTCCACAGAGTAAAATGCCTTCTTAGGTTCGACCTACAACTCGTAAGTCGCAGCCTAATGGCTGCGACTTACGAGTTGTAGGTCGAAGCGCAGTGGACTTCTCACTGCATATGATGCTAACCAGGTTTTAATCAGGTTAGCATCACGCGACTGTAAGTCTAAAAACCTCGATGATTTCCCGACCTATTATTTAAAAAAAAAAAACGATACAATAACCTTTAAGTATATCCAGCCTACTCAATTTTCATGTTCTAGCAAAAGATGGCAAAATAAAAAATGTTGTTTACAAAAATGTTTTAACATTTTTTTTTTTTGGTTTTTATTGATTTATTTAATACTTCAAGCACATAAATGTATTGAGGCGGACTTAATACCATAGGCATTAAGCATTTATTTAGGTCTTTAACATTTTTAATATTTCTTAAAATGGAAAAATTAAATATAAATAACATTTTAAAATATCAATTATTATTTCCTTTATTACGTTTTCATAAATATTATTTACATTTTTTTATATTTTTCTAAGCAATATTTATTTATTATTAGGATCTTCAACAAAGAGTACACTGTTACTTTACAATTAATATTGTAGATTGCAAGATAAGATATTCCACTTATATTTCTTTTGTTTTTTTTATTTACATTTCAATAAGACAAGTATGGATCCCCTTCTTGGGTTACTATTCTTATCCATAAATATTTTCGTTTATACTATTCATACTATTATTAAAAATGCAAAAGTAACCTTGAAATAATGCAAAAGTTACCTTTTGCCCGCTTATGGCTGAACATGACATAGGCTACTTTTCATCCCGGATATTTATATTAATGAATGTTGAAATACAAAACTTATGCAGAGAAAGTCGCGGGCAACAGCTAGTGTAACATAAATTCAAGAACTGATGAATTATTTATGTAGCAGCAGCAGTGAGGGTTGATGAACAGCAAGGTGATGGATGAATTGTGTTGTTGATGACTTGTGTTGAGTAATTAAGCAAATAAAAATGATTCTTTAGTTTAACGAACAAAGTTGTATGTATTCGCCATCTTGATTTATTGCAAAGGTCAAGGAAAGGGATGCGGGGCCAATATTTAAATTAAAACCAATCACGGTCGAGAAATAGATATGTCGTTTAGTTTCATTTCTTGCCCCGAGTTGTCACTATCAGTCCTTAAAGTGCGTAAATGTAGTAGTGTCCGACCGAAACACTATTTTCAGCCGAAACCGAAACGTCGACTTCACTTAGTTTCGGCCGAAACCGAAACTTATGAAGTTATGAGAACGTTAGGTACTCAATTAAATGACATTATTTTCTGAGACCCGTCGTTTTTCTTAGATTTCTTACAAATAATATGATTAAGGGCTGATTTTGCAATTATCAGATTTATTTTATAGTATAAGCTTTGTGATTACCGATTTATCGCTTTTCAGAAGTTCGATATAGGTACCTAGCGACAATAAATAAAATACAATGCTCTATCAAACAATTCAGCATCGTTAGAAACACAATTTTTAAAGCGCACTGTCGGAACAGCAGCGTCGAAGTAATCGCTAAAACGAGAGATTTTGCTAATGTGACCGAACGCAAAGTCACTAGATGCATCTGCTGTTCAACTTCGACCTGGAATAGAGTTAGAAAGTGCATCAATACCTACTATAAGTAGCATGTCTGCTAAGAACCTAATTAACTTCTACATATTTATACCTAAGTAAAAAATATTTGTTTTTTATCTGTCAGTCGTTCGTATTCAATCGAAACCAACAGCTCACAAACGCCATACGCCAGGTTCGGTCGGCTGAAGATTCGGCCACTTTTTGGCTGAAACCGAAACTGCAACCGAACACGGTCGGTTACTAAAATAAAGTACGAATTCGTAACAGTTTACTTAATTTCGTGTTATTTAGATAATGTCTGGCGAAAAGCCGGGCGGAGGGGGCGGCGCGTCGGGTGGAGGGCAGACCGTCGACGTGCCGATATTAGGACTGCTGCAAACCGATGGCGAAACAAGAGACTATTCTAACGACACTAGCGAAAAGCTACCGAAGGTCAGTAATTATAAAGCTACATACATTATGTATAGTATACACTGTGTTAACCAGAGATAAGATAAATAGTTACATAGAGTGGATAATACCTCCTTCCAAAATCCCGTAAGTCATGATTTCGTTTCGGTATTTTTAAGAAATTACAAATATTTATCGCTCTTTGAATTCTTTCGTAACAAATTATTTCGAAGTCTTTTTACGTTTTTAAGGTTCCGAATGTTAAACGAAAGTGCCTTGTAAAACATAGGCAAATAAAATCTTGAAATTTATCTATTGCGGGATTTCAGAAGGCGGTATTATCTACTCTGTATTACTTATTTCCTTGAAGTTTACAGAAATATACTCTACATATTATGATCTCTGATGAAAACCAGAGCGTTTTATTGAGTGAGCGCTCAACCACCTGAAGTAACTTAGAGGCTATATAGGCAATCCTGCACAACCCGGTTGATACAGCACACACTCAGACTCAAAGCTCTCGACTGTCGTTTTACGAAATCTTACACTTAGCGCATCGATAGCATTGTAAGTGAAGTTGATGCTATCAGTAGCTTCCATCAGTTCCTGTAAAGTACAGACATCAGAATACACAGGACACGACATTAAGTATCTCATCGTTTGTGGATCAGCATCACATTTGAGTGTAAATGTGGTGCTGTACAGGGTTGAGGCATCTATAATACTCCAACCGGAACAGGTTCTCCTTAATTCGATCAACCATTGCCCGGAGTCTGCAAAAAGACTTCGAGGTTAGCCCAAGCAATTCATGTGAAGAGATTTTAGCAGATAGAACGAATAGTATGGGTAGGGAAGCACTTTCTTTCAGCTTCGGTCGTTCTCTTGACCGTTCGCCGCACTGAGGGACACGACATACTTTATGAAACCGTTTCAGCTTCTCAGCCGTTGCGGCACGAGGGTGTTGTCGTGTTTCGGAAACCATTTTGGCTTTTTCGGTAGAGCTTGCCACCGCTCCAAAATAAAACCAGGAAATAACAGCACACTTCTAACCATCATCATCTGCATCATCTGCCTAGCCTTTTCCCAACTATGTTGGGGTCAGCTTCCAGTCTAACCGGATACTGCTGGATACCAGTATTTTACATGGAGCGACTGCCTATCTGACCTCCACAACCCAGTTACTGGCTAATACGATACCCCTTGGTAAGACTGGTTATCAGACTTTCGGGCTTCTGACTACGAACTACTACTGACTACTGGCTTCTAACGACTGTCAAAGATCCACGAATGACAGCCGGGACCAACGGCTTAACATGCTTTTCTGAGGGGTCACGGTATGTAAAGATGGTCACCCATCCGCGGCAAGCGTAGCATAACCTGATCGATCGACCTGTGCGGTGTTATTATTTAGCCACGGACCACTTATACACTACTAACCAAGAAAAAAAAAATTACATATATTCACTCAATATGTTGGAAGGATTTATTAAATTTTGGACTAACAACAATGTATTTTTCCCTCAGGCCGGTCGTTTAGTCGTATACGGTGATTCTTCGTGCCTAGAGGGTGGTGCGGCCCGCAACTGTCACTGGCTACTTCTGGCCGCGCTACAGTACGCACTGGTGGGGCACCTGCCGTCCTCGCTCAAGGACGCCGCCACTCCGCACCAGCATCGACAGCGGGACGTACACATTATACCTTCAGGTAAATAGAAAGAGCATAAGTTAATTTAGCACAGCCTAAAAGTCACATAACATAATCGGCAAATAAAAATCGGGTAGTAATAAAAGCTCCGAAAAACAATTTATAATATGAGCATACGCAAAATATGAAATTTACTTCTTTATATACTAATTTTCCAGCAACTTATATGCGAATACGAATAAAGAAACGACCGAATTGAATACTGAAAAGTAGAGGAGTACCACATTTTACTGGTTAAGTCCTATCACCCGAGTACTCATTTATGCGCGGTTAGTGGCAAATACCTTGCCCGCAATTTTCCACTAACCGTACATAAATTCAAACTCCTAGACAGAAAAATGTACATTTGGAAAACGACAACGATACTTTGCCCAACCGATAGAGCTGGTCCAGGGCGACATGCTTAACAGCCACGCTGTTGACCACTACACCAACGAAGCAGTGAACTCTCCTATAGCTAATCTTACATTAATCTAAGTCACTCGCATCACAAATCTACATAGTCCTCACATGATCTGGCTAAGTTTATGTCTGTACTTTAAAAGAGACTGCCCTCTGAGTTTGTTTCGGTGTTTTTCCACAATGTAGTCAGATAGGAAGCATACCTCATCTAGTTTTTAAAAAGTGTTTGCACAAACCTACTTACATCATTTAACATTTACTACCATCAGAACTACCGCAGCGCGCAGAAGGCGGTCGTCTACACGTTTATTCGAGGGTCCTGTCTCCTGACGGCAGTGGCCCCCGGCCGGTGCCGGAATGCGCCATTCCGACTCCGGTCGAACCCCATCCGATACACGCACCACCGTCGGCAAGGACCCTCGCACCGAGGCACCAACCTACTGACCCCAAGAGTATCGGTAAATATAACTACGATATTTTCTCCCCTAGTCCATCTTGGGCATTACTTACGTCGGTGACGGAAAACGTGAGGAAACCAATAGGGTTGCGTAACACAGTAAGGGCCCAATCTCACTAGGACACCATTGGCGGCGCAACCTAGGTCGCACTGCCAAAACATGTATGGTTGTTTGCGCAACCGATCGGACGCCTGGTAAGATACCTACCATAAAGCTGTATATAATTTCACTGGCAGCGCGACCACAGTTACGCCACCATGATGTCCCAGTTTATAAGCCTAACAATGCCAATTTTGGTTGTTCAACAACATTCTTGCGGCACTTACGTTGTTGAGCCGATGAATGTTTCAAACATATGAAACAATTGATTGGGAATTTCCTCTGTATGAGGAACAGGGTGTAAAGTTCACTCATACTCTATAGAGGGAGGATCCTCCGACCAGACGGGTATTGTGTCTGGCGGGCAACTGCCCGATGATTCATGTCGGGCCGTTGTATCTATGCTAGTTGCCCGGTACACTCTGCTTGCGAGATGCAGGATTTCGAGTGACGTCAGTATGATGCGTTGTTCGCATCTGGCGTTGTAGATACCGCTACATCACTCCCCTTCGGAGACCGGAGGTCGATGGTGGGCTGAGTCTTGTATCTTGCGATGCTTGCCAGGCCAGCTGATGTTCCAGTGAGTCGGAACCGGTTACCACATAGTTCACGGTGAGTCGGAACTGTCTGCAAAGGTGTCCCCAGTGAGTCGGGGTGGCGCTGCGTTATGCTCCAATGCGTCGGATGTGGTACAGGACCGGGCAGTGGCGTGCATTGCATAAAGGCATATAAACAGTGCCTACCTCGATAAATCACCTTATGCCTGTCAATTACATTTTAGTGTGTGTGCCCCACACACACTAAAATGTTACAGTTAGGAAACTCACTAAATTATCATACTTAAAAGAAACTAAAACTACATTCATACAAACACGCGCGGCAGTAGGTAGTTAGTCGCCAGACGGCCTACTCGGCTCCCGTGTATTATTCGCACATTGTCATTGCTCATTACTCGTTCAAGTTAATACGACGAAATTAAAAATACGTACGTCTCACGCGTAATACCATGACGTTCGACCTTCGCAATTTATCATCCTAAAGTAGGCATGCTTACTCAAATAACCAACCGACTATGAATGTTAAAATCGTAATTTATAATTCGTTCGTAATTTGGCTGTGCGAAGAAAGAAAGGGATAGATATTGAGGTCGCCGATAGTGAGGTAAAAATGAAAATCCAAGATGGCGGCTGCAAAAATTTTTCAGATTTTCCATTATGGGTGTCGTTTTTATGGTTTTCAAGGGCGCTAAAGCCGATAGTGAGGTCAAAATGAAATCCAAGATGGCTGCTGTAATTTTTTTTCATCATGGGTGTCGTTTTCATGGTTTTCGTGGGCGCTGGAGTCAATAATAAAGTCAAAATGAAAATCCAAGTGGTGGCTGTAATTTTTTTCATCATCATTGGTGTCGTTTTTATGGTTTTCAAGGATGCTTAAGCCGATAGTGATGTCAAAATTAAAATCCAAGTTGGCGGCTGTAATTTTTTTTAAATCTTCATCATGGATGTCGTTTTTATAGTTTTCAAGGGCACTAAAGCTGATAGTGAGGTCAAAATGAAAATCCAAGGTGGCTGCTGTAATTTTTTTTTTCGTCATGGGTGTCGTTTTCATGGTTTTCGAGGGCGCTGGAGCCAATAAGAAAGTCAAAATGAAAATCCAAGATGGTGGCTGTAATTTTTTTTTCATCATTGGTGTCGTTTTTATCGTTTTCACGGGTGCTTAAGCCGATAGTGATCTCAAAATTAAAATCCAAGATGGCGGCTGTAATTTTTTTTTCATTCTTCATCATGGGTGTCGTTTTTGTTGTTTTCAAGGGCACTAAAGCCGATAGTGAGGTCAAAATGAAAATCCAAGATGTCTGCTGTAATTTTTTTAATTTTTCATCATGGGTGTCGTTTTCATGGTTTTCGAGGGTGCTGGAGCCAATAATAAAGTCAAAATTAAAATCCAAGATGGCAACTGCGATTTTTTTTAAATTTTTCTTAATGGGTGTCGTTTTCATGCTCTTTGAGGGTGCTGATGCCAATAGTAAGGTCAAAATGAAAATCCAAGATAGTGACCGCGTCTGCCTAGACTAGACCCGGCCTAGGCAGGCAGCCTACCTAATCTGAACACGCAAGGTTGAGGCTGACTGCTGGCGTCGACCAGGAGAGGGTTTAAGAGCTCTTCTTGTTGACCGGCTGAAAGTGCAGTGTGCTGTGCCAAGGTTGCTGACGAGGCTGAGGGTGATGACCAGGTATGCGCGGACGCTGCATGCTGGTGGTCAGGATACGTGTTGAAGCCGTGGGTGCTGGCTGGGTGTCGCCGCTTTAAAGCTTGCGGGAGTGATGATGATGACGTCACGCTGGAGTAAATGCACGAAGGCTGCGCTGACGTTCATGTTCGGGGTCACCAGTATAGAGGTATGAGGAACAGGGTCTAAAGTTCACTCATCCTCTATAGAAAAGGGAGGATCCTCCGACCAGTCGGGTATTTGTTTGTATAGTCTGGCGGGCAACTGGCCGATAATTCATGTCGGGCCGTTGTATATACGCTAGTTGCGCGGTAAACTCTGCTTGCGAGATGCAGGATTTCGCGTGACGTCATTATGACGCGTTGTTCGCATCTGGCGTTGTAGATATCGCTACACCTTCAATATCTTTCGGATTGTGATTGAAAGTGTGGTACGCAATTGAAGTATGAAATCATCATGCCATCATGAGCAAAGGTGGTGACTAATGCGATTGCCTTCCCTGTATGAGAAGAGGCCTTTGCACTGCAGTATGGCAATAATAGGCTGATATTATTAGTTCCTACAAACGGGGTGAATAGGGCTGCAGGATTTGCAGGGGTGAACAGGGACGAAACTTTAAAATGGATTTTAATATTGAAATAATATGGTTTTTGAAGTGAAAACTTCTTTAAGTGCGTTGGGAATTTTTTGAGATGGGAAAAAACCGTTGAACTCGCGCCACTGTTACCGTAAGCGACACCGCGCGTGTTTTTTTTTATAAGACGATTAAAAAAATACCCGCTTCGGATGTGTTTGGCTGTCCTCGGGGTGTACTCAGTTTTAATGTGTATTTGATATGTCAGTGAGTGATGGCAAAGTATTCTGTTTGTGTTTTGTTTGCACTTCTGTCGGCACTCCCGGTGTGCCACTGTTTTTTTTCTGTGCCAAAAAGGACTCTAATGTGTTTACTACATTATAATTAACGATAAAGTGTCCTTGTTGGCATCAAACTATATTTCATCAACATTGAAATCCATTTTAAAGTTCTGTTCCGATTCACCCCTGCATCCTTATTCACCCCGTTTTACCGGTATCGGAAAAAAAGTGATGTCGTAGCATATTTAGAGGCGACAATCGACTTGGATCAACTGCCGTCTGATTGCATGCACCCTTAGAACTATTAACGTTTTTGCGACTGAAAGAGAGAAATCGGTGTGTAACTATTCATCACACTAATATTATAAAAGCAAAAGTTTGTGAGTGTGTGTGTGTGTTTATATGTTTGTTACTTCTTCACGCTCAAACGGCTGGACCAATTTTGATAAAATGTTGAATGGAGGTAGCTGACACCCTGGATTAACATATAAGTACGCTACTTTTTATCCCGATATTCCCGCGGGATCGAAATTCACGCGGGTGAAACCACGGGGCGCAGTTAGTCTCATATAATACGTTTACAGTAAGGTTTGTGTTTGGCAACTGAACAGCCTCGTGAGAAATAAGGTAACAAGTACAACATTACGATAAGTGTTTAGGACTATGTTTAATATTCTTCACACTTTTCCTAGCTTCACGCGACCAGTACTACCCGGCCGTTAATATTTCACGTCGACCTTTACAAAAAGACTATCACATAGTTATTATTATTAGTTAGAAAAACTGCGATAGAAAGAGCATGTCAAAAGAGCCGAATTAGATACAAAAAAAATGTATTGGCTACTTGGTAGATAGTCGCCATTGTCAATATCTAACAAATTTGTTGTTATATAAACAAGTTTTAAAGCCTGTATGGATCTATGGTATTCAGCTGTAAGGCTGCACCAGCTAAAGCAATCGTCAAATCATACATATAACGATTCTAAAACAAAGTGCTCAGGGATGTAGTCAACGCGCCCTTTGTACATTAGAAACAGCGAACTGGGACTAAGATGTATGTCGTAAACATAGTAATAAAAAAACATGCAGAAGCTCGCCAATGGACTTCAACATCTAACTCTATAAGAACAAAAAAAAAACAGTAATTGAGTGACAGAGCCGACTCTAAAAAACCAAACTTTTTCTAAATCTTGATGCAACATATTTACGACCGTATACTGTACCTACTCCAATATACGATACAAAATTAGCAGGCGATTGGATTGGCAATAAAAGGAAGAAAAATTGGGAAAAGGAGATGTTTCATAATGTATGGAGCCCCGGCCAGGTCTTTGTACCTACACCATACTAAAAAATGGGGAAACACAATCAAAACCGTTTTCAATCATCCAATTACAATAAATTGGCTTTGTTTGGTAGTAAAGCACAAGAATGTACACTTGAAATTGCAACACACAACCAAAACCCGTCATGGCGGTAAGCTGTCATGTTGATTGATTATTGACGTTTGACATGTTTATTTCTGTCATATTACATTGTCAAAGAGAATCACTAAGTTACCGTACTTTTAATATTTTATAATATTATTTTAGATCTAGTTTTAGTTTGTACGTAAAGTATAGTCACAACCTCATAGGTTGACCTGCGAGTTTTCATAAAAAAAATGATTTAAGATTTTTACTTAGAGCATAAATGTACAGAATACAAACATTCCGTCGAACCATCGAAATAATAACTCAGACAAAAACAATGTAGCGTTGCGTTAGTTTGATTCATTCAACTATCAAATACACAGATAATATGTTTTTATTACTAATGTAAACAAACAACGAAAGCGACTACAGTGACAGTAGACAGCTCACGGTCTATGATCAATGGTCGATCTATGGTATGCAGTCACTGTTTTTTAACCACAGAGTAGCTAAATTGGCGAGACGCCATATTGAAAGTCGATAAAAATAATTGAAAAATATCAAATGATTACAAGAAAAATATGCATTTATGCAATTTATCTATATTTTTCCCGAATTCCAGGGATTTTTATCGATTTTTCGAGATACTGTACATATACTGGGCCCGTTTTGAAATATCTCCTTCTACCACAAATGTAAGAGAAAAATTCTCTCTTTTGCATTGTTTCAGAACACTTTGTTTTCAGCCATTACCTAATTTTCCTAATATTACCTTTTATTGATTCATTCATCATCATAATCATTTCAGCCGAAAGACGTCCTCTGATGGACATATGCCTCCCCCAAGCACTGCCACTTCGACCGGTTCTGTGCTTCCCGCAATGGATTATTGGTTCATTACATACCAATAATCTTGTGCCTAAATGCATTTATTATGATTTTTTGATGATTTATTTAAATGTAGTACTTTTTTTAAATTAAAGGGTTGTGATAATGAATGTGTGTCTGTTAGATGGTAAATTTAGGAAGTACGGAAAAAAATAAAGTTTAAAGAGACGAGGCGAATACGGAAACTATGTAACAAGGACAAGGCAGTAGACTATGTGGCAGTATGTATCCTAACGCTTTGAAACGACAAGCAATCTTACATTGTTTGAATATCTAACAACGCATATAAAAAAACCTATTTTAGCAAAACTAGGCGGTCATTCAAAATAACGCATGTGTAATTTTGAATAACAAAATGAGATAAAAGATCTCGTTTCATATAAAAGGGTGATGTCAGTCCGGTACGGATTAAATTAATAAACTCCACGTGGTCTTGTAATTTGAAAGGGCGAATGAAAGGTTACTCGCAAGTACAACAAAAGGGGTACCGCTAATGTGAGGGGAGATGTCGAGAGGGGCCGTCGTACGAAGATTTACACTGACCTTGGAGGGCCCCAAGGTCAGGGGCAAAGGGTGCGTACTGCGTAGTACTCGCGACCGGTTCGCAAATAAGAATAAATGAATGAAAGTGTATAAACGAAAAGGGGTTGCGTAATGAGTGTGTTCGTTTGATGTAGAGATTCGATCTGCAATTAAAATATTGCATCATGTCATGTTACAGTGTAATGAAACTCTGAGGATTAATTATTAATCCTCATAGAGTTCCTTTCCAGTTTCATAATACCTGAATAACTAGCATTTATTTTTCATTTCCATTTGTTGGGCATATGATTGAATGAAAATTCGTCGTCGACCTCTCTGTAATGTTAAATGTAGCGTCATCACATGTGCCCGTACCTACTGGAAATAGTTGTAGATTTGGGGTTTTCTTTTAAAAAGTGTTGTTTTGCATGTCATCGGCTAAACCAAATTTTATTATAACGATAATTAATTAATGATAATTGGCAAACAGGTTCAGAATGTTTTTGGTCAGCCGATAATGTGGGGTTATGAGGAATTAAATATGAGGAAGGAAATAGATGAGACGAGAGTTAAACGAAGTTGATTTTACAGGTGCTCCAGAGATAGAGGGCACCGAGCCTGCGCCGCGGACATGGCGTGGCGCTGGGGCTGCGCCCTCGCGCGGGCTCGGTGGGGCGGAGCACCAGAGCCCGAGTGTGACTAGCCGCGCGATGTCGCTGCTGGCCATCATAGCTCTAGTGTACTGCCTCACCGCCGCGTGGAAGCGCTGTGGCCGCAAGCTGCGCCGCCGGAGACTCATGTCCCTAGCCACCTAGCATATGTTCAAGTGTAATGTAAAGGAGAGACGATATCTAATGATAAGACCTTAACCGTGGGGCCAAATAGATAGAGTGATCGAATGTTTACAATGGTAGTAGGATATACTTTCATAATACAGTCAAGAAACTTGATTACGGAGGAGATTGACACACTACGTGCTAGTCTTTTTATACAACTGACGAAGAATAACAGTTGTGACTGGAATTTACGGACAAGTCAGTTTGGTTATTAATCAAGTTCCAAGGGAACTGCTTTTTATGAGGTTTTTATATGTGGGTCAAAGAGATGGCTAACTCGCAATCACAATATCTTTATGTCTAGTAGGTTTTTGAATCACCTTAATGTAACGCAATATACAATAAGTAGTTGATTGTCACTCATTGTACAATTTTAGTTGACAACGATAATTCGTTGTCAACTAAAATAAAGACGTAACAAGTAAAGTAATATAATCGTTGTCACCAACGTAATCGTCGTGAAGTAATCATTTTAATTTATATCAATTGCAAAATAATAGACAATGACATATGAAATACATAATAATATACACTAGCCTATCACGCTTTAGAATAATAGATCAACTTAACATTTTTGGATCAAGTGTTATCTCGCTCAACAAGTCATTTAATATTTTTTTATTTTCCGATATTACAAAGATCTCGTTAACGTGTCACATCGCGTGAAAGGACACCTTTAATATTATCGTGCGCGAATGGAAATATAATTATAGTTTTGCCTAATATTATTCTTAAAATATGAACTCATCGTTTATTTATTTAAAACGTATTAACTAAGTGCCCAATATTTTAAGTTACCAAAATGTACCTCACTGCACTGGGACTAATTTATCTATTTATTACATACGTTTGACCTGTTGTGGATATTAATACAATTTATTGAGGTCGTGAAACTTGTAAAAGAATATATATAAAATTATTTTAAAAAGTCTTTGACACATCTCGGGACCCTCGGGCCCCGGACCTTTGGAAGGTGTACGAGGGGCCAAAGCCAACTCGCAGAGGCCTCTTAGACCATTTTAAATGCTGAGGAGGCACTAACCGACGATTATCTCTGTTTGCACTATGCAAGTGCACCCAAGGACAACCCGCGGTCGGTGCAGGACTAATGCAGAACATGGAAACAAAACATATTGGGCTGGGACCTTGGGTGGTTATAATGGTCACCTTGAACTATGGAAGAACTATGTCCTCTGCCAGACCAATGTTATACATATAATATACACGGATAAATAGGCAAGGGGTGACTTGCACACTCAATAATGGGCCCCCGAAGACGGCCGCTAGCACGTAGTCTCGTAGCGACAAGGGGCAACATGTCCTGCGGTGCTTATGAGGAATGGAGAGGTATTCCACATTCCACTGCTATCAGGATAATCCCGGAAGTACGGTCAAGATCCCTACCAGCATCTTACTGAAATACTTCCTTGCGAATCTGCACTCAAGCCGGCCAATAAAGGCAAGAAAGAGGTGGCTCTGTTCCTCGTCAGTGTTCACTCCAGCCGGCCAATAAAGGCAAGCCAGGGGTCAGGAACACGACTTCTCCCGGGAGATAGGGTCCGTGGGGTCGCTACTGCCCTTATTATATTGTACGTTAAGTGAATAGTTTTATATACATGATGATATTTTTGACAGCGTAAAGCTCGGGTATATTTTACGTCCCTTTATAGTCTGTATTTAAGTAATGTTGCTTATAATGTTATTATTTTCTATTTATTCTATGACGGAAGAGGAGAAGCTTAGTAACAAAAATATTTATTATGATCGTAAGTACGTAAATACAGGCTGATTTTTTTTACCGGTTCCAAATTACAAATTATTAATCACGAAAAAAAATCAGCTATTTCATACAAAAGTTCAACACCTACTTGACCAAAATGTATGAAACAGCAGATTTTTTTTTCGTGATTTCAGAGTTGGTCCCATAGTGAAAGTTGTTCATATTCATGGGTAGAACACCTTGTAAAAACGGTAAAAATCATTCTATATTTTGAATAAACGTATTGTCTTAACGGTTTAAGTTATGTGCTTTTAGGAAAATCTATAACATTTGTTTAGCACACGATTGCTTAATGTGACTGTGAGCAGCTTTATAAGTTGCGCCAGTCGCGCTTCGGATATCTTTAGTTCACATAGTGATTATATTAGGGACCCAGATGATCTTTATAATAGTAACGATTTCTAAAATACGATACTATTTTACTGCTTGTACGAACAGATAGCAAAGGTCAGACTTCTGTTAGGGGTGTTACACACATGTTCGGGTCGGCACATTCATTCAACAGTATTTGTTGAATAACAAAGCCGACTGGAAGCAATTACTAGACTTCCACTCGTGCGGATCGGTAAACTTGGTTCGGCATTATACCCTAGCTTAATCACGTTCGGTTCAGCCTTAATTAGCCGGTTATTTTTGAACCGGAATCATGCCGACCCGAACATGGGTGAAGCACCCCGTACGTGCAAAACTTGAGAACGCAAAATACAAGTTTGCTATCAACAAAGCGTCAAGTTGTGCTAATGGCAAACTTGGTTAGTTTAGAGATTGATTTAATAATTATGAAATATGATATTATAAATAAAAAAAGTTAGATAGTTAAACTACCCAACAATCGAACTTCAAAAACGGCACGATATTATACTATTAGCCGACACGTGGAAGTAGGTAATGGCGCCGATTCTGTTGTTCACAAACTAAACTAAATTTAAGCTCAGGCATCTTTTTCTTTCTTATTTCATTAAGAAAAAGACAGAAGATAAATATTAGTGTAGTCCTGTCAAATTAGTCAGCACCAGACGTAAATTTTGACGTATTTTTAATAGCCAATTTTTTAATCTTGTCTAATTTGTCTATGGAGTAACTTAATTTGACAGCACTAAAGTAATATTTATCTCCTGCACTCGTAGCATGAACACTTCTATCTTTACGACGAATAGACGCATTGCTTTCTATACAAAGTGACATTTCTTTTCTTCATTTTTGACATACCGCCTAGAAATCTTTCTACAATCTGTCATTTTGTCTTTCGTTTATATCAATCTTAGTCTAGGTCCTTTTCTATGTAGACTATTTCAGAAGAAAGTTTTCTATCCCAAATGTCAAAATCACACTGACAACTGTCAGTTGTCTAAGGTAGTGAAGAGATTTTGTAATCGCTAAAGACAGTAGAAAACTTTCTACTCGACGGCTACAAAGCATAAACGGTTATCTACAAAATCCCAAGAAAAAAAAATCAAAATTCCATTATCAAAGATCCACGAATGACAGCCGGGACCAATGGCTTAACGTGCTTTCCGAGGCACGGAGGGGTCTCGGTATGTAAATATGGTCACCCATCCACGGACCGACCGCGGCAAGCATAGCTTAACTGATCGATCAACTTGTGCGGCTGTTATTATTCAGCCACGGACCCCTCCTTATAATGTGACTTAATATCAGTAAAAATTAAGATTCAAAAAGAAAAAAAAAATCCTATGACAAAACAAAGACTTCTGAGTCGAATTAAGTAAAAGAGTGAATTTCGTAAAAAGTGCAGTTGACTCTTTCTACTTTGCTGCCGTCGTACTGCGACGACTTAATTTTTACTGATACTAAGTCACATTATAAGGAGGGGTCCGTGGCTAAATAATAACAGCCGCACAAGTTGATCGATCAGGTTACGCTACGCTTGCCGCGGTTGGTCCGTGGATGGGTGACCATCTTTACATACCGAGACCCCTCCATGCCTCGGAAAACACGTTAAGCCATTGGTCCCGGCTGTCATTCGTGGATCTTTGACAGTGGAATTTTGGGAATTTTGTTTTTTTTTTTCCATGGGATTTTGTAGATAACCGTACTTATATACTTTGTGGCCGTCGAGTAGAAAGTTTTCTACTGTCTTTAGCGATTACAAAATCTATTCACTACCTTAGAAAACTGTCAGTTGTCAGTGTAATTTTGACATTTGGGATAGAAAACTTTCTTCTGAAATAGTCTACTTAGAAAAGGACCTAGACAAAGATAGTTAGAAACGAAAGACAAAATGACAGATTGTAGAAAGATTTCTAGGCGGTATGTCAAAAATGAAGAAAAGAAATGTCACTTTGTATAGAAAGCAATGTGTCTATTCTTCGTAGAGATAAAAGTGTTCATGCTACGCGTGCTGTTGTGAACAAGGGAATCGGCGCCATTGTCGTAATTATCGGGAGAAAGAGACACGACAAGACATAACTAGGCTAATTAGCCAAGTTTTGACTTTCCACTTGCGGAGCGTGTATAACCCATCTACCTCTTTTTATTTATAACATCATAGATTATGAAGTTATGCATTTCATGGTAGCTTACACAAGAAAGACTGGTCATCACGTACGCTCTAGATTCGCGGTTTAGACTCTAAGTAAACAATACGTTTTTGTTAATAAAGAATCTTCATCTGTTATCTCGTATGTTTTATTTAAAAGATGAAGAGTTTGAACACCCCAACTGCCATCATTCATTAGATAAGTTTCACGTTAGATAGACAGTAGCTCTATGTACCTAAAACAACCATAGTTGGGAAAAGGCTAGTCAGATTGATTCTCTACTGTTTAAATTATTTTTTTGATATTTGCATTACCCTTAATCTTGCAGCCTCGAAATTTGGTCTAAGATTTAAATTAATTTCAATACATAAAACATTTAAAAAAAATTATATCACAATAATGTCACAGTTCCCAAGTTAAAAACCGACCCTACGTACTGAACAGATACAGTTTTTGACTTGAAACTGTATAAACTGAACCCTAAATACTAGAGAAAATACTTGAACAAAACTTGACGTCGACCTCGGAGAAAACTAAAAAAGGACGTCATCCTCCCCAGCAACCCATGACCTATTTTGCTGTTTATAAATTCATATAACAATTGTACGCAATATGTACCGAATTAGTACATACTTAAAAAAATAAGTACCTTAACAGGTTAACAGGACAGGCAACTGAATTATGGCTTGCTGTAGAGCATCTCCCCTTGGCTTGTACAGGCGCTTATAATCGAGATTTAAAATTAATTTTTTCATCAAACCCATGCGTGTGGGGGGTATCTATGGATAGGTCTTCAAAAATGATATTGAGGTTTCTAATATAATTTTTTTCTAAACTGAATAGTTCGCGCGAGAGACACTTCCAAAGTGGTAAAATGTGTCGTCGTCCTCCGTAACTTCTAAAATAAGAGAATGATAAAACTAAAAAAATATATGATGTACATTACCATGTAAACTTCCACCGAAAATTGGTAAAAATAAGAGTACAATTTTTATCAGCCACTTATTTACCTAATAAGTAAGTGTCTACGTAAAATATATTCAAATTTTACTTGGGGCTGCTTGAGCGGCAGAAAGTATCTACGCCACAGGCATGTTTTAAATTTTTGTTCACATCATTAGCAAAATCTACTTATTCCTGTATGTATTCAGGGTATGACTTTTTTGCATGTGAACAGCCAGTTCTTCTATTAAATATAGCTAATAACTTTATACCAAAATCTCAGTTTTAGTGTGCCCAAATATCGAAAGAATATCGCTAGGACTGCTTTGGCGTCGGTTTTGTAAGTTTGAGCTAGGCGCGCACCGGCCGCGCACGCGCGCTGCATGCGTGCGTCATCTCAGCGCGATTACGGGCCGAGTGTCGCCTGCCAAGCGCCCAGCAGCAGCACTCGCCGGATCGACCGCGCGTCAGTCGCCACTCCGCCACTCGCCACTCGGCTTTAAACCGCGAGCCCGCGCGCACGTCCGCTCTCGCGACACTTTGATCTCAGCGCGACCGCTCAACGACGCTATTCGCGATGTCGTCGCGCGTATATGAGCCGAGCGACCATGTCGTCGAAAAATCACGCCTGCCTTCCTTTGAGCAATATCAAAGCATGCACAAGGAATCGCTCGAAGATCCCGAATCATTTTGGTCGGAATTAGCGAATGAATTCTATTGGCAAACACCATACCAGCGCGGAAATATTGTGTCTTACAATTTTAATGTAAACTTGGGGAGGATATTCGTGAAATGGCTGGAGGGCTCCAAGACAAACATCTGCTTCAACGTGCTGGACAGGAACGTGAGGAACGGCTATGGAGACAAAATTGCATTCTACTGGTAAGTTATTTTCTGTTAGCATAGCTTCCAAAATCAATAGACAGCTGAGCGGCAATGCACTGAGACGGCGCGCGAACTTATTGATTTTCTCCACAGGCTAGACAGCTACAGAATACACCAAAGGGACAAGCTCATTAATACTGTAAATTAACCTTTATGTTATGTAATAACTTCAAGCTGAGTGCACAGCGAAATGTAACATTGCGCGTTGACGAAATTGCAATCAGCATAAAGTCAAACTACTGTAATCATGCCCAGACTTTGGATACTTATGATTACCTATTTTTTACAAATCAATATTTTTATTTATTAAATAATTACATGAGTATTTAAAAGAAAAATCACTGCCAATGACTTTCATGTTGCAAATTAGGTGTGCCTAGTGGTTTAGTTAGATGATCCACTATAACAGTTCACTACCTAATTACAATCAAATGGACGTAATTAATACATATTAGCATGTATTAAGTACGTAGCCACATAGCTGTGGTTACATAAATATGTATATGTTTATCATATGCCCTTTTCCTTAGAATTCCCACAGAATTTGAAACGGTATAGAGAACTGTAAAGAAAATAAGCCGTGACCACTTCCGATTTGTTTATTGGTCGGCCACGTTCGTTTTTCATTACCAGTATTCCTGATTACTCCTATAAATAATACATTAAGTTTATGCTTGGTTCAGCGTCAATAGTCCATCGAGTTGGGTTCGAACCTACGACCTATCGGCTCTCTGCACCATAACCATTGGGCCTTTGCCACTATTTAACAATCATCAAAATATTAATTTTTAAACGAATGGCCTAAGCGATCGCAATGTCTGGGGTTCTAATCCTATCTGTTGTACCTAATATATATATTGCTCGGCTCTCTTACCAAATTAGGGTAATGTTCGAAACTCCATTTAATAACAATGGCTAGGCCATTGCTTTTGCTCTAGTCAACCGTCCATCTCTTTAAAGTTCTAAACTAATAGTTCAATGCAAGGGGGGCCTAGTGCTAACAGCTCCCACATAATATAATATCTATAATGTTCCTTGTTGAACTTTGACCTCTCCCGGCGGAGCGAAATTGAGCTCCTGCATTTCCTCTGATTGATTTCCCAGCCTAAAGGCGTGCGCAATAATGTACTGCACGCTCAAGAAACGCACTGGATGCGTTCAAAACCCCCTGCACCTTCCCGGCCGGGCGTGTTAGTGTTACCTGTCCCCATCCCTCTAGACATCCAACGCTAAATTAATAAAGCAGATACAGCCTCACCGGGCCAGACAGCCGATGTATATCGATATAACCATGCGATAATTGGTATACAATGTTGCACAAGGGGGAGTTTAATTATCATCTACTAGCAACCCTTCTTTCGGTTTTTACAACCTGACAAAGCATGGAGATTTCTTTATAATGTGTATTTTCAATATTAATGTATTAAGTATACACAAAAACCTTCCGGAATAAATTCTCTAAATGATGCTGAAAACAACACGCGGTCACATAGACAGACACGGCAAATCAGCATAAAAACATGTTGTTAGAAGAGCCGTAGATACGCACCTCTTCACCTTTTCCCATCAAGATAAGTTTAAATTCACACAAAGTATCTTCTACAATGCTTAAGCATACTGGCGCATATATGCTTGTGCATATAAATGCATTTCAAAGCAGACGATCGCAAAACACAGTGAAGACTGCATCGTACGTTATCAGCTCTTAGAATTTACCGTCTTCTCATTATACGTACACCATCTTGTTTTAGTCAACTACCCTCTTCTATTCCTGTCTATTTTGGGCTGTCTGCATCCGGTCCGTGTGTTTTCCGCCACCTTCCGTACGAAATCTTTCCTGGGCTTCTTGGTTGACTTTAATATATCTGTGGTCTCCATTTTAGAAGGTTCTTGGACCATGATCCTTCAGGTCACATGTCTTGGCCGACTGTTGCCTAATCTTGGGCCACATGTCGTTGATGTCGAGGCCCTTATGCTATTTCATTTCCGCTATTCGCTGCGTCAGTGTTTTTTGCATATTTGCCAGTTATCTTATATTCTTCATTGCATTTGGGCACCACTTGGCCTACAACTTCGTTGTCCAAATATAAACCGCATGGTTGACGCTGACCGCAAAATATCGATAATAGATACGAGTCCCATAAAAACCAAGTATGCAAGAGAATTTATCATAGTGATATTTGGGGTCACGTCTTGTGACTCTCGTGTCAAGTTAATAACACTTCTAAACATCAGATATTTCCCTCAAATGACCTTATTAGTGTGATAATTCGTCGCTCGCATGACTAAAAGTCCTATCTCATTTTTTGGCTGATTTGGGTTGGGACAGATACATTTTTCTATTCGTGATTCTTTACACTTTTCACTAACCGTCGTACCTCGTATGTTATTAGGATCTCAAAATATATAACCATTCTGAAAGGCAACAAAATGTAAAGATTCACGAATGGAAGAGTGTAGTTGTCCTAACTCAAATCGGCTAAAAAATGAGATAGGACTTTTAGTCATGCGAGCGACGAATACTCAACGAGTTTGATAAGTTCTACTTTGTATATTTCCTATTGTAAACAAGACATAAGTATTTGCAATAGAATTCTTGGTTAAAATGCAAACTATTAACGTTCCTTGTCGTTTTGATAAGGTTTAGGTACCTACCTAATAGAAAACGTAAATACCTATTTAGAATATATGGGTAGGTGTAGGTTATGTACACGTAACCACGTAAAACTGTTTGTTTAGTGTTGAAACAATAACAAAATATTAGGTACCTATCACAATTTTATGCAAGCAAATATAATCATAATTTTATCATTTATTACCAAGCCTACGTCCATCAACAATGTAGTTCACCCTAACTGAATCAGTTTGACAGTGTGAGCGGGATAGAGATGCATGGCGCGTGGAAGTGGAAGTGAGGGAAAAATATGAATTTCAGCTGAACTCTTAGAGAATTAGGAATTTTAGACTCGCAAGTTCTTCGGGATGAACGACAGGCCAAAACAACGAATAAAATGTGTCTCAGAATAAGTCACACTATAACTTCGATGACCTAGATTAATTGTAGGTATAGGTCTGTTCTGTGCCTAACTTAATAAGTACTGAATGGTAGTTATCTAGATGATTTGTATTGAATAGAGACGATTTAGTACGTTGTGCTGTCGTATGCCTACAAGTGACAAGGTGAGGAAGCGATATTGTGGGCCTTTTGTAAATATTCGCGATAACATTAACCTCATCACGCAGTCACTGATTATTTGTATTCCGTGCTTAATTAGTTTATTTAGATACCTACCTACCTCTTTTTTAACCGGTTTTGGTCATAGTTTTTGGTAGCTTCATTAATATGAATTCGATCTGTTGTTATAAAATCTTTCCCCTGCACCTTATGTGGAATGTTGTGAAGGGGGAAAAAAAAACACCCAGTGTTGTGAAGGGGAAAATTCGAGAAGTTATTTGGAAAACAGAGTGCTTTCCAAAGTGTGTGCAGGCATTTTACTTTCAAATTATATTATTAGACGAAATCGACGTCTTCTGTATAGAATAAATTGGATTTTTTGATTTTGAAAGTTAAAAAACGTTGAATTATTCATTTGTACATTATAAATTAACTAGCTAATAGTTAATTTATAATGTAGGTAGGTACTAATAAATAATTTAGCTAATTTACCAAGGTAACCTACGTAGGTACAGATGTCCAACAAAGAATAGGCTCTCCTGAAATCATCGTCTATCTTGTAAAATACGAAAGCGCGATGATGAGATCTACCTATTATATAATCTACCTAGTTGTAACAACTCTCAAATTGGTTGTCAAATAGACATGTACTTCTTTATGCACTTGTCTACATTGTATTACTATGGTTAGACAGTACAGACCCATTTCAATTTTTAGTAGGTATCTACAAAATTGTTTTCAAGCATCGTCACGAATCGTCTAGCGCGAAGACTACGAGTTTCAGCCACCGGAGCAGACGGCTTTCGAAGAAGATAGCACAATAGACCACATCTATACAGTGCGAAAAATTATACAGAAGTCTGAAGAGTATAATCGGCCCTTTCGTCTTGCGTTTGTGGTCTATCAGAAAGCTTTTGACTCTACCGAGACCTGCAGTATAATTGCGTAACACACTATCAGTAGCAATGGGTTTCATTTTGACAGATCAACACCATTCATTGCGTTATTTGCGTTGTTAGGCAGATACATTTTTTGAACATATGGAGCAATGGATTAGATATATCCTTGAAAATGATTCAAATTGAGAGTAATATATTATAATACAATCAGTAATACAACTTGTTAAGTTAGTATAATCCCCAAATGTCAAGATTTCATGAAAAATAGTCATTCTTGGTTATTATTTGGTCTTAGAGAATTGTGTTGATGACTTTAATGATTATAATTCTGTAAATACATATTTGTTACGGCCGCGAATCATATTTTAATCTACGTACCTATAACTTAATACTGTCCAGCATATTGCAAAAAACGTAAAAAAAAATGAATTTCGCGGGCTACCCTGGCGCTTTCGCCTTAATCTCGTTCGCTGAAATGGCTAATATGAGCACAGACGCAACATTTCAATTTCTTGAGTTATATCAAAGAGAAAACTGCCTGTCGAATCCGAAAAAAAAGTCCTATAAAAATAAAAATGTTGTAAATAAGTAGATAATTATATATAAGTAGGTACCTATACAATTACTTAAAATAATGTAATTATTTCAACTAATTGATTCTGTTGAGCCTACTGTAAATTAGATGTGATAGTGTAATTGCAAATTGGACATATAATACAGTCTAAGTAGGTAATTTTTATTTCGGTTGGAATTGCGTGCGTACGAGTTGTGTCTGTCGAGAATTAACACATACTCACAGAGTGAACGACCAACAGACGTGTGGTCGGCTCGTGGTGATCCATCTGCTGATGCATCTGTCGACGTCCGCGGAAGCGTCTGCCGACGTGTAGAGGAGGCATAAAATAGGAAAAATTAAAATACGGGTTTATTTTTAGATCTATATTTAATTTTACATTATTACCTATATAATTTCTTCAGAACATAAAACGTTGTCAATCGGGTCTTTTGAGCGCAAGCGAAGTGACACGGGTTCCCCGTAGGATAGCCGAAGCGGTTTACACTCCGCTTAGGAGTACCTAATAGTGTTCTGTGGCTTTACACCGCATTATATTGTACCTAGTCTTTGGTACTGACTTTCAGTCTATCAAAAAGTAGGTACTTGTCAGTACCGCTGACAGGCTGTCGGGGGCCGGGTGGTAGAGCGGTTCAAGGTGTGAGTGGTATAAAGCTTGATATTTTCGATCTCATCTTTTTACGTTAAATTTAACGATTAAAAAATAAAAATGGACCTATGACACCTGCTTTATGCATAGTTTGATTAGCCTGCAAAGATTCAAGACACAATTTGAAAATTTTCATTTAATATTCTCCTTTTATTTTACGGTTTAGAGGTAACTTTGACATTTCTTTGTATAGAGAAAATTATTTGTAATCGAGTTTTCGAAACAGATAACACTTAGCAGTAGGTAGTCCTCATCTTTATTGTATATCAATTACAAAGTGAATACTGCAGTAGGTACCTACTGTTGAAACTACAGCCATTAATGCGAAGACAATTTTCGCAATCTGAGGGAGCGTTTACGCCGAACGGCATTTCATACAAACTTTCAAGCCCTTATTTTTCGAAATGAATGAACCGATTTTAATGAAACTTCATACGCATAAGCAGAATACAAGGGTCTAAAAAGTTAGTAGAAAACATTTTCAAAATGTCTTATTTAAAAAAAGATAACTGGAAAACTCTGTTTCTATGGAAAATTTAAAATCGGTCTAATTTGGCTGTAACACTATTTTTCGAAAATGTTTTCTACTAACTTTTTAGACCATCGTATCCTGCTTATGCGTATGAAGTTTCATTAAAATCGATTCATTCATTGCGAAAAATAAGAGCTTGAAAGTTTGTATGAAATGACGTACGGCGTAAACGCTCTTAATAGGTACCTACATGTCTTAACTAGGTACGCTAAGAACGTTTTTTACCTTTTTAGGGTTCCGTAGCCAAATGGCAAAAAACGGAACCCTTATGGATTCGTCATGTCTGTTGTCTGTCTGTCCGTCCGTATGTCACAGACACTTTTTTCCGAAACTATAAGAACTATAGGGTTGAAACTTGGTAAGTAGATGTATTCGATTTTCACACAAAAATAGAAAAAAAACCGGCCAAGTGCGTGTCGGGCCACGCACAGTGTAGGGTTCCGTAGTAGCCCGTTATCACAATGTATGTAGTACGATTCTGTTGTTCTTTATTCTGAATAGGTAAAAAAAAAAAACATTTTGGTTTTCAATGCAAGTCTTTATCCATTATAAACAAGCAACTACTTCATCTTAGTCACTTTAAAGGATTACCTAATGCTAAGGATTTTGTATTTGGTACAAAATTATCCAACACCCAAGTTCAACGACTATTACTGCTAAACTAATAAAGTTATCTTAACCGCTATACTTTTCCTTTAAAGTTCATGAAATGCACTTTCATCGAGAATTTTTCCAGATTTTTCAAGCTAGTAGTTTAGCTTTTAGAGGGGGGGGGGGGGGGACGCCCTACTGGAACAAAAATTTGCACTTTAAACTTTAATATTTCGTAAATGGAGCATTAAATCGAAAAATAATTTTAGTAACCCCTAAGCCATTTTAGAAGACCTATTCAACGATACCCCACACGATGGGGTAGATGATGAAAACAATATTCATCCCCACTTCACATGTAAGGGAGCTACCCTAAAAAAAAATATTTTTCAAACTCAAACTCAAACTCTCAAACTCAAAGCATTTATTTCAATTAAACCTTTAACAGGCACTTTTGAATTGTCAAGAAGTCGGTCAGTCATAAAATATGAAGCTAGTTGCCCATTCCAAAGCGTAGGTACCTATGGAGAAGAACGGGCAAGAAACTCCATGGACACTCTTTTTAAATTTCATTTTACAAAAACATTTGTTACATCATTTCTTTTGAATTTATGATTATATAATGTGAGAACGATGTAAAAAATAAAAAAGATGTCCGCGTTAAGAGCGTCCAGAATACAACAAATAGTAACAAAACAACAATCCAAAATTAAAACAATTAAAATAAGCCCAGGCGGCCAAGTGATGACCAGTCCCAACTGACGGCGCCCGTTCACGAACATGACGTATATATCAGCACCATTCAGCTCAACCACTTTGAAGGGAGCTAAATGATCCAACATACACGCCACCGCCAGCGAGACATTTGAGTGAGCATGACACACTATCAGCCGCCAGGGAATATTCAAGTCAATGAAAGATATATTATTACCCAGTAAATGGTAGCTATAGATTACATAGAACTCACATCTGTGCTATGCAATTATACAATACAAAGGAAATTGAGTTTATACAATGCAAGGATAGTCTTACAATCTTCAGCAGCTCCAACAGTATTTTCAAGTGTTAGTCAATTAGTTGTGGAGCAGGACTAGCATTGAGCCAGGCATTTTTGTCAGCGACGTAATCCCCTAACTTATAATATGCCTGACTGCATAGTGTGCGTTTTATACAAGATTTAAATTTTGTCTCATTCAGTTGAAGAATGTGGGGAGGTATTTTATTATAACATTTTAGACAGTACCCCATAAAAGATGAATCTACTTTAGCCAGTCTGAAACCTGGTTGAACTAATAGGTCCCTATTTCTAGTACTATAATTATGTCTTTCACCTCTTTTACTAAAAAGATGTAAATTTTTCCTTACATACATGATGTTTTCATAGATATATTGACAAGGCACCGTCATGATGTTAATTTCCTTAAACAGTTCCCTTAGAGAATCGCGCCTGCGGAGATTATACAACGTGGCGCTACAATGGCGACATTAATTTAACACACGGGTAGGGCTAGTGCCCATTAATCATATATATAAGTATAGGTTAAAATAATTCGTAAATTGAAAAAAAAAATTTTTCAAACAAACTAAATAATATAATAGTAACTAAAATTGGGATCACCCTTGCAAAAATTCATTCATGAAATTACTTACCTACGCTTCGCGCGATCGTACGTGATCGGTCCGATTCTTTGTCGGCATTTATCAAAGAATCCGAGCGTCGCGGCGCGGCGAAAGTCGTAGGTACAGACGCCAGCACATCAAGCTACCCGAAACTGTCAAATTTTTCCAATCAACTTTGAACCTTATGCTTTAGGGATAAAGTTGAAAATCTGTTAAAGTTTGACAGATTGTAGTAGGTTGATGTGCTGGCTTCTGTACCTACAGCGGAGGTGCTTAGTCTAACGTCACCCTTTCTTGTTAAGTACTATTAGTTATAACTATCATCACATCACTCATCACAGTCATCACTAATCACTGCTTTTATTTTGTCTCAGTTTTGGGTTAGTCTTCGAAATATTGTAGCACATTTTGTCGTGTAGGCGGTCGGTCTGGGCGTAAAGACCTAGGATCCACTGGCCGGTTTTCGTGGATGCGTTGAAGAGGTCCTACAATAGTGCGAGATTAGTAGGGCATTGTTTTGAATCGCCATATCTCTCGCGATATGTCCCTTATCGCAAGGGCGGCACTTTGATGACATTCTCCATAAATTAGGATCATGTCCACGTATTCAGCTGCTATGTAGTTCGGATGTGTATTTGCCATCACGATCACAAGTTTACAAAGCGTCTTTATCTAAGTACCATAATCTAATTACACAACAATAAATAAATAAAACAATAGGTAAGCGTCTTTTTCACGGAAACATTCACTACAAATCAACAATATTCACGACGTAATTATGCGCACTAGTTTGACGAAGTGTGTCAAGGACACGGGTTCGGCTGAGACTAGATTACTAGAAAAGCAAAAAAAGAATTCGAGTGCAGTGCGGGGCCGCGGCGGGCGGGAGGGGGCGCGAGCCACCTGCGGCGGCGACTTTTGGCGGCGAGTGACAAAGGCCTAGAAGCGGCGAAAGGAAAGAAATATCCCTTTACGGCGCGCCGACAAAGGGAATGTCTTTCCTTCAATTCGCCTACTCTTTGCATTGTTTCATACTAATAGTATTGCTTATTCGTTTTATTTCATTGATGCGATGTTATGATCCGTGACCCCGGCAAATGACCGCTGCGCGACAGTTCTTTAAGTACAGGTTGCTCTAAAATACTATTTTCTAAAATTTTAAATAAATCCGTAAATAATAACGTTTAATGGAAATATAATTGCTTCATGAAATGAAAATGTGAAAACGTATATGTGTGTTAAATTAATGTCACCATTGAAGCGCCACGTTGTATATGGCTCTGATGGCTCTTTTCTGCAGAATAAAAATAGAATCGTTGTCTGCAGCCCGTCCCCAAAGTAAAATACCGTAAGACATGATACTATGAAAGTAACTAAAATATACTAGTCTCGCGGTATCTACATCAGTAAATTGACGGATTTTTCTGACAGCATAAGCTGCTGAACTTAGCCGTCCTGCAAGAGATTTTAAATGAGGACCCCATTGTAGCCTTGAGTCGAGCGTGATCCCTAGGAAAACAGTTTCATCGACGAATTCTAGTTTTATTTAACCACTTTGTTGGCGTAACTGATATACGTACTCCTACAAAATTTCAGCTTTCTAGTGCTAACGGTCACAGAGATTAAGCGAGGACGGACAGACAGACAGACGGACGGACAGACAGACATGGCGAAACTATAAGGGTTCCTAGTTGACTACGGAACCCTAAAAACAATAAATGGGGGTTCCCCATAGTTAGAACTGAATCTCAAAAAATTGTTTTCATCAAACCCATACGTCAGGGGGTAGGTATCTATGGATAGGTCTTCAAAAATGATATTGAGGTTTCTAATATCATTTTTTTCTAAATTGAATAGTTTGCGCAAGAGACACTTCCAAAGTGGTTAAATCCCTGTAACTTCTAAAATAAGAGAATGATAAAACTAAAAAAATACATGATGTATGTACATTACCATGTAAACTTCCACCGAAAATTGGTTTGAACGAGATCCAGTAAGCAGTTTTTTTTTAATAAGTAGGTACCTACGTCATAAATCGTAAATCGCAATTTGCCTTTCATTCAATCAACTCAAATATAAAAATAAAAAAAAAAACAACAACAACAACATTTAATTTCATAAACATAAACCTTATGCATAAACCCGGATGTTACGGAAACCTCGGTGCGCGAGTCCGACTCGCTCTTGCCCGGTTTTTTTTCTTCCTATTGGACATATTTTTCCATCTGGTTTTCTGCGGTTTTATTTAAGTACATTTTAATAACCTTTACCTTGATATTTAATTCAAATCCGATTCGATTACTGAGCATGTGTCACCTTTGGGGGATCCCCATCGATACCTAGTTACTCCCCTTCCCCTACCTCCTCAGACAAAGACCTTACACAAACGCAAGTATGTAGGTACATACCTAACTCAGGAGTTTAAGTTTTTCCGTAATTTACTTTAATCTATGACTACAAGGCGACACGGAGTGGACAGTTTTGCTTGCACTTATATAATGTCAAACAAATAAGTACCTACCTAACTATAATGGTGCTAGCTTGTAAGGTCGGTATCAAGGTTCCCTGCTAAATGAGCGGAACTTATTACCTACTGTCTTAAAACAAATATCCGCCTCTCAGGAGAAACGAAAATCTTTAAAAACAACAAACGAATTTCTACTCAGATAGCATAAAACAAATGAAAAACATTAATAATGTTTTAGGTGTTTCTGTTACAAGCGATGTAATTCTGTAAAAATCTCCCCGTGAAAACTTAGGTGAAGTGAGCGTGGAGTAAGCTGTCAGTAGTGTCAATTCCTAGCAAAAACAAACTCACTTCACCTCAGTTTTCACAGTGAGATTTTTACAGAATCGACCGGCAGATCTCAGAATAGTAGGTAACCTTCAACTTATTCAACCTTATTATTAGCTTCATACTTATAGGTACTTAGTTACTCAATTAGCCGTACAGACGATAGAACAAATATCATAATTAAAACAATCTATAACATTAAGCTGCGTTGGCACAACACGCGCAACCGAAAATCTCATAATATTTTTTTACATTTCGGTTTTCGAATTAGATATAAAAAGGCAGTTAATCAAATGGCAAAATATCTTTAATAACGAGCCCGCTAGGCTTCGTTGGTTGGTTGTTGTTTTAAAATTCAAATGATTTTCAATAGCAAGACGTTTTTGATTGTTCAGCAGCACAATTGTCTAAGCTAAGGCTCTTCCCTACTTGGATTGAAACCCTATTATAATAGCTGTAATTCATACAAGAAATATTTATAGTTTAGTACATTCTGTTACTGCAATTGTAGACATAATAAAAATTATGTTTGGCTGATCGTAATTCATTATCAATAAAACTGAATACGTTATGAGTTCCGGTCATATCTACCGGAATATATCTTGTAAAAGGAACTTGAAGAACAAGATTGTATTGTAAGTAAGTTGGCAGTTACCTACTGACGACGCGATTGTCAATGTTTTAAAAAGTTTCAACAGCGCCATTTACGCGTAGGTTTTTAAAGCAAACGAAAACGTAGAGTCATAAATGTGCAGCTAAAAATTATAGAGATAGCTCTTAAAAACTGTGCATACAATTTGTGCTAAGAACTAACTGGACCAAGTTGATAATGAATGCTTTCCATTCATGTATAGGTACCTACCACAAGGTGATACTAGTCTTGGACATGACAGAGCTAGGCAAACCAGTATTGTTAACCTCGGCAGTACTTAGTTTCCTTCTGATTCCAAATCCTTTCAACGAAATACATAACACGAGCGTGATATATAGAATCAAATAATTCGTACAATCGTCCTCGCATCTCTTAAAACACCTACCTACTTAAGTAGGTATGTATTCTTGCGTCATTAGTTCGACACTTTCCTAAAGATAAAAGGGATACAAACTATCGAGATAATGTCGCGCCTCGCACAGATCTTGGTTATCGCATGTCATTCAGATAAATAGACACACGCTGCCATTATAGATACTTAAATATTTAACGACAAAGAAAACCGAGATGAATTACGAGGGTGACACTGAAAGTTCTTAGAAAATCAAAAACTGAACAAACTAGCAAGTTATTAGTTTTATTATATATACCTATTTTCAAAATAGTGTCCATTTACATCAATGCATCGCTGCATCCGTTGGAACCACTGAGAAAAGCACTTTGCCCACTCGTCCTTAGGGGTCTCTTCGACGGCATTTTGAAACGCAGCCACTGCTTCCTCGGCGTCCATAAAACGTTTTCCTCGAAGTTTTTCTTAATAAATTTCTGAATAATGAACCCAGTAATTCCACGTCTGACGTCGCCAAGTAAGTAGTCGATGGTGGTAAAGGAGGATCCTACTGCGAGGTCGTTTCCCCCGAACTTTTTCCAAGAGAAGTGGCAAACAATTGTTAGTGTACCACTCTGAAGTAAATGTTTTTAGATCCTCTAAAACAATTGTTGCGTAATGACCTGTCCTTCCGAAGAACGACGCCACCATCTTTTTTCCAACGCTCGAAGCGTTGGAAAAAAGATGGTGGCGTCACCACTCTTCACTTTAGTTGGCAACTCCTCGGAAGGAAACAACCAGACAGCAGACTTTCTCCTAGTTTCAGGATCATAACAATAAATCCAGCTTTCGTCACTCGTAAGTATGTCGAACACAGCATTTGAGTCACCTCCGTTATATCTTTGAACCATTTCACGAGACCAATCAACACGGCGGAGTTTTTGGGTCTCTGTCAGATTAGGAGGTATCCACCGGGCACAAAGTTTCCTGACCGCTAAATGTTCATGGAGGATTTTGTGCACTTGACTCATACCGATGCCTATACTTCTAAGATAGCTTGATCTCTGCGACAGCCGTCAGTAAAATCACGCCTATGAAGTCCTGAATTTCATAATAGTACAGGCACACTGACCTCTATAATACAAGTACGCTGGACTAACGATACCTACTCTACGAAATGGCCAAAAGCGTACCTACCGCCGTATCAGCCGTATCAATGATACTGGGCCCCCGGGCTACAGAGGCCCCCTAACGCATGCTATGGCAGCTTGGAACATCACACAGAACACTATTACTCCTAGCGCCCCTAGCGACCAAGTAGCAAACGAAAAATACTGTGATACAATATAAAAATATTTAGTAATGATACCGGGAGATGTTGTGACGAACAAACACATACATAAAATAATTGTCTCAAAATATTGGACATTAAACAACAAAAATAAAAATTAAGCCTAAACCAAGTGTAACAAGTCTATAGTGATTTGTTAAACGGTTCTGAAAGGTGTTTTTTTTTCATTTAAATAATGGGAATTTATTATTGTTGCATTGGTAACACTTTAATTGAAATGTCTGTCAGCGCGAGTGTCAGTTTCGGATTTTGCTTTTGCAATAAAATTAAATTCTGGTTGTTTCGCTAGTGAGCATAGGCACTATTTATAGTTTGGACCCATAATATTATTATTGTGAATACTGAACTGAACACTGAGTGCAGTTCCATCATGTCTCAAAACTCTTGTTGTGTACCTGGATGTCTAGTGACTAGGAAAGAAAAGTGCTGATTCTCAGCCTACATGATTTTGATTTTAATATGTTAGTAAATGTTTAATTTGTGTGTTTTTTATAAGAATAAACAGTTTGTTCTTGTCTTTAATATTCCGAGTACATTCATTCATACTCCTATTCCTAATGCAGTTAAAAATCTGGAATTTTTACATTGTCGTATAAATTATTGTTTACTACTACATTAAGTGTGTTTTTAATAATTATGTAATTGTTAAAAAAACATTAATAGGTAGTAAACAATAATTTATACGACAATGTAAAAATTCCAACACAATAATAATATCATAGAGCTCCATCTACCATCTATATCGGTGACTATTAATAGAGCTCCATCTACCATCTTCCGCTGTAACTAATAGTTTTAAATACTTGAGTCCTAGATGGCGAATTGTGCTGTCAACACAAAATGAAGAGAGCTTCCTGTCTATTACACCGCATTATATTGTAGTCTTTGCCCTAACGTGTATAAGTAAAAATTTGTAAAATGTTATCCACAATGTCACATAATGTCGTGCTTCCCGGAAAAAAAACATAAAAACTGTCATACGTGCCTATAGAGTTTTAACTTCAGAAATGACAAAAGTCAAAAAAGCAATATTTCTTTCCCGGGTTAAGCGTGCGCCCCTGCAGTGGGACAGAAACGGCTGATAATAATAAATAATAAAGCGTGCGCCCTAAAGTTGGCAACATTCTACATCGGTTATTGCGGGATTCCAAATGACACACCACGGAGAGCAATATTAACGCGTTTTATTTTATTTCAAACGTTGTATACAATACAATCTCGTTCTTCTGATTATTTATTGGTTAATTAGTTTGATTTGTGAAAAGTATGAGTAAAAGGAAAACTTAAAACTGATAAAAAATTACCTAAGGGCTTTGATGGGGCAAGAACGGCTATCAGACTTGTCACTATTGTCTAAAGAGGCAGAAAATTTAGAAAACTGAAATCGTCTGCAGCTATAGATGATTTAATAAATCTATTTGCCGAAAAAAAAGCAAGAAAAGTGTATATTTAATTTGAATTGTTTGGCTAGCTCAATTTCTAGGAGGAAGCGATAACTTATATTATAATATAATCAATAAATATTTATTTTAATTTAATGCAAGAATTTTTGTTTCTTTTGTGAGAAACCTTTCCCCTTCATTTGGGTATGATTTGGGCCCCCCCAATGAATTTTGATACAAGGAAAAACCGTAGGAATGTCAGTTTGACTTATGTCGCAGAGATCAAGCTATCTTTTACGTAGGCTTGTCCGAATCTGCTGATAAGTCACTCTTTTGTCAGACTTTATCATACGCCGCACAACACTGATGTTATCTTCAGTCGTCGCCGTAGAAGGCCGTCCCTCACGCAGATCATCAGTGAGATTAGTGCGACCACGTTTAAACTCAAACCGTTGTAAACAGTGGCACGAGATGGGGCTTCGTCGTAAAAGGCCAATCGAAGTCTATCATAACTTTCTTGTTGACTTAAATGTCATCGAAAGTCATAAAAAATCCTTGTACGAAAATTTTCTCGTGTTAAATTCATGCTGACGTGTCACGTGAAACCATCGTGAAACAGTCAATTTTCAATTTGCCGCCAAATCGTAAACAAATGACAAATGAATAAAATACATACACAATAATATTGACAAAGAGTTCCATTTTCAAAATCTGAACTTATATTTTTATTATATCTTTTACAAGTGCCTAGTTCTAAAAACTTTCAGTGTCGCCCTCGTACGACAGCATACAACACAAAGTATAGCATGTAAACAAGAGATTCGACACCATCATGTATCGATTCTAAAAGTCCCTTTCATGTATTTGCACCACTCAACCTCTCTCATCTGAGCATTAGGCATAGACAGACAGTACTTAGAGAAATCCCGCCCAAAGGTGCCTGAGACGGATTATCAAAATTTGACGTGCAGGGGAAGGGCAGATCAAATAAAACTAATTTGCGAAATTAAAATTGAGATTGAAGGGTGCGCTCCCCTAATTTGAATTAGACGAAAGGGTGCCCTTTGAAATATAAATCCTTAGTGTGGGATTACCATAAGGGTGAAAATATTACTGTAAATATTTAATCGTGCCTACGGACAATAATATATTACGTAGGTAATATTTGCATACTTAAGTCCTCTTACAAAACATGCATCTATTACTTCATTTGAAACAGAGCGTGTCCAATTAGTTTTTACAAAATGTACATTGTCCAAACTTCAAACCTCTCACAAAGTCACAAACGTTCACTTTCCAGAATTTCTTGAGCAATAGTGTGATCAATTATTTCAAGGTTACTAAGAGCTGATTGCCTATGCATGAACATACTATCTAGCCTGGAGGGTTTTTTGCCGCCATCGCGTTGTTGTTGGCTTCTTTAGGGCTCCGTACCAAAACGGTAAAACGGAGCCCTGATGGTGAGACTGAGTCTGTCTGTCTGTCACAGCTGGATATCTCAAGAACTACTAATGCTATCAACTTGAAATTTGGAATAGTGTCAGATAACATTTGCCCAACTATTTTGCAAATAAGAAAGAAATAAAAATATATGTATATTTTTTTGCAACAGGGACTGAAAGGGGGTCTGAAAAATTCAAAGTGGGGCTAGTAGAGCATGATTGTGGGGTATCATATGAAAGAGCGCAGTTTGCACATTTTCAAACATTTTTTTATTTTTTAGATTACAGGAAAAATAAAACGAAGTCTCTAAATAGCACACTTTTTCAGAAATCATCAACTAAAGGTACATTAGTTCTACTATCGGTCAAGAGCTGGCGCTGACATATTCTACACCGCAGTGCAGTGTTAAAATTCTCTGACGAATATAGGCCTTGCCGAAGAAAATTTAAAAACATATGGTGGTACGGAACACTCGGTACGCGAGTCGGACTCGCTCTTACCCGGTTTTTTTTATTAGCCCACTCCTGGGCAAAGGTCTCCCTACTCTCTTTCCACCTCCCTCTGTCCAGAGCTGCCAAGGACCAATCTTTTTTGAGTCCAGCTCATCTCGCCATCTCCATCTAGGTCTTTATAAAGTCGACCTTCAACTTACATAATTTCCTTTGCAGGGAGGGCAACCATCCAGAAGATTACAGCCGAATTACATACATGAAATTGATGGACTTGGTGTGCCAATTCGCTAACGGCCTGCGCGAGCGCGGCATCGGCAAGGGCGACAGGGTCTCCATCTACATGCCCATGATCTTGGAGACGATTGTATGCATGCTGGCCTGTGCTAGAATCGGGGCTGTTCACTCCGTGGTGGTGAGTTTTACATACTAAGTATGACAGAATGTGATCTGGAAGACAGCCCATCACTCTTGATTTCATCATATTTAATAGATTAAGTTGTTTTTATTTAAGTTCAATTTAATTTTGTCAAAAAAAACATGTTTAAATACATTGCAAATATATTATATTTCTTATCTGAATAACAGTTTTTAAGGCTTTTTTACTTCAACTACGAAATATTTTCAGTTCGCGGGTTTTTCTGCTGACTCGCTGGCAGAACGCATGGCTGATTGTAAAGCTAAGGCTCTAGTGACGGCTGACGGCGGCTGGCGCGGAGAGAAGCTGCTCGTCCTTAAAACCACATGCGATGATGCTTTGGAAAAAGCCAGGACCAAATTCAACCATACTGTTGACATGTGCATCGTGGTTCCTCACCTAGATAGAGTCACGCCTTGCGGACGGCTTCCCGATGACGTAAGAGCCCTTGTAAGTATAAGTAGTTTATTATGAAGTGTGTTCGTGTTTGTGTACTAGTAGTGTATTTGCAATGTCTTTGGAGACGAAACTCCTAGATTAATATTTTATGTGATCTTTTATTTCCAGTACAAGTGGAATGAGGATATAGATATTTGGTGGCACGATGTTTTGGAGGGTCAGTCGACCATCTGCCCTCCAGAATGGATGTCCCCTGATGATCCTCTATTTATGCTGTACACCAGGTAAATATTGAGTTATTTTTAAGACCTTTGTTCAAATTCATCATCCCGATATCACCCACTGCTGGGCATAGGCCTCTCTTTTCTCGTAAATTGTTTCTAATCATGTTTATTTGCGCCAGTGGTTCCACTGGTAAGCCAAAGGGGGTGGTGCACACGACCGCTGGTTACATGTTGTACGCTGCATCTACGTTCCGCTACGTATTTGACCACCGCGACAAGGACACCTACTGGTGCACCGCAGATGTCGGCTGGATCACCGGACACACCTACGTGGTGTACGCACCAATGGCCAATGGAGCTACTTCTGTCATGGTGAGTTTTATTATTTGTCAGACTCATTTAAGATTCATATCGGCTGGTCCTCAAGAGAAATTGCCTTTTACCATGGTTTATGTGGATGAGAAAATAACCGCTCGGTCGCTGATTAGATCGCAGGGACGAACCTTTTATGATTTCATTACAATAACAAAAATTTCCAAAACCTGAGTCAGGACAGGATCGTCGCAGCAGACGGGGCTAATAAACTTGGATTGTGTTTTCAGATCGTCGGTATCTAGTTAGGACAATTAGTATTACTTATTAATGAACTGATTTCTGAATAACAAAACATCGTATAGGTCCGCATCAATTAGTTATTATAATTGATTATGAAATGTAACACAAACCTTAAACCTATGTTGATGTTTTTCGACATTGAGGTCACCTTCACTCGATACTCCATAATCTATCGGGTTCGACGTTCCTCTTACGTTTCATGGATGACCTCCACATTCACCGTGTTTGTGATACTGTTACGACACGTGTCATCGATACGTCATTACTGTTTTGTAAATATAATACTTATTATGGATTTATCTGTATTACATACCATGGGCCTGTAATATAAGTATATTTTGTTCTTAATTATTACCTATTATTTTGGACGTAGAGTATCACTATAATGTAGCGTTTTCGTGTTTTGAAATTCTTTTAGTTTTTAAACCTGAATACTTTGAAAACGTATTATAGTAACTTTAAAGATAATAATAAAATTGTTTAATTTCATAACCTCGAAGGCCATTTCGTTTTACTAACTTAGGTATTATCAGTTGGGAACTTGACTATGAAATATGAAAAGACCTTGCAACTTAGTTGAGGGAATATTACCAACTCGTAATTAGTAGAGAAACAATGTACTTACCTAACTAGGAACTTGATTTAAAAATAAAACGATTAGGTATGTATTGATCCATTCAAGTCGTCTAATATTTTATTTCAAGAAGTGGCTAAATAAAAACAGCCGCACAGGTCGATCGATCTAGCTTGCCGCGGTTGGTATGTGGATGGGTGACCATTTTTACATACCGAGACCCCTCTGTGCCTCGGAAAGCACGAGCGTTTATGACGTACGGCGTTGCATACAAACTTTCAAGCCCTTGTTTTTCGTTAAGAATGAACCGATTTTAATGAAACTTCATACGCATAAGCAAGATACAAAGGTCTAAAAAGTCCCGGCTGTCAATCGTGGATCATTGACAGTCGTTACGGGTAGTCAGAAGCCCAAAAATCTGACAACCAGTCTTACCAACGGGTATCGTACCAATTAACCCAGTAACTGGGTTTGGAGGTCAGGTAGGCAGTCGCTCCATGTAAAATCCTGGTATTCAGCTGCATCCGGTTACACTGAAAGGCGAACCCAACATAGTTGGGAAAAGGCTAGGCCGATGATGGTGAGGTCTGGTTGGAAGGACCACAAGTGTTTTAAGGGGTAAGCGCTTAGGTAGCCTGCGAAATTCAAATTTTCTTACGTTTTTTGCGATTTGCTGGTCATTAATAAGTTGTACGTTGATTAAAATGTGATTCGCGTTCGTAACAAATATGTATTTACAGAATTATAATCATTACAATCAGTAATACAACTTGTTAAGTTAGTATAATCCCCAAATGTCAAGATTTCATGAAATAGTCATTCTTGGGGATTACTTGGTCTTAGAGAGTTGTGTGTGTTGTGTTTAATGATTATAATTCTGTAAATACATATTTATTACGGCCGTGAATCATATTTTAATCAACGTACAACTTAATACTGACCAGCAAATTGCAAAAAAACGTAAAAAACGACGGGAATGCCACTTAAAGTATTCCGCTGTAGAAAGTAATAGGTTTCTACAGCGGAATACTTTAAGTGGCATTCCCGTCGTATTTTAGTAAGTTATCAGGGAAGGGAAAACATGCACCAAAATGTGCATGCTGTGTAGGTACAAAAAGGCACAGACAAACCAAAAAAATCAATAGGACTTATCAAATTCACCTTTTGCTGTTTACCATGTATCCATGGGCTGTTTTACCACAGAGACATTAACATGATGCATCCCTATTTCAGTTCGAAGGGACCCCGTTCTTCCCCGAAAATGACCGCTTCTGGTACGTCTGTGCCAAATACAAGGTGACTCAGTTCTACACCGCTCCGACCGCCATCAGGGCCCTCACCAAGTTCGGAGACGATTTGGTCAAGAGGTAAGTCAAAGTCAGCTGGTCTGGTTGTTAGGAGCAACCCGCAATTTGGAAGCCGTTGGTGCGACAACCCCGTGCCTCGGAACGCACTTAAAGCCGTTGGTCTTGCGCCTGATTTCTCCCCAGTCGTGTCGGATTGCTGTCCCATCGACTGTCTGAAAGTGAGAAAAGAGGGATGCATCTCTGTTTGCGCAGACACTTCTATACTATATCTAATGTCTCCTGCGTACTTGGCTAAACTCCGTTGAGGTTACCCACCGACAGGCGGTCGGGAGGATGTTATTATAAGTCAAAGTCGTCAAGTATAGCTACTTTTATTGATGTGGCCCAGTTTGAAAGGTATGGATGCCAGCGTAAATTAAGACACATGAGAGGACATCATTGTTATCTTGGCATTAGGCGTCTCTAGTGAGGGATCTAATATACCACCAATTACCATCACATGGGCAGCTTGCTTGATTACCTTCACTCACGTCATCAAGGAGCTAAACTTGTTTCTTTGTAAGAGGTTAATCTCGGGAAGTACTTACATGTCCAATTCAAAAATTCTTTTACAGATCGAAAGCTAAGTAGGTACTGCTATGGTATAGTTAACATTCACGCAGACGGAAGTCGCGGGCAGAAGCGTAAGATAAAGATATCTGTAACATTGCGTTTTCGCACCAGACCCTCATTTGGGATTTTTTCCTTTAATTAGAAAGACACACATGTGGATATACGTATTTTTGGATCATTTGTACACCGGTACCTACACGTGGTTGACTGGTTGGTATAGTATAGGTAGTAATGTAGTCAACTTCCTTTTTCCTGTATTGTGTCATGTAGGCATAACTTGTGGGTACCCAATTCAACGTGATTTATTTCTTTTTAACGGTTTTGTAATAAACCACAATGTAAATTTTTACTGCTACCTAAGTTTCTCAAGCACTTAAGTGTGATGGAGTGCACCATGCAAGTTCGAGCGACATACATTTAATGGTATTGGCACATCCTGATTCGCATAGGGTTACAAGTATTGTTAGCGGAGGTCGGCGCATGATCAGTGCTGCTGATTCGAAACATTTGTATAGCTCGTCCTGGTTGCATATCGAGTATCACTTTGTACAGAAGATAGGATCTCTTTAAAATGTTGCAAGAAAACCTACATAACAGACTGATATTTATTTAGACTTTTCGCACACAATAAGGTACATACAAAGGCGTACTTAATGCCTTAGGCATTCTCTACCAGTCAACCAAGGGTGGCGTAGAGATAAGAAGTAGAGATAAGAATATGGAAGGTGAGAAGCTAACTATATGGAAGGTGCCCTGTCTGACAGGAGTTAATAATAATACAAATATACCTATTAAAAATATAACACAATGAATTATAAATAAATACATAGATACACAAGTACATAAATAGGAAAAAAATCAAAAGATAAAGAAGAAGAGAATAGAAAGATAAACTATTGTAATTTTTAATGAAGAAATAAACGATTTATTATTATTATTTATTATTATTATAGAAAGATAAACATATCGTATTTTTTGTTAGCTGTAAAACTCATAAATTTTACTAGACAGTACGGTGAGCCCTGAAAAGCGTTCCGTTTTATTGATAGTACTTATGCTGATTTCGATCACGATTTTTACGATTAGACCTCTGACACTCTCCAGTCACGAGAGCGTTTGAGGTCTGATAAATTGTCAAAAGGTCAAGGCTTATGAGTCACGTCAGCCTGTCATTTACTAGGTGTTTCAATTCCAATGGCAAGTGCTCATAAATTGTCGTTAGTTACGGGGAAATTGATCGCTATCGTAATCAATTCATTATTCATGGATGCATGCAGGCTCGAATGTAATTTAGCCGCTTAGGTCGAGAAGTTTACTTAACCCAATTGAAGCTAACTGCAGCGAGCATTATAGCGAACGTCTATTTGCTTAACCCACCACTTACTCGATCGATACAAGAACGAAGTTAAAATGAGCTGACAGGCTAACTATAATGATATCGATCATGGAACATGGCGCAGTAAACGATAGACTGCATCATTCATTCTATAACTATACCAACTTATCAACGTTACACTTTTGTTTGCCATATCCATCACCTTCACTAATATCCATACCTACTACGCATTAAAATGGGCAACTAGCTTCATCTTTCTGACTGACCGACCCCTTGACAATTCAAAAGTGTCTGTGCTTGGTTTATCTAAAATAAATGCTTTGAGTTTTGAGTATAATGTGAGGTTACGCAGACTCTTAAGTTGTCAGTTTTCGACTTGGAATTTCGATGATAAAATTAAACACGTAGGTAAATACCGGTTCCTACGTGTTTTAGTTAAATATGTTTTATTTCATTTACGAAGCCTTACGTCACTAACCGACGCACGTATTTTATAGACATAACCTGGATTCTCTCCGCGTGCTGGGCAGCGTGGGCGAGCCCATCAACCCCGAGGCTTGGCTTTGGTACTACAACGTCATCGGCAAAAGCCGTTGCTCTATCGTGGACACTTTCTGGCAGACGGAGACCGGTGGACACGTGCTGACCAGCCTCCCTGCTGCGACACCGATGAAGCCAGGCGCTGCCGTAAGTCCTTCATACCAATAAAACACACCTTACCTACTCCATACGAGTGAACTTGAATCTTATGTCTGATGTCACAGGGTTTCCCATACTTCGGCGTTGAGCCAATCATTATCGACGAGGAAGGCCAAGTGGTTGAAGGTGCCGGTGAAGGGTACTTGGTGTTCTCCCGTCCATGGCCTGGCATCATGACCAGCCTATTCCAAGACCACAACCGCTATGAAGACGTGTATTTCAGGAAGTTCCCTGGATACTACTGCACCGGCGATGGTATGAATTATTGATAGATAATTTTATTAGTAGGTAATATGGACCTAGGCTGGCACTCAGTCTTACTACAATAAGATAGCATCGCGATTCAACGCGAATATAATGTAAAATATTATCTTTTCCCTTTGCAAAACATGTTGCTTTTACAGCAAGTATCTAAAAGCATTGTCCATCCATAATTTGAAGCATAACCTATTAGCTTACTTACTTACCTAGTTTAAAGTATTTGCTTGATTACCTAATTGGCTTGACTCACAATAAAACCAGCCTATGTTATGTCTTTCAAAACTATAAAATTATTTTCTACATATGAATTAGAACATGACGATCTCTATTATTTCCAGGCGCCAAGAGGGACGAGGATGGGTTCTTGTGGGTGACGGGCCGTATTGACGACATGCTGAACGTGTCCGGACACTTGATGTCCACCGCCGAGGTCGAGGGCGTCCTCACTGAAGACATGAACGTGGCCGAAGCCGCCGTAGTGTCCAAGCCACACCCCGTCAAGGGAGAGTCCCTTTATTGTTTCATAATTCTGAACGAAGGTGCCAAATTTGATGCAGCTTTAATCGACTCTTTGAAAAAACGAGTGCGGTCCAGGATTGGAGCTTTTGCTTGTCCTGATGTGATCCAATACGCGCCCGGGCTGCCCAAGACCCGCTCGGGCAAGATCATGCGGCGCGTGCTGCGCAAGATCGCGCTGGGCGACAAGAACGTGGGCGACACTTCCACCCTGGCAGACCCCTCCATCGTGGACTTGCTCTTCCAGAACCGCCACTAAGCTGTCGGCAGAGAGTTGCGCTGAGCTGATTTTTTCATTCCTATTCAAATGCATTGCCTTTCCCTTATTTGAGTGTGAACCCAATTAGTTTCAGCTTTCCTCCAGTCCAGCTTGAATATCCGTCCGCGCTGTTTCGACAAGGCCTTGTATTTCACGTACATTCAAAATTATTGCTTTAATGTCACCGGTATATTCGTTGCTTATTATAGTTATAACTATATTGTGGGAGGTTTAAACATGGGTTAAAGTAGTGACACATGCCTTGAACATATACTATGTGCAGGTATTTGTGTAATATATTCATCATTGACTTCAAGAATCACTCGATAGATCTAAATTAGCTAGAAATTTAGCAATTTACACAGGGTGTGGCTACCAATATGGTTCAAAAACTCGAATTTGTCTACTTATATTGTCTTCGATCGTATATAACGGTATACTTTATAGAGGTACCGCATAGTGATCGGATATCTATTAAGTGATACAAAGTCAATGATATTGATTTAACTACAACATAATATTTAGTTATTAAACACTATAGGATGTTTTCATACTTTAAGATGTACCAAGTAAGTACATTATTTATCGTTTGTTAACGTTTGGCATTTATATTTTGTCAAAAATCGATAGGATCGGTTGTCTTTATATCAGTTAGCTGATTGTGATATAATAATTATAATAGGCGGGTTTGGCTTCAAAAATCAAATTCTTATTTATAGTTGCTTGATAGTTTAAAAGAAGGAAATTATATTTCTGATTTGTGTTAAGTACCTACCTATTCTTGTATCATCCAATGATACTTTATAATCATCGCAATAAGCCTAATATGAAATTGATTAATTTATTAAACTTCCTTATTTATTCAGATATAATTACGACAACTTTGATGTAAGTCAGTAGGACTGCAGATGATGCATGAATATTGATTCATGATATTCAGTCATTCCATGATACGTAAACTTTTAAAAAACGTAAACTTTACTGTATTTTTTGCATAATATTCTTGTCTAAATATAACCCAGTGTCTAGTATACAAGATGCAATCTCACGTATACTTGCTTAGAAATAGAAATCATATTTAATCGCGTAATCATATTTTAGTAGTCGACTGCTCACATTTCTATACTTTGTGAATTATAAGTAGTTACCGGAGTAATCCAAATTACTTTAAGTAGGTACCTACCTATGAGATAGGTGCTTTTTAATTTAAACTATTTAAATTTTATTTAATTATTATAGACTGAACAAATTTCGGACATTAATCTTATGTTACTTTAAATTGTTGCAGCCCTTTAGTTTAAGTATTTATTGCTCTTATGTGATTTAGTTATTATTCGGGATTATGAGATTCCAAATTTTAAGGACTGGAAGATCAATAGTTTCCTGATAGTTGTGCACAAACATGCATGCAGTTACAGCTTAGTTGCTAGTGTCATGTCTTGGCCGACAGGCTATCTTAGGAATAGGTATAAGTACCTATCTTTTTATTTCAATGGGTTGTGATATTATTTCGATATTTTGTTTATGATAGGCTGTCTTCATTTTGTTCTGCACAAAGACTTTGAAATCGATTAAACAAAAAAAAAAATGTTAAGGTAAACTTATAATCTGATGGCACTTATTTGTGATGCACAATGTTGAAATAATATAAGAAGTAGTTTAACATGTAAACCTAACCCATAGGTTAGGTCCTAGGTTTAACGAGCGTAGAATTATCTATGGCCTTTTTGTGGATTAATTATTATTAGTTACCAACAGGTCTGTTTTAATTTGATATTGCTTTTAGAGTGAGCATAAGTAATTTCATTTTGGGTACAGTACTGTATTACCGTAGACACCTGTTTGAAAATAAATAAGTAAGCACCACTTAGGTACTTGTATTGTGACCAGTCTGTTAACTGCAGGAAATGTATTAAACAACAAATAAACAGATACAATAAAATTACACAATGTATAATTTGAAATTCCTGCCAACAATTTGAAAAACAACGATTTTGCCATCGAAACATTATATTAATTATTTTGTGCAAAATTACACTTCTGCCTTACCCTTCGAGGATTTCAGGCGTGATGTTGGTATGTTCTGTAAGAAGTAACACGAACTGCAGTCAACTAAAGAGCTTACAATCCTAGTTAAATATTGATTTTAAAACTTTTATTATAATTTATTAGGTACTATGATTTGTACGAGGTGTACGCCATTTAGTTGATATTTTTATACGTTTTGACTTGGTATCATTTATTGAATTCTTAGGGTAAGTATAGTTTGAGTAAGACTCTCAAAGTCACTCGATATAAAATAGCAAGTAAGGGAATTTATGTGATTGCATGTCATATCATTAAACTGATTAAATGATATTCAAAAATTGGTTTTCAATCATTATCATTATACTAACAATAGAACCTTAATGAAATTGATCACACAAAGAGGAACACGTACTAGTACTACTCCTTCATGGAATAGATGCGTCGACACAATGAAATTAATTATCTCAAAAAGCTGCGTGCCTACATCCATTGCAAACTCTCATAGAAGTTTTTGAGATATTTGCGAAAAACTCCAAAGAGGATTCCAAGTTTTCGATTTCAGGACGCAACTCACGATTACACTTGTCAAATATTAATGAAGATCGTCTATTTATAGATATATAAATAAATATCTAGCTGACCGGACAGACGTTGTCCTCTTTCCTAGAACTCGATCGCAGCGGGCCACCCACTGGGTCCAGTTGTGCATATAAACCATCCAGGGACCTACTCAAACAGAGACAAAAAAAATTCATTAATTCGGTCCAGCGTACCTACCTGGAGGCAAAGTACTCTAAATACCGAAGACAGCAAATTTTACTCAAAGGAAACATTCCTTTATAGGAATGTTTCCTTCCATGTTTCCACCCTGTATAAAGATAATGATATTAATTTTACGTGTAAGATCATGCCTGGTGATAAATCTGGTGGATAGTCAAATCAGTTTGAATAATAAAGTCGGAAAAAAAAATAAAGTGGGAACGCAGCTGTTTAAAGTCAGTACCGATGACCAAATCTACGAGCTAGCCCTTGGCATAAGCAGCCTATAACGTTCCCACTGCTGGGACACAGGCCACCTCTCTGTGAGAGGGAGTGGGCCATAATCAACCACGTGGGCCCAGTGCGGGTTGGTGGAAGACGTCTTCGAATTTTTGGTTCTAGGACATGCCGGTTTCCTTCGCCGTTTTGAGAGCAGCCAGCGGTGATGAAATTAAGGGGATTACAGGACCTAAACGCAAAAAAACGCAAGTTTTAGAAGCAACAAAAGTATATTCAGATCGACTACAGTAAACAAAATCAGAAAAATATGTGATATTCTTCAGGATATAATATGCTAAGTAGATAATAATAATAAGTTTTATTCATCAAAAAGTAAAAATACAATGTGACGGATTCGGTGAGCCACAAACTAAGCATCGCTTGTATCTTGTGGCTCTGGAGTGCAATTTTACAATATTAATGATTACAGTTTGAGGATGTTAGATAGTTACAAAAAGTTAAGAATTAAAATAAAATAAAACATTCGTGCGATTCTGATCACAAAAAGTAGTATTGGTTTAACCTAAGGCTTGTACTATGGTGCGTGTGTGTGTGTTTGTCTGTGTGTGCATGTTTGTATGGGGGTGTGTGTATGTGAGTGAGGGGGTGTTTGCATGTGTGTAAAGGTGCTATAATAAAGCTTCGGTGTCGTCATAGGATAATTGTAAAAGAGCTGAAGTTCGGATTTTCTTACAGGTGGAGGTTGAGCAGTCTTTTAGGTCGCAGATTAGGCTTACTTTATTGTAAATGTTGGGATGGGAAAAATGGGTACCTACAGCGTCTAGCTAGTTCGGATTTGGCATTTGGTATGGGTACTCTGAAGACACGCTGGTTTAATATGTCCCTATAATCAGGCCGATTTTTTATTGTTGCATGATATATGAGCGTTGCTTGTAGTATAAATATTTGTCTTACCCTGAGGACTTGAAATTCATGGTAGACAATAAGGTTTTTTTAGTGCGACTTTGATCAGTGCCTGCTGCGCCCTTTCTAGCGTTATAAATGTGCTCTTACCAGCGCGTCCCCAAATGCAAATACGACGTTATGATTGACTGGCAGAGTGCAAAGTAGACAGGTGTACAGTCTCTGAGTTTTTTCAAAACTTGTATTAGTTTTCGTACTCTGGAGGAAAGGGCAAAAATGTGGGCTTTATACGTTAACTTGTTATCTATGGTTATTCCGAGGTATTTGATCGTGTCAGTACGTTCAAGGACTTTACATGCGCAGGAGGGAGTGGCAGTTGTGAGGAAATAATGTGTTTCTGTGGACAGGTATGTATTTTTAAGGACATAGATAGAGAGGCACTGGAGGAGCTAGTTTTGGAGAAGGCTATGTATTTACTTTTACTAACGTTAAGTGTCAGTAGGTTAGAGTCTAGGGATTGCGCTATCTGAGAGAGGCCTTGTTCCGCCAGTCGATAAACATGGTACCATGACGTGTCGTGGAAAACGATGGCTGTGTCGTCAGCTTCACTTCAGCGTTACTAAGAGGGAGATTTACTACGTTATTAATATACAGCGTAAACAACGTCAGGCCAAGGGTACTGCCCTGCGGAACTCCAAACGTGATTGGGAGCAACCTGCTTTGGTGACTGTCTATTTTACAATATTGATACCGCGATGTTAAATAGCTGTGAAACCATTCTAGAGGAGTACCTCTTATACCTATTGCCTCAAGTTTCTTCAAAAGCAGTCCAGGAGACACGGTGTCGAATGCTTTTGCCAAATCAAGAAAGACACCAACACAGCGTTCTCCATTTTCTATGTGGCGATCTCTCGAAGACGCGGTGTCACTTCTGGCAAACCAAGTCTCCTTGGTTTGCCAGAAGTGACACCGCGTCTTCGGTGGATCTTCCCCGGCGAAATCCGAACTGCCTATCTGAGACAATGTTGTGCTTCTCTATAAAATTTACCAGTCGCTTGTTCACTATTTTTTCTAAAATTTTTGAGACTATACTCAACAGGGCGATAGGTCTATAATTTTCTGGCATGTCTTTGGGACCACTTTTGTAAATTGGGGACACTGCAGCAATTTTCCAGGAATCGGGAAAGACACCAGATTCTAGACTTAAATTAAAGATGTGCGTAAGTGGCTTGATTATACTCTCTCGGCAATTTTCGAGTAAAGGAACTGTTACTTGATCTGGTCCTGGTGCGCTGTCTATTTTTAAGTTGCGTATTATATTGGAGACTTCTTCTTCATCGGTCGGATGCATAAAGAAAGATTGTGAGTTGGAATTCGGGGCTATGTTTGATTCTATTAGTGAGTGGTGAGTGGTTGAGAGTTTGTTTAGAATCTTGGCTGCGTGTTTTTCCCCGACAGAGACGAAATACCTACTGATTGCAATTATCAAGTGATGATGTTGGGGAAATACTGGACTCAAGTAGGTGAGATGATACATTATGGCGAGTATTAGTTCCGCAAAAATCTTTTATAGCCGTCCATAGTTTTTTTGGATTTTTCTGATTCCCTTCGATTTCTTGTCTGTTGTGTAAGTTTCTAAGTTTCCGAAGTAGTGTGCACATGAAATTCCTGTATCTGGTGTAAATTAAATGTTTTGTTTCATTGTCAGGGTTGGCTTTGCATTCAAGGTGAAGCTTGTCGCGTTGCCTCATACACCTAATTAAGCCAGGAGTGACCCAGGGTTGGATGTTAACCATTCTACGACTAATTTTAACATTTTTTGAGTATTTGTCAGTCGCAAGTGAGATAACGTCGTTGAAGTACTTTAAATCAGTGTTTACACAAGATGAACTAGTAACTGAATCCCAGTTTTTATTAGTGATCTCACCAGCTACAGCGGTCCAGTCAATTTTGACTCTCCAGTGTTTGTTGTTTTTAGGGCGTTCCGTTTTTATGGGAACACTACATAAGGCTAGATCGTGATCGGTAATGGATAAGCTACAAACGAGATTTTATAAATATGTGGTCAATACATGCTCCGTATCTCGTTGGAAGAGTTATAGCAGCGGATAAACCGTGTGAGGCCATGAGACAAGCGTAGTTAGATACCTACTTGGTTGTTACTTAGGTCGTTAATGTTTAGGTTTATGTCGCCAGCCACAATTAGTGTTTGTTGGTTTTTAACATCAAAAAGGGTGGTGTCAAGGGAATTAAGAAATTGGTCTGTGTTTGTAAAAGAGGGAGACCGGTAAATGGCTAAGAGGCTTAAGAGCGTTTACGCCGTACGGCATTTCATTCAAACTTTCAAGCCCTTATTTTTCGAAATGAATGAACAGATTTTAATGAAACTTCGTACGCATAAGCAGGATTCAAAGGTCTAAAAAGTTAGTAGAGAACATTTTCGAAAAATTGTGTTACAGCCAAATTAAACCGATTTTAAATTTTCCATAGAAACAGAAATTTCCAGTTATCTTTTTTTAAATAAAACATTTGGAAAATGTTCTCTACTAACTTTTTAGACCTTTGTATCCTGCTAATGCATATGAAGTTTCATTAGTTTCGAAAAATAAGGGCTTGAAAGTTTGTATGAAATGCCGAACGGCGTAAACGCTCTTAAGTTGTTGTTAGTTTTAATTAATATACTGTCGGCGTCAGCAAGGTTAGGTTCACAGATCTATATCTGTGGTTAGGTTCTACAGTGACAATATTGCTGCTCCAGGCTGTTCTTGTGTAGATAACAATTCCTCCGTTTTTGTTTATTTGTTTAGAAGTTCTGTATGCGCTATATCCCTGTAGATCCTCAATAATGGAGCCGTCAGACAACCAACACTCAGTGAGCACTATAAAGTCGATATTTGAGTCTAATCGAAATCGATTAGACTCAAATATCTAATAATATAAACTACCAGAAAAAATTTGATGATTTGCAATTGCTTTAGTTTCTGTTGTTGTATGTTAGCATCTTGATATTGTCTTTGGAAGCATTTAAGATACTCTTGCAGTTTTCAAGAGATTCTACTGTGTGACATTCTATATTAAAAGTTTCATCTAGGTCGTTGGATACGCTAAGTAAAGCCATTTTTGAGTGTTATAATTTATAGAAGAAAACCGAAACTCAGTGAGGTGATTTTTTGTAGGTAGAATATTTGTTGTTGCAAGAGATTTTATTTATTTTATGAAGATTCTTCCTTGAGACGAATTATGTAGTGTAGAATTGTGTGAGTGCCTTTGTAGTGGTGTGTGCGTTGGTATTAGTGTGAAAATTGGAGAGTAACAAACAAACAATAGAAATATTTATAAAGTATATAAATTGAAGTGAAACGTACCCGGTGCATGGGTACTAGCGCTTCTAAGTATTTCATCACAAACATTTTAAACAAGCAATTAAAATGTTCAAAATTGTTGTTACATTTAAAAAGAGATTGAACAGGTGGTTAAGTCTCTGCCTTCCTGCGTATTTGAGCTTTAACTTAGTAAACAGTCGGTGAGTATATTTAAAGATAGTGTGTTGAAGATAGTGTGTTAAAGATAGTGTGTTGAAAATATAATAGTTAGGTACAACTTATTTGATACGATAGAAAAAAATCATGATGATACCTCTAAAAACTTTCTTTTTAGAATAAAAACCATACTAATATACATACATACAATCATTCCGATTTTTAGTCAGATTATTTTTAAAACAAAATAAAGCACAAGTGTTTTAATTTTTAGTCCAAGTAATAGATTCTTGTAATTAAATAATTGCTTTATATTTTACAATAACTTACCAGTGTTGTGTCATCGCGTTTCTATTTCTTATTATGCAGGCCGACAGTGACCGCGCTTTAGGTCATGTAAGCCCCTTAAATACACAAAGTACCTGCGTGAGTTCGAACCACAGATATAGATATACCTAGATAACGCAAGTATCACGAACTGTATGAAAACCAAGCGTGCCATTTTTTGACTACCTACTATGACGTCACAAGCTCGCGCTCTCGCTCACACTTACCCAGCCAGCAGTACACAGGACTGAGCGCGAAAGGGGCGGCTTACGATTTGTAATCATAAGTTGGTGCAATTTTTGGCACGCGAAGTAGTTACTCTTGCGTTATCTAGGTATATCTATATCTGTGGTTCGAACTCACGACGCGGCTCAACTCGTTAATCGGGGCCGATACCATTATATGGGCCACCACTGCTGGCCCTTGCGTGGTGGATAATCAGTAAGTAGGTACAAGTATCTATAAGAATCCTATATAATTACTGACTTATGAAGATATAGATAAGTACGAAAATCAACAAACCTACTCATTACTACAAGATGGCGCAAAATTAATCATCCAATTTTGTTTTTGAATAACTTTTTTACTAAAAAAGAAAAAATATTTTGAGTGATAGAAATCTTTCTTCGGACCTTTACAATTTTTTCTGTTAAGTGGAAGAGATGATATCCGTCAAGTGGCTGCCACCAGTGTTGATAGTGATACCAATGATTTCAAAAGTAAGTAATAACTATATAATTCAATGGTTGATACACATTTGTGCCCGTTTTATCGCATTTTCCATACTTTCCGCAAGATTTCCGGTGATAACTGTTCACATGCCCGTCGAATATCTTAAGAGTAAACTAGTTGCGAACTCGAACTCACTGGTGGTCATGGCCAAAAAGTACGCTGTTTCACCTGGCTTCGTGTCCGACAGAGCTAGTATAGATAGTATAGGTGATAGTATAGTATAGTAGTGTAGCAGATAAGACGCTAGTCTACACGAACAACGTCTAGTTCTCACGCACAGAAACACCATTCCGAACTGATAGGCGCGTAAAAAAGTTTGAAAAGTGCTTTGAAAAATCGAGATTTATGAAAAAACCACTACATAAAACAATTAAAAATAATATTTATTGAACTCTTCTTTTATTTACAGTTCTTTTATTACTTATTTACAAGTTATTACTTAGTTAAAAATAGCAAGAAAAATGAATCTTTGTTGGCTCATAACTTTTTAATGGTTTTTAGGGTTCCGTAGTTCCTACAAGGAACCCTTATAGTTTCGTCATGTCCGTCTGTCTGTCTGTCCGAGGTTTTGCTAAGAGACCGTTAGTAGTAGTAGTAGTAGGTGGTTAAATACGGGCTGGTTTCCGCAACTCCACGTCAATGCGCGTATTTTGCGTACGGGTGGGAAAATCGATTATTCGATTTACCCCAGCTCCTCAAGGAAGTCCAGCAACGCCTTGATATTGCTGACCGTCTCGCGTAGGGTACCTGGGTTACCGAAGTACTTTGCCCTGTACGTGGTGATCACCGGGCAGTTTAGAAGCACAAGGGCCGCTGTCTCGTCATTTTCCATGCAGGCCCTGCACAGCGGACTGTCTGTTACTCCTATGACATAGAGGTGTTTATTAAATGACCCATGGCCAGTTAAAGCTGCCGTAACTATGCTCAGCTTTTGTTTAGTTAGACGGAGAACCTGTTTCGTGAGGCGGGCATCCAATGTGGGAAGTGCTTCCCTAGCCTGCCTGCAATCGCCTTGATCCGTGCAAAGTTTGTCGTGTTGGTCTCTGGTGCGTTTCCTTACCAGAGTGCGTAAAAACCCGAAGGGGAGTGGCACGATGGGCTCAGGTCCCACTGGTGCCATGCTCGAACCCCTCCTGGTAAGCTCGTCAGCTGCATCGTTGCCCAGCTAACCGCTGTGTCCTTTGATCCATTGAATGATTATTTTATTGAGGTTACCCACCTGGTTGAGGCGCTGGTGACACTCGTATATAAGCCCAGAGTCAACTGTATAACTGTTCAGCGCTTGCAGAACAGCCATACTGTCTGAGAATATGCGGATTGAGTGGTCTTTTACTTCCCTGGCCATAATGGCTGAAACGGCCAGAGAAATACCCATGCATTCGGCCTGGAACACTGTGTTGTGGGCCCCAATGGTGTGGCAATATGTATGTTGAGATCCTCCGAAAAGATTCCAGCACCTGTGCCTCTACCTGTTTTAGATCCATCCGTGAAGATGCGCAGCTCTGTAGGTCGTAGCCCCTCGCATCGACGATCCTCGTGAAGTTGGATCTTGTATTTTTTATCAAAGATAAATTGTTTGGGTACCTGTCTTTAATGGCTTTCGTAATGGGGAACTCCTTGTGTAGTCCCTCAAGCAGCATGGTGTGTGGTGTGATACTCTTACCCCAGAGATTTAGTGTATCAAGACGTACTGCCGCCATCGTCGCTTCCTGTTGTATGAATAGATGGAGCGGTGGGATTCCCAGGATGGCTTCAACTGCTGCAGTCGGAGTAGTCCTCATGCAACCTGTAGTCGCCATGCATGCTAGTCTTTGCATGCGTTGTAGTTTGTTGGCGGCTGTAACTAGCTTGGTGCGGGGCCACCAGACCACAGCCCCGTAGGTGATCATGGGGCGGATCACTGCGGTGTACAGCCAAAGTGTAATTTCAGGGGATAGGCCCCACTTCTTACCTATCGTTCTCCTGCACTGCCAAAAGGTTATGCAGGCCCTGTTCAGTTTATTGTCCAGGTGACTGCTCCAGTTTAACTTACTGTCTAGTGTGACACCGAGGTACTTTACCTCGTTGGCCAACTGGAGTTCAGTATCGAACAGTTTAGGTAGGCGGAAAGGGCCCATAGCTCGTTTGTGGGTAAACATGACCAGCTCGGTCTTAGTAGGGTTCACTGATAGGTCAAAATCCCTGCACCATCTTTCTACGATTCGTAGCGCTTGCTGAGTGAGGTTGCATATCGTGCCCGTCACCTTCCCCGAAACTAGGATTGCGAGGTCATCGGCATAACCTACTGTGTAAAAGCGGTTGGCGTTGAGTTTGGTGATGAGGTAATTGATCACCAGATTCCATAGAAGGGGGGACAGCACCCCACCCTGGGGACAGCCTCTGGCTATCATGGCCAGCTGCTGCTCACCTTCAAGGCGAACCACTCGTTTACTTAGCATGTTAGTGATCCAGTCCGCTAGTACCTGTTCTACCCCATGTCTGGAGAGGGCGCTATTGATACTGGAGAAGTTAGTTTTGTCGAAGGCTCCTTCGATGTCTATAAAAGTGCCCAGACAGGTGCCTTTCTGGTGAATCGCTTCCTCTATCTGGCTGACTACCAGGTGAAGGGCGGATTCAGTCGACTTACCTGAGCTGTATGCATGTTGGTTGCCGTGTAGCGGTATAGTCTTCAAGGCGCCATCTCTCAGTTCCCTATCACACAGCCTTTCCAGAATCTTTAGTAGAAAAGAGGTCAGGCTTATTGGTCGGTGGGATTTGGCGTTTGTGTAGTCACCCTTAGCTGGCTTAGGGATGAATATTACTTTCACTTCCCTCCATCCCTTAGGAACGTATCTAAAGGCCAGGCACGCTCTCAATAAAGGCAGCAGTTTTAAGGCGACAGAGTTGCCTCCCCACTGCAGTAAGGCGGGGAACACTCCATCCGGACCGGCTGCCTTAAAAGGATGGAAGCTCCGAATGGCCCATTGGAGTTTCTCCAACGTTATCACCTTGCTTGCGTAGAGCCAATCATTATCTGATGGTGTCTGTGTTACATCCTGCCAGTCGATTACCTGTGCGAAGATACATCCGGGGAAGTGAGTTTCAATTAGGATGCGTCTCGTTTCTTCTGGTGAGGATGTTAATGATTGTATTGTCAGGTTTCCGAAGGGTAGCAGGCCCAGGTGTGTGCTGTTGCGCTAGTACTTTCCTCACCCTGTTCGCCTGCTGACACGATTCAATACCACCAAAGAATTGCGCCATCCCGTGGTACTTCTGAACCTGATGCATTTTTTGTAGCTGGATTTGGCTGCGTAATAGTCATCCCAGTCCTCATCCGTACTTGTGTTCATAGCTCTATTCAGAGCTTTCCTTACCTTACCGCGCCTGCGCTCCAGCTCGGAGCCCCACCAGGGTTGTTTGCCCGGTGTGCTGCGCGGGGTGGTCACTGGGCAGGCAGTATGGTAGCTGTCTATCATGGTGACTTACTTGTGTTTCAATCTGTGTCGGATCCGCAAATGTTGTCGGATCGTCTGATCCCGTTAGTACCAGAAAGCTGTAATTTTGTAGGAGTGTGTTAGATTTGAAATATATATCTATCCAAAATATTAAGCTTGGCATATCAGAATGGTTACTAGTTATTTAATAAATGTGTATATTAGGGAATAAAGTATAACCTATCTGTAAGTATATCTAAGTATTACCCAAATATAAAGCTTTGAACATAAGAATGGTTATTAGTTATTAATATGTGTAAAAGTACATAAGAATGTGGTATGTAGGAAAAGGATATTATGAAATGAAGCACAGAAAGACAAGCTAGACATTTATTTCAATTTAGGCTTGTCATTAATTAATCAGAAAGCTAGTCGTCCGTTCCAAATCTAGGTCATCAAGGAGAAGAAGGACAAGAAACTCCTTGGAAACAGTCTCAAAGCACATTGCCATACATTACCAACAACAACAATAATAATAATAGCCACATAATAACAATAGCTAGAAATATTCCATTATACATTTTGAAACATTAGCAATATTCGCCATATTATAACATATATACAGAATACCATAGTTATCAGCAATAATCATAATAATAATATCAATTAACTTACGTGACGTCTGGTCGATCTATTCCACTATTTCCACTTAATAACGTCACTAGTAATAATCAATTGAACATCTATAGGACGGAGCTCCGTTCTGGTCGATGTCTAGAACCCGAATCATCCCTGCCACTCGGAGCTTCCTCCTTTTATAATCGTGAACAAACAACTTTGACGTTTCTATCTACCGTCATTTTGAACTTATCACAGATCATCATATATTTTAGCTTAATATCTTCTAACAGAGGTAATAATAAACAAATCTTGTGTAGTGAAACTGTTTTAAAACATTATAAGGTAATTAAGCAATTTAATAAGAGTTGATTCGTAATTCTTAGACATTATTAAAAAGAATATCAACATCAACTGACAGTATTGTACAAATCGTTTGAAACAGCCTACTATGTTAAAATGGCAATATAGAACCTAAGATAAACTATAAGTATAATCAATTATTACTTAATCATTTATAGTAATAACATATAAGTGATATCTTAATCAAATAAGGTACTTTTCTACGTTGGTCTCAAGCTTCGTAAATGTAACAAATGTCATTAACCAACAAAAGATATTCTAATACATGTTATAATAATCTAACACGGCCATTCTGATATGTACTTCGTTCCCTGAAGTACCTATATTGATATTTATACCAGTACATTCATTAATCTAAATACAAACATTAATTCTTAAAAATAAGTAAATTACTACAGTTAACAGTAGAACAGTTATTAACAGTTAACAGTTTAATCGGCATCACAGTCTCACTTCTAACATTAAGTAGACATTGTGAGCACCCATATATAGTCTTATTTATCCACAGTGAACATTGATTCTAACATCATTCGCTTAATCAAAGTACGTCTCACTTCTCACATTAAGTGAGACATGATTCTAATATCATTCGCTTAATCAAAGTATTTCTTACTTCTCACATGAAGTAGACATGATTCTAACATCATTCGCTTAATTAAAGTATGTCTTACTTCTCACATTAAGTAGACATGATTCTAACATCATTTGCTTAATTAAAGTACTTATGTCTCACTTCTCACATTAAGTAGACATTTATTTCAAATATTCTAATAATATTTCTTTAATCTAATGGAATGTACAATGGACCACTTTTCACATTAATTGTATACAATACATACATCCAAGCAAAAGTTATATTAAAAGTTAAAATACTATTTTAATTAATTCATTGACACATTAGAAAGTTAACATACGTAGTTTTCTGATTCACAAACAACACGTGGCGCTACTATTGTAATTGAAAGCTTTTAAGTGCTTAATATCAAATAATAAATTTCTTAACGGTATAATTTACAGTTACCAATATGAAATTAGGATAGCAACAATTTGGTAGGTAAGTCATTCATATTCAACAGCTTTTGAATCGAAGAAAAAACCAGCGATCATGAAAATAATTCAAATAACTCATCGCTCGGTCAATCTGACAACATTATTGAAAACTATTCAACAATCACATTTTCTGTTAACTTTTAACATGGCCACTGAACATTACTTCACTTTGGAAGTAAAAACTCTAAACAATACCCAACAACAACACACAGGTAACCAATAATAAAAGAAAATAAGTCAAAAATTACATGAAAATTGAATTTCCTTCCTAATCTTGGATCCTTACTTATGTGATGTATCTTGACTTGATAAAGGAAATAATTTGAGAACTGACGAAAATATAAGAAAAAAAATTCATCATGATGAAACAATTCATCGCTACTTAATCATCTAAACATAATCACATCCTACTGTGTGCGGCTAAACACCTGCCGTCAGTGAAGCTCAATCAGCCGCAGTCGGTGAATGGCCGGACAACAGTGAAGACATAGCTCTTCGTACAATAATCCATTCATTATTACACATTATCATCATAATCATAAATCACAATAATAATCATATGTCAGTCATCCATTCTCATCGTACAATAATCGATTCATTATTGCACATTATCATCATAATCTTAGTTCACAATAATAATCATATGTCACAATCATGAATCATAAGTCATAACCATAGGTCACAGTCGTAAGTCATAATCATAAGTAATCAATAATCAGACCTTACTGGGCAGACCAAACACCCGCAGTCAGTGAAGCTTAATCACCCGCAGCCAGTGAATGTCATACCACAGCTAAGGTTTTAATCCATCATGTCTTAAACTAATACTATAATAGTTAAACCTTCTAAATAAATATAATATACTTTGTTCTCAAGTAAGAGTTTTAACAGTTTCTTTAATAAGCTCACGTTTAATTCTTTGATTGACGACGGTAAACAGGATGTTTTAAGCACTTCATAATGTGGTTTATCTCAAAATTAAATGAGGTTATCCTACTCCAGAAAAGAATTTATCACACTTACAGTATAAAGGCGAAAGTTTGTGAGTGTGAGTGTGTGGGGGTGTGTGTGTGTGTGTGTTTACATGTCCGTTACCCCTTCACGCTCAAACGGCTGGACCAATTTAAACAAAATTCTGCATGGAGGTAGCCGGCACCCCGGATTAACACATAGGCCACCCCCTACCCCGATACTCCCACGGGATCGACAACTATATGACTTTTATCCCTAAGAATATTTATTTTCATTTAATACGTTTTCTGTAAGAACCAGTTAGTTACCTTAGTCCCGTTTTCAACAGTGGAAACCGGTCTTCAAAATAATTTGAAATGAGGATCTTGGGTTCGACATTCCACGTACATCCAGAAGTATATTGGACACCTTCGTCGGATCCGGGACTCTTAAAGTCCCTGGCGCCCATTTATTAAATAATAACATTTATAATAACTGGTAGGTTATACCTTAAATTTGAAATTTATAATAGTTAATTTAAACTCTTAAACGGAATAGTACTGGGTTTATCTCGCAACTCCCGACGACCGACGACATAGCTCTTTCTGCTGAAATTTTAGCTGGCTGGTCATAATAAGATCTACCTAATTTATATGTAATAAAGTAAATTAGTTCTTTAATTATTTACTTTCTAATTTAAACGTTTCAATATGCGGATTTTGAGAAAGTTTAGTGTGTCCTTATATTGCGATACCAATTACCAAACCACCTGCCTAGATTGCCGTAAGAGGCGGCAAATTTTAATTTGTAATAGTGTGCTAATATTAATCAAATATAGCTCATCACTAAATTTCACTTTTGTGTATTATACTATTATATTCTGAAATTATTATATTTTAAAGCAATTGGGGCAATGATTATCACGTACTTAAAATAGTCAAAACATCCTAATGTTCGTCCTTTATAAGTCAAGCGTGAACTAAATGTTACATAATAATTATATTTAAGTATTTTGCAACACGTATCCTATCAATTTAATAATCGTATCTAATTGCATTTCATTATGATCTAAAGGAGCTTCTGAGGGCCTTACCGGCTCCAGGTCTTATTGCCTGGAAAGTTTCTCAAAGTTCTTACAGCAGGTCGAGGTTCCGTAGTTTCAAAGCTCATACAGTAACCAGCAGCTTCGCAACTCCGATGTCAGAGGTGGCAGCGTGATATCATCATTATGGTGCGAGTGGATTCAGCGACCCGTCGACCAACGGCTTCCAGAAGATCGTCAAAGCTCCAACATTGATCATGAAAATAGCAAAATAAAATATATTAGTAAGCTGTAGACCAGAGAACGATCCCACTTCTGATGTTAGATTCGAAATATATATCTATCCAAAATATTAAGCTTGGCATATCAGAATGGTTACTAGTTATTTAATAAATGTGTATATTAGGGAATAAAGTATAACCTATCTGTAAGTATATCTAAGTATTACCCAAATATAAAGCTTTGAACATAAGAATGGTTATTAGTTATTAATATGTGTAAAAGTACATAAGAATGTGGTATGTAGGAAAAGGATATTATGAAATGAAGCACAGAAAGACAAGCTAGACATTTATTTCAATTTAGGCTTGTCATTAATTAATCAGAAAGCTAGTCGTCCGTTCCAAATCTAGGTCATCAAGGAGAAGAAGGACAAGAAACTCCTTGGAAACAGTCTCAAAGCACATTGCCATACATTACCAACAACAACAATAATAATAATAGCCACATAATAACAATAGCTAGAAATATTCCATTATACATTTTGAAACATTAGCAATATTCGCCATATTATAACATATATACAGAATACCATAGTTATCAGCAATAATCATAATAATAATATCAATTAACTTACGTGACGTCTGGTCGATCTATTCCACTATTTCCACTTAATAACGTCACTAGTAATAATCAATTGAACATCTATAGGACGGAGCTCCGTTCTGGTCGATGTCTAGAACCCGAATCATCCCTGCCACTCGGAGCTTCCTCCTTTTATAATCGTGAACAAACAACTTTGACGTTTCTATCTACCGTCATTTTGAACTTATCACAGATCATCATATATTTTAGCTTAATATCTTCTAACAGAGGTAATAATAAACAAATCTTGTGTAGTGAAACTGTTTTAAAACATTATAAGGTAATTAAGCAATTTAATAAGAGTTGATTCGTAATTCTTAGACATTATTAAAAAGAATATCAACATCAACTGACAGTATTGTACAAATCGTTTGAAACAGCCTACTATGTTAAAATGGCAATATAGAACCTAAGATAAACTATAAGTATAATCAATTATTACTTAATCATTTATAGTAATAACATATAAGTGATATCTTAATCAAATAAGGTACTTTTCTACGTTGGTCTCAAGCTTCGTAAATGTAACAAATGTCATTAACCAACAAAAGATATTCTAATACATGTTATAATAATCTAACAAGTGCGTATATCAATTACGCCGACAAAGTGGTAAAATAAAATTTTGGAAAATATTTTTTTTAGGGTACCTCCCCTACATGTGAAGTGGGGATGAATATTTTTTTCGTCGTCTACCCCATCGTGTGGGATATCGTTGAATAGGTCTTCTAAAATGACTTGGGGGTTGCTGAAATAATTTTCCGATTTAATGCTCCATTTACGAAATATTAAACCTTAAAGTGCAAATTTTTGTTCCTGTAGGGCGTCCCCTCCTCTCTAAAACTTAAACTGCTGGCTTGAAAAATCTGGAAAAATTCACGATGATAGTGCATTTCATGAACTTTAAAGAAAAACTACAGCGGTTAAGATAACTTTATTAGTTTAGTGGTAAAAATCGTTGAACTTGGGTATTGGATAATTTTGTACCAAATACAAAATCCTTAGCATTAATCCTATAAAGTGACTAAGATGAAGTAGTTGCTTTTTTATAACGGGTAAAGACATGCATTGAAAAACAAAATATGAAAATTTTAATTTTTTTATTTTATTTTTTTTATATTCAGAATAAAGAACAACAGAATCGTAGTACATTGTGATAACGGGCTACTACGGAACCCACTACGGAATACACTGTGCGTGGCCCGATACGCACTTGGCCGGTTTTTTATTTTACTATTCTGTTTCCGTACAGACAACATTAATAATAAGACTATAATAAATAACTATTCAATATCGATCCTCGAAAAATATCATAACTTTGGTTAAATTGACAACGCTAAAAGGTAAAAACTAGACAAAAAAGTTTTGTCGCTAATAGATTTTTATAAAGACTGATAGCTTAGATTTAAACTGGTCCATAAAAATACTTGTGTTAGTGTGATATAATAACATAAAAGAAAAATAAAACGAAAAGTTACGTTGCTGCCATTGCCGACTTATGGGTCGTTGATAGCTGCCACGACTAAAACTGATGAAGCTAACACCACCCCATTTTAATTTAAAGTTTTATCATTTCAAATTACTTTTTATTAATAAAATGTCGTAAGAAATCAAGAGTTGACACTTAAATGAATAAATTTAGTAATATAAGATAAAGTATAGACTTCATTTGTTTGTATAAATGTCTTAAATAGAAAAGTCACGTACTTACTTGAAGGAACAAGGGAACAGTACGACAAGTCCTGCGTCCACGCTGCCCCGCAGTAACTGACGTATTTTATCACTTTTTTGCACAGCTTCTCACACTAAAGTAAAAGTATACGATGCTCAAGGAATAAACGCGTGTGTATCTTTGCCTACTATAGCTAGAATAGTTTTGGAAACGTAAAGATTTCGAATTACTTTTATAGGTCGGTAATAACTACACATTTTCGATGGGTCGTTGATAGCTGCGTTTACCTTACTTATTTCGGTATCTATTCCCATGAAAGACATCGTCCAAGTAAAGTAAGTAAGCGGTTGGCTATCCGCCCATGACCCGACACGAACAATGAATTGTATCATTGGATCTACTATAAAGAAATGCGATGATTTCAAAAATGAGAAAATGGTATGAAAATCGTGCGGCGGGTAGATGCTAATAGTTTGTGGTTCGATCAGCAGTAAACGTTTGCCATTGGAATAGATTAATATAACCCGGTTTCTCCAGGTAGGTTCTCCTACGATTCAGTAAATAGCTGTGCAATATCAGAAAACATAGTAGTAGCTAAAGTATGCAGTAGCCAGTAGCCAAAGTATTCAGTAGCCAGGTTTCGATTAAACGGGGACAGCACATGGACACATTTTCTAAAATAGGAAGGTAGGCAATCAAAGTACCTATTGTATGATTCACAAATTCATTTATTGATAAGTATTAAATTAAATTTAAAAAATATAATATCTACCCAAATAGAGAAATAATATAAATACCTATGATAGGTGCTTAGTACATTTTCCTGCAAGTGTGTGTTTTTCAACACACTTGTAAGGAAAAAATTAATAATAATATGTCATACAATATTTTGTCACAAAAATTTGAAAAGGATAGTAAATAGGCACTATAAAAATAACTTTAAGGTTGCCAACCGCACGAGGATCCTCGTACAAATATGAAATTTGTGGTACGCTCCAGGACCCCGGGTACGTCCATTAATTTGGTACCGGTACTTGTTAGATGGAGTACCGGTACCTACTCATTTGGAACCGGTACTAAGGACCGAAATGGAAAGAACCGCTAACTACTGATACAGAACCCTATACTTTTCGTTCGGTTCCAAGTCGTGACAAGCGCATGTAAAAATCTTTCTTTTTTTCGAGGAGCACAGGCACTGACGGAGCCACCAAACAATAAAAACAATATAAATTCATAAAATCCGGTACCTAGTACCTACTCTTACCTATGTTGGATCAGAGAAGTAGAAGAGTATTTTAATCCTTACACGACCTTTCATCGATTGGCATCATAAAAAAAAAAGACGTAACGTTAGCTGATGGTAGGACTGACCTTTTTACAAAATGTATGAATGCTGCTAGCAATTAGGTACCTACAATGCGTTTCAAATAAGAATAGGATCGACTTAGAGCCATGTTGTGACGTCATAGCTGTCAAATCGAATAAATTGGGTAGGGTGAGCAAAACAAGATATTTTTTTAATAACATTAATTATTTACGAATCATGATTTCATAAACGAAGAATTTTTTATCTGAACATGTCTGCATCACTGTTTGAGTGGTCATCGTCAACAAATAACAACAATAACAAATTTAACAGGAAACAACCACGTAACATACAGAATTAAATTATGAAAGAAACATTAACACTCCCCAAGCACTCAGTCTCACGAAGAAGCACACCAACAACTACAGAGCATGTAACACCCAACAACGACAAGATGGCGGCTGGAATCTTCGTTACTTTCCAGTGAATTGTTGTCAACAATGAAAATAAGAAAGAAAGTAGTATAATTTAAAAAAAAAACTAATGTAGACTAATTTTTTATGTTTTTTTCACATTGATTACACATCTAAGACTCGGTTAAAAAAAAAGTTATTGATACGCAAATAAGTTTTCTTTGCAAACCGTACTTTCAATCAACATTTGACAGATAGAGGTCATGGATCCTATTCTTATTTGAATCGCATTGTACCTGCTCAAAAACTTGAGGACAGTCTTAAGAACTTTTCCTGCAGCTACAACGGTTACGGTAGGTAGGTAGGTACAAGCCCAATCTCAAAAATCCTGTATAAGACAACATTTTTAGGCAAGAAATCCTTGAAGGCTCTTTGTCGAGATTTAAAAAAAAGCACATCTCTAACAACAACAAGCTACAAGGCTACAAGGTTATTTCGGCGCGTGGCGGAAATCGGAACTAACGCTGCCATCTTGTTTTATGAATACATTTCAAGCACTGATCTCTAATGTAAAATACAGCCGGTCGATTCTGTAAAAATCTCACCGTGAAAACTTAGGTGAAGTGAGTTGTGTTTTTGCTAGGAATTGACACTATTGACAGGTCACTCCACGCTCACTTCACCTAAGTTTTGACTGTGAGATTTTTACAGAATAGCACCGCAGGTCAGCGATTTCAAGTGATATTTGACACAAATATTTACCAACAGCGCCCCAGACAACGTCCTAAGAGCGCCAAAAAATCCTTGTAGCTGTTTACATACACTTTGAATAATAATTTACTCTTACACATGTCATCAAGACTTAATAATAATATTATAATTTTAATTTCTCTGTAAATATTTAACAAAACATGGAACACACACAAAACATTTTCATTCGTTTACCAGCTACCGCTTCAACCACATAAAATTGCTAAATTCGTTTACCGCTAAACGTAAGTATTTAAAACATCGCTCTGTTTCTGCCAATCCTTTGAAGATAGTGGAGATAGAATGAGTTTTAAACATGTTTAGTGCTGAACGCATTAAGTGATTTGTGATGCAAGCGGGTGTTTATACCTATACTAGGTTTATTTCTTCTTTAGTTTTTTAGGTGGAACTTCTGTGCCTCCACCAGTCTTAAAGTAGAGACTGTAGAACACTCCGGTGGCCACCACCAATATCGTTGATAGCACGGTGATGTACTCAGCACGGTTTCTGCAAAAAAGTTTCATGTATGGTTACTTATACCCATGTGGCAAAAAGAGGGACTTTATTTTTAGGCATGAGTGAGTGCATCTTCATCATCATATGTAAACTACGCATCACACTGACGTCACGCAAAATCCGGCATCGACCAAGTAGAATTTACAGCGCAACTAGCACATAATATACAATGTCCCAACATCAATCGTCCGTTGGGCAGTTGCCCGTTGTAGTTGCAGATCCTCCCTTTTCTGTAGAGGATGAGTGAACTCTGTTCCTCATGCCTCTATAAGAATAAAACACATGAAAAGGAAGGGTTGTTTATGAAACTAGGAACCTTACAGCTAAGCTCCCATGCATGGTAAATATTCCTCATTACTTAAATCGGGGATCTATAATATCGCTGGGCGGTATGCTTGTTTTTAGCCCAGGTAGGTAGACACCATAATTATATCCACTTACTGTCAATAGACCTCTCTCTTCTTGGGAGGTATATTGCTTAGGTACATAAGCCTTCAGTAGATTGTTAAGTATTGGCACCCGTGGACCACGAACCACAATATCAGCGAGCTAGAGGCTCGTCCACTCTATAGCCATGTTTGGTGATTATGGCACAGCGTTAAAAACGGCCAAATTGTATATAGGTAGGTAAAGGGAGACCGTCTAGATTCTTTATACGGCAATACTTACTCGAAAGGCGTTCCGCAGACGACATACCAGGTGGCACCGTTTCGTGGTAGCTCCTTGACACAGTGGAAGTCGAAATACTCCTCGTTGTAGTCGGTTGGGCAGAAGTATTTGCGCTTCTCCAACACCTGAAATATAATTGTTTAAATTGTATGTAATAGGTACTGTGTAAGTAGACTGAAGCATAAAGATGACGAAACATTACACCTATATTCCGCGATGGATCAGGCAGAGTTGTACGTATAGACTATAGTGCCACACCCACAAATTGACAGAACTTATGTTACAATTTTATTTCACGTAAGAAGGTAAGGTACGTACTTATTAGGGGCGAGCCGTTGACTGGACAAGTCCAGACTGCTACTAAGAAACCCCTAGACTCGAGTTATCAGAAATTGCAATTTAGTCTTGACAAGAAGGCTGAGATTATCAACCGTCATCATCAGCATGGTAAAGATTATCAATCGTCATCACCAGCATGGTAAAGATTATGAACCGTAATCATCGGCATGGTAAAGATTATCAACCGTCATCATCAGCATGGTAAAGAAGTGACATCAAATCACTACTAGGTCAACATAATCCAAGCAATTAATTTTATCTGCATAGTAACAGTCAGAACAAGTGTTAATTAAGTAGGTATCCATAGTAATCATTAAGTATTACGTGTTAACGAATCCGAATGATATCTCTTTATCGCGTAAGACGATAACAAATAACTAAAAAAAGATACTTGTCGACCAACTAATTTGAAAAAAAAAAGATTAATAATAGTGTATACGAGCAGCATCTAATCTAGCTAACCTAGATGATAGGATGTTTTAATTGAAATTAGAAATAACCAGCCGTTTAGACTGCGATCCATATGCCAAATACAAGACGCGATATTTGTAAAAAAAATTAAAAGGAACGTAAGATTTTGCTGTAGTTTCGGTAATAACTTATCAGAGGAATTAAATTATTTATCTACTAAGCCCTAATCTGTTATTTGATAAGTAGGTACATACATACCTACACTTAGAAGTAACCTAGCTGATGCATCTAAGATCTACTAACATTGTAAACCTTCGATACATTAGACACACTTGATTCAAGCTCAATGCAATTCAATGTAAGTTCACAATCGAAGTAAAATCATTGCAATGTAACTCTTATCTCGGTAAAGTAAGGTATAAATAAGAAAAGTGCTTATTTTCATATAAAATTATTTTCACCTGTCCGAATGGTGTGGTGAGAGTCGCTACTTCGTTGCAGGGTCCAACAGGCTCATGCAGTCCCAGGGACCACTCTTGCTCAGGGTTGAAGAAGATCGTGAAACTAAGGTACAGCAAGTAATGTACCGCCAGCTGCAAAATCAACACGTAGTCGATTGCTGTCAACCTTCGGAAAATAAAAATAATTTGTCAGAATCTCCTCCTTAGAACAGATGACACAGAGATGAATAATTTAAATATCATTTGTCGGGATCATCTGAATTGATTTGATGCTGTAGGGTAAAATAGAAGCACGCTAATCCAACACCGTTGAATGAAAATGGCGTGGAAAGTAACCCTTAATTTGATAAGTGAGGAGTTGAGAACAGACAACATGAGAATCAGTCAACAAATCTAGACTAGTGGTCATGGAGTGGGTAAGTATCATACTCTTTTTCAAACTACTTAAGTTGGTAGTTCTAATGTTGAACAACATTTATTTTCCAAAATATCATGAACAAAAATGTTGAAATATCGAAGTATCTAGATGTGGGTAGATACTTAATACACGGTTATTGGTAAAACATTAACAACCTCTTAAGAGGTCATTGTGCTCATCATTATGAACAACTTTTGCTATGGGACCAAAACTGAAATCGCGAAAAAAAAATCTGCTGTTCCCTACATTTATGTTCGTACAACTCGTCAAAATGTAGGGTACCTACAGCTGATTTTTTTTTCGCGATTTCAGGTTTGGTCCCATAGTAAAAGTTTTCTTTCCCGGGACTCAAACTATACCTATACAAAATTTCATGTAAATCGGTTCAGCGGTTTAAGCATGAATAGGTAACAGACAGACACACTTCGCATTTATAATATTAGTATGGATAAACGTACTTTTTGCTACTCTTCTCCCTATTACTCAGGAGTCCAGTCAGTACGATGACGGAGAAGATAGCGAAGAGAAGGAAGAAGGTCACTTCCGAGTGGATCTTGTAGACGTCGTGCAGCGGGTGGTAGATGGGGATGAACAGGAGCACGCCTCCGGGCATGCCCAGCAGAGACGCGATCAACAGCGACTTCCATTCAGACTTCTTACTATAAAGAAGATACTTATAAATATATTAGATCACAATACCTATTTATTGAGCAGTGCTGGCCCAACGGTAACGGCCGCGATTTACGAATAGTAGATCGAGGGGTTGGTTTGTGTAAATTATATTTCACCACTGCTCTCAAAACGGTGAAGCAAACAATACGGTCACGGACAAGGTCGAGGACATGTGGTATCTTCCAACCCGCACTGGGTTCCGCGTGGTGGATTACGGGCACATCATGCAGTGGGAAAATTTTAGGGTGATTATTCTTTTGCAATACTTATTAAGTGAATGTATACAAGTAGAATAGTTTTAAAGAAGTAACTTACTCAGCGGCATCCCACTGCGCAACTTTCGGTGCAAACCAAGACCTGCTTGTATTGAAAAAGTAGAAGAAACTAGCAGCGAATGCAGCGTGGAAGTAGTAAGAGTTCCAGGGCACCCAGTAGTGGCGGTCGTAGATATTGGGGTCAGTGTCATGCCACGTCCAGTGGACAAACTTGACGGCTGTAATGTCATAGGGAATGTCCACGAGCACTGTTACTAGACCCACTGCGAAAGGTTCGGCGTACTTAGGGAGATTCAATCTGGACACTGCGTACACGGCGTGGTAGATAAATGCGGGATCTGGAATATAAGTTTTACTTCAAAAGATCGTTCCCGAGTGTCGCTTAGAATGGCTTAGAGGGTTGTCACAATATCGGATGACTGGTATTGTGCCCAAAAGGCGAAAACAAAGAATACATGAAATATTATTGAAACCTACTAATACTCACACAAAAGGATTATATGGAGAGGCAATCTAGCTCCCAAGAAGATGATGGGGGTCTGAGAGTGCCAGAAGTTGTCGTACTCCGGCAAAGCGCAGTGCCAGAAATTGTCAGTGAAGAGTCCGTGAAGGACCGTGCCCAACCAGAGGTACGGCCATCTACCTCCCTTCCTGAAAGCTGAAATAAATCATGTGTAACATCCTAAGTTGTAAGTACCTACGGTCTACCTTGGTTCCATCGCAACAACGGCCAGTCCTGTGCTGCCTGCTTTCAGCGGTTTCCTGTTCCCTTGACCTTCACTTGGTCTACCTACTTTTGCATAAGCATATAATGTTTCTACTGCTGGGACACAGGCCTCCAGTCTACGAGAGGTATATAATGAGGCTAGGCCTCTAGCCTCATTATATACCTCTCCTAGACTGGAGGAAACCGGCATTTCATAGAACCAAAAATTCGAAGACATATGACATCTACCATCCAACACTGGGCCGGCATGGTAGATTATAGCCTTATAATCTGCCACGCCGGCCAAGTGTTGATGTCATATGTCTTCGAATTTTTGGTTCTATGAAATGCCGGTTTCCTCACGATGTCTTCCTTCAAAAAGCGGTGACGGAGAGCCGTTGAGATGAAATTATTTACACAAAGTAAAGTGCCTGCCTGGGTTCGAAACCACGACCTTACAACTCGTAAGGCGGAGGGGCCGTTACCACGGGTCCGCCACTGCTCTAAGAGAGCTAAGCAATGAGCTAAGGAATTTTGAATCAATGCGCGTCAACTACAAAACTACGCGCCATCATCAGGTACCTATGTGGGTACTCATATATAATCAAGTGTGCCATTAACGTCATTTAATATCATGTATGCCATTAACGCTATTTATTATCATGTATGCCATTAATTGTCTGTGTGGTGCCGGACTTAAAGAATTGCACCACCCCTTACTTCCCGTGGGTGTCGTAAAAGGCGACCAAGGGTCTTACCGGAGAATGGGCAGCAGCGTCCTCTATTTATTCCACCATCAAACCATACTGCGATCGCCAACCCGCCTGCCAAGCGTGGCGATTATGGCAAACCCCCCCCCCCCCCCCCAATTGGGGGAGGCCTATGTCCAGCAACACAACAGCAGCCGATAGATGTCCAGCAGTGGACGTCTATCGGCTGAAACGACGATGCCATTAATGCCATAAATGACATTTAATGACGAATTTTATTCTGGAAATTTTTCAGAAATATGACCTACGTTTAATAAACGTTGGATTTTCTCGAATCCCATGGATTCTCCTAGCCTATGCACTAACGGGTGCTTAAAAATGTTGCAAAGGGGTCACAGTAAGCAAAAGTTCGCACAGACGTAAAAATAAGGGGGCGGGACTTTATCGCGCACTGGATTTTCAACTCTAGGTTTGAAATTCGATTTGGGCTATCACGTCCAACCGGTCGATTCTGTAAAAATCTCACAGTGAAAACTTAGGTGATGTGAGTTTGTTTATGCTAGGAATTGACACTATTGACTGCTCACTCCACGCTCACTTCACCTAAGTTTTCACGGTGAGATGGTTACAGCATGTCGATTCTCTAAAATCTCAACGTGAAAACTTAGGTGAAGTGACTTTGTTCTTGCTAGGAATTGAGACTATTGACAGCTCACTCCACGCGCACTACACCTAAGTTTTCACGGTGAGATTTTTACAGAATGGCACCGTAGAATCGCACTGCTGCACCCTAATTGCGAAACAGACTATCAATCACAATTTGAATCATTTTGAAAGATTGCCGACATTCATGTTAATTCATTATTCATTATTATTGTATTGAATATTGTTAAATATTGCAGTGAATGTTGTTTAATGAACTGTCAAGATGAAAGCCCCGCTGCCTGGAAGGAATACGTCCAATTATCCTGTAGGAATAGGTATGCTACACTACCCTAGACCTTCCTAATATTATGATTTATGAAACCGGTCCGTCCTAAATATCGTATCATAAATAAAAGAGTTTTACATAGAACCGGTGACATTGGCCACGCAGAAGTCGCAGAAGGTAATTAATTGAAATCGCGTGTACATACCAATCACTTTTGTGAAATTGTTGCAGTCGCTATCGCAAATTAAAAATAAACAAGTGCTTGAGAAAAATGCGTGTTAAAAAATATGAATTGGTAAACCCGTAGGATGCGGGCCTGACGGACCTGACATGGTTGTCCTATTTCCAGCAGTGGACATCTTTCAGCTGAATGGCATAGATAAAGAGTATTATACATACCATGTAGCAGCGTGATAAGTCCAGCTAGTGTGTAGACTGCCTGCGAGAGGATGAATGTGGGCTGAGCCGCCCACAGCTGTTTGATATCATTAGTCTGAACCAGCCATTGCAGCCACTGAGGACGTAAACACCGGTTTACAGTTATTGCCTAGTAAGGAGTTAGACGGACCATATTGAACTTCAGATGTGGGTAGTTGTAAAAACACAAATTATGTGCTAATTTCAACTTGTGGCTAAGTAATAACAGCCACACGGGTCGATCGATCAAGCTACGCTTGCCGCGGTTGGTCCGTCAGTCATTCGTGAATCTATTCATCTTTGGCAGTCGTTACGGGTTACGCTTACGGGTCGTCAGTTAGCCCGAAAATGTGACAACCAGTCTTACCAAAGGGTAGTATTACCCAATAACTGGGTTGTGGAGGTCAGATAGGCAGTCGCTCAATGTAAAATACTGGTTCAGCTGCATCCGGTTAGACTGGAAACCGAGAGCCGTTTCCCAACTATGTTGGGATAGTTGGGAAACGGCTAGACAGATGATGTGTGTGATGTGGATATATATTTAAAAGTACTACCAGCTGGTATTTAAAACCAATACTACGTGCGTACTTAGTTAGAAAACAGTCGCAAAGCAAAAATTTTAAATGGTATAATATATTCATAAAGAACGATTGATAATCTAGAAATGTTAAATGCTTAAAGGAAATAGAATGATTATGGTTTTACCGTGTCGCCTCCACCGGCTTTAGTCGCCATGTTGTTATGCGCGTGCGCCACTTCCGAACCTTGTCGCCACAATGATTAAACCTAAAATTCTGTGACCAGCGATTTGAATAAAGTGTTGTATCGATACGATATCGTTCAGGTTTACTATCGAGTTTTTTTTTATAAACTCATTTTTATTAAACAGCCATATAATTATAAGAATATACAGGGTGTTTGGTTCATCGTTTGCCAAATGGAATTGGCCGAAAGGAGAGGTCATTTGCTATCTCTTAAGGCCCAGTAACTCATTCCTTGTTACACCAGTTTTTTTATTACGACTTTTTAAGTTTTATTTAGAAAAATACAAGAACTCTGCTGTTAAACTTAAATTAAAAAAATAGTTATGAACATAACCTTCAAATTTCATTTTAATTCTTATGTTTACTCTTGTATGGTTTTATGACATTCAAAATTACTTGCTAATAACCTCTAGTTCCTTTTTAATAACTCACAAAGTTTTTGAAAAAAGAAAAAATACTCTTAACACTCAACTTTAAATTGCTGTAAAAAAAAAACTAAAAGCGATCGGGATCTTCGAATTCTTTTAAAAAGTTCTCTAGTTTGTCCCCTTTTCAACGGTGTGCAATATACCAAAAAAAAACTTTTAATAACTTCAGTAATTCGCTAAATGTGTAATCGAGACACATCAGGCTGATATTCGATATTACGGTAAGAACACTAGTTTTCACATAAATAACATTCCTTAAGTAGGTGGATAGTGTTATCTCACTCTTACGCAGTCTCTTATCTCTTTCTAGGGTTCTAACTTTCCTCGAACTTGAAATAAAAAATAAGCTTTTATTACTTCATTATAAATTTTGTTCAAATTGTCCTCCACTATTGCGTACACACGCGCGACATCTTCGTCATATCTCGACTGTAGTGGTGTGTAAATGTATTTCTGCTTTGATAGTGATGAAAGCCGCCTCAAAGCGTTGGACTAAATCATCCCTAGTCTCAACTTAAGTGGCGTAAACAAGTTCTTTGGGCCGTCCCCAGACGTTAAATCTAACGGAGTTAGGTCTGGGGAACCTGGGGGCCAAGGAATAGGGCCATCCCTCCCAATCCATGAGTCTGGGAATGCAACATCCAAGTACTACGCAATAATGGAGGACAATTTGAACAAAATTTATAATTAGGTACTTATTAAATAAAAGTTTATTTTTTATTTCAAGTTCGAGGAAAGTTAGAACCCTAGAAAGAGATAAGAGACTGCATAAGAGTGAGATAACACTATCCACCTACTTAAGGAATGTTATTTATGTGAAAACTAGTGTTCTTACCGTAATATCGAATATCAGCCTGATGTGTCTCGATTACTCATTTAGCGAATTACTGAAGTCATTAAAAGTTTTTTTTTGGTATATTGCACACCGTTGAAAAGGGGACAAACTAGAGAACTTTTTAAAAGAATTCGAAGATCCCGATCGCTTTTAGTTTTTTTTTTACAGCAATTTAAAGTTGAGTGTTAAGTGTATTTATCCTTTTTTCAAAAACTTTGTGAGTTATAAAAAGGAACTAGATGTTATTAGCATGTAATTTTGAATTTCATAGAACCATACAAGAGTAAACATAAGAATTAAAATGAAATTTGAAGGCAATACTCATAACTTTTTTTTTTAATTAAGCTTAAATGCAGAGTTCTTGTATTTTTCTAGATAAAAATTAAAAAGTCATTATAAAAAAACCGGTGTAAGAAGGAATGAGTTACTGGGCCTTAAGAGATAACAAATGACCTCTCCTTTCGGCCAATTCCATTTGGCAAACGATGCACCAAACACCCTGTATAATAATATTATTAATAATAAGAACGGAAGTTTCCTTTATTCAATTTATATAATTATAAGTATTTAAAATTATAATTTTAAATATTTGAACATTTAAAAATATAAAAATAGTAGCCCCGGGGTCAGGGCTTCGATAATGTAAGCCCGAGGCGGTAGCGTTCACCGTAGGTATTGAGATTACGTGTGGGGTTCCGCAGGGTTCGGTGTCAGGTCGTCTGTTTCATTATGACGCGGTCCTGCGTGTCAACCTATAGTCGGAGTTAATGTCGTTTGCTCTGGGGTCAAATTCAAAGAGACCAACCGGTTTTCCAGACAGTTTCCGTGACATCCGCAAAAGAGACAGGGCCCTGGAATCGAAACCAAGCACGTCTCTAGCTATCGCGCTTGCGACCACAGAAGACCAACAAGGCAGCCTCACGATCATTGACCTTGACTGCCTTGTTTTTAAACTATTTGAGTGCGATTTTGCCTTGAACTTGATAAAAATATTGAACAACTTATTAAACCCAGAAGTCGCTGTAATAGTGGAGTGAATTGGCGTCTCGAAGTCTCAAATTGTTCGTCATTGACTTCTTCTATCGACACTCGACATCCCTCGCATATGTTATCTATGTCACAGATAATATTATAATACTAGCCTGTATGTCGTGTAGTAGGCTACGTGTCTACGAAATGTGCCAACGCGGGTGCCACATAGATTTGTATTCTTTTTCGTTTAACTGATACGTAACACCTGTGTAAACTAAACATATTTATCTTCTGCCATAAATCGACTTTTGAATTGTAGCATTGTTTTGCATTACATAATGTTATCTCCGATAATTTACTTTTGTAATAATGATAAGACTGCACATGCCTACTTGAAATGTTTTCGAAACGAAAATCTCCCCTGATAAATCGATCATCGCCGAGGTCTAGTAAGTCAAACTTTGCGGGACCTATGTTATGTTATTACGTGGCAGAAGTATAGGCATACATATCTTCTTACAACGTTTTCCAGTAATAATAATGCTGTTCCCGCTCCACAGGCACTTGGGTGATCCCAAGTGCCTAGCCTTTTCTTTTTTAGTGTTTCTGACATTACGAACATAATGTTTATTTTAATTTTATTCAATCAAGTTTTAAATGTTGAACACTTCAATAATACCTATGCCTGTTTGATTGTAAAATTTTATTCATCTCTTAAATATATTTCAAATTACAGTTTTGTATAATTTACTACGCATTTTTTAAATTTTGTGAATGGAAGAACCATGGATCCGTTTATGATTTTTTGATGTTGACTTGAAAGAGCAAGGCAGTTGAGAATGTGGCATGCTCACTTAAATGTCTCACTGATGGTGGCGCGTGTGTTGGATCATACGGTTCCCTACAAAATGGTTGAGCTGGGTTGAGTTGAGTTCTTGAACGGGCATCGTTCGATTGAGACTGGTCATCTCATAACTGCCATGGCTTATTTTTAATATTATAACATATTTGGATTTTGTAACATCAAAAAAAAAACTCAAAAACTCAAAGCATTTATTTCAATTAAACCAATTGCCTGTAATTGGTTTAATTTTGAATTTTCAAAGGGTCGGCCAGTCAGAAAGATGAAGCTAGTTGCCCATTCCAAAGCGTAAATACCTATGGAGAAGAACGGGCAAGAAACTCCATGGACACTTTTTTAAATCAAAATAATTTGGTTACAAAGTCTTGTTTACATCATTCATGTTAAAAATTATGCATGTGAGAACGATGCAGAACGTTAAAAGCGTCCGTAATGAAAAGACGAAAAAAAAAACAATTCAAATATTAAATTAAATTAAAATACCTACTGACGGCGCCCGTTAACGAACATGACGCTTGTATTAGCACCACTGCTCAACCATTTTGAAGGGAGCTAAATGATCCAACACACGCGCCACCATCAGCGAGACATTTGTGCGAGCATGACATAATCTCAGCCGCCTGGGCACATTCAAGTCAATGAAAGGCATACCCAGTAAATGGAAGATTTATAGTATGTACATAGTACTCACACATGTGCTATGCAATTATACAATACTAGGAGAATTTATATAATGCAAAAATTGTATTTTAAAATCTTAAGCAGCTCCAACAGTATTTTCCAATGCTAATCAATTTATTTGTGGGTCCTTATGGAGCAGGACCAGCGTTAAGCCAAGCATTTTTATCAGCGATGTAATCCCCCAATTTATAATATGCCTGGCTGCATAGTGTGCGTTTTATACAAGATTTAAACTTCGTTTCATTCAGTTGAAGTATGTGGGTAGGTATTTTATTATAACATTTTAAACAGTAGCCCATGAAAGACGAGTCTACTTTAGCCAGCCTGAAGCGTGGTTGAACTTGTGTCTTTCACCTCTTTTACTAAAAAGATGTAGATTTTTCCTTACGTACATGATATTTTCATAGATATATTGACAAGGTACTGTCATGATGTTAATATCTTTAAACAGTTCCCTTAGAGAGTCACGCCTGCGGAGGCTGTATATGGCCCTGATAGCTGATAGCATAGTAAAATACGACATAATACTATGAAAGTAACTTAAATAGACCAGTCTCGCGGTATCAACATCAGTAAATTGACGGATTTTTCTCACAGCATATGCTGCTGAACTTTGCCGTCCTGCAAGGGATGTTAAATGAGGACCCCATTGAAGCATTGAGTCGAGCGTGATCCCCAGGAAAACTGTTTTATCTACGAATTCTAGTTTCTCTTGATTCAATACTATCTCTTATTTACTACTTTTGACATTTGGTAAAGAAAATCTTATGCACTTCGTTTTTTCCCATTTAATATTAAATTATTAGCAGTGAACCAATTTTGGATCAACAGTAGGGCGTTATTTACATTGTCAAGATTTGATGCACGTCTACTAATTTAAAAAATGAACGAAGTATCGTCAGCAAATAACATCATTTGTGGTTGGGTTTTTAACAAATAGGGTAGATCATTAATATATACTAAAAAGAGGAAAGGACCTAATCTCGAGCCTTGTGGTACACCCATTTTCACTTTTTAACCGAGTGAATTGACACGATTTATTTGAACGTGCTGTTTTCTATCATTTAAATAAGATTTTACTAAACTGAGCGCAAGTTTTCCAGTCCGTAATGCTCAAGTTTCAAGATTAAGGTTTCGTGTTCGACGCAATCATAAGCCTTGGAGAGGTCACAAAAAATTCCTATGGCGTCTTGGGACTCTTCCCAGGCCGTAAATATGTGTTTTAATAAGGTTACACCGGCATCAGTCGTACAAGGTCCCTTGGTGAAACCGTATTGTTGGTCGTGTAATATTTTATTGGTGTTAAAATGATTGAGCATTTGGTTCAGCATCACCTTTTCAACAACTTGCTGAAAACCGGTAACACGGATACGGGTCTATAATTATTGGTATCTTTACGGTTTGAAAAGTGGTATTACCTTACTGTATTTCATTAGATCCGGGAAGACTTCTTGATCCATACACAAATTAAATATTAAGGCTAAGTACGGCGCTATAGTCTAAATAATGGAGGTGCATACTTTGATAGACATTCCTTATATATCTTTGGTTAATTTGATCTTGATTTGCTTGAAAGCTTTTATTACTATTTTGGCGTTTATTTGCTTGAACTTAAATTCAATCTGGCAGGATGAAACATTTGCTTTTAATAAATCAATAGAATGTAAGGGCGAGGAATTTAAGATTTCAGTAGTTTTATGTAGGGTACTGGTAAAGAAATTTACAAATTCTTGAGCAACTTCTTTGTTAGTGCTTATGAGAACACGCGAAGTCTTTAGTGCGAAATCATTAGTATGTCTTTTATTCCGGTTAGTTTCATCATTAATAATTTTCTAAACCGTCTTTATTTTATTATCGGCTGATTTAATCTTGTTGCTAATATACAAGGCTTTAGCTACCTTGCAGGTATTTTTAAAAGTTTTAGAATAGTTAGCAACGTATTTATTAAAAGTTTCAGAGTTAATATAAGGCTTAAGGCCACAGCGCTCAAAAAAAAATTCTCTACTTTTCCTAATACCCCTAATTGCCCAGTCACTGAACAAAAAATTTGGGCAAATAGTTTTAGTTTTTTCTTTAAAGTGTTTTTGAACTCGGTGCGCACTATCGAAAAGAACTCCTCATACAATTCATTTACAGTGTTTTTATTAAGGCCTGGTACACTTAACTTACTAATTAAGTTATTATTAAATCTATTTAGATTGATTGGTGTTATTTGTCTGGTTTGTATCTGATTTTTTTGTAATAGTGCACTGGAACACAACGGTTTGACCGCTGGGATCAGAAGGGAGATAGTTTATAATGGCTTTATCGAAGTAGTCGCAACAACAAAAAACATTATCAATACATGTAGCTGAATTTATAGATAAGCGAGTTGGTTCTGAAAACACATTTGACAAATTAAATGATTTAAAGAGACTTAATAATCGACTGCTATTTGAATTATGCTCTAAGATATTAATATTGAAGTCACCACAGATAATTAGCGATTTCGTACCAGTTCCATGTTTTGCTAGAACATCTTCCATTACTGACTCAAATTTGGAGCAGTTTTGATAATTTGGGGGTCTGTAAACGCACACTATACCTATTAAGCTTCAACACAGGACAGTTTAATGTTATATTCAACCAACAGATCAACTATATCTTTACGAGTCTTAGATTTAATAGAATTTTTAACTACTACATCTTGATTTAAAAGAGTGTCCTTGGAGTTTCTTGCCCAACGTGGATCTTTATGGAGAAGAATGCTTCTCCATAAAGATCCACGTTGTGGAACGGGCAACTACCATCAACTTTCTGACTAACTGACCGACTAGGTATTTAATTTTGACAATTTAAAAAAAACATGTGGCGTACCCCAGGGTAGCGTTTTGGGTCCTACTCTATTTTTAATATATTTAAACGACTTATCTAATAAGACAATCAATAAAGCAAAAATATTTTCGTATGCCGACGACACCGCAATCGTCTTCACTGGCTCAACCTGGGCTGAACTGAAACCAAACCAACACAGAAAAAGAGTGTCCTTGGAGTTTCTTGCCCATTCTTCTCCATAAAGGTATGCTAAAAGCTCAATTTCGCAAACATCTATTACGACAACCTACAGATTGCTGACAATTGATTCTTGTTCGAATTCCGTCGTTCATGTTTTGTTCTGTACTCATTTGTTAAATTTTAACTTTTTAAATTAATGTAATTATTTTATTTAACCTTATTCATTTGATTGTATTATTATTAATTTATTTGATTTTATATTTACTAATTTTATTTGATTTTACTATTATTAATTTATTTGATTACACCTATTGTTATTTTTATCACTTTAATCAGGTACCTACCTAGTAAATCAATCAGGCAAATTATGTAAGTGCTGTGCACACCTTTAAGTGATAAGTTCACTGTAGTACTGTATATAATAAGGCTAAGTTTCTGTTAATGTTTATGTGAACTTATCGTTGGAGTGCCATAATAAATAAATAAAAGTGGCTGCATGGCTAAAAACAAATCTCCTTACGTTAAACACTAGCAAAACTAATTATATCTGCTTCTCAGTATATTAAAATGTCCAACCAGAACCTAATTTCAACTTTAAAATATATGAGTGTAGGAGGACGGTTGATTGCGACTGCAATTGTTCAAGCATCAGTAAAGTTTACCACCGATCACCTTAAGTACCTAGGTATAATGTTGAACCAAAGCCTGCCCTGGTATTCTAAAATTGAACAAAATACTGCGAGAGTACGAAAATTTATTTGGATTTTTAAAACATTACGACACATATTCCCAAGGAGTGGCTTAGCAAAAAATCTTATAAAAGAAGTGTATATCTCGCATATATATGCGAGATATACACTTCATTTATGTATATTACATTTCCATTTGGAGGGGCATTTGGAGGGGCGCGCGTAAAACACGCTTCATTGATGTTGAAAGAGCGCAAGGGACATTAATAAAAGTAATGTACCTACTTCAAAAAAAGGACTTTCCCACCTATGAGCTATACCAAATAAGTAATTTATTTTCAGTTAGAAAATTATATATTATAGGTATATGTATACACATAGCATTAAAAAAATATAAAACCCTACCCTCAGATCCAAATGTATTAGCTAGAAGAAGGAAACACAATATTGCTTCCACCCCTTTTGTAAAAACAGAATTTGCAAGTATTCAGTACGATAAACGCTCGTCTTTCTTATATAATAAAATAAATAAACAAATAGATTTACATGCTAAGCCGTTTAGAGAAGGCAAATCGTTGCTGATTCAGTGGATAAATAAGTTATACTATGATGAAGTAGAGAATCTTCTATTAAATATAAGGTAAAACCGATTCCGCATAAGATAACCACACACACATACACACACACACCCCCACACACTCACATACACACACACACACACCCCAATACACACACACTCACGTACACACACACACAGTCACATACACACACACTCACATACACACACACACATACACACACCCATACACCCCTACACAAACCCTTACACACGCACACACGCTTAAACATAGACATACATTTACGAACAGACTAATAGTTTAAAAGAATAAATATATGAATTAATAATTTCTTACCTACCTATTCATACCTTTGTTTCGTTACATGTTACACTAATTGCACGATATAAAAGAGCGGCGCCTATGGCACAGGCATTTATATGCTTAAAAGGAGACGCCACCAATTGTATAATGTGCAACGTGTAATAATGAAATAAAACAATTTTGATTTGGATTGATTTTGACAATTCAAAAGGGCCTGTAAACGTTTTAATTGTAATAAATGCTTTGATTTTGAGAAGTTAAATTCTGACTTGTTATTGAAAAGCGGCAGTTGTGGCAGTAGCCCAACGTTTAAAACGCGGACTGGCGAGCGATAGACCGTGAGCGTGGATTTCGATCATCGTGCTGACTCGACTCGAATATGGCAGATTTATTGTATGGTTTATCTAAATGAATGCAGAGCTTGATAACTTTGGTCTAGGATTTGGTAGGATATTTAATCAGTGTTCGCAACAATATGTAATTAATCATTGTTCACCCGGTGCCAGTATTAGCCAATTAATTAGTAATATCAGATTGACAAAAATAAACTCTAGTTCAACTGTTATATTATTATATGGGGATAGTTTTTTAAATGTTAGAAAAAAGGACATAATTGAATGTGTCCATTTGATGTTACATCTTCATGAGTAAATTTATTTTTTGTGCCTGCCTTATTCCTATTATTTATACTTAATTTAAATATGTTCATTTTTTATAATAGGACTTGTCGTCATAGTGACGCTATTTTATATTTTGATTGTAATCAATTCATTACTGATTACAAACTGACAAATTATACTATGTATTTGCCACCTAGTTGTAGGAGACAAATTGCTAATCTTTTAGCATACAATATACTCAGTGACACTGGTACTTGTAGTGTACCATCGAATACTGTTAGTAGTAGTACCAACACTACTTGGAATTCTAATGATATCTGTACCGTGCATTTGTAAGAAAAAGTGCTATTCGCGGTGGCTCTTTAGTTCATGTTTCAAACAAGTTGAAATGTAAACAACGTTTAGATTTTTTAGTTAATCCTTCAATTGAGCGCACTATAGAATTGTCTTGTGTTGAACTTGAGCAATAATATATGTTTTAATTTGCGTTTATCGATCCCCTCTGGGGATTTTATTAGTTTTGAATCGGTAATGGAGGATTCTCTCAATAGGTTGAAATCAAGTAACAAAAGTATTATTTTATGTGGAGATTTCAATATTAATATTTTAGATGTTAATCCTTTAAGTATTAGACTTCTCAATCTGTTTAGGTCTTATAATTTAATTAACTTGTTTTTTAACCCCCGATGCAAAAACGACGGGGTGTTAAAAGTTTGACGTGTCTGTGTGTGTGTGTGTGTGAGTCTGTCTGTGGCATCGTAGCTCCCGAACGGATGAACCGATTTTGATTTTGTTTTTTTTGTTTTAAAGGTGAATTAGTCGGGAGTGTTAGCTATGTTTGATGAAAATCGGTCCAAGATGGCCGCCACACAAAATGGCGGACTACATATTTTTTCACAACTCCCCTAATATGGGTATCAAATGAAAGGGCTTGAATAGTAGAATACTATACACTATGATAAATTTCAAATCCAAGATGGCCGCCACCACAAAGTGGCGAATTACATTTTTTTTTCACAACTCCCTCAATATGGGTATCAAATGATAGGGCTTGACTAGTAGAATACTATACTCTATTACAAAATTCAAATCCAAGATGGCCGCCACCACAAAATGCCGAATTAAGTTTTTTTTTTCACAATTCCTTCAATATAGGTATCAAATGCCCTTGCATTTGATACCTTGCATTTGATGCTTGACAAATAGAATAATGTACACTATATTGAAAGGGAATGAGGAATATTAACTAACGAAATGAAAACTAAAAACTTGAAAATATTTTTTTGTATGATTAATGCTTTAGAATGATGAGGAAAGTGGAGTGATGACTGGTACTTACGACCACTGAGTTTGACAATTTTTAATACGAATGGAATTATCCTACTTAAAAAGCGTAGGTATTTCTACCGCTCTGTGGAACACCTTCTATGCTAAGAGGTCCCCGACTGCCATAAGAATTTATCTGTTTTAGTCTCGTTACCTAGATTCTTTAAGTTGGGGGTTTTTAAATTATTTGATCCTTTTCCAATTACTTACGTTTAATTTTATTTTTTTTTTGTGTCGGGGGTTTTTTAAATTTTTAATTTGATTTTTTTGAACCTACTAGGATCACGGCATCTTCGTCAAGAGTGTGGAATCTAAGATAGAAACGCGCTTGTACGATACGACTACATACAGAAAGCACAGCTAATAGAAATCTCTATTCCTAGGCAGCACGTTTTACCGAAAACTTTGTTAATAGAAAACATTGTGTGTAGATAATTATCTCAGTTCATAGGAAGCACTGTTGACAGAGATCTCTGTTCATAGATAGCACTTCTTGCCGTAAACTTTGTTTATAGAAACCACTGTTTCACCTTGGTTCACAGAAAGCGCCTTTGGTTCACGGAAACTAATTAGATCATTATTTTGAAGTAAGCTGTATTCCCATTCGCTCGCTCTTGCGTCTTATGTCGACGGAGCCCCTCTTCGCGGGGCTCCTATTTCTGTGTAAAGGGTTTAAAGTAACCTAACCAAACCTAACCTCGGGATACCCTTCGCTCGCTCTTGCTTCCTACGTTGCGCTTTTGTGAACCAAAGTGTCTGGAAACAGTGGTTTCTATGAACAAAGTTTACGGCAAGAAGTGCTATCTATGAACAGAGATCTCTGTCAACAGTGCTTCCTATGAACCGAGACATCTACAAATAATGTTTTCTATCAACAAAGTTTTCGGCGAAACGTGCTGTCTAGGAATAGAGATTTCTATTAGCTGTGCTTTCTGTATGTAGTCGTACCGTACAATCTTAGGTTCCACACTGCTTCGTCAAATAAATTAGTGTTAACTGACTTAGCGTCCGACCACTGTGGTTTATTAGCTATCTTCCCCATGCCATTAAATAATAAGCCGCATAAACTTGAATGCAGGCCTTAAACAGCTAGTCGTTGCAAAATGTTTAAAAATAATATAGCTCATAGAATTACACCATCTTTAGTAGAACAAGAGGATCCCAACGAAATTTATGGTGCCCTTTTTGATGTTGTGCAAAAAGAGTACCAATCTACTTTCAAGACCAAAACCATTAACATTAATGGCTCCTCCGTTGGCTTTAACCAATAGGCTACACCAGGTATTTATAAAAGTAGAGCGAGACTATACGAGGTACTTATATGGTTTGAAAAAATACAGGTTTGCAGTTTTTCTGGGAATAACAGTAGGTAGATGCCAAACTTCAGTGGAGACCACATTCCTATATCAAGCCTAGCAGGATGGCTCAGTTCGGCTGCCTACGCCGTCAGGAAAATAAGACAATACACTGAACATCAGTGTATTGTAAACACTCGTTTACAATACACTGACAACTCGTTTAGTCTATTTTAGTTATTTTCACAGCGTTATGTCCTACGGTATTCTGCTGTGGGGCAAAGCCTCTGATAAACAAAATATATTTGTCCTGCAAAAACGAGCTGTTCGGGCAATATACCAGCTAGGTGCCAGAGTTTCTCTAAGAGATTTTTTTAAAGATATTGGAATTCTTACGGTTGCATCACAGTTCATCTTTGCCAACATTTTATGTTTTTTTTTTATTTTTTTTTTATTAGGTCTACCAACAATTGTTGATAGAAAACATTGTGTGTAGATAATTATCTCGGTTCATAGGAAGCACTGTTGACAGAGATCTCTGTTCATAGATAGCACTTCTTGCCGTAAACTTTGTTCATAGAAACCACTGTTTCACCTTGGTTCACAGAAAGCGCCTTTGGTTCACGGAAACTAATTAGATCATTATTTTGAAGTAAGCTGTATTCCCATTCGCTCGCTCTTGCGTCTTATGTCGACGGAGCCCCTCTTCGCGGGGCTCCTATTTCTGTGTAAAGGGTTTAAAGTAACCTAACCAAACCTAACCTCGGGATACCCTTCGCTCGCTCTTGCTTCCTACGTTGCGCTTTTGTGAACCAAGGTGTCTGGAAACAGTGGTTTCTATGAACAAAGTTTACGGCAAGAAGTGCTATCTATGAACAGAGATCTCTGTCAACAGTGCTTCCTATGAACCGAGACATCTACAAACAATGTTTTCTATCAACAAAGTTTTCGGCGAAACGTGCTGTCTAGGAATAGAGATTTCTATTAGCTGTGCTTTCTGTATGTAGTCGTACCGTACAATCTTAGGTTCCACACTGCTTCGTCAAATAAATTAGTGTTAACTGACTTAGCGTCCGACCACTGTGGTTTATTAGCTATCTTCCCCATGCCATTAAATAATAAGCCGCATAAACTTGAATGCAGGCCTTAAACAGCTAGTCGTTGCAAAATGTTTAAAAATAATATAGCTCATAGAATTACACCATCTTTAGTAGAACAAGAGGATCCCAACGAAATTTATGGTGCCCTTTTTGATGTTGTGCAAAAAGAGTACCAATCTACTTTCAAGACCAAAACCATTAACATTAATGGCTCCTCCGTTGGCTTTAACCAATAGGCTACACCAGGTATTTATAAAAGTAGAGCGAGACTATACGAGGTACTTATATGGTTTGAAAAAATACAGGTTTGCAGTTTTTCTGGGAATAACAGTAGGTAGATGCCAAACTTCAGTGGAGACCACATTCCTATATCAAGCCTAGCAGGATGGCTCAGTTCGGCTGCCTACGCCGTCAGGAAAATAAGACAATACACTGAACATCAGTGTATTGTAAACACTCGTTTACAATACACTGACAACTCGTTTAGTCTATTTTAGTTATTTTCACAGCGTTATGTCCTACGGTATTCTGCTGTGGGGCAAAGCCTCTGATAAACAAAATATATTTGTCCTGCAAAAACGAGCTGTTCGGGCAATATACCAGCTAGGTGCCAGAGTTTCTCTAAGAGATTTTTTTAAAGATATTGGAATTCTTACGGTTGCATCACAGTTCATCTTTGCCAACATTTTATGTTTTTTTTTTATTTTTTATTATTAGGTCTACCAACAATTGTTTACACTAATTTACAAACAAATATAAAACATGCGTTTAAACTCTACACAGTGCAGCAATTACTTAAAAGTAAACACCACATGGACAAAAAAGAAATAACAATAACAAGTAATTTCGTAAGCTACATATTGCATAAATAAACTATAATATCTATGTATAAATAACATAACTAAATGCAAAATATTAAAAGCATAGTTTCTTTAAAAAAAAAATTACGTACATAGTCCAAAAACTTTTACTTTTTTAACAAATCTGATAAGCAGTTCAGAAATTTAGATTATTGTTTATTGAGAGAATCAAAGTGAAAATCACAGTCAAAAGCCTACAGAACCTAGCACATGGAGAGTTAGATCCTAACACCGTTCTTCTCATTGGAGGACAAAGGGGAGTAATAGGTTTGCGCGGAATCCTCGACGGAGCACGAAAGTTAACGAGTGCGAGCAGCGACGGCGAGTCGATATTTTCCTTCAAAAACTACAAGCGAACATTGCGTCATTCAGACATCTTCGTTCTTCCAAGGTGTGCATGTTGAAGTATTTCAATCTCTTTTGGTAAGAACTCACTTTTTTGGTTATTCCCACAGAAAAGGCCAGATGCCAAACAAAGCGTTTTTGTACACGTTCTAGACGCAAACTATTTGTAGCGTAGTGTGGCCGCCACACCACACTACAATACTCTAAATTATACTACTATACTGCGCAGAGAACCATTCGGCGAACAGTACATGATATCGGCAAGTCAATACTTACCCATAAGTCTTCACAGTCTGTTAGTCAGTGTGGTGCCGGACTTAAAGAATAGCACCACCCCATACTTCCCGTGGGTGTCGTAAAAGGCGACTAAGGGTCGTACCGGAGAATGGGCAGCAGCGTTCTCTATGCATTCCACCACCATACTATACTGAGATCGCCAACCCGCCTGCCAAGCGTGGCGTTTATGGCAAACCCCCCCAAGAATTGGGGGAGGCCTATGTCTAGCAGTGGACGTCTTTCGGCTGAAGTGAAGTCTCACAGTCACTTTCCCAATTCTTAATGCGTTTAGACTTGATTTGTTTATTAACGGCTATTAAAACACCACCCCCTTCTTTACCACTCTGAAAATGTGAGGTTTCTCTATCTCTTCTATATACCATGTACCTATCGTCGAACAGCTCGCCGCTCAGCACAGAGCCATTCAACCAAGTCTCAGACAGTATTATTATGTCATAATTGTTACAGGCAACATTACGAGATACAGACACAGTATGTGTCTTAGTTCTTAACCCTCGACTGTTCTGGTAATATATTTGCAAATTATTGAATTTAAATTATTAAAACAAGTGCAGGCAATAATAGCATTTATCAAGCAGACTCACTTTATTTTAACTTATTTAAAATGTACAAGCTGCCAATAAGAATATTTATGCTCGTCGCCGCCGTCCGTCTTTCTGACAAATATCCTGCCGTTCCTCACCCATACGTACTTATATCCTTTCTCCTTCGCCTTAAGTCTTGTTGCAGCATGAAGAGCTTTGTATGCAGGCGATAAATGCTCGGCGACAAACACAGGAGATCTATTACCAGCTATACCAAAATGTCCGGTATTGAGTTTTTCGTGGCTTTTATTTTTGTTATTATTAATTACAGAGGCCAACTGTTGATCGCGGATTCTAGGAGAGGCAAGCTGCACCACAATTGAACGAGGGCGAAAATTACTCGTGTTAAGTTTAGCTATTCTTGTGCAGTGTGATTGAATTGATTGAATTCATCGCGGTCTTGAATATCACAACCGACTACTGACCCCAACTTCTTGACAATGGTGTATAGGTTTTCCTGGTTATTTTCAGGTAAACACTACTGCAGCTCCAGGTTGTTGGCTCGTGTCTGCTGCTCCAAATAATTTAAACGCTGACTAAGATCCGCCAATGTGTTTCGCAGTTTAATATTATCGTCTTTTAATTCTTTGGTAGTACTCTTAAACTCGGTGTGGTCCGACCGAATGGAAATTCAGAGACACTCGAAATTCTTCAAGATCGGCACGAATCGGGGCCAACTCGCTGTTAACAATGTTTATAATCGTAGTATTTATTTCCTTGAGCATAGTAGCAAACTCTATTTTAATAACTTCCTGCAGAATTGAGCCGGTAACCGCGGGAGCTGGCTCTGGAGGAGAATTTAAGGCAGGCCTCTTGTTTCCTCTTGAAGCCGAGATGTTACGCTGTCTTTTTTAGACGACATTGAGGACAGGTTAAGTTTATTTAATAGTATAGTAAAAAAAAAAAAAAAAAAATAACTTTAATTTCGGAAGTCGGTGTCTTTAGATTTGTATTTTAGTTTTTTGCCACCGACTTCCGAAAGTAAAGTTATTTTTTACTTGTATAGTGTTTTTGGAAGTCGGTTGTTTTTTTATTAAAAAAGTTTTTATTTTTCACTTTTTAGCGGGTCAGTTTGTAATTTATCTAAGTTATAATAGCCTAATGTCAACTGCTTATCACCTTTTACAAAATATTGCTTTTTCCGATGCAGGGACGTTAATTGTTGAGGAGTTCTCCTAGTAAGAACCAGGAGAATTGGAGCTGATTGAGAAGTCACCATCAGCTCCACTTCACCATACGCATTGTAATGAGCATAAATTGCTTAGCAGCTATATTAAAGTAATCGAATCGCAACCCGTGAAATATTTGTCGTTGAGTAGTTCCGATGGCCATTTGTGGTCTTCATCATCAGCTCCACTTTACCAAATCATAATTTCCGAGAGCAAATGCTCAAGTTACTTTAATAATAGACTTAGGCAAAAAAAAATTTGCTAAGGACCAAGTTTATGTTACGCTTAGTCGTGTAAAGACGCTGGATGGCATTGTATTATGCGACTTGGAACCTACCAAATTGCTAAATAGACCAAATGACGAAAAGGCATTGCGTGAAATGCAACGATTGAGGCTTTTATAAATCATCATCAGCCTATTGCAGTTTACTGCTGGACGTAGACCTCCCCAAGTTTGCGCCAACGTTCCCGCTTCTCTCCTCCAGCCACTACCGGCAACCTTTGTTAGGATAATTATACAGAAGAAAAACTCGCAAAAGTATTTCACTTTAAGAAGTATTTATTAGTTTTTAGACTAGATGCTGATAATCCGGGCTGCAGCATCAGGCCAGACTTATGTCAATATTGCATTGAACTTAAAATTTAGTCCTGTTTAAAATGAGCCCAAACACGACTACGGTGCTGTAATTTCAATGTTTGTACTTTTTCTGATGCTCCTGGCTTCAGCATCAGGTTTCTATGTACTTCGGTGTTCCTCATTAACATTACGTTTATCCACACATTTTCAATAAGCCTAAACACGATTTAAGTATTTGCTGTTATTTGTCGAGGAGTTAGGTACACAGCAGACTATCCTGACTGCAGCATCAGGTCATAACTTGATGATCATGAGACCAAATGTGGCAAATGCTCTATAAAACATCAAAACAATTTACTAAAACAGTCCTTGCCTGTTCGAGTAACTTCTTACTGTTAAGGAGTTGTACCTTCCATCATCAGCCCAGCTACCTGAGATGGTGACAACCATACGCAAATACACAAGATACTTCATAAAATATGCGAAAAACAATAAGTGAGCGTATAAAATTTGAGGGTTGCCCTCGATTTCTCTAAGATCCCATCATCAGATCCTAACTTGGTGACAATGGGACCACCTCAGAACTATCTACTTTCGAACAAAAAAATAATTTTGAAAATCCGTCGACAATTGGCGGAGTATTCGATGAACAAACATACAAAAAAAAAAAAAAACATACAAACACCCGAACATAGTACCTCCTCCTTTTTGTGAAGTCGGTAAAAACAAAACGCCGGCGCCGTCGCCGTCGCTGTGTCGCACTAGCGAGCCCGCGAGAAGAAGGTGGTAATAGGCAAAATAGGTATACACTTGTACACTAAATACAGTGATATTCACAATGTTAACACTAGAAATAAGGACAAACTACGCGCTCCCTTTCACCCGCTTCATAAGGTTCATAACTCATTTGTTGGGCTTGGTATCACCTTTTATAACAAGCTACCTTCTTCATTACTAGATTTGCCTTTTAATACATATTTAAAGCTCAAGTAAAATCCAACCTTTGTTCAAAGGCATAGTATTCCATCAACGATTACTTAAACGATAAGAACAGTTGGTCGCCCTGATTAACTCAAGACAATGGTTATGTTCTTTCTCCAGAATTAGTTTACTGACAGGTTATATGAGTTCATATAATTGTTTTTTTTTTTTTTTTTAGTTGAATGTATATAAGTCAATTCAGTGTAATTTTATTTTTATTTATCATTGACATAATCTACTCATTTTAATGTTTTCTAATGAGTTGATTCCAATATGTGGTTAGCTAGCGAGCTTTACGATTGATCTTAATTTTCTTGCTTAAACAACCGGCAGTGAGTTCGTCATGCTCCCTTCGATGTCACTGCTTGCGGTAGCGTCGGAGGTCGGGTTGCCTCCTTCCCTCAAATATGGCGAGGGGTTAATAGCTGATCTTTGCGGTATGCTCGTGAACGGGTGCTGCTTGTGGCGACTGGTCGTCTTGCTGGCCACGGTTCTATTGTTGTCATTATTAATAACTTGTTTATATATTTTACTTCGATGGTCCTAGTTTAACATTTGTGACTTCAAGTGACAGCTATGTGAACAGAACCCAGCATTGCATAATTAATATGTAAGCTGTCACGCACGCCCTTTTTACCACCCGTAGGCTTTTATTTGTAGTAAGTTTTATTAGTTTAATACATTTTAAATTTTGATTTTTCTTTTTTTGCTTAAGTAGGTACGCATAGATTTTATTGTATTTGTTGGTATATTGACGTGGCTAGCTAACATAAAATATGGCAAATAATTTAATTTAATGTTCTGCGTCCTGTAATGTTATTATAATTACTTTGCTCAGCTTGTATTTGTATACATTCAAGTATTTTCTAACTGAACAGACAGCTGTGCTGCTGGGGAGTTTGTTGCGCCACTTTCTTCTCCCCAGCGAAAGCACTAGGAAGTGGTGAAGGGCGGCCGTTTTGGGGGACTGTCTTTTGTAATTTTGACGTTCGAAAAGTGCTGATTCTCAGTCTAGTTTGAATAAATAACTTTTGATTTGATTTGAGAATTAGCCGTAGCTGAAAGCCTTTGTAAGACATAAACAAATTACTTACTAAGGTTAATTTTCAAATTTCATTAAGTGTTCAATCAATCAACACAGAGGCGTCTCTAGCCCATGTAGCGCCCGTGTGCTAACATTACCCAAGCGCCCCTTATTAAGCGCGCGGTCAAAATGGATTGGGCACAAAGTAGGAACAAGTAACAGCACATCAAGTTACCACTAACTGTCAAATTTCTCCAATAGATCATAAACTCTATTGTTTGGAGATGAAGAAGAAATTCGTCGGTTTTGGATAGCATGGTGTGGTGTCACTGACTCTGGCAGGGCCACCAGGGATTATAATTTTGATAACACAAAAAATTGTCGCTAATTAAGTACCTAGTTGAAGTTTGTCGCCAAATATCGGTGTTTGTCGGTCACTGGTTCAAAAGATATAAGGCAGGGGTGGCCAACCGGTAGATCGCACAAGGTGTCGTCATGAACAGTAGATCTTGGGCTTAGACAAAGAAAAGTATAGACGGCGGGTAGCTCCATTTCATTTCCACAAGAAAGGGATAAAGTATTGAGTTATTATAAGTAACAGAAAAGGATAAAGCTATACCGAGAGAGAGAGAGAGAGTGCAGTTGCTTGAATCGCGCCGCAACGTCACATGCTACCTGCACCTCGTCATGGCAGAGGACTTTTGGCCGCAAGGTGTAATGTTCCGTCGCTTCCGCGGACAAGTGCCACACGAACGCACAAAGAGTGCTCGAGTGAAGTGTTTTACTAACATAATTTTAAGTTTATACACTAACACACATTGTATTATTATAATATATATTTTAGTCTGTAAGGTATTTATCTATGGGCCAAAGTAGCCTGAAAATAAAGGTTTTATTATTATTATAGGTACTATTTCCGTCTCTCAGTGCGTGCCAGTTTTTTCAAGGCAGCTACTTATGTAGCCAATGTTAGTTAAGTTAGTTTTTTGTCTCATGTGCGGCCACGCTACCCGATGCTCTATAGCTTTCTTACTCTAAGATCTTGGGTCTAACCAAGTTGGCCACCCCCGATATAAAGGTTTATAGTTGGCGGATCTGGATGGTCTCCCCAGCAGGGCCACATTTATATCTCTAAAACTAGGGCACCTAGCGAAGATGTGTGACAAATTATGGGAGAAACCCATAATTTGTCGCCAATTAGTCGCAATTTGTCGCCAAGTCACAGATTTAATCGGGTCTTAGTTTAGGAGATATAATGAGTTCAATTAGTAAGGTATAGTCCAAGAGATAGATCGAGAGTTCACGAAAAATTGCCAAGAAAAAATATTTCTAATAATATGTGTAATATAGTTCTAGTTTTATCGGTCTAAAGTCCTTAGAAATGTCCGGGAGAGGTAAATTCTCAATTAAATACATGTTTTCATGTTTTAAATTACTAGGTTAGAGTGGCTTAAAGATTTTTGAAAACATTAAACCTTGCTCATGGTCGATTTGGTGTCAAGATGTAGGTAGGTACCTACAGTCGCATGCAACTGTTTCACCAGTTTACAATGTTAAGCTCTAATTAACATAAGAATAAAAAAAAAATATCGTACCTTTAGTGAAAACATATTGTCAATTGTAACCAAATTTTATTTTATAAAAATGTTTTCCCTAAAAGTTCGTTTGATGTGTGTTGTGTTTGTATTTTAGATTGGTTATAATACAGCTTTCCTTTGGTGGGTTGAAATTATAGAATAAGTTTATATTTATTTAATTCGAAACAAACATTCCTCCATAAGACGTCATAGATGCTGTCTAGAAACTACATAAAGTAGGTACTTTGTACTTGCTTGTACGACTGTATGGGGAAATTGAATTCTTTAATATCTTTTTAATTACAAACCGACTGAATCTGTAACTTGGCGACAAATTGCGACTAATTATGGGAGAAAACACATCTTCACTAGGTGCCCTAGTTTTTGAGTTATAAATGTGGCCCTGCTAGGGAGACTCACCAGATCGGCCACCTATAAACCCTTATATCTTTTGAACCAGTAACCGTCAAATTCTGATATATGGCGACTGATTGCGACTAATTGGCGACAAAATATGGGAGAAAACAGATCTTTTCAAGGTGCCCTAGTTTTTGAGATATAAATGTGGCCCTGCTGGGGAGACTCTCCAGATCGGCCACCTATAAACCCTTATATCTTTTGAACCAGTGACCCGTTTTTTCGTCGAAATTTGTCGCCAAATTCTGATATTTGGCGACAAATTTCTCGCTAATTAGTCGAAATTTGTCGCCAAATACCAGAATTTGGCGACAAATTTCGACTAATTAGCAAGAAATTTCGACTAATTAGCAACTAAGTTTTTGTGTTATCAAAATTAGAATCCCTGATGGTGGCCCTGCCAGAGTTAGTGACACGCGAACGGCCAACGCGCACGCCGAGTGGGGCTCCGTAGCGAGCAGCGCTCGGCGCACCCTAGGACCGCTGCGCCCGTGTGCAACGCACACCCTGCACACTAGTTTAAGACGGCACTGAATCAATAACAATGTAAGGTAGGTATTTAATAATATTTTATGAATTTTTGCCTACACTCTACTATAGTAGGTACTACGGTAGGTAGGTATACCTAAGAAAAAAAAAAATTTCTTAGGAATAAGGACCACCCTAGTAGGTATCTACCGTATCATTGATACCGCTGATACATAGTGCAACATTAACAAATCCTGCATTATATTTTTTTTCGTCATCAAGCCTTCTTGGAGTTGATATTCAACCTCGTTTTTAATACAGGCCATGTATTACTTAGTTTTTTTCATATTACGAATCGTTGATACGTCTGATGGCATTTTTATGGTGCTAAGCTTTTTTTTTTTTTTGCGGATGGGAACTCATCAAATGACTCCTCCCGCTCTGGGTGGAGCGGAAGGGAGTGTCAGACTCTTACTGACTAAAACCCACCCGTGTTCCTTCCTTAGCCCTTTATGTTCCGGGCCAGCGGTAACCCTTTCGGACAATCCCGCTGACCCGGCAGGCTTCGGCCCTAAGGGGCCCCTCCTCGATGCTGACATCTCTTTGAGGCGCGCGTGGAACACGTACGCGCCGTCCGGCACGGGCCTGGTCCTGATCGGACGGTGAGCTACCCATTACTCTCCGCCCGCAGGCCCGCGCCTACGGTGGCCAGGAGTCGTCACGCGGCTCCCGACGCCAAGCTTCACTTTATATTTTTTTTCTTCTCGATCTAAACACCTAAATCTCTGATTTTTATTTATCTGAAAGTGTTTTTGTATTGAAATCATGGTGCGTATTTACTATTTTTTGGGTTATTCATTGTTTTATTTTTTTTATGTCGCAATATTTTTAATCGCTTTCGTTCTTTACTAAAGATTCCTCACTAGAAGACGTTTTTGAAAGAGTCTCCACTGCTGATGGAAAATTAAAAGTTCTTTTTCTCCTTCATTGGTACGTAATAATTATGGTTCTATGCTCCTTCTTTTGGGTATATGAGATTCTGCTTGCTTCACGGGTTCTTATGGATAAATTTTACTCCAGGTTAAGGCCCGAACTCGCAAGCCGATACACTCGGCTCCTCCCCGGTACCCAGTCGCTTGCCAATAAGTTATATTGAAATTCCCCGGAGCAACAGCCGATTCGTAGGTACCGATACGGACGAGCAGAGCAGTGCTGAGCCGGATTCGCCGGTCGTGTTCGCCAACGGACAGGAGCCTGCGTTAAACAGATATTTTTATTTCTCCCCTATTCTTGTATTACCTAGTATGTTGTAGGTAGTTTGATTTTTTTATTTTAACTGAAATACGGCGGGTGTGATACCTTACCTATTTTTGCGGACCTTTTTAAGCACGCGTACGGATTAAAATTGATTGCAATCACGTTTTAAATTCGTCGCGTTTTCAAATTTTAATTTTTTTTTGGTACAATCCCTAGGTATTCCTTTTTTATATAACCAATTTTCACGTCACGGTTTCTCAAGATATTTTGTCATCATTTTTACCTGTACTTATATTTTTATCTTTTTTTTATAATCAATATTTGGATTTTAAAGACAAATTATACGTATTAGTTAGCGAAAAGTGTTTCTTTCCGTCTATTTTCGCTACAATAGGTATAGATACAGTAGTACCTATAGTATACATACATTAGTAGCTGCTACACCCCTAACTCCTACACTGCCAGCAATATTAAACATAACAATCTATTCAGTCATGCTAGGTACTTATGTAGGATATCTAATCTCAGCAGGCTAAAAACCTTTTTGGCAGCCAAAACTCAAAGTTTCTTGTAAGATGATCAAGATCTAATACAAGTACCGACCGCGGCGATCGTCAGTTCTCTTGAAAATGAGATCTAAGTAATACTAAACCATACCAAATTGTGAGTTGAAATTGAAACGTGCGTGAGTGCAACTTCTTTGGGAATTCAATAATTCTCATTGATGCAGGTTATATTACGAAACTGAAAAGTAGGACGCAGTGACCTGCATCGACTATGACAGTAGGGCGATGGCCGTGAATGCCCGTGAATATGTGACAACAATAGAACCATTTTATTTTAAGATAATGTTCTGTTTTTATTTTGAAATACTTAACTTTTTACTATTTCTACCTAGTGTGTACCTAGCTTTACTGGCATTTTAATATAAAACTTCATCAATATTAAAAAATATAAAATATGATATTTATTTTAGTTTTATTAACGAAACGTTCTTATCATAATCTGTGGTAATAACTTTTCGTTCACTCTGTCTACGTTTCGTTCCAAGTAGTTTCATAGCGCAGCGCAGCTAACGTCACAACAATACTCCTACGTCTCCTACTGTCAGTATTATGTCATTCATTCATTGTCAACTATCAAGTCAATAGTCAATCTGTCTGTCAATATTTTATAATCAATGATTTTAATTTGAGTTCACAGCGAGAAGAGATTTAAATAAAACTAAATAATGTCGACAATGTTCCGGAACTTATATATGGGGACGCGTAATTTGGTGAACAATTACTATGAGTTTTGCCCTAACGTAACGTTCAGGATAAGAACTACGATTCGGTATAATACGACAGTGGCCAATGCTTTTAGGTCCCAGAGAGTTAAACCTAAAAAGGAGCCTGGAGAGATTTTCAAGTGGATATTACTGGTAAGTACATTCTTTTATAAGTTTAAAGTACAACACACCCATAAAACTATGCACTTTAATGGAAAATAATAACCTTCAATAATGTATTTCTTCAATTTACCTGTCTATGCTTTGATTTTGGATGTCCTTATAAATGAATAATGATCAAGCTATCACTTCGTGGCTTTAGATCTAGTTAGGACTGAAAAAATTAAAGCCATGATTGGGTGGTATAGTCATGGGCGTAGCTAGGGGGGGGCAAGGAACTTCTTTGCCCACCCCAGAAAATTCGATAGTATTGAAGAATTACTTACTGGATGATCGCTTTCTATTAGGGTTTTTTTAGAGCTGTACATTTTGACTAAGATGCCAGGTTTGTAGAGTTAGGGGCTTGGCTCTACATTAGATCTGATAACTTTTTAACTGTGAAACCATTATTTAAGTCTTGGCAACCTACTTTACATGAAATGTTTTGGTAGTATTATTTATTACTAGGAGCCATTTATGATCTCTCATTAGATGACTGTGGTTAGTTCAGCTGGACGTCTGTCCTCCCTAGACAAAATCCCTCGCTACGCCAATGGGTATAGTCAATTTTGTTATAAATACTCGGTACGTACTCATGGTATAGTGTTTATTTTAGATGATTCCTGTCAGTTCTTTCGGTTTGGGCTGCTGGCAGGTATACCGTCTGCAATGGAAGTTGGGACTCATTGACATGATGCAGTCTAAAACAAATGCGACACCTGTTGCAATGCCTAGCGAGTTAGTATCTGATGAACTATTTTTATGTGTTATTGTGTTTTTAACAGAAGCACTTTTGAAGCTCGTACCTGTCTCACAGACGACAATAAAATTAGCAAGTTAAGTTAGAACCTAACAATGAATTGGTAAACTACAAGATTGTATCAGATTTATCTCTAAGCAAAGTTTTTCCATCTCACAGATCTTATTGCTGTAACAAACTAGCGGACAGAGTAATATGAACATATATTATACAGTCAGAGATCTAACATTAATACATCTCTACCTATTATACTTACATGGGATTGTCAATGGTTGTTTCTTAAACAAGAAAATAGTCCATTGAGTTTCTTTCCTGCATTCATAGAACCACACCAAACCAAACCACATCAAAGAAATGGGTTTTACAGATGGAAGAATAGACAAAATAACAATAGACAATATGACAGACTTTTTTAGAAATTTTCTTTTCAATACATAAGGAATATAGTAGGTATGCCTTCACCAGAGTAAATACAAATGATTAGGATATCTTCATACAATCGTACCGAACACGGTTTGTATGTGAACGCGCTCGTACGTATGCATCATGCCACGCACACACTGACAAATTTTATTGCTGCTAAAGGGTGTGCGTTACCGTAGCCAGAAAATGTCGAAAATCGTCATCTAAGTGCAATAGATAATTAGATATACAGCTTCGGTAATTGGTACAAATTAAGTTGTACCGTTTATTTCAAATTGATATCTAATTATTTAGATAACATTTATTTCAACATACCCGTTATAAAACAAAAGATCTGGCTGCAGTAACGTTACTCCAGCCGGAACTGTTTTTATCAAATAATTAAAAACTATCAGCTTACCAAATTTAAAAATCTTCTTACCAATTACCGACCTTCGCCTTGAGCTTACACAGTAAGACCTATTTGCAGCATCACGGGTGAGGCACTGAGTGAGATATCGGAGATATCATTCCCCTGTGACAATATCAATTTATTTGTATGTTTATTTTGTCCTGATTCTCAGTGTGATCAATTGATGCACAGTTAACATCTGACTAACTAAAGCTAACAGCAGCCATGAGATTTAGTACTGAATTACTAAAAATTAAATCAACTAATATATGTTGCTTGCGTTCTGCTTAGTTAGAAGTATCTCTTCACTTCTTTGACACTTAATCTCCCAAATAATTTTCTATATTAGTGGTTTAGGTTGGGCGTTGTCTGAGATTAGGGCTGTTTCATATTTACAAAGGACAATCTTTAATATTGTATGGAGTGCATCCAGTAAAATGATTATCTTGTACCATCACAAACAGATATGGATGTTGTTTTGTTAGTGCCTATTAAATGAATCTTTAAATGTGAAAATCTTATTTGTCTTAGAATTCCGACAAGAGGCTTGCAATACATTGATACATTTGATAAGCACTACAACAACCATCATTATCCATAATGCTTCCTTGAGAAAACATCGATTTGGGGATGCTATACCAGCCATCCTCCTTTCAATTGATTGGACGTAAATGAACTCTCCGTTTACTATAATGTACAGCTCTTTTATACTTTCAGTTTTACAGAGCTAGAAAGGATGGAATACTTGCCAGTAAAAGTCAAAGGACAGTTTCTTCATGACAAAGAAATTCTGATTGGACCCAGAGCATTGATTGAGGTAGACACGCCAATTCCCAGGACAGGCTCTCTGGTGTCAGACCCTAAGAGGAATCAAGGGTGGCTGGTTATAACTCCATTCATGCTGGCTGAAACAGGGTAAAATTTTTTTTTTTTTTGTTTATTTGGTCATCTAAGTAAGAACACTGATATGAACCTAAAGCTGCTAACCACCAACGCTTTCCACTGTCTATGCACCAGAAAAGAGTGACTAGACCTGCCTGTCTGTTCATTCACTTTTGCACAGATTAAGATATCATGCACCACTTTGAAATAATAGTTTTATCAGGGCTTCTTTTGAACTAGAAACATTCGTGCATTCGAAACCGTTAACAGTGGGATAGGGTGGAAGCCCTCCAGAGGGGCTCCCTTCACCCTTTTGCATTATTACCATACTACAATTCGTATTGTAAGTATAGGTTTTTACTAGTAATGTGTTAACTATAATAAAATTGTTAGTAAACTTTGTTAAAAATATCTTCTTATTACAGAGAAATTATTCTGATTAACCGTGGCTGGATCCACCAAAATCTGCGTCCAAAAGAGAAACGGGAGCCATCCATGATAAAGGGAGAGGTTGAGTTAGTTGGCGTTGTGAGGTTAACAGAAAAACGAGCGCCATTCATGCCCAAGAACAATCCAGAAAAGGGGTCATGGTTCTCACGGTAAGATAAAAATTGAATACATAAGTTAGTAACAACTATTTGAAATGGGACATTAGGATCAAGGTCCCGAAGACAGGGTTCTTGAATGTCTAGCAAGTACGGCACGAGCTTGTCTCGTTCACAATGCGAGCCGTATCCAGCTTAGAAGCGATCATTCATTATCCTCTAATCGACCCCCTTAATGAGTGCTTAATAGGTAATATGGGCTGGTTTCCGCAACTCAACGTCAATGCGCGTATTTTGCGTACGGGTGGGAAAAACGATTAGTCGATTCACCCCAGCTCCTCGAGGAAGTCCAGCAACGCCTTGATATTGCTAACCGTCTCGCGTAGGGTACCTGGGTTACCGAAGTACTTTGCCCTATACGTGGTGATCACCGGGCAGTTTAGAAGCACATGTGCCGCTGTCTCGTCATTTTCCATGCAGGCCCTGCACAGCGGACTGTCTGTTACTCCTATGACATAGAGGTGTTTATTAAATGACCCGTGGCCAGTTAAAGCAGCCGTAACTATGCTCAGCCTTTGTTTAGTTAGACGGAGAACCTGTTTCGTGAGGTGGGCATCAAATGTGGGAAGTGCTTCCCTAGCCTGCCTGCAATCGCCTTGATCCGTGCAAAGTTTGTCGTGTTGGTCTCTGGTGCGTTTCCTTACCAGAGTGCGTAAAAACCCGAAGGGGAGTGGCACGATGGGCTCAGGTCCCACTGGTGCCATGCTCGAACCCCTCTTGACAAGCTCGTCGGCTGCATCGTTGCCCAGCGAACCGCTGTGGCCTTTGATCCATTGAATGATTATTTTATTGAGGTTACCCACCTGGTTGAGGCGCTGGTGACACTCGTATATAAGCCCAGAGTCAACTGTATAACTGTTCAGCGCTTGCAGAATAGCCATACTGTCTGAGAGTATGCGGATTGAGTGGTCTTTTACTTCCCTGGCCATAATGGCTGAGGCGGCCAGAGAAATACCCATGCATTCGGCCTGGAACACTGTGTTGTGGGCCCCCAATGGTGTGGCTATATGTATGTTGAGATTAGTGAATAGTCCCGGGAAATCCCGGAACCGAAAGTACAGGTAAATCCCGGAAATTTGCGTCGGTTTTAGAACCGGGATTTTTTAAACCATATCCCGGTTCTTTCGGTACTTTCGGGAAAAGATACTTCGCGTTTCGAATATTTCTAATTTTATAGCATAAAGCCCGACCGCTTAAAGCGGAATACACTTGCTACCTAGCATGCACAAGAAGCATGCATGCTACAAGCATGCATGCTGCACGAGGGTGCGGGAGGGGCTGGTAGCGGCCATCGCGTCTTCGGAATGTTGTGCTTTGTGTTGTGTTTGTGATTTTGGTGGACAGTGCTTCGCAAAAAAGACTCAAACAAGACTGCTTCCTTTGGGCAGAGCCAGCTTACGAAACTCGACGATCGATGATGGCAGGATCGTATCCGCCAAACCTGAGCTGTTGAGAGAGATCGAGAGGTTCTATGGACAGTTATACACGTCAACAAGGAACCCCGTTAAGGATCTGGCAAACGACCCAAGAGCTAGATTGACCCGACACTATACCGAAGACATCCCGGACGTCAGCCTGTACGAGATTAGGATGGCTCTGAAGCAGCTCAAAAATAACAAGGCGCGCGGGTGATGACGGAATTACGGCCGAGCTCCTGAAGGCCGGCGCAAAACACGTTCTTAAGGCCCTTCAGAAGCTGTTTTATTCCGTCATCATACTCGAGGGCAAAACACCGCAGGCATGGAACAGAGGTGTGGCGATACTTTTCTTTAAGAAGGGCGACGATGCCTTTCTTAAGAATTATAGGCCCATCTCACTTCTGAGCCATGTCTACAAGCTGTTTTCGAGAGTCATCACGAACCGTCTCGCGCGCAGGTTTGACGCCTCCCGAACAAGCCGGATTCCGTAAAGGCTTTAGCACCGTAGACCACATACATACGCTGCGACAGGTTATACAGAAGACCTAAGAATATAACCTGCCTCTCTGCTTAGCGTTTGTGGACTACGAGAAAGCCTTTGATTCGATTGAGACATGGGCTGTGCTGCAGTCTCTTCAACGGTGCCAGATCGACTATCGGTACATCGAGGTGCTGAAGTGTCGGTACGAAAACGTCACTATGTCAGTCCGACTCCAGGATCAGACCTCGAAACCTATCCTTTTGCAGCGAGGTGTGAGACAGTGCTGAGAATATGGAGGACCTCAGTACAATGCTCGATGACCTCAGTAGAGCCTCCGAAAGAGTGTGTCTTAAAATGAACATGGACAAAACGAAGGTCATGTCAAATGCCCATGTAACACCCACTCTCATAAAGATCGGAGACACTTCACTCGAAGTCGTGGACGAGTATGTTTACCTAGGACAAGCTGTCCAGTTAGGTAGGTCTAACTTCGAAAAAGAGGTCGATCGTCGAATCCGACTCGGCTGGGCAGCGTTCGGGAAGCTACGCAATATCTTCTCGTCCCACATACCTCAGTGTCTCAAGACGAAAGTCTTTGACCAGTGCGTGTTGCCAGTGATGACTTATGGCACTGAAACGTGGTCACTCACAATGGGCCTTATAAGAAGGCTGAAAGTCACCCAAAGGGCAATGGAGAGAGCTATGGAGTTTCCCTGCGTGATCGAATCAGGAATGAGGAGATCCGCAGGAGGACCAAGGTAACCGACATAGCCCGAAGAATTGCCAAACTTAAGTAGCAGTGGGCAGGGCACATTGCTCGCAGAACAGATGGCCAATGGGGCCGAAATGTTCTGGAGTGGTGACCGCGTACCGGAAGACGTAACGTGGGAAGGCCTCCCACAAGGTGGTCCGACGACCTTGTGAAGGCCGCGGGAACCCGATGGATGCGAGAAGCACAGAACCGGTCGAAGTGGAGGTGCTTGGGGGATATGTCCAGCAGTGGACATCATTCGGCTGAAATGATGATGATGAATTATGTTAATAAATAACAATTTAAAAAATGTCGGTTAAGATTATCTAATCAATAATATTGAGACTGATTAATGCTACGCTTTAATTTAATTTGTTTGGAGAAGATGTTTAATAATTTTTTTTTGATAAATATTGTCTAGGTACAAAAATGTTTTAATGTTAATAAAGATGTTGCTGGTAGAGTATGCGTAGTTACCAATAAAACAAGAAATAAAACGTTTTATTTGATTTGATTTAAATGTTTTTATTTTGCCCTGTCATTTCGTCTTTCTTTTACTTTCTCCGTTTCAACTCTTCATCTTTTAAAGGCTTACTTAAAGTATCGAAAGTACCGGGAATCCCAGTTCTTTAGCCAGAAGGTCCCGAAAATCCCGGTTCTTTAAAACAGAACCGGTTCTGCATTCCCTAGTTGAGATCCTCCGAAAAGATTCCAGCACCTGTGCCACTACCTGTTTTAGATCCATCCGTGAAGATGCGCAGCTCTGTAGGTCGTAGCCCCTCGCATTGACGACCCTCGTGAAGTTGGATCTTGTATTTTTTATCAAAGATAAATTGTTTGGGTACCTTGTCGTTAATGGCTTTCGTAATGGGGAACTCCTTGTGTAGTCCCTCAAGCAGCATGGTGTGTGGTGTGATACTCTTATCCCAGAGATTTAGTGTATCAAGACGTACTGCCGCCATCGTCGCTTCCTGCTGTATGAACAGTTGGAGCGGTGGGATTCCCAGGATGGCTTCAACTGCTGCAGTCGGAATTGTCCTCATGCAACCTGTAGTCGCCATGCAGGCTAGTCTTTGTATGCGTTGTAGTTTGTTGGCGGCTGTAACTAGCTTGGTGCGGGGCCACCAGACCACAGCCCCGTAGGTGATCATGGGGCGGATCACTGCGGTGTACAGCCAAAGTGTAATTTCAGGGGATAGGCCCCATTTCTTACCTATCATTCTCCGGCACTGCCAAAAGGTTATGCAGGCCCTGTTCAGTTTATTGTCCTGGTGACTGCTCCAGTTTAAACTTACTGTCTAGTGTGACACCGAGGTACTTTACCTCGTTGGCCAACTGGAGTTCAGTATCGAACAGTTTAGGTAGGCGTAAAGGGCCTACAGCTCGTTTGTGAGTAAACATGACCAGCTCGGTCTTAGTAGGGTTCACTGATAGGTCGAAATCCCTGCACCATCTTTCTACGATTCGTAGCGCTTGCTAAGTGAGGTTGCATATCCTGCCCGTCAACTTCCCCGAAACTAGGCTTGCGAGGTCATCGGCATACCCTACTGTGTAAAAGTGGTTGGCGTTGAGTTTGGTGATGAGGTCATTGATCACCAGATTCCATAGAAGGGTGGACAGCACACCTCCCTGGGGGCAGCCTCTGGCTATCATGGCCAGCTGCTGCTCACCTTCAAGGCGAACCACTCGTTTACTTAGCATGTTAGTGATCCAGTCCGCTAGTACCTTTTCTACCCCATGTCTGGAGAGGGCGCTATTGATACTGGAGAAGTTAGTTTTGTCGAAGGCTCCTTCGATGTCTATAAAAGTGCCCAGACAGGTGCCTTTCTGGTGAATCGCTTCCTCTATCTGGCTGACTACCAGGTGAAGGGCGGATTCAGTCGACTTACCTGAGCTGTACGCATGTTGGTTGCCGTGTAGCGGCATAGTCCTCAAAGCGCCATCTCTCAGTTCCCTATCACACAGCCTTTCCAGAATCTTTAGTAGAAAAGAGGTCAGGATTATTGGTCGGTGGGATTTGGCGTTAGTCACCCTTACCTGGCTTAGGGATGAATATTACTTTCACTTCCCTCCATCCCTTAGGAACGTATCTAAAGGCCAGGCACGCTCTCAATAAAGGCAGCAGTTTTAAGGCGACAGAGGTGCCTCCCCACTGCACTAAGGCGGGAAACACTCCATCCGGACCGGCTGCCTGAAAAGGATGGAATGGCCCATTGGAGTTTCTCCAACGTGATCACCTTGCTTGCGTAGAGCCAATCATTATCTGATGGTGTCTGTGTTACATCCTGCCAGTCGATTACCTGTGCGAAGATACATCCGGGGAAGTGAGTTTCAATTAGGATGCGTCTCGTTTCTTCTGGTGAGGATGTTAATGTATTGTCAGGTTTCCGAAGGGTTGCAGGCCCAGGTGTATGCTTGCTGTTGCGCTAGTACTTTCCTCACCCTGTTCGCCTGCTGACAAGATTCAATACCACCACAGAATTTGCGCCATCCCGTGGTACTTCTGAACCTGTAGCTGGATTTGGCTGCGTAATAGTCATCCCTAAGGTGACTTACTTGTGTTTCAATCTGTGCCGGATCGTTTGATGCCGCCAGCTTTGATTCAAGGCTGCGTGCGTAGATAGTCCTATCCGTGTTGCGCGGATTGCGCCGTGGTTGTGTGAGTGGGATGCAGACCTGGATGTCGAAGCGGATCCACCTGTGATCAGAGCAGGACGCCTCCTTGGAGACATGTCACCTAGTGATGACTTCCGACGCTCCCTCTGTTGCCAGAGTTAGGTCAATGATTGTCCGGCTTCGCCTTGTTACGAACGTTGGTTCGGATCCTATGTTTAGTAGGGTTAGGTTAGTGGAGAATAGATAGTCTACCAAGGCCTTAACCCTTTCATTTTGCGTGTCCATACCCCACAGTTGATGGTGAGCGTTGGCATCGGCCCCAACGACGACGTCAAACCCGCTCCTCTCGCAGTGGCTCACAAGGCGGGCGAAATCGTGCGGGGGCGGCGCCTCTACCTCGGGCATGTATAACGAGGCGAGGACGATCACCATCTCCATGGCGTTTTCACGCTGTATTAGCAGCTTTGCTGCAGAGACATCTCTGCAACAAAAAGCGGTTAATAGCTGTGTTTTAAGGTTACCTGTGATATAGATGCACGATCTGTGGTGACCAGGAGCTTACCACCAAGATTGGAGAGTGCCCTTATCCACGGCTCCTGGATCAAGGCAATGGCCGTGTGTTAAACCTCCAGCCACTTGCGAAGCTGAGCCGTCGCGGTCTGACTGTGGTGGAGGTTTGCCTGGAGGATTTTACAGGCCGACGAAAGGGACGCCATCGCTGGTCAACCCCTCCTCGTCCCCCTCCAGTCTGAGCCCGGTGAACGGGTCGCCCTCGTCGAAGCCGTCTCCCCCCTGGGTCGAAGCCGGGGACAAGATCATGTCGGCCAGCTCCGTACCAGATGAAGGGACGGCGCCCACGGTGACGGCAGCGGGGGTGGCCGACCCTGCAGGAGCAGGTTCAGTCGCGGATGCCTCCGGGTTGTTTGTAGTGATAGATGACTCCCCCACTGGTGTCTGCGGCTGGTCTGGCACCTCACCAAGGGTACCCGTGGCGGGGTCCCATCCCTGAGGGGCGTCGGTGAACCTACCGTTCCGACCCTGGAATTTCACGTACACCGCTCCCAGTCCAATTGAGAGTCGGCGTCCGACCTCCATCAGGGTCGGGATTTTGTCCACAGGGACGCCGACCACCACGAACCATTGCTCGGCCTGCTTGTCGGCAAAGAGTAGCACCCACCTCTTAATGTCGACCCAGGGATTCTGGTAACTGAGAGCGCGGCCAATATTGGTCGACTCTCCATATACCCCCTGCTCGTCTGGGATCAGGATGCCACATCGCATGCGTTTTTCGATCTCCGACTGACTCTTGACTACCAACGGGATGTTGGTAGGGAGAGAAATTTCGGAGACTGTTTTCTTTAGCCAGGCTAAAGTGTGGTCGTTACCGCACCACAGTGTCACGACGCCCCCGGCGACCAGCGGCTTGGCGTTGAACGTCGGCCCCGGAATGTCTGGTTTGGGGGAGCAGGCCTCAAGGATGATCTGCCTCTGGATGGCAGCGAGTACCTGGTCCGATACTTCCCTGCTGAGGATCCCCGTGCGTTCGCAGGTAATCGCGACGTGCAGCGTTGCGCTGGCAGCTTGGACGTAGCTTCTTTGAGGGACCCGTTTGGATTGATCAAGACGCGGCCGCTTATGCTCTCCCCGAGGTGTTGAAGTCTCGTTGAGAGCTCGCTTGGCTGCGGCCTGATCCTTCCAATCGGGTCGCTGTGTGTTTGAGTTACCTACCTGATCCTTCGGAACGCCGGTTGGCGGCTGACCGGGCGCAGGTCGGCTAGTGCCGGCCCCTACCTGCGACCGCTTTCCGCTTTTCAGCTGGCCGCTAGTAGGTTTGACCGGCCTAGCGGCAGTGGCCTGTTTCTGACGACTGCCCTTACCTAGCAGCCGGCGATCTTGTCGTCTCTTCTTCCTCGTCAATCTCTCCCTCTGCTTGCTCTGAGAAGAGGAAGCTGGTGGACCTGAGGGGTCAGTGCGGGGGCATCGGGCTTGTTGAATGTATTTACCCTTGCCCTTGCGTTTCTGCACTTGCCAGGCACGTGAGAACGCGTCCTCAGTGCAACCGACCGTCTCCGTCTGACCGGTGACGGCCGCCTGATGTGAGGTGGGTTGAGGTGATAGCGGAGAAGGAGGGTGTTTGTCAGGACGCCCGGCGCCGGTGTTACCCGACTCCGGGGTCTGTATGGAGAGGGGCAGACCGGTAGTGGTATTAGTCGTCGCCTTAGTCTTAACCTGAGTTTTAGAAGGGTTGGTACTGGTCCCAGTCAGCACCGACGTCCTTTGTTTGTTTTGGGACTTTTTGCGTTTGGTCTTGGCTGCGGTTCTCGCCACAGCTGGACCAGCGCCCGCGCTAGTACCTGCAGCGTTAACTGCAAGGTCACTAGGGGCGAGGGAAGTGCAAGCACCTCCCTTGGGAGTCTCATTGGCTTTCGCCTCCACTCCGGTTGGTTGGTTGTTAACTGGCCTTAAATTATCCATGTTAAAGTTTATGTTAAATTTTATTTCTCTGGCTTCCCATCCTCTATGGAGCCCGCACCTGGGAACGTCTCACTACAAACTAGCTCGAGCGTTAGGACTACTAGAGAGATATAGGTGCGCAAGGCTGGTTTACAGTGCGACATCGGGTGCTCGATCGGGTTGGCGTGGAAGGTTCAAAGGGCCAAACCCCCTACGAACTGATCAACCCTCACTTACACCGTCAGCATGACCTTTACCTACCGCTTTAGCCGCTCAAGAACGACCTCAGCGGACCTCACGCACCTCGCCTGTGACCCTCTGACGGGACACCGTGACCATTTCCCTACCCCTTGATATTGGGTAGGGCCACCGTTTCGCTTGAAATCCAGACCAAAGAGGGCGTGTTGCCTTACGCCAGAACCGCTCGGCTCAACCCCCTAGGATTCCTTCATCCCCGCTTACGACGCTCAACTGCGCAGGTCCTAGCGCAGGTGACTGCTTACTCCTACTCGCCATCAGCTGACTTTAGTGCTAGGCGGGCCCGCCGCCACCCAGTCATGGGGGATCGCGGTTAGGAGTGGAAATTGGAACGGTGGAGGTGGAAGGAATGGGGATGAGGGTGGGATGGGTGAGGAAGGAGTGTGAAATCCGGGGCAGGAAGCTGAAAGACGGGAATAAATGGGGTAAAAGGAAACTAGGCTAGCCATGCACTGGCGCCTAGTGGTTTTTGTTGCGTCTGTTTCTTAAGGAATCAGACCAAGAAACGGGGTGGCAACCTAGAGAAGGTACATCCGCCAGACTTGCCTTGAGGATCTACACGACTGTGGCGCTGTCCCTCAAGACCCCGCCACCCTACCACCTCAGAAGGAGGTGGCAGGGTAGGCCTACATCTATACTACCAAGCAAAGCAAAGCTAAGTATGTCGTTGTGCAACCGCACAACACATACAGACCCTCCCCAAGAGTGATTCCTGATAATGTTGTTGAGGATATAAGACAATGATTGCCATGTGGGCCTATACCACCTGGCAACCCGTTATTTCTTTCTTAGCATTTTGCCAAGACCTCCATCAGAAACCTATCTGTTTAGTATCACAGTGAAAATAACGAAAGTCGTCCAAAATTGATAAGTTATTATTTTATGTTCATCCAAGACAACAGTACTCACAGTTTTTATGTTTCTTTCTTTCAGCGATCTAGAACAGATGAGTGCGTATCTTGGCTGTGCCCCTGTCTGGCTCGATGCTAGAGGCATACCAGACCCGCCACAAGGATGGCCTATCCCTAACCAGACAAGAGTTACTTTGAGAAACGAACATCTTTCCTATATTGTCACTTGGTATTCACTTTCAATACTAACAGCAATCATGTGGCGTCGTTATTTTGTTAAGAAGTTACCATTACTGTAAATAAGCTGTTTTATAACTGTGTTACAGTTGATTGCATTTTTAAGTTAAATTAAAACTGTGCGCATTTAAACTTATGTAGGTAGATAAATCAAAAATTTGTCCTAAGACTTATTTAGTGTAGTGACTTAATCATGATCAATTTGAATGTTTAAATCGGAACTAAAGTAATTGTTAATTTATTGCATATCATTGTCTACCTATTAGTGAATATAGCTGACCTATCAAGCGCGTAAAAGCGAAGCGAAAAACCGGAGAGTAAAAGCGAAGCAACACGATGCGCAGAACCGCTATAAAATTATTCATAAAACGGTTCAGTGAGGCGATACAACTTTGCTACGCCGCCTCTGCAACATATTCGTTCGACTCTTCGAACGAATATGTTGCAGAGAATTGTGAGAGAGTTGTGTGTATAGAAATTATTAACAAGCATCTGCTCAGATATTAATGAAGTAATGAATGTTCAGATATTAATGGTAACTTGTTAATTTAAAAAGTCAATAAGTTCCATACACTTATGGAACTTATTGACTTTTTAAATTGTTCAGAAGTATTTGGTCTCCTTGTCTGCTACAATATATCTGACGGCGACTGTACAATAACCTCTTAAGAGGTTGTTAATGTTTTACCAATAACCCTGTATATAAATGAATAGATGCTCGTTGACTGTACACACTACAGGCGAGAACCCTTTTCAAACACCCACTCGTTTTTAGTTGCTAGCTCTACTCGCTTTTCGCTAATGGTCTCCGATGCGACTTACCAAAGCCTAGGGAGGGGTGCAGCAACTAAACATTTGGGCGAAAAGCAGTTTTCATGCATCTGGTAATTTCTACAACTTGGCTCGCTGCTTTAATTACCCGTTTTTTGACAGCTGCCTTAGATCGTAACTATTTCAGACTACGTAAAAGTTAACTTTAAAATAAGTAATAATAAAATAAACATACAAACTGCCATAGCTTATTGAATTATCTTATATAAGACCTCTAACAGACATTATAATACCGTAGGTAGTACAGGTAAAACGCTGCAACTTGCCTCGCTACTTTGCCTATTATATGAATTTACCAATATCTTTTTAAATATTGGTTGTAGAAACTTCAAATTGTTGGTTTTATCTAGTAAACAGTATTAAATACATTTTAGGTCGTTTTACTCCACGGTGTATGCGACAACTCTACGCAATATCAAATAAACTACGAAACTAACAGCAAAGTCGAACACAACATTGCCTAGCATTGTTTCTAGTGGTAATAAGGGTTATCTTCGTGTCGCTGACTTTGGCAGGTCCACCATCGGGGATTTTAATTTTGATAACACAAAAAATTTGTCGCTAATTAGTTGAAATTTGTCGCCAAATATCAGAACTTGTCGGTTAGGTACTGGTTCAAAAGATATAAGCGTTTATACATAGGTGGCCGATCTGGAGAGACTCTAGATCGGCCACCTATAAACCCTTGAGACTCTCCCCGAGAGAGTGTCCCCAGCAAGGCCACATTTATATCTCAAAAACTATAGGCACAGTATTACAATATTTCCTACAGTAGCGCGACGAATGTACTTGCGCAGAGCAACGGCGGGGAACTCGCGGGGGGTCGGGCGGCGCGGGCCGCGTACCGCAAACACGCTCAGTTTGCGGTACCGAGCGCGAAGGGCAGACTCGGGCGTGATTTTTGTGTAATAATTTTATTATACTTACATATTCTATAATGGTGCGCACAAACTGTTCTGTGTATGGATGTAAATCGACATCGAAATCCCAGAAGGACTTAAAGTTTCATAGATTTCCCCGCGACGAGAGGTATGTTTTTTCATTTGTGTACTATAGACTTATGGAATATTCCAGACGCCCCGCCGCCGCAGCTAAGACAAAACTGACTTGTGCACACAATTTTGGCCACTTTTCCTTATATTTTTAACCGAATTCAAAAAAAGGAGGAGGTTATCAATTCGGTTGTACGTTTATTTTTTATTTGTGTTACCTCAGAACTCCGTCGTTTATGGACCGATTTGCAAAATTTTTTTTTCCTCATATAGGAGTTGCTTTTCGATTGGTCCCATTTTGTTCAGAATCCAGTTCTGATGATGGGATCCATGAGGAATCGAGGGAACTCCTCAAATATTATAGGCAACCATATGGCGATTTTAGTATTTTCATTGAGAACACAAATGTTTATCAATGATTAACTACGCATCAAATTATTCTGACGAACCAACAACAAGTAAGTTTTACTTACGTAAACGTGCATACAATACTATGCATGATACCTTTGGTGGACTACAGGTACCTCCAGCTGATTTTGTTGAATACTGTACTAAACTGCAAGGATGTTTTAGACAAAATTTCCAATCGTTTGTTGGAAACAATATTTTAGAAAGATTATTTGAAATACTAAGTAGGTACTGTAGAATTTAAATCACAGCCATGTTCATGTTTTCCTCATTCTTTTCTTATCAGATTGTTCATCCGAATGCGAATATAATAGACAATTAAGAACATCCAAAAATAAAATGTCACGTAAATATTTAGCAGTGCAACATATGTAAATATATATTTATGAATAAATAATTACATTAGATTTAATAATCACAATTATTTTGAATGTACATGTGAATAAATGATTACATCATAATAGTAATAATCACAATTGTTTTATTTCCCATTTGGTGACAACCCTAGCATATTTGCATGTGACAGCGTAAGTACCTACACTGGCGGCGGCATCGCGCGACATCAAAGGCGTTGCCCTACTGTAGGAAATATTGTAATACTGTGCTATAGGGCACCTAGCGAAGATCTGTTTTCCCCCATATTTTGTCGCCAATCAGTCGCCAAGTCACAGATTTAATCGGGTCTTGTTTACGACATATAATAAGTTCAATTAGTAAGATATAGTCCAAGAGCTAGATCGAAGTTTTTTCGTGAAGTCTTCGATCTAGCTCTTTGACTATACCTGACAAGTGCAAGTGTACAGTCACGTGCCATTCGTAGTACAATTACCGGCACGTAACTTCGCAAGAGATTTTCGTAGTGGGGGAAGTTCGCGCATATAAAAATGTATGAAATTGTGCGTGCGCAAACTTCCCCCACTACAAAAACTCTTGCCAAGTTACGTGCCGGCAACTATAACAGTTAGACATTGACATCGCCTTTATTAATTGTTGTAGTTAACTGTTACCATCGACTGTACGTGCGCCCAAACTACGTCCAGTGGGGTAATCGCGTAACACGCTAACAGTAGCAATGGCTTTCATTTTGACAGTTCATCAACATTATTGCAATTATTTACGTTGTTGAGCAGACTTATGTTTACTAACATGAAGCAATGTATTATCATAGCAATATGCTTTCAAATTGTGATTGGAAGTGTGTTACGCAATTAGGGTGCAGAACTTGGGAAGTAATATGATGTTATGCAATAACTATTAAGTTGTTTTATACCGGTCTAAGGGCGGTTTTTTTCAATAGTCCGATAACTTTTATTTGAAGAGAACTAAGACAGTTGGATATAATATTTTCTATACAAAAGCTGTCAAAAGGCAATATTCATTCTTCAGATAAAGTTATCTGACCATTGAAAAATCAGCCCTAAGTCTAATGTGTTGAAATGTAGAGATTTGAATATGTTACCGGCCAAACCCGATTTTAGGATGAACTAGTTTCGCCTAGGCCCTTATTCTCGTCCATGCAACCCATGTAGGGAGAACTGGTTTGGCCTAGGCGAAACTAGTTGATCCTAAAATCGGGTTTGGGCGGTAACATATATATAAATAAATATATGAATGTGTAGTATATTTCTGGTTGTTATTATTTTTTGGGTTATTAATTAAACACAGCTTTTTGATTGAAATCTAATTCGACTCATGAGTTTTAATGAATAAAATTTGATGGTTAAATATATACATAATTTTCAAATAATTACAATAAAATCATTAGTCAATTTTGAGTTCTTAAAAATCAATAATTTCGCATCTTCATAAAAACAGTAACTGATTTCGAATCAGACACTGTCTTGCGGCACGGCGTCTCGTGTTCCTCATCAGGCCGCGTCCTATTTAAAAGCGATTGCCGCGTGCATGTCACTTTTTGTTCGGAAAACCGGAAAGCCCCCGTCGGCTCGACCACGCGTCAGGTTTTCTTTTTTAGGTTCACCGGAAAAAGGGACATATGAACGCGAATCGCTTTTAAATAGGATTAGACATGTGTATTGTGTGACCAACAGTTAACATGATTGAATATTTAATTGAAACTGTCTGTATGACAACTTAATCAACCGAATTTATATTATGCATAGTAGCTATGGTGAAATACATTAACACTACAATGTTGTTACATACTACTAACATTTAAGATGAAGTGAAATACATTAACACTACAATGTTGTTACATACTACTAACATTTAAGATGAAGTGAAATACATTAACACTACAATGTTGTTACATACTACTAACATTTAGATGAAGTGAAATACATTAACACTACAATGTTGTTACATACTACTAACATTTAAGATGAAGTGAAATACATTAACACTACAATGTTGTTACATACTACTAACATTTAAGATGAAGATGATAGAACATGACTTGATTTCTACATCTACCCTACATGATTCTTATTGAACTATTAATCAATACAACTAAACAAAAGTAACCTAAAATTAAAAACGTATTTTAATAATTTTAAAATATTCTAATAAAATTTGCATATTACGAATCTTAACATAAGATATCAAATAAACTATTCATAATTTCATTAATTTCGTCAAATTAATGTATCTAATCTACAAACATGAAACGCTGTTTGTTGGTAAACGCATCACTTGAGAATGGCTGGACCGATTTGGCTATTTTTTGTTGATGTTCGTAATAGTCCCAATTAAATTTAAATTAATTTTAAAATTCGGGAATAACAAACTCCTTTTTTCTATAGGATTTTTATATGAGTTCAAGACCTTAACTCACAACCCAAACATGGTCACTCAGAGATACGTTTTTTTTTTCTCATTTTCTAACAGCGTTTCACAAATTTGCACAACAATCACGAACAAATTGATTAAAATTTGGACAGGAAAACATCTGTCGGGGTCAGCTAGTTTTTAAATTAAAATTAACCATTACGAATTCGAAATTATGTGAATACCAAGGTCAAACGAATTATAAATTACAACTATATAATACACAAATCAACTAATTTAACCTATAAGTATGGACATCATTATTTTATAATACTACCCTCAATGTGTAGCCTCACAGGCTTCCTGTATTGGGCAGGTGTCAGATGGCATTTTCTGGGCAATTTTATCTATAGGTATATTTCTAATTAGTTTTTTACTTTATGATTAAATAAAATAATTAATTAATTACTTTACTCACATGAAATTTTCGTGGTTTTACATCATTCAAATTTGATCATGGATGTTGTGCTTTAGAAAAGCCTAACATGAAGACCGAGCCTGTGAGGCTACACGTCCATACTTAAAGGTTAATTACAAACACACACAAATAAATACAAAGGTGTCCATACACACGGCACACGTCTTCATAAGTAGCCTAGGTAGAGTTTCGGAGTGTTTACTTTTAGTAGAAACTTGGAAATTGTTTACAGGCTATTTTTTTCGGTTATGTCATCTTCTAACTACTGTGTAGGTAAGGACACCTCTGATATCCATAGGCAAGGACAATTCAAAAATATAGTATTTAATTTCACAAATATTTTGTCCTTGTGATAGCTTTAAAAAAGAAATTTTAGGTTTTCGGCCTTCTTCCGATAACAGGTTATTTATATGCACAAGGTTGTTATGGTTCTAAGAGTAGAGTAATAATAACAAGTTATCGGAATTGGTGCGCGGGAGAATAGAAGGCTCAACAAATGTTGATAATTTAGATATTTAATATCCAATTTTGTAGCTCCGCTTGATTCTTATCACCAATCGATGTTATAATTTCATTAGATGATTAATAAAAACTTAACTACATACTAATATTTATGCCAACACGATAAACGTGAAGACCTGACATGAACACAGGCAATATGAACTTAAATTCAAGCGGGCAAGTCAAAATTCGACACATGTATTTGAGGCACATGCACCGGATCAATTTTGGGTGTTGTTTTGTAGTCACAAATGCCACACTCCTTTAGTTTCCATTCCCATCCCATGATTTGGACAGCATGCAGAGTTTGGGCTTCCGTGTGTTGACGCCGAAGCATACCTTCCTGTGATTTGAATACATTTTATTATATTACGTAACGTTTTGATGCAAATGTTGCATTACGACGAGAATTTTGTGAATATACCTTGATCTTTTCCCATTTGTCATCGACTTCTTGAAGCCAAGAGTTAATTTGTCTGCCGTTGCAGCGGGAGCGCTGCGCGTTGCGTTTCTCTTCCTGCTCTGGAGCCAATACATTGTAGACTTCTTTGTCTCGAAGTATCGTGCACGCAGAGAAAGGAAGAGACTGTAAAGAAAAGAAAATTGGTTGAACCAAGAAATATTATTTTGTATGGATAATAGTTAAAACGCGTCACGTTAAAAGGCAGTAAATAATAGGAAACAGAGCTTCTTTAACACTACGGCAAATACCTGTACAGTAAAGGCAAACTAATAACAGGCACCAAATTGATACATACGAATATCACCGAATCGCTTCGCTTGTGCGTGCCGAATCTTTCGATGACAACCTCTCAGTTAAACACAAGACGAGGGGGTAATCCTGTCTTTTCGATCACGGTTCACTACATTACGGCAATATACCGAGTTATGGGCGGCCCCTGCCCCTTCACCGTCAGCAAATATTTACAGAAAAAAAAAAAGAAAACTTGTTTCGTATACTAACTTCGTTTAAACATCACTTAGCGTGCATGTATTGAAGGACTTGTATGCAAAAAATGTTCTGGGTGAGCTAATTTAAAGCTGCCGCGGTCCGAGTCAGTTTCATGATAAATAAGGTTCAACTTTTACCTGATTTGCTACAGCTCGTTCGGCGCGCCCGTGAACGCGCAATATTTCTTGTTCGACCGCCAACACAAGCTTCTCTTTTTCTACTAGGTGTTGTGTACGTAATCTTGTTCTGCAGATACAAAATTTATGTCACCATGATGCAGATTCAAGAAACAAATTCAGCAAAAATAAAAGAAGTAAAATTTATGTTTGTAAAATATGAGCATACCTTTCCTTGTCTTGAGAAACAAATTCGCTTATCATCTGGGTTGGCAAATTAGGTGGAATCTCAATTGGCGGATCAGGGTTTACGTTACCCTGGAGTGTGTATGTGCACCGATTCATCAAATATTTGTTAAAATCTTTTGGAGGTTTTGGTTTCACGGGAAATAAGCTTCTCTGGCGTCGATCAATCTATAGAATAACAGAACAATTATTGACAGCTTTCTCTATAACAAAATATATCCAATAATTTTAAAATATCATTGTAACTAACCTGCTTCCGTATATGAATATACATTTGATACGGATTGGAGTGAGTGATGTTATGGCTGGCACTGGATTCATGAGACGGCTCGTTCTTTGACTGATCACGAGAGTGTCCATCTTTTGATGCTTTAATTTTTCTCTTTCGTGGATGCAGCTCCACATGGCCGGAAGCTGTTAAACGAAATAGAAATGTTACCATGAAAGTATTCTATTTCGGAAAAAATACCTTTTTCCCAAATGCAAAAAGTTTTATCAATACCAGACTATGTGCACAAGACTTCAAATCTGATGCACGGGTTATGTTATCGTGCGCCTAGACTAGATACGTGCAGCTAATGCACGTCGTTGTGACTTTTGCTAGTTAGAACATAACCTGAGTGTTGTTAGTAGTTTTTACTTACATTCCCCTCTTGAAGTTGATGAAGAGACAGCGTGGTCGTTATCTTGGCCCTAAAATAAAGAGCAATACAGTATTAATATTGTGTACTCATAAAATGTTTGCATACAATTTAAAGGGATTAAACATTTTCAAAAGGATCGTGTGAGCTATATTAACTACTATTGTTAAAAAGTTGAACTACTCATGTACTTACAGAGCCCGAAGGTGTAGGACTTTTATTGGCATTCAAGCTAGCTTGAGCTTGCCCCGCCCCGGAGCGGCTGTCATTCCCTGTCTGAGGGGACGTCCTCTCCTTATCTTTATCCCCGTCATTCGTCCTATGAGAACGGAGGACTCTCTGTCCAGCCTTCGGACGAAAAGTAGGTTTATGAGTATATGTTAGTTCAGGTATTTAGAATAATCATTAAATTATAAATTTAATAAAAAAGGAGGCTTTGCATTCTGTAACACTAACACACGAATGTTTTGTAAAATTAGAAATCTCACAAATGCTATAGGGTTTATTACCTTTCCTCCTTCTCCTCTTTTGTCGTCCGAGGTGCCGTCTGAGCTATCTGAAGTTTGTCCCGTGTCAGTACTGGTACACGGAATGACGTAGGGCAGTGTCGATGCGTTACCACGACCCTTTCCGCTCCCCCTTTGACCTGTTTCACCTTTATAAAATTAGTTCAAGAGAAGAAAAACCGAATAGTATGGTAAACCACAAATGCGATTGTAGAAGTTAATGCTTTCACAGTGAGTAAGTAATTTATTATGTTGTAGACGCGTAGGTATATCGGATTTTTTTTCAAGTATTATGACTGCACAGGCTATGTGCAATTGCCGAGTAACTTTTAAAATGGACGTAAATCAGAAAATAGGATTGAGTCTTACCCTCGCCTTCTTGCTCGTTCCGACTGCCGGAACCACCCGCGCCGCCAGGTATCACGATCTTGAGCGGCGGGACCTTGGGTGCCGACTCGTGGCTTTTCGTGTCATCGTCGCCATCATTGTCCTTTGTGCTTTGGCTCGGCTTTGGACTGGCAACTGGGCTTTTCCTGTCCTGTTTGCCTACTTGCAAGGATCCACCTTTTCCTCCGCCAGACTTGCCCTAAGCAAACGAATATTTTTAGTTAGAAACCGCCTTTAAATCGGCAGGAAGACGTGCAAAAATGCTTAAAGTGCCTGAAAAATGTGTTGTATATTTACACAACGAAACTAGAGTTGCCTTCAGTAAAGAAGCGCGTGCGCATTTATAGACATAATTGTCCATTTTATCATGTTATGATTAAGGGAGTACCTTTTCTGTACAATAGTTAATAAAGTGGTCTAGCACTGTTTTATTTTATAAAACAAATACTATACTGAGTTCATTACCTGATGTGAGCCTTGTGCGTTGGCCTTCGAGCTTCCACCGCCCCCTTTCCCCTGCGCTTGCATGTTCCCCTTGCCGGAGGAACTGGCTCCTCCCTTGCTCACATTCTGTCCGCCGCTGTTTTTGCCCAGTGGTATAGCGCCTGTCTTACTCGCAGGCCCCGGTGGTTTACTGCCGGTAAGGATACTGTAAATGCCCAAAATAAGGTATATCAATTTTGACTTGAGCATCCTAACTATTTCATTTGGCAGCCTAAATAACAGGTCTTTTGTTGACGTCATTTAGCCTAGGTTATCATCAGCGTGAAATATGCTGTGGCCTCGATTAAAATTTTCAGTGGGAAGAATATTGTGGCAAGTAGCGAGTTATTGCTGAGAATGGATGTGTGATCAAGCCTCACCGTCCAGGTCCGCCGCGAGCCACTGGAGCCGGTTTGCCCATCGGCTCCTTCTCCTCATTGTCTTTGCGTTTCTTCCGTTTGGAAACGTCGTCTTCGGCCGCTTCATTTTCAGCGTCTTCATGCGGCCGTTTGATGCCGTCGTCCTGAGTCGATGACACCACCCCGCTACTTAGCTGATTAGCATCTGAAAATAACATAAATTGTGTACGGAAAATTTGCTCAAAAATAATGCGTGTTACGCCACGCGTTATCATTGGAAATTATCGTGTGGTTTTAACAAACATATTTGTTAAAAACGGTACCCGGGGTTAGCCTAATGGAAAAAATAAGAAAGAAACAGACTAGCTGGAATCTTAGAAGAGTTCATACTATGACAGACAGACGGACTGGTGTTACTTTGTTTACATAGGTCATACATTTTTTTGTTTTCTACATATTAAAGTATACACCTCATATTTGATAAATACTTACGGTTTTTTCTTTTACCTGTATTTTACTAAACCCGAAGAGTTAAAGTATCTAGGTCTGGCTATGAGCTACATAACACATTATAGCCATGCTCTTTTAATAAGCGAACAAACATACATTCATACAGACACAAACAGATAGACAGACTATGGTTCTAATCTTATAGTTTCAGCAATTAAATGCTGGAACAAAATAAAACATTTTATATTAAAAATAAATATGTCTGTTTAGTATTTAGTATAAGTTTTAACATCGCGGCCATGTAAGTCAATAACGCGACGTAGCCGTCTGGCGGCGATTTGTTGCGCCGGTTTTCGATGCTCTCAAAATACGAAAGTTGGTTTTTATGCCTCTAACCGTCTCGGGTCTCGGCTGCGCCCCCTTTTTCCTGTGTGGTGACGTCCTTGCCATCGAAATGTTCCCCTTGGGCTAGGGTCTCCATGTTGTTCCGCTTACTGCAATCGCTGTTACCACTGGCATTGCAACCTTTTTTGGTGCTGTCATCCCTTGCCCGACTGACGTGTGTTGCTCTCGCGTTATTATCTGTTTACATAAACCAACATGTTCCACATAAATAGGAACTTCTTCCTGTGACAAGTATTTACAGAAGTTTCTTTAAAAAACTGAAATAAAATTATCACTAAATTGATATGCACAAATTGTTGCATGTAGGTATTTGTAGAGTTGAATGTACTTGAATGTGGCAAAACATAATTACTTATAAGTAATAATATGCGTAATTTATTTGGATCAGTAAATTTGGGAGTTCTATTTTGTTTATTTAACTAAATTATACTACATAAGCATTAATGATTTTTGCAGGACTTGCATGAGTATCAAAGGAAACTGGGTCAGCTGATTAGGATCTTGCAAAAACAGCAAACATCTTTTCAGTTAAGTAATCTAATATGGTAAAATAAGGTTTGTGGACAATAGATCAGGCTCTTGAATTTGATTGAAATCTGAGCACAACTTTAAATAATCACAATAAAAATCCATTTCATGAATTTTAACTGCAGTGTATTTTAATAGTGGAGTGTAAATATTTTACAGACTTCTAAAAAGGCAATTATAAACTTTTAAACTATATTTAGTCTATATATCTACTCAATCATAATAATCTAGACTAATCCAAATCAATTTCTGAATAATATAAATCATATTTAGGTACTTGCCTTGGTTATCACATAAATGACTGTCTTTCAACTGCCATTAGAAATACATAGCAGCAAGTTTTAATCACATATTTTGCCTCAATAACATAAATAAATAAAAATAGATAACAAAATGAGTTGCTACTTTGTTGTAGAGCCTATCAACTATATAATATTAAAATTATTGCCAATGACAAACATGGCAGTTTTGAAGGTTAAGTTTAAATGGTTATTCATAATTATATCAGTAAAACAATATTTATGATATGACAATGTACCTATCTTTAATGTTTTTTTAATTTTGTAGTGTAACAATCACTAATTAACGGTAGGTTTATTAGTTTAAGTATTCATGCCAAAAATATTTCTGGAGGTAAGTGTAGGCTGCAGTTGTTTAGCAGTTTGCCCTATGAAGAAGCAAGAATAGCTGTACTTGTTGAGTTTGTGATATCCTCATACCCTTCTCACAAAACACCTAATAATAATTATCATAGGGTAAATACTATGTATAAATAAGTATGAGGCAAAATACTAAATCACCATAAAATTGTTTCAATTATTTTTCCTCATTGTATTTAATTTTTTGAACTGTAATTACTTGAATTGAAATGGTTTGTTTTAGGTTTACTGTCAGAATTATTAGAAAATCAAAAAAAAAAAATAACTACGAGCATACAACCCTATAATTTTGTTGCTAAGACAATGAAACACTGTTAAGTCAGAATGTAAAAAAATCGTATATTACTTCAATAATTCATATTTAATGATACATTTAATTACGAATATCCCCAAAATTGCACGGAAACTGACTTAAAACCTACCTACATTAAAGGTACCTATTGCTAATTTTTAGTAATGACACTTCGAAACGTAATTACCTCAGCACCTCTGCAGTTTATTTAGAAAGGCTTTTAAATAAAGCGTACTACGACTGGTTATCACTGCAAGTTTGACAATCCAATAATCGAGTGTTTTCTAAAATAATCATAATGTCACGTCAGTCAGATACTCAATATGAGTTTACGCAGGGGTCACAGCACGATCGCGAATGATGTGCGGCGTGCATCATGAGTAAACTCTCTATGGCGAATAATGAGTAAACGTGAACTCCCCTTTGTTGTGCGAGAGCGTCCTCCTTTGCATTTCACGTAGTCCGACAGTTTGAAGAGTTTATACTCGTCCGTAAACTGAAATTTTTCCACAATAAAAACTTATGCTAAATCGGTCCGCAAGACCGCCACGAAGTTGGCGTCAAGGATCGGCCATCATTCGACAGCCCAAGCAACACGCCCCAAATCGCTCCTTTCCACGAACTAATATTAACCAAATATAACTTTTTTTTTGTAAATTATTAGTTGCGTAAATAATTAACTCTAGAAAAATAAAGAATCGTTGCGTTAATAATATTATAATATGTTGACTGCCAACTGATATTGTGAAAAAGAAAATGTTATTAATTTAGTAAAATTGTTAAGAAAAGAAACAAACGACGTGACATCGACTCGACAGTTCTTCGAACGGACCGTAATCGTACGAACTTCACACGGTTACGTTACTCGCTCAACGCGTCGGGGCGTTCCTTTACGCGTAGCGCAGCTCGCAGCGCGTTTATGTCGTAAAGTAATAGTTCAGTACCTATCATTCTAGTAAAGCTTTTTATAGAATTAATTTAAGTGACCGGATGTGCGCATGCGCAGATTACCTACAACAGTATAAAAATAAATAAATAATTAATTATATAAATTAAGTAATAATGTTGTAGGGCTCCTACAATATAAATAATAGTTAAATCATAAATCGATACCGTAGTTATTGAAAAAACATAAAAAGGAACCGTGACCGCGCCGCATCACGGTAACACGGACGGACCCTATTTGAGAGTTGGTTTTACAGTTTTACTCAACTGATTGGGTAGGTATCGATATATATCGATACCTACTCAATCGGTTCATACATCATACAGTAGATACACAATATATCTGTTTAATCTTGGACACTAATATTGACACCTCGTGCCTCGACTCATTACTTTAGTTATGAACTCCAATAGGCATAAAAACTACCACTCACTTCAGATGTCGCTGCTATCACTAGGCCAAGAATTTGATAGCTAGCTGTCACTATCCTTATATTTTTGTGATCAAGCGACTAATTAATCAATATTATTCCCCGTTGCGCAGCTGTTGACTGCAAAGATACGGGGACCCATGTATTTGCCAAAAAAAAAAAATGGAAACTTGATATTTCGTGCTATGACTAGGTGCTATCCTTTTTTTAAAACTGAAGACTTTTATGGGAGTACTTCGTTTACAGGTGATGCTCCCAAGAGAATTAAGTCTGTTTTTATTATCCAGGCTCATACCTCTCCTTCATTGCCTCAGGCTGTGATGTCATATTATGTAAGTTATAGTAAAACACAGCCATCTTAACTGTGTGGCTGTGTTTATCAGTGCTACAATTAACACCTTTGAAGTTTTTCAGTCGGGAAGATCATCCTCGAGTTGTTTTTCAACACCGATCAGGTAATTCCTGTTGTACGCTCCCAGTCTTCAACAAAAAATATTATAAAGTATACAAACACAAAATAAATAAATTATAATAAAACTTTCATAATTTTAATCGCTCCGTCCCGGCGCGTGCCGCTAGTGGCTGTTACAATAGAAAATCAATTGTGTCTCATTAGCAGTGATCAAGCTATTAATGACTTTTACACTAAAGCTACCTTTTTACCAGTGGTAGAAGCATCCCTTATTCTTAGCTCCTCTTTGAAATTCGCATATAGTATCAGTTTTCGTTTGATTGTAGACGGAAAACAGTGCTGCCACCTATGCCAATCTCTCAGTTTTAAAACTCATGATAATGGTTTTTTTTTTAATCTGCCGGGTCAGCGGGATTGTCCGAAAGGGTTACCGCTGGCCCGGAACATAAAGGGCTAAGGAAGGAACACGGGTGGGTTTTAGTCAGTAAGAGTCTGACACTCCCTTCCGCTCCACCCAGAGCGGGAGGAGTCATTTGATGATTTCCCATCCGCAAAAAAAAATATGGTTTTTTAATATAATTATATCTGTCTGTTACCATTACACGCTTAAACTACTGACCCGATCGTTATGAAAATTAGCAGGTAGGCAGCCTGGGGCTACATTTTATCAGGGATATTTGTATTGAAAAATAGTACACGCATACGAAGTCGTGGACAACTGCTAGTTTTTTAAAATAAGTTTTATTTGTGTGAGGTGGAAAAGAGAGCCTTCAAATCGAAAAAACTTAAAAAAATCTTTTGTTTGCCCCTACAGCTTTTTAAAAGGACATAATAATATGATAATCACAATTCGCGGAAGTAAATATTTAATTGGACCGATTGAATTTATTAAGAAAACTGTTATTTTATATTTATGATAGGAAAGAATTACGATTAATTCAATAAAACAACGCTTCACGAAATTCATCCAATTTCTAAAATCTTAAAAATAACTTGCTCTTCATGAAAGTACCTCCTTCAGTACTTAAATAAACAACGTTCTAACAATCAACTACCTATATATTCATTCAATAAATGTAGCATGAAAAAAATAAATAGAAATAGCAACTCGCCACGCCTTTATCCGTCCGTACCTATTCACAAAATCAATACCTGCTGTAGACCTAGGGACACGAAAAAAGTATCGATACTTTGTGGTATCGAGTACATTTCCATTCGATACCGATACTTTTGTACTCGATACTTTGTATTCGATGCTTTTACTCAACGAGTACTTTTTGGCAGGTATCGTATCGAATAAGAAATTAAGTTTTAAATGGGTAATCTTGGAAATTACCGATTTAAAACTTGCGATCTTTACGGCTTATGTTTATGTTTATGGCAACGCCATCTAGTTCACTCGTTCTAAACCTTCTAAAACATTACATCGATCATTGCTCGAAATCGTTCTTTCCGTTCACAGCACAGTTATATTCCTAACGTTTCCTTCATTCATTAACTACACTAATCCATCACTCATTCACTCACTCGTTCAACGTTTTCATTTAATTTTATCGTATTCGTTTCACGCTTTGTTTTTCTACTACATTAAAACGGTTGATCATTATTTTGCTTGACTATTATTTGATTTATTCAAGTGTAATCTAAAAGTATTCTTTATTATTCTGTGCTGTGTAACTATATTGTCTATCGATATTTGAGTCATTAGAAGAATGCCGCCTACTAAAAGTGAACTTTGGCAGTATTTTGTCAAGATGTGAATTCACATTGTACGGAGGAGGAATGGGAACTTTAATGTACAAGCCTAAAGTACTAAATAATTTAATTTTGTTTCTATTTTTTTTATTGTTGAAGTTACAGTTGTCTTTTTCTATTATTGTATTAAATTTGTGTACCAAGACCATTTGTTTTTTCACGTCCTGCTCTACTAAAGTTAAACTGACGTTATTTACTGACTGATATTGACCTACGCTCTATGCGAATCAGGCACTAAGAAAAGTACTCGATACCTTGAACTATCTTTTGTTTCGATACTTTTATGAGTACGATATTTTTTTTTCGATACTACTCATGAGTACAGTATCGATACTTTCTATTCGATACCGTGTCCCTATGTAGACCGTGTAGACGTCGTCAGTGGAAACGAAATAGCTAAACTATTTATCCACAAGTTTTAAGCTAAAGCAGAATTCTTCGTTGTGAGTGGTTCAGACAAGTTAGGTGGGGTAGGTCTAAAGATTTATGCCAACGGGTCCGGAGGGCAGGTGTTAAGTTTCTCTTTAAAAAAAAATGTAGTTACTTGAATGGTAGACCGCGAAAATCAAATTTTCTTACGTTTTTTGCACTTTGCAGGTCAGTGTCAGGTTGTATCTTGATCAAAATATGATTTGCGACAATAACAGGTACATATTTAGAGAATTATAATCATTAGAATCATTATTAGATCTTTCTAAGGCGCGAATTACACAGAGACGGCGTAAGGTGAAGGTGCGGCGCAGGCATGATGCCGCTTCAAAACGTTTTCATACAAAATGTACGAAGGCGACGACGTGTCGAGAACTACACTCAAGCGGCGCGGCGCGGCGGCGCGGCGGGCGGCGCCTTCGTACGTACATTAATACAAAGGGTACTTTTAATCCCGATGATTCATTCTCGTGGGATATTTTCCGACATCCACGCGGGCGGAACCGCGGGTAGAAGCTAGAATCACACTAATATTATAATAAAAAATTAAATTAAAAATTTAAAAAACCCCAGACACAAAAAGATAATAAAATTAAATGTACGTAATTGGAAAAGGATCAAATAATTAAAAAACCCCCAACTTAAAGAATCTAGGTAACGAGACTAAAACAGAGAAATTCATATGGCAGTCGGGGGACCTCTTAGCATAGAAGGTGTTCCACAGAACGCCCCCGACTTCCATATGAATTTATCTGTTTAGAAAAAAATATATTCAAGTTTTTAGTTTTCATTTCGTTAGTTAATATTCCTCATTTCCTTTCAATATAGTGCAGGTACATTATTCTATTTGTCTAGCCCTTGCATTTGATACCTATATTGAAGGAGTTGTGAAAAAAATATATAATTCGCCATTTTGCGGTGGCGGCCATCTTGGATTTGAAATTCGTAATAGCATATAGTATTCTACTAGTCAAGCCCTTTCATTTGATACCCATATTGAGGGAGTTGTGAAAAAAAAATGTATTTCGCCATTTTGTGGTGGCGGCCATCTTGGATTTGAAATTTATCATAGTGTATAGTATTCTACTAGTCAAGCCCTTTCATTTGATACCCATATTAAGGAAGTTGTGAAAAAATATGTAATCCGCCATTTTGTAGCGGCGGCCACCTTGGACCGATTTTCATCAAACATAGCTAAAGTGTTTTTCAAATAAACTTGCGATAAATGTCATTCAACCACCCTGTACCAAAAAGTCCAAATAACTTACGATAGATATCGTTCGTCATACAAAACTGTCGCTAACATTGCATCGGTTGAGTTTCATAATACCAAACACGGAGTAAGTCAATGTTTTGATCGTGTTACCGACACTGCCCATACATTTTTTTCGTATGGTTTGGAAATATTGGGATACATTAGTAGACGGAGGTGAACAAACTTTATCGCAAGTTTATTTGAAATGAACTTTAAGAACACTCCCGACTAATTCATCTTTTAAACAAAAAAAAACAAAATCAAAATCGGTTCATCCATTCGGGAGCTACGATGCCACAGACAGTCACACACAGCACACACACACACACACAGACACGTCAAACTTATAACACCCCGTCGTTTTTGCGTCGGGGTGTACAAACGGTTTGCACAAACGGCTGTACCAATTTTGATAAAATTTGGTATTGGGGTATATGACACCCTGAATTGGCTACTTTTTGTCCCGATATTCCCACGGGATCAAAACTTATGCGGGTGAAACCGCGGGGCGCAGCTAGTTTAATATAAGTCAGAAATTAGCGTGGTGATTAATGCTCATGCCTCTGTATGGGCCTTGGCTCTTAGTGGGACACGTAATAGGCTGGTGTTATCTATCATTATTTGATTTATTAGAAAGTGGCTCGTGACTATATAAGTAGCTTTGCTTCAGTATTTCACGCCTGACGGAGCACGTTGAAGCGGGTCGGAGTGGATGAGCCGCAGCGCAGTGCAGTACACAGGACAGACTATAAACATTCATAGAGCCGATCCAATATCGAAAAAAAGTGCTAGTTTGCGTTCACCTTCGCCAGCCTCTACAAAACGAAGGGCAATCGTTGACTTTTCAACCTCCGATCGGAAAATATACCGCCGGCGTTTACCTGCACCCTAATTGCGAATAACACAATCCTTTTCATTTTGACAGAGCAACAAAGGTCTTGTTTCATTTGTTTGAAAAAAGTTTACTCGATAATGAATAATGATAGTACTAATCGCAATGAATATTGTTGAATTTTCAAAATGAAAGAAAAGATTTTCATTCGGTCAGTGCGGATGTTGCAGCAATGTAGTCACGAGCATAAATTTATGTATTACTATGGACAGATCGGCAATAATATCTGATTTCATGATTCATTCATAAATATCTGTTCTCAAGAAGACGGCAAATATAATTAGGTAAGTATGTGATCAAGGAAGGGATATATCAGTAGCGGCACAATTATGTGACAACTATGGAGCACCAAAACTATCTGACGAAGCAAGAGACGCCAAAATCGGATACGGCATCTCTCAGAATGCCTAAATATTGAACGTCTTGCGTTATAAATAGCTGCTCAGTTCAGTTGGGAGTGATACCTCTTTGTTATCAAAAATATCTGACATCACTTTGACAGCATAAAAACCTGACAGTTTGTTTCGTGTTTTCTTCTCTATCCCACTGGCAGCATAAGTATCTGAAATCACTTGGTAGCATAACATCATATACACAGAAAGTATATGCCTGTATCGATTCGAATACACGACCTACAACAAGTTGGGGCCGTTACGATTAGGCCATCAATGCCCTATATCATTACCTAAACTACCTCCTATCTATAAAAAGACAAACATAACTTAGCAATCCACGAAGTAAATCGCACCATTTCATTTTAATTATTTTCTGTGTAACTGCATGGCTTCTTTGAATAGGCTTTATGATTAAGAAATGTCCTAAGGCGGAGATTTCTAGAAAACGGTCAAAAAACTGGTTTTTTAAAGCAGTATAAGTATCTCTTAAACCGTAAATAATTTTGACCAAAAAAAAAATGATATTTTCAAGTCTTATTTTAATATAGTGATGGAACTCAAATCTCAATAATTCAACATACATTAATGCATCAAAAAATCTTCAAATACACCTTTTGATTGTATTTAAAAGCAGTTTATTCGTTCATTAACACTTTTAATTATAATTAAAACTAAGCCATTTTTCTAATGCCAAACTGCATTCAGTGATGGATTATTTATTATTAAATAGTTTTTGTAAATAGATAATTGCTTCATATTTTGCAATAAATTACCAGTTTTGTGTCACCGCGCTTCTCCTTCTTTTCTATGCAGTCTGACAGTGACCGCGCTTTAGGTCATGTAAGCCCCTTAAGTAGAGCGCTAAATGTCCTTTACTTTTAAACTTCGAAAGAATATAAGTAGGCCATATCCTGCAGTTAAATAATGCAACATTGGAAGTAGTTGGAAAGGCAAGTCAGATCATAATAACACTAGGCAACAAAATGAAATTATCACAATGGCATCTTGTATTGTTACTATACATTTAGTTCTTTTACCATGTCTTGCTTTTGTCGTAAGTAATTCCTCGGATTTAATTTGTTTTATTTAATAAAGAGGGCCAGGCTTTAAGTTGCACCTAGCCATCTAAATTTTTTAAACAAAACCTGCGTACAGAGAGTGATGAACATGGTGGTCGCTTCCAAGCTTCAATTGAAAAGCGTTGTCAAGGGAAATGGACCCCTGGAATTTTTGAAACTATTTTCATTAGGGAGACACCAACATCTGCTTACAAAAGGCAGACCAAAATAACCAAAAAAGTTTAGTTTGTTCTCCAAAATAATGTAAGTTACTTTATAATATCTATGAAAATTACAAATAAATTTATCTGAAAAGCTATACGTGAACGAGATGTTTTATTGACTGTCCTTAATTATCTGTAGCATGGTGATTCCGAATCACATAATCAAAGAATCAGATCTCTGAGGGAAAAAAGTTTTTTTTTTTTGTTGTTTAGTGCTATTATTCCATTTGAATCAGAAGCTTGATGCAGCAAGCATTCCTGGATGCTGAGACGCACGCGTCTAGTGGTTCTTCCCATTAGAGCCCAACCACTCGCTGCTTCAAAGCTGCTGCTCTACCTACTATAGTAGATTTTTTTTTTCAAATTAAAAACAAACCTATATGAAAAGTTGTTTATGTCAATAATTATATATTTAAAAATATATCCTACAAAACTGACATAGTTTGCGTCATGGTTCGAAGTATTTATGTAATTAGAATTACCTATCATGTACGAATTAGACAGCTCTGTGAAGCACCCTTCAAACTTTGTTTGAAAATGTGTCTTCTGAATCCACAAGTTGGTACTGCAAGGCAAGTTGCGCTGTATTTTTCTAGAGTAGACACAAGGTTAAGTCTGTGCAAGTAGGTATATACCGTAGGCAAGACGAGAATAACCGGAGAAAATGTCGGATCGATTCACGGTGGACGGTGGTCGCTAGCGTGCCCGAGAAATGTCAACCGTGCATTATTCACCGATAATATTACTCCTGATGTTCAATAATTTACTGTACATAGAAGAGAAGTATTCACTAAAACATAGCCAGTACTTAAATAAATAAATAGATTCTAAATAATCAGGAAGTAGGTACTGTAAGTAGTTATCGTGCTGGAAGGCGCCCGTGAAGTATATTTTGCCATGCCTCTAGTCCACATAGAGGTATGACCTGAGCACCTGACACAGGGTCTGTTCTCCCTAAATAAATAAATAATACCGATCTAGCATTACAGGTTTGGTTAGTCCACGCGAAATGAAGATCGAACCTAGTGAAAGTCGCGGGAAAGAACAGGACCGGGCGTTGCTTTTGGCGAAACAGTGGGGGCTAAGATCTAGCATTGGCTGGTTTTAGCACGATGTTGATGATTAGCAGGTTTACGACTTTACGGCAGTTCCCTTTGGCCAAGGAGAGCGAGGTGAAACTAGAATCACGTATATCAACTCGAAAATCTCGTAGATTGATATTTTTACATTGTTTTAAAGGTATGTATTGACATTTTTACATATACGATCTTCATAGCATGCATCATACAAGACTACATACTGTGTACTGATAGATGAGATACATAGCTGTATGTTATGTATATACCAGAGTATTAATTGAGTAAACGTAAACGGAACGGAAGACGTCGGACACTGCCAATGTCCTTTAAGAATGAGAAAGGTTAATTTAATAAATAAGATGTCAGACGTGGTTGCAGTTCACAAGTTCATTGTACCTATCGAACATTTGATGAGCAAAAAACATTATTTCCTCTTGCCAGAAACAAAACATTGTTTCTTCTAAACTTTTGGTGGACATGGATCATTCACGCTTAGTCATAGAGTACAATACGACCGATGGATCTTGGCGACCCGAACTTTGCGCAGAAGGCTGCGCAGTAAGATTTTTTAGGAACCAAATGGTGACATGAGGCGAGTGCGAATGAGAGAACATGCGCGAAAGTCTTAGTGCCTATGTTCAGGCCCGCCAAGTTACGTCGGTCGTATTGTAGGTAGGACTAGGTACTCTACTAACGCACAATTCTCGGTTTAGTGATTGTTACACTTTGCTAGGGTGGGGGGCACACGTCGTAAATTGACTAGCCACTAGAACTCTCAATATCCCTTGAATAGAACTTCAAAAGTATAATATTATTTATATTTTCATAAACTCAAATTTTAAAATTTATTTATTAATAATCGTATTGTACAAGATTGGATGGTGACCCCCAAACTAGGCCTTTGCCTGTATATTGGGTGTCGAAAAGAAAATGAGTATTCTTTACGTTATGGAGCTCATAAAAAGTTAATTCATAGACCACTCACACAACAATACAACATATTTTTGATGTCTCGTTACCCAGGGCAGAGCAATGTACAGTCAAAACAGGCCCAAACATTTAATAACTTCAAGTCCCTACCTAAACTTTGACAAACTACTACTACTGCCTGGCGATAGCGCAAGACAAGATGCTCCTAATATTTTGAATGTCAATATGTTTATGGTTAATGACCACCAACAGAAAGGTCAGGGTAGGTAAACTTTGGGTTAATTATGTTAAATTCAATCAATTCTAAAATACACTATGAAACTTACCCTTGGAGGGAAACAATAACAAACTGTTATTATTGTTTCAATAATCTTATCACATCCTTGACAATCAACTCCATATCACAAAATACTAATTAATCTACGTATCACAATCAACATGCATAACTATGAGCTGAAATTATCTAAACACTGGCACAACTATTCTAGGTCAGTCTAGGGTTTAGCTATAACATAACATGCTAAGTCTATAGACATAAAACAGTAAATGACAAATATGAGAAGAACAGTCAGTAAGAATGTAATCAAAAGCTTCTAATTATATGAAGCAAACATTTAGTGTGTTCGAGACAAGCATGACTAGTTCTTGTTTTATTTAAATAAAAACAATGTCAGATTGTGTATATTAAGTAGTATGAGTTGACCATATTGTTACCCTTACAATATTTTTAGTATGTTACATTTTGAGGAATTGTGTTAACAAGTCCCTATAAAAGCAAGTCCATATTAATTGTAGATTGTCTAGTACAAATTAAAATGCATTATGTTACAGTATGAAACAAGCAAGTAGAAAAATAAATCAAAAGCCTAAAATCTATCTAACTCAAGTGCGGTCGGTCTGGTTCGCCTAGCTCAGTGAGATAACAACTTTTTTGTATTATCTAATTCTTGCCATCTTTTTGCTAATATGTTTTAAGTACACATAATAGATAAAAAGTAATGTATAAAACCTAGGTTGTGCTAAGAGCATTTTGTAATATGATATTGCTAAACATGTTAATCCATACTAGACAATCAAATTAAAATAAATAATAGTTGGAATTAGGAAAACATACCTTTCAATGACTGCAGGTACTCAAAGATGTGCGGTGCAGCATAATCTGATGGCATTTTCCCTTTGGTATTCTTGACAAATGGATCGGCTCCATGCTCAATGAGAAATTTGACCATTTTGAGATTGCCAGAAGTTGTGGCATCATGTAAAGGAGTATCATCATCTAACCCTTTAGCATTGACATTAGCCCCACCATTCACAAGTACCACTACCACTTGGTACCACCCATAACTGCAAGCTTCATGAAGTGGTGTCCACCCTATGATTTAAAATTTTATTTAGTATTAAAAATTTGCTTAAGCCAAATAAGCTAAATCCTTTTGATGATGAAATGTTGATAATCTTGCTACAATTTTTGCTACCTGTTGAGTTAGACGTTAATTCCTAAATCACTTAAATAAATAATAATATTAAATGCATATTTGTATAAACTGATCCAATTAAAAAAAGGAAAAAAATTTGACATGTTTTGTTTTTAGTACTTTGCAATGTTAATGTAAGTATATTTGATTTGGAATGCTAGAACTGTTGTTAACATTACTAGTACTTATTAACCACCCCATACAAACTAATCATGCTTGTGCAAGGGGAGGATTATCACAAAATAGTTAAGTTCAAGCTTACACTATAAACATTTGAATCATTAACTTTTTTATCTTTACATCATACTTGCTCTCTGTTTAGCTTGAACTTAATTGTAGTTTTGTTTAATGTTTCTATTTGTGTATGTGAACAAATATGAACTAAACATCAATACAATGTGAGTGAATATGACAGCAAACATTGACTTTGAAAATTCAACATCAAACAGTCTCAAACATGAATTTCTTGATTTCACGGAAGTAAGCAAATAAATTTCATACTAGAAATTGGAAGCCAGAAAGTAGAAACATGGATAAAATGGAGGAAACTAATAGAACATTGACAATGAATGGGGAAGAAATATGTTACCAGCAAAGTCAGGCACATCGGGATCTTGCCCTTGGTCGAGCAGCTTCTTAACTTGATCATGGTCGCCTCGGATGGCAGCCACATGCAGGGGGGTTTCGCCGCGCTCGTTGCGCTGCTGCCTAGTTCGCTTTCTCTCTTCTGCTGGGGTCGGAGCGGCTGAACACAAAATGGCGGGAAGTCAGATCAATCAGCTCGATACTTCAAAACTTTACTATTTTGTACAGCATCAAACCTGGGGGGGCGTCTTGTGATGAGATCTGCATCACTAGAGCCAGTTGCTGCCGCTCCGACATGGGCGCTATGACTTGGGCCCGAGGCGCGCCGTCCGGCCCGCGCCCGGAGCCCCTCGACCGCGACGTCGATGGCATGCTTCGGGCATTCCCAAGAGCCTAAAATATAACGAAATTATTCCACACTGCGCAGTTAACGCACTTTGACAAAATTTCGGAACCACTAACGCGCCAATATCAATCAAGATGTGAAACGACAATTACCTTACTTATGGCGCGAGTAGTAAGTCTACCGCATTTAAAACATCATTAAAACTTTAAGCACATTTTCACTGAAGATAGAAAAGAAATAATAAAACAAATCATTTTAAAATTTCACTAAATTCTGGGAAATCAGCTAAAAGGTAATCATAATCACTGGCTAGCTCGTACAACAGACATAGCGACAAAACCAAAAGACGTGAAAATTATTGTTGTGAATACAAGCTTGTCTATGATGATTATATGAATCGATTTTATTCGATTATGCGATTAAAAAATATAGTTTAATTTTGTATTAAGATAATCATGGTGATCAGTTAATCCATACTAATATTATAAATTTGAAAGTAACTCTGTCTGTCTGTATGTTACCTTTAACGCCTAAACCACTAAATGGATTTCAATAAAATTTGGCAGAGAGCTAGATTGCATCCCGTGGAAGGACATAGGATAGTTTTTATCGACATACCTCGCGGGCGAAGCCGCGGGCGCAAGCTAGTTTAATATAATATTACAATTTAAGTATATTAAAAGTTTTTGTATAGTGCTGTAGTTTATGTATGTGTGGGTGAAGTCCAAAATATTGACACAAAATGGCTGCGTCACAATGGCCTTAGTGTGAGTTTTTTCGACTCACGTTCGATTGCGAGTGCGTTAGAATTTTGTATGGGAAATTAGGTTTCTCTTAATGACGTGTACGTTACCCCAGCCAGAAAATGTCGAAAATCGTCATCTAAGTGCGATAGATAATTAGATATACAGCAGCTGTAAATGGTAAGCAGATTTTTGAATTTGGTAAGCTGATAGTTTTTTAATTATTTGATATAAACAGTTCCGGCTGGAGTAACGTTACCGCAGCCATATCTTTTGTTTTCTAACGGGTATTTTGAAATAAATTTTATCTAAATAATTATATATCAATTTGAAATAAATGGTACAACTTAATTTGTATTTGTTTGTATTTGCTATGGTTGCGAAGATATTTAAAATCCTGCTGCGGTAACGTTTGCACAATTGTTGCATCTCGGAATTGACTAAACGGATGATTACAATTTTTGTACAGGACATCTGGCTAATTAGTTATAATTTTAAAATTAACGCAATAAAAGAATCCACAGTAATGCACCGTTTTGAAGTTATTTTAGTAAATAGAAATATGCTTTAATAGGTCCTAGCACTTCTAATAAGCGCTCCAAAGACTAACTGAAAAAGTATTTTAGGTAATTAGTGCCTCTAAATGGTACCGAGGTTTCATTAGTATCGTATACGTAATAAAAAAATTATGATGAAACTTCAATTTGTTCCGGCCACGGCGCGCAGCTGAGTTATTTGAGGACCGATTAACCGAGTTTCCTGTAGTAGTGGTAACTGAATCTTATATCAATAATTAGATATACAGTTCAATTATATACCTGTGAAATTTCAGATTTGTACACTAATTAATTAACGAAATAATCGAAAAAAAAATAGCTACTATCAAAAAGCGCCGGGTGTGGAAGAACAGTGGTTCCATAGACACAACTCAGTACGTTATGTAAAGCCTTTGAGTATTAAACCAACTGTAAAGCATACCCCCAAATAATAATCATACCCTCAAATTAAAACTATAAATATCATCTTCTAATATTATGGTAATTATGTTTAGGGATAAAAGCGTTATGATAAAAAACAGTAGGAGTTTAAATATATGTTCATTAAATTATTATTAATTACGATTTTCGGAAACGTGAGTGTTATGAACATCGCCGGTAGCACTACAAATAGTATGAATGAAAACTTTAGGATGAAAAATTTTAGGAAGACTGATCATTCGGATTACAAATCATTAGGAAGAACAATTTCGGGTAAAGAACTTTAGGTGAGCCAATATGGACCCCAGCTGCGCGCCGTGGCCGGAATAAATTGAAGTTTCATCATACATTTTTGACAGTCGTTACGGGTAGTCAGAAGCCCGAGTCTGACAACCAGTCTTACCAAGGGGTATCGTATTACGAGGTCAGATAGGCAATCGCTCCATGTAAAATACTGGTATTCAGCTGCATCCGGTTAGACTGGAAGCCGACCCCAACACAGTTGGGAAAACGCTAGGCAGATGATGAGGATACTAAAGAAACTTCATACCATTTAGAGGCAGTAATTACATATATAGTAATGTTTCAAGTTAGTCTTTGGAGCGCTTATTGGAAGTGCTAGGACCTATTAAAGCACATTTCTATTTACTAAAATAACTTCAAAACGGTGCATTACTGTGGATTCTTTTATTGCGTTACAAATTATAACTAATTAGCCAGATGACCTGTACAAAAATTATAATCATACGTTTAGTCAATTCCGAGATGCAGCAATCGTGCAAACGTTACCGCAGCAGGATTTTAAATATCTTCGCAACCATAGCAAATACAAATAAAGTTGTACCATTTATTTCAAATTGATATCTAATTATTTAGATAACATTTATTTCAACATACTCGTTAGAAAACAAAAGATCTGGCAGCGGCAACGTTACTCCAGCCGCAACTGTTTTTATCAAATAATTAAAAAACTATCGGCTTACCAAATTCAAAAATCTGCTTACCATTTACAGCTGCTGATAGATTTCTACCATAAGCACTTTTCCATAAGAGATTGGTTCTTATGGTGGAAATCTAACTTAGAAAGATGTATTCATGATTCTAATGATTATAATTCTCTAAATATGTACCTGTTATTGTCGCAAATCATATTTTGATCAAGATACAACCTGACACTGACCTGCAAATTGCAAAAACGAATGAATTTGAATTTCGCGGTCTACCACTACCCATTCACCTTAAGTAAATTGTCAAAGCAACACTGAAGGATGGACTTACATTAACAAGTAGTGGTAAGATTTTCTTTAGTCAATTCGTACAGAAATGGAGCTGACACGTTAAAGCATAAGCTGTAAGAGTGAGCGAAGCGAGGTCGAGAATTTAGCACTGTGTCTCGGATAGGTTATAAGGGTTTCATTTTTATCATTCGCAGTAAAAATGGTCCAACTGGCCTTAATTAAATATTTTTCAAGTTGATGAAAGCTTAAAATTCATCTGCTCGACAACGTAAATAAAGCAATTTGAAAGTGAAAATGAAAGGCATTGCAATTGCTAGTGCGTTACGCAATTACCCCACTGGGCGTACCACACCCCGGCCTTACTACGCCATTACTCAAGTAGGATTATACTTTAAATCATGACATGATGTAGTGTTTTTATCATGTTAGTCTACAAAAAAGTAAATGCTGTAAAGTATTTTTTTTAATAAGAGGTCATCTCTCAGTTCAACCTATAAGTTAGTCGTCTAGTCGTCTGCTTAACTGGGCTTGCCTGTGGACGCCTTAATAAATTGAGGCCTCCAGCCAGGGCTTAAAAACTTCAAGACTAAGCGACTATACGCTACCCCTGTGGGGTACGGACCTCAGCTTAGCGTGTCGCTGTGAGAGGGCAGCAAGGGTTAGGCTGGATCGGAATTAGCTGAAGAGTAAGGCAGTCGAGTTTATTATATCGTCGCCTTAGAGTGAAAACCTCGGGAATGTAAGTAGCATTTTATCCATTTCGGACAATCTTTTAGTATCGAACAGTTCTGAATATAAAAGCGGGTTAAATTTCCATATTAATTAATAAGAATACAGAACCTCCTTTTTCGAAGTCGGTAAAAAAATATATAAAAAACGGCGTACAAAAATTTTACAGCTACTTCTAGCAGCAGTTACTTCCTTTACACTTACGAGGTTTTCACTCTAAGGCGTCGATATAGAAAAACCTATGATTGTAACATTAATTCATTGGATAATAATTATAGGTTCGCGCTGACACTTTGAAAATAATTTTGAAAAATCATTGCTATAGTCATCCTTTAGTGGATATCGATTTATTTACAGTGCCAAATCTATGCAAGTTTTTATTACAAGAAATGTGACCTATAAAATCAAAGTTACAATTAAATCCAACCAGATTTTTCTAGTGAATTAATATTACAAATTGTTTAAAGGTAGGAATGTATTTACACCTACCGACTTTGGTGATGGTACAAATTAAAATGCTAGAACATAATAGTACGCTATGGGCCTAAACAAACGAGATGGCAATGCGAATGCAGCTTGTCAAGAGAAAACCTGTCAAATTGATGATAATGCAATCCGATCGATTTCGGCCGGAGCGATAGCTTCAACTCCGCAGTAGCTGCCGCTCTGCCAGTAGCTTGTGGCTTATGTAGCCAATCTTCTTCAAGAAAACCCTCGCACAATATGGGCACGTGAGCACAACATCTATGAAATTATAGTTAATTGCCGCAGGTGGTCGGGCTTTCAATCGGTCACGCTTGGCATCAAGCTCAAGGCGCCGCCGTAGTTCAGTCATGAACTTTGGTTTTAACCAAAGTCCACCACTCAAGTCTTTGAGGTGCTTGCTCCCACCGAGACGGCTCCAACTCGCACCTGCTAATGTGACTCTTAAGCACATCTTTATACCTGAGGAGCTGTCTGCCATGCTTGCGCTTGCCCTCCTCAAGTTCACCATAAAAGATACGAAAAAGCAAAAAAAAAAAAAAAGCATCGTCAAAGAGAAAGTCAAATTAGTCAAACCCAGTATTACGTTACATACCAGCTTTTTGGGCTTCTTCCGAACTATGGGAAGCTTTCCCTCTGCAAGATCCTGCATTTTTTTCTTCCATCTCGCCAAACTACCCTTGCCCATGTTTCTTGTGATCACCAACTGAGCAAGTGAGGCATGTTTCCGATGATTGGGTTTTTGATGATGGCCTTTTTCTTTAAACACCTGAAAATTGCATTTAAAAGATCTGTTAACGTTTATTAAACATATACATATTTTATTATATATAAATGACGTCATGCTCTGTGACAAGGGATTTCCACACCATTTCTAGGCCACTGGGGTCACTTTCATACTGCCTCTAATGTTAGATACACACACAGCGACTTTAGCCGCCGGCGACTTCGAAATCTCACGTCCACACAAATATTTTAACATCGTTAGAGATAAGTCGGCTATCTAAATCAGTGTGTAGACGTCAGATTTCAAAATCACCAGCGAGTATTACTTCGCGGGTATATAGAATTATGCGTTGGTCAAACAAGCGGCAGTATTGCTTGACAGGAGTATTGTACTATCTGACAATTCTGACAATAAGTTAAGAGCGTTTACGCCGTACGGCATTTCATACAAACTTTAAAGCCCTTGTTTTACGAAATGAATGACCCGATTTTAATGAAACTTCATACGCTTAAGCAGGATACAAGGGTCTAAAAAGTTAATTAAGAACATTTTCGAAAAATAGTTTAACAGCCAAATTAGATTGATTTTAAATTTTCCATAGAAACAGAGATTTCCAGTTTATTTTTTTAATAAGACTATTCAAAAATTTTCATAAGTAACTTTTTAGACCTTTGTATTATAAGCACTAATACCTTCAAAAAAAGCTGACATAGACCACTGTTAACAGAGGCCTATTCACTGACCTGTGTTATACACTTGTATAACACAGGTCAGTGCATAGGCCTCCTAATTTGTACACTAGGAATACCTACTGATTCAGTCTATCATACCATGTATGATAGACTGAATCAGTGGTCCTAGTGTACAAATTAAACAAATATTATTGAAAAAAGAAAAACATAGGGACACAGTATAATTATATCCTTCATATTCAGTTTAAGAAATATGTTTTAAATTGGTCCAATATTGGAGGAGGAAATAGGCGAGAGCCGAACCTCGAATTACGACTTTTTACTTTTTCATACTTCTCCGACCGCATTTCCTTATAATCTATTGAATCTCCGTACTAAGTTAAGCCAGCTCTAGGTCAATGTGTTACCATTACCACTGACTGACCTGCAGTTAACTGTTTCTCATTGCCTCCGGCGGCGGCGGCGGGCGGTGCATCCTGATTATTTGCGCCTTTATAATTTCTAGCGTAAAAATATTAACATGATCGTCCACACCCACGTCATGGCAGTGGCATAACGATAACACATGGAAGTAAAAAGTAAAGAAATAAATAATAAGACTTTTTTAATTTTCCCTCCACGATAACGGTATTATCGTACGATAACGGTATTATCGTACGATAACGAAATTATCGTGGACGTCCACGTCTAATAATATCGTCACGGTAGAGATTATAAAAGCGCACACTCCTTGACTCTCTGTAAGCATTTTTATCACAGCTGCATGCAAATGCAATTGCGTTTTTTCAAAAAAATTTGGGGTATAAATTATCGAATATAACATTGAATAATCGAATAATATGTTATTTCGCTACTAATCACAACTCTTAAATTTTAATATCTGTGGCAGAAATCCATGGATAATTTGAGTGTGATCATCGAGGACAAAATAATTTTGCACGCACACAGCATAGCGTAGCGTTACTATAGCACACTTTATTTTCATGTGATCATAAAACTAATTATAAATAAAATGTGGAGGCCGACATTTACAATATTACAGAAAGTTGTGTTGCCTTCACTTAGAGAGAATGTGAATTTGTCGAAAATATTATTCTCTACTAAAAGCCGGCTTCCAAAATCGACATCAAAGTTAACCCTCGTAAGTGCTAGTATCGGTGTCCTCCTCGGCGCGGGCTATGGAGGTTACACGCATTATAAAGTGAATGTTAAAAAGACTTTCAAACCAGGCGAGACTGAGGAGTATGCCTTTCTGAAGGAGGCTCCCGAGTACGGAGCTCATTATCGAGTAAGCAAAGTTTTGTTCATTATTCTATCAGCAGTTAACTAATCCTAAGCTTTTATGTAACACTCGACCCCCCAAAGTTTGCGTGCATTATTTATTTATTTATTTATTTTATAAGCACAAAAAATAAGAGGTGTTTTTATGTGTCCTGATGGGAAAACAAGTTTAAAAGTGAATCTCAATAGTAGTTAACCTAGAAAGGAAACAAATGTAGTTTGTGGTATATTAGTCCTACTATAATGTACCTATACACAGACCTGTCATAAATTCTCATTGGCCTGGCCTGGCTGTGATTTAAGTTATCAGAATTCATGAATTTGAGTATTTTAACCCTAAAATGGATGTTAGATGGAGCAGTATGGTTATTGTAGAAGTAATAGGTATTCCTGATTAGAAATACATAAGCAGTCTAGTATAAACATCATTTAAAGTAAACACTATGAAAGAGTTTATTAAGTTTGTGCTTTAGGTTAAAATAGTAAGTAAATACTTATAGGTATTATAATTTCAGTCCCTGGAGTCTTAGAAAAACATTTTAGTTTATATCTCACAGTTGATTATTGAACATGAATAGCTGAGTAAGTATAATTTTATGCTATCTATATTACCTCATTAAGTTGTGGATATACATGATTAATTATAGTGACTATTAAATCCACTTATTACTAACATACAATAAAACAATATATAAATTATGTGGATACATTTTTAAAATAGTGATCAAAGTATTCTATTTAATGTTTCCTAGATAAGTAGGTACTGAATGAATAATTTTAAGTTATACTCATTGTGGTGTGAAATGCCTTGTAAAGTTAATACTTGACTTTATGTCATGACAATAATTCCTCTTGATCTATGTGTAAAAAAAAAGAGAACTCTTTGTTGTAATGCAAATAAAAATCTTATTCTTATTAACTCTGCCTATAGCTCATAGCATATCAAAATAATCCTCAAAAAGTAAAATCACATTAATCTGATAAGAGTACTAATTAACTATTTATTTATGAAAAAAAAAAATAATATAAAAATTATTAAATCATGGTGAGTAAAGTTTTGTTGAAGGTTCAAAAACTTTTTAGGTCACATTAGAAATTTATTACAGCCGGTCAATTCTGTAAAAATCTCACTGTGAAAACTTAGGTGAAGTGAGTTGGTTTTTGCTAGGAATTGAAACTATTGACAGCTCACTCCACACTCACTTCACCTAAGTTTTCACCGTGAGATTTTTACAGAGTAGCACTGCAGTATTGAAAATTCTCCCTCTCCCTCTCACTGAGAGGAGGCCTGTGTCCCAGCAGTGGGAACATTATAGGCTGATTAATATGTGATTGAAAATTACAATATCCTATTTCTTTCTAGCCAGTTATTATATGGTAAGTTCTAAACATAGAGAAAAATATATAGGTCATATAGAAAAACACTGAAAGCAACCATGAGTACAATTTTAAAGAAAATAAAAGTGAAAAATAAAATATAATATCTATTTAAAATATGCAGTATTTTAGGTTTTATATATTTAACTTTAAAAGCATTGAAATTTTACATATTCTGCCTCTACAGCACATTACAAACTAAAACAATCATAAGTCGAAATTTGAACACATTTTGGTTGGTCATCTACACATGACTGTGGCGGTCAAAACGTTAATGTCTGTTACTTTTCATGCCTTAATGGATTTTGATGATATTTGGCACACAGGTAGACCATGGCCTGGATTAAGACATAGGATACTGTTTTTCCATATGTATGTTCTGGTGGGGTAAAGTCTAACCTCCAACCTAGTCTAGTCTAGACAATCAACTATTTACATTTACCTTGACCATGATCATGTAAAACTTAATGAGTAGGTAACATAAAAAACCATCATTCATCAGTCATTTTAAATTCCTTTGTTTTAATTTTGATGTATTTTAAATTTTCTTTAAAATCCAAAAATTCAAGTTCTGCGTTTTTCTCTAGGACATAGTTCAGGAGTTACCCAAAATGTTTTAAAACGCATCATCCTATCTATGTATATGCAGATAAAGGTAAATAAATGAATTCTTGATCTCATAAGGAAGAGATTTAATCTCTTTGTGATTGAACTAAATGGATTTCAGTAAAATAATTCTTAAATGTTATCAAAATGTATGGCTTAATAGTAAAATACACATCTCCATAAAGAAAGGACTAACCATTTCATATGAATAACTGAAGGATTTCATTGTACAACTGCTATCAATACAGCAAGAATATACCTACTGTTATTATAAATAAAACTGTAATCATTATCATTTTACATAATCATTGTTTAATAAAGTTTGTTATTGAACAATGATTATGTAAAATGAAAATCTTTGTTTATGAATTATTCAATGTCAGTTTTATGCAGCATGGTGGCTGATTTACTGATAAGAATGAATTTCAATTAATGAATGCTGATCTTTTCATGTGATTTTATGGAGCATTCATAGAGTTTGTTAGAAAACTAATGAAATCCTAGATTATTTTAATGTTTAAGTTCAAGATTGTGACATTCTTATCAGTCAAAAATAATAACATAATAATGTATGATTAAGAGTCTTGTGTTATATTGTAATCAATTAGTTGTTACCAGTTTTTGTAAAAATAATAGCATTTTATTGTAGTTTTGACTTCCCGCTGACCTCTAACCTTTCACAAAGTAAACTATATTTGGTCTCATATTGTGACAGTTTGGTGGTTTTTGGCATTTTATTATTAGCTCACCATTGCATCTTTGACTTATGTGAATTCTGACCTGGCCAGGTCACCACTCCACAAAAAACATACAAGCATAATTTAACTATGAGTCTGTAGGTTGTCAAAGGCACAAAATCGATGTTATTAATCTACGTCGTTTTGCTCTCAATTAGCGACACTTACCTTTTTTTGGGTCACAGTCCATAGGTTGCATTGGACTGCACTCAAATTCACTCCATTGTAGGGTCAGAACAGCTCATTTCTACTTGCAAAACTGCAATGAATGATAAGGAAATAGATAATGAGTAAGTAGGTAATTTGATCAAATTCAACACATTCCATTTTGGGAAAGTATCATGTCTCCAATTTGATCAAATTCTACTCATTCCATTTTGGGGAAGTATCATGTCTCCGTACCTTGAGAATCGGGTCAGTGGGTCGTTTCTCGAAAATGAGGGTACTGTTTTTATTAGATCTACTAATTAGTTATTGTTAACGATTCTTCCGTCATGCAAGTGATTACACTTAGTTAAAGGATTGCGGAACCACTTATGGTTCCGCAATCCGTTCTAAAAGTCTAAAATTGAGGAAAAACGTCTACCCAGTTTTCGTAATAGGTCAAGGCTCCACAATGTTTGTTGACAAGTTTCAGTTTGTCAACAAGTTAAATGTTTGTTATCACCAGTTAACACTCAAATCAATGCTGCTTCAACACCAGGAGACGCGAATTAGGACTTGAAATTGAAAAGGGTTTTACACGTTTTTTTTTTTTTTTTTAACAAAAGTCACTTTCCCTATTTTATCTTCATTCGTTCCGCCATAGCCTTGTTATTATTTACCTGTTAGTTGTTTTGAGATTGTTTACAGCGTTATTTGTAAATAAATAATTTTATTGGAAGTAGGTTATGACAGCGTGATTTAACGTTTATTACTAGATTTTCGCATGAGCTTAGTTTTGTGTTTGTTATTGATTTAAAGCCCAATTTACACTGGATGTAAAATGGAAGCAACAATTAAATGTCACAGTCTATCTAAGCACCGCGTACAAATATTGTTGCACAATATAGTGTTTGACTCGTCCGTTAATCATCCATCACGGATAATTTTCATACGTTACTTTCATCCAGGATACATTAACGTTATAGGTATCAGTAACATTAAGGGGGAAGCGCTAAGTTAGCCCGCGAAATTCAAATTTTCTTACGTTTTCGCAATTTGCTGGTCAGTAAAACAACTTGTTAAGTTAGTATAATCCCCAAATGTCAAGATTTCATGAAATAGTCATTCTTGGGGATTACTTGGTCTTAGAGAGTTGTGTTGATGACTTTAATGATTATAATTCTGTAAATACATATTTGTTACGGCCGCGAATCATATTTTAATCAACATACAACTAATACTGACCACCAAATTGCAAAAAACGTAAAAAATAATAATTTCGCGGGCTACGCTGGCTTATCCGCTTGTAAATAACGTTGCAGGTGAAACGTTACAGATTCATTTGTAACATTATTTTTCATACTTTTTCGTCCTTTTCGTCTTTTTCGTCATCTTTTATGTCATGAAGCTGGCAAAGTTGAGTATCGAAATGAATAACGTTATTGTATCGTTATACTAATAACGATCTATTAATCATATTGTTAGTGAACAGTTTAAGTTTTCGTTCCGTTTGTCAGTATCGTTATAGCCAAGGATGGATTTTGTAACGATCCTGGTGGAACGGTACAAATTATCGGTACTGGAACTATTCGTAACGATATTTTTTGAGTAACGTTTCAAGTCCCTGATTATAAATGCGAAGTTTGTTTGTTTGTTGCCTTTTCACGCCTAAACCACTGAACCTAAGTTCATATGCTAAGAGCAAGGGGGTGGTAAAAAGTGCGCTAACAATTTAATGAGGACATAGAGGTTCATATGACCATAGTTACTTTACTCTTTGCATAATGACGAGCGTTGGCGTGCATTAGTACTGTTTTAAGGGCAATACTTAGTTGTTTCGTAGAGTATTTATTGTGTAGCTATGTGTTTTTATGTATGTATGATGTATGTTTTTTGTGTATAAAATTGTAATGTGTGTTGTTTTATGGACTTATGGTCTGAAATAAATTTATTATTATTATTAATACTTATTAGGCTAAATAAGCGAGCTTTTTTAATGCACGCGCTGTGCGGTTTACTTATATCTATAGATAATTTGTAGGAAAAATAACATTTGGCGACTATAAAACTATCGTCAATTAAAATGTTTCGGTAACAGAGATCGAGTTTTATGAGCTACGGATAGCTCATCAACTTTTAAAGTTCTTATCTTCTTATTATTTAAGAACGATATTTTTGATGTTCTTAATAAGTTACGACACTTACCGGAACATTTTGCAATAACTAGTGTAAGGGTAAACAATGTTGGATGTTAGGGGTCTCCGAAACGATCAGTTGTAACTGTCAATTTGTACGTGATTGATACACATTGATGCGCAAATTGATCGGCAACGAAATGCAATTGAAGCGATTGACAATATTATTACAATTACAATTGATTGCAATTGATCGATCGATCCCTTAATTCTATGGCCCACTTGCGATACTTGCGGTAACTCGTATACTGACGCTGCCGCTTGCGATCTTGCTGCGCAACGTGACAATATTGCTTTCTATTTTCTTTTGCTACTTCCTGAAACATTTGCAAAGGTACGTATGCAGTGCTGTGCCGAATGTGAAGCCTATAGCGACTGTTCCACCAGATGCTGAGCTAACCTAAATATAATGCTTGACGCTGCTGCTTGCGATCTTGCTGCGCAACGTGACAATATTGGTTTTCTATTTTCTTTTGCTACCTCCTGAAACATTTTCAAAGGTACGTATGCAGTGCTGTGCCGAATGTGAAGCCTATAGCGACTGTTCCACCAGATGTTGAGCTAACCTAAATATAATGCTTAAATATGAATTCTAATCTGTTTACACCGTGTGTAAATCTGGTAATGCTTGGCGAAAAGGGAGTGCAGTACATTTTGGTTGGGGAACGGATACGCAACTAAATAAAAATATCCCTTGGGGATTTATCCCCTAATAAGCTCTAGGGGCTTATGTCTTGAACCTCCTGATTTGTTATGCTGGCGTGTGAATGAATGGAAACGTGTTCAAAATTAAATGAAATGTTTTTCAAAATAACAATTTTGAACAGGATTTTGATAAAAATATCGCAACCTACTTAACTAACTTCGAACTAACCTCGGACTTATTGATAGCCCCACCCACATATATGACGGATAAAAAAAAAAGTATTTTTATTGTTCACGTATCAAAATTTAAATTACGTGATTGTGTTGTAGAGCTATTCAATTATAAGCTATTATACATTTGCAAAGCCAGATCCACACGTTACGCATATACTTCGTGCGTATGTGTTTGGCACCGCGGCTTTAGGGCAATATTGTGCAATGTAATGAATGGACGTATGGATGCGTTCGTTTAAATTGACAGCTCGGGAGTTCGGGACTACTCGGCAGGGTCGATACTAGATAGTCGGTAGGGGTTACTTAACTTACTTATTCTAGGTTGCAAGTTTGCATATTCAGGGTTAAAATCTTATCATCTAACCATTACTGACTTCGTTATGGAGTTTTACGTTATTTGAAGTGATTGTGTTAGTAAGATTTGGACGTAATTATTATATATTATATTTGTTTTTAGATAATAAATGATGCGGATACGAGCAACCTGCAGCTTACGCTGTTTCAATACCGGACCTGCCCGTTCTGCTGCAAGGTGCGCTCGTACTTGGACGCGCGCGGCATCAGCTATGATATCGTGGAGGTAGACGCTGTTCTTCGCCAGGCCATCAAGTGGTCAGGATACAAGAAAGTGCCCATACTGCTTGCCAAAGTTGATGGCGGATATCAGGTAAATAATGTTTCATTGTTTAATACTACCCGGTTGCACAAAACTTAGAAACAATAGCCTATTCAGAACAAAGCTTTCCCCTTCGTTATTAGTTTCGCTTCCGATTATGAAGCAGAGTTGGCAAAAGCTAAATATTTTTTATAAGTAACTGTTCCCTCTCGCTATTTATTTACTTATCGAGAGCCTTCTTAACAAAATATTTTTAATAATGAAGGAATTCGAGAGTAGTTTTAAAGAATAAAGTCATTAATTAATTCTTAATAATTATGTACAGTCAGCAAAAGAGATAAGTATTAAGTATGCAGGATCGTCGGATATAATATACACTTCTGGACACATCTATTGGCCCACCTTAGAGTTTAGGTTTCGATGGCCCCTACCGAAATATGATTGCTAGATTGAACAAAAACTGTTGATGCAGTTTTAAACCTGATACATTTTACCATCTTTTTCGATCGTATTGTTTTAAATTTGAATTCAGAATACCTACCATACGACATGGAGCTACGCCTAACAAGTCGGATATGCGCCTTGTTAAAGGCAATTGATTTTTGAATAAAAAACATGTTTTATCAAATAAAGGTTTAATTTAATAACGCGTGTTGCCTCCATGGACTTCTACCACAGCTCTCATACGATTAGGCATAGAGTTTATCAACCGCTCTATGAAATTTTGAGGGATCATCTCCCATTCCTCTTCTATGGCAGTTTTCAACTCCTGCATCGTCTGGGCAACTGGCTGACGAGCCCTAACACTTCTTTTTAGCTCGTCCCACATGTGCTCAATGGGGTTCATGTCTGGGCTTCTGGCTGGCCAGTCCATAACTGTGATGTTCACATCCCGAAGATATTCCCTGACGATGCCGGCCGCATGGGCTCTTACATTATCATGAATAAAAAGGAAATTTTGGCCCACATAGTCCGCGTATGGTATCACGTGAGGTTCTAAGCACTCACGAATGTACCTTTCAGCATTTAATGTTGGCAGCCGTGGTCTTGTAACAACCTCAAGTTGAGTTTTGCCGCTCGCGGATATACCGCCCCAGACAGTCCATGAGCCACCGCCATAAGCAACCCTCTCTTCAAAGCAGCATTGTGCGAAACGCTCTCCCTTACGTCGGTAGACCTTCTTCCTTCCATCATTGCCATGTAACACAATTTTAGACTCATCAGAAAAGAGTACACGGCTCCAATCTTGCTGTGTCCAATTTAAATGACTGCGTGCGAAATAAAGGCGCGCTGTTCGGTGGGCTCGCGTTAGTTTGGGCCCATTAGCTGGCTTGTGTGGTACCATATCGCGTTCTTTTAACCTTCTCCGAACAGTTCGAGCGCTCACAGATACTCCGTGGAAGTCGCGAAGTTGGTTTTGTATCTCAATGGAGGTAAGGTGACGATTTCTCAAGCTGGTCGTCACGATGAATCGATCCTGCCTTTCAGTTGTGACCCGAGATCGTGGCCTTCCTTGGCGACGAACAAAGCCGCCAGTCTCTAGGTACCTCCGATAAACATTTCGGACCGCAGATCGACTTAAATTAAGTTGAGCACTCACGTTTCTTTGGCTGTGTCCGGCCTGAATAAGTGCCACAGCTTGGGCGGCGACTTCAGGTGAAGTATCCATAGATTATTGATAGAACCTCACCTTAATGTTAAGAATAAGTAATGTTTGTTGCAAAACCAAAGATATCAATCACTTTTTCAAGAATTAAATCCAAGTAAACCAATAAAACCAAGTTTTCTTAGTATTCGATTGTTTGATATCAACAAACAGGCTCCAAATTGTCTTTTGTTTCTTTAAATTCTGTGTTCGAAATTCAAAAAAATACTATTGAATAAAATTATGAATGTGCCAGGTTCAAAACTGCATAAAAACTTTTTGCTCGACCTAATATAAAGGAGAATGGCAGAAGTTCATAGAACGCTGGCATTAAACTTTTTTAGTTACTACAAAAATAAAAGTGGCATGGTTTGAAAGGGAATATTAAGAGCTCTTGTTAAAAAAATAAATAAAAAATAATAACAATGGGGTTAAAGAGAAACCTTAATTTTTGTAAAAGTGAGGTTAAGTGCATTCATTTTTGGTTATTTTACCTCTATTACTATTTTAACGCATAAATGTTTATTGTATGCATAATATATTGCTAATTATGCTTTGTAATGACTTGAAAAATGATAACTAGTTGTTGAAGTTTGTTTAATTCAAAGATTTACTCACTGATCATATATAGGCCTAATGGCAGTCTAAGGCTGCGTTTCCACCAGAAATGTGCGAGGATGCGTAGCGAGGGATGTCTGTGAAACAAACCAATAACATCACTTCATTTTCATATCTTGAACTAAGTTAGCGTTGTTATTGGTTAGTTTTAACCTACGCATCCTCGCTCATCTCTGGTGGAAACGCAGCCTAAGTGTACTCTGTCAGTTTTAATTAAACATAGTAGGTAGTCACAGAAAACTCAGGAGACTTTAAAGACTCACTTATCGGAATCTAAGCATATAATATTGTTAATGGTAATTACCTAAGGATGACAGGATTATTGTAGGTACAATAAAAAACCAGTAGGTATTTAATCATAATATTTTATTCATCATATATTAGCAATATATTATCTAAGAAAGGTGCAGGGGGAGACAGGCTAGCTTGATGCCGTGCCCACTTTATGTATGCCTCGTGTCCGAATCAGTCCGTAATTGGTGATTTCTGGAACGTGCTGTAGAAGATCCACAATTGACACACACCTGTCGGTGCCCAACGGTACAAGAAGGTAGATAGTATAGTTATAGTTTAGGCAGCGGTCCGTGGTTGACATCACGTTGACTCGTAATGTTATACACACAAACACATAGAGGTCCAAGTCTCGCAACGGTTGTTCAGAAAGGTAGGAGTCTTCGAAATCCAAAAGCAAACCAGGTCGTTGCAAAGATCCACGTAAAACTTTGGGAGCACAAAACATTTACACCAGCACAAAACAGCAGCGAGCGAGCGAATGTGACTTGTACATTTAGTATTTTTATTTATGAATGTGACTTGTGAAGTTGTCGAAATAAAATAAATAACATGACGTGAAATGTCATCTTCTAAAGAGTCATGTTTATGGGTTTTAGTGGGTGTTCATGTTTAGGGTAAGGAGGTTGAAACAAAGACTACAATATAATGCGGTGTAAAACCTCCTTTTTTTGAAGTCAGTAAAAAAATAAAATAAAAACCTTGTATCCGGCCGCTCTGTGTTCGATCAAATCAAGTTACCTACTCATATTTATCGAGATTTTATCCCCATTGTCAATAATAAAGTTAAACTGGCTATCAGTACATAAAAATAAGCGCGTTTTTTTTTTAAATAGCTTATATTCTACAGAATATAAGCTATTTAAAAAAAAAAACGCGCTTATTTTACAGCAGCGCGCTTGTTTTTTTTTTTTTTTTTTAGCTACAGCTTTCCAAAATTAGTAATGCCAAAAAATGCCATCTCCTTTTAGCTAGGACCAAACGGAACTGAAAATACAAGGTGAGCCAATAGATGTGTCCAGAAGTGTAGTTGAAGTTTAGTAAGAAACCGATGGATGTTGTCGACTGAAATTTGATTTGATAAATGAGCTGTTTGTTTTCTATTAATAAAATAAAATTTTATTCGAGAACATCCATCGGTTTCTTACTTAACTTTAACTATATCCGACCATCCCCTGCATACTCATCTGTTTTGTTGACTGTACATTACAAAGGGGTATAAAATAAACGTTTTTTTCCGCGTTTTATGCCTTGTGGTACGGAACTCTTCGTGTGCGAGTCCGACTCGCACTTGGCCGGTTTTTTAGTAATTCGTGATGTTATTAAATGAATATTTCGTATTTCAGCAACTGTTGGACAGCACAGCCATCATATCTGTCCTTGAAACGTACTTAAAAGACAAGTCGACTGGTTTGCGGCAGATTATCAAGTTCTATCCGATCACGAAGTTTGTTAACGATGCGGGGAATGAGACCACTGACATTGCTAACAAGTACTTCATCATGCACCAAGCTAATGTACCTGATGAAAAGGAGAAAGCCCTTGAAATGTAAGTGTTGCCTGGATGTTATTATAAACCTAGTAAACAGTATTTTCTATACTTTTCTTAAATGGTAAAAAACAAACGTTCGTTTCTAGTAAGTTAGGTTGACGTCTTATCTGTGTGAGAATCGTATTGTATAAATTTAATAAAAAATGCTTTGTTTAAAGCATAAGAAGCATTTTTCAGAAAATTTTAATCTCATTCGCCTACCTACGTCATAAGTATTTGTTTGTTCACCAGTTAACAAAAGTAAAGACAAAAAAGACGCTAGTTTTATTTACGTCGTCATAGAAGTTGCCAAAACTTGCTTACGCTTTTAGGTGGCGTTGTTTGGTAGTAAAAACGGGCCAAGTGCGAGTCGGACTCGCACACGAAGGGTTCCGTACCACAAGGAAAAAACTCCGAAAAAAACACGTTTGTTGTATGGGAGCCCCCCTTAAATACTTATTTTATTTTTAGTATTTGTTGTTATAGCGGCAAGAGAAATACATGATTTGTGAAAATTTCAACTGTCTAGCTATCGCGGTTCTTGAGATACAGCCTGGTGACAGACAGACGGACGGACAGACAGCGAAATCTTTGTAACAGGCTCCCGTTTTTACCCTTTGTGTAAGGAACCCTAAAAATGATCAATCGCGCGACTGGCAAGGGGTGAATGAAATGAGTCCGTCCTTTTGGAGAGTCCATGGATTTACACGATTACCCTCGGCAGTGACGAGGTGAATTCAATGTTTATATTCTTGCCTAAAAGTTTTGTCCAGTTATTATAATTATATATTGTATGAGCGCAAGCACTGTCAAGGTTGTTGAAACTGAAACCATGTTGTAAACAATACATTTTTCATTATTCAATGCAAAATGCAGGGTCCGTGGCTTAGGCCCCCAGTGGTCGACGCACCTGTGGCCGACGCCCCCGATACGATTAACATAATTCAAAGTAATTTTTGATCAAATGTACTGTCAGGCACAAATCGAATCGGGGGCGTCGGCCACAGGTGCGTCGACCACTGGGGGCCTAAGCCACGGACCCAAAATGCATAGCAAAACTTTCTGGAATTGGTCCTCGATAGTTAATAAAGAACAATGGGCCAGATTTCTATAGGAGCTGGACCTGACTTTTATTTCTCATGTCCCAAAATAAGATTTATTTAGATTGGTTTGTTCTTATGTTGTAAATATAATCCCGTTTGAAAATCACATCTAAATAGCCACATTTTTTTATAAAAACGACAAATATACTTTTGAGGTTAGAATCAACAACTACCTTTTATCCGACTGTGGCGTAGGCTAAAAGTGTACTTAGCGATAAGCAAGGAGGGTAATTAGCAATCCAGTTTCAATTGCGATTTCTCTCAAACCATTTCCCAAAAAAAAAAATAGGACATCTGTCAAAGCGCACTAACATCTAGTCTCTCCATCAGACTCGATGTCAAAAAGGGCCGTCTGTCAAGCCAACTCTTGGAGTCTTGTCTGCTTCGACACCAGATATTGACCTTTAATTCAATGAAAACTACACCTATATTGCTTGAACTTGCACAACGTGTAGTGTAGAAAACAAGGACGGCATAACATTACACGTGAAGTTGTTCTTGAAAGACTTCAAGGCTTTTTTGTGGTTTAACCACTTCAATTCTGGCTGAAAAGAGTTAGTCGCTAGATACCTAATGTCTTTCAGTCTTCAATGCTCAAGATGAATAGATATTGACAAATCGAGGACTGGTAGGATACAGGGGTAAATTAAGTGTAATGGTAGGATTTAGGAGTGCTTAAATGAAAGAAATAGGCTACACAAAAATACTTTTTATTCTTCATCATCTCTTACAACTACAGCATCGAGGAATGCTGCTGGCGCTGATATTATCGGCTGATGCCTGGCCCAACCAAGATAACACAAGTGTCATAACATGTGCGCAGCACCCAACTGTTCTTCTACCAACTAGACAATTACAGCAATACTCTATTATTGCTTCCCTTCCAGACACATTATTTTCAATTAATATATAAACATAATATACTTTTCTTGAAATGTGTCTGGATTTAATTTTGCCTCTTATTAGTGAATTATTTCCACTTCCTCTCAAACGATACTCTGTTACATTAATGTTTTCTCTGCTTATTTCATCAATTCGACACCCTCCGTGAAACCTGACATGTTCACTATAATAGGACCTTGCATGTCGGATCTGATATGTTTCTAGGGCAAATAATATAATTTCACTATATTCTAGACGGGGGAATATAATATTAGAATTGGAATGAGCTGTTATACTAGTAAAATCAGATGTTCGTCTATTCATATTCATAGTGGTATATGATTATGAAATCTGATAAATTATTATTTAATGGAAATAGTTCCCTAATCACATTTATGATTTGCACATTTTTGATTTTTTTTGATTATTCCTATTTTTTAAACGAACACCGAATTTATTTAAAAGACTTGCAGCTATGGAAAACATCTGCATCATGTGAGGAACAGTTTTATTAAAAAAATCTTGCCGGATTATTTTAAAATCTCTTTTGAAGTATCCGTTTACAACTTCCGCCATCCAACGGCATATAGTTACACACTGACTCCTGTTAGCTTGCTCGGTGGTGAGCTGATGTTCACCCTCAAGCAGGGATTCTGGCATGTATGTTTTGTAGCTGCAAGCCTCTAACAAACTAATTGAATCTCTAAATCCCCTGTCTAGAATAAAAATATCATTATTTTGAAAGTATCGTCTGAGACAAGTTTTCATCTCTGAAAAGAGACTTCATTATGTCTGCATCAGATGTGGTAGCTTTGTATGGGCCAAAGCAATCTAAAATTTAGCCACCAGGTGCCACCAGCAAAAACGGTTTTAACAAGTTTCTATACTTATGTAATGAATGTGTCATTTTGGAACATATAATTCGAGCTTTTATTAATATAAATATAAGTCCCATCACATATCATTATAGTATTTTTATTATCTTGATTATAAAGTGAATTTGGAATAATTAAATTGTGTTGTAACAATTGTTCACGGGATATGTGTTGAAGTCCCAGATTTCTAGGTACAAAATCCTGTACCAATATTTCCCTAACCTTATCCACCTGTCTTTCTAATGGTCGTCTTGGAACCATTAATAATTGGGATAACCGGTCATCGGAGTCACCAGTTCTCATCTTCATTAAAAGAGCACCTAAACCCAAGATGCCTCTCTTTGTTTCAATAAAACCTGGCATTTCATACAATAAAAGTTCAAATTGCTGTTTATTCATTCCCAGCCAATAATGAAACAAATGTTCATCGATTCTTTCAACACTTTGTATACTGGAGAAATCCAGAAATGTATTGAAAGCATTTATAAAAGAAAATGCATTTTCAACCTTTCAGCCGTAAATGTTCTTAAACTATTTTCGGAATTGAACAAAATATCCCAATCAGTACTAAATGTATGTTCTAGACAAATATGAGCATTTACGGGCAAGTAATATTTGTGTTGGCTTAAGAGTTGTTGCTCTTAATGGGTCCGAAATCCTAGCAAATCTCTGTTTTGGCAATCAGTAAAAACACAATGTGATGCAGTATTAGCCGCTCGTCTATACTGCGATAAAGTAATCACCCCAGGTACTTTGACAGCTTGCTGGTCGGTGTTTGCAGAGCTTCGAGGTTCTTGGGGTTGAGGCTCTGGCTCTGGCTCCGGCTCCGGCTCTGGCTCTGGCTCCGGCTCTGGCTCCAGCTCTGGTTCCAGCTCTGGCTCCAGCTCTGGCTCCAGCTCTGGTTCCAGCTCTGGCTCCGGCTCCGGCTCCAGCTCTGGCTCCAGGTCCAGCTCTGGCTCCGGCTCTGGCTCCGGCTCTGGCTCCAGCTCTGGCTCTGGTTCTGCCTGCTGCTCAATATTTTGCTGCATATTATGCGTTGCAACTCTCTTGAGTCTCAGCCAACAGGGATGGCAAACATGGTCTGATGAAGTTGCCTAAAACAATCAACAACCAAATAAAAACATTGTTACAAAACAATATTAGATTGCAGTGATGAATTCACTATAACATTGATAACAATACAAACAAAAGTACATAATAAAAAAAACATAATTACCTGCCGTGGGGCAATTCTATTTTCAATTTCAATATGTTTTGCTTGTTGCAACTGAGATGGATTCTCTCACACAATAAGGTCACATTTACGGTTCCGCAGCAAACCTCCACAAAGTATGCAAACATGCATGTGGCCACAGGAAGATGACGCACCAGGTTCATTATGGAGCCCGGAGTTGACATGCTGTATAGCCGATTGTTTACAGGCATCACATAATTATGTAATCTTCTTCAGTGATCTAAAATAAGAATTAAGAGTTATATTTTGATGTATGATTGTGTGTAATGGTTATGTTATTGTACTAAAATAAATAGGTATGTAAATACTTACTATTATTGAAGTATTCCACTCGCAGATCTTAGAAATTACTCTCGTATCAAGCTCAAAGACGAGATGGCGGCGAAGTTTATCAATGCGTATGTTACAATTAGCACATAGCAATCGCAGGGCTAGTTAGGTCTGAATGATGTCTCACACAAATATCCAAGAAGCAAAATCGGTGTCCAGAAATCAAAAGCACAGAGTAATCGTCACAAGTGTAGTTATCAGTCCGTAAAACAAAGCCAAGGTCAAAACAATAGAAGGAAATCCCAAATAGTATAGCACGTATCACAATTCACAACAACAAGTAAAGCGAAGCGAATAAGATGCGTATGATTGCCGGGTGTCAATCAATGGTCGATGACCACAGATCAAGTAACTTATTGATGACAAATGACGTTCCGTTGTTTGCTATTGAACAAAACGTTTTCACTTAATTATTTTTTATGACAAGGATCCAATGCATAATAAATCAGCATAGTAATTGATATGATGCCTAAATACTAATTTAATTGAATAACAGTTAACAACTATTCAGAAAAACTTGAATATTTATAGTCTATGAATAAAAAGTCATTTCATACGCGAAATGAATCGTCAAGAGGTGCGTTCTGAAACTATTATACGAAACTAATTTCGAAAAAAAATACAAAAACTAAAATAAGGATATCTTTTTTTTGTGGCTACTTAAAAAGATAATTCTTGTGTTTTTTATGTCCTTAAAAAATAAGGGTATTTTTCATATATATAAAAAAAGGACGCTATCGTTTCGTTGCCAGGTACGTTTGTTAATGTTATTATTGTACGTAAAGTTAGAATGTAGAGTTAGTGTAGTAAACTCCGTCTGCGTTATCCAGGATTGGAAGACTCCCACAAGGTGGGCCATGTAAAGACCGAAGAAATCAGCTGGTTGCGAGAGAACCAGTCGCTCGCAGGCGGATATCAGTGAATACTTGTAGAATATGCAGCAACTTGGAAATAGATTACATGGTACTTGGTTTCCATCAATAATAAAAATATTTCAGGTGAAGCCAGGTGGTTAATTGTCAAACGGACTTTTAATCACAGAGTACTTTTTAATAGACTGATTTTATTTAGCTGCAGTAAAATGACAGCTTAGGCCTGTAGCCTGTGGCGACGTATGGTGGAGGCCTATGTTAGCAGTGGATGTCATTCGGCTGATATATGGTGATGAATTGATGGTACTCCGTCTGATATCATCTAAAAATATCTTTGTGTTACAGCGAAGAGCGCCAATGGCGTCAATGGGCGGACTGCGTGCTTGTGAACACGCTCTCTCCCAACGTGTACAGGACTCCAGGCGAAGCCCTAGAGACCTTCCAGTGGTTCGAACAGGCTGGCGGCTGGAGGCAATTCTTCCCCGCCTGGGAGTGCACCCTCATGGTCTACATTGGAGCCGCCGCCATGTATATGATTTCGAAGAGGTTGAAGACCAGGTATTGTCTCATTTTATACTTGCTTTGATGATAATTCCATACGAGTGAAAAGCTTTAAGGCTGTACCTTCTGAAAGTTGGCAACGTCGCAAATAGTTGTCAAATATTTCGCTGTTTTTATAAATTAATCAATATAACCAAAAGAAATGATGAATATCGCATATAATAATACTGGATTAGGTGTGAGAGTTTTAGATGTAAATTTTATAAAACATTTTGAAGGTTTCCAGGTTACACCTAAAACTTAAACTTAAAAATTCCGGGTCACACTTATAAACAGACAAGAAGAAGTAACAGAAAAATACGTACAAAGGTGATGCTTATTTCTAAATAAATCTCTTCAAACATTCCTGCGATAGGAGAGTAGATAAAAAGAGGTGTAGACAACTTGTGTAAGAGTAGAAGGAAAAACTAAATGTGTAAAATCAAAAACAACAGCTATAGCAATTCAAAATCAATTAATTTTAGTAGGTACAACACAGCAATATTTCAATAATTTTTTTTAGTAATGTTGATTAATTATTCAGAACAGCGAAATACTTGACAGCTATTTGCGACGTTCCAACTTTCAGAATGCAGCTTACATACTTCGTTTGAAATCCGAGCTGCCGTTGGTGTCTGTTGTTTCTAGAGACTTCGTGCGATGTCGGCTTGAAATAGGTAGGTACATATGAAGAAATAGCTCATAACTTAGTAAAAAGATTGACCAGTAAGCGAGGAGGTAGCAGGATTGACCGGTCAGTCACTCATGGAGGCCATTTCTTACAACAACATCTTGTCTAAAGGTTTACAGGGTAGCCCTGGATATAGAGGTGCGGGGGGGGGGGGGGGCTTACCGGTTCCCGAGCCCCGGGCGCTCCTGCGTGGTTAGCGTAGGCATAAGTCGCAGTTGAATTCTTCTGGAAGTTTCCGTTTTTAAAGCACGTGCTGCACTTTTATTTGACGATATAAAAATGGTAGTGTTGCGAAGTGAAAACATCCGAAGCGATCTTCAAGTGCGACTTAAGGCGATCAGTTGTGCAATTGTGTTTTGTAATTAGTGTGTTTGAGTTGTAATTAGTGTTGTTAATTAAAGTGTCAATTTTTGGTTATTAAATCGGCCGTTTTTATTGTCACGAACCCGAAGCTCGTAACAATTGGTGTCAGAAAAGGGGATTAAAAATCATGCCGGTTTTACCCTAAGACGACACGGAGGGTATCCGTACCCGGAGTCAACGCCAGCAAGAGACGGACCAGAGGCGATTTGGTGGAGCTACGCCACAGAGGTCGGAGGGCCAGCTACCGACCATGGAAGCCGGCCCGTCCGCAGCAGCTCCAGCATTAGCAGCACCAGATTTGGCTGCTCTGATGATGATGCTGCAGGAGCAGGCCCGCCGACAGGAGGAACAGGCCCGTCGACAGGAGGAACAGGCCCATCGACAGGAGGAACAGGCTCGTCGACTGGAGGAACAGGCCCGCCGGCAGGAAGAACAGGCTCGTCGGCTGAAAGAACAGCTCCAGAGTGATAAATAGGAACAGGCCCGCCGACAGGAGGAGCAGACGCGCCGCCAGGAAGAACAGATGCTCCTTATGAAGGACCTTCACGCTACTTTCGGGAAAGACATGAAGGAGGTGAAGGATAAGGTTGCTCAATATGACAACCGCCTGTCGGAAGCTGAAATCCGAATCGACCAAGTGAATAATCGGGTTAACAACGTGATGGCTGACGTGAAGCTAACCGTGATGGCTGACGTGAAGAAAACGCTGGATTACCTCAAAGTTGGGGATGGAATCGCAGCTGCCGAAGCTACAACACCTTCGCTACGTCGATTCAAAGTGCCACCGTTCGACGGAACTTCTTCCTGGTCGGCCTACGAAGTCGAGTTTGAGGCTGTCATGAAGGCGAACGGTTGGAATAAAAGTCAGGCCATGACTGCCCTCACCCTAGGCCTGCGCGACTAGGCCTTAACTGTTCTGGAAGCTCTCGATAAGGAAGTGACTTACGAGCAGCTCCTTGAGGCATTGGAGGCTCGGTATGGCGACGCTCACCTGGAACACGTGTTTCGTGCGCAGCTCAAGGATCGCGTGCAACGCAGTAACGAAAACCTGCAGCAGTGGGCCCTTGAAGTGGAGAAGCTCGTTCGCAAAGCTTACCAGTCCGTACCTGCACTTATTGATGGGAAGTGGGAACCTGGTGCAGGCATTCATCGACGGCATCCGCGATCTTGAGGTCAGAGCTGCTGGGAGGCTCGGTCACCACGGGTCGCTTAAGGACGCCTTGGCCTATGCACTGGAGGTGGAAGCTGTGCGGCAGGATCATCGTTCCCATCGCGTCAGGGAGGTTGCAGCGGCTACAGTTCGCGACCGCAATAGAAAATACTGCCCTAGGTGCTACGGCTGTGGGGAAAGGGGCCACCTTCGATCCAGTTGCCCTAAACGAACTGCAGAAAGGGAAAATGGCTGGTCTCCAAAGGGTAGTGCGGCTAACAGCACCGCCCAGCAGCAGCAGCAATATGACTTAGTGATTAGGAACACAATAGAAAAAGGCACACTAGTTGGTACTTGCGAGGAAGTGGATTGGTTGCGTCGATGCCAATATCTAACGACTGGGACCCTCAGCAAAAAAGCACAAACAAAAGTGACCACACTTTTAGAAGACTGCCGCAGCGCTTTGTCCCAAAATGAAATGGTCAAGGCGAAGAAGATGTTATTCAAGTTCGCCGATGTTTTCTCGTCAAATGAGGCTGACATCGGGAAGACTGGCTTAGTTCAACACAAAATAAACACAGGAGAAGAATTGCCTATCCGTCAGCGGCCAAGGAGATTGCCGGTAGCACGTGAAAAAGAAGTGGAAACCATGATTGAGGGAATGGTGAAGGATGGTGTTATTGAATCTTCATCTAGTCCATGGTGTTCACCTGTAGTGCTGGTAAGAAAGAAGGACGGCAGCATGCGGTTTTAGTTGACTATCGTCGTCTGAACGACGTTACAAAGAAGGACAGCTATCCTTTGCCAAGAATTGATGACACGCTGGACATGCTTACTGGAGCAAAGTGGTTTAGCACGCTGGACCTGAAAAGTGGCTACTGGCAAGTCGAAATTGATCCTAAGGACAAGGAGAAAACTGAATTCTCGACAGGAAAGGGTCTGTGGCAATTTAAAGTTATGCCGTTTGGATTGTGCAATGCTCCGGCAACATTTGAGAGGTTGATGGAACTTGTACTTACTGGACTAATTGGCGATGCCTGCCTGGTCTACTTGGATGACATCATTATCGTAGGCCGCACGTTTGAAGAACATCTTCAAAACCTGGAACGCGTGCTCATGAAGATCCTGAGTGCCAACCTCAAGTTAAGTCCGAAGAAGTGTTCACTATTCAAACGACAAGTTAGCTTTTTGGGATATGTAGTGTCTGGAGAAGGTACGGATACGCACGGATCCAGAGAAAATCGCTCTGTCAAGGATTGGCCAATTCCAAAAGACAAGACGCAGGTCAGAGCATTTCTGGGTTTGTGCTCCTATTATCGGCGATTTGTCAAGAACTTTGCAGATATAGCCAAACCCCTGCATAAGCTAACCGAGGAGAAGCGACATTTCTGCTGGGATGAAAGTTGCGACATCGCATTCCAGGAGCTAAAGGACCGTCTGTGCAAAACACCTATTTTGGGGTACCCTGATGCGGGCAAGGAATTTATAGTTGATACAGATGCAAGTGACATAGGACTTGGCGGTGTGTTGTCTCAGCGGAACGGTGATCAAGAGGTTGTGGTAGCATACTTCAGCAAGTCGTTGTCGAAACCTGAAAGTAACTATTGTGTTACGAGACGGGAACTGCTTGCTGTGGTAAAGTCATTGCAGCACTTTAGCAAGTATCTGCTGGGGCGGAAATTCCACCTACGAACTGACCATGCTGCACTTAAATGGCTATTGCAGTTCAAAAATCCAGAAGGACAAGTTGCGAGATGGATTGAACTACTGCAGGAATACGACTTCGAGGTCGAACATCGCAGCGGGAAATCTCATGGCAACGCAGATGCATTATCAAGAAGACCTTGTCCTGAAAACTGCAAGCATTGTACTAGGCAAGAAAGTAAAGAAGTCGTACCTGTGAGGATGCTCAAGATAGACCTCAGTAACGAGTGGAAGGAAAGCCTACAACGTGCACAGCAGGAAGATTCGGACATCAAGCCGATTCTGGAGTGGATGAAGGCCAGAGCTCCTAAGCCCAGGTGGAGCGAAGTCTCAGCAATGAGTTCTATCACAAAAAGCTATTGGGCCCAATGGGACAGTTTGGTGATTCAGGATGGAGTCCTGTGCCGTAAATGGGAAAACGCTCGGGGAGACAGCTGTCATTTGCAAATGGTTGTCCCTAAAGCTCAAGTACCGAATGTTCTACAGCTGTACCATAATGGTTGTTCAGGAGGTAAACGTCATCTGGGAGTAAAACGGACTCTACTGAAGATACGAGAACGGTTTTACTGGGTCCACTGTCGGGAGGATGTCGAGGACTGGTGTCGCAAATGTACAAGTTGTGCAGCTGTAAAGGGACCTCAGACTCGTAGTAGAGGAGCATTGAAATTGTACAATGTTGGTGCACCATGGGAGAGGATAGCCCTTGACGTTGCGGGGCCGTTTCCTGAAAGTGAAAGTGGAACAAGTATTTCATGGTTGTGATGGATTACTTCACTAAGTGGCCGGAAGTCTTCGCCATTCCAAACCAAGAAGCTTCAACAGTTGCAGATAAACTGGTTCATGAAGTCTTCTGCCGTTTTGGAGTACCCTTGGAGATTCACAGCGATCAGGGAAGGAATTTTGAGTCCCAAATATTTCAGGAAACTTGCCGAGTAATGGGTACTCATAAAACGAGAACAACTTCTTACCACCCACAATCGGATGGAATGGTGGAACGATTTAATCAGACACTGGAGAGGTACCTAGCCAAAGTTGTGGAAAATCGGCAACGAGATTGGGACAAGCACATACAACCGTTTTTTTTGTCATATCGAAGCGCTGTTCACGAAAGTACATCGGTGACACCAGCTTTCGCAAACTTTGGAAGAGAATTACGGCTGCCTGCAGACCTGATCACCGGAATACCACCTGATGCCCCACGCAGTATAACCGAGTATGCGAATGACTTGCGGAACAAAATGAATGACATTTATGAGCACGTCAAACAATCGGGCCAGCAAATGTCTGAAAAGATGAAAACCCGTTATGACCGTAAAATGAACAATAAAGGGTTCGACGAAGGTTCACTAGTGTGGTTGCACAATCCGGTCTGCAGCAAAGGGAAATCTAAGCTTCAAGCAAAATGGGACGGGCCGTACCGGATTGTGACAAAGATCAATGACGTAACCTACCGGATACAGAAAGGTGGAACAGGTACTCCTAAGATCGTCCACGTGGAGCGACTGGCGCGTTATTATGGGGCCGATAATGCTCGGGACGAGCATGTCTTAGGAGGGGGCAGTGTTGCGCGCCACAATTAATGCCTAGTACATGGCGACAGTAGTTACCACTAGCGCCATCTAGTTTCGAGTAGCGGAACTAGTAGTCAAGACCCTTCTAGAAATTTCGATGCGAGAACTTTCTAGAACTTCCCGAACTATCGACATCTGGTCGATCGGGGCCTGTATGTACTCGAACATTCTAGATGTTTCTACAATGGAAGGTTCCAGAACTCTCTTTGGCGCTATATAAGGCCGAGACGCGCCACGACCGACACAGTGTTAAATAAGCGATCGAAGTGAAAACATCCGAAGCGATCTTCAAGTGCGACTTAAGGCGATCAGTAGTGCAATTGTGTTTTGTAATTAATGTGTTTGAGTTGTAATTAGTGTTGTTAATTAAAGTGTCAATTTTTGGTTATTAAATCGGCCGTTTTTATTGTCACGAACCCGAAGCTCGTAACAGTAGCTTTAAATCTCTTGCAACAGATCTATATCTCGGCGAACCGGAGGTGGATGAGCGCCTCTGTGGTCAAACATTTAAGAAAAAATCCTTTATTTTAGAAAATATTACTTCGCGTAGCGGGAGCGCCGGGCGTATTTATTATTTTTTTTGGCACAGCGCTGGCGCCCCTGTTGGATTGGAGCATTATCAATCGATACAATTTGACTAATATGTTACTGGTAAATTATTTGAGCTCGCTTCGCTCGCTCTTGCAGCCTCGTGACTCTTAAGTCATAAAACTTTGCTGTATATGTCGATAGACAAGTATTTAAAAAATCTAACTTGTCTGAGGCAGAGTGCTAAGATTTTCGCGCTCGCTTCGCTAGTTCGTGTATTCTAGATTGTCGTAAATAGTGTAAAGCTTTTCTGTAGCATTCGAAAATAATGACAAGATAATCAAACTAATTATGACAAGGCCACCGATTTGTTTGCAGAACAAAAAGCTCGAAGAGTAAAATTGTAATTCTAATCTATACTTACTAATAATAAACTTGAACCGTCTTATTACAAAACGAAATGTAACTTTAGTTCTAGCTTAAGCCTTTGAGCCATTAGTATTTCGATCTTTATTACGATTAGGGCAAAGTTCTTGAGGGGCTTACAGGACCTAAACGCAAAAAACGCAAGTTTTAGAAACAATAAAAGTATGATCGGCTTCAGTAAACAAATTCAGAAAAATATAATTATTATATTCTTCAGGATATAAGTATGCTAGGTAGATAGTGTGTTGAAAACATAATACAACTAATTTGATACGATACAAAAAATTCATGAAGATACCTCTAAAAACTTTCTTTTTACAATAAAACCATACTAATATACATACAATCATTCTGATTTTTTGTCAGATTATTCTTCAAGCAACATACTAAAACACTAGTGTTTTAATTTTTTAGTCCAAACAATACATTTTTTGTAATTAAATAATTGCTTCATATTTTGCAATAAATTACCAGCGTTGTGTCATCACGCTTCTCTTTCTTTTCTATGCAATCCGACAGTGACCGCGCTTTAGGTCATGTAAGCCCCTAGCTTAATACTAAAATGACAACAGCACCGAACTAAGCTATAATTCTTTTTATAATAAACTGCATTTCTATAAGAGTTAGGTTCCTAATTTAATAAATGGCTCGGTGGTTTAAACCTGATCTGAAGAAAAATCGCTTTTTGTTTGAACGCGCTATTCTTTGAAACTAGCAGTCGGATTTGATTATTTTTTTGTATTTCACAGCATAATTTTTGAGGAAGGTTATAGGCTATTTAACATCATGTTGCGCTAGCAGAAGCTATAATCTCACGATTTAGTTCAAACTCTAACCTATCCTATGCTAAATAAAATAAATGTTCGACATTTCCATGTATATTTGTAAAAACTAGCTGCGCCCCGCGGTTACACCCGCATAAGTTTCGATCCCGTGGGAATATCGTGATAAAAAGTCTATATGTCAATCCAGAGTGTCAGCTACCTCCATACAAAATATCATCAAAATTGGTCTAGCCATATGAGCGTGAAGAAGTAACAAACATATAAACACGCACACACACACATACTGTGTGTATGTTTGTGTGTGCGTATTTTCAATTAAAGACAACCAGCCAGGCCAGGTAGCCATTACAATCATAACTGTCAGCATAATATAATCATACAGATGTAGAATCGCTAGTGATGTAGAATGGGACGTTAAAACCAGAGATAGATAGGTTTTTTTTAACTCCAGTGCGCCAAAACTGGTGATAGATAGGTTCGGGCGTAAGACGACTCACTGACCAAAATTCTATATGCGACCGATATACAGGAGACTGCAACCTTGAACTTGAATATTTACACCTTTCAGGCACAAGCTCAAGGAAGATCCTCGCGAGTCTCTCTACGATGCGGTGAACGATTGGATGGCTGCGGTCCAAAAGAAAGGCACTCCGTTCCTCGGCGGCGACCAACCCAACCTGGCTGACGTCACTGTCTTCGGAGTCCTGAGCAGCATTGAAGGTTGTGGAGCCTTCCAAGACTTGAAGGACAACACGGCAATCGGGAAATGGTACTACGACACTAAGAATGAGATTCAGACAAAAATGGGTAAAGTTATCGCCGTGCATGCTTAGACATCTACATTTAAGGGCGGTTATTATACACATAGTGATTTTTTTGTTGCGCTTCAGACGCTCACCGTCTACCTTGCGCGCGGTTGTATCATTCGCGTGGTTGTATCGCGCTGCAAAGTCGCCGTGTGTAACCTCTCTTATAATCGTGTTTTGGTGTTGATAAGCAACTTCGAGATATTCGATGTCGTTGAGATACATTTTTGAAGACTAAGTCTGTGACACTGTTCAGCAATATTAGGACTAGTTAATTTAGTAGAGATTATTTGGGCATACCTATGTACCTTACTACATAGTGTTTTCATAGTTAAGGACAAGTTGTAGCGCTGTGGTTGCCTGTGTTGTGTGAATTAAGATTGTTAAGGGCTGAGTTGAATTCCTGAGAAGTCGCGATACGTACAACGTAGGAAATTTACCTAAATTGAGTTAGAAATCTTAGATCTCAAGTACCAAATTATGCGACTTTCGATCACAGCCGCGGTTAATACTATTTAGAATACATAAGTCTTTGTCTGAATAAATTCCGTTGTTCCTGTAACCTTTCCTTGATACACACACACACACACAGACATTTGGGTATATCAGCCTCATTGTCTGTCTTAGCTTTTTTCCCAACTATGTTGAGATTCTAATAATGATAATGTTGTATTGTTGATTCTAATGATGATAATTCTTCAAAGTCATATTTGTTACGGTCGCGAATCATATTTTAATCAACACACAACCTGACACTGACGTGCAAATGGCAAAAAACGTACGAAAATTTTATTTTCGCGGACTGCCTTAGCGCACGTCCTCCTTTTAAGGCGACTTTGTTTTATATTATTTAAAGATTAGAGAAGAGACGTAATGCCATATCTCGTAGTAGGTCAGTATTTTTTATCAACACAAACAGCTGTAAATAAAATCCGCCATGACTTTGCCTATTACGTAAACATGAACTGATTTATAGCATGCTGCATGCATGCATATACATGTTCTAATACATAGCTATGCTATGCACACGCTATCGAGTGCGTATCGTCTTCGCTCCGCACGATGCATGTGAACGTAATTTTGTACAAAGCAGGTTGTTTGTGATAAGTATTTACAATTTTGTTTAAATACTAGCTATGCCCGCGACTACGTTCATGTCCATGTCATGCCAATTCGATTTCATGGGTTTTAATTTTTTGCGCAGAATCCTAATTCTTTTTCTAAAATAAAAGTCCTTAGTTATTCCTTATAACATAAACTATCGACCAGTGAAAGTCCGTCAATATCGGTTCAGCCGTTTCGGATATTAGCCGACAATAACAGACAGACAGACAAACATTTTCTGAGGAATATTTTATGCATTGAGAGTTAATAGGTAAATAATGGCACCTGCCATTATTAGACTGGTAGAGAATAAGGCAATAAGTTCGCCTTTCTACCTTCATTGTGCACATAGATAAATAAATATTTAAATAATTCAACATCTGCAAACGTATGTACTACTTAGTTCCTTTCATAGCGAAGTAGGTTACATAATTAAATAGTATTTTTACAGTTTGATCGTAACAACATTTATCTATTGTTTAAATATTATAAACATATCCTGTTTATAATAAAATTTAATGTATATTTGCTTGATATAAGATTCTGTGCCTTCCATGTATGTAATATATTTCTCATAGTTTATACCATAGTCTGATTGTTAATGTTTTATGGGTATGTAAACTTTAAGTCATAGACAAGAAGCCTAATTATTACTTATTATCTATCAGCACCAGTTCACGAGACGTAGACACCTGTGTAGTTTGTGCCTGTTTCAAAAATAACTATTAGAAGAGTGTAGAGCAATATGTTAACTTGTGATTTTATTGTTTAGTTAAAGTTGTTATTAAATACATGATTATTTATTTACGTTTACATATTTATTTTCTTACTTAATAAATACATTTTTAAATATAAAAAAAAAAAACGTTAAAAATGTAGAAAAATAATAGTCCACCGGTATCGGTTAGGGCTCCAAAGGAGGTTCCTCTCCTCAGGATGCGAGCCGAGGCCGAGGATTACGGCCTTCTGAATCAGGCCATTGATCCAACCTCTTAAAGAGAGCCTCGAGAGATTGTGATCGAGGCTTTCGGCCATCAGATCATTGGCCGAAATGACAATCGGCACAATGACAGCCGAGGTCACATTCCACATGTTAGCAACCTCGAGGTTAGCAACCTCGTTTGCTAAGTCAATATTTAATTTGTTTCTTTTTCTCAGCTTTCATTAGGTTCTCGTCATGTGGAATGGTAACATCCACAACATTATTATTGAATTGTTATATTTATTATTTTAACTCCACATATGTACAGACGCCAGCACATCAAGCTACTACAATCTGTCAAATTTCTTTAATAGATTTTCAACTTTATCGCCAAAGTATAAGGTTCAAAGTTGATTAGGAAAATTTGACAATTTCGGGTATAATTGTTGAAAACAGCGACACACAGCTTCGTGGCGGACCAAGAAGGAGGTGGCCGACTTGGTTGTTTTCCTTGGGCAACAGTTTAAAGCGTAACCAATTAAACCATTTTAGTTGAATCGTGAATGAAAAGGAGGGAAGCCTATTCTAGCAGTAGAACATTATCATAGCAATCATCATTCTCCTTATTTCAATTTATTTGGGGTCGGCGCAACATCAACCTTATAGCAATATTTCGTAGAAACGTTATATAACAAAAGTACTTACTACTTTTTCTGTTGTGGTAAAGTAATTTTATTTTAGGTGCATCGTCTTCACATATAAATAATGTAAAACATTTTAAAAGAGTAATGCAGGTGCTTACCCATTCTTTTCTATATGAAAATACCTTTTGGAAAGGGCGACTAGAATCAATTCTATTTTATTGTAAATATTGACGTTCAACAGTGCCTTTTATCAGGCGCGGCTTGGGTTGGGGTCACCATGGATGCCGAGGAATATTAGTAAGGGAGGTACATCTCCTCATTGGTGTAGTGGTCGCAAGCGTTACTGCTGATCATGAGCTCCTGGGTTCAATTCCTAGGTTGGGTAAAGTGTTATTAGGTTTTTCCATCAGAAATTTCGCAGAAGCAGCCTGGAGTTTGGATTTGTGCCCGGTTGGTGGCAGGAGGCTCACCTTCTATGACATGTCACTTATACATAATTGTCAAAATGAAAATGTAAATACTATATGAAGGTACACCCCTGCCTCTTCCTGGATTAAAGATTACGCAGGGGCGCGAAGGGTGAGCGAAGCGAGATCGAAAATTTTAACAATGTGCCTCGGTTTGGTTAGGTTTTGTTTTATATTTTCAAGCAGAAATAGGAGTTACATTGTCGACTTGCAGATAAGCCCAAGCAAATACGAGAACGTAGAAAGCAAAAAACGAGCGAAGCGCACTCGAAAATGTTGCACACTCTCGGATAGGTGTGATTTTCTTTTGATCATTCTAGGAATTACTTGTTTGTCGACATATGAAGAAAAGCTCAAGAATCAATAGAATGTGAGCGAGTCTTCACTCGCTCACATTCTATTGATTCTTGAGCTTTTTTTTCGAGCCTGAAAATTTTAGCACCCCACCTTGAAATAGGTTCTGTTTTCTTTTGACCATCATACAGAAAGGGAACTTACTTTATCGAATTATGGCGAAAAGCTAAAACTCGTTTTACAGCAGTTTAGGTTTTGGATTCTGGCCTAAATCAAGCCTTTCGAACCTTACGTACGAGTAGGGTGCCCAATATCAAATAATCCAAAGTTACCTTCGCTCGCTCTTGCATCCTACATTCTATATAATATCGGGCTTTTAAAGGACAAGCTTTATTAGGCGCGTTGAGAAACCCAGTGTCATTTCATAGTTTTAACTTCTGTTGGCGGTCCCCATGTCTGCCTATGTTCTTAATGTTTTTGTATCGGGGTCTCCGTGGCTCGAGTACAGTTTTATGTTAGTAAGACAAGTAAATCATTCAGACTCTCGACAGCTTGAATGATTTGGTTAGTCATGACCCCCACGACCCCCTCGGCCGCACCTGCCTTTTATGTGCATAATTGAAATAAATGCTTTGACTTTGATAAACTAGAAGTACTAGAACCTTCGATCAAGACTATAACATAAAATAATGTGTGTCAAATAGTAAACTTAGTAATAGGTGTTTCTCTTTCAATAAAACAATAAATTCTGAGAAGTTATATTCAATTTATTATTATGCAAGTGCCGTTGCCTTTGAACTTATTATTATAGTTGATTTATGTGTGCAAAAAATTACTAACTACCTTCTTTGTTTCGAAAAGAAAACTATAGCTTTAAGTTAAAGTATTCTTTTCAAATCAGCCTTTTACATTTTTAAACCTCAACCAGTTTTTTTAGCTAAATACTATTCTAACTACTAAATAAATATTTACATGTGCCTTTCTGGCTGCTTTTAGGAAAACATACCGCATAATGTAAACGAAACACTGCCTTAAAATGATATTATAGTGTTCTGTCATTTCGTTTGAGTAACAACTAGCAATCTCTTCAAAAGTGGGAAAAAGGCCAATGGTTTATAAATTACATGGATATATTCATGTGTTTCTCTGAATACATATATAGAAAAATTTACCTATAGAGGGTTATTTTAAATTAAAATACCCAAGACTACACAAAAAAAATCATTTTTAAGCTGATGTGACTACAATAATTGCGGTCGATGACCCCACAAAAGAACAACAAATAATTTTTAGATATCGATACCCGTCGCTTATGCGGAGTTTAGCTAGCCAATTTAAAATAACCCTGTATGATCTCTGATGAAAATATGAGACATTTTCTGCGGCCTTTTGCATGTCACCTTTCTCGATCAAATGAATAAGCCTTACTATCCTTTATTATAGGTAAATTATGGTTAGCTTTATCCAGAAAATGCCCATAATAAAGGTTACCATACATGGAGATCTGTAGTCTGGTCAGATCACCAAACGATTGAAATGTTTAGTTTACAACGATTTGCTTGAAATAGTAATCGCTCCTGTAGTCGATGCCGTAGGTGATCTATCTTAAGGCCGTTGTGGCCAACCACGGTACGGATTTAGAACAGATCAGACTGTCCATGTATGGTACCCTTAATAGAGAAGATTTGAAGTAGGTACGCCAAGACTGCAGATCAGCAAGCAACTTGAGTGTATGCTAGTGAGAATCCTCGGTTGGCGATGTCGGGTGGAGTGGCGGCCGTTGCTCCTTCGTTGGCGTTGGTCACCACATACAGAACGAAGGGCTTCGCTCCGCCTGTGGAATAAATATAACAGTTACATTATACAGAACAACAATAATTTATACAGGGTGACCCACTTACATTTTTTTTTTAGTCCAAAACGCCCCCAGGTATGCTCAGCGATTATTTTAGGAGAAAACTAATATCAAATGGATTTACAGGCCCCATAAGATAAATAAAGGCAGTGTGGCAGACTTCACAGTAGTTTTAAAACTCTTAAGGACCTACTTTTACAAGATATTTTCGATAGTCTCAAATAATTACAAAGATAGATTTCATATGAGGGGGTATTCAAACTAGTTTAAATACGTTTGTAATTTTTTTATAGTGGTGTACATTAAAGTGTTTCATTAAATAAATAAATATTTAATTAATAAAAAATAGCTACAAAAGTTTACTTTGCACTGGGACGAAGCCGAGACCGCAGAAGCGGTCTGTGCCTGCTGACAAACCCGTGGATGTCACGATAGGGTTGGGTATCACCACGAAGTCCGTCAGGCAATTAACGCCGTTCACAGCTCCTACTGGCGTGCCGAGTACCGTGTTGTCAGAACCTTCCACGTCGCCCGTCACGGTGAAGGAGAATGCGCCTGCGGTCTGATAGAGGTTAATTTATAAAGGTAACATTTATTTGATGTCGGAGTGCAGAGGTGTGCCAAGAGCACACTAAAATTAAATCATTATAATATGTCTCACCTGTGCATACTGTATAGCACAATAGCCCGCTTCCATTCTAATGCATATGCCGTAGTTCATGTTGACGATCTGCCGGGTACCGGTGACCAGAGACGCACTGAGAACTGTGTTAGCAGCGGTTCCGTAGTTGAAGCTGTTGATGATTCCCGTTAAGCCAGTAAAGTATTGGAGGCAGCCGTTCGGAGCTGTAAATAATAGATTAGTCTGAGTGTGGCGTGTGTGGCGCCGGTGATCGAGAAGTATTGTGGTAAGTAATAGGTTGTAATAGGGAAAATATAGATTATGAATGAGGATGTTTAAAATTAGAGAAAGGTCAAAGTAACGGTGGATGGATTGTGTGAAAGATTACTTAGCTAGAACTATACAGGGTTACTTCTAATTCGACGTATTCCTTCCAGGACGTGATAGTGTGACCCATTTGCAACAATTAAGCATCCCAAAAAGCCTAGGCGAAAATTCATGGGTTTCGAGAAAAATACATTTTTATGTATTTTTCAAAATTTCCCAAATTTCGTCGCTAAATAAGTATCACATTTCTCTTAATTCTCGAATTGAATGACCTTCATTACTATTCCATTGGATATTTGATATATTAACAAATCTTTCTATGTAACCAACCAAATGTTCAAAAACATCAAATCTAAGCATATATCTAGTTAAAAGTTAAAGGAAGAAGTTTATTAACCACTAGCTGTGCCCGCGACTTCGTTCGCGTGGATGTCGGAAAACAATAATGTGTCGCTTAGAAAAGGTGTAATTGCCACTCCTTCATTGAAAAGGAAGAATCTTCCGATCTTGCCTGTGGGGTTCTCTACCACAGCCCTTTCTAATGCAGTCACTGCTTCTTCATGGTTTATAATGACAATGCGACGAAGTGTCACTTTGATTTTAGAGAATAAATAAAAACGGAAGCGCCTGCTCGCGGCTGATTATCTGACCAAACAGCCATAATTATGTCCATTTTATTTTTCGTCTGTTTTAGAACACTAACTCCTAAAATCATATCACCATTTTATCTAAAGTACACACATCAAAAGTGTCTAGGGATCAACATATATTTTTGCAATAACTTTTCTCCTGATTGATATTAATTAAAATTTTCTTTAAGGATTCATCAAATAAAGTGTTTTCGTTTGTCACAGTAACGATAAACCAAGTCACCTTTGCATTAATAAAGAAATTTGCCATTTTCCTAATAAAGGGATTTTTGACATTTGAACCACTAACACAAAAGTTCGAAAAAAAGACTGAAATAACAGTTTTCTTTAAAATTTTATTGGGTAACTTAAACAATTAATAATCCGTGTTTCTACCGCGAACACTAACAACACAAGAACATCGGTTTGGCATACTCAAAATGAGTTCATCCAAATCACGCTGTGGAATGGCCGCCCATGTTCGTTGCAACAACAAAAAAAGGTCTTCTTGCGACTGGATACCCTCCATATTCGGCAGAGCTCTTCTCTGTAGCATATCCCATGCATGCTCAATCGGGTTCAAGTCTGGCGACTGAGCAGGCCAGGGCAGGACATTGATGTTAGCTGCGGCGAGAGTCTGTCTTACAACTCTTGCGGTGTGCGGTCGTGCATTATCATGCATTAACTGAAATAAGGGACCGATTTGCACTTGTAGAGGAACGATGACGTCTGATACAATCGTCTCAGCATAAATTTGAGCGTTGAGGTTGCCTCTGATCCAAATCAACTCAGTTCTTCCGCCGATCCAAATACCCGCCCATACCATGATGGTTCCACCACTATAAGGATGGACTTCCTGGCAGGATTTTAATCGCTGTTGGCGTCCAGGGGTTCTCCAGTGTCGTATACGTCTTGTATCCGGTCTCATACCAAAACGAGACTCATCAGAAAAGCACACGAAACGCCATTGTTCTTCTGCCCAATTTCTGTGTTCAAGAGCCCATTGATATCGAATCCTACGATTGTGCATTGCTATAGGTGGTACCCGTAGCGGTCTTCGGGAATGAAGGTTCACTTCATGCAAGCGGTTTCTGACTGTTTGGTCGCTAATTAAGTTCCCTGAAGAGTGATGAAGCCTCACGGCTAACATCATGGCGGTTATTGTTGGAGCTCTTCGAGTTAAGATTTAAATGTATCGGTCTTGTCTCCGTGTGGTGCAGCGATACCGTCCTCCATGGTGCTCAGCCACGGTACCAGTGCTTCGGTAACGTGTCCAAAGTCGACTGATAACACTCTGACTTGTATTCAGAGCTAAAGCCACAGTACGTTGCCGGGAACCAGCTTCTATCATTCCCACGGCTCTGAGCATTTCTTCCCTGCTTAAATGACGTCGCCGCTCCATAATAACGTTGGTTTTAATCAGTAGTAGGGAAACAGTAGCACTAATAATGTCTTCAATGCGTTGTATGTTTTTATAGGGAAAATATTGACAGCTGATTTTCATCTTTTACTCGAATTTGATTCACAGTTCCTGATTCAAATTATGAAATGCACCAAAAAGGATCCATATAAATTTATAAAATCATAAATTTATTACAAAGCCACATCTCAATCTCAAGAAATCCGCATAAAAATGCTTGATCCCTAGACACTTTTGATGTGTGTATATCTGAGATTAGTAAGTGAAGTTTGAAGTTAGCTTTTCTACTCAGCGGTAAATTTAGATATTCATAACTTGGTATTATAGATTATCTTGACTGGCCCGTTGGTCTAGTGGTTAGTGGCCCTGACTGCTATGCCGGAGGTCGTGGGTTCGATTCCCACCCAGGACAAATGTTTGTGTCATGAGCATGATCATTTGTTCTGTGTCTGGGTGTAATTTATCTATAATATGTATGTATTTAGAAATATATAAGTATGTTTATCAGTTGTCTAGTACCCATAACACAAGCTCTGCTTAGCTTGGGACTAGACGGCGTTGTGTGATAGTTGTCGAATATTATTATTATTATTATTATTTTGTTTATATATTTTTTTCTCTCGGCGTAGCCGGATAGAACTGATGGCACGGGCCTAAGCCAAGTGTCCAACAGTGGGGTTAAGTGTGGGAGTAATATTATAAGTAGACTGTGTGGTAGATGAAACAATATTTAAGTGGGAGTACCTATTGGTGTAAATTGTCCGATTCACACTGAATAAATTTTCTAACTAGCCTGCATGTGTTAAGAATCACTGCCTTCTGCAGCAGGTGGTAGGTGTTAGGTGGCAGGTTGAGGGAACTAAGGGACTGATGAAGCTGTTTTGGGATTACTCCTGTTGTAGATAGCACTATGGGTACTATTGTGACTTTTTGAAGATGCCATAGTCGGGTTATTTCATCTTTTAGTTCGGTGTATTTGGATAATTTTTCGGCTATTGTTGTCTGTACGTTATGCGTATTTGGCACGGCAATGTCTATAAGGAACCCAGTTTTATTTATTTTATCAATTAATGTGATGTCTGGTCTATTAAAGTGAATTGTGCGGTCTGTGAGTATGGCTCGGTCGAAGTACAGTTTTGTTGTGGGGTTCTCTAATACAGTTTCAGGGTTGTATTTGTAATAAGGTACTATAGCGTCTATAAGTTTGTATTTATGGGCTAGTTTTTGGTGTATGACGTTGGCTACTTGATCGTGTCGATGTTTGTAGTCGGTCTGGGCTATTGATTTGCAGGCGCCAGTGATATGTTGGATGGTTTCTGGAGAACTATTGCATTTTCTACAAATATCGGTTGTTAAATTCTTTACAATATATTTTCTGTAGTTCTTGGTTTCAATTACTTGGTCCTGAATTGCAAGCATGAACCCTTCTGTCTCCGGGAATAGTTCGCCTCGATTCAGCCACGCGTTCGACGCATCTTTGTCGACATTTGATTGGCATAAATCTTGGCGATGTCTTCCGTGTAGAGACTTCTGGGTCCACTCTTGACATTTGGTTTTGTCATCAGTCACTTTCTCGTTTTTTGTTCTGTAGTGTCTTTTAAATTAAGAGGTGTTAAGTGTTGGTCGCTTTGTGCTATTAGTTTGTGGAGTGGGGAAGATTCAGTTTTGGCAAAGAAATATTGCCTAAGAGCTGTGATCTGTCTGTTGTGTAAATTTAGGATATCTATAACTCCTCTGCCTCCTTCTTTTCTTGGTAACGTTAACCTTTGTATACAAGATCTTGGGTGGTGTTTGCGAAATTTAGTCATTGTAGTGTTTATTTTTCGTTGTAAGTTTTTTAAGTCAGTTTTGGACCAATTTATTATCCCGAATGAATAGGTGAGCACAGGTATAGCAAAGGTGTTGATTGCTTTTATGGTGTTCCGTGAATAGAGCTGTGTTTTTAGTATTGTATTAAGTCGGTGTTGGAATTGCTGTTTAAGTTTTTGTTTAGTATCTTTGTAGTGTATCTGACGGGATTGATTGTACCCTAAGTATTTATAAGTGTCTAGTTCATCCAATGGTTCTATTTGTTCTCCTGTACCTAAGGTGTATTGGTGTTGGTAGTTCTGTCCTGCTCTAGCTGAATTTATTTTACATTTATCTATGCCAAACTCCATTTTAATGTCATTTGTGAATGTTTCTGTTAGGTTAGCAAGTTCGTAAAGTTGACTCTCGGTTTCTGCATACAGCTTAATATCATCCATGTACAGTAAATGATTTAAAACGTCTTTCTGTGGGTCAGTCTGTCGGTTGGTAGCTGTAGGATTTAAAGAGATTCCTAATGAGGTAGCGTTTAATATTTTAGATAGGGGGTTTAGAGCAAGGCAGAACCACAGTGGGCTGAGTGCGTCTCCCTGGAAGATTCCTCTTTGTATTTTAATTGGGCTAGTATCTGTTGTTTCTGTTGGGGTAGTCAGTCTTAATACTGTACACCAAGTTGTCATCATAGTCTTCAAAAATGTAACTATTGTTGGGTTTATTTTGTAAATTTCTAACACTTGCAATAGCCATGAATGGGGGACAGAATCATACGCTTTTTTGTAATCAATATACATGGTGAATAAGTCAGTTTTAGATTTCTGAACTCTTTTTAAGATAACGGAATCTATGATTAATTGTTCTTTGCAGCCTTGACTATATTTTCGGCATCCTTTTTGCTGTTCGGCTAAGATGTTATTGGCCTCAATGTGTTCGTATATCATTTCGGATATGCAGGATGTGATGATCTTATACAAGGTCTGTAAGCATGTAATAGGTCTATATTTAGCTGGGTTAGAGAGTTCATTGCGATCTTTCGGTATCATATAAGTTATGCCTGACGTTATATAAGAAGGTATCATATTGGGATCTTTGATGAAGCTGTTTATAAAATTATATAAATAACAATGAAGTGCTGTGAATTTTTTATACCAGTAACTATGAATGTGGTCTGACCCAGGTGCTTTCCAATTATGCAGGCGAGAAAGAACTTTATGAAATATTTGTGGGGAGATGTGCTCGAATGCCATTGTCTGAATAGTGTTATTTGATAGTTCTCCTTGTATCCAATCGGCTTCGGCGTTATGATGGACAGGTTGTTCCCATATTTCTGCCCAGAAGTTTTGTAATGCCTCTGGGTTAGGAGTGTTGAGCTCATCATCACTTGGATTGTTATTCTGAACATTAGTTGTTGCCTGCCTGATATTACGATAAAAAAGTTTTTCGTTTTGGCTGAATTGGGTATTTTGTTGTTTTCTCAAAGTGCATGCTTTATATCTTTGGAGTCGGCCTGTTATTACTGAGAGTTTTTGTTTAAGTGTGTCTAGTGTGTGTGCTGCTTGTGTGTTTGGTTCTTCGTGTACGGTGTGAATTCTATATAGTTTTATGATCTTATTTACATGTTTCTTTAATTTTCTACTTCTACTGCCGTTGATAAATTGTGTCATTCTACCTATTTTTGACCGTAAATCGTTTAATTTTCGTTCTAGTCGTCTTTGCCATTTTGGTTTATATTCTGTTTTTGTACCACAGTGGGTTATTTCTCTTGGTTCGAGTGTTATCTTGGCTCCGTTGACCTTAGCGACGGTCCATGCTGCACAATATATAACGGTCTGAAATGTGTGAAAATCTGTGTCGTTGTTAATGTTTTCAGGGAGAATCATTTTGTTTAGGTAGCTAATTATTCTTGCAAGATTTTTAGATGGTTTTTGTTTTGGGATATAAATTCGGTTTGTAGGGCTAGTGTCTTTATAAAATTGGAATGCTTGTTGGAAATAATCTTCTATTATTGGGTCCCTTTCTAAATTAATTTGTGGGTTAGGAAGAATTTCTGTACTATTTATTTCGGTGTTATCCGGTGTTTGTATACTAGGTGTGCGTTCTTCTATAGAGTTTATATCAATATTATTTGTGAACTCGGCATTGGTATTGTTGATATTGGTATTAACTGCTACCGTTTCACTATCGTAATTGCGTGTGTTATCTATACTTAGTTCTTCCGATATTTCTAACTTTAATGAATTTAATTTCTCATCGCTTAAGTATTGATTATTTATTATTGCTCTCCTCTGATCAGCTATTCGTTGTTCACTTAGGTGAGCAAGTGAAGGGAATTGATTAATGAAATCTTCGTACATAGGTTTTCGGTATGTAGTTTCATTAGTGCCTAAAGCTGTAACTCTATAATATGACCGCATTAAAGCTTCGTTGTGTTCACTGGTCCATCTCATTCGGGTCTGTGTTCTATTTTGTGTGCTTTTTGTCTCTAGTGTTGTAGGTTGTATTTCTGTAGATTGTGTTGGTGTAAATATTTGTTTTCTAAGCTTGCTAGAGTGTGTATGTAGGGTAAAATGGTTTAATTGTAGTTGATCTAATTCGTCTTTTACTTCATTTCGTATCTCATCTATTATTTTTTGTGATAGTAATTTGTTATTTATTACAGCTCTACGTTGGTCTCCAATTCTCTGTCGACTAACATGCATGTTTGGGAATTTTTCTGTAAATTTTAGGTGGAGCGGTTCAAGATAAGTTCTCCTATCTGTATCTAGTAAAGTTAATTGAAGATAAGTGCGCAGTATGAACTTATTCATTTCAGGTGTCCATCGTCTGCGCGTACTAGGAGTGCTTGTAGTGGGTGCAAGCTCAGAGTCAGGGTTGACATCTTGCACAACACTATCAAGCGTGCTGGTTGTGGACAAGCTAGCTGTTCTTCTTGTCATGTAGGAGGGGCGAGTAGAAGGGATGGATGAGAATAATGAAATGGTATCATCGCTCGTGGAATCGGCTGTGGCTTCTACGTAGTGAGCCCGCCTGTTCAGTTCACTACGACCAGCTGTAACAATTTTGTCGGTAGGAGCCCGCTTGCTCAACTCCTCACCGCCGATGGTTCGCATGCTGTGGCATCTAGCATCGGCTCCAGATGCGCCCCGGCGCTCCCCGGGAAGCGACCGTAAATTATATACTTTCTTATTATTCATCTCCATAAAGGGTTACCTTGCCTTGTTAGCCGCGTAAGTTTTTTGTACAGATGTACAGTACGCGTGTCCGCCCCCCACGTAGCTAGGTGTTCAGCTTGGACGTAAGGTTGGATTTTAGGGGGCTTATTATTATTATTATTATTATCTTACATACCAATATTTATGCCTTATAAAACGTCGAGATATCTAGAAGATAAAAGTAAGAATAGGTACATCAATGGTGTTACTCTTAAATCGTACTGAAGTTAATCTGAAAAGTAGTTTGAAGTCTTTCTGAACTTATTCTGTAAATCTGTGCCCACATTTGCTTAACTCTCCCTTGTTAGATAGCCTTTTTTTTGTGGATGGGAAATCATCAAACGACTCCTCCCGCTCTGGGTGGAGCGGAAGGGAGTGTCAGACTCTTACTGACTAAAACCCACCCGTGTTCCTTCCTTAGCCCTTTATGTTAAAGAGCTTCAGAAAATGACACCCATGACCAAAAAAAATTAAAAGAAATTGCAGCCGCCATCTTGGATTTTCATTTTGACCTCACTATCGGCTTCAGCACCCTCGGAAACCATAAAAACGAAACGAAAAAATTGAAAATTTAGGCAACCGCCCGCCATCTTTGATTTTCTTTTTGACCTCACTCACTATCGGCTTCAGCATCCTCGGAAACCATGCAAATTATCTCTCTCTGTCTCTTTCTATTACTATGAAAAGTGAGGCATAACGTGACGATTTCTCCCATTTTACTCCTACCTCAGCTTCATAAAAGAACTTTGTTCCAAAACTTCAACGCGATTCAAAATATGACGACATTTGGTCAACGCTATTCTATCGAACAAACTCGCTCTGCATTAATCAACTTTTATAATAAAATTATCTAACATTGCATTCTATAACATTCGGAACACCACGTCCAATATATCATTATTCATCTCATTTATCTTACATTATTCTCACTTTTTATTTGAAATTCTTTTAGCGCCACAGGCGCCACTAATAAACCATCAATGGAAAGCGATTTCTATAATTTATTAAAATCATTATTATCAGTACTTTTTAAAATAACACAGACATAAGTATCTGTGTTATTTCGTCATAAAGGTAAGCCTAATAGGACGTGATTTTTCACTTATTAATGTTATTTAAATCACAATAGTAATATGTTTTCGTTAGTAGGTACTATATTGCGCCAATAGATGGCGTTACGTGTTCCCAAAAAACGTAATAAAAAGTTGTTCTAGAATACTTTAGATTGATTATATCTTTTGATAGAGTTTATGCGATTGCGATGAAACAAAAACTAATCACTACTCCGACTTCTACACCATATTTGAATATAAAAATTAACCATATTGGTTTGGTACTTTTTCCGTTGAACCTATTCAAATCAATAATCTGTCACATCCAAACAGACAAACAGACAAAAATTCCAAAAATTAAAGAAAAGGCATCTGTTGGTTATCCTTTAACACCCCAACTATTTTTTTTGGAAATATTTTCATTGCACAGAAACGCCTCGTCTACAGATTTATTATATTATAGAATAGATTTCCAAAAATGATAAAAAACAAAAAAAAATTGGTATAAAACAGTCGATAATGTTGGTAAAGGTCGAATTTGGAAATGATTGAAATATTTAAATGTTATCTTTTTACCTTATCACCACCCTACAACTCTTCCTGCATTATGTAGCCAGATCGCCGCGACCAGTTTGAATATTGAGACGCCACTTTTTAATAGTTAGTTTTACTCGCAGTCTATGAGCTTATCACTGAAATCTTGTCACTTAGTTCGCGTGTCTTTAAACTACGGTACACTTACAAACTCTTATTTCTTTAATATACTTCAAAGTTTGAGGCTTTTCTAAAAGAAATAACTTTTTATTAAAACGTGCACTGGCAGTAGGTACCAGATGAGTTACGCTGCAACGTAACTCTCTTAGTAAACACCAGCATCCACGTTCATAATTTCTGAAAAGGCTTGTGCAGCACATCATTTTATGTCATGCAAGTAGCTCGGGAGAGGTCAGGTCCACCTGTGAATGGCGATAGACTGAGTTAATTGATTGGTGAGTTGGACCACTACTTAACTAGGTACTAGATGTCGTAAAAAGTTGTCATAGCCACAAAGTTGGCAGCAGGGAACTCTACTGCTATGAACAACAATCGTCAATCCGTCGTTAAAGATTATGGAAATGTTTTTTTCAACACACTTGCTCGTAAAGTGGCTCTTATTGAACCGCTTTTAGGTCCATAATGCAGTGTATTAAAAACGCGTGCTTTTTCTTTACTTTAATCCACATGTGCTTTATTTCCACAGATAACTATTTACTAGTCGGAGATGCGCGCTTTTTTAATCTCATTAATTCACTTTTTTTTTAATAGTCAGTATGGAATTATGATGAAATAGAGTTCTGTGTGTGTGTATTTTATGGTCTTTGCGATATCGTTTACAAAAAATCTATAATTTAACTGCAAATATTATGCAAAAGGAAAAAATAAAGATATTGTCATTATGTCTGCATTCTTACTTTTACCATTTTTCATACATAAACTACTTACATAAAAAAAACGATCAAATCTTGATATAAATAACTAAAAATTGTGTTGCGACGTGACACTTTTTAGTGCTGACCATACGTATATAAGAAGGTGTTGACCGTCCACCCAATTTCCTTATTTCGATCAAAACTTGCATACAGCCTAATCGATATTCGCGATAAATGAAATAAAAAAAAATTAGAAACTGAGTAACAACTCTTATAACTAACAAAAAGTATTGAAAGTGTTTGCAGAATACCCAATTTATGGAATTAATTTATCATCATTCTCAAACAAAATTTTACTAAGCCTACCTAATAAATATGTAGTATATACTGGGAATTCTGTAGGAAACTATTAGAAATTATCAAAAATAAAATCCACAATAAATAATAGTTGTTCAATAAATTAAAATAATTCTAAACAGCGAGCGCATTCCGAGTAAATTCAAATATAGAAACATTTCGGCGCGAAATTCAATAAATGAGGTAGGGACCTATGGCCTGGCTGTTATTGACTCTGTTTAAGTGAAATGTCCAAAAAACGATTGAAATGACAATAGAAAAGCATAAATCATTATTATAAACAATGCTTATTGTATTTACTGCTTAAAATAGGTACTTAATTTTATTTTATTTCCAAGTAAGTATCGATTACATTCGTCATATTATCAATCGAAATAAAAAAAAAATCGTTTGGAACAATCGCTTTCGTACATCATTGCAATAAAAAAAACAATAATGGTCGGCGATTTTGAACACAAATTGAGTACCTAGTGGTAATGATTAATACGTGTTATTGGACCTGTGTTTGAATATTACGTTAAGACCTGGGCATTTTCGTGTTGTTCACAATATTTTCAATAATATTTGTCACATTTTAAATCTTACATTTAACTGTGTGTGTGAAATTTGTGAAAAGTAAAATGTAAACACGCACGATTGGCGCGAAACTTCGACATTAGATATCCAAAAACTTCATTACCACTAAGTACTTATTTACCTTAAACTATGGATAAATTCGTCAAATAATTAAATGAATGTGGAAGTTAGGGTGTTCGAAATCTCCAATTTTTATGTTTTTTAGCCTCGACCACCACTGTCATCAAAATGGCGAGTATCGTATGACTTGAATTTATACAAGGAAAATTAATAATAGTAAACTTGTGCGCTAAATATGAACATATTATGAGGTGTTTATCCAACACTCCTAATTAACGCACATTCATTAAGATTTGATGTGTAGCATAATTCATTCTCAAACAGGTACGTGTGATCGGGGCGGATCGGTTTTGTTAGTACCATAGACCAATATATTTAAAATGAGAGTCGGTGCTTTTATTTACAACTGCGCGCGCATCGCTAGTGCTGCTTAGCACGGCGCGCGGAAAAACAAAATTAGCGCGCCATTTTCCAAAGAAGTTAATATTTAACAATAAAAGTCTGTTTTTTCCCTCGCAAGTGTGTTGAAAAACGTCGTATGAAACGCGTGTGCATTGATCATTAGACTCTCGGCTTTCTTATCGCACTCGCCTGCGGCTCGCGCGAATAATACCGCCTCGAGCATAATGATCAACATAGCACACATGTATCATAATGTACTATTATAGATTTTTCTCTTAACATAAATATGTTATGACTTTATGAGGAGTCTACATAGGCTAATGAAATTATAAATAAAATATTCTTTGTCAAAAGCCTAAAATACTTAATTAGTTTCAAACATTAAGAGTTTGTTAATTTCACGCGAACTAAGCGATAAATGATTAGTGATTAGTTCATCAATTGCGAGTAATATTAAATATTTAAAACTGGCGGGCGTCTCAATATGCAAACTGGTCGCGTTAACCTGGCTACATAACGTAGGAAGAGTTGCTGGGTGGTGAGAAGGTAAAACCATAACTTATATCAGTTAATAAATTCGAAGAACATTCAATTTTTAAATATTTTCATAATTTGCAAATTCGACCTTTGCCAGTAAAAACGACCGTTTTAATATTTTTTTTAAAATATTTGTAACTAGTTAGAAAGCTGTTTAAATGTAGATGTCTGACCCGTAGAAAAATTTTGAGGTAACTGGTGTTAAAGTTCATTTATGTAGATGATTTTTGGAAATGGTTAATAAACTTCTTTCTTTAACTTTTAACTATTTAATGCTATAGGACATTTGGTTACATAGAAAGATTAGTTAAACTATCAGGTATCCAATGGAATATCAATGAAGGCCATTCAATTCGAGAGTTAAGAGAAAAGTGATATTTAGTGACGAAATTTGGGAAATTTTCAAAAATACATAAAATATTATTTTTCTCGAATCCCATGAATTTTCGCCTAGAAGGGTGCTTAATTGTTGCAAATTGGTCACACTATCACGTCCTGGAAGGAATACGTCGAACTACAAGTAACCCTGTAGGTATAATAATTATGGGTCAGAGATTTTTGGAAGAAGATAATTATGCTGCACTAATAGATTGATAGCGCTGCACCTATCCCCCCAATTAAATTAGGATACGGGCAGGAAGATGATTAAGTACCTACTAATTCATGTACCAACGATAGATCGAGATAATGGCACAAAAACCTAAATACTCGTGTAATTAGGTATGTAGGAATAATTAGTTACCTATTCCAGGGCAGTCACACCCAAGCTGGATCAGCTTCATGTTCCACCTCCTTGCGAAGGTTGTCGCCAAGGTGGCCGTAACGATGATGGTAATGGCGGCGTTCCCGTTGAAGTCCACGAAGATGGTTTGCCCAGTGAGGTCTCCGCAGAGTAAGGGCACGATTGTGTTGCCACCTGTTACTGATATGGAGTCGGTGGCGCAGTTCCCGTCGCCGTCAGGTTGTGCTAGCACCAGATCTTGGAAGTCTATACGGAGCTAAAGGAATAAACAAACAATGTTAGGACAAGATTATATGGTTCAACTTATCGCTAGTAGCTATATACTAATTAGGAATAGCTTTTAGTATTATGAAGGTTCTACAAAATGGCACTCAGTGTGTTGCATTATATGTAATGTAGGTACCCAATGCTCGCCCGCATTTTCTCTGTAAGGCGCCCTGACCCTCTGTATATTTTGTGTACCTTCTAAGACGAACGTAAAATCTATACTAATATTATAAAGCTGAAAAGTTTGTTTGTTTGAACGCGGTAATCTCAGGAACTACTGGTTAGAATTGAAAAATTATTTTTGTGTTGAATAGCCCATTTATCGAGGAATGCTATAGGCTATATAACATCACGCTATGACCCTTAGGCGCTGAGCAGCGGGTGACACCGCGGGGAACAGCTAGTTACAGATAACAATCTTAATAACGTCTTCGATTTTTAATGATTTAAAGATTCTTTTAATGCCAATCCATTAGCTTCGATTGCCTGGATGATTTCTTCATATATTTATGAATGTTCCGACATACCTACATTATAATAATATTATATTACTTAATAAGTATTATGTAAGAGAGCATGATGACCTGTGGTTCGATTCCAGTGTCAGGCAACAAAGTGCTAATGGGTGTTTCTAGCTGGAAGTCTGGAATTTCCCAGTAGCAACCCGGAGTACCTATTATATTTTTCCCCGGTACCTAGATGACAATAAGCTCAACCCATTTTACAAGGGGTATGGTGTACTATAGGCACATCTCTACCTAAACGGGGAATGCAGGCGTGTTGTTATGATATGTGAGAGTTGGCTCACCTGACAAACGTTGGAATTGCACCGGTTCACGATCATGGAGCAGGCCAGGCCGCCGGCGAACGCGGCCGGGTAGCCGGGGCTCGAGAAGTATGTGTTGTTCACGTTCGTCGTGGCACCGCATGTACGAGACACTGCAATACATACAAACAGTGGAACTAAGGGCACATTACAGCCGCGATGGGCCGCAGCGCAACGTATTTTCATACAAAAAAGTGCGGTTCAGTCCGCCTGTAGTAGGTAGTTGGTTCATAGAAAATGTATGAAAGTTTTGAAGGTGGATTTTGCAATGCGTTAAGTTGCGGCGCAGCTCGCTCTTAATTTTCGTTAGCCTGAAGTGTTGCAGGAAAGCGCAGTTTTCTCAGTTAGCTGTGAGTGCGACCTAGACAAAGGGCACGTTTCCATTCTCTAAAAGTTTACTAGTAAAATTGCTTTAAGATCTTTTCAAAGAAGGCAACCAGGGTTGAATTAATTAGGACCTAACACCGCACTAGATTGTTGTCTTTGGGACCTAGGCTTTATTCCACCTATGTTAATTTTATTCGAGGAATAATTTTGAAATTTTGACAGTTATTTCATACAAAAACTGTCAAACGTCAATTTTATTCTCCGAATAAAAGTTATCTGGCGATGGAAAAATCAGGCCCTAATAATAAAAATATAGATATGTTTTATTAGGGAACAATATTAGATAAAACAGCAAAAGAAACATATATATAGCGGCTAAAGTAAAATACAGTGGCGCAGTATGAAAGTAGAAAAATAAAAAGAGGGGTAACGTATGCCTATAAGAACGTCAATCTGCTACCAATTCAACAGACTTCATTAACCGTTCGTCGATCGTTGAGTCTCAAAATAAATTCTGATCTTAGGCTAGTTTGAAAAGGGAACTAATTTTTTGAGCTGTTATTTAAATATTCGAGATGTTATTATGATCAGTTGAAAAACATATTGAGCAGTTATTTAATTTAATGGCGGTTGATTAATTATTGCGACAGTAAAACATGGACAGTAATAAAAGATCAATTAGACTGTTATTTTATCATACAATGTCAATTCTAAAAATAATTGAGCAGTCCAATAACTAAATGAGCGGTAAAAATGATGGAATGGGCGGTTCGCTAAATAGTTCGGCAGATCATAGCGGAGGCAAGAGCGAGCGAAGCGAGCTCGGGACTTGGGGCACCCCGACTCGGACAGGTTAGGTTCGAAGGGGATGACGGGGGCTCGAGTGAGCGAGCAAAGCGAGCGAACGAGCCCCCGTCATCCCCTTCGTGTTAGGTTCCTTTAAACCTTGTAGACAGAAATAGGGGCCCCGCGAAGCGGGGCTCCGTCGACTACACACCCAAAACTACTTTACCACCTCATTGTTTATAGAATTGCTTAGAATGAGATTTATTACCGACAAATTCCGATTTATTACTGCCCACACGTAACTGCTCGTTCAATAATTTTTACCGCCCATTTAATTATTTTCCCACTCAATTATATATTCACTGATCCATTTCATTATTTTTTATTACTCATTTTTGTTTACTTTACTGCTTAGTTTTAACTGCTGAACAAGTTATTAAACGTGCCATTTATAATTTTTAACTTACCAAAACCGCTATTTACAACTGCCTCTTTAAATCAGTGCGGTTTGAAAATAAGTTTGATCTCCAATCACAGATTAGGTAGGTACGGAATCGCAACTTCTGTCACCTTCACCATCCACTGACAGCTAGATAGCTGTCAGTCTTTTATCGTCATTTGTGAAACGAGGATTACGAGGAAACGGTGACACGCTTGGTTTGTAGTATGGAATAAGTGTTGACACTTGCGATTTGCAATGACATCGTCATACTGGCTGAATCGGTGCAGGACACAGATATAGATATACCTAGATAACGCAAGTATCACGAACTGTATGAAAACCAAGCGTGTCATTTTTGACTACCTACTATGACGTCACAAGCTCGCGCTCTCGCTCACACTTACCCAGCCAGCAGTACAAACATTGACATAGAAAAGTATGGACTGGAAATACCTACAAAAAAAGGGTGCATACCTACAACTCGTTTTGTCGCATAAAATGGCTGCCATTGCTAGGGTTGTGTCAATCAAGGAACATAGGTGTTACTATTATCGAGTATCGATACTAAATATGAGTCTTACTGGTTATCACGTTTGGATCATAACTTACTTAATTAAAGTCCGTTGTAATTAGGGCTGCCAACTATACTTTATAATAACGTATCTTACTTTATTTTCGATAAATATACTTTATAGTTTTGTATAAAACTATAGTGTGCGAAAATACTTTATTTCCAATCTTTTGTGATAGATAAAACGAAAGACTCATGGTTAATTACTGAACTATTTATCGATAGATAGATATAAGTCAAAAAAGAAAATCTTTTATTAAAGTTAGAATTTTCAGAGAAAAATATTATAGTTGTGAAGTTGTGAAGACAAATGGCAATATAATAAGATACCTACTTATAAATGCATCTGATAGCGTAAGTACCAAATGTAAAAACAAAATATTTCTTATTTACTCTCTGTTACCGTCACTTCAGCTTTCACTGAGTTTTTTCGGTAATGAATCTGCAGTGGCGAGAAGAGAGAAACAGATAGTCCATAAATTTAATAAGAAACGGGTTACTTATGTATTAAAATCAGTACCAGGTACTTAACAAATTAGAAAACATTGTAAAAGCCAATTATTTTTAAAAGAAACAACCAATTGGAACCGTGCACCTAGCTTCTGACGTTTCCAAAGTAGCCATGTAGGTTTATGTGAAATAAAATATTTTAATTTCGGTGCTGTGAACCAGAGGCCGGACCTGGCAAGGTCACTCGGACCGAATAAGACACAGGATTATTTATGTTCACATCGCAGAATATACCGATGACGTTTCAGCGGAGGAACTAGTTTACGGAAACTATTACGACAACGGTACAACCCTATTCCATTTGACATATTATTGTAAACAGACGAATGAATTAACAAAGTATACTAAAAAGGTCTGTTATACGGAAATGAACCCAAATATAAATACTTTAGCTATAAATTCATGATCGCATTACAACTGTATCATCGAATGTCTATTATTAAATGTATTATTGCATGAAAACCGGCTATTAACCTGTGCAAAGAGGTTGATTTTCATTCTTTCTTGCACCACACTTCACAATACAACACACAGACATGTTGAATTGTTGTTTTCCAACATTGGTATGCAGTTTTAAAAGGTAAAATCCTTGTAATTTTCTCGCAAATCTTAATAATACAAAAAGTAGGTAAACAACCATTAAGACAGCAAAACTACCACGAAACTTGTCGCAAAACGTGGCTGCTACGGCACCTTACCTACAACTGTACTACGTCACGTCAAAATGTTGCCAAAATGAGCAACAACTTAAAATATTGTTGTCTCTTTTATCAAATACGATTATCTTATTAGAAAGAACGAGACAAAACGATATTTCGTATTCTGAATCATATTTCACTCATATTTGTATAAGCAAATGTATGTATAGATTAACGCGGCGTCTCCATGTTTTTCCTACCTCAATGAGTACAAAGGACTGAGCGCGGCTTACGATTTGTAATCATAAGTTGGTGCAATTTTTGGCACGCGAAGTAGTTACTCTTGCGTTATCTAGGTATATCTACATATATCTGAGGTGCAGGACTTGCAGCAGATGCTGGACGGCCTAGTGATTCTTCTGTACGCATTGGTCTCCGGATGAACTTGGGCAAAACCCAGGTTATGTTCGACGAACACGTTACCCCGGGACCGATTGATGTCTATGGCGATCTTCACAGGATGCATGGTAGCAGCTGGATGAGAGGTGCCGAAAATCGAGTTGAATGGCGTGCAATAGGAGAGGCCTATGTCCAGCAGCGGACTGCTATAGGCTGATGATGATGATGAATGTTGCCTCTAGTTAGCGGCTGCCGATGCCAGTGGCGTAACTATACCGTGTGAGGCCCGTTAAAAAAGTTTGCTTTTCTATAGGTAGGTACTTATGTTAGGATCCTCCTGTGGTCCTCTCGGGCCGGAGGAGGCCCCCTCCGGCTGGGAGCCCGTGGCATTTTGCCCGTCCTGGCACCCTATTGTTACGCCATTGGCCGAGGTCTCCGTGGTCTGACTCCAATGGCTCATATGTGTTGTGTACGAGCATAGGTGTCGCGCCGCGCGCTGCAGCGTTGGCCGAGCGAGAGCGAGAGCGCGCACCCGCGCGTCTCACTCTCACCCCGCAATACTTTGTGACAGTTGCATCTTGAACTAATAAACGACAGTGCGTTTCCAGCTAGCGAGTGTTTTCTGGTCCCGTGTCCCGTATCTAACAATATGCAATAATATGGCTTCAGTCAACTTACCGACGCAGCAGCGGCCTCTTCTCGTGGCGCAGACGCCCGTGATGGTCCCGTTGAGATTGTGGCATTCCCTCCGCGCCAGACATGTGCCGTTCATAGAATTGCCGGTAGAACACTGTGTGTTCGCGAACCGCACGATGCTGACGAAGGGAAATACTGCAATGATAGATGCTTACTGTTAATACTTTATCATACCATAACTTTATATGTATATTACATAGGTATTACTTTATATTAGATATACGATTACCTACTTAATAAATCAATTACTTTCCTTTATTTTTGTAGGATAGGTCAGCCACAAAAGTTCATCAAATTTGACACAAAATGATTCCATTTTATTTAAAAGTTTCAAATAAAAATTCCCATCAGAAGTACTTAAAGAATCGTGTTCTTTAAGTTTTACTTCTGAACCGAACTTAATCAAATATTTTACATTATTATTAAGATTATAAAACGGAAGTATTCATCGACTTTTGTAGGTGACTGTACCTATTCAAATTAGCTGCTGCATACGAGGTAGAGACAGCAGCTGAACCCTAAAACGGTAAATGGCACATCGAACTTTAGAAAGAGACATACACTCAAAGATATATTTATATTTTTTGTTTTTGTATGGTCATTGGTCCCACTGGTGTATACCTAAGTGACAGAAACGACGCCCTACAAAGCTGATGTACCTAGTCTAGTACGAGTACCTGAAACTTTTTCTTGATGTGCCTTATTTTTACTGCCACGTAAGTACTGTATCTACCGACATCACAGTGGTTTCTCTTACGGTTGTAAGTACTTAGTCGATATTTTTCTGCTACATATTATGTAACTGCTTCTCTTCGAGTCGATTTTATGTACCTATACCTACTTGCTTTAAATTACTTTGGCCCAGTAGCAGGACACGTTATTCGCGGCATCAGTGGCATTTACAATGATTAAACCGAATGCTAAAAAAAATAACATAACGCCTGTTATATTCAAGGGGTTGGCGGATAGCTGTATAACTTACACCTACTTTTCGCTTAGCTTTCAGCTTATTGACATCAACTGTAACTTTAAAAATGTAGGCGCCAGGCTGCCACTGAGGAATTTCTACCTTTTACCGGCTTGGAAATGGAACCTATGACCCCATCTTCAGAAATCTCGCTAGCGACCACTAGATCAAGTTTGATGCCAAAATGGCAAGAGCGCGCAACCCTCAAATTTTATAGGCTCACTTATTGTTTTTCGCATATTTTATGAAGTATCTTGTGTATTTGCGTATGGTTGTCACCATCTCGGGTAGCTGGGCTGATGATGGAAGGTACAACTCCTTAACAGTAAGAAGTTACTCGAACAGGCAAGGACTGTTTTAGTAAATTGTTTTGATGTTTGATAGGGCATTTGCCACATTTGGTCTCATGATCATCAAGTTATGACCTGATGCTGCAGTCAGAATAGTCTGCAGAGTACCTAACTCATCGACAACTAACAGCAGATATATCGTGTTTAGGCTCATTGAAAAGGGCTCGATGTGTGGATAAACGTACTGCTAATGAGGAACACCGAAGTACATAGAGACCTGATGCTGAAGCCAGGAGCATCAGAAAAAGTACAAACCTTGAAATTACAGCACCGTAGTTGTGTTTGGGCTCATTTTAAACAGGACTAAATTTTAAGTTCAATGCAATGTTGACATAAGTCTGGCCTGATGCTGCAGCCAGGATTATCAGCATCTAGTCTAAAAACTAATAAGTCGTTTTTGGATTTGTATTTTAGTTTTTTGCCACCGACTTCCGAAATTAAAGTAATTTTTCACTTGATAGTGTTTTTGGAAGTCGGTTGTTTTTTTGTAAAAAGTTTTAATTTTTCACTTTTTAGCGGGTCAGTTTGTAGGTAATTTATTTAAGTTATAATAGCCTAATGTCAACTGCTTATCACCTTTTACAAAATATTGCTTTTCCCGATGCAGAGACGTTAATTGTTGAGGAGTTCTCCTAGTAAGAATCGGTTGTATTTTTTGTAAAAAGTTTTTACAGGTAGATACCTATGTATTTCATAAATCGAATTTGCTGTGATTTTATACTGTTGTCGTAGTTTTGGCTTACGAGACGTCCAATCACCCCAAATATAGCACCTAAGGTAGAGGATATAACTAAAAATAATATATGTATCGTATAGGGTAAACAAATTAAAAATATAGTTTCGGCTGGACGTTAAGTTTGAATTTTGTAGTTCAGCTTGTCTTTGCATTGATCAAACAGAATCATTAAAGAAAAGGGAACTAAATATTGCATCAGCATTATGATAGAGCTTATAACAGAATTCGCGTAGCTTTGTACATATTATCAGAATAATTCGGCTCCGTAAAAGGCCGGGACCTCATCAGAACAATAAAATAATTATAAAAATCGGTAACTTACATATTTTACCCTTCCTTCCACTGAACTCATTAGACAAATTGTTGCTTTCTGGCTGGTCGTATTCATCGAAACCATCGTCTTCATCATATATATCGTTCTCATCCTTGTCGAATCTGTGAGTGTTGATGGCTGCAGCCGCTACCACTAACGCCGATATGACTAACCACCACTTCCTGAATCCCATGTTTTCTAAATGGCTCCTCTTCTCAACGACCCTTGCAGGTAACTAACTGACTAAAACAACCTCTCGGTCATTTGTAACCGCTGAAATATGGGTATCCGTTTCACTGGTTCTAATCCCAATAGAAATGGTCACGAAATGCGAGTAGACATGTCAATCATGTATAAATAAAGTGGGTGATAACGGTTGTCTGTTTGTGCAAACTGTTAGGGATGTTACCGTTTTCCACTTAGCGTCCGCTGACAGCCTACGTGTTAAAATGACGCTGTGAGTGGAAGAATTAGAACGATGTAGGTAAAATTTTACTTCATACGCAGGTTAGTGATGTGTCTTGTAACCTATTTACATATAGTGACACATTTTTCTGATCAACTAACGATTAGGTAATGACTATTGAATGTTGACTATTGAATTTTGGTCTAAGGCTCCTGGGTTCGATTCCCAAGTCTGGCAAAATGTTTTTGTACTAAAAAGTACTAAATTAAACTTACGTTACCATAGAACTTTAATACTTTCTTAAAAGTTCGAGGCATGAACGTCCTTCTTACGGTTTATGATAAGCCTCATGAACATTATTATTGGCATTAGCAAGGTCCATTACAGCTAACCTTTTCAGCAGCCTTTTATGATCCGGCTTTGTAAGAGCTTTCGCCAAAGGATTTAGATGATTCTGAAGGCGTGCTCTGTAGCGTTCTACCTAGTGTTTCGCTTCCTGGTGCACTGTGTTTTGGTTAATGTATACATGAACCTAGCAGTTTCCTGTAAACCATGGTGCATTTGTGATGTTTTTAAGGATGACATATTGAATTCTTTAGGGGTCCGTGGCTAAATAATAACAGCCGCACAGGTCGATCGATCAGGTTAAGCTACGCTTGCCGCGGTTGGTCTGTGGATGGGTGACCATCTTTACATACCGTGACCCCTCCGTGCCTCGGAAAGCACGTTAAGCCGTTGGTCCCGGCTGTCATTTGTGGATCTTTGACAGTCGTTACGGGTAGTCAGAAGCCCGAAAGTCTGACAATCAGTCTTACCAAGGGATATCGTATTACCCAGTAACTGGGTTGTGGAGGTCAGATAGGCAGTCGCTCCATGTAAAATACTGGTATTCAGCTGCATCCGGTTAGACTGGAAGCCGACCCCAACATAGTTGGGAAAAGGCTAGGCAGATGATGATATTGAATTCTTTGGACCATCTTGATAGACACTAAAGTTCCCATAGTTGGATGCCATATCCCATATCATATTGGCTTTAAGATGGTGATGTACACCAGTAGTTTATTTTATATAGACAGGACAGAATTGCTCCCAAGTCCCAAGGAGCCCAATTTATGTTCCTATGTTTAATATTGAGCTGATTTCTCTTGGCTTGGAAATGTGTCCGCCATGTAAGAGAATCTCTTCACAGAGTCATTATGTGGAAGTTCGTTATGGTCTAGTCTCACAGGTAGATGTCTGTGAGTGAAGGTTACCTGGGCTGACCTGTATCCACTTGCTTTTATTAAGTGGCGAACTTTAGCGATTTGTTAATGTCGACTAGACTTCTCAAGCTAAAGTTATTTTTTACTTTGTAGAGACGCCAGCACATCAAGGTACTACAATCTGTCAAATTTCTTTAATAGATTTTCAACTTTATCGCTAAAGCATAAGGTTCAAAATTGATTGGGAAAATTTGCCAGTTTCGGGTAGCTTGATGTGCTGGCGTCTGTACCTAGTCGGTTAAAAAATAATAAGATGCATGCTAAACGCAAAAGGGAAGAATTGTACTCTTTGCAACATAGTGTATGTAGTTTTAGAATAAATACTTTTTGGAATTATTTATGGATTTGACATGTCATTTTATGTCATCGAACAATATTATAAAAGCTGATAATTATCATATGCCCCGATTGAGGGAGCTTTTGATTGGACACTCAGTTTCGATTGTTGACTTGGCTTTTCTTTGGACTGTGTATCGTTGACTTCGGTTTTTCTTTGGACATTTTAACCTGTATTTAAGAGGCCTCTTACAAAAATGCATAGATGCATGATTTCCTCGTTGAAATTGAATAGTTACTATTCGGTGATTGGTTTAAATAGCAATTAATTGGTAAAGATACTTCGTTTTCTCTTCTACAATAATAATAAAGCGATTTTTTTATTATTTGTCTATTTATTTAGCAATAGCCGTTCTCCTGATGCATGTTTAGGCAAAAGCTCATGGAGAGCTGATTTGAGAGCTCTAATTTGTAGTTTCTGTTGAATACAGGATATTTTTTTAAGCAGTGCGCACATTTTCACAGGGAGTTCTACCCATGAATATGAACAACTTTCATACAAACTGTTTCATACAAACAATTGCTTAAACAATATCAATAAAAAAAACATTTTTTGATACTGTGTTTTTTTTAATAAATAAAATAAAAGTACTCTAAATTTCACTGCGCCGTCGATTCGCGCTCGCCCTGGCTGGAGACCTTAATTTATTGAGGCATTCACAGGCAATCCTGGTTAAGTAGACGACAACCTCATAGATTGAACTGCGAGATGCCATTTTTAACCAAAAAAAAAGAAAGATGTGCGCACTGTACCAAAATGTAAGAGGGCTCTTAATGTTGCATTTCTATTGGACTGTTGACCTGCTTTGCGATTGGATTAAGGGCTGATTTTTCCATCGCCAGATAACTTATATTCGAGCAATAAAAATTACTTTTGTATGAAATAATACTGTCATAATTTCAAAATTATTCCTCGAATAAAGTTATCAGATGATTTAAACAACCGGTCAAGTGCGAATCGGACTCGCGCACCGAGGGTTTCCTACAAAGTAGTTTCTCACGGGATTAAAAAAAAAATGTAACTACAAAGGATGTCACCACAATCTGCCCAAACGAAGTACCGAGGTACACTTAGTGGCATAAAATACACTAGATTACACTGAATAATGTTGCATTTATATATTTTTCTTATGGTTACCCGGGGACGAGAATAAAATAACTTTTATCATAATAAAAAGCTCGCCCTTTTAGGCACAATTATACTACCTTGGTCCATTACCTTACCTAATAAAAGAAAAAACTGTCAAGTTGACGTTTCAGTCTATCAAAAAGTACTACTATGTGAAACTGAAGTTGACAGTTTGACAGTTGTCTGCTGTCGGCTTCAGCTGCTGTTGTTTTTGTTTCGTTTCAAATATTTTTATATCATAATTCAATCTAAATTAAATAATAACTCTCATTGTCTATTCGATTATCGTTAGGCAACTTTATGTACCTACCTAACATAAGAAAGGATGCTTATACCCCAAAGTAACTCAATAGAAGCTGTGAATGTTGATGACCAGTACATAATATTAGAAGCAGTGTTAGAAGTTTATCAGAGCGATTAACAAACTCGATAAATAAATGAGTTCCTTAGCGTCGACATACAAGGGTTTCAAGCAAGCTTAACGTAAGCCAGATCATCGAGTTTCAGTGAATAGAAGTCGCATTTAAATAAAGCCTTTTATTGACTTCATCTTGATTTCTTGAAATAAATAAAACATTAGGCCAAGAAACATCGCATACTTACATAAAACACCCTTTTTTATGCTTAATCTGCCTTTATTGTGATGTGCATAAGGGGTGGAAGTTGAATTTGAGATTCGATACTGAGTAGCCCACTTCATGGAATTCAAAAGCATTTCACTATTATTATCGGGCCCCGGAGCCCGAGCGGCACTCGAATCAATTAAAGCCTGGAAGTCATCTTTCCAGTAATATCTACCAATAACATTGGAATAAATAGACTTATCGAGTTAGTTGTATGGAATAAAACAATAAATATTTTTGTTTTTTTATTAGCGTTCTTCATTTTCAATTTCATGTCTCACTAAAATATTATCAAGGAAAGTGGCAGGCGCTGTTATATTTTCTTGATGCCGAGCCCAACCCATAAGTAGGCTATCACTATCTTGGTGATGTGCCTTGCCGGTCTTGTTATATATATTTCATTGGAGATATTGTAAGACTGTATGTTATCATTCTGTACTCTTTGACAAGAAACGCACCTCATGGTTTTAAGCACTAGCCTGAAAGCAATAGATTTGTTAAAATCTTAAGTATTTTATTCTCTTCATAATGATAAAACGTGACAGGATACTTACGCGACGCTCAAACCAAAAGCCTGAGTATCCAAATCGTAATGTCCATTATGAATACCCAATCTGTCAGGACAGGAACAAAATCGTGAGGTAACAAACGGAATACCAGAAAGAATAGCCAAGTTATTAAACAAAATACACAACACAGACGAGTATCCCGAAACGCAGAAACATTTATATATTAATCTATGCAGAAACGAACGGAATAACATTTACCCACGAAATAATGTGATGTCCACAGAACACGTATACTCTTAATGTCAACTCGTACATGCAAAGTTGCCACATGATTTAATTGTGTTACAGGTTATTAAAACTTTAAATAATTTATTATGTAGTTTTAAATTATTTATGGATAAAAACACAATTATTTTCGATTCCCCTATTTTTTCTCTACGATTTGGTGCACGTGTACCTCGAGGTACATGTTTGGGCAAAGTTGTATGGGCTTTTGCTGACCTCCTTTACAGTTTTCGGATTTTTTCCTTTACTTGTGTGTTTTTGCCAAATTTTGTTGATTTTAGGTCAATTAGAAGAACCCTATACATTTTGATTCCCTTGAGAGTGTCGAAATATACGTTTTTTTCGGCATAAACCGCTGTATCTTTTTATTACGTTAACTTAGAAGTTTGATTATTTCACAGCTTCAAGGGACCGAAGAATTGAGTAAGTATATGGTTTTAATTACAACTCGATTCCTCCACGCGTTCCCGAGATAAAGGGTCTTGACAGACAGACAGACGGACAATAACGTAATCGTATAAGGGTTCCGTTTTTTCCTAAAAATCAGTCCTTAGTTAAATATGGAATACCCTATATTGACTGTCTGATATACCGACGCAGTTTTAATGGCGCAGGATATCAGGCATCAGCAACACATTTTAAATGACAATCTTCTCCAATTAAGACCAGAAGAATTGGTAGCATACATTTGAGAGGACGCGTTATTAAAAGCTAGTACCTAACAGTTTATTGAATAAATGTTACTCGTCTGTTATTCGTCTAATGTAATTCGTCTGTCTAGTCTTTCCTTGTACTAGGTACATTGTGGGCGGCTTTCAATCTTACCTAGCGTCGGGAATACTATATATATAAGTCGACAACTATTTGATCTCCGAAACCCAATTAACAGTTTCGGTTTAAAGAAACTTTATTCCTAATAAAGACATAAGTCACTTAGGTACTTGCGAACAGTACTAAAAATATAGATTACAATATGTTCGTCATCAGTATTACAATTTAATAGTTACCCATCCAATGTATTTTTATAGTTGCGGATCGATCACTTCTGGAGAAACCAGAAGTGATCGATCCGCAACTATGTGCTGGCTAAGTTGAGTTTTGAATGCATTGTACCTAAGAGTGTACATTTCTTATACAGGACGGTAATTTGTTATAAAGCTGTGCTCCTTCAAAAGTTAGCATTTTTTGTTCAGTTTGCGTTCAATAATACGCGAAGTGTTGGCAGAGGGTAAATAATGCAGTGAGGAGGCAAGCATTTCAAGTGCAAAATCTACCAGATGAAGTACCTAAAATTAATTCTTTTTACGTATCCGAATACAAGCGAGCACCTAATACATCTAGCCATTATGTATTTTAACTTGTGTCAGAATGATACATACATCGCCATATACCCGAGACGATCAAGGTGTATCTTATTATATGATGTGTGATTCCGGCTGTTACTTAAAGCCTTTTAGGTTTTCCAAGAGCTTTTGGAAGGAAACAAATGGGATATTCTAGTTCACTTATTAAAAAATTAGTATTATAATTTAAAAATTATTATTAGGTACCTATATATGACGGAGAAGGTATGTGTGTCTCGTTATTAACAGCCATATTTTAATTACTGTGGGCGTACTATGGGGAATGTTGGTTATTGCGCAATAGAAAAACCGTTTGCAGTTCAAATCAGATTATAATTTCAAGAACAATTTAATCACATATTAGGTATATATTATATTCATAGTTTTGATAGGTTTATGCGTATCAATAAATATTTAAAATATTTATTACTCAATGTTCTTGATTGCACCTACCACTGTTTGTCTCTGCATCACCTAAAGGTTGACTGGTAGAAAATGCCTATGGCATTAAGTCCGCCTCTGTACAATTTATGTGCTTGAAGTATTAAATAAATAAATAAATAAATCACACCAGCGAATCACACACTGTAGATACACGACACAACCAGATAAGGAACGCGGGACAGTTTCTGAGCACATGTTGTTCGTACGATGTCCAATGTCCAAGTCCCACATCGTTCTGTCGCGCTGTCGTCGACCCCCCACGAACTCAGGCTAGACTCTGTCAAGCGCCGCCAAATGGCGCTAGCGTTCCGAATCCGAATAGTCCAACGAATTACCGGATGCGACAAATAAATAAATATTTTCACTTCTTATTTTGGACGTTAAAACGTTAACTAGTAGCAAGGAATTGGCGGCAAGCGAAAGCCGAACGACACTGGACAGTATCAGAGACAGGTAACGCTTTATGTCGTCACAGCAGCAGTTTTAGATCTACAGGTAACGTGCAGTGTAAGATGCATTTTGAGAAACGTACCCTACGTTTACGTATGGGGTGCATTTTGTGAAAGGTACATTCTGCGACTGAACCGTCTACGCAGTACTGCACGGAGTATAACCAGCTGGCTGACTGTCAGAACTCGGGCTTCGGAATACCTAGAGTTGGAAACGAACAGCTTTCATGTGCAGGCAGTAAAATAATTTTGGGTACATTCGAACAGTCAAGCGAAATCAGAATGAGTTTTATATTTTTAGTATTAGGTTTTAGTTTGGAAACCGGCATGTCATAGAACCAAAAATTCGAAGACATGTGACGTATAACAACCCGCATTGGGCCCGCGGTAGATTACGACCCACTCCCTCTCACAGAGAGGATGCCGGTGTACTAGAAGTGGGAACATTATAATTTAAACTGGTAAACTTAAATGCATAAAATGTTCAGAAAGTGTAATACGTAATAGTAAGTGTATACCTGTAATTGTTTATGAATTAGCATGACCGGTGCACAGTTTCTCGGAAACAAGTTAATTGTCATTCATAGAGGCATAGTAAAGTTTTCCTAGACAATGCCGACGGACACAGAGCCAAATGGCTTGTATTTCTGTATGCAAGTTCATCGGGAATGTAATTACTTGTCGCTGTTCCATTCACGGCGGTATTTCCATTTGCCGCATTCCTGTGATTCACACTTTTGTTTGTCGGCTTCACGTCACCTTATTCGTTTGCCAACCCACAACTAGATACTAAACTTGCGCATGCACTGCTGTAAATATGATTGTACTAGCTGACCCGACAAACGTTGTCCTGTTTTTGATTCGAAAGACACGTGGCGCCATATATTTTTCTCAATTTTATCGCGAGAATGGTACCCTATGTCCGTTTCGTATACACGTCTGTATCGTATTAGTTAGGATTATGTGAAAAATTGAAAATTATTTAAAACTAGCTTTTGTCCGCGTGGAGGTCGGTAATTATCCCACGGAAGTGTACTACCGAGATAAGAAGTAGAGTACTATGTGCAAAATTTCATCGAAATCCGTCAAAGTAACAGTCAGAACGACGGAGTTACTTTCACGTATTCATTACTAATTATGGCCTGCGAATTCATCTGCGATCCAGGATCACAGGTAGCCTATATCCTTACCCAGGTCTTGGTCTACCTGTGTGTCAAATCCGTTCAGCAGTTTTAGCGTGAAAGCGTAAACTCACTTTCGCGTTTTTAATATTAGTTAGGACTCGTACCTGGGCTATCTATGGATTCTGGATATATAGGTAGGTACCTGATGAACTAATAATATGCGCATCGAGAACATTGAATTCACGTAAAGCAAATGGTAAAGTCGAAACATAAAATCCTTCATAAGTACATTTCATAGACTTACTTTCATCAGGGTCTGCTTCTCTTGTAATCGGACCAGCTGAACCACCGATTCATTTCACACACTCCGACAGTGAATGACTTAGGGCTGCAAGATTCACAGGCCGTGCTTAGACTTAGCTTCGAAGTCGCATACGAATGTGAGTATTATTAGTATCAAATTAATGTTATTTTTGAATAAAACGCTCACTCAAATTTGCGAATATGAAATAATATCAATATCAAATAATATGGAAGAATAAGGTTCATATTCGCTGTTTACTTTTTTCATGGAACGGTTACTTGGTAATGTCAAAATGCTATCTTTGACGAATATCGTGCGTCGTGTTCTCTATGGCTTAACTCCCTTCTGATACTCTTAACAATATCTCCAATAAGGTATACAGCGACGACTCCTATTGCCTTGTGAAAGTTATTCTCGAACTTATTCTCGTGGAACTATCCGAAAGAAGAATGTTTTCTATTTTCCTTATACGGTACCTAGTGTTTGCTGGACTGGATGACCTCAAGAGTCATGATATCAATAGGAACATAATATAATACTTGATGACTAATGGTTTGATTGATATTTCGGCCATTGTCCTGGTCGATATCCACTACGGTATATTATAACCGGCTTTAACACCAAAATTGTAAAAAGAATGAGGGACCGCTATCTATAATTTAATATGACCAAATAAGGGGCTATTTAATTTACGCACGCTTGAAGCACAACATCTGCTCTGGCTTCTTAACATTATTTGGATGGTCAACATCAAAAATAATTATGTATAGATACATCGACAGGAATTTAAATAATTGTCTAAATTAAATTAATAATCTTTGTTCCATAATCCTCGTAATATTTCAATGTGTAGCCACAAAGTATATTACAAAGTAACAGTCACATAAAATAAAGAAAGAATTACAGGTAAATTATTTAATTGTAGACAAAAATCCAGCAGGGAACGGTTTAGATTTTAGTAGTCCTCCAGACCGTATTTCGGCCATGTCGGCCAAATTTAACGCGGGAGATATTATAGTGTACAAGGTACAAGTGTATGCGCAAACACAGGTGCACTCTCTCTTCCAATCCGACGGGACGGCACGCAATCGGACACGACCGGAGAGAGATCAAAAAGGCCACTTTGGCAGAATCATAAAAGGATAACAGAATGGACAGTTAACTGTTAAGTTAATCGTATCAAATCCCATTGGTGAAGCAGTTTTCAGTTATTTTTTTCTTGTCTGTGCTAAAATACCAATCAATCCAATCCAAATCCAATCCCAATCTCTTTGATTGTACCTACGTAGAGCAGCGAAAAAAAGAAAAACACGGATTGTCTTCGCCATTTTATAATTCATAATGTTATCCTTTTATGATTCTCCAAAGTGGCGTTTTTAGGCCCCCAGGCGTGCTTTCCAAGGTACGGGTGTATCACCGTCAATTTTAAACTCCGTCTATACTGCTGTTACTAAGAAGTTACATTTTTAATTTTTTTTTTCCATTCTGAATTGAACCGCCTATCCTAAAGCCTAACCTTCTTCAGGAGCTTAGTACTTTTAAAGGTCGGTTCTAGTACCTACCATAACTCATAAGCTTAACCTGTTCCAACGAATTGTTAAGGTGGGTTTCGAGGCCTCCAATATTTAATCATTCCCATGATTCTCATATATGCTGTTGAATTAGAATTGATATCCATCAGGATATCAATTCTAATTCAATTTTTGGTTGCAGATATCAATCTGCAACCTATTACTGGTAGGTAGGTATATAAATATACACCATTTTATTTTTCTCATTTTGATTTTTTTTAATTTTAATTTTTCTCTTTTTTGTATAAAGTATATGTACCATTTTGATTGGAATGAAGTTCCTTATCGCACGCTATACTCTGCACATTTGGAGAATGAGCAAAATGTTACACCACCACCACACCCACAACCACATGTGGCCGTAATGCCCAAATACCTACAGAGCGTTTTTTGACACCATAATGTCAAATACTGGCGAAAATGACAGATTTTCATGACGTCCGTTATAATCATGACGGAAATTCTCTTCTTGGAAAACGATTGATGAGTGACTTTTAGACATAACCCCATACAAGAAAACTGCCACACAGTACTTACCTACGTCAGTACAGTTAAAAACTGCATTAATCGTGTTTCAATAATAAAGATCTGCAAGAGAAAAGGGTAACAAATTATTTCAAATAATAAACAACTATAAATGTGACTAATTTTAATTTGTTCTGAAATGTGAAGGTTGCTGTAACAGTCGTTACTCTCGCGGCAATGCTTGGTATCATACAAAGTGGTTAATAGCATGGAATGACTACGAATTTCCTTGTACCATTGACATCGTGCAAAGTAGTCAGTTTTTGTTCTTCTATTAAAAATTGTTGCAGTTTTATAGAAGCGTGCAAGTAGTATGATGAGAAAAAGGTGTAATATTATATTTTTCATTGTAATTTTTTATCCATTACTTACTTTCTTTCGGTTTAACTATAAAATGATGTGACCGCAATTAAATTTCTACAAGTTGTCCATAATAGTTTTAGTTACTTGAAAGTATAGCTCATTCCCGCTGAGCGTTGGGGCAGCGAAGGCGTTAACGCTGCGAATAAGTCACGTTTTTTCATTGATTAGGTTGGTGAAATCGTTACGGATTCGTTTGGTAATTAAGAGCGTTTACGCCGTACGGCATTTCATACAAACTTTCCATGCCTTGTTTTTCGAAATGAATGTTAATGAAACTTCATACGCAAAGGTCTAAAAAGTTACTTAAGAACATTTTCGAAAAATAGTGTTACAGCCAAATTAGACCGATTTTAAATTTTCCATAGAAACAGAGATTTCCAGACTATCTTTTTTTAAATAAGACATTTCGAAAATGTTCATAACTAACTTTTTAGATCTTTGTATCCTGCATGCGTATCTATGAAGTTTCATTAAAATCGGTTGATTCATTTCGAAAAACAAGGGCTTGAAAGTTTGTAAAAGAAAGAAAAAATATCATCACATTTTTTGTTTTTTGGTATTTATGTTTATATTGTTCATGAAACAGTATTTGACCGATCCATAAAAGAAATAAACATTCAGGGAAGAAGAGAAATAAAAAGCTAAGGAGGGCCATTAGCTTTTTTCTTCCGTGTACAGTCTGTTACTGCAATTAGAATTTTATAATTATTTTATATTTTATTTATTTGAGCAAAGTAAATAAAATATAAAATTAAATATATCGATTCGTATTCTAAAAAATCTCAACCATTTATGTAAAGGTGGGTCAGCTAATTGCAGTAAATGACTGTACGCAACAAGTTTAGCAGCAAATACAACAGAAGTCGTTCCGGAATCCATTTTTTAATGATTTCATTATGACTACGTAGCGTCTGCACTATTTATTTTACGCAATACCTACGTAGCGTCAAGGCGGCACCCACACCGTCCGGTACATGTACCTACCCTGCGCCTGCGCTCTTTCGCTACGTTACGCTGGACAAACGCTTAGTGCGAAGAGAAGTTTGTTTCATAATCTCAATTATAATGAAAAATAATTATTTTGTTTGAAAAAACGAGCACTATAGTATAAATAAGACACATCAATGGTACAATATCTTCATCAGAATATTACTCAAATTGATAGATACATTTAATGGCACGAAGGCACTTCGGTTTTAGCAGCTGTTGAATAAAAATAATAATTACAGTATTTATCACCTAATAGCACATTACTAGGTAAATTATAGTGAAAGGCAGCAAAACCAGACCTTGGCTCCAGCATGTAACACAACAACACAACTATGAATCAATTTAATTTGGTACCTAATGATAATTATCCATCTTCTCTGGAGGATATTCGGTAAAGGAAGTGAAGACTAGACGGGTGCTAGGCATTGATGACACAACGAATATTAACTGAGTAATTGGAAACCCTTCTGGGAAAGATATAAAGAGGGACTTCTTTCGAGGACGCCTACAAAAAGGGAGGGAGCTGAAGCACCCAAGTGTTCATGAAGTAGCTTTCATGGTATTGAGAATTTAATGTTAGATAAGAGACTATAACGATCATTTCGAAGATTTAGCTTACGTACAAAACACAGGTACCATTGACGTGCGCAACATGTACAACGTAAGTAACATACCTATCCAGAACTTCATTGATATAATTAATAAAATGGGAGGGTGATAAATACTGCAATGTACAACATGTAATAACGGCGAACAAATTAATTACGACAATATAAGTGGCAAATAACAAAATGTTAGTAAATCACACTTCTGGCAAAATCTACAAACTATATATTTAAACACATTAAAATCCATATCTATTTCCTCAATATAATATATCTCAACTTTTTACACTCAACTATAAAAAATAGGTATATAAAAAAGAATTTAAAAACACGTCATTGGTAATAAATTATCTTGTGACTTAGTCAACATACTTAACTATGCACTTAAAAAATAAACATTACACGTGAAAAAGATACAAACATAATCGTATAATAGCTACTGAAACAGTAGTACCTATAAGATATAAGCAAGAACAGAAAATAGTGAGGTACGATTTTTATACAGAAAAACGAGCTTACGACTACAGATTGTTCATAAAAACTAAAATTAAGTTTTAATTAAAAATATGGCATCTACCGACATGTTTATGGCAATTATTCGGTTTAAGAAAGTCAGCACATTAGACGAACTCAAGTCTCTACAACACCGGATTTCAAGAGTGCCCAAACAGAACTGCATGCAGTTCTTGGGTCCTAAAAAGGCCACTTTGGCAGAATCATAAAAATAATACGGCGACGACAATCCGTGTATTTCTTTATTTTCGCTGCACTACGTAGGTATAATCAAAGAGATTGGGATTGGATTTGGATTGGATTGATTGGTATTTTAGCACAGACAAAAAAATTATTACTGAAAAATCCTTCACCAAAGGGGTTTGATACGATTAACTTAACAGTCAACTGTCCATTATGATTCATAATGTTATCCTTTTATGATTCTGCCAAAGTGGCCTTTTTAGGCCCCCTTGTCTTTTCTTTCTAATATTAAAATTATCATCTACTCCCGTAAAGTAAGTCATTAAATTTAAGGCCTCATTAAATTTTGTAACGTTTCAAAAGGCATTATGACTGTTGAGTCAGTTCTCTAGTCTATTTAAATAGTTTCTCGTGAAACAACTACATTTCAGACTAGAGGTAATTATCCTTATACGACAATCAGGCTGTTTTATGTGTTTACAACAACATTAACGTTGTAGAATTAAATTATAGCACAAAATATACCTTTTGGTTCCATTTTCATAAAGTTAGAGAGTTTGCGCAAGTTTAATTAAACACATACAATTAAATGCAAGAAACAGTGGCAAGATACAGTGCGTCTATATTATGTGTGGGTATGACAGTCAGCTCCGATTAAATGAATGGAGACATTATACGGTACATGGAGGATGAAAAGTGCGGAGTTTCAATGCTATCTTTTGAATATCTTGGTTACATCAGGGAAGTACAGGCAACTGCCGAAAATATGTTTTTAAAGTTCGTATCAATATGATTTTAGTTGGTTTTTGTAAATATGTAAATATATCAGACCAGTGCGTGTTGCCAGTGATGACTTATGGCACTGAAACGTGGTCGCTCACAAGGAACCTTATAAGAAGGCTAAAAGTCACCCAAAGGGCAATGGAGAGGGCTATGCTTGGAGTTTCCCTGCATGATCAAATCAGGAATGAGGAGATCCGCAGGAGAACCAAGGTAGCCGACATAGCACGAAAATTGCCAAACTTAAGTGGCAGTGGGCAGGGCACATTGCTCGCAGAACAGATGGCCGATGGGGCCGAAAGGTTCTGGAGTGGCGACCGCGTACGGGAAGACGTAGCGTTGGAAGGCCTCCCACAACGTGGTCCGACGACCTTGTGAAGGCCGCAGGAACCCGTTGGATGCGAGAAGCACAGAACCGGGCGAAGTGGAGGTGCTTGGGAGAGGCCTATGTCCAGCAGTGGACGGCAGTCTTTCGGCTGAAAAGATGATGATGATGATGATTTTTAAAACTTGTTTTTAAAGTTACCTGTACTTGCAAGATTCGGTCAGTAAGGCAAGGACTACATTATTCTCGATACATATTCAAGTACATTATAACATTTCATACAAGTTAATTGATTCATATTTACAGGCTTGGTTCAGTTACAAAGTGAACTATAAATACAGAGGCAAGAAGCGATATATCAAAATGAAAATATAATTCTGCAACTATAAGGCGTTAATATTAATTAAATTCTACATTTTGAAAATACGTAATTAGGTAAGTATAACTTACAGTAGCACAAAAAACTAGTGACTATTTAAGATGGCAATTGCGTTATAGTAATTATTAAAAGATTTTGTTATAAAAGTGTGAATGTGGTCGGTTGTGCGCCCGCGCTGGCGAGCGGGCGAACTGGACGGATGCAATAAGGCTGATTCAAGACATTCCTCACTAAACTGCCTAAAGCACTTCGTAAGATATACGTTAACATTATATTAGGCGCTACGTTATTAATTTTCTATAATATTTAAACTGTTATTATAATAGAAAGTACAATAAATATATATTATCAAATATAAAATATATTATGCACGATGAATATGTTGGTTCACTTTGCCGGACAATTGTAAAGGCAACCTGTTGGTGATATGACAATGTGAAAAAAACAAACTTTAATAAATCGAGACTAGAAAGTGTAAAATTTGAACGTTCCAATAATACGACCTTAGGATCTTGTACACGAAGTTATCATAATGTCTGTAGTTTTAATCGAAATGGATTATTTTTGTTGAAACCTCCTTATTATATTTGTGGAATTATACATACGTTTTCAAGCAAAGTGAATTCTATGAATTGATCGCCTAAAGTCCACCACACTCGACGACTAGAAACGTGTGTCGATTTATTTGGTGAGCGATATGATAGATGATCTATTTTATTGATATTGTTTTGATATCTTCTGTATACATCTTCTACCGTGAGTTCAATCATTTATTTTTAGATACCTACGCGGTCCTTTCCAGTATAGGATGAAGGCTTTCGCTCTGTAACAATTTTGTGGCAATAATACAGACTGATAAAAATAGCATAATAAGCCTATAATGTTATCACTGCTGGGACACAGGCCTCCTCTCCGTGAGAGGGAGAGGTATACGTAATCTACCACGCGTGCAGTGCGGGTTGGTTTGGTAGAAGTCACATGTCTTGGATTTTTTGGTTCTAGGACATGCCGGTTTCCTCACGATGTTTTCATCATGTTATTCCTCAGACTGATATTTTAATGATTTATTGAAAACCCCATCTAATCGAAACTGAGATCGTATCATCGAAACACGCGTCCGTACATTAAAGACTAACATACATCTACTTACTGATATTTACGCGATAATAATATTAAAAGATAATATCTTGGATATTCCTTGCTCTCTTATTAATTAACTTACTATAAATTAACTAATCATATCTAATGAATACTTAGAGCTTTTAATTCACGAAGTTTTTTTACCGACACCATTGCTGTTGTAGTGAGCAATTTCTTTTTTAGGAATCTTTTACTTTCTTTTCTGGATGCATTTGCAAGAAATTCTATCACTTGACGATTGAAAAATATGATGAAATAAATTATGTGTAAAGCAATGTGGATTGTTGTATGTGTAAATGACAGCATAATCATCTAATTGAAACAGTAATGGAAGTCAAATTACTGGTAAAAATATAGTATTCTGAAGGTCAAAGGCAGTGCTGAGAGCTGAAGTCTGTTTAAAACACACGAAATAGGTCTGAAACAGTTAACAAATATCGTGAAACTTTCATGTACTTCTTCAGTAACAGAGTATGGTTGAATCAAGACTTCAGGTAACAGAGCATCTAGCAACGGTGTCGCAAACCCCGCTCCATTAAAATATTTGTCATTTTTAATTTACATCATATAGTTATCTATAAAATACGGGTGTTTTGGGTTCTGTATCATGACTAATTGAGTCATTTACAATTAATAAGGTATATATTATGTAAAGCGATTTCCTTGGTAATGCTGTTGTGTTGTACGTATTGTGACTTTATTAGCGAGAATCGTATAGTAATGGTTAACTGATGGTTTGTATGTAAGTACTAATACTTGAACACGTTAAGTTCCTTCCACTGTGTAAGAATGGAAGATTTTTGAGTTATATTTTTGTATATTCACTGGGAACTTCTCGGTCGTGACACTTGAAGAGACAGAAACTGTTTGTGGTGTGTAGTCAGCTTCGCTTTTACAAAATATATAATAAGCATGGTTCACACGGACGTGGGCCGGTGAGCCGGTGGCGGGGCACCGCCCGGTCACAGTACGCCGTAGAACGTCTCCATCAGGGTAGTGTCCAGGTCACACTCCAGGAAGATGCTCTCACTGCATTCCTCCTGGAAAACAGAAATAAATAACTTGAACAAAATATAGGTATCTAAAAACTGGTAATTCATTTTAACTCACCAAGTTATCTAATACAAGGTGTACAATTTATTAAAAGCTGTATCATAAGCGACCTTCGTGTGTGTAAAAAGTTTTGAAAACTGAGAGAACGTCTCATAAGTGACAGTACTGTAGCTTTGGTTCCTGGATAAGTTCCAAAGGATTTTATATACTTATTACATTTGTCATAAGTTTTCAGGACCAAGTGTCATGCTGAGTATGTCCCGCGTGCCCTGATAACTGCAAGTACCAGAAACAAATGGACGCTACTGATAATGCAGAACTCGACCGGCACAACTTAGATTGCCATTGACACGCTGAGAAGAAGAGAGTCAAGTATGCGATGAGTACCTAAGTGCTCCTAGCGTGTTATTTGTGGGGCTTGAGCAGTGAATAATTGGAGGAGAACGAAGTAGAAATCTTTTAGAATATTAGAAACGGGTCAGGCCTAAGACCTGCTTACAACACAAATTACTAAATGGAACACTGAACTCATCTAAATCAGCATTGTTTCTCTGTCATCTTTAAACGATTGACAGAACCTGAACGATATTTTTTATTTACGACATTTTACGGTAAACGTAGGTACCTATTTAGCGATGTATGTCGCAATCGACTTCTAAGACCTAAGTAGACAGGAAAGAGTGTGAGATAGATACCCGAGTGCAGCACGGAGCGGGCGGCTGGTCGCCCCTTATCGCGTGTAATTTGGAGATTTTTGGCAGAATATCATCAAACTAGCTAATGGGAATTGTGGAGGTCCTCTAGTAACGGATAGTATTCAAGAGAAGAGTATGTGAGATAGATACCTGAGTGTTGTGTGGAGCGGGCGGCTGGTCCCCGCCCCTCCTCGCGTGTCATTTGTTCGTCTTGGGCAAGTGCCTCTTCATGTGTAGCGCGAGGTGGTCGGAGCGCGCGAAGGAGCGCTCGCAGACGGCGCACTTGAAAGGCTTGGCGCCCGTGTGCTTGCGGTAGTGGCGCGTCAGCTCGTCCGAGCGCGCGAACCGCCACTCGCACTCCGGCCACTGACACGTGTACGGCTTCTCACCTGAGGAAGTGACACGGGTCACTCAATCACTACCTACACACCATACATGCTAATGTCTGTTCGAAAAGTACCTATCTGGTGAAAGTGTAAATAAACCCTACTCAGGTTAAATTCTTATGTAATTACTCTATATAGGGAATTAGTAACATATTCATCTGCATTTAGAAGGTTTTCGTTTTATAAATATCTTAGGAGCAATTCTAGTAATTTTAAGAACGTTCACAGTCTGATCTCAGACTCAATCTGTCAAAAATACCTCTAATTTTGACAAGTTTTTGACATTTGTTCGTTGCCGAGATGAGACTGCGACTAGGTTTTAAACGTTTTAAATTACGAAAATTGGCCTTCTGATCACTGTTTCCAACAATTATTGTTTGAATACTAAATAAATGTATTTTCTTTCTTTTTATTAAATTGTAATTGAAAAGTTGCCGGTGAAACCTGAGATAATAAAATTAACCTCAATTGTCAAATGAACATCTTTAAGGTGATTTAAAAAATACAATTTCGGGTTTAATTTGTATTCATATATAATCAAATCAAAGTACTCAATTTGTAAGTGGTACTACAAAATGGCATCCACAGGTACGTTTTCTGATCCATTTGTTCACATTTTCATCAGCTACATTCGGAACAGACCAGACGTTATGCATGATGGCTGCTATAGGTAATGGCAGCTAAAATCTGCGCAAGCAAACACGTTTTTTATAACTGAGTTTCATATAGTTCAGGAAACTTTAACAGTTTTCGCTAACATGTTCACGATTGCATGAATGTACAGGTTGATTTCCAAGAAAAACCCTCGTGCTAAACCTAGCGTGTATCTGTATGGTCGGCGTTATAGTGAAGCGGTCAGAAGGCTTTGTTTGTTCAGATGACTTGTCACCGCCATATTTATTTTTCATATAAAACTGTACGACGATTAAAAATCGTGCTTAAAAGGCATCATTTGGCTTGATACTGATAGCTCTGGAATCGTAATAGTGCCTACTGATTTAAGCTCCATCAACAATCAACTCAGCCTATCGCAATCCACTGCTGGACAACACTCTTCTTCGCCTTCCGCATCCAGTCTGTCCCAACCGCCTTTTTAAGATCGTCGGTCTATCTAGCTGGGGGGCTTCCCATACTACGTTTGCCGATACGCGGTTCCACTTTGGAACCATAAAACAACGACACAAGCACGAGTGGTTTAAGAAATAAAGTATATGGAAGCTATGACGGAAGATGTGAATAACCGCATCAGTTTTTCATGGTAACCACATTTTGACCTGCTACTGGGCACTGGCTGTCGCAGTAGAACTATTCACACAATATAACTTTAATGAGGTTGTGGTGTGGTTTCAAAGTTGTACTTCTTTCTGTATTGTCTAGATACGCCCTTATTATTTTACATTTAGGTACAGTTAGCTTTACCTAAAAATGTCAACTCTGTATAAAATCAGCATGCAAGATTCGTCGATGCAGTACCATTATCGTAATACTGACATAACATCAAGTCACGTTACCAGCTATTTCCAGAAACCGGGAGAAGGTAATTTGCCTAATCGACAGGCTTTGTTGACTTTCATAACTTTAGTTCGATGTCAATGGACTCTACCATGTGTTGCTATTTTCTATAGTGAAGTAAATCCTTTGTAATAAGTAAAATTTGAGTTTTTGGAAAGCTAGGTACTTAGTAAGAAGTCTGTGTTAAATAAATTGGACAAGTGACAATATACTGCGGTGAAATTTAAACGATAGTCGTAACGCAGTACCTACTTAGAGGTACATTGTTGCCATTAGGTGTAGGATCTGTTACTTTCGCTGGGCGGTTGAGTAGTCCACGTACGTATTAAGGAGATTGTCGAGTTAAATTAAAATGCATGACTTCTTTAAACACATGTAAATTGATGTATTTATTACAAACAGTGGATATTCGCAATGCCACGTGGCTATGGACAGTTATTTCGCAGTGGCTCAGGTAAATAAAAGTGCATGTAATTAATACCTGTGTGTATTCGCTGGTGCGCCTTTAGATGCGAACTCTTCGTGTAGACCTTGGTACATCCTGTAATAAATAGTTTGGTTTTTAGATTTCATGTGAGTTTCTAACTTTAGTCATCGATTGCAAATAGGTAAGTATGTGTATTGCGGAACTTGGGCTAATAACAGAACTACAAAAACGGTTTGTTAAAATATGTCTAGTGAAAACGGGCAAATTGACGGGTTTAGATATCTACTATTTGCGGGATTTTTTGTGTTTTTCCATTAGGAATTCCTTGTGTTACTAAGGAAGATTGCCCAGAGTTTGGAATTTGGCAGTGTGATACCCCCGTGCCTCGGAAATCATGTTAAGCCCTTGGTCCTGCACCTGATCTCTCTCCGGTCGTGTAGGATTGCTGTCCCATCGGACTATGCGAGTGAGGGAAGAGAGAGTGCACCTGTGCACTATAATATCTCCTGCGCCGAGGCTAGTCTCCGTTGAGACTGGCCGCCATGGCCGAAATACGGCCTGGAAGACTATAATAATTTGCGGACGTATTAAACTTACTAAACTATTTACCCGTAAGTTAGCGTTACTTGTTGGATGCATACAAATCGATTTTTTATGTTTATCTACCATTTCCGCGATTGATGAAATAGAGTGCTCAAACTGACAAGATTATAAATCCCATAAGTTCAGTCAGGTCAGTGGAACAATTTTGCCAATCAGGTCGTAAAACTTAGCTAGCAAGGAATCTATTTTAGGAGTAGTTCTTGCGCTATCTTTTTTGCTTACCCTAGGTAGTGTTTCTAGCATTGAACTTTGTGTTGAACTGATTTGTACTTAGACAACGGGGCCTAAAAAGGTCACTTTGGCAGAATCATAAAAGGATAACACAATGGACAGTGGACAGGCAAGAGCTGTGGTGGCCAAGTGGTAACGGCCGCGACTTACGAGTTGTAGGTCGTAGGTTCGAACCCAGACAGGCGCTTTACTTTGTGTAAATTATTTCATCACCACTGCTCTCAAAACGGTGAAGGAAAAACATCGTGAGGAAACGGGCATGTCCCAGAACCAAAAATTCGAAGACATGTGACATCTGCCAACCCGCACTGGGCCCGCGTGGTGGACGTACGGCCCACTCCCTCTCACCGAGAGGAGGCATGTGTCCCAGCAGTGGGAACGTTATAGGCTGATTATGTTATGTTATAATGGACAGTTAACTGTTAAGTTAATCGTATCAAATCCCATTGGTGAAGCATTTTTCAGTTATTTTTTTTTTGTCTGTGCTAAAATACCAATCAATCCGATCCAAATCCAATCCCAATCTCTTTGATCATACCTACTAACGTAGTGCAGCGAAAAAAAGAAAAACACGGACTGTCTTCGCCATATTACGATTAATAATGTTATCCTTTTATGATTCTCCCCATATAAGCATAAGCAAAATCAACCTTTAATGTTCCCACCGCGGGGACACAGGCCTCCTCTCGGTGAGAGCGAATGGGCCGTAATTCACCACGCGGGCCCAGTGCGGGTTGGTGTTCGAGTGTTTGGTTCTAGGATATGTCGGTTTCCTCGCGATGTTTTCCTTTATCGTTTTGAGATCAGGGGGCCTAAAAAGACCACTTTGGAGAATCATAAAAGGATAACATTATGAATTATAATATAGCGAAGGCAGTCCGTGTTTTTCTTTTTTCGCTGCACTACTTAGGTACAATCAAAGAGGTTGGGATTGGATTTGTATTGGATTGATTGGTATTTTAGCACAGACAAAAAAATAACTGAAAAATTATTCATCAATGGGATTTGATACGATTAACTTAACAGTTAACTGTCCATTATGTTATCCTTTTATGATTCTGCCAAAGTGGCCTTTTTAGGCCCCCAGTAGTGATTAAATTATTTACACAAAGTAGAGCCTACAACCCACAACTAGGTAGGGCGCGGCCGATACCACTGGGCTACGACTGCTCTCTGCACTTAGATAACAAAATTCTTTTAACCGGCCTCCTACGGACTCATATATTAACGTCCACTCAAGCTAGATGAGTAAATTGTGAATTACTTACTAATCTTCTAGTGGACGAGACTGATCTGACTGTAAGGTCGGTTAATCAGAATTCTCTCGACGAATCTGTATTTCTGTGACACAGCCTTCATTCTTCAGGTCTATTTTTCAGGCCTTGCGGCAATTTTCCATGTTTCTGTGCGGCCCTCGTTCACACTACCATTTTGCCAACTGCGCCTTCGGACGTTCTGGGATTATTTGACCTGACATTGGCCATCATTTGGTCGAAACCATACTCCATTGCCCATCAGCCTATTATTAATAAGCCATAATATTCAGCCTGCCTTACTTCTTTTGAAGCGTCGTGTCACCGTCATGGTAGGCGTCGGAATTCGACTCTTGACTCAGTCATAGACGTAATGCTGTGCAGTAAGTCTTACCTATAAAGTCACAGTGGTGCACCCTCCTCTTCTCTAGCTCCGGGTTGTTCCGCCGGTTGTACTTGACATGGTGCGCGTGCGACAGCCGCGAGTGCTGCATCGGCGCGTGGTGCACCTGCGGCTGCGGCTGCGGCGGCGGCTGTGGCATCGGCACCGGCTGCGACATCGTCTGCATCGGAACGAACTACTTTATTCATTTATGATTAACGATTAAGGGTTATACGTTAAGGGTTTTACCAGGTAAGGTGGTTGAATTCAACATCATCATCATGTAAGAAAATATGGGAACAACTTCGATAAACAAGTAATTAAAACCCGACTACGGTAAAAAAATTAAGTTAAAAAAAACTGAAAAGCTAATTAAATTAAAGTTGGAAGCAGGCGGGACCCATTTGAGTTTGAAAATGTAATAAAAAATGGTATGGGTCCCGCCTGCTTCCAACTTTTATTTAATTTAAAATGGCCTTGTTTTTAGCTTTTCAGTTTTTTTAACTTAATTTTTTTACCGTAGTCGGGTTTTTTAGTTTTTTTAATTACTTGTTTTTTATTTCCAGCTTTTTAGTTTACAAATTTGTAAGATTTCGCAAATGATTTAGCTCTTGGTACGTGTTTTTTACGATTTGTCACTTCGAATTACTTTTAACCATATAAGTTGTGTATATTTTTGTAATCACCTTTAAAAACCCTTTATTTTGATACCCCACTCGATAGGTTTCGAGAAAAATAAAATTTTTTGAAGACATAATATTGCGCCAACAATCGGCCATTTTATATTTTTTCAATTTTGATATAAGTACCCAGTGACACTCGCGCTACCAAGACAAATCTAAAGACGTATAATTTATCAAAATCCGTTCATTCGTTTACATACAGGTCAAACACATAACCCTCCTTTTGGGCTTCGCCGCAGTCGGGTAAATAGCTAACAGGTCAACTACGGGATTTCAGAATCAACTAGACATGTTATAAAAGAAATGTTAGTTTCTGTAATTGTCTAGATTTCTAAACATGACGGGGCTAGCTCGTGGTCCAAATATTAAATAAGTAATTATATCCCGGTTTCATTAATTTAAATCCTTTAAGGATGGTTAGCCGTAAGTGATAGCTTATTTCAAAAAAAAATTGTGCAATGTGTAGTGGTAGTCACCTGGGGATGGTGGTGCGGGTGCGGCCCGGGATGCGGGGGCGCGTGCGGCGCCCGCAGCAGCGGCGGCGGGTGGTATGGCGGCGGCGGCGTGCGCCGGCCTGCGCCCTGCGAATAACACGCACATGTTGCTGCACTCATACATACTAGCCAATGTCTCACCCATCGGCACGTATCAACCCAACATCATTAACTACACATACATTATTCAGGACCTTACCGCCGTCCTGATTACAGTCGTTATAACAAACGACATCCGACTGCTCTTTACCTCCATGACTTTACTGCAATAGAATAAATGACACGACATATATATAGATCGCTGAGCAATAGATGGTACCATCTGTCGCGTACGCAAGCGCGCGAGCTCACTCGAGTGATGGTTTACCTGCATGGTGTTCCCGGGGCTGCCCTGCTCAGAGCTGGGGGGCGTCAGCGGGGACATGTAGACGAGGCGCGAGGGTGGGTACTTGGCGAAGGATGTGTTGGGCTGGTGCTGCGGCGCGTGCTGCGGCGGCTGCGGGTGCGCATACGTGGGCGGTGCACACAGCCTCTCCGTCTTGATCTCGAGGGGGCTGAGTAGCGGGGTGGCGCACTCCTCCAGCAGCGCCTCGTCGGCCTCCAGCTTAACGTGTGTGGAGCCGAGTGGCGCCAGCATGTTCGCGTTCTCGGGGTCGATGTTCCTGATGGAGGACGCGATGTCCTCCCACAGTGCGGGCCGGAGGAAGGCATCGTCGCGTGAGGAGGTTCCGCCGTCGAAAAGGTCCATGTGGGCGGGCGCGAGTGAGGCGCCCTCCTGCTTACACAGCAGCGACTCTAGCTCAGATGTCTGCAACAAAACAAACAGATATCGTTTGGTGATTTGCAGATCCTTATCGTGTTGGTATTATGAAAATCCCATTCAAATGCTAATAACACATTAGAAAGTTCTCTTGATTTAATGTGTAAAGCTTTTGACTACAAAGAAGTCCCAGTAGCTTTAGGGGCAATAAACATATGAATTTATTAACGTCTCTATAAACCAGTAGAACATTATCACGTTGCATGGCAACAGTGGTCGGTTGCGAAGTGGTATAGGTAGGTACTGCTGCGTTACCAGTAATCAATTATGAAAATGCGTACCTATAATAGGTATTTTGTTCAAGCGAATTGTTAAAACCACAAAAGGAAGAAAGCTCTTCTGTGAGTCAATAGGAGAGTTAGGCTTCTGTTGGGTCAACATCACAAATAATCACAATATGTTGACCCAACAGAAGCCTTACTCTCCCAATGGTTCTACAAATGATCAGTGTCAACGAGTTACTGTTTTATTGGATTTCATGAACTGTTGTGCTAAATTTGTTATTTTTTATAGTGAAGTATGTACGTGTATTTATAAGAATATTGTAGGTTTATTAAGCTGTAAAATAAATAGTCAGAATGAACTGTTTTACCACATTGCTGTTTTTATCAAATAAGACACGAACAACACGCATATTCTCGGAAACTGATTGGCTACATCAATCATACTTAAGAGGATTCAAGTTACGATTAACATTATGAATTTACACAATTTTGAACAATTTCTCCATGCTAGGTGGGCAAGCGTTGCTGCGCCGGCGCGGCGTACGATATTAGCATACAATGGCGGCGGCCCACGCGCACGCGCAGGTGACGAGCAAGAGCTTTCATATCGGATCATTTCATACATACACATTTCGGGATGAGATTTAGTTAGCATCGAAATTAATTTAAATTGTATCGACACAAAATGTCAAGATCCTTTTCGTCATCAAATATTATTAGACGTAGGTAACAAAGGAGAAAAGCAATCAATTACTTTTATAGAAAATAATAAAATTGCGTGTAGACATTTAGAAAGTGTTTAATCTCTAAACATCTTTTGCTGTTAGTACCACCTATACCTTAAATTACACTACGCCGTTTACGAGTGACAATAAAATTAATGTAGTTGTAGTAAAACTTGTACAGTGATTGTGTTGAGTGAGGTGTGGACTTAAACGCAAGTGCTAGGTATATGCGCCTGTACACCTGCACTGTTGTTGCGCCGTCCGCTGTGAGAAGTGACAGACCAATTCCTTGATAGCTCTTTGAAAGGTTCTAAAGCTGTAGGTACTTACATAAAATATACATAAATAGCCAATTCGAGGGACGCTTAATCTAGGTACCTATATTTATTAGAGCAACCAGTGCAACAGAAATGAATTTCCTAGGGCTTGCACAAAACTGTGATCCCGAAACACGACTACTATTTACGTATCTCTTTTAGAACACATAATTTTTGTTTTGAAAATGTGAGGAAAGTTTCAGTAGGAATATGGATGGATATAAGAGTAGAGGAAGAAGAAGGAAACGGTAGATAGACTGGGTGAAAGATGATAAAATATGGTTAGAAAGGGGTGACTAACAAAAAGGACATTTGTAGAGAAGCAGTTATGGAAGAAGAAGAGATTTTGCTAAGAGAATAATGATGAATTTTTGTTTTATGCACTTGCGGACGGAGAGACTTTTGAAAAATCCTAAATATAAAGTCATAATTCGAGGTTTGGCTCTCGCCTAATTCCTTCTCCAATATTGAACCAATTTAAAATATATTTCATAAACTGAATAAAAAGGATATACTTACTTACGTGAATTTTTCAAGTGGGCGTGAATGGCCGAATCCGAAACTATGAGGAATATCGAAAAGTACTCAAAGGAGTCGCGGGCTCGATTTCTATGAAAACTAAAACTGCATCATTGGATTAAAAAAAAAATCAATATTTCTAGCCAGGAATCTAACCCGTTGATTTTGATAAAAAAACACACTGTATTATTACACCACTCGATAGTGTCCCTAATAAGGATCAATTTCTGGGAAGTAATAACATACGGCAAACTTAAGGAAAATGTTAGATTTTAATAAACTGCTTCTTATTTGAAAGTATTCATACCGACATTACCTGTACCTTGTTCGAAATGATGCTCAATACACCCGCAGCGCAGTCACCTTCACAATATTATGTTCTAAATTCAAATCGAATCCAGCTATGTATTGAAAACAATGGTCATCATTTTGAACAATTAATCAGTTAAGGTTTAATAGGTAGGTAGCATAAGAAAAATAAAAAATGTATTATGTTAAAAATAAGCTCGTTTCCCGTATGTCATTACTTCTTAGAATTCGATCCTTATCAGCGACACTACCAAATGGTGCAATAATACAGTGTGTGTTTTGTTTCTTCAAAATAAACGGGTTCGATTCCTGGCTAGAAAAATAGATTTTTCAAAATTCTAATGATGCAGATTTAGTTTTCATCAAAATCAAGCTTTGAGTACTTTTCGCTTCTTTTTTTTTTCCTTTCCTCATAGTTTCGGATTTGACCATCCACGCCCACTTGGATTGAATTCACCCTGTATACTGTCCCTATGTTTTTATTTTTTCATTATTAGTTGTCAAATTTGTACACTAGGCCTCTGTTGACATCGGAAATTTTGTGCTTATAAAAATAATGCATCATCAAAAAGGAAAACATAGGGACATACAAGTAGTTCATATTTATTATTATTTAAAAAATCATTGCATTATGGTCATTAACCAAAAAGAAAACAGGCGAGAGCGTTTCTATGGAGAAAAGACCACCCGCATTTTCTCTTAACACAAACTGCTTAACAAATATTAATGGAATGTGTATTGAGAGACAGTTTATAAGACCTCTCATAAAGTACTAGGTATAAATCATTCAGCTAAAGTACGGCGAGTCGAGACCCAGTATATTATATTCCTACGAAAAGTACATTGATTGATTTTATGGGAAAAACTTGCTAATTATAATAACTTTTGGGTAGGTATTACAAGTGTCAAAGTTATCTAACTACCATTTGCTTAGTTTTTAACTAATCACTTTATTTTACCGGTCGATAGTTGTGTTCAGTTTTAGCGTTTTACATAAAAAAAAAAGTATTGAAATTAACAAATAAGAGCAAAATATTTATTAGACGGTGTCATTATAAATCGTAATTGTAATAATATATGTACATATTTTATGTATAATGTAGATACGTACAACTAACGAGGTAAAGGTGTTGTGAAGTAATTTCCTATTAGTCCATGCCATGATAGAATATGTAAATATTGATAAGTTTTATGTAGTGTTTTATCTGTTTGCTTTCCTATTGTTTAATGTTGACGGCTTTACTAGTTATATCTATGATTAGGTGCGCATACCTTACCTATGCGTTTACTTGAAAATAGAACGCAATTCGTGCATGCTCGGTAATTCGATTCGTTTTTTATCGGCGAACAGGTGAAATAGAGTTAAAGTAATCGGTGAGTTGGGTCGGCAGCGGTCGGAACCTCTTTGGAGCAGCGTGGGGTGTCGCAAGAGCCGGACCGCGCGAATTCCTTCCATGACCTTTGCGGATCGAACGATTGCGCAGTGGCTCCTCCACCGCGACTAGACGAGCTTGAGCAACAACCACATAGACTATACTGGTGCAGAACAACACTAGCCTTCTGAGAGCTTTGATAGAACCATTACATTTTTATGTTACTTTGAGTCAATTAATTTTTGGAACTCTTCTGCCATAGAGCAAATGTCCGCTACGAAGTTTAGTTTGATATTATGAGTTTTAGGTACGATTTTATTGTAAAGCAAACATTTTATCGTTAATGCCAAGTCCACAGTTCTTAATTAAATACATTGTAGTTGAGAAAAAGTACCATTTGATCTATAATCTGATGAACTGACAGGTCATCATCATTTGTCATCTTCTAACACAATCTGTTTTCTTCAATAAAATTAAATGCATTTAGTGTCTACAGTCCTAAAAGATACGACATATCTGTGTACAAAGTTAATTTTATTCTATACGTTGGGCGGTACGCTAGGCACCGTATTCGCTTCGGTTTAGCTCATTTACGAAGCCAGCTAAATCAGTCGGCTTATAGCGAACAGACAGCTATTGTGAAATGAAAGAACCTCCCGCGGATTTGCACCGGCCAGTGATGAAACACGCACTTGCACCAGATTATATCTCAAATCTAATAGATTGTTGTTGTTATTTATTTCGACCGCTGAATGAAGCAAGTGCCCCAGCACCAATCTATTTACCTACAGCTCTTAAAGTTTATATTAGTGAGGTCGCTTGCACCATTAACTGCATTGTATATTCGAGTCTTTATTGACTAGGCAACAACTTCTATTATTTTTCGAAAGCAAATCTTTTCTTTCTGCTAAGATATTTACAATCTTTTATTGTTTTTCCGCCTACGTACATAAACATCCCATCATCTTTATCAATTAATCATATCAGCAGGAATACCAGCACTATCTTCTGCTCATGTGAATGGCTGAAAATGTAGGCAGGTATTTAATAAATCCGTGAGGAAAACACTCTCATTTGAATTATCTACAATACATTTAAGTATTGATAGCGATTACAAAGTAAATGTGGAGGTGGTACAACCACGAACATTTGTACTTCCTATCAATTAAATATGTACTTTATGCACATGTTGACGTTATCTATTTTATATCTCTGACGAATAGTGCGAAAGTGCATAAATATTTGTGTAATAGGTATAATGTATGAATGGCGGTAGATAGGAAACTGTGTTGAAAAAATCACGTGTTGTGATTGGTCCTCTTTGAGATAATGACGTTGATGGCGGACGTATTCATAAATAGAATGGTAAAGCGTCGCGACGGAGCGCACGTGCTACGCGCCGCCGACCAATGACGGACGCGCTGACGTCGCTTAGAAAATTGCTCGCCATTATTCTCTGTGCCACTCTGTACCTATATAATGTAATGACACTGAAACTATTGAAGCGTGCGATTTTTTGGAGCTTCGTAACACAGACCTTAGCATGTTTGCGGCTACAACAAAGCGTAGCGAATGTAGCGATGGCAGAAATTTTATAACGAATCAGTCAGTGGGAGTCATTGAATTTCACCTTAGTCGGACAAGTAAGCAACGTGGGTTAGGTAGTCTACATCAGCAAACAGTGCTATATTTACCTAAGCCCCATTTTAACAGTATTGTCAACAAAAGGGTGTGTTAAGTATCTGAAACCAAACAGAGTCGTATATGCGTTTAGTTTGAAAATTGAAACATTGCGTTGCTACCAATTTAAAAATACCTAATAAAAAACCTTTATAATGGCGTATGCCTATTCCATACCTACATAGGTACATGTGTGTATACAGGGAGCCCTGCGTGTTGAATAGCTATTCGCGAAAGCAATTCTATTTTCTCTTACATGGACGCCTACCTACTTCATAAAAGATTACTTAATAGTCTATAAACCAGAGATAACAGCTTAAATTCAATGAAGAATAGCAATATTATACATACCTAGAGGCATTCATATGCTGAAATTGTTTCCCTCGTATCAAATCTACATATATAGCATTCAATGTATTGTAAGTGTGTCACATCACAATTTGATTGTACAATAAAGTGTTAACATTAACAACTCAACAACAGACGTCAGCGCAAAGTATATCCATGTTCGACGTAGACATGTTACCAAGTCAAAAATTAAAGTACGATACGTCATGACAGAATACCTACTTACGTTAGTCAACTGGATATAAAAGTGATAGTAAAACTAAACTAGTTTTGTAAACAAATTGAACTTTTGAATAGTAGAAATAATTAAAATAATAAAACGCGTCGCAACATCAGAAAGCTTTTTAGTGTAGCTAAAATATATAATGCGCTTCTCTTAAAGAGCCGCTAAATGTTAATCTACACAGGCATTACATTTGTAAATGTCTGATAAACGTATGTAAGTATATAATGCGCATTATACTTATTGCGGAATTAATTATGAAAGTTTCAACATCAATAAACGTCATGAAAACTATTCTGAATGAAAAACTGTCGAGCGACGATAGCAGGAAATGTAAAAAGTCAGAGGAGGTCAGGGCACACTGTGTACGTAGGCAGTACACATAAACCTTCCCGACGTGACCCCCGGGACTGTGCGCTAATTAGCTTTAAGGGGACACCTATGTCAATCGACTATTTGATATGTCGATCAAAATGTTATGACCGTTAACATGTTTTATAATCTAAGTTTTATAACTAGAAGCACTATTATCGAAGTAGCTTTCAAAGCATGTTTTAACTTAAAAGCTTTTCGCTTACATTTTTTAATTTACTAAATTAGTACTAAAACTTGTGGTAAACATAGTCACCCGCCTGCGTAATAGTCATGACCGAAATATAATTTCGTGGAAACACGTCCGCATTTTCGGCGAAGCGACGTTTCCTGCACTACCCCCCAATAGACAATATGACCTTTTCAATAATGTATCTTCATATGAAAAGAATTAAAATTGCCGTCTCATACCGTTATGGTATTGTTTGAACAGCGCGTCTCGTCGACTGTCGTCGCTCCATTTCCATAATTCAACTTACGCCCACGACGGTTCATTCTTCCATACGCACACAATACTATGTAAAACAATTAAACTACACGCGTAGCCGTCTTAATGCAAAGTCGTAAAGTTCATATTGCAAACAAAAGTTCTTGGCTAACAGTAAACTGTGCGCTGATGTAGGTAATCGGCATAATTCACAAAGTGACGATTATCATTATTGTAGGCTCGTGCCGCGGCTGGGTGACGTGACGGTCACACAATGTGCTCTGCTGGTACTTCCGATTCTTATTGCGCTTTTACGACAGTGTGCACACAGAGCTGTTAAGTGGCAGAAAGTTAAAGCTTACAGGCACCAAAGACGACTAAATGATGCTATTTGCTGGTAAAATAATGCGAGAGGTGAGAATGGGTTGTAAAGTTTATCCAGTAGAGGAATTATCGGTACGAAAATACTGAATACAGATAACAGTACATAACACTGATAAGACTGTAAAAAAAGAGAGACAAATAAACAAAGCGCACAAAATTAAACGCTTTCGGGAAAACCGCCTAAACAAAGTAAATCCTAGCATGTTCGCTTTTAGTTACATACAAAGTAAGGCTTTTATCATCCACTAGGTACCCCTAAAACTTATGACGACAATAACTAATAGTAATAACATTTTATAGGCAGTGAGCTCACATTGCCGCGGAGTCGGGAGCCATATTTATCGGTTGGGCGGACTAGGGCGGGCGGTGTTAGGCGGATCGATAAGAACCGCCCACCGAAGTGGGGGTCGCACTTGCTTAGAATACATTTTAATATAAAACACCATGTTGTGTCCTGTCGCAGTTTTTAATAACAAACAATAGTAGTTGTAGAGTGATTTAAATAATTTTTGAGTCTTAAACAAATTATACTTAATACACATTATTAACCGCAGATTAGGTATATAAGAACAGTAAATGTTTATTATCACATAGGAAATTTTTACGACTAGTGGAGAAAACAGTTACAGAAAAATTTTTGCTTCGAGTTTCATAATGTATAGATATTCTAAGTTTTCGAGAGCTATTTTATTTAATTGCCGAAATATTACAACAAACAACCATTATCGTAAAGGGGAGTATTCACAGTTTGTTGAAACAGCACGTGTCTCACGGTGGCGCTTAATAGACAAATAAAAAAATGAAATTTGAGTAATGTTTGCATTTCCCATAATTTAAGCTAAATGTCGGGGCGGCTGGCATGGGTCCAGGGGTCCCCGCCAAACAAACCGGCGTGTATTCACGGGTGTTATATCTACTGTTTACACGACGATATTGTTGTGTATTACTGAAATAGATTGAGGTTTAGTGAGCAACATACAAAAATATCCTAATTAGTATCTCGTTTGACCTGGAAGAATAGAAAGTAAGAAGAAAAAGTTTACTTGTGCCTGATAAGCCGCATAAGATCTCTAATAAAGTACAAACAATAAAAAATAAGATAATTGAGAAAAATATGCGTCACAGCCGCGCAAAACGGCCATTGCTCAGCATAATGTTGCGTCACATCTGCAAAACGTTAAAGAACAAACAGTAGTTTGTAATAGTATGTGGAGTTATGTAGTTCCCATGAGAAAAAGCACAAATTTATGTCTAGGGACGAATATAATTATATTATTTTGTTTTGAAGTTTAAGTAAGTAGATATCTATTAAGGATTTCTATTACCGAAGAATTGCGTAGGCGGACTCTATCAGTTTCGATTACAATATAAACACAATATTTATGCAATTTCACTGACACGGGACTGCCTTAGCAGGACCTAAGTACATATATTTGGAAAGCCTTAGTAGCAAAATAGGATTCAGTTAACGGAACCAAGCAATTACCCGCTGCGTAGAAAATTAAACTGAGATATAAACATAGTTGGCGCGACCTAAGTGGCACTCAGAATGCCACAATTAGGTTAAAATCGAAATAAATAATGTAAATATATAGCTACTACGTTCATAAGTGTGTAAGTATGTAAGTGATCATAAAAGGAATGTACTAACAAATGCGTAAAAACCGCGAGTGCTCACAGAGCGTGTGCTGCCGCGAGCGAGTGAGCAGCCGCGTGCCGGTAGCGCGTGCCACTTCATGTAAAAACAACATTACTATTATAAACTAGAATAAAATAATACACAGCATTACATACGGCATATACCTACCTCTTTTGCACATAAAAATATCCATCTAAATAATGTTAGACTTAAAGTATTTCCTGCATACTTTCATTTCCTTCCGCGCAAATTTTTTAATGTTGCGAAAGCAGTGAAGCACGTACGAACATTCGCAGTCAAGATCAGTTAAAGGCAAATTACATTTGTCTGCAAAGTTAATGAAAATTTGATTCCCACGACAGCGTGGTACCGAATAGAACGTTATGTGCCTGTGTTGCACAAGTTGCGTACGTACCTGACGCATGCTGGAGCCTATCTTTCATACAATCAGTAATCAGATTCTGCGGTGAAGCAGCAAGCAGGAGCTGTGCCACAGACGGCATGATAACGCACAGATCCACACATTAGGACGCCACTAAAGTTGACATTACTCGGTACACGTTTTCCTGCATTACTCACGCCAGTTAGCTTTCATATTATTACTAAGTGAATTCGTTGAGAAAGCGCTTGAATCATACCCATAGTGTCGACATGTAGGACACTGTATAAGATTTATGTACTGTTAAAAAAGATTTTTTTTGACGTAAACGTATTTCTTAAACTATGCCTGTCTATCTTCGTTACAAAGTGTTCTAAATCAAAGAGGAATGATGTAGGATGATGACTCTGTCGATCGGTTAAGGCTCAGATTTAAACAAAACGTGATATAACTATTTATTTTAGGATTGTTTAAAAGTATCTCTGCTTGTCCCGCTGTTTTCCGCTTGCTAAGATGCTTCGATCAATAATAGCCAAGATGTCATGTTCTAAAATCCGTGGAGAGAGTTTCTGCTTGCCTGTAGGCTGTAACTCTACAATGTCGTGTAAGTCACACATGACAACTACCGCGTCGGTGCTATTAACAAATCACCGTATAAATATTCATGGGTGATCCCCTCGCCAGCCAGAGGGATGAGCAATACGTATAGTTTTAATAATAAAAACGTATTAGCCGCATCGCATGTCTGTCTTTCCGTGACCGGGCAGTTTTACACCTGGCCGAGTGGGGAGACGGGGAGATGGAAGGAGGAACGTGGGAGGGTAGACAGGGGTTCATGGGGATAATGGGGTAAAGAGGAGGAGGGGGCAGAGGCACCGTTTGTCAGCGGCCAGCGGTCAGCTATTAATGAATGTGCCCATAATGTTTATTGTGCCCGCTGAGCAGTTTTTGGGCAATGCTTGTAACTCATCGTTTTATAAATTAACTGTCATGCCTGTCGGGTCTATCTATCTGTACGCAACGTGTACCTACTGATGTAGTTTTTAAATTGAATGTTGACGTGTTGCGTACATGACCGATTCCTTTTATAGATTTGCTAATAAATATTTGCATGGTATTTCATTAAATTTAATCTAGGCACAGATCGACTGTAATATCTAGCTAAAATTGAAGTAACTATTAGATAATTATTCGCTTACAGATAGGATCAACAATAGTTTTTTACAACGTACTCATGTTTTTCCGCTCGGCAGAACCGATGATTCAAAGTTCTGGCAAGCTGTCACAATAATCAGTACTTAGTTAGAGGGTCACAGTAATCACGTGCCCTCGTTTACACGTTTGACTCCGTTTTATTATAATAATGAAATTATTAGAGAGCGGGGGTCGCTTGCGTGCCGACCACACGACCCCTGTCGGATCGCCATTACCTCATTAAAAGATAGTCTGATGCTACGACTGCGGGGGTAGTTTAACTTTTTAATTTAATGTATTGTGGTTGCGGTTAAATACTTTAGTATTGTGAAAAGGTGTGATTTTACGAGGGGCCCGCTGCTATCGATTATCCATTTACGGGGCTACGTCAGCTACGCGTCGAATGTCTTCAGTAGACATACTGCTTGCGACAACTGACAGTAACTTTATTTTCTAGTCACTAATATTAAGCTCTCAGCATACTGGAACGTATTATGAGTGTCCCTTTCAAGCAAGATGACAAATAACCTCGCTATTCGATAGTTTTAAGTCTCACGGCTTGATCATATTAATTTACGCATATAAACTAAACAATTTAAACTGAAATAGTTTAAAGAAGCCAAAAAATCATAGTCTTATGGCTAGCGTGCAATTACATCAAATCTCCATACTTTTAATTACACAATTCCCCAGAGAATACAATCTGAATCCGATAATTATAACAAAACTCATTAGGGATTGGCAATCTCTATAAATAAAGAGCTCTTTAGTAAAACCAATATGAATTTGGTCGCGAAAACTGATATTTAAATTGAATGTAAAAAGTCGGGTGTTCTGTTCGTTATGGAAGTCAATTAGCGAGCGAAGAAGGTAACAATCTGGCAAGAAGGGGGTCGCCGGTGGCTTGGTGGGCACCGAGCTACTAATTAGCTAATGGACGGATCGCCCCTGCCCGTGCCTACTGCGCTCGACTCCGTAATGGATTGTGGCACGCTCGCCACCTCGCTGTGGTCACATCTCGAATTTCGTCCGCGTTACCTTTCCGTTATGGTAAAATATGGATTTTTAATAATGACTTGTAAAAGTGTGGGTAGAAGCGCATATTAAGGATGATTATCTAATATGTAAATATAGCGTATTAACTGTTGTTGTATACTAGACTACACTAGAAACTACAAAGCGGTGGTATTCTGTAAAAATCTCACCGTGAAAACTTAGGTGAAGTGAGCGTGGAGTGAGCTGTCAATAGTGTCAATTCCTAGCAAAAACAAACTCACTTCACCTAAGTTTTCACGGTAAGATTTTTACTGAATCGACCGGCTGTAGCTTCTGCCAAAGACTTCGCCCGCGTTGTTGTCAACATAACCTAGTGCAGTCAGCAATAGTGTAGCTTTCTCTCAGTGAAAGAATTTTCTTGATCGGATCAGTACTTCCAGAGATTACCTTCTACATCCAAACTTTCGAACTTTACAATATTAATGTAGTTTCAGGGATTGATGAAAGATCATTGCTGAAAATGAAAACGTCTCTAGCCCGAGTATCAACAATTTCGCTAAGTAAGTAGTTTGTCACCAAAAAATGGTGCTTCGTCGTTGTTTGGTAGATTCATGTTTTCGATTGTTACAATTAATTACCTTTTTATAGTTGTTTTATGTCTAACTGATCGTGGAAATATATCGGTACATACTTTCACGTTAACTATAAGGTCAAGAGTAAAAAACTTATAATTCCAAGTAAACCGGCAGCAGATCATTGGCTAGACATTAACTATGACTTTCCAATTGTATCGTGCAGTCGTAAAACTATCACAATAAATAATTACGATGTTGTAAATTAAATTTTATTCTCACAAACAGATTTGCCTCTTTTAAATGGTCAAATAATGTATATAGGTCCTGAAAAAAAATATCATAAATACATCCTCATAAACGGTTCAAAACACGATTAATTATAATTTGTTCGATGAAAATTTCCGGAGCAGGGTCGATTTCAAAATCATTTCTTGAATAACTTCCATGATATGAACTGAGATTGAAAGTCCCAATACACGCGCCCGGCAATATTGCATCCCTTACCTTCAGTTATTTAAACTTTTATAAGTTCAGATAATCTACAACAAGTAATAATAATAAAGAGTGATGTTTATTAGTGCCCTTTTGCGGTAATTAGCAAGGGTAAACGGCACATAACGTCTGATTACATTTCTGTTAATGGCCGTAGTGTAGTCGCAATAAGTTATGCCGGCGACCACTTCAGATCTTCTTATTGTGAGCTTCTTTAGCAAATTGGTAAAGATAGTCTATTCAGTTTTGAATAAGTATGTAGATTAGTAATTAGTTTCTACCAAACGTAGGTAATAATATTAAAACTCAACTGACTGTCAGCAAAAACGTTGTTAACGGTTTTTAAGTAGACAAATTGCAGATTTGGGAGATATCATCAATCATAGGAGTGTACGACTACTTTTTTTCGATACCTTATGGTGATTCGATTCTTACCGTTTAACTTTATTTGCTGGTACCTATCCGCGGAGTTTGCATGGAAATAATATTACTTATAAAATAATTCGTAGACAATTTTGTTTCCTGGTTCTGTCAGCCCGATTAATTAAGAGTAAGTACAGGCTTTCCGCGTTCAGTACTAGGTATAATTTCTCTATTGATGGTGAATAATAAAATGACTACTGTACTAGTCATAGGTGAAACATATTTTTATAATAGGTACTTCTTTGATCTGTACACTCATGTATTACCGAGATGACGACGAAGAAAAAGACATGTTGCGCCGACCCCAAATAAATGGGGATAAAGACAGGAGAATGATGACTTCATTGATCTGCCCAAATTCCAGAATTGAAATCACGGACACTAGGGCGCCAATCAATACCTTAGGCATTAAAACATTGTGGGTTGGAGGCATAACTATTATTGAGTTGACGTTATTGCTACTTGTCCATAAACGAGTATTGAATAATAATGGCGCAGCCTATTCATTGGTCTATCTGCCTGCTTCACTTTCTTACTTTCTATCCGCGAGCGTAGCAACCCTAACTTATTGAATCTTGTATTCATTATGGAGTACTTACTTATCATATTTTCACGCAAACCGAGAACCCAGTAGCAGGACAGAAGTAATCGATTTTTCATATTATCTTAAAAATAATTCTTCATAATAATCGAAACGACAGTTTTATAGTTGGCTGCAATAAAAAAGGCATAACTCGTGTTCTGGCGCAAATTGAATGGACTCAAGGAGGTGAGAGGTGGTGGCAACCTGTCGAGATATTGTACACCTAGGATCTGAGAACATTTAGTTCATTTTCCCTTGGCCACGATGTGGACACAAAGCAGTATGGGGTAGTGGGAATTATTATAGAGAATATAGATGGAGGCGGATGGTAGTAACGCAGCGATATCAGATAATGACGTGACAGTAAACGCTGAAGTAGAAGTAAGTAGTAGTATGGTTAGTTTACAGCCTCATCTTAAATAAGTTAACTGTTTTATTTTAATCCAAGCGAGTCCGACATCGATAAATATGCCAGTTGGTTTTCTTCCTCAGTAAATATGTAAATGTTACGGTCAATGTTCTAAATGCGTGCAGTACTGCCTCTGTTCAGGCTACTTGTAGCTATGGACAGTATTTTAGAAACAGGTAGTTCGGACGATTGTGAACACTATATTTATATGTAGGTACAGCGAAGGGTAAGAGGCGTTTCATTTTCATTACTGTATGCAGGCATCGTGAGGTCATGTAGGTACGCGAGTAGGAAGTAGTCGTGTGCTACTGTCATAAAGATTTTCATCTTTACGACGGTACCGAGCTTAATATAATAATAGAACTAAAATATGCGCTTAATTATACAAATACTTGAGCTCATTAATTCAAATTAGCAGTAAGTATCAGAATACAATATTCAGTTTGTGTCGATATATTTACTTGTAAAATATATAATTAATTATTCGATGACGTCAGCATGAGTCATCCGTCGTAGACGCTGTCTCAGTCGTTGAAATAATTATAAATTTGAAATACATATACAAATACATATTTAGAAATACATATGTATGTAAGTAGTTATAATATGTCCATATTTTAACATAGCACTTAATGATGTGAATCATCGGTATGATTCTATTTCAATAACATCACGTAACGTAATATATAACAAGTTGTTTTACATCATAAAAGATGGGTGATCTTCTGCTTTTGTTTATGAGACATTAGGATGATTCATCCGCGGGTCGAAACTTAAAATAATGCTGGTCTTAAGAAATATTTATGAAAACCATAACTGTCCCATCGACAGCCATATTGTTTGTCTCTATCTTTATTTGACCGAGACATCTTCAATTAAAGAGCAGTAAGTACGAGGTAACAAAATATGCATTCCATGTTTATATGATCTGTTAGATTGTTATTCTATTAGGTTTGGTTTCGTTGTACCAGACGAATTACAAGAAAACAGCCATGAAAAACATAAACACTGAAATTTTCAGTATTTTTCAGTTTTACCATCGTCAACACTTACAATTTGTAGATCGCAGTCAAAGCCACGCTAATAGTTTTAAGTGCTCTCCAAAGGGCCTATTCACAGCATATTCCGATTTAGCATATTCATGCAGAGCCCTGAAACGTCAGTGCCGTCAAGAATGTCATTTGCATGTAAATGACATTCTCTGTGGGGCCTGCGCGCGCAGGTATCGACGTGTCATTGCATACACCCCCGCCCTAGCCGCCCGCCCTAAGCCGTGATTGGGCCGCGAGGCGGAAATCGTCAAGCGAACACTTGGAAGTGAATAATTATGAATACATAATGTAAGCACATAATGTACCGTTAGCCGCTATATTGTTAGGTTTAAGGTCTATGCCTCTGACCTTTGCGTAAATTGTTAAATGCTGGCGAGGGAATGCGTGGTTATGACTTTACTGCGGGCTTAGATTTAGAACTCTTTGCCAGAATAATATTATTACTTATGATGGTTGGTTTGTGTCGATGAATCCGTAAAAATGCAACCTTCACTAATCCAACCCACTTTCTGCAATTATTCAATGTTTAAGAATATTTGGATAAGCAAGTACACAAATTAGAAAGGTGCCAACCGGCTAGATAAAAAGAAAATCGTTCTAAAACATTTACGCACGTTTGAGTGGAAGAAATTACATAAATAATAAGATGAATGTTTATGAGGTTTGAATGCCGGCCGTTACTAATAATCTGACTACATTAATTATTATGTTAGTCATACATATTGCAGCATTAACAAATCCTGCATTATTTTTTTTTGGTCATCAAGCCTTCTTGGAGTTGATATTCAACCTCGTTTTTAATACAGGCCACGTATTACTTAGTTTTTTTCATATTACGAATCGTTGATTCGTCAGATGGCATTTTTTGATGGTGCAAAACTTCACTTGAAAGAAATCTGTTGACGTGAAAGATTATATTTTTTTTTCTTCTCGATCTGAACGCCTAAATCTCAGATTTTTATTTATCTGGAAGTGTTTTTGTATTATCTTGGTGCGTATTTACTATTTTTTGGGTTATTCATTGTTTTATTTTTTTCATGTCGCAATATTTTTAATCGCTTTCGTTCTTTACTAAAGGTTCCTCGCTAGAAGACGTTTCTTAAAAGAGTCTCCACTGCTGATGGAAAAAAAGTTCTTTTTCTTATTCATTGGTACGTAATAATTTTGGTTCTATGATCCTTCTTTTGGGTATATGAGATTCTGCTTGCTTCACGGGTTCTTATGGATAAATTTTACTCCAGATTAAGGCCCGAACTCAAGAGCAAGCCGATACACTCGGCTCCACCCCGGCACCCAGTCGCTTGCCAATAAGTTTTCCATTCTGAAATTCCCCGGAGCATCAGCCTATTCGTAGGTACCGAATACGCAAGAACTGAGCCGTGCTGAGCCATTTTCGCCGGTCGTGATCGCCAAAGGACAGGAGCCTGCTTTATACAGATATTTTTATTTCTCCCCTATTCTTGTATTACGTTGTATGTTGTAGATAGTTTGATTTTTTTTATTTTAACTGTAATACGGCGGGTGTGATACCTTAGCTATTTTTGCGGACCTTTTTAAGCACGCGTACGGATTGAAATTGATTGCAATCACGTTTTAAATTCGTCGCGTTATCAAATTTTAATTTTTTTTTTTTTTTGGTACAATCCCTAGGTATTCCTTCCAATTTTCACGTTACAGATTCCCAAATTATTTTGTCATCATTTTTTACCTGTACCTATATTATTTTATTTTCTTTTTTATAATCAATATTTGGATTATTAAAAAACAAATTAAACGTAATAATTAGCGAAAAGTGTTTGTTTCCGTCTATTTTCGCTACAAAATGGCGCCCGAAGTAAAAGTAAGTAATTTTATTGATTCTAATTACTGAATTAACCTTTTTTTTTGTCGGGAGGGGGTGGTTGCTCCTTCCGAGCAAATAATATTTCATTTTTCTGTATGTTTACAGGTTCATCAAGAACAGAAATACAGGAATTTTTCGCCTGTCAAACAAGATCGTTGCTATGGTTACCAGAGATATGCTGTGATTGACAAGTTCGGTTAACCCTTCTATTGCTGATGGTGTTCTTTATTATAATGTGCTATGTTGTGATGCAATATAAATAATAATTTTGTAGAACCATAAAACATATAAAACGCTTTTATTTCTTCCCTTTAAATACATCTTTATTCTGGGTTTTATTCCTCTCCTTAGTTAGAAGTAGTTAGTGTCTTGTAGTGTGTGTTTGATGTGCGAATGATTTAGGCTTCGTGGCTAAGGTAAGCGTTGATTTTGCACGGTTGTCTGCTAGATTATATTTGTCTTTTTTGTGATTCTAGCCCACCTGTACGTATTTGTTTTTTTGGTGCAGATGGTTTACTAGTTTCAATTTGTTTTTCTTTGAATTCTTAGCCCAGCTGTTCCTGTAATGTCACGTCGTCGTATCAGCCATATTACTCGTTAACTAACACTTTCATGCTACATGGAATCTGGCCTGTATATTTGTTAGTTTTGTCTTTACAGAGGCAGTTGAGGGTTATTTTTTGAGGTTGACTGACTTTTTCTAATTAAGTTCTTTCATCATTTTAGCAAATTTGCGTGTTCCAATTTTGTTTGATCTAGTGGTGTACTACCATGGCAGAAGAAGAATATTCTATTCGCGAGACGCCGCGACATAGGAGTCCCATTATCTCTAGACCTCCCCCAATACCTCCTCCTATACCTCCTAGGCCATCTTGTTCCTCTTCTCCGTCAATGATCCCTTCCCCGAAAAGATCCGAAGATGGACATCAATCGTTTAAAAAACAATTTTCCCTTTTAAAATGGAGGCTTAGTTATTCTGGCGATTCGTGTGTACGTGAATTTTTCACAAGCCTCGAAGAACATAAAGAAGCTGATGATATTTCTGATTGTTACCTCCTAAAACGGTTCCATGAAGTGCTATCTGGAATTGCTTTGCAATATTTTAGGTCAGTACGTCGACCTGAATTAACCTATCTCGAGGTTAAGCAGGCTTTTTTTGGTACGTTTGGATCCGTAGACTTTGAATTCAAAACGGAACATGAAGTCAGAAATCTCAAACAAAAATCGGACCAATCAGTAAGAGAATTTGTTATCCGCGTTACTTATTTAAACCAAACTCTACACAAGCCTATTGATGAATCAAATCTGCTGGATATTATAACCCATAACATGCATCCTCGTTATTTCCCTTGTTTGTCTATACATAGATTTACCGATTTAAATACACTAATCGAAACGGTAACTCATTTTGAAAGTTACTTACAAAAATCTGTAAAAACAGTTTCGAGCATAAATAAACCATCCCAACAAAGCACTAGTCCTAACGGAATCCAACTTTGTTCAAATTGTGAACAAACTCAACAATGTTGGAAATGCAATAAAACCGGTCATTCTCATCGTTTTTGCCCAGATTTCCCCGGTATAGTGTGTTTCAAATGCCGTACTCCTGGTTTTATTACTCGTGATTGCCCTAAGTGTAACCCAAAAAATGTATAACTTGCCGGCGGCACGTCTCTCTCCGTACAGTGTCACCGGTGATTAAATCTAATTCAACAGATAATCGACCTTTTATTGAAATAATATTGCGTGATCGTTTGGTTAAGGCACTTCTTGACTCAGGCGCTCAAATGTCTCTTATTAGTGATAGTCTGATTCAGGATTTTGGTGTCCCGTTGAAGTCAGATAATTCACATTCTCGTGTTATTTCTGCTGATAACTCGCCTATCGATATTCTTGGTACTGTTTATCTTCCGGTTAAGTTCAATGGAACGACCTTTGACCATGAGTTTTTAGTAGCTCGTTGTATGTCTTCTTCTGTTATTTTAGGTATTGAATTTTGGAACAAATTTGGTTTAACATCAGTTTTTAGTAGGGCTTTCAATAAAAATATTAAAGGTAACATGTACCTTTCTTCTGTAAAGCATTCCCCTTCCCAACCTTCCTATTTAAGTGAGGTACGTTATATACATCCTCGCAATGTTCTAACACCTGACCAAGAGAAAGGTTTACAACAGGTGATCGATGAGTTTGAGGAAATCTCGTCAGACAATATTGGTCTTGGTAGGACTACTTGGCTCTCTCACAAAATAATTACAACTGGACAGCCAATTAGACAGAGGTTTTACCCTCTCTCTCCTGTTAAATTAAAGATTCTTAACGAAGAAATAGATAAGATGTTAGAAGTCGGAGTAATTCGTCCTTCTCGTTCTCCTTGGGCTAGTCCGGTGGTAATGGTCACCAAGAAAGATGGTTCTGTTCGCTTCTGCGTCGATAGCAGGAAATTGAACAGCGTTACCATTAGGGATTCTTATCCTCTCCCTCGCATACAGGATATTCTTGATAATCTTCGTGGTGCTAGATACATTAGTTCGCTCGATTTTAGGAGTGCTTTTTGGCAGATTCCTCTTGCGGATAAGGAGAGTTGTGAGAAGACCGCTTTCATAGTTCCTCAACGAGGTTTATTTGAATTTGTTAGGATGCCATTTGGACTCACAAATGCAGCTTCAGAGATGCAACGTCTTACAGATATGATTGTTAATTTCGAATTTACCTCAACTAGCGATGACTGCGTCTTTGGATATGTTGATGATTTAATTTTGATTTCTAAAGACTTTAATAGTCATCTCGCTCTCCTCAGAAAGGTACGGAACCGTCTCAAGGAAGCTGGTTTGTCGATTAACCTTAATAAATGTGAGTTCTGTAAGAGTGAATTAAAGTATTTGGGGTACATTGTTAACGAAAAGGGTTTACAGACTGATTCTAGTAAACTCGATGCTATTAGGGATTATCCTACTCCTACCACCGCAAAGTCTTTGCGCGGCTTCATCGGTATGTGTTCCTATTATAGACGTTTCGTTGAAGGTTTTTCTTCTATAATTGCTCCTCTCACTTCCCTTATAGGAAAAAGGAAGGGTCGTGATCCTATCAGTTGGGATGACGATGCCGAACATGCATTTATGAAACTAAAGGAGGCTTTAATGAACACACCTGTGATGGCTTGTCCTGACTTTTCTAAGCCATTCATTTTACAGTGTGATGCTTCAGCTGTTGGTCTTGGTTCAGTTCTTTCACAAAAGATTGATAATATTGAGCATCCTATTGCTTATTACTCGCGGCTTTTTTCCAAAGCAGAACGCAATTATAGTACAACCGAACGGGAACTTTTGGCTGTTCTTGATTCCATAAAGCATTTTCGTTGTTATTTAGATGGAATCAAGTTTACTGTTATAACAGATCATATGGCTTTAAAATGGCTTCTTACTTTAAACAATCCCTCTGGCCGTTTAGCTAGATGGGCTACTGTTATTTCTCAATATACCTTTGACATCGTTCACCGCAAAGGTTCGCAGCACGTCGTTCCAGATGCACTTTCTAGGATTTATGCAAGTCCTATTTCTTTCGATCAAGGTCCCGAGCATACCACCGATAGATGGTATAAAAAGGTTTATTTAGGGGCACGCGATTCACCCCAAATGTTTCCTGCTTACGCCATACAGAACGGCGTACTTTTAAGACGCATGCCTATCACCAATCCCTTATCTTCTGATCCATGGCGCGTAGTTTTACCGGTGGAGAAGATTCCACTCGCTATTTGGGAGGTACACAATAGCTTCCCATCAATACATCCTGGCGTTACGAAGTCATATCTTAAGATAAAAGAGACCTTTTACTGGCCGAACATGTTTCGTGACGTTGCCGAGACCTTAAGGCAATGTGAGGTTTGTAAAGCTTATAAAATAGCAAATACTCAACCTCGTGGCCAGATGTGCTATCCGAAGGACGTTTCCATGCCTCTACAGTCAATCTCTATTGATGTCATTGGTCCGTTGCCCGTTGCTTACTATGGTTGACGTTATACGTATATTTTATCTATGGTTGACGTTTTTTCAAAGTACATTTGGCTTGTACCTCTAAAAAAGGTCAACGCTTGTTCTGTTATTAAAGCCCTGGAGTCAGAAATATTTTTTAATTTCGGAGTTCCGCGTAGTATTCTCTGCGATAACGCAACAGTTTTCCGCAGTAATCAGTTTTTAAACTTTCTAAGATCATTTCACATAGAGTCTCCGACCTATACTCCCTATTATACACCTCAGGCGAATACTGTCGAGCGTTATAATCAAAGCTTGGTTACATGTTTAGGTATCTTGGTTGGTGAGAATCAAAGAAATTGGTCAAGAATATTGCATAAAGTTAAACTTTACCTCAACTCATGTATTAATTTAGCCACAGGTTTCTCACCAAACTTCCTGATGTTTGGTAGAGAAGTTATCATAGTTCCTACACGTACTAATAGTCAGACTCAAGGTGTAAATTTAGCTGAAAGTCGGACTCGGTACGCTTCGAACTTATCATCATTAGCAGAGGTTTATGCGAAAGTCGCTGATAATCTTTCTATGGCTTTCCTCCGTAATTCACGAGCTTATAACTCGCATCGTTCTGACGTCACGTTGAATGTTGGTGACATTGTATGGAGAAAGAATTTTTCCAGATCTTCTGGTGATGATTATTTTTCCGGGAAGTTAGCTCCTCGTTTTATTAAAAGCCGTGTGACTAGAGTTATTTCTAGAACCACTTATGAACTTCATGATTTTGATTCCCCCCATTCTGGTAGATATCATATCAAAGATATTCTTAAATAATTCCTCTGTAATTTCAAAACTCCTAATCCTATTAATTTTTTCCATTCGGAATGTTCCATTCCAATTATTGTTACGCTTTTCACCCCTTTTAATTCCCTTAATATTTAATAAAATAAATAAGCTCATTCATAAATGTCTATTTAATAAAAACATTAACTGCGACATCTAGTTGTTCCTAATTGAAACTTCTTGTTTACAACTTCTCTGTTATGTCAATGCTTATAAGTTCCGTTTTTTCCCGCAGATGTCGTTACGACTGTCATACTCATAATGACATAATGACAGCGCTTAGTGTTGGGATACGGACGATTAACACGTATCGATAATTTAGTTTAGTGCTGAGACATTGTCGATGTACTCTTATCGATAAATCACAATAATTATACGGTTAACAATTTTCTTTTTCCCTTCTTTTGTTTATCATTGCTATTATTGATTACCCTCTTTCTATTTATAAGAAGCAAGCATAAGCTTCTTATTTCTTCGAAGTTCTTTGACTAACAGTCCTTTGTTCGGCTTTAGTTCTATATTAGATTTAAGGTTCCTTTTTTGATTTCAAGTCTTTTGATTGACTTAAGTTCTTGGTTGTTTTATGTAGTGTCTTTCATTAGTCCTTTCTCCGACTTAGTCGTTAATTTAACTTTTGTCGTTACTTTTGCCCTTGAGTTATATTTCATTGGGATCCTTTTTACTTAGGTCTTGAGTCTTTAGCTTTTAAGTTAGGCTAGTCTTATTAGTTTTTAGTTTTCTTACTTTCTTTCTAGATTTAGGCAACGCGTCTGGAGCTTGCACTGATAACGTTTAGATTGAAGTCCGGATTTCGTATTTATTCAGTATCTGCTGCACTTCGATTTCGTTTATTTAGGTTTAATTTCGATTTCTTATCTTATCGTCTTGATATTTAGGCTAAGTTAGTTTATATCTTACATGGTTTTTATACCTCTGAATATTTTTTTTTCCTCTTCCTCACCTAATCTTTTTTTTTTTTTTTTTTGGAAAGGGGGTACTGCAGCATTAACAAATCCTGCATTATTTTTTTTTGGTCATCAAGCCTTCTTGGAGTTGATATTCAACCTCGTTTTTAATACAGGCCACGTATTACTTAGTTTTTTTCATATTACGAATCGTTGATTCGTCAGATGGCATTTTTTGATGGTGCAAAACTTCACTTGAAAGAAATCTGTTGACGTGAAAGATTATATTTTTTTTTCTTCTCGATCTGAACGCCTAAATCTCAGATTTTTATTTATCTGGAAGTGTTTTTGTATTATCTTGGTGCGTATTTACTATTTTTTGGGTTATTCATTGTTTTATTTTTTTCATGTCGCAATATTTTTAATCGCTTTCGTTCTTTACTAAAGGTTCCTCGCTAGAAGACGTTTCTTAAAAGAGTCTCCACTGCTGATGGAAAAAAAGTTCTTTTTCTTATTCATTGGTACGTAATAATTTTGGTTCTATGATCCTTCTTTTGGGTATATGAGATTCTGCTTGCTTCACGGGTTCTTATGGATAAATTTTACTCCAGATTAAGGCCCGAACTCAAGAGCAAGCCGATACACTCGGCTCCACCCCGGCACCCAGTCGCTTGCCAATAAGTTTTCCATTCTGAAATTCCCCGGAGCATCAGCCTATTCGTAGGTACCGAATACGCAAGAACTGAGCCGTGCTGAGCCATTTTCGCCGGTCGTGATCGCCAAAGGACAGGAGCCTGCTTTATACAGATATTTTTATTTCTCCCCTATTCTTGTATTACGTTGTATGTTGTAGATAGTTTGATTTTTTTTATTTTAACTGTAATACGGCGGGTGTGATACCTTAGCTATTTTTGCGGACCTTTTTAAGCACGCGTACGGATTGAAATTGATTGCAATCACGTTTTAAATTCGTCGCGTTATCAAATTTTAATTTTTTTTTTTTTTTGGTACAATCCCTAGGTATTCCTTCCAATTTTCACGTTACAGATTCCCAAATTATTTTGTCATCATTTTTTACCTGTACCTATATTATTTTATTTTCTTTTTTATAATCAATATTTGGATTATTAAAAAACAAATTAAACGTAATAATTAGCGAAAAGTGTTTGTTTCCGTCTATTTTCGCTACAATATGTAGACATCTAAATAACACGATTTAAGGTAAACGCAGCTATCAACGACCCATCGAAAATCTGTAGTTATTACCGACCTATAAAAGTAATTCGAAATCTTTACGTTTCCAGAACTATTCTAGCTATTGTAGGCAAAGATACACACGCGTTTAGTCCTTGAGCATCGTATACTTTTACTTTAGTGTGAGTAGCTGTGCAAAAAAGTGATAAAATACGTCAGTTACTGCGGGGCAGCGTGGATGCAGGACTTGTCGTACTGTTCCCTTGTTCCTTCAAGTAAGTACGTGACTTTTCTATTTAAGACATTTATACAAACAAATGAAGTCTATACTTTATCTTATATTACTAAATGTATTCATTTAAGTGTCGACTCTTGATTTCTTACGACATTTTATTAATAAAAAGTAATTTGAAACGATAAAACTTTAAATTAAAATGGGGTGGTGTTAGCTTCATCAGTTTTAGTCGTGGCAGCTATCAACGACCCATAAGTCGGCAATGGCAGCAACGTAACTTTTCGTTTTATTTTTCTTTTATGTTATTATATCACAATTCACACTAACACAAGTATTTTTATGGACCAGTTTACATCTAAGCTATCAGTCTTTATAAAAATCTATTAGCGACTAAACTTTTTTGTCTAGTTTTTACCTTTTAGCGTTGTCAATTTAACCAAAGTTATGATATTTTTCGAGGATCGATATTGAATAGTTACAGTAATAAATCATTGTTTTTGTGTTTAAAACAGTGTGCATTTGTTCATATTTTTTGTGACATTGATCAATTATATTCTATTTTACAGTCCGAAGGTCAATTGAATTAAAATAACCATTTTTTTATGAGTCGGTAATACAATTTATGTTTATACTTACATTCTTCATTACCGACTCGTGAGGGTCGGCAATAGCAACTATAAGAAGCTATTACCGATCGTATATAAGGTCTATCTATTCATACACGAAATCTCTTACGGGGTCATTGTACTCATCATTACGAACAACATTTACTATGAGACAAAACCTGAAATCGCGAAAAAAAAATGAGCTGTTCCCTACATTTTCACGAGTTATGCGAACATAAATGTGTGGAACAGCTGATTATTTTTTTGCGATTTCGAGTTTGGTCCCAAGTAATAGTTGTTCATAATGATGAGTACAATGACCTCTTAAGAGGTTGTTAATGTTTTACCAATAACCCTGTATATGTGTAGATATTAATAGTATTACGTTGATTAATTTAAAAGTTTAAAATTATTTAGTTCATAGGTATTACTAAGAAGTACCTACTAATTTGTTTTTATTAAAAATAACTATAATAAAAAAATACGAATAAGTATTTGCATTTTTATTTTGTTTTATTTTATTAAGATCGGTAATCATCATCATCACTAGCTTATATTCATTCCATTGCTGGAAAAAGGCCTCCTCTCATACACGATCGGGAATAGCTGCATAAAAAGCGTTAATAGCTTCACAGCCGTTTTTATGGATCGGTAATTGCAACAATCGACTAAGTCACTTTCAAAATTATTTTTTACAAGATAATCCTTTATTTAAATGTATTTGATTCAGTAAATACATTTTTTATACATAACACTACCATATAAAATTAAACTATTAATCTTTAGAGAAACCAGTATACTAAAAAAATATGGTTGATTTTAAAATTGCCTTAGGGGGGTCGTTAATACCTGCGTTTACCTTAGTTCAGATTAGAATAATGTATAGTTTCCTTTCGTTCTGATAGTAGAGGGACCGATTTCGTATTCAATACTAGTGAAAGTAGTTGTAGGGCACTGGGGAAATAGCTCGAACAATGAAATGCATGTACATGTCGTATTAGCAGCGGACCTAACGACTTCATTATGTTTCCATACTAGCTCTTTATATTCCTATAACACACAGTGTCACGCCTCTAATTCTCTAATAATGTATATTCGTGTTAATTAAAAGTTAACGTACAAGTTTCTGTTCGTACGCGGATAAAAACAAAACAAACTAAGACAAAAAGATATAGGCAGACAAATAAACGGTTCGAAGTCTTTGAGTATGTATGAATGAGTACGCGAAGGAATGCGGCGCACGCGACTCACACACACAAACCCGCTCACATTTACATACACAAACTAAGCATAAAACGAGATTTACCACACACAAGCGCATGCTGTCGGAGAGTCTACATACACTCACACACACATTATGTATATTCACCAACGAAATACTTTTTAAGTAGGTGTATTGTTATTTTATTCAAATTGTTGTAATTTATTTTAGCCGGTGTCTCTAGGCTTTTATTTAAGTAATTAATAATTACTAATTATGAATTTACCGCACAGTGCGTTTTCAATATTCTTGTTAAAATTATAATCTGCAATAATATGCGCAATAAATGATCAGTTACGTACCGTGGAGACGTACATAATGGCACATATTTAGTCATAAATTAATAAGCGCACAAATTAATATCAGGTAAGTAATTAAACTGTTTACTTAAATAAATTGTGTTCTCGTTTAATTTGCTATAAAATATCTACAAATATCTAAATAATAATTAATCACTTTAAATCATTATAATTTAAAGATTTTCACCTCGATGGTACGCGCTCTCTTGAATGGCGTTGCCAAGACGCGAGATTACTATTAGCCCGTTACTTGTCTCAATGAATGGTGTTTCTCTCAATAGCACCCAAAAAGTCTTAAATATTCTTCACATTTCATATGAAATTGTACCTAATAACGTGTAGAATAAAGTTTAAAATCGAAAAATGGCTATGACTAAAAGCCTCATTCTATGTAGGTTTTAAGATTATGATCCCATGTTAAGAGGAAGTGAAGTAAGGTGCGTAAGAGTGTGCGAAGTTATTTTTTTCGACAAATTTTGGCTCGGTAACAAACCTGTGACGCCCACGCATCGCCGGAAATATCGTACAGATCCTATCGAGGTCTTAACTCAGTATGCTGCGCACGATTCCGTCATTAGTAGGAATTGTGCATTTTTGCCTTTCAAGAAAGGAAGTTGAGATTTGATAAGGTCAAAAAGTTTTGAGCAAGTCGTTGACCTCCGGGTTAGTGTAATTCGAGTTATAGTCTCGTCTTCAGTGACCTGTGAATATTGAACGTTCACATAACGACCTACGTCATTACAACGCGTATTTAATTGTTACGAATTGATATTACTTAATTATGAAAAAATCTTTCCCTATTGACAATTATTAACTTTGCGCAATCATTATTACGATAAAGTTGTTACGGCTTCCATCACTTGTTTGATAATCGCTTAAGGATCTCCTAATCATTGGTAAACAATTCCTTCTTAAGAATAATATACATAAATCTAAGATAGGAGTTTCTCGCAAAATATGTAAATGAACAAGTACCATTACAATCAAAGGTTTTAATGTGAACACAGTCGAGACAAAGTAATCAATGTTATTATATTAGACGTATGAGATAAGGAATTGAAGTGTCTCTAACAATATTGTTAGCAGGTAGACAATGGTACCACAATGTGACAGGCGCAGGGCCGCGTGGCCAAGCTGTCCGTCTGTCTGTCTGTCTGTCCGTCACGATACACAACTGATCGCTTAATCACGAGAATGAATTTCATTTAGATATTGTTTAATTATTTGATAGCGAGCTTGTTCTACCTTCTACGATAGAAAATCTGTATTCTGAATCTAGTTCACTGAAAGATATGTATAGGTCGTTAGAATTGCGTTGCATACATTGAGTAGATACAAAAAATAAATACGACAAATATAACTTATAACAAATTTATATTTTCGCTTGGAGCTACATTAAAATTCATAAGTTTTGATATAGGTAAGTCATAATGGGTCGTAACTTCTACTTAGAAAAACCCACGTTGGGTATCGTAACGTGTGAGTTTATCATTCAGTTTCGAAGAGTGCCTGTAAGCTTTAACTGTGATGATTTAAATTGCATATTCAGGGTTCTAATGAGTAGGTCACATTAAGCAGTTCCACTGTCAAAATATATCCGATTGGTGTCATGATGAAATTGGACAAGTTTACGGAGCCATCAACTATAACTGGTTGTAAAGTGTCTCATTCGAGCTGATGACACACGGGAGGAGAAACCGTCGAGCGCACCTGTAACATTCCGCGCCTGCACAATAGATCATATGCATGAATAACCCAACTTTGAAAATATAGAGATGAGAGAAACAAATAAATTCTAAAAATATTGTTTTATATCATAAACCTAATCACGCTAGGACCCTTGAAAGTCGAGTAAAAAGATAAAAGACAGAAAGATCGCTAAGCGAAAACGAAGTAATAGCGTGGGCAGGCGATGCGATGCGACGGGGTGAGTCCGGGGAACATAAAGAAAACGCGGACGAAGTCGCGGACAGAAGCTAGTACCTATAAGATAAAAACTTTATTCATAAAACAGTTTAGTTGGCCACACTGCTGGAGAGATTGCGCGCCCGCGAAATTTTTATGAATGGACATAACGGCACCATCGCTATTGATACCTCATTAGCATGGGGTCATAAATTACAAGAACTTTAAATTAGGAGGACTGTTGGTACAGACACCAGCACGTCTAGCTACCCGAAACTGTCAAATTTTCCCAATCAACTTTGAACCTTATGCTTTAGCGATAAAGTTGAAAATCTATTAAAGAAATTTGACAGATTGTAGTAGCTTGATTTGCTGGCGTCTGTACTTCAACGGATTAGAAGACTCCACGGGATTGGTTGGACGAACGTGTCTAACTTACACAACAAACAGTTGTAGGTATATTTTTGGCGATTATGCCATTGTATTTGAAAATGTTTCTTTAAAAGTTGCCAAGAAGATTTAGAAATATCATTTAGATTTGATATTTCGACATTTATAATTATTTATGTAGCGATTGTATTTCAATAACAAGAAACAGATTGCTAAATAGCCATAAACTAAACAGAATTAGAAATCACATCACAACGGATGTATGAAAAGCACAATAGTACTAAGTGCACATTCCAACGCTAGCGGAAACGACAATAGTTACCCCACTTCCAAGACTGGGGTTTATAGCTGTAGCGGGATGCGCCAATATCTTTAACTGCTTATTCTCCATACAATTCGTAGTTTTAATGACAATAACGCACCGTGTATGTAGGTATTGCGGAGTATTAACGTGGCTGCGCGATGATGTCACCGACTCAGCTGCTGAGGTAACGGACAACAGCCACTGTCAGAAGCTGCTCTGTCCGACATTACGATTCTCGGGACAATTTTTCGTCGGTTCGTTATTGGTAGACATTCGTCCATGTAATTTGTAGCCCTGCAATGGGATTCCTTGGATTTTTGAGGACAATTGAGCCCCTCAAAATATTTGGGAGAAGCCGCTGAGAATTTATGCTTATTTAACAGAGTAATTATTTTAAAGCCTTTCGTTAATTGTTGTTGTTCGTTATTTGATTGGGTTCGGCTGCCGATTTCATTACAACCGTAAACTGAATTATCAAGACGAGTAAAGTTGAACTAGATTATCATTCAAAACCTTTTTTTAGGTAAGCCAAGCAAAAGAGCAAAGCTCATGAATGTCGTACATAGAGAATCTAAGCACTGACATGATAAATGATCTCTCTTTCTATCCAATTTAATACAAAGTGTAATAGAAATATCTAAAATTAATATAAATAATTATCTAATATTTCACGCACGGGTGGATGAATGCCTTATGGACCAGGACCAGATTATGGGCTGGTTTGCTATGTCTCCTCAATAAGGAAGAGAAGCTTTTTGTACTAGCATTTGTATCATTAAAAGTTTTTCCCTGTAAATAGTAGTTTTATTAAGGAATGGTCTATATATGCAACGATTTTAACACAAGCACTCTTTTTAGTTATTATTTTTTTGCTGTGTTCAGATGCCAGGCATACCTACTGCATTTCTAACCAGCCAGCTCTATACGGCGTTGTAGCAAAAACGCGCCACTGCGCTAAGTGAACTGACTGCCTAAGTTAGTCAAATAATTTTCTGTTTAAGTATCATGCCTTATAATTTACATATATTGCGATTAATTTAGCAAATATTGATTGTAAATTCTATTGGTTAAGGCAGATAATTTAATTCAGAATATTGAGATTGAGATACGATTACGTCTCAGCTTTGGTTTTGGGATAACTAAAGTAGACGCGATTGGAAACGTGATTATTAAGGCAGTTTCAGAATGAACAACATTATGTTAACTAACCAGGCTGTGGCACACGGCTCGGGTACCACAAAATCTAAGGTTTTCTTATAAGTCTTTGGGTCACTAAAATATGAGTCAGGGTTACCAGCTCACTGCATAGTAGTAGTTCATACTGCAAGACCACCAAGTGGCTTGAATTAACCGAGGAAATCAAATTACTAGGGGCTTGTAAGTAGAGACTAATAACTTGTAATTACTTATGGACTATAGCGGTCGTTAACCTGACTCATTATTGCTTTACATGTTCTAGGGCCAGCTGCCTAAGCTGAGACTTGAGACCCGCAGCTCTGCTCACACCAGATGAGAGACTTTGGGACCTCCTGTGTGTGTACATACGATAAGTACAATGTCCTTACTGCACGCTATGCTATTTAGCTTTCATTTTAACAGTTCAGTTTCCATTGCAGTGATATATATCAGTAAAGAAGATTAATTGCCTAAACATTCGGTGCAATGGATATTATGGAATTGTCAAAATGAAAGTTATTATGAAAATGCATTCTAAAAGAGGTTCAGGTCGTTGTATCATTGACTGTATGTACCTATGGCAAACACAACAAACAATTTCTTCAGGTGTGACTGTCGACCAGCTGTCGACTGATATTTACTAAAATTAAATGTATAGTTTCAGAATACGTATTTGGAATTTTCGAGTGTGGAGGTGGACTTTTCTGCAATTCTACCATCCGTAGGTTTTAATTTTTTACCACTTACCTACGGTAGACGGTAGGTATGAACCCCAGGGTCAAAACTATTATAGAATAAACCCTACTTTACAATAACTAAACAATTTGTATCCGTATGCATTTAACGCAGAACAGTGACTTTTAGCCTATAGAAGTTAATAGATGCAATAATTTCATTTAAATTATCCTGTGGCCTGCAATCGACCCACTCAGAGCTAAAGGATTTCTCACGAACCGAACAATATTGCGTAGGACAAGTGGCCGGCACTACGAACTTCGAACTATTGGCTAATAAAACGTTATATACTGTGTCCTTCAAAATATTACAAATATTATTAATTTTACTACCCGTATTTTAGAACTGCTATCACTAAAGAGCAAACTATTATTTACAATAATAAGTTTTGCCATTGAAATGTGCATTTTTATGATGCAAGATAAATTCCTTAAGCATTCTAATTAAACTATTAACCAACGCATTCTGCCTTATTCGTATTAATTGCCTTTTAGCAGAGTAAGCATTAACAGCGTAAAATGCGATTAGCTCAAAGACATGAAAGAAAGGAACATGAATAAAAACTTGGTAAATGAATACCGAAAGCGCATTTAATAGCTATTCATGATTGCTATTGTAAGTCTTTCTCAGTAAATATTTGAGCTACAACTGAAGAGCACTCGAGGCTCTCGGCTGTCAAGTGGAAATCTGAACTGATTCACATGGTGAGCCACGTCACAGGGGTGCCACTCTGTGTTCTTAGAAAGTATTAAACGTTTTACAGAATATCTACATAAACTAACCCAACTAACGGCTAATTTGGAAAAGATTTGCTTAAATATTAGAGTTTTGATTATGAAGCAAATAAATCATTTGAATTCTTGATATTACAGTAGGAGAACATCTAACGAAAGGTAATCAATTAAGTTGTACACCCAATTAAATAGGAAAATGTGTAAACAATAATAAGTAGGTATACAGAATTGCGGATGTCTTGTGAATCGATTTAATTGATTTATCAATCTGTGATTTGATTTAATTTTGTGGTTTACCAACTTACTTGCAATGTTGGTTGAATTGTTCTTAGAACTTTTAATACTACATTTTATACGCAGCGCTAGAAAACGATTGGAAACTTTAAATGAAAGAAAAAATAATAATTGTCTGTGGATCGCAGGTAGTATAGTTGTAAGACTATATCTTATGCCAGAATCTGAGGATAGCTAAAATTATACTAAGAAATAACTAATGAAAAGCTCTGATCTGACCCATGTCCACACCTCTAACAACCCTAGAAATAACGACATTCCTAATTTAGTATTAATTAATTAAATAGTTTTTGTGACACTTCGCAAATGCGGAGAATAAGGGAAGATACCGGGATCTGAATTGCTAATGTGGAACTGGGTTTAAATACCTACAACTTATGTAGGTACAGCAGTGGAAGTAGATTGGCTATATTATCTATTCCACTTTTCTTTCTATTGCGATACGACAAGCTACGACCGAGGAGCGACTGCAGCGAGGAGGACGACATTATGTCGCTACGCGTACCAGCAACATCGCACGGTGATTTAAAATACGCAAGAAAGTTAAAAGTGATGTTATTGACAGTACACTACACACACACGTTGTCTATACAGGTAATGCAGTAGTGGCATCACACACAGTCGTCGTCAAAAATATTTATATTTATTTTAGTGATATCTGCGAGTAGCATGTAAGTAGCGTTCGATATGTAAGCCATCGGTCTGTATTATTGATATAACTGTTTGGGTCGCGGGACATGGGAAAACGATGCTGCCGCCCACGCGCCTCCAACCGGTGTCGCGGACAGTCGCGCACAGCGGTGCTTGCGACACACGTCAAGTGTTCCAAGATGGTTCCAAGCAAGCGAGATATGTATCTGCTGGCAGTGATGCTTGCCTTTGTTAAACGGATAGATTGTTCATTTCATAATTTTGACATGGGAACTACTGGAACTTTTGAATATGGCATGAATTAGGTCGTAAGTTTATAATTACCTAGGTCTTTTTGGTATTTTTAGCGTTCCATAGACATAACGAAAGATTTGGCATTTCAACCTATATGTAGGATATAGGTTGAAGTGCTTAATCTTTCGTTCGCACAGCAAATACAATACAGTTATATGCGAACTTAGATGCTACACGCGTAGCTGTCCTTGCTACGTGCTACGGAACCCTACTCTGCGGGTGGTCCAAAACGCACCTGGCTGATTTTTTCACTTAAACTCGCGGCCATTCCGACTTGTGCAGATACTAATGAGAGGAGAATAAACAAAAGGAAGTGTCTGAGTAGAAAGTGTCTAAATCATTTCGCTTTTGTGAGCGACGATACATGACATCATCTGGGGTATAAGCGCAAATTAAAATGCTAGTTTCCTGTTTATATCTTTTCATTTTGTATTTATTTTATGATTAGTCAACTGGTAAAATTGGTTGAATCAAATTACTTAAACAGTTTGTGTTCGTGGATAAAGGAATCATTCAGAACTGTTAATGTATGAAGACTTTATAAGGGAATTTAGACTTTGTTTTTGAATAAAAGTCTTAAAACGATTAAAGACTTTTGTAGGCGGATTAATGAAAGGTTATTAACAAACTATGGAACTTGATTCTGAAATAAATGTTTATTATTATTTTGGATTTTAAATTTAATTTTCTCAGGTTAGTACCTGGTATTTTCAGAATCTCACGGGTGTGAACCAAGGTGCGATTCTAGTTATTATTTTAAGAAGGTAAATTGTTCTGTACTAACTTTACTAATTTCTATTTGAACAGTTATTATTATTATTAATAATAAATAACTGTTCAAATAGAAATTAGTGAAGTTCCTAATTTGAGAGAAAGTATTAGGAAAGAAAATAGTTATAGGTGTGTTTACGTCGATAAGACAATTTGGTTAATGTGTAAGTATTACCAGACATATCTATTAAACTATATTCATATAGAGCATACATCATCCATAAAGAATTTCAAAGCACTTCTTATGTTACATAAATATAATAAAAGTGGAATGAAATGCGACAGTTTGCTAAAAAATATGGATTAGCCAGATTATAATGGAACTACAAAAATCTCATCTTTCGAAAATATCTTGTCGCCGACCATTTGGGGTACACAGGTGTTTTGAGCTTGGATAGCATGAAAAATTATGTTTAAATATTTAAAGTACGTTCTTCACAAATTATCTTTAAAAAACTGGTCCCGTAAGTACTTCATTCGTTAATTAGTGAGCTGAGAAACATCGTGAAGTAAATCTCTAAGTAGCCGCGGGCCCGTGTTATAATTATTATAATGTAGGTAGTTACTTATTAGAACATATTGATTTGTTACTATTATCAAAACTATCGAAGCGTACAGTGAAGAGTGACGTCTATGAAACCGGTTGCCGAAACATGCCTCGACACCATTTCTTTTCGCTTCATCAAAAGTTTTTTGGAAATTTTCTAGGGTACACTTGATCCCCCCTTTTTATTTTGGTTCATAAAATTAGTTTTAAGTCCTACATTGGGGATGTGTTTGAGCCAAAATGTTGGGAAATTAATAGTCCACGCTTCGAAAAAAGTAAAACAGGGTAGTTCAATATTTGTAAAAAATAAAGGACTATAACGAAAAACACAGGTTTGCACCAAGTGTCCCCGTGTATGGGAGACTTGATCCCGCCCAAAGGGAGACTTGATACGGGGGGATCAAGTCTCCCATATCTAAAGGTGCACTTGATACATTCTAGGCGATCAAGTTTAATCAACTTTACATACTTGTTAAAATAAGAAATGAAACAATGAATTCAATTTCTTTAAATAGAAAAATCCAGTATGAACTGAACATAACAATTAGTCTAGAACTGTTTAGGCCTTCCTGCAGGCAGTCTCAGTCTCGTTTAGGTAATCAAAATAATCGGTCTCAAATAGCTTCAATTATCTCAACTTACTAACAAAACTAAATTTATATCACAACAGCAATAAGTACCATCTGTTTTTTTCTTGACTCTGGGGGTCAATTTTTTCCCCTTTTTTTAGCACCCTGCTTCGCCTTGTATTATATTCGCGGCATTTTTTGACCTGCAATAATAACGTTAAGTAATTGAAAACTCTATCTTTCACAGATTTTAACCTTCGGCCCGTCGCATGGGGTCTTTGAAAGCCTAGGTGTTAGAAAAACGTAAAATTAACACATTTAAAACTATCCAGGAGTTTTAGTACTTCAGGTATCCTCCGAAAATAGATTATAGTTAGCGCGCATCGCCGCTAACTTCAGTTCACGCGCCAGCGCAGTGAGATACAGACGTGTTTTTGGCGCGAGGGCCGTAAAAGACCCCACGCGACGAACCCCGTAAGTAAAATTGAATTGTTTGATTTCTTTTGTAACATGTGTTTTATTTATTTTTTTATTGTTTTAGATTATAATTAAATTATAATTGACTTCTAAAATGTGTGAAGAACAACAACGACGTATATTGAGTTGGTTAAAGATGAATCTGAAGATGTTTGCGGTGGCGAGGCGGAAGAAGATGAAGTCGCTACAAGTCTGGATGAAAGAAGTGAGCATAACACGGATTCGGAGCAAGAATGTGAAGATTTGGTGCCTACAGAACAACATGAGGTACCTTTGGAGGAACCGGATCAGGTTTTAGAATCTTTTGATGAACAGCACATGGAATTGGAAAGTTCGTATAGTGATGATGATGATGAGCCCCTGATAAATATATCGTCACAGAACTTTTATATTGTCAAAAAGAGAGAGAGAAATGGCACCTATAAAATTATTTCCAAATGGAGGAAGACACCTTATCCACAAGGAGTCAGAACAAGGCGAAAAATATAGTTACGGAGCAACCAGGTCCACAGGGTGCAGCACGGGATGTCAGTTGTCCTTCAGAGTCATGGCTCCTATTTTTGAACATAGATATGTTACAGCATGTTGTGGATTGCACTAATATAAAAATAACATCTATGCAGACAAATTACAAGAGAGAACGAGACTGTGAACAAACGTAAAATTAGTCTGATTTAGTTTGATTAAAGTTGTGTTTTTTTTTGTTGGTGCGAGCCAAATTTTATGTTACAATGTTGATTGTTCTTATGTGATCTCATATAGGTATAATATAAATTAAAGTTCATTGATTCAGTTAGAATAAAAATATTTTTTCTGTGATGTGATCTCAAAGAGAGAAATTTATGTTCCTAATTTAAGATTGGAAATTTAAACAATAAATAAATGAATATTTTTGATATTTTTTTTGTAATTTTATTTTCATTAAATAAATAAAAAATAAACTGCTAAAATAGTTGGAAAGATATAAATTTTAAGGGGTTTTATAGGCGTTTTATTCTTGAGGTTTTGAGGGACCCCACGCGACTTACCGCGTTATTAAAAGATGCGCGACGGGCCGAAGGTTAATAACGATCACATTCCTCGCTATGGGAGACTTGTTCCCCCGGATCAAGTCTCCCACAATGCTCTGTATCATCTCTCCCCAGTAACCGAAAAAATGAAAAAGATAACCTCTTTCTTAGCCTTATTATCCTATGTGTTTGAACTTTTAGCGCAATCATTGCACATAAAATAGCAGTTCTAATAATTAAAACTCAAACTCTAAAACATATTATTCGATTATTTTACAAACAAAAATAAACTTACCAAAATAAGGTTTCTCTACACGAAAATCACTTACCGGTCGCTATGTCACAAACTGATAGTTTTGACATTTGTGGTGTTTCCTAAAAGTCATACCGTACAATAAACAAACACGGTTGCTAGTTATTAATAATCTAGCAAGCGTGGTTGGTTTATAAAATTAGTGTACCATGTGTCCCAGAGGGATCAAGTGTACCCAGTCTCCCCTAAACATTTTTGGAGTTATCATATAAGAAGGTTTTAATCCTAGAATTAGGGGTCTGAAACTGATTATGTAGATATCTAAAAAAACATTTTTTGACGTAGGTAACATGTAAATGACTATATTATGCTTATAATAATTCAGTCATTTGCGCGAAAATAACAAATTACTACGGTAAGGAAGCCTCTCATAAACGAGATAAATCTACAGTTTGATTGGAATGTAATAACTAATAACCTAACATAAAGCTTGAATGGGCATTTCAAATGATAGGCAATGCTAATAGCGAATTACGATATAGCCGGACAGTAAAATTTGATTCGTTTCATTAAAAACCTATTACAAAAGTGTATTTACTATTGACAAAACACAAGTTGAGTAACTTATAGATTTACAGTTTTCTAGTTAAAGTGATTAGTTCTGTAGATATCGGGTGTACAAAACATAGAGTTGCTATCCATCAAACTGGTTGGTTCTGAGACTGACTGGTGCGTCATTAAATGTGACCGAAAAGGATTTAGTCGAGTCTTAATAAGGAAGGCTTTAGTCGGGTCGGTAAAAGTGGCCGACAGTAAGTATTCGTACTGTTATGTACTGTTTCAGTTATTGTTATCGTCGTCGTCATAATGTGCTTCTAGGGGTTGAGCTACTTTTCTTCTATTTATTATTATAGGTCGCTCAAAAACTGTAACCTCCTCATGATAGGTAAGTCATATGTCTATAGTTTCTTGGAAAACCAGCAACAAGTGCACAATCTTCAAATTCAAGTTCAGTCCCCAACACACATAATTTCAAGTACTTATACATTTTTAATTCAAAGTCTACATGGCAATATTTTATAATAAAAATCATCAACAAAAACAACAGCCGTTCGGCGGGGCCTAAGAACCATCGATACATCATAATTACATCGGTTTGTAATCGATTCTACAAGAATATCGACTTCAAATTCGTAGCTATAGGTACCTACTACTCCGTTTATAACAGTAAATTGGTAAAAAAACATACAATAATGAAGATTTACTGCTGAACGGGCAGGTGGTGAGATTGATCGACAGATTACGCAGTTATTCCGATCAGCGGTCTGGTCTACTTTTTTCATTAGATATTGTGCCTAAATGATGAACGGATGACGAAACTGGAATTCGTTATTGTATCGTTGACATGTTGTCAGATAATTTGTGTAGAATTAATAGTGTAAAATTTCAATCAAGTATAATTCCAATCATAGCGTTCGTATAGGTATCTTTAAAATATCTACTGACATAGATGCTATCAGTAAATTAAGCTATATGTATAGAGATCGTTATTTTTTACTTATTTAGTACCATGTACTTACCTGATTATTTGTGTTCCTGAAGTAATAGATGAATATTAATTAATAGAACGTGTTAAGTCTGAAATATGTGGTTTTGGAAACTACTAAAAAGCTGCAACTTCCAATCAATACAGGGTCAAAATAAATTAGCAGTAAAATGCAGACGTGATGAGTAGGTATCGATAACTAAACACAATAAAAAAAAATAAAAAAAAATTTGATGTTTTTAGGGGTCATCGACCGCTGGTAGTGATGTTACTTGAAGTACGAGTTGAGAAAATATGTTTTAAGTATCGTGTTTAGATATCGGTACTAATCAGGATCACGTCTGTGAAATTTACACATAAAAACCGTTTATTACACTGATATTTAAAGTGAATACACTAACTGCGGTCGATGATGCCACAAAAAAACAAATTATATATATTTTTTTTATCGTGTTTAGATATCAATACTCAGCAAGTACGCGGAGTTTCGCTAGCTAAATCAATTTGACCCTGTAGGTATAAATGAACCCAGTTTATGGATTTGAATATCAACTAAATCAAATAATTTAGATAGCTTTAACATAAGGGAATGTGCACTGAGTCTGCTCAGTGTTAAGGGTCAAACAGACGACTGTTTAAAATTACATTACATAAATTTTAACATAGATTACATAAATATTGAAGCGTGACAGGATAATTGGAGGCACGACTTGTGAGCTCTCGCTCTTGTTGATACAGCTCAACAGCTCAACACGCGTGCGCAGTTGTTGCCGGTAATTCTAGTGCTAATGGTGTTTATTGCAGTAACTAATGAAATATATTAGGTCGGGGAATTTTTTTTCGTATTTTGTAGGTTATAAAGTTGTAGTAAAATCTGTTTTGCTGTACTGTTTGTATCTGGCTGGTTTTGATATCATTAAATAGATGATAATTATTTTAGAAAAGAAACATAAAACGCAGAAACAATTTCCCGCCACTTTTCAATTGTTTTTCTTTCCGTCAAAATGAGTGAATTTAAAGAAGAAATTAGATATATTTTGAAATTTTATTACAGAAAAAGGGAAAAAATGCGACATGCCGCGAAAATATATGTGATGTTTACGGACTTAACGCAGTGTCAGGAAGAGTGGCACAAAGTTCAAGCGTGTTCATTCCGGGAATTTTGATGTCAAAGATGCAGCTCGCTCTTGTCGCCCTGTTACCGAAAAAGTAGATGACATTTTTGAAAAAGTGGTACAAAATCGGCATATTGGGAGTTACGATATAGTTGAAGACCTAAGGGTTGACCACAAAAGTTTCGGGCCATTTGGAAAGGTATACAAAATAGTATACAAAAAAGCTCGATATTTGGATGCCACACGAGCTCACTGAAAAAAACTTAATTAATCGTGTACTCATTTGCGATTCTCTATTGAAACGTAATGAAAGCGAACCATTTTTGAAAAGATTGATGGTGTAAGTGGTGATGTAAAGTGGATCACCTACGACAAGAACGTGCGAAAAAGATCATGGTAAAGGGCAGTCCAGCTCCACAGACTATAGCGAAACCCGGATTAACTCACAATAAGGTGAAACCGAGTGTAGGGAATGGAAAGGCATCGTTCATTATGAGCTTTTACCGCAAAACCGTCGGTTCGAGAAGAAACGGCCGGAATTGATCAACAGAAAGGGTGTGATCTTTCATCATGATAACGCTAGACCACACACATCTTTAGCCACCCAGCAAAAATTGAGAGAGCTTGGTTGGGAAGTGTTAATGCATCCACCATAATAATATAGTCCTGACCTTGCACCCTCAGGTTTCCACCTGTTTCGGTCTCAGAATTCTTTAGGTAGGTAGGTTAACATCAAAAGAGGACTGTCAAAACAACTTGTCGCAGTTTTTTGATCAGAAGTGTCAAAATTTCTACAGCATTGGGATTATGGCAATACCTACAAAATGGCAACAAGTTATCGAACAAAATGGCTCATATACATTATAATCAAAAGTAAATAATCTATATAAAAAAAGGTTTAAATTTGTCTAAAGAATACGAAAAAAACTTACGATGAAGAAGATGATGATCTTCCTCGGCCTATTATTTTATTGCGTGAAAAGATTAGATTATCGATTTTAGATTTGACTGGATTAGTTATATGTAATTAATTAAGGATTCTGCAACTGCAGCTCTATACTGGAACTAACTACTCTCTTAGTAAAATATTCGTCGGTATAGATATCAAATATTAGTGCTGCCTCGTTACATGGACTTGTATTCACCTACGGCTTTTATTCTTATGGATATATCCCTCTAGGATTTTTTTTATAATGAAAGAGGTTGCTTACATAATTTTGGTAAAACAAGTAGAATAGAATATTCGGTTCGGCAAACTTTTAACCGAACATTCGGCCGATTATCATATAACCTGTGTTCGGCCCATCAGTAAAAATAAGTTGGTTGACATTACAGAATTCATTCAGCATCAGCTGAATGAGCTAACTGCGAATAGGTCTGCTTGCGAGTGTAGGCTGTCTAGTTCAGCAAAACTCATTACTTAGCAGAAGCTCAAAGCTCAAGCGTGTTTGATAGCTCGCGGCACAAGGGCCACGATGCGACTGCGATGCCTTGCGACCGTGCGACTGAGTCGTGGGTGCGTGACCACCACTTTCTATGCCGGCCGCGATCGATGCACACATCATTTAATTTCAATCAATACCACGCTCGCTTATGCAGTGTGTTCTCGCCAATAAGAAGACCACCCTGTCTTTTAATGGTCTCGGTGCAAATTATGGGGTCTTTATGAAAAGGTTCGTTCTGTCCAAATAGTAAAAAAAATACTCGACTCTATTTGAGTTTATATACATAAATAGTCTGTGTGGTGCCGGAGTCTGTGTGGTGCCGGAGTCTGTGTGGTGCCGGACTTAAAGAATACCACCACCCCATACTTCCCGTGGGTGTCGTAAAAGGCGACTAAGGGGCGTACCGGAGAATGGGCAGCAGCGTTCTCTATGCATTCCACCACCATACCATACTGCGATCGCCAACCCGCCTGCCAAGCGTGGCGATTATGGCAAACCCCCCCCCCCCCCCCCTTTTGGGGGAGGCCTATGTCCAGCAGTGGACGTCTTTCGGCTGAAGTGATGAAGTGATGACATAAGTAGTATAAAACAGTCGCTTTTCGTGTGTGTCTATGTCACCGCTAAGATCTTCCTAACTTCTCGATTGATTTAGATGCGGTTTTCACCATCATTTAGAGAATTTATTCCGGAAGGTTTAAGTGTATAAAACACTACCTTCTGCGCGCGTCTTCGTCCGCGTGAAACTTGTTCCCTCGACCTACCACGTCACATCGCATCACCTGCCCGCGCTATCACTTCGTTATAGCTTAGCGTTCTTTCTGACTTTTTGCTCGGCTCCTAAGTGTCATAACGTGATGTTAAATACCCTATAAGCCTTCCTCGAGAATTGGACTATAAAATGAACTAAGATTTTTTTTAAATCCGACTTGTTGTTCCGGAGTTTCCACCCTACATACAAACAAACAAATTTACCTCTTTATAATATTAGTTTAGATATATTTGTTTTAACATGTCACCATTGCACACGTGTGAAGCAGGGGCGGCTCGCTAGTTACAATTATTATTAAAACGAAATGTTTTATACTTTTCTCTTAATCTGTCTTTTATCCCGAGTTGTCCCAAGAATTCGTATCTACAATTATTTTGCAATCACAACACCGCATAACTTGTAAGAACTTTTGCGAGATGTCTGTAAGCACCAACCAAGTCCGGACGACTTCACAAACGTGACTAGAATGAACGTCCGAGTCACCAATCTGTCAAGCATGATGGCAATACCAATGGTCCTTTGTGATCGCTGTTCTACACTTCTACCGTCGTTAACCGCTTGTTGCTGATCGCACGCTCGCGTAAGGTACGTGTGTGGCCTATCACCTCCCGTAAACCTGGCATGCCTGTAAACGCTCGGCCCACGTGTAATTACGGTGAAAACTCCGATGATTTCGAACCCCAATCACCTCTTAAACTCTTAAGTAATTGTATTTATGCTGCAATTACTGTTATTTAAACTACTTGCTTGCTGATCTCGAGAAACTCATATACATATAAGGTATTATGTTATTAAGAATCACTTTTTTAGATTCGGTCACGGCACGTGGTATTCTTTTAGTTTAGATATTCTGGTAAAGGTGTTAAATTACCTATATTTAATCGATTCTACCTAACAGTTAGCACAACTTATATGATTTTAGGACATGACAGCCTCACCAAAATAAAATACTATTTGATTTAAATAATTGCCTATTCATGTTCACGCAGATCGTAAGACGCCAACGCGCGCTTGTAAATAAATATTACACTTAATTTTGTTTGTTTTTGATGAAAATATTCATCGACCGCTCATGAATGGTATAAAATGAAATAAAAGTGGCTGGAAGTACCAAATGATGTTTTTATGGCGCAGTTTAACGCCGTTTAATGAAATTAAAATGCCATTGACATAATTTAGATTACTTAATGAAGTTCAACACGATTGAAATATTTTATTGAATGGTCGTGAGGGATAAAATTAAATGCTATATAATCAATACGCTACGTATCGAGTGAACTGAGTGACCGATACTACGGCTAATCTCGATATGATAATGAGAAAATAATAGCTAGACAGAATATAAAGAATGCACAGTAGCTTAACTTTGTCAAATATTCGTCTTGTATCAATATGACAAGGTATCTGTCAACTTAAGTTTCGTTCTTTCGGAATTCGAATTGTATGCGCACAAGCACACGTCATTTAAATTTTGAATTAGCATCACGCGTGTTATTCTATCTGTCCGATCTAAATCGGCTTTACCCTTCACTTTGACAATCGACACAACCATTCAAATCCAGCTATTTACATCGTCGTGTTTTCTTCGCGACTTCTTACACGCTTGCTCAGTGATGCAGTTATGTATAATGCGCTTATCTAAAGTTTCGTTCGTGCACTGCTTTGAGGCGCTCGTACAATGATACGCAGAGTTTTGAGCTCATTTGTCATCGAAAAGATAATAGTCAATGTTCGTTGAATCGACAATGGCTCTTATTTTCTTCTTGTTGCTTGTATTATGTGCACAAATGTTTAGGGGTTTGTGGTCTTGAGGCAGGTAGAATGGTGCTTTAACTTCAAGCTGTTTCTTTACTAAGGGTTCACATGTGCTGGTTTAAAATATATGGTTTGAAAACTAGTTTTTGTAATGCCCATGCAGTGGTCGTTTAACCACTGCAAAATAATTGTTTTTGCGTGAGCTGCGAACGACTTTAAATCGTCGAATTGACGATGTGCAATAATCGTATGTCATTGTTATGGGATATAAAAGCATCGTGACTACCAGTGTTTAGCGGGGGCCATAAAATGAACACTTTTGTGGCCCATCCTGAACATCCACCGTTTATCAGAATCAAGTTGTAAAATTGAAAATTTACTCACATTCAATAACATTGAGGTGAGATACTGTTTGCAACACCACTGTGCTATGTTGGGCATAAATAAAATTATATCGATTGTTCAAGTTGATATAAGAGATACGTCTAGTAACTTTCTAGATAAAGTTAGTATTATAGTTATAAATTTCGTACAGGGTGCAGCTTAGCCATGGAGAGTAAAATCTAGAGCTTTTAGATATCATGGGTTTTTAAACTTTGCAACTCTACAATTCCTACAATTCTAATCGATCGTAATAGCAACCATGTAGGTTTTTATATTTTATACATCTCTTAGATACATTATTTTATATTTTGTGAATCTGAGAACGTTGAAGGCCTTGTAGACTGTAGATTTATAGACCATTTTTATTTTATTAAGTACCTGGCACCTAGCTTCTCAAGTTTCATAAGTGCCCCTGTAGGTTTGCGAAGTAAAATATTTATATTTTTAATTTTTTTTTGTGTCTCTGCAACTAAGGACTGAAAAGCTTTTATTATTGATAACAAGTCCAAAAGTATTTATAAATAAGTATATTATATACCCATTGTAGTATTGTAGAAAGTCTCAAGTCATTCTCGTGGAGACGGTCCTTAAGAAGAGAGAAAACATCTTTGAATCATCAAAATTGTCAGTGATAGAGTTAATAATATAGTGTTAAAAGAATCAAATAAGAATATAGTTCTTAGAGTAAGTAATAACATCACAGCAAAACGTTATCACAGAGCAGTGAATTTCAAGATATAGGGCTGATGCAGATACATGAACAACCAGTTGCAATTTCGAGCTAACAGCTCGGAGTACCTACGGCTATGTTATGTATGTTTCGAAACGCGTTTCACCTGATAGAGTGAAATGCTTTGAATTATCTAGGGCTGTCAACCTGTTACGATGTTAGATTATTATCAGTGCTAAAGGTATTTGCTTTGCAAAAGCTTCGAGTTTTGGGTATCAACAATTTGAGCTGTTGAATACATTATTATTTAGACTTGCTTGAAGATTGCTGTGATAAGGTAAAATGGATGCAGTAAAAAGGATGTGTGTTTTTAGGGTTCAACGGAACCCTATTTCTAAGCCTCCGCTGTCCGTCCGTCCATCTTATTTTTATTAAATAGTATATAATAGTATGGTTTATATTTAAAAAAAAACTGATTAGGCTGTCTTCCTGAAAGCTCTCAGTCCTTTGAAACGACTTCTGCCGTACCTATTTAGTCAAGCTAAATACTCGTTGGCTCAGAATGAAAACTGTTGAATTTCATCCTTATTTTTGAATTTCCTTAGTTGTCCAGATTTAAAGACAATAATAGCAGTAGAAACTGAATTCTCTTAACTTTAGGCATCAGTTGTCCGGTATGGCTTGTGTCCTGCGTATCACTAGGACCTTTGTTCTATAATACATACCTATGTAGAGTAGATTTGTAACTTCTAACTGAAATACCGACAAAATCTCATCGAATCCTACTACTGTATCACGCAAAAACGGTTGAACTTATTTGGACGACATTTGGTACACATTTAAGTAGTTTATATCCTGGATTGACACATAACCCTGGTTGGAGGACTTACTTTATTGATACAACCCCGGTTAAGCAGACGACAACTTCCTAGGCTGACCAGCGAGTAGCCATTAAAAAAAAAAGTATTGACATATAGAATACTATTAAATCCGGTAGTACGTTCGCATGGGATAATCTTGGACCTCTATGCGGGCGAGGCCGCGAGAAAAAGCTAGTACGAAATATTTCTTTTCGTTATTTCAGATTTTGTCACATAGCAAGTGGTTTATATTTCTGAGTAGATACTAGGTATACTTATCAGACCTTAAACTGATTTCCAGCATTACACCATTATTATCATTACACATAGGTATAACATCACGCCTGTTTTACCTAAAGGGTTAGGCAGAGGTATGTATAAGACCCTACCTATACTTACATAATAGATACACAGCCTATAAAGTTCCCAAAGTTCCCACTGCTGGGACACAGGCCTCTTCTCTGTGAGAAGGGACGTAATCTACCATGCGAACCTCATTGCGGATTGGTAGACGTCACCTGTCTTCGAATTTTTGGTTCTAGGACATGCCGGTTTCCTCACGATGTTTTCCTTCACCGTTTTGAGAGCAGTGGTGATGAAATAATTTACACAAAGTAAAGCGCCTGACTGGGTTCGAAACTACGACCTGCAACTCGTAAGTCGCGGCCGTGACCAGTGGGCCAGCACTGCTCACCCATACTTAGGTACCTCCATAATATGGAAGTATAGAGTTAGATATGACTTTGCATAATTAAATCTTCATTATCAACGTGGGAATAGTGCACTTGTTTATTGCTGATAGTTACTGTTATGAAGTTATTAAAAGCTCGTAAAACCCTATTCCTAGGGACCACCCATACTTCTCATATAGTCTTGAACAGACAGATCTCTAAGACCCTTGACTTCTATAAATGTTTTATTGTCATTTTCACTTTCTTTATGTTTATTCAAGGGCCATTTTATTGGTCTTTAATTTTTCAGTAGGGCAGTCGGTGTCAAGATGACTTCTTAACTTTTAATACAATATCAATGGTAAGTTTGACTTGTTTGTTGGCATTATCAGTAGCAATGGCTTTCAGTTTGAGTTTTTTCAGTTCAACACGTCATTTACGTTGTTGAGCAGACAAATTTTCGGTCATATTTAAATCAATTGATTAGCAATTTCCTTCAAAATTGTTCAGATTGAGATTGATATATTATTATATATTTTAGCAATTTATCATCTGTTTGTTACAGCCCGGCTTTTCAAAACTTTCCTTTTCACGATTGACCACTTAAACTTGACACTTAACTTAAAATATCTCCAATTTTCCTATTGAAAAAGGTACTTACAATATTGTTGGAAATCTTGACTGTACCTAGTACCTACCTACGTCACATATTAAGCAAACAGGTTGACAGCGTCTTATTAGTCGATTAATTAGTTAATACATACGCATAACTGCGTATAATTACCGACCTTGCTTTCACAGTACATTTATGTGTTAATCCCAGGCTGCCAGGTTGTCCGGCGGGCGTTCTCACACCGAACTGTGATAGCGAATATCAAACACAGCGTGGTTCCGTACTTTATAAATCTTACTTTCGAATAAATAACGAGCTAGGAGCTACCCCAGAGAGCCTATTTACTACTGCTATTCAAATATTCAAAGTGTTTCCACTTTGAATGGAGATATCTTGATAACCGCATTAAAGTTCACTGTACATAGGATTACAGACACCGTCATTAATTGGGTAACTCTCGCGTGTACTACAATACCTACAGAAAAGAGGGTAATCAATTATCAGAAGGGTCGCACATTATTTACTAGGCATTTTCGTAATTTTTTTAAAAGTATTTATTGTTTTGCACTTAGTTACTAGGTAGGTACCTATGAGGTTACAAATTACAATATAAAATAATTTTCCAAGGATTTTTTCGCGCAAGATTTCTTCTTTTTTCGTGCAAAAGATGTACGTGAAGTGCAAGTTGATTTATTCAATTAAAGAATATAATATTCACCCTTAAACATTCACCGTTTTTTTTTAAATACTTAATAAAAAAAGTTAAACGTTATCAGCCTGTAATATTGCCACTGCTACAGGCACAGGTATCCTCTCGGTTGGAACGAGTGGGCCGTAATCCACCACACGGGCCTATTACGGGTTAGTAAAAAATGTTTATATTCACAAAGTATGTAAAATAACTTGCGGAAAAATACATAAAATCGCTCCATAGGTAGGTACCGTACGAATCGGCGTACTGAGATTAGCTAATCGGTCCAGCTACTTCGGATAATTAATCGATTTACCGTGGTGGCCACATTCACCACAATCGATACATTAGGTCATAGGTCGCCGCCATGCTAAACAAGGACAGCTATCGGTCCCTCTGTTGCACCGCGTTATTCGGCTTGAAATAGCAAATCACGCCTCCCACGTCAGAGTAGGATAGCATTATCGATAGTGAAATGTTAAAATTATAAACGTGCAATGCAAATGTAACTTTATTCACGTCACTTAGGGCTCATAATAGTGCAGCCAGCGAAACAGTCACGATTCCAATATTCTCCTCAGAGGCATTCGGTATTTCACTACATTGTGTTTGTTATTATCATTTATACCTCTAAAACGTATTATATGATAATGAAATAGTTTCATAGACTATTTGCACAGCTGGTTGACTAATAACTATTGTGATTTACTGCCAAATTGTGATGACAAATTAAAACTGTCGTGTTAAGGAATTTTCATTATGTTGAAAATTTTCATCGATGTTTTTCTTGTGTTCACTTTTAACGGAGAAAATTTATGTGTTTTTTATTTTTCTTTTTGGTGAAGAAAAGTTTTAATACCTTCATTCCTAATCGGATCTTAATTTTATTAAACTTAATCTAATCTAAAATTACGAGTTGGGATAAATAAAACACAGGTAGGTAGGTTATAGGTACGTAAAATGTAACGATGTACGTTGTAAGTAACGTTAAAATGATAAAAGAGCGCTAAAACCCTTCTAAACCAAAATCTGTATAAGGAGGATCTAATTTTAAAAAAAAGCCAGCTTTTCACCCCCATACTTTCCATCATTTGCATTGCAAACTATACAAATGTAAGCACAAGCCTACATTTTATTTCTTCTGAAGTCAGACTACGTAGTTTCAGTAGGTATGCTTGTAGAGAAATTGATTTAGGTACCTAATTGTGGTGTCCTGTCTGTAAATTTTCAAGACCGTTTTCTGTACGGTCGCGGCTGTGTAACAATAGAATTCTTCTAGTCAATGTAGCATAATCATGCATAATCTGCCTATATTGATGCCACAGGCCTCCTCTCGGTGATAGGGGCTTGTGTCCAGGCCCAGGTGAATGGGACCCGGAGGGGGAACCCCTCGAGTTACAATACCTACTTAAATGGAAGACGTTCATCCTATCTGTGAAAGGTTTGTTTGCCAGAACTGTAAGTTGCGTTGCGATTCTATCAGTCAAAATCAATAGCAGGCCGCGACACCGACTTAGCGTACTGTTTGTTTAAGATACATAAGCCCGATAACAACATACGACTCTACTTATAAGGAGGATTTTGTAAGCGGTCGTGAAATGTGTTCCCCTTGCTGGTTGTAATGTTCTAGAAACTAAGGAAAATATTTAGTGACTTTATCAAACTTGTTCTCTAAACATCAAATTGTTCTTACAGAGAGTTCTCCAAATTCTTGTGGCCAATTGGGATACTCCAACTTTAAACTTAACTAAATTGTTTCTCATGTCACCGAGACAGGCGTGACGATTTTGACTGGGTCTCAACTGATTGGACGGAGAAGGTTCAACAGAAAAAATAGTGGAAAAGTATAGGGGAGACATTTGGCCAACAGTGGGACAATATAATAACTGAAAAAAAAAGTTTCACATCGCGAAATTATTTTTTTCCGAATTATCATGTAATTACTAAAGCATGCCAATTCTAATAAGGAGCGCAAAGTGAGCAATTTCATTTGATATCGTAAACCGAATTACAGAGATTAGAGATTTATCTTTCTCGCATTTTTCCCTTACGAGGTAAATGATCTCCAGTAAAGATAGCATGGCGGCGACGCGGACGGATTGATTTAAAAATTGCAAGCCTGAACAACCTCGGTGACCTGGATTGGCCATGGTGTAGTTACCATGACCCATTTTCTAGCTATCACTAATTCTTATAGCCAAGTTGTCATGAAGATAAGCAGTTAACAGCTATACCGTTACTTTAATGCTACCATATTGGTTTGCGTGGGCGTTAAGGTCAGATGGGTGACCGAATTCACCTGTGCATTCAATACTATTGAGATAAAAGCGAGGAAAGAATAGTCGGTTAGTCATCATCATCATCTGCCTAGCCTTTTCCCAACTATGTTGGGGTCGGCTTCCAGTCTAACCGGATGCAGCTGAATACCAGTATTTTACATGGAGCGACTGCCTATCTGACCTCCACAACCCAGTTACTGGGTAATACGATACCCCTTGGTAAGACTGTTAGTATCGAATGGAAATTGAACATAACCAGCATGCTGAAAACAAGAAAAGAAAAGCAGTCAATGTAGATAATGTATTTAAATGATATTCTTCATATTGTAAGAAACCTATGAAAAAAAAATCGTCTGATTCCAAATTTCCGATAAAATCTGTTAGGTAGTATATAGATACCTAATCACTATCATAAATCAGATATAGAATCATACGTAGTCATTGCCACTTTTACACAAATTGTCGAAAAATTGCGCCTCGCTAAAATCGTAATCATTGATGATTATGTGTAGTATGTTGTACTTATACGCTTACCCACTACGTTATCTGCGAGTGTGTATCTTATGATATAGGTAGCTGTAGACGGTGTATATGAATTGCATTAATAAAAATACATTATATCAAATAGTACCGGTGGTAATCTGACGGCGGCCTGAAGCCGGCGTCGTCACTCAACGTGCGAAGATAAAGTTCTGTCGATAATACTGCACTTACGAGTAAACACATAATATGGAGATTAAATAACAAATATTACACGAGTACTACGATTTTTATATCGTGTTCATTTTAACTACTTAAATAATGGACTAAAAGTTTTATAATATAGATGTGGTGTAGTTTTTCATTTTAGCAGAGCTTGTTCTCTGGTTTTCTTTTCCCAGTTTCGTGGTCAAACACTCTTTATCTTTCACACATCTTTCTTCTTAAAACATGGTGGTTTGTAGAGATAGAATTCGATAAAACTTGCCTGTTATATCGAATAAATTGTCAGGCTATCTAACTACCCTCTAAATGCTCCACAATATTCACTGGGTCAAAACTACAAAATATTTATTTAAACATTTGCCAAATTAGCCTTAACTTTGGTACTGCATAATCCTGATTATTCTAATCGTGATAATTATTTTAAGGGAAACTGCTAAGTGCTTGCCTTTAAAATATATAATTTTGTCTCGTGCAGAGTTCTGCTGAAAACATTAAGATGGACCTGTGGAAACTTGCAAAGAGTTTTTGAGAAGAATTTTATTAAGCTTTTTTGTAGTCTGGGCTTGTATTAAATTTAATTCTATCAGATTATTGTGATAAATTAGACACAAATTCAACAACTTTCAACACTTCTTGGTTATCAGTGGCGTTTTCAGGTCCTCAGAAGTGCAGGTGTGTGGAAACTTTCGAGACTCCAACGTGTGGGACATGGTTTGGTCAGAAGCAACGCAATCGCACTGGGTATCGGTGGGATCTATAATCTTCCATTTTGCTAGATTGTGCTTGCGCGGCCTACTTAGGTACTAACTAACTACTTTACAATCAGTAAGTACCTATGCCATTTCCGTTGTCACATACCCATTGGTATTTTGGTAGTCATAACAAGGTGTTATGTTGTTTTTATCTGTTCCACGGCTTTAAAAACGTGGTCACGTGTAAAAGTAAAGTTAAAAATAATTATTCAAACCGAATGTGGGTCATCAAACAAAGGTGGGGTTCGCAAAATAGTTCATTTTTACCACTTTATCTACCTTTGCTACATTGCAGAAATATTGATAAGATACGTTTACAGATAAAAATGTTTGTGTAAATAAAAGATGCATATTTTTCACTGATATCGTCTTTAAGCCACTTGTCGAACGGCTTTTGCATTTCCTAGTACTTGCCAGCATACTTTTATTACGTTGTGCATTTAATGCAACATATTTCAGGTGTTAACGAGGACTATTGTCGGATCAGTGTGGCATTCCCTGATACTGAACTATTATAAGAGCTATAGTTGATGGGGCGGCCGCTACCGTAGTGTTTTATTAATATACTAGCTGACCCGGCAAACGTTGTTTTGCCATTTAAATTATTTCTAGCTGCCCGGCGCTACTTCGTGCGCGTGGTGTCCTACTCCTTACCCTACTCCTAAACTACTTAGGAGTAGTGTAGGAGTAGGGTATATAATAGGCTCTCTTATAATAGGGTAGGAGTAGGATAGGAGTAGGGTAGGCCCTACTCCTACCGTACTTCTACACTAGTCCTACTCTACTCCTACCCTACTTCTACCCTACTCCTAACCTACTCCCACCCTACCCCTACCCTACTCCTACCCTACTCCTAATCCTACACTACTCCTACCCTACTCTTATAAGTAAAAAAAAAAAAACATAAAAGTATCCTATGTCCGTCTCCTGGTTCTAGGCTACCTCCCCATCAATTTTCAACCAAATCGGTTCAGCCGTTCTTGAGTAATTAATAGTGTAACACGACTTTCTTTTATAAATTGAAATGTTACGATGATGCTCAATGAGGACTTTATTTAACTTGTTTATGTCACAAGGTATTTTGTTGTAGCATAAATTGGTGTTGTAAATAAGATGTATGAACTTGTTTATTGTAAACGCTTTTCTCTATGAGAAAAGAAAGCATATTTTTGAAAAATATTTACTCCTTATTTATTACGTTTTTATTTCTTTGAACGGAGACACGGGTGAAACCAATATATAGTTAGGATCTTGTTATAGGTCCACAAGGACAATGCAGTACTTAAGGAAATTATCATCTTTGTAGACTAGCTAACTAGACCGAGAATTCCTACTAGTTATTCCAACCTAAGATATTCGATAGACAAGTATACTAATTTTACATGTGAAAGCTACAAATATATGGAGATCCGCTACGAGAATTTAAGAAGTCCATGCAAAGGTATTGTTTATACATGACCTAATAATAATAAGACTTATTAGTGATCTTATTAAAAACAGATGCAGGGACAACTAACATTTTCGCGCCATTTGGCACTTATCGATCATCTTGACGAGTTAGCAATGGAAGACTTTATACTTTTCCCTGAAACTTCTTGTCGCATGGAGATCACCGTGTTCAATGAAGGCCCTGAAATGCAAGCTTTAACTTTGCTTTGTACACCAAATACGTATACTCGCCATAGATTTGTTACTTTCCTGAAACTTACCTCTATTATGTTGTTAAACTTTTTGACAAACCAGGAAAACGATCGATTTAGATTTATCCTTTTGCCAAGTTAATCCGATAGATAAATTAGATTGGCACGTGCCCTCACAAGTCTGATACTCCGTTCATTGTTTGATGGGTCCTTTCACAAGTCCACGGCAAAAGCATGCAAATTCACAATAAGCACAAAGATACAAGAAATCGAACTTACAGCGCACACTTATCGGACGCAATCAAAACAGTATTTCTTATTTACATATTATATCGTAGTAAATAGAGTCATCTACGCGTAAAATGTGTCGTTAAAGTATAAAATAGGATAGGCTGTGGTTATGATCGCACTAGTCTGGTGTGAAACAAGAAAGCCTTGTGGAAACATTAGCTACAAGTGGAACGAGTCCTAGCCTCGTATCGCAGCATAAGTGAAACTGCAGCAAGTTTATCAAATGCAATTTCATTATCTCGCAGACACCTGCTCGGGAAGCTATTCTCCACACTAGGAAGAACATTACTCTATGATAAAATAATATCACTTGTAATTTTCACTGATATAAATGATTTATTTTCTGTAAGTAGGTTTGTACAAACACTTTTACACGTCAATTATATTTTTTTAAACTAGGTGAGGTCGGCGTTTCCTATCTGACTATTCTGAGAAGAAAGGCCGAACAAACTCAGAATTCCACAGACAGAACACAGTCTCTTTTAAAGTCCAGACAAAATCTTGGTCAGATCGTGTGAAGACCATGTAGATTGGTGTCTGAAATGGTCTTCTGTGGAAAGAACCACACAGATTGAGCGGACCTGTCCAATCAGTGCACGCATTTGTCAAAAATCGTGCAGCTCAACTCATATAGTAACTTAATATATCACTCATATAATAAGTTACATAGTGCTTTCTTTAGCTCGGTTTGTTGATGTGCGTATGGTAGGATTTATCAGTTACATTTAAAAAGTGATGCTCTGTTGTTCTGTTTGCAATTGCCATGTTTAGTGTCTGGGCCGAAAATGTACTTTTGATTTTTTTTATATAGAGGTTTAAATTAAATTAGCTAGCGAAACTTCACAGACGTGATGGCAACCGATGATATATATATATATATGTTGCGATAAAAGGAATTTGCGTATCAATAGTTACTGCTTGTTGGACAAGAGAATAGTGCTAGGTCATGCTTGGAAGTTGGAAGCATCGTCTCTTTCGTCTAGTAGTTAAGTTATTTGCACTTGAATAATTATAAATAGGTTTTACCTTTGATCATACTGCTTCCCTCCTAATCATCGTAACTTTCAAATTAAGTAATGTCTTTATTTCCGTAATCATGTCGGTTACGACTCTGACTTTTGTAAATAAATCAAAAATTTCACAGTTTAATAGATAACATTATTCTCAATCATGTCAACAAGCGATAATATAGATGAAAATAGTTGGGAGTCAAGGAGCTTCAGTATACTAAGGATGCTCTCTCAAACTTTAGGAGCATACACACTTCTATATGCACCAACTAGGGCTGTAATATCGGGAGCGTTGGGACACGTGTTCGTGTACATCTTGGTTTACATTGTGATCGGGGTACCTCTGCTGTATATGGAAACCGTGGTGGGGCAGTTCACAGGCCGCGATTGCCTCGAAGTGTGGCGCGCTCGGGCCTGCTTGTCACACCTTGGATATGTTCAACTTTTCTGGCAGCTCACTTTTGTGGTCCACAATCATGCCATAAATTCTTTTATATTGCATTATTTCTTGATAAGTTTCGAAAACCCTATTCCTTACTACGTTTGTGGAAAATGGAGCAAGCCGGATTGTGACATTTTAAACTACAACTACTCCGTCAACCAGGATTGCTTGAAGATAATAGATCCACTGCCGTATTGTACCGATCTATTTCATACATTTCCAGAGTATCAATACTGGAGATTTAATATATTGGGACTGGACAAAGACAGATTCTACCTGCCCTGGCGCGTCGGTCTGGCTTCTGGATTGTGTTCCATCATTGTATTTCTCAGTTGCTTCAAAAGCAGACGATCTCTGAAGTGGGTTTTGTTGTTTGGTACGTTATATCCTTTATTCGCTCGTGTTTTATTCATGATAGGATCCATGTTGCAAAAGGGTGTAGTGGTGAAATATACAGACGCCCTAGACTCTGATTTCAGTCAGTTCTATCAGGAGTTTAATCTGTCGAATATCGTAGCTGAGGTGCTGTACACTCTCAACGTTGGCACTGGCCTTGCGTTCGGCTCTGCCTCGAGGTCGTCATTCCGGGCTCCTTGCTACTGGAACACCGTCATCGTGGTCGTTATCACCTGCTGCGTTACAGTCCTCGGGATCTGCACAACTGCCATGCTGATCTGCCCATACTCCTTCAAGTACTATATCAGGCCAGGTCTCATATTGAGATATCCCATTTCAAATACTTTTGAAAAGTTACCTCGATTATTACATGTGTACGAGCAAACATCTTTGTGGTTAATAATCAGCTATAGTTTTGTTGTAATAGCAGCACTGTGTGTAAGTATTTGTGTAATCTACGGCTTCATAGAAATGATGTCAAAAAGATACTCCAAAGTAGCCAGGAGCCCGGGTTTGGTGGCTTTTCTAATTGCAATAGCTTTGTATATTTGCACAGTTCCTTTATTGGGCAATTTGTGTTTATATTATTTAGTAGAGGCTAAAAGTGTGATTAACGTCCTTGCTGTATTCATGGTTCTGATGGAGATTATAGTGTTTGTGCTGTGGTATGGTCTGGAAAGGTTCTCTGAAGATGTACACTTTATGCAAGGGATCCAGCCGAATGCTTTCGTGAAGGCTGGCTGGTTGTTATCAGCCGTCATTCTCGTGTATGTGTTTTGTAATGAATTCTATACGACATATTTAGATAGGAATAAGTCAGCGGGGTACTTAGCGGGGTGGTGTCTGTTACTTTTGAATATTGTACTTAGCGCACTCGTGGCCATTGTAAGAGTATTGAAATCTCTGTATAAAAAGAAATTGTATGAAGAAATAGGTTTAGACTCTTCGTGGGGCCCCAAGAGTGAGTTACTGAAGCGAAGTAGAGCCATGTTTACCGCGCAGGCGATGACCAAGGAGTACATGTACCGACAGTACCATCTGCAAGCAGGCATTCTGAAGAGGCAGAAGCAATCTAACGTAAGACACTGCTACGAACTGGGACTTGTTCCGAAGCCTGAAGGCGATTTGAACTTGAGAAAACTTGATTTATGTTATTGCAATTGACATTATTAATTCATATTCTTTAAAAAAATTAATGATACGAAATATTGTTAAAAATATATTTGCTTTTGTAAAAAATGTCTATGTTTCAATGAGTCGTTTTTTATCCTTAGTTGAGTCACTGTATGTTATAGGATAATCTATGGCTATTATTGTAGAACAAGTATTGGGTATTGCGTAATACGCTATGTTCGGCGTGAGTCATCGCCGAAAATATTTAAATACATGTACCAAACAGTATAAAATAAATTATTACTTTTATAGGTGTATACATAATTAATTTATTCCGGAGAGCATATTTAGTGACTCAGTGATTTTGAGTCTACACTACAAGAACAAGAGACAAGAACTATTTAAATCAGTTGAACATACTTCCAGAAATACATTATCCTGTTACAAATTGTAAAAATAGTGAAACTTAGAAATAATAGAACAATAGGAAAATCTATCTTAATTTTATTTTTTTAGCTTTCGTATTTTTTTTCTATTTTTAATTATTTATAAGACTTTCTCATGCTTACCTATACACAACCCACAACAAGTGCGTCATAGCCAGAATATATATATATTTTAAATTCGAAAATAATTTAACACTATTATTTGACTATCACCATTAGATACTTGCATGTGATTAAAATATAAATTTTTAATAATACAACATCGGTAATATTATAAAAAAGAATTTCTGGCGTCTTAAGTTGCCACTAAAAGTAGGAATTAAGACGTACCTACACTAAAATTCACAACAATTAGCGTTGGATAGATAGAATCTTGATGGCGATCTATGTGTATGAAAGTCATGCCAATTTCCAAATTCCTTCGTTAGTCGTTACATAGTTTTTCAAAAAGAAACTCTATAACTGAGGTATGGGACCCAAAAGTTATCTTATAAAGGTTCCATTTTAGCTATTAAAATATGGAACCCTAGAATTTCGAAAGCTGTCAACCACCGTTTCTGAAACCAATATGGTTTATGTGTATATCTGTTCATATAAACGTAACAGTGTAATTCTAAACCTTTTACACCTCTAACAGTCATCCAATTTATTACATTCTCGGAGGCTATAAAAAAGAAAGTCAACGGTTTCCTCTTCAGCCCCCGCCTCTCATGTCCGACTTTTGTCAAGAAAAAAGATATTATTTAAAAAAAGTGGCGCGCCAAGCTGTCTGCTACCAGCGTAGTGTTGCAATCGTGAACGCGGCCACGACTGCTTCACAATAATACACGTCCAATAACTCTCCGACGCGACAGCAGTCGCGACTGATTAGTGTAGAGCTGGCAATCGACTTCGAACCATAAACAACAGTCCCACTCCACTTGTGCCAGTAGTTCGCGCTTCTTGTACAGAGTCATGAATGAAATTTTGCAGGAATTCTTAACATACCTACATGAGGAAAATAAGAAAGACATGCAGTTTTTAAGGTTTTTCTATTTCCTGACTCAGGGCTGCAGGCAACTTAGTTTCAAAGTCAACATTATTCTTGTAATGGGTCACAACATCATTTATTAAGAGACAATCAAATCAGGGTGTTTGAATAACATTTGAGTGCACTATTACAGGGTCTTATCGAATTAACAAATTACGATCTAGAAGGGGAACTCGGGTAAAGCACGTCCTTATTTATATAGCGGTTGGTATATAATATACGAGTGTTGGTAAGACGAGTGCAAATCCAGTCCGAGGCACATTGCGTCATACAAATGGAACATTTAGAATGTTTGACCCGACGTCAAGACCGACCAGTGGCGGCGTACTGGCGACGAGTCTCGCGAATTCCGACCATTGTCACGACATTACACCTATCTACTCAGTACTCAGCTACCAAATACATTAAGCACAAAAGCTGCACAACCACTTGCTTGTCATTTAGTTTCAGTATTGCGAAACTCTATTTCGGTTTCGTTTGCGACCCAACATCTTAGTTACCTATCAATATTTTTTTGTATACATTTTGTTTACTAACTTTACAATCCACGGCACTGTGCTGTGTAATAGGGTTTGATTTTGACTGACATTTACAGGTTCGCTCGACAGAACTTTAACATTTCCGAAAGGTAAGCGCGTAGATTGCCAAAAAACAAATGTAAATACCATAGGTAGAAATATTTTTTAACAAAGAGCGTTTGATTAATTATTATTTAGCAAACATTTTCTACAGGTATGTCGGAATCTTTAGTGAAAACTGATTTCTGAGGAGTTTTTGGGTAGCAAACCACTATCGACTTGTAATGAATACCTACCTAAGTGAGATACGTACAACGCAGACGCAACTTGTTCGCTTTAAAGTAAATGGAGTTCAAATTCTTCAGCAGTTTAAGCTTCAATAAATAATGCGATGATAAGTTTCGTAATCGCTAAATACGTTAGGAGTGGAATTCCATGACACAGCTTACGTCTGCGCTATCTGCTGGCGACACCTACACTTTGCTTCACTTGCCTACACTTAAGAGCACCGTTCGCAATTGCACAACATTGTTTAGGTGCTTTTCGAAAAAGACACCGTATCGGGCGTTTAAGTTATTGGTTGCACGCTGTCTAAAAAGGCTGTTAAGTCTTGAATGGCATTACGGCGGTGTTTCTGTTTATCAGGCACGTTAACCTGTCGTGTGCGGTCCGCCTGACCAACATTCGAGCCGCGGCTCGGGGGCGGCGCGAGCGCATCCATGCGCAGACACGTCACTCCGACTACATGTTTGTTGGGCTCACGCAGCGACCCTAATATGTATTTTTGTAAATTTACTTGACCGCATTAGTTAAAGAATGGAAAATATTTGAAGTTAGACATTAAATGTCGCACGCTAATTGAGTGCAAGGACTTGTAGATAGTGCGGTTGCTTACCCGGCTTAGTAATTTTAAACGTATAAAATGTCCTCTTTTGTTAAACTACGTGCATCCGGCAACTTTTGAGGGACATATGTCTACAACAAACAACCAATATACTGCCGCAAGCATTTGGTTTCTGGCACCGTAGCTTTTATATCCAAAAGCTGTTTTGAACTTGTAACTTTTCAGCTTGCATAAAAAAGAACAAAACTTTGTGAAATAGTGTAGTTTAAGTATAATATTTTTTGTTGACTGTTGCACTAAGTGTGCGGTAAAAGTAAATAACAGTTCTTTCCGTCTACATATCATTCAAAATATTCTTTAACAGTTAGCTTGGCAATTCAAAAACAAACATGATCGTAATAAGTTTTTGTTCGTCAAAATCAACATATTACAACCGCAACATAACATAACCATTAGCTTTGTCATATCTGACAGGTGACTAGTCTATAATAGTCGCCGCCTGATCACTTTCGTGGAGGCGCGCGCGCAGGTTGCGGGCGCCTGCGTCCGCGCTCCGCACGCGACACAGCACGGTACGGCAGCCGCGACACGGCCCGCGTAACGGTGTGTTTTGTTCAAGAAAAGTCAACAACACACCCGCACGGCGGCGCTTACGCACCCAATGAACGTTTTTAAAACAGCTGAAGTTTGATTGCCAACGTCTTCTCCTCGAAATATGACAAAATACCTATATCCTAATTAACATAATATAGAGTTATTAATTTCCGAATACTGAGATTACCGGCTAAGCTATACGGTCTATACCTACTGTTGTAAAGGCCAAAAAACTGTACTAAAACTATAAAACTTCTCAATGAAATAACTCAAGAATTAAAATAGAGCTATAAATTAGATGAACAAAAAACGAATTTGAATGGGTAGTGCGACATTAGCACCGAAATAATTTGGATAAGAAATACTGCATGAGTAACTTGTTCGTAAAATATTAAAACCCAAGCATGACCAATATTTTCTTGAAATCATGTTGAAAATATGTATAATCAATGACAACGTGCAAAAGGAGACATGTTGTGGCTTGTGAAACGGCATTTTGGAGACTTGACTCGACCGATAAGTCGTTTGAATGTGTCAATAAGAGATAACCAAAGCAAATAATAGAGTAAAGGCACCAAGTCGATGACACTGTTATAACTGTGACGAGGAAGGAAACTTGTCCACTATCGCCATCAGTGAGACAATGTTAACAGCCACTAATAGAAGATTTACAATTTAAAATACCTTCAATGGGTTCTCAGTAGGTAATCAAGTTGAGACTCCAAAAAGAGTGTGATTATGTCTCTGTGTAAAATACACGCTGCACAACCTTGCACAAACTTGCTTGTCATTTTTAGGGCGTTTACGCCGTACGGCATTTCATACAAACTTTCAAGCCCTTGTTTTTCGAATTGAATGAACCGATTTTAATGAAATTTCATACACATAAGCAGGATACAAAGGTCTAAAAAGTTAGTAGAGAACATTTTCGAAATGTCTTTAAAAAAAAAGATAACTGGAAATATCTGTTTCTATGGAAAGTTTAAAATCGGTCTAATTTGGCTGTAACACTATTTTTCGAAAATGTTCTCTACTAACTTTTTAGACCTTTGTATTTTGCTTATGCGTACGAAGTTTCATTAAAATCGGTTCATTCACTTCGAAAAACAAGGGCAAGTTTGTATGAAATGCCGTTCGGCGTAAACGCTCTTAAGCCTTTTTTGCTACTACTATTAAAGATTTAGTCCTAAAGACATTTGAAGGATATGAACAGGACATAAGGGACCTCTGTATTTTGACTTCCACTTTTTTAGTTGCGTCAATGTCCCCCTTTAATTGTACCTAGCTTCAGTCAATGGTTACTGCTGCGGCATACGCATCAGAATTTATCACAGTTCCGTATCTGCAGCAAGGAAAGGAAAGTCGTTGGCTTCACTGCCATTTTTCCTATCCTAATGGCTTGAGTTCACCAAGGGTTAGTAGGGCCCTAGGTCCACTTCTGTTCAGCGTCGTACTTGATGTAGTCGATCTGTAACAGCACTTGTAACGAGAAACTAGACCGTAGAGTGAAAAACTTGAAGCTTTGGATGTATGATATACAATTATTAACGGATTAACAATAAAAGATGACGAGATGTAAAAGGTCGGGCAACGTGGATTTGAGAAACCTGAATTAATAGGACATGACACAGGATATGCCTTACTCGGTATCAAAATCGTTAGGCAGATCAGGAATCTGCTTGACCATAAAACATGCTCAGCTTGTGCAATATGCACTAAGTTACTTAATACCTAATATTAATCTCTATATCTCAAAAACATAAAATCCACCACTTTCTCATTATCACGATTTTAATTCGAGGCTCACTTCGTTAGCGATCGATCATTAAATCAAAGCTGTTTGATTCGATTATTACGATTCAATTTCCCAATAAAAATTTGAGACATTAATTGTGTATCAATAAAAAGTTGTTAGCTGTGTCCGGTGGACTGTGGAGTAGTATCACAAGACCACAAGTCCCATTCTGCTTCATTCCACAAGTTGCGATCGACAAAAAACTGACACGTGCCCCACATTACGATAACTTAAGCCCAGCTTCCATTAATATACAACAGAATAGATCATAATTCACCGCGCACATTATGTCTCAGTGTGCCGACTTGTGTGTTTTATTTTATTGCCACCTTTTAATATCAATAATTTATTTAGCTCTGTGTTTGCCACGTGTCTTATGGCTAGTATTAACATTAACCTACTAATTAAGTACTGGGTTCTCATTCAAGCGATTAAGTACAGCGATGAGATCAAATCGCATTCAACTTCCAAATCATATTAGTTGTTAATTTCCGAAGTGTCTATCGGTATTTCTTCTATGAAGCATTCTTAGTCAATTAGTGATGCGCAAATTGAACAGATGAGGAGATGGTAGTGTTCATCGACTTCCAAACTCCGGCGGGTGGTGGTCGGTAGTGATCGGCGGTGGTCGGCTTCGAGCGGCGTGTGTGAGGTAGCCGCGGGCGCGGAATGTGGCAAGTAGTACCGCCGCCAGCGCCACCAGCGCCGCAGGGTAGAAAGCGGCCGCGCAGTCCCCGGCCCTTATCAACACTTCAACGACTCTAAATTGTTATGTTACACGCTTATTTAGTTCGAGATGCCCCGCCTGCGCATCCTAGAGTATTTTTTTCATTTTCCAGAAGAGCAAACGGATTTTGTGCCTTTTCATCATGAGACCTTTCTCAAATATTAGGACTTTCTTGTGACCATTGCATTGTTTTTGGGTATGAATTTGGGAACACCAAGGTTCACCTACCTGAACGAAAATGATTTTCCTTTGATACTTCCAGTAAGCACTGCAATGGGTGTCAATAATAGACGCCTATGTGGCTGGCCGGTTGCGACTGGTTATTTGTTAAGGGGAAAGAATTAGATAGAAATTCATAATGTATTGAAGAAGCAATCATTACACCCATGTAAGTAATTGTATTAGCTCATTCATACAAATTACACGCAGGTAGGTACTGTAGGTAGCATTAACATTACGCACAATTAACATTATTAATTAGGAAGCGGCAAAGTTAACAGGTAGTATCTTATTACTAGATAGACAGTTTCCGCAGATCAATGCTTGTTCAACCGCAGAGTTTGCTAATTTATATTGAACCGACTAATAATGAAATATATTTTTACAATACATGGCTTTTTTACTAGAATTAGGTTTCGATATGGTTAGGTTTGCTTGTCATGTTTTATTTGTACGCCTGAAGGATATTTGTTGTTTATTTAATAATTAAAAGATAAGTGGATAAGCTGATGACTGATGATAGGTGAACGATAAAAAACCCGAATGCCTGTCTGTTACATGAGAAAATTTTAAAATCCCTAAATATCAACTGTTGGCGAAGTATACGTAGAGCTTTCCATTGAATGGAAAAATGCACCGTGAAGCCGGTTTCTTCATACCTTCCGGATTCCCAACCTGCTACTCTAGGTCAGCTTGTGCCGTCCCACTCGCACTCGCGCGCCTCGCCTCAGATTGCAAGATCGATTTGGGGTCGCGTCGCGTCGCCCTAACCTAGATTGTCTGCGCTCGGTAGACTTTGTAATAAAGCCTGCCTCGACTCCGCGGCTGTTCCTTATTAAGTATGCGAACTCCCTATTTTCATGGTTAAAAATCAGAACTCGGTAAACCACAAAAGCTTTTGTGTTTACAAAAAAGAGCTTAAAATGCACGACGTGAAAACTAAAAAGGTTTTTATTGTATTTTAATGCGGTGAGACGTGCCTACGTGAGTGAGTGGTCCTAGTCTCGGAGCTAATACACGTATCAGCGCGGGTCAGCCATTAATCTGTATCTAACAGTCAAGCAGTCAGACCTAAGAAGAGTGACAATCTTCCGTATGACACTGCGCAAGTCAAATGCTCCTGTATTTTGTTAGTGGCTGTCGTAACAAGCTCCTTTTTGCGTATGACTTATGATAATACATATATTAGGATATATAGAATTATTTTCTCATGTAGAATACACAGGATATATATGGAATAAACATATATTACTGTTAGTTCCGTGTTTTCCCTTCCATGAAATTTACAGCGTATGTCGTTTGCGAATACACTTAAATATGTAGATTTAGACATTCGTTTAATATTAGCACACCATAAAACGCGCGCATAAAGTTGTCACTGTTAACCTAATAACGTTTAATCATAAACATCACACGTTTAAAGGAGGTAAATATAATATATAAGTTACATTAAAATGCAAGTTAATAAAGTCCATAGATATTCATGAACTGTACTTTAGAGATGGGGGTCCTAATAAGGCAGTGCACCTGTGCTCGCCCCGAACGGGGACAAGCGGCGAGCGCGCGCTTTGTAATCACTCAACTGTTCTGACACCATCCCGCAACTTCAGTAATAAATACTCACAAAACGGTATTCACAAAAAATACTACAAGACATAATTCGCCTTCTTTGGATAATTGAATCCAGAAATGAGAATATTCCACATAAGAATTCAATTATAGTTAATCGCTGTTGATAGATTAACTGCTTATATGATTATATATTTTAATATTTAACTAGGATCGAACTGTATGGGTATAGGATTATTAATTGGAATTTAATTACGGAATGTAAAGAAATGTGTGGCACTAAATCAGATTCAGATACAATAACGGTTATAATTTGAAACCAGCGTTCAAAACACTGAAAGCCAGACTTCGATTTTGGTCAAAAACTAGGAGCAAAGTGTGTAGATAGTAAATAGAGTGAGTACAGTTAGGCCTATACATCTCCATCCCGCTCTGGTACCCGTCGTAAAAGAACAATAAAAATGTATGTCAAAAATAATGGAGTAGACTCTGAAGTGAGTGAGTCAGAGTCAGATGATGTAAGTTAGTGAAACTAAGTACGTTCGTATGACATTTGAAGCTGGTGTCTCGTTAGTAAGCAGTTACACAAAGATATATTCTTTTTTTAATGAGCCACTGAACATATTTAGCAATTAAGTAATATATTGGTTCTAGTCAGTGAAAGCTGTCTTTACAACTTTTACTAAATAAATTCATTTTATTCTAAATATAATAATGCTTTGTTTATTGTCCCATTCGTCTTGTTTTATAGTTTCCGCGATAAATAATTAGACGTATTCAAGCATAGTTTATGTTTTGTTTAAGCAGAACTAAATAGCTATTTCAAATACTAGCCATAAATAGTGTTTACGGTATTCGGAGCTTTTGTGATTTAACACCTATCGACATTCGAACGGACTTCTTCTTTGTTAACTCATCAGGCAGTAAAACATTATAAAGTGACAGCAGGGTGTTTATGAACCTTCTTCACTTCATAGAAAGTACATACGACACCTACACAATGACGAGTTGAAAAGCGCTACTCAAAAATAGTTTGATACATATTGTTTGTTTTGTAGTCGGCCAATAGCATTCTTTGAGGCATGAATCAATCGGTAAACAGGCCACACTTAAACTTGTAACAACTACGTGTATTTACTGCGATAAATATTCTAAGTAACCGAGGCTAACTTGAGTTTACTTTTTGATATAGCGATATCTACCATACCTTCATATCGCTTAATATGGTGTACGTTATGGCATGTTTTCGCGGATTTTATCTATTTATCAATAGATTTATATTTGTAGGTATCAAGTAGGTACTTGCGAGCACACCAACTTGAGTTTGCAAATAAGTTTTGCACATGAAAATGTGTCGCCATCATTTTGCAAATGCGGTACCAGCGTACCTATCGTTAGGAGAGTTTTAGAATTTCCTATTACCAGTAGTAAAAGTGTGAGTAAAAACAAAATAAAATAAAAACCTGGTCCGACGTGCCTCGGGGAAAGAGTTCTTGGAAGGATTTGGGGGAAGCCTTTGCCCAGCAGTGGGACAGTATAGAGAATTAAAAAAAAACCTGTGTGAAAGGACGTGGACTCTATTCACTCGGCGATTGGTTATTTAGATCAATACTGTAATTCTGCAAAGCTTACCAGTTAAGAACGGAGTAATAGAATCACATTATAGAAAATAAAGTAATTGTGAATTCTCGTCGTTAAATGTGCGTAATCAACATACATCATTCGAATAGCAAGCATGAGAACACGTATACAAACAAACAAGAACGGAAATCTTGAAGAATTTTCGTAATAGTTTATGATGAACAGGAATATTTTGGTGCAGGTGATGCAGGCTGCGTTAGGTAGCCCGCGAAGTTAACATTTTCTTTCTTTTTTTGGAATTTGCAGGTGCGAGCGTAACAAATATGACTTTACAGAATTATAATCATTAAAATCATCAATACAAATCTCTAAGTTCATATAATTCTATTGATTGATATTTCGAAATAGTCATTCAATGGTAAGTAATATATGAACTTAGAGGAAAATTTAAATTTCGCGGGGTACCTGGCGCATCCCCCTTAAATGAAATAATACTGAATTCAGGATGATGTAGTTATACTTGTAGGTTGGAGAATAATACATGTTCATCGACGTATGTACGTAGCTACACATAATGGCATAATCGATCACGGATTGAGCGCGATCATTGTGCTCGTCAGTTGGACCGTGAATCCTGTCACTACATCCCCCCCCGCCCCCGCCGGGCCGCGTCCCGCTGGACCCTCGCCCCCATCATATGAATCTCATTTACGTTGCGCTTACGCAACTGAGTAAAATCATTGAAGTGTGAAATGTTATTAATATGTAAGAGATAGTTTTATTGTGTGGGGTTCGGGGAAAATGTTTAACTTTGAAATTAGTTTATTTAAAGAGGATAATAGAGACCGATTTATTTGTTACCACGTTTGCGAAATGGGTTTTCAGTCGGTTAAGAACATTTTGTAGGTACCTACCTACTAACATAATATTATAGTTTTATATTCTAATCTGCAACTTAGGCCATACCGTTGCCTGTTTTAATTAATTCAATGCAACTGGACTGTTTATTCGATATCACAATCTTTCAGGAGCATTATTTTGTGAATAAACAATCTGCAACCTGCTTTCCCAATGGGCAGGTAACCTTAGTGAAGTACTTACTTACGCCTAGTTAATCTATACTTATCTTTATACTAATAATAAAGTTGAAGAGTGTTTGTTTGAAAGCGCTAATTGTGGAACTATCAGTCGGATTTGAAAAATTCTTTTTGCATTTAATATCACTTTACGGACCTCTGGAGCCGAGCAAACAGAAAAAAACTGGCCAAGTGCGAGTCGGACTCGCACACGAAGGGTTCCGTACCACAAGGCAAAAACGACGAAAAAAACATGTTTGTTGTATGGGAGCCCCCCTTAAATATTTATTTTATTTTAATTTTATTATTTATTATTAAAGTAAAAATACAACTGAGTATTTTATGAATATTTCAAGTGCCTACCTGTTGCCATTTTTGATTTCGAGCAAAAAAAGGCAAAAAAATCGCGTTTGTTGTATGGGAGCGCCCCTTAAATATTTATTTTATTTTGTTTTTAGTAAGGTCAATGGGGCGAAGACCATCTGTAGGGCAAGACCGTACAGTAAGAAATACGAGGAATTCTGAATATATTGTTTATTTCAACTAAGTTGTTATAGCGGCAACAGAAATTTCAACTGTCTAGCTATCGCGGTTCTTGAGATACAGCCTGGTGACAGACAGACAGACAGACGGACAGACGGACAGACAGCGAAGTCTTAGTAATAGGGTTCCGTTTTTACCCTTTAGGTTCGGAACCCTAAAAAGAAGTTAAGCGAAAGCGAAGTAATAGCGCGTCAGGGCGAGGGAGTTCTATAACAATGTGGTGCTGTTATTTTAGTATACCTATTGTGTATCATACGACTTCCACACGAATGAAGACGCGGACAGAAGCTAGTCAGGAATAGGTATAATTAAACATTTGATTAAAGTACTTATAAACTTTTCCTCCAATCAATTAACCTAAGTTAATCGGTTGGTTTTCGGGGGATTTAATGTAAGGTAATTGGACATTTTGGTAGAAAAGCTTACACATACAATAACGACAAGTACCTACAAGCTTCTGAGCCCGTGGATAAATAATAACATGCCGTACAGGTCGATCGATCAGGTTAAGCTACGCTTGCCGCGGTTGGTCTGTGGATGGGTGACCATCTTTACATACCGTTACCCCTCCGTGCCTCGGAAACCACGTTAAGCCGTTGGTCCCGGCTGTCATTCGTGGGTCATTGACAGTCGTTACAGGTAGTCAGAAGCACGAAAGTCTTACAACCAGTCTTACCAAGGGGTATCTTATTTCCCAGAAATGAGGTCAAACTGGAAGCCGATCCCAACATAGTTGGGAAAAGGCTAGGTAGATGATGACCTACAAGCTTCTGCTCAAAAGCAACAGTGGTTAAACCGAAAATTTGCGTTTATATTCAGGATAATAATGGTGACAACCAGTATGATGAATGTGATGACTCATAAAATACAGTTTATTATACAGAATAATAATAATCATTGATCCATCGCTTATAATTAAGCTTTATTTATTGCTTAACGGCCACATATTAACATAAATTGTAGTTATTATTATTATACACGAAAAGTGTTGTTGTAAGTCAAACTTATTGATCTGAATCATATTTTAGAAACACCAACCCATACTGATGTTTCTCCTTGCATTAATGATTATTTCAGGAGAGGTACCTACCTACCATCAAAAATTATTTCTATGAACCCAATTGGTAAAATATTGACCTATGTGTAACATGAAATAACACTCGCTCATCGCGAATTAAGGTATTTCTTGCATGCAGCAGTTTACATTAATCTTTTTCAGAAGCATCGCTTGAGGACATGCAGGTACACAGACCGGTATTTTTTGGTGGAAAAGAAATACCTGCAAAAGTAGTACCTAATAAATAAAAAACTTGGCCTGTAACAAAACCCCTACTTTTTTGAAGTCAGTTAAAAACAACTCATGATACGTCTGGCGGGCGCAATTACGTATGAGAATAGAAAAATCATAGAGTCGCCCCGCGGAACAGAACAATGGGCGATGTCACAGTGCGCGCAGCTCTAATGGTGCGTTTAATATTATTTTACACACGGTACCGACGGCAAAAAAGTAAAAAAAATACTATATCTTGGAACGGTTTTTTGTGGATACAGTTTAGCGTGTACTTAAATAGTTTTCAATAAGTAAAAATCTACTTTTATATAAATTCTGTAGAGTGTAGGTTAATTTTCATTATAATTGTTGGTTATAATTCTAATTATATTTTATTAATAATTTATTAAAAAGAACTTCATGAAAAAGTTTGTTGTAGGTACCTACTACTAATATTTTATTTACCTTCAAAAAATTCTTATTGAAATAATTATAAGTAATAAAATATTATTTAATAGGTTTTAATAGTACAGAATCAATAACAAAATCTGGAAATAACTTTCATAAAATCACGAATAGAGAATGACGTTTGTGATTGGACATACACATTTTTTTGTGTGTGCATGTGTATTTGTGTAATCTACTTGGCGTTGCGCATGAGTGGTCTCGGACTAATAACGACAAACTTGCGACTTCCTCTACACACTCCAGTGGGCTTTAATATCCCATAGTACGGATTTTTATAAAACAATCTTATTCACCCAGCACCGGTAGATATGATTGTTTTTTTGAATTTTATTGCCTTTAATGTCGTCGCGACGTCGTAAAAATGTAATAGGTTTGGGATTTTTTTGTTTGAATAATTTTGTCTAATGTACTGTTTTATTTAAAAAGCGGCAAATTGATTTAAGATTGATCATTCGTCTCGCTGCGCTGTGCAGATCAGAAGGTCAATTAAAAACGACTCATTCAAAATCTAGTCGCAATCTCATCTCAGATAGATAGATAGATAAACCATTTATTTGGCGCACACAAAAAGACAGCACAACACACAAACGTACAATATCCTCAGTCATCAGTGACAAGCAATGTCAAAAACTTGTCAAAAGAAATTAGAGGTATTTTTGACAGATTGAGACTGAGTTCTGATTCAGACTGTGAACGTTCGTATAATTACGAGTATTGCCCCTCAGATGACCAAGACGACCTTATAGTGAGTATATTGTTGTATTGTGCACACATGAACATTCATGCTTTCCCCCAGAATAGACTTTATTTATTGTTTTGAAACCTGTATAAAACGAATTTAAGATACCATATTATTAAATCGTGCAATTCAAACCGATTGTAAGTACATCATATTCAATGAGTTACCACCACTATCATATCTGTTATCACGTTTAAATTATAACACAAGCGTTACGTTTGGTGCAGTAGGAAAAACGAACTTTCCATTTTACGTTTACTTATAAACAGGCGTTAAAAACGGTGTTACTGGCCGCCCGCCGGGACTGTAATCAATTTTATTGATAACAACGCTGCCGCACTCCGATACTGCTTGGCATATCCTCCCATCATTAAGATCCATCCGTAACGTTGTAATTTACTTTGATTTTTTTGTTCTGTCTGTACAGATATTAAAGGTACAAGTTGGTGTATGCATCTCAGTCCAACGGGAATACAACAAAATTACAACAATGAAAATTAGCAGAGAGATGAACACGAAGAGAATCATCATCATCTACCTACCTAGCCGTTTCCCAACTATGTTAGGGTCGGCTTCCAGTCTAACCGAATGCAGCTGAATACCAGTATTTTACATGGAGCTATCTGACCTCCACAACCCAGTTACTGGGTAATACGATCCCCGTGGTAAGACTGGTTGTCAGACTTTCGGGCTTCATGCTTCTTTGCTTTTTCAATGAACACGAAGAGAATATTATCAAATCAAATGAAATCAAATCAAAAAAATTTATTTCGAATAAACCTACACGGGCACTTACGAAACTTCAGAAGCTAGGTGCACGGTTCCAATTGGTCGTTTCCTATTGAGAAGAACCGGCAACCAACTCCACGGTTACTCTTTTTAAAAATAATTGACTTTTACAATGTTTTGAAGTTACAGTAGGTATGGAAGGTCAGCGTAGGCCTGTCAACAAGTACCAGGTACTTGATAAAATAAAAAATGGTCTACAGATCTAAGGCCTACAAGGCCTACAAAGTCCTCACATTTACAAAATAAGAATCTATCAAAAGGATAAATAAAAAATAAAACATAAAAACCTACTAAAACCCATATGGTGATATGATGCCCATTACAACCACTAATTAGAAAGATCAAAACTGTAATAGTAAATATTCAGGGTAAGTGTAACTTAGTAGTATCTTCACTTATCACTAAAAAAATACAGCTCATCATAATTAAAACATCATTGCATTTCTGTCATTCGTTTGTAGATGACAGAGACAAATAGTTCTTATGAAGTAGGTACAGCTACAAGCCACCATAAAAATAAAGTACTATATAATATCTACGATCTCTAATTAAATGAAAAAAATGCTAGCTCATAAAATAAGCTGAGTTGATAGATTTGACCTTAAAACACAAAGGGGATGTGTCAATGATGAGCTGAAACACGTGTCCCTTACAAAAGAGACGTTCGCCCCACGGCCACACGGTTCACTTTTAAAGGTCGTCTTTGTGTGACTGACCATAATTGGGGTTTACACCCTTTGTATGCCTCCACTGGGAATATGACAATTTAGTATTTTTTTGTAGAGTTTGGTTACGTTTTGAGTTTTACAATGGTAGCTTAGTTCAAAGTAGAGGGCTGGTTTGAGACTGTTTTGTTTCGCTATGTACTTTTATTTTTGCAAAAATTAATTAAGGAAACGACGTTTTCCTGTAATTATTTCTAAAAAAAACACATGAGGGCACAAAATCGCAAGTCCCGTCATGCGATGGTCCCCATAGTTTGTTGTGCTGAACTCTGCTTGGCACTATTGCCACACCGCTCGTAACCTACAATTAGGTCCTAGGACACTTGGGGACCAGAACTATTATTTAACTGTCGAAAAATATACACCGTAGAGTATTTTTTCCTCCTGAGACTGCATATAAAGCAATTTCTCACATACAGAGTTAGCCTGTGCAGTGCTAGTGCTAACTAGTGGAACGTATTTTCATTTGACTTTTGATTTGGCACAAATTACTATAGACTCCGGCCTGCTTCTGGGAAGCTCCCATTGGAAAATTTAATAACACTTTGTCCGAACTGGGAATCGTAATCAGGACCACACGCTCAGCAGCCGTGCTTGCGACCACTAGACCAATGGGGCAGTCAGAGGCATAAGTATTTTTTAATAAAAAAAATGGTTATATTAAGTGGCCGTAACTAATCATTTATTAGGCAACCTAATGCAAAAAATGACTAGAACGAGCACGCGCCGCCACACCTACAAATAATGATAACCACTTCATATTTGTTTATTGTTCAACTAATTGCAGCTTATGTCTGTAAAAACATGTTAAATTAATTACTTACCGATTTGTTATGTTACAAAAGTCATCATAGAATAGAATAGAATACTCTTTATTATGTACACCATATAAATTACAGATATCTAGAAACTGTACAAAGGGTGACACAATGGGCGGTCTTATCATCATCATCATCATTTCAGCCGAAAGACGTCCACTGCTGGACATAGGCCTCCCCCAAAGGGGGGTTTGCCATAATCGCCACGCTTGGCAGGCGTATAAGTATGGTGGTGAAATCTATAGAGAACGCTGCTGCCCATTCTCCGGTACGACCCTTAGTCGCCTTTTACGACACCCACGGGAAGTATGGGGTGGTGCTATTCTTTAAGTTCGGCACCACACAGACAGTTACAAAAGTACCTTATTATAAATAAAATTCAAAGTCCTGACTGACTGATATATCAACGCATAGCCTAAACCGCTGGTCACACATGTTTGGAGGGTGTGTTCTTTGTGAAGAGTATGTATCCACTAAGAAATTCCACCCCTAAGAGGGTGAATGGGGGGAGAGTGAAATTTCACGCCGAAGTCACGGGCTAGTAATTAATACGAGCTACAGCGACCGACCCTAATTTCTTGCCACGACAGTCAAATTATGCAAAAAACAAACCAAACAAACAAAGGCTCATCAAAACCTATGTATCTAGAGACAAATGAAATAATATTTAGAGTTGAAATAATTATGTATCACAAACTACGAGTGATATGACAGGTGAATACCTAATTATCGACATTATATTATTACTGGTCATCATTGCTGGTGGTAGACCTACAAAAAATTTACATGCAACGCCTTTTTTGACAAAACCAGACCTAATTTTATTTGAGTATTATAATTGGAATCCAACAGGTGGGAAAGGTTTATCAGGTACCATATTATGGCAGACTTCATAATTTTCAATATTTTCTGAGATCAACAAGAATAATTATTGTAAAAATAAGGAAATCAACATCCTCTGCCATTCGGAAACACTAACGGGAATAAAAGTATCTTTCACCCTAACCCAGATCAAAGTCTACCTGTGTTCATCAACACGGAGCGGGTTTTAACAACCGAACTCTTTGGCAAAAAACTATAAATAATTTGAAGCGTACAAACCGAAATTGCCATGCTCTATTAGCCCCCGTGTTACACAATACAGATTCCCATACATGCCACGGTGCCTGCGCCTTGACAACGGTGTCTCCACACGTTATGTTCCGTGTAAATTGGTGTAATCTGTCAGTTAGCTGCTTTCAAACATTTTGACTCCAATCAACTGTGCATTCCAACTACAACCGCGTCTATCTATTGGCTAGCCTAATAACCCTTTATAAACCGATTTAACAAACTAATAGACGCAAATTAAGCCATGACAACGTAATTGATTATTCGTTTGATGTTGAATTTAATTTCTACAGAAACTCTAACTTAAATAAATGTGGAAAATTAAAATAGCATTGTGATAAAGCTTACTCGATCATCCACAGTTATTAATTAACCCCCGAAGTTTTACGAGTCCCTCGACAAGGTGTGACGTAAGTTCGATGGACATTTTGCAGGCAACAACACAAAAGGTAGTAAGTAGCCCACAATTTATAACAGCAAAAGATTGGAAGGATGTTTGTACTCCATCATGCCGTAACGGCTCTATGGATTTGGATGATATTCATTCCAACCATAAAGATTAATCTTGCTAGATTAGCACAGATTAATCTTCATCCGGAAAATCTACCATTTGTTTGAATGGAGATTGAAGCAGCAACATTAAATTAATTTCCTATAAATTAAGGACAGATACCAACCAGTAAATTGTGCATAGATCAGATATAACAGTTGTATCTTACAAGAGATGACCGCAAAACTGCAAAGATATACTTCCGTTGAATTGTTAAGACGGTGCGGGAAATTCAAGGACAATATCAACATCAGCCATACCATAGCCAGCATACTCGGGGAAGGTAATGCAAAGCTCAACACTGACGACGCTAGATAAATGATAAGCCACAGTGACGCATTCTTGTGATACCTACAAACACATTTATTATTATTAGATCTACGTAAATAGATATACACACATGTCGTTTATACGTGACAATGTCACTGCCGTGTGCGGCATGAAAATTAGTCCTCACTATTACCGATACTGATGCGGCATTTCAAAATTAACCTTTAAATTTGCAGTTTAAGGTACAAAATCCAGTATTACCATAATATATTATGGGTTAACCATAATGGTAAAGTATGTTTATTCATTACGTTTCCATTCTATTGGCGTATTCCTGTCGGTTCTTCTGTGCTCGCCTGTTGAATTTTTCTAAGGATAACATTTTATTTATTCAATAAATTTTATAGTAATTGGAAGATAACCAAGAGTATTTAAGGCAAATAGCATGTATTTGTTTATATGCATTCCTAAAATTAAAGTAAAGTTGTATTTATCTTGATTTAATATACGTGAGTAACATTCTACAGTAATTGTATTAATTTGACGCATTCTTTTTTTACGGCGCACACATAACAGGAGAAAAGCTCATCAGTGTAGATTCAGATATAGGATTAAGAATTCAATATAAATTAATTATTTGTTAGATACCTTATCATTAGCATAGCTAAAGCTAGTCAAGTTGTCTGTCAGGGAACAAATCACTGCTAGAAACATAAAACAAGATGAAGCGGGAGGATAGCATTCGAAACTAAATTATCCGACTTAATGACGCCTTGCTGCAGTGTCAGCTAGCTGCGTTGCTGATAATTTCCCATAACCGTGACAGTTTTCATTGAATTTCGATGATTCGAAAATAAGGATCGAGGGTTGTTCATTTTAAATATTTTAATTTACTTTTGCTCTTGGTACTGCTTTAATTTATCTATTCATTTTATTGTGACTAGTATATAATGTGACATCGTCTCATCTTAAAACCTTCTCTTTCTTACTCTTTCAATGGAGTCAAACTTCAAACTTTAACTTTAACATACCTAACAAAGAGTGTTCGTGCTTTTGCTTACAAAATTATGAGTAAGTACTTACTTATGTAGTTTAAATTCGACATTATTGGTAGACTTTGGCTAAAGTGGTTTAAAGTTATGTGTATTGAAACTTTAAAATGAACTTTTTGAAACTTTATCGTGAAAGTAGACTTAAAAGCTAGTTTTAATCATAAAATAACCGTCTGGGAAACGCAACTGTGAGCAAAATAAATGTGTCTATTGACTAACCTGCATCTGAAACCAAGAGTCGAGAAGGCCGGCGGCGTGTGGAGCTCCCCAACGACCGCCGCCCGGGACAATCTGAAACACACACGCCTCCTTTATTAAACCGACTACAGTTGTAAGATACACGTCAAAGCAAAGGAAAAAAACAAAGGAAAAAGAAGAAGGCAAAGGAATTAGAAAATAATCATTAGGTAAATGAACTTGTAACCGTCTCCACTGAAGAGTCATATGGCAGTCCCCATGGTCTCCACAGGAATATCAAATTATCAATGTGTCAAAGAGTAACGCAGACTTGCTGCCATATTAATGTGGAGAATTAGTGAAAATTCAGGAAATTGTAATTAGCTTTTGACAATAGTACTTCTTCTCTGGTATGGGCAAAACGTGTCGTATCGTCGCTGCGCCTGCCAAATTCCGTATGTGCATTCTTTTATTTATATATTTTTGCACTTAATATACTATTAGGATAGGTTATACCTTAGTAAAATACATATTATTCAGCAAGGTGCTTTCGACAGCAGGTACCCACTGTAAGTATTTTACAGATGATCGTCAAAAAACCTTCACAGGCAATGCACCATGAAACGCTAAGGTATACTTTTATGAATTTGTGACGCATATGTGTAACTTGTCCATTATTAAGGCGTATAATCTGTCATTGCTAATCAGTATGCTGTCCTTTTGGTTCTTTACACAGTAAGATGATGCTATCATACTTTCGATATGGTCTATTAGTTAGTTTTGTTGTGGAGGTCACATAGGCAGCTGTAGCTTCATGTAAAATACTGTTATTCTACTGTTTCCGGTTAGACTGGAAGCCGACCACAACATAATTGGGAAAAGGTAAGGCAGATGATGATGATATTAGTTAGTTGCGTTTTATGAAACACGTGGGAAAATGTGAAACATTAGAACCTATTCCAAAGTGGTACCACTTGTACGATTCGAAAGGTGTCATTATGATGGCTGGCATGGCTTTACAGAATTATAATTATTAAATCAGCAATACAACTCCTTAAATTAGAATTGGCCTCAAATTATTTAATGAAATAGTCATTGAATAGGGTAATATGAATTTAGCGAGTTGTAGTGATTTTTATTACTATAATTCTGTAAATAAATATTTGTTACCGACGCGAATTATATTTTGATCGACATACAACCTGATACCGATCTGAAATATAAAAAAAATAACTTAAGATTTGGAATATATATTTTTTTTTAAATTAAATTTTTTTTTTGGTTTCAATGACGCTTCGCCTTAAGACAGCCTCTAAAGTCTTAAAATCCTCAATTGGTTCAACTAACAATTTTTTTAACTGCTCAAAAAAAAGAAATAGAACATAATGATTTTAATGTTCATGCTATCATTACTATCTAATTAGACTTACTTTACTAAGAGATACATTGATATGTGTATCTAAATTGATTATTATTATTACCTACTAGGTAATAATACGGGATATTGTGTATGGTTAATTAGTTATTTAATTTAGTACCTAGTGTAAATAGTTAGTTGTGTTATACATAATGTAATGTATATTGTGTATAATTATTTTAATGTCGATGAAATTAATAATAACGAATAAAACGGTACGGTTGATAGCTAAGCAGTACAACTCCGGTGGTCATCTTCTTAACACTAAAATCTTCATTGTTAATTACTATTTCCCAGACTGGCGTCGTAAAAGTCCGGCAATACAGGTGTTTGGTGGTTGTAACAGTAACGTTTTTACATAGTAACTATAATTACTGCCTAAGGCGAAACGGTTGTATATGCAATCCGTAGGAGAACTATTGGCCTTTGGGAGGCATCATTCTCTTAATCCGCCCCGGAGGACTGATGTCTGAGCCTCCCAGCGATAGTGACGGTCATCTCTCGAGTAGGAACGAACCATATTTTATTAACTCTTGTGGTAGTAAATATTCGTCGGTCAGTAAGGTAGGTAGCCAAGACTACTGCCTGGCCAATCAAGATATCAAAGCACAGGATAACGGGCAATCTAAAACATTAAATGAGCAATGTTTTTAAAACTAATAGAGTAATAAAAGTTTCTACAGACAACTTCGCCTTTAACTCTCTCAATAGTTAATAATTATTCTACTACACGACTAAGAGAAATGATCAACAGAAGCTAAGTTAACTTGAAGTCTAATAAACGTTGAAATAGAACGCTAATTACATATCATACACATAAACTTGGAATAGATAGTTATTGACTGTAATATTTAATTACTGGGAGGTTCATATGCAACTTAGAAAGCGCTAACAAGATATTATTCTATATAAACGTTTAATGGCGTGTGTAAAACGGTCTATATAATAAATAAGAATGGTCACAGCTTAACATAATATTATTGCGATAAGCCTACAAGTTATAACTTAGAAGGTAGCTAGGAAACATGTTATTCGGGATGGGATTAAATGAACGCAGAGCATTTGGTATAAATTGGAAAAAATTGGCTTTCCTATAGGTATCAGAGAAATGTACTACGCCCATTAAGCAGGAGGATGAGTTCAACAGCTTGGTACATCATGAGCATTAAAGAAGACCTTAGGATTTATGATGATGAACTAAAGATGACAATGATACCAGTAATCTTTCAAGTCCTTAGTTATGTTCTGAATTCTTTAAGGATTCCTTTGGTCCTATCGCTACTTGCAACAAGCTTGCAACGGCAAGGCCATTTACTGATTCGTTGGCAATTTCAAGTTGTAATGCCTCAAGTGCTTCTAGTTTCAGCGGTCTTTCTAGTTTACACCGTATAAATAGGAACACAGCAATGCTGTTCGGTTACAGAAATAACTAGGGTACTTCTACAGGTCCTTTCTGGCAGGGCTCTTGCAGTTGTTGCTTGCCTCCTTCGCTACAAACTTTGCTGAATGGATAATCTTTTAACTATACAAGTTTTCATAATGCTGATATGGAAGAAGCAGAAGAGGTTTGACGATAATCAGCAATAGAAGTTAATGGGATATGATTTGGAATATCACAGAGAACATTCGGCCAGGCAATTCGGTATGTTAATGAGAAGTTTTGGAGCCCATTGACAGTCGCACACGACAGACAGACGACGCTAACTGTATTTTAATCTATAGAAAAATCGGATGTTCCGTTTGTTACGAGTAAGTTTGGTTTGAAAAGTTGCGCGGCCGGTGTACCGCGGCCCACGGCCTATCAATAAACTCTTTGTTCAGACATAAACACGAATATTTTGTATATTGCTTTTTGTAAAGAGTTTAAACGGACATTTTATTTTGACGGATGACATGATTTTTGTGAAACATACGCGGGGTCTTCTGTTGTTGCTTTTCGGTAACTAGACGCCGACTTTTTGATTGATTCAATATGTCGTCGGTCGAATCACGAAAGGGCTTATCTGAGTTTTACCAAATTTTTCAGGAGAGCGATTTTTAATAAAATGTACATTTATGTACCGTCGTAACATTTTTCCTAATTCTTATATGAGGTTTATAGAATACTCGTTTTGATTAATGGTTAATTCTGTTTATATGTTTAATTAACTTTTTTGTGTAAAACAGTTGGCTGTGGAGATATTCGATTTTTTTTGAAAAAAGTTTCACTTACGCCCCTTTGTGTTGTACAATTAATATCATTAATTTCATTTACGCCCGGTATCTTGGATTTAAATTAAATAAAAAACGGTAAGTATTCTGGAGCTTTATCTTATTTTATAATATAAGAATCTAAAAAAATACTCGTACATAAAATAAACAAAAAAGGGTCGAAAAACCAATCAAAATAAGTAGTAATTCTTAAAGTTTTTTATTAGTAGTAATTCTTAATTCATTAAAGTTGTATTATTTATTACTAAAATAATCTTCTAAGTTTTCGTAGTAAAAAACATGTTCTCGATTCCTTATTATCGGTGTATCTCCGCTTCACATTTTCATTAGGTCATTATACTTCTCTTTGGAAATTTTTATTAAAGAGTGGTTTAACTGTTCGACGTTTGTCCTCAACCAATGTACAAAGTGTTATCTTGTCACGTCAACAATTCTCGTGTACTGACTACATTTTGAGTTCCATCCTTCCACGTCACTAACACATCCATCATTTACGAAAAGTATCCTTCGGGAACAAATGCAGTTCGTATCTGTAAGAAACAATAAATGTATCATTGAAATAACCAATTTATTTACAAATAACACTCTCAATACCTTATGAATAGTCAAACTTAACCAATATATCATTAATATTTTGTGTAGCTAATAAAAAAAAGTGTTTAGAAAAAAACAACCTAAAAAAATGCAGATTTAGGACTAATCTGCTTGAAATAAAAACAATTTACTGTGATTATTAACTTACCTTGTGATTTGTGCAAAGAACACTTGTTACAACTAACTGTTTATCCGCGGTTTTATTCACTTTAAACAAAGAAATTAATTATTTTACCTCTTAAAAACAAACTTTGCACCTTACAAATTGCACAGAGAATGAATGACAATGAACAAGTTTTGACAGGTCCTTGTTTCATTCGCGCCAAATTACGTTACGCCTCTACGTGAAAAAATATTTCTATATATGTACAGGCATAACTGATGATACGCCTATTCGTGATGTTTTAAATTAAAGGAATAGCAGATAGGGCTCTTCGCGACTGCTCCTAAGTCATTAAAGACTGAGATTTTGGTTACGCCTTTTCGTGACATAATAGAACTTGACATCTAGAATTCAATGGTGTAAAAAGCTCAAAATCCGAAATTTTGTTGGTTGCGCCCTTTCGTGATTCGACCGACGATGTTACTTGACCGTCTAACTTGCTTATTTTGATTGCTGACGCATAAATCTTGCTATTGTCCAAGCTGAATAACTTAAAAGATCCGTTTTGACAAATGTAACTCGATTTTAAGTCCTGCTAATAATTACTGTAGTATTTTACTGCATGCCTGCAGAATTATGGTATTCAATATAAATAGACATGATTCTAAGAGCGGCACGCGAAAATTGTTAGCTTAATTAAATACCAACTATAATTAAGATAAATTGTTAAATCATTAACTACAAAAATGAATTCGTGATTCGCTTCTATATAACAAATACTGTTTTTCCTTCGAATACATGAAAATTAAATATTCTAGCAAATTTAATTTTTTACAGTTTTATTATATTTGTACTAGCGGCGCCCCGCGGTTTTGACCCGCATAAGGTTCGACCTCGTGGGATTATCAGGATAAAAAGTATCCTATGTGTTAATCCTGATTATAAACTAACTGTGTGCCAAATTTTATTTAAATCCGTTCAGTAGTTTTTGCGTGAAAGAGTAACAAACATCCATCCATCCTCACAAACTTTCGCGTTTATAATATTATTAATTATATTAATTATTAATTAGTAGGAAAGTAGGAAGGAAGTAGGATATTAGTAGGATAGTAGGATAGGATATTAGTAGGATTATAAGAAATGAATATAAGTTGCTTTAATTGTATAAATGAATGTAAGTTGAAAGGAAAAGCAATGTTGCACTGAAACCGTTTTTCCGTCGGTCGGCGTTGATGTCTTTTGTAAGCAGGCCTTTGAAGCCATTGCGACTCTGTGTAAAGTACAAACAAACTGATTGCCGATATTATAACTAACGTACATATATTTGTTAGTATTTAAATTAGTATAACTAAGTAATCATACATTTTTCGTGTTTTGTTATCGGCCTTTATTTATTCTAATTACTTTTATGTTTAGTTTTATGAAGAGTGATTCAGAGTTGAATGATTTGTATTATGAAGAGTAGTTTTAAATAGCAAGTATTTAAATATTATTATTGTCTTTATTTATTTACTTGTTAAGTGCAGCGTTAAACAGCGCTTAAGTTTCCGCTTCTCATGTATATGAGAATCTATAATAAATTATAAATAATGCTAACTTGTAAACAATTTGTTATATGTCACAATTTAGTATAGTATATAATATATATATAATATTTTTGTAAGTTTCGCCACGTTAATAATGGCCTAAACACGACTTTATGATTATATCAATATTGAATTTAAAAGATTGTATTGTAAAGTGAAATTGCATTACGTAAATGTGTCTTCGAATGCGTAGAATGGACTTTTTAGTATTAGTTATTTATAAAAGACGAATATCAATTATTTATTTATTAAGAACGTTTGGCTTGGCACGCGCTTATACAATAGACACTATACACGAGAATAAATAAACTGTATCTATGCTATTTAGTTGATATTAATGTTGAAAAAAATATGTTTTATCTAAATGAAAGCAAAGATTTCAAATGTAAACCGGCGCGGGCGCGTAGCGGCAAAGATTGGAAGTTTGTGTTCTGTACATCTGATGAAAATATGCACGAGTTTTCAGGATAATCACAGCTTTAAAGAATTGTTACAGAACTGGATTTAGTTGTGCCTATAGTTTTAATTTTCATATTGAAGACTTTCCTAAAACAAACAAACATACGCGCCGAATGGAGTTCTTTAGGTGTTTGGAAAATCGCTCGAAAATAGATTTCCCGAAATGACAACCTTTTCCCGCACAACATTTAAAAACCAGCCACGAACGAAAGCAATCGTTGTTCTAAGAGTGTCTCTACAAACCAAGTCGGATCGCATACGGAGCAGGACGGAGCGGCACAAGTTATCTCGTATCAGAAGAGCACTAGGAACTACGGTAACACTCAGTCACTGGATCACGGGCGCCGTACCTGGTCGCCCACAACGTCCTCGGCAGCTGTGATCGCGCAGCAGGCCTCCATTCCCGGCTGCTGCCGGGGGTCGCGTGTGGTAGCCTGGCCTCGGTCACGGCGCGGGGTCGACTCGGTGCCGGCGCGGAACTGTCATGGCGCACGCCTGCGCGCACCCAATGCGCGCGACGGACTGCGTGTGTGATAGCGCGCGGCCTGCGACCTCCTTCGCGGGGTTGCAATGAAAGTGATTAGGTTCTAGCGCTACTGATAACGAGGGCTAGTTTAGTAGTTTCCGTTTCCAAATCATTTATTCTACGATTGAAGCCTATTATCTATGTTATCGATCGCGTGTGCATACTAGTATTGCTTTTGTTGCAGACTTGAAGTCAATGAACACATTTTTTGTCAAATGCGTATTATGTTTTTCCACTTTTCAATATATTTTGCGGAATTAGGCGGTGTTAACATACAACTGCAATAATCGTTAAGATTTTATTGGCCAACTGATAACAGGAAAATTAGGTAAGTATGCAAAATTAATTATTGAAGTCAATTTTAATTTCGAGGCACTCAGGTGTCCCTAAAGCCAACGTACTGGCACCACACACACTATCACACAACAGAGTTATTTATATCTGAGAGAGACAATATCTAAATCACTTTCGAGTTGGAAGTGCGGCGGTTATCAGCGCGTTCGCCGAACAGGTCGATGCGCGCACGCAGGGCCCAGGTGCCCGGCGCGGCTTTCACTGGCTACACGCGGTTTTTCTTCATATCACATATTAATAGGTTCACTTTGAATATGTTATCGTTTACTACGATTTTCTTGTACGTGTAGCACTAGTTTTTGATTAGGTATCGTTGGTTAATTATATAAGCAGACTTGTTTTTGTTGACGTTATTAGAAAATGGGCAAAATAAACGGTTATCAGTGATTTCATGCGCACTAGGTACAAAGATTAAATTTATGATAGAAAGAGCGATACGAATTTCAAAACTAAAGTTTCGAAAATTTAAAAGTGTTTGACAGTTTTAGTACGTAAAATACAGCCAAGACAATTTCAGATGCACGATGCAGTTAATTCGCGCAATAAAACATGCAATTGGACTGCGATACTTACCTAAATAAAAGTATAGAGCTGCCAGTGTAATTTTCGATACCTTAAAGTTTCCCAGTTTCATCAATAGATACTTCTTCACCTGATGGCGACAACGTCTGTTACTGACACTGCTGACTGAGGACAGTTCGTGGGATAAACCTTATTACAAAGTCCTCCAGACCGAATTTCGGCCATGACGATCAATTTCAGCAGAGCAGATTTCAGAATTCCAGCCTTCGGTGCGGACACAGGTGCACTCTCTTAGTTCGGTGGGCTGAAAGTCTGACACGACCGGAGAGAGATCAGGCGCAGCGCAGGGCTAACGCTTAGGCTGCGTTTCCACCAGAGATGTGCGAGGATGCGTAGCGGGGATGTGTGTGAAACAAATCAATAACATCGCTTCATTTTCATAGCTTAAACTAAGTTAGCGTTGTAGTAATTAGTTAGTTTTACACACATTCCTCGCTCCGCATCCTCGCTAATCTCTGGTGGAAACGCAGCCTTAATGTGCTTTCCGAGGCATACAACCGTGCCTCGGAAAGCACCGCTAACTTCCAAACTCCGGACTTTTAATAAGATATTCTCAATGGAAAAACCCAATACCACGTTTGCCCGACCCGGGAATGGAACCCAGGATCCCAGGCTCAGCAGTCGCGCTCGCGACCACGAGACCAATAGGGCAGCCATGCCTGATTATAAACAGTGAATAGTTCATTAAAAGTAGGAAAAATACGTTTTCCCAAGTCAATTATTTTAAGGCTCGACATTCAAAAATCCAAAAATCACTAAATTCGTTTAACGCTTAACTAATTTAAAATATCGTTCCGTTTCTGTAAATTGTTCGAAGGTGATGACAGAAAGATGTTTTGAACACGATTAGCACTAAACGCATTTAGTAATTTACGGTGCAAGTGGACCTTGATTTATGGTATTGGATTTATGATTTTGGAATTTCCGAATAAATTGAACTCATAATTTAGGAGAAAATGAGTAACAGCAATCTGAAAGTAAAATTCAGTTTATACCTAGGCAATCGCACATTAGGTACCTACAGCCGCATCTGGCCGCAGCGCATCGCATTTCAATACAAAAAAGTGCTTTGGGGCTTGGCTGAAGTGTAAGTACGATGTTTCATATACAATTTATGACAGTGGTGTAGGTTTTTTCGGCCCATCCCAATGGGCGTCAGCCTTAAGTCGTGCTTAGAAATATCTATCCGACTGAGCAGATAAAACAGATCGTTTTGACCGGTTGGTGGACAACATGCCTACAAGAAAGGAAGAGAGCACATAAGTACATCCTAATTCTAACTAAAATTATAAATACGAAAGTAAGTTTGTTTGTTACCTTTTCTCGCCTAAACCACTGAGTCGATCATCCTGAAATTTTGCATATACTTTGTCAGGTGTACAGAAACGGACATAGGTTACCTTTCATCCCAAACAAAGTGCTGTTCCCAAGGAAAAGAACCATAACGTTATTATGATAATAGATGGCGCCACGTGTCTTTCGAATCATGATTGAATTATATTAGAAACATACTTTTTATCCCGATATTCCAACGGGATCGAGACTTATGCGGGTGAAACTGCGGGGCGCAGCTAGTAATTATATATATATATTAGGGTGGTCCTTATTTTTCGACTTTTGAATTATCACTTTTTCATTTGATTATATGTATACCTCTAAATATGAATTTTTTTTTTTGTTAAGATTTAGAGGTCGCTACCAGCAGTCAAAATTTTTACAAAAAGCGTTGAAGGACAGCTTTTAAATTAAATGAAAACATAATTTATGATGGTTTCATTAATGTTTCCTTTAAGTGTCTAAATCACATTTTTCATGCAAGTGAAACTGCATAGACAATCGCTTCTTACCCCTTCCTCCCCTCGACCTCTCTTCTGTACCGACGCGTCGAGATTTAGACCGTTCACACAATCAAAAACATAAGCCGTAAGACGTACAATTTAAGACGTCCGCGTGCGCACTAACATCCTTTTTATGTCTACCATCATTTTTATGTCCTGGCAATAAAAATAAAAGATTTTTTTTAAAAATTCAAACCATGGTAGCGACCTCTAAACGTCATTTAAAGAATTAATAAAAAATACTGAAATACTTTCTTATTATACTGGTCTCATCGAAATGGGGTGCTTCCCCTGACGTTGTGCGGACTACTGGACTGGCGCTATCTTTTTCTGCGGGAGAATTCGCGTGCCCCGTGTGGAGCCGTTCTGCTCATGCAAAGCTGGTGGATACAGCTTTGAATGAAACGTGCCTCCACTGGCTGCCTAAAACCAACCCCGGTACAAATGCTGTATCCGCTAGCAGGAATAGCGCCACCAGTGGTTCGCAGAGCGGTGGCAAGCTCCAGCGAAAGAGCCAAAATGGTCTCCGACACACGATACCCTTTGCACGACAACATCCTTGTGCCACAAAGGCTGAAAAGCCGAAACAGTTTTTTAAAGTGTGTCGTTCCACTCTCTGGCGGACCATCACAAGAGAGACTGAAGCTGTGGCGAGACAGTGCTACCTTATCCAAACCGTTCGTCCCACCCGCTGAAGATCTCCCAACTGGACATGAGTTACCTTGGGTAATCTGGAAGTCTTTAAACAGACTCCGGACCCAGGTAGGCCGAAGCAAGGAAAACCTGTTCAGGTGGAGATTCATAGACGACTCCGCCTTGGAGTGTAAATGTGGTGCTGTCCCACAAACGATGGGACACTTAATATCGTGTCCTGCGTGTCCTGTCAGCTGCACGTTACAGGAACTGATGGACGGTGATGAAGGCGCCAAACAAGTAGCCGAATTCTGGGCCGAGTACATTTAGATTGCTATCGACACGCTAAGAAGAAGATTATATATATATATAATCAGCCTATAACGTTCCAGACGACACAGGCCTCTCGGTGAGAGGGAGTGGACTGTAATCTATCACGCGGGCCCAGTGGGGTTGGTGGATGTCACACGTCTTCGAAATTTTGGTTCTAGGACATGCCGGTTTCCTGACGATGTTTTCATTCACCGTTTTGTGATGTGTTCAGTGGTGATGAAATTATTTACACAAAGTAAAGCGCCTGACTGGGACTTATGTCGGTGTCCATCACTGGCTCTGACTTATAGCACTACTGCCGATATTTTAGAGCTAATTAGCTACCTACTACATTATTAGGAGAATTATATTCACTTACATGTTACACCGCGACGGTACAGAACCCCCTCTTGAAAACTTACAGATAGGAACACCACAATCAAATCAATATCGCTCTACAAGCACACCTACTGAAATTACCTAGTCGGGCTTTAAAAAGAATCATTTCTAGCTTCTATTTTTAATGTATGTTTAATTAAAAATTAAAGCTAGAAAACTTGTAGTAGTTTAATTTATGTAAAAACAATTGAACAGCGTTACTATATTTTTCATTGTTTTAATTCTTTTTCTTAAGAGCCTAAGTTATTTTTTTTATTTCCAGCCAGCAGTAGGTGTTAAAACCTTCTTGGTAACAGTCGTCGTTGGTTAGGAAGGACAACAGTGTGTGTGATATACTCAAATTAAATGCTGGAAAATATAGCTTCTTCTTATATTCTAGACTGAGCTGTGCCTGCGACTTTTCAATTCATGGGTTTGCGCGATCCTCAAATCCTTTTTCTAAAATCAAAGTAACCTAGGTTACTCCGTATAACATGAGCTATCTGCCAGTGTAAGCCCCGTCGAAATCGTTCCAGCCGTTTCGGAAATTAGCCAAAACAAACAGACAGATAGACAAACACATAAAAAATAGTTTTTTTGTTATAAGTACCGTATATACCTACTTTCATAACAAACAGACACTTCAGTTTTATTTATTTGTATAGATATACTTAGATTGTATTTTCATTAAAAGAAGGTACTTATTTATATTTTTAGCCGACTTCAAAAAAGGAGGAGGTTTCCAATTCGACTGTATGTTTTTTTTTAGTATATTTGTTACGCGATATCTCCTGCAATTCAAAATCGATTTAAAAAATTATTTATTTAATAAATAGGATATAAATTGCCCATATACATTTTGATACGCCAATATAAATTTTATTAACTTTCCTTGGGTAGTTTTTGAGTTGGCTTCAATAATACGTATTTTTGCCACTTACTTTATATTGATGATGTTTTAATAACTTCCTGTTACTGATATTTACATTGCAAGTAGTGATAAACGAGTTTGTGTGGGGTAAGTACAATTTACGAGGTGATCCGGTACCAATCATCAATCAATCAACTCAGCCTATCGCAGTCCACTGCTGGACATAGGCCTCTCCCAGACTGCGCCACAGCACCCTGTCCTCCGCCTTCCGCATCCAGTCCACCCCAGCCACCTTCTTTAGGTCGTCCGTCCATCTAGCTGGGGGGCGTCCCACACTACGCTTGCCGATACGCGGTCTCCACTCCAGGACTCGTCTGCTCCACCGGCCATCGGTCCTTCGACAGACATGGCGAGCCCACTGCCACTTCAGTTTGCTTACTCTGCAAGCTATGTCGGTAACTCCGGTTCTTTTCCGGATAATTTCATTCCTGATTTTATCCTTTAAAGAGACTCCGAGCATAGCTCGCTCCATAGCGCGCTGAGCGACCTTAAAGGAGAAACCCAAACTCCATAGAAACTTGGGCCTGGCGTTACAGGGCTGGAATTTGGTCATAAATTAGAGCATTTAGGAAGGTTTCACGAGCCCAATTTTCACGTCTCCCAGCAATGGCCAAATTCGTAAAATCAGACAACAATGTTCACTTTTTAGGTTATTTTTAGTACCTAGTTAAACAATGATATTTTTGAGACTTTCGTTTCCTACGTAAATCGGGAACGCACATGTGCTGTGCTGCAGCACCTGCCGCCTATCACGATGAGGTTTTAGGTACTTATATAAAAAGCGCTTAGGGGATGACTTCCGATTTATCTGATTGTTCTTGTAGCGGTACTGAAAACCTCAGCAGAAAACTATGTTTATTATACAAGGCCCACTTACATCACTACTGGCTTGCATTTGTTAATATTGTACCTAGGGATTTGATGCAATCTCAGATTACAGTAAGTAATCTGAGATTGCAATAATATATTAAAATAAAAAAAACACAGGTAATTGTGATGGTTTTATTAATTACTTTCTTCATTAGGATTATCATAATAAAATAACACAGTACGTATCCAGAAATTGTGCAGGAGGCAATTGACTACCCTGGTGCCGTGCCTAACCAAGATACCATATTATGCCCATGGTGTGGGTACAGCATCCAACCGTTCTTTTACTAACGATACAGGTTCGGTTATAGCATCCCTTCCACGTAGAGAGCTGTCGACTAATATATACACGAAATACATCCTATTACTAATATGCCTCGACTTTATTCTTCCTCTTAAGTTTGAGTCCGATGTTGACAGCTCTTGCTTTAGATCATGGAAATGCCGGGATGCTCTATTTGCTCGCACCCAACAAGAGTGACAGACAACACTTGAAGCACCCACCTGAAAATAATATATCTACATTAAAAGGTGCCTTTACACCAGAGATGTGTGGTGTGTTGTTGCCCACTTTGAAAAAGAATGATCTAAAGAAATTCTTATGTAGGTTAGTAAGCCTGAGTTAGCTTAACCATTATCACACTGTTCTAATTCACTTAAATGTTTTAGCATGCCAAATAAAACTTTTGAATGCCCTCGTTATCAAAACTAAACTAAAAAAAATGTTATTAAAAAAGCATGAAAAAAACTATTATATTAACCGTGCGTGGTAGGATCCATACTCTTATAACTTCGTGTATTCTGTGTTCTTGCACTGTATCAGTAGTCGTAAGTTGATGGCAATGAACTCTTCTCAGAAGAGAACGTCCACAGTGAATACACACTCGTTGGTGTCCTGTAGGTGTCTGTTCACTCCCTTCTGGTATATTCCCATCAAGAGGTACAGCATTGGCATGATTCCAGCAAGCTTGGCAGATTAAAGTCATTTTCATTTACCTGAAGCAAACATTTATCATTTGACTATTAGGTCTAGCATTACCATTTAGCAATAAACATCCAAATGGCACATTTGGGTAAACATAAGTTGCCTTATTACATTCCTATTGCAGGGACACAGGTCTCCTCTCTGAGAGGGAATATAATTAACCAATAACCATGCAGGTTCAGTCCGGATTGGTGATGTCACAGTCATGTCTTCGAATATGAAGCATCACATCTGCACACTCTGGTATCATTACATAAACTACCTACAACTATCAACAAACAACTGAACAAATGCGATAACACTATTTAGTTCGACTACATTAAATTATTACATACATTGTACAAAAATGTTACAATATAAAAATATCGGCTACTAACCGTTTGAGGAGCGCGCGACCCATTCCTGTACAATTAAAAGAATCATTTTCATCTTTGCAATCTTCGCCTTCCTATTGTATGGCAGTGGGCCGTTGCTATTCCGCAATTAATGCACAGGTTCATGATATCGTGCCAGTCGTCAAAAAGAGCAATAATCAGATCCGGTTTTCCAGCAAAAGTCAGTACAGGTGGCAGGTTATGTAACGGTGTCCATTGTTCAAGCAAGGGTCAGTCAGAATGCAATCAATTTCGGAGTCCAGTATTCGATTAGAGGTCTTATGAAAAAATAAATCCCCAGAAATACAGAAAAACAACACATTGACTTGCGCAAAAATCCAAAAAGCGAATGACATTAATGACATGACATTACAACCATGACAATTGACAGACGTTGACATTGACATTTGCCGTTTACTAGTGCAATCCATGATGCAGTCGATTTTATCGATTATTTATTTCTTTTAATGTTTTTTAATTGCGATTACGTTAAATATCAATTAGTTTCCAGATTTAATTGTTTTACATTGATTTAATACCTAAAAAGTCACTTATACTAAAACAATGGGGTTATTCAATTATTTGTATCAGCATCGATTTCCACTAAATCGATCATATTCTTAGGGTACGCTCTATTGATAGAATACCAGCATTTGTGAAGTTAGTGACGTATAACAAAATAAGTGTTGTAACGGTTTACAAAGGTGGTTTAAAACAAAAAAATAGAAATCTAATTATTTTCTACACTTGGCCATTGTAAATGAGGCTAAGAGTTAAATGGGTTAATTTAGCAAAATAGACGATTTTTTTGGTACATATCTTATTCGTGTAACGGTTAGGCCCAGAAACGGGTTTCTCCTTTGTGTACTTACCAGCCCGACCCTCAGTGTCCACGTTTCAGCACCGTATGTCATGAGGTGATCCGGTAGAGAACCAAAATTGTCGACATAGCTCACAGAATAAGCAAGCTGAAGTGGCATTGAGCCGGCCATAGTAGCCGTAGAACTGATGTCCGTTGGGGTGGATGTGTTCTTGAGTGGAGACCGCGAATCGGTAAACGTAAGGTAGGACGCCCTCAGGCTAGGTGGAACGAGGAATTGCCAAAAATCGAGTCGAATGGCGTGCAATCGGAGAGGCCTATGTCCAGCAGTGGACTGCTATAGGCTGATGACGATGATGATGATGAAGTACAATTTAAAAGTAAAAAAAATCACAAAAAGTTTTTACGCGCAATATCTTAATATTTCTCTTTCTACTTGATAGAAAAGTATTTTTTTACTAACCTCGTGAACCCGTACAGAAACTAAACAACATACTAGATAATATTATAAAGAGGTAAAGTTTTTAAGTTTGTTGGTTTGTATGTAGGGCGTAATCTCTGGAAGATTGTTTCAAATCCGACGGGTAGCCGTCGGATTTGAAAAAATCTTTTTGTATTTGATAGCACAATTCTTGAGGAAGGCTATAGGCTTTTCAACATCACGCTTTGACCCTTAGGAGCCGAGCAAAAGAAAAAAGTCAGAAAGAACGCTAAGCAAAAACGAAAAATAGCGCGGTCAGGCGATGCGATGCGGTGGGGTGGGTCGGGGGAACAAGAAAATTCACGCGGGCGAAGTCGCGGGCTGAAGCTAGTACCTAGTAAAATCACAAACGAGTAGAGTCAGTCATTGATATAAATAATATTTTTTTATTTAAATTCGGAATATGTGATTGTATTATTATGTAGATATTATAATAAGATTAGTTTAACTCCTATTATTACCTATCTTTCGCCAAAAGGATCAGCGTGACTCATGGCATAATTATTCTACTTAGGGGCGGGGTCTGTTTCATTGTTTTTTTCTCTTGATACCTACTTATTTCCGGGCAGTCATGGACAGACTCATAATATACTGTTATTTTTAATAAATTTATAAGTTCGATAGACTGAACTTCAAAATATTTTATCCAGAAAATTATTTGAATCTTATTTGTCTGCTACTGAACATTATTTTATTAGGTGTTAATGGTTATCCAATTGAATAAACCAACTACTTAATTAAGTACCTACTTATTATTTGACGAGTATAACTTACCACAACTTTCTCGATTCATAACGCCTTGCGTAAAATACATAGCAACTGTAGTGTCTCCTGCGTCATGCCATACAATTCCGGCTGATTTATCCATCGTCAGATAACTTTTATTCGAGGAATAAAATTGACGTTTGACAATTTTTGTATGAAATAACTGTCAAAATTTCAAAATATATTCCTCGAATGAAGTTACCGGATAATTGAAAAATCAGCTCAATTAAACGCAAAAGGAGCATAAGAAAAACTTGATACATCGAGGCGTTAAGATTTACTTTCAAATCAACATTTATCAAACTCTTTGACGGATCGGCCCCTTAGACGGTAGGAACTAAAAAAATCGAGCAATATTTTTTGCTAAAATTGCATTATCTTTTTACTCTAACTTCTCTGCGTAAGTCCACAAGGTAACGCCTATTTATGAACGAAACCCTCACCTATTCGGGGTGAAGCGCTAAAATTTTCGAGCAATTTTCGCTCGCTCTACCAACCTCTAAGACTTTTCTAAGAAATTCAAAACAGCTATGATACGATTTTCCATCATGAAGTTCCAGCTTATATCTTCCGGCTCCATCAGCAGATCAGTTCGACAGTACCATATTATTGTATTGTCATCAGAACTACATACAGATGTCAATTTTCATTACGCTACGACTCTTGGAAGATGGTTAAATTAGTTACCTTAGATTCCATTACATAGTTAGTTACATACAGGTCGACCTACTAAAAGCGTGTTAAAAAAGAAAAAAAGAAATAAATTTGACATTTTTTTGTGGGATTACAGACTTCACTTGAAATATCAGTGTGAAAATCAGTTTTTTATGTGTAAACTTCACGGGCGTGATTAGTATCCATATCTAAACACGATTAAAACATATTTTCTCTGCTCGTAGATATTTCAATTAACACACACAACAGCGGTCGTTGACCTCTAAAAAAACAACATCAAATCCTTTTATTTTCATTTTATTGTGTTTAGATACCGATATTCATAATGTGTGCAGAGTTTCGCTCGCTAATTTAATTTGACCCTCTAGATGAAATAAAGCGCCTGATATATAGTAAATCGCAACTAAAGGCAGGTAAATGGCTTGCACATCGGTAGGGGCAGTCAAATCCCTGTACGCTTTAAATAATAACCTTAACACGTTTCACCATAGCGATGTTACTATAAAAGTCCGTGGTTATAAACATGGACTTAAACTTACTGGATGACAGATTCAATCAATGCAATTCATCTTTCATAATCACCCCTTTTAACCAACCGATCCTGAGTTAATGTACTCCACATTTAAGGAAATTGATATCTTAAGTCAATTTTCCGTGTTATAGCCATTCAAGGTCAAATAATGTCAGTTTTGCTTTGTATACATTTTGGATTGGAAGTCAATTTGTTTAATAATTAATTTCCCTGTTTTATCTAGTAATACCGAAATAATCCCCGAAATAGGAGCTAACGCCGCTGTCTTATTGTATTTCACATAATTTATAATTTTAATACATTTAAGTCAACGTCATTCGAGCACCAAAATATCTTAGAAAGAAGTCTCGTAAACGGGGGACCACTGTCGTGTGACGGAATGATAAATATTAATTTAGTTACATGTATATCTAGACATCATATTACAGGCTCTGGTTAATAAAATGCATCTATTATTACATATAATAAAATTGTAGAAAAGTGGTGTCTGTACAATGGAAATATATTAAAAAAAAGTAGCAGGGGTTGTTATTATATCGATGCCGAACCCGAAATTGTAATTAATTTTATTTTTGTCTGTTTGTCTGTTCGTCTGTTTGTCTGTTTGTCTGTTTGTCTGCTGTGTTTGTGCACGCTAATATCAGAAACGGCTTATTCGATTTAGATGCGGTTTTCACTAATATATTGTAGTAAGCTTCACTTAACATTTAGTGTTTATTTCATGTCAATCGGTTCATAAATAAAAAAGTTATGTCAATTTAAAGAATCACGGCGAACATTTGTTAAGGTATTCTATCAGAGTACGTAAACGCCTCGCGCCTGCGCGTCCGTGGCTATATATACAAGGTGTAACGGAAAGGGGGTATCAACCCTGAAGGAGGTGAATGAAGATGAAAAAAAAAATTTGGACCTCCCATAGTAATAGCACATCAATGATTTACTATTACTATGGGAGGTCCAAAAACTTTTTCATATTTCGACCTATGTTCTTTGGGGAAATTTGTTCAGTTTCATGAGCACATTCACCTCCTTCAGGGTTGATACCCCCTTTCCGTTACACCTTGTATAAAGCGCGCTAAGAGCCGCGCCGCTGCCATAATTCCGATCCAGCCTGTCCCTTGCTGCCCTCTCCCTACGCGACGCCCTAAGCCGAGGTCCGTACCCCACAGGGGGTGCCCTTAGCGTGTAGTCGCTTAGTTTTTAAGTTTATATTGTGTAGTTAAGTTGTGTATTATGCCCTGGCTGGAGGCCTTAATTTATTGAGGCATCCACAGGAAAGCCAGGTTAAGCAGTCGACAACCCCTCAGGTTGAACTGCGAGATGACTATTTCAAAAGAAAACGCGCCGCTGCCATAAGGATTCAGTTATTCGTAGCGAACGCACGTATCCTGGAGAGTATAGGCGAATAGTTGGATTCGATTATTGCGATTCACTTGAATACTGACTGTTTGCATATTTCATTTATTTATATTTTAGGGTTTGTAGGTTAGGTTCTTTTTCTTAATTTTCTTTAAAATTTTGTAAGTATTTGGTATAGGTTAGGCGATTCTTTCCTTGATTTTTGGGTATTTACTTATCTTAATTTTTATTTAGGGTTTTGTAAATAAATATTGTAAGCATTTGTTATTGGTTAGGCATTTCTTTCCCTGATTTTCGGTATACTTATCTTAATTTGTATTTAGGGTTTGTATATAAATATTATAAGTATTTGGTATAGGTTAGGCATTTCTTTTCTTGATTTTCTTTATTAAGTATAAGTTCATTAGCTTAGGTTAGTAATTATTTTTTCTAGCAATTCTTTTGTTTTATAAAGTTAGTACGTTTGTCTGTGTAGAAGAATAGCACCACCCCTTACTTCCCGTGGGTGTCGTAAAAGGCGACTAAGGGTCTCACCGGAGAATGGGCAGCAGCGTTCTCTATGCATTCCACCACCATACCATACTGCGATCGCCAACCCGCCTGCCAAGCGTGGCGATTATGGCAAACCCCCCAAAAATTGGGGGAGGCCTATGTCCAGCAGTGGACGTCTATCGGCTGAAATGATGATGATAATGACGTTTGGTTTACACGTCTTAACACTTATTACTTAAACTGTGATAATTTTAGACTGTATAATAATCTGTAAGTATTTATAATTTAATTGTTTACGATAGTACGTGTTTACTAAATAACTGTGTGTTAAGTAGTAAGTACTGTTTTATTGTAAGAATGCCTCGAAAAAGATCCAACCTCTCCCAATGTAGCAGAAATGCTAAAAGGATGAGATTAGTTCGATCACAGGAATCTGAGGAAGGTCGTGAGGCAAAAGGCTCTCTGCACCAGGCTAGGTTTCGTGCTGCAGAAACTTCGACTCAGCGAGAATCTCGACTGAGTTCAAATCGTTCTCGAATGATGACAACTCGAAATAGGGAAAACGGGGAACAACGAAAGGCACGTTTATCTGTCGATCGCGAAGCTCACGCGCTATCGCGTGAGTCTGAGACTTTTGCTGTCAGGGAAACCCGCCTGAGCTCCCAGAGAGTACGGACAACAAATGCTCGATCCCAGGAGACACAGGACGAACGGGAAATACGTCTCACCGCCGATCGTGAAGCTCATACACTATCGCGTGAGTCTGAGACTTTCACTGATAGGGAAATTCGTCTGAGTTCTCAGAGGGTTCGGACAGCAAATGTTCGGTCTCAGGAAACACAGGAAGAACGAGAAATACGTCTCACTGCCGATCGTGAAGCTCAAGCACTAGAGTCTGAGACTTTCACTGAAATTCGCCTGAGTTCTCAGAGGGTTCGGACAGCAAATGCCCGGTCTGTAGACGGTATATGTAATTTAAAATATGCTGCCCGAAAAGTCACTATTCCACGCGGACGAAGTCGCGGGCACAGCTAGTAATATATATAATCTTAAATAGAGAAAGATGTCTGAGGCTCCTGCCTCTTTCTCTGTCTGGGTTGTTGTGGGAATTTTGCTAACTAGATAGTAATAATTATTAGTTTCACTTATTGCCAGGGGACTTCTTTTGTGAAATGGATGTCAAGTGATTTGATTTGCTATTATTAGGTACCTATTTTAGTCAGCCAATCACAGCTATTAAAAAAATTTTGACAATCTGTCACATATGATTTTTGTATTATTTATTGGCCTTTTCGTAAATCGAGTTTAAGTCCACATCCACGGACTAACCACGGCCAGCGTAGCTTAACCTGATCGATCAACCCTTGCGGTTAAAATTCCGCATACGGTCGAACTTAGCCACAAGCCCCGCACAAAATTAGAAATCATTAGTTAAAAATCCTTCCTTTGTGCTCTCTTTCGATTTATATACAGGGAACTCTAGTACAAAATTTCATGCTTCTGTTCCCAGCGGTATAGGCTGTGCGTTATCTGTCAATTAATGAATTTAAAATATAGAGCGTCGTGGTAACCCGTGCAATTTAATTTGTCTTACGTTATTGCAATTTTCAGGTTTGGATCAGATTTTATATTGATCTAAAAATGATTTGCGGCCGTAACAAACATTAATTATTTATAGAATTATAAGCATAAAATCAGCAAAAGATCTCTCTAAGTTCATATTACCCTATTGAATGACTATTTCACGATATCATTACATTTTAGGGAAATTCTAACTTAAGGAGTTGTATATCTGATTCTGATGATAATAATTCTGTATAGCCATATTTGTTATGATTGCGAATCGTATTTTTATCAACATACAACCTGACACTGACCTGCAAATTACAAAAAAAACGTAAGAAAATTTGAAATTCGCAAGCTGCCTTAACGCAACCCCCTTATGTAGATTATGTGGCAGATAATACATATAAACAGATTATCAATGACAAATAATGCAGATGAAGCTGAATCAGATATTAACCTGGCCACGTATGCAAGAAGTTAGTTGTCAGAGTATCAACAGTTAAGGGGCCGACGAATTCGACCATGTGTCGGACACATGGTCCATATGTCCAATTAGATGACCTTCTATTCTAATATTTCTAACACCGAATCATTTATTGAATGTGACAAGTCTCAGTCTACGTAAGTACCTAGTTAGTATCTAGGGATTCACGAAGCCCAGTGTCCGTGAAAACCTTTCGCTTTTCGGGTATAGTTAAAAGTATACTAACATCTATATATATTTTAATTTACAACAAAATTGCTAGGCCTTGTACAATATCTTTAACTTTAGGAGTATAAAATGGCGTTGTTATCGCTGAAGTCACTCGCTACGTAGATATATCTCTTACTGAAGCGAAAGAAAAACAGGAGCTACATCAGCCACATGCAATACCATCAGCATTACAGATGCGTTGATATTCCAGAGTCAAATCTGAAATTAATGTCCCAATTTTACCAATATATATCCCTTCAAACTGGAACACAATAATATTACTATAAAATAATCCACTATTGCTTTCTTAAACTCCAGCTGTACCGACCTAGACTCACCTAAATCAATCTAAACGTACCTAATATCTTTTAACGGAAGGACCTAGAACACTTCCCTGAGATAACCCTGAGTATTTAATTATTCAAGCTGAAAATAAACTCCAATCCTCATTTATCTGTCGCGTTTCTTAGTCATGGAATCTTGTCAATCTTGGAATCAATGGCTTTGGAAATTATAGTAAAGAAAGGAGTGAGTGCTCAAACTCGAAACTCGACCAACTAAACCACAGGCACTTTTGAAGAGTCAGTCAGAAAGACAAAGCTATTCTAAGGCGTAATAGGCTCATATGGAAAAGAATGGACAAGAAACTATATGGACAGAGACATGCTATATACCTAGGTAACCTTTGTTTTTCTTTTTGCAAAATATACCTGAATGGATGGTGCATTATGCTTTCTACCTATTAATGGTTAATTACTACCACTACCTACTTCATAATTAAGAGGAAATACATTATTAAACAATACTATAAAACCACTCTTGCCACTAACTACCTACTATTTAGTTACTATTATGACTTAGTTTTAATGTTTAATTTCTAGTCATAAGAATTTGAACCTAAGTATTACTACCTACTTCATAATTAAGAGGAAATACATTATTAAACAATACTATAAAACCACTCTTGCCACTAACTACTATTTAGTTACTATTATGACTAAGTTTTAATGTTTAATTTCTAGTCATAAGAATTTGAACCTAAGTACTCTTTTAAGTGCGTCGTATGGATTTATTATTTTATTGTTGTAGAGTTAAAATATAATTTTCCTTCCAATACCCACGTAAATACCAGTGGACGTAGGTAAATGCAGGAGTTATTTGACGAGGAAGATATTTTGTTTCCGCTTTACATAAATTATGATAGCCATATAAAGTAGGTCAATATAGATTTCTAAAATGTACACTACGTGCACACAATTCTGTAATCCTAACTAATATTATAAATGCGAAAGTAAGTTTGTCTGTTTGTTACCTTTCACGCCTAAACCACAGAACCGATCATCCTGAAATTTTGCATATAAATGTTGTCAGGTGTACAGAAACGGACATAGGGTTACCTACCATCCCGAAAAAAAGTGCTGTTCCCGAGGAAAACAACATTAACGTTATTATGAAAATAGATGGCGCCACGTGTCTTTCGAATAAAAAACAGGACAACTTCTGTCGGGTCAGCTAGTTTTAATATTAATTTTTTATCCCAAGAATAATACGTAAATTGAAATGGATGAAGTGCCTACTACGCTAGACTCTTATGCGACTGGAATCAGTACATGATTTTGAACCCCCACTGCGTTGAATTGCTGTTCCTGTTGTGATGCTATGTTAGATTAAATTTTTTTGACAACCGACGAAAAATTTCTACTCTAGGGGGTCTAAAATCATATGCTGAATTCATGGTTACAATTTGCGCGTTGATTTCCAGCCACCCTGAAGAAATAAGCATTTTATTCCTTTTTAATAATAATTTAGCAACATTGTTATTTCATTCCATTACTCTTTTAACTGGCACCAATAAGCGTAGTCTGTGTCGTTTTGATTGAGCAAAGTGGAGAATGAACGTCACCGGCCGTCATGTTCGACTGTATATAAACAGTAGGCTAATACATATGTTTAAAATGGTGTTACATATGTATTATAATTATATAAATAGTCTTCACAGTTCTTGGTAACAGAGACTAGCCTTCGGTGCATTAGATATTATAGTGCATAAGTGTGTGCGCTCTCACTGCCGCTGAAAACCAGCGCTGAGGCTTTGTCTCGTATAGGGTCTTAGTATTATGCTGAACGATACACGTTTTGCGTAGATGTGACGCATGTTCCTTCAAGTTGTTATTTTTTTGTGTTTGTGTTCTTATTATGCGTCATGTTTGCTGCAAATAAATGTATTTTCTTTCTTTTTCCCTTTCGGAATTACTGAAAGTTTACTCTCATTACCTACATGCAATATGTACCTATTAAAGACTTTTATAGAGTGTGGATACTTTGGTCTTCCTCTAAGTACTGTCTTCCCACCTATTAATACTTATCCCTCGGCTGTTGGCTGTTACTAACTACTTTCTTGTGTTGCGTTCCGAAGTATTTTTCCATTTATTTTCATCTTGCACTTTTCCTTTCCAGTCGCATGACATCTTCGTCTGGACACAATCATCACCTCTAATCAATTAAGTTTATGTATATTGTTTCAATTGCTTCGAAACTTCCAACTCAATAAAAATATTTGTTTCAATGTTAGTGCAAACATAACAATCACTGGGTCACTGCGTGTATGTTAGTTGGTAGTTGACATATGAACATATAAACCGACTGCACATAAGGCGACTATGTATGTATGGATGGCAATTGTGCGATTGATCAGCTGTAATTATGCGGAAGAATATTTCTGGAGATTTTGCTTTTCAAAAAGTTGTGTTTTGCACGGCTCTGCTGTCTCCAACTCTTTCATGTGAACCTAGGGGAAAACACCAGGCTAATCGGGCTTGCCTGTTCTGTTTTGCATCAGACTATAAAAAACAGTAAGTGTCAACAAAAGTTTTCGGTAGTAAACAAATACAACAACAATTTCTCTCCCTATAAAAGCAGCTGTAAGAACAAATGGACGACCCCGGCAATGTTTCTGACGTCTTGCAATTTATTGTGCACACATACTATCATGGACAATTACTAGCGGCTCCGTATTGAAAGCGCTTGTAATTGAACCGGGCGTGAGGTTGTCACCACACAATTGATTGTAAATTAACATGCACACACACAGACACACACAACATCGCGAATCATTATGTGCGCCGCTGAAGTAACTGTGATTTGTTTGTTTGTGATGCTGATCGAGAGCTTTTGTACAATATAAAGAACAAGCACGTTTTTTTTAAAACATGTTGGATTGTATGATTTTAGCGCATCTCAGAGCTTAGACTAGACCAGTATAGACATAGTGGCATTCTATCACCCAAAGTGGTAAAGTCAATAATGTATTTGATTGACATACTAAACTACCGGAAAGTGTCAATCCTGTGGAAATTCTTTCTAGAAATACGGAAACAGTTTAAAAGTACAATCACTTTCAAAGCTTAGACAACTGAAAATTCACTGCTCTAGGCCCTATGGTTGTGTGGTTGTGGTGTTTACCCGAAACAGACAGCTTTGTACCATCTTAGTCAACTAACAATTTGACCAAGATATGAGCATTCTTCGATGTTCATACCAAAAGTCAGTCAAACGGATGAGAAACTTGAATCTGCTACAGGAGCAAATGCCGTGCTATAGTCCGTTGCTGTATCGTCTTGCACTCCATATGTAGGGACAAATTATTGTGGTAGGTAATGGTTGTATTCAAACACAAGACATTACAAACGCATCCATAAATTTGTTACACTTTTTTTATTTTATTTCCTCATTCTACCTCTAACTTAATCTATAGCTTTACGTAGGATAATGTTTGTCGTTTATAATCCTATAGGCCGTGCAAGAAAATGCATTTAGTGCAGTTAAGGGCGTATCTGCGACTTTCCCAAAACTTTTAAACAGTTGATGATATTGTAAGAATTAACCGCCAAATGCTGATGTCTTAGGTACTAGCCTACTAGTCTAGTGTAATAGATACTACACACTAGACTAGTACACTACTTTATTAAGAGTGTTGAAAGGTATACAAGATGCTAGTGCCTAATGTAACTTGGCTTGATGAGCTGCCGCTGCTGCAACCTTCAAGCAAACTTACCTACTTGAGGTTTTCAGCCAGCGTAAATATAACAACGTCGCTCATCTCCTTTTTAAAGAAATCACCAAACGGTTGCTTGACTTCCCGTGACCAAAGGGCTGAGTTTTACATTGACCAGAGGCTGAGCATTGCCATTCAACGTGGTAATCATGTCATTCATTTGAACGCGCTACCAGTCGACAGCGATACGGAGGAATTTTTCGATGCCCTGTTTTAGTTTTACATTAAACTAGCGACATATGAAAATTTCAAGATATCTGTGCTTATAAAAAACCGAGAGTCACTTCTTCTTCCCGCCATTGTGTTCTTTTTGTTCTAGACAATACCTGAGAACCTTCTTTCTGGTGACGGAGACATTGAAGGTCAACGTTCTAACTTTTTTCGAAACCAAAACTTGTTTTCAGTGCATATTTTATTTATTTATTTTATGTATTTGGGTGGCTGAGGATGAGGTAATTCACGACACAATATAGCTTAACTTTTACTCCCGTACCACCCACAAAGCACATTGTTATGCGTGCGTTACATTGCGCGTTGCCGTAAACAGCGATGTTTCACACCAAAGTCGTTTTTCAGCAATCATCTTTGCTTAATGGCCTGGCCATTATATTTTTTGCGCCTATATTAACTTTTATTTAGCATGTTACAGGCTATATTGTACCAAAATTTCAGCCAAATTTACCGACCGGCTTTTTTTTACATTTTGTGCTCCTTTACCTCATTTGATCATGTTAGCCGCCCGGAGTGTGTGGTATCGATTATGTTCGATACGAAACATGATTACATATTATTTTTATCCAAAAAACTCCATGTTTTCACAATAGAAAAATAGATTTTGTAGAATCGATACTGTTCGTTTCAGCAGTCGTAATGTTGATTTGCAAACCAACGTGTTTCCGAATTTTACTGCATTTCGTGTACAAACACCTCGACAGAGCGTGGAGCTGGTTCCGAAACCTGGGTCGGGTAAGTTTTTCAATTAGGAAATTCTCGCCATTGAGAATTTCCTAAAGTTCGCATAGACGTAAAAATATCGCGGCGGGATTTTATTGCGCACTGGATTTTCAACTGTCGGTATTTAGTCAACCATTGAGAATCCAACAGAGCGCATCCTTGCGCATCACTTCACGTAAGTTTTCACGGTGAGATTTTTACAGAATAGCACCACTGGGCTAAAGGCGATTCGCTCGCCCTTCCAGCAAATACTAGAAACATCTGATCTTACCAAATACTAGAAACATCTGATCTTACCAAATACTAGAAACATCTGATCTTACCAAATACTAGAAACATCTGATCTTACCAAATACTAGAAACATCTGATCTTACCAAATACTAGAAACATCTGATCTTACCAAATACTAGAAACATCTGATCTTACCAAATACTAGAAACACCTGATCTTACCAAATACTAGAAACATCTGATCTTACCAAAAGTGGCACCATACTACCACTCTTATATCTAGAGGGGGCTACGTCAGACGCTACTGCTGAACTTGAGGTTCTGGTTTCTATTCCTAAGTCAGGCAGAGCATTGGGTCTGGATGTGTGCCTGGTTGAAGGCAATAGACGCACCCCCTATGACGTGGGCCTTAAAAACATAACTGGCGAAATGTGGGTGTAATATAGCTACAACCCTTCGGAGCTTGCAGGCGTGAGGATATGTTATGTGCTAGCAGTCTCCGCCCTAGACCGTTTCTGCCAGCAGCAGGCGCAGGTTGGCCGCCGTAGGTCTGGGCCTTGGCCTTTTTCTTTCTTTCTTGCCTTATGGAAATTCCGTCTCTGTTTATATATAGGTATTTATATCGTTTAGTACCTAGCACGCTTATACAGTTAGACGTTATCAGCCCAGATTTTGTAGACAATACCATGATTTTAAGTTGATTTTGGTTAAATTCCAACACCAATCAAATCTGTATCGTGCTTTCCTTAAAATATCATTTCAGAAACTAATCTGCATGGTCCTCACATCGTCGCTTATCTTACTAACTGACGGAACTAACTTTGAGGTGACTTTTCAGGACAAGCTTTTTGCGGTTTCGCACTATGTTTGTTGAATTGTAACTCTATTAATAAGCGACTGATCAAAATAAAATTGCATGAATTATTAAATATATTAAAACTAATATTATTTGGTTATTCTTCCTATATATAATATATGAATTGTAAATATTACTGTTAGATAAAAAAATATAAGCATTTAAAACAGATACGTCACTTTTGTAAGATCTTTGTAAAAAATGTTTTCATATAGTTTTCATATACGTCTGTATAAAAAAGGATAGTAAAATAATTCTTCTAATTTAAATTCTCATAATTATTTAGGTGTAATGTTAACCCCAACGTATTAAAACTAATCAGTCACAAAAATAAAGCAATTCTTCAAATAAAGCAAAGCTTAATCAAATCACAGTCAACGTTATGTACCTAATTATGATAAAAATGTCTTGGGCTCTTACTTAGGTATACTTAGGTATAATAGGGTCTTTATAAAATAATAACTTTAAGGAGATAAACATATCAAAAACAAAATTATGAACACAAAGTATTTCTTATCTAATCATTAAAACTACCATAATATTCAGTCTTTGGTAGGAGCAAAATAAATAAATCAATGAGGAAGCGATTTGTAGAAGGCCGAATGCCTCGCCGTCAGCTTAGAGTCCCAATGCTCTCCCAGCTCTCAACTAGTAGACCAAGCGCACCTCGACAAGGTGAACGCTGAGGTCGAACGTAGAGCCTCCCTCCCACCAGTCGAAGGCCTAATGTTCCTCTGCCTCCTGTCACTCCTGACGAAGTGCAAAACATCATAAAAGGGCTCCAATCCCGTATAGCCCCCGGTTCGGACGGTATCACCAATAAGGTGTACAAACTCCTCCCCGCCCCCTCATTTTGCGCACGACCGCTATCTTCAAAGGCGCCCTGAGTAACAACATCTTCCCCCAAGCGTGGAAAGAAGCCACGGTCATCGGTATCCCAAAGCCAGGCAAACCCAAGTTTGAGCCCTCCAGTTACCGACCCATCAGCTTGCTCAATGTTTTCAGCAAAATCTATGAGAGGCTTATTTAAGCGTCTCAGGGATTTTTCCGCATCAAAGAGCCTTATCCCTAACGAGCAGTTTGGTTTTAGAGCTAAACACTCGTGCATCCATCAGGTCCACCGAATCGTTGAGCACATTAGCGCTGGCTTCCAGCGCGCTAACAGGTGATTTATTTTTCGACATTGCGAAAGCATTCGATAAGGTCTGGCACAATGGCTTATTATATAAGCTGTACCATCTAGGTGTGCCAGACCGTCTCGTGCTCATCTTACGAGACTAACTGTCGAATCGTACCTTCCGCTATCGCATAAAAGGCTCACCCTCTCCCCCTCACCCGGTCCGTGCCGGAGTCCCCCAGGGTGGCGTACTATCCCCCTTCATATTCATCCTGTTCACCAGTGACATTCCCAAAAGTAAATCGGCTCAGTTGGCTCTCTTCGCCGACGACACCGCTATTTACTATACGGGTCACAATCAGGGCTCTATCGCTCGCACTCTCCAAAAATCCGCAAGCGCCTTAGGCGATTGGTTCCGTAAATGGAGAATCGAGCTCAACCCTGATAAGAGTCAGGCGGTTCTCATCTCGAAATCGCGCAAACTCCCGCCCCCTCCCCAGCCCGATCACTATGTATGGCAAGCTGATCCCTTGGGATAAGCAAGCCAAATACTTAGGGGTCGTTCTCGACGACCGACTGAGTTTCAAAGAGCACATAAAGACGGCGCGTTCGCGCGCCGCTTTCGCTCTCGGTAGGCTCTACTCCTTACTGACTTCCCGCAGCAAATTGTCACTCAAGTGCAAATTGCGCCTCTACACCGCTGTCATCCGTCCCATCATGACATATGCTTGCGTAGTCTTCGCACACGCCAAGCCTCATCACCTGCATAAAATGCAGACTGTCCAAAACCGTTTCCTCAGAAAGGTCACGGGAGCCCCTTTCTATGTCCGAAACATGAACCTTCACGTAGATCTCAGACTTCCCACCGTCCAGCAGTTCATGAAACGCCTCACAAAGCGCTTCTTTGATTCTGCCATTAAGCACCCCAATCTCCTGATTGCGGCGGCCTCCCTATACACTCCCTCCCGCATAAGTAAGATTCGCCGACCAAGGCATACCCTCACCACCACCGATGACGCCACTACCCCCCTCCAGGAGAGTAGAAAGAGCACCAGCACAATTAGAAAACACAAAACCCGTCATCCGTCCTTCCGCCCTCGCCGTCGAGGCCCGTCGCGACACCCCGTACCATGTCCGCCCCGACCCTTGCTCGAGCCAGCCCACGCCGCTGAGCCTGTAGTTTTAAATTCGTCCCCTAAAAATAATTATAATAATTCCGATCCAGCCTGTCCCTTGCTGCCCTCTCCCAGCGACGCCATAAGCCGAGGTCCGTACCCCACAGGGGATGCCCTTAGCGTGTAGTTACTCAGTTTTTAAGTCTATTTATGCCCTGGCTGGAGGCCTTAATTTATTGAGTCCACAGGAAAGCCCGGTTAAGCAGTCGACAACCCCTCAGGCTGAACTGCGAGATGCCCATTTAAAAAAAAAAAGCGATTTGTAGAATTCAACATAATCGGGATTTCTGATAACAGTTGTATCACCTTTTGTTAGAGACATTTATTTTTCAGTCGCTATTTTGGGTGGATATTCATTAAGTGGACGGATTTCAGCGTAAATAAGAAACATCTTTTGTCTTTTGCGGTACGATTCCTGATCGTGAGAAGTTTTGAAGAAAAATTTTATTGGATCAGACTTTTGAACGCGAAATTCGGACATTTCGGTCCAATTCACATGAGCTCCTGTGTCGTCTTTTCTCAATGAGAATAATTGAATGTCTGTAGACGCGTCATTTCACCACACAATTAGTCGGCTACTGATTTCGAATCGAACGGGGTGGCGTGATTTGTAAACCCCGCACCCCGCACCCCGCACTCCTGTTTCATCTTCAAAATGTTCGGTTAAATTTAGGCGTAAGTGAAAAAATATAGTCATTCTTTCGATATTTTAGTTCACACTAAAATACGTATTTAGATAGGGCTCTTTTTCCTTACAATATTGATTCTGAAAAATTCAAACTAAATAACGTAAATGTACTTACGTCGGTTAGCAGAAATCACATTTGTATAAAAAGCTACTTACGTCTACCTGACAAAATGTGTTTTCTCGGTAACGCTTGAAGATACAGATACGTTTATTAGACCGATCGTTTCGTCTTCAAAATTGTTTTAACTAATATGAATAACTCATTTTTGACGAAAATACAGATACGTCTGTTAGAAAGATAAGCGACGACATGATCTGGACGAAGATTATGTGACATTAAAAAAAAAGACTGACCTCTGAGTTTTTTCGATGTTTCTTCTCAGAGTAGCCATGAACCACCGACCTCATCTAGTTTTTATGATTATTCGAGTTCATTAAGCCTATTAAAATTATTTATCAATTGACTCGAATCAAAATCCACTAATCACATCACTCATACCTACCTCATTGCAATCACACATTGACACTGCGTAGGAAACTCATTACTGCCACGTTAATTTAAGTACAAACAGCCTTATTGTTATTAAAAAGGACACTGGGCAGAACTAGTCAATAGTCAAAGTCAATAATCAAAAGATATATGATTAAAATATTTTATTTTTAAACTAGTTCCTATACAACTTTGACTAGTGCCCTTTGCCTATTTTTTTTTTAAAAACAGTTAAAAAAAAAATTACCGGCTCACTGAACACACACTAAAAATTGCAATACCTTTCATTTTGACAACCCAACAACATTAATTGCGTTATTTACTTACGCTGTCGAGCAGAGGAAGAGAGTCGAGAATTTTTCAAACATTATAATATAATAATTATAGTATAGTATTTGTTTATTTCTTATTTCAAAATTACATTACGGAGGTATCGTTGGTCCCAAACTAGGCACGGCCTGTCTTGGGCAAAATTATGAAATAATTTAATAATTTTGGACAAAATAAGTATAGTAAAGTTTAGATTGGCTACAGTTAAGCTAGTTAGCCTTATCGGGACTGCAAGGCTAAATGTACAAACAAATAGACTGTCTAATTAAGGGAAAGCTAAAATAATAATAAAATAAAAATTGAGATTTAGAAGATAAAATAACAGTTAGTATTATTTCCGTTTATACACCATTGAATAGGCATAGCATGATAATTTTTGAAAAAAATAAAAGTTGAAATTGGCTATAGTTGAGCTAGTTAGCCATCTAGACAACGATACTAAATTTAAAAATAAAATAACTAATTAAGTGAAAACTAAAAACAATATAATTCTTATACCTAATATTTAAATATAAAGGTAAAACTTGGTTTAATTTTCGTTTGTACTGCTGTTCTGTAGTGTGCGTTTGTGTTTGAGTGTGTGTGGGGGGGAGGGGGGGTGAGAGTGTATGGGGGGGTGTGTGTAAGTGTAAGGGTGTATACGAGTCTTTATGTTGGTGCAGTGTAAATTGACTTTATTTGGTTATAAGTACTTAGGATTTTTTCAGTAGAAATGTATGATTGTTCCAAGAGCCAAAGAACAATGCCCACTTTCCATACATTTAAAAACCTCATAATAAAAGTTAATGTATAGTTAGAAGGTATAGTAGAAAGAGTACCTGTAAGATTAGAAAATAATGTCATATAGTCATTTTTACGATTTAAAGTCTACAAAGGCCAAAAAATATAAATGTTACTTTTAAGGTTAGGATTTGCCTTTACGATAGATTGTTTACATATAAAAACTTGCCTACCCATTTCGTTGACCGCAGTACATATATACCTACCTACCTACTACGTCATCCAGAGAAATTCTGCTGGAGCAGAGATATTGTCTTGAAACCTAGCCCATCTCAGTTGTTACACACACAAAATGGCACAATACACAACTTGAACGCAACAACGAAGTCGCAGAACTGTCAAAATATCTAAAAAATCCGTTTCACTCGTGCGAACTCAATTATAATCTGCATAATTAATTAATTTAATTATCATGTTATTTTGAATTGATCTGTATTATGCATAGACTAATAAAAAATAGTTATTGATTAAATAAAACTAAAAGTCAAGAAGCAGTTTGCAAAACGGAACGTTGTAAAAAATGAGTAGTTGGATGCGTTCAGGGTAATTGAGATGCGTTCAAAATAAGGTAATAAAACATAGAGTTAGCATAAAGAAAAATTAATAAATATAATTTTCCTGGCCTGCTTTTAAAATTGTGATTAGCGTAATGAATGTACAATTAAATTAGCTGAATTTTAATATTTATTTCATTTCTATACATCGTCAGGTGAAAAATGGGCATCCTTCTTTTAACTGTATGTTTCATTCGGGTGTAGGAGGAGCTATGGATCTTCAGGACAGAGTTTACCTTATTGTAGATGTGAGTATGTAGGAATGATGGAAGTCTTTGGGCGAACGCAGAGTTTACTCTAGGGTCCGGGGTTCTGAATTTTCTTTTACTTTGCAGGGTTTTTAAATCTGTTCTCTCTAAACATTTTAAGTGACTTTTCGAAACAACTGTTGAAATATACAGTTTCCGCACCCCAAGAAGTGCTGCCTCTTTATATAGTCTGTCAGTTGGATAGGAAAGGAAGGTTTACGAAGCATGACTTTTAAAATAGCGCGTTGACCCCTCTCTAGCTCTAGCATATAGGTTTTGGCTGCCCCACCCCATACTGTTACACAGTACTGGACTAGAGACTGGCAGAAGGCAAGGTAAACTAATTTGCGAATGTCGGCAGAAGCACATTCACGTAGAAGTTTCATGACATAAATCAACCTCCGAACTCGTTAGCCATTACCGCAATGTGTCGTTTGAAGGAGAGATGCTGATCTAGGTATCACTCCAAGGTATTTTAGGTGATGAACCCTTTCGATCTCGTTACACGAACACGTGGAAACAGAGCTACTGGCAAGCTCGTAAGACTTACATCTGTAAATGTTTACCCTCCATCCAGGCAGTGTGGTAGCTTTCGTTTTTCTGAATGTTATATATATTTAGTTGTATTAACGTTGAGCGTAAGTAAATTTAAGTCCAACCAGTTAGCTAACTTACTTATTCCATACTCGGTTTTCTCATGCACTTCTTTCCAATCGACACTGTGGAAAATGGTAACTGTATCGTCTTAAGATAATGAAGCAATGGAATAGCAGTTTCCTTCAAAATCTTTCAAAATGTAATATAAAATGTATTACACAATTAAGGGGATGCTGATTTGTGTAAGTACCTAGTTGTGCTTGTTCTGATGCGATTGCGTTCATAATCAACGATTATCGTTGCGATAATTTAATATTATTTAAGGGCTGTAGGTATTTTTATTTAAATTCATAGGGCATGATTTATTTAAATTGACACTCCCGATGATGTATTTCATCTAATTTAATTTTCAAAGATTTGGAGACGTTCTTGTAGAAAAAAAGTTGATACGTAATACGTAGATACCTACCTACTTACAATGCATGTAATTTGCGCGCGCATTGAGAATTAAACTCACAGTTTGAATAATATAAAGTATAATTATGAATGCTCAATAAATCAAATTAAACATACCTATTCATTCTTATATACGCTAACTTGCTGCTCGCGTTAGTTTAGGTACCTGATATTATTATTATGTATTAATAGTAACATTAACTAAACAAGATTTTCATTAGCAATCTGCTTGAAGATATTTGATATTTCATCATTCGTGGTAATTTACAACAAACAGCTGACTATCAAAGTAATGTGAAAGTTACATTCCAGCATCGTCTCATTACACATGTGCTCAGGAAAAAAAACAAATCAAGATTATTCAAAGTACAGTGGGTATCAATTAGTCATTTTCACCTTCTTTAAAAGGCAAATAAATTATATTATTAGCAAAAATACAACCGTTGCAATTATCTTAAAAATCTTATTCAAATAACTGTTTATAAACTCATTATCTCACAAGTTTATTATTGAAGCAGCTTGTAATATTACAACATAGTTGTCGTTGTTGTCTATTTAATCTCTTTACGACATAAGACTGTGGTACGTACTGACGCGGAATGATGAGCATGCCTATGAGAACTATAAGTAAGATGATTCCCGTCGTGTGCGACGTAAGTACTGAAAGATTCAGGAGAGCGCTTCAGTTGAAGTCGTGCTTTGGCGGCTAGTGGGCGCGTCCCGACTCGGTCCCACTCGCTACCCCGGACAAAACCTTCACAACAATGGGCTCCAAGAAGAAAAAAGAAACGCAAGTCTTTCATTTATTTATTTCTTGCAAATGCGATCGATGTCTCCAGTAATTGTTAATTCCTTACGAATGTTTATATTATGATTAGAATTTATTTACCGAAGCGAATGCTATCGTTGAAAATACTGTGTATTTCTACAATGTATATAAAGGAAGTACCTTATTCGAAAGACTAGTTTGACAGAACAATTTGATTACTGGAAAACTATTTGTTGTATAGTATTAAAAATGTGTTCTGAATAGGTATTATTTTTTTATAATACCCAAAACAGGCTAATCAGTGATTATGAAAAAATAAACCATCTAGCGGTCCATTGGAAATCTTCCATTGGTCTATCAAACGATTTGCGCTACGGATATTTTTGTATTTAAACTTAAACAATTACTAACACTAACCACCTGGTTGTCTGCCAACATTGCGTGGGATTTCAAATTATATGAAATACTTTCACCATAAATGGGTAAGTTACAGGAAAGCAAAAATAGAAAAACATAAAAAGATAGACTGTTTCATAGTGTTTAAAATAGTATACTGTAAGGCCATGGGGAGCTTTCTGTAACCACACTAATGTTTTTCGTTTCTAAATCTGAAATTCATCTACATTTTTTAATAAGTACTAATGTTACAAACTCAAAGTGGGTTCCTGACGCTTCCAGGCTAGCGCTTACCTGGCTCCTTAGATAACTTTCGTGGTAGTGTCGTGTTAAACAATGTGAAATTATTATTTAAAATACAAGAATTTACCGGGTGATTGAAAAAAATAACAATGTTAAGGCGGAATTAATCAATGAAACTGGAGTAGATATATATTTATATTTTTATATACCTTAACTAAATTACTATAGGTACATAAATATCGATTGTTTAAAAAACTTCCTCCATAAAAATATGTTATGTGTTGTCGTTTTTTTTTTGTTTTGAGCGAGTTATCCTAGCATACTTGTCTATTTGTTGGAAGGAACACAATCTTCATTAATGTAGCCGTTTCAATTGCTGCATGAACGTTTTATCATAATTTAAAGCAACGTTGTCCTCTTAGTCTCTCTTAATGCGACGCCCATTAACCTGCTGAAGCAAACTAATAAATTTCAAAGCGATCTATTTAAATAAGTTTATTAATTGCCTTCATAACATTTTATAGTTTTGTGTTCCTGCCGAGACTAATTATCTTCAAGGATAGGCTGACATTTGTTTACAATAATAGAAAATTGTATTAGAACCTTGTGATTATGTACTACTTACTTTGGTTATCGTCTGATGCCAGTAGGCAAATTAACTAACAAATATTTTATAAAATTGACAAGTGACAATTCGACAATATGCATACAATAATTATGACAATTTTGTAAAATATTCATATTCTTCTGATATCTGACGCTTAAATGTGACAATTTTATTTTTTTACCTTTATGTCTCCTTGTCAGTTGTACTAAGTAGGGCCCTGTGATCAGGGCTCCAGATAGAGAGATAAACCTGTAACAAGTGTTCAATAGTGCTTCAGTTTATGACCCTTGATCCAGCAGTCTAACAAGAGCCTCTTACAATGTTTTTGTTTATATTTGTTTCAGAAAAAAGGAGCCCGAGAAAAATTTGCGCTACTATCAAATTGTAAGTATAAGCAAATATCTAAAGCGCATTGATATCTATTTATACTGTATTATATACTTTGGTACATACCTAAGCACACACAAATTACAAAATCTTGCGAAATCATAATCAGGTGTGTCATTAGCGGCAATAAAACCTAATCCATCTGTGTACTGTTACGAGTACTTACTTTGGTTAGCCTGATTTTAGTGTTTATACTAACATCACTTTATGTTAGAGCAATTACAGCAAGTGAAGACCACAAGTTTATTAGTAATCCTGCTCTATCATATCTCTCTATCATGTCTCTTTCATCCATACACTTATATCAGTCAGTACTCTGCCCCTATCCAATACTCACATTTCCCAATCCCAAATTAATAGTTTCACTCACTCTCCCTCTTTCCATACGACACACGTACCTCGCAGTATCATCTCAATCTTCACCTGCCGTCATTTTTCACACAATGCATCAATCTACAGTCTTCCACTATTCGTATGACAATAAAACTAATAAAGTGTGGCGTTTCTCCCCAGTTCCGCTACGCAACATGTACGGAGCTCCTGGCAACTATCATGGGCGTCATCTTCGGCCTGGCCAGCGGTGGGGGCGTCTGCTACAATCTGGTTCAGATCGGAGAGCTCAGCACTGCTTTCGTCGAGAGAACCACTTACAGGGAGAGGCTGACTAGTTATCTACCACTTACAGTAGCTTTTGGAGGAGGAAGGAGGCTGTAAGTTTCAAAAATTTTTTACAATAAACGAGCCTCCTACGGCGAACACACCTCCTGGAGGTGGGTGGCGTCATTAAGTCCCATGTAATAGAGGTGAGTCCTTTGCCAATAATCGGGCACAAATCCAGACTACTGGTCCCTATTGAAATAATGGATTTGTCCTTCAGCGGAGGTTTCGGACGGTGGACCCTAAGACCAACGAGGCTGTACTGCTGTACATTTACTTACGTACGACGTCTCTCTATAATAAATTGTATTGATTTGCCCTCACACGGGGAGGTGAATATATAAAACTATAGCAAACCCACTTAATCAATTTATTGAGGAAATGATTTTGTCAAAGGTTGAGTCAGCCAGAAATAATATTAGGGAAAACTCCCCCCTATCATGTATTGTGTCTTTCAAGAATGGGGTGTAAAGTTTCCGTGTAGTTCTTTTTTCAAGACAAGGAACATACATATATGTACATCGTTAATTAAGTACAAAATGTTGAATGAGAACATGCAAACGCAAAAAATCATGATGTTGGTTACAACAAAAAAATAAGTTCCACTAGGTTCCACTTAAAAATATCTCCAATCCCTTTTAAGTGTCCTGAAAAGATCTGACGTAGAAATTTCTTATAGACGGAGGAGCAATTCTCGTAATTTTAAGAACGTTCACAGTCAGAAGGCCAATTCTCGTAATTTTAAGAACGTTCACAGTCAGAAGGCCAATTCTCGTAATTTTAAGATCGTTCACAGTCAGAAGGCCAATTCTCGTAATTTTAAGAACGTTCACAGTCAGAAGGCCAATTCTCGTAATTTTAAGAACGTTCACAGTCAGAAGGCCAATTCTCGTAATTTTAAGAACGTTCACAGTCAGAAGGCCAATTCTCGTAATTTTAAGAACGTTCACAGTCAGAAGGCCAATTCTCGTAATTTTAAGATCGTTCACAGTCAGAAGGCCAATTCTCGTAATTTTAAGAACGTTCACAGTCAGAAGGCCAATTCTCGTAATTTTAAGAACGTTCACAGTCAGAAGGCCAATTCTCGTAATTTTAAGAACGTTCACAGTCAGAAGGCCAATTCTCGTAATTTGAAACGTTCAAAATCTAGTCGCAGTCTCATCTCGGCAACAAACAAAATGTCAAAAACTTGTCAAAATGTAGGGAAATTAGAGGTATTTTTGACAGATTGACACTGAGATCTTAGGGGTGATTCTCGTAATTTTAAGAAGGTACACAGTCTGATTTTTTTGTTTTAGACATTGATTGTCGCGTAGTTTTTAATTACGAGAAAATATGGCCTTCTGAACATATAAGTTAATCTCTCTTCGCTAGTCCAGTGATCACATCATACGTAATTTATGGTGGTTGTCTACTTTGAAAGTGTTAACGTGCCCCTTTTCGTTTGTCTAGTGCTAACGCAACTTACGAGGAGAACATGGTGGCTCTTATCGAAGACGCGAAGGCGATGGCCATCGGTCTGTTCCTGAGCATCGCCATATCACTCATCTTCTGCATGCTGTCCGTTGGGCTCATCAGTTGGAGCTCACTGCGACAGGTATCTATTTTAGTTTCGTTGATCGCTACTTTGTGTGTTATATTCGTTCGTAGATCGAAGAATTGAGATGGATATGCCTTGATGCGGATGCGTTAATGGCAATGCTCAAAATTCTGCTCTCCTTCCATAAATGATACTGTGTTTCCAATCCTTATAGAATTTAGACGATCTACCTACGGTACGGTTATGACTAAATCATAAGTACAATCACGAGCATAAATAGGTACCTTACACTTACGCAAGATTCAAAAGTGATTTTCTCCTAAAGTAGGTATTAATAGATATTTTATAGTGAGTTACGAATATAGTATTAGCAAAGCAATACTTATATGAAATAGGTCTTTTCTCAAAGTTACAATAATTTATTTCACTAGAAAAACGGTAACGTAAGGTATTTTTCTTCGTAACTGTACAGCTCGGCACTTGTCAAATCAAAATAATTTCATATTAATAATCGTTTGTTTTTTTAGGGCTCCGTACTAGAATAAAATACATATTTAAGGGGGCTCCCATACAAAAACGTGTTTTTTTCAGCGGTTTTGCCTTGTGGTACGGAACACTTCGTGTGCGAGTCCGACTCTCACTTGGCCAGTTTTTTTATTTTATGACGGAACCTATTACTTCTGGCATATACTTCCGAAGACCGAAATGCCAGCTTATCTGATCTTATCTAAGACCGGATCGGAGACGGGAGTTGGGCCATGTCCAACGCTGGCGAACCCGGGTGTCAATGGTTATGTCATCTTTGTGCGCCACTCATTAATCGCGGAGTATTGTTATGTTTACGTTACTGATTGCTATGTCCCGCCCTATGCAAATTATTATTACACTTTGTCGTCATTGCTATCGTTAACTACATCTACTATGGACGAGAAAACATAGTTGTAAAAATGTCATGATCTCAATCAGTATAATTAGGTACTTACTACTTTTGCAAAAAAGGTTTTATGCTTACAACAAACGGTACATTGTTAATTGTTTCCAAAATGCGAAATTCAGGTCTACTTCAAAATAATTGTCTCATCGTGTAGTATATTGAAGAGCAGTTTAAAACTATATCGATATTAATAACAACATCTGAACAATTGTTACATCACAAGCTCTAAATGCATAACAACAAAAAATGCCAATAAATTACCGTATGTACTCCATGCAGCAACACTATTGAAATAAGTGCGATTTCAGCTTAGCAACAATAACTCGTCTATTACAGGTTCATTCATTGAGTAGTTTGACCTTGAGAAAAAAGCAAAACAAGTGCCAGAGTTCTTACAAAGTCTATTTATTAATTACTCAATATCAAAATTCCCGAATCTAATGCATCAGACTGATGGTTCACTGTCGTGTCCACTGTTCTGTAAAACATAGATTTTCGGGAAAAGTTTCGTTTAGAACTCACATACGTTCTTAGTACGGCGCCACGGTATCGTATGTTAAAATTATTACCATGTACACTACTACTACTACTACTGTGTGATTACTATATAACAGACAGACTGACACGAGACAATTTGCAGCTTCATGTTAAGCTTCATTGTGAATTGTGACTCCAATAGCAAATGACATATTGACCTATTTACATGATGGAGGTACAGTGGAAGTTCTTCTTGGTAGTATTCAAAATATGGTACCAAAGCATTATAACTTTCTTACAGGGACATGACCCAGTCGTAAGTAGACACCCTGAAAAAAAGGTTATTCGATTTAGACTGAGAATCAGCAAATCTCTAAGGTGAGAAGTTACAAAGCAACCTCAAAAATACCGACCCGTCACTTTCTAGTGTTTCTAGTTGGAAAGAAACAGTATTGTGCAAAGCTCCCAAGTTGCTCCTAGGGAGCTTTTTTAGAGCAGTCTCTGTCTTTATATTTATAAGAACTTGTAAGTGACTAATCTTTTTACTACGGGTTGATTTTTCAATCGACAGATAATTTTTATTCGTGGAATAAAATTGACGTCTAACAGTTTTTGTATGGAAGAACTGTCAAAACTTCTAAATTATTCCTTCGATAAAATTATCTGGCGTTGGAAAACTCTGCCCTAAGATAATCAAAACGTCGACAAATTAGTAGGTAGTTCATAAAAATTCTTTCGTTAAAACTACGTTCCAAATCGTAAATTTTACTAATTTCGCAGTATTGACTACTTACACAGGGTGGTACCCCGGATTCGGTACATGATTCTAATTAAACCCCCCAGCCATTTAAATTATTACATTTTTCCCATTTAAATTTTTCGCAGGTTAAAAAAAATGCTTTTCGCTACATTTTCACCGTGTATTTCTAAAAAAACATCAGGTTTTTTTTAAAAACGAGGAGCCAATAGCTGGTTCCATGGTTAAAGTTTGCGCGTCGCTTACCCTGCCGCCCTGTACACCTTGTCTATGGGTGGATTCTATTTGTGATTGTCACAAAAATGTAAACCAAAATCTAAAGGATAGTTATATTTTCGATTAGAAAATCTGTCGAATTTACGTTATAGCCCGCTGCGGAACTGGGGAACGGGGGTGAGGGCGGCGGGGTTGCTTATTGTTCGCATCACACGTACTGAGTAATGTAAAAGCGCCCCCGCCCCTCCCTCCCATACCTAAGGCGCGGCCATCTAGTTCCGCGCGGACCATAGTTTGGTAGATTTCAGTACTTATATTCAGTCAGGTACCTACTTACAATGTTGTGCATTATCATCAGTAGGTAGGTACCGACGACCCAGACATGATTTATTCCGCGGAGCGTTAACTCAATCAGAAGTCATCAAGAGTTGGACTCCGAGCTACATGCCATTCGTTTTACTTTTGTTTATGTACCACCATATAATAAAGATACAATTGTCTTTATCAGTCGAGTGTTACTCAATCAATGAATAACATTCGTTTGTAACTGTATTGCGAATATATTACTCGTATTTCGGATATGTAATAATATTACAAAAAGGTCAACTAAGATTGTGCGGATAATGCTGTATTTCTGTAAAATACGAACATGTGATTTGATGCATAGGTCTTCTTTTTCTTTGGCACGACTTTTCTCAGAACTGCTTCAAGAACCGACTGGACAGACTAAATACCTTCAAGCTATACGATACACACGCATCAGCTAATTAACTGCTAGTGTGTCTAACTAAATAATAATAATCTTCTTGGTTGAAAACTTCGCCACTTCCTCGGCGTCGTCAGTGGCAGCTATAGGTAACTTTGACTGCAAGTTTTCGGACACAGAGGGCAGGATAGAATATGAGGTGGAGCATAGTTTACAACATAGCTCCACATCCACACCCGCCTGCCCTTCCATCGAGGTAGCCTTAACATCGAAGGATACATAGGTACTAGGGACATACTAAACAGGAAAATGAGAGATATATGTTAACGCACCAAATCAGCTGATCCCAACTTTTTGCACATGATTTAGCCAAACTATGAGGAAGCAAACAGAAAATTGAGAGCCTGTTTTATTTTACATTAACTTTTCTAATGTATTTGTCCTTTAGCAAATTGATGATATAATGTTGGGAGCTGTGAAAGCCAATTTAGATGGAATTCACCAACACATCCTAAGTACTGTAGTCCAGTGCTGGACATGGTATAATCACCCTATAATGTTTAAGCTGCTGGGACACGAGCCTCCTCTCCGTTAGAGAGAATGGGGTAATGGCCTAATGGGCCCATTTATTGCTGGACGTCACATGTCTAAGTCTTTTTTTGAGTCTAGTTTTGATGAAAGAAAAAGTAAAGTGCCTTGGGTGCGGACCCACGACCTGCAACAAGTAAGTAAATCAGGCCCGTTACCACTGAGCGAACCCTGTTCGATGCTTAGTAGGAAGGAAGGTGAACCCGAAAGACGAACGATATCTACTTCTCAGCTATGTTCAGCAACGAACATGGGTCGCTCAGTGGTTACGGGCCCGACTTACTTATTGCAGGTCGTGGGTCCGCACGCAAAAGGCACTTTATTGATGACTGACACGGATGACGTACAATGTATGTTATCCTTGAACTTCACGCATGTCAAGGGATTAGGTTTATTGCCATAATCATTAGATATTTGCGTTTCTTAGTTAGAAGATAGATAATCGCCCTTGTTCTAAAGCAGTCTGTTACTTATTCAATAATGAGAATCTTCGTTCTTGCTTAGCGTTCTTTCTTTTTTTTTACTCGTCTTCTAAGGGTTCTACCGAGATGTTAAGTAGCCTATATAGTCTTCCTCGAGAATTGGGTTATCAAATGCAAAAATAATATTACAAATCCGTCTGGTAGTTCCACAGACTAGCGTGTTCAAACAAGCAAACAAACTATAGTAAGTATAGTTATGATAGATGCCGCGATGTTAACAAAAATATCTGCAGGTGTTTCGCAGATACTATTAGTTCCTAGGTACATGAAATAATAACTTCAGAACACGTGCTGATTGTTTGTATCGGAAGGTATTCCTGCGATTAAGACTGAGATGGGCATCTGCTTGCCTAGAATGGTTACAAACCTGTCTTGTCGCATCGTGCTGAGAATACGATGATTCGGTATGAAATATATTATGACTATTATGACATACGTTGCCCTATATATTTATATGATATAATAAATAATGGGGACAAACTTTACAAAGCACAAACGAAATCAATTGCTTTAAATTGATGACCTTACTGCTGATTGAGCTTCACATTGCGGACGAAAACGAAATAATGCTTAGGTACTTACTGATAAATGTGACCTTGGCGACTCGATGTTGGGGTTCAGGGCATTATAATCAAAAAGTGTCACCTACTAATTATACGACTAATTTGGACACTTATCAAACACAGTTGTAGAATACCGATTTCTTGCGTTGACGCGACAGATTGAGCTCAGTGTGAAAAGGGTGATAATCTTTTTCTATTTGAGATTCGATTGACATTCTGAGTTTGCCAATTGATCCAACATCTGTCGCATACGTCATGATCCTTACGTACCTCTTTTGTTTATCAAAGCCCAATCAGGATCAAAAACAAAAGAAAAAGCGGATCAAACCGGTATGAGAAAGTTTATAGTGGATAAGACAAAGATTAAAACAGAAGACGATCCAGGAGGGGATCGCGGTGGGGGGGGGGGTGGAGGGGGGGGTTCAGGGGATCAGTACGGAATAACTCAACTTATCATGTCTTACTACCACCACGAGTGCCAAAGTTTGAAAGACCTACCAGGTAATTGGCACTTATTTCCTCCGTCGTAAACAGTTCTCTCACCTCGAAGCGAGCTTTCCAACAGCAGTCATGACCACAGCGACAATCCTAAACATTTATCCTGATGCGGTTATCGTGTCTCATAAGGAAATTCTATTTGCCCTTTCTTATTGGATTTTCCTTTCTAGTTGAATGATATCACACAATGCATAGGTACCTACTGCTTATGCTTACCTGAATACAATAATTCTGCCACTCTTTAAATGATGAACAATTTTATTTCTGCAAGTTGGTTTGTACAAACACTTTTACAGGTCAATCATATTTTAAAAACTAGATAAAAATTTAAACGATAAATCACAGAGTCATCTTGCATATGATGGCATAATTCTGCGAAATGACTTTCACAGTAGTTATAGGTACATGCAACACTTAAGGCTGAGATCGAACCAGCATTTCATACAAAATTTTTGTATGAAATGCCAAATAAAAGTATAATATAAATGTTCGTTTTCGCTACTGTACTTAGCACGAGTAGTTCGCTCTATAAATGTCAGTCTTAGACAGTTTCACAGATAAACAGGAAAAAACATTAACCAGTGCGCAAACTGTAAACATCAAAAAAAGAATCTCCTGTTTCAAAAGTGTAATACAATACGACCGATGTATCTTGGCGAGCCCGAACTTTGCGCAAAAGGCTGCGCAGTAAGATTTTTTATGAACCAAATGATGACATGAGGCGAGCGCGAGTGAGAGTGTTCTCTCACTCGCGCTCGCCTCATGTCATCGTGAAAGTTCTCTGTGCCTATGTTCAGGCCCGCCAAGTTACGTCGGTCGTATTGTACTTCACGGTCAAAATATATAGAACATCTACATAATATTTATTTGTATAACCGACGATAATGGGGTCTAGAATCATATGACGCTAGGGGGTCTAGAATCATATGCTGACGTCATGATTATAGTTTGCGCACTGGTTAGTTTTTTTCCTATACAGACAGATCCAGCAGTGCTATTCTGTAAAAATCTCAATGTGAAAATTTAGGTGAAGTGAGCGTGGAGTGTCAATAGTGTCAATTCCTAGCAAAAACAAACTCACTTCACCTAAGTTTTCACGGTGAGATTTTTACAGAATCGACCGGCAGTACGTCAATCAAGATATATATATTTATAGCTTTATAGAAATTACGTACTAACGTACCTATGATATATTTTGTTCATCAGATAACTCGGATACGGATGAAGTTCTTAAGGTCTGTCCTGCGGCAAGACATGTCGTGGTTCGACACTGACTCGGAATTCAACTTGGCTTCTAAGATGTCTGAGTAAGTAACGTTACGAGTATCTAAGGTTCAGAAGTCCTTGGGCCTACGAGAATCACGAACGCACAGACTAAACGTAATGCAAATTCGAACGATTTTAAAACTGAAAATGCTCGCTTCACACATTTTGCGCAACCAGGGGGCCTAAAAAGGTCACTTTGGCAGAATTGTATAAGGATAACATTATGAATCATAATATGGCAAAAAAAAAATAACAGTCCGTGATTTTCTTTTTTCTCTGCACTACGTGGGTGTAATCACAGAGATTGCCCAATGGCAATGAAATACCAGTCAATCCAATCCAAATCCAATGATTTGGATTGGATTGACTGGTATTTTAGTAGAGACAAAAAAAAACTGAAAAATCCTTCACCTATGAGATTTGATACGATTATCTTAACAGTTAACCGTCCATTATGATTCATAATATTTTAGTTTTATGACTCTGCCAAAGTGGCCTTTTTAGGCATTGGTATCATGGATTCAGAACATGATTCTGAAACCTGCGTTGAAATTTTTCGTCGGTTATAAAAAAAATCTCGAATCATGTGCTGAATAATAATAATAATAATTCATGATTACAGTTTGCGCGTCGATGTCCCTTATATGCGGGGTAATTGCGTATCACACTATCAGTAGCAACGGGTTTCATTTTGACAATTCGACAACATTCATTGCATTATTTAAGTTGCTGAGCAGACACACTTTTCGTACATAAGGAGCAATGGATTAGCAATATGCTTCAAAATGATTCAAATTGGGAGTAATAGTGTGTTACGCAATTAGCGTGCTGCTGTGCTATCCTGTAAAAATCTCACCGTGAAAACTTAGGTGAAGTGAGCGTAGAGTGAGCTGTCAATAGTGTCAATTCTAAGCAAAAACAAACGCTTCACCTAAGTTTTCACGGTGAGATTTTTACAGAATCGACCGGCTGATCTATGGGTGATTGAAGATTGAAGTAATCGTACTTGTGGGAAAAAGAAGTTACCAAAATACTCTAGGACAGTCTTATGCTTTATTAATTTAAAATCGTTCGAGTTTCCGTTACGTTTAACACGGGGAACGTTTGTGTTAGCTCCACTGGTCCATGATTAATCTCAAACATATCATGCCACTTTATAAATGTTTAATCATCATTTTATAAAGTAGCTGGCCCGCCCCAACATTGCACGGGTGGCCTTCAGAATTAATTAAAGACATAATAAACTTCTCCAACGGATACTATATCATTCTATCCTAGAGGTAAAGACAAGGGGGGACCAAGGAGCCTAAAAAGGCCACTTTGGCAGAATCATAAAAGGATAATATTATGAATCATAATGGACAGATAACTGTTAAGTTAATCGTATCAAATCCCATTGGTGAAGGATTTTTCAGTATTTTTTTTTTGTCTGTGTTAAAATACCAATCAAATCCAAATCCAATCCTAATCTCTTTGATTATACCTACGTAGTGCAGCGAAAAAAAGAAAAATAACGGACTGTCTTCTATATATTATGATTCATAATGTTATCTTTTTATGATTCTGGCAAAGTGGTCTTTTTAGGCCCCCCTTGTTTAGTGTTTTTCGAGATCTACGTTTGAAAATGAAGATAGCGCTACTGCTGAGCTGCTGAGCATGAGGTCCTGGGTTCCATTCCCAGGTCGGGTGCAGTGTTATTTCCGACGGTAGTAGCTGCTCGCAGTCCGAATTTATGCTCGGTTGATGGCAGTAGAGTCGCCTCCTTAAACATTACTGGTGAAATGTGGATGTACTATACCTACCTATACTGTGCCTATAATATAGGTCACCTCTGCCCAACCCTTCGTGGAAAACAGACATGATGTTATGCAGATAAACACTCTATCTACAATTTTAGTTTTTAACCTTGACATTGGCGCCAATTGCCTTGTTCACAAACTATACTAAATTTAAGTTCAGGGCATCTTTTTCTTTCTATTTCATTAAGAAAAGGATAGAAGATCAATATTAGTTTAGTCCTGTCAAATTAAGATACTCCATAGACAAGTTTAGACGAGATTAAAAAATTGGCTACTAGAAATACGTCAATTTACGTCAGGCGCTGACTAATTTGCCAGGACTAACTAATCCGTACTAATATTATAAACTCAAAAGTAACTCTGTCTGTCTGTCTGTATGTTACCTGTTCACGCTTAAACCACTGAACGGATTTCGATTAAATTTGGCAGAGAGATAGATCGCATCCACGCGTAAGCACCGGTTTGTCGACGGAAGAGTAGACAAAGATGACGTTCCGTGTAGACAGTACAACTGCAGCAAAGTAGAAAGAGTCAAATGCACTTTTTACGAAATTCACTCTTTTACTTAATTCGACTCAGAATTCTTTGTTTTGTCATACGATTTTTTTTCTTTTTGATTCTTAATTTTTACTGATATTAAGTCACATTATAAGGAGGGGTCCGTGGCCAAATAATAGCAGCCGCACAAATTGATCGATCAGGTTAAGCTACGCTTGCCGCGGTTGGTCCGTGGATGGATGACCATCCCCACCAGACCCCTCCGTGCCTCGGAAAGCACGTTAAGCCATTGACATTTTGGGAATTTTGTTTTTTTTTCGTGGGATTTTGTAGATAACCGTATATACTTTATGTCCGTGGAGTAGAAAGTTTTCTACTGTCTTTAGCGATTACAAAATCTCTTCTCTACCTTAGACAACTGACAGTTGTCAGTGTGATTTTGACATTTGGGATAGAAAACTTTCTTCTGAAATAGTCTACTCATAAAAGGACCTAGACAAAGATCGTTGGAAACGAAAGACAAAATGACAGATTGTAGAAAGATTTCTAGGCGGTATGTCAAAAATGAAGAAAAGAAATGTCACTTTGTATAGAAAGCAATGTGTCTATTCTTCGTAGAGATAGAAGTGTTCATGCTACGTGTGCTGGGGAAGGACATAGGATAGTTTTTATCCCGATATTCCCACGGGATCGACACTTATGCCAAACCACTAAACCGATCATTCTGAAATTTTGCTTATACGTTGTCAGGTGTACAGAATTGGACATAGGGTACCTTTCATCCCGAAAAAAAGTGATGTTCCCGAGGAAAACAACAATAACGTTATTATGATAATAGATGGCGCCACGTGTCTTTCGAACGGGATCGACACTTATGCGGGTGAAGCTGCGGGGCGCTGCAAGTTAAAAATATATTGACATAAGCCTCCTAGTTGAAAGTCGTTGTAGAAATACGAGACGTTTTGAAGCGATTGCCAATTGTCTAGGCCTTCTTGTCCTAAAATATTTCTGAGGTATTTCCACTTTTAATTTCCAGGAACCTGATGGCTTTGAAGGAAGGTATGGGCGACAAGTTGGCGGTGGTATCCAACTTGGTGGGGACAGCCATCATCTGTCTATGTACTGCTTTCCCTCTTGGTTGGGAGCTGACCCTAGCCTGCATTACTGTCGTGCCGTTGTCAATAGCTGTCTCTATTGTCTTGACAAATGTAAGTAAAATATGACGAGTTAGTTGTATGTACAGCCAATTCAGTTATTTTACCTCTGATCTTTATTCTCGTTACAATAAGATTGTTTTCGGGTTGCTGCCACTAACAAGTCTGCCAATATCACAGTGATCTATATTCTCATTAAATAAGGTTGATGTTAGGTTGCTGCTGTCAGAGGTAAAATAACTGTGAACGGACTGTATTTAAAATAACATGTATGTCTATTGTATACGTACAGTGAACAAAAGAGATAAGTATGCAGGATCGTCGGATATAGTTGAAGTTTAGTAAGAAACCGATATAGGTGTTGCCGACTGAAATTTAATTTGATAAATGAGCGGTTTGTTTTGTATTAATATAATAAAAATTTTTTCGAGAACATCCATCGGTTTCTTACTAAACTTCAACTATATCCGACGATCCTGCATACTTATCTCTTTTGTTGACTGGACATGATACACCAGAGGCATGATATACCTGCAGTATTGTCTCTCCTTCTCCCTTTCCATCCAAAGGTTGTCTTTAAAATATCGCTTTCAGCAAGGAGACCGCCCATTGTGTCGCTCTATGCAAAATGTCTGCATTTATATTTTTGGTTCATATGGTAATATAGAGTATTATATTCTATTTCATCGTAATTATTAGTTTGTTCATAGAAATCATCCTAAACGTTTCTAAGATTGAAAACTTTTTAAGATTGTATACCCAAAACTTGGTCTATTCTGTGTTTCTTTACTTCATTAACCTTAAGAAAGTTTTCAACTCCTGCTTGCTTCAATTCGTTTCAGAGACATTGCATCAACTGGTGTATTAATTATTTTATATATTTCTTTCAAGTACCAAACCAAGTCGTCGATATTAGAAATGGAATCATACAGTCAAGCAGGCAAACAGGCAGAAGAAGTTTTAAAATCAGTAAGAACTATAGTTGCCTTCAACGGAGAAAACAAAGAGGTTGACAGGTATGAAACAACAACAGTTTATCATAGTTTTAGGTTTTAATCATAGTGTTAGGAGTTAAGTATATTTGCATAGTTTTATTTATTTATCAATTATAATCACTTAGATAAGTTTGTGAGGCTTAAAAAAAACCCACGATGTTACGACGGTCTGTAAGCGTACATGACACCGTTTATTATGTTAAGGACCAAGTGATTATTAGGACATTATAAAAATGCCCATGCAGTTTGAAATATGTCCAATATGAGAGGGCAGTGTGATAAATGATAAATGATTTTTATTTTGTAAGTAGGTTTGTACAAACACTTTTACACGTCAATCATGTTTTTTTTAAAACTAGATGAGGTCAGCGTTTCCTATCTGACTACTCTGAGAAGAAAGGCCGAAACAAACTCAGAGGTCACAGTCTCTTTTAAAGTCCAGACATAATCTTGGTCAGGTTATATGAAGACCATGTAGATCGATGTCTGAGATGGTCTTTTGAGGAAAGAACCACACAGATTGAGAGGACCTGTCCAGTCAGTGCACTCAACTCGAAACCTGAGGAGCTCAACGATTCGACGAACAATACCAAAGAAAGGACATTTGGGTAGGCCACATAAATTACTCAAACTGCCAGACAATGATCACAAAAAAAAAATCTAACAGAACAGAGGGAATAATAAAAAAAATATATAAAATTAATAAAATGACCCACATCGCCTTCACGTTCACAATAAATAAAATAAATAATACTTTACAAAGTAAGCAAATGTCATTGTTTATAAAAAAAAATAAGTAATTAAATAATGTCATTATGTATACTTATAAAAAAAAAAAACATTCAAAATGCAGAAATTGGAAGCAGCTCAATCCCAAGCCTTTTTGTCCTCAATATAATCATTAACGGTATAAAAGGCTTTCTGGCACAACTTACGTTTAATGAATGATTTGAATTTATTAAGGCTTAGATCTTGAACGTGGCTTGGTAGTTTATTATAAAAGCGTATACATTGGCATCTGAACGTGCCACCTATTTTCTTGAGCCTTGTTGTAGGTACAACAAATTTATGTTTGTTTCTAGTATTTATATTATGGATATCACTGTATTTTTTAATACAGTGTGATAACATCTATTGAAATAATCAAATAGACCGGGCATTTTTATTCACGGGGCAGAACAATTTAAATCAGGTTTTATTACTGTTATTTTTATTTCAAACGTAGAATCAATATTTAAAAACAAATAAAATCTTTCCATTCATAGATACTCTACTGACCTATGATAATAAAAATTTACTGGACTTTACCATAATTAAATGTTAAACTGTTGTTAAAATTTAAATATTAAGCTGTTGTTTCAACTTTGGTTACAATTAAAATTAAATGAAATTAAACTTAAAAAAATCTGTAGATAACAAAAAGCAATAATTTCACAAAAAATATAAAACTTTTTTTTTGTATAGATGCTATGATCACAGAAATATAATCTTTAAACTTATAAAAACCTTTTTACAAAAAAAAAGACTTCCAAAAATTATTTTTCACTTTTTAGTGGGTCAGTTTGTAATTTATCTAATTTATGACGGAGTTATGCGCGAACAAAAAACGCAATGCAGAGTAAACGAAAACATCGTTAATGTAGACAATGTAGATACATTTTTAGATTTTTCAAAAACCGCTTGTCCGATTTCGATAAAATTTTCGTGGGACCATTTGGAAAGTATAGGGTATCTTTCCAAATGGTCCCATGAAAATTTTATATTATTCCAACAAAAAAAGGATTTTGTTGGCAAGCGTCGGTGTTATGCGCGAACAAACATAAAAAGAAAATACAAACATCCGAATTGAGAACCTTCTCCTTTTTTTAGAAATCGGTTAAAAAGGAAATGTACCATAATAGTAGATTGTTTGCAAGGGAGCAAACAGCTATTTTGAAGGCGAGAGAGTTTATTGTGTGAAGTGAAGGTCCCGAAGAAAGAAATTTAAGAGTAGAGTCCCGAGCGCAGCGAGGGGTTCTAAAGTAGAATCCTGAGTGCAGCGAAGGATTCAAAGTAAGTGTCGTACTTAAAATAGTGTCGCTCCCGAGGTGGACACTCTACTTTTTATCACCCTCTAAGAAAAAATCAGTAAATGCAACTTATGAATAAGAATAGTACGTTTATTTATTTGCATACGATTAATTGAGGAAGACATACTCATTTTTTATAAAACTAAGTAAAATCCTAATTTGAGTAAACAATTACGAACGAAGGCAGAATGCTTTTCGCGCGTTTTTAATTTTCGTTACAATTTTTTTTTTATTTGGCTCGCGCGCTTTTTTCTTTATCACAGCCTTGTTACTTGTTTATACAATGTTCGTGATTGATCTCTTTGGTGATTGGAACTATAACTAACAATATCCACATTCCAAATTCAAATCACTTTTAGTCCCTAGGCATTAAAGAGCTATTTTAGTCCCTGTTTACGAAGCATACATTAGCTCTTTTTGGATAGATGTGATGAAAACAATATTAAATAATCAGTCTCATAATTAAGAAGAAAGCTTAAACAATTGGGAATTTACATAAAATAAACGTCATAATTATTTGTTACAACAATTGCTGCTTTGATAGTATTTTGAGTTGCATAGTGTCTTGTCTTTGCGACAGCTGCATTAGTCGGACTTACAGCCACCTTTGCAAGTACAACGACTGTATCTTTGCCCGCCACATATAGACGACAACCTTACACATTTTTCTCAGTGAAATCTCTGTCTCCGGAACATCTGTAAGCGATATAAATCTTTCCTTGCATACTGTAAACTGATTTTTCGAATAAAGTTGTTTCAAAACAACATGTTTTGTTCCCAATTTATAAGGATTAGCGGGTGTTATTTCAATTACAGTAGCTAGTATAGTTCTTCCATCACTACGATCACGATCAACATCTGGAACACAAACTCTCACTGTGTCGCCAACATTAGCTACGGGATATTTAGTATTAGATGCATCTAACATTTTATTAGCTTCTTTCTGTAAATTACCTATAAGTAGCATATTTCCTAAATCGCATAACATTTTCTCTCTTACGCTTCACGTTTTGTTCTGATCAGTATCTTCACACTGAACATCTAAAATAGGTGGCGGTGGTAGTGGTGACAGTGGGGTAGTGTAGCATCGTCAGCGGACTCCACATATTTTGTTTTGGAGGACAATTTACCTGTGTATTATCAGAATTGCCAAAGGCCACACGGCAATATTTATAATTTCGAGGCAATGTGGAATAAGGAAGTTCAAATTATAATTATTTACTTCGCCCTAAGTAGCTTGTCATTATTCAAAATGCGCGGGCATTATGAAAAATGCCCTTATTTATTACTTGGTCCATAACATATATACTTTGTGATTTATATATATATTATAGATACAAAATACCGATATAATTTTAATCACCGCGAATAGACGTGCTTTACATATTGTTTCACCATCTTCGGTGAAGATTTGTTCAACTTATCTGGATATAATTTTATGCCAATTCTGTGCGATTTTACAACTTAGCTAGTGTAGATAGAAGGGGTGCATTCAGAATAAGAACGGTCTCTAACAAACGCCAAAGTTGCGAGATGCAACTTCTTATTCCTCAGCGGTCTGTCTGTAGTCCAATTCTGAACAAAGCAAAGTAAATTGCACCTTATTCTCTACATATCCAATACCAATAAAAATTGCACTTCTTCAGGTACACAAAACTGCTTCAACCCGCCGAAAAGCAAGGCCGAAAGCGTGGCTTGTACGCTGGCCTTGGTAACGGGTTCAACTGGGTCCTCACGTACTCCCTCAATGCTATCGGCTTCACTTACGGCACCAGGCTGGTCTTTCAGGACTGGGATACCCCAGACGGGGAGAGGAAATATCTAGTAGGAGTTCTTTACAGTGTAAGTATAATACTTGACTAGCGACGCGCCCCTGCTTTGCACGGTTTCTACGACAGGATAAAACAAAGATATTTTGTTATCATCTAAGGGCTGAATTTTCAATTGACAGATAATTTTTATTCGTGGAATAAAGTTGACGTCTAACAGTTTTTGTATGGAAGAACTGCCAAAAATTCAAAATTATTCCTCTGATAAAATTATCTGGCGTTGGAAAAATCAGCCCTTAGTTTAATATTAACGTAACTGTACTCAAAAACCTTCCGGAATAAATGCTGAAAAGATGGTGAAACCTGCATCAGAATTCGTGCAAGATCTACTTATGTAATATTAAAAGAACCATACCATCAAAGTGAATTTATAATCATGCCTTTGAAAAAAAAAATGCAAGTCAGAGGTTGGTAATCAACGCGAGACTCCGGAAATTCCAACTTGATATTAATTTCCTTGTTTATGATCGTTATTTTTATGTTTTTCCAGATCTTATTCAGCGCATACATGGCTACTCAGTCGATAACATTTTGTGTGCCGCACGCGGAAGTCTTTGCAGCTGCTCGAGGTGCAGCTTCCTCTATTTTCCAGCTGATAGACCGAGAGCCTTTAATCGACAGTCTTCAACAAACTGGCTTGTCTCCTCGAAGAGTCATAGGAGAAATAACTTTAGAGGATGTTAACTTTAGCTATCCATCGAGACCAGAAGTGAAGGTAAGATTATACTTGCCTTTTCGTTATCTTCTCACTCGTCATTAGGTACTCAAATAATCGCGTCTTCCGCGCAAATATGGATTTAACTTTATTGAGCATGAAGCGTCATCTGGTCCTTCCCATTTACTCTGTCATATTTTCGTCCAGTAATCATTACTATGTGTTTTGTTCTACATCCTTGATACAGTATAATGTAGGTATCTAGAATATATACTAAAATACAGTTTAAAAAAATAACATTACCAATATTCCACAGGTCCTCAACGGGTTCTCCATCCAAATCAAAGCTGGTGAATGTGTAGCCCTGGTTGGTGCTTCTGGCTGCGGTAAAACAACTATATTACAACTGATCCAAAGACTTTACGATCCACATTCTGGATCAGTGAAGCTTGATGGAAAGGATGTCAAACACCTTAATTTGGGATGGCTCCGATCATGTTTAGGTTTGTATGCTGAAGAAATAATGAATCTTTTTTATCATAAAAACCATTCGTAATATACTTTATCATATTATTTCAGGCGTGGTGGGTCAAGAACCTGTTCTCTTCCGTGGCACCATTTTTGATAATATCGCCATTGGTTTCCCTGAAGCCACGAGGGAGGAAGTACAGACTGTAGCTGAAATGGCGTACGCGCACGACTTCATTACAAACCTACCCAATGTAAGTAACAGAAAAAATGTCGCACTCATTATAGGTACATATTTATTGGTTTTTAACCGACTTCAAAAAAAGGAGGAGGTTAGCAATTCGGTTATTTTTTTTTTAAATGTTGTTACCTCAGTAAGTACTCCGTTATTTATAAGCCGATTTGCAAAATTATTTTGTATTGAAAGGATATAGGTACTTTCAGATTGGTCCCATAGAAAGTTCATCAAAATCGGTACAGTAGTTTGGTTTTGAAACCAAAATTACTGGAAAAAATTCAAGTAAAATCGAAATTGCGTCGTTTGCTATGAATTTTCAGTGGTGACTTATTGGAATTGTTATGGGATGCATTATAAGTGCTGTATCTTTACATTTCAAAAAGAAGGTTTGTATTATGTTACGTGATTTTGCCGGCAATTGTAAATCTATTACAAAAATTATATTTGTTGGATAGAGTTATCTCAGGGGCGGTCCCATATACATATATTTTATTAACTTTGCTTGGGTAGTCTTTGAGTTAGCTTCAATAATAATGTATGTTTGCCACTTAGTTTATCTTGATAATAATGTTATAATAACTTCCTGTCATTGATATTTACATAGCAAGTAGAGTTATACGAATTTATGTGGGATAAGTACAACTTAAATTTTCTGTAAGTAAACTTTCGGAAGTCGGTGTCTTTGGTTCCGCATTTTCGTTTATTGACACCAACTTGCGAAATTAAAGTTTTTTTTCAATTTGTAGTGTTTTTTTGGAAGTCGGTTGTTTTTTTTTTGTAAAAAGTTTTTATTTTTCACTTTTTAGTGGGTCCGTTTGTAATTTATCTAAGTTACAATAGCCTAATGTCAACTGCTCATCACTTGTTACAAAATATTGCTTTTCTCGATCTTGGGACGTTAATTGTTGAGGAGTTCTCCTGGTAAGAACCAGGAGAACTCCTCAATAACCACTCACCATACGCTTTGTGACGAGCATAAATTGCTTAGCAACCTTAATATAGTAATCGAATCGCAACCCGTGAAATATTTGTCATTGAGTAGTTCCAATGGCCATCTGTGGTCTTCTTCATCAGCTCCACTTTACCAAATGATGATTTCCGAGAGCAAATGCTCAAGTTATTTAAAAAAATACCCAAATCGTTATAGCTTTGCCTATTAAATTAGAGGGTTTCCCTCGATTTCCATGGGATCCTCTCATCAGATTCCAACTTGATGATAATGGGACCACCTCGAGAGTATACCCTTTCAAACAAAAAAAGAATTTTGAAAATCGGTCCACAATTGGCGGAGTAATCGCGTAACAAACACACAAAAAAAAAAAAAAACATACCGTCGAATTGAGAACCACCTCCTTTTTTGAAGTCGGTTAAAAATAAAGCAACCGACTACGTAAAAAGACACTACAAAGTGAAAAATAACTTTAATTTCGGAAGTTGGTGGCAAACAACGAAAATGCGAACCCAACGACACCGATTTTGTAGTGTCTTTTTTGGAAGTCGGTTTTTTTAAATGTTTTTACTATTTTATGTAAGTAGCACGAGACTACCGCTGCATGCTGGTGCCGTAATAAGACGGCTTAATGCCATCATGATTTAAGTGTAACAGAGGATGGAATCCTTTTTGCGCACTGGAATCATGATGGCAATTATTAATACTTCGTAATACGGTCCCTGGTACGGTACGGGCGTAAATATGCTACATCCAACGTTAGAAAGAGACATGCAGGAATGAGTGACAGGAACTTTTTCCGCAACTAGATGACCCATATTTACGGTTGGTTACTATAAGTTTAGAGAGCAGTGGAAGTCCAGTGGTAACGGCCACGACTTACGAGTCTTACGAGTACGTAGGTCGTAGGTTCGAACCCAGACAGGCGCTTTTCTTTGTGTAAATTATATCCTAACCACTGCTCTCAAAACGGTGAAGGAATCAGACATCGTGAGGAATCCGACATGTCCTAGAACCAAAAATTCAAAGACATGTCACATCTACCATCCTGCACTGGGCCCGCGTGGTGGATTACGGCCCACTCCCTCTCACCGAGAGAAGGCCTGTGTCACAATAGGCAAGAAGTCATCACCTGCCTAGAATTTCCCAGCTATCTTGGGGTCGGCTTCCATTCCAGTCTAACAGGATGCACCTGAATACCAGTATTTTACAACAACCCAGTTACTGGATAACACAATACCCCTTGGTTATACTGGTTGGCCGAGTTTCAGGCTTCGGTGGGCAAGAAGTAAGAATAATGGAAGTAAGAATAATATATTATAATGGTTTGATCTCAGGGCTACGACACAGTGATAGGCGAGCGCGGGGCGTCGCTGTCGGGCGGTCAGAAGCAGCGCATCGCCATCGCGCGCTCGCTGCTGCGCGAGCCGGCCGTGCTGCTACTGGACGAGGCCACCTCGGCTCTCGATCCACACTCCGAGCGACAGGTGCAAGTTGCTCTCGATCGTGCCAGTGTTGGCAGAACCACCATTATGGTATCCCATCGGTTGGTCTGATTTTTTTATTTTAAAAAACCTTTTTTGCCGCACTCATGTGTCGCATTCATCGTGTTAACTATGCTTGCACATTTAACATCATTATGCGTTTCTCAACTATCGCTCAACTGTTGAAATATCAAAATTTCGTTTATAACTATAGAAATTCAATTGTGTCTCATTAGGCACACAGTTGTGCTAAATGTGTCTCGCGTGGCATTCTCGCGTAGCGACGTTTTTGATTGAATTGTTTCTTGAAAACAAATTCATATTAGGTACAGACAAATGGCAAATTTCCAAAGTAGGTTCGAGTTATTCAGTACAAAAATACTCGTCTACGAGAATAACAGGAGAACCGTGTGCAATGTTTACCTAAATTACAGTCATGGCTGATATATGTTTGTTTTAGGTTGTCTACTATCACTAACGCTAACCGTATCATCTGCATGGACCAAGGAGTCATCGTGGAGGAAGGCACGCACGAAGAGCTGATGAAAACCAAAGGTAATCTTTCTTTCCTATTTGAAATACCTACCTGCGATCAAAACGCAGTGGCCTCGGATTCAAAACAGGCGATTACTTAAGTGCTTATTTTGAGCGTATGTCCTGAAGTTAAATATGAGTTGAGTTACCATCACAAAAAAAAAAAAAAACAAAATCTTATTTTATTTTAAGTGAAATTGTAAGGCATAAGCATCGACTGCTGACCAAGGGCATTTCAATAACCTTTCTTTCTAAAATATTCTAGGATTCTATCACAAGCTAGTAACAACAGGCCAAGAGATAAAGGAACCCGAAGAAATTGAAACATTAGCTGAGGAAGTCGATGGTGAAGAAAACGGAGAGCCAGTCGGAGAACTAGCCCCTCGCGCTGATGTCAAGAGGAAGTCAAACAGACGCGTGCACAGACATCACTCGATTAGAAGAGGTTTGAACAATTTATTAGAGACTAAAGACAGATAAAAAAAGCAAACAAACGTAATCTTTACAACATCTAAAAATTATTGTCTAATTTTTAAAATGTATACTTCGTTTGCGATTTTTTTTCCAAACGTAAACAATTACGTGTTTTTGGGAAAAAGAACATTATGCTCCCCAAACAAAGTTAAGTTTGGCTCTTCAAACATTTTTATGACTTTTTATTTTACTAGTAATTCTGAAATCAATTACCTATATTTACACTAAGATAAAATTGATATTCTTTTAAGGGCTGATTTTTCCAACACCAGATAATTTTATCGGAGGAATACTTTTGAATTCTTGACAGTTCTGTTGGGATGATGTTCGATAGCTGAGCGGGAGCAAGTTTAATCAAACTCTTGGACTGATATTATGTACAATAGTATATTATGTAAAACAGTAAGTAAACAAGTGAAACGCGGTGTCTCCGTCGTGGTAAAATGTGAAGTGCTGGCTCGCGGACCGCGGCGCTCGCGCGCTCCATCGTGCACGCCGCTCCCGCGCGCCCCTCCGCCGCGTAGACCCGCCGCTGGTACTCCCCCGCGCGCGCCGCCTCAGCCGCCGTGCACCTCCAGTCCGGCGCAGCAATGTCTCGTATAGACATGCTCCCCGGGTTGAAGTGTACCTACTTCAAAGAGGAAGAGGGCAGATGTTATTGAAGCCGCGTCGAATCGTCCCTTTCTTCGTCTTCATCTCCGCGACTCTCGTGACGCCGTCGCTGCCAGGGTACACCTGCGTGACGCGCCCAAGCAACCAGCAGAGTGGCGGCAACGCCTTGTCTTTAATAAGGACAAGCGATCCCAACGCTATGTCACCGGTGGTAGAGGCAGGCCACTTCGTTTTCTGCTGTAAGTTGGAGATGTATTCAATGTAAAATCTTTTCCAAAAGTGCTGCTTGAGACACTCCACACGTTGATAGCGTTCCAGACGATTGATGCTGGCATCAGTGACCTGCGGATTTGGAACAGACATTAACGAGCGTCCAATAAGGAAATGAGACGGAGTAAGGGCAGAAAAGTCGAGAGGATTAGTGGAAAGAGGAGTGAGGGGTCTCGAGTTCAAAACTGCCTCTATTTGAGTTAGGCATGTAGCCATTTCCTCGTACGTCAAATGAGTAAGCTGCAAGAGTCTTTTTAAATGGTGCTTAGCTGACCGAACTGCCGCCTCAGCGAGACCGTTGAAATGCGGCGAATACGCCGGTGCAAACCTGAACTCTATTCCCTCCTGAGCTATTTCGCATGCAACATCAGAGCTCTGCAAGAACGCATATAATTCATTACACGCTCCGACAAAGTTTGTACCGTTGTCGGACAAGATAGTACGTGGTCTTCCGCGACGAGCGACAAAACGGTTTAAGGCAGCTTTGTAAGCCTCTTTAGAGAGATCTGTAACAAGCTCGAGGTGCACAGCCTTTGTAGCCATGCAGACAAAAATGCACAGGTAGGACTTAATCAGTCTAGATCCCCGACCTTTCCGGTCAGATATCAAAATAGGCCCAGCATAGTCGACACTACTATTAAAAAAGGGAAATTCTAAAGTGCTTCTTGTGTTGGGTAATTGTCCCATGATTGGCTGCATATTTTGAGCTTTAAATCTAAAACATTTAAGGCATTTGTTCGCCGTCAATTTGGAGAGATTTCTGCCTCCTAAGGGCCAATAAGTTTGACGCATAGTTGCTAAAAGCAATTGTGGGCCTGCATGTAGAAGCTTTTTATGTTGCATTTGAAATAGTATTTTTGTTAGATGATGCTTGCTACAGAGTAAAATTGGGTGTTTTACGTCATATTCGTAAGGGGAATTATCTAGTCTGCCCCCTACACGAATAATGTTGTCACAATCTAGAAAGGGAGTTAAAGAAATTAGCCTACTTTTACGTGACAATGGCTTCCCAGATTTCAGGACAGCGTACTCATGTTCGAACATTTCAGATTGAGCTACACGTAGAATAAGTGATAAGGCATTTTTGAGTTCTTCAACAGAAAGAGAGCCCATTAATTTAGAATTAATATTCTTTAAATTATAAATAAATCTTAGAATATAAGCTACGACACGTTGTAAATAGTTAAAATTAGAATATTTATGAATTAATTTTTGTATGATTGAACTACATGTTAGGTTAATACTAGAATGATTGTTAGGGCTATTGTGACTATACGCTATGTTAGAAACTACTTCAGGTAGATCCTGTTTCACGTGTTTATTGGGCTGTAGCGGCCACATGTTCTCATTATTTAATAAAAATTGTGGGCCTGACCACCAAAGTGCAGAATCGCTGATAAGATCAGCCTTCAGCCCACGAGAGACAAGATCCGCCGGGTTGTCCCTAGATGGCACGTATCTCCACTCAAAACCCGCGCTACATTCTTGAATCTCGTTTACACGATTTCGAACGAAAGGCTTTAGTTGCTGAGATGGTGTAGCCAACCATCCTAGCACTATTGTGGAGTCACACCAATATTGAAATCGGTGTATTGGCAACGTGAGCGAATCCTTAACTTTTGTGCACAACCTGGAACCTAACAGAGCACCACTCAGTTCTAGCCGTGGAATAGTAGTAGGCTTGACTGGTGCCACACGGCTTTTGGAAGTTAACAGATTGACAGTGACCTTACCAGAAGTAGATACAGAACGAATGTACACACACGCGCCGTAAGCTCTTTCGGACGCATCTGTAAATACATGAACTTCATGGGTTACAGAATTGTTACCTAAAATCCATCGTGGAATTTTTAAATGATTTAAACAAGGCAACGTATTCGCAAATAACAACCATGCGTCTGCTAACTCCTGCGACACTTCGTCATCCCATTCACATTTGTTCAACCAGAGCGACTGCATTAATATTTTTGCTTCGACAATGCAGGGACCAACCAAGCCTAGTGGGTCAAATATTTGGCTAATTACAGACAAAATATATCGTTTTGTTATTTTACTATTAGATTCTATATTTATAGAAAAAACTAATTTATCAGGCTTACATATCCAATGTACTCCTAACGTTTTAGAAGGACTATTGTTATTGTTGTCTGAAAGGTCTAGTATAACATGGCTTGATTTATTAACACTGTCTAATTCTTTTAAAATTTCAGAGCTATTAGACTGCCACTTTCTCAAATTAAATTTAGCTGATGCCAGGACCGACATTGTTTCCCTACATAAATCTTGTGCACCTGAAATGGTGTCTGAACCACTAAGAAGATCGTCGACGTAAAAGTCGTGCTGGATAGCACGCTTTACGACGGGGTTCGTTGTTGCATCTGCCAGACTAACTAAACATTTAGTCGCTAAGTATGGAGCAGACGCTGTACCGTACGTTACAGTGTTTAACGTATACGTTTTTAATGGTTCTGTGGGAGTTTTGCGAAAAATGATCTGCTGTAATGGTCGTTGAACAGGGTTGATTTCAATAGCGCGATACATTTTTTCTATATCCGCTGAAATCACAAATTTATGCTGTCGAAAACGCAACAAAATGGAAAATAAATTGTCTTGAACCGTTGGGCCTACAAATTGCAAGTCATTTAGGGATATTCCTGTCGTAGTCTTGGCAGATGCATCAAATACGGTGCGTAACTTAGTAGTGACACTAGACTCGCGCATAACCCCATGATGTGGTAAATAGTAGTTTACTTCGCCTATTGGTTTTAAGCTAGAATTTTCCGTCATATGACCTAGACTTTCGTACTCTAACATGAACTCCAAATACATTGATTTGAATTTATGATCGCGTTCAAATCTTTTTTCTAAAGATAGAAAACGGCGTTTTGCGATACCGTACGAATCTCCTAGGGCAGAAGGATCAGATTTAAACGGAATTGTAACCACAAAACGGCCGTCGTCCTTACGTCTTGTGTTCTTATAGAAACTATCTTCGCAAGCCCGTTCTTCTAAAGATAGGGAATGCTTTTCAGGAACTGAATCCAGTTCCCAAAATATGGATAAATCTGTGCTAGGCTTAGTTTTAGTAAGGTTACAAAAATGTGAATGGGACGTATGTGAGTGAAAGCCTGTGCCTGAAACTATCCACCCTAATTTACTCTCACATAACCTTGGTTGATTTTTACCTAGCTTTATGTGGTTGGCTAAAATTACGCTCCAAAAAACATCTACACCGACTAATATGTCTACAGCTGAAGGAATGTTGAATGTTGGATCCGCCAACTGCAGACCCTTAGGTATGGTTATGTGTTTTAAATTTATTGGAGATGATGGCAAAACATGTGTGATTTCTGGTAAAATTAAACAGTCAATGTTTACTGAATAATCACCGGCTATGGATTCGATTGTGAGGTTGCAGGTTTGCGCACTAGTGCTAGTTTGGTTGCATACCCCTGTTATCGTAGAGGCCGTGTCATTTCGGGACAAACGCAGCTTATTACACAAGTCCTCAGTAATAAAATTGGCTGTACTCCCGTTATCCAGGAGGATGCGGGCGCTGCACTTCTCACCATTGGCATTCACCGCCGTCACCATCGCTGTGGAAAGTAAAACAAACGAGCGATTATATGGTTCCGTACTAGACGAAGCGTTAGCAGAAAGAGCAATACTTTCTGACGCACTCGGCATTGGATTTTGAATGGGAGGGGTTTCTGTGCGTTCCATGTGCAAAAGGGTATTATGCCTGGCTGCACAGTACTTACAGCGCGTCATTCTACACCTTTTTTCATTATGACCTGATCTTAAGCAGTTCATACAAACTTTGAGGTCTTTGGCCTTTTTAAGACGTTCTTATAATTGTTAGTTTTTTTGAAAGAATCACAAATATAAAGAAAATGATCGCCAGAACACATAGGGCATGTAAATTTATTTTTATTAGAATTAGTATTGTTATTTTTACTTGTAGTACCCTGTGAAACAATAGCAAAACTTTTTGGTTTACTATGGTTAGTATTTGTTTTATTGCGCTTATTATTATCTTCTAATGTTTCCAGTAAATCAGCTTTATTATTAATAAACGTAGTGAATTGAGCAAGTGTAGGTTTTCCTGTTAATGTGTTACGAAACTCTTCCCAATATCTACTAGTGGTCGCGTCTAATTTAACTGACATCATATATATAATAATGGTATCCCAATGTTCTGTGGGCTCATTCAGCTGCTTGAGCGCCCTTATGTTTTTACTGGTCGTATCTATAAGCCGCCGTAAGATAACACTAGATTCAGTAGTGACTGGTTGGACATCAAACAAAGTCTGCATGTGCTTGTCAATAAGAAGACGACTATTGTTATACCTTTCACACAATAAGTCCCATGCTACTTGGTAATGATCTGCTTTGAAATCAATGTTTTTTATGACTTCGGCTGCCTTGCCTTTTAAAGAAGCGCGTAAATAGTGGAACTTATTTATATTGTCTATGCAAGCACTGTCATGAATTAAGAAAAGAAATGTGTCCCTGTACTCAAGCCAGTTCTGATAACTGCCATCAAAATGCGGTAAATCAATCTTTGATAACCTTACAAAATTATTTTTAGTCCCACCTGACATTGTTGCCTCTGACCTGGCCTCGGAATATGCGGAGTCGCGACGCTGACGTTTGCCATCCAATCCGGGCAGCCAACTCCGCGCCACGGCTACCAGTGAGTAGTACTGCTGCTCAAACTGGTCCCTCGCCGCGTATGCCTCATCTGGCTTGTCCGACGAAACTTCGATCTCCGTCTGTAAGTCATCAAACTCGGTGTACAAGGCGTTAAATTTGTCGAAGCGGGTTTCTAGCTCGATTATTTGCAAGTTTGCAAGTTTGAAAGCTTGTCACAGCTTTGAAGCACATTCAAATAAGCACCAAAGGTTGTAAGCTTGGCCTTCATTGAGCTGCGTTTTTTCACTAACTTGTCAGCCATTTTACCGTTAAAAAAATTATGACTCAGCAGAAAATTCAAAAATTTATATTATTAACGGTTTTAAAAAAAAAAATGCCACTGTGCTATTACACTAAAACAAGCTAATTAATGGAACGCGGTGCATCCAGCAACAAACAAAGGAATTAAACCTCTTCACTTGCAATGAAAAAAAAAAGTGCTAAGTCACGCTTTGTTCATGCAATACGACAAACGATGAAAACTAAAAAATGTTATACATAACTTGAAATACTTAATGAGAAGCAAAGACGTGTAAAGAGTGAAAGTAGCTAGTTAACCGACTCAATAAGGCAATGAATAGGCACTACTTAGAACGTTATAAACCTATAACGTGTATAAAAGGAAGACTGGAATAACGGTGATAAAAGGAATAATTGGAACGATCTCACGAATATCCGAATCCTTATCCGCAAAGTCCAGTTGCGACTTCAAATCTTCAACCGTAGGCGACGATGACACTGCTATTTTCTAACGGTCCGACGCGGGGTCAAAGTCCTCCAACGTCTCGCACAAAACTTGTTCTTGTTCTCGTAAACAAAATCTCCTCGCTGTGTAGTTTTTCTTGCGAAGGACCAATGTTGGGATGATGTTCGATAGCTGAGCGGGAGCAAGTTTAATCAAACTCTTGGACTGATATTATGTACAATAGTATATTATGTAAAACAGTAAGTAAACAAGTGAAACGCGGTGTCTCCGTCGTGGTAAAATGTGAAGTGCTGGCTCGCGGACCGCGGCGCTCGCGCGCTCCATCGTGCACGCCGCTCCCGCGCGCCCCTCCGCCGCGTAGACCCGCCGCTGGTACTCCCCCGCGCGCGCCGCCTCAGCCGCCGTGCACCTCCAGTCCGGCGCAGCAATGTCTCGTATAGACATGCTCCCCGGGTTGAAGTGTACCTACTTCAAAGAGGAAGAGGGCAGATGTTATTGAAGCCGCGTCGAATCGTCCCTTTCTTCGTCTTCATCTCCGCGACTCTCGTGACGCCGTCGGGACCAATGTTGGGATGATGTTCGATAGCTGAGCGGGAGCAAGTTTAATCAAACTCTTGGACTGATATTATGTACAATAGTATATTATGTAAAACAGTAAGTAAACAAGTGAAACGCGGTGTCTCCGTCGTGGTAAAATGTGAAGTGCTGGCTCGCGGACCGCGGCGCTCGCGCGCTCCATCGTGCACGCCGCCACAGATTACTAAATAGTTACTTCGTAACAGATACATCACTCCCATACAAAAGCGAAAATACCTACGCTATAATAGCCTACAAAATCTTACTAATAATACCAGCTGTTTGCAGCGAGAAGAAATGTACCTTAAGTTCGCACACAGAGAGTTGAGATTGTTTTGCCCGCCGCGTAACCCACGTGCGAGCGCGTCATCGAGCGAATGTGCTAGGGTCGTACCTATGATGATATTGGTAATAAAACGAATGTTGTAGAAAAACAATATTTTTTAATTTGTTGATCAAATATGTTCTATTTTAATACAATGACAGATGCATTTTTTCCTTCCCTGAATTCCCGATTATTAAATTTTATTGTCGAAAATATCCGAAACCGCGTAAATAATTTTAATAAATAATCAAAAGGGAAACAGAAGCAAAGCGGAGGAAAATGAATTGTTTTTAAAATTTGCAAGACGGTACTGCCAGGCCGATCCATTATGACGTTGTCCAAATTATTTAAAAAAGCTTTTTCTAATTCTTCAATATAATTATTAAAAGTTTCTGGTGGGACTTTAAGCCCGCCATAAAAAGACGAATCCTTATTATAGGCTTTGAAATGAGTAAACAGAGCTGTTTCGTCAAAATTAGGTTTCTCCTGTAACAAAGCATAGCTAGTGCAGTTATGTTTTTTGCTACACTTATATAATAAATATCCTGATACATAAGTCAACGCTCTTAACTTTGACACCCATCCAATGCACAATAATTACGTGGTTTCGGCATTTTGATACTCAGCGCGGTAACCGTGACGTGCGAGCGAGCGCTCAGGCGGCGTGCGGCAACCCGCTGTCGGTTGTACCGACGGCGGTACGCGAAGCGGTAGGCAATTAGGCATATAACTCGTGGCCTTGAGCGAGTGACGGACGCCTGACGCCGCTCTGCTGGTTGCTTGGGCGCGTCACGCAGGTGTACCCTGGCAGCGACGGCGTCACGAGAGTCGCGGAGATGAAGACGAAGAAAGGGACGATTCGACGCGGCTTCAATAACATCTGCCCTCTTCCTCTTTGAAGTAGGTACACTTCAACCCGGGGAGCATGTCTATACGAGACATTTCCATACAAAATCTGTCAGACGTCAATTTTATTCCTGGAATAAAAATTATCAGTCGATTGAAAAATCAGCCCTTAGTGGAAATAACGTAAATTAGAAACAAGGATTTGAATAAAAGACTTCAGTATGGTCATGTGGAAAAGGGTTTCGTCACCAACATTTTGGGTCTAACCAACTCTGCAGGCGTACACCTATATAATAACTCCATAATTGTTAGTTTATGAATGAGTTTATAGAGGTATGAGGAACAGGGTATAAAGTTCACTCATCCTCTATACAAAAGGGAGGATCCTCCGACCAAAGGGGGTTGTGTCTTGTGGGGTTTACATGCCAGTTGCACTATAAACTTTACTTGCGCGATGTAGGATTTGCGTGACGTCAATGTAATGCGTAGTTCGCATGTGCTGTTGTAGATACCGATTGTCGCCACAAATTACTAAGCAAAGAAATAGTATTCAATAACATTAACTAATGCACTTTGTTTACAGATTCTCATGATTGGATGACTCCCCGCGGCTCTATTTGCTCTGTCGTGTCGACTGGTCTACAAAATTTCGTGTACAACGCTGAATATGAGTCCGACGAAGAAAAGGATGAAGAGGATGTAAGTTCAATTATATATTTTGAAATTCCAGGTGTAAAGGTTTTTCTATAGGTTTGTATGAGTTCTGCAAAATACCAAGTAAATATTTAAATTCACGCTAGGCCCTTAGGAGCCGCGTGAAAAGAAAAATTCAGAAAGAATGCTAAGCGAAAACGACGTAACAGCGCGAGCAAGCGATGCGATGCGATGGGATGGAAATCGCGGGCAGAAGTTAGTTTATGTATATTTTTCTTATATTTAACTGTAAATCACCAATGCTTGTTTTCAGCAAGTTAAACCAGTAAGCGACTGGGAGATCTTGAAGTTAAACGGACCAGAATGGCCTCTCATCACAGTAGGATCCATTGCAGCATTCATCCAGGGCGCCTGCTTCCCCGTCTTTGCCTTACTCTTTGGATTTTCCAGTGGTGTAAGTATTAACTGAATGTCTTTTATTTTTCTGTCTATATGTACCGAAATGTGCCATGTGTTTGTTGTTAAACAACTCGTAGTTAGTGAAATTTCGTTTGATTGGAGTCACTTTTATTGCATCTCTTCCACTCAATTTCATGTATTACTTTTATGGGGCATGCGATGCTCACGTGTAGGTCAGAATGACGGGTGTATTGTTATAGAAATGAATATGTTATATATGAAAGGAATGTACCAGCAATGTACTTGAATGTACCTCCAAGAAACAAGAACAATAAAATAATAAAGTGAGCCGCAGTCCTGACAGTCAGAATGACCCGTGAATAGGTACTAATAATGAATGTAATAAGAATGTATGTATGTGAACAAGAACAATAATAAAATTGTTCTTGTTTCTTGGAGGTACATTGAATTTCATTAAAGGTACATTCAACTACATTGCTGGTGCATTCCTTTCATAGATAACATATTCAGTTCTATAACAATACACCCGTCATTCTGACCTAGACGATGCTCACCTATTAAAAATTGTTACACTTATCTTAGATTATAGTACAACATTATTTTATCATTTTAATAGTGTAAACAATTGTCGGGTATTGGCCATAAAATAAAAAAACAAAGGAAAAAATGCAAAAAACGTTGCTAACGAAAAAAATTACAAGCTTTTTACTAAATTACTTAATCTATTATTTAAAATAATAGTAATATGTACATTTATATGAAAAACGATGCAAAATAATCATAGGGCATCATAAAATTCATCCGCATCGCTGTCAATAGGCTGGCAGCATTGCCAAGTAATATAGCAATGCTAATTCTTTGACCAAGAAATAGACCAGCCCTCTGGTCACGTCACGTCACTTATAAATAATTATTCTTTTCCAGATTTTTGTTCTCGACGACAGAAAGGAAATAATTTACTTAGCGGATCTGTACTCTGGCCTGTTCATTGTGGTGGCTGCTGTCGCTGGCGTGTCCATGTTTCTGCAGAGCACCACCTTCACTACAGCTGGTTTGAGGATGACCACCCGTTTACGGCAACAATACTTTTCGGCTCTACTCAAACAAGTAATGACATTTTTTTCAGTAATAGTAACACTGGTCTAGATATTTTTTATCGTGGGGTGGATTAATCTTTAGTGCCTTATATGCTCTAACTGACTGAAGACCACAGAAACCCGTCTGAAATAACATGGTGACAGTAATTCTCTGAACGAGCTCGTACATCAATAACAACAGCCAAAAACTTCCAGTGACCGCAGTTGTTTTGAACGACCACAGGCATTCATCATCATCATATCAGTCGAAAGACGTCCACTGATGGACATAGGCCTCCCCCAAGCAACACCACTTCGATCGGTTCTGTGCTTCCCCCATTCAGCGGATTTCTGCGGCCTTAACAAGGTCGCCCCTCCAGAACCTTTCGGCCCCATTAGCCGTCTGTTCTGCGAGCAATGTGGCCTGGCCACTGCCACTTAAATTAGGCTATTGTAAGTATCATAAAAGCCAAGTTCGATCATCATCATCATTTCAGCCGAAAGACGTCCACTGCTGGACATAGGCCTCCCCCAAAAAGGGGGGTTTGCCATAATCGCCACGCTTGCCACTTAAATTAGGCTATTGTAAGTATCATAAAAGCCAAGTTCGATCATCATCATCATTTCAGCCGAAAGACGTCCACTGCTGGACATAGGCCTCCCCCAAAAAGGGAGGTTTGCCATAATCGCCACGCTTGGCAGGCGGGTTGGCGACCGCAGTATGGTATGGTGGTGGAATGCATAGAGAACGCTGCTGCCCATTCTCCGGTACGCCCCTTAGTCGCCTTTTACGACACCCACGGGAAGTATGGGGTGGTGCTGTTCTTTAAGTCCGGCACCACACAGACTTTAAGCAAGGTCGATAATAATGAACAATTGATATTGATTGATTTCAGGAATTAGGGTACTTCGACAAGGAAAGCAACACGGTCGGTGCAATGTGTGCAAGGCTGAGTGGAGACACAGCCGAAGTGCAAGGTGCTACAGGAGTCAGGATAGGTCTTATACTGCAGGGAATAAGCTCGATGCTAGTCGGCTTCCTGATGGCGATCTGTTATAACTGGAAACTCACTCTCGTTGGGACAGTTTTATTACCTCTGGTTAGTATCATTTGTCTAAAACTTAGACCGTCTTATTAAAAAACAAATTCTAACGTTACCCCTTGCCTAAACCTTCTAGCCAGTTACTGTATTTTGATCTTTATCCCGATAAACTTAAAGTTTTTATGCAAAATTGACAACTGAGTCCCGGGTTTAACGTCAGTTTTTGTAATAAGAACTTTAATTTTGTCGGATTTAAAAATTGCTCGATGGTTTAAACCTGGGTCTAAAGGTAAAAAAAAAGATAAAGATAAGATAAACCTTGTTTTGTAAAAAAGAGAAAGTACAAACTGCACCTCTGGTGCTACAGTGTGGGGCCCTTTATATGGCACCTTGAGTTTAAAAAATAATGTCTCTTTAAACCGTCGTCTCGATTATAAATAATTATAATATCTTATTTTGATGGAATTCCTCATAAATATTTTTACTCCAGATGGTAGGCAGCATATGGTTGGAAGGTATGGTCTCGCAGAAGTCACAGGTAGATGAACGTTCGGCCATGGAGCAAGCCACGTCTATAGCAACCGAAGCAGTCGTCAGCATCAAGACAGTTCAGAGTTTAGGTGAGGAACAGATCGAGAGAACACTATGATATTATAGCAAATTATGTATTTCAGATAGCTGACCGATTGATCCCGATGTGAGCCAAATCATTGAGCCAGGTCGCAAGATGCATTTACATACATAAAATTACGCCTTGTTTCCTTATAGATCGTGACGTCACGTTTTGTGCATTTGTGAACGCACCTTAGAATACGTGGCGTCGCCTGTTTTGTTTTAGAGAAGTATTTATAAGTTAATCAGGAACACATCCCTGTTAAGTGGCAACACGTATCTACTATCCGGGGCGCTAACCCGCTAACTACTTATGTAGCAACGCTCTCTTGTTGGCAACCGTCACGGGGCACGGACTAGATTAATTTAATTTGTCCCTACTAGATTTAATTAATTATATTATGTGGTAAATATATAGTGTATCTTAACTGTGAATTATAATACGTGTGGCAATTATCTTAACTGCAAGTTGGAGATTCACTTCCGATCTTCGACCACAACTTCACCTCCAATACTCGTAAGAGGAGACAGGTAGACCACCTTCCACCTATGTCTCCAAAAGGGTTAAGCAGAGGTGTGCATACATAGTACTCCCCACATTTCGCGAGGTATGTTTAAGTCTCATGAAATAGAGGGCGAGCCTGTTGTGACATCAACTGGGCACATCCAGACTCCGGGCTGCTACTGAGAAATTCCAGAAAAAACCCAATATCACGCTGCCCGACCTGGGAATCGAACCCAGGACTTCAAGCTCAGCAGTAGCACTTGCTACCAGTAGACCAACGAGGCAGTAATTTAATGGCCTATCAATTTCGTTTATCTAAACGTCTACGAAAACCTATCTGGGTTTTAGAGCGTTAGTGAATTAGTGATCATAGAAATAATGTTAATTAATCACATCTTTTTTTAAGGCGTTGAACCAGTATTCCTGAAAAGATTTGAAGAAGCTCTAACTGAAGCTTGTGTGGCTGTTACCGTGAAGACACGCTGGAGAGGTCTGGTCCTCGGCTTGGGAGTGTATGTGCCGTTCATGGCTTACTGCAGTGCTACCGTGTACGGTGCCGTCTTGGTTGCCTATGGAGAGATCGAATATAAGATTGTGTTGCTGTAAGTAATTTCTACAATATTTTCAATCAAAGATCTATAATTCCGTTCTTGCCTGCTGAACTATTAAGTTATTTTCTAAAACTTTGGCGATTGTTATTAAATAGTTATTCTGTAAAAATGAGGTCGAAACTAAAATTAATTTCATGTGTCCGTTTTGTAGCGTTCCATTATGGCATTGATAATCGCCTGGCCACTCTTATCTACGACATTATCGCTTCTTGAGCGACGGGAAACTCTCTTCTTCTACATTTACTTAAAGTTCATTTCAAATAAACTTGCGATAAAGTTTGTTCACCTCCTTCTACTAATGTATCCCAATATTTCCAAACCGTACGAAAAAAATGTATGGGCAGTGTCGGTAACACGATCAGAACATTGACTTACTCCGTGTTTGGTATTATGAAACTCAACCGATGCAATGTTAGCGACAGTTTTGTATGACGAACGATGTCTATCGTATGTTATTTGGACTTTTTGGTACAGGGTGGTTGAATGACATTTATCGCAAGTTTATTTGAAAAACACTTTAGCAATACCGATGGTTTAAGACTCCCTGTCTCAAACTTATTACTGTGCTGTTGTAATAAAGCTCTGTTTTGCCCTAGGGTCACCGAAGCTATCATGTACGGAGCCTACATGTTGGGTCAGTCGTTGGTGTACGTGCCGAGCTTCAATTCAGCCAAGACCTGCGGAGCGAGAATTCTCTCCATCATCCAAAGGACACCCAGGGTTAGAACAGAAGACGGAGTCAGGGACAAAAAGGATTGGGTAAATATATGTAACAGTTAATAAATAAGAATAAGTTTTTATTTTCACAGGAGCCAGGGCTGCACTAATGTTTGTGTCTTGAAGTAAAAAATAAATAATTTATATTATTAAGGGCCGATTTTTCAATCGACAGCTGATAATTTTTATTCGTGGAATAAAATTAACGTCTGACAGTTTTTGTATGGAAGAACTGTCAAAAATTCAAAATTATCCCTCCGATAAAATTATCTGGCGTTGGAAAAATCAGCCCTAAATGAGATTATGCATATTTATACCTACGTATGTACCTGCATCTTAGTTACCGTGCTGGCCTAGTGGTCGCAAGCACGGCACAGCAAGGTGTCCGGAGTTCGATCCTCGAGTCAGGCAAACTAATTGGACAGTGCCGGAGTGTGGTGTGCCTTGCGCATCCTCTATTTCATGGGTCTTATAAAAGATAACTTTAAAAATCTAACCCGGACCCTACTTGTGTAACACACTAGATACCAATCTCAATCTAACGCAATTAGTTTTATTGAACTCTCAAATTAAAAGCCATTGCTACTGTTAGTGTATTACGCAGTTACCCGACAAATCTCGCCACCTATGTTTAGAGGCAGAGGTGTACACTTGAACAGTACAATCGTACTGTACACAGCGGCGGCCCTTTTGAAGAATTTTTGTTAGGTGGTGCAAAATCTTAACGTGGCGCCCCTCTATGTACCATGTTCCTATGACATATGTATAATTATGCAGTTGCTTACTTGCTCGTGGACGATCGGGTTTATAATAAGTAACTTACTACAAAGCCGATCGTCGAGGCGCTGAAATCAACCGAAATGCGACCATCAGTGGTGCCATCGCACCGCTCTCGCACCGCCCTAGGGCCGCTACTGACTGCACACCCCTACCTCTTCAGGAATACAGGCGTGACGTTATGTTAATAAGTATGTTTCGTTATGCTTCTAGGCTGCCACTGGAAACTTTAGCGTCCGAGACGTGGAGTTCAGTTACCCAACCCGCCCTCACCAGAGGATCCTGAAAGGCATTGATCTGAAGGTGGACGCTGGCAAGACAGTGGCTTTAGTTGGCTCCTCAGGTTGCGGCAAATCCACCATCTTGCAGCTCATGCAGAGGTTTTATGATCCAGATTCCGGTAACATTGCAAGTACCTAATAGTTAACAAAAAGCCAGGGCATTAAAAAGGTTTTACGTTGATTTCAACTCGAAATTATTGGTCACAGGTTTACCATATCTAGTTTTCTATGCAATATTCTGATTAGTGCCATTAGCTTCAATATGTATTTGAAAACTGACGAAGATATTTTATAAAAAAACAGTGTATCGTGTTTACCCAGTAACTGGGTTGTGGAGGTCAGATAAGCAATCGCTCCATTTAAAATATGGGATTGAGCGGCTGCTGAGTTAGACTGGAAGCTGACCCATTATAGTTGGGAAAAGGCTGAGATGATGACTGATATTGATACTATGTTTACAACGATTTATTGTGCTTTCCGTCACTTTATGATAGCAATAGAACGATTAAACTGCTTTCAGTGTAAGCGTAATATTTAATCACTAATCAAATTATGTTTGTAACCAGAATTTTATTAGGGTCCTACGTAACGTGTCATGTAATTTAACGCGGTATTTCATGATGCTGATAATTGGTTTTCATCATTTTTTTCTGTACATTGTACATAGGTATACAGGTTGAAACTGAAAACATGCGACAAACCGAAATGAGAGATTGTAGGTACTCATTATTATGAACAACTTTTACTAAGGGACCAAAGCTGCAATCGCGAAAAAAAATCTGCTGTTTCTATGGTTTCTATGGCTGTTCCCTACATTTTGACGAGTTATGCGAACATAAATGTAGGGAACAGCTGATTTTGTTTCGCGATTTCAGGCTTGGTCCCATAGTAAAAGTTGATCATAATTATGAGTACAATCTCCCATTTCGATTGTTGCTTGTTTTCAATTTCACCTTGTAGTATAATAGTCCTCCAGACCGTATTCCGGCCATGGCGACCTATTTCAACGGAGACTGTAGCCTTAGGCGCGGGAAATATGGTAGTGCACAAGTGTGCGCGCACACACCCGTCTTCCCTGACTCTCATAGTCCGATGGGACGGCAATTCGACACGACCGGAGAGAGATCAGGACAAACGGCTTAGCGTGCTTTCCGTGTATCACACCGCCAATTTCCAAGCTCCCGGGCTGTTCTAAGAAATTCCTAATGCAAAAACCCAATAACTCTTGTAGGTACATAAGTAGACAGATGATGATTGAGATCAACAACATGTGGTTAGTATAGTTTCGTGAAGTGGCTTATCGGCTTTAAGTACGTATTCAGCATTAGTATGTAAATCCGGTAAATTGCTGCAGTCCAAAAGCCTACAACTCCATAAACAAAGTGTGTGCCGCCTCGCTCCACTCGCGTAGGATATGTCAGCAAAAGTTATTTAAAAAAATCGATACTTATAAATTTTAAAGTTGTAAGTGGGCTTTTAAATAAGATGTGGTTTTGGAGTTATAAACTGACTAACGGAAAGACAGACTTACAAAGAGATATTTCTGTCTATAATATGCAATGTAAGAAAGGACGTTGGTCTGTGTTTCTTTGTATTGCAATCCCTGTAATGAACTACGCTTCGTCTAATGTCTTTTTAACCCTTTATAAAGCCGTTCTTCTATCGATGTATTCAGTAAGAGTTTTTTAGGAAATTATGCTACAAACATTTCGGAAAAAAACGTGAATTGGGTAGTAGAATAAATTGTATTTATTTATCGATTTTTTCCAGGAACTAGACAGCCGCGACATCAGGTCTTCTTTAACCCTGCCTCGTCTGCGTCGCCAACTTGGCGTGGTGCAGCAAGAACCTATTCTGTTCGACCGCACCCTCGCAGAGAACATCGCCTACGGAGACAATCATAGGAAGGTCAACTTGCACGAAGTGGTTGCCGCTGCTAAAGCTGCCAATATACACAGCTTCATTGTCTCTCTGCCTAAAGTAAGTTAATACAACATGCTTAATTTCAAGAGCTACTACCCAGTAGCGTATAGGTAAGAGAGGGAAATAAAAATAACGTAGATATACGAAAAAGGTGGAAGTAAGGTAGGTTGGCACAGAAACGTGGGGATTGGTTCAAGCAAGAGAGAAGCAAAGAGGGAGGAGCTGGACCTATGCCCAGCAGCAGGTGAAGTCGGATTGTGGATGATAATGAGTAGAAGAAGATGTAGTGATGAAGGAAGTCATGGAATCTGACAAATTTCTTCAATGGATTTTCAACTTTTGGCAGTTTCGGGTAGGTTGATGTGCTGGCGTTTGATGCAGGCATGACTACTGTCATGCTAGACTGCCCGTCCAAGTTTAATGACATGAATGCTGGATTCGAAGCACGAATCTACTCCCGTATCACCCTACTTGGTAGGAACTTGCTGACTGACGTAATATCTTTTTAGACCTGCGCCCTCAGGCGGCACGGCACGGAGGATCCTTCGGCATCACAACTTGCAAGCGCATTCTGAATGCGTCCATTTCAGTTTTTATGTCATACAATTAACTTATATTTCTATTCCTAACATAACATAAGATCATGGCTTGTTTCCCCGAAGGGCTGGGCAGAGGTGTACCTAATAGTACACCCAATGTTGTCCATGAGAAATTATGTTTAAGTTGCATGTAATAGGGGACGAGACTATTAACACAGAAAAATCCTAGAAACACTGCCCGTCCCGGGAATCGAGCCCAGGACGTCACGCTCAGCAATAGTGCTTGCGACCATTGGGTTGCCTGTTCACCGAAACGGAGCGAGGCAGCGGAGCGGAGAAACGGAGAAATATTAACCAATAGGATTGCACAAAATCTCCGCTCCTCTTCTGTCCAATTTTCCTATTGGTTAATATTTCTCCGGTGGACAGCCTGACAGGCAGCCTTACACCAACGACTCAGTATTTCTATTCGGCGCATAAAAATCCCTTGCCATGAAGAAGTTGAAGATTATTAAAACCCGAATTGCTGCCAGGGTTACGACACAAACCTGGGTGCTAGCGGCGCTCAGCTGTCAGGTGGTCAGAAGCAGCGCGTGTGTATTGCGCGTGCGCTGATCAGGTCGCCGCGATTGTTGCTGCTGGACGAAGCGACGTCGGCGTTGGACGCCAATAGTGAACGGGTAAGGCATACCTATAACATAATTAAATTGTACAACTCTTCCAATAACTGCCAAATAGGTAAAATACGGAAAAGTAACTCAACAGTAAGCATTTGCAAAGTGTACGAGTAGAGTCCTTTCACAGTATACCTCTGACAGCAGCAACTCAATAGCAACCTTATTGCAATCGCTTAAAAAGATCACTTCGATTTTGAGAGTAATGCAAAATAAGAGGAAAAGTGACTGTGAAGAACTGTAGATGAATGACCAGGGGGCCTAAAAGGCCACTCTGGCAGAATTATAAAGGATCGTATCAAATCCCAGTAGTGAAGCATTAATCAGTTTTTTTTTGTATGTGGTTTCAGAATCATGTTCTGAATCCATGATACCAGGGGGCCTAAAAAGGCCACTTTGGCAGAATCATAAAAGGAAAACTTATCACACTAATATTATAAAGGCGAAAGTTTGTGAGCGTGTGTGTGTTTATATGTTTGTTACTTCTTCACGCTCAAACGGCTGGACCAATTTTGATAAAATTTTGTTTAGAGGTAGCTGACACCCTGGATTAACGTATAGACTACTTTTTATGCCGATATTCCCACGGGATCGACATTTACGCGGGTGAAACCACGGGGCGCAGCTAGTGAATCATAATGGACAGTTAATCGTATCAAATCTCATCGGTGAAGGATTTTTCAGTTATTTTTTTTTTGTCTGTGTTAAAATACCAATCAATCCAATCCTAATCTCTTTGATTGTACCTACGTAGTGCAGCGAAAAAAAAAACACGGATTCTCTTCGCCTGTCTTCGCATATTATAATTAATAAAGTTATCCTTTTATGATTCTCCAAAATGGCCTTTTTAGGCCCCCATAGAGGTCTTGTCATGTTTAACACTAGCCAATCAAGTTGTGTATATTGGGAGCAGTGGTGGTCAGTGGTACTTACCAGTTGTAGGCCGCGGGATCGAACCCAGCCTGGCGATTTACTTTGTGTAAATAATTTCATCACCACAAAATATCGTGAGGAAAGCGGAATGTCCCAGTAGTAGCATTATTAAGCTGATTATGCTACTCAGGCTGGCTATTCAGATCGCCTTCAGACGCCTTCAGACCAACCTAGCGGCAAGGTCGATAAAAGATGCCCATCCACAGATAATAATTACCCATCTCTCCACTAGTCCAATGCTTACTCTAGGATGCATATCCGTTAGGCTCTTAAATCCTTACCTATCCTACAGGTACATGCGCCCCCCGGTCTATTCCTTGATATGCAATGGTTGCTGTAGCACCATGGTCCGGTTTACTTTACTCTCTCTATTTAAGAAAGAATACTTAACTGATCCGGGACTGCCGGAACACTCCCGGGTCCAGGTCCCAGAGCCATTTATGTTTACTCTACAGCATTGTGGTGTTTCTATCTTGAGAGTTGGGTCCTGGTGACTTGCACCTGGAACCTGGTAGGCTCATTACTTAACCAAAATGTTGATTTCCAGGCCGTTTCGGAAGCTCTGGAGAAGGCAGCTAAGGGTCGAACGTGTATCACAATCGCTCATCGGCTGTCCACCATCAAAGATGCGGACCTCATCTGTGTACTGGATAAAGGTATAAATTAACCTCTATCATATAATACTTTTCGTATTTATTATGTCTTTGATCATTTTCAGAAGGGCCTGTGGCTAAGTCATTACAGCCGCACAGGTCGATCGATCAGGTTAAGCTACGCTAGCCAAGGTTGGTCCGTGGATGGGTTACCATCTTTACATACCGAGAACGCTCTGCGCCTCGGGAAGGATGTTAAGCCGTTGGTCCCGGCTGTCATTCCTGGATCTATGACAGTCGTTATGAGTCGCCAGTAACCCGAAAGTCTGAGAAGCAGTCTTACCAAGAGTTATCGTGTTATTCATGCAGTAAATGGGTTGTGGAGGTCACAAAGGCAGTCGCTCCATGTAAAATACTGGTATTCAGCTGCATCCGGTTAGACTGAAAGCTGACCCCAACCAGTTTAGAAAAGGCTAGGCATGATGTTTAAGGCATTTTTTGCCATCTTAAAATACCAAAACCTTTTCTTACAGGAAAAATTGTGGAACGTGGAACCCACTCCGAACTCTTCAGCCAACGGGGTGCCTACTGGAAAATGTGCAAAGGACAAAATATGACTTGATTCCTCTCTGTTCGAGCAACTCTTTTTAAAAGTACACGAAAAAACATTCACATCATGAAATCTCAACCTGTTGGAAATTAAACAGTATTCCTCATTCAGTTCAGTAATAACGATCTCCTATTGACACTTAGATTTAAGAATAATTTTGTACTAATTATTATAAAAAGGGGGTTTCGAAAATGTTCCATTTTGTCAGTATTAAGCACGACCAGCAAACCGTATTGCATTTGTATTGTCATAATAATTTTAGGTAAAACCAAATATTATGGTCAATCATAATAAGATTATTCATCTAGATAATATACTTTATTGTTTTTTTTTTCTACATTTATAACAGTAGCTATCTGACTATTGAAAAATTTGGTCTAAGGGATGTAAGCTCTTAACTGGAGAGTAAATGTTGCCGTTTGACAGCTTTTTTATAGAAAATATGTCAAACTGTCATAATTATTCTTCAGATACCTAAAAGTTATCTGACTAATGAAAAAACAGCCCTAAGACATTATTCATCATAAATCAACTTTGAGGAGAAATCAAGGTATGTCAATCGACAATTAAATGTAATTATCCTGTATAAAGCCGCGTCCACACTCGGGCACATTTGTCTTACAGGAATATATAGTTGCCGGCACGCAACTTGGCAAGAGTTTTTGTAGTGGGGGAAGTTTGCGCACGCACAATTTCATACATTTTTATATGCGCGAACTTCCCCCACTACGAAAATTTCTTGCCAAGTTACGTGCCGGTAATTGTAACAAAAATATTTCGGATGTATGTGCTCAACTGCTCAGCACAAATTGAAACTTGTATCGCAAGTTGTGCCCTAGAGGGGATGTGGCGCTTTTATAGTTTTCAAAAAACTAAACCTAAGTAGGCGTTTTAGTGACAGTGCCACTGTTTGCTAAATAAATGTGAAAATGTCAAATGTGTGAGATTCACTCGAAATACCATACTTTACTGTCTGTACCTCATGCAATTTGTTACTTGCGTCATTTGTCACAGTGAGTAATATAGTAACACATGTTTTTATAGCATAGTTTACAACTAAAATCACATTTAATTGTCGATTGACATATCTTAATTTTTTCTGTATAAGGAAAAGATGTTATATACGCAACGTATCTTTCATTAGAGTAAGTACAAGTATTCTTTTTACGTTAGTTAATAAAATCTGTTGTAATAATATTCATGTTTTTTTTTTAAATCCATTTCTGTTTATATACTTATTTATATTTTTTTCTGTAGAGGTAAGACAACAATCCAAGTCTACTGAAACATTCACCAAATCTTTTTTGATGTTTTTTTTTTTTTACCTGGTATGAAATTGCTCAAATCATCTAAATTATTCACCAGTTACGTAATACGTAAGTATATTTTTCTATTTACTTTTAAGATATACTGCAGTAGACTTATCTTATTGCAACCCGCAATCTCACAGGTAACTGTAAATAATAAGTTCTAAACGTTGTCACCAAGGCAGATTTAGGATTCATGACTGTGAAAAATTCCTTTAACAATAATCTACTCATAATTGAAATTGTATCTAAGAATATTGTGATCACAATATTGTAACGGGGAAGCCAACGTATGTTTCTCGTCATACTTGTACGTAATAGTTATTAAAAGCATTGCATCCGACCTCTGACGTCACCGCTGAAACTAATAATATCTTGGCATTTGGCAACGATCAAGGTTAGGTTAGTTTACAAACTCGCACATGGTTAGATATACAGATTTTTCTCCTCGTTTTTAGTGCTACAGTTATGTACTCACATAATATTTATTAAATGGCTGATGCAGTAAACTTAGTTTACTATTATCATCACTGCTTGTTCCTTATATCACTTACAGCACCAACGACCGTCTTTAGGCGCATCAATATTTAGAAAAAAAAAAGTTTACGTAGAACATCATCTCTGTCACTCATACCAGTGAGACAGTCTCTGTCTAATGCTCGATGAATCTTATTGGCTCGCGTAGATACTGAAACCTAGCTTAAGGTATTTTTTTTAATTGAACACCGAAACGGCGCGGCGGGACTGCATCCTAAGTTTTGACCAAAGTTTAAGAAAACTTCGGGCCCGATCAAAGAATGAATGACAACACGATTTGCCAGGTGTCCTACGCAATGGTGTTTTTGCCTGTCCGAAATTTTTATGCTACTTGTTTTGACGGATCGTCTACTGTCGGACGAGCCCGTATCTTCGTTGACGGACTTGAAAGTAGACCCCCAGAGACGTTTCGTTATTTATATCATCCAAGCGAAGTCTCAAATTAACTCTTGCGGGTTGTAGGCATATTCATTACAACGTTAGCTCCATGTTTGCTGGCTTTTTCAGAACGTTAATTCAGTTTTCCTCAGGATGTTTTCATTAATTCATTTCATAATTTTTTATCTACATACGGAAGAGAGTTTAAAAAACTGAGATTACACAAATATCGCAAATACGACATTTTAGATAACGCCTATTATCAACTCAATTACATGATTTCTTTCAAAGTCAATAAACCTCGCTATGAGATAACGTAGGTATACTTAGTTATAAAACCGACCAAATGCAATGTTAAAGTGCTTCATCTGCACTATAATATAAAATATTATAAAGAGGCAAACTGTCAGGATACGGACGCTTACAAATCTATTATCGAAAAGACCCTGTCAGATTTAGTAAGTTGGATGGATGCCAATAACTTAAATACAAACATTAGTAAAACAAATCTTATTGAATTTAACTCTTACAAAACCAAACAGTTGCCTTTAGATATAGTTTATAAAGACGAATCAGTAAAACAAGTAGATGAGCTAAAGTTTTTGGGACTTAATGTAGATAAACATCTGAATCTGAGCCATATACAATATATTTGTCAGAAGCTTGATAGGTTTGTGTTCGCGTTAAAAAGTTAAGACAGAATGTTTCTGCAGAGGCTGCCCTTTCGGCTTACCATGGCTATGTGTCATCGGTACTAAACTATGGACTAATAATGTGGGGTAACTCGACCGATACTGACAGAGCGTTCAAAATTCAAAAATGTTGAATCCAAGTTATCAACAAGTCATGGTTCTTAGATAGCTGTAAACCTTTATTTCAAAAATACAAAATTCTTCCTGAACCTTGTATGTACAGTACATACATAACAGAAATTTGCCTTTTTACAAAAAGGCACATGCATTACTTCAAGCAGCGTAGTGAGGTTATGCCGAGACAAATAAGGGCTAAGTTTCTCAACCTACTATACCAACCACCCTGTCACAAGAAAGAATCATGCCCACTTTCCATACATTGATTGACCTGTCACTTGATTTGTTTTACAGGTCGCGTCTACATACAACTAGTGTTGTATAAAAACAATTATTGTTCATAATAACACAATAATTTATTATCATGTCATTTAGAGGCCAGGGAAAAATGTTATTAAGTAAATAAGATTTTGAGGTTATAGAGGTTATAGATTATAGATGTTGAGCTGTCAGATAAGGTTTGACAGCTGTTATAACCTCAAAAACTGTACGATACCTAATTAAAATCAAATTGTTTCTTAATCGCTGAGAGTTACAATCACTGAGAAATAAATCCCTCTTCAATGTAATATCATCAAATCATCATCATCAAATTGGAGCGCGGTCGCACACAGTAGTTATTATTCTCGTAATAACCCGCCCATGCTGAGTTATAAAGACTTCGTGTGATCTTATGCTATCCTTGTTTACTACACTTTGTGCAAGTTTGAGCAATTTAGGTACCTACTTACAGTTCATTGAAGTAGGTTTCGGTCAAAATCTGTCGTCGCCGTCGAAGCGGACCAGACTCCAGGAGTCGGCCTGACAGGCGACATAAATAGATAACGAAAAGAGCTGCACACCTACATGTTTTTGGCGAGGGCAGGGAAATTAAATAAAAAACAGGATTTGATTCATTACCATTTATTCAATATCTTCTCGTACAACCACTTCATCTAAAAATGCCACTGGAGCCACAATGTTGGTTTCATGCCTGTGATCATGCATTAAGTTGATCATCCTTATTGTGAGGCTTGATGGGTTTTCTTTGAGAATGTGGTCACTTTGGCGACTGAGCAATGATCGACCACAAACGGGGCATACTTGAGCATGACCACGTCGAGATGAACCAACAGATGGATCACACTCATTTTTTCCATCTGAGCATTAATAGTCTGCATGGATACATCAAAGCACGCTTCACAAATGTAATCTTCTTCCGTTATCTGAAAAACAAATAAAATAAAAATAGTTTATTTCTCACCGTTAAAAGTTACAATTAAACAAATAGGTAGGTACATGACAAGTAGGTACTTCAATTTTGTGGTGATCATAATAAGGTGCACATAATATTGACCCTTGCCCCTAAACAAGGCAGGAACCTGTATCTCAGGGAATAGTTTTCAGCTATTGACATTTTCATTTTTATCTGAGGACTATCACAATCACATTCACAATTAATTAATTAAATAATTTGTCTTAGTAAGTACCATTACAGAGTGCTAGGGTTTGTTGGTGAGTTTGAAGATATGAGGTATGGATGTGGGTATGTGTGTTAATATGAGTGGTGAAATAGAGGTCTGTGTGTGAACGATGTAGTGGTGAAGTAAGTGAGGAAAGTGTGTTTGTGTGGTAGATAGGGTTATACACAAAGGGTCATTAGATATTCAGTGTCTTCGTACATTATGAGATTTTAAAGCCTACAATGGAAATAAGTATGTATATTTAATTTGTATTTTTACATGTTTTGTTTTAAACAGCTGTCTAAAAGAACCACTTTAGCTAAAACATGGGGAAAATCTAGATGTAACTAACACATTCGGTCAGTGAGTCGTCTTAGGGGCGTCACCTATTTCTAGTATGTACATGTAGTACTAGTTATATTTTTCGTGTAACTTGAAAAAATATACTTTACCACTTCTAAATATCAATTCTTTTTTTATAAAACAATACGCTAGCCTCCGTTGACTGGATACTAAATCGTTAGGTACTTGAATGTTATTATACTTACTATTACTGGAGATATCCAAGTGCTAATTAGCGAGATGACTCTGCTATCAAGCTGAAGCGCCCGTTAACGGCGAAGCGTATTAACACTTATGTTGCAGTTTATACAAAGCAATCTCGTAGAAGGCTCCATAACACTTTCCAACAAGAGTGTTAACGATAACTTAGATCCCAATCAAAAGCACTAAATCGGTATCCGTATAACACAGGCCAAAGTAATCGTAAGTGGTAGGTATCGAAGTCCATGGAAAATGCAAAAGTTGTAAGGGATCAGAAAATCCAAAATCGCACAGTACATTATGAAACGAACGACTGCAAAACGTCAAACAAATGACAGCTGTCATACTGTCACAAGTGTCACAGCGGCAGCCTGTCATTCGGTGCGGCTAAAGAAGTCCGTTTTACGCGTAACCTGTCAACTGTACACTTAAAATGAAACGTGTGTAAAACACGTTCCGTTTCCAAAAGTATTTTGAGAATGATAAACATAATATAAATTGTGTTTTTTCCTGGCTTCATTTGAAAATTCAATTAAGTGATACGAAATAAGCAAAAAAAAATGCAATATTTTAAGATATTTTACATCACTAGACGCGTTCGAAAATTTTCAGGTCAAGAATGGACATGATTCTTTATAAGAAAAATGTATTTAATATGTGTTCATTAATTTATAATAAAATACCGAACCATTTAAAATTTTTACAGGGTGATTTATTCAAGAGAAATTACCAGAGTGGCTCCTGTGCTCCTGGCTGCTTACTGTTTTTATAGCATTAGGGAATTTATGCAACATAAAACACAATAATATTATCGAATGTTTCCCTGATTTTGTTAATATTGATAGATTGTAAGGACTATAATGTAAATCTCTACTAGTATAACGATTTAAATTTGGTAATAATGTAATGAAGTATTGACATATTTTTGTAAAAATGTATCAATGACTCTGTGATAACGACATAAATTTCAATAATTTGCACTCTTGCTTGCAGGCTGAATACAGTGACTTTTAGGCTATAAGATTTTTCTTGAAAAATGTATTTCTTGCAAATAAATATTATTATTTCCTTTATTTCACTAAATAATAATAATATTTATTTCCATAAGTATTGTACAGAGTAGGTATGCGCAACATTTACAGCGTAGGACTTACAAGTGCACAGAGATTTGATCAATGACCCCCATGCTAGGTGGAACCTGTGTTACAGGGGTCATCAATACATGATATAAATTATATTTTTAAATAGTAGTATAAAAACATTTAAAAATATAAAAAATAGTAGCCCAACGGTATCGGGAACAGGGTCCAAGCTACCGACGGTTGGGGCTCCAGAGAGAGGAACCTCCTAACAATGCGGGCCGTGTCCCGAAGTACCGCTTTCTAGATCAAGCCCTTGATCCAGCTGCCCAACGAGAGCTTCCTCAGATGTTGGTCGAGGTTCTTGGCTATTAACCCATTGACTGTCACGACTATCGGCACAATGATCGCTGAGTCCACATCCCACATGTCGACAACCTCGCGAGCGAAGTCAAGATACTTGATCTCTGAGGTCTGAGGTTCTCATCATGCGGGACGGTTATGTCAACAATCATTGCGCGCCGCTCTGATCGATCCATCACCACTATATCAGGCTTATTGGCAACAATAGTCCTGTCAGTGGTGATGGATCGATCCCAGTACAATGTGATATTACCATTTTCGAGAACTGGGTCGGGCACATATCTGGGTGGATTACAAAATTTTTGTACATTTTGAATTAAATTCTGTCTAGTAAAAAAATACACGCTAGTCTAATATAGATAAAATAAAATCTGTTCCATACTTCTACAATTAATTATAGTTGCAAAAGATCTATTTATTATTAATTAAATTGTGTCCCAGTTTAAATAGATTTCATACAAAATATTTTGTCCCATCTGAGATAAATGAATCCCATCTGTCAAAAGTCCTTGGGGGTGTTTGAAGGGGTGGTCCCCCATACACCATGAAATTAGCTTATAATGCCTTACTTCGTAGTGTTTTAGACTATGGAATGTATCTTCTGATTCCTTGTGTGCGTTACCCAGGCCAGATGTTGTCGAAAATGGTCATTTGAATCTTATAGATAATTAGTTTTGCGGCTTCTGTAATTGTTGCGCACATTTTTAAATTTGTTGCGCTTATAGTTTTTTAATTATTTCAGAAAAAATTTCCTGCTGGGGTAACGTTACCCCAGCCAGACCTTTTTCTTTCTAATGGGAATATTTAAATAATTACTAGCTATAAAATTAGTTGTCTAGATGAAGTAAATGTTGTGCCTTATTTTGTATTTGTTCTTTCATCGGTTGCCAAGTTATTCGAGATTTTGCTGGGGTAACGTTTTTGGTTTTGCTAGATCTTTGAAATGGTTAAGCGGATTCTTATCAAATTTTGTACATGGCTTCTTGGGAATTAGTTTAAATTTGTTCTGCAATAAAAAAACCAAAATAATACAAGCTTAAAGGTTATTTCATTAAATAGAAAACACTTCAATTGGTCCCAGCACTCTCAATAAGAGCTCTAAAGACTTACTTTAAACGTTATTTTAAAGCTTGTAACTGCCTTCAAATGTACGTGAAGTTTTATTAGTATCCTGTAAGTATTTAACAAGTTATGATGATATTGAGTTCTTCACGAGCACGGTCTTGATGCGCGCGGTTGTATTTGGCCACTGGATTGGATATATGAACTGAATGTTATGTCAATTATTAGTTTTTTAGTTCAGTTGTATATCAGTAAAATTTCAGCTCAGTACATTGGATAATTAATGAGATAATACGATTAAAGTCATTAGGAAGTGAATGACCGCGGTAACCCGACCAAGTTTAGGTGGTTACGAAAAAGCGAAAACGCAATACATTATGGTACCTTCTAAAATATGTAGGATAGTGTTACAAATTTAGTACAGACACCAGTTTAAAAAAAACTACGTGATTATTAAATAATTTTTATTGACAGGTAATATAATCATTTAAATTGAACTTTTAAAGTATTATTAAACTTATACTTAAAAACAATCACAGATTAAAATTACAGATAGTAATTTTGCTTTTTTGAAATTTTCTATTATTTTTTAATTAAATTATAGATTTCAGTATACACAGATGAAAGCTAACTCCCCCTGGGTGATTACGGAGCATGTTTAGTGCGATATGCAAACAATGCGCCCCTTCACCCCACCCCTTCCGCGTCCACCGAACGACATGTTATATCAGTGATTTTTGATAAGTTTGTGCAACTGGAAGATAATAATAATGTTTTCATACCTACAGATATTATTATATTATTAATGTATTTAACAGTGTACGCGTCTGTACCGAAACTGTAAGGTGTATTATACTAAACATTTTAAAAGATAGTATAATGTTCTGCGTTTTCGCTTTTTCGTAACCACCTAAACTTGGTCGGGTTACCACGGTCATTCACTTCCTGATGACTTTAATCGTATTATCTCATTAATTATCCAATGTACTGAGCTGAAATTTTACTGATATACAACTGAACTAAAAAACTAATAATTGACATAACATTCAGTTCATATATCCAATCCAGTGGCCAAATAACACCGCGCGCATCAAGACCGTGCTCGTGAAGAACTCAATATCATCATAACTTGTTAAATACTTACAGGATACTAATGAAACTTCACGTACATTTGAAGGCAGTTACAAGCTTTAAAATAACTTTAAAAGTAAGTCTTTAGAGCTCTTATTGAGAGTGCTGGGACCAATTGAAGTGTTTTTCTATTTAATGAAATAACCTTTAAGCTATGTATTATTTTGGTTTTTTTATTGCAGAACAAATTTAAACTAATTCCTAAGAAGCCATGTACAAAATATGATAAGAATCCGCTTAACCATTTCAAAGATCTAGCAAAACCAAAAACGTTACCCCAGCAAAATCTCGAATAACTTGGCAACCGATGAAAGAACAAATACAAAATAAGGCACAACATTTAATTCATCTAGACAACTAATTTTATAGCTAGTAATTATTTAAATATTCCCATTAGAAAGAAAAAGGTCTGGCTGGGGTAACGTTACCCCAGCAGGAAATGTTTTTGTGAAATAATTAAAAAACTATAAGCGCAACAAATTTAAAAATGTGCGCAACAATTACAGAAGCCGCAAAACTAATTATCTATAAGATTCAAATGACCATTTTCGACAACATCTGGCCTGGGTAACTGATTCCTTACAACAAGACTGCTTTGACTGGGCTGGACAGAGTTCAGTCCAAATGCCTTTGAATAAATAATGAATAAAATAATAAAATTTTATTTGTACACTTTGAAAAACATACATAAGTACACACACAGGATTTAATGTATATTGTACAATAGAGTCACATTAAAGGGCGAACTGATGCCTCCTAAACTAGGCCAAAACCTGTGTTTTAGGAGTCAAAGTTCCTCTAGGTATGACATACAACTGGTATTAAGTGTCATGCAAGTACTTATATAAAATTAAACAGAAAATGCCTTAATTTAAATACAGTATTAAGTAGTTTGGTTAAGAGACAATTCTAATAAGATTTTCGGTTTCGTCATACGTTAACTTCTGCAACCAATTTGTAAGTTTGATTTTAAGTTCGTGTCGTGTGTATACTTCTCGGCTTGCAAACTTAGTACGGCAGTGGACAATATCGCACACGGCGCCTTTGCGTCTTTTTAGCTTAGCATGATCTAGATGTAGAGTGGAGTGTTTTCGCAGCGAAGCGCGGAGCACAAAAAGCTGTCTCACAGTCAATACTTTGGCTTCTGAATAAAGTTGAGAGATTGAAAAGTCCCTGCGCTTAAAGTACATGACTTTCAAGATAGCCCTTTGAGCTCTTTCAACTTTTAGTAATTAGGTTTTGTAGGTTCCGCCCCACGCCGGAATACAATATAAAATAATGGACTGGCAAACCATCAAAGCTAGATCGGGATCAACACAGTGCCTAAGTTCCTTAAATACTTATATAAATTAATTGTGTAAAGGCTTCGATATGGGGTTGCCAGCTAAGTTTGAAATCAATGTGGACTCCTAAGTATTTTATGTCTGGAACCAAGGACAAAAATGGGCAGCTGCAATTGGTTGCCTCACCTGAGCAAATGTGGGCTTTGATTTGACCTGATTCCAGTGAAGGAGTTAAAGTGTTAGGTAGCGAAAACTGAATGACCTTTGTCTTTGCTAGGTTAAGGGTAAGTAAATTCTCTGAGAGTCACTCCATTACAAACCAAAGCGACTGTTCCGCCCTTTTACTTGCTCTGTTCCAGTCAGTATCATAAACAATCAACGCCGTGTCATCAGCGTACGTAAATATGTCGCAATTTGGAATATGTGCATGACACAGGTCATTGATGTAGAGCAAAAAGAGAGGGGGTCCAAGGATGCTACCCTGCGGAACCCCGAAGCTGATAAATCGATTTTAACCCGTTGGTTACGATTAGAGAGATAATCTTTAAAAATGTCCAATGCGAGGCCACGAATCCCAACGCTTTCCATTTTCGAGATAAAGGTGGGAACAGAAACCGTGTCGAATGCCTTGGATAAGTCAAGGAAGATACCGTAGCATTTCATGCCTTTGTCCAGGTTGATAATTAATGTTTTAGTAAGGTCAGCTACAGCATCCTCCATTGAGATTCCAGGTCTAAAACCGTACTGTTGTTTGCGATGATTTTGTGTTTAGAGAGATACGCAACGAGACAATTGTTAAGTATCCTTTCGAGGATCTTAGATAAAGAGCTTAGTACGGAGATTGGACGGTAGTTTGTTTCATTGGCTCTGTCACCACTCTTGAAAATCGGGTGCACGACTGCTTTTTTGAGGACGTTGGGAAAGATTCCAGTATCAATAGCGCGATTGAAAATATGCATGATGGGTGATGATAGAACGGAACTCGATTGTTTCAGTACTTTAGCTGATATGTTGTCGTAGCCAGTGGCACAATCAGAACGCAAGGTGCTGATCAGTCTTTCCACTTGTGTTTCATCCACTGGCAGAATGACGAGAGACTGGCATGGTCGAGGTAGCGGTGGGGTTCTAAAATCATGGTTAGATCTTGGGAGAAGTGTTAGAGTGTTGAGAGGCTAGTTCACGACCAATATCAGTGAATAAGCAGTTGACACGGTTTGCTGAAGCTTTAGGATCATCAGTGAGTTGAAGAAGCTCTTTGGGAGATTGCGGTTGAGGAGTAGAGTCGATAATAGCTTTTATTGCCCTCCAAGTGGTTTTAGGGATATTTCTGGCCTTTTGCAAGCAAGCAGCGTAGTGAGGTTATGCCGAGACAAATAAGGGCTAAGTTTCTCAACCTACTATACCAACCACCCTGTCACAAGACATATTTTATAAGAAAAATGTATTTAATATGTGTTTATTAATTTACTAGCTTCCGCCCGCGACTCCGTCCGCGCGGATGTCGGTCTTCGCGTGGATGGTTTATTTCTCCATTTTGAGTAACTCTGACAATGACATCTTATAAATATCTATTGGACCCAAATACGGCTAAGCCTATAATAATTAAGGAGATCCCTCTATTGAGCTACTGCTGTTGAGCTCGCGTTCTGTAGTAAGTATTTTTTTCATAGTAATTCCGACCTTGATAAGTAGCATGTAGCAGTAAATTACTGACAGTGACGAAAAGTTTGCAATAATAAAAAAGTGATCGTGACAATGCGACAGAAAGTTAATTGAGAGCTTCAGCATACACAACATTGTTAGTGAGCTCGTCCGGAATATGAACATGAAGATTTCTTGGACTGCTCACACGGGAAAGAGCTACGTAAAGTTGCCCGTGTGAAAAACAACTCGCGGTAAGATCTACGCCAGCAACTCCTAGGGTCTGACCTTGAGCCTTATTTATTGTCATGGTGTAACACAAAGCTACAGGAAACTGTATTCTCTTAAATTGAAATGGAAAATTATCCACTGCGGGTAATGCAACGTGTGTTCGCGGTTCTACAGAACAACGTCTATGAATAAAACTGAAAAATAAGATTTTTTTTTCTACGTATTTTTCCAGGATAAAAAGTATCCTATTTTATGCCCAGGATAATAAGGAATAATTATACCAAGTTTCATCGAAATCGAACCGTTAGTTTTCACGTGATGCCTGCATATACAGACAGACAGACAGACAGACAGACAGACAGACAGACAAAAATTTTTTTAATCACATATTTGGGTTTGGTATCGATCCAGCAACACCCCCCGCTATTTATTTTTTCAATATTTTCAATGTACAGAATTGACCCTTCTACAGATTTATTATAAGTATAGATAATAAAATACCGAACCGTTTAAAATTTTTACAGGGTGATTTATTCAAAAAGAAATTACCAGACTGGCTACTGGTTACTGTTTTTATAGCATTAAGGAATTTATGGAACATAAAAAACAATAATATTATCGAATTTTTCCCTAATTTTGTTAATATTGATAGATTGTAAGGACTATAATGTAAATCTCTACTAGTATAACGATTTAAATTTGGTAATAATGTAATGAAGTATTGACATATTTTTGTGAAAATGTATCAATGACTATGTGATAACGACATAAATTTCAATAATTTGCACGCTTGCTTGCAGGCTGAATACAGTGACTTTTAGGCTATAAGATTTTCCTTGAAAAATGTATTTCTTGCAAATAAATATTATTATTTCCTTTATTTCACTAAATACATATAAATTATATTTTTAAATAGTAGTATAAAAACATTTAAAAATATAAAAAATAGTAGTCCACCGGTATCGGGAACAGGGTCCAAGCTACCGACGGTCAGGGCTCCAGAGAGAGGAACCTCCTAACAATGCGGGCCGTGTCCCGAAGTACCACTTTCTAGCCCTTGATCCAGCTGCCCAAAGAGAGCTTCCTCAGATGTTGGTCGAGGCTCTTGGCTATTAACCCATTGACTGTCACGACTATCGGCACAATGATCGCTGAGTCCACATCCCACATGTCGACAACCTCGCGAGCGAAGTCAAGATACTTGATCTCTGAGGTCTGAGGTTCTCATCGTGCGGGACGGTTATGTCAACAATCATTGCGCGCCGCTCTGATCGATCCATCACCACTATATCAGGCTTATTGGCAACAATAGTCCTGTCAGTGGTGATGGATCGATTCCAGTACAATGTGATATTTCCATTTTCGAGAACTGGGTCGGGCACATATTTGGGTGGATTACAAAATTTTTGTACATTTTGAATTAAATTCTGTCTCACGCTGTTTTTTTTTAATAATTAGTAAAAAAATACACGCTAGTCTAATATAGATAAAATAAAATCTGTTCCATACTTCTACAAATAATTATAGTTGCAAAAGATCTATTTATTATTAATTAAATTGTGTCCCAGTGTAAATTGATTTCATACAAAATATTTTGTCCCATCTGAGATAAATGAATCCCATCTGAGGTAAGACTGTTCTTTACAGATTTAAAAATATTTTAGTTGTCTAATCGCCCCAAAGCAATTTTTCTCGTTTGTAATATTAAATAAATATTTATAAAAAAAAAGTAGAAACATTAATTATACTGTTTAAAAGCTATTAATAAAAAATATTAAGCGTGGCGATTATGGCAAACCCCCCCCTTTTGGGTGAGACCTATGTCCATATTGGTCGTGAACTAGCCTCTCAAGTAACACTTCTCCCAAGATCTAACCATGATTTTAGAACCCCACCGCTACTTATGTCTGTGTGGTGCCGGATTTAAAGAATACCACCACCCCTTACTTCCCGTGGGTGTCGTAAAAGGCGACTAAGGGTCGTACCGGAGAATGGGCAGCAGCGTTTTCTATGTATTTCACCATCATACCATACTGCGATCGCCAACCCGCCTGCCAAGCGTGGCGATTATGGCAAACCCTCCCAAAATTGGGGGAGGCCTATGTCCAGCAGTGGACGTCTATCGGCTGAAACGACGACTTAACAATGGAATCTCAATGGAGGATGCTGTAGCTGACCTTACTAAAACATTAGTTAAAAACCAGGACAAAGGCATGAAATGCTACGGTATCTTCCTTGACTTATCCAAGGCATTCGACACGATTTCTGTTCCCACCTTTATCTCGAAAATGGAAAGCGTTGGGATTCGTGGCCTCGCATTGGACATTTTTAAAGATTATCTCTCCAATCGTAACCAACGGGTTAAAATCGATTTATCAGCTTCGGGGTTCCGCAGGGTAGCATCCTTGGAACTCCTTCACTGGAATCAGGTCAAATCAAAGCCCACATTTGCTCAGGTGAGGCAACCAATTGCAGCTTCCCATTTTTGTCTTTGGTTCCAGACATAAAATACTTAGGAGTCCACATTGATTTCAAACTTAGCTGGCAACCCCATATCGAAGCCTTATGTACACAATTAATTTATATAAGTATTTAAGGAACTTAGGCACTGTGTTGATCCCGATCTAGCTTTGATGGTTTGCCAGTCCATTATTTTATATTGTATTCCGGCGTGGGGCGGAACCTACAAAACCTAATTACTAAAAGTTGAAAGAGCTCAAAGGGCTATCTTGAAAGTCATGTACTTTAAGCGCAGGGACTTTTCAATCTCTCAACTTTATTCAGAAGCCAAAGTATTGACTGTGAGACAGCTTTTTGTGCTCCGCGCTTCGCTGCGAAAACACTCCACTCTACATCTAGATCATGCTAAGCTAAAAAGACGCAAAGGCGCCGTGTGCGATATTGTCCACTGCCGTACTAAGTTTGCAAGCCGAGAAGTATACACACGACACGAACTTAAAATCAAACTTACAAATTGGTTGCAGAAGTTAACGTATGACGAAACCGAAAATCTTATTAGAATTGTCTCTTAACCAAACTACTTAATACTGTATTTAAATTAAGGCATAGTTTGTTTAATTTTATGTAAGTACTTGCATGACACTTAATACCAGTTGTATGTCATAACTAGAGGAACTTTGACTCCTAAATCACAGTTTTGGCCTAGTTTAGGAGGCATCAGTTCGCCCTTTAATGTGACTCTATTGTACAATATACATTAAATCCTGTGTGTGTAATTATGTATGTTTTTCAAAGTGTACAAATAAAATTTTATTATTTTATTTATTATTTATTCAAAGGCGTTTGGACTGAACTCTGTCCAGCCCAGTCAAAGCAGTCTTGTTGTAAGGAATCAGAAGATACATTCCATAGTCTAAAACACTACGAAGTAAGACATTATAAGCTAATTTCATGGTGTATGGGGGACCACTCCTTCAAACACCCCCAAGGACTTTTAAAATTTAAATAACTCTTTCACACTTTTCAGTAAGATAATTTATGTGATGTTTGCCAGTTAGTGTTGTATCTAAAATAGCGCCTAAAAATTTAACTTTTTCAACTACAGGAATATTGGTCTATAATGTTCACTGAAGCATGAGGAATGAGTCTTTTGCAAAAGAAAATTACCGCCGAACTTTTGACTTCGACTTTCGACAGCCCATGGCTTAAAGCCACTGATTCGAAGAGTCCAGAGAGGGACACAAAGATGACAAAGCGTCAACTATGGTGGGGTTCGCCATATACAACACAATGTCATCGGCATATTGTAATATACAATTTTTGTTTAGGCAGGACCCAATATCAGCCGTATACAAATTGTAGAGTATGGGACTGAGAACATAGCCTTGTGGGAGTCCCTTCCATGTCTGTCTTGTATCGAACTCCTCACTCTGGACTCTCAGAACCAATGAGCGGAGTTCGCCTATGCATTGTATCATCATAGCCGGAAGACTCAGCTGTTGCAGTTTCTTCCTGAGTACGTGTACGTATATTGTCATACGCAGATGAGATATCAAGGAAAGTGGCCACAACAGATTCATTAGGGTTCCGTAGTCTAGTCAACTAGGAACCCTTATAGTTTCGCCATGTCTGTCTGTCCGTCCGTCTGTCTGTCTGTCCGTCCTCACTTAATCTCTGTGACAGTTAACACTAGAAAGCTGAAATTTTGTAGGAGTACGTATATCAGTTACGCCAACAAAGTGGTAAAATAAAATTTTGGAAAATATTTTTTTTTAGGGTAGCTCCCCTATATGTGAAGTGAGGATGAATATTTTTTTCATCATCTACCCCATCGTGTGGGGTATCGTTGAATAGGTCTTCTAAAATGGCTTAGGGGTTGCTAAAATTATTTTTCGATTTAATGCTCCATTTACGAAATATTAAAGTTTAAAGTGCAAATTTTTGTTCCAGTAGGGCGTCCCCCCCCCCCCCCCCTCTAAAAGCTAAACTACTAGCTTGAAAAATCTGGAAAAATTCTAGATGAAAGTGCATTTCATGAACTTTAAAGAAAAAGTATAGCGGTTAAGATAACTTTATTAGTTTAGCAGTAATAGTCGTTGAACTTGGGTGTTGGATAATTTTGTACCAAATACAAAATCCTTAGCAGTAATCCTTTAAAGTGACTAAGATGAAGTAGTTGCTTGTTTATGATGGGTAAAGACTTGCATTGAAAACCAAAATATGTTTTTTTTTACCTATTCAGAATAAAGAACAACAGAATCGTACTACATTGTGATAACGGGCTACTACGGAACCCTACACTATGCGTGGCCCGACACGCACTTGGCTGTTTTTTTTAGAGTAGGCTAAGCGGATATCAGCAACTAAAATACTTACACGAGCCATTGTACTTAGTCCTTTCTTAAAACCAAATTGATGATCCGGCAGCAGGCCTCTCGATTCGACTATCCATTCCGAGACGATTTTCGACAAGGTGTTCCAGTAATTTGGCTAGGACTGAAGATAGAGCAATTTGCCTAATTCCATTCGGATCATCTGCATGTTTGCCTTATTTCAATAAAGGAATAATAATTTGAAACTTCCACTGATCTGGAACCCAACCATGGCTATAACAAAAATTTAAAACATTTAAAAATTAGATTTTAGCCTTTTTACCAGAATTGGTTATAACCGAATATGGCATGACAATAATACCAGGCGCTGAGTCCCGGACATGTTTGAACACCACATTCAGTTCCTCCAAAGTAAATGGCGCATCGAAAGGATCCTGTGATAAGTTATAAAAGGGCGCGTTTTGATATTCTGGTAAGAGTGAAACGTAGGATGGTGCTTTTTTTGTCCAAAAAATGTTCAGCTGTTTCCCTAGCAATCGGTGAAGAGGTAGATGGGGTACACCCACGTCTAAACCTATTAATATTTTTCCAGACGACTGAAACTGGAGTAGAGGCGGCTGATAAAGAGGGGCAAAACTAAACCCAACCCGTATGTTTCTTTTTGCGAAGAAAACGTTTGGTTCTGGCAGTATGCCAACAGATTTTCAGTGCTCATATCTGTATTGTAACACAACTCGGCCTCGTCCCTATCCCTGATTGCCGAAGTGCATTCTGGGTCCGACCACGGGGTGAAAGGATTTTATTACGAGCACTGTTTTTTAATGGAAAGCCGGAATCTGCACTGGGGCAATAGCTGTTACAAAACCTTCATTACAGCACTTGGCATGGCAGTGACCAGAAGGATCTGATTGATTTTTCAATCGACAGATAATTTTTATTCGTGGAACAACATTGACGTCCGACAAATTTTGTATCGAAGAACTGACAAAAAATCAAAATTATTGCTCGGTAAAATTATCTCCTCTTCCTCCTCAAGTCGTACTCCTCATTACTGAGGGTCGTGATGCGTGAAAATTATCTAGCGTTGGAAAAATCAGCCCAATTATTTCGACGGTATCTATCACAGTGACTCAATAATTCCATCAACAATTCCTATCCAATGTTCTTTATCGACGCATTGTTATCACCGATTATTATGTAGAACAGTTTTAGATGAGATATAAATTCTGATTATGTTCCAGTAGCTATAAATACGGCAATCGTGGCAACACGGTAGTGCACTGTTGCCTACCTATCTATAGTTTAACTTACCAACAATAATAATGACTCGAGACAAGTGCCACGAAAAAATACCGTTGAAAAGCGTGACCAAGGAATATGCAAATCAGGAGAAAGTTTCTGTGTTAGAATTTGAAAGGTATGGACAATAAATAAATTTTACTTTTCCCTTTCCCTTTTTACTATTTCGTAAATGAAAGCCCATAGTGTTTTATACAAGTAAACTGTATACTCTTAAAAGAAGTGTAACATTTCACATGTTAGGTTTTTCCATACATATCAAGAATATAAGCACCACGCGCCATTTACCGTCCATTTGAAGACACATTACATCACAGACTAAGAAGAGAAGTTACCTTCATTACATTCTACAAGTACCCATAAAAATCTGTCATAGAAATGGAAATAAAATAATTTTGCTTATTATTTTAGCGCGGCACAGAAAACCTTTTTTCTAATTTTAGCGGTGCACTGAACACCTTCTTTCTATTTTTTGTCGTTAAAGTGCCAATTATCTCAGAGTAAAATAGCTGTTTGCCTTCCGGAAGGACCGTAGTCTCAAATGCAACGGGTAGAGAGAAAAAACATCGGAAATTCAAAATAAAACACATTGTAATTAGCTGTCCGAAATAATAACAGTCAATCAAATCCGTTCACATTAGATTGATAACATATTAATATTCTCCAAATGCATCGACATTGTATTTGTTTATACACTTATTCATCATCTGCCTAGCCTTTTCTTAAGTATTTTGGGATCGGCTACCAGTCTAACCGGATGCAGCTGAATACCAGTATTTTACATGGAGCGACTGCCCCTCTGTCCTCCAGAACACAGTTACTGGGTAATTCGATACCCCTTAGTAAGGCTCCGAAGCTTAATACCTGAATTGCTAAATACCAGATTCGCAAATTACCAGACTCGCAAAAAACAGGATTCGCCTTATACCAGGACTAAAAAGGCCACTTTGGAGAATCATAAAAGGAATTATAAAATGGCGAAGACAGTCCGTGTTTTTCTTTTTTTTCGCTGCACTACGTAGGTACAATCAAAGAGATTGGGATTAGATTTGGATTGGATTGATTGGTATTTTAGCACAGACAAAAAAAATAACTGAAAAATGCTTTACCAATGGGATTTGATACGATTAACTTAACAGTTAACTGTCCATTCTGTTATCCTTTTATGATTCTGCCAAAGTGGCCTTTTTAGGCCCCATATGCAAAATACCTGCACGCGTAGCATGAGCACCGGTTTGTCGACAGAAGAGTAGACAAAGATGACGTTCCGTGTAGACAGTACGACGACGGCAGCAAAGTAGAAAGAGGCAACTGCACTTTTTACGAAATTCACTGTTTTACTTAATTTGACTCAGAATTCTTTGTTTTGTCATACAATATTTTTTTGTTTTTGATTCTTAATTTTTACTGATATTAAGTCACATTATAAGGAGGGGTCCGTGGCCAAATAATAACAGCAGCACAAGTTGATTGATCAGGTTACGCTACGCTTGCCGCGGTTGGTCCGTGGATGGGTGACCATCTTTACATACCGAGACCCCTCCGTGCCTCGGAAAGCACGTTAAGCCTTTGGTCCCGGCTGTCATTCGTGGATCTTTGACAGTAGAATTTTGGAAGTTTTGTATTTTTTTTTTGTGGGATTTTGTAGATAACCGTATATACTTTGTGGCCGTCGAGTAGAAAGTTTTCTACTGTCTTTACGATTACAAAATCCCTTAGACAACTGACAGTTGTCAGTGTGATTTTGACATTTGGGATAGAAAACTTTCTTCTGAAATAGTCTACATAAAAGAGGTCCGACAAAGATCGTTAGAAACTAAAGACAAAATGACAGATAGTAGAAAGATTTCTAGGCGGTATGTCAAAAATGAAGAAAAGAAATATCACTTTGTATAGAAAGCAATGTGTCTTCTCTTCGTAGAGATAGAAGTGTTCATGCTACGCGTGCACGCAAAATACCAAAAGTACAGTCCTAAACAATTGAGTTCTGTTTATAGACTATCCTGTACACTGACCTCTATAATTGTAATATAGAGGTCAGTGATCCTGTATTAGACTGGTTGTCAGACTTTCGAGCTTCTGACTACCCGTAACGACTGTCAAACCCCCACGGATGACAGCCGGGACCAACAGCTTAACGTGCTTTCCGAGGCACGGAGGGGTATGTAAAGATGGTCACCCATCCACAGACCAACCGCGGCAATCGTAGCTTAACCTGATCCATCGACCCGTGCAGCTGTTATTACTTAGCCACAAGCCCCTTAATTACATAATTACATACTACGAGTATATTTGTATAATTATACAGGGTTATTTGAAAAACACCAAAAACCTCTTAAGAGGTCATATTACTCATCATTATGAACAACTTTTACTGTGGGTCCAAATCAGAAATCGCGGAAAAAAATCAGCTGTTCCCTACATTTATGTTCGTATAACTCGTCAAAATGTAGGGAACAGCTGATTTTTTTTTCTCGGTTTCAGATTTGGTCCCATAGTAAAAGTTGTTCATAATGATGTGTACAATGACCTCTCAAGAGGTTTTTGGTGTTTTTCCAATAAATAACCCTGTATAACTGCCCCGTTGGTCTCGTGGTCACAAGCGCGACTGCAGAGTGTGAGGTCCTGTGTTCGAATCCCGGGTCGGGCAAAGTGTTATTGAGTTTTTCTATTAGGAAATTCTTAGTAACCACCCGTAGTTTGGTCTAGGTCAGAATGACGGGTGTACTGTTACAGAACTGAATATGTTATATATTTCTCATTAATTACTCGTCGTATTATATTTTCAGATTATATTTTTATGAGGTACATTGAAGGTACATTCCTCTGGTAAATATTAGGTAACCATAAGATATCTATTACATTCATTATTAGTATTCACCTGTCATTCTGACTGTCAGGACTGCGGCTCACTTTATTATTACAATTGTTCTTGTTTCTTGGAGGTACATTGAATTTCATCAAAGGTACATTCAAGTACATTGCTGGTACATTCCTTTCATATATAACATATTCAGTTCTGTAACAGTACACCCGTCATTCTGACCTAGACGTAGTTTGGAAGTTGGCGGTGTGATACCCCCGTGCCTCAGAAAGCACGTTAAGCCGTTGGTCCTGCGCCTGATCTCTCGCCAGTCGTGTCGGATTGCCGTCCCATCGGACTAAAGAGTGAGGGAAGAGGGAGTGCACCTGTGTCTGCGTGCACACTTGTGCAATATATTTAATATCTCCCGCGCCGATGGCTATGGTCTCCGTTGAGATTGACCGCCTTGGCCGAAATACGGTCTGGAGGACTTTTTATTTATATTTATATATAGCAGGGGTGGCCAACCGGTCGATCGCGATCGCCTGGTCTATCGCAACTATTAGTCCAGTCGATCGTGGTAAGGCAAAAAATATTTCCAACTATAAACCTGATTTTGCTAATCTAGCAAAAGATGCTCAAACGCAATGCTCACATTAATAAAAATAAGTAGTTATTAAGAATAGTTTCCCCTCTTCATAAAATAAAATATCCTACAAAAGTGAGTACTGAACTATGCTGTTTCTTAGAAGATTTCAAGAGGTATGTAATTGGTAGATCGCACAGGGTGTCGTCAGTGAACAGTAGATCTTGGGTCTAACCAAGTTGGCCACCCCTAATATATAGGTATGCAAATAAGAGTGTAAACAGTGTATAATTTCGTCACGTTTCGTCACGAAGTAAAATCGCTACGAACTGGAGAAATCGAAGCTTTAATTGATGGATAAATAGTGAAGAGCATAAAATAAACAAAACACGTGCATTGTTTATCACAATATTCTCCAAAGTGGTCACAAATAATTCAGAGTAAGAAGTTTAGTTTAGTTTAGTTTCTAAATTAACTTGACAACCGTATTAATTACAATAATTATTAACCTAATTTAAAAAAAACCCCATCTTCGAATATACTTACGTAGATTGTATTACATTGACATAATTCTAGTACCTAATTAATGATAACCACGATGTGATTCCGACTTCATTACGAATTTTAAAGCTGTTACGATTTCTTATCAGTTTTTCTCACCGAAACTGTATCAAGGCCATGACTAGAGGTTTTTGTTAGTAACGTCACAAGATTAAGGAGAATGGATAGTGGTAGACCGCGAAATTCAAATTTTCTTACATTTTTTTGCAATTTGCAGGTCATTGTCAGATTGTATCTTGATCGAAAGGAGATTCGCGACCATAACAGGTACATATTTAGAGAATTATAATCATTAGAATCATTAATATATCTTTCTAAGTTAGATTTCTACCACAAACCACCAATCTCTTATGGAAAAGGGTTAATTGTAGAAATCAAACTTAGAAAGATGTGTTAATGAATCTAATGATTATAATTCTGTAAAGACGTAGGTACCTGTTATAGTCGCAAATCATATTTTGACCAAGATACAACCTGCCAATGACCTGAAAATTGTAAAAAACCTAGGAAAATTTAAATTTCGCGGTCTACCACTTATCCCTGCCCATTCACCTTAAGGTAAATAAATATTAGTTCATTTTGGGACCAACGACAATACAGACTACTTAAAAAAAAAAATGAAATATGGCTCGCAGATTTCTTCTGGCATGAAGTCTCTTTGATGAGATTAAAAAATCGCGCAATCGCGCATCTCCGACTAGTAAATAGTTTTATGTGGCGATAAAGCACTAATGGATTAACATAAAGAAAAAGCACGCGTTTTTAATACACTGCTTTAAGGACCTAAAAGCGGTTCAATGAGAGCCACTTTACGAGCAAGTGTGTTGAAAAAAGATGAACGACCTGTGGCGGAAGGAATACTACGCGACTACTCGTTCCAACACGGCACCCGTGACTGAGAGCACAGCGACTATCGCTTAGGAGTATCGTAGATGCGCGCGTCTGTGTGAGTGTGCCGTTTCGGACGTTAGTACGTAGTTTCTGTACTGTTCATATCTTTACTGTGGTAGGGTGCTTATACTTACACTAACACACACTGTACTATTATAATATTGTATATGTTAGTCTGTAAGGCATTTATGTATGGGCCAAAGTAGCCTGAAAATTAAGGTTTTGTTATTATTATTAAAAAAAAACATTTTTAAACATGTCGGTCATAACTGCTATATCCCGCAGAGAAAGTTGTCTGACAGTCGAAGACAAAATCCTCATTAATACCCAGACTTTCTGATCGATCATACAGAATTGATGAACAGCATGTTGCTACTAACGGTACAATATAAAAATGTAAAGCATTTATTGCAATTAAACCATTTACAGTCACTTTTGAATTGTCAAAGAGTCGGTCAGTTAGTCAGAAATTTGAAGCTAGTAATTGCCTATTACAAAACGTAGTTCACTATGGAGAAGAACGGGCAAGAAACTCCTAACACACATTACACCTCTTACCTCTAAACAGAATCCATAATGTCCATGGCAGGAGACCTATGAGGCATGTCCTCCACGATTGAGGGGTGCGGTCAGGAAACCTACACGAGACTTTATAATAGCGGCACTATTATTGTGGCTTGTGACGTATGCAAATTTTGATGAATTTCCGATACTGACTGCCCGGTACCTACTCCGTTGTTGTACGGGCCGCACGACTTACCGGTAGAATTATAAATTACCGATTGGATATTCTATATTTTTTAAATTTGTAAGCTGTTACAGGCTCCATCATACATTGTACGCTGGTACCTACATCCTGCGACCTTTGCCAGGAAAGGCCTTGAAGATGTGTATTTCCTAGAATGAGTTCTTAAAACTAAGCAAACACGTGTAGTCATTATACAAATATAATTGAAGTGCTTTCAGCGACGGTGTAATTGTCGCAGATAAAACGAGGATTTAATGAATATATAAATACATGTAAATGATGCGACTGCGATAGTTTTCACTTATATATAATACAATTTGCAGCGGTTCGCGCGCAGTACTTCGCTTTCGCGACTTTTTATTTTATAGTGACGATTAAATAAAATAAGGAGAGTACAATAAATTCAGACAAAATGGGATTGAAGAAAAAAATCCAAGAAAAGTAAGTCTTCACAGTTCCGCTGAGCGAATGTATTTTTAACTTTCTTAATGCTTATATTTTTCATGTATTTTTATTTCATCTTGCAGTTACGAGTTGTGTTCTAGATTGTTATTTTTTTAAATTAAATTATTAATAGATATCTCACCTATTTACAAATGCCTTTTAACGGTTACATGTGTTATGTGTGTATTTAGATTAGTGCTCGAAATAAATCCACTAATTCCAAAAATATGAACTGCAGTCAGCTACGTTACATATTTCATATTCTTACCCATATTTAACAGATTTCTTTATCTAAGGCCTCTTTGACAATGTCCGAGAAGGCACAACCCACCAAATAATTTAATAAATTGTAACACACAATGTATAAAGTTATGTGCCATACTAGCTGCGCCCCGCGGTTTCACCCGCATAAGTTTCGATTCCTTGGTAATATCGAGATAAAACGTAGCCTAAGTGTTAATCCAGAGTGTCAGCTACCTCCATAACAAATTTTATAAAAATTGGTCCAGCCGTTTGTGCGTGAAGAAGTAACAAACATACAAACACACTCACAAACATTCGCCTTTATAATATTAGTGTGATTAAAATCGGCCATTGTTAACCACTTGCGTTAACATCATTTGTTTTTGTAACCATGCTAATTTTTATATATATAACATATAATATGCATCTTTTAAGCGAATTTAATAAACAATAATTATGAATATCTTACGAGTATAATAATTTAACAAGTCCTACGTGCCGATTCACCTATTGCTTGCAAAAGTTTTGAAGTTTTTAAGGTTTATCATATTAACCTTGTTAGAACAGTTATAATCAGATTGCGATAAATTCGTTTACTTTTACTGTTTCGGTGGAATCGTATTCCATTTTAAGTTATATTAGATGAATAATGTAAGAATGTATGTTGCATGGAGGTCCTGCAACATACATGCAACATACATGTTCATGGAGCCCATGAACCATTGGTCAGTTTCCCTCCCTCAACAGTTTATTTGATGATTAGTCAGTTTTGTGAATTAGACAGTTACCTTAACCTGGAGAGTTTCCAGTGTTTGCCACTTTCCTTGATTTGAAAGTTTTACTCAATTCGTCAGCCAACAACGTACAGTCGGTGGAAAACTGTACACACGTCTGCTAATTTCATTATGTATGACATCGCGCCTGTTTCCTCTAAGGGTTAGGCAGTAGGAGTTGTCCTTAGAGTACACCCATATTTCAACAGAACTAAGAATTAAATAAACTTACGAGTGAGGGAAACTGAGCGGTGATACAAGCCGTGTTAGGGCCGCATCCGAGTCGCATAAAGTGGCCATCGTTTCAGCGGGACTGTCCGAAAGGGTTACCGCTGGCCCGGAACATAAAGGGCTAAGGAAGGAACACGGGTGGGTTTTAGTCAGTAAGAGTCTGACACTCCCTTCCGCTCCACCCAGAGCGGGAGAACTCATTTGATGATTTCCAAAAAAAAGTGGCCATCGTTCGCAGTTAGTGAAGTTCCGACACTTGCGCGGACCGGACACGAACGTGCGTGAGACTTCCTGTAGACAGGAACACGCCTACACAGGAACATGCCTGCCTACGCAACGATTTTTTTCTGAGAACACGGTCCAGGTCGATGTATTTTATAAGGTGTGCTTAGACTTTATTACACGCGGGTCTGACATGTGCGATGCATGTGAAATGTTTTATGTTTATGAAAATGAACCTTATAATATTAACTTATTTTTATTTGTTACCTACTAGTTTTTCTTGCGGCTTTGCTCGGGTTAATTTAGAATTTGACAATCAAATGATTCGAAAGACACGTAGCGCCATCTATTATCATAATAACATTATTGTTGTTTTCCTCGGGAACATCATTTTTTTTCGGGATGAAAGGTACCCTATGTCCGTTTCTGTACACCTGACAACGTATATGCAGAATTTCAGGATGATCGGTTCAGTGGTTTAGGCGTGAAAAGGTAACAAACAAACAATCAAACTTTCTCTCGCATTTATAATATTAGTTAGGATTTAAATTGATTAATAAGCTTATAGTTTTCACTATATCTGCATACTAACAACAGTAATAATTAATTGTGTAGAGCTATTATTATTTTGATGTCTTTATTTGTATAATATCTTTTATTGTACTTACAGATAACTTAATAAACTGTAGGCAGACATTGATGCAGTTATGGCTGATTACTATTGCCTTACATAAAAACAAAATACAAAAACATTTTTACAAAAAAAATACATTCGACTTCCAAAAAAAACACTACATATTTCACTTTTTAGTGGGTCAGTTTGTAATTTATCTAAGTTACAATAGCCTAATGCCAACTGTTCATCCCCTTTTACAAAATATTACTTTTCCCGAAGCTGGGACGTTAATTGTTGAGGAGTTCTCCCGGTAAGAACCAGGAGAACTCCTCAACAATCACTCGCCATACGCATTGTGACGAGCATAAATTGCTTAGCAACCATATTAATGTAATCGAATCGCAACCCGCGAAATATTTGTCATTGGGTCGTTCCGATGGCCATCTGTCGTCTTCATCATCAGCTCCACTTTACCAAATGATAATTTCCGAGAGCAAATGCTCAAGTTACTTTAAATAAAAAATACCCAAATCGCTATACGTTTGCCTATAAAATTTGATGGTTTCCCTCGATTTCCATGGGATCCTCTCATCAGATTCCAACTTGATGATAATGGGACCACCTTTCAAATAAAAAAAGAACTTTTGGCATCGGTCCAGCCGTCTTCGAGTAATCGGTGAACATACAACAAGGTAGCTACTGCAAACTGTTGAGGAGTTCCCTTAACTGTCCTTCGTCTTCATCATCTGACCCCTAATGACAGTCACAACCTATCTAGGTGTAAAGTTCACATCAATACAAATTAATCAAGCCCAAACACAAGGTAACTGCTGTAAATCGTTGAGGAGTCCCATCGACTGTCTTTCGGCTTCATCATCAAATCGACTCCAGGCCTTCATTAAATTGCAGTGCTTTAAAATACTTAATGAAAAAATTAACAAACGCACTAGTCGCTCCTAAGATTTTCGAATGTTCCCCTCGATTTCACTGGGATGCCATCGTCAGATCCTGGTTTCCTTATCATGGGACCACCCTTGGCATATCTCCTTTCCAACAAAAAAAGAATAATCAAAATCGGTTCATAAACGATGAAGTTATCCGCGAACACACATAAAAAGTTCACACATAAAGAGTTCACACCTATTCACTGTAGGAAGGAGACGTGTCGTTCTTTTTTATCTTCAATAACTAGAAACACTTCGTTCGGTTACGCTAATAAGTACCGTTGCATAAACAAACAAGTCACATATTCCAGTGTTAAAGAAATTACATTTTGTGGTAAAAAACTTCGGCGCGAGTGCTAACAGCGTGCGCGGGGACTGGCCGCACCTCCCCTGCGATAAGAGACAGTTGTTATTTTTCGTCCTTGTCATCGCCGCAGCAGTGCGCGTGCACTGAATAAGCATGAGTGTATGTGCTGTTTGTAATGAACTAACAGAAAAGGATTACTTGGAATGCCATCGTTGTAAGGACAAATATCATTTCTTATGCCTCGATATCTCATCTGAAGAAGGAAAGAAGTTTCTCGATGCAAGCCAGAAGTGGATATGCATAAGTTGCGGTAATAAACAGCCCAAATGTAATGATCCCGTTCGCCCTTCTACGCCAACAGGCTTGGCTGATATAACATTTAATGCAACGCGTCGTAAGATCCTAAACAAGCCGGACTTTGTACAGGCATCTATTACTAGAATGCCGGAAAGTGAATCGCGCTCCGATATACAAGTTATGATACGCGACGAGATGCGTTCTGTTATGAATGAATTTATGTGTGAAATGAGAAACACCTTGAATGTTGAATTGCGTGAACTGAGAGAACAAGTAATGGAGTTTAGGGATTCCCTCAATTTTTTGAGTGCACAATTTGACAGTTTAAATAGTGATGTGGTCGGTCATAACTCCACAATGAAACATCTAAAAACTGAGAACGAGCTACTTCGGTCGGAGGTCAACGTTCTGTCGAATCGTGTCAAGCAGATGGACCAGTTGTCTAGGTCGGCTAACTTGGAACTTCAGTGTGTACCCGAGCACAAGGCTGAGAATGTAGTTAGCATTGTCAGACAACTCGGCCAAGTGGTCAAATTTCCCATAAACGATGGCGACATATCTTATTGTTCACGAGTTGCCAAGTCGAACCCTGAATCTTCTCGCCCACGTACAATCCTGCTACCTAATTGCGTAACACACTATTGGGAAATGATTCAGACTGATCGCCTTCGTTTCGATCCGAATTGGCTTAATTTTTCGCTTTTCGTATTGCGTAACTTCATTATTTGTGAAACCAACTGGGGTCAGTTTGAAATTGGTTTCAACCGATAAAGAGTGAACGACACGTCATGAAAAACTAGGCAAAAGTCAATTTTTCGTATTGCGTAACTTATTTGACAAGCGATTATAGGCTTCAAACGTCAATTCGATACCAATTTATAGTTGGTTTCAAAGAGAAGGCAGGCTTCTCGTCGTAATCATTTTCCGTTCTACATATTTCAGGATTTAAACGCGTAATCCTCATAATTATTTCGAAAAAATGTAAGTGGTAGTCTTCCTGATAAATTGTAAATGTGATTTAGTGTAAAACCTCAATGAGAAAACCATAATAATAGTATTTTAAAAATCAAGGCAGTGAGGTGAATTTAGTAAAATAATTTTATTGTAAAAGTTTTCTTCTGTTACAAGTGCTTACAACCTAAATTACAGATCGACTGTGAACAACCAACCGGTCCTATCTCAATTTTTTGAAGATTTCACTTTTTAATGCCATTTTATACTATTCAATACTCCACATCGTTGCAAGAAATCCTAACTCGAATACATTTAAATTTGGCGCCAGAATTGGCTTCATTCAACTTGTATAATACTAACTTCAACGCGCAGTGAATGCTTTTATGTTTTTTCTTCATTCTGTAAAGTTGTCAAAATTGAGATAGTACCGGTTGCCAGTTCACAGTCGAGATACATAATATGATATTTCAGAAACGAGGTATATTGGTGGCATTTTAACGAAAGACAAATTCGTATCTCGTACCATAACAAACGTTAACATAATATGCCAGAAGCGCAACCCATTCGAGGTCTTACTTCATTGGAAAAGCAATAAGTAAAGAGGAAGAACAGATAAAAAGCACACTTTTAAGCAATGGAAATGGATAAAATTTACCTAAGGATTTCGACGAAAATACACACCATACATAGACCTACATTTAAACATCATTGTTCAAGGTAATGTCAGTATTATTTTCTTTATAAGTGTTGGACGTTGAATGGGCCCATTATAGGTATAAGTACCCACCTAAATATTGTATCAGACGACCCACTGACCATCTTCTAAGATATTACACACTGTATATTGTTTGTTCGGTACCTACTGGTGAATACATAATATACCTAGATACATAGGGCACCATCAAACATTGGTAATATAATGACCTCAACTACTAATGACGAGACACAATTACTTTTCTATTGTTACTGACCATATACTTACTTAGCTACTCATAAGACGAGGAGATGAATATTTACAATCATAACAACAAACTAAATTAAAGAAAGTACCTAGTTCAAGTTAGGTAAGCAACTGAAAATGTATGTTTTCAATTATTGTTAAATATTTTTAGTAAGAATATCTAAGTCAATTATTAAAAATGTATTCTGTCATATACCTTAGGATGTCCGGTGTAAATCCTCAAAATCAATATCAGTCTCCTAGCACCACTATGGTAGGTAGTCTTGAAGGTTGTTTTCTAAATATTAAACTATAATAATATAGAAGTACCTAACTACCTTAATATTTATTTATAGTGTTTATTGTTACATTATTATGTGGAGCCCTTCAAAATACTCTTTAGCATTATGGTTTTGTTTGATATCACAATAAAGTAATGTATGTAATATGTATTATAGGCATAGGCCTATGATACATAAAAAAAGAAGGATGGTCTCCTTTTTATCTATTACCTAATTAGTAAAAATACTTGCTGTATCTTTCTTAGGTACTTTTTAGTCAAGAATGCTTCATCCATCAATAGAATTGTAGGCATCTAATTTGTGTTTATAGCAGTATATTACTGTTCTAATATGTACCTACATAGATTTGGGCCTTTTAAATACTTTGTGGGTGGTTGTAACATAATGAGGATTTACTTACTTAAATTCTTTTTTTATCTTTCAGGTGTTAGGCTCAACTACATCTTGCGCCACTGCTGGGCAAAGGCCTACTCTCCTTCCACCCCTCTCTGTCGAGAGCTGCCAAGGACCAATCTTTATTAAAGTGGTCCAGCTTATCCCGCCATCCCCGTCTGGGCCTGCCGCTATGTTGTTTGCCATTATTCATGAAAAACTAACTTGTTCTCACAGCAAGCATTAGCCAGCAGTACATAAATTATCCATGATGATTTTCACAGGAATACATTAGATGCCAAATTCCACCAATCCATAGAATATAAATATTTGTTCCAATTTATTCTTGCCTCATGACCAAATATTCTATGCTAAATGTGAATAAATGGTATTGTCAGTTAAGGTTGAATAATATAAATAAAACCATTTTTTTTTACCATAATACATATATTGTCTTTCTATTTACCTATACCTAATGAATGACACTTAATTTAGCTAAACACCACTATTTTCTAATTAGTATCACTATAATAATCACTTGTCTTTATTAAAAAAAAGGCATTTCTTTGCTACAACTTTGCAATTCAAACAATAATACAATATACATCCTTAAGAATAATACAAACGAACGAGATTCGAACCATCGAATCATCGGATCATCGGTTATTCTTTGATTACCGCGAGCTCTTACCAACTAAGCCAGTTAGGTAGTTAATAACTCGATAAATAAAATTATCAATCTACTTGGCGTTATAATTCTGTCTCTGTCTAACCGATATATTATTGAACTCGCAGAGAATGCATTACATTTTACTAATCTATATTGAAGTTACCGTCTGATGAGTCTAGTTTTGTTTCACCTTTCGCACTATCGCATATTAAACGTGTTTGTGTTAAAACGATAATATAGATTGAAATGATAGATAATTAAATTATATTTCTTTCATTTTAATATAAACCTAATAGTTATAACAACAATAAAAAGAAAAAGTTGCATTAATAGTATAACTCAGAGAAAAATAAAATTTGATGAAAACAAAACCTAATTGTCAGACTGCCAGTATCGAACTTGGGTCATCGGTTTCACATGTTATATCCTAAACCTCTGGACCAACTTAACTGTTACTAATAGTTCTAAATTAAGGGTCCCTATCAATTTCGCGGACTAAAAACAGAAAAATCATTTTTTTCAGCGCAAATTTCTCAATATCCTTAAGTTATCTAGTTTTTTTTTAAATACACAAGTATTTATCACCTATCTATCTAGTAAGTCTACGAATTTAAGTTTTGATAACTACTTTAGAAGTTTGAAAACTGAAGTAGTTGCTAAACAAAAGCCATAGGCCTTGTTATGCTGTGCATTGTGGAGGGGCTGGGGCGCATTACTCAGTACGTGCGTTGCGAACCGCCGCCTTACTCCTGTCCCCATCTCAGCGGCCAACTAGTTCCGCGCGGGCTGTAACATAACACTAGATTAGAACGGTAAACATTAGTTAGGTACCTATACATAAAACATATGATCCATGCTATTATTATAAATTCGAAAGCAACTCTGTCTGTCTGTCTGTATGTTACCTTTTCAGGCCTAAACCACTGAACGAATTTCGCAGAGATAGATTGCATCCCGGGGAAGGACAGGATAGTTTTTATCCCAATATTCCCACGGGATCAACACTTATGCGGGTAAAACCGCGGGGTGCTGCTAGTGATAAATATATCATAATTATGTGAGTTGCTGCTTGATTCTTAACGGTGTCAAATAGCTTACCTTTAATGATTAATACGGCAGATAGGTTTTCCATTCTTTGCAAGACGAAAATCCATTGTATGTCAACTAGATTGATGTTAGTAGGGCAGTGTTCCATTCTTGTATTTTCAGCTCTACCACCACCGTCTGCAAAAATAGTATGATTAATGTTTTGTACTTAGTTGTTATTTGATTAATGGTAATTATAAATTGTTTCAATAACTACTTATGTAGAAACTCAATTAATAATTTCAGTTGTTAGAATGGAGGTTAATGGACATATACTTACTATGATAATTAAATATTTTAACCACAACAAATAGCTAACCAAGCTAAGCTAAATAAGTTGCTTAGCTATACAACAAAGGAATGATTGTCAGTATGTGTATAATACAAACAACTTTTTCCTAATTATATTGGGTTAAGTACTTACTTGTAGTGATGAAGATAAATTGACTTTTCGCTATTGAGCGAAACAGCCTAAGTCTCAGTGCAGCCAGCGATTGCTCCCATAGAGTGAGACAAGAAGGACACTTTGTCCCAGTTGAAATGCTCTTTTATATACAAAATCATCCTCAACCAGTCCCATTTGTCAGTCATATCTGAAAATTAAAAACATTGTTATCTTCATATGGTTAAGCTTTTCTTTGAATTCTCAAAGATAGTGTATTTCGTTCTTATAACTATTATGTGTACGTGGGGAGAAGGTATAATTTATTATTGAGTATGTTAGCTATTATTGCGATAGGTAAGACCCACAAGTTTAGTCATAATTGTGTATGTGTACCGAGAGTCTACGACTAAAACCCATGTCCAGGGAGGTCGAAAGCTAATATAGGTCTATCTTTGATGATCATCGGTATCAAGGGTAAGTACTTACACGAGCTACGATAATCTGAGATAAGTAATAATAATGAGATACGAACCACTTTTCGTAGATATATTTGGTTACTTACTTTTATGATTATATTGAACTTAGGTGCTTTTCGCTATCGAGCAAAACAGCCTAAGTCTCGGTGCAGCCAGCTAAAACCTCCTTGTCCTTTATCAGAGAACTTTACAAACGTATTCCTTCTACAAGAAACCACAACAAAAAAAATCCGGAACTATTTAACATAGGCCCATGTTTCTGTATGAAAATAGTAAAAACAATTTAGTATGTTAAAAAACATAAAACAACTATTAATTATAAACAACATTCAAGATAAAACCAAACAAAGATTATTTGTATATTAAGGTTTAAAACTTTCCTATTTTCATTATTTACTTTTACTCAGTGTCAGTGTTGCCAACTTTTCTCCCGAGTCCACTAGAAGGCGCAATTTTTTTATATTATTTTTATTCTTATTAGCGACGTTCGATCGCCGCTTTGGAGGTCCATTTTAAGATTTGAGAATGAATGAACACAAACATAACTTATTCACAGTACTTTTTTTAGCATAATTGTATTACAATATCATAAAAGAATGAATTATTCAAGAAGTTAGTGAAGATGTTTGTTATATACACATTAATGGTTAAACGGTTGATTTTTTATCCCGAAAGTATGTTGCCGTGGGATTTTTTTCGAAATTACTTAAGTACTTTCAAATCGGCAGTGGTTTCCGCATTTGCAAGAAATAAATCGTTAAGGAGACCTTAACGATTTATTTCTTGCAAATGCGGAAACCACTGCTACTGCACCGAAACTAGTTGCACGAACTTAGTAATTCATTGATAGTTTCAAGTGTAAATAGATAATTATTTATAGGTGAAACAATTAATGAATAGCTAAGTTTGTGCAACTAGTTTCGTAATGTAAATTCAGCTTTACCGCTTTGATTCAACTCTCTTCCTATAGATTCCCAAAGTTCATTTTTAAGCACAGTGTTTTTATACTGCCTATGGCCCAAATTGTACAAACATACGTGAGCGCGAACACATTCGATTAGTTTTTCCACATCCATTTTTTGTAAAACAATACAAAATCACATTCACGCTCCGTCCCGTCGGACGCGACGTGTTCACGCCGGCCGGCAGTGTGACTGCCACATACGTAAACCATACAACACAAAGCGTCGGCGTCCCGCCGCTTCTGACTTGTATTCCCGCTCGGCGCGGCGGCGGCGGCGTGGCGCGACGGTTACCGTCGCGTCGAGCGCGACGTCTCTGTGTGGCGTCGTCCATATCTAGTACATTACAACTGCTCAGCGTCGCGTCGCCATCCCATCTCGCCGCGCCGCGCCCGCTGTGTGCAGAGACCTTAAAACGTCAGTAGTTTGATGATTTATTTTTCACTTTCACAGGGTTTAAACTAACTATAAAACATGCCATTATCGTGTTATTATAATACTATTTTCTCAAGGCAAAGTTTAAGTAGTTGATTGTATTGTTTTCTACAAATTAAATTAGTCTAACCACTAGACAAAAGCACCAGCCACTGAAAGCAAAATTTTGTCCGCCAGCACCCCATCCCATCCCCATCCTGTCCAAACCCCCAAGTTTAGTGGAACTCCCACTAAGTTGACAACACTGCTTTTTTACGATTTTATCGTTGGCCACAGGTAACTAAAACGTGAAAAATAAAACGTTTCGTTGCGTATTTCAATTATGGTAGTTTTTGGTAGAAAGTGTATTATAAATTGGTTTTTCATTTTTCGGCAATCATTGTACATTTTTATTTATATGCAGTAGTAGACCATCAGTTGTAATCAAAACAAAATTTAATTATAGCAAAATTATTCGGAAGCGAATAGTTCATATATGAAGAAACAAAACTTTTCACCAAACAAATTCTGCCCGATAGTGGGTACATCATTAATACAATTCTACTCCTTAAAGATCATTTGGAGTTCTACAATTCCGATTTTTGATCACGATCCCCACTGGAGTTGGCTTAGTTTCAGAATCGCTATCAGACACAAAATGTGTTACGCAATTAGGCTGCAGGGTCTATCGACAGGATCGTGAGTCCAGTGGTTTTCATAACAAAAAATCCGGTGGCGGTGTGTTAGTAGCGGTGTCTAAAAGATTAAGATCATATCGAGTGACTAAATGGGAGAGTAAATGTGAAGACGTATGGGTGTGTGTAGACATTTGCTTAAACAAACGACCGGCTAAACTTTTGGTCTGTGCTGTATACATTCCTCCTCCAGTACAAAAGCATATTTTAGACCATTTTATCGATAATGCTAATAATGCTTTGGAAAACTTTAATGCCACGTTAATATTAGGTGATTTCAACCTAAATAGCATTGAATGGATGGGCTCACCGGGCACACCGCTTGCATCTTCATTAAACAAAAACGGAATTTATGAGCAGAAATTGTTAGATTTTATTTGTTTAAATAATTTAGCTCAATACAATTGTGTGTACAACCATAAAAATAAGATACTTGATCTTGTTTTGACCGATACCACGGTGAAGAGTTTGAATATGTCCAAAAGCCCTCTAAGTAAGATAGACTCATATCATCCCCCCCTTGAATTCGAACTGCTGTGTAACTTGCATGAGGAAACTTTAAGCCCTAACCAGGAGCCAAAATTTAAGTTCTATAAAGCTGATTACAGCAATATTTTACAGGAACTAAGTAAAATATCATGGCAAGACTTGTTTTCGGAATGTGACGATGTTGACGCAATGGTCGACTCATTTTACAAAGTCATCTATAATGTTATTGAGAAATATGTACCTAAGACTAGGCCCAAAAATTGCAAATATCCAGTTTGGTTTAGCAGGAATCTTGTTCGCCTGCTACAAGAAAAAAATAAGTACCATACACTTTGTTCCAAATTTGGTAACCCATTAGATAAAATCTCATATCGTTTGCTAAAAGACAGAGTTTCAAAATTAATGCACATTAATTACAGGCAATATATCAAGTCAATCGAATCTTCGATCACTTCTAACCCTAAGCTCTTTTGGTCTTTTTTAAAGAATAAACGTAACGGTAACAGTACGTACCCTTCATCAATACATTACGGAGATGCCAAAGGTAGTAACGGGGCAGATAATTGCAACATATTTGCCTCATGTTTTTCATCTGTTTATAACCCTTCCAGTGGCAATACTGTTGACGATAGGGCTAAATACGGGACTGCGCAATGTCAGCATTCTGATTTTCTGACCCAATTGACACTAAACACGGATTCTGTAATTAAAGCTTTAAAGAGACTTGACCCTTCTAAGGGGCCAGGGCCTGACGGTCTGCCTTCTATTTTTGCAATAAAATGTTGTGACCTCTTGGGGAAGCCTCTCTCCATGATTTATAATAAATCATTGAGCACAGGTTGTTTTCCGAAGACTTGGAAAGAAGCACGAGTAGTGCCTATTTTTAAGTCGGGTGACAAGTCCGCCGCGAATAACTATAGACCAGTATCTATTTTGTCTGTTTTTGGCAAGGTATTCGAAGCTTTAGTATACCCTACACTTTCGTGGCATGTGAGGCAAACATTGATGCCTGAGCAGCACGGCTTCATGAAAGGCCGTTCGACTGGAACTAATCTTGCGTGCTTTATATCGGATTTAGTCAATGCCGTAGACAACGGATCTCCTGTAGATGTAATCTACACAGACTTTAGCAAGGCGTTTGACAGGGTGGATCACAAAATGTTAGTTAAAAAATTACACACTTTCGGAATTGCAGGAAATTTGTTGCAGTGGTGTGAGTCTTACCTTGTTAAACGCACTGCTAAAGTTGTGGTCAACGGTTACTCGTCAAACCTGTTTCTGACACCCACAGGCGTACCCCAAGGCTCCCATTTGGGTCCGTTGTTTTTCAATATATTTATCAATGACGTGGCGTCTTGTTTTGTAAACTCGAAGATATATTTATACGCGGATGATCTAAAAATTATAAAACGAATTGAGTGCAATCAGGATCCATATAAACTTCAAGAAGACTTAGACCGTTTTTCCCAGTGGTGTTTGGACAATAACATGTTACTTAATGCTGACAAATGCAATCACGTACATTTTTCTAGGAAAAAAGGACCGTATTTTCGTAATTATAAAATTAATGACCAAGTTATTTACGAGAAAGAAGTTATTCGCGATTTGGGGGTTTATATTGACAATAAGCTTCGGTTTAATATTCACGTTGATAAAATCGCTACTAAGGGGTTTAAGATGTTGGGTTTCATTCTGCGTAACTGTAAAGGTTTTAAGCACGCCTCAACTAAAATTGCAATCTTTAACTCAATAGTCAGATCAGGCTTAGAATACTGCAGCATAGTTTGGACTCCACTCTACGAAATACATAAACGTCGTTTAGAATCAGTGCAGAAAAGATTTCTTTGGCACTTGTCATATCACTGCAGTAGGGCCAGAAATCTAACTAGCTACAGCTCACGCTTGAAACATTTCAAACTTATGAGTCTGGAAAATCGCCGTATGCTTTTAGATCATCTGTTCCTGTACAAAATAATGAACAATCATATTGATTGTTCGCGGTTACTGAGTCAAATAAATTTAAATGTGCCTTACAAACTTGCTCGTAGGTCTAGGTATCAGTTGCTCCGCGCTAAGGGCTTTAAAACCAATCTGGGTCATTTTTCCACCATTAACAGAATGCAGATTCAATTTTGTCGCCTGTCATGCTCACCCAGCGTAGATATTGATATGTCTTACTCTTTACATAAAGTCAAGGCTGCCTTGCATAAGGCTTTATCTTAAAAATGAAAAATTAATAGTACAGTTTCTATTGTCTTTCTCATTTATTTAATCTATATAAATAAGTTAAATATGCTTTGTAATTTGTAACTGCATTTCCTACTCCTATGTTTAATGCATGCCGTGGCAGCCTTTAATTAAGGCTACACTATAAAATGTTATAACAATATGTGCATCTTAACATGTATTTTTAGTGTATATGCTTTGTTGGTTGTCCTTAAATAAATAAATAAATAAATAAAAAAATATATTAATCATATTTCTCGGGACTCTGGGGTACGTACGCCTTCCAAGGGACCTTGGGAAGGCGTACGAGGGTCGAGGGGCCGAAGCCAACTCCCCGTAGAGACTTGTAGAGGCCCGTAAAGCAGGCCATACACGCTAAGGTGTACCTGACAGGTTTGCCTGTTCATTTTAACTGTACAGGCAAACCGGAGAGTGTATGTCACACAACTGTGCAGGTTTCCACGCCTGTACAGGCAAGTAAGAAAATATAAATATTGATATTTTTTGCCTGTGGATATACTTGAACAGTTTAACTGTGCAAGTAAAACTGAGCGTGTGTGGACAACTGGACACCGGACAACTGACGCCTGCGCAGGCGTCAGTTGTCCGGTGATTGCTAGAGGGAAAGGACACTCGGCGCTCGACTGTATAGGTACAATATGGCGTCTCGTAAGCGGAACTCTGTCATGCAGGAGTTTATAGAAATATATAAGTCGGAATATTGTGTTTGGCGTGTAAAATGTAAAGAGTATCACGATAAAAATAAAAAACTGGCCTTGTGCGAGTCGGACTCGCACACGAAGGGTTGCGTACTACAAGGCAAAAACGCCGAAAAAACACGTTTGTTGTAAGGGAGCCCCCCTTAAATATTTATTTTATTCTGTTTTTAGTATTTGCTGTTATAGCGGCAACAGAAATACATCTGTGAAAACAACTGTCTAGCGCGGTTCTTGAGATACAGCCTGGTGACAGAAAGACGGACGGACGGACAGACAGCGAAGTCTTAGTAATAGGGTCCCGTTTTTACCTTTTGGGTACGGAACCCTAAAAAGCGGCATCCTATGAAATGCGGTAATCTTGCGGGTCAAACAATTGTTTCAATAAGTTGACACGAGAGAACTGTTTTCTTTGCAGTAACCATGCTTTGCACCACTGTTTACGGTGTTTTCGTTTACATTTCCTTTTCTTTAATAAAACAAACAATAAAGCTATTGTGTCGAGATCAAGCGCACTCTGGTTTCAACTGAGTTTTTGTACAGGTTTACCGCTACGTGTGGTCTCTACCCAGATCAAGTTTACCTGTACGGTTGAACTGTACAGGCAAACCTGTCAGGTACACCCTAGCGTGTATGTGAGATATACTCGCCGTTCACGTTAATACCCTTTCCAGTCCAGTCCAGCGTCTTGAAGACGTCTTCCAAAGCGTTGGTAAACAATTTAGGGGATATTACATCCCCTGTCTCACCCCCCTGAGCAGTTGGGTGGGCCTGGTTTTCTGATCCTGGATCTGGACAGTCATCGTTGCAGCGTCATCCAAACATCTCAACACTTCGATGTAGCGCCAGTCAATTCGACATCATTGCAGAGAGGCCAGAACTGCCCATATTTCGATGGAGTCGAAGGCTTTCTCGTAGTCCACAAATGCCATACACACCGGCTGATTGTACTCCTCGGTCTTCTGTACAATTTATCGAACAGTATGAATGTGGTCTACGGTACTGAAGCCTTTTCGAAAACCGGCTTGTTCTAGCGGCCGGAACTCGTCAAGTCTCCTGGCGAGACGGTTCGTGACGACCCTAGTGTGTATGGCCAGCTTTAGACGTTTTTAAAGATAAGAGGTGCCAACCGACGCTTATCCCTGTTCACATTATGCAAGTGCACCCAAGGACAACCCCCGGTTGGTGTAGGACTATTACAGAATATGGAAACAAAGATATTCGATTATAGATTTGGGTGGCTAAAGTGAACTGGTTATGGAAAGTCTATAGCCCCTGCCTGACCAAACTTTTATATAAATTACACAGGTAAAATGGCAGGGGGTGATTTGCACACTCAATAATGGGCCCCCGGAAACGGTCGTCGCTAGCACATAGTGACGTAGCGACAAGGGGGCAACTTGTCCTGAGATGCTTATGAGGAGTGGAGAGGTATACCACGGCTATTAGGACAATCCCGGAAGTACGGTCAAGATCCCTACCAGCATCTTACTGGAATACTTCCTTCCTCCGAGCACGTTTGCTCTTGCAAATCTCCACTCAAGCCGGCCAATAAAGGCAAGAATGAGATGGGAGCTCTGTTCCTCGTCATTTTTCACTCCAGCCGGCCAGAGATAGGGTCCGTTGGGTCGCTACTGCCCAACAGCTCGCCACTTGCTGCCTTGCGGGTTTCTGTATCTCTCTTGGTCTGGCTCCTCACCTTAGACCTGTTTCGGCAAAGTAAACTCTTCCGGCACAGGCCTAGAGTTCGGTGCGCGCAAGCACCACTACGACGTCAAAGTAGAGATACGGCGGTGGGGTTATTATTATTATTATAAATAAAAACATTTACTTTTCAGCCCAGCGGACAACAATGAACTCAAAATATCTTTCTTTCAAATAGTAAGTATTCAATTAATATATATTATTGTTCATCATCATTTTCCTGTCCTTATCCCCATTTATTTGAGGTCGATGCAACATCTCTTTTTTTCTTCCATACTTCTCTATTAGTCGTCATCTCGGTAGTCACCCCCTTTCTAACCATATCATCACTCACACGGTCCATCCATCGTTTCTTTGGTCTTCCCCTAATATATCATTATTATAAATTAATTATGTAACTTAGGCAGTTTTCATCTTGGGATCTCGTTTATCCAGCTGTTGATCGGCCATGAACTCATTCAAATTATCGATTAGGCGTTTTATCGATTGAAGATACACAATCCATGAATGAACAATTACAGAGTCTCCTCTATTTATTTAATAACTTATGTTGATTATCTTTTTAGTGGAACATTACTGTGTATATTGGAAGTATCAATTCTATCAACAGTGTAGGTACAGGGCGTTCCGTACCTACACCTACTGATTACCAACTTTTGTTACGCTACCATCAAACCATCAAAATGTAGAAATTCAAAACTTATCTTGATAATCCTGAAACACAGATATTTATTAGACGTACTTAGGTACATTTATACAAAAGACAATTTTGACCACTTTGTGACCCTACCCCTACGTAAGAAAAAATAAGACATGAATGAACACCCTTTCAATATTACGTAAGATTAGTACTTATCTACCAAAATTTCAAAGAAACTTTATAAAAAAATTAAAAACTTAGAATTTTTGCTTGCTTTTGTGATTTTACGTAAGAACAACCTAGACCCCTCCCACCCCCACGTAAGAAAAAAATAGACTTGTTCAGACTATTCCCCGTCAAATCTTCTTAAATAATAAATGAACAGCCCCTTACTAGAGTCTCATCATGTCCGTATGGATTGTCATGTCCTTGATTGCCTCTTATACAGGCTGGCTTTAAATTCATTGGAAATCTTTCAGAAGTTGAACGTACTCTAGAAACTCTAAAAAAGCGACCAAAAATACTTAACACTTGTTTCCTTCCTTGTTTCAAAGATTTTCATTTAATTTGTTGGTCGCTTAATTAAAGATGTTTATAGGTATAGTTGCATGAGTTCTTTCACCTCCCAAAAGATCCCAGTGAATTAAAAATCATTCTGTATTTCACGTAGTTTATCTAATTTTTCCTTCGACATCACATACATGATGATTTGGAATTCACTGAAGCAGTGGCAGCCCAGTGGCAAAGGTGGCGACAACAAGTTCTACGTTGTGGTTCGATCCCTGACTGGCGCTTTACTTGGTGCAAATTATTTCATCATCACTGCTCTCAAAACGGTGAAGGAAAACATCGACATCTACCAACCCGCATTGGGCCCACGCGGTGAATTACGGCCCGCTTCCTCTCACAGAAAGACGACCTGTGTCCCAGCTGTGGGAACGTTATGCTTAAAATGGTTATATTATGCTATGTTATCCACTCCACTGCACACTTACCCATTTTGTAGTTGGGAATCGGTTTAGTTTTGTAAAAAGTTTTTTTCCTTGCAGTTTCGATATGGGACGTGTTTGGAAATCTTTGCGACATGTCTGGGCATCTTCTTAGCAGCGATCAGCAGTGGGGGCATGAGCTACAACATGATTCAGATCGGAGAAATCAGCACGGCGTTTGTGGAGCGCACCAGTTTTCAGGAGGAAATGAGCACTCACTTGCCACTTTTGTCTCTTTTTGGAGGCGGGGAAAGACTGTGAGTAATGTTTATTATTATAGGAAATATTTATTTGGTCCTCTAAAACCTTTGATTATCTAAAACATACATCCAAGTTTGTCGCAGTTTATTGGCTAGTTAGTATTTTAGGACAACAAAATGCGATTTTTAAGGGCCCATAAAAAGATGCACATTTATTATAGACATTAGAGTGTCCATTCATATTATTATGACATCAAAATGGGAATAATTTGGAGATCGATTATAGTTATTTTCATGCAACTGTTGTATATTAAGGGGTATTAAAACACGAATGTACACGAGGCCAAGTCGAGTGTGATAGTAGTATCACATGAGTGTTTTAACACCTAATTATGTACAGTTGCATACAAGACTTTATCTACACCCATGATATGAATCCTCTATAAAAGGTTCTGAAACCTGAATACATGTTGTACATGTACCTACAGTGTTGTAAAAACTCTATGTAAATTCATGGAAAGTTTAATTGCTGAGTATCAAAGCTTGTATCACTCATTTTTGTACACCAAAAGTGAGAATGTGGCTGTTTGATAAGTAAGAAAGGGATCGAAAAAGCAAAGGAGTTGCTTAATGAAATTCAGCACAACATTATAACACTCGTTTGGATGTTATTATGGTTACTATGACATTGTTTTAATGTTGGCAAACTATCTGTTTCAAATAGAGGGTGGATGGGTGTAGATAATAGTACACTATGATACATGTGTGTAATTATCAATGCACACGCGTTTCATACGACGTTTTTCAACCCATTTGCGAGGAAAAAAACAGACTTGTATTGTTATTAACTTTTATGGAAAATGGCGCGCTGGTTTTGTTTTTCAGTGCGCCGCGCTAGCGATGCGCTCGCAGGTGTAAATAAAGACACTGGCAAAACCGCTAAACAGCCTATATAAAAATATAATAAACACAAAATAATGTTTAGACTGATCGTACTGTATGTCAAATTGTAGTTTAGTTAGTATGGAATTAGAAAGTACTATTAGCATAGGGAAATATACATTAGCTCAATGAGAATCCGCAATAATAGAATGCTAGTCAGGGCCTTTTCCGTTTGGTTCCGGGAGGGACCACGGACAATTTAAGGTTAATATATTTTAGTTAAATTTGGGACCAAGGAGAATACAGACTATTTAAAAAAATAGTGAAATATGGCCACCAAGGAGAATACGGACTATTTAAAAAAATTGTGAAATATGGCCCGCGAATTCCTTTTGGCATGAAGTCTCTTTGATGAGATTAAAAAAAAACGTACATCTTCTACTAGTAAATAGTTACATGTGGCATTACCGCACTAGTGCGATAACATAAAGTAAAAAGCACGCGTGTTTCATACACTGCATTATGGACCTAAAAGCGATTCATTAAGAGCCACTTTACGAGCAACTGTGTAAAAATTTTTTTTTCAACACACTGGTCGTAAAGTGGCTCTTATTGAATCGCTTTTAGGAATGCAGTGTATTAAAAACGCGTGCTTTTTCTTTACTTTAATCCACAAGTGCTTTATTTCCACAGGTAACTATTTACTAGTCGGAGATGCGCGCTTTTTTAATCTCATCAATTCACTTTTTTTTTTAAATAGTCTGTATTGTCCTTGGTCCCAAAATTAACTAATATTTATTTACCTTAAAGTGAATGCGCAGGGACCACAGACAATTTTAGATGAATGCGCAGTAGTAGTTCAAGAAATTCAAATTTTCTTAGGTTTTTTGCAGGTCAGTGTCAGGTTGTGTCTTGATCAAAATATGATTTGCGACTATAACAGGTACGTCTTTACAGATTGATAATCATTCGAATCATTAATACATCTTTCTTATGGAAAAGTTCTTAGGGAAAAAATCTAACCTGAAAGATTCTATTCTAATGATTATAATTATGTAAATGCATATATATTATAGTCGCGAATCATATTTGATCAAGATACAACCTGATACTGACCTACAAATTACAAAAAAACGTAAGAAAATTTTAATTATCCACCTTAAATTGTCCGTGGTCCCTTCCGAAACCAAACGGAAAAGACCCTGACTGGCGTTCTATTATTGCGGATTCTCACTGAACTAATGTATATTTTTCTATGCCTAATAGTACTTTCTAATTCCATACTAACTAAACTACAATTTGCCATACGATCACACTACGATCAGTCTACACATTATTTTGTGTTTATTATATTTTTTCTATATTCTGTTTAGAGGTTTTGTCAGTGCCACAGATTAATATATTTAAAATGAGATTCAGTGATTTTTACGTAGTATGTCTAAGAAGTCTGTGGTGCTTTTATTTACACCTGCGCGCGCATTGCTAGTGCTGGCTAGCACGGCGCGCCGAAAAACAAAACTAGTGCGCCATTTTCCAAACAAGTTAATATTTAACAATACAGGTCTGTTTTTTTCCTCGCAAGTGTGTTGAAAAAAGTCCTATGAAACGCGTATGCATTGATCATAGCACTCATGTATCATAATGTACTATTAATTAATGACTTTGGTAATCGTAAGGCTTATGACTACATGTTCAATCTCCTTTCTAATAATCAATTACAGCAGCTTACATTTACTTTACTGATTAGAAAATTTATTAGATTTTAAGAAACCGGGACCAGTCCACCTATCGAATGAGTAGACGATTCAATAAAAGTCATCATCATCTGCCTAGCCTTCTTTCAACTATGTTGGGGTCGGCTTCCAGTCTAACAGAATGCAGCTGAATACCAGTACGGAGCGATTGCCTATCTGACCTCCACAACCCAGTTACTGGGCATCACGGTAACCAAGACTGACGAATGCAAGACTGGTCGATAGACTTGTGAGCTTCTGAATCCCGTAACGAGTGCAAAAGATCTACAGATCTACTAAAAATATCCCGCCAACTCCGTAGGTGCTCAGGGGCTCAAGCACCCATGACGGGCAGCTAGTTGGTGCGGAGCACCTATAAGCATAGAAATTAAGACTGGTCAATCAATCGGCTTTGATCGATATCTGGGGGCCTATAAAGGCCACTTTGGCAGAATCTTAAAAGGATAACGGATAAGGATTATGATTCATAATGTTATCCTTTACTACTCTACTCCTATACTACCTACGTATAGGAGTAGAGTACAATGAAAGAGATTGGGATTGGATTTGGATTGGATTGATTTGTATTTTAGCACAGATAAAAAAAAAAAAAGTGAAAAATCCTACAAAGTGGCCTTTTTAACATCACTGCGCAAGACGTTTAACTACTTACGTTATATGTTGGTTGTGTTATAATCTTTTAAAGCAGTCTGCAAAATTTTTCGTGCTCGCTTCGCTCGTTCATGCATCTTGATTTTCTAAATTATAAAGCTTTTCTGCATAAGAAAGCTAACTTTTCCGCCAAAATTGCCGAGCTCGCTTCCCTCGCAATTCAGCTTTTTTATTAGCTAGATCAAACTAAAATTAATATATAAAAACCGGCCAAGTGCGTGTCGGATCACGCACAGTGAAGGGTTCCGTAGTTGGAATGAATTTATCCCAAGAACAAACTTAACATTGTAGTTGAAAATCGTGTTCTCCCATACATTGCAACTGCAAATTTAAGTTGGTCGACTATTACTCGTAAGCTTGTAAAGTATACGTAGGTGTAATAGTTTTCCTTTTAATTTCGTTATAATACCAGTGTCGTGAATTTTTCACTTATCCAAAAGCAACCATTTAGCTGGCAGGCGGGGGGGGGGGGGGGGACACACACACACACACTTGAATCTAACAAAAATTTGCACTTTAAGGCTTAGTATTTCACAAACGGAAACCTGATTCGTACAATGGCTATGACATACCCGCAATATTTTTGAAAGACCTATCCAACGATATGGGGTCGTCGTTTCAGCCGATAGACGTCCACTGCTGGACATAGGCCTCCCCCAATTTTGGGGGGGTTTGCCATAATCGCCACGCTTGGCAGGCGGGTTGGCGATCGCAGTATGGTATGGTGGTGGAATAAATAGAGAACGCTGCTGCCCATTCTCCGGTAAGACCCTTAGTCGCCTTTTACGACACCCACGGGAAGTAAGGGGTGGTGCAATTCTTTAAGTCCGGCACCACACAGACATATGGGGTAGACGAGAGAAAAAACAAACATCTCCACTTTACTTTTTTTCAAGATTTTATTTTACCACTTTGTCGGCGTGATTATTATGTATATCCATGTCAAATTATAGCTCTCTAGTAGATACTAAAAGTCCCAGAGCTAAGCTGCGGATGGACGGACGGACGGACGGACGGACAGAAGGTCATGGTGAAACTATAAGGGTTCCTTGTTGACTACGGAACCCTAAAAATTCATCATCTTCCTATAAAAAAAAGAAAAGGAAAAAGACCCCAAATGGGCATGAGTATGAGCACCCACAAGGTTTTGTAAAAGTCCGCGCCCCTGGCCTGAACGGTCATAATATTATAAGATACCTACCTACAACTTTTGGCAAAATTTAGAAAGTTATGTAGGTACCTAAAGTCCGACTTTTGAATCATTAAATCTTTATCTGGAGAATGAGTAAGGTGGTTTGAAATATTTTCTATTCAAAAGCTATTTAACTAAAAAAAAAATATTGATGATATTTACTGACAATCGAAAAATCATTGCAAAGTAAACTTAATAACCTTTTTTTTTTTGACGTGGAGAAATGCTCATGCATTCTGCACTACCACAGGGAGTGCAGGTAGTGCAGGTATGTGGGACTCTAACCCACTAAAACTCCACGGTGTCCTCCTCTGCCGCTTACGGCGGAAACACGGGCACGCGTTAGCACTCATCCTTGAACCCGCCGCGGCTGTCCGTTACCGGACCCTCCTCTGGGGAGTATTCCCCATCACCGGCGCACCAGAACACATAGCACGCCGTGACCACCCCAGGGACCAAACCAGCACATGGGCGCCATACGAGCCTGTGTCTGGGCACCCTTAGTCCCCCTTCGACGGGTCAGATCATTGGCCCCGCCGCCTGCCAATTTTCGGCCGCAGATGATAAGGAGAGCGGTCAACGTCATACCGACACTCCTCCTCCCCTGCGGCCCCACCGCGTCCGCCATCAAACGGTGGCTACCCCGTCAAGGCCGCGGAAGGTAGGGAGAGCGGCGCACCACAATACGGCACTCCTCTCCCGCCGCGGCCTCCAACCCTCAGCCGCGATGCCTCCCATACGACATCGCGGCCCGCCTTAGTTGCGATGTCGCCGAAGCGGCACCGCAACCTACTTGTTGGCCGCTACGTCGTCGGCTTACAGGCAAAAGCCCTGACGAGCGGCCCCTCCTCGGGTTCCTCTTCGCTTCACCGTGTCCAAGCCACGGCTACTGAGCCCCCCGCCTCGACAATGCGGGAACCCACCGGGGGGGAAACTTAATAACCTAACCTAACCAATTCCATATGCACGATTAGGTTTATCACGTCATTTATTCTAATTTTGTTGTCTTTCTGCAGGTTTAATGCAACTCACGAGCAGAACATGGCGGCTCTGGTAAAGGATGCGACGGCCTTGATGATAGGCACTTTCGTCTCCATTGGAATATCTCTCTTGTGCTGCGCTGTCTCCGTGGCCTTCATCAGCTGGAGTGCGCTGAGACAGGTACGCGTATGCTCCGTCAGCCGAAATAATGACATCGTGTCTTGATTTGTAAACATCCTTCTGTAAGCAGCCGGGCCATAAAATCTGACCATGAAAACTTAGGTGAAGTGTAGAATGCTGTCTCATCTTTCCGCAAGGAGGTGATGCAAGCAAAGGGGGTAGTGGAAAGGGAAAAAGGGCATACCTCTCATTCCACCCACACTAGAAGAGCTTCGAAGGGCGCTTAACGATTTCCGGACACCATGATGAGGGGCCTGCGAACTGCGAAATAGGGGCTGAGTCGAGCAGGCTCAAAGAAGTAGCTCGTTGTATGCGCGCCTTTACGTCAACATTCGTCAACTGGTATCGGGAAGATCCTAGGATATACTCATCGGAGCCACAGTCGTCAGCTTATCATCACAGGTCGACAGCATAAAACCGTGAGAACGTTCCAATTAGATACTTTGTTCCAACATTTTGCTTAATCATCTTGCTTAATTTCAACTTATTTATTACTTAGTTACATTTCAATGAGTAATTTCTTGAGCCTATCAACATGTCCATACAGTTTCCTTTGTTTTATACAATACACAGGTTCTGTATAACAATGTAAAACAGTGATTTTGATATTACAGTCATTTGATATTTTATTCAATCACAATTATTATTTATGAAATTTTTTATTCTTAATCGTATTCATTACTATTTCAAATGAATATATTTTGCATTATTCCATCCCATCTAATTTAATTTAATTTGCTTTTGTGTAAAGAAAACACTGCATCATTCGCTTAGCAGTACTCAGCAGATTCGATCGGAAACGCCTAGCGCTTTTGTAATAGCAATCTCATATCTTACTGCTTATAGCTCCCCAGCCTACTTCACTACATATTGCTAATCGTTTATTTTCGATTAACATTAAATAGTAACTTCTTGTTTATTCTCTCTTTCTTGCTGCAACTGCTAAATTTTTATTGTCATGGCTAACATGAAAGGCTTTATTATGAAGCGTAAAGTTTCAAATATAGCCGCGCTTCAATTATGCAGTTCAATTCCTAATTGAATATTTCTAAGTCTTGCGAAAAGTTGAGTGAGGTACAAGTCATCGAAATCGAATATCGACTTAATAAAGAATGCCTATATGAGAAATATGATGCATTACAGGATGAATTGGAGGCGTTACGTTAATATGGTGGATGACCCAGAGAGCAATGTGCGGAACGCGAAGAGTTTGAAAAGCTGTAGTAAGGCTTGGTGGCTTCTGCACCTCAGCTGATCACCGGCACACGAAAGCTTCTTAAGGCGGACTCTGCAAGCGAGATGGATTGTTGTATGACTAGTACACACAAACACAAATTGACAAAATTCAATTCATTTTCCCAAAATTCATTTACCCAAGTTTTGAGGTAGCTATCATGATTGGCTGGAGTTTAGTTACAATATCTGAGTGCTTCCTTAAAGGGTAGTGCTTCTCTTGTTGTTGATAACCTTGACTTCAGGTCAGAAAACTACGACGGGGCCTGGAAGTTACTCTGTGAGAGATATGACGACAAAAGATTGCTACACAAAAAACAAACACAAGAAAAATCTTAGGGCTTTGACAACCCTTAGTCAACCCGTTTAAAACGCCTTCTTCGTTGTGCTTATCATTTAATTAATGACCAGTAGGCTTGACCACGTTACAAATCGTCACTAGGAAGAGCACAGAAAAACTTTTACCGAACCTACGTTATCTGCGTTCAGTAATTTCATCAGTAGCAGGGCTGATTTACTGGAGACGCTTGAGAGCCTATAGCAACAGCTAAGAATGAACTAATCACACTTGTGACCAAATCTAAGAGCAGTGCTGTGCTACCTGACAATTCATTAAAACCATTGTCATGTCCCATGTCGTCAGTATCACTTTATTTTTGCATGCGAGCAGTTTAAAAGTCTCTCGGTACAGGCTCGTAAACGCTCCAGGTTCAAATGTGTGCATGAATTGTCTTCGTCCAGGTGCAAATCTCCAGATGCAAATTAGGTCATTGTAAATATTATCGTCAAAAACACAACACTATTACACATCGATAGTGATAATGTTCTTACTAGTGCACACATCACTGCATTATCAGCTAGTCAATCGTTTACATCTCGAGTAATTTTACTTTCCATAGCGCCCCGACCGATGACCGACGATGACGGTAACCACCATACAACACGAGTTTTGCTGGACAGTGGAAATACAACAAAATTCATCTCTGAGAACTTTGTTCGTAAGCTAATTGTTCCTACCTACATTACAAAGTCCAATTTAACACGTATAAATTATTAAGTTTCTAGTTGTACTCAGCCATAGCCATTCTGGTGCACCAGCACCAGAATGGCTATGGCTGGTTGTTGTAGCCATTCTGGTGGTCACTGAGGAGCTCATTGTCTTCGAGGTATGCCAGCAGCTTATTGTTAAGTACTCTTTCTATCACTTTGCACAGTATGGAGGTTATGGCGATTGGTCTATAGCTGACAGGATCGGCAAGGTTACCCTTTTTGGGCACAGCTTGCACATTAGCAAGTTTCCAGGACTCCGGCACCACTCCGGTTTTTAGAGAGAGGCGAAACAAGCACTTCAAGACATGAGACAACTCTGAAGCACAGCTTTTCAGGACGCTTGCGGGTATTCCGTCAGGTCCGCTGGCTTTATTCATGTCTAAACTGCTAAAGGCCTTACGGACCTCTTTCAGAAGGATTGAGATCTCTGGCATTGCGGAACCACAGTGAGTTAAGTTAGGTGGTATGTTAAAGGCCGTACCAAGGCGTGGATTTTCGGCGAAGGTGGAGGCAAATAGATTTGCCTTCTCTTACGCGGTATGAGCCAGCGGTCTATCAGACTTCAGCACAGGAGACAGCGTAGGACGGCAGAACTCCTTACTACCCGAAGGGTAGGACGCCAGTTTGGCCCCAATTCGTCCAACATGGACGAAACGCGCCTTCCGTAATACCCATTTGCAATCCTTGGCGGCAGAATTGTACGCTCTTTTCATTGCGCGAGCACATTGACTGTTGCACCTGTCACTGCGGGCCGAAGCCCGGGCCTGGTATGCCTGCTCTTTGAGCAAATTGGCTTGCGCACAAGACGCGCTGCACCAGAGCTGAGCCTCGCATCCAAGTGTAGCGTCAGAGAATGGGATAAAATATTCCATTCCCTGACGTATCACGTCAACAATTGCGTCAGCGCAGTCTGAAGATTTGCGCGAAGAGAAGCAAGTCTGTCACCATAGGTAAGATGCAAAGAAATGCCGCATCTCATACTAGTCTGCTGAGCCGTACTTCCATACTCGCCTCGTGCTTTAGGGCTTAAATCTGGGGCAGAACAGGAAGACACGGATTTCATCAGATAATGGTCAGACGATCCGAGCGGAGCCCAGACCGATACAGATTGCCTGTCCGGATGTTGTCAGCCAAAGGTCTACGCAATTGGGTGTGTGGCTGTCAATATTCGGAACGCGGGTAGCTTGTTTAAGCAACCTTGCGCGCCTCTCTTCCAGCATGGTCAGTTTTCTGGTACGGGAACAACCATTCCTTACGATGGGCATCAATATCTCCCAGAAAGACAAGCTCCGTTGTCGGATATTTCTGTTGAGCCAATTCGGCTGCCTCCGCAAAAATTTTGTCGTCTCTTAATCACCGCTGTGCGACCTGTAAACACCAACAATGATGGTTATAAGAGAGCCGATCTCCACCAGTGGTCACAGAGTAGAGAAACCCGCAACCTCACAGCAGCGGAGACGTTGACAGTAGGTATATGTCATCGCGGACGTACACACAGACCCCAGCCTGCTTCTTAAACTTATGTTCAAATAGTTGAGGTACGCCAAGTCTAATTGGGTCGCAACGGAACAAATGCGGCTTCTCGGTCTCAAGGTGGTCACGGACCGGATTGATATTTGAGTGCAATCCATGCCTTAACTCCATTGTCCAACGACCCTTCCGACCTCGCTCCTTTAACCCCGTTACACTTTCTTATTGGTCGTTCTCTAATTATGCTGCCTCATCCACAGATCCAGAACGCCAACGTCAACAGGCCCCAAAGATTTCGCCGTATAGTATATTTGAAACAACATTTTTGGAAACACTTCTCACATGAATGTATGTTCTGTGGCTACAGGAGAGAACAAAATGGTGGAGGTCGTCTGGCGAGCTCAAGGAAGGAACATTGGTCATCATAAAGGACAAAACGTTACCTCCTCTTATGTGGCTTTTGTGTCTGGGGGAACATGTGTAATGCGTCCTGCATTACACATGTTCTCCCAGGCAGAGATGGCGTCGCAAGAGTGGCCGACATCCTCACAAGAAAGGGTGTCATCCGGCGCCTGCAACACCATCTGCCCGCTGCCGGTTTCTACAGTTGAAGATTCTTCAGCGAGGGGAGTATGTTGAGATCACTCCACTCAACATCGCCGAGCGCTGGCGGCAGTGAACGAGGGATGACAGGGGTGGTGCGGGGACAGCGGGGAGTTAGCCGGCCGAGCGCGGGGCCCCGCGCCACACAGCCACGATAATCAGCTGTTGCTCGCCTTTATGCACGGCTGCGCTTGCGCGTTTTATTAATTACCATTTAAACTCTTAGTTACAATTTTTAACCGACCGTTTTTATTTCTTTTATCCTTTCATTTTGCTCCACGACGACCTATCGTCGCGATCACCACTGCTCTCAAGTTCAAGCTCTGCTGGCGAAGGCAAACATCGTGAGAAAACCGGTGGCATGTCCTAGAACCAAAAACTCGAAGACAGCCCACTCCCTCTCGAAGAGAGGAGGCTTGTGTCCTAACAGAAGAGCATTTGAGATCGATTATGCTAACAAAGACATCTAGCTTCTTTCTACTGTTCTTTCTTTATAGTTCTACCCACGATATTCTTACTTATTATGATAAAATAAAAACAGCAATTAAGTATTTTTTTTGTACACAGATCACAACGATACGAATGAAGTTCTTGAAGGCAGTTCTTCGACAGGACATGGCCTGGTTCGATACGGATAATGAGTTTAACCTGGCTTCAAAGATGTCTGAGTAAGTTTTTTTGCCCATATAATATCAACGTTTCAATAATGCGTTATCTATCATCATGATCAACGTCTTAATTTTACACCAGAACCCTTTTCTCGAATAGAAAGAAAATTAACAATATTTTGCTGTAGATCTCGTACATGATTCTTTCACGGGCACATTATGAGATAAGTAGTTCCATAAGTATATACGATTATAATTTATCATGTAATTATATGTAAATATCACTGAATTAACTTAAGTCCATGGCAACTGTTTAACAACTGTGACTGCGTATTCCGTTGGAGGCAGTGCTTACTGTACGATTTACAGTTTAGATACAAAATTAAGATTTATTTGAGGTCGGCCCAGAAAGTCTTGCTCTCCCATAAATCTAACAACCGTCACCTCAGCATTGACCAACATTCTAGCCATAACACCTAAGTACCTAATAATATTACCTAGTGTTTTTCTATAGACGATTTTTATCCGTACCCGCCAAGCGATCGCTAGAAGTAGTCTCCCTGCGACCGCTCAACGGTTTCGATATTTTTTTGTCTTTTCGAGTGTAATTTTCATAGGTTCTTAACTTAAGACATCTGTTGGGTTAAACCAAGCTTCTATTAAATGTTAAGCTTTAATTATCTTGCAGAAACTTGATGAAATTGAAGGATGGAATGAGTGAAAAGTTAGCAGTGGTTGGTAACTTGGTTGGCAATGCAATAATCTCTATCGCAGTCTCTATCTCACTGGGATGGGAACTTGCACTCGCCTGCTTCACTGTCGTGCCTTTCTCTGTGGCGGCTTCAGTGTACCTGTCCAATGTAAGTATACTTTTGGATATTGGTAAACCAATAAAGAAACTGACTAAAGTCAGTTTCTCTAGATTATAGGCATTCTGAAAAAGTGTAGGTACTGTGCACGATGGTGACATATCACTTTCTCTAAACTCTTGAATTGGATGGCTTTTATTGGTATCCCATTACCTATACTTTAACAAACCATTCGATGTAACCAATTGTTCTAAGACAAAAAAAGTTAAAGGAATAAGTTTATTAACAATTTTCAAAAATTACTTTGACACCGTTTATATGCGGCCTAAAAAAATAACAAAAAATGTTTGAGAATGTGCAAACAGTGCTCTTTCATAAGAACATGCCCTAGCTAGTATGCTAGTAGTCCCACCTCGAATTTTTAAGACCCCCTTTCAGTCCCTGTTGCAAAAAAAAACATATATTTTTATTTACAAAATAGTTGTGCATATGTCACCTGATAGCATTAGTAGTTCTTGAGATAGCTGTGACAGACGTACAGACAGACAGACAGACTGATGACAGACAGATTGAGACGACAAAAATAGACTATATATTATATCCCTCCCGCCTGTAGTTTACTACATTCATCTAGCCCATATTCAATGTCAATAAAAATATATCATAAATTACCAGAAGACAAAACAACAAAATAAAACCAGTATATTTTTAAATAAACTAAAGCAATACTTAAATAAAAAAGTTATTACACAGTACCAGAATATCTAACGGATAAATTCAATAATAATAATACATAAATATGCATAACAGATATACATATTTAAATAAGTAAAATAACAAAAATAAATTATACTATAATACTTAATGTTTCGTCGTTTCAGCCGATAGACGTCCACTGCTGGACATAGGCCTCCCCCAATTTAGGGAGGGTTTGCCATAATCGCCACGCTTGGCAGGCGGGTTGGCGATCGCAGTATGGTATGGTGGTGAAATACATAGAGAACGCTACTGCCCATTCTCCGGTACGATCCTTAGTCGCCTTTTACGACACCCACGGGAAGTAAGGGGTGGTGGTATTCTTTAAGTCCGGCACCACACAGACTTAATGTTTATATTACATTAATAATAATAATGAACAATTTATAAGCGAGTAAATAAATAAGCAATATTAATTATAATTACATAAATAATAAATAAATAGATAGACCTGCATATAAAATATTAATAGAATAAGTGAATGAATAGAAATATAAATATATAGGTAATAATAAGATAAAAAATAATTCTAACTTAGTAGCAAGGAAAATTAATTAAGCTCTCTTTCTCTCTCTACCTATTTAAAATTTTGCTGTGCCCGACAGGGTCCATAATTGTTTCTATTATTTTTTTATTTACCACTTGTAATTGTACATTATGGATTGCAATAACTGCCTGCTTCACGTGCCTAACCCAGTAAATTAGCGTAGTACTGGCCATTCATTGTAGTCCCTTTAGGCAAGTAATCAATTAATAAAATTCCCTCGCTATCCCAGAAAATGGCCGCCATAATCTTCGACGCCGACTTTTCCATTTTGAATTTCTTTGGTGGCCTTTCTCCCTTTTTTATCCACTGCATCGATACTCTTGTTTGGACTCTGGATCATACTGACGAATGCAGGTTTCATCAACGGTCACAACCCGGTTGCAAACGTCCAAATCAGTCTGACACAACTCTAAAACATCTTTACAACTCTCCAAGCGTCGCAGCTTGTCGAGCGGTGTGAGCATTCGCGGTACCCAACGCGCACAAAAAATTTTTCATAAGCAAATTTACATGTAAAATATCTTCAATTCGTTCTTTGCTTATCAGTAGTTCTTCTGCTATCTACTACAATTTAATTCTTCGATCGGCCAGTACTAATTTTTCGACTTTTTGAACATTTTCTTCGGTCTCTACCGTGACTGGGCCACCCGGGTAGGGCTCGTCTTCACAGGTCTCTCTTCCTTGTTGAAATAGCCGACCTCATTTTTTACCATCGTATATTAAGGTGCAGACTCCTGAACAACAGCTGACATTTCTTCAAAAATTTGTTTCGGCGTATTTCTTTTCTTATCAAGGAATTTAATCACAGCGCGGTGCTCCAATTTGCGAGAATTTTCAGTTTCTGTCGACATGGTGTTGATTGTAGAATGAACCAAATAAAAAAAACCGGTCATAAGTTTTTAAATTTTCATCGGCGAGGCCTATATTCGTCAGAGAATGTTAACACTGCACGCTGAGGTGTAGAATATTGCAGTTTTAGGTCAGCGCGATCTCTTGACCGATATTGGCGGTGGTGGTGGTAACTTGTGTTGATGATTTCTGAAAAAGTGTGCTATTTAGAGACATCGTTTTATTTTTCCTGTAATCTTTACATAAACTTCTATCACATAGACTAATTTCAGATTTTTCTCTTTGCAAACTTCGGAGATAAGGTGGAGGACCGGTATTTTTTTTACATTTTTCATCAAAAGTCAAAAACTATGAGGCCTAAAAAAAAGAAAAAGTGTTTGAGAATGTGCAAACTGCGCTCTTTCATATGATACCCCACATGCCCTAGTAGGCCCACTTCGAATTTTTCAGAGCCCCTTTAAGTCAACATCATCTTCCTGCCCTTATCCCATGTTACTTGGGGTCGGCGCAATACGTTTTCTTCTTCCATTCTCCCCTGTCAACCGTGATGCTATCATTCACTCCCTTCTCTTTTATATCATTCCTCTTACAATCCATCCATCTTTTCTTCGGCCTTCCTCTCCCTCTCCATCCATCAACATGTATAGGTGTTCATCATTCTTTTAGTCACATGCGTTTCGTCCCTTCTCATCATATGCCCATTCCAAGCCAAAGTATTTCCTTTTAACTTTTCTGTCACTGGCGCCACTTTCAAACTTCCTCTTATATACTCATTTCTTACTTTATGCATTCTCGTCGCTCCACACATCCATCTCAACATTCTTATCTCCGCTGCATGCAATCTTTTTTCATTCGTCTTCTTCACGGCCCATCATTCAGACCCATAAAGTATGACAGGCCTTATCACTGACTTAGCACTTACTACTTAGACAGAGCCCCTTTCAGTCCCTGTTGCAAAAAAAAAAAAAAATCTTTCTTATTGGCAAAATAGTTGGTCAAACGTCATCTAAAACTATTCTTTTCAAGTTGATAGCATTAGTAGTTCTTGAGATGTGACAGACGGACAGACAGACAGCCAGATAGACAGACATACAGACAGACAGACTGAGTCGCACCATAAGGGTTCCTTTTTACCATTTTGGTACGGAACCCTAAAAAGGGTTAGTGTTATCAGTAACAAGATGATGAGTCATCGCTAAGTACCTTAGGCCGCGAACTTATCAGCCGCCCCACATACTACCTCCTCTAGACGCTTATGTGCGCTTATTGGTGGCGCGAGGGGCTAATTTAGTGGACTGTATTTTGCGATGCGGAACAAAACGATTGACAAACGCTTGGCGTTGGGTAATTCGAGTTGCGGTGGGTGTAGGACAATAGAACACAACCCGAAAATTAGGGAGGGAAGCACAAACCTTTGCTGGAGCCACGTGCTCGCGTCGTCGTTCAGGGGTAGTTGGGCTTCAAGTTATTGTCCTCACACGTTAAACACAAACACAAACTATTGATTATAAGTCTTATTACATGCAAAAATGTCGTGATTCCAAAGTTATCAATATTTTCGAGCGGTGCGAGCCGACGCCATTGCGCACGCGTTGCGGAGACATTCGGAAGGGATTCGCGATAAATAATGGCGGCCGGAATCTTCTTATTCGCACGCGAGGAGATGGATATAGGAAATAGCGGATGTCAATCATATTTAGAATGTTGGCGCAACCATTCCCCCCGGGTTTGAAGGGTTACCTTCAAAAACAATAAGCGAAACTAATCAAATAACTAAATTCTAGTGTAAACTCTAACTGCTAACCTATTCCTAAACTAATATCTTAAAGCGTTACTATAACTACTAAACTAATTTGAAACCTGCTGCTGATTAGGCAGAGGACAGAGGCGAATAACCGGATGTAAATACGAACCGGTTGCGGTTTTAACTCTAACTATACGCGTTACTCCCTTTGAATCAGGGAAAGCTTCCTCCACTACACCTACAGGCCAGTGTAGAGGAGGCGCACTCTCGGTCATTAAAACTACCACCATTCCATCGGTGACTGGATTCGATGGAGTATTCCATTTTTGACGCGACTACAGCGTGTGCAAGTAATCTGTTATCCAACGCCTCCAAAAAGATTACTGCCTCTATCTGAGCGAGTACAGTACTCAGCTCCTCATAAGAGAGAATCTGTGCGCCCACAACGCGGAACAGATGCGACTTGAGGCTCTTAATATTAGCCTCCCAATTACCACCAAAGTGACCAGCAGCAGGCGTGTTAAAATGCCATTCAATACGATTTTCGGCCAAAACATGAGCGAATTCACCTTGACCGCAAGAATGCGTGCAACTCCGAGATACTACGGTGAGCTCCAACATAATTAGTACCGTTGTCCGAATATAAGCGTTTGACGGGACCACGACGTGACAAAAAACGCTTAAACGCGGACATAAAACTTTGCGTACTTAAATCACCAGTCAATTCTATGTGAACCGCACGAGTTGTCATACAAATAAATAGACAAATGTAAGCTTTTGTGGAGCGTATACCACGACCACAGGCAATAGTTACCCTAAACGGGCCGGCGAAGTCTGTACCGATGTGTACGAAAGGTTTAACGGATTGAACAACGGATTGGCAAGAGCGATGATCGGCCATTTCAGGCGCGATAAAACGCGGGCGAAGTTTAAAACAGGGCACACATTTGTGCACTCTAGAGCGAATCGAATTGCGAGCGGAAAAGTACAACGTGATGTTCAATAGAGTACTTTTGGCGCAAAACTCAGCAGATTCCTAACACTTGTCAGCTTGTCTACTTGAGTTTTAATTGCACGAGAACAATCGCCACGGGCTTAGAGACACTCCTTGATATTTTGTTCTAGTATCAAACTAAATCTTCGACACGTGAGTTGGAATCCTACAGCCAAGCAGGAAAACATGCTGAGGAGATACTAAAGTCGATAAAAACTGTTGCGGCTTTCGGCGGAGAGGATAAGGAAGTTAAGAGGTAAGTGAAAGTTTACATAAGTATATCTAAGCATACTCTAATCGATATAATTGCTAAAAATAAACGTCCGAAAAGTCTCGCCGGCCGGACAGTTTGGGGTTTTCGTTCGCTGTCTATTTTCGGCGATGGACGTTTCGGTGGATTTAAACTAAGTGGGAAAAAAATCGTATTATTGAAGCTAACTCATTACCCAAGCAAAGTTAGTAAAATTTATATGAGATCGGGTGGTGTCTCTCCTCAGGGGTCTGAGGCATACCTTATCAATTAAAAAAAAGAAATTTGCAAATCCGTGTATTTATGACGGAGATAAGCCCGAACATATATAAAAATAATATATATATAATTAAAACATCCGGATTGAGAAGCTCCTCCTTTTTTGAAATTGCTTAAATATTCCTCACGCGCCTGTATCATCATTAGGTTTGTATCTTCGATGTCTTTTGTTATTTTTAATCTTATATTTTTAACGTTGTTTTCACCACAGTTACCTCCAGTACCTATTGTCTCTCCTTCTCCCTTAATCTATCCAAAGGTTGTCTTTTAAAGATCGGTTTTAGCGATAAGATCACCTATTGTGTAACCCCTTGTAAAATTTCTACATTTATATCTGTAATTTTTATAGTGCATATAAAGAGAATTTTATCCATCTATTTGTCTCTTGTCTTTAATAGTACATTATGATACATGTATGCTATGTTGATCGCGATAAGAAAGCTGAGAGTCTAATGATCAATGCACACGCGTTTCATACGACGTTTTTCAACACACTTGCGAAGAAAAAAACAGACTTGTATTGTTAAATATTAACTTGTTTGGAAAATGGCGCGCTAGTTTTGTTTTTCCGCGCGCCGTGCTAGCCAGCACTAGCGATGTGCGCGCAGGTATAAATAAAAGTACTGACTATAATTTAAACAGCCTATAGAAAAAATATAATAAACACAAAATAATGTTTAGATGATGATGATCATCTAAACGTAGATATGATCGTAGTGTTGTCTTATGTCAAATTGTAGTTTAGTTAGTATGGAATTAGAAAGTACTATTAGAGACATAGAGAAATATACATTAGTTCAGTGAGAATCCGCAATAATAGAACGCCAGTCAGGGTCTTTTCCGTTTGGTTTCGGAAGGGACCACGGACAGTTTAAGGTGGATAATAAAAAATTTCTTACGTTTTTTTGTAATTTGCAGGTCAGTATCAGGTTGTATCTTGATGAAATATGATGCGCAACTACAATATAATTATGTATTTACATAATTATAGTCATTAGAATAGAATCTTTCAAGTTAGATTTTTTCCCTAAGAGCTTTTCCGTAAGAAAGATGTATTAATGATTCGAATAATTATCATTCTGTTAAGACGTACCTGTTATAGTCGCAAATCATATTTTGATCAAGATATAACCTAACACCGATCTGAAAATTGCAAAATAAATTTGAATTTCGCGGTCTACCACTGCGCATTTACCTTAAATTGTCCGTGGTCCCTGCGTATTCATCTTAAGGTAAATAAATATTAAAATAGTTAATTTTGGGACCAAAGACAATACAGACTATTTAAAAATAAAGTGAATTGATGAGATTAAAAAAGCGCGCAACTCCGACTAGTAAATAGTTATCTGTGGCAATAAAGCACTTGTGGATTAAAATAAAGAAAAAGCAAGCGTTTTTAATACACTGCATTATGGACCTAAAAGCGGTTCAGTAAGAACCACTTTACGAGCAAGTGTGTTGAAATAGTACATTATGATACATGTGTGCTATGTTGATCATTATGCTCGAGGCGGTATTATTCGCGCGAGACGCAGGCGAGTGCGATAAGAAAGCCGAGAGTCTAATGATCGATGCACACGCGTTTCATACGACGTTTTTCAACACACTTGCGAGGGAAAAAACAGACTTGTATTGTTAAATATTAACTTGTATGGAAAATGGCGCGCTGGTTTTGTCTTTCCGTATAGCCAGTACTAGCAATGCGCGCGCAAGTGTAAATAAAAGCACTGACCACAGAGCATGTAAAAACAATTGTAAAAAAAAAAAATTGTAGTTTAGTTAGTATGGAATTAGAAAGTACTATTGGCATAGAAAAATATACCTACATTAGTTCAGTGAAAATCCGCAATGATAGAACGCCAGTCAGGGTCTTTTCCGTTTGGTTTCGGGTAGGGACCACGGACAATTTTAGGTGGATAATTAAAATTTTCTTACGTTTTTTGTAATTTGCATGTCAGTATCAGGTTGCATCTTGATCAAATATGATTCGCGACTATAATATAGAGAGCGTTAGGTTAAACGAGGGACATACTTTGAGGGGAGTTAGTACTCATGAAAATGAACAACTTTTAATATGGGACTAACCCTGAAATCGCGAAAAAAAATCAGCCGTTTCCTACATTTATGTTCGCATAGCTCGTCAAAATGTACTGAACAGCTGATTTTTTTTTGCGATGTCAGGGTCGGCCCCATAGTAAAAGTTGCTCATTTTCATGAGTACTAACTCCCCTCAAAGTATGTCCCTCGTTTAACCTAACGCTCTGTATATGTATTTACAGAATTATAGTCATTAGAATAGAATCTTTCTAGTTAGATTTTTTCCCTAAGAACTTTTCCATAAGAAAGATGTATTAATGATTCGAATGATTATAATTCTGTAAAGATGTAGGTACCTGTTAGAGTCGCAAATCATATTTTGATCAAGATACAAACCTGACACTTACCTGAAAATTGCAAATTAAGACAATTTAAGGTGAATGCGCAGTGGTAGACCACTGCGCATTCACCTTAAATTGTCCGAGGTCCCTGCGCATTCACCTTAAGGTAAATAAATATTAGTTAATTTTGGGACCAAGGACAATACAGACTATTAAAAAAAAAAGTGAATTGATGAGATTAAAAAAGCGCGCATCTCCGACTAGTAAATAGTTATCTGTGGAAATAAAGCACATGTGGATTAAAGTAAAGAAAAAGCACGCGTTTTTAATACACTGCATTATGGACCTAAAAGCGGTTCAATAAGAGCCACTTTACGAGCAAGTGTGTTGAAAAATAAGTTATACATGAATGACTCTCGAAATTGAAATAGATTAGTTGAGACGTCAAGATACTTTCATTCTGTTCCGTTCCATTCTTAACGGCAATACCTAGCCAGATCTTTCTGTTGGCTTGCCTATGCATCGCTTGCAATGCAGCTCTATTGAATACATTAATGACTGTTTTCACACGATGCTGATTAAAACTTTTAATTAACATTGTGTAATAATCAATCATTGAATAACATTTGAAAATCGTAAGATTTATTATTTCGACATTATCGATTTCCCATACCCGGCCAGCAATAAAGTGTTTTATGCGGAGAGCCGCGGCGTTCAAGTATTTATAATACAATTATGTCCTATTTAGCACTCACAAAATTGTAGGTTTAAAAATCCATGAAATTCAATAAGCACGTGAATGAAGTCGCGGACACTGCTAGTTATTTCATGTTGTTCCAGGCCCAACATTTAACTAAATAAAAAATTTATATTTTAGGTACCGAGATTTACTCGAGCCAGCAGAGCAGTATGGGCGAAAACGAGGCTTATACACTGGCGTCGGTAACGGCTTCAACTGGGTGCTGACGTACTGCCTCAACACCATCGGGCTGATGTACGGCATCCGACTAGTCCTCGACGACCGTGACAAACCAGAGGAGGAACGAAGATACGTAGTCGGAATTGTGTTCAGTGTAAGTATCTGAAGTCTGAACCATAATTCATTTGACTCCATACAATCACTTTCCAGAAAGATATTCTTCGTCCTACCCACATAATTTATTTGCTCTCTCCACTTTTTTGACCAATCTGTCGATATACATGAGAGAAAAGTTGAAAAAATTGACGCAAACTAAACTTATAAACTTTAAGGGGTGAAAAACTTTTACCCAAAAGTAGATTGTATCAATGATATAAGAAGTTCCGTCACCAAACATTCATATGCCGCAGGTACTGTTCAACATGTTCATGGCAACGGAGTCCATCACGCTCTGTGTACCTCACGTCGAGGTGTTCTCAGCAGCCCGAGGCGCCGCCGCCAGCATCTTCTACCTGCTGGAGAGAGAACCACTGATAGACAGCCTCAGCTCACTGGGAGTCTCACCTAGAAGAGTAGTGGGAAATATATCGTTAGAAGACGTTCAATTTAGCTATCCGTCAAGACCTGATGTCAAGGTACGTTGTTGGAGGCAATTTTAAAATAGTTGGACGTTTAAGGGAATAAGAAGTCTTTCGAAGTCTGGGTTTTCTCATGAAAACTGCTGATAATCGATCTTGGCTATCTATAGATATTTTCTGGAGGATGGAGGTGAAAGATCATTTGAATGTTAGATCATAGTATCACAATCATAATTGCCAAATTGAACACCTTATGGACCGCAATTGTGTACGGTCGCGTATTTTGCCAATGAACTATAATAAATCTAATGCTGTTAATGTTGTGCTGTTGTGTTGTGTGTGAGTTTTCTTTACTCCTGTATCATTTTTAAGCCCCGACGCAAAAACGACGGGGTGTTATAAGACTGACGTGACTGTGTGTGTGTGTGTCTGTCTGTGGCATCGTAGCTCCCGAACGTATGAACCGATTTGGATTTTGTTTTTTTTTGAAAGGTGAATTAGTCGGGAGTGTTCTCAGCTATGTTTGATGAAAATCGGTCCAAGATGGCCGCCGCCACAAAATGGCGGATTACATATTTTTTTACAACTCCCTCAATATGGGTATCAAATCAAAGGGCTTGACTAATAGAACACTATTACAAATTTCTAATTCAAGATGGCAGCCACCACAAAATGGCGAATTACATTTTTTATTTTTTTCACAATTCCTTCAATATAGGTATCAAATGCAAGGCCTGACAAGTAGAATAATGTACACTATATTGAAAGGGAATGAGGAATATTAACTAACGAAATGAAAACTAAAAACTTGAAAATTATTTTTTTGTCTGATCAATGCCAGGGATTGATGAGGAAAGTGGAGTGATGACTGGTACCTAAGCTACGACCACTGAGTTTGACCATTTTTACGAATGGAATTATTCTACTTAACAAACGTATTTCTACATCAGATAGTGTCGCAGTCCCATTTTATAAACTAGTTCTGAAATACCTAAGATATCTAATAGCTATGAAATACTGGTACGAAAGTAGAATCACTAATCCTAACTCAAAAAATAAACAGGCTTTCAAAAAATACTCAGCACTATATAGAAAAATAATAAGACTAACACAGAAAGCCCAAAATAATCATTTTGTAAAGACTTCCCAAAGCAAGTCTAAAGCTGCTTGGCAAATAATTAACAAAACTAAATTCAATTTTCCCCAAGATTCAGTATTATTATTAAAAAGAGATAATTTGACTTTTACGCATCCAATTGACATAGCAAATGAATTTAATAATTACTTTATTGACACAATTGAAAATAATATTCATACAGATAATAACAATAATAATAATTTAGATTCGAGATTAATTAATTAATAATAATAGAGATTCGCAAGAGCAAACGTGCTCGGAGGAAGGAAGTATTCCAGTAAGATGCTGGTAGGGATCTTGACCGTACTTCCGGGATTGTCCTGATAGCCGTCGAATACCTCTCCACTCCTCATGAGCACCTCAGGACATGTTGCCTCCTTGTTGCTACGTCACTATGTGCTAGCGACCGTTTCCGGGGGCCCATTATTGAGTGTGCAAGTCACCCCCTGCCATTTTGTCCGTGTATATATAAGGCATTGATCAGGCAGGGGTCATAGTTATTCCATAGTTATTGGTAACCAGTCCACTTTAGCCACCCAAACCAATAGTCCAACTTTTTATATTTCCATATCCTGCAATAGTCCTACACCAACCGGGGGTTATCCTTGGGTGCACTTGCATAGCGCATACAGGGATAATCGTCGGTAGGTGCCGCATTTCATTAAAATTTCTTAAGGGGCCTCTGCGAGTTGGCTTCGGCCCCTCGTACGCCTTCCAAAGGACCGGGACCCCAAGGTTCCGAGATAAAAAGAAAAAAAAAAATAACAATAATAATAATTTAGAAAATCTGACATCTCATTCATTATTTATGCAACCAGTAACATACATCGACATAATAAAAATAATTAATGACTTAAAAAACACTAATACTGTCGGCTACGATGGCGTATCTACAAAAGTTATTAAATATGTCAAGGAAATAATTGCACCGCCTCTATCGCACATTATTAATAACTGCATTACTGATGGAACATTTCCAAATGACCTAAAAACAGTTATTATAAAACCCCTTTTCAAACGGAATGATAAAACAGATGTAAAAAATTACAGACCAATTGCTAAAATTCCGATATTTTCAAAAATAATAGAGAAAGTAATATATAATGCTGTGTACAATTACTTTGAAAAAAAAAACTATGGTGCACTGAACAAAAAGGGTTTCGAAAGAACACGTCAGTCAATATGGCATTTTTTTACTTATTATCTAATATTATGACTTCCATTGATAAAAGGAATCCAATATGTGCTATTTACACTGACATGACAAGAGCTTTTGATTTTGTTGATCATAACATCCTACTTCGAAAATTGCACGCCTATGGAATAAGAGGAAATATCCTTAAACTCTTAGAATCTTACCTTAGTGACAGAATGCAGTGTACAGAAATCTCTAGAATATGCCCAATCAGTAAGAGAGAATCTGTATACACATCTGAATTTAGAAATGTTAAATATGGTGTGCCTCAAGGCAGCGTAGTGGGATCGTTATTGTTTTTAATATACATTAACGATCTCCCAAGAGCAATAACACACAAAATGATTCTCTTTGCTGATAATAGCACAGCAATTATTGAGTGTACTAATCCTAATGACTACCAAAATGAAATCAATGGCTCTTTAGGTGAAATTATAAAGTGGCTTGATAAAAATAATTTAAGAATAAATTTAAATAAAACTAAAATAATGCATTTCTATCAACGTCGTGCAAACCCAACGATTTCTGTTATTTACAACAACTGTTTGATAGAAGAGGTCACTAGTAGTAAGTTTCTAGGTATAACTATCGACAATAAACTCACTTGGAAACTCCACGTAGAAGATATATGTAAGCGCATGAGTAAATCCGCATACGCATTGTTCCAATTATCAAAAAAAGTAAATATTGAAACATTATTGACAGCATATCACTGTTTAGTAGGTTCAATTCTCCGATACGGTGTTATTTTTTGGGGACAATCAACTGATAGAGAGACCATATTCAGGATGCAAAAGCGTTGCATTAGGTTTATGTGCGGTCTACAAACCACAGACGTATGTATGCCGTACTTCAAATCATTAAAACTCTTAACTTTTCCGGCACTATACATATTAGAAACTGCACTTTTTGTAAAAAGAAATCCGCATTTATTTATTAAATTAGCATCAGTCAAGAAAACTGAATTGCGTGCTCAGTACAAAAATCAATTATGTAACATAAAATGTAAGACTGTTTTGATGTACAAAAGCTTTTTCGGAATTGCTCCTAGAATATATAATAACATTCCTAATTCCATAAAGATAATGCCATTGTCAAAATTTAAAATCGTACTGCAGAAACTTCTTCTTGACAAATGCTACTATACAATAGACGAGTTTTTAAACGATAAAGAGTTATAATAAAATAGTTGGATCTATAATTTTAATATCTGTAATTTTTTTGTATTTATAATTTTGACATCTGTAATTTTTTTTGGATCTATAATTTTAATATCTGTAATTTTTTTTGTATTTATAATTTTGACATAAGTAATTTTTTGTACCTATTTATAATTTTGACATCCGTAATTTTAATTTTTTTTTGTATTACTTAATAATTTTGACATCTGTAATTTTTTTTTGTGAATTATAGAATGTTTCTTTTTGTTAATGACATTTTTTTAGCATATTTAAATTGCATGTTACCATATATTTGTATGTCTTAAGACAAAACATAGCGTACTATTTTATATGTGTGACTTATTGTATACCTATGTTTCACAAATAAACTTTATGATTTATGATTTATAAAGGAAGAACTAGAAAAAAGATTTAATAAAACAAAAAAAAATCTGTTTAGTTTTAAAAATTATTCTTCAACTTTAAATTAATAATTATTTTTTGACGGATTGACGGAACCTGATAAACACCAAATTACCTAAATCTTATAACGCAAGAAAATAAAAGAAATGAAATACAAAAATTAAGGAGTCCCTACAAAAGCATGAAATAAAAAATAAATAAAAAATTTAAAAGCCCCCGACACAAAATAATATCATCATCTGCCATCACCTGCCTAGCCTTTTCCCAACTATGTTGGGGTCGGCTTCCAGTCTAACCGGATGCAGCTGAATACCAGTATTTTACATGGAGCGACTGCCTATCTGACCTCCACAACCCAGTTACAGGGTAATACGATACCCCTTGGTAAGACTGGTTGTCAGACTTTCGGGCTTCTGACTGCCCGTAACGACTGTCAAAGATTCACGAATGATAGCCTCCAAATAATAACACCAGCCACAAAATAATAATAAAATTAAATGTAATTTAAAAACCCCCCGACTTAAAGAATTTAACTAACGTAAGACAGATAAATTCATATGGAAGTCGTATTTTGTGTCGGGGGTTTTTTAAATGTATTATTTAATTATTGTTTAAATATATAATTATTTAGATTAGTATAATATCGGTTACCTATGTTTGTACCTATAATTTTATGTATTATGTAAATGGTACACCACAGACTACCTACAGTATTTGTCTCTCCTTCCCCTTTTAAATCCATCCAATGGTTGTCTTTAAAAGATTGCCCTTACCGATAAGACCGCCCATTGTATCACACTTTGTAAAATTTCTATATTTATGTCTGTAATTTATATGGAGTACATAATAAAGAGTATTCTATTCTATTTTATGTTCTTTTACAGGTTCTTAAAGGTTTCACCCTGAATATAAAAGCCGGGGAATGCGTAGCTCTGGTCGGGTCGTCTGGCTGCGGGAAATCTACAGTATTGCAGCTGTTACAACGACTGTACGACCCCCATATGGGCTCAGTCAAGTTAGATGGAAAAGAACTGAGGAATCTAAACATAGGATGGCTCCGATCATCATTAGGTTTGCATTTGTTCAGGTATACATTTGAACCAGCTTTTCTGGTCCAAAACATTAATTGTAAGCTCTATGTTCGACAGAATTTTACTCAAGGAGTTAACAATCTGGTGATTTTCAGGTGTTGTGGGTCAAGAACCAGTGTTGTTCCATGGAACGATTTTCGATAATATTTGCATCGCTTGTCCTGAAGCAACTTTGCCAGAAGTACAGAGAGTTGCGGCTATGGCTTACGCACATGAATTTATCTCGCATTTGCCTAAGGTTTGTACCCATTATCTAAGTTTGCTTTTAGATGTCTAATGTTTAAAAGTCAATTAAGGACAATACTTTATGTAACCCCTGTGATGCAAACACCATGGTAACCTATTGGAATGTTGTTTTACAGGGCTACGACACTGTGATAGGCGAACGCGGCGCGTCGCTGTCGGGCGGTCAGAAGCAGCGCATCGCCATCGCGCGCTCGCTGCTGCGCGAGCCGGCCGTGCTGTTGCTGGACGAGGCCACGTCCGCTCTCGACCCCCACTCCGAGCGCAGGGTCCAGGCCGCACTTGACAGGGCTAGCGTTGGAAGAACTACTATCATGGTTACACACAGGTATTTATGTGAAATACCTATTAAAACCTGACCGCCTGAGAATAACCCTGGAAATAACTTATTGTCTCCCTGTCCATCAAAAGGTTCTTTGGAAGATATCGCCATTAGCAATAAGACTGCCGTTGTACCCTGAATCTAAATGGTGTTGTAAATGTAATTGCGTTACACAGTAAGCAGTGAGCTTCGTTAAATTTAAAGCATAATCTATCTATCTATCTCACATTACAATGTAAGGCTTATCTTGGAGTTATAAATAAATCAATATCTCCTTGATTACAGGTTATCAACGATTTTGAATGCAAACCGTATCATTTGCATGGATCAGGGAGTCATTGTAGAGCAAGGAACACACGATGAGCTCATGAAAACTAAAGGTGAGACAAACTTAATTTTCTGCTTAGCTTTCAACCAATCATCTCCTACAATACTAATTAGTAGGTATTTAAATGCAGGTTTCTACTATAAGCTGGTTACTACAAATAAGCCTGAGGATCCTGTACCTTTACCCGAGTTGTTGGAAGACGAACCAGAAGAAGGCGCCGTTAATGTCCCCGTAGTCCGAAACGACAAGAAAAGAGATGACCATAGGCCACGATTTAACAAACAAAGTTCTGGAGTAGGTAGGTAACATACAGTATCCGGCACCCTCATAGCGTAAAACACTATCAATCCAATCTGAATCATTTGGAAGGATATTGCTAATGTACTACTTCATAAATGTTCGAAAAATTTGTCTGCTCAACAATGTAAATAACGAAATGAATGTTTTTGAATTGTCAAAATGAAAACTATTCCTACTGTTACTGTGTAACGCAATTACCGAATATGGCGCATACAATTTTAGAAAGAGACTGTCACAAAGGAATGATGGAAACAAACTTGATGTGCCATGATAACGGCCGCGCACGACGTAGGCAGCTTTAAAGAAAGTGAGAAGCAATGGTATCAATGGTAGAATCCAGTCAGAAACTTTACATAATTTTGTCAATAATAATCACTCTCCCAATTGACAGAATCTCACGAATGGATGCAAACTCCTCGAGGGTCCGTCACTTCGGCTCTGTCGATTGGCATCCAGAGCTTTTTGTATAACGCAGACAGTGATACAAAGGATCAGGAAGTTGAAGTATGTACTTTATATTTATAACCATGGGCCGGGATATGGTTAAAGGCAAACCTAACTTATCCGAGGAGGGATGCTAAAGTGCAGCCCACCCCACCTAAAACCATTTTATAAAAGAATATCATAATGTGTATGGTACTGATGAAAATGCACCCCACTCAAAAGAATCCAGTCGACTGATATACACAGCACATGCAGTCAATCAAAGCAGTGTACAACCAAGTTAGGTAGGCCTAGATGGGACACTGCTCTCTAATATTGTCTTGTAACTTTGCAGGAAATTATACCAGTCGGCGGATGGGAAATATTGAAGCTAAATTCTCCAGAATGGCTTCATATTACTGTTGGTTCGATAGCAGCGTTTACTCAGGGCGCTTGCTTTCCTGCCTTTGCGATACTCTTCAGTTTTACTAGCGCTGTAAGTTCTTCTGCAATAAAGTTATCATTAAGCACGAACAGCTAGTAGATACCTATTTATACTGTTTTCTAAGATAATCAACTGGTGTTTTTCAGATTTTCATTTTGACCGATCGTGAGGAGCAATTGTTCTTGGGTGATTTATATGCGGGTCTATTCGTGGTGGTGGCAGCGATTGCCGGCGTGTCTATGTGTCTTCAGAGCACTACCTTCACAACGGCTGGTCTGAGGATGACTACTAGACTTCGAGAGGCTTACTTTAATGCATTACTTAGACAGGTACTTACATATTTTAGGATTACCTATAGTACTTTGATGCTTTACTTAGACAGGTACATATAGGATTACCTACCTATAGTAACAGTAAAATAAAATTTCTTGGTACAATAAAAAATAAACAAAAACTTTGTTTCCCACAGGAAATAGGATACTATGATAAAGAATGCAACACCGTTGGAGCCATTTGTGCCCGATTGAGTGGAGACGCAGCAGAGGTACAAGGTGCTACCGGACTTAGAATTGGTCTCATCCTGCAAGGCGCCAGCTCTGTAGTCATCGGAATTATAATGGGATTAATTTTTAACTGGAAACTAACTCTTGTTTCAACTGCATTTTTACCAATTGTGAGTAGACTTGACATTTCGTCGATTCTGAGTTCTACTTGAAGTGTATCTGCACATATCATCGCGTTCATAATTTTACTATACCTAGATGATTGGGAGCATCTGGCTAGAAGGCGAAATGTCACGAAAATCTCAAGCCGATGAGCGGGCAGCCATGGAAACTGCGACTGGCGTAGCAACGGAAGCCGTTGTGAGCATCAAAACTGTTCAAAGTTTAGGTGAGCAAACAGATTAACTAATTCCTATAATATACCCCCACGAGGCATATGCAATGCTATAAGGCGAATCATAGCAAAACGAATCATTTTATGAGTGATTCATCGCCATACAAATTAGTGTAGCGCAATATCGACAAAATGGAAGTTAGTAACTCGATCTAGTTTGGATGCCATGTATTTCACAAGGAACTGGAGATAGGAATATCTAAAAGTTCCCTGATGCATCATACCTCTGCTAATTTATATTGGTTATTATTCTATTACAGGTATAGAGACAGTATTCCTAGAAAAGTTCCGAGCATCACTGACGGAAGCCTGTCAAGCTGTGGCGAACAAGTCTCGGTGGCGTGGAGTAGTGCTCGGCATGGGTCTCTACGTGCCCTTGATAGCGTACTGTTCCGCGATGGTGTACGGCACTGTTCTCGTCTCGAAGGGAGAGTTGGAATACAAAGTTGTTCTTTTGTAAGTATCCTTTATGCCATTGCTTCCTAAGTCTTTGGATTACAAGCCATTTCTGTGAAATGACATGTTAAATGCATATGGGAGGAAATTAGATGAAAATCACCCAACTGTTGCTGAATAGTGCTAAGGCTGCAGTTTCTTTGCGAATAAAACCAAGTATCGTTTTATAATCTTTTCACAGAGTGACAGAATGTGTCATGTTCGGAGCGTACATGCTTGGCCAGACACTGGTATACGCACCAAGCTTCAATTCCGCCAAAACCTCAGCAGCTAGGATATTGGGACTGCTACAAAGAGAACCCTTAGTCAAAACACTAGAAGGAGTCACTGACAAGAAAGATTGGGTGAATATTTTTATTTAGAATATTATTCTGTACCAACATAAATAAATTGATTATGAACTCTTATTACTCTTGAAAACAATCTTATAATATCGAAGTATTTCTCAGTAGGTAGGTACTCCTCTCTCCTCCTTCTCTCTCTCCTCTTTTAAATCTGTTAATAAGTAGGTACCGGAATCATTTTGTTTTACAGGCTGCCACCGGAAACTTCACTTTAAAAGATGTCGAATTTAGCTACCCAACACGGAAACATCAGAAAATCCTGAGGGGGATAGATCTGCACGTGGATGCTGGCAAGACAGTTGCGCTAGTCGGCCCATCCGGCTGTGGCAAGTCCACCGTGCTGCAACTGCTGCAAAGATTCTACGACCCTAACTCCGGAAAAATTGTGAGTATTATACCCGTGTGTTTCTTTATTGTGTCACTACCTTCGCCAGCAAATTGCCACTAATTCCGCAGATCGTTGCTTCGAAGCCCAAAGTGTGAAAATCAGTCTTACCAAAGGGTATTGTGTTACCCAGTAACTGGGCTGTAAGGGTCGCAAAAGCTGTCGCTCAATGTAAAATACTGGTATTCAGCTGCAATCGGTTAGACTGGATTTCCCCAACACAGTTGGAAAAAGGCTAGGAATATTGATTAGGTACTTTATAATTTCATATGTGTAACCCATGTGCTGCCTCATGGCGTTTGTCTACTCATGTGCTAATTTTTTCACCTTAGCCATAAAAATATACAAAGCTGACAGTGATTGCTGACATCAAATATCACTTGAAATTATACCAAGTAGTGAGTTTTATATGGTCTAAGGTAGTGAGAGAAATATTTTATTTTAATTCTGATTCTAATCAGCTGATTAGAATCAGAATTAAAATAAAATATTTCTCCAATATAAGCTTATACTGGACACAAATTGACTAACGTCAAGAGCCTTCTCTTGACATTAGTCAATTTGTGTCCAGTATAAGCTGATTAGAATCAGAATTAAAATAAAATATTTCTCCAGTATAAGCTTATACTGGACACAAATTGACTAATGTCAAGAGCCTTCGTCATTCCATACCACACCGTTATAGAGGTATGAAGAACAGGGTGTAAAGTTCACTCATACTCTATAGAAAAGGGAGGATCCTCCGACCAGACGGGTGTTGTGTCTGGCGGGCAACTGCCCGATGATTCATGTCGGGCCGTTGTATCTATGCTAGTTACGCGGTAAACTCTGCTTGCGGGATGCAGGATTTTGCGTGACGTCAGTATGACGCGTTGTTCTCATGTGGCGTTTTAGATACCGCTACACCGTATTTCTCACAAAAATGGGACAAATAATAGGCACAGCGGCAACCAGGCTCCTGAATTTAAAAATGAACGACAACTCAACCTTCCCATATGACAAAGGATTCTCACGCAAAAGACAAAAATGGACAATAGCCGCTTCCGAAGCCCAACTTTCTTCTGCTAAAATGGACAATAGCCGCTTCCGAAGCCCAACTTTCTTCTGCTAAAATTCCGCTCAAATACCGAGACTATTGTGCCGATCAGTTGCTGCAGTACTTAGTCTGCCGCTATAAACATAATATGCCTTTCTATGCACATTATTATACAATAAACTGCATAACACATTAAGCATTCATTCTTTGAACAAAAAATGAAGGAATATTTGCTATGACGGCACAAAGACGGCACGGAAGAATTACTCAAACCATAACTTAAACAAAACAAATCAGGCACCCACTCAGAAACACCTTCACTCACACATACACAGCTACACTTACACAATCACACACATCCGGCCTTATGTAGATACTCCCTTTTCCTTGTTATTAATCCATTGAAGCTCTTTTTACCTTCTTCCCCCCGTTCGTTCGTTCAAAATTAATTATATTAGTCTAGTTTATTTTTTACGAAAGTGCACATTACTAATTTGTAAATAACTATTATAAATTATAATATCCAAAATGGACGCAGGGGGTGACCCCTGTAACACAGGTTTTGCGTAGCGTTCATTTTATGCAATAGTGGGTATTTATCGCCCTGCTTCTGTTAAAATCATTAACAACTTTGTTGATAGAGTCCGTTTCACGAAAGAAGTCCCGCGGCAATAAGTGGAACTAATAATTATTATATAGTTAGCAACACTCCTACACCACCCTCCTACCTCAGACACTTCTCTATAGTTAAGGTTGTTCATTTAATTACCCAGTGCCTCTATTAAAATGGCGAGATACATAAATCAATCAATATTTAGGATTCTGTCGCACGCCAGTGGCGCCATTTCTACGAGACTTCTTTCGTGAAACAGACTTTAGAAGCAATTTTAAAGACGTTACATCTTGCCTTACTAACTGTATAACTGTAACAAACGTTGATAAAGTTTAAAGTTCCACACAAAAAGAAACGTGGGAAAATGAAAATGTTAATATACATCATCATCATCTGCCTAGCCTTTTTCCCAACTATGTTGGGGTCGGCTTCCAGTCTAACCGGGTTCAGCTGAATACCAGTATTTTACATGGAGCGACTGCCTATCTGTCCTCCACAACCCAGTTACTGGGTAATACGATACCCCTTGGTAAGACTGATTGTCAGACTTTCGAGCTTCTGACTACCCGTAACGACTGTCAAAGATCCACAAATGACAGCCGGGACCAACAGCTTAACGTGCTTTCCGAGGCACGGAGGGGTCCCGGTATGTAAAGATGGTCACCCATCCACAGACCAACCGCGGCAAGCGTAGCTTAACCTGATCGATCGACCTGTGCGGCTGTTATTATTTAGCCACGGGCCCCTCAATGAAAATGTTAATATACATACTTACATATATTGATTTTCTGAAAGTCGTCCTAAATGCGCCGTCGCCGAACATAATGATTGTTTGGCGACGACGATTCTAACATGGCGCGTATCCCCCCGCGTTAGAATGTTGGATTTGAGCTTTTGCTCCATTGACGATATTATTTAATGAGTGTTTGATGAAAATGCATGAGATTAGATTGAAAAAATAAAAAATCCTACGGGCAGTAGATAAGTATATTATTTTAGTTCAATCTCATATTTGATGCCACCAACTGCACCAGACTGCTTGAAAAGTGAGCTGTTTTGAATCTTAGTTGCAGTCGGGTTTTGATTTTGTCATTTTATTTTCATTTGAATCCTAGTGTGTTATATTTTTGGAATCGTCTCCTCAAGCCCCTTATTAATATATTTTTTAATCTGTTTTTATTTAGGGGTTTTTATCTTATAGATATGCCAACCCCATGCCCTTTATGATACCCCACTTAGTAATGGTAGGTGGTAGGTGGTAGGTACTATTTTTTTTTCAAGACTTTCCTTTGTCATCGTCTAAAATCCGCAATTTTGAGTTTATGATAACAAAACCTAGCCCATAACCTTCGCGCGACCCAAACGAGTACATAGACATCTCATGTATTAAAATTCATCCGGCCGTTAGGATGTTGTTATAGACTCCTTTTGTTATCATAGTTTTATTATATATTATACTTGTCAATAAGACTTACTATGTCTTGAATGGATTTACAATAAAAATATAATTAATGTGTTTATAATTAGCTCTATTTTATTGGCGACGAGGCAAATTGTGTTGTTCAGTAGGCAAACAACATGAATACTGAACAATTCGCGGCTTTCCTTGCCGCGCAACAGGAACAACAGAAGGTACTATCAGTCCTCCTACAACAACTCGTACAACAGCAACAACACCAGGGTTGCCCCTCACCAAACAACAACATGACAAACGATCATGATAACGCAGCACCTTCTACATCGAAACAAAACATTGTACAACAGTTCAAGTGCGACAAGTTTAACCCTGCCACAACCACTGCAGATAACTTTGTGGATCTGTTTGAAGCGAAATGTCGAGCATGGGGTGAAGAGACTGTTAATATTCAAAAAGACCTACACGTAAACTGCATTACACCTGAAATATACCACGAGTAGAAGGTAGCATTAACTCCTGACTTTGACAGAGCGACCTAAGACGATATAAAAATGAAATTATTAGATTTATATACAACAACAAAAACGCGATACAAAGCCTTAATAGATTTTTGGAACTCTACGAGAGAAACCGGCGAAACTATGGAACGTTATTCTAATAGACTAAAGGAACTTTCAAAAGACTGCGGCTATGAAGGGACCTTGCTGGAGAGACAGCTCCGTGATGGGTTTGCAACCGGTTTGAACCATAGACAGCTGGAGGTAGATTTAAAACAAAGGTGGCCTGAACTACGCGAAGCCATAGAAGGGGGCAAAACGAGAGAGATAACATTCGCAGAAATATTTGCAGTTGCCCAGTCACGCGAAACGCAAAGAACGATAATAATGGCGAAAGTAACAAACAATGACAATGAGTATATTAACAGAGTCAAACAGAAGGGACAAGACAAACATTCTGATACTACGATTAACAATGAAACACCCAGGAAGTTGCGATCAAACCAATGCAGACGATGCGGAAAGCGTGACATACATGATTACGAGCACTGCACAGCTAAAAACCACCAATGTAAAGCACATGCTTTACATTGGTGGTTTTTAGCTTTGGTGGTTTTAGGGATGACAGGACATTACGAAAGTGTATGTATTAAATCAGGCAGAGCATATTTTTTGTCACAACCCAGATACTTACAACGCAAAGACAAAAAGGACAAACACCACAAACTACAGAAGATTAACAATCAAAGAGAAACATCAGAGGCCTCATCAACAACATCGCCACACACTGACTCCTCCGCGGAAGAAAGTGATAGCGAGCCCAACCCTGTCTACAGCATTAACAAGAAAACATCTCGATGCAAGAAAATTGACGTAACCATCAATGGTGCAAAATGCACAATGGACTGGGACCCTGGATCCATCTACTCAATAATTTCTACTAAAATGTGGAAAAAGATTGGAGCTCCGTCATTTTTGAAGCGACCGAAACTTCAAGCCTATTGCAATTTTAAACAGAAACCGAAAGGTATAACAGATGTAACAGTTGAAGTAGACAACTGATCAAAAATATTACCTGTGGTAGTCATGGACAAGGCAGATCCTATGCTTTTCGGTTTACAATGGAGCGAAATGTACCACATGACTTTTCCGAAGCCTGTGTACTCTATCAAACGTACCACCAACACTTCACTGGATCTTGTACTAGCTACCTACACCGACCTTTTTGACAATAAATTAGGGAAGGTAAACAATTATCAAGTGAACATACATACAATATCAAACCTGGGAGTGAAGCAAAACATCTGCCGGCACGTCCCATCAAATTTAGCATACGCAAAAACATAGAAATAGAACTAGAGCGACTTCTGCGCGAAGGCATAACAACAGAAGTGGATCCCAACATGACACCTGTAGAATGGGCCACACCCACAGTCACTGTTTTAAAACCAGGTCAAGTACGGATATGTGGCGAGTACCGAACAACGATAAACACGGTACTTATCAAGCATACCCATCCCGTGCCTCTTTTTGATCAATTAAGACAACGTCTGGCACATGGGGATAAATAAGGATATAATAAATAAAAGGATGCTTATCTGCCATTTGAAGTATCCCCTGAATCGAAAAAGTACCTAACGATATCAACCCACAAAGGATACTTTGTCTACAACAGAATGCCCTTTGGTATTGCAACAGCACCTTCAATTTTCCAACATTTTCTTGACAAACTAATTAATGGTAACCAATGTACAGTCAACAGCAAAAGTAGATGATCAAAATCAGAAATTCAATACTAATGAACGGAGTTCGCGTCAGAACTGTGTGGCGTCGAAGTGATTTCTGTGTGGCGTTGATGTGGCGTTGAGTGGTTTGAATCACTTCGACGCCACACAGTTCTGACGAGAACTCCGTTCATTAGTATTGAATTTCTGATTTTGATCATCTACTTTTGCTGTTGACTGTACCTACGTCGCTGTATTTTTTGATGATATTGCCATTACTGGGAAAAATGACAAAGAACACATACATACCCTCTCAAGGGTATTCAACAAACTGAAACAAGCCGTTTTAAAAGTAAATCTTAAAAAATGCACTTTCTTACAACCAGAAATCGAGTATTTAGGACACGTTATTGACAAAAACGGAATACGACCAACGAAATCTAAAATAGAAGCAATTTCGAAGGCACCACCGCCATCAAATATCAAAGAACTCAGGGCGTTCTTAGGACTCATAAATTTCTACGAACGATTTATTCCGCACCTACATAGTGAATGCGCCGATTTACATGAACTAACAGGTGATAGCCGAAAATGGCAATGGACTGATCATGAGAACAAAATATTTATTAAAACTAAGAGACTAATAGCAAAATCTAAATCGCTTGTGGCATTTGACGATCATCGACCTCTTTTCCTCTCCTGTGACGCATCAGAGAAAGGAGTAGGTGCAGTGTTATACCACAAGGATAAAGATACCGAACTACCTATTGCATTTGGCTCAAGAAAACTGAAACCAGCTGAAAGCAACTATTCTGTTATAGACCGCGAGGTATTAGCAATTCTATGGCATTCAAAAATTCGGTATCTCAGAGGCACAAAATTCCCACTTGTAACTGACCACAAACCACTTATTCACATATTGGGCCCGCAACGAAATCTTCCTAAAATTGCCAATAATAGACTTGCGAGGTGGGCACTCGTGATTGGAAATTATGATTATGACATCATTTATAGAAAAGGGGAACATAACATTATTGCTGAGTACCTACCTATCCAGAATGCTAAATAGCACTGAACAGCCAAATGACCCAGAGGTATATATGCAAAATCACTGAATTGATACAGCATAATAAAATGAACTACTTGGCCTGAAATGAAGAGCGTATCAGAGAAGAAACGAAAAACGATGTCACACTGAAGCAAGTCCTGCAATTAATCAAAACCGACGGGTTTGACTGTTCACAGACCGATCTGAAAACTTTATCAGATAACGCAGTGAACTGTCTATAGAGAACAAGATAATCATGCGGCAAGGTAGGGTTGTTATACCGAGTAAATTAAGAAGTACAGTAAAGCATTATTTGCACTTTGGCCATCCTGAAACTTCTGCAATGAGAGCTCTTGCTCGCTTCTAAGTATGGTGGCCAACACTCGTAGAAGACATTGATTCCAGAAAAGGTTTGGGAAAGATTTCACGTCGACTTTGCCGGACCCTTTGAGGGCAAATATTGGCTAGTACTGGCAGATGCCTTATCAAAATGGATAGAAATTAAATCTATGGCAAAGATAAACTACCCGAACATTATGCGAGAATCTAGATGGTATTTTTACTACATTTGGATTGCCTCAAATTATTGTCGCCGACAATGGACCTCAATTTACTTCCATAGACTTTCGAGCGTATTGCAAGTTGAAGGATACAGTGCACATGACATCTTCACCCTACCATCCAAGAACCAATGGATTGGCCGAACGACTTGTACGAACTTTTAAATCAAGAATGGCTGCAAGTGAAGCAGACGGAATCAAGTCAAAATGGAGGCTTCAAAACTGTCTCTTTTCTTACAGTAAAACACCGCATACTACTTCAGGAAAGTCACCAGCCCAAATGATGTTCGGCAGACAGCTAAACTGCTTACTGGATAATGTGAGGCCAAATACGAGAAGGACGTTGCGCTATAAGAACATACAAGCTAATATTCAATCTGAACAAAAGACTCCGAATTTTCAGAATGGGGAAGCAGTGTACATCCGTACCAAGCTGGAAAATAAGTGGAAACCGGCTTCATTGAAGAAAGAAAACACAGATATTCTTGTGCGGTTAGAACTCTAGAAGGAGTTCTGAAGCGCTGACACGCCGACCACTTACGCCCAGGGCGAGTGTAACTCAGTCACCAACCAAAGAGCAAAACATTGAGATGGAACCATCGTCACCGGCTCACTCATCGACTTCCACACCACATAAAGTACTACCTTGTGCCAGTTCAACTCCAATCAGTCAATCTCCAATTGAAGCCGTTTCCTACTCACCGCGAACACTCGAGCAGACGCCGGTGTTGAGGCGTAGCAAGAGGACGGTACGCCCGCCGCATCGCCTTATAGAGCAAATGACCTAAGGCCGGGAGGAATGTTATAGACTCCTTTTGTTATCATAGATTATATTATATTACTTGTCATTATGACTTACTATGGCTTGAATAGATTTACAATAAAAATACAATTAATGGGTATGAAATTCCACATTACGCATAAAACAAAACCCTGTCCTGTCACGTAGTGGGGTAAATAGTGTGTGACACTGCATATAATTAAGTATTCCCCGGTTATTTAACAGTTTCATATACTACTAATTCGTCATGCGAAACAAAAACAAAAAAAAAAAACTACTAGACTCTGCATTGCAGCAAATTGGCTTTGGACCAGTTTATCGCACTAAAAGTCCTCACATAGCTACAAAGCTAATGTGATCATTAGATTTGTGTGTAAGGCTGATGCCTTCTAATTTTTCCATCGCCATAACTTTTATTCGAGGAATAAAATTGACGTTTGACAGTTTTTGTATGAAACACTGTCAAAATTTCAAAATTAATCCTTGAATTAAGTTATCAGATGATTGAAAAATCAGCCCTTAATCGAAAAAATATCTTAAAGCCTTGGCTCTTATCGGGCCTCAAAATATCGATAAAAAGTCCGCAAGTAAAAAGTTTATATCCTAAGGATAACCCACAATAACCATTTTTATCTTTTACATATTACAAAAAAATGATGGGCTATGTATCAAGCTATTTTAAACAATACAGTATTATTCGTTATCCAATTAAATACTTTGTGCATTTCATGGAGACCACTTTACATCATATCATTAAAATTAATATCTTAGAAAATATCAGAGATTTAAAAAGCGGGGGCAGAGCGGTTGGCGGGGGGGATGTACAGGCTTTATGTATAGCCCTACAGTATGAAGTTCGCGGTCAGCTAGTCTGAAATAAAATATTTGAATTTACATTCTTGCCCCATAGGTGATAGAAATTTTTTCAAAATCCTCGGGCGTTATGTATAATTTCCAGCTAACCACTTGGTCCATAACACATATACAATGTGTCCGGTCATGGACTAGCGATATTCTAGGTACTTATAAAGCAACTATTCTAGCACACAAATTCACTACACACTAGGGTCCAATCTGCTTCCCCGCTATTTGGCAGTCATTTTGTTGAGATATTCTCTACGTGTGTACAAAGAAAACATATCTCTCAAAGTTTTGGTCCTACTGAGATAAAAGTAGACTTATTCGGAGGGTAACAATACTGTCTATCGTTTCCATTACGATCCAATGGGTTCACATTCTCGTAACTTTAAAAAAAAAAAAAAAAAAAAAAAAAAATTTCAAAAAATTATGCCAATCAACAAATTATTGTAAGTTACTGCGAAAACAACCCCTATGACCCTTTTTATTTTTTTCCTAGATCGACAGATTTTGAGCTAAGTTACAATACAACATTAAATTAACATTAATATTTTAGTGGATTGGACCCTAGTGTATAGTGTATTTGTGTACTAGAATAGTTGTTATATAAGTACCTAGAATATCGCTAGTCCATGACCGGACACACTGTATATCTACTTACTATTAGCACTTTTTCATACTGCCCGCTTTTATTTACCCGAGCAGGAGTTGGATGGCCTTGACAACCGCGCATCGCTGACACTGCCGAGGCTGCGTCGCCAGCTAGGTGTGGTGCAACAGGAGCCGGTGCTGTTCGACCGCACGCTAGCGGAGAACATTGCATACGGAGACAACTCCAGACCATGCACCATGCACGAGATCATTGAAGCCGCTAAAGCAGCAAACATACATACCTTCATCTCTTCTCTTCCTATGGTACGTAATTTGAACTAAATTATCCTTCTTTGTCTGGTGAAGGTCACGGGAATCTGCTGGACGCGGTAAGCACAGGACAGGCCGTTGTAGCGATGCTTATGCTTGTGAGAGGCCCATGTCCAGCAGAAGACAGCTTTTGGTTGAACGATGATGATTTACTAACATACGCTTTGATGATGATAGGGACCTACCTCCAAAAATAAAGCAGAACGTAGCATAACTATCAAAGTCCACATACCTAAACTCAACGAGAACTAAGACAACGGGAGTCAGGTGATGTAGGCGGAGGTGATGGCGTTCCCGTGTCTTACGCACTAACTTTATGACTTGTACTGACTGGCACTATTTGGAGCGCGGCGCGGTAGTAGGTAGGCATGGGGCGTATCGTGGCTTTTATCCAGGCCCCTAACCTGAGATGCGACGCCCACTACAGTCGGTGAACATGATTAGCATCATAATAATTCATAAATAGCTTGGCCACTTCTTATTGTACCTTGTCGCTGTAATGCAATATTACACAACACATTATAAATTCTCGGAATGTAGCTTACATAGGTAAATCGACTACTTATACTTTTTTAGTTTCGTAAATCGTGTTTATTTTGATTGATTAAGACCAAAGTCATTTTAGCTAATTTATTAATATTATTACATATTAATAAATTTACGTTTTTTCCCAGTAAAAATATTCAAAACTTTTTCTGGTGTACGTTTTCCTTGACGTACTTATTTTCCATTTGAAGAAGGGTAGTGCTTGAGAACCTCTCTTCTCCCATAGTAGACCTCACTTCTCATTGCTGAGAAGCTCCGATCGCATCCGGCTGAGCTGGCTGGAATGACTATTGCAGCTTGGATCAATTTATAGAGGTTTCTTGTATTTTGATTGAATTGAAAACTTTATTTGATGTCCGAAACAACTTGTATTTCTTTCTCTTGACATTTTTTGGTGTTTTAATTTGCTGCAATTCTGCAATTTTAGTATTATTGTTAAAAAATTCAAATTCGGTATTGAAATTAGATAAATCCAATTATCGGCATAAAAGTTAACCAATTATCAGAAATATGCTGATTTATGGTCAAATGTCGGTTCAGCATGGTGTTGGACTTTTAAAAAATAATGTCACTTCATATTTTTTAAGATTAATCCTTACTAACAAAGATTAAAATTAGTCCACAAAAAACCTGTAGGTAAATTAGTCTACACCTAAATAATCCAATTTTCAGCATTGGTGCCGATAACTTGGATTTCTGTTTAAAATGCACCCAGATGTTGGCAACCTTTATTTTGAAATAACGTAATGGAAATCTTTAAAATCCTATTGAAATAACTAACCTTTCTTCCTGACCTCAGAGAAATTTCATGCTCCGATTTTAATCTTAGGATCCCCTATTTTTCTTAGTGCAGTTCCTGAAGCCATTTTTTCTCGAAAGCAGCTCCTTCTTTCTACTCATGAGCGTCTTAAAGATCTGTCCGCGCACGTTGCGATTATCCTGCTGCGCATGTGCTACGCTCTTCCGAAAATTACCTTTCTTGGCGTCTGCGCATGGGGTTGCCAACCTAGTCACTGTATTACTCAATACTAATGGTGACGGGGGAGGCATGCCCTTTGTGTCGGATGCTGTGTCAGCTTGGTTGACCCTCAACACGGATGTAACATTCCACGAAGCAACACATGTTCAGCGGTCGTGGGATGACACTGCTCCAAGAGCAGTTGTTAGAAGGTGCGTCAGGAGTCGTTAAGGCTAGACTACGAGCAGTTTCGCAACCTGAGTCCGGGGCGTGGTTACAGGCGATTCCTTCTCCTCACCTTGGCACTCTACTGGACGATGACTATTTGCGTGTGGCGGTAGCTCTCCGCCTGGGCTGTAATGTTTGCGAATCCCACATATGCACCTGCGGTCCCATGGTGGAGGCCGATGGCCATCACGCACTGAGTTGTCGGCGTTGCACAGGGAGGTTCCCGCGTCACCATGCCCTGAATGACATAGTCCGTAGAGCCAAAAAACACCAACTCTAGCTAATTACACACATTAGAAACAGACTCCAATTAGTATTGGAGCTAAGTTTGACTGTAAATTTATCATTCTGTTTCTAATGTGTGTAATTAGCTAGAGTTGGTGTTTTTTAGCCATTTTTAGCAAAAAATGGACAAAAAACACCAACTCTAGCTAATTACGTTGCGTAGTAGTATTGTTATTTCAAAAGTAACTAAATGGAATGTATTGTGTAGCTAATAATAAGTTTGTGTAGGTCTTGGTGGTAGATTATTTATTTGATTACTTTTGTGTGAAGTTATATTACTGAAGTGTCCAGCTTAAAATTTCGAATGGGTTCCGAAACATCCTGTCCATCCATGTGGGCATCAGACCATTATGGGGTGGGCACGGCCCACCCGGTCCCCTCCCTATATACGTCTCCATAGACGTAACTTGTACTATGCTAATAGGCGGAGACTTTGGAGATGTTTATTCACTGGAGGATAGCTCGCTACCAAAGAGAAGTAGTCTTTTCTCGCTACTAACCACAGAATCTCGGTTTATCAAGAGAGGGGCCCGTGGCTAAATAATAACCGCCACACAGGTCGATCGATCAGGTTAAGCTACGCTTGCCACGGTTGGTCTGTGGATGGGTGATGTGTGGATCTTTACATACCGTGACCCCTTCGTGCCTCGGAAAGCACGTTAAGCCGTTGGTCCCGGCTGTCATTCAGGGATCTTTGACAGTCGTAACGGGTAGTCAGAAGCCCGAAAGTCTGACAACCAGTCTTACCAACGGGTATCGTATTACCCAGTAACTGGGTTGTGGAGGTCAGATAGGCAGTCGCTCTGTGTAAAACACTGGTATTAAGCTGCATCCGGCTAGACTGGAAGCCGACCCCGACATAGTTGGGAAAAGGCTAGGCAGATGATGATATTCGGTCAAGTTGGAACTTGCTACCGACAGGTTAGTTTCTACAACATGCGAGATGCGGTGAGTGTTTTGGGGTATTGACAAGTTTTAATAACATAAAATAGAGCTCGTACTATTGTGCTTCGCCTACAATCATAGATAAGGTGCTCTATTGTTTTGTGTTTATGAAAACCTATGAATTTTCCAGGGTTACGACACAAACCTAGGTGCTGGCGGCGCTCAGCTGTCAGGTGGTCAGAAGCAGCGCGTGTGTATTGCGCGTGCGCTGATCAGGTCGCCGCGACTGTTGCTGCTGGACGAAGCGACGTCGGCACTGGACGCGACCAGTGAACGGGTAAAATAAAATAAAAACACCTACAATAATAAATAATTATGCAGCAAACAGTTTAAATATAACGCTCTCTTTTCGCACCTATGGATATAATTTAAAAGAGCTTCAAGGTTTATGTCAGAACAAGGAAATTTTAGGAAATGGAGTAGGTAGGTTTAACCCGTAGATAGTTAGCTATCAGCGTAAACCTTATGAGACACTCTCTGTCTCATAAGGTTTACGTCTTTTGACAGTCACTTGTGCACTAGTAGGTACACCTACATGTAATGTGGTGGGTAAGTATGCTTATACTCGAGCGACACGAGTCAACGGCAACGACGACTGCAGCTATCGACGATTGTCAGCGACAGCCGCCGACGCGTTGACGACTGTCGCCGACGGTGTCGCTCATATGTATGAGCACTAATACTTTTCAAAAAAATCGTGCCGTGACAGCAGTTTTGTAGGGCCCCAGTTGTAGGCTAACTGGGGCCAAACAGTTACGCGAAGGAGATAGAGGTGATAATTATTATATTTGTGTCTTGTCTATTGTTATACTGTCTACAGTATACCCGATACCCTAGCTAGCCATCCGTACAGCTGATAAGGCTTTTCAGCCGCTTACCTACTTACAGCTAGCACATCGTCAGTTTTTTAAATTCTCTGTCTCATAAGTATGACGATAGTCTCTTCTTAAAGCTCGGTGTAAAGCTCGACGTTACGACTACGACTTACGTACTTATTTACGCCGATTCGGTTCATCTTTGCAGGTCGTGTCGGAGGCGCTAGAAAAAGCAGCTAAGGGTCGCACGTGTATAACAATCGCTCATCGGCTCTCCACTATCAAAGATGCGGACCTCATCTGTGTACTGCATAAAGGTAGAACTTTTCTTCTTTGCTGAAGATAAAGAATCATAACTGCTTATACACACAAGCGGCACGCATCAACGGCAGAGGCAACTGCAGCTGTCGACGCGTCGGCGGCTGCCGTCGACAACATGCCGCTTGTGTGTGGGTCGCCTTAGTGGCGACCAGACGGGCTACGTGTTCAAACAGACGTAATTAATGATTACAATGTGGCAAATAATCAATGTGTTCAATGAGGTTTGACAATCTTATACACATATCAATGTTGTTATTTACATAAAGATATATTATTTTGTTGTTCTCAGGCAAAATTGTGGAGCGCGGCAGTCATGCTGATCTAATACAGCTAAAGGGCTACTACTGGCGAATGACCAGAGGACAGGATAGCCCTGAATGAGTACTGACCAACCACCCATGCGTATATTTTGAGTGGTATTATATTGTGCACGGCTTAGTGATCTTATGACCAAGAAGAGCTAGGTACTAAAAATAACGTCTAGACGCTCGCTAACGTTATAAATATATCTACTCGTATTAGTCTTTTGTGCCTTTTTTTCCTTTTAAAATATAATTACTATTAATATATTATGTTTTTGTGTGCATCATGTTAGATTGCTAGATTTAGTGTTAATTAGTATTAAATTATATAAGTACTGTAACTGCCTGTAGTTACAGTTCTTGCTATTTATATTGTCAGTAGGTACTTAATCAAATAAAACATGAATCATTTAATATTATAATTTATTTTGAATATTTTCAAAAAATCTTCTCTCCACGTACCTACACATGTGCTAATCATCTAACTCACAATATCACTTAACGATGCTTTTGTACATTTTGGCGATACCCTGTAACTTTCTTAATGTAGTTACTACATTTCTGTCTTTGTTAAAAAGCTTAGGCAACAAAACTAGGTTGGCGACTGGCGACAGAGTCCGAACAGTGTTGCGCTAGTTTTTACTACGAGTCTGCTAACACAAAATAAGGAGCGTTCTTGGACACAACAATGCTTTATATATTCCAGCCTTTGTTTATATAATTTATTTATTTTATTTTTATTTAAAAGGTACACCAACGCAACGACCTATTCACTAAAAGTATTGACATAATAATAAATAACATACGCATTGAGTTATGGTGAATTAGTCACTTACAGGCGTACACAGCAATTACATAAAAAATAGCTTCTTAAATATATGTTTTAACAAGATTTTTTACTCGTAGTGAGAATAGAAAAATTAATTAGAAACAAAGAAAGAACAAAACATTAAGTAAAAACAAAATCATAATCGATATTAGAATCAAAAAATGTCTAGATAGAGCATCAAATGCGCGCGTCAACGTGTCAAAAAATATCAGCCAACTGTTGGCTTATAAGTTCTTACCCACCAATTAGTGCCGATCGTGCCGCTTTGGTGTCACTACGTATTACGCGCGCTAAGTAATTAACATATAACAGCGATAAAATGACGGTATGTGCTATTAAACTGTGCCGGAATTATAACGGCAGGGTAAAAAATACCAAACACATCACCTATCATCGATAAGTAACCAAAAAACTATATATTTATTTTTTGTTTTTATGAACACTAAATTACGCCATATTTTATCAGTATTGCCAGGTTCTTTTTTCATTCTCCCAACTTAACGTCATTTTTTGACACGCGGGGTTGCGATAGTCGTGGAGAGGATCCGGCAGTTGGGTCTCGAGGTGGCATTGCACAAGTCCGAGGCCATGTCGTTTCGTGGGCCCCGGAACGCGCAACCATCGGGATCCCAACTAGCCGACTGCCGCCATGGGATCTGGAGGCGATAGTCCTCGCGCGCCTGTATGAGTTGCGCGCGGAGGCACTACGCCGCGCCGGGGGGAACACCGCTTCCGCGGCAAATCGCGGCGGAGCGGACGGATCTCCGGCGCGATCTCATGGCGACATGGAAAGAGCGACTGTCGCAACCCAGCGCAGGGCACGCCACGATAGCGTCGATAAGACCCCTCTTTGCTCTTTGTCCCTCACCTACCGCCTGACGCAGGTCCTCACGAGACACTGAATTTTCGGTAGGTTCTTGCACATTATCAGAAGGGAGGAAACGCCCGGGTGTCACCATTGCCAGAATCGCCCAGAGGACACGGTGGAGATCTGCCTCGCTTGGGCGGAGCACCGCCGTGTCCTCGTAGAGGCGATCAGCAGCGGCGGCAACCTCTCGCGTCCGGCCCTGGTGCAAGCCATGGTCCGGAGCGAGGGGGAGTGGGAGGCAGTTACCTCCTTCTGCGAAGCAGTCATGCTAGCGAAGGAGGTGGCGGGACGGCTCAGGGAGAGAGCCTCCCGTCTCAGCCGCCGCGGGAGACGCTCCGGGCATCGGGACCCGCGTGACGACTCCCAGCCACCGTAGGCGCGGGCCTGTGGGCGAAGAGTAATGGGTAGCTCACCGTCCGATCAGGACCAAGCACGTGCCGGACGGCGCGTACGTGTTCCACGCGCGCCTCAAAGAGATGTCAGCATAAATTGAGGGGCCTCTTAGGGCCGAAGCCTGCCGTGTCAGGGGATTGTCCGAAAGGGTTACCGCTGGCCACGAACATAAAGGGCTAAAGAAGGAACACGGGTGGGCTTTAGTCACTCCCTCCGTTCCGCCCAGAGCGGAGGAGTCATTTGAGAATTTCTCACCCAAAAAAAGAAGGGCTGGGTCATTCTTTAGCCAAAGAATTAGCATTGCCATCAACGTGGCAATGCTACCATCAGTCTTCTGGGCACATTTCCGGATGACAGCGATTGTTTTTTTTAAAGACCAAAAACAAAAGGTCTTTTTGTTTTTTGTTTTTATTTGTATATTTAGTTGGTTTGTCATTAAATTTAATAGCTATCTCAACTAACTGGCAGTATCATTAGGCGGGCCCTAGACGATCGATTGTATTGCACAATATCAAAAATTGCGTTATGTTGATATTGAAGATCAATCTGTACATATAAAATTCAAAGTCCTGACTGACTGACTGATATATCAACGCACAGCCTAAACCACTGGTCCTAGAGATATGAAATTTGAACTGTGTGTTCTTTCTGAAGAGTAGGTATCCACTAAGCAAGGGTTTTTCGAAATTCCACCCCTAAGAGGGTGAATGGGGGAGGGTGAAATTTCACGCGGACGAAGTCGCGGGCAGAAGCTAGTAATATAATAATAATAATTATTATTTATAAAAGGGGATACATTTACAATGAATAGCTTAACAATTAAAATAAAATAGCGCACAGTTGCTAATTTGCCTGAACTAGGTTGAACCTGTGCTTCAGGCTAGAAAGTGCATATAAGTATTTAATGTAATAAATAAACAATCAGTATAACCTATAAACTAAATTAAAACATAGTTAAATAAAAGTAAAATAGCATGTTAGCAGTTCTATTTGCAGACAATAAGTAGGTCCTCTGTCTGTGCATAGTCGATGGTTAATAAATATTTAATTGTATAATTTGTTTACAGCTATAGTAATTTAGTTTATAAATACTGAATGGGCCTAAGAAAGTTATAAATCTTTCTAAAAAGACATGTTTTGAGTTAGCAATAGATAATGCATACTAAATGCGTCTCTTGTTAGTATTGTCGGCATTGTAGGCAAGCATGGTGTGCTGTTTTAATACTAAATGCATAATGAAAAGCTGGCGAACAGTTAGTACATTGCAGGATTTATATAGCAGATCTGTGGGAAAAAAGAACGGATGGAAGTTTGCTACCTTTAAAATTGCTCTCTGAGCTCTTTCAAGAGCAAACAAGTTAGTTTTTGGTGCGCCACCCCAAGAAGTGATACAGTATTGAATTATAGATTGTAATAAACCAAATAAACTTGTGTGATTAATTTTGAATCTGCTAATGATCGCAATTTTTTTTAAACATACATATATTAGTTTGCGCACTCTTTTAACTAGGCTTTCAATATGTTTTTTAAAAGAGAGTGTGTCGTCCATTATTACCCCCAGGTATTTTATGTGGCTCGTTTTGTGGATAAAAGGACAATTACACGTGGTGATTGTACGGTTTCCACATTGATGTGCGTATAGATAAGGGTTAGTAATGTTAAGTTGAGTCTTGCGCATGGAGAAGTGAATATATTTTGTTTTGTCGGCATTTAATTGTGAATTGCTATGAAGCCAATTAGTCACAGTATTAAAACTTAGTTAAGCGATTTCGAATAGTTCGCTACTGGTTTTAGCGCTAAAAATTAACGGCGTATCGTCGGCATATGATATTATTTTGCCGTCTTTAATATTTAGACTACACAAGTCGTTAATATAAATAGGAAAGAGGGTGGTGCCCAGAATACTCCCCTGAGGAACACCAAAACCAGTATTTTTCTGCTCATCGCTCGTAATATTATCTATTCTAACACATTGGTACCGGGTGTCTAGATAGTCAGTTAAAAGTTTCGGCGGCGTTCCCCTTATTCCTATGATCTCTAATTTGTTCAGAAGAACAGAAATAGACACCGTCTCGAAGGCCTGGCTAAATCGAGAAAGACTCCCAAGGTCTGGTTTTCTTTGCCGAGTTCTTCTGAAATATAATCAGTCAGGCTATGCACCGCATCTGCTGTCGACAGTTTGGCTCTAAAACCAAATTGCGCAGGGGATAAGATGTTATTTTTTTCTAGGTAATTAACTAGTCTACTGTTTATAATTTTCTCTAGAATTTTTTAAATTGAGGGGAGTAATGATATTGGCCTATAATTATTAACTACGTCCTTACGTCCAGATTTAAAGATAGGGATTTCAACTGCCTTTTTTAGACAACTAGGGAAAATTCCTTCGGAAAGACAAATTCGAAATATATGCGTTAAGGGAGGTACCAAAATTTACTTCAAGAGTTTAACGATCTTATTGCTTGTGTTATCCTATCCAACTGCACAGTCGTCTTTTAGCCCAGAACTGATTCGGGCTATTTCATCTTCATAGATATAAAATGTTGGATACCTATGAAGATGAAATAGCCCTAAATAATAAATAGCCCTAAATAATAAATAGCCCTAAACAAAATAAAATCTAGCAATAGCTGTAACAGCTATTGCTAGATTTTTGGAAAGATCGCAATATTTCGAAATCTGATCTGCAAGAGTTTTCCCAACATTTACAAAATATATTGATTGACATGATAGACTGCGCAATAATAGATCAAAAGTTTGAGCGTGTTTTTTTCGGGTCCGCGTCCACTCGACCCGCTTAGACTCGACCCGAAGAATATTTCTATTTGGATAGGCGTAAAAACGTCGATGTATAGTCAGACAAAAAAGTGTCGATTAACGCTTGAACCACGCGGGAGTGTAAAATTTAAATAATGTTTTGATAAATAAATTAATAATTAAACAAATAAGTCCTTATACTTTTTTAATATAGTAGGTATAGGTACGCTTTGTATTTTGTAGTCAAAATCACTACAATCTTATAGCTAGTGGCAAGGTGGTATTTATTGAATCAATCTTTAAACGTGATTATAATTATTAGGTTAACAAGTAGGAATAGAAACTAACTTCTAAAATGTAAAAAAAAAAACATGTTCTCAGTACAAAATTAACAATTTCTTTCTATAAATAATCGACATGAAAAAAAAAATACAAATAATTAAATAGTTTTTGAAATAATCAACCATCGAGCAGTTTCTTGTAATAACTTTTCTTGATATTTTTTGTCAATAAACCTAAAGTGTTATCATTTTCAATACTTTTCTTCTTCCTTTGACTGATTGATGTGTTGCGATCGCAACGGAATCTAAAAAGAAGGACTATACTATTAAGTACATAACTTTACAGTATCTTAATAATGAACAAGTTGTTGTATACAATATTTTACCTTTGTTGGACTCTATCATAATGCAGAAATATCCATTTAAATCATTTGTATCAGTAAAATCAAATTAGGATAATATCACTTTGCGTGACTGTACAAATGGCACTGAATTGGTAGTAAAACATCTGATATTATTCTTCGGGTCGAGTCTAAGCGGATCGAGTGGGCGCGGACCCTTTTTTTCAATGCACCGTGTAGGATCGCGAGGTAGGTTTTGCGAATATTTTCACTTTCAGTTTTTCCCGTATTCTCCAATATTCCGGGCAATTATTCCAAGTTTTCATTTCCTACAACCATAATTGAACTAAAACCAACAACAATACAATAAAAAAACAAATCGGTCCAGCCGTTCTCAAGTGTTGCGCTTACCAACCAACAGCATTTATAGTTATTTTTATGGATGGTATGCCTATGTATTTTAGGCCTTCTCTCTTCCCTCTGGAAGGGAGGAGGCCTGTGTCCCAGCAGTGGGAACATTAGAGGCTGATTATGCTTATTATTAACTTCTACTTATAGTTTATGTATATTCGTATACCCTTGTTTTGTTTACAATAATTATATTAAATTGTAGTCCTAAAAACTGTGATAAACGATATCTTTCGCATCTAGGAGAACAACCACGTATAATCGGATAAAAAGTACCTACTTATAATTGTTAGTCAAAGAGATGGTCTACGTCTGCCGAATTGCATATTATTAACTTCTACTTATAGTTTATGTATATTCGTATACCCTTGTTTTGTTTACAATAATTATAATAAATTGTAGTCCTAAAAACTGTGATAAACGATATCTTTCGCATCTAGGAGAACAACCACGTATAATCGGATAAAAAGTACCTACTTATAATTGTTAGTCAAAGAGATGGTCTACATCTGCCGAATTGCATCTAAATCGGTCAGCCATTTAAGATGTGTGATTGAGTTAAAAACATCCAAGATCTTTAGAAGCTTTTACATGGGATAGCGAGATAATTGGTGAAAATTATGTCAAGTCATGACGTAGACTATTTGTTAAATTTTGTTTGACATTTTTATAACCAGTCGTCAACACTAATCAAAAAACCTCACAAATACCATTTACTTACGTCGCATTTTTTTTTTTTTTTTTTTGAGTTTTATCTCGGGTATTCACGTTCACATCGAATTGGGACATCTTGACAAGAAGCGACAGGTAGATGTGCTTTATTTTGACAGAGTTAATAAGGATATCTTGCTTCGCAAACTCAGCGCCATTAGTTTCTGTCCAAACTTAATTCGACTTTTAGCTGACTATCTCCGTGACCGTCAGCAATTCGTATGGCTGGGTATCTACGTATCTCGTCTCTACCATACAGGCTCTGGTGTAAGTCAAGGGTCAAATCTCGGGCCTCTACTATTTCTACTCATGGTAAATGACTTACCATCCGTTGCAAAATGTTCAGTGTCTCCTTTACGCAGAAGACCTCAAACATTATAGTGCAGTCGTCAACACCGTATCGGATTGCGAAGCTATGCAAAATGCTATAAAAGCCATACATGAATGGGGAGTTCAAAATAAAATGGAGTTCAGTTCTTCCAAACGTTATGTAATGACCTTAGGTCGAATGCGACACCCAATTATGAATAACAAAATAAATGGTACTAAAATAACTAGATCAACCAACATGTAGGACTTGGATGTCACATTTGACTAGAATCTTACTTTTTGCCGACTTCACAAAAAGGAGGAGGTACTATGTTCGGATGTTTGTATGTTTTTTTTTGTATGTTTGTTCATCGAATACTCCGCCAATTATCGACGGATTTTCGAAATTCTTTTTTTGTTCGAAAGTAGATAGTTCTGAGGTGGTCCCATTGTCACCAATTTAGGATCTGATGATGGGATCTTAGAGAAATCGAGGGCAACCCTCAAATTTTATAGGCTCACTTATTGTTTTCCGCATATTTTATGAAGTATCTTGTGTATTTGCGTATGGTTGTCATCATCTCAGGTAGCTAAGCTGATGATGGAAGGTACAACTCCTTAACAGTAAGAAGTTACTCGAACAGGCAATGACAGTTTTAGTAAATTATTTTGATGTTTGATAGGGCATTTGCCATATTTGGTCTCATAATCATCAAGTCATGACCTGATGCTGCGGTCAGGATAGTCTGCAGAGTACCTAACTCCTCTAACAGCAGATATATCGTGTTTAGGCTCATTGAAAAGGGCTCGATGTGTGGACAAACGTACTGTTAATGAGGAACACCGAAGTACATAGAGATCTGATGCTGAAGCCAGGAGCATCAGAAAAAGTACAAACCTTGAAATTATTAACCGACTTCCAAAAAGGAGGAGGTTGTATGTTCGACTTTATATGTATATACGTATGTTTTTTTTTTATGTATGTTCACCGATTACTTGAAGACGACTGGACCGATTCCAAAAATTATTTTTTTGTTTGAAAGGGTATGGTTTCGAGGTGGTCCCATTGTCACCAAGTCGGAATCATATGAGGGGATCTCATGGAAATCGAGGGAAACCCTCAAATTTTATAGGCACACCTATAGTGATTTGGATACTTTTTATAGTAACTCGTGTATTTGCTCTCGGAAAGCACCATTTGGTGAAGTGGAACTGATGATGAAGACCACAGATGGCCATCGGGACTACTCAATAATAAGTATTTCACGGGTTGTGATTCGATAAGCAATTTATGCTCGTCACAATGCGTATGGTGAAGTGGAGCTGATTGTCACTTCTGAGCTCCAGTTCTCCTGATTCTTATTAGGAGAACTCCTCAACAATTAACGTCCCTGCATCGGGAAAAGCAATATTTTGTAAAAGGTGATGAGCTGGTAGCGTTATGCTATTGTAACTTAGATAAATTACAAACTGACCTACTAAAAAGTGAAAAAAAAAACTTTTTACAAAAAAAAAACAACCGACTTCCAAAAAACACTACAAAATGAAAAATAACTAAAATTTCGGAAGTCGGTGGCAAAAAACTAAAATACAGGTCCAAAGACACCGACTTCCGAAATTTTAGTTATTTTTCATTTTGTAGTGTTTTTGGAAGTCAGTTGTTTTTTTTTTTTGTAAAAAGTTTTTTTATGATCATATTTCTAACTGTAGAAATACCAAAGAATCTTTTAAAAGGCTAGGGTTTGTTCTCCGGAATGCCCTTGATTTTCGCAACGAGCATGTAATAAGGCTCTTATACAGCACACTTGTCCGAACCAAGCTAGAAGCTAGTTCTTCTGTATGGTATCCACACGAAGTATGCACTTCTTCTTGAAAAAGTACAAAAAGCATTCCTGCGTTTTCTTTACAGAAGAACCTTCGGTTGTTATCCCTACCTCTATCCTACCAAGTTTCTCTTAGGATGTCTGGGATATCATATGCTGGAGACCAGAAGGGCATGTGACCAGTTAGGAGTTATGCTCAAAGTATGGAAGGGTATGACGGAAAGAGAGCTGATTCGACTTTACACACCGAATAATTATCTGTGTGGCAGAAAACATCGACTGCTAGCCGTGCCTTCGTGTCGGACTGTGGCCCGTACCGCGCGTGTTGACCGCACTAAATAAGCTCGTGGAGGCCAAAACGGACTGCGATCTGTTCGCCAATAAATTTTACAATTTAATGGTTATGTGCCTACATTTTTGTGAGAATAATAGTATTTAATTGTTGTTGTTATTAGTTTAAGTTTTATGTTAGTACTTATTATACATACTTTCATTTATGTCATTGGTTTGTTAAGCCGTGTAAATCAAATAAATAAATAAATAATAAATAAATATTATATAAAAATAAGCTACATGAGGTCGGCGTTTCTTATCTGACTACTACCCTAAGAAGAAATCCCGAAACAAACTCAGAGGTCACAGTCTCTTTTAAAGTCCAGCCGGTCGATTCTGTTAGATTCTCACCGTGAGAAGTTAGGTGAAGTGAGCTGTTAATCCTTCTGACGCTAGAGATTGACACTAATGACAGCTCACTTTAGGCTCACTTCACCCAAATTATCACCGTGAGATTTTTACAGAATCGACATGCAGCGGTGCTATTCTATAAAAATCTCACCGTGAAAACTTAGGTGAAGTGAGCGTGGAGTGAGCTGTCAATAGTTTTTATTTATTTATTTATTTTCCCAACTTACATCTATCTTTACAGGGCAACCTATTGCGATAGTGTACTATTATCTAATCTCTTATCCTAACTTATTACTAACTTCTTATTATAATTAAATTTTGTAACTTATTACAAACAATGCATTCTTTGTGAACTCACTCAGAGAACAACAGAATAGGTCCGAGTCACTAGCGATGAGGTTGAGAGTGCGGAGCGCACGCGTCAGTGGCGCCTCACTTAAAAGATTTGTCCGAGCGCGCGGCTCCGCCAACAGCCTTGGCTGTCGTCTTCGCCACACGTACCTGTCCGGAACACACAAACCTATGTGCCCTAATATATCCGCATTATATACCTTCCCTCTAAGTACTTTGAATATGTACGAGGTGAGTGCGAGATCCCTCCTGACCCTCAGATCGTTATATCCAACCATGCCCAAAATAAATAAAGTCGGGTACATAAGCGGATAAAACGGATATACACCATACAAGCGCAAGTACAAGTACCTCACAAACTTGTTCTGTACTCTCTCCAGCATAAGCCTATATTTAGATTCGTGTGGAGCCCAGATGACTGCGTTACATTCTAATTGGCTTCTAACTAAAGCATTATATAAGGCGATAACCGCTTTAATATTATTAAAACCACGTACTATGCGTAGCATAAAACCCAAATTACGGTAAGCTTTTCTGCAGCAGCTTGTGATGTGATCACGAAACGTTAGCCCAGTGTTGAATTTAACCCCTAGGTCCCTAACTTCCGTAGCCCTAGCCATTGGCAACCCGTCTATATTGTAAGTATATAGAATAGGTGTGCGCGCGCGAGAGAAAGTGATTGTTACGCACTTTGAGATGTTGAACTGCAAGATGTTATCCTTGCTCCAGGTCACCAATCTGTCTATGTCTCTTTGAAGCCTGTCACAGTCCTCTAATTTACTTATCTCCAGCGATAGCTTGAGATCATCAGCAAACAGTAAACATTTGGCGTCTTTAACAACTTCTGGCAAATCATAGTGTCAATGCCTAGCAAAAACAAACACGTCTTCACCTAAGTTTTCACGGTGAGATTTTTACAGAATCGACCGGCAGATCTAATCTTGGTCAGATCATGTGATGATGTCTGAAATGGTCTCTTGAGAAAAGTATCTAACAGATTTGAGTGCACCATCATCTGCGAACTTTTCTCCAACAATGTTAGGGTCGGCTTCCATTGTAACTGGATGCAGCAGAATACCATATTTTACATGGGGCGACTGCTTATCTGACCTCGACAACCCAGTTACTGGGTAACACGGTACCCCTGGATAATACTGGTTGTCAGACTTTAGGGCTTTTGACTAGGGGAGGGGATTTGAGGTCATGCGCTTCTTTTTTGACTCGTCCATAAGTGGATCACGTTGCGTTGGTGTAATTGTTTGATCTTAGAACACAAATAAATATGAATCATTGGATTTCTAAAAATAGATCGTTCCTCTCTGATAAACTGTTTGATATCATTTTATGTTCGTCTCTGATAAACTGATTGATATCACACTACATTCCTCTCTGATAAACTGATTGATATAATTCTACGTTCCTCTCTAATAAACTGATTGATATCATTCTACGTTCCTCTCTGATAAACTTATTGATATCATTTTTATAAGTAGGTACTAATCCGGCGCAAATATCAATCACGTTTAGGTATAAAAACATGAATAAGTTTCACAATAATATTCATGATATTTTTATGGCTAACTATATAACTACTAACATGATATTTTTTATGGGGCAAATTCATGAGGCCTACGCAAAAAGGATGGCGGCATTCGTCCCATTGCCGTAGGGTCCTCATACCGTCGTATCGCAGCCAAAGTTTGCTGTGCTTTTTACAGCGAAACACTACACAGGTTGACTGGTAGAAAATGCCTATGGCATTAAGTCCGCCTCTGTACATTTATGTGCTTGAAGTATTAAATAAATAAACACTAGCCAGCAAATTCCAGCCCCTACAACTAGGTTATAGGTCCAAAGGCGGCTGTGAGGCTGCGGTACATGCATTAACCACTTACCTCAATAGCGATAAAGGTGAGGTCATCCTTAGGGTTAACATTAAGAATGCTTTCAATTCTTTAAACAGGGACACCTTGTTGACAGAAGTTCAAAAAGAAATACCCAAAATTTACAGTTTTCTCTATCAATGTTACAAAATTTATTATCAACCCTCTAAATTACTTTATAAAGACAAACTTTTGAAATCAGCCGTTGGTTGTCAACAGGGTGACCCTCTTGGGCCAGTCATTTTTAGTTTGACAATAAATCCAATTATTCGACAGCTAAATTCTAAATTCAACGTAATGGTATTTGGATGACGGAACCCTAGGAAGTGATGTAGTCTTAAAAGATTTAACGTTTTTAAAAGAAAATTTCAGTTCCATTGGCCTAGACCTTAACCTTTCAAAATACGAAATTTATCTTCCCCAAACGACTGACAGACAGATTACTATAGCAAAATTCAATACAATAGCTCCAAATATCAAAATTACGGAGAGAAACTCTCTTCACCTACTAGGGTCCCGAATTTTTGACGAATCCTTTCCAACATTCATTGTGGAGAAGATACAAAATTTTAATGATGTCTTCGGTACTGTTGTTTTGGACCAAAATCTACTTATAGCCTTAGCTCCTCTCATCTATAGAAGCATCCACAACTTTTAGAAAAAGTAGACCAAATTATTGGAAACACACTAACTTCCATCCTAAATGTGGCCCTGGACGACCGTGCGTGGCAGCAAGCCACACTACCTATTCGCTTGGGCGGTCTCGGGGTCCGCAAAATTTCAAGTATAAGTTTACCGGCCTTCCTCTCCTCGGTCCACAGTACCGATAAATTAACCAGGAACATTTTATCTTCCTCACTGGTCGATTTTGAAGTACCATGTTTGACCGATGGGTTGAACGCTGGGAAAATGGCTTGTCCTAATACGGTTTTGCCCGATAACCGTCTTCCCAGAGACGGTGGGACGTGCCGCTCTGCAGTATTATACGGAATACCCTTCTAAACACGTCACGTAATACTCTTGAGCGTGCCCGTCTGCAGGCTGTGGGAGAATGGGAGTCAGGCTTGTGGCTTCAGGCGCTCTCGACATCCACTATAGGGCACAATGATGGATGACTCATCGTTTCGGCCGCTACGTGTCTCCGCTTGGGCGCACCTTGTGTTGCTCCGCGTTGATGTCACTGCGGTGAAGCTGTCAACACTCTCGGACACCAAGGCCTGTCCTGCTGCAGGAGCGCAGGTCGCATAGCACGACACGCCAGCATCAACGTTATTATTCATCGAGACCTTGTCACCACCGGCGTACCAGCGGGGTTAGAACCAAACGTGACGATGGGAAGTGACCTGACGGCATGACGTTCTTGCCTTGGAAGGTGGGTAGGCCTCTGGTGTGGGACGCAACATGTGTCGATACCCTTGCGCCATCTCACGTTCCTAGCACGGCGGGCTGTGCTGGCGCCGCTGCTGCGGCTGCTGAGACCCTCAAGCGGCGCAAATACTGTAACCTTATGGGCAACTACAACTTTGAGCCGTTTGGAGTCGAAACGCTCGGGTCATGGGGCCCGAGTGCGCGTCTCCTTTTTAAGGAAATTTCTCGCCGGCTGGTCGACACTTCACGTGACCTAAGAGATGGGTCGTTCTTTGGTCAAAGAATTAGCATTGCTATTTAACGTGGCAATGCTGCCAGTCTTCTGGGCACGTTTCCGGATGACAGCGATGCAGACGAGTACTTCGACGCCTAAGTGTCCTTTGTTTTTGTATTTATTTGTATAGTAAGTCAGTTAGTCATTTAATTTAGTATCTAGTGTAAATAGTTTGTATTATACTTATTAAAAATTAAAAAAATATCTAGGAATACTACTAACTATATTACTTATTTTATTTCTTAATGAGTAGTTACTTATTGCAACTTTGTAGTTTTATGGTGTTTTAGAGGTTTTTATTGGAACCTCACTGCAATATCGTTTGTGGATCCACAAATAAATACACCGCAGGGTGATTATAAAAAAAACACATTTTTATCATTTCGGTCATAACTGGTATTTCCCGCAGAGAAAGTTGTCTGACAGTCAAAGACAAAATCCTCATTAATTCCCAGACTTTCTAATCGATCATACAGAATTGATGAACAGCATGTTGTTACTAACAGTACAATATAAAAAATCTAAAGCATTTATAGTCGGTCAGTTAGTCAGAAAGTTGAAGCTAGTAATTGCCTATTACAAAACCTAGATTTCTATGGAGAAGAACGGACAAGAAAGTCCAAGGATATAGACACATTACTCCTCTTACCTCTAAACAGAATCCATAATGACCATGGCAGGAGCATATGAGGCTGGCTTATTTTATGGGGCACTAAATAAGCCTCCACGATTGAGGGGTGCGGTCAGGAAACCTACATGAGACTTTATAATAGCGGCACTATTACGGTGAGTTGTGACGTATGCAAATTTTGATGATTTTCCGATATTGACTGATGCCCGGTACTCCGTTGTCCGTTGCTCCGGCCGCAATAATGACTTACCGCTATAACTATAATTTATCGAATGTATATGTTATATTTTTTAAATTTGTAAGCTGTCACGGGCTCCATCATACAGTGTACATCCTGCGTAACCTGGGCAGTCAGCTTGTCTACCTAGCCTTGCCAAATGGCTATTCTTATTACAGCAGCAAATATGTCAATTTTTATGCCTAAAACTGACCATCTCACGTGCGAAAACCAGCAATTTTTGACCAGTCGGTCGATTCTGTAAAAATCTCACCGTGAAAACTTAGGTGATGTGAGTTTGTTTTTGCTAGGAATGGACACTATTGACAGCTCACTCCACGCTCACTTCACCTAAGTTTTCACGGTGAGATGGTTAGAAAATCGCACTGCTGTAATGCTATTCTGTAAAAATCTCACAGTGAAAACTTAGGTGAAGTGAGCTTAAAGTGAGCTGTCAATAGTGTCAATCCCTAGCATCAGGTGCAATGACAGCTCACTTTAAACTCACTTCACCTAAGTTATCACGGTGATCGTTTTACTGTACTCTGTAAAAAGATCACCGCTGCTGGTTACACTTGGTACGCAAATAAATGAATTTTGATTATTAATGACCTTTGCCAAGAAAGACCTTGATGATGTGGTATTTCCTAGAGTCAGTTCTTAAAACTAAGCAAACACGTGTAGTCATTATGTATCTATACAAATATAATTGAAGTGCTAATTGTCGCAGATAACACGAGGGTTTAATGAATATAAATACATGTGGATGATGCGCCTGCGTTAGTTATCATTTATATGTTCCACAAGACAATTTGCAGCGGTTCGCGCGCAGAACTTCGCTTTCGTGACTTTTTAGTTTATAGTGACGATTAAATAAAATAGAGTACAAAAAAATTCAGACAAAATGGGGTTGAAGAAAAAAAAGGAAGATAAGTAAGTCTTCAGAGTTCCGCTGAGCGAATGTATTTTTAACTTTCTTAATGCTTATATTTTTTCATAAATTTTTATTTCATCTTCCAGTTACGAGTTGTGTTCTCTATTGTTATTTTTAAATTAAGTTATTAATATCTCGACTATGTATAAATGCATTCTTACGGTTACATGTGTTACGTGTGTATTTAGATTAGTGCTCGAAATAAATCCACTAATTTAAAAAATATGAACTGCAGTCAGCTACATTACATATTTCTTACCCATATTTAAAAGGATTTCTTTATTTAGGGCCACTTTCACAATGTCCGAGAAGGCACCAAATAATTTAATAAATTGTAACAAGTATTTGTTCTGAGTGTGTATGAGTGTGTAAAGTTATGTGCCAACTTGTATGAATATTAAAATCGGCCATTGATAACCACTTGCGCTAACATCATTTAATTTTGCTTTTGTAAGCATGCGAATTTTTATTTATCTAATATTAATACCATGCATCTTTTAAGCGAATTTAAAAAACAACAATTATAGATATCTTACGAATATAATAATCTAACAATCTACGTTCTGGACATTTCGTTTAATAAAAAACGATATGTCTAGAACATATTATATTATAAATCAATAAAATGTAGCTAAAAAAAAAATGGAAGTAAATTAAAAAAAAATTACATTATTTTACATCTTCTCAAGGGTCTACCAACCGGATTTAAACGTCATCTTTTCAGATCTTCTATAAACCGGGTTAAAACGGTTGACAAATTGAAAAATTAACTATTCGTTGGGCAATCGACATTGTTGTCGATAGCCTACGTTAGTGGATCTTCACAACCTCATCACTACACATATTGGAGACTTCACGTGGTGCCTTAAGTTCTAACTTAGAAGTAGCTCAGGAATTTGTAAATTTCTTTACTAATATACCATCAAAAACGACGGAAACCTTAAATTCCTCATCCGTCGTATCAATTGATTTATTAAGAGCGAACGTTCCAGCCTGCCCGGTTGAATTTCAATTTAAACATATTAACCCCGCTTCAGTAATAAAAGCTTTTAACCACTCACGCGCAAGTACCCCGCGGTAACGCCTTCCTATACGCAAGTATGTTTTTAGCACATTTTTTTCGACGCGCCGCGGAGCGCCCTCGCCACTTATACACGACTCGTACAGAAAAAAATTCTATGGACCGCTGTTAAACTAATGGCTGTTTCTTCAAGTGGATAGACAAGTGTAGATAACAAAACTTGTTCCGTAACTTTAAGAGACTTTGATTGTTTTTAATAATTGTTTATTTTTAATGTTTGATACATTACGACAGTTAAAAATTAAAATAATATTATTTCAAAATCGAAAGCGATGACCATATTTTTTTATTTACCTAAATAATAGCCCCATTCATACTGAATCGAATGACATATAATACATACCATTGTGGTTCCAAAGTTTTGATATACAATAACAATAACATCACGCGAGTATCAAATTACGCATGCGTCATCGCCGTCTCATTTGTTTATTTAAAGATTTTCAACTACAGATAACTTATTTCGTAATGCCGATATAACCACACGGCCTTTGGCACAAATGTACTTCATCTAACCACTCGACTAAAGAACCTGGAACGTGAGCAATACTCCCATAGACAAAATTACTAAAAATAAAATACTGCGGTGTGGAAAATGCTTGCTGTCGCAGTTTTTTCAATGGCCGATCTTGGTTTTCGAGCGAGTGTAACATTTTCCTCAATACCTGCTCGTGGTTATGGCCGCGTGAGTGGTTAAGCAAATTAAGATTAAATTGACCGAAGATCTTTGGGGAATGTCCATTAAAGTCTGTGCCTCCATAATTGAGACTATTGCACCTTACTTAGTTTTAGTATTTAATTCGTGTGTAGATCAAGGAGTCTTCTCCGATTTAAAGAAATACAGTAAGGTCATACCACTTTACAAATCTGGGGACAGTAAAGACACCAATAATTATAGACCCATATTCCGTGTTGCCGGTTTTTAGTAAGGTATTTGAAAAGATAATGCTTAATCAAATGCTCAATCATTTTAACACAAATAAAATCCTTCACGATCAACAATATGGTTTCACCAAAGGACGTTGTACGACCGACGCCGGTGTAACCTTAATAAAACATATTTTTAACGCGTGGGAAGAGGCCCAAGACGCCATAGGAATCTTTTGTGACCTCTCCAAGGCATTTGATTGCGTCGATCACGAAACCTTGCTTTTGAAACTTGAGCATTACGGACTTGGAAAACTTGCGCTCAGTTTAGTTAGTTCTTATATAAATGATAGACAACAGCAAGTTCAAATAAATGGTGTCAATTCACACGGTTTAACAGTAAAAATGGGTGTGCCACAAAGCTCGATATTGGGTCCTTTCCTCTTTTTAGTGTATGTCAATGATCTACTCCATGTATTAAAAAATCAACCACAAATGGTGTTATTTGCTGATGACACTTCCTTAATTTTTAAGGTAAATAGACGTGCTACAAATTTTAACAACGTAAATAACGCCCTACTGTAGGTCCAAAATTGGTTCACTGCTAATAATTTAGTATTAAATGGAAAAAAAACTAAGTGCATAAGATTTTCTTTACCAAATGTCAAGGGTAGTGATTGTGAGATAATATTGAATCAAGAGAAACTAACATTTGTCGATAAAACTGTTTTCCTGGGGATCACGCTCGACTCAAGGCTAAATGGGGTCCTCATTTAACATATCTTGCAGGACGGCTAAGTTCAGCAGCTTATGCTGTCAGAAAAATCCGTCAATTTACTGATGTAGATACCGCGAGACTAGTCTATTTTAGTTACTTTCTTAGTATCATGTCTTACGGTATTTTACTTTGGGGACGGGCTGCAGACATCGATCCTATTTTTATTCTGCAGAAAAGAGCCATCAGAGCCATATGGACGCCTTAGAGTGAAAACCTCGTAAGTGTAAAAGAAGTAACTTTTCAGGAGGAAGAAAGAATTGCGTGCTGTAAAATTTTTGTACGGCGTTTTTTATGTTTTTTAACCGACTTCAAAAAAGGAGGTTCTGTATTCTTATTAATTAATATGGAAATTTAACCCGCTTTTATATCCAGAACTGTGCGATACTAAAAGATTGTCCGAAATGCATAAAATGCTATTTACATTCCCGAGGTTTTCTCTCTAAGGCGACGTATAACCTCCGCATGCGCGATTCTCTAATGGAACTGTTTAAGGAAATTAACATCATGACGGTACCTTGTCAATATATCTACGAACACATCATGTATGTAAGAAAAAACTTACATATTTTTAGTAAAAGAGGTGAAAGACATAATTATAGTACTAGAAATTAACCTATTAGTTCAACCAGGTTTCAGACTGGCTAAAGTAGACTCATCTTTTATGGGGTACTGTTTAAAATGTTATAATAAAATACCTCCCCACATTCTTCAACTGAATGAGACAAAATTCAAGTCTTGTTTAAAACGCACACTATGCCTATGTCCCTTTGCTTGTATGGCGTCGATCCACTGGCGACCTGGCGACTCAGCAAGTCGTATTACACGCGGCTTCTTCTTGCACGCGGTGTGACCACGTAGCTGATGATGGATGATGTACGGAGGTCGTCAGTGAGACCTCGACGGAAGGTCCTCTTGTCATGCGGGCTCGCACTCGTATAAATGGAGACTGACAGTCGACCACAGGGCAGAAGGAGGTGTTCCGGGGTGATGCGGGCTCACGCTCAATAGCGGAGGCTGATCGTCGGTCACGTGGATTGCAGTAGCGCGGGCTTAGGTTTTTAGGAACCCAAGGCTTTTCGTCGACCACTTACCGAAAGGACTTCTAGGTCCCGAAGCCAACTAATACTATAGTGCAACGAGTGGAATTGAATTCGCGACGCCTACACCTATAGATCCCAGTACTCAACGATTTTTCCTGGGATCCCACTTCTGACACCAATTTTGTTAGGATGGCACTCCGTGGGACCTTTTTAATTGAAACACTTTGTTTGCTACTACAGAAACTAATTTAATAAAAAAAACTGTACACGTAACATTACAATAATAATTATGTATTAGACAAAATTTGTGGGACTGCCCGCCCTGCTTGCATAGCGAGCAGTTTTTATATAGTACATGAATTTTCAAATCAGCAATTTTAAAGTAGTGATGTAAACTATTTATAACAGTTCATATACCTTGTTAGAACTAAGTAATCAGATTGAAATAAATTCGTTTAGGCACTTATACTATTTCGGTGGAATCCTATTCCATTCTAAGTTATAGTAGATGAATAATATAAGAATTTATGTTGCATGGAGGGCCTGCAATTGAGAGCCCATGCATAATTGGTCTGTTTTCCTCTCTCGACAGTTTATTTGATGATTAGTCAGTTTTGTGGAAAGACAGTTACGTTTTTTATTTTTATTTATTTATTCTTCAACAAATATACATTTGTGTCGAACAGTGGTTTTAACAACATATGTTACACAAAATTAAATAATCATCATAATGTCAGCAAAGAAACAAAAATAAAAATATTACATTCCGCATTGGTCACAACATTATTAGTCCTGATATTAATTATAACAAATTAACTTAATATTACTTAACTAAAAATTAATGTAAATTCAAATAAAAGAAATGTATGTCAATAAGAGTCATGATAGAAAGTTGAATAATTATGTCATAATTATAAAGTCATTAAAATATATTAGTACACCCACTATATTAGTGCCACAAATTAGTTCGAACTACTATTACTCGTATCTTTAAGAAACTCTTCAATGCTGTAATAACATTTCTTCAATAACAATGACTTTAATTTTCTCTTGAATTCGTTTGGATTCATAGAGTTTTGAAATTCTACAGGCAATTTATTGTACAGATTTACTGACTGCACTCTTGAGACATGTCTGTATGAAATTAGGTAGATCCTTTCTACGCGTTTTTATTCTGATATTTCTCTTTTCTTCTGTCTCAAACTTATGGATATTTTTAATAAAATGACTAAGCAGGACCAGAATATAGAGACATGGTACTGTAAGAAAGTGCAGTTTCTTAAAATAATCCCTACAAGACTCCGTTTGTTTAATGTTTAGTTCTCAAGGCTCTTTTCTGCATAACAAAAGCAGAATTAATATTGTATTGGTAGCTGTTGCCCCAGAACTTTATGCTATATCTAAGTCTAGACTCTATGAGTGCAAAATATACCATTCTGAGGTGAGCCATGGTTAATTCATCTCTAAGACTCCTGAGAGCATAGCAAGCACTACTCATAGTGTTAGTGACCACTTCCAATTCCTTCTTCCAATTTAAAACTGTATCTATTTGTACCCCCAAAAATTTTACGTTGTCTACAATATCCACTTTATTCCCCAATAAACTTACTTTGACAGTATCGTTGTTCTTCACGTTCGATTTAAATAATAAACATTGCGTCTTAATTATTTAGTTATGTTTAAGTCACGAGAAAGAATTAAATAAACTGACGAGTGAGGGAAACTGAGCAGTGATACATGGACTTGAAATTTGTTCCCTGTAGGTACCCACTACAAGGCAATAAGTAGGTACCCATTTTTTTAAGACAGAACTTGTCAGGAGACTTTTGGTCTTATATTACATTTTAGAACGAGATGAGACAGAGGACAGACTGTTCTGTGTTCTGTGTTGGTAATTGGTTGCCTAGGTATCTGGGTGAGGTGTAAAGAAAGTTTACCTAATCGATATTGACCGCGACACAAATGCAGTTTGACAAAACGATCCCTACACGCGATCATAAGTAATTCAAAGTCTAGGTACCTACCGACAACCGCAGCTGCCGTGTTAGGGCCGCATCCGAGTCGCGTCAAGTAGCCATCGTTCGCAGTTAGTGAAGTGCCGACGCCTGCGCGGACCCAACGCGGACCGGACACGAACGTGCGAGAGATTTCTTGTAGACAGTGCCTATGCAACGATTTTTTTCTGAGAACACGGTCCAGCTCGATGTGCTTAGACTTTATTACACGCGGCTGTAAAAGGTCTGACATGTGCGATGCATGTGAAATACTTTGTTTATGAAAATTAACCTTATATTATTAACCTATTTGAATAATATAAGCTAACATTTAAAATATTATGTACATTTATATGAAAAAATAAACAAAAGAATCATAGGGCATCAAAAAATTCGTCCGCATCACTGCCAACAGGAATAGTGCCCAAAAGGCTGGCAGTATTATATGGCGATGCTAATTCTTTGGCCAAGGAATAGGCCATCCGCTGGTCACGTGAAGAGTCGACTAACCGCTTGGCGATATCTCGAAAAACCAAGTGTCGTATGGTTTAATTTAAAATGGTTGTTAATGTGCTGCGAATAGTTTGGTCAAATTTGTCTAACTGCTGTGGTTGCTTCAATAAAGGGGAAGAACGTAGAAAATATATAAAATTTGGTCCAAAACAACGGTATCTAATCAGGGTGAATGCCGAATGTAAATTAATTTTGGAGAGTCTGGCCGAAAACTTGTTGAAATTTTTATTTTTTTCTACGATAAAAGGAGTATAACTGTCTTCTAAAATTGAGGAACCTAAGATTTGCAGTGAACTTCTGTCTAAAATGTTGATTGCATTAAATTTATCTAGAGTCAATTGTCTGTTGGTAATGTCAGAAAGGTAAAGTTCACATTTTGAGGTGTTAAGGTCTAAGCCAATTTTTTTTTGGATTGAAATTCCTGCTTGAGGAGTTGTAGATCTTTCAAAACAGTGTCTACATCACCTCCTAGCGTTCCATCGTCTAAATACACGTTACATTTTGAATTTAGTTTCTACTGTATAATTGGATGAATATGAATAGCCAAACTGAAAATGGCTGGCCCGAGAACCCTCTCGGGCCAGCCATTTTCAGTTTGGATATGTTGGCATCCAACTGCAGATTCCAAAACATTGTCCTTGTAACTATAATAATTTGTAATATTGCCACATAAAACAATAAATTTCGGGTAGTTCCTTTTTGACGTCAGCCAACAAAACGTCCCTGTTCACAAAGTTAAGAGGATGACCTTACCTTTGTTGGACTTTAAAAATGTGGAAAGATCGTGCACGGCAGCCTCAGCCCTTTCGAGCCAAAACCAAGCTGCAGGGGCTGAAACTTAGCTGTAAGCGATTCGCTGTATAGAGCAGATTCTGTAGGTGCACCCAACGGCGATGGGACGAATGCCGCCGTCCTTATTTTTAATTGTTATTAATTTGAGTTGAATGTACTTCTGAACTTGAAGTTTTCACTTATATCTGCAGACTAGTAATAATAATAAATTGTGTTGAGATATTATAATTTTGCTATTTTTTTATTTTTATTGTACAGATAGCTTAATTTTTACTATATTAACATTGATGCGGTCATGGCTGATTCATGTTGCACTACATAAATAAAAACATTTACTTTCCAGCCCAGCGGAGGACAATGAATTCAAAATATCTTTCTTTCAAATAGTAAGTATTCAATTAATATATATTATTGTTCATCATCGTTCTCCTGTCCTTATTCCAATTTATTTGAGGTCGACGCAAAATCTCTTTTTTTCTTCCATACTTCTCTATTAGTCGTCATCTCGGTAGTCTTCCCCTTTCTAACCTTATCATCATTCACACAGTTAATCTTCCCCTAATAATTATTAGATATTAATTAGATATTAATTAATTATGTAACTAAGATAGTTATGTTGGGATGCCGTTTATCCATTTCAACTGTTCTCTTCGATCTTCCATGAACTCATTCAAATGAACAGTTAGGCGTTTTCGATAAAAACGCCTAAACGATTACATAGCCACCTCTATTTATTTAATGTTGATTATCTTTTTAAGTAATTGGAACATTACTCTGTATTTTGGAAGTATGATTTATATCAGCAGCGTAGGTATAGTGAGCGGGTACCTACACCTACTGTTTAGCAACTTTTGTTAGCATCATCAAACCATCAAAAAGTAGAAATTCAGAACTTATCTTGATAATCCGGAAAGACAGTTAACATTTTTATTAAACGTACTTACTTATTGTGTTCTTGAATGCCTCTTTAAGTATACCCGCTGACTTTAAATTTATTGTAATTCTTACAGGAGTTGAAAGTACTCTAGTAACTCTGGAAAAGGGACCAAAAATATCACTTGTTTCAAAAATATAATTTTTTCAGTGTTGGTCCCTTATACACCCTTATATTTTGATCGTTTTAATCCTTAAAAGGGGTCATTGTATTCATCACTATGAACAACTTTTACTATGGGACCAACCCCGAAATCGCAAAAAAAAATTCAGCTGTTCCCTACATTTATGTTCGTCTATCTCGTCAAAATGTTGGGTACAGCAATGACCTCTTTTAAGGATTAAAACGATCAAAATGTAAGGGGGTATAGTATATTGTTGATTTAAAATATGTTTTTTTTATTGATATTTGATGAGTTCTTTCGCCTCCCAAAAGACCCCAGTGAATTAAAAATCATCCTGTATTTCACGTCGTTTATCTAATTTTTCCTTCGATATCAAATACATGATGTTTTTGAATTCACTGGAGCAGTGGCAGCCCAGTGGCAACGGCGGCGACAACAAGTTCTACGTTGTGGTTCGATCCTTGAATGGTGCTTTACTTTGTGAAAATTATTTCATCATTACTGCTCTCAAAACGGTGACGTAAAACTTCTGCATGTCCTAGAAACGAACATTCAAAGACATGTGACATCTACCAACCCACACTGGGCCCGCGCTGTGGATTACGGTCCACTCCCTCTCACAGAAAAAAGGTCTCTGTCCCAGCAGTGGGAACGTCATAGGCTTGTTATGCTACTATGCCAAGCCATCCATTCCATCACTGTCCGCTACCCCACTGTGTAGTGTTTTGTTTTAAAATCGTAGTTTGTTTTGGAAAAAGTTTTATTTTTCTTGCAGTTTCGATATGGAACGTGTCTGGAAGTCTTTGCGACATTCCTGGGCATCTTCCTAGCAGCGATCAGCGGTGGGGGCATTGCCTACAACCTGATTCAGATCGGAGAACTCAGCACGGCGTTTGTGGAGCGCACCAGTTTTCAGGAGGAAATGAGCAGTCACTTGCCACTTTTGTCTCTTTTCGGAGGCGGGGAAAGACTGTGAGTATTGTTTAATTATAGGAAATATTTATTAGATCCTCTAAAACATATACGAATATCCAAGTTTGTCACAGTTGATTGACTAGTTAGTATTTTAGGACATCAAACTGGGATTTTTAAGGCTCAAAAAGATGCACATTTATAATTAGAGTGGCCATTCATCATATATATTTTTTTTTTAAGTTTAAATATTTTTTTTTTTTTAATTTCAATTACAATGTTACTATTTTACAATTTAACACGTTCGTGGACGGGTCTCAGTTTGAATTGTGTCCTAAAACGACACAATAAATTGCCATACAAATATATTTGGCGTTTAAATACGTTGTGTTGTATGTTATTAGATGTTTAAAAGTCAATATGACAGAAACGTTTTATCACGTCATCGTTTGAATGTACTAGTGATAATAGCATAATATAAATACTTATGATGTTTATTTGTCTGCAAATATTACGATTCGCCACTCCCGCGCTGATGGAACGTGCGCACCTCGCTACCGTAACACTGCCGCTCTGAGTGTAGTAGGGACGCAAGAGGCCCGGGGGACGTATAATCACGGTGTGCGTATGTGTGTAGTGTCGCCGCACATTATCAACAGCACAATTTTGAAACGGTTAAAATCAAAGTTCACGTGACAGTAAAGTTTTGAGTTTTCGATATGTTGTGACACAAGGTACAATTTAACGAATTTTTGCTTTAAAATTCAACGTATATCAACGTCCTGCCGTAAATAATATTCTGTTTTTGAACGTCATCATACGTTGTGCCATATTAAAATCTCAAATCATGACGTACAATTTCGTTCTGTCCGCGAAAGTGTTAACACTAAAATATACATATTATATAGTATATACAAGTTTATAAAAAAAAAAGGTAAAGAAAAGGACAGGAGCTCATTGGGCATCAAAAAATTCGTCCGCATCGCTGTCAATGGCACAAGTGCCCAAAAGGCTGGCAGCATTACCACGTTGGATGGCAATGCTTATTCTTTGGGCTAAAAATAGGCCAGCCCTCTGGTCACGTGAAGAGTCAACCAACCGCTTGGCGATGTCCCGAAATATTCGATGAGCACTCGGACCCCAAGGCCCTAGTGTTTCAACCCCAAACGGCTCAAACATATAGCTCCCAATAAGGTTGTTATATTTGCGCCGTTTGAGGTTTTCTGCTCCTGCAGCAGCAGCCCCAGCACAGCCCACCGTGCTAGGAAGCTGGGATGGCGCGAGGGTGTCGACACAGGTAGCATCCCACACCAAAGACCTACCCAACTTCCAAGGCATTATGGTCTTTCCATCTGGCCTCTTGCCATCGTCGCGTGCCAAGCCATTGGGTTCTAAAACAGCTGGCACCCCGGCGGTGACAAGAGCCCGACGGATGATGTCGTTAATGCTGGCGTGCCGTGCCATTCGCCCAGCACTCTTGCTGCAGGATAAGCCATGGTATCCGAGGCAGTCGGCTGCTTCACCGCATTGACAGCGATGTGGAGCTCCGCAAGGAGCGCCCAGACGCAAGCATGTAGCGAGCCGGAATGTGGTGTCACCCAGCATAGTGCCTATGGTGGGTGACGGTAGCGCCTGAAGCCAGAGGCCCGACTCCCATTCACCCACAGCCAGCAGGCGGGCTCGCTCAGCAGTATTGGTGGACGTATTAATAAGTTTATTCCGTACCAACCTGCAGAGCGGCTCATCCCACTGTCTCTGGGAAGACGGGTTCTCGGGCAGAACTGTGTCTGGGCAAGCCACTTTCCAGGCGTTCACCGCATCGGTCAAACATGGCACTTCAGAGTCAACCTGAGCAGGAATCAAAATTTGTCTGGTTAACTTGTCTGTGCTGTGGACCGAGGATAGGAACGCCGGTAGGCTTACACTAGAAATTTTGCATATTTTTTTTTAATTATTATTCATCATATTATATGACATCAAAATAGGAATTCACACGGACACAACAATTACAATTTACAAACTAACACTAAAATTTATATAGATACAGGGTGTCCAGTGGCAGATTTCAAAGTTTGAACAAACGTAATTTCTGAACGCAACACGTTAGAGTGGCGCCGGGGCGTCGTTGAACGCGTAAGCTCTGCGGATTTCTTAGCTGCCATGGAGCGGTGGCGTGGAGTGCACCGCGCTATTGCCATCGAGGCGTACATTTCAAGCGCATTTTCGCTTACTGAAACACGTCCTCGACTACGTATTCGAATGGACCATCCGATCAACCCTATTTAGTCTAGGGTAGCAAAGTTCAGAGCTAAAGGATCAACATTAAATAGCCCCAGACCAGGACCTCTACCAGCGATAGCCACGGACGAAAATGTTGAACGTGTGTCTGGTTCCCCTCTCGGACCGCGGAAGCGAACAGACGTGTGCCACTACGTTCTGCACCTTTTAATTATTAAGTAAAATAGATTACAAGTTTTCAATTATAATCATAGTAAAGTACAGCGGTGCTATTCCGAAAAAATCTCACTGTGAAAACTTAGGTGAAGTGAGCGTGGAGTGAGCTGTCAATAGTGTCAATTCCTAGCAAAAACAAAATCTCTTCACCTAAGTTTTCACGGTGACAATTCTACAGAATCGACCGGCTGAAGCTCATATCAGTGTGGAATGTTGCGCCGTGTACGTGTACGTGAGCCGTGCGCAAAAAGGTAAAAACAAGGTGACATTCTTATTATTTTACTCACTACGGTTTACGCATTCACTAACCAGCCGACCATTTCGACTACATAAGCTGCGGACTTAAGAGCGTTTACGCCGTACGGCATTTCATACAAACTTTCAAGCCCTTATTTTTCGAAATGGATGAACCAATTTTAATGAAACTTCATACGCATATGCAGGATACCAAGGTCTAAAAAGTTAGTAGAAAACATTTTCGAAATGTCTTATTTAAAAAAAGATAACTGGAAATCTCTGTTTCTATGCAACATTTAAAATCGGTCTAATTTGGCTGTAACACTATTTTTCAAAAATGTTCTCTACTAACTTTTTAGACCTTTGTATCCTGCTTATGCGTATGAAGTTTCATTAAAATCGGTTCATTCGTTTCGGAAAATAAGAGCTTGAAAGTTTGTATGAAATGCCGTACGGCGTAAACGCACTTAATCATTTTATGAAATGTCTACACAAAGGACTCCCCCTGGGAATAGTGTTCGACAAGTAAGGTCAAAAATAACATTTCTACCCAGGATCCAGAAAGCCCCGTATGCCGACCGGGAAGGGCACGGAAACCTGTCCGTAGTGACGATTAAGAGAAATCTAAATATGAGGTTCTTAGAGATGAGCTGTCGCTTATGCTCACCACCACGCTCTCCAATTGGAAGAAAGAACAGGACGTAATCCTGAATAAACTCGGCACTGATCTAACTGAGCTAAAACAACAAAACGCAGGTATCCTCGCGACCAACGACGCAATGGAAAAATCGTTGAAATTCATATCATTGCAATACGAAGATATGAAACTAAAACTTGCTGATATGGAACGTAAACGGAAGGAAAACATGAATTACATATCCACCTTAGAAAACAAAATAGAAGACCTACAAAAAAGATCCAAGCTCACAGTTATCGAGTTTAAAAACTTCACCCCCCCACCGGAACAGATAAAGTCAGAGACACAACAAGACCTTTGCGAACTTGTTAAAAAAACTTGTAACGCAGTTAATACAGCAATACAGACATCTGAAATAAAGTCGACACGCTAAGAAGAAGAAGATCTGAAATAAAGGATATTTACAGGATAACAACAAAAACTGGTGTATCTACAGTTACAGCAGAGCTAACCTCAGTTCTTACCAGAAACAAAATCCTGAATGGAGTGAAGGAGTTCAACAAGCTGAATTCTGTCAACAAGCTTTCTTCCCTAACCATTGGCCACTCGGGACCCAAAATTCACATTTATGTTGCTGAAGGTCTTACTAGCCAGGACAGAAAACTATATGCTATGACTCGCGAAAAAGCCAAATCTCTGGAATATAAATACTGTTGTTCAATCACATCATCATCTGCCTAGCCTTTTCCCAACTATGTTGGGGTCTCCTTCCAGTCTAACCGGATGCAGCTGAATACTGTTCAATAATGGCCGTATATTTATTTAAAAAATCTGATGGCGGCACTCGAGTGCAGATCAAACACGAAGCGGATTTGGTAAGCCTACAGAAAGTCATATGACTAGGTATTTTGCTAATGTTCCACATTATTATCTTAGTTAAAAATATTTGCAACACCAAATTTACACATTGTACTCTGTGTGTCACTCGCCTAATAATGTATGAACTATTTTTTAAGTATACCTACCTACTAAATAAAATTATAAATCTCTTACTTGTATTATGAACAAAATATATTCGTATACCTCACACACACAGTTACACAAAAACACACAACTTTTTACAATCACCTTTACTTGTTTACAAATCAAACTCAGCACGCTTAATACATCTAATAAAAAACTTGTTTACAAAAAAAAACAACCGACTTCCAATAAAAACATTTTTACAAAAAAAAAACCGACTTCCAAAAAAAGAAACACTACAAATTGAAAAATAACATTAATTTCGGAAGCCGGTGTCTTTGGTTCCGCATTTTCGTTTATCAACACCGACTTCCGAAATTAAAGTTATTTTTCAATTTGTAGGGTTTTTTTTGTAAGTCGGTTTTTTTTTGTAAAAATGTTTTTATTTTTCTATTTTTAGTTGGTCAGTTTGTAATTTATCTAAGTTACAATAGCCCAATGCCAACTGTTGATCACCTTTTACAAAATATTGCCTTTCTTATGCTGGGACGTTAATTGTTGAGGAGTTCTCCCTGTAAGAACCAGGAGAACTCCTCAACAATCACTCACCATACGCATTGTGACGAGCATAAATTGCTTAGCAACCATATTAAAGTAATCGAATCGCAACCCGTGAAATATTTGTCATTGAGTAGTTCCGATGGCCATCTGTGGTCTTCATCAGCTCCACTTTACCAAATGATGATTTCCGAGAGCAAATGTTCAAGTTACTTTAAAAACATTTTTACAAAAAAAAAACAACCGACTTCCAAAAAAAACACTACAAATTGAAAAATAACTTTAATTTCGGAAGTCGGTGTCTTCGGTTCCGCGTTTTCGTTTATTGACACCGACTTCCGAAATTAAAGTTATTTTTCAATTTGTAGTGTTTTTTTTGGAAGTCGGTTGTTTTTTTTTTTGTAAAAATGTTTTTATTTTTCACTTTTTAGTGGGTCAGTTTGTAATTTATCTAAGTTACAATAGCCTAATGCCAACTGTTCATCACCTTTTACAAAATTTTGCTTTTCCCGATGCTGGGACGTTAATTGTTGAGGAGTTCTCCCGGTAAGAACCAGGAGATCCTCAACAATCACTCGCAATACGCATTGTGACGAGCATAAATTGCTTAGCAACCATATTAAAGTAATCGAATCGCAACCCGTGAAATATTTGTCAGTGAGTAGTTCCGATGGCCATCTGTGATCTTCATCATCAGCTCCACTTTACCAAGTGATGATTTCCGAGAGCAAATGCTCAAGTTACTTTAAAAAATATCCAAATAGCTGACTTAATGAAAAAATTAACAAACGCACTAGTCGTTCCTACGATTTTCGAAAGTTCCCCTCGATTTCACTGGGATGCCATCATCAGATCCTGGTTTCCTTATCATGGGACCACTCTTGGCATATATCCTTTCCAACAAAAAAACAATAATCAAAATCGGTTCATAAACGACGAAGTTATCCGCGAACACACATAAAAAAAAAAAATATATGCGGTCGAATTGAGAAACCTCCTCCTTTTTTTGAAGTCGGTTAAAAAATACCCAAATCGCTATAGGTTTGCCTATAAAATTTGAGGGTTTCCCTCGATTTCCATGGGATCCTCTCATCAAATTCCAACTTGATGATAATGGGACCACCTCGAGAGTATACCCTTTCAAATAAAAAAATTACTTTTGGAATCGGTCCAGCCATCTTCGAGTAATCGGTGAACATAGCTACTGTAAACTGTTGAGGAGTTCCCTTAACTGTCCTTCGTCTTCATCATCAGACCCCTAATGATAGTCGCAACCCATCTAGGTGTAAAGTCTACATCAATACAAATTAATCAAGCCCAAACACAAGGTAACTGCTGTAAATCGTTGAGGAGTCCCCTCGACTGTCTTTCGGCTCCATCATCAGATCAACTCCAGGCCTTTATTAAATTGTAGTGCTTTAAAATACTTAATGGAAAAGTTAACAAACGCACTAGTCGCTCCTACGATTTTCGAATGTTCCCCTCAATTTCACCGGGATGCCATCATCAGATCCTGGTTTCCTTATCATGGGACCACCCTTGGCATATATCCTTTCCAACAAAAAAATAATAATCAAAATCGGTTCATAAACGACGAAGTTATCCGCGAACACACATTAAAAAAATATATATATATGTATATACTCGTATATATACGGTTGAATTGAGAAACCTCCTCCTTTTTTGAACTCGGTTAAAACACACTCCTAGGAGTCTACCAGTGCCTCTCTGTATCTAAAACTAATGTCCTGCCCCGTTATATTACATCAACACGAAAAAATCATAGTAATTACCAGAACGATGACTGAATTGGCCCACTCATTTATGAGTCTGCAAGTTTGCCACCTTAGACAATTTTTAACTATAATTCGCAGCCCTCAATGACGTGTTATCCGACCTTGACAATATTTCTTTTTGTGACCCAGTTTTATGTGATCCCCAAGAATGTTCCTCACTGTTACCTGTAAAAAATACTATTACTGTGTTGTGTCAAAATATTCGAAGTGTATGTATGCTAAAAGAACGGATCAACACAGATTGCGATGTCATAGTTCTATCCGAATTCTGGCTTTCTTGCAACCCTATTATACTAACCCTTAACGGCTACAACTCATTTACTACTTTAAACAATCATAATCAAAATGACGGGGTAATTGTTTATAGTGGATTTAATAATCCACTTTAATCAATGTAAAAATTAAGGAACCGGTGGTTCTTGATTCCAGCTCCTTAGTGATCAGCTTGGGTTCCGACTTGGCCATAATAGCAGTATATAGACCCTATGCTTTTAAAGATGCAACTAACTTTATCCAATCCTTAGACAGTGTCCTCAACGAACTTAAATCTTACAAAAATATTCTCCTCATGGGTGATGTTAATGTGGATATTAGCCAAGATAATAAATCAACATATTCGTTGGATTATCTAGATCTCCTAACTTACCATGGACTTTACCCGGGGTATACCTACCCAACACATGGGTCCACGTGTTTGGATCACGCTATTAAGACCTCATTACCTATGTAAGTTTTCGTATTGGAGACCACTGTCACATTATGCAGTTCTGATCGCTGTTTCAATGAGGAATCCAATAACACCGCAACGCTCCTTTATTACCAAAGTTAATGAGGAAAATCTAACCATTGATATGAACAAATTAAACTTTGACTCCGTATACTCAACACAAGACCTCTCGCTGCTAAATTATTAATCGAGCCCATTATTTTTACCTTGTCTGCTAATACTTCCACTATTGCATTATCACGAAGACGGAGGCCAATTAAAGCGTGGATCACACCGGAAATTTTAAAATGTATGCGCCATAGAGATAATCTTGATAAACAATTTTTAAAAAACCCTAAGAATGAAGTTGTCGTAGGTACCGTAACTACTGCATTTCTCTTTTACGACGGGCCAGAAATAATCACGAAAAAAAAGAATTTGAGAGGGCTGGCACTGCTGGCAGGGACCCCAAACAGGTATGGAAAGTAATTAAATCCGTTACAAACACTAATAAACCACGGGACTCTTCGTCTGCTCTGTTAGAATCTAGTGTGGATAAGCAGGACTCGGTGAACAGGATCAACTCGTACTTTGCCAATATAGGAAGACAGCTCGCGGAAAAGATTAACAAAGCTCCTTCACCTCCCTCTTATACCGGTGCCAACTCGGGTTCTTTTGTAACGCTCGAAACTGACGATACAGAAGTTAATGCGATAATGTCAGATTTCCTCAGGTTTCCTAAAAAAGTTTAGAACAATTGTTGTTCCTCCGCTCACCTACATCTGCAACCTGTGCATGTCGACTGGCATCTTTCCTGACTTATTTAAAGGAGCCTTCTTCACCCTATTTTCAAGTCAGGGGATCGAAGCCGTGTCGAAAATTACAGGCTATATCGGTTCTCCCAGTCATATTCAAAATTTTAGAAAAAAATATCAAAAATAGACTTGTAGATTATTTAGAATCACGAAAACTACTATCAAAAAATCAATTCGGTTTTCGCAAAAAAATATCAACGGCTGATGCAGTACATAATTTGGTGGATCACATAGTTGGAAAACTTGATAAAGATCAAAAGTGTGTCGCTCTATTCCTGGATCTCGCAAAGGCATTCGACACGGTTTCGATTCCAGTCCTATTACAAAAGCTTGAGAACCTGGGCATTAGAGGCACTCAATTATCCCTATTTCAAAGCTACTTCAACAACAGAACTCAGTGTGTGAAGATAGGGGCTCATACCAGTTCTGAGATGAGAATTGCTTACGGCGTGCCACAGGGCACTTCTACATTCCTATGCAGATGATACTGCATAGGAACAAATGACACTTGTCTTTTCTTCGAGCATTTGGCCTGAAAATCGAAAATTGGTCTTGCACAGAGAGGTTTTGGTGTTGTTAGCGACTGGTTGAATAATAATCTACTTACCCTAAAAGGTTCTGGAGTGGCGACCGCGTACCGGAAGACGTAGCGTTGGTAGGCCTCCCACAAGGTGGACCCGTTGGATGCGGGAAGCACAGGACCGGTCGAAGTGGAGGTGCTTGGGGGAGGCCTATGTCCAGCAGTGGACGTCTTTCGGCTGAAATGATGATACCCTAAACGTGTCCAAAACCAAGTTATTCATTCACACTTCGCCATTCGCAATACTGTAAGTCAACTTGATGCACTTCTCCAAATTACTGCTTCTGATAACCCTAGTAACGTAGAAAAGGTCACACGCATAAAGTATCTTGGCATAGTGATAGACAGTAATCTGACTTTCAAAAAATATATCGATCACCTCTCTAACCGTGTGTTAAACAGTTGCGCCAATCCGCAGACGCAGATGTTATGAGGATGGTGTATCAAGCACTATGCCAATCAACTTTAAATTATTGCACTACCACCTGGGGAGGTGCCGCTAAATCTAACTTAATTAAAGTTGAGCGCGCCCAAAGAGCGGTTCTCAAGGTTTGCTGCTTCAAACCCCGCCTAATTTCCACAGCCGACCTTTACTAATACTGCCAAGTGCTGACTGTAATACAATTATTTATTCTGGCCACCGTCATTAAGCAGCACCCCGTGACAGTGTACAGTCCAGCAACTACACGTCGAAACCCCCTTGTTGCGACATCTTTTCCTACAAAAACAGCCTTCAGTCGGCGATTCTTTGTTTTCCTGGGTCCATATCTTTACAACAAAATTAACAAAGTAATATCTGCGCACCCACTAAATCGATACAATCTCAAAAAAACAGTTCAAAATTGGCTCCTAAACCAGACGTACAACCACAACAGAAAACCTGATGCAGATTTTAGCGTAGTAAAACACCCTCTGCTCCACACGACCTGTTCACATACGTACCCCACATCCACACAAACACTTACCACACACATCCATATTTACACACAACATATCATCACACCACTTACTATTGCGCCTTCTTGTAACCGTATAATACTCGTACGTACTTGATTTGCTTGTCTTTGTTTTTCTTTTAATTTCTAAAAATTTAAACAGTGCTATTGTATAAAATCTTCTGAGAAACCTGGTGACCTTTAAGAGCGTTTACGCCGTACGGCATTTCATACAAACTTTCAAGCCCTTATTTTTCGAAATTAATGAACGGATTTTAATGAAACTTGATACGCATAAGCAGGATACAAAGGTCTAAAAAGTTAGTAGAGAACATTTTCGAAATGTCTTATATAAAAATAGATAACTGGAAATATCTGTTTCTATGGAAAGTTTCAAATCGGTCTAATTTGGCTGTAACACTATTTTTCGAAAATTTTCTCTACTAACTTTTTAGACCTTTGTATTTTGCTTATGCGTACGAAGTTTCATTATTATCGGTTCATCCAGTTCGAAAAACAAGGGCTTGAAAGTTTGTATGAAATGCCGTTCGGCGTAAACGCTCTTAATACAGGTTTTCATTACCTACCACAGGCACCAGTGATTCACAAATGTTTGCATGCTGTATACATATGATACCAAATAAATCAATTAAATAAATAAATATGAAAATCCCCATTTATCACTTCGTGCACGTTCATCGATCGATAGTAGGAATTACGAAATCAACCTTACAGGTTATAATGCGAAAAATACTCAAGTTCCATCCGTATAAAATTCAAATCGTTCATGATTTACACGATGCAGTCGCTCTGTAAACGCGTTTTGGAAAACATGCGTGCTAGACTTGACGAATGTGCTAGGCTCGATGGTCAACATTTGGAGAACGTGGTTATGAAAAATAAAATCCGCATTTATTGTTTTTAAATAACAATAAACATTCTTTGTATTAGAGGTGTAGTTTTTTTTGAACTGGTTTGGCCTAGGCGAAACTAGTTCATCCTAAAATCGGGTTTGGCCGGTAACATATAGAAGTATAAACGTGTTAAAAAATTAAAGAAAAATGCAGGAGCTCATTTGGTATCAAAAAAGTGGAGTGTGGGGCTGTGTCATGGACACGGCCGCGTGTTGTACGTGAAAACGTTTACGTAACGGCATTGATCTAGTGTTGATACAGAAGTGATTTCATCATTCACTTGCATCATTTCAACCGCCCCAGCTCCAAAACTTCAAACTGCCACATTTAATCAAATAAAAATTAAATATTTTTGAAATATTTTCTATACCAAAACTGTCTAACTAAAAATACAATATTTATGATATTTGCTGACAATTGAAAAATCGTTGCAAAGTAAACTAAATAGGTAACCTATACTTGGCGTCTCAACCATTTCTCATGATGAAAAAGGGCCGGTTTCAAATTCCATATACGCGATTAGGTTTATCACGTCATTTATTCTAATTTAGTTGTTTTTCTGCAGGAATAATGCAACTCACGAGCAGAACATGGCGGCTCTGGTAAAGGATGCGACGGCCTTGGTGATAGGCACGTTCATCTCCATTGGAATCTCTCTCTTGTGCTGCGTTGTCTCCGTGGCCTTCATCAGCTGGAGTGCGCTGAGACAGGTACGCGTATGCTCCGTCAGCCGAAATAATGACATTGTCTCTTGATTTGTAAACATCCTTCTGTAAGCAGCCGGGCCATAAAATCTGACCGTGAAAACTGAGGTGAAATGTAGGATGCTGTCGCCTCTTTCTGCAAGGAGGTAATGCAGGCAAGGGAGGTGGTGGAGAGGGAGAAAGGGAATTCCTCTCATTCTACCCGCAGTAGAAGAGCTTTGAGGGGCGCTTAACGATCTCCGGACACCATGATAAGGGGCATGCGGGCGGCGAATTTGGGGCTGTGTCGTCACTCGAGCAGGCTCAAAGAAGTAGCACGTAGTATACGCGCCTTAATGACCCAAAATAAGAGGGGCCCGAAATGTCTGGGGCACGAAATGCCTGGGGCCCGAAATGTCTGGGGTAGTCACGATAATGCCGAGAAAGTGACCTGTGTTTTAAATAACTTTTATTAAAAAATCGATTCGTTTAAAAACCGTTTTACATATTATTCAAAAACGTTTACAAAAGAAGATGTGCTATGTTAAGTGCTGGCATGCGATTAGAAAGATAAGAGTCGCCACTTAAATGTAAGAGGGCAGTCGTTATGATAACCAGGACACCCTCCAGTGTGGCGCTATCTTTATACCACTTACCTGGAGAGCCTTAATATGGGCAATAACTGAAGTGTCGAGTACTCACTCTCTTATATTTAATCTAATGCGGGTAAAGCTGTACTTATCATAATCGAAACATCTTCCTAGGTAGTGCTACTACTGAATACCTGACAAAACATCAACAAGGTCTTACTTACAGACATCCAGTTTCTCGTCATATGGGATTAACGAAGATATTGCTGACCGACCATCGCTTTACTTTGAGTAAATAATTTTATCACCACTGCTCTCAAAACGGTGAAGGCAAACATCGTGAGGAAACCGGCGACATGTCCTACAACCAAAAATTAGAAGACGTGACATCTACCAACCCCCATGGTGGAACTTTAGAGACTGATTATGCTTACAAAGACATTGGGCTTTTTTCTTCTGTTCTTTCTTAGTAGTTTGACCCACGATATTCTTACTTATTATGAAATAAAAACAGCAATTACCTAAGTATTTATTTTTGTACACAGATCACAACGATACGAATGAAGTTCTTGAAGGCAGTTCTTCGACAGGACATGGCCTGGTTCGATACGGATAATGAGTTTAACCTGGCTTCAAAGATGTCTGAGTAAGTTTTCTTGTCCATATACCTACTCGTAATATCAATGCTTCAATATTGTGTTACCCATGTCCATCATCATGACCAACGTCCTAATTTTACACCAGAACCCTTTTCTCGAATAGAAAGACATTATAACAATATTTTGCAGTAGATACACATACCTTCACAGACACATTATGAGATACCTAGTTCGATATATATACCTATGTACAGTCACCTGCAAAAGTGCATGGATACCCTAATGGCTATTTTCCTGTGAACGTTTGAGTTCAAGTTTTCTAAAATAAACTAGATGGCGTTGGTTTCTTCACAACTGTGACTACGAAACGTAAGCAGTTGGGAAGAAACGTATTGAGAAAGGAGTTACACAGCTAATATATTTATCTAACTATTACATTACATTTGCTAGCATATGAAAAAATAATAAAATAATAAAAGAAACCGATAGGAATAAAGAAAAAAGGATGAAAAAAAAAGTATGCGCAGTGGCGCCCTCATCGTTTGTTTGGTTATTTCTTACTTACTACTAATAAATTGATATTCAATTTTAACATAGTAGGTTAATAGTTAGGAACAATTTTTTTTAAAGTAAATATTAATTATAAATTGTTTGAATGTTTGAAGAGACAAAAAGAAACTACAAAAATATTTTGTCATAAAAAGCAAAGCAACGAAATCTAGTAACAGTATAATGAAATTTTGTTAGTCGTTAACTGGTCTTACGCTAGATGGCGTCATTTCTCGCTTCACACGATTATATTTCTGAACTGACCATGCACTTTTGCAGCCCTACTTTACGACTATAATTACCATGCAATTAAATGAATTAACTTGAGTCCATGGCGACTCACTCTTCAGTTAATATATAGATATTAACTGTGAATGTTCCTTTGAAGGCAGTGGTTACTGTACGATTTACAGTTTAGATACAAAAATTAAGATTTATTTGAGGTCGGCCCAAAAATTCTTGTTCTCCCATAAAGCTCTATCAGTCGTCACCTCAGCATTGACCAGTATTCTAGCCATAACACCTAAGTACCTAATATTACCTAGTGTTTTTCTATATTTTTATCCCTACCCGCAAAGCGATCGCCAGAAGCAGTCTTCTTGTGAGCGCTCAACGGTTTTGACATTTTTGTAGTCTTTTCGAGTGTAACTTTCTTATGTCCATAGGACATCTGTTTGGTTAAACCAAGTCTAAGCTTTAATTTTTTGCAGAAACTTGATGAAACTGAAGGATGGAATGAGTGAAAAGTTAGCAGTGGTTGGTAACTTGGTTGGCACTGCAATAATCTCTATCGCAGTCGCTATCCCACTGGGATGGGAACTTGCACTCGCCTGCATCACTGTAATGCCTTTTTCTGTGGCGGCTTCAGTGTACCTGTCCAATGTAAGTATACTTTTGGAGCTGGATATAGTCACTATTTTACTACACATTTAGGTACAGCGGTGCTATTCTGTAAAAATCTCGCCGTGAAAACTTAGGTGAAGTGAGCGTGGAGTGTGCTGTCAATAGTGTCATTTCCTAGCAAAAACAAACTCACATCACCGTTTCACGGTGAGATTTTTACAAAATCGACCGGCTGTACACGATGGTGATATATCACTTTTCACTAAACTCTCGAATTGGATGGCTTTTATTAGCATCCCATAAAGTACCTGATACTTTAACAAACCTTTCGATGCAACCAAATGTTCTAAAACAGGTAAAAGTTAAGGAAAAAGTTTAGTAACCATTTTTAAAAATCATCTACATACATGAAATTTGACCCAGTCAAAGAATTTGTAAAGCACTAAGCGTACAAATTACGGGGAAGACACATCTTTATTTAATCAGCTACCTAACGAGGTACAAAAGTTAAGTAAAATTTGTATGGTTGGTTGGTTTGTATGGTTTGAAGTTGAAATATTTAAGAATTGAGTGTTAATCGAATTAATTAACTGGTTTATGCCATCCCACTTAGGGCATCGGAACCGGTTTTTCCCGGTTCCAGAAGAACCGGGAAATCCCGGTTCTGAGGGTCCTTTAAAGAACCGGTTCTGTAAAACGGAGAACCGGTCGTTTCGGTTCTTTCGGTTCTCTCTTGAAATAAATTTAGAAATAATGTTGCGCGCCACAATTGATGCCTGGTACATGGTGACAGTGGTTGCCACTGGCGCCATCTGGTATCGAGTGGCGGAGCTGGTGGTCGGGACCCTTCTAGAAGTTTCGGTGCGGGGGCTTTCTGGAGCTTTCCCGAACTATCGACGTCTTGTCGATCGGGGCCTGTGCGTGCTCGAGCAATCTAGATGTTTCTACGGTGGAAGGTTCCTAGAACTCTCTGCGGCACTGTATAGGGCCGGCATATATAGACCGCGAGCGACACAGTTTGGATAAAGTGATACAAGCTATAACATCCGAAGTAATCTTCAAGTGCGACTTAAAACGATCAGTAGTACAATTGTGTTTTGTAATTAGTGTGTTTGAGTTGTAATTAGTGTTGTGGGCAGTTTTTATTGTCACGAACCCGAAGCTCGTAACAATTGGTGTCAGAAGAGGGGATTAAAAATCATGCCGGTTTTACCCAAAGACGACACGGAGGGTATCCGTACCCGGAGTCAACGCCAGCAAGAGACGGTCCAGAGGCGATTTGGTGGAGCTACGCCACAGTGGTTGGAAGGCCAGCTACCGACCATGGAGGCCAGCCCGACCGCAGCAGCTCCAGCATCAGCAGCACCAGATTTGGCTGCTCTGATGATGATGCTGCAGGAGCAGGCCCGGTGACAGGAGGAACAGGCTCGCCGACAGGAGGAACAGGCTCGTCGGTTGGAGGAACAGCTTCAGCGGGACAAGGAAGAACAGGCCCAGTCGACAGGAGGAACAGGCCCGTCGACAGGAGGAACGACGGAGGTCGGCTGGAAGAACAGCTCCAACGTGATAAGGAGGAGCAGGCGCGCCGCCAGGAAGAGCAGATGATCCTTATGAAGGACCTTCACACTACCTTCGGGAAAGACATGAAGGAGGTGAAGGATAAGGTTGCTCAACATGACAATCGCTTTTCGGAAGCTGAAACCCAAATCGACAAAGTAATAATCAGGTTGACAACGTGATGGCTGACGTGAAGCTAACCGTGATGGCTGACGTGAAGAAAACGCTGGATTACCTCAAACTTGGGGATGGAATCGCAGCTCCCGTAGCTACAACACCTTCGCTACGTGGATTCAAAGTGCCACCGTTCGAAGGAACTTCTTCTTGGTCGGCCTACAAAATCCAGTTTGAGGCTGTCACGAAGGCGAACGGTTGGAATAAAATTCAGGCCGTGACTGCCCTCACCCTAGGCCTGCGCGACCAGGCCTTAACTGTTCTGGAAGCTCTGGGTAAGGAAGTGACTTACGAGCAGCTCCTTGAGGCATTGGAGGCTCGGTATGGCGACGCCCACCTGGAACACGTGTTTCGTGCGCAGCTCAAGGATCGCGTGCAACGCAGTAATGAAAACCTGCAGCAGTGGGCCCTTGAAGTGGAGAAGCTGGTTCGTAAAGGTTACCAGTCCGTACCTGCGCTTATTGATGGAAACCTGGTGCAGGCATTCATCGACGGCATCCGCGACCTTGAAGTGAGAGCTGCTGTGAGGCTCGGGCACCACGGGACGCTTAAGGACGCCTTGGCCCATGCACTGGAGGTGGAAGCTGTGCGGCAGGATCATCGTTCCCATCGCGTCAGGGAGGTTGCAGCAGCTACAGTTCAGAACGCAATAAAGGATACAGCCCTAGGTGCTATAAATATGCTTACCAATAAAGTGTGTTTTATTTAGATCCTTCCCTTTATTCGTTTTGATAGTAGGAATTCTATATAAAAGATAGCCTTGAAAAGCATACCTTTTCAACTTGAATTTATGAAAAAAACCGAAAGAACCGAAAAAACCGGGTACACGGTTCCGGCTTGAGTTTAGAACCGAAAGAACCGGTTCCTAAATTAGGGCCGGTTCTCGATGCCCTAATCCCACTACTGTCGTCCAAGCAATCCATCTCACTTAGGCAACCAGGTCGTCATCATCACCAGATCACAGTCGCGGAGCGGCGCGGCGTTTAAATTTTTAACATGGCTCACGGTCTGCTTGCTAGTAACTGTGCACTTGTAGCAATAACGCAAGACTAGTGACCGCAAGTTCAAATTTTTAACATGGCTCACGGTCTGCTTGCTAGTAACTGTGCACTTGTAGCAATAACGCAAGACTAGTGACCGCAAGTTCAAATTTTTAACATGGCTCACGGTCTGCTTGCTAGTAACTGTGCACTTGTAGCAATAACGCAAGACTAGTGACCGCAAGTTCAAATTTTTAACATGGCTCACGGTCTGCTTGCTAGTATCTGTGCACTTGTAGCAATAACGCAAGACTAGTGATCGCAAGTTTAAATTTTTAACATGGTTCACAGTCTGCTTGCTAGAAACTGTGCACTTGTAGCAATAACGCAAGACTAGTGACCGTAAGTTTAAATTTTTAACATGGTTCACGGTCTGCTTGCTAGAAACTGTGCACTTGTAGCAATAACGCAAGACTAGTGATCGCAAGTTTAAATTTTTAACATGGTTCACGGTCTGCTTGCTAGAAACTGTGCACTTGTAGCAATAACGCAAGACTAGTGATCGCAAGTTTAAATTTTTAACATGGTTCACGGTCTGCTTGCTAGAAACTGTGCACTTGTAGCAATAACGCAAGACTAGTGATCGCAAGTTTAAATTTTTAACATGGTTCACAGTCTGCTTGCTCATAACTGTTCACTTGTAGCAAGAACGCAAGACTAATGATCATAAGTTTAAATTTTTAACGTGGCTCACGGTCAGCTTGCTCGTAACTGTTCACTTGTGGCAAGAACGCAAGACTAGTGATCGCAAGTTTAAATTTTTAACATGGCTCACGGTCTACTTGCTAGTAACTGTTCACTTGTAGCAAGAACGCAAGACTAGTGATTGCAAGTTTAAATTTTTAACATGGCTCACGGTCTGCTTGCTAGTAACTGTTCACTTGTAGCAAGAACGCAAGACTAGTGATCGAAAGTTTAAATTTTTAACGTGGCTCACGGTCTGCTTGCTCGTAACTGTGCACTTGTAGCAAGAACGCAAGACTAGTGATCGCAAGTGCTACTGCTGAACACGACGGTCTTGGATTCGATTCCCGGGTCGGGCAATGTTATTGGGTTTTCTCATCTGTCATAATAATTACCTAAGTAGGTAATGTCTAATACAGTCAACACATAATTAACAATATCTACCAATAAAATAATTTTAATAAAATAATATGTTTGAAAATAACATTTCTTGAAACGGCTTATCTCACCAATGTAAACACTTTATGCTTGAGGTCTTTGATAATAACAGGTATTAATAAACTCTTCTTTAGTACTCTCATTAGTTTCCTGAACAAGTCTTATCTAATCAGTATACAGCCACGTTACCATTATTGTAACAGCTGTATCATTGTTGTATATCCGAGTAATTGAACATAAAACCTAAACTTAGGATTATATGTATAGGTATTGTAAATACAAATCATTGCTTCGTTCAAGTTCAGTGGACCCAGGTGCGACTGTTGAGCATGGGTTCCTGGGTTCGATCAATCTAGATTTCCGGTTCGGCCAAGGTGCTACGTTCTGCCTTCCATTGTGAATTCAATTCCATTGTGAATTTGTTAGTAGCAGTCGAGATTTACTTATGCCCGGATAATGGCATGGCTCGCAACCTATTTTTTTTTTTTTAGCCCATTTTGTGTCCCAGTGCTGGGCAAAGGCCTCCCCTTTTTTCTTCCAAACTTCCCTGTCTTGTGCGATCTCTGGCCATGTTGGCCCTGCAAATGATATTAGATCGTCACGCCACCTTCGCCTTGGTCTACCTCGACGGCGATGTCCTGCCTCTGGCGCCCAGTGTGTGACGATCTTTGCCCGTCTCTCCGGGTGCTTTCGTGAGACGTGTCCGGCCCACTCCCATTTCAGCCTGGCTGTTTTTCTCCAACATCCGCTACTTGAGTTATAGAGCGCTGCGTGGTGTTTCTAACTCGATCTGTACGCTTAACACCTAACATTAGGTACCTAAATGACATTAATCGAATCATAACCGGCGAATGTTGGGGAGGTAACACTACAATGTGTAACCAAATTAAAGCACATTATGGACTTATGGAAGTAGTTTGTTCAGAATCGTTTACCGAATCGATTTCTGACATTTTAATATACTTAGGTATTTTTATACTAAAAATAAATAAAACTACGTTAAAAATTAATTAATTATAGTCAAAACAAACCAAATTAACGAAGTAAGTATAGGTACCTAATACCTACTCCAGGAGCCTTTAATACATGTGCGACTGTTTGCGTGCGTAGTTTTGTAATGTAACAACAATTATCCCCCAAATAAACAATAACAATACATAATAATAAAAATTCAGTATATGTATTATGATTTTATCATAATAATCTAACTGGTGTGTTCGGTGGTGTGTTTCAATCCCGGTACATGTTGTATACTTCATCCCTACTGACTTCTAGGTACAGGGAGTACAACGTGACGTTCAATAGAGTAGATACTTTTAGCGCAAAATTCAGCAAACTCCTAACACTTATTTATCAGCTTGTCTACTTGGGTTTTAATTGCACGTGAACAATCGCCACGGGCTTAGAGATACTCCTCGGGCTTAAGTAGGATTATGTTATTTTGTTCTAGTATCAAACTAAATCTTCGACACGTGAGTTGGAATCCTACAGCCAAGCAGGAAAACATGCTGAGGAGATACTAAAGTCGATAAAAACTGTTGCGGCTTTCGGCGGAGAGGATAAGGAAGTTAAGAGGTAAGTGAATGTTTGATTTTATCATCATTACCATCTGTCAAAAAAAAACCGGGCAAGAGCGAGTCGGACTCGCGCACCGAAGGTTCCGTACCATCATATGTTTATAAATTTTCTTCGGCGAGGCCTATATTCGTCAGAGAATTTTAACACTGCACGCTGCGGTGTAGAATATTGCAGTTTTAGGTCAGCGCCATCTCTTGACCGATAGTGGAACTAATGTAAATTTGTTGATGATTTCTGAAAAAGTGTGCTATTTAGAGACTTTGTTTTATTGATCCAGTAATCTTTACATAAACTTCTATCACATATAATAATTTAAGATTTTTCTCTTTGCAAACTTCGGAAATAAGGGGGGGGAACGATTTTTTTTTTAATTTTTCATCAAAAGTCGAAAACTATGCGGCCTAAAAAAAAAGGAAATAAATGATTGAGAATGTGCAAACTGCGTTTTTCATATGATACCCCACATGCCCTAGTAGCCCCACATCGAAATTTTCAGACCCCCGTCAGTCCCTATTGCAAATCTTAAACATATATTTTTATTTCTTTCTTAATTGCAAAATAGTTGGGCAAACGTCATTTAAAACTATTCCAATTAGCCAGTAACCAAAAACGGTGCAGTTTTTTTTTTCGCGCCATCGATCAAACGTTATAAATTAGATGGAGAATAATATGAAGAACAAAAGTTAATATGCGGTAACATAGCCTGACATCAGTCTGAATCGAGTTATATAGAAAATAAAACAATTTTTTTTACTTATTTATCATCTAAAAGCAGGTTTATACCTACAGCTTAGAGTTTATATCTCAAACTAGGTTTTTATCTGTGCCTGAGCCGACCGTTGCATGTCGCGTTTTGTGAATATCTTATTAAGTAACGATGTGTCGCTGGGTGATCGAAACCATAAACGGAAGAATAAAAAACCAAATCAAACAATTGAGACACAAATAATAACAGGGCCAGAGTCATCTGTTCGATGAGATAAAGATCGCAGGCGCCTTACTTAACGCATTTGGTAAGCCTCTAACAGACCACAGGTTAGTGGCCGATATAATCCAAGAAATTCGCCGGAGATCTGCTATGAAAACAATTCAAGCAATTACATAATTGCAAGAAATATGAATGCTCGCAGAGCTGCTCTTCAAACAATAACTGCTCAGAACCCGGAACTAAATAGTTTCCGGTGATCTTATTAGTGAAAGATGATCTTATTATTATATACGCACTGGGAACATATCAGTTGAAGCTGGCTCGAATCCATTATGGGAGCATATAAAAAATAATAGCCATCATAGAAGTATGTAGAGAAGTTAACATATAAGACATACAACAATTCAACATCAGAGCCATTAACCCTTGGCTATGCCATTAACCCGGATATATTATACCTATTTGTTATAAGTAATAGGGCATTACTGCAGCTGTATTGTGGGAAAATGAACTCCTGGCTGCTGTTCTCACCTGACGTCTGTAATCTGGTACCTGAGATGAGGCAGACATCAGTCCAATCTCAGTCCACCAACCCCTTTTTTAGACCATATCATTATTAGGCAATATGTCGAAAATTAAGTCAATGGTCACTCAAGTGACGATGATATCTATATAGAAAGGTAGATAATAATTATAATGAATGAAGTATATTATAATTATTTACAGTAAATTAAAACGCCACAAATAAATACATTAAAAATTAAGAAGTAAAAACAAACTTAATTACAAGTGTCACAATGGGCGGTCTTATTGCTTGAAACTCTTTCAGACCACCTTGGATAACATGGATGATGGCTTATCGCTTTCATCTGTTTATCTAGATGACTTCATTATTTCTCACATAAAAATTCAAGTTCAAATATATCATCTAGGACTGCATTTGTAGAAAAAATGTTTATCAATTCATTTTTGTGATAGGCTTATCATTATACCGACTAACACTACAACGATAGCCGCGGTAAAAAAATGCACCACTTCCCATAGTGATTTGGTCATTGTCTTGTCAAGTTGATAGCATTAGTAATTCTTGAGATATCCAGCTGTGACAGACAGACCGACAGACTGTCTCACCATAAGGGTTCCGTTTTACCATTTTGGTACAGAACCCTAAAAATGTCCAAGATGTCAAAAAATACTCTTCTAAAATCACAATGACTGGTTGATTACCTTGATACTTCTTCTCTCAACATTTTTGATTCGATCACGCTGCTGGGAAACCACAAGCATAGCAGGCTACTATAGCTAGCTCTTTATCAGACCATTAACTGGTAGAGTCCCGGTAATTCTAGTTTATTAATGAAGATGTGCAGAGATTATATGGTAGAATTGCATCATTATTATTATTCCCATTTGAATTACTGGTGAATCTAACTGGCCGAAGTTATTTGGAGTTTCTACGAAATGATCTTCCTAATTTATTGGAAGAGGTGCCCGAGCAGCTGAGGGAGTCTTATTGGTTACAAAATGACGGCCGTCCTGCGCATTATGCTGTACCTGTTCGTGCATATTTAAATAGTGCATACACAAACAGATGCATCGGGCGTCTGGGGCCAATTTTGTGGCCTCCACGTTCACCGGACCTAAATCCACTGGATTTTTATTATTGGGGCTACCTCAACGAAGAGGTGTACCGTAAGCCAATTGGGTCTTTAGAAGATTTACGTAGCCGTGTCAGGGCAGCCGCATCAAAAATAACGCTATACGAGACTGCTCAGAAGAGCATTAATTTATCCGTAGATGTAGAGCCAGCATAAGAGTGAGTGGGTGGCAAACAATTTGAACATTTATTATGAATTAATCGCAAATAAAATACTATTAATATTAATGTTGTTTTTTATTAAACCCAATGGTCAGTTGCAGTTGAATGTAAAAAATGTTCCAATATTGCAAATTTTGTTATACAGTCAATTTTTTTTCTTTTCTACATAAATAGCCATAATTCACTATTTGCATTAGATACAATAATAAATTATACCATTATAAAATGTACTTGGAACCAACATTATTTTAAAATTATTGGTCACTCATGTTTTCATACATTTTTTTTTATACCAATGTAAACAAAAATTTTTTTTTAATTTTTTCTGTTAAATTAGTTTAAGTTTTTTTATTTTAAATTGCATTAGTTAGTCATACTATTTACTGCTTATCTATCGGCATAGCGTACAATGATACAACAACAAAAAATCGATGGAATTCATTCATTTGTGGTCGTAGCGTACAATAATGTAAAATAAGGTAAAAATTTGTAGTCTTTTTAAAAAAAAATCATATCTTAGGTACCACTTAGGATATTTTTTTTTGTATTTTTTTCTGAACGGCCATAAGTTCTGCTATAAGCCATTTCAAGGTTATCCATTAATTACCGGACACCCTGTGTATAACATTTGTTATGTAAATATCAGAGATAGAAAGCTATTAAAACATCATTAATAAAAACAAAGTGGAACAAACCGTAAGTATTATTGAAGCTAACTCAAAAATCACCCAATCAATGATCAGTGCACACTCGTTTCATACGACACGTTTTTCAACACACTTGCGAGGAAAAAACAGACTTGTATTGTTAAATATTAACTTGTTTGGAAAATGGCGCGCTAGTTTAGTTTTTCCGCGCGCCCGCCGTGCTAGCCAGCACTAGCGATGCGCGCGCAGGTGTAAATAAAAGCACTGACTCTCATTTTAAACATATTAGTCTATGGCACTGACAAAACCTCTAAACAGCCTATAGAAAAAATATAATAAACACAAAATAATGTTTAGACTGATCATAGTGTTGTCGTATGACAAATTGTAGTTTAGTTAGTGTGGAATTAGAAAGTACTATTGGCATAGAGAAATATACGTTAGTTCCGTTTCGGAAGGGACCACGGACAATTTAAGGTGGATAATTAAAATCTTCTTACGTTTTTTTGTAATTTGCAGGTCAGTATCAGGTTGTATCTTGATTATGATTCGCGACTATAATATATATGTACCTATTTACATAATTATAGTCGTTAGAATAGAATCTTTCAAGTTAGATTTTTTCCCAAAGAACTTTTAGTTAAGAAAGATGTATTAATGATTCGAATGATTATCATTCTGTAAAGACGTACCTGTTATAGTCGCAAATCATATTTTGATCAAGATACAACCTGACACTGACCTGAAAACTGCAAAAAACCTAAGAAAATTTGAATTTCGCGGTCTACCACTGCGCATTCACCTTAAATTTTCTTAGGTTTTTGCAATTTTCAGGTCAGTGTCAGGTTTGTATCTTGATCAAAATATGATTTGCGACTCTAACAGGTACCTACATCTTTACAGAATTATAATCATTCGAATCATTAATACATCTTTCTTATGGAAAAGTTCTTAGGGAAAAAATCTAACTCGAAAGATTCTATTCTAATGACTATAATTCTGTAAATACATATACAGAGTGTTAGGTTAAACGAGAGACATACTTTGAGGGGAGTTAGTACTCATGAAAATGAGCAACTTTTACTATGGGGCCGAACCTGAAATCGCAAAAAAAAAAATCAGCTGTTCAGTACATTTTGACGAGCTATGCGATCATAAATGTAGGAAACGGCTGATTATTTTTCGCGATTTCAGGGTTAATCCCATATTAAAAGTTGTTCATTTTCATGAGTACTAACTCCCCTCAAAGTATGTCCCTCGTTTAACCTAACGCTCTGTATATTATAGTCGCGAAACATATTTGATCAAGATGCAACCTGATACTGACCTGCAAATTACAAAAAACGTAAGAAAAATTTAATTATCCACCTTAAATTGTCCGTGGTCCCTACCCGAAACCAAACGGAAAAGACTGACTGGCGTTCTATCATTGCGGATTCTCACTGAACTAATGTAGGTATATTTCTCTATGCCAATAGTACTTTCTAATTCCATACTAACTAAACTACAATTGTTTTTTTTTTACAATTTTTTTTACATGCTCTGAGGTCAGTGCTTTTACTTACACTTGCGCGCGCATTGCTAGTGCTGGCTATGCGGAAAGACAAAACTAGCGCGCCATTTTCCATACAAGTTAATATTTAACAATACAAGTCTGTTTTTTTCCTTGCAAGTGTGTTGAAAAACGTCGTATGAAACGCGTGTGCATTGATCATTAGACTCTCGGCTTTCTTATCGCACTCGCCTGCAGCTCGCGCGAATAATACCGCCTCGAGCATAATGATCAACATAGCACACATGTATCATAATGTACTATTAAAAACCCCCGACTTAAAGAATTTATGGGACGAGACTCACATAAATTCATATGGAAGATCGGGGGACCATTCTGTTGAACACCTTCTATTCTGAGAGGTCCCCCGACTACCTACCATATGAATTTATCTGTTTTAGTCTCGCCCCATAAATTCTATATTATTCTACTATTCAAGCCCTTTCATTTGATACCCATATTGAGGGAGTTGTGAAAAAATATGTAATTCCGCCATCCACACACACACAGACACGTCAAACTTAAAACTTATAACACCCCGTCGTTTTTGCGTCAAGGGTTAAAAATTTATATAGGAGGCATACCTTAACCATTAAAAAAGAATTATGCAAATCCGTCTATATAATATGACGGAGTAGAGAGGAGAGCCCGAACATAATAAAAAAATATATATTTACAAACATCCAAATTGAGAACCTCCTCCTTTTTAGGATTCCGTTGCCAAATGGCAAAAACGGAACCCTTATAGATTCGTCATGTCTGTCTGTCGGTCCGTATGTCACAGCCACTTTTTCCGAGACTATAAGAACTGTTTAAACTTGGTAAGTAGATGTATTCTGTGAACCGCATTAAGATTTTCACACAAAAATAGAAAAAAAAAACAATAAATTTTGGGGGTCCCCATGAACATCATAAAAATTTTTTTCATCAAACCCATACGGTATCTAAGGATAGGTCTTCAAAAATGATATTGAGGTTTCTAATATATCTTTTTTCTAAACTGAATAGTTTGCGCGAGAGACACTTCCAAAGAGGTAAAATGTGTGTCCACCCCCCTGTAACTTCTAAAATAAGAGAATGATAAAACTAAAAAAAATATACGATGTACATATAAACTTCCACCGAAAATTGGTTTGAACGAGATCGAGTAAGTAGTTTTTTTTTAATACGTCATAAATCGTAAACCGCAATTTACCATTTATTCAATCAACTCAAATATAAAATTAAAATAAAAAATCATTTACTTCCATAAACATAACCCTTATGCATAAACCCGGATGTTACGGAACCCTCAGTGCGCGAGTCCGACTCGCTCTTGCCCGGTTTTTTTGAAGTTAGTTAAAAATTCCTCACGCGCCTGTGTCATCCATCATAAACAAAACTCACACTAAGTATTATTATGAGTCACTCATATTATTTATTTCCACTAGTTGATAAATGATAGGCATGTTGATAACACGCTGATTACCGCTGATAAGATACGATAATATTGTCTTTTTATCTTAATTATCGCTTACAATTATTGTCTTAATGTCACAATTTCATAAACTTGGTCAATATTTAAATGAAGTAATCCTTTAATACAATTATATGATAGGCATTCATTTCTGGTACTATTTTGTACCTAGGTAGGTAGGTACCTACTTTCGTATCTGTTATTAGGTTTGTTTCTTCGATGCCTTTTGTTATTTGTAATCTTGTATTTTTAACGTTGTTTTCACCACAGTTACCAGTAGTGTCTCTTCTTCTTTCTCCCGTAATCTATCCAAAGGTAGACAGCCTTTGGGTATTAAAAGATCGCTTTTAACGATAAGACCACCGTATGTGTCACCCCTTAAAAAATTTCTACATTTATATCTGTAACTAGCTGACCCGGCAAACGTTGTTTTGCCTTATAAATTATTTCTAGCGGCCCGGCGCTACTTCGTTTGCGTGGTGTCCTACCCCTTACCCTACCCTACCCATACCCTACTCCTACCCAACTCCTACCCTACTCCTATACTACTCCTACCCTACTCCTATACTACTCCTACCCTACTTCTACCCTACTCCTAACCTACTCCTACACTACTCCTACCCTACTCCTACACTACTCCTACCCTACTCCTACCCTACATCTACCCTACTCCTACCCTACTCCTACCCTACATCTACCCTACTCCTACCCTACTCCTACCTCCTAGGTAGGAGTAGTCCTACCTACTCCTACTCTACACCTACACTACTCCTACCATACTTCTACCCTACTCCCATAGATATATTATTTTTTTCTCTGCGTAAGAACCATCCTCGTACTTCAAGGAATATTCTAAAAAAAGAATTACCGAAATCGGTTCAGCTGTTCTCGAGATTTGCGCTTAGCAACGCATTCAGCGATTCATTTTTATATTATAAGATGCATAAGGTGTATATAAGACAATTAAGAGACAAATATATTACATATATTTGTGTCTTAATTCTCTTTAAAATAAGTTATGGGTCTCTCGAAATTGAAATAGATTAGTTGAAACGTCAAGATCACTTGTACATAGTACAAGTACTAGAGGTCAGTGGTCAAGATACTTTCATTCTGTTCCGTTCCATTCTTAATGACAATACCTAGCTAGATCTTTCTTCTGGCTTGTCTATGCGTCGCTTGAAATGCTCTATTGAATACTAATGATTGTTTTCACACGATGCTGATACTTTTAATTAACATTATGTAATAATCAATCATTAGTTTACCTTTGAAAATCATAAGATTTAGATACTATTACGGCATTGTCGATTTCCTATACCCGACCAGCAATGAAGTGTTATAAGCGGAGAGCCGTGGCGCTCAAGTATTTATAATATGTCCTATTTAGCACCCACAAAATTGTAAGCAGGTTTACGCTCGTGAACGAAGTCGGGGACACTGCTAGTTAGTTTATTATAATATACAGGACCAACATTTAACTGATACGTACACCTGCTGCTGGGCCAAAACCAATTAAAATAAAGCTAGACAGAAGTACAAAACTAGACTAAAGAAAAACAATCCTTCTACTCATCACCAATGAGAGACCAAAAATATCCATTTTAGGTACCGAGATTTACTCAAGCCAGCAGAGAAGTACGGGCGAAAACGAGGCTTATACACAGGCGTCGGTAACGGCTTCAACTGGGTGCTGACGTACTGCCTCAATGCCATCGGGCTGGTGTACGGCATCCGACTAGTCCTCGACGATCGCGAAAAGCCAGAGGAGGAACGAAGATACGTAGTCGGAATTGTGTTCAGTGTAAGTATCTGAAGTCTGAACCATACTTCTTAAGACTCCATACAATCACTTTCCTGAAAGATATTCGTCGTCCTACCCACATATTTATTTGTTCTCTCCAGTGTTTTGCCCAATCTGTTGATATACTTGAGATAAAAAAATTAACGCATCATTTATAAACTTTGAGGGGTGAAAAACTTTTATCTATCTGTAGATCGTATCAATGATATCAAGAAGTTCAGTCACCAAAGTTCATTCGTATGCTGCAGGTACTGTTCAACGTGTACATGGCGACGCAGTCCATCACGCTCTGTGTACCTCACGTCGAGGTGTTCTCAGCAGCTCGAGGCGCCGCCGCCAGCATCTTCTACCTGCTGGAGAGAGAACCACTGATAGACAGCCTCAGCTCACTGGGAGTCTCACCTAGAAGAGTAGTGGGAAATATATCGTTAGAAGACGTTCATTTTAGTTACCCGTCAAGACCTGATGTCAAGGTACGTTGATGAAGGCAATTTTAATGTGGACGGAATAGTTGGACAATGTTTTAGGGTTTTAGGGAATAAGTCCGAAGTCTGGGTGTGGCAGTAGTTTTCTCATGAAAATTGCTAATAGTCGATCTTGGCTAACTGAATTATCACAAAAAAAATTCTCTGGAGGATGGACGTGGAAGACCTTTTGAATGATAAATTATAGTATTACAATCATGGATGCCAAATTGAACACCTTATGGATCGCAATTGTGTACGGTCGCGTATTTTTTAAATAAACTGCATTGTTGTAAACTGCTATCTACTAGTTTTTGTTTTTATATTGTAACGTGTTTTTTCTGAACTGAATGAAGTTTTTTATTTATTGAAATCTATTCTGTTAATGTTGTGCTGTTGTGTTGAGTGTGTGTGTTTTCTTTGCTCCTGTTTCATTTTATTATACTAACTGCCTGGATAGACGTTGTTCTGTTTTCTAGAACTCGATCGCAGCGCTACGTACCGGGTCCAATTGTGAATCTAAACGATTCAGGGAGCCGCTTACACAAAAAACTTTTATTAAAATCGGTCCAGCTGTTTAAGAGGAGTTTAGTACGGAAGAAGAATAACTATAAAGATTATATATAAATAAAGATTAATTATATATATTTATTTAGATTAGTGTATTATATTTTAAGATTAGTGTAACTATACAGACGCTATACAACGTTTATTAGTAAGGGGGCTACATAATAAAATGTACTTATTCTATTCCATGATCTTTTACAGGTTCTAAAAGGTTTCTCCCTGAATATAAAAGCCGGGGAATGCGTAGCTCTAGTCGGATCCTCTGGCTGCGGAAAATCTACAGTATTGCAGCTGTTACAACGACTGTACGACCCCCATATGGGCTCAGTCAAGTTAGATGGGAAAGAACTGAGGAATCTTAACATAGGATGGCTCCGATCATCATTAGGTTTGCATTTGTCCTGTTATACATTTTTAACCAGCTTTTCTGGTCCAAAACATTTGTTGTAAGCTCTATGTTCGACAGAATTTTACTCAAGGAGTTAACAATCTGGTGATTTTTTCTGGTTTCAGGTGTTGTGGGTCAAGAACCAGTGTTGTTCCATGGAACGATTTTCGATAACATTTGCATCGCTTGTCCTGAAGCAACTTTGCCAGAAGTACAGAGAGTTGCAGCTATGGCTTACGCACATGAATTTATCTCCAATTTGCCTAAGGTTTGTACCTACCCATTATCTAAGTTTACTTTTAGACTAGCAGTGCCTCGCGGTTTCATCCGCGTTAGTTTGAGGAAACAACCTACTAAAATATATTCCATTACTTTAAGAGTATTACCTACTTAGTACATTACTTTAAGAAGCTATTTTAGGTACTTATGTGCTATGATCAGTGAGTGGAACTACCTATATAGTATATATAAACCTCACAGAGCTACCGGATTTATTTTAAAATTATGAAATCTCCTAAGATATTAATTGAAACCAAATGATGTCAAGGGCAATTTTCTTCCAAATGAAATACTTGTGATGAATAACGTATTTATTTGGATAAGGAATAATATCATGTTTATTAAAAAAAACACTTTCGCAAATAATGCATTATTTTAGAACAGATTAATAAAAAACCGGGCAAGAGCGAGTCGGACTCACGCACCGAGGGTTCCGTATCATCATGTTTTTAAATTTTCATCGGTGAGGCCTAGAAAATTTTAACATTGCGCACTGCGGTGTAGAATATTGCAGCTTTAGGTCAGCGCCGTCTCTTGACCGATAGTGGAACTAGTGTGACTTTTGTTGATGATTTCTGAAAAACTGTATATGTTTGAGAATGTGTAAACTCCGCTCTTGCATATGATACCCCACACGCCCTAGTAGCCCCACTTCGAACTTTTCAGACCCCCTTTCAGACCTTGTTGCAAAAACAAAAATATTATTATTTCTTTCTTATTTGCAAAATAGTTGGGCAAACGTCATCTAGAACTATTCCAAATTTCAATTTGATAGCATTAGTAGTTCTTGAGATATCCAGCTGTAGTGTAGTCTCACCATAAGGGTTCCGGTCGAGTCAACCTTAAAAGAATAGACATAAGCTGTCGTGGACTTTTATTTGAACTTTTAAGGGTGAACAATTCCGACATACCTACAACTCATACATGATTTTTGCGTAATTTTAACTGATTGCGCACGGGCAGCGCACGCAACGGAAGCTCTCAGAAAGAATATTTTTTCCCGTTTTTGCATCATTTTTCATTGATGCTCCGCTCCTATTGGTTGTAGCGTAATTTATATTGCCTATAGCCTTCCTCCATAAATGGACCATCCAACACAAAAATAATTTTTAAATCGGGCCAGGAGTTTCGGAGCATATTTAATTCAAACAAACAACCAAAAATATTTTATTCTTTCCTCTTTTTTTAATACCTATTAGTGTAGATTATGTAACCCCTGTGATGCAAAGACCATGGTATCCTATAGGAACGTTGTTTTACAGGGCTACGACACTGTGATAGGCGAACGCGGCGCGTCGCTGTCGGGCGGTCAGAAGCAGCGCATCGCCATCGCGCGCTCGCTGCTGCGCGAGCCGGCCGTGCTGCTGCTGGACGAGGCCACGTCCGCTCTCGACCCCCACTCCGAGCGCAGGGTCCAGGCCGCACTTGACAGGGCTAGCGTTGGAAGAACTACTATCATGGTTTCACACAGGTATTTATATGAAATACCTATTAAAAGCTGATCACCTAAAAATAACCCTGGATGTAATTTATTGTCTCCCTGTCCATCAAAAGGTTCGTTGGAATATATCGCTACCAGCAATAAGACTGCCGTTGTACCCTGAAAATAAATGGTGTTGTAAATGAGTTGTTTAATTTAAAACAGGTTTCTATCTATTTGTCCCACATTACAACGTGACGCTTATCTTTTAGTTATAAATAAATCTAGAATGTAGATAAATAACTCCTTGAATACAGGTTATCAACGATTTTGAACGCGAACCGTATCATTTGCATGGATCAGGGAGTCATTGTAGAGCAGGGAACACACGATGAGCTCATGAAAACTAAAGGTAAGACAAACTTAATTTTCTGTTAGCTTTCAACCAATCACGTAATATATTACTAATGAGTATTTAAATGCAGGTTTCTACTATAAGCTGGTTACTACAAATAAGCCTGAGGAGCCTGAAGCTTTACCCGAGTTGTTGGAAGACGAACCAGAAGAAGGCGCCGTTAATGTCCCCGTAGTCCGAAACGACAAGAAAAGAGATGACCGTAGGCCACGATGTAACAAACAAAATTCTGGATTAGGTAGGTAACATACAGTATCCGGCACCCTCATAGCGTAAAACACTATCAATCCAATCTGAATCATTCGGAAGGATATTACAATGTACTAGGTACTTCAAAATGTTCGAAAATTTTGTCTGCTCAACAACGTAGGTAGCTACGCAATGAATGTTGTCGAATTGTCAAAATGAAAGCTATTCCTACTGTTACTGTGTTACTCAATTACCCCGCTGGTTTTAATAATATGGCGCATACGCATACGATTTTAGAAAGAGACTGTCACAAAGGAATGAATTACGGAGAGAAACTTGATGTGCCATGATAACGGCTGCGTACGACGTAGGTAGCTTTAAATAAAGTGTGAAACAATGGTATCAATGGTAGAATCCAGTCAGAAACTTTACATAATTTTGTCAATAATAACCACTCTCTCAATTGACAGAATCTCACGAATGGATGCAAACTCCTCGAGGGTCCATCACTTCGGCTCTGTCGATCGGCATCCAGAGCTTTTTATATAACGCAGACAGTGATACAAAGGATCAGGAAGTTGAAGTATGTACTTTATATTTATAACCATGGCAAACCATGTGTGGTTGAAGGCAAACTTAACTTATCAGGGGAGGGATGCTAAAGTGCAGCCTTGAACCCCACCTAAAACCATTTTATAAAAGAATATCATAATGTGTATGGTACTGATGAAAATGCACCCGCTCAAAATAATCCAACAGACTGTCGGCGTCCACGATATACGTAACTAGATACATTTGATTGACTAAATATCGGGTATAAGTAGATAAGTGCCTACCTAGATGGGACATTGCTCTCTAATATTGTCTTGTAACTTTGCAGGAAATTATACCAATAGGGGAATGGGAAATATTAAAGCTAAATTCTCCAGAATGGCTTTATATTACTGTTGGTTCGATAGCAGCGTTTACTCAGGGCGCTTGCTTTCCTGCCTTTGCGTTGCTCTTCGGTTTTACTAGCGCTGTAAGTTCTTCTTCAATAAAGTTATCATTAGCTATACCTACCTATTTCTTTACGATAATTAACTGGTGTTTTTCAGATTTTCATTTTGACGAATCGTGAGGAGGTATTGTTCTTAGGTGATTTATATGCGGGTCTGTTCGTGGTGGTAGCAGCGATTGCCGGCGTGTCTATGTGTCTTCAGAGCACTACCTTCACAACGGCTGGTCTGAGGATGACTACTAGACTTCGAGAGGCTTACTTTAATGCATTACTTAGACAGGTACATATTTTAGGATTACCTATAGTAACAGTAAAATAAAATTCCTTGGTAGAATAAAAAATAAACAAGAATTATGTGTCCCACAGGAAATAGGATACTACGATAAAGAATGCAACACCGTTGGAGCCATTTGTGCCCGATTGAGTGGAGACGCAGCAGAGGTACAAGGTGCTACCGGACTTAGAATTGGTCTCATCCTGCAAGGCGTCAGCTCTGTAGTCATCGGAATTATAATGGGATTAATTTTTAACTGGAAACTAACTCTTGTTTCAACTGCATTTTTACCAATTGTAAGTAGGTAGACTTGAGGGGATCCCTTCTTTTCGCATAATGTTCTTTGTCCTAATATACTTCGGCATAACGATTTTGGCACAATTTGTTTTGGCATAATAATACTTCGGCATAATTTTTTTAGGCATACATTTTATGTTGGCATAATCATCTTAAAGACTAATTTGTTTTGGCATAAATTTGATTCGCATAACGTTAGTAGGCCTAATGACTATTAGCATAATAATATTTAGGCATACAATTAATTCAATTTAATATGCCGTGCAACAAAAGTTAGTGACAGAACCGAATTGCTGCAAAAGCGACTTCACGTAGTCTTGTTTGTCCTACCCCTAGAGTGTAATTTAAAATCGCGTAGGCGCGTAGGGGCGAGGCGGCCCGTGGGCTGAGGAGCAGGCGGCTGCGAGCGATCCACCGCGGCTGAGGCTGGCCGGCGAAGCCGGCCAACAAGCCGAAGCTGCGGTGGTGAGCGAAAGCCGTCTGCGACGATTAGCACGCGTGGGGCCGCCGGAGGCCCGCAGCGCCGGAGCCGTGACAGAAACCCTGCCTGCTGCATGTTGCATGCTCGCTTGAATGCTGCATGCTGCATGCTTGCTTGCATGCTGCATGCTTGCTTGCATGCTGCATGCTTGCTTGCATGCTGCATGCTTGCTTGTTTGCTGCATGCTTGCTTGCATGCTGTATGCTTGCTTGCATGCTGTATGCTTGCTTGCATGCTGTATGCTTGCTTGCTTCATGCTTCCTACAGCGAAAAAAAAACACACAAAATTGTTCAATACGTTATATTATATTAATATGTTATATATTACCTGATTCAGGAGATATGGTTTTTTTCCAATCGTCGAAATAAATTGATATATCCTCTTCGGGCAAATTTATACTTTAGGATATTATGCTTAAAAAAGTTATGCTTTAAAACTTTATGCTTAATACATTTATGCTTTAGAATATTATGCTTAATCATTATTATGGTTAGAGAAATTATGCTTAAAAAAATTATGCGTAAGCTGTTATGCGTAATTATATTATGCGAAAATATAATTGTGCCAAACAAAATTATGCTAAGTTATATTAGGTCTTAAAATTTTATGCAAATGGATAGGGAACCAGACTTGAGATTTCGTCGATTCTGAGTTCTAGGTACTTATACCACAAGTGTATTAGCATATATCACCGCGTTCATAATTTTACTATAGATGATTGGGAGCATCTGGCTAGAAGGCAAAATGTCACGAAAATCTCAAGCCGATGAGCGGGCAGCCATGGAAACTGCGACTGGCGTAGCAACGGAAGCCGTTGTGAGCATCAAAACTGTTCAAAGTTTAGGTGAGCAAGCAGATTAACTAATTCCTATAATACACCCTCATGCCTATATGCAATGCTATGTTGCGAATCACTCTATTTTATCGACGGAAAGCGACATGTCATCGCTATACAAATTAGTGAAGCACAAAATGGTAGTTAGAAACTCGATCTAGTTTGGATGCCATGTATTTAATAAGGAACAGGAGATAGGAATACCTAAAAGTTCCCTGGTGCATCATACCTCTGCTAAATTCTTATTGGTTTTATTCTATTACAGGTATAGAGTCAGTATTCCTAGAAAAGTTCAGCGCATCACTGACGGAAGCCTGTCAAGCTGTGGCGAACAAGTCTCGGTGGCGTGGAGTAGTGCTCGGCATGGGTATCTACGTGCCCTTGATAGCGTTCTGTTGCGCGACGGTGTACGGCGCTGTTCTCGTCTCGAAGGGAGAGTTGGAATACAAAGTTGTTCTCTTGTGAGTATCCTTTAGGCCGTTGCTAAACGCATATGGGAGAAAATTAGATGAAAATCACCCAACTGTTGCTGAATAGTGCTAAGGCTGCAAATTCTTTGCGAAATAAACCAAGTACCTATCGTTTTATAATCTTTCCACAGAGTGACAGAATGTGTCATGTTCGGAGCTTACATGCTTGGCCAGACGCTGGTATACGCACCAAGCTTCAATTCCGCCAAAACCTCAGCAGCAAGGATATTGGGACTGATACAAAGAGAACCCGTAGTCAAAACACTAGAAGGAGTCACTGATAATAAAGATTGGGTGAATATTTTTATTTAGAATATTGTTCTGCACCAAGAAAATAAAAATTCTAATAAATTGGCTATGAACTACATTCAACATTTCATGATTCTTGAAAACTATCCTTTAATATCAAGTATTCTCTGTAGGTAGGTACTTCCCTCTCCTCTTCTCTCTCTCCTCTTTTAAATCTGTTAATAGGTAGGTACCACTGACTTCTAATAAACAAGTATAATACAAGTCAGTGGTAGATACCCAAAGCATTTTGTTTTACAGGCTGCCACCGGAAACTTCAATTTAAAAGATATTGAATTTAGCTACCCAACACGGAAACATCAGAAAGTCCTTAGAGGGATAGACCTGCACGTGGATGCTGGCAAGACAGTTGCGCTAGTCGGCCCATCTGGCTGTGGCAAGTCCACCGTGCTGCAACTGCTGCAAAGATTCTACGACCCTGACTCTGGAAAAATTGTGAGTATTGTACCCGTGTGTTTCTTTATAGTGTCACTACCTTCGCCATCATATTGCCACTAATTCCGTAGATCGTTGCTTTGAAGTCCAAAGTCTGACAACCAGTCTTACCAAGGGGTACTGTGTTTCCCAGTAACTGGGTAGTGAGGGTCGGAAAAGCAGTTGCTCAGTGTAAAATACTGGTATTCATCTGCATCCGGTTAGACTGCACTACCCCAACACAAAGATTTTATGGTAAAAAAGCCTTGTTTTACTTTAAAAAAAAATGTCGTGATAAACCAAGACTAAGACTAGGTGTCCGGCTTTTTTACCCAAATGTCCGGCTAAACTGGCTGGTCTGTCCGGCTTTTCGGTTTTAAGACCTGGCAACCCTAATAGGGTTGCCAGGCGTCCGGATAAAGCCGGACACAGTCAGGCTTTTTGGTTGCGTGTCCGGCCAAATTAGACAGTGTCCGGCCTGTCCGGCTTTTGTTAGGCTTTGCAGGTGGCCCGGTTCTGGCCATTTTAAGAGTTTTTCAACACTCAAGCGCTTGGTGTGTCATCTTTTTAACCCCCGACGCAAAAACGACGAGGTGTTATAAGTTTGACGTGTCTGTGTGTGTGTGTGTGTGTGTGTGTCTGTCTGTGGCATCGTAGCTCCCGAACGGATGAACCGATTTTGATTTTGTTTTTTTTGTTTGAAAGGTGAATTAGTCGGGAGTGTTCTTAGCTATGTTTGATGAAAATCGGTCCAAGATGGCCGCCGCCACAAAATGCCGGATTACATATTTTTTCACAACTCCCTCAATATGGGTGTCATATGAAAGGGCTTGAATATTAGAATACTATGCACTATGATAAATTTGAAATCCAAGATGGCCGGCACCACAAAGTGGCTAATTACGTTTTATTTTCACAACTCCCTCAATATGGGTATCAAATGAAAGGGCTTGACTAGTAGAATACTATACGCTATTACAAATTTCAAACCCAAGATTCTTTTTCACAACACCTTCAATATAGGTATCAACTGCAAGGGCTTGACAAGTAGAATAATGTACACTATATTGAAAGGGAATGAGGAATATTAACTAACGAAATGAAAACAAAAACTTGAAAATATTTTTTTGTCCGATCAATGCTCTTCTAGAATGATGAGGAAAGTGGAGTGATGACTGCAACTACCTACGACCACTGAGTTTGACTATTTTTATTACGGATGGAATTATCCTACTTAAAAAGCGTAGGTATTTCTACATCAGATAGTGTCGCAGTCCCATTTTATAAACTAGATCTGAAATACGTAAGATATCTAATAGCTATGAAATACTTGTACGAAAGTTGAATAACTAAAGGAAGAACTAGAAAAAGGATATAATAAAACAAAAAAGTCTGTTTAGTAAAAATAATTCTTCAACTATAAATTAACAATTATTTTTTGACGGATAAAAAACCTGATTAAACACCAAATTACCTGAATCTTAAAACGCAAGAAAATAAAAGAAATGAAAAACAAAAATTAAGGAGTCCCTACAAAAAGCATGAAATAAAAAATTAAATTTAAAATTTAAAAAACCCCCGACACAAAAAAATTATAAAATTAAATGTAAGTAATTGGAAAAGGATCAAATAATTTAAAAACCCCCAACTTAAAGAATCTAGGTAATGAGACTAAAACAGATAAATTCATATGGAAGTCGGGGGACCATTCTGTGGAACACCTTCTATGCTAAGAGGTCCCCCGACCGCCATATGAATTTATCTGTTTTAGTCTCGTTACCTAGATTCTTTAAGTTGGGGGTTTTTAAATTATTTGATCCTTTTCCAATTACTTACATTTAATTTTATAATTTTTTTGTGTCGGGGGTTTTTTAAATTTTAAATTTAATTTTTTACTTACTTCGGACATCATTTATAAATCAAGTCATCAAAAATATATTATTCTTACGATACAGAACTTCCTAGTCACAAAACTCGCAATGGATGCCTGATTTTTTGTAAAAAAATCTCAGAAGTGGTATGAGAGCCACTTTTGGCCAGATTTTACCCATTTGTGGCCACACTGTGTGCCAGTTCTGGCCATTACGAAATAAAACATCAATGAATTCAAAATCAACGTAGTATTTATTAGTAAGTCGCTGTAACAATAATTCTTACAGGCAACACATTCTCAAAGGCTCAAAGTTTTTATTTAACATCTAATTTTAATTACTTCATCGTTACTTTACATATTATATATGTCAGGCAAAAATTTCTCCATCTCCGCAATTTTGAAAAAGCCCCTGTTGTTATGTTTAACTGGGGTACTTATGATTTCCACGATATCACGTATTGTGTACCAAATTTTATCTGGCCTTTCCGGCCATCTAAAAGTATTCCCGGTAGACAGTACCATAGTACTGATTTCATACAGTCCACATTCTTTTTTCTCAATTTTACCTGGAAAGTATTCCCCTTCGTACTTAATAATTACATAACAACCATTTTTTAAATTTTTATTCCAATTTTCATTATTAGAATTTGCTACCTTAGTCAAAGGTAATTCTGATTCAGAAGTACTGTCCTTGGTCACAGACCTTTTCCTTTTCCTCTGCTCGGAACCTTTTCTCTGATTATGTAGTTTAGTTTCTTGATCTATCATTTGTTCATCATTTGAAGTAGTATCACTCTGTTCATTCCATTCACTTTCACCACTTTCGACATAATCAACTTCACATTCTTCGGAGGAGGACGGGGTTACTTCGGGCACTTTTTTCATTGTAGCCTTCATTTTCGTATCTTTTTTCTTTTTGTTGGCCTGTTTTTCTTTCTTTTTGTTTTCAGCTGCCTTCATAACTCCACCACTTTGTTCACCACCTGCCTCCATAACTTCGCCATCTTCTTCAGAAGACGATATTTCTTTGGTAATTTTTTTCTTTTTAGCCATAATTTTGGTCTGTTTTTTCTTTTTGTTGAATTGCTTTTCTTTCTTTTCGTTTTCGGCTGCCTCCATAATATCTACCCATTTGTTTGAAGTGATAATTGAAGGGATGTACATTGCGGTCTTAGTTTTTTTAGGTACCACTTTCCCTGGATACATACACATTTTTTAAGTAACTCTCTTGCCGTATAATTAGCAGATTTTTCATATTTTTTCTCGACTTCATCATTTTGCACTGTAACGTCCTTTTGATTGGAGGTATCAAGATTAGTTAAAGTAATGCAAGGATCTTTGTTGGAATTGTATTCATCCAGAGTGTTATTTTGTTCTGGAGTGCGCAGGGTAGTGTTTTCTTGGTCACAAGACTCACAAATAACAAGATGGGTGGAAGATGTGCAAGGTTCTTGAAAGGTATTATCATCTTTTAGGGTAGGGTCCTTTGCATTGCAGGTTAGGTTATCGTCGTATCGAGTGTCATTGCCTTCGACAGTGCCCTCTTGGTCACGGGTATAAACAAAACGGGAAGAAGATGCCCAAGGTTCTTCAGAGGTATTGTCGTCTTTTAGGGTAGGATCCTCTTCATTGCCGGAATTATCCTCATTTTGAGTGCCAGTACCTTTGACAGTGTCCCCTGGATTGCAATTATCAAGAAGCGATGGAGACGTACAAAATTCTTCGTGGGGGTTGTCCTCGCTACAGGTATCTCCTTGTTTAGCAATGTTCTCTCCATTATCTTCGGGATCACGAAGGGCAGATATATAAGGATCTTCGACCTCTTCCGATATGACTGCCTGGTTGGTTCGCGTCTTTGTAGCAGTGTTGTCATTTTTAAAAGCCACCCAAGTATCATAAAGCATTGATGCCTTCTTATTTCCTTCCCAATCCTTGCCCAATTCAAATGTAGTGTAAAAATCTTTCAGCAAATTCGGATCTATTTTACTTTCTAGATACGCAAGATAACTTGACTCAGAAATGGTAAGCTTCGTGACGAAGTCATGGTTCTCTTTAGTGTCACTGTGTTGTTTCACAATTCTTTTGTAATTCACAAAATCGGGCCCGAATGGATATAAACCACAAGTCTTAAATCCTGCTTTTATATTGTTTGCAAAAGTTTCGTTATTGATTATTAAGCTATACAAAGCTGAAGGAAGGTTATATTTTGTAATTTCTTTTCCATCGTTTTCTATACGCCACTTCTTCACGAGCTTACGCCAGTTTTGTTTTAGAGGGTAAAACACCGCGACGTCCAAGGGTTGTAGCATGTGAGTTGTGTTTGGAACAAGCGCGACCACGATGATTCCATTTTCACGACATAATTTGCTAACTTGCATGGTCAGGTGAGATTTGTGTCCATCCAGGAATAAAATTATAGGTAATTCTATTCCTTTTTCTTTTAGGTAGGGAATAAAAACGTTTCCAACAAATTCATAAAAAGCCTCTCCTGTCATCCAACCTTTTTCGGTTTTTCCGATTCCCCAGCCGTCTGGTGCATTTTGAACGACTTCACTACTCATCCTTTTGTACTTGTAAACAGTTGTAGGAGGCGCATACTCGCCAAGGGCATTTACAGGAAAAAGTGTCGTTATATTTTCTTTGTCGCTGTTCTTTGATGTATCATAGACATGCAATTCTTTTTCGGCTAACACGAGACCTCCTTTAGGTGCTAGAAAGAAAGCAGTCTCATCGCAATTCCACACTCGCGAGGGGTCTTCTAAAACTTTCAGATCTTCTGTGCCTAATAGTGAAGAAACTTCCAGAAACCAATTTCTTATTTTTTCTTCGGTAATTAATGACCGAGCTTTATTTATATATTCAGCATGTTTTTGTCTGAGATCGGGATGTCTGGCCATGAACGCTTCGAACCAGGATCTTGAAGGCCTGTTATTTATAAAGGGTGTCTTAAGACCTCCCTTTTCCACGATTTTTTTGACAGAGTCTAATAACCCTTCTTTGTTGATTGGAAACCCATTACGAGCAGAACCTTTAACCCACGCTACAAGTTCATTTTCTATTTCAATTCCAAGAACTGCTTGAGGTCCCACATGTCCAGAAGTTTCAGGTGCATCACCAGAAAGTTTATGTCGCAATGTCGTTCGAGGAACATTAAAGTTCTTGCTAGCAGTGGAAACCTTCATTCCATTTCTGATAGCGTCTAACGCTAAGCCTACTTTGTGGGGTGAGTACTGAAATAATTTTCTTTTAACTACGTCTGTTTTTCTTTTGCTTGAAGACGACATCTTTCCCAGAATCTGCAAGAAAATAACATTAACCTCATTCAAATAACATATACATTATATTATTACATCACATTACATAGGTACATCATCATCATATCAACCGTAAGACGTCCACTGCTGAACAAAGACGTCCACCAAGTTATTAAATTACCGGCGTAGGTATTATTTTATTTTGTCGTGTTTCAGCAAACAAATACGTACCTAGGTAAATGAAATGCATACCGGGTCTACCTACCCATCGAAACAATTTTTATAGTTTAGTACGTACATCATGAAGAAAAAACAAAAAGAACACAGTTTATATAAAAAAAGGCCACGTTAAACAGTAAGTGGCCAGAACTGGGGTTTCTACGTGTGCCACTTTTGGCCATCGACTTGGCCAAAGATGGGAAATTGCATAATATTTGCCCCATTTGTGGCCATCGGATTATAACCTTACTTCTCGTATGAATAACGAGCAAATAACTAAAGTTATAATTAGACAATATGATTTATATGTAATACATTTAAAAATAACCAAAGATTCCGGAGATAGTAACTGATTACTCACCCACTGTCCTTATTGGTTTTACTAAGAAATGAGCACGTTGCATGCATAATGACACGGAGTGGCTGCTTTCATCTCATTGACGTTTGACATATGACAACTGACAACTGTATTTGTGTTGTCATAAATCGTTATTGTAACTACCATAAACCATAGACTTGTTTAGTTATCTGTACCTTGTTAGCGTCGCTTTGAAGTTGAAAATGGCCAAAAGTGGGTCAGTGGCCAGAACAGGGCCACCTGCCCCAGTTGGAAAAAACTAAAAAAATTGATTAGGTACTTTCTAATTCCATAAGTGTAAACCATGTGCTACCTCGTGGGCACACCTTGGCCATAAAAATATAAAAAGCTACTAGTGTTTGCTGTCATCAAATATCATTTGAACTTAGATTTTGACAAAATTTGTCAAATATACAAAGTAGTGAGAGAAATATTTTATTTTAATTCTGATTCTAATCAGCTTATACCTACTGGACACAAATTGACTATTGTCAGGAGCCTTCGGTATTTCTAACAAAAATGGGACAAATAATGGGCACAGCGGCAACCAGGCACCTGAATTTAAAAATGAACGACAACTCAACGTTCCCATATGACAAAGGATTCTCAGGCAAAAGAGAAAAACGGACAATAGCCGCTTCCGAAGCCCAACTTTCTTCTGCTAAAATTCCTCTCAAATACCGAGACTATTGTGCTGATCAGTTGCTGCAGTACCAAGTGTGCCGCTACAAACATATGCCTTTCTTACTCAACTGTCACTGCGAGAAACATGCTTATCTTACGTGCGAAAGGGATGACTATGTGATCAGGATGAAAGAGTTTGAAAGAGAACGCAGATTAAGAGAAAGAGAACTCAGAGTAAATCCACCACCACCGCCACCTCCGCCACCACCCAAACCAAAGAAAAAGCACGGATGGCATTAGATATTTATTGTTTCACGAATATCATCTCTTGTGTGGTTTAAAGTTATTATTACTTTTGTATTTTAATGTATTTAAATGAATGTAATCTTTAATTTACTTATTAAAACTGCAAAAGTAACTAAGTATTGTCTGTCTGTTAATCTATCTGTTGCCTTTTCACGCCTTAATGGCTGAACGGATTTTGATTAAATTTGGCACGTTTCGATTTTTGCCACGCGCTAAGCGAAGAAACTTGTTGCGTTGTACGTTTAAAAAAGACACAGTGAATCGAGCTGCTGTCTCACGCGGTGATCTACCCACCACAAAGCTTTAGGTACCTATACCTACATTTTGTTGGCTACCGAGAGAAATTCGAATACAAGTTTCCACAGCAAGTTTCGCACTAAAATAGGACACCCAGAGTTACGCCACCACCGGTGTCCTATATACTTATGTCCTATATAGTATAATACCTACCTACATTGTAAGGTCTAAAGGATTTGTGGCGGTATCTGTCGCAGATGGATTGTCGAATCCGCTGTTTTACAAAACCGCTAGTGGTTTTACAAAACACCCGGTCGATTCTGTAAAAATCTCACCGTGAAAACTTAGGTGAAGTGAGTTTGTTTTGCTAGGAATTGACACTAGTCATAGCTCACTCCACATTCACTTCACCTAAGTTTTCACGGTGAGATTTTTACAGAATAGCACCGCTACTCCGTTACGTAGAACTTGGACATGCAGAATTGCATAAAAGATTTGCATTCATCAATGCAGCGGATCGACGATTAGCAGTTTTATAAAACAGCGTGAAATGAAACGTCAGATTGTAAATTTTAGTTCTAAATTTTGTCGCTGTGTCTGAAAAACAATAATGGTGTCTGAAACAGAAATAAATAAAACGAGTAATACGAGTAAAAATTACCTTAATATAAGTGAAAATAGTGATTTAAAAGGACAATATTACTTAAAAGTTATGAAAGACGCTCATTGCGACTGCAGAAAAACCATTCTGCATTACACATTCGGTAGCAGTTTTGTAAAACGTAGCGTAATGACAATCCAGCTTAACGTTGTTCAGTTGCTTTACACAACGGAGCTGTTTTGTAAAACGACGAGCGGTTTTGTAAAACAGCGGATTCTACAATCCATCTGCGACATCTACAACGCCACATCCGACCTTCGCATCATACTGACGTCACGCAAAATCCTGCATCGCGCAAGCAGAGTTTACAGTGTAACTACCATGTATACCTACGTCCCGACATCGATCGTCGTCAGTAGCCCACCAGACACAACAACCGTCTGGTCGGAAAATCCTCCTTTTTCAATGTACAGACGCCAGCACATCAAGCTACGACAATCTGTCAAATTTCTTTAATCGATTTTCAACTTGAGATTAATTATATTTACCCGAGCAGGAGTTGGATGGCCTTGACAACCGCGCATCGCTGACACTGCCGCGGCTGCGTCGCCAGCTAGGTGTGGTGCAACAGGAGCCGGTGCTGTTCGACCGCACGCTAGCGGAGAACATTGCATACGGAGACAACTCCAGACCATGCACCATGCACGAGATCATTGAAGCCGCCAAAGCAGCAAACATACATACCTTCATCTCTTCTCTTCCTATGGTATGTAGGAATTTGAACTAAATTTTGCTTTCTTTTTCTCTGGTGAAGGTCACGGGAAACTGCTGGACGCGGTAAGTTCAAGACGGGTCGTTGTAGCGATGCTTATGCTTGTGAGAGGCCCATGTCCAGCAGAACACAGCTTTTGGTTGAACGATGATTTACTAACATACCTACACTTTGATGATGATAGGGGTCTACATCCAAAAATAAAGCAGGGGGCCTAAAAAGGCCACTGTTAATGGACAGTTAACCGTTAAGTTCATCGTATCAAATCCCATTGGTGAAGCATTTTTCAGTATGTTTTATCTGTGCTAAAATACCAATTAATCCGATCCAAATCCAATCCCAATCTCTTTGACTATACCTACCTACGTAGTAAAGCGAAAAAAAAAACACGGTTTGTCTTCGCAATATTACGATTCATAATGTTATCCTTTTATGATTCTCCAAAAGTGGCCTTTTAGACCCCAGAACGTATGTAGCATAATTATCAAAGTCCACATACCTAAACATGGAGAACGTTAAATATCATAGATAAAATTGCTTCATTGTTTTGTGTTTTTGAAAACCTATTTTTTCTAGGGTTACGACACAAACCTAGGTGCTGGCGGCGCTCAGCTGTCAGGTGGTCAGAAGCAGCGCGTGTGTATTGCGCGTGCGCTGATCAGGTCGCCGCGACTGTTGCTGCTGGACGAAGCAACGTCAGCACTGGACGCGACCAGTGAACGGGTAAAATAAAATAAAACACCTAAAATAATAAATAATTAGGTATGCAGCAAACAGTCATAAAACGCTCTCTTTTTGTAATTATGGATATCTATCATATAAATAAAAGAGTTTCAAGGTAGGTATATGTCAGAATAATGAAATGGATTAGGTAGGTAGGGTAAATAACCCGTAGATAGTTAGCCAGCCATCAGCGTAAACCTTAGGAGACACTCTCTGTCTGGTTTACGTTTTTTGGCAGTCACTTGTGCACTGGTAGTTAGGTACACCTACAAGTAACCGACACCTACATGTAGTCGGATAAGTACTCGAGCGACACGCGTCACCAGCAGAGAAAACATCAGCTATCGACGAGTGTCGGCGACAGCCACCGACGCGTCGACGGCTGTCGCCGACGGTGACGCTCGTGTGTATGAGCACTAATACTTTTCCAAAAGAAATCGTGCCGTGGCAGCAGTTTTATAGAAGAAGGAGATAGAGATAATAATTTATATTTGTGTCTTGTCTCATTAATAAGTTCTTCTCAATTCTAAGTTGTCATTATTATGTTCACTACATAATAATGACAACTTAGAATTGAGAAGAACGTCTATTGTTATACTGTTTACAGTATCTGGGGGCACGGGAGTGCCCCCGCCAAGACGAGCCAAGCGAAGCGCAAGGGCACTACCTACCTTTTCTCGAGCACTTCGTCGTATTTTTTAACCCTCTTAACTTGGCTTTGGATTATACCAGATAAACAAAATTTTCGGGATATGATGACATCATATCCCGAAAATTTTGTTTATCTGGTAAACGGCCAAGCCATACATTTTGACTAAGGTGTAGAGTTTGCGAAGTAAGGCCTTGTAGAGTTAGGGCGTGTAGAGTTAGAAGCTTGGCTCTACATGAGATCTGATTAGTTTTTGACAGTGCGAGCTACATGGTCTCGTCTTGGCAACATTTAACATGAAATGTTTTTGTGGGATACCCGTTACCCTATAGCTAGCTAGCCGTACCTATAGGGCTTTTCATCCGCTTACCCTTACTGTTAGCACATCGTCACTTTTTTCGGTCGTTCCCGCTCGTTAATACCCCGTTGTTAACACTATTAACGACTGGGAATATTTTGATCCACTCGTTAACAGTGTTGAAGAACGCGACATTATTTTCCGACATCTAATAACTTTTATTTTTAACCGTCTTCAAAAAAGAAGGAGGTTCTCAATTCGGATGTAGAAATCACTTGACCGTGTTCGAAAAAGGTTTATTCCGAAATGGTCCCATATAAATTTCATAAAGATCTGATGATGAGTTTCGGAGACAGACAACGGAACTCTTCAATAAATGCCAGAAAATCATCAACGATTGCTGCTATCGCATATGCATGCATTGTTTACGCAATCACACAACATAAAATCACGCCTGTACCCTTAAAAGGGGTAGGCTCAATAGCTACCCGTCACTGATATTCACATAACAAGTAGTTTTATATGAGTTTGTGTGGGGTAGGTAAGTACAACTAAAAAGTCAGTTGTTTTTATTTGTAAAAAAGTTTTTGATTATTTATGTTAAGTAGACATTCATAAACATTTTAAAGTTACAGGCATTTCAAATAAATTTGGTGCCTCAAAAATCGTGATTAAAGCAATTGCAATAAGTAACCGTTAGGTATATCTTTTTACCCCGACTCCTAAACTAGACGCGGAACGAGGAGTAAACGATTGGGAAAAAAATGTCGCGTTCTTCAACACTGTTAATGAGTGGAACAAAACATTCCCAGTCGTTAATATTGTTAACGACCCGGGAAAGACCCCCTTTTTTAGGGTTCCGTTGCCAAATGGCAAAAAACGGAACCCTTATAGATTCGTCATGTCTGTCTGTCTGTCCGTCTGTCTGTCCGTCCGTATGTCACAGCCACTTTTCTCCGAAACTATAAGAACTATACTGTTGAAATTTGGTAAGTAGATGTATTCTGTGAACCGCATTAAGATTTTCACACAAAAATAGAAAAAAAACAACAAATTTTGGGGTTCCCCATACTTAGAACTGAAACTAAAAAATTTTTTTTTCGTCAAACCCATACGTGTGAGGTATCTATGGATAGGTCTTCAAAAATGATATTGAGGTTTCTTATATCATTTTTTTCTAAACTGAATAGTTTGCGCGAGAGACACTTCCAAAGTCGTAAAATGTGTGTCCCCCCCCCCTGTAACTTCTAAAATAAGAGAATGATAAAACTAAAAAAAATATATGATGTACAATACCATGTAAACTTCCACCGAAAATTGGTTTGAACGAGATCTAGTAAGTAGTTTTTTTTTAATACGTCATAAATCGTAAACCGCAATTTACCTTTTATTCAACCAACTCAAATAAAAAAAAATATAAAAAAACATTTAATTTCATAAACATAAACCTTATTCATAAACCCGGATGTTACGGAACCCTCGGTGAGCGAGTCCGACTCGCTCTTGCCCGGTTTTTTAATTCTCTGTCTTATAAGTAGGTTATGATAGTGTCTTCATAAAGCTCGACGTTACGACTACGACTTACGTACTTATTTACGCCGATTCGGTTCATCTTTGCAGGTCGTGTCGGAGGCGCTAGAAAAAGCAGCTAAGGGTCGCACGTGTATAACAATCGCTCATCGGCTCTCCACCATCAAAGATGCGGACCTCATCTGTGTACTGGATAAAGGTAGAACTTTTCTTCTCTTTGCTGAAGATAAAGAATCATAACTGCTCATACACACAAGAAGCACGCATCAACGGCAGAGGCAACTGCAGCTGTCGACGCGTCGGCGGCAGTGTTGCCAACCTTATTTTTACAAACCCACCAAATGAGGCTTTGTGACCCTCTAGAAAACCACTAAACTTAACCTCTCAAATCACCAGAAAACCACTAATCCAACTCAACCAATCTCGTGCTAAGTGCACGTTCAAATACATTTATATATTCTGGGAAATGTTGAACGTATACTTGGCGTTACTTTTTACAGAGAATCTGTTTTTGTTACTTATATTTACAACGCGGTCACATTAACTCGACGCTTGGCGTTGATGACGTCATTTTGTTTTTTTGGTAATATATCTAATAAAAAATATAATTAAAACAAAAACAGAAAACTAGCCAAATTATCGACGCATGTATCGGTAACAAAGACAAAGGCCTAACACTTGCTGGGCGAGCTAAGGAATGCGAGCCTCGCATTCCAGAGATGCGTCGAGTTAATGTGACCGCGTTGTACCAACTTTAGGGGATATACTTGTTATATCCGACAGACACTACCTATTTCGGGGAATCCCCGAAAACCACTACCTTAGTTCTGCTGTGTTGTCTACACAACAAAAAAAAATATACACTTGTTTCAATCGTTCTTTCATAACTAGAGTATTTTTGTAAATCGTACTAGTGGTTGAATGTCGTACCACCACTAACTGACACAATCAAAGCCACTAGAAAAATCCACTAGCCCCTAAAACCAATATTTATTCGCTAAAAGGAAAGTCTAAACCACCAGATCTGTGGAAAATCCACTAAGTTGGCAACACTGGCGGGCTGCCGTCGACAACGTGCCGCTCGTGTGTGAGCTAGTGCTCACACACACGAGCGGCACACATATCACACACTATTGTTATTTACATAAAGATATATTATTGTTGTTCCCAGGCAAAATTGTGGAGCGCGGCAGTCATGCTGATCTAATACAGCTAAAGGGCTACTACTGGCGAATGACCAGAGGACAGGACAGCCCGTGAATGAGCACTGACCAACCACCCATGCGTATTTGAGTGGTATTATAATAATTATTGCGCAGCAAGAAAAGCTACCAAAAATCACGTCTAGATGCTCGCTCACGTTATAAATATATCTATTAGTCTTTTCTGCCTTTTTTTCCTTTTAAAATGTAATTACTGATTAATATAAATTAATTTTGTGTTCATGTTACTTGCTTTATTTAGATTTAGTGTTAAATTATATACTGTAACTACCTGTATAGTTGTTGCTATTTATATTGTTAGTAGGTACAGATTTTGTGTTAATTAGTGTTAAATCATATACTGTAACTGCCTTTAGATACAGTTGTTGCTATTTATATTGTTAGTAGGCACAGATTTAGTGTTAATTAGTGTTAAATCATATACTGTAACTGCCTTTAGATACAGTTGTTGCTATTTATATTGTTAGTAGGTACAAACTTTGTGTTAATTAGTGTTAAATCATATACTGTAACTGCCTTTAGATACAGTTGTTGCTATTTATATTGTTAGTAGGCACAGATTTAGTGTTAATTAGTGTTAAATCATATACTGTAACTGCTTGTAGATACAGTGTTGCTATTTATATTGTTAGTAGGTACAGATTTAGTGTTAATTCGTGTTAAATCATATACTGTAACTGCTTGTAGATACAGTTGTTGCTATTTATATTGTTAGTAGGTACCTACTTACTCAAATAAAAGATGCATGTTTGTATTACATTATTTTAATTTATTTTGAATATTTTCAAAAAATCTTCTCTCCACGTACACATGTGCTAATCATCTAACTCACAATATCACTTCACGGTGCTTTACTTTTTGGCGATACCCTGTAACTTTCTAAATGTACTACATTTCTGTCGTTCTTAAAAAGCTTAGGTAACAATAGGTTGGCGACAGAGACCGAGCAGTGTTGTGGCATCCTGTTGGCGCTAGTTTTTATTACAAGTATGCTAACACAAAATAAGGAGGTTCTTGGACATAACAATGCTTTATCTATACCAGCTTATACAATTTCACAATAAAGTACACAATCACAACCCGCAAGAGTTTACTTGAGAGTTCGCTCGGATGACGCAAGCGCTATATTGAGGCTTCGATGGCGAGAGCGGTAACTGCGCGGAGGTTGGGAGGGGGCCGCTTGGGTCTCAAGATAACTCTTGCGGCTTGCAGGTTGCACATTATAACAAAAACCTTTAACAACTTGTTACTCGTGGTTCGGTTTGTCTGCCATTGTTTTCTGCACCAAAACACCGCATTTATTCGAATCGTTTGCATGTAGACAAGTCTACTGACTTGTCTACATGCGGACGACTACTTTTGCTGACATAAAAATATATACACTAAAGTATATTTTATACATACTAATGAGAAATAATATCAAATATAAACAGAAAACTTTTCTTAAGTTAAAGAGAAACGTAGAAATCCAAATATAGTACATTACTGCAGCGGCCAGCAAAAGAGGCATTTACGGACGAACTTCGGCGGGCACATACGTAAGTCCATCAATTCCTAGTTGTGGCCAAGGCTTGTATAGTACTTTTCTCAAATGATGCGCGGATGAATTCCAGAATCAATGACGAAAAACAATAATTGTTCACGCGCCAATATGTTCATTTGTTTCTTGATTACTTTAAACATGTTTAATTATTGATAATTTACCTCCTTGGTTGCCATGTTTCGGAGTAAAAGATCGTTCCATTTTTAAATTACACGGCAGATATGAGTTTACTATGTAATTTATTTGGCTGCTAAACCACGACAGACATGGATTTACATACAACTTTTTCCGGCCGCTGCTCGCATGTATTTGGCCAGTACAGCAATTTCGATTTATCTCGAAGGTTTTCAAAATAATGCTCTTTCCAAGCATGTTTGAGAAAAAGTACACAAGTGTATAAGTATGTAATGTATAAAGTAAAGATTTTGTTGATATTCTTAAACAAAACAATGTTTTTTTTCTTATGTCACTTATTTAATAATTACGTGGTAAAGATGATCGCGAAATGTTTTACGTGATACATTGAATCACAAACTGTATCTATCACATCACTTTGGGCCGAGGTTCCCGTCAGTTAGCGACTAGTGTTGAACTACCTGCTTCACAGATTCCACAAAAAAAAACTGTCAGCTGGAGAAACTAATAAGGTAGCTAAAAAAAAAACTGGCCAAGTGCGAGTCGGACTCGCACACGAAGGGTTCCATACCACAAGGCAAAAACGCTGAAAAAACACTTATTTTATTATTTTTATTTTATTTTATTCTGCTTTTAGTATTTGTTGTTATAGCGACAACAGAAATACATCATCTGTGAACATTTCAACTGTCTAGCTATCACGGTTCATGAGATACATCCTGGTGACAGACGGACAGACGGACAGTAGAGTCAGTAATAAAGTCCCGTATTTACCCTTTGGGTACGGAAACCTAAAAAACGTTCTGCTAACCATTGCCTTCACTACCAGCGCGACGCACTAAGAAACCCTATACTAATACATAACATACACATTTTTTGGTGGAACATGTTAATCTATAACAGTAATCTTCCTGTATGAAAATATTGACAGACAACGTTTCTAAAGTTAAGAGGAATCAAATGTTATGCAATTCTTACCACACCTCTATAATTGTTGAAATAAATGTATTTAACTTTCAAGCGGGCGCGCAGTAATTTGTAACGCCATCGCCAGCGACCGCGCGTTACTTAAAAGACCTATTTATATTTCAGGGATTTAAAACACTAAGGCTGAGTTGCATGTGTTAATTAGTGTTAAATCATATACTGTAACTGCTTGTAGATACAGTGTTGCTATTTATATTGTTAGTAGGTACAGATTTAGTGTTAATTCGTGTTAAATCATATACTGTAACTGCTTGTAGATACAGTTGTTGCTATTTATATTGTTAGTAGGTACTTACTCAAATAAAAGATGCATGTTTGTATTACATTATTTTAATTTATTTTGAATATTTTCAAAAAATCTTCTCTCCACGTACACATGTGCTAATCATCTAACTCACAATATCACTTCACGGTGCTTTACTTTTTGGCGATACCCTGTAACTTTCTAAATGTACTACATTTCTGTCGTTCTTAAAAAGCTTAGGTAACAAAACTAGGTTGGCGACAGAGACCGAGCAGTGTTGTGGCATCCTGTTGGCGCTAGTTTTTATTACAAGTATGCTAACACAAAATAAGGAGGTTCTTGGACATAACAATGCTTTATCTATACCAGCTTATACAATTTCACAATAAAGTACACAATCACAACCCGCAAGTTTACTTGAGAGTTCGCTCGGATGACGCAAGCGCTATATTGAGGCTTCGATGGCGAGAGCGGTAACTGCGCGGAGGTTGGGAGGGGGCCGCTTGGGTCTCAAGATAACTCTTGCGGCTTGCAGGTTGCACATTATAACAAAAACCTTTAACAACTTGTTACTCGTGGTTCGGTTTGTCTGCCATTGTTTTCTGCACCAAAACACCGCATTTATTCGAATCGTTTGCATGTAGACAAGTCTACTGACTTGTCTACATGCGGACGACTACTTTTGCTGACATAAAAATATATACACTAAAGTATATTTTATACATACTAATGAGAAATAATATCAAATATAAAGGTTAAAGAGAAACGTAGAAATCCAAATATAGTACATTACTGCAGCGGCCAGCAAAAGAGGCATTTACGTACTAACTTCGGCGGGGCACATACGTAAGTCCATCAATTCCTAGTTGTGGCCAAGGCTTGTATAGAACTTTTCTCAAATGATGCGCGGATGAATTCCAGAATCAAAGACGAAAAACAATAATTGTTCACGCGCCAATATGTTCATTTGTTTCTTGATTACTTTAAACATGTTTAATTATTGATAATTTACCTCCTTGTTTGCCATGTTTCGGAGTAAAAGATCGTTCCATTTTTAAATTACACGGCAGATATGAGTTTACTATGTAATTTATTTGGCTGCTGAACCACGACAGACATGGATTTACATACAACTTTTTCCGGCCGCTGCTCGCATGTATTTGGCCAGTACAGCAATTTCGATTTATCTCGAAGGTTTTCAAAATAATGCTCTTTCCAAGCATGTTTGAGAAAAAGTACACAAGTGTATAAGTATGTAATATATAAAGTAAAGATTTTGTTGATATTCTTAAACAAAACAATTTTTTTTTTCTTATGTCACTTATGTATTTAATAATTACGTGGTAAAGATGATCGCGAAATGTTTTACGTGATACATTGAATCACAAACTGTATCTATCACATCACTTTGGGCCGAGGTTCCCGTCAGTTAGCCTGTGACGACTAGTGTTGAACTACCTGCTTCACAGACTCCACAAAAAAAAACTGTCAGCTGGAGAAACTAATAAGGTAGCTAAAAAAAAAACTGGCCAAGTGCGAGTCGGACTCGCACACGAAGGGCAAAAACGCCGAAAAAACACTTGTTTTATTATTTTATTTTATTTTTATTTTATTTTATTCTGCTTTTAGTATTTGTTGTTATAGCGACAACAGAAATACATCATCTGTGAACTTTTCAACTGTCTAGCTATCACGGTTCATGAGATACATCCTGGTGACAGACGGACAGACGGACAGTAAGTCAGTAATAGGGTCCCGTATTTACCCTTTGGGTACGGAAACCTAAAAAACGTTCTGCTAACCATTGCCTTCACTACCAGCGCGACGCACTAAGAAACCCTATACTAATACATAACATACACATTTTTTGGTGGAACATGTTAATCTATAACAGTAACAGGTAATCTTCCTGTATGAAAATATTGACAGACAACGTTTCTAAAGTTAAGAGGAATCAAATGTTATGCAATTCTTACCACCCCTCTATAATTGTTGAAATAAATGTATTTAACTTTCAAGCAGGCGCGCAGTAATTTGTAACGCCATCGCCAGCGACCTATTTATATTTCAGGGATTTAAAACACTAAATATTTAATATATTTTTTTTTTGTGTTTATCAAATTATCATTACGTTAGGACATAAAACAAAATAATATTCTAATTTTCTTTGGATTAGTAAGCAATTTGGCATCATACATTTTCTTATACCTCTAACTTTCGCTTGCTTGCGTGTTTTCGGCGCCTGCGCCGCGACTAAAACAAATGCGAACTATGCACTCCGGAAGGTGCGGGGAAAGGAGGTAAAGAGTTAATTTCGTGCACAGTAAAATAATGACAGGCTACTAGGGATGGCAAATACATGCGACCAGAAATAATGATATTAAGAACGAAAATGTATCGAGTGCGGTCGATTCGACGCCGCTCGCCTGCTTGAAGGTTAATAACAAAATCATAAATACTGGGTGCAGCTTTTTTTTGTATTTGTGTTCGAATAGAGTAATCGATGTTCTTATATTTTAATTACTAATCATTTCTTCGAGTAAAGCTTATTTCAATATTAAGGGTAAGAGTACTATAAACACCAGGTTTCTCGCTTTCTACCCTCCTACTATTCCATGGACCACAAATAAAGGCTTATAGTTAAAAGATAATTTATGTATAGGTAACATAATTCGCGTTTCCTTTATGTCAGGTACCAAATAAATCATTATCTTTCTTCCCGATGACAAAATAATCATTCATTTATTTAATCACAAAACTATTATAATAACACTTTATTAAAGTATCTTTCAACTTGCTATTTAAACAATGGCGAAAACAAGCTTACAGTAAAAATAAACGTGAATTAACATTGACCAAAAGTAGGCACATCACTTTAAACTTAGCAACTTTCCGTACTTACGTACTTAACTAAATATTAACCGTTTTAAAATATACAAAATAGTAAATGGAAACTTAAACAAGAACATAATTTCAGGTCGCACATATTTGCATAGGCACTACAGTGGTACCATCACGTGAAAGAAAACTGCCATATCAGTAAATAATCAATTACGACAATTAAATAATCAATTACGACAATCATCTATACAAGCAAGAGCTCCCTTATATCTGTCTTTTGTTTACATAACATCGCCATCTTGCTTTTATAGTTGATTGTTAAAATATTCATTACTTGAAGAAACATTCATCCAAAGGTACTCTACTGACAAATACTTATAGTAAATACCTAATCCTAAGTATCTGTACAGACATTTTTACTCATTTAATGAATGACAAAGAAAAGAGTTCCACATACCGAACTATCGTGAGTTTTGTATCGTCGCACAAGGGGCCATTCAAGTATTACGTAAGCACTACAGGGGGCGGGGGGTCTTTGCTTTGTTTATTTTTGATGACATGGAGGATGGGGGTCTGGATGGTGATTACGTCAGCAATATTTATTTTTTTACTTTTCGGATTTTCTACAAAATTTTGTCGATTTTGGTTTCAACACATGGCAACCCTACTTTTCTATGCTTGAAAACGAAACGCATGTGACTGCTGCTCATGAATCAATAAAGAAACCAGAACGCATTGAAAAATACATGTACCAATGTTTACGTAAGCACGGGAGGGGGGGTAAGCGCTTTGGTTACTTTTGCTGACGAGGGGGATCCGGGGTTAATAATTGCAAAAAATCTGCTTACGTAATACTTGAAAGGGGATCAAGTCTGAACGAGAACCAGAAGCTTCATTTTCGTCTATCTGCCTTAGTACGAGTGAATCGGATAAGCGTACCACATCAACGCACGGTGCTCGGCATGAAGAGCTTGATAATTTCCACAACTTTGTACGAATCCCACGACCGCCAACTGGCCACTCGATTTATTTAGAATCGACATTTTATGGTGATGATTTATGGAAAATTTAATACATTTGCTAAAGTATTCCGGCAAACTACAGCCGAGAGAATACATTATAATCTTCTTAATTTTGGTGTGTAACCTAAATAAATTCTATGGTTTTTTAAATAGAATATTATGTTAAACATACCAAACAAATAAAAATAACAACATAACACACCTAAAACGCAAGTGCGAAAAATAATATATTTTTCCTATCAAATGTAACAAAACTATATTATAATATTATAATGTACTTTAATAGTAAGAGCCAATTAATTAATCTAACAAAGTTTATAATATTTACACTGAACACCTTAAAAAAAGATGTTAATGATTTGTAAATAAAAGTATTAAACCATTTAAACCCTTACCTGACACGTCACAGGTCGTGAGCGCCACTATCTCATAGACAACGTAATGTAAATAATTACCAACTAGTCACTAAATTCAGCAACGAGATCAAAAAATGTAAAATTATATTTTACTTACAAAAACATGTTCTTTCTATGAAACGCCTGACAAAAACACGAAAAATGGCACGTTCTAGGTACCGAATCAAATAACGTGTAGATATTAAAACATAATAACACTTTGGTTTCTTGATTCAGATAAAAGTTACAATACAACAAAATTGTTTCAAACAATGTGTACTGAATAAAGTGCCTACTAATAATATATTTCAAATAATTACTTAACATTCATGTAAATAATGTTGTACATTTTCTATAAAGTTAAATTGTTAGAAATTGCACAGCCTTTTAACACAAGAAACAATAAAACAAGAAACAGTAATATACATATAAATCAATGAACATGTCCTTGTTGAAACATACCATGCGCCTGAGCATGTCACACTAAAAAAAAACGTAATCATATCAAATATTATGTGTATAAAGCATACACTTGTTGGCATTTGTTTTGGTATAAGCCACAAGGTACTGCACCGCATCTGCTTAAATCAGAAACACATCCAATACAATCAACAGACCGTAAGCTGCGCTTTCCCTAGAAAGACTAACTATTAAACAAATTGGCAAGTGTACTTATGGTACGTGTTTGAACTAAAAACTAGAAATAATAACAATATTCTGTTAAATTCGGTTGGTTCAGTGCAGCGGTGCTATTCTGTAAAAATCTCACCGTGAAAACTAAGGTGAAGTGAGCGTGGAGTGAGCTGTCAATAGTGTCAATTCCTAGCAAAAACAAACTCACTTCACCTAAGTTTTCACGGTGAGGTTCTTACAAAATCGACCGGCAGCACCATGTCCCTGTTTGTTGATGACGAAGCAGGGAGGTGGGGGTAGGGGGCTGGCCTCTTACTGCGGCATGTGCTGGTGTGCGCCGGACTGCGGCGGTTGCTGCTGCGGGTAGCCGGTGATGGCCCGCGAAGTGCCTCCCTCATAAACTATTTGTGCCGGTAAACGCTGGTTGTTTTGAATATCCTCTGCATTCACGTATGGACCTTGAACCTGGGTTGTCAATTTAGGATAATAACAAGGTAATAGAGTAATCGTGCGATGATAATTTGTTTTAGACTACGTGAGTACAGGCTACACAATCTGTAATTTGACTACGCTGGGCGAAGGATGATCTGATCAATGTACTATAGTTACACGTTACTATGAAGTATGAACCCCAAATGTGATATTAAGAGGAAATGCGGTCAGAGAGACTTTTGAAAAAGCCTAAGTAAAAAGTCATAATTCGAGGTTTGGCTCTCGCCTATTTCCTCCTCCAATATTGGACCAATTTAAAAGATATTTCATAAACTGATTAAGAAGGATATCTACTGTGTCCCTATGTTTTACTTTTTTCATTAATAGTTGTCAAAATTTGTACACTATAGGCCTCTGTTGACAGCGGTTTAATTCGGCATTTTTTTTAGGGTTCTAGTGCTTATAAAAATAATGTATCATCAAAAAGGAAAACAAGGACATACAAGTAGTTAATACTTATTATTCTGTAAAAAATCATTAACCAGAAAGAAAACAGTTGAGAGCGTTTCTATGGAGAAAAGACCACTCACATTTCCTCTTAACACCGACACACGACGATATTGAAATATATCTATGAGCTGATCTGATGAAATTCAAATATTGATGTATGCAACAGAATGATACATTCTGATTTGTTAAAAGCACAAAGCATGGAGATGCCTCGGCGACCGCTGCTAGAGGCGGTGTTGTCAACACTTTCCATACAAACAAAGCATGTCAGTGGGCGTCACCGTAATGCGAGTGGCATTAGAGTGCGCGCAAAATATGAATGCGCGCGGCCGAAATCGGAAATAATCATTTGCCGCTATCTTGACGTTTATGTCTAGTGTCAAGAGTGTGCCGTGATCAGAGTTTTCCAATGTAAATAATCGCCATAATTATGCCAGTGATTAAAAGTGCCAGCAGAGATGTAATCATGAAGGTCCAATGTTACGCGCAGACTTATCATGCGCGCACTCTACGACACAATTGACGTATAGAATCTGACGGCTTTGACTGGCATCTCATGACAGAAATAATGCGCACATTTTATTAGTGCTACAGTCCTTCCACAAATATTTTACCTTTGATTTTGTCAAAATCGCAGTAATCTTTATAATCATTGCAATATGGTTGCTGTTCGGCTGCTGCCATTAACAAGTACTGTTAAAATCACAGTGAACTTTATTCTCGTTATTATAAGGTTGTTATTGGATTGCCGCTGTCAGAGATAAAATAACTGTGAATGGACTGTACCGGCGCGCCGCGGCGAATCCATTCTGTGGTTAACAGGTAACCACAATATTTTTCTGTACCTACCGCAAAATAAGGATATTTGATAATTATCAACCATTGTACATTTGTAAATCGATTGATGGTTATGTAAAAATAAATAAATATTAATTAACCTCACTGCAGCTAATTAATATCCTCCTAAGAGTTTAAAGCTTGCAACAATTGCAAAACCACTAACAAAGAACAGACAGACATTTTAAACTGGCTGATCGTTGTACTTTAGGGCCAGATAAGTTGTTGGTCCTGGACAATTCTGTATTTTATGTAAGATCCTGTTTCTATAGATCACTGTATGCTGTATATACCCAATGGTATGATGACCTTATATCCCTATTTACAAGAGAAGTCTCAATTGCCCTTTGTCGAAGCACAACAAATGTATGACACACTATTATAGAGCTAGATTACCGTACCTTACCAATGAACAATGCAGGATGTTGCCAGACCTATGACTAATGTATAATTATTACATTAACTATATATTATTATACATTAGTTAACTAATTTACAACAATTAGTTTGGACATCGTTGGATAAATAGGTGAAACATTTATAAGTAGTATTATAGACAAAAATGAAGCGCAGGATTATTGTACAAGAGTACATAGCACAGGAAATGAAAATCATAATTAACATGAAAAATAAAATAAAACAAACAAATTGCATACTCACGTTTATAAGCGGCTGGAGAATGCCAAGCCTGGCTAGCAACAGCTGTTCCTTTACCTGCCGCAGCTCCTCCTGTTGCCTGACTATCATTTGCTGCAACTCCTCGTGCTTTCGTTGCAACTGCTCCTGCCACAGCCACTAACTTGTATCATGCAATAGGGTGCATTGGGAAGCCTAACTACTTGAACTGAGATTCGAAGCGAAATCAATAGACATTGATATTTATTCATGCTTACTTGAATCTGTGAAATAGTTCTAGAAGATCGTTAGGTTAAGATGTAGGTATGTTGTGAGGGAGGTGTGCTTCGCGAAACTCACCTGCATCTGGGCTTGGTCTGACGAGACGATGACTGGCATGGAGGGGATGGCGAGCGGCAGTACGCCGGGCACTCCCACGGCGCTCACGTACGGCGCGGGGTCTAGGAACTGCGCGCCCATGCCGTGCTGCGGGGCCAGAGCCGGATCTGCATTCTTATGCGGCTGCTGCAAGGTAAGTTCAAATTAATATATTAAGGGATATTACCACCCTAGATTAACGGCGATGATTAAATTACAGATCCATTTCGTCAAACTTTTTTTTTTAAATTGTCTATGACCTACACCCGACTCAGCACATAAGAAAGAAAAATCTAGTATTCGAATACTAGCTTTAGAATCATTTAATCAGTATAACCAACGTCAGCTATTCTGAGTCTAAGCTCCAAGCAGTAAACAAGAATGGAACAATAAATTAGCTAGATATCCAGTGAGTGTCAAGAACCATCCCAGCCGGTGTGCTTCAGGGTTCGGTCGTGGGTCCACACATCTTTCACACTTTTCCTGAATGTTGTATATTTTGTACATACATACATCATTGATGCGGACGGTCTATCGGTTGGAAAATCTCCCACCACACAAAGGCAACGCTTGTACAGTCCCTAATCTTTCCCATAATTAACTATGGTGACGTGTGTTACTATGACTAGAATTCGAATCTTCTCAATAAACTTGACCGTCTTCTCAATAATTGATTCGATTTCAATCTTGTTGACTGATTTCAAATTTATTTTCATTCGATTCGTTTTCAATTTTCGTAAGTAACCGCGCATCAATTTGCTTTTAAAATGGATACCTATTCGTCAACGTAGAGAGTTAACTCTGTCTACGTTGTTCTTATTTGACTTCCCATATTAAATACTTATGCTTATGGTAAAAATCTTCATTCTACCCACAATCGTCTTATACGAAGTCTCTCTCACCGCTGTGGTTTCATTTTTTTTTCACTGTCCAGGAGGTCTTTCTTTTGATTGCGTTCCCTGCGAATATCCAGGAATCAGGACGGCAACCAATCGGTTTATTTTTTAAATGACCTGAAGTCACCTGAACATATTCCAAAGAAGTTGACATCCCAGCGCTGATTTGCTGGATTCGTTTTCTTCTCTATCTATGGTTATTTCTCCTGATAAAGTTTATTTTGTTTATATGTATAATATATGTATAGATACATATTAGTATTTATTCTTGCATTTTATAGTTATTCAACAACTGCAACTGCCATGTTTTGTCTCTGCATCACCTGAAGGTTGACTTACTTGTGCTCAAAGTTTTAATAAATAAATATATCTAAACAGGCGCACGTCTGGAGGACGTCTTCAAGGTTCTGGACTGGAAAGGGGCTGGCATTAACCAATGGCGAGTACATAACTCACCTTCGGTTTGCCGGCGATATCGTAGTCATGGCTGAGACTTTGGAGGACCTCATTACAATGATCGATGACCTCAGTAGAGCCTCCGAAAGAGTGGGCCTTAAAATGAACATGGACAAAACGAAGGTCATGTCAAATGCCCACTCTCATAAAGATCGGATACGCTACACTCGAAGTCGTGGACGAGTATGTTTACCTAGGACAAACTGTCCAGTTAGGTAGGTCTAACTTCGAGAAAGAGGTCGTCGAATCCGACTCGGCTGAGCAGCGTTCGGGAAGCTACGCAATATATTCTTGTCCCACATACCGCAGTGTCTCAAGACGAGTCTTTAACCAGTACGTGTTGCCAATGATGACTTATGGCACTGAAACGTGGTCGCTCATAATGTGCCTTATAAGAAGGCTAAAAGTCACCCAAAGGGCAATGGAGAGGGCTATGCTTGGAGTTTCCCTGCGTGATCGAATCAGGAATGAGGAGAGGTAACCGACATAGCCCGAAGAATTGCCAAACTTAAGTGGCAGTGGGCAAGGCACATTGCTCGCAGAACAGATGGCGGCTGGGGCCGAAAGGTTCTGGAGTGGCGTCCGCGTACCGGAAATCGTAGCGTTGGAACGCCTCCCACAAGGTGGTCCGACGACCTTGTGAAGGCCGCAGGAACCCGTTGGATGCGAGAAGCACAGAACCGGTCGAAGTGGAGGTGCTTGGGGGAGGCCTGTGTCCAGCAGTGGACGTTTTTTGGGTGAAATGATGATGATGATATAACAGGCGCACACACACCTTGCCATCTATGCTGACACTACCCACTAAACTCGTTAAAATTGTCAATTTTCCTAACGTCGCGTGAATCAGTGAAATATTTAGGCATAATATTAATTAGCCTGGAACAAAAACACAGAAATAACCATAATAAGGAATACTTTAAATTTATTTAACCATATTTTAAATCGCCAATCCATACTCAGTCCTTTAACCAAATTGCATATTTTACTTTGGTTAGAACTTGCTTAACTTGCTTAAGCCCGTCTCCCTTCTGATCTCTACTAACTGTTCTCAAGAGACATCACGAACTGTCTGGCGCGCAATGTTATGATCTCCAGCCTCCTGGACAAGCCGGATTCCTAATAGGCTTCACCGCGTAAATGTAACGTAACGTAAATGTACGTGGACTCCCCACGTACATTTACGTTACGTTACATTTACGTCTGGCGTTCGTGCTATTTAGGGCCTCAAAAAGGGCGAAGGATATAGCCTGCCTTTCTGCGTTTGTGGACTACGTGAAATTCTTCGATTCGATCGTGACTTAAGTTGTAGGTAGAGTTGACTGTCGGTACATAGAGGTGCTGAAGTATCTGTGTGAAAATGCTACTATGTACAGACGCCAGCACATCAAGCTACTACAATCTGTCAAATTTCTTTAAGAGGCCTCTTACAAAAATGTGCATAGATGCATGATTTCCTCGTTGAAATTGAATGCTATTCGGTGATTGGTATAAATAGCAACTAGTTGGTAAAGATAGTTCGTTTTCTCTTCTACAATAATAATAAAGCGATTTTCTTATTATTTGTCTATTTATTTAGCAATAGCCGTTCTCCTGATGCATGTTTAGGCAAAAACTCATGGAGAGCTGATTTGAGAGCTCTAATTTGTAGTTTCTGTTGAATATAATCCATATAAATATTTTTTTTCGTATCACGTAAGTATATCATATACTTTTATAATAATAGAATACATTTTTGTTATATGCCTTACAAATAAAGAAAAAAATACTGGACCTAATTCAATTTTCTACTGGAAACAAGTCTGAATATCTCCGAACTTCTACATCATTTTCACGTAGTATTTATACCAAAATAGTCTTCAATAATTGCTTAAACAATATCAATTAACAAAAAAAAACGATTTTTTGATAAGTACTGTGTTTTTATAAGAAAATAAAAGTACTCTAAATTTCACTGCGCCGTCGATGCGCACTCGCCCTGGCTGGAGGCCTTAATTTATTGAGGCATTCACAGGCAATCCTGGTTAAGAAGACGACAACCTCATAGATTGACCTGCGAGATGCCATTTATAACCAAAAAAAAAGAAAGAAAGATGTGCCATAGATTTTCAACTTTATCGCTAAAATGTAAGGTTCAAAGTTGATTGGAAAAATTTGACAGTTTCGGTTAGCTTGATGTGCTGGCGTCTGTACCTCAAAACCTACCCTTCTGCAGCGAGGTGTTAGGCAAGAAGACGTTATCTCTCCGAAACTGTTCACCACTGCACTGAAGGATGGAAAGCTTGACCTACACAACCTGTTTTATCTAAGCCTAGTTAGATCTACAAAAGTGTTATTGGGTTTATCTTTCGGTTGATGCTAATAGGCTGACTCTTATTAAAATGACATAACTGTCGAAATGTGAAAATACTTGACACGTCTGCGTACCCCTTCATACAGGTTCAAGCCTATTTTATTTACTCTTTTCTACATAATTACAAATGAAGAGGTTCACTGGCAAAAGCGTCACCTGAGAACGGCTGGACCGATTTGCTTATTTTTTCGCTTCAAATTCGACAAAAACTGAACGACCTTTTTTCGAAATTCGGACAGGACGTCTGTCGGGTCAGCTAGTTAGTTAGTCTTTGCTGTAAATCAACCACAAACAACGAACCAAATATAAGAATAAAGCGTTCACCTCGCGCATTGAGTTCCGTTGCGATGACCTAGATTCGCCGGACACTGATCCATCGGAGCCGGTGAAGCGCACTTGCGACGCCCGCGTCCACGATGCGGCACCGGCCGTAGCAGCCGTGCCCGCCGTCGCAACCGTGCCGGTCGTGCTACACGCCGATGCTGACTTTACCGACGCTGGCTGGAAGTAAAAAAAACATTATTATAAAGAACTAGCAGCGCCCCGCGGTTTCACCCGCATAAGAGTCGATCCCGTGGGAATATTGGGATAAAAACTATCCTATGTCTAATCTATCTCTCTGCCAAATTGTATTGAAATCCATTCAGTGGTTTAGGCGTGAAAAGGTAACATACAAACAGACAGAGCTGTTTTCGAATCACACTAATATTATAAAGGCGAAAGTTGGAGTGTGTGTGTGTGTTTATATGTTTTTTACTTCTTCACGCAGTAGCTGACACCCTGGATTAACGTATAGGCTACTTTTATCCCGATATTTCCACGGGATCGACATTTACGAGGGTGAAACCGCGGGGCACAGCTCGTCTTGTATAAAACGCAAACTATGCAGCCAAGATTATTATAAGTTGGGGTATTACATCGCTGATAAACACACACAGACTAACTACAGTATTGTCTCTCCTTCCCCTTTTTATCCATCTAAAAGTTGTCTTTAAAAGATCGCTTAGCGATAAAACCGCCCATTGTGTCACGCTTTGTAAAATTTCTACAAATATATCTGTAATTTATATGGTGTACATAATAAAGAGTATTCTAGCTATCTTTAAAAATGCTTGCCTCAACGCTGGTCCTGCTCCACAAGGACGCATAAACTAATTGATAAGCATTTGAAAATACTGTTGGAGCTGCTGAAGATTTCAAAAACTATCTTTGTATTGTATAAATTCAATCTCATACCCCCTTACTAATAAACGAATTATAACAGATGAATAGTTACATACCGATTCCTCTCTTTCAGGCGTTAGTAGTTTGACTTTCGAAAGAAGAAGACAAAGCGTTGTGTAACTATACAGACGCCAACGTTTATTAGTAATGGGGTTAGTATTGTATAATTGCTAGCACATGTGTGAGTACTATGTACATACTATAAAGTTACTATTTACTGGGTTCGTTTGTCAACGTGAAGAATTCATGCAAGCAAACAACTGCTTACATGCTTCCCGATTCACGAATTGGTCTCGGACCCATCCACGGACCAACCTAGACAAGCGTATCTTAACCTTGGTCGACCCGCGCGGCTGTTATTACTTAGCATTGAGCCCCAAAGTACAAAATTCATTTTAACAACAAAAATGCATGTAAAGCACTTACAGATAATTTTAATAAACAAACTTAGACTAACTTGAGACAGTGGTTGGTAAGAAGAAGTTCCGAAAGCGTCGCTAGCCTCGGACATGTAGGAAGGTGACATGGACACCATGGCGTCGTCAGACGGAGCGTCCTTCAGCACCCCTATGTTCACCTCCGCCTCGCTTACAGTGTCACCCTCCGCACCCTCCTGCTTCATGCTCTTGGCTATATCCGCGTAGCTGAAATAAAAGCAAAATAAATTTATTTATTGGTTATCAATCATGTCGCTGTACCTATAACAGTTATCTATAAATAATTTTATTTAATTGTTATAACAGTTATAACAAATAAATAAAATGAGGGATTTTCTTTTTTAACTCTTCTCTAGTCGCTGGATAGATGGCGCTGAACTTGGTAAGTTACTGCAAGGAACGGAACGACACATCATTTTTTGATTATTTTTGGATGTAATTTTGAGATCGTAAAACAAAAGCAAACGAAAGTGTCAGTCAACGAGCATATGTGACGTGACGCAATGTTTTTTTTTTTCAAGCATTTTGGCTTTTGCACCTAGTAACGTAATCAGTTCAACGCCATCTACAGAGTTCTTGGAAACTATGTTTTTTTTTAATACTCAAAAAGAAAACCTCTCATTGAAGTGTCTGTTTGTAATGTCAAAATAACAGCTTTTTATTAAATGCGTACGAAAGTCTACACGCTACTTATATCAATATTTTTTAAATCATTTTTGTATATCTGTTTGTTCCGGCTAATATCTGAAACGGCTGGATCGATTTTGACGGGAATTTCTCTGGCAGATAGCTGATGTTATAAGGAGCAACTAAGGTTTTATTTTACAAAAATAGAAACAATATGAATTATCATCGAACAATAATCGAACGACGTCGTGGGCACAGCTAGTTAATAAAATAAAAACGTAGCAACGTTAAAATTATTTTCCAATTGTAAGCTGTGTATACTATAACGTAGCCTTTACGACAGCGACATGAGAGACGCAAGAACAAAAACTTAAAATTGTCGATTTTAAGTTACATGTTAAATGTTACACGTGACATGGTTTTTATGTTAACTCCGCAAGAGCAACGGTTGCTCGGCGTCAGATGAGCACACATTAGAAACCAGTAGCAGTATCGCAGACAATTTATTATTTCCAAGCTTTTTATATTCGCGCAAGCACAAAAGAATAATTAAAATTCGTAAAAGAATCGAAGTTAATCAACAATATTTGCTTAAACTTATACATAAACATGGCTTAATCACGCCACAAATAACTAAAAAGCTAAGGTTAAAACCCAAGAAACACAAAGTCCCCGTGAAAGTTTCAAGTTTTATTGCTAGACTTACGATTTGGTAGAGGTCCTATCTGAAGCAGACATCCTCGACAACTGCTGCACCAACGCAAGCATTAACCAATTAAAGGACAACGGCGCAGCGGAAATTTATAAACGTAAGCGTCAATAGCAAACTATATAAATTCTGCAACAGGATAGTGGCGAAGGACAGTTTTGAAATTACTTTTCTTTGTCCCACAATAGAATCGTCGTAGGTATTGTGGAGTAGAGGTGACTTAAATGACAAATAAATCAAATCAAATGTACGGATACTAACGCCCAGGTTCGTTAACTGATTTTTTATTTTATTTTATTGCTGAATGGGCCCGCTCTTGACCTCGATCACGCCTGATGTAAAGCGATGGATAAGGGAAGAATTGGCCAGTCAAATAAGGAGTTGGGTGTGACTGTCCAGGATGCGAAGAGCGCTCGGTTCAGTTGAGTAACTGGCGGAACAAACTGCGCTACACGAGGAAGCTGCTTCATGCATCCCAAACAATGATATACATTGCACTACATTTTTTTGGTTTCGGATGGCAGTAGAGTATTTTTTAAATAAAACAGAATACAACTAGACATGTGGGTAACGGTGAAGGAAAACACCGTGAGGAAACCGGCATGTCCTAGAACCAAAAATTCGAGGACATGTTATAAATAGTCTGTGTGGTGTCGGACTTAAAGAATAGCACCACCCCATACTCCCCGTGGGTGTCGTAAAAGGCGACTAAGGGCCTGTGTCCCAGCAGTGGGAACATAACGCGATGATTGTGCTATACAAGTGTTTATACACACGTCACTAACCTGCTGGATAATTAACAACACTATCAGTAGCAATGGGTTTGACTTTGACAGTTCAACAACATTTACTGCGTTATTTACGTTGCTGAGCAGACAAATTCGAACAAATGAAGCAATGGATTAGCAATATACTTCAAAATGTTTCAGATTGAGATTGGTAGTGTGTTACGCAATTAGTACGAATTAAATAAAACATAAATTCTCATTTATGTTCGCGTAACTCGTCAAAATGTAGGGAACAGCAACGCGATTTCGTTTTTGGCCCCATAGTAAAAGTTGTTCATAATGATGAGTACTATGACCTCTTAAGAAGTTTTGGGTTTATTCAATAACACCTTGTAGATATCTCTGACTCGCACACTATGCGAACAGTATTTTTGAAATACTAGTATGTCCCTATGTCAAATCCTAGGCAATGAAAATAATTTATGAATAATAAAAACACCAGCCATTACACGTTTCACAAAAACATAGGAAGGGCAATTTCATAAACTGGGTAGTAACGAAACATAATAAGGAAACAGTTACAAGGATTGCGAAATGTTTCAGAGCTACAAATTCCACCAGAGGCCGTATAAAGTATTGTAAAAAATGTTTCATGGTAAAAGACACGTGTTCGAAAAAAAAGTTTTTCAACTTTAAACTGTTTAACGTGACCAAAGTAACAGTAGGTACTACACACAATTCGAGCAGCCAAACATGCAACTATTGCATAGAATCAATTTTTTCTCACTGATCAGGCAGATTGTGCTACTGGGGATTTTGTTGCGCCACTTGTGAAGCACTACGAAGAGGTGAAGGGCGGGCGTATTTGGGGGACTGTTTCACGTAATTTTGACGTTAAAAAAGTGCTAATTCTCAGCCTAATTTTAATAAATGACTTTTGATTTAGATGATTAAGAACCGATTTTTCATGACTTTTATCTCAATGATATTGTAAAAGGAAAGTTTCGCTACGTTAATACTGAGCGACGTTCTGTATTGTTGCGTTGTTATTACAAAGTACTTACATATAGGTGTACAGAAGTTTTCAACTACGACTGCGATAGATAATACGGAACGTATGATACAGAAAGAGATAGCTATCAGTATTGTGTTGCGCTTGAAGTACACTAATAAATCATAGAGTATGCGGATTTGCTAACAGAAGAGACACTAGAATATAACAAAAGGTATGATGTATTAAATAAAACAACAAACCAAATTCTCATCTATTTATTCACAAACAAATTCTAAATAAATTACAGTACCTGTATTTGAGTGTTGCCGACCGGATTTTCGATAAATTATGAACCTACTCAGCGAGTACATAATTTATCGTTTGCGTTTTTTTTTACTGATGGTCGCACCGCTTGGCAAATAGATTGGGAAATAGACAGATTCCCTTAAGTACGAGGTCTCAGAGCTAGACTATGACCCGAATAAGACCTCTGACTTGGACTCAGTATTTAAATTGGAAGTTAAGGTACATACATTCTAATATTACTAATAAAATAGGTATTAATAATTATTACTAATAAAATAGCTATTAATAATCTCATTCTATATCACGTTTATTATAAAACGTTGAATTCTAGAACATAGTATAATCATCATAATATTATTTTAGTAAGACGCTCACTAACTAACAAGAAAACTCAGGTTGCGCAATCGCAATCGCAGTTACGAACGCTATGTATTTTGCCTACGCTTTCGCTTCTGGTTGATTAATCTACATGCTATTTGTCCTTATCGCGCTGCAGTTGCCATCATATTCTCTATCCTGTTCGAACCACCATGTTAATAATTCAAAATTTATTTGTAAAGGAGAAATAAAATCGTGACAAAATACAAATGAGACGTTTTTTTTTTTAATATACTAACGTATGGTATGAAACTCCTTCACTCTTATTTATCTTGAAACCATAGTTTTTACACTTTCTTAACACACAGCTTGGCATTTTAGATTATTATTGTCACGCCACGGACACGCTTTGCTTCGCTCGCTGCTATTAGCCGACTAAATGAAACTACAACAATTGTCTGAATTTGTCTGCAACAATCTAGTGGGACTTCTACCTCTTTAATATAATATCATTATTTTATCTGAAATATAAACACGGTTTGACATATTTTCTATAAAGGCTTTCTTACAGAAGCTGTCAAACTGTAACATTTATTCCTTAGATAAAAGTTATCTGAAGATTAATAAATCGGCCCTTAATATATAATATATGTCTATAAACAATCTTAACTTTGATTTGGCCAAGATAAGCTTTGCTAAAGACTGTATTTATAAATTCCAGTTGTCCTAGATTTCCAAATAGTTTTTGAAATATGTTTGGTCTTCAGGGCTGCTTAAGTTTACTCAGAATTTCAAAATCGATCTAGTATAAACTTATACTCTTTATGTCCATGATAAATGCTACTTAAGAGCCCTCTTACATTTTGGTACTGTGCGCACATCATTTTTTTTTTTTTGTTTTAAATGGCATCTCGCAGTTCAATCTATGAGGTTGTCGTCTTCTTAACCAGGATTGCCAGAATTAAGGCCTCCAGCCAGGGCGACCGCGCACCGACGGCGCAGTGAATTTAGAGTACTTTTATTTTATTTATTAAAAAAATCACAGTATCAATAAATGTTTTTTTTTATGGATATTGTTTAAGCAATTATTGAAGACTATTTAGTATTTTGGTATAAATACTACGTGAAAATGATGTAGAAGTTCGGAGATATTCAGAGTTGTTTCCAGTAGAAAATTGAATTAGGTCCAGTATTTTTTTCTTTATTTATAAGGCATATAACAAAAATGTATTGTATTATTATAAAAGTATATGATATACGTAATATGAAAAAAAAAGTTTTGATGGATTATATTCAACAGAAACTACAAATTAGAGCTCTCAAATCAGCTCTCCATGAGTTTTTGCCTAAACATGCATCAGGTGAACGGCTATTGCTAAATAAATAGACAAATAATAAAATAATCGCTTTATTATTATTGTAGAAGAGAAAACGAACTATCTTTACAAATTAATTGCTATTTAAACCAATCACCGAATAGTATTCAATTGCAACGAGGAAATCATGCATCTATGCACATTTTTGTAAGAGGCCTCTTAATCATATACTTTCTGAACTCGGAATTTTTGTTATTGTACAGTACGCATCAAAAATCCGTTTCTGTACCCTGACAACGTATATGCAAAATTTCAGGATGTTCGGTTCAGTGGTTTAGGCGTGAAAAGGTAACAAACAAACTTACTTTCGCATTTATAATATTAAGTTAGGATAGACACACACACTCGCATTCGTTGGCTACTGATTGTATTTCAATGTTTTAATAATTACTTGAATAATCACGCTATTGAATACAGTTCCGTGTCTTGTTCGTCTTGTTCACATAATTCGTAAAACTTTATGATTATACCCACAGAACTCTAAATAAATAAATTATAAGGTTAACTTACGACTCATTCACCGAGACTAAATAGAACGTTGTTGGTTCTTGGTTGGTTGATTATTCTTGATATTGTGGACCAGTGGCATGTGTTTAATCTGTTAGCAGTGTTGTAGTTCATTTTGAAATGCAAGCAAATTTGAAATATTGATATGAAAGCGGATATTATCGCGCTGCTTAAGTGGGCTTAATATTATATCACAAATATTTGATGAAACCGGACTGACTGTGAATATTTCGATTTAATTATGTTATCGAACATTTATCTAATTAAAGTATAACTTCTGTTCCTTGTGTTTATTTTTTTTAACGTTTTATATTTACCATAAGGTCTAAATAGAAGAAAAAATGCAATGATGATGAATGTTGAATATAACATTAAGTATACCTAATTATAATATAATAAAATACAAATACAATACATATACCCGTACGCAAAATACGTGCATTGACGTGGAGTTGCGGACACCAGCCCGTATTACCTATTATAATATAATATGTAACATGTCTATTTTCAAAATAATTTTGTTTCAAAATAGTAATATTCGTATTTTGCTGGTAGCCTAGCATTACTCCTTTTTTGTTTTAGTGAAATTAAATACTGAGTCGGAGCGACAAAAGATATAAGGAAGAAAGTAGCCTTGCCAGTGCGAAGCCAAGTGGGAGGCCCCAGCTGGTCAATGAATATGAAACAAAGGTTTCATACCAACGAGATATTTTACCGAATAATATTGTGTTATATCCGTAATAAGGATTATTTCGAGGTTTAGTTTCAATCTTCTTTTCTTAGTGAAAATGAATACATATTGTTGCGCGCCACAATTAAAGCCTGGTACATGGTGACATTAGTTATCACTAGTGCCATCTAGTATCGAGTAGCAGAACTAGTCGAGCTCGAGTCAAAATCGTTCTAGAAATTTCGATGCTAGAACTTTGTAGAACTTTCTAGAACTATCGACATCTAGTCAGTCGGAGCCGGTATGTACTCGAACATTCTAGATATTTCTACAGTAGAAGGTTCTAGGATTATCTGAGGCACTATCTATATAAGGCCGGTGTGGGCCGCGAGCCGATACAGTTTGGATAAAGCGATACAAGCGAACACAGCGAAGCGATCTTCAAGTGCGACCTAGAGCGATTAGTAGTGCAATTGTGTTTTATAATTAGTGTGTTTGAGTTGTAATTAGTGTTGTTGATTAAAGTGACATTTTTTGGTTATTAAATCGGCAGTTTTTATTGTCACGAACCCGAAACTCGTAACAATTGGTGTCAGAAGCGAGGATTAAAATCATGCCGATTTTACCTAAAGACGACACGCAGGGTATCCGTGCCCGGAGTCAACGCCAGCAGGAGACGGACCAGAGGCGTTTCGGTGGAGCAACGCCACAGAGGTCGGAAGGCCAGCTACCGACCACGGAGGCCGGCCCGTCCACAGCTGCTCCAGCATCATCAGCACCAGATTTGGCTGCTCTGATGATGATGCTGCAGGAGCAGGCCCGCCGACAGGAGGAACAAGCTCGCCGACAGGAGGAACAGGCTCGTCGGTTGCATGAACAGCTCCAGCGGCTCAAGGATAAATAGGCCCTTCGACAGGAGGAACAAGCTCGCCGACAGGAGAAACAGGCTCGTCGGTTGAAAGAACAGCTCCAACGTGATAAGGAGGAGCAGGCGCGCCGCCAGGAAGAGCAGATGCTCCTTATGAAGGACCTTCACGTTACCTTCGGGAAAGACATGAATGAGGTGAAGGATAAGGTTGCTCAACATGACAACCGCCTGTCGGAAGCTGAAACCCGAATCGGCCAAGTAAATAAACGGTTTGACAACGTGATGGCTGACGGGTTGACGTGGCAGCCTAATCATCAAGGGCGAGGTCAACGGAACGCCGTGTAAGCTGACCATAGACACTGGACCTTCTCGCATGGTTGTCAGTTCCCAACTTACAAGTCGGTTCGTGATATAATGGACGATTGCATCCTGGGCCTTGACTTTATGAGGTATATTTGTTTGCGAGATTGACGTCAAGCAAGGTGTTTTGAAATGTGGACAAGAGGAACTTTTCGTGGAAGGGGCGTTACCTGGAAATGTGTACAGCCTTAAGAAGATTGTTCTTCCGCCGAGACCGGAAACGATTGCGCCGGTTAGTCTTCCTCGGAGTCCTGGGCAAACTCATCGTTGTGTACTCGTGGAAAGGGTAGTCAATGACCTTCCATGAAAAGTGGCACGGACTTTGGTCAGAACCACTGTCAAGAAGATGGAGTTGACGCTAGGCAACAGAATATACCTGCATAAAGTCATCGTGGCTGATATAATGGGCGATTGCATCCTGGGCCTTGACTTTATGAGAAAGAATTGTTACGAGATTGACGTCAAGCAAGGTGTTTTGAAATGTGGACAAGAGGAACTTTTCGTGGAAGGGGCGTTACCTGGAAATGTGTACAGCCTTAAGAAGATTGTTCTTCCGCCGAGACCGGAAACGATTGCTCCGGTTAGTCTTCCTCGGAATCCTGGGCAAACTCATCGTTGGGTACTCGTGAAAAGGGTAGTCAATGACCTTCCATGGAAAGTGGCACGGACTTTGGTCAGAACCACTGTCATCTCAGGCGTACGTGTGCTGAACCTTTGTGATCAGGAACAGATTATAGAAAAAGGCACACTAGTTGGTACTTACGAGGAAGTGGATTGGTTGTGTCGATGCCAATATCTATCGACTGAGACCCTCAGCAAGGATGCACAAACGAAAGTGACCACACTTTTGGAAGACTGCCGCAGCGCTCTGTCCCAATGGTCAAGGCGAAGAAGATGTTACTCAAATACGCCAATGTTTTCTCGTCAAACGATGCTGACATCGGGAAGACTGGCTTAGTTCAACGACTTAACGACGAGTACATTGCTGGTAGCACGTGAAAAGGAAGTGGAAACCATGATTGAGGGCATGGTGAAGGATGGTGTTATTGAACCTTTATCTAGTCCATGGTGTTCACCTGTAGTGCTGGTAAGAAAGAAGGACGGCAGCATGCGGTTTTGTGGTGACTGTCGTCGTCTGAACGACGTTACAAAGAAGGACAGCTATCCTTTGCTAAGAATTGATGACACGCTGGACATGCTTACTGGAGTAAAGTGGTTTAGTACACTGGACCTGAAAAGTGGCTACTGGCAAGTTGAAATTGATCCTAAGGACAAGGAGAAAACTGCTTTCTCGACAGGAAAGGGTCTGTGGCAATTTAAAGTTATGCCGTTTGGATTGTGCAATGCTCTGGCAACGTTTGAAAGGTTGATGGAACTTGTACTTATCGGACTAATTGGCGATGCCTGTGGTCTACTTGGATGACATCGTCATCGTAGGCCGTACGTTTGAAGAACATCTTCAAAACCTGGAGCTCGTACTCATAAAGATCCAGATTGCCAACCTGAAGTTAAGTCCGAAGAAGTGTTCACTATTCAAACGACAAGTTAGCTTTTTGGGATATGTGGTGTCTGAAGAAGGTATCAGGTTAAGGATTGGCCAGTTCCAAAATACAAGACGCAGGTCAGAGCATTTCTGGGTTTGTCCTCCTTTTATCGGCGATAGGTCAAGAACTTTGCAGATATAACCAAACCCCTGCATAAGCTAACCGAGGAGAAGCGACATTTCTGTTGGAAAAGTTGCGACATCGCATTCCAGGAGCTAAAGGACCGTTTGTGCCAAACATCTATTTTGGGGTACCCTGATGCGGGCAAGGAATTTATAGTTAACACAGACGCAAGCGACATAGGACTTGGCGGTGTGTTGTCTCAGCTAAAAGGCGATCAAGAGATATTGAGATAGCGTATTTCAGCAAGTCGTTGTCGAAACCCGAAAAAAACTATTGTGTTACGAGACAAGAACTGCTTGCTGTGGTAAAGTCATTGCGGCACTGTAGCAAATATCTTCTGGGGCGGAAATTCCACTTACGAACTGACCATGCTGCACTGAAATGTCTATTGCAGTTCAAAAATCCAGAAGGACAAGTTGCGAGATGGATTGAACTACTGCAGGAATACGACTTCGTGGTCGAACATCGCAGCAGAAAATCTCATGGCAACGCAGATGCATTGTCAAGAAGACCTGTCCTGAAGACTGCAAGCATTGTACTAGGCAAGAAAGTAAAGAAGTCGTACCTGTGAGGATGCTCAAGATAGACCTCAACAACGAGTGGAAGGAAAGCCTACAACGTGCACGTCAGCGATAAGTTCGATCACAAAAAGCTATTGGGCCCAATGGGACTGCTTGGTGCAGGATGGAGTCCTGTGCCGTGAATGGGAAAATGCTCGGGGAAACAGCTGTCATCTGCAAATGGTCGTCTCTAAAGCTTCAGTACCGGATGTTCTACAGCTGTACCATAATGGTTGTTCAGGAGGTCATCTGGGAGTTAAACGGACTCTACTGCAGATACGAGAACAGTTTCACTGGGTCCACTGTGGGGACGATGTCGAGGACTGGAGGTCGCAAATGTACATGTTGTGCAGCTGTAAAAGGACTTCCGACTCGTAATAGAGGTGCATTGAAATTGTACAATGTTGGTGCACCATGAGAGAGGATAGCCCTTGACGTTGCGGGGCCGTTTCCGGAAAGTGAAACTGGTAACAAGTATTTCATGGTTGTGATGGATTACTTCACTAAGTGGCCGGAAGTCTTCGCCATTCCAAATCAAGAAGCTTCGACAGTTGCAGATAAATTAGTTCATGAAGTCTTCTGTCGTTTTGGAGTAACTTTAGAAATTCACTGTGATCAAGGAAGGAATTTTGAGTCCCAAATATTCCAGGAAACTTGTCGAGTTATGCGTACTCATAAAACAAGAACAACTTCTTACCACCCACAAACGGATGGAATGGTGGAACGATTTAATCAGACATTGGAGAGGTACCTAGCAAAAGTTGTGGAAAATCGGCAACGAGATTGGGACAAGCACATACAACCGTTTTTGTTGTCATATCGAAGCGCTGTTCACGAAAGTACATCGGCGACACCAGCTTTCGCAAACTTCGGAAGAGAATTACGGCTGCTTGCAGACTTGATCACCGGAATACCACCCGATGCCCCACGTAATATAACCGATTATGCGAATGACTTGCTGAACAAAATGAATGACATTTATGAGCACGTCAGACAATCGGGCCAGCAAATGTCTGAAAAAAATTAAAACCTGTTATGACCACAAAATTAATAATAAAGGGTTCGAAGAAGGTTCACTAGCACAATTCAGTCCGCTGCAAAGGGAAATCTCCTAAGCTTCAAGCTAAATGGGACAGACCGTACCGGATTGTGACAAAGATCAATGACATAACCTACCGGATACAGAAAGGTGCTAGAGGTACTCCTAAAATCATCCATGTGGATCGACTGGCGCTTTATTATGGGGCCGATAATGCTCGGGACGAGCATGTCTTAGGAGGGGGCAGTGTTGCGCGCCACAATTAAAACCTGGTACATGGTGACATTAGTTACCACTAGCGCCATCTAGTATCGAACAGAACTAGTCGAGCTCGAGTCAAAATCGTTCTAGAAATTTCGATGCTAGAACTATGTAGAACTTTTTAGAATTATCGACATCTAGTCAGTCGGAGCCGGTATGTACTCGAAAATTCTAGATGTTTATACAGTAGAAGGTTCTAGAACCATCTGAGGCACTATATAAGGCCGGTGTGTGCCGCGAGCCGAGACAAACTTCGTCCAGTCCGTGAGTCGACGTGGCGCTATCGGCTTCAGTCGGGTCGGCATTCCCGATAAGACGACGAGTACCGGTTGGTGGTCAGACTGTAGCTCGTCGTCTATCACTTGCTGCGTGATCTGGCGGTGTAGCCCTCGGTGGACTACGATGTCCAGCACGTCCGGTATGTACTGCCTAGCGTCCGGGTAGTGGGTGGGCGTCTCCGGGCCGGACACCGTATAGCCGAAGGCTTCCGCGTCCGCGAAGAGTCGTCTCCCCTCGGTATTCGTATGGCACGAGTTCCACGCCGGGTGCTTACAATTTAAGTCGCCGGCGAGGATGGTGGCGCGTGAGGTGCTACCAAGCAGGGCCCGCAGCTCGGAGTGGTCCAAGCGAGCCGCGGGCGGCTTGTAGCACGCGTAGATGTTGATATCCTCGCCGGCTACGTGTAGCTGCACACCCAGCGCGTAAAACGTGCTGAGCGACGGCAAGGGGAGTTCTTGATGGACGACCCTTCGCCTCACCAGTACCGCCAGACCACGGTACGTTGACTGAGCCGACCGTTCGTCCTTCCTATAAGCGAGGTACCCCGGGAACCTGATCTTGTCCTCGGGTCCCAGGAGCGTCTCGCTTATTAGCGCCACGTCGATGTTTTGTTCCCGAAGGAGGTGGCGGAGGGGGGCGACCTTATCCCTTAGGCCGCGGGCATTCCAGTGCATCACCCTCAACGGTCTATCCATGATAGAGAGTCAAAAGCGTGGCTAGACCGTCGAGGATGACAGTCTCCACGTCTTGTCCCTGCCTAATCGCTCTGATGAGCTCCATTAATAATTTAATGGCGCAGGCTGTAAATTCTTTTTTGGTTGTCGTCGCCGCTGCGCTGGTGGCGCCAGCGCCGGCACTCGCAGTTTTCTTAATTTCTTGAAGTTCCCTTTTTCGCCGCTGCGTATTAATATCTGTGCATGAAACAATTAAAGGCACTAGCGCCGCGTCCGGAGCAGTTCGGGTTCCGGGCGGAGCATAGCACGACGCTCCAGCTGTCGAGGGTACTGCACCACCTCGCAGCCGCGCTTAACAAGAAGGAATACACGGTGGCAGTACTCCTTGACATGGAGAAGGCCTTCGACCGTGTGTGGCACGAGGGCCTCGTGTACAAGATGGCCACATCCGGCGCGCCCCGTCGCGTCGTAAAAGTGGTCTCTACTTTCCTCTCCAACAGATCTTTCAGGGTGGTGGTCGACGGGGCGCTGTCTAGCGCCCGCCCGGTGCTCGCGGGTGTACCGCAGGTCTCGCCAGCGTGTTACTCGCGTTACACCAACGACATCCCCACCACTCCGGACGCAATGCTCGCGCTGTACGCAGACGACGCCGCGTACATTACTACATCGCTCAATGCGAAGTACGCGGCGGTCAAGATGCAGCGCGCGCTCGACTTGCTTCCCGAGTGGCTGTCGAAATGGCGGCTGTCGGTGAACGTGGGTAAGACGCAGGCGATGGTCACCGGGTCCGCGCTCCTCCCACCACCCTTGAAGCTGCAAGGAGCCGACATCGCGTGGTCGCCCCGGGTCAAGTACCTAGGGGTCACCATCGATCGTCGGCTCACGATGGGGCCACACGTCCGCTCGGTCGCCGCACGGGGTAGGGTCGCCCGCACCTTGCTCAAGCCAGTGCTCTCGTCTCGCATCCCGGCGCGCGTCAAGTTGGGTGTGTACAAGTTGTACGTACGCCCAATTATGACGTACGCCGCTCCGGCATGGTTCGCCCTCACGAGCGAGCCGAGCCGAAAGCTACTCCGCGCGCAGGAAAGTCTTGCGCTGCGGACCATAGTAGGCGCGCCTCGTTTCGTGAGGAACGATGTCATCCGGAGGGATCTCGGGATTGAGAGCCTGGATGAGTTTGTGCGGCGCCTCGCGACGGGAATGTTCGCGCGTGCCGACGCATCGGCCTGGCCCCATGTCCAGGACATCGCGCCCTGGCACGCGCGCCCCCCTGACGCGAGACCCTTGCCCCGCGACCTGGTAGCGGACGACGACCCCATCGCACCGGACTGACGCCTCGAGTGAGCCGCACCCAGGTTACACGCGGCTCACTCGAATCAGGCACGTGCTAGGTTAATATAGGCGCGTCGCGCGGCGAACTCAGACACTCACCACTAAACAGACGCCTATACTCACACGCGTACGCGAACGCGGGACGCGATACGCGTAGACACTGGGCGGTGTTACACAGTACAATACCGCCCACACACACACGACTGCTCCTTAGCCCGGACCGTAACCGGCTAGCTCTGGAAGCGGGGCGGGCGGGAGCTAATCACCCATACTCTGTAGGAGCGTCGAGTCGGCACCTTTGTCGCTGGTCGTCCCCCGCCGGGCCTCCCCCAGGTAACTGGGGGTCTCACCTGGCGGGGACAGACCGCCAAGGTGTCGTGAAGAAAGCGGCGCTGTGGACAGCGTCGCGGCGCGCCTACAGAGTTACAATATGCAACCACACACATGGGCGCGCGACATCCACGCGCGCCCAATCAATCTACAGGCCATCATCGCCGACCTAATGAGGGGCCTGTATTTACAGGCCACCGTGTTGCCTCCGCGGCCGGGGGGCACAGCCCCGGTACCGCTCGCCACGCCCCCTTACGGGGACGTCGCGACTTCTCCGAGCCGAGACAGTTTGGATAAAGCGATACAAGCGAACACATCGAAGCGATCTTCAAGTGCGACCTAGAGCGATCAGTAGTGCAATTGTATTTTATAATTAGTGTGTTTGAGTTGTAATTAGTGTTGTTGATTAAAGTGTCATTTTTTGGTTATTAAATCGGCAGTTTTTATTGTCACGAACCCGAAACTCGTAACAATATGCTATAACCGCAATAAGTCCTAATAAATACGATTTGTCAACTTTGACGTTTGAGATAGGCAACTAAAGTTAAAAATAACGCACTGGCAGTAAACAAAAAGTAGTTCTAATGGTCGTAGTTCACTGATTACTTGCTTTTTTTTGGGTGGGAAATCATCAAATGACCTCTCCCGCTCTGGGCGGAGCGGAGGGAGTGTCAGATTCTTACTGACTAAAACCCACCAATCCTTAGCCCTTTATGTTCCGAGCCAGCGGTAACCCTTTCGGACAATGCCGCTGACCCGGCAGGCTTCGGCCCTAAGGGGCCCTTCAATTTATGCTGACAGCTCTTTGAGGCGCGCGTGGAACGCGTACGCGCCGTCCGGCACGGGACTGGTCCTGATCGGACGGTGAGCTACCCTCCGCCCGCAGGCCCGCGCCTATGGTGGCCGGGAGTCCTCACGCGGCTCCCGATGCCCGGAGCGTTCCCGCGGCGACTGAGACGGGAGGCTCTCTCCAAGAGCCGTCCAGCCACCTCCTTCGCTAGCATGACTGCTTCGCAGAAGGAGGTGACTGCCTCCCACTCCCTCTCGCCCCGGACCATGGCTTGCACCAAGGCCGGACACGAGAGGTCGCCGACGCTGCCGATCGCCTCTACGAAGACACGGCGGTGCTCCGCCCAAGCGGGGCAGACCTCCACCGTGTGCTCCACCGTGTACATAGGGCTGTACTAATAGAGTAACAACAAAGTTATTAAGATTTGTGACGTCAGCAGTCAGAAGAAGTTTATCTGACTAGTGAAATATCAAAGCTCTCACACTATATTTTTGTTAATGGTATATATACAAATGTCACTCGGTCTCACCTCTAAAGGAATCTACAACGACCATACACTAGCAACATATTCGAAAGAGTCCGCAAACAGGCATCAAAATTCATTTTTATGACGTCGCGCGTCGGTCCTACAACGCGCTGCATAATGTATAGGAAAATAGGGACAGAAAGCCGCTTCATATTCAGAGGCACGTGACATTATTATATTACTATTGCTCAACTGTACGAAATTTGCTTAGTATTTTGTTAATTTTGGTAATTAGAGTTAAGTTAGGACGACATGCTTAAGTCTTTCCGTAAATAATGCTGAAATTATAACTTATGCAAATGACACTGCCTTAATATTTCACGGAAAATCGTGGGAATATGTACACTCTCTAGAAGAAGAGGGATAATTACTAATCGCGAACAACCTGGACAGAAACCTGCACGCGCTAAATGGCAGTAAAACTAAATATATTGTTTTCTCCAAAACCGCCGCTTTACATCACTGCTCTTCTAACATTTATACTTGCTCTTGCGACTGTCCTCTTGAACGTACTTCTTACATTAAATACCTCGGTATTCTTATCGCCGACCACCTAATATTTAAGCAAAATATATCCAACCTCTATTGCGCAAAATACGCGCATTGACGTGGAGTTGCAGACACCAGCCTACCTATTAGCTTATCCAAACTTTTTGGCAGAATAAGAAAACTCATTCACACCATGCTTAGACTACGAGACTGTCTGTCCACAGACATACTACAACAAGTTTACCTAACTCTATGCCAATCGATAATTCAGTATTGCATCAGATTGTGGGGTAGTGGTGGAAAGACCTACTTGATCGAAGCTAAAAGAGCCTAGAGGGCGCTTCTTAAAGTAACTTTTAAGACGCCCTACGGGTTCTCTACTGATCTACTCTACCGCGAAACGAGAGTCCTTCGAATCCGCCAGCTTTTCCTTCTTTCTGCCTGCACTAAAACGTACAAAAATATTAAAAGGAGACCCGACTACATATCTATCATAAGCAAAAGAAATGACAGAATACCAACACCTGACAGCACCTCATTGCTATCAAGACGCTCTCCGGCCTACTATTTCATTAATACGGACAATAAAGTCTGCAAACTCTGCGAAATTAACAATACTACTTCATTCTGTTGCAAAAAAATAGTAAAGGAAATTTTGCATAAAACTGGTTATGATGACTCAGAACAATTAATATAAAGACCCTGACCTGACACCAAATCAAACAAAGCACAATGGAACAAACATGCAAACTTACACACACATCACACTCACTCACACACACACATCACAAACACACCACACATAAACATCACACACACCCCTGTTTGTACAGACACCCTTACGAGGACCTTGTTAATCCTAGAACGAACCGAGGACCCTCCAAAAAACTGGTTTAAACACCTCGTTGGCCTTTTAGAATAAGATAGAAAGAGACAGATGAATAAATCTATAGTGATGAGCTTATTGGGATAATGCTATCTCAACATTTTTCTGTATGAATTTCGGCTATCATACTGAGGACCTGAAATACACAGCTAAATGTGACCAGCGATGCACATACGAGGACTTTGTGTAAGCAAACCGAGGAGCTCTTACGTAAGCCCTGCGACGTCCTTCCGAGGACGTATTTTTACACAATATTTCTTATAGCTTGTACAAAGTGCGGACGTTGTGTTAGACTTTATATCACTAAACCGAGGACAGTTTTTCGCGTAGAACTTGTACAAACCGAGGACTTGGAAAATCTACCTACCTAAAACATTTAACGTGTAAGATAAAAGTTATATCAATGTAAGTAGAACGTTCCGATTTATTTCTTACACACTTTTTCCAAAATGAAGTACCAAGCGAGGACGAGTCGATGTCTTTACGTTTGTCGGCGCTTCTCAAAAGATTTATTATTTTAGTATCAGATGCTGCAGCCAGAGTCATCTCTTCATGACGGTACTCCTCAGCACTTGATAGCATCGTCTTCAAATTTGGCAGAGGCGTTAGGTTTATGTAGTAAAACTAAAATAATTACCAGTCTGTGCTGATGCCGCAGCGAGGGTCGTTTCTTTATGAGGGAACTCCTCAACAGTTGATAGCATCGACTTAAAATTTGCCAAACGCGTTATGTTTAAGTAGTACAACTAAAATAATTACCAATTTGTACTGATGCTGCAGCCAGGGACATTTCTTTATGAGGGAACTCCTCAACAGTTGATAGCATCGACTTAAAATTTGCCATACGTGTTAGGTTTATCTAGCAAAATTAAATAATTACCAGTTTGTGCTGATGCTGCAGCCAAGGTCGTTTCTTCATGAGGGAACTCCTCAACAGTTGATAGCACCGTCTTCAAATGTGGCACACGCGTTATGTTTATGTAGTAAAACCAAAATAATTATCACTTTGTACTGATGCTGCAGCCAGGGTCATTTCTTTATGAGGGAACTCCTTAACGGTTGATAGCACCGTCTTCAAATTTGGCACACGCCTTATGTTTATCTAGTAACACAAAAATAATTACCAGTTTGTGCTGATGCTGCAGCCAAGGTCGTTTCTTCATGAGGGAACTCCTCAACAGTTGATAGGACCATCTCCAAATTTGGCACACGCGTTATGTTTATGTAGTAACACCAAAATAATTACCAGTTTGTACTGATGCTGCAGCCACGATCGTTTCTTCATGAGGGAACTCCTCAACAGTTGATAGCACCATCTCCAAATTTAGCATACGCATTAAGTTTAAGTTGTTAAATTATTTGTATTATCAGTTTCCATGATCCCGCAATGTGTTAATGATAAATGATAAATGATAAATGATTTTATTTTTGTAAGTAGGTTTGTACAAACACTTTTACACGTCAATCATGGTTTTTTAAAACTAGATGAGGTCGGCGTTTCCTATCTGACTACTCTGAGAAGAAAGGCCGAAACAAACTCAGAGGTCACAGTCTCTTTTAAAGTCCAGACATAATCTTGGTCAGGTTATATGAAGACCATGTAGATCGATGTCTGAGACGGTCTTTTGAAGAAAGAACCACACAGATTGAGAGGACCTGTCCAGTCAGTGCACGCATTTGTCAGAAATCGTGCAGCTCAACTCAAGACTTAAGGAGCTCAACGATTAACTAGCGAAAAAGCAACAAATTTTGAATTTGACAGGCCGTTGACATGAATGATTTATCTTTAATCAGTTTATAGCTATTGGCACCGATTCCCTTGTTCACAAACTAAACTAAATAATTTCAGTTTAGTACATCTTTTTGTTTCTATTTCATTAGGGAAAGGACAGAAGATAAATATTAGTTTAGTCCTGTCAAATTGGACAGCGCCTAAAGTAAATTGACGATTTTTAGTAGCCATGTTTTAATCACGTCTAAACTTGCTGTGGAGTATCTTAATTTGACAGGACTAAACTAATATTTATCTTCTGTCCTTTTCTTAATGAAATAGAAAGAAAAAGATGCACTGAACATAAATTTAGTTTAGTTTGTGAACAAGGGAATCGGCGCCATTAAGTTATTAAGTTTTCATGCTTCACAAATTATTTTGATCTCACTTAATAATATTTCTTTGTTGTTTTCTAACTAAGCATTGTGTAATATAATTTTATGTCAAGTGTTTAGCTCAAATTATGTCGATCTCTTTTAATTATGGTTTCTATAAGTCTTTTTGTTTGAGTCGTTTTCTAATAACTGTTATGTAAGTTTTCTAATCATGCTTCTCAAAGATGTTACTGCAACTTGATGATTATTTCTATAAGTAGATCAGTTTATGTGGTTTTCTTTAATACGTTCGTGTTCTGTATTTCTTTGTACTTTATATTTGCTTCAAATCTTGCTGCAGACATTTCACCTAAGGAAGGCACTTTAGATTCTTTATGAAAAGCACACGTATTCAGCTCTTATGACAATACAATATTTTATGGTGCAAATCATGGCTATATAATACTAGTTGACCCGGAAAACGTTGTTTTGCCTTACACATTATTTCTAGCTGCCCAGCGCTACTTCGTCCGCGTGGTGTCCTATCCCTTACCCTACCCTATCCCCACCCTACCCCTACCCTACTCCTACCTTATTCCTATACTACTCCTACCCTACTCCTACCCTTCTTCTAACCTACTCCTACCCTACTCCTACCCAACTCCTAACCTACTCCTACCCTACTCCTATAAGTAAATAAAAGTATAAAAAAATCCTATATCCGTCTCCTGGTTCTAAGCTATCTCCCCACCAATTTTCAGCCAAATCTGTTCAGCCGTTCTTGAGTTCTAAATAGTGTAACTAACACGACTTTCTTTGATATATATAGATAAGCGAGCCTAGGTACTTAGCATATACTGCAGAAGAAGCCTGATTATTCCTCGTGTACCTAGTAGCTACTAACAAATTGTTTAAGGATTCAGTCTACCTTCGATTTCCTCCTTTATAATTTTATTTAAATGATAGCATATAATTTGTCTTCTACACACGAGGAAAACTGTCGAAACGAGGACTAGAATACACACTGTTCGGAAAATCTACCAACCGAGGTCCTGGATACACATTGTCTGGAAAAGCTACCTAACCGAGGACTTTTGTGTTAAAGTTAACACATAGGTCCTCGGTTAATACAACAAACGTGAAATGAGTGTAAAGAGTCTGTGTATGAGGTGACAGTGGCACCATCTGGTGGATACACAAAGTGTGTGTAAGATTATGAATAATCTTGATCAAACCGAGGTTCAGACAACTTTTTCGTATTAAGTATATAGGAAGACTCAAAATCGCTTGCAGAATACGAATCTTTGGTCAAGTCAAACCGAGGACCCTCGAAAAGGTCCTCGCTTTGAAAAGGTCCTCGGTCGTGCCTTGTGTATTCATACGCACGTCCTCGGATGGTACTTAAAACAAACACACACACCACACACGTCACAACACGCCAGACACACACCAGACTCACGCCACAGACACGCCACAAACTCACATACACACGCCCCCACGCACCCCCTCACACAAACACACACCCCCACACACACCCCTCACACACACACACATACACACAAGCCGCACACACGCCACACACAAGCCACACACAGGCCACACAAACACCACACACACGCCACACATACCATACCATACTTGAAATCATCTCTCTAGTCTCCACTATGGAATTCGTACTCTGAACCCCAAGATACAGACTGTCTAGTTTGGGGCTCACTTGCAAATACTATATTGTAATGTAGCTGTAGGTAATATTTTAAGATACTCATGTCGTCTTAACTTGCTTTTAACCAGTGAACCTGCTTACTGTAGGTATTACCTGGACAATAAATAATTTATATTTCTAGTTTGCATTCCCTTGAAGGATGAATTATTTTGTTTTGGTTTCAAAAACCTTTGACAACTTTCTTCCAGTTTTGACATCTTTTTCCCAGTGTTTAAGTACTTTTCGCGTCGACTTTCCTACTAACTTTCCTAGTTGGTTATGTTAAAGTTATTACCATTACCAAACCGTAAACTTTTATACGAGAAGGCATACTTTCACAGGAGAAGTACGGCAGTTTATCTATTTAGTTAACGTTATTTACGTTTAAGGTTAGCGTGGATGATTTACATGTTTTAAAATTAATGTAGCTTACATAAGAACATGTATTGGGAGCATTTTGTTTCACCCCGACGCAAAAAAGGAGTGTTATAAGTTTGGAAATTTGTCTGCTTACCTGTGTATCGTAGTTTCTAAACGGCCTGGCCTATTTCGACGCTATTTTTTAAATAAAAGTCTATGGTGCATTACGTTGTTGTAATTATCAACACATTAAATGAACACTTACCTAACGACTCGATGGTTGCAAACTACAAACTCCGGTTTTGAATTCCACTGGTGATACGTGATGTAGAAGCGAGTCTGAAGCCAGATCCACTGTTGCCCTTTTGTTAGGAATCGGTAGTAGCATGACGTTAGTTCACCTTTCTGCATCACTGTAAAAAATATTGTGACTTGTACATTAAATCATCATACAGATCAAAAGAAACAGTTGAAGATGTTGATGAGTTTTTTTAAGCATTTCTTTGTAAGTTATCTTTGCTTCACATAAGGTTTCCTTCACAAAAAATATCAAGAACATCATTGGGGCCGTGGGCCATAGGTGGGGTAGTTTTATTTATTTTGCCTCGTTCCACGCGTGTTGTTTTAAGCGATACACTTTTGGCGTATTTCAGTAACATGTCTATGAATACATGAATGATTTAAGCTAAAGCCAAACGAGCGTAAATTTTTGAGTTGTGAGTTGCGTAATATCGGTCGCGTAATTTCTGCTGCATTCGGTTTCATACAAAAGTCCTGTTTCATTCACACGGCAACGCAAAATGAGTTGTCTGCTGACTCACGCGCGTTATTTCAACCGAATTGCGCTCGGGGTGAGGGAGGGGAGTGAGGCAACCGTCAGTTAAGTTACAGAGTGCGACTGAAGTTACGTCCGTCCGTCTCGCAGTCTAACCGAATTTCAGTTGAACGTAAATTGCGATACTCAAAATGCGCGACTCACAGCTCAAAAAATTACGCTCGTTTGGCCTCAGCCTTAGGGTAATATTTGTCTAAATATACTCACAAGCCTCGTGGCACGTGACTACTTTTTCTAAATCGTCAAAGTGGTAGTAGTCATAGCCCGAGGTGCCGAGTACTTCGAATGGTAGGTAGCCGATGATGGGCGGGGCGCGGTGGTCCAGAAACAGGAACTTCCATTCGAGACTGTGTCGGGATGTGAACTCGCTGCGGCTGGAGTCGACGAGAGACACGTCGCGGATGAGCAGAGGGGTGTACAGCCGACCAGTGCATACGAACAATAACCTGACAAACCCGAACATAATCAACCTCTATATTATATGCCAATCATAATATTAGTCTTTTCACACATATCCGTATTCTAAAGAGGCATAACTGCCTCTAAACTCGTGTTCGAACACCAGGACTGCCACCGGGACGCGGAAAAGGAAATTCGGCTCCGACCATGTCTACTCCGATCAGTGCTCCATGCTTCAAAAAAGAAATGACGTGGAAAGTCCTATGGTGATGAAGAATGTTTTCTGCTTTGTATGATCAGATGCAATGTTATTCTAGCCGCTATCAGCAATATTCTTACCTTGATTCATGATCCGGGTTGTAACTAGGCATCTGATCATTATCAAGTGGCTCCATGTTTGTTCCTGAAAATACAATAGAACATTTCCAAAGCTGCAAGACAAAACAAAAACAATAAGACTGTTTGTTAACTTGGGGACGTGCTCTGATTATTGTTTACGGGTTACTAGCAGCGCCCCGCGGTTTCACCTGCATAAGTGTCGATCCCGTGGTAATATCGGGATAAAAACTATCCTATGTCCATTCCCGGGACTCAAACTATCTCTATCCCAAATTTTATCTAAATAGGTTCAGCGATTTAAGCGTGAAGAGGTAACAGACAGACAGACTTTAGCATTTATAATATTAGTATGGATACAGCAAAATAATTTAATGATTAAATTTTTACGAAAATTTTTAAGTGGATATTATTATCATTACATATCAAATTTTTCATTTGATCGAATCTTGGGCTATTAGTCTGAAAGTGATAGGAAGAAAAAAATATATAAGTTACTACTCACGAAAATGACCATTTAATACAACAAGTTCATATGTGGCTTCATCTCTGAAGTCCAATGCTCCTCTTTTAAGATGACACTGGAAGCGGATTTCGTTTTCTACAACAGATAAACCTTTGGTTGGTACCCAAGTACTTACAAAATTGACTAAGAATTACTGTAGGTAATCTGAAGTGACACACAAATTATGGAAGGTAGTTACAACATTGCCATGTCAATGTCCTCAAAGAGATGTTGCTTATTATGTTTGTTAGGTGAAATATGATACTGATTAGTCGGTACTATCGTAGTGATTATTTGGCAATAAAACAAGTTCAGTCAAATAAATGAAATCGAACGTGGCTTCTACTTTACGGTCAAATACCACAGTTGATATTAGTGTAAACGGAGGCAATGCACAAGTTAAGTAATCATAATACCACGAAAATTTCACTCGCAATGCGATTCTAGATCAATTATTGGAAATAAAATACACAGGATAAAATAACAGGCACGAGTAGGTAGTAGTATAGTAGTAGTATATTATTGTATTTGTTGAGCTTACGTCGCTGTTTTCGCGTATTTGTTAATGTTACTCCCATTAACCGTTGTAATTGGCCACATTGTACTAGATATTAAAATGTATTAGCTGTAAGTTTTCCTAAAATTAATAAAATAAAATGATTCTTCTGTCTTTCATTCATTCAATCATTTAATAGGTGGGCCGAACAAACGCTGCTTTTTAAATGTTTGATATAAAGGTAAATCGCTTTTCTTCTGAAAGGTACACATGTTGTTATAACAAGGGATTCAATGGAAATAGCAAACGGGACCCATCGTTAATACCTAAAAACTGGCCAAGTGCGAGTCGGACTCGCACACGAAGGGTTCCGTACCACAAGGCAAAAACGCCGAAAAAAACATGTTTGTTGTATGGGAGCCCCCTTAAATATTTATTTTATTTTAATTTTATTAATTATTATTAAAGTTAAAATACATCTGAGTATTTTGTGAATATTTCAAGTGCCTACCTGTTGCCATTTTTGATATCGAGCAAAAAAAAGGCAAAAAAATCGCGTTTGTTGTATGGGAGCCCCCTTAAATATTTATTTTATTTTGTTTTTAGTATTTGTTGTTATAGCGGCAACAGAAATACATACTTTGTGAAAATTTTAACTGTCTAGCTATCGCGGTTCTTGAGATACAGCCTGGTGACAGACAGACAGACGGACAGACAGCGAAGTCTTAGTAATAGGGTTCCGTTTTTACCCTTTGGGTACGGAACCCTAAAAATGGGAATCAAAAGTGGGACCCAACGAAAATATACCTATTATTTTAATAATTATTTTTATATCACACTAATATTATAAAGGCGAAAGTTTGTGAGTGTGTGTGTGTGTGTGTGTGAGTGTGTGTGTGTGTTTATATGTTTGTTACTTCTTCACGCTCAAACGGCTGGACCAATTTTGATAAGATTTTGTATGGAGGTAGCTGATACCCTGGATTAACATATAGGCTACTTTTTATCCCTATATTCCTACGGGATCGACATTTACGCGGGTGAAACTGCAGGGCGCAGCTAGTCTTTCATAATTAAAAGAAAACGCTAAAAAAAATTTTCTTTTATTTATTTCCGTACTAGCAGAGCCCCGCGGTTTCACCCGCATAAGTCTCGATCCCGTTGGAATATCGGGATAAAAAGTATCTTATGTGTTATTCTGATGTATAAGCTATATTACTTTAAAGTTTCATCAAAATCCGTTCAGCAGTTTTTTGCGTGAAAGAGTAACAAACATCAATCCATCCATCCTCACAAACTTTCGCGTTTATAATATTAGTAGGATGCAAGCTGCTTGTTGCAAACAACGACTATTTTCTTAACGCGAAGCAACCATCACTGGCACAAACATTAGCATAATCAGCCTACAATTTTCCCACTGCTGGGACACAGGCCCCCTTTCTTCAAGGGGGAGTGGGCTGTAAACTAACACGTGGGCCCAGTGCGGGTTGGTAGCCGTCACATGTCTTAAAACGTTTGGTTCTACATGCCGTTTTCCTCACTATGTTTTCCTACAACGTTTTGAGAGCAGCGGTGATGAAATTATTTACTCAAAGTAATGCGCCTGTCTGGGTTCGAACCCATGACCTACACCTCGCAAGTCTTTCTTTGGATCCTTGGCGTTAGACAAAAATCGTCTTTAACATCAACCTACTTTTATTAACTTTAATAACAACTTACAGAGGAACTGTGTAAATACTTTAGGTCTTTGATTATTATTTTTATGTCTTATGATGAATGAAAATACGCAAGCAGAGTGAGCGCTTTACAATCCAATTCGAAGGGCAATATGACCAAAGTACAAGAATTATTCGCACAGTTAAACCGCACAGCTTTTTTTTTTAGTTCGCAGTAATTTTGCTTTCGTTATGCACTGCACAGAAAAAGTGATGCTATATGACAAAACAAAACTTCATTCAAAAGCTTCATATCATCCACTCAAAGCAATTACTTATTAAACTTATTATTAAACCAACCAAGATAAGGCAGATCCACTCTTACGATAAAAGGTAGGGTCAACTTTCCATCAAATCTATACTAACTTATTAAAGCTGAAGAGATTGGTTTTTGTTAGAATGCGCTAATCTCTGGAACTTCTACTCGGACTTGTACAATTCTGTATTTGCATAATATGACAGCCCAATTTTTGAGGAAGGTCATAGGCTATTTAACGTCTCGTTACGACCCTTAGTAGCCGAGCAAAAGGAAAAATAGTCAGAACGAATGCTTAGCGAAAAAAATTAACTAAAAGCGCGGGCGATGCGATGCGTTGCGACGCAATGGGTCGGAGGAACAAGAAATTTCACGCGAGCGAAGTCGCTGGTAGGAGCTAGTAAACAGTTGCTCTTTTAACCAAATTTTAATAATAGACAGCCTAAAGACATCAATATTAAATTGAAGAGAAGTGTATTTCACAAAGTAGGTCAGAGATTCATTGAACAGATACGATCTAGACATAATAGGTTCTATACAGTTTACTATTGGCCCGAGCAAAAGATCTTTAAACGATACCTAAATTGGTTTTATATGCACGACACACGTACAGACGCCAGCACAACAAGCTACTACAATCTGTCAAATTTCTTTAATAGATTTTCAACTTTATCGCTAAAGCCTAAGGTTCAAAGTTGATTGGGAACATAATGACAATGCTTGGAATATCTATCGCTATGGCGCTGAGCCTTTCATTCGCAAGAGCTGTATTTTTACTTAATAACAATGTTTACATTAAAACATTTGCAGTAAGTAATGCCTACTGATAAGAATCTATTTGACAAACATTCGAATATAGCCCTATCCACGCAGGTTCAGGTTGGGGCTTCGAGATGGGTCGATCAAGCTCAACCAGTGAAAAAGTTGCATAAGACCCTGGCCCTTTTATGTGAGTGGATAGACCTTTAGATGAGATCTGTATAAATATTTTAATTCTATATTAGTAAAGAAAGTTATACCGTCATTACAGCACGCAATACAGAAACGCAGCATTAACGCAAGCTAGCATAGGCATTTCTAAATTATAGGTCATAATAGCACACGTATCAACTCGGAAAGCGATCGTCACCTTATCAACTCGAGCCATTCAGTATTCTTTGTATGGAACTCCCTATTGCAAGGTACTAATCGGAATCGTAACGTAATCGCCTCGCCTCGGGACAAGCTCACGAACCACAGTGCGGTGCGTGGTCAACTTGCAGTTCCCGCGCTTACGGCTCGTTGTCCCCGCGCTTACGTCACTCCGTACCCAAGCTTACGTCTCTCCGTCCATTGTTGCCACTCTCGCCCCTCTCATCCCTCCCGCGGCCCGCTTGCAACACTATCAATTAGCGGCGGTCGGCCAGCCGTAAGCGCGGCATCGGCGAGACGTAGCTTAGTTGATGTATCGGAGCTTCTGGGATCAGAAGCTCCGATACATGGACGTAACCAAAGTGGATACTTTGGTTACGTGCTTACATTAGGTTAACGCCTGTTTGACGCCGAGGCGAAAGGCGATACGGTTATAATCCCTTTCCGAGTTGATATGTGTGCTATGACCTTATAACGTAACCAGAGGTTTAAAGTAGTAGTTAAGTCCTTAAACTATTTCATAGGAATGTTATTAAAACAATACCAGTCTAGATCAAACACCTGGTTTCTTGCTGATTGTGTAATCTGTGTGGAAGTATTATTTTTTTTTTAATCTTTGTTTTTCATTATCCAAAAAAAACGTGATCCAAAGTTTGCTACAAACAAACTTTGAATCAAGTTTTTTGAGAAGTTTTGAATGGCGCTGCCAAGTTCCTCGCTGCTTTCTAAAGCAATACGTGGCTTTTTTTGGCGTGTTTTACTAGTATTTTTTTTGTTATGTATTGATACATACCTTTACCGGGAGTTGTGTTCATTGGGTCAGATGCACTCCCAGGATTCTGCAACAGATTGTATAAACTTGGCCGATCTTCTTCACATGCCAAGTCAAATATGCTTTTATTCACTATATCACCCTGCAAATAAATGACTAAGTTAGTAATTATGTTTGAATTCAGTATAAAACGCAACAAAGAATCAATTTAAGAAATAGCTTACGAAAGAGAGAGCAGTATATTCATCCAGCAATAAATATTTTGCTCTTTATTCTCTGGATAGTGGATATGACATTCTTTTTAGTCAAAAATATAAATAATTATGATTTTAAAAACTTACTGGATTGTGACCCAACAAAGATGTGATGCTTTCTGATACATAGAAGATTTGACCTGTGGCTGAGAAAACCATTACAAATCCTTCCAGAGCCTCCAACACTAAATATGTAAACTCTTCATTTGACAAAAATGCTGGTTTCCAATCCTCTTGGACATCATGAGCTCTTGATCTAACAGTGATTTCTAAAACAAAATTATCATAGTAAAATAGATGATAAGTACAACCATTCAAATTCATTCAATCTGTTAACATTCTAACTTTCGGTAGGGCAAAAAGGGGGGTTTTCAATTAATTCACATATATATCTTTTTCTTTAATTACAAAGGTTTTTGTTTGTAGGATATTGGAATAAACATGTGACTAAATGAGTGTAGATAAATGTGGATGGATTGATTTTGTGAGGAATGATATGAAAGTAAAGGGAGTGAGTGAATGTGACGGTTGACAGGGGAGGATGGTCGAAGGAAACGCGCCGGCCCCAAGTAACATGGGACAAGGGCAGAAAGGTGATATTGTTTGTAGAGGTACCCGTAAATGTACAAGCAATCACACACACATCAAAAGTCTAGGGATCAAGTACGTTTTAGAGTATCACCGTAATTGAGGACTATTATGACTTCTAAAAATGAGTTTGTTTTTTTTTATGTTCGGGACTCCGTCATACATTATATGTATAGACCGGATTTGCAAAATATGTTTTTTGTTTGAAAGAAATTTATTCCGAAATGGTCCCATTTAAATTACGTAAATATCTGATGATAAGTTTCGGAGACAGACAACGGAACTCTTCAATAAATGCCAGCAAATCAACCGAGATTTGATATCGCATAAGTATGCATTGTTTAAGCTATCACACAACATAACAGCACGCCTGTACCCTCTAAAGGGGTAGGCAGATGTGTTCAGTATACCACGGTACACCCTCATTTCTGTCAAAGTTGTTATTGAGGTACTTACCTCTAATCTAAAAATTCTCTCATTCATTAACGGATAAGGTATGCTTCAGGTGTGTGGACCTAAATGTTATGAACTTTGCTTGGGTAGTTTTTGAATTAGCTTCAATGATATTAATTTTTTCTACTTAGTTTTTATTGATGATGTTTCAATAGCTTCCTGTCACTGATATTCACATAGCAAGTAGTGTTATATGAATTTGTGTGGGGTAGGTACAGTGGGCTGCATCAATTGGGTACCCCAGTTGTATGAAAATTTTAATACAACTGGGGTACCCAATTGATGCAGCCCACCATCATCATCATCATCATCTGCCTAGCCTTTTCCCAACTATGTTGGGGTCGGCTTCCAGTCTAACCGGATTCAGCTGAATACCAGTATTTTACATGGAGCGACTGCCTATCTGACCTCCACAACCCAGTTACTGGGTAATACGATACCCCTTGGTAAGACTGGTTGTCAGACTTTCGGGCTTCTGACTACCCGTAACGACTGTCAAAGATCCACAAATGACAGCCGGGACCAACGGCTTAACGTGCTTTCCGAGGCACGGAGGGGTCACGGTATGTAAAGATGGTCACCCATCCACAGACCAACCGCGGCAAGCGTAGCTTAATGATTTAGCTGATGCAGCCCACCGTACAAATAAAAAGTGAAAATAAAAATGAAAAAAATAAAGAAGTCGGATGTTATTATAAATTTGTAAAAACGTTTTAACTTTTTTGGATCATTATTGATTCTTTTTATTATTTTAACCACTTGAATAAAGAATTTTCTTTAAATTTTGATTTAAAATATAAAATCAACTGTCAATCAGGATTCCTATAAAAGTGTGTAGTAGAGTTTTTACAAAACCATTACAATTTCTGCATCGGAGCTGAAAAAATTGCATCGATATGGAGCGACGACATCATTTGACACAAGAAGACATGATGAAAGCCGTCGGAATATTGCAAGCTGGTTCCAGGCAACGTACTGTGGCTGTCGCTCTTGGCACTACACAGAGCGTCATAAACCACCTCTGGACTATCACGGGCAACGTGGCCGAGCGACGTGGAGGACTCTCGCATCACCACTCGCAGACAGGACCGGTATATCCAAAATACTGTTCGACGGAATCGTACCATGACCGCCCTGATATTGGCTACGAGGCTCCACAGCTCCTCAGGTTTGCTGATAAGCGACAAAACCATCCGAAATCGTTTACGTGAAGTAGGTCTGCGGTCCCGAAGGCTGCTGAGAGTTCCACCTTTAGTACCCCGCAATCGCACGACCCGTTTACAATGGGCTCGCGAACACAGAAATTGGGAGGAAGAAGACTGGCGTTGTGTTTGCTTTTCCGATGAATCTCGTTTTAGTATGAGGCCGGATACAAGGCGTACTTAAGTTTGGAGGACCTCTGGTCGTCAAGAACGTTTAAAATTTTGTCGGAAAGTTCTTAAGGAGGGGGAACAATAATGGTTTGGGCAGGTATTTGCATCGGGGCAACCTCAATGCTCAGATTTATGCGGAGAGGATTGTTTCAGACGTGATCATCCCGTTGCGAAGCCGGTTGGGAAGCAGGTTGGGTGATTCGTTTCGACTAATGCAAGACAATGCACGTCCACACACGGCTAGAGTCGCAACACGCACTCTTGCCGATGCTCGCATCAACGTTGTGCCGTCGCCTGCTCAATCGCCAGACCTCAACAAAATTTTGCACGCATGGGATAATTGTGCTCCAAAGAAGAGCTCTGCCGAGTATGGATTCCGTGCATACCCCACAACAACTTTGGACTTGTTAGAAAAAACGTGGGCGGCAATTCCTCAAAGTGATTTTGATGAACTGATTTTACGCAAGCCAAATCGCTGTAATACAGATTATTCATTTTCTTCCTTTTTTGTAGCTAGCACGGTACCGGTAGCGAAAGTTAACGTTATAGCAACTTTTTGACGTTTAGATAAAGTCGGCGTCGATAAAGGAGGCGACTTCTAGCGGAAGTGTAATAAGCGGGACCCTGCCTGGTAGGCAGCGCACACGACAGACAGGGCCCGAGAAATCGTGTAATGTAATAGGTCTTTATATAATGAAATAACTTTAATTTCGGAAGTTGGTGTCTTTGGATCTGTTGTAACGAGTCTTTTAAGCCTGTTACATGATGGCGCGTTCTTTGCTTTAATTTGAAGGCAACATGGTGGTGTTGCCATGTAAGAATTTATTTTTTTGAATCGGAATCGTGTAGTGGTCACACTGATTTTTTCTTTTGATGCTGTCAGTTGATTTTGACAGGTCACTTTTCGCCCCTAGCTTTGCCTAAGATGGAGTAATTTGAGAGCTCCTAATTTAATCTTCAAAAGCTGGCTTACAATGGACTACATCAAGTCCTAATTATGTGGTAGCTGATTTGCCCTTGTCGGCATCATAATGGGATTGCCCATATTTTGTAAAAGGTTGGTAAAATTCTTCGTGGTTTCAAACCTACTCACGTGTTGCGTGGTTATTTGGATGGCAGACGTTAATAGTTTTCGATATTTGTTTCAGGATCTTTTGAACCTTATATATTTTTTGGATTAATACATCTACTGATGTAAAAACTTTCTTTGGAAAAGAAACGGTAAGTTAATTTGTATTTGGTCGTAAACATCTCGATCGACATTTTTGTCGACGCTGGACATCAGCTAACAGTTATTCATGTTTCATTTCAGCCACGAGGCGTTTCTTTTTATCTCAAGACTTAAATTTTTAACGCTAGCCCCTACCGACATATATCATGGACCGCCTTGACGTCCCCGCGAAGATCAAAATCACCAAAATGAGCGTGGTTTGTTAGTTTATTCGCCGGAATGTGGTATGGTTTATAAAAACTTAACTTAAATTGACAAAAGTGCAATAATGACAGGACAGGAATTAATTTCTATTCCATCTTAGTTTTACACCAACTGTTAATAATAGAAAGGAATTTTCTTGTATATTGAGACCAGCAGCCTTCGGGTAATAAAATCGTTCAATAACTTTTGTGTCGATTTTTATTGATACTCCCCGCTTGAAGATTAAAAGTTTCCAGTTCCCGCAGGTTAGTCTATCCTTGGCATAGTTTGGTGTGTGCTCCTGGCGCCCGAATTTTCACTTCTACTTATTGTTTATTTATTTGGAGTACAACACACACATTTAATAATCCCATTTCATAATACACATACACTCCTTAAATTATATATTTTTTTTATTATTACACTGTATTTTAGTTTTTTTCCACGAACTTCCGAAATTAAATTAGTGTTTTTTTGGAAGTCGTTTTTTTTTTTGTTTTTATTTGTCGCTTTTTAGTGGGTCTGTTCATAATTTATCAAATCAAATCAAAATGTTTTATTTCACATAAACCTTATGAAACGTCAGAAGCTAGGTGCACGGTTCCAATTGGTCGTTTCCTATGGAGAAGAACCGGCAAGAAACTCCACGATTAATCTTTTTAAAAATAATTGGCTTTTACAATGTTTCCAAATTACAGTAGGTATGGGAGGACAGCGTAGGCCTGTCAACAAGTACCAAGTACTTGATAAAATAAAAAATGGTCTACAGATCTAAAGTCTATAAGGCCTACAAAGTCCTCAGATTTACAAAATAAGAATCTATCAAAAGGATCAATAAAAAAAATAATAAAACCCTACTAAAACCATTACAACCACTAATAAAGAGGTGAAAAATTTTGAATTGTCTGTATATAATGTCAAATAATAAAGAAATTATGTCAAAAAGTATATAATGTCAAATAATAAAGAAATTATGTCAAAAAGTATGTAAAAAAAAAGTCATCATCATCATCTGGCAAGCCTTTTCCCAACTATGTTGGGATCGGCTTCCAGTCTAACAGGATGCAGCTGACTACCAGTATTTTACATGGAGCGACTGCCTATCTGATCTCCACAACCCAGTTAATTGGTAATACGATACCCCTTGATAAGACTGGTTGTCAGACTTTCGGGCTTCAGACCACCCGTAACGACTGTCAAAGATGCACGAATGACAGCCGGGACCAACGGCTTAACGTGCTTTCCGAGGCACGGAGGGGTCACGGTATGTAAAGATGGTCACCCATCCACAGACTAACCGCAGCAAGCGTAGCTTAACTTGATCGATCTACCTGTGCGGCTGTTATTATTTATCCACGGGCAGGGTTCGAAAGGATAATTGTCAATGATAATTATCATGATAATTATCATGATAATTATCGTGATAATAACATATGGATAATTATCGATTGATAATAACAAAAAGTGCACTTGTGAAAGTGAACTGTATTCGAATGAACATTTCTGCACTTGCGTGTATCGGAACGCCAATGGAAATAGAATGATCATCGGACAAAGATATTCCTTTGGCTTTACTTCATTCAATTTAATTTAATTATAATGTCGAATCTGACGGACACTGATTTTTACTCAATCAGCCTATAATTAATGGTACCTACTTTGTGTTGGATAATTAAATGAATATTATACATTTTTTTTTCTGTGAGAATTGCCCAAATTATAATGTATTTGTTATGAAACAATACAACAAATGAATTTCTAACACAGGTGATAATTATCCGATAATTATCGGATAATTATCAGATAATTATCGGATAATTATCAAAAAGCTTAATTATCTTGATAATTTCGAACCCTGTCCACGGGCCAAAAAAAAAAATGTATCCAAGTTACAATAGCCTAATGTCAACCTGCTCATCACCTTTTACAAAATATCGCTTTTCCCGATGCAGGGATGTTAATTGTTGAGTTCTCCTAGTATTTCACTATCAGCTCCATTTCACCATTCGCATTGTAACGAGCATAAATTGCTTAGCAACCATATTAAAGTAATTGAATCGCAACCCATCCGACCCGTGAAATAATTATTATTGAGTAGTTCCAGTGGCCATCTGTGGTCTTTCCGAGAGCAAATGCATGAGTTACTATAAAAAATACCCAAATCGGTATAGGTGTGCCTATAATATTTGAAGAGTTCCTTTGATTTCTCCTGGATCCCATCATCAGATCCTGACCTGATGGCAATGGGACCACCTAGAAAGTATACACCCTTCAACCAAAAAAAGAATTTTTCAAATTGGTCTAGCCATCTTCCAGTAATCGGGCAAAATACATAAAAAAAGATTCAGACAAACTGACAACCTCCTCCTTTTTTTTGAAGTCGCTTAAAAAGACTAACGAATCCATAGCTTTGAGAACTGGATTTAAAAAAGAATGGTACTTACCATTATGGTTCTTCAAAAAGGATATAGTGGATTTGAGAACTGTTGATTTGTCCATTTTCCGGTTGTTAGTGGACACCATAGCACTGAGCTCATTGACCAGCAAGTTGAAATGGTCTCTACGCTTCTTCTCACTCAAGTTACGAGTCCTCCTGACCAAAACAATGAAATAATGTTTAAATATAATTAATTACGCTTTTAAATATTCAAGCCGTTGTTGTGTAGTTGCTAAGCATATCATAATTTTACATTTATTCGTTGTTTTATAACAAATAATTATTAGTATTATTTTATTTAGATATAAATCAGCTTGTATAGTAAACTTCTAATAAAGCTAAATACCTTTTCGTATCATCCTTATCATCTCCGTCGTCGTCCATGGTGCTGGCACTTATGTCTGGAGTCAGCACTGGATTCCAATCAATATTTATGTTTTAGACATCGCAATGGTGAAACGTTCCACCAGACACAGCAGGCAACAGGGTCGAGAGCCGACTGAAATCACACCAAACTTCCGCATTATTTGAGCTATCAACTACGACTGTTCTACAATACTGACACAGCGTTTCGATTGATACCATCAAGATACAATATAAGGCTAAGCGTTTGTGAATAGGTATTTGGAAAATGAACACTGTATCAAGCACTACGTCAGATTTGTTGTCGATAACTATTTACAAATGCAACACATATCAATCACATTACGCACCCAAGATAAGAATAGTTTTAGAAACAAGTTCCAAACACGTAACACCAATTAAATTCAACGCGTAATAACGCGTTTACGAAAATTGTGGATAAAATAAGCAACTTCACAAAAAACAACTATGGTTGAATTCAGTATTCACTTCACTGTGCTGCACAGACTACATAATTTTCTATTATAGTTACTGCAGAGTCCTATTTCCCAGTCTTCCCACCGTATATAAAAAAGTATAGCTCTGTGCTTCCCACTGCGATTCCCATTCCATTGACATATAAAAAGTATGGACTGGAAATACCTACAAAAAAAGGGTGCATACCTACAACTCGTTTTGTCGCATAAAATGGCTGCCACTGCTAGGGTTGTACCAATCAAAGAACATAGGTGTTACTATTATCGAGTATCGATACTAAAAATATGAGTCTTACTAGTTATCACGTTTGGATAATAACTTACTAAATTAAAGTCCGTTGTAATTACGGTTGCCAACCATACTTTATAATAACGTATCCTACTTTATTTTCGGTAAATATACTTTACAGTTTTGCATAAAAATAAAGTGTGCGAAAATACTTTATTTATAATCTTTTGTGATGCGTAAAACGAAAGACTCATGGTTAATTACTGAACTATTTATCGATAGGTACATACAAGTCAAAAAAGAAAATCTTTTATTAGAGTTAGAATTTTCGGAGAAAAATATTATAGTTATGCTTAAGACAAACAAGTTGTGAAGACAAATGGCAATATAATAAGATACCTACTTATAAATGCATCTGATAGCGTAAGTACCAAATGTAACAACTCTCTGTTACCGTCACTTCAGCTTTCACTGAGTTTTTTCGGTAATAAATCTGCAGTGGCGAGAAGAGAGAAACAGATAGTCCATAAATTTAATAAAAAAGGAGTTATTTATTTATTAAAATCAGTACCAGGTACATTTTGAATACATTGTAAAAATTGTGGAGTTTCTTGCCAGTTCTTCCCCATAGGAAACAACCAATTGGAACCGTGCACCTAGCTTCTGACGTTTCCTAAGTGTCCATGTAGGTTTATGTGAAATAAAATATTTTAATTTCGGTGCTGTGAACCAGAGGCCGGACCTGGCAAGATCACTCGGACCGAATAGGACACAGAATTACTTATGTTCACATCGCAGAACATGCCGATGACGTTTCAGCGGAGAAAACTATTACGGCAACGGTACAACCCTATTCCATTTGACATGTTATTGTAAACAAACAAATGAATTAACAAAATATACTAAAATGGTCTATTATACGGAAATGAACCCAAATATCAATACTTTAGCCATAAATTCATGATCGCGTTACAAATGTATCATCGAATGTGTATTATTAAATGTATTATTGCATGAAAACCGGCTACTAACCTGTGCAAAGACATTAGAGGTTTATTTTCATTCTTTCTTGCACCACACTTCACAATACAACACACAGACTTGTTGAATTGTTGTTTTCCAACATTTGCATGCAGTTTTAAAAGGTAAAATCCTTGTAATTTTCTCGCAAATCTCAATAATACAAAAAGTAAACAACCATTTGACAGCAAAACTACCACGAAACTTGTCGCAAAAGATGGCTGCTACGGCACCTTACCTACAACTGTACTACGTCACGTCAAAATGTTGCCAAAATAAGCAACAACTTAAAATATTGTTGTCTCTTTTATCAAATACGATTACCTTATTAGAAAGAACGAGACAAAACGATATTTCGTATTCTGAATCATATTTCACTCATATTTGTATAAGCAAATGTATGTATAGAATAACGCGGCCTCTCCATGTTTTTCCTATCTCAATGTTCCCATTCCCATTCGCACTCGCAGTAATTGCCATAGACACAACTTTTTTTTGTGTGACACGACCATCTGACTCATGGGGTTATTATTAGGTTGACATTAGACGATGAATCTGGCTCCTTCAATCTGTTGTTATGAAATAAAACTGACAACCTTTGTCAAGTGTGTCGCTAGTATCGCTTGACTCACGGTAAATATTGCTTTACTTATTTTAGCTGGCTTCTGACATAAAAATGCTGTGTTGCGTTTAAAAATAGAATATATTTATTTGCTAGGATCGTTTATTTTAACATCGAGTTTGAATCGTATAATATAACAATGCATAAAAACTATGTGGAAAGTGTATACGACAAGGAGGTTTGTTTACATTTTTTAAAATATCGATGATAAGTGGATGATGATGCCTGTATATTAGTTTCATTCTGCTGTGGTATTCCAAAGTTTCGATCAAATGATTGGACTCCGTTTAATGTTCTAGCTTATATTTATAATTCATGAAATTCAACATGTATGTACTTATTATGATTCCTCCGTAAAAAAAAAAAGTAAGTAAAATTTTATATTCTAATTCATTATTTATAAAGTAAAAAAGAACAAACTATTAACAAAATTGGCTACTTCGCTTCTATGATTAAATTATGATTTCCATTATTTCCATTTTTACTGCGTTATTGTTTTTACCTCGTGTCACCCTTCACGTTCTAGCTAGGTTCACTAACCAACGAAAAAGTCAGCTCATACTTGATTTGACATCATGTTTGTTATATCTTTCTTCTTTATATACCTTAACTAGCTTTCGCCCGCGGCTTCGCCCGCTAGGTATATTGATAAAAACTATCGTATGTCCTTCCCCGGGATGCAATCTATATCTCTGTCAAATTTTATCAAAATCCGTTCAGTGGTTTAGGCGTGAAAAGGTAACATACAGACAGACGGACAGAGTTACTTTCGAATTTATAATATTAGTATGGATACTTAAGATTAGGATTATATTATGAACTATCAATTATAATTTAACCCTATAAGGGTTAAATTGATGATTTCATCAATTATAATTCTGTAAAGTATATATTTGTTAGGCACGTGAATCATATTATATCCAACATATAACATGACACTGCCCTGCAAATTACAAAAAAAAAAAAAAAAAAAAATTTGAATTTCGCGGGCTACTTTGGCGATCACCCCTTAAGGTGCCACTGTTGATACTTTTTCTATACCGGGAGAGTATTACTCCACTGTTTGAGATTGTGCATCCAAAGTCAAACATGATATAGTTTTGACTTATTATTAATTTTGTCTGTACGGAAACAGAATAGTAAAATAAAAACCCATTAAAAAAATAAGAGCTTACCATGATCGTTTTTTTTTGCTATGTTTAACTTTGGACGTATATAAGTGTTAAAAGAACTGTAAAGTCTTCAAAACCAAGTCCGTACTGACAAAGCTCAGTTATCGAAGAGTTCAATAAACTTTATTTGTAATTGATTTATGCAGTGCTTTTATCATAAAACTCGATTTTCCGAAGCACTTTTCACGAACACCGTTCCGAACTGATAGGGGCGTAAAAAATTTCGAAAAGTCTTCGCTAAGCTTTGTGCGGTACGGACTTGGTTTTGCAGATTTTACAGTCTGTTCTTTTATTACTTATTTAAGCCCAAACTTACGTTAGAAATAGCAAGAAAAACGAATCTTTGTTGGCTCATAACTTTTTAATGGCTTTTTTTATTTTATCATTCTGTATCCGTACAGAGAAAATTAATAATAAGTCAATTGGATGCACAATGTCAACCCGAAATGTGTATGGAAAAAATATCGACTTGTGGCACCTTAATACAAACAGCCACTACCATCCACGTTCATCTTCCGAGCCATTCATGGTATTAGAATGTGTTATTTTTGTCTGCATATAGTCTGTGGTCCCTACCACAGAGAAGATTAAATTTGTTTGGTTAAGGCTGTAAACTTGCGAATCTGTGCCTTTTTTGATACAAAAGTGACGATGATAATGCCAAAAATATTCATCGTTCAACTTCACTTCAGTTTGCTTCTTCAGACTTCAGTTCAGTCATTCAGTTTAAAACATCGTGTTGATGATAGTGGTCGTTGTGGAAGTTTTGTTGCTCTGTCCGTTAAATTGTAGTTACTCGTAAAGATATCGTTTTAAACTTAATTTAAGCATGTGGCCGAATCGACGGATGGGGCAATACATTACTCCGCAAGAACTGCAAGAGGTGAGTAATTAAAAAAAAATATTATACCTGTCTTTTCTTATATAGACCGGGGGCGTTTTATGTTTAAATTAAATATGGGGGAAAAAATACTATTGGGGTTACGTAATTTTATATGGCGGAAGGTCCTAGCAGAGCGAGGGAGGCAGGTATTATCTTCGCCACGCGGTCATTACGTAAGGGAATTATGTAAGGTTGAAAATCAAGGGATGACAGCAGGAAAACAAATGTAAAAACAGAACTGTAAGGGAGCGCGCGCAATGTAAATCCGCTGGCGTGTAAACAAGATAAACATAAACACGACGTCGCGGGCGCGCCGCCGCCGCCGTGGCCGGCCGAGGGCAAGCACCGAACCGACGCCAACCTTTGTTCACACTAAATTGCATAATTATTATATAATTTGATTGGTTTTCTGGGCTGTTAAGGCGACAATAAGTGACAGCGACCTTGAGCGAGTGGGAGGAGCGAGCGTCACGCCCCGCGACCCCGCAACTGCATGCACGTAATCTCGTAGGGTAACCATACGTTTCAGATGGTGAGGAGAATCCAATCCTGCCTGATTTTTGATCACCATCCATTTTTATTTCAATGTAGTGTTAATAAAAATAAGTTAAGGTAATATTTTGATAATAAATTAAGATTGTAATCATATTATTTTAATAATAATATGCATTGAATAAGTTGGTTTATTTATGGTCTATCTATTCATACACGAAATCTCATTCATCATCATTGTACTTATCATTATACTGTGGCGAACTACTTTTACTGTGGCATCAAACCAGAAATCGCGAAAAAAAAAAACAGCTGTTCCCTACATTTCGACGAGTTATGCGAACATAAATGTCGGGAACCGCTGATCTTTTTTCACAATTTAAGATTTTGTGCTAAAAGTTGTCCGTGTAAAGTTGTTTCGTGTATGAATAGATACCTTATACGGGTGTAAGGAGAACGCTTCCGAAGCCAGATCGTAGATTATATACAACCTAAATACAAACGGATACCAATAACCTTTCGCTTTAAATTGGTTATTTTCTAGACTTCTTTATTTCGTAAACACGCAATGGAAACCGTACAAAACGTGAGGTCATTGACACGCAGGGCAACGACGCGTCACCGCGCGCCCGCGTCGCGCGTCGCGGGAGCTGAGCGCTCCGTACGGCCGGGGCCGAGTCACAGGATTTATACGGAATTTACAAACACCACTTTCAAAATGCCTACCCTTATAAAACGTCGTGAAGTCAGATAGCGGTGTCTTTTGATGTGCAAAGATCAACAAATTACAGAGGAGAAAATGTTAAAAGAATAATTATGAAATCAGAATCTGTTAGGAAATTGTAATTTTATTATGCTTTATTATCTACAAACTGTTTTCATTTTTAGGGTTCCATACCCAAAGGGTAAAAACGGAACCCTATTACTAAGACTTCGCTGTCTGTCCGTCTGTCCGTCTGACTGTCACCAGGCTGTATCTCAAGAACCGCGATAGCTAGACTGTTGAAATTTTCACAAAGTATGTATTTCTGTTGCCGCTATAACAACTAATACTAAAAACAAAATAAAATTAATATTTAAGGGGGGCTTCCATACAACAAACGCCATTTTTTGCCGTTTTTTGCTCGATATCAAAAATGGCAACACTTGAAATATTCACAAAATACTCAGATAAATAATAAAATTAAAATAAAATAAATATTTAAGGGGGCTCCCATACAACAAACATGTTTTTTTCGGCGTTTTTGCCTTGTGGTACGGAACCTTCGAGTACGAGTCCGACTCGCACTTGGCCAGTTTTTTTAACTATTAAATAAGATTTAACGGGTTTCTTAGATTAAACTAAATTAATTCTACTTTAAATTGATTGGGTTTACGTAAGGATATAGTTATTTCAATAAACGAGCGCGCGTCGTGCGACTCTAATTACATTGACATAAAGTTCAAATCCAATTGATTCACGCGCGCTAGTTGCATCAAACTGTACACACGATGATAATTTTTTTGTCAATCACGGCTATAGTCGCGATCTTTTATTTTATCTGATGCATTATCGATTATCGACTTACATACAAAACTTTTATTAAATGCACGACACAGTGCATCAATTTAAAACTGTTGACGCCTCTGTAATATTTCGTCTTATTTATTTTGGCGGCGCTTTACTAAGGATGCCCAAGGTCGCCGCCGCACCGCGCATAGCCGTGGACGCCTCTCTCTAAGTAGGTGACCCGGCCCAGGTTCAAACCTCGGCCTATACCAATGAGTTTTGTGATCATTTACCTTGATTATCAGAATTCGAACGAAGGTTATTATTACTTACTTGAGCACGTGAGTGCAGACAGCTGGTACAACACGGTCACAATTATCTCTGTACCTCGCTGAAAGGCGATGCCCATCTCGCCTCCCCCTTCACCTCCCCATGTACGCCGCGTTGCGTCAGTCGTCGCGTGGACTTGGGGTTGTCAGCCGCGCGGCTGTCGGCGGGCGCGCGTGCACTTTGAACTCGAGGTCATGCGCAAGCGTCAGATGATATTTATTTACGAATACATTGCTTGTTAGTTGTAAAGAAAAAAAATGTGTTTAATCGCGAATAATGGTTTTTTTATTTAACTGTTCTCACTGCATAGTGTACGAAAAATGCTAAAAAAACGACGAAGTTATCCGCGAACACACATAAAAAAAAATATATATATACGGTCGAATTGAGAAACCTCCTCCTTTTTTGAAGTCGGTTAAAAATAGGTAAAATAGTTCATTATTTTTTCAAATTTTTTGATGGTATTGTATCGCCTGTCACCTGTCACCTGTCTTCGTTGGAAGCGTCTCCCTTACACCCTGTACATTTACGTAAGTACTTACCAAATAAATGTGTCCGAACATAAATAGGAAATACTAATGAAATATAGACATACCAACTTAAAATAAGAACAGAAGATGACAAAAATATAAAAGAAACATGTGTGATGATTTGTGTGCGTGTGTGACCAGATATGTATATGAACGTAAACGAAGTAAATAGAATCGGCTTGTAAGGATCGTATCAATTGGCGTCCATGGGAAAAAGACGTGAGTTTTATATGTGTATGTTTGTTTATGTACTTACAAAGATTTAAAATGATCAAATTAAACAAAAATATGTGAATTATTTAATTTTAAATTTAATTTAATATTCCTCAAAATTTAGTGTTTTCACTGAATCATTTATACGACGTGTGTTTGTATTACAAAGTGTCTCTTGGTTGTTTGTATTGTCTTGGCTATTGTCTTCCACCATCATTGCTCGTTTTTTGTTTTGCTTTTTTTTATTCTCTTTATCTATTCCGATTTTCTTTTGCGTCCCTGTATAGCAGTAACATGTAAGAGGGGTCCCTTGGCGCGACTAGACACGCGCGACTGACATTTCCGCGAAATACATTTGCGCGACTACACATCCGCGAAAGATGCTTGCGCGACATTTATTTTGGATATTGCACAAAATCCGAGAAATTAATCCCATACAGACGTAACATTACGCCTTTATTCTCTAAAGGGTAGGGCAGAGGTGTATACTAAGTTTGTAAAGTACACCCATTTATTACTTTATCTAGATAACGTTCATAATACCTCATTTAAATTGCAGAAAGTTATATTATGCGGTTACATACGTTCGTCCCGAGAGCAGGGGAGATCGAAATCAAAATCGCGGCTGCAAAATTTTACAAAATAAGCGTCATCCATCTTGGATTTTAAACTTGACCTCATTTTCAGCATCAGGACCCCCGAAAACTATGGACACGACACCCATGACGTATATTTTGTAAAATTTTGCAGCTGCCATATTGGATTTTTACTTTGACCTCATTTTCGTCATCAGCGCCCCCGAAAACCATGGAAACGACACCGATGACGCATATTTTGTAAAATTTTGCAGCCGCCATATTGGATTTTGACTTTGACCTGATTTTCGTCATCAGAGCCCCCGAAAACCATAGAAACGACACCCATGACGGATATTTTGTAAAATTTTGCAGCCGCCATATTGGATTTTGAATTTGACCTCATTTTCGTCATCAGAGCCCCCGAAAACCATAGAAACGACACCCATGACGGATATTTTGTAAAATTTCGCAGCCGCCATCTTGGATTTTGACTTTGACCTCATTTTCGCGATCAGCGCCCCCGAAAACCATGGAAACGACACCCATGACGCATATTTTGTAAAATTTCGCAGTCCCATCTTGGATTTTGATTTCGACCCCCCCCTCAGGAGAAGAAATGTGTGGGACCGCATAATATAACTTTTAACAACTTAAACTAGCTATTACGTATAACTAGTTTAAATTAGTATGTAGCTAGTGTATTAGTATGTAGCTATACGTATGTTAACTAGATAAAGTAATAAATGGGTGTACAACACGAACTTAGTATACACCTCTGCCCTACCCTTCGGAGAATACAGGCGGGATGTTACGTCTGTATGGGATCTCATTTTTCGGATTTTTGCCCAATATCCTTTACGAATATAAATGTCTCCCAAGCATCCTTTCACGTAAGTGTAGTCGCGCAAATGTCTTTCGCGGAAATGTCAGTCGTGCAACACTTGCAACAGTCTAGTCGTGGAAACGTCCAGTCGCGCAAAAGGAGTCGCGTAAGTGTCTTTCGCGCAAATGTACCAGATCCCCTGTATGTGAGCTACTGTGAAAATAATAATAATAAATTGGGTATAATGCATTTACTTATCAGCAATAATGTCCTCATTTTCAATATGCGGAGTTGCCTTTTTTTCGTGTTCTATACAGCCAGAGCTACAAAATAAATGGATTTTTAGGCCGATGCCTAAAAATCCATTTATTTTGTAGCTCTGGCTGTGTATGCCTATACTTCCATGCCGATGCATGGAAGTATAGGCATGTGAGAAATTAGGAAGATAGTTGTGCACGACATAAGTACTGTAAGTCTACAACAGACGCAAAAGTTACATCTCCGCAGACGAAGTCGTACTAAATTTACTTATTTATTTATTTATTTGCTATGGATTACTTACAGCTAAAACAAACAGAATAAAAATAACATTATCAAGAATAATTACGTTATACTATGTCAATAATAGCATTCAAGTATTTTTTGAAACTCGGATCCGGACTGTCCCTACAAGGATGCGGTATGGATATACTACATTACAATTCTGCATTTACGACTTGAGAATCTTCGTTATTTGGTATTCTCCTAAAACAGAAATAAAACAATTATTATAAATAAAATAAAAGTATGTTTACTACAATTGGATATCACATATTTATTTATTTTATTTAGGTACACTAATTTAAACTTTCGATAGAGATAAATGATAATTTTATTTCAATTAAAATACATTACTTACCTCAATAATCTATTTTTTGCCAGTATAAGGCGTTTCTTTTTTAGTAATTTGGATTTACCAGGCATTTTCAGCACGAAACTCAAAAGCGAATAAAATTATGTTCTGATATTTCTCCGAGCGTTAGCGTCTACTCGTGACAGTGGTCAGCGATGCACTGCCGCCCGTCGCCCGCAAGAGTCCCCGCTTCAACGCGCACCAAGATTATTCGAAATAAGAACTCACGTTGATTTATCAAACACAAAACAAATAAAAACCGTATATTAAAATTTGGGAAATTAAATTGTCTTTTAGATGGTGAAAGTTTTATGAAAATACACCCGATAGTGTCTGCGTGATTACCGTTTTTTTGTCCGCGGTAGACATTACTTTACAAATTAATTACACTATGTTTAAAAAATATAATTGCAAATATTCACATATCAAATTACGAAGAAAATTGTCTAGTATAACATATTTTATTTTCAAAGAAATCAGGCCAGCCGTTTAGACGTGATTATGAATTTAAAATCATTTAAAATCGTATATCTGCGCCTTAATGCGCTTGGAGCAGGCAAAAGCGATGAGCTCGTTCTTGGTCGCTTTGTTACAGTTAAGTATTGCGAATTTGGATTGACACATTGATGTCATTTAGTTTTACATAACTTGTTAATTTTACGTAACAAGTAATATCTCACCTAATATTAAAAAAATGGTGGCCCACGATGATCTTGCATACCGTGGGAGGTAATTTTATTTAGAATAAAATTTAATCAAGACCTCGCAGTCTCAATAATACAGGTACTTGTTTAGGGGCTGATTTTTAGGGCTCCGTACCCAAAGGGTAAAAACGGGACCCTATTACTAAGACTTCGCTGTTTGTCCGTCCGTCTGTCCGTCTGTCCGTCCGTCCATCCGTCCGTCCGTCCGTCCGTCCGTCCGTCCGTCCGTCTGTCTGTCTGTCACCGCGATAGCTAGACAGTTGAAATTTTTACAGATGATGTATTTCTGTTGCCGCTATAACAACAAAAAATACTAAAAACAGAATAAAATGAATTTGAGGGGCCTCCCATACAACAAACGTGTTTTTTTCGGCGTTTTTGCCTTGTGTTACGGAACCCTTCGTGTGTGAAGTCCGACTCGCACTTAGCCAGTATTTCAATCATTTGATAACTTTATTCCAGGAATAATTTTGAAAATTTGATAGTTTTTTTTTCATACAAAAACTGTCAAACGTGAAACAAAACTATCTGGCGATGGAAAATCAACCCTAAATCAGCGCCGGCAGCAAGTGTTGTTTTCTTTACGTTATGTTTTCTTTAAATACTGAATTGTCAAAAATGTAGGTAGGTACATATTTTCTGTCATTTTATTTAATTAACAAAGAAAGACGGCAAAGTTTTGCGATTTTTTACGACAGTCAGCTGTGGTGACCTTATATAATAATAGCAGAGCACCAGAGCCAGTCCCTTAGCATAGACCAGGAGCTAGTTCTCACGTCGTTTTATACACAATAGGTACTTACATCTCAGACTTAAGAAGTACCTAGGTTGGTAAAGTTAGATGGGGATTAATTGTTAAAAGCAAATTGACTAGGAACTTAAATTTTCCGTATATTCAGATCACAGCTGTCATTTGTGAAATGGCTGAGCACGGTAAATTGAGGTAGGGTGTCAATTTGCTTATGGGGGATGCGCTAAGGTAGCCCGCGAAATTCAAATTCGCTTTGTTTTTTTTTTTGCAATTTGTAGGTCAGGGTCAGGTTGAATGTTGGTCAAAATATGATGTGCAATCGTAAGAGCCAGTCCACACGGCGCGTTGCGTCAGCGTTGCGTCGACGCAGCCCTACCGTTCCGTTGTTTTACATACAAATAACTAGGTATGTGCGCTGAGACGTTTGGCCGGCAATGCGTTAAAATTCATGCGTTGCGTGTTGCGTCGCAACGCGCCCGTGTGGACTGGCACTACTGGCAGTCTGGCACTAACAAATATGTATATACGGAATTATAAATCTTTTAATGATTAAAATCGTACATACCAACTCACTAAGTTCAAATTACTTACCTTATTGAATGAATATTTCATGATCATGACATTTGAGGTCAATTCTACGCCTGAAATTAGTGCTCGACAGATGGTCAGTGCTGACATCGGTCGCGTACCGATTTATATGGACTCGCGCTCGCTGACCGTCGTCGGTGCTACAGTAAACACGTCCATTTATCGTCAGCGTCTTGGTACGCGTGTTCGACGGTACGCGACCGACGTCGGCGTAAAGCCTCCTCTACACGTCGTCAGATTCATCAGCAGATGGTCATCTGCGAATGCGTCTGCCGACGTGTAGACGGTGTAATTTGCTGGTCTGTGGTAGGTATTTGACGTCGGCAGATGCATCTGCCAGTAATCCGTTTGTTGTCGGTTTTTGTGGCACGGATCAAAGGGTTTCAGCGCGAGCGCCCGGCGTGTGTCCACACGTCTGACGATGCATCAGTATTATCGTAGTCGTGAATGAGAGTGCACGCCTGCTTCTTCCAGTTTTTTTCTCGTTTATCTATAAATCTCGTTCGCTGAAATGGCTAACATGAACACAGGTACAAAACATTTAAATTCCTTGAGTTGTATCAAGTAGAAAACTGTCTGTGGAATCCGGAAAATAAGTTAAAATAATTTAATTATTTAAATAAATTGATTATCTTGTAAATTGGATACTGTAATTGCAAATTGGACATCTAACAGAGTCTAAGTATGTAATTTTTATTTCGGTTGGAATTAAAACCACTTAAATACCACATGACATACAATGCACATTCAAAAGTCGTTAAAAGATAATCTTAATGTTTTTATGTATATTTTTTTTTTTTGCCTTTTTTTACTTTTTTTTTATTAAAATATTGTTTTGTTTTATCAGAGCTACGTTAGTTTATTATAAATTGCGATATTTTTCGCGTCCTTGGACCTATGTGACATACTACAGATTATTTGCAACACACAGTTTTGTCCGTTGTTAAAATGGACATCGAAAGTAGATCATAAAAGAATGCAGACCTTACAAATTCTTTCATCTACATAGGCCCTAAGACGCCCCCATTACGAAACTACACGAGGCTCGACGCCCTCATGGGTTGAGGAGTAGGATGTTGACAACACTTCAACGGCCGACTGTAGTTAGTTTCCAAATACGCCACTGACTGGTTCCACTTCGGTACCCCTCTCCATTTCGACCAGAAGTAGTAGGTAAAATATTTAAAGTTTTTGGCGGTCAGAGTCAGGAGTCGACCCTCCCTCTTATCGCTCGGGATCAAGATTCGAACGCGTGTCGCAACTATATTTATAGACATGACACGACATCATCGTCGACATCGTCGGTAGGTAGATTTGCTCACAACTGTAGATGGACTTTGCAATGACCGCTACAATGAACTGTCGCAGGGGTTATTGCCATATTCTGCACGCGTTCGCAGACGGAAGTGTGATATTATTAGCATACAAGATGAACACTGCTTCCATTCAATTAAATTGCCCCTTATGACACATATGATAAGCTGCTGGGAATCAAATGATGGAATCACAGACTTATATTGGCTTGACGTCGCGACGCGACGCAAGTGTATACAGGGTTATTGGTAAAACATTAACAACCCCTTAAGAGGTCATTGTCCTCACCATTATGAACAACTTTTACTATGGGACCAAACCCGAAATCGCGAAAAAAATTTCAGCTGTTCCCTACATTTATGTTCGTATAACTCGTCAAAATGTAGGGAACAGCTGATTTTATTTGCGTGTAAACAGGGAGTGAAAAAGACTTCCTTCAGCGCCATTTCCATTCAGACCGCGCTCGAACATTCTCGATACTAGACGTCAAACGAAAACTGAAAAAATGCCAAATTGTGCGGTAATGACCTGTAAAAACCACACAAAAAAGTGGGACGAGATAATGGAAAAGTTTCCTTTCATTGTTAAGTAATTTTGTTATTAAATTGTGTGTTTTTTTATTGCAAAATCAATTATTTTATGTTCATTGTGGTTTAACAATGAAAATATGTAACTGAGTGTTTCGGATATTTCATAATACATTGCCGTTTTTAGTTGCAAGGCTGTATTGTATGGCTTGTCTCGTCTGTTAAAACACGCAATGAAAATGATCGATATATTCACTTTTCGCTCAATTTCGTGGTACGGTCGCTATTCTCATTTTTCTGTCAAATAAAGCAATATTGTATACACAGGGTTGTAAAGTTGTTTTCGATTCTAATCGATTTTGGAAACAGAGGAATGATAATGTTTGCGTTGGGTATTTTGTGACATGTAAATTATAATTATATTTACAGATTTCCAAGTGATCCCAAAGTTGAAGAGAAATGGATTGAAGTGATTCGCGACAGGGCATGAAAATCGGTTCCCAAGACAATATAATTAGTATAGTCGAATTTGCTCTGTTCAAACAAAAAAGTTTCACCGGGTACATTGATGCAAAGGCTTTAGCTTTCACCGCGCATGAAGGCATTTTGATGCGTTATAATTGCATAAAAAGTTATAAAAAATTGTATTATTTTGCGTGCACAGAGGTCTAACACTTGGACACAACTAAAATGGTTACTAGTACCAAAGCCAAAAGCGAACAAAAGCCAATAGTTTTCGAGCGTTGGGGCACTGATGCGCAGTCAAGTGGTTATATAGTCTTAGTTTCTAGATTACTATTACCTACGACAGTTAGCAACAAATCTAAGAAATATTACACATGCGGGGACAACCAAAAAAAAAAACAAGTAGGTACTGACACTCAACCGCGATACAGACTGCCTCGTTTACGTGTTACCCGCGATAATAAACCCACTCGTTATTACTTTTATAAATATCATTTCGAAGTTTATTATTGTCCGTGACTTAAGCGATTAACACTGTCATGTTTAGATTTAAACGAGGGTGTGTTAACTGCCTTATCTGTAATCTGAGAGGCTGATCAACTCGAAAATTAACATAGGCACCTACACGCTGTCAAATCTATGGTCAATTTAGGCCCATGCGTATCTTTTGTCTGTGTGTTGCTGGACTTAAAGAATTGCACCACCCCTTACTTCCCGTGGGTGTCGTAAAAGGCGACTAAGGGTCTTACCGGAGAATGGGCAGCAGCGTTCTCTATTTATTCCACCATCATACCATACTGCGATCGCCAACCCGCCTGCCAAGCGTGGCGATTATGGCAAACCCCCCCCAAAATTGGGGGAGGCGTATGTCCAGCAGTGGACGTCTATCGGCTGACACGACGACGACGTATCTTTGAAATAGTCGCTTTATACATTTAATTATATTGAAAGTAGATTATAGTGATATTGAACCTATAACATCACGTACCCTTTAGGTATAATGTGTCGCCTCAAAATCAAAATCAAAATATTTTATTTCACATAAACCTATATGGGCACTTATGAAACGTCAGAAGCTAGATGCACGGTTCCAATTGGTCGTTTCCTATGGAGAAGAACCGGCAAGACACTCCACGGCAGGGTTCGAAAGGATAATTATCAATGATAATTATCATGATAATTATCATGATAATAACATATGGATAATTATCGATTGATAATAACAAAAAATGCACTCGTGAAAGTGAACTGTATTCGAATGAACATTTCTGCACTTGCGTGTATCGGAACGCCAATGGAAATAGAATCATCATCGGACGAAGATATTCCTTTGGCTTTACTTCATTCAATTTAATTAAATTATAATGTCGAATCTGACGGACACTGATTTTTACTCAATCTGCCTATAATTAATGGTACTTTGTGTTGGATATTAAATGAATATTATATTTTTTTTCTGTGAGAATTGCCCAAATTATAATGTATTTGTTATGAAACAATACTTACAACAAATGAATTTCTAACACAGGTGATAATTATCAGAAAGATTAATTATCTTGATAATTTCGAACCCTGCTCCACGGTTACAGTTTTTAAAAATAATTGGCTTTTACAATGTTTCCAAATTACATTATTACAATCGGTATGGGAGGACAGCGTAGGCCTGTCAACAAGTACCAGGTACTTGTAAAATAAAAAATGGTCTACAGATCTAAAGTGTACAAGACCTACAAAGTTCTCACATTTACAAAATAAGAATCTATCAAAAGGATAAATAAAAAATAAAAACCTACTAAAACCAAGTGATATGATTCCCATTACAACCACTCATCATTACACCCATTACACCAATATAGAGGTGAACAATTTGAATTAGAGCCTAATTTTTAAAACGATGTGTTTATCTATGTACTAAAGCTTAGAGTATGTCTATTGAGAATATTATGTACGAATCACAATCAAAAGTCATTTATTTAAACTAGCTGAGAATCAGCACTTTTCGTACGTCAAAATTACAAAAGACAGTCCCCCAAAACGAATTTTGGATTTTTCTAAACCAAGCCGTTTCTGCTAGGTTTCAGACCTCGAAGATGTTGATTGAGCTTATTAGTCGACTCACACGAATTTTCTCGCCGAATCGGGCATTCGCCCGATTCGGCGAGAAAATTCGTGTGATTCGTCGTCACTTTTCAATGAGTATAATTTTTTTATAGGCGATTTGCACTAAATTAATTTATTCGACAACTCCAGAAATATGTATTTTTCCTACAAATAAATATTTGGGAATTGATAAAAATAATTATGTAAGTAGGAAATTTTAAGTACACAAACGTATATTTCAAGGCTCAAAGACCAAGATGATTCGCTAACAATGTTATTATGAACTTGAAAACTGTTTCGTAAGAAACGGGTTTAGGTTTTTTTTTTAGGAATTTTCTCGATCAAGGATAATATTTTTAATTTAAATATTATTCAACTGTATTACATAATCATAAAGCAGTACATTTGAGAGTTCGTGGAATCATAAACGATTGAGTACTTAATACATGACATGATTTGTAATCGTTTCTAATTATCATTTTAATCATCGTGAGTCTGGCTCCTTGCAAGACATCGTTATAGAAGCTTCTAGAAGGAGGTTTGATTGACCTCTAAACTTGAACTGGGTTCGTGTCCGGATAAGTGGGTACCTTTGTTCTTATTCAAAGTTATGTAACACCTACGTATGAAACAATTTGCGTGCCTAATATTCTAAGAAGGTTTGGTTTCTTTCTGATGACAGAGCAGGCTGGTAGTAATATGTTTTAATAAAAAACGCAGCTTTCAGTAGGGCCCTAAACCTATTTTGATGATTATTTTTTAGGTCTCATATTTTCGTGAAGATCTGACAGACAACCCCTTCTTCGTCTACCTTCGGAGATAGACAATTGAGCCCACCCTTACATAGTATAAAACAAAGTCGCCCAAATGTCTGTAGGTACGCGCATAACATCCGAATGGCTGCACCAAATTGGATAATTATTTTTTTGTTGTGTTCGGTACCTACTGCCAGGACAAGGTTTGTATGAAAGAAAATATCAGAAAAAAAACATGCAGCAAAAAAACCGGCCAAGTGCGTGTCGGGCCACGCACAGTGTAGGGTTCCGTAGTAGCCCGTTATCACAATGTAGTATGATTCTGTTGTTCTTTATTCTGAATATAAAAAAATAAAATTTTTCATATTTTGTTTTTCAATGCAAGTCTTTACCCGTTATAAACAAGCAACTACTTCATCTTAGTCACTTTAAAGGATTAATGCTAAGGATTTTGTATTTGGTACAAAATTATCCAACACCCAAGTTCAACGACTATTACCGCTAAACTAATAAAGTTATCTTAACCGCTATAGTTGTCCTTTAAAGTTCATGAAAAGCACTATCATCGTGAATTTTTCCAGATTTTTTAAGAAAGCAGTTTAGGTTTTAGGGGGGGGGGGACGCCCTATTGGAACAAAAATTTGCAATTTAACGTTTAATATTTCGTAAATGGAGCATTACATCAAAAATAATTGTAGCAACCCCCAAGTAATTTTAGAAAACCTAATCAACGATACCCCATGGGGTAGACGATGAAAAAAATATTCATCCCCAAACAGACGGACATGACGAAACTATAAGGGTTCCTTGTAGGAACTACGGAACCCTAAAAACAGCCGTGCGAAGCTGGGGCGGGCCGCATGTATTGAATAACCCGACATTGCAATTGCAATCCCTTTAGTTTATCTAGTAATTTAAGTATATCGCCAAATTATATTTGCCAATTAAAGTTAATGTTTGATTATTTTCTAGTGACGTCTCTGTGTGCGAAGCTAAGTCCAACAAGTGGAACACAGAGTACTTTTTGATAGAAGTGGAAGTAACACGGCTTCTTTCCTATCTGATCCGTGATTGGAAAATTTTCAATTGGAGAACTGTTTGAGGCTTACTAATCCGACTTTGTGATGTCATTATTGTGGAAGACAAACGCTGCCACAGAACAGATAATATCTGTTCTGTGACATGTGACATCATTTTCCACTATACTCTAGGCTGGCTACTCAAACGATGCCCCTTTTTGGGAAGGCAGCCGCTGCAGAGGAAAGGTGAGTGGTCGTACTGCTCAGTTAAAAAAAACTGGCCAAGTGCGAGTCGCACTTGCACACGAAGGGTTCCGTACCACAAGGCAAAAACGCCGAAAAAAACACCTTTGTTGTATGGCAGCCTCCCTTAAATATTTATTTTATTCTGTTTTTACCGACTTCAAAAAAAGGAGGTTATTAGTATTTATTGTTACAGCGCGAGCGTCAACAGAAATACATCATCTGTGAAAATTTCAACAGTCAAACTATCACGGTTCATGAGATACAGCGTGGTGACAGACTGACAGCGGACTCTTAGTAGCTAATAGGGTCCCGTTTTACCCATTGGGTACGGAACCCTAAAAAGCGACAAAAAGCGAGTCGGTTCCGTACCACAGTATAATAATCAAAAATCCGGGCAAGAGCGAGTCGGACTCGCGCACCGAGGGTTCCGTACCATCATATGTTTTTAAATTTTCATCGGCGAGGCCTATATTCGTCAGAAAATTTCAACACTGCGCGCTGCGGTGTAGAATATTGCAGTTTTAGGTCAGCGCCATCTCTTGACCGATAGTGGAACTAATGTAATTTTTGTTGATGATTTCTGAAAAAGTGTGCTATTTAGAGACATCGTTTTATTTTACCTGTAATCTTTACATAAACTATCACATAGAATTATTTCAGATTTTTCAGGTTACATTTTTCATCAAAATCGAAAAAAAAGAAAAAATGTTTGAGAATGTGCAAACAGCGCTCCTTCATATGATGACCCAAATGCCCTAGTAGCTCCACTTCGATATTTTTATTTCTTTCTTATTTGTAAAATAGTTGGGCAAGCGTCATCTAAAACTATTCCAAATTTTAAGTTGATTGCATTAGTAGTTCTTTAGATAAATAGTTGTGGCAGACAGACAGACTAGATATATGAAAGAAGGAGATATGCCCGGTAATTGAAAATGTATCAGAACCCGATATCGCTAGGATGGCCGCACCACCGCGCCACTACAACACATGTAGTACAGTAAGAGCAATGATACAAAGTCGCGCACACACTTGCAATTCATAAATCAGAACGTACTACACAATCAATTATAAACCTTAACTCATCAAACACAGCGTGCATTTACCATGCTCCGTACAACTTACTCACACAAAAACATCTATCGCTATCGTTGTGCTGTGCAAAAGTCATTTATTTTACATATACGCTAGTGATTGACTAAATCGGAAAGATATCGATCCTTCCATTCATTATTACTAAAAAAATTTAGGGTCATGAAAAGAAAGTAAAATACATTTACATCCCTACCCTACATTTGAAGTGGGGACTAATATTTTTTTCGTCGTCTACCCCATCGTGTGAGGTATCGTTGAATAGGTCTTCTAAAATGACTTGGGGGTTGCTAAAACTATTTTTCGATTTAATTCTCCATTTACGAAATATTAAACTTTAAAATGCAAATTTTTGTTCCAGTTTTGGCTTGAAAAATCTGGAAAAATTCTCGATGATAGTGCATTTCATGAACTTTAAAGGAAAACTATATAGCGATTAAGATAACTTTATTAGTTTAGCAGTAAGTACCTAATAGTCGTTGAACTTGGGTGTTTGATAATTTTGTACCAAATACAAAATCCTTAGCATTTATCCTTTAAAGAGACTAAGATGAAGTAGTTGCTTAAAATTATATAAAGGGTAAAGACTTGCATTGAAAAACAATATATGATTTTTTACCCGACTGCGCGACGCAAAGGAGTGGTAATGTGTTCATCAGCCTATGTATGTATGTATGTATGTATGTATGTATGTATGTTTATATGTTCCTTTGAAGCACTATACAGACCAAACGCCTGGGCCGATTTTTATGATTCACACGTTAATCGATTCCTCTTAGTCCGGCGAGTGTCACTAAAGACATGACGTTAGTGAAAATTCAATATGGCGACTACTGGACGCCATATTAAATATATTTTTTAAATTTTTTTTTTTCAATACCTTTCGAGTGGGATATCAAAATAAAGGGTTTTAAAAGGTGATTACAAAAATATATACAACATATATACTTAAAAGCAATTCGAAGTGACAAATCGCAAAAAACACCTACCAAGAACTAAATCGTCTGCGAAATCTTTCAAATTTGTAAACTAAAAAGCTGGAAATAAAAAAAGTTATTTAAGAAAATCAAAAAACCCGACTGCGGTAAAAAACTTAAGTTAAAAGAAACTGAAAAGCTAAAAACAAGCCCATTTTAAATTAAATAAAAGTTGGAAGCAGGCGGGACCCATTTGAATTTGAAAATACAATAAAAATGATGTGGGTCCCGCCTGCTTCCAACTTTTATTTAATTTAAAATGGGCTTGTTTTTAGCTTTTCCGTTTCTTTTAACTTAAGTTTTTTACCGCAGTCGGGTTTTTTGATTTTTTTAAATAACTTTTTTTTTTTATATATTCAGAATAAAGAACAACAGAATCGTACTACATTGTGATAACGGGCTACTACAGAACTCTACACTGTGCGTGGCCCGACACGCACTTGGCCGGTTTTTTACCGACTTCAAAAAAAAGGAGGTTATCAATTCGACACGTATGTATGTAATGTTATTGGAATTGCATTATATTCACATATGACATATTCTTCCAAACAAATATACAAAATTTTATAGACGTATGTACGTATGTTTGTCCACGCATTTCTCCGCAACTATTAATCGGATCGTGACGATTTTTTTTATTGGCTTACATTTACTTCAACTTAGGGAACAGTGCAAGTTTAATCAAAATCGATTCAGTAATTTTCAAGATATAGACTAATAAGTACGTGTAAGTGTGGCGGCCAATGATATTTTAGTAAACAGATATGTTATGAGCGCGCAAATCGTGAAGACTAGAAAACGTCCTAATTGGGACGTATTGCCTTTAGTCTGTGTCACGCACGTCTACGAGTGAGACGGTGCGCGCAGCTACGTAATTACCATCCAAAATGCCATTTTGTGTATTTAGAAAGTGTACCAATTATGATACCAAAGTTAATAAAACACACGGAAGCTCATACCACACGAAAGTACACATTATACTTCGATTTATTAATATATTTCAATTATTTTCCTAATATTCTGATATTTGGAGGTTAGGAAAAAGAAAGAGATGGAAAATACATTTTTTGTCGTAAGAACGACAAGGATGCGAGCACTCCGGACATAGAATAAAAGTACAGATGCGAATATTAGGCAGTAAAGTCATCTTTACAGCAGAGTTCTAGTTTCCCTTTTAATAACTTTTCTTTATAATTTTGTTTGATATATTTAATTATAAATTAAACATGTCATAATATGTAGGAAAAGAAAATATTAATAGCTTGTCGTTACCATAATATGTCACAGATAGTGTTAAAATAAACCTACCATTGAGATTAAAATTAATTCTTTTCGAAGGTGTATGATTATTTTTACAATTGTATTTCTTTCTTTTTAAAACGTGTTTTATTTTTCACCTACCTACCTTTTAATAGTGTTTATTCGTTGCATAGGCACAAATCCCGACTACAAATTCTGTACACGTGGTTTGTACTTTCTGCCTAGCTAATTTGTTAGTCTATGATGCCAACGTGCGGTGATTGGTAGCCCGAATAATGTTTGTTTACATTCACGCGCAATTGACAACATCTAGCTGTCACTTTTTTTCTTATTGGTTTTATCAAGCTATCCTTTTTCTATCCTTTTTACTTGTAGTGAAATGTAAAATGAATGAAAAGTGTGTATGTGGGCTGCCTCTCGGCGCGGAACACTTTTTTCTGTTGTTTTGTAAGTGTATAACATATCTGTTTATTAGAATATCATTGGTGGCGGCTTATTGATACGAGCTACGGGTGTATTGTCAAAGGGAAAAACATCTCAAAACCTTGGTCAAAAATCTAGTGCAATATTTACAACAAAAGTATTACCTACTTATTACAAACAAATATTCCAGTTTTTACTTAAAACTAAAAATTACAATATAAAAAAATAATTTAAAAAAAATTAAACCGGCTTCAAAAAGAAATGAACTCAAAATTATGAAATAACTTTAATTTCGGAAGTCGGTGGCAAAAAACTAAAACTAAAATACAGATTCCAAAACTCCGACTTCCGAAATTATAGTTATTACATAAAAGTTTATTTGTTTTTAAAGTCTGTTTAATTTTCTAAATTACTTTTTATTATTATTTGTTGTTATAGCGGCTAATAGTAGAACACACTTTGTGAACATTACAAGTTAGTGTCTGTCTATTATGGCGCAAAAGATACAGTCCAGTGACGGACGGACAGCGATGCCTTAGTAATAGGGTCCCGTTGGAATCTTTTGGGTTCGGAACCTTTAAAAGGAGTGTATGTTTTCAAGGTTCATGTATTTCTTGCTCGATTCGTCCCCTGTCCGTCCATCGTCCGGATGAACGCGAAAACATATCTCTTAACATGATGCATACAGAAATGCTCCACAAAACTTTTATCATTATCGTTTGCAATAGTTAGTTACGATAAAGCAGCAAATGTAAGTAGGAGGCGCGCGGTACCTAGCCAGTGCAAGCGAAGCATGCGCTGCGGCACAGAGTCAGTGTGCCAGTAGGTCACATTATGTAAGCCCACCGCTTACTTCGTTTTGCGTAAGAATCGTTGTAGGCAATACTACACACCGCAGACGATGATTAATTTATGTATTCCTAGGAGTCATTACGGTTTCTACTGATAAGAGACTAGCTCAGACACCTACACAGATCATACTAATCGATACTTATGACATTATGAATCACACAAGATCTTAGGGCAGAGACTTAACCACACGACCTAAATAAATCATATTTATAGGTACGTTGTCGCTGTCAGGCTACATAAAATAGGTACCTACGCATTTAGTTCAAAACTACGATGTTTACGGGTAATAAATTGTAATGAAGTTTTCGCACGACGCGCGACGTTATCGGTCAACGACCTTGTTACTCGTTGGGAGTCATTACTCATTCATTAGTCTGACTTGTGGTTTCTTTAGATAATTGGTATGAATATGGTAATAATAATATCGGGTATATTTTATTTGTATGTATAGTAGCCGTAGGTATTATTACCTATACATGCAAATAAAATAAACCCAATATAATAATATCATTTACATTACTACATCTATACAATGGAATGTATACATCTATACAAATAAATAAAATTGAAGTGTCTGTTTGTAGTGTCAAAATAACAGCTTTTTACTAAATGCATATGAAAGTATATATACGGTCTTTAACAATTTTTTTTTTGGGGAATTTTTAACTGCACCTCTATTTAGAAATTTAAGGAAACAAAATTTCTCCACTAATAACCTACTGCATATCAAATAAATGACTGTACTACAAATTAACTACACTACACACTAAACCAACATAATATACAAAAGTAACACATTTGTAATGACAACTTAGGATGCAAAAGCGAGCGAAGCGAGTTTGGGACTTGGGGCACCCCGACTCGGACAGGTTAGGTTCGAAGGGGATGACGGGGGCTCGAGTGAGCGAGCAAAGCGAGCGAACGAGCCCCCGTCATCCCCTTCGTGTTAGGTTCCTTTAAATCCTGTAGACAGAAATAGGGGCTCCGCGAAGCGGGGCTCCGTCGACTACGCCTAACCACATATTTTTGTAGATATAAAAAAAACTTTAGGATTTTTATTCTCGGCCACTATGATTTACTTTTAGTTAACAGATAGTCATTCAGTAAAACAGTTAATCTTTAAAGATCTAACAGTATAGCATAATTGATTTATTTGATGAGCAAATTTAGTGTGCAATTCAGTATTTTTGGTGGTTATTTCGAATATATTGATTGAAAAAAGGGGATTTACAGTTAAAGTATTAAATACCACCCTTTTTTTTCTCTGTTTGTACCGGCTTTTCTCAGTAACGGCTGAACCGACTTTGACGGAACTTGCACTGGCAGATAGCTAATGTTATAAGAAGTAACATAGCGTCGTTGTCAAACCAAAACCTGCTATGTGCAAAAAGTATACTTTTGAGATATTGACAAAAGAAGTTTTGACAAAGTTTTAGCTGCTGCACATAGCACATTTTATTCTGAGGCCATAGTTCCACAACTAGTGGTCATAAGCACATAGCAGTTCTTTTATATGAGAAATAAGGCAGTGACCTATAAGCTGTGGTCAAAATCTTGAAACCTCAAAAAACGACACAGCAGATTTTGGTTTGACAACGACGATAGGCTACTTTTATTTTAGAAACATTTTAAATCCCCCGACTCAAACAAAAACCTCTAAAAACTAATATAATAAAAAAAATAAGTGTAAATAGTTTGTATTTGCTTAATATGTATGTATGATAAATAAAATAAACTATATTATATAAAATAATATATTTGGCCCTTTAAGGCGAAAGCGCTAAGATAGCCCGCGAAATTATTATTTTTTTAGGTTTTTTGCATTTTGCAGGTCAGTATTAAGTTGTACGTTGATTAAAATATGATTCGCAACCGTAACAAATATGTATTTACAAAATTATAATCATTAAAGTCATCAACACAACTCTCAATATTTAAACTACCAATATTTAAGTACTTATTCAAACTAAGACCTAGTTTGAATATTCGCAAATTTATTACTATTCAAATATTCTGTTATCTACTGTCCAGGTCCGTCCTACGGAACATCGCCTTAACTTTATTACCGACTTCAAAAAAAAGGAGGTTATCAATTCGACACGTATAGTATGTAATATTATTGGAATTGCATTATATTCACATAATGACAATCTATTAGGGCTTCCAAACAAATATACACAATTTTATAGACGTATGTATGTATTGTTTGGGGGGCCCGTGGCTAAATAATAACAGCCGCACAGGTCGATCGATCAGGTTAAGCTACGCTTGCCGCGGTTGGTCTGTGGATGGGTGACCATCTTTACATACCGAGACCCCTCCGTGCCTCGGAAAGCACGTTAAGCCGTTGGTCCCGGCTGTCATTTGTGGATCTTTGACAGTCGTTACGGGTAGTCAGAAGCCCGAAAGTCTGACAACCAGTCTTACCAAGAGGTATCGTATTACCCAGTAACTGGGTTGGGGAGGTCAGATAGGCAGTCGCTCCATGTACAATACCGGTATTCAGCTGCATCCGGTTAGACTGGAAGCCGACCCCAACATAGTTGGGAAAAGGCTAGGCAGATGATGATGATGTATGTATTGTTTGTCAACGCATTTCTCCGCAACTATTAATCGGATCGCGATCGTGACCATTTTTTTTATTGGCTTACATTTAGGTACTTCAACTTAGGGAACAGTGCAAGTTTCATCAAAATCTATTCAGTAATTTTCAAGATATGGACTAATACGTCTAAGTGTGACGGCCTGGGTTATTGATACGAGCTACTGGTGTAGTGTCAAAGGGAAAACATCTCAAAACCTAGTGCAATATTTACAACAAAACTATTACCTACTTATTACATAAAACAATAATTATTCCAGTTTTATACAACAAAAAATTATAAAAAAAGCAATTCAAAAAAATTAAACCGGAAGTCGGTGTCTTTGGGATCTGTATTTTTGTATGTTTTTTTTTTGGCGTCGACTTCTGAAATTACAGTTATTTCATAATTTTGAGTTAATATCTTTTTGAAGTCGGTTTTATTTTTTTAGGGTTCCGTACCCAAAGGGTAAAAACGGGACCCTATTACTAAGACTTCGCTGTCTGTCCGTCTGTCCGTCTGTCCGTCTGTCCGTCTGTCCGTCTGTCCGTCTGTCCGTCTGTCCGTCTGTCTGTCACCAGGCTGTATCTCAAGAACCGCGATAGCTAGACAGTTGAAATTTTCACAGATGATGTATTTCTGTTGCCACTATAACAACAAATACTAAAAACAAAATAAAATAAATATTTAAGGGGGGCTCCCATACAACAAACGCGATTTTTTTGCCCTTTTTTGCTCGTTATCAAAAATGGTAATAGGTAGGCCCTTGAAATATTCACAAAATACTCAGTTGTATTTTAACATTAATAATAAATAATAAAATTAAAATAAAATAAATATTTAAGGGGGGCTCCCATACAACAAACATGTTTTTTTCGGCGTTTTTGCCTTGTGGTACGGAACCCTTCGTGTGCGAGTCCGACTCGCACTTGGCCAGTTTTTTAAATTACTTTTTTTTCATACAACGATTTGATAAGAACCGCCATAGTAGTTATTGCTCTTTATTAAAATGCCTATCTAATGACGTTTGGCTGTTTTGTTATTGGCCGTGGGGACCATTTTGTCCGGTCCTACTTTATTTCTCTTTCCTAATCCATCAGCCCCTGGTCACCGTCTATCCTATTCATTGACCTATTCATTGACCGCTTCCTTGATCAAGCCGTTCATCCAGCTGCCTAGAACGAGAGACTCCTCAGGTGTTGGTCGAGGCTCTTAGCTATTATGCCATTGGCGGTCACGAGTATCGGCCCAGTGACTGCTGTATGCACATCTCACATGTCGACAACCTCGCGAGGCAGGTCAAGATACTTTATCTGCTTATCTTTTTCAGCTTTCACGAGATTCTCGTCATGCGGGACCGCTATATCAACAATCATTATGCGGCGCTACGCTATAATCGATATAATGACCCACTATGTTTGGCTACAATAGTCCTGTCAGTGTTGATAATAGATCAATCCCAACAACGTAATATTCCCATTTTCGAGGACTGAGTCGGGCACAACGTACTTCCGACTTCACAAGCCTGTGTTTCAGAGAATCAGAGCAAGTTGGTGGATTATAATCCTAGCTACATGGTTGTGCCTACGCAAGTAATCTCCGTTAGCCAGATGAGAACAGCCAGAAATAATGTGTCGGATTGATTCCCCCCGAGGACGGTGACATGCCCGACAGATGTTAACCGTGCCGTCCTACACAATATTTTTCCGGTAGTTGTTCATCATGAGTGTCGGCTTTTGTTATTATCATACTTAGGTACTTACCTATGTACTTGCATCAGATACGTGGGACACTCCGAAAGTTTTGCCAAAATAAAACAAAAATGTTCTTTAGGTAAATTTTTATTTATTATATTTTTCGAAGTACTCTCCACTAGCCTCTATACAAAGTTTCGTGCCAGCGGCGGCCTTAGCAGGTGGCGAACAGGGCAATCGCCCGGGGCCTCGCTCTTGCAGGGGCCTCGCGCAATAGCCCAAGCAAATTTAAAAAATATAGGGTTTTTTAACTATTTGTATAGCTTTAGCATTTCTCGTCAAACATGACAAATACCTAAACCAAACAACCAGACCTACTTTCGCATCACATTCTTTTCACGAAGGACAACGGGCCTCGCAAAGACCTGCCGCCCGGAGCCTCGCAATGGGTAAGGCCGCCGCTGTTTCGTGCGTCTAAACAAGTTTTCGAAACACTTTTTCCAGTCCGCCGCAGACACCTCGTTTACAGCCTGCTCGAACGCTGACAGCGCATCTTCCCGCGACGAAAAATGTATCCCTTTAAGCTGATTTTTTATTTTCGAGAATAAAAAGAAGTCACACCGTGCTAGGTCAGGGCTGTGAGGAGTTTGAACGGCGTGCTGCCCAGGAAGTCGCTAGGTTTGAGCGCGGTGTGCGAAGGCGTTGATTCGTTTTGAAACACCCAAACCGTCGACTGGCGCTTCGTTTCTGGATCGTAGTGATAAATCCAAGACTCATCACCTGTAATGATGTCGTAAACAAGCCGAGACGAGCCTGCTTCAAATTTGTTTATCATAACTATCCTCACGCGAAGATACACGTCTAGAATTTCGTGAAGGCTTCCCGATCCAACCTGTAGTATGTGCTGAATCTTTTGATATGTAACTCGCTTAGGTATTGTCTTAGATTAAAATTTTCACTGCTAACACGTTTTCTTCCGTAACAGTCGTCAAAGGGCGACCACTAAACATCTTTCTTCATCCCCCAAAGTTAGTCGACCGCGCTTGAATTCGTTATACCAACTATACACGGTTGACTTAGAAGGGCCTTCATCCATGAATGCCATTTCAAGTCTATCGGACGATTCGTCCGGTATCAGGCGACACTTGATATCGTAAAAAACCATAGTGCGAAAATGTTCCCGGCGCAGATCCATTTTTTAATGAGACACCATAATTTAAATTTACTCGCAAACAATGTGGAGGGAAATTTTGAAATTGGAACGTACCTATTTTTTTACTTACAAATAATCATATTTTCAAAATAGATTTTAACTGGCCAGTCTTTCATACATCAAAACTTTTTTTTACCATTGCCACTTGAAAAAGGGCATTTTATTCATCGATAGCAGTAAATAAAACTTAGTCACTGAGTGAATAAAAACGTTTTGAATTTGGAACAAGCACGAATATACGAATTATGTACAAAAATAAATAAAACATGCTGAAAGTACGTAAATTAATGGCGACTTTGCCAAACAACCAAGTCTTATCTAATACGACCGTTTCAAAACCAAACAAGAACATTACACTGAATTACGAAAACTGTTCTAATTTCACTATAATAATTATTTTTTAATGTTTATACTTAAATGAATCCTTTGTTTTCTTATTACCGATTATAAAATAAAATGTATTAGATACTATACTACTATTTATTTTCGGGTGGTTTTTAATACTTTAACTGTAATTCCCCTTTTTTTCAATAAAAATATTCGAAATTACCTACCACCAAAAATACTGCATTGCACACTAAATTTGCTCATCAAATAAATCAATTGTACTATACTGTTAGATCTTTAAAGCTTAACTGTTTTACTGAATGACTATCTGTTAACTAAAAGTAAATCATAGTGGGCGAGAAAAAAATCCCAAAGTTTTTTTTTATCTACAAAAATATGTGGTTAGGCGTAGTCGACGGAGCCCGTCGTCAAATGCGTTGACAAACAATACATACATTCATACGTCTAAAAAATTTTGTATATTTGTTTGGAAGCCCTAACAGATTGTCATATGTGAATATAATGCAATTCCAATAATATTATACGTGTCGAATTGATAACCTCATTTTTTTTTAAGTCGGTAATAAAGTTAAGGCGATGTTCCGTAGGACGGACCTGGACAGTAGATAACAGAATACTTAAATATTAATAAATTTGCGAATATTCAAACTAGGTCTTAGTTTGAATAGGTACTTATGACTTCTAATGGTAGTTTAAATATTGAGAGTTGTGTTGATGACTTTAATGATTATAATTCTGTAAATACATATTTGTTACGGTCGCGAATCATATTTTAATTAACGTACAACTTAATACTGGCCTGCAAAATGCAAAAAACGTAAAAAAACGAATAATTTCGCGGGCTATCTTAGCGCTTTCGCCTTAAAGGGCCAAATATATTATTTTATATAATATAGTTTATTTTATTTATCATACATACATATTAAGCAAATATAAACTATTTACACTTATTTTTTTATTATATTAGTTTTTAGAGGTTTTTGTTTGAGTCGGGGGTTTTAAATTTTTTCTAAAATAAAGGTAGCCTATGTTACTTCTTATAACATTAGCTAACTGCCAGTGCAAGTTCCGTCAAAGTCGGTTCAGCCGTTACTGAGAAAAGCCGGTACAAACAGAGAGAAAAAAAAGGGTGGTATTTAATACTTTAACTGTAAATCCCCTTTTTTCAATCAAAATATTCGAAATTACCACGAAAAATACTGAATTGCACACTAAATTTGCTCATTAAATAAATCAAATTATACTATACTGTTAGATCTTTAAAGCTTAACTGTTTTACTGAATGACTATCTGTTAACTAAAAGTAAATCATAGTGGCCGAGAAAAAAATCCCAAAGTTTTTTTTTTATCTACAAAAATATGTGGTTAGGCGTAGTCGACGGAACCCCTATTTCTGTCTACAGGCTTTAAAGGAACCTAACACGAAGGGGATGACGGGGGCTCGTTCGCTCGCTTTGCTCGCTCACTCGAGCCCTCGTCATCCCCTTCCAACCTAACCTGTCAGAGTCGGGGTGCCCCAAGTCCCGAGCTCGCTTCGCTCGCTCGTGCATCCTAAGTTGTCATTACAAGTTTTGTATATTATGTTGGTTTAGTGTGTAGTGTAGTTAATTTGTAGTACAGTCATTTATTTGATATGCAGTAGGTTATTAGTGGAGAAATTTTGTTTGCTTAAAATTCTAAATAGAGGTGCAGTTAAAAATTTCCCTTTATTTTCTCGCAGTCAATGGTAAAATGTAGAGTACACAACTCGTGAAAAAAATAATTCATCTCGGTCCGGGTATCGCTCGCTCCGCTCAGGATTCTAATCTAGAATACCTCGCTACGCTCGGGATTCTATTCCTTCGCTGCTCTCAGGATCCAACTTAATCCCTCGAATTTTTATTTACTTGACTGGCGTAAGGCCTCTGGCCTAGGCAGGTTCAATTCGAATATCGTTTAATTTTATTCTAAGTATAAACTAATAGTTCCTGGATGGAATCTGCAGTTAATGAAGTCGAGATACCTGTGAAAATTATCATAATACCAATTTCAATATTTTAGGTCTGTTATTATGAAAATAGTCCTCTTCACAATAAGGTGGTGCTCGTGACAGCTGAAGCCGAAAGACTTTCAACCCTGTGACGCAAGCGTGGTTGTTTCCATAATATTAGGTCACCGTATGATTATGAACATCGTTAGTTTATAATCTATCTCCTGAGGTTATTAACTATTGAAAAATAGTGAACTTTTTTACAAAATCGCGGTTGATTTGCTGGCATTTATTGAAGTGTTCCGTTGTCTGTCTCCGAAACTCATCATCAGATCTTTACGAAATTTAAATGGGACCATTTAGAAATAAACCTCTTTCGAACAAAAAAAGAATTTTGCAAATCCGTCTATATATAATTCATCTCGGTCCGTGCATCCCTCGCTCCGCTCAGGTGAGCGTCAAAATGAAGGAACCAAAACTCCAATGTCTGTCATGCATATATGTATAAAAAATTAATACCGTTAATCTACTATTTCCTACCTTTGCTATAATTTTTGCTACCTCATCACATCATATACATAATATTTTAACAAAATGCTTGGTCCCTCCATCATGATATCAAGATGTAGGGACCAAACCGATAGGCTACTCCCTGGAATGTTCTACCTACTTAGTGTTATAATACCTTAATTCTACCTTAATATTATTGATTTTGGCTGCCCGAAACATATATCGTTTTAAAGATATCGATTATATAAGTTGGTCCCTCCAAATTGACGATTTAATTGTTAAGTGCAACAGGTAAATGGGCAGTTTATTTTCGATCTTTGAAGGATAAATATTTAATACCTTCTAATCGTGCAACATTTCTTACGTTAATGTTTATTTTAAATAGCCAAAAAAAATTTAAGAAATAAGTAGGTACAACGTACAAATTTTAATCGTAGTAGCATTAATAAAGGCGTTTTTTTTTTAAATAAGAATAGCACAAAAATATCTAGGTAATATAAAATGTATCTTTAGTTTTTATTTATATAATTAAGTGACGTCAACTAAGAAATGATTTCACGCGACCGAAATCGCGGCAGCCGCTATCTAGTATGAAATCAACGACTGAAAAAATACGGATAAAATTAATGACTGAAAGAATTCTGTAATATTAATATCCTAATTTCTGCGAGCAATGTGCCCTGCCCACTGCCACTTAAGTTTGGCAATCCTTCGGGCTATGTCGGTTACCTTGGTTAGATTTGATCCCTTCATTTTGACGCTCACCCGCTCAGGATTCTAATCTAGAATACCTCGCTACGCCTGAAAATACATTAAAAAAAATGGAAACATCCGAATTGAGAACCTCCTCCTTTTTAGAAGTCGGTTACAAACCATTTACAATTTAACGCATTATTTTTCGATAGTGTAATCTCTCCAGGGCAAACCGACAAATTGTGAACCGGTTTCAAACTTGCATGCGGCGGAACGCGCCTTGTGCTAAAACTAGATAGCCAAGGAACCGCAACCAACTTAGAATTGGCGCTCGCCAGTCACAGCTCCGTACCCTAATTGCGTATCACACTATCAATCTCAATATCACTCCTTAAAAAACTTTAAAACCGAAATTTTAAGGCCTCAAAGCACGCAACCCACACAATCTAAATATAAGATTAGTTGTATTAGTATGTAGGTTTTTCCTGCAACCTCTGTAACCATCTGTAACTTATATTTACTTTTAACTTTTCCATTTTATATTTCTGTTTACGTAGTTAGTTTTTTCACTTAATTTTTACACATTTCGTTTTTACCTTAGGTTATCACTGTATTCGAGAATGTTGGCTCACCTGTAATTGGCAACTGCATAAGCACATAACTGTTACCTACTGTTACTTATAGATATCTTGTATACAGAAGCTGTTGGTGTACCTATATAAAAAAAAAAATTGTGCATCATTTTGAAGGATATTGCTAATCCATTGCTTCATATGTTACAATTTTTTTTTTGCTCTACAACGTAAATAACGCAATGAATGTTGTTGAACTGTCAAAATGAAAGCCATTGCTACTGATAGTGTGTTACGCAATTACCCCGCCGGTCTCTCGGCTCGCTTGGCTCGCGCGCGGTTGGTCACAGTTCTAATCTAACCGATTTCGTCGGGGTGCCCGGCTTAGTTACTGGGACCAATTCGGCTACCGCCAAGAGCGACCAATCAGGGACGGTTCACATAACGGGTGATAAACTGGACAGATTATGAGCCCTGTCGGTAAGTGCAGGCTCGTTCACAATTTGACGGTTTGAAATTGATAGATTGTAAACTATCGAAAATGAATATGTTATATTGAAAGCTGTGGTTTACAATTTATCGACAATTTACAATCTCGCGAGATAGATTATAAACTAAGGGTGATGCCACACGACGTTGCGTCGGCGCTGCAAAACCTGAGCGGTGATGTCATCGCAGCACTCGTGCACACATGCTCATTACTAGCATGCTCAAACCAATCGGAGCACGCGAAAATCAAAGTCACGTGAGTTTCGCATACTCCGATTGGTTTGAGTATGCTAGTAATGAGCACGTGTGTCAGTACCTTAAAGCACTCACTGCGTTGAAATCACTGCGCTGCAACGCAACGCCCGTGTTGCATCGCTCTTCCGGTGACATATACATGAAAAAAATTAAAAAAAAAAAAACCAACCGACGTCCAAAAAATACACTGCAAAGTGAAAAATACTTAACTTTAATTTCGGAAATCGGTGTCGTTGGGTTCGCATTTTCGTTGTTCGCCGCAGACTTCCGACATTGAAGTTATTTTTCACTTTGCAGTGTATTTTTTTGAAGTCGGTGGTTTTTTTTTTGTAAAATATTGTTTACAAAAAAAAAAAAATAACGAACACAACAAAACAAAAAAATTACAAAACAAACATTATAAACACACACACATTCGCCGTTATAATATTAGTGAGATAGTGTGATTGCATCAGTTAGAACGTGTCACGAGCACGAACCGCGCATTTACTACGAACCTCAACAACAATCGTGCAAGCTGCTGCCGGGCCTGTTGCTGGAGGTTTTCATAACATTCCATACTTTGACAGTTCCACAACATTCATCGCGTTATTTACATTGTTGAGCAGACAAATTTTTCGACCATTTGAAGCTATGGATTAGCAATATCAAGGCAAAATGATTCAGATTGTGATTGATCGTGAGTTACGCAATTCAGGTGTTGGGCTATTCTTTCGGTTTATTTGGGTGGCCAATTAGCTTGGCGGGAAAGCTGATATGCTAAGTACCTTCCCGTTCAAGAAATCTAGGCGTGCGCTAAATGTCGTGCTACAATTACATCGATTTTTTCACTGTATGTAGACCAAAAGCCTCGCGGGACTCCCTGATCTCGTCTACTGCCACCTATCGCCAATCCTTTACTTGTGAGTCAAATTTATTGGTATTTGGGACTGCGTAGGCGCCTGGCACCTAAAGCTTCTTCCGACATGCGAGGTTTTAAATACTAGATAGTAATTTAGCCGTAGGCTTATAAAAAATCATCACTACCAACAGTACCAACTGTATGCAGGTGCCGTTTGGGGACTAAAAATAATATTGTTCTGTGTAGTGAATGCAAAAATTATCAGGTATTCCACTTAGAGCACTTGACCGAACCGCACCTGAGCGCTTCTACTAATGGAACTGAAAAAAAAACAATTTTAAATTCAGCTGCATACGGTTAGACTGGAAGCCGACCCCAAAATATTTGGGAAAAGGCTAGGCAAATGACCTACTTAAATTGACGTGTAGAATGAATAAGACATTATTATTATATTACTGGCTATGACCTAGGTCACTAACATCTGCAAAGGCTACTTACTATATTATTTTTTTCTCCGAAACTTATCGATCTTTTTTTGTCATCATCATCATTTCAGCCGAAAGACGTCCACTGCTGGACATAGGCCTCCCCCAAGCACACCTTCGCTTCGACAGGTTCTGTGCTTCTCGCATCCAACGGGTTCCTGCGGCCTTCACAAGGTCGTCGGACCACCTTGTGGGAGGCCTTCCAACGCTACGTCTTCCCGTACGTGGTCGCCACTCCAGAACCTTTCGGCCCCATCCGCCATCTGTTCTGCGAGTAATGTGCCCTGCCCACTGCCACTTAAGTTTGGCAATTCTTTGGGCTATGTAAGTTACCTTGGTTCTCCTGCGGATCTCCTCATTTCTGATTTGATCACGCAGGGAAACTCCAAGCATAGCCCTCTCCATTGCCCTTTGGGTGACTTTTAGCCTTCTTATAAGGCCCATTGTAAGCGACCACGTTTGAGTGCCATTATGTCATCATTGACAACATGTACTGTTCCAAGACTTTCGTCTTGGGACACTGCGGTATGTGGAACGAGAAGATATTGCGTAGCTTTCGGATTCGGATTCAACGATTGACCTCTTTCTCTAAGTTAGACCTACCTAACTGGACAGTTTGTCCTAGGTAAACATACTCGTCCACGACTTCGAGTGTAGCGTCTCCGATATTTATGAGAGTGGTGGTTACATGGGCATTTGACATGACTGTCCATGTTCATTTTAAGTCCCACTCTTTCGGAGGCTCTACTGAGGTCATCGAGCATTGTACTGAAGTCCTCCATAGTCTCAGCCATGACTACGACAGTTTCGGAGAGATTACGTCTCCCTGTCTCACACCTCGCTTCAGAAGGATTGGTTTTGAGGTCTGATCCTGGAGTTGGACTGACATAGTGGCGTTTTCGTACAGACGCACCTCGATCTACCGATAGTCGATCTGGCACCGTTGAAGAGACTGCAGTACAGCCCATGTCTCGATTGAATCAAAGGCTTTCTCGTAGTCCACAAACGCTAAGCAGAGAGGCAGGGAGGAGGACTCTTTGGTCTTCTGTATAACGTGTGCAGCGTATGTATGTGGTCTACGGTGCTAAAGCCTTTACGGAATCCGGCTTGTTCAGGAGACTGGAAGTCGTCAAACCTGCGCGGGAGAAGGTTCGTGATGAATCTCGAAAACAGCCAGTGCCATTTGTTCTTCTTCAATCTCAGAGGATACCAAAACCTGGAGGTTAAATTAGAAGTTCTCGGACCTTTTTTGGCTTCCCCCGTTTAACTACTGTAAGGGCGGTTTCACACTACATCCGATTCGAATTAAAGATCCGACTTCAATCAAAATTGGGAATGTTCTAAATTTGGACGGATAGAGTTCGGATCTAGTGCGCAACCCCTCAAATAGGACTATGATCACTTCGGACCGCAATTCTCGCATTAGGATCGGATGTAGTGCAGGACCGCTCTATTTATTGATTACTCGTATAACAATCATGTCAGACACAGACATGATTTACATGATCAATGTGATTATATAATTAAAATGTAATGATTATTATTATAAACATTGGGATTTATAGTAATACAATCCATACTAATATTATACTCTTGTGAAAGTTACTCTGTAAGTCTGTCTGTATGTAACCTTTTCACGGCTGAACGGACTTCGGCGCAGGATAAACTGTCTTATGTCATATTCCAACCGATTAGGACATAAGACAGTTTATCCCGGGTAGTGCGTTCCCGTGGGATAATTTCCGGTCTCCACGCGGTGCCACGGGCCACGGGCAAAAGCTAGTATACTATAATAACTGGCGAAATGGGCTTATTAGTCGATTCGCACGAATTAACTCACCCGAAATGGGCGAATCGTCACTTTTGAGTTTTTTTTTTTTCTATAGGCGACTCGCACGAAGTTACTTAATTTGTGGGTAAGTCGGCAACTCCAGAAATATTTTTTTATTTTAGATTACATAAATATATTTTTTTTTAATATTTTTTTTCTATACTTTATTGCATAAAATTCAAAATGTGCCAATTGCCTAATACATATTTCTGGAATTGTCGACTCATCCGCAAATAGTAGAACTTCGTTCGAGTCGCCTATAGGACAACAGCACACGGAGCAACTTTAGTTGAGGCAACTAACAACTTTAAAAAAAATTTCTTTAAAAGTTGCCAGTTGCTGCAGCCAAAAAGAACGGTTTACGGTTGCCGCAATTTTATGGCAACCTGTGAGCAACTTTGATAGCTGAGTTGCTATCTACGCTACGTACAGTGTGATGATGGATATCGAGGAAGTAGCACTTGTTCTCATTATATTACGTCGCTCGCCGTCGACGGCGTTAACAACGACAAATTATTTGCAGCAATCGTCGGTTTTGGATTCATCCCTTTTTGCAAGATCGAACTCAATTTATTAACATAAGAGGGCATCAAAAATGTAATGATAAGTTTAAATATTTTTTTAAATTTTGGAAAGTGCGGAAGCGCTCGACGCGTTGCGATTGCCGGTTGGGGAAACTAGCAACTTTACACATCCTATACAAATTCGACAGTTGCTAGTTGCGGAAATTAGAAACTAACTTAGTCATCGATTGCAACAATTACTGTAAACTGTTGTCGATCACCGGAACTCGCAACTAGAGTTGCTACGTGTGCGCAGTTCCATTGAGATACATGTAAAAAGCTAGTTGCCAGTTGCTCCGTGTGCGAAGCGCCTTAAAGTTGTCGATTTGCCCGTTTCAGGCGAATAAATTCGTGCGAATCGACAAAAGCCGCGAAATGTGGGTGTACTTACTGTATGCATCTGCCTACTGATTATATAGTTTACTTGGAAAATTAAGTAAATGTTTTATCGCCCTCTTTTATTATACCGTATTCTTGAAGAAGATGTGTGCGTTACCCCAGCCAGAAAATGTCGAAAATCGTCATCAATGTGCAATAGATAATTAGATATACAGCTTCTGTAATTGGTAAGCAGATTTTTAAATTTGGTAAGCTGATAGTTTTTTAATTATTTGATAAAAACAGTTCCGGCTGGAGTAACGTTACCGCAGCCAGATCTTTTGTTTTCTAACGGGTATGTTGAAATAAATGTTATCTAAATAATTAGATATCAATTTGAAATAAATTGTATTAAAAAAATAAATAAAAAAAATAATGGCATTTTTTTACATACCTACATGTGATTTGATAAATAAAACAAATATTGATTAGAAAATGAATTATCATTTACTCAACGTTTATGAAAAGCAGTGAAAAATGTAAATAATCCTCTCATAATCACGTTCAATTCTCAATACGAGCAAATAACACAATACTCACATTGCTATTAAAAATTGGTAGCCGTCAAAATTTATTTTCTTGATTTTCTCGTTAATTACTCGTCGCATTATATTTTCAGATTATATTTTTATGAGGTACATTGAAGGTACATTCCTCTGGTAAATATTAGGTAACCATAAGATATCTATTACATTCATTATTAGTATTCACCCGTCATTCTGACTGTCGACTGCGGCTCACTTTATTATTACAATTATTCTTGTTTCTTGGAGGTACATTGAATTTCATTAAAGGTACATTCAGGTACATTTCTGGTACATTCCTTTCATATATAACATATTCAGTTCTGTAACAGTACACCCGTCATTCTGACCTAGACAAAAAATCACAGATCAACAATAATAAAATGTAATAACATCACAGTGCAGTAAGTACTAACATATTATACAGTAGGTAGGTAGGTTCTACGGTTTTTTTTAAATCTGATTTAAAAAAATCACATTTACTATGCTAGGTTTAATTTTTCAATCAAACTAATTGAAGTTACTTCATAATTTTTTAATTACGTATAGGTAATGAAACTTTCATCACTTACCATTTATAGGCAGTAATTACCTATATAATAACGTTTCAAGTTAGTCTTTGGAGCGCTTATTGGAAGTGCTAGGACCTATTAAGCATATTTCTACTTATTTACTAAAATAACTTCAAAACGGTGCATTACTGTGGATTCTTTTATTGCGTAACAAATTATAACTAATTAGACAGATGTCCTGTACAAAAATGATAATCATCCGTTTAGTCAATTCCGAGATGCAGAATTCGTGCAAACGTTACCGCAGCAGGATTTGAAATATCTTCGCAACCATAGCAAATACAAATACAAATTAAGTTGTACCATTTATTTCAATTTGATATCTAATTATTTCGATAACATTTATTTCAACATACTCGTTAGAAAACAAAAGATCTGGCTGCGGTAACGTTACTCCAGCCGGAACTGTTTTTATCAAATAACTAGCTGACCCGGCAAACGTTGCTTTGCCATATAAATTATTTCTAGCTGCCCGGCGCTAAGTACTTCGTTTGCGTGGTGTCCTACCCCTTACCCTACCCTACCCCTACCCTACTCCTACCCTACTCCTACACTACTCCTACCCTACTCTTACACTACTCCTTCCCTACTCCTACCCTACTCCTACCCTACTCCTACACTACTCCTACCCTACTCCTACCCTACTCCTACCCTACTCCTACCCTACTCCTACCCTACTCCTACACTACTCCTACCCTACTCCTACCCTACTTCTACCCTACCCCCATAGATATATTAAATTTTTTTCTGCGTAAGAACCATTCGCGTACTTCAAGGAATATTATAAAAAAAAAATTTGCGAAATCGGTTCAGCTGTTCTCGAGATTTGCGCTTAGCAACATATTCAGCGATTCATTTTTATATTATAGATTAAAAAACTATCAGCTTACCAAATTTAAAAATCTGCTTACCTATTATTATATCTAATTATCTGTTGCACTTAGATGACGATTTTCGACATTTTCTGGCTGGGGTAACGCACACGAATAAGATTATGTGACGTTTTAGCGGAAAATTTTGTTTTATTACAGGAGTCGCATGATGAAGCCTTCCATGAAGCGAACGCGCCCGTCGACTTATTATTATTCACATCCCTCAATACCTACGTAAGTTTTATTCAGTTCAGTCTTCACTTTGCAGTCGACAACATCAAATGTGCTTATTGCCGTACCTGGCGTTTTGAATAAATAATGCAGTTTCAAGTTCTATAAACAATTGATATCTTTAGAAGTGAGTCTGTTATTACGATGATATGTATGTGTCGCAGTTTGAATCCGCTGTTTTATATAACCGCTAGCTGTTTTACAAAGTTATGTACAACTGAACGACGTTTAGCGGTTTTTCGTAAATACTGAACTTTTAACACGCAGAATTGCATAAACGTTTTGCACTTATCAATGCAGCGGGTCAACGATTAGAGGTTATGTTAAACAGCGTGAAGTGAAACGTCAGATTGTAGATTTTAGTTTTCAAGTGACAATGAAGTGAAAACAGTGATTTTAAGGACAATTTTTATTAAAAGTAAAGTCAGTCCTAAAAATACTAAATAGTCAAGTAACTCGGCTAACTTGGAAGTAGCGTTCGACAGCCGCTCAGCCGCTAAGGAACTGTTTTGTAAAACAGCGGATTCGACAATCCAACTACGACATTATGCATGCATGCGCATCGGCCTACCCTGATTGCGCTCGAAGGTATTATTCGAGTGACAGCGATTTCCAGTTAACTTACTTAGACGTATTACATTCGCATAATATTGTAAGAGCTCAGTCAGTGTTCTTCTACAGACTAAGAAGCGTGGTAGTGAGACGCATCACGGGTGTATGCGTGACCCGAACTGATTCTAAGTGTATCCAACTGTCTCACAGTCTATGAAATCATAACTTCTAGGCCGCGGTCCAGAGATCCTCGACGATGCGTCCGTTGCCATGTGATTGTACAGAGGTGAGCGGTGGGAAGCAGCATGGCTTCAAACTTTTATTATTCATTTATAGCACCGCTTTTTTCAAGCTTCTTAGTTTACAATTTTGCAGTAGATCACCTGCCAGGCCTCATTCTTTAATGCCACCCTGTCTATAGATGTTCTGCTTTTGTTTCGTCTTCGCTTACCGCATTGCCACGCTTTTCATTTCCCAGCTATTTATTGACGAAGACCCTGAAGATTTATTTTAACATGGAATGGCGTTCAGACCGTACGCCTTCAGGTTAGTTGACAATTTTTATCTAGCAAACTGCGGTCGCATGATTTATGTACAGTTAGTTAGCAACAGTTATAAACCAAAGTTTCAGAGAAATTAATTTATTGTTGAAAACTTTGTTGTTTTCTTATTTGTAAGTAAGTATTATAATTTATGTATTGTTATGTAGTGTTAATGGTATTTTAAAGTAGGTATACTTGGTTCTATTTGTCGATAAATAAAATAATTATTGTATTTATAAGTATGTAATGTACAATGTTTTCATTTTAGTAAAAGTCTGTATGTAGATAATATGTTTGCATATTATTAGGTATCTACGATAAATATGTGCGATCCTCATTCATTCGCTTTTGGCTTGTCCCTAGATTGTCTTTTTTTATGCATTTTTTTTTATTAACTGTAGTCGCGTTATTTATTCTCTTTACGAAATGTACATTTCTTTCTCTACAAGATAATAATATAATTCAGAAAATGTAATAAAAACAATTTTAATAAGTAATAATTATAATTATTAAATAAAATTAAATGCAATTATAATTTATAAAATAAATATTATACTTGATTTATAAGACTCGGAAATTGTTATACAAAAACTGAGATTTTTAGTCTTTACTGCAAGTTATTTGTAAGGTATTCTGGCAAGGTGTACTTACGCCTTTAAAGTTACTACCGCCAGGATTCCGTTATGCCAGTCGAAGTCTAATATTGCATTGTACGAGTGACCTAAATATCGAAGTAACGGACAGAACGGATGGGCGCAGTGCAGTAATCAACGCTGCGAGTAGCGGTCGCGTCGTCGGTTGCATAAATCTATTAGGTGAGGTGCAATCGGCTCGCGTTGCGTCGGAGTACTCGAAGCCAAGCTCGCTGCCTCCGCGCAACCGGTTTCTCTGTTCTGGGCCAAGTTCACCATTTTACATCGCTCTACTCGTACATTTTTTTTTGCGCAAATTTCATAAGTGTCTGAAATACTTTTTTATTGCTACATTTATTACTTCTCAAGGACTTTTTTATCGAATTTAGATTTAGTTCGCATGCTTTTTACTCATATAATAACCGAAGCATCCATTTAAACTAACCGTTAAAATTAAGTCAGAAAATAAAAAAGATTTTTTGTCTCTCAACACTTCACAAAACAGCATTGATGTGACAAAAATTTTTAACCGACTTCATAGTTTTCACTTTGTAGTGTTTTATTTTTGGGCGTCGGTTTTTTCTAAAAAAAAGTTTTGTTTTTAAAGTTTCACCATAAGTTCCGATACAAACGTTTTTTTGTCAGCAGGTGTTGTCGGTGCGATCAACAGAAATGGCGTCCACAAGTTGCTTGCGACCTGCGAGTCCTCCCTACCCTCACATGATGTATTACCCCGACCCCCTCCCGCGTGAACACACCAGTACTCCTGAGAGACGTCCTTCTGACATCACACTAAATAGGCAGAACAATAATGATCAAACAGATGAAGAATCGGACCACGCAATAACAAGACCGGACGTGTCTCGGACCAATTTTTCACGAGAGCCGCTGTCCGAAGCTGAGTTGTCCCCAATAATGGTTAAACGCTCATCAAGGCTCACGATGACCGCCACCCGTAGAAAAGATTTACCAACTCCTGAGCCCACATTGGCCAGGCGCCGTCTCCGTGCGAGTCACAGACTGGCCGCCGCAACTCGCCTCACCAGCCAAGTAGCTGATAGAGTTGTGAAATATGCTCGCTGCATCAGAAACATATATGAAAGCGATATGGGCTGCCTCAACTGCGGGTTACTTCCTATTTGTCCTGTGACAGGAAAATGTGGCCATACGCGATGCTCTCGGTACGTATATATTTTCATTTTCTGTGACATGGTCCTGCTAATAAGTTCTCTTGCAATCATCAGTAGAGGTTAATTCTAGTGTTTTTGTTTTAGATGTGTGACAGATACGATCACATGTCCGTGTGGAAACGATTCTTTCAGCCAACTACCCGTAAACATTTTGATACGGGACCTTATTGGGAAGACAACATCTGACGGACCATCTTCCAGGTAAGGTCCATAGTAAAGTCTACCTAATCTAGTTTCTATTGCGGTGCTATATTACAATTTTACTTTTGTTTTCTCTTTAGAACCATGCCGGTGCCGGTTAGTGTTACTTCTACGTTCACCACAGAAGATATTGATGTAGCGGCGATGGAGTCCGATGAAACAGTCATAATTCCACCGTGTAAGTATTAAAAATAAATTAAACAGCATTGTTTCTTTTTCGCGAATGTCTATATAAAGTTCAACAATTACGCTTCTAGTGTTGGTGTTTAATTATAGATTGTGGTATCCAACTTTTATGTGTTTTGTTATCATTGTGCGCAGTTATTTATTTAACAAGTTGGTCTATTTTTAAACTTGCTTGTTTTTTTATTATTAATTCAATGCTTATGCGAAGGGCCTGTTTTGTGAATTATAATTTCTGCCTAGACGTTTTTTTATGTGTATTATAGTTGCGATTTTTCAAAAACAAAAAATATTCATTTATAATTTTTATTTATATTTAAATATTTATTATTTGTGCTTAACCGTTGTTTTGTATTTAATAACATCGTTTGCTGGGCATTTTATTTATCGCAGTTTTATCAGTAGGTACCTACAGACCTATTGTCGGTTACATAATGCATCCACCAGGGATTGCTCAAACAAATCTGCAGTACACGTCATAATTATTTAGAAACGACGGCTTCTAATTGCGTTGTTGACACTCAGTGTATGTAAACTAGATTATAAGTTTTAGACAAAAAATATTATGATGTTATTAACAGGATTTGTTATGATTATTCATTATGATGCTTGCATTTTATTCCAAAAATAACTTTAAGTATTTCTGTTTATATTAGGCTCGTGTAGCTAGTCACGTATACATTAAACCTCCTTAAACGTTTAAAAACGAACCCAATTTATCACGAGATGCATATTATATAAAATAATCCTATTCAACTAGACAATTAATATCTCTCTAACAACATAGTCAATTTTTCCATAACAACATAGTTAATTTCTCAACAACTTGGTAACTATTTGCCAATCTTTTAACAAAATAAAAAAGTGTATTATTGATCACTCGCTTATCGCGTGGCACAGGTCATGAAAGTCACTCGAGGGAGGCACGTTATGCAACGCTAGTTGTGGGTAGTTATTGAAGCCCTGCGGAAAATGTATAAAGGTTTACATTTGGATTTCTATAAATTGAACACCCTCCTCCAACACTGCGATAAAATAAAAGAACCTTTTCAGGTTACAATGTCTTATGCAATCGCTCACAAAGGGACTTATGGCATTCATGTTTATTTCAAAGGTTTCTTCTACCTTACACCTCAACTCTTTTTCCAACAACAACTTATTGTTTGTGTAACATGAAAGGTTATTTATTATTAGAATTTAGGGTTATTATTATTTTCAGCATCCTAATTGCGGGAAACACACAATCAATCTCAATCTAAATAATTTTGAAGGATATTGCTAGTCCATTGCTTCTATGTTTGAAAAATGTGTCTGCTCAACAACGTAAATAACGCAATGAATGTTAAACGTTAAATGTTAAACGTAAAAAACTGTCAAAATGAAACCCATTGCTACTGATAGTGTGTTACGCAAATACCCCGCGGTTCTTTATGTTTCTTCTCATTTAAGAGAGGTTAAAAAAACCTTACACACGGGTCGGGACCAATGTGTAAGGCAAAAATTAGACAGAGAAGTGAGTTCACAGAGGAGTCTGGAACTTTCGGGCGATCGCGATGCGACAGGTGTTAAGGGGCTTACATGAGTTAAAGCGCCGTCACTCACTGTCGGACTGCATAGAAAAGACAGAGAAGCGCGATGACAAAACGCTGGTAATTTATTGCAAAATATGAAGCAATTATTTAATTACAAAAAATCGTTTTATTGTTTCTAAGACATGCGATTTTTGTGTTTAGGTCCTGTAAGCCCCTTAAAGATGGTTGCTTTTTGTAGCATTTTTGCATTGCATTGCTTTTTGTATGTAAAGAGTGTGAGTATCTGTAGGGTGTTAAGTATTTATTTTATTTGTTTATTATTGCCTGTTATGTCCCACCAGGGCAAAGGTCGCCTTACTCTCTTTCTCCGTATAGGGTTAATTAAATCCCTCAATTTCTTAGTACCACTAAAATTTCCAATCCGTTGGTACGTTTTCTGGGCCATTCACGAATTGATGAACGTTCAATTAATTATATTGCAGTCATATTGCATCTTTTCAAAGCACCTGCACCTGCCCTGCAGCCTTCAGATTAGATGTCATTTAGGTCAGGACTGTAATCGTCTGTCATCTATAGTAAAAGTCTAAAAGTGCGTAGTGCTGCGCACCCCCACCGCACCGCATGTATTTTTATTTTCCGCACATCATTTCATGTTCCATAAAAATATTTATTCATGTTTATTATTAAGTAAGTACCTACTTGAATTAATTTAGAAAAATGTTTACGTAAAATTGGTGAAAACTTTGAAACTGTTATGTAAGTAAGTACTTAATCCAATCATTCTGCGTACAACCTTGAAACATTCGTTCATTGTTTATTTGTTAAAACTTCAAACTTAACAGGCACTGGGCAGGCTTCCTTCAGAATACGTTTCCGTAGTGTGTCAGGGCTTCCAATACAATATACTGTTAGCCTGCTCACTGCTGTTCAAAGGCTGCTGTTAACCCACCGCTGGGCATTTGCCCAGCGGTGGGTTAACAGCAGCCTTCTCCCATGACTTTCCAGTGCTCGCGATCCAGTGCTAATGTGGACCACTGATCGTTAGTTTTGTCCATCTTCTAAGGGGTTTGCCGTGCGCTTTTAGCTTCCAATATAATTTTAAGACCATAATATTTTAACTTAATCATTGGAATTATTTAACTAATTAATATTTGTTTACATGCTGTAGGAACTTAACAACGAGTTGCTATAAACAGCCCTTTCTTAAAATTCTCTGTAACAAAAGTGGTCTTGTTTCGTAATGAGGTACACAGCAGTATCACATTCCATTAGATTAAACCACAATGTAGCGAAGTTTAATCTAACGGGATACTTGATACAACTATTAATGTTATTTAAACAATATAATAATAAAGGCGCGTTACAGCAGCGCCACGTCTGTTTCGCGTGGGCGTTTACACGACGATAATCGCGCACCGACAAGGCTATTATGTAAATCGGCCATTTGTTTGTTACATTGTTGTTACGTAACAACATTGTCGACGATGCAATGGAGAACGCTGGGTCGCAGGTTACGTTGCGCCCGCTATATAGCTCTCAACTACTCGCTCGACGCCCGCGATTATTCGCGGTTTAGTACAATTCCTAACAAATTTAATCTACTCTGTGGGAGGGACCACAGACTCTGATAAAAATAACACATAATAATACCATGAATGGCTTGGAAGATGAACGTGGATGGTAGCCCTCTGTTTGGCTGTTTGTTCACTATTCCCTTGCAACCGCTTATCTTCTATTGATAAGGCCGCTCGGATGACTCACTTAGTAGTAAAATAAATAAAAAAAGCGGTTTATTTACTTATCGTCTAATTTATTAGAGCATTTGTTAAATGTCTTTTGTTTTGTATGGACATTGTATTTTTTCGGCCTGGTCTAACATGCGGCGCTTTTCTGTATTTTTTCTACTTTTGTTATGCGTGTGCGTGTAGGGACGTAGCACCACTAAATGCGATTGTGATTACACGTATAAATAACTTCATAACGTAATAACGCCTGGTATGTGAATGTCCTAAAATTATGACAGAGACCCAAGCTACTTAGCCGTTCCCCATGACATAATTAGTCCCTAAATGGATAGTTCTATTGTTCATTCCTAGAAAAAACAAACAAAAGAACTTGAGAAAGGTATCCTAAACACGGTTGTCCCGTGACCCACCCACTTACTGATGATTAAACTTCGAATACCTGTGCATACCATCACGTAATCTGGTCCAAGTTAAGCAATAAATCAAGCTTTAATTATGATAAAATAATTACTAAATTATAATTTTTTAAAACATCAATATAGGCTCTTGCAATTATATTTGCTGCAAATCGTCATACTTTCACGAAGCAGTCTTATTTGCAGCAAATATAATTTCGAGAGTTTTTACACCGCAATTCGTTTGAATTTCGCGGGCTTTTATAATCAAGTCTAACTCATCATCATCATCATCTGCCTAGCCTTTTCCCAACTATGTTGGGGTTGGCTTCCAGTCTAATCGGATGCAGCTGAATACCAGTATTTTACATGGAGCTGCCTATCTGACCTCCACAACACAGTGACTGGGTAATTACGATACCCCTTGGTAAGACTGATAATCAAGTCTAACTAACTATCGATCGAAAATCGAGATTATGAAAAGAGAATTTAATAGGAAATACGTCATAATATTATGATTGCGATAGCATGATGCAATCAACGTTCTAATTGAAAAATATTGCCAAAGTTGGTTTTTGGCAATACCCTATTGCGACCGTTCGTGTAGTCAATGATTAGACTTCTATCCGACTGCGCTACAACAAAGACAGGATTGTGTTTCTCATGCATACCTATGTTTCTTTGTATGGGAGATTCTTTTTTACCCTCGAAGCTTAGCTTCTTTATAAGGTGTCTGTCGCCTCGTCTGGGTCGCGCAACGGTTATAGTTCAGTTTTTTTTAATGTGTTTTGTTACCATGACCATGTGGGGTTTCAAATAAAGGGCTTGAGGAGAGGATTCCAAAAATATAACACTCAAAAGTCATTACATCTGAGATTGAACTAAAATAACTGCCACCAAATACATCAGTGGGCAGCAAGGATAACATTAGGAATCATAATGGACGTTAAGTTTATCGTATCAAATCCCTCTGGTGAAGGATTTTTCAGTAATTTTTTTTTGTCTGTGCTATAATACCAATCAATCCAATCCCAAGCTCTTTGATTATAACTACGTAGTGCAGCGAAAAAAATAAAAACACAGACTGTCTTCGCCATATTATGATTCATAATGTTATCCTTTTATGACTCTGCCAAAGTGGCCTTTTTGGGCCCCCCAGACTGCTTGAAAGATGAGCTTTTTAGTTGCAGTGCAGTAGGGTTTTTTTTTCAGTCAATATGCCAATTAACCGTTCGTTTCCCTGGTTTTATCTACTGACCTACCTACGTAGTTTACTTAGGTACCTACAAGCGCTCTGAAGTGCTATTAAAATCTGCTCGCAAAATTAAAAGCAATAAAGTTGAATGTCACTGGCACACATTTTGGTGTCATAACGCGAAGTGGCGCCCCTAGGTGACCTCATTAAATCTTCTACAGGGCAGTGAAGTACTATAATAGGTAGCAGTGTAATGACGCAAGGACTCGGCTGACCTACTTGAACAGAAGTCTTTAGTTTACTTCTCAGTTGAAAACGTGACGCAACTGCAGCTTTATGACACGGACATTTATCAAGTGTTTTTTTTTTTCAGTCAGTCTATTTAAGTTTTGCCCTTTACTCTAAACGCAACTTGCTTATTAATTGTCCGACATGACAATGTACTAAGAAATTGTGAGCAGATAAATCTGGGTAACGAATTGCGTCGGTGGTCAAGTGGTCGCAAGGGCCCAGGAGAGTGGAGTTCTGGGTTCGAAAAAACGCCTTCGTCCACTTTGGTAACCAAAGTTACTTAACCAGTTACAAGAGAAGATTTTTCTTTCGCTGTTTGGTAACTAGTTGTGAGAGAAGAATCATTTTTCCATATTCGTAGATCAAATTATTTCCATTTTTGTAACCAACCAGTTACAATAGAATACTTTTCTTTCGCTGTTTGGTAACTAGTTGTGAGAGAATTATATTTCTAGATTTTTTTTTCTTGCACGAAGTGTACCATTACATGTATTATGGGTGAATGTTCTCAGTAGAAGCGCAGTCGGCAGATGTTAGTGGCCGGATTTATAGTAATAATTATGGAAAAGTAAAGAAGTAGGCTTTATCAAAAAGTTGTGTGATCTGATCACACTGATCAATAAGGACAGCCTAAGACCCTATCATTATTATTTAGGAAAACGTACACTAACGAAGACGAGCTCGATCAAGCGTGGCTACGGTCGAAGTCAGTCGCATCGCATTTAACACGTTAACTGCAGCAGATTTACACTAATGAGCTGCTATTGCAGGATATCGGTTACGACTTTAATAATCATCTATTTCAACTTTGACTTTCCATTTTGCGCAAGTTGTCAAGTTATTGATTATATGTGTTTTTGGAGTTCCGTACCACAAAAGGAAAAACGGAACCCCTATAAGATCACTTCGTTGTCCGTCCCTTTTTCTCAGGAACGTGTGGAGTTATCAAGTTGAAATTAATATCAAATACTCAGGACTGCAACTGCAATCCCCTTAAGCAGTGTCAACGCAATGAAAAGATACGGGCGTTTATGTACCGTTTATGCCGCATATTTTGCCACTCTCAAAGGAATTAAATCTAATAGGGTACTTTCCTTTGACAAGAAAAATTATTGATGATTATTTTGTAATGTAACTACAAATTCATGGTTTTCTAATTTTTTCCTTTAATATATTCGAGACACGATTCCCGTTATAAACTAAATACATACCTACAAATTTGTACGGAACCCTCGGTGTGCGAGTCCGACTCGTACTTGACCCATTTTTTAGGGTTCCGTACCCAAAGGGTAAAAACGGGACCCTATTACTAAGACTTCGCTGTCTGTCCGTCTGTCCGTCTGTCCGTCTGTCCGTCTGTCCGTCTGTCCGTCTGTCCGTCTGTCCGTCTGTCTGTCACCAGGCTGTATCTCAAGAACCGCGATAGCTAGACAGTTGAAATTTTCACAGATGATGTATTTCTGTTGCCACTATAACAACAAATACTAAAAACAAAATAAAATAAATATTTAAGGGGGGCTCCCATACAACAAACGCGATTTTTTTGCCCTTTTTTGCTCGTTATCAAAAATGGTAATAGGTAGGCCCTTGAAATATTCACAAAATACTCAGTTGTATTTTAACATTAATAATAAATAATAAAATTAAAATAAAATAAATATTTAAGGGGGGCTCCCATACAACAAACATGTTTTTTTCGGCGTTTTTGCCTTGTGGTACGGAACCCTTCGTGTGCGAGTCCGACTCGCACTTGGCCAGTTTTTTTAAATCCCATTCTGCCGGTCGATTCTGTGAAAATCTCACCGTGAAAACTTAGGTGAAGTGAGTTTGTTTTTGCTAGGAATTGACACTATTGACAGCTCATTCCACGCTCATTTCACCTAAGTTTTCGCGGTGAGATTTTTACAGAATAGAACCGCTGTAATTCGGCACAGTAATACCTACTTAATTCGCAAGCAATTACAGTAATTTTAATTATTACTGCGTGGATAAATAAATGGAAAGTTTTTCAACATATTACCTTCTTACACGTATTTTGTTACTCCACAACTCATCCTGTAGCCAGTTCTGATAAATCTTTATTATATAATTTGTAAAATTAAATACGTAACAATTGGCCGCGTAATATAGGATTGATCATGAACGGCTTAGGTCGTTGTCAACTGTGCTGTGGCAGCAGCGAACTTGAATGATTTCATTGTGAACATGAAGATTTCTACAATGCATGCGACAACAGCGATTTATTATCTTTGTTTGAATTGATTTTGTGATTTGGGAAAAATATGAATTAATCATTCATGTTTGCTCGCGTTAAGTAAAATAATAAAAAATGTCTCAACTGGTTTTGCGTGACGATATAAACTCTTAAATCGCCATTGGACAGTATTTTGTATCAAGTTTTAATAATTATTGTGTCCTCATTTAGCGAATGCTCCATTAATATACCTGCTTCAGATTTGTGGGCAAAACTAAAATATCGTTGATTATAATTTATAATAAAATGTATACAAAAATAACATAACTAAAGTACATTTAGTTATCATAAACCAAAAAACCATTTGGCTAACTCCAACTAGTTAGTTTATGCCCAAAATCATAGGCATGTGTAAAATCCACTAATAACTCAATACCGTGTGAAGCATAGCAATAAACTGTAGTTGGTGTTTCACATAACTGTCACCGATTGCAGTGATCGCGACCTTGGCTTGCTTCAGATCCGAGTCGTAGCAACACGCTCCGCGCTCGCAACTCGCGCCGCCTTACGTAACGTAACACAAACTCTGACTCTTGCTGCTTATATAACAGCGTATTATGTAGCAGTGTGGACGAAATGTCACAAGACGTATGGGGCTTCTTTGTTAAGTTCGATTCTGTCGTATAACTACAACATAACCGCTCTGCAGATTTTGAAACATTTTTCTTAGGCGTCGCAAAAGTACCAACAGTTTTGTGTAGTTGTTTCATCGAATGACTAACACTATAAACTTGAAATAAGTACGTTGTTCTTCGTAGAATACTCGTCATTACGATGACGCATACACTTCGCTTTATTTCGAATTTGGATGTCTTTCGCAGTGATCGGTGCTAGCGGGTCATGTCGCAGCCATATTCGTCTGAGGCGCCGGGCGCGGGCGGGCACTCCTGACTTCGGGGGCCCTAAACGTATTCCAATGACACCTCGGGTAAACAATGTGTATTATTAAGCATCATCATTATATAACTTGTTTATTGACACATGCATGCACTTACTTTACACCAACTGATAAGTCACTCACGTTTCGCCATCCATATCAAAGCAAATCAAATATCATAATGCTTATTACAACAATGTCATTTTTAGTGAACATTCGAATGATTTCAGGGCGTTGACCCGAACCGCCAGTTTATAAATAAAGATACGGGCTTAGTAAAAATGACATCATGAGGCGATGATCTCAACTAAGCAAAGCGATTGTTCTGCAGTACCTTCTCGTAGTTGAATATTATGATTGTTATCTTATGTTATCTAGGCGCGGTTCAACCATGCTCTGGATCTGCTTCGGCTGGGACAACACCGTCAGGCCGTGCCATACCTCGCGCTGGCGGCGGCCGCCGGACAGCCAGAACTGCGGCAAGCGCGGATACTTCTAGCTCAGGTCTGTTTCTAGCTATAGTAAAAGTTCGCAGTGCTGCACACCTCCCACGGCCCACCCTATTTCAAGTTTAACAAATATCCACTTTATTTCAATGACAATTAAGTTGATGTTAGAATGACTAGCACTATTGAAAAAGTTATAAAAATGTTTGAAGTTGTAGTGTATACTGAACTTTACTGTGTAGGAAGTAAAGATATGTTTCCATTAAGGGCTGATTTTTCCCTCGATAGATAACTTTTATTCGAGGAGTAAAATTGACGTTTGACTGTTTTTGTATGAAATAACTGTCAACATTTCAAAACTATTCCTCGAATAAGTTATCAGATGATTGAAAAATTAGCCATAATTCATATTTGTTTAATTCGGCAAATAAATCGTGAATGCAGATTACAGTTTACCATAGTAGTGGTACCAACTTATAGTTGTGCCACTGCATGACAAAGGCCTCATCTCATCACACAGTGGTAGATCTCCAAAGCTTGTGTAGACGCAAACCGACTTATGCAAAGAGGCCGTCTCAGCTCATAGGTATTAGTATTATTTTCAAGCAAGTGTGTATTATAATTAAACAAAACTGAACCACAGTTTCAATTTGTTATTCATGTTCCTGGTCTTAAGTTGCAGCACAAGACGTAAATGCATAAGAATTCTCATTATAAAGTTAGGAATAAGCTACAGCTGCGCTCTCTGCCCTTATCATTGTTTACTTAAGCCGTATTACGAAAGCCGAAACTATTGCAATCTGCAGCCTTGCAATGAACCGTTCAATGACTCAACATATAACGGTTCAGCGTAGACTGTGATGAAACCATTGGCCCCAATCATGCAGTCGACGTCAAAGTTTAATAAGAACGCAATCAAGTATTGACATATACGATTCCCGAAACTATAATATACAAGGTGTAACAGAATAAATGCAAGACGATATGCTACTATAAGTACGGTCTACTTAATCGTATTCTAGACACAAAAGACAACCTGTTTACAGCAACAAATAAAATGTGACAAGGAAAAGTATCTCTTCAGATTATTACCGGCTCAAAGAAACGGCACCAGATAAAAATCTTTTTTTTGAATTTTAATACTAGTACAGTCGCCGGCCGGCACGTAACTTGGCAAGGTTTTGGGAGTAAGTTAGCTCATGTACACTTAGTGCAACAAGAAAATGGTCACTTTTATTGTTTGTTATTATACTAATAACTATGGTTATTGCCATAGATTATTTTTAAACATCTCTGTTTACAAGAAAGTTAAAGAAAGGAAAAACGCATCTAACCACTTTTGCCAAGTTACGTGCCGGGGACTATAAGACGCTATATTTGTTTGCTCGTGACGCCGCTTTAAGAAGATGGTGGACCGCTGATAAGGTGCAATAACCTTTCGTCAATATGACTTTATTGCATGACACGTTGTTGTTCTATTGATTATATTGTTTAATTGCAGACGATAACCGTGTTGAGCAACAATCGTGACCCGAGGGGTTTAGCGACGCAACTGACCCGTTCTGTGCGTCGCTTGTCGGCAACGTCGCGCGCGTGGATCAGGCCCACTGACATGGAGTGTATTCTGTGCTGCGACACCTTCACGGACCCCGTCACCACGCCCTGCGGACACATGTTCTGCCGCACATGTCTTGAACGCACGCTGGACTATGGCAAAAGATGCCCCTTGTGTCTGCGCGATTTAATAACCTTCGCCCTGCCAGAAGTAAGTACAAAAACTGTTTATTTCGAACATGTACATTGAATGTAGTCATATTTAACTAATTAAATGTATAAATGGTGAACGTAAATTGAAGTTAATTAATTTGATTTGATAGCACCACCTCTACTATGCTATTATAACACAGTTTTAAGTAGTTTCGTGTTGTTAAATCAATTGTGTCGGTTAAAGCTGTACCGTACGCCAGTTTCAACATGTAATTAGCGGTCGATGGCTAAGGTATGATTGTTTGGAACGTGAGTTTCATAGTTTCTAAATATTGTATCGGCTCTGTTAAAATTCACACTTTGTGTAGCAACTTGCGCGCGTTAATAATGCTTTTGTTTATGTAGGACGTGATAAGTAGGCTAGCTACAAACTGCGGACGTAATCTAATCATGTGTGCACGTGTGTAGATGCCCTTAAAATTATTCGATGTCTTAACACTAAGGAGATTCCTTTTAGTGCATTGTGTGATAGGAGAGGGGGACTCCCTCTAAGACTAATCATGTAGGTAGTAATTGTAAATGGTTTAGTAATGGTAAAATAATCCTAAAGACAATTAGATTTTCTAAAATTTACTTCTATAAACAGTTTGAAAACAATAACATCCTGTATTATTGCACCGATAGTGGCACTAAAACACGGTAAAAAAATTAAAGGAAACGAAACGTATTGAACAAGGTCAGGTAAATTAGAATTTCCAAAAAGGATTTATGAATTTACTTACGAATTGTGGGTTTGAAATATCTCAAAAAATCAGCTGTTCCCTGCATTTATGTTCGTATAACTCGTCAAAATGTAAACAGCATTGGACACGTGGGTGCGTGCCGCGCGCCGTAGTTTATGTCCGGGGAATACCCTTGGTACATTTTGGCTGATTTGGTCGCAGTAAAAAGTATTGATTTAAATCATTGATTTTTATAAAAAAATCACTAGATTTTAACCGCGATTGAAATCGCTGATTTAAATAATATCAACCCCGGTTTGAAACAAGGCAGGCATGCATATTATCTTGGCTAATTAATTTCATATCCACTGCTCTTAAAACGGTAAAGGGAAACGTAAGGAAACTGGCAGCGTCTAAAATGTCAAACCGTTGGGACCGCCGTTGGATTACGGCCCACTCCCTCTCACAGAAAGGTGACCTGCAGTTGGAACATGAGCCCAGGTTCGCACAAGCTTATTTTTCCCGCGGCAATCTTTCTCGCGCACTCGGTTTGTCAGTGCGCGATGTACGAACGTGGGTTTAAAGGGTAACTATGTAAACAGGTTCCAACTATATAACATTTGCCACAAACGTTTCGGCTGCCGGAAGCGGCGGCGCTCGTCGGACATCCGGTGGCAATGCCTGGCATTATTTTCCCGGATTGGCACGGGAGCGGCTGGCCACACGTTCGTTATATCTAGCACCGACTATCTGGCAAGCGGAACGCTTGAAAAGCTCACGTTTCTATCCTAACTTACGTCCATGTTTGTGTTTCGGCCGTCGTAAACCAAGAATTTAATTTTTTCCAAATAGTGTCCAATAGGATATTGTTGTTACAATCTACATATTACTTGTTTCCCAGACGCGAAACACATCGTTCGTGCAGGCAGCGCTGAAAAGTATTAACGCTAACGTCACGCCGCTGCCTTTGGAACCCGATCTCATTCCTATATTCGTATGCACAGTCGCCTACCCGTCGTAAGTACCTATATTATCTTAACTTTCGCTTGCACTCGACTAACATTCAGAATTTTAGATAAGCAGAAAGTCATATTAAGTAATTTTTTTACGGTCGCGATTCATATTTTAATCAACATACCACCTGACACTGACCTGCAAATTGCAAAAAAGGTAAGAAAATTTGAATTTCGCGGGTTACCTTAGCACTTCCCCCTTTATTGTACTACGCTCAAGTCATAAGTGTGCGAGAGCATGATACTTCCACACTGAGCCTGAGTTGTCATGTCCCGCAGAAGACGACACTTGTCTTGGAATGGGGAACAATTTTATTTGATCAATACAGACCACTGTAAGGATAGTCAGTGTTTATAATCAGTACTTTGCTTTTTTGTAATACCGTCTTCGTCCTGAGTTAAACACACTCAATTGCACTCAATTACAGAAATTGATGTTATGAGGGGAAGTCAAAAAGTTAATCCACTGCAATGACTCCTGGCTTGACTCAAGTTCATAGTGATGAACCTAAGTTTCATCGCCAGTCACAATTCGGTTCATAAACTCATCCCTGTTTTCACTACACAGTTAGAAAACCTCGCGCGAATACGCGTTTTTGAAGTGTTGCAAGCATTCTCGGCACCCATCTTGCACTGACCCAAGATGGTCATGGAAAATATTCAAAATGGTCGTAGATGATACTCCAGTCATCTCTGCGAGTTGTTTTTTCTTTAGGCGAACAACGTTGAGAACAAGTTTTTTAACAATGTCTGAGGACGTTGCCAACCTGAAAACGGACGACTGACGGACGGACGTTGCCTGCCAATTGGCCGTCCTGAGCGCTGATTCAATTGAGTCTGTTCCTAGCTTGAAACCCTGTGCCACTTGTAAATCATTGTTTTATCAGGGTAAGAGTCCCCGTAAACATGACATTTCTTCCAAAATGTTCTCAGGCGTTTTTCTTTGCTTAAAATGGGGAACTTAATCTCGGCACGATACTCAATTTTCTCCATTATTTATATTTCTTTCCGATCGACGTTATCCAACGATATCTCAAAGGTTAATGAACCGATTGGGGTGAAACTTAGTATTTATATTGTTGTATTGAGTCACCGGGTAAAAATAACCTGGTGACTCAATAAAATAATAAATACCCCTTCCGTCTTTAATCCATTCCGCGAACTCTCGTATACAGGTGAATTTTCCAAGTGGGCGTGGATGGCCAAATCCGAAACTTGAGGAATAGCGAAAAGTCCTCAAAGGAGTCGCGGGCTCAATTTTAATGAAAACTAAAACTGCATCATTGGATTTTTGAAAAATCAATATTTCTAGCCAGGAATCGAACCCGTTGATTTTGATTTAAAAAAATCACACACGTGTATTATTACACCACTCGATAGTGTCCCTAATAAGGATCAAATTCTGGGAAGTAATCACATACGGCAAACTTAAAGAAAATGTTGGATTTTAATAAACTGCTTCTTATTTTAAAGTACTCATACCGACATTACCTGTACCTTGTTCGAAATGATGCTCAATACCCGCAGCGCACTCACCTTCACCACATTATGTTCTAAATCCAAATTTTGAATGCAGTACAATCCTTGAGTCACCGAATCCAGCTATTTATTGAAAACAATGGTCATCATTTTGAACAATTAATCAGTTAAGGTTTTTTAAGTAGGTAACATAAGAAAAATAAAAAAGTATTTTGTTAAAAATGAGCTCTTTTCTTTAGTTTCCCGTATGTCATTACTTCCCAGAATTCGATCCTTATCAGCGACACTATAGAATACAAAATCCAATGATGCAGTTTTAGGTTTCATCAAAATCGAGCCCGCGACTCCTTTGAGCACTTTTCGTTATTCCTCATAGTTTCGGATTTGGCCATCCACGCCCACTTGAAAAATTCACCCTGTATATTCTTTGAGCGAAAAACGAAAGCCAGTTAGGGTGAAGTGAATGTCGCGAGATTTCGTCCTTGTATTCAAGCAGGATATTTAACCGATGTTCTTATGTTAATGTAGAATACCTTGTCCGCTGTTCATATTCGACCCTCGGTACTGGCTGATGATCAGGCGAGTCCTGGAGTCAGGCTCGCGAAGGTTCGGCATGGTCGCGTGCGACAAAGGGCAGGACTATGTGGATTATGGCACAGTTAGTATTCTATTTTTATCTATGCTAGTATCAAATCATCATCATCAATCATCAGCAACAAGTTAACAACGCTAGTGGTTCGGTTGGTGACATAAATTCACAAGACAACATTTCTGAACTAAACGAATATAATATTTTGCAAATACAATGTGTTGTTAAGTTTCCAAGTCCTTCATTTATCTAACAAGATACACATTATAAGAGGCTTATATTGCGATAATTCGACATAAAAAAACTAAGCCATTTATTTGGGTGTGTTCAATGCCTGGCTTCTGAGGTATTTTAACCGGAGTCTATTTGATAGTGCTTTGTGCGTTCGATATCGCGTTTCTGACAAACACTCAGTTAAAAATGAAATCGCTTAAATAGAAAAATTTGTCGAGTCAATAGCTATTGAGTTTATCTGAGTACCTCAGAAACTGGGCGGCATAAGAGAGATTGCTAGTGTATGAATGGGAGTAGAGATAAATTAAGTCAAGTGTACTTTTAAACAGCAAAACTTGTAAATAACCTGAATTATGTGATGTTTCGCAGATTCTGGAGGTACGCGACTGCGTTCATTTGGAGGATGGCAGGTCCATCTTATCCACCGTAGGCTTGTCGCGGTTTAAAGTCATTGAACGAGGAGTCAGGGATGGGTAAGCATTCATTTTTAGGGTTCCATACCCAAAGGGTAAAAACGGTACCCTATTAGTAAGACTCCAATGTCCGTCAGTCTGTCTGTCTGTCACCAGGCTGAATCTCATGAACCGTGATAGCTAGACAGTTGAAATTTTCACAGATAATGTAATTCTGTTGCCGCTCTAACAACAAATAATAAAAATAAAATAAAGTTAAAATTTAAAGGGGTATAAGTAAACATAACGTTTTTTTCGGCGTTTTATGCCTTGTGGTACGGAACCCTTCGTGTGCGAGTCCGACTCGCACTTGGCCGGTTTTTTATCACCACCTATGTATCTTATGTAAAATCGGTTATCGGCTATCTGTATTATTTAAAAGGCCATGCCCCATATATTTTGACTCGCCATCGCAGAGTCCAAACTGCTTAGGGTAGGGAATTTAAGGGGTGAATGGGGGATTTTGTTCTCGGGTTAATAAACTTGAAACTTGGCAAGAAAAGGTAAGTAATTTCGGTATTAGTTAATTTTTTTAAACATGATTACATCATATAATGAATTTTCTCAGGTGTGATGTCGCCCGTATCGTGCCGATTACCGACGTGATAGGAGACTACTACGAACCATGGGACATCAAAGTGCTGGCGCAACGCATCCTGTTCAAAGCTCTGCTATGGCTGAGTCGTTTGAATTCCAAGGTGCTCGCCGATATTGAAACCGCGTTCGGAGTCCTGCAGCATCACGGCTTCTTCGACGACTGCTGGTGGGAGAGCACTGATGGCCCGTCGTGGCTGTGGTGGCTTGTAGCCGTCTTGCCGCTACGATCGCAGATTAAGGTATGCTGTCCTTGTGTGTCGCATCATACATTTAGGTACCAAACTATGGCGTGGAAACTGGTTTCTTAGTCTCCAAAGATTTTTCGAGCTTCATTGTCTCTGCGCTGTTACAGTGTTTGCCACTGTAGATTTTGGCTTTCAGAAGTTAGTGGTTGGCAATATTGTGGCGCAGTCATCCCGTGTAAAAAATACACTAACAAGCATCCACACGCTTAACTAATGTAAAATTGTTCCTACAGGTACTCATCCTATCCACGAACTGCCTCGTTAAGAGGATGATGGCGGTGGCGCGGACTCTTGACGCAGTCGATCATGATCACCCCAGCACGTCTCATCCACGAAGCCTGCGAAGAACTGTCTCTGCCGATGAAACCCAATCCATGGAGCGCAGAGGAACATAACTTCAAGCTTCGTCCACCGACACTGCCGTAGTGCGTATTATAATGTATTTATTCTCGTATTAGGTTCAACATATCGAACCTTCTTTCAATAGCAGAATAACAATATTTTTTTAAATAGATCTATCCAACAGCAATATACTAGTAAGTGCTAGATTTATATAAAATACCGCCATATTTCATAGCTATAATATAACAGTTTTTGATAACAATTTACTGGTTCACATCCTTTGATTAGCAACAACAGGGTATTTTATAGTTCCCTATCGTCCGGCTCCTGCGTTTACCGACTGTTGTAATTGGCATTGGTTAATCGACCTTCGAAAGCTCTGAGTCTTTTAACGGACCCTCCGTTAAAAGACTCAGCTCTTCCGAAGGCATCTTGAATCGAAGATATCCCGTGAAAATCAGCAGCCCACGGGCTACCTTCGCGCATTAAACGAACGAAACAACAGTCTGTAAGATAAGGGAATTGGACCAGTGTCAAACCATAGTAGGCGACTGAACCTCAAGTCTAATACATTGCAGGGTCCTTAATGTGATTTAAACAGTCTAGTGTAACCTTCCTCTGATATCTAGTTAGATTTTACTCTTACTCTTTAATTACTGAACTTAAATCGACCTTTGTATTAGAATTTTTCTATGATATTTGTCAAATTTAGAACCTAACTTTTTAACATTTAGAAGTGTGTCATGAGCAATGGTCGGAGTAGGTAGATTGATTTTTGGTTCTTGTATCATAATATGCCCACAGAAAGAATAACATGGATAAGCCATTTTCCCGGAAAGTAATTCCGGTATTTCCGGATCCAATTAAGTATTGTTAATGTTGGTAGTGATTATTATTACTACTCAATTCAAAATTTAAAGGAAGGTATTAAAACTAAATAAATTTATTATTTATCTGTTTTAACGTAACGTTTCAATCCCGAAATTCCGAAGGAATGTCCATATTAATATATACGTTTCGGATCAATGACCCCAATTCAATCTACCTACTCCGACCACTGGTCATGAGTTCATGACGATAGATTATAATACATTCCATGTATCATATTATTTGCTCTTAAATTACGTCAAATTAAATGTATGCCATCTACAAGGATTCCTTTGCCAGTGAAGTGATAAATTATACATTTATGTGAGATTTATGAGGTGCTTCTAAACGACTTACAAATTTTTTGCAATAAATACTTTTACTGCAATACGTAGCTGCAGCATTCCGAGACTGGCTCGGCAATACCGACTACATTTGTGAGGCCGGTAGTTTTAACGGTTATCGGGGCAACAATTTTTCGTCTAATAAAATACAATGGAATTCGTCGAAAATACGGTTTTCCTGGGAATCGCGCTTGACTCAAAGCTACAGTCCCCACTTAACATCACTTGCAGGGCGGCTAAGTTCGGCCGCTTACGCTGTTTGGAAAATTCCCCAATTAACAGACGTGGATACCGCGAGACTGGTCTATTTTAGTTACTTTCATAGCATCATGTCTTACGGTATTTTGTTGTGGGGACGGGTTGCAGATATTGATTCTATCTTCATTCTGCAATAGAGGGCTGTCAGAGCCATCTACAAGCTCAGCAGACGCGATTCTCTACGGGAACTGTTTAAAGAAATTAACATCATGACGGTTCCTTGTCAATATATATATGAAAACATTATGTACGTTCGAAAAAATCTACATCTTTTTATTAAGATAAGTGACAGACATAATTTTAACACTAGAAATAGGGACAAATTAGATCAACCGAGTTTCAGATTGTCTAAAGTAAAAACTTCTTTTATGGGTTACTGTGTAAAATGTTATAATAAAATACCACTCGATATTCTTCAATTAAATGAGAAGAAATTTAAAACATGCATTAAACGCACATTATGTAGACAAGCATATTACAAGTTGGATGATTATATCGTAGATAAAAATGCTTGGCTTAATGCTGGTCCCGCTCCACAGGCACTTGGGCTCACTAGTTAAAATTTCAATATTTGGAAGAAGGCGCTTCCCTTTTTCTTCTTCAATATTTCTGACATTACGAACATAACTTTTTTATTTTTTTTCAATCCAGTTTTAATTGTTGAATACTGCAATATTAAATATCTCTTCCTGTTTGGTAGTAAATTAAATATATTAACATCTTAAATAAATTGCAAACTATAGTTTTGTATAATTTAGAAGCATTTTTTTTGAAATTTTGTAAATGTAAGAACCATGTTTCCGTTTATAATGCCTTTTTTTTTATGTTGATTTGAAAGAGCATGGCAGTTGAGAACGTGTCACGCTCACTTAAATGTCTCACCGATGGTGGCGCGTGTGTTGGATCATTCGGTTCCCTACAAATTGGTTGAGCTGGATGGTGCTGATCCACGCGTCAAGTTCGTGAACGGGCGCCGTCGGTTGAGACTGGCCATCCAAGCCAAGGCTTATTTTTAATCTTATATTTTGAATTGTATCTTCATTTGTTTTTTTTTTTACATTGTTCTCACATATAGAAGCAACAAGAATTTTGTAATATCTTGATTTAAAAGAGTGTTCATGGAGTTTCTTGCCCGTTCTTCTCAATAGAGATCTATGTTTTGGAATGGGCAACTAGCTTCAACTTTCTGACTAACTGACAGACTATTTTATTTTGACAATTCAAAAGTGCCTGTACAAGGCTTAATTGAAATAAATGCTTTGAGTTTGAGTTTGAACAATGGATAATAAAATATTTCAAAAAGTGTGACAGCAATACTTGCGGTGAGTGGCCGGACCACACTGACAATATTGCCGAGTTCTGCTGCAATATTTAGTATTTCCGGAGTACAATTGAAACATTGCAGACTATGTATTGCAGCCATACATTGCCTGGAAATATGGTTCGTTTAGGAGCACCTTATTTCAGTGAGTTTTTCTTTAATAAATATTATGAATTTCGATAAATACAAAATAATATGCACTAAAAAAGTGTAAATAAATACCTTCCTCCTTTATTGCTCTGCACAATTTCATTTACAAAGCAATTATTGTAATTCTTCATCACTTGGTAAACTACTTGAATGGGGTAAATTTTTAAGGCAATATCAAGCTTTTGGTTTCTTTGGCCACTACAGTTGTAATTTTTATTTATCTGCATTTTATATGTTTTTTTACTTCGTTGACTATTATTAATTTTATGTAACATGTTCAACATTTTATCGTTTATTCGATATGACTTCACATTGTATTCCAAAAGTATTGACGTATTTTATTTTTGTTTGTATTGCGCATTCCAAATAACTCGGGAAAATACGTAAACATTTCTAAAAAGGACTAGTTTCAAATTGAAAATAAAAATTGATAATTTGACTTGTATCTTTTTCGAACACGGGTGAAAAAAATCGTCAAGTGTACTTGTTCGTACGACTTTCGATACGCTCACTTTTTTTGCTATTCCCGCTGGGAAATCATCTCTAGATTTTTTCGCAGAACTGCCTTTCATCTTATTTTCCTGGGTTAGACAGTTCCATTCCGCAAATGTGCACATAATGTTTTTCCCTGTTTTTTTTTTTGTTCTATGTAATCACAAGCATGCTTTTGCTCCGGTTGCCAGTATCAATTACGATTCAATCTTAGGTAATTAATGATTCAGTTTAGTTAAAGCGTTTATCTGTAATCTTTTAAACTACGTAAAAGGAATGGGTCAATTTCACTAAACTCTATTACTTAGTTATTTAATTTCATTTTAAACATTTTGACGGTTTGCATAGTACGTACGTACAAAACAGTATAAATTCTAAAGAGAATTTGACCCTAGGTGTGTTACTGTAAAAGTTTTGTGGAAGTCCACAAAACTTCAGATTTACTGCAGACTTTAATTATTTTCAAATAGCTTATATCTTGTTTATAAAATTAACGAGGTATATAGCTTATAAGCACGTTAAGCCATTGGTCCCGGCTGTCATTCTTAGATCTTTGATAATCGTAACGGGTAGTAGAAAACCAAAAGTCTAACAACCTGAAGTTTGGAAATTCATTAAAAAAGGACCTGTACGTGTAGGGTGAGTGTTTGAGGTGGAAATTCGGGACGAAATTCAAAACCGAGACCGGCTCCCGCACTTAAAGTTGGGATCGCGGGAAACGCTATGAGCTGAACTTTGAAAAGCGACTTAGATTTAGGTACTAAAACTGAAGTATTTGGTGAAAAAGCAAGCCCACCTCAAAAACTCGCCCTAAAGACTGCATCTTTTTCGGAGAACATGTCTCAACTAAATTGCTATTTTGACATTATGTTCCGGATAGTAAATATATGAGCAATATAATAATAAGTAAGCAATTCTTAGGATAATCAGGTGTTTATACAGAAACATTTTGTTATAAAAATAAATAATAATTTTATAGTTGACTTAAGTATTTAAAAGAGGGTTAAGTAATGTTGAAACAGGCAGAGTTTGTACTATTTTAGGACCAAGTCTTCGGAATATTTTAACATTACCCGAAACCTAATTATGTATTAACATGAATCTGAGCACATGCGAACTCAGTTAAGTCTAAGATAATATTATATTTTCGTCTATTAATTATAATAGTAAACGCAAAGTTAAGATCTCATCGAAATATTTAGAATAAGCGTTATGTTAACATTCAGGTTTAAAAATGACTATGTAAATATATTTTTTAATCTACTACTATATGTTCAGCCATTAATTTTGTGGAGGCAGCGAAGAACCTGTAGTGATGTGACATAGATTGTGATACCCATAAATAAGCCTGTGAAATTTCGCAAATTAATTTAAACATGTACGCGGTTCTTATCGCCAGTCCTTTCAGTTATTTACCACTAACTGCTGTCTGTGGTAAAATACTATCATAGTTCAAAGAGAAATGGAGAATACTGATTTCGTAAGTCATGCAAAATCCGAGGGAAAATAACTGGAACGGGCTGTAATATGAATACACTGACCGTAGTACTTCAATTGGTTCATAGACTCGCTATTATTGTCACCTTCAGTACTTATCCACGTCATTCCTTTGTTTAATATAAAAATGATCTCATTATCGATAGATCATTGCATGGCTAATTTCTTGAGTTTGTAGTTCATAATATAGTTACATAGAGTAGTGAACAAAATATTTCATTACGTTCAACAAAGCTGAAAAGGTTGCTGTGATGTGAATTTAAATTTAAAACATGTACAGAAAAATAGTCATAAACGGTTTTGTAAAGCGATCATGTCTTATAAGTACTTAGATATGACACTGTTTCCTAATAAATTCTTTTTTTGATTTATTTGCCTTTACCTTTTATTTCAAACTATCATTCCTTCTATAAATTGAAATTGATTGTCTGCGTATAGACATACAAAAGGTGTCGAGGTGGACATTTAGTAGCATAGGTCTTATGCTATATGAGGCTGATCTCTAATAAATTGTAACTTCTCTTCTTAGTCTGTGCCAAAGACTACAATATAATGCGGTGTAAGTCTGTGCTGTATTATATGATGGCATGACATTTAGCAACAAAATCTTTCCGTTCTTGACATTCCAACACTGACCTCTATAATACAAGTACACGTACTTGTATTATAGAGGTCAGTGCATTCCAATGATTCAAGGACTTTGGAAAGCTATCCCCTTCGAGGAACCAAAAACACGGGTAAGAGCCTCCTTGCAGACTTTATTAAAGATCGCTAGATACCGCCATCTATTATCGTCATCCGCACACTTAGTTTAAGAATAGCCTACACTGAGCTGTATGTTAGAGGTCAGTGATAACCTAGCTTTAGGTACTTCCATAGAGTAAAGTATTTCTAGAATCACTAATTTCAAGGAACTCTGTTTGTGTACCTACTACATACTAATTCCATACCTCGCACCAATTTTCGCCTCAGACCTAAAATCACTGACCTATACAAGATTATAGATGAAGGATATATCCCATCTCTAATATTAGTTCCACCGTTGGCGAAAATTAAATGTCTTCATTCTGTCATCGATAGTATGCAGTCCAGCGTACTTGTCTAAAGCAGGCCATACACGGTAGGGTGTACCTGACAGGTTTACCTGCACAGTTCAACTGTACAGGTAAACTGCAGCGTGTATGTTCACAACTGTGCAAGTTTCCACGCCTGTACAGTCACGAGCACTAATATGTCAACACTTGGCAACTTTTAATTGCGATAAGGAATGCAACGTTGAAATACGACACTTTACACAAACCTATGGGTTCGAAAATGCGTTGTTCGTACTAACATAAAATTTAATTCAAAACTAAAGGAGAAAATCGTCTTTGAATAAAGCCAAGTGTATACATACTTATGCTCGTGACTGTACAGGCAACTCAAAAAAATATGAATACTGATATTTTTTGCCCGACGGTATACCCCATGATTTGCACCATTGTTCACGGTATTTTCGTTTAAATTTCCTTTTCTTCAATAAAACAAACAAACTTATTCACGCTACTGCGTCGAGATCAAGCGCCGCTACCGGGGCCATAGTTTCAACTGAGAGTTTTTACAGGTTTTCCGCTACGCCTTTAAAGAGCTCAGGTTTATAAGCCTGTCTGTGTATGACCTGCTTAATACAGGATACAGGTCAGTGGTGCATACTACCAATAATATACTGTATAATCTATGGTGCATACCGTACAATAAATTACCGTGCATAGTTTTATCTTGCTAGCAACACTGATTGAATGTTGTACAATAAATAAAAAATATAACCTCTAATAATTTCTGGAAAATAGTCGGATTTGTATCAAATAAAACTACTTATTCAAAGGTTTTGGTTACCGTTGCCATAAAATAAATGTAATCTTTCAAAATGGTGATCATAACATGGCGATTTCAAGGGTTATTTCGAAGACTTAAGTAAGTACATAGAATTAAATAATAATATTAGTAATTTATTATGTTATTACTATGGTATGCTTCAATTTCAGAGACTATATAATTTGGAAAACATCTCAAGCATTGCTGAGTGTTCGCTCTCTTACTTACAATGACCACATGAGCCAAAGCTACGCAATAGATTTCTTATTGGAACCAGTGTTTTGGTTTGTTGACAACTTCGCCCAGTATCTTGGAAAAGTAAGTATAGCTATAGAATAGCTCGCTCACTAGCTTTTGCACGCGTCTTCGCACTCGTTGATGTCGGTAATTACCGCCAGAAACGTACTTCCAGGATAAAAAGTATCTGTTGTCCTATCTTAGGATATGGTCTACCTGTGTGCCACTTTTCATCGAAATCTGTTCAGACTACTTCGTCATTTATTATATTACAGTAAGGTATATCACTCGTATGTATTTAGTTTGTAAATTGATATTGGTTATTAAAGGAACCGTTGCTTAGCTAATAATATTGTTCTTCTCGCTGTGCCTGGTCCAGATTTATCTACAAAAGATCTTATGCGAATTATTGTAATACACTTCCCCACTGTCATAATATCAAATGGTAAATTTAGCTGATAAAAGTAATTATCATAAGGTAATTGTTAAATGCAATATCAAAAAATACAGGGAAAACAAAGTGGTTTAACCTTTTAACCGCTTGGCTTAATATCAATTGCCTTGGGTAAGTAGTAATTGCCTCGCACGCGGCTACAAATCGATAAATAATACCTACAATAAATAAAGAGGAGCAATTGTTGAATAGAATTAAAAATCATGCATGTTCTCTGTCGCAGAAATACGACATGAGCGGTCGGAAATATATGTTAAAAGGTTACTTAATCAAGTAATTTACATTTTATGAATATAAAATTAAACTCATCTGGAAATATAAGATAACAGAACTGAATATAACAGTTGCTAGGCAACAATTTAAGAAGACTACTCCTAAAACATAGTGCATTACAACCCTCATAATATGGTTCAACAAAAACCATAACCTGCAACTTAACATTAATTTTAGTGTAATGAACTAAGGGTATATTTTTTCCTGTGCTGTGCCAATATTATTGTGCCTAATTATAATTATTTCAATTATTGCGACCGCTAGTAGCCCAGTGCGAGCAGTGGTGGCCCAGTGGTAACAGCCATGACTTACGAGTTGTAGGTCATAGGTTTGAACCCTGACAGGCGCTTTACTTTGTGTAAATATCACCACAGCTTTAAAAACGGTGTAGGAAAACATTGTGAGGAAATTGGCATGCCTAGAACCATAAATCCGAAGACATGTGACATCTACCGACCCGCACTGGGCCGCACTGGTAGATTAAAACCTACTCCCTCTTGAAGAGATGAGGCCTTTGTCCCAGCAGTGGGAACATTTTAGGCTGATTGATGATGTTGATGTTTACGACAAAGCAATGCATCCCGTAGAGGGATTAGGGTTAGTCAACAAACTTGTTCATATGCTATTACATCTTTGCTTTGCCTCATTGCTTTGCCCATCTTGACTCCACAACATAATGTTGAGTCTAGCAATTTCCTACAATCTGGATTCATCCAATTTTCTAAAAATTTAATGATATTATGTATTGAGCTTGTCAAGGATTGAACTAATCTCAGATTTACCATCTAATGTTCACCACAGGCTATAGTCAATGATGACAATAACAATTGTTCCATAAACCTTTATTTTCTTTTTTTCAGGTGTTTGTTTTCTGCGTCACAATATTGACAAGCGCTGTGGTAGCCATTGCTTACTGGGTGGGCCTCCCATATTGGTGGCAAAGATGTCCATACACTACAGTATTCCTAGTCATATTTGGCAACTGGCTGCTTATCAACATTGTATTTCATTACTACAAGGGTGTTGTGACTGAACCTGGCTATCCACCACCGGTAAGTTTTAATTCGAACATGAGTATTACATCATCTTTCAAATGATCATCTTATTGCTATGTTGGGGTCAGCTTCCATTCTAACTGGGTGCAGCTGAATACTAGTATTTTACCAAGAAAAACTCCCTATCTGACCTGCATAATCCTGTTTCCAGAAGCCCTTGTTTTCGGGCTTCAGGCCACCCATAAAAATGGTCCAAGATCTACAAATACCTAGTGCTTTTCATGCTTTCCAAGGCACGGAGGCAATCTTTATAAAATGGGTGGTGGCCCAAACTTGGCTGGTGGCTCATAATTTAGCCACCCGCCCAACCTCTCTTCGAAGGGGCTTGTGGATAAGCTCCCCATTATTTTTCAAATGATAACATAATAATTAGGAAACGTTATGTGTCCACAGAGCACTCTGATATCAGACGCAGCTAGTATATGCCGGCGGTGCATCTCCCCGCGGCCGCCGCGCACGCACCACTGCTCGGTGTGCGACCGCTGCGTGCTGGCCATGGACCACCACTGTCCCTGGCTCAACAACTGTGTGGGCTACTACAACGCAAGGTTCTTCTTCCTCTACATGGTCTACATGGTCGTAGGAGTGGGGTTCGTCATTACCGCCGGCATTGATATTGGATATAAAGTCATTTGGCTTAATGATACAGGTCATTTGTTATTTATGTTTTGATTTAACAATAATATTACTGCTTTCTTTATTTTCATTTGCTGGAGGCCCACGTTGAACTGACCTCCTTATACAAAACGAGTTTTATCTTTAGTACAAGTTTAAACCTTCGTCATTTATTTGAATGAAAACGACATTTTTCTTTCCAGGTGGTATCATCCCAAATAATGATCCAGATCTAATCGGTCATCCAGTCCGGCTCAACCAGACCGGCGCCTTGGTGCCGGTGAAGGTGATAGTCGAGTACGATGACTCCGTCAACTTTCCTCGAGAGCACAAGCTGCCCGTCCCGCCCATCACCGAAGCCCAACGAATCTGCGCACATCCCTATAAAAGAAAAGCCGTCGTGTTCATGGCTGTTACATGCATCTCCGTATTTGTCGCACTTGGAACATTAACAATCATCCATGCCAAGAACATCGGCAGAGGAGAAACTAGCGTGGAAGCACACATTAACGAGAAACTGCGAAAATTCTCAAGAGGCACTTACAGGAATCCGTACGATTTCGGGAAAAGAAAGAATTGGCGGCTCTTCCTGGGACTTACCCAAGGCAGAACTTTCTTGAGGCATGTTTTGCTGCCGTCTGGCCATGCTCCGACGGGCACCGGGTTAGCTTGGCATACCGTCCGACGCGGTCTTGAAGACTGGCCTTAAACAAGGTTTATTTACAAATTGTTTACGGTCTATTATCTGCCAAAGTTGTCAAATTAGTGCTGTGCACTAGTGACACAAAAGAGGCGCCTACTCTCTGGGTGTGAAATTATAGGTATTATGAATTAAAATGCATGTTGTGAAGTCATTCTAGGCATTTACAGAGTTACCTTGCTGTCAGTAATCAAGTCAGACAGTGTTTGGTAAGCGCTCGGGCCAAAACTTAGCATCTAGTGTTTGATATAAATGTACATTGTTTTAGATTCGATAGTATTATAATTATTGTTTTGTCCGCACAGTACAGACGGTAGTTGACGTACAGTTTTCTAAGTAAAATCTTTTATTCATTACTGCTGGTGCTGGCGCCAGTGGGTATTTAAATATTGGGTCGTGAATAACTGAATGATGACGATTTATAAAAAAATATTTGTTTTGTTGGCGAAAATAATCATTGCAATCGGCAGATTTATTTACAGAACGTGTTTGATTGTTATTTATTTCCCGTACTACTCTTGAACATTTCACTAGTAAAATTTAATCATTATACCATCATAAACTAATATTTCTTGTATTACTAGCTGCGCGTGGCCCGTGGAAATATCGGGATAATAAGTAGCCTATATGTTAATCCAGGGTGTCTGCTACAACACTATCTCTATCAATTTAGTATGTGTTTCTGTAATATTAAAATTCAATCGTAGTCAGTGTTTAATCTTTGACATCACAGTAGTATACTTGAAAAATAATCTGTAGTTTATAAAAGTGTGGATTTTTGATAATTAACGTTCTCTTCTTTGTCCATATACAGCATTTTATTAACTCAAATTCAATTAATGTATAAATGTTTAGATTATAATAATTATGTAGGTGCAAATGTTTTCACTATTGTCAATTTTCTTAGTAGCACTTGGAGAGGCCTCTAATGAAATGATGTTTGTAAAAATTGTTAAGGATAACACTAAGACTGAAGTCTTGCTGATGTTAGCAAGGGATAAGGTAGACCTAAGTATGTATACAGATAGATATGCTTGAACCATGCAGCTTAAGGTCTCTGCACACAGCCGGCGTGGCGTGGCGGGGCGCGGTGGGGCGGCGACGCTGCGCTGGCGCGGCGGCATCGGTCACACTGCGGGCGCGATCATGTCCCGTCCCGCCGCGCCCATTCACGCCGACCGTGTTGCGCCGCGACACTTACCGCTTTAATCCAACTCTCTTCCTATAGATTCCCAAAGTTAATGTTTAAAAACAGTGTTTTAAACTGCCTATGGCCCAAATCGTACAAACATACGTGAGCACGAACGATTTTTTGATTGATGATGATTCATTCGATTAGTTTTTCGACATCCATTTTTGTAAAACAATACAAAATCACATTCACGCTCCGTCCCGTCCGACGCGACGTGTTCACGCCCCGCCGGTAGATTGACTACCACATACGTAAGCCATACAACACAAAGCGTCGGCGTCCCGCCACGCCCCGCCCCGGCCCTTCTAACTTGTATTTCCGCTCGGCGCGGCGGCGGTGGCGGCGTAGCGCGACGGTTACCGTCCCGTCGAGCGACGGCTCTATGTGGCGTCTTCCGTAATATCTAGTACATTACAACTGCTCAGCGTCGCGTCGCCGTCACGTCCAGCCGCGCCGCGCCCGCTGTCTGCAGAGATACCTTTATCACATCAGTTTGTGGTAGCAAAGATATTTTAAAGTCAATTTGGTTGTTATATTTACATTTTCGATGTACCTCATGTACAGTATTTTCTTCTTATAGCTAATGTAACCCCAATTTTAGAAACAACTAATAAATTCCCGGATCTTTAATGGGTACTATAATGTCTTGTTAACTAATAGGATGACGACGATTACCATGATATTTGACAACAGATTGTTTTCTCGTTTAGGCATTCAGTGTTAAATTGTGTATTTATTTAAGCTTTATAGCATGCTACGGCCGTGGTGACGCAACTTAGGCGAGGTTGCGTCAGGCTGCGCCACGCCTTCCGCATACAGCATGTCTCAGCCACCATTTGGTTTTCGGTCCATCAAGCTGGGGGGCGTTCCACACCACGCGGTCTATACTTCGGGGGGCTTAAAAAGGCCACTTTGGCAGAATCATAAAAGGATAACATTACGAATCATAATATGGCGAAGATCCCGTGTTTTTCTTTTTTTCGCTGCACTACGTAGATATAATCAAAGAGATTGGGATTGGAATGATTGGTATATTAGCACAGACAAAAAAAATAACTAATAATCCTTAACCAATGGGATTTGATACGAGTCCTGTTACATTTTTTACGCAAATTCATGATTTTTGACGCTGTAATTTTCAGCAGTTGTAAGATATTTTAATTATTTGTTTAAGAATAACGATAGTACTATTCTCTTTCTTGTAAGTTGCAGTTACACATTTTCATTTTTGTTTCGTGTAATTTACTATAAATATTTTACGAACAGTTTGCAAGAAAAACCGTTGGCGATGGAACTTTGACGCTCAAATTCACTTTGTTACATTCAATTCTTATAAATCCTAAAATTATAAAAAGATACTTTGAATGTTTTACTTGTTTATTGAAATTCTAGAATTCCTTTAAATTCCTTGAGTTTTTATGGATAAAATTGTAAAGAAAGCCTAATTTAAGCAATAAATGTCTTGATTCAGCGTCCATTAAACGCAACTTTATCAAATAAACTAATATTATATAAAACTTCTATCTACAATGAATACGTTTCATTAGTTTTCGTTTCTCAATTTAATAAAACAAAATTGCAATAAATAAAGTGAAAATGCTATATATTCTGCGTCAATTCGGCGCGCCCCTCATTCCCGCTGATTCCCGCGCAAGCGCTTGACGAGGTAGGACCTGTCGCCGAATTTTTGGCGCGCAATCGTCCGGAGATCGCCACTATTATCGACTCGTGTACGCCGATCGAAATAATTTGATTTGCGTTTACGATCCGTAATAGGACTCTTAAGGCTACGCCGACCGCGCAGTGAAACGGAAAATAGTGGCCACTATTTTCCGTTTTTATGCCAGTCAAATAAGATTTTGAAGGTTACTAAAATTCCCATAGAGGTAAAAATTGGTATGAATGTTCAGACTACTATTATAAATGAATTGTGAAAAGTCCCCATCTATCCCCTTTGTGCAAAAATTTTTATTGATGGTGAAAGTTTGCATAAATAGGTTTTTCGCGTTTTTCAGCTAAACGGTGAGTTTTACAGCAAAAATAGTTCGGACAAAAATTATAGATCATCCAATTCTCTACAAAAAAATGTATCCACACTTTTTTTCACAAGTAGGTATTGGCATTTCCAGCAGCGGTTGAAAGAATTGAAAAAAATATTTTATTCGTAATATGCACGTTAATGTACTTCCCAACTAGCAAAAAGTGGTTTTTATACTATCCTAGAACCATCATTTATCGAGGACTATATGAGACTTATATCCACATATAAGTCGGGAAAAGGGCCCACTTTATAAGTCTACTTTTACTTATAACGTATTTATATTAGACCGCTGAAATGCCATATACGCCTATATTGCTCCTGTAATTGAATTACGTCAATGCAAATACTCCTGTTAATCTCAATATAAGTAAGTTATAGTAAAAAATTAGATTAATAAGCGCCTAGAAATTGCTTACTTAAGCTCATATATTGTGAACAGTCGAAGTGAGTTTATCGGACATTGTTGTGCTCTGTAAAAAATATATTTTTAACATCTTGAGGATAAGTATTTATATGAATCAGAATTTATTAATGCCAACCATAGTAGAAAAACAAAATGTTATTGTTGTCAAATTGTTAGTCTTATAGCTTATTCGTAGGGGAACATGAATTTTCTGTGAAATCTATCATGGTTTTGATTACAATTTTAAAGCGCCTCTTGAAATTTGCTTATTTACATTTTAGTATTAATTAATATCAAATTAATATTATGAAGGCAGCTGACATTTTCTTAGTAAGCATTTCCAAGTGTGACATAGTGCTAAAATAAGTATTTTTAGCATTTCCAAGTGTGACATAGTACCAATATAAGTATATTGGTTCTATATTGGGTTATCTCAAAACCGAAGAAGATTCGCAATTGTTACCGATTACTGTACTGGTCGTTACAAGCAAAAGTGGATTCTTAAGGGTTTTAACCAGGATTGTTTGAGATTACTTAGACAATAACACTACTGTGGAATGCCTATATAAGTATGTCTAGGTTTAAAACGGCATACGATAAATCTAAAAAAAAATATATAGAGAACATTTTATCCTACCGACTGCTGTTATAATCTTGGTGATTAATTATTTTTAAAACGTGGATATGAAATCCATTTAACAGTTACTTCTAAGCTTATGTTAAACCAAACAAGATACATAAATGACTTACAGTAATTTAACTTTAATTTACTTATATTGGCCACAAAATATTAGCTTATATGAGGCTATAAGTACAAATAACAAGAGCAATTGCTCCTCAGTGCATGTCTTCCTGGTACATGCTCCTACAGGAGTATTAAGATTTAAATGGCCCGCAGATGTTATCTTATAGGCGCATTTAAGTCTGACTTACCGGAGTAATTACTCTTGAGTGTAATTACTCTTATTTCATGCTTTTATAGGAGTCTTGATCCTATATTTGTCAGGAAATATGATCCTATATACGAATATAAGTAAAAATTATAGGATACAACGTACTTGAGTAAAAACAGCATGTATTTATGCTGTTAAAAGCGTAGTAGCAACCACCAAAACCTTCATCGGAGCTTTATAAGTCCATGTAGCATTATAAAATCGCATTCCAGGATTATTTTGCTAGTTGGGTTTTATATACATTTTTGAACCGTTATACGAGTAAACATATGAGTCCCTATGTCTTAATCCGTTTGCCTGTGGCGGCCATTTTTGCGCGCCAAAAGCTCTCTGTGCGCTATTTCCAGATGGAACTTTCGGAGTCGGCGCGTGTGATTAAAATGACGATATCTCTAAAGTTTTGTACGGGAGCTGCATAAAGTTACGTCATTGGAATCGTTATGAAACAAGCTAACATTAAAAAATATAACGCAGTGTAATGTATTATTCATTCCAATTAGAATCTAATTGGAATCGCGACTTTCGACTTTTTTTCCAGTTTATTGTACAAACTTCGTTATAATTAAAAAAATGTACCATTATTTCAAAATATTAATATTTTAATTACGTAAGTATACATTATTTCACATTAATAAATAAAAAGAACACACCTCCCCATACATTTTTTTCACACCACGACCTTAACAAAAACGTGTTTCATTAAGGCGATCGGAGCGCACGGACAAAAAATAGGGTGAGTTTATACTTCAATTCCGAGAGCACTGTAAGGTTAATTTGCTTAGGTTATTAACTTATACTATAGTTTGGTACATATACTTATCACATACAGAGTTTCAGTTGTTAGAAGTGTTTAGTTTACGAGAAATCAAAACAATTAACCAAGCACTTGAAAATAAGCCTAAAAAGGTCAAGGGCAATCTTTGGATCACAGAGTAAATTCTGTTGCATTTATTTCAAATAAAAGTTCACATTCTACAATTAGATGATATTTACAAATCGATAAGCACAATAAAAAGGCATGCTGCCTTACAAATACATTTCAGAAATCAACAATCAAAATAAAATATTTAAGGGTCATTCGAGGTCAAAAGTCAGCTGTTGATTGTTCGTTTATTTCTAATTTCAATGTTACGCAAATTCCTTACGGTAATTTTTTAATTAACTGCTTAATAACAATAATACTAAACGTAAAAACATACGTAATAACAACAGTTTGATACCATTCGTATAATTATTATTGTTTAACCGGAGCCACGCGGCGGCCATGACACGCGCGCGCGTGCATAAAATTTTTCGATGTTCGTTGAAATAAAAAAAGTTGTGTTTAAATTCAATGTCTATGCATTAAAAACTCTAAAGTACGTACCCCTTCACGACTAAACGGTGTTTTTTTGTTGGTTTTCCCACTTAAACACTCACAAAACACATTTTCACAAATCACTACCGCTTACTGTTAAGCGTGCGCGGGGGCGCGTGAACGCGGGAGTACTGCAGCGTCTGTAGAATCGTAATTCATTCGTTTTAAATACTTGACAGAGATAATATAACTTTCTTGTTCTGTATCCTACACTCTGTACAAGTTTGAGCGAGATCGGTATAGTTTTCAAGGAAATTTACGTCAAAACCTATGACAGTGACGTCCGCCCACTCGGCTCGTCGGTCACAGATGACCCCCCAAAGTGACATAGGGCCTTTCCGCATGGCGTCAACATCGCAAAGGTTTGCTAGTTGGGTTTTATATACATTTTTGAACCGTTATACGAGTAAACATATGAGTCCCTATGTCTTATACATACAAATTATACAATTCAGAATATAAATGAACGTCAAAACTCCGCCCCCTATTTTCATTAAAATTTAGTCGCATGCCCTTTTTTTTCCGGATGGGAAATCATCAAATGTCTCCTCCCGCTCTGGATGGAGCGGAAGGGAGTGTCAGACTAAAACCCTTCCTAATTAGCCGTTTATGTTCCGGGCCGGGTAACCCTTTCGGACAATCCCGCTGACCCGGCAGGCTTCGGCCCTAAGGGGGCCTCCTCGATGCTGACATCTCTTTGAGGCTTACTCGCCGTCCGGCACGGGCCTGGTCCTGATCGGACGGTGAGCTACCCATTACTCTCCGCCCGCAGGCCCGCGCCTACGGTGGCCGGGAGTCGTCACGCGGCTCCCGACGCCCGGAGCGTCTCCCGCGGCGGCTGGGACGGGAGGCTCTCGCCCTGAGCCGTCCCGCCACCTTCTTCGCTAGCATGACTGCTTCGCAGAAGGAGGTGACTACCTCCCACTCCCTCTCGCCCCGGACCATGGCTTGCACCGGGGCCGGACGCGAGAGGTCGCCGCCGCTGCTGATCGCCTCTACGAGGACACGGCGGTGCTCCGCCCAAGCGGGGCAGACCTCCACCGTGTGCTCCACCGTGTCCTCTGGGCGATCTTGGCAATGGTGACACCCGGGCGTTTCCTCCCGCCTGATGATGTGCAGGAACCTCCCGAAACTTCCGTGTCCGGTGAGGACCTGCGTCAGGCGGTAGGTGAGGGCGCCGTGGCGCCTCTCTAGCCACTCCTCAAAGAGGGGTCTTATCTCCGCTGTCGCGGCGTGCCCTGCGCTCGGTTGCGACAGTCGCTCTTTCCATGCCGCCATGAGATCGCGCCGAAGATCCGTCCGCTCCGCAGCGATTTGCCGGGGAAGCGGAGTTTTCCCCCGGCGTAGTGCCTCCGCGCGTCTCTCATAGAGGCGCGCGAGGACTATCGCCTCCAGATCCCATGGCGGCAGTCCGGCAAGGAGGATTGCCGCCTCGCCCGAGATCGTGCAGTAGCCCCGGATAAGCCTTACGGCTACCACTCTTCTTCCGCGTTCAGGTAGTGGGCGACTCGCCGCTGCAGTGAACGCGCCCATACCGGGGCCCCGTATAGGGCCATGGACCGCACGACCCCCGCGTTAAGCGCGCGCGCGTAATATTTTTTTCAATTCTTTCAACTGCTATATCACGGAAATGGCAATACTTATGAAAAAAAGTGTGGATACATTTTTTGTAGTAAATCGGATGATCTACAATTTTTGTCTGAACTATTTTTGCTGTAAAACTCACCGTTTAGCTGAAAAACGCGGAAACCTATTTTTGCAAATTTTCACCATCAATAAAAATTTTTGCACAAGGGGGATTGATGGAGACTTCTCACAATTCATTTATAATAGTATTCTGAACATTCATACCAATTTTCAGCTCTAGGGGAATTTTTGTAACCTTACTTCTATTTTAAGGACTAATTTGACTGGACTATTTAAGGATTATAATAAAACTAAACAATGTAAAACTACCGTTTATGATTATTAATGTTATCCTTTTATGATTCTGCCCAAATGGCCTTTTTAGGCCCCCAGGACTCGTCTGATCCACTCCCCCGCCCATCGGTCATTTTGAAGCACTATAGCAAGCTATAAAGGACCAGATTGTGTAGGATTAAAGTGAAAAGAGCATTATGTATATACTCCTGTTCCTCTCAGTCTTACATAAAGACACATTACGCGTCAGTTTACGGCATTAAAAAAAAAACGGTCAAGAGCGAGTCGGACTCGCGCACCGAGCGTTCTGTACAAATTTGTGGGTATATAAATAGTTTATCACGGGAAAAAACAATTGTAATGTAACTAAGTTCAAATTTACGGTTTTCGGATTTCTTTCCTTTACTTGTTCTACATGACATTGCCAAATTTCATGATTCTAGGTCAACGGGAAGTAGGTACCCTATAGGTTTTAATTTCGGAACATCAACGCCCGTATGTTTTGATTGCGTTGACTTAGAAGTTTGATATTTTTCACTGCTTCAAGGGATTGCAGCCCTGTGTATTTAATATTAATTTCAACTTGATTACCTACTCCACGCGTTCCTAAGAAACAGGATCTTGACTGACGGACAGATAGATGGACAACGAAGTGATTTTGTAAGGGTTACGTTTCTCCTTTTGAGGGAGGTACAGAAGTAAAAATACTTACCGGCCTTTTTTTTTGAGGATGGGAAATCATTAAATGACCCTCCCGCTCTGGGTGGAGCGGAAGGGACTGTCCGACTTACTGACTAAAACCCACCCGGGTTCCTTCCTTAGCCCTTTATGTTCCGGGCCAGCGGCAACCCTACTTTGACGGGACTTTCACTGGCAGATAGAATGAGTAACTTAGGCTACTTTTGTTTTAGAAAAAGATTTAGTAAAGAGTATATTGTTTAATCAATGTGAAACAGTTTTAGTTTGCTAACGCAACGGAATAAGCATTAACCGTTTATGTGCCGTAAGTACAGACACAAGTAAAAAGCCATTGTGTCTCGCGTGGATCTACGTTCCGGCAGACTTAGGGTTAAATCTATAAGGATAATGATACATGTCAAAGTCAACGATATATTTTGATGTCTACATTAGGCCAGTTAATATGGGCGCCCTGCGGACTCTCCGCCCGCGTAGCGGCCCATCGTGCTGCACGACGAGGTCGGCAAGTAGAGGTTACCCGGAACGATCAAGCAGACATAATAAAAATTAAATTCTTTTTTTTGTTATAAATATTTACATAAGAATTTAGTAAAAAGCTGTTATTTTGACTTTACAAACAGACACTACAATTTTATTTATTTTTACCTATAGATTGCATTTTGTTTGATGAGTTCATTACAAAGCCCAGCTTTTGTCCATGGTAACCATGTGTAAAATACAATAACATGTTCGCTTCGTAGTTGGGGTCAAAATAAACCGACATTTTGTAAAGCTTTGTTTTAAATTGTGAGGTTTGCTCTGGTCCTTAGATTCGTAGGCCTTATTAACCCAGAGTAATAAAAGAAATACAGGACTGCCGATGACTTATGGCCGGTCCAAACTTTGCGCTGAAGGCTGCGCAATAACATTTTGTAGGAACCAAATGGTGACATGAGGCGAGTGTGAATGAGAGGACATGCGCGAAAGTTCAGAGAGCCTATGTTCAGACCGGTCAGTATTTATCGGTCGTACAGGCCGTACTATGATGACGGTTTAAAGCCATCATGATTCCAATGTTTATGAACTGAACGTGACCGATAGCACCATCCCTTTTTCGCACTGGAATCATTATGGCATTAATACTTCGTTTATGAAGGAATAGGAATATTATAATAAGGTTCAAGGAGAAAATATGGCACAGAATTTTCGTGTTGGTAATATGTGAAAATGCTAGGTAAGGAAATATTAACTTTTTATCATTCGACTTAAAGAAACATTCCTAATTATATTATTTACCTGTTTTCTGTACCTAAATGAAATAAGACATTGTTATTTTGTTTAATTTAAAAAACTAGTTCTTTTGTTTCTACAAGCTCTTATTATAAGTAGTCAAATTTATTTTTTATTTTTTTACAATGTTGTAGGTAAGTATTTTTTATATAATGTTATAACTATTTAATGTTTAAGTGTAACTGTGTGTCCTTAATGTGAAAGAAATAAAACCATGATCTCCAATAAATTATTTTATTTCAATTAATAAATTAAATTACGAGCTAAACAATATTGCACAGAATTTTAACATTAATAATATAATATAACAATTATTAATATATAATTATTAATATTATATATTAGCTAAGTATTAATATCCGACAATAGAAAATACTTAAAATCATTATAATAAATTGCAAACCTCAAATAATGCCTATAAATACCTAAGTAAGAAGAAAGATTACAAGGTGCTTAAAGTGCATTATTATAGGCCGAAAATTTCGTCGGTGAATAGTCCCATGGTCCTAGCGGGTGAACGAAAACGTGGGTTAAAAAAACTAAATGACGGGCATCCGACCGCACAAGATAATTATTACGTTGTCAAAGCTGAGTCTTCAGATTTATCTATGAAATAATTCGTTCGTTAACTTTTTAGACCTTAGTATCCTGCTTTTGAAGTTTTATTAAAATCGGTTCATTCATTTCGAAAAATAAGGGCTTGAAAGTTTGTATGATGCCGTACGGCGTAAACGCTATTAAGTGCACCTACTAAAATGGATACATAGTGATACCTAGTTCTAAAAATATATTTCAAAATACTAGATAATAAAGAGATAGGACCTTACCTTTCACCTAATTATAAACAGTGTATATAAAGTGCTATAACTATGTTTTACAAGTGCGTCGGGTAGGTAGACCATACGTTCCAACTCAGCCTATCGTATCCCTGCCGCATCTCGTCTATTCTGTACCTCACGTGAAAGCTTTAGTGAATTAGTGAGATGGGATTCCAGCTGATGCTAGAGCACTATTGACAGCTCACTTCGCTAAAGTTTTCACGGGGAGATTTTTACAGATTAGAGCGGCGGCACATACGACAGGCCTATGCTAGGTCTTAGTTGTGTCCATATTGAATATTGTCGGAACTTAGTGCGAGAGATGTTAGGACGCTGCGCCGTTGCGGATTCACTCCGAGGTTCTCCCAGTTGATCCACGACAGCCTGGCCGTTAAGTCTAAACAAAAGAAAACGAATTAGTTTTAAATGATGCTTGTTAGTTGCCTATGGCAAAATCTGTTGGAGTAGGATTACTTTTACGATACGAGTCAGGGTTCCGGGTCATCCGGGCTTAGTGTCAGGTTCGAAAAGGGTAGGTATTGGTGGCACAGGTAGGTAAGTACTGTAGAGGCTTTATGTGTAGCACTTTAAGTACGTTTAGTAAGACAGGCTGGTTATAATTGTATCGATGTTCCATTCGAAGATTCAAACGAATGTGTCAAATATTATATTATGGTGTTTTCGGTTCTATTAATAAGATTCGTATTTTTAGCTGTAAAGTCATTTTATCAATATAATAATTACAAGTCTAACGTGTTCTTATTTGTGTACCTCTCATAGGTACCTACTATAGGGGACCCCTCAGGACCTCTACAGCTTATCTATACTTATATACATTTTGTACGAACTGCTCACACATCATGTCTTGTCTTGTCTTCGAACACTGGGACATTAGTGTTCCGAGGCGTACTCAGAGCCTAGTGTACAAATCTCTTATGGAGAAGTGCTTATGGTACAAATCTAACTTAAAGAGATATTTTAAAGTCGTGAATCATATTTTGATCAAAATACTTACAACCTGACACTGACCTGCAAATTGCAAAAAACGTAAGAAAATTTGAATTTCGCGGTCTATCACTGCCCAAATCTCCAGGGCCCGGAAATGCCCTGACCCGGAACTGTTAAACCTACCTAGCGAGCTGTGTCATAGGGCTGTGTCTGGATATCCGCCCCCACCACATCTACCTAGTTTAGCCAAGCAGCATTAATTACTGTGTCATTGTTAGTCTTTAGACCGACTACCGTAAGCAGAGGCTGCAATGCTGCAATCTATAGCGTAGGAATGATGAATCAATGAATGATAGGTACTTATAGATTATATTTACCACTGGTATTCCAATGAGCGCGATCAGCTTTTATCTCGCCGCGGAGACACTTCTCCACGTAGGTTAGCGGGTCGTAGTCGGCTTCCAATACCTGGAAATAAATTCCATTGTTTGCTACTGTAACGGTTTAATCCGATCGCCTTTGATAACCAATTAATTATAGCTGAATTTAATGTTAATGTCATCGTCATCATTTCAGCCGAAAGACTTCCATTGCTGGACTTAGGCCTCCCCCAAGCACCTTCACTTCGACCGGTTCTGTGCTTTTCGCATCCAACGGGTTCCTGCGGCCTTCACAAGGACGTTGGTCCACCTTGTGGGAGGCCTTCCAACGCTACGTCTTCCGGTACGCGGTCGCTACTCCAGAACCTTTTGGCCCCATTGGCCATCTGTTCTGCGAGCAATGTGCCCTGCCCACAGCCACTTAACACACATGGTTCTCCTGCTGATCTCCTCATTCCTGATTCAATCACGCAGGGAAACTCCAAGCATAGCCCACTCCATTGCCCTTTGGGTGACGTGAATGTTAATGTAATATACACATAAACCTTCCGGATTAAATTCTCGAAATAATGGTGAAAACCGCATCTGGCATCAAAATCTGATGCCGAGTTTAGAAGAACAGCGCGGTCACAAAGACAGACACGAAAAGCGACTTTTTAGGGTTCCGTAGTACCAATAAGGAACCCTTATAGTTTCGTCAAGTCCGTCTGACTGTCTGTCTGTCTGTCCGATGTTTTGCTAAGAGACCTTTAGTACTAGAAAGCTGTAATTTTGTAGGAGTGCGTATATTAATTACGCCAACAAAGTGGTAAAATAAAAATTTTGAAAATATTTTTTTTTAGGGTAGCTCCCCTACACGTGAAGTGGGGATGAATATATTTTTCGTCGTCTACCCCATCGTGTGGGGTATCGTTGAATAGGTCTTCTAAAATTACTTGGGGGTTGCTGAAATAATGTTTCGATTTAATGTACCATTTACGAAATATTGAACTTTAAAATGCAATTTTTTGTTCCAGTAGGGCGTTCCCCCCCTTCTAAAACCTAAACTGCTGGCTTGAAAAATCTGGAAAAATTCACAATGATAGTGCATTTTGTGAATTTTAAAGGAAAAGTATAGCGGTTAAGATAATTTTATTAGTTTAGCAGTAATAGTCGTTGAACTTGGGTGTTGGATAATTTTGTACCAAATACAAAATCCTTAGCATTAATTTTTTTAAGTGACTAAGTTGAAGTAGTTGCTTGTTTATAACGGGTAAAGACTTGCATTGAAAAAGAAAATGTGTTTTTTATTTTTATATATTCTGAATAAAGAACAACAGAATCGTACTACATTGTGATAACGGGCTACTACGGAACCCTACACTGTGCGTGGCCTGACACGCGCTTGGCCGGTTTTTAATATATAATATGTGTTAAATTTAACTACGTCTTTAATTTCTTTGTGAATCTCGGAAGGTAACATAAGGGCGCGGAGCCCTTGTAGATAGGTAGTAGGTACTACTAGCAGCGCGCCGCGGTTTTACCCGCATAAGTTACGATCCCGTGGGAATATCGGGATAAAAACTTTCATAAGTAAGGACATTATAGGATCTCTATACCAAATTTCATCTAAATCGGTTCAGTAGTTTAAGCGTGAAGAGGTAACAGACAGACGGACAGACACACTTTCGCATTTATAATATTAGTATGGATAATATGGAAGTCTGAAAGAAAAAAGCAAGTAGTCAAAAAGTGTGACAACCAGTCTTACCAAGGGGTATCGTACCCAGTAACTAGGTTGTGGAGGTCAGATATACACCCTTACATTTTGATCGTTTTAATCCTTAAAAGAGGTCATTGTACTCATCATTATGAACAACTTTTACTATGGGACCTACCCTGAAATAGTGAAAAAAAAAAAACAGCTGTTCCCTACATTTTGACGAGTTATCCTTTTAACCGCTTGTGTCGCATTCATGCGACACATATATTTCCGTGCCCCTACCGCTTATGTCGTATTTCTGCGACAGACAACATGCATGATTTTTTTGTTCTATTCAATGATTGCTTCTCCATTTATTGTAGGTATTATTTATCGATTTGTAGCCGCGTGTGAGGCAATTACTGAGGCAATTACTATTTACCCAAGGCAATTGATATTTAGCCAAGCGGTTAAAAGGTTAAACGAACATAAATGTAGGGACCAGCTGATTTTTTTTCGCGATTTCAGGGTTGGTCCCATAGTAAAAGTTGTTCATAATGATGAGTACAATGACCCCTTTTAAGGATTAAAACGATCAAAATATAAGGGTGTATAGGCAGTCGCTCCATGTAAAATACTGGTAGTCAGCTGCATCCGGTTAAACTGGAATCCGACTCCAACATAGTTGGGAAAAGGCTAGGCAGATAATGTTGATGATGATGATGAATATGGAAGGGCACCATCAGTATTGCCGCCGGAAATGGAGGCTCGGAGACCAAGACAAGAGCTGAGCACTACCCTTGAAGTCCATCATGACCTTGCTCTTGTGCTCTAGCGGTCGCAAACACCACTGTTGAGTATGAAGTCTGCGTTCGATTCATAGTTTGGGAAAAGTGTTGTTGATTTTCCAACAGGAATTTCTAGATAGCAGCCCAAATTGGCAAGCCTGGATTTTTGCCCGGTTAATGATGGTGAAGGAAAACGTTGTGAGGAAACCGGCATGTCCTAGAACAAAAAAAAAACGTAGACACGTGACATCTACCAAACCGCACTGGAAACGCGTGGTAGATTACAGCCCACTCCCTCTTGAAGAGAGGAGGCTTGTGTCCCAGCAGAGCGAAAATTACAGGCTTTAAGGACTAAGCAGACCGCGACGGCATGGCAAGGGATTTAATTTTTTACTAATGGACATTCAAACGTATCGATATAGAAATACGACATAAATTGCTATGCTTTAAAATGATGCCGTGGCATCGAAAGGGATTTCATTGCACGGCATTGAAAGACGCGCCACGGGCTCCCGCGGCGGAATGCCGTGGCGTCCTGTGGTAGGCAACGTCATGCCAAGGACTCCGGCACTCGTTGTAACATACCGTGGGGTGAGGCGGCGGGGATAGAAGCGGGGAAGCCGCTGAAATGCCGCGGTATCTAAGCGGCTAGTGTGCCCCCCTTGCCGTCCCGGTCTGCGTAGGCCTTTAGGCTTTAGCCCTATGGACATGGAACTTCAAGACAGGTGAAATGTGAAGAGGCAATCCATAAATTACGTCACACGAATTTCATGATCGGTATACCTATACAAAGAAAGACTCTTACCTCTCTTAGCAGAGCGATGTAAGCGATGGCCAGCCTCAGCGTGTCAATCTTGCTGAGCCTCTTCTCGTACGGGAAGGTGGGCACGTGCACCCGCAGTTCATCGAACGCCGAGTTTATACTGCTAAAATCACAACACCACAACAACATTATAGCTTGTGAAGCGAACTCGAGAAGTGGTTTGTAAAACAGAAGAAAAGTGTTTGTAGGTACGGTCAGGGAAATAAATTGTTTATCGAACTGACACACGTCAATTTGCAAATAAGGGCACGTCGCACCGCAACGCAACGCATTGCAAAAATTCTCCTTCGTCGTACATTTTCGTTGAACGAACGCACCCTACAAACGCACCGCACTTTTTTGCACGAAAATGCGTCGCGCCTCGGGCCGGTTCGGCTGTAATGTGCGCTTATTTTTAAAGCCAATTCATACAACCCTCAAAGAATGACAGTTGTGAGTTGTGACACGGTGTGATTGAATGTACGGACATTAATTGATTTCCCTGAGTTTACCTACCTACAGAAGAAAAAAACCTACCTACACAAGCACGTTATGCCTTTGTTCCGCTAAGGACTACAGTTAAAACTTTTAACTTTAGTCAGTTAAGCAACTTACAGATTTGAATTTTAACAATGTAGAAAGGTAAATCCGTTTATTTTTTCGTAGAACTAATGATTTCTAGGATCTACGCAGAATGCTGCTAGCTAGTTGTATTGTAGTAAATATGAGTGATGATGTACTTATAGGTACCTCTACCTTCCTTGATAAATAATAGGCCATTCCCGTACCTATGGCCTACTTATAAAGGCTCCCTCAGATAGGCACGATGTCAAGCCTGTCTGTTAGAGCCTTAAGAATCTGCATAATCAACTCTTGTTCTACAGAAACTAAAACCAAACTAATTAAGTACCTACCTTATAGGCTACCTACCACCTACAACTTTAAAGGTGCATCCACACCGACCGATGTTAATTCTTGTATACTCAACATTTTTAAACAAGATAACATTAAGTCCGCTAGTTATAGGGTATGCGACGTCACATTAAATTCAATATGGCGCGCCCTCTAGTCTAGAGGATATAAAGTAATTAATTTTAAAATAAATATTTTGAGAAGGTGCCTTGTGGGGGTATCAAATGAAAGAGCTTAATTAGCACATTTCAAAAATATAATTATTACTGAAATAAGCCCCAAAACATTTGAATAAAAAAAAGTTTAAAAATAAAAACCCAACTACTGAAAAGGATGAAACAAGAAGGTACCTTCCCGTGGTCGCATGCTACCATAGGTTATAATTATGTATGTTAGTACAGGCATACGACCACGGTAAAGCACTTTCTTGTTTCAAACATTCAACCTTTTCAGTAGTGGGGTTTTAGTTTTTAAACAATTTTTTCTTCTATACTTCTCTATTAGTCGCCATCTCGGTAGTAACCCCCTTTCTAACCACACCTAATTATCATCATTCACACAGACCATCCATCGTTTCTTTGGTCTTGGTCTTCCCCTTCTCAAAGCCATCGACATTCATACTTCAAACTTTCCTCACGACATTTTCCTCATTTCTCCTTATCACATCACATGCCCATACCATGACAACCGATTTCCACACAACTTTTCAGTTACTAGTACCACTTTCGGAGTTCCTCTTATGTACTCACTTCTTATTATATCCGTTCGTGTAACGTCATACATCCAAACATGTTAACATTAAGTAACTTTCTATAAGTTTTGCGGCTTTCGCTATGACTTTTTTATCCTTTATAGTTTGTTGCCTAAATGCTATAATAACACTTGTAAACGTTGCTCTACAAAAAGTAACTCCGGAGTGGATGCTCATGGAAGTTGTGTGGAAATCGGTTGTCATGGTATGGGCATGTGATGTGATAAGGAGAAATGAGGAAAATGTCGTGAGGAAAGTTTGAAGTATGAATGTCGATGGCTTTGAGAAGGGGAAGACCAAGACCAAAGAAACGATGGATGGTCTGTGTGAGTGATGATAATAAGGTGTGGTTAGAAAGGGGGTTACTACCGAGATGACGACTAATAGAGAAGTATAGAAGAAAAAATAGTTTAAATACTAAAACCCCACTACACTAGTGAAAATCTCCAGTTCACGCAAAATATTATAAAAATACAATCCGATGTCAAAAATTATGAATTTTCATATAAACTTTCATCAAAAAATTTCAGTCAAAAGCCCTTCCTTAGTGCTCACATTCGTTTTATTTTTATTTATTTATTTATTTATATCAGACAACAATAGTCCATTTTGTTAGTACATCTTATAACTTTAGTTTTAGGTATACCACAATCACCTAAGGAACTGTTGTGCAGAATTTCCAAGCTTCAGACCCAGCGGTTAAGGCTAGTGAGTGAATTTATCTCTTTTCCGTATCAACCTCAATAGTTAACCAAATACATATAACTGAAGTTGTCTTAAGTATAGTTTATAAATGAGAAGATGTAGGAACGTGCAACAAATAAGAAGGATACCCATTGGGTCCGGACCTCAGCATACGACGGCGCTCCCGCACGTTCGCGGCTGCTCGCTGCACGCGGTACGGGGAGCCTCCGCACTGATACTCGGGCTCCGCTGACGGCTCCAGCAGGACATCTGGTTGGGGTAGATATTCTTGTACAGTCTGCTTCAAAAAGCTGTAGGTATTCGGATTGTCTACAATCTGCGTTCCTTAGTAGCTATTGTATCAATATGTCACAAAACATAATTAGGTACAATTATCGGCACGGATCTTGAGCGCTGACCTTCACCTGCGCAAAAGTGAATTATTGGGTCCCTTTGGTGGTATGAAGTGAGGTGCGGGAGCGGGGTATATATATTGTCGTACAGTGACTGTGATAATAATAATATTATTGTTATATAATATTATGTTTTATTTTGCCATAAGTATACGATGCGCAAAGCGATCCCCACTCTACCGCCGAGCGCTCAAGATCCGTGCCGGTAACTATACACATTGTGCGCTTATAAAATAATTTCTAACGTGACGATATTATCGTGGACGTCCACGTCCATCTCCATAAAATGTATGGAAATACGGGCACGTAATAACGTTATCGTGGAAGGAAATTTAAAAGCTTCTTCGTATATTTTATCGCTAGGCAGATGATGATGTATATTTCATACAAATTAATTTCTTGTGTTAACATGATGTCCTGACGTGGATAATGGTACACATTGATACAATTTATGGAACAAAGGTTGTAGACAGTCAAACGAAATCTTGTCGATGTAGGTATAAGTAAGTGCAACACAGAAGCCGGCCCGGAGGGGTCCGTGGCCAAATAATAACAGCCGCACAGGTCGATCGATCAGGTTAAGCTATGCTTACCGCGGTTGGTCCGTGGATGGGTGACCGTCTTTATATAGCGAGACCTCTCCGTGCCTCGGAAAGCACGTTAAGCCGTTGGTCCGGGCTGTCATTCGTGGATCTTTGACAGTCGGTACGGCTAGTCCGAAGCCTGAAAGTCTAACAACCAGTCTTACCTAGGGGTATCGTATTACCCAGTAACGGACTAACGGTTGTGGTGTGGAGGTCAGATAGGCAGTCGCTCCATGTAAAATACTGGTATTCAGTTGCTTCCGGTTAGACTGAAAGCCGACCCCAAATAGTTGGGAAAAGGCTAGGCAGATGATGATGTGTAACACAGAAGCCAAGACGAGAACAAAAAAGGAAGGAAACCATAGTAGTGGAACCTACGAAAATTGTGGAACAATATAGTAACGTGTTGTAACTTGAATAATATTACAATATTTTATTACAGCAAAGTGGAAAGATTCAGCCAAATAATACAAAAGACGAATGGGAATCATTTTCGGCCCTTTACAAAAAAATCTATGTTATACAAACCAAAAAGCAGGTAATCAGCAGTCTCTTCCCATTGAAAATATTTATTTAATTCATGACTTTAAATTGTATCCTAACCTAAATATCCAAGTTTATAAAAGGATAAAATTCATACACGCAGAGCAGCAAGTAATCAAACTGACAGGTTCTTAAATGTAAGTATTTTTTCATCTCTCATACTCGGAAAGTAGTGTTTGTTTGATCCGAATTGCGGGTGGAAAACGCTGATTCCCACCCTTGGGCGGGAAAGTCTCATAGTAATTGCTTCCCTCCCTAGGGCGGGAATGAAATTTAAAAATAGAACTAAATTTAGATAAGTAGTCAGCTTAGTCAGACATACGACACCCTTAATTGATTATGTAAATATTTATTATGCTACCCATTAAATCTTATGAATGTGCGTTAATTAGGAGAGTTGGATAAAAAGCTCATATGTTAACGCCATTAAATCTTTCAGATTTAGCGCACAAGTTAATAATTTACCTTGAATAAATTCAACATACATAGGTACGATAATCACCATTTTGATGTCAGTTGTGGTCGAGGCTAAAAAACATAAAAATTGGGGATTTCGAACATCCTGACTTTACCATAATGGGGCTGTGAATATACATCATTTAATTATTTGACGAATTTATCCATAGTTAAAGGCTAATAAATAGTGGTAATGAACTTTTTTTGATATCTAATGTCGAAGTTTCGCGCCAATCGTATGTGTTTACATTTTTACTTTTCACAAATTTCACACACACAGATGTAGATAAGATTTAAAATGTGACAAATATTATTGATAATATTATAAACAACACGAAAATGCCCAGGTTTTAACGTAATATTCAAACACAGGTTCAATAATATGTATTAATCATTACCACTACTCAATTTGTGTTCAAAATCGCCGACCATTATTGTTTTTTTTTTATTGCAGTGATGTGTGAAAGCGATTACTTATTCCAAACAATTTTTTTTTTAATTTCGATTGACTCGAGTAATTAATATGACGAATGTAATCGATATTTGAAAATAAAATAAAATTATTTTAAGCAATAAATACAATATGCATTGTTTATAATAATGATTTATGCTTTTCTAATATCATTTCAATCTCTTCTAATATCATGTCAATAACAGACAGCCCGCATAGGTACCTCATTTACAAAAAATTCCCGCATAGGTACCTCATATAGAAACATTTCGCGCCGAAATGTTTCTATAATTGAATTTATATTCGGAATGCGATCGCTGTTTAAAATTATTTTAATTTATTGGACAATTATTTATTGTGGATTTTATTTTTGATACTTTCTAATAGTTTACTACAGAATTCCCAGTAAACATTTTTAGGTAGGCTTATCAGAAGTTTTTTTTTGAGAATGATGATAATTAATTAATCCTATAGATTGGTTATTCTGCAAACACTTTACATTTCAATACATTTTGTTAGTTTAAAGAGTTTTTATTCAGTTTCTACAATTTTTTTCATTTTTTTTATTGCGAGTATCGATTAGGCTGTATGCAAGTTTTGAATCGAAATAAGAAAGTTGGGTCAGCACTAAAATGTGTCACGTCGCAACACAATTTTTAGTAATTTTTGTCAAGATTATCGTGTTTTCTAAGTAAGTAATTTATGAAAAATGGTAAAAGTAAGAATGCAGACAGAATGATAATAATACGGGCCCTACTAGTAAGCGGAACGGCCTGCGGAGGTGACACAGAATCTACTCATGTGGCGGTGACGTGGTGTGTTCCATACTTCAAATTTAAAAAAGACTAATGAATAGGTACCTATTAGTCATGTAATTATTATCAATAAATATTTTAGAAAAACTACTATTTTTTACTTTCCTTAAATTCGAAATGAAAAGTAGAGTGTTTAACGCGGGTGAAGTCATCAATTCCCACTCGGACTATAGCCGCCCTCGCTGCGCTCGGGCGTCTAAATGCCTCGTATGGGAATTGATTCCTTCCGACCCTTGTATAACAATCTACTATAACTTGAATGAATAGATAATATTGGAAGATAGACATCAAAAGTACCAAAAAGACAGCGGAAACCAAAGACCCTTCGCTTATATCTAATGTACCTACACAAAGATGTATCTGAAAAAGATATTATAGACTACGTTTACCAAAAGACAGGTGATGCACTGTCTTTAGTCAAAATAAAAATGGGCAAGGAAAGAGATTATGAGAGAGATAAAGAGAGTAAGTATAAGATTGATCTGTTTTTGGATGATAAGCTATGGCCGTCGGGAATTTCGTTTAGGCGGTTTATTAACTTTAGAAGCGGTGAGCTATAATATAATGAATTAATTACTGTAAAATAATAAGTTATAATTGTAAATCATAATAATAAATGTAAGATCGATGGAAGGTGTTAGAAATTTATGCAAGTCTGCTGATATAGTGGCGCTGCACGAAACGTGGCTGTTGCCACATGAGTTGGACCTGCTTAACACGATCAACAACAGCTTCAGTGGTACGGGTACGTCTGCAGTGGACACCTCCGTCGGCTTACTAACTGGGAGGTCGTATGGTGGTGTCGAAATATTGTGGAAAAAATGTGCGTTTCAGTCAGTGTCATTGATAAAGTGTGACATAATGTTCAAATCTCGGCGATAAAAGTAACTGTGAGTCATAGATCTATACTAATATTTAGTATATTACATCCCACAAAAAAAAATCATGTTAAATGTTGCCAAGACGAGACCATGTAGCTCGCACTGTCAAAAAGTAATCAGATCTCATGTAAAAGCCAAACTTCTAACTCTACACGCCCTAACTCTACAAGGCCTAACTTCGCAAACTCTACACCTTAGTCAAAATATATGGCTTGGCTGTTTCGTTACTACAAGAACCATTGTATGAGAGTTTTTCACCTTACGCTCGTGTGAATGTAGCGAAGGCTCTTTGCTTTACCGAAAATAAACGTACATATTTTTTTTTCTTACTTTTTTTTATTTCTAAATGAAGCAAACTTGCAGTGAGCTGTCAATAGTGTCAATTTCTATCATCAGGGGGCCTAAAAAGGCCACTTTGGCAGAATCATAAAAGGATAACAGAATGGACAGTTAACTGTTAAGTTAATCGTATCAAATCCCATTGGTGAAGCATTTTTCAGTTATTTTTTTTGTCTGTGCTAAAATACCAATCAATCCAATCCAAATCCAATCCCAATCTCTTTGATTGTACCTACGAAGTGCAGCGAAAAAAAAAGAAAAACACGGACTGTCTTCGCCATTTTATAATTCCTTTTATGATTCTCCAAAGTGGCCTTTTTAGGCCACCAGGTGGAATGACACCTCACTTCACCTAACTTTTCACGGTGATGTTTTTACAGAAAATTTCAGCCAGATCTGCAGTTATTTTCCATTAAGTATCCTACTCTCTAAACGAACACAAATAATTTTCCTAAGCACCAGCAACAATAAATCTTTGAACACCGCAGTCTAACCCGATCGTATGACGTTCAGAGGGCCTAAAAAGGCCACTCTGGCAGAATCATAAAAGGATAACATATTGGACAGTTAACTGTTAAGTTAATCGTAACAAATCCCATTGGTGAATCGTTTTTCAGCTATTTTTTTTGTCTGTGCTAAAATACCAATTAATCCGATCCAAATCCAATCCCAATCTCTTTGATTATACCTACGTAATTCAGCGAAAAAAAAGAAAAACACGGACTGTCTTCGCCATATTACGATTCCTTTTATGATTCTCCAAAGTGGCCTTTTTAGGCCCCCTGAAGAGCTGAACAAATGTTTGTTCTCCGTTAATTAACCTATATCGCTTACTTCGTGCCGCTTTCCTCGGAAAAATACACCCACTATTTTCATAGAACCAGTCAGCTCTAAAAAATAAATAACAATATCATCGTTGTTTGGGTTTGGATCTAATACCGCCAGTGAACAGTGACTGTCTCTATGTTTATATGACTGTGGCAGTGTTTATGTTACCTACCACTGCTTCACCGAGGTTTTTCTCTCTGTATTTAGTTTCAGGGTAAATAGGCTGCAGTGTTTTTACAATGAAAAAAAAAGTATTCGCAGTTTTTTTTTGTTGTATTTTTTCCAAGGTATTAAAAACCGTGCCGTGTATTTAAAACTACAGCGTGAGTACCTACTCACGCTGTAGTTTTAATTACGGAAGAAATATACGAAAATGACGGAAATAAAGACGAACAAAAAACGGAACCCTTATAGATTCGTCATGTCTGTCTGTCTGTCTGTCCGTCCGTATGGCACAGCCACTTTTTCCGAAACTATAAGAACTATACTGTTGAAACTTAGTAAGTAGATATATTCTGTAAACCGCATTAAGATTTTCACACAAAAATAGAAAAAAAAAAAAAAAATTTTGGGAGTACCCATACTTAGAGCTGAAACTCAAATTTTTTTTTTTCATCAAACCCATACGTTTGATCTATGAATAGGTCTTCAAAAATGATATTGAGGTTTCTAATATAATTTTTTTCTTGCGCGAGAGACACTTCCAAAGTAGTATAATGTGTATCCCCCCCGTAACTTCTAAAATAAGAGAATGATAAAACAAAAAAAAAAATGTGATGTACATTCCTATGTAAACTACCACCGAAAATTGGTTTGAACGAGATCTCGTAAGTAGTTTTTTTTTAATACGTCATCAATCGTAAACCGCAATTTACCATTTATTCAAATTTAATTTAATTTATAAACATTTAATTTAATTTCATAAACATAAACCTTATGCATAAACCCGGATGTTACGGAACCCTCGGCGCGCGAGTCCGACACGCTCTTGCCCGGTTTTTTGGGGTTTAATATTATTCGTTAGGACTTTTTACAAGTATAATAATGTAGTGAAGAATATTCTGAAACCATATTATACACTTTTATCCCGTAATGCAAGGGTTTGAGGGATGTTTTTTTTAAAATTATGTTTTAATTTGTAAGAAGAATGTACTTGTATAATTTTCAGATATCAAGCATGAAATTAAGTTTGTATGGGAATTTTAAGTTTGTATGGGAAAACCGAAACAAATCATTCCCTCATTTAAAGGGTAGGGGATGATTTACTAAAAATCCTGAAATACATATCTTATTATTTATAACAAGGACCCCATATATAAATTTTCAGACCTCTAGCATAAAAATTTACGGAAGTCTCATACAAACTTTCACCCCCTAGTTTAAGGGGTGGTGGGGGTAAAAGTTTCAAGTTTTAAGATTTTTTTGTTGTTTGTGTACTATTACTAGCTTACATACCCAAACCAAACCAAACCCTTTACCCATACGAAATTTCAGCTTTCTAGGACTTCAGTAAGAACCTTAAGAGTATGGATGATCATCAGTGAGTCAGTGAATCAGTGACGAAATCGGGGTATTTTAGATATCAATAAAATCTAAAGTATAAGGGCTATGCAATTGAAACTTTGTCCGTCTTATTACAAAACGAGATCTAACTTTAGACCTAGCCTAAGCCTGCGAGACAGTTACTGTATTTTAAACTTTATTCCGACGAATGGAAAGTTCTTAATGCAAAATTGACAACATAGACTCGGGTTTGACGTCATTTTTTTAATAAGAACTTTAACTTTGTCGAAATAAAGTTCGAAATTTGAAAATGGCTCGATCGTTTAAACCTGGTTCTAAAGATAAACCTTGTTTTGTAGTAAGGCTGTAGGTTTAATAAGTCAACCACTGACATCATATCCCGAAAATTTTGTTTATCTGGTATAATCCAAACCTAAGTTAAGAACGTTCAAAAATACGACGAAGTGCTTCGAGAAAAGGTAGGTAGTGCCCTTGACTTCGCTTGGCTCGTCTTGGCGAGGGCACTCCCGGGCCCCCAGATACCTACCAATGCCTACTAATTCTAATGAGAATATTCCTTTGTTTACCGAATGTCTTAGTGAAATTCAATCGATTTTAACGCTCATCCCAACGAATTATTTTATAAGGAGTTAGAACATTTTTGTATGGATCACCAATGGTGTTGTGCAGATATAGATATCTTAGGACTGCAGTCCAAAACATTTCCCTTTCGTAGTGAGGCGCAAGAGACTGTGAGATGGTTAGACGGCCACTGCGTTGTCACGCATTCAGCTTAACCAACTATTTGTAATATACAAGTGCAACATGACATGTGTATTGGTCTGACCATTTCCCACTTTCAATCGAGAGTAGGAAATTTATAAATAAAAAAAAAAGTTACATCGTACGTGAAAAATGATGATGTTAAGAAACGTATTATATGGGAAATAGGCAGCTAGTACAGATTAATGAATATCATGATAATTATGTGTCATTCTGGACTCCGTGACATTGATTTTCCTGTGGAACTACACCATTGTTGTGATTCATCCTGTGAAATCCTGTCGTAACCGGATCATTACGTTATACTGGACAAACTATAGGTATATGAAGCTAGCTGCTATGATGGTAGCTGCTATACAAAGTTATGTTGAAAAACAATCCGGTAGAAAGAGACAAGTTGCGGGATCACCGGCACCGATCGCCGGTGCTCACGGGGAAGCCAGAATTAAATTTCATTTTTGGCTATTAGCGGGAAAAAAAACTAGCGGTATTATTTATAATGAAATGGTGGAAACCCGAAATCAAGTCTAAACTTAAGTGGTGTCAGGATAGACAAGACCAGATAAGAATGGATATTCTTGCCTCAAATCATTCAAAAAAGAACTTCAGTAATTTTTGGAAAAATACAAAAATTTTTAATAGTAAAACTGGTTTCCCTGTGAGCGTCGACGGTGTAACTAATCATAAAATGGTTGCTAATTTATTTAGGCAACGCTTAGTACTGATAGCAATCCCGGGACCATAGTGAGTCGATCATGCGTACAATATTGGTAGACAGGTGACTCGTCTGACAATACTAACTATCGGCCCATCTCGCTTGCGACTTGACAGTGTGCTAAATGGCTTTCTCTAACAACATGTGTACTTACACGATGCTCAGTTTGGTTTTAGGTCAGGATAGCCCACTGAAAGTGCCATTCTAAGCTTAATGCATACTGTCAGGTACTATACAGTGAGAGGAAGACGCCAGTATACGCGTGCTTCCTTGACGTATCAAAAGCTTTTGACCTTGTTGTATATGACCTTCTGTGGGATAATCCGCGGGTGTGCCGGCGGATACCATCTCCCTACTCAGATACTTATGGTACTCAAACCAGAAAAACCAGGTGAGATGAGCCGGTAAGTTGTCGGACGAATACAGGTCGGAATGTGGCGTCAGACAAGGTAGGTTGAGTTCACCTCTTCTGTTTAATTCGTACGTCAACCAGCTGTTTGAGAGACTCAGCAGCACTCATGTCGGATGCTATATCGACGGTACCTGTGTCAACAATATTAGTTATGCAGATGACATGGTGCTGCTGGGGGGTTCCTTCTATCTGGCAGAATATTGATGCTCCGAAATTTATTTGGCATAACACACTTGGCATAATCTTCTTTAAACGAATATTTTTAAGGCATAAAATATTTAACATAATTAAATTATTGTTTGGCCAAATTTTTATTGTCCGAATTTACAATGGCATACTTTTAAGATGGCAAGATTTTATTTGGCGTAATTTCACTTGGCATACTAAAATTGCAGAGTTTTATTTGGCATAATTTCACTTGGCATACTATGAAGATAACAGTAGAATTATTTTTTAACGAATATTGTTTGTTCGGTGTATTTTTCCATGGTATTTGGATAAACTATAAAAATAATGGTTTCTATAAGCGATCTCGGGACTTGGGGCACCCCGACGGGTTAGGTTAGGTTCCTTTAAACCCTGTAGACAGAAATAGGGGCCCCGCGAAGCGGGGCTCCGTCTACTACCTCTTATTTATTACTAGCTGTGCCCGCGACTTCGTCCGCGTGGAATAGTGACTTTTCGGGCAGCATATTTTGAAGTAATTCAAAATATGCTGCCCGAAAAGTCACTATTCCAGACGGTATATGTAAATATACCGTCTACAGACCGGGCATTTGCTGTCCGAACCCTCTGAGAACTCAGGCGAATTTCCCTATCAGTGAAAGTCTCAGACTCACGCGATAGTGCTTGAGCTTCACGATCGGCAGTGAGACGTATTTCTCGTTCTTCCTGTGTTTCCTGAGACCGAGCATTTGCTGTCCGAACCCTCTGAGAACTCAGGTGAATTTCCCTATCAGTGAAAGTCTCAGACTCACGCGATAGTGCTTGAGCTTCACGATCGGCAGTGAGACGTATTTCTCGTTCTTCCTGTGTTTCCTGAGACCGAGCATTTGCTGTCCGAACCCTCTGAGAACTCAGACGAATTCCCCTATCAGGAAAGTCTCAGACTCACGCGATAGTGCATGAGCTTCACTATCAGCAGTGAGACGTATTTCCCGTTCGTCCTGTGTCTCCTGGGATCGAGCATTTGTTGTCCGTACTCTCTGGGAGCTCAGGCGGGTTTCCCTGTCAGCAAAAGTCTCAGACTCACGCGATAGCGCGTGAGCTTCGCGATCGAGAGATAAACGTGCCTTTCGTTGTTCCCCGGGCCGTTTTCCCTATTTCGAGTTGTCATCATTCGAGAAGGATTTGAACTCAGTAGAGATTTTCGCTGAGTCGAAGTTTCTGTAGCATGAAGCCTAGCCTGATGTTCCCGAGTTGCAGAGAGCCTTGCCTCACGACCTTCCTCATTCCTGTGATTGAACCAATCTCATCCTTTTAGCATTTCTGCTACACTGGGAGAGGTTAGTTCTTCTTCGAGGCATTCTTACAATAAAATAGTACTTACTACTTAACACACAGTTATTTAATAAACACGTACTATCGTAAACAATTAAATTATAAATATTTACAGATTATACTATTATAGATATTATTATACAGTCTAAAATTATCACAGTTTAAGTAATAAGTGTTAAGACGTGCAAACCAAACGTACTAACTTTATAAAACAAAAGAATTGCTAGAAAAATTAATTACTAACCTGAGCTAATGAACTAATACTTAATAAAGAAAATCAAGAAAAGAAATGCCTAACCTATACCAAATACTTATAATATTTATATACAAACCCTAAATACGAATTAAGATAAGTAAATACCCAAAAATCAAGGAAAGAACCGCCTAATCTATACCAAATACTTACAATATTTATTTACAAAATTTTAAAGAAAATTAAGAAAAAGAACCTAACTTACAAACCTTATATGCAAACAGTCAGTATTCAAGTGAATCGCAATAATCGAATCCGCCTACCTATACTCTCCAGGATACGTGCGTTCGCTACGAATAACTGAATCCTTATGGCAGCGGCACGTTTTTTTTTTTTTTTGATGTGGTCGTCTCATAGTTCAACCTGAGGGGTTATCGACTGCTTAACCGGGCTTTCCTGTGGATGCCTCAATAAATTAAGGCCTCCAGCCAGGGCATAATACACTTATAAACTTAACTACACAATATAAACTTAAAAACTAAGCGACTACACGCTAAGGGCACCCCCTGTGGGGTACGGACCTCGGCTTAGGGCGTCACTGGGAGAGGGCAGCAAGGGACAGGCTGGATCGGAATTCAAGTGAATCGCAATAATCGAATCCGCCTATACTCTCCAGGATACGTGCGTTTGCTACGAATAACTGAATCCTTATGGCAGCGGCGCGTTTTTTTTTTTTTTTTTTAAATGGTCGTCTCATAGTTCAACCTGAGGGGTTATCGACTGCTTAACCGGGCTTTCCTGTGGATGCCTCAATAAATTAAGGCCTCCAGCCAGGGCATAATACACTTATAAACTTAACTGCACAATATAAACTTAAAAACTAAGCGACTACACGCTAAGGGCACCCCCTGTGGGGTACGGACCTCGGCTTAGGGCGTCGCTGGGAGAGGGCAGCAAGGGACAGGCTGGATCGGAATTATGGCAGCGGCGTGGCTCTCGGCGCGCTTTATATAGCCACGGACGCGCAGGTGCGAGGCGTGAACGTACTCTGATAGAATACCTTAACAAATGTTCGCCGTGATTCTTTAAATTGACATAACTTTTTTATTTATGAACCGATTGACATGAAATAAACACTAAATGTTAAGTGAAGCTTATTACAATATATTAGTGAAAACCGCATCCAAATCGAATAAGCCGTTTCTGATATTAGCGTGCACAAACACACAGAAAAACAGACAAAAAAAAAAGAATTACAATTTCGGGTTCGGCATCGATTTAATAACAACCCCTGCTACTTTTTTTTCATATATTTCACCACTTTTCTACAATTTTATTATATGTATAGATTAATAGATTGCTTGTAAACCAACTTAGACCCTAATTAATTATTTAAAAAAATGGTTAGGTTAAAGCTGTGACCCCTTCGCACGAACTCACGTATGCCAAAAAAAGATCCCTGCGATATGATGGTTCTACTTTTTAATTATTATGGATATGAAATTTATGCCTAAAGATGATTCTGACATACGAAATTGTGAGTTTTGAATTTATGATAAATAAGTGTATGCCAAACGATTTTGTGCGAAATGAAGTTTATGCTATACGCTGTTATGCAATAAAGTTCTGCTATAAAGGGGGGAGCCCGCTGCTGGGTCCCTCGATAAACGCATTGAGGAAACTACTTTATATCTGCGAGCAATACGCAGAAGCACATGGACTAAAATACAATTACAAAAAGAGCCAGCTGCTGATTTTCAAAGCAGGCAAACATCGTGTCCTCCCCATGTGCCTGCAGTATACCTCAACGGCGTCGCACTAAAGCTGGTTGTAAAATTTAAATATCTGATGCATATTGTGACGGATGACCTCAAGGAAGACGAGGATGTAGAGCAGGAACGCAGGGCGTTGGCGGTGAGAAGTAATATGCTTGCTCGGAGGTTCGCTCGATGTACAACTCAAGTAAAGATAACGCTCTTTAAAGCGTATTATCAATCTTTATACTCGAGTGACTTTCAGAATGTTTTTAAGGCTACCGTGGCGCTGCAGCGCCTCCGGGATGTTTGCAGATGGACACGGACGGCGTCAAGGCTATAATTCGCAAAAAATCGGCTGCTTTGCTGCAGCGTCTGCGGGGTGCTAAGAATGGCATTCTGAAAGTCATTGCTGCTCGATTTGACTGCTCCTTTCAAAAACACTGGGTAATGGTAGTGAATGGTTTTATATAGTAGTCTACATAAATAAGTACCTAATAACAATACTAACATAATTGTAAGTTAATAATGTTGCTAATATTTTATCACTTAATACAATTGAAAACCGAATATTATTGAATGCCAAAAATCGTAAATATACTTAGATTTTTCATGTATCGCGATACACACAAGTAAAGTAGGTACTTGAGAAACATTTAACGTGATTTGTTATTTTTACGATGGCAATTAACTGTCATTAAATTATATGAGTTCCAGTTGATGTCATTTAATACAAATATAGGTACACTCACATTTTAGGCTGAAAGAGATGGAATTATGTTATTTTAACAAGAGCAAACGGTAGAGCATGCTCATTAAGTACATTTGCTATTTAAATGTTAAAAATTCAAAATTTTGTACTTAGCACGTTTGTCTTCTAGACCGTCGATATACTAACAAGATATGGATTTTAATTATCTGGAATAAATTATTCTATTCCATAGCAAAAATAATTAAAAAACTTCAAATAATGAAGATAGAATTAAGTATTTAATTTCAAAAGGACCAATAACGATTGTTTATTTTCTCTGAACATCCATGGAAGGCTTGTGCTACGATTGAATATTTTTAGCTGAAATTTCCATTTTCAGCCAAAAGCCTTCTGTTATCTTGAATAATATAATGTAGGATACATTATAGTGATACTTTAAATACGAATAAATTCTTCCTTCATAACATTGCACAGTTTTTATAAGATTAACAATATAACATTCACGCCAGCGTTTAAAACAAAAGGAAACATAATTACAGAGACAGTGACGCGACAAGCACATTTTTAAAATTATGATAAGACAAAAATACTAACGATGCTGACCTGTATGAAGCTGCCTGGTGTGCTGATGTACATAGGCTGCTAGAGGCAGCTGCAGTCGGCTCCTCGCTGCAGCATACACACAAGACGGTAGTTCCGAAGTCAGTGAGGCCCCCTCGTCGTCAGATCCGTCAGCGTACGCGAACTTCAGGCCGGAGTAATCCAACCGACGGGAATCACTAAACAAAAATAAACAAATGAAAGGAGTGCTTATTTAAAAAAACTAACTTAAGTTTGTTGAATGTTACACACGAGTTTTTCGATGTTGGCGTGTTTTCTTCAGAAGTAAACATTGCTTTTATGATGGCTTGAAGGAAAGCTATTCCTGTTTCACAGTTTATTTAATTACGTAGTTTCATTAGGGGCCACGACAAAAAGAAACGTCTTCCAAGATGAAAACCCTTTTTTTTAATAACAATAGGTATTCTTAATAAATGTTTACTAATTATATTTTTTTAGTTACTAGTAGATACTGATTACTTTTGTTTTTCATAGTTTTAAAGACAAGATCGGTAATTTAATAGAGTATTTTATGCAGCTGATAATGCCCACTAAGACTCCAAAGAGCGACTGACGCTTCACTTCCGCTACCCTTAGTCCGCTCTGCCGGAGGCACTCAAGTGCACGTATTTCGCGGTTTTAGAACAACAGGGGAAAACGGTTCAATTAAATTATTATGATAATTAACAAGTCTAGGTACTAAATTAAAAAAAACATTTCAGATAAAAAAAAAGAAACAACAAATACGCGATGACAGCGATGCGGACGAGTACTACGACACCTAAGTGTCCTTTGTTTTTGTGTTTATTTGTATAGTAAGTTAGTTAGTGGGTCATTTAATTTAGTATCTAGTGTATTTGTTTAATATGTAATTGTATGACGTATGATAAATAAAGTATTAGTACAAATACTAATATTAAAAACTTGATAAAATACCTCAATGGTGGTGACGTAGACGAGTCCGCGAGCTGGGTCCTGGTAGCTGACATTTTTCTAATCGCTATCAAAGCTCCACGATTATACCTCGTCCGAAGATCGAATCCAACTGAATCTGCGTGGACCGCTTACAATCTAATATTATACCGTAAGGGGTGTTTACCTACCCCACATCCACAATAGTGTGAGTTTGGTTACGAAATTATTGGGGCTACATGAAAACTCACCCTACAGCGATGAATTTAACGTTGATAATGTGTTAACAAGAACGGTGGTTTAAACGAGTGTGTCCTTTATCCCCGATTGTTGGGGTGGAGTTTTCGAGTTAAGGCAGGCGGGGGCGGGGCTTAAATCTAAACCCTTATCAAAGGATCAGAGATTTCGGATAATTAATTAGATGTTTACTCAAACCAAGACTGTCGAATTTGGACTATTCTAAAGGTCGCGAAATTATTATAAGACCGAACACGGTAGGTACCTAAATGGCTGTCTTAAGTACCTATGAATTTTCTTGTTTTTACAAAATAGTAGCTGTGCGTGCCCAGTGTCGCCCGGCGGAAATATATTTATTGATTTATAATTACCTTTACAACTATCATATCAGGATTAACCTAATGCGATGGTGTGGTAATTATATACTTACAATATTAAATTAACTTAGTAAGGAACTTCTATAACATCCTACCTATCCTAAATTATATAAATCTCATATAACAATAAAATCAAAGTCTCTATCTCCAGAGGGCTGTGCGTTGTCTGTCAGTAGTTTGTTATATTTACGGTGGATTTAAAAAAAATAAGCTTACAAACAAACCTTGTTCTGCATGGCAATTACGAACACAACAACAAAAACCAGACATATCGGTCGAGCCATTCTCAAGTGATGAGCTTTCATAATGATCATCGTGTCTGTCTGTGTAATCACGTTGTTCTTCTAAACTGCACAACAGATTTTGATGCGATTTTACCATATCTAATTGAGAAAATTTCTGCCGATAGGTTTATGTACCTACGTATAATACTTTCATATTTAACTTAATTATGGTAAAGAAATGTGGATGATTTGTCAAGTCGTACATACCGTGCGAAGCAGGGGCGGGTCGCTAGTATATAATATATTCTTTTAGGTAGGTATCTACTACATATTTAATATCTTTGATATGATTTATGAAAAGTGGCAGAGTTGGAAGCATAATAATGCGTCTGGAAAACTTCAAAAATTCCTAGAATTACTTAGATACGTTAAGTACAGGGGGCCTAAAAAGGCCACTTTGGCAGAATCATAAAAGGACAACAGAATGGACAGTTAACTGTTAAGTTAATCGTATCAAATCCCATTGGTGAAGCATTTTTCAGTTATTTTTTTTGTCTGTGCTAAAATAAAAAACAATCCAATCCAAATCCAATCCCAATGTCTTTGATTTTACCTACGTAGTGCAGCGAAAAAAAGAAAAACACGGACTGTCTTCGCCATTTTATAATTCACAATTTTATCCTTTTATGATTCTCCAAAGTGGCCTTTTTAGGCCCCCAGTTTATCTAATTCTAGGAATTTTTCAAGTTTTCCAGACGCATTATTATGCTTCCTTGAGATACGTACTTAACATCTAATTCTAGGAATTTGTTATATTTTAATTAAATCAGAATTAAATAAATACGTATACAGTGTAACCTGGAAAATACCCCAGTTTCCCAAATAGTCGGGTTTAAAATGACAGTAGTCTTATTTATAGAGGCTCTGCTAAAACAGGTCGAAATCCACCAAAACGGTCATTTATAGATGCAAAAATGTATCTACATTTAGGGTTTAAACAGACGGACTGCATTTCAGCAGCAACATCGCTGTTTTCATCATCATCATGATTTCAGCCGAAAGACAGGACATAGGCCTCCTCCAAGTCATTTGGGGGGGGGGGGGTGCCATAATCGCCACGCTTGGCAGGCGGGTTGGCGATCGCAGTATAGTATGGTGGTGGAATGCATAGAGAACGCTGCTGCCCATTCTCCGGTCTCCCTTAGAGTTTTTTCAGGTTGTGTAAATTTTTGACTTTGTCAGTTAGGAGGTATTGGCACTTCGCCGTCGGTATGGTGGTGGAATGCATAGAGAACGCTGCTGGCCTGCCCATTATCCGATACGCTCTTAGTCGCCTTTTACGACACCCACGGGAAGTATGGGGTGGTGCTATTCTTTAAGTCCGGCACCACACATACAATTTTATTATTTATATATTTCGCAGTTTTATTGCAGTTGATTTAACTGCTGCTTAACTGCTTCTTCTAGTTATGTCTTATGTCAACTGCACCCAAAACTGCGATGTTGCAGCTGGCATGCAATTCAAATGCAGTCCGTCTGGTTAGACCCTAACAAATGCATTCTCAGTTATAAAGGTTTATTTATTCCCAGTAACAGAGGTACATATTTCAATGCAAAAGTTTCGGGACCTCATCAGTTACAGAGTTTTCTCACATATCCAGGGCCCACTTAACCAGGCAAAACGGTAAAGCTACACTGAAAAAAAAATACCGAACGATGAGCAAGCTAAAATACAAAATTCAATATTAAAACAGGCTGATGCTTATTTAGCCTGAAATCTGTAGGTACCTACGTCGTTATCTCAAAGGAATCGAGGAAAGTAATGGTTCGGTGGGTCGGGGCCGCGAGTCGGATCGATGCTGGTCCGGCTCTCCCATTGGTGGATGTGCGAGTGTTCCTGACAGCTCCACAATTATAAAACACTCTCGGCAGTACTTAACTGGAGCGAACGATGGAAAGGAAAAAGGGGAACTTTATGGTTTTTGAAGAGTAGATTGTTGTTATGTTATGTTCTCTTATGTTCCATTCCATGTCTAATTGGTTTTAACGAGTTCTTACAGCAGCTCACGTTTTCGCGTTAACCCTAGAATACTAATCTTATAACTTATCATCTGCATCACCTGGAAGGCTATTTTATATAACAAATCGAAGTCTATATATTTAAACTCGAATAAAACAAAGTCGGATTAGTTAGGCACACCATTTATAACTCAAGAACGGCTGGACAGATTTTTATGATATTTGATTTGTTGGATTCGTTTCCGCCTCGAATATCAAAATAGCTATTAAAACCAGGGGAAAAATTACGAAAAAACAAATTATGGAGATAATTCATTTTCTCATACATTTTATATTTATTGATCCTGAGGCCGTGCGAAGTTCGCGCGGTCAGCTAGATTTGTTGTAAAACTTTTACTGAAATTATTGATTTTTTAAACGAAATAACAAGATGGCATCCTACCTTATAAACATTCGACACTTTTAATTCAGAGAAACATTCATGCCATTAAAAAGTTATGAGCCAACAAATATTCGTTTTTCTTGCTATTTTTAACGTAACTTTGGGTGTAAATAAGTAACAAAAGAACTGTAAAATCTACAAAACAAATTCGGTAACGACAAAGTTAAGCTATCGAAGTGTTCAATAAATTTCATTTGTAATATATTATATTTTGCGCCGCCCCAGCGCTGGTTTTCAGCGACAGCCGGCGTTGACATGATGACGTCAGCCAGTGCAGCATGCTCATCCCCATCGAGCATTTATGTGATCAATTGAAAAAAAGCCTTTAAGAAAACTACAGCCATATTGTTTACAGTTAACAGCTCGTGAACCCGCTAAAACTCTGTTGAGAATGAATTCCGGAACAAAAAGTTACCCATCATCTTATTGAAAGTGCAGCAGATAAGCTCAAGGAGTACATACAGAGCTGAGGAGGCTACTCTCGCTGCTAACCATAACATTTACCATCAAACGGTTAGGTACAGGAAATGAGCGAAAGATTGAGTTTATTTTTCAAATGAATTTGAGTTTATTACCCTTGCAAGTGCTTTTTTGTGTAAACCGATAAAAAAAGAAATTTTACCATTGAATATGTTGAAACAATTTTTAAATCCTTGCTCCAAACATAAAAATATATATATTCATAAAAATCACTTAACCATTAATATTTTTAAATAACAGGCTAAAAGCTGGGTGGGTCCTATTTTCTTTTGAGTAGTTGACTTACCTACTATTTAATATCTACACTTAAAAAAATCTGGAGCGTGAGAATGACTCCTGTTTGTGATGCTACAAAACACTCGCTACAAACTAGCTGCAATTTGTCATGACTATAAATTAGCGAGTCACCCTTTCATAAACAAGAAATATCCACAACTACTATAATTTGCTGCTAATTCTGCTCGGAAGTTAGGCCCTCGTCGACCCTGTAATTGATTTGTCGTGGAGACGCGCGGCCCCGCGACCTACGAGCGTCGCCCCGCGCGACCGGCACGTGCCGCGACCACGCCCCGACCGACCATGTTTGATAGTTTCTCGCGTGAGATCTCATGTCGGTTTTAGTTTGTGTTGTGGGTTCTTGTGTGCAGTGATCTGTGTAAGTTAAATAAATTATAGATTTGTACTTCAACTTCAACCCAGTACCGATTCAACTAGCAAAAGCAAATGCGTAGATTTGAAAAGATACTTTACGAATACTTTGGGATGTGAAAATGGTCGCTTGATTGAATAGTTCATATTGACAGTTTTTTAATGAGGCTTACCTATGAGATTAATGCTGGTACTCACAAAATCAATTTATTCAAATAAGGCTGTAAATCATCACTTTTTGGACGTCAAAATTACATAATACAGTTCCCCCAAATCGCCAGCCCTTCATCAGTTCCTAGTGCTTTAGCTGGAAAGAAGTGTCACAACAACCTCGCCAGCAGCACGGCGTTAGAAGAACTTGATTCCATACAATGGTAGGTATCCAAAGTAATTAACATTAAATTAATCTTAGCACGCGCTAATATACGCAAAACCATTGAAAACTCCGCCCCTAAGACGACCCACTAACCCGGGCTTACCCGATTACTTGTACAATGCTGACTTAGGTATGTTTATATCGTCGTCGTCGTTTCAGCCGATAGACGTCCACTGCTGGACACAGGCCTCCCCCAATTTTGGGAGGGTATGTTTATATACCTAGCTGTAACTAGAGGTCACAAAAACAAAGCCATGGACAGCAAGACGACCAGTCAGCCAGTAGCTTTAAACGCATTAAAAGGTAAGTCTAGCAAAGAGAGGGTAGCTTGTTATAAAAGGTTAAACAAATGAGTTATAAACTTTATGAAGCCGGTGAAAGGGAGCACGTAGTTTGTCCTTATCACTGTTTTTAACCCCCGACGCAAAAACGACGGGGTGTTATAAGTTTGACGTGTCTGTGTGTGTGTGTGTGTGTGTGTGTGTGTGTGTCTGTCTGTGGCATCGTAGCTCCCAAACGGATGAACCGATTTTGATTTTGTTTTTTTTCTTTGAAAGGTGAATTAGTCGGGAGTGTTCTTAGCTATGTTTGATGAAAATCGGTCCAAGATGGCCGCCGCAACAAAATGGCGGATTACATGTTTTTTCACAACTCCCTTAATATGGGTATCAAATGAAAGGGCTTGAATAGTAGAATACTATACACTATGATAAATTTCAAATCCAAGATGGCCGCCACCACAAAGTGGCGAATCACATTTTTTTTTTCACAACTCCCTAAATATGGGTATCAAATGAAAGGGCTTGACTAGTAGAATACTACACGCTATTAAAAATTTCATATCCAAGATGGCCGCCACCACAAAATGGCGAATTATATTTTTTTTCACAACTTTTTCAATATAGGCATCAAATGCAAGGGCTTGACAAGAAGAATAATGTACACTATATTGAAAGGGAATGAGGAATATTAACTAACGAAATAAAAAAACTTGAAAACATTTTTTTGTCTGATCAATGCTCTAGAATGATGAGGAAAGTGAAGTGATGACTGGTACCTTACGACCACTGAGTTTGACTATTTTTATTACGAATGGAATTATCCTACTTAAAAAGCGTAGGTATTTCTACATCAGATAGTGTAGCAGTCCCATTTTATAAACTAGATTTAAAATACCTAAGATATCTAATAGCTATGAAATATTTGAACGAAAGTTGAATAACTAAAAGAAGAACTAGAAAAAGAATATAATAAAACAAAAAAATCTGTTTAGTCTTAAAAATTATTCTTCAACTCCTTATAAATTAATCATTAGTTTTTGACGGATAAAAAACCTGATTAAACATCAAATTACCTGAATCTTAAAACGCAAGAAAATAAAAGAAATGGAATACAAAAATGAAGGATTCCCTACAAAAAGCATAAAATAAAAAATTAAATTAAAAATTTAAAAAACCCCCGACACAAAAAAAATATAAAATTAAATGTAAGTAATTGGAAAAGGATCAAATAATTAAAAAACCCCCAACTTAAAGAATCTAGGTAACGAGACTAAAACAGATAAATTCATAATGGAAGTCGGGGGACCGTTCTGTGGAACACCTTCTATGCTAAGAGGTCCCCCGACTGCCATATGAATTTATCTGTTTTAGTCTCGTTACCTAGATTCTTTAAGTTGGGGGTTTTTTAATTATTTGATCCTTTTCCAATTACTTACATTTAATTTTATATTTTTTTTGTGTCGGGGGTTTTTTAAATTTTTAATTTAATTTTTTTTAGTGTATAGATTTATATTTTGTAAATATAAATATAAATATGAATATGATGGGAATACCAATATTTTTCTCACGGAAACTCTGGTGCCTAGCTGGTAAATTGCTCCAAGACTTATACAAGTTGTAGATACCTAACTAGAATGAGAGCGAAATACTGATGCTGCCAAGTGCTACTACACGTGAGTAATATCTGTGCAAGTAGGTACTTAGTAGTATTTCAATTTTAATTGGGAGGAACTCGAACCCAATTAAAATCGCCTAGCTACCTACTTTGATCATAGATCTTATTTAAAAAAGTTTAACTAGCCATTGGGTTTATTTTTTTACTTCACAAAGCTGTCAACCAGCGATTAGTGTATAGAATTACAAACATTTTTCACAGGATTCTTAATAATAATTAATTTAATCCAAAACCGACCTTTTAAAAAACTACAAACCACCAGCTTGAGTTAATTTATTTATTTGGCTGCATATGTTGGGTGGGGATTATCCAGCGAGTCCACAGGACCATAAGGACCACGTGGTCCTGAGTCCTGTGCGCAGAGCGCATGACGCGTGTCGAGCGGCTGCCGGCGCGCGACCGCCACGCGCCTCTCAAAGTGCCCGGAACCGAGTACCGACGCCTTTACCAAAACTGTTTTTCTGACGGCACTTAATTAATCCGTGTCGCCACCTAGTTTTGATCACTGTTATCGACATACTGTTCGGGTACAATGCAAACAACTTTTCGAATATGATTCAAATTCAAATTATTTTTTGTTTTCAACAGCGCACTTTTAGTGCAGACATCCCATTACACATTTTGGTACAAATTATGTAGTTGTAGGTGTTACCTACACCTACAACTACCCTACTTGTTTTTTTTTGTATTCGTCCTTTCTCTGCGTCATATTTACAGCGTATTTTCTTCTTCTTTTTCTTCTTTCTGCTTGAGTACCTTGTGTTTTTTATTGACACTGGCGGTGGGTTGTTTCAGATAATTTCCTTGTGAAAAGAATGATATAAGTATACATATTATACATATATGAATAATATAATAACCCTAATTTAATAAACCCTAAAGGATTTACCTATCATGAAATCTAATCTCTGAAATTCTAGATCCCTACAAGATAAATGTATAAGTGCCAGTACAGTCTTTTCAATTGCCTGGAAACTAAATCGCTCCCTTTGTGATGAGACCCCAACCCGTATTTGTCTGTATGTTTGTTGTCTTTAAGCATTTATTATACGCAATTATTAACAAGTCGGGAACAGAATCGAACATGTCAACGTAGAGTGTGGTCCTGAAAGTTTTCGATTGAGCCAGTATTTATTTTTAAAATTGTGTTTACCAACTTAAATATCTTAGTTAGATACTTCTTTCTAAGAATTTATTTACTTAGTGAAGAAAATTAATATTAATTTACAACTAGCTTCTGTCGACGCGCGGCGGCTTCGCCCTGGTGGAGGTCCGATATCCTACGGAAACGTACTACTGGCATAAAAAGTATCCTATGTATTAAATTGAGGAAATCCTATTAGTAGCATAATACTAATGATTGAAATACTATGGTAAATTCATGCCTCCGTAGTTCTTGTTTGTTATGTTACTGCGCAGAAATCGTGGACAACGTGTCGTGAACAGAATACCGTATAGACTGTATGCATGCGACGTACTACCGAGATAAAAATTATCCTTTGTCCTAACCCAGGTCATGATCTTCCCATTTGCCAAAGGAGATTATCCATACTAGGCCCGGCATCCAACGAAAAAAGTATGTCACCTAAGTCGGGAAAGTCCACCCAAGCATTTTTCACTAGGGCACCAAAACTCTACGACCGTTCCTACAGGGGCCCACCCTACCGTGAAACGTGACTGGTCTCCTTTCATCCAAAAGCGTTTAGCCAAATAAACAAACTCATATTTGCATTTATGATTTAGTAAGGATTAGGCATGTTATTCCAGATATTATTATCTATAATTAAGGTATTATTCATTATTATTTATAATTAAGGTAAGGGCGGTTATTAAACTGTTGCGTCTGCTTCGGAAAAACTTAAGTTGTTAACCACTCACGCGCAAGTACCCGGCGGTAACGCCTTCCTATACGCAAGTATGTTTTTAGCACATTTTTTTCGACGCGGCGGAGCGCCCTCGCCACTTATACACGACTCGTACAGAAAAAAATTCTATGGACCGCTGTTAAACTAATGGCTGTTTCTTCAAGTGGATAGACAAGTGTAGATAACAAAACTTGTTCCGTAACATTAAGAGACTTTGATTTTTTTTAATAATTGTTTATTTTTAATGTTTGTTTACATTACGACAATTAAAAATTAAAATAATATTATTTCAAAATCGAAAGCGATGACCCTATTTTTTTATTTACCTAAAAAATAGCCCCATTCATACTGAATCGAATGACATATAATACATACCATTGTTGTTCCAAAGTTTTGATATACAATAACAATAACATCACGCGAGAATCAAATTACGCATGCGTCATCGCCGTCTCATTTGTTTATTTAAAGATTTTCAACTACAGATAACTTATTTCGTAATGCCGATATAACCACACGGCCTTTGGCACAAATGTACTTCATCTAACCACTCGACTAAAGAACCTGGAACGTGAGCAATACTCCCATAGACAAAATTACTAAAAATAAAATACTGCGGTGTGGAAAATGCTTGCTGTCGCAGTTTTTTCAATGGCCGATCTTGGTTTTCGAGCGAGTGTAACATTTTTCTCAATACCTGCTCGTGGTTATGGCCGCGTGAGTGGTTAAGACCAATTACTATAAAACGGATTGAATAAAAGTTTGAGCATCGGCCCCATTGCAACCCCATTTCACAGAAACTGCATCGGAGCAAGAGGGGCCAAGAACACGCGACCCGCGACCCCGTCCCCACACTATACCGCACTGTACAAGTACCGCAGTCCTATGGGAACAACACACAAATTACCCAAAACCAATTGTCTAATATGTTAACGCCATTTAACTAAACAGATTGAACATTTCAAGTGGGTTTTTTGTGGTCGTTTCGTGTTTGTAGCGCGTAAATGTTAGAACGATTTGTAAATAAGTCGGCCGTGGCTCATAGACTATTGATTTATTTTGACAAAGAAAATGATGATGATGATATTTTGTTTTGGTTTGCGTAAAATAAGAAAAATCTTGAAGACCAAGCAGTTTTTAACCGATTTCAAAAAAAGGAGGTTTCTCAGTTCGTCGGAATCTTTTTTTTTGCCATTTAAAATATTTTACTGTCACTTTTACTGTTAGCCTGCAACATCCCACTACTGGGCAAAGGCCTCTCCCCATGACTTCCAGCTCTTTGGATCTAGGGTTAAAGTGGACCACTGGTCGTTTGTTTTGTTGTCCACCTCCCCCTGCTACCTTCTACGGGGTCTGCCGCGACGCCTTCTAGCTGTGTCAGGGCTCCACGTGGTGGTTGTTTTGGCCCACAGCTCATAAAAACAATAATATCATATTAAATAACTTTAATCACTATTCTTCCAAGATTCATTAAAACATCGTAATTAAATGCTGGTCTAGCCAATCAATAAGTAATCTTATGGTCTAGCATTAAATATGTGCAGATGCATCGAAAATATTTAAAAAATAACTGTTACGGCCGCAATAGTGGCCGCTCCTGCCGTCGTAGGCGCGTAGCGGCTCTCTACGCGGCTACGACGGGGCTACGATGCGTCTACGACGGGGCTACTACGCGGCTACGACGGCCTGACTAGAGTATAAATCACTCCCCGAAACGAATCTTTTGAACTGTTGCTATTGTTACGTGAGTGCATGCACTTATTCGGTCAGACCAGTCTGGTCCAAAAATGGTAATTCATATTGTTTTTTCTTGTATGTATGTTTCTATTTTTTCCCAACTTCTCCGTGGAACCTAACAAAAAAATATTTATAAAAAATTGTAGTAAATGCGTCCTTCGCGGACAGTGCATCCATTTCAGTAACATATAATTAGGGACAATGTTGCCTGTTATCAAAGCTCAAGCCATTTCACAAGTCGGTGTCTTTAGATGTGTATTTTAGTTTTTTTTGCAACCGATTTTGCTCTATTTTAGTGTTTTTTTGGAAGTCAGTTGTTTTTTTTTGTTATAGTAAAGTTTTTTGTTTCAGTTTTTAGTTGTGATACCTACCACATCAATTCTAAAGTTATTTTTCACATGGTAGTTTTTTTTTTTGTGAAAAGCTTCGCACCCTGTTAATGCCGTAACAGCTTATTATTGAGTGGTTCCGGTGGCCATCTGTGGTCTTCATCATCAGTTCCGCTTCACCAAATAGTGCTTCAAGAGAGTTACTATAAAAATAAAAAATACCGAAATCGCAGGTGTGCCTATTATATTTGAAGAGTTCGCTCGATTTCTCAAGGATCCCATTATCAGATTTTGACCTGATAACAATAAGACCACCTGGAAAGTATACCCTTTCAAACAAAGAAAGAATTTCCCAAATCGGTCCAACCTTCTTCAAGTAATCGGGGAACATACGTAATCACTTTCAGCATTTACTTTATCCAATAGATCTTTAGCTTTCTCATAGACTGCGACCATTCGTAAATCTTTAAACTACCTGTAATGACAAAGGCAAAAGGTAATCGATTTGCCTTTGAGTCAGTACTTATCCTCGGTTCGAAGACTAATGATATACCCAATACCGACAATAAGGTATCGTAAGTGACCTGTGCTTACGCCTGTAAACATGTGAAATGACTTGAGCTTTGATAACAGGCAACATTGTCCCTTATTATATGTTACTGAAATAGATGCACTGTCCGCGAAGGACGCATTTACTACAATTTTTTATAAATATTTTTTTGTTAGGTTCCACGGGGAAGTTGGGAAAAAATAGAAACATACATACAAGAAAAAACAATATGAATTACCATTTTTGGACCAGACTGGTCTGACCGAATAAGTGCATGCACTCACGTAACAATAGCAACAGTTCAAAAGATTCGTTTCGGGGAGTGATTTATACTCTAGTCAGGCCGTCGTAGCCGCGTAGTAGCCCCGTCGTAGACGCATCGTAGCCCCGTCGTAGCCGCGTAGAGAGCCGCTACGCGCCTACGACGGCAGGAGCGGCCACTATTGCGGCCGTAACAGTTATTTTTTAAATATTTTCGATGCATCTGCACATATTTAATGCTAGACCATAAGATTACTTATTGATTGGCTAGACCAGCATTTAATTACTATGTTTTAATGAATCTTGGAAGAATAGTGATTTAAGTTTATTTTAGCATTTTTATATCTATTTAGGTACAATCAGCGTCGGCCCTCGAGTTTTTTTTAGGTCGTGCAAAGTCTTAACGTGGCGCCCCTCTATGTACCACCATGTTCCTATGATATATGCATATATGCAGTTTCTTGCTTGCTTTTGCTTGCTTGTGGACGATCGGCTTTATAGCAAGTTATTATCATCAATGACTGGTGCTTGGTGGACTGTCTACCAGGCACCAATCATTGATGATAGTAACTTACTATAAAGCCGATCGTCGAGGCGCTGAAATCAACCGAAATGCGACCACCAGTGTTGGTCGCATTTCGGTTGATTTCAGCGCCTCTCCCATGACGGCGCCCCGTGCCGTCGCACCGCTCGCACCGCCCTAGGGCCGCTACCGGGTACAATCTGCGCCTTACCCCGCGGTAAGGCACAGATTGTTTAGGTACAGATGAGCGAGGATGCGTAGCGAGGAATGTGTGTAAAACAAACCAATAATAACGCTAACTTAGTTCAAGCTTTGAAAATAAAGCGATGTTGTTGGCTTGTTTCACACACATCGCTCGCTACGTACCCTCGCACATCTCTGGTGTAAACACAGCCTGATTGCGTAACCAAGTCAGTAGCAAAGACTTTTGTTTTGACAGTTCAACATTCATTGCGTTATTTACGTTGTTGAGCAGACTTTATCGAACATATGCAGCAATGGATTAGAGCAGTATTTTTCAAACTTATTCAAATTGTGTTTGAAAGTGTATTTATATTTTATTTATATTTATATTACCTAGGCATTTCGGGAGCAGGTTGACCTAACAGCCTTTTATCATCACGCGTCAATTCTTGTTTTAACTAGAACGTAAAAGCAGGGCAGTAAATCAAATACACTATTGATTCAAGACTTTAATTGTGTCAAGTGTCAACGTCAAACCAACTTTCCTATAAATAATTAATGGTATCTGTCTGCAATTTTGTATCGATCAGGGTTAGCTTACCGACATTGCTAGTTTAGACAACAAGCAAATTTTCAAGTCAAACCCCAGAATTTTGCCTTATTAAGTAAAATTAACTTAAAATGAAACACACTTTCATTACAATATTAAAAGATAAAAATTGGGAATAGTTAAAGGAGATTAACTAAGTATTAAATATTGTCCTAAAAATTTAAAATCAAAAAGCATGGCCAATTCGAGATGTTGGGTAGAATACACAAATACTTATCTATCTAAAGACTAGAAACAAACTGAAAACCACGGAAAAACTTTGGTGTAGGTAGGTACCATACATCGAAGACTTGAAACTTCCAAAAGTTTTCGGCACTTAACACCTAAGGAAATTGTGAAACAGAACCATAGTTAAGAGAAAAGTAGGAATAAGTCAGTAAAATGCGGTAGGAAAAAAAAAAGTTGATAAAAATTGATAGCTGTCGAAAAGTTGTCCAAAATCTGTGCAAGTAAAGTTCCAAAACTAAACTTACTTTTTTATCGCGTCATCTTTTTCTTGCTTAATTGCAGGAGGCGCATCGCTCGGTAGACCCATCTTACAACTGTTGCAACTGCAGAGAAAGCTCGCACTCCACCCTACTACGTCTTGCGAGAATGATTTTGATTCCTGGACTGTCTTCACATCCACTCGAGTATTGATTGCTGCATGTTAAACCTATGCTATCGCTTGCTCTTTCTTGCGTGGTCAGCAGAATTAAGACAATGTAAAACGTTTGTGTAAAAGTTCAGGACATGGGGAACAGGGTCAAGTAAATTTTCGTTAAAGTTGCTGCTAGGGTTCACTTGTATCGTAGTTGCATTTGAATATTTTAGTTGTGTTATCTTATAATGTTTTAATGACTCTCAAAGAAATATAGGTTCTAAATTAAAAGATTAACCTTCTTTGTATGTGTTTGTTATATTTGAATGGTACTGTTTAATTTTATTTTACTAAATTTCTACACAATGTATATTGTTCCGAAATAAATTACTTATGACTTATTACTAAACTACTTACTACTTGTAACAAATTGACGTAGATTTCATCCTGCAACTCGTCCCTACACTTATTTTTAGCCAAAAATACGACCTCTTAGAGCTCAAGCAATCGTTTGGTTATCTAAAGTTGCTCGATGATTTAATTCAGCAATTTAGGTTTTTCTTCGTACTTTCGCTGGCGTATATAATTCTAAAGGCCTTTTTCATTTGGGTACTTATTTCAAAAACAATTAAACAACAACGTACTCAATAATAAAAAGTTTAATTAATACTTTAACAGTTAGTTCTTTTCGTGTTTGTCTTGCGTGGTCGTCTTCTCCGGTAGTTTGATCTCCTCAATGGCCAGGTTCTCTTCGCTGGACCTCAGCTCATGGTATTTGTACTTGAAAGCCATTGTTGTGAAGATGAGCATATCTATCAACATCAGACCCGCGAACAAAAAGAACTCTTTCCACTGTGAACAAAGGTAATTAGTTATAAAGATGCCGTATAATAGTGGTCCTACCAAGGAGTATTGTGTTATCCAGTAAATGAGTTGTGGAGGGCAGATAGGCTATTGCGCCATGTAAAATACTGCTGCATCTCGTTGGATTGTGATGATGATGGTATTGAACGATGAATTACCGGTTGAATGCCGTAATTGCAGAAACAATTAAAAAGCTATTGTGTCTCGCGCAGATCCACTTTCGTAAGAAGGATTAAACGGGTTTTAACGGGTCATGGAGAGACATTTAAATAAAAACCTCCGTGACAGACGGGACAAAACGTGATCATAAAAGGGTTCCGTTTTTCTCTTTTAGGTCGGAATCTTAAAAATGGGTAATAAGAGCAAGACGCAGCCTTGACCTTTGCATATATAAATTGAATAAGTCAGTTCAACAACACAAAATTTCGTTTTGTGTCATAAAATTAAATAATTACTAAGTATGTAGAGATACATTCGACGCCGTATGCAACGATGTTGAAACGAGTAGTAAACTATTATGGACCGTATATTGCACCAGCTGTTAGGTCAGTTTTCATTTTAGAAATAGGTTTATCGGGGCCCTTCCTAATTCACTATGACAATATCGGCGTTAACACGACATCGGCGTGGTTTGATTTTGTGTTGTCCGTACGGTTGACATTTCGATCCTTGCCATAATAACAAGACACGATATTGACGTGGTTTACACGTGGGAATAATACTGAATTGGGGCCCTGGACGGATCTGTGTCACAGAAAATAATAATAAAACTAGGAAATGATAAACAAAAGAGTTGAGAACCTAATAAAAATAACTCGTGTAATAAATATATGCAGGGAAGAAACATTGTTGTGCATATTATCATGACTTTTTATGAATACTAGCAAGTAGTAAGTAGAGGTTACCTAAGTATAATGAAAAAATATTTCTTAGTAGATTTTTTGTTTTATGACAATGTAAACTTTGAACTAAGTAAAGTAAAAGTTTTTATTTTGGAAATAAATAACAAATTGACATATTACAATGGAAACGAAGATAGCTACAAAAGTTAAAAACTGTGTTGCAGTAAGTGCATTAGTTTTGATAAGGCGATCAAGGTAGGGTGACATAAACCTGTGGTGTAATAATAAACCTACCTAATATTTGAAGCCTAGTTACGAACCCCAGACCAGGGGGCCTAAAAGGCCACTTTGGCAGAATCATAAAAGGATAACATTATGAATATATATATATATACGGCGAAGACAGTCCGTGTTTTTCTTTTTTTCGCTGCACTACGTAGGTATAGTCAAAGAGATTGGGATTGGATTTAGATTGGATTGATTGGTATTTTAGCACAGACAAAAAAAATAACTGAAAAATCCTTCACCAGTGGGATTTGATACGATTAACATAACAGTTAAATGTCCATTATGATTCATAATGTTATCCTATTATGATTCTGCCAAAGTGGCTTTTTAGGCCCCCTGTTTTTATGCAAGTCATGTCAGCGATAGATTTTCATATACCTACAACTGACAGCTTGACACCCGATGAGCTTGACACACACGTGATAGCTTAACAGACGATGATCGGTTTTGCATCTGCTATTATAATTAGGACCCGTTTCTAAGTTTCCGCAGATAAGTTTATGCCCTACAGCTATGACACCTAAAATTCTTGTATCTACATATAAGTACTAAACAAATCTGAAGACACGAGAAAAAAAGTTACTGAAACAATGGGAGCCGTGGTAAAAGTTGAATGTATATCATCATTATCATTTCAGCCGAAAGACGTCCACTGCTGAACATAGACTTTCCACAAACGTAGCCACATCGACCTGTCCTGTGCTTCTCGCATCACAAGCCTGGCCTTCACAAGATCAGTGTACCTTGATGGAGGCCTTCCAACGCTGCGCCTGAACGAAAATTGAAAAAATTTTTAACATATAGTTGTTTGAAAATCTTACCTGCGCGTCCAAAAAGTTTCCTTCAACAATGAGCACGACGATTAAGTTTCCGAAGGCAACGGTGAGCAGCCAAACTGACTGTAATACTGATTTCATGCTAGTCGGGGCCTGTGTGAACGAGAACTGCAGACCCGTGACGGAGAACATCACCTCGCCCATAGTCATCACCACGTACTGGGGGATCAGCCATAGAATGTGGATGCTGTTCGATGGCGTTATCATTACGACGTTTGCATTCTGGAATATGGAAATATGTTGCAATTTTTTGTGTTTTCACTGATTTGAAGTTTCGGGTTTGAATGATTATTTCGTTTTTGTCAAAGTCAGCTTGAATTTGGGTTCCTACTGACACTAAAAACGAAATGTACAAATTAAAAAAAAATGGATCAAACTGGATGAGAGTGGCCGATTCTTGAGTTAGATGAGAGGAAGAGAGGCCTATGTTCAGTAGTGGGCTGCACAACTTTTAACTTTTGACGCGTGGAATCCTGTTTTTGAGGTAAGATAAAAATATTAAGATGGCACTTACGTAAGACCCAGTAGCGTCTTCATAGACGTTTATCGTGTACACAGCCCCAGATTTAAAATCGAATTCTCTTAATACTACATTCCCTGCGACCATCACATTGCTCACTCCTTTAGCAATCTTGTTTTGAGCATTATCATTACTTTCAATATTCAATAAAGTTTTATTCTGCTTTATACTGGCTACACTTATATTTACTTGGCTGTTTAGGTTGGTTAAAAATCTAAAACAAATAAAATGCATTAATACGTTGTTGTAAAGAGGAAATAGAAGGAAAGGTACACTGTTTATAAAAACATAACCCTGTCTTTGCTGTCGCGCAGTCGGCTGAAAAACATATAGCTATGCTACAAAGACTATAAAGTATTTGTGGCATGGAAACTTGTTTTGTATACTGTGGCATTCTCGAATTATTCTTTGGGTAAAGTAAAGATGTTGTGCGTACTGTTGTACTTCTAATCTTCCATTATGGTCAAGAAACTAATAGGTATCAAGATCACAGAGATTATTTATGTGATTTAATTAAGAGAATATTCTAAAGGGTAAACCAAGATAATCGTGTGTTCCAAGTAGCTACATGCTACATATTAAATTTCTGCTAACGTAAACATTTGCCAGTTGAGTGAAATTAATTTGCAACTCGATAACCAACACCTTAATAAAAAGCTACAGTTCATGTTAAAAAATGAATGATGCATCGGGAAGTATACGTGTTATTCGTGTTATTTTCGTCGATTAAATCCTACGATATCGAAGTGAAGGTCAAACAAGGAAAACTAATTGGTCATAGAGAGGCCACCGTTTTTAATAAAAGACTCTACTTTGCATTTTATAGAGTGCCTTACGCGAAACCTCCTATCGGAAGACTAAGATTTAAGGACCCCCAGCCTGTACGAAAATGGGATGAAGTTTATGATGCAAGAAAAGAATTCCACGGGGCGTGTGCGCAACCGCACATCGTTCACAAACACGAACTGTTTGGGGCTGAAGACTGTCTGTACGTCAACATTTACACGCCTGAAATTCCCAAAACTAGAGAAGCTAAGCTCAAACCTGTCATCGTTTGGCTTCATGGATACGCTTTCGCTTCATCATTCAGTCATATTCACGGAGCAGATTTCTTGATTGACAATGACATTGTGTTAGTGACTGTAACACATCGAATTGGAGTATTCGGATTTCTTAAACTTAATGATGATGACGCTAACGCGAATATGGGGCTGAAAGATATAGTCATGGCTTTAAAATGGATCAGAAAGAATATAAAACAATTTGGTGGTAACAAAGAGAAAATTACACTAATGGGCAGTAATTCAGCTGCGACGTTCATATCACTGCTGTTGATTACAGAAGCAAGCCAGCTATTTTCTAAGATTATTTTACAGAGTGGTGCGATTTACTCCGCTTCAATATTACAAGGTGACCATACATTAGAGAGAGACAGACTAAAACAGGAACTCAGTAAAAAGCGCTTAATAATAAGTAAAGCAGGAACCAAAGACCTAGTTGATGCCTCGCAAAGTATCTACACTCGTCTAGAAATGGAAAACTATCAAAGACCTGTAATACCGTTTACACCTATTCTTGAGCCGAAATCTAGAGCTGCTTTACTGATACGGATGCCAAAAGAGTTTTATGAGACTGTGAAACACAAGAAATTGAAACCTTTACTAATAGGTTTCAATACCCAAGAAAGCATATCCGAAGTTATACCGTTTATACAAAATCCATATTACTTGAGACTATTTAGAAAGTTTTTTAAATTTATGGTGCCATTTTCTGATGGGTGCAATTATAACAGTACATCACAAGTTTATAAGCGTGTTTCTGAACAAATAAAAGACAGGTACTTTAGAGGTGGTATTACTGAAAAATCGCTTGACAGTTTCATGAGATACACATCAGATCTTATTAAGTATCCAATAATAAAGTTTATTAAAACATACTTGCAACTCGGTAATGGGGATGCACATATGTATATGTACAAATTCGATTATAGGGGATCTCTAAACGCAGTTAAAGCAACTTCACTTGGCGAATCACAAACAAAAGTAAAAGGTGTGGCAACAGGCGATGAGATATGTTACGTGCTCAAATGTGAGCCACTTTGGGAATACTATGTGAAAATGAATCGCGATGAGGTCAATAATGACAAAGAGATCATTAAAGAAATGTCAGAATTATGGGCTAACTTTGCAAAATATGGCAATCCTACCCCTCGAAGTTATGTTGGCAACATAACATGGCCACCGATGAACTTAGACGGCAATAATGTACTACTCATAAGAAAATCATTTACAACGATTGATTTCAAACCAGAACTTTCAATATACAGATTCTGGAATGACATTTATGAAAGATTTTATAAGGAACAGCATTGCAGACCGAAGCATGACGAGCTTTAGTATTAAACATACCTAGATTAAAATAAAGCTTACCTAACATTAACTCCGTCGATTGCTTTGTCGTTATTGTCAGTAAAATTGTAAAGTCCTTCTTTATTTATAAAGAAAGAATTTGCAGTTTTCTCTTTCAGATGGAAGTATCCGCTGAATGGTATATCAGCGCATTCTGTGGCAGGCTGTCCTTGTAGATAATAAGGTAGATCCACAAAATCATCAGCGAAGATTTTGAGGTTCTCGTAGACCGAGAGCGGGCCGATTTCAAAGTTGCGGGTTGCGTTCTCTTCAAGAGTGTTCAGGGTTGCCATGTTGAGCGTGAAATTGCAATTGAATCCGTTGTACACCCTCAATTGAGCTAAACCTTCCGAAACAGGTGTTCCATAAGTCGGCTGTAACAACAAAACAAAAATACATTAGACGAACCCAATGTAGCCATCTGTGAAATCTTTAATAAAATCCGTTCAGTTCTTTTTTGGGATTTTCGCTTCCAACAGACAGACGCGGCGCGATAGTGATTGGCGATATTATTGTTTTGCGCGAGAACCATAAATCTGCATTCGCCGTAATTCTCCCCTTAGTAAGTGCCTCATATCCAATAAATCAGCAAGCCGTGTTATCGACAGGTCGCCCGAAGCGGCGGATAATATTGTTTCAACGAGAAATCATTGTCAATTTTCAGATCAACCAATATAATTTTTTATTTTATTTTCTATTATTGACATCTTTTCTTTACAATGTTTCTTAATTTTGTAATGTTAAGAGCGTTTATGCCGTACAACATTTCATGCAAACTTTCAAGCTCTTATTATAAGAAATGAATGAACCGATTTTAATGAAACTTTATACACATAAGCAGGATACAAAGGTCTAAAAAGTTAGTAGAGAACATTTTCGAAAAATAGTGTTACAGCCAAATTAGACCGATTTTAAATTTTCTACAGAAACAGAGATTTCCAGTTATCTTTTTTTAAATAAGACATTTCGAAAATGTTCTCTACTAACTTTTTAGACCTTTGCCTTTGAGTCCTGCTTATGCGTATGAAGTTTCATTAAAATCGGTTCATTCATTTCGAAAAATAAGGGCTTGAAAGTTTGTATGAAATGCCGTACGGGGTAAACGCTCTTAACTACTTTGTATACTATTGTATATAGTCAAGTTCTTATAACTGTACAGACAGCTGTGCTCCTGGGGAGTTTGTTGCGCTACTTCTTCTTCCCAGCTGAAGCACCAGGAAGTGGTGAAAAGTGCGGACGTTTTTTTGGGGGACTGTCAAGTAATTTTGACATTCAAAAAGTGCTGATACTCAGCCTAATTTGAATAAATGAATCTTGATTTTGATTGAGCAAGAATGGGAACTATGCAATTTTAGATATATTGCTCCCGACTTTCAATGGTTTGTAGTTTTTAAAGCAAATCAAATTTCATTATGTTATTATGTCAGTTTTTATCTTGGGAAAATCAAATCCTGTCGCAGGGATCAATGCAAAGCCAATCATAAACACCAATAGTTATTAACTTAAAGTACTTAAAACTTACCAATAAATGAAGTTCTACTATTCCGGAGATGATGAAAGCACAAGCAGCTAGGATGCCGCCCCATATCATTTTATGTAAAGGTTTCCTTATAAGTTTCAACCAAGTCAGGAACGGGTAGATTGCCTGAAAAATAACTTATATCTTAGAATTGTTGTAAATCTGGTACTTATTTCCTTTTCTAATTAAAGAGAAAAGATTGATACGTACCACTTCGAAAATAGGAATAAATAGTAGAATGAGCAGAGGATTGAGCACTTGCATTTGATCAGCCTTTAATGTCCAGGACCCTATGTCTTGTTCCATTCGATCTGCTTGGAAGGTCCATCTGGAACCCTGTGTTGTAATAAAATATTAAATTAAAGTTTATAGTGGATATCTGGGGGCACGGTAGTGCCCCCACCAAGTCGAGCAAAAAGGGGCACGGCCGTACCATCCTTTTCTCGAAGCAGTTCAGGCCATTTTCGACACCCTATAACTTCGTTGTGGATGAAACTAGAGATCTGATATACTTATTAAGCCATAACTAGTTATATTTCCATGGCATACCTACATATTTTAAAATGTCACTTAATTTTTTTTCTTTATAGTGCGTGTTATTCTTTCTTTTTAGGTTACGTTTTAATTTAAATAAAAGCTTGCCTTTTTTAATTATTTTTTTTCGCTATAACACTGGAAGTGAACTACGTAATCTAAACAGATACGTTCTATTTTCTGTACCTCTAAACAGCCAAGTAAATACTTGAAACGATTCAGTTTCTTCAAGCTTCAAACAATGCTAACTTTCGGTACTTTTGTAAAAACCTACATGATAAAACATAAATAAAGATATCACCTTTATGTAGAGTCTAGCCGAGCGGAATAATCCTTTTACCACGATGAGTCAAACTACTAGGAGGTATATTACTATTATAGTAAACATCTTCACTTGGCGAACGCCGAGGATGTTTTTTGGAGACCTTAGATTCTTTCCTCCATTTTCGCCTAGCCATTGTTTCTTACCTGCTGGTCGAACAGAGCCCAGAAGACTGGCAGCGGTATGAAGAGCACCAGTACCCTGAGGAGAGACTTGACGTCATCGATGAGGTTGGCGTCGTATTTGTCATCCGCGTGGTCCAGCCAGTGCTCGCGCTTCTCTTTGCTTTTGAATGACTTGACTACTGCGTGCTACGGAATAGAAGGATAATGTGTTATTATGATGTACTAGGTATATAATCAAAGTACATCATATTTATGAGGAAAGGAACACTCGTAGGTAAGTACAGGATGCCTACAATTGGTACAGCAGATCTAGAATTGTTTCTATTGCATGTCGTATTAATTTTCGGACGGAAAACAATACAGTTGCTTGCATGTTTTTGGAGTTTAGGTTCTATAATATTAATAATTAGGTTCTTTATATGCGTGAAACACCTGATTGTTCGAAGTGGATTTGGCTAGAAACCTCTGTGGGACAAGTTATTATTGTAAAATTTTGTTATGATAAGGTATACCAACAAAAACCGGTTAACATGAGATTTAATGAGAGTTTTTCAGAGTTTCAGAAGACGAGGGTGATATAAGTTTAAGTAATACTAACTAAAAACAACAAGAAACAGTAACACTTCTGCATATTCTAAGGTACCTACCTACTTCAAATAAGATAAATACATAACTAGCTGCGCCCCGCGGTTTTACCCGCATAAGTTTCGATCCCTTGGGAATATCGGGATAAAGTCTATATGTTAATCCAGGGTGTCAGCTACCTTCATACCAAATTTTATCGAAATTGGTCCAGCCGTTTGAGCGTGAAGAAGTAACAAACATATAAACACACACACACTCACACCTTTATAATATTAGTGTGATTGCTCAAGCGATCCTAAGACTTTCATTAATATTGAAAACCTTGATACACACACAATTACATGCGGATAAGTGTTTGCAAATGACCCTTTATTTGTAAACATACTTAGGTATTCATGTTGTAATTGAGCAATTACTGAGTAGATAAGAGAGCTATTGAAGACTTTGAAGAGCGAAATTACGGCTCCTGCTATGATGACCTACAAGAAAAACAAGTAAGTATGCCCTAGAATTGTTTAAATGTTTATTTACAGAAGTAAAACATACAAACTGACGCAGTCTTAAATAATTATAGTGAATGAATGTCTTTTGATTGACTTGTGTAGGTTACTTGAGTGCAAGTTCGAAGCGAACCGTACTGAATACCTAGTACAATAAGGTAGATGTAAACTACCTAGGTACTTATTTTTCTCATTAGCCTACGCAGTCCCATTCCTGGACAAAGGCTTCCACTCCTTCCATCTTTTGCGAGTCCGCGCATCCTGCGCGGGCTCGCTGGATGCGCTCTTCCAGTTTTGACGGAATCTATCCAGCTCGTCCCGCTATCTCCTACGTGGTCTGCCGTGACCCCACTTCACTGTCCCAGGGCACCAGACCTGTGCTATTTGGGCCCACAGACTGTCATGCGGCAGACACGTCCTGCCCAGTCCCATTTAAGTTCGGCAGCCTTTGACCCACGTTAACTATCTTTGTTTTGGAGCGCTGTATTGTGTTTCCTACCTATATACATGGCCGTCTTAACCATATTGGGCGCTGGGGTGCAAAAACCGTCTGGAGGGGTAGGCAGTTTTTTGGCAACAAAAAAAAAGTAACTTGATTTTGGAGTCCACAATTTTTAGGGAATAGCACCAAGGTAGCCCGCTAAATTAAATTTTATGTGTTATTTCTTACGTATTTTGCAATTTGCAGGTCAGTGTCAGGTTGTATATTTTGTCTTGCAATTGACTTAGAGGGTTGTATTGATATACTACCCTCTTATTTCATAAAACCCTTCGTCGTTTAAGCCGATAGACGTCCACTGCTGGACATAGGCCTCCCTCAATTTTGGGTTTGCCATAATCGCCACGCTTGGCAGGCGGGTTGGCGATCACAGTATGGTATGTTGCTGGAATGCATAGAAAACGCTGCTGCCCATTCTCCGGTACGACCCTTAGTCGCCTTTTACGACACCCACGGGTAGTAAGGGGTGGTGCTATTCTTTAAGTCCGGCACCACACAGACAAACATAAAACCCTATTAATTGATATTTATTTCATGAAATAGTAATTTTGAATTTCATGGGCTACACTGGCGCCTCCTAAGACCCTGCGCCCGGGTGCCACACGGGTAAAGACGGCCCTGCCTATATATCTATACATATAATAAATCTGTAGAAGGGTCAATTCTGTACATTGAAAATATTGAAAAAATAAATAGCGGGGGGTGTTGCTGGATCGATACCAAACCCAAATATGTGTTTAAAAAAATTTTTGTCTGTCTGTCTGTCTGTCTGTCTGTCTGTCTGTATATGCAGGCATCACGTGAAAACTAACGGTTCGATTTCGATGAAACTTGGTATAATTATACCTTATTATCCTGGGCATAAAATAGGATACTTTTTATCCTGGAAAAATACGTAGAAAAAAAAAATCTTATTTTTCGGTTTTATTCATAGACGTTGTTCTGTAGAACCGCGAACACACGTTGCATTACCCGTAGTGGATAATTTTCCATTTCAATTTAAGAGAATACAGTTTCCTGTAGCTTTGTGTTACGCCATGACAATAAATAAGGCTCAAGGTCAGACCCTAGGAGTTGCTGGCGTAGATCTTACCGCGAGTTGTTTTTCACACGGGCAACTTTACGTAGCTCTTTCCCGTGTGAGCAGTCCAAGAAATCTTCATGTTCATATTCCGGACGAGCTCACTAACAATGTTGTGTATGCTGAAGCTCTCAATTAACTTTCTGTCGCATTGTCACGTTCACTTTTTTATTATTGGAAACTTTTCGTCACTGTCAGTAATTTACTGCTACATGCTACTTATCAAGGTCGGAATTACTATGGAAAAAATACTTACTATAGAACGCGAGCTCAACAGCAGTAGCTCAATAGAGGGATCTCCTTAATTATTATAGGCTTAGCCGTATTTGGGTCCAATAGATATTTATAAGATGTCATTGTCAGAGTTACTCAAAATGGAGAAATAAACCATCCACGCGAAGACCGACATCCGCGCGGACGGAGTCGCGGGCGGAAGCTAGTTTATAATATTCTGCCGTGTACCCAAAGACACATATCTCCAGTACCTTTCAATTACTTGAAGTACTTCCAATTACTTGAAACATCGATATTTCTCATAAGAGTGAGAGTTATTAATAATTAAATCAATTTATAGCAGTGCATCAACACCATTTAAGTACTGGCCCGGGGCATTGTCTACTGAAATTAATTCGTGAGTATTCGTGGCATTTTGGATGTACATCATTATTTACGGCAGTGGTGAAACTAGCCATCGACAATGAACAGCCTGTCAATGTGCAGCCTGTGGGCCGACTATACTCAAAAATCTTACAGTGCCCTCCGAGTCCAATTTAATAATGCGTTCAGGGTACTGTTGGGGCTGCGGCTATTCTGTAGTGCATCAGGGATGTTTGCTGAACATCGCGTGGACTGCTTTTACGCTACGATGCGTAAAAGATGCGCATCCCTAGTGCGTAGAGTACGTGGCAGCGCTAACAGCATCCTTAGCATGATGGCTAGTCGGCTGGACTGTAGCTACATTAGTCATTGCTGCGCCATTTGTCATGGAATGGTGCAGTAGTGATTGTTTATTTCAGTTTTATGTTTTGATGTGGGTAGTTTTTAAGTATTACTAACACTAGGTCTTTAAGAATATTGTTACTAACAAAATGGGCACCTTGGTCTGAAATAAAGTATTTATATTATATAAATTATATAATGAGAAAACCATCCTTAACAGACACCGATAATAAACATAATCTATATTTTGACTAATAGGTAATAAAGCTGAACAGGGGGCCTAAAAACGCCACTTTGAAGAATCATAAAAGGATAACATTATGAATCGTAATATGGCGAAGACAGTCTGTGTTTTTCTTTTTTTCGCTGCACTCCGTAGGTATAATCAAAGAGATTAGGATTGGATTTGGATCGGACTGATTGGTATTTTAGCACAGCCAAAAATAATTACTGAAAAATACTTCACCAATGGGATTTGATACGATTAACTTAACGGTTAACTGTCCATTATGTTATCCTTTTATGGTTCAGTCAAAGTGGCCTTTTTAGGCCCCCAGATAGTTTGTTTGAAAGCGCTAATATCATGCAGGGATTACCAGCCGGATTTAAAATATTAGTTTTGTATTTGATAACCCAATTCTTGAGGAAAGCTAGACGTCCATAAAATTACACTAGGAGTTAGGACCCTTAAGAGCGTTTACGCCGTACGGCATTTCATACAAACTTTCAAGCCTTTATTTTTCGAAATTAATGAACCGATTTTAATGAAACTTCATACGTATAAGCAGGATACAAAGGTCTAAAAAGTTAGTAGAGAGCATTTTCGAAATGTCTTATTTAAAAAAAGATAACTGGAAATCTCTGTTTCTATGGTTTTAAATCGGTCTAATTTGGCTGTAACACCATTTTTCGAAAATGTTCTCTAAGTACTAACTTTTTAGACCTTTGTATCCTGCTTATGCGTATGAAGTTTCATTAAAATCGATTCATTCATTACGATAAATAAGCGCTTGAAAGTTTGTATGAAATGCCGTACGGCGTAAATGCTCTTAAGAGCCGAACAAAAACGAAATGACTGCTTACCGGCGGGCGATGGTATGTGATCCATTAGGTCGGGACCGAAATTTCACACGGTCGAAGTCGCGGGCAGAAGTTAGTTGTATGTGTAAGAAAAAGTAACTACTACTTTTTTTTATTTATGTGTGTTGATAGGATTGGATGGATATATTTTATTTGTATGCATTGAAACTTTATTCAGAAGCATTTTATTTGGAGAAATTTTATTCTGTGGCAGTAGGAATTGTAATATTTTAATTTTATGTAAATATGGGACTTGCCTGAATTACCTTACTTACTGAATTACTTGCCTGAATTAAGTGAATTTTATTTACTTTATTTATAATCAAAGAGATTGGAATTGGATTTAGATCGGATTGATTGGTATTTTAGCACAGACAAAGAAAAATAACTGAAAAATGCTTCACCAATGGGATTTGATATGATTAACACGGTTAACTGACCATTATGTTATCCTCTGATGATTCTGCCAAAGTGGCCTTTTTAGGCCCCCTGGCTTTTTTAAACCTTGCGTTTATCAAACAAACCACAAACTTTGCAAGTCTTGACATTGGAGAAGAAATCACCAATTTCTACCTAGCATGTTTTGCGAGAAACAATTCAAGATGCATAAAACAAGCACAAATCCATAAAACAAGCACAACATGTGCATCAACTCAGGTCGTCGTTTGACTGATAAAAAATTTTCGACTGTCATAAATTTTACGCCTATTAATAAACTTTATGCTAAAACAGAGCCCAATTTATTTCGTTTCCAACCAAATGGCAACCAATTCACGTTATGCCATTGCTTTTGCCCCACCTCGTATGTCAAGGACCTATATTGTATCCTAGTTTATTTGGATCCGGCGCAGCATGTCTTCTTCCATACATCTATCAGCCATCATCTCAGTATTTACCTACCCTCTTTCAAGCCTGCCATCTTTCAACCATTTGAGAAAGCTAAGCCAATAATTAGGTACCTCCATTTTTTTTTTCTTTCTGAATGGACCCGCTCTTGACCTCGATCATGCCTGATAGAAAGCGATGTGTGAGGTCTATGATAGAACGAGCGTGCCCAGAAGATGCCTAAGGCACTGAAACTGCCACGCATCGACGAAACACAGCAGGCTGTTTGACGCCGGACTCCGGTGGGAGGGTAGTCGCAAACCAGGCGGGCGTTAGCCCTACCACCGCAAGGGAAGAATTGGCTAGTCAAATAAGCTATTGGGTTTGATTGTCCAGGATGCGCCGAGCGCTCGGTTCAGTTGAGTAACTGACGGAGCAAGCTGCGCTACACGAGGAGGCTTCTTCATGCATCCCAAAAATCCATATGTATATGTTTTATACTTACACCTATACATGTAGACACTTTCCCAAGTACATTTCCTGCGGGCTGCTTAATTATGTACAGTTTTTTGCCAGCCACAAAGAACACTGCAAAATAAAAAAATAAGTTAATAAAAGTAAAGACATAACAACCACGGTAATTATATATGTAGGTATTATAGTTTTACACGTGTTTTATTAAATACCTATTTTCATTTATTGACAATCACTATCAATCTAGATGTTTAAGACCGTAACTATTAGTGTTTAAGTAAACTGGAACATAAAAAGTTAAAAATAAAAATATGTAGTTTAGTTTCAGGACTATGCAGAATGATCATGTTAACGCCAAACGATAAACAAAACGCGTTGATTGAATGAAGCGTTTTTTTTAGTACTTACTACACACATCAAAAGTGTCTAGGGATCAACATATATTTTTGCAATAACTTTTCTCCTGATTGATATTAATTAAAATTTTCTTTAAGGATTCATCAAATAAAGTGTTTTCGTTTGTCACAGTAACGATAAACCAAGTCACCTTTGCATTAATAAAGAAATTTGCCATTTTCCTAATAAAGGGATTTTTGACATTTGAACCACTAACACAAAAGTTCGAAAAAAAGACTGAAATAACAGTTTTCTTTAAAATTTTATTGGGTAACTTAAACAATTAATAATCCGTGTTTCTACCGCGAACACTAACAACACAAGAACATCGGTTTGGCATACTCAAAATGAGTTCATCCAAATCACGCTGTGGAATGGCCGCCCATGTTCGTTGCAACAACAAAAAAAGGTCTTCTTGCGACTGGATACCCTCCATATTCGGCAGAGCTCTTCTCTGTAGCATATCCCATGCATGCTCAATCGGGTTCAAGTCTGGCGACTGAGCAGGCCAGGGCAGGACATTGATGTTAGCTGCGGCGAGAGTCTGTCTTACAACTCTTGCGGTGTGCGGTCGTGCATTATCATGCATTAACTGAAATAAGGGACCGATTTGCACTTGTAGAGGAACGATGACGTCTGATACAATCGTCTCAGCATAAATTTGAGCGTTGAGGTTGCCTCTGATCCAAATCAACTCAGTTCTTCCGCCGATCCAAATACCCGCCCATACCATGAATGATGGTTCCACCACTATAAGGATGGACTTCCTGGCAGGATTTTAATCGCTGTTGGCGTCCAGGGGTTCTCCAGTGTCGTATACGTCTTGTATCCGGTTTCATACCAAAACGAGACTCATCAGAAAAGCACACGAAACGCCATTGTTCTTCTGCCCAATTTCTGTGTTCAAGAGCCCATTGATATCGAATCCTACGATTGTGCATTGCTATAGGTGGTACCCGTAGCGGTCTTCGGGAATGAAGGTTCACTTCATGCAAGCGGTTTCTGACTGTTTGGTCGCTAATTAAGTTCCCTGAAGAGTGATGAAGCCTCACGGCTAACATCATGGCGGTTATTGTTGGAGCTCTTCGAGTTAAGATTTGAATGTATCGGTCTTGTCTCCGTGTGGTGCAGCGATACCGTCCTCCATGGCGCTCAGCCACGGTCCCAGTGCTTCGGTAACGTGTCCAAAGTCGACTGATAACACTCTGACTTGTATTCAGAGCTAAAGCCACAGTACGTTGCCGGGAACCAGCTTCTATCATTCCCACGGCTCTGAGCATTTCTTCCCTGCTTAAATGACGTCGCTGCTCCATAATAACGTTGGTTTTAATCAGTAGTAGGGAAACAGTAGCACTAATAATGTCTTCAATGCGTTGTATGTTTTTATAAGGAAAATATTGACAGCTGATTTTCATCTTTTACTCGAATTTGATTCACAGTTCCTGATTCAAATTATGAAATGCACCAAAAAGGATCCATATAAATTTATAAAATCATAAATTTATTACAAAGCCACATCTCAATCTCAAGAAATCCGCATAAAAATGCTTGATCCCTAGACACTTTTGATGTGTGTATATACCTATGTTGGTACTGAAGCTATGTAAACAGTATCAGGATCTTGAAATAGCATCATTTTTATTTTTCGTCTCAAAACACAGTATCAGATTAGATTATAATGATCAATAAGCATTTATTTGCAATAGTAGATACAGTGTTGGCTTTAAAAGTCTGTAATTGAGTTCATAATATACATAGTCAGACATTTTGGCATGCAAAACTTTACAATTTATTTAATGCTAGAGTATAATATTTGTGTCCAATGGCATGATTTAAATACTAGTTTCTATTATAATAATATAATGTTAATAAAATACTTAGTTTTTAAAAAAAAATCATAATAATAACCCCACCGCTGTATCTCGACGTTTACGTCGTGGTTGGGCTTGTGCGCTCCTATGAACTCTAGGGCTGTGCTGGTACAGTTTACTTTGGTTCGGAGTTGAGGACTGTGAGAAGCCAGAGTATAACATTTATATATACCCGCAGGGCAGCATATGGCGTGCTGTTGAGCAGTTAAATGCATTGCTTTTCTATCCGGGTCTTACATAGGCTGATGTAAACCTCTTAGCGTCCTTAATAGTAGTACTAATTACGCTTCGGTGACCTCTTTGAGTTCGTTAGGAGGCCAGTTTTTGGAACTTAATTCATAAACCGAAGCACACGTTTATTATTTGTTTACTGTATTATTATTTATTTTATTGGCGTTTATCTGTTGTAGCATAACTGTTTATTATATTATTTGGTTTAAAGTCACTGTGCCAACACAAACACGTCGAATCAATACTGTTTACAATTCACAACATAAAAAACATGCCCTTTATTAAAATGTCTAGTTCATCTCAACATTATACACATTACGAAACGATTCTGAATAAAATTACAGGGTGCGCATTGTTCACGTGACAGCCACGCTATTTTGGATGTACTTACATATAGATACGATCATCAGTATCCCTGGCACTCCAAATGCCAGTGAATAGCAGTCATTATCTCCGAAGCAGTGGACATCTGCTCTTAAGATGGGGGTCAAAAACGTAGAGATGAGACTGCCGGCATTGATAGCGAAGTAGAAGAGAGAGAAGAAGTAGCCCAAGTATTTCTCTTGTTCAGGCAATTTGAACTGGTCCCCTCCAAAGGCGGAGACGCAAGGCTTAATGCCTCCTGTCCCGAAGGCTATTAGGAGAAGAGCCACGATTGTAAATTCCCTGAAAGAAGTGAAGACAATATTAGGTCTGGATAAAAAAAGCTCTAGGTTTTATTTCTCATCAGAATTGGGTAATTGCGTAACCCATTATCAATAGCAATGGCTTTCAGTTCGACGGTTCAGCAAAATTCATTGCGATAATTACTTTGTTGAGCACACAAATTTTTCGAACAATGAAGCAATGGATTAGCAATATTTTTTTTTCGTTTGGGAATCATCAAATGGCCCCTCCCGCTCTGGGTGGAGAGGAAGGGAGTGTCAGACTCTTACTGACTAAAACCCACCCGCGTTCCTTCCTTAGCCCTATAAGTTTCGGGTCAGCGGTAACCCTTTCGGACAATCCCGCTGACGACCCGGCAGGCTTCAGCCCTAAGGGGCCCCTTCTATGATGCTGACATCTCTTTAAGGCGCGCGTGGAACACGTACGCGCGGTCTGGCACGCGCCTGGTCCTGATCGGACGACGAGCTACCCATTGCTCTCCGTCCGCAGGCCCGCGCCTGCGGTGGCCGGGAGTCGTCCCGTGGCTCCCGACGCCCGGAGCTCTTTCCCTCAGCCATCCCGCCACCACCTTCGCTAGCATGACTAGGATTAGGAATATCCTTCAAATTTTTCGAGCATATTATGAAGCAATGAATTAGCAATATACTTCGAAATGATTCAGATTGAGATTGATAGTGTTTCGCAATTAGGGTGCAATTAGGGTACAGTTTCTCTACTCATGTGGTGGTCTAGAAAAGTATGTATTGTATGTCAGCTAACGGCTCTGGCATTCAATTTTAATGAATGCATCTTCTTAAAGAGCTCCTTAAGAGCAAACTAGTCGCGAGCTCGAACTCACTGGTGGTCATGGCCAAAAATCACGTTGTCTTATCTGGCTTCGTGCCCGACTGAGCTAGTATCAGTGATGAGCAGTTAGACGCTAGTCTACATGAAAAAAGTCTAGTTCTCACCCACAGAAATACCATTCCGAACTGATAGGCGCGAAAAAAAAATTAAAAGTGCTCCGGAAAAAAGTGTTTTATGAAAAAAATAATGCGTAAATCAATTAAAAATAAAGTTTATTGAACTCTTCGATAACTGAGCTTTGTCGGTACGGACTTGGTTTTGAAGATTTTACAGTTCTTATATTACTTATTTACACCCAAAGTTACGTTAAAAATAGCAAGAAAAACGAATCTTTGTTGGCTCATAACTTTTTAATGGCTTTTTATTTTACTATTCTGTTTCCGTACAGACAACATTAATAATAAGACAAAACGATATCATGCTTAACTTTGGATGCACAATGTCAAACAGTGGAGTAATACACTCCCGAAATTTGTATGGAAAAAATATCGACTAGAGTCACCTTAAGCATGCATTCCGAAAGTTGACAAAACCGTAAATACGAGTAGCTGTTAAATATTTCGCTGTTTTTATTAATTTTGTCAATATTACTAAATTAAATTATATAGTAAGAACGTGCACCATAATATTGACGTTGCCAATTTTCTGATTGCACTCTCGATGACATATAGTGCACCATCTTAAAAAAGGTTAATTTTCCTTCTATGTAGGTACATACTTACGGCTAAGATCGTGTATTATTTAATTAAGTCAGTATCGTGATTAGGACATCAATATTAGTTTAGTACCTATATCTTCTGCCTAGCCTTTTCCCTACTATGTTGGGGTCGGCTTCCAGTCTAACCGGATGCAGTTAAGTACCACTATTTTACATGAAGCGACTACCTATCTGACCTCCAGAACGCAGTCACTGGATAATACGATACCCCTTGGTAAGACTGGTTGTCAGACTTTCGGGCTTCTGACGACCCGAAACGACTGCCAAAGATCCACGAATGACAGCCGGGACCAAAGGTTCCGAGGCATAGAGGGGTATTCGTATGCAAAGACCCTATCCACGGACCAACTGCGGCAATCGATCGTTATAATATCATAGTAGTCTTGAATGTACTGGTTCTATTAATAATATTAGTACAATCATTGTACTCACATGGTAGGCAGGCTGAGCTGTGGCATTGCACTGACTGATATTAATGTACTCCCGGCTGCATAAACTAACGATAAATACATTATAGTCCTGAAAAAAATATTCTTTATTACATTAGGTCCACACAAACATACAGAACGGCTCTTCGCTAAACAAAATGGCTTAATTCGTCGATTTGTACGAATGTACCTACTCGCCCGAGCGAGTGCTTTCTTAATTTCATTACATAAAATTCAAAATGTTCCAATTGCCTAACACAGATATTTGGAGTTCTCGACCCGCTCACAGACAAATTAACTTCGTGAGTCGCCTATTATTTATTATTAGCCTGTGATGTCCCCTGCAAAGGCCTCCCTACTCTCTTTCCACTTCTCTCTGTTCAAAGCTGCTAAGGACCAGTTCTTGTTGAAGGAGTCCAGCTCATCCCGCCATCTCCGTCTGGGCCTGCCACGATGTCGTTTGCCATTAAGAGGGACCCATTGGGTCGTAAGTTTGGCCTATCGTAAAAATAATATTCCGGGCGAGAAAATTCGTGCGAATCGACTAATAAGTCAACAAAATGTCGTAAGGTGCAGTTGAATGATCGACTTTCGTCTCCAGCTTGATCGTCAGTGACTATTTACATAGAAAAATTGCGGCATTTGACTCACTTTCTTTGTTTGCTTGCTTACATATCTACACACGGCTACAGATCAAGCTAAACATTTCCATTAGCTGACCCCGCATTTTGTAGGTTCTTCATACAATCAAAAGTCAGCATATACTGGTTGTGTACCTATAGCTTGATCTGTAGCCGCGCGTACCAGTATTGTTAACCTGTACATAAAACAAAGTTTAATATGTATAAAAGTTTGTCTGACCACGTTCAACACATATTTATGTGTTGAACGTGGTATGACAAACTTTTCATACACGTTTGTTGATTAGGTTAGTTATTTCGATTTCGAAAGTGCCCTTTACGGTTAGAACATTTCACACTCAAAGGCAAGGTCTATATGACATGCATGTGATAAGTTGGTTGTGATTTTTGGCAGGAATGACCGTCACTACCTCTGGCCAAGTGCCCTATCGATCGCCACTTGAGTTGAGTTACAACAAAACCTCGACCAGTGAAGATACAAGGAATCCTTCACTTTACTTTTTTTGGGATACCCGAATTTCGAGCTCGATCGAATTGCATCAGTGGCAATTGTAGCTACAGCACTCAAAAACTGGCTGGTCGAATGAGGCCAAAAGTACTGAATTAGAAAATACTGAATTTAGTATTAAAAAAACGAACCAAGTGCGAGTCGGACTCGCACACGAAGGGTTCCGGACATAGGCATAAAAAGCCGAAAAAAACGTTTCTTTTATACCCCTTTAAATTTTAACTTTATTTTATTTTTATTATTTGTTGTTATAGCGGCCACAGAAATACATCATCTGTGAAAATTTCAACTGTCTAGCTATCTATATCTTGCAAGAGATACAGCCTGGTGACAGACTATTCTCTTTGTGACAGACAGACAGACGGGCAGTGGTGTCTTAGTAATAGGGTCCCGTTTTTACCCTTTGGGTACGGAACCCTAAAAACCAGCTCTACGTCTGTGCGACTCGAAACATGGAAGTTAACTTTAGAAAAGCTAAACATAAAATATACTTGCCTAAACCTCCCCAGCCAGCCATCTGCGATCATGGCACCGATAAGTGGAAAGAAGTAGGCGAACATAGTGAACACGTGGTAGATGACTGTGGCGCCATTGTCGCTGTACCCCAGCTTGTCCCGCAGGTACAATGATAGGATTGCTGAAACAGAAGAGTACAATTAAGGATGACTCAGATTTGGGTGGGCCGCTACGCATTGCATAAATCCTCCTTCTTCATTGGTTTCGTACATTCGTATAAACTTAATAGTAAAATTATTTATTGGCTTCTATCAAGATGGAATTCTCCAACTCCTGCTCTAGTTCTAACGGTGTTGCAGGAGCCAGTGTCCTCCCGTGATAAAAATAAATTTGCGGATTACTGGTTTTTAGAGAAATCTATCAAAGAAAGGCAAAGCTACGAAATTATTCAGCCACGCGTAGAAACTTCAGTCATATAGATCTATGATAGTAGATGATTCTCTAGGCTGGTTACTGGTTATAAAAATGGCTGAGGCACTGTTATTTATTTAAATTTATTTTGAGCTTGCAGGCTCTGAGCCAGAATCATCTACTATCTACCAGAAGTTTCGCTAAACCTGAAGAAACGATTAGCTTTGTAGATAAACGTTGACCTGACGCACACGCGCAGCGAAACACAGTTGTCCCGACACCCGCGTTACGGCTTTATATCTTTATAAAGTTCATCTATTGTGTTAGGTATTGTGAGTAAATAAATACTAAAATAATTCTCCACCTTTCAATCCTTTCTGTGCAAATTCTCAAGAACATTACATGTCCTTACAACTCCTTATAAAATCTAAATGTCAAAGATCAACTTTGCTGCTTTGTTAAGCTCACCTCTAGCCACTTAGTCAGTTCGCAGAACCACATCCTCATCACATCCTCAAACTATTATACAAAAACTGGCCAAGTGCGATTCTTACTCGCACACGAAGGATTCCGTACCACAAGGCAAAAACGCCGATAAAAACGTGTTTGTTGTATGGGAGCCCCCCTTAAATATTTATTTTATTTTAATTTTATTATTTATTATTAAAGTTAAAATACAACTGAGTATTTTGTGAATATTTCAAGTGCCTGCCTGTTGCCATTTTTGATATCGAGCAAAAAAGGGCAAAAAAATCGCGTTTGTTGTATGGGAGCCCCCTTAAATATTTATTTTATTTTGTTTTTAGTATTTGTTGTTATAGCGGCAACAGAAATACATAATTTGTGAAAATTTCAACTGTCTAGCTGTCGCGGTTCTTGAGATACAGCCTGGTGACAGACAGACGGACAGACAGCGAAGTCTTAGTAATAGGCTCCCGTTTTTACCCTTTGGGTACCGAACCCTAAAAAACAATCATGTTCAGGCTTATTTATACCCCTGCAGTGGGTGCAATGATGGTCATGTTCTATAGTCAAACGCAAAGCTACGAAATCATTCAGTTACGCGTAGAAACAGGAGTCTATGGTAGATTTCCTCTCTATACTGATTATAAAAATGGCTGAGGCTCTTGTATAGTTCTCACTTTCTTTAGAGCTTGTGGGTTTTGAGCCATTCTCATCTACTATCAATAAAAAGTCAGCCGATAATATTCCCACCGCTGGGACACAGACCTCCTCTACGTGAGAGTGAGTAGGCCGTAATCCTCCACGCGGTCCCAGTGCGGGTTGGTAGATGTCACATGTTTTCGAATTTTTGTTTCTATGACATGCCGCCGGTTTCCTCACGATGTTTTCCTTCACCGTTTTGAGAGCAGTGGTGATGAAATAATTTACACAAAGTAAAACGCCTGTCAGGGTTCGAACCGCGTTCGCGTAAGTCGCGGTCGTTACCACTGGACCACTTCTGCTCTCAAAAAAAAAGTAATTCATATAAAAATAAAATGTCATCGTCCATCGTTTAACATTAATTTGTTTATTGATGGCTATCAATTTGATAGCCTCTCAGTACAGTATAATATAAACAGATGACTGGGCAAATTATCTTAGAAATACTAGTGCTATATTTAGAATTATGAATGCCGATACAGATTTTAAGGCCTTGAATGAAAGAAACGGCTACTATATAATCGTAAAAGTTACTGGCGAGCCAATCTAGTGTGTTACACAAGGTCGTTTGTTTTACTGGCATAGGTAGGCGATGCTCAAAAATCTAAAATTCATTCATTCAGTGACAGATACTGTACAGCCTAAAACGCTGGGTCTGAAGTCTTTAAACAGACTCCGGACCCAGGTTGGCTCAAGCAAGAAAGCCTATTCTGATGGAGGTTAAGGCGGATACAGACATTGCGAGGCATGCGCAGCGCACGACGCTCATGTCATTATTCGCAATGCCTGTATCCGCCTTTACAGGAACTAATGGACGCTAGAAACGGATGGCACCAAACACGTAATCGAATTCTGGGCCGAGTCTATTTAGATTGCCATCGACACGCTTAGAAAAGGAGATAAGAACGAGGAGATGTTTTGTCTTGATTGCACCTACCACTGTTTGTCTCTGCATCACCTAAAGGTTGACTGGTAGAAAATGCCTATGGCATTAAGTCCGCCTCTGTACATTTATGTGCTTGAAGTATTAAATAATAAATAATAATAATAATAAGAACATACGACGACCTAACGTAGTTTAATAGTCAAATTTCTATTGCGACAGTGGAAAGCGAGTGATTGAATCAATTAGTTTATTGAACCAAAATTAGGTTAATTCAATAAAAGCTTAAGCTTGGTCTGTGTGGTGCCGGACTTAAAGAATAGCACCACCCCATACTTCCCGTGGGTGTCGTAAAAGGCGACTAAGGGCGTATCGGAGAATGGGCAGCAGCGTTCTCTTTGCATTCCACCACCATACCGACGGCGAAGTGCCAATACCTCCTAACTGACAAAGTCAAAAATTTACACAACCTGAAAAAAACGTTCAAAAATAGACACTTTGCGTTGGTTTAGTTGGGAGGTACGTATTTCAACATTTTAATGGAATGCTGTTGCAACTAAAAAAACACTTAGGCGATTTTATTTTATTTTCCCTTCTTTTTATATACTTGTACATATTATTATTTTAATACTGTTAGCTTTTAAAATTATGTTTCCATAAATAAATCTTAGGCGATTTCAATAAAACGCGAATAACGCTTTTAAATTCAAAACAATAAAAAAAGTGAATTTCTCAAGGAATGTCAGTTAGGAGGTATTGGCACTTCGCCGTCGATACCATACTGCGATTGCCAACCCGCCTGCCAAGCGTGGCGATTATGGCAAACCCCCCCTCTTTTGGGGGCGGCCTATGTCCAGCAGTGGACGTCTTTCGGCTGAAATGATGATGATGATGAATAAAAGCTTGATGTTTAAGCATTACTGCATTCTTCAGATCTCTTACTGTCACATTAAACGAATGTCCCGGCAGCCTAATTGCTTTATAGGTACCTACACTCATGATCTCGTTCCCTTTCATTGTGATAATTCCACAATATTCATTGCGTGATTTACGTTGTCGAGTAAACGAAATTTTCAAATGTTTTATATTTTGTATTTTCACATGAAGGAGATCGTGATTTGTTACTGCACTGTGAATGAGTGCGGTCGCCAAACTTATAGGTTGCGTTTACGTTATTGCGCCGCAACACTGATTTCGATACAACAATCACGTCTACGCTAGGGCAGCGTGTATGCGATTATTGTACTTGCTAAATTACTAATTCATAATATCCTTCGCGCAAAATGCAATTTGAACAGTTCATTATTAGTATAAATTTCAGCGAATATAGCCCTTGTCGGGCTACCGGATTATTCCAGGCAATCTGATAATGCCAGCCGCAGCTGTCGATAATACCTAACTGTTTGTGGTTTTGGGTATTCCAATACAATAGACGTCAGTTTGGGAAGATAATAAATTTATTGCAGTTATAGAGGTAGGTATCAGTAGGACGTTATTTTTTTTTTTTCGGGTGGAAATCATCAAATGACTTCTCCCGCTCTGGGTGGAGCGGAAGGGAGTGTCAGACTCTTACTGACTAAAACCCACCCGTGTTCCTTCCCTAGCCCTTTATGTTCCGGGCCAGCGGTAACCCTTTCGGACAATCCCGCTGGCCCGGCAGATTTCGGCCCTAAGGGGCCCCTCCTCGATGCTGACATCTCTTTGAGGCGCGCGTGGAACACGTACGCGCCGTCCGGCACGGGCCTGGTCCTGATCGGACGGTGAGCTACCCATTACTCTCCGTCCGCAGGCCCGCGCCTACGGTGGCCGGGAGTCGTCTCGCGGCTCCCGACGCCGGGGGCGTCCCCCGCGGCGGTTGAGACGGTAACCCTTCCCGGAACCGTCCCGCCACCTCCTTTGCTAGCATGACTGCTTCGCAGAAGGAGGTGACTGCCTCCCACTCCCTCTCGCCCTGGACCATATAAGCTTTTACCCGTCCGTCCGTAAAAGTTTCGCTCTGAAGTTTTCAATTACCACGAATTGACAGTTGTCCCTACCGCCATCACCTAAATTACGGACCCAGGATAAAAACTTCAAAAACCGCGGACATTTGGGTGAAATAGAGATTACCCCGGACTCCCTCGAAAAAAATATACCTATAAGTAATTAAACAAAAACATCGATATGTATCATATTATTTTTTGTTATTTAAAGAAAATGAACTTAAACTAAATGAAACGCTTAATTTACTAATCAATTATACACTCTTCTATAGGTGAGAGGTATTCTGGTAGCAAAAACAATTAGGAACGCTCTTCTTTTAGAAATCAATGAAAATTAAAAAAAAAAATTGTAAATCAAAAGCAAATTATGAATTGTCACGAGCGCACGATGTTTGCCGCGCGGCGAATTTTTAACTATGATTTATGTTTTAATTTATTGCAAATCATTCAAAGTCGGATTTGCCTTAACACAGAAAGTGTTCGGGTTTTACCCGAACTCTATTTAAAAACCCTGCCCGGACGCTCCCCAGACGCCCTCCAAACTAGGACAAATCCGGGGAAACCCGGACGGATGGCACCCCTAGATATGAGGAACAGGGTGACAAAGTTTCATCCTTCATAGAAAACCAGACGGGTCGTCTGGCGGGCAACCACCCGATGATCCATGTCGGGCCGTTGCATATATGGTAGTTGCGCGGTAAACTCTGCTTGCGACCTGTCCTCCGCCTTCCGCGGTCGTCGGCCGGTCGTAGGATGCCCCACGAGGTTTCCACTCCGGACTTGTTTGTTCCACCGGCCATCGACAAACATGGCCAGACCCCTGCCACTTCAGCTTGCTTACCAACTCTGCAAGTTATATCGGTAATTCCGGTTCTTTTCCGAAAAACTTCACTTCTGATTTTATCCTTCAAAGGAACTCCGAGCATAGCCCGCTCCATAGCTCGCTGATAATTATGTGATAAGAAAAAACGGATTGCTGTTTTTGTTGGATTTGGTTTAAGATATCGTAAAATCATTATCATCATTGGAGTGATAAAAAATCACATACAATGCTATTTTGACATCTCATCTTCTTATCCAATATACCTAATTAATAACATGCATACGACGACATTCATATTATAAGATGCCATTGTTTCTCCATATTTTCATGTTTTGTTGATTTATTGATCTGATATTATGAATCCAATTATTAGAAGAATGTGGTGTTGTTTTGCTTGCCGTGATAAGCTACGGTTTATACGCCGTGTGTAGGTAGGTACCGTAAAGAAACAGTGCCAGTTTGGAGTTTTTAGGAGCAAGAATTAAAATAAGAGCTGAAAGGAATCTTGTTTTAAGGTTACTGAGTCTATTAAACATTAATTAAATACTAGTTTACGATAAGCGGTGTCCAGTTTACGGGAAATACCCATTCATTCAGCAAACATTGAGGTGCAAGGTGCAACCTTAGAAGCCAAGATGGGATTCCCATTTTATTTTAAACAGAACTTTATTATATGTATCACAATTGCTTGCAGTAACAAAATACTCAATGTTAAGTAACTTTTTATTACATAATATTTGAGGTCAATAATTAGTAACGGCTCGTTGTGTAGTCAATGACATGAATGGCATGTTTTGTGTACCGACGCGTACCTACCAAGCGGAAAATAGACACATTTGGTTCTGCAGATGACATATTTAATAGAGCTGTTCTATGTTTATACAACATAGAGTGACGAACTGGAACTGAAAAGTAAAGGACAGAAAAATGAAAGCCAGAGAAACTACGTATTTTCAGTGATCCATTTCATTGGAGTGCGACCGGAAATGGTTTTCTTTAGGCCGTAAATGAAAACGAAAATTCGGACTTTTCGGATTTTTTGTTTTTCGTTAGGTTTTTGTTTGTAAAAAGTAAAAGAAATGCAGTGTTAATCTTTTCCTTTTTTCTGTATTTTCTCAGTTATTGTGCCTTTAGTTGTTGTAACTATCGATTTTCTCTGAATAAAATAATTGAAATAATCGATTTGCGGGTGCTTATTTTCCTAAAACGAAAATTTACGAAAATGGATATTCCGGCCAACCCTACTAGTTAGTCGCAACGATGAGAGCTATCAAAGAGAGTACTTGCTCAGCGACACTCGCCGAGACACTCGGTTTTGGTACACACGCATACCAGCGAAGTATAAGGCTCGTCGCCGTCGCGCACTCACTGCTCGTTGCTCGCCTACTCCTTTCTAGTTTCTAGTTAAACTCTCTCGTTACCCACTGGGCGGTGGGATTCCTTAAGAAAATTATTATAATAGGAGTCTTGAAAAAGTTAAGAAACCACAAAATTCGCAAAGCAAATAGCTCTGTGTAGATCATAGGTGACCCTATCTATGGCGTAGATGCTAATCATCAAAATGGTCTTGAATGTCACTAATGAACTTGGTAATTGAGAACACTTAAACGAGCTAGATTACACAAACTGTACTTTTGCCCTCATTTTACAAACACAACAACAAACAACTTACTTTCCTTAAAATGTAAAAACTGTTCTGGGGGACTAAAAAGGCCACTTTGGCAGAATCATAAAAGGATAACATAATGGACAGTTAACTGTTAAGTTAATCGTATCAAATCCCGATGGTGAAGCATTTTTCAGTATTTTTTTTTTGTCTGTGTTAAAATACCAATCAATCCAATCCAAATCCAATCCCAATCTCTGTTATTATACCTACGTAAAGCAGCGAGAAAAAAAAACACACGGACTGTCTTCGATTATATTATGATTCATAATGTTATCCTTTTATGATTCTCCAAAGTGGTCTTTTTAGTCCCCCTTGGTGTCGTCACATCACACCATTTTTTGTTACGACATTATGTAAAGCCCGCGCTAAAAATAATGAAAATTGTTTTTATTTTAGCATCATAATATTTTGATTAGATGTATGATACAAGATGTCATGTGAGAGGAAATTGGGTCCCTTCTGGGTCAGAAGTCTCAAAATTCAATCTCAATTTGGAGGGCGTAGATCAGATTTGTATTAACCTTAAATAGGTAATTTTGCAGTAAACTCCTATTTACACTATAAAGGCGAAAGTTTGTGAGTGTGAGTGTGTGTGTTTATATGTTTGTTACTTCTTAACGCTCAAACGGCTAGACCAATTTTGATAAAAATCTGGATTAACTAATAGGCTACTTTTTATCCCGATCTTCCTACGGGATCGACATTTACGCGGGTGAAACCGCAGGGCGCAGTTAGTACAGTCGGTGACCAACATTGTCAGACCCACCCAACATTGCCTGACCCACCGGCATAACTTGTCAAGCCATTTTAATCATTATCTTCTTGTCGTTAAAGTTGAAAAGATTTTAAGTAACACGGCCATACTTACTACCTAATCTTTAATTTCGCGTATTTTCAACCAGTCATTGTGGCTTCGCGGTTCGATGCTGGATTCGCGACGAACAACATGTGGGTTCGAATACACAATCCACCTTATATCAATTTCTTTATAATTTCTTTTTCTTTATTTGTTTTCATTTATGATTTCTACAATATTTCTTGCATTATTATAGAACGACCAATATGATTTTTGCCTAACAACTTTTCTGGAAAACAAGTGGGTAAATAAAAAAAAACTATAAGTCCTCAAATAAGTAGGACGAAGTAAAAGTTTACGTCGTGGGGTAGATGGATAAATAAAATAAATAAATTGATCTAAGTGACAAAAGTCAGTCTACCTAAACTACCTAAACAGTGACTGCGGCGCACAAACATTTCTAAAACGTTTGACGTAAATCGTGAAAAGTATTTTTAATGAATTTGGTGTAATCAAAGCGTCATGTCGGAACTTAATGACTATACAAAACATTGCTGGCTGGATGGTGACGTCCTGTTGCCGACTGTGCGAATTGCCTATCCAAATACAGATATTTACTTCGTGCAAGATAACTGCTCCATCCACCGTGCAGGCATTGTTTGTTTGTGTTTCAAGAATTGGTTAGCTGCTCAAGAAGGTGTAACTGTTATTTACTGGCCATCTAAAACTCCCGATTTGAACCCTATAGAAAACCTATGGGGTCAAATGGTTTTAAATTGGGACACATCCGAAGGGCGAAATAAAAACGATTTGGCTGAGATTGTGTCATCGACATGGGAGCACATGAGAGGAAAAGATTTGTGTTGGAACATGGTGAGCGGTATTCGTAGCCGCTTACAGCAAGTTATAGAAGGAGACGGTGCGCCACTTCGCTACTAACTAATCTACTTATAAGTATTTTGAAACACACTATGTAAGTAAATGCTCAATTGAATGAATGCTAAACCATTAAAATGTAAGATTCTGTGGTGATGTTATTGTTATAAATGGAAATGCATTTTTCTATTTAAATAACATGTTGATTCACTACATATACTTAGCTATAAATCTGTAAAACATTTCACAAATTCATTATTTTCTCGCATTTACCTATGGACATCAATGTTTTCTCGATAACACACTTCCAAGCAATTACCATTAGCATGACTTTTTTTAAATGTTTATAAATGGTTAGGTTTGGATATGATATTATAAAATGTATTAATTTAAGAGCATTTACTTACTTTATCTTACTTATGTATATTTTAATGAATTAATAAACATTGTTATTACTTGCAATGATTTTGTTTCATTTCTATACAAACTGCCCATTTAAAAAGATATTTCCCGACTTCGTTCGTTAAAAAAAAGTAAAAAAATAGATAATAATAAAAAACAAAACATTGCTAACAAAAAGCTGTTAGGTTTTTCCTGGTTTCGAACGCAGACAACGATAAATATCGAACTGTCTTAGTGACCACGAGACCAACACATCTGTTGTAATATGTTTTGAAATTCGATCTTAGTTGTGATGACAGACGCAATATTCTAAAGAATTTGAACCGTAACGTATATTTTCATAAAGTTCATTATCGCACAATCACAACCAGCTATTAAAATGAATCACGGAATTTTGCTATTAACCGTAGACACCTTTAAAATGTTACTGATGCGCGATATTTTTTTTTATTCATCCACCCTCGCCTTGGTTTTTTTTTAGTAAACTTGAAACTCATTAGCCTTTCAACCTTAACAACAACAATATAATGATTAAAATCGCCTAACAACATGATTTATCGAAATGCTTGCACGGAGTATTCCAAATGTTCACGATAAGGTTCAAATTCGCTATCACTCAAGTGGGTCAGATAATGTTGGCCACCGACTGTACTAAATAAACTAACAAACGATTAAAATAAAAATATAATGTCCTAACCTAACTAAAACAATTAACAAACTAAAATATGGCATCGGAAAATTAATCCGCATCGCTGTCGATTGATAATGTGCACAAGAGACTGGCGGCATTGCGACGTTGTATGGTAATACTTAGCCTCTGGACAAGGGAAAAGCCAACCCTTGGGTCACGGAAAGTGTCAACCAGTAAATAGGTACATGATGTAATGTGATAGATGAACTCCTAATCTACGAGCCATTTAAGGTTTATCTTTCACACACCATAGTGGCATCTAGTTTTTTTTTTCTATAATAGATACAGTAAGTCATTTCAAGGTTATCTATTATTTACACTGTATATTATGTCAGGATGTATCGTAGGTTCCAAAAATATTTGATGAAAGTGTAAACAAACCCTTCAGATTAAATTCTTACTCACTAAAGAGAATTAGTAACGCATTCATCGGTATTTAGAAGTTTTTTTTTTTTTTATTTGAAATGGGTTTGCTCTTGACTCTAGTCTAGGTCAGAGGTGACAGAGACAAAGTCGACGATGGAGTGAGCTTACCCAGAAGAAGCCTGTTCACTCTTATTTTGAAGAGATTCGGGTTGTATGCGCTCGGAAACACAGACGCAGGTAAAGAGTTCCACTCTTTTGCTGTGCGCATTATTAAAGACATTTGAAAACGCTTAGTGCGAATTGGTGGAATAGCAACTAGGCAGGAATGGTAACTTGCAGTGCGTCTGGATGACCGAAGGTAGAAGGGGGCCGTTGGAATGAGGTCGTGGAGTTCTTGGGCACACTCACCAAAGTACAATCTGTAGAAGACCGACAAGCAGGCAACCTTGCGGCGATGAGCCAAGCTGTGAAGCTTGGCATCCACCAGTTCTACGTCGCCAATGAGCCTCTTAGCTCTGCGTTCCACCGAGTCAAGTGCGGCAAGTTGGTATTTCGCTGAGCCATCCCAAAAGTGGCTGCAATACTCCATGCAGGATCGGACTTGCGCTTTGTATAGGGTTAAAAGCTGTCCAAGGCGTGAAGTATCGCTTCACCTTATTTAGGATGCCCAGCTTCTTGGCCGCAGTTTGGGCTTTCTACTCGATGGTAGCGCCGAAGTTGAGACTAGACGTCAACTCCATGCCTAGGAGCTCGAGCCGATCTGTTACAGGAACAGATGTACCCCGAAAAGTAGGACTCTGGTCAAAACGACTCCTTTTGGCGGTAAAAAGACACGCTTGCGTTTTGGTGGCGTTAAAAGAGACCAAATTGTCATCACCCCATTGGGAGACAAGGCTTAAGGTCAAATCTGCCCGCTCTACCATGGCTACTTGGTATACTTTTGCGCTGGACAAGTATCTCTCTGAAACAGTACTGTCATCTGCGTACCCAACAATACCAGGCTGAAGGAGGTCATTGATGTGCAGCAGGAAAAGAGTTGCAGAGAGAACAGACCCCTGAGAAACTCCGGCATCAATAGCCATAAGGTCAGAGGAGCAGCCGTCAACGACTACTCTGATCGACCGCTCACTAAGGAAGTCTGATATCCAGCTACAAAAATCAGCGGGGATGCCATAAGCAGGAAGCTTGCTGAGTAGACCAGCGTTCCAGACCCTGTCAAAGGCCTTCGAGATATCAAGCGATACAGCAAATGCTTCGCCGTGATTCTCGATGGCTTCGCCCCAACAGTGCGTGAGTTTCAACTGGGCAACTGGGTGACCATCTTTACATACCGATCCACCTCCGTGTCTGGGAAAGCATGTTAAGCTGTTGGTCCCGGCTGTGATTCGTAGATCTTTGACAGTCGTTACGGGTGGTCAGGAAGCCCGAAAATCTGATAACCAGTCTTACCAAGGGATATCGTGTTACCCAGTAACTGGGTTGTGAAGGTCAGATAGGCAGTCACTCCATGTAAAATACAGGTATCCAGCTGCATCGGAACGAAGCCGACCCCAACATAGTTGGGAAAAGGCTAGGCAGATGATGATGAGTTTAGTGACTACAGCTAGTCAAAGACTAAAGTGTATTTCAAATAAACTTGCGATAAATGTCATTCAACCACCCTGTACCAAAAAGTCCAAATAACTTACGATAGATATCGTTCGTCATACAAAACTGTCGCTAACATTGCATCGGTTGAGTTTCATAATACCAAACACGGAGTAAGTCAATGTTTTGATCGTGTTACCGACACTGCCCATACATTTTTTTCGTATGGTTTGGAAATATTGGGATACATTAGTAGAAGGAGGTGAACAAACTTTATCGCAAGTTTATTTGAAATGAACTTTAGTCAAAGACTGGCAAAACCCATACTCGGCCCATCACTACTAATTAGTTTGTTTGAAAAAATTACTTCTTCAATTTCGATTCTAAAATGTATTTGATAGTTCCAAAATACTCTTATGCATTAGTTTTCCCAGTGTTTTCATTTATTGTCGTATTGCATTATTTGCATTGTATACAGATCGGTAAAGCAATTTAAGCTAGGCGTTATATCAGCAAGCGACAAAAATGATTGTGGAATAATCATAATCACTCAAACACATTTCCTCAATCATTTTGGATACAATTGTGCGATCATGCATATTTTTTATACTAATTTCAGTTGGCGTTTATTATTGTAAACACTAATGAGATATATAATCAAGAAGACGGAAATACCGGAGTGCACACACAGACCATCGTAGATAATAACTCTAAAATTACACCTCTCTAATGCATGTGTAGTATGATAAGGAACTTGAAAATTGACGTGTCATTATACGATGTTAGTACGATAGACTAATCTGTCTCATTATTTAGTCTTAGTTAGTCTGGACTGATTTCACAAGGAAAGGAAACCATGAAAGAATGTGATAATTTTGCTCCGAAATGACAGCTATTTAAAAGGTTAATCATCATGGTTGTTCATTTTCCATTTTATATATACCTAACAATAAGAAATACCAACGATGCAAGTAATGAAAATTAAACTAGCATTAATAATGTCGAAACCGAGAGATAATTTTCGTCACTGTCAATTATAGTTTTCACAACTTAGCATAGGCGGACCGTACCATTCTCTTATCATAACTTAACTACAACTTTACATCTAATTACATGGCTTGCAGATATACCTCGAAAGACCTGCTAGTGAAACAAAACAATTACGACTATAAATCTTTTTCGATCCCCCTCCGAACGGAGACGCCGTTGGTCCCGGCTGTCATTTGCAGATCTTTGACAGTCGTTACGTATGGGTAGTACCTAGGTCAGAAACACGAAAGTCTGACAACTAATCTTACCAAGGGGTATCGAATTACCCAGTTTAAGAGGTTTGAAGACGTCAAATAGGCAGTCGCTCCAAATACTGGTAATTGAGTTGCATTCGGTTAGACTGGAAGCCGACCCCAACATAGTAGGGAAAAGGCTAGGCAGATGATGATGATAATCGATATTTTTCTCGACCTTAGTAACCAAGTTGTAATTTGTCATGCATATTTCGTTTACATAAAAGTAGCACATAATAATATAATAAATCGACGAATAGGTGATCCAAAACATATTGCAACTAGCCTTACATAATTATTATTACAAATGACGTAAAAACATTATTGATTATTTTTATTTCGTAGGACCTTTATTTATAATAATCAAACGCACAAACAATTCGGGCTTACATTTTTTGATATAAACGAAGAAAACAAAATCTAGGGCTGTTGCCTTCTTTGGACCATGGGCACCTTCAATGGACCACCAGGTTGCCATCAATGGACTTCGAGAAATTTGTTCTACAGGTCCAATCGAGGCAACTAATTATAATTATCAATATTACAAAATTGTGACATACGAGGAGAGACAAACATTACTCATACACATACGACAAGCAAACAAACTATAGTTATAGGCTACATAATTAGTAATAAAATTTTACATTTGCACTTTTACTGTGTTCTTTGGCCTTTTGGTTTACTCCAACTAACCTTCGTTTCAGTGTTGCTTTTGGGATTCTGCTTGCTTCATTTAAACCAACTTTTTGTTTCCTTATTGATTCTAAAGCAAGATTCATACTTGTTTCATTCCATGCAAAGTACTTCCTTTTTTCGGCGACATTCTAGAATTTTAAATTTATAATGATTTTTCTATGGTTTTCCATAATTACTGAAATACTCGGGACCTATTCCCATAATTATAACCAGAAAAATACAGTATCTAAAAAGTTGCTATGATTGGACCGGTCCAACGGTGGAACTCTCTTGGGGTCCATTGATGGCAACAAGGTACTCGTTAAGAAAAAAATAAAATAAAATATACATGGTCATGATTAGATAAAATTGAATAACACTCATGGAATCACAATTAAATTGTCTAATAGTTCATAACAGTGCACACAGACAAATATGAATGCAATGATACTTACGTCAAATTGTCCTGAATGTAATAATTAGATTTTGACCGCCGAAAAGACAACGTCATACGTCTCTCCTGGGGTCGTGCGGTCCATGGCCATATACGGGGCCCCGGTGTGGGCGCGTTCACTGCGGCGGCGAGCCGCCCACTACCTGAACGCGCCCCAGAAGGTGGTAGCCATAAGGGCTATCCGGGGCTACCGCACGATCTCTGGCGAGGCGGCAAGCCTCCTTGCCGGACTGCCGCCATGGGATCTGGAGGCGATAGTCCTCGCGTGCCTGTATGAGTGGCGCGCGGAGGCACTACGCCGGGGGGAGGATCCGCTTCCGCGGCAAATCGCTGCGGAGCGGACGGATCTCCGGCGCGATCTCATGGCGGCATGGAAAGAGCGACTGTCGCAACCCAGCGCAGGGCACGCCGCGATAGCGGCGATAAGACCCCTCTTTGAGGAGTGGCTAGAGAGGCGCCACGGCGCCCTCACCTACCGCCTGACGCAGGTCCTCACCGGACACGGAAGTTTCGGGAGGTTCCTGCACATCATCGGGCGGGAGGAAACGCCCGGGTGTAACCATTGTCAGGATCGCCCAGAGGACACGGTGGAGCACACGGTGGAGGTCTGCCCCGCTTGGGCGGAGCACCGCCGTGTCCTCGTAGAGGCGATTGGCAGCGACGGCGACCTCTCGCGTCGGGCCCTGGTGCAAGCCATGGTCCGGGGCGAGAGGGAGTGGGAGGCAGTCACCTCCTTCTGCGAAGCAGTCATGCTAGCGAAGGAGGTGGCGGGACGGCTCAGGGAGAGAGCCTCCCGTCCCAGCCGCCGCGGGAGACGCTCCGGGCGTCGGGAGCCGCGTGACGACTCCCGGCCACCGTAGGCGCGGGCCTGCGGGCGGAGAGTAATGGGTGGCTCACCGCCCGATCAGGACCAGGCCCGTACGGCGCGTACGTGTTCCACGCGCGCCTCAAAGAGATGTCAGCATCGGGGAGGGGCCCCTTAGGGCCGAAGCCTGCCGGGTCAGCGGGATTGTCCGAAAGGGTTACCGCTGGCCCGGAACATAAAGGGCTAAGAAAGGAACACGGGTGGGTTTTAGTCAGTAAGAGTCTGACACTCCCTTCCGCTCCACCCAGAGCGGGAGGAGTCATTTGATGATTTCCCATCCGCAAAAAAAAAAAAAAAAATACTTCTCTCCTCGCCACGTGCCCCAGCGTCACTGGGGTAAGAGGGGGGTGCAACCGAGTCGTCACGGACTCGTTTCGACTAGTTTGGGTATTGCTAGCTTGCACGGTTTTGGAAATACCTTGGTGGTCCAATGAGAGAGCTAGTCCAATGATCGCAACCTTCCCCTAATCATAATCAATTTAAGAAATTACTAAATAAATATTCATTACACCCTTAAAAATGTAGGCACCAATATTGTTTATATACGCCTCGTGCAGCATTAGGCATATTAGGCTTTGCGCGACTTGCGATGTGCAAGCCTCTTATTACTACAAGAAGAAGAGCTTTTCAAGTAGAGCCTTTGCTATTAAAACAACTTTTGCCAGTTGTTAGTAATTTTTAGAGTTAGTGAACTAAATAGGTGACAACTTGGGCACCGGACCGATTTTTTTTGTTGTAAGGGGTGCGTATGTTGATTCTTGCACCCCGGCGCAAAATATGGTTAAGACGGCCCTGTGTGGTGTGGTGTGTGGTCGTGTCTCGTCTGAAAGGACTCTAAAGCTATTTAATTTACCATTCGTAGCTCGCGTAATGATTTACTTACGTCAAGTTACTGGTGTTCGTATCAGACTTGCACCTTCGTTATTTATTAATTAAGTTTTTTATTTGCCATTCTTTTACTCTTATCGTTGGTGTACAATAGTCTATTTACATAAAAAATACATGTTATGAAGTGTCTGAGTTTAATAACTCTAAGGTTAGATAACTTGAAGGATTGTGGATTGGTAAGTAGATTTATAATAGTACCAAGATCGTCATTAAAGCATATAATTTTATGTAGTTTCTTATTTTCATGTAAAATTATTCTTCACTCATTTTTATTTCAGAGAGAAATTATGAGAGAGCAAACGTGTATCGGAACAAAATTCAATAGGTACAGTAAAATAGTGTCTGACAAAAGTGCTAAGGCAACATGAATATAAGGTGAAAGAAAACTACCCTTTTCATAAAATAAATAAGTATTATATATAATCATGGAAACAACGTAACATTACGCCTGTTATCCCCGAACGGTTAGGCAGCTGCCACAGTTCACCAGATCTGTTTTAGCTTCCATGTATTAAAAAGCTGGCCAAGTGCGAGTCGGACTCGCACACGAAGGGTTCCGCCCCACAAGGCGTAAACGCCGAAATAAACACATTTGTTGTATGGGAGCCCCCTTAAATATTTATTTTATTCTGTTTTTAGTACCTATTTGTTGTTATAGCGGCAACAGAAATACATCAGCTGTGTAAATTTCAACTGTCTATAGCTATCACTGTTCATGAGATACAGCCTGGTGACAGACAAACAGACGGACAGTGGAGTCTTAGCAATAGGGTCACGTTTTTAGCCTTTGGGTACGGAATCCTAAAAAGGGGCGAGCTAATTTCCATCAACCGGGCACAAATTCAGAATCCTGGCTGCTATTGAGAAAAGTCTGATTTTTAGAAAAACTCCATAATCACTGGGAATCGAATCCAGGACCTTATGCTCAGTGGAACAAACAAAACAAATAAAACGAAAATACACACGAAACAAAACAAAAATGTAAATAAATATTTTAGCATAACTTTTGCTAAAATATTTATTTACATTTTTTTTTGTTTCGTGAGTATTTTCGTTTAGTTAGTGAACCACTCATAGCTTCTGAAAACACTCGTAACAAATCGCATAACATTGATACACTGTACTTCATAGATTCATACGTCGTATTACCTAAGGTTTTCGATAACAAATAATCAATGGCGAAATGCGACATACATTTCACATGATAATACTGTTAATTTATTTAAACTAGGTCGAAAAATGCATAGATATGGCCGCTCAAGCGTGTCTGCCTAATACGATGTGTGTTGTAGACGCGCCTAACACAAGATTAGATATTAGAAGAATGTTTGGTGGCGAAATGAGCACGGAATTCGGACTACTTCGGCCCTTTCCCATTCTTCTACTTTGTTATGAAATTCGATTTATAACTGGCAGTCCATGACTATAATACGAAGGGAGATCAAAAAGTAGTGAGAATGACCCATCTCCCTATCCGGTATTTCATTTCTTCTTACTAACAATCAAAGTACATTTAATTATGATAGTACACACAAAAAATTAAGTCATAATATTACGAAACATAGAAACAGCGGTCAGTTTTTTGACGCATTCCGACGTAAATCATCAATATGGAGAAGAACGAAGTGCCTGCAGTGATTAAATACCTTTGTTTGAAAAAGTTAACAACCCAGGATATTCATTGCGATTTGGGGGAGACATTAAGGGAGTCTGCTCCTCCGTATTCCTCTGTGGCTAGGGGGTCAGCTCAATTCCGGACCGGTAGAACATCAACAAAAGATGAGCACCGCTCAGGTCGGCCATCCACGTCAGTCACACAAGAAAACATTGAAACAGTTTAAAAAATTGTTCTCGGTGATTGACGAGTTACGGTGCGTTATTTAGCCCAGGAGACCAGCATTTCATTATGGCAGTGTTCAATCGATATTAAAAGATCATTTAAATATGGGAAAAGTGTCCGCGCGGTGGGTACCGAGAATGTTAACGGAATCTCAGATGAAAAACAGACTGGACATTTCAAGCGGTGGTTGGTTTGATTTTACGCAGATCCTGACGACTTTTTAGCATGGTTTGTCATAGTGAATGAAACATGGGTTCACCACTTTGATCCGGAAACAAAACAACAATCTTAACAATGAAAAAGACCGTCATCTCCGACTCCAAAGAAATTTCGCGTCACACAGTGGGCAGGCAAAGTCATGACTTCAATTTTTTGGGAATCGGAAGAAATATTATTAATTGATTATCATGAGCGGGGGCCTCACAATAACAGGTCAACACTACGCAGCTTTAATAGTCAAATTGAGGGAAGCTATTAAAGAGAAAAGCCGGGGCAAACTCAGGCGAGGTGTCCTGTTTCATCAAGACAACGCACCTGCTCACACTGGGGCAGTTTCACGGGCTGCCATTCGAGAAGCTGGGTTCGAATTGGTTGACCACCAACCATATTCTCCAGACATGGCCCCCAGTGACTTTTATCTATTTCTAAAATTAAAAGAACACTTACGTGGAAATAGATATACCGATGACAAAGAAGTGATGGACGCCGTGGAAGGGTTTTTGGCAGGGCAAGACTTCATTTTTTTTTAAAGGGTTAGAGATGTTGGAGAAACGCTGGACTCGGTGTATAGAGAAACTAGGGGACTATGTTGAAAAATAAATTTTTGCAAATTAAAAAAGTCTTTATTTTCTGTGTCTTTGTCGCTACTTTTTGATCACCCCTCGTATATAAACAACTTTACTTTAACCAAATCTAAAAATAACAAAATTAAATCCTAACTTAACTAAAACTACACAGAAACTAAATAATATACAACATTATTTTTAGTATATGCGACACCCGAAACACGTGTCTAGTATTTTTATGTAAAGAATCTACTTATGTACAAAATTTCAAAACCGTATCATGAAAAATCACAAAGTTATACGCTTGTTAAGTTACCTATTTGTCCGTACAAAAACAATGCTCACCCACGCTGCTCGCGCCGCGCCGCCGTCTTGCGCTCATTGCTAATAGTACCTAGGTACCTATCCGTTCGGCGCGGAGATTCGGGAGTTTGGATAACCTACTTAGTGTCGCTCGGTGTCAAACTTTTAACCTTTTTTAAATATTTTTGGGACAAAATATGACATGGGGTAAACATTATTGGAATCGATTCAGTTACCGATTCAGTTACATAAAACATAAAAGATTTTTAATATTGATATGGTCACTATAGGATGTTGTTAGGTTAGCTAATTACGTAATAACTTAAGACAGAAGGTCCCTTTTAAGTAGGGACTGAATAAATTAACCGACTTGGTATTACATGGATCTCACAACTTTTGCCGGTAGAAGAACTGAGATCCGAGACTTGGCTTTTTTTACAAGTTATGTTTTTGATAGCATCTCACTTCTTTTTGTGGATAAGTAGTCCTACTGTTTTTCCTTTCCGGTACCTTTTTAACTTTTTTTTAACATTATCCGTTGACCATTTTACAAGTAAACTTTGAACATAATTATATCTAGGTACCTATCTACACCTATTATTCCATTATATTATACATATACAAGTACACTGATTCATTAACTGCAAATGTAACTTTGTAATCCTATATATTTATAGGGGATTACAAAGTTATTTATGCAGTTGGTATATCTATAAAAGTGGAACGAAATTGCAAAATATTTTAGTTTTTCCTTGGTTTATACACTAAACACTAATTGTATTCTAAATTTGAAGCTACTATGTCTGCTAGAAGTGCCTTAGTTTTGACGATCGGTCAGTCAGTCAGTCAGTGAGTGAGTGAGTGAATGACAAAATTAAGAAACTTTGACTAGTTATAATTCTTAAACTACTGGTTCAAATTGGATGAAATTTGAAATATACCGTGTTTATACAATGCCTGCTTCGTTACTGAAAATTCAGGATTCTAGTTTTTCCCACAACGAAGTTATAGGGGGTCGAAAATAGCCTGAACTGCTTCGAGAAAAGGATGGTACGGCCGTGCCGCTTTTTGCTAGACTTGGTGGGGGCACTGCCGTGCCCCCAGATTACATCTATCATCAGCCTAGCTTTTTTTCAACTATGTTGGGGTCGGCTTCCAGTCTAACCGGATGCTGCTGGATACCAGTATTTTACAGGGAGGGACTGCCTATCTGACCTCCACAACCCAGTTACTGGGTAATACGGTAGCCCCTGGTAAGACTGGTTGTCAGACTTTCGGGCTTCCTGACCACCCGTAACGACTGTCAAAGATCTACGAATCACAGCCGGGACCAAAAGCTTAACATGCTTTCCTATACACGGAAGTGTATCGGTATGTAAATATGGTCATCCAGTTGAAACTTCTAAATACCGATGAGATCCACGAATGACAGCCGGGACCAACGGCTCTACGTGCTTTCCGAGGCACGTTACCTAAGTAAGTAAAGATCACCCATCCACAGGCCGACCGCGGCCTCGCGGATCTATTATTTAGCCACTGTTACATCTATTTAAATAAAAATCAATGTTAGTATGTTTGTCCTCCGTTCCGAAACCGTTGGTCAATTTGTGATGAAACTTTGATAGGGTGTTCTGGCGACGCCCGTGAGGGGGGTACCTACCTAATTATTAAAACATGGGAAAAAAGAAATTAAAGAACATCTGAGGCGGTACGAATTTCGCCGGGTCAGCTAGTACTTATATTATAATACCTAAGTGTAATCTCTCATAAATGTATAATGTTATAAGTTAACAAAGTCGCTGGAGCGGACAAAATAAAATAACATTCGCTATAACGATAGAATCATACAGCCGGTCGATTCTGTAAAAATCTCACCGTGAAAACTTAGGTGAAGTGAGCGTGGAGTGAGCTGTCAGTGTCAACAGTGTCAATTCCTAGCAACAACAAACGCACTTCACCTAAGTTTTCACGGTGAGATTTTTACAGAATGGACCGAAAGGACCTACTAATAATAAAGTTGAAAAGTTTGTTTGTTTGAACGCGCTAATCTCCGAAGCTACAAGTCGGATTTAAAAAAAAATGCATTTGATAACCCAATTCTTGAGAAAGGCTACTCATCACGCTAGGATCTTTACTTTGTAATAGAAGTCTAAGTAGGTAGGTAGTAGGTAAGTAGGTACTAACTTCCTCGTTTTTAGGGTTCCGTACCCAAAGGGTAAAATGCCCTATTACTAAGGGTTAAAATTAATTAGCTAGCCAAACTTAATTAGCTAGCCAAATTCCGCAGTTCTGATGGGCATTGATAACTAAGCAAGAAAGAACGAAAATAAAAAACGATTTGGTGATAAATTGTTTTGGGCTCAACGACCCAGCACTGTATTTTAGTTTTAACTTATTATCGTACATATTTCCGTGACCCTACCGCGCGTGTCGTATTTCTGCGACAGAGAAAAGCATGATTTTTTCGTTCTATTCAACGATTGAGCCTCCTTATTTGTTGTAGGTATTATTTTATCGATTTAGGTATTCAGCTGCCAAGCCTTTTCCCAACATGGTTGGGAAAAGGCTAGGCAGATGATGATGATTATTTTATCGATTTGTAGCCGCCCGCTAGGGGCACGGCAATTGATATTTAGCCAAGCGCTTAAAGGGTTAAGTACCAGCAGTATCAGTTCAGTAACATCAGTTGTGGTGTATGTACACTTTGTACGTGATGGCGATCAAATCAACATCTAAACAGGAAAAAAAAATTGGTGTCGTCTACCTTAGCTGTAATGTACTAGGTACTTAAAATATCAGTTTTAAAAACGAGTTTTTTTTTTTGGGTAAACTTCATAGACGAGTTGGGTATCGTGAAAGTATCGTATCGTGATGGGTGGAGCAACAAATTAGTTCCTGTTAAAAATGACCCCTTTCTTTATAATTTTTTACCCAGACTGATCTCTTTCCTGCTTGATTTGTTATTATAGCCATAAATATAATTATTATACAACTTTTTCGTTCTTTTTCAAGACGATATAATTACGGAGCGATAAGGTTTAACTCATCATTCATCATTTCAGCCGAAAAACGTCCACTGCTGGACAAAGGCCTCCCCCAAAAGGGGGGGGGGGGTTTGCCATAATCGCCACGCTTGGCAGGTGGGTTAGCGATCGCAGTATGGTATGGTGGTGGAATGCATAGAGAACGCTGCTGCCCACTCTCCGGTACGCCCCTTAGTCGCCTTTTACGACACCCACGGGAAGTATGGGGTGGTGCTATTCTTTAAGTCCGACACCACACAGACCACAAGGTTTAACTACAGTATTTAAAAACAATAATGTTTCCTCATGATAATATATAAAGTTAAAACGCATAGTTCATCATTCAAAATTACAATATGGAGGTATCGTTGGTCCCAAACTAGGCCCAGCCTATATCTTGGGCCAGGACCATTATGATCATTTAAAAGTTCTATACAAAAAAACAGTGGCACTCCGGGAGTGCCGACAGAAGTGAAAACAAAACACAAACAGAATACTTTGCCATCACCTCACTGACATATCGGATAGTACATCCCGAGGACAGCCGAACACATCCGAAGCGGGTATTTTTTTAATAGTCTTATAAACAAAACACGCGCGGTGTCGCTTACGGTAACAACGAGGCTAAAGAAGTTTTCATTTCAATAATCCCACAAAATTAGGCTGCTTCCTATACCTGACTGTGTTAACGCAAAAGCGCCAGGGTAGCCCGCGATTTTTTTTTTATACGTATTTTGCAATTTGCTGGTCTGTACGTTGATTAAAATATGATTCGCGACCGTATCAAATATGTATTTACAGAATTATAATCATTAAAGTCATCAACACACCTCTCTAAGACCAGGTAATCAATCCTACTGAATGACTATTTCATGAAATCTTGACATTTTAGGATTACACTAACTTAACAAGTTGTATTACTGAGTCTAATGATTATAGTTCTGTAAATACATATTTGTTATGGTCGCGAACCATATTTTGATCAACGTACAACAGCAAATTGCAAAAAACATAAGAAAATTTGAATTTCGCGGGCTACCTTAGCGCGTAAAATCTTATTATCTATTAGTGAGTGCCTAGTAACTGTACACGGCTACACATCAGGCTATACATTTCCAGTTTTAGCTGACCTCTCATTGTTAAGGTTTTTCCTACAATCAGAAGTCAGGTTATACTGGTTATGTTTAGCGGACATTTACCGGTGTCTGCGGTAAAACCTAGGATTTACCCACTGAACGCCGGTAAAATTTCGAAATTAAAGATTATTATAGAACAATTCGGACTTTTACCGGCGACACTTGCTAAATCTTAGGATTTACCGGTAAATCCTAAGATTTACCGCAGTTCGGGCTTTTACAGTAACATATATATCAGTACTTTTTAGGGTTCCGTACCTCTAAGATTTAGGTACCTATAGTAAGAGTCTGTGTGGTGCCGGACTTAAAGAATTGCACCACCCCTTGGGTGTCGTAAAAGGCGACTAAGGGTCTTACCGGAGAATGGGCAGCAGCGTTCTCTATTTATTCCACCATCATACCATACTGCGATCGCCAACCCGCCTGCCAAGCGTGGCGATTATGGCAAACCCCCCCCAAAATTGGGGGAGGCCTATGTCCAGCAGTGGACGTCTATCGGCTGAAACGACGATAGTAATTTTATTCTAGGTGCATCGTCCTTACTACTAGTTAGCTTCTGCCCGCAATTTCGTCTGCGTGAAATTAGTTGTTCCCCGACCCACCCCGTTGCATCGCATCGCCTGCCCACGGGCGTAATTTTTTCTCGTCTTCTCTTTCTGACTTTTTTCCTTTTTGCCGGGCTCTTTATGGTCCTAGCGTGATGTCATAATAAAGGCTATACTAGTACAACGTTATTTTTAGTACAGACGCCACAGCAAGTTACCACAATCTGTCACATTTCGTTAATAGATTTTCTACTTTATCGTAAGGTTCAAAGTTGATTGAGAAAATTTGACAGTTTCGGATAGCTTGATGTGTTGGCGTCTGTACATGCGAAACCTGAATATAATTTATTCAGAATAAATAACTGAATCGATTCCAATAATTTTTACCCCATGTTATATTTTGTCCCAAAAATATTTAAATAAAAACCGGGCAAGAGCGAGTCGGACTCGCGCACCGAGGGTTCCGTAACATCCGGGTTTATGCATAAGGTTTATGTTTATGAAATTAAATGTATTTTTTTATTTTTGAGTTGATTGAATGAATGGTAAATTGTGGTTTACGATTTATGACGTATTAAAAAAAAACTACTTACTAGATCTCGTTCAAACCAATTTTCGGTGGTAGTTTACATGGTAATGTACATCATATATTTTTTTTAGTTTTATCATTCTCTTATTTTAGAAGTTACAGGGGGGGGGGGGGGACACAGATTTTACCACTTTGGAAGTGTCTCTCGCGCAAACTATTCAGTTTAGAAAAAAATGACATTAGAAACCTCAATATCATTTTTGAAGACCTGTTCATAGATACCCCACACGTATGGGTTTGATGAAAAAAAAAAATTTTAGTTTCGGTTCTAATTATGGGGAACCCTAAAATTTATTGTTTTTTTTCTATTTTTGTGTGAAAATCTTAATGCGGTTCACAGAATACATCTACTTACCAACGTTCAACAGTATGGTTCTTATAGTTTCGGAGAAAAGTGGCTGTGACATACGGACGGACAGACAGACAGACAGACAGACAGACGGACAGACAGACAGACATGACGAATCTATAAGGGTTCCGTTTTTGCCATTTGGCTACGGAACCCTAAAAAGGTTAAAAGGTTGGACACTGAGCGAAACTAAGTAGGTTATCCAATGTCCGCGCCGAACCGTTAGGTACCTAGGTACTATTACCAATGAGCGCAAGACGGCGCGGTGCGGGTGAGAATGTTTTTGTACGGACAAACAGGTAACTTAACAAACTTATAACTTTGTGATTTTTCATGATACAGTTTTGAAATTTGGTACTTACATGGATTCTTTACATAATAAAAATACTAGACCCGTGTTTCGGGCTTCGCATATACGAGTACTAAAAATAATGTTGTATACATAGAAAGAAATTTTAATATTAGTATGTATACAAGGCAACTTGGATAATTATTTTTCCCTTTATTTGTCCAAGACTTAATTAGAAGAGTACAGCCAGTAGGTAAAGTGAATTGTTCATCAAATTGTCATATTACGTCACTTTCATACAATTGCTATCAAATAATGACAGTTGTAATTTGAATATTTGCACAATTTAAATTGGTAGTCCAAATAATAAACAATTAATTCTCCTGACTTTACGTCTATACAATCGAAAAAATATTGTAAGTAGTGGCAGGCAGGTACTTGTCAGGTTTTTGAACCGGTACCTACAGTCGCCGTCAGATAATATTGTAGCAGGCAAGGTGACCAAATACATCCGAACAATTTTATTATAAATGTCAATAAGTATAATAATACAAGTTAATATCTGAACATTAATTACTTCATTAATAACTGAGCAGTTGCTTGTCAATAATTTATATACACGCAACTAACCAAAAATATCTGAACACTTACAACATCGAGTATATAAAAAAGGTATAAGTATATGCCAAAAAGTCCAGACCTCAATCCCCCTGAAAACTTATGGGGTAAAATGGTGCAAGAGTGGGATGGGAATCAATGTCGAACAAAAGAAGCGTTAAGACGACATGCAAGAGAATCTTTAAGAGGACGAAATTTTTGTGAGAAGGTTGTTGGTTCCATGCGAAAACAGTTACACAATGTATTACATGCAGAAAGAGGTTATACAAAATACTAATACTTTATCTATGTTGTCACAAAAAAAAAAAAAAAAAATTTTTTTTTTGCATTACAAAACCAAGATCTATTTTCTTTCAATAGTTTCATTTTAACTTATCAGTTGTATTCAATACAAATGATTTTCTATAAAATTTTCGTTCCCTTTCATCATATTTATACCACAGATTAATATACCTAGTTAGTATTTGTTTTTGGTTTGTCCTTTATATCACTCAGTAACGAATTGGGTAAGCTCAGTGTTAATCTGCGTAGAAACATTGGAAGTGTTCAGTTATTTTTGGTTAGTTGTGTGTACTTATAGAAATTATTGATAAGCATCTGCTCAGATATTAACGAAGTAATGAATGTTCAGATATTAATGGTAGCTTGTAGTGTATGGAACTTATTGACATCTAAGTTGTTCAGAAGTATTTGGTCACCTTGCTTGCAACAATTAGTATTGTTGCAGGCAAGGTGACCAAATACTTCTGATATTATATCTGACGGCGTCTGTACGAAGTGCAATAAAACTGTAAATATTTCTATTAAAACTTGAATAAATGAATGACAGCATTCCATTGGATTGGAACCAATACTCATTGTTATAACTTGCAAGCGTATCCACGCACGTCGCACGTGTACGAAAACCGGGCGGTGTCATTAACACTGACTTATAAGCCAGCACGTGTCGCTCAATATACATAAAAATAAATAAAGCTACCTATGCGTTGAGAAATAACTATGCAAATCGAGCTTCGGTATAAGTAGCTCAGGTTTTCGAGACTGAGTAACACTACTTTATTTTTGCTTGAGTACCTACTTAGACAAGGTCAAATTTTATTAGCGAAACTCCGCAGACCTGAATTCTACTAATTTAAAACGTTCAAAATCTAGTCGCAGTCCCATCTCAGCGACAAACAAATGTCAAAAACTTGTCAAAATGTAGGGAAATTAAAGGCATTTTTGACAGATTGGAGACTGAGATTAGACTGTGAACTTTCTTAAAATTACGAGAATTGCCCCTCAGATGAGTACCGATGTACAAACATGATAGAACGGAAAAGAAAAGACGTTTTCGATGGATCCTATGTATAAGGGCCAATGTGCAAATTAACAACTTTTCTATAGAGGCTCTCAAAGTTTCAATTTGATATATTTTTCATTGGGCCATATACGTAGGACCCATCGATTTGATGATAAATTGTTTTGGGTTCGACATCAGTTCAGTAACATCAGTTGTGGTGTAAAATTTACATATGTGTGGGTATCAATATCTAGACAGGAAAAAACAAAAAAGACTGTTTTTCTAAACTCATACTTCAAGACCAGAGGTCGTTGACACCAAATTGTTTAAATCATAAATCATATTCTCTTTGGCTTTACCATACTTAGATATTGACACCCACCTCGTCTGCGAAGTTTAATTTGACCCTGTATATTCTGGTTGCAGTAAGTTCATACCTATCTAAAACACCACTGCACACAGTGACGGAAAACATGCTCGGAACCGCGAACCATAAAGAGCTTCATGGTGTTACAAACTCGCAAGCATGGTTTTGATTTCCTGGTCCACTGTATAAGACTTTTACTTTGCAATAATATATTATACTCAACATAAAACATAAAAAAGAGCGGCTTCCAAAAAAAAAAACCGTGCAAAGTGAAAAACGAAAAAAAAAATAGTTTAATTTCGGATGTCGTTGACATCCGAAATTAAACTTTTTATTTTTCACTTTTTAGTTGTGTTAGGTAAGTACAACCCCAACACAAACTCGTGAACTATGTAAATAACAGTGACAGGAAATTATTAAATTATCAACACACACAAAGTGGATTAAATAAGTACGTATTATTGAAAGCTAAGTGCTTATACACACGTCGACACACGTCGACGGCTGCAGTTGCCTCTGCCGTTGACGTGTGTCGCTCGTGCACACAAACTCAAAAACTACTCAAGCAAAGTAAACTCGCCGTATGCATAACCTCCTCCTTTTTTTGAAGTCGCTGCAAGACAAACACATAATAAAAGAAAATGTCTTACTTCGCATTCCATAGTATGAAAATCTTTCGCAGAACTCATTTGTGACTATAAACCCCACCGCCTTTGGATAAGGGAGTTTCTGAAACAAAAAAAAACAGAACCATGAGACAACTTTAAAGAGACGCGTAATGATAGACGCTGTATAGCTTAGCCCTAATTATCTGAAGAACACTTTGCGACTGTATTCCAAGGAAAAAAAAGACATCAATTGTCAATCTCTGGCTGTTGTTATGCAAAGTATTGGTTTCAATCATAAGGTAACTATATTTTTATGAATATTACCATAAATAAAGTCCAGTGCAGTCCTCCGCGACATAGAGGGTGTCCAGTAAATCAATAAGTTCGCGCAACCCCATATTATTGCGCTTTGCAATTTAAACAGAGTCAATCGAAGGGAACCAGGAACTTTATACTACTAGAAAGTTTCCAGTTATTGAATAGCTGACCTTCTTACAAGAAACTTAAGTAATAATAACACGCTGATAAGAAAATCAGCGTAATTCCTAAGAAAATTAAGTTTTTGCAGTATGAAAACTACTTCAATTATAGATTGTGCTGGCAACACCATCAGCACCCTATTGCAAAACACACTTTCAATCACAATCTGAATCATTTTGAATCTGAATCATCTGGGATATTGCTAATCCATTGCTTCTTACTGTGTTCGAAACTCAACAACGTAATTATGACGCTATGAATGTTGTTGAACTGTCAAAATGAAAGCAATTCCGAGTCAGTTACGCAAAATTTACCCCCCAGGTCGATATTTTTTAAGTTATTACTTGGCAATCAGTGTGTTTACAAAGTATTATTGACGCTTTGTGTAAAATCCCCAGCCAGTATATTATTTTATTAATACTTCAATCTTATGTTAAATTATGCTAATTTAATTCTACAGTCAATTATTTTTTTGTTACAACCAAGTTTTTACAACTCTATTTCTAAATAAACGATATATATACTCATTACTCGTATATTATGGTGTATATTTATTTTAACTTTAAAGAATTTATGTAACATAATGAAAACATGTTATTTTATTAAGGTTTTAAGTTTTGTTAAGTGCATGTATCACTAGTAACTTAATATTTTTTTAAATTAAAATTCTCTTTTAGGACATTGGTATGTATATTTTACTACGAGCCCATACCATGACATCCGATGTCCACAAAAGTTTTCAGTTACCGGTGCCACTTTCAAACTTCCTCTTATTCGTCTTAGGTATTAATATTAAATTAATATGCATGCAAACAAATATTTTTATGAACTGTACGTTAAACCAACTTTTACAACTGGAAACACATATTATATTTTCAGCATTATTCTTCTCTCTCATAATCTTATTCTTATTCTAACAAACCACTGAGACCGTGAGTTGTTTGCTAAGCCAAAACAATTTTATTTAATACGTTTACTCATCTTCTTTGAAGCGTGCGCATGATCGTAGTAACCCAAATATAAGTGAAACTTGAGAGTCACTGCGTCCAATCTTTCATTAAAGATCGTAGGCTTAATTAAAACTAAGTGGGAGAGCAATTATTATCGTGCTAAATTTGGGGCAACCCATGTCTCGAATTCTTATAGCCGATGCATGCGATGTGCGAAACTGGAAACAACTGGATTGTATACTATGATTAAGCCGCGGAGCAATTACAGTCACTCGCGCCGGCCTCACGGACCACCAACAGTAAACTTAATCACAGAATTCATTTCGGGCAAGATTTTATAGCCTCATTCCCGAATTCCAAATCAGAGGTGCTGTAATACTGGGATGATTTTTGAGACGGGGCAGTAAGGGCAGGTACCTTAATCGTTGTTGCTACAGGAAAAGTTCTTAGGAGACTTTCCTTACCTTTTTGTGTAATCCCAAGGTTACCCAGGTAGGCCAGAAAAAGTATTGGCATGAAAATGTGAGAATTGACGTTCAAAGTCAATGTCAAAGTTACTCAAAAAGTTAAAAGACAAACTGTCTTTGTCCTAAAAACGTTTTCCTTTAGTCACAACGGATAAGGCCCTTATTACTCCACCTCAAAAATACATGCTGTAGGTACCTGATTTTCAAATACAAATCAGATAAGATTACCTACTTACTTGCAGTTTTTTATTGCAATATCTTTGTTCCAATAATTGTTTTGTCAACAAAGTTCGTTGGCATTTGAAAATAAACCCAAGGAAAAAAGCTGGGAAGCGTTTTGCATATGAATGAATGACAAGGAATCCAATGAGGCAATGACTAATTCAATATGAATGTGATAAACTGATAATAATGATCACAATTGAATTACTTATTGGATTGAAGAGTCTGCGGCAAGTATGGGCCGTTTGAGACCTTATTGTTAGATCGAGAGGACACGTTTCATTAAATGTGAGTAATTGACCTCAAATGTTTTGTTATAAATAGCATTGTGCAAACCACCTGCCGGTCTGTTCTGTAAAAATCACAAATGGTGAAGTGACCTGTCATTCCACCTGATGCTAAGGATTGACACTATTGACAGCTCACTTCACTTCACCTAACTTTTCACAGTAAGATTTTTACAGAAATAGATCGGCAGTTTCTAAAGTTTCTGAGGGCCTTTATTTAGCATTTTTTAGCATTCATTTAGCGCTGACGCTAGTAGAAAAGCCAAAAAAGCCAAAAAAATTATGGGGTTGACTTGACATAAGCTATCGAAATGTCACATGATCATGTCAATGTCACTTTGAAGCTGTAGCGATTATTGAAATCGAATCGCTCCGAAGCGAATAGGTACCATTTGTCTAGGCCCTCTAATGTATGTACTTACATAAAGCTAAAACATTACGTCATGCTCCCCAGCCAGACACCCCATCATCTATTTTGCCGTTTATAAATTCATATAACAATTGTACGCAATAATGTACCGAATTAGTACATACTTAAAAAATTAAGTAGGTACCTTAACTGGTTAACAGGTACAGGCAACTGAATTATGGCTTTCTGTAGACTTGTAGAGCATCTCCCCAGCAACCTCAAGTAAAATTTGAATAAATTATACGTAGACTTATTAGGCAAACAAGTGGTTGGTAAAAATTGTACTCTTATTTTTACCACTGGATGTGCTAGCTATGGCTACTTAAAACCTTTGTGTAAACAAAATTAATCAAAATGGAACCCCATTTTGATTCATTTTGATCCATTTTGATTACCTGATGATTATAAGTTTTTTTCTATGTTGCTGTTGTGTTGTTTTGACATTGATCATCATCATCTGCCTAGACTTTCCCAACTATGTTGAGGTCGGTTTCCAGTCTAACCTAATGCAATATTTTACAAGGACTGACTGTCCATCTGACCTCCAAAACCCAGTTACTGGGTAATACGATACCCCTTGGTAAGGCCCTTATTTAAGTGTGCGTTACCCAGGCCAGATGTTGTCGAAAATGGTCATTTGAATCTTATAGATAATTAGTTTTGCGGCTTCTGTAATTGTTGCGCACATTTTTAAATTTGTTGCACTTATAGTTTTTTAATTATTTCACAAAAACATTTCCTGCTGGGGTAACGTTACCCCAGCCAGACCTTTTTCTTTCTAATGGGAATATTTAAATAATTACTAGCTATAAAATTAGTTGTCTAGATGAAGTAAATGTTGTGCCTTATTTTGTATTTGTTTTTTCATCGGTTGCGAAGTTATTCGAGATTTTGCTGGGGTAACGTTTTTGGTTTTGCTAGATCTTTGAAATGGTTAAGCGGATTCTTATCATATTTTGTACATGGCTTCTTAGGAATTAGTTTAAATTTGTTGTGCAATAAAAAAACCAAAATAATACATAGCTTAAAGGTTATTTCATTAAATAGAAAAACACTTCAATTGGTCCCAGCACTCTCAATAAGAGCTCTAAAGACTTACTTTAAACGTTATTTTAAAGCTTGTAACTGCCTTCAAATGTATGTGAAGTTTCATTAGTATCCTGTAAGTATTTAACAAGGTATGATGATATTGAGTTCTTCACGAGCACGGTCTTGATGCGCGCGGTGTTATTTGGTCACTGGATTGGATATATGAACTGAATGTTATGTCAATTATTAGTTTTTTAGTTCAGTTGTATATCAGTAAAATTTCAGCGCAGTACATTGGATAATTAATGAAATAATACGATTAAAGTCATCAGGAAGTGAATGACCGTGGTAACCCGACCAAGTTTAGGTGGTTACGAAAAAGCGAAAACGCAGAACATTATACTATCTTTTGAAATGTTTAGTATAATACACCTTACAATTTCGGTACAGACGCGTACACTGTTAAATACATTAATAATATAATAATATCTGTACTATGAAAACATTATTATTATCTTCCAGTTGCACAAACTTATCAAAAATCACTGATATAACATGTCGTTCGGTGGGACGCGGAAGGGGTGGGGTGAAGGGGCGCATTGTTTGCATATCGCACTAAACATGCTCCGCAATTACCAGGGGGAGTTAGCTTTCTTAGCTGCCAATGCCAACAGTGGCAAATTTTGCAAAAACGAGATAGCGCTCTACAAAAGAAAGTGACAGCAAGATCAGTGATGTCACATGCCCGATAGATACCCATCTTTTCAGTAGCTGCGATGATTTTAATGTTCATTAAAATATTTTATAATAACGATTGAAACTAGTTAAAACGGTCAGTGGGTCGTCTTAGAACCCTTATTTTGTGTTTCAGTTGTCTTAAAATGCTGTCTAGAAGAAAAAACTTTACAAACCAAATAATGATGTATGGTGGTTTTATTTATGAAATGGCCACACTGATTTCTGTCATGGCGGATTTGTTTTGTTTGTTGTGTAGTCTGTGCTAACTTGCTTGTTTTGTTGTGATTGTTTCAAAATCGTATTTTCTGCCGGTGTACTTTATTTGTGAATAATAATTCTTGGATTAATCACTACGAGAATAGACTAGAAAAAAACCATTGTATATTATTTATTGTCTGTGATCATTACACAGTCCAATATGTGTATATTTAAATAAAAACTGTAACTGTGTACTGTGTATACTGAAATCTATAATTTAATTAAAAAATAATAGAAAATTTCAAAAAAGCAAAATTACTATCTGTAATTTTAATCTGTGATTGTTTTTAAGTATAAGTTTAATAATACTTTAAAAGTTCAATTGAAATGATTATATTACCTGTCAATAAAAAATATTTAATAATCACGTAGTTTTTTTTTAGACTTGTGTACATGTCTGTACTAAATTTGTAACACTATCCTACATATTTTAGAAGGTACCATAATGTTTTGCGTTTTCGCTTTTTCGTAACCACCTAAACTTGGTCGGGTTACCACGGTCATTCACTTCCTGATGACTTTAATCGTATTATCTCATTAATTATCCAATGTACTGAGCTGAAATTTTACTGATACACAACTGAACTAAAAAACTAATAATTGACATAACATTCAGTTCATATATCCAATCCAGTGGCCAAATAACACCGCGCGCATCAAGACCGTGCTCGTGAAGAACTCAATATCATCATAACTTGTTAAATACTTACAGGATACTAATGAAACTTCACATACATTTGAAGGCAGTTACAAGCTTTAAAATAACGTTTAAAGTAAGTCTTTAGAGCTCTTATTGAGAGTGCTGGGACCAATTGAAGTGTTTTTCTATTTAATGAAATAACCTTTAAGCTATGTATTATTTTGGTTTTTTTATTGCACAACAAATTTAAACTAATTCCTAAGAAGCCATGTACAAAATATGATAAGAATCCGCTTAACCATTTCAAAGATCTAGCAAAACCAAAAACGTTACCCCAGCAAAATCTCGAATAACTTCGCAACCGATGAAAAAACAAATACAAAATAAGGCACAACATTTACTTCATCTAGACAACTAATTTTATAGCTAGTAATTATTTAAATATTCCCATTAGAAAGAAAAAGGTCTGGCTGGGGTAACGTTACCCCAGCAGGAAATGTTTTTGTGAAATAATTAAAAAACTATAAGCGCAACAAATTTAAAAATGTGCGCAACAATTACAGAAGCCGCAAAACTAATTATCTATAAGATTCAAATGACCATTTTCGACAACATCTGGCCTGGGTAACGCACACCTTATTTAAATATCAATTTGATATATTATTTTTTTATTAACATAACATTGTTCGAAAAAGTAAACAATTCTGCAAAATAAAACCAAATATACCAGAACCAATCTAGTCCCTACGAAGGCATTGTACAATGTCAAAGACATCATAATAGAAAGAGGAAGGAAGATAATCCTTACCTTGACAGTCTACGTTATGCGTTGTGCTTCTTAAACAGATAGTTTCGTAATAGAAGAATGAAAGTAGACGCTAACACCGGTGCACAATACAACAGTGTTATGGCAGTTGTATGTAACAATAGATAATAAGAAAGCGTTCTTTATTACATTTCTGTTTTTCTTTTATGTTTTTGGTCTATCCTAAAAATATCTATTGAAAATGTGAACAAATACTTAAAGGAGCTCTGTTTAATAAACGTTACAATCCGACAATTTTGTAAATATGTGACATATTTGCAAAGTTGTATGACAAGTGCTGTTTAATAAACCTTACAATTTTATAAGAATTTTAATTTTTAATATTAGTATTATAAATGATGTTTAATATCCGTTTAAGTGTGCAGAAAACTCCTGTAGATTTCGAAGACAATATTGTACCTACAAATTTGTAATTGTAAGTTACAAATTACATAAAATGTAAGTTTTTGTTAAAGATTCTTAAATCGAGGGTAGATTTCAAAATTTTTAGAATTTTATGTGATTAGCGAACCATCTACAATGCTTGCTATTCTAGGTCTATTACATTTCATAAACAATCTAGGGATATCGAGACAATTAGTTGGCCAGCGGACTTCTTCACCAAATAATTTCTTGACCACAAACGTAGACACATTCTTTATACAGTTATGCATCGTTCTTTTAGTTACATCATGTGCATCTGCTATAACATGGTAGGTATTGTGAACCACGGCGCATCCAGTGCAATGCACACACAATTTGCTGCGTAAAGGCTGCATTTCTCTTAGAATCATATTTAAGCTCATGCCCTATTTTCGTTACCAAATATTCGACGGTAGATTTGCTGACCCGACATTTTTCGTTGAACGTGAAATCAGTCACATCAAAAGTAAAGTTTAGCCTTTTACAAAAAACTCGCCGTTGCCGTTCACTCATAAATTCATCATCACTACTGTCACTACTTCCACTAAGTTGTTAGAACCATTTTATTATGTATAACAATTACGTTTCTTCACTTATTAAATTGAGGTACAAAATTTGTTAAGTCCACACAAGGCGAGTCCACCTGTCGGATTTATTCTACAATTTACAAAATATGTAAATTTGTAATTATAACTATGCGTTCATTAAAACGGTTTTCTTTAGAAATATGTATGTAAATTGTCACCTTTAAAGAGAAAATGTTTAAAACAGAAATATGTAAAATTGTAGGTACAATTTTACGATTTTGTCAGTGTTCCACCATGGTAAATTTGTAAGTTGTTTGTCTTGTTGACTTGTAAAACAATTAAAATTTACAATTTGTAACGCCTATTAAACAGAAAACGTACCCGCGGATGGCAATTTGTACTGCCACTTACAAATTGAGTGCTTGGATATGATTATTTGAATACATTATAATTTTTAAATCAACATAAAGATATCTAAACCACTAAACCAGTACGATTGAGGTTAATTTATTAACCTCAATTTTTGTCGATGAATTTCAATTATTTAATAATATTATTCGAAAAATAATTGTTGGGAAAAGGTTTGTGAGACATAAAGTTGAAACCATTAGTAAGTGATAATGCGTTAAAATTTAACCGGAACAGGATTTGTTTCACATTCATTAGATACTTCTAGAACTGTCTATTAAGTCTAAAGTCTTTTTGTCTTTCTTTAACTATTATGTCTTTTACTATTTACAGCGGGGTAATTACGTACCTAACTCATCAGTAGCAATGGGTTTCATTTTGACAGTTCAACAACATTCATTGCGTTATTTACTTTGTTCAGCTGACACATTTTTCGAACATATGGAGCAATGGATTAGCAACATCCGTCAGAATGATTGAGATTGATAGTGTGTTACGCAACTGTATAGGGTGCTGGTAGTATATTGATCAAAATGTCCATGAGAAGCTTGTCCCACAACTGCCTTATCCCTAACACTACTATGTGAATAAACCTTTGTACTTTTCTAAGCTTTGGGTGGCAAACAATTGGGTGTTCCACCAGAGTAAAGAAGTATCAATGGGCATCAGCTTGAGAATCACTCAAAGTGTAATTTATATTAATGAAGCTAATTTAATAGAACTTATCATCATAATCGGATAAATCAAGTTGACATAATTTTTTTATTAATATGTTATGTATTGTTGACTTCTCATATTATTAGGTACCTATAAGCTAAGTAGATGATTCATGTTACACAAATGTAACATGAATCACATCACCGAATTCGTAAGATTTTTTTATCGAGACACATATTTTATTGCATAACTTTGGATTGTCTTGTTTTACGCAAGTTGGGTTGTGGGTGTGGGGAATTTAAAGGACATCATTGCCCAAATAGTTATTTTTACATCAGATTGGATTTGGCAATACAAGCTATAACGAACGTAGGTAAGAATTTACATATCTTTGTATATACTAAATAAAAATGTCTTTTGTGCAACAAAAAATATGCTTGAAGTTCCCGCAATTTATGACGGAAGATGAGTTCTTTCACGAACTAAAACGTCTTAGCGTGGGTAAACAAAAAATATAATGAATTTCAAAAAATGCCTGCACACATTTTTTCGCTTATCATCATCTTAACTATTCATGACCATAAAGTATAAATCGACGTATTACGTGAACATTTTAGATAACGAAATATTTTTTTTTTAGATTTAGTATTTCTGTTCCACTAAAAGATTGGAAATATCTTGTTGTTGCTCATATTATTTCTATTTTATGCCTAAGTCTTATTAATTTCATTAAAAATCTAATTTAAGCTAGGCAATTTTGCTTTATTTCGCCTCTTAATTTTCGTTAGTTTTCTTAACTTTCTTTAACTTTGATGAAGAGTAATAAGTAGGTATTACAACTTTGTTAACAATGGATCAGCCATTTATATTTCCACTAGCCACCCGTCTCTGCTTCGTAAGGTTTTCACAACATGAAAACACATCGAGGTTCCTATTATAAATAATAACGTATTATGCACATACGTAAACCTTCCGGAATAAATTCTCTAATGTACCGTTACGTATACGTTATTACTGACTTCAAAAAAATGAGGTTATCAATTAGACACGTATATATGTAATATTATTGGAATATTGCATTATATTCACATAATTATGACAATCTATTAGGGCTTCCAAACAAAAATACAAAATTTTATAGACGTATGTATGTTTGTCCACGCATTTCTCCGTAACTATTACTCGGATCGTGACTATTTTTTTTACTGTCTTACGTTTACTTCAATTTAGGGAACAGTGCAAGTTTCATCAAAATCGAATCAGTAATTTTCAAAATATACGTGTAAGTCTGACGGCCTGGCTTACTGATACGAGCTGTAGGTGTAGCTGTAGTGTCACAGAGAAAACATCTCAAAACGTTGGTCAAATTCTAGTGCAATATTTACAACAAAACTATTACCTACTTGTTACAAACAAATATTCAATTTTTTACTTAAAACTAAAAATTACGAAAAAAAATAAAAAAAACCGACTTCAAAAGAAATGAACTCAAACTTATGAAATAACTTTAATTTCGGAAATCGTGGCAAAAAACTAAAACTAAAATACAGATCCCAAGACACCGACTAGCTACTAGCTCAATTAACAGACTATGACATTTTCATTACCTAGGTACATCAAATCTCTATAAGAACTACACAAAAATATCAATATTAAATGTGAATTTTAAAGCTATCTATATATATATATATATTACAAAAACGCTGTAACACGTTATTACTTATCAAAAGCATAAATTTGCATTTTCATATGGCTAACTTAAGAAATGCGGCGTTTTCCATACTAACTTCAAATGTGAATGTGATGGGTGAAATAGGGGACCTATTTCACCCCCTCTAAGATTATTTTTAAAACAAAAAGTATGCCATCTATTTCCTTGCCAAATTTTGTCGAAATCCGTTCAATGGTTTATGAGTGAAAAGGTAACACACATTTGATAAAAAAAAAAAAAAAATATATAATAAATACTAGTATGGTGTATAGTATTGGTATGGATGGTGTGTGTATGGTTGTATTGTTAGATATAAAAATCTAAACATAGGTACTTGTTATTTAATTTATTACTGCAAGCCACTTATAAATCTCTTCACAAATAAATGCGCAGTTCACAGGTATATGTTTATTGAGAAGTATGTTATCATTTTTATTGTTGGCTCCATACAATTAATGTGACGTGTGTTCGTTTGGTTCTGAATACATTCAATTCAATCCAGAGCGATGGCAATAAGAACATAATTTCGCTTGCGCTGTTCTTGTTGTACTTAACTTACTTAAAGATTAACTTGCTCCCGGAGTTATTCTTAACCGGAGTTTATCGATTCGGGAATAAATAACTATGTATTAATAAATAACTATGTATTAACTCAGGTAAATAAGAACTCCGCTTACCTAAACAGGGGGGCAGAGACACCAACGCTCAAACTCTAACCCTTAATTTAGCACATAATGCTAAACACCCTGGGATGGAAATATTTCGTCGGTTATAAAAAAAAAGTGTAGATAGAAAAGTGCAATACCTCCGCGGTCAAAATGTATGGAAGAATAATTTTGTTTTGATTAATAACCGACGAAGAACTTCGACGCTGGGTCTATAATCATGTATTGTATTTATGGTAACAGGTTGTGCGTTGATGCCTGTACCATTTTGAAGGATATTGCTAATCCATTGCTTCATATGTTCGAAAAATGTGCCTGCTCAACAACGTAAATAATGCAATGAATGTCGTTGAACTGTCAAAATGAAATTCATTGTTACTGATTACATTGTGTTTCGCAATCACCCCACTGGCCACCCTGTATAGATCAAACATAAATCAAGTATTTATTCCAATTACAACATTTAGGTACTACACACTCTTGAAATGTCAAAGAGTCAGAAAGTTGAAGGTAGTTGATCACAAAGTAGAATCAATAGCGATTTGAGAGTATGTTGAACACCTCAGAATATTATTAATAGGTGAGATACCTAGATGGAATGTGTTACCTACACGTACCAGTGATCTGGTCGCAAGGAAGGTCATTCATATTGTTGTTTTGATCGCTTATTAATACCTACATACAACCTATTTACATTACGTTTGTTTTTATAATACCATTTGGAAAATCGCAAATTAATGCAGATTCAAGTTACTTAATATGCGATACTGCACAGTTTATCCTTAAAACATGTACTTATGCGTAACTATTAAAACGCATAAAGAATAATTTATTTGGATAAGATTGCAGTTTTCCACTGTGACGGTCCAGTGGGTCAAGGTAGACGGATTGCAGCAAAACAAGCCGAAGGCGAATGGCAGATCCTCGCTTTAATTCGAATTTAACATTAAACACAATGTTGTAGAATCCAATTTTGTCAGACAAACCATTTAATAAGGTATTTTAATTGGCAAAAAATAACTAGCTGGCTTGTACACCTATTTTCTTCTGCAGTATTTTTTCAGGTGCTAGCAAAAAGTGTCCATGAAATCTGATATCGATGCCACATTCAATAAGAAATCAAGAATTGTTACGAGATAAATATTCATAAAATGAGTTAATACTCCACATCCCATAGTGATTACATGATAGTATGTTTATTTTTCAAGAGAACTATAATCTTCGTGGATTTTGAACAGGGTACCAAGTCTTTCAAATGGTTATAGAGAGGTATGAGGAACATGGTGAAAAGTTCACTCATCCTCCATAGAAAGGGGAGGATCCTCCGACCAGACCAGTATGGTAGTTGCGCGGTAAACTCTGCTTGCGAGATGCAGGATTTTATGTGACGTCAGTAGGACGCATAGTTCGCATGTGGCGTCGGAGATACCGCTACAGTTACTAATACGAAATAATCTATACTAATTAATACATATTATAAAGCTGAAGTTTGTTTTTTTGGTTGAACGTGCTAATCTCAGAAACTGCTGGTTCGAATTAAAAATTATTTTTGTGTTGGATAGTCCATTTATCGAGGAATATAAAATGGCTATATAAAATCACGCTACGACCAATAACAAAAAAAAATTATTCCTTTTTAGAGCTCCCGTTGCGTACGCTGGGTAAACGGTTAAAGTTACGCAAAAATAATGTATGAAAGAATTGTTCCCCTTTAAAAGTTCTGAAAAAATGTCCGCAACAGCATATCTTCACTATAACCTTTTTTATGGTAATCAAATTTGTTCTAAATGCATTATTGCGAAGGTGTTTTTATAAACATAATATTAATCCTTATCCAAATAAGTACGTTATTCATCACAAGTATTTAATTTTGAACAAAATTGCCCTTGGCATCATTTGATTTCAATGAATATCTTAGGAGATTTCATAGTTTTAAAATAACTCCGCAAGGCGGCCGGTCATGAATAGTATAGTTCCACTCTTTCTGATCATAGCTTAATTTACTACCTAAAATAGAATATATTTTAGTAGGTTTTTTTCCTCAAATTAACGCGGGTGAAACCGCGGGGCACAGCTAATAAAAAAAATATTCCGTGGATTATTGATCCTTTGTTTAAAATGCGAAATGCTAATTAAATAATACAACGTTATTTTTTTTATATGCGAAACCTGAATATAGTTTGTTCAGAATAAGTACCTAACTGAATCGATTCCAATAATTTTTACCCCATGTTATATTTGGTCCTAAAAATATTTAAAAAAGGTTAAAACTTGGACACCGAGCGACACTAAGTAGGTTATCCAATTTCCGCGTCGAACGGTTAGGTACCTAGGTACTATTATCAATGAGGGCAAGACGGCGCGGCGCGAGCGGCGCGGGTGAGCATGTTTTTGTACGGACAAACAGGTAACTTAACAAGCTTATAAATTTGTGATTTTTCATGATACAGTTTTGAAATTTTGTACATACGAGTAGATTCTTTACATAAGAAAACTAGACACGTGTTTCGGGTTTTGCATATACTAAAAATAATTTTGTATAAAGGAGCAATTAAATGGCCGATGGGGCCGAAAGGTTCTGGAGTGGCGACCGCGTATCGGAAGACGTAGCGTTGGAAGGCCTCCCAAAAGGTGGACCGTCGACCTTGTGAAGGCCGTAGGAACCCGTTGGATGCGGGAAGCACAGGACCTGTCGAATGGAGTTGCTTGGGGGAGGCCTATGTCCAGCAGTGGACGTCTTTCGGCTGAAGTGATGAAAGGAGTAATTACTATAGAAATAAGAGTAAGTAGTATCAAATACCCATTTCGCACCCGCCATGATGGATAAAATACATTGTATTTTTTATTACCAAACTGTCTTTTATTTATCTTCCCCCTAGCTGCCACAAACAATATCATTACTATCGTATGAACAGAAAGTAGCAATATTACGCCTAAAAATTGTTTACGTCACATTTATTGTGATAACGTCTACTTAGAATGAATAATCTTATAATCATAAGATCTCTCCCAGATATTGCATGTCAAAGATAAGTATTGAATAGGCTCAAATATCCGCACTCTAATAGAATCTAGTTTCTGCTCGCGACTTTTTCTCATTAACGGCATAACTATGTAAATGTCTATTAACTGCTGTCAAATTACGATGTTTAATTTTTATTTAATTATTATTAATTTTTTTTACATACTTTTTGACATAATTTCTTTATTATTTGACATTATATACTTTTTGACATAATTTCTTTATTAATTGACATTATATACAGACACTTGTAATTTTTCCCCTCTTTATTAGTGGTTTTAATGAGAATCATAATACTTGGTTTTAGTAGGTTTTATTATTATTTTTCCTTTTTTATTATCTATCCTTTTGATAGATTCTTATTTTGTAAATGTGAGGACTTTGTAGGCCTTATAGACTTTAGATCTGTAGACCATTTTCTATTTTATCAAGTACTTGGTACTTGTTGACAGGCCTGCGCTGTCCTCCCATACCTACTGTAATCTGGAAACATTGTAAAAGCCAATTATTTTTAAGCAGAGTAACCATGGAGTTTCTTGCCGGTTCTTCTCCATAGGAAACGACCAATTGGAACCGTGCACCTAGCTTCTGACGTTTCATAAGTGCCCATGTAGGTTTATGTGAAATAAAACATTTTGATTTTGATTTTTGATTTTGACTTTCGTCCACGTGAATTTTTTTTGTTCCCCCGACGCAACCCATCGCATCGCTTCCCTTGCCCGCGCTATTACCTACTTCGTTTTCGCTTAGCGTTCTTTCCGATTTTTTTTCCTTTTGACTCGGCTCCTAAGGGTCTTAGCGTGATGTTAAATAGCCTACAGCCTTCCTCAAGCATTGGGCTATCAAATTCAAAAATATTTTTTCATATCCGACTGTTACATCCTAAGATTAGCGCGTTCAAACAAACACACTCTTAACCTACTAACTCCGTACTTACCTATTAAGGCCTACGCAGACCGAGACGGCATGGCAAGGGATTTTGCAGTCAGTCAGCCCACACTAGCCGCTTAAATACCGCGGCATTCCAGCGGCTTCCCCGCTTCTCTACCCCCGCCGCCTCACCCCGCGATATGTCACAACGAGCGCCGGAGTCAAAGACTACAATATAATGCGGTGTGCCGGAGTCCTTGGCATGCCGTTGCCTTTCGCAGGACGCCACGGCATCCCGCCGCGGGAGCCCGTGGCGCGTCTTGCAATGCCGTGCAATGAAATCCCTTGCGATTCCACGGCATCATTTGAGAGCATAGCAATTTATGTCGTGTTTCTATATTGGAAATATAGAAACACGACACGATACGTTGTGTCATTGTGATGTTGTGTTATGTCCATTAGTAAAAGTTTAAATCCCTTGCCATGCCGTCCCGGTCTGCGTAGGCCTTTAATTTCGTTTACTTAATTTTTTTTTGTCATATCATAAACAATTTTGAGGGTAATTATTTTTATGGTTTTTTAACGGAAGGTAGGATTTCTTGAAACTATATAAGGCTATTAATTGTGCGCTTGTGCATAGCAAAAATTCAAGTAGATAGATACCTAAGTCAAGTATGCACCCGAAATTGACGTCATTTTCAAACGTTTGCAAGATTCAAGCATAACAAGGTGACGAAAACTGTGGAAAGTCTAGACCGATTTTAGCAATTCATTACCTATGCGAATGCGACCTACAATTGAAAGCAAGATACATAATTTGATTGACCATTTCAGACAGGTTTATGTTTCGTAATAATTTATCTTTAACGCAAATAAAATACCACTGACAGCATTTCTTGTATCGGGTCCAATCAAAAGCAGGTTGAAATGACGTAACAGCACTCGACGGTCACAATCTTGCAAAAGGGAATGGAAACCTGCCAAAGGCACTAACTACAAGGATTTGTGTGAAGTGGACAGTTTGGCTAAATTAACAATTCATTTAATAATGAGTAATAAATGAAGTGAACCTACTATAGTTTCAAGGTGCAGTTAAGCCTTACCCATAAAAGGTTCTTTTAATGTTAGAAAGTTTAATCTTATCGTAAGTCAACATAAGATTCTCTTGCAGATAAGGTATTACATGTGAGGAATCTACTACGAAGTTGTACAGCTTTTCCTTGAAGTATGAAATTAATGAAAAGATTAGCAGACAATACATATGTTATCATAGACTTGCCGCCAGAGACGGTGCTCTACCTGCACCTCGTGTGGCTTATCACTTCAAGTGCTGTCAATACACTTACATGGATTGTGATGTATTACAAAATATTAAAGCAACGCGAGCTGGTGTTTATCTCCACACAAAGTATGTGAAAGATAACGCCGTAAACTCGTTTTAAGAGTACGCCGCGGACGCAACGATTTTTTATTATAAGCAGTTTTTTGTGTAAAATATGCGACGCACAAGAATTACGGAGAAACCCTGTCGTAATTATACTGTACCTGCCACAATTTAAGGATAATATGGACGTTGTTTCCGAACTGAGTGCCGTCCCATAAGGAGCGGTAAAACCAGGTTTTTTTGAGGTCAATAGCTAATTGAACATTGAGTAACTTCGGTCAAAGTTTACAATGGCTCCTTTTTGGGTGATACACTCGAATTTCGCATGACTAGATAGCTAAAATCATGGTTATAGCACAAAATACAGATTTTGTGGTTATAGCCTGCAAATATTTCAATATTTTATCAAACCGATTGAGACTAAATTCCACCAATTAAATTTTCAGCTTCCATATTGGAGACGTTCACGTTATTTTATGCTCTGTTAAAATTGAGTAATGCGTGTTATATTGGCCGGCGGTACACATCAAATATACATACTTTCTGAATTCATAAATACCTTCGCGCTGAGTATTAAAACGCCTAAGGTAATTAACTTGAACAATATTAACGGTTTTATGAGAAAAGAGCGTATAGCAATTTTTACTTTTAAGACCAAATTATTGATCATCAAAAATAGTTTTAATGATTGGAGAAAATGCATGCAGTCATTATTATTGATATTAATGTAACAAGAAGGTAACAGGTATAAATTGTAGTCATACTCGTAACTCAAAGATGGCGTGGAGACGTTTGATTGCTATCTAGAATAACGATTGTTCTCGTGAACAGTAGCGTAATATATTAATATTTTTATTATTCTCGTGTTGAAGAACGGAACAAGATGCTATTACGTGAACACGATAAATATGGTTATTTAACAGTGTATCATGACTGTCATAAAAAGTACGAGTATATTGTCCGAGGTGTTGTCGAGTCTGGAGAGAGCGGGGTATTGTCGCGTTTACTTTCGAACTGTAATGGCACGTTGTGGCAATTGCCGCTCAAGTCTGTGTTATGTTATACGAGTACCATGACGTGAACTTAGAACCAAGCATTTTGAAATTATCTAACGCTAAGTGAAATAACTACCACACCCGTACGTTAAACATTTTCTTTTCCTTTGTGCCATTTCATAAATATTAGACATGGCCCTCCAAAAGTTAGTTTTAATTTTTATTTAAAATAAAAAAAATTAAATTAATGGAGAGGGGTTTGCTTGGAGTTTCCCTACGTGGCCGAATCAGAAATAGAGAGATACGTAGGAGGCCAAGGTAGGTTCTGGAGTGGCGACCGCGTACCAGAAGAAGTAGTGTTGGAAGGCCTCCCACAAGGTGGACGGATGACCTGGTGAAGGCCGCAGGAATATGAGAAGCACAGAACCCGTCGAAGTGGCGGTGCTTTGGGGAGGCCAATGTCCATTAGTGGAATTCTATCAGCTGAAATGATGATGATGATGATCATCATCAACTGCCTAGCCTTTTCCCAACTATGTTGGGGTTCGGATGCAGCTGAATACCAGTACCTACTTTACATGGAGCGACTGCCTATCTGACCTCCACAACCCAGTTACTGGGTAATACGATACGATACACCTTGGTAAGACTGGTTGTCAGATTTTCGGGCTGCGTAACGACTGTCAAAGATCCACGAATGACAGCCGGGATCCGTGCTTTCCGAGGCACAGAGGGGTCTTAGTATGTAAGGATGGTCACCCATCCACGGACCAACCGCGGCAAGCGTAGCTTAACCTGATCGATCGACCCGTGCGGCTGTTATTACTTAGCCACAAGCCCGGCCCTCTTTGATGAAGCGAAATAACAGTGTTCGCAAAATCTTTAAAACTTTTTAGACAGTATTTGCAACAACGAAATGCCAGAAAATAACATCCTCATTGTATAACCACAGTTAACTGAAAACGAAAGTCTACCATTAACAGTTAACATTAACTGCCATTCGAGGTTGAAATTACCAATAATAATCATAGTTTTAAGTGGAGTTAATGAGGTTGGAACAAAAATGTTATATGCACTAGTGTTTCGCGGAAAATGGCTAGTAAACACATTATATTATGTTGACGGTTTTCTTTATGTTCCTAGTTAGCTGCCTTTGTTCTATTCTATGTTTCGAATAATGTCTACATGAACAATAATATGACAAGTACCTACAAATGAACATACTTATGTATTTGCACTGCACTTTTACATTGCAATTAGTGTTTGTGAAACTCATTGGACCCAGGGATCTCCCTTTTAGTAACTTTTAGCACTACCGGCCCTAGGGCGGTGCGAGAGTGCGACGGCACCGGGCGCTGACATGGGAGAGCAACTTAATATAAAGCCGATCGTCCACAAGCAAGCAAGCAACTGCATAGGTATGCATATATCAGAGGGGCGCGGCGCCACGTTAAGATTTTGCACCACCTAAAAAAAATTCTAGGGCCGCCGCTAACTTTCAATAATACTTATTTCTTTTAAAAACTATTAGTAATATTTCATAGAGGGGCTCGTGGTTAAATAATAACATCCACACGCGACGATCGAACGTTAAGCTACGGTTGCTGCGGTCGGTGCGTTGATGAGTGACCATCTATTCCATATCGAAAGCCTTCCGTGCCTCGGAAGGCCCGTTAAGCCTTTGGTTCCGGCTGTCGTTTGTAGATCTTTGACAGTCGTTACGGGAGTCAGAAGCCCAAAATTCTGACAACCAGTCTTACCAAGGAGTATCGTGTTACCCAGTAACTGGGTTGTGGAGGTCAGATAGGCAGTTCCTCTATGCAAGATATTGGTATTTACCTGCATCCGGGTAGACTGGAAGTCGACTCCAACATAGTTGGGAAAAGGCTAGGCAGTTAGTTTTTTTTAAGTAATATTTCAACAATGACACACGTGGTTCGTCCAAGAAGAAAAATAGCTAGTCATTCCTTTATATGGACTACCATTTATTTTAAAGGAATGAATAGCAGTTTTTCATCTCGGACTTAATTTATTACCTTCTTGGGCACTTAACACTAGTTAAGTGTCCAAGAAGGTAATAAATTAATTAAAACTCGACCTTGCTATGATAAAGATCGTATTAGAAAAAAAAACCTAATGGGGTTTTAACTTTTTAAATCATTTGTTAATTTGGTACTTAAACTGTAGCACTTCATTTGTTTGACTTGATCTTAGGAAAATCTATGGTTTCGTAGAAGATCAATGGCCGCCACATAACGGCCGCAGTGACAGCAGTCATAAAAGTAATGGGAAGTGGGGTTTGACAGAAAACGCTCTCTAGGAAAACACACCACATAATACTAATACTTTCATAAATATCTTTTTATCACATCTATTCAAAAAGAGCAAGTGTTCTTCGTAAACAGGGACTAAAATAGCTCTTTAATCCCTAGGGATTATAAGTGATTTGAATTTGGAATGTGGTTATTGTTAGTAAAAGTTCCAATAATCAAAGACATCAATCATGAACATTGTATCAAAAAGTAACAGGCTGTATGATAAAGTGAAAAGCGAGCGAGCCAAATTAAAAAAAAAAATTGTGAAAAAATTAAAAACGCGCCAAAAGCATTCTGCCTTCGTTCGTAATTGTTTACTCAAGATTGTATATAAATAAATAAACGTACTATTCTTATTATTATTATTATTATCTATTCCCTTACTTCCCGTGGGTGTCGTAAAAGGCGACTAAGGGTCTTACCGGAGAATGGGCAGCAGCGTTCTCTATTTATTCCACCATCATACCATACTGCGATCGCCAACCCGCCTGCCAAGCGTGGCGATTATGGCAAACCCCTCCCAAAATTGGGGGAGGCCTATGTCCAGCAGTGGACGTCTATCGGCTGAAACGACTATTCTTATTCATAAGTTGCACTTACCTACTTATTTTTTCATAGAGGGTGGTAAAAAGCAGTGTCCACCTCGGGCGCAACACTATTTTAAGCTCGAGTGACGTACTTTGAATCCCTCGCTGCGCTCTGGATTCAAAGGAACACTCTCGCCTTCAAAATAGTTGTTTGCTCCCTTGGCAAACAATCCACTATTTCAGAGACATCATTCGCCGGTAAATGGCGAACACTAAGTGGCGGTCACCGCTCTTTTAGGAAACTGTAGCTAACTCTCACCCCTACTGCTATCAGCCTGCGGCGATCGTCGCTCTACCTAGCTCCTATAGGCATACCTAGAATGTTGCCAGCTGCTGAGTAGTGTTGCAATCATATACAGATTTTATTATTCTGCTCACTTTCAAGTGTTCTGTCACGCTTGGCATTGGCCTCATTAGATTTAAACTGACACTTTTGAGTGAAATCTGTAGATATTGGTTCGTATCGGACTGGTATCTATTATGTAGTATCGGTTTTGATGAACGCCTTTTTTACCCGAAAGGTTAGGCAGAGGTGCACCTTATAGTACACCCACATATTGCTAGGTAATCCTCGAAAGGTGGGCTGAAGGCCTAATGGAGGTCATGGGAACCTTTTGCGTGCAGAAAGCACAAGACCAGTCAGTCAATGTGCCGGCCGACGCAACGCTTGGGAGAGGCCTATGTCGAGCAGCATCGTTTGGCTGAATTTCGAAGTAATTATTAATCTTGAAAACAAAATCTCTAACATTACACCAATAATTTAATTAAAATCTAAAATAATGTAAGTAATTTGAAAAATAGCGTGAGGTGTTGAAATCGTGGATGACTGTCCATGTTATTATGATTTATCATTGACTTTGATTTAATGTGCGCACGCGCAATCTCGAATATTAAACTGAATATAATATATTTATTTATGTATATTGTTTTTTATTGCATTTATGAGTTATCTCATTTTCTTTGACATTGCGTGAGATGTTCAATTATTACTGGTGTCTTTATTGTAAATTTGTCTTAAGATTATGCTATGTTCGTTGTGACAGAGATATTGGTCCTCGACTACTTTCATTTTAGTTAGGTACCCATGTAATGGGTCCAAGAATCCTGTAGGTACACACGACATATCAAGCTATTATACATTTACAGTTTTAGCTGATCTCGCATTGTATAGGGTTTTCTTACATTGAGAATGAGAAGTCAGCTTATAATGGAAATGTATAGCTTCGTACATCGTGCGTTAGGTACGCCTGTACGGTTTTTGTCCAACAAATAAACATCTTCGGAATAACCTGTAAGTACAGATTTTTCAATTTCTCTGAATGAAAAATAACAGGATTACCTACGTACATACATAGGTAGGTACCTACACTATGTCATCTATAGGTACATATACTAAAAGCAGGCAAGCTGATTCCAAATTATTCTGCATAAGGAGAAGGCTGATGGTGACATAATATTAACTTACATAGTAGGCACCTACATACGATTGCAGGCACCTACTTAATATTAAGGTGAATGCGCAGTGGTAGCCCGCGAAATTCAATTTTTCTTACGTTTTTTGCAATTTGCAGGTCAGTGTCTAACTTAAAGAGTAATGATTATAAAAAATAGTGGTACGTAGGTTACCTTAGCCGTGTCTTGCGCAGTTGTAGTTAGTTTATTACGTCATAATGGTTATTGCATTGTTCTTGAAATTAGTCGTATTTCACTTTATGAATGTAATTAGGTACTAGAAACTAAGTAGTTGATTTTATGATTTTATTATCGGTCACGTTTGGTTCAAAAAATGCGATTAGTCGTGCATTGTCACGTGAGCAGTTCACGGTACTTAGATCTTAGAAGGAGTGAAAAACGGTTTTAGAAACAATTTTTTAGGGTTCCGTACCAAATGGTAAAACGGAACCCCTATGGTGAGACTCTGTCTGTCTGTCACAGCTGGATATCTCAAGAACTACTAATGCTATCAACTTGAAATTTTTAGTTTTAGATGACGTTTGCCAAAGAAATAAAAATATAATTATGTATATTTTTTGCAACAGGGACTGAAAAATTCGAAGTGGGCTACTAGGGCATGTGGCTATCATACGAAAGAGTACGCAGTTTGCACATTCGCACATTCTCAAACATTTTTCTTTTTTTTAGGTCGCATAGTTTTTGACTTTTGATGAAAAATGTAAAAATAAATACCGTTCCTTATCTCCGAAGTTTGCACAGAGAAAATTCTAAAATAATTCAATGGATAGAAGATTTTGTAAAGATTACAGGAAAAATAAAACGAAGTCTCTAAATAGCACACTTTTTCAGAAATCATCAACAAAAGTTAAATTAGTTCCACTATCGGTCAAGAGATGGCGCTGACATAAAACTGCAATATTCTACACCGCAGTGCACAGTGCTAAAATTCTCTGACGAATATTAGGCCTCGCTGAAGAAAAATTAAAAACATAATGGTACGGAACCCTCGGTGTGCGAGTCCGACTCGATCTTGACCGGTTTTTTTTTAATAATACCAGCCTATTATCCCCTTACTTCCCGTGGGTGTCGTAAAAGGCGACTAAGGGTCTTACCGGAGAATGGGCAGCAGCGTTCTCTATTTATTCCACTATCATACCATACTGCGATCGCCAACCCGCCTGCCAAGCGTGGCGATTATGGCAAACCCCCCCAAAATTGGGGGAGGCCTATGTCCAGCAGTGGACGTCTATCGGCTGAAACGACGACCAGCCTATTATTGTCCCACTGCAGGGCAAAGGCTTCTTCTCATACAGAGAAGGCCCGAGGATTGATCACCGCGCTTGCTCAAGATGGATTGGTGATTTTTCTATGAAGACGAGCTTTAAATATCAGACTTTCAAAATGTAGAGAGACTTATTCGGTGCTTTTTTACTCAACACAAAAAGGGGTTTTTAAATACTAAGTGCATTGGATTTTCCAACACATTGAAGTTTTTGTGGTACCTATTCTAAAGCTTATGGGGCTATTCATCATGACAACATGATCGTCATGAGCTTCTGATAACTACAACTGGGGGAAAATCATGCTATTGCATATTTTAAATTGTTCGTTGATGTTTGACCCCACTGGCTAGACCGGCCTGAGATGGCTTTTGCCAGCATTGGCAGTAGAAAAAGTCGTGGATGAAGATGACTGTCTTTTAGAGACAAACTATTCAGTAAATAAAATAGCAGCTACTTTGACAAGATCGTGTTAGTTATCTTCAGGTCATCATCTGCCTAGCCTTTTCCCAACTATATGTTCGGGTCGGCTTCCAGTCTAACCGGATGCAGCAAAATACCAGTATCTCACATGGAGCGACTGCCTCCCTGACTCTGACTATCTAGTTATCTTCAAGTGTGTTATTTCTTTGTCTAGATAAAGGAATAAGTACCTGTAAGTTAACAAATTGTTTAATAAATAAATAAAAAACTTAAGTGATTCTTACTGCGCCATAATGGTTATCACCTTGAGCATTGAGACTTGAGTGTGATGAACTAGGTGTTAACAAGTAATTGATTAATAAAAACCTTAGACTGATAACAAAACAATACATATTATTTACAAGAGGACTTCAAACAATTGCAGTGATACCGTCGTTGAAAACCAAGGCAGGATAACTGCGGTACCTAAGGATATAAGTGCCCATTCTTCTATTGGTACTGTAGTCTACCCCAGTTACGGTGTAGGTACTTGATAAGCTATAATATAATTAAATTTTTATAGGCAGGTACCCAACAGCACATCTGCCTCAGGTGGAGGTAGGTTGGCTTGCAGTAGATATGTCGGACGAGCTCTCAAAACGGTGAAAGAAAACATCGAGATGAAACCGGCATGTCCAAGAAATAAAAATTTAAAGACATACATGCATACACTAACCCGCATCGGGCCCACGTGGTGGATTATAGCTCACTCCCTCTCAGAGTAGAAGGCTATCTCAGAAGGTCTCAAACAGTAGCAAACGACTTTGCAGCAATCCCAAGAGGTGGTGGGATGAAATTGACGCAGATGGCAGTAGAGGCAGAGGTGAGTAGAGAGATGGAAGGAGGCCTTTGCTATGCAGTGGGACGCAGGATGTCGTAGGCAAAAATAAATGCTTAAACTCAAAACCATAGCAACCAGGACTTTTTGAACAACCAGGACGAACTATTTGCTTTGTATTATAATAATTGTGTTTTAAAATTGAGATTATTATGAACTATTTTAATTTGTTTTGTAAGTGTTAGAGGAAAGGTCAGCAAAGTCGAGAGTAGGTAGTTTTTTCAACAGCTAACATAGACGGACTAAAGGACCATTAAAAAAGTCGGTAGATTTGCGGGGAATCCACATAGTCATCTAGATAATTGTATGTGTAGATGAATTGTATCATTCTATAAAATCCCGGCTATATAAATACAAAGGCTATACAATTTAACAGTGCAATCGCAAAGATATAGTCCTCGTGATTTATTGAAACGTTAGTCCTGTCCTGATTTATCAATTAAGTACACATAAACCCGTCAGTCTGCTGTACACTGTGTTCTCACACAAAACGAGAATTAGTCATAAGATCAATAAATTTATGGTCATTCTGAATAAAAAGCTTGATTTCGACATTTATATTTTATGAAGAGGTTTTTTTACTTGACTTTTTGGTTTCATGTAAATAAGGCCATATATTAAGATATTCGGAGAAGTAGATAATACACATTAAATTATTTAAGGTTTTTGTTTTCATCTGATAAGGCTGTCATTCGTGAATCTTTGACAGTCGTTACGGGTAGTCAGAAGCCCGAAAGTCTGACAACCAGTCTTACCAAGGGGTATCATATTACCCAGTAACTGGGTTGTGGAGGTCAGATAGGCAGTCGCTCCATGTAAAATACTGGTATTCAGCTGCATCCGGTTAGACTGGAAGCCGACCCCAACATAGTTGGGAAAAGGCTAGGCAGATGATGAAGGTAAACACAGAGCTGATGAGTGCAAGACGCGATCAGCGAGTTGCTTTGGCACCTGTTTTATGGTCTATACCAAAATTCTATGAATATCGAGTTTAGTATATATATCCAAACAAATTAAACTTAGGATAAGTTCCTAGTTTCCCATTATTCATGATATCTAGCCACAATAGGAGCATTGTATGTAATGCGGATTCACTTTGAATAAAGACAGTAATATGTAAGGCAGCGCAGATATGATTTGTCTGAAGCATACAATAATGTCTCAGCAGTAAAAACTAATAACCAGTCAGTTCCGTCATTTAGAACTCCCAGCAAACAGCGCTAAATGCAGCTAAACGATTGTGGAGTTATCAATCCATCAATCTCAGAGATAAATTTAAATCAACACAAGGATCTTGTACACAACCTACTCATATAAATCCCATTCACAGCCAATGAGAATGCCTTCATTGTATTATAAATTTTTATTATCGCTTTAGCAAATTTAGTATCTATATCAACATAGTCAAGAACTCATTATGTATCAGTTTGATGCGTGGTGGAGGCCACGCATCATTAACGCAACACCGACCAGCGTTAACAAAAAATACACAGAAAACATAACAGAACATTAATAAAAACAACATCGCAGCTGTAAGTACAATATTTTGTTCAACAAACGTGTAGTAAAATTATAATTATTAACTGTACCAAAATTATTGTAACGTTACAAACCAAATATTGCAATAGAAGGCATGCTGCAAAGAAAATTAACGCAAAAGTTATTGCAAATCGCTATTTCAGAGTCGCCAAATATTTAGAGATACAAAAAAATATATACCAACCGCTGGCTTAGCCTCCATTTTTTTCGGTCTTCAAAAATAACATATATGTTGATAGAATCACTTTTGCTTTATTTCTTGAGTCGTAAAGAAAGTAAGCGCACTATGACATAATTTGTCGGTGTGCGATGCGCGTGCGCCGAGGCGAGCGCGCCAACTGTCAGTGCGCGCGCTACTAACACGCTCGCGTTTGTCAATCGTTAGCGACGCCGACTCCCGACAGTTTTCCAACTAGGGCTACAGTGTTACTAACCAACAGTTTTATAGTTTATCTGTCAATGCTGGTTCTCGACACAGAGGCACTGTGCGGCACTGAGATAGCTGCACACTTACCGCTTAACCCATCAAGATGAATTCGGATTTCGTGTTGACGAACAGTCAATAGGGAAAATACCTTTATCACGAGTTTATTGTGCTTCATAGCTATGTGGACTGTGGTGTATAAACTTAGTTATTCATTTTATTTTTACCGCAGCTTACGTCATTTGATGTGATGCTGTAAACTAAACTACCTATATGTATACCTATGTATGGACATCTAAAAAAATATGAATTGAAAACGTATACCTACGATCAGTAACAGTTCTCGTGGCTCTTATTTAAAATTAATCGTGTTAGTAAGCCTTTGCATAGCAATCAATTTAATTTTCAATATTGCCAACCAAAAAGGCAGTAGGTATCTTAGTCATCACAGACAGTGTTTCTCACATGTACCTATAATTTCAACATGAATGATGTAACCAATACTTTTTCACCATATTTTCATTTAAAAGAGTCTCTGTGGAGTTTCTTGACCGTTCTTCTCCATAGGTAGGTACCTACTACTCTTTGGAGTGTACTACTAGCTATAGCTTTCTGACTGACCGACCCCTTGACAGTTCAAAAGTGCCCGTAATTTTATTTGAAACTAGCTGACCCAGTGAACATCGTACCTACCGCCTCTGAATCAAAAATGAATTGTCTTTGTTAATTTTTTTTCGAGATTTTTTCCCCATGTTTCAAAAGTTATTCTGGTAATCGGGGCAGAGACAAATCCAACAAGTCAAAGATCATAAACTAACCCGACTTTGTTTTATTTTTAAAGAAGAATATTTATACATATAGAAGATAAATGCTTTGAGTTAGAAAGATTGCTTTTCGAAATACCTTCTAGGTCGCTCACCATTCAAAAGACAGTGCACGAATTTGTAACCCAGAGATCCGACGTAGAACAACACTAAGGTCCAAAATATCCGAGTAAGTACGAGTAGCGGCTTTATGTTGGCTAGACGTGGTGATGACAGGTGCAGCAGAGACCTTCTCTGCCAATCTGCTCTGGCTGATAATCTGCCATCACCAAAATATCATCACATTAACCTGATCGATTGACGCTCTAGCTGTTAATCTGCCATCACCAAAATATTCGGATGTCCTCTACGGAGGACGGAGGGACATCCGAATATTTTGGTGATGGCAGATTAACAGCTAGAGCGTCAATCGATCAGGTTAAGCTACGCTTGTCGCGGTTGGTCCGTGAATGGGTGACCACCTTTACACATCAACCCTCCGTGTCTCGGATTTTTATTATCGGAAATTACGTTAAGCCGTAGGTCTCGGCTGTCATTCGAGGATGTTTGACAATCGTCACGGGTTATCAGAAGCCGGAAAGTCTGACAACCAGTCTTACCAAGGGGTATTATAATACCCAGTAAGTCCAGTAACTGGGTTGTGGAGGTCAGATAGGCAGTCGCTCCATGTACAATACTGGTATTCAGCTACATCCGGTTAGAAGGGAAAAGGCTATAGGCAGATTGCTTGATTGAACTCAAACTCAAAGCATTTATTTCAATTAAACCAATTACAGCCACTTTTGAATTGTCAAAATTAAATTGTCGGTCAGAATGTTGAAGCTAGTTGCCTGTTCCAAAACGTAGATTTCTATGGTGAAGAACGGGGAAGAAACTCTGGCTGGCTGTTTTACATTCTTTTAAATCAAGATATTACAAAATTCTGGGTACATTAGGTATCTACTCTTGTTGATTTGGCAAACTAACAGCCAGATGGGTGCATAACCTACACTTGGACATGGACACATGGAGTCTTGGAGACTTTCAAAGACCAGGTAATCATCACACAAAAGAAAAAAGGAAGCAGTGGGTGAAAAAAGCTGCCAATGATGATGGATTTGGACGGAAAATATAAAAGCAGAGACCGAAACAAAACAATGCCATTTTTGAAAATGTCATATACTTAGTTAATTAAAACGACAAGCAATTTCTGAAAACTATAAGTTGCTTACGAATCCATTCAGTTTGTTAATCAATATTCACTCATATTAATGTTGGAAAACTCCATTAGAAAGTAAAGTAAGTACTTAAGTGATTGTGTTTCCAACTTCTCGTGTATATACAAATGCCAATTTAAATAGTCCGACCGACAAATAAATAGTTATTGACATCATTATGATTGCAGATCCGATGCACCGATAAGATGCGTTAGTGAAGAAATATTAATAGCAGACACAAGTTACTCTCTTATAACTTTCTCGGTTAAAATGTAACGGTGAAACTTGAGGAACTTGTTTTGATCAAATTCCAAGGTTTCTACAGATTTTACGCCAAGCTGTAAAAAAAAAATTACAAGATGGGTCATGATCACTGATGAACATGGAATTAGTATGTACTAGGTACACAGGTATACTGTAACCATGAATTCAGAATCATGTACTCAATCCATGTTAAAAGGTTGTGCGTCGATGGCCCTGCCACCTGTATAGCTGATGATGATGACACAGCACCATGGAATTAGTATGTACCACAGCACTGAGAGTCTGTATTATAAAGAAGAAGAAATATGATTGGTCATTAAAAACGTTATTAAAGACTACTGAATATTTTAATATTCCGACAGACGTAATAAAAGAAAGATTATGTGTGTGAAACACTGTAAAAAAAGCTCACAGAGTTGACTGAATGTAGACTGAAGTCACTCGAGCCGCCATGACAGAATGCCCCGGTTGACAGCAAAAAGTAAATTGCTTTTGTATAATTAGTTTTGATACTTTACCTAATGCCATAAGAGCCCATACTACCTCAGCTAAAATAGGTACACTCTTTATCTCGCTCGCACGATACTGCTCGCGGACTGAGTGAGCGCGAGACAGAGTGCGGCGCTAGGCGGCAGGCAGCGCCAATAGCTTAGGTATTTGCTTTTTACAGTGAAAACCATGGTAATTTGAAAAAAAAATAAACATAATATCTGCTTTATATTTAGTTCACTTGTTATGCAAAGTTTCATGATCTAATTTGGAGTTTTTTTTTAATACTAGAGGTTTATTGTTCGTTTTGGAGGTAACTTTGTAATATTTTTCTATCGAGAAAATTTTATGGAATCGTGTTTTCGCCAAACATAGTACTTAACATTAATCCTCAACTTTACCATATATTTATTTCAAAATGAATGCTTCAATACTATTGAGATAACGGCGGATCATGCTAAGCTATTTGAGTGTACTACAGGCCCTTAATTTTGCTATTTTGCTGAAATATTCATATTATGAGGGAATCGAACACAAGGAACATCGTTTTAGTCCGTTCACAGTTATTTTACTTCTAATAACAGCAACCGAATAAAGTCAAAGTCAAATCATTTATTTCAAATAGGCACATTAAAGGCACTTTTGAACGTCAGAAATTACAACAAAATAATTGATTCTAGTCGCCCATTCCAAAAGGTAGTTTTCGCATGGAGAAGAATGGGCAAGAAACTCCACCGTCGCTTTTAAAATGTTTTACAAGGTTTTGTATACATAATATAATTATATGTGAAGATGATGCACCTAGAATAAAATTAGTCTACCACAAAAGGTAAAAAAAAATAGAAATGAAACAATGACAGGTAAATCAACTATGTAATAGACACATAGTGCTCACATATTTAAAAATTATTTACAAATATTGTAAAAATAGATTATTTTCCAAGAATTTTAACTAGTGTGTGAGTTATATAATAGCAACCTTATTGTAACGGAAATAAAGATCATTGTGAGTTTGAGAGACTTGGCAGTGGCAGCCACCCAATAGCAACCTTATTGCCTCGACAATGAAGATCACTGTTATTTTGACAATGATGCAAAATCAGAGGCAAAATGTGAATGGACATAAACGCTTTCACAAAAACGGTTTTAACTAGTCCTACTCCGAAGACGAAAGCAGATCGCAAACTAAAACGGCAAAGCCACTAACCGCACTGACCGACCGCACCGACACTACTGGTTTCCATGTAACTCTATGGAAATGCTTCCGTAGATGGCGATATTGCCGCCTACTTGTGGTCGTCTGCGGAAGTGTACCATAATTTTTCTGGATTTCCAGAAAAACGCAAAAATAAACGGTGTGATGAAAATATTGGAACATTTGTTTTGAAGTTTATTGACATTATATGCAAGGAATTATATAGGCGAAACAGAAAAGATTTCGCTATAATAGAAAAATAGGTAAGCCTGATTTTATCTTTATTCCTTTTTATTTTTTCCCTCGGACATCTGTTGTCAGTAGCACCTTATATTTATCTTAAAATATTCTTCAGATCGGTGCTATTAACTGTAAAAAAATCAGATGCAAATCTATCAGGAAATCGAAGATGTGACGATTCTATGGTTTTCAAATTTTCCTCTGATAATAGAGTTGTCACTCTCAGAACACAAAAAATACAATAAACAATTTCTGTTGAGACCATAACCTGACAAGAGCGGACCCCTTCCCTATACCACATTTACACCTTCATCAGAAAAATATATTTTATGTAAATGTATAAAAAATATGTTTATATCAAACGGTTCTATAATACAATACATTAAACAAACAAATATACACGTGAAACAAATTAAACTTTACAAAGCGTACCTACAAACAGCCACTAAGGGCAATTTTTAAACTTCACAATATTTTTTATGCCAAGAAAACTTTTATGCCTATAAATTTCCTATGGGTACCTCTATACGTACTGTTTATCCTAAATAAGTAATACTTACTTTATTTTAAGATTTAAAAAAAATAAAATGTTTTTGCTTTTAGATTTTTGAATTGTGAAAACCCTAACAACAAAAAATCGAAACTCGAAAAATCAGCAATTCCTTCGTGTTAAGCATCTGATATTTTACAGGCAGGTTATCATAACACAAATAATGTGTGTGAAAATAAAATGCCACCTTAAAATACTACCTTATAAAACCTGCGCAAAAAAATAATTTCAAAATTACAGAAAAAACTATGTAGCTTGCTTTAAATAACATCTAAAAAATATTTATTTGTTTCTAAGAATAGCAGATATTTGGCTTTATCACATACTATAATTAAAACATAAAAACGTTGCATACATAATAAGTTATTAGAATTATTTTTATTTCGACCTTAACCAGAATAAATTATTAAAATAAAATAGCTCTGGTTCTAAGCTGAATTGGTTTCTGGGAGTTCTACTCTAGCATTCAAAACAGTGTATACTATCGATTAAAAGAATAAAAAAAAGCGATGTCCGTTTTTCGAGGCATTTATCATATACTGTGCGCCGGAGGTCCGCGAACAAAAAATGTCCATGGTCTGCTCAGCGCCTAAGATTATACAAATCAATCCTTAGCCTTCATAACTTGTGAAAAACAATGGGTTTTGATTAAAAGTTAAAACGAAAACTTTTATGATGCCTGTGTTGCAATGTTTTCCTCAGACAGGACAATTACTGATTAGATTACAAAACATTGTTTCTCTCCGGTCCAGTAATTTTTAAACAGTTTCTCATTATTTTCGGCTGCCTGCTGCTTTGGTATGATTCAATCAGGTGTGGATCTCGGCAGTTGTTTCTCTCTGAAAGAGGGTGGGGGAGATTTCTTAAACCTTCAAGCCTTTTAAAAGAAACCTTCGATACCTATTTTCCGAAAACTATAATAGAATGTGCACCCATTTTCGAGGATGACTATACTACTTATTAGAGCAGTTTTTTCAATAGTTGATAACTAGCTTTATGTTACAGCTTATACTAGATTTTGCTCGCGTTTTACCTGCGTGGAAGTCGGTTATTATCCCACGAGGCCTACACTACCACTGGGATAAAAAGTATCCTATGTCCTAACCAAGACTGTGTGTATACCAAACATCCAAATCCTAAACGGATCGGTCGTTTAGGTGTGAAAAGTTAATAGACTTACAAAGGGGTCGATAGTATTCATGGATGCAAATTGCATCGGTATTTCCATAAATACATAATACATAATCCAGGCTAATATTATAAATGCGATGCAACCGAATATCTCATATAGGCTGGGAACAGACTGAATGACTGATTGACATTCCAATGAATATTGCTGACTAAGTATGACTTTATTATGATATGGCAGAAAAGTCTTCATGCGAGTCATCAGATTATGGTTCAGTGTCTGCTTAAAGGCCGGAATACGCATGCCTGTAACTTGCAAACAGTTTGCAAGTAGCTGGCATGCCATTATGGTATTCAACAGCCAGAAGTTACTTGCATACTTTTGTGTAGCCTTTAGAGTGAAGAGAGAAAGTCGCGGCATTGGATAGCAAAGTTCTAGATAAACCTAGTAGGGACTGCGTCGTTTATATCCTCGGCGGACTAGGGGCGTCCGTCGTCCGACCAGACAGGCCCGAGTTGGCGCCGCTGTGTTGTATCGGTGTGTTGGACTCAAAAGACTCGGTTTGACCACTGTGATCCGAAGGGAGATAATTTACAATGGCTTTATCTAAATACCTATTCACAGCAACACAAAACATTATCAATACATGTAGCAGTAGCCGTAGTTATTCGCGTTGGTTCCAAAAACGCATTTGACAGATTTAATGATTTAAAGAGGCTTAACAATCTACTGCTATTTGAATTATTTTCCAAAATATTAACATTAAAGTCACCACAAATAATTACTGATTTATTTTATAGCTGCAAGTTTTTTCCATTACTGTCTCAAATATAGAGTAGTTTTGATAGTTTGGAGGTCTGTAAACGCACACTATAAAATGCTTATCCAGCTCAACTCAGGACAGTTCGATGCTATGTTCAAGCGATAGTTCCACTATGTCTTTACGAGTCTTATATTTTACACAATTTTTAATTAAGATTAATGAACCGCCACGCAGCATGGTTGCACGCGCGCCACTCAAGAGTGACCACGACCACCCCCGGCCATAGGCAGAGGTGGCACACCGCGGTGGTTTTAGCCGGTAAGAGTCCGGCATTATATACGAAGTTATTATAAAAATCCTAATAATCCAGTAATTACTTTTTCAGATTCTGGATTTATTCTGTCGTTTTTAGGGTTCCGTAGCCAAATGGCAGAAAACCCTTATAGATTCGTCATGTCTGTCTGTCTGTCTGTCCGTCTGTCTGTCTGTCCGTCCGTATGTCACAGCCACTTTTCTCCGAAACTATAAGAACTATACTGTTGAATCTTGGTAAGTAGATGTATTCTGTGAACCGCATTAAGATTTTCACACAAAAATAGAAAAAAAAACAATAAATTTTAGGGTTCCCCATACTTAGAACCGAAACTCAATTTTTTTTTTCATCAAACCCATACGTGTGGGGTATCTATGGGTAGGTCTTCAAAAATGATATTGAGGTTTCTAATATAATTTTTTTCTAAACTGAATAGTTTGCGCGAGAGACACTTCCAAAGTGATAAAAATTGTGTCCCCCCCCCCTGTAACTTCTAAAATAAGAGAATGATAAAACTAAAAAAAATATATGATGTACATTACCATGTAAACTACCACCGAAAATTGGTTAGAACGAGATCTAGTAAGTAGTTTTTTTTTTAATACGTCATAAATCGTAAACCGCAATTTACCATTCATTCAATCAACTCAAAAATAAAAATAAACATTTAATTTCATAAACATAAACCTTATGCATAAACCCGGATGTTACGGAACCCTCGGTGCGCGAGTCCGACTTGCTCTTGCCCGGTTTTTTCTAAATTGTGGCATGTATTGTGGCGAAGTAATGTGTATTATTACCGCTTGGATACCATTCCGCACCACATAATTTACGTGTTCCTAATTGACTGTTTATACTGCATGTAATTGAAGAAGATTCGCTACTATTACAAAGCATAACTATTTTGGACATAGGGACCGGCACCCTAATTGCGTAATATAGGTAGGTACTATTAATTACAATCTGAACCATTTTGAAGGATACTGCTAATCCATTGCTTCGTATGGTCGAAAAATATGTCTGCTCAACAACGTAAATGACGCAATGAATGTTGTTGAACTGTCAAAAGGAAAGCTATTCCTATTATTAGTGTGTCACTCAATTACCTTACCATTTTGGTTTACCTTGATTACATAGATTAGTAGGTAGGAATTTACAGAATACTAGCTGACCCGGCAAACTTTGCCATATAAATTATTTCTAGCTGCCCGGCGCAACTTCGTTCGCGTGGTGTCCTACCTCTTACCCTACCCTACCTCTTAACTCCTACCCTACTTCTACCCTACTCCTAACCTACTCCTAAGTAAATAAAAGTATTAAAAAAAAAAGTACCTATCCTGTGTCCGTCTCCTGGTTCTAAGCTACCTCCCCACCAATTTTCAGCCAAATCGGTTCAGCCGTTCTTGAGTTATAAATATATAGATTGTAGGTAAGTACACCATTAGTAAACAATCGTTTACTTATATTTTATGACCGATTTCACCTTCTACATTCCTTGCACATTGTAACTAGATGGAATGTCGTAACTGCTGACCAGCTTTTGCTCGCGGCTTTACCCTCTTATAAATTATCCCACGGGTCCATACCACCGGGATAGAAAAGTATCCTATGCCCTAGCCAAGGTCATGGTCTTTCCGTATGCCTTTCATTAAATTCCGATTAGCCGTTAAGGCATGAAAGGTAACAGGATAGTTACAATCCCTTAAAACATTTAAAAAGCGAGAGTACATTTCTTTTTGAATTCTGTATTTCTTTTCAAAAGCACATATTTGAATTTTCATATCACTATTGACGATGACTGTCCAGATCCAATATCAGAAAACCAGCCCCATCCAACTGCTCAGAGGGGTGAGACGGGGATGAAATATCCCTTAAATTTTTTACCAACGCGTTGAAAGACGTCTTCAAGTCGTTGGACTGGACTGGACAGGGTATCAACATGAACGGCGAGTACATCTCATACCTTCGATTTGCCGATGACATCGTCATAATGGCAGAGATGCTGATACAGCTAGACCAAATGTTGCACCGGCGGGTTGGCCTCGGCATGAATTTGGACAAGACAAAAGTCATGTACAATTCGCACGTCTTGCCTAGTACAATCCACATCGAAGGGTCGCTTCTCGAAGTTGTGAAGGATTATGTCTAGACACAACTTTGAGAAAGAGGCCGACAGAAGGATCCAGACGGGCAGCATTTGGTAAACTCCGTCAAGTCTTCTCGTCGCCTATCCCGCAGTGTTTGAAGACTAAGGTCTTCAACCAGTGCGTCCTGCCCGTCATGACATATGGTGCTGAAACGTGGACACTGACGGTCGGGCTGGTACACAAATTCAAGCTCGTTCAGAGCGCTATGGAGCAAGCTATGCTTGGAGTCTCTTTGAAAGATAAAATTAGGAATGAAATGATCCGGAAAAGAACCGGAGTTACCGACATAGCTTGCAGAGTAAGCAAACTGAAGTGGCAGTGGGCTGGCCATGTCTGTCGAAACACCGATGACCGGTGGAGCAGACGATTCCTGGAGAGGACACCGCGTATCGGCAAGCATAGTGTGTAAAGTTTCAGATAGGAGAGGAGCTCCTTGATCAGGAGACTAACCCTGATCAAGGAGCTCCTCTCCTCTCTGAAACTTTTAAAATATGTTTTCGGTGTTCTTTCCTCATGCTACAATTACTGAACTATCAACTTTTCGCCCTGAATAAGCTTAGTCAAAAACCCTCTGGGCTCCCCTACCATTAGGGATCAATCAATCAATGAACTCAGCCTATCACTGCTGGACATAGGCCTCTCCCAGACTGCGCCACAGCACCCTCTCCTCCGCCTTCCGCATCCAGTCTACCCCAGTCACCTGTTTTAGGTCGTTCGTCCATCTAACTGGGGGGCGAACCACACTACGCTTGCCGATACGCGGTCTCCACTCCAGGACTCGTCTGCTCCACCGGCCATCGGTCCTTCGACAGACATGGCCAGCCCACTGCCACTTCAGTTTGCTTACTCTGCAACCTATGTCGGTAACTCCGGTTCTTTTCCGGATCATTTCATTCCTAATTTTATTTTTCCTTTGGGTTTCCCGTACAAACTTTCATCCCTTATATCACCCCTTTTATGATTATTTTTGAGTCAAAAAGTAGCCTATGTCCTTCCTCAGGATGTCTTCTGTGTCTGCTAAATTTTATCAAAATCTTTTTGGCGGTTTAGATGTGAAAACAGACATACAGACGGCCAGACAGACTGAGTTACTTTCGAATTATTAGAGTATGCATATTATATTGTTCTTCGTTCAGATTTTTTTTGGTAAGTAATATTGTTTAACAAATCCAAAATACAGGAAATTAAAAATAAAAACGTATTACCCACTATTTCTTTACCGAATGGTTTTCCCAATGTTTCGATTGCAGTGGTCTTATACCACTCCGTTTTATCAAATAACTAGGCATTAAACGGTCTCATCACAATGTGACACGGCGTTACATCGCTGTAGGCAGTTTAGCAATTATAGACCTGCAACCAGAGCCAGACAACATTGCTATGTAACAAAAGGTTCTCAGTTTTAAAAACTAACCTCCATTCATCAACCAAACATTGAACAATATCAACTTCGTTTAGCAAATTCAATCGCAATGCTCATTTTTCTTACAATGTTCTTCTTTTGAAGTCGATTTTTACATATAAATTCCAATTTAAGTTCAAAATTAATTAAAGTTTACTTAGTATAACCTCTTTATTCTCAAGAACGCTGTTTGTGTTTAGAAACGCATTAGCTGACTACATACCTTTGATGTTCTGCGGTTATCCAATAAATTTTTATCTTCCACTATGTCTTCTAACTCCATTGTGGTGACATTTGTATTTTAGAACCATGTAAATCACGACATAATTGCCAACAGCCTGCACTGCAGTTTGATAACGCGATAACACGCACGATAACTATATATACGTACGTGTACCTTCAACTGGCATGTTTATACTAGGATGATGTTGCAAACCGGACAGAATCTGTAACATCACGCCATTATAGACTCTAACGTGAAAATAATAAGACTCACGGTAAATGCATATTAATTTACTAGATATAAGGTAGCATCTTGCTGAACAGTCTTTTAACTAAAAGTTTGCTTACGCGGGCATTATATTGACACAATAATTAAGACAAAACACACAAACTACTGTCGTGATTACATTATTACTTCTGACTTAAGGAAAAATAGTAGCAAGTATTTAAATAAACATAACACATTTGAAGATTCTTTTGTAATAATAATACAACTGAATCTATCGAAACAAACGTAGCTGAGCAAAAAATGCTTGAATACAACAACGTGAAACGCAATGGATGAGTCCATTGCTATGTCGGTAATTATTTCCATCTATTTTAAATCGTGATGTCATAAATAGATATGAAGGTGTAGATTATGTCGGTACCTACCTAGAACATAGTTTTTATCACATTTGTTTGTCTTTGTGGTGTTCTAGAAGATCTACTAGACACACTTTTTATTGTTCTCCTTTGTCTCCAATATATTTAAGTTAGAGTCATGCATACCTGTTATTTGCATGGTTACTGAAATGCTAATTTTAGTTGATATTTAAATTGTATTGTAAGTGACTGTGCTTTTGGGGTGCTTATTATAAATAAATAAATACTCAGTCATTTTGTTGTCATATCTATGACTCGGATATAACACTATACGATGACGTAGCTATGGTTGTAGTTGAAAGAAACCAACATTATGTTATTGGTGTAAATCAAATGACTAACATAACTGATTTCAAGATACCATTCTACTCCTATGACACCAATACAGGTACAGATTGATCAGTAAGTAGATATACATAGCTGTTAGCGAAATATGTAAAAAACCGGGCAAGAGCGAGTCGGACTCGCGCACCGAGGGTTCCGTAACACCCGGGTTTACGCATAATGTTTATGTTTATGAAATTAGATGTTTTTTTTTATTTTTGAGTTGATTGAATGAATGGTAAATTATGGTTTACGATTTATGACGTATTAAAAAAAACTACTTACTAGATCTCGTTCAAACCAATTTTCGGTGGTAGTTTACATGGTAATGTACATCATATTTTTTTTTTAGTTTTATCATTCTCTTATTTTAGAAGTTACAGGGGGGGGGGACACACATTTTACCACTTTGGAAGTGTCTCTCGCGCAAACTATTCAGTTTAGAAAAAAATGATGTTAGAAACCTCAATATCATTTTTGAAGACCTACCCATAGATACCCCACACGTATAGGATTGATGAAAAAAAAAAATTGAGTTTCGGTTCTAAGTATGGGGAACCCTAAAATTTATTGTTTTTTTCTATTTTTGTGTGAAAATCTTAATGCGGTTCACAGAATACATCTACTTACCAAGTTTCAACAGTATAGTTCTTATAGTTTCGGAGAAAAGTGGCTGTGACATACGGACGGACAGACAGACAGACAGACGGACAGACAGACATGACGAATCTATAAGGGTTCCGTTTTTGCCATTTGGCTACGGAACCCTAAAAATGTATAAGGATAGGTACTTACAAGGTCGCTTTTGACATTTTCCACCATATTATGTTGGTTGGTGTTCAGTGTCTCAAGATAAACTCTTCTACTATTCGGTATTCAATGTTACATGCATGACACACTCATTCGGATTTAGCGTTAAGTAATTACCCCTGTAAATCATTGGTGCTTCAAAAATCTCTTAGGTACGAGTGCCTGGCTGGACTGGTTTGCCCATTTGCATAAGCTGCCACAACAACCATCCCTACGTTGACCGTATCCAGCGCATTCCCATTATCTTCACAAATACAAGCAGCGGTAACACCATGGTAACCACTACGCATGACACAGTTGTAAGGACGAAACCTGGTGATGGAAGTACTATCTAAAAACCTATACGCAAGAAAAGAAAGAAAGCAAGAAATATATAGGAGTATATATATACCGTCTAGGAGTATACCATACCGTCTGTAAAGGGTATCCAATTGTGATGGCAACTCACCGCTCAAAAGAAACTAGTACCAAAAGTTTGGTGGACTGGGCGAGGTATCAATGCCTTTGAGAAGGCTGAAGGTGACGTCAGGATCCAAGGTAACCGTCGACTATAGTATTAACTGCCTTCCAAGGTGCAACGACAACTCGAGTAAAAGTGTCATCAAAAGTGTCATCAATTTAGTTTGCCTATGCTCCCAGGGCAGCAAGCTACCAACCTGACTGACTAGCAATTTGTATAGATAATATGAGCTACATATATTTACTTACTCCAGCAGATACGATAGACGGAGAAGATTGCTTTCTACACCTGTCTCAGCTTTCGATGGCACGGCAACTGTCTCTGGTAACGACTGGCTACTGCACAACACTATATCTGGGGGCACGGCAGTGCCCCCGCCAAGTCGAGCAAAAAGGGGCACGGCCGTACCATCCTTTTCTCGAAGCAGTCCGGGCCATTTTCGACCACCTAGGTATAACGTCGTCGTGGATAAAACTAGAAGCCTGAATTTTCTTATATAATCCCAAATCCCTTTCAACAGATGAATAATTTTGCCAGCGACCTAGTCATGTAAGTATTTAATCGAACACTAAATAACTCGTATTTTGATATCCTAACAATAATTTTGGACACTACTAAAATAAATGTGCCTCTTTTTGTGAACCACTGTTGTCCTAAATACTAAATAGTTCACTGCGACCAACTTAAGCTCGTTGGTTTGGACCCAGAGAGGCGCTTTTTTTTTATTTGTACTATACTGTCCTACTGCTAGGCAAAGTCCTTTCAGGAACTCTTATCCCGCACCAAGCTCTCGAGGCACGTGTCCAGCACCCTAATTTAGCTTAGTTTAGTTTAGCACACTATCAATTACAATCTGAATAATTTTGAAGGATATTGATAATCCTTTGCTCATATGTTCGAAAAATTTGTCTGCTCAACAATATAAATAACCTAATGAATGTTATTGAACAGTTCAATAACGCCCAATACCATTTGAATCTGGCAGCCTTCTTGCCTACGTCTATTATCCCCATTTTGGAGTGCAGCAAAGACTACAATATAATGCGGGAGTGCAGCGTAGTGTTCCGAATTCTGCAGATCCTGTCTTTTTACACCCAGAATGCTGCGTTCCATCGCTCTTTGGCAAACTCCGAGGCCGAACTTTTGCGACTTGGTGAACTACCAGGTCTGAGCACCGAAGGTCGGACGGGCAGGACACACACATGTCGATGAGTTTGCGTTTTAGGGAGATCGGCAGATTACTCTTTATTATGCGTTTTACTTTGTGTACCTAAATTGTTTCATCACCACTGGTCTCAAAATGGTGAAGGAAAACATCGTGAGGAAACCGGCTAGCCTAGAACCCAGAAATTCAAAGACTACATCGATATAACATCTACCAACGTGCCCGTGTAGTGTTTTACGGACCACTCCTTCTCACCACCTCTCGGAGCCTATAATGTTCCCATTGTTGGGAGACAGGACATTCCTCTACGTGAGTGGCAGTGGGCCGTTATCTACCACGCGGGGCCAGTGCGGGTTGGTGGATGTCACATGTCTTTTTTAGGGTTCCGTAGCCAAATGGCAAAAACGGAACCCTTATAGATTCGTCATGTCTGTCTGTCAGGGGTATTGGTGTACACGCGCGAGGGGCTGAGCGCGCGTGTGTGTGAGTTGACTCGTCAGTCCGCGGGAATGCGTTCGGCGGAGTGCGTCTCCATAACGCTCAAGTTCAATAATGAGAAAGTACATCTAATAGCAATATACAGACCACCGCGAGTAAATAAACAGAATAAGTTAAGTCAATTTATAGATGAATCTCGGAACCTTCTTGAAAAAATACCTGCAGATTCTAAAGTAGTTGTCTGTGGGGATATAAACATAAACCTGTTAAATTGTCATGACAAATTTGTAATATCGTACGAAAATCTATTATCAGAGCATGGATTCACAAAGTGCATAAATGACATTACTAGAAAGGAAATTGTAGTGGGGAAATTAGTTCAATCTTGTCTTGATCATATTTATATTCGGGCAAATAATGCTGTCATACATTCAGCTGTAATAAAACAAAAGATATCGGATCACTATTTCGTTTCGGCAAACGTGCAGTGGAGACGCGCACCGTCGAAACAGTTGTCGCGAGCTCGCAATCTATGCGATGCACAAGCGTCTCCGCCACGACTCGCGCCCACTAAGCGCGTCCTTGACAATAACAAAGTTCGAGAGAAATTGCTTACCACTGATTTTGACCACTTAATGTCAATAGATTGTCCTATCAAATTGTATAAAGCATTTAAACAAATATTTGTGGGTATTTATGATGACTGTTACGTAAATAAACGTATTTCTGCCAGTAATAGAAACAACAAAAAATGGATTGATAATAGGTTGAAGTCTATGATAAAAGAAAAAGACAAATTATTTGAGGTATGGAGCAATGAGCCAAAGAATATGCTAAAGAGACTTAAATATACCAAATTTAGAAATAAATGCCAAAAAGCCATTAGTAAAAGTAAAAATATCTACGATAAAAATAGTATATTAGAGTGTAATAATAACATTAAAAAAAATATGGGATAGGATAAATACTATGATGGGAAACAATAAACAATCGGTAGATGAATTAATTCTGTCAAATATGGATGGACAAGGAAGTTCTGTAGACATAAGTAACAAATTTGCTTCTACCTTCTGTAAAGAAATAGAAGATATAACACATAAATGTCGTGAGGTTTGGTTGGACAGGCAGACCTATGTAAAAGCCACGGACTTATCCATGAGGTGGCAACCAGTAAGCTCTAATTATGTAAAAAACATAATAAAAAACATGAATATAAATAAATCACCGGGCAGCGACCTAGTGCGAATGTCTGACCTAAAAGTAATTATTGATAAAGTGAGCCCCGTGTTAGCTAAACTAATAAACCTAACTGTCAAGAACTACAAATTTCCTAACAAGCTTAAAGAGGCAATAGTCCGCCCAATCCACAAAAAAGGTGATCGCAAAAATGTGTTAAACTTCAGACCTATATCAATTCTATCTAGTATAGATAAAATTATAGAAAAGTGTATCGTCAACCAATTAAGTAACTATCTACAAAAAAATAACATTATTAACGAGTGTCAACACGGTTTTTTAAAAGGAAAAAACACAAATACATTATTATCAAAATTCACAGACGAAATTAACAGTCACCTAGATAATAAAAAATTTGTTATTGCAATATTTTTCGACTATAAGAAAGCGTTTGACACTTTGCAATTCGGTACTATCCTCAACGCAATGGGGGAGTGTGGGGTTAGAGAACCACTGAACCCATGGTTCCGTGATTACCTCACCGCGCGCTCCTATCGTGTGAGAGTGGGAGACGCGCTTAGTGACCGAGTTGTGGTGCGGAGTGGGGTGGCTCAGGGATCGGGATGTGGACCGATTTGTTATCTTATGCATGTCAACAGCTTGTGCCGTCTGCTGCAGCATTGTTCAGCGTATATGTTTGCTGACGACTTGTGCATACTCCGCTCCGGAACTAACTTAGATGATGCTTGCCAGCTAGTTCAACAGGATATAGACTCTGTTGTTAAATGGTCGCACGACAACGGCATTATATTAAACGCTGATAAAACTAAACTATTGTTAATTCATTCGCCATATTTACGACCTCATGGTTCGACTCCGCCTTTATTTGCCCACGATTACACATGTCACCATACTAACTTACTGGACTGTAAATGTAAACCTATTGAAAGAGTTGACTGTGTAACCTACCTTGGCATGAAAATAGATGAGAACTTCTCTTGGTCATTACACATAGATTACATTTGTAGTAAATTAAGAATATTATTAAGTAAAATGTACCATCTAAGCTTTAAAGTTACTACTAGTATTTTAAGATGTATATACATGTCATTAGTAGATTGCATCATTAGCTATGCTCTTGACAGCTATGGATTAACATTTAAAACTAACTTGAATAAATTAGAAGCTCTTCAAATTCGATTCTTAAAACTACTTGTTACTCAAAAAACTAAAAACAGTTGTAAAGGCGATTATAGAAAGCTATTCAAAATATGTAAAATTTTACCGATTAGTTTAAAACATAAATATCTTCTAGCAGTTAACCACCATGGAACCCAAGAGCATAACTTAACTCATGTACTCAACAACTATAATACGCGATCTATGGCTGCCGGCAAATTCAATGTACCCAGAGTCACCAATTACTTTGGTGACAGAACTTTAAAAAAACGATTACCATATTTATTGAATAGTTTGCCGGCAGACATAAGGAGCGAAACCAATAAAAGCAGGTTTAAAAATAAATTAAAAAGATGTTATTTAGAAATGTTATAAAGTGCTATACCTAAGTCTAAAGTATGAATTTGTAAGTGTGTCTAAAAGACTCGTCAGACCCTACAGTCAAACCATTACTACGGTTTTGTGGGGCTTAGTTTGTAACTTTTTTTGCATGATGTGAACTTATAATAAATAAATAATAAAATAATAATAATAATAATGTCTGTCTGTCTGTCTGTCTGTCCGTCTGTCTGTCTGTCCGTCCGTATGTCACAGCCACTTTTCTCCGAAACTATAAGAACTATACTCTTGAAACTTGGTAAGTAGATGTATTCTGTGAACCGCATTAAGATTTTCACACAAAATTAGAAAAACATCAATACATTTTAGGGTTCCCCATACTTAGAACCGAAACTCAAATTTTTTTTTCATCAAACCCACACGTGTGACACATCTATGGGTAGGTCTTCAAAAATGATATTGAGATTTCTAATATAATTTTTTTCTAAACTGAATAGTTTGCGCGAGAGACACTTCCAAAGTGGTAAAATGTGTGTAACTGTAACTTCTAAAATAAGAGAATGATAAAACTAAAAAAAAATATATGATGTACATTATCATGTAAACTACCACCGAAAATTGGTTTGAACGAGATCTAGTAAGTAGTTTTTTTTTTAATACGTCATAAATCGTAAACCGCAATTTACCATTCATTCAATCAACTCAAAAATAAAAAATAAACATTTAATTTCATAAACATAAACCTTATGCATAAATCCGGATGTTACGGAACCCTCGGTGCGCGAGTCCGACTCGCTCTTGCCCGGTTTTTTTTGGTTTGTTAACTCACCATATTGAAAAATATGTTGAAGATCAGTTCACGGCTTTGACGTATAGTTATCGATGGATTTTTCGATATTACAACAATAATTATACGTTACCTCAGGATACATATTCACTACATAGGAAGTCTACTAGACTATTGGTGCTTATGAAACCCATAATAGACCAGCGCCCTAAATGCACTATCAATCACAATCTGAATAATTTTGAAGGATATTGCATATGTAATACATTTTTCTCTTTTATTCGTGTCCCGACACATCATCTCGAGAAGTTCCTCAAAGAAGAGTTCTGGCCGAAGGGTGTTGTGTATCGCCGGTTCCGTGGCCGGCTACATGACACCAGTCAGCGAAACAGGACGCCGACACTTCGTGTGCTTTAGTTTGTTAGTGTAATAAAATTATAATGTGTGTATGTATTTATAGTATTTTTAAGTTATATTCATATTGTATTGTATGTGTTTTATATGGGCCTTGATGGCTGAAATAAATGGATAATAATAATAATAAGTTCGAAAAATTTCTCTTGTAATTAATGTTGTTGAACTGTCAAAATTGAAGCCATTCCCACTGTTGGTGTGTTACGCATTACCCCGCAGGCATTCTAAATTAGCTACTGCTATAATATCTCACTTGCCTTCAGTCTGGCTGTCGATCTTTGAAGTGGGTCAGAAGCAGCTTGTTCTTGAGTATTAACCACCTTTTTCTATTGAATGCCTACTTTATGAACAATGTCAGAGAAAACTTTAGGCTCTATTACATAATGCACTCTTAAACTGATGCAAGAGATACTATAGCAACAAGCATTTTATCTCAAATAACGCTATCTTTCGAAGACGAAGATAATAGATATTTTTTATATGTTAAAATTTTCATCAGAAAGAAAAGATATATCAGTGAGTATAAGGATTTATAATAGGCATATCAGATAACAGAGCAAAAGGCTATGGATACAGTTACGTTGACCAGTCAGAAAAATAAAAAAATGTAACTTGTTACTGAATTGTAGGTACCAAGACTCATATAATTTTTATATCACCAAAGGGTTGGGGGTCCGATATAGAAAACATTTTTACAGAAGTGGGCTGGAATTGTTCGAAATCCATCAATTCCAGTCCTAAATAAGCGGATAAATGCAGGAAAATTTGCAGGAAAAACAGATAAACGTTTGAGGATATTTTATGGCAGCATAAGAGCCTCATCGATACTCCAAGAACGTTTCCGAAGCACTTCGCCCAGAAAATGCACAGTAAATTGACGAGAGGCCTGGTTTTCTTTGAAGTTGATTCTGTGGACTCGTTTCGCGTAACTCTGGCTGCTAGTTGGGTCATCATCTTCCTTCAGGGGCAGTAGAAGCAGCAGGCTTTCCTAGGTGCAGCAGGGATCAACTTTGTCGGGTAGGTTTGAGTGGTCGCAGTCTTTCTAATGAATGGATTCATGGGTTCAATAATCGGACGGTGTTTCACTTCCATGTTGATCCTCGCAAACCTTTCTCCTTTCTCCTCCTCTTTTCTTACCATGATAAAATACGGACGCGTCTCATTTAAACTCATTTTTTAATAGTAAAATTTTCTATTTTTATATTTCATGTATTTATAATTTTATAAAAAAAAGTAGTTTAATTATTCCTACTCCGTCAAAATGACATATCGACACCATGCCATGTATTAAGCATAGATACGGAGGAAACCCTGCATTAAATTGTAGTCTGTGGAGAAAACAAATAATTATAAAAGAGAATGAAGTGCTTACTTTCCAAAATAAATAAGGTCAACTTGCCAGAAACTCTTCAAGTTTTGCAATTTGTTGTTCTGTATAACGCAAGCAGTCACATGGTATATCATAGTCCCTGATGCAGGTAAATTATCACATACAGAAATAAACTCACGCCAAATTTCCAAAATTGTATGCTAACCACTTCAATTCTGCTTCAGGTATAGCGTGGGTGGGGTGCAAATGACTTGAAGCTTACTTAGCCCATAAAGAACGCAGTCTGCGACAGGAGCTGTGCACTCAACGCACTTTCGACGCCATGAATTTGATTATTACTATTAGTTGGTATGTACCTATTGCCAAAAATTTTTTTTTGTACTACTTGTCGATAGTGTTTTCTGTATTATTATTGGGAGAAGCTCGTCTGATCCCTGGTTAGCGGCCTAAGTGATGAAATGTTTATTGTAAGTAGTACTACCTAAGTGAACTCTTTAAATATTCTCGGAGAAAGTAAACTGGAGTTAAAATCCAAACTGGAGTTATATGAAATTATATATTTTTTCCTCTATATATTTTTGTATATATTTAAATGTCTTTGACAATACTCATTGTTCCTCTCAACCAAAGCACCTGCCATCCAATCTCTTCACCACCCTGGTAGAGAATGCCTAAGGCATTAAGTCCGCCTTTGTACCTTTTTGTGCGAAAAGTTTAAATAAATAAATAAATTTACTACATGAACTGATTCGTGTTAGGTACCTAATAAATATGGATTTCTTTTAAAAAGGACATGACCTACAGATACTCATGTCCTTTTTAAAGCAAACCCGCAGTATATTCACTGTCGTAGGTCTAACTACAAAAGATAATATAGTACGTCATCATCATCTGCCTAGCTTTTTCCCAATTATTTTGGGGTCGGCTTCCAGTCTAACCGGATGCAGCTGAATACCAGTATTTTACATGGAGATAATATAGTACGTGTGGCATAATAAATACGTAACTTGCTAGGCTTGGGTATACAGATAGATATCTTTATAGTTTGTCATTAATGGAATTTCAGCAATCTGGGTGGGTTGTTCAGTACAACGTAAACGAAGTCAGTACCAGCCCGGAAACTAGATTTGGGCCCGGTTGAAGGCAATAGGCTCGTCCCTTATCCTGTCCTTAGGGTAAGGTTGCTTTAGACGTACCAGCGCCTAAGCCGTACTATACCAATATCTGTTTTCCTGAATATAAAAATTGACGTAGAAGTGTGCTGGTAAGTAAGCCCAGATTAGATTTAGAGACATTTCGGAGAGAAATAATCAAAAATAAGGATTTTTCTAATGTCTTCATTAAGATTTAACGCACTTTTGTATTTCTGAAAAATATATGACGAGGAAGATATTATGTTTGTTCATAGCTATTTTGGTGGTATCCACATTAATTTAAGCTTAACCATTTAAGCTTAACCGTATTTTCTTAAAGTTATGTATGTGGTTTTGATTTTAAACTTTGAAGGCCCAGTTGCTTAATACTATGCAGAAAATCCGTAAATCATACCATGAGATCAGAACAAAATTTTAAAGGTTTAAAAATATGACAAAGGAATACAGCAACAATAGACGATAGATCATACATAGGACAGAATCATTAACAGGATGTCATGAATTACTATTAATAAATTAATTATTAGTATTAAAGGCATTCGAGAAATTCACAAAAACTAGTGTAGTAACCACGGATATCGAAACTTTGGTGTCTTCCAGTCCTGTCCTGTTATATTCCCAGTAACTTTAAGGAGAGCGGAAACAGGGACTGAACCCAGATTGAAGAGGACTAATGAGTGAGTTACGATGAAGAACATTGGAGAATTGTTTGTTGAGACCTCGAGCACTTTGGATAGAAAGGGAAGGTTAGAAATGGGATGAAAGTGGGTAGAAGGATTAGATTAGGAAGATCTCGTAGTGGGAGAAGGATGAGAAACCTTAGATAGTGGACGAATACAGGCTTTTGCGTCACAGGGAAGAGATTATTCCGGTGTTTATGTATTATTTTACAATGGATAATCGCGGGTAGGGGATGATCCAGAATAAAAAAGTATGATCATACGACGGGTGATAGTGTCACATCCCATCGCTTTTGATTTAATAGATATAATTATTTTTTCTAACTCTCTCGTTTCATCTGGAACGACACTGAAAGGATTAACATAAGGACACGTTAAACCAGAAATTAGATATCCAAAATACGTCTGATTACATCTATTCCTTGCAGCTTTACACAGTGTCCAGTTCTCATCAGTACGATCCCATGGAACGCGCGGCCCCTGCGTCGCATTGCCACCTGTGTTCCTCTTGTCATCCATGGTACAAATGGGCGTTTCACCTTCGCTTTTTTGACGGGAGCATGGATGTTATTAAGGGTGACCACAACATCATTGAAGATCCCAATCTTGTCGTCAAAGGAAATGGCTACTTTCATAAAATGTTTGGCTACTTTCATTTTTGGGTACAAAATGTTGCACAGATTCAAAAAAATGTTCCAAACCCAAACTAATGTTAGGATACTCCTGTGCTCATGACCCTCTCGGATCGGGGGCCTCCTCCGGCTGGGGGCCCGTGGCATTTTGCTGTTACGCCACTGCGTACCTACCCATTATACTCGTACCGATGGAATTTTTTGTAAAACGCGTTTGTTGAAAGTAGCTGTTTCTGTATAGATAGGCTTTATATTATGTAGGTATATAAAGTATGGTAAAAAAAAAATCATCGAAATAAAACTCCAAAATAGTTAAAATAAGGTTGATTTTTAGACAAGAAAAGTATAAGCACGCGTTTTTGCTGGAAGCTTGGTGGTTGTGAAGTGTTTTTTCAAACGGCTCAGTAACAAGTCATAATTATCACGGTATTTTAAAAACTTGCTGCCGTTTAACTGTTTTAAAACCTCTTCTACTTGCTTTGGTAAGGGCTCGTTGGTGGTAGTGCTGGTGGTGGTGGTGCTACTTAGTCTTGGTAACGGTGGTAGCACCACGAGCGGTGGCCGCTTGAACTCCACAAGTTCTTTATGATGAGCCATGCGCAGCGCCTGGCAGATTTAACACATTTTATTACTACGTGTACTAAAATATTGCGAACAAGATTTCAAAGTGATCGAAATAGTCTCAACCTACTAGTATCTAGTACTGACGTACAGCCGAAATAAACTCAACCTAACTATTCGCCACACCGGTAATTCTCGTACAGCCGAAATAAACTCAACCTACTATTCGCCACACCGGTAACTCTCGTACAGCCGAAATAAACTCAACCTAACTATTCGCCACACCGGTAATTCTCGTACAGCCGAAATAAACTCAACCTAACTATTCGCCACACCGGTAACTCTCGTACAGCCGAAATAAACTCAACCTAACTATTCGCCACACCGGTAACTCTCGTACAGCCGAAATAAACTCAACCTAACTATTCGCCACACCGGTAACTCTCGTACAGCCGAAATAAACTCAACCTAACTATTCGCCACACCGGTAATTCTCGTACAGCCGAAATAAACTCAACCTAACTATTCGCCACACCGGTATTTCTCGTACAGCCGAAATAAACTCAACCTAACTATTCGCCACACCGGTGACTCTCGTACAGCCGAAATAAATTCAACCTAACTATTCGCCACACCGGTAATTCTCGTACAGCCGAAATAAACTCAACCTAACTATTCGCCACACCGGTAATTCTCGTACAGCCGAAATAAACTCAACCTAACTATTCGCCACACCGGTATACTCGTATACAGCCGAAATAAACTCAACCTAACTATTCGCCACACCGGTAACACTCGTACAGCCGAAGTAAACTCAACCTAACTATTCGCCACACCGGTAATTCTCGTACAGCCGAAATAAACTCAACCTAACTATTCGCCACACTGGTAATTCTCGTACAGCCGAAATAAACTCAACCTAACTATTCGCCACACTGGTAATTCTCACTCTGCTAGTCACATTTTAAGGTGGACCATGGACCATGGAAGTAGAAAAAACAATGATAATATCTACTACTTCTAAGGTAGACACAGGAACGACTTAAAGTTAAGTATCGATTGAGAATTCGGGGGTATTTATAGCAGTTTTGCAAATATGGGAAGTTTCGAGTTACTGAAACGGGATCAAAATAAAAAGACAAAGTCGCGAGAAAATTTTATGAATGTTTACATTTAGCACAATAAGATCTTCTCCTGGCAGGGGTTGAGCGGAATGTTTCATTTAGTTTCTGCACTAGAAGTTCGTAATCTTCTTTGTTTTTCATAAGGTAGCTGCTGTTCTTAAGCTGATTCATGACCGACATGATTTTCTGTCTGGCTGCCTTCTCCACAGGGTGGGAATTAGGCAGTGTATATTTTGTTTGGTAAGGTATTCGGCGCGCCTGCCAGATGTAAAATATTGATTACTACGGATTGCATGACTTTATTATCTAATTTGAAGAATTTCTCGTGCACAGCAACTTTTACTTGTCGTGTTGCACTAATACGGTGAATTAGGGCTTTTCAATCGAAACATATATCTCCTTTTAGGCAACACGAGCTTGATAATATTCGCTCTCTGATCCTCCGCGTGCGAGCCATGCGCAGCGCATACGGTACACTGGAAAAAATATTCTGTTGGGATTTCAAACTGTTTCACGTGTTACATAAAGTGTTTAATGCATACATTATGGATTGAGTGGCGGCGCGCTTCTGCTCCAACACTCGAATGGTCGTTATCCACCAGCTATGTTCATTAGGGAAATGTAAATAAATAATTTAATTTATGAATTTATCATAATAAATAAGCAATACGTGCTTATATTTATTAATCCATTTTAGCAACCACTTGTTAGCCCAAGCCATCGAACCAATTCCATACTTTATTTTTAATTCTTATAGCTCTTTGTTGAACTACTCGAGCTTTTTTCTCCATTTTTTGGCCTTTTTTAGAATTTCGCGCTTTTTGAAAAGCCTGTATAGCTTTGTCTTTAATTACTGCAGCCATAGCACTTATTTCTTGTATAAAATTTGGGCACTTTCCTGTTACTACGTCATTTGGAACAAGTTGGACTGCTGTCTGGTTAGTGGCCTAAGTAATAAAAATATACATATAAGTAAATAATATGAATATCCTTGGAGTATGTAAACTGGACAAGTCATGGTGAAAGGGACCTTTGACTTACTACTAGGTACGTCTACTCAAACGAAAATAGGGCCCACCATAAGTTATTTTAGAATTATCAAAGAATAGATAATAAGGTAAGCATTTGTGAAATCAAGCCAACCCGCACTGGGCCCGCGTGGTGGATTTTAAGGCCCACTCCCTCTCACAGAGATCTCACAGAGAGGAGGCCTGTGTCCCAGCATTGGAAACATTATAGACTGATAGATATAGATAGATACTTTGTAAAGTAAAGCAATAAACTTTGTTCTTGACATGTTTATAGGTTGTCTGTGTGGTGCCGGACTTGTCTGTGTGGTGGCTTAAAGAATAGCACCACCCCATACTTCCCGTGGGTGTCGTAAAAGGCGACTAAGGGGCGTACCGGAGAATGGGCAGCAGCGTTCTCTATTTCGCATTCCACCACCATACCATACTGCGATCGCCAACGCGCCTGCCAAGCGTGGCGATTATGGCAAACTGGACATAGGCCTCCCCCAAAAGCCCCCCCCCCCCTTTTAAGGGAGGCCTATGTCCAGCAGTGGACGTCTTTCGGCTGAAATGATGATGATGATGATGTTTATAGGTCCTTATAAGTCCTTATCATGTTTATGTCTTTCGAGCGTCAATTTTAGCGTTGAATTGAAATGGGTCGACAGAAAACGTCAACTGCTTGAAAAAACATTTGTTGCACACATTCTGAAACTTGTGTTCTCAGCCCGATTTAGAGTTTACGTTACTCATCAGTCAGTCAACAGGAGCTCGTAAACGCTCTAAAACTCTGTTGAAAACGAATTCCAGAGAAAAATGTAACCCATCTTATTGAACCAGATAGACTCAGAGAGTGCATACAGAGCAGAGGAGCCTCACTATTAACCATATAGTGAGTGGGGCCTCCTCTGCTCTGTAACCATAACATTTTTCATCTAACAGTTACAGGAAATGGGCAATAAACTAATTTATGTTTATGTTACCGGAAATGTATGAAACCTTACATAATTTTACACAATTCCTAGGAAATATATGCAATTCCGAGCCTACTTAGGAAACGTGTAAAATAATCTTTCAAAGATTCCTTAATACATACATTTCCTGTGAAATGTATGTATTTCCTAGGAATTGTATGCAATTCCAAGATGATACTAGGAGATATATAAAAAGTAATGCTTTCTGTGAAAGAAATAAAACACGTTTGTAAATTTCTCTTATCATAATAATGATTAAGCATAACATTCTAAAGCATACATTTAGCATGCTGCATGTTTTATTTTTAACGACGGCATCGTCGGCGTCGACGTCAGGTCGACGGAGCCCCGTCTGTCTGCAGGGTTTAAAGGAACCTAACCAATCTGAACCTCAGGGTGCCCTTCGCTCGCTCTTGCATCCACGTCGTCTAGTATCACAACATTTTGAATTTTTAAGATGTCCGATTGCTATTTAGGAAATGAATAGATTTTCTAGGAAAAGTGCACATTAAAAAATATAACATAGATTTCCTATCTATTTTAGGAATTGTACACATTTCCTGGGAATTGTATAGAATGACGGATTACACACTTTGCCTTTAACTTATACAACAAAAAAACCGGGCAAGAGCGAGTCGGACTCGCACACCGAGGGTTCCGTAACATCCGGGTTTATGCATAAGGTTTATGTTTATGAAATTAAATGTTTTTTTTAAATTTTTGAGTTGATTTAATGAATGGTAAATTGCGGTTTACGATTTATGACGTATTAAAAAAAACTACTTACTAGATCTCGTTCAAACCAATTTTCGGTGGTAGTTTACATGGTAATGTACATCATATATTTTTTTTAGTTTTATCATTCTCTTATTTTAGAAGTTACAGGGGGGGGACACACATTTTACCACTTTGGAAGTGTCTCTCGCGCAAACTATTCAATTTAGAAAAAAATGATATTAGAAACCTCCATATCATTTTTGAAGACCTACCCATAGATACCCCACACGTATGGGTTTGATGAAAAAAAAAAATTGAGTTTCGGTTCTAAGTATGGGGAACCCTAAAATTTATTGTTTTTTTTCTATTTTTGTGTGAAAATCATAATTCGGTTCACAGAATACATCTACTTACCAAGTTTCAAGAGTATAGTTCTTATAGTTTCGGAGAAAAGTGGCTGTGACATACGGACGGACAGACAGACAGACAGACGGACAGACAGACAGACAGACAGACAGACAGACAGACATGACGAATCTATAAGGGTTCCGTTTTTGCCATTTGGCTACGGAACCCTAAAAAGCACTCTTTTTTGTGTAAATCGATCAAAATAAACAAATTCTACCATTGACTATGTTTAAACTATTTTTAACTCCCTACCCCAAACACAATTAACATTTTTAAATAACTGCCTAAAAACATGGTGGGCCATAATTTTCTTTTGAATAGTTTAAAAATAAAATTTCTGTATTCCCTTGAATAGATAAATTTTTCACTACCGTCACCAGTTTAAATGCTCCAGGCCCATTTAAAACAAAACTACCGTTTTTAATGTTGCATGAACAGGATAGACTGCTTTCCGACAAGGTTCCTGAATGATAAGAAATATTTATTTGTTGTCAGTAACTATCACTGGGAACGTGATAATGATAATATACAGGGTAACAGGTACTCTGTAGGAACAAGGAGTGGCTCCTCACAGTCGAGCGGGCACCACTGCAGTACTATACGTACATCCTTCTGTCAAAAAAACTTAGGCAGAAGCCACATAGGTAGGGGCTTTTTTTGGTGCTTAGAGCTACGCTGCCGGACACCTTGCTCCTAATTTAGCAAACCACTCTGCAAGGTTCTTATAGCTACGCTACTCACCCAGCGTGGAATCAAGCGAAGGTACTAGCTGTGTGGCCTAACTTTCAAAGTGAAATACTATAGATTATTTGCTTAATAAAATAATACTTTACCGGCGAAAACGCACGCAGTGCCTAGTCATATGTAATTCATAATCCTCCGCACTGCTAATCGTACAAGTACAGACTTACAGATTTTATCAAAATACCTTGTGCAGGCAAAACTTAAAAAAATAGTTCTGTTCTTACTTACTACTACTGAACGGGACATACATTTGATACGGCTCTTAATAAGATTAACTCAATGTAACCACTGCTTGTGTTATATAAGCTAATTTTACACTTTTTTTGGTGGTATTTTTTTGCAATTTATTTATGCGATTTAAGATTGGGGTTTACTCCTGGCAATAAATTGATAAATATCAAAGATAATCGATGATAATTTATCAAAGTGGCAAAACAATAAGTTTTTACATAAAATCAAAATTTTATTTTAGTCAAATGATTTTTTGACTACCTACTACTTTTTCGTTTAGCCTAGTACCAGATTCTGAACCAAATTCTGGATTCGCATTTTCCCGTGACACTATTCTAAGCCTTTGGCGACGGGTGGGCTCTGTGGTGTTTCAGCGATGGCAGGGAATGGAGTCACGGGATAAAGTCTACCCGGAACTCGGTGGACCCGTTAGAAGGGTCTGGCCTAGCTCTATACATCTACTAGCATCTATACAGTTTCCACTAAAACCTGTGCCGTTACTTTTTGACCGATGTGGCGACCGACGCGTAACTTATTGCCATCACCAATCGTCCTCCAATTTATTATGAGATGAAATATTATTAGGTATTGAAATATTATTATTCCCATAATAATATTTCAACAATAATCTATAATTTGGGGGACTTCATTCCGAAATGTTTTCAAACAACCAAAGAATCCAAAGTAGATGAAGAATAACAAAGCTCTTCGTTCTCTTTGCATAAAACCAGCTGCACAAAAGGTTATTTGTAAAATATTGAATTATGTTCAAAAGATTTTACTTACAGCATGAGCAAAGTAGAGACATAAGAAAATTATAACGAAAAAATACAACGGTTGCTTGAACATGTCCATTTTGTATTACGGCTTGTTTCAATATAAGTAATAAATGTACAAGGAGCTGACCAATATTTTATGGACATTAAAAAATATATATATTGTGAAATAGATTGAAATGGAAATAGCTATAAAATCTACGTGTACGTACGGTTGGCTGCAGGTCAGAGGCAACACAACCAGTTTAAACTGGCCTCAAATTCTACAGAAACTTCGTACCACGCTAGGCCAGGCCCAAGTCTGCTTTTTTATAAATTTGTCATTCCAACACGATCCCACCACCATCCCATTGTCATTTTGCTAAAAGTTCGTAATCTGCTAAATTCATAATGGTTGATCATTGGTCGGTCAATGGCATAGAACATATACTCGTACGATACTCGTAACGAATTAAAAGCAATGACTGCACAATGACGTTCTAATGGTAGGTCACTAATCAAAGGAACTGTCAAAATTTTAGCGTACGAGATTACCATTCTATGCCATTTCTTTTAATGGAGTGTCAGTGGTTGACCATTGGAAAGTCATAATGACGCCATTTTATTAGTAGATTAACAAACTTGTCAAAATCAACAATTATGAAATCAATGATAGACCACTCTGACACTATTGTAATAGCTGTCTTGAGGCCCTGTACGAGGTCAAAGAGTTATCACAGACGTGCACTCGCCTCTACGTACTAAGGAACGTGTACAAAATCTCATGCACCGTTGTAGCAGATGCCCATCGTGGTCGGCTCATTCATCGCTTACCATAATCAGTCTATAATGTTCCCAGTGCTGGTCACTGCGGGTTGAGGGACACTGTCATGTCTTCGATTTTTTTTTTCTAGGACATTAGGCAGGTTTCACCATGTTATTCTTGACGACAATCGTTCTCAAAGAAGATGCAAATGGAAAAGACCAATCTGCGAGCTGAGTTTTTGCAAAAAAGCTTTTGCTTTCATGGGCCCTTACCTATACCCAAAAATAAATAAAGAATTGAATATCTTAAACTCGACTAGACATGTGTGTAAGAAAATCGTAACTGATTGGCTGCTAGATTTGGATTATTTGAACACTGAAAGTATAATCACTATTGGCTGAATCAAAACACACATTTAAACATATCATAACACTCACTCTCTCACAACACTCCCATTACACTTACACTACACACTATACTTAACATAACCACCCTTTTAATTTATTCCATAACAAGCACATTTATTTCCGTAAGTTGAATCTACTTATTACCTATATGTACTTATCTATTAGTCTGATTAAACTACAGCTAATCCAAACGTTGTGATGAAAGAGACTGGACCTCACGACACAGGGCCTCAAATCCTCAATGCTCATCGCCAATGGGTCTTGAGCAAGTGTCATCACTCTTTCGATTTCAGACTGTCCAGGTCACGATGTTTTCCTTCACTGACGTCAATAATCATCATCATCATCATCATTTCAGCCGAAAGACGTCCACTGCTGGACATAGGCCTCCCCCAAGCACCTCCACTTCGACCGGTCCTGTGCTTCCCGCATCCAACGGGTTCCTACGGCCTTCACAAAGTCGTCGGTCCACCTTGTGGGACTTCCAACGCTACGTCTTGACAAGCGTAAAAGCCCTTAATGACTGCTTGCATACGCCTGAAAGTAACAGGTTATCTCGAATAGTCCATTAGCCGTGATAGCTTTGTAGGTACATTAATGTACTAATCGCTATCAGGTAACAGTAATAGGATTTCTAATGGAGTAATTATGATCTCTGAGGATGTAATTATACAAGCATCCCCACGTGTAATCATCCACACATTTCAGGGGGTTATACATCTTTTTTGTGCTAGCGGTGTTAACCTATAATTAATTGTTGCAGCCGCAGTTGTATCCTATTATAAATAATAAGCTGCTAATGTGTTGGTGTGAGCAATTGTTGGTTATCCTGAATAAAATATATTTAAATAAATATACTCTCTAAGTCCGTCAACAAAGAAGCGGGTCCGTCTGAAAATAGTTGGCTCGCCAAAACAAGTGACAAATTCAATTTTTCGGACGATCAAAAACATATCGGCCTTAGTGACCCCTGTCAAATTGTGTTGTCATTTATTCTTAGTTCAAGACACAGATTAGAATAACGTTCGAGACCCGAACTAAGCTTATGTCCGTTAGTGATACGGAGCAAGAAACGCCCGTAGCTTCGGCTGGAAAGACGGATTTCATGCTTATGTAGTAGACCCTCTAGGCCGCTCGGGACGCGGGAGGACCATGTCCCGTCAGTGGTATAAAAAAATGTGTCTGTACATTTTATTTGAACTCGTTTATACACATCCGTGTCCGGGCTGGCGACGGAGCTTCAGTACCTGCCTTGTGTGTGCCACGGCCCTGATACGTGTGGATAGACCTTTAGATTCTAATTATGAGGAAGCTTGACAAGCGTACGCAATCAATGCAATTCGAGAAACATTCTACGAAATGCTTGTATGTCCTGGTAAGTAGTAATACGAGTAGTACGTCACGTTCGATTGAGTCTAATGGAATATTGCATGGAGCTGTGCATTTGTGCAAGCTTTCGAAGAATTACAAACTATGTATATACAGCTATATTCTTCTCGGATAGGATAAACATGTTCTGTAGGTCGACCCCATTTCATATAGTTCACAAAAACCGCCCCCAAGTGAGACTCGGACTAGCACACGAAGGGTTCCGTACCACGAAGTAAAAAACACCGAAAAATACAAGTTTCTTGTATGGAAGACCACCTTTAATTTTTAACTTTATTTTATTTTTATTACTTGTTGTTATAGCGGCAGAAGAAATACACATTCTGATAATTTCAACTGTCTACCTGTTACGGTTTATGAGATACAGCCCGCTGACAGACTGACGGACGGAAATCGTAAGCTTAGTAATAGGTCCCGTTGGCATCCTTTGGGTTCAAAAACTAAGTAATTTTAAATTATAGGTACGTAATGGGAGCCTTCCCTGTTATTGAGAACCGAACCGTGTCAAATCAGCGTATTAGTTTTGATTGATGACGGGATAATAAGTTAATATTTACAATATTGTGAGAAGGAAAATAAAGATAAATAATATTTGATGACAGATTAAATTAAGATGTGCTGTCAGAAACCGAAGTAACTATCTTCTGGTAGAATTTTTGAAGCCTTAAATGTACTATTTATCATAATTAGCCCACAATGTTCCCACTGCTGGGACACAGGCCTCCTTTCTGTGAGAGGGACTGAGCCATAATCCACCACGCGGGACCAGTGCGGGTCGTTGTGGTCACGAGTTCGTACGCTGCGCTTGACCTCGCTTATGAGAGCTCGGCTCGGCGGCAATGCACGCGCTCAAGAATTTTCCGATGTCCTTCTAAGTCTTGGCGAAGGCACTCTACCAGAAGAGAGAGGTGGACAGATGGTGCTTCCAGAGTCTCTCGGTAGAGTGGTATCCAGCTTAGAAGAACACATTCGCTGTGTGTACGGGGACATCAGTCGTATACCGCACCAGCAGCATTCTTGGGTGTGTGAGCAGGCTATTTTGACGCCTAAAAATGATCAGGCTGCAGCAATTAACGAATGCATTCTCTCGGAAATTGAGGAATTCGGAATGAAGTGGTCTACACCTCGATAAACACTGTTGTCGAGCAAGATGACGCCACACATTATCCCGTGGAATTTCTGAACTCCCTGTCAGTAAGTGGACTTCCAGCGCATACTATCAAGCTGAAGTCGGTGTCCCGATTATGCTTCTTCGGAACTTATCTCCTCCGAAGTTGTGTAATGGGACCCGCCTTAAAGTCATTTCGCTCCACAGACACACCATTGAGGCGGAAATTCTTACGGGTTGTGGCGTCGGCGAGGCAGTATTTATACCACGCATTCCCCTCATATCTCATAACTTCACGTTCCAGTTCAAGCGCGTACAGTTCCTCGTGAGTGTTTGCTTCGCGATGACCATCAATAAGTCGCAGGGGCAGACTCTGAGGGCAGCGGGTGTCTACCTCAGGACGAGTTGCTACTCACACGGGCAACTGTACGTCGCTTGCTCCCGCGTCACCAGTCCTGACTCTCTTTACATTTTGGCTCCTGGCAGCATAACTACCAACGTAGTTTATAGGGAAGTGTTGTAAGGTATGATACCTTTGTACGTATTTTTACTCTTTTGTGTCCTGGAATGTATTCCTGCATTATTTTCTCTATTTCCTTCAGTCACATCTTATGACTGAACTCAGCAGGATTCCCATCGTAACTCTCTTCACTTGCTTCGCTTGCAAAAAAAAAAATATTTTAATGCTATTCTAAAAGTTGTTAACTTATAATGCTATAGCGTCACTGGTATTTCAGGTATTTTTGGTGCTGTAGAGCCTTCACGCAGACGACGTCGCGGGCAGCAGCTAGTAATATAATCATCACTTCAGCCGAAAGACGTCCACTGCTGGACATAGGCCTCCCCCAAAAGGGGGGGTTTGCCATAATCGCCACGCTTGGCAGGCGGGTTGGCGATCGCAGTATGGTATAGTGGTGGAATGCATAGAGAACGCTGCTGCCCATTCTCCGGTACGCCCCTTAGTCGCCTTTTACGACACCCACGGGAAGTATGGGGTGGTGGTAATATAATATAATTAATAATTTATTTAATCACAAAAAAGCTTTACATTCTGGTTTATTAAAACGATCAAAATCTAGTGGCAGTGTCATCTCGACGACAAACAAATGGCAAGAAATTGGAAAATTGAGGTCTTTTTGACAGATTGAGACTGAGATCACACTGTGAACGTTCTTAAAATTACGAGAATTCCCCCTCAGTTAACTGAGGGCATAAATTATAGACATAGTTCATATTGCTACAGTCAAATTTTTTTTTTTGGGTACGGGTCCAATACAGAGATTTTCATTGTCCTTTGGCCGATTATTTTCCACTATCGTTTAGACCATCACCACCTTTTTTTTGACTTTGATTTGTCTGACGAAAGGACAACAGCAGACGAGGCTGGAGAGTGCAAATTACCATTTTTACCGACTTCACAAAAAGGAGGAGGTACTATGTTCGGCTGTTTGTATGTTTTTTTTTTTTTTTTTTTGTATGTTTGTTCATCGATTACTCCGCCAATTGTCGACGGATTTTCAAAATTCTTTTTTTGTTCGAAAGTGGATAGTTCTGAGGTGGTCCCATTGTCACTAAGTTAGGATCTGATGATGGGATCTTAGAGAAATCGAGAGCAACCCTCAAATTTTATAGGCTCACTTATTGTTTTTCGCATATTTTATGAAGTATCTTGTGTATTTGCGTACGGTTGTCACTATCTCAGGTAGCTGGGCTGATGATGGAAGGTTCACCTCCTTAACAGTAAGAAGTTACTCGAACAGGCAAGGACTGTTTTAGTAAATTGTTTTGATGTTTGATAGGGCATTTGCCACATTTGGTCTCATGATCATCAAGTTATGACCTGATGCTGCAGTCAGGATAGTCTGCAGAGTACCTAACTCCTCGACAACTAACAGCAGATATATCGTGTTTAGGCTCATTGAAAAGGGCTCGATTTGTGGATAAACGTACTGTTAATGAGGAACACCGAAGTACATAGAGACCTGATGCTGAAGCCAGTCGAGCATCAGAAAAAGTACAAACCTTGAAATTACAGCACCGTAGTCGTGTTTGGGCTCATTTTAAACAGGACTAAAGTTTAAGTTCAATGCAATGTTGACATAAGTTGGCCTGATGCTGCAGCCAGGATTATCAGCATCTAGTCTAAAAACTAATAAATACTTCTTAAAGTGAAATACTTTTGCGAGTTTTTCTTCTGTATAATTATCCTAACAAAGGTTGCCGGTAGTGACTAGATGAGAGAAGCGGAGGATCGCGAACGTTGGCGCAAACTTCGGGAATTCTACGTCCAGCAGTGAACTGCAATTGGCTGATGATGATTTATAAAAGCCTCAATCGTTGCATTTCACGCAATGCCTTTTCGTCATGTGGTCTATTTAGCAATTTGGTAGGTTCCAAGTCGCATAATACAATGTCGTACAGCGTCTTTACACGACTAAGCGTAACATAAACTTGGCCCTTAGCAAAATTTTTCTTGCCTTGTTTTTATTATTAAAGTAACTTGAGCATTTGCTCTCGGAAATTATGATTTGGTAAAGTGGAACTGATGATGAAGACCACAAATGGCACTACTCAATGACAAATATTTCTCGGGTTGCGATTCGATTACTTTAATATGGCTGCTAAGCAATTTATGCTCATTACAACGCGTATGGTGAAGTGGAGCTGATGGTGACTTCTCAATCAGCTCCAGTTCTCCTGGTTCTTACTAGGAGAACTCCTCAACAATTAACGTCCATGCATCGGGAAAAGCATATTTTGTAAAAGGTGATAAGCAGTTGACATTAGGCTATTATAACTTAGATAAATTACAAACTGACCCGCTAAAAAGTGAAAAATAAAAACTTTTTTACAAAAAAAACAACCGACTTCCAAAAACACTATAAATAAAGAGAAAAATAACTTTAATTTCGGAAGTCGGTGGCAAAAACTAAAATACAAATCCAAAGACACCGACTTCCGAAATTAAAGTTATTTTTCTCTTTATTTATAGTGTTTTTGGAAGTCGGTTGTTTTTTTTGTAAAAAAGTTTTTATTAATTACAATTAAGAGGAAATGCGAGTGATCTCTTAGAATAGAATACTCTTTATTATGTACACCATATAAATCCATAGAAACGCTCTCGCCTGTTTTCTTTCTGGTTAATGACCATAAACCAATGATTATTTACAGAATAATAAGTATTAACTAGGTTCTAGTGCTTATGCACCAGAACCCAAAAAAAAATGCTCAAAATTGCCGCTGTCAACATAGGCCTAGTGTAAGACAACCATTAACGGGAAAAAAACATAGTCACAGTATATATCCTTTGTAATCAGTTCATGAAATATCTTTTAAATTGGTCCAATATTGGAGGAGGAAATAAGCGAGAGCCAAAACTCGAATTATGACTTTTTACTTAGGCTTTTTTAAAAGTCTCTCCAACCGCATTTTGATTGCGCAAGTAATATCGAATTAGCAATAAAATAAATAAAATGAAAGAAATGTTTATGAAAATAGATTTATATTTATTTATTTTATATTGGCTTTGGTTACGGTGATGAAATAAATTTCTTGTTGCACTCTACGGTAGTCGATATTTCTATAGCAAAACGGCTTGGTCGTATATAATGAAATGAATTTACAACACGATAGATTATTTTTACCTGTGTTACTTTCGGTTTTATTAGTATGTATTATGAATAATTATAATGTTGCCGTAGCACAGAACACAAAATCTGTTTGCGTTGCAACGGATGAAACTGTTAGAGGTATGGATATTCATGAAATCCTGAATAATAAGAAAAGCTAGGTTGGTGCGTAAATGTGCAGGAGCAATATGGACATTTCCGTAAAGATTTATAAGATTACCTACAAAAATTTTGTTTTGGCCAAAGATTTCCATACAACGTGGAAATGCTGCCAGCGTTTTGGGCACTTTGCCTATTGACAGCGATGCAGACGAATTTTTTGATGCCATTTGATTATTTTTCACTAGATTATTTTACATACTTAAGAGTCCTTTTTGATAATCTTGTTAACTCCATGTTATGGTGTGAAACTGCGTATTTTGTAGCTTAAACAGGAAACTTAGAAAAAATACAGTTTGCTGTATTTTTTCTAACTTTCCTAACACTACTCAACACCGAGTTTGCTCTGTGTTGAGTAGTGTGATCGAGATTTGCTTTCGTTTCACGTCAATTTGTGATATTACAAGTTCTTTCCTTGCCTAATTTTCTTTACAAGATGTCATAAGTCTAGGGATAGGGATAAGTCTCAATTTTTAATGATCTGTGATCGAATCAGAAATGAGGAGATCCGCAGGAGAACCAAGGTAACCGACATAGCCGAAGAATTGCCAAACTTAAGTGGCAGTGGGCAGGGCACATTGCTCGCAGATCAGATGGCCGACGGGGCTGAAAGGTTCTGGAGTGGCTACCGCGTACCGGAAGACGTAGCGTTGGGAGGCCTCCCACAAGGTGGATCGACGACCTTGTGAAGGCCGCAGGAATCCGTTGGATGCGAGAAGCACAGAACGAGTCGAATTGGAGGTGCTTGGGGGAGGCCAAAGTCCAGCAGTAGACGTCTTTCGGAAGAAATGATGATGATGATGATGCCTCCTTTGGACTTTTTTGCCTACGTTACGACGATTATTTATTATTCACACAATACATAAACTCTTTATTAATCGAAAACCCAATGCAACAGAGTGTACAAATATTTGTTTCAGCAAAACGTAAGAAATGCTTACTGCGGCCAGATACTGGCCCCTGCAGAGCAGATATATTGTCATTCTACTATGATGCCAAACAACAGAGGTGTTATCGTTTCTTCTATGGCGGCTGCCAGGGGAATGGAAATAACTTCAAGACTAAGAAGCAGTGTTTCGATGAGTGCCACGTTGCTGCGGGCACGGAATCAGGTAAGTAAGGAATTTTTACAACAACAGGAATATAACTTAATAGTATGATAAAAAATTGAAATTACTATGATCATTATCGTAGGTACAAAAATAAAGCTGCGGTGTGCTTAGGCATGGGCTGTCGGCAGCGTCGTTCGGAATGCTCAGCATCCCTAGGGATGCTTCGGCAGACTGTTCTAATGAAGTGAAGAACGCGATATTGCGTCGGTACACTTCGCCATCCCTAGGTTCGTTAACGCCAGAGACAACTGCAGCCGCGGACGCGACGGCGAGTTTCAACGGCTAGCAGTTGACAGAGTGATATACACTCCTGTCACGGGTCACCAACTTAAAGGATTTGGGAGTGACTTTCGACCGTTGTCGAACTTTTAGAGATCACATTTCTACCCTAGCGAAGGAACCTTTCAGGCGCTTGGGGTTTGTTTTGCGAAATGCTGTGACACAAGTCTGGTTCGAAGCAAACTCGAGTCCAGCGCCTGTGGTCCAGAGACAGTCCCATTATAGGAGTGCCAAAGTACTCCTATAATGCAACCCAAACACTGATACTAAAAAATGGAGTGTGGCTGTTTCATGGACACGGCCGTGTGTTGTACGTTTACGTAGAGGGGTTCATCCGCTCGGCCGCATTCATTCTTAATTTTACGTTCCCGGCACTACTTGAATCGGTCATAATGGTGTTTTAATGGTACCGATCGATTGCTCTTGAGAGATCCTTTCCAACCGTATACGATCTCTGTATTTTTTTATCGGACATTTTCGGCCATTTTATTTCTGTATTTAGTTTTGGCTTTTTTCGAGGTCGACATTATATATTTTTGATACCTATTATTTTTCTTTTTCATTTAACATATTTTTATTATATTCACTGTCACTATTTTACACTAATGTTTTGTATACAATCGATAGATTTTGACGAGAGCTGACGATTGAAACTTAAACGAACGCTTTTCCAAGTCGAAAGTTATACTAAGTGGAAATCTCGATGCCATCAAAAACATAACTCGTAAAAAAGCCAAGTCTCGCAATTCCGTTCTTCTACCGTAAAAAGTTGTGAGATCCATGTAATACCAAGTCGATCAATTTATACAGTCCCTACTTAAGGGACCTTCTGTCTTAAGTTATTATGTAATTAGCTAACCTAATATCAATATTATAAATCTCTTATGTTTTAAATAAATAGATTGACTTGGCCATCGCATGAAAACACATTGTATCTCACAAGTAATACGATACGTTACGATACGTTTAGTGCGATTGCCAAATCAATCTATTTATTTAAAACATAAAAGATTTATAGTATTGATATGGTCACTATAAGATGTTGTTGTTGTTGTTGCTTGGTTACTGAAAATTCGGGCTTCTAGTTTTATCCACAACGAAGTTATAGGGGGTCGAAAATGGCCAAACTGCTTCGAGAAAAGGATGGTACGGCCTGCCGCTTTTTGCTCGACTTGGCGGGGGCTGCTATTTTTATAAATTCGTCATTCCAACACAATCCCACCACCATCCCATTGTCATTTTGCTAAAAGTTCGTAATTTGCTAAATTCATAATGGTTGATCATTGGTCGGTCAATGGCACAGAAATTATACGATACTCGTAACGAATGAAAAGCAATGACTGCACAATGACGTTCTAATGGTAGGTCACTGATCAAAGGAAATGTCAAAATTTCGGCAGATTACCGCATAAGTCAGTAATTCATTTTTCATTATGTACGAGTTTACCATTCTTTGCCATTTCTTTCAATGGAGTGTCAGTGGTTGTCCATTGGAAAGTCATAATGACGCCATTATATTAGTAGATTACCAAACTTGTCAAAATCAACAATAATTATGAAATCAATGATAGACCATTCTGACACTAAGTATTGTAATAGCAGACTTGAGGCCCAGATACGCAGCAAAATGACCTCTAAATGGCGGCGCGTCCCCCTCCACCGCGCACGATGTGTCACAGTCCTCACTTGGTGTAATGAATTATTTGATCCATTAGCTATCCAATGGTGTAATTGAATTTAGGATTGAGATGATAGATATGAAGCTGCAACACCAAAGTGTATCCCCCGATTTTGTTATCATTGGTTTTTTTGACATGCCTCCCACTATGGAAGCAATTTTAAAGACGTATTCACGTCAAAAGGTACTGAAAACTTTCCTAAGATGCCTCTTCCATAGGTCATACGGTTTCTTTCCCTATATGTACCCTACCAACTATCTTTTAAGAGCTTTAACTCGATGGAGGTGAGAAGAGGTCTTGATCAGCTCACCGTAGCCTGCAAGATCTTATAGTGACGTATCGTCTGCCCAGTCCCTTTTTGCCGACTATTCGTGCTGTCACGATCTGTTCACAAAACTGCTATCGAAAACTGTAGCCAGAGCTGAAACCCCAGTCTGTCGTAGTCTACAGCTGCCCCTCCTAACCGCCAACCCTGAATGTGATGTGTTTGCGAATGAATGGAGCAAAGTTATGCGAATAATTATGTCTGATGTTCTGTGAGAGAAAGTAAGCAAGGGAGTCCACTATTCCATGTTAGTTTTAAATTAAACATAAACATTTTTATTATCAACGTAAATATTGTCTCTATGGTAAATAATGTAATTAATTGGTGTAGTACCGTTTTAATTAACTATACCTAACTAAATAAATAAATACGCTAAGGACGTCGTGGCATGCCTAGCATTGTTGCCATCAGTATCTATAAGATTGTATGTAGTGATGCCGAAGTATCATTACACAGTACAATTTTTATGATTACTCGTACCGTAATTTGTGTGTATGTATAGGTATACGAGGAGAGTTTTGAATATGAATGTGGATGGCTATGTGAGTAAGGAAAGACCAAAAAAACCATGGATGGACTGTGTGAAAGATGGCTTTAAAGGAGACTAACGAGATGACGACCAATAGAGAAGTAGGTATGGAAGAAAAAGACATGTCGCTCCGAACCCTAAATAAATTGGGACAAGGGCAAGAAGATGATTATACAGTATTTTTTTTCACCAGGTGCACTGTTTTAATGTAAGCTGGCATGCCATGCAACCATTTTTGAAATAATATTATTGTAATTACTTATTTAATTTTTTGTAAATAATGTAAGTAAATGCTTTATAGTTAGAAAACTATTAGATTGTTTGTGTTTATTCCAGATCATAGACCGTATTTTTGCTCCCTGACGTTTGACTACGGCAACTGCTTTGGACAATATAACCGGTGGGCATGGGACCCGGTACCTGAGTACGTAACACTTTCTTAGATGTCAAAAGACATAGATACTTAGTTCTTTATTTATTTGTACAGAGGCGGAATCAATGCCTTAACAGGCATTTTCTACCAGTCAACCTTCGGGTGATGCAGAGACAAACAATGGAAATGATATTTGTTTTTTCCCTTTCTGAAGTAACACAGTTGGTGATACTTTATTTACATTACAATCTAGCCTATTAGCTAATAAGTAATTTAAATATAACTTAAACTGCTAAGTAACTATAAAAATAACAAATCGTCCAATAACGTCTTTCTTTTCTGTAATGATGAAAATTGAGGAATAAATATTTTTAAATATAAAGATACGCGTAAACCTGTTAAAACTATAAATTTTACTGGTAATACCAGAAGCAAGAGAAAACCTAGGTTTACTTGTATTCAATTATTATATAAGTATTAAATGTTCGAAGAGGCCACCATTTAACATTCTGAGCACAGCTGAACTCTTTTTAAACTTGTCACATTTAAACTGTATTGTTCTTTGTTATTTCTCTAACTTGTTGTTTTTAATTTATTGTAAGTATAATTTATCCCACGGTTCATTTTAGCGTTTTTCTCTAGGACGTAGCACCCAATTGTTTGAAAAACTCTGTGTGCGTGCTGTCTGTTATAATATTGATGATTTTTTTTTTGTTATTTAGAGTTTGCAAACAACGCATATATTCCGGGTGTGGAGGCAACCAGAACAACTTCGAGACTAAAACTGAGTGCATGGCAACCTGCCTCACGAAACCTAACAACACAATGAGCCAACCACACAACATGCAGCAGACTACCTGCGTACCAATCACAATACCTGAATTTAATTAAACCTGCTTCCGATAATATCCGTCGAATCGTTTTTGGCTGTCCTATTGATCATTACAGCTTCCACATAATAGCACCCCATTGCGTAACACACTATCTATCATATTCTGAATTAATGAAATAATATTTAGAAACTTCACTTAACGTCTAAAACTAATTATCTAAAACTAAAACTAACTATATTCTATATATATATATACAGGGTGTTTGGTGCATCGTTTGCCAAATGGAATTGGCCGAAAGAAGAGGTCATTTGCTATCTCTTAAGGCCCAGTAACTCATTCCTTGTTTCACCGGTTTTTTTTTAAATGACTTTTTAATTTTTATTTAGAAAAGTACAAGAACTCCGCATTTAAGCTTAATTTTTTTTTAAGTTATGAGTGTAGCCTTCAAATTTTATTTTAATTCTTGTTTACTCTTGTATGGTTCTATGAAATTAAAAATTTACTTGCTAATAACATCTAGTTCCTTTTGAATAACTCCCAAAGTTTTTGAAAAAAGGAAAAATACACTTAAGACTCAACTTTAAATTGCTGTAAAAAAAAACTAAAAGCGATCGGTACCTTAGAATTCTTTTAAAAGTTTTCTAGTTTATCCCTTTCCAACCTTGTGCAATACTTATACCAAAAAAAAAACTTTTATTAACTTCAGTAATTCGCTAAATGTGTAATCGAGACATATCAGGCTGATATTCGATATTACGGTAAGAACACTAGTTTTCACATAAATAATATTCTTTGAATAGGTGGATAGTATTATCTCACTCTTACGCAGTCTTTTATCTCTTCCTAGTAAGTCATAATAAAAAAACCGGTGTAACAAGGAATGAATTACTGGGCCTTAAGAGATAGCAAATGACCTCTCCTTTCGGCCAATTCCATTTGGCAAACGATGCACCAAACACCCTGTATATATAATGCTGAAAACAAGGTTAAAGCAACTTGGAGAGTAATAAACTCCACTAAATCGAATTACCCAAAAGAAAACCCTTCTAAAATACTTACAGAAAATAATAAATGTACTACAGTACCATATGAGATTGGCGAATTATTTAATAACTATTTAATTGATCAAGTTCAATCAATAAAGAATTATAAAAACAACACCGATGATAAACCGACATTAATTGATTCAAACCCTAATTCCATTCCATTCTTAGCACCCACTAATTCCAAACGACAAATATAAAATTATTATAGCTCTAAAAATACAAATAGTCCTGGCAATGACGATATTGTTACACATGCAATAAAAATCGTAGTTATACTGAAATTTCACTTCACTTTCTTAGATAAATAGTTATCCTTTGTGTACTCAAAATATGTGAACCTCTCCAGAAAAAGGACGAGTTTAAAAAAAAAAAATTACTAAATGGGCGTTCTTGATGATCCTCAACATATGAAAAATATAATATAATATCGTCTCAGTGTTTTCCAAAATCATCGAAAAGGTTATTTAAGGCAGCGGCTTTAGAAAGCATAAAAATATAAATATGGCTATCTATGAATTAGTAAATGAAATTATTTCGAATATGGACAAAATAGTCCCAGTTACCGCATTATTTATGGACATGTGTCTGTGTGGTGCCGGACTTAAAGAATAGCACCACCCCATACTTCCCGTGGGTGTCGTAAAAGGCGACTAAGGGGCGTACCGGAGAATGGGCAGCAGCGTTCTCTATGCATTCCACCACCATACCACACTGCGATCGCCAACCCGCCTGCCAAGCGTGGCGATTATGGCAAACCCCCCCCTTTTGGGGGAGGCCTATGTCCAGCAGTGGACGTCTTACGGCTGAATGATGATGATGATTATGGACATGATGAAGGCGTTCGATTTTGTAGACCACAGAATCATAAAATTAAGTAACCTTGAAATTAGGGGCAATGTCCTGGAGTTAATCAAGTCGTACCTAGTTAGTAGAAATCAAATAACTAAAATAGTAAAATTATTTAATTGAACCAAAACAGAAAACCTACCTATCCAAACAAATATGTATAAATTACGGCGTACCGTAGGGGAGTGTACTTGGTCCGTTTTCATTCTTATGCTATTTAAACGTTTTTACCAGAACCATAGAACAACCCTATGACCCTATTTGTGATTGTACTACAATATTTATAGGAAAAAACTTGGAAAGATATGAAAATGAAATAAATAATAGTTTAGGCTAACTGTAGCCCAAAAATAATTTTGAAAAAACCCACGTTATGAATTTTAACCAACGAATAAATTCCACTATTACAAATAATACGTTTGAAGATAATAAGATTGCTAAAGTAGACAACATAACATTTCTAAGGCTTTGGTCACACAACACACAGACATGACATGGAAAACATAGGTTGATCGTATAAAAATATTGCTACGCTTTACTCATTTTAAGCATGGTCGCCAATCGCAGCACCGTTCTTACCGCTAACCACGCATACGTCTCCACCACACTGCTGCGGTACTGCTTAATATTTTGGGGTAATTCTACGGATAGGGAATTGGCCTTTAAAGCCCAAAAAAGTGTCTTTTTGCAGTATGCATGATCCAATGCACTGACAATTGTAAACCTTTTTTTTATCAATTTAACATTATTAACTCTCCAACTCTCTTTAACATTATAAATTTATGAATTTGTTATGTTTATTAAAAATAACCATAACCAATTTGAAACCCTATCCTAAACGCCATCCAGGTGCTCTTAAGTCAAAAAACCATCAAACAATCAAAGGAATGGCTCCAAAAATATTCAATAAACTACCTAAATTGATAAAAGCTTCAAAAGACTTAAATACTTCAAAAAAAACCGGCCAAGTGCGAGTCGGACTCGCACACGAAGGGTTCCGTACCGCAAGGCATAAAACGCTGAAAAAACGTTTCTTTTATACCCCTTTTAATTTTAACTTTATTTTATATTTATTATTTTTTGATAGAGCGGCAACAGAAATACATCTCTTGTGAAAATTTCAACTGTCTAGCTATCTCGGTTCATGAGATACAGCCTAGTCACAGACAGACAGACGGACATGACGAAACTATAAGGGTTCCTTGTAGGAACTACGGAACCCCAAAAAACGGAAATAAACTAGATGGAAATCAAATTAAAACTCATTTTATTGAAAGTACGCTTTGTAAGCAAACATATAATACAAATTATGATGATTTTAAATTCAGGATATTAAAACGAAGCGTGTGCAATATTAATAAAATCACTTGATTTATTCTTCTTCCTCGGCAACAGTCCTGAGCATCACGAAATATGAGAAAGATGTTTTCAAAATCTGTAAACATAAGGTGAAGATTTTTATATAGTCAAATATTATGTAGGTGAAAATGAAGGTGATGGTTGGATGGTTTATATATTTTGAAAATTAGTATGGTCCGCTACATAGGTGTCAGAAACGTTGTCAAGGGCTAACCGAAACCAATCAGACCAATCTGGTACCTGTTTGTCTGTTCAGTTGTTGTTGGTGAATGTTGGGTAGCTTTAATAAGTGCCATAAAACATCTTAAAAAAAATGTATTTCATAGATTAAGTTTTTGTTGTAATCTGAGGGCGAAATATTTATTATTATTTCATTCAAATTCTTATAAATTACATTTTTAAATATTTTTATAAACAAAAAGATAAAAAAAAACATTTAAAAATATAATAAATAGTAGCCCACTGGTATCGGGAACAGGGTCAAGCTACCGGCGGTTAGGGCTCCAGAGAGAGGAACCTCGACAATTCGAGCCGTGTCCAGAAGTATCGCTTTCTGAATCAAGCCCTTGATCCAGCTGCCTAACGAAGAGCCTCCTCAGGTGTTGGTCGAGGCTCTTGGAATAGCCATAGCATGGGTTAATAGAACCTATCCCCTACCGGCCTAACCTAACCTATCGGCACAATGATCGCTGAGTCCACACAGTCGACAACCTCGCGAGCCAAGTCAATATACTTTAGGGTCAAAACCTGCCGTAGGGCCGAAGCCTGCCGGGTCAGCGGGATTGTCCGAAAGGGTTACCGCTGGCCCGGAACATAAAGGGCAAAGGAAGGAAACCCACCCGTGGGGTTTTTAGTCAGTAATAGTCTGACACTCCCTTCCGCTCCACCCAGAGCGGGAGGAGTCATTTGATGATTTCCCATCCAAAAAAAAAAAGTCAATATACTTGATTTGTTTATCTTCCTCGCATCATGCGAGACGATTATGTCAAAAATCATTGCGCACCGCTCTGATTGATCTATCACCACTATATCAGGTTTATTGGCAACAATAGTCCTTTCAGTGATGATGGATCGATCCCAGTACAATGTGGTATTTCCATTTTCGAGTACTGGGTCGGGCACACACCTGTATTACGGCACCTCTGATTCCACAAGGCTGTATTTCACAGCAAGTTGCAGATGGATTATCCTGGCCACAAAGTTGTGTCTATGCAAGTACTCTCTGTTAGCTAGACGACACACGGAGATAATATGCCTGATTGATTCCCGCGCCCGCGGCATGCCCAACACATGTCAACCATGCCGTCTTTCACAATACTTCTCCGGTAATTGTTCGTCATCATAACTTCGTCCATAATTGCACAAACAATACCTTCGGTTTCTCCAAAGAGGTCACCGAAACGCAACCAGGCTACGGACGCTAGTAAGTCTACATCGGGTCCATGTAGGGCTCGGAAAAAGCGTCCGAGAAGCGCCTTACTCTGCCATACCTCCATGCGATCATTAGTGTCAAGCAATACTGGCTTGTGCCAGTTCTCTTTAGCTATAGAGAGCGGCGTGAGGCCCTTGTCCACCGCGACTACATCTCGATGCATCCTCACGTCGGTTTCTTGGAAATATTCCCTGAGAGTGCATATCTCGCGATTATGGTGGGTCTTAAGCGTTTAAAAAGCCTCGAACTCTACACTTGCTCGGGATATACAGCCTCATTACCGATGACCGTGGGTGATGCATTTGATTTGCAGTCAGCAGCGTACGGACGTATGCCTAAAGAGTACATCAAAACCTTGTTTCCGCCTGATCTCCTTTTTCAGGCGCCAAAGAAGCGCTCTGACTGTTGAAAAATCAGCCCTAGTTTCAAATAAATAAGATTGTAATAAAGGCGGCGTACCGTGATCATGGTCTGCACACCAATCGAGAGCACGCCCATCGCCTTCACATTCATGGACCGCTGCGACTGTCTGACCATGACAAGCACGAGCTTTCTGTTCTTTGTGTCCATGTATTCCCACGGAACACAATATGCTGCGTCTATTAACTTGTCATTCTGAAAAAAAAAAGCTCTCTTGCACCGTTATTTTTACCTCACTTAAGTGCTCATACATATATACGAGCGCTACGCGTCAACGACAGAGGCAACTGCAGCCGTCGACAACATGTCGCTCGTGTATTTGAGCACCGTACTCCAATACACGAGTGGCACGTTGTCGACGGCAGCCACCGACGCATCGACGGCTGCCGTCGACACTCGTCGGCGGATGCATTTGCCTCTGCTGTTAAAGTATGTCGATGTGTGCATGCACACTAAGTAAGCAAGGTTGTGAAAACTGGGGACAAATTCGTTAGGTAATGGACTGAAGATTTTATAACTGGCTTTCAGACTACTGCAAAATTTCCCCGAAGTAAAATATAAAATAATAGAAAACATTTGGTCAGGTAAAAAAATACATAAATACTAACCGATGATCCCAACAACTCGAATATAATGCTTAACTGAATCAGCTGCTGGAAGATCACTACTGTTAGGGGTCCGTAACGCAACAACGCTTTTTGGTCCTATAAAATAAGTCAAATATTAATCAAACATAACAGAAGGTGTGCATTTTGTGAAAAAATATTACACTCTATTGATAAAACAACATGTCAAAAAAGCGCATGGCCTAAGACAACCCAATAAGAATATAATACACGAGTCAGCACTAGATGTAAGAAACGACTCGATTTACGATAACATAACGTGAAAAAATACAGAAATCGATTGAGTGGTAGAGAGCGAACTACTATATGAGGTGCGTAAAAGGAAATATCGTTGTGACGTAGGCGTAGGCATGTCGTAGATGCAGTGTAGGTGCGACGTAGGCGCGTCGTAGGCACGTCGTAGGTGCGTCGTAGGCGCGTCGTAGGCGCGTCGTAGGCGCGTCGTAGGTGCGTCGTAGGCGCGTCGTAGGCGCGTCGTAGTCGCGTCGTAGGCGCGTCGTAGGCGCGTCGTAGGCGCGTCGTAGGCGCAGCGTAGGCGCGTCGTAGGCGCGTCGTAGGCGCGTCGTAGGCGCAGCGTAGCACTTCGTAGCAGCGTAAGGCTTCGGGTTCCTAGGCAACCCGTTCTTCACATTATAACGACGATCGTGAAAATCTGTTCCCCATGTATTTGACATAAGGTCTCCAAAAACGCTCTGTATTTGGACAGCCGATATTGTGTGACCGCTTTTTAGGAAACCAAAGCTTAAGTGCGTCGCAGGTGTAGCAGAGCGTTTCGTGTTCGTAGCTTAACGCTTCGTAGACGCAGCGTAGCGGCGATAACAAGCACACGCTGCGACAGCGTCACGTAGACCCTACCGTTTTGCACAATCAATAACAACAAGTCCCATGTAATATGGGGCAAGCCTATTGTCATCCATCGGGCACAAATCCAGACTCCGGGCTGCTATTACGAAAATTCGTTATGGAAAACCCGATAAAACTTTGCCTGACCCGGGAATCGATCCCAGGACCTGATGGTCAGCAGTAACGCTTGCAAAGTTGCGACCACTAGATTCAACGATGCAGATACTCATTACCAAGACGGATTGATAAGCACCTAAACTAAAGAAGACGAACTGAAAACTGAGAAGATCGTGGAGTATTCGGTTCCATAAAAAATGAGACATAATTATGATCTTCCTTTGCTAGTTGCATGTGCTCTTTGAATTGATGGTGTTAGATGGCGACGCACCATGATTTCTTACCATCAGGTGGACCGCCGGCTTGTACATAACGGAAAAAAATATTAAAAAACCGGTCAAGACCTAGTCGGTCGGACTCGCGCACGAAGGGTTCCGTACCATCATGTTTTTAATTTTTCATCGGCGAGGCGGCAGAGAATTTTAACACTGTGCACTGCGGTGTAGAATATGGCAGTTTTATGTCAGCGCCATCTCTTCTTATTTCATCTACTTCTCATTTTATTTCTTTCTTATTTGCAAAATGGTTGGGCAAAGTTCATCTAAAACTATTCCCAATTTCAAGTTGATAGCATTAGTAGTTCTTGAGATATCCAGATGTGACAGACAGACAGACAGACTTTACCATACCATTACCATACCAATTATCATTACCATTCCATCCATCCATCCACCAATCCATCCATGCATCCATTGTTTTACCATTTTGGTACGAAACACTAAAAAATTGGCCAAGTACCTGTCGAAATACGCACAGTGATGGGTTCTGTAGTTGGAATGATTATTTAAGCATGCACAGTGTCGATTTTATCGACCGCAAATATAAGTTCGCATTTTTCGGAAACTATGAAAAACAAAGTGAAAAGATCTCAAAAACTCTCAAAAACTATTGACTTGAATAAAAAAGCCACTCGGAAACATTAATAATATTTTTAATTACACGCATGATTGTGCATTGAATATTTTTTTATCCTTCCGTTTAAGCTCCATTATTTAGCTCACAGAATACACCTTCTTTCCAATTTTCATTGATATTGTGCGCTCACTTTGGATGCGAATTACATCGTACGTAAACGTATGAACACTGTTTGTACGAATTGAGTGCGCACACTGAATACGTTTTTCTCCGTCAAATAGACAGAGTACCGGTGTTAGCGCATACGTGAAGTCATCTTTGCTGCGATGAATAATCTTTTTCTTTTGGATAATCATCTTCTAAACCGTAGATTGCGACGCCGTCGTCGTTATCGTAGAACCGAATGGGTGCGCGAAATATTTAAAAAAGAGATGAATTCGGTGAATTTCATCACATTATGGAAGATTTGTATTATGACCCCAGACTGTTTTATGGTTATACACGCATGGGGAGAGATATTTTTGAGTACATTCTTAATGCAATACGACCTAACCTGACTAAATACAGCAATTTTCGCGACACAATATCACCTGAAGAACGATTAATTATTAACTTTTCTACATCCATTATTGATGATGAACGCACGAACGTGTAATAAAATCCCAACAAGTTCGGATTGATTTCGGACGTCGGACTTGCACGTACGTATACGTACGACTAACTCGCGCGCACTGTGAGCGCTTTCATAGTACTCAGAAGGTCGGGAATGTTCGTGCGTGTTCGGACGTTTCTGCACGAATGGAATTCGTACGAAAACGTATCCAAAGTGAGCGCGGCCTTATTCTCCGAGTAAAATGGCTGTGTAACATTCAGACTGACAGACGATATATCTATACATATAATAAATCTGTAGAAGGGTCAATTCTGTACATTGAAAATATTGAAAAAATAAATAGCGGGGGGTGTTGCTGGATCGATACCAAACCCAAATATGTGATTAAAAAAATTTTTGTCTGTCTGTCTGTCTGTCTGTCTGTCTGGCTGTATATGCAGGCATCACGTGAAAACTAACGGTTCGATTTCGATGAAACTTGGTATAATTATACCTTATTATCCTGGGCATAAAATGGGATACTTTTTATCCTGGAAAAATACGTAGAAAAAAAAATCTTATTTTTCAGTTTTATTTATAGACGTTGTTCTGTAGAACCGCGAACACACGTTGCATTACCCGCAGTGGATAATTTTCCATTTCAATTTAAGAGAATACAGTTTCCTGTAGCTTTGTGTTACACCATGACAATAAATAAGGCTCAAGGTCAGACCCTAGGAGTTGCTGGCGTAGATCTTACCGCGAGTTGTTTTTCACACGGGCAACTTTACGTAGCTCTTTCCCGTGTGAGCAGTCCAAGAAATCTTCATGTTCATATTCCGGACGAGCTCACTAACAATGTTGTGTATGCTGAAGCTCTCTATTAACTTTCTGTCGCATTGTCACGATCACTTTTTTATTATTGCAAACTTTTCGTCACTGTCAGTAATTTACTGCTACATGCTACTTATCAAGGTCGGAATTACTATGAAAAAAATACTTACTACAGAACGCGAGCTCAACAGCAGTAGCTCAATAGAGGGATCTCCTTAATTATTATAGGCTTAGCCGTATTTGGGTCCAATAGATATTTATAAGATGTCATTGTCAGAGTTACTCAAAATGGAGAAATAAACCATCCACGCGAAGACCGACATCCGCGCGGACGGAGTCGCGGGCGGAAGCTAGTCACTGAATAAAAATTATATCAGACAGACCTGAAGAAATTTATTTATTTATTTAATACTTTAAGCCAGTCACCCTTTAGAAATTATAGGAGTTACGTTTTTGCAATTTGACTACTCAACTATAAAAATGGTTGAATACAATTTCAGTGATACGTACCATTTGTGAGCACTCCAACATCAGAAGACACTCGCTCATTTGGTGAAAGAGGAAGTACAGCAGAAGCACTTCACCAAAAGTATCAGACATCCTTGCTTGGAATCTGTTGAATTGTCGTTAGTAAGGACGTACGATACATATACACGACTACACGTAAGACACGTATTATATACGTAAGACACGGGTTTAGTTAGCCAGTGATATTTGTCTAGGTATATGTCTAAATGACTGACTGATTATCAACGCACAGCCTAAACCGCTGGTCATAGAGACATGAATTTTGAGGGGTGAGTTCTTTGCGAAGAGTAGGTATCCAATAAGAAGGGGTTATCCGAAATTCAACCTTTGAGGGGGTGAAAAGGGGGGATTTTGTTTGTGTGAAAAATCTTATTCCTCGAGTTAATAACCTTGAAACTTGGCACGAATACTTATCTAAGTAAATTATGAAAATTGGCATTTTTTGTTTCTCTAAACTACCCCCTGAAGGTGGATTGGGAGGTGCCAAAGTTTGTATGGAAGAATTCCGATTAACTCGAAACTCAGTATTTATACTTAAGACCAAAAATAAAGAATAACGTGTAACAGGATTCTTCAAAAATCACTGGGAAATTGGTATAAATAATCATTAAGAAACATCCCAGATGATTTTGCACAATTCCACCCCTATGGGGATAAAAAGAGGGAATACAGTTTATGTGAAAAATCTTATTTTGTGGTTAATAAGCTTGAAACTTGGCTTGGCTTGAATTTGGCTCAGTAAATAATAAAGATTGTCACTTTTAGTTAAAAAAAACCCCCTCAAAGAGGATTTAGGGGGTGACAAAGTTGATAGGTTAGAAAAATATATAACCCGCTGTCTGATTAACTTAAAACTCGGTACTAGTTCCTACAACTAAAATTTAAAAAAAATGTGCTTTAGGGTTTTTCAAAAATCGATTCCTACCAAGGTGGAAAAGGGTAATAAAGTTTAAGGGGTCCATTTTACTGCTTGCTTCCATTAACTCGAAAATTATTATGGGTCTTTGAGTCAAGTTATGAATACATCGCTAACGATTTATCAAAATTCTACCCCTGTGGGGGTAGAATTCAGAAGGGAGCGAAGGAAGAAGCGAAGGGATCAGATTTTACTAATAAACTGTATCCCCATACAGTTTATTGGAAAAATCTGATCCCTTTGGTCTATAAACTTAAAAAATGGCCCGAATACTTATTTAGCACGTTAAAACTGGGCTAGGTAGCACACTTGAACTCAGTGTCGTGGCGATGTTAATGGAAGCAAGATAATATGCTTGTCTCTTTTTCGCACTTGTCATCTTTGGATGTCCCATCGTACTTCCACTTGTCATCTAAGATACTGGCTACTGTTAGCCTGCATCATCGCACTGCTGGTCAAAGACCATTCCCCATGACTTCCAGCTCTTTCTATCCAGAGCTAATGTAAACCACTGTTCGTTTGTTTTATCCAGCTCGTCCAACCATTTTCTGCAGGGTCTGCCGCGACGCCTTCTAGCTGTCGGCTTCACGTAGTGGTTATTTTGTCCCACAACTCATTGGGCATCCGGCAGACGTGTGACATTAAAATATTATGTTATTTACGTTTTTGAAGATCGAATGTCCGGTAGGTAACCTATCTACCTTTTCTTGATAAACTAGAAATAAGCAGCAAGTGATAGCTTCTTATTTCTCAAAATGACAGTCCAAGTTACTAAGGCCCGTATTACAGAACCTCACACAAAACTCAAGCAGTAACTAAAATATTGGTTGAAACCAGTTTTAAGTACTGCTTGAGTCTTGAGTAAGGTCGTGTAATATTACCCTAAGCATACGATGATAAGCAATACTCACTCAATAATGACTCTGTGGTAGTGAATGTTCTCCCGTAACATATTGTGAATTTCCTGCGACTCTTGCTCGGTATACTTGTGTTCGGATCCATCACCTTTATCTTCCTCCGATGCAACCAGTAATGATGCAGGCTTCGGAAAACTCTCGAGATTGTATTTTAAAACACGCATGTGACCCCAAAGTTGAAATACCATTAGGGATATAATTAAGTCTACAATACAGAAGTAGGATGAGCAGGTACATGACATGTACCAGTTAAAGAAGAATACAGCAATGTATCCTTTATAATTGGTTGTGTAGTCGAAAGGGAAAGAATAGAAAACAGAATGGTCGAATGTAGCATTTTCAGGTCTTACACTACTATACATCCCATCAGAGTAACAGTTGTACATTGGTGTCAGGTTGAATAAAATGATACCAAAGCACATCAAACAGATAAGATAGATCGTAAAGAAATGAGACATTTTGTGGACCAATAGGTGTGTCTGGAACAGAAAATAAGAGAAATAAATTACAACCGAACACGGAATCACATAGTATAAAAATTGAATTTCCTTTTATTTCCCTTTGAATTGAGATGCTTAGGACACATTCTCGACAGTGCAAGCTACCTCAATTACAGTGCCTGTAAGGAACAAACGGGTGCTGTCCTAGCTTGACCGGAGCCACGGTATGTGCAACAACTGCAACTCTTCTTGTTAATCACACTATCGTCAAAGCGTTGGTGCGCTGAAAAGCCTACAACCCTAAGACAAATCCCGACAAATTCCAATCCTGACGAAATTATCGTGGACGTCCACGTCGCTGTATCACGATAGCTCTGAAATAAAATGTGTGGAAATATGTATGAAGACATATTATGAAGAAATATATATGATATGAAGACGCTTTTGAATGTCCGTCCACGATAACATTAAGTATCTAAGTACAACGTGCACGTATTTCTATACATCAAATTAAACGTACCTTAAATGCGTAATCAGATTTGTTTCTGTAATTAAAAAGATGCATTTCATTCAAGAAATAGAAAACAGTTTTGTTGTATTTTTGACTGAAGACCATTATTGCTCTCGACTGAAAGATATTAAGAATTACCTTTTTAGAAATTTTGCGAGGACACAAATACAAGTACTTAATTGAAAATATAAAATATTTTAATGGGACTACAATGATTTGTCGATCTGCTTCCGGAAGCCGATCCCAACATAGTTGAGAAAAGGCTAGGCAGATGATAATGAGGCGTCAAGCTCGTCCATCTTCGCCTGGGTCTGCCTCGATGTCACCAGACGTTTTCTGGGACCCATATGGTGGGAGTTTTGACTCGTTCGACATGCGGCAAACGTGTCCGGCCCAGTCCCGCGTTTTTTGGTAATGTGCACTTGTGTTTTGGAGCGCAGCACTGTGTTCCTAACCTAACACGGTGCGTTAATCTGTCTCCAAGAATGCTGCGCTCCATTGCTCAATATCATCAATACTGTTAAAGGTATATTTAAATGCTCAGGCTCAGCAATACTTACAAAAGCAATAGCATTCATAAAAACAGTAATGTAAGTATGGCCCATCTCGAAAGACGACAGTTTCCCAGTGTTGTTCCTTAGGTAGATGATACCTACTACGAGCAAAAATGCCTTAAGATAGATCATGTAATATCTATAGATATTAGACTCATTTGGACCTTTCGGCCAGGCATCTAGGAGCCACATACTCCTGCGAAGAATTTTCATATAAGGAATATCTTGTGTTCTCTCGACCCCTCTATAACAATAACAACATCCTTAGTGGCAAATTTGTTTAAGGGGGATGAGTTATGTAGCCCGCGAAATTCAAATTTTCTTACGTTTTTTGTGACTTACAGGTCAAGGTTGTATGTTGATTTAAATACGATTCGTGACCGTAACAAATACGACTTTACAGAATTATCATCATTAAAATCATCAATACAACGCTCTTAGCTCATATAATCCCATGGAATGATTACTTAATGAAATATCAACCTATACAACCTGACACTGACCTGCATATCGCAAAAAACGTAAGAAAATTTTATTTTGCAGGCTATCCTTGCGCTTCGGAAAATCAAGAAGTTCTGCTTAAGGGGAGCAGAACTTCTTGATAATCCCGAATTTTTCGTGATTACTGGACTGTATTTCTGATCATAAAATTAATTACATTTTATTAAGTAGGTAAATAATGCCTAAAATGATGGATTAAATCAGACAGAGAGATTTTGTATGGGTCACTTACTCTAGGTCAGTGCCGTCAGATAGTATTTTCATGATGAACGATCTTAAGACAAGTCTTGATTATTTATTTTCTTCAATAAGAATATTATGAATGTCGATAGAACTATTTGTATTTATATACCCAACAAACCATGTCATTTGCCACTTGATGGGCGACCTATAACAGTCGGGTGTCATGTCAACAATAATTCATGGCCGCATTAAATTATGAATCCTTGTAGTCATCAGTCTTATTTAGGATTCCGTAACAAACCTACCACTAAAAGTATTGCCTAGTATTGTCTTTTTCAGCGTCTTTTGAAATAGCTGGAAAGTCTCTTATCCTCATTACGATGTTTCCTAAGATCATCTCAATTATATTGTTATTAGAACGTTTTGATTTATAATTTTTACTTTTTATAAAAATACTGTTTGTCTGAAATCAATGCTTTATTTGATTTCGGTACCATGACTTTCATACTAGCGTAACATTCAAGAAGTTTTTCGAATCTTCATGTTGTTGTAGGCGGAGGACAGGGTGTTGTGGCGCAGTCTGGGAAAGGCCTATGTCCAGCAGTAGACTGTGATGCGATAGGCTGAGTTGATTGATTGTTTGCGTTCGCGATAACGTCATTCGATATAGCGGTTTTCGATTGCATCTGTTTTGTAACTAGAATACCACATCGGAACGTTTTTCGAAACAGCGTGTGTTGAAACAACGTCATTCGAATCTTCATATCACTCGCCTTCACAAGCAGGCACCTATTTTTGTTTTTTTTTTTGTCAGCAACTTTTAACTAAAATGTTCCGTAAAATATGGCTCAAAGCCATTAAAATCAAAAAGTGTGTTTTAGAAACCGAGGAGATAAAGGGAGACTATAATTTTTTGCATTTTATAATTTACTAGCTGCGCCCCGCGGTTTCACCCGCGTAAGTGTCGATCCCGTGGGAATATCGGGGTTAATCCAGGGTGTCAGCTACCTCCATACAAAATTATATCAAAATTGGTCCAGTCTTTTGAGGCTGAAGAAGTAACAAATATAAAACTCACACTCGCACACACCCCCCCTCACACACTCACAAACCTTCACCTTTATAATATTAGTGTGATTATAGCTCATGGGACTACAGCGCAAATGGAAAACTACATGGGACTTAGGGCCTTATCACACTGGCGATTTGCAAGCGAGTCCAAAGCGAGGCGAGTGCGCAGCGAGCTCGCCGCGAGTTCGCAGCGAGCGCGCGGCGAACTCGCTGCGCATTCGCCTCGCTTATTAATACCTACATAACTGGCGAAATTGATGTGTACTATAGGTACACCTCTGCCCAACCCTTTGGGGAACTAAGGCGTGATATCATGTTATGTTGTCTTCTAGATCACTGGACCAAACATTAATATGAAGGACGCGCTAAGGTAGGTATCCCGCCAAATTCAATGTTTCTTAGGTTTTTTACAATTTGGTCAGTGCAGGTGGTACCTATGTTGATTAAAATATGATTCGCGACCATAACAAATATATGTTTACAGAATTATAATCATAAAACTCATCAATACAACCCTCTAAGTTCATATTATGATCCTATTGAATGACTATTTCATGAAACATGAATCATATTTTGTTCAACATACAATTTGACTAACACTGACCTCCAAATTGTAAAAAAGTAAGACAATTTGAATTTCATGGGCTACCCTGGCGCTTCCCCAATATGTCAAGTTAAGCGTTTCTGCACAGTTCTAGGATTTCTTAAACTTAAGCTTTTCCTACTGAAAGTCTTATGCTTAGGTAGGAAGGTACGTGGGCTGCGGCGAATGTACATGTATCTCCCGTACCCTGGATCTCCCGTGCCCTCGACTTATGGTAGTAGAAGGACCAGTGCGGTTTTAGTCAGCAGAAGTACGACATTTATACTCTCCGTTCTTCCCAGGCGAAGGGTGTCCATGAGGATTTCCCCACTGAAAAAAGGTATTATACGAAAGGTAGTATCATGAATGATTGATGTTTACTAAACTTACCTATTTAGTATTTCTTAAGGTACCCTAATAAGAACGAAAGTTTATATTATCGAATGGTTAAATATCCTACGTCCAATATATCTAAAATCTAAATATCTACAAAAGTTACATCGAAAAATCCAAATATCGAAATACAGATTATCGAATGTCCTAAATATCGAAGTACAAACTATCGAACGTCCTAAATATCGATGGGTACATAATTATATTATTTGAACATCGAAAATTAATATACCTACGTGTAAAAATGGGTTAATCTCAACATTTAATACATTCATTAATTAATTCATTCATTATACAAATACTGGTATTCAGCTGCATCCGGTAAGACTGGAAGCCGACCCCAACATAGTTGGGAAAAGGCTAGGCAGATGATGAATACATTCATTAATTCACCCTTAAAATACCTACACGTTACAATATCGAACAAATTTTGATATAAGTAGTATGAGTGGAAAAAGGATGCTTCTGCAACGTCTCCGGCGCTACGGGAAGTGCAACCCCTTCGCCCTTGCGTAACAAAGGATAGGCACCCATGTTCACCTCCGCAGCTTCGGCTTGCTGGTCGCCTCCGGCGACCAGCCTCAGCCGCTACGGCTTGCAGCGGGCGGAGGTTGCCCTCCCTTCGCGCCTCCGGATTTTTATATACACTCTAGGGGTAACAGCCAAAAGCCAGCCTAGGGTACCTTCCTAATAAGGGTGCCAAAATACGTGTACCTAAGTATTTTCTTATATTGCAAGCGCAGTCAAGAATACTGCTTGTTTATTATGGCTTGTTTTCTATTCGTTGGATAAGCATATAATATTAAAATGATGACATATTTTTATTCTTTCAATCAAAAATAAATTAGCAGTTTCAGTTGTCATCCCTGGAAATGTACAGGCTAGTGGGAAAGCCCATGTGTTGAAACATGTATTATGCCTTCATTACGCATTGTTATTAGTCGAATTATAATAAATGGAGTCATATCAAGTTAAATACCAATTATAATAAACAGTACCTAGGTAATAAATGTCAATATTAATAAAAATATTAGCGATGCCAAAGTGCAATGAAGCGGAGTAGACCAGGTATTCTGGGCGCACAATTGACAGACCATATTCGTAATACCACACTGCTCTCCAAAACACAGATTACTTACATTGCTCAAAAAGCCGCTAAGCTGAAGTGGTACTGCGCTGGCTACGTCTGCCATTATGCCCAATAAGCTGTGGGCCAAAATAACTACTACGTGAAGCCCTAAAACAACCGGAAGCCGTCACGGCAGACTCCGCGGAAGATGGCGGGACGAGCGGGAGAAAACAAACGACCAGGGGGCCTAAAAAGGCCACTTTGGAGAATCATAAAAGGATAACATTATGAATTATAAAATGGCAAAGACAGTCCGTGTTTTTCTTTTTTTCGCTGCACTACGTAGGTACAATCAAAGAGTTTGGGATTGGATTTGGATTGAATTGGTTGGTATTTTAGCCCATACAAAAAAAAAATAACTGAAAAATGCTTTACCAATGGGATTTGATAAGATTAACTTAAGAGCGTGTATTCGATTCGCGAAGAAAACATCGCGTTTTCGAGCTTTTTCCAGGGCAATACCTATCGTAATGATGTGAGCAGATTATTTGAAGAACATTACGGTTTTAGAAAGTCTGTCTTGATTTAGTGGACTACAAAGTAAAAGTGTAATTTTTAATGACGGTTTTTGAAAACTAAGACTATCCCTGCATGTTGTTTTACGAAAATAGATGTCAGAGTTATCTTTCAGGACGAATAGAACCATTATAATGTGCCAAAATATTTTATTTAATGCGTTTTTCCAACAGGACATATACTTAGTCTCAAAGTGCAACACAGAGCTAAAGTTACGAAAATATTGCTATTAGATATTAAAAAACAATATTTAAAAATTACAAAATCGATTCACTTTAACAATTTTTTTCACCAGTAGTTGAATAGAATGATAACTAATATATTTATTTTATGAAAATAAAGGTAATGCTAAATATTCTGAATTTTTTTCAGACCATTATTTGGGTACGTATTTGAATATCGAAGATTAAAATACCTACGCTTAAAATACCAATGTTCAAAACATCGAAAATTTAAATATCGATTATATCAAAATGTCGAAAATTGTTATACCTACGCTTAAAACGTCGAAGATTGAAATGCCGAGTGATTAAAATTTCGAATGATTCAAAATATCGAATGACATTATGCCTAAGTTCAAAATATCAACATTTAATAGGTACATCTAAGTTCATAATATCTACGTTAAAAATACCTACTAGTTAAAATACCGAAAAAAATAATTATATAGGCAGTATGAGGGGAACACACAAATATTCCGAAATATTTTATTCCGAATTTCGATGTTCCGATTTTCAAAATTCCGAATTTCATAATACCTAAGAATTATAATGTCTATTATTAAAAATCACGAAATTTATGTTTCCGAAAGTCATAAATGCGATTTGCTTGTTTTCCGATTTTCATATGTTCGAAGAATCAAATGCTCGATGGGTTCTCGGTCCGAAAAACGTCATTCCGATTTTCAATTTTCCGACTAACCTGTTAAAATTGGTACCCCCTTTCTTCTCCTAAAATTGTTTGTCCGAAAGTCATTATCCATAACACGTTTGCTATAAACTTCAGTAACCATAATGTTCAAAAATTCTAAATTTTGCTTTACATAATTATCTTTACTTCTAAATCTATTCTGTCATAATATCGAGTACTATAATAATTGAATCTCCTAATTTTGCATGAAATAAAGTCGTATGTCCTAAGTATTGTATTATATAATGTGTATTATTACGAATGTTATTTAAAATTGTTAGCTCTAAAACATTTGCTAAAAATTAGGTTTTAGTGACAGAAACGAATCGCTGTAAATCCGACTCCACGCAGTCTTGTCTGCCCTACCCCTAGAGTGTAATTTAAAATCGCGTAGGCGCGTAGGGGCGAGGAGCAGGAGGTTGTGAGCGAGCCGCTGTGGCCGGCTACGCCTGGCTGGCTGGAAATGCTTGTACACTGGACACTGATTTTCATGGATAAAATAGGTCGAAACTGTTCCAAAACCGAATTGGGGCACCCCGAATTTACGTAGTCTTTTGGCTGTTACCCCTAGAGTGTATATAAAAATCCGGAGGCGCGAAGGGAGGGCAACCCCCGCCCGCTGTAACAAAGCATAGGCACCCGTGGGAGCCGTAGCGGCTAAGGCTGGTCGCCCGAGGCGACCAGCAAGCCGAAGCTGCGAAGGTGAACATGGGTGCCTATCCTTTGTTACGCGAGGGCGAAGGGTTTGCACTTCCCGTAGCGCCGGAGACGTTGCAGAAGCAACCTTTTTCCACTCATAGGGTACGTATTTGAATATCGAAGATTAAAATACCTACTGTTAAAATATCGATGTTCAAAACATCGAAAATGGAAATATCGAACGACCATAAAACCGAAAATTAAAATAACGAAAGTTTATAATTATTATCGAATGGTTAAATATCCTACGTCCAATATATCTAAAATCTAAATATCTACAAAAGTTACATCGAAAAATCTAAATATCGAAATACAGATTATCCAATGTCCTAAATATCGAAGTACAAACTATCGAACGTCCTAAATATCGATGGGTACATATATTATTTGAACATCGAAAATTAATATACCTACGTGTAAAAATGGTTTAATTTTCAACATTTAATACATTCATTAATTAATTCATTCATTATACAAATACTGGTATTCAGCTGCATCCGGTAAGACTGGAAGCCGACCCCAACATAGTTGGGAAAAGGCTAGGCAGATGATGAATACATTCATTAATTCACCCTTAAAATACCTACACGTTACAATATCGAACAAATTTTGATATAAGTAGTATGAGTGGAAAAAGGATGCTTCTGCAACGTCTCCGGCGCTACGGGAAGTGCAACCCCTTCGCCCTTGCGTAACAAAGGATAGGCACCCATGTTCACCTCCGCAGCTTCGGCTTGCTGGTCGCCTCCGGCGACCAGCCTCAGCCGCTACGGCTTGCAGCGGGCGGAGGTTGCCCTCCCTTCGCGCCTCCGGATTTTTATATACACTCTAGGGGTAACAGCCAAAAGACTACGTAAATTCGGGCTGCCCCAATTCGGTTTTGGAACAATTTCGACCTATTTTATCCACGAAAATCAATGTCCGGTGTACAAGCATAGATCAATCGTGAAGGTATTATATACATAGGTCTTTAAATTAAAATATTTTCTTGAAAGTCAATATGTTGTTTTACTAAACTTAGTGACAGAAACGTATCGCTGCAAAACCGACTCCACGTAGTCTTGTCTGCCCTACCCCTAGAGTGTAATTTAGAATCGCGTGGGACTGCCGGAGCCCTGCAGCGCCGGAGCCGTGACAGAAACCATGCTTGCTTGCATGTTGGATGATTGCTGCATGCTTGTTTGCTAGATGGTAATCAGTTACTAGGTGGGTTACAAAAAAAAACAAGGAAAACCTCATGTAATGTACTTCATAATAAAAACCCAAAATAAAACACATTTGTACGCAATTGTACGTATCACTCATACTGCCTATATAATTTTTTTTCGGTATTTTAACTAGTAGGTATTTTTAACGTAGATATTATGAACTTAGATGTATTAAATGTTGATATTTTAAACTTAGGCATAATGTCATTCGATATTTTGAATCATTCGAAATTTTAATCACTCGGCATTTCAATCTTCGACGTTTTAAGCGTAGGTATAACAATTTTCGACATTTTGATATAATCGACATTAAAATTTTCGATATTTTGAACATTGGTATTTTAAGCGTAGGTATTTTAATCTTCGATATTCAAATACGTACCCGTTTTAAGCGTAGGTATAACAATTTTCGACATGTTGATATAATCGATATTTAAATTTTCGATGTTTTGAACATTGGTATTTTAAGCGTAAGTATTTTAATATTCGATATTCAAATACGTACCCCACTCATACTCCTTATATACATACTACTTATATCAAAATTTGTTCGATATTTTAACTTTTACGTATTTTTAGAGTGAATTAATGAATGTATTAAATGTTGAAAATTAACCCATTTTTACACGTAGTTATATTAATTTTCGATGTTCAAATAATATATGTACCCATCGATATTTAGGACGTTCGATAGTTTGTACTTCGATATTTAGGACATTCGATAATCTGTATTTCGATATTTGGATTTTTCGATGTAGCTTTTGTAGATATTTAGATTTTAGATATATTGGACGTAGGATATTTAACCATTCGATAATATAAACTTTCGTTATTTTAATTTTCGGTTTTATGGTCGTTTGATATTTCCATTTTCGATGTTTTGAACATCGATATTTTAACAGTCGGTTTTTTAATCTTCGATATTCAAATACGTACCCCATTATTTAAACTCATTTATTTTAGACGGTTATTTAAAAAACACTATAAATCATCGCGCGCAATCCTTTACCGATTAGTGCGTCCCAGCGACAGGACGTATCACTTATTATTATTATTTTTTAAGTTTTTAGTTTAAGTTACGTCGTAGTAGTAAGTAAGTTTAAGTTACGTCGTTCTAGCAATCGTTTAGATTTTGTCTTGCCTTGCGCTAAATTGAATACGCGCTCTTAACAGTTAACTGTCCATTCTGTTATCTTTTATGATTCTTCCAGAGTCGCCTTTTTAGGCCCCAAGGGCCTCAAGTCTGCTATTACAATAGTGTCAGAATGGTCTATCATTGTTGATTTTGACAAGTTTGGTAATCTACTAATGTAATGGCGTCATTATGACTTTCTAATGGTCAACCACTGACACTCCATTGAAAGAAATTGCAAAGAATGGTAATCTCGTACCTAATGAAAAATTAATTATTGACATAAGCGGTAATCTGCTAAAATTTTGACAGTTCCTTTGATCAGTGACCTACCTACCATTAGAACGTCATTGTGCCGTCGTTGCTTTTAATTCGTTATGAGTACTTATCGTATAATTTCTGTGCCATTGACCGACCAATGATCAACCATTATGAATTTAGCAGATTACGAACTTTTAGCAAAATGACAATGGGATGGTGGTGGGAGCGTGTTGGAATGACGAATTTATAAAAATAGCAGACTTGGGCCCCAGTGCTCCACATTAGCCCTGGATTAAAAGAGCTGGAAGTCATGGGGAGAGGCCTTTGCCCAGCAGTAGGATGATGCAGGCTAAAAATAACGGTAACAGTAATAAGGATAGGGATGCCTAGTTTAACAGCAAAGTAAACCCTGTAAAACCGACAATGATATGCTAACTGATGTTTCAGATTGGGTTAAAAACATTTGGCGCAATAGATAACCATCACGCGCTGAGGTATTTTTTATTTTATTTTCATAATTTTTATTTAGTCTAGGAAGTGTCAGGAGTAATAGTGTTCTGTGGTGTCAGGCGTTGCGTTAGTTAGATAAATACAGATACACGTCACCTAGCTCCACCTTGCGGTACTAAGAGGCACTATAATCAGGTCGCAGGCAGCGGTGGAAAATGTAGGAACTATATTTGACAGTTCTAAGAGCAGCCAGTAAAACATTAAAATATCCATTTAATTGAACTTATTTCAATTTAAGCAGCAAAGATGAACTTGATTGATTACAGAATTTATAAGCCAAATGTTGAGAAAATAGGAGTGCTGTGATGACGGCAAATGTGTTCAGATAACCAAAATGTAACTTTCAGTGAGCATTCTAATTCAAGCAAGTTTTAATATTAAAGATCCTTATTTAACGATATCTTTCTACTAAATACGCAACCATCTATTAAACTATCTGAATTGTATTTGCCAAAAAATGGGTAAGTTAGTATTTAATGGCAACACTGAAGCGCCATCTACCTTCCACGGGTGTAACTGGTTGGGTTGTTTGCTAACGGAGATGACTGTTACACAATACCTATGTAGAGCCTTTTGCCCTCGCAGCATCTCTGCTCAATGTGGCGCCAAACAGGGAAATAACTATTTGTAGATGGCGCTGTTTAAAGTTAAAAACAGCTTTAAAAATTGTTGGAAATTATGAAATATCCCGGCGACACTTGCGTGCTTATGTGTTCTTTATATATTTATATCAAAGGACTTTCTTGAAATTGAAGAGCCTACTATGGTCTTCGCCATTATCTGGATCTCAGCGTCTAAATGAACATCACTGAACGGCACCCTAATTGCGTAACACACTATCAATCTCAATCTGAATCAATTTGAATGATATTGCTAATCCATTGCTTCTTAAGTTCCATAAATATGTCTGCTCAACAACGTAAATAACGCAATGGATGTTGTTCAACTGTCAAAATGAAACCCATTAGAGGAGGCCTGTGTCCCAGCAGTGGGAACATTATAGGCTGATTATGATGATGATGATGATGATGTCTAAATGTGTGTACATAAATGGTTAAATAAATCAATAGATCAGGAGCGTTCAATAAGCTCTCGGCATGAAGGACTTTGCCGCCGTCCCTTCTTAATTCTAGCTTGTAAACGGTCATCATAGTTAATTAAAGCAATTTCAACCAGCACCCTAATTGTGTAACACACTATCAATCTCAATTTGAATAATTTTAAAGGATATTGCTAATCCATTGCTTCATATGATCCAAAAATATGTCTGCTCAACAAAGTAAATAACGCAATGCATGGTGTTAACCTGTCAAAGTGGAATCCATTGCGATTGATTGTGGGTTACGCAATTATTATTACCCCGCTGTTCTTACGAACGACTGTCCTACAGCGTGGACCACAACAATTATCATAGATGTATTGCCTTCAAGTGCGGCTCCAAATTTACGTCTGTCGCATCCTGGACAGTCAGCTCTGCTACCACTTTGCAGACTGGGTAGCAACTAGCCACGTCTGGGTTTGAATAACCTAGATAAGTTATTTCGTGGCAAACCCTGACGTGGCCTATCTTGGTTCTTGCCGTTAGATTCAGGAGGAGAAAAATTTGGTCATCAGCTAGGTACACATTTCGCGGCCGTAGGTAGGGTAGGTACTAGGCCGGCTACAAGGTAATCCGTGTAACTAGGTAACCTAGTCAGGAATCAGCTGAGTGAATGAATGTCGCAGGATATCAGGTGGTTGCGAGCAGCACAGGACCGGTCGATGTAGCAATGCTTGGGATAAGCCTATGCCCGGAAATAGAGGTATTTTAGTTGAATGATGATGAAGATGACACATTACAAAAGCTTATGGAATAAGTAAATTGCCAGTAGTTCGTTCGTTCTGCGGTGCAAATATTTACTAGACAAACTGGCAGAGCGTTGGCAGCGCCGCCGTTGGATGGAAGAAAATGAAGCTTTGGGTACGGATACATTAATTACCATAAAAAATATGTCGTTTATACACACTAGGCTCTCTGTTTCTACATGCTCAAACGCTTTCAGGGTACACTCATAGGTATTATACAAGGTGTAACGGAAAGGGTGTATCAACCCTGAAGGAGGTGAATGTGCTCATGAAACTGAACAACTCATTGATTTGCTATTACTATGAGAGGTCCAAATTTTTTTTTCATATTTCGACCTATGTTCTTTGGGGAAAGTTGTTCAGTTTCATGAGCACATTCACCTCCTTCAGGGTTGATACCCCCTTTCCGTTACACCTTGTATATAATGTCTACAGAGACGGTAGGATGACGGCTGCCCTTTGCAAGTTACCCATTTCGCCTCTTCTTGTGAGCTTACCAACCCACTCTAGTTTAGTATTGATCAGCGAATGTAGGTAAGATATTCAATTACCATTTTACACCAAACCAGGACAAAAAACAAAAGCTGCCTATCAAGTTCCCAGTCAGATACAAAGTGATATGTTTAATAACTTACTTAACTCAATCATTACCAATTAATTGCTAACGGCCAATTAGTTTGTCCGTGATTTAAAAATGATCAAAGATTCAGGTTGAGCGCATCGTTATTCCCGTAGTGGCAAACGGAACGAATAAGCTAAGCGGTGGGCGGGGAGGGCGCCGGCGGCGGCTGCGCGGCGGTTCGCCGGTCGGCGTTACGTGCGCGCGCGGCGCACTGCGCTTTTTGCTTGTGGCAGGGCGACCGCGGTGCGGCGGCGGCGGAGGCGCACCGGGATCTTATCCTTATTGTATTTTATTCTGTTCTTAGCTCTCTGTCCCGACGAACGTCCCTACCACACATCCCTATTGTAAAACTCAACGTTTTATTGTAACAAAGCCAGTTTATTATAAACTAACGTATTATGCCAATATGTTAGTAAAAACTCAGTCATTCTTTGCCCGGTCTTCAGACGGTCTGTTTTGTTGTGTGAACGAGTGTTATAAATAAAATAATAATAGCGGTGAACAACTGATTTTTAGAAAATTGCTTTATCAACTGACATTATGAATATAGATGATTTAGTGACCCGTTTATTTTTTCTCACCATTATTTACGTTGTGGGAGCTACACCTGATGATAAGGTAAATATTATTTATGTCTTGTTGATAGGACTTATTAGTTATTATTTATTGCTAGTGTTCTTAAGCTCGCGTTACTCTAAACTTAGCTAAAGCGGTAATTGACTTTATATTATCTATGATTTGTTGAAGATTCAAAGCCCGTACTAAATATAATGGTCTGTGTGGTGCCGGACTTAAAGAATACCACCACCCCTTACTTTCCGTGGGTGTCGTAAAAGGCGACTAAGGATCGTACCTACCGGAGAATGGGCAGCAGCGTTCCCTGTGTATTTCACCACCATATCATACTGCGATCGCCAACCCGCCTACCAAGCGTGGCGATTATGGCAAACCCTCCCAAAATTGGGGGAGGCCTATGTCCAGCAGTGGACGTCTATCGGCTGAAACGACGACGACTAAATATAAGTAAACATAATTTAAGTGAACTTTAATTTAACTTCAGTATATAGGGGTGAATACGATTGATAGCAGGCAAGATGTTTAATGACAGTAAATAAGTTGAATGCTTGTAACTGAGTAGGTATGGGTACCTAGCCGGGTAAGTACCATGTAGGTATTTCCTGCAGCTATCTGATGGACGTGACAAGCGACAAACGACATAAGCAGTATCAAGCACATCAGTTATCTGAGAGCTTGCATATCGGGTACACGTTACGTAAGTACCTGTAGTGCTTTTACAAAGCTCTGTGGATCTAACTTTTAGACAATGTCAAGTAACTGAGCCGTAGGTCGCACTATTACTTTTATCAATTCAGAATACACCTACTGCTATAAAATGTCATTTAAACTTATACGATGCACCTAAATATAACTTCAAGTGATGCATCTTTATATAAAAAGGTTTTAATTTCTATAATTATTTCATAGACGCATCTGAAATTCGAAAGGCAATTCATGGTTAAATATCTATCTTATGGAAGAAATTAACAGTGTCTCCCTTATTAGTCCTCTATGTGTAGTTATTTTATGAAAAGACCATCTTTCTAATCACATTAAAGACCTAGCCATCGTTTTTGTGTCCAAAAATAGACAACAAAAGGTCCTAATGTTCAAATCCAGTCTACGACTTAGGTAAGAACGATGTTCTCAAAAACGTCTGAAGTACCTAGCCAAAAATCAATGGCATCATCCAGGAGGAAGATACTGACAGAGACAGTACCGCGTTTCTTCTTCAATTCATAACTATTATTTAATTTATCTCAGTAGTCATACATTTTCTAGATCAAGGTATATCTTTCTATTGTCATTTACACAAAGTAACTATAATTCGCTAGCAAACTGGTGCCATTCAACCAACTGGTGATGCAGTTACAGTTGACTTACTATTTAACACGAGCAACTGGCATATGACCTCCATTACCTAATTAGTTAGTGGAGAAAGATGTATCGTTGGACGAGCAGTCTGATTTTCAGGCCTTGCACCAGCTCTATATTAATGAAACATTCGTTTCTCATACAAGCGCGGTGATTTGCACATGGCCTTGCAGTTTTGGACCTATAAAATCGAACAAAGTTGATCATCGAAAATTCGAAACGCATAAGAAGAAATTCACTGACAGGCGACACACAACTTAAACCAATGCGTCTAGAAGCATGAAATTTTGTACAAGAGTTCCTTTATAACGAACGTGAGCACTATGAAAGGATTTTTAAAATTCATCCCCATGTCCTTCATTTCCTAGAACCAAAAATTCGAAGACATGTGACATCGACCAAGCCGCACTGGGCCCGCGTGGTAGATTATAGCCTACTCCCTCTCGCATAGAGGAGGCCTTTGTCCCAGCAGTGGGAACTTAATATACATATATATACGTGGCTGATAATACATTCTCTAGAGGGGATAAACAGGAGACGAAAATTTGTATAGAAGTTCGTCAGATGATGCGAAATCCTATCGGGCACATGCACGGCTTGTAAGTATACCTATAATTATTAGTTTTCATCTTAGCAAGTTAAGCATAGTCTAGTCTAGGTTGTACGCTATTCGTTCATCATTCAAAGTAGGTCTAAAAAAGATCATCTCTCCAAAAAAGGGTGTGCGTGCAGGATTTAACCCTCTAGCCGAAATCGGCAAGGGAGTCAAGTTTATGTAGCCTGAGATAGACAAGCAATTGTGTTAGTCGATGAAAGCGGCAGCTGCTGAATATAGCATTATACACGAACACGATAAAATCACGTATAGTTACTCCAGACTGCTCCATGGTGCGCCTTATATATCGCTGAAAAAATGGATATTTTTAAACTGATCCGCATAGCTCTATTCACAATCATCCGAAACGCTATCGTATCAAAAATGACACATTTCGATAACCTGATTTGCCTTGCCCCGGACAGCAAATAGATGTCGGAAGAATAGAGGTGGTCTATTTCATTTAACTGGCAAACTTTTCTGGTTTTGGACTTGAGAACATAGTTTAGAGGACTCTTACGATAACATTGATTGATGTTCGATACGATACGGAAGCGTATCGAGTGGTTGTGAATAGCTATGCTAGCTAATAACTAAATACGCACATAATACTCTTCTAGTTTCTTGTCAGGCATTCTTGATCTTGGATCTTCCTTGCAGGTATGTTTATTTTCGTAGCGCATACGCATAATTCTGTATAGTTAATATTGATTCAGCCGCATATACTGATTAGACAGGTAGCTGACTCTGATAAATAGATTAGACTTACATCAATTACATCAATAAACTAAATTGCATGTTCTGGTTATGTTTATCAAAAGTAGGCTAGCGAATAGTGTGATTCGCCATTTGCGAATATTGACATTGGCATTGAGAATACATACTCGTATATTATACTTAGTGCTTACAGCTACAGTTACTCGCTTTCCATATAAGTGGAAACTGAATTTAAATTAGTCTTTATGTTATGAGCTCGTATTATCTGTAAAATATTTAAAGTGTTTCCAAGTACAGCGCAACTCTATTGTTCAAACGGTTCAAGGAATAAACTGGAATGCGAAACCGAAGTGAATTTTATTTGCATTTACGCGTAACACCCAAGCGATGTTAATCAATTCAGAAACCTGATCTAACTGGGATCGATCTCATCAACCATTTGGCTTGAGAAATACAAACCTTTATAAAAAGAAAATAAAAGCAAATGGAGCAGTAATACGTAAAATCTTTGATAACAATAGAATTGTTTCCAATGCACTGCCAAATGATTAGCATGGCATATAACATTTCGACATACCGCCAACGAAACTGAGTTACATTAAACCTAAGTGCTTTAATTCTTCAATCAATCAATTAGGTCAAGTGTCAATTTAATTGTGTTTGTCACTTCTCTCTTGCAAGAGTTCGGCGTCGTCACTGAGCGCCGAGGGATGTAGCGCGCGCGCGGCGGCGTGCGAGGCGAGCGCCGCGCATGCACGCCGGCCGGTCTGCGGGACCGATGGCAGGACATACCCTTCTCGGTGTCACCTCATGATAGCGCAGTGCTCCGGACCACCAGTCAACATTGCGAGGAAGGGACCTTGCGTCGGTAAGTGGCTTGGGAATTTGAAGTACCATTTTGGAGTTTGTTGCCGGCTCTTCTCCCTGTCCACAATAAATAAAACTCCCACGGTTCCATATAGTAGCTGTAATTTTCCTTTCCTAAGAGCCTGTCCAGTAAGGGACTGCGATAGACTGAATTGAATTGAAAGAGTCTGAGAAGGCCTAACTGTATAATAAAACACATACTTAATTTGAAAACGAGACGATACCAACACTTTCAGTTCAGACCATTCTGAATGATTCAATAAAGTAAAGCTTGTCTCCACAAAGAGTCTCGTTGTTGCAGACAAGTTCTACCTACCTATATCAAGTATAGGAAATACATATTTATGTCCCCCATGAACATGGTTCTTATAAAAAGCGTCTTTGTTGAACTCGACCTTGCATTTGCGGTACAACCGCTCTTTATGAAGTCATGGAATGTAGTCAGTTTACACTTTTACAGCATTACGAGAACATTAGTCGGTAAAGATTATGCTAGAGTTGATGCTACACGTCCATTTCTGTACTCAAATAAAGTTACATTACTTGCTCAAGCGTGTATAGTGCCTTAAAGATCTATAGCCGATTCAGGTTGAACTGAAATAACTAGAAGTCATGGGAGAGTCTATGCCCAACAGTGGGATGGTGCAGACTGAGAGTAACAGTACCTAACTCACTTATTGTTACGATGACAATATGTAAGAGCAAAACAGCTTTCTCTACGTGGGCGGTGCGTCGAAAACGGTTTAAAGATTAGTCTTAGATAAATTGTTTTTTTGGTCACAGAAGGGCAGTCATCCTGTCTAATAGCGTTGCGGTACGCGTTGAACGCACAGAGCGGTGTCTGGTCAGCGTATGTTCCTCGATGCCGCGCCGATGGCAGCTACGCGGCAGTGCAGTGTGCAAGCGCAGGTGCGGCTGCTGCAGGCTGCTGGTGCGTTACTCCTGACGGGAAACCGCTACCTGACACCTCCGTCAGGAACGGCAGACCTGACTGTACTAGGACCGGTAAGTAACTCAATCATAAACGTTGACTTATTGAATGCTGTCAGCGCCGTTGTTTGGGACAAACGCTTGGTGAAACAAGTGAGCATCAACCGATTACAAAGAATTTTGACCGGCAACGAAGTACACCGAGAGCCACTGAAGCGTGTAAGTACTTTCCGTCTGTGCTGTTATCGGGCTAGCTTAATACATTATTAAAGTTGGTATTGCAAGGCGAATTTTGTTCACTATTTGTTGCTTAGCTCATATTTTATTGGCACTATAGTACATACCTACCTAGTAGAAAGTTGAAATAAAATCAATTTATGAACCTATAATTTTGCATATAAAGACATTTTCCATGTCTCCTATCTTTGTGTGCTTATTGTAAGAACATGCTTGTTTCCTTGTATGCTAAGCGAATTTTACATTATTGCCCATTCACTCGATAGGTGAATAAACTAAACTTGTCCATTTTAATGTCACCTTTACGACAGATCAGAATGTCTCTATAAAAGCTATTCAATTTAAACGCTAACAATAACATTAAATTTAAATTAAACAAATTGTTACCACATTATATTAGGTACCTAACAGTGTGATTGAAACAATAGTAGGAAGGACGTAAGCTACTTATAAATCTTACTGAACGTTGTAGTAGGCGAAACGAAACCGGCAGTACTGATGATGATTTATAAGTTTCGAAGTATTTGCTCGTAATAGGTTCAAAACATTTTATAGGCGATCTACAGTAAGAGATCTCTCGTACCCGGATTCGAGACATCTGTTTTATCTAACACGCCATGGTAAATACCGTTGGATACACTTTAGACATCATTTGTAAACAATGATCCAGATGAAAGCCAATGTTTACATTACACTAGAACGCCTTTTCGAAGTACCGATAGATAAGTTTCACGTAGATATTATCTTAAGCAATTTTCACAGAAACATTACCAATTCGTTGGAAAATGCTGATAAACACATCACTCCTGCGCGCTATAAACATAGTGCTGAACTGCTCTGATTCACATAAAAATATACAGGCCGTTAAACTAATTAACCATAGGTTACTGTACTTTTAACGTAAACAGACAACAACGTATGTACCTAGTCGTGGAGCTATCGGCAGAAGATTAAAATGTAATATATATTTAATTTAACACTCTTTTAAGATTATGCAAAATCTCAAATAAAAACTTGGGTAACTAACAGAAATTACAAAAATAAATACAAAAAATAAAAGTAATCTCTAAATGCTAAAGACTATGTGGTTATATTCTCTTTGCTAAATGCCTTTCAAACTTCAGACACAGAATGCAATTCCAGAATAAAATGAACCTATTCGTTTTGACATACAAATTGCATTGCGTGCACGCAGACGACTCGGCTGCCACACGTCTGCTGTTGCGTTTATCCATAAGAGCCCTATCAAAGTAGCTTGCAATTTATCAATATACGAAAACGCATCAGTGTCGTCCCTGACTAGTGTCGGAGCAAGACAAGAGCCGTGAGATGTAAATAACTGCTGATGCTGATAACGCATGTGCGGTGACACGACGTCACGTGCACCGTTCATCTATTTGGATGACGGGTATACAAATAATGCTGATAATTACCTTTGTAATTTATACCTCTTTACTTTATCGTTTTGCTGCCAGTCTTTCGGTATTTTCTTCCTAAAAGATACGGAGAAGCCAGTCGACACATTGAGTGATAAATAATGTGAGTATATTTTACGTATTGCTTGCACGTCCTTATACATATTTATGTATACATTTGTAAGTATTTTGTGATTAGAATGCAATTACCTTTGGCGCCATAATCATCAGCATTACACATATGTTTCGAGCTTTCGTTTTGAATATATTCGCCGTATTTCAGCATTAACTTACGTTTACTGCCAACTATTGTAATTACTGTTTTATCTTACTTATGTTCGAGTCTAAATATTTTTGCGTACAGGCGCCAGGAACACTGAAATAGTTAATGTCTTACGTAGGAATTCTTTTAACATGACTCAAATTTTGTTTGTCTGTTTTTTACGGGACGTCAGAGTTCAGGGTGTATATTTATGTACTCAAAATTACAGGAGCCAGAGGCCCGTGGTGGGCTAAACGCAGCAATCTGGACTTGTTTACTAGACAGTGGCCTATTATCATATTAGACGACATTGATACGAACTAGGCTGCATTCAATTCTTTATTCGACTGTATTCCCGTCAACAACAGGCTCGGGTTTTAAATGAAACTACATTTATTTTGATGTTTCTGCTTTGCAATCTAAATCAATCTGCCTTGTCTTTTCCTATGTTTTGGTCGTCTCCTTGACCTCCACAACCCAGTTACTGGGTAACACGATACCCCTTGGTCCTGGTTGTCAGACGTTGGGGTTTTGCAATATTTCAGCATTATTATCTTCATAGCAATGTTACCCTTTTTAGATGTGGTCCATTGATTTGCAGTTATTAAGAATTTTGGTAAAACCAAAAGTGACATGCATAATCATAGTGCATTTACATATATATTTTAAACTATATCCTCATTAGTATTGGAATTTCCTCAGTTCTTAAGTTTTAGAGAACTTACTTAGCTCTCAAGAATATTGCCGACCGACAGACCCACAATATATCCTTGAATACGCTATATCCCCGTAGTCAGCTGTAACGGACTATTAAAGGTGGATTTTATTGCTGTATTTAACTCCTTTGCACTACTTAATCACAATTGCTAAATTATTTAACCTGAGTTCTAGACGAAAGGAGTGTTTTAAATTACGTAAAACTTGAATCGTTAAGTGTCACTTGTCGCCCTTTTGAGTGGTTCAATTTAAGCCATATAAGATGATCAAAGCAGTATTGATTCTTCCTAAAACTATCTGCAACTGTAATCTCAGATAAAGTTGGCTCTTCCGCACATTCGTACCGTTTCGCTAGATTTGTTCCCAGCTCTATTTCGTCGACGTTTAAATTGTTGACGTCTCGATGTACCATTGTTGAAGCATATATACATATGTATATGCTGTGCTTGTGCTTTATGTTATATAACAAGCAAACTATTTTCGGTAACAGATCGTGAAAAAAACCTGCCTTAGCCAATTAAATATACAGTCAAGTTGATTACGTTCCTGATTGCGACCTGAGATCTGACTAGGGGACGAAATAGCTTACATGAACGACAAAACATCACTAAAGAACACACTTTGTATACAAAATGTGAAATTATGTTGATGATTTACATGCAAGTAAGTAAGTAATGGTTGATGAGGTGAGCTAGGAACATGCTTTACGCACTTTTTATGAGTCCACTTAACGTGTAAGCTGCGTCGGGGACACCATCTTCTCTTACTCCGTCGAATTCATTTTAAACGTTCTGCTATTGAGCACAGAACTATTTAATACCCTTCAGACAAAGGGTCATCCTACGCAGGGCATCGCCCGCTATTTGGCTAACAGCCTGTTTCCTTGTACAAGTAGGTACTTGCACCTTCTTGTAACTTCCAATAACGATTTTATCCGCAACTGATCCCTGCTCGTGTAGTGAAACTCTAGGAGAGAGAGTGGATGTCTCGCCAGGTACGCGGAAAACGTGTAACTGGTACAAATCTATTGTGCTAAAACGTTTGTTCGGATACGTATTTTGTTCCCAACTCAATTTCTTCGATTCATTATAAAATAAACTTTTGTTTGCCAGTTTTAAATTCAGTCTTATAAATGAAACCGAACAGACAAGTTAACATATATGAAGTATGAAGCTAGTGCATATGAGTCAGCAGGCGAATTATTGTTGGTAGTCTTCCATTGCATAACAGAATCTGCTACTAACACTTATTTGGATGGACTGGAACATCCCGATTGACTTGTACCTACCTATCGCATTTAAACCATGGAATATTTCTACGTGAATTGCATCATCATCATGGAAATAAACTCGAAGAACTGCATAGATGAAATGACAATTAAAAAACAGCAGTATTGTCATTCTATCTCTTTTCTCACGAGTTAGAACAACGCATAGTCAAAATAATATATGAGAAGATTAGCGTTGGCTTCAGCATCTTTGTTTTCTATTATATGAGCAGTATGAGCTATTCAACTACTTCTTGGAAGGGTATATTTTCAAAATATCTTTGTAAATATTGACATGATAGCAGACGATATTCCATGAACTTTACGTATCGGGATGAACATTATTCTTCATACGCCGGAAATGCTAGAATTCCAGATATTTATTTCTCAGCCTAAGTAGATACATGTGTTTCTTACAAAATGAGTCAGGCCCTGAATTTATTTAAAAGAGCTGACAGGGAACAATTTTTGTTTCGAAAATAAACTCAGGTAAAAAAGTTAGCGTGAGTCAATAAGTTTAGACTGCGTTGACTTGATTTTGCACTTAATTCTATTGGGGAATGCGGATTGATGATAAAAAACAACTATGTATCCAAATATTAATTAAATCACATCATAAATAGCGGATGAGTTATGTTCGGACCTTTTTCATAAGATATTGGAATATTGTTTTTATCTGTGGTTTATCTGGATTTAAATTAAAGTCTACTTTATTATGTGTTTTGATAATATTCGACTGCCGCTGATACTGTCGATTTAGAGGGTGGGGCTCGTTTGCTAACACGTACTATCATTCAAATAAATATGTGTATCTACATTATTACGTTTACTTTTGTGAAATAATATGTCGTGTCCTCACATATTGCACCATTTGCACCTTCCGAATTGGTCTTAAATGTGAGCATTTGAATTCTTTTCCAAGTTTATTTTGATTTAAAACTGCATCTGAGCAGACACAGTAAACGTTTGTTAGACATTCCATGAATAATCCATGTGATCGCGAACATTCTGATACAACTGTATCGCACAGTATAAAAAACAATGTCGATTGAATGTCGTAAAGAACGAATCGAATAAATATAAGTATTAAAAGATCCCGATCGAAAATTTCCCTAACTAAAAGCACTTAGCATTCTCGTTAGGTGCGACGGTATCGCGGTGCGCATCCGCAATAAGTTACTCGTACTTATGAAACCTGACTGTAAGTGGTAATATGAAATGGCGCCATAACAGCTAATCCTTCTTGGAATACCTATACGACTTGGTGGTATTTTTAATCTTTAGAGTATTAGCTGTTAGTGACAGCTCTAAAGCTCATTGTATGTACCTACGAATATGTCATTTAATAATAGTCATACTTTTATAACCCTTCCATTTAATAGATGACGCAACTGAAGGCACCTACTAACATTCACTTTAACTCTTACTTAAGTACGTAATTTAGTCTGACTTTATGAGCTTTAATGTCACAAGCACCTTATTCTTCGTCAAACAGGCCAAGTTTAGAAAGACGCCGTGCGTTTAGAAAGACTATTGATCAATGTCCGTGCATTAATGCTCTTGTCTCATTGAGTAATGAAATACTTCTGTGTTGGTCTTCCGATCCAGTATGAAAGATTTAATTTAAACCACTCATCTCTCTCGCCCATAAATTACAGCAACGCTGGATTTATGACGTGCCAACACGTAACTCGATGACTAAGTGAGAAATTATCAGTAACGACGTGGTATTGACTAATTGAAGTTTGTCCCTCGGTTCTGTTAATAGTCGATATAGCTCCATTGCTCTGCCCGCATCCATTTACGTCGTTTTACATGCCGTCTACTAATTCTAGTCCCTTCCATTTAGCGGTGGCGCCTGCGCTGCCAATTAACCATTTACTGCCACTCATGTTGACCCGGTTGCGCGGATTCTATCTAATTAACTACGCTTTATAATCACGACTAGGAATTGATGATTGCGCATCTCTGCGCAGACATCACAGCCCAGTGTTCCATTGTAACGGTTTATCTCGAGAACTAGTCGCCGGATTGTAATATGGTTTTCACAGTAACCTAGATATTTCTTAAAGTTTCGTATGTAAATTAGTTTGCTAAGCGAGCAGGTAAAAAATAGAGTACCTACTTAAAGCTATCAGTGTGGTATATTATTACCTCCTAGTTTTCAAAAAGCTTAATGTTTCGTGGTGTGCCACAATAAAGTCGGTTTTATTTCGTTAACACCACTACATTCGAAGTGGAGACAGATCTTCGAGTATTTTTCTAAGAAACAGCGGACCGCGTCAGACTGCTCGACGCCGATCACAATGGGGTCTACTTTTTTTGTCATTCAAAGGTAAGGAGAACTCGTCTCGGGCATCAGACGATAGAAAAAAAAACGTTCCAGTGATCATTTGAGAGCTTTGTTGAAGATCACCCGCACCTTTGATGTTTTATATTTAGCTATATAGATAGAGCTTACCTGGCCCGCGATGATGAAGTCGTTAAGAAAGAGTTAAACTAATAGACCGGTTTGCTTGCTATTACAGTAACTAAGTAATAACACTTAAAGTGTAATCGCTTTTATTAACAAGAATATTAGTAGAACAATAATTATAGAACAATTTCAAGAACTGCTTTGGAGTGTGAACTTTTTTGTAAAAAATGCGACTAAAAACAACGTGAGAGCTTTTAAACATTACAGTGTTTGATATTGTGCATAGTATGCTCGGCTGGAAACACTGTTAGTGAAAAAACGTGTTAACACGATACAATGTGAACATTTAAAATGGTACCATCTTATTTAGGCCAGGCGCCGAGGTGTCTAACGAAATTCGATATAAGTTCACCTTTTTTTGTACGATACCCTATACAGCCGGCCGGTTTTAAACTATGTACATATATAACTTTAAAACTTCGCTTTGAGTGGTGTGTAAGGTAGATTGTATCGTTTAAAAGGTTATTTAATTACTGTTTCGTGCTTACTAGGGAACTTTTAATCTGTAGAGTGCGGTAACCATTTGACTGATTAATACATAACGATTTAAAAGGGGTGGTCAACTTCAGTATGGACGCTAACCCCACTTTTATTTCATCATGTACACAAAAACGAATAACCTCGTGGTAAACAGATTGACTTCTAGACTTACAGTATCTCGACACAATAGCTCTGGAAGCCATGTTTTATTTTTACGTGAAATATTAATGCCAGTAGGTGTTACACCACAATTTCATACACAGTCTGAACAAAATGTTTGCTAAATAATATAAACTGTGTGATAGCTCTGTCCATAGTTCTTGAATTCATTCAAGAACTATCACGTCAATCCTTATTGTTGAAGCCGGAAGACTTAAATCTATTTGTAAGCCATTCAGTATAGTTGGACGGATATCGTTCGTGTTGACCAGTTAGTCGTTCGCCAGGGTCAAAACCACGCTGTTTACTACCTATACAAGAGGCTATGTTTATATGTATAGAAACTAACCGTGTAATCCCAAAATGGAGCTGCGACTGTGTCTTGTAAAAAGAAGAAGTGGTAAAAGGGCACAGTTATGCATCAATTATACTTACCATAGATATAAGAACGAAGATAATACGAACGAAATAAAGTTGAGTTTCGTAAGAGCGATCCGGGGTTAGGATTACGCAATCGAATTAAAATAATTGAAAAGCTGTTTATGATAAATTCAAGCAGCTTTACGATATAGCAGAGAGACCGTTGCCACATTGCAAGGAGTCTTAAAATTAAACCCACTTTGGATAGGGCTGTTCGGATCACCTTGATTAGCATTAGCAAGGTTTGTATTAAGATGGAAGTTCGACCGGCTTATTCCCACGAGCTCTAAATCTATTGTTCTCCATCACTCCATACTTTGATTCCCAAGAGCTCCATAATTTTATTAGTTAAAATATTAAAATACTAAAATTGTTCCCATTGATTTTTAAATTTGGAGCCGCCGGGAGTAAAATTATGTAGCGCCCTGTCGTAACAAAAACGCCACAAATAAGGTCTAATTGGTTTGTTAGTCTCATAATCTTCTTGAAAATAAGTCAAGTACTTATATAACGCTAAATACACAATAACCAGCTCAATAATATCAGATATTTACATAATTATGTAAATCTGAAACGTTCACGCACATCAACGGGTTTTAGCCCTGCTATGGGCGACCTACTTCATAGATAATGCAATCTACAAGCTGTTACTGCGAACATGACCCGGTTAGTTGCAATACAGTGTCCCGAAGTTACCTGGGACTGTAAACTTTAAGTACCGCGGAAGATGGCATGAACCGAGACTATCCGCGGCGCAGTTATAGGGTTTCTGAATTTAAGGCGACTACATGACCTAAAACTCGGTCTTTCTCGGACTGCATAGAAAAGAAAGAGAAGCGCGATGACACAACGCTGGTAATTTATTACAAAATATGAAGCAATTATCTATTTACAAAAAGTAAATTAGTATGGTTTTTATTGTAAAAAGAAAGTTTTTAGAGAAATTTTCATGATTTTTTTTTCTATTGTATCAAAGAAGTTGTATTATGTTTTCAACACACCTAGCATATATCCTGAAAAAAATCAAATCATATATTTTTCTGATTTTGTTTACTTTAGTCGATCATATACTTTTATTGTTTCTAAAACTTGCGGTTTTTGCGTTTAGGTCCTGTAAGCCCCTCGCGTTAACGTTGTTGGAGTTATTTTATTACGAACTACAGTATAAGGTGGCCACTGTAAAAAATATTTTCCTAAACGCCTAAAGTATGAGACTGTATTTTACCAATTATACGACAGCTAAGCATTTGTCTCGCTAGTCTAGTTTTTTTTTTTCTTTTTTTCACCATCTGAACAGGTTGTATTCGCGTGTCCATTTATTGTGGTATTAAAAACGCTTGATTGTTCAATAGTGTAAGATTTTATAGCACATCCGATTGTAAGTTTACCGGTTATATGGATGTTTTAGTGATGCACTACAGTCGGCGGCTACCGGGACCGGTTCGTCTCCGCCGCGCCACCGCACTCACAACTTCACAATGCATAAAAATAAATAACCGACTGCATGCGATCGATATCATTTTCTTATTTGTAGAAAAAGGTTTCACACCTCTTTCAAAATAGATCATGTATCAAGTATCTTCAACGAAGCATATAGGCGTTAAACATTTAACTTGTAATTGCCCAACGATTGCCTTTAATTTACGCAAAGATAATTATAGAATTACAACCGCAATTCAATTTAAAGTCGTAGTGAGGAAAATTTAATTGAACATAATTGGTTACTTATCGTATTAAGGTGACACAATGTATAGCTAACTTGACAGCCAATTTATAACCAACTTCTACTACATAGTTAATAAAACGGTAAAGCGACATTTAATAAGTTAATAACAGAAGCGAATGTATGAAATCCTAAAGCGAATTTAAATGAAGCCGCGTTTAAATCTAGTTATCAGCAAATGTAAGTAATGTCGTTTGTGATTACGCCAATTCCTTCCCGCTTGAAATGATATCTTCTTGAGAGGCCTTTGACCCGTTGCGACAAAAGACAATAACAATTGCACATAATACCTATGTATTCTAATGAATTATTGCCGTGTATTTCCGGGAATCAAAAGGCCAGCTCGTTTCTAACGGTGGGTATCATAAAAGGTGATCTTAAAGACCGACGACTTGTGTTAATGTTGACTGTTGACCTCAGAACTTTATTAAAGATAAGTAGGTACCTAATCTTCTGAAGCATCTCTATAAGTACTTACACAGAGCGTTAGGTTATTTATTACAGGGATTTTAAGAGGAAGGACAGAAGCATCCTCCTCATCCTCCATCATCCTCTTAAGCAGTGACACAAAATATATGGCGAATGTCAATCTGTCTAAACTCTATACAAACATGTTCCCTTTATTAGGGCGGTCTGTTAGTAGTATGATCGCTCGATTATATCTTAACGATACTCATAAATATTGGATATCTGACCCACTGTCCGTCTTATAATACCTACAGTTAAGGGTTCGGAAGACCGATATCAATCTGTTTTTGTTTTCAGGTAAATCGCACACAAGGAGGCGGTCCTCGGTTCGCGGCCAACGCAATAAAAGAAGTAAGGCTAAGAATTAATGTTAATAATTAAAGTTCGTTTAACATAGGATCCGTAAACCTGATGATGTCACAAATAAATGAGATCAGATCTTTTAATAAAGGCTATGTAGAATTGGTTATTTTTAACTTTGTAGGTAAATATTGTTCTCAAACTGGAACTTGGAAGAAAAAATGTCAAGAGTAGGTTCTATTAAGTTTAAGTATATTAATCAAAATCTAAAGATCATTTCCGCAAATTCGTGATATCGTATTTCTGCGCAAGGCAATCCAAAACCCAGACTTTTATGATGAAAACAATTTCCTGCGAAATAAAACATACGTAGTTCGATAATAGTTAGGTACTCTTGTCGGTTTACTTCATCGATCGATTTTTAGCTTTAACCATAACCATGTCCAACAGCATGCACGCGGTCCGATCGGGGCCAGTTCAACGGGAACCTCATCAAGATCTTCAGCGGGGAGTACGAGCGAGCTCGAACTGGTGCAGCCCCGTCACCTGAACCAAGGGTTGTGGCGGACTGGAAGTTCAGGGAGCTGGACCGAGACCGGAGCGATGCCTTGCAGAAGTCGGAGTACAGAGGACTCAGGAGGCTCATTAAAAAGGTACCTAAGTCACCTGTGGACTTCACTAATCGATGTACAGTTACATCGATTTACAGCTACATCTTCATCACTAATGTAATACGTGGAAAAGGTGTTACTTTTGACGTCCAAATTTACTTGCACTGTATGATATATAGTAGGTATGGTCAAAGTTTTCATTGAATTTGGTCTTCAGTCCAGTCTGCTCATAAGACTCATATGGCTGAAATTGTACGGACAGATGGTCAGATTTCCAGGGAGGATGTTTAGTCATTGATTTTTTGAGCTCACCGCAAACTTCCGGAATAAAATCGCCCCTGAAAAGACAGGATTTTGATTTCTAGGTCAATGTTTGGCTTCTTCTCAGGTTTCATATTCTTATCGTCAACCACCTATAATAATCACCATAGATGTTTAAAGACTGTCCTTATTAATAAACGCCGAATGAAGTTATAATTTAACCTTTAGATTTCCATTTTTAGGATTAAGTTTAACATAACTTCACTCCGCTTTATTAATAAGGGAACATGGGAGTCATCTCAGCAAGTCCTCTGTGTCAGGCTCGGGCCACACAGAAGGCACGTGACACACGCACACGAACGGGACGCAGACACGGCGTCCCTTTCACATATCTTTATTATTCTTTATACAAAATATATTAATGCTATCTGGCATAAAACAAACAGAAAGGAGGGGTGTCGTTTTTCCGTCTGCATAATTAGCCTATAATGTTCCCACTGCTGGGACACGGGCCTCTTCTCTGTGAGAGGGAGTAGGCCGTAATCCACCACGGGCCCAGTGCGGGTTGGTAGATGTCACATGTCTTATATTTTTGGTTCTAGGACATGCCGGAATGCTCACGTTGTTTTCCTTCACCGTTTTGAGAGCAGTGGTGATGAAATAATTTACACAAAGTAAAGCGCCGTCTGAGTACGTACCTACGACCTACAACTCGTAAGTCGCGGCCGTTACCACTTGGCCACCACTGCTCTCATAAAGTATCATCTATAATATACTAAAGTAACGAGACGCGATCATGACGCAGACACGGGGGGGGCGGTGCGGAGAGAGTGCAGGGCGATTGCCGATTCATTGCGGTTTACTTAAACTAGGGTGTTTGATTTTATGACCACAATTCCTATCTCATCAATTTGTTCTACTCCTCTGGCAGGCCACCTCTCGTCAAGAGGGAGTCGGCTGTAATCTACCACACCAGTGCGAATGCAAATTTTTGGTTCTAGGACATGCCGGTTTCCTCATCATGTTTTGCCTTCTAGGTTTTGATCTCCTGATAATAAATACCTACTACAAAGTACTTAGTTACAACGGAATTACAAAGACCAGCACTTAAATCATCAAAGTGCACATGCATATTATTAAAACGTACATTTCATAACCTGTCATTGGGTGCAGGTGTCGTAATCTTTGACCAGATGCACGTGACTTAGAATACAGCTTCTATAACTATTGGTAGGTCGGCGATATACCAAGTATTATTAGAAATCTATGGTGTTACCTAAGGCCTTAGTAGTTAATGAAACAGGAAGGCATCATGCAAATGTGCCCTAAGTTATTGAATCGAACAAAGGCATAGTATGTGATGATGGTTTTGAGTTTCAGCATCGGTGTTTCCAGGTAATCATACAAACACGTTTGAAGCTTCACATTTTGTCACTATACGATTTCTACTAACACATGTCGAACCTGCAGATTTGGCATTCCAGTCATAGTTTTAAAGGGATAAGACGGCAGTCCCTCGAATCGATGTTCATTCATTTTAGATTGGCAGTAGACCCAGACTTGTTTCAGAAATGGGAGCAGATGACTATGATTTTAAAAGAAAGGACTTCTCGCGACGTACAGTGGGCCGCTTCAATTGGGTACCCCAGTTGTATGAAAATTTTAATACAACTGGGGTACCCAATTGATGCAGCCCACCGTACCTATACCAGAACATAGCGATGTGTACAGTTTACCAGAATATAAAGCTTATATTCCCCTAACTGAAAGAGTAAGCAAAATTAGAGTCCAATGTATTGAGGGCGGGTCCATATTGGCTCACCTAAAGTTCTTTACCTGAAATTGTTCTTCCTAATGATTTGTAATCCGAATGATCAGTCTTCCTAAAATTTTTCATCCTAAAGTTTTTAATTCATACTATTTGTAGTACTACCGGCGATGTTCATAACCCTCATGTTTCCGAAAATTGTAATTAATAATATCATTAATGTAAATATATTTAAACTCCTACTGTTTTTTATCATAACGCTTTTATCCCTAAACATAATTACCATAATACTCAGACCATTTTTGTTGGTCTGAGCCATAATATTAGAAGATGATATTTATGTGTCTATGGAACCACTGTACTTCCACACCGCTTTTTGATAGTAGCTATTTTTTTGGATAGAATAGACTCTTTTTGGTGTAAATTTGAAAACCGCAAAGTTCGCAAAATCATAGTGGCCGAGAAAAGAAATACCAAAGTTTTTTTTATCTACAAAAATATGTGGTTAGGCGTAGTCGACGGAGCCCCGCTTCGCGGGGCCCCTATTTCTGTCTACAGGGTTTAAAGGAACCTAACACGAAGGGGATGACGGGGGCTCGTTCGCTCGCTTTGCTCGCTCACTCGAGCCCCCGTCATCCCCTTCGAACCTGACCTGTCCGAGTCGGGGTGCCCCAAGTCCCGAGCTCGCTTCGCTCGCTCTTGCATCCTAAGTTGTCATTACAAATGTGTTACTTTTGTAATTATATTATGTTGGTTACCGCTATAAATAAAATCTAAACAAAAAAAATCTATAGAAAGAAATTTAAACAAAAAAGGTATTGCTTTGAATAATAGCTCGTTCGCTCGCTTTGCTCGCTCACTCGAGCCCCCGTCATCCCTTTCGAACCTGACCTGTCCGAGTCGGGGTGCCCCAAGTCCCGAGCTCGCTTCGCTCGCTCTTGCATCCTAAGTTGTCATTACAAATGTGTTACTTTTGTAATTATATTATGTTGGTTACCGCTATAAATAAAATCTAAACAAAAAAAAATCTATAGAAAGAAATTTAAACAAAAAAGATATGACTTTCAATAATAGTGTAAAAGATGGTTATGTTGAGAAAATATAGGAAAACAAATAAAAGTATAATAAATGATTATTGCTACTGACATTATGAAGTTGAATGCTTCGGAATTATGAACATTAGAGACAGAGTAGTTAGGAATTGTGATTGTTAGGATGAAAAATGTTAGAAAGAACATTTTCGAATTTCCAATTATAGGAGTTGAATATTTAGGTGAACTTTGGCGCACCCATTGAGGGCTTGAGAGCAAGCCTTTTGTCACGAACTAACACATAACCCGCGGGGTAATTGCCTAACACACTATCAGTAGCAATGGCTTTCATTTTGACAGTTCAACAACATTCATTGCGTTATTTACGTTGTTGAGCAGACACGTTTTTCGAACATATGCAGCAATAGATTAGCAATATCTTTCAAAATGTGATTCAAATTGTGATTGAAAGTGTGTTACACAATTAGGTTAGGGGGCAGATTCCAGGCTGCGATGGACCGAATCCTGGACACTGCGATAATGCACTTGCCACTAGAGATACGTAAGAAGATAACATATGGTACAATTCGAGTATCTACCTACACGTCTCATATCCAGTACTATTATACAGGATACCTATGTTGTTGTACTTACACGATTGTCCTACATCCGCTACTTGAGCCATGAACCGTCGAGGGTCACGGGCCGTCCGTTTAGCTTGGAGTGTCAAGTGTGCTACGCTTCAATCTTACTTACATACTACCGTGTTGAAATATAGCTGGAGTATAGGGGTCTACGTAACGATGTAGCTAAGTGGTTTTTCTACATAGCCTGCCTTAGTTGAATTTTATTTGAGTTACGTCAAAATTTGCCTTGTATATCCCATAATATTGGCAAGTTCATTGAATGTAACATCGGGGTGTTTGTTTAGACTTCGTAATACATAGTTAGAAACTAGGCTTGTCATTAGATGCTAAGTAGTGAAATTTAGCAGATTCGTAGTTGTACTCTAGCAACATTCGACCGAAGTGGCAATCTAATCATACATTTCGGAGATTCACCAAATAACGTGCAAGTACCGTTAGCTTTTATTGAAATTCAAACCTTATAATTATAATAATAATAATAAACCATTTATTATCAGGTAACAAAGACCCATAGATAGGTACATACCTTAACCTAAGTATACCTACATAATAATATAGTATCTACCTATTACAAGTCAATAACGTCCCAATTACTAAAGTACAGGTACCTACCACTATTTGCTGGTAGGTATAGATGCTAGATGTAGCATTTTGGACAGTTCTATTTCGTAAACAAATTCAAGAACCAATAACGCCTACTCAATGGTTTGGAACACAATATTTCATAGAATCATTGATTAAATTATATACCTACCTACCAACTTTTCATGTTTTCTTTTATGTCAACTTCTCCCTATAGTTAGGTCGGTACTTGAACTTTATTTGATCAGCTTGTATTTTTACAAGCTTTTATGTAACTTGTAATGTAACTATGTTTGTTCGGGTGGACTCTTGCAACTCATTTTTTTATTTGTAATTGCTCTTGCAGGTGGTGAAACCGAAGCGATGCGCTCGCGCATGGGCGCGCGGCTGCGACGGCGACGGTGACGGAGAGATCGCGCACGCCGAGTGGGTTGCTTGTCTTCTCGTCAACCCCGAGCCGCCTGCACCGGACTGTGAGTACCTTAATGGTTACGTTATAGTACTGTTATAGCCACAAAACAAGTACCCAAGCTTGAAAATATCAGCGTGCTCCAAAACAAAAGAAGATCAACCAATGTAAGTGTTATCGCAGCGATAATGTTATTTCCAAAATACTAATGTTCAGAAAAACTCATGGTCTTACTCTGTGATCTGTCAGCCAATTAATAAAATCAATGTTTAAAAGTACAACCTAAAAATGTACGTCTCCTATGCAACTAGTTTCGTACGTCTACTCTACAAAAAATTGTCAAGTCATCCCTCGATAAGATGGCAACAATAATTATGATCTAAAAACAGGAACAGATCAATCAGCCATAAAACTCAGTTATCCGTAACATTTAATGATGTAGAGCGATCATTTAATGATGAAGAGCGATCATTTAATACAAGTAGAACGTGCTGTATTTAATAATCACTTATAGGTAAATACCCACGCCCGCTTAGGTATGGAGTATTTTGATGACTCTGCTCTTGAAAAACAGGACTTGTTTTACAGTGATTCTGAACTAATTAATGTATGATTAATGCTGTCTAATTAAAAGAACACGAAGCCTTTGCTGACTGGACAGGGATCAATAAAGCTATGGTAAAGAATTTAATGATTCATCTTTTTTTCACCCATGTTGTGACTTGGGTCATTCTCATTTAATCGAGAACGAAAAACCACCTGCCCGGAGGCTGTAAATTAAGACTTCAAATAGGTTGTGAATATTATGCACAACAATCAGCAGACAATTTATAGACATTAACAGTTTTAATTTTAAAGACTCGTTTATTACGGTGCTGTGGCATGGCTGGCGCCAGTTTAAAAAAATGTCTCTTAAAGTTTTAATAGCAATACAATTTTAATTAAAAGTAAATACCTATAGGTACCTATAGATAGATATGATAGTTACAGTGGTCTCGTGAAGAAACTCAATTAGACTTATAAAAACACGGTTTGGCATGCTTATATCACAAAGTTTAAAATAATAAAGACTGTTTCCCAGTTCGCTAACACCTTAATACCTCACTATTTCTAAGCATGGCTAAGTGACCGATCAGGTCCACTGCAAGATAACAATGCAAATGTGTGTGCAAACATAATAATAATATATAGTCTCTCTCCGTTTCTTCATGTCGTTGAATGCAGACGATGACAGCGGACCGGAAGCAGAGCCTGAAGAGCCTGATGAAAACGAGGAGGAGCCACCACCAGACCCAAGTTCAGGTAACTGCCCAAAATTGATATACTCTCTATTATCGTCTTTCATCCCACCCTGTATATTGTTTGGACCTCGATCGGTCCCATTCAGTAAGCCCCGTGGTCTTTTCTAATTGCCATCAAAGTGCTGGCTGCAATACCGGACTAAGCTTGTCGGGGGCACGGGGCGACAAATTGAAATGGGCCTCCCACGCCCTGGAAAGAACGTAGAAATATTTAGCACGCTGCATCGAAAAGGTTAGGTTTTCGACAACAGAAAAGCCTGAGCATCAGACGAATATGTTATGGTAAAATAAAGCACCCCACCACAGACAGGTAAGGTTTTCTTCTGACTATTCGTATAAAAATCGGAGTTAGGTACTTTGTTGACGTACGCAGAGATGTCTGAGAAAAAAGATAATGTAGGTTGCAAGAGCGAAAACGAGCTCGAAAATTTTAGCAGCCTACGTTTATATTTATGCATGCGTAGGGCCCTCTACGCAAGCAACTATAAACTGCGTTTTACTTACTGAACACATATTTTGGTCTTGTTTCCCAGGACCGGGGTGGACCGCACCTGCCGCTCCCCCCTTAGTCCGCCAGTGGTTGGCTGAAGATCATAAAAGAAGTAGGTACTTACTACCTACTGCTGTGACGGTCCTCCCAATACTGTTGCTTTATAGTATTTTAATCTTAGATACCAAGGTGTCGCTTGCCATTCATGCATGGAAAAGGCCCTTTAAAAAAATACGTACGACCTTCTATCACTCAAGAGTTGACGAAAGCCTCAGCCTCAACGAGCGCCAATTGATTTATATTACGTACCGATCTGCCTACCGAAGGTACCTGTCTGTTAGACAGGTTTGATATTATAGCCTTAACGATTTATTTATAGCCAATTATAGCCAAGCTGGCGTCTTTTCATCTGTAAATTCAGACCTACTTTTGCTCTACAGTTCTACCCGGAATAGTGAGGAACTCCTTCGCACCAGATGGTTCCGAGTCTGAGTCGAGGCGGGAAGATGAAGCCAACGACTGCCTCACGGATAGACAAGCAGTTCTAGATGAGCAGGTCAGAAAATTGACATTCATGAGTCATCATAACTTATACACGGTTTACATACTTTCTCAATCCCTAAGTATGCCCATTATACCTATACGATTCAAATTATTTTAATACCTTTTGTAATAATTGTCGTGACAAATAATGTTAGTTTGTTGAACGATGCCGAGTTAGAGTAGGTCGGTACCTAAGCAGGGTTCGTAAAAATCCGATATCTATCCACATATCCGATATCTAAAAAGATCTATCTACTAATATTATAAATGCGAAAGTGTGTCTGTTAACTCTTCACGCTTAAACCGCTGAACCGATTTAGATGAAATTTGGTATAGAATAGTTTGAGTCCCGGGAAAGGACATTGGATAGTTTTTATCCCGATACTCCGCGTATGTTTCGATCTCGTTATCGAAACTTACGCGGATGAAACCGCGGGGCGGTGCTAGTTTATAATAAATATCAAAATATCCGATATATTGGATACCAGCAGCGCCTCGCGGTATCCTCCGCATAAGTCTTGATCCCGTGGGAATATCGGGATAAAAAGTATCCTATGTCCTAACCCGGGACTCAAACTAACTCTACCTATAGTAAACTTCATCTTAAGCGGTCAGCGATTTAAGCGTGAAAAGGTATCATACAGACAGACAGACAGACACACTTTCGCATTTATAATACATAGGTATTATAAATGCGTATGGATCTTATATCGTGTATAAAATAAAGATGTGATTTTCGTTTTCTAAATGGCTTATACAGTGTTAAGAGTTTGATTATTTAACGTGTTATTATAAAAGTAAAAAAAAAAAATAGTCTTTGATAAAAATGATTAACTATAGGTGAATACCATAAATATCGTAACTTACTACAAACCCTATGTTCAAGGAAGTAAGGTTTGAATTTCATTGAAAAGCTAACCGTACTTGCACGTTATTTGGTGAATCCCCGTAGCTTATGACTAGATTGTCACTTCGGATATCTAAGGTAGGTAATCCGAAATGTAGTTTTTTTTCAAGTGTTTCAAGGGTACCTAAATTTCTAGACTTGGCAGTAAATATCAATTGATATACATATATCCATATGGCTTGTGGCTAAGTACATTTTCATTTTACCAATGAAACAATACCTGAACAAAATGCACTTACCCTAAGTTACATTAACTCATTATAATTTAGGCACTTTAAGAGGCTAGTGATTCACCTTTCCAAGAATAAGAGAGATTTATGTAAGTAGTTTAAACTGCTTACAACATACCTACACTTTACACAAGATAATCATGGGTTTATGATGACAACTGTGCAAATTATTTAGTTATAATTTACTGATTGCATGGTATAACAAAAATTATTTAACTGATTTGCTGATCGCACGGTGTACGAAAAGTACCTACTTATTTTATTTTTTTATATCTAAGTAATATATCGACCACGAATTGCTTTGACTAAGGTGCTGTTTTGTACCATAACGTCTGAGGATTTATAAGCAATAATAAATTGCTATAAACACCCTTAAATGTTTAAAACAGAGATTTAAGTAGCTGCACTATAGCGGCTATGCTGCCATACTAAGTAAAATTAATCTAAACCCATGTTTATCACATTATTATACAATATGAGTGATGGGTATCTAGCCCGACGTCATTAAATCGAGCTGTAGGTAATTATTACACAATTCAATAGGCATTCAATTATTTGCGAAGTTAAATTCCATACTGGCTCGCAATTATTATGGCCAATTAGCCAATAAGCTATTATTGAGCGTCGGCGCCGTTGCACCAAAGTACAACAATCAACTCAAACCGTCTTAGAGTGCTTAACCCCGCGGCCCCGGTGGTAAATTTAAACCTTAATACCTATAGCCAAGTTATTGCCTCCTTTAGCTAAGGTGCGCCACGATGTAGATTTCTCTTATAGGTACCTACTGTCACACACAGTGTCAGTTTCTCTTTATATCAAAGTCTTCACATAAAGCTTCATTATGATAATGTTAATAGAAGACATGTATTTTTTTTAAATAATTCACGCCACTCAAACGTCCGGGTGTCCCTCTACTGGGCTTTACCCATAATCTTATTATTTGCCCAAAACCTTTACTGGAAAGAAAGCTTGGCCCTTGGACCGTATGAACCACAGACGGCACCACTAGTTAACAATTAACCTTTTTTGTGTAAGTGAAAAATGCTTTGTGATTAGAAAGCGGGTGGTGCTGCCCTCTACGTTCCGGAGTGTACGGGCGACGGCAGGTACGCTCGCGCACAGTGCTACAGATCGACTGGTTACTGCTGGTGTGTCCACCAAGACACTGGCAAGCCGATCCCTGGGTCTTCGGTGAAAGACCGAAGGCCTGACTGCGACGCCGCCCCACAACACGCCAGTCCGATGAGAGGTACGGTTATATCAGGCGAGTTTGATTCCATTGTGTATTTGATTGTACTTAGATAACTGCAGATAGAAAAACAAGTACCTACTTAAGTTTTTTTTAATCTACTGTAGTCTATAGGTACTATTGATAAACTTGCGATGGATTTTCGACAAAGTACCTAGTCGAAACACTTGGTCCTCTCGCTGCCATTTTAAACACATTTTTTCTGATTTTGCGAGTTTAAGTGTTATGCAAAATTAACCATTAAAATGGTTAAATTCTAGGTTGTCCCGAACCAATGAAGAGCAACTTCTTGCGTGATCTGATGAGCTTCTTCGTATCCAAGATGACCACTTCTATCAACGGGACTGGTCCAGGGTACGTACAATCAATTGATGTGGAATCCGCCTTAGTTGATTAAAAAGTCATTAACAACTTACAGCAGTAAAAACAAAACCTAAATTGATACCTAATAAATTCTGTACAAGGTCGAACATAAAATGACGTAACTTTTAGATCTGGCGCTCATCTCAATCCGCGACGGAATTCGCACGGCCGGAGGTCAAAAGGTTAATGAACTCGTCTGAATGTTAGTATTAATTTATATTCTTGTTTTTAATAGAGATATGGTAAAATGGGGAGCATCGAAAGAGGAGCAAGCAGCTACTTGGACGTACGTGATGTTAGACAAGGACAAGAACAAAGCGCTGGAGCGCCGCGAGTGGAAGGCGTTCCACCAGCTGATATCGAACGTGGAACCGCTGCGGCGGTGCGGTAGGAAGCTGCCGAGGTACTGCGACGTCAACCATGACACCAAGATCAGTATTACAGAATGGATGGCGTGCTTGGAAGTCACACAAGGGTCACAGACTCAAACGAGTAAGAACTGTTTTCTAAGACATTTATATTCCAGCACCAGGACCTATTGTAGGGGTTTAGTTTGGTATAATTTTCTGTATGGACACAGGGCTATGTTTTGCCGTGAAAAATTAAAAGAAATCTATGTTCGTATCAATTATCTTGTAGGTTCATTAACCCTGCATACTTTTTACACCACGTTTATTAGGTATAACAATACAAATTATATGTCCTAAGAAAGTCACTTGTTAGGGTTCCGTACCCAAAGGGTGACAACGGGACTCCATTACAAAGCCTTCGCTATCCGTCCGTCCGTCTATCTGTCAGCGGGCATCTCATGAACCGTAATAGGTAAACAGTTGAAATTTTACAGCGCGTATTTGTATTGCCGCTATAACAATAAATAATTAAAATAAAATAAAGTTAATCATTTAGGGGGTCTCCATACAAGAAATGTGTTTTTTTCGGCGTTTTTTGTTTTAAGGTAGGTACGGAACCCTTAGTGTGCGAGTCCGACTCGCATCTGGCTGGTTTTTAATAGTTCGACTTCTCTTTAATCACAAACTTATTTAGATACAAGAAAATAGATAAAATATTATAAATATAAAATTTTATTTACAGCTGAAGCGACCAAAGCGCCGTCTAATCCTAGACGAAAAGGCCCAAACCCACTGGAATCATTTCTGAAAGCCGATGATTGATTTCATCGCTGTATAGTATGTTGACTGTGTCGATATAAGGGATGTTTACAAGTATTCGTGTCAGTGTTAGTGGTAAGAGACCTTTGCAGTGAAGTGTTAAACCTAGGAACAAACTTTATGGCAACAAAAAGCAACGAGTAAAGTCCTTTCACAGTTAATTTACATCTGATTTTGCGTCACTGTCAAAAATAAAGTGATCTTTACCTTCGTTAAAATAAGGTTGCGATTGGGTTGCTACCACTCACAAGCCTGTCAAAAAAAAGTGATCTTTACCTTCGATAAAATAAGGTTGCGATTGGGTTGCTACCACTCACTACCACAAGCCTGTCAAAATAAAGTGACCTTTACCTTCGTTGAAATAAGGTTGCGATTGGGGTGCTACCACTCACTAGCCTGTCAAAATAAAGTGATCTTTACCTTCGTTAAAATAAGGTTGCGATTGGGTTGCTACCACTCACAAGCCTGTCAAAATAAAGTGATCTTTACCTTCGATAAAATAAGGTTGCGATTGGGTTGCTACCACTCACTACCACAAGCCTGTCAAAATAAAGTGACCTTTACCTTCGTTGAAATAAGGTTGCGATTGGGGTGCTACCACTCACTAGCCTGTCAAAATAAAGTGATCTTTACCTTCGATAAAATAAGGTTGCGATTGGGTTGCTACCACTCACTACCACAAGCCTGTCAAAATAAAGTGATCTTTACCTTCGTTGAAATAAGGTTGCGATTGGGTTGCTACCACTCACAAGCCTGTCAAAATAAAGTGATCTTTACCTTCGTTGAAATAAGGTTGCGATTGGGTTGCTACCACTCACAAGCCTGTCAAAATAAAGTGATCTTTATTCTTGTTAGTAAAGGTTGCAGTTGAGTTGCTGCTGTCAGAGGTAAACTATATAATGAAAGGACTGCATTATGAGACGCTGTTGATAAGTCTTATTGCGAATTTAACTTAAATGTATTTCATTCAAAATTCAACCACGAGTTTCAAAATCAAAGTGCTTTTATTTTCGACTTTACCTTTTGATTGTAAATCGCTACTGACTAATTATAACGAAGTTATATTCATTCTATAACTACGCATTTCAGAATACAATCACTCCTAGCGGGAATATTATCGTCGTTTTTTTTTTCTGACTAACGTTATGCGGTCATCCATACTTGTATGCTTTTAATATATCTACCTAATTATGCCATAAATGTCCTACGCCTTAATATTTAATTCTTATATAGAGTGTCTCAAAGATTCTCAAAACATTATAAGTAATCTAGTTTCTCTTAAGTAGTTATTGTCGTAATTTATTGAAGTTGATACAAAAATTCTGACTTTCACTAGTCGTGTAGGTATTATGTATTTCCGTCTAAAGTATTTCGTGTAGTATCAAATTCGATTGTTAAAATGTATTCTGGTTTTTTAATACATAATTATGTTATTTATATAGCTAATGTTCTTGTATTGTGTACATAAACCAGTTTTCTGTGTTGCTAGTTTAAAAACTGCTACCGCAGAATATTTTTAGATGAAAAAAAAACAATCTCTGCGTAACCTTTTCCCAACTAATTTGAGGTCGGGATCCGGTTTAACAAAAATATTTTTTATGAAAACTATTATTAAATCATATCGACATTTTAAATTTCTTATCACAGGAATCAGAAAATGGTTGTTTAAAATATAACTTATATTCATACATATTTTTATAGTTGAATGTTGTAAAAGTTTTAAATGTCTACTATCACCTGTCTATTAGTGTATTCCTATTCATCTTGAGCATCTACCCGAAGACCAGAATGTTTATTTCTGTACTGTCAGAGAAAGTAATAAAATTATGGTGTTAGGTATTCAACCTATATTTTTACACCTAATGTACTAATAAGCTTTGTATTTAAATGTGTATGTATAGTTAGTCATTGTCAATCGTAAGGACTATGTGATATTTCGTCATTACTATTGCTAAATAAAATAATTTAATATTTTGTAATTGTTTCATTACAATACATAAACTCGCGCCTTCTTCCCATGGGGGCGATAGGCAGAACTATAAAACGCATTGTTTCATAATTTTTTCTAAATACTTACTAATAGTAGGGTTTGTGAGCTATGTTTGTCGGTGTGTAGTAGGTATTTTAAAACAACAATGGCTACTTTTTAAAAGTTATATTGTAATAATATTCTATACAGGTAAAATAATAACAACAAAGGTACAATTTTTAAGCTTCACGAAAAATGCGTTCAGAATACTGTTCTTGAAAAGATTTCACGTATTTTCTTTGTTTACCTTAAACTACAGTACTTGGACTCCATGCCTGGAATTTAAATAAATGAACTTGTAAAATTGTGTAGATTGACAAGGACTTGGTTACCAAAATCTTTCGTCTGCAATAAAAGAATGAATTACAGAAACAACACACTATTTAACTTTTAATATATTCTGTCTAGTAAAGTTTTAATACCATTTCAATAAATAGACGATTACTATACATATAAAGTACCTACCCATTTCTAGACAACACGAGTAATTGCGCTAAGCGTATATATTTACATAAAAATATGTTGTTAAAACTTAGTGAGTGGAATTTATTATGTTACAGTCGGTGATAGCTGTTACCTGACCCACCCTATAACAGAACGAATTTGAACCCTCTGCCTGTAATATTAGGGGTTATTCCATTTGTATGAGTTTATCAGACTAGCGCTACTCGATGAACAAATACAATACTAATGCAGATACGCTGATCTTTAAAATGTTAGCGTTAGGATATTTATAAGTACTTGTTAAGCAATTTTGATTTTTAAGCTGTAAAAGTTTACCAGAGTATTGTAATATAATTAGTGAATAGTCCCGGGAAATCCCGGAACCGAAAGTACCGGGTAATCCCGGAAAATCGCGTCGTTATTGGAACCGGGCTTTTAAAAACCAAATCCCGGTTCTTTCGGTACTTTCGGGAAAAGATACTTCGCGTTTCGAATATTTCTAATTTTATAGCATAAAGCCCGACCGCTCAAAGCGTGGAATATACTTGCTACCTAGCATGCACAAGAAGCATGCATGCTACAAGAGCATGCTGCACGAGGGTGCGGGAGGGGCTGGTGGCGGCCATCGCGTCTTCGGAATGTTGTGCTTTGCGTTGTGTTTGTGATTTTGGTGGACAGTGCTTCGCAAAAAAGACTCAAACAAGACTGCTTCTTTTGGGCAGAGCCAGCTTACGCAACTAAAGACCTATGATGGCAGGATCGTATCCGCCAAACCTGAGCTGTTGAGAGAGATCGAGAGGTTCTATGGACAGTTATACACGTCAACAAGTAACCCCGTTATGGATCTGGCAAACGACCCAAGAGCTAGATTGACCCGACACTATACCGAAGACATCCCGGACGTCAGCCTGTACGAGATTAGGATGGCTCTGAAGCAGCTCAAAAATAACAAGGCGATGAAAAATAAACAAATAACAAGGTGATGACGGAATTACGGCCGAGCTCCTGAAGGCCGGCGGAAAACCCGTTCTTAAGGCCCTTCAGAAGCTGTTTGATTCCGTCATACTCGATGGCAAAAAACGACAGGCATGAAACAGAGGTGTGGAGATACTTTTCTTTAAGTAGGGCGACAATGCCCTTTTAAGAATTATAGGCCCATCTCACTTCTGAGCCATGTCTACAAGCTGTTTTCGAGAGTCATCACGAACCGTCTCGCGCGCAGGTTTGACGCCTCCCGAACAAGCCGGATTCCGTAAAGGCTTTAGCACCGTAGACCACATACATACGCTGCGACAGGTTATACAGACGACCGAAGAATATAACCTGCCTCTGTGCTTAGCGTTTGTGGACTACGAGAAAGCCTTTGATTCGATTGAGACATGGGCTGTGCTGCAGTCTCTTCAACGGTGCCAGATCGACTATCGGTACATCGAGGTGCTGAAGTGTCGGTACGAAAACGCCACTATGGCAGTCCGACTCCAGGATCAGAAAAATGTCGGTTAAGATTATCTAATCAATAATATTGAGACTGATTAATGCTACGCAAAAACTCCACTGTTCCTTTTCTTTTATAGATATTACGCAAGTTTTAAATTATAATTTGGTTATGCAGAATTGCAATAGGAGTCATGTTGATTTAAATCATTTGTTTGGAGAAGATGTTTAATAAATGTTTCTGATAAATATTATCTAGGATTAGGTACAAAAATGTTTTAATGTTAATAAAGATGTTGCTGGTAGAATATACGTAGTTATAGTTACCGGCACGTAACTTGGCAAGAGATTTTCGTAGTGGGGGAAGTTCGCGCATATAAAAATGTATGAAATTGTGCGTGCGCAAACTTCCCCCACTAGAAAAACTCTTGCCAACTTACGTGCCGCTACTTGTACCAATAAAACAAGAAATAAAACGTTTTATTTTATTTGATTTAAATGTTTTTATTTTGCCCTGTCATTTCGTCTTTCTTTTACTTTCTCCGTTTCAACTCTTCATCTTTTAAAGGCTTACTTAAAGTATCGAACTTACCGGGAATCCCGGTTCTTTAACTAGAAGGTCCCGAAAATCCGGTTCTTTAAAACAGAACCGGTTCTGCATTCCCTAAATATAATTAAATTGGTAATAATAGCTTATTTTAATTATTATATTCAAGTAGAACAGAGGGGCAATTCTCGTAATTTTAAGAAAGTTCACAGTCTGATCTGTCTCAATCTGTCAAAAATACCTCTAATTTCCCTACATTATGACAAGTTTTTGACATTTGTTTGTCACCAAGATGAGACCGCGACTAGATTTTGAACATTTTAAGTTACGAGAATTGGCCTTCTGGTCTCGTGGTCCGTGATTAAGGCTGAGACAATCAAGATGCGAGTTCAAATCCTGTGTCGAAGAATTTTGTTTTGCTTTCGATTTAGAATTTATTCAATAAGTATTTCTTGCAAAGAACTATATTTTTTCTATTATATTTTTTCTTGTAAAGAACTATAGACGGACACGTTCTTCAAATATAAAAATTCTAAATTAGTAATATTTTCGCCCAATTTGTAATAAGTAGGTAGTTGAAAGACAAATATGCGTATTCATTATAATGTTACTAAGGATACGGGTAGGAACATAAAAACTGAACCGTGACAGTAAAGCTAAGGTCTCACTGCAATTGTGCGCAGACTGGCTACGTAGAATTGGAGTCAATTATTATGTCTCAATTGAGTGATTATTTAAAATACAAAATAATCTATTTGCACGAGGAGAATGTTGGCATCAAAAACATTGCTAGGAGACTTAATGTAGTAATTTTATACTTCGTTTTTAAGGTTCCGCCATGTCCGTCTGTCTGTCCGAGGTTTTGCTAAGAGACCGTTAGTTTTAGAAAGCTGTAATTTTGTAGGAGTGTGTATAGGTATCAATTACGCCGACAAAGTGGTAAAATTTTGGAAAATATTTTTTTTTTAGGATAGCAAGTGAAGCACATGATAGCACATGTGAAGTGGGGATGAATATTTTTTTCGTCGTCTACCCCATCGTGTGGTTGAATAGGTCGTCTAAAATGATTTCGGGGTTGCGAAAATTATTTTTCGATTTAATGCTCCATTTACGAAATATTAAACTTTAAAGTGCAAACTTTTGTTCCAGTAGGGCGTCCGCCCCCTCTAAAAGCTAAACTGCTGGCTTGAAAAATGTGGAAAAATTCACAATGATTGTGCATTTCATGAACTTTAAAGAAAAATTAAAGCGGTTAAGATAACTATTAGTTTAGCAGTAATAGTCGTTGAACTTGGGTGTTGGATAATTTTGTACCAAATACAAAATCCTTAGCATTAATCCTTTAAAGTGACTTAAATCAAGTAATTGCTTGTTTATAACGGGCTTTGTTTTTCAATGCAAGTCGCATTGAAAAACAAAATATGTAATAAAAAAAAACATAATAAAATATCATAAGTTTCACAATATTGCCGCTAGATGGCGCTGTACCACCGGGTTACGTTTTCATTCGAGTATATTCAAGTGGTCGACATCCCCGCACGTCTTAGAAATATAAATTTAAAGTCGATTTATGGTTATAACCATTAACTCCTAATATCTTTACTATTACTTATATTCAGAATAAAGGACAACAGAATCACTATATTGTGATAACGGGCTACTACGGAACCCTACACTGTGCGTGTGCGTTTTTTTTATAACTAGCTATTTCATACGCCGTGACATAAGCAAACATATTTTTAAACGGAAAGTGACACCAGATTCATTTCTTTGTTCAGAGAAATAGAATCAGATTGTGTGGTTAAGACGTAAAAACCCAATAGAAAACTTGTGGGATCAAATGATTTTAAATTGGGATTCATCGGAAGTCAGGAGAACAGAAAATTTGGCGCAACTTGTGACTTCAACGTGGGAACTCATGAGAGGAAGTCATGCTTGCTGGAACATGGTGTGCGGTATGCGAAGCCGCTTGTAATAAATTATACTAAGAGATGGACCACCGTCCGCAGTCAACAATACTTACGTGTCAGTGTGTGTGTTAAATAAACTGTTGTTATCATAATTTATAAGGATAAGTGTTTCATACAATGAAAAAGCAGGTCCTTTTTACGATCATAAACATATTTAAAACTAAAAATACTTATAAAAAATCTATAAAGTAGGTGAAACATAAAAGTATTTAGTGCTATTTTCACTTAGATTTTATACAATACTCGTAAGTAGGTATGACAGTGGTGATGTTATTGTTATAAAATAGAAATATTATATATTTCTAAACACATATCATGTTGATTCACTACTTTAAACACTTTGTAAAGAGTGTAACAGATTACTTACCACTTAAAAAATTGTATGGGTATTTTATAGGCGTTACTGAAACGAAGAAACTGTTTTTTTGTCGCGTTAACTTAAATTTAAAAAAAAATCAAGATTATCATACCTAAATATTTTAGTAGATATTCTAACTTCTTAAATATGTTTTGGCTTTAAATATGACAAGAAATTATTTTTGTAAATAATTATTTTATATTAATATTGAATAAAATCGTTACCATAATCATTATTGTTTTTCATTTCTGTTGTTTTAATATGTATTTAAATAGTTAATTAAAATTGACTATTTTAATTTAATTTATATAATGTTTTGAATTCAAAAAACATAATTGAATATTGTAAATATAAAGCTAAGTAGTGGAAGGTTAGTTTTGAACTCGCAACCATGTTGACATAGGTTCACTGTTGCAACCACTAGACCAAATCGACTTTACAATATGCATGGTTATTGGTAAAACATTAACAACCTCTTATGAGGTCATTGTACTCATCATTATATGACCAACTTTTACTATGGGACCAAACCTAAAATCGCGAAAAAAAACAGCTGTTCCCTACATTTTGACGAGTTATACGAACATGAATGTAGGGAACAGATGATTTTTTTTTCGCGTTTTCTAGTTTGGTCCCATTGTAAAAGTTGTTCGTAATAATGAGTACAATGACCTCTTGAGAGGTTGTTAATGTTTTACCAATAACCCTTTATATCTGCCTAGCCTATTCCCAACTACGTTGGGGTCGGCTTCCAGTCTAACCGGATGCAGCTGAATACCAATACTTTACATGGAGCGACTGCCTGACCTCCACAACCCAGTTACTTGGTAATACTCCTTGGTAAGACTGGTTGTCAGACTTTCGGGCTCGTGACTACCCGTAACGAGTGTCAAAGATCCACGAATGACAGCCAGTACCAACGGCTTAACGTGCATTCCGAGGCACGGAGAAGTCTCGGTATGTAAAGATGGTCACCCATCCACGGACCAACCGCGACAAGCGTTGCTTAATTTGATCTATCGACCTGTGCGGTTGTTATTATTTAGCCATCGACCCCTCAACTTTACAAATACTGTTGAAACTAACAAGTCCATCATGTGACAAAACAGTATTCAAAAGCTTACCTACCCTAACGTTACGTGTTAAAGATCAAATTGGCATAACTGTATTCTATAATATTTGCCTACCTTGAGTAATTCGTTCTTCTAGTTCGTGAAGCTCGAAATCAAATAACACATAATTATCTACTGCTAATTGCAGAAGGTTCAACCTCGTCTAACTTTTATTGAGTTAGCTAACGGCTAAAAGTAACAGCTATCAACGCCAGACTTACACCCGGTTCATGAAAAGCTACAAAGATTAGCTAGTAGACTGTCGCCAATATATGATAGCCAATCGTAACACTTGACATGAGATCTACAGTCAGCTATTTTTTGTGTTGGCAACCGGGCGTTAAAAACACGGTAGTATAAACTTTTACTCTGTAGCGACTACTTCGCACTGCACAGTTTTCTTGTATTCATCTATTGTGTCGGTTAGAATTTTCTGGAAGATGCTCTCGAAGATTTGGTTTTTGACTATAGCCTCGTCGCTGTGCAGCGCGGTCCACTCGGGCTCGCAGCGGCGCCACTCAGCGAACAGTATGTCGTCGATGTGGTCCGAGCGCCGGCTTGACACTCCTGGACAGACAAAATGATAAATGTAATTTATTTCTGTACATTGGTTAAAAAATAAATTTTGTTTAAAATTAGGTGAGTTTGGTGTTTCAGACACAATCTTGGTCAGGCCATAGGGGGACCATGCAGATTAATGTCCAAGGTGGTCTTTTGAGGAATGAACCACACAGATTTGAGTGGATCCGTCTAGTCAGTGCACGCATTTGTCAGTAGTCGTGTAGCTCAACTCAGAACTTAAGGTGTCACTAGTCGATATATTTTCCGAACAAATTTCGGGAGAGTAGGTATTACTCCACCGTTTGACATTCTGCATCCAAAGTTAACCATGATATCGTTTTAATAAAAAGCCATTAAAAAGTTATGAGCCAACAAATATTCGTTTTTCTTGCTATTTTTAACGTATCTTCGGGTGCAAATTATAAGTAATAAAAGAACTGTAAAATCTTCAAAACCAAGTCCGTACCGACAAAGCTCAGAGGGGCAATTCTAGTAATTTTTAAGAACGTTCACAGTCTGATCTATCACAATCTGTCAAAAATTGCTCAAATTTCCCTAAATTTTTGACAAGTTTTTGACATTGATGCTGAGATGAGATTGCGCCTAGATTTTGAACGTTTTTGATTACGGGAATTGGCCTTCAGTTATGGAAGAGTTCAATAAACTTTATTTGTAATTGTTTTGTGTAGTGGTTTTTTCATAAAGTCGATTTTCCGAAGCACTTTACGAATTTTTTTACGCGCTTATCAGTTCGGAACGGTGCTTCTGTGTGTGAGAACTAGACGTTATTCGTGTAGACTAGCGTCTAACTACTCATCACTGATACTAGCTCTGTCGGACACGAAGCCAGGTGAGACAGCGTGCTTTTTGGCCATGACCACCAGTGAGTTCGAGCTCGCGACTGGTTTACTCTTAAGGAGCTCAACGACTCTACGAACATTACCACTGAAAGGATATTTGTGTAAGCCGCATAAAGTACTCAAACTACAAAATCGTTAAAAACTAACTGAGATAACCAAGAAAAACGAAGACCCACAGTCCTCTCCTCACATTCGTAGTCATTAAAATAGCAATAATAACTCTTTGAAGTAAATATTTATGTAATTGTGTTTATACATATAATAGTTACTTCGGCAAATACCTAAACTTTATATTATAAATAAGCTGGATTTTGGATGCATTGTGAAATGTTTTTGGTTAGCTTATACATCCCATATTTTTTCAAACTCTCTGTGCTGCAAGATCATTTATAAAAACTAAGTTCGAACTCACCAGACACGGCTGCAGGCGTAACCGTAGTAAGCACATCCTTCAGTTCAGAAGAAGTTGTCTCCACCAGCTCGTGAATTTCCACCTGGGGTTTCTGAGGCAACAAGTTACAAGCGTCCCAAGGCTTATCGCTTTGCTCTTGCTTATGCCTCTCTAGCGATTCCAGACAATAATCTTGAACAAACACACTGAAGGCTTCTGTTGATTCACAGAACGAGCCTTCGGGATCGGTAATGTATTTTTCTACTTTTACTTCTACATTTTCATCTGGAGTGAACATACGAGGTGGTTTGGGAGTGCGAGTTTCTGTGGGCGGAGTGTAGGGCGGCGGCGGCTTGTCGGGAATCTCTCTCACAACTAGCAATCGACATTGCTGCTGTTCTAAAGCTTTTATCTGAAATTTGAGGATACAATGGTTACAATACTTCAGATTATTTCAAATTACGCTTTAAATCGCGTTCTCTGCGTGTACGCTACGCTACAAGGTCACCTGCATGTCGATTCCCATAGGGACCGATAAAAGGATCCCATGACATCCGGGAAGAATGTAGTTTTATATAGGTCAATATTATATTAGTTATACATATTAGATTGTTATACAAGGATCGAAAGGAATCAATTCCCATACGAGGTAGTATGGGAATTGATTCCTTGAGTAGGAATTGATGACTTTCACCCGTGTTAAACACTCTACTTTTCATTTCGAATAATTAAGTAAAGTAAAAAATAGTTGTTTTTCTAAAATATATTTTTAAAATTCATTCCCGCCCTTGAGAGATAAGCAATTACTATGAGTCTTTCCCGCCCAAAGGTGGGAAGCAGCGTCTTCCACCCGCTGTTCGGATCAAACAAACACTACTTTCCGAGTATGACAAACGAAAAATAGATTAGTTTACCTCTCTTTCTATTGCTAGTTGTTGCCTTCGTAGCTCCTCCGCCTCCACGTGGACCGGCGCCGTGAGCGACGCTATCGAAGACACAGAGTCGCACAGCGACTGACTACTGACGCTGTCCGTTTCTGAAACAGTTGCATAAGTGACAAGTCCGATTCGCTCATGTTGCTAAGAGATTGATGACACACAACATAATATAACGCCATGTTTCCCAGGAGGGTTGAGCAGAGGTGTACCTATACTACATCCACATTTCGCCTGTTATGTGATTCAAAATCCAGAATCCAGTTTGCTACTGAGAAATTCCAGATAGAAAAACCCAATAACACTTTGCCCGACCTAGGAATCGAACTAGGAAATAACCTCAAGCTCAGTTAGCGCTAAGTGCCACTAAACCAACAAGGCACACATCAATATCAACAATTAATTACTGTCAAAGGTGTATAAGGGCCAAGGCACACCAGAATGGCAGCGGCCGGCAGCGACGCGGCGAGCACTTTCAGTGTGAAATAATTTTAAACTTTAACTACATACTTAAAAGACCAGTGTTATGTCGGTACTTAGATAATAAATGTATGAAGGTTGATTCAAGTTTTTAATAAAGCAGTCGTTACCAGATCTCTGCCTTTTATTGACGTGTACATAACATTGGCGCAGCCGGTCTAGAAAGTTCGGTAACTACTTAAGTTAAATTCTGTTTACCATAATGCCGATTGGGAAGATAGAACCATTTAATATCGAAGGCCAAAATTGGGACAGCTATCGCTTGAAAAGGTCGCGAGGCCCCCCGCGGTGACGGGAGCGGCCGCGCGCCTCGCGCGTCTTGTTGGTGTTTCCGCCCGGGGCTGCCAGCGGCGTCGCAAGGCCGCTCGCGGCACCGCGGGCGGCTGCGCGCTCCTCACCCCCGCACCCGCCGCAACATTGACTGAGCGCACCATTTCTCTATGGTCTAGCGACGGGATGGGAGGTCGCGCAAGGCCCCCAGCGGCCGCCAACGGCTGCCAGCGGTGACGCTGGCGGCCGCTGGCGTCGCCCGCGGCCGCTGCCATTTCGGTGTGACTCGGCCCTAACCGTTGTAATTAATAATAATAAATAAATAAACAATGCCAGAGCAGAATATCGAGTTTGCAACTGGCAAGAGACAGGCCCCAGCGCGGCAGCGGCAGGTTTTCCCTCATTCATTCACATTGACATTATTTTTGACAGAATCACAAAAAAATAGTTAGTGATAGAACTAACCTGAATGAGAGGATGGGGTTGACTTCGGCGGTGACCAGGTAGGAACATCAGGAGGTTGGCTGTCCACGACAGCGGCGGCGCCAACAGGCACCGGCAGCGGCCCGGTCGGCGCTTGACTAGCAGTTACCTTATCTAACGGTCCTTCACTCTCCACTGCCTCGCAAACACATGGTTCGTCTATATTTGACAAGCTTTCAGCCTTGCGGCAAGCATTCTCAGTAGTAATCGTTACCGGTAAAGTTCGGCCAATTAGCTCCTCCGGCTGCTCGTGCTCCACTTCCGCTGTCTGTACATTCGAGTCTTTGATTTCATAAATCTTACTAGACTCATCGCTTTTTAACTCTGGTGTGGTGGCGCGCGATTTATCTTCCCCATTGAGATCGTTGTAGTATTGGTCAAACTCTTCGATAAGACTTCGAGCAGTCGATGGAGAGCTAGAATTATTGTCTTTATTCTTTATTTCACTGTCTTTATTCTTTATTTGATCCATAAGTTTCTCAACTACTTCACTACCACTTAGGTTCGTGTTATGACTATTAGCTGAATGGACAATGTTTCTCAATGCTTCCTCGTTAACCTCATACTGTTTGCCGCTGCTGAAGATCTGCGGTAGGGTGAGGTTGTGGAACAGTATGTTGAGGTATCCTCCGTCGACGACGACAAAATGCTCTGCGGCGGTGTCGGTGGCGCAGTCCACGACGCAGTGCGCGTCGCTAGTCTGCACGCACTTCTCCGCGCTGGTAACGCTGGCGACGCCCGCCGCACACTCGTCCTGCATCAGTGTAGCGTCTGACGCCGCCTTACTAGTGGAACTCTCTTCACACCCGCTACTCGATAAATCAAAACATTTCAAAGGAGCAACGTTCCTGTCGAAGAAAGTACTTCTCTTCAACTTTTTCTTGCCAAGAATGATCTGGTCTACATCGACGTTGTTTCTCAATTTTAGTTCTATGTTCTTCTTTGTCTTCATGAGTGCAACTTTACGCTTCTCGGAGAGCGCGAGCAGAGCCTTGCGCATGCGCTGCATCTCCCCACACTCGTGCTGCAGCTTGAGCAGAGCGCCACGTTGTTTCTTCTTCAACGTCGATATGTCAGTGTTTTCGTGCTTTTTCTTCTTCTCTAACCAAAGTATTTGAGATTTGGTAAAATCTTTAAGCGCATCTTCTCGCATCTTCAATACGAATAAGAGATTTTTTGCTCGTCTTTGCTCATCGCGAATGAGTAAATTAAGCTGAAATTATTAATACAACTTATTAATTGCTATCTAATTGCACTAGGTTACCTAAAACCACCACGATTGGTACTGATATTAATTGAGGTTCTTCTTCAGTAATGAATTGATTTACAATACGCATAACTGTCAATGAAAGGCTATCTACATAAGAACTTCCACTGTTGCCCATGAGTGCTAGCTAAATATTTACAAATTAAAGAATAACACTTACCAGACAAAGACTCTTGGATGCCATTGTTTCAGTGTCGTCAATATTCGCGCCATTTTCAAGCTTCGATAAGAAATTGTCGTATTCCGAACTCTTGATGTCAAACGTAGAGTCAAATAACACCGAATTATTGGTAAAATTTTCAACTTTGTTATCAGGGTGGCATTTGTCTGTTAGCGAGCAAGTTTCCAAATATTGTAGTGATTCAAAGAATGAATCTATGAAGTTGAGTTCCCTCTGGAACTGTTCACAAATGTAGTCGCTCTGCAATAGCCCGTTATTAACTCTTATTGTGCTAATTATATCCGACGGTTTCATTAATTTATTAAAGACGTAGGAACAATTAAGAGTTTTCAGATCATTCAAATGGTTTAGGTATTCCTCTCTTGGTGTATTCTTTTTTTTATACGATTCGTCTGACGAAACGCTTTCATTTGTTTTCTTACTTTTTAATTCATTCTTGAACACAGTCACGACATTCATAGGGTAATGCAAGGGACTAGGGGGCATGGAAGGCCCAACGTCATCATCAGTACCAACTAATTGGAAATTAAACTTTTGTCTAGTAGTGTATGTTACAGTAGCTCTGCTAATTATGTAAGAGGCACTTTGACAAAAACTTTTATCACTAGAATTCACTTCTTCATCTTGAGGGACTATTTTTAAAGGCGGCACTTCGAGATTAGGCAATGATGTAATATTAAAAATTGTAGGGGCCTCTTTGGGTTCGCTCTTATCCTTTGTTAATGTTACATTTGGTATTTCGAGACTATCGAACACTGCTTTCTTAGAATCCGTTTGAACAGTGCTTTCGCACGTAGTTATTGTATTGATTTCAAAGTCCTGCATTTCTGTTATTCGGCTAATTGATGTTGGCAATGGGTCGGTGGCAACTACTGCATCTTTGTAATGCACAACATCATCTGTTTCACTGGCACATTCTACAGTGTGTTTGATGGACTCTACAAGTGGCGCGGTACACGCTTTTTTATCTCTCTTCTTACATTTATCATAAAGCGGAACACGTATCATTGTTATCGGTTTCGGTTTCGAATATGAAATATCTTTGAATGTTACTCTATGAGACTTGTTCTGTAAATGTGGTAATTTGTTTGGTTTTGGTTTTTCAATGGGTCTCTTGTGTGTAGCTGATTTACTTTTTAAATTATCGTACATTATATTCTTGATGTTTGCTATCTCCTTTTCACTTTCACTTGATATCACAAAATTTTTGCTTACACTAGTTTTCACTGTGGGATTTAAACTTCTTGAGCTCCGCTGTGTTTCTAGAAACATTATGGGCACTATTAGATATTTACATCAGGAGCCTATCAGATTACAAAAACAAAAATTTATTGCATCTCATTATTGTGTGATATTTAAATTGAGTAGTCTGTGTGGTGCCGGGACTTAAAGAATAGCACCACCCCATACTTCCCGTGAGTGTCGTAAAAGGCGACAGCAGCGTTCTCTATGCATTTCACCACCATACTGCGATCGCCAACCCGCCTGCCAAGCGTGGCGATTTTGGCAAACTCCTCCCCCAAAGAATGACAAGCACAAAAAACATTTGGCCCCTAGTACCCGGCGGCCCGCCTACCCTTGGCTACGGTATCGGCCAAGGCCACGGTGAGGCAAGAGGTGCTAAGAGTCCCCGGAAGAGATCCGGTTACCACAATCACCGAAAACTGAACCTGGCCACATACAACACGCGTACACTCCGGAACGACGAGAAGATCACTGAAGAATTGAGCAGGTTACTATAGTGGGGTTATCTGAAGTCCGAAGAGAGGGGGAGGAGTCGATATTCCTCAAATCCGGAAACTTGCTCTATTTCCGGCGGGCGACCAGCAGTCCCAAGGTGGTGTTGGGTTTATCGTCCATAAGTCCCTTATGAGCAACGTGGTGAAGATCGAGAGTGTGTCGACCAGGGTGGCTTACCTTATACTCAGAATATCCGAAAGATATTCGCTGAAGTTCGTACCTACAGGTTTACGCCCTGACCTCGTCATGCCCCAACAATGAGGTGGAGACTATGTATGAGGATATTTCCAGAGCCATGGATGGCTCTCAAACTCACTTTACCGTTGTCATGGGGGACTTTATCGCGAAACTGGAGAGTGGGGCAATTTGGAGTTGGACGCCGGAACCAATGGGGCCACCAACTGGCCAGTTTTATGGAGAAGAAAGGCCTCATTATGATGAATTCCTTCTTCAGAAAATGTGAGCACAGACAGTGGACCTGGCAGAGCCCGGATGCTGCGACTAAAAAGGAGATTGACTTCATTATGTCGACGAAGAAGCAAGTATTCAATGATGTTTCTGTGATCAACGCGGTGAAAACCGGAAGTGATCACCGCATGGTAAGAGGCACATTGAACTTAAATATCAAGCTGGAAAGATCTCGACAGATGAAATCTACGCTCCGCCCAGGACCGATCCAGGTCCAAAACCCCGAGAGCTTTCAGCACGAACTTCCGAATCATTTCGAGTGCCTAGGGAGCTCCGTGGACGATTATAACGATGGGTTCGTGGAAAGTGTCCATACGGTCGGGTCTAAGATCTTCAAGACCCGTCCTACGAATTCAAAAAAAAATCTTACTTTACGGCTTATGAAGGAGAGGCGCGAGATGATCCTGCAGTCTTCAGATGATGCGCTCAATTAACGGCAGCTCAATAGACGGATCTCTAAGTCCTTGAAAATAATCTATCTTCGCCGCTTTAATACAGACCGTATTAAGGACGCGATAGAGCGAAATAAGGCTTCAAGGTCTTTGCTAGAGATCTGTCTATTGGGCAGAGCCAGCTTACGAAACTGAATACCGATGATGGCAGGATTGTATCCGCCAAACCTGAGCTGTTGAGAGAGATCGAGAGGTTCTATGGACAGTTATACACGTCAACAAGTAACCCCGTTGCGAATCTGACAAGAGCTAGATTGACCCGACACTATACCGAAGACAATCCGGACGTCAGCCTGTACGAGATTAGTATGGCTCTATAGCAGCTCAAAGACAACAAGGCACGCGGGTGATGACGCAATTTCGGCCGAGCTCCTGAAGGCCGGTGGAAAACCCGTTCATAAGGCCCTTCAGAAGCTGTTTGGTTCCGTCATACTCGAGGGTAAAACACCACAGGCATGGAACAGAGGTGTGGTGATACTTTTCTTTAAGAAGGGCGACAATGCCCTTCTTAAGAATTATAGGCCCATCTCACTTCTGAGCCATGTCTACAAGCTGCTTTCGAGAGTCATCACGAACCGTCTCGCGCGCAGGATTGACGATTTCCAGCCTCCCGAACAAGCCGCATTCCATAAAGGCTTTAGCACCGTAGACCACATACAAACGCTGCAACAGGTTATACAGAAGACCGAAGAATATAACCATCCTCTCTGCTTAGCGTGTTTGGACTACGAGAACGCTTTTGATTCGATCGAGATTCGAGACAAGGGCTGTACTGCGGTCTCTTCAACGGTGCCAGATCGACTATCGGTACATCGAGGTGCTGAAGTGTCTGTACGAAAACGCCACTATGTCAGTCCGACTGCAGGATCAGACCTCGAAACCTATCCTTCTGCAGCGAGGTGTTATCTCTCCGAAACTATTCAGCGCTGCACTGGGGGATGTCTTCAAGGTTCTGGACTGAAAAGGGGCTGACATTAACATCAATGGCGAGAACATAACTCACCTTCGGTTTGCCAACGATATCGTAGTCATGGCTGAGACTATGAAGGACCTCAGTACAATGCTCGATAGACCTCAGCAGAGCCTCCGAAAGAGTGGGTCTGAAAATGAACATGGACAAAACGAAGGCCATGACTCAAGACGAAAGTCTTTGTCCAGTGCGTGTTGCCAGTGACGACATTGATACTGAAACGTAATCCCTCACAATGGGCCTTATTAGAAGACTAAAAGTCACCCAAAGGGCAATGGAGAGCGCTATGCTTGGAGTTTCCCTGCGTGCTCGGATCAGGAATGAGGAGATCCGCAGGAGAACCAAGGTAACCGACATAGCCCGAAGAATTACTACACTTAAGTGGCATTGGGCGGGGCACATTGCTCGCAGAACAGATGGCCGATGGGGCCGAAAGGTTCTGGAGTGGCGACCGCGTACCGGAAGACGTAGCGTTGGAAGGCCTCCCACAAGGTGGACCGACGACCTTGTGAAGGTCGCAGGAACCCGCTGGATGCGAGAAGCACAGAATCGGTCGAAGTGGAGGTGCTTGAGGAGGCCTACGTCCAGCAGTGGACGTCTTTCGGCTGAAATGATATTGATGATTTAAATTGAGGCGGCCCCAGTAAGTTACAATAGTACTTGAGCCGGAGCTCTCTCACTCTACCCTTAAGTGTGGCAGCTTAACAATAATGAGATCTAATAAGTAAAACAGGATTTTTTTAAACTTTGATTTAGCAGCTCTCGGTGGGTGAGGTGAGGTCTCGATGTGTATGAATGTATGACGGTGTGTATACAGGGTGAATTTTTCAAGTGGGCGTGGATGGCCAAATCCGAAACTATGAGGAATAGTGAAAAGTACTCAAAGGAGTCGCGGGCTCGATTTTGTTGAAAACTAAAACTGCATCATTGGATTTTTGAAAAATCTATATTTCTAGCCAGGAATCGAACCCGAACCACTCGATAGTGTCCCTAATAAGGATCAAATTCTGGGAAGTAATGACATACGGCAAACATAAGGAAAATGTTGGATTTTAATAACCTGCTTCTTATTTTAAAGTATTCATACCGACATTACCTGTACATACCTTGTTCGAAATGATGCTCAATACACCCGCAGCGCAGTCACCTTCACAACATTATGTTCTAAATTCAAATTTTGAATGCAGTACAATCCTTGAGACGTCGAATCCAGCTATGTATTGAAAACAATGGTCATCATTTTGAACAATTTAATCGGATATGGTATAGTTAGGTAACATAAGAAACATAAAAAAGTATTTTTTATTAGTTTCCCGTATGTCCTTACTTCCCAGAATTCGATCCTTATCAGCGACACTATCGAATGGTGTAATATTTTTTTTTTCAAAATCAACGGGTTCGATTCCTGGCTAGAAATAAGGATTTTTCAAAAATCCAATGATGCAGTTGCAGTTTTAGTTTTCATCAAAATCGAGCCCGCGACTCCTTTAAGTACTTTTCGCTATTCCTCATAGTTTAGGATTTGGCCATCCACGCCCACTTGGAAAATTCACCCTGTATACCTTACTCGTATATGTGTGTATTTATGGGTGGGATTAATATATTTTGTATGAAGGCGAGCATACTATACCAACTGATTGCGCACCACATCAGAATCTACTGATGCCTCAGTAGGTTAGACTCTAGATTTATGTATAGTGTCGTGATACGACATGTAAATCTAGAGTCTAGGTGAATGTACTTATAAGAGCACCACTTGTTTGATACCACAAACTCACCTTTTTCTTTTGCATTTTTAATTTTACTAATTTCTGGTGAAGGACTGGTAGCCGTTCGGCCTCTGAAATTTTGTTGAGCCACAGTCACTTCTTTCTTACTATATGCACTGATTGTTTTGGCACTTGTTTTGATTTCCTTTGAAGCTAAAAGAAAATTGCATGTTAACAGAACATATATATACTACGTCATAACAGCGTGATGGTGACTTATTATTTGATAAGGTTAAATGCCTAACGCTTTGGAGATAAAATTGTTTGACTAAGATTTTGCATTCAGTTTTCGCACAGCATCCTAAAGTTCTACAATTTCGCACTTACCACGAAAACATTGTTTTTTCAAAACACAAAATCAATAAATGCAAAACAAATTAATGAACAGAGCTTATGTGGAGCAACAGATTTACGTACGCATCAAGTCAGGATGAGAAGAAGAGCAACATTTTACACTGGTTATAACTTTTAAGTTTGTTCAATAAATACTTCATTTGAGTGCTGTTAGGTTTAGAGACATTTTGTTATAAGAGTGAGAAAGAGATGGAAAACCGCCACAAAAACATGTTTTTAGTGTAAAGTAGGTTACCAATTATTATGTAATCTTTGTATTTCTCAGTAATTTTCTGAGTAAGCAAAGCGAATATTATTGTCTACTTACTAGCACTATGAATTAATGCTTACATTGTATGTATTTGTATGAAGTTGGGTAGTAAGTACCTATTTGTTTGTCTACAATAGTCGGGAAATAATGTCGGTAACAAACTGATAGCTGGAGCTATAAATCACAACATAACACAAATCAATATTTATATGCGCATGCATTTGTAAATGAGCCCGTGGCTAAATAATAACAGCCGCACAGGTCGATCGACCAAATTAAGCTACGCTTGCCGCGGTTGGTCCGTGCATGGGTGACCATCTTTACATACCGACACCCCTCCGAGCCTAGGAAAGCACGTTAAGCCTTTGGTACCGCCGTGTATCTTTGACAGTCGTCATTTGTAGTCAGAAACCCGAAAGTCTAACAACCAGTCTTACCAAGGGCATCGTATTACCCAGTAACAGGGTTGTGGAGGTCAGATAGGCAGTCGCTCCATGTAAAAAAAATACTAGTATTCAGCTGCATCCAGTTAGACTGGAAGCCGACCCCAACATAGTTGGGAAAAAGCTAGGCAGATGATGCATTTGTAAATTCAGTATTGATTGCCTTCAAAATCAACGCTGATGACGCACGCGTAAGATGCGTAAGCATTTAATATAATACATCACGCCTGTATTCCCCAAACGGTTAGGCAGAGGTGCACTTATAAGTACACCTACATTTCGCCAGCTGTGTTTAGGATTAGGTCCATGGGTGAGCCTATTGCCATCAGCCGGGAACAAATCCATGCTTCCCATAGGATAATTCCTACGTTTTTTCGTCGTCTACCAACCGCCACGAGGGTGAAGCCGCTGGCAAAAGCTATACCTAGTAAAATATTTTTTTTTTCTGTTTTCTCCACTGCAATGGTTATTGAGATCAACGGACTGGACATTCGCAATTACCTCGCGCTTTAAGATAGTAATTAATATCACTGGATGGATGATATCTACTTACATCTGGTAGAGTTTGATATCCTTGATGAAAGTTTATTGGGCGACTCCTTATTCTTGAATTCAGCTTCTGAGTATCTATTAGCTGTTTTCACAGAGAATGGCTTTTTGTCTTTAGCTACAATGAACAAGAAAATAGAAAAACAATGAATAAGTAAGGCTTCAGTTGAAAAAAACATAATAAAGTGGCTGTCTTCAGGTTGTTTTATGAAAATTTATCAAAATTACATGTAACCCACTATCAATTAAATCCGAATAATTTTGAAGCATATTGTTAATTCATTGCTTCATAATTATGTTGGAAAAAATTGTCTGCTCAACAATGTAAATAATGCAATGAATGTTGTTGAACTGCAAAAATGAAAGCCATTTCAACTGTTAGTGTGTTACACAATTACTGAACATATTGATGGGTCCTACGTATACGGGCCAATGCAACATTTTGAGCATTTTCACTTTTTTGTGTTAAATGCTTCCTTCTACTGTAGTTGACAACATGCACGAAAAAAAAACACATTGTATAGGTGAAAATACTATTTTTTGCTGCAGTAAAAGGGCACAATTTTAAACGTATAAAGGCCACATCATATATGTGTCATAATAACTGTGCAAAGTTTCACAAACATCAGTTCAAGCATGTAAAAAATTTATCAAATTCAAACTTTGAGAGCCTCTATTGAAAAGTTGTCAATTTGCACATTGGCCCTTATACATAGGATCCATCGATATGTAGGTAGTTGTATTGGTAACATTTAAAAAAATATTCAACCAAATTGATAACCTCCTCCTTTTTTTGAAATCGGCCAAAAAAGCAATTTGGCTTTAGCTACTATTAATACTGAGTGTACATCAACATCTTCATTCCATTCATGTGTGTCGACTTTGATATGATCTGATTGTAGTTTACGTATGTGGGTATTTTAGAAAGTAATTAATACTAACAAAATTTTGGATGTAGATCATGTTCATCCTCTTCCGATATGGTAACGATTTTTCTTTTAACATAACTATTACTAGTAGTCATCATCTTATGTGGAGGGGCTGTATTAGGCTTCAGAGACCGGCTCGTTCTCAGTAAATCATCTTCATCAAATGAAATTATACGTCTGAGTCTTGGTTTCAATGTGTAGCTGTTTGCAGGCCATGACACTGTTGGAATTAAACATCATCCTTAATTACTGAGAATATACTATAAACAAAATAACAAGTGGGCTCTAGTTTTAGTTCAATAAACAGGAAATATCCAAATAGCTGATTATGCAGGAACCCGCTGGATGTAGGAAGCAAATGACCGGTTGAAGTGGCAATGCTTGGGGAGGCCTATGTCCAGCAGTGTACATTTTTCGGTTAAAATAATGATGATGATCTAGACATCTCTCTCGAGACAGGGGCTTACTTGAAGGCCTGATCAAGACTGCTCATTAAAACATCCTCCTCTTGCCGTCATCCCAGACTGATTGGTAAATCTTTTTGCTTAATACTTGTCATGCTAGCTGTTTTAATTCGTTGAACAAAACAATCTAGGCTTAAGAAAGCAAAGTTGCTTTTCGTAACATTCAAAACTTGAAATTAGTTTTAAATGTTGACAAGTAGATGAATATAATCACTAAAATATAGTGCTCCAATCTGCTAATTATTACTGTTTATATTGGTTAGTACAAACAAATAATAACCAACAATACATAGTAGAAGAGTAATAATATTAGTATGTATGTCAGTATAATAATAATAACACAACACTTGATAAAATAAAGGAATATTACCAGCATCGACATGCCATACTAGTATTTACATTCAATAAAAATATAACATGTAAATTGATTAGGCCTTTAAATTGTGTGATGAGGATCAAGAGTTTGAGAGAGTATTTTCAGATAGAAGAGATCAAACTACCACCCTCCCCTCCAAAATTACAAGATCTACAATTTTACATTATTCCAGAGCAGACTTAATAAATTAAGTTTAACAATAAGAGTAATAGTTAAGGTAGACAATGGCTAAGACATCAAGATGCTGAAAGACACAAGACTTCAAAGAAACGGTACGTCACTATCCAGACGATGGTCATACACAGGAAACCATGGAAAAGAAAAAAAAAACAACAGTAAATGCCTCACCTTTAGAGTCAAAATCGAAATCTGGAAGTTTCGTATATTTTATAACTGTGCACTTTGCCTTTGGTGGTGTAGGATAATCGATATCATCTAGTTTAAAAAAGAAATTAAACACACTATTATTATCGGCATCTGGTTTTGTTGATGCCGATGCATCCATTATGCTGATCACTAGAAAATTTGTGCATAAATTACGGCGCCAATCATTTTATTTATTATTCATAAATAATAGATAAGTGCACAGTATTATTTAGGGTTAATTTTAGTAGTTTCTATCACATTTTTCAATTTTAGTTGCTGCACGAAGATTTTTTCAGAAGTAATCAAGAGTTGCTTGTCAATAAATTTTAAACAACTTTTGCTTTATGGTTTTAGTCTATGACGTTAATAGAGAAGGAGCCGACCACAGTGTATAACTAACTAATCACCGATTCAACTCCACAATACATTTATTTATTTTATTTAATGGAGTTGGTTCATAATCATAAACATAAACTCAAGATTCTGGATGCTTAAACTAGCTTCCTGATGTTATGTAATGATCCTTCTGGACTCGAATGCATAAAATCAATTAAAACCATAAACTAATATAATAATATCTATCAAAGTACCGTCTATAACTCGTCTATAACTCTACTCTACATTCTCTACACTTCACAGCTCAACATCGGTTCGTGCGTTGTGCGATTCATGGAAGTAGTGGACTAAAATCAATCTTTTGTTTGTTTTACAAAATCCAATTTCTGTCCGGTTTAAAGAAACTGGTACGGTGTTCGTGAATCTTAAATTCTGTTACTTTTCTTGGTTTAACGTAGCGTTTTGTTCAATTGATGAGCATTCTACATCGTGCGTAGCAGTAATCTCTGTGGTTTTACAGGCAGGGAACTCAGTGGTCACTGTTGACGAAAAAATGTGTCCATATTCACTCGCGATTGAAAAATATTGGTCATAATTGTATTCCTGCTTGAGGCGCGACGATGCAATCGCTGGCTTTTCATCATAGATTCAAAAGATAGTGGTGTACAGGACAATGAATATTGCTAAAATTGATGAAATTTGGTGTGTTGCGTAGAGAAGAATTGTGTCGTAAAGGATTCATATATTATAAACTGTGAGTAATCGGTTTAATAGTATCGGTTGGCCATTTTACCATCCATATATTTTATTGACGGAGTTAACAACTATTTTAAGATTTCATACTGTGTAGTCCATATAGCTATTGATCCAAGAAGAAACAGATACGAGATATTTCATAGGTAGTACCTACCTTCTTGCAGTACATACCTTTGGATTATTGGGTGGTAAGACCTCGCTGTTAATTTGCTTAAAACATAGCAATACAAGTAGTGTAATATTTATTATTTACATAAAATAAAATTGATTGATTTTATGGCCTTGTGTGCCACTCGCGTATGTTAAGGACCTGAAAACTACTGTACTTTTTTAGACGGTGCTTATAAAAATGAAAGGGCTTAAAAAAAAGATTTATAATATATGAAGACTTATTATATTTATGTAGTGTTATGTTACAGGTAGGTCTGATGAAAAATTGGCTCAACTTCATTACTGTCAATAACAGCAAACTTTAAACATTTACACAGAATATACCTCACAGCAGTAACTTTCATGTAGATTTGCCTTCTTCTGGTGAAATTGAATATTAAATACCTTCAAGACTTAGTAGATTTTGAAATTAATAAAATATAGTATCATGTGTAGTAGCTTCAATAAACAATAGCTTCAACTAAAATGAAAACATTGTTCTAATGTTCTTGTTTTGATACTAGTTCACAGTAACTTGGAGGACTGACTATCAATAGCAGTGATTGCTGTTTTGCGATAGCTTGGAAATCCTCGGCACTTGACAAAGACTGTGATATAATGTAAATGCTGTTGATTGTAATTGATCTTTTTTACTTCAAATGGAGCTTCAATAGATATTAGACAGTATTCAAGAAATCAGGGATTAAGTAAAACAAAAAAATCAATCAAATAAGGACATACCTTCCTGTAGAAATAGTTTTGGAAGCTGTCACAAATCAGCTTGCATAGCACTGCTATTGACTAATTATTGAAAAGAAAATAACTGACTCTTGCTTAACCTTTAGACTACCACAGACATGTATAGATAACAAAACAAAATGTGCCCAGCACACCACGGTCACAACTACATGACAGACCTTTGTAGGTAATTTGTAGCTTGGTGCAGAGGATATGATTTTGCTTTTTTGACATGGCGGTCAAAAGATTAAGCAAAATGCTTCCATTTTTGCTCTTTCAATATTCACCACCATCCTACTGCCACTATCCCAATTTATTTGGGGTTGGCAAAGCATATCTCTTCAAACATAAATCTTTGTTATCTTTCATCTCAGAAGTCACCCTTTTTCTAGTTATAATTATTACCTCACACACAATCCAGCCACTATAGTGTGTAGTTCGGTGCTGGGATAAGACTGAAGGAATCAAATTCCTGGCTAATTTACCAATATTATTTAACGCTGCCAACATTGTGTTCTCTGCCATTCTATTTTGCCCCGACGACGCGATGGCCAGGGTTGTAGTAATTGTTTTTAATGAAATGGTGGGATTTTGACTTGTGCGGTCTTAACCCAATGACGAACTTACCCTAACACACCTTAATTTGTTGGTCTTCGCTATTACAAGCTAGTTTTGTTTAGTGTACATATATACCTTTTGTACACATACAGACTGTTCTGGGTTTTTCATATGCCATTATCATCATTTCTGCCGAAAGACATTCACTGCTGTAGATCGCCCTCCCCCAAATGTATTTTCGTTCATCATTTCAGCTGAAATTCAACCAATGCTGGACATTGGCCTCCCCAAATGTGTTTTCATTAGAACATAATACAGTGCAGCCCAATTCAATGTAGATCAATAAACAGAGCAATGCCAGAAGCTATTGAATTCAAGTAGTTGCTTTAGTAAATTTTAAAGTCAATTTTTGTTTTAAATTTCATATTCTACATTTCCCGGGTAAAAACAATTTATTCATCAGAAGTAGGCATCTACATAATTCTGTTTAGTTCTCTGTGCTAACACAGGAATAATGTTTTACAATACCTTTTTTAAAATAAAATATCTCTGTCTAAATTATATTTTGTTATACTTCTCAGGAAGAGATTTTTTTTTAATGACATATTTTGCTACTATTAATTTTATAATTCATGCCAAAAATATTGACGGGAAACACAGAAGTAAACATATTCTTACTCCTTACATTAACTTATTTTTTTATTCAAAGTAGAACATTATTCAATGTGTAACGACTAACGATTAATTCAAAAATAACCCTTATCTTTTGTTCATAATTGAGAAAGTTTAATTTGGTTTAATTTTTTAAAACTTTTCTTTTAGTTTTAATTTATTAGTTATACATCTAATTTAATTATATGACATTACTGCACTAAAACATAACACAACATCATCTTTTTCCAACCTAACCACCTAGAGAAATGGTTATGTATATTTTCAGCTTTATTTTGTACATTGCATCAAAAACAAAATATTATCATAACATCTATATATACACTATAAAGTAAAGTCGCTTTTCGTGACTGCCTGTGCGTTGATCTGCTTACTTACTGCTTAACGAAACTACTAATAATAAACTTAAAACAAAGGAATCAAAGTCAAATGGCTAAAAACTATTTTGTTAAAGAATTTTGTTGTAAGGTACTAAAAAAGCAAGAGATACATAGTACATTTTTCAGGTGTTACCACTAATGTGGTTTTCATATAAGCCTGTACCATGTCATTGCGTAAGTAAATTATGTGTTAATACTGATACAGACATGCATGAATTTGTGTATGTCTGACAGTTTAATGTGAACTATGTAGTTCAGCCAAATAAGAAAACCGTGTTTGCATGATTTTAAATATAATTTAAAAAAAAGTCTTGGATGCTTTGATTTACTGTTAATATTTCTTAAACATAAAAATTTATCCCATAAATCTTTGATGCCTTTTTTTATTTGCATTACAGTGTGCTTTTTAATATTAGGCGAGATCAGGTTACTAAAATCCAGTTGTTTCATGCTAATAATCTATATAATAAAAATGAAATGCTGTTTGATGGTAAGTGCATCATTTGAGTAAGGATGGACCTGTTTGGCTATTCTTTTGTTTCAAAATGATCGTAATAGTCCGAATTAGGTTTTTATGCAAAGAAAAATTGGAAAAGGTTCATATTCCGGAAAAACTGAAGATCCTTTATGAGGTTTTTGTGTGAACAATTGAAATCAGGACAGGACAACATCTGTCGGCTCAACTAGTATTATTTTATTTTACATATAAATAATTTTGTATTATTATGATAATTCTTAAGAAAAGTACCTATAAAAGTACATTAGTTAATTAATGATAGGACATAATTCAGAGTGCCCATTCTTTGTTTTACTAAATAATCCCTTTCAATCTTCAAAAAAGTAAACAATGTTTCTTTTTAATTTTTAGTTATTTTCGGTACCTGGTTACATCAAGCAATTTGGATTTATGGGGAATTATAATATTTCTTAAAAATTAATCAAATTAACTCTAAATAATAGTTTCTTTGATTTATTTTTAAAGAGAATTGTCTTGGCTGAACTACTTTATGTTGCTTTAATATATCAGCTTAGATTTTAATTTTATATATCCCCATGCTTGACCTAGACACTAAGTTTTATTTAGCATATTATTTATTAATTATGCTCATTTCCTTGTTTCTTTTACAGTTATATATCTGTGCAATGTTCCAATTTATAAACTTGTGTGCTAAAAAAATCGCTCACTTCATTAAAACATATGTCAAAAGTTTTTTAAGTTATGAAATGTTTCTAGTTTATATTTCTACTTTAAATAATTTCCTCTATGATGTCCGGTGTGGTGTTGCACCACCTCTCATTCACCCTGGCCCTGGATACATTACAGATAATAAAGGGGAAAGATCTGTCTTTTAACCTTTTAGAAAGGTCTCAGATTGGTATTCAATAAAGAAAGCAAAACCTACCCAGGTTTTGCTATAACTTTACTTACTTAACTGCAAGAGCTTGTACACAATCTAAAAAACTATAGACAACCTACTATAGACTTTGTCCCAATTTTTCCAACAGACATCTTTTTGTCTCATAATTTTAGTAACAGCCTACAAAATAACAAATCGTTTGTTTCACACCGTAAAAATATGGGGTTTCTCGGAAAAACCTCATCTTTCAGTTTCATTTATCTAACGAAAATATCGATATTTGTTTTTTATTTTTCGTCACAATAAAAGATATCTTATTTGCCGACTTATATAATATCACACTAATATTATAAAGGCGAAAGTTTGTGAGTGTGTGTGTTTATATGTTTGTTACTTCTTCACGCCCAAACGGCTGGATCAATTTTGATAAAACTTTGTATGAAGGTAGCTGACACCCTGGATTAACATATATGTAGGCTGCTTTTTATCCTGATATTCCCACGGGATCGACACTTATGCGTTTGAAACCGCGGGGCGCTACTAGTGGAACATAAAACAACGTAACATCACGCCTATATTCCACGAAGGTGTAGGCAGAAGTGTGGAACAATCACATTTCGCAATTTATGATAAATATACTTCGCTCACAAAAGTTGATTTGAAGGAATGTCATCATAATATATGCTATTATGATGATACATTTTACTTACCTACATCTATGCCTACATATAATAACACTAATATTCCTCGGAAAGAGTGGTAGGCAGAGGTACACCTCTAATCTGTGATAATAAGTAGGTGCTGCATTGTATTTTTCGTAGTTGTGTGTGAACGTTGGGTATAGCTCTTTTAGGTATGAAAATAGAATAAATGTTATGGAAATGCGTTCCATGCGAAACATGTGTGGTCGAACTATCAATGATAGGCTGAAAGTATGATGCTATAGAGGCATGAGGAACAGGGTGTAAAGCTCACTCAATCATCCTCCATATGATAAAAAAGGGAGGATTGTCCGACCAGACGGGGTGTTGTGTTTGGTGGGCAACAGCCCGACGATTTTTCGTGAAGATCGCGACGCTCCTGTAAGGGGGCGTGGCGAGCGGTTCCAGGGCTGAGCCCCCCGGCCGCGATGGCAACACGGTGGCCTGTCAATACAGGCCCCTCGTTGGGATGGCAACAAAGGCCAGAAGTTTATAGGGCGCGCGTAAGCAGCACGCGCCCATGTGAATGATTGCCTGTTGTGTCTCTGTAGGCGCGCCGCGACGCTGGTTCGCAGCGCCGCTTTCTTCACGACACCTTGGCGGTCAGTCTCCAAACTCAAACTCAAACTCAAAGCATTTATTTCAATTAAACCTTTAACAGGCACTTTTGAATTGTCAAGAAGTCGGTCAGTCATAAAATATGAAGCTAGTTGCCCATTCCAAAGCGTAGGTACCTATGGAGAAGAACGGGCAAGAAACTCCATGGACACTCTTTTTAAATTACATTTTACAAAAACATTTGTTACATCATTTCTTTTGAATTTATGATTATATAATGTGAGAACGATGTAAAAAAAAAATAAAAAGATGTCCGCGTTAAGAGCGTCCAGAATACAACAAATAGTAACAAAACAACAATCCAAAATTAAAACAATTAAAATAAGCCCAGGCGGCTAAGTGATGACCAGTCCCAACTGACGGCGCCCGTTCACGAACATGACGTATATATCAGCACCATTCAGCTCAACCACTTTGAAGGGAGCTAAATGATCCAACATACACGCCACCGCCAGCGAGACATTTGAGTGAGCATGACACACTATCAGCCGCCAGGGAATATTCAAGTCAATGAAAGATATATTATTACCCAGTAAATGGTAGCTATAGATTACATAGAACTCACATCTGTGCTATGCAATTATACAATACAAAGGAAATTGAGTTTATACAATGCAAGGATAGTCTTACAATCTTCAGCAGCTCCAACAGTATTTTCAAGTGTTAGTCAATTAGTTGTGGAGCAGGACTAGCATTGAGCCAGGCATTTTTGTCAGTGATGTAATCCCCTAACTTATAATATGCCTGACTGCATAGTGTGCGTTTTATACAAGATTTAAATTTTGTCTCATTCAGTTGAAGAATGTGGGGAGGTATTTTATTATAACATTTTAGACAGTACCCCATAAAAGATGAATCTACTTTAGCCAGTCTGAAACCTGGTTGCACTAATAGGTCCCTATTTCTAGTACTATAATTATGTCTTTCACCTCTTTTACTAAAAAGATGTAAATTTTTCCTTACATACATGATGTTTTCATAGATATATTGACAAGGCACCGTCATGATGTTAATTTCCTTAAACAGTTCCCTTAGAGAATCGCGCCTGCGGAGATTATATATGGCTCTGATGGCTCTTTTCTGCAGAATAAAAATAGAATCGTTGTCTGCAGCCCGTCCCCAAAGTAAAATACCGTAAGACATGATACTATGAAAGTAACTAAAATAGACTAGTCTCGCGGTATCTACATCAGTAAATTGACGGATTTTTCTGACAGCATAAGCTGCTGAACTTAGCCGTCCTGCAAGAGATTTTAAATGAGGACCCCATTGTAGCCTTGAGTCGAGCGTGATCCCTAGGAAAACAGTTTCATCGACGAATTCTAGTTTCTCTTGATTCAATATTATCTCACAATCACTACCCTTGACATTTGGTAAAGAAAATCTTATGCACTTAGTTTTTTTTCCATTTAATACTAGATTATTAGCAGTGAACCAATTTTGGACCTGCAGTAGGGCGTTATTTACGTCGTCAAAATTTGTAGCACGTCTATTTACCTTAAAAATTAAGGAAGTGTCATCAGCAAATAACACCATTTGTGGTTGATTTTTTAATAAATGGAGTAGATCATTAATATACACTAAAAAGAGGAAAGGACCCAATATCGAGCCTTGTGGCACACCAATTTTTGCTATTAAACCAAGTGAATTGACACCATTTATTTGAACTTGTTGTTGTCTATTATTTAAATAAGATCTAACTAAACTGAGCGCAAGTTTTCCAAGTCCGTAATGCTCAAGTTTCAAAAGCAAGGTTTGGTGATCGACGCAATCAAATGCTTTGGAGAGGTCACAAAAGATTCCTATGGCATCTTGGGCCTCTTCCCACGCGTTAAAAATGTGTTTTAATAAAGTTACGCCGGCGTCGGTCGTACAACGTCCTTTGGTGAAACCGTACTGTTGATCGTGTAGGATTTTATTCGTGTTAAAATGATTGAGCATTTGATTAAGGATTATCTTTTCAAACACCTTGCTGAAAACCGGCAAAACGGATACGGGTCTATAATTATTGGTGTCTTTACTGTCTCCGGATTTGTAAAGTGGTATAACCTTACTGTATTTCATTAAATCGGGGAAGACTCCTTGATCCACACACGAATTAAATACTAAGGCTAAGTAAGGTGCAATAGTCTCAATTATGGAGGTACAGATCTTAATGGACATTCCCCAAAGATCTTCGGTCAATTTGATCTTAATTTGCTTAAAAGCTTTAATTACAATTAAGGGGTTAATATGCCTAAAGTTAAATTCAATCGGGCAGGCTGAAACGTTCGCCCTTACTAAATCAAAAGCGAGCGAGGGCGAGGAATTCAAGGTTTCAGTTGTTTTGAGTGGGATACTAGTAAAGAAATTTACAAATTCTTGAGCCACTTCTTTGTTATCGCAAATGAGACCGCTTGACGTCTGCAGTGTGTAATCAGAATTATGCTTTTTATTCCTGTTTGTTTCATTATTTATAATTTTCCAAACCGTCTTTATTTTATTGTCTGCTGATTTAACCTCGTTGCTAATATATAAGGCTTTAGCTGCCTTACAAGCGTTCTTAAAAGTTTTAGAGTAAGTAGCAACAAACTTATTAAAAGTTTCCGTGTTAATATAAGGCTTAAGGCCATACAGTTCGAAAAGTCTTTCCCTACTTTTCCTAAGCCCTTTAGTTGCCCAGTCACAAAATAAAAACTTGGGGCTAATACTTTTAGTGTTCTTCTTAAAATAATTATTGAACTCAGTTTGGACTACCGAAAAGAATTCATTATACAAAGTATTAACATTGTTCACTGTAAGGTTCTGATTACTTAATTTACAAATTAAAGTGCTATTAAATTTATTTAAATTAATTGATGTTATTGGTCTGGATTGGATCTGCACTTTTTGTATTGGCATGTTGTACTCAAAAGTTACAGTTTGACCACTGTGATCAGAAGGGAGATAATTAACAACGGCTTTATCTAAATAGTCGCAGCAACAAAAAACATTATCAATACATGTTGCAGTAGTCGTAGTTGTTCGGGTTGGTTCTACAAACACATTTGACAAATTGAATGATTTAAACAAATTTAATAATCTACTGGTATTGAAATTATTTTCTAAAATATTAATATTAAAGTCACCACAGATAATTACTGATCTACTACCAGTCGCAAGTTTTGCCAAAACATCTTCCATTACTGATTCAAATATAGAATAGTTTTGATAATTTGGGGGTCTGTAAACGCACACTATAACATGCTTATCTAGCTCAACACAAGACAGCTCAATGCTATGTTCAACTGATAGTTCAACTATGTCTTTACGAGGTTTGAATTTAATACAACTTTTAATTAAGATTAGTGAACCACCACGCAGCATTGAATTTCGATTAAAACAACTGGCCACACTATAATTGTCATAGTTAATTAGCATTTCAGAATCTTTTAACCAATGCTCAGTTATACAAATAATGTCAAACATTGTTTTTTCTAAAAATAACTCAATTTCCAATTGTTTGGAAGAAAAACCTTGAATATTTTGATGAAATAATTTCAAGGATTTCTGCTTAGCCCCTTTTCTGCAGTTCACTATTTTAGAGCCAGAAAATACCTTTTTGTTATTAAGTGTAGCTATACTGTTAGTGGTACCTTCTGTTGTCTTACAAACTAGTTTAAAATATCTGAGCTAACCAACTTAACATTAGTACTATTACTAATTGTGGTGCTAATTATGGATGACTTCGACATACTAATTATGTCTGGGTTAATATTAAGTGCTAATAGCCTAGCTATTTGACGTCTAAAACTAATGGGCAGATACACAGTATCCCTAGTCGACCTTAACTTATCAAAACCGCCAGGTGAGACCCCCCAGTTACCTGGGGGAGGCCCAGCGGGGGACGACCAGCGACACAGGTGCAGACTCGACGCTCCTACAGAGCCCGACGATTGTTGTCGGGACGTTGTATATACCTATATGCTAGTAGCGCGGTAAAATCTGCTTGCGCGATGCAGGATTTTGCGTGACGTCATCATGATGCGTTTGCGCATAGATGCCACTACAGTGTGTTATGGCAATTTGAAATGTGTATGCAAGAAGATGTACTGACAAAAACGTTTTTACCAAAAAAAACAACCGACTTCCAAAAAAAAAAAACACTACAAATTGAAAAATAACTTTAATTTCGGAAGTCGGTGTCTTTGGTTCCGCATTTTCGTTTAGTGACAATGGGACCACCTCGAGAGCATAACCCTTTCAAACCCGAATGTCAACTACTCATCACATTTTACAAAATATTGCTTTTCCCGATGCTGGGACGAGTTCTCCTGGTAAGAACCAGGAGACCTCCTCAACAACCACTCACCATACGCATTGTGACGAGCATAAATTGCTTAGCAACCATATTAAAGTAATCGAATCGCAACCCGTGAAATATTTGTCATTGAGTACCTAGTTCCGATGGCCATGTGTGGTCTTCATCATCAGCTCCACTTTACCAAATTATGATTTCCGAGAGCAAATGCTCAGGTTACTTTAAAAAATACCCCAATCGCTGTAGGTTTGCCTATAAAATTTTAGGGTTTCCCTCGATTTCCATGGGATCCTCTTATCAGATTCCGACTTGATGATAACACAGGCCTGCAAAATGAAGGTCATAACTTCCTCTCTGAAATTTGATAGCTGATTCTGGAGTATTTTGATGCGCTGATTACGAATATGTACTTAGTTTTTCTCCATCACCTCCTGATTTTTCAAAAAAGCTACAGATAGAAAATTGAGGAAGAAGACAAGCTGTCACTTAAAAAATTTATATATTTAAAAAAGTATATAATTCTTAACTTAAAAAACTATTAAAACGTAATAACAACTTATTACTGGGTTAAACTACACTTAAATTTTATTTGTGGAACCTGGTCCTTTTTTCCTGGAAGCTTCTGTTGTGCGATTTTCGCTTATATTTCCGGTTTGGATCATCACGCTTCAACAACCAACAATAGTCCACCATCACGCTGACATTCCATCTTCCTTGATACCGGACTTCAAGCTCTTTTAAATCTTAGTGAAATCTTTCGCCTTGTTCTTTGCTAACGGCTCCTAGATTTTCTGGGAAGTAATCACTGTGCGAATTCAGAAAGTGAAGTTTAGTGCTCATATTACAACCCATTACACCAAAATTCGTAATCATTTTGGCCACTATTTCTTTACAGTCCGAGCTTTTATTGTTCCCCAAAAAGTTTTTTACCATTTCCTTAAATTATTTCCATGCTTGTAACTCGACATCATTGAGTTCTAGTAAACAAGTCGAACAAACTTTTTGAGGTGTCCAAGTTTTGTCTTGGTTGCTTTATAGCATGTCCAAAATACCTTTTGTAAATATTTTTCACATAGTCTGTAATGTTGTTTCGTTGTTTTATCACCATGAATTTCCCGCAAATATAACAAAAACAGTTCGAAGAATTTAAACAACTTCGCGACGACATTTTAAAGTTTATGTTGCAAGATGCGCACTTCAACTGTTAATTTTCTAATTCAGTGTCGGTACTTATACCAAAAAACCTTTTGTTTTTGTTCATTATACTCTTTTCGAACAACATTTACAAAAATTAGGCAATATCACCTAAACATCGTGTATCAATGAGCTCATTACTAAATGAAGCCAAAATGACTCGTTTTCAATATGGTTAATGCGAATTACTTATACTTGTTATGTAGTAATTAACAAATAACTGATTTGCATTAATTTCTATGTCGTCTTAAACTAATCAAATGCAATAAAAAATAAGCTGAAGTAATTTAGTGACGTTTTATAGATTTTAAAATGTAGGCGCTCAGACATTATTTAGTTAAAATCTTAAATATTCAATATCAAAGAATCCTGACGTGATGGATTTTTTTTATTATTTTTCTCGAATTCAGCACATCAGAACCTACAGAAAACGTTAATCAGATCCCAGAGAGGAAAACCATTGCAGACCTGTGTAATGGGACCACCTTGAGAGTATACCCTTTCAAACAAAAAAATAATTTTTGGAATCGGTCCAGCCGTCTTCGAGTGCCTAATCGGTGAACATACATAAAAAAAAAAACATATTTGGAAGTCGGTTAAAAAATTGAAAAGAGGAAGTATGCTTAAGGTGAATTGATATTGGTAGACCGCGAAATTCAAATTTTCTTACGTTTTTTGCAATTTGCAGGTCAGTGTCAGATTGCAAGTATATTGATCAAAATAATTATGATTCGCGACAATAGAATTATAATCATTAGAATCATTAATATATCTTTCTAAGTTAGATTTCTACCACCAACCACCAATCTCTTATGGAAAAGTGTTAATGGTAGAAATCTAACTTAGAAAGATGTATTAATGATTCTAATGATTAATGATTCTCTAAATATGTACCTGTGTCGCGAATCATATTTTGATCAAGATACAACCTGACACTGACCTGCAAATTGCAAAAAACGTAAGAAATTTTTAATTTCGCGGTCTCAACTAGCCATTCACCATAAATGATTCAGTCATGTTGAAAGGATGAATGAAAGGCGACTTACACAAGGTATTAACAAGACAGATGTGAATGGAAACGCCTGGACGCTCTAGAAAGACGTATTATAATATAGTGACAGTTTTTTTTTTTGGGTGGGAAATCATCAAATGACCCCTCCCGCTCTGGGCGGAGCGGAAGGGAGTGTCAGACTCTTACTGACTAAAACCCAATAATATAGTGACCCTCTGGTAATGTTGTTTAGAATGGTCGGGTGTCAATTCTTGTTGTACCAAGGCGATGGTGGTACATTGGAGGGCAAGCTGTTTTCGATACGTATTTTAGTTGAATATGATTAACTGTGCTTGCTCGTGGGGAGACCGTTAGACCTTCCAAGCATAAAGTGCATCACTCACCTGCTAGCCTCCTGTGGCTTTTCGAGGGAATCTTGTCCTGATGTGGCACGTGGCTGGCGTTGCACGACGGCCAACCGTGGCCCGATTATCCACTCACAAATTGGTGCACCAAAGACTGTACTGCACTATAGGAGCCTTCAGGAATCACAATAAGTCCAGATAGAAGCCGTTTAGCGACGATTAACCCTCATACCAAGGACTTTAACCGGGAGCGCGCACTTAGGCAACTTGAATTCTTGCCATCTTGGATTCGACTCGTATCTCATTCGTTCGCAAGCACAGTGCGCGCATAGTTAAAAAATTTATGGTTACGGAACACTTGTAATTTTAAGAATGTTCACAGTCTGATCCAGAAATACCTTTAATTTCCCTACACTTTGATAAGTTATTAACATTTGTTTTGTTAGTCGCCGAGATGAGACTGCGACTAGATTTTGAACGTTTTAAATAACGAGAATTGGCCTTCTGATGTATGTACGTAAACCAAGCAAAAGTAGTATGTCGTGTAAGGATCGTAGCAGGTGCCGTTCTGTAGTTTCTGCCTGTCTGTATGGAAAGGTGTGAGTTTATGTATGTACTAGCAGCGCCCCGCAGTTTCACCCGCATAAGTGTCGACGTCGCACAGTGGTCCGGATTTTCAAAAAGGTGGACATAGGATCGAAAATGCATATTTTACTTAATATTTTATTAATACTTAGTACTACAATTATTCAAAAAAATTGCTCCATCACGTCAAAAAAAAAAAAAAAATGTATGGGAGAAAATCTATTAATTTTATTTTTTTCTTCCGTTCAGTATCAAAGTATAGCAAGCAAACCTTATATTCTGGTAAGTACTTATTGTCCTTAATACGACGACATATATTGCTTGCGTATCCCTGCGGCCTTGGCGCCTATGATGCTTTAAAGTAAAAAAAAAAAATGTTGAATTATCTTAATTAACGAGTTTTTCAATTGAAATTAATCCAAAATATCATTTTTAATAAAACAAGCCCCCCGCGCGCCCCATCCATGTATTAGGCTCGCCCCCTATTACATAGGACTTAAATATAACTGGCGAAATGACAGTGTACTATAGTGTAGTATACACCTTTGCCGAACCCTTCGGGGAATATAAAGCGTGATGTTATGATAAAATAAGCATTTTTGCTTAATTTTTTTTTAATAATCATCTGTTGATTATTCTTTCTTCTGTTGATATTCCCTATTGATAAGTCATGGTTGATATTGTTTGTTATTCTAGTAGCGTGACTCATCTGAAAATAAACAATTAGAAATATATGTAGCCCTGAAAATGGCTTTTTCTGAAGTCCTGAAAAGGACTATTTTAAGTAGTCCTGAAAAGGACTACAACTCAACTACTACTACTACTACTAACAAACTCAATTCTAACAATAACAACATCACTAAATCTGTCACGTTTACATTAATGGATCATCTTCAGACTGCAACTCCTTTACATCCATATTTTCGGTTTCTTCTGTTACTACCTCAGGCAACAACAAAAGTTCTTTAACATCTGGAAAAAAATCGAATTGCTTTAAGTTGCTGTATTTTGGTCGAATATGGGATAAATATGGGTCTGAACTAATTAAAAAATTATGGAGCAAGTCCTCGTTGGTTCATCCTGTTAAATTTTCTTGTGTGATATTCACGAACTCTTCGAAATTCTTTATTTCTTGCTTCTCCCGCTTCTTCGGAAAGAATGCCAATTGGTAGGAGGCCAAAGTGATGACAAATGTCTGCACCGTGTATGAGTAGCTTGTGCACACTTGCGGGCATATAAAACCATGGGTATAGATGAACAAAGATCTCAGCTGTTTCTCTGCAGTAAGTCCTGAATTTTTCAATATCTATTGCACATCCTGATGAAATCGTTTGAAGAATAACCGCAAAATGCTTCAGTAGGCCTTTGTCAATATTGGTTATTTCGGCAGATTTCTCATAATCTCTAAAAAACCTTCTGGCTGTGTTTCCGTCGTTTGTAGTTCCAAAGCCTTGCTTCACAAAATCCACAAGTATTCCCATTTGCTGTATGAATTCTTCTTGTGTCAAATGTTTCTTCGCAGCTTTTAGTTGCTTGTTAGCACCTCGTGTAGTCCACATCTCAAAGTCCATGTTGTGAGATATGTGTAGAATACACTCCATACAACGAATCCACGTATGAAGAGTAGAAAGTCCATATTTATAAACATCTTCTCGAACAGGTCTTGAAAATACTTCTGACAGCTTGTTCATCTCAGTCGGCTTAGCAAGGCAAATATTGCAGGCAGATGCAGACGAAGTATCGTTATAATAGTGGCCACTTTTCCGTCGATCATTGTCATATGAAGCTCGTGACTAATCTCTAGCCCGGCCCATTTTGTACACTTGATGTTTTTTATTTCTTCCTTCAATGCAGCTTCTTCTTGCTTGATGTATTCTGCTGTCTCTTTACAAAACTCGAACTTTATGGGCCTGCAATAATGTGTTGAAGAAGGTGTTGGGTTTTCCCATATGGTGCTATTATTAGAAACTAATTTAAGAGGGTCAAGACTTGACATGAAAACCGATGAATCACTGAAGTCTACATCTTCACTTCTTTGCTTGTAGGTGCTTTGTGAAGAAGCTCCATCGAAACCCCATTTACTAATTAACTTCAATCCTTCAGTTGACGAATCAATCTGGGTACCGGTAATTTGAAGAATCTTTTGGACTGTCAGATCCAATAGGGCTTGAAGCTTCACTCTGGCTCCTCTCTCAGTAATTTCTAAATCATGTGGATAGCATCTCTTTTTAGCTTCAAGGAGTTTGTGATACGATGGTAACATTGGAACTTCACAATCTAACAGCGCTTTCCTTAAACACAAGTATTTCCATTTTGACAGGTTCAATGATGTATAAAGACCAAGAGCATGATCTTCATCAAAAGATTTTTTCCTATTTTTTTTAAACAATGTGGCTTGAACAATAGCAACACTATCAGGGTTCTTCGTTATATGGTCAATAACACAAGCTAAGTCATTCTTCTTGTCTATCCTAAGTCTTTCGACTAATGCAAAAGTAAGTTCTTCCGGCGAATAGTCCAAAAGAGACCCTGAACGTCTTTTCTTCTGTTTGTTGCTAAGGTCAACAAAAGGCTTCCTAATCTGAACTTCGGTAGATGTGGCCACAGTTTTTGTACTTGATGTCGACGGAATCACTGCTGCTGTAGTATCAATGTCAACTGAAGTATTGTCTGACGATATGTTTTCGATAACTTCATCTTGGGCTTGAAAAATCTCGGATAAATTAACAGTAGTGCAATTTGGCCAACTAATATTTGATTCTAGCCACGCAGCATGTCTATTTATGAAAGTCTTCTGATTTCTAGAAGCACTTGCCCATCTGCGATTGATATTACTGATGTAGTTCTTCAAAAAGATCTTGATTATTTCTAAATCTTCCGAACATGTTTCAACTGGGATATGTAGAATAATAGCTTCATAGCGTCGTTCCCAATTTTTCATGTCTCCTTCAACACGGAGGAACATAAAAATGTCCAAGTTAGTAACAAATGCAGCCATAACGAAACTCACTAAACTTTCACACAGCACGGATAATTAGATATGTTGCTTCCTCAAGGGTTGAGAAACAAGTGCCTTTAATTGTTTCATGCACAGATATTAATAACAAACACACGCTCGCTAGTAGTGACTGACAAAATTAGTACCACATCTTCAACAGCCAATCAACGTCGTCGAAATCTCTGGTGGTGGGGGTAAATGATAAATGATAAATGATTTATTTTCTGTAAGTAGGTTTTTACAAACACTTTTACACGTCATCATATTTTTTAAACTAGATGTGGTCGGCGTTTCCTATCTGACTACTCTGAGAAGAAAGGCCGAAACAAACTCAGAGGTCACAGTCTCTTTTAAAGTCCAGACAAAATCTTGGTCAGATCGTGTGAAGACCATGTAGATTGATGTCTGAAATGGTCTTTTGAGGAAAGAACCACACAGATTGAGCGGACCTGTCCAATCAGTGCACGCATTTGTCAAAAATCGTGCAGCTCAACTCAGAAATTGAGGAGCTCAACGATTCGACGAACAATACCAAAGAAAGGACATTTGGGTAGGCCGCGTAAATTACTCAAACTGCCAGATCATGATTAAAACTAAGAAGGAAAACAGATAAAAAATGACCCACATAGTCCTCACATTCACAATAATTAAATGAAAAATAAAAAAAACAAAAATACTTTACAAAGTAAATATTCATGTCATTGTCTAAATAAAATTCATCAATGTCAATGTGTATATAAAAAAAATCCGGACATAATCTTTGAGGACCATGTAGATTAGTGTCTGAAATGATCTTTTGAGGAAAGAACCACACAGATTGAGTGGACCTGTCCACTCAATCTGTGTGGACAGTGCACGCATTTGTCAGTAACCGTGCAGCTCAACTCAGAACTTAAGGAGCTCAACGATTCGACGAACAATACCAAAGACAGGACATTTGGGTAGGCCGCATAAACTACTCAAGCTGCCAGACCATGATTAAAATGAAAACAATGACCCACATAGTCCTCACATTCACAATAATTAAAATAATATAATACTTTATACAGTAAATGTACATGTCATTGTTTAAGTAAATAGATACTTAAAAAAAAAAAAAAATATATACTTATATATTAAAGTGTAAAATAGCAAAATAACATTCACTGTCTAAACCTATTGGAGCAGCTCAATCCCAAGCCTTTTTGTCCTCAATATAGTCTTTTACAGTATAATAGGCTTTCTGGCACAGTTTTCGCTTTATAAAAGATTTGAATTTATTAAGGCTTAGTTCTTGAATGTGGCTAGGAAGTTTATTATAAAAACGTATACATTGGCATCTAAACGAGCCACCTATTTTCTTGAGCCTTGTTGTAGGAACAACAAATTTGTGTTTGTTCCTAGTATTTATATTATGGATATCACTGTATTTTTAAACAGATTAATATTTTTATGTGCATACAAAAGATTATCATAAATGTACTGAGAAGGCACAGTCATTATATTAATCTCTTTAAATTTGTCTCTGAGGGAGTGTCTGGGACTTAATTTATAAATGGAACGAATTGCCCTTTTTTGTATAATTAAAATTGTCTGAATATCGGCTTAATGATTCTTTTATCACAGGAGTCGTTTCAATCAGTTACAAATAGGCAACGAATCAGCACGTCTTTAATTACATAACTAAAGTTGAAGACTTTTATTACTATTTTTTATTAAAATAAAATAAACAAAAACTGGCCAAATGCTAAAATGCGTATGTTTTAATTCTTATATAATTAAAAAATGACATTTTGAATTCAGCTTAATTGAAAAACTCGATAATAATTTAAAAAAATCCCAATTGAAATTTTAAACTTTGAAGCATCGTAGTCGTCAAGGCCGCAGGGATGCGCAAGCAATTTATATGTTGTCGTATTAAGAACAATAGGTACTTACCAGAATATAAGGTTTGCTTGCTATACTTTGATACTGAACGGAGAAAAAAAATAAAATAGATTTTCTCCCATACATTTTTATTTTCATTATTTTTTTTGACGTGAAGGAGCAGTTTTTTTGAAAAGTTGTAGGAATAAGTATTAATCAGCGTTAAATTTCCTGTACGAAACAATTTTTTAATAAGTTAAATATGCATTTTGGATCCTATGTCCACCTTTTTGAAAATCCGGACCACTGTGCGTCGGTCCCGTGGGTGCTCAAACGAGAATACTTTGGAATATCGGGATAAAAAGTATCCTATGTGTTATTCTGATGTATAAGCTATATTACTGTAAAGTTTCATCAATATCCGTTCTGTAGTATTTGCGTGAAAGAGTAACAAACATCCATCCATCCATCCCTCCCTCCCTCCATCCATCCATACTCACAAACTTTCGCTTTTATAATATTAGTAGGATAGGATAGTAGGATATTTGAAAGAAATCAAACACAATGATAGCCAACTACCTACATAACATGACGCCTGTGATCCCCAAAGGGTTATTCAGAGATGTACAGTCAACAAAAGAGATAAGTATGCAGGATCGTCGGATATATTTAAAGTTTAGTACGAAACCGATGGATGTTCTCGAATAAAATTTTAATTTAATTTGTTAAATGAGCAGTTTGTTTTCTATTAAAGAAAACAAACTGCTCATTTAACAAATTAAATTTAAGTCGATACCCAATAAACATTTAGGCGTCAATTAGAGCTTGTTTTAGAACTTAACGAGATATAAAAGCGCTACAGCAGCAGCACTTCCAACTTTAGGCGACGAAAGAGCATAGACAAGCAAAATATTTCACTTAGAGCTATACACCAGGGTTACAAGGGCGATAACAGTGTGAGTTTAGTGGTTAAAGACATACAGCAGCATTTTTTAACACTATAATACGAGCTAAGCATCTTGTGTTATAGCTTCAAGTGAATCTTATAACTATAAGATCTAAATAAGAAGTAAGCATTGACTACAACCCCCCAAAGTGCTATACAAGCGATAATAAACTCTCGCAAGACCCAAAAGTTGTACAAAAGCAATAATTACCGCTACCAGTTCTACAATGGTGCTCATAAACTCTTTTGTACCACCAGATGCCAGAGGTACAAAACTCTCTTATGTTACTTAAAGTCGAACAGTAGAAATATTTTTTGCTATCTTAGAACTTCTAGGGCTTAATGTGACTTCTGTATAACTTTAGGTCGAGTTAGCTTTAGTGAGAGCTTAATACCACTTCTGTACCCCTTATTCGTTCACTTGTTGTTGATAGCAATGGCGACGCAACTAAAAAAATCCAAAGCAGCCAAAAATGTTTGGAAACGTCAAAGTAGGACTTCATTGTGTTCTGATACTACTAGCAAGATACCTTAAACTAGAATAGGCAACGTTTTATTAGATAATCACAAAAGTTTTATGTTACTTCATATCTAATAAAATATTTCTTTTCAGTAAATAGACAACAGACATCGGGCGCTTGAATAATTTGTTAATAATACATATACTTATTCACAGTGTATTTAATTTCGCAGTAACAAGTTAACTTCTGTGTCCACTAAGTTGAAACTAAAAGATTACTTTTTCACAAACGAATAGCGGTGTTTTGAATCTGACAAATATTGACATATCTACGCAATGTTCGCAAATAAAAAAGAGAGGTTAAATTTTGTTGTAGAAGTAAAAAAATATCCATAGATGTTAAAAATGTTAGCATCTGGGTCGGTTTTTATAGCCTTTGTGGATCTATATTAGAGCTCAAAGCGGTAATATTCACCTATTTGCCACCCTCTTATCACTTAAAAATATAGTGAGCGACATTATAGTTCTACCGTACCGCTTAAAGAGTTAGTATTCACCTATTTGCAGCCCTCTTAGCACCCAGAGTTAATAAACGATATTTTACTCTACTGTACCACTAAAGGAGTTAATTTTCGCCTTTTTACCACCTTTTTATCCCTTGTAGTTTCAGTTATCGCTATTATAGCTCTCTTATTGCTTTATTATACCTCTTAACCCATTCTGTAACTCTGCTTTACCCCCATTAAACAACCTAAGGTGACAAAAAAGTGTGCCCAATTCGGGGGTATAGTAGAGTTATAGCGCGCTCTAACTCCGAATGCGTAACACTTATTTATAACTTTAGGATCTGGTTATGCTCTCTAATAGATGTTATATAACTCTTGTCTTAGCGCCTAAGTGTTGGTTGGGTAACATCTATCGGTTTTTTACTAAACATCAACTATACCCGACGATCCTGCATACTTATCTCTTTTGTGGACTGTACCTGGAGGACACCCACATTTCGCCAGTTATTTTTAAATCCCATGTTACAGCGGGCGAGCTTATTGCCATCAACCGATAGCCAACTCTTATAATAATAGCTGTCGGTCACTGTAGCCAATCTCAACGGAGCTTAGCCAGGTACTAAGGAGATATTATAGTGTACAAGTGTGTGCGTGAACACAGGTGCACTCTCTGTTCCTTTACACCCATAGTCCGACGGGACGGCAATCCGATACAACCGACAGGACCAACGGCTTTACGTGCTTTCCGAGACGCGGGGGTATCACACCGCCAACTTCCAAACTCCGGGCTGTTACTAAGAAATTCCTAATGGAAAAACCCAATAACACTTTTACCAGACCTGGAAATCGAACCCAGGACCCCACGGTCAGCAATCGCGCTTGCAACCACGAGACCAACCGGGCAGTCGAACCCAGCCAACAGCAACAGCCAATTCATATAATATTAAACTTAGAACATAACATATCATTACGCCTGCAAATTTCTTACGAGTAAGCAGAGATGTATAAGTCACCCAGACTTTTTGCAAGTTAGAATATTTAACGATTCCCCGCATAGTCGTGGAATACATAGTCATCACGCCTGTTTTTCCCTTTTAATTGAGATTTGTCTCAAGTCTGTTGACTAAGTTTCAACTTTGGGACGCAAGCGCCCATCGTCCTTTTGTGCAACATCCTAATCACTGGACATCTGGGAATAAAGGAAATAAAATTCTAGCCTTATCAAAAACATCGTACCCATTTGTTATAACAGAATCATGAGACGAGCTATATTTTTAGCATGCAAGCCTTTTCACATACTCACTACTTTATATTTTTCTATGTAGCGCAAAAATGGCGGTGAAAAAGCATGAGCTGGTTCATGATAACCGCAATCAGTTGGATCTACAAGCTCTAGAACAATATATCCAGCTGATGAATGATCAGTCTAACTATATGCCACCACCACAAGAGCTTGTAAAAAACTGTCAGGATATTGTCAAATGTCTTGGTAAGCATTTCCGTACTTAATTTCTGTGCATCACAGGAAATTATAGCTTTAATGATAGGTTATTCATGTTATTTAAACCATTGCAGCTCGTGCATCCGGAAATGAAGAGCAGATGTGGACTCTACTGCAAACTGTGGAAGAATATTTGCTCCGAATTGTGAACACGGTTCACACTAGCATCCGCCATGAGATTGTCACTGCGATCCTTGATAAGTTTTATACATTTATCTCTGATCCCCGTGAGTTTTTTCTTTCATCTTGACATTTAAATTTGAAATGACCTCCAATAATTCATTCATTTAATATACAGGGTTATTGGTAAAACATTAACAACCTCTTAAGAGGTCATTGTACTCATCATTATGAACAACTTTTACTATGGGACCAAACTGAAATCGCGAAAAAAAAATCAGCTGTTCCCTACATTTATGTTCGTATAACTCGTCAAAATGTAGGGAACAGCTGATTTTTTTTCACGATTTCAGGTTTGGTCCCATAGTAAAAGTTGTTCATAGTGATGAGTACAATGACCTCTTAAGAAGTTGTTAATGTTTTACCAATAATCCTGTATTAATATACCTATTATTATTTTGAGCACAACTTTCATCGATATTTTTTTTATTAATGATAACTTTCACCAGTATTCGTCTAGGAAGATGAGGGATTGGTATGTTACCCGTGCATCATAGCGTTAGTACATGCTACATTTGAGAGTTTCAGGAGTTGATAATGCTGTAAAGTGGTTGTCTTGTCGTTATAGAATCGGATGCATGCCCTGCCACATCTGTGGTGCTCATCGTACTGGATTGCTCTGACACCGAGGGTAACTTGTCTGCTGCGCGCTGGTTAGTGCAGCAAGGAGACAACGGTCCCGCCGGCGCTGGCCTTCGGGCTTCTCTGTCTTGCCTCTATTGTTGGCTTTATGACTGGCATGGTACTCCAGCTTTAGGTGATTGGGTTCTGGCTTTTATAAAAGCCTTAGAGGTAAGTAATGAAGTCAAAAACGTCATTTTATTAGGGTTCCGTACCCAAAGGGTAAAAACGGGACCCTATTACTAAGACTCCACTGACCGTCTGCCTGTCTGTCACCAGGCTGTATCTCATGAACCGTGATAACTAGACAGTTGTTTTCACAGATGATGTATTTCTGTTGTCGCTATAACAACAAATAATAAATATAAAATAAAGTTAAAATTTAAAGGGCTATAAAAGAAGCGTTTCATCGGCGTTTTTATATTGCCTTGTGGTACGAAACCCTTCGTGTGCGAGTTCGACTCGCACTTGGTCGGTTTTTTTTTGCCTTCGTTTTCTCGGTTATGCTTTTCGCACTGGGTTTACTAAAATTTATATTTTTTTACACAGGAAAATGAACGATTTGATATACTAATAGAAGTATCAGTCGACAACTTAGGTCGCCTCTTCTTAGCTTTGAATGACCCGGTGGCACTCCGCACGTCAGTGGCTGATGTCATCTTCCACGTTTTAGCATCGCTCCGCGAGTCTACCGAAGCGTTTGATAGGGTAATGTTTTAAACATTTGATTTTCAGGCTTTTCTTCGTTTTATACATAACTTACTGAATTTTTATGTTTCATACAGATTGCCCCTCATGTTGGTCGTGTATTGGCCAACCTTGCCAATGACAGCGGCCAATGGAGTCGCCAGCTTCTGCAAAACGTGGTTGATATCCTATCAGCCACCGTGGACGGTCATGTCGACGCTTTGAAAGGCGAAGCCCAAGACATGTTCAAGGATAAATATGATGACGTGGTAAGTACTTCAGATTTACTTACCCTTTTCACCCAACTTCAATACATATAAACTCCCCTACTGACCTTTGTATTCAACGCCAATAAAGTCGCTCAGTTGAACTATCATAAGTTATTAACAACATCGCTCGGCGTTGCTTAGAACGATCGATGTTATAGAAGACTTTGACGAGACCTTGCAACCTTTATTTAGTCATATCCTTCTAACGATCAACAGAAAATTAACAATCAATCATTTAAAATGTTAAAGTGAGTAGTTACAGTACTGTATGGGACATGTCCCAACCGACCCATAACAACAAGACATGTCAAGTCCTGTAAAGATGTTAAGGTGAATGCTCCAACCAGCCCGCGAAATTCAAATTTTCTTACGTTTTTTGCAATTTGCAGGCCAGTGCTAGGTTGTATGTTGATTAAAATATTATTCGCGGCTGTAAGACATATGTAGTTACAGAATTATAATCATCAAAATCATCAATAAAACGCTCTAAGTTCATAAAGCTGTAGGAATTACTTTTTCTGTTTTTTTTTTGTTCTTACACCTTAAGGCGATTCTCACACTGCACCGCATCACGCAGCGGGGCGCAGATAACGCACCCACGCGCGTTATTTTTTACATACAAATTCAATAAAAACGCACTCACGCGCGTGGAATTTGGCTCCGTTTCCCGCTCACCGCTGCGTGAAACGCAGCAGTGTGCCAATCGCCTTATGAAGGTGGAGGGTTGTATTGGTGATTTTGATGATTATAATTCTGTAACTACATACGTCTTACAGCCGCGAATAATATTTTAATCAACACACAACCTAGCACTGGCCTACAAATTGTAAAAAACGCAAGACATTTTGAATTTCGCGGGCTGGTTGGAGCATTCCCCTTAACATCGCAAAACGCATAAAAATACTTTTTTTAAAGCCTTTAAAATAGTTGGGATCTGGCTTGTAATAGCCCCTTTGCAAAAAAAATAACAGCCATTTTAATCACCAATCCATACTTCCGTACTATAATATTATAAATTCGAAAGTAACTCTGTCTGTCTGTATGTTACCTTTTCACGCCTAAACCACTGAACTGATTTCGCTAAAATTTGGCAGAGAGATAGGTTGCATCTCGGGGAAGGACAAACTCAAACTCAAAGCATTTATTTCAATTAAACCATTTACAGGCACTTTTGAATTGTCAAGTAGTTTTTAAGATAGTTTTTATCGACATACCTCGCGGGCGAAGCCGCGGGAGGAATCTAGTCGGTTATATGACACACGCACACATATAACTGACAAAATAAATGTAAAAATAATAAAAAGAAAATACTATTGCTCGCCAATTCGCCATTTCTTAATTTGTGTAAATTAAGAAAAATGTGAGTACAATTTTTATAAACCAACGCCTTCTTCATACATTCTCGTCAAAATTTGATGTTTCATAAAAAAAAATGCTGATTTATTATAATTGGAAAAATCGAAACCCTTTATGCTACAACACAACGTTCACCGATTTTTTCTTTATAGTCATAAAAATTTGAACAGACTTTGAGAAAACTTTAAACGACGGACCACACCAACATAACCGATTGGTCCAATTATATCTATAAGGTGTATATATACATGGTTATTGGTAAAACATTAACAACCTCTTAAGAGGTCATTGTACTCGTCATAATGAACAACTTTTACTATGGGACTAAACCTGAAATCGCGCAAAAAAATCAGCTGTTCCCTACATTTTGACGAGTTATACGAACATAAATATAGGGAACAGCTGATTTTTTTTTCGCGATTTCGGCTTTGGTCCCATAGTAGTAGGTATTTGTTTTACCAATAACCCTGTATACAGGCGGCCTACGAAACGAAATCAAAAGAAATTTTTTAGAAGCCCCTTTTCTAGTGCTTCGCGACCCCCCCGCCCAAATGCACATAATTATGTTCAGCCATTATTTATAGTCTATGAACTCTCGGCTTTTATTTTTTTGAGAAATTGTCAGTGGACTTTAGACTTTTTTTATTTTTCTATTATTTTTTTTATAAAGCATTAAATTATGATCTACGATCTATAACAAATACTATCTTCTATACTTCACCCAAAGCGACTAAAACTGAGCTTAAATGTAGATCGATTCTTGTCGAACAAAAATGCTCCCTATTTTTGTTCGACAAGAATCGATCTACATTTTCAGTCTTTAAAAAGAAAAAAAAGGTGGTAATGTAATGACCTCAAAGTAGTTTTAAAAAGCTGAATCTGAAAGTCTGTGGAAGCACAGATCTTCAGCTTTCCAAAGCAATGCAAATAAAAAGTACTTTTCGGGACGTTACTTGGTAAAATTGGAGTTCGAAATAGTAGGGAGAGCGAAAAACAAAATTTTATCATACTTAGTAGTACTAAAGTATTGTATTGTTGCGCGCCACAATGAATGCCTGGTACATGGTGACTTTAGTTACCACTAGCGCCATCTAGTATCAAGTAGCGGAACTAGTAGTCAAGATCCTTCTAGAAATTTCGATGCGAGAACTTTCTAGAACTTTCTCGAACTATCGACATTTCAGTCAGGTCAGTCGGGGTCGGTATGTACTCGAACATTCTAGATGTTTCTACAATGAAAGGTTCTAGAACTATCTTTGGCACTATACAAGGCCGGCGTGGGCCGCAAGCGACACAGTTTGGATAAAGCGATACCAGCGAACACATCGAAGCGATCTTCAAGTGCGACTTAGAGCGATCAGTAGTGTAATTGTGTTTTGTAATTAGTGTGTTCGAGTTGTTATTAGTGTTGTTGATTAAACTGTCAATTTTTTTGGTTATTAAATCGGCAGTTTTTATTGTCACAAACCCGAAGCTCGTAACAGTATACACAAGCGGAAACACATGTCCAATACCTAAAAATTATACTACTAAGTATGAAAAAAATTGTTTATATCACATCTATTCAAAAAGAGCTAGTGTATTCTTCGTAAACAGGGACTAAAATAGCTCTTTAATCCCTAGGGACCAAAAGTTATTTGAATTTGGAATGTGGATATTGTTAGTAAAAGTTCCTATGACCAAAGAGATCAATCACGAACATTGCACGAACAAGTAACAGGCTGTATGATAAAGTAAATGGCGAGAGACAAATTTAAAAAAAAAATTGTTAAAAAATAAAAACGAGCGAAAAGCATTCTGCTTTCGTTTGTAATTGCTTACTCAAATTTATTTTACTTAGTTTTATAAAAAAATAGTATGTCTTCCTCTAGTAATTGTATGTAAATAAAATACTATTCTTATTCATAAGTTGCACTTACTTATTTTTCATAGAGGGTGATAACAACTACAGTGTGCACCTCAGGAGCAACTTTATTTTAAGCTAGAGTGACGTACTACAAAAAAACACTCTCGCTTTCAAAATAGTTGTCAGCTCCCTTGGCAAACAATCTACTATTTTGTCTTGCCTACCATGTTCGAACTCCAATTTCACCAGTTAATGTCATGAAAATTACTTATTATCTGTATTACTGTGATATGCTGAAGATGCCTTCTTTTTTGTTTTCTTTTTTTATACTGAAAATCTAGAACAAATCTACTTAAAACCTAAGAGCGGAACTCACTATATCCGATCCGAATCCCAATTACAGATCCGACTTCAATCCGAATTGGGAATGTTCTAAATTCGTACGGATAGAGTTCGGATCTAGTGCGCAACCCGTCATACAAATAGGACTATGGTCACTTCGGACCGGCATTTCTTGGATTCGGATCGGATGTAGTGCAGAACCGCTCTAACTCCTAAAATAGAATTAGACGCTGAACATACATAGGGATGTTTCGGAAATTTGGAGAGGAGTTTCTAAAACTTTTCCTTGGACCTCGTTTCGGAAGGCCAAAGAAAATATGGATGAATTGTGTAAGGAAGGATAGAAAATAAAAGTGCATGATAGCGTGACGGTTGACTGGGAAGAATTAAAAAAGATAACGTGTTGCGCCGACCCCAAGTAACACGGGACAAGGGCAGGAAGATGATGATAAAATAACAAGGTACGAGTATGTTCGTAAGACTCGCTCAGCCCAAACCGATAAAGATTAAGACTTGTATTTTGGACAACTGTTGTAGTTTAAAACGTACTACTAAGAAAGGATTTTGCAAATACCAACCCTTAAGGTGGAACTAGTCGCGAGCTCGAACTCACTGATGGTCATGGCCAAAATGCACGCTGTCTTACCTGGATTGGTGTCCGACAGAGATAGTGTCAGTGATGAGCAGTTGGACGCTAGTCTTCTCGCACAAGTCTAGTTCTCACGCACAGAAACACCGTTCCGAACTGAAAGGCGCGTAAATAAATTCGAAAAGTGCTTTGGAAAATAGATTTTTATGATAAAACCATTGCATAAATCAATTACAAATAAAGTTTGTTGAACTCTTAGATAACTGAGCTTTCTCGGTACCTACTTGGTTTTGAAGATTTTAAAGTTCTTTTCTTACTTATTTACACCCAAAGTTACGTTAAAAATAGCAAAAAAACGAATCTTTGTTGGCTCATAACTTTTTAATGGCTTTTTATTTTACTATTCTGTTTCCGTACAGACAAAATAAGTAATAAAACAAAACGATATCATGCTTAACTTTTGATGCACAATGTCAAACAGTGGAGTAATACACTCCCGAAAGAGAGTCATCTCTACGGTCTTACCCATTCTCCTTGTGGATCTTTATTGCCCTCATGGAGTAGTTTAATTAATCCGAAGACAGCATGTCTGAATTCACTTGGAAGTAAAAGTTATGTGAGGAAATTAAATTGATTTAATAAAAGGAAATATTTAACTTATCCTTTCAAAACTTATTGACCTGCTAGTGATGGACACTTTCTGAAATTAATGAACCTCTAAAACTTTTTGCGCTTATAGTGATGCACTTTTTTAAATAATTGAGCCTCTTTTTAACTTTCTGTAATTATTAAAGGTTCACATATTAAAGCATGAGGGGTCTGTGGCTAATAAGCAGCCGCACAGGTCAATCGATCAGGTTAAGCTACGCTTGCCGCGGTTGGTCTGTGGATGGGTGACCGTCTTTACATACCGAGACCCCTCCGTGCCTCGGAAAGCACGTTAAGCCGTTGGTCCCGGCTGTCATTCGTGGATCTTTGACAGTCGTTATGGGTCAGAAGCCCGAAAGTCTGACAACCAGTCTTACCAATGGGTATCGTATTACGCAGTAACTGTGTTGTGGAGGTAAAATACTGGTATTCAGCTGCGTCCGGTTAGACTGGAAGCCGACCCCAACATAGATGGGAAAAGGCTAGGCAGATGATGATATGAAAGCATGTATTTAATCAAACCTTTAATAATTTTGCGTTGCTAAAAATATTATTTAATACTCTAAATAATGATTGCGCCACTTTTTGTGAATTCAAATAATTCCTATTTTGGGGTCCTAAAATACTGAATAGCACAGTAACTGCGACCAACTTGGATGCAGCGCTCGCTCTGCTTGCGCGGTTGGTCACAGTTCCAACCTCAATTAACCCGTTTGGTCGGGGTACCCTAGCAAAAAGGTGACAAAACGTTGCTGAAGAACTAGAGACCCATTTCACTTCTGAGCCACGAATAAAAGCTGGTTACGAACCGTCTCGTCAGGAGACTTGGCGAGTTTCAGCCACCAGAACAAGCCGGTTTTCGAAGAGGCTTGACTACCGTAGACCACATCCATTCAATACTGTTCGGCAAATTGTGCAGAAGACCGAAAAGTACAACCAGCTGCTGTGTTTGGCATTTGTGGACTACGAGAAAGCCTTCGACTCCATCGTAATATGGGCCGTTCTGGCCTCTTTGCAACGATGAAGAATTGACTGGCATCATCGAAGTGCTGAGGAGTTTGTGGCGCTGCCACGATGACTGTCCTGATCCAGGATATGAAAACCAGTCCCATCCAACTACTCAAGGGAGTGAGACAGGGGGATGTGATATCCTCGAACCTGTTGCGTTAGAGGACGTTTTTAAGTCACTGGACTGGCCTGGACAGGATACCAACGTGAACGTGGAGTACATCTCACACATTCGTTTTGCCGATGACATCTTCATAACGGCAGAGACGCTGGAACAGTTAAACCAGATACAATATAGCCTAAATGGAGCCTCTCGGCGGGTTAGCCTCGGCATGAATTTGGACAAGACGAAAGTCATGTATAATTCGCACGCTGTGCAGAATCCAAACACATAGAAGGTTCGCTTCTCTAAGTTGTGAAGGAGTATGCCACCAGCTTGCAGAGTAAGCAAGCTGAAGTGGCAGTGTACTGACCATGGTTATCGAAGGGCCGTTGGCCGGTGGAGCAGACGAGTCCTGGAGTGGAGACCGCGTATCAGTCAGCGTAGTGTGTGTCGCCCCCCAGCTAGATGCGGTTTAAGATCATTTATTCTCATAAGAATTACAAAAATTCACTTACATGAGAATATTAAAACTAAAGACTTAAAAATATCAAAAAGTTGGGGTATTACAAAAATTAGACATCGATTTTATAAATATTTTGAGGGTAGATTACAAATCATTAGGACAAAATGTTCGTTCGATACATGTAAACAAGTATCCATGTAACATAGATAAACGTAACTGGATGTGGCTCGACGCTATTGTAGGGAATGTCATTTTTTTACTATAAATTGTTTAAGTAGCTTTTTAAAAGTGGTTTTGGATTTAGATTCTTTGAGGCCTCTCGGTAACTTATTAAATATTTTAGATCCTTCATACTAGGGATTTCGGTCTCGGAAGCACTTTCAGTCCCGGGACCAGTCTCGAACCTCGGAAGCTAGTCCCGGGACTCCCGGGAAATTCGAGACCCACGTGTTTTTTATATTAGAATGGTTTTTTACGGATACGTTACGTTATGGATGGAGGTATTGCAGGTGTGCAAGAAAATGGTGATTTTAATATTGTTTTGGAAGATAAACTAGACTTATTTTGGTAAAAATAAAAGAAATGGCAATGACATAGTTTGACTTAGTAAATGATAAACTATAAGAGGGTGAGGGTAGTAGTGAAACTGACTGAAGTGAGTGGTGGTGAACTGGCACGAACGGTGAACGGTGTTGATTGTAACTGTTTATAAATCACATTTATTACAAATTTACTCTTTGATCAATCTGACCAAACCAAACATTACAATAGAATATTATAACAAATAGAAAAAAATAAGATAGCAATATTTAAAGTACCTAATTCAGACTTTCAGGTTATTACTTAATTCTTTATTCTTAATTCTAATGTTTAGTCTTTTTTAATTAGGAACTTTGGTAAAAAAAGCTTATATCTAAGTAGTCGTTTTATCTAGTAAAATATTAAAAATATACCCTTTCCTTAAGTTTCGGTAATTTAGGTATAAATAAACTTATAAATGTCGATGGACCTGACCAAACATTTAAACAAAACAAAACGAAAACTCTCGGCAGTGTCACTAGGCGGTACATAGTGCGCGGCGGAGAATTTATAAGTATAAAATGTACAAATAAATTCTGGTGTTAAGAATATTTTAATGTTTTTCTACCGAAACATTTGGTCTCGAAATTCCCGGGAATTTTTATTAAGTCTCGGTCTCGGTCTCGATGATAAAAGTGGCGAGACTCCCGGGATTTCGAGAATCGAGACTCCCGGGGCGAAATCCCTACTTCATACACTATAGTTTTCCTTCCGTAGTTTGTGCGGGTTGGGTGTAGTTGTAAAAAGTCTTGTTCACGTCTCAGTTTCATTTTGTGTTTTTTTTATATTTTTCGTGAAGGTTATATTTGTGTGTATATTTTTATTTAGTATTTTTCGAATTAGTATGCATGTGTTATATGTATATGTATGTTTGACGTATATTCATTACTTTAATTTTTTTGTAAAGAGTTTCTGTTGGAGTAAGATAGTCATAGTTAAATAAAGTTTTTAGCAGTTTATTTTGAGCAGTTTGTAGTAGGTTCGTATGTGATTTGGCAGCCGTACCCCAAATTTCCACTAGGTAGTCAATATGCGGCTTAACAAGGGAGAAGTAGATTAAATAGCGAACTTGGCGTGGTAAGCAACGAACGATACCTCGTAGGGTCCCCATGAGTGATTGTATTTTTGATTTTATTTTTTGAATATGTGGAAGCCATGTCAATTTGCTATCCAAAATTAGTCCTAAATATTTTTCTTGATCTACTTTGTTTATGGTTTGGTTATTTATTTTTAATGGTGTATAATTGCCGATTTTTTTATTTTTTGCTGTAAATATCATGTAATTTGTTTTAGCTGTATTAATGGTGAGAAGATTTTGTTGAAACCACAGGTTGAGTAAGTCCAAATCGTTCTGTGCTTGCTTAACAATAGTATCGATCGAATGGCCGAAGTAGAACAAACATGTGTCATCTGCGTATAATGTCAGGTCAGCTTTCAGACCAATTTTGTGGACACTATTTATGTACAGTAGGAATAACAGGGGAGCCAAAATTGAGCCTTGGGGCACACCGTATGTAATACTTTTGGGATCACTGTGAGTGTCACCAATTTTGACTACTTGGTATCGGTTTGACAGGTAAGATTTAAAAATTTCAAGGGCAGGTCCTTGTATCCCGATTAGTTTTCTTAGCAACAATTCATGGCTGACTGTGTCGAATGCCTTTTTTAAATCAATAAAGACACCCATTGCCACCTTTTTTTTGTCAATATTAAGCTTTATGGTTGTCACCAGGTCTATTGTAGCTGAGAGTGTATTTGATTTCGGTCTAAAACCATATTGTTTTTCATATATGAAGTTTAGAGATATTAGGTGCTTTTCGAGGCGATTGTATAAGACTCTCTCAAAATTTTTTGATAGTACGGGGAGAACTGAAATAGGACGATAGTTGCCCGGCTCTGATTTAACTCCGGATTTGTAAAATGGCGTAACTTTTGCAACCTTAAGACTATTTGGAAACGTTCCTGATTTCATACATTTGTTTATGCAACTAGTGAGTTCATCAAGAATTAGGTTTGAAACACATTTTAGTGATTTTGTAGTGATACCTTCTAAACCTGCGCTGGTATTGTTATTTAAATTATTAATTATTTTTAAGATTTCATCTGTTGTGGCAGGTTCCAGATCACTAAGGAAAGACGAGCTGGATCCAGATAAATTCGTTAGAGCATTGTTTGATGGGTGATATTGTATGGGTATTTGATTAGACAGTATCGAACCAACATTTGCAAAAAAATCATTAAAGCATTCACAGATGTCCTTTAAATCAGTAACAGTGCCACTTTGTGACTGAAGTTTTCGCGGGGCGGATTTTTCTGTGAATTTGTTGCAAGACAGGCTGTTTATCAGTTCCCACATTTTTAATGGCTGTTTCTTGCAGTCTTCAAAGGCTTTCAGGTAGTAACTTGATTTCGTTCGTTGCATAGATTCTGTTAGTTCGTTTCTTTTCTTTCTGAATGTGTCTTCCTTTTGTGTGTCATTTGGGTTTTTTTTGTGTTGATTCCATAGAATGTTTCTTTTGTTTATTTCACTAATGATTGATCTATTTATCCAGTCTTGTCGTGGTGAGTTTAGCGTTTTGTATTTTGTCTTTTTGCTTATTTCTATACTCTTTAATAGTTTTTCTTCCAGGGTTTCGAATATATAATCACTGTTTTCGTCGCGGAATACTAGGATGGTCTTATAAAGCACTTCATAGCCAATACTGTTGTAGCTAATCTTCTTCAGAGGTTCTGGCTTATATCGTTTTAATTCTAAGTAGATTTGTTTATGGTCTGACATGGGTGTATCGATAATGGCTATGTGGAAATTATTCAGTTTAAGATTTGAGCAGATGTGGTCAATTATACTTTTGGATGTAGTTGATTCTCTTGTGCAGTGGTCTTCATCTATTTTGTTTAAAAAAGCATAGCCGTTTTCCTTAATCACTTCTTTATACATTTTTGTTGCACGTTCTGTATTTAATAGGTTGAAATTAAAGTCGCCGAAAACCACAGCCCGCTTGTTTTTATTTAGCTGTTGGGAATAGGTGTCTAAAAAGGCTTTGATGTTTGATTGTTCTGGTTTTCTGTATACTACAACTATATCCAGAGATGATAGATGGACAGACGACCTCAATAAGGTGGCTGAGACAGCCTGGATGCGAAAAGCGGAGGATAGGGTGTTGTGTAGGGAGAGGCCCATGTCATCAAAAAGAGACGGAATGTTTTTTTTAAAGTGCATTATTAGAAACGCAAAAAGTTTTTGGAGGTTCATTAATTGCAAAAAGGGTCCATCATCAGCAGCTCAGTAAATTTGTTTTAAAATCAATCTTACTTTCTCAAATATCTTTTTCTCCAAACGAATTCAGACATGCTTTCTTAGGATTAATTAAACTACTTCCCTGGGGGCATAAAATATAGACATACTTCATATTGCTACAGTACTTTTTTTTTTGTGTACTGGGCCCATACAGATTTACCCATTGTCCTTTGTATGGAATAAATATCAACGAGTGGCACCTTATCCTATCCTTGGGTTTATAAACCTGAAACTTGGCACGAATGCTTAGGTAAAGATCGTAAATATTAATCTCCACCCCATTGAAAGGGATATTTTGGAACTTAAACACCTGTTGAAGTTCGTAAGGGAAGTACTAAATGCTCGACTTGGCGGGGGCACTGCCGTGCCCTCAGATCAGCTCGAACAAAGTTGCGAGCGAAATGCTAGTAAAGTATGTTGCAAACAAAGGGCTGATTTAAGCAGGGATCGAATCCCAACTTCCAGAACGAATTATATGAAACCCTGCAAAAGAAAATGTCAATGTTCTCAATTTTTCTTAATTTCTACACGTGGTTCAATTTTTCATTAAAAAGTAAAATATTTATAGTAATTCTACTAATATTATAAACGCCAAAGTTTGTGAGGATGAATGGATGTTTGTTACTCTTTCACGCATAAACTACTGAACGGATTTCGATGAAACTTTATAGTAATATAGACAATCGATGTGATTCCTATCCTATAAGACTTAATTATTATTTTCATAGGAACTTACATAAACATAGTTAATAGCTGCAGGCTCAAATAATAAGTTTAGAATTTTTGATTTTAATCATAAGTTAATGTATAAGCAAGTGATATGTGTGTGTGTGAGCGTGATATTTTGAATATAGGTTTAGATGTTTGTAAGGAGTGGTGTGTGTTGTTTGTTCGTGGATATGGATGAGTTTGTTGTTTGTTCGTGAATGTGGATGTGTTTGTCTATGTCAAGCTTTTCAATAGTTTCTCCGTTTTATCATAGTTAAGTTGTTTTAAATATTCAACAAAAACTTTCTTATAGGCAAATGAAGTCATATTACGTAGGTTAACGTATTGCGATATTTTATTATATAGGAATGGACTTAGATATTGCATAAATTTACAAGCAAATATGGTTTTGTAGGATGGGACTAAGTATACTATGTCATTTCTTCGCCTTCCTGTGTAATGGGGGGGGGGGGGGGGGGAATTGTGTTGACTTGGTGTTACACTTAATATGAATAGCTGTCTCACTGTTAGTACAGGCAATTCACTGTATAGTAGTACAGTTGAGAATCTATACCTCTTAAATGTCATAACTTTCAGCATAGCACGCTGCGAGCATTCTAAGCTAATCATAGTTGACTTAGATGAGCCTCCCCATGTGGAGATGCAATATGTTAAAATTGATTGACAAAGTGCATAATAAAGTGTTAGTAGTAATTTTATATATAGCTTATGCCTACATCAGAATAACACATAGGATACTTTTTATCCCGATATACCCACGGGATCGACACTTATGCGGGTGAAACCGCGGGGCACTGCTAGTACATATATATTTTCCATTATTTTTTATTATATGGTTAGTGTATTGATTTAAATAAGTACATAAACAAACAATGCCACAAGCCAACCCCCAGACCTTATCGGGCACGCTCGGCTATCTGCGGGTCTGTAGGCGCAATTTCAGTGCTTTAGTTCATGGTGGAACGCAGCCGCGACTGGACGGAGGCTACTCGTCAAAATGTTAAGTTGTGCAGCAGCGTTGCGAAAACGCCGCAGCGACAACACGCAAGTTGGTGAGGATAAAAAAGTACGCGAACGCCAATATTTTTTAAATTTTATGTGTCATTATTATTTTATTATATATTTTTTACGCCTCCGATGTTTGTGTCTTCGAAGTATGCACTCCCGTGCCGTTTTGTGGAAAATAAAATACTATGATAAAAATTTATTAGTGATATTCGAATCAAGATCAGCCATTGGAATATGAATGATATTTTTTCTTCCCACCCGATTGATTCTGTTTTATTTTTAGGAAGGTTAGTGATTAAGTAACTATTTTGTTGTTGTTTAGATTTTGTGCCTGGAGCGGCACATGGCATCTCGCGGGTGTCATAATCTGCAGCTGCCCCCGTGGCGTGCGCGTAACGTGTGCTTGACCAGCGTGAGCACACATACTCCCATGAGGAAGGTGGGCCTTCTAAACCTTGGGAATACGTGCTACATGAACAGCGTGATGCAGGCTCTGCTCGTCACTCGGCAGTAAGTACATTATCTCCTTCATGTGTCATCAAATTCCATTTGTATTATAATATTTATCAGATATGTAGGTACCAGTGAAAAATTATGTTTTGTTTATATGATGTGAATTGGGCTGAATTTGGTAACCACAAATTAGTGAGTTTACTCAATTTTTATAATGGGAAAACTTTCAAAATGAAAGTATGAAGTTGAGTTTTTAATCATTTAAAAAAGTGCGTTTCATGAGAACAAATCTTTCATGATTGTGTTCGAGAAAATCGATTGCTCTAAAATTGTCTGTACTTTTTTTGTAGAATTTTGCTTTTTTGTTTACGATATCTAGGTTTGTGTTTTTTTACACACGGTACAGTCACGAGAACTAATAATTATATTACTATGGACAGCTCTGCTAATAATAAGGATTGGCGATTTGTCTAAAAAACTGATGTTATGTTTTGGTTATAGTTTTGTTTGTGTAAATGATGCTCGCGCTGATATTAACCACAACAAACAAACAGTATGAATCGGAAACTTTCCTAAAGTAACAACATTTTATATGAATACGCGACATTATGCATAAAGTAAATCGTAAAAATCGATTGGACTTTCAAGCGAGCCGCTGAAAGTAAAATGTCTTAAAAAAAATTACATTATTTTTTTTATATTTAAGATATTATTTTTTATTTATTTAAAAATGTATTTTTTTTCTTGTTTCATAAAAAAACATTAATATTTTCTTTTTATGCACTCGATTTTCAGTTGATGCTTTTGCTTTTTTATGCATGTTTTCTTCTGCCGTAGCGAATATTATTTGCTCAGAGTGTATTTGCAATTTTAGCGCCTACTCGCGATTGGTAATTTTTTTATTAAAGACCTCGAGTAAATTGGAACACAGAACTCTGACTGATCTTTGTGTAAAACATACTTTGACTACCTACCTATGTAACAAAGTGATCATAGTTTGATAAGCCCCTTGATCTCTCGACACTAGTGAATTAATTTAGCACAACGTAAACGTATGGATATAAAAATAAGGCCAAGAAACTATTTATGTCCCGTAATATTATCGTAGTTGGTTCCATGTTGCATTTAAGTCCGTGTTTTGCAAACAAACTTTGAGATAGGAAAAAAATAATGAAAATCAATTGACACCAAATATTCAGCTTTGCAATTCCTATTCAAAAGTCGAAGGTTTTCGCTTTGTGATTTGTATTCCTGTGCATTTATAAATGTTTGGTGGCGTCATCTTCCTCTCCGTTTATGTAAAACTGACTGTCCTCTTTGCCCGTATAGTAAAAAGCAGATTCAGGACGCCATTTTCCAGTTACGTGTTCAAACAATATTGGACTGAATAGGCTTTTTCGTTTGAGTAACTTTTATCCCTATCCATGACATGCATTTTAGGTTGGTATGCAGCGCTAAATTTTCTTGATTTTTGTTTCTAATAACTGCGATGGTTCTATTCTTGTCGACCTATGAAGCGTAAGACCTATGCATTCTTAATTACCTGAAATGCGACCATCGGTATCAATTTTAAAATCGATGAAAGTGGTTTACTTGTTTTCATTACTAACTATGACTGATTTTTCGAAGGTCGGATATCTTTAATCCGTTGATTAAATTAGCCGTCTGACAGATTATTGGAAAAATTTCAAAAATACGAATTTGGTTCGCAGACTAAAAATGCTGGCGTTGGATGCATCAGCCCTAACCCTTTTTGTTCATGAAAAGAAAAAGTAATTGGCAGAGCTCTCGAATTTAAGTTCAGAACTTTGATTACTGGTTAACTTATATGAAAAATTGTATGTGTATAGGCATTTATAGGAAACAACACATAATTAGTATATCTCCCGTAATGTTGCTGGCGTCAATTGAAACAAGCTTATTATTACAGTCCTCGTTAACAACAAAAACCTTTGCGACTTACTTAGACTGACAACTCATTATATTGGTGATTTATTGGTGAATATTGGTGATTTATTTCCCAAAATTACAGTCTTTTTTTAGAGTGATAGCGAACATAATAATACATTTTCGGTTGGCATCGCTCATTGTTGCAAAACTTTTTAACTTGTTCAAAATCATTCTAAAAGGCTACCTGTGAGCCTGTATCGGAATATATATATATCTACTCATTTAAACATGAAGGCAGCCTGTGAATATTGTATTACATAGTACCACAGACAGTACATAATATAATCTGGATCAATAACGCTGCAAGTTCCCAGAAAGTCCTTTGCTAGAATTTCAACAGAATTTCAGTCGTACGGCTTTGTGGCCCGTAACTACCTATCCCGGTCAAAAGGGATTTATTCAAAATATTGCGAACATTGGTTCTAGGAAATCCAGATTACGGTCATGGGGGCGTAACCAGACAGGCGCTTTACTTTGAGCAAATTATTTCATCACCACTGAGCTCAAAACGGTGAAGCATTATGAAGAAATCGGCACCAACCCCCCTAGGCCCGCGTGGTAGATTACGGCCGACTCCCTCTCACAGAGAGGAGGCCTGCGTCCTAACAGTGGGAACATTAAATGAAAAAAAAAATGGAAAATTAAATGGATTATTATTATTATAGGCTGATTTATGCTTATGCTATTGCAAACATACTTCTTGAATTCACTTTGCGTAGAATCTTGTAGTAGTCAGTCAGCACAGTGGATGTCGATAGTGTTGAGTTTGATAGAGCTGAGGGTAAAAAAAATATTGTGCAAGAAGACAAAACTTTTTTCTATTACCTACCCAACTAAGTCTCTGAAGTTGGCAACGTATCACATAACTATTTCCATTTTCCATCGTCCTCCATTTTTCCAACTCTCATTGTTCATTTTATTTTTTTTTTCATTAATTCTCATTTTTCATTGGGCGTAATCTGACCCGGTTTGTTAAAACTTGCGTACAAAAACCAAACTAGATTTAACTTGTTAAGTTATACCCACTTTTAATTTCGTGTAAGTACTTTTTATTGTTTATTTAAGTACTTATAGGAGTAAAAATTAACAGGTCAATAAAAATCGATGTTTATACTGGCCGTAACGCATATCACGAAGCTCTGGTACGGGATATACGGCGGCCGTGACGCACGGACGAGCAAAAGAAGCTCAGGACGTGCCAGAAGCTTGAGTTGAAGGTTGAAGGTGTTAAAAAAAGGATTTTTTATTTTTCCTATTAAGTACAAAAATGTTTAGATTAAGAAGTTAAATGTTATTAAAAAAATATAGACATTATACATTTGAAAAAATACACTTTAACAGACAGTACCTACCCACACTAATGCAACCCATACTATCGTAAACTAGAGACATTAATTTGTCTTTTTCACCCTATTTTCTTTCTGTACAGCGTGGTTATAGTTTCCATACAATGATGCCCAATGATGTTTAGTCATAAAGTGCAACATGTCATTTACAAACAGTCCACGCTATTTTTAACTCAATAAAAAACTCTTCAGCTATTTTGGCCCTTGTTATTGTGGTTCATAAAATGTTCCAACTACTAGATTTTGCGCGCACAATTCCTTTGTTCGGTAAATACCTGTTGCAATAATTAAAATACCCGGCCGTTCGTTTATTACATATTTCCCAGTATTCATTTATAAACTCGGTCATCCATTCAGATGCATCAAACCTATAGCACTGAAAGCATCGATCGATCAATGCTGATGATGGTTCCTAGAAATAGCTCAGCGAGAATTTCCTCTGGCTGGGAGCCTTGCCACAATAGTTGATGGTTGAATCAAACAATCTTCAAGGAGCAGTGGTTGTCCAGTGGTAACGGCCGCGACTTATATCTGACCAAGATCATCTTTGGACTTTAAAAGAGACTTGTGACCCTTGAGTTTGTTTTGGCCATTTCTTCTTAGGGGTAATGAGAGGAAGTGTTGACTCCATCTAGCTTATTTTTGATTAATATGACGTGTAAGACAATTTCATTTCATTACGAGTACGTGTAGGTCGTTCGTAGGTTCGAACCCAGACAGGCGCTTTACTTTGTGTCAATTATTTCATCACCAGTGCTTTCATGCCGGTGTACGAAAACATCGTGAAGAAACCGTAATGTCCTTAAGAGCGTTTAGGCCGTACGGCATTTTATACAAACTTTCAAGCCCTTATTTTTCGAAATGAATGAACCGATTTTAATGAAACTTCATACGCCTATGCAAGATACAAAGGTCTAAAAAGTTACTTAAGAACATTTTCGAAATATCTTATTTAAAAAAGAAAACCGGTAATGTCTGTTTCTATGGAAAATTTAAAATCGGACTAATTTGACTGTAACACTATTTTTCGAAAATGTTCTTAAGTAACTTTTTAGACCTTTGTATCCTGCTTATGCGTATGAAGTTTAATCAAAATCGGTTCATTCATTTCGAAAAACAAGGGTTTGAAAGTTTGTATGAAATGCCGTACGGCGTAAACGCTCTTAAATCAAAAATTCGAAGACAAGTGACATCTACCAACCCGCACTGGGCTCCCGTGGTGGATTACGGCCCACTCCCTCTCACCGGGAGGAGGCCTGTATTCCAGCATTGGTAACATTATAGGCTGATTATGTTATCTTGGGTTGTAACTTACACTGTTGCTAACAAATAGTTATATTGTTGTGCGTTAACTTCACAGTAGGTACTCTCTGTTGTAGACTGCGACGCGCTGCTTTAATCGCTTGATTGATATTGGATGCACTCCATCAATAATCCAATGACGTGTAAAATAGAGTGAATATGGATTATGAACGAGTCAGTGAGCTGAATTTCAGAAATAAATTGATTAATCCGTTATGCTCGCTCTTTAAAAGCTTTTTTTGTAAGGGATGTCATGATACGTGTAGTGCAGACCTATAATGGTCTGTAAGACCAACTTACTGTTTTTTAACTTTTTATTGTTATTTTCAGCTGTCTTCTATTATAGATGTTAAAGCATTCTGGCGAAATCGTTTACGTTTCCGTGTACCTACTTACTTTTATTTGCAACGCAAAATACTTCTAGCGATTATAATTTGGACTTGTACGGCCTGAGCTAATTCTATTATTAAAAACCGCGATGAATTTTTTTATTGTTTATTTCAGTTTACATATGTCACAAGATTTTTTTTTTGAAGTTACTCTTTTCTTAAGTAAGGGCACTACAGACTACGGTCGATCGGCCGCGGTCATTTTTGCCACCTAATGCGTAATACAGTTAGGACAACAAAAATTGGAAGTAAAACAAACTTTTTGGTTTTGGTAAAAACATTTTTCGTTTGTTAATTACTTTTTTCATACACAATTTAGTATCATAAGTAGACTGCCTTGTTGACATTACATAATCTAAGGCCGCCCGCGCCACTAAAGCCACAATACCCGCTCCCCCCTTACTAGTTGTAAGTGGGTGTTTGGGACACGGTAATTTAACTATCTTATTATTTCTGACAGGTTTAGCACACATGTTGTGCTCAAGATGACCGCTGTGCCATATTGGGCGCGAATGGCCATACTGTTTGGCAAGATGATGCACTCCGTGTCAACCAAAGTGAACCCCGATGAATTCTTCGCCGTAGTCAAGCCACCATTCTTCACACGGGACAATCAACACGACAGCTCTGAGTTTCTGGGGTGAGTTCTGATTTTATAACTATTTGGTTATTTTACACTTTTCAGGACACTGAATGCCTATTGGCTTAATAACAATAAAAAATCTAATGCAGGTAAATGCGTCTCGTCGTGAGTACCGTGATTTTATTTGTCAGTTTCCTTTTGTTTAGGAAACGTAAAAATATGTCAATTCCATTTGATGATGATGATGATGATATGTCGGCGCAACTGGTTTTCATGAACAGACAGCAGCCGCGTCGTCCACTTAACCTCCGGCGTTTAGGCAGATACGAACTAAAGAGAAAGATGAAATTTGATGAGATTTGTAAAGAGTTAAGGATTTATATACATACCCTCTTATTAATAAACGTTGTATAGCGTCTGTATAGTTACACGACGCTTTGTCTTCTTCTTTCGAAAGTCAAATTACGGATTCTGAAAGAGAGAAATCGGTGTGTAACTATGCATCTGATATACTTAATTCGTTTATTAGTAAGAGGGTTAACGTTTTATTTTGTCATGGATTGAAAATCCATACTAATATTATAAATGCGAAAGTGTGTCTGTCTGTCTGTTACCTCTTCATGGTTAAACCACTGAACCGATTTAGATGAAAGGACATGACCAGTTTCTGCCGTCGGGTTCGGAAACATGTGCAGGATTACAGTTTTTACACTGAGATTTAAAAATAAAGATCTAAATTATCATGGATAAATTATTCCGAATAAAGACAAGGTTAAAATCTCAAAAAAAAAACAGTATTTGTCTTGCTAGCGCTTTTCTTTTTTATGCACTTACCACACCTACACATAATATAACGAGTTATTATCGATGAAGTGAATTTTAATGACAATAGTACATTATGATACATGTGTGCTATGATCAATGCACACGCGTTTCATACGACGTTTTTCAACACACTTGCGAGGAAAAGAATAGACTTGTATTATTAAATATTAACTTGTTTGGAAAATGGCGCGTTAGTTTTGTTTTTCCGCGGGCCGTGCTAGCCAGCACTAGCGATGCGCGCGCAGGTGTAAAAAAAGCACTGACTCTCATTTTAAATATATTAGTCTATGGCACTGACAAACCTCTAAACAGCCTATAGAAAAAATATAATAAACACAAAATAATGTTTAGACTGATCGTTGTGTTGTCGTATGTCAAATTGTAGTTAGTATGGAATTAGAAAGTACTATTGGCATAGAGAAATATACATTAGTACAGTGAGAATCCGCAATAATAGAACGCCAGTCAGAGTCTTTTCCGTTTGGTTTCGGCAGGGACCACGGACAATTTAAGGTGGCTAATTAAAATTTTCTTACGTTTTTTTGTAATTTGCAGGTCAGTATCAGGTTGTATCTTGAAAAAATATGATTCGCGACTATAATGTATATGTATTTACATAATTATAGTCATTAGAATAGAATCTTTCATGTTAGATTTTTTCCCTAAGAACTTTTCCATAAGAAAGACGTATTAATTATTCGAATGATTATCATTCTGTAAAGACGTACCTGATATAGTCGCTAATTATTTTGATCAAGATACAACCTGACACGAACCTGAAAATTGCAAAAAACCTAAGAAAATTTGAATTTCGCGATCTACCACTGCGCGTTTACCTTAAATTGTCCGTGGACCCTGCCCATTCACCTTAAGGTAAATCAATATTTGTTAATTTTGGGACCAAGGACAATACAGACTATTTAAAAAAAACTGGCCAAGTGCGAGTCGGACTCGCACACGAAGGGTTCCGTACCACAAGGCAAAAACGCCAAAAAAAAACATGTTTGTTGTATGGGAGCCCCCCTTATATATTTATTTTATTTTAATATTATTATTTATTATTAAAGTTAAAATATAACTGAGTATTTTGTGAATATTTCAAGTGCCTACCTGTTGCCATTTTTGATATTGAGCAAAAAAGGGCAAAAAAATCGCGTTTGTTGTATGGGAGCCCCCCTTAAATATTTATTTTGTTTTGTTTTTAGTATTTGTTGTTATAGCGGCAACAGAAATACATAATTTGTGAAAATTTCAACTGTCTAGCTATCGCGGTTCTTGAGATACAGCCTGGTGACAGACAGACGGACAGACAGCGAAGTCTTAGTAATAGGGTTCCGTTTTTACCCTTTGGGTACGGAACCCTAAAAAAAGTGAATTGATGAGATTAAAAAAGTGCGCATCTCCGACTAGTAAATAGTTATCTGTGGAAATAAAGCATTTGTGGATTAAAATAAAGAAAAAGCACGCGATTTTAATACACTGCATTGTGGATCTAAAAGCGGTTCAATAAGACCCACTTTACGAGCAAGTGTGTTGAAAAGGAATATTATGTATATTTTTTTTATAATTATTGACACGCCTACAGGTTAGGTTAGGTTTTTATTGACACGTGTGTGTAATTCTATGATAGAACACCATAATTAAAAAAATATCACTGCGTCTACACGAGTGTCATTTCTTTCCCAATGCATCTGACATTAGTCAAGCGGCGGACCCCTGTGTAGGTATGGCCAGCAATCTGATTCATAAAATCGATAATTCAATTGATTCAAGTCAAAGCTTGAAAAATTGATTCACAAAAAATCGAGATTCAAATATGTAGTTTTTGGGATTAATATTTTATTTTACGGTTTTATCTGTTTAATTGATAATAAGTAAATAGTTTATAGTTATGTATTAATGTGAAGATTTACTTTGTATTAAAGAGTCGACATTTTGCCATTTTTGTCGTAAAAGTTATTTACGCACTTATACTGCCTATTAATGTCATTATATACCTACTGAACTAATATAATTAAGGGCTGATTTTTCAATCGCCAGATAACTTTTATTCGAGGAATAAAATTGACGTTTGACAGTTTTTGTATGAAATAACTGTCAAAATTTCAAAATTATTCCTAGAATAAAGTTATCAGACGATTGAAAAATCAGCCTTAGTGTAAAATATGGTTCTACGGAAGAGTTAGACGTATCAATGTTATCTTATAAAAAACTATTTTCGATCTTAGTGTGTGCGAAAAAATTGATTATCGATTTATCGATCTCAGATCGCCATTCACCCTACATGCACACCGATCTTTGCGGCGGCGTCCCTTTCATTCACGTCAGGTTTCATCGTCAAAAATAAATGTCATCTCATTTGTCAACACAAAAGTGGCCAGTGCAGTTTTGATCACGACCTTTTTTGTATAACGGTCTCATTTTATCTATCGAAGAAATAGTTGCTAATACAGAGAACTAAATTGTTTAGGACTGTACTTTTGGTATTTTGCGTTTCTGGTATTTTGCATATCTGGTATATGGCGAATCCGTTGTTTTGCGAGTCTAATAATTTGCGAATCTGGTATTCAGCGATTCTGGTATTAAGCTTCGGAGCCCTAGCGCCATCTCTTATCTCTTATCGAAAAGCAGAGGTATTTAGTGAAAACTTGTCTTTATTTTTCTCAGTTTCCTATCTTTTAGACTCGTGAAACCTTTTTATCTGTAAACTACAGAATATAACAATTCCAAAAATAAAACAATATTGCTGCACATTGATGTTGATACCTATGCAGGCGGCGTATTTCCCTTTCCGTGTCCAACTGACGACACCGGTCTCGCGAAATCCACACGGTTTTGTATTAGTACGGAAATCTACTAGCCCGTATTCAATTCGCGTCAACTGAGCACGCCTTTGTGATAATGTAAAAAATAAAGTAACCTAACAAAACCGAACCTCGGGGTGCCCTTCGCTCGCTCTTGCATTCTATATCGAAAGAGCCCCGCTTCGCGGGCCCCTATTTCTGTGTAAAGGGTTTAAAGTGACCTAACCAAACCTAACCTCGGGGTGCCCTTCGCTCGTTCTTGCATCCTACGTCGCCTATCGACCGACCGCAACCATGCAATGTAATTAAAAAAGTAATTATGTAAGTAAAACCATGTAATTACCAAAAAAAAATCTTTTAAACTCTTCCATTATGCACTATGTAAACAAGAAACATAACCTCAGACGCACAGTAACAAACAAATAAAAGCGCGCGAATGCAACTTCGGGCGCCCCGCCCCCGCGGCGGCGGCGGCTCCCGCCAGCTTCGGCCCGCACGATTTATTCCGAACATTTACGAACGCGCTAAATCTAAATGGTCTCTTCGAAACAAATCCGTGCTATTTGTTTCGAATAAACCAGTTAAAAAACCGTGTTCAATTCAATTGCACACTATTTTGTAAAACCTCTTTTAACGTTGCTTGATCTCAAAAACGTGCGCAGTTGACGCGAATTGAGCACGGGTTGGTTGAATTGTGTAGTAATTCAAAAGCGTGTGGATTTCGCGAGACCGTTGTCGCCAGTTGGACACGGAAAGGGAAATACGCATGCAGGCGCCCATTGTCGCACTGTTCATGTCCTTTGGTAAAGAGGTAGTTTGAGTGCCGGGAAAGGACATAGGATAGTTTTATCCCGCTATTCGCACGGGATCGACACATGCGGGTGAAACCGCGGGGCGCTGCTAGTGATTTTATAAAGAGACTGTGCTAACGTCGCGCACTCATATCAGACGAATATTAATTTTGTTTTCATTAAACAAGATTAGAAGCAGTGAGTGGTGGCCTAGTGGTAGGTAACGGCCGCGACTTACGAGTTGTAGGTCGCAGGTTCGCACCCAGACAGGCGCTTTACTTTGTGTAAATTATTTCATCACCACTGCTCTCAAAACGGTGAAGGAAAACATCGTGAGGAAACCGGCATGTTCTAGAAGCAAAAATTCGAAGACATGTGACATCTGCCAATCCGCACTGGGTCCGCGTGGTGGATTACGGCCCACTCCCTCTCACCGAGAGGAGGCCTGGTCCCAGCAGTTGAACATTATAGGCTGATTATGGATGCTAAACACGATAAGAGCAGATCTTGTTTGTTTGCATGACGAAAGGCATGCAGTAGCAATAATAATTGTAAAAACTGGCCAAGTGCGAGTCGGACTCGCACACAAAGGGTTTCGTACCACAAAGCGAAAACGCCGAAAAAAAACGTTTGTTGTATGGGAGCTCCCCTTAAATATTGATTTAATTTTGCTTTTAGTATTTCTTGTTACAGCGGCAACAGAAATACATACTTTGTGAAAATTTCAACTGTCTAGCTATCGCGGTTCTTAATATAAAGCCTGGTGACAGACAGCGAAGTCTTAGTAATAGGGTTCCGTAGTTCCTAAGGAACCCTTATAGTTTCGTCATGTCCGTTGTCTGTCTGTCTGTCTGTCCGAGGTTTTGTTAAGAGAACGTTAGCACTAGAAAGCTGTAATTTTGTAGGAGTGCGTATATTAATTACTCCGACAAATTGGTAAAATAAAAATTTTGAAAATATTTTTGTTTAGGGTAGTACTTGTGAAGTGGGGATGAATATTTTTTCCGTCGTCTACCCCACCGTGTGGGGTATCGTTGAATAGGTCTTCTAAAATGACTTGGGGGTTGCTAAAATTATTTTTCAATTTAATGCACCATTTACGAAATATTAAACTTTAAAGTACAATTTTTTGTTCCAGTAGGGCGTCCCCCCCCCCCCCTCTCTAAAAGCTAAACTACTGACTTGAAAAATCTGGGAAAATTCACGATGATAGTGCATTTCATAAACTTTTAAGGAAAAGTATAGCGGTTAAGATAACTTTATTAGTTTAGCAGTAATAGTCGTTGAACTTGGGTGTTGGATAATTTTGTACCAAATACAAAATCCTTAGCATTAATCCTTTAAAGTGACTAAGATGAAGTAGTTGCTTGTTTATAACGGGTAAAGACTTGCATTGAAAAAAAAGATGTTTTTTTTATATTCAGAATAAAGAACAACAGAATCGTACTAAATTGTGATAACGGGCTACTACGGAACCCTACGCTGTGCGTGGCCCGACATGCACTTGGCCGGTTTTTTACCCTTTGGGTTCGGAACCCTAAAACTGATTAACCAAATCCAAATGTTGTAAATAAGCAAATAGTACAACATAAGTAAGTGATACGAATGCCATAAAAATAAATTAATCTATCATTTGTTATTGGATCCCTAGTTGCAAGCCAATCAAAGATCCGACAGTGACACGAATTAATTTGGTCCTCGTCGAGTAGTCGCTCGCACGTCAGGAATGATCAGTTTGATCTGGATTAAATGAAAATCCTATCAGATTCCCTGAATCTGCCTGCCTTTGGAGCTCTTCTGTGCATCTTGCTACCATAACATTTTATTGTACAACAGCGATCTCATTAAGGATTGATTTTACCAACACCAGATTTTATTAGAAACAATTTTGAATTTTTGACATATTATTATGGCAATTTTATTCCTCGAATATAAAATATCAGGAGTCTTAAAATGAGTGAGTAAAAAACATAATTATTTATTATAAAATAAAATTCGTACAAATTAACAACATTATTATTATTTTCAACAACAACGTTCAATGACCCCTTTGTACTTAACCCAGTCGCAAGCATACCTACACACTAAACGGATATTCCGTTTGGTGTGTAGGTACTGGGTATACTTGCGACTTGCGATTTAGGATTCTTTAAGGGGACTACAGGACCTAAGCGCAAAAAAAAACGCAAGTTTTATAATGCCTAAAGTCAACAAAACATCGACTACAGTAAACAAAATCAGAAAAATATATGATATTCTCCAGGATATATACTAGTTAGATAGTGTGTTGAAAACATAATAATTACAACGAATTTGATACGATAGAAAAAAATCTTGAAGATACCTCAAAATTTTTTATTTTCAATAACAACCATACTAATACACTTATAATCATTCTGATTTGTTGTATATGTATTCAGATTATTCTGCAAGCAACATTATACTTAAACACTAGTTATTTTAATTTTATAGTCCAAACAATAGATTTTTTGTAAATAGATTATGGCTTCATATTTTGCAATAAATTGCCAGGGTTGTGTCATAGCGCTTCTCTTTCTTTTCTATGCAGTCCGACAGTGACCGCGCTTTATTTATTTATTTTATTTTAAAGAAGGCTTACAGACTAACAAACCAATGAAATAAAGAATGTAATATTAGGAAAAATAGCTAATAACAAGCCTCCACATATAGTAAAAGAAATAGTCGATAAAAAGAAAGTACATAAAGTTTATATAATTAGTAAGAGTATAGTAGATAAGGTAACTGTCCATAAAAAAAGACTGTCCCAAAAGCCGTCTTAAGGACGCCACACTGGTGCAGAACAAGTCGACATTAAGGTCCCTAGGAAGCCTATTGAAACTAAGTGCACTTCTTATTGAGAAAGTGCACTTCTTCTTAGGTCATGTAGTCCCCTTAAAAAGAAACCTTGTAGATTTTCTTCTCAGAAAAAGTCGTTGAACTGGGTTCTGAGCGTTGGCGGTATACGCATTTTCGCACTTTGCCATTTTTCCGCAGTTCAGTTTCTTGTAAGTACAAGTTAAAGGCAAAAGGAAATCTCACAAATACAGTCTGGAAACTTTGCCTTGACGACGTGTATTTTTGTCACCGTATGATTGTGAACACCGTTAGTTTATAAGCAATCTATCAAGATTGTAAAATGTCGATAAATTGGTAACTGTACGTGTGAGTGTCAAGGCTTCTGTTGTAACGCCGTCCTAGTCGGGACTCTTATCATAGTGGATTGTCTTTATCACTCTGTCTACTGCATATCCCGGTATAGGAGGGATGTCTACGGGGTAATTGTATGTAACAGTATTTTCTGTTTCTAGAAGAGAACTGTCCTAATAAAGAATACTGTAGAAATCAGTGCAAATTTCAAGAATTTTTTGCCTGTTGTGATGTTTGGTTCTTTTTCCGTATAGTTTCGTCATGTCTGTCTTTCTGTCTATCCGAGGTTTTGCTAAGAGACCGTTAGTACTAGAAAGCTGTAATTTTGTAGGAGTGTGTATATCAATTACGCCAACAAAGTGGAAAAATAAAATTTTGGAAAATATTTTTTATTAGGGTAGTTCCCCTACATGTGAAGTGCGGATGAATATTTTTATCGTCGTCGTGTATCGGGGTATCGGTCTTCTAAAATGACTTGTGGATTGCTAAAATTATTTTCTGGTTAAAGACATTTATTTCTCATAATAAATTTCCATTTTACTTACGTGAGAACAAAAAACATAAAGTAAAAAAACTGGCCAAGTGCGAGTCGGACTCGCACACTAAGGGTTCCGTACCACAAGGCTAAAACGCCGAAAAAAACATGTTTGTTGTATGGGAGCCCCCCTTAAATATTTATTTTAATTTTATTATTTCTTATTAAAGTTAAAATACAACTGAGTATTTTGTGAATATTTCAAGTGCCTACCTGTTGCCAGTTTTTATATCGAGCAAAAAAGGGCAAAAAAATCGCGTTTGTTGTATGGGAGCCCCCCTTAAATATTTATTTTATTTTGTTTTTAGTATTTGTTGTTAAAGCGGCAACAGAAATACATCATCTGTGAAAATTTCAACTGTCTAGCTATCGCGGTTCTTGAGATACAGCCTGGTGACAGACAGACAGACAGACGGACAGACAGCGAAGTCTTAGTAATAGGGTCCCGTTTTTACCCTTTGGGTACGGAACCCTAAAAACTAATCATTGTCTTTCGACACTCGGATTTACAATTTACATGACTTATTTGACTTTAAATTACATTAGTATTACAAATTATTTAGGTTCGCGGGTACTCCCAAAAATCCAACACTGTGCCACTATGCGCAACTACCCCTGCTGCCTTGAGATAAAGAGTGCGGTCCCGCTGTCACAATGCAGATAAATCAGTCAGTAGTACAACTTTTGTTTACTGCTGCTATTTTAAAGTTTTTTTTTTATTGTAATTTTTCGTATTGGTTTTATGTTAAGTTGGTAGCATTAATCGTTTATGGTTAACTAATACTGATATTTTGAAGAACGTGTTTTTAGGGTTCCGTAGTTCCTACAAGGAACCCTTATAGTTTCGTCAAGTCCGTCTGTCTGTCTGTCTGTCCGAGGTTTTGCTAAGAGACCTTTAGTACTAGAAAGCTGTAATTTTGTAGGAGTGCGTATATTAATTACTCCGACAAAGTGGTAAAATAAAAAATTTGAAAATATTTTTTTTAGGGTAGCTCCCCTACACGTGAAGTGGGGATGAATATTTTTTTCGTCGTCTACCCCATCGTGTGGGGTATCGTTGAATAGGTCTTCTAAAATGACTTGGGGGTTGCTAAAATAACTTTTCGATTTAATGCACCATTTACGAAATATTAAACTTTAAAGTGCAATTTTTTGTTCCAGTAGGGCGTCTCCCCCCCTTCTCCTCTAAAACCTAAACTACTAGCTTGAAAAATCTGTAAAAATTCATGATGATAGTGCATTGAAAATAATATATGTCCGCAAGTGCCCGTCGACTCCAGCTGCTCTGCTGGCATGGATAGGCGCAGGGACGACGTGAATCTCCGGGCGAGATCGATTAACCGTCAGTCGACCCTGGCTAAAGTGTTAAGGAATTCCGATATACTTTATGTGATAATATACAAAGTCCGCACGCTCATGAAGGATAAGCGCCTAATAGAACTAGAAAATGCCCTTAAAGACACGGGACATCATAGGTCTGGCAGAAATTAGGAGACAAGGAGAACAGACCGAATAACGAGAGGAAGCTGTCTTCTTCCACTTTGGAGAAACCCACGGACTCCATGGCGTAGGGTTTATGGTAGCAAAAAAGTGAAAGAACAAAATGATTTAGTTCATAAGATACTCAGAACGAATAGCAGTGCTAAAGTTCCGCATTTTCCAAAGCAGACCCTTACAATCATCCAGGCCTACGCACCCACTTCTACTTATCCTCAAAAAAGCATGACGCATGCTGGTCCTAGGGACATGAAATTTGGAGGATGTGTTCTTTGTGAAGAGTAGGTATCCACTAAGAAAGGGTTTTGCGAATTAGCCCTAAAAGGGTGTATAGAGGGAGGTTGAAGTTTCACGCGGACGAAGTCGCAAGCAGAAGCTAGTCTATATATATAAAATTCAAAGTCCTGACTGACTGATTGACTGACTGACTGATATATCAACGCACAGCCCAAACCGCTGGACCTAGAGACTTGAAACTTAGAAGGTGTGTTCTTTGTGAAGAGTAAGTATCCACTAAGAAATGATTTTTGGGTATTCAACCCCTAAAGGGTTAAAATAGGGGATGGAAGTTTATATGAAAGTCCGACAGTTTTGAAGTTAGGATCTTCTAATTTTGCATTTAGGCTGACAATTGAAAATTAATTTATACGTGTCTCAGCGTTTTTGATAGTTCCACCCCCGAAGGGTTAAAAAGGGGGATGAAGTTGTGTATAGAAAGTCATTAATTTTCGACGTAAAAATCACAAAATTTATTATCTAGGCTTATGATTGGAAGCTAACATTTTTACATAACGGTGTTGTTAGAATTTCATCCATTAAGGGGGTGAAAAGGGGGATGAAAATTTGTCCTGTCTGACTGATATATCAACGCACAGCCTAAAACGCTGGTCGGTACCGCTGGGTAGAGAAATTAATTTTGGAGGGTGTGTTCTTTGTGAAGAGTAAATATCCACTAAGAAGGGGTTTTTGGAAATTTAACCTTTAAGGGGTGAAAAGAGGGGATTTTGTTTGTATGAAAAATCTTATTCCTTGAGTTAATAACCATGAAACTTGGCACGAATACTTATCAAAATAAATTATGAAGTTTGGCTTTTTTTTCTAAACTACCCCCTGAAAGGGGTTTGGGAGGTGTCAAAGTTTGTATGGAAGAATTTTAACGCGTGGTCCGATTAACTCGAAACTCAGTATTTATACTTAAGACCGAAAATAAAGAATAACGTGTATCATCGTTTTTCGAAAATTTACCCCTAACGGGGTGAAAAGTTAATTTTATAGGGGAAGACTTTACTGCGTGGCTTGATTAACTCGAAAATTGGTATAAACAATCTTTGAGTCGAGTAATGAACACATCCCAAACAATTTTACGAAATTTTACCCCTGTGGGGGTGAAAAACGGGGATACAGTTTATAAGAAAAATCTTATTCATTTGGTTAATAAACTTGGCAAGAATACTTGCCTAAGCAAGTAATAAAGTTTATCATTATTCGTTTATCAAAACACCCCAACACCCCTTGTGTTGGGGTGTTAAAGTTTGTGTGAAAGAATTTTAACGCGCGGTCCGATTTACTCGAAACTCAGTATTAATACTTTTGACAGAAAATAATCAATAATAACAGCCGCACAGATCGATCGATCAGGTTACGCAGGCTACGCTTGCCGCGGTTGGTCTGTGGATAGGTGTCCATCTTTACATACCGTGACCTCTCCGTGCCTCGGAAAGCACGCTAAGCCGTCACGCTAAGCTGTCATTCGTGGATCTTTGACAGTCGCTAGGGGTGGTCTGAAGCCCGAAAGTTTGACAACCAGTCTTATCAAGGGGTATCGTATTTGGGTTGTGGAGGTCAGATAGGCAGTCGCTCCATGTAAAATAGTGGTACTCAGCTGCATCCCGTTGGACTGGAAGCCGACCCCAACATAGTCGGGAAAAGGCTAGGCAGATGAAGAATCAATAGTAAGTGTATGGGGTTTTCGAAAATTATTGACCCCTGACGGGACAAAAAGTGGTAATTCGATTTATAAGGGGATTTTAATGAGTGCCTTGATAAACTTAAAAAAAATGGTACAAACAAATTTGGACTTGAAACTTGGCACAAATAATTATAAAGATCGAATTTTTTTGGAATTCTAAACTTTGGGTTAGTTTAGAATTCCAAAAAAATTCGAACTTTTTAAGGGGAGATTGGGGGTGTCAAATTTAGTATGGAAAAATTTTAATGCGCGGTCCAATTAACTCGAAACTCAGTACCTATCTAAGACCAAAATAAATAATAAAGTGGTTCAGGGTTTTTCGAAAAGCTACCGCTAATGGGGTGAAGAGGGGTAGTCAATTTCACAGGGCAGAATTTTATTACGAGGCTTGATTAACTGGAAAATTGGTATAAATAATCTAGATTATGTTTCGAAATTCCACCCCTATGGGAATAGAAAGAGGGGATACTGTTTATATGAAAAATCTTATTCATTTGGGTAATAAATTAGAAACTTGGCAATATTTGGGTCAGTATATAATAAAGATTGTCACTTTTAGTTTAAAAATCCCTCACGGGGGGTGACAAAGTTGATGGATTAGAAAAATATTTAACCCGCTGTCGGATTAACTCGAAACTCGGTACTACTAAAACAAAAAATACTTAAAAAAAGTGATTTAGGGTTTTTCAAAAATTGACTCCTACGAAGGTGGAAAATTCTACTGCTTGCTTCAAAAATGGGTATGGGTCTTTGAGTCAAGTTATGAACACATCCCAAACGATTTTTCAAAATTACCCTCCTGGGGGGGTAAAAAGCTGGGATACAGTTTATTTGAAAAATCTGATCCCTTTGAGCTATAAACTAAAAAATTGCCCCGAATACTTATTTATATCTAAATAAATGATAAAAATCATAAACATACATTTTCGAAATTATAAGAGGAAAGTACGAATTTCACGCGGACGAAGTCGCGGGCAGAAGCTAGTATATATATAAAATGGTAAACTGACTGCCTGACTGACTGGGTGATATATCAACGCACAGTCGAAACTACTGGGACTAGGAATGTGAAAATTTGCACACGGCTTCCTTTTATAGTGTAGGGGAGCATTACGAAGGGGTTTTTAGAAATTCCACCTTTAAGGGGGTGAAAAGGGGTGATTTTGTTTGTATGAAAAATCTTATTCCTTGAGTTAATAAACTACAAACTTGTCACGAATACTTATCTAAGTAAATTATGAAGGTTGACATTTTTTGTTTTTCTAAACTACCTCTCAAGGGGGATTCAAAATATGTATGGAAGAATTTTAACGCGTGGTCCGATTAAATCCAAACTCAGTATTTATACTTAAGACTAAAAATAAAGAATAACGTCTATCAGAGTTTTTCGAAAATGTACCCCAGGATTTTACTGCATGGCTCGATTAACTCGAAATTTGGTATAAATTATCTTTGAGTCAAGTTATAAACACATCCCAAACGATTTTTCCAAATCCATCTCTTAGGGGGTGAAAAGTGGGGATACAGTTTATTTGATAAATCTGATGCCTTTGATCTATAAACTTAGAAATTGTCCCGAATACTTATTTATCTAAATAAATGATAAAGATCATAAACATACATAATAATGTAACTTTCGTGCATTGTCTATTTTTATACAGTTTATTCGGGTCATTACAAAACAGCACTGTTACGGAAAAGTATTATGACAATGGGACCTGTCATTTATAATAAAATACCTCATGGTTATAAAGATTATTCCGTAAACATTTTTAAATCTAAGGTAACTGCACTACTTTTAGACAAATGTTACTACACAGTGAAAGACTTTTTAAATGACATGAATTTATCCAGATTATGATTGTTATACTGGTATAAAGATATTAATATCTTTACCATTACGAGAATATATTCATTATAATCAGAATAAAGAACAACAGAATCGTACTATATTGTGATAACGGGCTACTACGGAACCCTACTACCTGTGCGTGGCCCGACACGCACTTGGCCGGTTTTTTTATTTATTTACAGAAGGCTTGACCCAAGGTTTATTCAGAGTAATTCCTTGTTTTCAATTCTTAATGAACGGTGTTTTTCTAGTGAAACTTTTACTAAGTGGGTATTTAAGTTCGTAGGATCTTTTCAACGTCTTTAACTGTTTTTCTATAAACCTGTGAGGTTCTGTTTTCAATTAAGCTTAGTTTAGGTGTTGTTAGCTTTTTATTATTGCTCCTTTCTGTTTTTATGATACTACTGTTTTTGCGTATAACTATCCTGTTATATTCTACTCCTGCGTTATGGACATCAACATGTAGGCATTTAAAGTAAATCGACAGTTCCAAATTAACTATTACATAGTTGTTTACTAGGGTTTCCAAATAGAGTTTTTTAAGGGTGATGCAAGGTTTTCTGTGAGCCAGAGCTATATTTTATCTTGTTAATGACACTGAGGTCTTATCTTATTATCTGCTTGTTGGAAGTACAAGTATAGGCTATTTCGCTTTTTATGCTATTTTTAGATGATATCCAGATGATGTTCAACGTCTGTGGGTTTTAAATATATAAAAAAAACAAGAAAATAAAATATAAAACTAGCACTTTGCCCGCGACTTTGTCTGCGTGTATTTCGTACTTTCCGCAAAAAAAATCGAAAATGTATAAATAATAATAAAAATGTTTATTTTTCTTAATGTTTATACACTTCTTAACTAAAACTTAAAAAATAATTATTATGATGAAGGACAATGTTCATTTGTAGGAGACTTGTGCCTAAACTAAGCCGTGACTTTTCAGGACACCAGAGACTCCCCTCTACAGGCAAGAATATTATCAAAAACATTATTATAGACAATGCACGAAAGCTACATTATTATGTATGTTTATGATCTTTATCATTTATTTAGATAAATAAGTATTCGGGACAATTTCTAAGTTTATAGATCAAAGGCATCAGATTTATCAAATAAACTGTATCCCCACTTTTCACCCCCTGAGGGGTCGATTTGGAAAAATCGTTTGGAATGTGTTTATAACTTGACTCAAAGATTATTTATACCAAATTTCGAGTTAATCAAGCCATGCAGTAAAATCCTCCCCTGAAAAATTAATTTCCCCTTTTCATCTCGTTTGGGGTCTTTATTTTTAGTCTTAAGTATAAATACTGAGTTTGGATTTAATCGGACCACGCGTTAAAATTCTTCCATACATATTTTGTCACCCCCCAATCCCCCTTGAGTTTAGAAAAACGAAAAATGTCAACCTTCATAATTTACTTAGATAAGTATTCGTGACAAGTTTCAAGTTTATTAACTCAAGGAATAAGATTTTTCATACAAACAAAATCACCCCTTTTCACCCCCTTAAATGTGGAATTTCTAAAAACCCCTTCTTAATGCACCCCTACACTATAAAAGGAAGCCGTGTGCAAATTTTCACATTCCTAGTCCTAGTAGTTTCGACTGTGCGTTGATATATCACCCAGTCAGTCAGGCAGTCAGTTTACCATTTTATATATATATACTAGCTTCTGCCCGCGACTTCGTCCGCGTGAAACTTCAACCTCCCTCTACACCCTTTTAGGGCTAATTCGCAAAACCCTTTCTTAGTGGATACCTACTCTTCACAAAGAACACACCCTCCAAATTTCATGTCCCTAGGACCAGCATGTGTCATGCTTTTTTGAGGATAAGTAGAAAGAAGTGGGTGCGTAGGCCTGGATGATTGTAAGGGTCTGCTTTGGTAAAATGCGGAACTTTAACACTGCTATTCGTTCTGAGTATCTTATGAACTAAATCATTTTGTTATTTCACTTTTTTGCTACCATAAACCCTACGCCATGGAGTCCGTTGGTTTCTCCAAAGTGGAAGAAGCCATCTTCCTCTCGATATTCTGTCTGTTCTCCTTGTCTCCTCCAATTTCTGCCAGACCTATGATGTCTCGTGTCTTTAAGGGCATTTTCTAGTTCTATTAGGCGCTTATCCTTCATGAGCGTGCGGACTTTGTATATTATCACATAAAGTATATCGGAATTCCTTCACACTTTAGCCAGGGTCGACTGACGGTTAATCGATCTCGCCCGGAGATTCACGTCGTCCCTGCGCCCATCCATGCCAGCAGAGCTGCTGGAGTCGACGGGCCCTTGCGGACATATATAATTTTCGTTGTGCTTTCCACACGTATGGAGGGTTTGGACCATACCCCACCTCGCTGGTCCAATGCCTGTTGGTGGGTCGCCAGAGCCTCGTTTGTCGAAAGCAAAGTGTACCTCATGCAGGTGATGTTGGCTTGTGTTCCTAAGCTGGAATTGGGAACTCCTTAAACAATGAATATTCTTTTATTTGTTCATTTAAGGTGAATGGGTAGTTAAGATCGCGAAATTCAAATTTTCTTAAGTTTTTTGCTATTTGCAGGTCAGTGTCAGGTTGTATCTTGATCAAAATATGATTCGCGACAATAACAGGTACATATTTAGAGAGTTATAATCATTAAAATCATTAATACTTCTTTCTAAGTTAGATTTATAATTATAATTCTCTAAAAATGTACCTATTTTTGTCGTGAATCATATTTTGATCAAAACGTAAGAAAATTTGAATTTCACGGACTTCCACTATCCATTCACCTTAAAAGACTTCTTGGTTTGATATCAATACCAATTAAGTCTGAAGTTTTCCAACGTAATGAAGTTGTACGCTCGCTGTAGAGATACCAGTCTGCGCTCGTCCGTTTCGTGTTTCGAAGATATTCAATATTTTAAAGTTTTTTAACAGATAAATAAGGTGTTCATTTCCAGATCCAACCACAGCGTTTTGCATTACACCTCTAATAAAATGCTCGATTCTTATTATTACTATTTATTGTAAACGTATATTATAGAGACATTGTTACAATATTACTAGGACAGATTATGTACAAAGGCGAGCTTCCCATTCGGCAATTTCTCAGGGGATGAGTTCTCACTTTAGGGGATGAGTTTCCAGAAATCGATGATACAACTAACTTTTACTTATAAATAGAACTTCCATACAAACTTTCATCAACTATTTAACACCTTTAGGAAATTAACTTCCAAAAATCTTGCTTTAGTACTCACCTTCGTTATAGGAAACTCCTGTGCAAAAATTCACACATCTAGAACCAGTGGTGTGTTGTCTGTCAGTGAACAAACGAATGAATTTAAGATTTTAATAAGTTGATGTTATGTACCTATTTGCTTTTTAGGTTTAGGAATTACGGAACCCGGAACAAGTTCACACCATGTATTTTATTATTAATTAGTAGAAGATCTCATCTCATTGAAGACAAGCTAGTCTGGCAATAATTCCTTCTGCACATGTGGCTTCCCTGGCTTCTCATTAACGGCATAACTATGTAAATGTCTATTAACTGCTCTCAAATTACGATGTTTAATTTTTATTTAATTATTATTATTATTTTTACATACTTTTTGACATAATTTCTTTATTATTTGACATTATATACTTTTTGACATAATTTCTTTATTAATTGACATTGTATACAGACACTTGAAATTTTTCACCTCTTTATTAGTGGTTTTATTGAGAATCATAACACTTGGTTTTAGTAGGTTTTTATTATTATTTTTCTTTTTTTATTATCTATCCTTTTGATAGATTCTTATTTTGTAAATGTGAGGACTTTGTAGGCCTTATAGACTTTAGATCTGTAGACCATTTTCTATTTTATCAAGTACTTGGTACTTGTTGACAGGCCTGCGCTGTCCTTCCATACCTACTTACTGTAATCTGGAAACATTGTAAAAGCCAATTATTTTTAAAAAAGAGTAACCATGGAGTTTCTTGCCGGTTCTTCTCCATAGGAAACGACCAATTGGAACCGTGCACCTAGCTTCTGACGTTTCATAAGTGCCCATGTAGGTTTATGTGAAATAAAACATTTTGATTTTGATTTTGATTGATTTACTTGTCGTCTTTTGCTATCGGAAGAGGATTTTATGCTGCTTTTTTAAGAGTTTTAAATTAAAAAAAAGTAAGATAAGTGACAGGCATAATTTTAACACTAAATATATAATAATAAGAAGGAGATTGAGTGGAGATTCGCAAGAGCAAACGTGCTCGGAGGAAGGAAGTATTCCAAGATTAAGATGCTGGTATGGTGGTAAGGGATTTTGACCGTACTTCCGGGATTGTCCTGATAGCCGTGGAATACCTCTCCACTCCTCATAAGCACCTCAGGACATGTTGCCCCCTTGTTGCTACGTCACTATGTTTGTAGTGTGCAAGTCACCCCCTGCCATTTTATCCGTGTATATATAAAACATTGATCAGGCAGGGGCCATAGTTATTCCATAGTTCTTGGTAACCAGTCCACTTTAGCCACCCAAACCAATAGTCCAACTTTTTATTTTTCCATATCCTGCAATAGTCCTACCACAACCGGGGGTTATCCTTGGGTACACTTGCATAGCGCATATAGGGATAATCGTCGGTTGGTGCCGCATTTCATTAAAATTTCCTAAGAGGCCTCTGCGAGTTGGCTTTGGCCCCTCGTACGCCTTCCAAAGGACCGGGACCCCATGGTTCCGAGATATATAAATTCATAACAAATAATAATATATTTTTGTAATAGGAACAAATTAGATCAACCGCGTTTCAGATAGTCTAAAGTAAAAACTTATTTTAAGGGTTACTGTGCAAAATGTTGTAATAAAATACCACTCGATATTCTTCAACTAAATGAGAAGAAATTTAAAACATGCATTAAACGATGCTTCCCTTTTTTTGTTTGTGTTTTTTCTTAATTCTAATCAGTTTTCGAGCATCACGCTCTGAAAAGCTCCGCTGGTGTCTGTCCTATGATTTTAACCTTGTCTTTATTCGGAATAATTTATCATGATAATTTAGATCTTTATTTTTAAATCTCAGTGTAAAAACTGTAATCCTGCACATGTTTCCGAACCCGAAGGCAGAAACTGGTCATGTCCTTTCATCTAAATCGGTTCAGCTGTTTAAACGTGAAGAGGTAACAGACCCTCTTCACGCTTAAACAGCTGAACCGATTTAGATGAAATTTGGTATAGAGATAGTTTGAGTCCCGGGAAAGGACATGATAGTTTTTATCCCGATATTCCCACGGGAAACTTATGCGAGTGAAACTGCGGGGTGCTGCTAGTACATAGATAAAAGTTTCGTAAAATTTGTTGTTCAAGTCTGACAGGCAGTTCCAGAGATTAGCGCGTTTAAAGAAACAAACTCTTCAGCTTTATTATTAGTATTTAGATATCCTAGAATAACTGGATAAGTAATTGGAAAAGTCGAATATTTGCGAAAATCCTTACATTATTGCAAAGGACCGGATAATTGGAAACTAAAGAATATTTTCGTAATCTAATATGTTATTATCGGAATTATTGCAAAAATCTAGCTTATCTCCCGTAAATCATGAACTACTACGATGAGAATGAACGCTGACAGGCTGAAATGAACATTATGCACCGACGGGTGCGCTGATTGGTTAAATCTACATTCCAGCAAAGTTCTGACCAATCAGAATAAACATGTTATGAATTGATACTTAGATTATCCGGTCAGCATTCAAGCAGGTACCCAATACAGTAGACCTGTGGTAATTCGAAAAACGTTTTGCAAGGCGACGTCGGATGGTCGAATTTGTCGGACTTTAGAGTAGACTGTAGAGTACTGCCACTGACCCCTCGTAGTCCGGAACTTTTTTGTTATGGAATACCTTGTAATCCGAAAAATTACATACATGACATACATAAAAAAAATTATAAGATCAAATCTATGTAAGTTCTACATAATATACATATGGGCAGTGGTGAAATAGTGGGTGCTCGAACATAGAAAAATGGATCAATCCAGATCACTCTGCGATTTATTATTAGATTGATTGCGTTATAACCTTTTAAACCGGGGTGCATAAGTCAGCACAGTAATTATAAATATATAGAACATCATCAGCCTACAGCAGTCCACTGCTAAGCACAGGCCTCTCCAATTGCATGCCATTCAGCTCGATTCTCGGCAAGTCTCATCCAGCTGCTGTCAGCCACCCTGCGATCGTGAGGACTACGACCTTACGTTTGGCGATTCGCGGTCTCTACTATAGAACACCTACACCAACAGTCATCGGTTCTACTAGTGTCACAGGGAAATTTTCCGTCTTTTTATTTTTCAAGTAGACGTTTCCTTGTTGCCGATAGCTGCTGATGTCGAGTTAATGACATTTTTAGATACCTTAACTATTCATTAGTACAAGGAAATGAAAAAAAAACCGGGCAAGAGCGAGTCGGACTCGCGCATCGAGGGTTCCGTAACATCCGGGTTTAAGCATAAGGTTTATGTTTATGAAATTAAAGGTTTTTTTTTATTTTTGAGTTGATTGAATGAATGGTAAATTGCGGTTTACGATTTATGACGTATTAAAAAAAACTACTTACTAGATCTCGTTCAAACCAATTTTCGGTGGACGTTTACATGGTATTGTACATCATATATTTTGTTTAGTTTTATCATTCTCTTATTTTAGAAGTTACGGGGGGAACGACACACATTTTACGACTTTGGAAGTGTCTCTCGCGCAAACTATTCAGTTTAGAAAAAAATGATAATAGAAACCTCAATATCATTTTTGAAGACCTATCCATAGATACCCCACACGTATGGGTTTGACGAAAAAAAAAATTTTAGTTTCAGTTCTAAGTATGGGGAACCCCAAAATTTATTGTTTATTTTCTATTTTTGTGTGAAAATCTTAATGCGGTTCACAGAATACATCTACTTACCAAGTTTCAACAGTATAGTTCTTATAGTTTCGGAGAAAAGTGGCTGTGACATACGGACGGATAGACAAACAGACATGACGAATCTATACGGGTTCCGTTTTTTGCCATTTGGCAACGGAACCCTAAAAACCTGCGTCGTTATTGCGCCATTTCGAGCTAGAAGCAAAAACGTCGACCGAGAGAAAAATATTTTCCAATGGTTTTTTTTGCGGTGATTTATTTTAACCACACGTATGATGATATCGATGCTGCATAGCATCGATATCATCGTACACCGTGTTCTTATCTGTTATGGTATTTGTAATTAGTATTGGTTAAAGCATTTATGTGAGAACTAATTTAAACAATTTTCTCATCGGTTTTGCACAAGTTACTGAGACTAGGGTCCTATAAATACTCTGGTTTTCAGCATGTTCGTCAAAGGGTCCGGATACCTTCCCTCAGGAACTGTGCAATTGCTGAAAAAAAGTTCAAAATGAGTGAATTCGTTTCCAGAAAAAAACACAGCTGTTGTAAGTGAACTCGAAGCCAAAATTAATGAATTAACTCCGACGCTTGCAGCAATAGAAGGTAATATTAGGTATAGAAGTAAGACATGAGCTGTTCATGACTATGATTGACGGGAAAGTTGCTTAAGTGCTAACGCAGACACCATCGAGTGCTTCATGCACTGTTTGTGGTGCAACTCGTAAACAGATGATCGATCTAACAAAATTAACTGCAAGAGTTGAGAATGAAGATACGTTTAAATACGGACTCTCCACCTTACATGCGTGGCTGAAATGTATGGGAATAACTATGCATATTTCTTATAATCTAGGCTTTGAAAAGTGGGCTTCATCAACTCCAGAGAACAAAGATTAAAGAAGGAAATAGGAAGTACGTCCAAACTCGTTTCCGTGAATTGCTTGGTTTCCACATTGATAAACCTCGTCAAGGTTCCGGAAATAGCAATGATGGAAATACGGCAAGGAGGTTCTTCCAAAACTATCAATGTTCTGCAGATATCACGGGTTGATCAAGAGATATATACGTAATTCTGCAAGCCATGTCATCGGGATTTTCTATAAACGCAGTAAAGTTTGGTGAATATACGCTGGGGACTTCACAGTTATATGTGATAAATATAACTGGTAGTATATGCCAACTTCAGTCCACAAAATTCTTACACATGGTGCCAAAATAATCGAGCATTTTGCAGTTTTGCCAATAGGCCAATTATCTGAAGATGCTCAAGAAGCTCGTAATAAAGACTATAAGAAGTACAGGTTAAATCACGCTCGGAAGTGTTCCAGGTCAGCCCTGATGAAAGACGTTCTGCACATACCGTTGTATACTTCTGATCCCTATATATCTAGCTTAAATAATTCAAGTATTGTGATAGCAAAAGAATTACACAACGAAGCTAATGTAATGTTTTGTTTTTAGGGTTCCGTACCCAAAGGGTAAAAACGGGACCCTATTACTAAGACTTCGCTGTCTGTCCGTCTGTCCGTCTGTCTGTCTGTCTGTCTGTCTGTCACCAGGCTGTATCTCAAGAACCGCGATAGCTAGACAGTTGAAATTTTCACAGATGATGTATTTCTGTTGCCGCTATAACAACAAATACTAAAAACAAAATAAAATAAATATTCAAGGGGGCTCCCATACAACAAACGCGATTTTTTTGCCCTTTTTTGCTCGATATCAAAAATGGCAACAGGTAGGCATTTGAAATATTCACAAAATACTCAGTTGTATTTTAACTTTAATAATAAAATTAAAATAAAATAAATATTTAAGGGGGGCTCCCATACAACAAACATGTTTTTTTCGGCGTTTTTGCCTTGTGGTACGGAACCCTTCGTGTGCGAGTCCGACTCGCACTTGGCCAGTTTTTCAATACTCGTATGCTATGTTTAGGTTAAAATCATTTAACTACTAACATGTAAATAATTTTAATAAAACCTAATGTAAGCAAATAAATCATTTTAAATAATTTACATTTACTTTTAGTATCAAAATTTTCAACATTTTACTTTGTCATTTTTTTACTACATAAGAGGCTGTGTTTTAATTATCCAATAGCATAAGTATTCAGAAATACGTATACAAAATTTCAATTGTAAATGTCAGGAAACAAGAACGTTATAGATTTTTGAGATGGGACGCACCGTTTGGTCTCATAGTGCGACGCTCGAAAACTATTAGTATTTTGTCGCTTATGTATAAACTACGGTACTAGTAACCATTTTAATTGTGTCTAAGGGCTAAACCACACTAAATTAATACATTTTTTTTATTATTATTTATGCACTTATAACGCATCAAAATGCGAAAATGTATTTTTGATATGAGCCACCGCAGGGGTCTATTTAAAATGGTGACTGGGTAAACGAGCACACTTTTGAGTCGCGCGTTGATGTCTTTTGGAAAAGTCTCGTTCTTGTATTTAGACAATTCTAATGCTTCTATCCCTTTCTTTCCCTTTGTATGTTTATCGTAAAAAATAGTGCTGTTACCTTCAGAAAGTAGACATCGAAAATAATACTTAAAATTAATACAATTTTTGTTCAATTCACTTACTGTAATAAAATAACTGTCTTCTTTTAACCGACTTCAAAAAAAGGAAGAAGTTCTCAGTTCGTCGCTATTTTTTGTTATGTATATTCCGGGATATTTATGTCGTCAGGGACCTCTGCTGAGACCGCTCGGTTCGGGTTCAAAAATATGTAGACGCACGTTTATAAGCCCAAAAATGTATCCATACATTTTCCTGACCAAAGGGTCAGGAAAACGTGTGACGGTTCAGCTTGGAGTCGACTAAATGTGTAATGCAGTCGATTGGCTTAAATCGTTTTTGGGTTCTGAGTCCAAAGGGTAAAAACGGGACCCTATTACTAAGACTTCGCTGTCTGTCTGTCCGTCTGTCCGTCCGTCCGTCCGTCCGTCCGTATGTCTGTCACCACGCTGTATCTCAAGAACCGTGATAGCTAGACTGTTGAAATTTTCACAAATTATGTATTTCTGTTGCCGCTATAACAACAAATACTAAAAATAAAATAAATATTTAAGGGGGGCTCCCATACAACAAACGTATTTTTTTCGGCGTTTTTGCCTCGTGGTACGGAACCCGTCGTCTGCGAGTCCGACTCGCACTTGACCAGTTTTTTTTTTTGCACGACTGTACTATTTATGCGGGCTAGTTCGTACCTCATTACCAGTCCATAGGTTAAATGCTGTATCCATTTAACCTATGGACTCGTAACGAGGTAGATAGTAGTAGGCATCGGAGGCTGGAAAGGGCAGTGTTGCAATGGGCACACTGCTAATAGAACTTACTCAAAAACAAGAAGCATCGATATTTTACATTCTTTTTTTATCGATAGATCACTTACGGGACTATTGTTCAACTTTTTGTTTTGTTTCCCTTTAGAAGTAAGTATTGTTATAACTGCTGGAAAAAAAATCTCCTCCTTAAGTTTCTCTGCCAGTTACTCGAACGAAAATGATCTTAAATTATTAATGTGACAAATAATTGTGAAGCCCATATCTTCCACATAACTCTCTGTGTTGCCTTTTCTGGCCAATATTTTATGTTTGTTTTCAAGTTTATTAAATTTTAGTTCATTAAATTACCACTCATTGAAACATAAAAACTAGCCGATACAAACTTAAAGGGAAGTTAATTTGCATAACGGACAATTCCAACCTATTAATTAAAAGGTACCTTTGTAAAATGTGCAAGGCATGCAAGGACTAAATATAGAATTTCGGAAAAGTAACTCTTCATTAGAACTTGGAATGTTTGAACCCGCTATCTGAACTTCAGAAGCAGATCCCTAAAACTCCAACAAGGCGTCAAACTTTTCTCAAGAGACTGCATGTGCTTGACGTGAAGCAGTAAAAGTTAGACATTTACGTAAGTATAGACGAGGACGGAAAATACGCTTGAGATTTTCGGCATAATGACGTGCAGTATGCAAGTGTTTTTACTTGTTATTACATAATAAAATTAAGAACATCACTTACCTATGTACCTTTAAATAATAGACACATGCATCCGAGGTACCGGGCGAACATGCGCAGTATAGCTGAAACTGTTTGACCTATTTCCCGTACCTAGTAAATCCGTAGCTGAACTTTATAGATTTTACTTGGACGAGCTGCATCCTTAGTACTTATAGGACTTGTAGGGTTGTAGTTGTGCGCCTTATTAACTGCGCAGTTATTTGATTTACCTGTTATTACTGTTGCGCAGTTGAGTTGCCTGAAGTTGTATCAAAGTTACTTCAGCAGGCGATCTAGTATTATGTAGGCATGTTATATTAGGTGAGGGCGGGATCCTGGTGCGAGACATACTGTTTACTTGCATTTATTACTATCGTACTACACAAAATGTCTCGCTTTTCAAATAAATGATAGAATCCTTGTAAGGTTAACACTTCTCTAAGCATGGTTTTTAAAATAAAACTTAGACTAAATCTTTTTAAAAATCATTTAAAAGATTTTTTGAATCTTACACACGTGTCCTAGATTTCAGAGACTAAAACTATTGATGTTGCCTAAATTGAGTTTTCTTCGGTACAATTTATGTATTAAATTCAAATTGGTTCAAATCAAATTATAATTTGTTCCAGTGCGAGAATGAACGCGGTCACGTTATAAAAGTATTGTTTGACACTACAATCCATTAGGTTTTTAAAAAAAGCCACAAGTGGCCTCAGCGACGTGCCAACGTACCGAAGTTTGAGCTTGCTCAATTCATAATATTATATGTATAGCGCTGAAATAAAAGAACTTGTCCGAAATTTCGAAATTATAACTACGACTTTGCCAGACGTTGAGACTTTGTAGGAGTTCCCCTTGTGTCAAACTTTGGTCATTGAGTGCTGTTCATAGAAATGTAAAAAACCGGCCAGGTGCGTGTCGGACCACGCACAATAAAGTGTTCCGTAATTGGAATGAATTTATCCCAAGAACAAACTTAACATTGTAGTTAAAAAACATGTACTCCCATAAATTCCAACTAAATGTAAGTTTGTATGCACAATATTGAGAGATTTACCATGTTGTTTTAAGACCACAGAATTCTTATAGATTTTCCTGTAATCTATACGTAAATAACAATTTTCTGTAGGTATTTTTTATTTTATTTTAGGCTCAGTAGTTTCTGAGATAAGGGGTCCCGAATAGTCAATTTTCGTCTATTTCCTTATACAATTTAATTTAAAATTATGAAAAAAATATATTTGAAATCCTCACAGTAAGCCCTTTTGATATGTCACACGGTACAGATTGCAAAACTTTTCTTTTTTAATTTTCTATTTGCCACCCAAAAATGACCCCCATATTCAAAATTAATTTATTTATGTTACCAGAGATACATATGTGTACCAAATTTCAACTTAATCGGTCCGTTAGATTCGGAGCAAATTGGCTGTGACAGACGGACGGACAGACACACGAGTGATCCTATAAGGGTTCCGTTTTTTCCTTTTGAGGTATGGAACCCTAAAAACAAGAAAAGTGGCAAGGGGGCGTGGCTGTGTCGACGCGTCTGGAACAAAATGAGCATGTTTTAGGCAAATGGCCGTCTCCGCGCTTTCGACCGTGATCGAAAAAAAAATATAAGAATGTTGTGTTGTTCAGTGGTTTCTTGTAAAAACCGAAGTCAAAACCAAAACTTTACAAAGTTTTGGTTTTGACTCGAGGAATCACTTATCACACTAATATTATAAAGGCGAAAGTTTGTGAGTGTGTGTATTTATATATTTGTTACTTCTTCACGCTCAAACGGCTGGACCAATTTTGATGACATTTTGTACTGAGGTAGCTGACACCCAGAATGTTAATTCTATATGTTAATATAGGCTACTTTTTATCCCGATATTCCCACGGGATCGACATTTACGCGGGTGAAACCGTTTATTTATGCGGTGCTTCGCGTGGTACGGCCGCTGCCTCTTGCGGAGAGTTAGTGATGTGGCTGTGCATCTACTAATGTAGCCTACATTCGGTAATCGACAATAATGTCGATTACCGAATATATTGCTATTATAGTTAACTAGCTGACCCGACACGTTGTCCTGTTTTTGATTCGAAAGACACGTGGCGCCGTCTATCATCATAATAACGTTATTGTTGTTTTCCTCGGAACCAGCACTTTTTGCGGGATGAAAGGTACCCTATGTCCGATTCTGTCAGGGTTGGAAAAAAGCAGTTTTATTTTTTATTTTATAAAACAAACAGTTCAAAATGTTTAAAACTAGTGTTTTTTTTTTCTTTTTTTCTTTTAGGCATCAATTTCAAATCAATTAAGTATAGCGAATAATAATCCATTTCGAAACTATTTCCTAATTCACATTAGTAAAAATTAACAAAACGATAAATATTTACTTTTTGTTGCGCTTCTCTAATCTAATTATTAAAAATTATTATTATTATTATTGATCAATACTAAACACTTTAGTGTAGTAGAGAGAGAGCGGGGAATACCTACTAATCCAGTGAATTACTTTCTTTCGACTGCCGACATAGGGACTTTCTCTGTGGGCCTGTGGGACTGGCTGGGAGTTACCTACTCGTATGCAGTGTATTATCCAAATAAAGATTTCCTTATCTTAGAATTCATAATTTAAATAGAAATACAACAAAGCCTCGGCTTGTAAATTTATTTTAAGCTATTTAGTCCTACATATTTATTCGTTTGGATTTATTTCCATTCATTTGCAATTAAAGGCAGTTTTAAACGCTGATTTTTTCTTCATGTTTTAAAACACGTAAACATTGTTTAAAACTTGTTTTAAACTGTGTTTCGAAACACTTAATGAAAGACATAGTTTTATTTCAAACTGTTTTAAACACGTGTTTTAAAACAACTTGTTTTAATCATGCCAACCCTGGTTTCTGTACACCTGATAACGTATGCAAACAACAACGTACGCAAAATTTCAGGATGATCGGTTCAGTGGTTTAGGCGTGAAAAGGTAACAAACAAACTTACTTTCGCATTTATAATATTAGTTAAGATTTTTACCCGACTACGGCAAAGCAAAAAGGAGAGCTATGATTTTGACCGGTATGTATGTATGTATGTTCATCTGTTCCCTCATAACTTCAAAAGTACTTATAATAATTTGACAAATGAGGTATCGTTACAAATGTTTTGACCGTCCGCTGCTTATAGGCTATGTGACGTCACACTAAATTCAATATGGCGCCCTCTAGAGGACGTAAAGTAATTAATTTATAAATAAATATTTTGGTATGGTGCCTTGTTGTATCAAATGAAAGTTCTTAATTAGCACATTTCAAAAATATCAATATTACTGAAATAAGCCCCAAAATAATTAGATAAAAAATAAGTTTAATAACTAAAACCCGACTACTGAAAAGGATGAAACAAGAAAGTACCTTCCCGTGGTCGCATGCTACCATACATACCTTATAAGTATGTTAGTACAGCGTCATGCGACCACGGGAAGGTACTATCATCATTTCAGCCCGGAATCACCCACTGCTGGGTATAGGCCTCCCCCTTTCGTCTGCCACACTTCCCGGTTCTGGGCGACTCTCATCCAGGTGTTTCCCGCGACTGTGACGATATCGTCAACCCAGCGCGCTTTTGGACGGCATAGGAATGACTTTTGAATATTCATTCTCTAAAAGGTTTACATAAGGGTTGTAAGTTTATATGGAAAATGCAAATGGAAAACTTAATTATGGCTATAGAAATACCATCGGGCACTCGGTGGCATAGCTTATAATAATTATAGATTAGATAAGTAAGGATAGTCTAGCAGACATTGGTCCTCACCTGGAGACACTAAGGGGCCGACTCCACGAGCGAGAGAATCGCGGCGATAGTGTCGCCGTGCCAACAAATTTTCGCCGCGATGATATCGCCGTGTGGAGACACGTTCTAAGAGAGTGTATAGAAATACGTCGCACGACGATAATATCGCCGCGATTCTCTCACTCGTGAAGACGTGTGGTGTGTAATGTGGTGAAATATGAAACGCTTTTTACTCGACTGCGCGACAGCAAAGACATGGTTATGTTTGACTCGTATATCGCGTAAACGAACATGTGAAGTTTCTAAAAAGAGGTCTTGAGGAGACAATTCCAAAAATATAACACATTAAAAGGCACTATGAATGTCTATAGCACAGTCTACCTATATTAACTTATTAGCTGTACCCCGCGGTTTCACACGCATAAGTCTCGGTCCCGTCATGGGAATCTCTGGATAAACAGTATTACGATATTTTTTATCACCTTGACCTTCATTAGGACATACGGGTCCTAATCAAGGTCATCGTCTACCAAAGTGTCAAATTTCGACCAAATCGTAACAAATAAACAGGCAAAACAAACAAATCTTTTCTATTTTTATAGTATTAGTTTAGATACTCCCTTAAAATTATAATGTAATTAATCAATAATTTCTTTCTCAACAGATATTTATTCGAACTACTGCAGTCATACGAACACTGCTCAGATCTCAACTTTGATTATACCCGCCCGGCTGTGCTTTCGAGCCACAGCCGGCTCCGTATAGTGGCACAGACTACCCAGCAAGCTTCACAGTCGACCAGGTAATTTGTTTACTTTTTTTTAATAAGTATATAATTGTAATAGGGTGGTCTTTATTTTTCGACTTTTGAATTATCGCCGGGGCACATTTCATTTGATTATATACCTCTAAATATGAAATAAGGTTTTTATGTTTTTTTTTTTTGTTAAGATTTAGAGGTCGCTACCAGCTGTCAAAATTTTTACAAAATGCGTTGAAAGACAGCCTTTAAATTAAATGAAACCACCATTTATGGCGGTTTCATTAATGTTTCCTATAAGTGTTTATATCACACTAGGTTTTGCCCGCGGCTTCGCTCGCGTTAAGTATTATTAAAAAAAACTAATACATTTACATCCTCCATCATCCCTTATTTTATCCCCATGGGGGTTGAATTTATCAAAATCCTTTCTTAGGGGAAACCTTCGTCATAGTAGCTATATGCATGCGAAGTCTCAGCCCGATCGGTTTAAAATTGACAAAGTTTCATACAAACTTTCATCCCCTATTTTATCCCCTTGAGGGTAGAATTTATCAAAATCCTTTCTTAGCGGATGCCTACGTCATAACATTTACCTGCATGCCAAATTTCAGCCCGATCCCTCCAGTGGTTTGGGCTGTGCGTTGATAGATCACTATGTCAGTCGGTCACCTTTGAGTTTTATATATTTAGATTTTCCATGCAAGTGAAACTCGCATAGACAATCGCTTCTTATCCCTTCCTCCCCTCGACCTCTCTTCTGTACCGACGCGTCGAGATTTAGACCGTTCACACAATCAAAAACATACGCCATAAGACGTACAATTTAAGACATCCGCATGCGCACTAACATCCTTTTTAACCGACCTCCGAAAGGAGGAGGTTCTCAATTCGGATGTTTGTATTTTTTTTAATGTTTGTTCGCGCATAACTCCGTCGCTTGCCAACCGATTTGAAAAATTATTTTTTTGTTTCCCAAATGGTCCTATGAAAATTTTATCGAAATTGGATAAGCGGTTTTTGAAAAATCAACAAAAATCTAAAATTTATCTACATTGCCTACATTAATGATCTTTTCGTTTACTCTGCATTGCGTTTTTGTTCGCGCGTAACTCCGACGTTTACGAACCGATTTGAAAAATTCTTTTTTTAAACTAACTTGAGCATTTGCTCTCGGAAATCATCATTTGGTAAAGTGGAGCTGATGATAAAGACCACAGATGGCCATCGGAACTACTCAATGACAAATATTTCATTGGTTGCGATTCGATTACTTTAATATGGTTGCTAAGCAATTTATGCTCGTTACAATGCGTATGGTGAAGTGGAGCTGATGGTGACTTCTCAATCAGCTCCAGTTCTCCTGGTTCTCATTAGGGGAACTCCTCAACAATTAACGACCCTGTATCGGGTAAAGCAATATTTTGTAAAAGGTAATGAGCAGTTGACATTAAGCTATTGTAACTTAGATAAATTACAAACTAACCCACTAAAAAGTGAAAAATAAAAACTTTTTACAAAAAAAACCAACCGACTTCCAAAAAACACTATAAAGTGAAAAATAACTTTAATTTCGGAAGTCGGTGGCAAAAAACTAAAATACAAATCCAAAGACACCGACTTCCGAAATTAAAGTTATTTTTCACTTTATAGTGTTTTTTGGAAGTAAGTTGTTTTTTTATGTCTAACATCATTTTTATGTCCTGGCAATAAAAATAAAAGAATCTAATAAATACAGATTTTGAGTTTTTATTTAAAATCCAAACCTTGGTACATAGCGACCTCTAAGTGTCATTTAATAAATTCCAAAAATATACTGAAATACTTTCTTATGGTATACAGGGTGTTTGGTGCATCATTTGCCAAATGGAATTGGCCGAAAGGAGAGGTCATTTGCTATCTTTTAAGGCCCAGTAACTCATTCCTTGTTACATCTGTATTTTTTATTATGACTTTTTAATTTTCATTTAGAAAAATACAAGAACTCTGCATTTAAGCTTACATTTTTAAAAAAGTTTTGAGTATAGCCTTCAAATTTCATTTTCATTCTTATGTTTCTAGTGGAGGACAATTTGAACATTAAGTACTTATTAAATAAAAGTTTATTTTTATTACAAGTTCAAGGAAAGTTAGAACCCTAGAAAGAGATAAGAGACTGCGTAAGAGTGAGATAACCTACTTAAATAATGTTATTTATGTGAAAACTAGTGTTCTTACCGTAATATCGAATATCAGCCTGATGTGTCTCGATTACACATTTAGCGAAATACTGAAGTGATTAAAAGTTTTTTTTTTGGATATTGCACACCGTTGGAAAGGGGACAAACTAAAGAACTTTTTAAAAGAATTCGAAGATCCCGATCGCTTTTAGTTTTTTTTTTTACAGCAATTTAAAGTTGAGTGTTAAGTGTATTCCTTTTTTCAAAAACTTGGTGAGTTTTTAAAAATGAACAAGATGTTATTAGCAAGTAATTTTTAATTTCATAGAACCATACAAAAGTAAACATAAGAATTAAAATGAAATTTAAAGGCTATACTCATAACTTTTTTTAAATTTGAGCTTATATGCAGAGTTCTTATATTTTTCTAAATAAAAATTAAAAAGTCATAATAAAAAACCAGTGTAATAAGGAATGAGTTACTGGGCCTTATAAGATAGCAAATGACCTCTCCTTTCGGCCAATTCTATTTGGCAAACGATGCACCAAACACCTTGTATAATCAAATTACGGTGCCCCGTGAAGTTAAAGAAAGAATTTAAAAAAATAGAAATAAAGGTAACCAGCCGTAGCCATTTATATATATACTGACACGCGTCCATACTCGAAGATTTCAAACTTTGCGTGTGCTCAACGCGCAATAAGTTTAACGCATTTCATTTTATACGAGGCTTCTTCTTTTCGAGGAGCTGGTACTTTTTTTGTTTTTGTATTGCTTGAGCCCATTAGGTGGCCACGTCGATAGCACCTTCAGAGCCATTCTTTAAGTCATCCGAGGTGCAGGTGAATGGGCACTTAGGGTATTCCTGCAAGTGGTCTGACCACAAGCACCACACTAGCAGGCTCATTGCAGTTTGAGAGATCACGACGTAGGCTTATAGTGTTTGGGAGATGCTCAACGGATTTCTTATTCTTCTTTTAATGAAAACAAAATACAGCAGAAGAATGGAAATGTGTAGTATAGTATGCATACGAAAATATCAACCTAAAACTGGCAAAATGGTGGCAGATTCCGAAGGATCCCAAAGACCATTGACAGGTCATTGCTGTCTTAGACTAGGCTATGGTCATCAAGCCATTTGATAAGCTTCATTTCCCTCCATTTATTAGAACCATCACTGCGAAACGGTAACGTAACTATCTACAGTTACAGGTCAGTTTTACGTCTACCTGAAGTATTCATGTCCTGAATAACTAAACCGCTTATCTCAACGATGCATCTTTGAATTGCAAAGAAGAATGGCAGGACTCCATGTAATCCGGGCAACGCATTAATAAGCCGCGTACATTCGTCAAAATACTCTCAAAAGATAGATCTCGGACAAATTAAGACACAAAGGTAATCATAGCATGTTTTTTAACATTGGTTTCGCCAGAAAATCGTTGTTTATAGAGCAAGGCTGGCTCCGTTTATACTGACCCTATGACATTTAACCAAAGAGTATATATTTATATGCTGTAAACAAGACGACATTAAAAGATGCGATTCCAATAAATATGAGTTATTCCAGGGAAAAGTGACTTTTAATTAAATGACACTTCTTATTGTAATTTCGTTAAAAAATGTTGTCGCACTATCTCTACTAGTGATATGATTAAAACGCAATGAAACATCGTTTTAATTTAGATATTTGAAATTGAAAAAATTTGAATAAACTGTAAACAATCAAATATTATTTGTATTGATCGGATAAAATACATGTAGTTTCAAATCACGGTAAATACATAGTTAACTAAAGATAATTTTGTTTCATTGTTCACTCTAAAAATCATACTATATTGATAAAGAAATCAAATCAAAATCTAAGTTTTAATTTTTTTTAATAAAAAAAAATTTAACAACTTGAGTTTGAATAAAGTTTATCTACTAAAGAGGGTTATTTGTAAAACACCAAGAACCTTAAAATTAAGAATATTTAAATGTTTGAGATTAGAATGAATGCGTTTTTTTTTATAAATGCAATCTTATCACTGATGTGATATCAAAACAATAATGCAATGCTTATTTTTTTTTTATTGTAAACTTATTCTAACCTTAATTATTATACATATCATCCTCTAATAATATCCTCTTTTATAAAATCGATTTAACTATGACCGATTTGGAACTGAATGAATGGATCGATTATTGTGTCACATCATTATTTAAATTTCGTTAAAAAGTGGTAACACATAAGCCGGCTTATGTGTTACCACTTTTTAACGAAATTGTGTGTGTGAGTGACCGAGTTTTAGTCCACACATTATGTAGTCGTGATCTATCGCGCTCCATGTACTTTTGCAAAGCAGACATAATTATGATGTGTTTCTTAATGATTGACAAAATAAAACTACTGCCACCAAAATCCTGCTAATAAGCGTATATTATACACGAGTGTTTTTTTACTATGGCACCACACCTGAAATCGCGAAAACAAAATCAGCTGTTCCCTACCTTATGACGAGTTGCGAACATAAATGTAGGGATCAGCTGATTTTGTTTTCGCGATTTCAAGTTTGGTCCCATAGTAAAAGTTGTTCATAATGTCATCATTGGTATCATCATTGTACTCATGTACAATGACCCCCTAGGGTTATGGGATATAAAAAAACACGCTGTAGAAATAAAAATGTCATATTCTGAAATGGAAACTCCACTGCTGCCGTCCTAGATTCTATGCTTAGATTTAATAAAAATATTTGTTTTTTTTTTTCTTTGTGAAGCTTATTTAAAAAAAGCTAAAGTATTCAAAGTAAAGCCCTGTAATTGTTTCATATAATTCACATACCTTCATTCATGAACGCTTCTGAAATTAAGGGACACCAGAACTGCTATTCTTCCAGTTTTTCTAGCCACGCAAGGTAGTATATACATACACAATACATGCCAATCAATCGATACAATGATAGACATTCACTTGCAGACAAGTGTCCAATAAGTCCTTGTTAAAAAGTGAATTTACATAACGGCTGGTCAGTTCAGTGGCGCGGGGGTAATAGGTAATACGGGCTGGTGTCCGCAACTCCATGTCAATGCGTATGCACCAGAATGTTGGATTTACGTATTTGGATAAAATAGTCTTTAAAACTGCACATAACTAAATATTACCCGGTTATTTAACAGTTTCCTATGCTACCAATTCGATAATCGTGTTGGTTTTTATTACCTCGTGTAGGTGCAAAAAGTAAAGTGTTCTCCCCGCGATAAAGGTGTCGTAGCTTTTTTTTGTTTGGGAAATCATCAAATGACCCCTCCCGCTCTGGGCGGAGCGGAAGGGAGTGTCAAACTCTTACTGACTAAAACCCACCCGTGTTCCTCCTTCCTTAGCTCTTTATGTTCCGGGCCAGCGGTAACCCTTTCGGACAATCGCTGACCCGGCAGGTGTCTTAACCTTAGGTGAACTTGAATCCCTCGCTGCTTTCTGGATTCTTAACGCCCTCGCTACGCTCAGAAGTTAACTCGGAGCGCCTTCGCTGCGCTCGGGAGCCCTGAATCTTTCGTTGCGTTCGGGATTCTATATAGCTCCCGTGACATAAGACACTGCTTTATCCCCTTAGTGGATAATATACTATGTTAGTACTCTCATGCCTTCTGCCACACAACATTAAGCTATATAACGTGGCGCTACAATGGTGACATTAATTTAACACACGGGTAGGGCTAGTGCCCATTAATCATATACATTTTGATAAATTAAAATAATTCGCAAATTAAAAAATTCAAACAAACTAAATAATATAATTGTAACTAAAATTTGGATCACCCTTGCAAAAAATTATTCATGAAATTACTTAGGTACCTACGCTTCGCGCGCTGGCTTCCGCGCGCGCAAAGGCGCAACGCGACTTGTACTTACTCGTAATCAGTCCGATTCTTTGACGGTATTTATCAAAGAAACCGAGCGGCGGCGGCGGCGGGACGCACGTGGTACCTACAGCGGAGGTGCTTAGTCAAACGCTTGTCATATCACCCTCTCTTGTTAGTTTATTGCTATTAGTAATTGTCAACACTCATCACATCACTAATCACTGCATTCGTATCTTGTGTTCATGAAATCTTATGCAAAAAAGAAAGCTTCTCGGAAAGTTGGCCTATAGGCAGAAGTGATGATTTAATTACCTAACCACGTCGAATTCTTCTCGCTCTCGATTTCTTCCACAGCTGCTCCACTTTTCAGCATCACTTTGACGTCTCTCAGGGACTGCTCCGTAACACCATCAAAATTATGTCTCAAAGATATAAACCGAAAGAGCTCCTCATTCCGCGTTTCTTTCGGATGTTTTAGCCATTCTTCGAAAAAATCCATTGAGACGGTGAAAACTGTTTAAAAATAAGAAAAAAAATTAGTTGTGCAAATAATTCGCAATATTTTTTGCTACTAATTACTACTCGATAATTGTGAGAATCATATAAAATAAATTCTTCACAGTGGACATGAGTGGACATGTAATTTTTTGACCATTGAATTAAAAAATATGGGTGCAAAAGTCCACATTTAATTTAATAAAATTACAGCATGAAGTTGCTGTGATAAAAAATAATTAAAACAAAACTAATTACCCTTATGTACACAATCCATCACAAAAACACTATCACAAATTTCTTTTAGTGACCTAACTTATGTTATCAATTAAGTATGGTGTTAAAATGCAACTGAATGCACTTTGAATATCAATACTTTATATATGACGGTCCTAATGAGGGTGGTTATGAAAATTAATAGGTGTATTCCTTAATGTATGGGGCTTATGAGTTCATATTAGTAATTAACTACTAGGAATTGAAGAGTTGTTTTTGTCCAGCTAGCTTGTTCTACACGAACCATAGTGCATCGTGCACACGGGCATGTCTGCGCACCAAAAATTAGAAGACATGTGACATCTAACAATCCGCACTGGGCCCGCGTGGTGGAATACGTCCTACTTCTCATACCCTACCTCTCATAGGGAGGAGGCCGGTGTCGAAGCAGCAATGCGAACATTATGGGCTTATTATGCCTCTCTTTATTATGTACACCATGAGAATTACAGATATAAATGTAGAAATTTCAATAAATCAGCGCTTTACTTTGTGTAAATTATTTATCAACACTGCTCTCAAAACGGTGAAGGAAAACATCGCACTATGGTTCGTGTAGAACAAGCTAGCTGAACAAAATTATTTGTTACGATTTTTACTCATAAATTCTTGCGTTCATGAAATCTTATGCAAAAAAGAAAGCTTCTCGGAAAGTTGGCCTATAGGCAGAAGTGATGATTTAATTACCTAACCACGTCGAATTCTTCTCGCTCTCGATTTCTTCCACAGCTGCTCCACTTTTCAGCATCACTTTGACGTCTCTCAGGGACTGCTCCGTAACACCATCAAAATTATGTCTCAAAGATATAAACCGAAAGAGCTCCTCATTCCGCGTTTCTTTCGGATGTTTTAGCCATTCTTCGAAAAAATCCATTGAGACGGTGAAAACTGTTTAAAAATAAGAAAAAAAATTAGTTGTGCAAATAATTCGCAATATTTTTTGCTACTAATTACTACTCGATAATTGTGAGAATCATATAAAATAAATTCTTCACAGTGGACATGAGTGGACATGTAATTTTTTGACCATTGAATTAAAAAATATGGGTGCAAAAGTCCACATTTAATTTAATAAAATTACAGCATGAAGTTGCTGTGATAAAAAATAATTAAAACAAAACTAATTACCCTTATGTACACAATCCATCACAAAAACACTATCACAAATTTCTTTTAGTGACCTAACTTATGTTATCAATTAAGTATGGTGTTAAAATGCAACTGAATGCACTTTGAATATCAATACTTTATATATGACGGTCCTAATGAGGGTGGTTATGAAAATTAATAGGTGTATTCCTTAATGTATGGGGCTTATGAGTTCATATTAGTAATTAACTACTAGGAATTGAAGAGTTGTTTTTGTCCAGCTAGCTTGTTCTACACGAACCATAGTGCATCGTGCACACGGGCATGTCTGCGCACCAAAAATTAGAAGACATGTGACATCTAACAATCCGCACTGGGCCCGCGTGGTGGAATACGTCCTACTTCTCATACCCTACCTCTCATAGGGAGGAGGCCGGTGTCGAAGCAGCAATGCGAACATTATGGGCTTATTATGCCTCTCTTTATTATGTACACCATGAGAATTACAGATATAAATGTAGAAATTTCAATAAATCATTTATCAGTCTGAGGAAAAACATTATGAAAACATCGTGAGGAAACCGGCATGTCCTAGAACCAAAAATTCGAAGACATGTGACATCTACCAACCGTGGTAGATTATAGCCCACTCCCTCTCGAAAAGAGGAGACCTGTCCCAGCAGTGGGAACAATATAGGGTGATTATGATGACGACAGACTTTTAAGCTCTACCCAAACGAAGCAAATGCGGCGCGTAATGCAGGACTCAATTTGCTCACGGCTGACTGTTCAGTTGTATTGTGGTCAGAGCTTCACTCAAGTAAATAAAACTAATTCCCGCGTTCAAAATGATTCTTTCAATAACGATTATTGTTTTTGTGTTACAGCACCGACGTCAACGATAACAATAATGCTGAGCCTGGGTCCAACCGCCGTTCTGTATCACCTCGCCCGGGCAGCAGTGGTGCTGGTGGTAGGCTTATTTACCACTTACTAGTACTTACTGTAAACTTTTACTCGCAACCGGCCTGCGTTTATAGCCAGATCTTAAACGTAAACGAGGCAATTGGAGTATGTAACTAAACAAAACATAAGTACCAGAACCTGAGTTACTTAAGGGGGCGCATTAAGCCAGAAAAAAATCAAGTTTCACCCGCGCCTCCTTGCCTACCCCTCTCATCAAACACGACGAAAACAAAACACAATCCCTTCCCGCCAGCAGAAACTTTTCGCCCGGCCTGAAGACAGAGAAGACGAACTAGCAGGCGATCGAGGAGAGGGGGGCGGGTTCAGGGGATCAGGCCGGAATAAATCATATATTTGTGTTTGAATTTGAATCTTATGTAGTAAGTATACGCAAAATAATCAGATGAAACGGCTCTATTCAATGTAGTACCTCAGTATGATCGCTGTGCAAGTAGGTATATTATTCAATATTATGTTCGCGAATCTGTTCTGACGCCGGTAACAGATTCACGGACATACAAGTAATACATACCTATGAATTTCCAATTCCCGATTGAAGGAAAAACTTTAGTATGCAGTAAAAAATATTTTGTTAGATTGGAGAGTAAACCGAGTTGATTGAGCTAAATTCAAGATACGGCCTATAAATTTGCGATTCCGAATAACATTACAAATGAACGATTTTCGGATAATTTACTGTATCTATTTGTGCTGCGTTGTGCTGTGAGACCTTGCTTCTTGCCAAATGGCTTGATTCTAGGTCAACTGAAATAATTAAAACCTGGTACACTCATAGGGTTTTATTTATTTGCGAGTGTCAAAATATGTGACATGAATGGCAATTTATGCCAGCTTCTAAGTCAAATTCTTAGAGGCTTGATATTTGTACAGCTCCAAGGAACCGTAGATCTATTTGATATAATTTTCAAATAGGTATCCCCACGCATTCCGGAGAAAAAGGGTCAAACAGATAAACAACAACAACGAAGTGATCTCAAACCACGAAGTGATCCTTTATGGTTTTCGATTTTTCCTTTTGAAAAAGAAAAAGCACTTCCATCAAAGTATTATACTACATACTCCTGATCATGAATCATGATGAAAACATGTCAATAAATTTGTTTTTTTAATGATATAAAGGTCAATATAATCGCATCACTTACCTTACGGTTTTTAGTTTAAGCTAATGAAATTAAGCATTTTAGAATGACGACGTCATAATGGTGATATTAAGGATGAATCACCATTATGACGTCGTCATTCTAAAATGCTTAATTTCATTAGCTTAAACTAAAAACCGTAAGGTAAGTGATGCGATTATATTGACCTAAGGATGAACATGATTGAACAAATCTATCAAAATTTTGTTATACTGCAGAGTGATCATATCGTATCGTAATGGTTTCTCAAATTACAATATTTAAACGGAATATGATCTTTGGCATTCTCTTTATTTTCAAAGATGTAATTCTTCAGTACGTAAAATATCTGTTTATTTTGCATATACTTACTATACGCTAAGTTTGAATTCAGAATCTAAGAATCATATCTTAGTTATGTTTTGGAACTAGACTTTGTTTACTTCACTTTACTTTGTTACGCCAACATTGAGTATGTTGGCGTAACAAAGTTCAAATTCCAATGTAACTAAATTTTATTTAGAACCTTGTAAATGTTGGACGTCACGACATCTTGGTGGAAAATAGTGTTATCCAGTAAAAAATTATAATACTGTATCGTGGATTTTGCTTTGCAGGATCGTGCAAAGTCAATAAAATAGCAATAGTGATACCCAAGTAAAAAATAATATAGGTATGGTGGATTTTGTACTGTATTATGCAAAGTCAAATGGCATGTGTTATGAAAACCTTTCCAACGCGAAGTGCGAGTAGGAAAAATCCTTGCCGAAAACATTTGTAGAAAAAAAGGCCAAGTTCCAAGTTATATTATGAACTTTAGACTTTCTTTCAACTCTATAGAACTAAGTTCTATTAGATCTCAACTCTTTTATCTGCGAAGTCGACAATCCCAAACATTGTGATCCGTTACAACCTGTACTCATCCCCACCATGAAAAGAAGGCTAGTCATGAGAAAACTATCCGTATGAAATAATTCATGTGCGGCCGCACATGAATTATTTCATACTTTTCGTACTTTTGTCCACAATAAACCCATTACCTGATTAATTACCAATTTATTTCTTTTGTAAACACCAATAATGAAATACCCATAACATACCTTTATGTTTCATCTTGGTTTAGGGAATGGTCAAAAGGCGCTCGAAATGGATCGTCGCAATGTGTAGACGTTCATATTTGTGGTGAGGCATGCGGAAGCACATGCCTCACCACGAATATGTACGTCCACACATTGCGAAACATGCGATGAGCACCGTGCGCTGAGCATGCCTCGGCAATGTCTGTATCCACCTGTAGGGTTACCTTACAAGGAGTTTGTCAAGAAAAGTTGGAGTAGACGAATTTGGTTTCAGATTTTATCGTAATAAGGTGTAAAATCTCCAGCATAAACTTTCAAATGAACGCGAAATTGGCTATGTTGCAAATTTTCTCCGTAAGAAAATGGACCGAAGTGCAGAGCAATGGCGCTAGTTGTACTATACCAGTAAAAATCTGTCAAAAGAATGTATGTCATCTTGACGTTTCAAATATCAACATTGAATTATTTTAATATTTTTATTTTATGGTTTTGCCTCGGTATTTATTTAGTTTATCATGTCTTATTGTTTTTAATAATCGTTGTGAGAGTGGTTTTAGTTATTTTTCCATGTTTTCTATTTCACAGTGTCTTTCCTACAAAGTGATAAATTACGAAAATATTATTTACGTAAATAAATTATATACCAGCGCAGCGGAAAATTTGAGCGCAGTCCTCTCTCAACAGAGTGATGGCGACTAATTTGTAAAACAAAAATATGTTTAAAGTTCCCGCAAAGTGCGACGGAACATGATTTCTTCCATGAAATTGCTTGTAGAATAATCTGACAAAAAATCAGAATTATTGTATGTATATTAGTATGGTTTTTATTGTAAAAAGAAAGTTTTTAGAGGTATCTTCATGATTTTTTTCTATCGTATCAAATTAGTTGTATTATGTTTTCAACACACTATCTACCTAGCATATATCCTGAAGAATATCATATATTTTTCTGATTTTCTTTACTGTAGTCGATCATATACTTTTATTGTTTCTAAAACATTTTTTGCGTTTAAGTAATGTAATACCCTTAATAAACGCTATTGGTAACATCCCACATCAGCGTAACCTTCACAAAATACACACACCAAAAAAAGTCTAAGCATCTTGTACGGTTTTAAACTTTTGAACGATTTTTACTATTGTAATAAATTAATATTTCTTTTATAAATAATAACTAAGCGTTTTTGATGCATTAGTGACTAAAGCAACAAAATTCTTAATTTAATCGTTCATTTAATCACAATATTTAACAATATGTGTACAGTAACATACGTAGTATAAAATAAAGTTAAAACGAAATTAAACTGTTAATGTTTTACAAAATTAAATAACAATTTTATTTTTAATAATTTTGGTAAGTAGTTATATCAATACAAAGTGTGCCCACCTCTGTTGTTTTAAACTTTTCATTGAATTTATAAGATTGTTTATCTGATCCTGCGGCAATCACTCCCAATGGAATTCTAAAAAGTCTTTCAGTTTGTTGGGTTGTCTACACTCCGTCCAGATTCTCTAGAACACGTCTCAGGAGCATGTCCCATGCGTGCTCGATGGGATTGAGGTCTGTCGATTCTGCAGACCACGGCAATACCCAGATGTTTTCCATTGCGGAGTACTCTGGTTCTCCGAGATGTGTGGGAACGCGCATTTTCCTGCATCAGCGTGAAATCTGAGCCAAGACTTTGTGCTAATGGGTGAACATAAAGCCCAAGGACATCTTCAACGAAACTTTCAGCTTTCATATTGCCATCTACAAAAACAAGCTCAGTTCGTCTGTTTTTCATAATACCTGCCCATACCATCACTGTGGAGCCATTGTATGGGTGCACTTCCTAGACGCATCTCAGCCGTTCAGCATTTCCTGGACGACGATACACTCTTACCCACAGATATAGATATACCTAGATAACGCAAGAGTAACTACTTCGCGAGCCAAAAATTGCACCAACTTATGATTACAAATCGTAAACCGCCCCTTTCGCGCTCAGTCCTTTGTATTGCTGGCTGGGTAAGTGTGAGCGAGAGCGCGAGCTTGTGACGTCATAGTAGGTAGTCAAAAAATGGCACGCTTGGTTTTCATACAGTTCGTGATACTTGCGTTATCTAGGTATATCTATATCTGTGCTCTTACCCTTCTCGTATCAGGCCTAAATCCAAACCGGGACTCATCGCAAAATAAAATGTTATTCCATTACTCCTATTTATTATTTTCAGAAAGGTAAGCCCTGGTATTATCCAAGTTTTGTTTTCCGTTTTGAAGAATATTAAAGGAGTTTGGTACGGGTGGACAGTGTCTGTAGACTGGGTCCATGTCAAGTGTACCCTACACCATTTGTTTCACGGGAGAGATTCCCATGGCGTATAGGTGTGCACCTAATTGGGCGTCGTGCTCGAAGGCCGTATTCATGCAGCCTATTTCTCACGGTTTGTGTTATATCTTGAGAGAGCCACAGTCCTCTGCTTACGGCTTTCCCAAGTTATAACAGAATCGCCTAATGTAAATACATACCCTGTGTATGAACGACGATGAACCTCATTTTATGCCCAATCAGCATCTGTGTAGCCATTTATGACCAATCTGCCCTTAACATACTTAAGGCTAAGCGCGCACTACGAATTTTAATCGTTGCGATAAATAATCGCAAATCTGTAGACAATACTAGCATACTAAAGTCCGCGCACTGCGGAAAAAAATCGCTTGAGAAATCGCTTGAAAAATGTTTGTGTTTGCGATTTTATAACTAAATCGAAACGATTAAAATCGTAGTGCGCGCTTAGCCTAAGAAAGTAACGACATGAACCTTTGAGATATCGTAGGACCCTTTTCGCAGCTTTCCAATGTGTTTCATCGAAGCATTCGTTAAATTGGCTCCGAATACCTATTGCATGTGAGATATTTGGTCTGGAACAAACTGAAATATACATTAAGCAACTTAAGAGATTTCTGTAGTCGAAACGAGTATCCTTACTTCACTTTTCTTCAGTTTTGATCCTGCTTCCATTGGGGTTGGAGACGGTTTGCATTCAGTCATATTAAATTTACGTAGAACAGTTTCAATGACTGATCTAAAGTAATCGATTCTTTATTCCTGCATACTCTCATGTCCAATATTTGATGAGCAGGTCTCAAATCCTTCATCTCAGACTGACATGAGTATCTCTTTCTTTGGATATCGATGAAGAGAATAACATTATGTCGTCGACATAAAGGGCAATTATAACCATTCCCTCTTTTTCGTCCTTGACACATGGTTCTGAAGGCATCCTATTGAAATTGAGTTTATTAATTACTACTCCGTTAATTTTTTCATACCATGACTTTGCAGCCTGTTATAATCCATAAATGGCTTTATCCAACTTAAATATGCACCTTATGTTCTTGTCCTTTCTCCACAAAACCTTCTGGTTGTTCCATTAGCACATGCTCTTTAGGATCACCATTCAAAAAGGCTGTTTTGACGCCTAGGTGATTTTCAGATTTTGATATTTCCAGATCATATTCTGAAGCTAGTACTAATAACAAACGGATTGTAGAGTAGCGGACAACAGGTGAAAAAGTTTTCATTGTAGTCAATGCCATACCTACCTACCTGTTGTGTTACCTTTGAGTAAATCCTTTGGCAACCAGTATTTTAGGAGACTTCCATCTAAGTTCCTCTTTTTCTTAACCTTTTCACCGCCAAGCACTTCTATAGAAGTTCGGGATTTTCGTGCCACCAGCGCCACAACTTCTATAGAAGTTGTTCATTTTAACTATCTTATTAAAATAAATTTACTGTGATTAAAAGCTTTGTTTCATTTTATTATGTAAGATAGCACTGTCTACTACCCTGTTTTTTATTTTTCTTCACAAAATAAGCCCTAGTTTGTCCTAAAATCGGCAAAAACAGAAACTCCGAATTTTGTTACTTTCCTCAGAACGCCAATCACTTCATATCAAGTTGGCCAGTGATGTGCCGTGAAAGGTTGATTTCACCATTGAAATATTTATAAATACAGAAAGTTACGAATATCGAAAACAATTTGAGGTCAATAAAATATGAACTTAGTTATCTACTTCATTACAAAGGATAGTAGATGAATTTCGACCTTCATCGTAGATGCCGATACGTAATTATAAAGTTGTTACCAATTCTTGTCGATAGTTATTTTCCCATCTCTACAAAACAATTGGTCGTCTATGCCCCTGTGCGCCACCGAGTGCCACGAACTACTATAGAAGTTGGTCAGTGACGTCATAGGCGTGCGGCTGTCAAGGTCACTTTGGCATAGTGCAGCACAAAATCGGATTCGCGCGCACGCATCTTTCTTTCTTTCACTTGATAACAAATAGAAAAATGAGTGAAGAACTTGATTCGGACGAACTTCTTAAAATTGTGGAATCGGACTCGGAGTATTTTGTGGAGAACATTGAACCAGAATATAATTCTGAGGTACATATGTCTAACTGGATGATAATAATAATGTTTATTCATCAGAGTAGGAATTCAATAAGTGTGTAAAATGTTCGGTGAGCCCTGTATCTCCAGATGCACTGTAATTACAGTAGATTTAGGTACTGTTTTTGTACTCTATACACTATTATGGTAAATACAGTGTATGAAAGCACTGTAATTTTAACTTTTTTAGAAATTCTTTTCAAAGAAAAAAAAGGAAACCTAATTGCAATTCGTATAAAAATCATCTAAAAACAATTAAAAATTCTGCCACTTAGATACCTACGGTAAAAAACGTTGACTGAAGTTATTAAAAAAAAACAGGGATAAACAAAAATAGAAGAAAGAAAGACCATAGACCCCATCCCTGATCAGAATCGAATTCAACGTGCCCTCAGTGCCAATAACTTGATATGAAGTTAAAGAATGAGATCATGAAACAAATAGAGATGTACCCCATTCCTTATAGTTCTAATTGAGTTATGTATTAGTTTCTTTGATACTCATAATTTATACTGTTTTTTCTTATTAAGGATACTGTGAAATAAAACAAATCTGGAAATATTTCATCAGTTTTTATTTATATTCGTAAAATCAACTTTAAATCTTAACTTTACGCGTACAAATCTTATTCATCGATATGACGATATCCCCATCACTACTGTTTACTGTATATTTAGTTATACATTTATAGCTTGGCGCTCGGCGAGGCATTGCGTTTTGTGTACGTTGGCGGCGAAAAGGTTAAAGATCCATTTGCATTTTACTGCTTTGTGATCTTTAGGTAGATCCACAAAACGCCAGTCTTTATAGGTAATAAAGGATTTATACTCATCTTCCATGGCTTCCTTCCATTCTTTAGCTTCATTGCCACCAAGTGCTTCCTTAACAGTCTCCGGGTCTCCAAGATCCCCGTACTGTTGAGCTACCAGTTGTACAAATAGATCTTCATTTACAGCATCAGTGAAGTCTGTAGTTGTCGAATCTTCACTTAAACTCCCTGGAATATAGGTTTCATTCTACGAGTTGTCTATTTCAGATGAATCACTACTGTCATTGATACTGAATAACGTGTCCCTGTTCCTATTTCTGTCATCAGAAGGACAATTTTCAGATACAACCTGAGAACTTACATCCCGGTGTTTTCGTCTGCCCTACATATTTGTTCTGTATGTGAAACAACATGAACCACTTGATTAGTATCATCATCTGACAGATCCTTCTTCCAAAAACGATCTTCTAAAAACCTCACATGATGTGCTTTAATGCAATGCTCATGGTTCGCTGGACCAATGAGTCTGAAACCCTTTGTATTGTTGCAGTAACCTAGAAATATATATTTCTTTGCCTTCGAATCAAGTTTCTTGTGATTTGATGTCAAAGCATAAGCCAAGCAACCAAGTGCACGAAGATGATTTACATTTGTCTTTGTATTAGTCCATTTCTCCAGTGGCGTCATGCTCATGACGGCTTTTTTAGGTGAGCGGTCCTTCAGATACACTGAAGTGTTTTCGGTCTCTGCCCAAAAACGTTTGTCTAGACCAGCATCTTCTAGTATACAGCGAGCTTTGTCCATGATGGTACAATTCGCTCTTTCTGCTACACCATTCTGTTGACTACAATGCGGGACAGTCGTTTGGTGACGGATTCCTTGATGTTGCAGAAACTCCTGAACTTTTTATTAATACATTCACCACCATTGTCGCTACGAATAGTTTTTATTTTCTTATCAGTCTCATTTTCAACAAGCTTTTGATTATTTTGAATTTTTCTAAAACCTCACCTTATGTTTTCAGAAAATAAACAAATGTTATTCTTGAACAGTCATCAACGAAAGTAAGAAAATAACAAGCACCACCAAATGACTTCTCTTGCATTGGTCCACACAAATCTGTTTGTATTAAGCCTAAAATCTCCTTAGATCTACTACGAGACACTTTTGGAAAAGGTAATTTTGTAAGTTTACCTTTAATACAGGCAATACATGATTGAAAACGTGTACTATCATAATTAATATTAAACACCATACCTTGCCTCATGACATTCACGCTCCTAGAGTTGAGGTGCCCCGGCCTGCGATGCCATACTTCCTGTGACATCAAGCTGCTCTGCTCTTGCTCTGACACATCACAGTCCAGTAGTGATTTATTGCTGCTGTCAGACACCATGCATTAACATCGACATCAGCTCTACTGCTATTCCCTATAGAAGCTAATTGAAAAATACCATCACATAACTATCAGTAGCTATGGTTTCATACCCGTCCATTATTCTACAGGTTTTAGAATTAAAATTTATTTTATAACCTTTTCTTGTTAACTCACTCACTCATAAAAGGTTAGTTGACAGTTGAGGAACCAAATAAACATTACATTAGTTATTGTTCTTAAAACTCTGTCTAACTTAATTCTAACTTTACCTAATCCTGCAGTACATAACTAATCACCATTTGCAATGTTCAAAGAGAGTTCTTTAGTTGATTTCAACTGTGACATAACACTCTTGTTGATGCACATATGGTTGGCTGCACCAGAGTCCTCGTACCAGACATCATTCTTAAGATTTACCGATAATGCTGACAATAATACCTTCTTCTTGTCCTTGACATTACTCACTGGAGTCGTAGCAACAGCATTCTTAGGGCAATTCTTCTTTGTGTGCCCTGGCGTCTTACATCGGTAACATTTGATCTTCTTAATAGTAGTCAAAGCCGATGCAAGCTCTGTCTTGTCATCTCTTCTGTAAAACTCCTGTAATAATTTCATTTTCACAGTTTCACTGACAAGCTTGTCACTGGAATTCTCCAACGCCATGATAAACGGGTCGTAATCGGATGTCAGTCCGCTCAACATGATGACTGCTATGAAATATTTGTCTAGTGGAGAACCGAATGGTTCGAGCTTAGTTCCAAAAAGCAATCGCAGTATCCTAAGATTACTGCGATTGCTTTTTGGAACTAAGCTCGCAGAGAATGCTAGTAACATGGAAGCTTACATTAAGAAAATAACGGAAATTGCACAACAATTGCATGACACAGGTTCTCCACTAGACGCTTAGGCGTCTGCACAGACCCTTGTTCTCATAAGCCTTTTGTAAATTTGTCCATGCTTCATAAGCTGATTTCGCGTTACGCACAAGCAAAAAAGCATTGGGATGTCCAGATAGACAAATTTTTGCAAGTGCGCGCTGATTTTTTCTGATATCTTTGCTTCCGTCGGTGGACTAGATACATCCGAGTAGGTCCTCGTGCATCAGGAGCATCTTAATGGAAAACTTCCAGTTATTGTAATTTTCCATGCCCTGCAGCTTTTCTATTGGAATTCCTGTCGAACTATGTGCTTCGCTGGACATTTTTATTATTTTAAACCAGATTATAATTGCCCACGGAAAGAGAAAAAAAATTGCCGATTGTCTTTTTTTAGGGTTCCGTGCCCAAAGGGTAAAAACGGGACCCTATTACTAAGACTTCGCTGTCTGTCCGTCCGTCCGTCTGTCTGACACCAGGCTGTATCTCAAGAACCGCGATAGCTAGACAGTTGAAATTTTCACAAATTATGTATTTCTGTTGCCGCTATAACAACAATTACTAAAAACAAAATAAAATGAATATTTAAGGGGGGCAACAAACGTGTTTTTATCGGCGTTTTCGCCTTGTTGCACGGAACTCTGAGTCCGACTCGCATTTGTTTTCTTCTTCTTACAGAAAATGTTTTTTCGAGAAATTAAACAAAATAAAAACCTTATTTGCATAGGTGCTCTGGGTCCATAACCTGTATATAGATAGGAGTGGAATTAATATACTTAGTTCACAAATAGGAATAGGTATTATGTATTTTGTCCGTTCATGGTTCACACATTCCTTTTCGCAGATTATGACATAACAGACAGAAAATACAAAAATGTATCACCATAGACCGACATATAAATTAGGTTGGTTTGGTTCACAAAGTCCAATAGTTTAGTGGCTAACAACAACATCGCTTGAGAATTGTAGCTTTAAACCTATCTCCCGGGCGGTTAACATCGGCTGGCGTCTTGCAAGTCAGTTGTATGTATCGGTCCTGTCGAGCAGATACACTCCTTCCACGTCCTGGGTGCTGCTCAGCAGGATCCCCTGTATTAACGTAACGCTGCCAAAGACGACAAATTACGCTCCTATTGATACCAAAATGCCGAGATACTTGGGATTGAATTCTTCCCGCTTGTTAGTTGTAGGATTCCAACAGCTCTCTGCATTTCATCAGCAGTCAAATGGCGTCGCATGAAATAAAAAAATGACTCGCCACTAAATTATTTCAAAAACTGTATATCTCTAAATGATAAAACTGAGATAATCATCAGCAGTCAAATGGCGTCGCTCCATGACATAAAAACGACTCACCACTAATTTTTTTCAAAAACTAAATCTCAAAATGATAAAATTAAGATAAATACCTTTATCAAGCATCGAAAACACATGAAATCGGGAAAAATTATTAACTTTTATTTTAATGAAAACAAAACACAATCGAAAAGTTTCTATTTTTAAAATCAGCCATTATAATATGTTTCCGAGAACAAAAAGATTGTATACCAATCTACTTTGTTAAGAAAAAATAAAGTATCAATTAATAAATCATGCAGTTTCTGTAAATGGTGCGTGTTGCTTAGACTTTTATGATGTGTGTATTTTTGAAGCTGTGATGTGCACTCGTGATGAGTGGACATCACAGCTCAATAATCAACAGGATTAAATATCAGGATTTAAAAACAAAACTTAATATCGACTTATCGTGTAGATCAGAATTACGGGTGTATTTTTATAGAAATGAATATGTTATATATGAAAAGAATGTACCAGCAATGAACTTGAATGTACCTTTAATGAAATTCAATGTACCTCCAAGAAACAAGAACAATTATAAAAATAAAGTGAGCCACAGTCCTGACAGTCAGAATGACGGATGAATACTAATAATAAATGTAATATATATCTTATGGTTACCTAATATTTACCAGAGGAATGTACCTTCAATGTACCTCACAAAAATATAATCTGGAACTATAATGCGACGAGTAATTAACGAGAAAATCAAGAAAATAAATTTTGACGCCTACCAATTTTTCATAGCAATGTGAGTATACAGTTCTGTAACAATACACCCGTCATTCTGACCTAGACGACTTATCGTAATCCGTATAACTAAACGTTCCATTACACTAAGACAATTATTTGGAGACGTGGCCTCCTCAGCATAAACGTAAAATAAAATTGAAAGATAACGAATTTGAAAGATAACTAATTTGCCTGATACAGGGGTATTCAAACAAATTGGCACACCTCCTATACTTGGACTTGAAATCGTATTCAGTAACTTGATAGTTAGAGGGTTAGAACCCTTATTGAGTGACCCTAATCCATTACTTCTACTGTCAAAATTAGGCTATTACCCCACAGTTTCTTATAAAAAAAAGGATAGTGAGGTAAGTTATATGCATAGTTTTCATTGAATTTAATAACTTACACTTCAAAGCACAATTATTTGTTCCTAACATAATTTAACAATTAAAAAGCCATTATGTCTCGCGTGGATCCACGTTCGGCATACGAAGAGTTAAACAATGAGCAATAATCGATTTCGCATTTTTGAAAAGTCGGCGAACTGAAAAATATTTTACGCTTAACGTTAAACTACTGGTGTTGTATGTACAGGCAACGCACTCAATGGATTCGAAACAGCCCATTCTTACAAAAAGTTTAATTCTTTTCAGGGTCAAGCTCGAGCGGATTTAAACGCCCGTCGACTGAGGTAGAAAATGTACCGCCGAAGAAACGCTTGCGTATGTTCGAGTCCGCGTTCCTCCGCCGCGACTCGTTTATCGACAGCATGTTCGGTGGAGTGCTGCTGACGCGCGTCGAGTGCACCGAGTGCCACTCGTCGTCGCTGTCCCGCGACGTGTTCCGGGACCTGCAGCTCGCTTTCCCCGACAAGCCCGAAGGCTGGCAGCACAACGTACAGAGCCTACTCGAGTTCTACTGCTCCAAGGAAAGCCTCACCGGCGAAAACCAATACCAGTGCCGCGACTGTGGTGAACTACGAGATGCCGAACGAAGCGTACTTATCGAAACCACACCCAAATATCTAATCCTCGTCCTAAAGAACTTTAAGTAAGTTTTTCGAATTCCTATCGAGTTTTCCCATATTTCCTCTTCTTTTAGTTTCTCTGTCTTTAGTTGACAATCTTACGTTATCCGATGGAAAACAGGAATTCGATTTTTAAAATTAGAACTATTGTCAACAGGTTCGATCCGAAGCTGCAAGTGCAAACTAAACTGATGCACTCGATGTACCACAACCACACCATCACGCTGCCGTCGGTGCGCTCGCAGGCCGTGCACTCGTCATACAAGCTGTACGCCGCCGTCATCCACGCCGGCACCACGCTCGACTCTGGGCACTACTACACGCTCGCTAAAGACAACGACCAGTGGAACATGTACAACGACGACGTGGTCACATCCTCTGATGAGGCACAACTGAACGGCCTCAACCGCTCCAGTACGCCCTACATCCTGTTCTACCGACGCACTGACATCGAGGAGGGCACTGCTCCATCCATGGAAGAACTGCCCCCGAAGGTGCAAGAGACAGTGATGTCGCACAACAAGCACTACGTGGAGACGGTGCGCAAGATGCGGTTGGCTCGTCCATGACGGTTAAGATCGGACAAGTACATCGACTTCACGGTGTTGGATAACGATGACATGGATGACCCAGCTTTTGTTTCTGATAGCAAACCCTCAATGCGACTTTAAATATTTTAATGATACATCTTTATAATCTTTACTACAACTCGGGACTCTCGAACTTAATTATGTATGTTACGGTCGTTGCAATGCAGGGGCGATCACGAGCTCGTCACAATCTACAGACTCTTAGTTTGACAAAGAAAGGAAATTGTTCATCCAGCTCCGCCTATCTAGCTCTCCTGGCTGGCAGTCTCCCTTTGTGATTCGACTATGAACTTTGGACATGAAAATATCAAGTGACGGTTTAAAACTAATGATGAATTATATCGACGTGATCGCAGTTGTAAATTACATACTTTCTCGAAATGCGTATAAATTGGGATAATACACACATCAGTCTCTACTTACACCCAGAATATATAATATAATTACTTAGCGTTGAGTATTTGCTGATAGATCAGAGTTCACTAATCTCAGTTCGTTTTTCGTTGTTGTGTTTGTTTATTTTCATAATGACAAGTGTTTACAATATTGTTTGATTATTTAATGCTGATGTAACGTATACGTTCTTGAAGAACTACTTAATTAATTGTTGTGGTGTATTATATGGATTATAAACTCGACAGTAATTTTTACGTTATTATGCTTTTATTTGTAATTAATAGATTCAAATACCGTGTCGTGTATGTAGTAGATATTACTTGTTTACCGATTATACAATTAAGTGCTGGAAACTAATTGTTGTAAAGTGAAATGGACGCAACCTCTGTCATGGGCAGCACAGCTCGTTAGTCTGCAATGCGATTTTGTGTTCAATTATACATATAGGAAGGACATAGCTCGCACCTCAGGCTACGTGCAGATCTAGAGTCATTATCGTGCAATCTATTTACATAATACTTAGACCGTAACATATATACATAGAAAGTTGGACATAGAGAATTTCTGTATATTATTTATGGAGTATTTATAAGTGAAGTATTTAAACATAAGAAATCTTTAAAACATACATCTCCAGGTTTTTGCAAAAAACCTCGTTATATTGATTAAAGTAATATGAATGTTAGAATAATTTTAAAATGATATTATAGATATCTACTCGTGTTGATATTGCATAATATATTCATTTCAATTGCATTAAATTACATCAATGTAATAATATGAGTGTTATTGGTAGATTTAAAACATGGAAAGATTTCAGTGAATTCACACAATATATAACGTATGCATGTTAAGATTATCGTATATCCTTAGAGTAAGTAGGTATTCGAAGACGCGGTCTACGGTCGCTGTCTCTAGACCTAGAGTTTTAACATTAACACATTATAGTAAAGTAATTTTGATGACATCTACATGTTCAGTGTTTCTAATAGTATCCAATCGCTGAAATCCTCCACTCTTATTAATCATCTTATTAAATGTAGTGACGAGGTTTCTTGCAAAAGCTTTTTACAACTTGACTGACAATTTTTATTTTTTTTGTTCTTTGTTGTTCACTCCATTTTTTTTTTTGTTTCCTATGATGTTTTTGAATGAGCTATAACTCCTATTCGGCAATCAGGTACCTATACTTTATTTTTTTTAGATTACTTGTATAGCGTGCCAACAACATTTTGTAATAATCAAAATGTGTTATTCCTATACCTTTATTGTTTTATTAAAGTATCGAGATTATTCACTTTAATATTATTATATATACACGCATTATTTTAGGTAAATATTTTGTTATACATTCTGGTAACACTGTCTTGGTGTAATATCCTATAATTATGTCTCAGATTGATGTAATAATTTTACTGAAACTAATGTAAGTTCGTGTTATTGTGCATTTGCATAACCTAATGTAATTGTATTTGACGTACACTTTCGACGTGTCACTTTCTCACCCTTAGCTGCCGGTCGATTCTGTAAAAAAAACTCAATGTGAAAACTTAGGTGAAGTGAGTTCGTTTTTGCTAGGAATTGACACTATTTACAGCTCACTTCACCTAAGTTTTCACGGTTAGATTTTTACAGAATTGCACCGCTTATCTGTTACCCAAATTCCTTTGTTTTGCCTCTGGAATGGCATTTTGTTTTAACTCCTCACATTAATATATATATATTAACAGTGGCACATTGACGGTAGGTTAGGCGCAGAGGCTGAAAGCATCTGCACCATAGGTCGGGGATTCAAAGACCCCTTAAAAAGAAAAGTAATATGCATTAGTATCACCAACAAAAGAAATGAATTATACAATGTTGCCTAAAGAGTTAATGTTATGTTAAGCTGTCTATCAAACTGTTAACATTAATGGTTAAAATAGCATTATTATACCGCTTTCACTCCTGTTGGTTTTTATTTATACCTATTTAGTTATTGTCCCAATTAGGATGTTACGGCGGCGAAGTCACGACTGTTCGATTATTTCTTCTTAGACACTGTTGCTGAGTATTTCATGTAAATATTATTTTTTCCTTCGCTATTAATTTAGCAACAAAACATAGGTTTATAAAGAAAGTGTGGTTCTCTCTATTATTTATATTCAGCGTAAACAATAAGATGTACTCTATTTAGATATTTTACATCTTGTACGCTTTGTCATTCGAATGAACGCGACTTCGCTGGGCTTATTTACATATGTTATGAATATTAAATCGTTTAGTTTGTCCTTTATGTAAATAATTAAAGCATTTAACGTTTAAGATAGATATTCCACATGGTAAACATAGTATAAGTAGGTATATATATATGTTAATGTTCAGGGCATAGCATCGGCCCTCTCATACATCACTTTTGTTTATAGTTAGAAACACATATTATTGTAAAATCGGTTTTTGGTTTAAAATAATAAAATAAACGTTGGAAAAGTTACTTTTGTTTCCTTATACAGGGTCAAATTTAATTACTTAGCGAAACTCCGCAGATGTCATAGATATCGATATGTAAACACGGTACAACACAGAAATGATTCAATTGTATTTTTTGGTGTTAACGACCGCTGGTATCGTAGTTACTTGAAGAATAAGTTGAGAAAATCAGTTTGTCTTTTTTTTATCGTGTTCAGATATCGATAACCAATGTATGTAAAGTTTACTACGCTTCGTCTCTACGGTCGTTGTCTCAAATTTTTTTTATCCATCAAATCACTCTTATTTGTGTAGTTCTGTACAATAACGTCATCAGTTGGAGCAAGGGACCCGAGCTCGGGACCCTAGTCCCCGTGCTTCACCCAGGTAGAGAACCTAGGTAAAACACGGGTCCGGACCTTTGGATATCGATAGGTACCCATCGTGTCTCCGGACTTTGTGTGCGTTACCCCAGCCAGAAAATGTTACCTATCTATTACACTCAAATGACAGTAGTCATTTGAGTGTAATAGATAGGTAATTAATTAGGAGTACATCAGCTTCTATAAAGGATGATGCCACGAAATGTGTGAAAGCTGGTACCCGCAGCTGGACTAAATGATAATTATATCCATTAGAAAGGTATTAAGAATTAGTACAAGAATTCCAATGTCAAGACAAGGGTTGTCTTGATTTTATGTTCGATCTGAGTAATTAGTACATGGTGGAAGTTGAGACAAAGCAGTTGGTATCTTGGTGGAAGATACTTTAACCGTTGGTGTCACTGACTCTGACAGGGCCACCATCAGGGGTTTTAATTTTGATAACAAAAAATTTGTCGCCAAATATCAGAATTTGTCGATCACTGGTTCGAAAGATATAAGGGTTTATAGGTGGCCAATCTGGAGAGAGTCTCCCCAGCAGGGCCACATTTAGGTATATCTCAAAAACTAGGGCACCTAGCGAAGATCGGTTTTCTCCCATATTTTGTCGCCCATTAGTCGGAATGAGTCGCCAAGTCACAGATTTAATCGGGTCTTAGTTTAGGAGATATGATGAGTTCAATTAGTAAGGTATGTAAATGATAGAAATCACAAAAAACTTTTTTTACAAAAAAAAAACAACCGGCTTCCAAAAAACACTACAAAGGGAAAAATTACTTTAATTTCGGAAGTCGGGTGTCTTTGGATCTGTATGTTAGTTTTTTGCCACCGACTTCCGAAATTAAAGGTATATTTCACTCTGTAGTGTTTTTTGGAAGCCGGATGTATTTTTTTTATTTTTCACATTTTGTGGGTCAGTACCTATGTAATTTATCTAAGTTACAATAGCCTAATGTCAACTGCTCATCACCTTTTACAAAATATTGCTTTTACCGATGCAGGAACGTTAATTGTTGAGGAGTTCTCCTAGTAAGAACCAGGAGAACTGGAGCTGATTGAGAAGTCACCATCAGCTCCACTTCACCATACGCATTGTAACGAGCATAAATTGCTTAGTAACTACATTAAAGTACCTAATCGAATCGCAACCCGTGAAATACTTATTATTGAGTAGTTTCGATGGCCATCTGTGGTCTCCATCATCAGTTCCACTTCAGCAGATGGTGCTTTCCGAGAGAAAATGCACGAGTTACTTTAAAAAATAACCAAATCGCTAAAGGCGTGCCTATAAAATTTTAGGGTTTCCCTCGATTTCCATGGGTCTCATCAGATTACGACTTGGTGGCAAAGGGACAACCTCGAGACCATACCCTTTCAAACAAAATAAGAACTTTTAAAATAGGTCCACAATTGACGGAGAAATGGTGAACATACATAAATAAAATCATTCGAACATATTTACCTCCTCCTTTTTGGAAGTCGGTTAAAAAGTAAGATTGTACAAACGTTTCGCCGAAAACTTTCTTGATAGAAAACATTGTTTGTAGATACGAGTATCTCGGTCCATAGGAAGCACTGTTGATGCTAGAGCGAGTTAAGGGCACCCCGAGGTTAGGTTTGGTTAGGTTACTTTCCCCCCGGTGGGTTCTCGCGTTGTCGAGGCGGGGAGCTCAGTAGCCATGGCTTGGTCACCCACGGTGAAGCGAAGAGAACCCGAGGAGGGGCCGCTCGTCAGGGCTTTTGCCAGTAAGCCCACGACATAGGGGCCAACAAGTAGGTTGCGGCACCGCTTGAGCGACGTCGCAACTGTGGCGGGCCGCGCTGTCGTATGGGAGGCGTCGCGGCTGAGGGTTGCAGGCCGCGGCGGGAGAGGAGTGCCGGTATTGCGGTGCGCCGCTCTCCCTACCTTCCGCGGCCTTGACGGGGTCGCCAACGTCTGATAGCGGACGCGGTGGGGCCGCAGGGGAGAGGAGTGTTGTTATGATGTTGGCCGCTATCTCTATCCTCTTCGGCCGAAAATTGGCAGGCGGCGGGGCCAATGGCCTGACCCGTCACAGGGGGACCAAGGGTGCCCAGATACGGGAACGTCTGGCGCCCGTGTGCTGGTTTGGTCCCTGGGGTGGTCACTGCGTGCTATGTGTGCTGGTGCGCCGGTGATGGGGAGTATTCCCCAGAGGAGGGTCCGGTGACGAACAGCCGCGGCGGGTTCTCGGATGAGTGCTAACGCGTTCCCGTGTTCCCGCCGTAAGCGGCAGAGGAGGACACCGTGGAGTTTTAGTGGGTTAGAGTCCCACATAACTGCACTATCTCCCCGTAGTAGTGCAGAATGCATTTCTCAACGATAAAAAAAAAAGAATGGTGCCCCTTTGCACAGAAAAAGGAGCCCGCAAGTTTTCAATTTCATCCTGTATTTCTCCTGCACCTAAGGTCTCCGTTGAGATTGACCGCCATGACCGAAATACGGTCTGGAGGACTGTTTTAGTTGTAGAAATAAAAACACTAGTATTTAGTTACAAAAGTATAATCACTACAAAAAACTTGTACATTTTATTATTGCTTAGAATCTAGTAACATAAGGGTAACATAACTTCACTCATAATCCTCTGGTGATATCGTCAGAGGACTTCCAAGTAAGTACATAGGTATCTGAGTTTTCATTATTTTCAGGAGAAAGGTAAAAGTGAATATCTTGGCCATTTAAATATTTTATTCTGACTTGCTTCAAATTTTGGAGTTGCGACTGATACGCAGCAAAAACGAGGTATTTTTTGACAAGTTAATTTAGATTCTGTTTGTTCTAACTTAGGTAATCCAGCCTTAAGAATTCACTAGCGTACTTACACGGTATTTAGAAACTACACTTACGCCGTCTTGCATGCGTACCGAAACGCCGACGTTTGGGATCAAGTCATGAACTCATGACTCATGACCTCTCGCTCGACAGTCCGCGTCTTCAACTTTGGAGCACAAAATACAGATAGTACAGAAGTCAATCACATGTATGTACTTACTTCACTTTTCGTACCTACGCTCGGCGGTGGCGCTATGGTTGTCAACTTTGGCTTATGCACAAAAAACTATCGTGGTAGTGGCACTCGTATCTAGTTGTTTGATTTATTGTTGAGCTTATTCTACAATATTAAAACAAAACAATAAACATAGTAGGTATTACAATACAAAAATGAAAAAGTTTACAGAACAAAAACATATTTAAACAATTTTACTTGTCAATTTTCACTATCGAAAATCCCTAAAAACTTCAAAACGGATCACCATATTTACACAATTTATTTTGCCCTATCCGTTTTAGACCTAAACTTATCAAATTACACTAAAAACAACACAATGTCTACACAAACAAAAAATCATGTTTTGAACTTACGTACTTATTACGTGACAGTTGGTGGCGTGAATTTACGATTTAAGATTCAAAATAGGAAACTATTATATAAATCGAGCTTAGATAGGCGTTTTTTTGTTGCTCCATTTTTGCACTTCACAGACGCATGTCTCAAGCGGATGACACGCGCGCTCGCACTACTCCCAACCCGTCTGAGATAACGTGTCCGTGAGCGGTGTCTATGTGTGCGTTGATCGAGCGCACTTTGTATGTAGATTGACTTCTGTACTATCTGTATTTTGTGCTTGGAGCTTTTGACACCTCTACATTAAAATGGTTGTTTCTGTGTTTATATTTTTACCTCCGAAATCATACTATTGGTTCGACAATTACTCGTATATTGACATTCGACCTGAAAGTAATTCGCATTCGAATTTCTTTCCACAAAAGTTAACAATGTTACCAGTCATTGACTGCTAAGACCTAACTTTGTTGAATCTTCAGAAATTGAAAGATTATCTGTTGAGGACCTCAAATACCTACCAAGCATAAGTCAAGTATGAAACCCCTATTCAATTCTTGAAAAAATGCATCAACTTTCTATTCAAACTTATGAAAAGTGTGTACCTATTTCACGAATCGGATGTGAGTTTTAAGGTCGACGCCCTCGGGCTTTATAGCTTTCCCTAGTCAATCACAGGGTGGACATATGCTATGCCAGGGTCTGTTTCAAATAGAAATTAGGTAGGTAGGTAGGTACAGACGCCAGCACATCAACCTACTACAATCTGTCAACTTTCTTTAATAGATTTTCAACTTTATCGCTAAGCATAAGGTTCAAGGTTGATTGGGAAAATTTGACAGTTTCGGGTAGCTTGATTTGCTGTCTGTACAATACTAAAGTAACAATAACTTGAAAATAACCTAAGTAAGGAGCTTTCCTTACTTAGGTACAAAGTGCAACATAAGTATTCGCCGATGGGGCAGCCAGAAGTGTAGGTGCATAATACCTATACCTAAGTACCAAGTTTCAAGGGTGTACTATTATCCGGGCACAAATTCAAATTCAAATTCGGGGCCGCTACTGAGAAATCCTCAATGGTAAGTACACTAATACATTTTAGGATCCGTATAGCATATAGCATCTAGGGATGATTCGGCTTCACCTAAAGATTTGTTCTGAAAGTAGCACAATCAGCCTATAATGTTCCCACTTGGACACAGGCAAAGACTATATTGATAGATTGTTGAGAGATTGTTGGCTATGCTCTTCAACCTTTGTCTAAGCCACTCATATCTGCCTGAAGAGATGATTAAAACCATTGTTATACCTATCGTTAAAAATAAAACAGCTGATCTATCGGATAGGAATAACTACAGACCTATCTCTCTTGCCACAGTAGTATCGAAGGTATTTGACAGCATGTTGAACTCACAGCTGACCAAACACATTGAACTTCATGACAATCAGTTCGGCTTCCGGGGCGGACTATCCACTGAAAGTGCAGTTCTGTGTGTTAAGCATGCTGTCAAATACTACACAAGACGTCAGACTGCAGTTCACGCATGCTTTCTTGATCTTTCGAAAGCCTTTGACCTGATTTCCTATGATATTCTATGGAAAAAGTTAGAAAACACTAATCTGCCAATTGAACTCATCAACATCTGCAAGTACTGGTACGGAAATCAGGTCAATGGCGTGCGATGGTCGGGAGCCATGTCGCAACCGTACGGGTTGGAGTGCGGGGTGAGGCAGGGGGGATTGTCCTCGCCAACCCTATTCAACCTGTATATGAACGATCTGATTGTGGCACTCAGTAGCACCCGGGTAGGTTGTCACATAGACGGAATTAGTGTAAACAACATAAGCTATGCTGATGACATGGTGCTACTGAGTGCATCGGTATGTGGGATTAAGAAACTGCTTACCATCTGTGAAGTATATGCCAAGCAACACGGATTAAAATATAATCCACTCAAAAGTGAAGTCATGGTCTTTGAGGCCAGAGGAAACAGTACAGGTAACGTGTTTCCCAACATAACACTTAATGGTACAGCTTTGCGTAGGGTGTCTAGATTTAAGTACTTAGGACATATGCTGACCTCTGACCTCAAGGACAATGATGACATCGAGAGGGAACGGAGGGCGCTGGCAGTGCGGGCGAATATGATAGCTCGCAGGTTCGCACGTTGTTCGACAGAAGTCAAAATTACACTTTTTAGGTCTTATTGTACATCATTCTACACGTGCAGCCTGTGGGCCGACTATACTCAAAAATCTTACAGTGCCCTCCGAGTCCAATTTAATAATGCGTTCAGGGTGCTGTTGGGGCTGCGGCGATTCTGTAGTGCATCAGGGATGTTTGCTGAACATCGCGTGGACTGCTTTTACGCTACGATGCGTAAAAGATGCGCATCCCTGGTGCGTAGAGTACGTGGCAGCGCTAACAGCATCCTTAGCATGATAGCTAGTCGGCTGGACTGTAGCTACATCAGTCATTGCTGCGCCATTTGTCATGGAATGGTGCAGTAGTGATTGTTTATTTCAGTTTTATGTTTTGATGTGGGTAGTTTTTAAGTATTACTAACACTAGGTTTTTAAGAATATTGTTACTAACAAAATGGGCACCTTGGTCTGAAATAAAGTATTTATTATTATTATTATATATATAACTACTTGACTGCGTATACAGTGCCCGGGCGCTCGAACACTATTAGTATTTTGTCGCCTACAGAGGCTACGGTACTAGTAACCATTTTAGTTGTGCCCAAGTTTTAGACATAACAAGATATTGTAAAGTCTTCTTATTAATCCAAGTTAAATGTCATTATTGTGAAGCTCCCATCTAGAGTCTCACAGTAGGTACTTACTCCAACGCATGAAACCTTAAACAAATTATATCAGCTAAAACCAAATTATATCAGCTAATCATCGTATTAGCTGATCCGTATTGAAATCGTCCTTGATGAACTTCGTATCAGTCACCCTTCCGGCCGAACTGAATTGAGCCCGTGCGTTGGCTGCATTTGTATTGATTTCCGAATGCTTGAGGCGCTCGCAATTCAGGATGCCTATATAGCAATACTTATAAAAGGTACGATGCACTAGCTCGTCCTTTTACCTGCCTCCGCCCTTCCCCCCGTTGCTACCTGCCGCACCCACTTCCATCCCTACCTCACAGGTCTAGCTAGACGTGATGGAATATTAAATCAATATAGCGGATTCACGCTGCCCGGCCAAACAAATTCTGTTCCTATCTAGCGATTTTGCATAGCATATTGCATATTATAGAGTTAGTTACACAAAAACCGCCGCGGCCGGCCCGACTGCAGTGAAAATATTGGTTTTCTGTTTTCCACTTTTGGGCACAATGGCGGTTTAATTGCACAGTAAATATAAATCTATTTATTTAGTACTTACCTTGTGCTCATTCAACACTAAAATCATTTAGCTTGTTTTTAATTTTTTAGTTTTAATTAAGATATTCGTTTTATTTTTTAACCATTTAATTCACTTTTTGACAAGGCAGGCCTGTTTCTAATTTTAATAATAATTATTTTTTTATTTCATACCTTTTAGTCATGAAACGATATTTTTGCAAACGCACAAGTGCCACGAAAGATAACTTTTATTTTGGTTCATGAATATCGAAAATTATCCCAAGGAAACATACCACATACATTGATATTGGTTAAGCCGTTTAGAAGTTATGGTGGAATAAAGAAACTTACAATCATACATGAACCCTGAAAACATAAGACTCCTTTTTTTGGGCACTCGTGTAAAAATACTTAATAGGTACTACCTCCTAAGTTTAAAGGTTCCTACAAACAGGCGCGACACGCGATATAATCGCGCGCGTCACAAAGGCACCGCTTGTTGCGCGACTTGCAGTGTCTTTGTGTCCTTTAAGTTTTCTATTATAATTATGAAAATGTTAACATCTATTCTATTATGGAAATATTTGGTAAGTATTAATCTAATAGCATCATTATTAGGCAGGACCTACAGTTAGCCTCAAATGGATGTAAGTAGGTATCTACAATACATCGGCAAGAATTCTACAATAAAAAAAAGTCTACAATCTTTGTTCCCTAATATTGTGTAGCCATAATTATGACACATTGTGTACCTACTTAAATTAAAGGTGGACGTCAGATAGGCAGTCGCTCCATGTGAAATACTGGTAATCATCTGCATCCGGTTAGACTGGAAGCCGACCAAAACATAGTCGGGAAAAGTCTAGGTAGATTGTTTTTTTCTTAACCTACTTCAAAAAGGTTGGAGGTTATCAATTCTGTAGAATGTTTTTTTTTATGTTTGTTACCTCAGTACTCCGTTATTTATAAGCCGATTTGCAAAATTATTTTTCATTTGAAAATATATATAAGTACCTACTTTCAGATACCATAGCATCAAATCAGTTTAGTAGTTTCGATTTTAAACCAAAATTACTGGTAAAAATTCAAGTAAACGAAATTGTTTTTGTATGTATGTTACGATAATAACAGCCGTACAGGTCGATCGATCAGGTTAAACTATGCTGGCCGCGGTTGGTCTGTGGATAGGTGACCATCTTTACATAACGAGACCCCTCCATGCCTCGGAAAGCACGTTAAGCCGTTAGTCCCGGCTGTTATTCGCGGATCATAGACAGTCCGTTACGAGTAGTCAGAAGTTCGAAACTCTGACCACCAGTCTTACCAAGGGGTATCGTATTACCCAGTAACTGGGTTGTGGAGGTCAGGTAGGCCGTCCCTCGATGTAAAATACTGGTATTCTGCTGCTTCCGGTTAGACTAGAAGGCCTACCCCAACATAGTTGGGATCTCGATTTCAAAAATTATATTTTAATGGATAGGGTATGTATGCCTCAGGGGAGGTCCCGTATAATTTTTAATTAACTGTGCTTGGGTAGTTTATAAGTTAGCTTTAATAATAGGTACGTATTTTTGTCGCCTAGTTTATATTGTTGATGTTATAATAACTTCCTGGCAATGATATTTACCTACATAGCAAGCAGTGTTATACGAATTTGTGTGGGGTGAAAAATAAAAACTTTGTCGGTGTCGTTGGGTTCGCATTTTCGTTGTTTGGCACCGATTTCCGAAATTAAAGGGATTTTTCACTTTGCAGTGTGTTCTTTGGAAGTCGGTTTTGTAGGCTGTAGGTACAATATCTGTTCCATAATTCTGTATCAATGTGGTAGCTACACATTGATACAGTAAATAAAATAAATAAATTTACAATACAATAAAATTAATTCCTGTCGATGTACCAAATATGTTTTTGAGGCTGCTGTACCAACCTAATAAATAAGTAGTAAAGATAATGGTTTAGTTTTGAGTAAAAAACATTTCGTAATCATGCTTGATGTTTTGTTAGCAGTCGGTCGAATGCTTCTAGAGAATTTTAAAGTCAGACCTTACCCTCAGGCCATTGAGTGATCGTGGCGGTGTCACTCGACATCGCCAACGCGTTTAACACCCTCCCCTGGAGCACCATTGTGGAGGCACTCCGGTATCACCGGGTGCCGCCCTACCTCCGTCGAATAGTCGAGGCGTATCTGACGGAAAGAGCCGTCAGCTACCCCGGTCGCGATGGGGAGTGGAACCGGCGAGAGATGTCGTGCGGTGTCCCACAGGGATCGGTCCTGGGGCCGCCTCTGTGGAACATCGGGTACGACTGGGTGCTGCGCGCCGACCTCCCTGATGGCGTCAGCGTGGTTTGCTACGCTGACGACATGCTGGTCCTGGCGCAGGGGAGGTCGCATCAGGCGGCGGCCGACACGATGACACGCGGGGTTGCGATAGTCGTGGAGAGGATCCGGCAGTTGGGTCTCGAGGTGGCATTGCACAAGTCCGAGGCCATGTCATTTCATGGGCCCCGGAACGCGCCGCCATCGGGATCCCAACTAACGGTAGGAGGGGTTCACATCGGCGTCGGGATGACGATGAAATACCTGGGTCTCGTCCTCGACAGCCGGTGGAACTTCGTGGAGCATTTCCGACGTTTGGCCCCCAAACTGGAACGGGCCGGGGCCGCCTTCAAGCGGCTCTTGCCCAACCTGAGGGGGCCAAACGCCTCCTGCCGGAGGCTTTACGCGGGGGTCGTGCGGTCCATGGCCATATACGGGGCCCCGGTGTGGGCGCGTTCACTGCGGCGGCGAGCCGCCCACTACCTGAACGCGCCCCAGAAGGTGGTAGCCATAAGGGCTATCCGGGGCTACCGCACGATCTCTGGCGAGGCGGCAAGCCTCCTTGCCGGACTGCCGCCATGGGATCTGGAGGCGATGGTCCTCGCGCGCCTGTATGAGTGGCGCGCGGAGGCACTACGCCGGGGGGAGGATCCGCTTCCGCGGCAAATCGCTGCGGAGCGGACGGATCTCCGGCGCGATCTCATGGCGGCATGGAAAGAGCGACTGTCGCAACCCAGCGCAGGGCACGCCGCGATAGCGGCGATAAGACCCCTCTTTGAGGAGTGGCTAGAGAGGCGCCACGGCGCCCTCACCTACCGCCTGACGCAGGTCCTCACCGGACACGGATGTTTCGGGAGGTTCCTGCACATCATCAGGCGGGAGGAAACGCCCGGGTGTCACCATTGTCAGGATCGCCCAGAGGACACGGTGGAGCACACGGTGGAGGTCTGCCCCGCTTGGGCGGAGCACCGCCGTGTCCTCGTAGAGGCGATTGGCAGCGACGGCGAGCTCTCGCGTCCGGCCCTGGTGCAAGCCATGGTCCGGGGCGAGAGGGAGTGGGAGGCAGTCACCTCCTTCTGCGAAGCAGTCATGCTAGCGAAGGAGGTGGCGGAACGGCTCAGGGAGAGAGCCTCCCGTCCCAGCCGCCGCGGGAGACGCTCCGGGCGTCGGGAGCCGCGTGACGACTCCCGGCCACCGTAGGCGCGGGCCTGCGGGCGGAGAGTAATGGGTAGCTCACCGCCCGATCAGGACCAGGCCCGTGCCGGACGGCGCGTACGTGTTCCACGCGCGCCTCAAAGAGATGTCAGCATCGAGGAGGGGCCCCTTAGGGCCGAAGCCTGCCGGGTCAGCGGGATTGTCCGAAAGGGTTACCGCTGGCCCGGAACATAAAGGGCTAAGGAAGGAACACGGGTGGGTTTTAGTCAGTAAGAGTCTGACACTCCCTTCCGCTCCACCCAGAGCGGGAGGAGTCATTTGATGATTTCCCATCCACAAAAAAAAAAAAAAAAAAGGCCATTGAGTGAATTGAGTCGGACTGCAAACGAAAAGACGCGGGTATTTTACTCACTGAACTAAGGGTTTCTTCAGATAAAGTTGAATCTGATAGATAGGTATTATTTATATATTATAAGCCAATAAGTTTTCCGCCAATATTGTTGAGCTTCTCTGTGGCGGCTCGAGCGATCTGCTTAAAAACTGATCCTGGTACCTGATGAAAAAACAAATAATTGATTAGGTAAGTACCAACTTTTATTACTTACCTACTTATTAGAATCGTATGCAGTTCCCACTTCACAATAAAGGCCTACGCAGACCGGGACGGCATGGCAAGGGATTTTGACGTCAGTCAGCGCACACTAGCCGCTTAAATACCCCGGCATTCCAGTGGCTTCCCCGCTTCTCTACCCCCGCCGCCTCGCCCCGTATGCCACAACGAGCGCCGGAGTCCTTGGCACGGCGTTGCCTACCGCAGGACGCCACGATGTCGCGGCGTTCTGCGGTAGGCAACGCCCGCCGCGGGAGCCCGTGACGCGTCTTTCAATGCCGTGCAATGAAATCCCTTTCGATGCCACGGCATCATTTTAAAGCATAGCAATTTATGCCATATTTCTATATCGATACGTTTGAATGTCCATTAGTAAAATTTTAAATCCCTGGTCTGCATAGGCCTTTATGGACAGAATCACAAAAATATAAGTTTACTATCAGTATACCGATGGTATCAACCTGCGGGGTAATTAACTCACATAAAATGACAATTGGTCGCTATGTGTTTAATTTTGACCCACGTTCAGTTAAGTTCTTGAGCAGACGATTATAGCAAACCTGTAATGCATTAGCAGTAAATCCTTCAAAACTCTAGGGTTGTGATTGAAACTGTGTTACGTTGGTGCATAAATATTCAAGGATTTATAAAAAAGAAAAGATTTAGAAGTACATAGAATTTTTACAATAGTGATATTCTTTGATCAGATCAGATCATTAAGACTTAAAAGCTGCCAGTGTTTAATTTAAATAATCACCGTGGTTAATAGTTCGTTCAGCAGAGTAAATGCTATACAAGGTGGCTCATTAGTTTTAGTGGATATACCAACTAAAGTAGGCCAAAATCTAATACGGGGAACACATTTTTTATAACCGATTATTTGCAGCTGATGTCAATCATGATTTGAAATTAAATGAAATTGTTTATATGTAAATACGATATCAGAATCAGAAAGAAAACAGGCGAGAGCGTTTCTATGGAGAAAAGCCCACCCGCATTTCCTCTTAAAACTAACTGAGAAAGAAACAAAAATTCCAATAACAATACAATAATTAATTTAAAAATAATACATTATAAAGAAAATATTCATTTGCCAGATGAACACCGGAGAGATTTACAGGAAACAGATTCGAGGGTAATCCAGATATTTCAGAGCCACGTACCCACGTCGTCGTGATCGATAAGTCATTAGGACGACAAGCAGTGCGTCACTATTAATGCAATTGCATCATTAGGAAAATAACAGTTCAACGCTGTAACTTTATACGTAAGTATGAAGTTTCTAGACATTTACCAGAAATAATTTTCTCAGATATTGGATTAGAGAATATAATTGTTCTGCCAGACAATGACGATGCTCTATAAATAAATCATTGTCAAAAATGGACTTGTAGGTAGGTAACCATTGTTTCTTACTCAAACATTTTCAAAATGTCATGCCATACCAGGATATTTTATTTATATATTTTGTTAGTTTATAGAGGTATGCAGAACAGGGTGTAAAGTTCACTTATACTCCATAGAAAAGGGAGGATCCTCCGACCAGACGGGTGTCGTGTCTGGCGGGCAACTGCCCGATGATTCATGTTGGGACGTTGCTATGCTAGTTGCGCGGTAAACTCTGCTTGCGAGATGCAGGATTTTGCGTGCGGCGTTGTAGATACCGCTACATCACTCCCCGCCGGTGGCCGGAGGTCAATAGTAACAAAAATTATGTTAGCACATTAGGACCAAATCAGATAATGTATTTTACACAAGGTGGCTGCGACATGACATAATCATGATATTTTGATTCAATCTTTCACTGAAACAGTACCTATTATACATGTTTATATAATTGTGCCAACCGCAGACTTGATAAATCTTATTCAATATAATTTTTCTGTACGTGTGTTTGTCACCTAACTACTCCTCAACGGCTGGCCCGATTTGGATGAATTTTTGTGTGTAGATATATTTCAATGGGTTCCTGGATGGTTTGAAAATACAATTGGACCCGGTAGGTTGCGCTGCTGTCGGTAGGTATGTCACCAAATCGAAAGGGCTAGCTTAAAATCTTTAGAATTTAAAGGAAGGCTTCTCGCCAATACTTCCACCATAAAAGATTTGGAAGACAATGAAGAATTAAATAATTTAGACATAGAGTAAAGACATAGCTCCTCCGGCATCTGTCGCATGCCGGAGGAGCTATGGGCTAAAGCAACCACACAATGGGTCCCAAACAGCAGCAAACGACAACGCGGAAGGCCCAGAATGAAATGGCGGGACGAGCTCGACTCTTTGCTTAATGTAAAAATAATACATTAGCGTATAACAGCTTATAAAAGGATTGGCGTATAACAGCACTGGATAGGGATAACTGGAAGGAGGGAAGGGCGGCCTTCGCCCTGCAGTGGGACAGAAATGGCTGATAGTAAAAAAAAATAGAGTAAACAGTGAGATATCAAAAAAATCGTTAGAAGTAGGTAATTATGGAATCGCAAAATTAAAAAAAAATGTAAAAGTTAAATTTAAAATATCTTATTTAATGAGGCGCTGCTTTTCCGGGCAGGACGGCATCTGGCGGTCTGCTTGAAATACATATTTACTATACACAATGACATGAATATTTACTTTATAAAGTATTAAATTATAATTACTGTGAATGTGTGGACTATGTGGGTCATTTATTGTAATACTTCGTGTCGTTGAGCTTGAGCTCCATAAGTTCTGAGTTGAGTTATACGATTGCACTGACTGGACAGGTCCTCTAAAATCTTTGTAGTGCTTGCCTCAGACACTAGATAATCTGCATTCTAAGGCCTGACCAAGATTATATCTGGACTTTAAAAGAGACAGTGACCTGAGTTCGTTTCGGTCCTTCTTCACAGATTAGTCAGTTATGAAACACCATACTCATCTAGATTTGTTTGGCGTGTAAAAGTTTTTTTTTAAACTAATTTACAGATGAGTTTTCCTACAACAAGGCTCAAGAAAATAGGTGGCGCGTTTAGATGCCAATGTATACGTTTTTATAATAAACTTCCTAGCCACATTCAAGAACTAAGCCTTAATAAATTCAAAGCTTTTATAAAGCGAAAACTATGCCAGAAAGCCTATTATACTGTAAAAGACTATATTGAGGACAAAAAGGCTTGGGATTGAGCTGCTCCAATAGGTTTAGACAGTGAATGTTATTTTGCAATTTTTACACTTTAATATTTTTTTTTTTTAAGTAAGTATCTATTTACTTAAACAATGACATGTACATTTACTGTATAAAGTATTATATTATTTTAATTATTGTGAATGTGAGGACTATGTGGGTCATTGTTTGAGTAGTTTATGCGGCCTACCCAAATGTCTTTGGTATTGTTCGTCGAATCGTTGAGCTCCTTAAGTTCTGAGTTGAGCTGCACGGTTACTGACAAATGCGTGCACTGACCTGACAGGTCCACTCAATCTGTGTGGTCTCAAAAGATCATTTCAGACACTAATCTACATGGTCCTCAAAGATTATGTCCGGATTTTTATATACACATTGACATTGATGAATTTTATTTAGACAATGACTTGAATATTTACTTTGTAAAGTTTTTTTTTTCTTTTCATTTAATTATTGTGAATGTGAGGACTGTGGGTCATTTTTTTCTGTTTTCCTTATTAGTTTTAATCATGATCTGGCAGTTTGAGTAATTTACGCGGCCTACCCAAATGTCCTTTCTTTGGTATTGTTCGTCGAATCATTGAGCTCCTCAATTTCTGAGTCGAGCTGCACGATTTTTGACAAATGCGTGCACTGATTGGACAGGTCCGCTCAATCTGTGTGGTTCTTTCCTCAAAAGACCATTTCAGACATCAATCTACATGGTCTTCACAAGATCTGACCAAGATTTTGTCTGAACTTTAAAAGAGACTGTGACCTCTGAGTTTGTTTCGGCCTTTCTTCTCAGAGTAGTCAGATAGGAAACGCCGACCACATCTAGTTTAAAAAATATGATGACGTGTAAAAGTGTTTGTAAAAACCTACTTACAGAAAATAAATCATTTATCATTTGATGTAAATATCCCACCAAAAACATTTTCCTGTAAAATGTTTTTAGTAGGATATCACATCATTATGTAAGTAGCTTAAAAAAAATGTTTCTTTCTTTTTTTTTGGGGGGTGATTTACTGAAAATCCCGAAATATGTGATTTATTATTTATAATAAGGAGTCCCTGTATCAATTTTCAGACCTCAATCATCATAATTTGCGGAAGTCTCATACAATTAAACTTCCATCCTCTAGGGTAAAAGTTCCAAGTTTTAGAATTTTTTTGTTGTTTGTGTACCTACTAATACTACTTACATACCACAGCTTTCTAGGACTTCAGGAAATACCCTAAGAATTTTGGTGATCATCAGTCAGTGACGAAATCTGGGTTTTCTTTTATATATCAAAAAAACTAAAGTATAAGAGCTATACGCAATAGAAACTATTACTAGAATATAATTATTACTAGAATATAATTATGTATAATAAGTTCAGGTTTGACATCATATCCCGAGAATTTTGTTTATCTGGTATAATCCATACGAGGGTTCAAAAAAACGACCAAGTGCTTCGAGAAAATGTAGGTACCGTAAAATGCTGTAACTTTGCCTGGATTTTGACGTTTTATGTTCGTATCTCTGAACCTATTTATTATTACGGCTTCTAAAGACTTGCAGATGGAAAACAGACCTTATGCCTTGCCAGGTAGAACCCAAATATATTTAAATCATGCCGTCATTCAGAATTACAAGCACTCAAAGTCGTAGGCAAAGTTGTAGGTAAAAGACACAACTTTGCCTAGAAGGATATCTCAATAAATATATTGTTGATCTTTTTTGTATTTTTTTTCCGTGTACATGAGACACCGTGCTTGACCCTAGCAGTTAGATTATTGCCATGACGGTAATATATATTTTTTTACGGCTAATAGGCAATGTTGTAGCAGGTACCAGAAACTTTTCATACAAAAATGTCGTTGACTCTAGGGTTGTCCCAAAAAAATACGGATTATTTTCTTAAACTTTTATTCACTTTGTAAAAAAATAAAACAAATTGCTACATATAAGTAAAAATCACAAATGTATTGCTTTTTAGCAATGCTGGCTTTTACGATGTGGGCTTCTTCCTCAGTTGTCAACTCTGTAGGTCGACCAAATGGTTCGTTATGCATGTTTTTTGATTTATTAAAAATGGTCTGACGCGGGATCCCAAATTTCTTTTCCGCTTCGTATGACGAAATGACTTTTTTTCGTACGAGATCTGCAGCAACTTCTAATATTTCTACGGAGTAATCGGCATAACTACGAGCTCCTGGTTTTCTCCTGCTTCGTTGTGTATTATTTGGCATTTTTGCATATAACTGCAACAAAGTTAAGACTTACTTAAATACAAAATCATGCCTGTAATCACTGAAGGGTCAGGCAGAGATACACCTCTGCCTCACCCTTACAGGCGATTGAAAACATAACTGTCGAAATAAAAATAAGAATGTTCTATTGACATAAAAAAAATTAACATTTTCAATTGAAGCTCTAACTCCTAGGTGATACCTGTGTCTCACCCGATTTCGGAACATTAACAATGTATGCAATAAAATTAAAATATCGTAAAACGAAGGGAATTTAGTGCATGGAAGCTCTTGAGTTTCGATTCGAAACTCAAGAGCTTGCATCCACTAAATTCCCTTCGTTTTACGATATTTTACCCGGTTATATAACCGGGTTCCAAGCTGTGAAAATTTCATGCAAATATGACATTTATATGTATAGTAAAAATATATCAATATTAAAATCAGACTAGTGACAACCCTAGACCCAGGCAAAATTGTGTCACTCAAGTTTCCGAAACAGTGCACAACATTGCCTACTAAGTTATTTTAATGAAATCGTGTCCTTTTAATAAAAATATCAAGCAATATGGAAAGTAGATAGTATGTTCTTACCCTGGGATGTTATAGCTGCACGAAAACACCTTTACTTTAGCTAAAACTTCAAAAGTTACACGACACTAAAAATTTTCACCTACGCGCACCGGTGTTTGTCGCACAACTGACAGAGTAACAATGAAGCTACCATTACAAAAAATGAAAAATCTGTTGCCCTAATAATGTAAAATCACTACCAAATGGTAGAAAATAAGAAAAAACTAAGCAAACGCGAAATATCGCAATTGAAACAAAATAGGCAAACTTGGGCGTAGTTGGCAAAGTTGCAGCGTTTTACGGTAGTGCCCTAGCACTTCGCTTGGCTTGTCTTGGCGGGGACACTCCCGTGCCGCCAGATCATTTATCACTTACCTCAAGGGCTGAGTTGACGAAATTTGAAAAGCCCTCAGCACCTCCGACCAATGCTTTACCAGCAGTATAGAACTTGTCTCCAGAGTTGCCATATTTCTCCTCCTCACTTATAGTGTCCACAATAGGCTTCGGCTGTAACATTTAATATTAATCTGTTTATCCGACTGCCTACCTTGATTTCACTCGTAAGTATTTAGATATTTTGACATGCAGAGTCGACCTTGTAATTGCTATAACACTTTTGACAACAATTCCCTGAACCGAAATTGAAACTAGGTACTATTAGCGCGGGGATCAACAGAGTGGACTGTATTTTAGGGGCAATGGTTTATTGCCCTACTTATCTATATCTATATCTATATATATATGTATAAAAGAAAGTCGTGTTAGTTACACTATTTATAACTCAAGAAAGGCTGAACCGATTTGGCTGAAAATTGGTGGGGAGGTAGCTTAGAACGGACATAGGATATATATATTTTTTTTAATACTTTTATTTACTTATAGGAGTAGGATAGGAGTAGGGTAGGAGTTGGGTAGGAGTTGGGTAGGAGTAGGGTAGGAGTAGGGTAGGAGTAGGGTAGGAGTAGTGTAGGAGTAAGGTAGGAGTAGGTTAGGAGTAGTGTAGGAGTAGGGTAGGGGTAGGGTAGGGTAAGGGGTAGGACATCACGTGAACGAAGTAGCGCCAAGCAGCTAGAAATAATTTATGAATGAAATATTTTCAATGAATGTTGTTGAACTGTCAAAATAAAAGCTATTGCTACTGATAGTGTGTTACGTAGGTAATCATCCCGTTGCGCTGGACTCAAAAAGTACTTTAGTGCTTTATTTGAATTTGAATGATTCACGTACTTACCTGAAATATTCCAGCAACAAATCCTTGTATATTTTCTTTGAACGACAAAGTCTTACTGCCGTAACCTTCTGTTTCTTGCACAGCAGTTTCCAAAGTAGGAACTGGTGCATGGAATAGCCCGCCTCCTTGAAGAGAATTTGCCTGTAAAAATGAAATCAGTACCTTGTAAACTTTATCTAAGTTATCGGTTTGTTTTTTTTAAAGACGGTATTGGCAACTTTGGCAAATAAGTTTTGATTATTGGGGTTTTCTGTTGGTAGGTATGTACCTACAAACGGACAAACGGGGTGAATAGGGATGCAGGGGTGAATCGGGACGAAACTTTAATAAAATGGATTTGAACGTTGTAATAATATGGTTTTCGCGATTTAGATGAAATTTGGTATAGAGATAGTTTGCGTCCCGGGAAAGGACATAGGTTAATATTTATCCCGATATTCCCACGGGATCGACACACATATGTAGGTGAACCGCGGGGTGCTGCTAGTGTAGTAATAAATCTGTGTAGTGTGTATGTATATTATTAGGAGTGACCGAAAAATACGTCGAGTCTTCGTGTATTTCGCAGAGCCTCAAGACTATTAGACCAACAATCAGTCATTGGTAACACTTCATCCTCGAGCTGGCCTAGCGTAGTACGGAGTTTTAATAGAATAAGAGGCCAACTTAAACTGGTTTTGTTACCACTGATTTGCGGCCTACTGTACGTCGTACCTTCGGAGACGAGACTCTCCCAAGCACTCACTGTGTGGCTGCTCCACAAATTCAAGGTAGCTCAGGGTCTCGGCAAGCTGTGGAAAGGGTTATGCCTGGAGTCTGTCTGTGGCATCGGTTTCTGGAGTAAGATGGTGTGTGATAGGAGAGGTGTGGAGTGATAGGACTGGTATGTATAATCTGATGATGATCAGTTCGCCTCGTTCATCATCCGTCGCTGCCTACAAAATTCAGTAACTGAGTGTTTCTTTTTAAATTACTTACCTTCGCATTTAACGTGCTACCCAACAGATTCGTCGCTGCTTGAAGTTTGTAGGTTACGAAATTCCCTCCACTTGGTTGAGCGTTATTCTTCACAGGATCGCCTCCAGGGTAATTTTCGGGGACTAGTGGTTGAGACAGGGGCACGTCTGAAGCGGATTGGGGTTGATCGTATACTGGCAGGTCGATACGAATCGGATCATCTGCAGGCGCTGACAGTGTGCCCGCGACCAGCAAGAAGAGCGTTACCGTTGGTGTAAGAGCCATTCTGGAAGAATAAAAAAATATGTTTTAACTTTTAATTTTTTTTTAAATATTATTATTATTTAATACTTCAAGCACATAAATGTACAGAGGCGGATTATCTACCAGTCAAGCTTTAGGTGATGCAGAGACAAACAGTGGTGGTAGGTGCAATCATGAAAATTGAGGAATAAATATTTTAAACACATAAGTATAAAGATACGCATAAACCTATTAAAACTATGAATATAAGATATACCTAATTGCATATTAATATAAGCACAAATAAATATATATAAATAAGTACATAAATATATGTACTAAAAAATATACAATATATTAGTAGTAAAACTTTATAACTACACACATCAAAAGTGTCTAGGGATCAAGCATTTTTATGCGGATTTCTTGAGATTGAGATGTGGCTTTGTAATAAATTTATGATTTTATAAATTTATATGGATCCTTTTTGGTGCATTTCATAATTTGAATCAGGAACTGTGAATCAAATTCGAGTAAAAGATGAAAATCAGCTGTCAATATTTTCCCTATAAAAACATACAACGCATTGAAGACATTATTAGTGCTACTGTTTCCCTACTACTGATTAAAACCAACGTTATTATGGAGCGGCGACGTCATTTAAGCAGGGAAGAAATGCTCAGAGCCGTGGGAATGATAGAAGCTGGTTCCCGGCAACGTACTGTGGCTTTAGCTCTGAATACAAGTCAGAGTGTTATCAGTCGACTTTGGACACGTTACCGAAGCACTGGTACCGTGGCTGAGCGCCATGGAGGACGGTATCGCTGCACCACACGGAGACAAGACCGATACATTCAAATCTTAACTCGAAGAGCTCCAACAATAACCGCCATGATGTTAGCCGTGAGGCTTCATCACTCTTCAGGGAACTTAATTAGCGACCAAACAGTCAGAAACCGCTTGCATGAAGTGAACCTTCATTCCCGAAGACCGCTACGGGTACCACCTATAGCAATGCACAATCGTAGGATTCGATATCAATGGGCTCTTGAACACAGAAATTGGGCAGAAGAACAATGGCGTTTCGTGTGCTTTTCTGATGAGTCTCGTTTTGGTATGAGACCGGATACAAGACGTATACGACACTGGAGAACCCCTGGACGCCAACAGCGATTAAAATCCTGCCAGGAAGTCCATCCTTATAGTGGTGGAACCATCATGGTATGGGCGGGTATTTGGATCGGCGGAAGAACTGAGTTGATTTGGATCAGAGGCAACCTCAACGCTCAAATTTATGCTGAGACGATTGTATCAGACGTCATCGTTCCTCTACAAGTGCAAATCGGTCCCTTATTTCAGTTAATGCATGATAATGCACGACCGCACACCGCAAGAGTTGTAAGACAGACTCTCGCCGCAGCTAACATCAATGTCCTGCCCTGGCCTGCTCAGTCGCCAGACTTGAACCCGATTGAGCATGCATGGGATATGCTACAGAGAAGAGCTCTGCCGAATATGGAGGGTATCCAGTCGCAAGAAGACCTTTTTTTGTTGAACATGGGCGGCCATTCCACAGCGTGATTTGGATGAACTCATTTTGAGTATGCCAAACCGATGTTCTTGTGTTGTTAGTGTTCGCGGCAGAAACACGGATTATTAATTGTTTAAGTTACCCAATAAAATTTTAAAGAAAACTGTTATTTCAGTCTTTTTTTCGAACTTTTGTGTTAGTGGTTCAAATGTCAAAAATCCCTTTATTAGGAAAATGGCAAATTTCTTTATTAATGCAAAGGTGACTTGGTTTATCGTTACTGTGACAAACGAAAACACTTTATTGGATGAATCCTTAAAGGAAATTTTAATTAATATCAATCAGGAGAAAAGTTATTGCAAAAATATATGTTGATCCCTAGACACTTTTGATGTGTGTAAAACTAAGGCATTTTCTTTTTTTTTAAGGCACTAAGGGCATTTCTGTGGGGTACGGAAGGACCTCAGCTTAGGGCTTCGCTTCGCTGTGAGACCGCAGCCAGGGACAGGCTGCATGGATCGGGTCGTGATTATTTAAAGCTACAGGCTCAGCGGCGCGGGCCGGCTCGAGCAAGGCTCGGGGCCGAGATCGAGAGGGACATTGCAGCGGCCCGGCCCTCATGCAGCTGCGAGGATGTAAGGAACGGCGGTCTATGTCGAATGGTACTAGTAGTCCTACTACTCTCCTGGAGCAGGGTTACAGCGTCATCGGGATTGAGTGGAAGTGGGAGTGTATCGGGTGGCCGCCCCAATCAGGAGATTAACCCTTTGAACGCCAAGCGCAGCTCATAGGAAGTATACTCTCTACGCCAAGCCAATTATTGTCTATTAAAATACCTACAAATGCTAGTGATGGGGTATTCACAACTATCGATAAACCTTTATCACTGCTACTACAATCGATTTTCCATTTAAAAGTGTTAAATTTATCAAATAAATGTTACAATAGTAGCATTAATTAACTTACATACATGATATAATCAAACTAACAAACTATTTACACAATTAAAACTTCACAGAAAAAAGTTTTTATTGAACAAAGCGCATCCCTAAAATGAGATTGACGTCAATACTTGTCGCTTGAAAGCGTCAATGGCGTATGGCTTCAAAGAAAATACGGATATTTCAGGGATGTGGTAAACTCATAATAATAATATGTATATAAAATAAAATAAACACGTTTATAGCAAACTGTTGTATTACGGATCTGTTATAATAGGTTATACGGAAAGTTACGGAAATTCATTTTCGCCACGGCAACTCCTGATCGTATTTATGATCTGCAAATAGACATATGATCTTTCTTCAGGCCTTATTTTTTCTAATTCAAATGCAACCAAACTAGCAAAATATTCGTTTCTAATATCCGAAGGCCTTTCACAGATAAATCTCGGAGGTTGGAGTGCAGCGACATTCACTTCTATTTCGAATTCGGATGTTCTTCTGTAATTGACGAAACATTCTTCACACTGAATTGCCTTTTCAGCAGTTTTCTTTCTTTTTTTCGGCAAGTTGGATAGTAAACTTGGTGACAATGGTTGAGAATCTTCTATAATGTCCTCCTCTTCGAAACTTGGACTTTTCATATTCTCATCGAACCTCTGAGTACAAAATGTTTGAAAATCGTCAGACGAAGACATTTGGCACTATTTAAATTCTATTAATTCAACAAAACGAAATATTAACACGTATCACGGAGTGATCCGATCCTCTATAAACCATAGATACATAAAAATATTCTAGTGTTGTAGAATATTAGAAATTACAATCGATCGATTTGTTTCGTCCTGAAACAAAATCGATCGATTTTATTTTTCCGACTTTTATCCCGAAGCAGTGAGTTAGGCATAGGAATGATAACAAACAAATAATTTAAAAAATTGGATAATCCTGTTTATTTTCCATAACAATTTTGAATTTGTATTACACAAACAAGTAAGCCAAGTAACCTACCATGAACTACACAAGCAATAGGACTAATTGGCCTACAAAGTAAAGTAAGAAAACTAAAATTAAAACAATTTAGAGATATCAGAAAAAAAGCGCAAATGAAATTATAACTCTATCATGTGTACAATTGTTATTTATTATTATTAATTGAAATTATAAAGTAAAAACTTAAGGTATGTACCTACTTATAGTATAAGAAGTAAGTTATATTATTTGAAACTTTGATCTTGGTGATATTTTTTGAAGCATAAAACACACAAATTAACTTTACAGACATTATCTGTGTACATTGTTTCCCTTCTGCGATTATTATGCGCGCAATATTTGCATCGCTGTTTTCGATCATTTTGTGTTGGCATATGATCTGCAGAATTATTAGATAGCAATCGCAATGGATTATTTACATTTGCTTGCCGAACTGTAGGTTTTGAGGATATATGTGGTTTGAATTTCTCAATGATTTGTCTTATAAGATTTAACTGAAAAGTACTAAAACGAAGATCCGCGTTATTTTTTAATATTTTTGCAAAATAAAATGAGTTTAGTATGAGCATATCAACTACATGAAAACTAAACTTTTTATTCCACTTAATACTTTTTCTCATACAATGCAAAGATGACAGCATCATGTCGGCTATATCTACCGTTCCCATATTTATATTGTAATCTACAATACATTCTGGTTTTAAAACTGGTAAACCTGATTCTCTATCTTCCCTTAAACACGGTATGAATGTATGATCGTGCATCGTTGAAAGCATTGTTATAAGCTTTTTATCATACCATTGCAATGCCATCAAGGGTGGACAATATTTGGCACAAATTTCGCCTTTTTTAATTTTTTCAAATTTAGGCATGCCTGACCTATTTTTGCGTACTGTCCCACATGCGACTATTCCCCGCTGATATAAGTATCGGAACAACTGAGGGCTACTGTACCAATTGTCGACATATAATTTTCGATTGGTGTCCAAGTAGTCTTGTAGTAGAGTAACCACAACTGCGCCACTTACACCTAAATTTTGTTGATCTATAATAGGCGTTTCCTTGCCAGCATAAACAATAAAGTCTAGTATGACTTTGGATTTTACGTCACATAGAACAAACATTTTAACCCCAAAGCGATTACGTTTTTTTGGCAAAAATTGTCTTATGATCAATCTTCCCTTAAAAGGCACCACACTTTCGTCTATACATAGGTTGCTATGCGGAATGAATGAATTTTTGAATTTTTTGCGAACATACTCAACGAGAGATCGTATTTTTGACACTTTCGGAGTATCTGAAAATTGGGTATCGTGTGGGCCAAAATGTAACATGCCTAATATCATGAAATATCTATTACGTGACATTAATTTTGAAAAAATCGGAGCATTCAATAAAGGGTCTGTTGACCAGTGCTCCTCCATAGATAAATGTTTATTTCGCGTAAATAACATTGTGACGGCAAAGAATACGTACATTTCCGGAACAGTAACGTCGTACCATTTGTGCAATCTAGAATATACCTTTAAAGTGCGTGTTCGCAAAAAATGTTGGTGGTATCGATTAGTATTAATTACTATTTGATTAATAAGGCCTTCGTCAAAAAAATGTAAAAATATATCTAACTCAGAGGAGTCTTCATTAAGCGTCATTAATGTGGCAGAAGAAATTCCAGAACCGAAGTCATCAAAAGCTTGAATAACTGGTCTTGAAGATGTGTTAGACCATATAAAATGCTGACTACCATCCCCTTGCGATGTGTGAGATGATGCCGATTCTGCCACGGGATCTTGCGGTCCTGTCGAAACTTGTTCGGCCCCGTAACGCTGCGATGGTTGGCTTTCATCCTATAACCAAAATACAATAAATACATCAATATACCTAAATCGATCGATTGTACATTATGAACGATGCACAACACTAATTAAGTACTTACGTTTAGGCTCCGGCATGGATACACTACTGACAAAAATGCGCAAAATAATTATGATTGCTTAGTTAGACAATGATACGGGTGGTGGATCATTCTGTGCATCCAAGGGTCATTTACATAAAAAGGGGTTCATTTTAGGGTAGTATGAACAGTACCTACTTACCTCTAAATTGAAATCCGAGTCATGTTCGTATTCGAATTCGTCATTATCACTGTCTAATATGCGTAGCAGTTCATCTCTTGAATAATATTCACTCATTATTAGATAGTTTTCCGAAAAATAAATTCACCACGTCACTATTGACGCCTAAAAGCGACGATGGCGAGGGCACAAATGATGGATAGTTCCAAATTAGTGACGTGACTACTTGATGACCATAGATATATAGATGATTTAAATGTAAGAAGGTTTAAACATAATTAATTTGATTGTTATATCTTGTACGATATATATATTAATTTTATTAATAATAAAGTAACACTAATTCCATGAAAAACGCATTTTTTGTAGTTTTAATCAATGTTTTAGTTCAATTAGCACAATCTTCTTGGAAATTGAAGAAAGTTAAATTGCCCCATCACTAGTGTCGCTTCAAAGCGACAATGGCGTCTGGTGAACGTATATTTTGAGGTCTTTTCTTCGCCTAAAACAAGTTCAAATTTTGAATGAATACTAAAAGATCAAGCTTTACTTTAGTACAATTTTATTTAAGTGACTTACGGAGAAGACTACAAAATTTAAAAAACATAATTCTTTTACCTATTTTCTATAATATTAGATTAAAAAGTAGCACATCTATTTGTCGCTTAAACTCGTCGTTGGCGTCCTAGCGGCCGATTACGTTTGTCGCTTGTAAGCGTCGTTGGCGTTCAAAGGGTTAAGATGCTTTACAGCAGAGTGAAAGAATCGGTTTGAGAGGCGTTTCATGAACTGCTGGACGGTGGGCATTCTGAAATCTACGTGAAAATTCTTATTGCTAATATTCCTCGTGACCTTTGACTCTGACTCGTGACGTTCTGAAGCGTCTGCATCCTACGAATACGCCACGGCTTAGCGTGTGCCAAGACGACGCAAGTGCAGTACATGGTGGGACGGATGCCCGCGGTGGACATACCCATAATTTAATATAGTTTGCACTTGAGTGACAATTTGCTGCGAGCGGTACGTACGAGACGTCTTTATGTGCTTACTGAAGGCACGATGGTGGTCAAGGTTCACACCTAAATATTTTGCTCGCTTTTCCCAGATCGGCTTGCCATTATATAGTGATCCTGTCAGCGTACAATATAGTAAATATCTCTGGCATCGGCAAATGAAGCCAAATGAGCATGTTTACAAGAGTAAAAATATGTAGTTTAAAAAAGTAATAAACTTAATAAGAACTTAATATTTTTATTTTGTATTTTTGCGTCTAGTAGATTAATACTTGACAAGTAAGCTTGAAGGGTTTACAAGTTCTTAGCTCCTAAAGAGTTCCAGTATCCACCTCCTGGCTCAATCATCAGATCTTTGACATCAAGAGCAGATATATTGGACTCTGATATATTGGACTCGTCAACACGAATCATATGACCCCGAACTCGAGGGGTTCACAAGTAGCTACTGAAGAGTTCCACTATCCACCTCCTGGCTTCATCATCAGATCCTTGACACCAAGTGCAATATGTTGGACTCATCAAAACGAATTATATGACCTCGAACTCGAGGGGTTCACTAGTAGCCACTGAAGAGTTCCACTATCCACCTCCTGGCTCCATCATCAAACCCTTGACACAAAGTGCAATATATTGGACTCGTCAACACGAATCACCAACCAAGCTATACTTTATAGGAACCGAGCTGACGTACTACGCTGAGGTTTTGTACGTATTATTAGTAAAATACCTGTATCTGTGAAGAAAGAATCTTAATCACGGAAGGGCTTTCCCTTTGCTGGAGGTCGTTTGCATGCTTGACCAGTTTGGGGGAGGTGGGTTTGGGGACTTTGGGACAGTCCTGGTCTTAATATAATTAGGTTGGATTTGCAGGGTTCTTCGATGGAGATGCCTGAAACAAGGATGTTTTGTGACAGCAGGTCACGATGCGCTATATCACCGGTCGAGTGGAATTTCCTCCGGGAGTTTTGTGGAATTTTATTGTTAATACAAAATTGTTAGTTAGTTCCGATTTGGGCCATGCGCCAAGTAAACTGTAACGAAGTCTATCTAATCCTCTTTTATATAAATAACTGTCAGTGGGCCTGCCAAAGTCATTGGCAACCCCAATGACCCATTATTAGTCTGTGCATTATTTGAACCTGTATTAGGCCCACAGACTAAGAAGAGAAAAATACAACGCAAACACATTAATCGGCTCTAAATTAACAATGTTTTACAAATAAGTATTAACCTTATCATTAAGCAAGTAAAAAAATAGAACAGCCAAAATAAGTTTTTATAAATTAACACTCTAAGAAAATATAAATACAAACACAATCATGGAGACAGCCCCAGAAGTCCCAAAATGTTTTGGAATATGCCCACCTAAGGTCGCAACTTATTTTATTGCACTAATCGGATTGGGGTGGGGAGCGGTTGGCCTGGCGGGAATTATTCTGTACGGCCTCGTGGAAGACAGTGAAATTGCCAAATTTTTTACGGATAATCCGGTAGATGAAGATGTGAAAAGATTGGTTCTTATGACCCTCGGTTTGAGTTCGCTCTTGCTGTTCATTAGCAGTGTTCTCTTGTTTGCGGGGATCGTCTGCAGACAGCTGAGCGCAATCTTTGTAGGTGCATGGTTCCTTTTCACTTTGTGTTCAATATTAATTTGTGGGGCTATCGGTCTGCCCGTGATATGTTTTTTCTTTCCAGACACATGTGTTTTAAAAAAAGTATCGAGTACCCTGCTCACATTTGGTTATATGTTTATAACTTTCTTTCTTTGGGTTTGGCTATATTTTATGGTAGTTGTATTTAATTATTTAAATGAAGTTGGGGTGTAAATGTAAATAAAAAATAAATCGTTTTTTCCATGACCTTGTTTCTCAAGTTTGTTGTTAATTGATTATCATCATCTTTTCCAATCTAGGTAGATACCTACAATACCTACCTGCCTGTTACATTACTTTCGAATCTATAATTAGACAATTTACCTACTTATGGGGGATGTACAAAGGTAACCCGCGAAATTCATATTTACTTACGTTTTACGGGGGCTCGTTCGCTCGCTTTGCTCGCGAAAAATTCTATCGGTAACACACTGAAAAGTGAATCGTTCTGTCGGCGAACCGTTCATCGGAGAAGCGAATGTCGGAGAACTGTTTCAGAATCGCAATATAGCAAAAAACGTAAGAAAATTTGGATGACGCTGGCTACCCTTACGCTTTCTCATTCATTTTGGCAGTAAGTACTTAGTTAGGTATGTAGGTACCTACCTGCTATTAAGTAATGTTCAAGATTCCGGTAAATAAGTATTTCATAGCTATAATTATTTAAGTAGGTAGGTACCTAAATAAATAGCTAAATTGATCATCAAACATACATTAAACTAATTTCTATGAAGGTAACAATGGAAAGTAAAAAAGTGCGCAATCCTTAACAATTTAATGTAAATGTACAAGGTACAAGTAACAGAACTACCAGCGGTCGTCAAACCCCAAAAAAACCATCAAATTATTCTATTTTTTATTTTAATGTGTACAGGGGGTGTAAAAAGGCCACTTTGGAGAATCTTAAAAGGATAACATTATGAATCGTAATATTGCGAAGACAGTCCGTGTTTTTCTTTTTTTCGCTGCACTACGTAGGTAGGAATGAGATTGGGATTGGATTTGGATCGGATTGATTGGTATTTTAGCACAGATAAAAATATCACTGAAAAATGCTTCACCAATGGGATTAACTGTCCAATATGTTATCCTTTTATGATTCTGCCAAAGTGGCTTTTTTAGGCCCCCAGATATCGATAGTTCGATACCTACCCATCGACCATCTCGTCTGCAGAGTTTCGCTAGCTAATTTAATTTGACCCTGTATAGTTGCGGCGCGTAGCGACACACGCCGAATATCTGACGAATGAATGATCAATCAATTTTGTTTATTATTCATTAATATTAATTTGAAACATAAGAGGCTTACAGGACCTAAACGCAAAAAACGCAAGTTTTAGAAACAACAAAAGTGTATCGACTATAGTAAACAAAATCAGAAAAATATATGATATTCTTCAGAATAAATGCTAGGTAGATAGTGTATTGAAAACATAATACAAGTTCTAATTGGATACGTTAGAAAAAACATCATGAAGAAAACTTTCTTTTTACAATAAAAACCATATTATATACATACAATCATTCTGATTTTTTGTCAGATTATTCTACAAGCAGGATACTAAAACACTAGCGTTTTAATTTTTTTGCCCAAACAATAGATTTTTTGTAATTAAATAATTGCTTTATATTTTGCAATAAATTACCAGGGTTGTGTCATCGCGCTTCCCTTTCTTTTCTATGCAGTCCGACAGTGACCGCGCTTTAGGTCATGTAAGCCCCTTAAGGTAGGGTGAAGTCTTTATCAATGAAACGCCAAACTGAAGTCGATAAAAAAGTCAGGAATGTATGTTACGATAACTAAATGAATAAACGAAATAATTAGGTAATAGTTATTTTGCTTTTAGGTAATCGTTGTTAGTTGTTACTTGTTACACTGATGGTGATGGTTATAACAAAAGGACATCTAAGGCTACTTTTCATCCTGGATATTTGTATTAAAAATTATGAAATAAACAATACACGCAGACAAAAATGGTAGGCAACAGCTACTTAGTATAAAACAGGTAAATTAAAATTAAAATGCAATTCATTCGCAAAAAGGTAAGTACCAATTCTTAATTATTAAAAACATAATTTAGTGAATATCGATTTTTTTTAAATAAATTCTCGGCAGGTCTTCATTAATTAAAACAAGAGTGTTGATGTAATATAAGTGAGGTAACTTACTTGCGAATACGTGTGCTTGTCGTCTGCGATGCGTACGCGCCGGGCCACCACTGCCACCAACCGATTGCTTGCACACTTTCACGCCTTACGTCATAGGGCCTTGGCACTTGTACCAAATGTGATGTGGATGTGGCCACACTGACACTGACCACCTCTATACAACTAAACTCAGCATTGATGTACCTGATCGTTAGGTACTATTACCCGTATTCACATAATAATATGATTCATGGCGATTGTTTACTTTATTTTTGGGTACCTACAGCTGCATCGCAAAACAAACTGTGAAAGTGATCGCCAAGTATTTCGTTGTAAGACTCGATTGCTGATCGACGAGGGGTTGGACGAAGTATTGAACTTAAACCTATAAAAAACATAGGCTGCTAATGTTTATGCTGGCATAGTAATCATCCCCCCCCCGCCCCATTGCTGGGCTTCCACAGAACTGTCAGTGTGCTGGCTATATAATCCACTATCGAATATATAATATTACTAGTAGACCCGGCAAACGTTGTTTTGCCATATAAATTATTTCTTGCTGCCCGGCGCTTCTTCGTTCGCGTGGTGTCCTAGCCCTTACCCTACCCTACTTCTACACTACTCCTACCCTACTCCTATAAGTAAATAAAAGTATTAATTACTATGTCCGTCTAAAACCGGATTTAAAAAAAAAATGAATAAAGTCTCCTGATTCTAAGCTACCTCTCCACCAATTTTCAGCCAAATCGGTTCAGCCGTTCTTGAGTTATAAATAGTGTACCTACAATAACACGACTCTTTAATTGATTGATTTGATTTGCTATTACCTACTATGGGAGGTCCAAAATTTTTTTTCATATTTCAACCTATGTTCTTTGGGGAAAATTGTTCAGTTTCATGAGCACATTTTACCTCCTTCAGGGTTGATACCCCCTTTCCGTTACACCTTGTATATAGATTATAAGTATACATATAAGTATGGGTAGAACACCCACATGTCGTCAGTTATGTCCCATGTAATAGGGAGCGACCCTATTACCATCAACACCACCACCGCCATCAACAGGGCTCAATCCAGGCTACGGGCTCAGTCTGCTTCTGAGAAATTCCAGATGGAAAAATCTCTTAACACTGCCCGACCCGGGAATCGAATCCAGGTCCTGCCACTGTAGGCCACTAGTCGACTGCTCTCGTTCCTACAACCGACCTTTGACTGTAAATTATTGTATTAATACGCATGATTGGTTTTGCTTAAAAAAAACATTTAAATTGGGAACCTACCAATGAAGTTTTGCTAAAGTTTGGATTTGCAGAGCGTTCTCTCCGCTAGTAGTGTTCTGTGGTTCTCTCTCACTCTATCACTCAAATTATTATATGACAGTGAAAAAGTGAAAAACTCTCTATCGACCGTGCGGTGGAGGTACCTACACACGGTCGATAGAGAATTTAATTTAACAGAACAGTATAATACTCTCTCTAGTATATTAGTAATTTAGTTTAACATAACATTATAATATACTCTAGTTTAGTATAATGTTCTGTAGTAGGTACAAATTACCTCAATAATTACATAAATAATGATTACCTACTTATGAAAATCCATGAACTGCGTGCCATGGGATTTACCTACACGACTTTTGGCCCTAACTGTGCAATACATTGTCTCGGAAAATATTCTCAGTTTTAGATAGCAAGTTCACAGTGTAAGTACCAGTTGCAAATGTGCCTGATGAGAATAAAATGTGAGACTTGCGTGTCAGCCGACCATTCGAACTTAATCTGGGGGCACGGTAGTGCCCCCGCCCAGATAGCCAAGCGAAGCGCAAGGGCACTACCTACCTTTTCTCGAAGCGCTTCGTCGTTTATTGAACCCCATAAAACTTGGGTTTGACAAAATTCTCGAGATATGATGTCAAACGTGAACTTATTAAACATATAAAGTGTCAATTGCTTAGCTCTTATACTTTAGATTTTATTGATATCTTTAAAACCCCGATTTCGTCACTGATGATCATCAAGATCATCAAAACTCTTAGGTACTTCCTGAAGTCCTAAAGTCCTAAAAGCTGAAATTTGGTATGTAAACTAGTATTAGTACACAAACAACAAAAAAATCTAAAACTTGGAACTTTTACCCCCCAACACATTATTCTAGGGGATGGAAGTATGTATGAGACTTCCGCAAATTTTGATGCTAGAGGTCTGCAAAATTGATGTAGATACTCCTTGTTATAAATAATAAGACATATTTAAGGATTTTTAGTAAAACAATCCCAAAAAAAAAAGAAAAAATCATTTTTTTCATAATTATGCAACTTCAAAAAGATTTAAAATCCCACCAAAAACATTTTCATGTAAAATGTTGGCAAGACGAGACCACAAATGGCTCGCATTGTCAAAAAGTTGTCAGATCTCATGTAGAGCCAAGCTTCTACTAACTCTACGCGCCCTAACTTCACAAACTCTACATCTTAGGGCCTGCGCAGACGACGGACTTTTGTCCGCGGACTTTTTTGCCCGCTAAAATAGATCGCTTACTACTGTATCGAGTAACGCAAACGAGGGATTAAAAGTACGCGACAATTGTAAGTGATCTATGTCCACGGACAAAAAGTCCGCGGACAAAAGTCCGTCGTCTGCGCAGGCCCTTAGTCAAGTCGGCTTGGCGGTTTCGCTACCATTAGGCGTAAGGTGAAAAATGTTCATTACTTTTCTGCTATACAATAGTTCTTGTAGTAACGAAACGACCAAGCCTCATATTTTGACTGGCCAATGACCTGACCCGTCGCAGGGGGACCAAGGGTGCTCACACACGGTGTTGTCTGACGCCCATGTGCTGGTTTGGTCCCTGGGGTGGCCACGGCGTGCTATTTGTGCTGTGGTGCGCCGGTGATGGGGAGCATTTCCCAGAGAAGGGTCCGGTGACGGACAGCCGCGGCGGGTTCACGGATGAGTGCTAACGCGTGCCCGTGTTCCGCCGTAAGCGGCAGAGGAGGACACCGTGGAGTTTTAGTGGGTTAGAGCCCCACATAACAGCACTGTCTCCCCGTGGTACCTAGTGCTGAATGCATGAGCATTTCTCCACAATAAAAAAAAATTGCTCAATAAAAAAAAATTTGAAAATATAATATTTTTTTATACTTTTTTCGATAATGTATGTTTTTAAATGATTAATATTTCCTAGTATTTTAATGTAACACAATAATTTTGTCTATGATATTATTAAAAAAAAGTACCTTTTAATTACTTTTTTTTTCATTTCACTGAACCTCATAACTCTTGAGCGGGGCAAATAAGGGCGCGCGCTGATAGCGTAGAATTATAGCCAACAAGCCAAAAAATAAGAATAAAGTAGTTTTAAAGTAGGGTCTGTCAAGACTTGGCCAAATTTTAGCAGTTTCTGTTACGTTCCAAACAATAAAAATTGAAAATATTTTTTTCCGGGCAAACTATCAGTTTTAGAGAAAAACGTTTCATAAGAATTATTGATCAGAATATAAGATATTTCGATAGGTATTAAAAAAAATGGATTCCGTAAAAAAAACCCTATGTCCCTCGTGTAGCAGTTTCGACCCATTCTCTGTGCGCCGTTTTGTTCTCGCGGCGGCTGTCAGTGTAAACAGCAGTGCCAAAAATTTAAATTTTTAGATTCGCCTACCCTACCGCGTTAAAATATAGTCGCATGATTCGTTTTGATACCTCTGATACACAATGACGCAGACTACACTTGATTGTCATAGAAACGCTATACAGGGTGTTTGGTGCATCGTTTGCCAAATGGAATTGGTCGAAAGGAGAGGTTGTTTGCTATCTCTTAAGGCCCAGTAACTCATTCCTTGTTACACCGGTTTTTTTATTACGACTTTTTAAATTTTATTTAGAAAAATACAAGAACTCTGCATTTAAGCTTAATTTTTTTTTAAAGTTATGAGTATAGCCTTCAAATTTCATTTTAATTCTTATGTTTACTCTTGTATGGTTCTATGAAATTCAAAATTACTTGCTAATAACATCTAGTTCCTTTTTAGTAACTCATAAAGTTTTTGAAAAAAGGAAAAATACACTTAACACTCAACTTTAAATTGCTGTAAAAAAAAAACTAAAAGCGATCGGGATCTTCGAATTCTTTTAAAAAGTTCTCTAGTTTGTCCCCTTTCCAACGGTGTGCAATATACCAAAAAAAACTTTTAATAACTTCAGTAAATCGCTAAATGTGTTACCGTAATATCGAATATCAGCCTGATGTGTTCAGGCTGATATTCGATATTACGGTAAGAACACTTGTTTTCCCATAAATAACATTCTTGAAGTAGGTGGATAGTGTTATCTCACTCTTACGCAGTCTCTTATCTCTTTCTAGGGTTCGAACTTTCCTCGAACTTGAAATAAAAAATAAATTTTTATTTAATAAGTACTTAATTATAAATTTTAAATTTTACACTATCAAAGCAAACTGGGCCTTAAGAGATAGCAAATGACCTCTCCTTTCGGCCAATTCCATTTGGCAAACGATGAACCAAACACCCTGTATAATAGGTTATTCTTGCATAGGGTCGCAGCATAATGCTGAGCGATAGCCGTTTTGCGTGGATGTGATGCATGTTTCCCCCAAACCTTTCTTATTTTTTTTTTGTGTTTATGTTCTTTATTGCGTCATGTTTACCGCAAATAAACGTATTTTCTTTCTTCTTTTTTCTTGTTTAATGTGTGAGCTTACTCTTCTCAGTATGGTCACGTTTTCTTATGACTAAGCACGGTGAGGGCAAATCTAGCTATTATGAAACGAAAAACTGATATTTTAAAATTTCGAAACATTTTATTTGTGGGGTTTTAAAAATATGATAATATATAAATGTACTTCTGGTAATGTATCTTAGCATTGGAAAATATTTCGAACCCTCTAAATGAACTCTTTTTAGGGTTCCGTAGTCAACTAGGAACCCTTATAGTTTCGCTATGTCTGTCTGTCCGTCCGTCTGTCCGTCCTCGCTTAATCTCTGTGACCGTTAGCACTAGAAAGCTGAAATTTGGTACCAATATATGTATATCAATCACGCCGACAAAGTGGTAAAATAAAATTGTGGAAAATATTTTTTTTAGGGTAGCTTCCCTACAAGTGAAGTGGGGATGAATATTATTTTCGTCGTCTACCCCATCGTGTGGGGTATCGTTGAATAGGTCTTCTAAAATGACTTTGGGCTTGCTCAAAATATTTTTCGATTTAATGCTCCATTTACGAAATATTAAACCTTAAAGTGCAAATTTTTGTTCCAGTAGAGCGTCCCCCCCCCCCCCCTCTAAAACCTAAACTGCTGGCTTGAAAAATCTGGAAAAATTCACGATGATAGTGCATTTCATGAACTTTAAAGGAAAATTATAGCGATTAAGATAACTTTATTAGTTTAGCAGTAATAGTCGTTGAACTTGGATGTTGGATAATTTTGTGCCAAATACAAAATCCTTAGCATTAATCCTTTAAAGTGACTAAGATGAAGTAGTTGCTTGTTTATAACGGGTAAAGACTTGCATTGAAAAGCAAAATAAGTATTTTTTTTTTTTACCTATTCAGAATAAAGAGAGACAGAATCGTACTACATTGTGATAACGGGCTACTACGGAACCCTACACTGTGCGTGGCCCGACACGCACTTGGCCGGTTTTTTTTTTTACATTTAATGTAAGGATCTCGCCATGATCCTTTGTATCCAATGTGCGGCCGGCCTTAGAGCATCGCCTCATTCAATTTAAACCACAACTTATACTCCATGTTTTGACGTCTTTTTTATATTTCGAAATTGTGTTGTCAATTATGCAACTGCCAAAATCCAAGATTTTAACGTCATAAACAATGAAAGCATTTTGCGTAGTTTTAATATTATATGAATCGTGGAGATTTAATAAATAATTTAATAAAGACATGAACTTTTTAAATAGTTGCTGCGCTCGTTTCGGTGGTGTTACGTTTTGGACCACTCCGTGCTGCCGTGGCGCTGTGAAGGCTATACAACTAAAGATACCCGAAGAACTATCTACGAATAAGAATTCGTGCATTGTGAGGAACCTAGAAAGACTTCCAACGAAGTTATGCACAGGAAATCTACGCGTATCATTTGGGCCGACAACATGGACGCAAGTTAGATTTAGTAATGATTACCCGCGTCTACACAGAGACATGGAATTTCCCAACTTCGATGTTTACAGGAAATCACAATACAAAGATGTGCGAAAAACTTATTGGGGTGCAGGTGATGGAAAACCAGGGTATCTCTATGTAGTTTGCATTTTCGGTATGCTTGCTGGGGCTTACGGAGCCAAGGCTCATTTGATTCACTACGTAGCCTTCATGGGTGCTCCAGCAGACGTGATTGCTCTAGCTTCCATAGAAGTGGACATATCAAAAGTAGTTCCTGGTGCTTGCTTGTCCATAAAATGGCGTGGAAAGCCATTGTTTATCAAGAGTAGAACTAGCGCGGACATTGCACTTGAAGAAAAGACACCGTTATCTTCGTTACGTGATCCTCAAACGGAGGCAGAGCGGACAGTAAAGAAGGAATGGCTTGTGGTCGTTGGTATCTGCACTCACTTGGGATGTGTGCCCATACCGAACAGTGGTGACTGGGCCGGCGGGTTCTACTGTCCTTGCCACGGCAGTCACTTTGATAACTTGGGCAGGGCCCGAAAAGGTCCTGCTCCAACAAATTTAGAAATACCACCTTACAAATTTCTGACCGACACACTTCTTCTTGTAGGGTAAATTTATTCAATATGATTGTACGTTTTTAGTGAATATATTTCGTATTTATATTAATTTTGTATTGTGTAACCGTATTCATATCGAATTTATGCTCGTTTAAATCCTAATGGACAGCTCCACCGTAGGTATGCGCTCAGGTTCACAACTGTCACGAGTAGTCAAGCATTAGTCGAAATTCGCAGTAAGGCCTGAATTTCAACGAGAACACTCAGAACACCTTTTCATCTACGAGTGAATTTGGACTGATGATGTTTTGAAGTCTTGTAATAAATTTTATGATATCATCATTGGATAGCCATCACCCTAATTGCTTAACACACTTTCAAACACAATCGAGTACGCTTGACAATTTGTCTTTTTTGGGAATTCTCATGGACTCCCTCCATCGTGGGGGTGACAGAGGGGCATGCCGGACTCTTACAAAACCACCGCGGTGTTCCATCTCTACCTATGGCCGGGGATGCGGGATTGGCATAAGCATTCACCGCTCCCGGAGCTGAAATGTCTCAAGATTAATGTATTTAATCACACCGGTTGGCAATGTTATTTATCCGACAGACTGGCAATTTGGAATAACAATTTGGAATAATTCCAATTCTTATAATGTAAGGTGGTTATCACACTGCAATCCGCACCGGTGTGCAGCTGGTCGATTCTGTAAAAATCTCACCGTGAAAACTTAGGTGAAGTGAGTTTGTTTTTGCTAGGAATTGACACTACTGACAGCTCACTCAACGCTAACTTCACCTAAGTTTTCACGGTGAGATGGTTACTTACAGAATCGCACTGCAGTACTGCATTTTTTACTGTAGAATAGTGTATACCGCACGGAGATGCGATGTCAGTGTGTATCCTACGGCTTTGATAAACAAATTAAAATTTTACAGTCAAGGTTAAAAAACCGCAGCACCACACCGTGTGATAACCGACTTGGATAGGTAGATATTTGTTAAAGATATTTGATTTTCTTTCTTTTTATTTTACTTAGGGCTGATTTTTCCAACGCCAGATAACTTTATCGGAGGAATAATTTTGAAATTTTGACAGTTATTTCATACAGAAACTGTCAAACGTCAATTTTATTCCTCGAATAAAAGTTATCTGGCGATGGAAAAATCAGCCCTTAGACTTCGTTATTTTACTAGATCTGGGTACATAAATTAGGGCATATAATTATTCTACGGCACCCAGTGCGATGGCGAACTATGTTATTTTATGTATTTTTCGCGATCTTAATTTTAAATTCAGATAATAAATAATGAAATAAAGTTCTTCAGATAGCCTTAAATTACCACGGATTAGAAGAGTACCGCTATCCATCTTGCTCGCTCCTATTGTTAAACATACTCTCAGGGATCGCTAGCCAGCAGAGAAAGCCCCTACTGGTTTAGTGGAGGATGTTGGACATCGCGTCGTCTGGCTACAACACCGAAAGGAAAGGACTGCGAGCAGCTCTATCACGTAGATATAAAAAGCAGGCCATTCTAAATTCTTCTTCTTCTTTAATTAGGGTTTTCGTTACTATAATGTATATATTATATTATGTGTGTTTAGGTGTATATCTATATATGGGCCTGCGTCGCCTGACATAAATAAATCATTTAATTGTCACGAGGTACCTAGCAAAATTAATCCGATCCAGAGCCTGTCCCTTGTTGCCCTCCCCCAACGGCGCCCTAAGCCGAGGTCCGTAGGTACTCCACAGGGTGCCCTTAGTCGACGTAGTCGCTTAGTTTTTAGGGCGTACCCAAAGGGTAAAAACGGGATCCTATTACTAAGACTTCGCTGTCTGTCCGTCCGTCTGTCTGTCACCAGGCTGTATCTCAAGAACCGCGAAAGCTAAAAAGCTCAAATTTTCACAAATTATGTATTTCTGTTGCCGCTAACAACAAATACTAAGAACTAAATAAAATAAATATTTAAGGGGGGCTCCCATACAACAATCGTGTTTTTTTCGGCGTTTTTGCCTTGTGGTATGAAACCTTTCGTGTGCGAGTACGACTCGCACTTGGCCAGTTTGTATGTTGTTTACGCTGCCTGGAGGCCTAAATTATTGAGGCACACACAGGCAGGCCCGGTTATGCAGCCTGCACCTGCAAGATACCATTTAAATATTAAAAAATAGCGAGGTAGGAAAGTTTAGTTTCAAGCACCGACGGTAAAAGCCGTGCCTATATACATCGTATACAAGCATCATTGCGACGATTTTTTAAGTTTGTTTGTGTATGTAGTTATTTGTTTATAAGTAATCTATTCTATCCTCAGACCAACAAAAAAAGTTAGACAGCGCGCCACGAACATTAAAACTGAAGCCACCTTTTTATCTATGTGTGTATCGAAGGCTTGCCATTTGTTAAATGTTTTCCCTATAATTTGGGGATATTTGTGCGAGTAGGAACTAGTATAATATTGTACGAGTAAGATATTGTTGAGTATGGTATTGGTATTAATTGGAAACCGAAATTATTCAATACAAAAAAAGAAAATAGGAATATAACTCGAAGTAACAAATCATATTTATATGTATGTATTAATCGAATTGGGAAAATTTAAATCGTATTATGGCAACCCCCGCACCTTATGTCACTACTTTCGTTCGTTGAGGTTTTTTGTTCCATGTTATCTAAAATTTAATATTATAGAAACGATATTATTTCAAGTACTTACAAGTGAAAAGTGATTCCGTGAGACTTTTTATGTGATTTGCTGTTGTTTTTGCAACTTTTCACTGCACAGGAAGGCATAATTATATTTTTTTATCTTGACGACGACTCGTGACGTACTAAGAGTGATGAGCATGGTTTTAGTGTAGGTGTGTGCGTGAGCGTGTATGTTTACTTACAGGAGCACGGTTTTATGGCTTCACTTTTGATGTTCGCGGCGCGCCGTCTTTCTTTTTTTGTTGGTCTGAGATTCTATCGCAGAGGGTATTAATATTTTCAAGCTCCCGTCCCATGTTCTTGCATTCTACATTCTCATTATGTTTGAGCTTTTCTGCATACAAGGTGTTATTGAATTAACCCAAAACCTCTTAAGAGGTCTTTGTACTCATCATTATGAACAACTTTTACTGTGGGACCAAACCTCTAACCGCGTAAAAAAAAAATCAGCTGTTCCCTACATTTTGATGAGTTATGCGAACATAAATGTAGGGAACAGCTGATTTTTTTTTTTGCGATTTCAGGTTTGTTCCCATAGTAAAAGTTGTTCATAATGATGAGTACAATGACCTCTTAAGAGGTTTTGGGTTAATTCAATAACACCCTGTATAATTTGACAAAGTACCTATGTGCTATTTTTGTATAAAATGACAAAGCAAAATCCAATCTCCTATCCTATCCAAAGAGTGTGGTATTTTGCTACAGCAAATATCTAAGCGCACGGCAGTGCGCAGGCCAAGTTCCAGCAAGAGGCCGCACGTAGGCCGTGCACTATTTTTACCAAGCGCACGGCAGTGCGCAGGTCAAGTTCCAGCAAGAGGCCGCACGTACGCCGTGCACTATTTTTACCAAGCCCACGGCATTGCGCAGGCCAAGTTCCAGCAAGAGGCCGCACTTACGCCGTGCACTATCTTTATTACCCGAACTGCTTCGAGCTACTTTTGACCACCCTGAATCTAACTATTTGTCACACGAAATCGAATCAAACTTCATATACATAATACCATGACTGCTGTTAATTCGAATGCCAAATTTCATAACTATATATAGGTTTAATAGATTCGAAGTTATGGACTATTCAAAATAGCTAGTGTCACTGACTGACTCACTCACTTAGAGTTAATCAAAATGTTTAGGGACTTCTAGTACGCCTAGAAATTTGAAATTTGGCACCAAGCTAGACATTAGCATGAAACTAAAGGAAAAATTAAAAAAATGGTCAAGTGTCAGTCTGGCTCGCGGATAGAGGGTTCCGTATTAAATTTTTATTCTAGCCGGCCTAGAAACTTCTAATCGGCCTAGAAACTTGGAATTTGGCACGAAGCTAGACATTAGCATGAAATATATAGGATTAATGCTAAAGATTTTGTATTTGGTACAAAATTATCCAACACCCAAGTTCAACGACTATTACTGCTAAAATAATAAACTTATCTTAAGCGCTATAGTTTTCCTCTAAAGTTCATGAAATGCACTATCATCGTGCATTTTTCCAGATTTTCGAAGCCAGCAGTTTAGCTTTTAGAGGGGGGGAGACGCCCACTGGAACAAAATTTTGCACTTTAAAGTTAAATATTTTGTAAAAGGAGCATTAAATCGAAAAATAATTTTAGCAACCCCAAAGTCATTTAAGGCGAAAGCGCCAAGGTCGTCGTTTCAGCCGATAGACGTCCACTGCTGGACATAGGCCTCCCCAATTTTGGGGGGGGTTTGCCATAATCGCCAGGCTTGGCAGGCGGGTTGGCGATCGCAGTATGGTTTGATGGTGGAATAAATAGAGAACGCTGCTGCCCATTCTCCGGTAAGACCCTTAGTCGCCTTTTACGACACCCACGGGAAGTAAGGGGTGGTGCAATTCTTTAAGTCCGGCACCACACAGACAAGAAAGACAGAAAGCGCCAAGGTAGCCCGCGAAATTCAATTTTTTTTACGTTTTTTGCAATTTTCTGGTCAGTATTAAGTTGTACGTTGATTAAAATATGATTGGCGGCCGTAACAAATAAGTATTTACAGAATTATAAAATATCATTAAAGTCATCAACACAACTCTCTAAGACCAAGTAATCCCTAAGAATGACTATTTCATGAAATCTTGACATTTGGGGATTATACTAACTTAACAAGTTGTATAACTGATTGTAATGATTATAATTCTGTAAATACATATGCCATCAAAAACAAAACTTGTAAATAAAACCAAGTCTCGCAACTCAGTTCTTCTACCATAAAAAGTTGTGAGATCCATGTAATACCAAGTCGGTTAATTTATTCAGTCCCTACTTAAGGGACCTTCTGTCTTAAGTTATTACGTAATTAGCTAACCTAACAACATCTTGTAGTGACCATATCAATATTAAAAATCTTTTATGTTTAAAATACATAGATTGACTTGGCCATCGCATGAAAACACAATGTAACCCACAGTGCGATTGCCAAGACAATCTATGTATTTTAAACATAAAAGATTTTTAATATTGATATGGTCACTACAAGATGTTGTTAGGTTAGCTAATTACGTAATGACTTAAGACAGAAGGTCCCTTAAGTAGGGACTGAATAAATTAACCGACTTGGTATTACATGGATCTCACAACTTTTTATGGTAGAAGAACTGAGTTGCGAGACTTGGTTTTTTTTACAAGTTTTGTTTTTGATGGCATCTCACTTCTTTTTGTAGATTGTCCTACTTTTTTTCCTTTCCGGCACCCTTTTAACTTTTTTTTTAACCTAATCCGTTGACCATTTTACAAGTTACCTTTGAACATCTAGTTACATTCAATTATACACTATAGCTTCCGCTCGCGGCTTCGCCCGCGAGGTCTGTCGATAAAAACTATCCCAAGTCCTTTCCCGGGATGCAATCTATTTCTCTGCCAAATTTTATCGAAATCCGTTCTGATTTAGGCGTGAAAAGGTAACATACAGAGATACTTTCGAATGTATAATATTAGTATGGACAATTGTTATTTTCCTCGCTAGAGAGCTCCGATAAACGCGGGCGATCGCTGCTAATCAAAAAGTGCTGTAGACATTTACACTCCAAGGCGGAGTCGTCTATGAATCTCCACCTGAACAGGTTTTCCTTGCTTCGGCCAACCTGGGTGCGGAGTCTGTTTAAAGACTTCCAGGTTACCCAAGGGAAACTCATGTCCAGGTGGGAGGTCTTCAGCGGGTGGGACGAACGGTTTGGGTAAGGAAGCACTGTCTCGCCACAGCTTCAGTCTCTCTTGTGATGGTTCGCCAGTGAGTGGAACGACACACTTTAAAAAACTGTTTCGACTTTTCAGCCTTTGTGGCACAAGGATGTTGTCGTGCAAAGGGTTTCGTGTGTCGGAAACCATTTTGACTCTTTTGCTGGAGCTTGCCACCGCTCTGCGAGGCTCTGGTGGCGCTATTCCTGCTAGTGGATACAGCATTTGTACCGGGGTTGGTTTTAGCCAGCCAGTGATGATCAACGTTTCATTCAAAGCTGTATCCACCAGCTTTGCATGAGCAGAACGGCTTCACATGGGGCACGCGAATTCTCCCGCAGAAAAAGATAGCGCCAGTCCAGTAGTGCGCTTGATATTATTGCAGTTTTTGCTATATATTAAAGACCTGTCCAGGGTAACACCAAGATATTTAGGGGAGTTGCTGAGCTCGATGGACACCCCACCCCAAACGATGAGAGGTCGTGACTACTTAACCGGACTATCCTGTGGTTGCCTTAAGTAAACTCACCAGCGCTACCGCTATGTCCCTACATTTGAAATCTGTAATATCTTCGAAAATATTCATTTAAATTACATGCTGTAAGAGCCAAATTGACCTATATTAAATGCACAATGTATTTAAGGTACTTAATTGGATAAGGATTAATGCTATATTGCTTAAAATCGCTTCGTAAACAAGCCATTTTTTCTCGTAAAAAGTAAAGGATAAAAAATGGTTATTGTGGGTTATCCCTAAGAGATAGACATATACCATTGCCGACTTTTTTGTAGACCTTTTTAAGGTGTACAATACTGTAGTACATTATTTTGATCTATCTCGTAGGGTTCAGCTAGCTTTTGCAATATAAGCGCAAAAGATGTGTTTATTTACATCACATTAGAAACCTCTAAAATTATCAGTGTTTCTCTACTATATTATGCATGTATTATACATATAAAATCGCATCAAAATCCGTTGCGCAGTTTTAAAGATCTAAGCATACATGCGGACAGACAGACAGCGGGAAGCTACTTTGTTTTATACTATGCAGTGATGAACGGGTACACTTATTCATTAACTGCAAATGTAATTTTGTAATACTATATATTTATATAGGATTACAAAGTTATTTATGCAGTTGGTGTATCTAGAAAAGTGGAACGAAATTGCAAAATATTTTAGTTTTTCCTTGATTTATACACTAAACACTAATTGTATTCTAAATTTGAAGCTTTTATGTCTGCTAGAAGTGCCTTAGAGTTTTGATGATCGGTCAGTCAGTCAGTCAGTCAGTCAGTCAGTGAGTGACAAAATTAAGAAACTTTGACTAGTTATAATTCTTAAACTACTGGTTCAAATTGAATGAAATTTGAAACATAGCATGTTGATACAATGCCTGCTTGATTACTGAAAATGCAGGTCTCTAGTTTTATCCACAACGAAGTTATAGGGTGTCGAAAATGGCGTGAACTGCTTCGAGAAAAGGATGGTACGGCCGTGCCCCTTTTTGCTCGACTTGGTGGGGGCACTCCCGTACCCCCAGATTTGTTACGACCGCGAATCATATTTTAATCAACTTACAACTTAATACTGACCATCAAATTGCAAAAAACGTAAGAAAATTTGAATGTCGCGGGCTACCCTGGCGCTTTCGCCTTAAGAAGACCTATTGAACGATACCCCACACGATGGGGGAAAAAAATATTGATTTGTTGGACAATAAAAGCTTACAATACTTATTTCTGTATTATTTACAGTAATTCTTAAAAAAATATTTTGTAAGGAATTGTCAGAATATGTATTTATAGGAAAAGGTATAATGTGTCTCGTTATTATCAGGCATATTTTAATTACTGTGGGCGTACTAAGTGGGTAGTGTTGGTTATTGCGCAATAGAAAAACGTTTTGCAATTCAAATCAGATTATAATTTCATGAACAATTAAATCACACTAGTAAATCATACACTGTAGGTACACGATACAACCAGATACGGAACGCGATATAGTTTCTGAGCACATGTTGTCCGTACGATGTCCACTGGTCAAGTCCCTCGCCGCTTCGCCGCTCGCTCCTTTATACTGGTAGCAAAACAAGTCGAGCAGTGGGGCGGTGGGAGAAGTCGAGTGACGTACTTGTCGATGGCGTGATCGGTGCTCGTGTTGTTTACAGCTTAGGGAAATGACGTACGGCAACGCCGCCGACACGGCCATACTGACTTGCGGACGTCCTCGTGCGCTTACAAATCATATATCTGTAATAAGCATAAACCGTTCGATTATCCTGACCAAAAATCGTACTTTACAATCTGGACCGGTTTATCTAAACCCTACAGACAGACTGGGAAGAATTAGTTGTGGACCGGTCTTCAATGACCCTTCACAATAACAAGTTCTGGTCCGGTCTTTATTGACCCTTCAGATTAACAAGCTCTGGTCCGGTCTTTATTGACCCTTCAGATTAACAAGCTCTGGTCCGGTTACAAACCCTACAGAGTAACAAGATCTGGTCCGGCTACAAACCCTACAGATCAACAAGTTCTGGTCCGGCTACAAGCCCTTCAGAACTTCGGCTAGTCCGGAATATTATTATTCCCTATAGCTGACTTATCATTGGGCCGGTTTAACCCTACAATGATTATTGCAATTTAACTGTCATCATTAGTTATATGGACATCAGCTCGCGTTACTATTGATCGACTCCGAATAAACGGACATAAAGTGCAACTTGTGCCCCGTGATACGCTTTCCGGGGTGGAAAATCCTCATGGATGTCCTCCGCCCCGGGGCGGGCGGAAGGGTCTGTCAGACTCTTACTGACTAAAAACCACCCCGGTGTTTCATCTCACACCTACGCTAGGGGTCCGTAACCCCAGCTTGACACGCTAGAGCCCGGACCGACTCGTTACATAGCTGCTTGCTCTCCTTGAATCCCCGCGAACTCGGACTAGACTCTGTCGAGCGCCGCTGGGTGGCGCTGGCGTTCCGAATAGTCAAACGAATGACGCCGACATGGCCCTCTTGCTCGCACACACTTTTTCAAACATGGCGGTAGTTGCAACAGGCGCGACACTCAGCAAAGGTATTTCTGCATACAGCCTATGCCCAAAACAACATGCACGATGATCGCGCATCCGTATCTGGCTTGTCTGGGTCCAACTCGAATAGATCCACACGATTATTTAATAAGCGTTCGAAGTTTGCACTTTGTTTTTAAAATGTCAACAGTTACTTTCACTTTTAGCGTTCTGATTTTGCGCATGAACGAACACGAATCCCACTTCTGATATAGGAAAAGGTATAATGTGTCTCGTTATTATCAGGCATATTTTAATTACTGTGGGCGTACTAAGTGGGTAGTGTTGGTTATTGCGCAATAGAAAAACATTTTGCAATTCAAATCAGATTATAATTTCATGAACAATTAAATCACACTAGTAAATCATACACTGTAGGTACACGATACAACCAGATACGGAACGCGATATAGTTTCTGAGCACATGTTGTCCGTACGATGTCCACTGGTCAAGTCCCTGAGGGACTTGACCAGTGGAGGAGGAAAGGAGCGAGCGGCGAAGCGGCGAGGGACTGTCCCTCGCCGCTTCGCCGCTCGCTCCTTTATACTGGTAGCAAAACAAGTCGAGCAGTGGGGCGGTGGGAGAAGTCGAGTGACGTACCTACTTGTCGATGGCGTGATCGGTGCTCGTGTTGTTTACAGCTTAGGGAAATGACGTACGGCAACGCCGCCGACATATTTATGTTTCTATAATTTAAATTATTGTGAATTAAAATACCTACGCCGTTGTGTTTGTTACCAATATCATTTCTTTCTATTTTGTATCCTCTAATGTTAAAATGTTTAATAGGTGTCAACCAAGTTTCAGATATAATTGCTACATGTATGATGAGGTCATAGAGAAATCGAGTTAATATAAGCTGTCTGTGTGGTGCCGGACTTAAAGAATAGCACCACCCCATACTTCCCGTGGGTGTCGTAAAAGGCGACTAAGGGGCGTACCGGAGAATGGGCAGCAGCGTTCTCTATGCATTCCACCACCATACCATACTGCGATCGCCAACCCGCCTGCCAAGCGTGGCGATTTTGGCAAACCCCCTCCTTTTGGGGGAGGCCTATGTCCAGCAGTGGACGTCTTTAGGCTGAAATGATGACGTATAATACTTGGTGCGTTCCAATGCATGATATTAAGATCCATTGTTAAGAGAGGAAGTACTATTTCTGAATGTGTGCTGTAGAATTTCTTTTATAGTTTATGGGTAGGTATATCTTTTTGACGTACTATAATTTTTGTTATTGCATTTGTTAGAGTAGGTACCTATTCATGAACAAATCTGACTTAGATTAGTTCATAATTTGAGTTTCAAGACTTTTGTTAATTGCGGAAATGAATTTTCATTGAATAAATCTGAATATTTGACGGCTCTGGAAGTCTGGATTTAATTTTACTTTCCTCTATTTTCTGTTTATTTTGGGGACGTGTTTGAAATAGCGACATGATTGCCACTACAGTTGGCGCATTTAGCGTTTTTAGGGTCTTCTTTGCATATCTTAAAACTATGGTTAGATGTACTTAAGGAGCATATTATATCATTTTTACAGTACCTACTTTGCAGTATGCCCAAACTGCATGCATTGAAGGCACTGCTTTACAGGCGGAACGTACATGCTTACCTCATGTCTCCAAGAGTCTAGATACACATACTGTGGCAACTCTGTTGATGCAAAAGTCACAGCGACAGTTTGAGTGGGCTGGTATGTGACCGCACCACCCTCCCTCTGACTCTGCACTCGGCGCATGAAGCGCCTCACGTGTATCACATTTCTGGAACTCCCAATTAACGCAAAGATTCTTTTATTGGATAAGTCCGTAGGGACTGAGGTAAGAACGCCAGTCACCTCGGTGTCGACAGCAGGTATTGTTGCTTTATAACCCATTTTTTCTTCTAAAAGTTTTTTATTAAGTAAGAAAACATTAGCATTATTAGAAAGATCGAAACTGATCCCAATTTTATATTTATTTATTGACCTTAAATGTAGTAAGTATCCCAGTCACACAATATTTCCGTATACATGCCATACATATGGATATGGATATGGATATGGCCAGCCTTTTATATAATCAAAGATGGCCAGCCTATCCATGTCTGTAAATGTTTTGTCTCATTCTGATGAGTTAAGAACACGATATTCGGATTTTTTACTGTTTTCAGGGTACTTTCTTGAATACCCTGGAACTTTAAATATGCTATACTTCTTGCTGCAGTCTTCATCAGAGTCAGAAGAAGTATCCACTGATGCTCGATCGTCAGGGGGCTCCGTTTTTTTTTTCGCTTTTTGCTTCCCCCATCTTAAAATCGCTATTTACAACTATTAACACTAACTATAGATTTAATATTTCTAATTCTTCCCAAAATATACAAAGAAATGGACAATATTAATACTTTTTTTAGGAAACGATTTAAATTTTGGCGCCTTGTACCTTTCAAGGTTCCCGCGCTTTTTCCCTTGTTCCCCGCGTTCCGAATTGCGTCAAAAGCGATTATATCGCGAATCCGACCAAATTTAATAGTCACAAAATATAAGGACTATTGTGTACTATTTGTGACGTTGCCCGTTGGTCGGATTCGCGATATAATCGCTTTTGACGCAATTCGGAACGCGGGGATTATTGATTTTCATGTGAAATTATCTATCAAATTGTCATCTGTCACTTTTACTTTTTTGAGCATACTGTGGCCGCTTTCCGAATTAGCTATAATCGCTCACAGCGCTCACATCTTCTCACATGCGTTCCGATTTAGATATTACGATTATGACAGCTGAGAGCTGTCAACAATTCGGAACGCTCGTGAACGCGCTCACAGTGCTTACTCAATGTCAAAACGATATTATTACAGTATTTCTTTGTATAAACACCACATTTCTTCTATTTCGAAAATGCCACGTTAGTATAATTTTAAGTTAAGATGCAACTCAAAACTAGACACACACTGACACATTCACACACACACTGTCATTTTTGACAGCGTTCACGGTGATATTATTCTAGCGTATGGTCGGCGATATCGCAAGATGGCGCATGTCATGACGTCATCTACGACGATTCACGGGACGGGTTTTTCCCAGTGGTCAGATTGATGGTCAAACTAGTCTTTCCAACGGGATTTTTTTTCCGCTGGTCTAAATTATTTGACAGCTGGGAAAACAGAAAAAAAGTACAATGAAAGTAAAAACTGTAGTTATCTTACAATTTTATCTGCGTTCTAAAAACGACCAACATTCAATTCTCCATTAGTTAACATCATAATTTTGTGAATACATTATAAATTCGTCTCTCATTACATTTTCCTTTGTCCGTTTATTTGATAATTTTGTAAAATCACTTTTCAGTAAAATTCTCAGTAAGTTGATTATCCCGGGTCCTTTTCTTGTTATTTTTTTATTTAGTTGTCTATGCCAATTTTCTGAACAGTTAGTAGTTCTGTCTCTCCCTAAAAATATACCATCAATCTGTCCACTGGGAAAAACTACACGGGACATCGTTATCGCGCTCACGCTAATGAGGGATTTTCTTTTTCTTTTTTTTTAACGCTTCCCTAGTCGCTGGATAGATGGCGCTGAACTTGGTAAGTTACTGCAAGGAACGGAAGTCACATAATTTTTTTATTAATTCACTTGGATGTAATTTTGAGATCGTAAAACGAAAGCAAACGAAACTGTCACTCAACGAGCGTATATGACGTGACGCAATGTTTTTTTTCCCAAGCGTTTTGACTTTGGCACCTAGTAACGTAGTCAGTTCAACGCCATCTTCAGGGTTCTTGGAAACTATGTTTTTTTTTTAATACTGAAATGAAAAACCTCTCATTCGGTACGGGTTTAAGCACGCTCACATCGATTATTTCCCAACTCGGAACGCAGGGCTTGTCTCTTCGCTTTTGCTCGTTGGTTGTCCCGTTATGGTATTTATGTTCTGTGTTGGTTTTCAGTCTATCAAAAACTCTCGTCTTGCTCATTGAGTTATGTCCATTGACATAAAAAAGTATGGACTGGAAATACCTACAAAAAAAGGGTGTATACCTACAACTCGTTTTGTCGCATAAAATGGCTGCCACTGCTAGGGTTGTGTCAATCAAGGAACATAGGTGTTATTATTATCGAGTATCGATACTAAATATGAGTCTTACTAGTTATTACGTTTGGATCATAATAACTTACTAAATTAAAGTCAGTTGTAATTACGGTTGCCAACCATACTTTATAATAACGTTTGTTACTTTATTTTCGGTAACTTTATAGTTTTGCATAAAAATAAAGTGTGCAAAAATACTTTATTTATAATCTTTTGTGATGCGTGAAACGAAAGACTCATGGTTAATTACTGAACTATTTATCGGTAGGTATACATGTCAAAAAAGAAAATCTTTTATTAGAGTTAGAATTTTCAGAGAAAATATTATAGTTATGTACAAACCTGTATTATGTACAAACAATGTGTATTATGTACAAACCAGTTGTGAAGACAAATGGCAATATAATAAGATACCTACTTATAAATGCATCTGATAGCGTAAGTACCAAATGTAAAAACTCTCTGTTACCGTCACTTCAGCTTTCACTGAGTTTTTTCGCTAATAAATCTGCAGTGGCGAGAAGAGAGAAACAGATAGTCCATAAATTTAATAAAAAACGAGTTATTTATTTATTAAAATCAGTACCAGGTACTTAACAAATTAGAAAACATTGTAAAAATTGTGGAGTTTCTTTCCAGTTCTTCCCCATAGGAAGCAACCAATTGGAACCGTGCACCTAGCTACTGCACTGGCAAGAAACTCCACAGTCTGTGTGGTGCCGGACTTAAAGAATAGCACTACCCCATACTTCCCGTGGGTGTCGTAAAAGGCGACTAAGGGTCGTACCGGAGAATGGGCAGCAGCGTTCTCTATGCATTTCACCACCAAACTGTACTGCAATCACCAAGCCGCCTGCCAAGCGTGGCGATTATGGCAATCCCCCCCCCCCCCCTCACCTTTGGGAGAGGCCTATGTCCAGCAGTGGACGTCTTTCGGCTGAAATGATGATGATGACCTAGCTACTGACGTTTCCTAAGTGGCCATGTAGGTTTATGTGAAATAAAATATTTTAATTTCGGTGCTGTGAACCAGAGGACGGACCTGGCAAGGTCACTCGGACCGAGTAAGACACAGAATTATTTATGTTCACATCGCAGAATATGTCGATGACGTTTCAGCGGAGAAAACTATTACGGCAACGGTACAACCCTATTCCATTTGACATATTATTGTAAACAAACAAATGAATTAACAAAATATACTAAAAAGGTCTATTATACGGAAATGAACCCAAATATCAATACTTTAGCCATAAATTCATGATCGCGTCACAACTGTATCATCGAATGTGTATTATTAAATGTATTTTTGCATGAAAACCGGCTATTAACCTCTGCAAAGACATTAGAGGTTGATTTTCATTCTTTCTTGCACCACACTTCACAATACAACACACAGACATGTTGAATTGTTGTTTTCCAACATTTGCATGCAGTTTTAAAAGGTAAAAGCCTTGTATATTTCTCGCAAATCTCAATAATACAAAAAGTAAACAACCATTTGACAGCAAAACTACCACGAAACTTGTCGGTGTCGCAAAAGATGGCTGATACGGCACCTTACCTACAATTGTACTACGTCACGTCAAAATGTTGCCAAAATGAGCAACAACTTAAAATATTGTTGTCTCTTTTATCAAATACGATTATCTTATTAGAAAGAACGAGACAAAACGATATTTCGTATTCTCAATCATATTTCACTCATATTTGTATAAGCAAATGGAATAACGCGGCCTCTCCATGTTTTTCCTACCTCAATGGTTATATCAATGGTCTTGCTTGATCAAAAAGTACTCTGTGGACTCTGTGGTGTTGGTTGCTGGCTGGCTTAGCTGGCTATCGGTGGTGTATTTATTTCAGTCTATCAAAAAGTACTCTGCCGCATTAAACTGTAGTATTTGTAGTCTTTGCTCTGTGGTTTATTCCAAGCCGCGACACACGCGTAATAACAAAAATAAATAATATTATCATATGAGTTTCTACATAATTTACGAATATGGATTTCATACTTTAGGTGATGTGCAGCGTCGAAACAGCATTTTTTTTCTGGTATTCCTCTAATGTTGTCTTTACATAGGAAACTACATAAATGAATACGGAATAATTTTGATTTGTATGCGTAAAAGTTTCTCACGATCTTTTGAAAATGTTATGGTAATTTGGTGGGCGGAAAATCTCTAAAATAGACTGAACTAGTAATGGTGAAATAGTAATGGTGTTTACAAGAAGAATGTGTAAATTAAATAATTCTTTTCTATGGGGAATACTCTTCGCGTCGGCGACATGGAGTATTTCCTTGTACTTGTACTGGCTGCTAAACCTGAGTGGTGAGTGACTATTTTTCATTATATATCTATACTCATTTATGCACCTAGTATTAATAACTTTGCAAGAAGCCCACTGTAGGTAATGGTCAAATATTTTCCTGGTACCTGTAAAATTGTTATGAACCAGTATATTAATCCTTGCTTTACCTTACATCTTGATACCCCACGCGTCCATTAAACATTTAAACTCACGCATCAATTGGCAGTCAAACTTGGCATTATTTATAGAATTCTACTCATTTGCTGGCTCCTAATTCATTCGGATTATTAATTTCATTACTTAATGGGCCAGTAAGGATTCCCTTCTGCAAATAAGACCAAATGAATCTAGATGGCAATTAGGAAGATCTAATCTATAAATCTTCAGACAATTGCTCCGATTGAGTCTGTATCCTAAGCACGGAACCTCTGACTGCTGACTGAGCTGTTATGATTCCAGCATTATATTAGTAAAGTAGTTCGATTTGTTTCTATTAACTGTCACATGTCAAGTTACAAAACCATATCAGCGTAAAACTTCACATTCCTAATTTGTTGAAGTGAGTTGTGTGTTGTGAGCCATGCTGTTTATATATCAGAAAGAAGTAAAGTTCTTTCCCTTTTCTGAATAAAAACAATATTCTTAAAATGCAGTTTAGAAGGGATTTACATAATATACAAAACAGTAATATTGCCTTTAACAAAACCACATTATACTAAGACTATTAACTAGTAAGTTGGACTGAATTAAAGAACACATACAATATGCCATACCAGAATAGCATATTGGTCATCATACTAATGCTTTACATATTCTAAGACAATTTAACATCACCGTATTCCAGTGTAGCTTCCGCTTATTATGCAATCAAGTGTTAGAAAAATCTGCCACCATGGCTAAGTACACTGACAATATTGTTTGCAGATTTCAAGAATTAATAATTGTTTTTTTTTAATGGTACAGAATTCTGGCAATTAATTCCATAAATATCAGAATGTACTACTTCCATCTGATTATTTTACCTAATTTTGGTATTCTTTAAATAATTCTGCAACTACACCGTCAATATTTTTTACTTTATTAAGGTTTTTTATAAAGAAATTGAAGAATTGACTTAAGAGACAAGTGTAACATAACATTAATTATTTATTATTCTAGATATTGATTCTCCCAGTAATATATTTGGCTATCCATATACATAAGTAATAATCTTACTTTTAAATATATTTTATTACTTTTAAATGCTTGATAATGGAATCAAAACGCTTTGCTTGCTCAAAACACCACCTCACCATCATTTTTCATAAATTTTAGGTGACAGTATCATTAATAGCACTGAGCACAGGATCCATTATCGTCTTGTGAATACAGATGAGAAGAACCGTATAAAGAACAATGATAAATCTATTGCAGCATTAGAGGGAAAGAATTTGCTGTATGACAATGCAAAAGCCGTAGAAAAGTTTTCAGGCAACACGTGGAAGCTTTACAAAGGTAAATCTGATTACCTGAGCAAGATGCTCCTCAAAGAGAAATATGCTAAACATCTTGGAATGAAGATAACAGCACAGCCTGATAATGCTCTTGGTAAGTCTATGAAATATTAAGCATTTTGATTATTTTAAGCTGTGCTGCCTCAGCTGTCTTGCTCATTTTTTGTGTATCTATGTACCTATAAAGTAAATGTGAATTCTTTATAAGATAACTCAGACAGCTGATCAAACTTTGGATTTTTTATATATTCCAGTATTTAAGGAAACACAAAGAGTTAATGTTGTTTTTCCTGTGTTACCTGTATTCCCTGTAAGGTTAGGTAGAGGTGTATCTATAGTGAACCCACAATTCACCGGTTATGTAATAGGGCAGTTATGTCACTTATGGGTGACTTGGTGTGACTTATGGGTTCTAGATCTGAGGCTCCCTAGATTACTTAGAAATTGAGTTTTTACCCACTTCTACTATCCAGGAACTTTTCTTCCCATAAAATGAAAGGTCCTTTAAATTTAACTGAGTAGATCAGCATTAACAATAAATACTACTCCAATACAACTTGTATGAAATAATATTTTATTTTGTATATTTTGGCATATCCTTCCTTAGCTGTTCATAAGTAAGCGTCCCAGTATCTCCAATGGATTAGGATTTCCTCCTAGATACTGTCCTATTAAAAAAAGCACTCTCGTTTACATATAAGAAAATAATGATATTCCATGGTCAAAAGATATGATGACTATTTAATTAGAATACCTCTCATTCCATAGCTACTATTCCATGTTATTTCATAATCATTAAAATTATGGCGTGGATGGCCAAATTCGAAATTATGTGGAATAGCGAAAAGTACTCGGAGTCTCGTGCATTCAAAATTTGAATTTAGAACATAATGTTGTGAAGGTGACTCCGCTGCTTGTGTGTGTGTGTTAATAAAAATATTGAGCATCATTTCGAACAAGATACAGGTAATGTAGGTATGAATACTTTAAAATAAGAAGCAGTTTATAAAAATGCAACATTTTCCTTAAGTTTGCCGTATGTGTTTACTTCCCAGAATTTGGCTCTTATTAGGGATACTATCGAATGGTGTAATAAAACGGTGTTTTTTTTTCTTCAAAATTAACTGGTTACTGGCTAGAAATATTGATTTTTCAAAAATCCAATGATGCAGTTTTAGTATGAATCATCAAAATCGAGGCCTTTGAGTACTTTTCGCTATTCCTCATGGTTTCGGATTTGGCCATCCACGCCCACTTGAAAAATTCACCCTGTATATTTACAATGGAATCCTGCCGTTTTTCCGAAAAGATTTTGCCAAAATTTCACTACCCAAACAAATTTTAGCAACCTTTTTTATACCAATGCAATGTTTGGAATGATTTTAGTACGCACATTTTCATTTGGTCAAATTTTTACTTGGCAGAATATTATCAAGGATAATGTCATTTAGGCATTTGGTCTTTAATCAAATGATTCATTACAGCAAACAATCTTTAGACAATAAATATTTAGTCAAATGATTTGTTATGAAAAAAGTACTACCTATATAGACAAAAATATTTTTTTTGGGAATCACATGGTTTATTTATTTATTATTATTATCTCCTTTATTTCATCGTATGTACATATAAATTATATTTTTAAATATTAGAATATAAAAACATAAAAACATTTAAAAATATAAAAAATAGTAGCCCACCGGTATCGGGAACAGGGTCCAAGCTACCGGCGGTCAGGGCTCCAGAGAAAGAAACCTCCTAACAATGCGGGCCGTGTCCAGAAGTACCGCTTTCTGGATCAAGCCCTTGATCCAGCTGCCCAACGAGAGCCTCCTCAGGTGTTGGTCGAGGCTCTTGGCTATTAGCCCATTGGCTGTCACGACTATCGGCACAATGATCGCTGAGTTCACATCCCACATGTCGACAACCTCGCGAGCCAAGTCAAGATACTTGATTTGTTTATCTTTCTCGGCTTTCACGAGGTTCTCATCATGCGGGACGGTTATGTCAACAATCATTGCGCGCCGCTCTGATCGATCCACCACCACTATATCAGGCTTATTGGCAACAATAGTCCTGTCAGTGATGATGGATCGATCCCAATATAATGAGATATTACCATTTTCGAGAACTGGGTCGGGCACATACCTGTAGTATGGCACCTCCGATTCCACAAGGCTGTATTTCAGAGCAAGTTGCTGATGGATTATCCTGGCTACAAGGTTGTGTCTATGCAAGTACTCTCCGTTAGCTAGACGAGAACACCCGGAGATAATATGCCTGATTGATTCTCCCGGCCGGTGGCATGCCCGATTATTTATTATTATTATTATTAGCCTGTGATGTCCCACTGCAGGGCAAAGGCCTCCCTACTCTCTTTCCACTTCTCTCTGTTCAAAGCTGCTAAGGACATGGTTTACTTACATAATTAATTTTTTAATTACATTGCATGGGTGCGGTCGGTCGATAGGCGACGTAGGATGCAAGAGCGAGGGAAGGGCACCACGAGGTTCGGTTTTGTTAGGTCACTTTAAACCTTTTTCACAGAAATAGGAGCCTCGCGAAGTGGGGCTCCGTCGACATTGGATGCAAGAGTGAGCGAATGAGAATACAAATACCTTTACCTCATGTCGGTTGGTGTGTAGCCTTAGGGGCACTATGGCGCGAGGACTTAGAAAATTTTTCGAAAACATTTTTTTTTTTTTTGTAGCCGTATCGGGTTAACCTTGACCTTAGAAACTATTTAGGATCTGAGAAGCATGGCCCTACGACGCACCGTTTCCGAATTGTGGGCCTCCGAATTTTATTCTATTTTATATAAAACGCTCTATATATCCAAAATGGTGGCTTCGACGAAAATCTCTTCTGGAAAGAAATTATTGCTCTAGTCGAAAACCATGAGATGGTGTAAAAAAAAACCCGAGAAATATCGAGAAAAAAAATTTTTACAAAATTTTCTAAGTGTCGGTCGATCTTTCAGCTTGAGTATTCTTTGGGGCAAAGGACAGTCAAATTTTCAAAGATTTTTTTTTATCAGATTTTGGCCATTTTTCTTGCAGCACCTTATTAACCTTGTCCATAGAAACCATTTAAGTTCTGAGAAGCATGGCCCTACGACGCACCGTTTCCGAATTGTGGGCCTCCGAATTTTATTCTATTTTATACTAGCTGACCGCCGAACTTCGTAATTATCTTCTAAGATATTCATTTTAATGATATGCTGTAAAGGGCAATTTTGATCTACATGAATTGCAAAACGTATCAAATCTATTTAATTGGATAAGGAATAATGCTGCATTGTTTAAAATAGCTTGGTAAGTCGCCCACTATTTTTTTGTAATATGTAAAAGATAAAAATGGTTACTGTGGGTTATCCTTAGGAGATAAACATATCCCATCGCGGCCTTTTTAGGGTTCCGTACCCAAAGGGTAAAAACGGGACCCTATTACTAAGACTTCGCTGTCTGTCCGTCTGTCCGTCTGTCCGTCTGTCCGTCTGTCCGTCTGTCCGTCTGTCCGTCTGTCTGTCACCAGGCTGTATCTCAAGAACCGCGATAGCTAGACAGTTGAAATTTTCACAGATGATGTATTTCTGTTGCCGCTATAACAACAAATACTAAAAACAAAATAAAATAAATATTTAAGGGGGGCTCCCATACAACAAACGCGATTTTTTTGCCCTTTTTTGCTCGATATCAAAAATGGTAATAGGTAGGCCCTTGAAATATTCACAAAATACTCAGTTGTATTTTAACTTTAATAATAAATAATAAAATTAAAATAAAATAAATATTTAAGGGGGGCTCCCATACAACAAACATGTTTTTTTCGGCGTTTTTGCCTTGTGGTACGGAACCCTTCGTGTGCGAGTCCGACTCGCACTTGGCCAGTTTTTTATCTATCTTTTTAAGATATACAATTGCGTAGTACATTAATTTGATCTATCTCGTAAGGTTTAGCCAGCGTTTGCAATGTAAGCGCACAAAAATATGTTTGTTACGACATCACATTTCTCGGCTTTTCTCTACTATAATATGCATGTCATCATCATCTGCCTAGCCTTTTCCCAACTATGTTGGGGTCGGCTTCCAGTCTAACCGGATGCAGCTGAATACCAGTATTTTACATGGAGCGACTGCCTATCTGACCTCCACAACCCAGCTATTGGGTAATATGATACCCCTTGGTAAGACTGGTTGTCAGACTTTCGGGCTTCTGACTACCCGTAACGACTGTCAAAGATCCACGAATGACAGCTGGGACCAACGGCTTAACGTGCTTTCCGAGGCACGGAGGGACTATAATATGCATGTATTATACATTATAAATCTTCCTCTTGAATCACTCTATCTATTGCTGAAAACTGCATTAAAATCCGTTGCGTAGTTTAAAAGATCTAAGCTTACAGACAGCGGGAGCGACTAATAAAATATGTAAAGATAAAACGGTTCTCTTTAAGGTAAAGTTTTAAGCCCACCTTAACACTACTTAAAACACGCGAATTATTGGAAATTTTCGATAATCGCATTTGTTAATTCGTAATTATCCTTGTTATTATTTGGCTATTGTGTTATATTTGTTTTGTTTTTTCGTTCCTATGGTTTATTTTCTTCTTTTGCTGTAGTTCATTTTTGTTTGGTGTTTAATTATTTTTTACGTAGTAGGATTTAATTTGTTAGATTTATTAGTGTACAAGTTTTGTTTTGTTTTTTATTTCTAAGTTATAGTTAGTTTTATTCGTAATTATCGTTGGTATTATTTAGTTATAGTTTTAATTTTTTTTTTTCGTTCGTTTAATTTATTTTCTTCTTTTGCTGTAGTTGATTTTTGTTTGGTGTTTAATTGTTTTTTACGTACCTAGTAAGATTTAATTTGTTAGATTTTTTATTGTACAATTTTTTTTTTCTTAAGTTATAGTTTTAAGATAAAGTTAGTTTTAATTGGTTGATACAATGGATCCTTTTTCAATCATTTTGAATAGAAATTTCAATATCTGGAACTATGCTGCGGTTATTTCCACGTAGGAAAGGGCCATTGAAGCGGCGAAACGGTGGCTCCTTATTCCGTCGCAGACACCGGGCTGCCCATCATGCAGGCGTCCGATGAATGCGGAACGCAATAGCAATTACAAGTTGGGGTTTAGATGGCGTTGCAGAAGGGCAGGCTGCAACGTCATTAGGTCTCCCTTAAAGGGGACCTTTTTTGAACGCAGCAATGTGTCAATATTAAATACCCTAAGGCTTTTGCTGCACTTCTTTAGGATAGATAAAGTGTCACAGGCTGCTAGAGACGTAGGGGTGACACGCAAAACGGCCATTCAAATCTTTCATTACTTACGCGAGGTCTGCGAGGTGGCCGAAGCTCATGACCGCGATATGATCGGCGGGGACAACGATATAGTGGAGGTCGACGAAACCCATCTGTACACAAACAAATACCACAGGGGTCGATTATTGCAGCGGCAAACGTGGTCCTTTGGTTGCATAAGCCGACTAACTAAAAAAATTCACGTGGAGCTAATACCCAACAAAAATAGGGCCACATTGGTTCCAATAATCCAGCAAAATGTTAGACCTGATTCCTACATTATGTCTGACCAGCACCGATCATACATGGGCGAGCACTTAAGACTGGGTATGCGTGGACATTCTAGTGTCAACCACAGCCGACAATTTACGGCAGGGACTGTCAGTATCCCTGTGGATCCCAGCCTTGGGATCCCAGTACCAGGTACCAATAATGTTCGGTGCATAGTTCATACAAATACCATAGAGCGGCAATGGCTAGAGTCAGCGGCGGTTAAAGTGGTACATGGGTGAATACATGTACCGGCAAAATATTCTGAAAAGCCTACCCACGGATGCTGCTAGGTTCCGCCGTTTGCTGCGTGATATTCATAGGATATACCCAGGACTAGGAAGAAATGGTATCCAAATTAGAAATTGCCGAATGTGGGCCCACATGTCCCCGCCGATAATGTGTGAAGGTTGGCCTGGTACTGCCTATTCACAGTATCGCCCTATATGCGACTAAATAATGAAGGTGCACGCCCTTGCTGGCCCTGATCCAAATCCTACCAACATCCTAGGCATAAAATAACCAAAATCCCCCCCCCCCCCCGTGCAGAGCATCCCAACATAAATTTAAGGAAAAAAACAAGGTTCCTACAGTAATGATATCAAGGACTAAGCAAAATCAGGCCTGTCGTTCAATATGTGATCTGAAGGAGTCCCACTTACCCAATAGAAAGGCTTGCTTTCATTCTAGAATATCGCTAAAGTCAAAACTTAACAATTGCACTCTACCACAGAATACATAATAGTACTACGTACAGAATTTATATGGCTTGAGTTTTAATCACGGTGGTTGGATATTGGGAAAATTGTGTTGCTTTTCCGAATTTGTATTTACTTACATAAACTGTTTGTAAGATTTCGCATTTTAATACTATGTGATTTAATGACCGACTAGCGACCCGCGACTTCGTCCGTGTGGAAGATAACAAAAAAGTTATTGTTCAGTTCGCAGAGTTAATAATAATACGCGTAATACAGAATTAATAAATTATCGTAATCTTATTAATTCTGTATTCCGCGTAAAGAAATACCTATGCTAATTTTAATGAAATTCTTCTATTTTATGAATCGATATTTCGTTTTTGTACATATTTCTCCATTTAGTTCTGTTTTTTTTTTTCGTTTTTGCATTTTTAGTTTAATTATTATTAAATTTCTCGTATTCTTCGTTTCTCGTATTAGCTTTATTGAAAAAAAATCTTTATATACAATATTTGGTGTACGATTTTCTTGGGCTAAAACAACAACACTATTGGCATTCCTCGCACGTGAACATGCCACGTATAGTTGCCCATTGGTAAAGTAACCTTAGTTAAATCTATACCAGCTTTGCTTAACGTTCACATCGGCAATCGGCAATTTCTAATTTGGATGCATCGGCAATTTCTAATTTGGATACCATTTCTTCCTAGTCCTGGGTATATCCTACGAATCGTCGTTTCAGCCGATAGACGTCCACTGCTGGACATAGGCCTCCCCCAACTTTGGGGGGGTTTGCCATAATCGCCACGCTTGGCAGGCGGGTTGGCGATCGCAGTATGGTATGATGGTGGAGTAAATAGAGAACGCTGCTGCCCATTCTCCGGTAAGACCCTTAGTCGCCTTTTACGACACCCACGGGAAGTAAGGGGTGGTGCAATTCTTTAAGTCCGGCACCACACAGACAACGAATATCACGCAACAAACAGCGGAATCTAGCAGCATCCGTGGGTAGGCTTTTCAGAATATTTTGCCGGTACATGTATTCGCCCCTAAGACGACCCACTGACCCTCATGTCATATTAAATAGGGCCAATTGAAATCATAGGCAGACAGAAATGGGGCCCCGTCGGTACTAAATATTTGGCTTATTTTATTTTGCGTAAAATATGTTATACTAACTGAAATATTTGACTAAATTAAAATTGGTAAAATACTATTTAATAAGCAACTTATTGTTTAAACGTTCACTTGCCAAACATTAGGTTTGCGTTACAATTTTTGATAAAAGTTTATTTGCTAAGTAATGATTTGGCAATGAAATTATGCGGAAAATTGTTTGAGAAGTGATAATTTGGCAATTTCTTTTGGATGAAACAAGGGAGAGACACTTACAATATTATAACGCCACTAATTTTTTACACTAAATTAACTGACTGACTAACTAAACATACAAAAATCCTTGTGTTTTGGTCACTTAGGCGTCCAAGTCCATACGTTAAAATTGCATCAATTTATAATGTTGGTGGTATGTTAAGCAAATACAGCATGCACATGATGCGGTGTGTCCTGTGCGACTGCATAAACACCAACCTTTTTTTTTACAATATGCGACTGGCTATCAAGTCGATTGAATTTTATTTCATCTATCTAACAAGTTGCAATTGGTCTATTATATTAATGCGAGAGCGAACTTCCTGCTGGGCGGCTTAGTAGCTGAGTAAAAATTATTCTGTTGTACGTTACATGCTCTGTGGTTGTACGTTGAAGGTACTCTCACTAACTGGCGTGGCGCGAACTCTATTCCTAGTACATTTATTATAATTATGAATTCGCGATTATTTTCACTTTGCAGTTACTGTTGCGATGACTATTTATATTTAAAAAAAATATTGTTTCAATTATTGCACATTCAATTCTTAAAGACTCCAGACAGACAGGCGCGACGAGACAGCGCGATGCAAGTCTGGTAGAACAATTTCTATGAAAACCTCGTTGAAATTGTTCTACCAGATTCGCGTCGAACCGTCCGCGTCGCGCGTCGCGTCTCGCCTGTCTGTGGGAGCCTTAAATCAGTTAAATTATAGTGTATCATCATCTGCCTAGCCGTTTTCCCAATTATGTTGGTATGTTGGGGTCGGCTTCCAATCTAACCGGATGCAGCTGAATACCATTATTTTACATGGAGCGACTGCCTATCTGATAGTGTATGTTTGTTATATATTATATTTATTTATTTAATACTTCAAGCGTACATAAATGTAAAGAGGCGGACTGATGTGTTTGATGCAGAGACAAACAGTGGTAGATGCAATCATGAAAATTAAGGAATAAATATTTTAAATATAAAGATACGCGTAAACCTAATAAAACTATAAATATAATATAGGTACCTAATTACATAAAGCACTAATAAATATGTATTTATTCAATACATGAATATACTAAAAAGAAATAAACAATGAGAAAATATTACCGTTCTAATAGTACTGCCAGCTTCTTGCGAATGTGCTCGCGAACCTTAATTATAAAGGATATATATAACGTTGTTATGGTTGTTGTGCATGCTGCATTATGTTTCCTTGTTGATTGAACACATTTTTGGTTTTCCAAATAGACAACCAGTTTGGATTGATTCGAAATGCTGAAGATGTGAGGATCCGTGATAGCGGTTACAGCGTCCATGCTTTTAACACTCTGATATCGCAAAGAATTGGAAATCACCGTGGTTTACCTGATACCAGGAATAAACTGTAAGTACTTTTTGGCTAATGCTAACATATAAGTACTTTTGTAGTTTTTTATCCACCTCAAATGAAAATATTGTCGAAAATAGTCTTGACAAACGTAACAGTAAGTCTAATTAGTTATTTTTTCCAGTTGTCGGGTACGAAAATATGCAGATAGGCTCCCGAAGACGTCCGTGATAATCTGTTTCTTTAATGAGCACTATCAAACTCTGATGCGTTCTGTACACTCAATACTGGATCGTACTGATCTGAAATATCTTAAAGAAATCATTCTAGTTGATGACTTCAGTGACATAAACGGCTTACATGATGCGGTACAAAAATCAGTTAATGAATTGAATAACCAAATGCGCAAGGAAGAAGAGATGCTGGAAACCAACAACATTGATGTGGAGAATGTCGTAGATTATATAAATGACGACAATAATGTTGTGGAGAAGAAAACGACTGATACGATTAGAGATGAATTTAATATAAGACTGTTGAAGACTTCCCAGCGAGAGGGTCTTATCCGGGCGAGGCTGTATGGAGCTGAAAACAGCGTTGGTGAAGTGAGTACAATCTACTCTTATAATGCTATTAGTAGAATCTTTTAGGCCGAAAGTTCTCATAATGGTGTATCAAAACATAAATGTCGGTTTTTATTTTCAGGTTCTAGTGTTCCTTGACTCTCACATTGAAGTGAACCTAGAATGGTTGCCTCCGATGCTGACCCGCCTTGCAGAGGGAGTGGACAAGGTCAATGTGAGATTCTCCCATCGCGCGGTCACCCCAGTCATTGACGTCATCAACGCCGACACATTCGAATATTCGGCCAGTCCTTTAGTCCGAGGAGGTTTTAACTGGGGTCTACATTTCAAATGGGATAATTTGCCGAAAGGAACATTGAAAAGTGAGTGCTCAACAGTTTTTTTTTATAGATTATTGTGTTAATTTTATTATATACATACAATTATATACAGTTTTATGTTTTACGTTGGTCGTTAAAGCAGTGTTTTGTTAATTCAGTATCGCTTTCAATTTTCCGATGCGTACAAACCTTCTACAATGGTGCGTATTGCACAATATTATGTTATGTTATTACTTATTTGCATTTATCGAAAACCTGTCTCGCGGCGTTCTGGAGTGGAAAAAGCCGTGTTTGGTACCTATGCTGTACCTATTTCGTAATCAATAGTTCTGTATTCTAACCTTAAAATATACCTGTCTTTTTAGCTGATGAAGATTTTGTGAAACCGATCAAATCACCGACTATGGCTGGCGGACTATTCGCTATTTACCGCGAGTATTTCAACTATATCGGCAAATACGATGATGGCATGAACGTATGGGGTGGCGAGAACTTGGAGATATCTTTCAGGGTAAGCATACTCAAAATTAGCGAAACTTCCGTTTTATCCCCTTTATCATCATTATTTGATATAATATCATCTGCCTAGCCTTTTCCCGACTACCCCAGCATAGTCGGGAAAAGGCTCCAGCTTCCAGTTTAAGCGGATGCGGTTGAATACCAGTATTTTACATGGAGTGACTGCTTATTTCTGACCTCCACAACCCAGTTAATGGGTCGTACAATACCCCTTTGGTAAGACTGGTCGTCAGACCCGTAACGACTGCCAAAGATCCACAAATGACAGGCGGGACCAACTGCTTAACGTGCTTTCCGAGGCACGGAGGGATCTTGATATGTAAAGATAATAGTCACCCATCCATGGATCAACCGCGGCAAGCGTAGCCTAGCCTGATCGATCGACTCTTGAGGCTGTTATTACTTAATTTAATAATGACAGCTAAACAGCTTCCTTAGAGCTTGTACTTAGGACCAGGCTCGCATGGAAAGAAGTTGATTACCTATCTAATCAAGCAATAATGATCTAATGAAGCGAAAAATCCTTTCAATTGTTTTAATATTTTAGATTTGGATGTGCGGCGGTTCTCTAGAGCTGATCCCGTGCAGCCGAGTTGGCCATGTTTTCCGAAAGCGTCGACCTTATGGAATAGGAGAGAAGGAGGATTTCATGCTACACAACTCAATGCGTATGGCCCGCGTTTGGATGGACGATTACGTGGTCAGTAGATTTTATTTTTTCCCTATTTCTTTTGGGCCATTGTGAAAGATGTAATATACATAAAGGCTTAGATAAAACTATCGTTAACGGTTCATACTTATACTAGCTGTGACCCCGACGCCGCGTGTGTTTACTAAAATTTACCAAAAACAGGAAGACTGGTTCTTTTATACATATTATAAAAGTCGCTTTTCGTGTCTGTGTGTTTCATGTTGTTCTTCTAGACTACGCAATGGATAGTGACGCGGTTTTCGCTGTCATTTAGAAAATTTATTCCGGAAGATTTGCATCTAAAATACATTAATAATAAACTTGAATAATTATTAGAGAATCTCGATGTTTTGTCAAGTCGTAAAAACCCGGTCACTAGTAAGTTACAAGCGCAATAAACGAACGAAGAGAATGACACATTTAGAGTTACATAATTCGTATCATTCTTTAACTTTTAGTTCAACACACTATAATGTTTGGTCTATATTAATTCGTTTATCAATTGTTGACAACTTGTTTAATTAGAGTGTGTTTAATATAAGTGATCAGTTACAAACAGAACGTGAGGGTCAGAGGTCATTGTTCTCTAATGATGATTTCATAGACTTATTCCCAAGTCGTCACTGTTGCGATTTATCAATCAAAAAAGATCTCGATTCGCAACATAATATGGTACACCGATGGCGGTTATCACACTTGTTCCACTTAACTTACATAGGTACAGTCACGAGCATAAGTATAATACTACGAACAGCTCGGCGATAATAATAAGGATGAATGAAAGGTGCAGCATAATGCTGAGCGATAGCCGTTTTGCGTGGATGTGACGCATGTTTCCCCCAACCCTTTCTTATTTTTTTTTGTTTATGTTCTTCATTGCGTCATGTTTACCGCAAATAAACGTATTTTCTTTCTTTCGATAATCTATAAAAACTATCTGGCGAGAAAATGATGCCAAAATATAGGATCGACTTAAAAAAAATGTGTCAATGCGATCATACGTCTGGTCATACACGCACCAATTACACACTGACCTTTTTGAAGAACGTCTCCAATTAGGACACTATAATCATGTCCTCCTAGGGCGTCTCCCGGCGATTCCACTCACATCTGCTTAGTAAATACTTTTGTTAGTCACCTTTCATTCATCCTGTCAACATGACCAAACTATCTAAGCTTCCTCATTTTTAGGTTTCTGTACCAAAATGGTAAAACGGAACCCTTTTGGTGAGACTCAGTCTCTAGGGCATATGGAGTATCATACGAAAGAACGCAGTTTGCACATTTTCAAACATTTTTTCTTTTTTTTAGGCCGCATAGTTTTTGACTTTTTATGAAAAATGTAATAAAGAAAAACCGCGCCTCCCCTTATCTCCGAAGTTTGCAAAGAGAAAAATCTGAAATTATTCTATGTGGTAGAAGTTTATGTAAAGATTACAGGAAAAATAAAACGAAGTCTCTAAATACCACACTTTTTCAGAAATCATCAACAAATGTTACATTAGTTCCACTATCGGTCAACAGATGACGCTGACCTAAAACTGCAATATTCTACACCGCAGCGCGCAGTGATAAATTCTCTGACGAATATACGCCTCGCCGATGAAAATTTAAAAACATATGATGGTACGGAACCCTCGGGGCGCGAGTGCGAGTCGCTCTTGCGCGGTTTTTTTTTCTGTCAATTTTTATGACAAAATTGCTTTTGAATCTCGCGTAACTGTGCGGTAGCTCGTGACTTTTTTTCAATCTTTTAGTTCAGTTCATTTCAAGCAGATTTGAATTGTTTAATGTATATGCACACTTATCAAAAGGTACCTATACCTTGTTATGGTAAAGATTATGGTTTGTTGACACAACATTGCGTTTAATAGTGAAGTATTCTTTTGTTTTTTTGCCATGAGACCTACGCTACGGTATTCAGGAACAGTACTCACACAAGCGTGAATAATATTATTAATACGTAATTGTTTTCTGTACTTGAATAGAGATCAATGCTTGAGTATCTGAGCCTACTGGAATCAGAAACATTTTAGCAATTGCATTGGAGCTCGTCCGTCGGTCTGTCACGGAGTATTCCTCTTAAACTGCGATGCGCAAAAAAAAAAAAATGGTTCAGAAACGATTGAGAGATAGCCCAATTACTGATTATAGTATATACAAGCTAATTAAAAGCTTGTAAAAAGGTTGTTTTTTAATATTCTTTTTTTCTTCAAAGAATATTTCAAGACTAAATCATGTAAAATGTCTGACAGAAGCTTAAGTATTGCGGCACGAATTCAATAATAGATACATAAACTCAGGCCTTCTTGGGGGTAGTTAGAAACTACAGAACGCCACCTATTACGATTCTTACATACTACTTTTGCTTCGTTTACATCGGGGTAATTGCGTAGAACACTAACAGTAGCAATACCTTTTATTTTGACAGTACAGTACAACAACGTTCATTGCGTTATTTAAATTGTTGAGCAGACAGTTTTTCGTACATATGAAGCAATGGATTAGCAGTATCCACCAAAATGATTCAGATTAAAAATGTTGATGAATTAATCAAAATCAATCAAAATCAAAATATTTTATTTCACATAAACCTACATGGGCACTTATGGAAACGTCAGAAGCTAGGTGCACGGTTCCAATTGGTCGTTTCCTATGAAGAAGAACCGGCAAGAAACTCCACGGTTATTCTTTTTAAAAATAATTGGTTTTTACAATGTTTCCAAATTACAGTAGGAATGGGAGGACAGCGTAGGCGTATCAACAAGTAAAAATGGTCTACAGATCTAAACTTTACAAGGCCTAGAAAGTCCTCGCATTATCAAAAGGATAAAAAATAATTCGTCTGGGCACGCTCGTTCCATCATAGACCTCATCCATCGCTTTCCATCAGTCGTGATCGAGCGGGGCCCTTTCGACCAGAAACGCAATAGGGTGCTGGCTATACACACTCGTCCGTTCCGAGTACCTACTAAGAATTCATTACTAACATGTATTTTCCAACAATTTCAGAATAAGGTGATTGAACACAACCCAGCGGTGGTTCAGGTAGAACTTGGTGATCTGTCGGCTAGACACAACTTACGTAAAAGCTTGAACTGCAAATCATTCAAATGGTACCTGGAGAACGTTTACCCTGAACTGGAGACTGGCCAAAATACTATGGAAAAGAAAAGGATGGCTGCTCTGAACGATGCTGATAAGAATAAGTTCCAGCCCTGGCATTCGCGGTAAGTTTTCTCTATTTTTAGTCTGTCCGTCTGTCTGTCTGTCAGCGGGCTGTATCTTATGATCCGTATTAGGTAGACAGTTGAAATTTTCACAGAAACTGTATTTCTATTGCCGCTATAACAACAAAAATATAAATAAAGTTAAACATTAAGGTCTTCATCTCCATAAAAAAACTTGTTGTTTTTTGGGCGTTTTTTGACTTGTGACACGGAACTATTCTTGTGGCCGGTTTTAATAGGTTCTTGTGGCCTTATACTTAAATGTATGAACAGAACAATTATTTGGAGTCTATACCAGCGTTTCCCATTTGGTGGGTCGCGACCCGGTACCCGGCCATCAAAATAAAATACCGGGTCGCAGCATTCCCGCCTTGTTTTAAAATAATACTATCGATCAACGCATTAACTCGTTCTATGTTCTATGTTATGGGTTTGGTTTCCGCACTTAGTCCTGCAGTGGACCATTGTGCGTGGGCCATGGCGGCCGTCGGTGGTTATTCCAACCAGCCCACCTCCCTCCAGAAGCTGATCAAGTCTCCTGGTCTGTTTAGAACATCTGTGTACGATCAGGGTGTCCCGAGGGTTTCTGACCATATCTGGGTGACGCCTGTGCACTCAAAGAGCACATGCGCAATGGTTTCATCAGCCTCCATGCAAGCCCTGCACAGTGGACTATCTGTTATGCCCAATGTGTGAAAGTGTTTATTTAGCGAGCAGTGTCCCGTGATGGTCCCCGTCACCAGGCGCAGTCCTTTCCTGTCCAGTCGTAAAAGACGCCTGGTTAGCTTGCCATCCAGTGACGGCATGGCTTCTTTGGACTGCCTGCAGCCTGGTGACGACCGCATTAACTCGTAAATTGAACTGTAATGTGAGTGTGACACATCACTCAAAAAAAAAATAGATTCGAGACAAGACTGATAGATTTTTGGTTATCTTGTCGTCAAGAATACATATAATTAGCTAATCAAGCAATACATTTTTTGCATGTGAAGCTGGGTTCTCAACACTAGTTTTACCTTAAAAATAAAGATAGAAATCGACTTGAAGTGGAACCAGACTTCAGGATAAAACTTTCATCATTTGCGGCGAACTTGAATTCTTTGCTAAAAAACAAGCAGCTCCTATGTTATGGGTTTGGTTTCCGCACTTAGTCCTTCAATGGACCATTGTGCGCAATAAGCAGCTCCATACTTCGCACTAAATAGCAGATACCGAAATGTAATTGGCGAAGTTGTAGTAATAGTACATTATGATACATGTGTGCTATGTTGATCATTATGCTCGAGGCGGTATTATTCGCGCGAGCCGCAGGCGAGTGCGATAAGAAAGCCGAGAGTCTAATGATCAATGCACACGCGTTTCATACGACGTTTTTCAACACACTTGCGAGGAAAAAAACAGACTTGTATTGTTAAATATTAACATGTATGGAAAATGGCGCGCTGGTTTTGTCTTTCCGCATAGCCAGCACTAGCAATGCGCGCGCAAGTGTAAATAAAAGCACTGACCACATAGCATGTAAAAACAATTGTAGTTTAGTTAGTATGGAATTAGAAAGTACTATTGGCATAGAGAAATATACCTAAATTAGTTCAGTGAGAATCCGCAATGATAGAACGCCAGTCAGGGTCTTTTCCGTTTGGTTTCGGGTAGGGACCACGGACAATTTAAGGTGGATAATTAAAATTTTCTTACGTTTTTTGTAATTTGCAGGTCAGTATCAGGTTGCATATTGATCAAATATGATTCGCGACTATAATATACAGAGCGTTAGGTTAAACGAGGGACATACTTTGAGGGGAGTTAGTACTCATGAAAATTAAAACTTTTAATATGGGATTAACCCTGAAATCGCGAAAAAAAATCAGCCGTTTCCTACATATTTGTTCGCATAGCTCGTCAAAATGTACTGGACAGCAGATTTTTTTTTTGCTATTTCAGGTTCGGCCCCATAGTAAAAGTTGCTCATTTTCATGAGTACTAACTCCCCTCAAAGTATGTCCCTCGTTTAACCTAACGCTCTGTATATGTATTTACAGAATTATAGTCATTAGAATAGAATCTTTCTAGTTAGATTTTTTCCCTAAGAACTTTTCCATAAGAAAGATATATTAATGATTCGAATGATTATAATTCTGTAAAGATGTAGGTACCTGTTAGAGTCGCAAATCATATTTTGATCAACATACAAACCTGACACTGACCTGAAAATTGCAAAAAAACCTAAGAAAATTTGAATTTCGCGGTAGACCGCGAAATTCAAATTGTCTGAGGTCCCTGCGCATTCACCTTAAGGTAAATAAATATTAGTTAATTTTGGGACCAAGGACAATACAGACTATTAAAAAAAAAAGTGAATTGATGAGTTTAAAAAAGCGCGCATCTCCGACTAGTAAATAGTTATCTGTGGAAATAAAGCACATGTGGATTAAAGTAAAGAAAAGGCACGCGTTTTTAATACACTGCATTATGGACCTAAAAGCGGTTCAATAAGAGCCACTTTACGAGCAAGTGTGTTGAAAAAACATTTTTAATTGTAATACACATGTCGTAATCTAAACATACTTCTAATAACAATCAATGTGTATTATTTAACTTAATGTAACCAGCGGGGCATAGCAGAACAATGTTTGGGAAACACTGAGATACCGCATGTATAAACAAATTATTTAACAGCCAATCGGTTATGAAAGGCTGAAAGGAAAGGCTTCTTGTACTAGAACATCATAACTTTGCAGTCTGTGAAATGGTATAATGGTAACATGATTTTACACAAGTCTTTTCCTCTTAAACTTGGGAATATACCACGAGTGTCGTGTTACGGAAATCGAAATCATAGAAATAGACAAAGAAAACGCTGTTGTGGTTATTCGAGGACTGAGGCCGGTGAAAATAATTGTAAACTTTTTGGTGATAATAACTGGTGTAATATATTGATAAATTACAGCTTTTGGTTTTTTAACATGAGCACGTTCTAGTTTTTCTTCCAATGTCCATATTGTCATACTTCACTTCCTCGTGTCCACTCACAGACCACAAACAAGCATTTTCTTCTGATTGGTCGTCTAGCCGTCGCGTGATCGCAGACTGGCCAATCGCAGCGGTCGATTAGTGATTCTTCTTTTAGTTGACCGTAGACACCGTAGCGAGTAGTGAAGAGAAATTAGTTAGAAATAAAAGCTTGTAAAGAGTAATGCGGCAACATGCTCCCGGCTTTGGAAGCGTTAGGTTCCAAGAAGTATGAATGCCCGGCAGCTACCGCTTGTTTAGTTAATCAGTCAGAGGCAGCGGGCAGATTTTTGAAAACGCCCGTCTAGTTACGCCGTCTGGTTTTCTTATGTCAGCCACACGTGATACGCCATCCTTTCCAGGGTAAGTTTTCAGGATTCTTCCCAAGCTCCATCTTAATGGCGGCATATTGTCATCTTTGATCAAAACTAGCGTGTTTTCCTTGAGGTCATCCTTGTGCTTATGCCACTTGCTCCTGGTCTGCAGTTCTGACACGTACTCCTTAGACCAACGCCTCCAGAAGTGCTGGCGTATCTGCTCAACCCGCTGGTATCGCGAAAGGCGGTGCTCAGGAACATCGTGAATGTCAGCAGGTACAGGTGCAGTTAGTGGACGACCAACCAAAAAATGAGCTGGAGTAAGGGGAAGGAAGTCAAATGGATCAGTGGACATAGGAGTCAAGGGCCGGGAGTTAAGGACTGCTTCAACTTGCACTAAAACCGTAGTGTACTCTTCGAAAGTGAGATGAGCATTGCCTACTACTCGCCGGAGGTGATGCTTACAGCTCTTTACCCCAGCTTCCCACAAACCCCCAAAATGGCTCGCATAAAATGGAATCATCTTAAATTTAATGTTTTGTGAAGTTGCATATTCTTTAATATCATCAGAGCAATCCTTCAAAAGTTTTGAGAATTCATTCATAACACCAACAAAGTTCTTTCCATTATCAGAGAATATCTCACTCGGTTTACCGCGTCGCGAAATAAAACGTTTGAGAGCTAACAAATAAGATTCTGATGACAGGTCGCTTACAAGTTCCAAATGGACAGCGCGAGTGACAAAACATACGAATAAGCAAATGTATGATTTCTGTAATTTCGCTCCCCTACCTTTACGAGTCAATGTGACCACTGGTCCTGCATAGTCCACGCCACATCGTAAAAAAGGAAAGCCTGGATCCAGGCGCTCTTGCGGCAGATTGCCCATTATTGGATTAACCGTGGTTGCGCGCAGTCGTGCGCACTTAACGCAGTTATGCACTACCCTTCTTGCGAGGTTCCGACCACCGACCGGCCACCAAGCCTCTCTTAACGTAAATAAAAGCAGCTGTGGTGCAGCATGCATTGTACGGTGGTGCTCGTGGCGAAATAGCAAAACTGAGAACCAATGTTTAGCTGATATTAAAATTGGATGCTTCTTATTGTAGCTAAAATTTTGAGAATTTTGTATGCGCCCACCGACTCGTATTAAATTATTAGCATCAATAAATAAATTCAATTTAACTAAATGAGCGTTCTTTATACCCTTTTGTTTTCTAAGTGAATCATATACATCACCAAATGATTCTTGCTGACTCAATCTTGCTAATGTTGATTCCGCATATTCAAGCTCCTCTACGGTCACTGAACCCATCCGCCGATTAATTTTATTGCGCGTATTGTATATGAATCGAAGTACATAAGCGGCGGCACGCTTCAATCTTGAATACTGAGAAAACTTCGAAAATGGAAACAAATTAATATCATTCAAATGGGTTAACACATTACAAAGAACCTTTGTTTTCAACTCTGGCAAATCATTTTGTTTTACATTATTATTATTCTCTAAATTTGAGACTTCAAAATTAGCGGTATGTAAAAATTGCGGGCCTTCCCACCATAAAGATGAAGACCCAAGTGCGTCTAAACCTTGACCTCGCGACACTAAATCCGCTGGATTATCTTTGCCAGAAACATGACGCCATGGATATCCCTTAGTTAGGTCATGAATTTCTGCAGTTCTATTCTGAACGTAAGTATTAAGTAAGTTAGGTGGCATACCTAGCCAGCCTAAAACAATAGTAGAATCAGTCCAGAACACGACTTTATTGACTGTAGAACGCAGAGATTCAATAACCTTTGTGTATAGTCGCGCTCCTAATACAGCGCCGCACAACTCTAATCTAGGTATAGTTGTGGGTTTTGTAGGTGCGACCTTGCCCTTGGAACATAACAAGCGCATCGTAACAGCCGATTCACTATTAATCGTGCGGATATATGCGCAAGCGCCATACGCTGTTTGCGACGCATCGGTAAATATGTGTAATTCAATATAAGTAGGATCATAACACATAACATAGCGCGGTATTCGTAAATTACCAAGTGAGGATAGACTACTAACAAATCGGTTCCAGACTTGCGCGACGTCTGTGGGAACCGGTTCGTCCCACTCTAATTTTAATAACCAACATTTTTGCAACAATGTTTTAGCTATTGTTATTACTGGACTAATTAATCCCAATGGATCGAAAATCTGAGAAGCGTTCGATAAAATAATACGTTTAGAAATTACACTCGTTTCAGTTTTAATTTGCGAATAATAGTTTAATTCATCCGACTTATTGTTCCATCCTATACCTAATGTTTTGTTTTGAGTATTATCGCCCAATGCGAGTTGTTTTGTAACATTAAGCGTGTCGTTAGGGTTCGCGCGGTCAAAGTTAAAAACCCATTTACGTAAAACTAGGCATGCGGAATTTAAAACCTGACTAGTACCTTCGCAGATTGTATTTAACTCCGATATAGTATTTGCACCACAGATTAAATCGTCGACGTAAAAATTTTCTTTAATGGTCTCCTTTACATACGGAACCTCACATTCGTTAGCTAATTGTTTTAAACATCGGCAACTAAGAAACGGTGCAGAAGCCGTCCCATACGTTACAGTATTTAGCTGATATACCTTTAGTGAATCGGACGGGTTGTCGCGCCACAAGATTAGCTGTAGGTCGCGTTGATCTTTATCTATTAATACTTGGCGATACATCTTTTCTATGTCCGCACAAGCTACGTATCTGTTTTCACGAAATTTAAGTAATATTGCAATCAAATCACCTTGAATGGCCGGACCTACCATCTGTAGGTCATTCAACGAAACACCTGAACTGGAAATCATTCCAGCATCAAAAACGACACGCAATTTAGTAGTTGTGGCGTGTTCGCGAAACACTCCGTGGTGCGGTAGGAAATAATGCGGTGTACTGTAAGTGTGAATAAGACTCATATGACCAAGCTGAATATATTCGTGAATGAAATCGCTATACATTTGTTTATAGTTAGGATTACGTTGTAGCTTTTTCTCTAAAGCATAAAATCGACGTTCTGCTTGGTTACGACTGTCACCTAACTTATTTGGTAAAAGCTTCAACGGGATTCGAACGCTGAACCGCCCGTCGGCAAGCCGCTTTGTTGTCTTATTGAAATGCTCTTCGCACGCGAGCTCCTCGTCGCTGCCGAGCTTATTATTATTACACACGGGTAACTCTTCGATCTCCCAAAATTTGCGTAACAGTTGATCGAGTGAATAGGTATCACCTTCAATTGCAGATTGTGTAAAATTACACGTAACATGTTTTATTGGGCTTTGCCTAAAATATTGAATTGAACCTGACACAATCCAACCTAACTTCGTGTTTTGAAGGTAAGGGCCATTTTTAAGACGCATCTTACCCTCACTAATTAAATCCCAAAACAAATCCGCACCTATTAACATATCTATTTGTTGACTATCATTAAAACTCGGATCAGCGAGACTAATATTGTTGGGTATACAAAAACAACTGGTACTCAAAGTTGTCGTAGGTAACTTTGACGATATTTGAGGCAGAATTAAGCACTGAACACGTGCAGTGAAGCTACCGTTACGCGATCTTAACTCAATATTACAGGATTGCGAACACTGTGTTATTGAGTTTCCTACACCGTGAATTTGTTGAGTGGACTGTATAATTTGCGTATTTAATTTTTCACTAAATGATTGCGTAATAAACGAACGTTCACTGCCGCTGTCGAGGATCACGCGCGCTTTATGATCTACACCCGACTGGCTACGTATATCTACAATGGCGGTCGACAACAACACAATATTTTGTGCCGAAGATGTATTATTATTTTTGTTATGATTGTTTACATGTACATTATGTACCTGTAATGAATTACTATGAGTAGTTATAGAAGGTGTACTGTTACCACTGTCAATCCCAGTACTAGGAACAGCTGATTTCTCGCTAGTTGTGAGTGTAACAACACCTAAATTGTTATCCTTAATTTTATTTATTACTTCACAAATTAACGAATTGTGTTTTTTATCACATTTCCGGCATGGACCAAAAACACAGGTACCCACTGAGTGACCAGAACGCATACAATTGATGCACAAATCTTTATCTTTGACTATCTTGAATCTGTCCTCAGCGCTTAAGTCTAGGAATGTTTGACAAGAATACAAAGGATGTTTTTCATTACACATCAGACAAGTTTTGTACATCCGTAAGGCTTTATTTTGTGATTTACTATTAGAGGACTTATTATTAGTAACTACATTACAATGAACTTTAGACGATGAAACATTGTTGGTCTGTTTCTTATTTTCACTCCCACTGTAAATATTTGATTTACTATGTGATACTATAAGGGTCTCCAAAATATCTGCCTTATTCCTAAGAAACTGCATTAAATCATCTAATTTAATTACTGATTTTAATTTACTACCAGCATTAAAAAATGTTCCTCGATGCTGTTCCCAATCACGTTCTGTAACAGGGTCTAATTTTGAAACAACAATATAAATTATCAATGTATCCCAGTATTCTGTTGGTTCCCCTAGTAATTTTAACGCACGTAGATTTTTAAGAATATTATCAATAAGCTTGCGCAACAATCCCGGAGATTCCTTAGTTAATGCTTGAGTTGTAAACATGGACTTCACATGGTTGTGAACCAACAACTTGGTATTGTCAAACCGATTGGTTAACAACTCCCATGCTACATCATAATTGTCTGCGGAGAATTCAAGAGAATCTATGACTGACTTTGCATTACCTTTCAATGATGACTTTAAGTAATGGAACTTTTGAATCTGTGTTATTGTTTTACAATTGTGCACTAATGACATAAAAGTGTCACGGAACTCCAACCAGTGTTCATACGACCCTTCAAAGTTGGGAATGGTAATTATTGGTAATTTAATTGAATTTGAACTAGTTGTTGGAAAATCAGAGATACTTGTCGACCTCTCATCAGTACTAGTCATACATTCAACAAGTGCAAGAACATTATAGTAATCCTGCTCAAATTCTTCGCGTGATTCGAGCTGATTTTCAATCTCTAACTCAGTGCTGATGTCCTCTATTTTACTTTGTACCTGATTGAAATCATTCATTAATAGTTGAGATCCTACCACACGCAATTTTAACTCTGCTTGTTGTTGAGAAGATAAATCAACATCTTTGAAAGAAGTTACGTACTTTTTAAAATTGGTTAGTCGACATTTAATCGACCCACGCTTTCTTTTCAAATCTTTCATTAGCAATTCAGTTTTAGCATCACGTTGAGATGATTCCATTTTAAATCAATTGAAATGTAATACTCACAGTTTTTTGTAATCAGCGTACTTTATAGCATAAAAGCGAACCTTTGCAAAATCTGTAGCGTGGCGGCGAGCTAAAGCGTATGCATCACCCCTCGACGTGCAAGTCGACATGCGAATTCGAAATTGCAAAGCACTGAAATAACCATGGGTTAGTATTAGACAGGTGACGAAATAGGGTTTGGAGGTTTTAGTTGGCACGCCTCACCAAAAGCACTGTATTCCACCGTTATTCATAAGTTTGGTTATGATGCACCGTGATGCGTCTCTCAATCCCTCGGTTCCGGTTTTTCTTAATGCGTAGAATTTCGGTTCGAAGGTCCAAATTATGTTGTGGTTATTCGAGGACTGAGGCCGGTGAAAATAATTGTAAACTTTTTGGTGATAATAACTGGTGTAATATATTGATAAATTACAGCTTTTGGTTTTTTAACATGAGCACGTTCTAGTTTTTCTTCCAATGTCCATATTGTAATACGTCACTTCCTCGTGTCCACTCACAGACCACAAACAAGCATTTTCTTCTGATTGGTCGTCTAGCCGTCGCGTGATCGCAGACTGGCCAATCGCAGCGGTCGATTAGTGATTGTTCTTTTAGTTGACCGTAGACACCGTAGCGAGTAGTGAAGAGAAATTAGTTAGAAATAAAAGCTTGTAAAGAGTAATGCGGCAACAAACGCTTATAAAAGAAAGTTCACCGCTTTCCCGCGTAATTAAAGTCATTAAGTAGGTGGTTATTCACACGGCTGCCCGGATTAAATGGAACTGAAGATGTACATCATGCGACCACAAAGTGGGTTACAAACAGCAGCGAACAGCCGGTCGATTCTGTAAAAATCTTACGTGAAAACTTAGGTGAAGTGAGTTTGTTTTTGCTAGGGATTGACACTATTGCCAGCTCGCTCCACGCTCACTTCACCTAAGTTTTCACGGTGAGATTTTTACAGAATAGCACCGCAGTATGCAACCGTTCGCTGCTGTTTAGGACCCACCAGACCCAGAACCTAAGTGGAACCGCTGCAGCTGCTTTACTGGACATCATAGAAATCTTCAATACCACAGGCATCGCTAGTGCGTTGCCACACCGAGTGTTAGTACACTAACAACACACACACTGCAGAGCCCATGTGCATCTAAACCGCACCCAATCAATCAGTCCGCCTAGCCTTTTCCCGACTATGTTGTTGGGGTCGGTTTCCAGTCTAACCGGATGCGGCTAAATACCAGTATTTTACATGGACCGACTGCCTATCTGACCTCCGCAACCAAGTTGCTAGGTAACACAATAATACCCCTTGGTAAGATACTGGTTCTCAGATTTTTGTGTTTGTTGCTACCCGTAACGACTGTCAAAGATCTACGAAATGACAGGACCAACGACTTTACGTACTTTCCGAGGCAAGGAGGGGTCTTGATTTTTAAAAGATGGTCACCAATCTGTGAACCGGCCGCGGTAAGCGTAGCTTAACCTTTGATTGAGCCTTGTGTCTGTTATTAATTTCGCCACGAGCAACAACACAAACAAATACCTACTAAGTACTTAATGATATTTACTTATTTTTAATTCTTAATTAAAAAAGAACCAGTTTCATAATAATTAATTACAATCTAGCCTATAAAAAATTTTTACGTGATAATTATTTTTAAAGTTAAAATAGGGTTAATTGTACCTTACACAAGTCCATTCCACTTTCTTAGAGCCTACTGACCGACTGATAATGACGACATCACCCAGCTGCTCCGCCGATGCCACCTATAGTTTCTCCTGAGCTCCCGGCACACGGGGATGCGTCCAACCAAACTGATCAACAGATTATCTCATAAACTTTATTGCCTAGGTTTAGTGCCACCGTGTACCGTGTAACAGAAGGTAGTTAGTGCCGTATTTGTCTTAAAAACTTGTATGTTTCAGCAAACGTAACTACACCGATTCGTATCAAATCCGATTGAAGAACACTTCACTATGCATCCAGAGCGAGAAGGATGTAAAGACCAAGGGCGGTGGCTTGGTACTTTCTAGCTGCATAAGGATTTTGAGTCAGGTAGGTAATTCTTTGTTTTGGTTGCTTCTAAGGCGATGAAAAGATTAATGAAAAGTAACAATGAAGTTATAAGTGATGAGGGCAGTACCAGTGCCCAGTTATTATCTGTCATAAATAATGTAGTTTTCCATAAATAGGAAATAGGAGAATAGCAGATAAGCATAACCTGCCTATAATAATGAGACAAAGGCCTCCTCTCTGTGAGAGGGAGTGGGCCGTAATCCACCACGCGGGCCCAGTGCGGGTTGGTAGATGTCACATGTCTTCGTACTTTCGGTTTTGGGGTATGCTGGTTTCCTCACGATGTGTTTCTTCACCATTTTGAGAGCAGTAGTCATGATATATATTACACAAAGTAAAGCGCCTGCTTGGGTTCGAATCCACGACCGACTCGTAAGTTGGGGCCGATACGACTGGGCCACCGCGCTCTCAATAGCACAGCCCTTTAATTTAGTCTCATCCAGTCCATTGCCTAGCAATGGCTGTTTCAAGTCTAGTCCACAACGTTGACCATGTTCTATGTTCTATATGGGTTTGGGTTCCGCACCTAGTCCTTCAGTGGACCATTGTGTGTGGGCCATGGCGGCTTTCGGTGGTTATTCCAACCAGCCCACCACCCTCCAGAAGCTGATCGAATCTCCTGGTCTGTTCATCAACATCTGTGTACGATCTGGGTGTTCCGAGAGTTTCTGACCTTATCTGGGTGACGGGTGTTTCATCAGCCTCCATGCAAGCCCTGCACAGGGGACTGTCTGTTATGCCTAATGTGTAAAAGTGTTTATTTAGTGAGCAGTGTCCCGTGATGGTCCCCGTCACCAGGCGCAGACCTTACCTGTCCAGTCGTAATAAGCTTCTGGTTAGCCTGCCATTCAATGACGGCATAGCTTCTTTGGAGAACGTTGACCCTGTCAATGTAATGAATGAAATTGAATCAAATTAAGTGTTCAGTTCTAAAATGTTTCCACTTTAATACATTTCAGATGTGGTTCGAAACAAGTCGTAATGAGCTGGTATTGGGACGCACTTTATGCCTGGACGCATCAAACAATGTAGCACCGAAGCTGAGCAAATGTCACGAACTTGGCGGCTCACAGGAATGGAAGCATAAGGGATCGGTGAGCCACTGTTTTTCATTTGTTATTTACTATTCTTTTGTATTATTAGTGTCGTCAACGGTGGCTCACATAAATAAATGTATGTCTGTTATAAATCATTCTCTTATATTTATCCACTGTCTTGAACAACTGTTGACCACGAGACCACAACCAGAGCTTGCCGGTGAGGGAATGGTAAGCTTCTTTTTATATATGTATCTTGAATCAGTCTAATGTCATCAAATATGGACCACAACACCGGGTGTGTGAGACAACTGTGGAAACATAGATTTATTTTTAATATATTCTTCGGAATGGCTGGTCGCTACAAGGTATGTGGTAGATAAAAGTATTTTGAAACTGCTTTATGTAGTTCTTAGTGCATGCTGTGTCAAAGGGCTGAAACGTTTAGTAGTTGTCGTAGAAACATTTGTACGCATGAGTATTTTTTAAACTCAATTGGATGAAATATAATTGGAATGTGTCCAATGTGCGTGCAATTGAAAACGTTTCGTTTCTAGCCTGCATACAAACGTGTGGAATTTATTAACGCGGTAAATAAATGGGACTTAAGAGCCATAAGTATCCAGCAGGAATTGGGGCACATACTTTGTTATGATGTCTTCAATAACCTGGTCCTAAGCCACGGGAGGTGCAACGAACAGCCATCCTCAAAGGAGTGGAAAGAAATGTTTGGAGCTGTGAGTCCATTATTTTATACTCGTAGTTTAGATCCTGTAGTTAGAGTTTCCTGTCGCAACTACAATCAACATAGTTGGTCTAGTAGCAAAGTACCTAAGAACTTCCTGTGAGAACAGTAAGTGGAATATTTATTTCTACCTATTTAGTTTTCCATCGATTTTGCGGCCTAAAGCTATTTTAAAGGAACTGTGAGTTGTGTTACTTAATTTTAATTATATCTTACCTCCGGTTTAAGAAAACCTATTCACAACAAGATATTCGAATCGTTTTTGTTTTTTCGGTCAACCGATCACGCCAGCTGAACAGCTGAACGTTTATTCATATCAGAGTGGATCGGCCTACGAAAACCGAAGGTTTATTGATTTTTTTGTACCTAATTATAAATAATTTAATAACATTATAACAACCTTTTTCTGAGTACTGCACTCCACCCTAACTAAGTAAGGCTGAATTCTGATGAGGATACTCCCCATATTCTAGAAACAATCATTTAGCCCAATCTTTCGAAATCTCCTTTCTTCTTCCTTAAGTAATATTTAATTTTCTTAAAGTGCATACTTTTTTTATTCATACACTACTCTACTGCCGTTCCAATCCGGCTACCCAGCAGCCTGACCATGTGCAAAGGGCATTGCTCGCGACTAATTAACGTAAAAAAACAACCGACTTCCAAAAAAGACTACAAAGTGAAAAATAACTTTAATTTCGGAAGTCGGTGTCGTTGGGTTCGCATTTTCATTGTTTGCCACCGACTTCCGAAATTAAAGTTACCCAAATTGCTACTGGTGCCTATAATATTTGAAGTGTTTCCTCAATTACTCCAGGATCCCATCATCAGATTTTAACCTGATGTGGCCACCTGCATATTTACCCTTTGAAACAAAATAAAAGTTTCCAAATCAGTCCACCCGACTTTGAGTAATTGAGAACCTCCTCCTTTTTTTGAAGTAGGTTTATATAATTACCTTGGTCCATAGTAATAAATGTCGTACCCCCCCGACCCTTGCTCCCCCGACCCTTGCTCCCCCCCCGACCCTTGCTCGATGTAGTGCCAGCCCACGCCGCAGCTCAGCCTGTAGAATTAAATTCCCGACTGTGACCTCTGAGTTTGTTTCGGCCTTTCTTCTCAGAGTAGTCAGATAAGAAAAGCCGATCTCATCAAGCTTAAATAATAATAATCTGATCCAGCCTGTCCCATCTTGCTGCCCTCTCCCCAGCGACGCCCTAAGCCGAGGTTCGTACCCCACAGGGGGTGCCCTTAGCGTGTAGTCGCTTAGTATAGTAGATAATTGCCCCTGGCTGGAGGCTTTGAGGTTACTTAAGGCAACCACAGGTTAGTCCGGTTAAGTAGTCACGACCTCTCAAGGTCAACTACGAGATACCATAGTCTAAAAAATAATAATAATAATAAATGTCGCGTATTTGTGGACTCTCACATTCATAATTTTTTTTCCAAAATTCCCATTAAGGTTTAATAATACCGGCCCTAGATGTGGATTTCCCTTTTGGTGATGCCAATAACACTGACTTTGAGAACTAAAATAAACTGGAACAGTTTCAGCTGAGCTATTGTCTTTTGACATGAAAACCAGACCTAAATGCTAATTTAAAACTTGTTACAATCAAGTCATTTGTTGGACCACCTATAGTATTCCAGTCCAGTGATCGAAACCAGCGCTGGAATGCCACTGGAATAATGTGAACCAGCACTGGAATGCACTAAAACTCGTTCACTGGAATGGGGACACCCATTCCGGTGAACGGGTCAGTCCGGTGACTGGAATGTCGGTCTACTTGTTTATTACAGATTGCCCATTCCAGCGCCACTGGAATAGCGGGGACGGCCAATCCAGTGCTAGATTAAGGCTGCCTTTCTACCAGAGATGAGCGAGGATGCTTAGCGAGGGATGTGTGTAAAACTAACCAATACCAACGCTAACTTAGTTGAAGCTATGAAAATGAAGCGATGTTATTGGTTGGTTTCACATACATCGAATTTTACGCTACGCATCCTCGCTCATCTCTGGTGGAAAGGCAGTTTAAACGTTGAAACTATTCAGCAGTTAGACAAAAATCGTGTTGACTAGAACACGCATAACACTGTCGTTTTTTGTATGACTGCCTGAATGACTGGAATAATGTAGACAATATGTTATGTAGGTACGTAGGGACACAAGTGAAACTACTGACAGCTAAAAGCACACATACATAATGTCGACACACACATATATAACATTTCCTCCCCTTATTTGACCATAAATGTTAGTAATAAACAAATACTTACATAGGTACCAAGTTATAGAAAAGGTTTGTAATCTACCCTGGGAATGTTTATCAATAGTCTGTCCGGGTTCCTTGAAACCGGATCCGACACTGTATCTGCGTCTGCAGACGGTGGTGATTGCAGATTTGCCTCATTAGTTTCCTCCCCCGCGGGGCTCTGTACCTGAGGGTTGCATGTTGACGACTCGCTATGACGGTTGTCAAAGTCGTCGAAGTCATAATGATGTTGCGGCTGTTGTGAACCTTGTGTGTTGTGGCCCTTGCCCCCTTTATATAATATTATTTGGTTCTTATGTTTATTAACATCACACGACGAACTGAAATCCTGTATAAGGTAAAGTACTTTTCCCAGTCGTTTTTTAATAATACCTCTGCACCAACGGAATCTAAGACTATTTAAAAACTTTTTGTACTGCATCTCATCACCTGGCTTAAACACTTGATTATTATATCTTCCACATGATTTAATTTGCGAACACTGTTGACGATTAACATTATTAGTGGGGGTTGTGAGAGAGGCCGCCGGCGTTTTCGGATTGATTATATCTAAGCGTGACCTCAACTTGCGGCCAAACACTAGCTCAGCAGGTGAGAACCCTGTGACAGAATGTACAGAATTCCTATAGTCAAAAAGGTATTTTAATATTTTTAACTTGCAATCACTTTTATTGCACGATGAGATAACACATGATTTAATGCCTTTTTTCACGATTTTCACAAAACTTTCCGCTTTCCTTGCTTGGATTGTAGGCTGGTGACGTCAGATGGTCGATGCCGTTTCTTGTAACAGAAATTCCTAAATTCAAATGAAGTAAACGCGGTCCCATTGTCACTTACTATTGAGTGGGGTAGGCCGTACTTGGACATAAAATCGTATAGTTTTCCTATTACGTTTGTGGAAGTTGTAGACATAGTAACATCGTACAACTCCACCCATTTAGTGTGCGCGTCTACTACCACGAAATACATCTGATTATTTAACGGGCCTAGGAAATCAATGTGTAACCTATAGAATGGCACTGGGGGTACCGCCACGGAGCAATTGGCGTTCGCGGCGGGGACGGGCGCAACTGTTGACAGATATCACACGAGTTGATCATTGCCTCCAACGCCGCGTCAACCCCCGGGAACCAAAATCGTGATCTTGCCTCAGCTTTGGTTTTCACGATGCCCAAATGCGAATTATGTAACTCTTGTAAAAGTTTTGAGCGCAACGTTTCCGGGATAACTACCTTATGTCCTCTCATTAGACAACCATTTTCATGTGACAAATTGTGTCCTACACAAATAATAGGGCTTTATACTTAAATCCGACAATAATTGTCTAGGCCAACCTTGATGAATGTAGTTAATTACTTTCGCTAAAATGATGTCCTCGGCTGTTTCTTTGCGCAATTCGTCCAGTGTCACTGGCAGACTGCCTTCAACCACAAAGTTAACATAAGTAGCCCGGTGGATAGGCGCCGCGGCTGCACCCGCGTGAGTGCCGCTGTCGCTGTCCCCCCGTTCCTCTGCCTGTTCCTGCTCGTGACGTAAACTCGCTCGTGACAAATAATCAGCGTTATTATCGGCACTTCTTACGTACTCAATCGTGTAATTATAGGCGCTTAAACATTGCATATCTTTGTAATCTGTTTGCCGATACCTCTGGTATGCCGGGACTTGATTTCTATTTATAGGGACCAAATATAGAAATCAAGGGTTTGTGGTCGGTACGTAATGTAAACGGTTCGGATCGGCCATATAAATATTGATGAAATCGCTTGACACCAAATATAATTGCTGTAGCTTCTTTCTGTATTTGCGAGTATCGTTTTTCGGCTGACGCGAGCGTGCGGGACGCGAATGATAAAGGTCGTTCTAACATGTCACTACCTACTTGCGATAAAATTGCGCCTAACCCGTGTGGAGAAGCATCCACTGTCAATTTTATTTTTGAATTTAGGTCAAAATGTGCTAAAACTTGTCCCGACGTTAAACATTTTTTAATTTCATTGAACGCATTCTGATGAATTGCTGTCCAATGCCACTTAACTCCTTTCTTTAATAGATCATACAAAGGACTAAGTATGCTTGATGCTCGAGGAACAAAATTCCGATAGTAGTTAACAAGTCCTAGATATGATTGTAAGGTGTTTACATTAGTAGGTACGGGAGCGTCTACAAAGCCTGCACTTTAGACGGATCTTTCTTTAGCCCGTTCTTGTTGATAACATACCCTAAGTAATTTATTTCGTCTTTAAAAAATTCACATTTGTCCTTACGCAATGTTAATCCTGCGCCCTGAAGTCTCTTAAGTACTATGTGTAGTTTTTCAATATGCAAATCTTCCGTTTCTGCCGTTATTAACACGTCATCTAACAGGCATAACACTCCGTCTAATCCGGACAAAACGGTTTCCATCGCGCGCTGGAAAATAGACGCTCGACAAACCGAATACAAGACGTGTGTATTTAAATAATCCCCGTGGAGTGTTAATACAGGTTATGTTTTGTGACTCATCATCGAGCAGAAATTGATTGTAGGCCATGGACAAATCAATTTTCGAAAACTGCTGGCCACCATGAAATTTTGAGAATAATTCGTGAACCGTCGGCAAAGGATATTGTTCTATTACTAATTGTTTGTTAATGGTCACAGAATAATCCGCACACAATCTGACAGAACCATCACGTTTGAGTCACAATGGGCACAATTGGTGATGCGTAATCCGAATGTTTAACCGGTTTTAACACTCCTAGGTTTAGTAATCGTTCTATCTCCTTATCGACTTTGTCGCGCAAAGCAAATGCAATGGGACGCGCTTTAAAAAATACCGGTTTTGCATCATTATTTAGTTTTAATTTTACCTTATAGTTTTTGAAAGCGCCCAGCTTGTCTGAAAATACTTCAGGGAAATAAAAATACTTTACCGTATTTGCAACCGCTCAATTGCACTTTGACTGTCATTTAGAAAGTTAACTCGAGTTAATTTAAATTTAAATATTGATATGAAATCGCGGCCTAGCAGCGGTGGGCCGCCGTGACATATAACACATACATCAAGTGTATGTGTGCGCTGCATATATGCTATTGCTAAACGCACATAACCTACACACTGCATCTTGTTTCCCGTGTAACAATAAAACTTTTTGTGAGACGGTATACTCGCAAACAACTTTTTGTATGTACCCTCAGATATGACTGTCACAGCTGATCCACTATCTATTTGAAATACTATATTCTGGCCATTTATTGTGACCGTTTCTGTCATGGGTTCCCCCCGGGCTGAACAAATGTTATAAAGTGACTTACCATCGTCGTCCTCGCTCACATCCCCCGTTAACACGTAGTTAATTTTATTGCACATTCTATGCAAATGCCCTACTGTGTTGCACTTTTTACACTTATACTTTGCGAACCGACATTGAGACGACTTATGATTAGCACGACCGCACACCGAACACTTTTCTTTCTCGGCACTATTAATCGGGTTGGCACTTTTTTGTCCTTTCGCGAACTTGAACACCTGTACTTGATCTGTTGATGTAGAAGCAGCTAGCAAAGAGCGCATCTTACGCTCTCTGCTAGCTCCACCGCCTTCGCCAAGGTCAAGGTCTCCAAATCCCGCGCAAACAGTTTCTCCCGGGTCTACCTTTTATAGCAGAACTTTTTACGTCATAATATTGTTTTGCATAACAACGGATAGCATAAACTTCATTTCGCAGAAAATCATTTCGCATACACTCAGTTGTCATACATTCAAAACTCATAATTTTGTTAGTCAGAATCATCTTTAGGCATAATGTTTATATCCATAATAATTAAAAAGCAGAACCATCATATCGCAGAAAATTCACAGTCAGAATCGTCTTTTGGCATACATTTTATATCGATAGTCATTTAAAACCTACCCTAACCTAAATGCTAATTACAAAAATATTGTCGGCTTGGATGCATGTAGCATGCAAACAGGCATACAACATGCAAGCAGGCATGCAACATGCAGCATGCATGTAGCATGCAACATGCAGCATGCATGTAGCATGCAAGCAGGCATGCAACATGCAGCATGCAAGCAGGCATGCAACATGCAGCAGGCATGCAGCATGCAAGCAGGCATGCATGCAACATGCAGCAAGCATTGTTTCTGTCACGGCTCCGGCGCTGCGGGGTTTGGGCGGCGCCACGCGAGCTTATCGTCACAGATGGTTTTAACGCTCACCACCGCAGCTTCGGCTTGCTGGCCGGCTTCGCCGGCCAGCCTCAGCCGCGGTGGCGGGCCTTCAAACCACCTGCTCCTCAGCTCGCGGGCCGCCCTACCCCTCCGCGCCTACGCGGGTTTAAATTACACTCTAGGGGTAGGGCAGACAAGACTGCGTAAAGTCGGTTTCGCAGCGATTCGTTTCTGTCACAAAATTTTGCAGCACAACGTATTGACTTTTTATGACAAGTATATATTATAAGTTTTTGATGTTTTGAACACTAATTTTTACAAGAAGATACATCTATTTTAATTTTTGATGTTCAAATATGCACCCATACCAAATAATCGTATCTCTAAATAAATGTTATGCTAAACAAAATTATGCATAATATTAATTATGGCAAAGGTAATTATGCGAAACAAAATTCTGCCAAGATAAAAGTATGCCATTGTAAATTCGGACACGTAAATATTCTGCCAAACAAAAGTTATGCTAAATAATTTTTATGCCTTAAAAATATTCGATTAAATAAGATTATGCCATGTGAGTTATGCCAAATAAAAATCGGAGTATCAAGATTCTGCCAAATAGAAGGAACCCGTTTCTCCCCTTTCATCATTTTTCGCATCGATGTTATTTGCGATGAACCACTGCGTAATACGACCTTTGTATGTCTTCCAATCATTGACATTAGATCGAATATTGATAAAATACCACAAAATGACTGGGCCATTTTTCAACTATGGATTTATTTTACGATTGTGGGTAAACTCGTCGCCACTGTTATGTAGGTACGTAGGGACACAAGTGAAACTACTGACAGCTAAAAGCACACATACATAATGTCGACACACACATATACAGGGTGTTTGGTGCATCGTTTGCCAAATGGAATTGGCCGAAAGGTGAGGTCATTTGCTATCTCTTAAGGCCCAGTAACTCATTCCTTGTTACACCGGTTTTTTTATTATGACTTTTTAATTTTTATTTAGAAAAATACAAGAACTCTGCATTTAAGCTTAAATTAAAAAAAAAGTTATGAGCATAGCTTTCAAATTTCATTTTAATTCTTATGTTTACTCTTATATGGTTCTATGAAATTCAAAATTACTTGATAATAACATCTAGTTCCTTTTCAATAACTCAGAAAGTTTTTGAAAAAAGGAAAAATATACTTAACACTCAATTTTAAATTGCTGTAAAAAAAAACTAAAAGCGATCGGGTTCTTCGAATTCTTTTAAAAAGTTCTCTAGTTTGTCCACTTTCCAACGGTATGCAATATACAAAAAAAAACTTTTAATAACTTCAGTAATTCGCTAAATGTGTAATCGAGATACATCAGGCTGATATTCGATATTACGGTAAGAACACTAGTTTTCACATAAATAACATTCTTTAAGTAGGTGGATAGTGTTATCTCCCTCTTACGCAGTCTCTTATCTCTTTCTAGGGTTCTAACTTTCCTCAAACTTGAAATAAAAAATAGAAAAATAAATGTATAATACCTAATTATAAATTTTGTTCAAATTGTCCTCCACTATTGCGTACACACGCGCGACATCTTCGTCTTATCTCGACTGTAGTAGTGTGTAAACGTATTTCTGCTTTGGTTTTTTTTAATTGGGTACTTATTAAATAAAAGCTTATTTTTTATTTCAAGTTCGAGGAAAGTTAGATCCCTAGAAAGAGATAAGAGACTGCGCAAGAGGGAGATAACACTATCCACCTACATAAAGAATGTTATTTAGGTGAAGACTAGTGTTCTTACCGTAATATCGAATATCAGCCTGATGTGTCTCGATTACACATTTAGCGAATTATTGAAGTCATTAAAAGTTTTTTTTGGTATATTGCACACCGTTGGAAAGGGGACAAACTAGAGAACTTTTAAAAAGAATTCGAAGATCCCGATCGCTATAAGTTTTTTTTTTACAGCAATTTAAGGTTGAGTGTTAAGTATATTTTTCCTTTTTTCAAAAACTTTTTGAGTTATTAAAAAGGAACTAGATGTTATTATCAAGTAATTTTGAATTTCATAGAACCTTACAAGAGTAAACATAAGAATTAAAATGAAATTTGATGGCTATACTCATAACTTTTTTTTAAATTTAAGCTTAAATGCAGAGTTCTTGTATTTTTCTAAATAAAAATTAAAAAGTGATAATAAAAAAACCGGTGTAACAAGGAATGAGTTACTGGGCCTTAAGAGATAGCAAATGACCTCTCCTTTCGGCCAATTCCATTTGGCGAACGATGCACCAAACACCCTGTATAACACAATATGATCCAGTCTAGCACTGGACTGGTTTGACTCGCTGGATTACTGGACTGGATTAATGTAAACCAACCAGCAAATTATTAACATTAATGCATGATATTTTCAGGCTGGCAGCCCAGTGTACAACACCGCTGCGGGCATGTGCCTCGGAGTCCATCGAGCTTACAGGGGCGAGCCGCTCATTATGGTCATATGCGACAACCAATCCACCAACCAATGGGACTTCATCCGTTCTTAAGCGAACAATGACCACGGCTATCGAAGCACTGACATACCATACGGGAGTAAAATATATCTTAAATATTTTGATGTAACCAGGCTATATGCCGATCAGAGCTTGTAGAATTAGTCAGCTGATGTTGTAATTTGATGTTATTAAACACTTGTTCCGCAGTACGTTCCGAGTAAAATTAGGACTGATCAAATGATCCCTTACAAAAATGACTGTTTGAGAATCTCTTCTTAGTAGACCACGTTTATCAATATTTATAATAACCAACATCGATACAATATACGAAATATTAAATGTTAGTTTACTAGCTGGTTTAGTAATTTAAGAACAATTTTATAGATAAGATAATCAAATGTATACTCGACTGCGTGAATACATACATATACATTGATATTAGACAGCTTTTTGTAGTAAGTTTAGTGATTTGAGATTTTTACACCTTATTAGCTAGACTATCCCATTCGCCCGCAGTCGGGTAAAATTTAATCTAGAATCTCAATTAATTATAGCTTATTCTTCATTAAAGCATGAGTGGCTCGTGAAATATCGATACCGTCCCGTCTTATTTTATGATTTGTTCCTATCGTGAAGTGAAGACGTTAGTTTTTAAATACGTAGTGTACACTCGAAAACAATGGATATTTTGTAAAAATACCTTTCTGAAATGATGTGTAGTTTCTATAGAAATAATGGATAAGATTGAAATTTTTTGCTGTTTTTTCTTAAATGCACTGTTTTAAAGTCTTATTATATGATGTGTTTTATAAAACTCTTGGGCCCTTTAGGCTGCGTTTCCACCAGAGATGTGCGAGGATGCATAGCGAGGGATGTGTGTGAAACAAACCAATAACATCGCTTCATTTTCACAGCTTGAATTAAGATAGCGTTGTTATTGGTTAGTTTTACACACATTCCTCGCTACGCATCCTCGTTCATCTCTGGTGGAAACGCAGCCTAATACTCGTCTTGTCGTGAAAACTACGGTTTATTCGCCGTGTGTACTGTGTAGGCACGGTCGTCAGTGTTGCATGGATCACCATGGAAGCTTGTTGACAGACACATTTCGTCTACGGCGCGGTTATTCGCCGTACCATGAAGAAATCGTGCTGTGTACAAAGGGTCTATTCTTGTTATTTTAGTGGCGTCTTATCATAAATAAAATTATGTTTTCCATTTTGTGATAAAGACAGTTTATTAATTGAAGGAAAGGAAGAAAGAAGAAAGAAAATACATTTATTTAGCACAGGCTAAAAGACACACCATAGACAGATACATAGTCGTACATCAGATAAAAACAAAAATAAAGATAAAAATAAAAAGTCCAAAGTCCGATGTAAGAAATTAGCAGGAATATGTGCCGCACGGTTGCGCCAAAAAGGCACAGTTCAACAAAAATGCCAGACAACTAGTGCCTAACGCTGGTTTTCAACTGGACCTGATAAATTAACATCACCTAATCGTGTACAATGTATGTTTTAGATGGCACAGTTTGGCAAAGAAGAAATATTAGGGGCCTCTTCTATCTTTAATACATATAGCAAATTAACGATTTAACAAACAACACATCCACGTTAAAATTTTAAAAGAAAAACTTCCTTTGTAGATTCTTCGTGAGCTAGTATTGCCAGGAAAGAAAAATAATAGTTCCACTTCAATACTTTTTAACCAACATGTACGAGTATTATCCATAACAGATTACCTTTTTCCACTGTATACCCTATATATCCGTACAATATAGTATTATACAAACATAATGTACTTTAGATTAACTTTGAACAGTTACTTGTGTAGTCTAGCATTATTCAAACATAATTTAAGCTCAAGGTTCGCATTGTGCATCACTGTGTATATGAACACTCATTTGTTTCATAGTTTTGCTTTTAAACTTATTGGTCGAACTTTTTAAGTGCTTTGTGCTTTGCTACGATATTCTACTTCTGTAAGTCACAGTTTCTTTAAAAATGCTAAAAGATTAGTACATATTATGTACAATTTTACCCCAGTCACCAGTCAGTACATGCATCAGTCGATCCTGATGTTATAAAACTATTGTTATGTTAACTTGGCTGCTAATCACATTTCTAACTAATTTGTAAAGAATTTATTTTAGATTATCGCTTTTTACTGCTTTTATGTAAGAAAATTATGTACTAATATATTGGTTGTGGAATCAAATCATTAATTTTGATCCTGATTCAATTATCCCGTAGATAACAAAGAGTTAAATCGCTAGATTAGCCCTCACGTACTTAGTCACGTGAAAAAGTGTCCATACTGGTGTCAAAACGAAACAGAAACGCGACTATTTTTCGTCGCGGTAGGGCGAATCCAACGATTGAAATCTTTGATAGACTGACGTAGTTAAGAAAACTTTGAGTATTAGTAAGTTTGTTACCCTATAGTTACTTGTGGACAATAAAAAAACTATGTACCTTAAATTGTATCCCGTAAAAATATTTTTTTATTGTATATTTTAAACCTGAGGAACACCTGGTAAGAAAACTAATTTTAATATTTTTTATATTTTAGGTTATCATAAGAAAGTGTATGAGAAAGGACGCAGGTCCATAATATAATTAATTTCTAATCAGATCATTATTATTGCGCTCAAGTGAGGGTTGAGTTGTGGTAAACATGTTGGTTTGGACTGGTCAATCAAATGAAATACTTTTACCCTTTCCCCTATTGCATAAAGTTAGGCGTTGAGCTTACGTTCCTGAATGCATGAAACAATAATTTGTATCACTATGGGTCAGTTTCTCGAACGAAAATTATCGCAAAATTAATGTGATAAATTGTCAAGCGCCGTAAGCTGCTGTGATTGGTTGAATGATTTATCAACAGCCAATCGCAGTTTGAGCGCGCTTGACAGCTTGTCACATTAGTTTTGCGATAAATTTCGTTCGAGAATCGAGCCCTAAATTTAGAACTTAGTTTTAAGCGCGTCTTTTATGACGAATTAATCTTTTATTTTGCTGCTCATGGTTTTTGGTTTGACCGACTGATCGACATTGTTCGTAAACATATTCTAAATAATATTATGATATTCTAAAAACAAATTCTAAATAATAATACGTATATCAACAGCATATCAAGGGCCTTGTATGAATGTATTTTACTAATACCCATTGATTGTTGGTAAAGGTTAGGCAAAATGTTGTATTGATAGTGACAAAATTACTTTAAATTATGAATACATAATTCTTTCCCACCGATGTCTGCTTGTATTAAGGGGGATGCGCTAATGAAACCCGTGACATTCAAAATTTCTTACGTTTTTTTTTGTGACTTTCAGGTCAGTGTCAGGTTGTATGTTGATTAAAATATTGTTCGGCACCGTAACAACTATGGATTTTCAGAATTATAATCATTAGAATCAAAGCAATACAACTCCGTGCCACTAGTCGATATTTTTTCCATAAAAATTTCGGGAGAGTATTAACTCCACTGTTTGACATTGTGCATCCAAAGTTAAACATGATATCGTTTTGACTTATTATTAATTGTGTCTGTACGGAAACAGTATAGTAAAATAAAAGCAATTAAAAAGTTATGAGCCAACAAAGATTCGTTTTTCTTGCCATTATTAACGTAACTTTGGGTGTAATGAGTAATAATAAAAGAAAAATCTTCAAAAACAAGTCCGTACCGACAAAGCTCAGTTATCGTAGAGTTTAAAATATTTTTTTGTAATTGATTTATCAGTGGTTTTTTCATAAAGCTCGATTTTCCGAAGCACTTTTCGAATTTTTTTACGCGCCTATCATTTCGGAACGGTGTTTCTGTGCGTGAGGATTAGACGTTGTTCATGTAGACTAGCGTCTAACTGCTCATCACTGATACTAGTTCTGTCGGACACGAAGCCAGGTGAGACAGCGTGCTTTTAGTCATGACTACCAGTGAGTTCGAGCTCGCGACTAGTTTAGTCTTATTAGCCTCATATTTCATGGAATAGTAATTCAATAAGGTAATATGAAATAAGATTTTTATGATTATCTATACACCGTGTTCCGGACGATATACATAAACTTCGACCAGATGTTCTGACCATGGAAATAATCATTTTTCATTATGGTCACATTAGTGAATTCTTATTTTTTGTTAATTTTCATACAATCTAAATACCTTGACGTAAATCACCCGATATGCATGCCTCTTTATCCGAATTGGCAACGACGTATTTTCATTCATAAGATTTGGCGGGCTGAAACTTGTCAAAACTAAGCTAAAACCCTTTCTTACTGCATAGCTCAATTAAATTTAATTAAATTAAATTAAAAATATCTTTGTAACGAAGCCTTTTTAAGCACTAGTTCCTATGTTAGATTTAATTTGTAAAAGCTATAGAAGTGTTTGACAAAGTTCATGGATAACGTGAAGAACACGGTGTTTATATAAAACGAAGTCTGGTTAGTTACACCATTTAAAACTCGAGAACGGCGGGACCGATTTTTATAATCTTTTATTTGTTGGATTTGTCTTCGCCCCGAATAGCAGAATAATTATTAAAACATAACAAAAAAAAAAAAAAAAAATCCCAGGCGGCACGAAGTTTGCAGCTGGGTCTGCTAGTAATTCTATAAATAAATATTTGTTACAGCCGCAAATCTTTAGATCAACATACAACTGACCTGCAATTTGCAATAAACGTAAGAAAATTTTAATTACGCGGACTACCAGAAAGCTTTCGCTTTAAAAACCCATAAAGACACGTGGAAACTTTCCTATATTATTGTAAATACAGACAAGCAAGTCCGTCCTCTCTACCCTGATACTGTTAAGGCTTTTTTTTATAGTGCTATTACACACAGAACTGAAATAATCAGTCAATAGAAGCGGTACTGTCCAATGCAGACAAATTCGCAGACTTACATTTATTCTCGAGACATTTAATAATTATGATTTTTTGTCGGGATAAATAGAGCAGCTATTTCATTATCTTATTGAAAAATACAGAATTTGTTCTTGTTGTTTACCCACTTATTTCTACGGTAAAGTCCGTCTCACAAAAGAAGTCTCATAGACGCGGCGCCACTGTCGTGCGTCTTAATCATAAATAATGATTTATTTATTCATCTTGACATTATAATTGCACAATCTTTTGGTTAATAAAATGCACAATCTTAAATAGACAAAGGTGTGTGGGTTGTTGTAGGAACGTTGCTTACTAGATAATCATAATTGGTTCCACTTATTGCCGCGGAACTTGTTTCGTGAGACGGACTCTACCGCCACATGTCTATCCTTCTATTGACGATTTCTGTTCGGCACGTGTTTACTTTGCTGTTTTGGTACAAACTTGGAATTTTTATGATCTGCACTCCTACTTTGTTGATGCTCCGTTGAAAGAACTAGGCACTTCGCGGAACCGTGGTACACTGTGATAGCGCCTTTGTTTCGTAGCAGTAAGGGTGGTTTTCGCATTTCAAGTGTTACTATTGATTTGCAGGTGCTTAGTTATTTCTGTCTGAGTTTATAGTCATCCTCTTATGTTGTATTAGTTAGGAATTGTTAGTACTATTGTACTAAATTATTTTGATAATGAATGACATTATGTATAAGGTGATGTGAAAATAAGTAAAGGTTATCGTACGTAAGGCCAAATTATAATTTTACTCTGAAATTATTTTGCAAATATTTACAATTTTGTAAAAGATGGTATAATTTAAGATGTTTTTAGGGTTCCTTACTTCAAAACGAAAAAACGGAATCCTTATAGGATCACTTTTTTGTCCGTTCGTCTGTCTGTCAGTCTGCCAAGACCCTTTATCTCGGAAACGCGTGGAGGTATCGAGTTGAAATTAAAACCGTATTCTCAAGTCGCCAGTCCCTTGAGGCTGTGAAAAAAATCAAACTACTAAGTTAAGGTAAAAAAAAGATACGGCCGTTTATGGCGCAAACATTTCGATACTCAAGGGAATCAAAATTTATTATTTCCGTTGACCTAGAATCATGAAATTTGGCAAGAAGCAAGGTCATGTAGCACAAGTAAAGAAAAAATCCGAAAACTAAATTTGTAGTTACATTAAAAAAAAAAACCCGTGATTTTTTTTTTTTACATACCTACAAATTTGTACGGAACCCTCGGTGCTCGTGACCGACTTTTTTATAGTAATGTTTCTACGAATTTAGATGTGTTAATAGTTTCCATATCCTTTGATCCTTTAAATAGAATGATGAACCATGTATTGTAATCATTTAAGCAGTAGAATTTTCAGATAAGTACCTGTACCAGTAGTATGCAGTTCCAGTAGGTACTGTGAACCTTAAGTTCAAATTAGTATAGAACGACTTCTCAACAGAAGCCTTCTCATACATATAATACGTACGTAAAATTAATAGTCAACCCTACCACGTAGATGAATTAAAACCTTTTACTGTATTTTGTTGTTTATAAGAAGACATTTTGAAAATTTTTATGTATGTTATATTTAGGAAGTACTTGATAAATAAAGGAAATATGTGTAACTTTGACTTTTTTTTATACGTACCCTAATACCTGCCAGGAACGCCAAAAGTGGGATGGAATAGCAAGGTCGCGCGTTTCCTACTGCTAAGGGCGACCACGAGAACACAACCAACCAACCAGTCACCTCCGAAATCGCATCAAGACCGACAGCAAGATTGCGTTTCGTCCAAGTAAACCTTCAGCGCTCAAAGCTGGCCACAGAAGAACTCCATCTGGTGGCTCAGGAAAGGGGAATTTCAGTAGCACTTGTTCAAGAGCCCTATGTAGGAAGAACAGGTGTGATGAAACAAAGCCCCGGCACGCAAGTCATCCAGTGCAGCCTCATCCGCCAAAAACCAGTCAAGGCGGCGATCGTTGTTTTCGGGAACAATCTGGAGGTCATCCACGACCCCCAGCTTGTAACTGAGAACATCGCCGCCGTCTTACTGAAGGTAGGCCAGCTCACTTTTGGGGCGCTATCGGTCTATTTCGAGGGTGACCAGGACATCGAACCATACCTTTCAGTAACACAAAACATAACACAAAAACTGCAAACAAACAATATCCTGGTGGGAGGAGACGTGAACGCCTGGAGCCAGTGGTGGGGAAGTGTCTCCGAAAACCATCGCGGGGCGACGTACAGCTCCTTCCTCAATGAGCGGGACCTCCATATCCTAAACACAGGTCAAACGCCGACGTTCGAGATCTACAGAGGAGACAGGTGGTGCACAAGAAAGAAACAATTGAAATCTTTGATAGACTGACGTAGTTAAGAAAACTTTGAGTATTAGTAAGTTTGTTACCCTATAGTTACTTGTGGACAATAAAAAAACTATGTACCTTAAATTGTATCCCGTAAAAATATTTTTTATTCTATATTTTAAACCTGTGGAACACCTGGTAAGAAAACTAATTTTAATATTTTTTATATTTTAGGTTATCATAAGAAAGTGTATGAGAAAGGACGCAGGTCCATAATATAATTAATTTCTAATCAGATCATTATTATTGCGCTCAAGTGAGGGTTGAGTTGTTGTAAACATGTTGGTTTGGACTGGTCAATCAAATGAAATACTTTTACCCTTTCCCCTATTGCATAAAGTTAGGCGTTGAGCTTACGTTCCTGAATGCATGAAACAATTATTATTATTTGTATCACTATGGGTCAGTTTCTCGAACGAAAATTATCGCAAGCGCCGTAAGCTGCTGTAATTGGTTGAATGATTTATCAACAGCCAATCGCAGTTTGCGCGCGCTTGACAGCTTGTCACATTAGTTTTGCGATAAATTTCGTTCGAGAATCGAGCCCTAAATTTAGAACTTAGTTTTAAGCGCGTCTTTTATGACGAATTAATCTTTTATTTTGCTGCTCATGGTTTTTGGTTTGACATATTATGATATTCTAAAAACAAATTCTAAATAATAATACGTATATCAACAGCATATCAAGGGCCTTGTATGAATGTATTTTACTAATACCCATTGATTGTTGGTAAAGGTTAGGCAAAATGTTGTATTGATAGTGACAAAATTACTTTAAATTATGAATACATAATTCTTTCCCACCGATGTCTGCTTGTATTAAGGGGGATGCGCTAATGAAACCCGTGATATTCAAAATTTCTTACTTTTTTTTTTGTGACTTTCAGGTCAGTGTCAGGTTGTATGTTGATTAAAATATTGTTCGGTACCGTAACAACTATGGCTTTTCAGAATTATAATCATTAGAATCAAAGCAATACAACTCCGTGCCACTAGTCGATATTTTTTCCATAAAAATTTCGGGAGAGTATTAACTCCACTGTTTGACATTGTGCATCCAAAGTTAAACATGATATCGTTTTGACTTATTATTAATTTTGTCTGTACGGAAACAGAATAGTAAAATAAAAGCAATTAAAAAGTTATGAGCCAACAAAGATTCGTTTTTCTTGCCATTATTAACGTAACTTTGGGTGTAATGAGTAATAATAAAAGAAAAATCTTCAAAAACAAGTCCGTACCGACAAAGCTCAGTTATCGTAGAGTTTAATATATTTTTTTTGTAATTGATTTATGCAGTGGTTTTTTCATAAAACTCGATTTTCCGAAGCACTTTTCGAATTTTTTTACGCGCATCATCATCAATTTATCATTTCGGAACGGTGTTTCTGTGCGTGAGGACTAGACGTTGTTCATGTTGACTAGCGTCTAACTGCTCATCACTGATACTAGTTCTGTCGGACACGAAGCCAGGTGAGACAGCGTGCTTTTAGTCATGACTACCAGTGAGTTCGAGCTCGCGACTAGTTTAGTCTTATTAGCCTCATATTTCATGGAATAGTAATTCAATAAGGTAATATGAAATAAGATTTTTATGATTATCTATACACCGTGTTCCGGACGATATACATAAACTTCGACCAGATGTTCTGACCATGGAAATAATCATTTTTCATTATGGTCACATTAGTTCTTATTTTTTGTTAATTTTCATACAATCTAAATGTACCTTGACGTAAATCACCAGATATGCATGCCTCTTTATCCGAATTGGCAACGACGTATTTTCATTCATAAGATTTGGCGGGCTGAAACTTGTCAAAACTAAGCTAAAACCCTTTCTTACTGCATAGCTCAATTAAATTTAATTAAATTAAATTAAAAATATCTTTGTAACGAAGCCTTTTTAAGCACTAGTTCCTATGTTAGATTTAATTTGTAAAAGCTATAGAAGTGTGTGACAAAGTTCATGGATAACGTGAAGAACACGGTGTTTATATAAAACGAAGTCGGGTTAGTTACACCATTTAAAACTCGAGAACGGCGGGACCGATTTTTATAATCTTTTATTTGTTGGATTTGTCTTCGCCCCGAATAGCAGAATAATTATTAAAACATAACAAAAAAAAAAAAATCCGAGGCGGCACGAAGTTCGCAGCCGGGTCTGCTAGTAATTCTATAAATAAATATTTGTTACAGCCGCAAATCTTTAGATCAACATACAACTGACCTGCAATTTGCAATAAACGTAAGAAAATTTTAATTACGCGGACTACCAGAAAGCTTTCGCTTTAAAAACCCATAATAAAGGCTCGTCTACACGCAATGACATGCATCCCACTTTGTGCAAATATGTGGCGTCCACACTGGAAGGAAGTTTGCAAGGTATACAGTTTTGCCGTCTTAATGCTGCATGCTTGATTGTGAGATGGAGCGTGTAGCCGGGCCGTTAGACACGTGGAAACTTTCCTATATTATTGTAAATACAGACAAGCAAGTCCGTCCTCTCTACCCTGATACTTTTAAGGCTTTTTTTTATAGTGCTATTACACACAGAACTGAAATAATCAGTCAATAGAAGCGGTACTGTCCAATGCAGACAAATTCGCAGACTTACATTTATTCTCGAGACATTTAATAATTATGATATTTTGTCGGGATAAATAGAGCAGCTATTTCATTATCTTATTGAAAAATACAGAATTTGTTCTTGTTGTTTACCCACTTATTTCTACGGTAAAGTCCGTCTCACAAAAGAAGTCTCATAGACGCGGCGCCACTGTCGTGCGTCTTAATCATAAATAATGATTTATTTATTCATCTTGACATTATAATTGCACAATCTTTTGGTTAATAAAATGCACAATCTTAAATAGACAAAGGTGTGTGGGTTGTTGTAGGAACGTTGCTTACTAGATAATCATAATTGGTTCCACTTATTGCCGCGGAACTTGTTTCGTGAGACGGACTCTACCGCCACATGTCTATCCTTCTATTGACGATTTCTGTTCGGCACGTGTTTACTTTGCTGTTTTGGTACAAACTTGGAATTTTTATGATCTGCACTCCTACTTTGTTGATGCACTGCATTCCCGCTCCGTTGAAAGAACTAGGCACTTCGCGGAACCGTGGTACACTGTGATAGCGCCTTTGTTTCGTAGCAGTAAGGGTGGTTTTCGCATTTCAAGTGTTACTATTGATTTGCAGGTGCTTAGTTATTTCTGTCTGAGTTTATAGTCATCCTCTTATGTTGTATTAGTTAGGAATTGTTAGTACTATTGTACTAAATTATTTTGATAATGAATGACATTATGTATAAGGTGATGTGAAAATAAGTAAAGGTTATCGTACGTAAGGCCAAATTATAATTTTACTCTTTGAAATTATTTTGCAAATATTTACAATTTTGTAAAAGATGGTATAATTTAAGATGTTTTTAGGGTTCCTTACTTCAAAAGGAAAAAACGGAATCCTTAAAGGATCACTTTTTTGTCCGTTCGTCTGTTTGTCACTCTGCCAAGACCCTTTATCTCGGAAACGCGTGGAGGTATCGAGTTGAAATTAAAACCGTATTCTCAAGTCGCCAGTCCCTTGAGGCTGTGAAAAAATCAAACTACTAAGTTAACGTAAAAAAAAGATACGGCCGTTTATGGCGCAAACATCATACATTTCGATACTCAAGGGAATCTAAATTTATTATTTCCGTTGACCTAGAATCATGAAATTTGGCAAGAAGCAAGGTCATGTAGCACAAGTAAAGAAAAAAATCCGAAAACTAAATTTGTAGTTACATTAAAAAAAAAAACCCGTGATTTTTTTTTACATACCTACAAATTTGTACGGAACCCTCGGTGCCCGTGTCCGACTTTTTCATAGTAATGTTTCTTCGAATTTAGATGTGTTAATAGTTTCCATATCCTTTGATCCTTTAAATAGAATGATGAACCATGTATTGTAATCATTTAAGCAGTAGAATTTTCAGATAAGTACCTGTACCAGTACTATGCACTTCCAGTAGGTAGGTACTGTGAACCTTAAGTTCAAATTAGTATAGAGCGACTTCTCAACAGAAGCCTTCTCATACATATAATACGTACGTAAAATTAATAGTCAACCCTACCACGTAGATGAATTAAAACCTTTTACTGTATTTTGTTGTTTATAAGAAGACATTTTGAAAATTTTTATGTATGTTATATTTAGGAAGTACTTGATAAATAAAGGAAATATGTGTAACTTTGACTTTTTTTTATACGTACCCTAATACCTGCCAGGAACGCCAAAAGTGGGATGGAATAGCAAGGTCGCGCGTTTCCTACTGCTAAGGGCGACCACGAGAACACAACCAACCAACCAGTCACCTCCGAAATCGCATCAAGACCGACAGCAAGATTGCGTTTCGTCCAAGTAAACCAGCGCTCAAAGCTGGCCACAGAAGAACTCTATCTGGTGGCTCAGGAAAGGGGAATTTCAGTAGCACTTGTTCAAGAGCCCTATGTAGGAAGAACAGGTGTGATGAAACAAAGCCCCGGCACGCAAGTCATCCAGTGCAGCCTCAACCGCCAAAAACCAGTCAAGGCGGCGATCGTTGTTTTCGGGAACAATCTGGAGGTCATCCACGAACCCCAGTTTGTAACTGAGAACATCGCCGCCGTCTTACTGAAGGTAGGCTAGCTCACTTTTAGGGCGCTATCGGTCTATTTCGAGGGTGACCAGGACATCGAACCATACTTTTCAGTAACACAAAACATAACACAAAAACTGCAAACAAACTATCCTGGTGGGAGGAGACGTGAACGCCTGGAGCCAGTGGTGGGGAAGTGTCTCCGAAAACCATCGCGGGGCGACGTACAGCTCCTTCCTCAATGAGCGGGACCTCCATATCCTAAACACAGGTCAAACGCCGACGTTCGAGATCTACAGAGGAGACAGGTGGTGCACAAGCATCGTTGATGTGACTGCTTGCAGCTCGTCGCTGCTGGGCAAGGTGGAGGAGTGGCGTGTGGATAGAAGCCTAACAACCTCAGACCACAATGCTATTACCTTCTCGATGCCCTTAGAAAAGGCCTTGGAACCCTTGAAGCCAATTTCGACGCGCATCTACAACACCAAGAAGGCAAAGTGGTCCGAATTCAACACGCACTTCAAGACCAGCCTGGCGGAAGCAGACATCACACCAATTAGAGTCTCGAACGTCTCGGGACCTGAGGATCTGGAGACGATCATCACATCGTACACTCAGACCATCCACCGCTCATGCGAGGTAGCGATCCCAAAACTGGGGTTGCCTAAACGCGACGCGAAGCCCCATGGTGGACTCCTTCTCTGGACCGTCTCAAAAGAGAAGCGACGACGAAGAAGAGAAGGATCCGGAACGCAGCCGCTAGCCGGAGACACTTCACCATCCAGGAATACGTTCAGGCGAAGCAAACGTACACCACAGCAGCAGCGGAAGCAGCCACTACCAACTGGAAGGAGTTCTGCTCGAAGCAGGACCGAGAGAGCATGTGGGACGGCATCTACAGGGTACTAAGGAAAACAGCCAGAAGACAGGACGACGCGCTCCTGAGAAACACCACAGGCGAGACGCTCAGTCCAGAGCAATCTGCGGATCTTCTGGCAAAAACCTTCTACCCTGACGACTCAACGGATGCCGAACAGCCGTACCACATGAACCTGAGAAAGCTAGCGGAGGACAAGAACCCTCAAGGTCTGTCTGCCGACGATCCACCCTTTACGACCGCGGAGCTGGAAATGGTTCTCCAAAAACAAAATCCAAAAAAAGCCCCCGGTCCCGACGGATTAACAGCAGACATCTGCACAGCGGCAATAAACTGCGATAGGGAAGTGTTCTTAGCGATAGCCAACAGGTGCCTGTCGTTGTCTCACTTCCCGAAGCAGTGGAAGGTCGCCCACGTGTGCATTCTCCGCAAGCCAGGAAAGGACGACTACACCAGCCCAAAGTCGTACAGGCCAATAGGTCTGCTCTCGGTCCTAGGAAAGATAGTCGAGAAGCTCCTAGTCGGCAGACTCCAGTGGCACTTCCTACCTACACTTAACACAAACCAATACGGATTCATGCCACAGCGCGGAACCGAGGACGCCCTCTATGCTCTGATGGGACACCTACGAACCGAAATCAAGGCCAAAAAGATTGTGCTTTTGATATCATTAGACATAGAGGGGGCCTTCGATAACGCGTGGTGGCCAGCACTCAAAAGACAGATGGTAGTCAAGAACTGTCCCAAAAATCTCTACGCTCTCGTCGCCTCATACCTGGAAGACCGGAACATCAGGGTCAACTACGCCAGAGCGACTAGCGAGAAGGGTACCACAAAAGGATGCGTCCAGGGCTCAATTGCCGGACCGACGTTTTGGAACCTTATCCTAGACTCACTCCTACACAAGATGGCGAGTATGGGGGTATACTGCCAAGCCTTCGCAGACGACGTTGTCCTAGTTTTCTCGGATTTTACAGCTGGTCCCCTGCAGCAATCAGCCAACGACGTGCTAGACATAGTATCGGAATGGGGCGTCCAAAATAAGCTTCGTTTCGCCGCGCACAAGACCAATGCGATGGTGCTAACGAGGAAGCTTAAATACGATGTTCCGGTACTGCACATGTCGGGCACAAGGTTAAACCTGGTCGAAGAGGTAAAGCTGCTAGGCCTAACGATAGACTCCAAACTCACCTTCAACGCGCACGTGACTGCGACCTGTAAAAAGGCTGCGCGGCAAAGGTGACTTGGGGTCTCAACGGAGAGATAATTAGGACGATATACGTGTCGGTGATAGAGCCCATCGTTATGTATGCAGCGAGTGCGTGGGCCCCCGCAGCTGAGAAACTGATGACGAGGAATCAGTTTGACTCACTGCAGAGGGGTTTTGCGCAGAAGATCTGCAAAGCATACCGTACGGTGTCTCTGACATCGGCACTTATCCTGTCAGGCCAACTCCCCCTAGACCTCCGGGTAATCGAGGCAGCAACCCTGTTTAAGATCAAGAAGGGTCATTCCCGAGAGTTCATACCACCGGGCCGCGAGTTGGAGTGCGACGTGCACCACTCCAAAAATCCTCACCCAGCGTTACTCACAACAACAGAGTATACGCGCCTAGAGGACCTGACTCCAGAAACCCTGGAAACCCATCAAGTAATCGGTCCCCATATATACACCGATGGCAGCAAGATAGAGGGGAAAGTCGGCGCTGCCCTAACTTGGTGGGAAAACGGGAAGGAGATCAGGTACAGCACCTTCGGCTTGGAGCCTCATCACACAGTCTTCCAATCGGAAATGTACGCTCTCTTCAGAGCTGTCAAGATGGCAAGAGAATCCAGGGCGGCCTCCGTAAGCATTTTAAGTGACTCAAGATCGTCACTTGACCTGCTGAAGAGACCGTCTGTCACTCACCACTTGGCACTCCAAATTAAGAGAAGTGTCCGGGAGATCAGAGAGGAAGGCAGAGAAGTGAGGCTTTTTTGGCTCAAGGCCCACGTGGGAACCGCCGGGAATGAGAGAGCGGACGAGCTAGCCAAGGAGGCAGCACTAACCAAAGAGATAGCAGACTACAGCAAGGTCCCTGTATCGTTCGTGAGGAGGAAGATACGGGAGGAGACTATAAGAAAGTGGCAAGCGCGATACGAGTCCTCGAGCACGGGAGCGGTCACAAAAGTGTTCTTCCCAGACGTCCTAGCGGCGAAAAGAACACTTAGGGTTAACACACAGTTCTCACACCGGTCCACGTGCAAGTCCTAACAGGACATGGAGGATTCTCAGCGTATCTCCACCGTTTCCATCTCAAAGATAGTCCCTCGTGCGTCTGCGACCCCAGTTGCGAAGAAACAGTCTGGCACCTGCTCTTCGAATGCCCTAGGTTCGCCCACGACAGAATGGAGCTGGAGGTAAAGTTAGAAACCCAGCTAAGCCAGTCTACACTCCATACCATAATGGGGAGACCGGCCACTAGGACACCATTCTTGGCATTCGCAAGCAAAGTCGCTGTGATCGCAGCAGGGGCTAACAAAACGGACGTAACCTTGCCTAGTCGAAACAGACCACCATCAACCACTCCACCAACAACCACAACCACAACAACAACAACACTCACCTATACACAAACCACTCATACAAACACCATTCAACAACTACCACTTACCATACCAGCAACACCAGCAGCGGCAGCAGAAGCCAGCCCTCAACCAGTCCCTAACACCATGTCCATCGCGCAACTCCTGGCGTGCGGAGGAGACGGAGTCCCAGGCGTCAGACTGCGAGGAGTCGCTCTGTTTATGAACAGAGAAGGAGAGAGGTTGGGCATAAGCTTCTGCATAGGCTCAAGCCGGGCAAGGGCCCGTATACCAATATCACCAGGCCTAGCCGCCTTGATCAACGGAAGCTCCACCAAAACGAGCATGAAAGGCAGCAAGTATGCTGCACTGCCTCTAGTGGAAGTAGCCACTCACCGATGCCGTCTAATGCGATCCAAAGGGAAGACGATTGCACTATTCGAGTGGGGAGAGGAGACTCCATTCGCTCAGGCTAGCTCACTGCTTCAAAAGATCAGGGAGGCAGGAAAACTTATGGCAGTCTCAGCACGTACCATAAGTGTTGACGCGATGATGGTTAGAGGGGAGAGAGGAGACGTCGCAGACCGCTTCGGCTGTCTAAAAGCCTCAGAACAACATGAGGTAGTAGTCTACGAGGACAGAGGGGAAACTTTGGGTTTCCTAAAAGCCCCCAGAGACCCAACAGCCAGCGCGACGAGCTCTACAACAACCCCGACCATCCAGAGCGGTTCAGAGAGGGCCCAGCAGAAGGCAGAAGCCGAAAAAGCTGCAAAGGAGCAGAGCACAACCACCAGCCCGGAGGGCCGAGCCAGGTCGAGGAATCGTCTGAAAGCCTTCGGCACCTTCCTCAGTGCACTGCTCCCGAGCACCAGCCGAGCATCACCACAATCACAGGAAGCGGCAGTGGAAAGGTTCTTTAAAAGAAAGGCCAAAGAACCTACACCGAAAAAGCCCACACCAACCAGAGCCGACAAAGGGCAAGTCAGCCCGCCGACCCTCGCAGTAAACTCGGGTACCACAGATCACGTGAAGAGCGCTTTCCTTGAGTACGTAGCAATCGTGAGAGCGACTAGAGAGGTCAATCTCGCGACATGCAGGAAGATCCTGCAGACCTTCCAGAGAGACACAGAAGGACTGCTAAGGGTACTGCTCAAGGAATCAGAGGCAGCGGTGTACGACAATGTCACATCCCAAGTCATCAAAGGTGAAATGACGGGGTCGTACATGGTAGCCTACAGCGCGACGAGCGGTTTTGTGGCCCTGGACGCAGAGGAAACGGAGCGCTCGGGCAAACTTAAATTCAACGTACCGAACGACGACCCGATAGTGGTTACCGCCAAATGTACCAAAATCATGCCGGACGATAAGATTCTTGAAATGGCACAGACCATCTTGGGGACTTCAGATGTACCGGCATCGCAGGAAAGTTGGGCGGTACCCAATATCAGGTGGGTAAACGGGGTTCCGGGTTGCGGCAAGACAACTTGGGTGGTGAAGCACTTCGATGAGGGGAAGGACGTCATAGCTACTACGACAACTGAAGCTGCCAAGGATCTCAGGGAAAAGCTTGCGCACCGCTTAGGAGACCGAGTGAAAACAAAGGTGCGCACTATGGCCTCAATCTTAGCCAACGGGTTCAGACAGCAGGAGAAATGTTACCGTCTCACGGTAGACGAGGCTCTCATGAACCATTTTGGGGCCATAGTCATGGCAGTAAAGTTGTCCGGAGCAAGCGAGATTGTCCTCATCGGAGACGTAAACCAGCTTCCATTTTTGGACAGACAGAACCTTTTCGAGTTAAGGTATACCCGTCCAAACTTGGTGGCTGGCATCACCCAGGAGTTGCTTTGTACACACCGCAATCCGATGGACGTAGCGTTTGCACTGAGCGAGATATACTCCGGTATATACTCCTCCAAGTCGTCGCTGTCGCAGGTCCACTCCCTGAAGGTGAAAGGTTTTACGGGAGCGCAAATACCGAGCACCGCGCAAAACACCCTTTTCCTGGTTCATACGCAAGGGGAGAAAGCTTCTCTTATAAGCCAGGGATACGGGTCTGGTGAAGGGTCGCGCACGTTAACCATACACGAGGCTCAGGGGTTGATCTACGACAGCGTAATCATCATCAACACCAAGTCCAGGAGGCTCCAAATTCACGACAGCATCTCCCATGCGGTAGTGGCGGTGTCGAGACACACGGTCAGTTGCGTCTATTACACCGACGACGCCGACGACGCCACGGCCCGCTTCGCAAAGAGAGCGATGGGTGCGCCGACAAAAACGGTCATCGATTACAACCTAAAGATGGCCATGCAGCACCGAGACGCAGTTGTCGTGGAAGCTTTGCTCAGGCTAGCGAAGTCCCTGGTCAGCAAACATCACATAACCACCTAAACAAAACTAACAGTCCCTACCCAAACCCACAATCCAATCACGTCCAAAAAACGACAACTAACAAAAATAAGAAAAATCCTCCAAATAAAAAATTGTACAAGTAGATAAGAAATAAACTGGAATAAGTAGTATTAAGAATACATTAAGAATACAAACTAACTGATGTATAATAAATTAATTAACTCAAAATTTTTGTATAATAATAAAAAAAAAAAACATATTGAAAATGTGTTATAGAATAGAAAAATAAGTACAGAATAATTACCAAATAGAACTAACATAGAATTAATACCAATTAACAATTATAAGTGTAAGTAAATGTAATTGAAATTTATAATGTAATTTTAATTCCTGTTTTCATATCATATTATTATAATATTTTCAAGCGCATGAGCATGAGTGAAGAAAAAAAAAAAAAAGAAAAAAAAAAAGTTAAGTTTATATATTTGTCGGAAACGTCATTAGTACGGGAGCTGACTTGACAACCGGAATCGGAACGCTAGCGCCATCTGGTGGCGCTGACAGAGTCTGGCCTGAGTTCGTGGGGGGTCGACGCTGGAAGGCAGCGTGAGAAGAACGGTGGAGCTCTCTTGGACATTGGACATCGTACGAACAACATGTGCTCAGAAACTGTCGGCGTTCCGTATCTGGTTGTGTCGTGTACCTACCTAGTGTGTAATTTGCTAGCGTGATTAAATTGTTTGTGAAATTATAATCTCATTTGAACTGAAAACCGTTTTTCTATTGCGCATTATCCAACACACAACCCACTGTAGCCCACTGTAGCCCACTCTAATTCAAATATGTCTGATAATAACGAGACACACCATACTTTCCCCGTCATCAGAATTGGGATTAGTGTTGGTTCATGCGCAAAATCAGAACGCTAAAAGTGAAAGTGACCGTTGACATTTGATAAACAAAGTGCAAACATGCGAACGCTTATTAAATAATCGTGTGGATCTGTCCAAGTTCGACCCAGACAAACCAGATACGGATGCGCGATCATAGTACATGTTGTTTTGGGCATAGGCTGTATGCAGAAATATCTTTGCACAGTGACGCGCCAGTTGCGCCCTACCGCCATGTTAAAAAAAAAAAGAAAAAAAAAGTGTGTCTGTAACCGGCGTTTGAGTTCGTCGTTCCTGTTTTCGTAATAAGAACACACGGTAGGACGCGTCATGTGCAAACGTAACATCACCCAGTACGATAGCTGATTTGTGTTTTGCTGAAAATTCATTGCAAGGAGGTCAACTTGTTGTGTGTGGCCGTCATTAAGGCGCACAAAGGGAGTCAAGGACGTGGCGTGGAGCTAGCAGTGACATGGAGTGACAAGCCAAGCAGCCTGCAGCCGTCGGTGACGCCCTTCGTGTGCTGCAGTGAGGGAATCCAGGACATGTCGCGACATGTCATGGGCCGCGGCCCGGTGCACGAGCAGTGGCAGCCAGGCGGATGGTGGAGGTGGACCGCGTGCTGCAAGCAGCAGTGGCGAGTGGACGTTTGCAATGCGTCGTACAGCTACTCTCAGGCACGTTAGAAAATAAAGGTGAGCTGTATTGTTTTGTTTACGATTCTGGTGCTGAATGCTCGTTAGTAAAAGTGAGTTGTGCAGCCAAATTAAGTGGCAAACGAGTTAATAACGTTGTTGCATTGACTAGTATTGGTCAAACGCGTGTATTCAGCACAGAACAAATCATATGTAGCGTTGCAATTAGCGAGCAAAGACTTGAGATTTTATACCCGACATTTACTGGCAAAGTAATATTATGATAGGACAATTAAAGTAACATGTTGAACAGACCTAGTTTAAGTTTATTTTGATAAAGGCTCGTAGGCTTGTGGCTCGTTTGAGTAGTGTGTAACCGGATGGAGGTTACATGTGGAGGTGACCGGATAGAGGTTGCCTGTTGTGTTAGTAACCGGATGGAGGTTACGTGTTGAAGACCGGATGGAGGTCGTTTGGTTTGATGCTTAAGACTGGATGGAAGTCTTAAGTGTGATGATGAGGACCGGATGGAGGTCGTTTGGTTTGATGCTTATGACTGGATGGAAGTCTTAAGTGTGATGATGAAGACCGGATGGAGGTCGTTTGGTTTGATGCTTATAACTGGATGGAAGTTATAAGTGTGATGATGTAGACCGGATGGAGGTCGTTTGGTTTGATACTTATAACTGGATGGAAGTTATAAGTGTGATGATGAAGACCTGATGGAGGTCAGAGCATGAGCGCTGCAATATTTTAATGAGCTTTCTATTATTTGAATGAGTATGGGTGTTGTTCAACATGTCGCTTTGAGAGAAAGAGTTGGTAATGATTTTCATTAAAAGTAATTAATAAAAATTAAATTCTTTATTGCGAGTAACATACAGTGTTAGTAACAATAAACTAAACTTACAATTATGTTAGTGATACAATTACAACAATTTTCGCTTTGATTAGATAATCAAAGTTTGTTTACATGGCTCAGGCCATTGGGTGTTTTTGCTATGATTAATCAAAGTTTGTTTAGTTAATTTAGAGGTATTGTTTTGTAAAAACAATGAGAAGAGGATTAAAGCTTTGATTTCAAAAGTTAGAAGCCGTAAGTGGTCAGAATTGGCCGAGTGGAACATGCACTGCTGTTGGTTTTTTTTGTGGTTACAGGTTGGCGCGCGGCGGCGTGTGCGGGCGGGATGGCAGTGTCGGGCGGCGCTGCATTCTTTGGATCTCCTGTGGGAGTGCTCGCTGATCAGGGACGGTGCTTTTCGTGCAAGAGGTTTCACGACTTCTGCCAGAGGCAGTGACGGCGAGTGGATTGTCTACCGAATCTGGTGAGCCGTTTTCATTTTGTTTCGACTCTGGTACTGAGTGCTTTCCTGGTAGATAACAGTAAAAATGGTTACATTGTTGGGTGTAGACCAATCAAATTTACAATGCAATTTTAAATACGCTCACGTTAGTTTAAGAATGATGTCAGTAGGTCATGTACCAGTCGAAGTAGATAGTGATCACAGTGGTGATGAGCAATGAGCAAGCCTATGTAGTGGGAGCCACGCGAGTAGGTGTTCTCTAACGGGCGCGGGCGTAGTAAAGTTGTGTGTAGTCACAGGGTGATGGATGTGGATCCATGCGCTGGATGTGTGAGAGCAATGTGGATTGCTGGTCGGCCGGAGCGCCGTGGCGTTAGAGTGGTTTACTCGTGTGTGGGTTTCCAGGTGCCTAAGGCTCATAATGAAAAAGATTATTGTTGTAATGTGGATAACGATGGTACATGGCTATGGTTGATGTTTTTTTTTGCTATGATTGATTACAGTTTGATTACATGGCTCTGGTTGAATCAAGTACGCTCATGACGCTAAGGCACATGCCATGGCACAGGCCAAGGGATCAGAGTATTACTGACGAATTTGATGAAAGCCAAGAAAAGTCTTGTTGATGAAACAGAGCAGAGATTAAGTTGTGTGTGTGTGTGTTATGTGTGGGGTTTTGTGAGAAACCACAAAGTCCGTGAGTGACTTGGCGATCCGAGGGGATGCGCAAATGAATGGTTGAGTAACTGGAGGTTACTTGATAGTATGAGACACATGCACCTTAGTTGATTATTTAGTTTGTGATCTTGAGATTTGTTAATCAAATAATGAGTAATGCTCTGAACTCTGCAATTTTTTTAGGTTGTTCGAATTTTCATTGTGTTTTTGCCTGTACCATATTGGTCAGGAGTGACCGAGCTATGTGATACTTTGCGGGTATGTTTGTTTACAGATTAACACACGAGGACGTGTGTATCGCAGGATGACCGTGTCGGAAACGTCATTAGTACGGGAGCTGACTTGACAACCGGAATCGGAACGCTAGCGCCATCTGGTGGCGCTGACAGAGTCTGGCCTGAGTTCGTGGGGGGTCGACGCTGGAAGGCAGCGTGAGAAGAACGGTGGAGCTCTCTTGGACATTGGACATCGTACGAACAACATGTGCTCAGAAACTGTCGGCGTTCCGTATCTGGTTGTGTCGTGTACCTACCTAGTGTGTAATTTGCTAGCGTGATTAAATTGTTTGTGAAATTATAATCTCATTTGAACTGAAAACCGTTTTTCTATTGCGCATTATCCAACACACAACCCACTGTAGCCCACTGTAGCCCACTCTAATTCAAATATGTCTGATAATAACGAGACACACCATACTTTCCCCGTCATATTTATTTTAAAGATGGACTCACGTAGATTTTTAAGATACTATATATAAGCATCTCTAATATTAATATGTCCGACGGGGAGAACCGTCAATGTTCCTCCAATAATGCAATATACCTTGTAAACAAATAAAAATTACGTAAAAAAGGGCGCGGACCACCAAGTCCGCGGTAAATTTCATTTATAAAAAAAAAAAAAAAAAAATACCTAGCCATAGGCCCTCGCATTATGCCAACAATACATTCACCCAGCAGCAGCATCAGTCCGGCTGTCGAGAGAATGCGTTCCTGACGCCTGTCAGTGCGATAATTCTAGTATCTCATAAAGATCAAATTCCCAAAACACGTATTTGTTTGTATGAAACTGATAGGTGTCAAGATCGCACTCGGGGTGTCGGCCACACGTAGTGGAAGTTGTGTATGAATGACGTGTTACATGCTGTGTGAATGATTACATTCGAAGGCATTAGTAAAGAAGGCTGCATGTCAGTGGTAACAAATCCAGTATACGCTGGGATCTTAATCTGTTGAAGCTCTGTACTATGCTGGCGTTTGGGCGCATTATGTCCAATTCGCAAAATGTCCAGTGCGCTCAAAATGTCCAATTCTCACAACGTCCAATTCGCAATTTGTCCAATTCGCAATTTGTTTGTCCAATTCGCAATTTGTCCAATTCGCAAATTGACCAAATCGCAAATTGTCCAATTAGCAAATGGTCCAGTTCGCAAATTGACCAATTCTAATTACAGTCGTTAATTAGGTATACGCTCCCACGCCCACCTCTTAGACGCGGGGACTTTTAGTATGCTTACTCCCTAAGCACCCTGAACAACTTTCTGAAGAAATCGCTTAGGGCCTAGCTCACACTCTACATCTCCTTTTGGGTCATTCGTTGAGTGAACTGCTTCCCATAATTATGTTGATTCCATTTAAAAATAGTACATTATGAATTTATGATACATGTGTGCTATGTTGATCATTATGCTCGAGGCGGTATTATTCGCGCGAGCAGCAGGCGAGCGCGATAAGAAAGCCTAGAGTCTAATGATCAATGTACACGCGGTTCATACGACGTTTTTCAACACACTTGCAAGGAAAAAAACAGAATTGTATTGTTAAATATTAATTTGTTTGGAAAATGGCGCGCTAGTTTTGTTTTGCCGCGCGCCGTGCTAGTCAGCACTAGCGATGCGCGTGCTGGTGTAAATAAAAGCACTGTCTCTCTTATTTTAAATATATTAGTCTATGGCACTGACAAAACTTGTATACAGCCTTTAGAAAAAATATAATAAACACAAAATAATGTTTAGACTGATCGCAGTGATGTCGTATGTCAAATTGTAGTTTAGTTAGTATGGAATTAGAAAGTACTATTGGCATAGAGAAATATACATTAGTTCAGTGAGAATCCGCAATAATAAAACGCCAGTCAGGGTCTTTTCGGTTTGGTTTCGGAAGGGATCACGGACAATTTAAGGTGGATAATTAAAATTTTCTTACGTTTTTTGTAATTTGCAGGTAAGTATCAGGTTGTATCTTGATCAAATATCATTCGCGACTATAATATATATGTATTTACATAATTATAGTCATTAGAATAGAATCTTTCCAGTTAGATTTTTTCCCTAAGAACTTTTCCATAAGAAAGATGTATTAATGATTCGAATGATTATCATTGTGTAAAGTCGTACCTGTTATAGTCGCAAATCATATTTTGATCAAGATAAAACCTGATGAATGAAAGCTTTTTGAAATCAAGTGTTTCATTTAATTCTTTGATTTCAATAGGAAGCATATTACTTATAGATTTTAGGTGCCATTCCAAGAAGACTTTTCGAAAATAATGCAGTTTTGTGTGGAATGGTACATGTCTCTCTGTTGCGACGTTTAGATTTCAGTGTTTTAAATAATGAAAGTTGGATTTGACAAATACCTACTACTGTTTCAAAAATGTATGTACTTACGTATAATACAAGGAAATGTTAGGAGTTTAATTTTTTTTTAAATATGGGATACAGCTGTCAGTAGGTTTAAGTTTAAATACAGAACGCACACATCTCTTTTCTCTTTTTTTTTTTCTTTCTGTGGAATCTCACGTGGGGGTCGTGTCAAAAACTGCCTCTCACCCCCTAATTGCGAACTGGACCAATTGCGAATTGGACTAATTGCGAACTGGACCAATTGCAAACTAGACCAATTGCGAACTGGGCCAATTACGGACTGGACCAATTGCGAATTGGACCAATTGAGAATTGGACAGTTGGACATTTTGCTAATTGGACATAATGCGCCCAAACGTATGCTAGCTAGCTAGGGGTGAAACTGTCATCACTGATTGAGTGACGTGCGGCCTACACGGACACGATTTTTTTTAAATCTATATTTTTCTACGAGAGCTCTTCTTCGACCAAAGTGATGATGAAGATGGCCTTTAGGTCACGCGTGCTTCAACCTTTCTACGCATACATCTTCACTTTCTTTTACATTAGGTTAAGCGCCAGGGTAGACCGCGAATTCAAATTCTCTTACGTTTTTTGCAATTTGCTGGTCAGTATTAAGTTGTACGTTGATTAAAATTTGATTCGCGACCGTAACAATTATGTATTTACAGAATAAATTATTATCATTAAATTCATCAACACAACTCTCTAAGACCAAGTAATCCTATTGAATGACTATTTCATGAAATCTTGGCATGTAGGATTATACTAACCTAGCAAGTTGTATTACTGATTCTAATGATTATAATTCTGTAAATACATATTTGTTACAGTCGCGAATCATATTTTAATCAACGTATACCCAGACACAGCTGCAAATTACGGGCGGGCTACCTTAGCGCTTTCCCCTTAATCGGCCAATGACGTAGGTACGAGCATAGTTCGGTCGATGAAAGAGTTGTACGCGAACCGTAAGGCCGTCGTTTGTGATATAAAAGAATAGATGCTGTTTAAAATCTTGTGTTAGAGAAGCTCGTAGGTTTAGAAAAGGTCCGTGTAGGTCGTTTAGTAACTTTAGTTGTAATATCTCATAGATGGCGTTATTTCCAAAGATAAATTCAAAGTCTTCGTGGTTCAAGCGTTAAAACCCAGATGGCGCTATCTTCAATAAACGCTGGGGAAATCTGCAGATGATGGCAGATATACAGGATGTCCCATAATTAATGCATAACCTCTTAGGGGGTCATTGTACTTATCATTATGAACAACTATTACTATGGAACCAAACCTGAAATTGCGAAAAAAGAATCAGCTGTTTCCTAAATTTTGACAAGAAAAGAAAAGCGAACATAAATGTAGGGAACAGCTGATTTGTTTTCGCGATTTCATGTTTGGTCCCGTAATAAAAGTTGTTCGTAATGATAAGTACAACGACCCCTTAAGAGGTTATTCATTGATTAGGAGTCCCTGTATACTGCCACCGTATGAATAGAAGCCCTCAATTATTAAAAAAAACCGTCAAGTGCGTTTCAGACCACGCACAGTAACGGTTTCCGTAGTTGGGATCCATACCTAAGTATACACAAACATAAGTTTGTATTTCATAAAAAAATCTCGAAACGCTATGAACAACAAAGTTATTACTGCGGTTGTAACCGAAAATAATGCCATACCTATCTAAAAAACAATTGACTTACATAAATGAAAAAGTCACCTATAAACATTATAATCTTTTAATTATGGCTTCCAACGTTACCCCACACGCTTATGTGAATTGTTTTGTCCATGTAGGTATGCGGAGAGCCACCTCTAATTGCTTCTTCGTAATTTCGCTTCACCGGTATTTAGGGGTGCACAGAATACCTACACCTTTCCAGTTTTCATCGAAATAGTGCAAAAATAATCTCTGAGTAAAATGGCTGTGTAATATCATGATGGACGGACAGACAAACAAACAGAGCTAGGGACACGGTATCGAATAGAAAGTATCGATACTGTACTCATGAGTAGTATCGAAAAAAAAATATCGTACTCATAAAAGTATCGAAACAAAAGTATCGATACTTCAAGGTATCGAGTACTTTTCTTAGTGCCTGATTCGCATAGAGCGTAGGTCAATATCAGTCAGTAAATAACGCCAGTTTAACTTTAGTAGAGCAGGACATGAAAAAACAAATGGTATTGGTACACAAATTTAATACAATACTTAATAGAAAAAGACAACTGTAACTTCAACAATAAAAAAAAATAGAAACAAAATTAAATTATTTAGTACTTTAGGCATATACATTAAAGTTCCCATTCCTCCTCCGTACAATGTGAATTCACATCTTGACAAAATACTGCCAAAGTTCACTTTTAGTAGGCGGCATTCTTCTAATGACTCAAATATCGATAGACAATATAGTTACACAGCACAGAATAATAGAGAGTACTTTTAGATTACACTTGAATAAATCAAATAATAGTCAAGCAAAATAATGATCAACCGTATTAATATAGTAGAAAAACAAAGCGTGAAACGAATACGATAAAATTAAATGACAACGTTGAACGAGTGAGTGAATGAGTGATGGATTAGTGTAGTTGATGAATGAAGGAAACGTTAGGAATTTAACTGTGCTGTGAACGGAAAGAACGATTTTGAGCAAAGATCGATGTAATGTTTTAGAAGGCTTAGAACGAGTGAACTAGATGCCGTTGCCATAACCATAAACATAAGCCGTAAAGATCGCAAGTTTTAAATCGGTAATTTTCAAGATTACCCATTTAAAACTTAATTTCATATTCGATACGATACCTGCCAAAAGGTACTCATTGAGTAAAAGCATCGAATACAAAGTATCGAGTACAAAAGTATCGGTATCGAATGGAAATGTACTCGATACCACAAAGTATCGATACTTTTTTCGTGTCCCTAGACAGAGCTGGACAGACGATGTGCATCTGGATTGAGGGCCAATTTTTTTAACCCTTGCGAAACGAAGTAAGACATATTTAGTTAAGAAATAGTTAAAAATATTATTCTAATTTGTGTTAATCTATGAGGCTGAACGTAGTCAATAAAGCCGAAAATATTGGGCTCTCAGTTCAGAAGTTTTAGTCAAATTCGACTTTCATTTACTTCATAACAATTAACTTTTGTGTCATTATTTCTTTTTAACTAACTCATATAGGTATCTAAGTAAAATATGTTAAAGTCGTATTTATGTATTTCTTCAGATAAATCCATGTTTTGCAAATTTCTCAGTTCAGACAATAATTAATTGAGGGCCCTAGATATACCGCCATAAATATGTAATGTCATATTCTACAGATTTGGGAATTTCTTAAAATATTTAAGAAATTCTTAACTAAATTCTTAAATAATTTTTTTTAACCCAGATATAGTACTTACTGAGATTTAGGGTATGCCACTTTATGTACGCGTCTGGATTGAGGGCCCAAGTTATTTAATCATAACAGTTTTAATTCACGTTTAAGAAATTCATAGCTCTATGCTTTAAGTTTTTACTATTTTAAACTAATTTCCATGTATCTTAGGTACTTCGTTTCGCAAGGGTTCAAAAAATTGGCCCTCAATCCAGATGCACATGGACAGACGTACAGACGGACATGACGAAATTATAAGGGTTCCGTTTTTACAATTTGGCTACGGAGCCCTAAAAAGCATACATTTTGATTTCCTTTTCAGATCGTGTGTAATGTTAGGTTAGGTTAGGTTAGGTTTCTTATTTTCCGACCTGCCAAGCTCACAGAAATTTAATGAGGGTAGGGCACGATACTATGTAAATAAAACACAATTAATTTTCATGTGTCTTCCGACACACTTTTTTATTAACATTTAAAATTACATAAAAAGAAGGCATTTTGCCTTAAAAGTCTTTTTTTATGTTCCTACATGAATAAGTTACTGATTTACAAAATATGGTAGGAACGTCGAGTGAAAACATGCTGTCTGAAAACCTTGCTAGAAAAAAGTGCCTTTTCGATGTATTCCCAACTTGTGCATACCTCGTAATTCCAACGTTTAGGAATACCTAGTCGTTCCATGATTACTTCATCATTACCTAAAAAAATTAATGGATATATACCTACCTAAATTAAAACAAGATAAACTAAGGTAGAATTCTGTGTAACACAATATATCCAGAACTATATTACTCATATAAAATGCAAAATGAAGGAACAGATAGCATGTTCAGCACTTGAACAATCGAAATACTTAAATTAAACAGATATGTTTGAAGTAACGATATATCCAATGTTCTTGGGCAGCAGTCAGAGTGCTCTCAAAATTAAGTAGTATTAGTAAGTATATCCACGAAGGGTACAACAGTAGACATTTATTAGGTTAATACGCGTTTATGACACATTTTTAATAAATTACACATAATAGTTAAGTACCAAAACTGGTTAGATACTGTCGTTAAAATTAAAGGTAACTTATTAGGTACAAATACTTAAGTTTCTAAACACATTGAACTTAATTTAGATCGAAATAGTTAAATTATAGTGACAATAATATTGTCCAAACACGAACTTACAATTTACACGGACATTTAGTTAAAGTAGATGCCATCAATCCTCATGACTGGCTAGTTGGCTACGCCGATCAGACGAACATTGCCAATGTAGGCAGAGATCTAATCCGTGTTACATTGGTCCCAACGCTTTGCAAAGGGGTCTTTAATCATAGATTTTTTAAGAACAATTTACCATTTTGATTACGAAAGCGAAGCGCTTGCTGTTTACTATCAGAGACGACATTTCAGCACTGAACGTCTGTGACGCCGAACTTTCTGATCTGCACCCACAGTGCGCGTCTTTTCAAAATAATTTTGATCGTCGAATAATATTTTAAAATATTTTAGTGCCCAAAAGGACCCCTTTATCTATTCATTACTGTAAAACATGAAAATACTTAGTAATGACGAAAACGTTGACCGTGTATAAGAATGTATGATGATATGACGCGATGATAATGATACATTACATAATTAAGTATATTAACCTGATTTGAGTGAACCTATATAAATCTGGCATACCTACAGGAAACAGATTTCATAGACACATGAGAAATATCTGTTTTCGAAGACGAAAGGATAGACAATCGTGAATGGTTATATCAAATCGAAACGTTGACCCTAATACATCAAATATAAAAGAGTATGAAGCTAGTGTTGTTTGAAAAACCTTAAATGTAGACACATATTAGATGTACGACACTTAAAATAGCTCGGGTAAAACGCGTGATAACTGGACATAATTATTATTTGTTACATTAATTAATATTGTAAGAATACAATGAAAGTTCACAAAGTATTACGAATACTATTTCACGTCGAATTATTTTTAAAATTAACATCGAACATTTAGTAGGTAATTACAACACTGAAATTGCTAGGTATCTTAAAAAAACTGGATCACAGTCGTGTTCCAGATGTGGCCAATCTGAAGGGAATATGGAGCGAGATTCCGGACTCTCCCAATAATGGTGGCAGCAGCCTCGTACATAAGAGGATTTGCCTTAGATGGTAAGTCCATGTCTTCGTTGATTCTGGGAGGACATTGTATGTACAGCAGCTATTGCAAGTAAGAACTCACAAGTGGCCCAAAAGCGCTGGCCTAATTTTATTAGGTTCCCGCAGAATTCAGATTAGTTTGATCAGCCCATCAGATAGGGATACCTGTTACATTGGTATTCATTAACCTAAATAGTAATTTGTAGTGTTTTGCTGAGTAGATAATATATATAATATGAGATCCAGTTTCTAAACACGAACGCATTGCCGTTTTCTTGATGCTAATAAATTAATGTAACTTTCGTTGTAATAAACCCACAGAAAGGACATCAACCTAAAGTTTGACGTGTTAATCATTACTGGTTTAATCATTATTACTATTTTACTCTATAAAATGCAAATCAGTTCCGTAGGAACTTACACTAATTATAATTATAGGTTCTCCTTAGCTACCTGTTTTCTTTAAAATGTTTTAGGTATGGTTATGTGTTTATGTGATATACATTAGGACAGACAGAGCTAGTGACGGATAGAGAGGTGCATAGGATCCATCTTTTCTTTCGTCCACCACATAAATTATTATATTATGTGTTGGCGATTCTCTCCTGAGCTTATAGATAAACGCTTATAAATAAACACCAATGCGTCGTTCCGAACGCCAATTAGGTACTAGGTATCAATAATAACTTAAATCATTTAAACTAAGTACAATTAACAGACGAACATGAAACACGAATAACATTACAGTTTTAGGTACATGCACCTAACCAATAGAACAAACGCACTGAAACTAATATATTAATGAACTCAAATGCGTGCAGTAGGTAACTGTTGTTAGGTATATGGTTTTGTAAATGAACAAGACCGGTTATTCTAACCTGTCTTCTGCATGTGTACTACTTTAGGTAGGTATCTATGGTTAACCTGGTTCTTAAACTAGTTTTAAAGCCTAAATTGTGCACTGGAGCCAGGATTTATGTTTTTATTGGGGCAGTGTGATCGGCTGTTGATGGCGTTGGCCTTAACAGTCAGGTTCCGCAGGCTCCGGTGCTGCTAGAGCTAACTTACTGCTAACTTACCTAAACTTAACTATTGTTTTTTGAATCTATGTGAGAATAACAAGAGACCTAAATCTACTTACAGCATATTTTTATATTTTTTCATTTTTTTTCTTAACCTAAGTATTATTGGATGACATAGAAGCGGGCGACTGGTGGTAGGTGGTCACCGCCACCTACAGACATCTGCTGTCTATTTTGTAAATATCCCACAAGGAAAACTTATGTGAAGTGAGCTTGAAGTGACCTGTCATTACATCAGATGTTAGGGATTGACGCTATTGACAGCTCACTCCACCTAAGTCTTCACGGTAAGATTTTTACAGAATAGATCGTCCATAATGCTTCGGGTATTCATGTGCTTACATTGTCTATAGGTGCAGCCATCATAGAGACAAGGTTGGAATGGCTCGTGCCTGTAACTATACCGGCAACCACACCCCTCAAACCGGAACACGCTGCTTTCCGGCTGATATAGGTATGGTGTCTATCCACGGGCGAGCTCTGCCACTACGAATTCTACTACTTTTGCATGTGCTCTTATCTCTGGGTGTGGAGGCTGTGCATGAGTTATTCTCTGCTTGGCGATGAAGTAACGGCATTAATTGACTTCTGTTTAGTTTAAAGGAGCCACATTCGAAACGAAAGATCTTGTGGTTGAAAGCCTACCTATTCCTGCGACCAACTTGGACTCATCGGCTTAAAGTAAAGTTGCCGTTAAGGTCTAAGTCGAGGCTCTTAGACGGTTAGAGCCTGGAAGCAGGTTTTTGTGAGGGATGTTCAAAGTAATTGTGGCCACCTTTCTATTTAACAGATGACCATGCATGAGACTAATGCTGTTGGTGTTAATTTCAAGTCTCCACGGCTAGATTATAATAATATAATAATAATCTTTATTCCTCAAAAAATGCATATACAGTATTTGGTCTAAAAATGGCTTAAGTTAGCATTCCAAAGTGAAAAACCCTGACTTCTAAACTAGGTTTATTTTTTTTATTCATTTTATTATGCTCTTGTGTGTTTATATTTCTCTGCTTATAATTAATATATTCTTTGTCTATAGCGATCGACCTGCATAACAAAAACAATAAATATAACTTTCCCTATACAGTCGGGGAAGTATAATTTTTCGACTACTTATGTTGGTACTCAAAACAGATCAAACATGTGTAATTTTTTTAGAATACGGGTCTGCCAACATTTTGGATCAACAGAAGTTCGAAATGCAGGAAAGGAATGTATTTAAAATTGCTTAACCTTTTCGTTCCAAGAGCAGCATTTTGCTTACTATCCTCCTCATGGGGGCGTGAACGAGTTATTCTCGAAGAAGCGACACTGGCAGCCTTCTGTTTCGTCATCCCGTGTGCAGATGGAAGGGCACGATTACAAAGGAAACTCGTCTCTTTGTTTTGGATGCATGTATGTTCAGAGATCGAACACTGTTTAAGCGGCTCGGTGGGATGGTGCCCGAGTGATGGTCACATCACATTTAGTCACACATAATATGAAGGTGACAACAGTATTGGATCTCAACACCCAAATTTATAATAAGCTCCCTTTTAATAGTCGGTTTATTGCATATGGTTGGTTTGCCTTAGATGACTGAGAGGATAAATCTGATGGTATTGACTCCAAGCCTACAGTGTCAGCTTCAATTTCTGGTGTTTTCAGACTTAGCTCCTTATGGTGAACGCGCCTAAATGAACTAATAATAAATGTATATTTTTCTGTCCAGCGAAACTTAACAAGAAATTTATCTTCTATTCTTCTTATACTTATTATTCTTCTTATATTAAAGCCCGGGAATAAAAAGGATAAGCATAGTTTTTTTACTTTTTTTTATTGTTTTTGTGAATATTTTGTATTTTTTTTGTTTATTTTGAGAATGTCTTATTCTTCTTGTTCCGCGAGCTCAAGTCTGCTTATTACTAACCTGACTGTTTTTACTCATTAGGTATTGCTGAACTCGGGCTCCTTATGTTCTAATGGAAACTGTGTATGATAAACCATTATTTCATTGGCCATGCATCCATGGATCATTTGCCTTCTGGTTCTGCTTGTCATCCCATGGATGGGTACTGGGGACGATCAGAGAGCCAGCAACGTTCAGTTAGAGGACCCATGTTCTTGTGAGTAAAAGCCCATCGATTTTTTGTAAAAACAGCTCGGACCCACTCAAAGTTGGCGTTTGGGTCCAAGTCGAGGCTCAAAGACGGTTCTATTAGACCCTGTAAGCAGGTTGTGTTTGTAAGGGATGCTCAAAGGCAACATGTCTCTTTATATTGGATGCGCATGTCAAGAGATTGCACTCAGTTAATCGTTACAATTAGTATTGATGTGATGACCACAGTGTGATCTTAAGTTAACACCCTTTTAAATTGTTTTTTGGCTCCCTCTTGGCCTGATTAAGGCGCAGAATAATATGTTAGATGTTAAGGCCTTAAAAGACCTTGCATGGCAGTTTGACCCAGATGTTATTGGTCTAAGTTCCCCACAGTCAGGTGTTAGCTCCGATGGTGTTGGAGCTACCGCTTATGGTGAAACGCACCTAAAACTTATAACTATGTCTAGCAAACCTACAAATACAACGAAAAATACAGTAATAAGATTTTTTGCGGGGCGTTTGTCGTCTACCGCAAATATAGTATGTACAAGTGGTCAAATCATCATTTTGGTAAATTGCCGTCGTCTTAGAGACACAAAACCTGATATATTTTTCCCACCACCTGCTCGGTAACGTCAAATTATCATGCAACTTTTTACTGATTTTATTATGACCCGCTCTGGTACATAATGTGATTTAGATTTGGAACCTCAACTAAAAAATTCGTCTGAAAACGTTTAGCAAAAAAAAAAAAAAACTCGTCCAAAGAGTTTTTTAAAGAGAATTGTGGAATAATTATGTAGGTAACAACATGTAGGTATATTGATTAAATATGTTAAACATAAATAATTACAACAATAGAAACAATTGTTTTTATATAATTATGGTCAAACCCAAAATGATTGAATAATGTGCATAGCAGACTGGCCCAACCGATGTTTCTATATTATCTATGGTGATAATGGCGGCAACTCATCGCAACATCTGATCGGTTGCTGTGAGGCGTAGAATGTTAGATTTGGGCATCAGCCCAAATCGCCCGTACACTGCTATTTACGATAGTTTTTATTACCTCGCAGTGGGTGCGAAAAATATAGTAGGTATCTTAGATTAAAAAAGTCCAGATTCCGTGTTCGAAACAAAACGCAACGTTTTAAGCGAAGCCACTTTTTTATAAATGTGTGAGTGAGCGCCATGGTCGGGAGTGTATAAAGGTGGCGGTTCGCGTCGCGACAGAGACAAGCGACCGAGACAAGAGACTGAGACGGGAGACCGCGACCGTTACTTGACTTTAAGTAATGTAGGGACAGAAACTGTCTCCTGTCTCTGCCTCTGTCTCGCTCGCAAACTGATGCCTATACATTGCTTAAAGTCAAGTAACGGTCGCGGTCTCCCGTCTCAGTCTCTTGTCTCGGTCGCTTGTCTCTGTCGCGACGCGAACCGCCACCTTTACGTATCGTAATTGCGTTTGTGTGCAATGTGCGTGTAATACCAGTGGCAGAGATTTACCCTTAAATGTGGGAGATTTTCAGTATTTTACGTTTAGCGTAAAATATATCATCAACAGTAATGACATGATTTTTTATTATTACGGTTGTTGAGTTTCAACGTTATTTCTTTAATTTGTGTAATTTGTCATGTGCGACTTTATCAGAAATTATTATGTTACGACTTTTTGTGATATTTGCTTGTAAGTTAGTTAAATGTTTGTTGTTTTGGTGTACTTAAATAGGTAGTAAGCAGAAATAGCACAAACGGTAACTGTGACGGCAAAAATCCGATTTAAAAAGTTACAAATAATGGGTAAAAAAAATTATGCCCCTGGCAACACTTAACAAATATGGCGTGACAGCTTAGACAAAGAAAAGTATAGACGGCGGGTAGCTCCATTTCATTTCCACAAGAAAGGGATAATGTATTGAGTTATTATAAGTAACAGAAAAGGATAAAGCTATACTATTTCCGTCTCTCACTGCGTGCCAGTTTTTTCAAGGCAGCTACTTATGTAGCCAATGTTAGTTAAGTTAGTTTTTTGTCTCATGTGTGGCCACGCTACCCGATGCTCTATAGCTTTCTTACTCTAAGCGTGACAGTAATGTCAAGTTATACTTTTTGTTTACATAAATTTAGAATGCGGTAACAAAGAAATACAAAGTGAAATTGAATACTTACTTGTGAAATGATAATAGTGGCACATTCCTTTTTTTTTAGTGTGATTTCTACACCATTTCACAACACAAACCTTCATTTTAAAATATCAAAACACGGACTCGTGACGTAGTTTACGCGGGGAGTGTTACATAGGCGACTGACGTATGGATCGTACGACGCGGGACATTTGTCCCCCGTGTTTTTGGCTTCAATTCTCAGTGGCCTACTATCCATCTGGACATTTTTTAATCTATGGTAGGTATTCTCCTCGGGACTAAAGGTGTCTTCGTCTTGGGCGAGCTTGAATCTGAGTTAACTCCTGAGCGAAGCGACATTTTCGTAAAATAGTGTTACAGCCGAATTAGACCGATTTTAAATTTTCCATAGAAACAGAGATTTCCAGTTATCTTTTTTTAAATAAGACATTTCGAAAATGTTTTCTACTAACTTTTTAGACCTTGGTATCCTGCTTATGCGTATGAAGTTTAATTAAAATCAGTTCATTCATTTCGAAAAATAAGGGCTTGAAATTTTGTATGAAATACCGTACGGCGTAAACGCTCTTAAGACACTGCTTTATCCCCTTAGTGAATAATCTACTATATTGATATACTGATTACATCACGAGAAAAACAACGGAACTATATTTACTTAAGTAAACATGACTTGCAAAGTTAGAATTCTATTAAGTACCTTTTGTTTGTTTTTTGTGTTATATATTTACTTACTTTATCTAATTTATTAGGCATATAAAAAAAATTCAAATTGATTACAGAATTTAACTTGTTTAAATGTGCTTACTGTTTTTGCTGAATTAAAAATAAGTATAATAATATGTACCGAAATATTTTTTATGATGTTGCTGCACTTGTTTTAAAAAAAAATGTTTTGTGGTTATAATCAGTACATCCCTAAATCTACTTACTAATTATTATTCTAACCAGTATATTTCTAAGTGAGAGAGTATATTTCAACTTCAATCTCATTAAAAAAAACATCTAAAAATGCCTACAACTACTCAACTACGTAAGAGACTGCAATGTACCAAAATATTATCACTGTATTAATCCTCATATTTATAACAACTTATAAATCTCTATTATTAGATAATATTAAAATCTTCTTATATATAATCACATCGTTTCATATATTGCTGATTGAATGCACGCGTTTGTATTAATTAAATCATATTCTTTTAAAATTAACAACAAAAATTATATCAATATAAAAAGCATATGATTCACGGATTCATAATCAATCAACAAAATATGGTGTAGTTGCCTTACTTTATTATAATAGGGCGATTTAAACTAGGGGATCAGTATCGAAATAGGTATGCGTATTAGTAAACATATTGGGGTACAGGGACGATACAAATCTATTAAAATGTACAGAATAGTCAGGCATCAGCACTTAGAGGTCTTAGGAGTCCTGAAAGTAACTTCAATTCATATGTTTCTGAAAGAAACCTACCTTGTTCCTTCAACATACTCATGTCAAATGATTTGATTGGCTGTTGTGGCGGCCAAATGATTTGATTGGCTGTTGTCGTTACAGTCAGCCAATCACAGCAGTTACCATGAGTTTGACAATTAGTTAGCTGCTTTTTGTGTTAATGTGTGGTCATACAGACGAGCGTGACCCGCGTCACGGAGATGTAACGGTAGCCGCCGAGTCGCGACGAAGGCTGCAGTTGCCTCTCCCGTTGAAGCGTTCCGCTCGTGTGTATGAGAATATATAGGACTACCAGAATCTCATGGCAAAATAAAAACAAAAAAACTTTGTGGTTTTCATACATTTGACAACATTGGCAATGTCAAATGTATGAAAACCACAAAGTTTTTTTGTTTTTTTTTTATTGTCATGAGATTCTGGTAGACCTATAGTCCTTTCGAAACCGGTTGTTAGTTTTTCATACAGAAATACAACAAAGCTGGAAATAGAGTTAAAATAAGTTTCATAATAGTCTGAAGTTATTTGTTAAGATCCCGACCCCATTTAACATGGGATAAGAGTAGCAAAAAGAAGATTTTTAAGATACCTGTACAGCAACTTATTTAATAATACGCATCAAGATGTTATTAATTTTAGATTAGAGAGGGAAAGCGAAACAATAATTTTGCAAATTGCATCAAAATTAAAATACTTGACTCTAATGTCGAAATCTATAAAACCCACTTAGCACGTGCAGCTTATCCTGTATTTATAGTTTGATATAAGCGTGACAGTGACAACAGTTACTCTTAGTCAAAGTACGTGCTAAGTAAAGTGGCTAGATCTCGCCCTAACTACTTACATACTAGTCTAAACTACGAAATTATAATTTCATACCAAAAAACTAAAGACCGGGTAAACTCAAGGGTAAGGAAATAATAAGAGATACGCTTAAATGTACTAGTTACATTAAGCGCGGTTTCCTAACTAAACTAGTCTAGCTATAATTAACTAAGCCTATCTAAAACTACCTACGATCTACCTTAAATTAAGCGATACTGTTCAACACTGATCCCAGAAAAACTATACTTTTTACACCTCTCTGTCTCGACGCTAGCTCAAGGAAACAACCTTAACAACACATTCAATAGATATATTATGCCTTCTAACAGGTAATTGAAGGAAACATCAAGCACCCCCATTCATCGAAGTATGTAAACACATTAGGTTTATGTAAACTATCTCTCTCATTACCTTGGATGTTTGTATGTTTACTGGATGTCAGCAAAATCAGGCACCTTTGGGGTGGCGCCCCGGAGAGATAGTGTTATGTGTGTTGTGCAGTCAGATTGATATGTTCAAATTATAGAGATACTTCCTATAAAAGTTAACGCTAACAACAATCATGTAGGTGTAGTATACACTCATTCTATACAGACGAGCTTGATTGCTCTATGAGACTATAACGTGTAGGTACCACGCGGATCAACCCCGGCGGACGGCGGGTGGGCGTCCCGTTATTCGATATTTTCTTCAATGACGGTGTATAGACAGAGTGGTCCAGTCCGTCAGGAAATCGCTGACTCAAATGCAGATGATAAGCATTGTAATAATAGAGCATAGCTTGTGGTTTGGTTTTTGGGACCACTCATTCCTTTTTCCTCCTATTTCCTCCTTAAGCGTTTATGCAAACATGTCAGGTCCATGGCCATCCGGGTTGCGTATCCTGCGGGCTCAGTGTTCTGTCAGTGGCGGGAACATATCGGTGGTATACCTACCTACCAAGTCGTCCCGGAACCCGGAAGGCCCTGATCCGAAACTATATGAGTGTATATGTCGCAGGACTGAATTGAGACTAAGATTTTGATCAAAAGCTGGATAATGACTAAATGGAGATTTCTTTGTTATTAATATAAGCTGCAATGAATATAATTATTTTGTTTCTTTTTGTTATTTTTTTATTGTTGATTGGGCCTGACTCTTGACTTCGATCGCGCCTGATCAAAGCGATCGATGAGGCATATGATGGCACGAGCGTGCCCAGAAGATGCCCGTTCACTCTTGCTTTTGAGAAATGAGTTTGTTAAAACAATTTTTCCATGTTTTTATCTAAATAATTTCAGCCCAAAACGTATGTACGAGCACAAGAAACGGTGTTATTGCACATTTAAGGAACTTGTGGACGCTAGATGATTGCTATTGTCCACAATTTTGGGGAAAGCATCGTATATGTTGCAGCGCTCCAGGATATTTTCCGGTCGTTCGACGAGGATCGTCCGCGTGGCATGACGTGCCCTCCAGCGTTACCCATTTGTAGAAAGTGTCTTCGTACATGCAATTCTGATAGACTTGACTAATGTAGGTCTTTTGTGTGGCCATTTAAACCTAACGTGATACGAAACTTTGTTAGTGTACAGTGCTTAGGGCAGTTGGTAATACGTTGTATTGATATTAAGTGAGGTGCTGTTTTCGATTAATTTGAGGTGAAACGAGGGAATGACTAGTTCTTACAAATATACGATATAATACCTAGTGTGTGTAGTACATGGTGACACTGAAACATTGACTGTATAATATGTGTATTCTTAATATCTATTACATAATATATAATGGGGCCACAGGGCAAGATCAGATACTAGAGTTAGTTACACGAGTAATTCGGCTTTTGTAAACCATGTGACCTAAGATCACACGCCGCTTCCGAAAATATTGAGTGCAAAGCAAATAGAAAAATCACCATTCAATTTTATTGGCCCTTCACTCCGGTCGAAAGAAGACCGTATTCACGATACTAAAATACATAACTCTCTCTCTCATAAAATTCGCTTTGTTACATCGATATTTACGGAGGCAGGGTGACCTCACCATATTATCATGTGCATTACGAAGAAAACAAGAAGCACAGGGGGCCAATATCGCCCTGGAGGTCCTACCCACCTCCCGAAGTATACAACCTTAACATTTAAAACAGGTTAAAAAAATAGGAGTTAGACTTTGGATATATGCACTATAAAGCAGAGGCCGCCCACGTGCTGTGTCCACACAACACATAATGTCGAAATTATATTGTGTCTGGGGGATTATATGGACCAGACACAAATTATATACGTAATTCTTAATCATGTAGAAGGATAAATTCAGCGCACAGTTAGCCTCTGCTCTAGAAGACTACTGCTTCAGTATGCGAGACAGCAACGACCCACACATTCCAACGTTTAAACTGACAAGTGCTGGTAATAAAATACATCACAGTGCTTTGATTAAAATACTAGTTTCTGTCGCATATTGAAGCAGTGGTCTGAAGGGGTTTGCCATAGAGGCGGTGATAGTGGAAGATCATGGGAGCGCTAGGCGAAGGGCGCTGGGGATAGCGTAAAGAGTTACGACCCTACCAACATTATCATGCTGATATACAAACAGTGATTAAATGACTAGAATGGTTGCAAACAATAATATTGGCAGAAACTTCGGTACCTTGACAAAATAAATTTCTGTTTCACGATCGCATTCCTTAAATTTTGACTATTTTCCTAAATGCAAATTATATACATATGCATTCGTTCCTATCTACCGTAAGCGCGAATCAGAAATCTATTTCAAGATGTAAAACATCGATATTCTACATAAAACATCGGTCCTACCGTTGTTTTTGAGATCATTAAAATAAAGTCCCTTATTGGGCGTGGCTAGTCCGAGAACTGGTGACTAGGTCTCTACAATGACCGACGTCAGGAAGTATGCGAAAGGATGCGAAGCGGTACATCGCCTAGGTCCTAGACTCTAGGACGTATGTACAATCTTAGAGTCTAATAAAATGCCTTAATGTAATACTGAGTTTTAATACTGCTTGATTCCTATCGTATCCTCTACGCAGTCGGTTCTGTACACACAGGTATGGCGGATGAAAGCAGGGATATGCTATGGGTCTTAATTCTATAACATGTATACATAATAGAATGTTAGAAGCTCGTTTCGACGTTTTTGCGGATGAGAAAGAAGGACGAACCCGGCCGACGTTGTGATGATGTTTGGTGAGGTCGTCGTAATTCATAGTATATCAGCGGTTGTTCGGCGGCTTGTATCCGTGGGTCATGCGCTCGAGGAAGCGGTGCAGGTCGTGGAAGCGTGGGCGCTGCATGGGCTCGCGGCGCCAGCACTCGTGCATGAGGTCGTACAGCTCACGGCGGCAGCGCGGCGGCGGCGCGGCGGGCACACGCGCCCCCCTCCCACCGCTGCGCCATTCACTGGCGTTGGCCACTACCTGATTAAACAATGATCCTCCTTGAAACATCTGTCTTTACCTTGCGTTTCACCTCCTTGAAACATCTGTCTTTACCTTGCGTGTCACAAGTTAATGTGAAAAAAAAACCGACATCTACGAAAAGTCTACTAAACCCAAGTCCTAGTAGGTTCCAAAAACAACCCCAGCTCTTAAATTTAATATGAGTATTATATTAAAATTTAGCCTTCTTATGTTTGATTAATTTAGCCTTTTTAGCAGCTCCTAGTTAATAATGCTTACCTGATCGTCATTCATCTCTTCGAAAGGCTTTGCCAAGCAGTAGGTCAGCACTTCCCAAACGGTAACTCCGAAAGACCAGACATCGCTTGCGGGTGAACACATGCCCTGTTAACAAAAATGTCGCTGTTGAAATTGAAATTGTTAATTGAAATAATTGATTTACATAAATATTTACAAATTAGGGCCTCAAACTAGTGGTTGGTAAGAAATAATTGGATTCTACCTGAACTATTTAATAAACCTGTATCTTAAGTATCTCACTCAAGTGCTTATACATAAGTGTTATCTAGAAATCCTGCAAATAGTAAATAATTTATCTACTTTAATTATGGTTATATTATATTCAAATTGAGCAAAATAGTATGATACTTTTTTGCATCATCGTAAGACATTTTTACAACCTTATTTATTTATTTATTTAGGTATAATATATATACTTTGATGATACCACGCTATTTGCTACTAGCGCAAGTCATGTAGAGGATTTACTTCGTAGGATGCAGAATGTGAGCCTCAAATTCGGACTACTGATTAACCGCAAAAAAACAAAGGTGATGATCGTGGACCGCGGTAACAACAACTCGCCCGAAGTCTCTAAAATTGCGAACTGCGACGTGGTCCAGTCCTACATTTATCTTGGAGCGTTAATCTCAAACGGGGGTGGATGCACAGATGAAATCAAGAGACGTATAAAATAACTAAATCATCGATGGACAAGCTGAAAAAAGTCTGGAGGAACAGAGATCTTACAAAAGCCACCAAGATCCAGCTTTGAACAAGCTGGATCTTGGTGGCTTTTGTAAGTTCTATCACTAGTTTTCCCTAACTTCCTTTACGCTTCTGAGACGTGGACGCTACGAGACATCAAGAAGAAGAAGATAGACGTTCTGGAAATGTGGTGCTGGAAAAGAATGCTTGGGGTGTCGTGGACTGAGTTTCACACCAACACCTCTATACGCCAAGAACTCAACATCAAAAAGCGTCTATGATATGGCGGCAAACGCGCATCCTCAAATACTTCGGACAAGAAAGTACATGAGGATCACGACCGCTCTGACAAGAGTGCTACGAAAAAGAAGAAGAATGTATACTTTATTGTACACCAGAAAATACATAACAAAAAAAAATACGATTATCAATACAAACATACAATGGGCGGCCTTATCGCTTTCTGCGATCTCTTCCAGGCAATCTTGGAATGGACAGTGATTGCGTGGATATAAAAACCGGCCAAGTGCGTGTCGGGCCACGCACAGTGTAGGGTTCTGTAGTAGCCCGTTATCACAATACATATATAGTCGGATTTTTAATTAGCTGGAGTAAAATGACAGCTTATGTGTTACTTAAATGACTGAAATTGGCGTTTTTTTGTTTTTTCGCGGCCATCAACCAAATCTTGTTTTTCTAGTACAGAAGTTTTCGTTTGTCACACTATGACAAACGAAACTTATTTGACATGCATATCTCTAAACTCAGTCCGAAATGAGTTATTAAGAAGTGTCATTTTACTCCAGCAAATTAAAAGTCGGGCTATAGTACGAGTTGTTCCTTATTCTGAATATAATGAATATAAGTATGTAATGGTAAAGATTTTAAGAATTTATTTATATATTATATTTAGATTATTATATTGTTCCATTTTGAATGCGTAGTCGCATATTTTAATATTTTCAACACAATGTATTTTGTTATCAAAACTTTAACACATACCTAACGTATATAACCGCAGAGGTGCAAGAAAATCTTAACACCGCGATCTACAAAAGTGACGTCAAGGCACAAGGCCATCTGTTATCGAATAGCGATACTAAACACAACAAAATATTGATTTTAGAAGATAATTATTTAAACAGATTAAACATTAACTAATAAGAACCACTTTCTTCCTTGTAAAGCTAAAAAATAAGAGTACGATTGCTGCCAAGTTATTATTTCAATTCACAAAATTATTGTGATTCGAAAATTAAACAAAGTTTGTTTGTGACTTCTTTATGTACTCGAATGAAAGCATAACTCTTTGGTACAGCGCCATATAGCGGCAGTATTGTGAAACTTATGATAAATTATTATGGTTTTTTTTAGTTTTTTTATTTCATATTTATATATATAACTAATAAAGTTATCTTAACCGCTATAGTTTTCCTTTGAAGTTCATGTAATGCACTATCATCGTGAATTGTTTCAGATTTTTCAAGCCAGCAGTTTAGCTTTTAGAGGTTGACGCCCTACTGGAACAAAAATTTTCACTATAAAGTTTAATATTTCGTAAACGGACGGATTGGAAACAACGATACCTTACATGATGGGGTAGACGACGAAAAAAATATTCATCCCCACCTCACATGTAGGGGAGCTACCCTAAAAAAATATTTTCCAAAATTTTATTTTACCACTTTGTCGGCGTAATTGATATACACACTCCTACAAAATAACAGTTTTATAGTACTAACTGTCTCTTAGCAAAACCTCGGACAGACAGACGGACGAATATGACGAAACTTTAAAAGGGTTCCTTGTAGGAACTACGGAACCCTAAAAATGGGGTTGTCAGCGGTGCAAAAAAATATACTATAATAGATAGGTAAGTACATAACTAAATACATACTAAATATACATATAAACAACGAAAATAAATGATGACTATAGATTAGTGCAGCTACGAAAACTAGATGACAACAACAAGTAATGTTCTTTCACGAGTCCATTAAATACAGCTAACGATTGCGCGCGTTTTATTTGAACTGGCAATGCATTCCATAAACGAGCGGTCTGAACAGAAAAGGATTTGTCGAATAATGTTGTAGAATGCATTGGCATTAAACTTTAAATTATCCGATGATCTCAAAAACTTCGTGTGGGAGTCGCAAAGGTACTGAAAACGTTTTTTAAGATAGAGAGGGGTGGAAATTACGCAGTCTCTTTAAAGATGCAAGGGACGCAAATAGCTTGCGGCTAACTTCCTGTAGCTAGGCAGTCCAAGAGAAGTTCTTGTCAATGAATATCCTCCAGTTTTTAACTTTTTCGCTGAAGGGAATAATAGAGTAATCAAAAGAAATTTGGGGAAGAGTCATCCAGTCAATCCTTGAGACCGTCCTAGAACTGCCAACCACAACAACCTGCGTCTTTATGGGGTTGGCCATAAGTCCATACCTCTTGCTCCAGTCGCTTATACGAGCCAGATCGCCATTAATCACTAAGATAGCCTCGGAGAGATTTTCAAGAGGAGCTCGCGCGTAGATTTGTAAATCATATGCATAAAGGTGGTAGGGAGAAATTAGTTCGCCGGAGATTGCGTTAATAAAAACTGCAAAAAGTAAAGGGGAAAGAACGCCACCCTGTGGTATACTGGCAGAAGTATTACTCCAGGAAGATAATATCTCTCCGATGCAAATACGTTGCTGGCGACCGAACAGGTAACTACGAATTACCGATGGAGCTGTATTATGAGAGCATAGAATGCCAAGCAAAACATCGAAATCAACAGTATTAAAAGCATTACTGAAATCTAGTAAAGCTAAGACCGTTAGATTACCGTTTTCCATGGCTGAACTTATATCATCCGTAACATTCAGAAACGCTGTGGTGGTACTATGACCAGGACGGAAGCCAGACTGGAAAGGGTTAAGGAGTTTATTTTTGGAGAGGAAAGTGTTTATTTGATCGTGGATTAACCGTTCAAGGACTTAGGATAGAAAGGGTAAGACGGATATTGGACGATATTCAGAACAGGATGACGGATTAGCTTTTTAGGTAATGGAATTCCATTGAAATCCATTCCATTTGAGCATCTTTCCATGAACATGGAAAGACACCACTAGATGCAGAAAAGTTGAGGATATGACAAATGACGGGAAGGATTACATCCAGCACAGGGACTAACATATTACGGCTGATACAGTCACTTCCTACTACTGCATTGGAAGTAATCGATAGGATGCCCTTCTTAACATCTTCTTAACATGCGGAGAATTGACCAAAAAGGAATGGAGAATAACTGGGAGTCGAAAGAGATGAAAGATAACGCAGTGTAATAAATTTTATTGTCCTATCAAAATCGGACGAAGCAGTAAAATTATTGTTCATTGCATCAATGTCTAAATCTTTTGGGATTGTTTCTTGTCTGGTTTTACCGACCCCTAACGATTTTGGACAAAAGTACTCGTATGAATGTGATGGCGATTAGCATTCCTACACACGAGAGAGAGAGACGTGACGACGTGAGACGCATCTTTCCCTGTTAGCGTCATTAGGCCTACGCTTAAACTTAGTCTTTGCCGTCACTTTTTTGTGCATTATAGCTTTAATGTCATCTGTGAGCCGGCAAATGTCTAACTAACCTTAACAGCTCGAACCGGTGCGTGATGATCTTAGAGCTCTTTAAGTTTAGCCGCAAAAATGTTAACTTGCTCATCGACAGATGTAGACCTAACCGTAGATGTAACCTTAATCTATTATGATTTTTGCAATGTTACATTTTTAATAAGGTCGCGTTTGTCATACAGAAAAATTTGCAGTGTCAACAAATTATACAAACTAAAATTAATTTTACGTATTATAACTAGTAAAAGACAATAAGAATAATTATTCTTATTTTGTCTTTTATAATTATACAGCGTAAAGTAAAAGTAAAAAAGGCTTATTATATAAACATTGGTCGTCTTACGCGACGTCATTATAATCTATAGAATTGATGTATGTTATCTAAAATAAGCGAAGAATTCATAATATGTATTCAAGGTAATTTGTGATGTATGATAATCTGTGGCACCCGCGTTTCGGCAGGTGCTGCGTGAATTGGCCGTAATAAGGAGGACAGTCAAAGGTTTTAGAAATTCCGCGGATGGAGGTATCGTAGAACTGGTCGTTACGGCAATGCTTGGGGGAGGTCTATCTCAAGCAGTGGATGTCTAACGGCTTGTATGGTGATGACCTTGAAACTTACCATGAGCAGGCTTTCCCAGGCCATCCAGCGTAGAGGAAGTCGGGAGCCGTCAGCCATGACGTGGTAATCGCTGACGAACTCCTCACAGAACATAGCGTAGTCAGATACTTTAACATGGAGATCTTCAGTCACTGTTACGTTCCTGTAACAATATCACTCATTAGCCTATTGCTATCAAATTCAAACTACCCCGCTACGGGCTCTAATCTAGAACAGAGCTGCTGAGAAATTTCTGATAAAAAATCCTAGACTCCAGGATCAAATTCTAGACCCCGCGATGAGGGTTGTCTATGGAAATGGCTAGGTATGCTCTTATGGCACGATTTATTAATTTATGAAGTAAGTATTATGTATTAGTAAATAATCTGCGATTTAGTGCCCGTAGTCAAAATACTTGAAGAAAAAAAATATTATTCCGAAAAGAAAATTGATCAACGCTACGTATACGGGTTTTGTTGTCACTAAGAGAGTCCGGTCGTCGAGAGGATGCGTTCTTTACACCTTTCAGTTTCATAAAAACGTTTACGTGTTTTGCGAATTTGATCTTTATAAGTTACTAGAATTGTCGCAATGACAGGTGTCAGGAACGCAATCTCTCGACGGCCGGACTGTCAGCGTCGTAAAATTTAGGAGTCGGTGCAGGAGTTCCAGATTATTATGTTACAGCGGCTATGGATTGAATACATATTATATTATATAGGGTGCCCCAACAAGAGCGCCGGATTTAATTTTAAAGAAAAACACATTTCTTTTTTAATTAAGCAAACATTTTTATTTCAACATAATGAAGAATAGTTCCGATTAAACGTGAAATACAACATCAGGCAAATGGCCACCACAAACCTCTGGCACAGGGTTATTCTTTTATTGAAATTTTGAATAACGTTTTCGCGTATATGTGGCTGTATTTCACCAATCATCATCATCATTTCGAGACATAGGCCTCCCCCAAGCACCTCCACTTCGACCAGTTCTGTGCTTCCCGCATAACTGAACGGTCCACCTTGTGGGAGGCCTTCCAACGCTAAGTCTTCCGGTACGCGGTCGGCACCTTTCGGCCTCATCGGCCATCTGTTCTGCGAGCAATGTGCCTCGCCCACCGCCACTTAAGTTTGGCAATTCTTCGGGCTATGTCGGTTACCTTGGTTCTCCTGTGGATCTCCTCAATCCTGATTCGATCACGCAGGGAATCTCCAAGCATAGCCCTCTCCTTTGCCCTTTGGGTGACTTTTAGCCTTCTTATAAGGCCCATTGTGAGCGACCACGTTTCAGTGCCATAAGTCATCACTGGCAACACGCACTGGTCAAAGACTTTCGTCTTGAGACACTGCGGTATGTGGGACGAGAAGATATTGCGTAGCTTCCCGAACGCTGCCCAGCCGAGTCGGATTCGTCGATTGACCTCGTTCTCGAAGATAGACCTACCTAACTGGACAGTTTGTCCTAGGTAAACATACTCGTCCACGACTTTGAGTGTAGCGTCTCTGATCTTTATGAGAATGGGTGTTACATGGGCATTTGACATGACCTTCGTTTTCCTTCGTTTTCCATGTTCATTTTAAGACCCACTCTTTCGGAGGCCCTACTGAGGTCATCGAGGTTTTACTGAGGTCCTCCACAGTCTCAGCCATGACTACGATATCGTCGGCAAACCGAAGGTAGTTATGTACTCGCCATTGATGTTGATGCCAGCCCCTTTCCAGTCCAGAACCTTGAAGACATCCTCCAGTGCAGCGGTGAACACCTGAACAGTTTCGGAGAGATAACGTCTCCCTGTCTTACACCTCGCTGCAGAAGGATAGGTTTCGAGGTCTGATCCTAGAGTCGGACTGACATAGTTAAATTTCACCAATAACGCGCCGTATTTCCTCTTTGAGATGTTCAACTGTTTATGTCGATTCATTTGGCGCATTATTGCGACTGAAAACTTGACGTAATTGGCGAACTGTATTCGCAAAACTTTCACCATTTTTGTAATGTGTTTTTACAATAATTACACGTTGTTGGTTTGATTACTTCTCCATATTCTTAAATCGCGTGGCGTGTACGTGACAACTGTCAAAAAAAAAATCACCGTACAACTCGTATTACCAAAATGGCGGTAAATTTAAATCCGGCGCTCTTGTTGGGACTCCCTTTATATATTAATACATTTTTCTTCTTTCAAGCCCCGGTTTAATGCCACGATCCGCAATGCGGCTGGGCCATCCTCATTTTTAGGGTTCCGTAGCCAAATGGCAAAAACGGAACCCTTATAGATTCGTCATGTCTGTCTGTCTGTCCGTCTGTCTGTCTGTCCGTCCGTATGTCACAGCCACTTTTCTCCGAAGCTATAAGAACTATACTGTTGAAACTTGGTAAGTAGATGTATTCTGTGAACCGCATTAAGATTTTCACACAAAAATAGAAAAAAAAACAATAAATTTTGGTGGTTCCCCATACTTAGAACCGAAACTGAAAACTTTTTTTTTTCATCAAATGTGGGGTAACTATTTTTTTCTAAACTGAATAGTTTGCGCGAGAGACACTTCCAAAGTGGTAAAATGTGTAACTTGTAACTTTGTAACTTGTAACCCTGTAACTTCTAAAATAAGAGAATGATAAAACTAAATAAAATATATGATGTACATTACTATGTAAACTACCACCGAAAATTGGTTTGAACGAGATCTAGTAAGTAGTTTTTTTTAATACGTCATAAATCGTAAACCGCAATTTTTATTTTTATTTTTGAGTTGATTGAATGAATGGTATTCATTCAATCAACTCAAAAATAAAAAAAATAAACATTTAATTTCATAAACATAAACCTTATGCATAAACCCGGATGTTACGGAACTCGCTCTTGCCCGGTTTTTTTTATTTACATGAGGCATGTGTGAAGTGACTTCAGTTATTAGCTTTTTACCTATTTTCCTGAGTGATTTTCATTATGTATTTCATCTATTTTCAACGTAACGATGAAAAAAGTTGCTGAAGGCTTCGCTATTAATTAAGAAAAAAATAATAGGAATAAAAAATAATGCAAATTAAATAACATAGCCACAAAAATCTTTAACCTGTGGGAAGAAAAGTATTCTGCCCGATAATTTTATGAATTGTGTATGCAACTTTGTATAGGCTTCCCAATACTGTCTGTGGGCAGCTAAGAACGTTATTCAAGTAAAACAGGCGTAAAAAGATGCTTATCGTAGCCGAGAGCCACTTAATTTTAATTTTAAAATATGAACTGTGTACATACTCGTATTATTGAAACTTGTGTGAAAATATAAAAATCCGTCGTAGTGATCTTTTTTTTAAACTTGATTTTAAATACTCCCACAACCCCTATACCGTTGCATGCACCCATAAGCACAATGTTTTTGGTACATTGATATATTGGGTGCGTAAGATTGCGCGCTAGCGTAAACATCGATTTTTCCCACCAACAATTAAAGTTGATTCCCAGCAATTATTTTTGTACAATGCTAAGTCATTAGTTTGATGTACAAAATGCATATAATTATGACGCCTTTGTGATGAGTCTCTTTACACCCTGTATGTATAACGATAAAAGGAATGACTACCGAGATGACGACTAATAGAGAAGTATAGAAGAAAAGTCATGTTGCGTCGACCCCAAATAAATTAGGTTAAGGGCAGGAAAATGACGGCGTTTATCTATAAAGCTAATTAAAGTATTGCGTAAATAAATAAAAATTACCTGGCTGCAAGGTCGCGGTGTACTAATTCGAATGATTCCAGATATTTCATGCCGGCTGCTATCTGACAGCATATGTGAATCAAACTCGAATAGCTGCAACAAAAAATGTTTATTTACGTACTACTGACCCTGGCTCCACACGGTTAACGAGAATTTGTTTATCCTTTCATGACTGATTAATGTAAGTAAAGTACACAAAAACTTGTCCCAAAATGATGGCGAAGACCGCATCAAATACCTTCAAGAAGTTTAAAAAAACTAAACCAATCCACAGGCTTTGCTTAAAACTCTTTAGACTTTGACGAATATGAGCGTAAAACGATCCACGATATACTTATTTGAAACAGTGAACGTCCTGAAAGTTAACAAGTAAACTATCAATTCCTGAAGACAAAGACTTACTTCAATTTTTTCGGTTTGCGCAGCATCGTAGGGAGAGGAGCGGCATCCCCGCGATCTAGGGCTGCGCACGGGGGTTCGAGCAGGCTCAAACCGAGCACCCTGGCTAGTTGTGGGTGCTTCAAACCAGCGCCCCAGGTAGCTTCGCGGGCAAATGCCGCTCTACAACAAAAGTACCTTTTGAGTACACTTCATTGGGATGTATCAGAACCACCAGTCCTTACAATTCAGTGCGTCATGTGACTCTTACATATCATTGCTTTTGGGCCGATTTTACAATCGTCAGGTCAGATAATTGTTATGTGAGAAAATATATGGCAGTTTTACCTATCTAAAATAAAAAAGATTTGATTTTTTATTACATTTGTTGTTTGTTACGCTTTCACGATAAAACGGCTGAACTGATTTTAAATTTGACACATGGGTAGGCCATGCCCTGGATTAGAACGTATGATACTTTTATCTCAATATTCCTACGGGATTAAGACTTATGCGGGTGAAACCGCGCAGCTGGTTTTCTATAAAAAATCTTTAATTTTTATTAATTTGGAGTCTGGACTTGTGTCCGGTTGATGGCTATAGGCTCGCCCTCTATTATATGGGACTTAAACACAACTGGCGAAATATTGGTGTGTGTTGGTTTTGTAAATAAATTTAATAAATAATATAAATTAAATATTAATAATTTAAACTGCCTAATCCTCCGGGGAATACAGGCGTGATTTATGTTATGTAATTTTTATTCCCTGGATAAAAGTTCTGATTAGATTTAAAATTGATTGCAACATTTGACGCGCGTGAAATGTAACAAGTGGAGTTACCTCAGCTTATCAACTTCGTCTCGACATCTTCAAGAAGTTTGAAGCAGAGGAGGTTTCTCAAATAAAATATTGTTAATTACAGTTTTTTTCGTAAAAATCCAATTAAATTATATTCAAAGTTTTCCCAAAGGCAATGTTGTGTGGAGGTTGTTCAAAGATCAAAAACTTTTGTACAGATATTTTTTATTCGTGGAATAAAATTGACGTCTGACAGTTTTTGGTGGAAGAACTATCAAACATTTTAAATTATTCCTGCGATAAAGTTATCTGGCGTTGGAAAAATCAGCCCTAACGGCTGATTTTTCAATCAACTGATAATTGTATTCGAGGAATAATTTTGAAATTTTGACAGTTATTTCATACAAAAACTGTCAAACGTCAATTTTATTCCTCCAATAAAAGTTATCTGGCGATGGAAAAATCAGCCCTTAAGTCTTGTATAGAAAAATAACCATGTTCTCTAGAATAAAGTTTGTTTAGTACAATTTCTTGCGACGTAGTATACCTATATCTAGATTTTAAGAAGTTTCTACATACTTGAAACTTATTAAGATCTTAAAACGAATATAAAATTCCATTAATTAATTTTATAAAATTCGAATATAGATTAAATTTTTATCTTGAATCAAATATAAAATTGTAATTAAGTACACTTTCATTGGTGGGATGCTATTGTTTACTTTAAAAGTTTTTTAAACCTGCTAGAACTTAAAGTTCACAACTTTTTATGAAGTTCAATGATCATATTAAGTAGATATAACTGTAACTTGCTTGACAAAATTAAATTAAGGTCTGAAATCTTTTGTGGATAAATAATAATTCGAGCACTGGCTTAGTGGAACATCATTATCTTGAACATCATCATCATCATCATCATGTAGACATGTACTAACATGCGCTAGTCTTACTCGGCATGATTCTTTGAGTAAAGTGTTGATAATGGCAGTATACTCACTTCACTTCGTTATGGCAGCCGCGCCACAAAGTCTTGACAACAACGAGGCGGTGGCGTCCTCCAGTCGGTGATTCTTCGTCGCTCAGCTCTTCGATACCGTCGGTCTCGCATATCTGGAGCTGCAGACAATATGGTGACGTTAGCTCTCGTGCACATACTCAAGGAAACTCACCTACCTACAATTACAACGCGGTCAAATTTTCATTTTTATTCCACGGCGGGTAGTAAATGCCAAGGAAATAGTTCTTAAGCAGGTAATATAGTGAGGGAACGAAGAGAATTTCCTGTATATTTCGTAAAAGCCTACTTTGGCCCAGTTTCTAAGTTTACCGAGCGTGGAAAATGGCTTGGCGCCTTGCGGATTTACAGGCCTAGAGAAAAACCCTACCTTCCGTTGTTTAGAGCGAAGTCGAGGTGCGCTTGTTTGATTTGAAATATTTTACCACCAGCCTTTCCTTTAACAAATATTTTTGAAGTGTTGTTCATGTTTGTGGAAAGCGGAACGGAATGAAAATTTTACATTCCAAGACGGTGGTTGTTACTTTTTCTCACTGAGTAACTCAAGCACAGATGGGGTCGGAGATAAAAGTAAAGTATTATTATGATTCAGCTCACACACGTGTTCCAAAGTCGGCTAGCATTTCAATGACTATTTTAAAGCATTCTCTGGAAAGAGAATGAGTGCGGACTTTGCAACGACTCGTTGCTATTTGATATAATACTCTGTAGCTCTCAAAATAATTGAAAATGGAAGTCCATTAAGAGTGCCGCAGGCGAAATTCAATATGTTTCAATTAAAGCTACGTGGCCAATAACAAAAGCCTTGCAGTGAAAGAGTTGCTCTCCTTTTGGAGGCAACAAATCTCTGTAAATCGAGAAACTAATGGAATTAAAGTATTGTTTGTTCAGGTGGCTCGTCGGACGGCGCCGGTAAATAGCCCACTCTTACAGCCTCGTGTCGCTGCGGGAGGGCTGTTAGCCTTCCATCAAAACTGAAATAACTCACGCTCTTAACCAAATTATATATTTATTTTATCTCCCAAAATATTTGTGATTATCTTTAAAGAGAACCTACGCGCAAACGTAATTTGCGAAATGATTAAAACAGCCAAATTATTTGCTTTGAAATTTCATTTGAGTGCTTTGAATGTGAACTTGAAAGAATAATAAAAGAGAGTCTCTCTCGTCGAGAGCCACTATTGCGATGGGGAATTAGCCGATGAAGCATTCTCCCCCTAAATGCGGTGAATTATGTTTACATTAGGTCAAGTATTACTGTCCTTGAGAATAGAGGGTAGGAGCGGAAAAAATGCCTAATCTGCTCCCTCGCTCGGAGGGGCCTATCATAAAATTTTGTAACTGACATCATTCTGCACTGAGTTGGCTAATGTACAAAATTGGTAATTTAATAAGCTAAAAGGATCATAAATATTCAATAGATACTGTTCATGAAATATGTAGTTAATTGATTGAACACCAACTAATTGATATGTTTACTGGATATGTGCAGAATAAATAATTGAATTACTCTGTTATAGGTAAGCAACCAGGACTCATCCATCATTTAAAAGTCCCACATTTTATAATTACATGCAAATGGAGCTCCATTTGAATAAATTAAAGCTCGTTATGCACACAATAATTATTTTTTAATATCGCTCCATTAACAAAGGGACTGAGTGCTCTGTCTACCCTTTTATTTTTTTAGACGTTCCATTAGCGACGCCCGTATCGATTTGCATTTAAACTTACAATTTTTGTAGTACCGAAATGAGTCAGTGATAAAAATGTGATTTTGTTACGGAGCGTGTATTCAGAAATTAATGTGGTATTGAGCAAATTTTGCCCTTTAGCAGCGGGTCGGCGAGGCGATTTAAAATTTAATTTAAGTACCAGCCCCGTGCCCACATTGACTAGGTACGTCGTTAATATAATAAAAATATGAAAAATAAACGCCCCAAGCTATTAAACCGTGTTGTTGGCGGGTGGTGAGACCGCCGCCCGCGCCGCCCGTCGGGGGGGACTGAGCCAGATTGCATTTTCTTGCTACGGTCAGTAATCAATTTTTATGGGCATTTTTGTAGACCAACGTTCTCTACGAGCCTCTGGGTGTACTGCTCGATAGTGTCGCCCCCTGCCCGAATACCTGCGTCATGCGTCACCTATCTAAACATTGTCCCCGAATTTTCGGCTCACGTTATATAGTTTTATTTATTTATTTATTTAAACTTTTCGCACAAAAAGGTACAAAGGCGGACTTAATGCCTTAGGCATTCTCTACCAGTCAACCAAGGGTGGTGAAGAGATTGGATGGCAGGTGCTTTTAGTGGTTTGGCAACCAATTTTAATATGACATAACGATTATTGGATCACTTTAATCTAGATTGGAAATGAATATTTTCTCTGCTACGCAAACTTCAGTTGGCTGTCATTAAAAAAGTTTGTTTGTCACAATACAATTTCCAAATCTTTAATATTAAAACCCGTCCGCTTTTTGACTCATAATCAGCCTATAATGTTCCCACTGCTGGGACACCGGCCCATCGATGAGAGGGCCGTAATCCACCACGCGGGTCCAGTGCGGGTTGGGAGATGTCACATGTCTTCGGATTTTTAGTTGTAGGGCATGCCGGTTTCCGCACGATGTTTTTATTCACCTTTTCAGACACTAAACGTTCTATTTATGTAGATTTTTCAATCAGTTAATTACACATACTTCTGCTGTAGGAGCGTTCAGCTGCGGTTTCCTTAAAGAGCGGTTCCATCGTATATGTAACTCATGAATATCTGTCATTTTTACCAGCATATGCCATTTAGTTGACAATAAGCGTTCTGTATTTATACAGCCAGTACAGTATTGTGTGACCGTTCTCCACTTTGTAAGGACACCAAAACTTTAGTTGAAACAGTGGAACATTTTATTAGGTCTCAAACTGATGGTTAACATTCAAGCTGTAGCGTGTGAACCTGTATTAGACTTTGCACGCATCATCGGACATATCCATCTAAGTAAATAGCACCGACGCCTAATCTCTGAAGATAACCGACCATATGGCCTCATACACCATATGGGAACGTACCTACTTTAGTACAATTTCCATATCATCTGCGTATAACGTTAGTATCTTATTTTATGAATGTGGCATAAGTACTTGCTTCGAGTGCTCGATATGAAGATTTAGTGAGATTGGATCTGTCTCAAGGAATATGTAGAGAGCTCTATCCTTCGAATCGAATCGTTTACCTAGGTACCTACTTTGAAAGGAACCTATGGCTACGATTAATTATGTACTTTAAAATTGGAATGCATCAATTCTGTAAGTACATATTTAAGCCATTATTAGATAAATTCGAATAGTAGTTACAAAGTTTTCATTAGTATGTAATAAACATTACATAATCGTAATTTTCGATATAATGAGTGTTGTAACCGCTAATAAACGCGGCTAAAGCTTCCCGGAAAAAATTACCAAAAATCAATGTCCATCTGACACAAATCTAAATAATATATAGACTGTTATCCCGCATAGTAAATATTAATCGAGATTCTCTCCGCTTATATTACAAGCACGAGGGGAAAATGAGTGAGTATGTAACAAACATTCAACAAGGAACGACACAGCTATGGAAGAATTAACAAAGGCTAATTAAGAGTAACAAAACATTTGGGAGCAGTTAAAACACACTCGTTATGCAAAGAGGCATATCTGAGGGTATGCGGCAAACTCCGCAGCTCCGGGTGAATGTGTACAGGTGGCCGCGGTTCACTAATTCACTGTGTTTGTTCGTTCTTAATGAAAATACAACAGGGGCACGCTCTATTGTTTACTCTACATTCCAGCCAGTGGCGTCGGCGTAAGTGGCTTTGCTGGTGTGCGCCGGCCCGCACCGACAGCGCAGCGTAGCGCAGCGCAGCGCAACTCGGGTAAGATTCTAATTAGATCGGTCGCATCTCTAGTATCCCGCGAACAGCGATCAAGCACCGCACGGAAATCGTTCCGTTTTATCAAGCTCAGCTGCTTAGCTTAAGACTACATTGAAATGTGTGTGTGTTACTTCCCCATATTAGCAGCTCTATTATTCATGGGCAAACTAGCAGACTTCCTAATTTGTTTTTGCTACTATTACCGCTAACCAGAATATTTAAGTTTCGCTGTCGAGTTTGCATGCAAGTCCGTGGCCAGAGTTAGGATTCAATACTGCCCTGCCCGATACGAGTCATGGAATCGGCTTTCCGAATAATTACTGAATACACAGGCATAGAATCGATTAAAGAAGACACTTGTAACAACAAGAATAGACGAATAGTTCAGTAGTGATTCAATAAAGTGGTTGAGAACCATTGTCATTACGTGGTAAAACTCCGATTGTGTAAAATCAATAAGACGTTTCAGTTTCTAGTAGCGGTGGAGTTCTAGAAAATCCAATTAGTGTAAGAAACCCTTGAAAACTAGGTTGTGAAAGAGTTCTGTGATAGTTCTTATACCTAAGTAACTGCTCTTGAGCAGAAAGGCAGAATATCTTGAAGCACCGCAGTCGTGTCCTTCAGATGAATAATAATTTGTGAGAATGAAAGCTAACTGTAGGTTTTATTATTTCCATTTATAAGCGAAGATTTCTCAGGTAATAATTCGCTTTACGAAAGAATTCAGCGCAAAGTTTCAGAGTCTGGGCGGATAAAATGAGGTAGATACGTATTACAAATATCTCTTATCAGTATTATAAGTTTGCTTAGGTGTGTGTGTGAAATATAGTGTGGTGTGTGTAGTGTATGTGTGAAGTATAATGGGGTGTGTGTGTGTGTGTGTGAAGTGGTGTATGTAGTGTGTGAAATGCGGTTTGGTGAGTGTAGTGAAGTGTGTGTAGTGTGGTGTGTGTAGTGTGGTGTGTGAAGTGTGGTGTGTGTAGCGTGTGTGTGTAGTGTGGTGTGTGTAGTGTGGTGTGTGTAGTATGTGTGGGTTAAGTGTAGTGTGTGTGTGATAAGTGTAGTATGGTGTATCTGTAATGTTTACGTGTGTGAGTCTGCGTGTTTGTATTAATCAAATCCTACTTTATAACCCGATTCATTCGAAGCCGTATTTCCCTTTTGATTGCAGCGGATGGTTAGCGTCAGTTTTCATGTATCGATTCCCGCCACGAAATTAAGTTCCTACCAAAAACGAGGTAGGCGATTAGGCCCGAGCTGACCGAGTTGTAGGTAGACCAAGTTTTCCCTTTTGCGTAGGATTGCTTTGTGTCTTAAAATATTTTTTTTAAGAAAATCGTTTACTGAGAACTAAGCTATACTTACATTTTTTTTGTTGGCTCAGTCACAAATATTTTTTTGAATCAGCTGACTCAAAAAATGTTTAATAAATTTATTTTCTACTAGCTGTTGCCCGCAACTTAGTCTGCGTATAAAATACATGTATTTCATGATCTTAAAATACAAACATACAGGATGAAATGTCCTTCTCCAGGTCCCTGGCTACCCATCTGTAAAATTTTATAACGATCCCTTCAGTGGTTTAGGCGTGAAAAGAAACAGACAGATAGACAGAGTTATATATGTGTATGTGTGTGTATGTATGTATATATTGTCTTTCATTGACTTGAATATGCCGTGGCGGCTGATAGTATGACATGCTCACTCAAATGTCTCGCTGACGGTGGCGTGTGTGTTGGATCATTTAGCTCCCTTCAAAATAGTTGAGCTGAATGGTGCTGATATATACGTCATGTTCGTGAACGGGCGCCGTCAGTTGGGGCTGGTCATCACTTAGCTGCCTGGGCTTATTTTACTTGTTTTAATTTTGGATTGTTGTTTTGTTACTATTTGTTGTAACGAGTAGGTACGTCTTTTTTAATTTTTACATCGTTTTAACATTATATTATCATAAATTCAAAAGTAATGATGTAACAAATATTTTTGTAAAATGTAATTTAAAAAGTGTCCATGTAGTTTCTTGCCCGTTCTTCTCCATAGGTACCTACGCTTTGGAATGGGCAACTAGCTTCATATTTTCTGACTGACCGACTTGCTGACAATTCAAAAGTGCCTGTTAATGGTTTAATTGAAATAAATACTTTGAGTTACTTTCGCATTTATAATATTAGCATGGACTACTCGTATGTTCCCACTGCTGGGACACAGGCTTCCTTTCTTCGATAGGGTGTGGCCTATAATCTACCACGCAGAGAAGTGCTGGTTGGTAGACGTCACATGTCTTAGAATTTTTGGTTCTAGGACATGCCAGTTTCCTCGCGACGTTTCCCTTTACCGTTTTGAGAGCAGTGGTTTGACGGCACGGTTGGCGCAGTGGTTAAGCGATTGACTGCTGCGCTGCATGTCGCGGGTTCGATTGCTGCACGGAACAAATATTTGTATGACCTACAAGTAGTTGTTCCGGGTCTGGCTGTTTGTGTATGTGAGTTTAAATATTTGTAAACGCACCCCCCAATACAGGAGACATTGCTAGTGTGGGGCAACGATTTTAAAAAACAAAAAAGATATAATTATTTACACAAAGTATAGCGCCGGCCTGGGTTTGATCCCCCGACACTACTTGTAAGTCCGACCGTTGCCACTGAGTCACCATTGCTCTCTGGGCCATCGCTGCTCTCTGAGTATGGAAAAATAGGCCTATAGGCCTATTTGTTCCGTGAAAATCAATATGTAAAAACTGTATTAACAATAAAGCTCCTACCTATTTTGCATAACAATTCAACAAGCAAGCACTGTAACATAGACCATTGCCCGTAGCGAGCCATTTATTTCAAGTAGCGGGTATTACAAACAATTTTTGGTGGTGTCCCAATATAGCGGGGGCGACATGGTGACAATACGGCCGCCCCGTAACGGCGTGTGTAATTGCCGCCCCCTCCGGCCCACCCCGCGCACTCGCTTTATAATAACATAAATACATTTATAATGTATTAACGGAGGGATAGAGATTCTAAGTATTTTCCTTGAGATAAGACGATATGATTCCACTTTTTGCAAAAGTATATTTGAGATCAATTATTGTGACCGATAGAAAAGACAGATTGATTTTGCGAAAGGTAAGATTGGCTCTGAGAAAAATAATAAGGCAATTATGAGGAATGGAAGAAAAAATGATAGTATCTAAGCCAATGGACATTGCTACATAATTCCATATTTGTTTCAAGGGCAGCTTACAAAGTTGCCAGGCTCAATAATAGAAAGAGTATAGAGGAGGCTGAGCTTTATTGAACTGCTCTTCTGATATAAAAACGGGGAATACCCATAGATTTCTCATAAGCCAATGTCTGGACCGGTAATTAATTTATTTGTAGATTTGAATCGTGCAATAGATAGAATGCAATAGAAAGAATGCAATTTATTTGCATTGGCTCATTGCTGGAGCCCCCACCTGGTCTCCAGATTACGGTTTAACTATTCGGCTGTTGGGATTTGCCATCCTCGGGGCAAGAGAGGGGCATGGTACGCCATGATTTATTTCCACCACGAGCTTTTAGAATTACATTTAGGTACATATATACATTTTTATTATATCCTTAAATTTTCACAAACCTTTCAATACCTACAGGAGAAGATAGATTACAATGGTTTATTTTAGGAATGTAATTTTTTCAATACTATAATAAGTAGTCAGGACCCAAAAATACGTACTTGGATTTCCATTTTGGGAACAAACTCTTAAATGAAGGATCTGTCTTTGTAAGAAACATATTTTGGGGCAGGCTGCCCGATACACAAGATGTTTAAGTAGGTACCTAAAAATTCTCCGCGCATCGTAAATAAGTATTAGTGTCGAGAGTATTGTAGTTTAGAGGTATGAGGAACAGGGTGTAAGGCTCACTCATCCTCCATAGAAAAGGGAGGATCCTCCATTCAGGCAGGTGTTGTGTCTGGTGGGCAACTGCCCAACGATTGTTGTTGGGACGTTGTATACAGGGCAAAATGTAGGGAATAGCTGTTTTTTTTTTGCGATTTCAGCTTTGGTCCCATAGTGAAAGTTGTTCATAGTGATGAGTATAATGACCTCTTAAGAGGTTGTTAATGTTTTACCAATAACTCTGTATATTATGCTTGTTGCGCGGTAAAGTCTGCTTGCGCGACGCAGGATTTCGCTTGACGTCAGTGTGCAGCTTAGTTCCCATGTGGCGGTGTAGTACCTAGTATCCTAACTGATTATAAATGTTAAAGTAAGTTTGTTTGTTTGTTACCTTTTCACGCCTAAACCACTGAACCGACCATCCTGAAATTTTGTATTTACGCTGTCAGGTGTACAGAAACGGACATAGGGTACCTTTCATCCCGAAAAAAAAGTGCTGATCCCGAGGAAAACAACAATAACGTTATTATGATAATAGATGGCGCCACGTGTCTTTCGAATCAAAAATAGGACAACGTCTGTCGGGTCAGCTAGTTCCTTATAAATTCAGGTTGCTATGTGTTGAGAAACACCACTACGCAAAACACTTTTCTTCTTTTCACCAAGCCCTACAACTAAACTTTACTATTCGAAATATTCTTCTAACTTACGTTACAAACTCTTTGAGCCCTGACCTCTATAGTATGCTGGACTAACGATAGTCTATGAAATGACAGTTGTTTTTTGTGCCGATTCAAAGCGCCCCGCTCGAAGCCCCCAGGAACTAAAATTGACGCGTTCTTTCAAATGGACGTTGAGTTGTTTACTTCGTCTCTGATGATTTAGTTCTAAATCGTGAAAAACTACTTTATTCGTGTATTTTGTGTTTACTACGTGATATTTTTGAAAAACTCGCTGTCAAAAAGGCAGCGGATTAACCTTTCACAAGTAATTGAATTTTATGACTATAAATGTTTCTTCTCTTCTTAGTCTGTGTTTCGATACACCGCATTAGGTATATTGTAGTCTTTGGTTTCGATTGCTTGTGTGAGCGTTTTTAATACTATCTTATATTTAAAATAAATGTTTTCATTAATATCCCGTCATAGTTAAGTGTAATTAAGGCTCAGTTTTCACTTAAATTGAATACAATAATTTGAATAGGGTTGTAAATGTTCCATGTCGATAATGTGTCGAAATGTTTTCATTAATATCCCATCATAATTAAGTGTAATTAGGTCTCAGTTTTCACTTAAATTGAATACAATAATTTGAATAGGGTTGTAAATGTTCCATGTCGATAATGTGTCGATAATTTTCTTCAGACAGTTAATAATTTTTCAAATAGAAATTTACTGTCGCCAGAAATTTCTGCATTTTGATTAGCTAAAACAAATTAGCAAATACTAGTTTCTAATTTCAAAAGATAAATCTATACTTAATATTATAAATTCGAAAGTAACTGTGTCTGTCTGTTACCTTTTCACGCCTAAACCATTGAACGGATTTCGATAAAATTTGGCAGAGACATAGATTGCATCCCAGGGAAGGACATAGAATAGTTTTTATTGACATATCTCGCGGGCGAAGCCGCGGGCGGAAGCTAGTATTATATGTAATGTGTACTTGTTTCCGAAGTAAAACTTGCCATCTACAATGTAGGTACTGTATACTGTAGTCAGTTATACTTTAATTAAATCTTAATTTCAGATTTCCCACCAACTCAACTAAGCAGGGCTGAAAAACATGAAAATGCAAAATTGGAGTCCTAAATCTAATTATCATCTTTGTAGTATCTAAGCATTTCACTGCGGACTGTTTCGTTAAATACTCTACACGTACGCTCTTCTCCATACGAACACTACTTTTTGGAAGACTAGAATCAATTCTATTTTATTGTATTTTTTGACGTTCAATGTACTTCTGAAATAAATTATTTGACTTTATGTTTTGAGTTTTTTTCCATTAGTATGCACGCTATCCAAATACCCTATAATGAAAATGGAATCACTCTCCTTTCCGCTAGTAATTACTACATGGTAAGGTAATGTTACACGGTTTACTTTTGGTTTTCAATTTGAGTGAATTTGGTTGAATTTGTATGGACGCTGTTTGTTGCTTTTTTGTTTACATGTTGCAATTCTTCCAAATTTAACACCAAAAGTGACTATCACGAAGAATACAATTTGATTTACTAGGTTAGAGCGAAATGGCAACATAATAATAGCTCAATAGTTTTTAGTTCACATTGCGAACTAATGTGACCACAGCTCAGCTTGTAAAACTAGTGTACTTGAGCCAGGAGATATTAGCTCAACCATTGTAGTTTTTAGGCTAAGTTTTAAGCCTATCCTCATATTTAAAGCTCAGATCTGACCGTCATGCGCTATAACTTTACTAGGACACTATCCACTACTTTATAGCTTGCGATCTGACCTCACCCTAATGAATTTTCAGTGAAGAGGCCGGCGAACTACGCATGCTAATGCGTAGTTCATACAAACGTAATACCAAAATAATTTGTAATTCAAACATATTCTTAAGGTAGTGTGTATTTATTCCGATTGGATTACAGAATATCTAGGTTCCCAAATATATATTTTGAAAGGACTCTGACATAAAGATGAGATATAAGGAATTTCAAATTTCTATAGAAAACTTATTTTTCCTATAACTCATCTTTAAATCAGTGTCCTGTGTGGATTAAACTATGGAATCCATAAAGAAGTAACATCGGAAGGCTGTCAACAGTGACAAAAGCAAAATGCCAATTTTTTAAAATCTACAAAAATGGACGACTTTTTCAAAAGAATTTCTAAATCCCCGCCTGTTCTTAAAAATTATGAAATTGAAGTAACATCAACCAGTACGGGTAAGTCAGCGCATGTAATATGTACATTATAAATGCGAAAGTGGGTTTGTTTGCAACGGAACGAGAGATGGATGTGATTTTACGTTTTTTGTTTGCACAAGGCTGAGATAATTGATTTAGCTACGCTAGTAATAAGTCAATGGCATAAAGATAGTTTATGGGCTACAGCTCAGGCCTGCAGAGTGACATGGCCTAATTTTTATCCCGTCAAATGGGCAGTTCCTGTGGGGTAGACCGTGGAAGCCACTGGTATAATCTATTGACACATAATAATATGTGCGCGGAAATCAATGGGACAAACACGATAATATAATATGTTGCAGCCGCAGATGATGTGTTTTTTCTAGTTCTATATTCAAGAGTATACCTAACAATACTATAATCTAACAAATAAAAACTGCGAATATAACAATGTCCTATTGAATATAACTATATTTCCTGATGAATATAACAATGACCATAATCAGCCTATAATGTTCCCACTGCTGGGACACAGGCCTCCTCTCGGTGAGAGGGAGTGGGCCGTAATCCACCACGCGGGCCCAGTGCGGATTGGCAGATGTCACATGTCTTCGAATTTTTGGTTCTAGGACATGCCGGTTTCCTCACGATGTTTTCCTTCACCGTTTTGAGAGCAGTGGTGATGAAATAATTTACACAAAGTAAAGCGCTCGTCTGGGTTCGAACCTACGACCTACAACTCGTAAGTCGCGGCCGTTACCACTTGGCCACCACTGCTCTCACTGCTAACAATGACCTGGGGGCCTGAAAAGGCCACTTTGGAGAATCATAAAAGGATAACATTATGAATCGTAATATAGCGAAGACAGTCCGTGTTTTTCTTTTTTTCGTCGCACTACGTAGGTATAATCAAAGAGATTGGGATTGGATTTGGATCGGATTAATTGGTATTTTAGCACAGACAAAAAATAATAACTGAAAAATGTTTCACCAATGGGATTTGATACGATTAACTTAACGGTTAACTGTCCATTATGTTATAATTTTATGATTCTGCCAAAGTGGCCTTCTTAGGCCCCCAGTTGAATATAATTATGTCCTGTTGAATATCACTATTTCCTGTTGAATATAACAATGTGTTTTCCGTGAACCACCGAATGGACTGGAGTAGACGCATTCCTCACGCGACAACTGAGTCTACCTAACAATAAATGATAAGTTAGGGGTGGGCAGTGGGCACGTTAATATCAATTTAATTTTCAACACACTTGCCTGGAAAATAGCTCTAATTGCAGCGCTTTTAGGTTTACAATGCAGAAAACGCCCCGTGCTCTTTACTTTGTATTCCTGCACAAGGGTGGGAAAAGTGCGCCACAGATTAGTAGTCGAGAGATGCGCTTGTATTTTTACTAAAATTTTTGTAAATATTGTAAACTGTATAAATAAACATTACATTTCATCAATTTAATTTATCAACATATTAACAATTATTTATATATTTATAAACATTAGTTTGTACCTAAAATTTAGGAAAACCTTTCAAATGATCACAATTTATTTAAGGGGATCAAATGTAATACGAGATACAGGTTTACCACCTCGTTCAGATGCAGATAGTCCCAAACTTTATATATTACAAACTTTAAGCCATTATTTAAATTGAATAATCACAATATACCTACACATTGTCATTAATCAATTTTGATATACGTGTTTTTATTTTGGTGAGTCAAATTATTTATTTATTTTATTAATTGCAGCACCGGCGCCCTCGTCCGCACCAGACATTAACCCGACTGAGAAGCTTCCAGTCACAGAACAAGCTGAAACAGTTAAAGATGACACAATCATACTTAACGCAGATGCGGCGGCTAGAGATACTAATGATTATGGCTTCGATGTCTTCACGGCAAAGCCAGAAGAACCAGTAGTGAAAACAGAATCTAATGATCTCGTAAAAATGTTAGAACAAACTGGAGACACGACGGACTTCCTTAGTTAGCCGTGGTTGCCAGCCTTACAGAGAACTACACACGCGACATGATAAACCTTTGAACATAATGAAAAACCTGACCCCTTATTTCACATTGAGACACATTATTTTAAAGTGAACACTTTCATACTCGTAATAATCGTTTCAAATATTTCATGTTTGTATTAATCGGTTGTAACTGACAAAAAATTGCACGTGCAATCTCGATCTAAATACATTTTGAGTCCATTTACACATTGTGCTGATTTTATTTTACCCCTACTCTGTTACTCACATGCTTTCGAGAAAAGTCCATTTAGTCGATCCTACATTTTAATTGGCCTTTAAAACGATATTCACGCAGGCGTCACCGCAGGACCGGTCCCTGTGGCGATGTATTGGGAAGGCCTAATGGCCTATGTCTGTCAGCGGAATTACGAAAATTATGATAAAGAGAAATTGGTACTCACATTGCCATGAGGGCCCTCGCCAAGGAAGGTGACTGGTCGCATGCGCCCCCGCGGGAAATCCAGCAGGGGCGCCACTCCGTTTGGGGGCTCGGCTTCTGGGAGTTTGATGGAGGTGAAGAGACCTGGTGCTGGCTTCTCACGGCGACAAGCGCGTTCTTCCGGATACGTCTGTGAATAAGCACATCGCGTAAGTATTCGTGCTCATAAGCTTTACCACCTGATGTATTTGGTTTCATAGGTCTTTCGAGTCCGCCGTCTTTAGACGCCGCACTGGCGGCGTCTAGAGACGGCAATACTAATAAAATTCGTGACACCGAAAGTACGCTGAGCGCACAACTTCTACAACGGACTACCTTCAAAACACGTCATTTTTATAGTAGGGCAAGTAACCGGTGACTGACAAGCTTGGTTTGTGTGGAAAGTGTTGACACTGCCACCACTAGCAAAAGGCTGCCGAGGCGTTCTCGAGAGGTCTGTGGATCGGACCATTTGGTGCACGCATTCTATGAAATAGTAAGGGTGGAAAAAATATGGTTAATGGGCAGAAAGCACCTTTAATGATAAAGATAGCTTATATTATATAACCACATTTAATATTTATGAAGAGATTTGGTCCATGATCGACCTTATGTTACTTTTTCGCATTTATTTCGGATTGTTTACATATTTAAAAGCAGCATAGGATAATCAACCCACCTGTACCTATATATATATATAATATTCTCACTGCTGGGACACAAGATGGACACGGGGAGTGGGCTTCTATTTGTGAGTGTTTGGTTCTAGGACATGTCGGTTTCCCCACGATGTTTTCCTTCAACGTTTTGAGAAAAGTAGTGACGAAATTATTACCCATAGCATACAAGAAAACACTGTTATTATAGACAACTATACAGGGTTATTGGTAAAACATTAACAACCTCTTAAGCGGTCATTGTACCCATCATTATGAACAACTTTTAATATGGGACCAAACCTGAAATCAAAAGCGAAAAAAAAATCAGCTGTTCCCTACATTTATGTTCGTATAACTCGTCAAAATGTAGGGAACAGCTGATTTTTTTTTGCTTTTGTTTTCAGGTTTGGTCCCACAGTAAAAGTTGTTTATAATGATGAGTAAGTACAATGACCGCTTAAAAGGTTGTTAATGTTTTACCAATAATCCTGTATAGGTAGAAAAAAAGTATTTGCATTTAATTCTTTATGGAAAAACATCAACGGCCAAAATCCAAAACCTAATTTGTATTAATTCCATTTAAAAAAAACATCCATCAACCTACAAATATTATTTTCACTACTGCCAGGTGCATGCTTGAATTTAAAATCAGTAAAAAAAAAAAAATTATAAATATTAAAAATATTAAAAAAACTTTTAAATATTATTATTAAATATTCGTTATTATATTTTATTACATTAGGGGGCTAATTTATAAATATTGCTAAAAGTTAAGGCATGATTAGCGTCTGCTTAAAAACATCGAATTTTTACGTTACGGTTTACGTTACGTTAGTTTACGTACCTACAAACATTTATTAAACGTTTATTAACAAAACGTAAAAAATAGTAGATTGTTATACAAGGGTCGGAAGGAATCAATTCCCATACGAGGCATTTAGACGCCCGAGCGCAGCGAGGGCGGCTATAGTCCGAGTGGGAATTGATGACTTCACCCGCGTTAAACACTCTACTTTTCATTTCGAATTTAAGGAAAGTAAAAAATAGTAGTTTTTCTAAAATATTTATTGATTACAATTACATGAATAATAGGTACCTATTCATTAGTCTTTTTTAAATTTGAAGTATGGAACACACCACGTCACCGCCACATGAGTAGAATCTGTGTCACCACCGCAGGCCGTTCCGCTTACTAGGGCCCGTATTATTATCATTCTGTCTGCATTCTTACTTTTACCATTTTTCATAAATTACTTAGAAAACACGATAATCTTGATAAAAATTAATAAAAATTGGGTTGCGACGTGACACTTTTTAGTGCTGGCCCAACTTTCTTATTTCGATTCAAAACTTACATACAGCCTAATCGATACTCGCAATAAAAAAGTGAAAAAATGAAAAAAAATTGTAGAAACTGAAAAAACTCTTTAAACTAACAAAATGTATTGAAATGTAAAGTGTTTGCAGAATAATCTATCATAATAAATCAGAAAATCTATAGAATTAATTAATTATCATCATTCTCAAAAAAACTTCTGGTAAGCCTACCTAAAAAATGTTTACTGGGAATTCTGTAGTAAACTATTAGAAAGTATCAAAAATAAAATCCACAATAAATATTTGTCCAATAAATTAAAATAATTTTATTCGCATTCCGAATATAAATTCAATTATAGGAGCATTTCGGCGCGAAATTCAGTAAATGAGGTACCTATTGGCCTGTCTGTTATTGATATGGTATTAGAAGAGATTGAAATGATATTAGAAAAGCATAAATAATTATTATAAACAATGCTTATTGTGTTTATTGCTTATAATAATTTTATTTTATTTTCAAATATCGATTACATTCGTCATATTAATTACTCGAGTCAAACGAAATTTAAAAAAAAAATTGTTTGGAATAATCGCTTTCACACATCACTGCAATAAAAAAAAAACAATAATGGTCGGCGATTTTGAACACAAATTGAGTAGTGGTATTGACTAATACATATTATTGAACCTGTGTTTGAATATTACGTTAATACCTGGGCATTTTCGTGTTGTTTATAATATTATCAATAACATTTGTCACATTTTAAATCTTATCTACATCTGTTTGTGTGAAATTTGTGAAAAGTAAAAATGTAAACACATACGATTGGCGCGAAACTTCGACATTAGATATCAAAAAAAGTTCATTACCACTACTTATTTACCTACTATGGATAAATTCGTCAAATAATTAAATGATGTGTATTCACAGCCCCATTATGGTAAAGTCAGGATGTTCGAAATCACCAATTTTTATGTTTTTTAGCCTCGACCACAACTGACATCAAAATGGTGATTATCGCACCTATGTATGTTGAATTTATTCAAGGTAAATTATTAACTTGTGCGCTAAATCTGAAAGATTTAATAGCGTTAACATATGAGCTTTTTATCCAACTCTCCTAATTAACGCACATTCATAAGATTTGATGGGTAGCATCATAAATATTTACATAATCAATTAAGGGGGTCGTATGTCTGACTAAGCTGACTACATAACTAAATTTAGTTCTTTTTTTGAATTTCATTCCCGCCCTAGGGAGGGAAGCAATTACTATGAGACTTTCCCGCCCAAGGGTGGGAAGCAGCGTTTTCCACCCGCTATACGGATCAAACAAACACTACTTTCCGAGTATGAGAGATGAAAATGTTTTTTGTATGTACTCGGTTTGAGTTCTAAGTAAATTCTCATTAGAGTGCCGAGTTATTAACGGAAGTATTGATCAATAGGCAGTGTTCCTATATCACATAATGTTCAATAGCACAGTAGGTACACATTTTATAATGTACCCGTAAATAACATTGTTCCTGCTTAATTGCTATTCCCCTCCCAAGATTGCGTTGCTATAATTTATACGGTACCATGAATTATTATAGACGTAGGTGTATTATATGTGTGGACTGCAGTTATTATGTGGCCATTTATAATAAATGAAATTACAAATGAAGTTTCATGTTCTTTGCGTGACGAGTTTTCTTTTCCTGAATCCATTTCGATTCGTTACAAATAAATCCGTTTGTAAACCATGTTCGCTGTATAAAATGATAAGCTGTGTTTCCTGCAACAAAGTTTTATATGTTCTGCGGTCACTTAAATCTCAAAGAATTAGCTCAACCGCACGCGACGGAACAAACTCGCGTCGAACTTAGCTCACACAAAACAAACGTTATTCGCAATAGAAAGTCTGTAGCTAAAGCCGGCGACTTAGTAGCAAAGCCGTACAAAGCCATAGTAAAACATTAACAAAACACGATCGAGCCCAACGAATCGCTGGCTCATAATACCTCGTGTACTCATTTATCATTTCGTAAACGACCGCGTAATACCCGTAATGAGTAAAATCCAAGCATACCTTGGGCAATACCATTAATATTACCAAAACCCGGTCTCTCCCCTTCAATGGATGTACCCCCGTACTATAGTTTGAAGACCTTTGTGGTGTACAAATTTGGTGTAGGTAGTAGGTACACTTTATGTACGTAATCGTTTGTGAAGAGGAGAGGTGTGTGTGAGCGTGAAGTTCCGTAGTTTTTGCCTACGGTCGTGGCAAGTTGGTGCGATTTATGTCAGAGTGGTGGTAGCAGGTGGGAAGTTAACTGAAGTAGTGGTTAACTTTATTTTTAATAAAATATTCAAGTGTCTTTCGTGTGTCCGATATCTTAAGATTGCCTCTCATTTAATAAAGGTTTAATCTCGCAGGGAGTAACGAATTTTGAACATAATCAGACTATAATGTTTCCACTGTCGGAACACAGGCCTCCTCTCGGTGAGATACAGTGGGCCGTAATCCACCACGCGAACCCAATGCGGGTTAGTTAGTCACATGTCTTCGAATTTTTGGTTTAGAACATGCCAGTTTCCTCGCGCTATTTTCCTTCACCATTTATGAGAGCAATGGTGATGAAATAATTTACATAAAGTAAAGCGCCTGTCTGGGTTCCAACCTATGACCTACACAACCCGTAAGTTGCGGCCGTTATCACTGCTCAAAATTTAAAACGTGTGTCAAGAATTTTTGAAATACTTCTGATACTGCTAAGTTTATGCTGGCTGTACTCCTGGTTAGACTATTAATTCAACAAGCTTGTATCAAGTAGCCTAGCTATGCTCCTCGCATGTAGAGTAAGAGTCAACAGAGAGAGAACAGGATGTTTTGATACAGTAGCTACCTGGGCAATGTCTGCTTACTCCGACGATCCGAAAGCCCAACTAGTTATTGTTGCGAAGTCGAATCATCGCATCAAGGATGACACTCAAACTGACATACCATTAATTAAATGGCTAAACGGTTTCAAAAACAAAATATTTCCACAAGTACCTATTTATCCCATCTTCAATTACTGATGTTTTAATTAAATCCATTGTTTTATTTTCCTCTTCGTGAAATGAAAAAGTTAAGAGGCTGTTAAAGAACAAAGTAGAAAAATCCGCAAATGAGTTAGAAAAAAAAAATAACCTGCATTCGAAAGATAAATAAAAGAGTAGGCTTTTTACGGGTCTCAACGTAGCTTTTCTTCTGCTCACTGGCCGTTAAATTGATAAAAAATATTTATACCATTGTTGAGATTTGCACCTTTAAATTCTGCACTGGAATAACGGAACATATTCAGTTTTCATCATTTCTTCTCGGTACATAAATTTTATTTATGAGTAAATAGAATAAGCCGACGGCTATGCAAAGCAATCCATTATTTAATTCAGCTCCAGTGTGACACCCCTGGCCGTGGGGGGAAGAGGGTGTTGGAGGGGGGGTTCCGGGACATGTGACATATTCTCGTGCCACACGGGGGTACTTACAGTAGCTAGTGTTGTGGCTACATGTTCCCGGGTGTTGTCCGTAATGGAGTGCCCGCAGAAAATGGGGAGGCAAAAATGTTGCACTAGAATTATGCACGGAGTATCGAAGATTTAGATGAGGTGATCGGCCTGTGAGTCAGTGGTATCAGTTGTTTATTAGGGTGACATCTTTGATCTGGTGTTTAAAAGTTTAATCAACCGTGTCACTACACTATAGTAGGGTCATCTCTGACTATTGAGTCGTCTACGTCAAAATGTAATATACAAGTATTTTGTATGGTTGTTTGTTGTCATTAAAAATTTTAATATTTGTGAAAATTAATTTCCACTTACACTAGCTATTTCTTTTTCCTGACGAAAAACACAAAAATTACCCACAAAGCCCTTATGATATCAACCCTGAATCACCCTAAATGGAACCCTAACCCCCGCCCCTCAAATGACCCATCACAGGTATTTTTAATTAACTTTGAAATTAAAGCTTTACTGAAGATCGTTTTTCATAGCTGTCATATTTTCATGCAATAATTTTAGCTAATTCACTGAACAGTAAAGTGCTGTCATAACGTTATTTATGTACTTAGGTATTTAATTATAAGCAAGGATTAGACTAAATTATTTAGAAGACGATTGGTGTAGTCGGAAAAAGAGATAAGTAAACAAGACTTTTAACAACTTTTCCCTAAATTACCGACTTCTTCCTAAATTTATAGTCATCATCTGCTTAGCCTTTTCCCAACTATGTTGGGGTCGGCTTCCAGTCTAACCAGATGCAGCCGAATACCAGTATTTTACATGGAGTGACTGCCTATCTGACTTCCACAACCCTGCTACTGGGCAATACTATACCCCTTAGTAGTAAGACTTGTTGTCAGACTTTCAGGCTTCTGACGACCTGTAACGACTGTCAAAGATCCACGAATGACAGCCAGGACCAACGGCTTGACGTGCTTTCCGAGGCACGGAGGGGTCTTGGTAGGTAAAGATGGTCACCCATCCACGGACCAGCCGCGGTAAGCGTTGCTTAACCTCATCGATCGACCCGTGCGGCTGTTATTACTTAGCCACAAGCCCCTCTCCTATATTTATAGTCAAGGTATAAAAATGTTATCATCATCATAACAACGTTTGTTTCTCCCGATGGGTTAGGCAGGTTCAGGTCCAGGTGTACCTACTCGCGTCCGCCAGTTATGTTTAAGTCCCATGTAATAGGGCACGAGCCCTATATAAACTTGATAAAATTTTGACCGACCAGGGAATCGAACCATAGACCTCGTGCTCAGCATTAGCGCTTGTGACCACTACACTAAACTATAAATAGTCTGTATGTTGTGCGTGTGTTCAGCATCGTAGGGTAACTATATATTTATTTATTTAATTTATTTACTAGCTGTTGCCCGTGACTTCGTCTGCGAGGATAAAAAGTAGTCTATGTCCTTCTCCAGGTCACGGTCAGCCGTTTTAGCGTGAACGCGTAACAAACAAAGTTACTTTCGCATTTATAATGTTACTAGCAGCGCCCCGCGGTTTCACCCGCATAAGTGTCGATCCCGTGGGAATATCGGGATATAAACTATTCTATGTCCTTTCCCGGGACTTAAACTATCTCTATACCAAATTTCATCTAAATCTGTTCAACTGTTTACGCATGATTGAGTAACAAACATCCAAACATCTTCACAAACTTTCACATTTATACGAGTAATATTATTAGTATAGTAGGATTATAATTAATAATATAATATAATTATATATACGAAGTCGCGGACAGAAGCTAGTATATATATATATATAATATAATTATATATAATATATATATTTATATTAGCTTCTGCCCGCGACTTCGTCCCCGTGAAATTCGAACTTTCCTCTAAAAATTTCGAAAATGTATGTTTATGATCTATTACATTTATTTAGATAAATAAGTATTCAGGCCAATTTTTAAGTTTATAGATCAAAGGAAAGTTTTTTTAAATAATCTGTAGTCCCCGCTTTTCACCCCCACAGGGGTGGAATTTTGAAAAATCATTTGGTAACTTGACTCCAAGACCCATACCCATTTTCGAGTTAATGGAAGCAGCATCAGTAAAATCCACCCCTTAAACTTTATTACCCTTTTCCACCTTGGAAGCGGGCCGATTTTTGAACAACCCTAAAATACATACTTTTTTATTTTGTGTTTTAGTAGTAGGTACCTACCGAGTTTCGGGTTAAGGTTACATATTTTTCTAACCTATCAACCTAGTCACCCCTTAAATCTTCGGTGAGGGGTTTCTTTAAACTAAAAGTGACAATCTTTAATATTTATTGAGTTAAACATTGCCAACTTTCAAGTTTATTTACCAACCGAATAAAATTTTTCATATAAACTGTATCCTCTTTTTTTATAGGGGTGGTATTTTGAAAAATCGGCTGTGATGTTTCTATAACTTGACTTAAAGATAATTATTTATACCAATTTTCTATTTAATCAAGCCACGTAATAAAATACTCCCCTGTGAAATTGACTACCCCTCTTCACCCCGTTAGGGGTAGATTTTCGAAAAACCCTGAACCACTTTATTATTTATTTTGGTCTTACATACTCGAATTCAAATTCAAATTTATTTCGTGAACACATTAAATAAATGAGTTTGAATTTAAGTTTTGAGTTAATTTGATCGCTCATTAAAATTATATATACTAAATTTGACACCCTCAACGACCAAAAAAAAAATTATACGAAAAAAAAAATTTTGAAAGCTGTTTTATACATTTTGGTCAAGTAGGTATTGAAGTTTTATATTAATCAGCAGATTTTTTTTTCGTGATTTCAGAGTTGGTCCCATAGTGAAAGTTAAATTTTGGATGGTGATAAAAAAACTTCCTGTATATTATCCGGTAATCCACACTCAATTCCAGGTAAGCTTACACATTATCGAGTACACATGCTCTGAATACATAATTAAGTTATAAATATAATTAAAAAACAATAAACATGCTAATTCATCTATTCAAAATGAGCTAGTGTATTCTTCGTAAGCAGGGACTAAAATAACTCTTTAATTCCTAGGGACTAAAAGTGTTTTGAATTTTGAATTTGGAATGTGGATATTGTTATTAAAAGTTCAAATTACCAAAGAGATCAAGCACGAACATTGTATGAACAAGCAACAGACTGTATGACAAAGTAAAACGCGCGGGCCAAATAAAAAAAATAGTTTGTGAAAAAAGTAAAAACGCGCGAAAAGTAGGTATCCTGTCTTCGTTCGTAATAGTTTACTCAAATTTGAAAAAGAGTCCAACTCGGGAGCAACACTATTTTAAGCTCGAGTAACGTACTTTGAATCACTCTCCTTCAAAATAGTTGTTTGCTCCCTTGGAAAACAATCTACTATTATATACAATAATACAAAGCATTTTTTTTTTATTGTCTTTAAAAAGCATACTTAGTTTAAAATTAATTAAAATTAGAGGGGCCTATGTCTAAATAATAACAGCCGCATAGGTCGATCGATCAGGTTAAGCTACGCTTGCCGTGATTGGTCTGTGGATGGGTGACCATCTTTACCCCTCCGTGCCTCCGAAAGCACGTCCCGGCTGTCATTTCTGGATCTTTGACAGTCGTTACGGGTAGTCAGAAGCCCGAAAGTCTGACAACAAGTCTTACTTACCAATTGGTATCGTATTACCCAGTAGTTACTGGGTAATACGATACCAATTGGATTTTTAAGATTTTTTTTGTTGTGGTCAGCCACAACCCAGTTGGGTTGTGGCTGACCTCCACAACAAAAAAAATCTTAGTTCCCATTTATGAGTGATGGAGTAACAATAATCTTGACAAAGCTTTTAATAATATAGTAACGATGGATAATAAAACGCTATTATGATAATAACTCGTAATTCAGACAAACAAAAGGCGTATAGTGTTACCCAGTAACTGGGTTGTGGGGGTCAGATAGGCAGTCGCTCCGTGTAAAATACTGGTATTCAGCTGCATCCGGTTAGACTGGAAGCCGACCCCAACATAGTTGGGAAAAGGCTAGGCAGATGATGAGTTAAATTAAATTAAAAATGATAATTTTTACTTGCACCTTATTAGTTATCCCACTATGTCATTGTCAACATTTTGAATGCAAAAAGCAGTTAGAAAAGGTGAGATGAGCCCACTATGTGGGAAAGGAATTTGTTTGAAAATTGCCTAACAATATTTCTCCTTTACTCGAACCTATAGGTAGTGAGTTTATCATAAGTTTAAAGCGCTACCCCGAAAATAAGTCGTAGCGACTGATCTACTAAGCGAGCGAAAGTGATGCAATTACTTTTGAAACGCAAAAGAAGAGAGATGGCTATAATGTGTCAATGTTTTCTACTAACTTTTTAGACCTTTGTATCCTGCTTATGCGTATGAAGTTTCATTAAAATCGGTTCATTCATTTCGAAAAATAAGGGCTTGAAACTTTGTATGAAATGCCGTACGGCGTACATGGTCTTAAGCGTTACGCCGTGATGTCGAAAAAAGTAAAAACATAGATATAACTTTGCAATTTTTTTGTATCGAGAAAAATTAATTGAATCGTGTATTTCTTTAACATGATACTTACTAGACCAAAGAGTCATAAATATATGTACCAAAATGATAAATCCCTATTCGACATACTTAACAAGTTACACGCAATAGAAAAACCACATTTTTTTGCAATATTATATCATCTTGAATTGTAGTGTGAACGAGATAAACATTGAACATTGCCTTCGTAATATAAATATACTCGTACATATTTATTTCACGACTGAATAACTCTTTAACGTCATGAATTTCTGTTGATTTCGTTTGTCCAAACGTGATAAAGGCTGTTTACAAAGTAATGAATGGAAGCTGAAACACATTATTATGTTTACATTTGAATGTATTTCATGCGTTATAAATTCCAAAGTTTCATGAATATATAAAATGGAATTGACTGAATGCTTTCTCGGGTTTTGCCGTTTGTATAACGTGTTTTTTTTCCTTGGAATTTTAAACTGAAATTGATATTGCATAATAAACTCACGCTTCCTTCCCATGACGGTATACATACAGAACGTTATACAATCCTTACATATTCATAAATTTATACTAATTAAGTTATTTATCATGCAAAAGCAAACAACTTAATTAGCAACATTTTCCCAAAAAATATAGTTTCTGAAGCAATGCATAGCGCATCGCAACTATTCGAGACCTATTAAAAGTCTTCGCAAGTTGTGTTAAAGTTGCACCAACTTTGGTGTTCTTGTGCAGAAAGCGAGAAAACTTCAAGATCGCTGTATATATAAAAATACCGAATGGAAGAAAATACTGGTCCCATTTTAGTAATGAGTGGTTTATTTGGTTCAGGTTTTCCGAGGCAAGCTCTTTGAGTAGCAGTTGCCTTTAGCCAGGAAAGGTTTTTAGCGGTTTTGGCTCTCTTAGACACAAGCTTTATACCTAATAACGATACAGATTGAACCGCTCCGTTTATTAAAACGTAGTGCAAACGTTCACCATAGTCAATAAATAGTTTTCCCTCATTAAAACTGCAAGAGATAATTTTTCTGGGTAACTCTATTATCAAACTTTTTCCATAACGTCGGTATGGGGAACAAACCGGGCATGGGTCACCATAACGAGTGGCACCGGGGAAAGTTCTCGAATAGTTCCATGTAGGTAATGTACGCGCAATAAATCCGCCTGTGGAGGTACGTACCTTACACTGAATATTTAACGCGTTACGGAGTGAAACACTAACTTATTACCATCTGGCAGGACATTAATATTACAAGAGATATCATAGAAACAACATTTTCGAATGTAAATGATATAATGGGCGTTAAGAATAATATTTTTGTGGACTTTTGATATGAGAGTACTCGTCCGTTAAATAGCACGTCAAGTTCTAGAAAAATGTTTTACCGTTTTCTTCGTAACACACCATAGTGTCCCTAATTCTACTGGTTCTAATTCTCGTTATGTCATTTTGTAATTTTTATTCTATTAGATGGGATTTTTTCATTAGGAATATTTTACTTGAAGAATAAATGACAGTTTGACATGTTTTCTTTACAAAAGCTCGCAATATTATAAGATAATATAAGCTCCTCAGTTAAAAGATATTTTTTCAATATTCAGATAATTTTTATCTGAGGAATAAATATAGCAGATAGACTGCTTTTGTATAGAAAACATGACAAACTGTCATATGTATACTTCAGATAGAAGTAATCTGACTATTGAAAAATCAGCCCTTGAGAGGAAATGCGGTCGGAATGTCTTTTTGAAAAAGCCTAAGTAAAAAGTCAATATTGGACCAATTTAAAAGATATTTCGTAAACAGAATAAGAAGGATATACACTGTGTCCCTGTGTTTTTGTTTTTTCATTAATAGTTGTCAAATTTGTACACTAGGCCTCTGTTGACAGCGGCAGTTTTGAGCATTTTTTGAGGGTTCTAGTACCGAGGGCTTATAAAATAAGGTATCATCAAAAAGGAAACTTAAGGACACAGTATATATAGTAGTATATCCTTCTTATTCTGTTTATGAAATATCTTTTGAATTGGTCCAATATTGGAGGAGAAAATAGGCGAGAGTCAAACCTCCAATTATGATTTTTTACTTAGGCTTTTTCAAAAAGTCTCTCCGATGGCATTTCCTCGTAATGAAATAAAGAGAAATTAATTATTAAAATAACAGATGGTCTTAAGTCTTAAAAACCGTCAGTTCTCATAAACATTACGACAATAAGCACAATTCAAGAAGATAAAGGGAAGGTAAGCATTTGTCCATAGCTATTGAAAGCGTGGCTTCCCGCCGTGAGCTCTTGCTGAGGTAGCAGCCGTTGGAACAAAGATACAGCGGCTGTTCCAAGACAAAGCACTGCACTTGCTAAGAAGTGAGACGAGGCAAGTATGATAAAGCTATGCTACTATACGTACCTACATTTGGAAACCTTTTTGTAAGTTTGACTGAGGGATTTCTTTGATAAAAATGAAAAATTAGAACTGGCCAAGTGCAAGTCAGACTTTTGTTTTTAGTATTTGTTGTAATAGCGGCAACAGAAATACATAATTTGTGAAAATTTCAACTGTCTAGCTGTCGCGGTTCTTGAGATACAGCCTGGTGACAGACAGACGGACAGACGGACAGACAGTGAAGTCTTATTAATGGGGTCCCGTTTTTAACCTTTGGGTACGGAACCCTAAAAATTGCCAGATTTCGGTAGGAATCATTTTTAAAGTCACTGATGGGCAAAGGCCACCCTTCTCCCTTTCCACGCCTCTCTATCATTCCATGAATTTTCAATTTTTTTTTTATCCATTTTCATTATAAGAATTGAATATTTTTAAGTTTTAGGAGAGTCCCATTGCAGAATCTATCACAAAAAAAAGCGTTTATTAATACTAATTTGTTGTTCAAAAAGTTCAATTAATATTATGAGTGTTTCTGTTACAAGCTTCTTCAGAAAACCGCAACTGTTTAAAGTTATAGTTTAATATCAAGTTTATCCAACATTTAACCCAGATGTTTTCAGTTTGAATACCATCCTTAGTATCAGAACGTTGTTAGTATTAAACTTAATTAACAACTGGTGAACTATAACTATAACGCATCGCACATACGTTGAGACCACGCCACATCGACGCCGCGCTCAAGACTGACAACGGAGCGACACCGCTTTAGTACAATGTAATTAAAAATTACCTGAGACGGTGCTCAGGTGTTCTTGAACAAAATGCATTAATTAACTTCGTTGGAAAAACCTCAAATAAGGTATGTAGCAACGCTAATTATCTTAGTTGTCTCATATTCTATCGCAGTTTTTCACCTCGAACGTTACCCAATGTACTATATATTAAGCCTCTGAATTTCTTTCTGTAAGCTTTTTGTGGTTTCTACTGTAACGAGTACCCGTATACGTAATGCTTTGTTTTTCGGTTGCGGCTCGAGCTATTTAAATAAGGATGCAAGCTTCAGAGGAACCGAGAACGAATTTTTTTTTTGGTCGGTCTGCTCTCTGATAATAATGATTTTAAAGAAGATTTTTCTCAACTGAGTTTTTAACTGCGGAAGTTAAAGTGATTGAGGTACCTAAATGTAAAAGCTCTGAACAAATAATCGTATTTTAAAAGTAAAAGAAAATTCCAAACACAAACGCACAAACTTATTCATCATCTACCTCATCTGCCTAGACTTTTTCTCAACTATATTGGGGTCGGCTTCCAGTCTAACCGGATGTAGCTGAACACCAGTATTTTACATGGAGTGACTGCCTATCCCCCATACTTCCCGTGGGTGTCGTAAAAGGCGACTAAGGTGCGTACCGGAGAATTCGCAGCAGCGTTCTCTATGCATTCCACCACCATACCATACTGCGATCGCCAACCCGCCTGCCAAGCGTGGCGGTTATGGCAACCCCCCCCCTTTTGGGGGAGGCCTATGTCCAGCAGTGGACGGCTTTCGGCTGAAATGATGATGATGACTGCCTATCTGACCTCCATAAATCAGTAACTGGGTAATACGATACCCCTTGGTAAGACTGGTTGTCACTTTCGGGCTTCTGGCTACCCGTAACGACTGTCAAAGATCCACGAATGACAGCCGGGACCAACGGCTTAACGTGCTTTTCGAGGCACGGAAGGGTCTCGGTACCTATGTAAAGATGGTCACCCATCCACAGACCAACCGCGGCAAGCGTACCTTAACCTTATCGATCGACCTGTGTGGCTGTTATTATTTGGCCACGGACCCCTTATGTAACGCACATACTTATGTAACTCAAGCAATACCTAATATCATTGAAGTACATATAACAGCAGGAATAACATAAAAGGCTACTATTTTATCAAGCCACAAAAAGATTCGACCGACAAAAGGCACAGCCCTGAAGGTAATCCTTGAGTGGGCAGTGAGCATACGTCGTTTGGGCAAACTCCCAGTGTCATTATAAAATACGGGCCACAATGTGGATTCACTTTGAGAAATGGAGGGAGGGCTTCTGAACACCTGGGTCCCGCTCCAACTATGTACGAGTATGTACGGTGTTGTTGTTCCCCTTTTTGTAAGTTGCAAAGTCACTTGAGTTATATTTATCGACTCTCCTAAAGTGAATAGCATAATGTGTTGCTCTTGTTTGTTGAGGTTTTTCTTCCGTTTTTTAATATTATATTTTATGAAAATATACTTAAATGGTCCGTCAGTCTCGTTATACGTACATATTATCCAGAAGGTTATATTGAATTCTATGCTCGTTTTAATGTAACCACAATATGTATTAACCCGAAAGTATATAGGTGTGAAACTATGTAGGCTGTGTTGTCCGACTTAACTGACAAAGGACTGGAAATCGTGCAATGAGAGACAATTCAGTTATTCGGCTCGTCACAGGGTATTGTTCACGTGTACCGTTTGCCAATTAGCAGGGACAACCCTGATATTTGCCCTTTTGTGATAAAGGACATCGTTTAAGTGTCGAACATTTAATAACCAAAAAAAATTACTATATTCTTATGGGAATTAAAAACAAGTGTTTTAAGCATAACATTATTAAAGAAATACCAACTTTTAATTGAATTTAACATCCTGAACATGATTTAGCTACAAATTTGTTATTGAAATATGATTTTTGGCATTTTCAATCTCAAATAGCAGCCGAGGGGTTAATGGTAGACTTTCGTTGTAATAGTAAAAAATCAGACAGCAGTGTTTTTTTTTCTGGCCACTTTAATTTTTTGGTACGAAATGAATGTTGTCCTGAGCGAGCTTTGTTCGTTGTAGTTGCGCAGAATACTAAGTGAACGTATTTATTTATTGGTACCTTAAAGTTATTGCAATTAGCTTTCGATTTTTATGATAAAACCTGAACAGTTTTAGCTTTAGTTACTTTTTAATACCTACTCAAAATTTGTAACAGTTCTTCAAAACAAGCCTGCGATTTACAAATCAAATACTTAACATATTGTTTGCTGTAAAGTCAAACAATCTATCCATTCAACGAAGCGTCGAAGCGAAAGAGCTTTTTGAAAACTAGTTTTGTAGAAGTCCAATTGGCCACGTTTCGAAGTCACCGCACTACATCTGGGTCTGTAAACATCGTCCTCTCTAATTTGTTTGCCACAACCGTGTGTCGCGTTTACTCTCGCCAAATGTACCGCCGTACCGGTGCTCCGGCGCGTTTTATCATGAATTATCTTTAAACACTCTGCTAGACTGCATACTATTCGCTATTCACTACCAGCAAGTTGTTCGCAAGTGTTCGCTTAGTAATGTGCACGTATATTTTGCCAAAATTGTCCACGTTATTGTTTTTAGTTGAGAATAACTCAGGACCGGTTCAGCCGAGCGGTTTATTGAATTTCTCGAGTTCTCAGGTGAATTTTTTCTTGAAAAGAAATTCGTTTGGCGCTTACTCTGAACGATAAAGTTTTTGAAATCTATTGAGGCTTGAAGCTGTCTATTATCTTGACTGTTTAATCGTCAATATTAGATATTTATAAAATTCTGTCATATTTCAGAAGTCGTAGGAGTTCTTATTGCAAGTTTCGTTTGTATATCGCACAGCTGTTCAAATTAACGGAACGAGAACGTACGTGGCGAAGTTTACTGATTGGAGAGACACTTGACGAAAAGTTTCTATTGCTTCCACATTAAAGGGAGTAGTGAAAGAATGGTATAGTTTGTAGAGAAGATTGATCGTCGGCACGGAACTGAGTTGTATTAGAATGCGATGCTCGTGTTCCGACGCTTTGTCTCGGCAACTTTTAATAAGGTCACAGGTGTTGTACTGCGAATGAATATTTTGGTTCTACGAAAAGTTGGGAAATAAAGGATACCTAAATTCTTACAAAAGCTCGAGTATATTATCACTAGAGTGGCCCGTAAAAATAGAGAGGAACTATATTTTAGTGTAATAATGCTAGAATGGATTGGCTGAAGCTTTTGGCCGGGCCGTGCGCTGCTCGATATAACTTAATGTAACAAACCTACTAATTCTTTATGCTTCAACATAATTATCTTTTATAGAAATCATGTTAGTTCCTAAAACTTGTCATAACTCTTATTATAATAGTAGGTAGCCGCGTACCAGCACGACTCTAGCTTGCCGTGGCCCGTGGGTCCGTCCGAGTAATGAACGCTAGGCTGCGAAGCGCTGCAGTTATAAATTGTACTAACGTCAGGGCAAACGGGCTGTTTTGGATAAACGATATAAAACACGGCACGCAAATAAAAATGCGAGGACATTTGTTCACTAATGACTGAAATCAAATAGCCACCCGTTTTACGGACGATAGTTAATCTTAGATTATTTTAAACACGGTTTTCTGTTTTACGTTTTATTCTCGAATCCCTCTCTGCGATCTTTCGTTTTAATCAAAATAAATATCCATGGTTACGTTAGACGCCAACTTGTTTATAGTAAACTAGTAGCGCCCCGCGGCTTCACCCGCATAAGTGTCGATCCCGTAGAAATATCGGGATAAACACTATCGTATGTCCTTTCCCGGGACTTAAACTATCTTTTTACCAAATTTCATCTAAATTGGTTTCATCGGTTTAAGCGTGAAGAGGTAACGGACAGACAGACAGACACACTTTCGTATTTATAATATTAGTATGGATATACGATATGTTGGGGATTGCACAAAGAATAATGTCACAGATTACTAAATAGTTACTACGTAACAGGTACTTCACTCAGTAGAACTCAGTAGGTATTGGCATTCCAATACCTACCGCTATAATAGCCTACTCCGTCGCGTCAGCAACCGCTGCATGCTAAAATGTGCCTAAATGCTCAAGCGTACAGTTGTGATTGCTTCGCACCGCGCGATCCCACAGCGATCGCAGGGCTGCCTCTTCTATAAAATTAAATTAACTTATCTATTTGTGTCTATTTTATTGAGAACTGTGAATATGTTCTGACTATAGGCGGTAGTTTAAAATTGTATCGTTTTTTTTTTAAATTGCTGCTGACTGTGCAATATATCGAAAACATGGTATGACATGACATCTTCATTGACAGGTAAATAAAAATGTTAGGTGTTTATCACTTCTTTTACTTGGTTTGCACCCATCAACTGCACATAAGGCACCAGACGGCATCGTAGGTACGCGTACAAACGAATGGAACGATTAAAATTGAATAACGTGCGTGCGCTTCGCTTGCGAAAACCGCTCTGAATTTGGTCCGCAAACGGCCCGAGACGGCTCGGCCGGGAGGAGTACCTAGGTAATTATAGCGCGCAAGTACATGGAGTGACGCAGGCCTGATAATGTATAAATCAGCCTAGCTAACATTCTGGGTATCGTATCATGCATATCTTGAACACGTAAGCGGGCATTTGTTCATCCTGTGATACCGTATATGCAAAAACGCTTCATAAAGCATCAAACGTAATTTAAAGCGAGTTCGGCAATAAACAAAAGAATTGAAAACGTTCGTAATTTTATTAAAACTTGATATTAACGTAACCAACTTTCAATTACATAATGGTAAACTACATCTTTAAATAACAATTCAATATTGTGTCATATCGATCATTATCATTGTTTCAAATAATAAAATAGATATTCTTAATAGAAATTGAAGATAAAAGCCCAGACACATTACAAAAAAAATTCAATTACATCTCATTTCTAAAATATTGTTTTCCATTCGTCCTCTGTATTACCCCATCCCCTCCTACTGTGGGCTAAGCGACACGTGTACGATTTTTTATATCTTTTTGACTCGTTGCAAAGAGAATACCGTAATATGTTTCGATTACCGTTGCCTTGGGTTCGTTTCATCTGAAAAATGTGTCTATGTTACCAAGTTCCCAATCCAATCGTTGCTCTTTTTCATGTCTTTTTACACCTTGCTTTGACGGTAGACTACGTTATTACTCGGGGCATTTTTGTAATTATTATCGTTCTTTGACGGTAGACTACGTTATTATACGGGGCATTTTTGTAATTGTTATCGTGCTTTTGCAAATCGTTTACACGTAGTTTGGAATAGGGGTTTATTTTATCTACGGCCACGAATGCGTAGACACATAAATAATTTATTTTACAAAAGTAATGTACAAAGTAGGTAGGGGAAAGGTGTACAAAACGATCCCTCTAAGGGAAGATGTATGCTGTAGCCAAAATATTTAAGTTATCTGTAATATAAAAGTAGTTTTGGTTAATTTATTTATCTGGTTTCGTAATGGCGTACCCTATTTTTTAGATTTATGTGTCTTTTTTAAGTTATTTAATGTTTCTCAGAAGTTTACTAAAGGATCATTTTGAACACATAGGTGTGCAATATTTGCACACATCGCTCAAAAACTAACCTAAAACATCACTATACGAATAACAAAATATACTTAATTAAAAACGTTATCAAACGTATATAGAAACCATGAGTAAGACCGTCATTTAAAAATAGTTAGTAAAATGGAAATAATCTTACACTGAAAAGTTTCTTACCGTAGATAAACAGCACCGATTTTATATTTTTGATCATGGAACAACGCACTGCACTCACACCGCCATGACACGTCACTGAGCGACTGATCGGGTGTCGGGAGGGACATTTACAATTAAATCCGATAGATGGTTCTAGTAGTTCATTGAGAACTGCGGGGAATCATTTTACCTCGAGGGATCATTATGTACACCTTTCCCCTATGTGCAGCATTTACAGCGTTGGGCTTATAAGTGCACAGAGATTTTATCAATGACCCTCATGCTAGATGGAACCTGTATTATAGGGGTCATCCATCCGCCCTTTATACAAGATTACAGGCAAGTAAGTAGTATTTATTTTTTAGGGCAATAATAATGTGCCTAATTCTAAGTGTGAACAAGGTATGGCGAGTGCATGTGTAAGTATGCGTGTATGGGTGGCTGTGTAAAGGGGTTATTGTACATTTTATTAGTCATGTATATTGCGATTTTAATAGAAGATAGTTAATTAAAATTGTCGGCACTAAAAAACCATCTCATGCCATTTTTATAGTCAGGCAGGTGTCTGAGGGGCTGACTACCGGATGCAGTTATAATAATGCACATTCTATGTATTTCCACTCCTGTAAGCTTTAATGCACACATCATTTTAAATTAACTACCTGTACTGTATTAAAACGGTGAAGGAAAAGATTGTGAGGAAATCAGCACGTCCTAGAACCAAAAATCCGAAGACATTGACATCTACCAACCCGCACTGGACCCGCGTGGTGGATTACGGCCCACCCTCCCTCACAGAGAGGAGCCCTGTGTCCCAGCAGTGGGAACATTGTGGGCTTATTATATATACCTAAGCTTTAACGCACACCTAATTTCAGGTTTATTACCTGTACTGTATCAAACACTTTCTAAACTAAATGTAATTAATACCTCGGTCCGTATGGGTGTAATATGAAATTACTACCGTCGAGACGAGAAGTTAGTCGTATCCAAGTGACTGCATTGTTAACTAACTATTGATTCTCAGCAGTCAGTCACCTACAAGTCACTGTTTGTATGGAAACCGCGTGTTTACAGATGTGACAGTGGTGTTTTGGCTGGCAATCAAACAGCTGTGGTAATCTGATTGCTGATTAGGGTTAGGTAATTAGCAAATGGTAGTTTCAATAGTAAAAATTAGCTTATTTACGTACCCAGAGAGATGATTGAATTTAAAGTACACTGAAAAAAATAATGTCTTACCGCAGCACTTTAAGGCGATTTCATTAAGACTTACTGACTTTATACAGTAAGAAGAATTGTTTGTAAAACAGTGAAAGACAAAACAGTAACTTAAATTTTAATGATTGAACATACTATTTACTGAAACAAACAACAAAAAAAAGGAAAACACCATTACTGTAATGTAAGTAAATTTCAATGGTTTGAACAACATCACCATTGAATAAAACAGTTAATTTAGCTACTTAAGACGTTAAAATTTACGTCATGATGGTAACATTTTGCCTCAAGCTTTAACTGCTTTCGGATCAGTAACAAACACTGTTTTGAACGTTAGGCTCATAAGGAACTGTTTAAAGCAGTTTAGATTAATGTTTTTTTTTAAATTTTATTTACTGCTTATTTCTTTCAGAGTAAAAACGTGTAAAATCTTCGACTGCTCTCCGTCCTGAATCCTCGAGCGACTTCCTCGTTGTTCTAAAGGTCCCAGGTGCTACTGCTGAGCATGAGGTCCTGGTTTATCCATCTGGAATGTCTGAGTAGCAGCCCGGAGTCTGGATTTATGCCCGGTTGATGGCAATAGGCTCGCCCCTCGAAATGTGGTTGTAGGTATGTACTATAGGTACACCTGTGCCTAACCCTTTGGGGAATACAGTCGTGAAGTTGTACGTGTAAAATCACGTGAATAACTTGATATGAAATTATACAGACAGAGAGTCAGACGTTTTCATAACATGACCTGAATATATTATGAAGATATTTTAATACCATCGACAATCTGTTTGCTACGTTATCCGTTACATATTGTACAATTGCACGAAATCAGCTAAAACAAACTCAGTCTGCTGGTTAAATTAACATTGTAATTAGTAAAGGGTGATTTTCAAACAATGCGCCATGGTCGGGCTCTACTGGACTGTCACTAACTTTGCTTTGAGTACGACCTCATCACGTTCAGCTAAAACATCGAAATCATTGGAACGAAGCATGAGTCGTGATAAACAAAGGTACTCGTACATTATTGCCTTTTGACTGAAGCGAGGGAATTCAAGAGGAATGTTTACATTGAGATCGGAATTTAAATAAAAAATCCATGTAACTTGTAACATTATTGAGTTCAAATACTTTCGAGTCAGTTAGTTATAAGTCAGTTATATTTAATATTTAGGTATTAAGTAATAAAACGTATAATTTGATTAAACATTTCATTATATTATTTGTCCTGAACATTTAATCTTAAATCAATGGGCCTTTTCTAAACATTTTGAACGACTATATTTGAAGCAACACTTCCAAAACAAAACAGTACCGAACCCTACCCAATTTAAGGAACTGTTTCACATTGTAAACTGCTAAAAACCCATCGCACATACTAACCCGATACGCCTCCCTAAACAACCCAACGGGGAGCACTAAGATTGGCTTTCAAGCTCAGCTTTTATCAGATTGCCAATGAATCACCTGTGCCTAAATACGTGTGCCGGAGTCAGATAGGACAATATGAACCTTGTACTAAAGGTGGCCGCCTGAGTCAGGTCCATTCATGACAAGCGTTTAGGCAAACAACTGCTCGTATCGGCCCTAATAACTAATCGGTCAAATACATTTAATCCCATCGTGGCTGCAGTGGGTAGGCCATCAAGGGCCATGCTTATCTTTCATGGTACCAGTCAATTCCACTTAGGCAATCTTGCATCACAAAGGCAGCGTGCAAATTGGCAAGATTCGTGTTACATAGCTGAAGAAACAATATAGCTGTTTCCCTGCGATAAACTTACAAGTTTATACGACGAAGCTACCTTATAGGATACATCCTATAAGGTAGCTTCGTCGAAACTATTTCTATATCCAGAATGAAAAGTAGCTGATGTCCTTCTCCAGGCCATAGACGACCCATGTGCCAAATTTTATCTAAATCCTTTCAGCCGTTTTAGCGTGAAAGCTTAACAAACAAACAAACTTACTTTCATATTTATAAAATTAAATAATAATAATAATAATGATAGTACGGATATAAGAAAAAGTATGCTATGTTTTGATGCAGGACTTAGTATTTTTTCAGTGTGCACATTTATAAAAAAATCTTAGTTCCCATTTATGAGTGATGGAGTAACAATAATCTTGACAAAGCTTTTAATAATATTAGTAACGATGGATAATAAAACGCTATTATGATAATAACTCATAATTAAGACAAACAAAAGGGGTATGGTGTTACCCAGTAACTGGGTTGTGGAGGTCAGATAGGCAGTCGCTCCACTTAAAATACTGGTATTTAGCTGCATGCGGTTGGACTCCGGTCCAACCGGATGCATCTTAATACCAGTACTTTGCCAACCCCAAAAATGTTTGGGAAAACGCTATGGATATGATCAATTAAGATAAACAAAAAGTTAAATAAAATATCTATAAAAGTCGTCAAGTGCGAATCTATGAAAGGTACGAGTATTATCATATGACATGAAAATAGATTAGAAAAAACCCATTTGGATTGACATTCGCAGATTAAACGTGTGTTTTAATAGAACTGTCAGCACTTGGTTCAAGTTTCCAATAAAGCCAGGCTATCAAATGCACGTCCACGTCTGTGTTTAGATTTATTGTTATGGTTGGTTTATGGTTTATTTTCGAATATCAACTGTCAAATGCTTCTTTTATTTAAAAGTCTATTTCAGAGGAATATACTGGCTGAATGTAAATTTATTGGGAATCTTTTAGGAGATAAAATTCCGTACCTACTACTAAGGGTGATTTTTCAATCGACAGATAATAATTTTCATTCGTGGAATTAAATTGTCGTCTGCAGATTTTGTATGGAAGAACTGTCAAAAATTAAAAATTATTCCTTTGAAATTATGTGGCGTTAGAAAAATCAGCCCTTAATGAAAAATTTTTGCTATGGAAATAACTCCGAGGAAACGCAAAAAAGCATGTTTATTTTGGGTAAGTATTGAATTTTATGATGCAGCCGACATTTTTTATATATTTTAGACTTTGTCCCATAGCAAAAGGTTTTAATCCATTTATATAAAACTCAATTGCTGTGCATTAGTCTCGCAAAAATTAAAAAATGATTCAACCTATTGCGATGGAACTTTGGTTAGTTGTTGTGTGCCTGAGAAGGTTCCGAAAAAAATAAAATAAGGACGCATTGCAATGATACACAGGGCATTAGCTAGTAATCACTGAAGATTGTCAGCAAATAAGTCAGCGGTAGTTTTGCATGGCTGGTTGAGAAATTAAGCTTACGATAATGGAATAGTACCCTTAATACAGTATTAATATAACTGACGATACTTGATTATATTCATTTGACGCGCCAATCAAATCCATTATTGTGGAGTGCTTCCATTCTATTCTATGTCAACGATAGTGATGGGCGTTGATGAATAATTTAGCTAATTGCCTAATCGTTGAGTCATGTTATCTACACCAGAATAAATTAATACGATAGATAGTAATTTTGAAATTAATCATTGAGGACGATAGAAGATCAGGTTGCTGATGCTATAAATGTATTTATTGCTAATACGTCATCATAATTAATATTATAATGTTCCCACTGGTGGGACACAGGCCTCCTCTCTGTGAGAGGGAGTGGGCCGTAATCCACCACGCGGGCCCAGTGCGGGTTGGTAGAAGTCACATGTCTTCGAATTTTTGGTTCTAGGATATGTCGGTTTCCTCACGATGTTTTCCTTCACCGGTTTGAGAGCAGTGATGGCCCAGTGGTATCGGACGCGACTTACAACTTGTAGGTCATAGGTTCGAACCCAGACAACCGCTTTACTTTGCTAATACGTAAAACAAAACGGTGAAGGAAAACATCGCGAGGAAACCAGCATGCCCTAGAACCAAAAATTCGAAGACATGTGACATCGACGGACCAAAAGACCCGCGTGGTGGATTGGGGCCCACTTCCTTTCAAAGAGCCAGAGCCCTGTGTCCTGGCAGTATATGTCTTTTCTTTATTTTATTGTAACACAGAGGGCGGAGAAACAACACACATAATACACTTAATTTGAATATAATATAGTTAATATTATAATTAGATTCGCGAATTACGCGTGCCGTAAGTGATCTGGGGGCACGGCAGTGCCACCACCAAGTCTAGCAAAAAGCGGCACGGTCGTACCATCCTTTTCTCGAAGCAGTTCAGGCCATTTTCGACCCCCTATAACTTCGTTGTGGGAAAAACTAGAAACCTGAATTTTCAGTAACCAAACAGGCATTGTATAAACACGGTATATTTCAAATTTCATTCAATTTGAACCAGTAGTTTAAGAATTATAACTAGTCAAAGTTTCTTAATTTTGTCACTCACTCACTTACTGACTGACTGACCAATCATTAAAACTCTAAAGCACCTACTTGGTATTACATGGATCTCACAACTTGTTGTCTAGGTAGAAGAACTGAGTTGCGAGACTTGGCTTTTTAACAAGTTATGTTTTTGATGGCATTACGTTTACAAGATACGTGGTTATCTTCCGGCATTTAGTCTTATAGCAATTAATATTATTAATTAACACCTGCATTGTCCGGATATAGCTTCCACGTGACTGCACCTCGATGACCTTTTGCTAACATGTGTTTACTTAAGTGGAGACATCAATAGCTAAACCTAATGTAATTGTTATAGCTAAATTTCCTAACTAATGACCTCCTAGCTTAAGACTCCTGACCAGGGAGGGGGTTCTTATTAGAAACTTTTCAAATATATTTTCGGTGTTCTCTCATCATGCACCTACTCAACTATCAAGTTTTCGCCCTGCATAATATGCTTTCTCAAAAACTCTCTGGGCTCCCCACCATATGTATGTATGTGCTACAGATTCTGTTAACGAAACAAAAGGTTTATTTATAGGTTATTGGTCTAAACACCGTCACTTTAGTGTTGCCAGAGTTGAAGGATTTCAAATGGATTTAATAACCTCATTGATGACAGATAATGTTACGATGCAAAAGAACAGTTCAGTGTACAGTTTTTATTTATAAGTACGTCCGCTGCATCCTGGACAGCTAGCCCGACTGACTGATTAATATTTCATTAGGACATGAGCTATGCTTGTACATTATAAAAAAAAAAAACGGCGAGTTCGTGGATTTTAATTACCTGGATAAAGGTAAAGACTAGGTAGCAATTCAGATTAACCAACTAGAAAAAAATGATAAAAATATAATTAGACCCGAGTGCCCACTTAGTATTTCAAGACATCGCCAAGAGGTTGGTCGACTCTTCACGTGACCAGAGGGCTGGTCTATTTTTTGGCCATAGAATCAGCATTGCCATACAACGTGGCAACGCTGCCAGCCTTTTGGGCACGTTTCCTATTGACAGCGATGCGGACAAATTTTTTGATACCCTTTGATTATTTCCCCTCCTTTTTATTATACTTGTACACATTATTATTTTGTGACTGTTAGCTTTTCAAATTACCTATGTAAATTTAATGTAGATTACTATCTATTACTTACAGAAATAAAACATATGTAGCAATTGTTTAGATCTATGTTTAACCGATGAGCATAATATACAGTTCTGTGAAATTCTTTCGAATAATTTTTTTTTAATAATAAGCATAAGTACATGACTGTATCTATACTTTCTAGTGTTACGCTGCATGAGTGCCAAAAAAGCATCTTGGATGCCGTATCTATTTCTTTTGTTTTTGTGTGAGTTTCAGGAGTAGGAAAAATTTGGCGACATTTGAACTCGAACAAATGTAAGAGTGAAGGCATATCTCTCGGATATCTATGCTTTTTACGAATATTTTTAACCGACTTCAAAAAGGAGGAGGTTCTCAATTCGACGGTATGTTTTTTTTTTGTGTGTTTGTTACGCGATTACTCCGCCAATTGTGGACCGATTTTCAAAATTCTTTTTTTGTTTGAAAGGGTATTCTCTCGAGGTGGTCCCATTATTATCAAATTGGAATCTGATGAGAGGATCCCATGGAAATCGAGGGAAACCCTCAAATTTTATAGGCAAAGCTAGAACGATTTGGGTATTTTTTAAATTAACTTCAGCATTTGCTCTCGGAAATCATCATTTGGTAAAGTGGAGCTGATGAAGAAGACCACAGATGGCCCACTAAAAAGTGAAAAATAAAAACTTTTTACAAAAAAAAAAAAAAACCTACTTCCAAAAAAAACACTAAATATTGAAAAATAACTTTAATTTCGGAAGTCGGTGTCAATAAACGAAAATGCGGAACCAAAGACACCGACTTCCGAAATTAAAGTTATTTTTCAATTTGTAGTGTTTTTTTTGGAAGTCGGTTGTTTTATTTATAATATAAAAAGTTTTTATTTAGGCTACGGAAAAATTTGACATTTGATTATAAATCATTGGTATCTTTGTGTCGAAAGGTACCACATCCGGACCCGTGTTTGCCTTCAACGCTTCGCAACGTGCGGTGAGCCGCGTATGTAACGTTGCACTTGAAATATGTATGTTGTTTTAGTGCACGCGATTTGAAAGTATTGCGTCATTGTGCAGGTGCACGGAATTGAATCCTTCCTTTGTTGTAATGACTTTGAGAAACTATTATTAATATATTTATCTACATTATTGAATATATTCTTTAAAAATGACGGGTGCGTGTATGACCAGATGTATGAACGAGGCAAAAGGAGTATGTAAGGATCGTAGCAGGTGGTGTTCTGTAGTTTCTGCTTACCCCCATGGGAAGAAGGCGTGAGAGTATATATTATGTTTATCGAAAAATAATTACTAAATTCGATTAATTTTTACTTGTATCAGTATTTTAAAATTTCAAAGTAACACTTCAGTTTCAAGATAAAAAATTGTCTACAAAAGGCCCTACTTATAAAATGAGAATGCGCATGAACCTAGTAATATACTGAAGCATTAAAATAAGCCTTGTTTTTTAACGTAACCGGGAGTGTGTGTAGCGTACCATACTCGTAGCGTTTCGTAGCAGCCGCGTAGCGGTTTCGTAGCACCCCCGTAACTTGCGATTTAGGTAAGTGTAAATATTGGAACTTACTTGAATATTATAAAGGTATGAGTTACTAGTAAGTCTCAATGGAAGCTTCTACTTGCATGTACTATGAGTACATGCAAGTAGAAGCTTCCATTGATCAGCTACAGCTACACTGAAATCTTGGATTGTTACTTTACAGGTGAATGCTCCTGGTGATGATTGAGAGCGCCTTAACATATTACGTGATGTGTAGGAGCGCCATTACAAACTGACTTCATAACATCAATCACCTATTCCGATTGGACGGCTTGAATGTAGGCCTCGTCGTGTTAGTTCGGATGTCATCGCATCGGTTAGAATGCGGCGTTTTGTTCCGTGTTCGGTCGGCGCCACGATAATGTGCGGTGGCCGAATTCATGTTATTCGGTCGCTCTTTCAAATAACGATTTGGATTTTACAGCTTTGTTTTTAGGTATGTTCGCTTGCTATTTGTAAAACAATGGATACTGGATAGATAAACCTACGAGCAATGGCTTATGTATTACTTGTTGTTTCAGGACAACTTCGAGGAAAAGCAAAGCCTTTTTCCTTTTCTGATGAAGTATTTAAAGGTCATATAGAGGTCATACAATACCGTTATACATACAATACAAGCTTTTCTTTCTCAGATTGTTTCCGAGCACAGAAGCACGGCGTAACTGAACGTTAACTAAATAATGTTCATTAAGTATTAATGTTCAATTGGTATGTTTTACGCAGGGCGCGCGCTGTGACCGCGCGTCCTCCCGGGGGAAATCAGTCTGCAATCCTCTGAGCCTACACTGTACCATACTTTACCTGTTTGAGTAAACCTTACGAGTATTTTTACCATTCTACATTACACCTACATGTTTCCAATCAAACATATAAGGTTTCCTCTCCAATCCGCTTATCGGTTCGTCGAAATTCTGGCAAGGAGAATTAGACCACTTTTAATTTGCCTTCAAATAAAATAAAATTATATTTGGCTTTAATCATTGGGGAGAAAATCAACGGAGGGGAAAGGCAAAATGTAGTCTACAAAAGCCTTAAATGAAATGGGAATGCCCTTTTAGATTGAAACCCTATATTAGGAAAGCCTGAAATTGAATAATTATCCGACTTTTTCGTGGACTTTTTTCTACTATCACGTTACCCTTTAAACGTCTGTTGTGGGACGTGACCTTTCAAGTTACTCTTGGGTATGGTAATTAAAATGTCCGGAGCAAGATATCGAACAATTACGTGAGGTACCGATATGAGTGATGTGTATATTGCCTGGCTTCCGGCGCCGTCCTAAACGCTAAGTGCATTGCGTTCGCCAACGTACGGTAAACAATGGTTCATGGGAAACATATTTCATTCGCCAATCTACTCTATATGGCGTCCATTTCCACAATGGCATGACCGTGAGTGGTTGTGTTCCATAGAGGTAGTTCGCCGTTAACAGAACCGTCAGTGTAATGACTACATCATTGTTAGATACGACACTTAATCGACGTCTACAAGAAATGAAAGCGACTGGAGAATCTATACGACATGCATGAGTGGCGGTTGTGGGCCAATCTGAGGAAGATCGATCTATACACATAACATGTATAGCTCTGCATAGCTAGGTATATTCATGAATTATTCACTTGTACCAAACTCGACTGTGTAGAGGGTTCCTTACGAAAAGTTGGCAAATATTCGTCGGACTTAGAAAATAATATTTTTAAAAGGCGCTAAATGATTAAATTACAATTATTTTATGTAATTTTTGCGATCATAATACTGTATCCTCACTGAATGGTAATTTAATGGTACTTCAATTGTTGTGTTTGTTACATAGGTACCACCATGTTACCTAGAACTTAGATTTGTATTTAAATAGAGGCACGTGTAATTTCCAATAGTTTCGCTTTGTGGTATTACGGACAATATATATACATAGCTGACTGCGTAACAACTATGTAGTTGCACTTAGTCGTAGACATCACAAGTTGACCGACCTACATAGCTGAAGCTTTTGAGCACTAAATATTATTATTATCCCTTTAGAGTTTGCTTGAGAATATTGTGAAGGCACATGTTTAGGTGATCAGTGGTCACAGGTTCAAACCCAGACAGGCGCTTTACTGTGTGTACGACTGCTCTCAAAACGGTGATGTTATGCTTTAACCCGTAGTCGTTTGGTAATTAACGTATACCGTCATCATTTTGGAGTAATGGTGACCCAGGTCTGTCCCGGCTTACGAGTTGTAGGTCATTGGTTCAAACCCAGCCAGGTGCTTTACATTATGTAAATAATTTCATCACCACTGCTCTCAAAACGGTGAAGGAAAACATCGCGAGGAAACCGGCATGTCCTAGATTTAAAAATTCGAAGACATGTGACATCTTCCAACCCGCACTAGGCCCGCGTGGTGGATTATGGGCCACTCCACACAAACAGGTGGCCTGTGTTCCAGCAGTGGGAACATGATTATGATGACATGCTTAGGTAAGTGATTGGTTCCCACTTGTCACGGGTTTAATTTTAGCTCAGTACAAAATGTTAGTAGGTACATATGTATATAGAAAGTATCCACTGTAAATTACATCGTGCGATCGTATAAGCATTAGCTTCTGGCTGCGACTTCAACTGCGTAAAATTTTATGTTCCCCCGTCCGACCGTATCACATCGCATCGCATGGCCAGCCAGCGCGTTTTCGCCTAGCGTTCTTTCTGACTTTCTTTCTTTTTGCTGAGCTCCTAAGGATCCTAGCGTGATGTTTATTATTAATAATAATTATCTTTATTGATGATTATGAGACAACCGTACAGAGTAACTTAATATTAAACCTAGTAAAGACAAATATCGCTTAAAGTTATTTTGACAACAAAGGCGGGTCAACAGTTGGAGAATGTGAAATGGTAGACAATAAAAATGGTTTGGTTGTCTTTGGACTTATTCGCCCTATCCCCTCGTACTAGTATAAAACTGTATCACGAGCGGATAGTCTTCCTCAACCTTAGAACAACAGATTCCCTCAAGGTTCCAGTTACAAGTCACATAGTTAAGCAGATTGATTACATACTGTATATAGGCAATAAATCATAGTACAGTTACAGTTATATTAATAGCCTATATATAGATAGCCTTCCTCATGAACGGGGCTATCAATTGCATATTTTTCCGACAGTTTGTTCCCGAGATTAGCGCACGACAAAAACAAACTCTTCAGCTTTATTTTTAATATAGATAAATTGTAGTTTAAAATAAAAGAAGTAAGCCTATAAGAACATTCTTAGTTTTTATTTATATAGTAAATTACATATTTGATACAATATCTAAATCATAATTACAACTAAACAATCGTTTATGAAATTGTAAATACAGAAAATGAAGAATTCGTCCAATTATTATCGGCCTCGTGTATTTAAATGGGAACATAAGATTTTTCCTTAGTAAAATTTTCCTCCGATCGCTATTTGATTCCGATTGATTGCTTCATTTTAATGATGTTAAGAGCGTTTACGCCGTACGGCATTTCATACAAACTTTCAAGCCCTTATTTTTCGAAACGAATGAACTGAGACGAAATGTCTTATTTAAAAAAAGATCTGCAAATCTCTATTTCTATGGAAAATTTAAAATCGGTCTAATTTGGCTGTAACACTATTTTTCGAAAATGTTCTCTACTAACTTTTTAGATCTTTGTATCCTGCTTATGCGTATGAAGTTTAATTAAAATCGGTTCATTAATTTCGAAAAATAAGGTCTTGAAAGTTTGTATGAAAAGCCGTACGGCGTTAACGCTCTTTAGGTAGCAGAAAGCAGTGTCTTTATTACTAAAGTGGACTACACATGACATAAAGCGCGGTCATTGTCGGGCTGCATAGAAAAGAAAGAGAAGCTTGATGACACAACACGGGTAATTTATTGCAAAATATGAAGCAATAATCTATTTACAAAAAAATCTATGGTTTGGACTAAAAAATTAAAACACTAGTACTTTAGTATGTTGCCTGTAGAATAATCTAACAAATAATCAGAATAATTGTATGTATATTAGTATGGTTTTTATTGTGAAAAGAAAGTTTTTATTTCTATCGTATCAAATTAGTTGTATTATGTTTTCAACACACTATCATTATCATCTGCCTAGCTTTTTACCAACTATGTTGGGGTCGGCTTTCAGTCTAACCGGATGCAGCTGATTAACAGTATATTACATGGAGCGACTGCCTATCTGACCTCCACAACTCAGTTAATGGGTAATGCGATACCCCTTGGTGCGACTGGTTGTCAGACTTTCGGGCTTCTGACTACCCGTAACGACTGTCAAAGATCCCCGAATGACAGCCGGGACCAACGGCTTAACGTGCTTTCCGAGGCACGGAGGGGTCACGTTATGTAAAGATGGTCCACAGACCAACGGCGGCAAACGTATAGCTTAACCTGATCGATCGACCTGTGCGGCTGTTATTAACCGACGAAATTTTAACGCTGGGGGGTTCAGAATCATGTATTGAACCCCTGGTAACAGGTTGCGCGTCCATGTCCTTGCCACCCCGCGGAGTATTTGAATAACACACTATCAGTAGCAATGGGTTTCATTTTGACAGTTCAACAACATTCATTGCGTTATTTACGTTGTTGAGCAGACACATTTTCCGAACATATGAAGCAATGGATCAGCAATATCCTTTAAAATTATTCAGATTGAGATTGATAGTGTGTGTCAATTAGGGTGCTGCATTTCTCTGTAAATCACACTAATATTATAAAGGCGAAAGTTTGTGAGTGTGTGAGTGTAATGTTTGTTACTTCTTCACGCCCAAACGGCTGGACCAATTTTGATAAAATTTTGTATGGAGGCAACTGGCACCCTGGATAAACATATAGGCAACTTTTTATCCTGATATTCCTATGGGATCGACATTTACGCGGGTAAAACCGTGGGGCGCAGCTAGTAAGTAAAAAAAACCGGCCAGTGCGTGTTGGGCCACGCACAGTGTAGGGTTCCGTAGTAGCCCGTTATCACAATATAGTACGTTTCTGTTGTTCTTTATTCTGAATATATGTAATGGTAAAGGTATTAGGAGTTAATGGTTATAATAACAAAAATGGATTTTAAATTTGAATACCTTGCAAGAAAGTCTTAACACCGCGATCTACAAAAATGACTTCACGGCACAACGCCATCTGTTATTGAATAGCGATACTAAACACAACAAAATATTGATTTTCGAAGATAATTTTTTAACCAGATTAGACATTAACTAATAAGAACCACTTTCTTCCTTGTAAAGCTAAAATATAAGAGTACGACTGCTGCCAAGTTATTATTTCAATTCACAAAAATGTAATTCGAAAATATAAACTAAGTTCGTTTGTGACTTCTACAGGTACTCGAAGGAAAGCGTAACCCGTTGGTACAGCTCCATCTAGTGGCATATTGTGAAATTTATGATAATTTATTATGTTTTTTTTTTCATATTTTGTTTTTTTTTTTCATATTTTGTTTTTTAATGCGAGTCTTTACCCGTCATAAACAAGCAACTACTTTATCTTAGTCACTTTAAAGGATTAATGCTAAGGATTTTGTATTTGGTACAAAATTATCCAACACCCAAGTTCAACGACTATTACTGCTAAACTAATAAATTTATCTTAACCGCTATACTTTTCCTTTAAAGTTCATGAATTGCATCATCGTGAATTTTTCCAGATTTTTAAAGCCAGCAATTTAGCTTTTAGAGGGGGGAGACTGGAACAAAAATTTGCACTTTAAAGTTTAATATTTCGTAAATGGAGCATTAAATCTAAAAATAATTTTAGCAACCCCCAAGTCAAGTCAAGGTAGATTACGAAAAAAATATTCATCGCCACTTCACATGTAGGGGAGCTACCCTAAAAAAAAATATTTTCCAAAATTTTAATATACCACATTGTTGCCATAATTGATATTCACACTCCTACAAAATTACAGCTTTCTAGTACTAACGGTCTCTTAGCAAAACCTTGGACAGACAGACAGACAGACAGACGGACATGACGAAACTAAGGGTATAAGGGTTCCTTGTAGGAACTACGGAACCCTAAAAAAGAAGATAAGTTTGCCTGTAAATTTGGATGAAGAAAATAATTTCAATCGTTTATTATTCAATGTCGCCAACATTCCTGTTTCATTTCTGCGAACTTGCTTGAACCATATAGTCAGTAGTGTTACTTTACTTACTAAAAATCACCTGACTGACTTGGTACTCAGGCTACTCCATCTCTTTCCTTTATTTAAACTAGGTATAGCCAGGGAATACAATTGTTAAAAGAATTGACACCCTACGTCAATTTACCGAGTTATAGCCATTTCATACAACTGTCAAACAATGATTGTTCTGATTTGAATATACGGACAGTTTTAGTTGGTAGTCAATTTGGTTCAAAATAATTTCCCTGCCTGTATCCTTTTATGTATCTGTATGAGTCTTGTTACTTGAATTAAACTATTTGTTTTATTTTCGTTGGGAATGATAAATCTCAGTGCTCGACACAAACTTTTAGTTACAATATATATCTCATGCAGCCGCTATGTAACGACTCTCTTGTGTAATGAGACTAATAAACTTAATGTTTCGGTGTCATCTCGGAAGAAAAACATGCTTATGAAATGACTTTAGTGAAATAAAAATTATTAGTGAACTTTTTGTTGTAATTTCCATTTGGATGTGACAACAGCTCAATGGGTAGGATTTCAGACTGGTAAGCGTGATGTAGCCCAGTGTAATGTCAGACAGGCACTTTACTTTGTGTATTTAATTTCGACATCACTCACTGCTCTCAAAACGGTGAAGAAAAACCAAAAATTCGTAGACACGTGACATCCACCAACCCGCACTGGGCCCGTCTGGTGGATTATACCTCACTTCCTCTGATAGAGAGGCGGCCTGTGTCCTATCAGTAGCAACTATAGGCTGGTTATGAAGCGCCACGTTTAAACACCATATTAGCAATTAAGTACATATCACAAGTATTTTTTGTGATTATTATAATAATTTCTAAGCGAAATTAAAGAAGGACTTTACTTCTAAACCTTAATTATTGACAATGGAGGATTGGGGATCATTAATACAAGGTTTCAAAATATATGTCATTGTGCTATATCTGGTTAGACAGAACCGTTTTCCTCAACGTTGTTGAGATAAGGCTAAGATGATTATGACCCTGAAGACAAATCACCTAAAAAAATCTGATTTAACACAAAAAAAAGGTTTATTAAAACCTCATAAAATTCGTTGAAAAGAGGTATATTTAAAGCCTCCTCTACACGTCGACAGATTCATCAGCAGATGGCCATCTGCGAATGCTTCCGCCGACGTGTAGACGGGGTAATTTGCTAGTCTGTGGTAGGTATTTGTGGTAGGTGGTAGGTAATCCGATTGTTGTCGGTTTTTGTGGCACGGATCAAAGGGTTTCAGCGCGAGCGCCCGGCGTGTATCCACACGTCTGCCGATGCATCAGTATTATCGTAGTCGTGAATGAAAGTGCACGCGTGCTTCTTGCAGTTTTTTTCTCGTTTACCTATTAATCTCTTTCGCTGAAATGGCTAATATGAGCACAGCCTAAACATTTCAATTCCTTGAGTTTTATCAAAGAGAAAACTGCATGTGGAAGCCGAAAAATAAGTACTACAAAAAAAATTAAATTCAAAATTTAAAAAACCCCCGACACAAAAAAATAATAAAATTAAATGTAAGTAATTGGAAAAGGACCAAATAATTTAAAAACCCCCAACTTAAAGAATCTAGGTAACGAGACTAAAACAGATAAATTCATATGGCAGTCGGGGGACCTCTTAGAATAGAAGGTGTTCCACAGAATGGTCCCCCGACTTCCATATGAATTTATCTGTTTTAGTCTCGTTACCTAGATTCTTTAAGTTGGGGGTTTTTAAATTATTTGGTCCTTTTCCAATTACTTACATTTAATTTTATTATTTTTTTGTGTCGGGGGTTTTTTAAATTTTGAATTTAATTTTTTATTTCATGCTTTTTGTAGGGACTCCTTAATTTTTGTATTTCATTTCTTTTATTTTCTTGCGTTTTAAGATTCAGGTTATTTGGTGTTTAATCGGGTTTTTTATCCGTAAAAAAATAATTATTAATTTATAGTTGAAGAATAATTTTTAAGACTAAACAGATTTTTTTGTTTTATTATATCCTTTTTCTCGTTCTTCCTTTAGTTATTCAACTTTCATACAAGTATTTCACAGCTATTAGATATCTTAGGTATTTCAGATCTAGTTTATAAAATGGGACTGCGACACAATCTGATGTAGAAATACCTACGCGTTTTAAGTAGGATAATTCCATTCGTAATAAAAATAGTCAAACTTAGTGATCGTAGGTACCAGTCATCACTCCACTTCCCTCATCATTCTAGAGCACTGATCAGACAAAAAAATATTTTCAAGTTTCTAGTTTTCATTACGTTAGGTAATTAATATTCCTCATTCCCTTTCAATATAGTGTACTTACATTATTCTACTTGTCAAGCCCTTGCATTTGATACCTATATTGAAGGAATTGTGAAAAAAAAATATAATTCGTTTTTTTGTGGTGGCGGCCATCTTGGATTTGTAATTTGTAATACCGTATAGTATTCTACTAGTCAAGCCCTTTCATTTGATACCCATATTGAGGGAGAAGTGAAAAAAAAAATGTAATTCGCCACTTTGTGGTGGCGGCCATCTTGGATTTGAAATTTATCATAGTGTATAGTATTCTACTACTCAAGCCCTTTCATTTGATACCCATATTAAGGGAGTTGTGAAAAAATATGTAGTCCGCCATTTTGTGACGGCGGCCATATTGGACCGATTTTCATCAAACATAGCTAAGAACACTCCCGACTAATTCACCTTTCAAATAAAAAAAACAAAATTAAAATCGGTTCATCCGTTCGGGAGCTACGATGCCACAGACAGACACACACACACACACACACAGACACGTCAAACTTATAACACCCCGTCGTTTTTGCGTCGGGGGTTAAAAATAAAAATGTTGTAAGTTTAGACCTATACAATTAATTAAAATAATTTAATCATTTCAATTAATTGATTACATTGAGGCTACTGTAAATTGGATACTGTAATTGCAAATTAGACATCTAACAGAATCTAAGTAGGTCATTTTCATTTCGGTTGGAATTAAAACAACTTAAATACCTACATGACATACTATGCACACTCAAAAGTAGTTAAAAGTTCTAAATGAATAAATAGCTGCCGCAGCTACGGTCTCAACATCCATTTTTTTTGATGTTGCATGCGTACGAGTTGCGTCTGTCGAGAATTAACACAGACTGAACGACCAACCGACGTGTGGTCGGCTCGTGGTGATTCATCTGCTGATACATCTGTCGACATCTGCGCACGCGTCTGCCGACGTGTAGAGGAGGCATAAGACATACAGTTTGGTAAAAAAAGTTATAGCAGTTAACCTATTTATGTACTTTTTTTTATAATTCAATAATTATAATAGTTTTTTTTTATATTTGTTTGGCTCAACCAAAGCACCACTACCTAATCTCTTCACCACCATTGGTTGACTGGTAGCCGTTCTTTTGTTTCGATACGACATTTGAAACGTCTGAAGAGATTATTTCATTGCTACCCTCATTAAGATGCTTGATTAATGAAACTTATAGTAAGGTAAGATACTATTTAAAGGTCTAAAGTTGACTGATTAAGATAATTATTCTATATTTGGTTCGTACTGAGAAACACAAGACACACGCGGTCATAAACCACATTTTCGATGGTTTGTAACTTGACTCATACTTAATCATTCCCAAAATGATGCATAAGTATAATTAGCCTATGATGTTCCCACTGCTGGGATACAGGCCTCTTCCCTTCGAAAGGGCTACCTCTGGACCCGCACTGGGCTCTCGTCGTAGATTAGAGCAGTGCGAGTTGGTAGATGTCACACATTTCGAATTTTTGGTTCTAGGACATGTTGGTTTCCTCACGATGTTTTCCTTCACCGTTTTGAGAGCATTGGTGATGAAATTATTTACACAATATAAACCGCCTGCCTGGGTTTGAACCTACGACCTACAACTCGTAAGTCGGGACAGATCTGGGCCACCATTACTCCAAAATGATGACGGTAGCGTAAATACGTTATTACCAAACGACTACTGGACTACGAGTTAAAGCATAACAATTTGATTGCAATTGTGTAATGAAATAAGCAATTATCGATTGTAGCATTGATTAGGATTAAGTGCGAAATATGTGGCAATTTCGGTTCCATTTCAGGAAGCCGATTACATAGTCGGCGTTTCACGTAAATGTCGAATGGAATAGATTCTCATTATGATTTAATGATTGATAGTAATTTGGATTATGTAAGTTTCCACTTATCCTAATGGTTTTGTGGTAGTTTCGGACGAACTAATCCCTATATCTATAAGCTTATTATCTAAAAGCCGTTAGTTGTTGCTAATTGACCCATAAGAAGTATACGTCTTGAAAAATCTTCATTAAAGATTCCAAATACACCAGATACAGATAATCTTCAGAAGAATTGATTGAAATGCCTGGAAGTAATATAAGTACTAGGTACTTACATGGTGTATAATATCGGTGGCAGCGTAGAAACTTTCATGTGGATCGGGACGTTTCATCATGTAGGGGCGCGGGAACTCCGTGTCTTCGCAGATTTCTGCACCAAAAAAAAAAAAACATCAATCAGTTCCAAAGGTATTTTTTACTTTTGGTACCTATATTTTGTCGGACGTAGGTATGACACGAATATGTTATACGAAAAAAAGCTGCCCGTCATTCCTATCTCATCCTATTTTCGTATCATAATGGAGCGTTCACATCGCGCCACGGACGGACGCTCCCAGCCTCGAACGTCAGTCAAAGTCACGGATAATTCGTATTTTTGACCAAAAACCCGTCACTATTTTATCCACCGTATTCTCCCAAAGATACACGAACCCGGGGCCTATTATCCTGTGCTCGGGGCGCATCATCTTTTCAATATGGCTTCGGAACAATGGCCGGCTTTCCGGCCGGATGTCCGGCCGCCCGTAACGAGCACGTATCTTGAGTTTTCTTTTAAAGGGGCCCAGTGTCAAAATGTTGGATTTTAGTTTGTTAAAATGTTCGTGGTTGAAACTTCTCCCATTCATGTTTATGTTTAGGTTTTGCGCTGTTATAGATAGACTTTATTCGTTTGGAGTTCGCTTTACTTAGTTACTATCACAGGCCAAATGTTAAAGCGAAAATGAAATATCGCAAAAGATAGCAGACTTCCAGAAGTTGTGTGCAAAAAACTCGTTATCCAACATCAGATAGCGATTCGAAGCGTTTTCCTCAACATTCATCAGAAAGTCGCATTTATTTTCAAAAAATATGTAGTTAAGAAAATCATTAGCTCGTTTCATTTTCAAGCTATTCGTGTAAGAGTCTCTGGTATAGGGAGAGCGAGGGAAAAGTAACAATCTAGGGGCAAGTGCACTCATAACCTAACGAGTGCAGTCGAGTGGCGAGTCGAGTGTCGCAGGCGAGCTAACTAGCGCCAGTCGGAAAAAACACGGCCAGCGACCACAAACACGGTGTGTGGGGGACATTTCAAAAGCGTTTAGCGATATTTTTGGACATTTATGTTTTTTATTTTATTAACTATCCATGATTTTAATTGCACTTTCATGAATTATTAGAGCTTCTGTAATAAACGTAGGTTTTCATCTAAAGTATGTGCTATGTATATAGGCATAACTATAACTGTGCATGAATTTTGTATTGGCATGCGTATGTCGGCCCAAAAATGGATAATGTCTTTGACGATATAACATCGAAACTTATGTACATGTTTAGATACATCCACATGGGGATCAACCCTTGTTTATTGGGCAAAAAATAGCCCGTAGTAGTTTGTTCATTTGTAAGAGCAGATATTTACAATTAGGGTCAGCTCTCTGTGGATTTAATATCTCCGACTTTATTGTACTTTACAACTCCTGTGTCGTATATATTGTTTTATCTTTTTCTTTCTGTAGACTTTCTTCTCGCTGCGTCACGTACCGAATATATTGCTGTTTTAGTAGTATTGTTTAAACAACAATGTTGATTTATACCCATTAAACATACAAGGGTTCTTTTAGATATTTATACGACGTTAGTTTACAGAGCTGAACTAGTAGTTTTCTTCGAGTATTGGAGAAGAAAAAGACAAATATGTTTTCTATATCTCACAAATGTGGTCATACATTACGTGTTATGACACAACTTTGAGAAACTATTGGAGCAACTAATAAAAACACAGTCACATTTCTCCTTGGAGAACTAGGACTCAAACTTGGATGATTTGTAAGCTGTGGACGCGCGGACGCACGTCGGAGATAAGTATTTTATTTGATAGAAATAACATGAGACTCACCGTTATACTCGTGCTGGTCGTGGGTCTCTCGCTTGTCGCGGCGGCCCAGGGTCTCCCTCCAAATATTGTAGGGCTCCCTGTAATCCTCATCAACGACTGCTGGCCTGCACACAAATAATCAACTTTATTGCCTCGTACCAGTGTTAAGTTCCCAAAGCCCAACTAATTGAATTACTTTTTGTTTTTTTAATTTGTGTAATGGTTTGTTGTCCCATTATTTCTGGTGCAGCGAATGATTCAACATGGCTTTATTCGTTTGCGATCCAGCCGGGGCCGGTATGGAGCCTTTAGTGTATGTCTGTGGATTACATTCTCTTTTTTACAAAGGCTGGACTTAGGTAGGTGATTTATGATTTTATCTCAAAGTCGACTGGACGTTGGTGGCTGATTTATGGCGATTTTGTAAGTTTAGATTGAAGTGAACGTTTCAGAGATAATTGATGAACAAGAACCTGGAATGGCCAATTTATTAGAAACTTACCTCAGCATGTGTATGGGCGGACAGTTAGCGAGCGCAAGTGCCAGTCTCGGAGCTCTTCGATTGTTCCTAGAGCTTGAGCTGTGTCTCAGAGATGGGCAGAACGGTTTCTTCAGCATGTTCGGTATGCGGCGACGGGTCTTCTTGGTAAGTAGGACTACCGTGGCTGCGATGAACGCCCCACCTCCCACTAAAGCACCACAAGCCAGTCCCACAGAAACCCTCAAAGACGAGTTTCTCTTCTTTCTTGAAGATGGCGGAGTATCAGTCCTGTAATACTCCTCAAGGAACTCCGCTGATGTATTCACCCAGGTTGGAGCTGTTGACAAAAATTAAAATAAATGAAGACTAGAATTACTTGAATGAACCCAACTACCGAGCTCGCTTTCAGTTTCTACGTAAGACTAAGACAATGAAGGAAAATTAATAGATGTCGAGACCAAGACTAATTGTTGTTTTATAATAAGAGGGAAGTTAGTAAGAGATGCTGCCAGCTCCGCGCCGACGGTTTTCAATCCCTAAGATAACAAGGCTGAGATTTGTCGCCCGTTTTCGTGCATTCATATTTTTATGTCTAGGTTTAATTTTTTTTATGGTTTTTGTTGATTAATTAAAATAGTACCTATCATTTTAGGCTCAGTGGTGGTTAGAGGTGCATTAATTTATTCATTTAGACTTACAAATAAACTGAAGAAGACTGTTAAGAACAGAGCACTGCAATCGAGTGGGCTTTTCAAGTAAATAATCCACAATAAAAGAGCATAGTTTTGAAAACAAACCCAAACAAATACTCACATTTAGACAATAAATACACAGTTGTATGAACTTTGAGCACACAACTTGTATCCTGAAATGTTGTAAACCGGCTTTTAGTTTTCACAAAATCCGATATAGGTCGAATTGTATAGCGGCTCAAAACTGGGTCTAAACTAAAACTGAGGTAAAGGAAAATGGCGAAATGCCAGTGTGAGGTGCCAAGAGTCAGTTAATTCTGCGCTAATTTCTAATTGTACATTTAATGAAGTGTATCTCAGGGTTGCAGGTCTCGGAGTCCAATTTGAACTAGACTTGTGGGAACAGAGCCGGGATGCTCTAGATAAACGTTACGGAATTTCGTTGTGTTAAACTTTAATAGACTCTTCGAGAAGTTTGAAAATGTATGTATGGCACTCGGAAAGGTGAGTTTGTGATGCATTCTGGTTTTGTTAAAATAAACAAAAATAAAATGGTTTTGTTATGCTTAAATACAATTTTTATTGACACAATACTGTAAAAAATAAAGAAACCAAACTTTCGATTCGAATATTAGTTTGGTAACTATAATATTTTTGACAGAAAACATGGCAGCAAATTCAGAATCCAAAAAAGTGTGAATTCTTTTTAATTTTCGTTTTATTTTTTCACAAACATTTTGTGTCCGAGTGTATACCACTTAACAAACACACGCTTATATCGAATTCACAAGGCCTCCATATATATCACCTAACGTATTTACTAATGGATTACGTGTCTCGAATATTTTTGTTCAATGTTCAAATATAAAAGCGTTTATGAAAACTTCGTTTGACGTACTTACTCGTACATGTAATTTGTACGATTACACTGAAAAAAATTATTTCTTACTACAGCACTTTAAAGCGATTTCATCGAGACTTACTGACTTTACAGTAAGAAGAAACTTAAATGTTTGTAAAACAGTAAAAGACAAATCAGTAACTTTTAATGATTGAACATACTATATACAGAAATTAACAACAAAAAAAAAGAAAACCATCATTACTGTAATGTAAGTAAATTTCAATGGTTTGAACGATATCACCAAATGAATAAAACAGCTACATTTATTGTCATGATGGTAACATTTTACCTCAAGCATAAACTGTTTTCAGATCTGTAAAAAATACTGTTTTGAACGTTAGGCTCATATGGAACTTCAGATTATTCTTTTTTCATTTTTTATTTACTGCTTATTTCTTTCAGTGGATAGTCTTTGTGCTGTCGAGTGAAATTGCTGTACTGATACTTTTGGGATACTGTGATTTTCTTGTATGGAACGTTTGTATATAAGTAGGAAGGTAGGTTTTTCACTTCATATTAATTTGTTTCTGCGTTTGTGTCGAATTGTATGTATAGCAGTGTTCATAAACTCAGATAATTTACATTCCATCGCTACCTAATCAGTTTTCTACTTTATTGAAAATGTAATTTAAGTTGATTTTTGAGAGACCATTTGTAACAAAAAGGTCTTAATAAGTTTTTGGTTGCAATGATAAATGATAAATGATAAATGATAAATGATTTTATTTTTGTAAGTAGGTTTGTACAAACACTTTTACACGTCAATCATGTTTTTTTTAAACTAGATGAGGTCGGCGTTTCCTATCTGACTACTCTGAGAAGAAAGGCCGAAACAAACTCAGAGGTCACAGTCTCTTTTAAAGTCCAGACATAATCTTGGTCAGGTTATATGAAGACCATGTAGATCGATGTCTGAGATGGTCTTTTGAGGAAAGAACCACACAGATTGAGAGGACCTGTCCAGTCAGTGCACGCATTTGTCAGAAATCGTGCAGCTCAACTCAAGACTTAAGGAGCTCGACGATTCGACGAACAATACCAAAGAAAGGACATTTGGGTAGGCCACATAAATTACTCAAACTGCCAGACCATGAGAGAAAAAAAAAAAAAAAAAACAAGTAATAGAACAGAGAGAAAAATAAAACATAAAAAATTAATAAAATGACCCACATCGTCTTCACATTCACAAATCACAAAGTAAAAAAAAAAAAATTATATATATAATACTTTACAAAGTAAGTAAATGTCATTGTTTATAAAAAAAAATCATTAATGTCAATGTGTATATAAAAAAAAAAAAAAAGTCATTCAAAATGCAGAAATTTGAAGCAGCTCAATCCCAAGCCTTTTTGTCCTCAATATAATCTTTAACGGTATAAAAGGCTTTCTGGCACAACTTACGTTTAATGAATGATTTGAATTTATTGAGGCTTAGATCTTGAACGTGGCTTGGTAGCTTATTATAAAAGCGTATACATTGGCATCTGAACGAGCCACCTATTTTTTTGAGCCTTGTTGTAGGTACAACAAATTTGTGTTTATTTCTAGTATTTATATTATGGATATCACTGTATTTTTTAAACAATTTTATGTTTTTATGGGCATATAAAAGATTTTCATAAATATACTGAGAAGGCACAGTCATTACATTAATCTCTTTAAATTTGTCTCTGAGAGAGTGTCTCGGACTTAATTTATAAATTGATCGAACAGCTCGCTTCTGTAAAACAAAGATAGTCTGAATATCGGCGGCATTTCCCCACAATAGAATACCGTACGACATTACACTATGAAAATAGCTAAAGTACACTAAACGGGCAGTCTCTATATCAGTTAAATTACGAATTTTTCTAACAGCATATGCTGCGGAACTTAGCTTTTTTGACAATTTATCTATATGTGGACCCCACTGAAGCTTAGCATCCAAAGTTATGCCCAAGAATACTGTGTTGTCTTCAGGATTCAATTCCTCGCCCTTTATCAACACATTAGTTTTCACCTGCCTAACGTGGGGTAGCGTAAACTTAATGCATTTGGTTTTTTTCTCGTTTAAAAGCAAATTATTAACATTGAACCAGTGGACTACTTTCGAGATCGCGCTATTTACATCGTCATTAACCAACTGCTGACGTTTAAGTTTAAACAAAAGAGAAGTGTCATCTGCAAACAACACTATATCATGATTATCCTTTATGAGGTACGGCAAGTCATTAATATAAATAAGAAACAAGAAAGGACCAAGAACTGAGCCCTGTGGGACTCCCATTGTTACTATAGATCCGGGTGATCTTTTTCCATTAACGTCAACGCTCTGAATCCTTTTACTCAAGTATGAAGTAAGAAGATCCAGAGCAGTGTTTCGGATCCCGTAGTGGCGGAGTTTCCTGATTAACGTTTCGTGAAGAACGCAATCGAATGCCTTGGACAAATCACAAAAGATGCCCAAGGCATCGCATTTATCTTCCCATGCATTATAAATATGTCCTAAAAGTTCAACACCGGCATCAGTAGTTGAACGACCCCTTGTAAAACCGAACTGTTTGCTATGTAATAATTTATGTTTATTAAAAAATCTTTGCATTTGGTCTAAAATTAATTTCTCAAAAATTTTACTAAAGGTAGGTAGTACAGAAATAGGTCTATAATTTGTGGGGTCTGATGTACTACCTGATTTAAACAAAGGTATTATTTTACTATTTTTCATAAGGTCAGGAAACTCCCCATTGTCAATACAACTATTAAAGATAAGAGCTAGAGTAGGTGCCACAATGTCAATAATAGACTTAGCTACTTCTACAGAATTACCCCACAGATCTGCAGTCTTTTTTACATTTAAAGTGTGAAAGGTTTTAATTATATCTCTACAGGTAATATATTCAAAATTAAATTCCGAATCGCAACCATTAACATTGTCCTTAAGCAAAGACTCAGCAACAGAAGGTGATGAGTTTAGTGATTTAGTAGTTGAAACGGGAATATCTGAAAAGAAATTTTCAAATGCCTCGGCGACTTGTGAGTCTGATTTTATTATGTTGTCATTAATAGACAGGCTGTAGTCAGTATTTCGGTTACTAGATCTTCCCGTTTCACTATTAATAATATTCCAAGTCGTTTTAATTACATTACTGCTGTTTTTAATCTTTGAACCCAAATAGCGTGACTTGGCCATATAACAAACTTTTTTAAATAATTTTGAATAATTTCTAACATACAAATTAAATTCATCAGTGTTAATATAAGTCCTTTCATTGTACAATTCATAAAGCCGTGTTCTACTTTTATGAATACCAATGGTAGCCCAATCACTGAACGATGCATTGCTATTAACTGAGATAGTCTTGGGAATAAAGGTGGAATCAAATTGTTTACAGTATACATTAAAAAAATTATCATAAAGTTGATTAGGATCAGCATGATTAGATAAAACTGGTAGTTTATTAATGAGTTTACCTTTAAAAGCCTCCAAGCGACTTGCAGTTTTGGGGTTAACAGTGATATCCTTTTTAGCCACTTTTTTGTTTAGGTTTTGAATAGTTATCCTTTGCCCGCAATGATCAGAATCTAGTAAAGTTATAATTTCTTTGTGGCTTGGTATAATGTCTGTATAAATATTATCTAGGCATGTGGCACTAGTAGGGGTTATTCTTGTTGGCTCCAAAAATAGGTTTAGAAGATTGTAGGACTGAAACAGACTTAAAATTTTACTACAAGAACCTGAGTTTTCTAATAAATTGACATTAAAATCACCACAAATGATAACGGACTTGTTTGAGTTACAAATCCTGTGTAACACTTCATCCATTACTTTTTCAAAGCAGTCATACAATCCTGAAGGGGGTCTATACACGCTTAATACAATAGAGTGCTCCAATTCTATACAGGCAATTTCAACTGTACGCTCAACAGATAGGCTCACAATATCTTTACGATCTTTAAATTTGAGCTGGTTACTTACTAAAATTAATGAGCCACCATGTATAGCATTTATTCTGCTAAACGAACTACCAACCTGGTGATTATTAAAATTGAACAAGAACTGGTGGCTTTTCAGCCAATGTTCTGTTATACAAAGAATGTCAATACTATTAAAATTCATAAATAATTCTACTTCTAAATCTTTGTTCATAAATCCTTGAATATTTTGATGCACTAGGTTGATACTATTTACTGAGTTTAACTTTTTTTTTGAGTTATTTTTACTATTATAGCTAGAGGTTGCCTCTATTGTCTTAATTTCTAATTTAAATTATTAACAATGTCATTAATAGTGACCAAATTATTGGCAGAAGTATTTATAATATTGTTGCATTGCTCAAAAGAAGCAAGTTGTTTAGCCAAATTTTTGGCTGTAATAGAAAAAAAATAAGATAGCGACACAGCTATCTGTCTTTTATAATAGTCAGAAAGATAGTACATAACATTGTTATATCTATCTTTTGTCAAATAAAAATTATTACTAACATAATTGTTAATATCAACTAAATGGAACATGTTATTATTAAATGTCAAGTTATGTAATGTCATATTCAATTCAAATCTTAAGCTATTTTCTTCCTGTGGCAAACTGTTACTATAAGGAAATGTAAACAACACAACTTTTCTTAAAGGAGAATGGAATTTGAACTTTGTTTTTGTCATTCAGTTTGTTCCATAACTTGACAATTATCTCAGTAAATATTGCACTTAAGTGGGACTTGTGTTTTAAATAGGTTATGTGCATACATTGCCTGCTCTTTCAAATTATTAATAGTTCAAGCACAGATAAGAAACAAAGAAAGAACTACGAACATATTTTAATACTGGCGTTCTACTTTAAATTGAAATCTCGAAGACTATGCTTATTTTTAAATGAAGCTCACCTAAATATGATGATAAAAGATATTAAGAAAATTTTACTTAGGGCAGCTAAATCTCACCCCTGTTGAGGGTTCAATGCCCTCTCGAGATCCTAGTTAGACCGAGCAAGCCAGCGAAATGAGATACCCAGGTATTCTTTTTAAAATGAAGGTGTAAATATTACCCCTCCACGTACCTAATAATATTATAATATAATACCTAGTAATATTATTTTTTACTTGTCTCTACCCACTACTACTTACTATGTGTTTACTTACTTATTATCTGTTTTTCCTTTCTCTACTAATACATTTGATTTTGTACAAACATACTGTTCAAAGCATTGGATATTTTTATTGTGGGCGATGAAATAAATTGATCTATCCCTTTATCTGTTTAATTTGAATTTCATAACTGTTCAGCTTCTATCAAAGCGAATTTAACAGCGTAATATTCAATTCATTCATTCATTCAATTTAGGGGATCATTTCGATTGTAAGGGAAACCAATACGTAACTACCCACCTTCAAAGTGGCGTCGACAATTGAATGTTAAGCGGACAAAAGGTAGACGGTACATTATGTTCCATTTCGGTAATTAGACTCGTATCACGATACTTGTAAGGATTCCTAATTGGGACAGATTAGGAATAATGATGATTCAGAAACCCCCACCACACCACACTGCCGCCGGCGCCGGCGTAATTATGTTGAAAACTTCGCTGTGGCACCCTAAGGTACGTAGCGTGGGTACCTCACGACGTTACCCCATGTTATATTACAACAAGAACATATTTCACAACAACTTTATATTAGAGTTCACTTTTGTTACCTGCGCTATAGTAAAATAACAATATAGTAACCTCTTTATAAAAATCTTTGCCTTCTCTTCACGTAAGTCATTTAAACTGAACTGTGATCTAAATTTTAGAGAATTTTGCTTTTGTTTAGTTGAACAAGTTCTACACATTGTGTCCAAAAGGCCGCCAATATTACTTAAAATCCATTTTCCTTGGGATAATATCTCGCAGAGTGTGGGCGACGCGTCGCAGCCTCCTCAAAACATAATAGGGGGCACGAAATAATCCAGATCAAAGATTTTCTTTAATTACAAGTTCTTCACTTTGCGGGCGGCGATTTATCACTTAAGAGGCGATTTCCTCAAAAGGGCTGTGGATTAATTAGAGAAAGATAAAATTTGTGAAATAGCCGCAGGCTTGCGAGTGCTCCGAACTGATAAGGGCTCCGATGAGGAGTAATGGATCTATTAGCGAGCCTGCTGCCAGGCCCGTTACGCCCACGGGACCACTTCTTTATGTTCGCGTCAAAAACCAACCAATCGTGTTTATAAATATCTCCGCCTGTTCACTTTTTATTCCCGATTTTTTTTTTGTACAAAGCATTTGATTCGATAAACTGTTTCGGTTTCCCGTTCATGATTGCGCAAGATGTTTATGCCGTGAATTGAGCGCTGATTCGGACAGTGCAAAATCAGCTGCGAATACCAAACAAATTATCTGCTGTTTGCGTTGATTTATTTATATATTTTAAGTTTATAGTATTAAAAGCGTTTACGCACCCGTCGGCTTGTTTCGAATGTTTTGGGCTTGTCATTATTAAAATGGAAAGGGTAAGAAGAATAGGTGAGTTGTGTACTTACTGGATTTGAAGGTGATTTCGCTGATGAGGATCCATTCGTGTTGGAACTTCAGCTTCATCATGAGATGCTTGGCGGTGCGGTTCTGCAGGTCGATGTGCACCACCCTGGCATGCTCGGACACTCTGTCCTGCTTCGGCTCGTGGGAGACATAGTCTTCCTGCCACCGTTCCCCTTCTAGTGAGAAGTACACTTCTGCTTCTTTGAACAGCTGACAAAAGGAAAACAACATTGCAATCGCTGAATTACCGCACACTGGGCTACCTATACCCCTTCAAAGAAGATTCTAATTATAAAATAACGTAAACATTACTTGAGAAATTTGGGTTTATTAAAATAGTTTTAGACAAACGCAAATGTGGACATAGGGAACAACAAAGAAAAAAAAATTGCAAAGGCTTTCGCAAAGGCATTAAACAGGCGTTACCTGGACGTCTTTCGTGAACATGTTGTTGGTGTGAACATCGATGTGGTAGAACAGACGCGTCTCACTGAAGTTGAATGTGAGGGTGACTTCCTCATCAGTTGTCATGGTTTTGTTCCAGCCGACCCAACGAGATCCTACGACAAAATGTCATGGTGTGATGTTATCTGATTGACTTCGCGTTTTGTGTACATAATGAATGATTAGACACTTGTTTTTTTAAATCAAGAGAATTTTTGGTGTATTATTTTGGTTTTACTGAGTATATTAATGTAGTATTTTGATTATGATTAACATTAACATTTTAAAAAGCATGTCTTAATCACTTAACGACCCTACTTATTTAGTCTATTTCCATGTAAATACACTTTACTCTTGAATAAATCCCATCCCTACAAACCGGCCTGACCGATAGTTAAGTGAAGATTGAGGACCCAAAATTTACATACCTCTTGTGTCTAACTGGTCGGGCAGTTCAAAATCGTTGGGCCCTACCAAGGAGTCCGTCATCTGACCGAGTCCATTTATTAGGCGTCCGTCCCGGAGTGTTCCGTCGTAGCCGAGGTCTTCGAACCTCGCCCCGCCGGTCATCGCCTGCATGTCCCCGCCTTTGGGTGCGGAGTACGCAACTAGATCCTCTGCACAAAGAACAGACCGTAAATTTACCGCCCGGAGGCGGCTTCTCATCGCTCAGCTCGCAATCGCAAAAAAACCGCAAATTTCACAAGCAGTGCAGAGCAATGTCGCTTTGCATTGTCCCGGGACGCACCAGCAATTATACACGTTATCCCTTTGATACCTACGTTTCCAACGACATCCATACAGTTCAACCCTCATACAAGCTGTGCGAGGGTGCGCTGCGAATGGAAAAACGCGTACTTTCGATGCCACGAATGGCGCCTCAAGAGTAGATTTCCTCGGTGTGTATGTGTTCACATTTCCAGATATAAGCTGCAATAAAGAAAACAAGTATTTGTACTTGTTTCATAAACGCACAGCGCACAAAAAAAAACACAAAAAACACAGCAAAAAAAAGTTGAGCCCGTTTATCGATTCATAAAACATTAGAATGATCACTGAGATAGACTACAAAGTTTTTTAAGTACACTTTACCAAAGCCATGTTTACAAAACAAGGAAAGGGGCATTCAGCCTTGACGGACGGATGAACACTTTGCACGGGGACAGAAAAGAGATCCATCTCTGTGAAAATATTTCGTACATATTTACGACATAGGCACTACAAAGAAAATGAAATCGTTTATCTTCTTTTGTCATTCCACGTGGAGCCGCATGTTTTGTTTTAACATTTTATTTTATGTACGGCCGTTTATCAAGGGAAATTGAAAAATGTAAACCACTAAAGCGGTTTGTTTACAGACTCACTGAGAGGGCTCGACATTTTTATTGTGGAGTAAGGATATGCGAAATTGCGATTGGTTCAGGTGAGTGAAACAGTTTGTCATACACTGTTTGAATATGCTGCCGTCGTTTTGTGGGAAATAGTGATTTATAGTCCTCATGTGTTTTGAATTTATTTTATTAAACAAACAAGCTAAATTGGTATATGTTTTTATTTTTATTTTAGAATCGATCAACGACATAAGAACACAAATGAGTATGAATATCGATGGCTATAAGGGTAGGAGAAGATCGAAGTGACGTTGGATAGACGTGTGAAAGATGTTATGGTTAGAAATGGGATGACTACCGAAATGACGACTACTTTAGAAGTATGTAAGAAAAAGACACGTTGCGCCGACCCAAAATAAATTAGGATAAGAACAGGAGAATGGTGATAATGATGAGAATCAATCAACGACATCAATATTACTATCTATTCTGAGGTAATTACTATGTCTGAATATAAAAAAAACCACACATATCCTTCAAGTTGTCACATGTGTATGTAGGTACCTACCTACTCGTAGCGTTTGGTTGAGCGTAACCTAAGCACCCGCTCGGGGACTAATTTCATGAAACGCGAGCCTTGTGTCTTCGGAACGAGCCCGAAACTTCCCTGAGATCCGAAGTATGTAAAGGAAAACTTCGAAGGTACTGATTTGTGCCTAATTGCTAAGTAAATTAAATGATTTATCTAACTTTTAACGTGTTTGTTAACTGTAGCATAAAACTTTTCCAAGTTTTAATTTGGCGTTGATGTGCCAGTATTTAAGGTTCTGACTACTTTAACGAAGGACAAATAAAACGGTCCCAAATTTAATCAGCCGTCTCTAAGCCCTAAATAAAGAACTGAATTTATTCTGCTATGAAATCTTTCGCATTTTCAAAGTTGTCTTAAAATTGTGTTTGGCAAGGAGCAAAAACAAAGGCTATTATTCCGCTGCCAGAATAAAGAAAAACTCAATAATAAGTAGTCACTTACCCTGCTTCCGTTGAAATCCTTGTATTTGACCCAGCGGTTGAGTGCGGTCCGCCAGTACTCCACCGAGTAGCTCTCGACAAATTCCACTCCCACGGAGTTAGCGAACCTGCCCTGTGACTCGGAGCCTGTGATAAGATACTCGTCGTGGAGATCAATCTCCAGAAATTGGCGGCTTCGAGGTGATATCAATCCATTAGGGCACCACGCGCCGCCTTTGATCTCGGTCCGTATACTGCAAAGACGTGTCTCGGTTAACTTCTCCACAAAGCTTCTTTTTATTCATCACAATAAGCGAGCAACAAGTGGACATAAAGCACAGCCGAGCGTATATTTTTGTCGGTTTACCAACGATTTTGAGTTCATTTTAGTACTTAGCTAACCAGCAAATGTATAAATAGTCGTTTAGGGCACGCTGCCTGGCGCATAAAAAATAAAATTAGCGTAATATTCTCAGCAAATATAGTGAAAAAGTTATTTGTGTTTCGTTTGACAACAGAGCGGGACGCCTGGTGGCAGTTCCATTTGAATATCTTGCGTGATCTCATCAGTAGCTACAGCGGAACAAAGCGCGCTAAGCGCTGAATTAACGTGGCATTTGCTAAATCGCCTCTGACCCTATGTAAAGTGGCTCAGATGATAAGGCTTCGGAACAGCCGGCCCTACTTACATCTTGTTATCTTTGGGGAGTCAAGCTCCGAAAGGCTTTTGTAGGATCACGGTCGTTCCAAATTCATATGAAAATTTAATTTTCTGTTAGTGAATTTCTCAAACGGGAGTCGAGTTTTCGCGTTATTGTCTCGCTTCGGGCTTATGCGGGCTTAAGGCCACGAATGTGGGTCCCACAGTTAATTGTTTGAGCTAAGTATGAGCGTTTTGCGGCTGGGGAATTCACAATTATTGTAACAACTTGGCCGTATCATAGCGCTTCATTGTTGTTTAACAATGGGCAGCTAAAGACATTATATCGATTAAAGGGCTATTTGTTTCGGATTTAGGGGAATGTGTGTCCATTCAGAGCTATGTTATTGAGTAATAGCGCGCCCACTATTGTTTTAACAAATGTTTGTTGCATAAACATTGTCAGCATTCTTGTAGTATTTGTGTTGTGGAACGTTTTATAAATAAGTAAATTACCGTGAGCTGAGTGGCGAGACACTCTGATCGTAGCTGGAGCTTGCCGAGAGCGATTCGTTAGCAATCAGACCATTTTCCATGCCAAGTGGCACAAGGCAGCTTCCTCCTTCGGCTGTAAGAAAAATGTCATATTTAATAAATGTATATATTCAAGGACTCGTTTGATTCGGAGTGAAAGTAAATCTTTCTTGAATGTAAATGTCAAAAATGGACTGAAAATCACTTCACTTAATTATTATAATGAGTTATTATGAGTATTATTGTTTAGTTGTGTGAGAGTGCTTTGTTTTTCTTTAATTAGGGTGTGTGTCGTGCCCTGCGTGTCCGGGTGTTCGGGTGTCCGGCCGGGGCGGGCGCTAAACTCTCCGGATCGTAACCATTCCTTCCGTAATGTGTGTTTTGGTGTTGCATTAGGAAGGGACGATCTTGGGGATACTCTGTGTGTTCTTTTAAATTCTTACTCCTGTGTAGAGGTTATGTCTTGCCGAAGTAACAAAACTGAAAACATCCGTTTTCATATTAATTTACAGTCGACAATTACAGCCGACAAACACAACTTATACCGCAAAGTCATAAAAAATTGTCCACCAAACTTTGTCGATGACCTAGGCTAAGTAGGTATTCTAGAAACAGTATCGCCAGTCGTAATCCACTCATTTGTTTCAGAATAGCCACCATTTGCGATAAAGTACTGTGGAAACGAATGGGCTGGCACAGACTATCCGCCTTTATTTCTGTCAAGGGCATCGGAAACTAGACTGCAGTATTACACGATGAATTCCGCAATAAATGAGTACGGAAACACAGTCATACAAACGAATCAAGTTAATAAACAGCTTGTAAAAAGGTGTGTTGTGTTTCTATGCAAAAAGTCTATAAATATAGGTGTTAGAGTAAAATTTGAGCAGTGGTGGCCCAATGTTGAGGGGCCCGTGGCTAAATAATAATAGCCGCACAGGTCGAACGATCACATTAAGCTACGCTTGCCGCTACGCTTGTGGATGGGTGACCATCTTTACATACCGTGACCCCTCCGTGCCTCGGAAATCACGTAAAGCCATTGGTCCCGGCTGTCATTCGTGGATCTTTGACAGTAGTTACGGGTAGTCAGAAGCCCGAAAGTCTGACAACCAGTCTTACCAAGGGGTATCGTATTACCCAGTAACTGGGTTGTGGAGGTCAGATAGGCAGTCGCTCCATGTAAAATACTAGTATTCAGCTGCATTCGGTTAGACTGGAAGCCGACCCCAACATAGTTGGGTAAAGGCTAGGCACATGATGGTGGCCCGATGGTATCTACCACTACTTACAAGTTGTAGGTCGTGGGATGGAACCCAGGCAAGCGCTTGACTTTGTGTAAAAAATTTCATCACCACTGCTCTCAAAACGGTGAAGGAAAACATCTTGAGGAAACCGGCATGTCCTAGAACCAAAAATCCGAAGATATGTGACATCTACGCGTGGTGGGTTACAGCCCACTTCCTCTCGAAGAGAGGAGGCCTGTGCCTGTGTTCCAGCAGTGGGAACATTATAGGCTGATTATGAAGAGTAAAATACTAATAACTAGCTGACCCGGCAAACGTTGTTTTGCCATGTAAATGATTTCTAGCTGCCCGGCGCTACTACGTTCGCGTGGTGTCCTAATCCTACCCTACTCCTACCCTACTCCTATCCTACTCCTACACTACTCCTATCCTACTCCTACCCTATTTCTACCCTACTTCTACCCTACTCCTAACCTACTCCTACCCTACTCCTATAAGTAAAAAAAACCGGATATGATACCCTACTCCTAACCTACTCCTACACTACTCCTACCCTACTCCTACCATAGGGTAGGAGTATCGGTTTTTTTTTTACTTATAGGAATAGTCCTATAAGTAAAAAAAAACCGATAAAAAGTATCCTATGTCCGTCTCCTGGTTCTAAGCTACCTTCCCACCAATTTTCAGCCAAATCGGTTCAGCCGTTCTTGAGTTATAAATAGTGTAACTAAACGACTTTCTTTTATATATATAGATGTAAAAATATGTTTGTGTAAACCAGATTTTGATAAGTTGGTATAATCAACTGCCTAAAAGTTACTCATTTTATGATGTAATTTTTCGCCTAAGGGGAATACATGACCTAAAGCGCGGTCACTGTCAGACTGCATAGAAAAGAAAGAGAAGCGCGATGAAACAACGCTGGTAATTTATTTCAAAATATGAAGCAGTTATCTATTTACAGGAAATCTATTGTTTGGACAAAAAAAATAAGACACTAGTGCTTTAGTATATTGCTTGTAGAATAATCTGAAAAAGAAAGCAGAATAAATTGTATGTGTAATTATGGTTTTTATTGTAAAAATAAAGTTTTTAGAGGTAGGTATCTTCATGATTATTTTCTATGGTATCAAATTAGTTGTATTATGTCTTCAACACGCTATCTAGCATTATATCCTGCATAATATCATCTATTTATCTAATTTTGTTTACTGTAGTCGATCAAATACTTCTAAAACTTGCGTTTTTTGCGTTTAGGTCCTGTAATCCCATTAAGCCCTTTCACAAGTAGGCATTTATCATGACAACTTAGGCTACATTCATCTAATAATACCTACCTAATTACTAATATAATAACATTATTTTATTGGTAATTAGGTAGGTATTATTATATTGGTAATTAGTTAGGTATTATTAGAAAAATGAAATATTATCCTTGCTAATGATCCTATTACAGTTACACGGAACAAAGAGATTTGATTCTGTAGGAACGGGATAAAAGCCTCTATCTTCACAACCCTAAGGGTAGAATTTCCTATGGGGTGCGTGAGCCCTTGTCACTGGATCGTGTGTAAGCACCCTAAGGGTTCTCAAACTTATCTTTGTAAAGAACGGTATGTTACTTAAACCAAGGTAGGTTTAAGTAACATACCGTTCTTTAATACTTTTTCTTTTTGATATTTGTTAATATTTTTCGGGAAACAGCCGCAGGGTGTTTTCCCTAATCCCTTTAAATGCATTTTCATTCCTTGCAGTTTAGCCTTTAAAGTTTCCGGGATAAGAATTACCGTGAATCTGATATAAACGGCCCAAATACTTTAATACAACATAAACATATAAAACACATTCAAGGATTTTATCGTAACACTTATTTCTTCTGTGTATTACTTTTTGGGCATCAAAAAATAATACACAGAAGAAAGAAATGTTCTTTATTACAATGATAACAATAGTATTTTGGATTTACTTCCCCAGAATAATGTATACACACTGTGTTCCAAGAAAGGCGTTTATTTATACATAAAAGGTAATATTTATTCATTTAAAATATTAACACAGTTATGAGCACATTAGAATTCTGCGCACATTTGGAATATTATTTAGAACAAATGACGAGCACGAGTAAATTAATCTAAATTACCTGAAACAAAGGTATAAGAATGATGAGTGGCATTATTTCAACTTTTTCTTGATTTAATATTATAATATGGCTTTAATATAGGAAATTACACAACCACTCCTCCCCCATACCTTATTAAAATGTACCCCCTAAAACTTAAAATTTTGACGTTTGTCACTCAATCACACTTAAAAGGCTAATCGGATTGGAATGAAACTTCCCACAAAGATAGACTATGTACATTAAAACATAGCATAGTTTGCATCCGGGTAATTCTCCTTGTATATGCGAATGAAACTGCGGGCAATAGATATCTTATGTTATTTATTTATACCTATAGGTGCTTTTATACCTATCGGAGTGGGGATTACAGCTAAGGGTGAACCAATACCCCAGGTTTTGTTTATTTTCCTGATTTTAATAAAACGAAAATACAATACACGACGTCGGTGAGGCACAAAGGGAAAAATTCAAATTCAGTTTTGCGGATGGCATTATTTTAACATATATTATACGTATATTTATTTTTGTAACTTCTCCCTCTTTTGTGGGAAACGTATTTAGACGTACTTGGGAAATTAAACGTTTTGTGTTCAGCTTAGTTTACGAGCCTGTCAATTTTATTTCGGAAAGTATTCTAATCAAGTTATAGTGTTTGATAAAGTTACTTTGGTTTCCATAGATTGTTTCAAGAACTAAAATCTTCATAATCAGCCCATAATGTGCCCACTGTTGAGGCACAGGAGGCCTGTGCCTCAACAGTGGGCACTCAGAGAGGACTCTGAGAGAGGGAGTGGGCCGTAATCCACCATGCGGGCTGGTAGATATCACTGATGTTTTCCTTCACTCGTTTGAGAGCAGTGTTGATGAAATAATTTACACAAAGGTCGGGGTTCGAACCTACGATCTAGAACTCGTAAGTCGCGGCCGTTTCTACTGGGCCACCACTGCTCTATACTAAAATCTTAATGAAGGAAATCACATCACATTATTTGTTTTTTACATTTTCTGCTATTGTTTAATAATAATTTAAGTATTCTGCGTTTATTCCAGTTCAGTAAACAATACGAAACATTCACTTTGCAAGTATGTTCTAGTGTTCCACATTGATATTCGTACGCTCGTCCACAATACTCTAAGAAAATGTGACATGTTCGGAAAATTCTAATGTCTGTTATGATAACATGTTTATTTCTACGCGCCGATTCAAATAAATGGGTTCCCACCCAGTACTGTTTACGTGTGGAAGGAATAGAATATGTGCATATTTATATAAGATTCGTCTTAAGGAAAATACACAATAAGGATAAAAAAGAAGACGATTGTAAGCTTTCGTAATAACAGCACCTGTTGGTTGGAATTCAATTATTTTTGCAAAGCAGATATACCTTTTTGACACCAATTACTCAAAAACAAAGCATTTATTTTAATTAAACCATTTACATGTAGGAACGTTTAAATTGTCAAAGAGTCGGCTAGTTAGTCAGAATGTTGAAGCTATTTGCCCATTCCAAAATGTAGATATATAAGGAGAAGAACGGGCAAGAAACTCCAAGGACACTCTTTTGAATCAAGATTTTACAAAATCCTGGGTACATTATTCTTGTTGCTTCTATATTATGTGAAAAAATACAAAATACGGGATTAAAAATAAGGCGTGGCAGTTAAGCTAGCCCTGGTAGTGAAGTTACAGCTAGGAGCTTGCAGATGTTTTGCTAAAATCCCTGTTGTTACCATCCTGTTGTGTCCGTAACCTTTCAAGTCAAAGCGAAGCAAGGCAGGCTTGGCGGCAGAAATTCAGATGGCGGTCGGAACGTCAATCAAGTAGTTTTACTGAAATGACGGTATTGTCGTTGAATACCACGTTTGTGTCGACAACAGATAGGCCCAAACAGTAAGATTAGTTATAAGGAGAACGACGTGTGCGTTCGCCTTAATCTGACAAACAGGCATGTGAGGGATGTGCACCTAATCCAGAGAATCGCGGGGACACGTGATAAATTACTCGAGAACAAATTACGTGAAACTGCTGCGACTAAAACAAACAATTTATTAAAAAGACAAATGAGCCGGCCCCGTCGCAAGGTGGTTTAATTATTACATGATAATACTTGTCAAAACTGTTGGCATATTTGTATGGAATGTTTGCTTGTGTGATTGATGAGCTGAAGATAATATGGTGTTGTAAAAGTTCGCAAAGTTATCGTGCAAAATCCTAATTTATTGTTCCTAGAGTGTGATGCAAGCGATACAAGAGACCGGCAGAATCCAACAAAACATCAAGGATAATTCTATAATTACTAAGACATTGCTCAACAAAGAACAGAATTGAACATTAATAACAAAGTTTATGAATAGCAAGTATCAGTAAATCCAGTTCAGAATGAACTCCAGTTCGCAGTCCCTTCCCGAGGGAAGCCTAAACTTACTACCTCATTACGTTAATTGCCCGTCGCAAAGGAGAATAACTATTAAAAATTCATTGTTTTCAGCCTTCTACCAAGTTCACTCGAATAGCATTATTAATATTTAATTCTACAATGACGCGGAGCCTAATGCTCTTAATTTAAAATTCTTAACAAACTTAATATTTGAGCAGAGCGGCCCCCCGAAGGATCCTATGCCTATTAAAAGTATATCAGGATTTTTGTTTATTCGCAGTCATTTCGGTTACAAAGCGGCGTGTGTACGGGGCTCGGCGCGAGTCCCCGCTGTGCGGGCCGCAGTAGAGAGCGCGTTTTGCTGAAATTCCGCGTGGGCAATGTTTCACATGGGGTTTCTCGGTAAGGAGACTAGACTTGCACGCTCAGTGGTACATAAATTTTCCGTTGGTACCGCATCGGAACCGCAGTAGGTAGTGGAACGACGTCCGTGCCTCGTACGTGTTGCGCTGCCAAATAAAAATGTGGGTGGGACCTTATTTTGAACATTAGCTAGCGACTCATATGGGGCAGCCGAACGAATAGTTAAGTAGGAAATATGTGTGTGGTAGGTACGCGCGTGTACCATACATAAACTTGTCTATTTATTATGATAACTACATTCTTTATGTATGCCTGCATTATCTGGCTGATGTTAAGAGATAATGTTGTGTTTACTCTTATTGTGTTCTTAAAATATGGATATTGTGACGTAGAACGTTAGCACATTGTTTATTTGAGAGAAGAGCTTAGCTAGGACATTGCCGAAACAATACCAATCTTGTTAATTTTGTTTGTGAAAAATAATAATTTCTTCCTTAATTTTATTTATAAGGTCTACCTACTTGTAAGTAAGTTAAATAAACCGTGCTTTTTTGGTTCAAAATTGCCAGGAAAATGTGCCAAACAAAGTGTGGTTATTAATATTCGCGACTCGCTGCGAAACGTATAATCGCCGGACCCACCTACATAAATAATTCATGTTGGAATTAAAGAAACTAAAGTTTCTCTCATTTTAACGAGCCACTTTAATGAAAGTGTTTGCTAAAGGAATTTATCAAATTATGCGGCAGAAGTTCTTGGTGTTTGTTTCTTATTTTAATACAATAAGCGGCCTCATTTATCTATTGCTTAGGCGTTATGGCTTCCCCAGACAGGTGACAGCGACGGTGCGACGCGATTCTCTTATAACAATTTCCATGAAGTTTTTATAGAAATTGTTCTACTAGAGTCGCGTTGCGCCTGTTTGCGGGTGTCTTTAAGCCATATGTTTTATCTGTGGCCAGTAAGGTAAGTAAGAGATCCTTTTCGCATTTTTCTTTACCCGTAACTTTGTCAGCTTTACAATCCCTGAGATTGTCAGTTTATGTTCCTTACTTTCTTTCCATCTAATGGAACTTACGTCTGAGTGACATACTGGTAGATAGCCTTTGAACTGACGACCTAATTGTTTGAAGTCTTCGAGGGACTGCAGTGATGTCTTAATGTTTTGTCTAAGATCATTTGATCTTAGACAAAACAATAAGACGTCACACCCACGGGAACCTATTTACAGAAGTCAGTGTTTCCAATGAATGGATATATGTAGATAATGTGTCCGCGACCCTTATGTGCTGGTGGAGGTGCAAAAGATGGTGACGTCACCATTAAGAATTGCATTAAAGTAAAAATGATTTTATCGATTTAAAGCCTTCCATGCAAAATAATAGGTGGGTAACTAATGAGCTTTCAAAATAATTCACTGAAAAAACTTATTTACGAATGTGTATAAACATTGAAAGTAAAATAAATGTGTTGTATAAATTTATCAAACAACAAAACACACAAATAAAACATAATGTTTTGTTTTTTACAAATAAAACATGTTTTGTTTGTTTGTTTTGTTGTTTGATAAATTTATTAAATATGAAAAATAAATAAATAAGAAAAAATCATTTTTATATATTTATTAAATGTCTTCACAAATTCCTGAAGTAGGTAACCATTATTGGTTACTTCAGGAATCATTTGTACTGAATGCAGAGCTATGAAGATGACTAGGTGCAACATTTAATAATTTTTTATAGTTGGAATTTATATTTTTATTTGATTACTTTTTTTGTTTATTTGACAAACTAGTTAATATGTTTAATATCTAGCTATTAAAGAGCTACCTACTGAAGACAGTTTTTAGTGATAACACCGCCCGTTGTGTCACCCTATGAAAAAATTCCACATTTATATCTTCAATTCTCATGGCGTACATAATAAAGAGTGGCATAATCATTAATAATGTTGCCCATAATGTTCCCATTGCTAGGACCCAGCCCTCCTCTCTATGAGAGCTAGGGTATGAGAAGTAGGCCGTAATCCACCACGCGGGCCCAGTGCGGAATGGTAGATGTCACATGTCTTCTAATTTTTGGTTTGCAGACATTCCGGTTTCCTCACGAATGTTTTACCTCACCGTTGTGAGAGCAGCGGTGGTGAAAATAATTACTCAAAGTAAAGTGCCTGCCGGTTCGAACCTATGATAGAGATAGATCTAACTCGTACCATAGCTGCTCACACATAGTGAAGAGTATTGTATTATAATTATTCTACTCTATTGCAAATCCTGCATACAGTTTGATTTCTCACCGAATTACAGTTTCTTAATTATTTGTCTTCAAAAATCATTGTATGGTTCAAACATTCCCAGGAATACCACGTTCAAACATTCCCAACCTTCGTTAACTAATGATTTACATTGTCAAAGACATGAGAACAAGCTTATGTTAATCTTAACAGTATTGTAGGTATAGTGTAGCTTATAGATAATTAGAAGACGGTGTTTGGGAGCCCGAAAGATCCTCGAAACGTGGTTAGTTGTTTAACGTGTGAAACAAACGGCGGAGCCTGTAGCTTTGTTACCGAGGACCAAGGGAAAATGGAAACGATACCGTGGGTCTGTTTCCAGTAAACTTACGACGTCTTATTTTTAACACGCTTTTATTAGGTCGACCTGTATGGTAACTATGTAATGGAATCTAAGGTAACTAATTTAACCATCTTCCAAGGGTCGTAGCGTAGTGAAAATTGGCAGCTGTATGTAGTTCTGATGACAATACAATAATATGGTACTGTAGAACTGATCTGATGATGGAGCCGGAAGACATGAACTGGAACTTCATGATGGAAAATCGTATCATAGCTGTTTTGGATTTCTTAGGTTAGTTAGGTCTTGTAAGCGTGTTTTTCCAGTGTTCTTAAAACTATTAATTTATTGATAATGAAACTAGTATGGTCAAAGTTCTGTTGTTGCTTTGAGGTTTTAGTACTTCGAATAATTAGTGAACCCCCTTACTAATAAACATATTATATCAGATGAATAGTTACACACCGATTTCTCTCTTTCAGTCGTCAGTTGACTTTCGACAAAAGAAGACAAAGCGTTGTGTTACTCTACCAACGCTATACAACGTTTATTAGTGAGGGATCAATGTCTAATCGTTCCAGTAAAAGGTTTTTTTTTATAAACGCGCCGTTTTTCAGGCCAGATAACGACAACCTTTTGTTTTATTGGGCACAAATTTTCGATTACCTATTTATAGAACCAACGGCAATGGATAACAATGAACAGAACATGACAAGTAAAACTAGTAGACATTATGTCAACTTTTCATTACCATACCTCAGTAGTTAGTTCTTTCCGATAGAACCGACCAGACCAAAACCAGACTTATAAGTTACGCTCATGAAACACATCTAGGAGCGTAACATTCATGTATGTGAACACAAAATGTGGTACGTTACGTCGCCTCGGCGTTTCAGACATTAGGTAGAAATTAATGATGTGGCACCGAGTGCTGCAACTCTGACAGACTTGTAGAGAGAGGTTCATTAACCCGTCTTGGCAAACACCAGTGTGTCGTGTGCCTGCCTGTGCAAAGAGGAGAGGGCACTAAATACTACACCTGGTAAAGTTTTTGGGAGACGAAAACATGTGTAGCTACCTCCTTTGAAAGACAACAAAGGATTGTGTAGAATGATAGTCGTTTATGCGACAATTCTGCCAGTTTTTATAAGCAAAAACTATCATTCTGTGCACTGTGTTTACGATTGCGCCAAATACCTAATTTAAAAATGACGGGCAAATGCCTGGCGCCGTGAAGAACTGAATTTTAAATTGGTTTATTTACTTTTGATTGCTATGGTTTCTCTTAATATTTCAGTCTAGTGATGACTAAAGCTATATATTTTTTTTAAACCTGATTTTTCACTGCTGACTAGAGTTATCGATATATCTACGTGATAGATATTTTGCTGTTTGGCTAGTTGAGCAAATGGCTGGCTGGACTTCAGTTGGATTAACAAATATTTGTCTGGCTAACAGATGATTGTTCCGTGTTTGAATTTTAAGTCAATAAGTGACTCGGGAAAGCCCCACGATACAGGAGACTTTCTTGGATATATTAACCATTCGTGTCGAACGTGGATCCACGTGAGACACGATAACTTTTTAAATGTTTCTGTAATTACGGAATTTATTTTATTAGGAATCTTTTACGGAAACGTAAATTCTCAGAACGTTTAACGAATTAATGAATGTGTTCATTTCGACAGAGTAAGTCGATGTAGCAACACTAGCAACTTGTCTTCGTGTTGCGTCACTCGGTAGCTGTCTAGTTATCTTGTGACAGCATGTTGTGCAACGAATTAGAGCTCATAATGTATGCAACTTTGATGAAAGGGTAATACAAACATACATAAACTCACGCCTTCTTCCCATGAGGGTAAGCAGAAACTACAGAAGGCCACCAGCTACATACTACTTTTCCCTCGTTCACGTTCATACATCTGAAGGCCATTACCGTGATTAAAACGTTCAAAATCTAGACGCAATCTCAACTCAGCGACGATCAATGTCAAAAACTTGTCATAAAGTAGGGAAATTAGAGCTGTTTTTGACAGATTGAAGCTGAGATCTGAGGGGTAATTTTCATAACTTTCAGGGTTCCGTTGGCACCCTTTTGGTACGGAACCCTGTAAAGGCAATTAATTTGAATAGGACTGGAATTCTCTTTAAAAGACTGGATACGGTATAATTAACCTTATTGCTAAACAATTAACCACAGTGCGAATCAACAAAGTAACGTGTTGAATGAAACCTTTTAGCCCATATAGAAATACTTTCTGCAAAAATATGTAGGTAATACCAAAATTAATTAATTACACCCTCGGTACTTAAAGCGTCCATTACTGAAATAGCACCCTAAAACATACAAAGTTCAAATTCATCGTCAAAGAGTCATGTTACTCAAAGGTTGATTTCCACCAAACGGCTCGTATCGCATCGGATCGGAAAGGATTCGAACGGATGCGGCGACAGCCAATCGCGTCCGGCAGGATGTCCACGCATATGATCGGCTCCGTACGCTCGCTTGCGAACGTATCCCTTTCTGCGCCTAGTCAAATAGTTTCATTTCTACCCTGTTGACGTGTTCTAATTTTTGAAAATGGTTGAAGTTGACGTAGTATTGTTGGCTATTGTATTAGAAGAAGAAGAAAATAATCATAAAACACAGAAGAGGAAAAGAAAAATTAGGACGACAGCCGGAAGGATTGGATCGGATACGACGACAGGCGTACGGAGCCGATCGCGCGTCGCAGCATACTTTCGGCTACGATTGCGTGTCGCGGAAGACGCCCGCGGTTAAGCTGCTGTGCGCGGCTTGGTAATATAGACTTTAAATACTGTGAACACGATTTCATCATCATCATCATCATTTCAGCCGAAAGACGTCCACTGCTGCACATAGGCCTCCCCCAAGCACCTCTACTTCGACCGGTCCTGTGCTTCCCGCATCCAACGGGTTCCTGCGGCCTTCACAAGGTCGTCGGTCCACCTTGTGAGAGGCCTTCCAACGCTACGTCTTCCGGCACGCGGTCGCCACTCCAGAACACACACGATTAAATATCGTTTAAAGATTGTAAGATCCGTTCCGATCCGATGGGCTACGAGTCGTTTGGTGGAAATCATCCTTAAGGCCAGGAGACAGGAACTTTGAAAGAGAATCGTAACTACCCCCCACTAGGTCTGTAATTGTTTTGTTTACGCCGTCCCGTCTGCATTGTCGAGTTGACAGTGTGAAATTAAACTTAATTGTAACTGTTAATGTTGAGTTACGTAGGTAATATCCTATATAAACGTGTGAAAGAGAGAATTTTCCGAAAATATAAATAAAGCGAGACGTTTTTTGTTAGCCGTATTAATTACCGGGATTACACGATGAGATTTTTGCTAATGTTTGGAGAATTTATTAGTAGGTGTTTGTGGTTTGTTGGTTTAGTAGTACGAGTACGAAGAGCAAAAGTGTGAGTTCGACTCCCACGTCTTAATATACAATACAAAAATATAACCAAATTACATTACCCATAATGTAATTTGGTTATATTTTTGTATTGTATATTAAGAACTGAGTGCTATTTTTGCTTGTGATTTAAATAGCAATTTTCTCTTTCATAGATTAAATATATTTTGCCCACAGTCTTTAAGAAGTCAGTCAGAAAACGGGGGCGCCCCGAACAAGGTTCCTCCGCGCGCACCCTTATATGTTGCACGATGCAATAGAAAATCAATTGTGTCTCATTAGCGGAGCTTGAGAGGTCTAGAAAATAAGATTTTTGTAGTAGGTACTTATAGGGAATATAAGAATCTCAAGGCGCTGAGTGTTTTCTTATAGAAACTCGTACACAACACCACAATTAACAAATAAAACTAATCACCACACATAAAGATATAGTAACCAACTATGAAACATATCTTAGGGTGATTACATAATCTAATGCTAATCGAATCGCCTCAGCTTTTCGTATCTTCACTCTCGTGCCACTTCCGTTCGGTTGTTTACTTGTGTGAATTGAATTAGGTATGGATAAGAAAGTGGTAGAAAGTGCTGCTAGTTTAATATAAATGGATTTAATTACCTCATTGATGACTACGATGGTTACGATGCAAAAGAACAGTTCAGTTCAGTTCGGTTCAGTTCAGTTTTATTTATAAGTACGTCCGCTGCATCCTGGACTGCTAGCCCGACTGACTGATTAATATTTCATTAGGACATGAGCTATGCTTGTACACTATTAAAAAAACAACGGCAAGTTCGTGGATTTAAATTATCTGAATAAAGGTAAAGGTAGATAGGTCTAGGTGGCAATACAGATTAAACAACTAGAAAAAAGTGATAGAAAATATAATTAGACCCGAGTGCCTACTTAGTATTTCGAGACATCGCCAAGCGGTTGGTCGACTCTTCACGTGACCAGACGGCTGGCCTATTTTTTGGTCAAAGAATCAGCATCGCCAAACAACGTGGCAATGCTGCCAGCCTTATTTATAGGCACTTTTCCCGCTGACAGCGATGCGGACGAATCTTGTTTTGTTTTATATATACATGTACTTATTTAAGTATGTTAGCTTATATGTTTTAATATTTCTGCTTTGTCGGAGAAGCAAGCGAAAAGCCACCACAACGGATAGTCCTTCAGTTGTGGAAAAAGATGATAATATTCACCCAGCTTTTGTTTCATTTGTTTTGCTGGGCGTGCACTATGTCGCCGATTAGGCGCACTAGCAAGTAGCTACCATTTTCCGTTTGCTTCATCGACACTGTCAGTATCAAGAGACAAAATGTTCTTCAGGAGCAGTAAAGTTCAGCACAAATACTCGACTGAGCAACTGAGCTTTCAGGTGCTACTGACCCGACGTGTTCGCACCGCCATCTATGTAGCAACAGCGAGTATCGACATCGAGGTATCGAGATAACGACCGCGATCGCGAGCATCTTCTGCATGTAATTACCATTACCCACAAAATTATTTGCGGTGCCTTTGAGTCGCGCGCGGTTTTATCGCGTGTCACGCCTGTTTGAAGGAGCCTGAACTAACACTTGTAGGCATAAGAATTACTTTGTGATAAATAAGGAACACCCAATTTCCTAATCAGGGCCTTTAAGTTCAAGACCTAACACGGACTAATGAAGCACCTAACAAAAAAAAAAAAAAAAAAAAGATTAAAAACTAGCTTCTGCTCGCAACTTCGTCTGCGTGAAATTTGTTGTTCCCCGCCCCCCTCCGTCGCATCACATCGCCTGCCAGCGCTAGTACTTCGTGTTCGCTTAGCGTTATTATTACTCGGCTCCTTAGGTTCCTAGCGAGATGTTATGTAGCACACTTTCTCAAGAATTGGCCACTAAATTAATTTTTCAAATCCAACTGGTAGTTTTGGAGATGAAGGGGCCTGAAGGGGGTCGTCGTTTCAGCCGATAGACGTCCACTGCTGGACACAGGCCACCCCTTACTTCCCGTGGGTGTCGTAAAAGGCGACTAAGGATCGTACCGGAGAATGGGCAGCAGCGTTCTCTATGTATTCCACCACCATACTGCGATCGCCAACCCGCCTGCCAATGGGGGGGGGGGGGGCTGAAGGGGGTACCTTCATACAAATTATCTCTTTATAATATTATTATTAGGTAGTATAGATGTTCCAACCTTTATAACTCAAAAAGCTACGTAGAAAAGTTAAAATTCCTAGGCATTTAAGTCCAGCTTCTGTTTTATGAGAAAAGGAGCCGCCTGTAATATGTGTCAGCGGAAATGAAGACCACAAGAAAAGTAGAAAAGTAAAGTACCTATCGTTTAAATGTGGGAACTTTTGAGGTAACTCGAGAAGATAATGTTGAGGAGTTGGTGAACTTATTATGAAGCTTAATTATTTATTATATAAAAATCTCGTGTCACAGTGTTTGTTATCGAACTCCTCCTAAACGGCTTGACCGATTTTTATGAAATTTTTTGTGTATTTTTGGTAGGTCTGAGAATAGATAGTACTTACGCCATTTTTTTTTAGAACTACGTTTGCGGGGTCATCTGGTCTTCTTATACATAAAAATATCGTGTCACAGAGTTTGTTTTCGAACTCCTCCGAAACGGCTTGACCGATTTATGTGAATTTTTTGTGTATATTTGGTAGGTCTGAGAATAGGTCGTAGGCTATTTTTTGTACCCATAGGTGATAAGGGTGGCCCTCTCCAGAAACTATTTGGAATCGAAACTTACGCGGGTGAAACCGCGGGACGCAGCTAGTAAATTTATATTAAATATAGATTTTGACGGGATAGTTGATGTTATAAGGAGTAACTTAGGCTATTTTGTCCCGGTAACACGTTCCCATGGGATAGTTACCGATAGCCACGTGGGCGAAGCTGCGGGCAGACGCTAATAGTAAAATATGACTAGCCTCAAATATGACTAATCTGCCTACCTTTTCCAACAATTTTTGGAAGTTATTCCGTTTATCCACCCCAAAAAATCCACCCTAAGGTGGATACGCGGAAACGTATGTCCAAGAATCCACCCTAGACCTAGTTGGATAAACGGAATTTATAAGTTAAGTTGGGGTGGATTTTCTGGGATCGATAAACGGAATAACCGATTTTTGGGGCTCTTTTCCAGTCTAAGCGGACTCAGGTGAATTCATGGAGTCGACTTCATGAATTCACCTGCATCCGCTTCTCAACAACCCAGTCTAAAGAGTAACACTATACCCGTTGGTAAAATATGACTAATAATTGTAGGAAATTATGACAAGAGGATAAGGACACGTCTTTCTACTACTTAGTACGTGAATAACAGAACAATGAATTAAAAAAAACTTGATTACCTAATGAAAGAGTAATTGGTTACTCGGATATCTGCTAATGGGTTGATATGAATATTTTAAATTATGTGATGTGATAACACATAACAAGACATCACGTCTGCTTTCCACAAAGGGTCGGGTAGAGGCTACATGTGATTATTGTATCACTACTAATCACAATTTATTAAACTCGCAAAATGTGTTTGCATAATTCCATCGACTCTATCAAAAGATAAACCAGAACATACTCATGTTATATAAGTTTGTTTTATTTCTCCTAATACGAAAATATTGTTCGGTAAATCTCGCCTTCAGCGTTCAGGGTCAAATCCAAAGAAAATGAACTTGTTCGAATTTTCTTTTCACCCAAGAGTCTTTTCAAAGTTAGAAAAACGGGGCGACATTCTAACTTGTCTGGAATTTTCCATTGATTTTATATTCTTATTGTAGGTATCTTTTGTTTTAGATTTTTATTCGACTTTCATTGAACGAACAAGTTTTTCGTTTAATTCTACGTCATGTACGAGCAGAAAAGTTCGGTAGAACTGAAATAACTTCGGGTTTTTAAAGAGTATGAATTAAACTGCAAATAGTTTTACTAAAGAAAAGATTTTTGGAGTTAGTTTGTTTCTCAATTTATTTTCAAATCTTTAGCAGTCAGATAATATCTATTTGATATGTATTTGAAATTATAATTCCACTAAACTCTCAAAAAAAAAAAAATTGAGTTTCATACGGATTGACATTTCCATATGAACATCAAATTTTTTATTTTATGTCATGAGATTCTGGTAGACTATAGCAACAATCTTGTTACGTGAAGATTAGGTTATAGATAAATATAAAGAAATGTGAATCTATTGACTATACCAGGGTACAAAATATGTTTGGGTTCCTAATATTCCACTTAAACATACCTACTTATTACTAATCTCTTAGTTATATCTAATATAGCTGAAAAGTTTGTTTGTTTGAAAGGGATAATCTCTGAAACTACTGGATTTGAAAAATTATTTTTACATTTGATAGCTCAATTCTTGAGGATGGCTTTAGGCTATTTAACATTACGCTAGGGTTCTTAGGAGCCGATGAAAAAATAAAAAAAGGACGCTAAGTGAAAATGAAGTAATAGGAGCGAGCAGGCGATGTCACGGGCAAAAGCTAGTATTTTATAAAATGACCAGGAAGTTATAATGTGGGTATCGTATATTGCGGACAATTTTCCACGAGTATTTGGAAAATAAATGTAAATGATAAAATTACTTTGTATCTTAGACATCCGTTGAATTTATTATGTAGGATGTCGAATCGATCTGAACCCAGGAGGAGCCTAATCTTAGGAAAATTGGCTGCCAATTTGTGGAGCACTAGATCGCGAAAGTGGTATGTTAAATATTAATTTTACGTTTCAAACAGCTACCAGCTTAATTGATTCGAAGTCTATTAATTTGTGGTCCTAATATCACCACGATGCTCGTAAGGTTAACGCTGGTTTGGCTCGCGTTACGCTTCTCTGGTTACTTAAAGCTAATGCGTTAGTAAACCGATTGAACTATAATTACAGACGAGATGGCTTAAAGTGGCGTGCCTAATTTACAACATTACTTGAAATTGTATAGCTCCTTAATAGCCGTAATATTCTAATTGTGGCAACGCCATATGAACATTGGGGCAATTCTCGTAATTTTAACAACGATCATAGTCCGGTCGCAGTCTCAATCTGTCAAAAATACCTCTAATTTTCCTACATTTTTGACAAGTTTTTGAAATTTGTTTGTCGCTGAGATGAGACTGCGAATAGATTTTGAAAGTTTTTATTAATGAATTAGCCTTCAGGTTAAAAACACGTTCCTTCCACCAGTTACTTAGATAGTTACCTAACATTATTCAAGTTAGATAGTTTACTAACTAATCCAATAACACTTTGCCTGACCAGGGGATCTACCCAGGATACCAGTCTAAGCAGTCGTGCATACACCCACTTCACTTTTTTCTCTAGTTTTAGAATACAAATATAAAGAAATATTCTTTGGCTTCGTAAAGTATTACTATAAGGAGACATTTCAGCAAAAAGTCTATTTTATGTTGAGTGTATAATGTCAAAAGATGCTCAAGGAAAATAAACACAGTGGGAACATAACAAAGCCTCTTACAAGTCTCTGAAATATGCGACAAAATAATAGGAAATTCTCATGTATGTGAGGTGAGACGTACACTGTACACATGTACCACAGAGATAGGAACAGAGGGATACTTCTCGTAATTTTAAGAACGTTCACAGTCTGATCTCAGTCTCAATATGTTAAAAAAAAACCTCTTTAAAAATAAATCTCAACATTTTTGTCAAGCCTTTTACATTGATTGTCGTAGAGATAAGATTGCTGCTGGATTTTAACGTTTTTAATTAATTTGAAGGCTGGCTCGATACGGAAACCGTCCAAGTGCACGTTGGACTCGCTTCCATTTTGATTTGAGCAGTGATGTTAACAAGATGATGTTAGAGAAATTTGTAATGGGTGTACTGACTCCTTGTGTTATTTTAGGATTAGAAAAAATGCAAGAGTCGAGTGAGTACATTATTGAAATCCTATCATGTGAAGATACCTGAATTGTAATAAGACTTCGTGTAGGTATAATTTACAATGTCAATTAAACTTAGCGACAACAATTTTTTAAAATCGATTTCATGCATTTATTTTGAGTTGTCTAGGTTAGTACATCTATTAAATAAACTAACGATACGTTTCAATTCCACTATAGTAGTATAGTCCATGTCGCCATCCCACTTTGAAAGCATACATTGATTTTGAAACATAATTTTCCTGTGTGCCCGTCATTCTGCCCATGGTTTAGTTGCAAAAATATACCGACCAGCAATAATATAGCTTTAAAAATGTACCATTACAAGTACGTGCATAAATAAACAAAACACCGCCATTGCACGTCCCGCCATTCCTTGCAACTCCTGACAACTGTCAGGAACTACAACCATACACGCAATGACATGACTAACTGATAAACCTGTTTTTGTAGGTTGAACAGGCAATTCTCAGCCTGTTCCGACAGACGTGTAAATGCAGATATGCGTACACAAGGAAAGGGTGAAATACGCAGATGAATGGCGAATGCGTCACGCAGACGTACGTAATAGGTACTGTGAATAAGACATATTCAGGAGAGCCTATTATATTCAACATAATTTGTCATAATGAGAATATTTTTAACAATAATTTTAATAATTTCTACATTGTTTAATGTTTCATAAGACGTCCGTATGGAAGCTACAGAAAAGTTTGTTAGGTTATTAAGTATTAGAAGTTCATCCAGTATGTGTTTATAATTGATACCTTTATATAAAAAACATAAATGTGAGTAGGTTGGTTTATGTATGAACTAAACACCAGTTTCTAATATACTAATGAATTATCATTCAATTTAGGCATCCATACGGACTTCTGTACACTTGTACAGTTAGGTAAAAGTGGCCATTTCTTCTACTTTGTGTGTATAACATTTATACTTTCGTCCATCATCATCATAATCAGTCTCTATTGTCCCCGCTGCTGGAAAACAGGCCTCCTCTCTTCGAGAGGGAGTGGGCTATAATCTACCACGCGGCCCCAGTGCGGATTGGTAGATGTCACATGTCTTCGAATTTTTGATTCTAGGACATGCCGGTTTCCTCACGATGTTTTCCTTTACCGTTTTCAGAGCGCCTGTCTGGGTACGAACCTACGACCTACAACTCGTAAGTCGCGGCGGATACCACTGGGCCACCACTGCTCACTCTCTACTTGCGTCCACTTATACAAAATTGATTTTAATGTTTCAAGACCTTGTTTTTCGTTACAGATTGGGCACAAAATACTTAATCACTTGAAGATGTTTACATCTTACATTTTCCTCGCTTTAGTTGGCAAAAGACTCGTTCATTTTATTTGAAGAAAATCGGTTTGATCTGGAAATAACTAGGTAGCTGGGTTTTGGCAATGTTTTCAAGATTTGTTGAGAGGGATTAGAACTCAATAAATATGAGGAAAACAGTGGTAACAAGAGCATTGTTCACAGAATGACGTATGTAAATATAGTGGGTTATTTCTACAATGTTACTTTAGTTAATTTATTTAACTGTTTTACCGTCGAATTCGCTGCAAAAACACCTTTTTGTTTGTGTAATTATTGCCTTCGTAATGTTCCTGTACATGTTTATTGCGCGCCGTTAAAATTGTGTGTACTTTGCAAAATTGCAGCTTAAAATAGGCTGCTAAGGCCGCGTTTGTGTACAATGTATATTTACCAAAAAAGGCCACAATTATTCCGGTACATTCATGTTACAGCACCGCATGTTCATACAGAGTGAGAGAGATGGAAAATTTGCGGTTATGTGAGTGTAAGAGGGAGGGCAACAGCGTCCTCTTGCGGGAACAATTTGTCACTGTCTCCGCCAATTTCCTCTTGTAACTAGTTTTTTCTTTGCGCCACGTAAATTTAATTTCAGCTCTTTGTTGAACCGGTTTGAAGCGGTTGTAGCCGACTAGTACTGCAAACTTTTTTCTTTAGTGTTTTCTCTCGAGTTTGATTTCTACATGTCGTGTTTGTGGTTCATATTATGTAAAGCTTTGTTTGTTTTAAGCTATCTTGATTAGCCGTAATGGTTTATTGATAAACTTTATTATTAAGTGTAAAGTTACAGTTGGAATAATTACCTAATTATTCAATCACATTATGGTATGCGAATTTCCAAACCATAACAAAAAAAATTAAATTAGGTAATAAGCTTTACAATGACCTTCATATAATCCACATGAACACCATATCTATGTGAACACCCATGTTCAACCGTGCACCATAGTTTGACATACTACATCGTGTAAGAAACTGAGACCAAATGCGTGAAAAAGGCTGGTCCCTTATTTCACGCCAGTTGCCCAACACGCTACCGCTGTTATCCTAAAAAAAACATAAAAATCATGTCAGAAACAAGGACCCTTCACTCTATGTGAAGATATAACGTCTCGGAGTGGAAAATATTTTAGGCGAAGCTTTGCTGGCTAGGTAAACAGCACTTGCATTTATTAAAATATTGAAATGTGGGCAAAGCTGAAATTGCAGTTGGATTAAACAGCTTTTAGGCGAGGCCAGATATAAAGATGTATGGAATGCGTTAGAAAGCTAGAAAAGAACCTAGCAAGATTCAATTTGGTACCGTAGCAATATTTTGTAGCCGTGTGCTACGAGATTTCGTAGCGCGTAGCACGGGTACAGGTTGTAGTTGTGGCCAATATTGGTTCCATTTTGTGTTTGATTACAATACAAAGTTTATAGCAGTACAAATGGAAGAAATCGAATGTATAATGTTACCGTTTCTTGTAGCAATGTTGGATGATTAATTGTTTCAAACATTGCCAGGGAGCTATTATGGTGGTCGGTTTCTTAATTGGCATAATTTTGGGGAAGGGACAAAATTCCTAAAAAATATATGTTTATTTTTTATTCGTATCATTTACAAAGAAACTATCGTCTACATAACGGTGGTTGTTGCAGGAGCTCGTGTTTCCTCCAGGTTCCGTGGCACCCTGCCAAGTGTTCCACATCATATAATATGATGGGGAAGAGTAACTCTAATATTCCTTTTCTAAATTTGTAGTTGGCATAAATCCACAATTCCATGATGCACGCAAAACAAATTACTTGAAAATCAGTTTAATGTGAAATTGAAATGACCGGTGTATTGTGATGGATGGAATGCTTCGACGAATATTAACTTACTGGCTTTTAATGTTAGAGCCAATAGCATAATTTGGGAAAGTTATTTAATTTTGTTTAAATACCAGCTGGCATTTCGATGTAGTGGTAGTAAGAGAGCCATAAAAAAATTACTGTCATACACAAAAAGTATGCCATAAAACTAGACGCGTAATTTAAAATACAGGGCCTTTTTACTATTTTTAGAATTAAATTACTCGATAGGAACACTCCCAGGCGAAACAATCAAATTATTCAAATGAATACGAACAGCTCAATGAAATCTAATTTACTAAAACCGTTTTATTTGGAAACCGACTTAGGAGCCGATAATAATGAATGGCAAAAAATGAAAAATCGCTTTTTACGATGGCCCATCTATCTAATAAACCTAATATTGGTTTGATGCGCGCTCAAGAGGCGTGAAATGACTCCCTCTCGCCTCCTCGCCTCCCGCGGGGTGACAGGACTCACCAACCTATCCTGACCTGTACTGTTTTTACGTTCATCCCCGACGTCGAAAGAAAATCTTTTCTTGTGACTACTCTCCCGGCTTTCCTCGACTGGTCCGCGTTGCACCTCGCTCCTCGCCTTTCAATTTATATTTGAAAATGTGGAAAGTTTATTTATGCTCAGTTTATAGGAATCACCTTAAGTTTATAAATATCCAGGGAAGACATTTATTTTGAAGTAGCGCTCGAGCATGCTTGAAATAATCGCTTGATATACTTAATATAGGCTTTGGCAATAGCAAGTATGGCCGCACGCCAATAAGTGGTATTTTAGTGACCACCACAAGATTAATCGGTTAAAACTCTTAGGTACAGATATTTCACGCTCTATAAAATATTGAGTGCTCCACTTTTTTATTGGTTTTATTACATAAGTGTTACTAACGGAAGCTAATCTTTTTACCACAAACATGAGCTCATATTCTCGATTTTTTCATGGCGAATCGAAAGAAGTAGAATTACCTAAGTTTCAAGTTCCCAATATAGTTAATTGATTGTGTCATAAAATTTTTATAAAAAAATAATCAAAGAAAAAATATGTCAATTTTATCATCTGCCTAGCCTTTTCCCAACTACGTTGGGGTCGGCTTCCAGTCTAACCGGAATCAGCTGAATACCAGTATTTTACATGGAGCTACTGCCTATCTGACCTCCACAACCCAGATACTGGGTAATACGATACCCCTTGGTAAGACTGGTTGTCAGACTTTCGGGCTTCTGACTACCCGTAACGACTGTCAAAGATCCACAAATGACAGCCGGGACCAACGGCTTAACGTGCTTTCCGAGGCACGGAGGGGTCACGGTATGTAAAGATGGTCACCCATCCACAGACCAACCGCGGCAAGCGTAGCTTAACCTGGTCGATCGACCTGTGCGGCTGTTATTATTTAGGCACGGGCCCCTAAAAAAAAAAATCAAATAATAAACATAAAATAAAAAATCAAAAAAATAAATCCAAGAATCCAAAAATCAATCATATGATAATCTGGCAAAGAAAAACACTAAGGTTGAGTTGCATCATCTGACTTTAACCGTAACTTTAACCATAACTCGTGATTTTTGTATGCAGTTTGACAGACTTTTGACGTTTGTTAAAGTTAAAGTAAGATGATGCAACCCAGGCTAAGTAAACCGTGCTACAAACTCCGCAACGCGAACACCCCAAAATAACTACACGGACAAAACTTTTTGAAAATGAAACTGCTGCGAGGGTTGACATACCACGTTAACTGAGCACATTCCTCCGATGGCCGGGTCCTCAAGTGTCGGCGTAACGGAGTAACTCACAAATTACGTCCGTCCGTTGTTTAGAGACAAGCAATTTGGATGTCCCCACGTCTCCGATGGCAGCATTCCTCAGCCCTTGGACCCCGGCCCTCGTTAAACTATGCGACTTAAAGCGAACAGAGCACACACAGCAGAGAACTTTTCAAGATCAGTTAAACTTGATGGTGGAATGCGATATTTACAGCGTTAGATGTAATGAACACGCTTGGGCATGCGGTTTTATTTACAGGATCGTAGACGATTTTCTTTATAACTCTAGGACATTCGCGTGAAATGATGTTAGCAGAGTAGGTAAGTATTTAGCCTTGTGATAAAGAATTTAGTAAGTAGATACCCAAAACATAGTTCTAATGTGCGCCTTACACTGTGTTGGCAAAAGACTGGTAACCATCAGGAAACTTAGGTACTTACCCTTTCTCAATACTACAAATAAGCAAGGCCAAATATTGTTTAATATCCCACATCCTAACAGAACACCACGAAAGACGGCTAACCCCTCGGATAGCAAAAAATAACTCATAATATTTGCCATGACGTGTCCTGTGGCTAATCAGTTAATGAACCGTCACGTTCGGCCTAACGAGCGCCTAATTATTCTATGATTTATCTCCCGCAGTCCTGACCTACATGTGGCAGGTACACGGATTTTTTCGCCTAATTACTGCTAAATGGATGTTGTTTTTGGATTTAGTGAGAGACTATTTGTTGTGCCATACTGTTTGGCGTTTGTTGAGTGTTCGGGAATCCGATATCCTGAAGTTTTTTTGTGTTTACGTAGACCCTAAACGAAGACAATAAAGAACAACGAATACGGACATCTTTCTTTTAAGTTTTTGCAAAACATTATTAAGATGTACTTATATACGTGATATAAAGCAACACACACACACACGCACACGCACACAAAAGGTAATTCAGTATCCTCGTATACCTACCTAAAGATAACAAGATCACCACAGATGTGTCTTAGTTACAGTAAAAACGTTTTGTCGTATGTTAGGTGACAGTTAACAATGACAGCAGCTGGTGAGATGTGATGGAGTGTTACAGACGGACAGTCTGAAACTAACTACGTCTGTGACTACCACTGGCTACTGATAGTAGCTAAATTTTGAATTTTGCTTACTCTTGTAAGAAAGGGCCGGATCCGTCATGGTAGTAGTCAAAGGCGTGGCTTCTAGAGCCGCGTGTTTTGTCTTTTGCAGCCGCACTTAAGCACTTACTGTGGTCAAAGCTTCGGGGGTCTACGGTAGTGGTCGCCAGAGTAGTGGTCGGCTCCATGTCATCGTCATCTGGCTCTTTGGTTGTGGTGGTTGTGGTAGTGGTGCGGCGACGGCGCCTCTTGTGCTGCTTCCCCGGCCAGCGGCGCTGCGGCCCGAACGGCACCGGCGCAGTGGCACGCTGGCGCTTCATGCCTAAAATAAGAGTACTTACTGACCACAAAACCTTTTACTAAAAAGGTAGGGTGTTAGTTAATATGTGGGCCTCGGCTTTCTTTGTATTCCACACTATTTATACGCCATTATTAGCCTTATAAGCTAATAGCGTAACCATAAGGTTGCCTGCGACTTTGTTGGTTCTCCATAGGCTTAAAATTGGTACTCACTGCGGTTGTAGATGTTGGATAAAGTCAGTAATTGTACTTATCATTGGTTATCAGCGGGTGTACTGCGTGAAAGTCGTTGAGGTGGTTCAGTAGAAGCATGTGTGGCATAGCCAGCGCGAGTGAAGCGAATGGTAGCAAGCGGGCCCGAAGCGGCACACCAGAAGCTTCTGCCCTAGAATGTGGTACTCACTGTTGTGCGACGCGCCGATGACTGAGGCAGTTGGCCATTTAGAACTATATCGTATCATGCATTCCTAAATTCCTAAGTATTGTATAGCTCCTAGACAATAAATAAGTACTTACTGTGGTCGAAAGCCCGGGGATCAACAGTGGTTGTAGTGACAGGTGTGGTCGCATCGGCGACGTCATCGTCGTCGGGGTCGACCGTCGTGGTTGTGGTAGTGGTGCGCTTGCGGTTGCGCTCACGCTTCCCGGCGCGGCGTGGAGGGGGCGGGGCGGTCGCGGGCGCCGGGATAACGGTGTCCCGGTCCACCCTGGCCACTGTTTGGTCGCTGCCATTGCCCGGCCCCGGCTCGGCAAGGACGAACGCCACTAGTGATGCGGTCAACAGCCGTATCACCAGTGGCGCTAATCGACCCATTCTGCCTGTTGACAAAGAAATGTGATTGTGAGTATTGGAACATTAGATTAAATAAGTACCTAAAAGGAAGGCCTGAGGAGAAGTGGTGCCCCAGCGACTTACATGTTGTAGATCGTATGTTCGAAACCAGGCAGGCGCGTTACTTAGTGTAAAAAATTTCATCAATATTGCACTCGAAACGGTTCTGGAAAACATCAACAACAACCAAAAATTGGAAGAGAGAGAGAGTTCTACCAATCCGAAGTGGGCCCGTGTGGTAGATTGCAGCCCACTCCCTCTCACAGAGAGGTGACCTGTGTCCCAGCAGTGGGAGCTTTGTAGTCTGATTATGCTTATGCTAGCCAAAAGTAAGTATGTATAGGTACGGGTAAGATGCTCCTTTTAGGGTTCCGTACCGAAATGGTAAAAACGGAACCCTTATGGTGAGACTAAGTCTGTCTGTCTGTCACAGCTGGCTATCTCAAGAACTACTAATGCTATCAACTTGAGGAATAGTTTTAGATGACGTTTGCCCAACTATTTTGCAAATAAGAAAGAAATAAAATATATGTATATTTCTTGCAACAGGGACTGAAAGGGAAAAATTGGAAGTGGGGCTACTAGGGTATGTTTTTTAGATCGCATAGTTTTCGAGTTTTGATGAAAAATGTAAAAAAAAAAAATACCGTTGCCCCCCTTATCTCCGAAGTTTGCAAAGAAAAAATCTGAAATTATTCTATGTGATAGAAGTTTATGTAAAAATTACAGGAAAAATAAAACGAAGTCTCTAAACAGCACACTTTTTCAGAAATCATTAACAAAAGTTACATTAGTTCCACTATCAGTCAAGAGATGGCGCTGACATAAAACTGCAATATTCTACACCGCAGTGCACAGTGTTAAAATTCTCTAATGAATATAGGCCTCGCCGATGAAAATTTAAAAATATATGATGGTACGGGACCTCGGTGCGCGAGTCCGACTCGCTCTTGCCAGGTTTTTTAGTATAACTAACAGACTATCTAATGAAACCGTGTCTCAATTAGTAAGTTACTAAGTATCCAAAACGCATCTCAAAAGCAGAGTAAGAACTTTTTAAGTTAAACCTATGTAAGTATAAAGTCCCTAGTTACTTTGTACATTCATCACGTTGGAGACTATCAAACTATCTTACCTTATCTACCTTTTAAAATGTTAAACTTTAATAAGATGATGGAGATTTTTCGGGATGTAGGTACCGTGTCTCTCTAATTAAGAAAATTTTCATTAGCGCACTCCGTAGGTACACCATTTACTTAAAGAAAGAATTTTCAATATTACAAAGTTTGGCGTCTGCTTTAAAAATATTATGAAGCCCAGATTTTAAGGTAGCGCTGCTTGCAATTTAAAATATTATTTTGACATGAAATATGAATTTTCTAATATTATTTTATGGAATGTAATAATAGGCAGGAGGCATTTTTTAAGAAACATAACTTATATATTTATTTAAAATTAAACAGTAAATGAAAAAAAGGACACTTACAGTTACAAATCAAGTCATAAAGTCTCATAGAATCGTATATTACATAGCACGAAGTTCATAACTGTCTGCTACACTCGGGCACCGTAACTTCTGCACCATATCGACAATTTTATACCACCTTACGGTGGTCAAGCGAATAACAAGCAAGAGTTTGTTCGACTTGAGAGCACTTCTAGATACCACTGAGGGTAAAACACGACAAATAAACTCTACAGGGACACTTACACGCAGCCATAAAAACAGTGTCTTCAGAAAGGACCGCAAATAAACCATGATTGTGACACTTCCAGTCCCCAGTTATTTTATAGCTCCAAGTAAGATGGAGCTCGAATATTACTTTTTTAACGTGAAACATTTTTTATTGAATTAATTCTGCAGTCTCATTTTAATAGTGTCGTTTTTTACGAGGACTCTTCTAAATTAGCTGAAGGAAATCTAGAACTATTTTATAATCCTTCTTCTTTATCCCCGCGTTCTCCAGTGTCCGCTTTTCTTTAAGTAATTGGCGCTCATTTGGAGCAGACGGGTTCTTTAGTCTATATTATGGTGAGTTTTCTGGAGAAACTATTGTATATCGCATCTGTTTGGACAGAGAACAGCAGTTGTTTGCAGTGCTCGCGTAAATGTTGGCGTCTTTTTATCAGGTAAGTATCATTCTTTAAATGTAGTATTTTTATTAACTTGTTTGTCACCGAGGTTTTTTATATAATAATGTTGACAATATGACAATTAAACGTAATGCTGTCTGCATTCAAAAATTCATACTAATATATCCAATAGTTTACTCACTATATTATTTAGTCAAAGATTGGCAAAATTAGTGTTATTTGTTTGAAAAAATCACTTTTTAGGTTCCTACAGGGAACCCTTATAGTTTCGTCATGTCCGTCTGTCTGTCTGTCCGAGGTTTTGCTAAGAGACCGTTAGTACTAGAAAGCTGTAACTTTGTAGGAGTGTGTATATCAATTACGCCGACAAAAGTGGCAAAATAAAATTTTAGAAAACTTGCATTATAAAACAAAATATGAAATAAAAAAGCAATAATAAATTATCATAAGTTTTACAATACTGATGGCGCTGTACCAAAGGGTTACTCTTTCAGTCGAGTACCTATAGAAGTCACAAACGAACTGTATTTAATTTTCGAATTACAATTTTGTGAATTGAAATAATAACTTGGCAGCAATAGTACTCTTATTTTAAGCTTTACAAGGAAGAAAGTGGTTCTTATTAGTTGATGTCTAATCTGTTTAAATAATTATCTTCGAAAATCAATATTTTGTTGTGTTTAGTATCGCTATTCCATAATAGAAGGCGTTGTGCCGTTACGTCACTTTTGTAGGTCGCGATGTTAAGATTTTCTTGTAGGGTATGACGTCCGTGGTTACGTTATATGTTAAAGTTTTTACTCTGGACAGCCTTGTCATATATTGTTATTATACCTTTACCGTTACATAATATTAATTAAATTCAAAATAAAGAACAACAGAATCGTACTATATTGTGATAACGGGCTACAACGGAACCATACACTGTGCGTGGCCCTACACGCACTTGGCCAGCTTTTTTAATTTTGATGTTAGGATTTAATTGGTAGTTCCGAAATACTTATAAGCCATGCCATTCATATGCTTGTATTGGCAGTGTTTTCATTTATTGTAGTATTGTCATCACCACATTGTAAATACCTAGAACCTGAGACATATTCTGAGTCATTCAAACCTCTTCGTAACTTCGAAACTTTTTACCAACTGTACTACTATCATAGGTAATTCTAACACACCCTTTTATTCTGTCACATGTATTACATCCAAATTATATCCCGAAGTGCTAGCCAAGGGTTAAAAGTATCATTTGATTGCGGAAACATCGCGTTACACCCAAGGGGTATAAATGCAAGTGGTTCTGCCGATCCCTTCGAAATATTTCGGTGCCAACATCTGTCAACGCGCTAATGCTATCGTTCCTCGGGCGTTAATGCTTGGGGTCAAAGGGCTACTGTAAATTCTTTATAGCATTCAATCCAACTAGCCAGCTAAATGGAATTTTGGTGTAAGTAGGCGTCAAACCTGAAACTGAGGTTAGCACCATTTATTTAATGTTCCCCTGTCAAAATACACATAAAAAATATATAATATCTGGGGATATGTACGATTATTGGGATTTATATTACGGGCCTCACGTGGGTACCTACTGGAAAATTCTTGTCCATACTCCCAGTAGTTCAAAAGACTTTTTTTTGTTTTGTTTAATAATTTTTTTCTGTTAATGGACAAGTTAATCAAATATGAAACGAATTCTGATGAGAGAATTTATTAATATTTTAATTCAATTAGTGACTCAAAAACGGGAGCGCTCGGTGTGTATTTCACAAATGCGCTTACACAGAATAAGCCGTAAATAATAAATGTGTTTGTGTTATCCGGACCTTTTATTACGATGAATTACGAAATAAAATCTGGACTCTTTCGTGTTACCTTCTACGGAGGCTTAAATTTATACAACATTTTATTAAAGCCTTGAGTAAGTAAATAGAAAAGTAATGAATCGACAATATAAAACTTTAACATAAAGTCACACAAACATTATTCAGTAGCAAAAAGTTAAATACACCTTCTGTATTAGGAAACAAGAAAAATGGTTGTTTAATCGCGAGGGTTGGGATACCTAGCCTGCCAGTGACAGTTCCAACCACACTGGATGGAATACATTCGGCGGAATCCTCTGGGACGAAGGCTGAAAGCCACCCCGGCACCGATCTACTTCGATAATGTTCCCAAACCCCTCTTCGTTTTATTTTTCGCCATCCTCAAGACTTACAAACAGATGGGTGGAATGTTCGGACGCAAACGAGTGACGGTACTGCGATATTTTGTTACGACATTCTGTTGCAAATATTTTGAAACGACGAAGCTAAGAGAGCTTAAATGATTTAGAAAATATTGGATTAGTATCTACCTTCCTTAGTGTTTGTTTCAATCAAAGTGTAGGGAACAGCTTATAAAGCTGCAAAAAACCCATTGAAATTTATTGACTAAAATACCGTAGTATTTTTTTATACATATGAAAAATATTAAGCAATTTTGAAGTGCCTAAGTATCGAATTGCTGGTTACTGGTTAATTGGCTTCCCAAGAATAGTAAAATGACTTCAAAAAACTGGAATCGTAACAGTTAACGTAACTCTCCGCCATGTCCGATAAACAGTCGTTTACTTTTACTCAAATACTCATTAAACCAAAGTACTGAACTTCAAGCACCGCTTTGTGAAATGAAAAGTACTTTGACGGTTCAATGTGCTCTCTTAGTTCAGAATCGTTAATTAAAGACTTTAATGTACAATCAAGCACTCGAGATGATAATGTCAGAGTTGTATGATCACTGGAGGAAATAATAAATAATGTTACCAATTTAATCACGTCTTTGTGAATTTAATTAAAGACATGCGAATGACTCCGTCATCAATTTATTTTATAATGAGAAGGAAGAAATAAATTGTTTTATATCGAAATCACATACCTAAATGTTTTCGTACTGACTTTGTATAAATGAATACATACATTTTTAATAAGAAAAGCTTTTTCCTCACCCTAACTAAAACAAAGGAACTGAATATTAACAATGAAATTATTAATAAAGATTTCAAAGACCTTCGAGTTAAAACGCAGCGTCGCGTCGTAAATAAGAAACGTACAACTTGGAAATAATATTCGTACTTAAATTAATGTTGCTTCTCAGATCGAATTTCGGCTGAAACATCAATGTCTACTAACTTTAATTAAATTCATTTTGTCATTGAATAAATTGAAACCGTCGGAACATACCGTCGACGAAACGTTTGCAAACTGAAACACAAACGGCTAATAATAACTTTGACAGTTATAACGTGAGCGTTGCTTAGTTCACCGACACGAGACCGCGGCTAACGCAACTTTGACACTTGAAGTCCACCCACGATACATTGCTTGTCACTGAGTTATTCCGACTCGTCCACAACTATTCAGATGAACTAAACACTCAGCTTTTAACTTAAATTGCGGAAATTTAACTCAGTTATATATGTGAACGAAACTTCTGACAGTGTAAAGCAAATAAGTGGCAATCATCATATTACCACTCTCTACATTTAAATCACGCTTGTTATGCGAGTAGAAATAGAAAAGGAAACGAGATTGGAATAAAATTGCATTAGTTCTATTGAAAAATATTACAGCGCGGGGATATTGGCGCGATCTCATTATATCAGTGCCTAGGTAAACGTAGCTAACGGAAAATTTATTAGCACTTTGTGTAATAAGCAATAGGACTATTTCACCGTTGTTTTATAAAATATTTATGTACTCCCCAGACTAAAGTAAATAAGCAATAAATTCAGCTGATATTAAGTCGAGTTCGATAAAATGATTGCATTGAGTTGGAGACTTCATGAATAAGTCAGTGATTGACGGACATCTGAACTTCTTCAATAATAAATAGTATGTTTTCTTATGACAAAGAGAGCTTCTGGTGTTCCTCGGTTTGATTCATAGACTTTTCTATACGCTGGTAGGTAGTCTCTGACAACAACGATTTAAAAGCGCCTTTCTTAAGATTAGACGGTGAGCCCATTGTATTGGTCTCCGCTTGATCGAGCACCGGAGCGCAGGTGGTCGATAAATGAATTTTCTCAACTGTAGGAAATTGATTTTCATTCAGTGGGAGAAAATCGGTAGCTTTTCCTTCCATTATGTTGGTATACCGATTTTGGATGAAAACCGTCATGTTGACTGGCTCGTTGATTAATTAGTCGTCCACGTACCGCGCGGGTGAGTTATATTTTAATGAAGAATACTTCTTGGTGTCTTTGTGGACCTAATTAAAAAAGAGAACAAACGTCTCAGTCATAGATATAATTTCTATGGTCGCACTAAATATAACTAATTAATAATGTAGGTAATGTAAAAGTTAATAGTTATTACAGCTTCATTGTGTAAGATGACCTGAGTATCTCTCTGACTATTCTATTGTATTAACATTAATAAATGAGTAGGTACTAATTGAAGATCAGTGGGTTAGTTCTCTGGTCAATTAGTCTGAATTAAATCAGAGATTAGATGTAATTATTTATGTAGATACATAATATCTGAACATGATTATGTCTGAACTTTTAAAGAGACTGTGTCCTGTATGTTTGTTTCGATCTTTTCTCAAAGTAGTCGGACAGGAAATGTCGAACTCATCTAGTTTTCAAAATATGATTGATGTGTAAAATTGTTTGTGCAAAAATACTACTTACAGAAATAAAATGGAGACTGCTGATCATTTTTAATTTTAATTTTATAATTTTGATTTTTACGTGTGCGTTCTGGTTTTCTATCATATTTTTGTAAAATCTCTTGCACAAAAAAAAAAGTTTTACTTAGATTAAAATGTAACAGTGTTAAAGTAACATAATATTAAAGCAATATTCATCTACTATGACCTTAAAAATAGTAATTTTAACATAACATTTTCGACGGTGGTGTTGAATTAAGTACCGAAATAAACTTTCTGTGGTGGTCGGGGTTTAATTAAAAAAGTTTTAGTCGATTGCTTTATTACTTGGTAGGTATTCTTCGTTACATGCCGCGAAGTTTCATTTGTGAAACGTCAAAATATCAATCATAGATACCCGTTAGAAGTTCAAAGGACTTTATACAATCAACAATAAATACAGTTGCTTTGCTTTCTATGCCAAAAGAGCAATCGTTCCCGAATTAGTGTCACGGGGAAGACGTCTCCGTTTTTCGCTTGATTTATTATTAACCTTTGTCACGACATGATAGCCGTTCATTTTTATGTCGTTCCGCTAAATGTCTGGCAAAAACTTGGGTAAATTTTCTCGCATTAATAAGAACGGTGCTGTCGTGTAGCCAATTCCTAAATGGGCACATCAAAAGCGAAATGACAAACGTGTCGTGTGTCCGTCGAGGTATGATCGCTATTCGCAAACTTTTTCTGTGCCTGCCGTGCCAGCGCACCCCTTTACCCAATTTATGACGCCGTCGTGCATTTGAATAAGTTTACCATAAAAATAGGCATTCTGTGGCCAGAAACTTTGGCAATAAAATGCAAATGGTGACATTGGTGATGCTTCTAGATTACGAGGCCTGAGAGGGGTGGTAGCCTGGCCTTTAGCAGCGACTACAACTATTGTGAGATGTTGAAATTCAAAGTTTTGTAAGTTCTTACATTTTCATCTTTAAAGAAGCTTTTTTCTTCGTCTTGCGTTTAGGGCGACCCAATTGGTGGTTCTATTAGCCCAATTGTCATCTGACATGCGGCAAACATGTCCGGCCCAGTCCCACCTAAGTTTAGCGGCTTTTTGGGCAACGTCTGTTATCTTAGTTTTGGCGCGCAGTAGTGTGTTCCTTATACGGTCAGAAATTCGAACCCCCAGGATACTGCGCTCCATGGCTCGCTGGAAAACCTCGAGTCTTGACCTCTGCTGAAGTGTCAGAAACCAGGGTTGAGCACCATACATGAGAATGGGAAGAATACACATGTCCATAATTCTCCTTTTGAGACATAGCGGTAGAGACGGACGGCGGGACGAGCGGATGGCGGACGGACGGATGGCGGGACGAGCTTGACCCGACTAGCAAAAGACAGAATTGTGTGGAAAAGGGAGAGGGAGGCCTTTGCCCTGCAGTGGGACAGTACAGGATAGTTAGATTAGATTAGATTAGAAAGAAGCTTTTTTAGGTCTTAGCTTTAGCTCTTACATTTTTATCTTTAAATGCTCTCTTAATCTTTAAGTGTTATATGATTAATGTAATGACAAACAAATAAATGACTTAAAGGCAGGCGTATTATTTATTAATCATCTTTTATTTTGTTTTATGATTTTAATTTAGTTTTATAATTTGAATTCAATTTATATTATTTTATTTTATTAATTATTTTTATATGTATTTAATATGATTCAAATTTTAATTTAATTTTAGATGTAGAACATATGATCTTAAGTGGATTGAAATAAATGATTTTGATTTGATTTGATTTAAAGAAGCTTTTTTAGACTTGTTGAAAAACGCGTATTTTTTAAAAACTAGGGTTTATAAATATCGTTTTTTTGTTTGCCTATTCTGTGTCCCACTGGTGAGCAATGGCCTCCTCGATTTCCTTCCAAACCTCCCTGTCTTGTGTGATCTCTGGCCATGTTGGTCTCGAAAACCTTTTCAAATATCGTAAGTCACTTTTGACTTTTAGAACTCATACAGTTAGCTGTGGAAGTTCACTAATAATTTCATTAAAACCCAACAAAAACCTCAATGTCCACAGTTAGATTGTTAGGGACACATAACGAGGTAAATGCCCCTCATAGCAGATAGGCAGCCACTGCCATGAAGATATAGGCACTAAAACAAACGCCTATTACTGCTCTAACGACACGTCGTAATGTCTCAAATGTTCATGAAACGCTACCCTTTTATCTCTGTCTCTTTCATCAGCTCACTAATGCCATATGCCCGTCTCTCTCTTTTGTATAACAGAATATGAATGAGATGGATAGTGCACGATATTTTTTTATAGTCTATTGTTGATAGTGCAGGTCTGAGAATAATATTCATGTGAGGCAGTATGTAATTATGGGGGGAGTAATTGGCGTGGTAGTTTTCTTATCATAATTTTTATCAGCACGTAAACATTCACTTAGTCAATTAAGTAACGTAACCTAATGACAGCTTAAAACTGAACTGTAATAGAAGGTTTCGGTATTGGTTTTGTGAAGATTTTAATCACCATATTAGGGATTGGTTAATCCACCTTATCAGCCTCTTGACAAACTCGAAAAGCTTGAATTGATGAGAGTATTAGGTTAAAAGGTAATTATTTTTGCACAGAACCATTTAGGTTAGGTAAGGTTAAGTTAGGAAAGGTAATTATTTAAGCACAAAACCGTTTAGGTTTGGTAGATGTTACATGTCTTCAAATTTTTGGTTCTAGGACATGCCGTATTCCTTACGATGTTTTTCTTCACCGCTTTGAGAGCAGTGGCGATGAAATAACTTACACGAAGTAAAGCGCTTGTCTGAGTTCGAACCTACGACCTACAACTAGGCCACCACTGCTGAAATATAAATGTTTTGAATTAACCTTTTTAATTTTTAATTAAATAAAGAATTAACCTTAACGCTTGGCTAAGTATCAATTGACGTGCCCCTAGCGCGCGGCTACAAATCGATAAAATAAGCATCATCATCTGCCTAGCCTTTTCCCAACCATGTTGGAGTCGAGTTCCGGTCAAACCGGATGCAGCTGAATACCTAAATCGATAAAATAATAACTACAACAAATAAGGAGGAGCAACGTTGAATAGAATGGAAAAATCATGCATGTTCTCTGTCGCAGAAATACGACACGAGCGGCCTGGGGCACGGAAATATCTGTCGCATAAATGCGACACAAGCGGTTAAAGGGTTAACAAAATTAGAACAGACACCTCAGTCAAAGTTAACGGGATTTACTTCTGTTAACTCTAGACCCACCTGTATTACTTGCTAACTAAATAATTACCGTATTGAGCAATGAGTATTTCAAAGTTCCAACTAGTTGTGGAGGTAAACTATTTTGATGTTAAGTGGCCGCCATCGACAAGTTTTGTAGCTCAAATTAACTTGTTTCATAATTAAATACGATACATAGTTTAAACAACGTTATATATTTAGAATACTAGCGGACTTGACAGACGTTGACCTGCCCAAACATCTCCACCTACTTGGTCCAATTGTGATTCTATACCATCCGGGACACACTCAAACACATACTTAGGTACAAAAAAAAATCATCTAAATCGGTCCAGCCGTTAAGGAGGATGTTCACGTACAGAAGAATTATAAAATTTTTAGTATATGCGAAACCCGAAACACGTGTCTAGTATTTTTACGTAAAGAATCTATGTACAAAATTTCAAAACTGTATCAGAAAAAATCACAAAGTTATAAGCTTGATAAGTTACCTATTTGTCCGTACAAAAACATGCTAAACCGCGCCGCTTGCACCGCGCCGTCTTGCGCTCATTGATAATAGTACCTAGGTACCTAACCGTTCGGCGCGGAGATTGGATAACCTACTTAGTGTCGCTCGGTGTCCAACATTTAGCCTTTTTTTTTAAATTTTGGAACAAAAATGATTGGAATCGATTCAGTTACTTATTCTTAACAAACTATATTCAGGTTTCGCATATACTCAAAATAACGTTGTTTAAATAAAGATAATATAATACCAGCCTATGTTTGTCCCTTTGCAGAGCAGAGGCCCCTTCTCGTGCAGAGAAGGCACGAGCATTGATCACCACGCTTGCTCAAGACGGGTTGGCGGCAACGTTATATATAATTTAATACAAATTCATTAAAATTAATTCATCAATCATTAATTCATTGACTGGAAGCCGACCCCAACATAGTTGGGAAAAGGCTAGGCAGATGATGATGATGATTAAAATTAATTCATAAATTATTTACACTAGGTATCTACTAATGAATGCGGATAAATTTTCCGACGCCATATTTTAGTCTGTGAATAGTTTTAGTTAAGTTAGGATATAATTTTGTTATTTTAATTAATTAATTAGTATCACACGCATTTTCGGGTTGAAACGCGGTACGGCGCGCGGCCGCAGAGCTAGCTAAGCATCGGTCGAGCACGGCGCATGCGCGCTGCCCACGCGCCGCCTGTCGCGTCCCTCCCGCGCTCCGAATCAGTCGCGCGCCCGCTCCGACGAGCGCACGTAACGTTTTCGCACCGACCACGGATCTCGTTCGCTCCCGCCAAAATCTTGTTATAAGTATGTACTTGTAATTAAACTGTTTCGTGGCATATAATAAACATCGTTTTCTTCCACCGGCGCCTTCCAACACCAGCACACCTTTTAAATTAGGTATATGTTGTTATTTTTTAATTCTGAATTTTACACGATGGCAACTAATTAAATGACTGGATTAACTATACCTACAAATTAATACAAAAGCGAAAGGAGATGTATACATATTATATTTTTTTAGTCTTTTAAGAAAATAATTATTATGTAGATAGAAAACGTTAAGAAAACCAAAATTGTATTTCTGTTCCAATTTTTTGAATAAAATTGCACGGTACTAATTAAATGACTAACTATACAAATAAATACAAATGAAAAGGAGACTTATATCTACATTATTAAGTGTATTAGTTTTTTAAATGAATGAATTTTTAAATGAAAAAATTGAAATCTTTGTTCCGTATTTTAAAATTAATTTTAATTAGTAATTAAGTAAAATTAAGGTGTAATTTTATGTGTAAACGTAATTTAATTGCATAAATACTCAGGATTATTGTTTTCCTGTAAATAGATAAAGTAATAAACAGTGTTTGTTACACACCGGTAACCTAAAACCAACAGCTGACGTTCGAACTGCGGATTAAAACGGGGAGTATTTGCTTACTTTTACTTTATAATAGCACTCAATTATTGTCACTGTAACTCTGTTACACATCCTTGTGAAGTTTTAGCATAAAATAGTTCGCTGATTAGCACCCTGCATTGGCTTTAAATCGCATTGTTTACATCGTTGAAAACGAAACTTAGCGAAGATTCTGTTATTCTTATTCTGATCTTTAATATAATACAACAATAAAACGTTCATGATCATTGTTTTCGCATTGCCGTTATACCAACGGTAATACATATATTTTAAAAAAAATTGCTTTAAAATCTAGGCAACCTACCCACATACATAAAAGTGAAATCGTAAGGCAATAAAAATATATCCTTAGCCTTGAAAATAGCCCCTCAGACCAATTCAGTAACCAACCTAATTTCTCTACTGATCTACGATAACTTCTCCCATTTTCCCTATCATTTCTAACTTTATTTTATTTGTCTGTCCACTTTTCTCACCGTTACTTAATTCTAATTTCAGTAACAATTCCTGAAACCATGCCTGTGATGACCCGTAAGGCTACTGCTCAGGAGATGGACCTTAAATTGAGAACGGCCCTCCAAAAACTTGAAGCAACAAAACTCCAATGTGACCAATTGCTACTGGAGAATGATGAAAGTGAGGAGGAAATCAAGAAAATTGTTGACAAAAACTCAAGCCTGTTCCGGGGTGGAAAATCCTCATGGATGTCCGCCGCCCTGGGGCGGGCGACGGGGTCTGTCAGACTCTTACTGACTAAAAACCACCCCGGTGTTCCATCTCACACCTACGCCCACGAGCTAGTAGACCTACATCAACAGTATCAGAATGTTGTTGATGAACGCGATCAACTGAAGGTAGTTACGGATGGTTTCAACACCTGTAGTAATTTGTATGAGGAGGCCTTAAGCAGAGTTAGGGACCTAGAAGATGAATTAATTCATGCTAATAGTCGTATCACCCAGGTAGAAAAAGAAATAGAATGTAATCAGGTTAAAGAAACGAACCACTTATATAATGAATTATTAAATAGTAATTGTAACCCTCATTCATTAACAACTATTGACCTTACTGAAGATTCCTTGTTAAAACAGAATTATAGTTATAAATTTAGTCATAACAAAATGAAAAAATATGCAAGAATGAATAGAATAATTAAAAAATGTAATCAATTTAGAAAACAACAAAAACACTTTTCCAAAAATATTTCACTGAGGAAAGAACGTGTTGATCTAATTAGTAAATTAACCAATTATCAAATTAAATTAGAAGACAGCAAAAAAATCTATGAAATTGATACACAGCGCTTACAGTCTGACATACAGGAACTTGAGGGCAGACTCAGTTCTCTTTACATTAAATATGTGGGTTCCCAGAACCAAATTAAAGAACACATTCTTGCAGCAAATGAGTTAGTTATGTGTCAGTGCACGTGTCAGACAGTTCCACACCCTGTTGTTGTCCAGCCTGAGGTAACGGAGGACCCGTCCCAGACTGAGAGTTTGCCTCAAGAGTGTATCCTTAACCAGAATGTATCTGAAATAGTACAAGATCTTTCTCAATTGGTACAGCTACTGGTCCTTCTTTCAGTAGTCATGATTGTTATGATTCGGTTAATTTCTCGGATAGTATAGGAAGAGGTTTAGGTAAATTAATTAGTAACAACCTGAGTTACTCTACTCAAAATAATTGTATGCCAGGGTCAACCTACAAACAAATAATGGCATCAGTAACAGGAAATGTATTTAATCCTAAAACTAACATTACTGTATTTGTAGGTAACAGTTCTAAGGTAAAAAAATATGAAATAACTGACTGTGTAACTGAGTTGTTAAAGTTAAATTGTAATAAAATAATATTGTGTGCCTTTCCATATTTTAAAAAATTAACAAATAGACAAAACAATTATATTCATATGCTTAATAAGCATATGCACTTTTTAGTTAGTCATTACAGTGACAAGCTTGTATATTTTGACACCAACAGTTTTGTAGAAACTTTAAAGTCGACTAGGGATACTGTGTATCTGCCTGTTAGCTTTAGACACATAATAGCAAGGCTATTAGCTTTTTATATAAACTCAGACATAAGTATTATGTCGAAGTCTTGTATTATTAACACCACAACAGTTAGTAATAATACTAATAATAAGGTGGTTTGCCTGAATGAATGTAGCTCAAATGCTATAAATATTTGTACAAATTATACGAAGGAGGTTCCATTTCCCTCACGCACTATGAGCTCATTGCCTGGTGATGACATTGAAGTCTTGGGATTAACTCCGGATAATCATTTAAACTAGTTTGTAAGACAACAGAAGGTACCAGTAATAATATTCTTATACCTAACAACAACAAGGTATCTTCTTGCTCTAAAATAAGTAAATATCAAAAAGGAGATCAGCAGAATGCCTTGACATTATTTCATCAAAATATTCAAGGCATTTCTTCCAAATTATTAGAAATTTGTTTGTTGTACTGAACATTGGTTAAAGGATTACCAAATGTTAATTAATTTTGAGAACTATAGTGTAGGCAGTTGTTTTAACCGTAAATCTATGCTACGTGGAGGTTCCCTAATCTTAATAAAAAATTGTTTAAAATCTAAGCAACGAAATCACATAGTGGGTTTATCAATTGAACATTGCATCGAACTGTCCTGTGTTGAGCTAGATAAGCATGTCGTAGTGTGCGTTTACAGACCCCCTAATTATCAGAACTTTTTCATCTCTCATACTCGGAAAGTAGTGTTTGTTTGATCCGAATAGCGGGTGGAAAACGCTGCTTCCCACCCTTGGGCGGGAAAGTCTCATAGTAATTGCTTCCCTCCCTAGGGCGGGAATGAAATTTAAAAATAGAACTAAATTTAGTTAGGTAGTCAGCTTAGTCAGACATACGACACCCTTAATTGATTATGTAAATATTTATTACGCTACCCATCAAATCTTATGAATGTGCGTTAATTAGGAGAGTTGGATAAAAAGTTCATATGTTAACGCCATTAAATCTTTCAGATTTAGCGCACAAGTTAATAATTTACCTTGAATAAATTCAAGATACATAGGTACGATAATCACCATTTTGATGTCAGTTGTGGTCGAGGCTAAAAAACATAAAAATTGGGGATTTCGAACATCCTGACTTTACCATAATGGGGCTGTGAATATACATCATTTAATTATTTGACGAATTTATCCATATTTTAAGGTAAATAAGTAGTGGTAATGAACTTTTTTTGATATCTAATTTCGCGCCAATCGTATGTGTTTACATTTTTACTTTTCACAAATTTCACACACACAGATGTAGATAAGATTTAAAATGTGACAAATGTTGTTGATAATATTATAAACAACACGAAAATGCCCAGGTTTTAACGTAATATTCAAACACAGGTTCAATAATACGTATTAATCATTACCACTACTCAATTTGTGTTCAAAATCGCCGACCATTATTGTTTTTTTTTTATTGCAGTGATGTGTGAAAGCGATTATTCCAAACAATTTTTTTTTTAATTTTGATTGACTCGAGTAATTAATATGACGATTGTAATCGATATTTGAAAATAAAATAAAATAATTTCAAGCCATAAATACATAAGCATTGTTTTAATAATGATTTATGCTTTTCTAATATCATTTCAATCTCTTCTATATCATGTCAATAACAGACAGGCCAATAGGTACCTCATTTACTGAATTTCGCGCCGAAATGCTTCTATAATTGAATTTATATTCGGAATGCGATCGCTGTTTAAAATTATTTTAATTTAAGTATTGGACAATTATTTATTGTGGATTTTATTTTTGATAATTTCTAATAGTTTACTACAGAATTCCCAGTAAACATTTTTTAGGTAGGCTTACCAGAAGTTTTTTTGAGAATGATGATAATTAATTAATTCTATAGATTGATTATTCTGCAAACACTTTACATTTCAATACATTTTGTTAGTTTAAAGAGTTTTTATTCAGTTTCTACAATTTTTTTTTCATTTTTTTTATTGTTAGTATCGATTAGGCTGTATGCAAGTTTTGAATCGAAATAAGAAAGTTGGGTCAGCACTAAAAAGTGTCACGTCGCAACACAATTTTTAGTAATTTTTATCAAGATTATCGTGTTTTCTAAGTAATTTATGAAAAATGGTAAAAGTAAGAATGCAGACAGAATGATAATAATACGGGCCCTAGTAAGCGGAACGGCCTGCGGTGGTGACACAGAATCTACTCATGTGGTGGTGACGTGGTGTGTTCCATACTTCAAATTTAAAAAAGACTAATGAATAGGTACCTATTATTCATGTAATTATTATCAATAAATATTTTAGAAAAACTACTATTTTTTACTTTCCTTAAATTCGAAATGAAAAGTAAAGTGTTTAACGCGGGTGAAGTCATCAATTCCCACTCGGACTATAGCCGTATAGTCTAAATGCCTCGTATGGGAATTGATTCCTTCCGACCCTTGTATAACAATCTACTATTCTGTATTTGAGTCAATAATGGAAGATGTCTTAGCGAAACTTGCATCCATTAACAAAGCCGCAATTATTTGTGGTGATTTTAATATTAATATTTTGGAAAATAATACTAATAGCAGTAGATTATTAAGCCTTTTTAAATCGTTCAATTTATCAAATGTTTTTACAGAACCGACTAGAATAACTCCAACTTCTGCTACTTGTATAGATAATGTCTTTTGCGATTGTGATTATTTAGATAAAGCCATCGTCAATTATCTGCCGTCTGATCATAGTGGACAAACGGTATCTTTTAAGTTTAAAACACCTTTGCAAAAAGTGCAAATACAATTTAGACCAATAACGACTAGTAAACTAAATAGATTCAATAGTACCCTAAATAATAAGTTAAATGATCTGGGCCATGATATGGATGATGCAAATAAATTGTACGAGGATTTCTTTTCAGTAGTGTACACTCAATTCAATACAACTTTTGAAAAGAAAACAAAAAACATTTGCCCTAATTTTATATTTAGTGACTGGGCAACTAGAGGTATTAGGATAAGTAGGGAAAGACTGTTCGAGCTGTATGGCCTTAAGCCTTACATCAATACTGTAACTGTCAGCAAGTATGTTGCTACATATTCCAAATTTTTTAGAAATACATGCAAAATAGCCAAAGCCCTGTAGATTAGCAATAAAATCAAATCAGCTGAAAATAAAATAAAAACAGTTTGGAAAATTATAAATAACGAAACTAGTAGAAATAAAAAACGAAACACTGATTACACATTGGAGACTTCACGTGGAGCCATAAGCTCTAACTTAGAAGTAGCTCAGGAGTTTGTAAATTTCTTTACTAATATACCATCAAAAACGACGGAAGCCTTAAATTCCTCATCCGATGTATCAATTGATTTATTAAGAGCAAACGTTCCAGCCTGCCCGGTTGAATTTCAATTTACACATATTAACCCCGTAACAGTAATAAAAGCTTTTTTCAAATTGACCGAAGATCTTTGGGGAATGTCCATTAAAGTCTGTGCCTCCATAATTGAGACTATTGCACCTTATTTAGCCTTAGTATTTAATTCGTGTGTTGATCAAGGAGTCTTCCCCGATTTAATGAAATTCAGTAAGGTAATACCACTTTTCAAATCTGGGGACAGTAAAGACACCAATAATTATAGACCCGTATCCGTGTTGCCGGTTTTCAGTAAGGTGTTTGAAAAGATAATGCTTAATCAAATGCTCAATCATTTTAACACGAATAAAATCCTTCACGATCAACAATATGGTTTCACCAAAGGACGTTGTACGACCGACGCCGGTGTAACCTTATTAAAACACATTTTTAACGCGTGGGAAGAGGTCCAAGACGCCATAGGAATCTTTTGTGACCTCTCTAAGGCATTTGATTGCGTCGATCACGAAACCTTGCTTTTGAAACTTGAGCATTACGGGCTTGGAAAACTTGCGCTCAGTTTAGTTAGTTCTTTTTTAAATGACAGACAACAGCAAGTTCAAATAAATGGTGTTAATTCACATGGTTTAACAGTAAAAATGGGTGTGCCACAAGGCTCGATATTGGGTCCTTTCCTCTTTTTAGTGTATGTTAATGATCTACTCCATTTATTAAAAAATCAACCACAAATGGTGTTATTTGCTGATGACACTTCCTTAATTTTTAAGGTAAATAGACGTGCTACAAATTATGACGACGTAAATAACGCCCTAGTGCAGGTCCAAAGTTGGTTCACTGCTAATAATTTAGTATTAAATGGGAAAAAAACTAAGTGCATAAGATTTTCTTTACCAAATGTAAAGAGTAGTGATTGTGAGATAGTATTGAATCAAGAGAAACTAGAATTCGTCGATAAAACGGTTTTCCTGGGGATCACGCTCGACTCAAGGCTACAATGGGGTCCTCATTTAACATCTCTTGCAGGACGGCTAAGTTCAGCAGCTTATGCTGTCAGAAAAATCCGCCAATTTACTGATGTAGATACCGCGAGACTGGTCTATTTTAGTTACTTTCATAGTATCATGTCTTACGGTATTTTGCTTTGGGGACGGGTTGCAGACATCGATTCTATTTTTATTCTGCAGAAAAGAGCCATCAGAGCCATATATAACCTCTGCAGGCGTGATTCTCTAAGGGAACTGTTTAAGGAAATTAACATCATGACGGTGCCTTGTCAATATATCTACGAAAACATCATGTATGTAAGAAAAAACTTACATCTTTTTGGTAAAAGAGGTGAAAGACATAATTATAGTACTAGGAATAGGGACCTATTAGTTCAACCAGGTTTCAGACTGGCTAAAGTAGACTCATCTTTTATGGGGTACTGTTTAAAATGTTATAATAAAATACCTCCCCACATTCTTCAACTGAATGAGACAAAATTCAAGTCTTGTATAAAACGCACACTATGCAGTCAGGCATATTATAAGTTAGGGGATTACATCGCTGATAAAAATGCCTGGCTCAATGCTGGTCCTGCTCCACAACCACAACTAATTGATTAACACTGGAAAATACTGTTGGAGCTGCTGAAGATTGTAAGATTATCTTTGCATTGTATAAACTCAATTTCCTTTGCATTGTATAACTGCATAGCACAGATGTGAGTTCTATGTAAGTATACTTTCTTTACCATTTACCGGGTAATATGTCTTTCATTGACTTGAATGTGCCATGGCGGCTGATAGTATGTCATGCTCACACAAATGTCTCGCTGACGGTGGCGTGTGTATTGGATCATTTAGCTCCCTTCAAAATGGTTGAGCTGAATGGTGCTGATCTATGCGTCATGTTCGTGAACGGGCGCCGTCAGTTGGGGCTGGTCATCAATCAGCTGCCTCGGCTTATTTTTAATTATTTTATTTTGGATTGTTGTCTTCTTACTATTTGCTGTACTCTAGACGCTCTTAACGCGTACGTATTTTTTTACATCGTTCTCACATATAATTGTAAATTCAACATTAATGATGTAACTAATATTTTTGTAAAAATACAATTTAAAAGAGTGTCCATGGAGTTTCTTGCCCGTTCTTCTCCATAGGTACCTACGCTTTGGAATGGGCAACTAGCTTCATATTTTTCTGACTGACCGACTTCTTGACAATTCAAAAGTGCCTGTAAATGGTTTAATTGAAATAAATGGTTTGAGTTTGAGTTGAGTTGAGTTTGAGTTTAAGAAAATATTTTGTAATTGTATTTCTATTCCAAATTTTTAACATGAACTCCTAATCAAAAATCTTTTAAGGTTATCTGTAAAGTAAAACTAACGTTGTGTATTCAATGTTCCGTCAAAGCGTTTGTAAGTTAGCGTCGTATTTTCAAGTCATTCAACTCTGCCAATAATTTCAATTGAAAAACCACCTGAAAAATCTGTCAATATGACGAGTAGGAAAGCTCTATTCGTATTCATATTCGATGCTATGTCAGTTGACAGACAGTCTTACCTTCCAATAGCTAGATAATCTCGGTCTGCAAGCACACAAAGGAGTTCCAACTCCAACAGACGAAAGTAGACTGAAATGTCTATAGAAGTCGAGAATAAAACGCACCTGGAAATAGTGTTGTCTCTGGGAAATTTCGTAACTAGAATTCTGTAGACCTGTCATTTTGTAAGAAAGGCATTTTCTCGAACAAAAATTTTTGTTCGATTAATTTCTGGAAGATATTTTTCATTATTTTGTTCTTAAAACGGTTGGATGTGTAAAAGTTCATCCGGAAAATTCACTCAAAGAAAAGGGTTTTGGTTTTCTCAATAGTTTTGCCATCACCTTTTTCGTGCATTATAACATTTTGAAGAAAACAAAAGTAGTCTCAAATTTTATTGACCGTAGTAATGGTATATATGTATGTATGTATGTATTGATTGCTGTATGTTTGAAAACAAATGATTTTGTTTTTATTTAATGTCCCAGTCAAGTGGGGTTGTTGCGTAACACACTATCAGTAGCACTGCCTTTCATTCTGACAGTTATAATAAAGGTTATAATAATAAACTTATTAACACATTGAAGGACACTGAACGCCTATAGACGTAATAACAATAAAACTTCTATTGTGTCTCGTTCAGTGTCCTTCAATGTGTTAAGGTATAAGGGTTTTGTAGTGCATGAGGAACCTAGAAAGTATGCATTGTTAATTACATGGTGTACGTACAACGAATTGTTGGGCGAATCGCTGCTCTCCTAGCTAGATTACTGAGTAATCTGTATTTAGGAGAGACTGCAGCTCAACAACATTTATTGCGTTATTTACGTTGTGGAGCAGACAAATTTTTCGAATATATGAAGCAATACAAATAGCAATATCCTTCAAAATGATTCATGTTGAGACTAACAGTGTGTTACGCAATTATGGTGCTGGTTTACCTGTAAGTCAAATATAATCTAAATTTGTTCAGCCGAAGGGTAACAGAGAGGTAGATAGAGTTACTTTCGCATTTATAATAATATTATTGTAGCGGTATCTACAACGCCACATGCGTACTACGCGTCATTCTGAAGTTACGCAAAATTCTGCATCTCACAAGCAGAGTTTACCGCGCAACTAGCATATATACATCGGCTCGACATGTATCATTGGGCAGTTGCCCGCCAGACAAATCACCCGTCTGGTCGGAGGATCCTCCCTTTTCTATAGAGGCAGAGTAAACTTTACACCCTGTTCCTCATACCTCTATAGTATGGATAACGAGTATGGCGTCCCTAACGTGACGTGACGTCACGTCACACTGAACGAGGTTATCGCGTATAAGCGGTGTTTGCACTGCACCGTGTGGGTTTGACTTGCAGCAGGTTCGTTACACTAGCTACTGTCAACACACGATCATAGACTCCGACGTCTGACCTGATTTTGAGGGCAATATTGAAATAATTTATAAGGATGGTTGTAAAGGCAAGAAGAATATACTTATCGTAAAATATGACCATTTCCTAAAGCCAAGTCAGCACCGTGTTTTCTATAATCTGCCTGTACTTCATACCTAAAAAAAGGGAATCCTGAAATAATTACTTTTATGTCTATTTGTATATTCTTCCAAAAAACCATCTTTACATTGCTATAGTTTGAAAAATCTTTGGAAACAAAGGTGAACCCAAAACTTGTTTACCTTAAAACCAGACCGAAGAAGAGATCAATCACTTAGCACGATATACACGCGGAAAAAATATTTCCCCCACAAAAGATACTTTAGGAGGAAAGCAGGAAAACAATCTGTTAGTTACCAGATTTGAACAGAGTCCGTATTTTGGGCAAAAATGATTGATAGTGATCCCTCAATTCCCGATTGCTAATCAAAACGGACATCCGACGGTGAATACCTCTCTTGAAACAGTGATAAAAAAAGTCCATGCATTTTTAACATTAATATTTTCTAAGGGGAAAAATTGCAAGGAAAATAATTAACTTGAAAGCTCTTAAGAAAATTATTTTTGCTCAGGAACATTAATAAAGTGGAAAAGATACAAATGAGCTGTTTATTAGTCATATTTATTCTTGGTCTGTAGATTACAATGTACCATTAATTACGTAGGAAAGCTTAGGAAAATTTCTGAATGTTTTGGGCAGAACGCATAAAAGCGTTTTTTTTTTATTTTCAGGACCAGCGTGTACTGAAAATTTAAGAAGAGTAAAGCAAGAAATAAATAGCTTAGCAAATTGACTACCAGGTAAAAATATCCGTGTATTCGAATCACAACTATCATTCTTTGACAGTTATATGGAATAGCAATTTGACATAAACTTTCATACTCCTTTATACTTCACAGCCTGTGTATGCGTAGTATAGAATAAATAGTAAACAATGAGAATTCTCTTTTTCTTTTTTTTTTAATTCTACCTAGTCGCTGGATAGATGGCGCTGAACTTGGTATGTTACTGCAAGGAACTGAACGTCACATAATTGTTTTATTATTTCACTTGGATGTAGGTAATTTTGAGATAGTAAAACGAAAGTGTCACTCATCGAGCGTATGTGACGACGCAATGTTTTTTTTCCAAGCGTTTTGGCTTTGGTACCTAGTAACGTAGTCAGTTCAACGCCATCTTCGTGGGTTCTTGGAAACTATGTTTTTTTTTTAATACTCAAAAGAAAAACCTCTCGTTGAAGGAATGGTGTAGTTAATAAATCTACATAATATATCTTTCTATATTATATACTAATAATAAAGCTGAAGAGTTAGTTTGTTTGAATGCGCTAATCTCTGGAACTACCCGTCGGATTTGAAAAAATCTTTTGCATTTTGATAGTCCAATTCTTGAGGAAGGCTGTAGGCTATTTAACATCACGCTACGTCCCTTAGGAGCCGAGCTAAAACAAAAAAAAAGAAAGAATGTTACTTCGGGTTCGGTCGGGAAAACAAGAAATTTAACGCGGACGATCGCGGGCAGAAGCAAGTAAATCAATAAACGGTTACATTGTAACCTACGATGCAATTTCAAGCGGTGCGGAACTTTGGTCCCAATAGGACACAATACGAGTACCTGTACCCAAAGGCATACACACCACTAATTACAGGTACCTGCCTACTGCAAATAACCACAAACAAAGAGGTTTTATGCTCACATTGCTTACAAAAATGTACCTAAACCTTTGAGTAACTACAATGGATTACCTCTAAATATTTGAACGTTTTTCGCGTGCTTACCTCATCAATGATGCGCAAGATTGACGTCTTATTAGTAATTCATTCTGTTTTGTTATCTTCCGATGTAAATGAACGGGGAGTGTTTGGAAACTTGGGTTACTTGGAAAATGCACCAGCAAAAGAATCAACATATTGAATAGTCCTAACAGCTAAGCACAGGTGCTTCATAGTTTTAAATAAGCACACGATGACGGATTTAATTTAAAATTTAATAGTAATTTTATGAATTAATAATTTTAATTTAATTTTTGAAGACTTACCTCCGGAATTTCCATAATCTGTCATTCCCTTCCCCCTAATCCATTACATCTAATAAGCGCACAGGAGAGCATTAGAATGCACATAACACCGCCATATTTGAAACAGAATAAGATATTGGGCTGCTCCAAAGCGTGTATCTGCATATACTATAGAACCAAATAGATCGCCCTCTAGAGGTTACTATGAATTTTGATACAGCTACCTACGTACGTAAGTATACAGGGACCAGCCATTCAATATTGACTGGCTTGAATAATAAATGCGTATTGAAGCTCTATACTTTTGCGAACATAATTTGGGAACGGTGGAATGTAAAATGCAGTGTCTTTTATATTTAAAACTCATTTTGTAAAACTCTTTGTAATGGAAAACTTGTGAATTTTGTTATTTTAACTCCTTTAATTTCTTTTGAAGTCATCTGGGAGTTGTGCAGTAAATTAAAGCTAATTATTGAAACAATTCTGGAATTTAATATTTTCATTAAATAAATTCGAGTGTATAATATTCTCAGTTTCTGAGTCATCTTTGACATTGTCTGATAATAGGTACATGTCTGATATCGCCAACCCGTCTTGAACAAGCGTGGTGACCAATTTTAGTGTCTTCTCTGTATGAGAAGATGCCTTTACCTGCAGTGAGACAATAATAGGCCAGCCTATTATTGTCTCACTGCCTACTTTTATATATTATTAATCTCACAAAATATACATTTTGTACATCTTGAATAAATATTTGCTACAAATATATTAACCTTATTTCAGAGTATTCATTACAGAACATCCATATTAGCTACAAATAGTTATAAATATGAACTGCGTAGTCTAGAATTTCGAATTTTGTGAAAATACACGCGTCGTGTCGCATCAGTCGTGGTGTTTTGACCTCAAACCGCTACAAGTTTGTAGATGCTCCAAATCGAGCTATTAGTTTCAATATGGCGGGTCTTCGACGTTTTATCTCTCTAACCTTTCAACTCTCAAGTTTGTTTCTCGAGCTTTAACCCGAGATCGTTTATTCTCCATGATTTTCTTTAACTATGTTTCATCATAGTTGGTGGTGATGTGACATGACTATTTTGAACGAACACGAAGCAATATAATAGTAAAAAAACGTGTGGGGGTCGTTGGACCCCCTGCAGGCACCGAATGAAAATCCAAGATGGCGGCTGTGAAAGTTTTAAAAATCACTTATTCATCATTTTGACCTTACTATCGGCTTCAGCACCCTCGAAAACCACGATAACTATCTCTCTCTCTTTCTCTCTAGTCGTATGGAGAGGGCATAACCCTTTTTTGTTATGTGACGATTTCTACCAATTTACTCCTACCGCAAGCTCCGTTAAAGAACTTCGACCCAATAACAACTGTCCCCACCATCATTGGACTGAGAGTCCTCCACTGATGGACACACCTAAAATATCGCCACAATAACCGGTCCAGTGCATCATCTGTTCTATATACGTGTACTCACCGCATACCGTTCACCATTACCTACAATCAATCCAGTAGGCAACATTTCTATCCAAAAATAACCAAAAAAGTAAGCAAAACAATAAATTGACCAGTAACGTATCTAACAACACATCATTTATTAGCCGAGGTAGCTGCGTTCCTGTGATTTCCCGCCCTACCTATTTAGAATGATCAATAAACCCCCCGTGGGGCAAAAAACGTTACAGTTTATCCACGTTCTATCTCCGCAGGGTAGGTAATTAATCGAAAGGGAACTTCAAAAACCTTTTCCCCAGGCATTAAGAGGAATATGAAGAGTAAACAGCTACCTAAAGTTGATCAAAAATGTTTTTGTCAGGCTTTTAATGAGTATTCTTTCGTAGGTAATGCTTTGTTAATGAAATTCTGTGGCGAACCTTTTGTTGCATAGTATATTTTGGCTTAAAATGAAGCGTATGTTCAATAAGTCCACAGAAAATTTCTGATATTCGATCCCGTCTGGATAGTCTGAAAGTTCACAAACAAAAAACTGCGTAAAAATTATACGCCTTCCGACGTCCGTTTTCTAAGCTATCTTGGCGTGAAGATATTGAAGAAATTATTAAAACTACCAAAGTGAAATGGGAACAACGGGCAGAAAAGTTTTATTGACGTCTTACAAATGAGCAAAAGTTTGCGGGACAAGTAGGACAAGCGGGATAAAGTCGGATGTTCTGTGGGCCAGTCGGCGGACATTCCACCTCAGACGGCAACTCAGAAATTCTAGCCCCAAGTTCATTGAAGCAATCTGTAGTATTATATTATATAAGTTTTGACACGTTTCTAATGTTCGGACGAGAAGTTTGTTTCTTCTGTTTGCAAATGCATTTCCGATTTTATAGTATAGATAGTGCAATGTGTTTTGACCAACGATGGGTAGAATACATAATGACAGCTCATTTTCCAACCACAGACCGCGTCCTAAAACCAACAATTCCATTTTGAAACAGGGCAAACAACAACGGATGTATTATGTTCACTTTACGTTTTAAGTTGCTGATTATAATCTATGATAAATGTAGTTGAATTTTCGATATAAATGAAAACTGACCGTTGTGAAAATCACAATTTATGGCGTGACTGTCATAATGTTAATAAAGTACTGAATGAACATTAGTATACGCGTAATATGCAGCGTAACAAAACAGTAGAATGTTTAATTTTGTTGTTGCACGGCGTATAGGTATGTCACGCATGAGCAGCGCAATCTACATATCCAACTGAGCGAAGCTATGCTACTTTGTTATTTTTTGTATTTGTGTTCTTTGTTCTTTGTTCTTTATTGAAAATTAAACATGTTTTCTTTCTTTTTCTTTTCTTTCTATGCCTAGAAGTTATTTTTAAATTTTGGAAAAAATACCTATAGGCGACGTTGCTTGAGGTAGCAGCGCGGTGCGGGAGGGGTGTGATGAGAGCTCAGTGATTCGTTAACTTTTGACAACTATCGTACCTCCCGCACCGCGCAGCTTCCTCAGGCAACGTCTCAGTTAAGTGGTCGGCCTATAGATATGTTCTTAATATTAGGCATGGTTGATTTCCGTAACACTTAACTTAATAATGCCTATTTCCAGCTTGAGGATTTTTTTTATAAAACTACCTACTTAGGTACTATATTAACCTTCTATTGAAACTTAATGTAGAAATTAATATTTCGGCTTACCTACTAAAATAAAACACAATACTTCGTAGACACACATCGCAAAAATATTTTGTAACTTCTATTATTTCGAGCACGCAGTCACATAATAAATAGTATGCAAGCTATGCAGTAGATATGCATGTCATTCAGAGACTGCGCCGGCATTCGTTTTAGGCCCTCACAGGGCCCACGCTCTCAACAAAAATATATAGCAGTCGTCCCGCCTCCCTTGAATGCCAGGAATGTACGCTTCATATCAAATTACTAACTGTAATTCGACAGTTTCCGGATTTTATCCATAGCCTTAGCCGCAGTTCGAAAGGGCTCCCGTTCCAACTTGCTATGAGTCGGTCTGCTGTTAAAAATACCTTGTTGTGCAGGTTTGAAATGTCAAGCCAGGCTTTTTCAGATTTATCCGTATGTAACTTTTGAACGATGAATCGTAACATCTATGCTTCGTGGTTCCAATTCAAAACCGTTCCAAAACTTGTTACGTTCGGGAAAAATGCATCAGGCTAGTCTAGTGTTGGGAATATAAAAGATGTAATGGGGTGACGCCAGGCAGTTGAAATGGTACGCCAAAGTACAATTGGATGGCGGAAGAACAAAAGATTTCTGCATCACGTTCTTCGGTGGCGCATCGAACTCCGGCGTGACACGCACGCACGCGGGGCGGCTGCGGGGCGACTGCGGGGCGGCTGCGGGGCTGCTACGGGGCTATCACGTATGTTAACGTTAATAGGTTTTCAATTGCATGCGCAGCACTTGGTTTTTGTTGGTTGGCCGTAATTGATCGGATTTCTGGGTAATGATTACGGCAAGAAATTGATGGAAAGCGCACTATTTGATTATGCGCAACGTAAGTCGTTAGTTTTATTTTGCACTTGACTAATTGAAACTAATATGGAAGCGCATGCTATAGTGTGCTACCCAAACCTTGTTTTATTTACTTCAGGTTGCTTATTCCATATAAATAAAAACCTAAAACACGAAAAAGTACGTTTGTATTGGGCGAGTTTACGTACTTTTGTTCAGTTAGCATCCGCAAACTTTGTGATGGGCTTTGCTAAGGTAGCCCCGAAAAAGAGGTGACCCTCTGTGTGTAATTAAGGTCCCGATGCGTCAACTTTACCTTGATGTGGGTTCTAAAGCAATGCAAACCGAGCATACCTAAGTACACTTTAACTTATCGTGGTTCTACAAAATCATTGATCTAAAGTTTTTGAGTTCGGGCAACTTTACTTTGCACCGATGCCCTGTAGAACTCTTGAGGCTATACCCGAACATTTTGATCAAAGCAAGTGCCATCTTATATTCAGAAAATCAAATTGATTTGGAGCAAGCCAAGACGGCAAACTTCATGATTTCCGTTGCTCTCCACTTGGACTGAGTCTTGGTAAATTCATAGAGTCTATAAATGCTTCGGACTTACGGTGTTTGATTAGCATCTCCGCTAAATTTGATCTGGGATATTTGGTGTTTGAATACAAAACGTTTGTACCCTGAACCTGGTTTGACTCTTGTCGACAAACATCTTGGAAGGATCGACTAGGTATAACTTAATTTAATAGATTCTGTCTTGAAGCAACTTCACTATGAAACAATTATGAAGTCGAAGAAAGTTTAACAGTGTCCCAGAGCATATTTTAATTCAAATTAACTTTCACTATCTCAGCTGTTTTAAAAACGGTAGGTACTGAAGTAAGGTTTGATTCTTTCGAAATTAACTTACTGTCGGGAACTATGTATAAAAGTTGACTCACTCGTGTGACTTTCGTAGGTACCTATCTCAAATCGCAGGACGTCGATTCTACGTCGAATTTTCAAGAATTATCCTCGAAATCAGAACGAGGTTTCGGAATTTTTGAACGGACTGAACCGGTGCGGGGGAATGGTAACGTAATTTTCTGGTTCTCTGGCGGGATGGAGTCGCGACGCCCGACGTGCCGCGCCGTGCCACCCGTAGCGACCGCGCCGAGCCCGCGCCGCGCCACCTTATTAGATTCGATCAAATAGAAAATTTGGTGTTACGATAACCAACAATCTGGGCGCAGCGATCATTCAATATACGTTCGATACGTGCCCCGTAATACCAATAATAATATTGTGTCAACACATTCAAATAAACATTTTGTTCTGAAGTTGAGCTATTGTCATAATGTGGATGTCTATTATTTTCGGTCTTTGTGTATCAATTTTTACGCATCAAATACTCAGACAGCATATTATCTGCGATTGACTGAACAGGAAAGATTGACATTGCATTAAAAAAAAAAATCTCCCTACCGCACTGAGAGCGTAAAAGTTTTTTTTAGCGTTGTAACGTGAATGTTTACGGGCCAAAGGCTTCCGGAACTGGTTTTAAGCTCGAAATTGTAAACTCGGAAGGTGTGATCCAAATAGCTCGCTCAGTGGGCATGCAGCGCATGCATTCGAGTTACACAAAAGCGGAAGGTTTTCCTTATTTTCCCGAGTCCCCCATTCCCCGGCCGAACGTCCGCGCGGATACGAGTGCTACATGATTTTTAACTTAGCAGTGTGCAGGTGAGACGGCATGCTAATGCAGTGTTCGAGTTTTCGTGGATCGTATTAGATACCTATACCTACAGGCTGCTCTTAAATTCATTAATCTAAAAGGCTTACTTTCTTTTCAGCACCCTTCTTCATGACTTTAGAAACTTCTTGGGTAATTTATGCGCAGTCCAAATAATGTTCACAATATATCCATATACTGTGTGAAAAGTTTTTATTAAAATTATTTCTTGTAGCTGGTTTTTAATTGCGTAGATAAAAATTGTTCCAATGCAATAAACATGAAATGCAACAAAAAAGTTTAAAATTTTTTGATGCCCTTTGATTATTCCCCCCTCTTTTTATACACTTGTACATATTATTATTTTAAGACTGTTAGTTTTTATATTATGTAAACACTCATACATTTTAAAATATAAGCTGGCAAGGCGAAGGTGTTGTGACGATCTTATATCATTTGCAGGGCCAACATGGCCAGAGATCGCACCTGACAGGGAAGTTAAGAAGAAAAAACGGGAGGCCTTTGCCCAGCAGTAGGACAAAATATAGGCTAACAAAAAAAAAACCTGGCAAGTCACTGTTTGTGTAGGCCCGTCTCGATTTTGATGAAAACACGAATTTTAAGGAAATCTTTGAGATTTTACCTTCAATATTCTCCCGGTTTTTAATCTACATTACGTAAGTATAAAACCACATTAATTTTTTAATTTAGCCCAACCATAAAACTTTTTTTTTGGTCGGTCAATTTTCTAGAAATAAATTTGTTTTCGTCGACTCCCGTCACTCGGAGATAGACTAATTTATATACCAACACCAGCTTTGGCCCTGAGTGCAACTTAGTTTACACTGCAATCCATTTTAAGTGACCACTATAACGCTTGCAGAGCGTACCGCAATTTGATTAAATTATTTTAAAGTACGGAAATGGAGTTCGATGCTTGTAGATAATTTGTTTAACTATTAAATAAATAGGATTAACAGATTTGTTGCCCGTATTTTTGTGCCATTACCTACTTCCTAAGTAGGTATCTATTTATATTATTCTCACCTTTTTTGGGACGTCTAGAAGGATTCTAATGATTACTGACTAACAAATCTTGGCGCAAGACCGTTAATCGTTAACTAACGACGTTAACATTCCGATTCACGAATTAACTTCTATGTCAATTGTTCTGACAATTATTATTACAAACTGTAATAATACTTGTCAGAACGTTCATGTCGTGCCTAAACTTCCATAGCCCAACTTTTTTAAATAAGTAAATCAGTTACGCACGAAAATGCAATTTCTATCACGGATTAACAATTAACATTAACTTCCGTTAAATCTTCCAAAATGTAACATTTTAACGTTTAACGAAGTTAACTTTTTTAGTAAAGGATTAGCGATTAACGAAATTAACTATTTGATTAACAGTGCCCAGCTATGCTGATCAATTAAGCCACTAGGTAAATATAAAACTGTCTCACCGTCTTATATAAGCTTACGTTAAAGTTTACTTTACTAATTCTATTTGCATACTTAAGACTTTATACTTCTTATTATAATAAAGGCACGACGTTTTACTTGCCACTACAAACTCCATTTCAAAAGTATTTTCCTTCAATATTTTTTAATGATTTGCAAATATTTGCGGCGAGTATTTCTCCAACACTCCGGCACTACGTTGAGCAAAAAGTGTATCAACATTTCCCGGCTGGCGACAACCAACACGCGGTCCCTTGATTGCGGGCGACGCGACGCTGCCGACGCGACGCAACTAGAGAGTAGCGACCCTAATAAGTGTTGTGTTCACACAGAGTGATACTGCATTTATTGCCCCAGGCTAAACAGCGTTTTGTCACTTTAAACTTTCCGCTGTGATGTATAATCCTTTATTTTGTGCATTTATCAACTCCCTTTGTCTCATTTATAACTGTACCGTTTTAAGCGTTGCTCTGCTCAGGTAGGCTTATTAATCACGTTACAACTACATCGTTCATGGTATTTCCCTTTTGTGCGAAATGTTTCATAAAACTTAATTAAAGAACTTTCTAAGAGATTAAAATGTACGCGAGGTTACTATAAAAAATTGATTGAATAAAGTTAGTTGTTTAGACTTTAGAGGCAAGATGTTTTCAATTAAAGTTCAGTCTCTTGTGTATTTATAAAAAGTCTTGGGTAGTTAAATTTCCTGATACTTTATTTTAGAAAGCAGTGGCGGTCCAGTTGTTACGGTCGTGACTTACGGGTTGGAGGTCGTGGGTTTGATTGGCGCTTTACTTTATGTGTGTAATTATTTCATCACCACTGCTCTCAAAACGCTGAAAGAAAACATCGTGAGACCAGCATGTCCTAGAAGCAAAGATTCGAAGACATGTGACATCTACCAATGCGCACTGGACCCGCGTGGTGGATTACGGCACTTCCTCTCACCGAGAGGAGGCCTGTGTCCCAGCAGTGAAACATTATGAATAGAATAGAATAGATTTTTTTTTGGCTGTATATGTTACTTTATTGATAAAATAGAATTGATGTCTGTACACTATGTTCGTAATAATATAAAATTTCATTCAAAAATAAAGGAGAAAATCGCCTTTGAATAAAGCCAAGTGTGTACATACTTATTCTCGTGACTGTACTCATCAACTAATGTAGATGAGTGTTCATACAGTCAATAACTATTGGTCCTGGCGGGCGTATGCAAAAGTGTTGATATAATTAATGGTGCTAATAAAATAGAGAGCAACCTGTCATTCGGAGTAAGTCTAGTAATAGCGTTAACAAAAATCAGCGATGGGGTGGTGCTGCCGTCAATATTATGAGGCTCATAAGCGGCGCCAGCCAAAAACCCTTCCTTCAAATTCATTCATTCTGTTAATGCAAAAATAAACGCTTAATGAAGCTTTGTTCTGGCTTCTAAGCTGCGGTTAACCATTGTGTAGCGATAGAGGAAGGCGCTTCACTAAGCTAAGCTGTTGGTCTTTACTCGGTTTTATAAAGTCGCTCAAAATACATGTGAACCTTTCACAAGTCCCTGTCCCACAAGTGTGCACTGTTGTTTCAAAGATTTAACTAATACCAAGTAATTAACTGATCACTTTAATCTTTGAAGTTCACATGTCGGCGGTTTAATAAGGTTTAGTGCTTGTTTCTCTCTACGACACAAGAAATTCTGGCAATTGTACTCGTTAACGAGAAAATACAATTAGAAACATTTATAACAAAGTTGCACCGCTTTAAGCCAAGTCTATGATTCCTCTTGGCATTTGGATCGCTTCTTATTGAATTATTGGTCGGAGAGACGTGACTTAGCGCACCCTGTGATCGGGCCATTGAGTTCTCGATGTTTGCCCGATTCTCGTACGTGTGTGGCGGACTTTAATCGATTCGTGAATGATTCTTGTCGCGTGTCGTGCGCCGTGCCGTGCTACCGCTCGTGCGTGTTAACGTTTTGAATTTATCGTTTGTTTTATTAGATATCCACCTTGCGAATCAAAGTACGAAGGATAAACAACAATATTGCTAAAAGCCTTAGTAATAAAATTTTCCGACTTCACCGTGCAACCTCAAACATCTGCAGCGGGATACTGAATAAACACTCGACGGGAATAAAGGAAAAATATGAATAATCTGAAGAAATTTAATTTTACGATGGCCCTCCACCAATTCAGAAATGAGACACAATAAGTGAAAGGGTTTCTTTTCAGGCACCTCGGCTCTAAAAAAATGAGGTAATGGAACGTGAATAACAATTCGGCCCTCGGGGGGCAGGAATCGGATGGCGGGTGCGGGGGGAGGATAGATTGATGACACCCGTTTGTAGCATCTGTCGTTTAAGTGAGCATCGATTATAGTACACACCTCGGTGTTTCTTTGTTTGGCAAGCGACGTTTGACTCGACTCATCAGTCATGCCGGCTAGGGGATTAATTCCACAATATAAACAAATGACATGCTGATATTTCCCTCCCGAGGGCCCTCCGCGTTTCGCTCAATGAAAAAAGACACCGTTCCGGTTATCGGGAGTTCCGTCGCAAGCTTTTATCATTTTGTAAGAGGTTTTTGTGAATATTTGATAAATGGTCGATATGACTTTAACGATTGATGTTGAAAGGTAGCTAGCACCTGTACTTAATCATTTGAAATGGATTAGGGTATGAACCTGTTATTGAGATTGTGTCAGTCTGATCGTGGGTTTAAATTCAGTGTGATTTATTGTTATCGATTTTTTTCGGGATCCTTTCAGAATTTAACTGTGGAAAATTATCACTGATCAAACGAATGATTGATTAAGTTAAGGCTTAATCCTTTTCTAGTTTATTATGATGTAATTAATCCAACTGTAACCATATAGATACCCAGATCCGGTAAATTCTCTCATTCCTCAACAAGACTAGGTCTTGTCCAAGAACGAACACCTGTTTCAAAGTTTGCCAGAGAACAATGTCCAATCATCTAACTGCCACCTTCAACTCGAAACAAGACTTACCTACAGCTCCCTAGGAAATTACTCAAGCATTAAAATCTATGAAACTTAGTAAAAATATATTTTCAGCTCGACGAAAATTTAGGTCTATGGGGATTAAAAGTCTTTACCAAACTAAATTATATTCGCTTATATAAATGATGGAATATTTCATTTTGATATTGATATTTCCTTCGTGAGGAAGGAAGGAAGGGGCAAGTGGCTAAATAATAACAGCCGCACAGGTCGATCGATTACGTTAAGCTACGCTTGCCGCGGTTGGTCTGTGGATGGGTGACCATCTTTACATACCGTGACCCCTCCGTGCCTCGGAAAGCACGTTAAGCCGTTGGTCCCGGCTGTCATTCATAAATCTTTGACAGTCGTTACGGGTAGTCAGAAGCCCGGAAAGTCTGACAACCAGTCTTACCAAGGGGTATCGTATTACCCAGTAACTGGGTTGTGGAGGTCAGATAGGCAGTCGCTCCATGTAAAATACTGGTATTCAGCTGCATCCGGTTAGACTGGAAGCCGACCCCAACATAGTTGGGAAAAAGGCTAGGCAGATGATGATTTCCCTCGTAAAGCTACAGCTTCCTAGAACAGCGGTGACCGCTACATGCGACCGTAATGTCCAAATACAGATTTTTGACTACTGGTGAAAATGACAGATTTTTGGCTTCTGGCGAAAATGACAGATTTTTGAGTAGGTACTGTTGAAAATGACAGATTTTTGACTACTGTTGAAAATGACAGATTTTTGCCTACTGTGAAAATGACTGATTTTTGAGTAGGTACTGGAGAAAATGACAGATTTTTACTACTGCTGAAAATGACAGATTTTCATGACGTTCGTTATAAATATGACGGAAACTCTTCTCGAAACGGAGCTCTTCTAGAAAACTGTAGCTTTGGTGTCGAAAAATTAAAAGATTTTAGTCTGCATGAATTACCTACATAAAAAAGACAATATATTTCGTGACAATTATCACGAAATATCGCTACAAGCTACAAGATATACCTATATCTTATGGTATGTAATATCATACTTATTAAAATAGGTTCAAAAACCTCAAATATTAAGTCGGTGTTACTCCCCTACTCCTGATTTAAAGGATTTATGGTTTATATATCCCCTTTGCATATCCAAACCGCGACAATATACCTACGATGTCGGAAGTATTATGCTATAAACAGGTATTGCGTAGGCGAGGAGCTAGCGTTGATAAAATACATGCTTTCATTATTATTTCATTGTTTCTAAAACATTTTAGAGGCGACTTTTTAATGTTTATAATGAAAAACAAGGGTATTTTAATAGTTTTCTCCGTATACGGACACACGGACAGCATAAGTAATGTGAGTAACAGAGAAGAGGGCTATTACTGCGGACGTAAGTGATGGCCGCTACGTGGTTCCCAGCATTTCCATCGCACGCTGTTACGGCAACGATCACCCGTCAGGGAAATGCATATTCACTTCTAAATGGACAGGAACAGCTATCGTGATACATTTTTTATTTCTTTTACCGACTTCAAAAAAGGTGGTTATCAATTCGACACGTATGTATGTAATATTATTGGAACTGCAAATATTCACATATGCCAATCTATTAGGGCTTCCAAACAAACATACAAAATTTTATAGATGTTTAAAATTTTATTGTATGTTTGTCCACGCATTTCTCCGCAACTATTAATCGGATCGTTACCATTTTTTTATTGGCGGAAATACGGAAGTACCTCTAATTAATTTTCATAATAACTTTTTAATTATTTTAGATATTTAATATTTCATGATATTAAAGGGTGCGCTTAGTTCCGAACTCAATTACGTAACTTGGCAACACGTTGAAATAATGCCAGTCAGAGGGGCGAGGTTTTGAAGTGTAACGATGACATTTACAAAACATGATGTACCATTTGTATTTTTTATTGAAAATTTTAATTAAATAGACTTTAACTTTTCATTTTCTTGGTTCGTTTTTTTATAACAAAATAAACGAAGAGTGTCAAATCTACGGTATACCGTATTACAAATGCAAAAAGATTTTATAATCGTACCTCCAAGATAAGTCTTATGACAAAACTGAAAAGATCTTAACATAAGGTTATCGACAAGCACACGCACACCCAATCACATACACACACAACACATAATTATTTAAGTAACATTATTTTATTTCAACGATAACAAACGTATCTTAAACTTTTATTAGTCTAACTCAATTCTTCGAAATTGTAACAGCAACATCAGAAGCACTATGTAACTTTTACGTCATTAGGGGACCTTAGGGGACACCTTACGGGACCGGACTGCTTCTCCTAAACACAGCCACCTACACGCTAGTAGAAATAGCACTTATTTTGTAAAACTGTATTTTTAACGGGTTCTACAATCCATTGTTTTGAGTAAATAAATAAAAATTTATTTCATAGACTAGTAGAGCATGTTTGGCCAGAAAAACCATATTAATAGTATTTATATCGTTTCTCATATTTCTTCATGCGTTTGTATTATTTTATTTATCAATAAATAGCATTACTTCTGCAAAAGTGTCACTATCTCCCTGCCTTGCTGTACTATATTATTTTTGTGGAAAATCCGAAAGAAAACGGTATTCAACTCGGCGGCGGCGCGCGGCCGTGTGGCGAGTGCGTTCGGATAAATCCCGCGGCCCTTCGAGCCTTTCTAGTAAATAAAGATCATGGGATTATCGAGAACGTCGTATTCACTCTGCAAAGAACCAGGATTTACAGCGTTACCCGGAAAATGTTTAATACTGTGCACCTTGTTTACTTTGCTGTCCTGGCTTTACTGTTAATTTTTGCTTCGGGAACGGAAAAACACCGGGAATACATTCTACTGGTTTGTTTCAGTTCTCCACAGTACTGGGAGATGATGTGTAAATATTTAATGGTGATTTTAATTAGCGTTGCAGGTACTGAGGCAAAGAACGGAAAGAGAAATAACTACCGCTCCTTTTTTATTTTTAAATGAAAGTAATTTCAGCGAATATGTTGGTTCTGTTACAGCCTTCCATTTTCCACTAATGGAACACGATGTATAAATATTTAAAGTTGATTTTAATTAATGTTGTGCGGAGTCAAAGAAACGTCCCTTTTTTCGCTTTACTTTTTCAAATTGAAGTTATTTAACGGAAAGGTATTATGCTGGTTCTGTTTTTGCAATCCGCAATGGAAAATTATATTTAAAGAACATGACTTTAATTCATGCTGTGCTGAGTCAAAGAACCGGAGAGCAAATAAAAATAACTCTCTTTTTTATTCGTTTTTCCATAAAAAAATTGGAGTTATAATTCACTTAATATAAAGAATATTAATTTCTGTTAGAGCTTCCTTTTTCTTTGATGGTCCTAAGAGTCGCGGTAATAGGTCATAATTCGAATTCTGAAGAAGTCTGCGGTATGAAGTCGCTAGAATACTAAGTCCGTAAAAGTATGGCGTGGTCATACCGTTCTTGATAACTTTTAATTAAATAGCTCTGGATATTTCTTTATTGTTTTCGTTGCGCATTTTGTTTTGTACTACACTGTAAAGTAGGTTTTTGCGGTTATTCTTTTAGTAACTTTTTCAGTTACTGTGTCAACTTGGAAAGCTCTTTGACAGGCTGTTCAGCTGAAGTACTTACCTAATTATGATACTCTGCTTTCACGAGTAAAATTTATTACAGGCACAAGGTACCAGACACCTGCGTCCTAACTTGTACATAATATGAAGTCGTGTTTAGTAAATCCACTTACACATCTCCAGAACGTCGTAAGAAGCTTACCCCGCGGTGTTGTGTGAGGGGGGCGTAACATTACATAGCACAGTCAACCACGCAAGTTGTTGTTGGATCACAACGTTATATGTACTGAATGTAAAACAGGCTTTTGGGAAGCAGGGTACCTGAGTATTGTAATATTTCCACATAAGGTGAACAGCGACGGCGGAAAATTGCGGACGATAACAATATGTAGTGAAGACGTATAGGAGCTATATGGAGTTTTACTTAGCTGGGGATATGGCTTCTATATTTTCTTTTAGGATAAAGTTTTGCAAATGGAGTATAATATATCGATTATTTGACATACCCGACTACTATGGCAATTGAAAACCAAGCTTGTGTCCAGTGTTCGGTAGTGCGATATTACAAGCTAATAGACTTAGTAACACCTTTTTTTATAAACGACGAAAAACACCTCCAGACGCAAAGTGTAAGGAAACGACAAAGCTAAGTTACATTTTTCCACAACAACAAACATTTTGGCAATTTATGTAACAGACTATTTTGTCTGCCAGCCTACCTGCGGTTGCATGCAACTCGTCAAACAATATGATACCAACCCGTGGGATGGCAAAGTAAGCTTTATGAGATTAGACGGGACATGCCGGGCCCTATGGAACATACCTATACGGGATTACACGGTAAATGTAGCTGCCTCATCCCTGGTACGCAACACAAACAAAGGACGGATGTCCTGTCACTCTTGGTATTTTATAAGAAAAATACCGAAAAACGGTTTACAGCTCGCCTAACATTATTTAGTATAAACATTTTTTAATATTATTAAATCTGCGCCACCACGTATGTTGTTAATATTCGAAGACGATGATGAGGCAAGTGTAGGTACCTACCTCATTTTTATTAAAATAATATTGTATCAGATTCATTAATTCTTTGATACACCCACACACATTAATTTTAATGTATAAGGGAGTTAAAGGGAGGCATGATGAACTCTTTTACATTGACATTACAATGTAAAAAGTGGAACGAGTGGAGTGGAAAATTGGAGTCGTCTAACTACGACTGAATGATAGCATAATTATACGAAACGATTAAATAATTCAATTTCATAATCCAACAAAAAGCTCTTCAAAAATCCGGTCTGTTAATAAAAAAACAATTTAAATTAATAGGGCTCTTTGATAGAATTGGGCTATGTGGCCTTGTACACCCATTTCGGATCTAATTCAATCTAATCTGATCGGCGGTAGGCAACGGTGCGAATGCTTAAATCTGTGTACCTTAATTATCTACTGGCACCGCTGATCTTAAGTCTATTATGTTGATTGATAAAGATGTAAGTACTTGTGTGTTGTGGTAGGTAGATTTAGGTATTATTTCATGTGTGGGAGTGGAATAAGGATTTTAATCATGTGACAAGCTTATTGATGTTGAAACTTTGATAAAATGTTGACAAACACAGTGTGTTGTTACTTACATAAAGGTTATAGGTGCAAATTATTATAGTTTTTCTAATAGTGAACATTCTTTGTGAATTTTTAGTCGTAAAACAATAAACTTTGTAAATATCCATACTTATATTATAAATTCGAAAGTAATTCTGCCTGTCTGTGTTGCCTTTTCACGCCTAAACCACTGAACGGATTTCGATAAATTTGGCAGAGAGATAGATTGCATCCCGGGGACATAGGACAGTTGTTACCGACATACCTCACGGGCGAAGCCGCGGGCGGAAGCTAGCAGAATATATTTTAACCTTTAGAACACAACATTGATTTCCTTTATCTGACTATCTGTTTCGAAGTGTGGGTTTTCTTTGATACGAGGCTATTTTGAATTCAAATCGGGATGAAGTCGAAACGTCATGTTTACAATTTTTCTCCAAAGGAAATTGTCTCTATCCGGAATAAATAGTGTTGTTCAGTATCACGGCTTACGATTCGATATCGATATCAGATGGTCTGCTATGTATAAACTTGTGTCCTGAATTTCTAACACTTGACTAAAATGGGGGTAAGACTAAAATTGCAACGAATAGGCATGTTGTCGTATTGAGAGAAAAGCGAGTGAAGGAGTTCTTAAGTTACTGTCAACTACTTTCAACTAAATAACTAACTAAATACATGGAATAGGGGCAGGAGTGCTCCATTGTTGACTTGTAGCTCTCTCTCTCGTCTCATCAGGGTTAATTTATTTCCAATATATAAATAAATCAACGAATAGGACGTCCTGATGATGACGCTGGAGTTGGAAGGACGATCTTGGCAGAGTGGCTAGTAGCAGCTGGGTGACAGTTGCCGAGAATTGAGCTGAATGGCGTGCAATTAGGGAGGCTTATGTCCTGCAGTGGATTGCTGTAGGCTGATCATGATGATATAAATAAACAAAGTAATCCCTAAATATCCAAAAATACTACTATGAAAGTCGGTGGTTATTGTTAAGAATCGTATCGTGTACAAGACATTTTGTCTCACCTTAACTAATGCACTTGAATCCCCATGGAACTAAGAGAGTGGAATAAGGACGGGTCTGTCTTTATTCCAGTTTGGTTACGCATAATTTTCAATAAACTGGGTCGTGACACATGCGCGAGGTATTATCCGGCTGCACTAACCTTTAATCCGGGTTCTCTGCTACGTTTAAGTTGCAGTAATGTGCATACCAGATAGGGGGTGTTGGTGCTGTCCCAAGCAACAACTCTTTGCGGAACGACGAAGTTAAAACGTTAGGGGTTGGAATGTGTTTTGTTCTATTTACTGAATCATTCGCTTGTTCGTTCGTCTTTTGTTTTAGAAGGTAAAGTTATGGTTTCTTTGAAGAGCGTTTCCGTCAAGTTTTTCAAGGAGGTCATGAAAATTTGAAATTTTCACGTAATTTGACATTAAGGTGTCAAAAAATGCTCTGTATTTGGACTTTGGTAATAAGGTTATTGAAAAAGACTTTTAGATAAATGCAGGGGACAGAAAGGCAATGATGAGTAATAAAGCTTTGGTTCCCTAAGATAACGGTGAACGGTCACACAATAATGACTGTTTAAATACTGAGCGTTTTTTGACACCTTAATGTCAAATACTTGTGAAACTTTCAGATTTTCATGAATGCCGATAAAATATGACGAAACCACTTTTCTAGTACTTAAACCAAAGTGTAAGTCAGTTAGTTGGTTACGGCCTAAAAAAACTAGTATAATAATTAATAATTGTGTGTCTTCTCGTCTATTCTTCATTAGTGGAATAAAAATATGTAAATTATAAAAGTTATCCCTAGACTTTCTCGTAATAAAGATAAATATACGTAGAATGTTAATTATTTCTCTCGTGCTCATGAAGTGTTAAACAAAAGATAAGGTTTCACCGCAACACCTGGAAGGTTTAGTCTTTTTATAGCCGACGCTTAATAGTGTGAAAAAGCCGAGCATAATATTTCAAGACCTGACGGCTGTATGTATTATTATTATCTCCTAAAGTAAGTTTTCCTTAGTAGGTATTTTGTATTTTTGTGAGTTGAATAAAATCGTTTGAACCAGAATTATGTCCAAGATACCTAGGTTATTTAGGGGTTAGAAACAAATTTGGTACCGTGATCAGAATAGAAATTGGCGTTAAATTACGTTGGTGTAGTTGGTACGTTGTTCCAAATATAAGTCATTTAATCACAAGATAGATGGATAGAAAACTCTTTATTATATACACCAAAAATTACAAATATAGGTACATGTAGAAATTTTACATGGGGTGACACAATGGGCAAGGTAGGGACAAACGGCTTATTATTAAACTAATCAGTAAATAAAACAAAACACTTAACAAACCAGGCTACTGAACTAATTTATTTGATAAATTATGTTTCTATCCACAAACTATGTTCCAATTCTCACTCAGTGGACAGAAAATGAGGTAAACAAACAATCAAAATCGAACGTCCGAATAGTCGACCAGTTTCAAATTAATTAAAGTTAGGCGCGTCCATGCCCTCGCATCCGAAGTTAGGCATTACTTTAAGTTACTTAGGGATTTAGTTAAGTACTTTGAGACCAAACCTATTGTTCAACAGGCGACTTAAGGTGTTCGTAATTTCGTGCGACAGGAGTTTCACTTTGATTGAATTTAAATAGTTAAATACTGCTGTAAATCCAAGACCGAAATTTTGGGGAAACAATTTACCTGACCTGTTAGAAGAAGAGGTATAATACTAGGCGTTACCTGTCTTTGTATAATCCTTGTTTAAGTTGACCGAATTCAATGTTTTGAATGATTTTCAAGAATTTTTTGCAGGTACCTCTATACCTCCTTGAAATTGATATGGGTGTACTTTAATTATACTTTGAAGCCTAAAAGATGAGCACAAATTGGCAAAAGGTAATGCTCAAAAAGAACGATTACAATCCACTGTGCTACCAAAACAGTTTTTGTAACAACTGTAACCATTTAATCAATCGAAGAAAAAAACACAGGAATATTTCGATCTTAATCAACTGTACTCTTGAGAAACCAATATTCTTTGTACTATATTTTCCAATATTTTCCAGGACAATTTGTAGTGTACCCAAGTGGATGAGTGAGCGCGATCCGTCGGAGCACGAACTAAATAAATTAAAGTCCGCCGTTCTCACTCAAGGGATGCTCCAATTAAAAGTCAAATCAAACTGCATTATACCGCTGTTGTAAAATAACGAAACCCTATACCTGTTAGGGTCGCCTCGGAGAAAATAATGAGGACCTTTTTACGGAAAACTAGCGTCTTACTCACTTCAACTTTCATAATAATATGCGAAAAATAAAATGGCAAGAAAAACTGTCGTCATTGTTTGCGTGTTTACCGTGTCATCTATTTCAATAATACTTTCTGTTTAGTAAGTTTTATTAAAAGAAGGCGTTCGTCGATGAAAAAGGACCTACAAAATTTTAACTAAGAAACTTAACAACACTTGAAATACTCTAATAAATTATTTGATTTTTTCACATTGTTAATTGCTGTACAATGGGTATTTTTCCATAATAAGAGGTAATTTTAAATCCATACATTAACTAAGCAACTGTGTTTTACGAAGGGTTGGTTGATCGTTCAAGTATCTCTAGTATAATTTTTTTTTTGAGATAAAAATATCAAAACGTAAAAATTAAGTTTAAGTTGTAGTCTAAAACCAGTGAGATGTAACTTCAAGCTGTAAATTACTTGCTAAGTCTCCAGACACTAACCAAGTTGAGTCGCCCAAGGCTAGATACGAATTAGGATGATTCAGAAATGGCTAAGCTCTCGCTAAGTGTTTCGAAATTCTCGCTAAACTTTTTCGGCATCCCTAGCCCTGGTCGAGTTTATTGCCAATTTCGAATTGATATACCTACTAGTATATTGCTGGAACGTTAGTCGTCACATAATTAATGCTTTTAATTTAAGTTTATTGCTTTAAAGTCTCCGTTTTTTGAACTGGAGTTATTGCAGCTGCAATTTTATGACGCTATAGTTTGAATATTTAACTATGACCAAGAATATGTCTGCTCCAGAAAATTCGGAATTGTATTGGAACAATAATATAAATAAGACAGAATTTCCAATACTATTAATATTATAAATGTGAAAGTTTGTGAAGATGTTTGGATGTTTGTTACTGTCAACCACGCGTAAACCGTTGAACAGATTTGGATGAAAATTGGCACATAGATAGATCATTTCCTCGATTAACACATATAATACTTTTATCCCGATATTCCCACGGGATCGAAACTTACGCGGGTGAAACCTTGGGGCGCTGCTAGTTTATTATATAACTCAAGATCGGACATACAAGTAGTTAATATTTGTTATCCTGTATAAAATCATTGCTTTATGGTCATTAACCAGAAAGAAAACAGGCAAGAGTGTTTCTATGGAGAATCGACCACCTGCATTTCATCTTAAGGCTCCACGCGACGCGACAGCACCACGCGACTTTAAGAGAACAATTAGATATCTATGAAAACTTCATGGATATTGTATTACCAATTTGTGGTCTGTGTGGTGCCGGACTTAAAGAATAGCACCACCCCATACTTCCCGTGGGTGTCGTAAAAGGCGACTAAGGGGCGTATCGGAGAATGGGCAGCAGCGTTCTCTATGCATTCCACCACTATACCATACTGCGATCGCCAACCCGCCTGCCAAGCGTGGCGATTATGGCAAACCCCCCCCTTTTGGGGGAGACCTGTGTCCAGCAGTGGACGTCTTTCGGCTGAAATGATGATGAAGATGATTGTACTACCAGAATCGCGCCTGTCTTCAGGAGCCTTTACAAATATAATGAGACATGTACACTTATTCTTACAAGTTATAAAGTTGTATGTCTTATTTCAGCGCCAGTATTTCTAGCCTGTAATTTTTCATGATTTGGGTAGCCTGTTTTCCATGCCAAGTCAATTTGATTTTTTATTAATGAAACCTAAAAAAAATGTTTTTTTTTTGCTTAAAATAAAGTTAACCTTTGTCTATGACATTCAAAGGCAATTCATTCTGACTTTCTAAGTAAAAAAACCGGTCAAGTGCGAGTCGGACTCGGGCACCGAGGTCTCCGTTCTTTGTAGGTATGCAAACACAGTTTTAATTTTTTTTTGTACCTATTGTAATTATAATTTTCTTTTTCTTTACTTGTGCTACATCACATTGCTTCTAGAAGTTTGATTTTGTTCGCTGCTTCAAGGGATTGCAGCCTTGAGTATTTGATATTAATTTCAACTTGGTAAGTCTACCCGTTCCTTAGAAAAAGGGTCTTGACTGACGGACAAACAGACGGACTACCAAATGATCTTAAAACGGCTCCATTTTTCCTCTTGAGGTACGAAACCCTAAAAAGGTCAAAATACGGCAATAATAATTCGACTCTTTAACCTAGTTTATCTAATAACGTTCGTACAGTCGAATTTACTTTTGATATAATAATCTTTACAAAAAACCTTGGTTGGCCTTTGTAAAAATATTTTTGAAAAAGTATAATGAAAAATCAAATCAGAAAATTAAACGCGTCCTTCTTGGAAGAGGTAAAGGATGCTGGGCGGAATTCTATTAAGAAGAGGATAGGATTTTGCCTTTTATTTAGTAGATACCATTAATCATGACCGCATGTTGAGTCCTTTGTTCAATACCTGAAACAAACAGAAAACTTAGAGTTAGTTAATTTATTTTAGTATATCTTATTGCTCGATTCTTGTTGAATAAGTTGCTTTTGAAGATCTATGACGAAATTCCTATAGATATATTTATGCATTTTTGTAATATGTAACGGTTTTTTTTCTTATGTAGTTTAATTTTATTTTTTATACCATGTCAAATTATTGTTCATGAATGATGGCTATGATCATATTGCCATAAACCGGGATAAATAAAGACTCCGGATTTCTACGGAAAAATCCAAAAATACTTTACTCGAACTGGGAAACAAACCTAGGACATCATGATCAGCAGTAGTACGCGCGACCGTCATCTTATCTAAGACAAAACATACTAATATATAGGGTGTTTGGAAGCTGGATGCAAAGCCTTAAGGTGCAACTAGTCGATATTATTTCCATAACAACATAACTTACTTCGACCTTTAAACTTTTTTTATTAACTTCAATCTTTTATACAACCAATACCAACTGAAAAAATTTCATTAAAAAACAATCTTCGTCTGACATGTATGGCTCAAAATGCTGTAAATGGTGTCAATTATCACTCCTCTAAAGCTTTGCAGTCAGCTTCGAAATACCCTGTACATTATTAAACTTTACCCTCCTTTACCTCTGCATAACCCTGCCCTGGAAAAAATGTATAATATTATGTTACATGTAATATACTTAACCCCTTACTAATGAACGTATTATATCAGATGAATAGTTACACACCGATTTCTCTCTTTCAGTCGTCAGTAATTTGACTTTCGAAAGAAGAAGACAAAGCGTTGTGTAACTATAAAGACGCTATACAACGTTTATTAGTAAGGCGGGAGGTATATGTGTCAGTCCCCTTCAAAAAAGTTAATATAACTTTTTCAAATCAAAAAGGTAACAAATATGTATTTACAGAATTATAATCATTACAATCAGTCATACAACTTGTTAAGTTAGTATAATCCCCAAATGTGAAGATTTCATGAAATAGTCATTCTTGGGGATTACTTGGTCTTAGAGAGTTGTGTTGATGACTTTAATGATTATAATTATGTAAATACATATTTTTTACGGCCGCGAATCACATTTTAATCAACGTACAACTTAATACTGACCAGCAAATTGCAAAAAACGTAAAAAAAAAATAATTTCGCGGGCTACCCTGGCGCTTTCGCCTTAAGGACCTAGAGTGATGTTAAATAGCCTTTAGCCTTCCTCAAGAATTAGGCTATCAAATAATGTTTTTTTTTTCAAAATCATCTATTTGTTCCAGAGATTAGCCCGTTCAAGCAAACAAACTCTTCAGCTTTATTATTATACTAGCTGCGTCCCGCGGTTTCACCCGCGTAAATGTCGATCCCGTAGGAATATCGAGATAAAAAGTAGCCTATATGTTAATCCAGGATGTCAGCTACCTCCATACAACATTTTTATCAAAATTGGACCAGTCGTTTGAGCGTGAAGAAGTGACAAACATATAAACACACACACACTCACGAACTTTCGCCTTTATAATATTAGTGTGATAGCTATAGATTAACACATCAATTTACCTACATGCTTATCTTACTAAAAAACCGTAGATACAGTCAACAAAGGAGATAAGTATACAGGAGCGTGGATATAGTTGAAGTTTACTAGGAAACCGATGGATGTTCTCAAATAAAATTTAATTTTATTAATAGAAAACAAACAGCTGATTTATCAAATTAAATTTCAGTCAACAACATCCATCGGTTTTTTACTGAACTTTAACTATATCCGACGCTCTTGTATACTTATCTCCTTTGTTGACGGTACATACAAAAAACTATATCAGATAAATGAGATAAGATAATTTCAGCCAGTCCGGTGGCGGGGAAGCAACTTCGATAAGCTGCAGCGTTGCACAAATGCCATTATAATAAGTTAACCAGCTAAACTGGCTTGATGAAAACATTTTCTACTTAGTCCGGATTAACGTGTGATAATCTAGGACAAAGCTTGCGACGGACCAAGACGAAGTTTAAAAAAATCCTACAGCTCAGACTGAAAACTTTTCCGAAGCCTTTTCATACAAATAATGAGTTGAAAACGACTTCAAAAGTCGTTGATTCTGATTTATCAGCCTGTTCAAGCAAACGGGATAATAGTGTCGCCTGACAGAGCGAATAACTAAAATTACTTGGCTGCACTGAACCCAGTTGTACGGAGTGGGTATTCAAACGAACACAAATGTTGCTGGGATAACGGATGAATTAACTATCTTGTCTTTCGCTTACTCTTTCAAAACTGTGTAAGTACTTGTCTTTTCTATCTTTTCCTTTCAAACTTTAAAAGCATTACAAAATCTTTCGTAAAGATTTTTTTTATGCATCAATTCAAGAAAAACTGAGTGCATGTTTGTTCAACAAGTACTTTTACCGAGCATTGAATATTTTTAGCAAAAATACTGCTCTGTCTGTTGCTCTATTAATTTCATATTTTTATTGAGTTGAAGTAGGGATTGATGTTCAGTTTGACGAAATAGAGTAGCTCGTGTAGAAACTTAAGAGGCTAAAGCCTCTTAAGTTTGAGAGGCTAAAGTCTCTTAGTGCACAAGTCGTAGCAATTTAGTCGTTTCTTAGTAGGTACCTATTGATATTTTTATGAATTTAGTCATAACTGCACTTCAAAGTAGGGATTGATACTGTGGAAACATGTGCATCTATTATATTATTATACTATGTTTGACTAGCAAAGACGTAAAAACCACCGTATGTATCACAGATTTTTCTTTGTGAAGCGCTATACCATCGATACATTTTTCCTTAACCTTTTCGAGAAAAATGTTTAATTTCACCATCTGTTAAGAAAGGTAGAATGCCGAAATTTCCATCAAGACAAGGGGAAAATTCCAATGAACTCATTTTACGTCTTTTAACATAACGTACCGGTTTCAAAATGCGTGCGGAAACCTAATATTTTCACTAGGAAGCTTTAAAAACTCTCATTACATTTAATTTAAGGGAACGTGCGGATTCCGCGAGTGTAGCTCCAATTGCACAAACATAATTGTGCTGATTGATGTTCGTAATTGTTAATATCGTGTCGCTTTATGTGAATAATTACTTAAACAAGGATAAAACCCGAATTTGACTAAGGGCTGATTTTTCCATCGCCAGATAACTTTTATTCGAGTTTTTATATGAAATAACTGTCAAAATTTCAAAATTATTGCTCGAATAAAGTTATCAGATGATTGAAAAATCAGCCTTAAGAGCTGATTTTTCCATCGCCAGATAACTTTTATTCAAGGGATAAAATTGACGTTTGACAGTTTTTGTATGAAATAACTGTCAAAATTTCAAAATTATTCCTGGAATAAAGTTATCAAATGATTGAAAAATCAGCCCTAAGAGCTGATTTTTCCATCGCCAGATAACTTTCTTCGAGGAATAAAATTAAAGTTTGACAGTTTTTGTATGAAATATCTGTCAAAATTTCAAAATTATTCCTCGAATAAAGTTACCAGACGATTGAAAAATCAGCCCTAAGTAGGATTCTGCTGAAAAGTTAGGGCTAGACTAGACTAGATATTAATATCTATCTAGTATTATACTTTATGTGTGTACTAGCAGCGCCCTGCGGTTTGACCCGCATAAGTGTCGATCTCGTGGGAATATCGGGATAAAAACTATCCTATGTAAGCATCATCCTATGGATGCAATCTATCTCTCTGCCAAATTTTATCGAAATCCATTCAGTGGTTTAGGCGTGAAAAGGTAACATACAGACAGACAGAGTTACTTTCGAATTTATAATATTAGTATGGACTTTCCCCCTCAATGGTAGCTGCTTACTCACATAACTAGGTATACAGCTTTTGAGCAACATGCATGTGCTTTTAACAACGTGTGTTTACTCTGACAATCCTCACGAATCTGATTAGGACCATCCGACGACGGCCACGTCTACCTAAAGGGATTTGTTAGGAGTCCTGCATGCAAAGTGCATAATTAGGATTAGACGCAATTAGTGTTTAGTCCGATGGATTTTAACCAAATGTTGTTTGTTTACAGCTGTGCTGTGAACAAACAACAGGCAGGGAGGGGAACTTTAGACTGGAAAGTTGTGTGGAAATAGGTTACCATGGCATGAACACAAATATGGTGTACGTTTCGATGGCGCGGCCACAACGATATTTATAAAAAAAAAAACTATGCCAAGATTTAGTAAAAATTTGTAAAAGTTCCCAAAACCATAAATTTGTCAAAGTTATGTCGTGGGGAAAGTTTTGAGTATGAATATCGATGGCTATAAGAGTAGGGGAAGACCAAAGTAACGATGGGTAAACTGTGTGAAAGGTAATATGGCTAGAAAGGGGGTGACTACCGAGATGGCGACTACTTAATATAGAAGTATAAATATATGATTGCGCCTATCCTAAATAAATTAAGATGCAAGAGACTGACGTTAAAGTCAGGCAGTGGGCAAACATCATGCAGCAATAGTCATCACTTTTGGCAAAACAGATTGTGTTTTGCTAAAAGTGATGACTATTGCTGCCAACCATGGCAAAACAGATTGATTGTAACGAGTGTTAGATGACAAGCATCTAAAAAGTAAAATTATATTAAAGGAACAAGAGAATTTAATACAATATAAATGGAACAATATATCAGTAGTTGATGGCGTTGCTTCTAATTAGACTAGAGACTGAAAGTTCTTTCGATCACCCTGAGGCGTACAACGGCGTTTTGTGTTCTTACACAAAACCTCCATCTAGGCGTACAACGCCGTTTTGTGTTCTTACACAAAACCTCCACCTAAGCCATAGCGTGATCTAAGCTTAATAAGAATATCTGCTTCGAAAGTGAGCAATGAGCTTTATTTCTAAGAAAACTTAGTAACTTGGAACTAATTTTCTAAGTTTTATTTCATTGGTGAAAGTTTTCACACAATATGGTGGATAATATCGTATATTTTCTTGATTAATTGCTACGATTTAAAAAAAAATATTTGCCCAATTATTATTATTATTATTCGCTTGCCGCGGTTGGTCTGTGGATGGGTGACCATCTTTACATTCCGAGACCCCTCCGTGCCTCGGAAAGCACGTTAAGCCGTTGGTCCCGGCTGTCATTTGTGGATCTTTGACAGTCGTTACGGGTAGTCAGAAGCCCGAAAGTCTGACAACCAGTCTTACCAAGGGGTATCGTATTACCCAGTAACTGGGTTGTGGAGGTCAGATAGGCAGTCGCTCCATGTAAAATACTGGTATTCAGCTGCATCCAGTTAGACTGGAAGCTGACCCCAACATAGTTGGGAAAAGGCTAGGCAGATGATGATTTGCCCAATTATTATTTGGCTTTCAAACATTGCGCGTATTCAAAGCTTTTATTAAACTTCAGACCCATTTTTTTAAGTTCCAATTAAACCGTACCACTATGTACCTAGAGGAATGTCAAATAAAAAATGCAAAAAACATTCTCCGCATAAGGGAGTGAAGTGAAAAAGCGAGCGAGAGATTTTTAGCTGGGCTAATTATCGCCTAAACTGGGTCGGGTCAGGCAATGCTATAAAATTTTCATTTGGACTAATATAGCCGGCTCCATTATTCAGTTAGCGCTTTGTTTAGTGCTTTTCATCTGTACGTAGATTTACGGAGGTTTTATCACAATTTTGTGTCATCCTTGTTTATAGTAATTATGTATTAATAATAATAATTATCAATGATACTAATAGTGCTATCAAAATTATTGATCGAAATTTTGAATAATTGTGTATAACAAACTCGAAACGCTTCAATTCCTGATAAAATGATAATTTTTAGTAGCCATTTAGAAGACTAAAAGGCTACTAAAATACATGAGAAATAACAACTACACAAGATCTAGAGTTAATTGAAGAATACAGTAAACCCCTGTAGATATACTAGCGGTCTGTTGCATACACCGCTACGAACCATAAGCCTTGTAATCCTAATACATTGTTACAACTAGTACTATCTTCGTTCAAAGTTTGCTTTGTGGTAACCTAGGTAAAGTTGAGTTAGAGACGACGTTAAGCTATTATAATTATTAACTGGGTATGTATTGTGATTTACGTGCTCGAGTGAATAATGTGATTATGGGCAAAGGCCACATTAATAATAATTGAAGGCAGCTTCATGGTTTCCATTTATTGCGATCTTGGAACCTCAAGGTCCTTTTTTTAAGGAGAGATCGTGCAGTCCTGTAATGTCTTTTGTGGTGAGGAGATAAAGCAGCATAGCATAAGGATAAGCTTATAATGTTCCCACTGCTGGGACACATCTCCTCTCTGTGAGAGTAGAAATGGGCAGTTGGTGGTTGTCACGTGTCTTCAAGTTTTTGGTTTTTTGACATGCCGGTTTGCTCACGATGTTTTCCTTCACCGTTTTGAAAGCAGTGTTGATGAAATAATTTGAACCAAGAAAAGTGCCTGCCTGGTTTCGAACCCACGACCAACAAATCGTAAGTCGCCGCCGAAACCACTGGGCCACCACATCAGACTTTCTACTGCAGATATAAAAGGTGGAAATTGTCATACTTAATCATGCGATGGTAGTCGGAACTGTGGCGCAGTTTTTTTTCGATTCAAGCCGACATAAAAAGCGAGCAGAAAAAAGTATATAATTATGGAAAACTAAGTATAGAACTAAGATGGAGGAGACATACCTATCGAAGGGACATAAAATTCAATATGGTGTCCCTCAAGGAGGTATATTAAGTTCTCTACTCTTTATAATTTACATTAATGACTTGCCAAGCGCGAAATCAAACCCAATGACACTCTTTGCTGACGACAGCACTGTTGCAATTAAGTGTAATGACACAATGTCATATGAACAGGATATAACCAGTAGCCTAAATGCAATCATCCAATGGCTAGACAGCAATAATCTGAAAGCAAACATTGCATAAACTAAAATAATCCATTTTAATCAGCGTATGAATGCAATTATGCCTCAGATTAACTATAAGGGTACCTGAAGTACAAACAACAAAATTTCTTGATCTTACGGTGGTGGCCGCGTGACGACTCCTGCCCACCGTAGGCGCGGGCCTGCGGGCGGAGAGTAATGGGTAGCTCACCGTCCTATCAGGACCAGGCCCGTGCCGGACGGCGCGTACGTGTTCCACGCGCGCCTCAAAGAGATGTCAGCATCGAGGAGGGGCCTCTTAGGGTCGAAGCCTGCCGGGTCAGCGGGATTGTCCGAAAGGGTTACCGCTGGCCCGGAACATAAAGGGCTAAGGAAGGAACACGGGTGGGTTTTAGTCAGTAAGAGTCTGACACTCCCTTCCGCTCCACCCAGAGCGGGAGGAGTCATTTGATGATTTCCCATCCAAAAAAAAAAGTACAAACAACAAAATTTCTTGGTCTTACGGTGGATAACAAATTAAAATGGAAATCCCAGATTGAAATATTAAACAAAAGAATTAATAAATCAGTATATGGGCTACATGAGTTAAAGCATATTGCAAGTATTAATATATTGTTAACTGCATATCATGGTTTGGTTGCTTCAGCTCTGAGGTTTGGTGTGCTCTTTTGGGGAAATTCGACTGATATTGATTTAATTTTTAAAGCACAAAAACGGTGCATGAGGGCTATGTTAGGACTTCAAATGATCGAAACCTGTAAACCGTTTTTCCAGGAGTACAAAATTTTAGCTTCCAAAGCCTTTATATCTATGAAGTCTCAGTATTTGTTAAAACCAATAAAGAGTTATTTACATTAGCCTCAGAAGTAAATAATAGACAACAACGTGACGCCTTTCGCATCTGTGTCCGCAGAACAAATACTGCTTTAATGTACAAAAGTGTGTTTCATATGGCTCCTGTAATTTTCAATAAATTACCTAAAGAAATAAGGGCAATAAATACTGCCTTATTTAAGAAAACTCTAAAGAGCTTTTTAGTTATTAAATGTTACTATAACTTGAACGAATTCTTGAACGATAATTTGTCAAAACTTAAGGCCTCACAGTGACATCAATTACTTGATGTCACTGTGAGTCACAGTGACATCAAGTAGTAACAATTTGTGATTATGCATGTATCTTTAAATATTGTAATAATACCAGGAATGACATTAAAAAACTTTAAATACTACTATTATTACATAAATTAATAATCTGTATGACATTGGATTAATTTCGTATCTTAAAATATTTTATGATTGTTTTTATTTATTTGTTGACTGAATTTTATAATTTTTTTTTTTAATTTTATGATTGTATACATTTTGCATGCCTTACGGTAGAATCACTTGAAACATGTACATTTTTATAACACCATTGAACCATTTGATTTGATTTGACACCCCAAGAGAAAATTAATAAATTGGTAAATCCATACCTAATTGGTATAGTGCTAAAACCTTAATAATTTGGCTTACTAGTTTATGACCCAATGACCAAAATTAATTGATTTTGTGGCAATAATTGAATTTTCATAGCTTGCGTGGTCAACGCGGTGATAATGCTTAAGCCCCTGATGGAATAATTATTTTTCGGGGTATAGGCCAGGGGCATAAATCACTCAATTTATCCGAAATGTATTTTATTTTAATAGGGCTCGGATACGGAGAAATTTTGTAGTGGTGTAACGTCAACATTATTGCCTATAAACAAAATTATGCACAAAAATATTGCGAGAAAAGTAGTTAAATAATTCAAAGTAGGTATTTCTTTTGTTTATATTAGTTTGATTTATATTGATTTCATTTTACATATTTGATTTGATGTGCTCTAGTTTGGATTTAATTTATTTAAGTATTATGTTTTCTATGAATTTATGTCGTTTATGTATATTTTTGGGTGTTCTTTGCCTGAAATAAATGAATTTATTATATTATTATTATTTCTGTTTACTGCAATCTTTACTAATAATAAAGCTGAAGAGTTTGTTTGTTTGAACGCGCTAATCTTTAGAACTACCAGTCGGATTTAAGAAAATCTTTTTGTATTTGATTGCCCAATTCTTATTCTATTTAAAATCACGCTAGAACAGAATCTCGGGCAGACGCTAGTGGGATTATGTAGGTACTGTTACAATACAAATTCAGGCATTCTATCGCAAAGTTTGGTTAGAAATATTGATAAGGTTTTGCCTGCTGAAATTGTGAATTGTATATGATTCAAGTTATAGGAGGGAGGGGTCCGTGGCTAAATAATAACAGCTGCACAGGTCGATCGATCAGGTTAAGCTACGCTTGGCGCGGTTGGTCTGTGGATGGGTGACCATCTTTACGTACCGAGACCCCTCCGTGCCTCGGAAAGCTCGTTAAGCCGTTGGTCCCGGCTGTCATTCGTGGATCTGTGACAGTCGTTACGGGTAGTCAGAAGCCCGAAAATCTGACAACCAGTCTTACCAAGGGGTATCGTATTACCCAGTAACTGGGTTGTGGAGGTCAGATAGGCAGTCATCATTTCAGCCGAAAGACGTCCACTGCTGGACATAGGCCTCCCCCAAGCACCTCCACTTCGACCGGTCCTGTGCTTCCCGCATCCAACGGGTTCCTGCGGCCTTCACAAGGTCATCGGTCCACCGTGTGGGAGGCCTTCCAACGCTACGTCTTCCGGTACGCGGTCGCCACTCCAGAACCTTTCGGCCCCATCGGCCATCTGTTCTGCGAGCAATGTGCCCTGCCCACTGCCACTTAAGTTTGGCAATTCTTCGGGCTATGTCGGTTACCTTGGTTCTCCTGCGGATCTCCTCATTCCTGATTCGATCACGCAGGGAAACTCCAAGCATAGCCCTCTCCATTGCCCTTTGGGTGACTTTTAGCCTTCTTATAAGGCCCATTGTGAGCGACCACGTTTCCGTTCCATAAGTCATCACTGGCAACACACACTGGTCAAAGACTTTCGTCTTGAGACACTGCGGTATGTGGGACGAGAAGATATTGCGTAGCTTCCCGAACGCTGCCCAGCCGAGTCGGATTCGTCGATTTACCTCTTTCTCGAAGTTAGACTTACCTAACTGGACGGTTTGTCCTAGGTAAACGTACTCGTCCACGACTTCGAGTGTAGCGTCTCCGATTTTTATGAGAGTGGGTGTTACATGGGCGTTTGACATGACCTTCGTTTTGTCCATGTTCATTTTAAGACCCACTCTTTCGGAGGCTCTACTGAGGTCATCGAGCATTGTACTGAGGTCCTCCATAGTCTCAGCCATGACTACGATATCGTCGGCAAACCGAAGGTGAGTTATGTACTCGCCATTGATGTTGATGCCAGCCCCTTTCCAGTCCAGAACCTTGAAGACATCCTCCAGTGCAGCGGTGAACAGTTTCGGAGAGATAACGTCTCCCTGTCTCACACCTCGCTGCAGAAGGATAGGTTTCGAGGCCTGATCCTGGAGTCTGACTGACATAGTGGCGTTTTCGTACAGACACTTCAGCACTTCGATGTACCGATAGTCGATCTGGCACCGTTGAAGAGACTGCAGCACAGCCCATGTCTCGATCGAATCAAAGGCTTTCTCGTAGTCCACAAACGCTAAGCAGAGAGGCAGGTTATACTCTTCGGTCTTCTGTATAACCTGTCGCAGCGTATGTATGTGGTCTACGGTGCTAAAGCCTTTACGGAATCCGGCTTGTTCGGGAGGCTGGAAGTCGTCAAACCTGCGCGCGAGACGGTTCGTGATGACTCTCGAAAACAGCTTGCAGACATGGCTCAGGAGTGAGATGGGCCTATAATTAGATAGGCAGTCGCTCCATGTAAAATACTGGTATTCAGCTGCATCCGGTTAGACTGGAAGCCGACCCCAACATAGTTGGGAAAAGGCTAGGCAGATGATGATATGATTCAAGTTATAATATATGTCAGAGCACCAGAGAGACTTTGTACATACCTTCTCGTAGTTACTGATCTACTAATGATGGCATGACGTTCAAGAGGAATCCCTAATGCACTTAACTATCCAGATATTAACTATATTCATAACTATGTTTGCATTCCTAAGTCGTAATAGTCCACAGTGGGCACAGCTAGCTTGTTCACAAACACACATTGAAATAATTTATGTACTGCTGTATTTGGTCGTAACTGTCGTGAATTTAGTTAGACAACCAAGAACAACCAAGAAGCTATTGTTGACAATTCATCTCTAATGACAATATAGCATGCTGCAGGGCAAAGGGATCTCCTCATGCAGAGAAGGCGTGAGCATTGATCACCACGCTTGCTCAAGACGGGTTGGTGATTTCAGACTCATTGAGAACTAGCTGCGCCCCGCGGTTTCACCCGCGTAATTGTCAATCCCGTGGGAATATCGGGATAGCTTATGTATTAATCCTGATTATAAACTATCTGTGTGCCAAATTTCATCCAAATCCATTCAGCCGTTTGCGCGTGAAGAAGTAACAAACATATAAATGCACACACTCACAAACTTTCACCTTTATAATCTTAGTGTGATGAGAGGGGTTCAATTATTTTCCGTGAGTGTCCAATTGAGGTTATTGCGTCCGCGTCAATGTTGTCTCTCTTATTATATGAATCAGTTTTTTTGTGACAGCCATTTTAGGATTGATATTGTTTTTTTAGAAAACGTCTTGAAACTCTGTGAGCTTTGAGCTAATCCAATGATTTTTATACAACCCGCTCACAGCCCAATGACCCTAATTTTAAGAACATTGTTCTGTCCCTTTGAAGTCTCCTTTATTTTTATCTAATGAAATTATTAATTTATTTTATTACGTCATATTATATCGTTAATTTTAATTAAGATTTTATTGCCAGCTTTAAGGGCTCGAACAATTTAGAAAATTTGATACTTTTAACGGTTTCAGAAATTAATTTTGAGCGCCGGTCTCGTATCTGTGGAAGCTACGTCAGGCGTTTCGAAGTAATGTAATGGCTTTATGAGTTCCCCTCCACTTTTTTCGAACAATTCCTTCGTATAACGAGTAAAATTAAATTATTGTGTCTGCCGCGTATCCGTCGCAGGTGAGCGGGAATTGGAATAGCTGCATTACTTTACTGAACGAACGGATTTTATTAACCGCAAGTAAGAGCAATCTCGGCTCGTGACATCAAAAAATAATATTATGAAGAGAATGGAAAGTTGAGGCGAAATTAAACGTCGTGAGCAGATCCACAGTCAGGCATTGTGAGCGTATGACGGATAATATGTACGTATACAATGTGTGCTATTCAGTTTTTTGTTAAACTGTTTTCCGGCAAACACTTGACGTTTTTTTCCGCACCAAATCCTATAAACACACTTAAAAAGCCACAAAGGTACGCAATAACGTAATGTTACCTTACGGTAAACCGAAAACAATTCATTTCTGCGAGCGCCCCCCTGCCCCTCCCCCTGCGTCACGTACCTGCGCCCCCTCTACCGTCGAGGAACCGCGGAATGTTAGTCGATCCGTAAAAAGCAATTCTTCCCGCGCCGTTTGCCTTTTTCACCGTACATTTAATGTGAACCAATGTAATAGTTTATTTTGGTTTTTTTTAAGAGGCTCCTGCAATTGAAACTTTAATATTTGGTGGTTAATTGATCTTGATTTTTTTATTAATGGGTTCAAATAGAAAACACTCTTGTCAATTTAACCTTTACAATTATATTTTATTCCTGTCTAAATCTAACCGAATAAGTAAAAACCTACACCTATTTGTACAATGCACTATTCTCGCCTGTTGTCTGTGTGTTGCCGAACTTAAAGAATAGCACCACCCCATACTTCCCGTGGGTGTCGTAAAAGGCGACTAAGGGTCATACCGGAGAATGGGCAGCAGCGTTCTCTATGCATTCCACCACCATACTAAACTGCGATCGCCAACCCGCCTGCCAAGCGTGGCGATTATAGCAAACCCCCCCCTTGGGGGAGGCCTATGTCCAGCAGTGGACGTCTTTCGGCTGAAGTGATGATGATGTGATGACTATTCTCGTATTTCAGACTTCTTAGGATTACCATAATAATTATGTAATGCGACGAGGTTACATGTAATGCGACGAGTTTATATGTATTGCGACGAGGTATGTAATGCGATGTGAAGTATCATTATATCGCCACCATTCTATTGCCACTATTTACAGAGGACATGATGTAAGGAGTCGTATCCGAATATATAAGGAAACATCGTGTAAATAAAACAACATTGTAGTATATGTACGATACATCCCCCTTTAGTTGTTATGCTCAAAAGGGTGAAATAAGAAAAACTCGCTTTATATCCCTAAGTCTGTCTCAAATAAATAGTGAGTTTCACGATGAATATCATTTTCGTTTAGCAGTCTTATAACGAAAATATGCCAATGTAAAAACCGGAGGGTATCCGCTCCATTGATTCAGAAGGAACTGGAACAACTGTATCGCTTTTCCGATGTAACTGTTTGCAGTACAGGCAACAGCATATCAATGGTAACAGTTTCACAGTAGCGCCTTAATGTCGTAGCGGTAAGAGTGGTTTTCGTAGTGCCAGTGTCACCTGTTGTCTGTACAATGCCACAATGCTGTGCGTGGGGAGGAAAAGAAACAATAAATATATCTCATCGCATCTGCCTAGCCTTTTCCCAACTACGTTGGGGTCGGCTTTCAGTCTAACCGGATGCAGCTGAATACCAGTGTTTCACATGGAGCGACTGCCTATCTGACCTCCACAATTCAGCTACTGGGTAATACGATACCCCTTGGTAAGACTGGTTGTCAGGCTTTCGGGCTCCTGACTACCCGTAACGACTGTCCAAGATCCACGAATGACAACCGGGACCAACGGCTTAATGTGCTTCCCGAGACACGGAGGGTCACCGTATTTAAAGATGGTCACCAATCCACAGACCAACCGCAGCAACCGTAGATTAACCTGATCAATCGACATGTGCGGCTTTTATTATTTAGCCCTCCCAATAAATATATATTGATATTAGAATATGTAAGCAGCGACTATGTGATGAAGCAAATAAAACATTCCTAACCAGTAAATTATTTCGCCCAGATCTCAAGTCTTCCTAATTTCATACGACTTCGTAAACTAGATCTTTTGTCGTACTCCATATTTGTATGTATCGCGCAAGTCGTTCGTGAAGTCACCAATAAAATTTTACTACGTCGTTTAGCAAAAAATGTGTACAATACGAAACACAAAGAGCCATCACTACTTCGAAATGTTACGTATTTTGTTAAAGCCAGTATCGGCAAACTCTCAAACACTGAAGGAAAGATTCGTTATTATGATTAATGATAATTATGAGACATCTTTTACAAAAACCTGTAAATAATTCAGGTTCTTGAATAATAAACTTAGTAATGTTATGTTTGTTTGCAGAGCACTTATACTTAGTGGGCTAAATAGGGCAATATTGGCCACGTAAGTTGAAAAACATCTGCGTCCTTCCATTAACACAACTCGGAGTGGTGGGCCGGGCCGTGAGGGCACACTGCGGCCAATGTGAACACTGCCCATATTCCGCATGTTCTCCGGAACCACGCATTCTGATAAACTGATTTTAAATGCTTGTAACAATCGCAAGCAAATATGTGGACTTTTATTATTGCTTTAATCGGATTCCATTACTGCATGTGGAATTGAGTCTGCCGATCCATTGTTTCGTTGCTACGGGAAATTTCATTATACGATGTTTTGTTACATGAAAACACCGTGTTGTTTCACATTGTTTTCCCACACCCTCATATTTTTTTTTCTTACTGAATATGTTTGCGTTGTACCCATAAAATTTTAATATTATATCCATTTACGATGCTAGAGAAATGCAAGGTCACGATCCATAGTACGCGGGGGTAATGACCGTGCCTGAGAAAATCTATATAGCGACTGCAGACTGAAGGTATAGCTATGTTGTTGTTGTTACTCGCGTTTTGTTCATGAAACTTTTGTTATTTTGTAATGAAAATCCCGCGAAGCTTTACGATGAAAAATATTTTATTTTGTAACTATGAAAATGTAATATATTTTGTCAGTTTCATTATCGCTTTAGGTCAATGTTTTTTCAGTGATTTTCAGCTGAATCTTAAAAATCATACTGAAAACAAATCATGAGGTAAAAATAAATACCTATAAATAAATCTATCAAATTACCAGTTTCGTGCACCCTGTGTAAAGCTAAATGACGGTAAATACACACGGAGCAAAACAAATAAAACGTCGACCGAGGCAATACCAGTTGCGGTGTCGTGTCTTCAAATGATACCCCTCCACGCTAACTCGAAATCTTTTGACGGGGTACTATTGTCAAAGAAAGAATAACGCTGAGAGACGTTCCGAATGAAGCCTCTTCGTGTCTCACGACAATAAATTCAAATCATTGGACACGGATGTCACAAACAGCGAGCCAAGCACATACTGGTACTAAGGACGTCTATCTACTCAGTTAAACTATCGTCGCACTAAATATTAATAGTTCGCTTTTTTTCGACACAAAATATTCACCAAAATATCAGGTAGAAACCCGAACACGCTCTATTTACTATCTACGTTACATAAGATTATGCTCGGTAGGTTGTTTCTCCTCCGATTCACACCGGTACCTGCCCGCAGCCTGTCTTCCTTTTACCAACTAATTTTACCAACAAAATTATGAAAAAAAGCCCTAAGCAGTACCTTAAAATTGTATGCGGCGTGTAATAAAGAAAGTAAAAAAATAACATTTCATTTAGGCGGCCCACATAAAAATATATAAACATATTTTTTTTCTAAAAACGAAACAAAACACGGAATTTAGAGTGACTCGCTCGTAAAGCAGGAAAAAGTCGTCTCATTTATTTCCCTCTTAGCGATAAGGACGGTGGAGCATTGTGAGCTGGTTGACGCCAACTGTCAGGTTTCACAACGTTCCACCTCTTTCAGCGGCGTCGTTATGGACACGTATACCTTGATTTAATTTCTTTGCAACGCTAAGAACGGTAAAGGAGTGGAGCTGTTAGGAAACCGACCCGGCGCACAAACACACGAGCGGAATAATTTATGTGCTCGGACCGAGCAGCTTGTAAACCATATTTTCGAGAGCCCGATTGGGCGGTATGAGACTGTCACGAGTATTTGTTTATCGAAGCTGATATTTCTCCGCTAGCGTAGGCGATGCTGAGAAACAAATTCGAGCGTTGATTGCGAAAGTCGCAGTAGTTTACTCAAGGGTCGAGATTATCCCAACGGAAGAGGTTACTTGGCCAGTTGTCTCGAGTTGAAAGCCGGTATATTGATCGGTCGTAAACATGGTACAGTCCCGCTGAAATTAGGACGAATGGTCACGTCAGGGTATCGCGTGACGACCGCGTGTCTGCCGGAAACAGAGATATAAAATATTTTTATTGCCGCCTCTAGTGGTTAATAGTAACCATTAGGCGTTCATTGCTTTGTTTATCTTTCAACGCGCGTGCTGGGACGGAATTGCGTTATCCGCTATTATGTGTAGTGTTATTTGGGAACATAAAAGAAAGAATTCAATTTAATTAAAGAGGTTTTGCAATCTGATTCAGACGTTTTATGCAGAGGTGTAACAGTAAAATTCTTGATCGCTTGGAACTAATAAAGCATGTTATGGGTCTACAGGCAGCTGCATGCTGCTCCACGTCTCCGACTCTAAGTATTTGTTTTATTTCGTCACTCACAACAGGGCGGAGGATTTGTTTGCGGCACGTAGCAAATATTACTAACTCAACAAACTTGCAAAGAATTGCGTTCAATTCTCAGGTCACATACTTGTTTCCCTGAATTTGAAATGTATTACAGTAGCATGCATGCTTCACAGCAATAAAAGTGAGTGGGTTATAAATTTATTTCCTTCCTACTACTAGTAGTTGTACTTTTCTTGGACTCAATGGGATCTGGTATGCGTATTGAAAACGTCGGTGTGCACTCCTTCTATCAAATATTTATTCCGTTACGTCTGTGAATCTTATTGAGATGGAGATGCAATATGGGTTGCTCATAGCTATGCTGAAATTTTTCAACGGCATGTAAGAACAAAAAAAAAAGATGGCGGGACGAGCTGGATAGGATCCACCAAGACTGGAAGGAGGACGCGTGGGCTCGGGAAAGATGGAAGGAGTGGAAGGAGGCCTTTGCCCAGGAGTGGGACAGCGCAGGCTAATTAAAAAAAAAATGTAAGAACAATAATAATATGAATAACCCTTAATATTTCATTTTATATTTTCTTCCACGTATTCCCGTAATATTTATTGCATGCTGACAGTTTAATCAAAGGTAGGCTGACGAAATAAAATCTTTATTTGATTTGTCACAGTTAAGCTACTAGAAGCACCGTTTATGGCAATAGGTTTTCCCCAATTGCGAAAGGTGGTTGTACATTTTGCCTAAAAGCGTCTTGTCATGTTTACTATTTTAAAAAGTACAACCTCCAAAATATAATTTAAAACGACACAAACAAGGGGTAGCATTAATTTTGCAAGCATTAAAGCAGTTAATTCGGAAGTGACGTAACACACGGGGTTTGGAGGCTGGCATAAATCCCTCATCACTGAACGGAAACACCGGGACGTTGATTTCTTCTAATAAAGAATGTATGAGGTTTTGCGTTTGGTTGCTTTTAATTTTGGGTTAGGATTCTGGGTGGAATAGCAACCCAGAAAACTGATTTGCAAATGTTTGGACTAGTTGCGGGTTTGGGTACGTGTTTTAGATAAGTAGAAGTTGTGTTTTGTTTTCCAACTTCATTGCTATAGGTTTTCAATTAAGATACGATTAGAAGAACGATCACCGTAATGTCCAAATACAGAGCGTTTTTTGACACCTTAATTTCAAAATTGTAAAAATGACAGATTTTCATGACATCCGTTACAAAGCCCTTCTAGGAAGCATTAGCTTTAGGTACTGAAACGTAAAATACTAAGTAATTCTAATAAATAATCTAATTTCAACTTTTACTGGTTGAAATGGCAATCATATTACTCGGTTTTAATATTTTTTTTAATGTATCCATTTGATAGATTCTTTTATACTTTGCTTTGTAGACTTTAGATCTGTAGACCATTTTTATTTTACAAAGTGCCTGATACTTGTTGACACTGACAGGCCTACGCTGTCCTCCCATAGGTATCTACTGTATTTTGAAAACATTGTAAAAGCCAAATATTTTTAAAAGAGTTAACGTGGAGTTTCTTGCCGGCTCTTCTCCATAGAAAATTGGAACCGTGCACCTAGCTTCTGACCATGTTCCATAAGTGCTCATGTAGGTTTATGTGAAATAAAATATTTTGATTTTGAGTAATAAAATCTTTAAGTTTTTGAATTCAAATGAGGGAACGTTTTGCATCCATTCAAACTATTACTTTCAACCACTACTAATCAGTCGAGCAAGAAGTCCTAAGTTTCTTAAACAGACCAAACAGACAAAGGCAGGTTTTTTCGAAATAATTTTAATATTTTCGTGCCTCCAAGTAACTATACGCTTACATACACAATACACAAAGTATGCACGTTGCTACTAAGCTCAGTAATTATCGTATCAACGATACCTATAACTATTATTACGAAACGCAAGACGGCGACGACACTCAATTATTATTGCCACTGTTCTGGTTCCAGCCATTTCAGGTTTATGACACATGAAATAATAGCTAGACCAGCCTCATCATCTGCCTAGTCTTTTCCCAACTATGTTGGGGTCAGCTGCCAGTCTAACCGGATGCAGCTGAATACCAGTATTTTACATAGAGGGACTGCCTATCTGACCGATACAATGCCCCTTTTTAAGACTGGTTGTCAGACTTTCGGGCTTCTGACTACCCATAACTACTGTCAAAGGTCCATGAATGACAGCCGGGACCAACCACTTACGTGCTTTCCGAGGCACGGAGGGGTCTCGGTATATAAAGATGGTCACCCATCCACAGACCAACCGCGGCAAGCGTAGCTTAACCTGATTGATTGACCTGTGCGGCTGTTATTATTTAGCCGCGGGCCCCCCAATAGCTATACCAGCCTATATCTTGTTAATTACAGTGAGATTGCAACTGGTAATTGGAAATTGCATTTCAGGTAATGCGGAAACTGTCCTCGTAATAGACCTGTCATCTATTAACGAATATTCTCTTTCAATAGTTCTGTATTTGAGCTGTGTATTCAATTCTGCTTTCATCACTGTATACACAAGCATGTACATACATACGGTATATACAAGCCTACTACATTATAATTAACGTCCGGAAAAATAAACAACCATAAAAGGTTCCGGATAGTCGTCCAAACGAAATCAGAAGATTTTTTTGCGGCGAGACAATCTTGGTCAACAATATTTTTACTCTCTCGGATATCGAATAAGGATTTCCGGTCTGACATTCCTCATGGCCTGGGTCAGTTTGTGATGCTACTATAAGTGGAATATGTTGGCGCTTTAAGAATACCCACAAAAATATGTATTTAAATATTTTAAATACATTTTGTTGTTGTAAGACTACGTGGTTGTAGCACTTGCTACGCCGTAGCACAGCGCGTAGCAAAATATGCGCGTCGTAGCAGCGCGTTCGGAAGCTTGAAAAAGTTTATTAATTACAAGACCTAAACGCAAAAAACGCAAGTTTTGGAAGCAATAAAAGTATATCATCGACTACAGTTAACAAAATCACAAAAATATATGTTATTCTTCAGGATATATGCTAGGTAGATAGTGTGTTGAAAACATAATACAAATAAATGGATACGATAGAAAAAAATCATGAAGATAGCTCTAAAAACTTTATTTTTACAATAAAAAACATACTAATATACATACAATCATTCTGATTTTTTGTGAGATTATTCTACTAGCAACATTCTAAAGCACTAGTGTTTTAATTTTTTAGCCCAAACAATAGATTTTTTAGAATAGATTATCAGTGTTGTGTCATCACGCTTCTCTTTCTTTTCTATGCAGTCCGGCAGTGACCGTGCTTTAGGTCATATAGACCCCTTAAGTAAGAAACTTGTCTGTGTGGTGGCGGACTTAAAGAATAGCACCACCCCTTACTTCCCGTGGGTGTCGTAAAAGGCGACTAAGGCTCTTACCGGAGAATGGGCAGCAAAGTTCTCTATGCATTCCACCATCATACCATACTGCGATCGCCAACCCGCCTGCCAAGCGTGGCGATTATTGCAAACCCCCCCCCAAAATTGGGGGAGGCCTATGTCCAGCAGTGGACGTCAATCGGCTGAAATGATGAAGTAAGAAACACACTGCTTTCTGCTACCTTAACATCATTAAAATGAAGCAATCAATCGGAAACAAATAGCGATCGGAGGAAAATTTTCCTAAAGAAAAATCTTATGTTCCCATTAAAATACACGGGTCCGATAATAATTGGATGAATTCTTCATTTTCTGTATTTACAATTTCATAAACGACGTAATTATTATTTAGATGTTACATACGGCGTAAACGTTCTGTTTCATTAAAATCAATGGCATTTCATACAAACTTCCAAGCCCTTTTTTTTCGAAATGCATGAACCGATTTTAATGTAACTTCATACGCATAGGCAGGATACAAAGGTCTAAAAAGTTACTTCGGAACATTTTCAGTTTTACAGCCAAATTAGACCGATATTAAATTTTCCATAGAAACGGAGATTTCCAGTTATCTTTTTTTAAATAAGATATTACGAAAATGTTCTTAACTGACTTTTTAAATAGTAACTTTTTGGACCTTTGTATCCTCCTTATTCGTATGAAGTTTCATTAAAATCGGTTCATTCATTTCGAAAAACCAGGGCTTGAAAGTTTGAATGAAATGCCGTACGGCGTAAACGCTCTTAAATACTAGTATCAACCAGGCCTAAGCTCTATATACAATAAAAAAATAAAACGTCAGTTATACGTTTGACGCACAAAAAGCAAACGTGTTATAAAACAACAGAGCCAGTCCAGACAAAGCTTTGAATCCATTTCAATTCAACTAAAAGTAGTGACTGACGTCACGAATAACAGTTGCTGAACGGCAACCCGTCATTTAATCTGCTTTAATGACAAACAAGTAACGAACAACCAAGCCACGAGTATGAGTCAACAGGTTGCGTAAAATGCTATCGAAGGCTTTATCCGTGACGGGAAATCGGCATTAATCGCCAGCACGAATGTTATATTTGCATATTCATGGCACGAAAACCCCCTTGATTTAACGACAACCGCGGAATGATCGTTAAACCCGGCAAAAAGTGTCACGTCACTTTTTTTATTTTCTCCTAACACGGAATATATTTTAGGGGCCCTCATCGCGTATCGAAAAACGACGTTCAAGCACCTACTTTACTTATTAAGTTTGGGGTAGTAACACTTAATTACAGGCACGTACTTGAGTTTATTGCGATAATATACTATGAACAATCACGAATTTGGGTTTTACCGTTTTGTTGGCCATTTGAGGTATTATTGAAAATTATTCATGCATTATTCGTACAGGCATTCTTTTGAGTGCATGTGGTAGTATCAGATTTTAATAAAAGCAATTATGGAAATTAAGTGGAGAATTACTTACTGGAAATTGCTCAATTTATGCGACATTGCTGACAGCTATTCAATTGATTTATACAAGTTTCATTTAAAGAATCTTTTTATTATAGAAAGATACCAATATCTTCTTGTCTTGTAAAAAAAAATGTATACTAATAACAGTCCTCTGTCCTCTTTATCTTCCCTAAAGTAAATACGCGAATAACTTAAAACATTAAATAGAGAGTCCCGCAGTACATTTAACGTCATATAAAAACATTAGCGTGTATACTTTGACAGAAGGTACAAGTTGCGTCGGGTTCTGTACATGAGATAACGTTGCTTGAGAATGATTAATGCGCACCCTTGTCCTGGAATATCACGTCATCCCAGGGCTGGGTTTTTAATATAATTAGCGTTGGCAACTTTTGTTTACGAATGTACAAGACGGGTTCAAACTTTGAGACCGGATTGCGTTACGTTCTTTTGCGTGCTGTACCTTGGTTCAGCACGCAAAAAAACATACCGCAATCGCAGAATGGTTCTGAAACCATTCTGTTATTATCTAACAAAGGGGTTTATTTAGAAGAGATGTTCTTGCTAATGGTACTATTTTTATTTAATGCTTATCTGAAAAAGCTTACTAAAGAAACCTGGGAATAACCTTAATGATCGAGAAAAACAACAACATATATTGCGGGCGGCTACACATAAATCAATGCATGTTTTTCTCAGTATTACTGAAAAGAAACTCCGTAGTCCGTAATTACCAACTGGTAACATTATATCATAGATAAAACCAACTAATCGCAACTTTCAAGTAACGTTAGTTAATCATTAGTCGTACACGTAGTAACTATACAATATTAGGCTTTGCCAACATTGACGATTAATCGCATTAAGTATAGAGTTTAAACACAGACATCATTAGCGTAATCTGTTTCCCAATTGACGAATTTAATTGACTAGTAATTTATCTTTAAATACTGTGTTTACGGTTTGTGGGGTGTATTTTAGTATTTACGGCAGTATTTTACTGGTTTGCTTAATGTCATGCGGAAAAGTTATCCAGTCAGATTTTTTTTTGTAAAACGACTGCAAGACTACTTAACTGCTATTACGTCTTCATAATAGCAGTAGTCATGCAGTCGTTTTACTCAAATCTCCTTAGATTTGGGTACTGTTATCATAGTAAAGTGCATTAGCAGAGAGATAAGTTTATATACACTATATTATATAGGTATACCTTGCAATGCACCGATTCTAATCAGCCATTAGATACGAATCAGTCGACTTGTCTAAGACAATTAGTGCTGAAAGCCGAGCTTCGCAGGTCGGCGTCGCATTGTGCGGTCACAGCCTAATCGATTTGTATGCACAATCGCTTCATAAACATAGTAGTCCTACAAATAAGTTAGACAAACAAACGTAGCTTTGGCAAACGCCTGAAGAAGATCTGTCACAGCCAATCAGCGTGTTGACAGATCCAGACAATGTATAGACAAGACGTTGACTGTGTGCTTTGCATGGTACTCCTCATTAAAGGAAAGGTAAACATATATTCTATTTGTTATAAATGGCGTCTAATAAGAAAGGAAATTATATAATTGCTTCAATTTGTAAATATTCAATAAAGATCTTACGTCTTTTTGTTGCCTATTTATGTCTTTTTTATCTCAGTATGAGGTTATTTTTAATGTCCTTCAAAATTCACTTCCAATATCATCTCATCTGCCTAGCCTTTTCCCGACTATGATGACCGGCTTCCAGTCTAACCGGATGCAACTAGTACCAGTATTTTACATGGAGCGACTGCCTATCTGACCTCCACAACCCAGTTACCGGGTAATACGAAACCCTTTGGTAAGACTGGTTGTCATATTTTCGGGCTTCTGCTTCCCGTAACGACTATCATTCGTGGATCTTTGAAGCCGTTGGGCTTAACGTGTTTTCCGAGGCACGGAGGGTTCTCGGTATGAAAAGATGGTCACCCATCCACGGACCAACCGCGACAAGCGTAGCTTAACCTGATTGATCGACCCGTGCGGCTGTTATTAATTAGCCACAGGCCCCTCAAAATTCACTTCCAATATGCAGGTACCTACTATTAATTATATAATTACTGTATCAAAATTGAGTTTAAATATTACAGCACTAAAACGTTTCCACGAACAAAATAGATCACATAAATATATATACTACTAGAATTCTAACACCTGTCGGGGAAATATTTTCACATAACTAGGCTATAACAATTTTACGAACCAACCAATAGGAAAATAAAATAAATGCTCATTGATGAATAACCAACGTTAAGGTTAGTGCACAACCATAAAAATAAACCTTTCATGTTTGAAACGTTCGTAAATAAAGCTATGTAAATCGAAATATAAAATAAGCGTACAAAATGACGGAGTTTTTAACACTCCATTTGATTGAAAACATTTCTTACTGTGTAACGCGAAAAATATCAAATAATATTTGGAACCAGTTTGGATGCGTTCGTGAGTGAATTCAAGCAGATGCTGATAAAAGAAGATTTATTTGAATGTATTTTTTATATACACCTTCAATCAAAGCTTTATTGGTAGAAATATAACCGCAGAATGTTTTGTTAGCTTATTATTTGTATATTTGAAAATCTTTCTTGTGTAGTGATTATAGAATTGATATAATAGATATACATCAGTCCTTTCACAGTTATTTTACCTTTGACAGCAGCAAACAAAACAGCTATCTTATTACAAACAGATTAAAGATCATTCTGATTTTGACAGACTTGTCAGTAGCAGCAATCCATCAGCAACCTAATTACAAGGAGTATAAAGACCACTATTTTTGACAGTGATGCAAAATCAAAGGTGATATAACTGTTAATGGACTGTAGTTATCTACAGTCCATTAACAGTAACGTAAAATTATAGTTATATTTTATAATATAACTATAATTTTACGTCACTGATGCTATAATGACAATACCGAAAATGGCCAAATATCAAATGAACTGCATTCTAAAAAATCCATATTTACTTATAAGTCTGCCAACACATACCCCAACAATGTTATGTTATTCAAAGCTTTAAATAAATAATGAAGCATCAACAATTTGAAATCAAACTCATCTAAAATAATTTATTTGTTAATTAATTATAAATGACGAGGCAGTTACTGGGTAACAGATTGCGTTATTTTAATACCACGGCAGTCAAAATGTGACTGTTAAACTAATAATTGATCACAATTTAGTAGTAGTGGTAATTAGCGAACTGAGAGATGTTGTGTGCTTTTAATGTTTCATGGTGTAGTGTATGTATTTATTATATATAGTTCCTGCCCGCGTGAAATTTCTTGTACTGCAATATTTTTATAATGTGCTTTCCTTACATGAGATATTAAGCAAACAACTTGGCAGGAATATTACGATTAGGATTTTCGCATCCACCTGTACGATATAAACATATTGATTTTTTTAAGAAAACAAATGCCATAAATAACTTCGTAAATTGCTTCGATAGAACCAATTCCCACTAATAAAATAATATACACTGAAATAATTACAGTCATGAAAATTAATTGCTAAGTAAATTGACTATAAATTCAAATCACATCTGTAATTCTTTGAAAGTTGTGTGAAATAGTTATTATACGGCAAATTGGCGTACGGTTCGAATAAATTGTCTTTACATAAACTTAGAAAATAAATTGCCTGCCTTGAAGCTATTTTTGTGTTTATTGCTTGTAAGCCGTGAAACGAGTGCACTCGCTAGTTGCTGGACTTAAGACCTAAGTCATTTGAAGTGCTGCATTTTCATAACCAATATTAGTACAATGCCACGGCACGGTTGGTGCAACGGTTAAGCGATTGACTGCTGCGCTGCGTGTCAAGTAGTTATTCCGGGTCTGGCTGTTTGTGAATGTGAATTTAAATGTTTGTAAAAGCACCCACAATACAGGAGAAATTCCTACTGTGGGGCACATATTTTTATTAAAAAAAAAAACACATTATTAATTTGACAACGAACATTGTTATAATACTTTCCTTGGCCATTAGGGACAAGCAGTTTAGGAGTATTCATGAATGATGAGAGAGTATAGTTTTATATTTTTGGCTGCAATAACATCATCTCGCCAATTTTCCTTAAAGAGTTGGTACACCGTATTTCACTTACGTTTAGGTCCCACGTAATAAGGACGAGCCCACTGTCATCAACCGGAGGACACAAATCTGCATTCCAAGCTGCTACTGAGAAATTTCTCAATAATTACTTTGCCTGACCTGAGGGGCCCGTGGCTAAATAAAAACACCCGCATAAAAGCAGCCGCCGCGCAGGTTGGTCTGTGAATGCGTCTCGAAAAGCACGTTAAGCCGTTTTCATACCGAGAACCCTCCGTGCCTCGGAAAACACGTTAAGCCGTTGGTCCCGGGGCTGTAATTCGTGGATCTTTGACAGCCGTTACGGGTAGTCAGAAGCCCGAAAATCTGACAACCTGTATTACCCAGTAACTGGGTTGTGGAGGCCAGATAGGCAGTCACTTCATGTAAAATACTGGTATTCAACTGCATCCGATTAGACTGGAAGCCGACCCCAATATAGTTGCGAAAAGGACTTTGCCTGACTTTGGGAATCGAACCCAGGATCTAATGTGCAGCAACAGCGCTTGCAACCACTAGACCGACAAGTTTGTATGTTGTGCGTATGTTCAGCAGCATAAGGTACATTTTTACTTGCACCTTAAAGAGTTAGAAAAGGTGAGACGTGGCCACTATGTGGGAAAGGAGTTTGTTTGAAAATCGCATCTCTCCTTGACCCGAACTAAGCTGTTGAGTTATTCGTTGTAATAAGTACAAAAATCAAACATAAAAACAATAAAATAAAAAATAAACATCCTAATCCTAACTAATATTATAAATACGAAAGTAAGTTTGTTTGTTTGTTACTTTTTCACGCCTAAACCACTGAACCGATCGTTCTGAAATTTTGCATATACGTTGTGAGGTGTACAGAGACGGATATAGGGAACCTTTCATCCCGAAAAAAGTGCTGTTGCCAAGGAAAACAACAAACAACCACATTTTTATGATAATAGATGGCGCCACGTGTCTTTGAAATAAAAAACAGGACAACGTCTGTCGGGTCAGCTAGTAATACATATATCGCATTTAGAACCAGAATATGGTTCAGCTAAAGTGCATATTTCAACCTTTCCCCAATATTTAGCCTGGTTATGTTAGCCTGGCAACAATCTCCCTTCGCAATTGAGCTTCTACGCCTCCCGATGGTCGTCTGTGACACAAATTGCGTTATCGAGATGAAACTGTGGGATCAGTTGTAAACTAACTTAAGTGTTATTGTCTTGTAAGGAAATTCTGCACATAACTGCCATTATACGTTGCAAGTATGTACAGATTGTTGTGTAGATAGACTAATTACTCAGAAAGACGATGACGACGACGAGGATGGTAGGTATTCTTACTGATTTCAAATTTGATTACTGGGATTTTCTGAAATTGTTAATGATAGTGTAGTCTTGTCTGTCAGTAGCATGGATGGTATTATAGACCGTTTGAAATACTTCAAGCCAAAGCAACCCTGCTATCCTACTAATATTATAAATATGAAAGTTTGTGAAGATGTTTGGTTGTTTGTTACTCAATTACGCGTAAACCGTTGAGCAGATATGGAAGAAAATTGGCACATAGACAGACCATTTCGCTGGATTAACACATAGAATACTTTTTATCCCGATATTCCCACGGGATCGGTACTTTTTATCCCGATATTCTCACGGGATCGGAACTTACGCGGGTGAAACCGCGCTGCTAGTTTATCATAATCAGCCTGTAGTTCCCACTGTAATGTTCCCACTGCTGGGACAAAGGCCGCCTCTCAGTGAGAGAGAGTGGGCCGTAATCCACCACGCGGGCCCAGTGCGGGTTGGTAGATGTTGCCTGTGATATTTCTCAAAAAGCAGGAACGGGCTCCCTAAGGATTTGTAAGTAAACTGACTATCATAAAAAGTAGAAAACAAAAGTATCTTTTACTTACATTCTTTACTTTAATTTTGTAGAGATTTTAATTCAAACCATTTGTGCTTTAGGGAGGGGACACGACCGTTTAATTTACATTTGCGGTAAAAGCTAAGCTTTAATGATAAATGCGGTGCTTTCTGTTGCAAAAAAGCGGCTAAGTGCCAGTGGAACTCGCACAAGAAGGGTTCTCTACCACCGTTAAATATTTAACACTAGATTATTTCTTAACCTCTTTATTTTTTAACTTTATTCAATTTTAATTTTTATAGCGACCATAGTACACGCGCATACTCTGTGAAAATTTCAAGTGTCTATTTATTACGAACGTTTAAAAGATACAGCCCTGTGACAGGTGGACGGGCGGACAACGGAGCCTTAAGTAGAAATATTGAAAAAAAAATGTGTTTTTTCTATTTTGTGTAACTTGTTAATAGATAACTAATAATTAACTAGACAGAGATTTAACATTTTGATATAATGTTTTTTGACTCTTTGGTCTAGTATCATGTAAAGGCACGATTCAATGATATTCTATTTTTTAACTTTTTTCGACATCACGGCGTAAATTAAATTTAATTCATTTATTTTGTTTAAAAAGGAGTAAATTGGTTTTGGCACATACGTCGTTTTCGCTTTTTCCGAGCGCACGCACATTATAGCCATCTCTCTTCTTTTGCGTCTCATTTAATTGCATCACTTTCGCTCGCTTCATTCTCTACGAATTATTTTCGAGGTAGCGCCTTGATAGGGTCATGTTGTCACGCTTTGGTTACGGAACCCTAAAAAGGCGATTGCGTGCCTGCGTTGCAACGAAAAGAAGTGTAATTTATACGATGAATGAGGCATTCTGCATTACAGTGCACGCATTTATTAACAATGTTATGTAGTTGGACGGCAATAAAACGGTGCTTGACTCATAAAAACGGTTTATAATTATAACTGTGTCACGTACTCACGTATGACGCACTCCGTTTTATGGTTTTCTTTGTAGGCGTGTGTATGGCCGTACGAAGGTGCGTGCCTTCTGTTTTAAGCCCTTTGTACACGGCATGGTTTCTTTACGGTACATCGTATAAACCGCACCGTAGAAAAAAACGTGTCCGTTAACAATCTTCCGTAGTGATCCAAACAACACTGACTACCGTGCGTCCATCCGGTGAATAAACCGTAGTTTTTCACGGCAAGAAAAACGTGTGTGTATAAAGAGCCTTAAGGGGCACTTAAGAGGCAATGCGGGTGGTCGTTTCTCCATAGACACGCTCTCGGCTGTTTTCTTTCTGGTAAAGAAAACAGCCGAGAGCTGTTTTCTTTCTTCACCATAAAGCAATGATTTTTTACAGAATAATAAATATTAACTACTTGTATGTGCCTATGTTTTGCTTTTTGATGATAAATTATTTTTTAAGCACTAGAACCCTCGAAAAATGCCGATTAACAACTTTTTTTTCAACTATTAATGACAAAAAAAACATAGGAACAGACTATAATATATCCTTCTTATTCAGTTAATGAAATATTTTATAAATTGGTCCAATATTGGAGGAGGAAAAAGGCGAGAGCCAAACCTCGAAATAAAACTTTTACTTAGGCTTTTTCAAAAGTCTCTTCGATTTCTTCTTAAGGATTTTGTAATAATATTTAAAAAAAAATATAAAAAACTATTGTACTTTTCATGAGTTCATACCCATTATTTTATTCTTAAGAACTACTTATCTCGATTGCCTGAAGCTAGGGTAATATTATTACCTACGTTTCAGCAGTCGTCTTTGTTCGAAAGAACAACAATTTAGTACGTTACCTAACTCTTAAAAGCATACCTTAAACTGTAAGCCAGATTTAAAACAATAATCGTTGGAAATACTCAAGTGGTAACAAAGCGAATCGCTTGCAAATTGTTGTGTTGAGCACATGCCTACGTTGTCGTCAGGCGGCTCAGCGAACATTAATCCCTTACGTTCCCCACTCTTGTTTATTTTTCATTTTATTTGCTACAACAATAAACGCCACAGTGGTATGTGTACGAGATTAGCAGCTGCTCTCACAAGATACAAGTGTAGCGTATTCAAACCGGTTAATTATTTATGGTTAACAGCCTTGCAAGCGTTCGTTTAAAGCTCACCAAACGTACTGATCCGAATATGCAAATAAGATCTATTTTTGGCTACTTTCTGTTTTTTTTTGTAGAAGCTCTACAAAAGGTTAAAAAAAATATAATGAGAGATATTTTGAAGAATTACAAAAAATAAATTTTATAAATTAATAATGTTCACTAATTTTACAACTCAATTAAGGTAACGAAAATCATAGCTGCGAAACATTGTTTAATTATAATATTAAACGCACGAAATATAAAACAAAGAAGATAAAAGAAAATAACCCACGTACTCCTTCGGAGAACGAAAGATCGCTACCATTAAAGGCCCTTTGCACCCGAGGGCCAGGCCCCCGGGCCGTGTCTAATAATTAAAATATACAGAGAACAATGATACGTTTCGCTCCGTTCAATGTTTATTGACGGCACGGCGTACGGCGCGCGGCGTGAACCCTTTGCGATTTCAATTTGCAAGGGGTCCGGGCGTCTCTGTCCGGACCGGAGGGAGCGAGACAACCTAACACTAACTACAAACAATCAAGTTTAAGCAACATTTAGTTTAAACGTGACCGATATTCCGTTGCATTAAGTTGATATAGATTCCCAACTTAGATACGCCACATTGCGCGTATAATGTCGCGTATCGTGACAACATCAAACTGCTGCTGTGGAATGACTTAGCGCTTAATGTAATGGGTATTATAACGCAACATTTGACACCTTATGTTTCGACTTTCCCTTCTTAGTTCGAGTTGGGAAGCTGTTAATGTCACGATGTTCATGTTGGAAAAAGAAAGGAGAGCGTTTAATAGCTGTGAGCTTATTCACGTAGTTTTTTCTCGTTTTTTCTGAAGCGTTGTGAGTCTGTTCGTGTTGAATACATAGGGTTATCTGCAACACTTTGTTGATTTCGTACACTTTCCACGGTCGGGCCCGTTCGGAGGTGGACAATGCAGGTATGCCTGTGGATTGCCCTTGTCTGGTCATGCGTGTACGGACCGGGAAATGGGGAAGACTGTACGCATTGTTGTGCAGCATGAGCGTGGCTCGATGTACGTGCGATTTGAATTTGACTATTTGAGTTTAACGATTACTTGAAGCGTGACGACAGACGAGACATATTGAAATCAAAATCTATAGTTAGGTACATAAGTTTATGCCGCTTTAAAAGCACTTATCTAAATGAAATATCTTGCGGATACATTATATATTACATAGATGTAATACTTGTAAGCGCTCGACCATCAAGTTGTCAATATTAGTGCAATATATCATCCATGAAACCTAACCGCTGTTGTAGATTCAAGTAATACCAAGAACGTTCATGTTTATATTACATAAGCTAGTTGACAAGTAAGAAGAAGTATGAGTACCATATCGGTTGAGTGCCATCTTCATTACGTCGTACTAATCGTGGCTATCATCAATCATAATAGCCCATAAATGCTTGAGCGTGGGCCTTCCCTACCCGAATACGAGGGAACGTACAGGAGGGGATTTTGTCATAAGAACGAAGGATAATACTACTTATCTACCTGAGATTTTTCCCTGAGTCACAACACCCATGGGAAGAAATAGAAAGTTTATTCAAAGATCTGTCAGGGCTCACACAAAGTGCGCTACGGAAACTATAAAGATATTTTCATAATAAAGTAACCCCCCACGTTTTGTTTGTAAGATAGTTTCATTATAACACCTTTTGTGAGGGCATTTTATTGAACTATTCCCAGTGGGGGATTGAATTTTATTGAATAAGGTTGCCTTTGTGTTGAAACATAGAGAGACGGGTATGTAAGTAGCCCGGGGTGTGCTCACGAGCGTTCCAGTGTATAATGTGAGTTTGTGAGCGCCTTCGCGTGTGTTTGGGCCTACCATTATATAGTTCCTTATTCAAACAAGACGTGAGTACCTATTTATATGTACGTCAATGTTTCTAGACGATAAATAACGCGAAAACAAAGAGTACAACGAACTATGTAAAACATAAATAACTAATATACTAATATTATACATGAAAACGGAAAACTCATTGTGTTTGGAATAGATGTTTTCAGAGTACAAACATAGCGTACAGTAATAACAAAATATTGTATTTTCGGACGCTTAGCCCTCAAGCAAGAGTGCATTAATTATGAAATTTGGCGCTCCCAGATCGCTAACGTGAATTTATTTTCGTTTGCAGACGACCAACTGTTACAATATTTATTTGTGTGTCCCAAAAGCCAGAAAATGTAAGCGTAATAAAAGCTAAACTACATCTATATAGCTAATGTTTATAATTAATCCTCTCACAGGGTCTCGAGAGCCTCATCCCACTCCGCTCTCGTAGAAATAAGATTTTCTACAATTAATTCCAGTCGCTAATTGTATCTAATTGTTAATACTTAATCAAAGACTTCTGTGACCTTTCATGAGTGATATTGAGAGTAGAAATTACCCCTAAACTAGATGAAAAGTAATTTCAATGAAGGAATTCGAGATGAAATGGAGAGATGAATTAGGGTAGGTAGAATTATTCATTTTATTTAAATAAATCATTTATCATTTACAGTTTTGTAAGCCATGCCATAAAACGAGGGGTGTTATGATTTTGCAGCCTTTCATTTCCCTGCATGTCTGTGGCATTGTAAGCATTATACCAATGCGGATTATTATTACAGCTACTGAATTTTTATTAAATAGGATAATATACACTGGATTATACTAAACTAACTGACAAAATATTAGAATAAAAATATAATAACCTAACTTAACAAACTATTAAACAAATATGGCATATATTGTCGACATGTCTTTGCCCATTTTTTGACACCCAATAAGAGGGCCTAAATAGGCCACTTTGGCAGAAACATAAAATGATAACATAATGGACAGTTAACTGTTAAGTTAATCGTATCAAATCCCATTGGTGAAGCATTTTCAGTTATTTTTTTTTATCTGTGCTAAAAAACTAATCAATCCAATCCAAATCCAATCCCAATCTCTTTGATGGTACCAACGTAGTGCAGCGAAAAAAAGAAAAACACGGACTGTCTTCGCCATATTATAATTCATAATATTATCCCTTTATGATTCTCCAAAGTGGCCTTTTTAGGCCCCCAGATCTCACTTCTATAATAATCCATTCATCCGTATCATCATCATCATCATCTCAGCCGAAAGACGTCCACTGCTGGACACAGGCCTCCCCCAATTTTGGGGGGGGGGGGGGGGGGCTGCCATAATCGCCACGCTTGGCAGGCTTGGCTTGCTTTCATCTTTATTATCTTGGCATTCATCCGTATACTGAAACGAATTCCCTAAAAATCACATAACATAACACCAAATAAAGGAAACTGCCAGTTCCTTCTGCTAGAAGCATTCTAAGGCGAATGGTGCAATAACATCAATAATCCAAAGACGTTATAATAACTATAACAACCGGCTCTTTCATACTAAATAATAATAATAGTCAACTTGTAACATTGCGAGGGTTGTCCAAATTTCATCTCCGGAGCGATGAGAAATGGCAGTTAAGCTGAAACTTTTAACAATTGGTGTAACTATTCAGAAATCCGCCCGAGAGCGGAGAGCGGACAGTACGTACCTACTTTTTAAATGATTTAGTAAAGTTATAGTTGTGCTGAGCTGGAACGCGGCGGTTTCAACAAACTATCAATATTAAAGCGGTGGATTTTTAATATACCACCGCTGGTTAAGCACTGAAGTAGTGAAATAGCGCCGGGCTCAAACGAGCTTAGTGAAGCACGTAGTTGGACTCGTGCGATGGACTGTGTTGATACTTTGAGTTGTGCTCAATCATGTAAGAGAAGTAAACATTTAAAGTTGAATTTACCGTATGGTCTCGACTAATAGCCACAGTTCCTAAGAGGGGTTAGGGTCGAAAAGCCTGTAACATGACACAACGCACAAGTGTGGCAATTTCGCCCTTAGGAGTACGATGCAAAAAATTTCGTAGTGGTTGAGCTGGAGGGGTCGATTACCTACCAGTGACACTGATGGCTGTATAAGTAGATCTCGAAGTTGGAATAAGTATTACCTGTAACAAAAAGTAAATTACTTTAGTTTTACATGAAACCGCTAGATAGCTATAAAAATATTTTAAAATGAGTTTAAAAGAGAATAACATTGAAAAGTATTCATAAAAGAAATAATAATGGTAGCACATATTTTAATAGAAACAAGAGTTGATCCAAAAAATATGGTTATACAAAAATAAGATCTAACGACACAGTGTTCGGTTGCTTCGTAAACATTTGATTTCCGCAAAGTATCACACGAAAACTTGGAAAACCCATCCGAACGTAAGTTGGAAGCCCTTAAGTCACCTGAGAAAATAGAACCATCCGTTTTTTGGCCGACGACATAAAATCTAAAGCATCATGCCCAATATTACCGCAAGCGACTTGACTTGTAATACACACACAGCCGTGTACAGTCGAGAGAAGTGTAAAGTCTACCGTCCACTACGGAGGATGAGTACGGAAAGATTACCGGTTCATTTGTTTGCCAGGCACGCAATCGGGCGTAGCGTGTGCGTGGTGCATTTACAGACAAAGCGATGCTAGTACACCTGCGTAGCTTAGCCGTGTGCTGCTGTGGAGCAACGCCTTAATACAATTTTACCAAAAAATACGGCCGGCTCGCACGTGGCTGGCTCGTAAAGGGGGTGGCCTCCCCACTCTTGCTTAGAGCTTGTTCAGACGGCATTAGTATCTTTAGATAGTAAGCTAGCTAGTAAAGTACGCGGTTTTTTTAGGGTTTAGTATTTGGCCCTTTGTACAAACACGTTTTTCTTGCCGTGTAGAATTACGGTTTATTCATGTAGGCACGTCGTCAGTGTTGTACCTAAGTATCACTATAGTAATAATAATAAGATTTATTGTTCAACTAGGACTAGTTGACATGCTAAGATAATATAATATAAAAGCACAAGCATAAAGTTTCTTAATCTAGTTAGTGGGTGCCGTACTGCTCTCCTAGATAGGTTACAGAATAACCTGTGTTTAGGAGAAACAGTTCCGATCCCCGTCATAAATGGTTGACTTATCATCATCATCATCATCATTTCAGCCGAAAGACGTCCACTGCTGGACATAGGCCTCCCCCAAAAGGGGGGGGGTTTGCCATAATCGTCACGCTTGGCAGGCGGGTTGGCGATCGCAGTATGGTATGGTGGTGGAATGCATAGAGAACGCGGAACCACGGACAATTTAAGGTGAATGCGCAGTGGTAGACCGCGAAATTCAAATTTTCTTAGGGTTTTTGTAATTTTCAGGTCAGTGACGTCTTTACAGAATGATAATCATTCGAATCATTAATACATTTTTCTTATGGAAGAGTTCGTAGGGAAAAAATCTAACTTGAAATATTCTATTCTAATGACTATAATTATGTAAATACATGTATATTATAGTCGCAAATCATATTTGATCAAGCTACAACCTGATACTGACCTGCAAATTACAAAAAAACGTAAGAAATTTTTAATTATCCACCTTAAATTGTCCGTGGTCCCTTCCGAAACCAAACGGAAAAGACCCTGACTGGCGTTCTATTATTGCTGATTCTCACTGAACTAATGTGTATTTCGCTATGCCAGTAGTACTTTCTAATTCCATACTAACTAAACTACAATTTGACATACGACAACACTACGATCAGTCTAAACATTATTTTGTGTTTATTATATTTTTTCTATAGGCTGTATAGAGGTTTTGTCAGTGCCATAGACTAATATATTTAAAATGAGAGTCAGTGCTGTTTTTACACCTGCGCGCGCATCGCATCGCTAGTGCTGGTTAGCACGGCGCGCGGAAAAACAAAAGTAGCGCGCCCTTTTCCAAACAAGTTAAGGAGAATGGATAGTTGAGACCGCGAAATTCAAATTTTCTTACGTATTTTGAAATTTGCACGCCAGTGTCAGGTTGTATCTTGATCAAAATATGATTCGCGACAATACCAGGTACATATTTAGAGAATTATAATCATTAGAATCATTAATACATCTTTCTAAGTTAGATTTCTACCACTAACACTTTTCCATAAGACATTGGCGGTTGGTGGTAGAAATCTAATTGTGTTGAAAAACGTCGTATGAAACGCGTGTGCATTGATCATTAGGCACTCGGCTTTCTTATCGCGCTCGCCTGCGGCTTGCGCGAATATTACCGCCTCGAGCGTAATGTACTATTAATGTTTAATTCTTTCTGCTCTTCTAGTTAATTCTACAAAAAACATAAAGGTAATTTAATGTTATCATTGGAATATTAAATATCAGTAAAGTAATTCCCATACTCATTCCGATTTGGCACATTTCCATAAGATACCAGAAACGTTTATTATTTCAGCATGACCTAATTGAATATATCTAGTGATTTATAGTATATTATTTAAAGATATCATTTATTTATTTTACCATTTATGTACACACATATATAAACAGACAAGAAAAATACAGAACAGAAAAATAAGTACAAAGGTGATTAGTGGTTTGGTGAGTGTTTTAGTTTTATTGGATGAGGTCTACGATGGAACGAGCGTGCCCAGAAGATACCTGTTCACTTTGGATTTGAAGACAGACGGGTTAAGTGTGGGATCCACACAGGCTAACTGTAACTAATATTTTTGTAAAAATATAATTTAAAAGACTGTCCATGGAGTTTCTTGCCCGTTCTTCTCCATAGGTACCTACGCTTTGGAATGGGCAACTAGCTTCATATTTTCTGACTGACCGACTTCTTGACAATTAAAAAGTGCCTTTAAATGCAACGGAACGCGGAGGGCACTAGATGCCCTGCGTGTGCAATATAATAATGGTTTCAGGGTTTCATGTTGAGGTTGCCCCGACTCTGCAGCGCGTCTGGCATGTTCACTGGTAGCGCGAACCGACGACTTCTATGCCATTCTGAGGAAAAAGGCCGCGTCCTTAATAAGCAGAATGAGGGCTAGCACCAACAGCATTTTGAAAACCCTAGCCGAAAACCACGACGCATCAATACTCAGACACTCTGTCCGGTTGCTCGTGCGGCAGGGATGAATAATGTTTTAATTAATTAATTAATATTACAAACCCTTAGTTGACGAGTTATTGTTGTACTAACCATTGGACCTTTGTTGTCAAGTTAAATAAATAAATTATTATTATTAAATGGTTTAATTGTAATAAATGTTTTGAGTTTGAGTTTGCTAATTTTAGTTTTGCAACGTCTTTGTCTACATTAACCAACATATAGGTACGTAGGTTTCCAGTTAACAGTAGAGGGGAAATGTCCACACAATATAATCAGCCTATAATGTTCCCACTGCTGGGACACAGGCCTCGTCTCTGTGAGAAGGAATGTGACCAATCTTGTGAATTATAAAACGTTCTCCATATTTCGATTTGAAGAATATAATAGCACAATAGGAGGCCTGCATTCCCCTAAGAATCAATTTATGTATTTTTTAAATCTTGTACTACGATTAAATCTGTTCAATAATGTAATTATCTCTTATACTTTAATAATTGAGTTATGTGTCCTTCTCAAAGTTGTGCTATTATTACCAAATTCTTTGCAAACTAGCTGACTATATTAACCGATATAAAACATAATCATCATGATTCATTCAAGTTCTCTCAATGTATTGCTATTTGCATGTACCTATGTAGTTATTTGCGTATCTTTGTCAATAATTACTCTAAACTATAGCCAATATGTATTTACTCCAGGGATGCAAATTATATTGACGTAATGTGCGTGATATTCAGTGTACTAATAATTAATTACAGTGATATGGATCACTGGCACTTTAATTAGGTACTTTGATTAGAACAAAGAGACCAGCGAAACAAGTAAATCATAAAATTCTCTTTGTTGTTTCCATCGAGTCGTGCTCCACGTGTAATGGTCTTAGCTCTCCCTTTACTCCGATGAGTTTTCGCCTGTTTCAAACTAATCTCCTTAATTTCGGGGAATAGATCGAATCGAATAAAGCTCTAATGAAGTTTGCCTTTTTCCCGCAGTAACACCATAACACCACCGATATGACCCCCGCCGCCGTAAAGGTTCGAATGCCCGGCTGATATGATTCATTGGATTTTCCGTACAGAAGCTGAAAAAAATGAGTTACGAATCGGTAATTAACACTGGGAAATCCAGTCAACTAAGCCGGGCTATTGTCGCGTCGAAACGAAACGAAATAAACCAAACGGGCAACGGGCATTGTTCACAGGGGAGACACGGCAAAACTGGTGCCCCGTGAAACTTGGCGGACAATATTGCAATACAAACGAGCCTGCGAAATACGTAGACTTTGCCATAAATCATAGAAGTTTGCTTTGCGATTCTTGTTTGGGAAATAAATAAATATAAGCGGTACGGCTAACGGACCCTCAAGGACTCGAGGCTTCATTTGAATTTCATAAAGGTGCTGTGTTAAAACAATCGCAGCAAAAAGGGATCCCTAAGTGGGAAATGAAGAACAAGACCTGCTCCCTTATTTTGTTAAAGTAGTTATGCGATATAGCTACATGAATATTTATATCTTTCCCATTTAAATGTTTTTAATGTAGTGTAGCAAAAAGGCAAAATTGCTAGAATTTCAAAAATACATTAGCCCAAACTGTTTGAAGTCTCGTTGACTACATCAAAACTTTTATTTAAAAAACAACTTCTAAAACTTACTTTTGCCCTGCCCAGTCTAAGTTTATTTAAATTCAAAGCGAAGTTTTGTTTTAAATGAGTTAAGGTACAAGGTATGTGCACTAAGTCTAAGGGACAGCTCTTCAGCGTAAATTAAGAAAACAAAAGCTTAACGTTGCTCAAAGCACCATATTATTACCAATGTAAAGGTGACAAGTGGAAGATATTTTCCTAGTAAAAAGAGTTCTACATCTCTTTATACCTTTACCTATAAAAAGATACAATTAAAACTAAACGTGAAATGTTTGTGCAATAATACCGTTCGAATAAGAGAAACATGAAATAGGCTGGAAATCTAAATATATCTAAATATATAAAACTCAAAGGTGACTGACTGACATAGTGATCTATCAACGCACAGCCCAAACCACTGAAGGGATCGGGCTGAAATTTGGCATGCAGGTAGATGTTATAACGTAGGCATCCGCTAAGAAAGGATTTAGATAAATTCTACCCCCAAGAGGGTAAAATAGGGGATGAAAGTTTGTATGAAACTTTGTTAATTTTAAACCGATCGGGCTGAGACTTCGCTTGCATATAGCTACTATGACGTAGGCATCCCCTAAGAAAGGATTTTGATAAATTCAACCCCCATGGGGATAAAATAAGGGATGACGGCGACTGTCATACTGAACTTCGAAGTTTAAAATACCGATGTACTGTATTCATAAAGTTTAAAATTACGAATTACGTGAGTTAGAAGGTACGCTATAACGAATTACTTGATTTAGAATGTTCATGATCGCGATGTACGGAACTTCGAAAGTTTGTTATGACGAATTACTTCATTGAGAATGTTCATCATCGCGATGTACGGAACTTCGAAAGCTTGCCATGACGAATTACTCAATTTCGAATGATCATTTTTCAATTTCGTAATTAGACACTATTTTTCTTGTTAGTAATTGATGTGTATTAATAATATGCATAACAAAATTGAATAATGGATTCGAAAAATAAATGATTGCGAAATTATACCTAAATTGCTATTGTGCATAAATGCAGTGCCTACATTTTGGTTCTCGATAATGATCATTCGAAATTGAGTAATTCGTCATAGCAAACTTTCGAAGTTCCGTACATCGCGATGATGAACATTCTCAATGAAGTAATTCGTCATAACAAACTTTCGAAGTTCCGTACATCGCGATCATGAACATTCTAAATCAAGTAATTCGTTATAGCGTACCTTCTAAACTCACGTAATTCGTAATTTTAAACTTTATGAATACAGTACATCGGTATTTTAAACTTCGAAGTTCAGTATGACAGTCGATGACGGCGGATGTAAATGTATTAGTTTTTTTATTAATAATACTTAACGCGAGCGAAGCCGCGGGCAAAAGCTAGTTTACAATAAAAACAACTTCTAAAACGTCTGTCTCGTTAGGGTGGCAGTAGCGGTCATTGACCCATTGACATTTTCTAGAATTCTTCATTTCAAAAACTGAAATAAAGTCGTCCAACGTCCTGTATCAATATCTATCCTGATCATCAACATATTCCAATAACAAAAACCATACATCATTTATTGGTAGGATTCCTACGGAGAGATATAAGGGAAGGGGCAATGACCGCTATTACCATGCTAAAGCGACTCGGGTATAATAAACTTGTGTGCATAATCGAACACTGAGTGCTGCAACAAACGCCCGAGTTATACATTGTTCCCTTATTGTTCGCCACGCAGGAAGTTAGGTCATAAAACTTTATTTTAACGCCGCTAACTTTGCTCAGGTAACATTTGTTCCTAACTCTATGCAAAGCTACAGTTCTAATTAAAATTTCCAATTTTCAAGTAAATGAACACAAATTCTTAAGGGATCAAAACAAAAACGATTGATATACAAATTCTGAATGGAAACGCCTCCTGAGATGACGACCGAACAATCAGACATTCCAAATATCTTCAATAACGTGAATTTGGCCTCATCAAAGGCAAATGACGGGTGATTCAGTAAGCCACTGGCTCAGCCGGCGATGTGAAAGCACTTCACGTCAAATCCGCGTCAAGTGGTTCAAATTACCCCCTCCTCCCCTCCCTCCCTTATGATAAATGTAAGGAAAATTGAAATCACGTTTCGTTTCCCCTAGTAATTCCATGGGACTAGCGTGAAGGTATGAATGTGTGAATGGCTGGTATGCGAGACGAAATATCAATGCTAAAAGGTTGTATTGCGTGAATAGGGATAATATATTCAAGTATTACAGGGTTGTCGCTCACAATAAACAAAGATTATGTGCGACGATTCAGCCCACTCGAGTGAAATGAACATAACGTAGGTACGTGGGTTGTAAAATTAAAATAAATGTATAAACAAGAAAGTGCTTACTAAAACTTACATAATTAAACGACTCTTATCATTAACTTAACAAAAGGTTGACAACAGCGAGTTAATTATGTATGTGTGTATGTATGATTATTGTGTTCATGATAAGGGGCTTTAGTGGCGCGTTAAGGGCCTTTCATAAACTGTCTGTTTCACAATAGCACATGAATTACAGAGAAATAAGCAAACGTTGTGAACTGGAATGTGCAGAAGTTTAAACTTATAGCATGAAGGAAGTAATAAAGGGCGTTACGTACGCAGACATCGAGATATAGGAAAACAGTGAGAGCAAGCGAGACAGACACATTATTAAAGTTATAAATACGTTTGTCACACGAACATTATGCAGTATAACTTTAAATTTGGCAACCTTAGAGTCTAAATTCGCTTGAACGCCAATTGGAGTGCCGAGGCCCTGTCGAACCTTTGTCATTTTAATCATACTTCCGATCTTTCAAAATCATGTTATTGAAATATGTTCAATTTCCTACCAGTTTGCTTATTTTCCAGCACCTACTGTAGGAATTATAATTTTCTGCGGGTTGTTGTGTTTATGTCGCTCATTTGGAGAAACTTCGACGTAAATGTATTTTTTCCCAAAAATGAGGTAATTATGACATAGCACTGAAAAGTGTATTTAAGTTAGGAAAGCAGAGACGTAAAAAAAAGTAAAGTAGCAGTTACGTCGCGTCGATGATTCTCCAAATGAGCGATGTGTGGTAGAGGTAATGGGTAAAGTTGTTTGTTTCCAGAATTACAATTAGTTTACCTAAACTGTGTAAAATATACGGAGTGATTTAACTTTTAAGACTTCTTCGATGTGAAATACCGCACTCATTTACTTAGGTATTGTTAAGGTAGAAAATCAATAGTCCGTGCGCACTTCTCTCGTGCTTTAACATTATTCCCAATAAATTGTACTAGGATTTATGACGGACATTAAATAGTAGGTTAGGTACCTATTGCCATTTTACGAGCCGACCCACATTTTTATACTGTTATAGGGCAGAGATTAAATTTTTAAAACAAGTTTCTCCGTACGTAGTTCTGTTAAGTAATAAGAACGAAAGTACGGCGTAAATTATTTCTGGGTACCAATTGGCCCCAGGTGTACCGCGTTTAATCTAGGCCAATTGAAATCTGTAGTACTTACCTATACCTAAGCGCTTGAAATCAGAGGTTGGAGCTGTTTTGTTTGACTAAATCGGATTCGTTTGGGGTGCGACTCAAGAAAGCTACTTAGCACCCGTGATACCGGATTTTCGAAACGCCATGTTTTGCCTTATGTGAACAGTGGTTGCCCCTGCGAGTTACGAGTTGTAGGTCGTAGGTTCGACCCAGACAGGCGCTTTATTTTCTATAAACAATTGCATCACCACTGCTCTCAAAACGGCGTAGGAAAACATAGTGAGGAAACAAGCATGCCACAGACACACCAGAGAGTGCAAGGCATAGACAAGTAATGAGGTTACGTCTGGCGCAGATTAAAAAATTAATTTATTTTATTATTTGCTAATATTTTACATAATTATTTATTTCTGTTTCTGTAACTGCCCGTGACATCACAGCGGGCCCTATCAGAATACCAGCGCTGTGACATTTATTTTTTAAATGTCGCAGCATCATGCTGAGATAGAAGCCTTTTGGCCTCGTATAGGACTTTCTGTTTTATTTTCCTTTTGTAACTTTTTCTTTATTTTATATAACTTGTATTTTTATTTGACTGTGTTTAGTTTAGTTTGTGATCTTCCTGTACGAGTCGCAATAAATACTTTTTCTTTCTTTCTTTCATGTCCTAGAACCAAAAGCACGAAGGCATGTAACATCTACCGACCCGCATTGGGACCGCGTGGTAAATTATTCCACTCCAAGTCCACTCCCTCTCGAAGAGAGGAGACCTGTGTCCCGGCAGTGGGCATTTTAAGCTGATTATGTATGTTTTGCTTTTTACATTCAAGTTAGTATTTTTGACTTCGGTGAAGAAAAAACATTGTGAGGAAACTTGGACTTATATGTAGTTAACTAGCTGCGCCCTGCGGTTTCACCCGCGTAAGTGTCGATCCTGTGGGAATAATCGGGATAAAAAGTAGCCTATGTGTTAATCCTGGTTATAAATTATTTGTCTGCCAAATTTCATCCAAATTCGTTCAGCCGTTTGTGCGTGAAGAAGTAACAAACATATAAGCACACAGACTCACAAACTTTTGCCTTTATAATATTAGTGTGATAGCACGGAAATCAGGTTAAGCCGTTGGTCTCGGCTGTCATTCGTGGATCTTTGACAGTCGTAACGGGTAGTCAGAAGCCCGAAAGTCGGACAACCAGTCTTATCAAGGGATCGTATTACCCAGTAATTGGGTTGTGGAGGTCAGATAGGCAGTCGCTCCATGTAAAATACTGGTATTCAGCTGCATCCGATTAGACTGGAAGCCGACCCCAACAAAGTTGGGAAAAGGCTAGGCAGAGGATGAACATTAGTGTGATAGAAGCCTGAAATCGCCAACCCGTCTTGCAAGGGTTGTGCGGGCCTAAAAAGGGCACTTTGGAGAATCATAAAAGGATAACATTATGAATCGTAATATGGCGAACAGTCCGTGTTTTTCTTTTTTCGCTGCATTACGTAGGTATAATCTAAGAGATTGGGATTAGATTTTGATCGCATTGATTGCTATTTTAGCACAGACAAAAAAAATAACTAAAAAATGCTTTACCTATAGGATTTGATACGATTGACTTAACGGTTAACTGTCCATTATGTTATCCTTTTAAGATTCTGTTAAAGTGGCCTTTTAGGCTCCCTGATCAATGCTCGTGCCGTATGAGAAGCGGCCTTTCCACTGTTGTGGGACTGTAAGAAGCTAGTATTATTCAAAGTATTTTTATAGAAATACGTCGGTTTTATTAAAAATATATAAAGCTAAGTAAGCCTGTGTGCTTTCTCGTGTTTTCTTGTAAATGAAGCCACGATTTCTCATTTTTATTAGTCTTTATTATGTTTAGGAGTATATATATTTATACCTTTACTCACGTGCATTTTGTCGGAATTGCCCTAGATACCCCGCTGTGAGTCGTAAATATTCTTTAGCATGAATTTCACTTACGGAACTTATTATATGGAAATAGCCTTTCATTAAAATTTAAATAGGTAAGTAGAAAACTGGTTTCTGATTTGGTGTCCTTAATGTAAGCCCCTTACATGACCTAAAGCGCGATCACTGTCGGACTGCATAGAAAAGAAAGAGAAGCGCGAGGACACAATGCTGGTAATTTATTGCAAAATATGTATCAATTATTTAAATACAAAAAATCTATTGTTTGGACTAAAAAATTAAAACACTGGTATTTTAGTATGTTGCTTGTAGAATAATCTGACAAAAAATCAGAATGATTGTATGTATGTATATTAGTATGGTTTTTATTGTAAAAAGAAAGTTTTTTAAGGTACCTATGCTCATGATTTTTTTCTATCGTTTCAAATTAGAAGTATTATGTTTTCTAAATACTATCTACCTTACTGAAGAATATAATATATTTTTCTGATTTTGTTTACTGTAGTCGGTCATATACTTTTATTGTTTGTAAAACTTGCCTTTTTTGTGTTTAGGTCCTGTAAGCCCCTGAATGGACGAAAAAGACGTAATTCGTTTGCTAACAGACTGGATTGCTCTTATACGAGTATCCGGCAATGCTGCAGCAGACATATTGGTAGCTTGTGTGTGTTGTTTTTGTATTAGCCTTTCATTAAAATCTAATTATGTAAATAGAAAATTGGTTTTGGGTATATTCTGAGCCATTAGTTAATCCTCGAAGGCAAACACATCTCATCTACCGCTTCCCGAAAAACTCTTCATCATATTGAGAGTATCTTGACTTAAAAAGCATACTTGAACTAGTTAAAATCACTGCTATTGTTTTAACGTTTACGTGAAAGTGGTCATAAAAACCTCTCGGTCGCCTAGCAACGGTAAGTAAACATTGTTAACTCCGATCGAAGTACTGTAACATCCAGTCAGTCAGACTGTTTTTCGTCGAATAATTGGACTAATAAGCGGTTTTTCACGTAGTTACGTTGTAAACTACTATCATTAGCGACAATTACAGACTAATTTGTTGCTCGATATGTCGTTGAAAAATAATTATGGTACAAAAACTGTTGGGATGCCAGAATCATTAATATTGTACTTAATGCCAGGTCGTAGACGTGCATTTTGAAATGGGCCTTTATTAAAGAAAGAAAATCGTCACACACACCTCGCTTGGCAAACCGTTAACTTTTTAGGTTACCTACCTACTACATAATATTTATTATCGAGTAATAAATTGCTGCTTTTCTTTCATACATCATCATAATTATTTGGCTAACTTTAATTAGATGTAAATCATTTTCAATTCATACCGAAATTAATACCAAAGAATAGAGGTTCCGTTAAATCACGTTACTACCAAAACATTTCTAAAGAATCACAGCCGAATGAAGAATGAAGATACGGTCCCTAATAAAAGGTTCACCAAACGGATACAGAATTCTAATATTGCCACGCTGCATCGCAATAAAAATACCTCAATGTCAAACCTGAGCCACGATTATTCATTAAAATGTCATCAAACGGTTTTGACCCCCCACCGTAGGCACTGTTTACGATGTAGAACTTATTATACAGAGTGTATCAGAAAGGTGTGCTCATATTTAAGGGAGTGGTACTGACCATCAAACTGAACAACTTTATCCCATTCCTGAGATTGTTCCAGTCTTTCTTCTAAGAGTAGTCAGATAGGAAACGCCGACCTCATCTAGTTTTTTTTTTCACTCGTATAATATGACGTGTAAAAGTATTTACATAACAAACAATTTCATTTCATTTCCATGAACCAACGGTGGAGTTTCTTTTCCATACGAATCTACCTTTTGGAAGGGGCGACTAGAATCATTTCTATTTTATTGTAAATTTTGACGTTAAAGAGTGACTTTTACATGTGTCTATTTGAAATAAATGACTTCTGAAGGGATATGGGAGAAAAAAGCACCATTTACAGCAGTAAATATATTTAAAACAAAGACAATTATTACAACAGTGTTAGCGGCGCGTACGCGGAAACGAACTAACTATATTCTACGATAGGTGGCACTACTCACGCACTTCGTAATACTATAACACCTCCCCTCGAAGTCATGAGCATGTATCTTCGACATTCACATACATTCATCCATCATACCTAAATTACGCAGACACTCATGATGCTTTGTTCCACTCAAGCCTTTGGTCAAAACATCAGCAGGCATTCGGTCAGTACATAAATATCTAAGATCAATTACACCTTGTTCGCACATATCTCGAATAAAGTGGTGCCTCACATCGATATGTTTCGTTCGAGGATGATAATTCCTACTTTGAGCAAGTTTAATCGCGCCCTGGTTGTCGTTAAATAGCATCACACACTCACACTTAATCGCAATGTTACTTAAAACATCACGCAAATACATTGCCTCTTTAGTAGCTTCGGAAATGGCCACGTATTCGGCTTCGGTACTTGATAATGCAATGGTCCGTTGCTTTCTCGCTTCCCAGCTAATTGGAGCACCTGCCAAAATAAATGCGAAACCGGAATAGGATCTACGATCTACCGTATTCCCTCCCCAGTCTGCATCAACCACACCAAAAAGAGGCAAACCTGTTCTTTCGTACACTAATCCGTAATCTGATGTACCTTTCAAGTATCTCAGCACACGTTTAGCAGCCTTCCAATGTTCAATATCGTAATTTGTATTGAATTGGCTTAAATAGTTGACGGCATACGTGATATCTGGTCTCGTTGATACGGCCAGATGCATCAAGGCACCTATCAAACATTGATACGGATACTGTTCCATTACATCACATCTGATACATTCAGGTTTCTCTAATTTCACATTTACATCTATAGGTGTGACAGCAGATTTACACTCACTCATACTAAACCGTTCTAACAGTCTGTCTATATATGATTTTTGACTTAAGTACACTCTATATTCGTCGTCACGACTAAATTCAATACCTAAACAAGTTGATATCTTGCCCATATCTTTCATTTCAAAGGCATTCGATAACTGTTTCTTTATATCTTTCATCCATGCATCATCATTTGTGGATATAATAATATCGTCAACATATATACCAATTAGCATCATTCGCTCACCTTTCTGTGCTATAAATACACAAGGATCCTGCGGCAACCTTTCAAAACCAATATCACTCAACTTTCTCACTAACTCTTTATGCCACTGCAACCCTGATTGACGCAAGCCATATAAAGATTTTCTTAACAGACACACACTATCCACACATTCATCAAGAGCCTTATTCCAGCGTTTAGCTGTCTGAAGTATGTTCTTTTCTGTTATTATTTTCTTCTGTGAACCAATCTTTTGTTTCGCGAGTACTCTCTCTAGAACATCGCTTAACTGATCTGGAATTTCCATAAATACCTCTTCATCGAGTGAACCGTTAAGGTACGCCGTTACCACGTCCATTTGATGGATTTCTAATCCAAATTCAGCCGATAAAGCCGCTATCAGCCTTATTGATGACGATCTCACAACCGGGGATGAGGTCTCGTGAAAATCCTCCCCTGGCCGTTGTGAACATCCTTTTGCGACGAGGCGTACTTTCTTGCTAAACACAAACCTACTTCCAATAACTTTTCGTTGTTTTGGTCGTGGTACAATTTCCCAGGTTTTATTCTTTATTTGTGACAAATACTCATCTTCTAGAGCAAATTTCCACAAATTTTCGTCGCTTCTCTTTTCTACATCTTTCCACATCATTGGTTCTATCATTGCTATCCCTGCACTTATCTGTTCATTCGTTTTATCTGATTCATTTTCACTGTCTGTAGTATCCTCTCTTACTGTATGATATTCTTTCCGCGGTCTACCCGCCATACCAGTACGAATTAAACGAGGTCTTCCTCTTCCTCTTTTAGAAGGTTCTATTAAATTTTCCCACGAAACAGTTGAGTTCCTCTTTCTATGTAATTGACCTCTATCTCTATCATCCTCTGGTTCATGAACTCTTTCAATCGATCTTCTTGGTCTACTACCATCTCTTCTGGTTCTCAATATCTTCCGGTTATCTTCCACTCTTTCATTATTTGCGTTAGACACCTTTAATTCGACTCTTATTTGTTCTTCATTAGTGTCTTCTTCTTCATCAAATATCTCTTTATATTCATGTCTAAACGCTGTCTCATTCATAAACTTCACGTCTCGACTCACTATTATTTTTCTTGTCGTAGGGTCATGTATCCTATATGCCTTAGATTGAATATCATAACCCACAAATATTCCTAACTGCGAACGAGACTCAAATTTTCCTTTTGGTTTTCCCTTTTCCTTATAATAAGCTTTCGCACCAAACACGTGCATATATATTAAAGTGGGTTTCTTCCCTTTCCATAGCGTAAACGGTATTTGACCATTTAATGCTGTAGTTGGGCACCGGTTTCTTATGTAATTGGCAGTATTTATTGCTTCTGCCCAGAAAAAAGGAGGACTGCCTGCTTGGCGCATCATACAACGTGCCATCTCAACTAATGTCCTGTTCTTTCTTTCAGCGATCCCATTCTGTTGGGGTGTATACGGCGCTGTCAATCTTCTTCTGATTCCAGCTTTATTCAATAAATCATCAAACTCATTGTTTACGTACTCACGTCCGTTATCAGACTGAAGGTACTTTATCGTCCTTCCTGTTAAATTCTCTGCATAGGCTTTGTAGGTTTTAAATGCATTTAGGACATCACTTTTATTTGCTAAGAAGTAGACTTCACACCATCTGGATTTGTCATCGATGAATGTAACAAAATATTTTTTACCGCCATAAGACTGATGTTTCATGGGGCCACAAACATCGCTATGCACTATTTCTAGTAATTCGCTTGTACGATCTTCAGTTTTCCTTGGAAAAGGCGTGCAAGTCTGTTTCTCACTTATACAGATCTCACATTCAGACAACTTTTCGTCATCCTTAATTGTTAGCCCGTGTACTAAACTATTCTTCGCCATAGCTTTCAAGTCGCGTTCGTTGAGATGTCCGAGCCGTTGGTGCCACGTGTCTAGTGAATTATTCACAGCTTCAACATTATTGGCACAGTTCTGACTCATCCGAACATGGTAAAGGTTACCAACACGGTCTGCCCGCATATGAATTTTATCATCATTATCAATCACAATCGCATCATTCTTTCTGAAGCGAACCTCGAACCCGCGATCAGTCATCTTGGCCACTGATAATAAATTTGTACGTAGATCAGATACGTAGAACACTTTTTCTATATCAATTTGGCGTTCTTCACTGCCCGTGTCTACCGAAATCCTTACCTTACCAGCGCCGGTAATTTGGGTTCTGTCGCTATTAGCTAAACTTAGTTCGGAGTCCAGCCGCGTAAAATCCTCGATCATTTGCTTCTCGTTACACATATGACCCGTACATCCACTGTCAATGCACCAAATAGGATTTAGTTTCTCACCCAACATAACCTCTTCGGTAGTGCTCAATAACATCGTTGTCTTTTGCTCGTTGTCTTTACTGCATTCCAACTTTTGTGCGCTTTGCTTATTCTTGTTGATGTTCTTAGTCTTGCACTCTCTTGCTAAATGCCCGCGACGACCACAACGATAGCATTCTAAATTACTTTTATGGCCTTGATTATCATTATTTTTCTTCAGATTGGCATTTTTATTTTTATTGATACGTTTGACGAACATAGCCCCTTGGTCTACCGTCTTGGACTTACGAGCTTCGTAATCCTCGATAATCTTGACCTTTAACGTTTCCGTTGATGGCAAATCATCGCGCGATTCCATTGCCGTCCTAAACATGGCGAACGAATCCGGCAAACTGTACAACAATAATATGGCTAGCAGTTCGTCAATAACAATCAAACCGATTTCTTTGAGTTTTTTCACTGCATCAAAAAAATCCGCGATGTGCTTCTTCAAATCATCATCTTCCTGCATACGAGTAAGAACCAGCTTTTTCAATAACGACGCTTTTCTGGCAGGTCCGCTCGACTGGTACATAGATTTCAGCTTATCCCATATAGCCTTGGAACTTTCCAAACCATCTAACGCAGCCAACTCACTTGGACTTACCGCTAATAATATGTCTGACTCGGCTTTTCTGTCCAATTTTATCCAGTCGGCATGTTTCGAATCACCGAAATGTGGTTTTGGTAACGCTCCCGATACATATTCCCATAGATCGTTCTTGATCAGAATTGCTCGCATGTGTATCTTCCATGTATCGTAATTATCACCAGTAAGTCGATCAATCTTAATAGATGTAGCCATATCGAAGTTTCTTCAACTCCAAAAACAACAGCAGTGCAATATAAAAAAGTCTTCCAACTTAATTATTAGTAGTAAACAAACGGCGAAACGTAACTTGCAATTCCACGTTAACTAATCACCTTCGTTAAACCTTAACTCGCGTAGACGCGTTTATAACTTTGTTTACGACGAACTGTTTTAGTTCAAATCACTGCAATTGTTCACTAATCAGTTTTGATTTCACTCACTGGCAGACTCTGGGCCCATAACCTGAAGGGATATGGGAGAAAAAAGCACCATTTACAGCAGTAAATATATTTAAAACAAAGACAATTATTACAACAGTGTTAGCGGCGCGTACGCGGAAACGAACTAACTATATTCTACGATAGGTGGCACTACTCACGCACTTCGTAATACTATAACAACTTCGACAACATCGTTATCGCAAAAAAAAAATCAGCCATCATCACGTTTGCGTCGAGTCGGCATTGAAGTTTTATATGGGACAGTTGATATTTTTATCACCATTACAATGTTGGTCCTATGGAGAAAGTTGTTCAGTTTGATGGTCTGTACCACACCCCTAAATAAATGACCACACCTATCTGACACATGCTTTATTGTGACCCCTCCTATGTTATCGTTATAGTTTTAGAACCCCTATATGTTGCCATAAGGTACCGTTACCTATTCCATCTGTGAAGTTTCTCCAATCAACTTAAAACACCCTGTATGGTTTCATTGTTATTAATGTTATTTTAATGACACAAATGATTATAAAGTAGCCTTCGATAATTATACTTACCGATGTCGCCATTATATTTAAAATCAAAATGAATGTTTATTAACGTAAATAAGTATTTAATGGCAACATTATGTCCGTATATGAATACAATTACTGTAGACGCTTCGGTTGGTTTCGTGAAAAAGCGCTGGCCAACCATTCGTTGCGCCTATAAAATGCAATTATGTAAATATAAATACTTTTAACTCGGTCCCATGTCGTTTATATTGATGTAATGAAACCGGCCATCACTGGTTTAATGTGGAAAATTCTCCAATTTAAATTACGTTACTTTTTGGGATTTATTTTTTTAGCATCGTCCTTGACCTTTGATTTAAATTCTATTTTAATATTTTTAACTAGTACGTAGGTATGTTACTGGTGGCCTTATAATATATCCAAATGCCAACAGCATACTCATTTAGCACAATTTATTTATATAAAAAATATTTTTTTGATATTACCTATTTTACAGTAAAAAGTAAAATCAATTATCAAGAATAATTGAAAGATGACAGAACTTATTTAGAACAAAAGAGAACTCAAAATCTTGATGAAAAAATTGTTAAATCACAATATATATCTATAGTGACCTAAGTAGGTAATAAAGGTTTATTGAAAGTACCCATCATAAAGGAATTCACGGCAGGATACGCACCCTATTATTAATTAAATTAAATTTGAATTCCAATTGCAGGTTTATATCAAAGGGACTGTCAGTTTAAGGGCTATCACAGGTACAAATCATTGCCAAGTACCTCCGCTGCCTATCTCTGCACTGATCTTGACAAATTAATGTCGAAAGGGTATATTTTAATACATTTTCAAAGGTAATCGTATTATCTAAAAGCAATTATTTTACTGTAGGTATAGTGAACAAATTAATTCGAATTTAAGTGAAGATATCAAATTTATATATGTGGGCAGGGAAACTATGCAATTATTAAATACTAGCTTCTGCCCGCGACTTTGTCTGCGTAAAATTTCGGGTCCTGACCTACCCCGTCGCATCGCCTGGCCGCGCTCTTACTTCGTTTTCGCTCAGCGTTCTTTATTTATTTATTTTATAATTTATGTACACATAGTAAAATACATAGGGAGATATGAAATATTATATTATATTATATTATTTTATTATTTCTGATTTTTCTTATTTTGGTTGGCTTCTCATGGTCCTATAGCGATGTTAGCCTATGACCTTTTTCAAGAATTGTGCTATCAAATGCAAAAATATTTTTCACAATTCCGACTATTAGTTCCAGAGATTAGCGCGTTCAAACAAACAAACTCGTCAGCTTTATTTTTAGTATATATATTACCAGTTGCGCCCCGCGGTTTCACCCGCGTAAATGTCGATCCCGTGGGAATATCGGGATAAGAAGTAGCTTATATGCCAGGGTGTCAGCTACCTCCATAATTTTTTTTATCTAAATTGGTCCAGCCGTTTGAGCGTGAAGAAGTAACAAACATAAACACACACACACACCCCCCCACACACTCACAAACTTTCGCCTTTAAAATATTAGTGTGATTATAATTACAATATGTTAGTAATATAGGAACTGATAGTTTGATGTGGGATATCAATTTTCGTGAGTCATTTAAATTGTGTAGCATCATACCCATACAACTAGAATCAATTATGGACACTGCACGCTCTGCCAATCAAAAAGTCTTCATTTCAATGTTTAAAATTCATGAAATGATAGTAAGACTGATGTCCATTACGAAAGAGTGTTTGGGCAGATCCATACTAATATTATAAATGCGAACGTGTGTCTTTCTGTTAACTCTTCACGCTTAAACCGCTGAACCGATTTAGATGAAATATGGTTTAGAGATAGTTTGAGTCCCTGGAAAGGACATAGGATAGTTTTTATCCCGATATTCCCACGGGATCGACACTTATGCGGGTGAAACCGCGGGGCGCTGCTTGTATTAATATATGCCAGACAGAAAATAAGAGGTTTTCAGGTTAAAGAATAACATTCGTATCTACTCCAATATTATTATTTGTAACTTAACGTAAAATACCTATTTTAAGGTTCCGTACCGAAACGGTGCCAACGGGACCCTATTACTAGTCACCCGGTGTCCGTCCGTCCGTCCATCCATCCGTCCGTCCGTATATCTGTCAGCAGACTCTATCTCATGAACCGTAATAGGTAGACAGCTGAAATTTTCACAGAGTGTGTATTGCTATTGCCGCTATAACAACAATTAATAAAAATAAAATCAAGCTAAAGATTAAAGGGGTTCTTTTGCCCTTCGCGTGCCCGATTGTCATTTAGCCGCTTTTTTTAAATTATAGAAACGTATAAAAAGTTAAAAATTGATTTGAATATTGTCATAAGTATAGACAAATTGAATTAATTAATTAACCATGTTTTATTAGTTAAAGGAATATCCTGGTACCGCTTGAAACATGCCACTTTAATAATTTCTGTTTTAGTCATAACCAAAACCTAACCCAGAATAGAGCAATAGCGTTAACTAAAATAACGTAAATTACAAATGTTGCCCGCAACGGACGCACCGCATTGCACTAAAAATTCAGTGCGTATCTACGATGCGGATGCGAGGTCGCAGTTTAAAAGAACATAACGCGATGCCCGAACCTGTGGACACATCAAATTTAAATATTTTATGTATTAAACTCAGGTATAAAGTGAAAATTTGTTCAGTTTCAAGCATGCCTTTAGAGGCCGCGTTTGAGTTGAAACACGTTGTCACGAGGTCTATATGTACCATTTTTATATAGCAGTTCGAATCGATGTACATAAATAACAACAATACATATTCCTACTAACAGAACAAAATCTTCAGATATAGATGAATTCCCATAAATAGCAATGTCCCACCATAACACCATAATAGTTACCAAATAACGTCATTAATATATAGAAATTCTGAAAACTATAAACAAAAGCTTATCAACACAATAAAATGTTATACGATTCCATTAACAAGCTAAACGGAAATCACACAAAAGGTCTATTTTTAGTTGTTCCCACAATGGAGAATTTTTTTATCGAATACAAGTTCTTACTAGGTATTATTATTATTCTTATCTATCTATTTCAAAATAAAAATGAAATACAGTTCGTTGGTAAGCGGATCACTTGAGAACGGCTGGATGGATTTGGCTGTTTTTGTTTTGAAATAATAGTAATATTCTGAATATTTTTTTAATAAAGAGGATACAAATACTAAGGGCTGATTTTTCTAACGCCAGATAATTTTATCGGAGTAATAGTTTTGAATTTTTGTCAGTTATCTGCCAAAAGTTAATTTTATTCCTCGAATAAAAATTATCTGTCTATTTAAAAATCAGCCCATAAAATGATAAACTTCTTAAACTAAATTAACTAACTAACTATTAAAATTAAAATATAACTGGCTGACCTGGCGAACTTCGTACCGCTTCAGATTTTTCTTTGTTTTTTTTTTCCCATGTTTAATAAGTAGGAACCCTCATGAACACCCTACCCAAGTTTCATCACAATCTGTCCATTGGTTTCGGAACACATAGAGGACAAACTTGCAAACATTGATTTTTATTTATATAGATAGATAACCTAACCTTACTAAAACTATTAACTAACTAAATATATTCTGAATTAGGTTTTTATGGAATGAAAAATTGGGAAGTTTTAAATTCCGGAAAAGGTGAGTGTCCTTTTTTCTATGGCATCTTTAGTGAACTATTGAAATTTTTTAGGACAGCTAGTAATGACATACATGAGGAGGTACAGATATTAAAACAAACAACATACGTTTATTTTGTACGTATAAAATTTCTCCAAACAACAAAAATGACACGTGTAGCTATAAAAACGTGAAAACAAAGAATTGACAGCGCGCACGTCACGGGAATCTTCGCTGAGCGAAATCGAGTTGCGTGTAATTCTGACATTGACTCCATCCCACAAACGTCATGTCACGTCAAAACGTCAGGAACAGAATAGGGAGGCCACCGGCGGCGCGGCGGATATTTATATCTTAATAATGTTCAACCTCCTTCGTCTAGTTTCCTGCGACGTAACGTTGAGAAATGTAGCAATATAAAGTATCGTAACTTAGTGGTGTACCAAAGTGGTGATATTTATTTGGATGTTAAGCTACATAAGTTATTTATACGAGGAAAGTATAAATTACTGATTGTTAAACTGGATCCCCCCGTTAGATAGATCGACGACCTAAAGAAGGTGGCTGGGACAAACCGGATGCGGAAGGTGGAGGATACAGTGTTGTGGCGCAGCCTGGGAGAAGCTTATGTCCAGCAGTGGACTGCGATAGGCTTAGTTGATATTGATTGAAACTAGCTGAATTATTATTTAAATAATTACTAGATTTGTGACATCGATTACGAGTAATTGTAAAGCCGACACAAATGTTTATATTGATTATTCGTCAGTTAAAAACCTTCGTGGTATAATTTTTTAACTAGCTGCACCCCGCGGTTTCACCCGCGTAAATGTCGATCTTGTGAAAATATCGGGATAAAAAGTAGCCTATATGCTAATCCAGGGTTTCAGCTACCTCCATACAAAATTTTATCAAAATTGGTCTAGCCGTTTGAGCGTGAAGAAGTAACAAACATATAAACACACGCACACGCACACACACTCACAAACTTTCGCCATTATAATATTAGTGTGATTTTCGAGTTAAGTTTCTCATTCGTATTTGTTTGACATTACACTGTAGACAGTTGACACTGCCACTTTTAAATCTCAGTGCCTCCAGTAATTTTCTCAGAACTATTGGAAAACTTTTAATTACTGCGCCAGTTTAACGATACTGGGTGTCATTTGTACCTTTAACTTTTACCTACTAGGTACTACTCAACTCACTTATTAAAGTAAAGTTTTGTTACTCTTACTCTTTTAAAGTAATTAAACTATTATGAACCTTAAAGTTGTAGAATTTAATAAGTATAAAGAGCGATTCACACCTTATTTTTATGGTTCCGTAGCCAAATGGCAAAAACGGAACCCTTATAGATTCGTCATGTCTGTCTGTCTGTCTGTCCGTCCGTATGTCACAGCCACTTTTCTCCGAAACTATAAGAACTATACTATTGAAACTTGGTAAGTAGATGTATTCTGTGAACCGCATTAAGATTTTCACACAAAAATAGAAAAAAAACAATAAATTTTAGGGTTCCCCATACTTAGAACCGAAACTTACAATTTTTTTTTCATCAAACCCATACGTGTGGGGTATCTATGGGTAGGTCTTCAAAAATGATGTTGAGGTTTCTAATTTAATTTTTTTCTAAACTGAATAGTTTGCGCGAGAGACATTTCCAAAGTGGTAAAATGTGTGTCCACCCCCTGTAACTTCTAAAATAAGAGAATGATAAAACTAAAAAAATATATGATGTACATTACCATGTAAACTACCACCGAAAATTGGTTTGAACGAGATCTAGTAAGTAGTTTTTTTTTAATACTTCCTAAATCGTAAACCACAATTTACCATTCATTCAATCAACTCAAAAATAAAAAAAACATTTAATTTCATAAACATAAGCCTTATGCATAAACCCGGATGTCACGGAACCCTCGGTGCGCGAATCCGACTCGCTCTTGCCTGGTTTTTATAAATTCGGAATATTCAAAAATTAAAAATTCGTAAATATTTTAACTAAAGAACACAAACTGAGCTTGCATTCAAAGGCAAATAGGTACGCTATGCACCAGGATAAGCGAGACAGGAATCGCTCGTCCCTCAATATTTCATGACGGGGGTTTAAACCCACGACAAGGCCGCACAAATATCCCGGGCATGCATCCCGTGGCTAGCTGTGATTAATGCAAACTAACACGTCAGGCATTTATGAAGACTAGCCTGCTCGCGACGTCGACGTTCAATTACCGGTAACAATCGACTTCTGATATAAATTGATCACATGAGATATTTTACCTACCCGGGTGAAATATCTCATCTGCTGTTTGACCTGTCGAAATTTTGAATTTTGCCCTACTAGAAATCTACTTAGGTATACTTACTTATATAATATTATAAAGAGGTATCATTTGTTGGTTTGTTTGTATGTAGGGGTAATCTCCGGCGCTGCCTCTCAAGAATCGGGAAATCAAAATCTTTTTTTATAACATCACCCTAGGATCCTAAGGAGCCCAAAGGACATGGTGGAGCATACGGTGGAGGTCTGCCCCGCTTGAGCGGAGCACCGCCGTGTCCTAGTAGAGGCGATCGGCAGCGGCGGTGACCTCTCGCGGCCGGCCCTGATTCAAGCCATGGTCCGGAGCGAGAGGGACTGGGAGGCAGTCCCCTCTTTCTGTGAAGCAGGCATGCAGGCGAAGGAGGCGGCGGGATGGCTGAGGGAAAGAGCCTCCCGTCCTAGCCGCCGCGGGAGACGCTCCGGGCGTCGGGAGCCGCGTGACGACTCTTGCCCACCGTAGGCGCGGGCGGACGGAGAGTAATAGGTAGCTCACTGTCCGATCAGGACCAGGCCCGTGCCGGACGGCACGTACGTGTTCCACGCGCGCCTCAAAGAGATGTCAGCATCAAATGAAGGGGCCAGTTAGGGCCGAAGCCTGCTGGGTCAGCGGGATTGTCCGAAAAGGTTACCGCTGCCCCGGAACAAAAAGGGCTAAGGAAGGAACACAGGTGGGTTTTAGTCAGTAAGCGTCTGACACTCCCTTCCGCTCCACCCAGAGCGGTAGGGGTCATTTGATGACTTGCCATAGTACCCTACGGAGCTGAGCAAAAAGTAAAAAAATCAGGAAGAACGCTAAGCGAAAACGAAGTACTAGCGCGGGCAGACGATGCGATGCGACAGGGTGGGTCGGGGAACAAGAAATTTCAAATAAATTCAAAAATATTATATGTTTTCCAAATTTCACCTTTTCTTATCTTTTTTGTTAATTATCTTTTTTGCGTCACGTTTACCCGCAAATAAACGTGTTTTCTTTCTTCTTTTCATCCTTTCACGCAACAAAGTTGCGGGAAGAAGCTTTATTATCTCGCACCGATACGTACTCCGATTGGATTGCAATTTCCAGATAAATTCGCCTATCAATTTAGCATACCAACATTGATGACACGTAGTAGGTATCATTCAATTGTTTTCAACAGAATCAAAATTGTTTGTGTGAAACAGTTGATTTAATATTCTGAATGACAAAATCTATTATTAATCATATATAATGCCCTCGTTGCTATAAAAAGCAGAATTCTGAAAGCTGTCCTTTTATAATAGATCGGATTATCTATAAGCGTATTGTATAAAGTCATTAACGCAATAGCTTAGAGAGCTGGGAACTGCGGAGAACTTAAATTTCCCTTACCTTAAATACGTGCTACATTGCCTAACCACTTGGCTGAAATTCAGAACGCCGGCGCCGTTGCACTAATAAACGATGCAATGTACCTCTATGCACGACATGCACGTTCTATAAAATACTAGGCTTTATTACACGCTTTTTTGTGCTCAGCAATGTAAAATATAAAGTCTTAGAGCACGAAAAATTGCAGCATTGAGTTGGATTTTTAGTATGGCTTCCAACAAATTTGGTTCGTGTTCTCTAATGCTATGCGTGGTTCCTTATTTTTCTTTTAACTTCAAAAAGGTACAGTTTCAAATTCCTATCTTATTTAGACTAAACTATGTATATTTATAAGAGCAGTAGTGGCACAGTGGTAACGACTGGGGTCGTTACAAATTGTAGGTCGTGGGTTCGAACCCAAACAGGCGCTTTACTTTGTGTAAATAATTTCATCACCATTGCTCTCAAAACGGTGAAGGAAAACATTTTGAGGAAACTGGCAAGTCCTAGAACCAAAAATTCGAAGACATGTGATTTCTGGCAACCCACACTGGGCCCGCGTGGTGGATTACAGCCCACTCCCTCTCGAAGAGAGGAGGCCTGTGTACCAGCAGTGGGAACATTATAGGCTGATTATAAATAAATATGTGTATTTATCTGAGATTTTAACAAGCATTGAGTTAAGAGGAAATGCGTTCGGAGAGACTTTTGAAAAAGTCTAAGTAAAAAAGTCATAATTCGAGGTTTGGCTCTCGCCTATTACCTCCTCCAATATTGGACCAATTTAAGAGATATTTCATAAATTGAAAAAGAAGGATATTATACTGTGTCCCTATGTTTTTTTTTCATTAATACTATATTGTCTAATTTGTACACTCGGTCTCTGTTGACAACGGTTTAAATCGGCAATTTTTTGCATTTTTTGAGGGTTCACAAGGGAAAATATAGGGATATACAAGTAGTTCATATTTATTATTCTGTAAAAAAATATTGCTTTATGGTCATTAACCAGAAAGAAAACAGACGAGAGCGTATGTATGGAGAAAAGATCACCTGCATTTCCTCTTAAGTGTCGATCGCTTCCGTCAAATTACTATCTGAATTATGAACATATTGCCTACATGCTTGTACATAATTATGAACATACTGCCTACATGCTTGTACATAATTATGAACATACTGCCTACATGCTTGTACATAATTATGAACATACTGCCTACATGCTTGTACATAATTATGAACATACTGCCTACATGCTTGTACATAATTATGAACATACTGCCTACATGCTTGTACATAATTATGAACATACTGCCTACATGCTTGTACATAATTATGAACATACTGCCTACATGCTTGTACATAATTATGAACATACTGCCTACATGCTTGTACATAATTATTCGGGCTTCAACCAGAAATCTGTTTATTGGCATCCGTTATGCACAAACGCAGACAGGCGACATCCAAATGTTTAGAGTTGAAATGTCCGTAGGTAGGTACTATAAAGTCGTGATCAAAGTGAACTCAAGCTGAACATAGTGTCATTGCATTTTATTTGGAAAAGTACATTTCGTCGACAGTAAAGACGGATTCCGCATTGAGTATATAGTAGTAGATATACTACTAACTAGAATACTACCGACTGGTAGTCCAACATCCCTCGTGTAGCGATCTTATCTCGCTACGGACCAGGTCAAACTGTGTACGCTTAATTTTCTGACCTAATAAATACCAGATTCGATATCTTGTCCGAATTGAGAGAGAACGATCCTTTTTAGGGTTCTGTACTCAAAGGGTAAAAACGGGACCCTATTACTAAGACTCCACTGTCCGTCTGTCTGTTTGTCACCAGGCTGTATTTCATAAACCGTGAGATCTAGACAGTTGGAATGTTCACAGATGATGTATTTCTGTTGCCGCTATAACAACAAATACTAAAAACAGAATAAAATAAATATTTAATGGGGCTCCCTTGTAACAAACGTGTTTTTTTCGGCGTTTTTGCCTTGTGGTACGGAACCCTTCGTGTGCGAGTCGGACTCGCACTTGGCCAGTTTTTTATTTGAAGTTTTTGAGATTCAGACCTCGTGGTGTGCTATCGTATCGCTGGGTATTCAATCTTACTTAGTTTATTTGAATCTAATTTTTCATGAGTGGATTGAGACCTACAATACATCTAATACATAAAACGGTCGCATCATCGTAAGTCGTTTAAAAAACCTTTGAAAAATTGCGGCCAATATCTGTATATAACAACAAATATTAGATGAATATGAAGGAAGGAGCTAAAGATATAAAAACAAAAAGGTCGGCTATGACAACAGCCGACCTTGACAACATCTCGCATATTAAATAACTGCCACAAATATTTCCAACATCAACATATTAAATTCTTTCTGGGGCAATATTAGTAATTCCTCAATATCTAGTTAGGTATTTGTGACTAATTCAACAGTTTTAGTATTCCATTTGGAACCGTTAAGCTCCTGAGAGGAGTACAACCGGAAATTGCCTCGCGAACGCGACATTCCCTCCGTCGGATTATTGTCAATTCGGTACGTCATTTCCGCTTTACGAAAACATCCTGTAATTATTCGGATATTGTCAAAATGTAATAGAGAGGGTTGTTAAAACGAATCACCTGCTGAATGTTAATCTGGAACGAATTATTTATCATGATTTGTTAAATTTTAACGAGTCTCTTTGGAATAGCATAAATCTGGAAAAAAACCTTGTAATAATCACGTTACGATAGTTTTATACTTTAAATTCTACACGTAAACGGTTTATATAGAAAACAAATAACAGAAATAAACAAATTACTAATACCTAAATTTTTCACAGTTCATGAGAAGAATTTCAATATCAATTTTCAGAATGTCATAACCTGAACACATGCCGCAAAATCACATTCAAGTGAATATCACAGATCACAGACCACATCGATCTTACAAAATGATTATAGAAATTCAACGGTAAAATATTACGTAGACGAGCAATTCGGATATTGCAATTGCGGTCCTCTGTCACCACAAGCGGAATGGAATCGGTTCGGTGTCAACGCATTGTTCTCAGCCACACTATCAATTATCCTATTGCGACTAACCGAAATAGTGCTAATTACGAGTAATAAAGCAATGATCTGGACCTAAATATGAAAGGAGTTTGATTTCTGGGATTAGCTGTGGTTTAGAGTTATGCAATTTGTTAGCCGAGAGTTTATTACGTAATTATTATTGCATACAACGTGGCAGTGCTGCCAGCCTTTTGGGCACTTTTCCTGTTGACAGCGATGCAGACAAATTTTGTTTATTCCCTAAGATTCCAGCTCTAATAATATGTACAAATATATGAAAGGGGGGGGGGGGGGGGCCTTTCATATATTTGTACATATTATTATTTTAAGACTCACCTTTTAAATTATGTAAATATTGTCGTGTATTATTATTATTGGGGCAGTGGGTCATGTTATAAACCGTCGTTGCATGCTGTATTAAGAAAAAAAAACTTTAAATGATTTAGGTTGTTTTTTTTTTAAGTATACAACGTTATTTTTAGTATATGCGAAACCTGAATATAGTTTGTTCAGAATAAGTAACTGAATCGATTCCAATAATTTTTACCCCATGTTATATTTTGTCCCAAAAATATTGTTAAAGGTTGGACACCGAGCGGCACTAAGTAGGTTATCCAATCTCCGCGCCGAATGGTTAGGTACCCAGGTACTATTATCAATGAGCGCAAGACGGCACGGCACAGGTGAGCATGTTCTTGTACGGACAAACAGGTAACTTAACAAGCTTATAACTTTGTGATTTTCATGATAGTTTTGAAATTTTTTAGATACATAGATTCTTTACATTAAAATACTAGACATGTGTTTCGGGTTTCGCATATACTAAAAATGATGTTGTATTTATATAAGTAACCGAAAAAAAGTAAAGTAAGAAGGAGGGAAGGGAGAGGCTTTAGCCTTGCATTGGGACAACATAGGCTTGTAATAATGAAGTTATAAAAATTTTCGCATGCGATCTTCTTTTCTAAAGACTAGGTTTCAGTTTCTCAGAGTAGATTCCAGTTCTCAGAGTAGGTCAACTTATTCCGCTTGAAGGTCTAAAACAAAACTGTAGCTTGATGAGTAAAAATCGCAACTGCGACCCACTAAAGCTTTTACAAGAAATCCGACTGAAAAATCTACAGTTTCGTCACGTACACAACGTCTGTCTATCCATCCATCTGCCTTAATTAAACACGCTCTTGTAATTCTTTTGTTTTATCGCTTTCTATAGGGAAATGCGCGAAGCAATAGTTAGTAGCAACACGAACTGATATTGAAACAGATATTGTTGTTTGTGATTTTTATTTGAATGTAATTAATAAAACTGTCGGTAAGCAATATTCGGTAAGCTTTTCGAAGTTAAATTTAATAAATTCAATTATTACTACCTATTCTAAATCCTACACACCAAATAACCAATTCTGTAAACTAAATACACTCTAAAATAAACTCCAGCGTTGAAATGGTACCGACTCACCGCAAATTATAAAATAAACTCAATGTTGAAATAGTTTCATTAAAATCTAGCAGAATTACATAAATTGGACATACGATGCAATACAAATCTCGAAACACATCATGTAACATGTATCGCATTCCTGTGCAACAAAACTTCGACAAAGGATGATACTCAATTATAAAACTTAAGCCCCGTTCACGAGCTTGAGCGGTGCGACTTACGACGCGACGTGCGACCAGCGACACGTGCGCACGTCACCTGCTTCTTGCGTCGCTCCGCAAACCGCATAGCGGTGACTCGTGGCATGCTCTAAACAACTTATTTCATTTGTTATCCCCGTAGTCGCTGTTGCGTGTCGCTTAAGCGTGTAGCTCGTGGCAGCGGGTTTACGGGGAATGTTATAACGTATTGCCAGTGCGAATAGCTACGCATGGGTAAATGCACGCGTATTGTTTAAATATTGCATTCCCATTGATTTGTAGAGCACGAGGACATTGGGATAACCCAATGTTTATAACCACGGCAAAAGAAAGTGGTATACTGATTTAAAATTGTGGTTTGTACCTCGTCTAGTTTTAATTATCGGTAGTTACAATTTAAAATTTAACCATAAATGATTTTATTTCAATCTTTCGTTGTTACTTATGGATTTCTCTTTTATAATTCGTAGCCGATATTAAAATCCTTGCTTGGCTAAGGAACTAATAGCGAGATTAAACTTATTGTAAAATGATTATTAGATTTATTTCTTCAGAAGAGCTTAGGAGAAGCTAAGGCTTTCAAGCAATTTATTTTGCGGCTAATCTCTTTGGAAAGTTTACAAAGACACTAAAATCTGAGACGCTTGTTAGGGTTTAGGTAAATAAAAGTTACAAAATAATTGTCAATAGTTATAATATTTTAATACAAAGGTTAATAACCGTTTCATGTATCACAGGACCGATTGACGTAGTCATTTTTTCAGCTGAATGATAATGATTTTTTTAAAGATATATTAGCCAACTTTTCTTTGATCGTCCAATGTACCGTTATGAATATTTACGAGCCATAATTATATACAGATACTTGCACACGATAACCAGTAATCGAATTATTATACAGTTCGAAACATAGTTCTATTCAAGTATCATATTCATTATATTAATTCGGCAATCAAGGGCAAGCGATAAAGGCTGTAACAGACTGTCAATATTGACTACGAAGAAAAATGGCAATAATGTTTGCTGTCATTAGCGAATCATTACTCACTTTGACGGTAAATTATAGCTGGCCCTGACCTTGTGATTGGAGCTAGTTATATTTATCAAACTACCGTTTAATTATAGAAGATTATTTATCGAACTAACTAAATAAATAGCAAAATAGAACCCTGAATGAGGCGATTTCGGTGATTTGTATCCAAAATATGGATGGTTATTTCTTAGTCGTGATACAATTAACTTTTTTATTTTCTTGATGGTTTCCTCCGTTTTCTAGTCGCAAAACACCTTACTCTTGTAAACTAAAGCGCATAAACGCAATAGAAACACAGTTTTTGCTGTGACGTAATCACACATTGTGGAAATGTGGATGTATTATTATCGCGTTTGCCTTTGAAAGACCGCTCCGCAAAGGGTTACATGTAGAATGTTCCTTTGATGCAAACCATGCTGTAATTCGGATAAGTTTTTGTAATTCTGGATGTTTAAGACGTTACATTTTTCAGTGCTTATTCGAGCTTCAATGACATTTTATAAACATAATGTGATTATATATTGTATTGTGTATTGTGATTATATAGTATTTGAGGAGAACAAAACATAGCCACTGTGACTACAAAAAAAAATTGAGATTGATATGACAGTCATATCAAAATTGAACTTTTGATATGACTGTGTATAGCTCTATTTTTACACAACATTTTAAATCAAATTATAGTTTAATACAGACTGTGAGGTTCGAACTTGACAGCTTTGAAGTGTCGCGTGTGAAAACGCAATGTTTGTCAACGAATCGGCAAACTAATTGTCATTGCGTGATCGTATCGCAGCCTGTGGCTGAAATATTATTCAACTGGTACATAACTGCACCACTAATAATAACTTATGAACTCGCTGTAAAATTACTGATTGAAAATTATTGTGCTAACCAGTATCTGAAATTGTATGGTAACATGAAATTGGATGCCTGGATTTTTCCGCTTCGTAACGCATTGGAACGCGTTAGTTCCAATGTGTTACGCTGTGGGAATGTCGGGCAGTTACTGTCGTGTGACCTTTGTACATCTCACAATTGAATTCACCGTCGCCAAACAAAGTATCACGTCGCTCAGTTAGAAAAAGCGAAGTGAAAAAGTAAAGACTTAAAGGTTTTTTTTAAACCTAATCGTAAGTGGCACTTCAAAGAAGACAACAAGAAACTCGATCAAATTTCCGCGGTGCCGTACGTCCGTCTATCACTGCCTTTTTTCCGCAGACTATAAAAACCTATAATATTTTGTAGTCGTATTGTGGCTCTAGCCGCAATAAACATAACCTCAAAAACCCATCAACAAAATTAATCAAAAATGTTTCAGGAACAGGCTCAAACACAATACAGGTTGTTCCCCTTTTCGATAGCGAAAACAAACATACTCGTAGTACGAACAAATACGCGCGTATGTTGGCTGTACGTGTGGAAGGGCATTTTAATTTTTTCCCTTGTAACAATAACATTCTACGCGCGCTCCCCCTTAATTAATGTGAGGAGAGTCGGGTAAATTTAGCATCGTAACGAAGTATTGTTTTAACTTGCAGCGTATATTGGTGTGTTTTCATTTGTATTTTATGTTCTTAATTGGTTTTTTCGTTTAGTGTTTGTGACGTGTGTGCTGCAGATTTATTTGACAGTTTTTCGTATAAAGAGACAGTTTTCCCGGGTTATTCAAAGAAAACTGAAGTGCGGATAAATTAATCTTGAGTTTTCTTTATATTAGAGATTAGTCGTTTTTGTCTCTTGATTGAGTGATAAGTAATAATAATGTTTGTTTGCCAAAAACAGTGCTTTACATTTCCTTCTACTTAATCTACATAAAGTCTGTGTGGTGCCGGACTCAAAGAATACCACCACCCCTTACTTCCCGTGGGTGTCGTAAAAGGTGACTAAGGATCGTACCGGAGAATGGGCAGCAGCGTTCTCTATGTATTCCACCACCATACCATACTGCGATCGCCAACCCGCCTGCCAAGCGTGGCGATTATGGCAAACCCTCCCAAAATTGGGGGAGGCCTGTGTCCAGCAGTGGACGTCTATCGACTGAAACGAATCTACATAAATAGCTAGGTATCCATTAAAAATTAATTTCATATTAATTTGACACTTATCACAGATTGTAGAGCTAGCTACTCTTTCCGTAACACGCCTACATGTTTTAATAAGCCTACCTACCAACAAAACGAAACATCGCAAAGAGCCGAAATTGTGTTACGAAACAACCTTCCCGTGTCCCTGTTCGACGTAAATTTCAGCTGTATAAAAAGAAAAAAACACCAACAAATAAAAAAATATAAACAACTGGGACACAAAATTTCCTCGCGTTGAATCTGCTTACTCATAATTACCAGAGTTTTTAAATACGAAAAATAAAAACATGCTCGTATAAAGTAGGGCGGTGGATCTAAGACCTCTGAAAAACGAGCCAACATTATTTATTCTCGGTCCTCTTTCGGTTTTAATTCGGATTTATGTATATAAATTAAAGAAAGAGGCTTATATCCCCGGGTTTGTGACGTGGCCGCTCTTGTGCTACCTTTAGTTCCTCAAAACCAGTGCGTTTGAGAAGCGAGCCAGTGGAAATGTTCAAAAAGGATATTAACCACGCTTGCTGCGTGTTAACAGTTCCAGTTCTCACTATAGCGAAGCACAGAACGATGAATGCAAGTACTTATGCTACCTTCTTTTCAGACACCTTTGTTCAACGCTCACAAACAAAAGCCCCTACAGAGTTTTAATATAACTGGTTTTAAACAAGAATGTCGGTTTTTGAGATTGGTGTTTTCATAATTATAAATTGTTTTGTAATAACAAGCCAAACAGAAATTCCATACGAACCATCATCATTCTGCTGCCCTTATCCCAAATTTAATTTGGGCCTAATAAAAAATCCAAAATAGTAACCAAAAATATGCAATATGCAGCGTGAATATTAAAATAACAAAAGCTAGAAATGTATGTGTCAGTAATGATTAGTAAACCTTTCACGGAAAAGTGAAAAACAATTTTTGTGTTCGATGACAGATGGAAAAACCATGTCGAATGCGATTTCGAATCTCTAAATCGCGTTACGAATACTGTGTCAGTTCGAACGAAAATAGGTGAAAAAAGGCTTCTGATATTAATTTAAGATATTAAAGTACATTTCAAGATAAAAGTACTAGCTGTCGACAGCTCAATTCGTGTTTAGCAAACCATACAAAAATAAAATTCTGAAATACGACGAGGTTATACGCACGTGCTTTTATATTTGATAACAAAATCCTTTGCTTTGATGGGACATATATATAGATGGACGTGCCAAAGTCGTGTCAAAGGGCGATCCCCATTTTGCGTCAAAGTAACGTTCGCGCAGTGTAATAGAGAGAATTCCTTCACGAACTAACGATCGATTTTTTTACAAATCAGTTCAGTGGCTCCTTTGTTTCCTAGCTTAGTTCGTGCTAGAGGGTACTGTATATAATACGGTTGAATCCCCATGTCCGTCAACTGTCGGAGAATTGACGGCAGCTACATGGCAAATACCATTGGCTCGCGTCAAAGGGTGGGCAACCGTAGCTTATCGTTTGAGGCTTCATTGCATAGTGGCCGACCACATATCTACATATTTGTCACGTCAAAGCTAAATACTTGGCGACTTAGATTCAAAGTATCAACGCTTTGTCGTTGGCTATATACTTACCTACATGTTTCTGCATTACAAATTGGACTTTCTACATAAACTGAATTTACAATTTAGCAAGTCGATTGAAAATGATATATTATTAAACTTACTGTTTCTGCAACGATATGAGCCTTCGTTATGCTTTGTCGACACATTAAAAAAATTATTCATACTTTGAAACTCCTTGTGTTTGCAAATCAAGGAGTGTTTATTCTAAAATTTATTTACACCTCATTTCTTGCGTATTTCGGTAAAGAAGAGCCATAGATGTCTGTTTGTCCTTATCTTTGATTTTGCGGGTTTTAAGTGAAGGACACTTTACCTATCAAAAGAAACCAAGATCTAAGTAATGCCTAAGTACAAAGTAGTTGGAAAGTGTCGTAGTTTAGACAACTTTTATAGATTACTCGAGATACTCGTTCAAACTTTCTCTCTTTTAATATCTCTGTAAATATTCCAATTAAGACAAGCCTTTTAAATAGGAATGCTGTCCTAAATAATAATTTGAATATTTTATTTTAATCGAGTTTAGATGACTCTGTAACCAAAAACAAATGTAAACTTGTATTTGGTTTAAGTCTTAATTTGAGCTTTAAAGTGTCAATCAATCAATCAACTCAGCCTATCGCAGTCCACTGTTGGACATAGGCCTCTCCCAGACTGCGCCACAACACCCTGTCCCTAAAATGTAGTTATGTCAAAATGCCTACAGTAATATTCAAACAAGCTATATTTGTAAAAGGTTTTTTAATGTCTCGAATAATATCGGTCATTTGCAAGCTACAGTACCGTTGCGAATTCGCAAATGGTTTGATGCCTCGTTTGATATTTCCTCCATTAGGACCAAATTAAAAAACTTCACTGCTCGTAAAGTATAAAACTTTCTTCTCATCATCGTTTTTCTGTGAGTGGAAAATGATGTCTTCATTAGCTCTCACTTGAATTTGTGTTATTTAGGTGTAGTTCCAAGTATGCTGTAGTGCCTTCCACAAAAGTTTACCAGTATAATATCCTCGAGGATCCAGTTACTCTCAAAAGTTTTCCAATTTGAGAACCGCGTAGTTTTTTAATTTAGGACAGCGGGAGTTAAAATATGTTAAGCGCAACTGAAAATACGCATATGTTTGTTTTCATTAGCATTCCCAATGGTAATAAGGGGTGAAACGAGGGAGAGCCGCCATTCGGCTAATATAAAATGTGCCCTGAACCGCACCTGTACATTGTGGAGCGTTGCGTTCCGTGTATTCAAACACTGCGATTCGCGTGAATAGACCTTTCAGCGCGCAATTTTTAATGTAGCAATCTTCCATCGGGCAAGCGGGCAAGCTGCAAGTCGCTAGCAATATCCAGTGGATCGATCCAGTTCCGCTATAAAATGCGGAGCGATGCAGTGACTCCTTTGTGATACGTAGTTATTGAGCCCGATACAATGTCGGCACGATCTGTTCTCACTTTGTATGACGTTGCTATTCCTTAGAGTCGTAATAAAATTTTGGGTATCGTTTCCTACCTCTGTCATTTCTTCATTTTGGTGCGACATATTGGCTTTCCGTTATTTCTCGATGTTGTTTTGTTCGCCGTTTCAAGATCATCTGTCATCCGATGTTCTGTTATGTTGGTATTGAATTTCGCTTACGTGAGGTAATATTTTCCACCTGTAATGTTCCGTTTTGCTATTATCGATTACGATTATACGGTTTTGTGTGCTGATGAAACACTTATTGTAAATTTGAATAGACTAGTTCCCACATATTTTATCAAGATTAAAAACTAGTTTCTTGCGAAAATCAGCTACGATTAACTTAAACCGATTTGACAAAAACTTCTAAAATAAAATACAGTCATGCATTGTAGAACACCTATCAGTACGCAATCGGAGCACTAAAGGCTTAACATACAAAATGTGCAAAATGAAAACATTATTCAATAAATTTACCCGAACGGGTATCAATGTGAAATCTTGCAGATAAACGGAATCGAGGGTTCTGCATCCTGATCCCGTGCCTGGTTACTTAAAATCGCATGTATAATTTAAAAGGAGTGGCTGACACACCACATTTACCATGTGGAGGGCAGGGAGATTGCACGTCCCCGATAACGCAGATAAAACGGGAAGCTGTATTTTAGGGATTTATCACCGGCCCCCAGATTTATTCATTTGTAATTGTACCCACTTGTGGAATTCCCTTATATATATAAAACTGTTTTCAACTTACTCTCAGCGGTTATTTAGGCGTATAACGGTTAATCGTTTAGGGTTCTATGTAGGTCAATATTAATTAAATTATTCCACCGGATAAATGAAAATATTTAACACAACTTTGTTTACGGTAGTACCAGGAAATACTGGAGCCAAAGCAAAACTATTTTAATATCAAAACTGTTTGTACGTTTTTTCACAAAAAGCAGAACAACGAGCCCTTTTAAAAACTTTCATAATAATATCAGTAAGTACTTTTTGTACATGCCCAGCTCATGCCGGTTTGGTTTTCAAATTATTTAAAGTCTATAAAAAAGTGTTTTGTAAATGACATTTGAAAGGGAGTGATGGCCGTACCATATAGGGGTGCTTTCAAAGATCAAAGCTTAAGTAGAATGGATCTTTAGAAGTAATGCGGTGAGTGTGCCTTCTGGCTTCAAATCGGCCCTTATCTATCTCTCTTAAGAGTATCACTTTAATGTAGTGTGCTACAATAATACCTGTAGGTAGGTAGGGAGCTACCTCAATCAAACTAAAATGTTATTCCAGTTATTTTTAATGTGTTTTTCTAAATTTGGGTTGAGAAAATAGCATGTTTAGGTGTTTGCCAAGAAGCTGTCGTCAGAGACACCTAGTAACGGGTCCATGTCACTCGCTGTGCCAACGAGTCATGCAGATAATTGTTGTGAAACGAGTATTATCGTTTCAGTGATCGCTCGTTTTTGGTATGGCCACGGAATTTCGGTATTCCAAAATGCATTATCGTAATGCAACGTTCGCCGTCCTTTGTCCGCTCCGCATGCTCCAAATCGATTCACAATGTACCCACTTGGATGCCGACTACGCCTCGGTAATGTAATTTGAAAAACCGAACATTACAGGACATCAGGTCTTACATTTATTCGAGTTGGCATATTTGAACAAGTTCGTGTACTTACTAAAAGTAATACAAGAAAAAGTTTCGACGTAACTTACGTGGAGGCGACGAGCGAGGAGTTTTCTTTCAACATATTATACAGTTATTTTCACATATCTGAGCTGAAACGAATATAAAATTTCAAGTTCGTTTTGTTTGTGAAGTGAACTTTGTGAGTGTTTGAAATGAGTCTATTCTTGAGAGGGTTTTCAAAACTGTTAGATACTATTTATAACGCCGTAGAAGCAGATGTAGTCTGCTATTTTTCATCGAATCATATCTAAAAATAACCAATTTATTATAATTTTCGCTGACTTTTTGTTTGTTGTTTGTGTAAAAAATATGATGTAAACATTTTTCTGCATAAATAGCTGTCACAGGATGGTCGTCGTTTCCAAGAGGATTTAACAAAGAAATCTTAAGTTTTTTCTGCGGAACAATATTCCGAGTACATTCTCTTCGTTCGAGATTGCCAATGAGGTTACGATAAGGCGAGCTCGGCGCGTGAGTCTGCATATTTTTCTGGCTACGTTTTCAATTTAATCCGTATAATCTCAATGTGGGGTTGTTATCAAACAATTTCTCCCTTATTTGATGAAGAATTTTTTAATAATAATAATTCCGTTTTCGCAAATATGCAAAGCAGGCTGGTGATAATGTTGGGAAGTTATCTTTTTAAATTGGAAAGTGTTTCAAGCTTTTTGTTTACTTACATTATTATAAAATAAGTGCCCCATTTTCACTAGCGTAATAGATAGGTGGGTAGATAAGCAGAGTTTATTGTTCACCAATAGATTCTGCAGTACAATAGAGGGTCGCTAAAAGCCGATCATTAAAAAGTATTGGTAGTGGAAAAGATTACCAACAGTTTCCGGCATAGATACTTTAGACAAATTCTATTTATGATCTACACTGGTACAGATAAGTAATCAATAAACTCGAATAATCTATGTACTAAGGTATTTACCGAAGATAACGCACCTTCGGTAAATATTGGTATCGGCACCAAAATCCCAAAAAAACGACACCTGCTAAACAAGTAACGTAAATCCGAAATCGTAATACGTTTAAGTGCAAAAACGAAACGCACAAGGCCATGGCTTGGAAACTCGCTTAATCCCTCAAATCCTTTAATGGACGTTCGGAAATGTTGTCTAAAAGGTGTAACCGCTCGCTGTACCGGCTTTACCGACCAACAACGTGATAATTATTCACTTATCATTAAAACTGTAGAGGGTAATTGGTTGACGAAACTACAAATGCTACGGAAATTCGATTTCAAATCATGTTGAAGCCTGATTCAAAATTTCAGTAACGATACTGCTGCACATCGTTTCACGTTCTCGGGACGCACCAGCTATAAGAAATTATGTGTTTTACAAATCTTTTCTTTTTGTTTTTATTATGTTTTGATAACGTTGGTGTATGTTTTGTTATTATAACGATATCAAAACATATACCTACATAGTTTCACATTCACAAACAAAGTGACCCTGTATATCTATTACTTAAACAATTTATTGTCTTAATAACAAACTACTTCGAAGAACAGTCTTACCTACTTCAATTAGCAAGCATTCATGTCTTCTGTTCGATTACTCGGAACCGTAACAAATGAGCCAACACATCACTGTCTCTTTCTTTCCGCAAACTAAAAATATTACGAGCATCACTCTTCCCCTATTTCTCTCTAAAATGCATTTCGGCGTTCCTACTTGTAGCCATTTATATTAATAAAGAAACACTCACTATGTCTTGGAATACGCAGCAGTAAGCGATCATTAATGCAAATCAATGCAATTTTAATTTCGCCAAAGGAATATTAAAATTAATCAAGACAATTGATTTTCTGCTTCATTTCTACATTTCCTACTCGTTACGAAGTCGAATGAAGCAGAAAATGGTATTCCGCAATCATCAATTTGATACAAATACCGCGCTCTTTTCAAAAAGACTTGTAAGCAGAAACAGTGACGTCCATTTTGCAATTTTAATGTAGCATTATTGGTGAGGAGCGCGCGATCAAAAGAACTTTTACCTTAAAAAGATGACTCCGCGATCCCTCACGTTTGACGATGCAGTACTTTTATCTTAGCTACAGTCAAAAAATGCACCGCCATTACTGCTAGCACTCCCACCGGAGCGGAAATCTTTTGCTCTCTGATTTTTTTACAGACGAATGGAAAATTTAATTTGGCTCTCATTTTGGGGCGCACCTGACTTTAGGGGAATACGATTCATACTTTAAGTTCATCCTTCAATAAACTATCAGCTAGATGGATTGGATTTTGGAGGTCTTAAAATTTTACTCACGAATTCCGTTCGCGTTTGTAAAAGTAATATTTTTATAGTTCAATATCTTGAAAATGAAATGTGATTCAGATTTTTGAGTAAATAAGCAGAGTAATGAATAATTAAGCAAGCCGAGCGAGGATGCCTGCTTAAGACGGCTCTCGTATATTTTACGAGTCGTTTTACTCAGCGTAAAGGGTGTCGGGAAATCTGACATAATAAACGTGAATTTCAAAATAATATTTATGTCGGGTCAGGTCCAAAAGAGAGTTATTAACTTACTACTAATTTGGACACCATTCATTCAGGCTCAACTCGACGCTGCAGTGAGTCGATACTAAATGAAAAATAGTGCATTCAATTGAATCGTTTCGAATGCAATGTGTATGAATTTTAAACTGTCTGCATACAGATGAAGCAGGCATGTCGTGAATGAAAAACTGATTTAGATCAAGCGCCTATCCAAAGTCTTTTGTGTGGGATTATTTTTGGCGTTTAGGTATTACTTAAATATCAAAACACACACAACATCTATTTCCAAAATGTTCACGATATTATTTGTAAATTCCTTACCGCATTTATTAGGTACCTACTTAACTGAAATAAAAATATATCTTGTGTGTTGATGACTACTCATAAAAACCCTATTTATTAACTTTAAAAAATGTACCAACATGTCACCAAAAATACAAATGGCATAACTTAAAAAAAAAAACAATAGTTTTTGGTTGGAATAATCGTTTAGATCAGCGAAAAGTATGTGTATCGCTAACATATTCGGGCTCACGTACCGCCGTTATCAGCGGGACGCAGTCGACCGCGACGTAGTCCTGCCCCCCACTCCTTCGCAATTGTTTATTTCTAAGGATAATCTTTACAAACGCTCCGCTTAATGTAAATAAATAAAAGTAATACCAACCCTCCTAAACAAATAGACAAAGACAATGACATTCGATTTTTAGATTAGGAATTTTGAAAAACGAGTTATTTTTCAATGGCCAAAGATAAAGAAACTCGATTTTTACGTTTGGATTTTTATCAAACAAGTAATTTGTAAAAGACCAACGATTATGACACTCGATTTTTAAAATTTGAAATGCTACATAATGACTCGCTTGACTGGAATGAAAAAAAGATAAAATAGCTGGCATAGTGGCCAGTCATTTAGTGCGTAAAGTGTAGAGTCTATACGCGAAGGGTTTATTGTGTCTGATTGTGGCGCACAACGCTAGGAAAGCAATTTCAACACTCACACACAAGGGTACTAGGGATTTTTTAATCCAGCACATTGTTGCATTTGGCTACAGCTAGGCTTCTTTTCCGACAAAAGTTTTCCTGTTATTGAAGCGTTATTGATAGTTTCAATGCTTAATATAATAATATATTACAGAGATATTGACGCTAAAGTGCCTTAAGTGACTACAAAGGCCTTGTTTTAGTATACAGGAGAAAGGAAAGAGATATATTAATTTTTTATCACACTTTAATATATGAAGGCGCACGTCTAGCTTATGCATGATAACCCTAAAGTGTTTTATATCCGTATCATTATGTAAAGTAGGGCCTAAAACAACTCTTCGTGAGAATTTTATGTTCGCTATCAGTTTAAACCGTAATTTAAAGGAGATACTTTTATTTGGTTATACGAGGCTCTATGTTTTTAAACTAGACCGAGTTTATGCGGTGATATTGGGTTAATCGACTAAGTACTTAGTTACATTACATTGGTACTATAGTTTCATAGTGTTTTTTTTCGTAGACTTATACTTATGCCTATTATTTTGCAGTTGCTTTGAAATACGTATAAGTTTGATAATGATAGCTGATAATTAACCATCTGTCTAAGAAACGTTTATGAAAATCTTAAGTTACATAATCCTTACTAATATTATAAAATTGAAAGTAACTCTGTCTGTCTGTCTGTATGTTACCTTTTCACGCCTAAACCACTGAACGGATTTCGATAAAATTTGGCATATATTTCTATGCCAAATTTTATCGAAATCCGTTCCGATTGCATCCCGGGGAAGGACACAGGATAGTTTTTATCCCGACATTCCCACGGGATCGATACTTATGCGGGTGAAACCGCGGCGTGCTGCTAGTTACATATATTTTTATATATTTTGTAGTGTTAAATGTATCTATTTTGTATGCTTTTGCTGGTGTACAATAAAGTATATAATTAATAAGACAATAGTGTTTAAGTTACTTGAAATCCTTTTTTTAGGGTTCGACCTTAAAGCAAAAAATATACCATTATATGACAAATTTATTTACGCGTGCTTTGACTATATTTTTGCTTTATTTGTCGCTAATTCACTAACAAACTTGCCTTAGCTTTTTAAACAATAACGTGTTTTTTCTCCTTTCTGCCGCGTTCTCAGACAGGTAGGTAGACTGTTTAAGGGCAATTTTGCATCGTCTTTCTCTAACGAGGAGTACACGGAAAAGATGGCGGTAACAGCGCCTTTTTTTAAAAGCATTGCATCATATCGTTAACGTTTAACGATATGATGTTTAACGTTATTACGTTGAAGAACCAGATCTGTTTTTTGTCTCTGAGAAAAGGTATTTATATATTTCTATACTAATAATAAATCTGAAGAGTTTGTTTGTTTGTTTGAACGCGCTAATCTGTGGAACTAACAGCCGGATTTGAAAAAATATTACTGCATTTGATAGCTCATTTGATGAGAGAGTTTATATGCTATTTATTTCATTTCTTCCAACATCTATGCATTTACTATTAGGTAGTTAACGTAATAATAATTTACTGTGCTCGTCCTACAACTACAGTTAAACTATGTTCAATTATAGGCGAGGACGCTGGCACCCTAAACACAAGTTAAATCTTACTTTGGGTGCCAGAGTTCATCGAAATCCCTCTATCCCTTAGAGTTGCATAGTGTTTAGATAAGTGTTTTTGTACAACGGAAGTTAATAAAGAAACTCTTTTTTTATTTATTTTTTATTTGACATTACTCTATGACGCTTTGGAGCCGAGCAAGGCGGGTAAAACCGCGAGGCACAGCTAGTAATATTATAAATTCGAAAGTAAGTTTATCTGTATGTTACCCTTTCACGCCCAAACCACTAAACGGATTTCGACAGGAGGCAAGGAGTTAGATGCGATCCTGGAGAAGGACATGCTTTTGTCCCTGTGGCACGTTTCCGTGAGATAATATCCAAAAACCACGCGGGTGACGCCGCGGGCAGAAGCTAGTTTCCTAATATATGAATAAAAAATAATTCTTAAAAAAAATCGAATTTTTAACGTGTCCATGATGACGAAAAAGATTGAAATGCGATGAAAATGTAACACTAATCAATAAACAAATGACTACTTTTAGATAAACAATTCCATGTTTTTAAAATAAAATTAATTTGAAATTAGAATTCTTAGCCAAACAAAAATTATTTTGATTTGAAATGGCCAGTACTGCAGAACGGCAATTCTATAGGTAAAGACTATTATCAATACAGTGTAACATTTTCGAACACTTGTATTAAAACTTTCCTATGTAATATTCTTGACAAAAGTTTTCACCTTCGAGTGAAGGTGAATTTTCTATCAAACTGAAAAGACGGTGAGTACCGTCTTTTCAGTTTGATAGAAAATTTGCCTTTCAAGTCTTGCCCCCGTTACCATAGTTACCTGGCATTAACGTAACGTTTCATTGAAATAAGATGCTCGGTCAAACACCCTGATTATCCTTTTGTTATCACCACCGGGGCCCCCTTTTAATTATATATCGCTCCCTAATTAAAAAGGGTTGCGAAACACGGATTACAACAAAAGCTTAATCATAAAACTGTTTACGGTAATAGTAATTAGCTTGTGTCCTTAATCATGATGGCGGGATTCCCAATAGATATTATTAACAAAAAAAAAATGATTTTGATTTTGCGATTCCTTAGATAGTTTTTTATCCAACTTATAGTGAGTTTTATATTATAGCATCTGCAACGAACATGTATAAATTCTATTGTTACAAAGATGTTTACTTAAAATATCAAAAACATTTGGTATTTGGGAGTTTCTGTTCTCTACCAAATCTTAAAGCTCTAGGCTAGGCAATCAAAGTCTGAAACAAACTGTTTTTTTATTCCTGAAGGTTTCCATTAAACTTAAACAAATTCGCATTAAAGCTCTTAAAAACTTGAACGTTCCTAGCTCTTAGTTGCACTAATTCAGCACAAAAGGTAGACTTAGAGTTATAGCATTCTGCCCCAGTTAACTTTTCGGCTTACCGGTACAAGTGTTGGATGTTGGCGGGACTACTTAACTCCTGACTCGACGTACTTTGTATTTTAGATTGAACTGTAAGACTATCGTCAGAATAACACATTGTAAACTGTGTGTTCAATATAAAGTCTTTTATTTTATCACGACATATTTTGCTAACAGTGAACCGATTAATAACAGAACTTTCCAGACTAGTGACCGACGACTTGGCACTATAGCCGCTCCACTTTTCCGATTCATGAATACCGATAACATCATTTTAAATGACAGCCTTTATGTAACGGAGCCCCATGATTTCAACTCTGGCGATTTATCTGCTCCACTCCCGCATTATTCCGGTAACCGCAGCGCGTTTGCCTCGATCCCAATATCGAAATTCGAAAAAGAGACACGCTTAAAAAAAATAAAAAAAGAGCGACACGTACATAAATTAGTAGCGAAAAAATGGCTTCTCCGCATAACGTGAGATATAGCCAATATAACGGGCATGATGTACGCTGGATGGGAGTCGCGCGGTCAATATTGATACGCCTTTATGACCCATTTACCTTTTCGGTTGGCGCGTAGCGCGGGCCAGGCACCGGCGGAATTCCGCCAGAGCGTCGTTTCAAAATTCACGCGGCTTTTCAAAAACGCTAACTTGTTTACATTGCTGTGACCGGCTACAGTACAGTTTGTACCAGTCTTTTAACATATGCTACGGAGTGTGCTACGAGCTACGACGTAATGTCTACGAGCGCGTAGCGCGCGCGTAGGCCGGGCGGCGTTTACTTTACAAGTTAGTGAAATTCAAACATGGCTGTTTCTCTTTGCCTAGCCAGTATGTAACGCAATTTTTAGCACAAAATACACAAAAAACTAAACCTAGCTATGGAAAATAAAATATTTGATCCTTGTAAACCTTTTTCATACAAAATGCCAAGTTATTCTTCCCAAAAATGTGAACAAAGAACATTTTAGAACCTTTTACTGGCATACTTTAAATAACTTTGCGTACGTTGTACTGAACACAAAGTGAACATTAAGTGGGTGGTTTACTTCATCACTCTTCTTGACGTCCGCGAACTATTCTGAAATCGTTCAACACTTGCAATCTCAGACTGGTGGGGCCATAAAATATACTGTATCAGAATTCATTCTTAGATCCTTTATTATTGGTATTCCATTTTTTATATCCCTAGTGTAATTTTTTGTCTTCATTTTTGACCGGTATGTTTTTGTATGTTTTTTAATTAGTTTATATAATTTAAAAAGCTAACAGTCTTAAATAATAATAATAATATGTACAAGTACATATATAAAAAGGAGGGGAAATAATCAAAGGGCATCAAAAAATTGGTCCGCATCGCTGTCTACAGGAAACGTGCCAAAAGGCTGGCAGCATTGCCACGTTGTATGGCAATGCTGATTCTTTGGCCAAAAAATAGGCCAGCCCTCTGGTCACGTGAAGAGTCGACCAACCGCTTGGCGATGTCTCGAAATACTAAGTGGGCACTCGGGCCCCATGGCCCTAGTGTTTCAACCCCAAACGGCTCAAACATATAAGTTCCAAAGAGATTGGAGTATTTGCGCCGTTTGAGGTTTTCCGCACCTGCATTTAAATAAATAAATGAATTTGAATAAAACAATCAAAAAATGCCCTCTATAGTTCATTAGTAGTATTGGCTATTAAGTATTTATAATGTATTATGTTGTTTCAGGCCTATTTGAAGGAAATAAACGTATTTATTATTTTGTTAAAGAAGCTAATTTTGATATGTTATTTGATTGAGTAGTACCTACGTATATGAGCAGAATGCCAATTTTATTGGACGTCAAACCTACAAAGGCCTTTGCCTAAAAATAGCTCTGAACTCGTTTAATAAGACTATTTATACCATTTTTATTTATATTTAGTTAAAATAAACAAGTTCACAGTTATGTTTGCCAGTTTGCTTTCAATTAATATAATATGTAGCTACGAAACCAGTGGTGACCCAGTGGTAGCGGCCCCGACTTACGAGTTTGTAGTTGTAGTTAGGTCGTGGGTTCGAACCCAGGCAGCGCTTTACTTTGTGTAAATAATTTCAACACCACTACTTTCAAAGCGGTGAAGGAAAGCATCGTGAGGAAACTGGCATGTCCTAGTATCAAAAAATTCGAAGACATGTGACATCTACCAACCCGCACTGGTCCCGCGTGGTTGGTTTACAGCCAACTCCCTCTCAAAGGCCTGTGTCCCAGTTGTGTTAAAATTTTAGGCTGATTATGTTTTTTGTCTCATTGTACCCTATCCGTGTGTGCCCTGTCATTGCGTGTCTGTGTCCTTATCCAATATATAAAATTTATGTGATTTTAAACGCGTAACAATGATCCAATGGCCGCTGACGGCATAAAAAGCCGTTAAAAAAATATTACCGTCATCTCGCTCATTTTAAAGCCCGTTGTTTCAAACTGAAGAAGAACGGGTAGAACTTTCAAGTTGTATTGAATAGTCGGGAGAAATTCAACACTACCGACTACACTTCGACCGAGGACAAGCGTCTTCGGGAACTATCGGCTACTTATACACTAAAAATAATCCTTATTTTTAAATTAACAGTGAATGTTTATTATAGATTGGTGTTTCTCTATGTTATTTAAAAATAAGTATATATTACACCCATCACATGGTTTTCTGTAGATTATCATTATAATCAGCCTATAATGTTCCCACCGTTAAGACTCAGGCCTCCCCTGTTCGAGAGGGAGTGGGCCTATCACGCGGGACTAGTGCGGGTTGGCAGTAGTCACATTTCTTCGAATTTTTGGTTCTAGGACATGCCGCTCCTCACGATGTTTTCCTGTGTGTGTTTTTATAAGGATGCGGTTTATGGCCCCAAATATCCAAGCATAGAAGCGCCAACTTAGAGAATTTTCGGACAAAAACGATAGATTCACTAGTCAAAATAAATGATCCGAAAATATTGGCTAGGGGTTAACGTTGGACGCCGTTCCTATCGGCTCTGAGAATTCAAAACGGGCATTCTTAGTAGTTACTGCTTAAAAAAATCACCCTTACTGCTAAAACATAAAGCCGCTAATGTCAAACTGTTACCACTGGTGTGCGGTTACATGTACAGGCGAGTCTTTGATTTCACTATTTTATTTTAAAAGTGAGGTTTTCACACGTTTCACCACGCGTTTTTGCTGTCACTGCTATTGACTTCTGAACGCTCCTACCTGCTTTGATCAATTATCAATTGAGTGGTAAAATTGACAAGTTGACGCGCTCTGTATGATGTCAAAGGCAACTTGAATATGATTTTATGTGGCTGCCGACCTTTCAGGGATGTATTTAATTTATGATATTTAATTTGAGCATAAATTATGTTTGTTTCTTTTTTTTGTAAGAGGATAAGCCAGCGTCAAGCCGCTGACTTGTAAAGTCAGTTGTTTGATAAGAACAGAGACGTTCGGTTGAAATGTAAGTTTAAGAAACACGTAAAACATCAAGGCTTCCACTGCACCAGAAAATAAAATAGTGAGCCGAACATTGTAAAAGCCGCAGTATAAAATCGTTTTGTGTTGATTGCGCATTGATTGTGCAACTGTCGAACCATTCGATGCACTTTCAAGAACTTTTTGCGGACGTGTGGTGTGCCAGAATGCGTTGCTTTTTACCACCCGTAGTCAGTTCCCGTTCCGTTTAAACTGATATTTGATTGTCCTACAAAAACTTAATACGAATTCGTTTCGGACGGTTAAACAACGCAGCTTTACTCGCGAGCAAATTTTAATTTGATAAAATCTAGCATAATCAGTGGATGGGTTAACAACAACAGATAAAGAATCATTATCTGTAATGAATGCACAGCGCAGTTTGAAATCTGATTTGGAAAATAGAGCAAATGCAAAACATAATAAGGGTGATGCCCTATCTCCCCAAGTTTCAATAGTTCCCCAAAGCTTTTATTATTAACTAAAAGTTGTACGACTCTGTCTTGACCGAAATTGTGAATGGTACCGTCGCTGAATCAATGCTTACGTACGTATTGTGTAATGTTATGCTTAATTACTTTTTTAATTACTTAATTACTTTTTTACCAATGGGATAAAAAGCGTAATCTTTTCATTGCAATTTACGCTTAATTAATTAAATATTATTTACATTAAGCAATAATGTTATGTGATAGATAACAAACGGCGTTGTTCTGTACTTAATTACCAGATAGCGCTCAACAATTATAGAGATTGGAACGAGTGCGAATGAGAGGAAGGTTATCAAAACTTGTTTTTTCTGAACATACAAGCTGTGATTGTTATCATATCGAGAAGCACTGTTATATTATTTCTTTTTTTAATTTTACAATAAAAATGTGATTAATAGTCTATAAGATGTGTTTACTTACAATTTTCCTGAGCTAAAGAATTGCTTGCCTAAATTCTTCCCATTCACTAAATTTTCCCCTAGAACAACCTGGATACATTCCCAACAAACCCTGGATATATCTCGAAAACACAGCACCAATAAGGTTAATTTTTAACTAGGTACTTATGTTATTCTATTCTTGCACTTTTGGACACGTCAGTACGAGGATTGGTCAAGTGAAAACTTTACAAATAATTTAATTTTATATTTTGGGGACTTTTGGAATGAATGTATGAAAAATAATTTTGTGGAACTTGGAATTTGGGGAGATAGGGCATCACACGATAATACTGTTATTATCGCGTGATGCCCTGTCTCCCCAAGCGTGATGCCGATCTATTCAGAACTTAGTCTTTCAATGAGATCAGTCTGTACTGATCTCATTAAAAGACTATGTTGTGAATAGATCGGCGGCGACTCCATTAATATTGAAATGATAAAGAGTTGAACTAGTCAAAGAGATAAAGAGAAGCTCGAACTGATTTCTCGCTCTTTCATATCGAAGGCACAGTAAATTGTTTTCGTTGGATAAATGTCCGAGTGACCGAATTGGGGGTATTTTAGTAAGAACAGACCCTTGTGAAGGTGTCGACTCATAAAATAAATTGAAATGCTTCGTCGATCAAGATTCGCGGCAGGACGCAGCGACCGCTCAGAGCTCCGACGATAAATCAACTCGGCGCTTTTATGTATAAAAAAGGAAAAAAGAGCGGGAAAGTCGTTTATTTGTTTCCAAACTATATTCGAACGGCTCCCAAGCTTCGATACTTTAATAAAAATCTTGCTGTGGAATTGAAATTTCACATTTCGTCGCACTGGGCTCGGTGGGGGAGACTGGGGTTCAGAATACGGACACTGGGGAAAAATGGATAACTGCTAAACTTTTCGCGTTTCCAGCTTTAATTAGGTAGAAAATGCTCTCTTAGCCGAAATGTGTAAGTAGGGCGTTACTTACAAGAGATTCATGTTATGGGATTCTGATTTTTTTAGCGTTGCGTGTATTTTGTCATTATATTTGTTAAAAGTTTTGTTGTTTCACTCCCATTGCCCATGTTCCACATTTCTTTCCGAGCCCTGTCTTGTGCGATCTGTGGCCACGTTCCATTCATCAAGTTAATGTTATTAAAATGGAACTTCTCCGTTTGATGTCTATGTAAAACACCGGGATCCCTTACGCATTCACACAAAACTAATTCTCGAATAAACTCAATGATTGTCGCTTGATCCGAATAAGTTGTTTACGGGTAACAAAGAGAAACCTTAATAAAGGTTGTGATTGACCACCAAACTGAGCTCGGATCATCGGCCCTTATTTCGTGATGCTCTGTACTGGGGAATTCAGGATTGTTCTTTCTTTTTCCATTGCTCTTTTAGGAAAATCGAGTTCTGTCCCGTTATTTTTTTGATTCTTTAATACACCCGACATTGATTTGTTTTTATAAAAGGTGTAATGTTTTATGATTAATCTAAGTTACAGGTTTGTAGGTACCCCATGAAATGCTCTCACTTTCAGTGAAATAAGCAGCTAATAACGCCAAAGCGTATTTCTGATCCGTGTTACAAAGAACAGGTGATTCGATTGGCTGTGCCAATAACAAGGTTGAAAAATACCCCCAACTAATATTCTCGCTAGCCAGGGGTCCGGTGAGAAAAATGAAAAAGTTTTTGTTCCCCATTGTATTTGGGACGCTTGACATTAGATTAATTCCTTTACCTTTCTCAGTCTGTCCGGGTGAAAGCCCCTTGTTCTCTCGTCCACTTGAAAATAATTTATCGAGATTAAAATTTATGAAAATGAAATTTTACTTTGCGGCGTGAATGTTCCGCTTTTGTTGTAAGTGAAGTTTGAGAATTGGAATAAAAAGAATTTATATATTTTAATGATAAATGGGTTGTAATTTGATTAAAAAATCTGTTTCAGAACTTTATGTTTTAATTAAAAATTCTGAATAGTAGACAATGAACGGCTGTTATTCGTGTTGTAAGTATGTTTGTTTAACAAGTTAGCGACAGCATTATGTGCTTAATATGAAACTTATTAGTGAGAAACTTAATAGCGTTAGTAACTGGCTTAGTTGAGCGTATTGAGTGGCTACACAGATGCAGAAGGCATGATATAGGTACGAAACTTGGTAAGACTGTTCGTATTCGACGGGGCCATAGGTTTCCAGCCCCAAAACTTAGCCAGGCAAAGTTAGGGAGCCAGCGACACTATCATCCGCATAGTACAAGCGTTTTTAGTGATACATTGCTTATTTCTTGTGAACTAATTATAATTACAAATGTATTTAGTTTTTTTGTTGAATGCTAGTTTATTGTGGCACCTGATGTTCTCATTTATTTAATAATGAGTTTAAGGCTCGGTTTTGTGTATTTTTGCCTTACTGCAGCCAAAAATTAGACCAAATAAGACCTTAAAATATTCTAAACGTTTTCACACCAGTAAAGTTTTCAGCCCTTTTTGTTACGTTTCTTATTAAACGGTCTATCTGAATATAAATTGCTAAGAGAGGTATTTGTATCTGACCTACCAACATATCGGATTATTTTGCGTGATGTGCTTGGCAATTCGCCAGCTTTTACTATTGTAGCCTTAATACTTGTATGGCAAATTGACACTATATCGGCAACAGTTTTCTTACTGTAACCCTGTTACTATTATTTGTATTTCCCAACTTGGGAATCGAACCCAAGACCGCATGATCAGAAGTCGCATTTGTCGCTTTTTTTATCTCATTTTTAATTTTCTTATATAGCATCACGCCTGTAATAATAATAACAATAATCCATTTATTTCAGGCATCGCAGGCCCATAGATAAATACCTTAACCTAAACATAAATATTTTAATAAAAACTATCTATTGTGCACGAAGTGATGATTGTGACGGCGTCGTGTTGCGCTGCGTGGTGTCGCGTAACCTTCCACCAAAACGTCGGAACGCTACACCCGTTGGTCGGTCGGTCGGTCGGTCGGTCGGTCGGTTGGTCGTTCGGTCGGTAATACCCGAAGTGTTAGGCAGAGGTGTACCTATAGTATTTACGCCCACGTTTCGCCAGTTATATTTAAGTCCTATGTAATAGGGGGTAGAGATTATTGCCATCAACCGGGAACAATTCCGAACTCCGGGGCTGCGACTGAAAAATTTCTGATGGCATAATCCAATAACGCTTTTCCGACCTGGGAATTAAACCCAGGACTTCATTCTCAGCAGTAGCGCTTGCAACCACTAAACCAACCAGGCAGACAGTTTTAATTTTCTTTTTAATTGTAATTTTGTTTTATTATTTGCATTGAATTAAATGGCCGATCTTGGTATCCTGTCTTCATGCCCGGTCAGACACGCAATGTCCCTAAGCTATAATATTAAGGGTGGGTACACTTGCAGGCCTGCTCCCTAACACAATAGACTTAAACAGCCATCGGCTAACAGCCGAAGTACAAAAAGCACACCTCTATTTATGTAGCCACTCAATTCTCCGGGGCCCAGAGGGGCGAGGGGCTTTTAACTTCAAAGGTTTTAACATTAATAATAAAATTATGGGCCGTTTTATCCGGATAACTGAACAGACATTTACGTTACGTATTTATTTTTTGTGATGTTTTATTTTAAATGTTCTCTTAGGGGTTTTTTGGTATAATTACCTACCTAATCGGTAGTATGTGCCATTACAAGGGATGTACATAGTCATTTTCTAATAATCTTGGTTTGGATTATGCTGTTATTTTTATCTCTAACTAGCTGACACTGCGAACTTCGTACCACCTTAATGTAAGAGAAAATTAATTATTTTCATAATTTTTTTTGTGAAATTTTCCCATGTTTCAATTATTCTACTATTTCGGTCGGAGAAAAATCCAAAAAAACAAATACTATAAAAATCGGTTCAGCTACTCTTGAGTTAATAATGGTGTAACTAATCGGACTTGTTTTATTTATGTAAGTGAATATTAAATGCAAGTGTTTGAATTATAATAAATCAGTCGGATCTGCTTTTGTCGTACAAAGCTTCTGGTCAAAAGAAAATATTTTTTTCTTCTCCCTAACTGAAACGAAAATCCGGGAACACGTTAAAGCGGTACGGTTCCATTTTGATTGAAAATTAATTTCAAACGTTTTCCGCGTACGTCGTACCTACGTATCGTTGGTCCGTTTCCGAAGCCTTAACGTTTTTTACATTAAAAACCATGGATTAAATTTTTACATTCAATACACGTTATCAAAGCAACATTGGTGTAGAAAAAGTTATAATCGAGCAATGAATGCCCAACACACGTACGGTACATTGCTAATGGCACCTATGGCTTTGAAACAGGTGCTCAGTCTTCACCGTCCAAGTTTTTACAGCCATTTTTCATAAATTTTATTTCAAGTCTGTACTCGCACTATTTTCAATTCTGTACTTGGACTTTTAATGAATTCTTACGATTGCTCATTGATTTTACGTTTTCATTACAACGGACTTAAACTGTTTTCGTTTTGTGGATTTTTTGATTAAATCTTAATAAGAAAAGGTTGTGCTAAGTTTTTTCCAAGAAATATTTTCTTCAGTTCGAAATATATTTCTTTTGAGATTAGACTAAATAAGAATAACATTAAATACTTGTAAAATTAACGTTATTTGTTTTGTAGTCTCGAGAAATTGAATTGAGCCTTAATACAGTTGACTTTTTTTTTCAGAGTATAAATATTATTAGGTATTTCCTTAAGTCAATTATTCGTTAGCTAGGTAATGATTTGAAATACGATATTAGCCGCTATTTCTTTTTGAAGAAATTGTTGAATTTTGTGATATATTTTATGTTATTCAAAGAAGGAAGTTGTGATTCATATAAGTGCTCTTAGATAGAGTGGAATAATTTAGGCTTTCTTATGGCCTATCCCGGACTTTAATTTTTTATAGTAGCTTTTAGTTTGCAATTTTTCAAAATTTTCTCCTTTTTCGTTTTATTTACTTTTCTCGTAGCGAAAAATTATTAATCATAATATATTGAAACGAAATATTGATATTAATGTAGAGCCGTAAAAGGAAGATTTTCCAACGAAGTCATTGGAAGTAATAATCTTAAAATTATAAATCCATTTTTAGCTTTTCTTCTCCGCCATATTCAGCAAATTCTCCAGAATTCTCGTTTATCCTATTATAACTAAATTGTTGCCTAGCTTAATGAATATGCAACAGCATAAAATGGTTTTTCATATGAAGTTGGCATCGTTTTGGAATCGAAGTAAGTTTTAGTTAAGCTGAAGATAAAAAAACGATATTTCAAATTTCCAAATTCTCATTTTACCGTTAAATTTCTCTTTTTATCTTTCTATGTCTAATCTTACATTTTTCTATGAAATCAAAGGATATTTGTAACAAAATTTATTTAAGTGAAATCTAAAATTTAAATTAAACAATGGAGATATTTATTTTACTCAATATCTATTACATGTACCAATGAATTTAAATATTACCCTCCCATACATTAGTTCTGTTTGGTTATTTAATTTGCATATTAAAATTGTATCAACATCTCATTTCCCTAATTTGCATTGCTGATTCGGAAGTTTGCGATCAACCTAATTGAATTTTGATATGATTTTATTACGCTGAAGCTAAAAAATACCGGGGTTAAAAAATATTTTGGGGACTTTAAAATTTCCCCTTATATTTTTTCTGATGAACAGTATATTTTGTCTATAAATTATATGCTGTTTTTTTGACGCTAATAAAAATTGTACTAAAATCTTTGGATGTTTAAGTGGCTGATTGTTCACTTTACTTCTTTAAAGGAATAAAATACTGATTGAAATTCATTGTTATCTCAGTACATTTTCCGGCCGGGTCATTGTTATAATCTCAGTTCAATTGCCGGGCGGGGGTTTTCCAATTTTTCCTGTTAGTTGTATTCCGATCACGTTCATATTTAAATGTTCGTACGAATATTATTTTATTGAAATGTCCGATAGCAAAAATTAAAATAATTCTGGTCATTACGGTGCACGTTATAAAGCCGCCGAAAATGTTGCTGTAAATTGTTGCATATTCATTCATCAGTAAAAACTTAAAATGAATCTTAATCGAAACTTAAAATGAACTTAGGTAAAAATAATGCTATTACAAATCAAAAAAGTTTCCAGAAAAATAAGTCTAAATACATTATTAACAATTTCAAAACTTATAAAAATCAGAACTTAAGATAAAATTATACAATACAATTTACAACGAAATCAAGGAGATCATTAAAGTGTTAATTTACAGATTTATTGAGTTGTATGAAAATTTGCAAAGTCTTAGACCTAAAAATTATAATAAAAGACTTTATACAATTTTAAAACAGCAAAATAATAATACAGGACTTTATACAATAATGAAAATAGCAAAATAATTATACAATTACAAAAAGAGCTAAGTAAAATTGAAAAAATGAAATAAGCAATAAATAATTTAAAAAAACTTAAAATTAAAACTTACCTTTCGAACGCCCTCTCATTCACCAGCAGCAGACACCAAAGTCATAATGTAAAAAGTTTTCATCACAGAAAATATCAGTCACTTCACAAAAAACTATTCCCTTATGCAGGTGGGAAGCACATTACTACGACCGAGGAACGCGGGAGCGAGGTGGGAGTTCCGACCCAACTCGCTGGCTCCAAACTTGAATCTGAGGGCCGACCATGCCTGCGAGCCTATTTATCCTTGCTGGGGAGATACGCGCAGGCGTCCAGCACCCTGTTGCTTCTTAGTGAAGGGGAAGCAGAGCGTGCCGATATCGATAACAATATATTTAAATTGCACGTTTTGATTTTTTTTTTTTAATTTTGATCCGATTTTAATTCTAGGAGGTTATATTTACTGGGTCCGCTAAAGGCATATCATAAAAACACATTTTATTTATTAATTCAATTCAGGAGCTGAGAAAAAAAAATTAAAGGGTGGGTACGTAATTAGTACATTTTATGCGAGCGTCCATAAATTTTCTGTAATTTTAGGACTAAGTAATGTGATAAAATTATTTATTTTTCTAAGTTATGTTTTTTTAAATGGTAAAGTAATTTCAGTAACTTATCATGTATACGAATTAGATAACAAATAGGCATAATTCAGAATCACACTTCAAAAATGTATTTATTCATGATTTTGGGAGATTTACTATCATAGCACATTACTATTTGGCATGGCAATGTCTATAATATAAAAAATGCTAAAAAGTTAAACAAAAAGTAAATTATTAAATATTTTCGAACACATCGACATACGCGCGACCTGCCATCACTACGAATCTCCCCTCACACCCGGGCAACCTGTAACTCCCCTCCCCTCCGCCCTATCGTTTAAACACTGACTTATCAAAAAACTTATGTTTAAGTTAGATGCCATTACAAGTTTTGCCACAGTGAGGGGCGCGGGGGCAAGAATCCGCCCATGCCATGGTTGCCTCGGTTGCCCCAACCGATACCCGTTCCATCCATGAAAGATCCTCTTAATTAAGATATTTGGCGGATGGTTTTCTAGATCCTTAAAGTTATGCCATAATCTGATTACGAGACAATGTAAGTTTTAACGAAAACAGGAGGGACGGAATATTAATTTTCTCAAGATTTTGTCTCGAACGTTTTGATAATAAACTCAATTGAAAACGTTTACGCAAAATTATCGAGATCGTCCCGTCGAAGTGCGCTCAGTTATCTCCAGGAGCTTTTGTTTGAATTATTTGTCTTTTTTAGATGACATCTAAAACGCACACTGAGTCCATGAACTCACTACCGGTTTTTAAAGCTCGGGGCTAAAACAGGAAGACAAAGGATTTTCATTTATTCAGATGCAGACACGGAACTCTCTACTATTGATCTGACAGTGTAGGATAATATTCACTGTTTATAGATTTTACATTTTATGTCTTTTCCGTGACGCTCGATAGTCAACCTTACCTTGCCTTCATATTTTGAATTTGTGGAGTTCTAAAATAATAGACTAAGATGAGCGGCAAAGATACAAAAATTATGAAAAAGGTGTTGTTACTATAGATACTATAAAGTGCACTAAGTGGATTTTTAGGAGGTTTTACAAGAAATCCTTTGTCAGTACACTTCTCAAGTTTAAATGCGAACACGGCATTATGTATCAGAAAAGTGTATTTAAAAACTCGTGGTCAAGCTGTTATTTTATACAGATTCATTTTCAGCGTGGATCGAGCGGTAGTCACTAAAGGCCGAATATTTAAAATTCGCATTACAACCTCTAAACATAACACAAAATTCAGCACTACCCGACCTTTTGCGAGGTAAGCCCCTTTCTGACGACCTGACCACTGGACTTGCCTCTGCCCTGAATAAATTAGAACATAGGCATTTCACAGTCGACCTTACTCACAATAGTCGAGTTCAAATAGTGCTTCATTTTAAGCCGAAACTACGTAGAATTAGTTTGTTTTGCCTTCAGAGTAAGACTAACGTTGCTTGGTTATGAAAATTATGCTTTTCCACGTCAATATAATTTCATTATGAGGTGGCCATGTTCTCTCCCGTGTTGTGTAGAAACTCGTATTTTCATAACATTACGGCAGGGCTCTTACAAACTTCTGTTTTCCTGGTAAACGGTTTTATGGTGCTCCACATGTGTTCATATCTTTTTCAGAAACTTGTGTTCAGCGGTTACGTTATGTGATATAAGGAAAAATAATGACATCGTTTCGCGACCACCTTTTACTGAAATAAACTAACCGTTATGCTCCTTTTATTTTGTCGGACTGCTTCTTCTTGTCTTATAATTGTTACATAATTCATACCTGTTGAAGTACCTACTGATTACTATCAGTACTTTAACGTCGCTATTTTTAAAACATTAAAAAGTAACTTCACTCCATCCATTTTGGGTAGTTAAAAAAAAATAACTATCGAAGGTGTTTGCGGAGTAAACTTACTTTTTTTAACGTTATAAAACCATTAAATGCCGATGAGTACAAAAACTTAAAAAAAAAATCTCTAAAAATTCGGGATTGAAACTGTTGATAAAAGCTAAAAAGCTTAAATATAATAATTGTGCATCCAAGTTCGTTTAGCGGTAGAACGTGATTGTGAACGAAGCAACTAATTTTCTCTTGTGTAACTGTGAATCCGTGTAAATTACTTACTTGGAATAGGTAACGACCGCGCAAAGCAGTAGCTATAATTTGAGAATATTTTGTACCAGTACCATATGGTACTGGTACAAAATATTCTCAAATTATATACTGGTACCAAATATTCTCTATTATTATTTATTCTATATGATCATGTAATTGATGACCGACGAATCGATACTAAGAAGCTACATTATTGCCAAGTGTCTTAGGATATACAGGATGTTAGGGACATCGAGGAGCAAATTCTTACCATGAACTTTAGCAGTTTAAACTTTTTAACTTATACCGTCAAAAGTATGGAACAGATGATTGTTTTTTATTAACCGACGAAAAATTACAACTAAAACGAGAAAGAAGACTGGTCAAAATTGAATAAAAAATTCATAACGCCCGGCGCTAAAGAAATGTATCTCAGTTTAAGCATTATCATCAACAAAAAATACCTGCATATTTTTTCTATTTCATTTCGATCGCTATCATGTAAATATTGTTATTTTTTTTTTAAGGGTGTCCAATTTTTTTTTCCTTTAAAGTTGCAAATACTTATATGTTTAGATTTAGCTATTAGTGAATAAATGTGATATTGCTACGCATTTTAGATCAAGAAAACATAGGTATATTTCACTTTTATCTATATTTTTTTTAATGAATCATGCATGCGTGCGGCGTGAACTTAGTGAAATAACATAAAAACAACAGAAATTAGAAAAGTAGTAAATGAAATAGAAAACAACAAAAGGCATTATCATATTGATTTTCAGGATCTAATACAGTACTTATTATCAAGTCTACACGCAGGGTGACTAAGTAAATGTGTCCTCGTGTCTAGCCTAGAAATCACTACATTTTTTAATATTTTGCTTAGCAATATTCAATGACAGCTACGATAGTACAAGATCTTGATCAAGATCACTTGTGTGCAAATTATGTATATTTTCCTGACAAAATATGTATAGCACAATGATAGTCACGATTTTGGGTATTGGTGACTATCAATTATTAATATACTAAAATGTGAGACAACTTTTTTCCGCTGGACCTGGGTGAATTTTGTATGGGCCGTGACCAGTCTTCTATCACATGACGATGTTGCGGGCAGAAACTAGTGTAAAAGAAAAATTATTCATCTGCATTTTCCAATAAGCCCTTTGTGATGGTGTTTGCTCCGAGGTTTTTCTCATTTCTTGTAAAGTCAGTTTTGTAGCAAAAACATGGAAAAAACCACTACGTTAATTATTGAATGACCGCGGGCTTTTTACTTTGATGTCCTTATTAATAAAAATGAATTAATATCATTAATAATTTTTATGATTTTACATATCTCGGGACCATGGGGTAGGTCCTTTGGAAGGCGTACGAGGGACCGAAGTCAACTCGCTGAGGCCCCTTGGGAATTTTTAATGAAATGCGGCTCCAATCGACGATTATCCCTGTATGCACTATACAAGTGCACCCAAGGATAACCCCTGGTTGGTGTAGGGGCTTTTGGAAAAATAAAAAGTTGGACTAGGGGTTTGGGTGGCTAAAGTGGACTGGTTACCAAAAACTATGAAAGAACTGTCTGATCAATGTTTTATATATACTCGGATAAGGGGTAACTTGCACACTCAATAATGGCCCCCCGGAACCGGTCGCTAGCATATAGTGACGTAGCGACAACGGGGCAACATGTCCTGAGGTGCTTAAGAGGAGTGGAGAGGTATTCCACGACTATCAGGGCAATGCCGGAAGTACGGTCAAGATCCCTACCAGCATCTTACTGGAATACTTCCTTCCTCCGAGCACGTTTGCTCTTGGGCATAAAGGCAATAATGAGGTGGGAGTTCTGTTCCTCGTGATTGTTCACTCCAGCCGGCCAGTAAAGGCAAGCCAGAGGAACAAGACTTCTCCCGGGAGATAGGGTCCGTGAGGTCGCTACTGCTCAAAAGCTCGCCTCATGCTGCCCTGCAGGTGTCTGTATCTCTCTTTTCTGGCCCCTCACCTTAGACCTGTTCCGGCAAAGTAAACTCTTCCGGCATAGGCTTAAAGTTCAGAGCGCGAAAGCCCCACCATGAAGTCAACGTAGAGATACGGCGCGGCTGTGGGGATTGTTATATTATATATATATTTTTTTATATAGTGTTTTCTCTTCTCAGCTTTTTGGCTGGTTTTTGCAACCTTTTGTGGTTAAAAATGTGTTGTGATGAGGACCTATTTCGTTTTTATCTATTTGCATGAACTTTCTGACATTGCGGCATGTATTTAAAACTGCAGCTTTTTGTAGGGTGGTAAACAGGTTTCTTTTGGGTTTAGTAATTTAAGGCTATGGAGAAGGTATTCTATTTATTGTCATTATTTTAATTTTTTTTTGTTTGATTTAAGTATTCGTCAGAGTGTCACTTTTACTTTGATATGAATGTTTTTCTTTTTGATTTTATATCGGCACCCTAACCTAACTGGTTATCATCTAATTGTACTTTTGTGTGTTGTGCTATCTTTTGTGTACCAAATATTAATGGTTTACCTATCTATAGACTATCCATCTAGCTTCTGCAAGAAGTCGTGAGACACACATAGGGGAGGTAAGCCTAAAACGGGTAGCCCGCCTAAAACGGGTATGCTTTTTAAATTGCGCACCGTTATTGCTAATAAGAATATGTGCGTGCAGTGCGTGGCGCCTGCCGCTCGCCAATCACAGGGAGTCGGCGCGCTTCTCTGGCGGACACGAGTTCACGGTAAGATAAGAAAGAAGTTTTTTGCTATTTCCACTAAAAAAAATTGAGTTACATTATTTTTGAATACTCGAAAATGGTTTACAATATGTTCTTACTAGTTTTGTGTTATTATTTTGCAATAAATAGACGTTTAATTTGTGAAATAAGTTGGCGTTTATTATTTCGGTTTTAAGGATATGAGTCGATTGAAAAAAATACATGCTTGTGGGCAAAAAGGGTAGGGGTAAAGCGGGTGCCCGTTTTGCCCATACCCGATTTACCCTGCATAATTTCATTGACAGCTTATTACTTCTTTTATTTTTGCAGATGGTTAATAAATACAAAAGAAAGACTGCAAATGCATCGTGGGATGAGGGAATTATGAAGCTTGCGATAGAAGAAGCTCTCAAAACTTCCGTCAATGGTGCAGCAAAAAAATATGGCATCAACCTTTCGACTTTACAGATACATGTAAAGAAAGGATGTCAAAAAAAAACTAGGAAGATCACAACAGTTTTTACAGCAGCTCAAGAATTAGAGCTAGTTGAGAATATATTTCATATGGATAATCTGTTTACGTTGGCAACTCATTACGTTGTCTACAAAGTGCCGCAACCATTCCAAGAATACTGGTCCATTGATCCAACCATTATCACTGCAAGTAGGTAGCTGATGATCCTGGTGGAGCTCCATCTGAGTTATGATTGTTATGAAACAGTTCTAGTCATTGATTGACGTTGATCTCATGTAATTGAGTCCCTACCCGCTTTGCCCAAAAGCCCTACCTGCTTTAGGCCCCCCCTACGGGCAAAACGGGTAATTCGAATGGTAAAGATTATTGTCATTTTTTTATTCTTAATGTACAAAACTACTAAATATGTCATTTATTTTATAGTCCTTGATAACTAAACATTTCAAAATGTACAAATAAATGTTCAATTTGTATCTATAAATTGTTTTTATTTACCATCAACCTTAGCATACCCGTTTTGGGCTACTCTCCCCTACAAAAAAATACACATTTTTATAAAAAAACCCTATTTGTACTTTTGGTCTCAGCAGCTAAAATATACAGAGATTCACGACTAGTGACGCGGCAGCAAGCGATAAATAAAAAATATCAATAGGTTAGATATTGAAGCAGTCGACGAATCGCTAAGTTGAATAAAACAGCCGTTCTTATATACATGCCTATGTCATGATTGACTGCATAGCTCCTTAAAGGTATCTATAGCGTAATGCTCATCATTTAAATGGTTAGATCTGTAACTATCCGCAGTATTCTAACCTGTGACTCGTCTTTCTACAATTTGCGGTAAAATATAGATAAATATTGAATACGAACATAATGCAATATTTTCCATCCCCGTAGCAAATAGCGTGATAATTTATAGCCTAGAGACAGACCAGATTTAAAAAAAAACGCGTATAATTGAAACAGAATTTAATCCGTAGTATTTGCGTGATGCTGGAAAATAAATTCAGACAAACAGAAAAAAATAAAACTATATTTTCGGCGTTGGAATCGTTCCCAGACGTTGTAGCAATTACTTTTTTTTAATAAATATTCAATGTACCTAATACACTGGGCCGCAAAGAAAGCGGGTCGGTTCTAAAAAATGCGATAACTTTTAAAATATTTGAGCAATCCTTTTAAAATAAAATAGTAGATCGTTTGCCAAGGGAGCAAACAACTATTTTGAAGGTGAGAGTGTTTCTTTGAATCCAGAGCGGAGCGGAAGATTCTAGCGAATAATAATCTAATCCCGAGCGCAGCCAGGGATTCTAAAGTAGAATCTTGAGCGCAGCGAGGGATTCAAAGTACGTCACTTGAGCTTAAAATAGTATTGCTCCCGAGGTGGACACTACTTTTTATGACCCTCTATGAAAAAATAAATAAGTGCAACTTATGAATAAGAATAGTACGTTTATTTATTTACATACATTTACTTGAGGAAGACTATAATACAATTTTTTTTAAACTAAGTAAAATCCTTTTTGAGTAAACAATTACGAACGAAGGATTTTTATTTCTTCACAATTTTTTTTTGGCTCGTGCCTTTTACTTTATCATACAGCCTGTTACTTGTTCATACAATGTTCGTGATTGAACTCTTTGGTGATTGGAACTTTTACTAACAATATCCACATTCCAAATTCAAATCACTTTTAGCCCCTAGGGATTAAAGATAAATTTTAGTCCCTGTTTACGAAGAATACTATCTCTCTTTTTGAATAGGTGTGATAAAAATTAAATGAATCAATAAATGTTGTGTTAAATCAGTCAATCCGTTCTCGAGAAATCATAATATAACCGTTCCTTAAAAAATGTATGAAAAAATTAATTACATTCATTTTTTTTTTTTGTGAATTTTTACTATGTTTTAATAGTTCTTCTGCTATTCGGGGCAGATACAAATCCAATAAATCAAAGATCATAAAAATTGGTCCAGTCGTTCTTGAGTTATAAATGGTGTAGCTAACCCGAATTTAATTTATCTATATAGATATAAGAAGAAGTAAAACCTTTTATTTCTTTTTGTTGATTGTGTTAAAAACCATAAATAAAAAATTAAGAAAATTTTAAAAAATTTGAATAGCTTTGAAACTATTTGTTTTACTTATGTTTCTGTTTATAAATATGGATTTTTTGTGCAGAAATTCATTATTCTGATCAAATTCAATTAAAAAATGCAACTAACCCATGAAGAGTGTACCAGAAATCTGACAATGCTTGAAGATAGGAGCAGCGAGTGCGAGCGGTTGGTGTGACGCTATCAACCGTTTAAATAGTGCTCCAGCGATTTGAAGAGACTAGATCCAATATTCGCAGACCAGGAACAGGCCGAACAAGGTGCACGACAGCGCGGGAGGACGATCTAATTATGGTGTCAACAATGTTGGGAAATCGATTTCAAGCGGCTGTTGGAGTCAAAAATCAACTTCCATACGTTCTGGAGGAAGGGAGCAATCCGAGCGCGTGTGCAGTGAGGCGGTGCCTTGCCGAAGCAAACTTAAAGCCATTTAGACCTGCAAATGGCCCAAAACTCGAAAAGCAGCATCGAAATTCAAGGCTAAGTTCCGCTAGAGAACACAATCATGAATTGGACTCTGGATGACTGTTCAAGAGAAATGTTTTCGGACGAGTCCAAGTTCATGCCATACACGCACGATGGGAGGCAAAGAGTCTTCAGAAGACCAGGAGAGCGCTATAACCAAGCTTGCATTGAAGAGAAAGTGTCATACGGCGGAGGCCTTATACACGTGGTGGCTGGAATTTCTTCCAAACACCGCACCATGCTAGTGGTAATAGAAAATGGTACTTTAAATATAGAAATATATTATGTGCACGAAATCTTAAATGGGTATGTTGGCCAATTTTAGTAAACATGGGCGTGAACGCCATCTCTATGCAAGATAACGCTCCATACAGCTCGGATAGTGTATGTCTACCTTGAAGATGTCCTTATCACACGCACGGACTGGCCAGAACGCAGCCCAGACTTGAACCCCATCCAATACGCCTGGGACAAACAGGGACGACGTGAACGCCAGCGAAACCCCCCTCCGATCAGGCTTCGTGAACTGAAAGAAAGCACTAGTAGAGGAATGAGAGAATATTCCTCAGCATTGGCTCAGAAATCTGGTGGAAAGCTTGCCAAACCTTATAACAGCTGTATTAACAGCTCGTGGTGGCAATACAAAACACTAAAGTGTGTGAAAATTGCATATTTAATATCGTAGCACATTTTTCGAAATCTAATGAAAATGGTTATTTTGACTATAAACATCATAATCTTGATCTTATAAGATATTTATTTAGGCCTCTAGTAGCAGTAGTTCGGTTGTTAGTCCGGTTGACCGAACTACTGAAACTATCAGTTGCGGTAGGTCGGTTCTAACAAAGCACCGAACTACTGAAACCTAAGTATGTACCCCTTTAGGTTGGCAAATAAACTTCTCAAATAACTTTCCTTAAAAAGGAGACGCCCACTCGGGCCCCATGACCCGAGGGTCATGGGGCCCGAGTGGGCGTCTCCTTTTTAAGGAAATTTCTCGCCGGCTGGTCGACACTTCACGTGACCAGAGGGCTGAGTCGTTCTTTGGCCAAAGAATTTGCATTGCCATTCAACGTGGCAATGCTGCCAGTCTTCTGGGCACGTTTCCGGATGACAGCGATGCGGACGAGTACTTTGACGCCTAAGTGTCCTTTGTTTTTTGTATTTATTTGTATAGTAAGTTAGTCATTTATTTTAGTATTCTAGTGTAAATAGTTTGTAAAATCGATATTTGAACATAAAATAAAATACTACTATTTTGAAAGTTTTTGAGGTTCTTCTTACCGACCCGCTTTCTTTGCGGCCCAGTGTATTTTGACTTCGCTACGATTTTATTTTATTTTTAACCTCTCCGTTATGAGAGGTCCTAGGAATTCCTACTAAAAATAATTAATAATTATTATCTAGTCAGAAAGGGAGCGGGATAGCTAATTAAAAACTCATAAAATCAATGGATGCATTTGACGTTAAAAATCATAAGGTTTTCCTTTGTATCTAGCTTTATTCGCCACTCAGCGGTGAAAGAAGCGCGGCTGTCAGGCTTTTGGTGCATTTTTTTTATTCTCATTTAGACAACTTTTGATCTACCGTTATTAAATTTTAATAAAGTACTTACATTAAAATTGCATTTTTAGAGATTCAATTAATTCCAAATAATGCCAAAGGTTAGACTTTAATTTTACAAGTATTGGATATGTTAGTGGGTGGCTTAGCCCTTTGATGTCTTAATTTATTAAGTACTAGCTGCGCCCCGCGGTTTCAACCGCGTAAATGTCGACCCCGTGGAAATATCGCGAAGAAAAGCCTATATATGTTAATCCAGTGTGTCGGCTACCTCCATACAAAATTTTATCAAAATTGGTCCAGCCCTTTGAACGTGAAGAAGTAACTAACATATAAACATACACACACCTGTGTGTGGTGTATTCTTTGTGAAGAGTAAGTATCCACTAAGAAAGGATTTTTGGGAATTCTACCCCGAAAGGGGTGAAATAGGGGATTATAATTATAAATAGTTTATATGAAAGTCCGTCAGGTTTTTTTAAATTTCCACCCCTATAAGGGTGAAAACCAGTGATACAGATTAAATGAAAATAAACTGAAAACTTTGCAAGAATACTATCTAAGTAAATTATGAAGTTTGTAATTTTTTGTTTTTCTAAACTACCTCCTATAGAGGGAAAAATCCCTGATACGATATTCTTTATTTTTGTTTCGAGTTAATCGAACTGCGCGTGAAAATTCTTCCTTAGAAATTTTGAAACCGGGGGGGTATCAAAATTTCTAAGGAAGAATTTTAACGCGCAGTTCGATTAACTCGAAACAAAAATAAAGAATAACGTATCAGGGTTTTTCGATAATCTACCCCTGACGGGGTGAAGCGGGGTAGTCAATTTCACAGGGGAGTATTTTATTACTTGGCTTGATTAACTGGAAAATTGGTATAAATAATCCTTACGTTAAGTCATAGAATCATCCCAGACAATTTTTCAAAATTCCATCCCTATGGGGATAAAAAGAGGGGATACAGTTTATATGAAAAATCTTATTTATTTGGTTTATAAACTTTATAGACTTAAAAAACACTACAAAGTGAAAAATAAAAAGTAAATCAACTTTATTTCATCTAATTGTACTAATTACAACTACATTTTATGTATTTTCTCGTCTGTAACTTATTTTTTGTATCTAATAAAAATTATTATTATGATTAAAATTATTATTATTATTTCAGTTTTATTCGCACTAGACCTTTTTCTTTTTGATTTTTCCGACACGTATTAATTAAAGTATTTAGTGTTCCCAACAAATAAACGCAATGACAATTTTAATAGGTGACATGTACCGCGGTTGTACGTTACAGTTGAATAGTGTGTGTGGTGTTACAAGGTGTTACGTAAATAAAAGCATAAATGAATTATTTAATTAACAAACTGGCCTTTATATTTGATTAAATGTTTGTTTAGCTGATTGATTGACGGTACAGTTTCAAGTAATTGACCTGGTGTCAATATTAGAGTGTTAGTGGGAAAACGTTTGTGCCGTAACGTGTGTAGCTTTGTTTTGATACCTACTTACTCTGATGTTACCTACTTACTCGTAAAAGTGCACGTTGATTTTTTTTAATCTATCACTTTCTATCAAGCGTTATCGAGGTCAAAAAGTCGTACGTCTTGAGGTCGCAAGCGCTCCTGTTGAGCATTAGGTTTTTTTTAATTTTTTTATTCCCGCTTCGGGGATAGGATAGTGGGTTTCTTTACCAGGAATTTCTCAGTACCAGTCTGGAATCTGGATTTGTGCCCTGTGGGTGGTAATAGGCTCGCCGCCTATATACCTATAACTCTCTTCAATGGAAGTGAGTTATTTTTTAATTAAAAGTGAAGGCTGTACGGCACGGCAGTGTCTATTCTCCCCGTTACAGGTATCAGAAATAGAAATGCCTTCTGCTTTGCCTTGCCTTATTTTTTACTCTAAGCGCCCCGAGGTTTCACTCGCATAAGTGTCGATCCCGTAAGAATATCGAGATAAAACCTATCTATATATCCTATGTCCTTTTCCGGGACTCAAACTATCTCTATACCAAATTTCATCTAAATCGGTTCAACGATTTAAGCGTAATGAGGTAACAGACAGACACACTTTCGCATTTATAATATTACTAGCAGCGCCACGCGGTTTCACCCGCGCAAATTCGATCCCGTCGGAATATCGGGATAAAAAGTAACCTATCTGTTAATCCAGGAAATGGTCTATCTATGTGCCAATTTTCATCCAAATCTGTTTAACGTTTTACGCGTGATTGAGTAACAAACATCCAGACATCTTCACAAACTTTCACATTTATAATATTAGTAGGATAGTATGGATCTAGATAGGTTTTTCAAATTAATGTTTACCTTAAATCATGTGACAGAGGTACGTTATTCGATTATTACATTACTTTATAGTTTCTATATAGGTACCTATGTATTAAAAAATATGTGTAGGAAATACTGGTACCCAGCTGCATCCGGTTAGACTGGAAGCCGACCATAACATAGTTGGGAAAAGGCTAGGCAGATGATGATGTACCTATGTATTGTTGTAGTTAATAAAAATAAACATTTACTGAATCACCAACCTCCAAAGAAATTTTTTATAATGTCACAACATTCTTCCTACCTTATTCAACATTTATTTAAAAAAAGAATTTTGCATTTGTATGGGGTAAGGAGGTTACGCACCGCATAGGTAGATATGAATCCTAGGAGGGTCACCCACGTGGCTTTTCTAAATGTCAGGCCACGCTCAAACGAAATGAAAGAAGTTTTAAAGAGCAGGCCACGAGTCACCGCGAAAAGTCCAGAAACAGGTAACTCGCGTGCATGTCTCTGGACCCAAGTCGCATCGCTAGAAATCGTGAAAGGAACCTTAAGAAGCACATTCACAAATATCGTGAATTTTAAGGTTCTGTACCTGAAAAGGAAAAACGGCACCCTTAAAAGATCACTTCGTTGTCCGTCTGTCTGTCCGTCAGTCAAGACCTTTTTTCTCAGGAACGCTTGGAGTTGCAAGTTGAATTTAATATCAAACATCAGGGCTGCAATCCCTTGAAGCAGTGAAAAAATTAAACTTCTAAATCAATGCAATCAAAAGATACGGGCATTTATGTTCCGAAATCAAAACCTTTAAGGAACTTCCAACGGGAAGTTCCTTAAAGGTTTTGATTTACCTTTCATGATTCTTGGTCAACGGACCAAGAATCATGAAAGGTAAGAAGCAATGCAAGAAGCAATGCCATGTAGCACAAGTAAACGAAAAATCCAAAAATCGTAAATTAGTTTGTAATGTATATATGTATTCGAGTACATAACATAATGTACACATACATTGTCTGTGTGGTGCCGGACTTAAGAATAGCACCACCCGATACTTCCCGTGGGTGTCGTAAAAGGCGACTAAGGGTCGTACCGGAGAATGGGCAGCAGCGTTCTCTATGCATTCCACCACCATACTATACTGCGATCGCCAACCCGCCGGCCAAGCGTGGCGATTATGGCAAACTCCCCAACTTGGGGGAGGCCTATGTCCAGCAGTGGACTTCTTTCGGCTGAAATGATGTATATATACATTACAAAAAAAAATTAAAACTATGTATTTACACACTACACATTTGTACGAAGTCGCAAGTCCGACTCGCACTTGACTTGTTTTTTTACGTAAAACCATTAATTATTGTAAATTCGCTCAACCGAACAATGCAAGCAAGGTAGTCAATTTTGGTCGAAGACCGTATAACATTTCGTGAGCAACGGTACAATCCTGACTCTGCACAACGTTTCATACGCCCAAAAAGTCCAAAACCTATGTGTAACATTACGAAAGCGTTTAGAGCATGACTTCTGCGATACATTCTAGGTATGGTTGTTCCCAATGCTGGCGTAGCCTTGGTTGCTACTGGCCACGTGAGTTCCGTAGTCGCCAGGCTGTCTGGCACGACTTGCTTTCACGGTTTCTTTGTTGCCAACTTTTGTTTTTACTGCGTTGAACTTTTACTAATATAAATATTACTTTTGTAATAAGTTCTGACGAAGGAACTGGAAATAAATAAGTTTCACAAAGCAGAGGCTAGATTATCTCTTGTAAATTATAGTTGATTGTTGTGAAAACCCTACGGATCCATTCCGATTGGCCGCCTTGGATGATTATTTTTCTATGCAGTTGAACTCGATGGCCAAGAAGATATAATTTTCCACCTGCATTAACACAGTCATTACAGAGTTGTTTGGATTCAAAGTTGAATGTAGGTACTCATTCATTGAAGTTTTCTCCTCCTATTTAATATATTTTATTCCTCTGGGTGGCAGGAGCAATGCGCAACCTGTTAGCTTGGATTTCGTAAAGGATATAGCGTTGAAATTTTCGATGGGTTATAAAAAAAATCATTGGCACTCCAAGAGTGCCGACAGATGTGCAAAACTTGAAATAGCATAGTAATTTTATAAATATGTTTGAAGCTCATTCTTCCCAAAGAAAATGTATCGCGCGTTGATGTATTTATAACGGCCAAAACTTAAAACAGAGGTGTTGGTTATGGTAACAATGTCGCGAGTTCAATGGTTTTTTTGCATCTCGAAAATGCCCAAAGCGCCTAAAAAAGTTTTCACTTCAAAAATTGCTGTTCCAGACGTTTGGAACTTTTCTGTGAAACAGCAGTTTTTTTTTTATAAACGACTAAAAATTTCTATGATAGGGGGCCTGAATTCACGGTTATACTTTTCCCTCCCACCCTGCAATAAACAGTCGGACCATCTTTTTCCATTGCTACCAATAGCGGCACCATCTTAGAACGCCGGAGCTAAGGCGCTTTCACACATGACTCTAAACCAAAAACCTCGAAATTCGAAGCCCTCGTTGATCGACCATCACTTTATACAAGATGTTGTGACGACAATACGACAATATTGCGCCCACCACCCGCCACCACCACCCATCACCTAACTGTAACTGTGTGTATTGTGTGTGTATGTGTCTACGTTTATGTCTCGTATGAAAACACTGGCAATACTAATGTCTAGGAGTATTTTGGAACTATCCAATAAACCCTGATATCGATATTAAATAAGGGTTTTTAGGGTTCCGTACCCAAAGGGTAAAAACGGGACCCTATTACTAAGACTCCACTGTCCGTCTGTCCGTCTCTTGAACCGCGATAGCTAGACAGTTGAAATTTTCACAGATGATGTATTTCTGTTGCCGCTATAACAACAAATACTAAAAACAGAATAAAATAAATATTTAATGGGGGCTCCCACACAACAAACGTGTTTTTCATCTCTCATACTCGGAAAGTAGTGTTTGTTTGATCCGAATAGCGGGTAGAAAACGCTGCTTCCCACCCTTGGGTGGGAAAGACTCATTATAATTGCTTCCCTCCCTAGGGCGGGAATGAAATTTAAAAATAGAACTAAATTTAGTTAGGTAGTCAGCTCAGTCAGACATACGACACCCTTAATTGATTATGTAAGTATTTATTATGCTACCCATCAAATCTTATGAATGTGCGTTAACTAGGAGAGTTGGATAAAAAGCTCATTATGTTAACGCCATTAAACCTTTCATATTTAGCGCACAAGTTAATAATTTACCTTGAATAAATTCAACATAATTACTTAAGTACGATAATCACCATTTTGATGTCAGTTGTGGTCGAGGCTAAAAAACATAAAAATTGGGGATTTCGAACATCCTGACTTTACCATATGGGGCTGTGAATATACATCATTTAATTATTTGACGAATTTATCCATAGTTTAAGGTAAATAAGTAGTGGTAATGAAGTTTTTTTGATATCTCTTGTCGAAGTTTCGCGCCAATCGTGTGTGTTTACATTTTTACTTTTCACAAATTTCACACACACAGATGTAGATAAGATTTAAAATGTGACAAATGTTATTGATAATATTATAAACAACACGAAAATGCCCAGGTTTTAACGTAATATTCAAACACAGGTTCAATAATACGTATTAATCATTACCACTAGGTACTCAATTTGTGTTAAAAATCGCCGACCATTATTGTTTTTTGTTTATTGCAATGATGTGTGAAAGTGATTATTCCAAACAATTTTTTTAAAATTTCAATTGACTCGAGTAATTAATATGACGAATGTAATCGATATTTGAAAATAAAATAAAATTATTTTAAGCAATAAATACAATAAGCATTGTTTATAATACTTAACGATTTATGCTTTTCTAATATCATTTCAATCTCTTCTAATATCATGTCAATAACAGACAGGCCATAGGTACCTCATTTACTGAATTTCGCGCCGAAATGCTTCTATAATTGAATTTATATTCGGAATGCGCTCGCTGTTTAAAATTATTTTAATTTATTGGACAATTATTTATTGTGGATTTTATTTTGGATACTTTCTAATAGTTTACTACAGAATTCCCAGTAAACATTTTTTAGGTAGGCTTACCAGAAGTTTTTTTGAGAATGATGATAATTAATTAATTCTATAGATTGGATATTCTGCAAACACTTTTCATTTCAATACATTTTGTTCGTTTAAAGAGTTTCATTCAGTTTCTAATTTTTTTTTATTGCGAACATTGATTAGGCTGTATGCAAAGTTTTGAATCGAAATAAGAAAGTTGGGTGGACGGTCAGCACTAAAAAGTGTCACGTCGCAACACAATTTTTAGTAATTTTTGCAAGATTATCGTGTTTTCTAAGTAAGTAGTTTATGAAAAATTGTAAAAGTAAGAATGCCGACAGAATGATAATAATACGGGCTATAGTAAGTGGGACGGCTCGCGGTGGTGACACAGAATCTACTCATGTGGCGGTGACGTGGTGTGTTCCATACTTCAAATTTAAATAACACTAATAAATAGGTTCCTATTATTCATGTAATTATTATCAATAAATATTTTAGTAAAACTACTATTTTTTACTTTCCTTAAATTCGAAATGAAAAGTAGAGTGTTTAACGCGGGTGAAAGTCATCAATTCCCACTCGGACTATTGCCGCCCTCGCTGCGCTCGGGCGTCTAAATGCCTCGTATGGGAATTGATTCCTTCCGACCCTTGTATAACAATCTACTATTTTTCGGCGTTTTTGCCTTGTAGTATGGAACCTCGCACTTGGCCAGTTTTTTTTAAATATATCTACCAGAAAAACATTGAAAACTATACTCAATCAGAATCTTAATATTAGTGATAGGCTGCCTTTGCCGATCAGCCTATAATTTTTTTTTTGATAATTTTTTTATGCAGACTCCAATATTCATGAGATGCTGGCAGTTTAATTTATTGTCGAATTGTTATGTCCACTTAGTATAGAAGTGAGTAATTAGCTCTGCAGAAATGCCGTGCATTGATTAACTTTCTTGAATCCGCAAACAAGCTTTATTCATCATCATCTGCCTAGCCTTGTCCTAACTATGTTACGGTCGGCTTCCAGTCTAACCTGATGCAGCTGAATACCAGTATTTTACATGGATCTATTGCCTATCTGACGTCCACAACCCAGTTACTGGGGAATACGATACCCCTTGGTAAGACTGGTTTTCAGACTGTCGGGCTTCTGCTGACCCGTAACGACAAAAAGATGACGACGCAAACAAGCTTAATTATTTTTATTTATTTTCCACTTTGTTAGTTGTAGCTTTGAGCGCAGAAAATGACAATATTTTATTTCATAGCGCAGGTAAAAGCTCGTGGAATTACCTGAAATGGAGTGATAAAACATTTTCCTCACAATTTTAATGTTATTTACATTTCAGGTTACTGGACGACTCCTGTGCACTTTTTATGTATTATTATGAGCATGACACAAATAAATATAACATTTGCGATTTTATTTTGATTTGATTTCTATGGATATTTATCTGAAATAAATGATTTGATTTGATAAATTACTGTAATAGAACCAAAATAGTACACAATCGCTTCAGTAGCTTCCGAAAGGGTTTTACAAATAAAAAAGTAATTAAAAAAACAAATCGACTTCAAAAAGAAATTAACTCAAAATTATAAAATAACTTTAATTCTTGGGATCTGTATTTTAGTTTTAGTTTTTTGCCACCGTCTTCCGAAATTAAAGTTATTTCATAATTATCATATGAGTTATTAATTATTAGTTATTAAATTTATTAGTTATTATTTTCTGTTAATTTCTTTTTGAAGTAGATTTATTTTTTTTAAATTACTTTGGTAGCCCTAATAGATGCTCATATGTGAACATAATGCAGTTCCAATAATATTACATAGGTACATACTTGTCGAATTGATAACCTCCTTTTTTTTGAAGTCGGTAAAAAACAATATTCTAGTTTTTTTTTTTGACGTCTGATCTCGGGTGGCACTAAATGAATGTGCTTGTTTGTTCCACGCACATGTTCAAACCGATAGAATAATTAACAATTTGGTGAGTAGTCCACGCCCATGGGTGTCGCTTCGTGTCGTGAATGTTTGAGTAGGGAAATAGTGTTGTACTACTCATATGCATACTGTCCGTAGGTTTTATAGTGAGCACCACTCTATTTTTAGAAAGTCTACGGGTAAATAGTGTTGTGCTTTAGGTTTCACGCGGTGAGCAGATCACTAGTTTTAAGTGTCTGTAATATTCCCTATTACTTCTTCACAAGTCTAAAGCCTAGTAAAGAATAAACTGAATTATAACTTTCATCATCATCATCATTTCAGCCGAAAGACGTCCACTGCTGGACATAGGCCTCCCCCAAAGGGGGGGGGGGGTTGCCATAATCGCCACGCTTGGCAGGCGGGTTGGCGATAGCAGTATAGTATAGTGGTGGAATGCATAGAGAACGCTGCTGCCCATTCTCCGGTACGACCCTTAGTCGCCTTTTCCGACACCCACGGGAAGTATGGGGAATTATAACTTTATCACAATAGAATTGCTGTAGTACAATTCGTCATCGGAAACACCATTTTTGCCTTAAACAATCACTGAGTGATCATTTTGAAAATCACAGTCATTTCCAGTATATTGATTTTATAAAAAAAAAATTACACAAGACATTATTGCAGAAATTCATTTTACTTGTAGTATAGTACGTACTTAAGTAAAGTTATATGAAGCAAATGTATTAAAAATTAATTTCAAAAAAACCGGTCAAGAGCGAGTCAGACTCGCGCACCGAGGGTTCCGTCGTCGTTTCAGCCGATAGACGTCCACTGCTGGACATAGGCCTCCCCCAATTTTGGGGAGGGGTTTGCCATAATCGCCACGCTTGGCAGGCGGGTTGGCGATCGCAGTATGGTATGATGGTGGATTAAATAGAGAACGCTGCTGCCCATTCTCCGGTAAGACCCTTAGTCGCTTTTTACGACACCCACGGGAAGTAAGGGGTGGTGCAATTCTTTAAATCCGGCACCACACAGACAAGGGTTCCGTACCATCATGTTATTAATTTTTCATCGGCGAGGCCTATATTCTTCAGAGAATTTTAACACTGTGCACTGCGGTGTAGAATATTGCAGTTTCATTTCAGCGCCATCTCTTCAAACTGCGCTCTTTCATATGATATCCCACATGCTCTAGTAGCCCCACTTCGAATTTTTCAGACCCTCTTTCAGTCCCTGTTGCAAAAAATATACATATATTTTTATTTCTTTCTTATTTGTAAAATAGTTGGGCAAACTTCGTCTAAAACTAGTCCAAATTTCAAGGTGATAGTAGTTCTTGAGATATCCAGCTGTGACAGACAGATAGACAGATTGAGTCTCACCACAAGGGTTCCGTTTTACCATCTTGGTACGGAACCCTAAAAATCATGATTGAAAACCCATTACGAACGTAAGAAAAACAACTTAATCAAGTCTTTTCATCAATAATTGATCAACGTATTCAGTAAAAATTGACAGTTGGACCTTACTGTTAATTTAAAATTGCATCACAACATAGGGTTTTCAAAATAATTGAATTGCGACTCCCTCTGTACTCTGCCTCCAAAGTTATATTTTCAATAAAAACTACAAAATACTTTTGAAGGGTACTCGAAGATCAGCTCGCTGTCCGGTAAGGACCAGGTCCGGGTCGACGGCGCGTAGTGTTCCACGCGCGCCTCCAAGAGATGTCAGCACTATCTGACGGGGTCCGCTATGGCCGATGCCTGCCAGGGTCGCGGGCTGTTCGAAAGAGACTCCGTGGCCCCTGGCACAGGCAACTGAAGGAACACGGGTGGGTTTTAGTCAGTAAAAGTCTGACACGCCCTCCCACTCCGCCCAGAGTGGGAGAAGTTATTTGATAATTTACCACCCAAAAAAAAAGGGTAGTCGATGATTTTATTGGATTTTCTGTCAAACATATAGGTACGAGTTGGGATGGAACTACGGAGTAGCCTGCCGTCATGTTTGAAATTACTCGCCGGATAGCTTGTACCGGCGAATATTTCATTAAAACCAGCGGGCCTAGTAATCATGTTATACGCACTACGCAGACGTGAAAGCAAAAAGGAAAGAAGGAAAGTCTGTACTGTTACGGTACTCTGACGGTCTATGAACCTACCACTATGCATCGATTTAATTATGCTGGCTTGAATGTGTGAAGAGCGTATGGATATTCCTAAGGTAATCGAACTGATATTCAAACTGATTGTTAATTTATTAGAATAATTATAATTTTAATGACATTAATTTTAAATTCTGTGACTGCACAATAAATTATTACTCGTTAAAATTTTAGGAAAATCGTCTACTTATACAATATTTGTTAATATGTGCTCACCGTGTATCTATCTCATAATTAATGTACTTTTGTCATTGCTTTATTTTTAATTATTTTTACCTTCTTATATATATAACTAACTGACCCAGCAAACGTTGTTTTGCCATATAAATTATTTCTAGCTGCCCGGCGCTACTTCGTTTGGGTGTTGTCCTACCCCTTACCCACTCCTACCCCTACTCCTACACTACTCCTACCCTACTCCTACACTACTTCTACCCTACTCCTACACTACTCCTACCCTACTCCTACCCTACTTCTACCCTACTCCTAACCTACTCCTAACCTACTCCTACCCTACACTACGGTATTGTATACGAAATTATTATACAAAAAAGTTAAAAAGAGGCTCAATTAATAAAAACAAGTTCATCATTAGAAGCGCAGAAAGTTTTTAGAGGTTCATTAATTTTAAAAAGTGTACGTCATTAGCAGGTCAATAAGTTTTGAGAAGGTAACATCAAAATTTATCTTTTAAATTAATTCAATTTCCTTACATATATTTTTCTCCAAGTGACTTCAGACATGCTGTCTTAGGATTAAATAAAGTACCTACTCCTTGAGGGCAACAAAAATCAACGTAGTTCATAACGCTACAATTAACTTTTGTCTGGGTACGGTATTACCCATTCTCCTTTTGACTTTCAAAAGTGCCTTTTAGATGCCTATTTGATATAAATGATTTGACCTTGTAACTATGGGCAAGTTTTACCAATGCTAATAATGCGATCAGCACTTCTAAAAGGCAAAAAAAACGCAAAAAAGTGCAAAAAAAGCGCAAAAAATAGCGCAAAAAAAAAACGTCGCTGCACATGCCTCGCAATGTCTGTATCCGCCTTAAACCGCGTTCAAGAGCTGTAAGTGTCGACATGTTGTTGATACTGACAGATAGTAAATATAGTGTTGTTTATTCCTGAGATTGACAGTGTCGAAATAAGCACAATCATCTGACTTGTACGCAATTGATTTACTTACGTTAGTTATAATGAGTATTTGTTATGTGTTGATTTTTTTGACATGATTGATTATATATGTGATGTTATTATTTGAATTTTAAATATCAATTCAATTTTCGATTTTCATTTTAGTATTGACTTACACAACTTTAAGACATGAAATCATAATAAAATCCATTTATTTCAGACTTTTTATTTGTCCATTATGTGAACGCAATTAACATGTCAACTGACACAGCTGCTGTTTTGACGAAAAAGTGTTAGAAGTTTTGAACTACAATGATATCGTTTTGTATGAACGTTTTCTGAAGTCAACTTTTTATCATATGTATATAATTTTTTTCTTTTGCTTTATCGAAGATAACTTAATTATTTATTCACAAGAAGCCTTAAGTAAACTCATTTATTTTAAAATTGTTCCCCGCAAAAATGTCGAATGGCCGTTATCAACTCCAAAAACAATTTATGTGACATAAACTTTTATTGTACCGAATACAAAAAAATCTACTTTAAAGTTGACAGAGGACGGCCACCGGCGCTCAATTAATGTAAATTAGGGAAAATTACACCTTATTATAAGATTTATTTAGGTTCATACAACGATAACACGAAAAAAGAAAAGGATTAGCCGTATATTAAACAAAAAACTAACATTTGATAACAATGCCTCTTTAAAAAAGCCAATTCGTAATTTTTTGTGAGTTGATTATGTTATTGCTTATTTGCGTCCATGTAGTCTATCATACAAAATGCATACATAAAATGTAAGACTGTTACTTTTTATGCCTATTATTCCTCAATGTCTCATTCGTCGTGAAAACACATGTCTTGTTTGATCAACGAAGACGGACATGATAAGATTCTTGCTGCTCAATTGAAGCTGCGGGATGAAGCAAGTGTTTTTCAGACAGGATCTTAGAAAATCTTTCAAACTTTAAAGGATGATTACCTTTATTTATGTGGGGGGGTGGAGGGGGGGTTCAGGGGATCAGACCGGAATAACTCGATTGTTCCAGCAATTTTTATTTTTACACTAGCTTCCGCCCGCGACTTCGTCCGCGCGGATGTCGGTCTTCGCGTGGATGGTTTATTTCTCCATTTTGAGTAACTCTGACAATGACATCTTATAAATATCGATTGGACCCAAATACGGCTAAGCCTATAATAATTAAGGAGATCCCTCTATTGAGCTACTGCTGTTGAGCTCGCGTTCTGTAGTAAGTATTTTTTTCATAGTAATTCCGACCTTGATAAGTAGCATGTAGCAGTAAATTACTGACAGTGACGAAAAGTTTGCAATAATAAAAAAGTGATCGTGACAATGCGACAGAAAGTTAATTGAGAGCTTCAGCATACACAACATTGTTAGTGAGCTCGTCCGGAATATGAACATGAAGATTTCTTGGACTGCTCACATGGGAAAGAGCTACGTAAAGTTGCCCGTGTGAAAAACAACTCGCGGTAAAATCTACGCCAGCAACTCCTAGGGCAGACCCTAGGAGTTGCTGGCGTAGATTTTACGCCATGACAATAAATAAGGCTCAAGGTCAGAACCTTGAGCCTTATTTACTGTCATGGCGTAACACAAAGCTACAGGAAACTGTATTCTCTTAAATTGAAATGGAAAATTATCCACTACGGGTAATGCAACGTGTGTTCGCGGTTCTACAGAACAACGTCTATGAATAAAACCGAAAAATAAGATTTTTTTTTCTACGTATTTTTCCAGGATAAAAAGTATCCTATTTTATGCCCAGGATAATAAGGTATAATTATACCAAGTTTCATCGAAATCGAACCGTTAGTTTTCACGTGATGCCTGCATATACAGACAGACAGACAGACAGACAGACAGACAGACAGACAAAATTTTTTTTAATCACATATTTGGGTTTGGTATCGATCCAGCAACACCCCCCGCTATTTATTTTTTCAATATTTTCAATGTACAGAATTGACCCTTCTACAGATTTATTATATGTATAGATTGAATCTCATAACTAGGTACGTCATTATTACGTCATAACCTACGTCAGTATCAGATATAGAAAATAACACTACCTAACCACAATTTCCACATACTCGTATATATAATTATTTCTTAAAGTCGTAATTAACTTTTCTTGGAACATACCAATTTCTGAAAAGTCTTTGACTAATATCTATTATTTATTTATTCTCAAAATACTTAACCTATTTTAAAGTTGGTTTTCGCCACACAACGAAACCTCTGAGCATGTATCTGTATGATGGTGAGCCGTTCATTTAAATCTTTTAAATGCAATGATGATTACTGCAATGTTAATTAAATTACAATTCATCATCATCAGCCTAGCTTTTTCGCAATTATGTTGAGGTCGGCTTCCAGTCTAACCGGATGCAGCTGAATACCAGTGCTTTACATGGAGCGACTGCCTATCTGACCTCCAGAACCTAGTTACTGGGTAATACGATAGGTACCCCTTAGTAAGACTGGTTGTCAGACAGTCGTAACAACTGTCACAGATCCACGAATGACAGCCGGGACCAACGGCTTAACGTGCTTTTCGAGGCACGGAGGTGAATCAATTAAATTACAATTGTACTTTGATTTGTTTTTAGCTTCATTAGAACTTGGAAACATTTTGTACTTATGAGGAAGTCTAAACGTGACACAGGTAACTGAAAAGTTGTGTGGAAATCGGTTGTCATATTATGGGGTTGTAATACGGAATAATAAGGAAAATGTCATCGGGAAAGTTTTGAGTATGAATGTCGATGGCTACAAGAGTAGGGGAAGACTAAAGAAACGATGGATGGACTGTGTGAATGATGATATAGTCAGAATGGGGGTGACTACCGAGATGTGATGTGATGATTTTACTTTATCGTTATCGGCGATCGAGCGGATTGTGATTTTATTTTTCTTAGGCACTTTTACGCACTAATATATTTTCGTATCAAGTTAAACAATCCTTTGAGTTCTTCTCTTGTTTTACATATCAGGTAGCCTGTTGACGGTGTCAGACACTCCCGAATAAATTTTATCAGCGCCGATTTGTCCCATGCTACTCGTAGCAGAAATCGTCGTGTTTTTGGTAGCATCCATAGATCTCGGTTTACCTCTCGAAGCAATCGGAGTCTGGTTTTTCTCTCTCGCCATATTTGAAGGGTTTCTCATCTTTCTGAAGGCTTTCATGACGTCATCCGGGTTTTGCGTAACGGCAATTTTCTTGGCAATTTCTTCAGGGTTGCCTTTCTCAGATGGGTTTATGCCACATATTTCAAGTTGGTTGCATAATTATGCGTGCTCCATTTGATTGTTTTGTTTTCCAGAACCAATATTCAATTTTTGTGTTTTTGAGTATAGGTTGTAGTTTCATTACAATAAACTTTTACTTTCAGAGTTATGGCAGTTAACCTTGAACACAGCTATAAGCCTACAACCTGTGATTGTAATGTCAAGGTGTAAAGCCTACACAGCACTAATTAAATCGAACGCCGATTATTTGGGCACAAAGCGTAGTTATTACAGCGGCGGTGCCCGTCAGCGCCAGTTCTTTGTGGCTGTCAAAGGGGGAGGCCTACGCTCGTCGAGTGTTTACATATGGATTGTGATTCTACCGAAACTACCCTTTAATTACGTTGCTTTGTGATTGGCCGTTAAACATTGTTTACCGTAGTTAACGCTGCACCTTCATTATGAAGCGTAAGCATTCGGATTGTTGGGATTCTGATGATTTTGACAGTTTATTCATTTGAAAACATACTTTGATTATACATAACATCACACCTGTATTATCCGAAGGGTTTGGCAGAGGTGTGAGCAGTGGTGGCCCAGTGGTAACGGCCGCGACTTACGAGTTGTAGGTCGTGGGTTCGAACCCTGACAGGCCCTTTACTTTATGTAAATTAATATTTCATCACCTCTGTTCTCGAAACAGTAAAGAAAAACGTGAGGAAATCGACATGTCCTAGAACCAAAAAATCGAAGTCATGTGATATTTTCCAACCTGTGGGCTAGCGTGGTGGATTACGGTCCACTCTCTCTCACAGGGAGGAGGCCAGTGTCCCAGCAGTGGAAATATTATAGGCTGATAATGCTATTATGCTTCTGGCAGAGATGTACTTTGGTACACCCACATTTTGCCAGGGGGCCTAAGAAGGCCACTTTGGCAGAATCATAAAAGGATAACATTATGAATTATAATACGGCTAAGACAGTCCGTGTTTTTTATTTTTTCGCTGCACTACGTAGGTATAATCAAAGAGATTGGATTTGGATTAGATTGATTGGCATTTTAGCACAGACAAAAAAAAATACCTGAAAAATCCTTCACTAATGGGATTTGATACGATTAACTTAACAGTTAACTGTCCATTATGATTCATAATGTTATCCTTTTATGATTCTGCCAAAGTGGCCTTTTTAGGCCCCCAATTAGTAGTTGTTGATTATACCTGCGATAGAAATTTGATGTACTTACAAGAGCCAAGATAAAAGTTTACATTTATTTATTTTTATGTATACGTGCAATGTAGTTTTCTTCAGCTTTTTTGCTTCATGAAAATAGACCCCTAGAATAGAATCTTGGATAAATACGAAGATGAAGTAAACACACAGCAAAGTAGGTACATAAGTACGTATAAGAGTTGTACGTCTGAAATAAAAGATCATAATATCACAAAAAAGTAACACAAATTAACAAGGTAACCTCAAGTTAAAAAAAACCTAATGTTGTTATCAAATTCCAAACAAATTGGTGAATCCCATTTGTCTTCATAGAATTATTTGTCTGTTTAATTACTCTAATGTCCGCCGAATAAATTACTGTTTGCTAATGAACTACCAACATTATCCTAACGATTGTTCTTAGCCAACTTTTAAAGCCACAACTGTTTATTTTCCCGCATTAAAAGCTCTCCTAATCCTATTAAAATAAAAATAAAACAGGGTATAGAGCAACAAATTTTAAAGTCGGTGCCCGCGCTCCGTACTGCCTGCGTCCCGCACGTTAAACTTTTCTAATATATTAAAAATTTCCCGTACAAACATGCTGCATTAAAGTCGGAAAGTATCTAAAAAGTTGCTTAAATACCTACACACGGGGGAATTTATTGACTGCCTTATCACGAAACGGTTACGATTTGTATGAAATGTCAACACGACTATGGCTCTAAATTTCTTACTAGTCACAGCTTTCCAACGTCGATTTTTATTGAAATGAAAACTTATTTAGGCACGTTGGGCATTTCTCGAGATGTGAAAAGACCATTGAACTCGCGACACTGTTACCGTAACCGACACCGCGTGTGTTTTGTTTATAAGACGATAAAAAAAATACACACGTAATTGTTCAAGTTTTCACTTGTGTCGGCACTCTCGGAGTGCCACTGTTTTTTTTTTTATATTTTTGACGGTACGGCAGTAGGGTGAAGTTGTGGAGCTATGTCACAAACCATGCTCCACCTCCTATCCTGCCCTCTATGTTCCAAAACTAGCAGTCAAGGTGACTTCTGCACAGCCATCGACGACCCCGTGGAAGTGGCGAAATTTCGGGCTAACCAGATCTAATATAAAAACTTATAACAAAAAAAGTTAAATCGCCGAAAAAACTGAAAAGCAAAAAATAATAAATATTTTTTATTTAAACTTAAAAACTAATGTAAGTAATTTTGAGTCAGCGCCGCTGCCGCGTATCACGCTTTACGTACCTAATTAATTAATTTGCTTGTTTGGCGCCGACTCAAAATTACTTAGATATACATACATTAGTTTAAGATCTTAGTTATTAAGGTTAAATAAAAAACCGGGCAAGAGCGAGTCGGACTCGCGCACCGAGGGTTCCGTAACATCCGGGTCTATTCATAAGGTTTATGTTTATGAAATTAAATGTTTTTTTTTATTTTTGAGTTGATTGAATGAATGGTAAATTGTGGTTTACGATTTATGACGTATTAAAAAAAAAACTACTTACTAGATCTCGTTCAAACCAATTTTCGGTGGTAGTTTACATGATAATGTACATCATACATTTTTTTTAGTTTTATCATTCTCTTATTTTAGAAGTTACAGGGGGGGGGACACACATTTTACCACTTTAGACGTGTCTCTCGCGCAAACTATTCAGTTTAGAAAAAAATGATATTAGAAACCTTAATATCATTTTTGAAGACCTACCCATAGATACCCCACACGTATGGGTTTGATGAAAAAAAAAATTTTGAGTTTCGGTTCTATGTATGGGGAACCCTAAAATTTATTGTTTTTTTTCTATTTTTGTGTGAAAATCTTAATGCGGTTCACAGAATACATCTACTTACCAAGTTTCAACAGTGTAGCTCTTATAGTTTCGGAGAAAAGTGGCTGTGACATACGGACGGACAGACAGACAGACAGACGGACAGACAGACAGACAGACATGACGAATCTATAAGGGTTCCGTTTTTGCCATTTGGCTACGGAACCCTAAAAAGGTTTAATATTTTTTGCTTTTCAGTTTTTTCGGCGGTTTAAATTTTTTGTTAAAAAGTTTTTATTTCTTGCTTTTTAGTGGGTCTGCGTATAATTTATCTAAGTTACAATGGCATAGTGTCAACTTGCTCATCGCCTCTTACAAAATTTTGTTTTCCCGATGCAGAGACGTTAATTGTTGTGCAGTTCTCCTGGTATTCCACCATCAGCTCAATTTCATCATTCGCATTGTGTCGAGTATAAATTGCTTAGCAACCGTATTAAAGTAATCGAATCGCAACCCGTGAAATATTTATCATTGAGTAGTTCCGATGGCCATCTGTGGTCTTCATCATTGGCTCCACTGTACCAAATGATGATTTCAGAGAACAAATGCTCAAGTTACTTTAAAAAATTCACAAATCGCTATAGGTTTGCCTATAAAAATTGAGGGTTTCCCTCGATTTCCATGGGATCCTCTCATCAGATTCCAACTTGGTGACAATGGGACCACCTCGAGAGTGCATACTCTCATTTCGATAATTCTTTTTCGTTTGAAAGGGCATCCTTTCAAACGAAAAAGAATGATCAAAATCGGCCTACTGTGTAAATAGTTATGCGTAGTAGTACATAAATTAAAAAATATAATATATATACATACGCTTCGACTTGAGGACCTCCTCCGTTTTTTCGTCGGTTAAAAATACACAGATACAGTCATGACAGCGAAACAAAAAATAAATCACAGATCTCGTGCCTTTCACGACCTTCTGGTACTTTGGAAATGCACTTAGACAGGGCAAACTATAATGAAAACAACTCTTTGCGCAAGAGATATACAAGGGTTAGTAGCAGGTACCGGCGAGTACCATTATTTTTATAAACGGGTGGTTGACAGCCTCAATTGGATCGTACATCTGCGCTGTGAAGCTGCGAATTACAAAAATAAAATGTGTTTGTATAAAAACAAGTCAAAACAATGTTAAGAGCAATGAAAGAGGCGTAAAGAAGATTGTTTCTCTGTGAATAGATCAGGAAGCGCACTCATAAATAAAGTCTCAAAAGGATAGTAGAGTCATAAATCAATAGTAAGTATATTGTTAAAATAAGTTGAGAGCATGAAAAAATAGGACTTCATTGATTATAGGGCCGCTTACGAGCAACAATACAAAAAATGGACTATGATAAGGGCGGTACAGAGCCTGTCGCACGTGTCACAGTAAAAATAAAATAAGTTGAAAATTAATGCTGCACCCCGCGGCGCGCCTAAGCGTGACTGCTATGTTTGGCGGTTGGCATGGTACTAGCCGGTTGAATGGCGTACTCGTCCTCGTGCGAGGACTGGCAAACAGATGTACTAGTTTACTTCGTAACCTATTTTCAAATTGTTGTACTCGCCAACAATCACAAATAAAACAAAAATTAATAAGTACCTAAAATAAAATTTTATCATTCATATTTATTTTAACATTTTTTTTATTTAGTATTATATTTTAATGTAATATAAAAACGTCAAGGTTTACAACTTAAATAAAAAATATTAAACTTACTTGTAGTACAAACTCACAAATACACGCGCGGCCGCGCACCGCTAAAACTCCGCCGCATAAAGGTAAAGCTTTCTCCAACTCTATTACAGATAGCGAGGTTTAGTTTTTTGCGAACTGTAGCCCAATTCAATACCCGAGTGCTTTTTTAAAAATTTTTCGATATCGCTTTTCGAGATATCTTCGATTCAAGTTGAGAAGTCGCAAAAAAAAATCACGTAATTTTTGCACTTTTTCGAAAAAGTTTTTGACTTTTTCAAATTTTTTTTACACCATCTTGTAGATCTTGTCAAAACACGTCTTTTGATATCCCATTGACCCGCGTAGCCCCAAAATTGACGATGCCAGAGCGATGTCGCACTTTCGCTGAAAACGGCCTCCTACCAACGCAATCGAAAAAACATTTCCAATGTTAAAAAGAAGATTTCATGTTGAGCCTGGCTTGCTTTAAAAAATAATGAGGACATTGACAATGCAGTTGTGGATTTCACCAGAACAATCCAGGAGGCATGTTGGAAGTGCACACATGAACTGAATAGTAGCAATCCAAGACATAACACAGTGCCGCTGGAAATTCGCCAGATGATACTAGAAAAGCGAAGATTGCGTCGTGTGTGGCATATTAGCCGTCATACTGATGATAAACGGGCCTTCAATAAGGCTATACTAGACTTGAAACAAGCTATCAAAGACGCAGAAGATGATACCGTAGAGGCCCATTTGCAATCCCTGACTGCAACCAGTGCGACCGACTATTCACTCTGGAAGGTATGCAAAAGCTCAAACCAGCCAAAAAACCCAAAACCACCTATTAGAATAGAAGGAAGGAACTGGGCCAGAACAAACCAAGAAAAAGCAAATGCATTCGCTGAACATCTCGCTAACGTTTTCGTACCAAACGAACCAGAACCTGGAGTAGATGATGTCGACATAGACAATATACTAAAGCATGATTTCCAGCTAGAAATGCCAATCAAATCGGTAACTCCTCAGGAGATTAGGCGGGTAATCAGAGCTATGGATGATAAAAAGGCCTCAGGTTTTGATCTCATAGACAAAAAGGTCCTTGAGGAGCTACCTACAAAGGCGATCGTTCTTCTGACAACTATTTTCAATAGTATGCTTAGGGTAGAATACTACCCATTGCTGTGGAAAGTATCACAAATCATCATGATACACAAGCCAGGAAAACCGCCTCATGAAGTGACGTCCTATAGATCCATTAGTCTGCTGCCCGTACTCTCCAAAGTTTTTGAGAAAATATTGTTACGCCGACTTCTAGTTCAATGTCAATACTTCCCGATCATCAGTTTGGCTTTAGACCGAATCATGCCACTACAGAACAAGTACATAGAGTGTGCCGCGTCATCAGAAATGCCCTAGAAACCAAGCAATACTGTTCCTCAGTCTTCCTTGACGTGCAACAGGCCTTCGACAGAGTATGGCATAAGGGCCTATTAAGTAAAATAAAGTCACATTTGCCACACTGTTACTACAAAATTCTGGAATCTTATCTAGCTGATAGAATATTTCAAGTAAAGGAAGATGATTGCGCCTCTTGTTTCCATAACATACTAGCAGGCGTACCTCAGGGCTCTGTTCTTGGACCAGTGTTGTACACTATCTTCACGGCAGACCTACCGCAAACTCCTGGAGTGACAATTGCTACATACGCAGATGACACCGCGGTCCTGGCATGTAGCAGTTGTCCCAACAGAGCGTCGCAAAACCTACAAAAAAGTCTAGATGAAATGCACAACTGGCTGGTCAAATGGAGGATACGAGCCAATACATCGAAATCGGTCCAGGTCATGTTTACACTAAGACACCAGCAATGTCCACCGGTGAAACTTGGTCATAGTCAACTCCCACAAAGCAACTGCGTCAAATACCTTGGTATGCATCTGGACCAGCGACTGACGTGGAGGAAACACATCGAAACAAAACGAAAAGAGCTCGACATTAGATACAAGGGCATGTACTGGCTTCTGGGTAGGAATTCCAAGCTGTCCGTGGATAATAAGATTTTGATCTATAAGACCATATTAAAACCCATCTGGACTTACGGCATTCAACTGTGGGGCTCCGCATGTGACTCAAATATCAACATGATTCAGAGAACTCAGAACAACATCTTAAAACAGATATCAAATTCGCCGTGGTTTATTAGGAATACTGAAGTCCACGAACACCTGAGCATGAAAACAGTCAAGGAAGAAATACGTTCATGCTCACAAAAGTACAAGTCCAGACTGGAGAGACACCCCAACCAATTGGCCTCTCAACTCACAATACCAACTTGTGTCAGCAGACTCAAAAGACGCAACATTCTACAATTAGATATCTAACCTGTAGAAGGCTGCATTACTAATAAGAGAGTTGCTCCTGATGAGGAGTAATTCTTCCCTGCCAAATATTCCTACAGCTCATCTGCTCATAGTTTTGAAAACTGATTGCATGATATGGTCAATACAAAAAAAAAAAAAAATGTTGAGCCTGGCTGACAGCGATCTACAAAACTAAGAGGATTGTCGATCAGATCAATCAATCTTAAAGGTCACAAACACTTTAATTAGACTGTTCCCGATTAATTTCCTCAAACGGAAACCCCACTAATACTGTTCAATGGCAAATATACGTCTGGAGGTACTTAGCACTTCTTTTTGTAAGCAGATTGTGTGTACAAACTAATATTTATAACGTTTTGCTTTACTTGTACCTAATAAGTACCATGTAGTCAGTATCGTAATGGAACTGTTCATGTTTCTAGCGAAGAGTGCTTCAGGAATCGTTTGATAAGGAGCAAACGAATTAAAAAATATTTAAAAGTATTAATAATATATCGTTTATTGCGGATCCCTCATAAAAATACACACAATCTTTAGAGTATTAGTTAGGTACTGTTACTGTTAGCCTTCTGTTACTGTTGGCCTAGTCTGTGTGGTGCCGGACTTAAAGAATAGCACCACCCCATACTTCCCGTGGGTGTCGTAAAAGGCGACTAAGGGTCGTCCCGGAGAATGGGCACCTGCGTTCTCTATGCATTCCACCACCATACCATACTGCGATCGCCAACCCGCCTGCCAAGCGTGGCGATTATGGCAACCCCCCCGTCTTTGGGGGAGGCCTATGTCCAGCAGTGGACGTCTTTCGGCTGAAGTGATGTGACTGTTACCCTGCTTCATCCCACTGCTGGGCAAAGGCCTCTCCTTGCAGCTAAAGTGGACCACTGGCTGTTTGTTTTGTCCAGCTCGTCCCGCCATCTTCTACGGGGTCTGCCGCGACGCCTTCTAACTGGTTCAGGGCTTCATGTGGTGGTTATTTTGGCCCATAGCTCTTTCGTAACAGGCTGACTAATAGGTACAAATTGGAATACCTTCCAATGCATGTCAGATTTAATTATTCTTGAAAATATTTTGATTTTAACTAGTGACCTGGGAGCCTAAAAAGGCCACTTTGGCAGAATCATAAAAGGATAACATTAAGAATCATATTAGGGCGAAAACAGTCCGTGTTTTTCTTTTTTTGCTGCAGTACGTAGGTATAATCAAAGAGATTGGGATTGGATTTGGATTGGATTGATTGGTATTTTTGCACCGACAAAAAATAACTGAATAATTCTTCATCAATGGAATTTCATACGAATTACTTAACAGTTAACTGTCCATTATGATTCATAATGTTATCCTTTTATGATTCTGCCAAAGTGGCCTTTTTTGGCTTCGTTTGAGTAATATCATATTTATGTAGGTATTTCAGTTCTAAATCTTTGTCAGGAAATCAGCAGAACGTTGATAGCCATCGAACAGTTTCAAAACCTGCGGCAAAGCCTACACAGACAGACGTGACTGGGTGACTCCAATTTATACTAAATCAAATCATTTATTTGCAACGAATGTAGGTTATATTAAAATACAGGTGGAGTAGATAGGAGTGAGCCATGTACAGACGCCAGCGCATCAAGCTACCCGAAACTGTCCAATTTTCCCAATCAACTTTGAACCTTAAATTTAGCGATAAAGTTGAAAATCTATTAAAGACATTTGACAGATTGTGGAAGCTTGGTGTGCTGGCATCTGTACACTCTGCCTGGAAATAGGCACGCTTTATAAAAAATAAAATTACAAAATAGAATGTAAAATTATAAAATTATATTAGGTCCATATGTTTAAAATAATATTAATTATATTTAACGGGGAAGGTATAGTGTGTCTCGTTATTATCAGCCATTGAATTAGAGTGGGCTACAGTGGGTTGTGTGTTGGATAATGCGCATTAGAAAAACGGTATGCAGTTCAAATCAGATTATAATAATAATTTACATAATTTCACGAACAATTTAATCACGCTAGCAAATTACACACTAGGTACACGACAACCAGATACGGAACGCGGGACAGTTTCTGAGTACATGTTGTTCGAACGATGTCCAATGTCCAGGAGAGCTCCACATCGTTCTTGTCGCGCTGTCCTCCAGCGTCGACCCCCCACGAACTCAGGCTAGACTTTGTCAAGCGCCACCAGATGGCGCTAGCGTTCCGATTCCGGTCAAACAAATGACTCCGTCGAAGCTTGTCTTCACAGCGCTTCCGCCTCGTTGTCAAATCAGCTCCCGTACTAATGACGTTTCCAACATATTTATTATACACATTGCTAATTAAAAAGTGTTGTCCATTAATTAACACTTTTGAAGTTTTTATTTGTATCATTTTTCATTACATCTGGCAATTCATTGTGTAAGGTAGGACCCATATAAATAACACTTTTTCTCAATAATGCTGTGTTTCCGGACTTGATTTGTAATAGGACCATGGGGGATTTTTTATGGACCCCGTCCCCACCTTCCAACAGTCATGAGATAATTTATTTATAAGAATCCAAAAAAACGTCAAAATACCTGTTTTAGTTGCAAAATCGATAGGGTTTATTTTGTAATAAAAATAATTAATCTTTTTTGGGCAAAAATGTGCAAAATAGAATATGATTTTCATTCAAAATAGTTTAAATAAAAATCATATTCTTTGTAAACAAAAGCATATCTATTTAAATAAAAGAAAGTCGTGTTAGTTACACTATGTATAACTCAAGAACGGCTGAACTGATTTGGCTGAAAATTGGTGGGAAGGTAGCTGAGAACCAGGAGACGGACAGGATACAGGTTGGATACTTTTTATCTTTTTTTTTTACTTGTTATAGGAGTAGAGTCGGAGCAGTGTAGAAGTAGGGAAGGAGTAGGATAGGAGTAGTGTAGGAGTAGGGTAGGAGTAGGGTAGGAGTAGTGCTGGAGCAGGGTAGGAGTAGAGTAGGGGTAGGGTAAGGTAAGGGGTAGGACACCAAGCGAACGAAGTAGCGCCGGGCAGACAGAAATAATTTATATGGCAAAACAACGTTTGCCGGTCAGCTAGTTTTATATAAAATAAGAATAATAATATACAAAAAAACTTTCATCTTGAACTGAAGAATCATGTAATGACATTAATAACTTATTAGTATTACACTTAAATGAAGTTATCTATTAAAATATTATTAAGCATTTCTGCTGGTGCATTGAAATTAACGTGACGCCCTAACCCTAAACCACACAACGGATATTATGTGTGCACAAATTCCCACAGTGCGATTTCCTGAAAGGCAAATATAGTACCAATATGCAATAGCATGTCTGTCAGCCAAATCCCGGTCTATTGAAATACATATAACTGTACTAGATGCGTGATCGGACATGACGCGACTAAACTCGTGCTCTCACCCGACAAACATTACAGGATATGGCATCTTGGTAAATCGTTTAAATCACTATCTCTATATAATTCGATAATAGGCCATTGCGAAGATTCTCGGCGCAATAAGACTTGGCAAGCTTAATATGATAGCTCCCTATTGCAAATACAAATATTTCATGATCAGACAAACGCAGGAAGTCGTCTAAATGAGGAATATTTGCTTGCATAGCTTCAAAAGCTGTTTAGGTTTCCCATATGCACGTAATCATGCAAAAAATTAGGCGTATTCATTCTAGAATGAATTATCTAAGTTTACAATCTCAGGGGCTAGCCTATTGTCAAAAGCGACACGATAATGGGCGTTTATTATGGCCGTTGCAATTTCTAAAATCACAGAACATGTGATGTAGTGCACGGTTGAAATACGTTTGTCGCAACAACTAAAACATATTTTTAAACTTGCCGCTCACATCCTCCACAAACCATCTACAAATTGTTATCAAGCGGGATTTATTCACTTGGTCTGTTGTGAGTTGACTAGCGTTCGGATCCTTTGAGGGTGGCATGTAGACTTTATACCCACAAGACTGGAAATCACCAAGCTATCTTTAAAATCCCTATCTACGAGGAAGATGACACCACTGTTCAAAAATCAATGCAGTGGATTTTCTTAATTCAACAATGACTGCACAATTGTAGCATCAGATGTTGTGGCACGGAATGGCCCCATTACGTTCAAAACCACTGTTCAAAATTATAAAGGGCTTTAAAAGGTTTCGAAACTTATGATGACTGTAAGATTGGCATTGAAATAAAAAGTTCGAGCTTTTTCAATCTATATCATATTATATAAAATGGTAAACTGACTGACTGCCTGACTGGGTGATATATCAACGCACAGCTGAAACTACTAGGACTAGGAATGTTAAATTTTGCACACGGCTTCCTTTTATAATGTAAGGGAGCAGTAAAAAGGGGTTTTTAGAAATTCAACCTTTAAGGGGGTGAATAGGGGTGATTTTGTTTGTATGAAACCAAAAAATAAAGAATAACGCCTATCAGGGTTTTTCGAAAACGTACCCCTAACGGTGTGTGAAAAGGGGTAGTTAATTTTACAGGGGAGGATTTTACTGCGTGGCTTGATTAACTCGAAAATTGGTATAAATAATCTTTGCTTTCACCAGTTCTTAGTTTTGCCATATATATGCCGAGAACTGTTCGCGGATGCCTGCGTCTGTCTACAAGGCTTGGCGTTTCCGATTGAATTGATAAATAGCTAGTCTAGTCCAAAAATGAGGCTCATGGTCATCCAACCCAGACACGGATTCGAAACTTAATCTTGGAGAATTCAAACCTCGAACTAACGTAGTCGTCATATCCGAAACAAGCTCAGCGTTAAAGTTATTAGTGACGTTTGTACTATCCAGCAATTCATCCCAAATAATATTAAACAAGTGTTCCTCACACAGTCGTGCGCTAGGGAGAAAATATAAACTGTAATTACAAATGGCAAACAGTCTTATAGATGCTGGGATTCGTCTGTCGTCTGGGATCTGCCTGTTTATACAGGTTCGAGATGGATTAGGACCTCTCACATAAACAGGGATCAAGATTTCGTTAGGATGAGCGCCTTCTGGATTGTTGTTAGGTTCCGTAGCAGCTACGTCATTAACGTCATTGTTAGCTCTTTGCCAGCATCGGTGACATATAGCCAATAGGCCATTAAAATGACCCTGAAATGAAAAAAAAAATTACTTTGTGTCCTTTAACGTTTTCGTATTACGCTATCTATTATCAATTGACGAATGTTTTACATTTATTATTTGAACTCAGAAAGAAAATTACTAACCTATATTAGCCCATTCTGTGAAATATAGTCAGCTACCGCCGGTGAACTTTAAGGCATAGTAGCTTGCAAAACGTGTCTTCTCTGCCTTAGGACAGAACGCGGACAAATAAGACACCGGCGTCCAGTTTCCATAATAGTGCCGAAACGTTTTGCTTTTCACAGTATTTTAACTCGCCACGATCAATCGCAAAGATATTCTCACAGTCCGGTTGTAACGTTACTTTCAATAAAATAACAAAACGACAACAATAAAGTGTCAAGTCAAACCACAGACGTAATAGTATTAGGGTCTTATTTATTTCCCCCACGTAAACCTCTTCCGTCACACGGTAAACAAGCAAGGGTCAGTGTATGTCGTAAACAAGCCGATAGATAACCACGAGAGTAGCGAACAACGAAAATAAAGATAAAGATTATCTTATATAAAGACAATATTGGTCATAGCGACCATTCTATTCCTCATTACTGCACACTAAGTAAATGAATATGTATTCTAATAAAAAAACGAATCTAAAGATATTAAAATACATATATTATAAATCCCAAACCCCATATATTTGAAGTAAGCCGACTAGTGTAGTTTGAATGTCAACTTTTTTGGACAACTTTGAAAGGACATATGCCGCTGTATTCATCCTTTTGCAAATTTAATTTTTAATTTACTAGGTCCAGACGCCAGCACATCAAGCTATTACAATCTGTCAAACTTCTTTAATAGATTTTCAAGTTAATCGCTAAAGCAAAAGATTCAATGTTGGTTGGGAAAATGTCTGTACCGAAATATTCAGTGTCTGATAAACACCAGTTTCTTCTATATTAGACGTATTGAAAACAAAGGATATCCGTTTCCTTGAATCAAATTAATATGCAAACAATATTTTCTACCTAAATTTCCGGAAAAGGAAATGTATGTAGAAAATATTGTTTGTTTGATATCGCCAGCAGAAATAATTAGGTACAGGAATATTGATGTTGCAGTCAGCCATGTATGTAAAACATGGAGCCTTTTAACGGAACCGATGAGCAAGAAAAGGAAAAAGTAAACTAGTATTCAGTCAAAGAAGAATATTATGTGCCTATTACGGAACCGATGAGCAAGAAAAGAAAAAAGTAAACTAGTATTCAGTCAAAGAAGAATATTATTATGCAATGTTTGATCTAAAAGGTTGGTTATAAAGGAAGGACCTGCACAAGATCGTTTGGCGGTACAGAGGGGCATCGTCCTTCCGCATATTTGCCTCGAAAAAAAATCGGTAGGTATCTTGTAGCATAGTCCGGTGTCATTAGGTACTCCAGTTTTGCAGTCGTAAAACAAAATTAAAACGAAACAAATGAGCTCAAAGAGAAAGTTATTATATTTTCTTTTTTTTCTAGAATATTAATATATAATTATTTTCTCTTTGACAATTTTTATATATTTTTCATTATTTATGCTTCCTGGCTGCTAGATGGTGTACTTTTTTCATGTACTCAATTGATACCGCTTCTGTTTGAAACATTAATATTTCTCATGAACCATGTCCATTTCCCAAGTTATACGTGGTTGTTTTGATAGGTACATTAGATTCTAATATCGAAACATGAAATAGCAAGATATTTATTTTGAATTTAGATGATTTAAAACGCGCACCCGTTTCAATATCCGTATAGCAGAATCCTATTTCCTGGCGAGACAAGACAACATTATTGTAATAATGAAATGATCGAGAGATGTATTTCAAATTCTGAGATAAGGAAGGGAAGGTGTGACGAACATTTATTATAATATATAATATTCATTATTTAGAAATACAGGAGAGGTAAGGACATAATATATGAAATTTTTAGAATTGTAGGTCGTAGACTCGAACCCAGGCAAGCACTTTCCAGTTTGGGGGCCAAACGTTGAAGATGCTCGACGGAGTTCCACCGGCTATCGAGGACGAGACGCAGTCATGCTAGCGAAGGAGGTGGCGGGACGGCTCAGTGAGAGAGCTTCCCGTCCCAGCCACCGCGGGCGACGCTCCGGGCGTCGGGGGCCGCCGCCTGTGTTCAAGCAGTAGGAACGTTAAAGGCTGATTATGCTTATGCAGAAATAAATATGACTGATTCAGATAAATATGTAAGTAGATATTTACCTATTCCTCTTGGTAACGAGTATTACCGGAAAAAAAAATTTCGTTCTAATTAGAACAAATGTATATGATAATGTTGGCTAGCAACAATGTGAATACCTTCAATCGAATATTTGGACTTTACAGAGCTCGAAGGTAGATGTATGTCTCGGAACTTTTGGTTCTAGGACATACCGATTTCCTCACGACGTTTTCCTTCACCGTTTTGAGAATTTACATAAAACGTGACGGAAAGAATGGTCTTTATTTCCATTTGGCGAAACTATAGGGTGGCATTGGGGCAAAATGCCACGGGCGCCCAGTCAGAGGGGGCCCCCGGCCCATGGAGAGGACCAAGAGCACAGGAGGATCCCGAGGATCCTAACGTAAGTTTATAAATGCAAACTTTTTTTGAAAATGTGCAACAAAGGACATCATTCAGATTTCGAACATTTTGTACTTGCCCAAAATTAAAGTAGCCAACATTATATTTAAAGTAGCCATTTCCGCTGACGGCAAAGTGCGATCTTCTATGATATTGTATTATCACCCTGTTTGTCATCCATAGATCGGGTCTCTTCCTTTCCTTCTTCTTTTTGTCACTTTTTTGACGAGAGCATACTCCCGTCAAAAAAGTGAAAATAAAACGCCCATTTGCACCATTGATGACAAGAGGAACACAGATGGCAATGCGACGTACAGACCGCGCGTTTCGTTGAAAGGGATCGTATCTACTGATGAGAACTGGACACTGTTTAAAGCTTCAAGGAATAGATGTAATCAGGTGATATGCAATGCTAAACGCCGCCATATTCTAGATAGGATTCACTAGCAATTCTCCCTCTTTTGCCGATATTTGGAAATTTCTTGGAACTCTTGGTATCGGCAAACCGCGACATTTAGACCTTTTTAACTTAATTGACTTGGACAATCTCAACCCTAATTTCTCCACTGTCTCCACACCATGGATCGTCTAACCAAGCAACAAACTCTGTCCCTAATTTCTGGTTAATCTTATAAGATTTGCCAGATATTAGGGACAGAGTTTGACTTCCGAACTTCAGTGTGCATAAATCATTTGTATACAGATAATTTGCAATGAGAGGTTTTTCTTTTGAGTATTAAAAAAAAAACATAGTTTCCAAGAACCCTGAAGATGGCGTTGAACTGACTACGTTACTAGGTGTCAAAGACACTACGCTTGAAAAAAAAAAATTGCGTCACGTCATATACGCTCGTTGAGTGACAGTTTCGTTTGCTTTCGTTTTACGATCTCAAAATTACATCCAATTGAATTAATAGAAAAATTATGTGACGTTCCCTTCCTTGCAGTAACTTACCAAGTTCAGCGCCATCTATCCAGCGGCTAGGGAAGCGTTAAAAAAAAGAAAAAGAAAATCCTTCATTATACTGTCAAGGGAGGGTTGAAGAAATACCTGAAGCTATCGTCAAATTAAATAGGAATTTAATAGTCATAAAAACCTGTTGTGATAGTTTTGAGGTCGCAGTAAACCATAATAAGTCTCAGGCGATCATCATCGGTAATTCTCGGAGTTTGAGTAAGGTGGATGGATGATATAACCTTACCACCAGGGGGCCTAAAAAGGCCACTTGGCAAAATCATAAAAGGATAACATAATGGTCAGTTATCTGTTAAGTAAATCGTATCAAATCCCATTGGTGAAGCATTTTTCAGTTTTTTTTTGTCTGTGCTAAAATACCAATCAATCCAATCCAAATCCAATCCCAATCTCTTTGATTATACCTACGTAAAGCAGTGAAAAAAGAAAAACACGGACTGTCTTCACCATATTATAATTCATAATGTTATTCTTATGATTCTCCAAAGTGGCCCTTTTAGGCCCCCTGTTCTCTTCATTAGTATGATTGTACCATATATCCTAGACTTGCACATCGATAGTTCTTTGAACAGACGAGGTCAGCCAGAAAGTTACTGGAACGCTACGGGCCAGAGCCCGTAGCGTTCCAGTAGTAGTCAGTACAGAACTGACTGAAAAATTGATTACCAATGAGTACTATAACATTACTTGTTCGGTCCTTCAATGTTCCTAACATCGATTATGGTGATGTGTGCAACTATGACCTAAATGCAGATGTCGTCGACACCACAGACTTGACCGTCTCCTCAATGACTGCATGCGATTTGTTTTCAGTCTGCGTAAGTATGATCACCTGAAGGCCAATTCTCTCAAAATCTAGTCGCAGTCACATCTCAGCGACAAAGTAAGGTCAAAAATGTAAAATGTAGGCAAAGTAAAGGTATTTTTGATAGATTGAGACCGAGATCAGACTGAACGTTATTAAAATTACGTGAAATGCCCCTTTGATTTCTGCGCATCGGTCGCTTGTAATGTGGTAAACCTTGTTTTAATTTCTTGACTCTCCCACTTCTCTTAATTATCTAGCCCTATCACTACTTACTTTCAGCTACCTACTTTCAGTACATTTGTGCCAACCAAAATAAAAATAAACGCCTTATTTGATGAACAGAGACTTTTATTGTGGATTCTTCAATGAAATCAAGATGGCAACCAACCGATCATCCTTTAAACTAAAAGTTCAAGTGCACATTCGTAAGAAGCTGGCAGTATCATCACAACGTTGATGTTTTTCTATTATTTGTCTAATTTTTTTTTTTTACATCTGCGCTGTGAAGTTGCGATTTACAAAAATAAAATGTGTTTGTAAAAAAGCAACTCAAAATAATGTGAAGAGCAATGAAAGAGGCGTAAAGACGATTGTTTCTCTGTGAATAGATCAGGAAGCGCACTCATAAATAAAGTCTCAAAAGAATAGTAGAGTCATAAATCAATAGTAAGTATATTGTTAAAATAAGTTGAGACCATGATAAAAATAGGACTTCATTGTTTATAGGGCCGCTTACGAGCAATAACACAAAAAATGGATTATGAAAAGGATAGTACAGAGCCTGTCACACGTGTCACAGTAAAAATAAAATAAGTTGAAAATTAATGCTGCACCCCGCGGCGCGCCTTATAGCGCGACTGTTATCAGGCGGTTGGCATGGTACTAGCCGGTTGAATGGCGTCCTCGTCCTTGTGCGAGGACTGGCAAACAGATGTACTAGTTTACTTCGTAACCTAATTTCAAGTTTTCGTACTCGCAAAAAATCACAAATAAAACAAAAATTAATAAATAAAAATTTTATTATTCATATTTATTTTAACATTTTTTTTAATGTAATCTAAAAACGTCAAGGCTTACAACTTCAATAAAAAAATATTAAACTTACTAGTAGTACACGAAACTCACTATAACACGCGCGCGCCGCGCGCCGCGAAAACTCCGCCGCATAAAGGTAAAGTTTTCTCCAACTCCATTACAGCCGGTCGATTCTGTAAAAATCTCACCGTGAAAACTTAGGTGAAGTGAGTTTGTTTTTGCTAGGTATTGACACTATTGACAGCTCACTCAACGCTCACTTCACCTAAGTTTTCACGGTGAGATTTTTACAGAATAGCACCACAGATAGCGAAGTTCCGTTTTTTGCAAACTGTAGCTTAACTCAATACCTCGAGTGTTTTTTTAATTTTTTCGATATCGCTTTTCGTTTTTGAGATATCGTCGATTCAAGTTGAAAAGTCGCAAAAAGATCCCGTAATTTTTCGACATTATTGCACTTTTTTGAAAAATGTTTTAATTTTTTATATTTTTTTTACACCATCTTGTAGATCTCGTCAAGACACGTTTTTTGATACCCCATTGACTCGCGTAGCCCCAAAATTGACGACGCCAGAGCGATGTCGCACTTTCGTTGAAAACGGCCCCCTACCAACGCGATCGAAAAAACATTTCCAATGTTAAAAACTGACAATATTCTATCAAAAGTACCAATGTACACATACGAACGTAGTGAAGAGCTTTTATTGTAAAAAAAAAATAACTATAATCCAAGATCCTCTCTGTGCACTACAAGGTTTTTTTTTGTTAACTACTATTGTTTATCCAATTTTTTTTTCTGAAATAAAAATTCTACAGTTCGCGTTTCAATGAAGCTTTTGGAAGTTTTTTCAAAATACATATTGTTCGTTCTTATTTAAAAAACAAGCAAAGGCATATTACATTTTTATACCTACGTTGTTTTGTTAAAAAGTATGTGCCAGTTTAAATTGTCTCTACTCATAATAATATCTCGACTAGACAATAGGATGCGCACTGTATTTTGCCGACACTCAACCTACAATTTTCTTTTCATTGCAAAGCTAACAATTTTTTCCAACTTATGAATGAAAAAACTTAACTTATAGAATTTTGATTTAGGGCTAATTTTTCTAACACCAGATAGTTTTATCCAAGGAATAATTCAGTACTTCCATACAAAATCTGTCAGACGTCAATTTTATTGCACGAATAAAATTATCTGTCGATTGAAAAATTAGCCCTTAATCAATTACACGATTAATGAACTTTAAGTCTTGCAAGGTATACCTACCTACTTATAAGGATCCTTATCCTTGTCCTCCCGTAGATATATTTCTGGGCATTATTTTTGAGTCCGCGTATCACTGGTCAGTTTCCCTCAGTCGTCAGTTTATTTAATTCGCCAGTTTCGTTGATTGGTCAGTTTGACTGATTCGTCAGTTTTACCAATTAGACAGGTGCGTTAACTCGACAGTTTCCAGTGTTTGCCAGTTTTCGTCGATTCATCAGTTTTATGCAATTCGTCCGCCAAAGTACAGTCGGTAGAAAACTGAACATGCGTCTGCTAATATAAATATATTGAGATCAATTTGATAACTTTCAGCACAGATGAAAAAAAAAACAATACTATATAACGACAATTTCAGTTTGGACTATATAACAACAATTTTAAATAATAATAATGAGATGTTTGAAAATTCTAATGAGACATAATTCTTCTGGCACTAACAGTCATTATTAATAACTGTGTAAAAAATTACAGGAACATTTATTTAAAAGTCGTATGGCTAGTTCAGTAATTTAAATATGTAGGTACTCAATGATCGATTAACAATGAACGAACATTGAATTGAACTTCACAGTTTTGTAAAGGGTGGGTAGGCACTAATAAGTTGACGGCTGCCGTTACAGGGTGCCCCATGGAAATAGCAGAATCAATCATTTAATTTGCAGGAATGCTCGCGCAAATCGATTCATATTTCCATTTCCGTCAGAGCATTTAATTGGCACTAAGTGAAGATCTCCGGACTCATTCGCTCTTTCGTACAATTTTGCTTAGATGTTGTCCGCAGGGAATGGTTTTTGTTTGGTAAAATAAAACTTCATTTTACAGGCGACCGTGAGAGGTGTAGAAAGAGGAATTGTGGAGGACTCATCTTTTTGTGTGAATACATACACGGACTTTATTTTATTGTAGCTTGCACGTTAATTGAATAACGCTTTGTTTTTATTTTTAAAACGGACTGTTCTGTTTAATTTTGTTTGTTATAATATTCTTGTGGCAGTCGTCTCATCCAGATATTCTTCTTGAATAGATCGCATTATACAGACTCTTTATTTACGAGAAACAATGAAAGGAGAAAACGCTTAATGCCATATTCTACTTAAGACGGACAACAAACTACGGTTAAAGATATTTATTTCCCAAAAGAAAATAGGTTTTAACAATATTATTTCCTTGCATAAAGGCAACATTTAGTACCTAACTAGTCCGTAGATGGCGGGTCGCAACTAAACATCGTTACCCTCGACTAGTTAATGCGTGCTTATTTTGAGGTTTAGCTCTTTGTGGTAACGACTAACGAGCAAAACTGTAGGTACCGACTTACAACATATGTTTTCTAAAACAAACTCAAAAACATTAAGTATACAGGCCGGCTGGCACATCGACGCGAAAACTGTTACCATGAATTCAGCTCGTAATCCTAGACCCCTTAGCAAAGAAATTGTTAGTATGTTATCAAAAAAAAAATCTGTAGTTTCATAGAAAAATGCGGTCAAAATGAAAGGAGCAGCATTTAACAACCTGATGAAATATTTCAGCGCGCGACGTTGAGAATCATGTACTGAAACCACATGTTTTCAATATGGCAAAATGGCCTTTTTAGGCCTCCTGTTACCATTTACAGGGGGCCTAAAAAGGCCACTTTGGAGAATCATAAAAGGATAACATTATGAATCGTAATATGGCGAAGACAGTCCGTGTTTTTCTTTTTTTCGCTGCACTACGTAGGTATAATCAAAGAGATTGGGATTGGATTTGGATCGGATTGATTGGTGTTTTAGGACAGACAAAACAAAAAGAACTGAAAAATGCTTCACCAATGGGATTTGATACGATAAACTTAACGGTTAACTGTCCATTAAGTTATCCTTTTATGATTCTGCCAAAGTGGCCTTTTTAGGCCCCCAGGTTGTGCGTCGATGTCTTTGCCATCGTTTATATATAATCGTAAATCGATTACTAGTTTGACTAGTGTAAATTTAACATTTCATTAGTGGGCTCTTCTCTCTTACAGTTTTGAGACTAAATTGTATTTTTTTTGTTAGCCCTTAGGGCTCCCACAAATAAACACGATACGACGTCGCGTCGTACAACGATGCGGCGTCGTTTCACGATACGACGTCGCGTCGTGGAAATCTACGACATGACGTCGTAACGTGTCGATGCACGATACGATGTCGTGACGTTAGAAACTCACGATGCAATCCTGCGCAGTTTGTTATTCGAAATTCAAAGATGACGGATGGTATTGAAGTCTTTGAACTCTTCGAAACTTGATGCACTCATTCTAAAGTAATCAAAAAACTTGTTGTGGTCTATTTTTAAGGCATTGTACTTCTTTATAAAGTGACTCCCGTTATTCATGTTTGAAAGAAATGGGTGGATCCAATATCTTCTGAGTATCTGTCTTTTCTTTCTTCGTCTTCTTATTAACAGCAGAAGCAGAATGCGTCTAGAGCGGTCCATTTTTCGGAATGAACTTAAACACTACCCCACTGTATCGACGGCATCGTGCCGTGTATCGTGCGTGGCACATTACGTTACGATGTCGTGTTTATTTACGATGCTCATCGTAGATTTCCACGACGCGACGTCGTATCGTGAAACGACGCCGCATAGTTGTACGACGCGACGTCGTATCGTGTTTATGTGTGGAAGCCCTTAGAGTTTGGCCAGACTGAGGCGCGGCGGGCGCGGCCGGGCGCGGGTGCGGGAACGCGCCCGGGCTGCCTGTCCGCACTGGAGCGCGGCTGCGTTCTGCGGGTTGTCGTGTCCAGTATTTGTCAAAATATAATAGGTATGGATGAAGAAGACTTATTATTACTAGACTAAAGCTCGAACTAGTTTGAGTACCCCGGTCACAGTGCCGGCCGCCCGCGCTCGCGCCGCGCACCCATTGCGGTCACTTGTATGAACGAGCTGTGGCGTGAGTTGCCCGCGCCCTTCCTGCGCGGAGCAGTCCACGCCGCTCACCGCGACCGCGTGCCCACTATGAACATTCAAAGGAAGTTCATATGTTTGAGTTCACCGCGCCCGCGCTCGCCCCGAGCCCGTCCCGCGCCCGCGCTTCCAGTCTGGCTAAACAATGAAAGGAAGTTCATATGTTTGAGTTCGCCGCGCCACGCCCGCCTCGCGCCCGCGCTGCTGCCAGTCTGGCCAAACACTAACTGTCCCACAGGACCGAAATATTCAACTCCAAGCTGCTAACTAAAAATATACCACAGGAAAAACCAACTACCGCTTTGTTCAAGAACGCAGTGCAGTGGTGCGCTTTGCATTTAATGATATGAGTATTAATACTAGCCTATTATTAGTAGTAGTCATTTTCCTAAAACAGACTTTTCTAAATGATAAATGATTTATTTTCTGTAAGTAGGTTTTTACAAACACTTTTACACGTCATCATATTTTTTAAACTAGATGTGGTCGGCGTTTCCTATCTGACTACTCTGAGAAGAAAGGCCGAAACAAACTCAGAGGTCACAGTCTCTTTTAAAGTCCAGACAAAATCTTGGTCAGATCGTGTGAAGACCGTGTGAAGATTGATGTCTGAAATTGGCCTTTTGAGGAAAGAACCACACAGATTGAGCGGACCTCTCCAATCAGTGCATGCATTTGTCAAAAATCGTGCAGCTCAACTCAGAAATTGAGGAGCTCAACGATTCGACGAACAATACCAAAGAAAAGACATTTGGGTAGGCCGCATAAATTACTCAAACTGCCAGATCATGATTAAAACTAAGAAGGAAAACAGAAAAAAAAATGACTCACATAGTCCTCACATTCACAATAAGTAATTAAATGAAAAAAAAAACTTTACAAAGTAAATATTCATGTCATTGTCTAAATAAAATTCATCAATGTCAATGTGTATAAAATCTAATGATTGATCCAGCTTCAGCTGCAGCTTCCTAATTGCGTAACATACTACGAATCTCAATCTGAATAATTTTGAAGGATATTGCTAATCCATTGCTTCATATGTTCGAAAAATGTGTCTGCTCAACAACGTCAATAACGCAATGAATGTTGTTGAACTGTCAAAATGAAAGCCTATCCTGTTGATAGTGTATAACGCAATTACCCCGCCGCGCTGGTTCAAAACACTCAGGTACGCAATATGCTGGATATTGAAACACGTGCCTTTGCACATTGAGATGAGCCTTTTCACCTTTTAACTTATTTTTAACTAGCCTCTGCCCTCGACTTCGTCCGCGTCTTGTTCCCCGTCGCATTGCCTGCCCGCGCCATGTTCGCGGTCTTTCTTACTTTTTTTGTTTTTGCTCGGGTCCTAAGAGTCCTAACTACTCCTAGTCCTCCTAGCCGGTGCTAGGTTTTTACAAATGCCCTGGAGCCCACACTAGGATCCCCTGTGTCGTGGGGTCCAGTCTCTTCCCAAGTAAGGCAAACATTTTAATTTACGAGTATGTACTTAAGTGAAGTAATTAATTAAAAAAAAAATAAAAAAACTAAATATACTTAAGAACGATGCCGTCTTAAAGAAAAAGGGCACAAGTAAAAATTTTTCCAAAATTGAGTAAAAAAACTTGCATATGCGCGTTTTTTTTCTGATTCCAAATATGTGCCTATACCTACAACTCAATTTTGAAAAAAAATGTTAGTTGTGCGCTTTTTCTTTATGACGGCAGAACAGTACATCGAGTACTGAGTACAGTGTATAAAACGTATAGATTATTAGCCTACCTCAAGAATTGGGCTATTAAGTGCAAAAAGATTTTTCAAATTTTGTACCATTTCAGAGATTAGCTTTCAAAAAAACAAACAAACGAACTCTTCAGCTTTATATTAATATACGGATATGCATTCTCGGAATAATAATTCAGTACCCACTTTACTTACAAAGATGGACGAGATTAAACCAGCGCTCGCATATTGCATGTGAGGTTTTTCTTTCTTGTTATTCAAAACATTATTAAAGACTTCATAATAAAAAGAATCGAATGTAATGAGAGCTGCGAGTGCCTTTCACAAACGTAAATGAGTAATATGAAACTCGCAGAATGTAATATTTGACCGTTTGCTCCACCTAAAAAAACCAGATGGATTATGGACGTTATTAATAAATTCTAATGAATTTTTCTGGAATATGTCATATTATTCGTTTACTGTTCTAAAAAAAGTAACATAAATAGCATGATGATACCAGTCATCAACAGCACAAAAATCCTGAAGAACGTGAGAAATTTTCTGAAATTTCCAAAAAATCAGAAACAAAAATCTGGGGTCTATTATAGAAACAGCTTCCATTAACGATTACAAGGGTTTGATAGAAATTGTAACGCATACGAAGCGGATTCCTCTCCGGATTCCTTTCGTGATAAGTTTGCCTCGTTTCCGCACGATTTGCTACTGATTATAGTCCTGCCAAATGAATTCCGAAGGCGCAAAAAAAAAAAAAACTTTAAGGGCCCCACTCGGCTGTCGCGTCGCGTTTTTATCACGTGAATTAGCTTTTAACCTAAGCATCGGTCGTGCGGAAATATTAACGAAGCTAGTATCGTGTGTACACGACGCAGGCTACATTTTGTATGGTTTTTTTAAGCATTTGGGATTTTAGGGAAATAAGAATGAAAAGATGATTGGCGCTTGCAGTTGCTGGTCATTATTACGGTTAGCTAGTGTGAACTTATTTATGGGACACGGCCCGTTCACGACCTTGCCGCTGTGAGCGGCAGCTAAGCGCGGGGCGGTGAGCGGTAAGATCAAAAGTACAGAAATAAAGCACGCCACGAGACGCCGCTCATAGCGAAAACGCGTGCGGTTTTATCCGAGCTTTAGACATTTTGGGGCCGTGCAGAAAGACTACAAAAAGCAAAGTAAATAATGTAATCTACCATCACATGCACGAAACTAAACCAAATAGCCGAATTAATAGACAGGATCATAATAAATGTTTTGACAAAATCAGAAACATCTCGACATGTCAAAGGAAAGTATGTAGTAGTTTGGGCAAGTTCTATAATAGGTAATGTTATATTAATCAATTTAATTAATTTGAGATTGGTCGGAGAAGGCAACGTACAGGGAAGAGTGGAAAGTTTTGCAAATAGACTTTTGCCCAGCAGTGGGATAATACTATCAAAGTTTATTGTTCATTGTTCGTGCACTACTGAGTACAAGTTTAGCATTAAGGTCGTAACTAGTGTAGAGGAAATAAAATGTTATGTTATCTATACTAATATTATAAAGAGGTAAAGTTTGTCAGTTTGTATGTAGGGGGTAATCTCCGGAACTACCAGTCTGATTTCAAAAAAATCTATTTCTATTTGATAGCCCAATTCTTGAGGATATCTATCGGCTATTTAACATCACGCTTCTACCCTCAGGAGCCGAGCAAAACGAAAAAAAGTCAGAAAGAACGCTAAGCAAAAACGAAGTAGGTAATAGCGCGGGCAAGCGCTGAGATAAGACGGGGTGGTGGGGGAACAAGAAATTTGACGCGGACGAAGTAGCGGGCAGAAGCTAGTTATATTATAAATAGGTTGATAAAAAATCAATGAACTTAGTATTTCATTCTATCTCCATGGCGTCGTACACTGTGGATATAACTCTCAAATAGAGTTCCGTTATTTCAACACGGAAAAGTTTGTAACATTTTTCTAACATTAGTTACATAGGCTAACGATGGCAGGTACTTCACAATCATACTGATATCAATATAATGAACATAAAACAAGAATTTGGAACAGCATATTTTTTTTCTGTGATTGTTTGAACTTTTAGAAGAAAAAAACGCTGATCTAGTTTATTTAATTATTTTAAAGTCAGTAAAGAAAGAAAGAAAGAAAAAGTATTTGTTGCGACTCGTATAGGAAGATCACAAAGTAAACAAAGTCAAAAATAAGAAAAAACAAATTACCTATTTATAAAAAAGTAACAAATAGAAAAATGAAACAGAAAGTCCTATACTAGGCTAAAAGGGTCCTATGTATCTCAGTAGGTACCGAAGTGGTCGGTCCTTGAATATCCACAGACCGTCCTCAGCAAGTGTTGCTTAACCTTGTGCGGCTGTTATTATTTAGATACGAGCCCCTCAAGCAAAACTTTAATATGGTTGCAAAATTATCGCCAATAATTTTTTTTTTTTTAAATAAGGTGAAAGGTATAATAAGATACAACCATTTCTTTGTAACCCAAACTACTAAATTGAAAGCCACAAATGTTTCATTTATATTTCCATCCTGATTAAATAAAAACCGGCCAAGAGCGTGTCGGGCCACGCACAGTGTAGGGTTCCGTAGTAGCCCGTTATCACGATTCTGTTGTTCTTTATTCTGAATAGGTAAAAAAAAACATATTTTGGTTGTCAATGCAAGTCTTTACCCATTATAAACAAGCAACTACTTCATCTTAGTCACTTTAAAGGATTAATGCTAAGGATTTTGTATTTGGTACAAAATTATCCAACACCCAAGTTCAACGACTATTACTGCTAAACTAATAAAGTTATCTTAACCACTATACTTTTCCGTTAAAGTTCATGAAATGCACTTTCATCGAGAATTTTTCCAGATTTTTCAAGCTAGTAGTTTAGCTTTTAGAGGGGGGGGGGGGCGCCCTACTGGAACAAAAATTTGCACTTTAAACTTTAATATTTCGTAAATGGAGCATTAAATCGAAAAATAATTTTAGCAACCCCTAAGCCATTTTAGAAGACCTATTCAACGATATCCCACACGATGGGGTAGATGATGAAAAAAATATTCATCCCCACTTCACATGTAGGGGAGCTACCCTAAAAAAAAATATTTTCCAAAATTTTATTTTACCACTTTGTTGGTGTAACTGATATACGTACTCCTACAAAATTTCAGCTTTCTAGTGCTAACGGTCACAGAGATTAAGCGAGGACGGACAGACAGACGGACGGACAGACAGACATGGCGAAACTATAAGGGTTCCTAGTTGACTACGGAACCCTAAAAATCAGCTGATTTTATTGGTAAAAATGTGATAAAAGTCAGAAAACGGGAAGCCGCTATAAATTGCGGTTACAAATGTAGATTATTTATATCATTAGTTTGCGGTATGTTTTGTAACAATTCATTGATATTATTATATTATATGGCGTTTATCTTGTTTGCACTTATGTTGCGTGTGAAAAAATTTATCAACAAGATGCACACTACCCTAATATTTCAAATAGTATATAAACCGTTGTTACATTTAATTCTATACAAGGTGTAACGGAAAGGGGGTATCAACCCTGAAGGAGGTGAATGTGCTCATGAAACTGAACAACTTTCCCCAAAGAACATAGGTCGAAATATGAAAAAAAATTTTGGACCTCCCATAGTAAAAGCACATCAATGATTTACTATCCCCTTTCCGTTACACCTTGTATAAAAAAATAGTGGTAAATAAACAGACGTATGATTGTTACGAATATAAAAGAGTATTATTTACTTACGTGATTTGTTAACTCTTCAAAATGTCTACTTTCAAGTGTTCTAAACGTGAAATAATAATTCCCTATATCGAAGAGGGAAAAACATTTGAGGCATTATCAACAGTTTTGAAAGAAAATTATCACGTATCTGAAGACAACGTAAGTTTCATCCTCAGTGATTTTAAAGACATATTATTCCCGCTTTTAATAAACGATGGACGGAATCTTTACGGAAAAACGAAACAGTAATTCGTTGGAATCAGAATATTCAGTAATTTTACCGAACTCTAAGCCGTTACGACCGACTCCACACCATCTACTTCTGCTGGAAAACATGGGAGACCGTGCGTATCTTATCGTATCTACAAAGTCGTCACAATCCAGCAAATAAAGAAAAAATACTATGTAACTTAATGAATGTGGATTTAAGCACATCTACAATGCATATCTTCAAGGATTACGTTCGATACGAGAAGGAACAGAAGCAAAACTTGTGGAAAATTATGGGCCTGTCAACAAACAATAGCATTGTTCGTGAAATAATAGATCGTTCGCGGGATAAATGATTAAGTAGTTAAGTAGCTAATTCTAGACACTTTCGTTTTCTGCTTTGTGACCTAACGAAATTACTGACAATACTGATAAAAACAAAACGACAGACGTCGAGTACTGGTCCGCATTGCTGTCAGTGCTGTGCAGAAGACTGCATCGCAGCATTGCCACGTTAAATGGCATTGCAATTTTTTTGGCCCAAGAACTAGCCAGCCTGGTCACTTGATGTGTCGACCAGTCGCCAGCGAGAACTTTCCTTAAAATATGTAATTATATTTTACAGTATTGTAGTGTCTAGGTTAGTGAACTCTGCATGTTTAGTGGAACTCGTACCTAATTGTAACTAATAAAGAACCTCAAAGAACTAAGCGGGAAACTTTCCCAGTAATGGGACAATGTGCGCTAAAATGAATTTTGAAAGATTTTCTTTTTCCCGTAGGTTTCTACTGTGAAGTTAGAAGCTTGTGACAGTGGTTTCTGAGTAGAAATTAAGCATCCGAGAACCAAGCATATCGGGTAGTCTTTGGTAAGTTGATGACTAATTACTAACTACTATTAAGCAACGCATAAACAGCCTATAATGATCCTACTGCCGGGACACAGGCCTCATCTCTGTGAGTCGGAGTGAGCCATAATCCACCACGCGGACCCGTACGACGACGTACGGGTTGGTATACGTCACATGTCTTCGAATTTTCAGTCCTAGAAAAAGCTGGTTTCCTCACCATGTTTTCCTTCACCATTTCAGCAACGCGTTGATCGAGTAATTCAAAGGAATTAAAGTGAATGTTCATAAACTTAAAATATTGTGGTAAGTAAAAGTCAAATCATTTATTTCAAATAGGGGCATTAAAGGCACTTTTGAACGTCAAAAATTACAGTAAAATTGAATTGATTCTAGGTAAACCAAATCATTATGCCAACGTCATGACATGACAATTAATTATGTTAACAATAATTTAATGATTTATGATATAACAAAACAACGAGCGTAACAAAGTAAGCTTTCAATAAAAGTAACATTTTTTTAATATCACCCGGGTTCAGGATTGACAAGCAATGCTAAAATAAACAAGACTTAAGTTGATAATACCCCGGGTCCTATTAAAATGCTTTCGTTGGCTTCATCAAAGAAAAAATGGCATATTTACGCGATGATCGCGTACTCCGGTTAAGCAGACAACAACATTCTAGCACCGCACCGCCCGCGACCACCAGCGACCGTTGGAAGGCCTCCCACATGGTGGACCGACGACCTTGTGAAGGCCGTAGGAACCCGTTGGATGCGAGAAGCACAGAACCGGTCGAAGTGGAGGTGCTTGGGGGAGGCCTATGTCCAGCAGTGGACGTCTTTCGGCTGAAATGATGATGAAGATGATGAATCTTCTAGGTTGAACTACGAGATGCCATTAATAAAAAAAGCGGTGCTCGCATATTCGCGCGACGATCACTTTCTAATAGGACGTGTACTTATCAACTTGAGTCTTGTCTATTTTAGCATTACATAAGGTGAAAGCTCGCGAATTATAAAGTTTCTTTGAAAAGAACCTTAGTGAATTTCGCGGGATACAATGAACACAAATTCTAAAATTCAGATTCTCAATTCGGAAACCGGGGAAGCTTGTCCGCCGCTAAACACTTGTAAGTGGGAAGCTCCTCCCCAACTCATAAGTTAACGCCATTCCACTCATGAGCCGAGCTATATCGGTCGGGCAATTTGGGGGCGAAAGTTGTCACATTACGGGTTCCAAATTACTCAGGATGGTCAAATGCCTCTCAGATATATTTCCAGGGGAAAAATCTATCTGTAATTTTCCGTATAGGCTACGGTTTTATGATGACCATCATCATTTGCCATCCTTTTGGTAACATTTATGGTTGTGAAAGGGTCAGAATATGAAGTTTTGAATAATAATTTTATTAAAAGTTTGGTATTGCAGCTGTAATAGTAAGGGATAGCTTTGATACCTATTGTGCATTTAAGAATATTATTAATTGTTAGATAATATCGTGACAATGACAATTTAACCTAAGGGCCTATTTTACCAGCTGCGGCGAATAAGTTCCCACAAAATTACTTTACAGATAACTCTGTACAAATTCTGATCCATTTTTAGGGTTCCGTACCTCAAAAAAAAAAACGATTTATAAGATCGCTTCCGGTCCGTCTGTCTGTCCGTCTGTGAAGACCCTTTTTGTCAGGAACGCGGGGAATTATCAAGTTGAAATTAAAATCAAAAACCCAGGCTGCAATCTCTTAGAGCAGTGAAAAAATCAAACTTCTAAGTCAACGCAATCAAAAGATATGGGCGTTTATGTTTCGTTTATGCCATATAGCCTGCATAAAGGGTGACGACACAGCATCTTATGTGCTGCTAAACTGCCCGATGGTCGCCACATACAGGGCAAATAACCCACGTACCCTCCCTGAGATATTTAGAAACACTGAGGCATTGCTGGCCTTCTTTGAAGAGCTGGGGTAGCTCGAATAACCGATTTTCCATACGTACGCAACATACGTGTTTTGACATGGAGTTGTGGATACCAGACCGTATACCTGAACGAGACAAAATAGATGTTATATTTGGTACGTACGTCTGGGGGCTTTTCGTGTGTGTAATTGGTGAGCAGGCAGTAGTAAGTAGCTATTCAAACTACATTAGATAATATAAATATGGTTTTATGAACATTTTAGACTCAAATGTAAAAAAATAGCAAGACGTTGCCCAAGAGCTCCTCTTATCTACTGCTTTGAAAGTTGATTATAAATAAAACTCCCGTGACGACTCATCCGGACTCCATTGTTTTAACCTGTCGTCTGCACTATTGTATTTTTGTCCTTAATTAAAACTTTTATAGCAAGAATAAATAGGTACCTACACCGCCTGTTTATAAATGACAATGGCTGAAGACTAAGGTATGAAATGTTTTAACAATTGGTCAACACTAGCATGTCAAGTAATAACCAAATGAAGTATCATTTGGTTATTACTAGTTCTTTAGCATTGTATTGCATTTAAAACATCATGACCACTTTATTATGTACCTACAGTTAAATCCTCTCTGGTAGTGCCTATGACTAATTAATATGAACTATGGCAACTATGAACTATGCAAATCAATTATTTGTTTACCTACACACAAAATAACAGTCGTATGATCGTCATTGTTTTTAGGGACTTTACGTTACGTTTCATCTATACTATATTACTATATATTAATATTATAGCATAATCAGCGTATAATGTTCCTACTGCTGGAACAAGGTCTCCTCTCAGTGAGACGAAGTCAGCCGTAATCCACCCCGGGGGCCAAGTGCTGCTTGTTAGATGTCACACATCTGCGAATTTTGATTCTAGGATATGCTTGTTCCTCATGATGTTTTGGGTCACCGTTATGGGAGCAGGGGTAATGAACCAACCAGAGATCCCATCTTTTCGCATAATGTTCTTTTTCCTAAAATACTTTGGCATCACTATTTTGGTATAATTTGTTTTACCATAATAATACTTTGCCATTTTTTTTTGGCATATAGTTTATGTTGGCATAATAATCTTAAAGGCTAATTTGTTTTGGCATAAATTGAATTCGCATAATACTAAAGTATTTAAAATTAAAATTAAATTATTGTCGTAAATATTCAATATGTTGTCCTACTAGGCGACGTAGGATGCAAAAGCGAGCGAAGAGCACCCCGAGGTTCGGTTTGGTTAGGTTATTTTAAACCCTGCAGACAGAAATAGGAGCCCCGTGCAGCGGGGCTCCGTCAACCTGCCGTCGTTAGAAATAAAACATGCAGCATGCTAAATTTATGCTTTAGAATGTTATGCTTAATCATTATTATGATTAGAGAAATTATGCTTAACACGTTGGCTGCCATACGAGTATACTCGTAATAAGTTTTTTTTATGCCCTTTGCCATCATAAAAAATGGTAGGTACGAGTATACTCGTAGTTGGCAGTGGAACCTAGTTCAAACTACGAGTTAACTCGTAGTATGGCAATGAGATAGGATTTTTATCACCTATTGCCAATCTACGAGTATAGTCGTAGATAATTTGGCGCTAAAAAGTGCGCTCGCTCCCTTGCTCTGCGGGCGGAAGTTTTGTGTATTTCTAATATGCATTAACCTATTCTGGTTCCTGTGTCAAACAAAAACGGTAAGGTTTCGATGAAACCTAATGTGGTTCGAGATTACAACAAGGGAAAGTCCGGGATCGATATTTCAGACCAAATGCTGTCATATTACTCAGCTCTTAAAAAAACGTTGTTTTGGTACAAAAAACTAGCCATACACATTTTTGAAATCTACATTCACAACGCCTGCATGATCTACCACCAACAAGTCAACTCCGGAAAAGAAATTGGATGCCCTTTCGTTCAAAGATGAAGTCATAAAACACCTTTTAGGCGAAACATTGCAAAGTATAGTCATCACGAGCAGAAAAAACGAGAAGGATTACAAGTACTACATTATTTAGAGCGTCTACCACCCACACAAAAAAAAACAGACACCGACGAAACCGTGTCGTGTCTGCACAAAAGAAAAAAAACGCAAAGAAACAATTTATTACTGTCCGGTATGACCTGAAAAACCTGCCTTATACGTAGAAAATTGTTTTAAAATGTATCACTCCTTTTTGATTTCACAGCGATGTACCCAAAAAAAATTCTATTAAACATTTTTTTCTGATTAAATAATGTTTTACTTCAAATGCCAAAAAATGTAACCCCGCCCTCCTTTCACTGCCACTTGTCTAGAATTCGTTAGAAATCGCATACAATCAACTACGAGCATACTCTTAGTTCGCAGTGGGGCCCAGATCTTGTACTACGAGTATACTCGTAGGTTGGCAGTCAACGTGTTAAAAAAATTATGCGTAAGCTATTATGCGTAAATAATGTAATGCGAAAATATAATTAGGAGAAACAAAAGTATGCCAAGTTATATTAGGTCTTAAAATTTTATGCAAATGGCTAGGGAACCCCGTTACCACTGGGCCACTGCTGCTACTAATACCGCTGATACTAATATTATAAAGGAGTAATATTAAAAAAATATTCCTCAGAAGTACTAATCCGAAGCCGAACATTCATTAATGGGAAGCTACAGTACTGCCGAGTGTCAAAGGATATATTTTATGTTATAACAAGAAATTACTAAAAGCTAGATTTAATTAAAGAAATCATAAAAGCGCAATTACGTCAATGCATAATAAAATTGCAGGCTGCATTGTTTATGATCTTTCTTTATACCTACATGAAGTCAATTTATAGCGGCATAGTTTTTAATAAACAACGTGCGTCGGACGCATAAAAGCGGCATAACTAAACGAAACAACAGTCGCACACCCCGACATGCACTGCTTTCTATGCGAGAGGGGTGCCTCTTAATTTCCGTCGCGGAAAAAATACCTATAGTATGGAAGAACGAAAAAATTATCGCAACATTAAATCGAATTCAAGTGTATTTATATCTTAATGGTGAAAAGTATTTGAATGTTATCAAAATGCATTAATTTTTATCATGATTTATACGACCTTTCTCTAATATTTATACGACCTTTCGTTCAAGGTATTAGCAAACTAGATTGAATTCTTGTAACTTTTGCAATAGAAAGGAAATGATTCCCTTCTACTTAAAAGCTAGTATCGGATATTAATTAGTTCTAGGAAATTGTCACCTATGTGTGTTTCTATATCTCATGATTTTGTTATTGGATCCATTTGCGACAATCTGCGACTATTTCCAACAGCAAAACTGTGATGACCGAAGAGACAAAAAGACTTGTTGCTTCAACATTGTCATTTCTTTTTTGTGAACACTTTTATCCCTCTCTCTGGGACATTTGATTTTTTTTTGGGTTACGACGAAAAAGGTTATCTGTATCAAATGTATGGTTGACAAATCGTTGGTATGTATTAACAGAAAATAACCAGGGCAAATGGCAGTCTTGTAAATGAATAGAGTAGAAAACGAATTTGTGCATGTTGTTTGTAGCGAATTACGAATTTAGCGCTTCGATTTGATAATTTGAATATTTAAAACGAAATTCCAATTCTTTTCATTTGGCAATTAAGGGTAATTTTATAACAAGACAACAATTATTGTTTGACAAACATTATTGAATTGTACAATAATTTATAACAATAATTCTTGTACAATTCTAATATGTTATTAATAACACAAACAGTTACAAACAATAGTTGTTGGAAAAAGTTAAATATAAATTGGAAACCTTCTAAATACAGATGAATGCCGTACTCCCCTCCTTTGTGAGTGATTGCTTAAGTATATAACCTGAATAGGGTTTGTTTCCACTTTCCTCAGGTACTTCGAATCAAACCATATAATCAACGTTCTTCTGTGCTTATAATAACGATCATCGAAATCGAGCTGAATGGTGAGCCTATGGATAACCAAAGCCACACCATTCAGCTCGATTATCGGCAACTCTCATCCAGCTGCTATGCTACCAGCCACCCTGCGAAGATCATCCCTCCATCTAGCCTGAGCCTGAGGGTGAAAGGTAATAACGTTGTTTTGTCATTATTTCCTAGTATTACTTAGCTGTCTCCACGACTCCTTCAGAGTTAAATATTTTACTCAGGATATACATTTCCAAACAGAAAACACCTGTTTATACAGACATCACTTCTGAAGATCTGTGCTTATTTCTACCCTAACCGGTATTCGTGAAAACATTTCCAGTTGATTTACCGTGAGGTTTGCAATCGGAAGGCACGATCTTTAAATAGCATTGTTTTTGTGTAGCGTGGTATTCATGAAGGAAATTGAAACCCACAGGCATTATTATCTCTCGTCATTCAGTGATCCCGACTGCATTAGCATGCTAATTAACGTTTTACCAAAGTCAATGATAAAGCTATTTAATATGCTATCCTAAACAAACTAAGTAGTGGTGCATTGAATAAAAATAAATAAAAACCGGGCAAGAGCGAGTCGGACTCGCGCACCGAGGGTTCCGTAACATCCGGGTTTATGTATAAGGTTTATGTTTATGAAATTAAATGTGTTTTTTATTTTTTTATACCTATAAAAAAGTTTTTTTTTTAATACGTCATAAATCGTAAACCGCAATTTACCTTTTATTCATTCAACTCTAATACCTATTAGAGTTGAATGAATAAAAGGTAAATTGCGGTTTACGATTTATGACGTATTAAAAAAAAAACTACGTACTAGATCTCGTTCAAACCAATTTTCGGTGGAAGTTTACATGGTATTGTACATCATACATTTTTTTTAGTATTATCATTCTCTTATTTTAGAAGTTACAGGGGGGGGGGACACATTTTACCACTTTGGAAGTGTCTCTCGCGCAAACTATTCAGTTTAGAAAAAAATCATATTAGAAACCTCAATATCATTTTTGAAGACCTAAAATTTTTTTTAGTTTTAGTTCTAAGTATGGGGAACCCCAAAATTAATTGTTTTTTTTCTATTTTTGTGTGAAAATCTTAATGCGGTTCACAGAATACATCTACTTACCAAGTTTCAACAGTATAGTTCTTATAGTTTCGGAGAAAAGTGGCTGTGACATACGGACGGACAGACGGACGGACAGACAGACAGACAGACAGACATGACGAATCTATAAGGGTTCCGTTTTTTGCCATTTGGCAACGGAACCCTAAAAAGGAAGCCAAAGCAAAATCAATGTTGTGACTAGAGACAAGTCGCTTCATCACATACAACTTTCGTCTTATGTATTTCAAACACTTAAGCACTTTTTATGTCGACCGTACAAGTTGAAAACAATAGAAAAAAGAAAAAAAACATCTAATCATTTATCGTATTCGGGGTTCTCCGGGACGGGAGTCTCGGAGATCGAGGTACTCAGGGAGTAACCCGTTTTCATAAACATTTAGGGAAGGTGGCCGCCCACGAGCAAATTCTTCAACATCAAAAGTATGAAAGTGCTGTCTTCGTCGCTTCGCTAGCTGCGCGCTCTTACATACAAACCCGTAAACTTGATGTGAGAGACAAATTAGTTGCTGAGACAAAGGTTGGTTGTGGGCGTTCTACTATATAATATAGGAAAATTACAGTAGGAAAACTAAATAATTGAACAAGAACCTAGAAACTTTTCTCTTGTACCTGAGTTTACCATTCAAAGAGTACCCAAGTAAGATTTTTTTACTCACTTTATTTGCAATTTCAGTTTGCTAGCAATTTATTTTGTAAAGTTCCGTTTACCGAGAAAGAAAGGAAAACATACAATGTTGGCTCCTTGTCAACTCTTTGAAATTATAATGAAGTTATCAAACAATGGTCCAACCCACTCGGTTTATTAAACTATTCTGAAGTTTGCCTGATGATTTCACATTACGTTTCGCACTGGTACAATTACTTGTGTTCTTGTTAACTCCACTAATTAGGTAGGTACCTACCTACCTACCTAGTTTGGGTTGAAGATTTTTGTAACAGGTGTTAGTATCCAAACTGTAGCTTTACAGAGCATAATCCGCTTATAATGTTCCCACACATATAATGTTGTCATAATGTTGTCCAGAACACATGCTCCTCTCTGCGAGAGAGAATGGAAAAATCCACCACGCGTGTCCAGTGCGGATCGGTAGATATCACATGTCTTCGAATTCATGTGTTGCTATGCTTTTTTAAACACCTTTTAGCTATCATTTCTCTATCATGATCGGAATATCTTTCAAGGATAAGATCTTGAAAAGAACCTCAGCTAGTTATACTGTCATTGGTAATGTAGATAAATAAATAAATAATAAATATTTTATTCAGTATTATAAATGGTAAAGTATTTAAATAAAGTCTTAGAAATAATTTACAAAAGTATTGTTAGATGGCCTGTACTAGGATAAACCTGTATCACTGGCGGCATGAGCATACTTTATGGTAATTGCAGGTCACTATAATTCTTAACAATAGAAGTCTTGAAATAATGACATAATTTTAATTATTTTATACCTAGTTTACTTAAATACTTACCTTAAAGATCAAAATAACAAAATATAAATTATACGTAATTATTTAGTTTGCGTAAAATAGTTTCTTGCACTTTATAACCTAGCTAAACACATATGTTAAGACTTTGCGTCAGCAGAAATTGTTAAGTGGGTTAAAGTCAATGTTGCAGAAAATTGAATCACGTTCGAGGCAACATGTTTATTCGATTTTTGCTGCGGGCTACTAATCTACTTAAACATCAACAAAATCGAGGGTTTGTAGGCCAGTGCAGTGTTTTGTTGAGACAGCAGCAGGCATTAAATGACGCTCTAGGCGCCCTCGTCCTCGTTGATGTACAAACAAAATTTTTCCAATCAACTTTGAACCTTTAAAGTTGAAAATCTATTAAAGAAATTTTACAGACTGTAGTAGCTTGATGTGCTGGCGTCTGTACTTCAGCTGTCTACATGTTTTTGCCGCGTGACCATATTGTTGGCATTTGTAGCATCTGGTAACCAGGGTGAAGTGACTACTGACAGGGCATGACATCCAATTTGTAAAAAGCCTTGATTGGGATAGTAGGGCTTTACGTAGGTATATTCGCTGGAACTTCAATGACGTAGTTACAGGTCGACTCATCTTTTTAATAATTAAGTACTTAATCTAATCTATTAACATAAATAAAGAGAAAAGATTAAGTTTTTGGTATATTTGTTTGTACCGCTTTTACGCTAAAACGGCGGAACGGATATGGATGAAATTTGGCACATGGGCAGGCCATGACAAGGATTTGGACATAGGATGCCATTTCAACCCGATATTTCCACGCGATCGAGACTAAGGCGATTATCACACTGCCACGCACCACGCTGCATGTTGCGTGACTGCGTGTTTTAACGTTACTTGTAAGTATCTCCGTTTGTATAGAAAACACGCACAGTCCAACACACTGAAAACGCAACCACGCGCGTTCATGCGGATCACGCGCATACACGCGGAGAAACATGCACCCCCGCGCGTAGGTGCGGGGCGAGACGCAAGGTATGGCACACCGAATCCCGCAGTGCCGCGCGTGATTTTGAATGGACTGCACGACCACCACAGAGAACGGAGAGCCGCCGTGCGTGAATCTACAAAACGCACCTACGCGCGTGAGTGCGCAAAAAACCCGCACGATGATGCAGATCTGCACTCCCGCAGGAACGCGCGTAGGTGCGTCGACACGCAATATGCAGCATGATGCGGGGCAGTGTGAAAATCGCCTTATGCAGGTGAAACCGCGGGGCGGAGCTAGTGAAATATACAATACTTCTTTCACAAAATAATTCGCGTATTTATCTCGTCTACTCGGCGTTGACATGCTTATCATACACACAATCTATATATCGATGGTGAAGTATCAATATCTAATAGCCACAAAAACATGATTTTACAGGAGGCGAAAAAAACGTTTCATTTCTATAGTTTTTATTAATATTTGAATAAAAAACTTACTTATATTGAAAAAATTGTAGTAAACGCTAGTGATGATGGTAATGATTTCAATCAAATATTTCAGGTTAGGGATATTATTTTGCCTACGAATATGCAATAAAGTGAAAATCGCAAAAATGTTAGTTATTAGATATTGATACTTCACCGTCGATATATTATATATATCTATAAGGTGATCTAGCAGAATATAATTCCGCTGGATCCCTACAGTGACCCTGATAAGTCAGGTAACTAAAGAAGTACTCTTTAGTCATTGCACCTAGTAGACTACTTTGAGCCAGTTCAGGCCACAGAGTATTTTTATTATAGGCCAAATGTCAGTTATTGACAACTTACGTGAACGAAAACGGTGTGAAAAATATTTATAAAATAGAAAAGTTCGACTTGTAAAATCGTCCAAAGGTTGCCATTTATTTATACGTCCAACAATACTGCTCAGCGTGCCTGTCTGGAAGCTGTAGGAGAATGGGATCGGGCCTCGGGCTTCAGGCGCTCATCATTTCAGCCGAAAGACGTCCACTGCTGGACATAGGCCTCCCCCAAGCACCTCCACTTCGACCGGTCCTGTGCTTCCCGCATCCAACGGGTTCCTGCGGCCTTCACAAGGTCATCGGTCCACCTTGTGGGAGGCCTTCCAACGCTACGTCTTCCGGTACGCGGTCGCCACTCCAGAACCTTTCCGCCCCATCGGCCATCTGTTCTGCGAGCAATGTGCCCTGCCCACTGCCACTTAAGTTTATCAGGCGCTACTATCACCCAATATAGGCACTATGCTGGGTGACACCACATTCCGGCTCGCTAAATGTTTGTGACTGGCCACTTCTTACGCGGCTCCACATAACTATCAATGCTGTGAAGTAGTCGACTGGGACACGCCAGAATGCCGTGCCATGCGACCAGCGCTCTTGTAGCCATGGTATCCTAGGCAGTCGACATGACATTATCCGTCGAGCTCTGGTCGCCCGGCCATGCCTTGGAAGTTGTGTTGACCTTTGGTGTGGGATGCAACCTTCACGCCATCTTCCTAGAACGGCGCGCTGTGTTAGAGTGGCTGCTGCAGGCGGAGAAGCCCTCAATCGGCGCAAATAAAACAACCTTAACGAGAGATGTATGTTTGAGTCGTTTGGGGTTAAAACACAGGACCATGGGATCCGAGTGGTCATCGAGTATTCTGGGACACAAAAAATTTCATCACCAAGCGATGCGGACGAAGCTTTTTGTGTCAAATGAGGTGTTCCCCTTGTTATATACTTGTACATAATAATATATTTATGTATATTGCATCCCGGGGAAGGATATAGGGTAGTTTTTATCCCAATATTCCCACGGGATCGATACTTATGCGGGTGAAACCGCGGGGCGCTGCTAGAATTTATATATTTTAGTGATAGTGTATTTTGTAAAATATTTAATGTTATCTCGGACAAACCAAGGGCTAATATGTTTGAGTTGAAGTAGACGAAAAATAAGTATGTATTCCTATGTACAAATGTCATGATTACGTGGCAGCAAGCATCGTTGTAATTATGTGTATTATAATAAACAAAACTGAAAACTTAGTTTTAGTTTCTGTTTCAATGTTTTAGGATGTGACGTCACGTCAAGTCAGTTAGCGTTTTCGTGCGAACTTGGAAAAGTCAATTTTCGAACTGAAAATATTGATACTTCGGTAGGTACATATCTATAATATAAAAATGAATCGCTGAATGTGTTGCTAAGCGCAAATCTCGAGAACAGCTGAACCGATTTCGCTAATTCTTTCTTTAGAAAATTCCTTGAAGTACGAGGATGGTTCTTACGCAGAGAAAATTTTAATATATCTAAGGGAGTAGGGTAGAAGTAGGGTAGGAGTAGGGTAGGAGTAGTGTAGGAGTAGGTTACGAGTAGGGTATGAGTAGGGTAGAAGTAGGTTAGAAGTAGGGTAGGAGTAGGGTAGGAGTAGGGTAGGAGTAGGGTAGGAGTAGGGTAGGAGTAGGGTAGGAGTAGTGTAGGAGTAGGTTACGAGTAGTGTATGAGTAGGGTAGAAGTAGGTTAGAAGTAGGGTAGGAGTAGAGTAGGGTAGGAGTAGTGTAGGAGTAGGGTAGGAGTAGTGTAGGAATAGGGTAGGAGCAGTGTAGGGAGTAGGGTAGGAGTAGGGCAGGAGTAGGATAGGAGTAGTGTAGGAGTAGGGTAGGAGTAGGGTAAGAGTGGGGTAGGAGTAGTATAGGAGTAGTGTAGGAGTAGGGTAGCAGTAGGGGAGTAGTGTAGGAGTAGGGTAGGGTAAGGGGTAGGACGCCACGTAAACGAAGTAGAGCCGGGCAGCAAAAAATAATTTATATGGCAAAACAACGTCTGCCGGGTCAGCTAGTTATACATAATTGTTAATGCATAATATTTAAAATTTTCGCTATTGATATCTCAAAGATAAAGATGAATAAATATATCTAATATAATATACTAGAAAATCTCTAGAAATCCCGAAATCTAGTACACTAACAATGCACATGTTCCACATTGTGCATGTATTTTTAGGTTACTTTCTTACGTTGATGAATTGTTTTTTTTAACAACGATTATTGTTCCTTATAAGCCAAAATGCACATAAATCAAAATGTTAGTAAGGTCAATTGGCTTCCTAGCTATCCAAATTTTAATTCGAAGTTTTTTTAATTAAACTAAGTATTTAAGAGTGGAAGACTTACACGTGCAGCTTCATTTTAAAGGGTAGTTGTAACTGTGTTCAATACAGTAGAGTGGGCTCTGTACATTACATCCCTTTAATAAAGGCCATAATGTACCAGCAGGCTGTAACAATTGTAGCCAAAAATATCACAGAAACATCCAGTTATGTTCTGTGTGTTCTCACACATAGAAGCAACAAGAATAATGTACCCAGGATTTTGTAATAACTTGATTTAAAAGAGTGTCCATGGAATTTCTTGCCCGTTCTTCTCCATAGAGATCTACGCTTTGGAATGGGCAACTAGCTTCAACTTTCTGACTAACTGACAGACTATTTAATTTTGACAATTCAAAAGTGCCTGTAGAAGGTTTAATTGAAATAAATACAATCGGCCTTATTACAAAACAAGATTTATCTTTAGACAAAGGTTTAAACCATCTAGCTATTTTTAAATTTCGAACTATAATCCGACGATGCTAAAGTTCTTATTACAAAAACTGACGTTAAACCCGAGTCTAAGTTGTCAATTTTGCATTAAGAACTTTACAGTTGTCGGAATAAAGTTCAAAATTTAAAAATGGCTCGATGGTTTAAACCTGGGTCTAAAGATAAACCTTGTTTTATAATAAGGCCGTTTGAGTTTGAATTCATATTGTTCGATAATATAAATTGAAAACAATACCCTAAGGTACAAAACTACAAGGCAGTATACATGACCTTACAAATAACGCAATACTGGCAAACAAATATTTGTTGTTGCAATCAACCTTCGCTGCACTTGCAATGTTCGCAGTCCCCCCTGACAGGGGCGAGTGGGGCCCCAACAATACGTACAAACACAATACCCTCACGACGCATAATAAATGCTATTGATTCGCTGACCGATGCTTTAATCCCGCGAATCCCCTCGCGGAAACATATTGCTTACAGCTGAGACTAATAAAAAAATATCAAGGGGAAACGTGTAACCCAATCTACAAGTGTAATAAATAAAAATGACATTTATATTCGTACTATGTTATTAATAAAGGTTTAATAAAACCCTATAAAACCACATACAATATATCAGGATTTTAAATATCTTACCAAGGTGTTAAATTGATTGATGGTTTTCAAAATGGTGGCGCGTGTGTTGGATTATTCGGTTCCTTACGAAATGGTTGAGCTGGATGGTGCTGATCCACGCGTCATGTTCGTGAACGGGTGCCGTCGGTTGAAACTGGTCATCTCTTAACTGCCAAGGCTTATTTTTAATCTTATATTTTGAATTGTTTCTTCAATTGTCTTTTTTTTTTTTTTTTTACATTGTTCTCACATATAGAAGCAACAAGAATAATGTACCCAGGATTTTGTAATAACTTGATTTAAAAGAGTGTCCATGGAGTTTCTTGCCCGTTCTTCTCCATAGAGATCTACGTTTTGGAATGGGCAACTAGCTTCAACTTTCTGACTAACTGACAGACTATTTAATTTTGACAATTCAAAAGTGCCTGTACAAGGTTTAATTGAAATAAATGCTTTGAGTTTGAGTTTTGAGTTTGAGTTTGAAAAAAATCGTCCGCGTCAACTTGTTCTTCGGATCCACCCTGTCGCATTGCATCCTCTGCCCGCGTTATTACTTTGTTTTATTTATTAAAACTTTACGCACAAGTAAAAGAAATACTGTACAAAGGCGGACTTAATGCCTGAGGCATTTTCTACCAGTCAACCCTAGGGTGATGCAGAGACAAAACATGCCAGGTTCAACAAACGGGATAAATAGCTAGGAAACGACTATAAAATACAAGGATAAATACTAATACACAGATAGATAAGTACATATAAACAGAATCTGTGAGGAGAAAAAAAATATCGGTAGAGGGGAAAACGAATCCAGCAAATCAGCGCTGGGATGTTACGGCCAACTTTTGACGGATATGTTCACGTTTGTTTGTTTTCGCTCAGCGTTCTTTCTGACTTTTTTTTGTTTTTGCTCGGCTCCGGAGAGTCGACCCTAGCGAGATGTTAGGAAGCCATACTGTCAACCTTGACAGTATGGATAGATTGACATTATGACGTATGGTCTGTTTGAAGTTAACACCTTTATTATGACCTTCTTCAGCCTGGTATTGTTGGGTACGCAGATGACAGTACTGTTTCAGAGAGATACTTGTCCAGCGCAAAAGCCAGCGGGGCCGAGGTTCGTTTCTTGAGAGAGGCCATGGTAGAGCGGACAGATTTGACCTTAAGCCTTGTCTCACAGTAGGGTGATGACAATTTGGTCTCTTTTAACGCCACCAAATCACAAGCGTGTCTTTTTACCGCCAAAAAGAGTCGTTTTGACCAGACTTTACTACTTTTCGGGGTACATCTGTTCCTGTAACAGATCGGCTCGAGCTCCTAGGCATGGAGTTGACGTCTAGTCTCAACTTCGGCGCTACCATCGAGTACAAAGCCCAAACTGCGGCCAAGAAGCTGGGCATCCTAAATAAGGTGAAGCGACACTTCCCGCCTGGACAGCTTTTAACCCTATACAAAGCAGAACGACTGAAAATAGCTAAGCATGAATTTGACGAAATGCTGCTAAATGGCACCGCGCGTAGGTCAGAGAGCGCCTGGTCGTCTCCTCTTCATTTAGCTAGGAAAAAAACCGACGGATGGAGACCCTGCGGGGATTACAGAGCCTTGAACGCCCGAACAATTCCGGATCGTTATCCCGTACGACACATCCACGACTTCACAAACGACCTTACAGGTAAAAACATCTTCTCTACTATAAATTTAGTCAGAGCATATAATCAACTGCCGGTTTTCGAAGACGATATACCGAAGACAGCCATCACAACGCCGTTCGGGATGTTTGAATTCCCGTATATGACCTTCGGTCTAAGGAATGCGGGACAAACATTCCAACGGTTTATGGACGAAGTGTTAAGTGGCATAGATTTTGCTTATGGATTTCTTGACGACATCCTCGTTTATTCTACTGATGAGGAACAGCACCTGGAGCACCTTCGCATACTGTTCGGACGCCTGAAGGATTACGGCGTCATAATAAATACGTCGAAATGCTGTTTCGGACAAAACACGGTAAAATTCTTAGGATTCAGCGTCTCTGCAGAAGGAATTAGTCCTTTAGAATCAAAAACACAGGCAATTCTCGACTTCCCGACACCTAAAAACACAAAGGAGCTTAGAAGATTCTTAGGAACCTTAAACTTCTATCGAAGGTTTATTCCAGACGCAGCAGCGAAGCAGGCGCCTCTAAATGCTATGCTGGCCGGACAAAGCAAAGGTTCAAAGCCGATCCAACTCACGACTGAACAGCTGGAAGCCTTCAAAAACTGTAAGTCAAGTATTTCTGAGGCTACTCTGCTGGTGCATCCTGATCCCAGTGCTGAACTGGCTATACAGACCGATGCTTCTGACGTAGCCATCGGTGCTGTCCTACAGCAGCGGAAAGGTAATGAATGGCAACCTATGGCATTTTTCTCAAGAAAACTCAGCCAATCACAAAGAAAGTATAGTCCATACGACCGCGAGCTGCTGGCGATATACGAAGCCATACGATACTTCCGCTACATGGTGGAAGCGAGACCATTCATCATACTGACAGATCACAAACCACTTACGTTTGCTTTCACCACACGAAGGGACAAATGTTCACCGCGACAGTTCAGATACTTGGATTTCATCTCACAATTTTCAACTGACATTAGGTTTGTCGCAGGTAAAGACAACGTAGTAGCTGACACTCTTTCCCGCATCGAAGAAATAGCTACGCCCCTAGATTACCACAGCCTAGCCCGAGCCCAGGTGACAGACGCAGAGCTACAAGCGCTACTCGTGAACGGATCCAGTCTACAGCTGCATAAGGTTTTCCTACCTGATGCCATAACGCAAGTATACTGCGACACTTCTACACCTAATCCTCGACCATACGTTACAAGTGCCTTTCGACGACAAGTTTTTGAATCGCTTCATAACCTCAGTCATCCCGGCGTTAAAGCTACAGTACAATTAGTAACTTCTAGATTTGTTTGGCTGGGCATAAGGCGTGACTGTCGACAATGGGCGAAGGAATGCCACCAATGCAACGGTGTAAAACCACAAGGCATACGACCGCACCGTTTACAGAGTTCAAAGCACCTTCAGCTCGGTTTCAATACATTAATATGGATATTATTGGTCCCTTACCCTTGTCTGCTTCCCACAGGTACTGCCTCACGATAGTCGACCGCTTCACACGTTGGCCTGAGGCGTACCCCCTCGCCGACATCACGGCCGACACCTGCGCGTCAGCCTTCATCTCTGGCTGGGTCGCACGGTTCGGCTGTCCCGCACGAATCACCACGGATCGCGGCCGCCAATTCGAGTCGCGTCTCTTCAAGTCCATCGCGGCACTGATCGGTGCCGACCACCTTACGACGACTGCTTACCACCCAGCCGCCAATGGTTTGGTGGAACGTCTACATCGGCAGCTCAAGGCCGCCATCACCTGCCACGCGTCATCACAGTGGACTGAAACTGTCCCGATGGTGCTACTGGGGATACTCAGCGCATGGAAAGACGATATCCAATCATCAGCGGCGGAGCTTGTCTATGGTGAGCCTCTACGCTTGCCTGGGCAGTTTTTCAACACGGCGTTAGAGGAGGAAGTTGACGTCACTGACTTCGCCGATCGCCTACGCAGTCGCATGAGCAGACTAGCGCCAACACCGACTTCGTGGCACTCCACTCGTCCTTTCTACATACCGAGAGATTTATGTACCGCGACGCACGTCTACCTACGCCAAGGGCCAGTCCGACGTCCACTCCAAGCACCATATGCCGGCCCGTACAAGGTCGTGCGCCGAGGCTCCAAAACATTCGACATAATGGTACAGAGTAAGGTACAAACCGTTACCGTAGACAGACTGAAACCGGCGTACACAGCGAACGACAACGTCACACTACCACCAACAACTCCAATGCTGACACCAACACCGGTACCGATGTCAACGCCAGCGCCGACACCTGCAACCACGACTAGAGCGACACCTTCCGCCTCTACAGCTCCAGTTCCAGTTCCCGACGGCCTATCTTCAAACACCTGTAAGAAGACCAAGAGCGGGAGGACTGTAAAGTTTCCCGACTACTATCGATCGTAGTCACGATCTCGGCAGGGGAGTACTGTGGCATCCACATAATCCCAAGTCCGGACCCTTGAGTACGGCCCTGTACAGCGGGGGACCACGCGGGGTGAAGGAGCGGAGGTCACCTAGAAATCCCGTTATATTCAGTGCGCGCGCGACGCCGCGCCAGTGCAACCAGATCGTCCTAACGAACGCACGTACTACATTGTCTTAGCCACCCGCGCTTATATACTCGCTCGTAAAATCACTTTGCTTTATATAACTTAGCTTCAGTTCTACCCTATCACTCTGTATCGTTTCTTCTTCGTTCTAAAGCCTGTAATAATCATCTATCCTCATTAAATTCCATCTATCGTTCTTCTTGCTGTTTCATATTCGCCCCCGCCTTCCTAGCCGCTTGCTACACAACATACACGCATACATCTCCACACGTTTTCAAATGTCTTTTATAATGCGCACAGCAAAAGAGTGGAACTCTTTACCTGCGTCTGTGTTTCCGAGCGCATATAACCCGAATCTCTTCAAAGTAAGAGTGAACAGGCTACTTCTGGATAAGCTCACTCCATCGTCGACTTTGTCTCTGTCACCTCTGACCTAGACTAGAGTCAAGAGCAAACCCATTTCAAATATTAAAAAAAAATAACAACTGCTGGCAGAACAAATGAACGTCAACCTGTCAATGTTTTGTCAATATATTAAAGATCTATCAGTCTTCTGTCTCATTCACTCACTCACTTTTCATATTATGAGATTTTAAAAAAAATCTCTTAATTTTTTTTTTTTTAATTTTCTTTTTTACAAACCGTATCCTGCCAATAACAAACACAAAAAAAAAGAATTATCCAATTTAGTGCAGTCGTTCGGAAGTTATGCGGCTACATACATTTCGGCGATTCATTTTTAGGGTTCCGTAGCCAAATGGCAAAAAACGGAACCCTTATAGATTCGTCATGTCTGTCTGTCCGTCCGTATGTCACAGCCACTTTTTTCCGAAACTATAAGTGTCCCCCCCCCCCCGTAATTTCTAAAATAAGAGAATGATAAAACTAAAAAAAATATATGGTGTCCATTACCATGTAAACTTCCACCGAAAATTGGTTTGAAAGAGATCTAGTAAGTAGTTTTTTTTTAATACGTCATAAATCGTAAACCGCAATCAACTCAAATATAAAATTAAAAAAAAAAATCGTAAACATAAACCCGGATGTTACGGAACTCTCGGTGCGCGAGTCCGACTCGCGCTTGCCCGGTTTTTTATTTGTATGATGTTCGAATAAATCATGTAATTTCAAAGAATGTCAAATGAGATAATCGAAAAAATCTGTAAAACCTAAAAAGCCTGTAAAGTTTTCGGAAGGGATTATTACTGTCCTTATCGCGCAGTACGGACAATGTATGGCGCTAATATGAAGTTGCATAGTCGTGACGTCACGTCTATGTCAGCAATTATTTTAAAACGTTTATAATTTAGCCATTTTTAAAGCTTTTACACTTTATTATAATATTGTCTGCACTATTTGCGAACAAATATTTTATAGAGATTAAAATTTTAATCATCCCTATTGCACATTTATTTTCTTAAAATAATTCTTCTAAGGGCCTGTGCACACCACGTTTTTTAAACGCGACGTTGACGCGCGTTTTAGAAACGTGCGTCGACGGCGCGTTTTTATCCTACATAAGAAGTACAGGCTGCGTCTGACTCGCGTGCGTATCGCGTCTGTATCGTTACAAACGCGCGTCAACGCCGCGTTTAAAAACCGGGCAAGAGCGAGTCGGACTCGCGCACTTAATTTTATATTTGAGTTGATTGAATAAATGGTAAATTACGGTTTACGATTTATGACGTATTAAAAAAAAAACAACTTACTAGATCTCGTTCAAACCAATTTTCGGTGGAAGTTTACATGGTAATGTACATCATATATTTTTTTAGTTTTATCATTCTCTTATTTTAGAAGTTACAGGGGGGGGGGGGGGGACACATTTCACCATTTTGGAAGTGTCTCTCGCGCAAACTATTCAGTTTAGAAAAAAATGATATTAGAAACCTCACTATCATTTTTGCAGACCTATCCATAGATACCCCACACGTATGGGTTTGATGAAAAAAAAAATTTGAGTTTCAGTTCTAAGTGTGGGGACCCCTAAAATTTATTGTTTTTTTTCTATTATTGTGTGAAAATCTTAATGCGGTTCACAGAATACATCTACTTACCAAGTTTCAACAGTATAGTTCTTATAGTTTCGGAAAAAAGTGGCTGTGACATACGGACGGACAGACAGACGGACGGACAGACAGACATGACGAATCTATAAGGGTTCCGTTTTTTGCCATTTCGCTACGGAACCCTACGTGGTGTGCACAGGCCTTAAGCAAGAAATATTTCTAAAAATATTATAAAAGCATTTTATAATGTAATACCGGACATTGTTGCCACCTTGCCGATACTCCTTGCAAGGTATGCTAAGAATTTTTCCTGAGAGCTCAGGTAGACGTCTTATTCTACATTGTGCACAGCTTTTTATCATAATAAAATTATTGTCGCTGGTATTATTTTAGAATTCATTGTTAGATCTATACGACATTTTCCTCTATAATTAACCATTCTTTTGTAGACTACCCGTAATCGGACTAAGATTTTTTATTATTTTTTATTATTGTCCCACTGCTCGGCAAAGGTTAGAGCAGCCCACCAATCCAATCAACCAATCAAACCAATCCAATCTTGAAATTGATATGGAGTAAAAATTTAAACCAATAATTTTACCTTACAGGACTGATAACTTTTTAAATTATGTAAATATTGGTACTGTTATAATTTGATGAAAGTTACTTCAGATTTTTCAAAATGTATAAAGATAGAAGGAATGCGAAGTACTACTTACTTAGTAGTACTTCGCATTCCTTTTGAAAGACATTACTTTATGCAACCGCGCCGCGCTGTCTAAGAACACTTACACAAAGGGCACATCGACAGTATTTATTTTGTTCAATCATTGAAGCGGCTCCCCCAGCGGTGTGCTAACACTACTATTTGATGTTTTATTTTGCAATAAAACCGGCGAATGCAGCTGCAGCAAATTAGTTATGCTGGTCTTAGACATGTGTTTTTTTTTTGCCTAGGGCACACAAAGAAAGTTTTGCTCAACAATAATTGCTACTAATTAAATTATTGTGCTCGTGTGTATTGCTAGTTGTAGATTACCCTTAGTAAATTAACTATTCTGAGACCTGGTAAATTAACACGTAGGTATAAAATGTTCATGGGTTGGTTCAGATAACTTGAGGTGGTGGGCGAGGCTATGAAATATTTGTTTGGTGCCTTCGTCAAGTAATTAGGACGTGATGTTAGCCTTAAAGTTGAATTAATAATAATTTATTGAAATTGAAAGTTACGGCGAGAGAAACTAGTGAGATTTTAGCATTGGAAGTAGCTATTTCGAGTTTTATTTATACAAGGTATAAAAAACATGCGAAATAAAAGTGTTTTTTTTGTTGTGGGTTTTGTATGCTAGGAGCTTGTACATAATTTTTTACCGACTTCAAAAAAGGAGGAGGTTCTCAATTCGACGGTATGTTGTTTTTTTTTTTTTTTTGTGTGTTTGTTACGCGATTACTCCGCCAATTATGGACCGATTTTCAAAATTATTTTTTTGTTTGAAAGGGTATACTCTCGAGGTGGTCCCATTATCATCAAGTTGGAATCTGATGAGAGGATCCCATGGAAATGGAGGGAAACCCTCAAATTTTATAGGCAAAGCTATAACGATTTGGGTAATTTTTAAAATAACTTGAGCATTTGCTCTCGGAAATCATCATTTGGTAAAGTGGAGCTGATGAAGAAGACCACAAATGGCCATTGGAACTACTCAATGACAAATATTTCACGGGTTTCGATTCGATTACTTTATTAAGGTTGCTAAGCAATTTATGCTCGTCACAAAGCGTATGGTGAGTGGTTGTTGAGGAGTTCTCCTGGTTCTTACTAGGAAAACTCCTCAACAATTAACGTCCCAAGATCGGGAAAAGCAATATTTTGTAACAAGTGATGAGCAGTTGACATTAGGCTATTGTAACTTAGATAAATTACAAACGGACCCACTAAAAAGTGAAAAATAAAAACTTTTTACAAAAAAAAAAAAACAACCGACTTCCAAAAAAACACTACAAATTGAAAAATAACTTTAATTTCGGAAGTCGGTGTCAATAAACGAAAAAGCAGAACCAAAGACACCGACTTCCGAAATTGAAGTTATTTTTAAATTTGTAGTGTTTTTTTTGGAAGTCGGTTGTTTTTTTTTTTTTGTAAAAAGTTTTTTAGTACTTATATAATATTATTGTTAATTTGGTCGTATGACATTTTGTTATCCATAACTATGAAATGTAGGTACAGCCCTTTCACAGTTATTTTATAGGTAATCCTGACACAAAGTGATCTTTACTATTGTCTTTATTCACGTTATTTGCAGCCGGTCGATTTTGTAAAAATCTCACCGTGAAAACTTAAGTAAAGTGAGTTTGTTTTTGCTAGGAATTGACATTGTTGACAGCTCACTCCATGCTCACTTCACCTAAGTTTTCACGGTGAGATTCTTACGGAAAAGCAGCGCTGTTAGGTTGTTGCCACTGACTAGTGTGTCAAAATAACTGATCTTTATTCACGTCATAATAAAGTTGTTGTTAGATTGCTCCTGTCAGAGATAAAATAATTGTGAAAAGATTTGTAGGAGTCATTTTAAAATACACGTTCCAATTCCAGACTACAGCTTATGCTGCTTGGTTTTGTCCATTCGTTTTTTCTTAATTTATATAGCCAAATTATTACTTTTATGCGATTGTGGCTAAGTAGTAACAGCAGGGATCGCTCAGGTAAAGCTACGTTTGGCCTGGCCGGTTCGTGGATGGGTGAACATGTTAACAAAAGTAAACAAAATCTAAAACCATCACAGCTTAGCAGCTCCTGTTATTGAACACTACGTGGCAAAAATGCCTAAACATAATGAAAGTCAATTGAGTCTTCTCTCAGCGAGAAAATTAACATTTATGTTAAAGCTGATAAGGGAACTGCGATACGGATTGTCAATATTTATCTGTTGATCCCGAACGAATGGAAGCAAAACAATGACAGTATCAGTCGCCTATTATCTCGGTCGAATTGTAAAAGTCAACAGGGGGAAGTTGCCTGTGGTACACTCAACCGCCCGACAAACGATACACGATTTTATTTTTGTAAGTAGTTTTGTACAAACACTTGTACACCTCAATCATATTTGAAAACCTAGATGAGGTCCGCGTTTCTTAACTGACTACTCTGAGAAGGAAGGCCGATACAAACTCGAGAGGTGACACTGGTATCACTTAATATTATTTAAAAAAAAGATCCATCCATCCATCCATCCATCTCCTTAGTCTTTCACTCTTGACAGAGTGGTCGTGATCATTTTCTACATAGGAAACGACAAATGGAACCGGGAACACCCAAATATTCCGAAATATTTTATACCGAATTTCGATGTTCCGATTTTCAAAAGTCCGTAGTACACACATCAAAAGTGTCTAGGGATCAAGCATTTTTATGCGGATTTCTTGAGATTGAGATGTGGCTTTGTAATAAATTTATGATTTTATAAATTTATATGGATCCTTTTTGGTGCATTTCATAATTTGAATCAGGAACTGTGAATCAAATTCGAGTAAAAGATGAAAATCAGCTGTCAATATTTTCCCTATAAAAACATACAACGCATTGAAGACATTATTAGTGCTACTGTTTCCCTACTACTGATTAAAACCAACGTTATTATGGAGCGGCGACGTCATTTAAGCAGGGAAGAAATGCTCAGAGCCGTGGGAATGATAGAACCTGGTTCCCGGCAACGTACTGTGGCTTTAGCTCTGAATACAAGTCAGAGTGTTATCAGTCGACTTTGGACACGTTACCGAAGCACTGGTACCGTGGCTGAGCGCCATGGAGGACGGTATCGCTGCACCACACGGAGACAAGACCGATACATTCAAATCTTAACTCGAAGAGCTCCAACAATAACCGCCATGATGTTAGCCGTGAGGCTTCATCACTCTTCAGGGAACTTAATTAGCGACCAAACAGTCAGAAACCGCTTGCATGAAGTGAACCTTCATTCCCGAAGACCGCTACGGGTACCACCTATAGCAATGCACAATCGTAGGATTCGATATCAATGGGCTCTTGAACACAGAAATTGGGCAGAAGAACAATGGCGTTTCGTGTGCTTTTCTGATGAGTCTCGTTTTGGTATGAGACCGGATACAAGACGTATACGACACTGGAGAACCCCTGGACGCCAACAGCGATTAAAATCCTGCCAGGAAGTCCATCCTTATAGTGGTGGAACCATCATGGTATGGGCGGGTATTTGGATCGGCGGAAGAACTGAGTTGATTTGGATCAGAGGCAACCTCAACGCTCAAATTTATGCTGAGACGATTGTATCAGACGTCATCGTTCCTCTACAAGTGCAAATCGGTCCCTTATTTCAGTTAATGCATGATAATGCACGACCGCACACCGCAAGAGTTGTAAGACAGACTCTCGCCGCAGCTAACATCAATGTCCTGCCCTGGCCTGCTCAGTCGCCAGACTTGAACCCGATTGAGCATGCATGGGATATGCTACAGAGAAGAGCTCTGCCGAATATGGAGGGTATCCAGTTGCAAGAAGACCTTTTTTTGTTGTTGCAACGAACATGGGCGGCCATTCCACAGCGTGATTCGGATGAACTCATTTTGAGTATGCCAAACCGATGTTCTTGTGTTGTTAGTGTTCGCGGTAGAAACACGGATTATTAATTGTTTAAGTTACCCAATAAAATTTTAAAGAAAACTGTTATTTCAGTCTTTTTTCGAACTTTTGTGTTAGTGGTTCAAATGTCAAAAATCCCTTTATTAGGAAAATGGCAAATTTCTTTATTAATGCAAAGGTGACTTGGTTTATCGTTACTGTGACAAACGAAAACACTTTATTTGATGAATCCTTAAAGAAAATTTTAATTAATATCAATCAGGAGAAAAGTTATTGCAAAAATATATGTTCATCCCTAGACACTTTTGATGTGTGTATTTGTGACTGTCGAAATAAAGTTTTTCGTATTTATGTAGTGTACCCAATGGAACCGTACCCCTATTTCTACGTTTCATAAGTGTACATGTAGGTTTCTGTAAAATAAAATAATTTGATTTTCATTTTTGATTTTTTCATATCTGGTTCTTAAATTATGTTTATTTCTGTAAATTGGTTGAAAAAATATATTAACACGTCATAAATAAATTATGTTCTAAAACTAGATGAGGTCGGCGTTTACTATCCGATTACTCTGAGAAGAACGACCGAAACAAACTCTGAAGTTTCAGTATCTTTTAAAGTCCAGAAATAATCTTAAGCAGACTTTATAAGGACCATGCAGATTAATATCTGAGATTGTCTTTTGAAGAATGAACCACACAGATTCGAGTGGACCCTGTCCAGTCAGTGCACGCATTTGCCAGTAATCATACAGCTCAACTCACAAGTTAAGGGGCTTACAGGACCTAAACGCAAAAATCGCAAGTTTTAGAAACAATACAATTATATGATCGACTACAGTAAACAAAATCATGCAGAAAAATATATGATATTCTTCAGGATATTTGCTAGGTTGATAGTGTGTTGAAAACATAATACTACTAATTTGTTGTTACGATAGAAAAAATCATGAAGATACCTCTAAAAACTTTCTTTTTACAATAAAAACCATATTAATACACATACAATCATTCTGATTTTTTGTCAGATTATTATACAAGCAACATACTAAAACAGTGTTTTAATTTTTTAGTCCAACAATAGTTTTTTGGTAATTAAATAATTGCTTAATATTTTGCAATAAATTACCAGAATTGTGTCATCGCGTTTCTCTTTCTTTTCTATGCAGTCAGACAGTGACAGCGCTTTAGGTCATGTAAGTCTCTTAAAGAGCTCAACGACTCGACGAACAATACTTGAACTGTGAACACCGCGCTACTGCAACGACATGTGCGTGCGGTTGACCGTACTTGTGGCGTAATTGAATATTAACTTGTCACGGCTAATGCGTTATTTTGCTATCTTCGAACCGCGATATAATTTATTATTTGGCTTCAGATATTTATTTATTATGTATTGACGTAATTTCTTTTTTTCGGGAATTCTTTGAATTTTTTGTGTTTGTAACTATCCGGCGCCTAAGTAATTTTATTATTCTTAGTGCCTAATTGAAGAATGAAGAATCCCGAAAACAGTTGGTATAATGTCTACTGTTTTCGGAAAACGAGTAAAGTTTTTGGAAACTGTTGCTAGTTTATTAGTTATACTAGTAGCGTTTTAACTGCTTCGTTGGTCTCGTGGTTGCAAGCGCGACTGCTGAGCATGGGGTCCTGGGTTCGATTCCCGAGTCGGACAAAGTGTTATTTTGGGTTTTCCATTAGGAATTTCTTAGTAACAATACGGTGTTTGGAAGTTGGCGGTATTTATACCCCCGTGCCTCGGAAAGCACGTAAAGCCTTTGGTCCTGCGCCTGATCTCTCTCCGGTCGTGTCGGATTGCCGTCCCATCGTACTATGAGAGTAAAGGAACAGAGAGTGCACCTGTGTTTGCGCACACACTTTTGTAAGTACCTACTATAATTATCTCCTGCGAATCTGGCTAATCTCCGTTGAAGTGGCCACCGTGACCGAAATCAGTCGGGAGGCTGTATATAATTTTAAATAGGTACCAGTAGCTTAACAAATTTATTTTGAACTATCAGTATCCCACGGTTTCACCCGCGTAAGTTTCGATCCCGTGGAAATACCGGGATAAAAACTATCCTATGTTCTTTCCCGGGACTCAAACTATCTCTATACCAAATTTCATCTAAATCGGTTCAGCAGTTTAAGCGTGAACAGGTAACAGACAGACAGACACACTTTCGCATTTATAATATTCGCATTTATAATATTAGTACCTATGGATAAAACAATCTATAATTCTGTTTGTTTTTTTCCTAATTCTTTTATATTGTCTTCACTCGTAAACAAATACAAAATGTGTTAAAAAATGTGTGCTTGTACTAACCGTGTCAGTATGCCGTAAATTCGTGTCCAAGTTATTTGGACACGTTATTTGTGGTTAATAAATAATAATAATAAAATATGATAATGATATAAGATTCCGTATTTTCCAAGACAGATTTCTACATAAACAGCTTACGTACTTCAATCACTGCCGGAAACCTTTTAAACGGTGTTTTCGAAGTTTATTTTCATGATTGCGTAAGATGCTAAATTGCAATGAATTTTTGTGGTAGGGTTTCGTATTGAGACTGCTAATTCCTAATTTTATTTTCGACGATAACTCTCGAAATCTCTTGTTATATGGCGCTCCTTGAAAAACAAACAATATTCAAGCATGAGCTGCCTTCAGCGGGATTGTCCGAAAGGGTTACCGCTGGCCCGGAGCATAAAGGGCTAAGGAAGGAACACGGGTGGGTTTTAGTCAGTAAGAGTCTGACACTCCCGATCCCGCTCCACCCAGAGCGGGAGGAGTCATTTGATAATTTCACACCCAAAAAAAAAAACTATAATCTGCTTTTAACGTTCTTACTGCTGAGATAGGTACAGACTTCCTCTCTGTGAGAGGGAGTGGGCCACCGTGCGAGTCCAGTGCTGGTTGGTAGATGTCACGTCTTCGAATTTTTTTGGTCCTAGGACATGCCGGTTTCCTCACAATATTCAAAACAAATAATTATTTATAAGTAGTATTATACTAGATTTTGCCCACAACTACTTCCTCCTGGAAGTCAACCATACCATAAAACATATCCACTTGCACTTGGCAATAGTGTAGCTGTCTATCAGTGAAATCATTTTGGAATTGTGTTTCCCAGCAACTGGGTTGTGGAGGTCAGAGCCCTCTCTGACAAATGATTAAATGACTTGCTGACTTATGACTTTATGACTCCCTGTCATAAGTCATCAAGTCATTTAATCATTTTTTAACATTGGTGCAATAAATAGTTATTATAAGAAAAAATTACAAGTGCGCTATGTTATACCAGAAGGCGTACAAATATATTATGATGTTAATAAATTGATAATGTATGTCATTGATACTAAAATTGATAACATAATTACATTAATCAAACACATATATTATTGATTGATTTTTTCAAAAATAAAAAATAAGAAGATATAAATGTCAAAAGTAAAATATAAAAACATGAGGTTACTACGTCAATATTCAAATAATGTGTAAACATAAAGAGAGAAAAAAGTAATATTATATTAATTAAAAAAATAATAGTAGGTAAGTACTACAAAAAAAGTCACTCCATGTAAAGTAAGTAGGTACTGATATTCACCTGCATCCGGTTAGACTGGAAGCCGTCGTCGTTTCAGCCGATAGACGTCCACTGCTGGACATAGGCCTCCCCCAATTTTGGGGGGGTTTGCCATAATCGCCACGCTTGGCAGGCGGGTTGACGATCGCAGTATGGTATAATGGTGGAATAAATAGAGAACGCTGCTGCCCATTCTCCGGTAAGACCCTTAGTCGCCTTTTACGACACCCACGGGAAGTAAGGGGTGGTGCAATTCTTTAAGTCCGGCACCACACAGACAGGAAGCCGACCCCTACATAATTGGGAAAAGTGTAGGCTGATCAGTACCTACTTGCCTACCTCTTATAAACATAATTGTAACTCTTCGTAATATTAGTTTAGATAGCCTTTTATACTAATAAAAAAAATTACTTACGCTGTCCCAAGAATATGCTAAACACAAAATCACCGCATAACAATATATCAATTCCTGAATAAAAAGCATAGTCTAAGTACGTCATGCATCATGTTTATCAATAAGTCCTTTACTTTATCGATCCGGGCCGGAACGGCGGCGTAGACCCTCTTTTAACTAAGTGTTATTATTTGATGCGGTAATGTAAACCTTTGTGGGAAGGGAACTCGGAGGGTCGGAGGAACCATTGTGAGCAAGTGCCGCGCGAAACGGCGATTTTTTCGCGGATAATACCATTGATTCGTGAATTAACGATACAAGATATTTGTGTTGTAGCGTTATAGTTGAGATTCTCGGTTTATACAGGACCCAGCAGAACAGGTCAAAATACTTAGATTTCAATAAAGATTTATGTAAAGAAAAAACACATTGGGTTTGATTAGACTTACCTTGAATTAGTTATTCTGTGCCTTGAGTGCTGTATATTAATCGGAGCGCCTATTTTAATGGAACCTTGTTGAAAAGTTTACGAATTAACGATACAAGATATTTGTATTGTAGCGTTATAGTTGAGATTCTCGGTTTATACAGGACCCAGCAAAACAGGTCAAAATACTTAGATTTCAATAAAGATTTATGTAAAGAAAAACACATTGGGTTTGATTAGACTTACCTTGAATTAGTTATTCAGTGCCTTGAGTGCTGTATATTAATCGGAGCGCCTATTTTAAAGGAACCTTGTTGAAAAGTTTACGATTTTACGCTAACTAAAACAATCACCTCTACGTGTCCCAGAAAAAGATCAAGTTACTCTTTGAAACGAAGGTTTTCATCTCATGTTATATTATTTATAAAATAACTCTTTCTCAAGAATATCTTACAGTCGTAAAATGGATTCTGTACAAACGGTTAGCGCTTGTCCCGTTTGCATTGTGATGTTGACCAGAGACCCCTTCCGTCCGTCCAGGCCGAGAGATAATAGCCCAGTCTCACAACTCAAACGAGTTGCGTAGAATGATAAGGTACTATCTTTTTAGAATTATTTTTAACTTTGGGCACAACGAAGAACTTTTTTTTTCTTGCTACTACGTCACACTGGCTAACGGTTCTACGCGTAGACTGATAGATACCTATCTACACACATTTCCGGTCGATAAGTTGGATTTTCTGTTTATTTTTTAGGTTAAGGAACTTGTCGCCTCATGTCAAAAACAACGAAATCAAGATCACTGGTCACCTAGAGACATAGTAAAAAATGTGATTCTTAAAAAAAAACGCATGCCTAAGTATTTGAGTTTTTTTTACTATATCTCTAGGTCTTTACCTAAAAAAACTCTCTCTAGGTAAAGACCTAGAGATATAGTAAAAAAAACTCAAATACTTAGGTATATGCGTTTTTTTTCTGTTTTTTTTTTGTTATCTAAGAAAACTGATGGAAGCAAACTGTAAACGTTTGTGTTAAACCAGACGTTCCTACTAATCACTAAATGTCAAATGTTGTAAACCTATAACAAACAAATATATACATGAGTTGGCAACACCTGGATACAGAATCGCCTATCGGGCGTGTGACTTATGGCAGTCTTTAGGAGCCAACTATTTCTTTATATTGGAACTATTAAAGAGGGGAAGAAAAATAACGGCTCTTCCGTTGGGTCGTAGGGGTTGGCGACATCGCTCTGTAATATACATATCATTTTTATTTGATGTCAGTTTTCTTTTATTTTATGTTTATTGATGAAATGATTCCTACTTTTAAAGTCTTGATTTGTGATCGCAGTTAAGCACCTACTTAATTGTAGCAGACAAGACTAGGTACTTGTTGAGTATCAAGCTCCAGGAGTGCTGCTGGTGGTCTTGAATTGGTAATAAAAAAAAAAAAGTGCGATATTACAAGTACTGTATTGCAGATTTACAAGGAGACGACCGATTGTGACTCTTTCGCCGCACGCTCAAGGTGTCGGCGAAAGAGTGAAAGGCGGGAGAAAGCTGCGATCGCGGTGTGGTGTGTGGCTATATGACATACATGTGTGTGCATAGTTTAATAAATAAAATAAATAAATAGAGTACTTATTATTTATTTTATTTATTAATCTATCTATGTACAGACGCCAGCACATCAAGTTACTACAATCTGTCCAAACTTTAATAGATTTTCAACTTTATCTCTAAAGCATAAGGTTCAAAGTTGATTCGGAAAATTTGACAGTTTCGGGTGGCTTGATGTGCTGGCGTTTGTACACACATATAAATAGACAAGAAGAGAGGAACAGAAAAATAAAAAAACAAAAGTGATGCTTATTTCTGAAGAAATCTCTTCCAGCATACCTGCGATAGGAGTGTACCTAGACAAAAAGAAATATAGACAACGTGTGTAAGAGTAGAAGGGAACACTAAATACTTTCAAAAACAATTATCTAATTTAAATATAAACATACAATATGAGAATACATTTTCATACATAGGTATATACCTACTTATAAAATAAATATCATTAGAATATATATGTTTAAATATAGGTAATGTAATTTAAATAATAAATACATGTGCAATTATGTCTTCTTTTATTAATATCGAATAACAGTTTGGCAGTCCCTATGTACTACATTGATTGTAGTACAGTCCTGTCTGTTTCATATTTTCCGTCACTATAGACACATAGTTATAGAATGATTGTTAAAGTAAATATACAACGAAATTCCCAGTTATTTTAATCAAAATGTCCGATGTTCCGTTGTTAAAAAAAACCTGCAGTCAAAAATTCAAAAAACATTACACGAGCTGCCATTTTCAGCAACCAGAAGCAATTGGAAGGATGGATTGAAAATAACAGGTCCCAATGCCTTTTACTTTTTTTTACCTACGTCGAAAAGCTGAAATTTTTGTAATATCGGTAGTCCATTCCGTTTGACGGACATTTTAGCTCTTGGTCTCGACGTTAGCAGGGAGACGGGCGTGCGCGGTAAAACTATGGAGCTTTTGTATAATTTTTCGGATTTCTTACCTACCTATCATTTTGTCCATCATAATTCCTATGGAAACACAGGTGACACACTTTGAAGCTTCACTGTATTTTCTGTTATCACAGAGAAGCCTGAAGAGAAGTCAGAAGAAGTACTACAATTTATTGACTTTTCCTTGCCTCTACATTTTAGAAATTGCTCTTTTTGTTAAATGTAATAGAAACCTATTTTTGTCTTTATCAGAAAGCAGATACCGAGATGCAACTTTACGATCTCAATACCGAAACTTGTTACGCACTGGGAGATATAGAACTGCTTTAATGAGGAAAAGTGTTTTTGGTATGGCACCTATCTTTAACCACATTCCTGATTCTATAAAAGAGGAACCAGTAACAAGTTTTAAAAAGAAACTAACTGTACTTTTTATTGAATAAGTGTTACTACTCCGTATCGGACTTTCTAGCTGATATATTTTTTTGTTGTTTGTATGTGTAATAACTTATGATGAACTGCATCAATGTTTGCATGCCAAAATGGTAGAATGTACAAGGATTCTTCAACATTTCTGTAACCACCTTATTGTAAATACCTACATTCCGAGCAAATAAATGAATATTATTATTATTATTAAGCCTTACAGTAAAGCTATTAGCCGCTGGATGTAATTGCAACACCCAGCAGCTTAAGAGGAAATGTGGGTGGTCGTTTTTCCATCGAAACGCTCTCGCCTGTTTTCTTTCTGATCAATGACCACAAAGCAATGATTTTTTACAACATAATTTTTAACTACTTGTTGTCCCTATGTTTTCCTTTTTGATGATACATTATTTTTATAAGCACTAGAGCCCTCAAAAAATGCCGTTTTAAACCGCTGTCAACAGAGGCCTAGTGTGTTTTTACTTAGGCTTTTTCTAAAGTCTCTCCGACAGCATTTCCACTTAAGGGGCTTGCATCACCTAAAGCGCTGTCACTGTCGGACTGCATAGAAAAGAAAGAGAAGCGCGATGACACAACGCTGGTAATTTATTGCAAAATATGACGCAATTATTTAATTACAAAAAATGTATTATTTGAACTACAAATTAAAACACTAGTGTTTTAGTATGTTGCTTGAAGAATAATCTGACTAAAAATCGGAATGATTGTATGTATATTAGTATGGTTTTTATAGTAAAAAGAAAGTTTTTAGAGGTACCTTCATCATTTTTTTTTCGTATCAAATTAGTTGTATTATGTTTTCAATACACTATCAACCTAGCATATATCCTGAAGAATATCATATATTTTTCTGATTTAGTTTACTGTAGTCGATCATATACTTTCATTGTTCCTAAAACTTGCGTTTTTTGCGTTTAGGTCCTGTAAGCCTCTCAAGCCGGGTAAAGAAGTCCGGGGAAACAACATGAAATGTATCACTAATAAGTTGTCCTTATGAATGCAAACAATAACAACAATAACAGCCGCACGAGTCGATCGATCAGGTTAAGCTACGCTAGTTAAGTGGATGGGCCGTCACCCATCCACATCTTTACATACCGAGACCCCTCCGTGTCTCGAAAATCACGTTAAGCCGTTGGTCCCGGCTGTCATTCGTGGATCTTTGACAGTCGTTACGGGTAGTCAGAAGCCCGAAAGTCTGACAACCAGTCTTACCAAGGGGTATCGTATTACCCAGTAACTGGGTTATGGAGGTCAGATAGGCAGTCGCTCCATGTAAAATACTGGTATTCAGCTGCATCCGGTTAGACTGTGTGTGTTACATTCCGTGTTCCGTTTAACCAATCTGTACCCGGTATTGAGTATAGCCTCACATTTGTTTATTAAGTAAGGATTTTTTTCATTGAGGTAATAGATTTAAAAAAAACAACCGACTTCCAAAAAAAAATTGCTATTTGAAAAATGACTTTGATTTCGGCAGTCTTCAGTTTTTGAATTTTCGCTTTCAGCCACCGACTTCCAAAATTAAAGTTTTTTGTCAGTTATATGTTTTTTTTTAAATTGATTGTTTTTTTTTGTAAAAAATCTTTTATATTTCACATTTTTATTACTGTAGGGACCTACTCACCTTGATAAAAATATGAAAAATAAAAAACTTTTCTCGTATACTTACCAGTACTTGCTATGTAAACAACACTGACAGAAAGTATTATAACATCATCAACGTACTTACCTACACCAAGTGGAATAAATAAATACAAGTTAGCGAGGCTAACTCAAAAACTAAAAAGTCTATGACCCTAGCATACAAGTTAATAAAACATACTAAGTGGGATTCAATTTACATTTTCTACCAAATGAAAAATTTTATTAATAGAAAAAACAAACAGCTCATTTATCAAAATAAATTTCAGTCGACAACATCCATCGGTTTCTTACTAAACTTCAAATATATCCGACGACCCTGCATACTTATCTCTTTTGTTGACTGTACATTAACCATCGACTGCAAAAGTAGAAGAAGCCAGTCAGTTAACCAATTAGCAAGGTGATAGCGAGGCTAATTGGTTATGGTGGGTTATTTTTAGGATTCTTACTTCTCTCTTAATAAAGTTTTATTTTTAAAAGGTGTTTGCACTTTATATGAACTTGGTGCAGTACAGTGTTTGGTTACGATACTTGAATGCATGACAAATGATATTCAGTGTTACGTCAGGGGGGTCTTCCTTTACTCGTCAAACCGTAAAAGGCCTTCTTTGCATTTATGGGCGAGTGGCCCCTTTACCTTGTGCCCTACTTTTTGTTAGCCTTCTGTACCGTTTGTAACCTGCTCTTTTGTGTATCTTTGACCTTTATGCTTTGTTTTACTAAGTACCATGTATTATTTGGTGTAGGTATAATAAGCATTTTGCATTTTAGTCTTAAATTGTTTATAGTCATAGGTAGGCTCGGAAAAGACAATCAGTCTATAATATAATTCTCTGAAACCAGTAACAGTGCTGAAACCTAGCAGTGGTGGCTCAGTGGTAACAACTTATGAGTTGTAGGTCGTAGGTTCGAACCCATTCAGGTACTTTGTGTAAATTATTTCAACACAACGGCTCTCAAAACGGTGAAGGAAGACATCGTGAGGAAACCGGCGAGGGCGTGTCCTAGATCCAAAAATTAGAAGACATCTACCAACACGCACTGGGCCCGCGTGTTAGATTCCACTCCCTCTCACTGAGAGGCCTGTTTTCCAGCAGTGGGAATATAATGGGCTGAACATACTTGTACTAGACAATAGTTTTTTGTTATGTTGAGTTACTTTTCTTCTCATAATCTCTGTGTGAGATGTTAAAATCTGCCCCTTTATGCCAAAGCGTCGCCTCAATGACTGAAGTATGAGTCTGATTTAGGCAGGTATCCATGAAATAAACGAGCGAACATTATATGTTGATATATTTACAAATATATCATCATAAAGGTTTCCCTATCATGTTTTTTAAAAATATAACGGCGCACCAAGTGATAGTAACAAAACGGGGCGGCCATTTTGTTACGAAGTTACTGAAATCACCAAAATGGTCCGCAGAGCGTCGCATCGATGATTGAGTGGCTATTCTGATGACAGAGAAGATGTCAGCGGTGCCGCTGTCGTACCACTTCCACGACGACCTGCTACAGTCCATTCACAGTTATTTCACCTCTGATTTTGCATCACTTTTAAAATAACAGTGGACTTTATACTCCCTGTAATAAGGTTGCTGTTGGATTGCTGCTACTGACAAGTGTGTCAAAATCACAATGATCTTTATTGTCGTTACAATAAGGTGGCTGTTTGGTTCCTGATGTCAGAGGTGAAATAACTGTGAAAGAACAATATATTCCAGCACAATTCTGATGATATTGAAGCTGCTGTACCACCAATACTATGACTACTTCTGGTAAAGGCTATCCGGCGCCGTTAAATATTAAATTCTATATGTGCCATAAACATAGAGTTAATTGAATGTGTCTCCTGCGGCGTTGGTTAAATAAAACCTTGTCATAGTACCATGTCATGTCCCACGGCAAACCACAGGGGAGGTGATTCAGGTAACATTCAATATTTGTGGTCAACCATTAAACTTGCCATTGGAAATTATACCACATCACTGAAGAGATTAAGTTCATTTTTGTGTTCAATAAATACTGAATTTGATACCTACTCATTTTCCGCAATAATAAATAATAGAAAACTGAAAGCGAGTGCAGGATACTTGATTTGGTTGCTTTGTATTTAAGAACATTTTTTTTAACGTGTTTTTGCTACCATGCGATGGATTTTGGTGCAATTTTAACGGAATATTTTCTTTGCGCTTGATCGATGTTATTACTGTGGGATATTTATAACAGGAATGTTTTGTTTTTGTAACAGAATTCTGGGCTCAATTTTCCCGTTGCTATTTTGATTATAATATTGTGATTGAAAACCCATTTTCCCAAATATATTAAGAACTGGATATGTCTTTTTTCTTGTTGTCGTTTACCGAAAATGAGAAGAAAAGTATTTTAGTATTAGGTACCTACCTACTATTCTAAAAATATCAAAGTCAAAATCTATTATTAAAGTACCTACCAATTAAAGTGTTTGGAATGGAATATTAATATAAACGGCAGACGACTGAGCAGTTGTGAAGTTTTTAAGGTAGGTAAGTACTTAGGAGGTACAAAGGTATGTCTAGACTTCAAACTTTCACGCATGGTGAGACTTGACATCGCGACCCGAGATCCTGTCTGCATATTTAGATATTTGTACTGGGTTTGTTTTTCCAGTAGGTACATAAACAACTTTAAGCAAGGTTAGACTAAGTAAACATTAAAACCTCAGGCACGTTGTCTGTCTAAGCGATGGTTAAATCATACCAGCATGTCTTTAACGCGCTAATTAGGTGAAAACATAGCCTTTTAATAATAATATAAATAATAATAATAATCGTTTATTTCAGGCATTAGCACCCATAAAATTAAAATTGAAAACTTACACTAAAAATAAAATAAAACTTATACTAAATACATAAACATTTCACACCAGAGAAGCCAAAACACAAAGAGATACAGTTTTTTTGTCTCCCTCAGTACATGCACCGCATAAAACACAGCTTTTGGTATCATGTTTTCAAAGATAAGATTAACTTCGTAATACTTGTCAAATGAGTCGATCTATTTAAATAAAATTCTAAGTCCTGACTGACTGATAAATACAACATTATTTTTAGTATATGCGAAACCCGAAACACGTGTCTAATATTTTTATGTAAAGAATCTATGTACAAAATTTCAAAACTGTGTCATGATAAATCACAAGGTTTTATGCTTGTTAAGTTACCTGTTTGTCCGTACAAAAACATGCTCACCCGCGCCGCGTCGTCTTGCGCTCATTGATAATAGTACCTAGGTACCTAACCGTTCGGCGCGGAGATTTGATAACCTACTTATTGTCGCTCAATGTCCAACTTTTAACCTTTTTTTAAATATTTTGTTACTTTTCTGAACAAACTACTACCTAAAAATAACGTTGTATATAAACGCACAGCCTAAACTGGTCCTAGAGACGTGAAATTTGGAGGGTGTGTTCTTTGTGAAGAGTAGGCGGATGCCTACTCTTCCCTTAAACCCCTTCTTAGTGGATACTAAGAAGGGGTTTTTCGAAATTCCACCCCTAAGAGGGTGAATGGGGCGAGGATGAAATTTCACGCGGACGAAGTCGCGGGCAGAAGCTGGTATAGCTAAAAATAGTAACGAAAAAACTGTACTTACATAATTTTTTTTTTTTAATAAAAGTGGGTAAGTACTTAATTGCTACCAGGTTTGGGAATGAGTCTGATGCTGATGTCTGATGGGCCGGGGCTGCCTTCAAGCGGCTCTTGCCCAACCTGAGGGGGCCAAACGCCTCCTGCCGGAGGCTTTACGCGGGGGTCGTGCGGTCCATGGCCATATACGGGGTCCCGGTGTGGGCGCGTTCACTGCGGCGGCGAGCCGCCCACTACCTGAACGCGCCCCAGAAGGTGGTAGCCATAAGGGCTATCCGGGGCTACCGCACGATCTCTGGCGAGGCGGCAAGCCTCCTTGCCGGACTGCCATGGGATCTGGAGGCGATAGTCCTCGCGCGCCTGTATGAGTGGCGCGCGGAGGCACTACGCCGGGGGGAGGATCCGCTTCCGCGGCAAATCGCTGCGGAGCGGACGGATCTCCGGCGCGATCTCATGGCGGCATGGAAAGAGCGACTGTCGCAACCCAGCGCAGGGCAAACCGCGATAGCGGCGATAAGACCCCTCTTTGAGGAGTGGCTAGAGAGGCGCCACGGCGGCCTCACCTACCGCCTGACGCAGGTCCTCACCGGACACGGAAGTTTCGGGAGGTTCCTGCACATCATTAGGCGGGAGGAAACGCCCGGGTGTCACCATTGTCAGGATCGCCCAGAGGACACGGTGGAGCACACGGTGGAGGTCTGCCCCGCTTGGGCGGAGCACCGCCGTGTCCTCGTAGAGGCGATTGGCAGCGACGGCGACCTCTCGCGTCCGGCCCTGGTGCAAGCCAGGGTCCGGGGCGAGAGGAAGTGGGAGGCAGTCACCTCCATCTGCGAAGCAGTCATGCTAGCGAAGGAGGTGGCGGGACGGCTCAGGGAGAGAGCCTCCCGTCCCAGCCGCCGCGGGAGACGCTCCGGGCGTCGGGAGCAGCGTGACGACTCCCGGCCACCGTAGGCGCGGGCCTGCGGGCGGAGAGTAATGGGTAGCTCACCGCCCGATCAGGACCAGGCCCGTGCCGGACGGCGCGTACGTGTTCCACGCGCGCCTCAAAGAGATGTCAGCATCGAGGAGGGGCCCCTTAGGGCCGAAGCCTGCCGGGTCAGCGGGATTGTCCGAAAGGGTTACCGCTGGCCCGGAACATAAAGGGCTAAGGAAGGAACACGGGTGGGTTTTAGTCAGTAAGAGTCTGACACTCCCTTCCGCTCCACCCAGAGCGGGAGGAGTCATTTGATGATTTCCCATCCGCAAAAAAAAAAAAATGCCGAAAATACAGGTTTTAGAATATGTGTCCGTTTTCCTGGATGTATGTTCCGAAAAGGCGTAAAAACGGCTGAACGGATTTGGATGAAATTTGGCACGCAGAGAACCTGGATTAGCACATATACTTTTAATTCCGGTAGTATGTAGGTAAGTTCTGAGATATTCTCACATGCACATCCACACGGGCGAAGCCGAGGGCAAAACCTAGTTAAGAATAATTTACTATCGGCTTAAATTGCAAGGATTATCATGTAAGCCAAGTAAGTAGATAACTAAGCCAATTTTCAAATGTCAAATCAGTAAGGCACTAAACTTTTTTAAGTGTACGTACCTACTTTAGTAATTTTTAGCAACCTCTTCCCCTAAGGTCTCAGGTGCTTTAGAAACCTTTCATAATCACTGTAACGTCCATCCGCCGCAAATATTTTCAGGTCAAACGTTCAGTATTATAAATAAATACGGAAAATTATTTTTTTCATTCAGAGACGATCGGTGGAAGTTCTCAAATACAAGCCGTGTGTCCAATGGCATTTCGCAAGGTCGAAAATTACGAACTTCCATAAAACTTTCACCCCGTTGTTTCACCCCCTACAAGGGATAAATTTTCAAAAATCCTTCCTTGGTTCTTCGTTACAAAAGGAACTCTTGTGCAAAACATGCATCAAAACCTAGCGGTTCAGGCTGTGCGTTACCTGTCAGTAAATGAATGAATTAAGATTTTATTAAGTACTAGCTTCCGCCCGCGACTCCGTCCGCGCGGATGTCGGTCTTCGCGTGGATGGTTTATTTCTCCATTTTGAGTAACTCTAACAATGACATCTTATAAATATCTATTGGACCCAAATACGGCTAAGCCTATAATAATTAAGGAGATCCCTCTATTGAGCTACTGCTGTTGAGCTCGCGTTCTGTAGTAAGTATTTTTTTCATAGTAATTCCGACCTTGATAAGTAGCATGTAGCAGTAAATTACTGACAGTGACGAAAAGTTTGCAATAATAAAAAAGTGATCGTGACAATGCGACAGAAAGTTAATTGAAAGCTTCAGCATACTTACACAACATTGTTATTTAGCTCGTCCGGAATATGAACATGAAGATTTCTTGGACTGCTCACACGGGAAAGAGCTACGTAAAGTTGCCAGTGTGAAAAACAACTCGCGGTAACATCTACGCCAGCAACTCCTAGGGTCTGACCTTGAGCCATATTTATTGTCATGGCGTAACACAAAGCTACAGGAAACTGTATTCTCTTAAATTGAAATGGAAAATTATCCACTGCGGGTAATGCAACGTGTGTTCGCGGTTCTACAGAACAACGTCTATGAATAAAACTGAAAAATAAGATTTTTTTTTCTACGTATTTTTCCAGGATAAAAAGTATCCCATTTTATGCCCAGGATAATAAGGTATAATTATACCAAGTTTCATCGAAATCGAACCGTTAGTTTTCACGTGATGCCTGCATATACAGACAGACAGACAGACAGACAGACAAAAATTTTTTTAATCACATATTCGGGTTTGGTATCGATCCAGCAACACCCCCCGCTATTTATTTTTTCAATATTTTCAATGTACAGAATTGACCCTTCTACAGATTTATTATATTTAAGTATATGCAGGTAAAAACATACTTTGTGGGTCTAAAAAACCGTTGAGAGAAGCAGCTAAGCTAACAAAGCGAGCAATGTTATGCACGCGCCTCCATGGGAATGGAGCAGGCGGGCCCGCACCATTGATTTCCCGAGTGGCCGATTCTGGCCGCAGATCGTAAACGCGGCGTCATCCGCCCGTCGCTCATACAACGTGATCAACACTTGGAAATGTTCGCTTAATTACACTGTTTTTTTGTTATAATAATTCATATTTTTATGTACCTCAGATCGAAGAAAAGATGGATGGATTGCGGACTAAGGCATGGTTGCGAGTCACTCCCTTCCTAACCGTAACCATTACCACTTATTTTGATGAAGGCTTGTTTGCAATTGCGTGAAAGAAGACATATGACAAAATAACTAAGTATGATTTTTGGGTTGGTTGATTGTCTTGTAAGCAAAGAAGAGAAAAGGGCCGGATCGAGTGCCTTTGTAAGCACTTCGCTGCCTCATGAAAATCAGGAAAGGACGTTATTGCAAAATCAGCCTCGCCAAGTTTATCTTTCACCCTACCTGCACTGAAAACGACTCAACAATCTTCTAATAAGGGACACGTAACTAATCGTATAACCTCCTCGTCGTCACGCGCGTCACATTATCAATGCATGTTATAATGCGCTCTTCCGTGTACTATTTAAGGTCCCTGCACACAGCGGGCGCGGCGCGGCGGGACGGGACGGCGACGCGACGCTGAGCAGTTGTAATGTACTAGATATTACTGACGACGCCACACAGAGCCGTCCCGCTCAGCGCGACGTTCAGAAGCGGCGGGGCGGGGCGTGAACACGTCGCGTCAGACGAGACGGAGCGTGAATGAGATTTTGTATTGTTTTACAAAAATGGATGTCGAAAAACTAATCGAATGTGTTCGTGCTCACGTATGTTTGTACGATTTGGGCCCTAGGCAGTATAAAAACACTGTTCATGGGCGCGGCGGGAAGGGACGTGATCGCGCCCGCAGTGTGAACGATGCCGTCGCGCCAGCGCCGCGTCGCCGCCCCGTCACTCCGCGCCTCGCCACGCCACGCCGGCTGTGTGCAGAGACCTTTAGATGCCTTTTGCTTTGAGGGTTGACGCAAGTTAGCCCACTCGGTAACACGAGGGGGATTTACTTGCTCAAGACCATTCCCAAGGAATGAATACAGGCTTATTTATGTCTGCACTTGAAGGTCGGATTAAGAACGCTTTCGTTCATCGCACGTGGGCTTTATAAAGACATAAACTATGTTTTCAATGAAAACCACAGTAAAAAGGGATTTTTTTCATTTCAAAAAGGAATTTAACATTGGTATTTTTACAATTGAATTGTTTAAAGGCAGACGGAGAATACGAGGAATGTGGGTCTACACTCTGTCCACTAGGTTAACTGTTTTTTGACAGATGGAACTAATGATCGTAGCTACTTTATAACACACATTTCAATAACTTCAGTTTAATTTGATTTCTATGCCTGTGTTTATTATTATTAAATACAAAACAATATAAATACACCATACTTTGTTTACTTTAATTTCAATTTTGCAGGTGTTATAGCGGAAATCAGCGCAAAAATAAAGTACTTATGCACCGGTTTGCCGTATCAATTGTGTTGTAGATTTGTAGTTTAAACATATACCTACAACATACACCTAGGGTTTACTACTAAAACACATGTAATATTTTCTATGAATGTGTAGTTTCTTTACTTTGAAATACAAGTAAATGTGTTGCTCTGTAAAGAGAAATTTTATTTTACACTACTTATAAGTATTTAAGTTTTCACTCTGTATTTATTAAGTATTTTTTAACACCACTTACCTGTAAAGAGAAACAACATTTTAAGCTATATTTCACTCTCGTTTTCTTATTTTATTTACTTTTAATGTATTAATCAATCGCCACGTGAAAACTCTCTGTCTTGTGTCAAACTTCAAAGTCAAACCGAATGCGCGGCAAATTTAAATAGAGTTCAATGAACTATATTTATTCATAACTTTTTATGAAAGTTTTAACATCGAAATTAAACATAAACATCTTGTTTATGGTGGTGTACGCACCGGAACCTACAGCTTAGTACGGCCAGTTATTCCAAATACGTACAGTGTGGCTAAGTTTGAAACAATTGAGCCTGGTATCTATTATTACCCAAGACCCTACTGATTATAAACCTAGCCTCACAGCAACTACCTAGCACCCTAGTTATCCTAACGCCCTTACTTATCATAGGTACAAACCACATCAAACGTGAGTTATGTTGGTATTAAGTGCGGGAAGTCTGTTCCCAGGAGACCTACAAGACGGAATTTGGGTAGGAATATCCGTCGTGCAATATACACAGGAAAGGGTTTTCTCACTGCCGGCCTCACCACAGACTATGACGGCTAAAGGTGTCTTGGCCACAGTGAGAGGAATTATGGATGATGAAACCAGCTTGATGACTAATATATTACAGTAATTAACTTAATTATATACAATTTTAGTGGTCAATACACATTGATACCTATTATACATGTGTGTTGTGTGTGTATCGAGCCAGTGAAGCGAAGATCTCAGTAGGTCACTTCTTAGCGCTGACGGTGTGCTGATATGTGGTATGCCGCTCTTGATGCTGACGCTGCGATGTTGTTTCTGCCGCGCGTAACTCTTGTCTGTTCCCGGTTGAACCAGTGGCAAATCCGTATCATGGCAAATCATTTATATATTTGATTGATATTTGAGTGGATGCAAGGTTTTACTATACTTACTGATTTACCTATAACTTATAATGATTATTTTTGATTTAAACTTTTGAAGCGAATACATTCGATCCTTAAAATTTAGTACTTACGATAGAATGTAATTTAATACGCATAACAATTTTTACCGACTTCACAAAAAGGAGGAGGTACTATGTTCGGATGTTTTTTTTATTATTTTTTTTTTCGAAAGTAGATAGTTCTGAGGTGGTCCGACTGTCACCAAGTTAGGATCTGATGATGGGATCTTAGAGAAATCGAGGGCAACCCTCAAATTTTATAGGCTCACTTATTGTTTTTCGCATATTTTATGAAATATCTTGTGTATTTGCGTATGATTGTCACCATCTCAGGTAGCTGGGCTGATGATGGAAGGCTCCTTAACAGCTTACTGTTACACAACAACAACAACACACAGAACAGTCCTTGCCTGTTCGAGTAATTTCTTAAAGTTACTCGAACAGGCAAGGACTGTTTTAGTAAATTGTTTTGATGTTTGATAGGGCATTTGCCACATTAGGTCTTATGATCATCAAGTTATGACCTGATGCTGCAGTCAGGATAGTCTGCTGAGTACCTAACTCCTCGACAACTAACAGCAGATATATCGTGTTTAGGCTTATTGAAAAGGGCTCGATGTGTGGATAAACGTACTGTTAATGAGGAACACCGAAGTACATAGAGACCTGATGCTGAAGCCAGGAGCATCAGAAAAAGTACAAACCTTGAAATTACAGCACCGTAGTCGTGTTTAGGCTCATTCTAAACAGGACTAAATTTTAAGTTCAATGCAATGTTGACATAAGTCTGGCCTGATGCTGCAAACCGGGATTATCAGCATCTAGTCTAAAAACTAATAAATACTTCTTAAAGTGAAATACTTTTGCGAGTTTTTCTTCTGTATAATTTTCCTAACAAAGGTTGCCGGTAGTGGCTGGATGAGAGAAGCGGAGGACCGTGAACGTTGGCGCAAACTTGGGGAGGTCTACGTCCAGCAGTGAACTGCAATAGGCTGATGATGATTTATAAAAGCTTCAATCGTTGCATTTCACGCAATGCCTTTTCGTCATTGTGGTCTATTTAGCAATTTGGTAGGTTCCAAGTCGCTTAATACAATGCCATCCAGCGTCTTTACACGACTAAGCGTAACATAAACTTGGCCCTTAGCAAAAATTTTCTTGCCTAAGTCTATTATTAAAGTAACTTGAACATTTGCTCTCGGAAATTATGATTTGGTAAAGTTGAGCTGATGATGAAGACCACAAATGGCCACCGGAACTACTCAATGACAAATATTTCACGGGTTGCAATTCGATTACTTTAATATAGCTGCTAAGCAATTTATGCTCATTACAATGCGTATGGTGAAGTGGAGCTGATGGTGACTTCTCAATCAGCTCCAGTTCTCCTGGTTCTTACTAAGAGAACTCCTCAACAATTAACGTCCCTGCATCGGGAAAAGCAATATTTCGTAAAAGGTGATAATCAGTTGACATTAAGCTATTATAACTTAGATAAAATGGGTGCAAAAAACAAGTCCAGGTTTGGCTGCTTGGGCTTAACTTTTATCATTCAACTAATAAAGTTTTCATCACCATATACACGCTAACACTCATCACGTGCCATACTTACACTCTTACGTACACAGTCACACTCATCACATAAATACTTACACTCATCACACACACGCATACATTTGGTTACCTTTTAGGTATATGTTTATATTAAGTATACCTACTGAAACCGTTGCATTTGTTAACATATCTTAAATAATACATATTATCTGTCGAAAGAGACTGGATCCTGCGACACAGGGTATCCTAGTGCGGGATCCAGTGTCATACCTAAATATTGTAACTTGTTTATGAATCAATAAACTTATTATTATTATTACTTATTATTATTATAAATTACAAACTGACCCGCTAAAAAGTGAAAAATAAAAACTTGTTTACAAAAAAAACAACCGACTTCCAAAAACACTATAAAGAGAAAAATAACTTTAATTTCGGAAGTCAGTGGCAAAAAACTGAAATACAATTCCAAAGACACCGACTTCCGAAATTAAAGTTATTTTTCACTTTATAGTGTTTTTGGAAGTCGGTTGTTTTTTTTTGTAAAAAAGTTTTTATTGTCAAAACTGATACGCGTGAAGTATTATAATGTCTGTAAGAAGTCATAAATAAGATAATTCAATAAAACGTTCTGTAACGTAATCTGGAACGTTCGTTACGTTTTAAGGCAGCTGTCAAAAAACGGTTAACCTAGTGGACAGAGTGTACCCACATCACCGTCGACAGTATTCTTTCTCTTAATTGGGTGTAAAATATTTTTACACGGCTTAGTAAAAGTTTGGATGACTATAAGAAACCACAATCACTATAATTAAGTCAAACTAAAATAGATTATAATTAAGTAATTAATGACAATAGCACAGTAAACTTTTACAGCCTTGAACATAAATCAGTAAGCTTCAGAAAGAGATTTTTACATATTTAGGTACGAGTGTTAGAGACGAGCATATGTATAAAGGACTCCGAGACCGCCAAATAGAATTAGTCATTGATTATTATGTAATATTGTTTATTATGATGTATAGAATATGAGTATTTTCTAGAAAAACCATTGTTAAGGATGATTTCCAGCAAACGGCTCGCATTGCATCTGATCGACAAGGGTACCTACGAAAGTACGAACGGATGCGGCGACAGCCGATCTTGTCGACGCAATCGGCTCCGTACCGTCGCTTGCGAACGTATCCGTTTCTTCGCATAGTCAAATAGTTTCTAACGTATACGTATTCTAATTTTTGAAAATGGTTGAAGTTGACGTAGTATTGTTAGCACTATTGCATTAGAAGAAGAAGAAAATAATCATGAAACAAAGAAGAGGAAAATAAAAATTTGGACAAGAGCCGAAAGCATTCGATGGTAGGTATACGACGACAGGCGAACGGATCCGTACGCGCGTCGCAGCACACTTTCGGCTACGATCGCGTGTCGCAAAAGACGCCCGCGGTCAAGCTGCTGACTTTAAATACTGTGTACACGATTGCATATCGTTTAAAGATTGTAAAATCCGTTCCGATCTGATGCGATGCGAACCGTTTGGTTTAAATTCGATTCGCCGACCAAGGCATACCCTTACCACCCCCGACGATGCCATTACCCTCCTCCAGGAGAGTAGTAAAACCACCAGTACTCTCAAGAAGTACAAGCCCCGTCATCCGTCCTTCCGCCCTCGCCGTCGAGGCCCGTCGTGACACCCCATACCATGCCCGCCCCGACCCTTGCTCGAGCCAGCCCGCACCGCAGAGCCTGTAGTTCAAAATCCGTGCCCAAATAATTCCGATCCAGCCTGTCCCTTGCTGTCCTCTCCCAGCTACGCCCTACGCCGAGGTCCGAACCCCACCGGGGGGTGCCCTTACCGTGTAGTCGCTTAGTTTCTAGTTAGTTTTAAGCCCTGGCTGGAGGCCTCAATTTATTGTGGCATCCACAGGAAAGCCCGGTTAAGCAGTAGACAACCTCACAGGTTGAACTGCGAGATGCCATTCCCCAAAAAAAAAAAACAGTACAAATGCACCCCGATAAGGCCGAATGCCTCGCCGTCAGCTTAGAGTCCCAATGATCTCCCAGCTCTCAACCAGTAGATCAAGCGCACCTCGACAAGGTGAACGCTGAAGTCGAACGTAGAGCCTCCCTCCCACCAGTCGAAGACCCTGATGATCCCCTGCCTCCGACAGGAGTGACACCTCCTGACGAAGTGCAAGAAATCATAAAAGGGCTCGAATCCCGTAAAGCCCCCGGTTCGGACGGTATCACCAATAAGGTGTACGAACTCCTCCCCGCCCCCCTCATTTTGCTCATAACCACTATCTTCACTGGCGCTCTGAGTAACAACATCTTCCCCCAAGCGTGGAAAGAAGCCACGGTCATCGGTATCCCAAAGCCAGGCAAACCCAAGTCTGAGCCCTCCAGTTACCGACCCATCAGCTTGCTCAATGTTTTCGGCAAAATCTATGAGAGGCTTATTTATAAGCGTCTCAGGGATTTTGCCGAAACAAAGAGCCTTATCCCTACCGAGCAGTTTGGTTTTCGAGCTAAACACTCGTGAATCCATCAGGTCCACCGTATCGTTGAGCACATTAGCGCCGGCTTCCAGCGCGGTGCGCCAACAGGTGCTTTATTCTTCGACTATGTGGAAAAATAATGTTTAAAAGATTTTTTTCCTTGTTTTGTGCTTAGGAACCTCTTTTAATTCTACTCAATTAATATTGCTTTAATCACGTGAATGTCTTGCTCGCTATGTAAGGACCATTTTTGCAACATTTCATACTTCTTGACTCAGTGGTTTAGGCAATGCGTTGTCTATCAGTCAATTGATTTAAGATTTCTATTAAGTAGATTAACCTTGTCCTACAGCAGGTGCAGGTGCGACTGGTCCACTAACCGCAGCTGCGCCTGCAGCTCCAGCCGCAGGTGCGTCAAGTCCACTAACCGCACCTGCGCCTCCAAGTACTTAGGGGTCATTCTCGATCACCAACTTAATTTCAAAGAGCACATAAAGATGGCCCGTTCGCGCGCCTCTTTCGCTCTCGGTAGGCTCCACTCCTTACTGACTGCCCGCAGCAAATTGTCACTCAAGTGCAAATTGCGCCTTTACACTGCTGTCATCCGTCCCATCATGACATATGCATGAGTAGTCTTCGCACACGCCAAGCCTCGTCACCTGAATAAAATGCAGACCCTCCAAAACCGTTGCTTCAGAAAGGACACGGGAGCCCCCTTCTATGTCCGAAACGTGAACCTCCACGCTGATCTCAGACTGCCCACCGTCCAGCAGTTCATGAAGCGCCTCTCCAAGCGCTTCTTCGATTATTAAGCACCCTAATCCACTGATTCCCGCTACACTCCCTCTCGCAAAAGTAGGATTCGCCGACCAAGGCATACCCTCACCACCCCCGACGACGCCACTACCCTCCTTCAGGAGAGTAGTAAAGCCACATCAGTCATCCGTTCTTCCGCTCTCGCCGTCGAGGCCCGTCGCGACACCCCGTACCATGCCCACCCCGACCCTTGCTCGAGCCAGCCCGCGCGGCTGAGCCTGTAGTTTTAAATTCGTCCCCAATTAATTGCGATCCAGCCTGTCCCTTGCTGCCCTCTCCCAGCGACGCCCTAAGCCGAGGTCCGAACCCCGCCGGGGGTGCCCTTAGCGTGTAGTCGCTTAGTTTTTAGTTAGTTTTTAAGCCCTGGCTGGAGGCCTCAATTTATTGTGGCATCCACAGGAAAGCCCGGTTATGCAGTCGACAAGCTCATAAGTTGAACTGCGAACGCAATTCACAAAAAAAAAAACAGTACAAATGTAGTTCGTCTATAGTTCGACGGTAGTTCGCCTATAGTTCGTCAACAGTTGTAGTTCATCTTAGTTCGTCAGCAGTAATCAATAAGCTCTCCTGAATAAGTAATTAACAAGAAGAATAAACAAGAATATTAAGAACAAGTTTAGTGTATTATTTGAAAAAATGAAGCCAACAGTCCACACCACTACAATATGTATAACTTTTCCGTAACTTGTTGTGCTCTGTAACCTGGGGTGCTATATTTTCTGTAAATTGTTGTTCCATATTTAGAACCAGGTAGTGTAGCTACGTCCAACCCCAGTAATGATTTTCTCTCGAAGAATTAATTAATACTATGAGGTGTTGTGCATAAATCTTTGCACACATACTTTTGTGAATTATTGTCAACATATTTTGCACATTTGAACTTCATACTCTCCAAGGAATTTACTTTTGAATTTTGCTTAGGTAATTCATATTTTTGCCCTCGACTGTGCATCAGTGATGGGTTACTGCCTTGAAATGTATTGGTACATTGTTTCATAATGTATGCTGTTTTTATTTAAGTTTACAATACCAGGCCACTCAGAAAGGATTTCGAAAAAAAAATTTTATGTATGAGAGACTGGCCAGTCATAATCTATTTTGAAAATATGATTATTTGTAAATAAAAATAGGTACCTACGTTCCAATTTCAAAATTTCCCTCCACATTGTTTGCGAACTAATTTAATCTATCGTATCTCATTAAAAAATGGATCTGGCTCCGGGAACTTTTTCGCGCCATAATTTTTTACGATTTCAAGTGTCGCCTAAAACCGGTCAAATCGTACGATAGACTTCAAATGGCATTCATGGGTGAAGGCCCTTCTAAGGCAACCGTGCATCATTGATATAACGAATTCAAGTGCGGTCGACTAACTTTGGGGGATGAAAAAAGAAGTGATCGCCCTTTCACGACTGTTACGGGAGAAAAAGTGCTAGCAGTGAAAAATTTAATTCAAGACAATAGGCGAGTTACGTATCAAAAGATTCAGCACATGCTGCAGGTTGGATCAGAAAGCCTTCACGAACTTCCACACGTGCATCTTCGCGTGAGGAGAATAGTTCCACGATTCCGCACAACCTCACCGATGCTCAGAAGCAAGCCCGGTTGGAATGGTGCCGTGATATGATTAACAAATTTGAAGCAGCCTCGTCTCGGCGTGTTTACGACATCATTCCAGGTGATGATTATTGAATTTACGTATATATAATACGATCCAGAAAAAAAGCGCCAGTCGAGGGTTAGGGTGTTTCAAAACAAATCAACGATCTTGGAGTGAAGCGATCTAGAAACGAGGGGAAGATTTTCATCGCGTGCTTTTTCAATTTGACTGGCTACTTGGTGTCAATTCCTTTACAGAACCAAAGAAGCATCAACACTGAATGGTGTACTACCAAATGCTTGGCAGAAGTTTTCTCTGTTGTGAGCAACAAGCGACCAAACACAGGGCTCCGCGGGCTACTGCTCTACCACGACAACGCGCCTTCACACACCGCGCTCGACACGAGGGACTCCCTGGATAGCACGCCGGTCAAACTCCTGGGTCACCCTCCTTACAGCTGTGACCTAGCACATGTGACTTCTTTTTATTCCCGAAAATAATAAAATCAGCTCAAAGGGATACAACTTTCGTCGCCGGAAGATGCGCTATCAGCGTTCGAGCAGGCTGTAAACGAGGTGTCTGCGGTGCACTGGAAAAAGTGTTCCGAAAACTGGTTCAGACGCATGAAACTTTGTATAGAGGCTAGTGGAGATTACTTTGAAAAGATTTAAAAGCGTTTACGCCGTACGGCATTTCATACAAACTTTCAAGCCCTTATTTTTCGAAAAGAATGAACCGATTTTAATGAAACTTCATACACATAAGCAGGATGCACAGGTCTAAAAAGTTAGTAAAGAATATTTTCGAAATGTGTTATTTAAAAAAAGTTATCTGGAAATCTGTTTCTATGGAAAATTTAAAATCGGTCTAATTTGGCAGTAACACTATTTTCAACACACTTGCTCGTAAAGTGGCTCTTATTGAACCGCTTTTAGGTCCATAATGCAGTGTATTAAAAACGCGTGCTTTTTCTTTACTTTAATCCACATGTGCTTTATTTCCACAGATAACTATTTACTAGTCGGAGATGCGCGCTTTTTTAATCTCATCAATTCACTTTTTTTTTAATAGTCTGTATTGTCCTTGGTCCCAAAATTAACTAATATTTATTTACCTTAAGGTGAATGGGCAGGGACCTCGGACAATTTAAGGTGAATGCGCAGTGGTCTACTACTCACACAGTGTGTCTACCACTGCGCATTCACCTTAAATTGTCCGAAAAAACCTAAGAAAATTTGAATTCCGCGGTCTACCGCGAAATTCAAATTTTCTTAGGTTTTTTGCAATTTTCAGGTCAGTGTCAGGTTTGTATCGTGATCAAAATATGATTTACGACTCTAACAGGTACCTACATCTTTACAGAATTATAATCATTCGAATCATTAATACATCTTTCTTATGGAAAAGTTCTTAGGGAAAAAATCTAACTAGAAAGATTCTATTCTAATGACTATAATTCTGTAAATACATATACAGAGCGATAGGTTAAACGAGGGACATACTTTGAGGGGAGTTATTACTCATGAACATGAGCAACTTTTACTATGGGGCCGAACCTGAAATCGCAAAAAAAAAATCAGCTGTTCAGTACATTTTGACGAGCTATGCGAACATAAATGTAGGAAACGGCTGATTTTTTTTCGCGATTTCAGGGTTAATCCCATATTAAAAGATTTTCATTTTCATGAGTACTAACTCCCCTCAAAGTATGTCCCTCGTTTAACCTAACGCTCTGTATATTATAGTCGCGAATCATATTTGATCATTATGCAACCTGATACTGACCTGCAAATTACAAAAAACGTAAGAAAATTTTAATTATCCACCTAAAATTGTCCGTGGTCCCTACCCGAAACCAAACGGAAAAACCCTGACTGGCGTTCTATCATTGCGGATTCTCACTGAACTAATGTAGGTAAATTTCTCTATGCCAATAGTACTTTCTAATTCCATACTAACTAAACTACAATTGTTTTATTTTTACAATTGTTTTTACATGCTCTGTGGTCAGTGCTGTTATTTACACTTGCGCGCGCATTGCTAGTGCTGGCTATGCGGAAAGATAAAACCAGCGCGCCATTTTCCATACAAGTTAATATTTAACAATACAAGTCTGTTTTTTTCCTCGCAAGTGTGTTGAAAAACGTCGTATGAAACGCGTGTGCATCGATCATTAGACTCTCGGCTTTCTTATCGCACTCGCCTACGGCTCGCGCGAATAATACCGCCTCGAGCATAATGATCAACATAGCACACATGTATCATAATGTACTATTTTCGAAAATGTTCTCTACTAACTTTTTAGACCTTTGTATCCTTCTTATGGGTATAAAGTTTCATTAAAATCAGTTCATTCATTTCGAAAAATAAGGGCTTGAAAATTTGTATGAAATGCCGTACGGCGTAAACGCCCTTAATAAAAAAAAAATGTAAGTACCTATAGAACCCTTTTTTTTATTTTCGCAAAACTTTTCCTACTTACGTACATGCTCCTACATTTTTTCAAACAACATGTTTAGCGTGCTTCATCAAGATGCTTATTACTTTAGGTTGTCGCGTAGTGTCCGACCGAAGGTGCAATTCTGGCCGAAGCCGAAGCCGAAGCCGATTAATCGGTATTCACCAAAACCTTCGGCCGAAGCCGAAGCCGAAGCCGAAGGTGTCATTGACCTTGAGAAATAGGATAGTTACTTTGATCTCAGAATATACTAGATACATATTGTGAGAGCTTTAGAGATTTAGCCCAATAACGAGCCGAGTGACCAACATATACAAGTAGGTAATAAAATATTGTCTAAAATAAAAGTTTCAAATATACAATGTTAATTAAATATTTATTTACTTAAAGTAATTTTAAGAAAAATAATCAAATAATCAGTCACATTTTTTTTATTATCAGACGAACACAAAATATTTCTATAAAATAATTGAGCAAAGTTTAACGCTTTTTCAATATCTATTTTTTACTAGCACACTAGCACACCTTCGGCTTCGGCCAAACCTTCGGCAAATTTTTGGCCGAAGCCGAAGATTTGGCCGAAGGTGCTTTTTTGGCCGAAGGTGGCCGAAACCGAAGCCGAAGCCGAAGCTTCGGTCGGACACTAGTTGTCGGTGACATTAGCTTTGAACGATTTGTACCTACCTAACAAAAGTAATATAAATATAGTATGGTATTCAACTCGGGCACGTTATTTTCTTTAGACTCGCAGCTTCTCACTCCAGTGTTAAATTATCTGCAAATATTGGTAAAAAGGAATGTTCCATCAGAGGAATAACTACCATTTTGTGAGTATTGCACGACTCATAATGCGAAGCATTGGAGAGTGCTTTACGATTGAATTTGCCTCCTTTCTGCAACTGTTTCTATTGTTATACTCCGGCTAGTAAACAGAACCTCCATTGTATTAATAATTCAATGAAGATTAATTCTGTATACTAGATTCGTTTCACCCATAGAAGGAACCCTATTGAAATTTGCTCTTTTATTCAAAGTAGTTTAATAATATTGAATACAAAACTAACTAATATAATATTTATTGTTTTTTTATACGATCAAATGAGCAATATGAGTCGTGCACTTTTGGATTTATCACATTTCTCATTTATATACGATCAGTGTTATCAACATTAGTTAGAGAATAAACACATAACTCGCTTGCTAAACATTATTGTATTTATTACAAGACCCCAAAATATACTTCATGTTTTAATTTTTAATATAAACAGAAGGCCAATTCCCGTAACTGAACACGTTCAAAATCAGCGGTGCTATTCTGTAAAGATCTCACCGTGAAAACTTAGGTGAAGTGAGCGTGGAGTGAGCTATCAATAGCGTCAATTCCTAGCAAAAACAAACTCACTTCACCTAAGTTTTCACGGTGAGATTTTTACAGAATCGACCGGCTGGTCAAAATCTCATTTCAAATCTCAGCGATAATCAATGCCAAAAACTTGTCAAAATGGAGGGAACTTAGAGGAATTTTTTGACAGATTGAGACTGAACGTTCATCGAGACTTGTCCCTCTGTTCACCCAAAAAATATTTATTAAGAATTGTTCACAGTATTTATGAAAAAACGTGTTTAGTTATTTATTTTTAAAGCGATAAAAAATAAACGAATCTCTTTACGAATAAAAAATTCTTAGTGCACAAATTGCTCTATATTAATGAGTAAATAAATGCTCCGAATAGTGTAAATAAACTGGCTGCGCTGAAAACATATTTCACAGTATTTATTAAAATACCTTCGTTGTTATTTAACTTTATAACCGTTCGTCCGGGTCCAGATACCTAATCATTGCCTACGAGGAAATGACCCTTAAGTAATTATATAAATAATACAATGTTATTTTAGCAAACCTGAAATGTATTTTCATATTTTTCGTAAATACATGATAATAAAATATAAACATTGACGCATCCACCTTAAATAAATAAAGGGAAAAATAATTAGGGACCCGCCCCTACTTCGCACGGTTTTCCGACTTGACAAAGCATCGAGATTTCTATGTATCATGTATGTTAGTTTATTATACATGTTATAAATGTAGTTTATACACAAACATTTCGGAATAAGTTCTCTAAAACTTTGTGAAAACCGCATCAAATTTCGTTGCGTAATGTAGAAGAACAACACGGCCACACAGAACCGTCGAATTTAAAATTGCGCGACTCGACACAAAAATAGGTACTACTTTAAATGTGTTCTGCATTTACACTGAAAAAAATACTGAAGCAAGTATACCTACATTAAGTTTTCACGCACGCATTATCAGCTCAGCACAGGATCAAGATCGCCTCGGGATCGGCTAAACACGCGAACTTTCGATGAGGCGAGGCGATGCCGGTTGTTATGGTGTACAATAAAGAGGATTCGATCTATCTATCCTGTGAAATATTTGAAGAAATCCGTTATGAAAGCTGTTTGAAGATTTTCTTAGGGAGCCTACCACAACTAACAGCTGTCGCGCCATTTTGAAAATAGCGGCCATGCATGACACCTATATTAATGCAAACAGAGAACATAATAAGACCAAACCCTGTATTGTTACATTTCCGAGATATTAACGTGTAAAGGTTTGAATTTAAATTTTTAACTTTTTCATCAACTTTGAACGTGTCTTCTTTTTGCATTGATGTCAGCTATCGATTTACATAGGTCTCACAAATGCGTGTCAGGCATTTTCAAAATGGCGCGACAGTAGGTATGCCACTGATCTTCAAAGCCCTCTCTAAGATCGAACATTATTATCAATTTGTGAATGGTATTAGATATTTTATGTTAGAATATAATTTTGTTATTTTTATGAATTAACTAGCTGACCCAGCAAACTTCGTACCGCCTCAGAATCAATAAGATCAAATGTATGAGAAAATGAATTATCTTCATTATAAAATTCGTGGATTTTCCCATGTTTTAATAGTTATTCTGCTATTCGGGGCGGAAACAAATCCAACAAATCAAAGATCCTATAAATTGATCCAGCTGTTCTTTAGTTACAAATGGTGTAACTAACCCGACTTTGTTTTATGCATATAGAGATAAGGTATTAGTTGTTATTTATGCACATATTATTTTAATTCTAAATAAATTAATACCCATATTATTATCACAATTGATAAGGTGCCCGTTAACGGCCGTATCCAATAATCTATTTTCAGACAGATCGCTACTGATGGTAGCCAGTATAATCTTAACTGCCAGTATAATATCCCTACTGAAATAGATTATTGGGACGTCAAAACCAGAGATAGATTGTTTTTTCTACCTCTAGTATGCCAAAACTGGTGATAGATATGTAGGTAATTGGGTTCGCCCTAAGTCAACAAGTATATTCACGCAAATTTTAGAAACAACAAAAATATAATTATGATCGACTCCAGTAAACAAAATCAGAAAAATATATAATATTCCTCAGGATATATGTTAGGTAGATAGTGTGTTGAAAACATAATACAACTAATTTGATACGATAGAAAAAAATCATGAAGATACCTCTAAATACTTTCTTTTTACAATAAAAACCGTACTAATATACATACAATCATTCTGATTTTTAGTCAGATTATTCTACAAGCAACATACTAAAACACTAGTGTTTTAACTTTTTTTTCAGTCCAAACAATAGATTTTTTGTAATCAAATAATTGCTTCATATTTTGCAATAAATTACCAGCGTTGTGTCATCGCACTTCTCTTTCTTTTCTATGAAGTTGTGACCGCGCTTTAGGTCGTGTAAGCCACATAAATAAAAGTTATAAGAAGATTGAAAAATCGCCCCTAAAATATCTTAATGTCCCAAAATAAGAAGTCTTAAATCTTTCGTATTTTTGACTGACAGCGTTCCAAAATGTACAGTTTGTCGATTAGAGTAAATTATTGATTAATTTAAAGTACCTAAAACTTCTAAGTATTACCCAATTCAATATTATAAACAATTCTTAACAATTAACAACTAATATGGCGTATATCGCATGCTTAATGGAATACTGACTTAACTCAAAAAAGACGATTTTTGAGAAATCGCAAAAGAAGATTTTGCTATGAGGACTTATGTACTAACTGTTGACGCATAAAATTAAAACTGATCTGATTTGATTATTAATTAATCACGAATGCTTGTATTTTGAACGTATGATTAACTATTGATGAGATTTGAGGAAAAAAAATCTGACCTATCTACTAATGGGTCGATGTTCCATTAAGCATGCGATACATTCCAACAGCAATTACACCGTTACTTCATATTACAATCGTGCTTTGTTTGTTTATTTAACAGTAACCTATTCTTCCGATGAACATAATCGATGACATACTACGTGATCATAATTATAGTATGACATCATTATCTCCCAATGTGCATGTGTACATAAAAATTAAGGTTTTCTTTTTTTAAAGAATGTTTAAAATGCGCAAATTCAATCCACACCTAACTTCACAAACACTTAGATCCACGGTTAGGATTATACAAAAAGGCAAACAAAGTGGACTTAATAAAAATCATCAACGTCGCGATCCATGTTTTGCCGTACCGTGTTTTTCGGTAATTTATCATGTAATAATGGAATAATAAAATTATAAATTAGTTCCGGTGCGTCTGGTGACCAAAGGAAGTCGAAGTGTCCAAAATTGTCTGCCTTCACTACGTGATGGATAGTCACATCCTGTAGCAGGGGCAACAATGTCTGAATATCCGATCCACTGGACAACCAATCTGAAGGTGAACTGAACAATGCTATTGGTAAAGTTATACCTCTCAAGTTGTACAATGCAGCAGTATCATTCCCATATTTTTTTTTATCATCATTGTTGAACATTTGAAAGTATCCGCTCTGCACAAGTTGCACGTAATGCAATATCGTCTTCACGGACCCTCCTGCGGGTAAATGAGTCATAACATCTTGCAAGACCCTTGGCTCCCACGCACCACTACCACCATTCCCAAATAATAACAAAGGATTTATACATGACCTGCTTTGATCTTTGCAATACTTCTCAACAATTTGCAGGGGGAATACCTCGTCTCGCATGAATTCTAAGTTTCCAAGGAAATCAAGCGAGTGGTAGCCATTTTCTCTGTAAAAATTTGCTAACATCCTGATTGGGCCTTTAGCGTGATACATAAAAGCTAATGGGGCTAACAGAGTACCTGATCTTAAGATAGTGTTATATTGCGGCTTAGTTGATAATAGAACAAGTAATGCTGTGGCCCCCATGGAGTGACCTATGAAATTAAGTTCCGAGCTTCTTGTGAATTCACTTATATATTTAATAGCTGCTGGTAAATCGTACACACCTATTTCATGCCAAGAAAAATCCCAAAAGTCTGACCTTTCAGCGCTCTTTGTTGTGTGTATTCTTGAGTATCTGTTACCTCGAGCGTTTAGTAGCCACACATCGAACCCACAGTCGACTAAAATATAAGGTAGAGACCTATACGTGCCCAAAAGTAGCCAATCTTCAGAACTTCCAAGTAAACCGTGATGTAGGATTACTACTCTGTCGTTAATTCGGTCGAAGTCGATCAGCACTCGTTGCATTGTTAACATATAACCATCCTTAGTGAGTACGGTGTGGGATTCTGGTAGATATCCATGAGCTGCGATCAGCTGTTCGGCATTTAAATCAGGCCCATACTCGGAAGTCGTTTTTGGAGGATTTCCTAAGGCTAGCTTATGTTGTCCCAGGCGTAAATCCTTTTCCATCTCTTCGTTAACCTTCTTTTTTCTTAAAACTTCGTCGAAGAACATTGAGAGCGCACTCTTAACATTCTTTGTCTTTTCTTGGGTTCCTTCGGGTTTATTAAACAATAAGTCTTTAATATTACTAAATAAATTTCGAATCTGGGAAAAAAAATGAATCCCCCTTGTTTGTCGACGGAGCACACAATCTTCACCAGTACACGCGTCGATTGATTTTAACAAGAAGTTAGTTAAGAGAGCAAATAAAATACATTTTCTTAACATTTGGATTACCGCGTTTGCACTGAGAGCCGAGCGTTATGGACGCACGTATGGTTCTGACTTTCAAATTGTTGGAAAAGGTGTCGTAGACGTAATGTCTTGAAACAATCAGTCTTATTGTAATAAAACAATCCAGGTCTGTTTAGAGGAAACTTACTTGTCTAGATAAACATAGCTATTGATCAATTGAAAGGCAGCTGTTAAAAATCACGAAGATGTTTATAAAATCGCACGCATTGATTTATCTGCTCAATCAGCTAACATAATATATGATGTAATCACTTAAGTAACTAACGACACGACAACAAAAATGAGAATATGAAATGATATAGATCAGGAGTGGCCAACTTGATTCGACCCAAGATCTACTGTTTATTGACGAAACCCTGTGCGATCTACCAAATACATAATTCTTGAAATTTTGAATGAAAAATATACAAATAAGTAGTACTTATTTTTATAAGGGAAAAAATTAAATTAAAAATTATTCTTAATAACTTATACTTACTCGTGTGAGAGAGGATGAATAACGTGATGGAACGGAGATTGAAAAAACTTTTTATAAAAAAAAACACCGACTTTAAAAAAAAAATACAACAAACTGAAATAAAACATTGTACAGACGGCAGCACATCAATGTAAACTCTATACATATCTATAACTACGACGCACCGTATAGTGTTAGAAAGAAAGTATCCTTGTTAAGAATGGTGGAGCTTTCAACGTTTCTAAAATTGGCCAATAGTTGCACATACTAATAATTGGCAGCCAATTATCATGTTCACGACTACAAAAAAAAAACCAAGGCGAGGGTGGATGAATAAAAAAAAATTTCGCACATCAGTAACATTTTAAAGTTGTCTGCTGTTAATAGCTAAATTCCGTGATTCATTTTCTAAATAGCTGGTTGTGATTGTGCGATAATGAACTTTATGAAAATATACGATATGGTTCAAATTCTTTAGAATATTGCGCGTGTCATCACAACTAGGGTCGAATTTCAAAACATACTTATTACAAGACTTGAGTTGATTTCATGGTCACTGAGGCAGCTCGATAGTCATCGTTGTCTGCGTTCGAAACCAGGAAAAACCCTAAACATATAGCTTTTTGTTAGCAATGTTTTGTTTTTAATTATTACCTATTTTTACTTTTTTAACGAACGGAGTGGGGAAATATATTTTTAAATGGGCAGTTTGTATAGAAATGAAACAAAATCATTGCAAGTAACAAAAATGATAATTATTTCATTAAAATATACACAAGTAAGATAAAGTAAGTAAATGCTCATAGTTCAAAATTAATACATTTTATATATCATATCCAAACCTAACCATTTAGTAACATTTGAAAAACTCATTGCTAATGCTTGGAAGTTTGTTATCGAGAAAACATTGATGTATAAATGCGAAAAAATGAATGAATTTTTGAAATGTTTTACAGATTGATAGCTAAGTATATGTAGTGAATCAACATGACGTTATTTAAATAGAAAAATGCATTTCCATTTATAACAATAACATCACCACAGAATCTGCAACATTTTAATGGTTTAGCATTCATTCAATTGAGCATTTACTTACATAGTGTGTTTCAAAATACTTTTATGTAGATTAGTTAGTAGCGGAGTGGCGCACCGCCTCCTTCTATAACTTGCTGTAAGCGGCTACGCATACCGCACACCATGTTCCAACACACATCTTTTTCTCTCATGTGCTCCCATGTCGATGACACGATCTCAGCCAAATTGTTTTTATTTCGCACTTCGGATGTGTCCCAATTTAAAACCATTTAAACCCATAGGTTTTCTATAGGGTTCAAACCGGGAGTTTTAGATGGCCAGTAAATAACAGTTACACCTTCTTGAGCAGCTAACCAATTCTTCACAATATCTGCAAGGTGGATGGAGCAGTTATCCTGTTATCTGTGTTTGGATAGGCAATTCGCACAGTCGGCAGCATGACGTCACGCAGAATCTCCAAATAATGACTACTATTAAATCGATCACCAACTTCTACCAATTCATTAGGTCCCATAGACGACATCCAGCCAGCAATGTTTTGTATAGTCATTAAGTTGCGACATGACGCTTTGATTACACCAAATTCATTAAAAAAACTTTTCACGATTTACGTCAAACGTTTTAGAAATGTATGTGCGCAGTCGCTGTTTAGGCGTAGGTAGACCGACTTTTGTCACATAGATCAATTTTACTCATTTGAGGACTTATAGTTTTTTTTATTTACCCACTTGTTTTCCAGAAAAGTTGTTATGCAAAAATCATATTGGTCGTTTTTTTAAGAATGCAAGAAATTTTGTAGAAATCTTAAATGAAAACAAATAAAAAATAGTTATTTGTGCAACAAGAGAGCAAAGTCGTTTTTTGCTGCGAGTGCTGATTTTGAATCCTGAGTGTGGCGAGGGATTCAAAGGCACGAGATGCAAAAAACTTTGCTCTCGTGTAACACACATAACTTTTCACTTTAGCAGCGAGAACACTTTAGGAGATAAAATAATAAACAATAAACAAATAATAAACAAACAACAACAAAAAATAAGGAATAGATTGAAATAACTATTTATTGTGAATCAAAATAATTAACATTGTAGGTAGAGGTACCAATTCAATAAAATGGAACATTTTAAAAGTTAAAAGTAAAATTACTACAAATTAAAAGTAACAGATTTATTTGCCAACGTTAGGTATAGTTGCATTGAGTTTGATTTTCTGGGGTTTCTGTTTCGGTGGTCAATCCGCCGCCGAAACAGAAACCCCAGAAAATCAAACTCGGTGAATGTTGGCGACTCTGGTCGGCTTTCTGTATAAGTTCACTGTGCGTCGTTGGAAGTGGCTGGGCGTGGGTGAGACCAAGGATTCGAGGTAGAATTCAGAGTTATTGTTTCTACTTTTTAGCCTTACTGATCATTCTTTTTAGAAAAGATACGAGTTTTGCGTAAGTTTCAATATGCACGTTATGTTTTGTTTTTAAAGTAGCTTTCAACATTGTGTAAATACTCCACATTGTAGATGATCGCCTCGTCTGTGATAAATCTAAAAAATAAGATAACAACACCGTCTCCGAAAAACTGCTTGCGCCCTTTGTAAGTCTCCATTCATTGAAGACATGGTATGCTTTCAGATATTTCTCGCGTGACTTCTTAGGTAGGAAACTTAATTCTGCATTAATAACTTGTCGTTTTAACTCTTCCGGTGTTAAAATACTGTTCTCGTCGCTAGTTTCACTCATACTCATATTTTACGTTTTTTTTTAAGGCGTGTTCGGAAATAGCACCCATGATATTTTATTATTCAAAATATATTAGGGGAGAGTAGCCCAAAACGGGTAAGCTAAGGTTGATCTATACATATAATAAAATTGTAGAAAAATGGTGTCTGTACAATGGAAATATATTAAAAAAAAGTAGCAGGGGTTGTTATTATATCGATGCCGAACCCGAAATTGTAATTAAATTTTTTTTTGTCTGTTTGTCTGTTTGTCAGTTTGTCTGTTTGTCTGTTTGTCTGTTTGTCTGCTGTGTTTGTGCACGCTAATATCAGAAACGGCTTATTCGATTTAGATGGGGTTTTCACTAATATATTGTAGTAAGCTTCACTTAACATTTAGTGTTTATTTCATGTCAATCGGTTCATAAATAAAAAAGTTATGTCAATTTAAAGAATCACGGCGAACATTTGTTAAGGTATTCTATCAAAGTACGTAAACGCCTCGCGCCTGCGCGTCCGTGGCTATATATACAAGGTGTAACGGAAAGGGGGTATCAACCCTGAAGGAGGTGAATGAAGATGAAAAAAAAATTTGGACCTCCCATAGTAATAGCACATCGATGATTTACTATTACTATGGGAGGTCCAAATTTTTTTTCATATTTCGACCTATGTTCTTTGGGGAAATTTGTTCAGTTTCATGAGCACATTCACCTCCTTCAGGGTTGATACCCCTTTTCCGTTACACCTTGTATAAAGCGCGCTGAGAGCCGCGCCGCTGCCATAATTCCGATCCAGCATGTCCCTTTCTGCCCTCTCCCAGCGACGCCCTAAGCCGAGGTCCGTACCCCACAGGGGGTGCCCTTAGCGTGTAGTCGCTTAGTTTTTAAGTTTATATTGTGTAGTCAAGTTGTGTATTATGCCCTGGCTGGAGGCCTTAATTTATTGAGGCATCCACAGGAAAGCCAGGTTAAGCAGTCGACAACCCCTCAGGTTGAACTGCTAGATGACCATTTCAAAAGAAAACGCGCCGCTGCCGTAAGGATTCAGTTATTCGTAGCGAACGCACGTATCCTGGAGAGTATAGGCGAATAGTTGGATTCGATTATTGCGATTCACTTGAATACTGACTGTTTGCATATTTCATTTATTTATATTTTAGGGTTTGTAGGTTAGGTTCTTTTTCTTAATTTTCTTTAAAATTTTGTAAGTATTTGGTATAGGTTAGGCGGTTCTTTCCTTGATTATTGGGTATTTACTTATCTTAATTTTTATTAAGGGTTTTGTAAATAAATATTGTAAGCATTTATTATTGGTTGGGCATTTCTTTCCCTGATTTTCGGTATACATAGGTACTTATCTTAATTTGTATTTAGGGTTTGTATATAAATATTATAAGTATTTGGTATAGATTAAGCATTTCCTTTCTTGATTTTCTTTATTAAGTATAAGTTCATTAGCTTAGGTTAGTAATTATTTTTTCTAGCAATTCTTTTGTTTTATAAAGTTAGTACGTTTGTCTGTGTAGAAGAAAAGCACCACCCCTTACTTCCCGTGGGTGTCGTAAAAGGCGACTAAGGGTCTCACCGGAGAATGGGCAGCAGCGTTTTCTATGCATTCCACCACCATACCATACTGCGATCGCCAACCCGCCTGCTAAGCGTGGCGATTATGGCAAACCCCCCCAAAATTGGGGGAGGCCTATGTCCAGCAGTGGACGTCTATCGGTGAAATGATGATGATAATGACGTTTGGTTTACACGTCTTAACACTTATTACTTAAAACTGTGATAATTTTAGACTGTATAATAATCTGTAAGTATTTATAATTTAATTGTTTACGATAGTACGTGTTTACTAAATAACTGTGTGTTAAGTAGTAAGTACTATTTTATTGTAAGAATGCCTCGAAGAAGATCCAACCTCTCCCAATGTAGCAGAAATGCTAAAAGGATGAGATTAGTTCGATCACAGGAATCTGAGGAAGGTCGTGAGGCAAAAGGCTCTCTGCACCAGGCTAGGTTTCGTGCTGCAGAAACTTCGACTCAGCGAGAATCTCGACTGAGTTCAAATCGTTCTCGAATGATGACAACTCGAAATAGAGAAAACGGGGAACAACGAAAGGCACGTTTATCTGTCGATCGCGAAGCTCACGCGCTATTGCGTGAGTCTGAACTTTTGCTGTCAGGGAAACCCGCCTGAGCTCCCAGAGAGTACGGGCAACAAATGCTCGATTCCAGGAGACACAGGTCGAACGGGAAATACGTCTCACTGCCTCATCAAGTGATGTCAATTATCATCATCAAGTGATGTCAATTAATTATGAAAATTATTGTGTAGTTAGCCATTTCAGCCGAAAACGTATGTTACATGGCGGGTCATTAATATTAATTAAAAATTCTATTAAATCGAAAGAACGAAAAGACATAATCGGGCTGTCTGTTGAACACGCCATTGAATTGTCCTGTGTTGAGCTTGATAAGCATGTTATAGTTTGCGTATACAGACCTCCAAGTTACCAGAATCTATTGGTGTTTGATTCTGTAATGGAAGATGTGTTAAAGAAACTTAGTACTAGTAGTAAGTCAATAATCGTATGTGGAGATTTTAATATTAATTTATTGGAAAATAACTCGAATACTGTCAGATTGTTAAGTCTTTTTAAGTCATTTGATTTGTCAAATGTTTTTATTGAACCAACCCGAGTGACAGCTTCTTCTGCCACTTGTATTGATAATGTTTTTTGTAATTGTGATTACTTACACAAAGAAATTGTAAATAAGTTGCCATCTGATCACAGTGGACAAACAATAACATTTAGCTCCTACATGCCTTTACAAAAAATTCAAATAAGGTTTAGGACAATTACATGTAAAAAGTTAGAGAAATTAAATAATTCTTTGGCCAGTAAATTATGTGATCAGAATTTTAATAATATAGGTGACCCAAATGAGTTCTACGCCGAGTTCTTTTCAATATTGAACGCGCAGTTTAATAACACTTTTCCACTAAAAACTAAAAGTATTTACACTAAGTTTTTATTTAGTGACTGGGCGACTCCAGGTATTCGTAAAAGCAGGGAAAAACTTTTTGAACTCTATGGCTTAAAGCAACATATGAATAATACAAACTTTCATCAGTATGTTGCAAAATATTCAAAAACTTTTAAAAGTGTGTGTCAAATAGCTAAAGCTCTTTATATTAGCAATAAAATAAAATCAGCTGATGATAAAATAAAAACTACTTGGCAAATAATAAATAACGAAACAGGTAGGAAAAAACAGCGTAATACTGAATTTCATTTAGATACTGCACATGGCCCCATCAACTCAGATGTAGAAATAGCTCAGGAATTTGAAAACTTTTTTTCTAATATTCCCCTTAAAACTACTGAAGCTTTAAATTCATCCCCCACGCTTTCTGCTGCCTTACTTAAAAAGAATGTAAAGGCATGCCCTTTGGAGTTTAGGTTTCAGCACACAGACCCTCAGGCTGTTATAAAAGCTTTTAAAGATCTTAACATTAAATCAACAGAAGATCTCTGGGGAATGTCTGTAAAAGTATGAAGATCTTTCATCGAAACCATTGCGCCCTATTTAGCTTTCATATTTAACACCAGTGTTGATCAAGGAGTCTTTCCGGATCTTATGAAACATAGTAAAGTTGTCCCATTGTTCAAATCCGGTGATAGTAAAGAACCTAACAATTATAGACCTGTCTCAATTCTGCCAGTTCTCAGTAAGGTGTTTGAAAAGTTGATGCTCAATCAAATGTTACGTCACTTTAATAAAAATTCCATCTTTCATGAACACCAGTACGGTTTCACCAAAGGGCGTTGCACTACTGACGCCGGTGTTACCCTCATAAAGAACATTTTTAATGCCTGGGAAGAAGCAAAAGATGCCATTGGAATCTTTTGCGACCTCTCTAAGGCGTTCGATTGCGTAAACCATCAAACACTTCTGATGAAACTGGAGCACTATGGAATTAGAAAAACAGCACTTGATTTGCTAAGATCATACCTGAAAGATAGAAAGGTTAAAGTTCAAGTAAACGGCGTAAACTCATTAGGGTCTGAAATGACAATGGGTGTTCCTCAAGGTTCGATATTGGGTCCATTCCTCTTTTTAGTTTACATTAATGATTTACCCCAATTACTTCAAAATCAACCGAAGATGGTGTTATTTGCAGATGATACATCATTGATCTTTAAGATAGACAGACGGGCACAAAATCTTGACGATGTGAATAACTCTATTCTTCAGGTCCAAGATTGGTTCACGGTAAATAATTTGGTACTGAATGAAAAGAAAACCAAATGCATTAGATTTAAATTACCTAATGTTAGAAGTAGTGAATGTGACATCATACTTAATCGAGAAAAACTGGAAGTTGTTGATCGAACTGTTTTTCTGGGAATCACGCTAGACGAGAAATTACAATGGGGACCTCACATAACATCTCTTGCGGGGCGGCTTAGCTCGGCCGCTTATGCTGTTCGAAAGATTAGACAATTAACTGATGTAGAAACCGCGCGTTTAGTCTATTTTAACTACTTTCACAGCTTAATGTCGTACGGCATTTTACTATGGGGTCGAGCTGCTGACATTGAATCCATCTTTATTTTGCAAAAGAGAGCTGTCAGAGCCATTTATAATCTACGTCGCCGCGAATCTCTCAGGGAACTTTTTAAAAAGATTAATATTATGACGGTACCTTGCCAATTTATTTATGAAAATATTATGTATGTAAGAAAAAATCTACATCTTTTTAATAAAATAAGCGATAGACATAATTTTAATACTAGAAATAAAAATAAAATACATCAACCATTTTTTAGATTAGCCAAAGTAAATACATCTTTTATGGGGTACTGTGTTAAATGTTACAATAAAATACCTTGTGATATATTGCAATTAAATGAAAGAAAATTTAAAACTCACATTAAACGTACACTTTGTAAACAAGCATACTATAAATTAGAAGATTATATCCAAGATAAGAACGCTTGGAAACATGCTGGTCCTGCTCCATAGGACAATCTAGAGTCTAGACAAAATCAAACTGGTTGCTAATTTAATTGTAAAATTGATTCTTTCTTCTTTTTTTTGACGTTGATTTGTATTCTGTAACTACTTAAACTCACACACTGACTTATTACTTGTAATTTTTTATTTAAATGAAAATCGTTTATTTTTACCATGTTTGTAAATATGTGAGCACCATGTATCTATTAGATAATTAATTTATGTCATGTTTTCATTTTTAATTCTTTTACCTATTTTGGTATAGTAATTTTATTTTATTTTAGGTGCATCGTCTTCACATATTATATAATTAATGTATACAAAATATTGTAAAACATTTTAAAAGAGTAACGGTGGAGTTTCTTGCCCATTCTTCTCCATACGAAAACTACCTTTTGGAATGGGCGACTAGAATCAATTCTATTTTTCGTAATTTTTGACGTTCAAAAGTGCCTTTTAAGTGCCTACTTGAAATAAATGTTTTGACTTTGACTTTGACTTTGACTTTGCCGATCGTGAAGCTCATACACTATCGCGTGAGTCTGAGACTTTCACTGATAGGGAAATTCGTCTGAGTTCTCAGAGGGTTCGGACAGCAAATGTTCGATCTCAGGAAACACATGAAGAACGAGAAATACGTCTCACTGCCGATCGTGAAGCTCAAGCACTAGAGTCTGAGACTTTCACTGAAATTCGCCTGAGTTCTCAGAGGGTTCGGACAGCATATGCCCGGTCTGTAGACGGTATATGTAATTCAAAATATGCTGCCCGAAAAGTCACTATTCCACGCGGACGAAGTCGCGGGCACAGCTAGTTATAAATAAAAACAATATATAGATACAAATTGAACATTTATTTGTACATTTTGAAATGTTTAGTTATCAAGGACTATAAAATAAATGACATATTTAGTAGTTTTGTACATCTATATATATAAAATTCAAAGTCCTGACTGATTGACTGACTGACTGACTGATATATCAACGCACAGCCCAAACCGCTGGACCTAGAGACTTGAAACTTAGAAGGTGTGTTCTTTGTGAAGAGTAAATATCCACTAAGAAAGGATTTTTGGGAATTCAACCCCTAAAGGGTTAAAATAGGGGATGGAAGTATATGAAAGTCCGACAGTTTTGAAGTTAGGATCTTCTAATTTTGTATTTAGGCTGACAATTGAAAATTAATTTACACGTGTCTCAGCGTTTTTGATAATTCCACCCCCGAAGGGTTAAAAAGGGGGATGAAGTTGTGTATAGAAAGTCATTAATTTTCGACGTAAAAATCACTAAATTTACTATCTAGGCTTATGATTGGAAGCTAACACAAAAGGGGGATGAAATTTTGTCCTGACTGACTGATATATCAACGCACAGCCTAAAACGCTGGTCGGTACCGCTGGGTAGAGAAATTAATTTTGGAGGATGTGTTCTTTGTGAAGAGTAGATATCCACTAAGAAGGGGTTTTTGGAAATTTAACCTTTAAGGGCTGAAAAGAGGGGATTTTGTTTGTATGAAAAATCTTATTCCTTGAGTTAATAACCATGAAACTTGGCACGAATACTTATCTAAATAAATTATGAAGTTTGGCTTTTTTTTCTAAACTACCCCCTGGAGGGGGATTGGGAGGTGTCAAAGTTTCTATGGAAGAATTTTAACGCGTAGTCCGATTAACTCGGAACTCAGTATTTATACTTAAGACCGAAAATAAAGAATAACGTGTATCATCGTTTTTCGAAAATTTACCCCTAACGGGGTGAAAAGTTAATTTTATAGGGGAAGACTTTACTGCGTAGCTTGATTAACTCGAAAATTGGTATAAACAATCTTTGAGTCGAGTAATGAACACACCCCAAACAATTCCACCCCTGTGGGGGTAAAAAACGGGGATACAGTTTATAAGAAAAATCTTATTCATTTGGTTAATAAACTTGGCAAGAATACTTGCCTAATTCGTTTATCAAAACACCCCAACACCCCTTGTGTTGGGGTGTTAAAGTTCGTGTGGAAGAATTTTAACGCGCGGTCCGATTTACTCGAAACTCAGTATTAATACTTTTGACAGAAAATAATCAATAATAACAGCCGCACAGATCGATCGATCAGGTTACGCAGGCTACGCTTGCCGCGGTTGGTCTGTAGATAGGTGTCCATCTTTACATACCGTGACCTCTCCGTGCCTCGGAAAGCACACTAAGCCGTTGGTCCCGGCTGTCATTTGTGGATCTTTGACAGTCGCTAGGGATGGTCAGAAGCCCGAAAGTTTGACAACCAGTCTTATCAAGGGGTATCGTATTTGGGTTGTGGAGGTCAGATAGGCAGTCGCTCCATGTAATATACTGGTACTCAGCTGCATCCGGTTGGACTGGAAGCCGACCCCAACATAGTTGGGAAAAGGCTAGGCAGATGAAGAATCAATAGTAAGTGTATGGGGTTTTCGAAAATTATTGACCCATGACGGGACAAAAAGTGGTAATTCGATTTATAAGGGGATTTTAATAAGTACCTTGATAAACTAAAAAAAATGGTACAAATAAATTTGGACTTGAAACTTGGCACAAATAATTATAAAGTTCGAATTTTTTTGGAATTCTAAACTAACCCAAAGGGGAGATTGGGGGTGTCAAATTTAGTATGGAAAAATTTTAATGCGCGGTCCAATTAACTCGAAACTCAACTACCTATCTAAGACCAAAATAAATAATAAAGTGGTTCAGGGTTTTTCTAAAATCTACTGCTAATGGGGTGAAGAGGGGTAGTCAATTTCACAGGGCAGAATTTTATGAGGACTGATTAACTGGAAAATTGGTATAAATAATCTAGATTATGTTTCGGAATTCCACCCCTATGGGGATAGAAAGAGGGGATACAGTTTATATGAAAAATCTTATTCATTTGGTTAATAAATTAGAAACTTGGCAATATTTGGGTCAGTAAATAATAAAGATTGTCACTTTTAGTTTAAAAAATCCCTCACAGAGAGTTTTGGGGGGTGACAAAGTTGATGGATTAGAAAAATATTTAACCCGCTGTCGGATTAACTCGAAACTCGGTACTACTAAAACAAAAAATACTTTAAAAAAGTGATTTAGGGTTTTTCAAAAATTTACTCCTATGAAGGTGGAAAATTCTACTGCTTGCTTCCATTAAGTCGAAAATGGATATGGGTCTTTGAGTCAAGTTATGAACACATCCCAAACGATTTTTCAAAATTACTCTCCTGGGGGGGGTAAAAAGCTGGGATACAGTTTATTTGAAAAATCTGATCACTTTGAGCTATAAACTAAAAAATTCGCCCGAATACTTATTTATATCTAAATAAATGATAAAAATCATAAACATACATTTTCGAAATTATAAGAGGAAAGTACGAATTTCACGCGGACGAAGTCGCGGGCAGAAGCTAGTTAAGAATAAAAAAATAACAAGAATCTTTACCATTCGAATTACCCGTTTTGCCCGTAGGGGGGGCCTAAAGCAGGTAGGGCTTTTGGGCAAAGCGGGTAGGGACTGAATTACATGAGATCAACGTCAATCAATGACTAGAACTGTTTCATAACAATCATAACTCAGTTGTGAATCTTCCTAGTTTTTTTTTTTACATCCTTTCCTTATATGTATCTGTCAAGTCGAAAGGTTGATGCCAGATTTTTTTGCTGCACCATTGACGGAAGTTTTGAGAGCTTCTTCTATCGCAACCTTCATAACTCCCTCATCCCACGATGCATTTGCAGTCTTTCTTTTGTATGTATTAACCATCTGCAAAAATAAAAGAACTAACAAGCAGTCAATAAAATTATACAGGCAAATCGGGTATGGGCAAAACGGGTACCCGCTTTACCCCTACACTTTTTGCCCACAAGCATGTATTTTTTTCAATCGACTCATATCCTTAAAACCGAAATAATAAACGCCAACCTATTACACAAATAAAACGTCTATTTATTGCAAAATAATAACACAAAACTAGTAAGAACATATTGTAAACCAATTTCGAGTATTCAAAAGTAATGTAACTCAATTTTTTTTATTGGAAATAGCAAAATACTTCTTTCTTATCTTACCGTGAACTCGTGTCCGTCAGAGAAATGCGCTGACTCCCTGTGATTGGCGAGCGGCAGGCGCCGCGCACTGCACGCACACATTCTTATTAGCAATAGCGGTGCGCAATTTAAAAAGCATACCCGTTTTAGGCGGGCTACCCGTTTTAGGCTTACCTCCCCTACGTAACATTATTGAAACTAGAAATAAATCTTTACAGGTTAAATATCAGTTTTATTTGCAGTAAATACTTATTTTCGTTTAAATACAACAATAAGTCAAAAATTCAATAAATTACATTAAAAGACATAATTAACTTTTTGCAAAATTTCTTTAGTTAGTACAGTCGGTGGCCAACATTATCTGACCCACTTGAGTGATAGCGAATTTGAACCCTATCGTGAACATTTGGAATACTCCGTGCAAGCATTTCGATAAATCATGTTGTTAGGCGATTTCAATCATTATATTGTTGTTGTTAAGGTTGAAAGGCTAATGAGTTTCAAGATTACTAAAAAAAAACCAAGGCGAGGGTGGATGAATAAAAAAAAATATCGCGCATCAGTAACATTTTAAAGGTGTCTACGGTTAATAGCTAAATTCCGTGATTCATTTTAATACCTGGTTGTGATTGTGCGATAATTAACTTTATGAAAATATACGTTACGGTTCAAATTCTTTAGAATATTGCGTCTGTCATCACAACTAAGATCGAATTTCAAAACATATTACAACAGTTGTGTTGGTCTCGTGGTCACTAAGGCAGTTCGATATTTATCGTTGTCTGCGTTCGAAACCAGGAAAAACCTAACAGCTTTTTGTTAGCAATGTTTTGTTTTTTATTATTATCTATTTTTATACTTTTTTTTAACGAACGAAGTCGGGAAATATCTTTTTAAATGGGCAGTTTGTATAGAAATGAAACAAAATCATTGCAAGTAATAAAAATGTTTATTAATTCATTAAAATATACATAAGTAAGATAAAGTAAGTAAATGCTCTTAAATTAATACATTTTATAATATCATATCCAAACCTAACCATTTATAAACATTTAAAAAAAGTCATGCTAATGGTAATTGCTTGGAAGTGTGTTATCGAGAAAACATTGATGTCTATAGGTAAATGCGAGAAAATAATGAATTTGTGAAATGTTTTACAGATTTATAGCTAAGTATATGTAGTGAATCAACATGTTATTTAAATAGAAAAATGCATTTCCATTTATAACAATAACATCACCACAGAATCTTACATTTTAATGGTTTAGCATTCATTCAATTGAGCATTTACTTACATAGTGTGTTTCAAAATACTTATAAGTAGATTAGTTAGTAGCGAAGTGGCGCACTGTCTCCTTCTATAACTTGCTGTAAGCGGCTACGAATACCGCTCACCATGTTCCAACACAAATCTTTTCCTCTCATGTGCTCCCATGTCGATGACACGATCTCAGCCAAATCGTTTTTATTTCGCCCTTCGGATGTGTCCCAATTTAAAACCATTTGACCCCATAGGTTTTCTATAGGGTTCAAATCGGGAGTTTTAGATGGCCAGTAAATAACAGTTACACCTTCTTGAGCAGCTAACCAATTCTTGCAACACAAACAAACAATGCCTGCACGGTGGATGGAGCAGTTATCTTGCACGAAGTAAATATCTGTATTTGGATAGGCAATTCGCACAGTCGGCAACAGGACGTCACCATCCAGCCAGCAATGTTTTGTATAGTCATTAAGTTCCGACATGACGCTTTGATTACACCAAATTCATTAAAAATACTTTTCACGATTTACGTCAAACGTTTTAGAAATGTTTGTGCGCCGCAGTCACTGTTTAGGTAGTTTAGGTAGACTGACTTTTGTCACTTAGATCAATTTATTTATTTTATTTATCCATCTACCCCACGACGTAAACTTTTACTTCGTCCTACTTATTTGAGGACTTAAAGTTTTTTTTTATTTACCCACTTGTTTTCCAGAAAAGTTGTTACGCAAAAATCATATTCGTCGTTCTATAATAATGCAAGAAATATTGTAGAAATCATAAATGAAAACAAATAAAGAAAAAGAAATAAAGAAATTGATATAAGGTGGATTGTGTTTTCGAACCCACATGTTGTTCGTCGCGAATCCAGCATCGAACCGCGAAGCCACAATGACTGGTGACTGAAAATACGCGAAATTAAAGATTAGGTAGTAAGTATGGCCGTGTTACTTAAAATCTTTTCAACTTTAACGACAAGAAGATAATGATTAAAATGGCTTGACAAGTTATACCGGTGGGTCAGGCAATGTTGGGTGGGTCAGACAATGTTGGTCACCGACTGTACGAAATTCCGAACGTGTTTGTTTTTGAGGTCGAATTCAGAATCGGAACTTCGAAAGGGCTGGTCTTTGTCTCTCTCTCTTTCTAATGGCGGGAAAGAGATAGAGTGTGAATGTTTCGAATAATATGATTAACCCAAGACTGAATAAGATATTCGCGGCTTTCTGAAAACAAAAATTAAAAATTTACTTTGTCTCACTCAGTGAGCAAAATCGCATTTAGCTCACTGATTTCAGGCAGTATAAAACCTACATGTTTGAGCTACTGAAGTGAAAAGAAATTTATAATAGGTGGATTGAGTTTTCGAACCCAGATGTTGTTCGTGTCCAATCCAGCATCGAACCACGAAGCCACAATGACTAGTTGAGAATACGCGAAATTAAAGATTAGGTAGTAAGTATTGCCGTGTTACTTAAAAGCTTTTCAACTTTAAGTCAAGAAGATAATGATTAAAATGGCTTAACAAGATATGGCCGGTGTGTCAGGCAATGTTGGGTGGGTCAGACAATGTTGGTCACCGACTGTGCGCACTGCAGCACGAAACATTACAAGTAAGAACAGACAAAAAGCTATATATTTCTTTCGCATGATTCTCGCTGTAGTTGCTCATAACGCGTTCAAGGTCAAAGTGGGGTAACTTGATGTGCTGGCTACTAGTGCATAAAAGAAGCTATTTTACTCCGAAACGTTTACATGGATAGTTAAGTCGAGGGTTTCTTCATACTGCCAAGTCATAAAAACGTTTCTTTGCGTTTTTAAATAAAAAATGACAACTATTTTATTTATCTGGTTTTATTAAATTAACGATATAAATTTCTGGGATGCATGAAGAAGCCTCCTCGTGTAGCGCAGTTTGTTCCGCTAGTTACTCAACTAAACCGAGCGCTCGGCGCATCCTGGACAGTCTCACCCAACACCTTATTCGACTGGCCAATTCTTCCCTTGCGGTGGTAGGGCTAACGCCCGCCTGGTTTGCGACCACCCTCCCAACGGAGTCAAGTAGCTTGCTGTGTTTCGTCAATGCCTGGGAGTTCCAGTGCCTTAGGCATCTTCTGGGAATGCTCGTTCCATCATAGACCTCATCCATCGCTTTCCATCAGGCATGATCGAGGTCAAGAGCGGGAGGCCGTTCAGCAAAAAAAAAAGAAAATACGGAAGTGATATAAATCAAAGCGAAAGAAATAAAATAACGATTGTAATCTGCGACGTTTTATTGTTCGTATGGCTGTTGGGCCTGATTCTAAGTCTCGTACTTTATGCACTAGAGCATAAAAAGCGACTTTATGTCGCCTACAAACAACATAAAGACGAAATTAGAGCATGAGAAGTGAAAAATGACTTTAATTTCAGAAGTCGGTGTCGTTGGTCCTGCATTTATTTTCGTTTTTTGACACCGACTTCTGAAATTAAAGTTATTTTTCACTATGTCGTGTTTTTTTTTAGAAGTCGTTTTTTTTTTTTTTGAAAATAAGTTTTTTTATTTTTCACTTTTTAGGGTTCCGTACCTGAAAAAGAAAAACGGAACCCTCATAGGATCACTCGGTGTGTCTGTCTGTCCGTCTGTCTAAGCCAATTTTCTCCGAATCTAATGGATGAATCTGATGGATGAATGAATCTAATGGATAAATGCTGCTGAGCTGATGATAAGTCAAAGTCAAATATTTTTATTTAATTAGGTCTATTACAAGCTTTTTCGACAATTACAAGCCCTTACCATCATCAGATACGGGATCTGATCATCCCGTTACATCATTACGAGAAATGGAAAGATGAAGACGATCTATCCAAGAACTGCTAAGTAGTTTTTGTCGACATATTGCCGTATAAGGATTGCTGGGCTACCATCATCGGCTCGGTAGCATTAAGTGATGACTCTCAGACTCAAACCCCTGAATCATGAATAGGTTTCATTTGATTTGAGAGAGTTCAACTAACACACTGTACAAGCCTACAAAATTTGAAAATTTTCCTGGATTTTCATGGGATCCCTTCATCAGATTTTTACTTGGTGACAATAGGACAACCTCGAGAGCATACCCTTTCAAACCCTAATGTCAACTGCTCGTCACCTGTTACAAAATATTGCTTTCCCCCATGCTGGGACGTTAATTGTTGAGAAGTTCTCCTGGTAAGAACCAGGAGAACTGGAGCTGATGGTGAAGTCACCATGAGCTCCACTTCACCATACGCATTGTGACAAGCATAAATTGCTTAGCAACCATATTAAATTGCCTAATTGAATCGCAAATCGTGAAATATTAATCATTGAGTAATTCCGATGGCCATCTGTGGTCTTTATCATCAGTTCCACTTTCCCGAATTATGATTTCCGAGAGCAAATGCTCAACTTACTTTAAAAAATACCCAAATCGTTAGGTGTGCCTATAAAATTTTAGGGTTTTCCTCGATTTCCATGGGATCCTCTCATCAGATTCCAACTTGGTAACAATGGGACCACCTTCAGAGTACCTACCCTTTCAAACAAAAAATAATTTTCAAAATCGATTCACAATTGACGGAGAAATCGGTGAACATACATAAAAAATACATAAAGTCGAACATTATAACCTCCTCCTTTATGGAAGTCGGTTAAAAATGATACAGGATGATGTGCGCAACAGTTGGTGATTATGTTGCGCGGTCTGTTAATATTATTATTACCAGAATAACGTAACTTTTTTTTTGCCTTTCCATATTACGCGGTATTACGTAACTTTTTTTTGCCTTTCCACGATCGACTGGACTAAAAGCCGCGGTCGTCGTTTCAGCCGATAGACGTCCACTGCTGGACATAGGCCTCCACCCAATTTTGGGAGGGTTTGCCATAATCGCCACACTTGGCAGGCGGGTTGGCGATCGCAGTATGGTATGATGGTGGAATACATAGAGAACGCTGCTGCCCATTCTCCGGTACGATCCTTAGTCGCCTTTTACGACACCCACGGGAAGTAAGGGGTGGTGGTATTCTTTAAGTCCGGCACCACACAGACATTAAGTCCGGCACCACACAGACAAGCCGCGGTCGACCGGTTGGCAACTCCTGATATAGGTTACTTACTAAGAACCGACATCCTACTGATTATTCCATAGCTCTTTTAAATCATGGCCATACCACAAGGCAAAAACGCGAAAAAATCACGTTTGTTGTATGGGAGCCCCCTTAACTATTTATTTTATTCTGTTTTTAGTATTTGTTATTATAGCCGCAACAGAAATACATCATCTGTGATAATTTCAACTGTCTAGCTATCACGGTTCATGGGATACAGCCTGGTGACAGACAGACAGACAGGCGGACAGTGGAGTCTTACTAATAGGGTGCCGTTTTTACCCTTTGGGCAAGGAACCCTAAAAATGGCCGATCCTTGTGTACACAGTTCACTAAAAAAGTGGAATAAGTAACGAATTTTTTTTTGTAATGTAAATACAAGTTTACGGTTTTCGGATTTTTTCCTTTACTTGTGCTACATGACATTGCTTTTTGCCAAATTTCATGATTCTAGGTCAACGAGAAGTAACCTAGGTTATAGGTTTTGATTTCGGAACATAAACGCCCGTATCTTTTGATTGCGTTGACTTAGAAGTTTGATTTATTCACTACTTCAAGGGATTGCAGCCCTGAGTATTTTATATTAATTTCAACTCGATAACTGCACGCGTTCCTGAGAAAAAGGGTCTTGACTGACTGACAGACGGACAATGAAATGATCTTATAAGGGTTCCGTTTTTCCTTTTGAAGTACGGAACCCTAAAATACACATATATAGATACCAATAAATTCGGGTAAATAGTTTTAGCCAGTTAGACTAAATGCTGACCCCAAAATAATTGGGAAAAGTCTAGATAGATTGACTATGGGCCCTACTGATGACCAAATAAAAATGGTTGGGTGTGTGAAAGATAAGTAAGGGTGAAAGTGAACTCTAAGAAGACAGTCAGTGTATAGGTACAAAAATACCTGTACAAGAACATGCGAGCACTACGAACAAGCTAGATACATACTATTACGAATTCGTCAAAAAAATCGTTTTCTTGCGATAACTGGAATCGGAAACTTGTCTAGAGCAGCCATGCTTGCACATGAAGATAATTGTAACACATTAGACTAAGTTATGATCAACGGCGTGAATAGATAACCACTATATACACATTGTTATCAGCAAATCATCTAGACAAACTAACATAAATTCAAGTCATCATAATATGATTACCGGCAGTATCTACCTATAGTAAGTAGGTAAGAAGTAGGAGTACCTAGATGTATCGGTACTTTCATGTACATTATAGTTATCGGTAAAGTCTAGGCAAGTTTGGTTATAACAATGACTTCAAAGTAAATAATTTAATTTTATTAATTTTCAAAAAACATTTTGTAGTGTTAGATTAATTTATCAATTTGTGAACTTACCAAGTTGTTTTCAACGAATTATCATCTGCATTGCCTTTTCCTAAATATGTTGGGGTCGGCTTCCAGTCTCACCGCATGCAGCTGAATACCAGTATTTTACATGGATTGACTGTCTATCTGACCTCCACATCCTAGGTAATACGAAACCGCTTAGTGGGTACTGGTTGTCAGACCTTCGGGCTTCTGATGACCCTGACGACTGTCAAAGACGAATGAAAGCGGGGGACCAACGGCTTGATGTGCTTTCCGAGGTATGGGAGTCTCGGTATGTAAAGATGGTCACCCATCCACAAGGCAAGCGTGCGGTGGTTATTACTTAGCTACGAGACCCCCAAAGTTATTTTCAACGATTATTCGAAAATTTTCGTTAAGACATGGTAGCAAGAAGAATTGGTAGCAACGCTCATTGCGTTGCTACCAATTAGAATCAACTTGAGAGAAGACCTTAAAATACTTCACCACTTTTGATCCAAGGTTTTAAAGATTCATTATCGATAAAACATTTTGCTGCAATAAAATTATATTCTGCACGTTGTCTATCATTTTATGTAATTATTAAAAATATATTTTATTATAATTTGAGCTTTCTTAAAATATCCTTTCCTATGCCTCCTACCATGTACCTAAAGTAAGGAATCAATATGTAAGAGGAAGTTTGAAAGTGGCAGAAAAGTTGAAAGGAAGCCGTTGCTATTGGCAAACAAATGTGACTAAAATAATGAAGAATCTTTTCATTGCAGTCGGGGGACGGTTCTTTGGAACAGTTCTTTACAGGTCCCCCAACTTTGCTGAAAATATTGGTTTTCAGCTTTCCACTTTTGGGCACAATGGCAGTTTAAATGCACAGTAAATATTATAATCAATTTAGTACTTACCTTGTGCCCATTCAGCGCTAATATCATTAGCTTGTTTTTATTTTTTTAGTTAAATTTTTTAATGCAATTGTTGACAAGACAGGCGTATTTTTTAATTATTTATTTACATAAATACACATTACTAATTTGTAAGTAACTATTATAAAATCCAAAATGAACGGATGGATGACCCCTGACATAGGTTTTGCCTAGCATGGGGGTCATTGATCATTTAATTTGTACCAGGCTATTCGCACGCTTAAATTAAGTGTCGCTCTGTATCAGTTACCTTTTTTAAGTCAAATAAAATATTAATTATTCATTTCAGCCGAAAGACCTTAATGCTGCAAATAGACCTCCTCCAACCACCGCCACTTCGACCGGATCTGTGCTTTCCACATCCAGCGCATTCCTGCGGGCCTTCACATACATCGAGCGAAAACGCAAAAATACCGGCCATGTCCGCCACGCACAGTGAAAGGTTCCGTAGGCGGCATGAATATAATGGGGAGTGCTACCTCAATTTTTAACACGCTTTTATTAGGTCGACCTGTATGTAACTCACTATGTAATGGAATCTAAGCTAACTAATTTAACCATCTTCCAAGGGTCGTAGCGTAATGAAAATTGGCAGCTGTATGTAGTTCTGATGACAATACAATAATATGGTACAGTCGAACTGATCTGACGATAGAGCCGGAAGATATGAACTGGAACTTCATGATGGAAAATCGTATTATAGCTGTTTTGGATTTCTTAGAAAAGTCTTGTAATGAACTTTGACCACGATTAGGTTTCAAGGTCTGATGATGAAGAAGGAAGATAGGCACTGGCATTCCATGATAGAATATCGTATCATAGTCGTGTTTGCACTTGTGAGAAAGGCCAAGCGTGTTTTTCTAGTGCTTTATAAACTATTATATTATATATTTTGATCGAAGTTCCTTATCGCGTGTTATACTTTGCATAACTTTTATTACGTCACAAGCGTCGTGATGGTAAAAATGTTTTATTTTTTTGCCAAGTGCTAGCTCTAGCGCTGCCAAGTGTGAAAAAGCAAACGGAACTTCGTCCCAATCGGGTGTCCCACGACACCTCTCGTTTTTCGTAGTTTCGCATCATTATTGTGTAGCAATGCACATAATACACCTCATTTCTAATTTTCATTAATCATTATGGTCCTAACAGTCCCCGAGCAAAATGGCTATTTCACATCCGGACTGGCATAGAAGAGACAAATTCGATTGCCGCGAGAGCCAAAGAGATGTAACAAACTCAGGTACGGGGACGACGGGCAATATGTCAGCGACGATACACACAAAGGACGAAAGGATCGCGCCGGCGATGCTTACAAGTGTTGATGTCTATTGCGGTTATTCGCGGTCAAGATGACCGCCAGCTGCTGCGCGCCTAATACAGAACATTTCATGAATATTGAGACATCTCCAGTCAAAATTAGTAATAGCAATCGTTTCTCTCCATGAGCGATTGCTATGGCTAGTTTATATCATTTGAATTGGCTAAGCGAATCGGGTCAGGGTAGCCCGCGAAATTCAATAATAAATAAATACACACATCAAAAGTGTCTAGGGATCAAGCATTTTTATGCGGATTTCTTGAGATTGAGATGTGGCTTTGTAATAAATTTATGATTTTATAAATTTATATGGATCCTTTTTGGTGCATTTCATAATTTGAATCAGGAACTGTGAATCAAATTCGAGTAAAAGATGAAAATCAGCTCTCAATATTTTCCCTATAAAAACATACAACGCATTGAAGACATTATTAGTGCTACTGTTTCCCTACTACTGATTAAAATCAACGTTATTATGGAGCGGCGACGTCATTTAAGCAGGGAAGAAATGCTCAGAGCCGTGGGAATGATAGAAGCTGGTTCCCGGCAACGTACTGTGGCTTTAGCTCTGAATACAAGTCAGAGTGTTATCAGTCGACTTTGGACACGTTACCGAAGCACTGGTACCGTGGCTGAGCGCCATGGAGGACGGTATCGCTGCACCACACGGAGACAAGACCGATACTTTCAAATCTTAACTCGAAGAGCTCCAACAATAACCGCCATGATGTTAGCCGTGAGGCTTCATCACTCTTCAGGGAACTTAATTAGCGACCAAACAGTCAGAAACCGCTTGCATGAAGTGAACCTTCATTCCCGAAGACCGCTACGGGTACCACCTATAGCAATGCACAATCGTAGGATTCGATATCAATGGGCTCTTGAACGCAGAAATTGGGCAGAAGAACAATGGCGTTTCGTGTGCTTTTCTGATGAGTCTCGTTTTGGTATGAGACCGGATACAAGACGTATACGACACTGGAGAACCCCTGGACGCCAACAGCGATTAAAATCCTGCCAGGAAGTCCATCCTTATAGTGGTGGAACCATCATGGTATGGGCGGGTATTTGGATCGGCGGAAGAACTGAGTTGATTTGGATCAGAGGCAACCTCAACGCTCAAATTTATGCTGAGTCGATTGTATCAGACGTCATCGTTCCTCTACAAGTGCAAATCGGTCCCTTATTTCAGTTAATGCATGATAATGCACGACCGCACACCGCAAGAGTTGTAAGACAGACTCTCGCCGCAGCTAACATCAATGTCCTGCCCTGGCCTGCTCAGTCGCCAGACTTGAACCCGATTGAGCATGCATGGGATATGCTACAGAGAAGAGCTCTGCCGAATATGGAGGGTATCCAGTCGCAAGAAGACCTTTTTTTGTTGTTGCAACGAACATGGGCGGCCATTCCACAGCGTGATTTGGATGAACTCATTTTGAGTATGCCAAACCGATGTTCTTGTGTTGTTAGTGTTCGCGGTAGAAACACGGATTATTAATTGTTTAAGTTACCCAATAAAATTTTAAAGAAAACTGTTATTTCAGTCTTTTTTTCGAACTTTTGTGTTAGTGGTTCAAATGTCAAAAATCCCTTTATTAGGAAAATGGCAAATTTCTTTATTAATGCAAAGGTGACTTGGTTTATCGTTACTGTGACAAACGAAAATACTTTATTTGATGAATCCTTAAAGAAAATTTTAATTAATATCAATCAGGAGAAAAGTTATTGCAAAAATATATGTTGATCCCTAGACACTTTTGATGTGTGTAGGTGTGTACAGCCGCAAATCATATTTAGATCAACATATAACCTGACACTGGTGCTGATTCCCTTGTTCACAAACTGAACAAAATTTAAATTCAATGCATCTTTTTCTATCTATTTCATTAAGAAAAGGACAGAAGATACATTTTAGTTTAGACACTATACAAGTTCAGACGTGATTAAACGTCAGGCGTTGATTAATTTGAAAAATTTATGTTTTGTCCTTTTCTAAATGAAATAGAAACTAAACTAAATACAACAGAACCGGCACCACAGACTTGCAAATTACAAAAAATGTAAGTATTGAATTTCGCGGGCTACCTTTGCACATTTCCCTAAAGTTGTAACCTTAGTATCAAATACCTTTTTTTTTTGTTTTTCACAAGCGTTGTTTTGTATTTTTTGTTTGCTTCGTTCGTATGTGTTTCTGGTAATTCTCTTTGTCATCAATTTTTCGAGAATTCGAGTATCAGGGGGCCTCAATAGGGGTGCCAGGGCAGAAAACCTCCACGTGTGCCTGGGGACTGGGGTTCCTTTCTGGATACGTCCGGGGGAAGACCAGTGTTCGGGCCGGTGCTAATGTTCTGCCAAGAGGATCGCCCCACACAGGATCGCTCTGAGTAGCAGAGCGACAATTGTGGGGGGTCATAGTGGGCCCGGTGTGCACTTACCCTGCCGCCGGGCAGGCAAGAGGGGCAACCCTCCTGCCACCGCTAATCTCGTAGCCCTGGAGACAGTTAAGGTCATGTCTCTGGCTGTTAAAGGGGGTCGAGGGTCTTGGCTTAATCGCCCGGACCGCGAGGAAGATTAACCTCTATAAAAAATTCCCCAAACCTCCAAGCGGCGGCGCACCGTGAGGGAGGTTGTAAGCTTGGCTAATGGGTAGCTTGATTTAGTCGCTAGTGCGAACCATTTATTATTTGAGCCAGTACAACAATATATATACTCGTGGGAACAAAAATGGAAGAATTTAAAACAACACAAAACAAAACAGAAGAGAGGAGGAGCGATGCGGGGTCGGAGTCCGACGCCGCGTCTGGAGGCGCGAGCACGGGAGGCTCAGGGAGCCCCTGTCGTGCCAAGGAGGTGGCCGCTGCGAAGAAGTACAGCAAGCGGCCAAGGTCAGAGGACAGCCAGGGGTCGTCCTCCGACGGAGAGCTGGCCTCGGCTCGGAAGATCCCCACCAGTAGACGGGGTGGGGTCCGAGAGCGAGGCAAGGGCAGGGGCCTCACTGCCCGTGAGGCGGCGGAGAGAGCGGAGGAGTCCGCAAAGGAGGAGGGGACCGGTCGCGCGGTCGCTTCGGGGCCCTCTAGCGACGAGGCGGGGGAGGGTAGCGGCCTTGAACCCGAGGCGGACTGCAAGCGCACGTTTGCGGCGGTCGTGGAGGCCGCGATCCGAGACGTGGCATTGAAGAAGCTCCAAGCTTCGAAGAACAAGGCCGTAGTCTCGGCGACGGCCTCCATCATGGCGGCAGCGGAGGCGGCCAACTACACCGGCCCCTCGGCCGGCGAGGTGGCTGAACTGCGGGCGGAGGTTGCCCGCCTGACGGCTGCCATGGAGCATCTCCAAAAGGAGAATGGGAGGCTCCGGGCAGACCTGGCCGGCTGCGGGTCACCGGGGGCGCGCAGGCGAAGACGCCGAGCCAGCCCGTACCGGTAGAGAACCAGGTCCTCAGCCTGGTTCGACAGGAGCTGGCGGCCTTCCAGGCGCGGTTCGCCGTCCTGGAGGGCATAGTCCTGCGCCCCCCTCTGGCGGGCGGGACGGCCCCGGGGCCGAAGGCGGCCTCATACGCGGCCGCTACGGCAGCTGCCGCCCCTAAACCCGGGCCGTCCGGCCGGGCCCAGGCGCCGGCTAAGCCGGCGTCGGCCAAACCGGCGTCGGCCAAACCGGCGCCGGCCAAATCGGCGCCGGCCAAACCGGCGTCGGCCAAACCGGCGTCGGCCAAACCGGTGTCGGCTGGAGGAGCCCCGGCGCCGGCTGGCGGGGCCCCGGCGCCTACTGGCAACACCCCGGCGCATACCCGGAAGAGGGGCAGGCCGGCACGGGAGGCGAAGGCCCCAGAGTCAACGCCCCGCCCCCAAAACCCTCCCACTTCTCCCACGACCGACGCCGAATGGCAGGTGGTCGGGGAGAAGAAGAAGGCGGCCAAGGCGGCCAGAAAGAAGGCGCAAAGGCGGCGCCGCAAGGAGCGAGCCGTCGCGGCTAGGCTTCGCGCCCCAAAGACCGCGGCTGTAGTTATAACGCTACAGCCGGACGCGGTCAAGAGGGGCGTGACGTACCGCGACGTGCTCGCCAAAGCGAGAGAGACGGTGGACCTCCAGGAGCTGGGGATCACCGGGGGCCTCCGGCATAGGGTGACCGCCACTGGCGCCCGCATGTTGGAGATCCCCGGTGCGACGAGTGGCCCCACCGCTGACGCCCTAGCTGAGAAGCTAAGGGCGTCCCTCAATGCGGATGAGGCTCGAGTCTCCAGGCCCGTCAAGTGCGCAGACATGCGCATCTTGGGCCTGGATGACTCCGTAACGGAGGGAGAGGTGGTTGCCGCCGTTGTCAGGACAGGCGGGTGTCTGGCCGACCAGGTGAAAGCGGGCACCATACGTCCTGACTTCACGGGTATGCGTACCGTAACGGTAAGCTGCCCCGTGACGGCGGCCAGAACGATCGTGGAGGGCCGAAGGCTCCTGGTGGGCTGGGTTTCAGCGCAGGTCAAACTGCTGGAACCCAAGCCTCTGAGGTGCTTCCGATGCCTTGTGGGTCACCATGTTGGCGTCCAATGCACCTCGGAGGTAGACCGCAGCTCACTATGCTTCCGCTGCGGTCAGCCCGGACACAAGGCCGGCTCCTGCAACGCCGCGCCGCACTGCATCGCATGTGCGCCCGCTGGCAAGCCGGCCGATCACCGGGCGGGGAGCAAGTCCTGCGCTCCACCCGCCGGGACCAGGAGGAAAGGCAGGCCCTCCGCCGCCGTCACCACCACCACCGTCGCCGCCGCCGCTGCCGCCGCCACCAACGCCGCTACTGCCGCCGCCACCACCGCCGCCGCCGCCGCCGCCACCACCGCCGCCGCCGCTGCCGCTGCCGCCATCGTCGAGGGGCCCTCACAAGGGGCCCGGGAGGGGGCTGAAATGGAGGAGTAATGGCTCCTCTACGCCTCCTCCAGGCGAACATCAACCACTGCGCCTCTGCTCAGGATCTGTTGCTCCAGAGCATGGCGCAGTGGTCGATCAACATCGCCGTGGTCGCTGAGCCGTACTTTGTCCCGCCCAGGGATTACTGGGTGGAGGACCTGAGCGGCTCAGTGACCCTAATTTCGTCGGCCGCCGCCGGTACACCGTCCCTCGAGGCTGTCAAGAGGGGACGGGGTTGCGTGGCAGCACGCTTCGGGGAGATTGTTGTGGTGGGGGTATACTTCTCCCCGAACCGAACTCTCGCCGAGTTCCACAACTCCCTTGCGGAGTTGAGAGTCGTCGTCGTCGGGTTCCGTTCCCTCCCCGTGCTCGTCCTCGGGGACTTCAATGCCAAGAATGTGGCTTGGGGTTCCCGGTATACGGACACACGGGGCAGGATGGTGGAGAACTGGGCTCTGGAGACAGGCCTGGTCGTCCTAAACCGGGGTTCTGTCCCAACGTGTGTGCGGATGCGGGGTGAATCAGTGGTGGACATTTCGTTCGCCAGCCCCGCTCTGTTGCCGCACGTCGTCGACTGGCGCGTCATGGAGGGGGTGGAGACCTACTCCGACCACCGGTACATCCGGTTCGACGTCTCCGCCCAGACCTCAAGCGCGCCGGTCCGACAGGCCCCGAGTGGTCCGCGGTGGGCGCTGAAGCAGCTGGACCGGGAGCTTCTCCTGGAAGCCTCGATCGTGCAGGCCTGGGTGTCACCACCGGACAGGCCTGCTGACATCAACGACGAGGCGGAGTGGTTCCGGGAGGCCATGTCCGAAATATGTGACGTGGCAATGCCCCGGGTCCAGCCAGGACGCGCCTGGCGCCAGGTGTACTGGTGGTCGCCGGAGCTGACGACCCTGCGCGAAGCGTGCGTCGCTGCGCGGCGCCGGTACGCCAGGCACCGCAGGCTCCGTATCCGCCCTCCGGATACGGAAGCCATTCAGGCGGAGCTGTACGAGGGGTACAGAGCGGCGAAAACCGCCCTCCGAGCGGAGATCCTGCGGGCCAGGGGACTGGCCCGCGAGGATTCGCTGGAGACTCTGAACCGGGACCCGTGGGGACGCCCCTACAAAATGGTGCGGGATAAACTCCGCCCATGGGCGCCCCCGCTGACGCAGAGTCTCCGGCCCCAGCTCGTGGAGGACGTGGTGGGCGCTCTGTTCCCTTCACGAGGGGAATATACACCCCCGCCCATGGCTCCGCCTCCTGCGGTGCCCGATGCGGACCACACTGCCGACGACGACGACGACGATGCTCCGGAGGTGACCGAGGTAGAGTTGAGAGTGGCGGTACGTAGGCTGAATGCCAAAAATACCGCCCCAGGACCCGACGGCTTACCTGGGAAAGCCTGGGTTCTGGCCATGGAGGCTCTCGGGCCTCGACTGAGGGGGCTCCTAAGCGCATGTCTGGAGAGGGGCCAGTTTCCACTACGTTGGAAAACGGGGAAGCTGGTCCTCATTAAGAAGCCGGGGCGCCCTGCGGACTCTCCGTCCGCTTACCGGCCCATTGTGCTGCTCGACGAGGTGGGCAAGCTCTTTGAAAGAGTCATTGCAGACCGCCTCGTCGGGCAGCTGATGCGGGTGGGGCCGGACCTGGCGGAGGGCCAGTTCGGTTTCCGCAGGGGGCGCTCTACGGTTGACGCTGTCATGCGCGTACGAGCCCTCACGACGGGGGATGCTGTTGCCCGGGGTGGGGTCGTCTTGGCGGTATCTCTAGATATTGCCAATGCCTTCAACACCCTGCCCTGGAGTTGCATCAGGGAGGCACTCCGGCATCACTGGATGCCGACCTACCTCTGTCGCATGGTCAAGGCCTATCTGTTGGACAGGGCCGTCATCTACCCCGGTCATCAGGGAGAGTGGAACCGGCGAGAGATGTCGTGCGGTGTCCCACAGGGATCGGTCCTGGGGCCGCCTCTGTGGAACATCGGGTACGACTGGGTGCTGCGCGCCGACCTCCCTAGCGGCGTCAGCGTAGTTTGCTACGCTGACGACACGCTCGTCCTGGCGCAGGGGAGGTCGCACCAGGCGGCGGCGGAACTAGCGACACGCGGGGTTGCGACAGTCGTTGAAAGGATCCGGCAACTGGGACTCGAGGTGGCCCTGCACAAGTCCGAGGCCATGTGTTTTCATGGCCCTCGGAATGCGCCACCGTCGGGTTCCCAAATAACGGTAGGAGGGGTTCACATCGGCGTCGAGTCGACGATGAAGTACCTGGGACTCGTCCTCGACAGCCGGTGGAATTTCGTGGAGCACTTCAGACGTTTGGCTCCCAGACTGGAGCGGGCCGGGGCTGCGTTGAAGCGGCTCCTGCCCAATCTAGGGGGTCCAAACGCCTCCTGCCGGAGGCTCTACGCGGGGGTCGTGCGGTCCATGGCCCTTTACGGGGCACCAGTGTGGGCGCGTTCACTGAGGCGGCGACCAGCCCGGCGGTTGAACGCGTCCCAGAGGGTCATGGCCGTCCGGCTAGTCCGGGGTTACCGCACGGTCTCCAGGGAGGCAGCGAGCCTCCTTGCCGGATTGCCGCCATGGGATCTGGAGGCCAAAGTCCTCGCTCACATATGGGAGTGGCGAGAGGAGGTAAAACGCCGGGGCGTAACTCCGCTGCCGCGACAAATCGCGGCGCAGCGGACAGAGCTCCGGCGGGATCTCATGGCGACATGGAGAGTGCGACTGTCGCAACCCAGTGCTGGGCACGCCACAATTGCGGCGATAAGTCCCCTCTTTGAGGAGTGGCTAGGGAGGCGCCACGGCGTCCTCACCTTCCGCCTAACGCAGGTCCTCACCGGGCACGGCTGCTTCGGGAGGTTCCTGTTCAGAATAGGACGGGAGGAAACGCCCGGGTGTCACCATTGTGTGGATCGCCCGGAGGACACGGTGGAGCATACGGTGGAGATCTGCCCAGCTTGGGCAGAGCACCGCCGTGTCCTCACGGAGGCGATCGGCGGCGGCGATCTCTCGCGTCCGGCCCTAGTCCGGGCCATGGTACGGAGCGAGAGTGCATGGGAGGCTGTTGCCTCCTTCTGCGAAGCAGTGATGCTCGCGAAGGAGGAGGCGGAGCGCGTGAGGGAGAGGCAATCCTTGCGCCCTCACGCCCCTAGCCGCCGCAGGAGACGCCCTGGGCGTCGGGAATCGATAGCCGATTCCCGGCCACCGTAGGCGCGGGCTTGCGGACGGCGAGCAATGGGCAGCTCGCCGTCCGGTAAGGACCAGGCCCGGGTCGACGGCGCGTTGTGTTCCACGCGCGCCTCAAGGAGATGTCAGCACCAACTGACGGGGTCCGCTAGGGCCGATGCCCGCCAGGGTCGCGGGTTGTTCGAAAGAGATACCGTGGCCCCTGGCACAGGCAACTGAAGGAACACGGGTGGGTTTTAGTCAGTAAGAGTCTGACACTCCCTTCCGCTCCGCCCAGAGCGGGAGGGGTCATTTGATGATTTCCCACCCAAAAAAAAAAAAAAAAAAAGGGGGCCTCAATAGGCCACTTTGGCAGAATCATAAAAGGATAACATTACGCATCATAATGGACAGTTAACTGTTTAGTTAATCGTATCAAATCCCATTCGTGAGGGAATTTTAAGTATTTTTTTTGTTCGTGCTCAAATACCAATCAATCCAATCCAATTCAAAATCCAATCCCAATCTCTTTGATTATACCTACGTAGTGCAGCTAAAAAATAAAAACACGGACTGTCTTCGCTATATTATGATTAATAATGTTATCTTTTTATGATTCTGCCAAAGTGGCCTTCTTAGGCCCCCCTGATTGCTGAAACTTGGCATACTTCGGTGACAATGCAAAAATATGATACCATGTAGCTGATCTGATGATGGAGCCCGAAGGTGGCCATAGTAACCCTCAATCAAACAATATAGCACCGTCGTGTTTGGACTCATTGGATGTATTGACAAGTGTTATTTCACGGCTATTGCTATTGCTATATTGTGCTATTTTTTTGTGTTTTTTAGGCGGTGTTTAGGGTCCGATGATTGCCGGGAGGTGGTCACAGGCACTCCTCTAGTAAACCAGATGACCAGTTGTGTTTAGTTTCAGTAGATTTGTCTTGGCAAGTGCTATTACACTAGGTGCTGTCCAGGGGCTGACGATAGAGCTGGAGGGTGGCCATAGGATAGCCCTGCTGTATTTGGTTTCAGAATAACAGAAAACTTTAATATTTTCTTAAAAGTATGAGGCTTATCTTAAGTGCAACGGTCACGCCTCAAGGTTTTAAGAAAATATTAAAGTTCTTTTTTAGTTATTAAAAGCTTGTGCTTAAAAAGAATTTTGCTTCCATCGGTAAAAAATATAGGATACACTTATTATATTTTCTCAGAAAGCTTCTGCTTCGACTGTACGATGTTTTTATAAAATGAGGTAACATTAAATTTCATTTTGTATGTGCCTAGTTAGTACATTTACGAGTAAGTAGGTACCTAATTTATATACATACGTAGGTATATAGTATAAAATTAAGTCGCTTTTCGTATCTGTCTGTGTGACGGTTTGGTTATTCTAAACTACATGGATTTTGATGCGGTTTTCACAATAATTTGAAGAATTCCAATAGATTCATGTGTCTAAATTATAAAACTCTCAAAAAGTCGTAAAATCCGTGAGGAGCTAGAGCGGGTCGCTAATATTTTTATTTTATAAATTCAAATAATGTTAGAATCATTAACAATTTGTTATTTTCTATTTATACGGTGCTGTGAGAAAATATATTTATAGAAATTAACTATAGTTTTAGTCACACTCGTCTTTTTGAACCAAAATTATGGTACTTACAAAAAGTTCTAAAGATAATTACGTTGTTCTATTATTAGGTGTGCCTTTAATGTCGGCGTGCAAGTTTGAATAAAATGAGTTTAGAAATATTGTTTTTTTATGATATTTATTTATACAATACGGTTCAAATAAGAATAGGAACGTCAATGACCTCTATTTGTCAAATGTTGATTGAAAAGTACGGTTTGCAAAGAAAACTTATTTGCGTATCAATAATTTTTTTTTTTTGTTTAACCGAGTCTTAGATAAATCAAAGTGAAAAAAACATCAAAAAATTAGTCATAGTTAGTTTTTTTTTTATTATGCTACTTTCTTTCTTATTTTCATTGTTGACAACAATTTACCAGAAAGTAAAGAAGATGCCAGCAACCATCATGTAGTTGTTGGGTGTTTCATGCTCTGTGGTTGTTGGTGTGCTTCTTCGTGAGACTTAGTGCTGGTGGAGTGTATGTTTCTTTCGTTAATTCTGTATGTTACGTGGTTGTTTCCTGTTAAATTTGTTATTGTTGTTATTTGTTGACCACTCAAACAGTGATGCAGACATGAGCGGAATTGAATAACTAAATTCAGATTTAAAATTCTTCGTTCATGATTCGTAAATAATGTATGTTATTAAAAAAATATCTTGTTTTGCTCACTCTACCCAATTTATTCGATTTGACAGCTATGACGTCACAACATGGCGCTAAGTCGATCCCATTCTTATTTGAAACGCATTGTACTTATCACATTTTGCAAACGGATTAGAATGATTATAGAAGACAAAATATTGTTTTTACAAACCTTAACTAATCTTTAAAAGATTAATCTTTTTTTTATTGATTCTTTTTTGTTTATTTTTCTTTGAAAGGTTGACTGGTAGAAAATGCCTATGGCATTAAGTCCGCCTCTGTACTTAAGTGCTTGAAGTATTAAATAAATAATAATAATTGATATGTTACCTTGTTAGAATAATACAGCAAGCAGCATAGAAGCAAATGGAACATTGGTGGCCCATTGGTAACTGCCGCGACTTACCTACTAATTGTAAGATCGTAGGATTGAACACTGACAGGCGCTTTACTTTGTGTAAATAATTTCATCACCACTGCTCTCAAAACGGTGAAGGAAAACAGATCGTGAATTCATAGAACCAAAAAATTCGAATACATTTGACATCTACCAACCCTCACTGGGCCTGCGCGGCGGATTGTGGCTCGCTCCCTCTCACAGAGAGGAGGTCTATGTCCCAGCACTGGGAACATCATGGGGGGGGGAGGCAGATTAGGGCCGTAATAATAAAGTGATATTTGATAGTGACTTACTACTTGGATTTTGGTTAACGAAATATCATAACTCACTTATTTCTCAATAACGTGTGATTATTTTATCCATCGTATTTATCTGAAAGTTGGCATCCAAGAGTACGTTACTGAAAAGGACGAAGAAACCACGTGGTTTACGGTCACAACCACAATGGTCACAAAATTACTGTATTTTGTTGTTACAAGGACGTATCATGACCGAGTGTAAATCATAGTTGCGAAGTTCATTACCGCGATGTAGGGGAGAGTAGCCCAAAACGGGTACGCTAAGGTTGATGATAAATAAAAACAATTTATAGATACAAATTGAACATTTATTTGTACATTTTGAAATGTTTAGTTATCAAGGACTATAAAATAAATAACATATTTAGTAGTTTTGTACATTAAGATAAAAAAAATAACAAGAATCTTTACCATTCGAATTACCCGTTTTGCCCGTAGGGGGGGCCTAAAGCAGGTAGGGCTTTTGGGCAAAGCGGGTAGGGACTGAATTGCATGAGATCAATGTCAATCAATGACTAGAACTGTTTCATAACAATCATAACTCAGATGGAGCTCCACCAGGATCATCAGCTACTTACAGTGATAATGGTTGGATCAATGGACCAGTATTCTTGGAATGGTTGCGGCACTTTGTAGACAACATAATGAGTTGGCAACGTAAACAGATTATCCATATGAAATAGATATTCAACTAGCTCTAATTCTTGAGCTGCTGTAAAAACTGTTGTGAATCTTCCTCTTTTTTTGACATCCTTTCTTTACATGTATCTGTAAAGTCGAAAGGTTAATGCCATATTTTTTTGCTGCACGATTGACGGAAGTTTTGAGAGCTTCTTCTATCTCAAGCTTCATAACTCCCTCATCCCACGATGCATTTGCAGTCTTTCTTTTGTATTTATTAACTATCTGCAAAAACAAAAGAACTAATAAGCAGTCAATGATATACAGGGCAAATCGAGTATGGGCAAAACGGGCACCCGCTTTACCCCTACCCTTTTTGCCCACAAGCATGTATTTTTTTCAATCGACTCATATCCTTAAAACCGAAATAATAAACGCCAACCTATTACACAAATAAAACGTCTATTTATTGTAAAATAATAACAAAAAACTGGTAAGAACATATTGTAAGCCATTTTCGAGTATTCAAAAGTAATGTAACTCAATTTTTTTTAGTGGAAATAGCAAAAAACTTCTTTCTTATCTTACCGTGAACTCGTGTCCGCCAGAGAAGCGCGCCGACTCCCTGTGATTGGCGAGCGGCAGGCGCCGCGCACTGCACGCTCACATTCTTATTAGCAATAACGGTGCGCAAATTAAAAAGCATACCCGGTTTAGGCGGGCTACCCGTTTTAGGCTTACCTCCCCTACGTTACCGTGAAAGTTTACTATCGCGACGTTCGTTGTTGCGAAAGTTCTTTACTGCGACGTATGTTACTGCGAACCCATGTACATAGTCTGTACTTTCAAGGATACTATACTTCTTACCACAATGGCTTCACCACCTACAAGTAATATTATAGTTGATTTTATTTCTACAAAGATTTAAATCGTTAGATTTGCCCTTACCTCAAAAAAGAGTCCACTTACAGATCACACAATTATACTGAAATTTTCAAGCCAATCAAGTCAAGTCATTTCGTAATTATGTGTCAGATGTGTCAAAATGAAGCAGAATCGCGACCATCTTACTTATGACGCACTAGGGTAAATCTAACGATTTCAGTCTTTTGCATTCGTATGGTTACCTACAGGCTTTCAGCCACATTTGCCATTACATTTGAAATTCACTGAAACTCGTCTGTGTACCACATTTATTGCATTGAAGGCTTTTCATATCAAAATACACACGTAATAGTTAGGAAAGTATAAAATATAAATATGACACATAAATATCAAAATACCTACATAAAATTTATTTTCATTTCTCATACTCGAAAAGTAGTGTTTGTTTGATCCGAATCCGCTTTGATTACGTGCGTGAAAAGTGATCGGCACCGTATCAACTCGAGCCGTTCAATATTCTTTGTATGAAACTCCCTACTACAAAGCACACTAATCAAAATCGTAACGTAATCGCCTCGCCTCGAGACAAGCTCACGAACCGCGAACCGCTGTGCGGTGCGTTACGGCTCGTCGTCCCCGCACTTACGGCTCGTCGTCCCCGCGCTTACGGCTCGTCGTCCCCGCGCTTACGTCTTTCCGTACCCGAGCTTACGTCTCTTCGTCCACTCTTGCCCCTCTCACCCCTCCGGTCTGCCTGCTGCACCATCAACCAGCGCACAGTATGATAAATGCCTCAAACAACGGACATCACTTTTTTATTCTACTAATCGAAAGAATGAAGTATTTTGAATGCGAGAGTAGAACTCCCGGATCTTAAGTATACTTTAAAACAGAGTTATAATTTTATTATATTTTTTTTAAAATAAAGATGTGATGAAAATATTTGAACATTTGTTATTGAAGTTTATTGACATTATATGCAAGGTATTCTATAGGCGAAACAGAAAAGATTTCACTATAATAGAAAAATAAATATGCCTGATTTTATCTTTATTCCTTTTTATTTTTTCCCTCGGACATCTTTTGTCAGTAGCACCTAATATTTATCTTAAAATATTCTTCAGATCTGTACTATTAACTGTAAAAAAAATCAGATGCAAATGTATCAGGAAATCGAAGATATGATGATTCTATGGTTTTAAAATAGTTCTCTGATAATAGGGTTGACTTTCTCAGACCACAAAAAATACAATAAATAATTTCAGTTGAGAATATAACCTGACGAGGGCAGACCCCTTCCCTATACCACATTTACCCCTTCATCAAAAAAATATGAATTATGTAAATAAAAAATATTTTTAAATCAAACGGTTTTAAATAACAAAACATTAAACGAACAAATATACACGTGAAACAAAATAAACTTTACAAAGTATACCTGCAAACAGCCACTAAGGGCAATTTTTGAACTTCACAATATTATTTTATGCCAAGAAAACTTTAGTTTCAGCCGATAGACGTCCACTGCTGGACATAGGCCTCCCCCAATTTTGGGGGGGGTTTGCCATAATCGCCACGCTTGGCAGGCGGGTTGACGATCGCAGTATGGTATCATGGTGGAATAAATAGAGAACGCTGCTGCCCATTCTCCGGTAAGACCCTTAGTCGCCTTTTACGACACCCATGGGAAGTAAGGGTTGGTGCAATTCTTTAAGTCCGGCACCACACAGAAAACTTTATAAGCCATTTATTTTTCCTATGGGTACCTCTATACCTACTGTTTATACCTAAACAGTAATATTTACTTCATTTTAAGAATTAAAAAATTAAAATGTTTTTGTTTTCAGATTTTTGATTTGTAAAACCCTAACAACAAAAAATCGAAACTCGAAAAATCCGAATTCCTTCGTGTTAGGCATCTGATATTTTACAGGCAGGTTATCATAACAATAAACAATAATGTGTGTGAAAATAAAATGCTACTACCTTATAGAACATGCGCAAAAAAATAATTTCAAAATTACAGAAAAAATTAAAATTAAAAAAAAAAAAATTAATACAGGTGGCTTTAAATAACATGTAAAAAAATTTTTTTTGTTTCTCAAAATAACAGATAATTGGCATTATCACATACTATCACTAAAACATAAAAACGTTGCATAGGTACATAATAAGATAATACAATTATTTTGATTTCTATGGATAACCAGAAGAAAATATTTAAAAAAATATAGCTCTGGTTCTAAGCTGAATTGGTTTTTGGGAGTTCTACTCTAGCATTCAAAACAGTGTATACTATCGATTAGAAGAATAAAAAACCGGGCAAGAGCGAGTCGGACTCGCTCACCGAGGGTTCCGTAACATCCAGGTTCATGCATAAGGTTTATGTTTATGAAATTAAATGTTTTTTTATTTTTTTAGTTGGTTGAATAAAAGGTAAATTGCGGTTTACGATTTATGACGTATTAAAAAAAACTACTTACTAGATCTCGTTCAAACCAATTTTCGGTGGAAGTTTACATAGTATTGTACATCATATATTTTTTTTAGTTTTATCATTCTCTTATTTTAGAAGTTACGGGGGGGGGACACACATTTTACCACTTTGGAAGTGTCTCTCGCGCAAACTATTCAGTTTAGAAAAAAATGATATAAGAAATCTCAATATCATTTTTGAAGACCTATCCACAGATACCTCACACGTATGGGTTTGACGAAAAAATTTTTTTATAGTTTCAGTTCTAAGTATGGGGAACCCCAAAATGTATTGTTTTTTTTCTATTTTTGTGTGAAAATCTTAATGCGGTTCACAGAATACATCTACTTACCAAGTTTCAACAGTATAGTCCTTATACTTTCGGAGAAAAGTGGCTGTGACATACGGACGGACAGACAGACAGACGGACAGACAGACAGACAGACAGACAGACAGACAGACAGACATGACGAATCTATAAGGGTTCCGTTTTTTGCCATTTGGCAACGGAACCCTAAAAAGCGATGTCCGTTTTTCGAGGCATTTATCATACTCTGCAGCGGTCGGCGAGCCGTAAGCGTGGCGTCACCTAGGAGTCGACGTATCGGAGCTTCTGATCCGCTTTGGTTACGTGCTTAAGTTAGGTTGACGCCTGTTTGACGACGAGGCGAAAGGCGATACGGTGCCGATCCCTTTCCGATTTGATACGTGTGCTATGACCTTTAAGCGGGACGGCCCACGGCGGGTGTGTTCATATTAAAAAAAAAAAAACACTGTATTATTATTTGGCAGGATACTATATACCTCTGTAAGCTGTAACGAAATTAAAAAACCTGGTTTTATAGATTAATATTTGATTAAAAATGAGTTCAAGCGATTCTGAAGTGTTGACCCCAGATTCGGTTAAAGACGAGGCAAATACAGTAATCGACAATATTTTGCCAGAAATTTCAAAAGAGAGATACTTAAATGATTTTATGAAGTGGCGACCAGACAAGAAAATAAAATCATTTTCCGAAAGTGTGTTTGTTACATACTTCAATGGACTATCTAGCAAAATGCAGTCTTCTACGCTATGGAGCAGGTATTCAATGCTCAAGAGTACACTAAGTGATGTAGATTTGAAAAATTCCATAATGTAACATCGTTTTTGAAAAGTCAGTCCAAGAGCAAAACATCTAAGGTTTTCACCTCTTACGAAGTGGAAACATTTTTAAGTAAAGCCCCTTACGAGATAAATTTAGCTGTAAAGGTAAGCTATAAGTGTTTATCTAGGTAGAGAGAGGTCTTTTACTCTAAAGATGAACTTCGTTCCCAATGTCTTTATAGCTTTACTGTGATATGTATTATAGATATGTTTGAAAGAGGAAATGACACTGACCAGGTTATTGAGAGTAAAGACGTTGGAACGGCGTGCATTTTTAGAGTAAAAAATCTCTACTTCTTTATTTTACCTACATACTTAGACGCATAAAACTATAGGTAAAAGATAAATACTGACAAAATTATATGTTTTTCATGGGTGGTATTGATACTCGGTATAAGTGGCGCCTGCAGAAGCAGTGAGCTCACAAATCTAACAAATAACGACTTTGAAATCAAGGCCAGTTATTACTCGAAAACAAATATTGAGCGGACATTTGTAGTACAAGAAGAGCTTACACAAATAGTAAAAAAATATAAAAAATCAGAACTAATGACATAAAAACGGATCGCGTGCCCCGTGGTTTCACACGCGTTAATTTGGTTGATTCCCGCTCACGGTTCGCCAAAGTCCGGAATTATTTGAGGCCAAACGGTGAGAACGCTTAGCGCTTGATTCCCGCTCGCGGTTCGCCAAAGTACGGGAATGTTGTGAGGCCAAACGCTGAGAACGTTCAACGCTTGATTGGGATAGCACGGTTTTAATAATTGATTACTCGTTGAGTAGCCAACCTATGCATTTTTTCATGCAATGTTTCATACCTGCGAAAAAGTCGCAGCCGTTTTGCTGTAGCAGACTGCCGAGAAACCTGAGGCATGGTAAATTAATTAATATTATTATAAAATAATATTAATTAATTTACTTTTTTTTTATGTGGGTTAAATATAGTATAGTCTATATTAGTAAATTAATTAATATTATTATAAAATAATATTAATTAATTTACCTATCATATTTGATAATTTAAAAAACGACGAAGAAAAAAAATTAACGTTAAAAGAATAAGAGAAACAATACCCCATAGATAATATTGCTACAAAATCAAATTATGTACTTGATAAGTATCTAAGTTGAATGGTAAGTAAGTACCTATTTGCATTTGGCCGCAGGATGTGGTATTCCGCCGCTTTCGCGGACAAGTGCCACCAGAACGCACAAAGACTTAGTGCAACTAAGTGTCTTGAGTTATAAATAGTGTAACTAACACGACTTTCTTTTATATATAGATTTTTATGGCATTACTCTATTGCTTTAAACCGGTTCTGATTTTGGGCAATGTCCTTTGTACACTAGGCCCACTGACCTGTATTACCTATACATAAATGATAGAGGTCAGTGACTAGGCGTCTCGGCGTAGACAGCGGTTTAAATCGGCAATTTTGAGCATTCTTTGAGGGTTACTACTAGTGCTTATAAAAATAATGTATCATCAAAAAGGAAAACATAGGGACATACAAGTAGTTAATTTTTATTATTCTGTAAAAATTCATTGCTTTATGGTCATTAACCAGAAAGAAAACAGGCGAGAGCGTTTCTATGGAGAAACGAACACCCCCGCATTTCCTCTTACATTGTAACAAGGTTGCTTTTGGAATGTTGCTATTTGTCAAGCTTGTCAACAGTAATCTTTATTTTCATCATAATAAGATTGCAATTGGTTTGCTGCGTTCAGAGGTAAAGTAACTGTGAAAGGACTGTAGTGAAAAATCATAGATGATTTGGCTGGCTGAAGATTCGACGGTTTCATTACAATTAAAAAATTAACCAAATAAGAAAGTAAATCAATTTGTTTCGGTTTTTACTTTTATACAAGATCGCGCTAAAAGGAACAAAATCACCGAATGTCCGCATTTATAATTCATAAAGTGACGACACACATGTTACGTAATTTCGTTACTTTATTTTCGTGATACCGTGACATGGACGTCCACAATAATATCATCACACATGTGATACAGTTACAGGGTCGACAAAAGAAGGGCTGAAAAAAAATTTGGGTCCGTATGGAACCTACAATTTAACCTATATTTTTCTTTACATACAAAAAAACATAGGTTCCATTTGCTACTGCACTTTGGTACCTTGTTGCTTTCCAAATTAATAAGGTGAGCACTCGAGAGTATTTTACTTGTTCTTATATTAATTAAGTCTCACTAGAGAACACCCACTCCGATGTGTATCATTTTACTTTCTTGAAAATAGAGCTAAAAAAAACTAACAGTAAGTACTAAAAGTTAGCAGTCAGTGTAATCTTTACTAATATTATAAAGCTGAAGAGTTTGTTTGCTTGAACGCGTTAATCTCAGGAACTACTGCTTCGAATAAAGAAAATATTTTTGCGTTGGATAATCCATTTATCGAGGAATGCTATATAACATCACGCTACGACTAATAGGAGCGGAGCATCAATAAAACATTTTGCAAAGACGGGAAAAATTATTCCTTTTGAGAGCTTCCGTTGCGTACGCTGCGTAAACAGTTAAAGTTACGCATAAATCATATATGACAGAATTGTTACCCTTTAAACAAAAGTTCTAAAAAGAAGTCCGCGACAGTATAATGTCTATCTTTTAAGGTTGACTCACTACAACCTTTTTTATGGTAATCAAAATTCTAAAATAATGCATTAATTGCGAAGATGTTTTTAAAGACATGATATTAATGGTTCCTTATCCATTTGCATAAAATTTTAAGACCTAATATAACTTAGCATAATTTTGTTTGGCATAATTATATTTTCGCATAATATAATTACGCATAACAGCTTACGCATAATTGTTTTAAGCATAATTTCTCTAACCATAATAATGATTAAGCATAATATTCTAAAGCATAAAGTTCTAAAGCATAACTTTTTTAAGCATAATATCCTAAAGCATAAATTTGCCCGAAGAGGATATAGCAATTTATATCGACGATTGGAAAAAAGCCATATCTCCTGAATCATGTAATATATGTATAACATATTAATATAATATAACGTATTGAACAATTTTGTGGGTTTTTTGTTCGCTGTAGGAAGCATGAAGCAAGCAAGCATACAGCATGCAAGCAAGCATTCAGCATGCAAGCAAGCATGCAGCAAACAAGCAAGCATGCAGCATGCAAGCAAGCATGCAGCATGCAAGCAAGCATGCAGCATGCAAGCAAGCATGCAGCATTCAAGCGAGCATGCAACATGCAGCAGGCAGGGTTTCTGTCACGGCTCCGGCGCTGCGGGCCTCCGGCGGCTAAAATCAAATGATGTCAAGGGCAATTCTGTTCAAAATTAAATACTTGTGATGAATAACGTAGGTATTTATTTGGATAAGGATTAATATCGGGATCCCTTCTTTTCGCATAATGTTCTTTGTCCTAATATACTTCGGCATAACGATTTTGGCACAATTTTTTTTGGCATAACAATACTTCGGCATAATTTTTTTAGGCATACATTTTATGTTGGCATAATCATCTTAAAGACTAATTTGTTTTGGCATAAATTTGATTTGCATAACGTTAGTAGGCCTAATGACTATTAGCATAATAATATTTAGGCATACAATTAATTAAATTCACTAAAATCAAATGATGTCAAGGGCAATTCTGTTCAAAATTAAATACTTGTGATGAATAACGTAGGTATTTATTTGGATAAGGATTAATATCGGGATCCCTTCTTTTCGCATAATGTTCTTTGTCCTAATATACTTCGGCATAACGATTTTGGCACAATTTTTTTTGGCATAACAATACTTCGGCATAATTTTTTTAGGCATACATTTTATGTTGGCATAATCATCTTAAAGACTAATTTGTTTTGGCATAAATTTGATTTGCATAACGTTAGTAGGCCTAATGACTATTAGCATAATAATATTTAGGCATACAATTAATTAAATTTAATATGCTGTGCAACAAAAGTTAGTGACAGAACCGAATTGCTGCAAAACTGACTCCACGTAGTCTTGTTTGTCCTACCCCTAGAGTGTAATTTAAAATCGCGTAGGCGCGTAGGGGCGAGGCGGCCCGCGGGCTGAGGAGCAGGCGGCTGCGAGCGAGCCGCCGCGGCTGAGGCTGGCCGGCGAAGCCGGCCAACAAGCCGAAGCTGCGGTGGTGAGCGAAAGCCGTCTGCGACGTTTAGCACGCGTGGGGCCGCCGGAGGCCCGCAGCGCCGGAGCCGTGACAGAAACCCTGCCTGCTGCATGTTGCATGCTCGCTTGAATGCTGCATGCTTGCTTGCATGCTGCATGCTTGCTTGCATGCTGCATGCTTGCTTGCATGCTGCATGCTTGCTTGTTTGCTGCATGCTTGCTTGCATGCTGAATGCTTGCTTGCATGCTGTATGCTTGCTTGCTTCATGCTTCCTACAGCGAACAAAAAACCCACAAAATTGTTCAATACGTTATATTATATTAATATGTTATACATATATTACATGATTCAGGAGATATGGCTTTTTTCCAATCGTCGATATAAATTGCTATATCCTCTTCGGGCAAATTTATGCTTTAGGATATTATGCTTAAAAAAGTTATGCTTTAGAACTTTATGCTTTAGAATATTATGCTTAATCATTATTATGGTTAGAGAAATTATGCTTAAAACAATTATGCGTAAGCTGTTATGCGTAATTATATTATGCGAAAATATAATTATGCCAAACAAAATTATGCTAAGTTATATTAGGTCTTAAAATGTTATGCAAATGGATAAGGAACCATTAATATCATGTCTTTAAAAACATCTTCGCAATTAATGCATTATTTTAGAATTTTGATTACCATAAAAAAGGTTGTAGTGAGTCAACCTTAAAAGATAGACATTATACTGTCGCGGACTTCTTTTTAGAACTTTTGTTTAAAGGGTAACAATTCTGTCATATATGATTTATGCGTAACTTTAACTGTTTACGCAGCGTACGCAACGGAAGCTCTCAAAAGGAATAATTTTTCCCGTCTTTGCAAAATGTTTTATTGATGCTCCGCTCCTATTAGTCGTAGCGTGATGTTATATAGCATTCCTCGATAAATGGATTATCCAACGCAAAAATATTTTCTTTATTCGAAGCAGTAGTTCCTGAGATTAACGCGTTCAAGCAAACAAACTCTTCAGCTTTATAATATTAGTAAAGATTACACTGACTGCTAACTTTTAGTACTTACTGTTAGTTTTTTTTAGCTCTATTTTCAAGAAAGTAAAATGATACACATCGGAGTGGGTGTTCTCTAGTGAGACTTAATTAATATAAGAACAAGTAAAATACTCTCGAGTGCTCACCTTATTAATTTGGAAAGCAACAAGGTACCAAAGTGCAGTAGCAAATGGAACCTATGTTTTTTTTGTATGTAAAGAAAAATATAGGTTAAATTGTAGGTTCCATAAGGATACGGACCCAAATTTTTTTTCAGCCCTTCTTTTGTCGACCCTGTAACTGTATCACATGTGTGATGATATTATCGTGGACGTCCATGTCACGGTATCACGAAAATAAAGTAACGAAATTACGTAACATGTGTGTCGTCACTTTAGGAATTATAAATGCGGACATTCGGTGATTTTGTTCGTTTTAGCGCGATCTTGTATAAAAGTAAAAACTGAAACAAATTGATTTACTTTCTTATTTGGTTAATTTTTTAATTGTAATGAAACCGTCGAATCTTCAGCCAGCCAAATCATCTATGATTTTTCACTACAGTCCTTTCACAGTTACTTTACCTCTGACAGCAGCAAACCAATTGCAACCTTATTGTGATGAAAATAAAGATTACTGTTGACAAGCTTGACAAATAGCAACATTCCAAAAGCAACCTTGTCACAATGTAAGAGGAAATGCGGGGGTGTTCGTTTCTCCATAGAAACGCTCTCGCCTGTGTTATTTCTGGTTAATGACCAGAAAGCAATGAATTTTTACAGAATAATAAATATTAACTACTTGTATGTCTCTATGTTTTCCTTTTTGATGATACATTATTTTTATAAGCACTAGTAGAACCCTCAAAAAATGCTCAAAATTGCCGATTTAAACCGCTGTCTACAGATGCCTAGTCACTGACCTCTATCATTTATGTAAAGGTAATACAGGTCAGTGGGCCTAATGTACAAAGGACATTGCCCAAAATCAGAACCGGTTTAAAGCAATAGAGTAATGCCATAAAAATCTATATATAAAAGAAACTCGTGTTAGTTACACTATTTATAACTCAAGAACGGCAGAACCGATTTGGCTGAAATTAAATGGGGAGGTAGCTTAGAACCAAGAGACGGACATATTTTTGATCCGTTTTTTTTTTTTTTTTTTTTTGTTTTAGTTAGTTGGAGTAGGTTAGGAGGAGCGTAGGGTAGGAGTTGGCTAGGAGTGGGTGAGAAGTAGGGTAGGAGTAAGGTAAGAGTACGGTAGGAGTAGTGTAGGAGTAGGGTAGGAGCAGGGTAGGAGTAGGGTGGGAGTAGGGTAGGAGTAGTGTAGGAGTAGGGTAGGGTAAGGGGTAGGACACCACGCGAACGAATTAGCGCTGGGCAGTTAGACATAATTTAAATGGCAAAACAACGTTTGCCGGGTATGCTAGTATACTTATAAATTATAAAATATTTTTTTAACTTTTCTGAGTTCTGAGATTAATATTTTCTATTTAATTAGTTATTCATTCGATTTAATTGTAAATTTTTTTAAATGGAGTATTTTTAATAAAAGCGGTGTTGCCAATTTTAAGAACCTCCCCATTATCGGTCTTAATGGATAGTATAAAGACTATGCCATTCTTCCTGGGCAATTTCCTTTGACAACTGTTAATGAAAAAAGAAAAACATAGGGACGGGACACAGTATAATTATATCCTTCTTATTCATTTTATGAAATATCTTTTAAATTGGTCCAATATAAGGAATATAAGGAAATAGGCGAGAGCCAAACCTCGAATTATGACTTTTACTTAGGCTTTTTCAAAAGTCTCTCCGACCGCATTTCCTCTTGATGTCACTGTGATTTTAACTGTCATGCAAATCAAAGGTAAATTAACTAAGAAAGGACTGTATTCATTTTCTGATGGGAAATTCGAATCTAAAGTTGGATCCTAATTTCTTTTTATGTGAGCTTTAAAAAACTTTGTAATGGTTCCAAGAAAAGATTTTTAAGTTAATTTGTCTGTGCTTTACTCTTTCTGGCACCGCGCGAAAATAGTTCGAGTGAAATAAAAAATTAGCCACTCAACAAGTTGAGAATAAGACTGCCAGACTGCCAGACTGCACTGGTTTATTTAAAGCATCGTTCGCTGATCGTGGAGGCTTTTTCTCCTCGAATCAAATTTAAATACCTACCTAAATTTAAGACGGGCGAAAAGTTTCTGCTGGTGGGAACTGGACAGGAGTATTCTAAAGACTCATAGCGACACGGTTTATGTGATAGGGATGATACGTCATCTCTATGCTTGTGATATGGGGCTTTAAAATCTGGCCGATAATTTTGGGAAAAACCGCTTTGGGTATATACCTACAGGGTGTATATTTTTGTCTATATCTTTTCTAAATTCTTACCGCACTGATTACTCAAAGTACACTAACATTAAAATGTAAGCACTGCCCAAGGGACCTGGTGACCTGAAATACAGATCTCACGTCTAGTTTAGGCACCAGTCTCCCACAGTATAGTTTTATTGATGTTACGTATTTTGTATTGTTATCTCTCTAATGTACATGTATTGTGGTGAGAAAATAAATAATAATAATTATTATTATTATTATTATTTGGATAAGCCAAGCAAGTATATTAGCATAAGGCTTAACCGCTGCACAGTGTTGTTTTTGCCTCGAAAAACGGACATCCTCTTTTTATTAACTTATCCGATAGAACAAGTTATTTTAAAAGTAAGAGTAAAATACCCGTGTTCCAATTTTACAAGAAACACGAGTAAAAAATGTTTTAATTTTTTTTTAACTTTTCTAAATTAATTAATTACAAAAAAAATACGCATTATTTTAACCTTTTCTTTATTATGTGTAATACAACTATAGTAAAGGTATTTGAAAAAAAATACAAAAAATACTAACTAGTACAGATGTAAAGAAATATGCGTTTTTTGTGTTTTTAGAAATTGATTTTTCATGGTTGAATCTTTGCTTAGTTGGATTCAATATTTATTGTAAATCATATTTAGACCCAAACCAATCACTGAAAAAATTAACACATCCAAATCTCGCGGTATCTAGGAGTTATTCACTTCTAAAGTTTTTCTGATAATTTTGATTTTAGGGTCATCACTTCACAAAAATAATATTTTTTGTTTGTATATTGTACATATTTACACCCACACTCATAAATTTTACAAATAATATTTTTATATCTTTTTATTAGTTTTACTTCGAACTAATCATACAACTAAAGTTAATTATTTATACTAATTTTTTCATGCTGTATGTCAAGCCGGAGACGAACAGGGTGCAGCACACCTTACACGAAACGACCAGCTACTTTAGACCACCTAAATCTATTAGACCTAAGTCTAAGACAACAGTTGCAAACGAATAATTGACTTTGAAAACTTGCCAAGTTGCATGATTTAAGTCAAGGGGGTACTCCGCCCGGGTCATCGGGATTGTCCAAAAGGGTTACCGCTGGCCCGGAAAATAAAGGGCTAAGGAAGGAACATGGGTAGGTTTAAGTCAGTAAGAGTCCGACACTCCCTTCCGCTCCACCCAGAGCGGGAAGGGCCATTTGATAAATGATAAATGATTTTATTTTTGTAAGTAGGTTTGTACAAACACTTTTACACGTCAATCATGTTTTTTTAAAACTAGATGAGGTCGGCGTTTCCTATATGACTACTCTGAGAAGAAAGGCCGAAACAAACTCAGAGGTCACAGTCTCTTTTAAAGTCCAGACATAATCTTGGTCAGGTTATATGAAGACCATGTAGATCGATGTCTGAGATGGTCTTTTGAGGAAAGAACCACACAGATTGAGAGGACCTGTCCAGTCAGTGCACGCATTTGTCAGAAATCGTGCAGCTCAACTCAAGACTTAAGGAGCTCAACGATTCGACGAACAATACCAAAGAAAGGACATTTGGGTAGGCCACATAAATTACTCAAACTGCCAGACCATGAGAGAAAAAAAAAAACAAGTAATAGAACAGAGAGAAAAATAAAACATAAAAAATTAATAAAATGACTCACATCGTCTTCACATTCACAAATCACAAGGTAAAAAAATATATATATATAATACTTTACAAAGTAAGCAAATGTCATTGTTTATAAAAAAATCATTAATGTCAATGTGTATATAAAAAAAAAAGTCATTCAAAATGCAGAAATTTGAAGCAGCTCAATCCCAAGCCTTTTTGTCCTCAATATAATCTTTAACGGTATAAAAGGCTTTCTGGCACAACTTACGTTTAATAAATGATTTGAATTTATTGAGGCTTAGATCTTGAACGTGGCTTGGTAGCTTATTATAAAAGCGTATACATTGGCATCTGAACGAGCCACCTATTTTTTTGAGCCTTGTTGTAGGTACAACAAATTTGTGTTTATTTCTAGTATTTATATTATGGATATCACTGTATTTTTTAAACAATTTTTTGTTTTTATGGGCATATAAAAGATTTTCATAAATATACTGAGAAGGCACAGTCATTACATTAATCTCTTTAAATTTGTCTCTGAGAGAGTGTCTCGGACTTAATTTATAAATTGATCGAACAGCTCGCTTCTGTAAAACAAAGATAGTCTGAATATCGGCGGCATTTCCCCACAATAGAATACCGTACGACATTACACTATGAAAATAGCTAAAGTACACTAAACGGGCAGTCTCTATATCAGTTAAATTACGAATTTTTCTAACAGCATATGCTGCGGAACTTAGCTTTTTTGACAATTTATCTATATGTGGACCCCACTGAAGCTTAGCATCCAAAGTTATGCCCAAGAATACTGTGTTGTCTTCAGGATTCAATTCCTCGCCCTTTATCAACACATTAGTTTTCACCTGCCTAACGTGGGGTAGCGTAAACTTAATGCATTTGGTTTTTTTCTCGTTTAAAAGCAAATTATTAACATTGAACCAGTGGACTACTTTCGAGATCGCGCTATTTACATCGTCAGTAACCAACTGCTGACGTTTAAGTTTAAACAAAAGAGAAGTGTCATCTGCAAACAACACTATATCATGATTATCCTTTATGAGGTACGGCAAGTCATTAATATAAATAAGAAACAAGAAAGGACCAAGAATTGAGCCCTGTGGGACTCCCATTTTTACTATAGATCCGGGTGATCTTTTTCCATTAACGTCAACGCTCTGAATCCTTTTACTCAAGTATGAAGTAAGAAGATAGAAGTATGATGATTTCGCAACCAAAAAAAAGGGGTACTCTGCGTTTCCACCATATAGGCAAGTACATGTAGCAAAAAAATTATGTTACCCAACACCTCCAGTACAAGTATCTGAAAGAGAGGCTTTTGTAACGTTATATGGTCTGCTCTCCCACACTTTTTCAAAGATCGTTCTTTCATGTGTCGATATTATTTCTTTACACTGTTCCTAAAAAAATACACAAACATTGAACTGTATTTTCGAAGGATCTTATCTTGGCGATTTGATGGGAGTACAGGTCAATAATTTTATAAACAAAGATCTATAACAGAAATAGACAGCATTTGCATCAAATCATCAAAAAACGTAACATTAACAACAAAAATTCAACTTTACTTGACCATTACAGACGGTGAAGTGCTCAATATAGGTAATCACTAACACTTTATCACAACTAAGATGCCCATTTCGTAAGGCGACTTCCTTTCAATTTAATAAGTTAGACATTGTGCTTTCTCAAGCCACAGATGAATCGCTTATAAAGTACGGAATAAGTCCTTTGCACGCGTGGATACGTGTCTTTAGAATTCTTGCTTTATCTAGGATACAAGATGCAAGTAAAACAATGGAGGATACTCGTACCTCAATTCCCCGGAGCATAAAATTGTGGAAGAAACTAAAAAAAAGGTGCTCTTAAGTAAGAGAAAAAATGGGGCTTCTGGTTGATGTGGTGCGGCCTAATGCAGGCACCACCAACGATGGTAATACTGCTCGCATAGCATAATAGCATTGTCTAACAAAAACCGTAGAACGTTTGCAGACATATTAAACTGCTGGAAGCTGGAAAATGTTATACTAGGCCTAAAAAGCAATTGTGCGGTTGGTTGGGATGGCATATCTGCATCCTTTCTAAAATCTGCCCGCCACATCTTAATACCAGGTATAAAACATATATTTAACCGTGCAATAACTACTGGGACATTTCCAAAAGTTTTTAAGAAGGCCATTGTTCACCCAATTTTTAAAAGTGGCGATAGAGACTGTGTCGGAAATTATAGACCAATTTCAGTACTTACTACCATTTCTAAGGTCTTTGAAAAAATCTTAAATAAACAATTAACCAATTATCTAACTAAACATAACATACTTTCTCAAAACCAATACGGGTTTATTAAAGGTAAGTCAACTGAAGACGCTGTAATAGATTTGACAACAACTGTCATTCAGTCTTTAGATAACAAACTAAAAACCATAGCAGTATTTTTGGACCTGTCGAAAGCTTTCGACACGGTTTCAATTCCCATCCTTCTGAAGAAGCTAGAAGCAGTAGGCGTCAGGGGCACGGTCCTAGAAATCTTTCGTAGTTACCTCACTGAACGTAGTCAGTATGTCAGGGTTGGAAGTTACACCAGCAATGAAGAATTTCTCACATATGGAGTCCCACAAGGTAGTGTGCTTGGTCCAACCTTATTTTTGGTATACATCAATGACCTGTGTCAACTGGCAATTAACAACTGCAGATTTATTACTTATGCAGATGACACGGCGTTGATTGTGCATGGCAAAGACTGGCAGTTAGCCTATAAGGAAACTGAAAAGGCCCTTTCGATCGTAATAACTTGGCTAAACGATAACCTGCTAACCCTTAACGCACTTAAAACAAAATTTATAGCTTTTTCTGGTTCTTCCGCGTCTCAACCATCGGACTCACTTAAAATTATAGCTCACACTTGTCGTCACTCTAGTCCTAATTGTGATTGCCTACCTCTCACACGCACAACCGAAATGAGGTATCTGGGAGTGCAAATAGACTCCTGCTTTAGATGGGACAAGCATATAGGAATTATGGTTTCCCGTACAAGAAAACTTCTGTACATTTTCAAAAAATTAAGATCCTCTGCTGACCTAGAGACATTAAAATTAGTTTATTTTTCCCTAGCACAATCGATACTAATGTACTGTATACCGGCGTGGGGAGGCACGTTTGCTACTGGTATGCTGCGTGTGGAGAGAGCGCAAAGGGCGGTCCTAAAAGTGCTTTTAAAGAAGCCCATTAGGTATCCGACTGTAACTTTGTACCAACAATGCTCTGTACTCACAGTAAGACAGCTCTATGTGCTTCAGACCGTTCTGCGTAAGCATGCTTCAATCCCATATAATCCAAACAACAAGCGCAGGAAGGACATAGTGTGCGAATTTCAGCCGCATAGAACTGCTCTCGCCATTAGAAATTTTTATGTAAATAGTTCTCGTCTTTACAACCGTATTAACAAAATAGCATACGTACATAACTTACCAAAAAACAAGTGCAAAAAAGAATTACAAATCCTCTTACTGAAGTTAAATTACCGGGAGACTGAAGATCTTCTCAAACCAATCCAATAGATGTATCCCAAAAACAGACGCATACATACACTCACTCACACACTCACACATCCACTCTCACATACACTCACCCATACACTCACACATACACTCATACATGCAGAATCACTCACCTGTGCACTCTCTTGCACGCACACGTACAAATATTAACTTAAACAAATAAGTAGCTTAATTTTTGATTTAATATTTGTAATTATTAATTAATATTTGTAATTAATAGATTTTATTCTTTTTAAATTACTTTTACTGTTTATTTTATTACCATAATTATATTTTTTTTTACGAGTTCACTATATAGCACGTTCGAATTTTTAATTTATTATGTAACCTATCTTGGAAGGCGCTGGTGTCTGTGATACAATGATTTAATTCATTAGTACAGGCACCAACGATACACTTTTTTCTGTAATGTTCATTTTAGTTGGAAAATTGTTTTGTGAACCTTATGTGTGTTTTTCAGAAATAAAGATTATTATTATTATTATTATTATTATTATTATTAAACATTCCTCAATGGCTACATGATGATTTATATACAATATTAGTAGTTTTATCTTGTGGACTACCAGTTGATATCGAAAAATTTGGGGATTCTTACGTACGTCCAAAATTTTGAATGGTATCTTATGATGGTTACCTTGCACAAAATTTTAGTCCATGGTAAAGACATCATGCAAAACTCTGCAATGCCTGAGGGTTTACTTTCAGAACAAGCGGGATAAGCAAGAAATAAGTTTTGGAGGTCTGACAGAGAGCATCATGCTCGAAAGTTTGATAGAGTTACAACCATGACTGCCGGGCATTACTTACGTCAGATCCATTTATTTCGAATGTCAGATTAAAGCAAAGGCAAGCAAAATTGTGACGGTTGCCATTACCACCCACCGTTCTCCAATTGTTGAAACCGTACAAAATACGTGGTAGAGGTTGTGGTCCAAGATAGCGATAGCTTAAGCACAAAATACAGAGAGAGTACAGAAGGAAATCACATGTATGTACTTCATTTGTTGTCAAATTTGGCTTATGAACAAAAACAAAACTGAACGAACAAAACTGTCGTGGTAGTGGCACTCATATCTAGTTGTTTGATTTATTGTTGAACTTATTCTACAATATTAAAACAAAACAATAAACATAGTATTACAATACAAAAAGTTTACAGAGCAAAAATATATAAAATTTTACATTTGTCAATTTTCACTATCGAAAATCCCTAATAACTTCAAAACGGATTACCCTATTTACACAATTTGTTTTGCCCTATCCGTTTTAGACCTAAACCTATCAAATTACACTAAAAATAACACAATATCTACACAAACAAAAAATCATGTTTTCAACTTACGTAATAGTTGGTGGCGTGAATTTACCTTACAAAAAAGTTACTTCGTTTATACTGATTCAAAACAGGAAACTATTATATAAATCGAGCTTAGATAGCCATTTTTATGTTTCTCCTTTTTTGCACTTCATAGGCGCGTGTCTCAAGCGGATAGCACTCGCGCTCGCACCAGTCCCAACCAGTCCGTGATAACGTGTCCGTGAGCGGGGTCTATGTGTGCGTTGCTCGAGCGCACTTTGTATGTAGATTGACTTCTGTACTCTGTATTTTGTGGCTAAAGTGACGAAGAAGACGTAAGGTACTGAATTTTTACCTACGGAAAATGAAAATTAAAGTAGGTATTTAAGCATGTGAAGTCTGTAAATATTTGTAATAATAGGTACGTATTTACAGAATTGTAATCATTAGAATCATTAATGCATCTTCTCATCACATCCTAAAAATAAATACCTATATAAAAAACAAAAATAATATATAAAATATAGTAGGCCATCGGTATCGGGAACAGGGTCCAATTATTATGGTATTATTATTTTTTTCAATAAAAATATTTTTTCTTTAAATACTACTTCTGCCAACCCTAGCGCCTAAATTTCAGAATCCTGTAAATCCTAGATACCATAAGATTTGGATATGATATTTTAAATTGGTACTTCTTAGTGTCATAGCAACAGCTTGTCTCAATATTGAATCCAAATGCCATGAAATAAGCCCATAAAAAAATGAAATCGAAAATATGTAAAATTCGATGTTACTCACTACACCGGCTCGATAAAAATTGATAATTTACTTAATATAGAGCATTAAGTAATTGCAATCAAATATGTAACAAAAACGGATTGGATCTAAAGTTATTGCGATTTCTATGGTTTTTATGAAAACCATAGAAAAAAAATAAAAAAAATTATATCTCTAGATTGGGACAAAATTGTCACACGGGTATTTTACTCTTACTTTTAAAATAACCTGTTCTGTCGGATAAGTTAATAAAAAGGGGATGTCCGTTTTTCGAGGCAAAAACAATACTGTGCGCTGTAACTACAGGAGAATGTACTTAGATAGTCCCATAAAAAAATTAAGAAACCTTAAGGTCGGCCGTCCTTAATTTATTAAAATTTTGTTTGGCATTCACAGTTTTCGAAAAATATGTACAGTCAACAAGAGTATTGGTAGGTAATCTACACAAAAAGATTTTTGATACCAATCAATCCTGAGGGGCAATTCTCGTAATTTTAAGGACGTTCACAGTCTGTTCTGTCTCAATCTCAAAAATACCTCTAAGACATTGATTATATCGCTGAGATGAGAAATTTGCTCGTTTTTAATTAAGGAAATTTGCCGTCAGTTCTCATGGTAAAACTCTGTATAACCAATCGTGTTTCGACTTTTAGAAATGTCACAACTCGCTAAGAAGATTTTCTAATATATTACGTAGTTACTACGATGTGATATTTTACAACGTACTGTTGTAACCTAGCCTTGTAAAATAAAATAAAATCAATATAACTAATTATTAGAAGTGCGATTCTGCACTTCTAGTATTTCCCGTAGGCTTCAAGTGTCTGATAAGGGCCTGCCGCGATTGTCCAATCCTAATAACTCTTAGTTCAATTTCATCATCCCACAGAGTCTCAGTTTCTGTTTCCAAGTATTTATTTTCACTGTTTTCTAAAAGGGATAATGGCTAATATTAGAAATGTTGGAACAAATAATGTAATTTCAAAGAAAAAATCTGTAAAATACCTACACGCTTTAAACGTTTTTAGAGGGGATTATTTCCGTCCTTGTCGCGCTGTACCTACTAATATTATAAATGTAAAAGTTTGTGAAGATCAAGATCAATCAAAGTGATTTTTATTTTTGTTGAAATAAGGTTGCGGTTGGCTGCCACTCACAAGCCTGTCAAAATCACAGTAATCTTTACGTCGTTATATAAGGTTGTTGTTAGGTTACTGCTGTCAGAGGTAAAATAACTATAAAACTACTGTAAATAAATAGTAATGCTGTGTATTAGCGGCCAGTTCTGTGATCAGTGTTATGCAGTAGGTACCTAGACAACCCCCATAAAAAAAGCTGTATAATTATTCCTATAAAAGTTCCAAAAAACTCCAAAATCTGAAAATAACGCAACACACAAAAATAAACGTTTGAGGTGGCTAGGACTTTTCTTTACAGAAAACATATTCATGATGAATATGATGTAAACTTGAAAATATCCACACAACGTTTTTCAAACAAGAACTTGGGCTTGGGGCTCTTCGAGTACCTACTACAAACTCAGTTGGACTAAGAAAACCGGGTACACTACATAAATACGAAAAACTTTATTCCGACAGACACAAATACGAATTTCAAAATACCGATTTTCATAATTCCGAATGGTTCAAAATTCCAAATATAGCAACTCCAATTTATCATTCATCCTATTTTTATAATTCCGAAATTCCAATATCAAATAACAAAACGTCCGAATTAATGATAATTCGAAAAATCAAAAATACGAATTCCGATTAATTAGAATTCCGAAATAAAAAGCCTTGTAAAACTGAATAGCAAGACAAATATACGAGTAGAATGCGGAATATCGAAGCACATAATATCGATAAATGCTAATACGAAGCTACAAAATTGCAATGCACGTAACTGCAAAAGAGCCTTCACTGCGACGCCACTACACTTCCATGCACCTTACCGCGATAGATCTTCAATGCGATACTACTAGACTTCGATGCCCAGTAAAGGTATTTATATTGTCATTCGCTCGCTCTTGCATCCTAGTGTCGACGGAGCCCGCTTCGTTGGGCCCCTACTTCTGTGTAAAGGGTTTAAAGTAACATGCATGCAGCAAGCATGCAGCATTTAAGCAGACACGCAGCATGCCAGCAGGCATGCAGCAAGCATGCAGCATGGAAGCAAACACGCAGCACGCAACATGCAAGCAAGCATGCTGCAAGCATGCAGCGTAGAAGCAAACACGCAGCATGCAGCAAGCATGCAGCATGCAGCATGGAAGCAAACACGCAGCATGCAGCATGCAGCATGCAAGCAAGCATGCAGCAAGCATGCAGCATGTCACGGCTCCGGCGCTGCGGTTCTCCGCCGGCCCCACGCGTGCTAATCGTCGCAGACGGCTTTCGCTCACCACCACGGCTTTGGGTTGCTGGCTGGCTTCTCCGGCCAACCTCAGCCGCGGCGGCTCGCTCACAGCCTCCTGCTCCTCAGCCCGCGGGCCGCCTCGCCCCCATGCGCCTACGCGATTTTAAATTACACTCTAGAGGTAGGGCAGACAAGACTGCGTGGAGTCGGATTTACAGCGATTCGTTTCTGTCACTAAAACCTAATTTTTGGCAAATGTTTTAGAGCTAGAAATTTTATTATAAATGAAGATTCGGAATAATACACATTATATAATACAATACTTAGGACATATGACTTTATTTCATGCAAAATTAAGAGATTCAATTATTATAGCACTCGATATTATGACAGAATAGATTTAGAAGTAAAGATAATTATGTAAAACAAAATTTCAAATTTTTGACCATTATGATTACTGAAGTTTATAGTAAACGTGTTAAGGATAATGACTTTCGGACAAAAAATTTTAGGAGAGGAAAGGGGGTACCAATTTTAACAGGTTATTCGGAAAATTGAAAATCAGAATGACGTTTTTTCGGACCGAGAACCCATCGAGCATTTGATTCTTCGAACATATGAAAATCGGTAAACAAAAAAATCGCATTTATGACTTTGGTAACATAAATTTCGTGATTTTTAATAATAGACATTATAATTCTTAGGTATTATGAAATTCGGACTTTTGAAAATCGGAACATCGAAATTCGGAATAAAATATTTCGGAATATTTGGGTGTTCCCAAGAAAACCAACTGAGTCTTTTGCGAAACTGCATCGATTGGCATCATAAAAATGAAACGAGAGAATTTTTAAATTTTCTAGTGAGTAGATTTTGTGCTATTTTTACAAAATCTGTGAATGCAGTTAGCAATTACTCAAAAAATTGAGGACAGTCTCATACGAACCTTTTTTTGTGGCTAAAACGGTTATGGTGCCTGCCCCTGTAAACCCTGCAAATTCTAAAAGTATACGTCATAACCAGGGTTATTAGTAAAACATAAACAACCTCTTATGAGGACATTGTACTCATCATTATGAACAATTTTTACTATGGGACCAAACCTCAATCGCAAAAAAAAAATATCGGCTGTTCCCTACATTTTGACGAGTTATACGAACGTAAATGTATGAATAGCTGAATTTTTTTTTTTCAGGGTTGGTCTCATAGTAAAAGTTGTTCATAATGATAATGACAATGACCTCGTAAGATGTTGTTAATGTTTTACCAATAACCCTGTATTTCTCAAAACTATAAGATTTTCATAAATATAATATGACGTATCAGTACTTTTATATACATTTTTTTTTATAAATTTTGTTGTTTTCTGATCAAATTTTGATGCTCCTTTGTACAAAGGTATAGGATGAGGGTATCCCTACACAAATATCAAAACCTCACAGCTATTAGTATTACTTTGTCCAGTCTCCTTTGCTCATTGTTGTCTTTGTTTTTTTCTATCGTTGTTGTGACGACACACTAACTACCTACAAGAATTCTTGTATCATGGTATGGCCATGGTCACTTATAAACAAACAATAGGTAAATCATCAAAAAAAATCGTAAATCATGTCTGTGTGGACTTAAAGAATAGCACCACTCCATACTTCCCGTGGGTGTCGTAGGGGCGTACCGGGGAATGGGCAGCAGCGTTCTCTATGCATTCCACCACCATACCATACTGCGATCGCCAACCCGCCTGCCAAGCGTGGCGATTATGGCAACCCCCCCCCCCTTTTGGGAAGGCCTATGTCCAGCAGTGGACGTCTTTCGGCTGAAATGATGATGATGAGGTAAATCATCATCAACTGCCTAGCCTTTTCCCGACTAGGTTAACTCTCGGCTTCCAGTCTAACTGGATGCAGCTGAATACCAGTATTTTACATGGAACGACTGCCTAACTGACCTCCACAACCCAGTTACTGGGCAATACGATACCCCTTGGTAAGACTGGTTGTCAGGACATTAGATAATGAAGTAAAACATTTAATAAAACGTAAACAATTTGTTTTTATTCATACCTACAAGCCGTGAGCCCCATGGGATTTCCCATCGTCAACTGTTAAGTACTTTTGTAAAACTTGCATCCCTATTTAACCCATTTAGGGGATAAATTTTCGAAAATAATACCTTAGTGCTCATTTTTGTCATAAAAGGGACTTTACTCTTGTGCTAAGCTGTACGTTGTCTGAAAGAATTTACTGAAAAAAAAAATTATGAAAAATTTGTATTCATTTGAATGAATTTAAGATTATTATTAAGTAGATAACTATTCTAAGATGGTCTTATTAAATACAAATAAATAGTTCCAATTTTCTCTGCGGTGGCAAATGTGGCAATTATAAGCGCCACGCGCCTCACATGTTTAAATTAATGATAACATTACGTGTTACTGGGTGGTCTGCAATCCAATTAGGCGAACCTTCAGGCCCGAAAGGCGCTCGTTTCCTGTTAAAAATCTGGTATTTAGCTGCATCCAGTTAGACTGGAAGTCGACCTCAAATGGTCCTCCAGACCGAATTTCGGCCATGGCAGCCCACCTCAGCGGAGACCAGCCATCAGCGCGGGAGATATTATAGAGCACTAGTGTGTGCGCAGACACAGGTGCACTCTGTATTCCCTCGGTCTCATTATCCGATGGGTCGGCAATCCGACATGACCAGAGAGAGACGAAGTCGCCCTAAACATAGTTTGGAGAACGCAAGACGATGAAAAAATTTTTGATGTTTAGGTAATTATAAAATAAACATACACTATTTGTGGTACCTACTCGTTAGTACAGTGGCCAACTTAATTATTCTACAACTACCATTATTTTCAGTAATTTATGTAGAAGACTATTATGTCCTGCAATGAATGTCAGGCTGTTGGAATTTATGATACAAACCTAGAAACCTAAGCACGGACGCATGCAACATTAGCGCAGTTACCTTTTCCTTCAATGCTTTAAAAAAATATCCCTTAACGCCTACATAGGTATTTATTTTAATTCAAAAATATTATGGTGCTTGAAAAGTTTAAAAATCAACCTGATTTCGGGTTTGTATTTGCATCAGTAACTTCTTTCGGACAGCAAATTAAGAGCGTTTACGCCGAACGGCATTTCATACAAACTTTCAAGCCCTTAATTTTCGAAATGAATGAACCGATTTTAATGAAACTACATACGCATAAGCAGGATACAAAGGTCTAAAAAGTTAGTAGAAAACATTTTCGAAAAATTGTGTTACAGCCAGATTAGACAGATTTTTTATTTTTCATAGAAACAGAGATTTCCAGTTATCTTTTTTTAAATAAGACATTTCGAAAATGTTTTCTACTAACTTTTTAGACCTTTGTATCCTGCTTATGCGTATGAAGTTTCATTAAAATCCGTTCTTTCATTTCGAAAAATAAGGGCTTGAAAGTTTGTATGAAATGCCGTACCGCGTAAACGCTCTTAAAATATAGGATTTCCAGTTAAACAACGCACCCGGCTAATGTTTTCCGAATGGGATTAATGCAAATCTGTTTTGCAAATTAATCCTCGTTTTTTTTTTCTATCTTCTTCACTGTTTCTTATACCTACCGTCGTTGGTTCTTTTTGTTGTATCTACAAAAAAAAAAATTGTATGGCTCACTTCTACAATAAGGTAAATACTTGGAATATTTAAGAAGATGTCGATAAATGCTTCGAACAACGTAGGTACATTTATGAGTAATTTATGGAAAGTTATTATTAAGGCTAGTTTCTCGCAGAGATCGATCTCCGAGGTGAAACTGAACTTTCTACAGTCAGTCTGTGAATGAGTTACTATTGACACCCCCTCCTTATGTACTCATTTCAATATCACGAACCTATTTGTCCTTCAAAGACCAAGTTATGTCCTGTAAATTCAAGTCACGACTTCACGAGCTATATAGTAGCCTATTTCTAGCAATCAAGCGTGCATCATTTTAAACCCTGGCTAAAAAATTAGTTACGTAAAAGAGGTACTCGTAATTAGGTACTTACCTAGATCGTGGCGGACAGATGGTAATCCCACATTATTTGGCTAGTTCAAAACTGTTTCTGAAGTGAAAAGTTGCATGTTTAGCAACCCTATAAACTTTAATAATGGAGGACAAAACCAATGTGCCATAATCCAAAATGTTGTTACACAGTACCTCACATTTAAAATTTAATTTTCTTGTTGAATTTCAATATTCTTATTTTTAACCCCCGACGCAAAAACGACGGGGAATTATAAGTTTGTTATCGACATTTGTCAATGTATACTTCAGAAAGATTGGAGGAAGAAAGTACCATTTATTTATTTAACACTAGAATACTAAATTAAATGACTAACTAACTTACTATACAAATAAATACAAAAACAAAGGACACTTAGGCGTCGAAGTACTCGTCCGCATCGCTGTAATCCGGAAACGTGCCCAGAAGACTGGCAGAATTGTCACGTTGAATGGCAATGCTAAGAAAAGAAAGTCTATAAGTAAGTCTACTTCAATAAATATCGAGTTGTTTTCTTAATAGAATGTGCATTTCTTTTTCCGTATTTCTTCGGAATATTAGAAATTCTCGAAAGCTTGGGACCGGTATGAGCTCGTATTTATATAGATTTCCTGCCCACACGCTGCAGATAGACTTCAACAAAGGTCCAGTTATAAATACAAGGTAGAGAATTATCAAAGAGTCTATTTCTAAGCTTGTATCAAGGAAGTATTAATTGCTAAAATAAAAATAAACTTAGATGTACGATTTCATAAATATTAGAAATTCTCGAAGGCTTGGGATCGGTAGGAGCTCGTATTTATATAGATTCCCTGCCCACACGCTGCAGATAGACTTCAACAAAGGTCCAGTTATAAATAGAAGGTAGAGAATTATCAAAGAGTCTATTTCTAAGCTTGTATCAAGGAAGTATTAATTGCTAAAATAAAAATAAACTTAGATGTACGATTTCATTTTTTATGAGTAGTTGGAATGTACCTAAGCTCGAGTTTTCAGCTGCCGATTGTGAGCAGGCTTACTGTGAGCCTCAGGGTGAATGTGAAATCAGACTGCATTTTTCGTTCACTACTGCAGCATTTACCTACACTGCACGCGTAGACTCAGCACGTGCATATATATTTTCTTTGTTCTAAGATTACATGCCATATTGAGTCCGAGACGCTGTTACGTTCAGCTTACATACTCCTCGTAGCTAATAAAAAAAGTAATTTAAAAGTTGGAAGCAGGCGGGACCCATTTGAATTTGAAAATATAATAAAAATGTTAGGGGTCCCGCCTGCTTCCAACTTTTATTTAATTTAAAATGGGCTTGTTTGTAGCTTTTCAGTGTCGCAGTCGGGTTTTTTTGTTTTTTAAATAACTTTTTTTATTTCCAGCTTTTTAGTTTACAAATGTGAAAGATTTCGCAAACGATTTAGTTCTTGGTACATGTTTTTTACGATTTGTCACTTCCAATTACTTCTAACCATATAAGTTATTTATATATTTTTGTAATCATCTTTTAAATTTTTTTTTGAAGACATATTGCGCCAAAAATCGGCCATTCAAATTTTTTTTCAAATTGATATACCCAGTGTCACTCTCACAATTAAGACGAATCTAACGGCACCTCTCAAGCCGAAATCGATCAAGCCGTTCAGGCTACAGAGCGTGCCAAAGAAATATACATACATACATACATACAAACATAAATACAGTTGTAAATAAAACATAACCCTCCTTCTGACGCAGTCGGGTAAAAAACGTCTGCGGCGCGTAGTGACTCATCACCTGCCTAGCCTTTTCTATATTGTGCTTCCAGTCTAACCGGACGCAACTGAGTAACAGTATTTTACACGGCACGACTGCCTATCTGACCTCCACAGCGTAGTATCTAGGCAATACGTATACCCCTTGGTAAAACAGGTAGTCAGATTTTTGGGCTTCTGACTACCCGTAACTACTGTCTAAGATCTACAAATGACAATGACGCAACGGCTTAACGTGCTTTCCGGGGCACGAAGGGGTCTTGATATGTACCCCATACACCCATCTATAGACTAATCTCTGCAAGCGCAACTTAATCTTATATCGACACGTATGGCATGTATTATTTAGACATGAGCCGCGGCGTGTAGTGGCTGAGTAGAAACAATAATCGGCCACCAAGAGACGGTATACTACGGAGAGCGTAATAGCGTATTTCTCGGTTCGGTGAGAACGAAAAGTCAATGTATGGAAAAACCACGGAGTACTTAAGCTGCGCACGGATATCGAAAGCTGCATAACGCCCACTCAGTGCGCCTAATATTTCTTGTATCTAAATAAACTCTCTAAAAAGAAACTAGTAGTTTTAAAACAATATTTACCTACATGATAATAAACATCCTTGATTTTTCAACGTGAAAGCAAGATCAACAAACAATTACTTCTTTGAAAGAAATGTATCATTAAATAATCAACTTCTCAGCTCATAAATAAGAATTTAGTATTTAGTCTCGTAACCGTATTAAACATCAGAAGACGAAAATGTATAGTAAGTACCTACTCGGTAAATGGTGCGAGCGAGTAAGGACTTCTCTGCAAAGAGTTCTTATTTGACCCATTTACCTTCAAAACCAATTCTGCACGCACTCGGCTGACTTTTTTTAAAGTGCATAGTGCTTATATACCGTATATTTGTATTCCCTTTTAAAGTGCTTGTTAGTAATCCTAAGAATTCTACTACGTTTTCTGTTTTTACCCGTGGGAACCTGTGATTGGCTTTATGACTCTTATACTGTTGTTATGCTTCTGTTGTAGCTGTTGGTTCTCTTATAAATAAATAAATAAATAAAAGTAGTTATTATACATTTTCGTCTTACGATTTTTGACCATGCAACTCTTTGAAAACGCATTGTTAGTGACCCTTGTCAGCGAGAACTCTTATAAATCTGAAGTCGTTGAACTTGAGTGTTGGATAATTTTGTACCAAATACAAAATCCTTAGCTTTAATCCTTTATACCTAGTGACTAAGATGAAGTAGTTGCTTGTTTCTATCGGGTAAAGACTTGCATTAAAAAACAAAATAAGAAAAAAAAGTGATATTCAGAATAAAGAACAACAGAATCGTACTATATTGTGATAACGGGCTACTACGGAAGTACGGAACCCTACACTGTGCGTGGTCCGACACGCACTTGGCCTGTTTTCCTCTTTCATTTCATAGATATGCTCTCCCTACTCTGGCCAAGTAAGCGCAATACTGAGACAGTTAGTTTTATTTAACTCACAGATCCTACCTAAGGAGGACACTATTTCCCATCCTCTTATTTAAACATTAGGGATGTTAGTATGATCAGTTGAAAAAAATAACGGCCACTCATTTTATTTTTCTGCGGTTGGTAAATTAGTGTGACAGTAAGATATGAACAGTAATAAAAAGAAAATTGGTCGGTTATTACATCCTACAATGTCAGTAAGAATGTTGGAATGGGCAGTTAGATAAATAATTCTGCAGTTCATAGGTTAGGTTATGTCAAATAAGAACTCTTTGCAGGTTTACTGTGACCAAACACGCACGCGCCACGTTGATCGCAGTAAGTAAGCTAGGCCACCCTGACTAAATGGGTTATGTTAGGTCAGAACTGTAACCAAAGACTCGAAAGCCGAACGAGCGGAGCGAGCGGTGCCGTGGCAGCGGCCGGCGAGCACTACTTCCAAGTTAGATTTGTCATCGACTATTTCCGATTTGTTAATTGCCCGCACGCAACTGCCCGTTAAACCATATTACTGCTAAATTTTTATTTCATTACCCATTTAAATACTCATAGGTACCTACTCATTTTTATTTCATTCTCCAAAACTTCATAAGCAGCTTCCGGAAAATATCTGGACTAAGCAAGCCTAACTATTTGCCTAGCTGTCTGATTGAATGGCTGAAATCATTCAGTCCGCTAGTTGAACGGTGCCGTTAAGTAAAAAGGCTAGACTGTTAGCTAAAAGGCTAATTAGGCTAGTTGGCGGCGACTGGTCACACTACATAAGGAACGTTACAACTCTGTTGCCTGTTACAGTAGTTCAGGGTTACGTCGAGTGTCTTCTAGATAGGATAAGGTTGACAAAAGGATGGGAAATAGTGTCCTTAGGCATCCTTAAAACTAGCTGTCCTGCTGCTCCCCTTACTTGGCCTGAGTAGGGAGAGCATATCTATGAAATCAAAGAAAAAAATCGGAAGTATATAGGTATGATTCGCAAGACGGAATTATTAAGTGAAAGGCTGATTAAGTTAGTTGGCTGCGACATGTCCATAGGCAAGTTTAACTGCCGAAGTTTGCGTCCGCCTCCGACAAGCATCACGGAAATATTTACAGTTTCACAGTAAGGAGCTCCACACACAATGTGCGGCGCGGTTTGTATAGCTATTCATACAAAATAGGAGGTACGGTCTTGAAAAATCAAAACATTGTAAAGTCAGGAAAATTCATTATTAAGGTGAATGCGCAGTTGTAGCCTGCGAAATTAAGTTTTACTTACGTTTTTTGCAATTTTCAGGTCAGTATCAGGTTGCATCTTGATCAAAATTTATGATTCGCGACTATACCAGGTACGAATTTACAGAATTATAATCAATAATACATCTTTCTATGGAAACGTGCTTGTGGAACAAATCTAACTTATACAGATATATTAATTATTCTAATTACTATAATTCTGTAAATACATATCTATTACAGTCGCGAATCATATTTTAATCAAGATACAACCCGACAGTAACCTAAATTGCAAAAAACGTAAGAAAATTTGAATGTCGCGGTCTACCACTGCGCAAACTGACTAAATTGTTCGTATATTCAAGTCACAACTGCTATTCGTTAACAGTTTTATGAAATACGGCAATTTGACGTAGGGTGTCGTCTGACTGCGCCGTGCTGCACCGCACCGCGTTTGCTGTGTGGAGCTCCAGTGGCGACTTCGAAAACTGACAGTAATCGAAATTAATAAGTTAGTGAACATAGTGCTTTATGATAAAACCACAGACCTTGTGTCTACTGGGACGAATTGCGATATGAATGACAACATTATTTGTTATGATATAAGACACCGTTAAACAACATCAAGTTAAAGGAAACAACATTGTGACTCACATATCACTGTATTGCTTTTTGTTTGGTGAGATGGACTTAAATATATGTACATAAGAATTTGGTATTGTTATGAAGGAAATAATGAACATAGTCTTATTAGGACACATTTCCTTAATCAGTGAGATAGACAACAATATGAGCTACAATACGTATCACCAAAACTTGCATTTACAATTTTATATACACTCGAATCCTATGGGATGGATTATAATGCTTCAGAATTATGTACAGATAGATTATTACATTTTTTAAATGGCATAGGTTCTGGCGTTAGAAGTCCGTCCGTAGTTATAAAACTTGCATATTGCCATATATAGAGTGGCACAGAGACACGTCGTTAACATGCAATTTGCACACGCTTTAACATGTCACCATCCAATCTGAGTTTAACTAGCTTTGTATGGGAAAATTAGGAAAAAGTTTGATGAGTATAGTTAGTTACAGCACTGCGGAAACGTGGCTATCAAACCAAATTAGTTTCTAAAGTGTTTATAGAGCATGATAATAAAGTGATAGGTACATAGATGATACAATACTATAGGTATAGTATTAAAATGAAACTAAATACGTGTACTTACTTAAATAATATTTAAAATATTTAATAACATGTACCTACTCAGGGTAATAAGTAACAAGATTTGCCAAATGAATCAACTTATATGATATTGAATACTAATATATTCATTTAATTGCATGTCATAATTTGAATACAACAGTAAAATACCGTTTTGACATAACTATAATTTAATATGGCAGTTTATCAAAAGAATACATGACTAACCCATCTATTGCTTCATCGCTTATAATTCAAAATCTATCTGGGCTTTCTATTATTACTATAATTTCAACTATTATAGAACACACATCCATTCAACGTAAATTGAGGGTAGTCAACGAACAAATTCATAGTATTCTTCCACTGCTAACAGGTGGACACAACTACTGTTTCCGACGCAAGCCTATGTGTGAGACATCGGGCTGCAAAACTAGATTTCTACAATAGTTAGAATGCGCGAGCATTCGCATGACTAATGTGTCAAAGTTTTGTTTTTGTATCTATTTGCGGAAAGTATTCACATTATTTGTATTTGATACGAGTTATTGTATATTATTACATAATAACATTGTTTTTAAAACTATTGATAAGTTTATTGTTTTTCTTTTCAAAATAATGGCTAATAATAACAACATTCTACAACAATACAAATATGGTGTGGATATAGTAGATAAAATGTGTGGTGCTTATGATGTCTGCAGAAACTCTAGGCTTTGACCACTTCCATTTTTTTTTTTATTTGTTGAATATAGGTATAATACAGTTATGTTGTGTATACAATAAACAAGGAGTACACTAACAAAAACAGAAAAGATATATTTACGAGTTTATGAGATTGGTGTTGACTTGGCAGCTCCATGTATAAAACGTAGAATTGCGATTGAAAGTCTACCGAAATCTTTGAAAATGAAAGGAAACATGCTTTTAGGTCTACAAAATCCACCTGAGTTGCCTCGACAACCTCCAAAAACTGGTCGAGTTGGAAAATGTTCCTTCTGGAGCGCGCAATAAATCTACCAGAAAACAACGTTTTTCGTGCCAGAAGTGGATTTATCCTGAACATCAGGCTCTTCAATACTGTTGTGAGCAAAAGAAAAACCAGGTAGAAGAGATGAGTGAATAAAAAAATCACGAACTTTTTAAGTTAAGTTTAAAAAGATTTGTAATTTTCAAGTTATTGAAAAGTCTAATACTGAGTTTCTATTAAGTTTAAAAGTACTGTTTAGTTTGTTAAAGATTCTTCATAAAGTATAATTTAAAATGATAGAAATAATTTTTCAATTCATTAAAATTTCCTAAATTAAACTACAATTGAAATTGTTTTACATAATGTAGAGAGCGCGAGCACTTACGTGCAAAATACGGGCTAGTAACGCATTTAAATATCACTTTAAACTTCATTGCTTTTGGAACCTCTATAAATGTTTAAACCGTGGTTCAAAAAATCTAAAATTTTGTAAAACACTAATTCATCTGCATTTGCACCCCATACGAACTCAGTGTGACTCATATTCCTGCCTCGTATGATGTAGTGATCTATTGGGTTTGCGATGCTGAAGTACAATCTTAGCATGTCGGGGATGGTGGCCAACCAGTCATCACTGGAACTAAACAGCACAATTGGCAATGTGACTTGATTAAGGCTAAACTCATCATTGATATTATTAAACCGATGAAACTTGCCACTTTTGACCACTTGTGCGTAGTGCAGTATTGTATTCGTAGAACCGCCAGCTGGTACGTGGTACAACAATCTTGCCAGAAAACTAAGGTTCCAAGTATGAGTATCATGCGGTATACCACCACTAATAAAATGTACTGGATTACGGCAAAATAATAACGGGCCTTTACAGTACTTCAAGGCAAGCCATTTAGGTATTTTTCGTGAAGGCACAAACTCCTTGCTACCAATAAGTTTGAGTAGCTGGTCGGGCGGGCTCGATGCCATTGCTGTCAGAACTTTAAATGGCCCTTCAACATTGCTCATGAAAGCTAAAGGTGCCATCAGGATACCAATTCTTAGGTACTGATTGTACCGAGGTGTCGTCGAAAGCAATACCAGAAGTGCCGTGGCACCCATCGAGTGTCCGATGAAATCGATTGGATCGTCACATTTTTTTATAGAACGAATGTAATCTATAGCTGCGGCCAAGTCGAATTCTCCCATTTCTTGAAAAGAGAATTTCCAGAATTGTTCAGAATCTACCGCCAGTTTAACATGACCACGTGAATAGTAATTTCCTCTCGCATTCGCCATCCAAACGTCGTAGCCCATATCAGCCAGCATATAAGGAAGAGATTTTTTAGGTCCCAATAAAATCCAATCAGCGGAACTGCCAAGTAGACCATGATGAAGTATCACTGTTTGGTTTTTTATTGTCTGGTCCACCCGCGGTGATATTCTATGTAAAGTGAGCATATAACCGTCACTGGTGTGAACGACGTGCGACTCTATTCTCCTTCCATGTAAGGTGGCCAGCTGCGGCGTGGACATGAGGGCAGTCGGCTCGGACTTGAGATTGTATTCGGCAATTTCCGATTCGTTCTCAGCTGCTGTTTTTTCGACGAAGTCATTGAAGGTCCTTTTGAAGGTGGGATCCCCATATAGGTGTGCAGGAATTGGTATATGTTCCTGGCCGGGTGGTGAGAAAATTTTTGTAACATGGTATTTTATATTTTTGAAGGTGGCTGACATAGAAGTAGCTATATTGTTAAAATGGTCTGTTATATAGTCAAGAAACGGATCACACATCACTTTTTGATTGAGACATAGTAATATTACTAGAGTAATTATTACAATCTTCATGATCACACATGCGTCCTAAAGAATACCACTGGCTTGACTGACTATATCATTACGTAGGTGAGTATTACAATCAAAGATAGATACTCCTTCGATATATTTACAAAATAGAACAATGGGTGTAGTGCTCATATTATAAAACAGTTTCAATGAATCATTGATTATATTAATGCAAGTATCGTACAATCGATTATTATTTATAACATAAGAATTTAAGAATTGCTTGCTCAAGGAAGTTGTGACATTATAATTTAGGTTAGTAGGTAAATAAGTTTAAGAGCCGAACGGCATTTCATACAAACTTTCAGGCCCTTTTTTTTCGAAGTGAATGAACCGATTTTAATGAAACTTCGTACGTATAAGCAAAATACAAAGGTCTAAAAAGTTAATAGAGAACATTTTCGAAAAATAGTGTTAGTGTCTAAACACACTATGCCGAAATTACGTGACCGAAGTTATAAGTAATAAGTTATAACTAGCCAAAAACCATGTTTAGTAAACCATTACTTACTTACTTACTCTAAAAGGAGTAAGTAAGTAACTAACTTACTCCTTTTAGAGTAAGTAAGTAACTAACTTACTTACTCCTTTTAGAGTAAGTAAGTAAGTAATGGTTTACTAAACATGGTTTTTAGCTAGTTATAACTTATTACTTATAACTTCGGTCGCGTAATTTCGGCATAGTGTGTTTAGACACTTACAGCCAAATTAGACCGATTTTAAACTTTTCATAGAAACAGATATTTCCAGTTATCTTTTTTTTTATAAGAGTTTTCGAAAATGTTCTCTACTAACTTTTTAGACCTTTGTATCCTGCTTATGCTTAGGAAGTTTCATTAAAATCCGTTCATTAATTTCGAAAAACAAGGGCTTGAAAGTTTGTATGAAATGCCGTACGGCGTAAACGCTCTTAAGTACAAAGGTACCTTAGAAAATATTAAAGCTCGTTTTCTGTTTAAACCAAATACACTACTCAACAAAGTCTAGGAAACAAACTGACATATCAACTTTAAGAAAACTCTTTAGAAAAAGTACTGGCCACAAGAAATGTAAATGTTGTTTGAACCTGCATTAAATAATTGCTCGAAATTAAAAAAAAAACAAATCTCAAACAAAAGTATTTTGGAATGAGGAGGGGAAACGTTACTTGGTCGCAGCATACGGCGATTTGAAACGCAATCTGCATTCGCGATTTATTTGCCAAAAATGTAAGCAAATAATTATGAGTTTATGGAAAAACAACTTTAAATCCTACACAATAAAATTCAGTTTACGCTACAACTTAAAACATTTTTATAACATTTTCAATAGTGCTAGTCACTCTAAAATCAACTTAATTACCATTAAAATAAAGTTGATATTTGTTTAACCTGAAATAATATTGATTTGAAACATAAGTTTAAATATAATATAATACTATACTATAATATAATACTAGCTACTAATAATAATATAATACTATATACCATAATATAAAACTAGCTGACCCGGCAAACGTTGTTTTGCCATATAAATTATTTCTAGCTGCCCGGCGCTACTTCGTTCGCGTGTTGTCCTACCCCTTACCCTACCCTAGCCCTACCCTACTCCTACCTTACTCTTACACTACTCCTACCCTACTCCTACCCTACTCCTACACTACTCCTACCCTACTCCTACCCTAGTCCTATCCTACCTCTACCCTACTCCTAACCTACTCCTACCCTACTCCTAACCTACTCCTACACTACTCCTACCCTACTCCTATATGTAAATAAAAGTATTTTTTTTAAATCGGATAAAAAGTATCCTATGTCCGTCTCCTGGTTCTAAGCTACCTCCCCACCAATTTTCATCCAAATCGGTTCAGCCGTTCTTGAGTTATAAATAGTGTAACTAACACGACTTTCTTTAATATAAATAAATTAGATTAGTGACTTTAGAGATTACTTCCATATTAGTTTTTTTTTTTTGTGCAAACATATTTTTTGTAACTTTTGTGACTCTGGAGCGTTATGTCATGTCGTCATTTAATGCGGGAAGAGATGCGGAAGGCTGTAGGTACGCTGGAAGCAGGGTGCGGTCAATGTGAAACTATGGACGCTATCCACACGCAGCCAAGCGTAATTTATAATTATGGGCGCATTACAGGGCTTCAGGAGATGTACTGAACGTTACCGAGGATGATACATGGTCACTACTCAGAGGCAAGACGGCTTTCTGGAAAATGTTGCGAGAAGGCAGCCTCAAACTACGGCTCGCCAGCTGGTAGGAAGACTCCAGTCTCAGCACCAAGTGGTCATCAGTGACCAAACCGCCAGGAGAAGATTGTATGAAGTTGATCTTCATGCTCGCAGACTGTTAGAGCTCCAGCTCTCCGACGCGGAAATCGAGGGCGTCGATTATTGTGGGCTGACACACGTTAGCACTGGACCGATACTCAATGAGCTCGTGTTTTTTTTTCTGATGAGTCGCGCTTTGGACTTCATCCCGATTCAAGAAGAGACGACCAGGGACCTCTGACGACCAGGAATTCACCAAACACGCATGTTTGGTGAATTCCTGGTCGCCAGAGTTGAGTCCAGAATCCTCAGGAAATTCATCGGCACCAGGGCAGAACGGTTATGGTGTGGGCTAGAATTCGCCTGAATGGAAGAACGAATCTCATTTTGATACGAAGCAATTTAAATGCGAGACAATACTGTGAAGAGATTGTGCAACCTAAGGTCATCCCTTACAGATATCGGTATGGCCAAGAATTCATGTTCATGCGAGATAATGTGCGTGTGCACACAGCCAGGCCGCCAGGTGCCAGTCAGGTGATGATTGTGCTCTGCGAGAACAATATTATCACACTATTAGAAAGGCCTGCTCAGTCCGCTGATCCCAATCTCACAGAGCATGCGTGGGATTTGTTCGGGAGAAGAGCGTTCAATGCCCTTCCCTAAAATTTGAAGATGGAAGAAGAGCTTTTAGCACATCTTTCCAAAGTATGGAGCAATACGCTGATGTAGAGCCGCCGCGAATGCCTTGGGAGACGGGAGGTCCAACAGATTATTAAAAAATTGCTAGGAATATTTTGTTTTATTTAATATCTTCCTGGGCGATAGATTTTTTTTTATGTACCAAAAAGTGTTTCTTTTCGGTTTTGATACCATTTTAGAATTTCATAGTAGATTTTTATTTTTTAACTAGCATCCCTATTATTTAAATAAACAATTTAAATCTGTATTAAATTACGCTTCTTATGATAAAATATTATGTCACATACAAAGTGTTCAAATATAAATAATTACTAAGATACCCTTGTTCCCTAGACTTGGTTGAGTAGTGCAGTATAACATAAATATATACACTAAAATCAGTGTCCATCTAGTATTTTACTATTTGGTTCAAACTGAGAGTATTTTGGAATATAACTGCTGCTTATAGTACTCTAAATAAAACATAACTGTAAACCTTAGAAGCAGGTCAAAAGGATCCCATACGATTATGCGGAAAAATTAAATATACCAACATCAGCGCGGAACTTCGCCTCTCGCCCAGTTCGGGAGAACTTTCTTTCTTAACGACGTAAACAATTTAAATCTAATGCAATATGCAGACCGCGCCGGCGACTCCGGCACCCCGACTTTCACCCCTCCTCCCTATCTACCTGCGTCTTTATAAAAAATTCACCCTAATTCTGGGTCCAGAGCGTTCAGAAACCTTACGTCTCAAACTATTCGGAATCGCCACTAACCCTATATCTTGGGGATTATTTCACCTTGTTATTACCACATTTATCCGTTAACGCGTCCCGATTGTTATTCTTGCGATATTTCCTTGAATAAAAGATGAGGCTCGCTAATTATTTGGACTTATATAATAATACAAATACTGACTGTTAAGCTTATTCAATTACCGAAATAAACTTATGATCGTAGGTTTCTTTATATCTATCGGTATCCCGACACAAACTAGTCGCTCTTTGATTATACTAGTACGGTAAATTAATTAAAATCACACGGTGGGCCACCGAGAACTCCCGAAGCAACTAAATAATAAACCAAAACTATCTTAAATTCAACTAATGTAATGAAACCGCATGGGTGCTGTGTTGACGGTAAGTTACATTCATAAGCAATTTCATAAGTTCTGTGAAGACAGCATTAGCGAATTATAGCTATGAGTTTGCATTTTTGCATTCTAAAACGTACCAAAATTGATTGCATTGTCACTGCTATCATAATGCCATTGTTTTAATTTTATGGTACGCACGACGAGCTGACCTCTCATTGTACCTAAAAAAAGCCTATACATTTCCAAAATCCATTTCTTTTTTTTTTTATTGGAAATGTATACAATACGTCGTCGTGTGTACAACACTAGCATCTGCTGGATGCGAAAAGCGCAGGGCCAGTCGATGTGGCGACGCTTGGGATGGGCCTACTACATCCAACAGACGAAGTCATTCTGCTAAATGATGATCAAAATGGTGATACAAAATACTTAAAAATTGAAATCCAACCCACTTAAACCTCCTTTACATTATTTTTACACTTGCCAAATTATTGAATGCTTCCAATCACAAATATTGGTACCAAAGTAGTACAATCGGCAATGAAAAGCACAACGATGTTTGTATAGATGTGCAAGCAAGGAGAGTGGAATGAGGCAGATCGAGCAACCAACATTGAACTCATGCAAAATGCAGTGGCACACCTTTCCCCTCCTATTTGGAGCACCCCGCGTAACCTCCCCCATTTATAAATGATTCGGGGCTCAATTTCACCCGCACTCACCCACTGGTATATTGTTTGACTTGTGGACGTACTGAGTGGACTCTAGGTTTTTACACGACCATTACTGTCCGACATGTGGGTTTTTATTTATAGTGCAAGTATTTTATTGAACAACGAGTTTTGTGCAAACATTGTTTTTCAGAAAAAAAACAACTTTCATCATCTGCCTTGCCTTTTCCCAACTACACACATCAAAAGTGTCTAGGGATCAACATATATTTTTGCAATAACTTTTCTCCTGATTGATATTAATTAAAATTTTCTTTAAGGATTCATCAAATAAAGTGTTTTCGTTTGTCACAGTAACGATAAACCAAGTCACCTTTGCATTAATAAAGAAATTTGCCATTTTCCTAATAAAGGGATTTTTGACATTTGAACCACTAACACAAAAGTTCGAAAAAAAGACTGAAATAACAGTTTTCTTTAAAATTTTGTTGGGTAACTTAAACAATTAATAATCCGTGTTTCTACCGCGAACACTAACAACACAAGAACATCGGTTTGGCATACTCAAAATGAGTTCATCTAAATCACGCTGTGGAATGGCCGCCCATGTTCGTTGCAACAACAAAAAAAGGTCTTCTTGCGACTGGATACCCTCCATATTCGGCAGAGCTCTTCTCTGTAGCATATCCCATGCATGCTCAATCGGGTTCAAGTCTGGCGACTGAGCAGGCCAGGGCAGGACATTGATGTTAGCTGCGGCGAGAGTCTGTCTTACAACTCTTGCGGTGTGCGGTCGTGCATTATCATGCATTAACTGAAATAAGGGACCGATTTGCACTTGTAGAGGAACGATGACGTCTGATACAATCGTCTCAGCATAAATTTGAGCGTTGAGGTTGCCTCTGATCCAAATCAACTCAGTTCTTCCGCCGATCCAAACACCCGCCCATACCATGATGGTTCCACCACTATAAGGATGGACTTCCTGGCAGGATTTTAATCGCTGTTGGCGTCCAGGGGTTCTCCAGTGTCGTATACGTCTTGTATCCGGTCTCATACCAAAACGAGACTCATCAGAAAAGCACACGAAACGCCATTGTTCTTCTGCCCAATTTCTGTGTTCAAGAGCCCATTGATATCGAATCCTACGATTGTGCATTGCTATAGGTGGTACCCGTAGCGGTCTTCGGGAATGAAGGTTCACTTCATGCAAGCGGTTTCTGACTGTTTGGTCGCTAATTAAGTTCCCTGAAGAGTGATGAAGCCTCACGGCTAACATCATGGCGGTTATTGTTGGAGCTCTTCGAGTTAAGATTTGAATGTATCGGTCTTGTCTCCGTGTGGTGCAGCGATGCCGTCCTCCATGGCGCTCAGCCACGGTACCAGCTTCGGTAACGTGTCCAAAGTCGACTGATAACACTCTGACTTGTATTCAGAGCTAAAGCCACAGTACGTTGCCGGGAACCAGCTTCTATCATTCCCACGGCTCTGAACATTTCTTCCCTGCTTAAATGACGTCGCCGCTCCATAATAACGTTGGTTTTAATCAGTAGTAGGGAAACAGTAGCACTAATAATGTCTTCAATGCGTTGTATGTTTTTATAGGGAAAATATTGACAGCTGATTTTCATCTTTTACTCGAATTTGATTCACAGTTCCTGATTCAAATTATGAAATGCACCAAAAAGGATCCATATAAATTTATAAAATCATAAATTTATTACAAAGCCACATCTCAATCTCAAGAAATCCGCATAAAAATGCTTGATCCCTAGACACTTTTGATGTGTGTATGTTGGGGTCGGCTTCCAGTCTAACCGGATGCAGCTGAGTACCAGTATTTTACATGGAGCGACTGCCTATCTGACCTCCACAAACCAGTTACTAGGTAATACGAAACCCCTTGGTAAGACTGGGTGTCAGACTTTCGGGTTTCTGACACCCGTAACGACTCCGAAAAGAAATAAAGAAGAAGAAGAAGTGGTGGAATGTATTTTGTCCCTCTGTGTACTACGTGTCTGATGAGTAGCTAGTTCAGTGCTATTGTAAGTAAATATTAATGATAATGCCTTTATTATACCTTCAGAATTCCTCCTCGTCATCGCCTCGTCGCTATCCTTTCCTAGTTGGTCTAATAGTCGCAAGCGCAAGGTCTGGAGGTCTGGTCTGGTCTGGTCTGGTCTGGTCTGGTCTGGGTCTGGTTCTCAGGGACCGAAATCTGGATTCGTGGACGGATAATGGCAATAGGTTCGCCGCCCACATGGGACTTAAAAACATAACTGGTGTAATGCGGGTGCACCTGTGCTTACACTTCCCCCGAAGTGTTCTCCGTCTCGTCTGTGTTCCCCAACACAGACGTGTTATCATGTTATGTGTTATTCTTAAAGAATGTCATACACCGTCAGCACCCCTAATTGCGGCAACACTGTATCCATCTCAATCCAAATCATTTTGAAGGATATTGCTAATCCATTGCTTCAAATGTTCGAAAATGTGTCTGCTCAACAACGTTAAATTACGCAATGAATGTTGTTGAACTGTCACAATGAACCCCATTGCGTACAGTGTGTTCCGCAATTGCCCCGCAGTTCTACCTTCAGATCTGTCTGATCTAAATCAATAAGAACGAATGTATGAGAAAATGAATTATTATCATTATTTATTTTTTCGTGATTTTTTGCCACGAGTAGTTGTTCTGTTATTCGGGGCGAAGACAAATAAGACGAACAAGCAGGGTATCGAGGAGGGGGGGGGGTGGTTCAAGGGATCAGAACGGAATAACTCCATAAAAATAGGTCCAGCCTTTCTTGAGCTACAAATTGTATAATTAATCCGATTTGTTTTATTTAAATAGATTACTTATTGATAAGTTGTAACTTTTAGACAATGGCTATGTTTTTCTTTTACTCATTTGAGCTATGTGAGTTACATGATTGTTAACGGAACCCAGTTAAAAAAAATTGAAGATAATTTAATGTTGTAAAGTTACCATGTTTTTATTAGCGACAGACACTGAGACGGACAGAGTGATCTAATTTGTACAGAAACATTTATAATAACATTACGCCAGCGCCCATTTTATCTACTACCTTTTGCCCGAGACCGGACGCGAGTATGTCGAAAATTATCCCACGGGAACGTACCGAGTTTAGAAGTACTCTGTGTTAATCCAGGTTATAAACTGTCAGTGTACTAATTTTCATCCAAATCTGTTCAGCCGTTTTTGCGCCAATCCGGAACATACATCAAGACAAACAAACGGGCAAAAATTTTTACAACTATATTTTCGGCATGAAAGTAGTTCCCTTCGTAGAAATTACTTTTTTCAAAAATATTCAATGAACAGTTTTGACTCCGTTACTATTTTATTGTTTACGTCTCTATATGTAGATGGATGATTTTCTAATAGATTCTATACCTACTTAATCTATCTGAAATATAGAGTGACACCTGAAATTCATTAGTCTTGAAAGTGCACCCCAATTGCGCAACACACTTTGCTATCCTAATCCAAAGGATATTGAAGAAAATTCATTCTCCATTGCTACATACGTTCAAAAAATTGGATTATAATGTAAAAGCTCCTATTAACGACCCCCTAAAATGTGTACTCTATTAACGATCTAATTTTTAAATCACTCATATTAGACATAATATAGGGTTCCAGAAAAGTCATACCCTAAAAATTAGTTAAGTATTTTTGTTGGACAACAAAAAGAGTAAAGTTTGTGTGTTTAAATAGCCAGTGAAAGAAATAATTTGACGGTGAGTGGGACGCGCCCGAAGCGGACGCACTTTTCATAGTGTCGCGTCTCCAGCCACGTAAGTATTACACCTAAATATTACTTAAGGTTAAATGACACACTAAAAATGGATTTGTCTTCTTGCTATCACATTACAACAGTAACGTATATATATTCGATTTCTAAACTAACCCTTAATATAATACTTTTTATTGGTTTTTGTGTTATAAAATCATGTTTTAATTTGAGGCGGTAATAGAATCCAAATTTCAAAACTTGATTCTAATAACGACCCATGGCTTTGTTAAATTTTGAGAACATTTAGTATTTTAAAATAATATCTATTATAAACTACCTCATTTGATTTTATTTTTTTCTTGTTCAATTCTTAAAATTATTTTACTTCGTTAGATCTATTAACGACAAAGCTATTTCTTAAAGTTTTTGTGTAAAACTCGATTCAACGTTAGACAATATCCCTATTATTATAATGATATTATACTGTAAATAACCTTTATTATCTGAATTAAAGACTAACTGACATTAAAAGAAATAATATGGCAATGAGATCGAATTTAACAGTATTCCATAAAGCGGATATTTTATCTGTTTATTATTAATTTTATTGGTCGCTAATAGAATATTCTAACCTTCATACTTGATTCTATTACCGACTCACAGCTGTGACGATATTTTTGGTAATATTACAGTACCTACACAAAAATAAAATGTATATTTTTGAACAAATTGGCTTATTTCTTGCATACGTGACGTTTTGAGAGATTTTGTCACAGGACATATTATTAATGTAAAATAATATTTGCTATCCAGTTTCATTCATGGCTTCATGGCATTGGCTATTTTTCATATGTTTTCAAATCAAATAAAAATGGCGGGATGGAATGGGCGCCATGTAACTTTTTAAACCTTCTTTCGAAGAATTAAATTCTATATCTCTTTAAAGATTGTGTCCTTTTATAGAATCATGGAGCCGCAGAAGCGCAAGCAGTACGCCTCTGCTCAACTAGAAGCTGCGCTTCTAGCTATAAATGAAGGGACCAGCATATACGAAGCTTCAAAAACCTATGGCATGACGAGGACAACTCTGCGTGACAAGAGAAATAATAAATATATAAATGAACATTGTTTAAAACAAATTGTTTTAACGAAGGAGGAAGAAAAAAATACTTGTTTATTATAATATCTAATTAGTATGTAGGTAATTAAAAAGTAATCATTTAATTATTTGAAGACTGTTTTCTGAGACTGAATATATTTTTTATTAATTAAAATAACAAAAAATAAGTGCTCTAAGCGTTGCAATAAATAATTATGTTCATGTTATAATAATGTTGATCTCATAACTATTGTTATTATATAATAAATACCTTAAAAACGATTTTTTATTTTATTTAATAGTATAGAAGAAGTGACAACTTCGTAGCGGTCGGTAAAAGAAGTAGAAAAATCGGTAATATAATCTTGCCGCATTCTTTGGGTCGGTAATAGAATCGACTACTCTTTTGGATTAAATAATTATTTAGTAACTATTGTGTTATTGAATATTGAATTTAAGTACTGAATTGCAAAGAATACTTCGTTGAGATTAATTATAAATTATAACATCTTTCCTAACATAACAGCTTATATCTATTTTTTTAAAGTTAATCCGAAGACAGCTAAAACTGGCGGTAATAGGAGCATTTACGTTAGTGGTCGAGCAAATTTTTTAAATTCGAAAATTTTCATTGTCGAATTGTCAAAATGAAAGGTAATGCCTTGCATTGAAAGATGTGTGTTGATTAGTCATTGTCACTGACGCAATTAGCCAGATGATCTTTGACGCTGTACTCGTGTTATTCGCTCTCTCAAAAATAAAAAACGTGCTCGGATCGGGAGACCCGGCAGGCACTAAGTTCAGAATGAAAATCCAAGATGGCGGCTGCGAAAATTTGAAAATATTCGTAGCCGCCATCTCGGATTTTTATTTTGGATTTTCTCACTATCGGCAGCCTCGAAAACCATAAAAACGACACCCATGATGAGAAATTTGAAGATTTTTGAAACCGCCAACTTGGGTTCCCATGTTCACTTCACTATCGGCTTCAACACCCTAAAAAACCATAAAAACGATAAGACCACCACAAGGTCAGATACCCATGACGAAAAATTTGTACATTTTTGCAGCCGCCATCTTGGATTTTCATTTTGACCTCACTATCGGCTTTCCGTTTGGGAAGAGCGGAGGGTTATGTCGGACTCCTACCGACTAAAACCCCACTGTTCCTTCTAGTAACATGAGTCGGGGGCCCGGGAGATACATGTACATTCGCCGCACCCGACTGGGCTTAAGCACCCTTGAAAACCATGAATACTATCTCTCTCTCTGACTCTCTCTATCACACTAACAACACACTAATATTATAAAGGCGAAAGTTTGTGAGTGTGTGAGTGTGTGTGTGTGGTGTGTGTTTATATGTTTGTTACTTCTTCACGCTCAGACAGCTGGACTAATTTTGATGAAATTTTGTACGTTGGTAGCTGGCACCCTGGATTAACATATAGGCTACTTTTTATCCCGATATTCCCACGGGATCAACATTCACGCGGGTGAAACCGCAGGGCGCAGCTAGTTATATAATTAAACATCGCATGGAGCGTGACGGTCTCCCAGTATACTGCTACTGCAAGCTTCGTTAAAGACCTTCGTTCCAATAGTCGGGCATTGATTTGTTATTGGCAAGCTTCACGGTACACTGTAGGGAATCTCGACGCCAAATATTGCCATTAACCACACTGATGTAAATGAAGCCTTGTTTTGTTTCAGGTATTCCCTGCCCGGAACATATCAAAGCCGGCATGATCGTGATTGAAGCACTGTTATTGGGTTACAAATGGTTACAAGTTGGTCTGCTAAAATGGAGAGTACTGCCTGAAAATGACGGAATTACCCAACACACTATCAATGACAATCTGAATAATTTTGAAGGCTTGCTAATCCATTGCTTCATATTTTCGAAAATTTTGTCTGCTTAACGAAGTAAATAACGCAATGAATGTTGTTAAACTGTCAAAATGAAAGCCATTGCTACTGATCGTTTGTTACGAAATTACCCCTCTCTGTGCTACTCGTGAGAAGGAGTTTAGAGCCAATTAAGTTCACTCCAATTATGTTTCACGTAACATTCAAAGGCCGTTTTCACACATTGAAACAGTTTATACAATCATGTCGCTAGCTTTTGTCCATTTACGGATTTACGGGCATAAATTAATATTGTATTAATGAGGGTGTCAAAGCCTAATAGGTAAGTATAATGTCGTTTGTGTATTGAAATTAAACACCACCTATACGTACCTAACTACCTACATAATGAAAATAAGCAACATACAGCGGTGTTTGGATTTAATTAAAGCGGTCTTTGAGGATATTATTTAATTAGCGTTAACGTATAATTTTACCCTTATTTGGTTTCTGTTAAAAGTCTGAGTTAGTAATATTTATGTTAGTACAAAGGTCGTCGATATAATGGTTTTCGTTGTTTTTACCTGACACAACAATAATCATCATCAGATGATGTAACTGGGTCAACAACCTTAAACAAAGAATTAGAAGGTTTTGCTTCTAATTTTTTGTTTAAGGTTGTTTTGTTTTCAAATTTAATGTTACTCCGTTTTTTCTTTTATAATTATATAATTATTTCTTTGTATTATATAAAATAATATAATTATTTCTTCATATTTAAATAAATAGACATATATTTAGACATATATATTTAGATAGATAGTCTAGCGATTGTCCATTGAGAGTCAAAAATAAATCTGCCTCAGGAATATATTTTAGAAAGTCATTTATTAACTTAATTGCTCTAGCAGTGGGAGTGTTGTAGGTTTGGGGAGCACGCCATGTAGGCGGGTAGCAGAGGAGCCTATGTTGTCGTCTTACAACGCCACGCATATACTGGTCAGAAACATAAAAAATTATTGACTCTCGAAGAACGGGACTATCTATATTAGATAATAATTAATTATATGTGTGGATTCTCGCCAGAATTTGAGTGTTGTCACTGAAGTGCAGCCTACTGCACTAGTTTGTATAAGCCTATAATGTTCGGGATCTGCTGGGACACAGGCCTCCTCTCGGAAAGAGGATGTGGGCTGAATTCCACCACGCGGGCCCACTGCGGGTTGGTAGATGTCACAAGTCTTTGAATTTTTTGTTCTAAGACATGCCGGTTTACTCACGATGTTTTCCTTCACCGTTTTGGAAGCAGTGGTGGTGAAATAATTAAAAATATTTATTATATAATTAACAACAATACCATCGGTCGTCGACCCCCTAGAAAAACATCAAATCTTTTTAATCCTAATGTTATCGTGTTTAAATAACGATACCCATCATTTCTGCAGTTTTGCTACCTAATTTAATTTAACCCTTTATATATAATTTTAATAATTTCCAGGCCAGCGTATTCGGGTTTAATTACGGCCTACTGAACCAAGAGATTTTCTTTAGCTTTTCAATTCATAAATTATAACTGAACATTGTAGCTAGGTACCTGCTATTGAAAACAAATGTTATGTTAGATAATGAATGGCCGGACGCGCCGGAAGAAGGATTTTTTTTAAATAATATGTCACAATATGTTTCCGGTGTTGTTATAAGACTATTGTTGATATAACTGTTACATAGAGTGTGTTTATAAAATACATGACGTGTGGCGACGACGTGCCTGAAGCCGAAAGGACTTCTCATCGGAAAAAAATGCCGAAATACTATACAACCCTATCATCCTCTCTTTAAACTCTTTAAAGGATGAATTTAGACTCCTAAACGTCAAGATCTGCAGAAATACGAAGGTTCCTGATATCAGAAAACGAGTTACGGAACTCAAAAGGGCAGGCCAATGCCCGCCCGTCTTTAAAAACATTTAAAATCTAGCCGCAATCTCATCTCAACGACAAACAATGTCAAAAACTGCACAAAATGTAGGGAAAATAGAGGTATTTTCGAAAGATTGAGACCGAGATCAGACTGTGAACGTTCTTAAAATTACGAGGATTGCCTCTCTGGCAAGGCGCAGTGATGACAGGTAGAGTAAGGCAGTGGCCGAATAGCGTCAGTGGACTGGGCGACGAAATGTCGGTCGTCCACCGCGGGTAGAACCTGGTTGTAGCTTGCACAGGAACGTGGGGATTGGCACATGATAATATGAGAGGTCTATGCTCAACAGTGGGTGGGGCTATAGATGATAATGAGGATGAATTTTTAAAACCCATCCTTAGTGTTAAGTCTCGTTATGGAAGGATCTCTTGTGCGAAATTGCATTTTCTAGACGCAACGTGTTTCCCTGCGTGATCGAATCAGGAATGAGGAGATCCGCAGGAGAACCAAGGTAACCGACATAGCCCGAAGAATTGCCAAACATAAGTGGCAGTGGGCAGAGCACATTGCTCGCAGAACAGATGGCCGATGGGGCCGAAAGGTTCTGGAGTGGCGACAGCGTGCCGGAAGACGTAGCGTTGGAAGGCCTCCCACAAGGTGGTCCGACGACCTTGTGAAGGCGGCAGGAACCCCTTAGATGCGAGAAGCACAGAACCGGTCGAAGTGGAGGAGCTTCGGGGAGGCTTCGGCGTCTTTCGGCTGAAATGGTGATGATGGTTTAGGCTGTGCGTTGTCTGTGAATTAATGAATGTATTTATACTATAATATTACTAGCTTCTGCCCGCGACTTCGTCCGCGTGAAATTACACCCAATGACAGGATAAACTTTTAGGTAGAATTTCGCAAAACCCATTCTTAGTGGATACCTACTCTTAACAACACACCCTCCGAATTTCATGTCACTACTCTAGGTCCAACGGTTCAGGCTGTGCTTTGATGTATGTCGGTCAGGATACTTTGAATTTTATATTTATATAAGTAGATAAAGCTGAAGAGTTCGTTTGTTTGTTTGGTTGAACGCGCTAATCTCAGGAACTACTACTTGGAATTGAAAAAATATTTTTATGTTGGATAGTCCATTTATCGAGAAAGGCTATAGAAGTATACACTATAATTATAACATTTCGCTACGACCAATATGAGCGGAGTACGCTGCGTGAACGGTTAAAGTTACGCAAAAACCATGTACTTACCTACCTATGACGAAATTGTTCCCCTTTAAAAGTTTCAAAAAAAGTCCGCGACAGCATATATCTACACTTCTACACTAATATTATAAAGAGGAAAAATTTGTATTTTTGTTTGTATGTTTGTTTGTAATGGATAAACTCAAGAACTCCTAGACCGATTTTAAAAATTCTTTCACCATTAGAAAGCTACATTACTTGCGAGTAACATAGGCTATATTTTACTTTAGACAAAATAGAGGTCCGTAAGATATTTGGGTTTTTCGGACCCAAGGTGTAAAAAATCATCCAAAAAAGTTCCTTATTTGGCGTACGCCGCCTAAACTATAAAAGATAGAACCATAAAATGTTCTAATTAATTAAAGACCTTTAAAATATCTACAAAAAGTTCACAACATACTATATCTATCTATTTCGAGTTAAGCACAACAACCATTTATTTATTTAAAAATCTTGAATTTTTCTAGGACTTCATTTAAACGCATTTATTTTACACATTACTCCTTATCAAAATAAACTATTTTGTCACAAAGTACTGTTTATTTAGATAATATTGAGTCTGTAATTCATTAAAATTGGACGTTTGGTTTGAAAGTTATGGCGAAATCAATATAATACTATTTCTGCGCTCCGCGGCCCGTGTTGTTAGATAAACCCCATAATCTATAACTACTACAGAGGTAAAGTTTGTAAGGGGGTAAATCTCTGGAACTTCCAGTCAGATTTGAAAAATTCTTTTTATATTTAATAGCCCAATTCTTGAGGAAACCTATTAGCTATTTAACATCACCCTATGACCCTTAGGAGCCGAGCAAAAGGAAAAAAGTCAGAAAGAACGCTAAACAAAAACGTTGTATTATACATATAGTAAGTATTAGCGCGGGCAGGCGATGAGACGCGACGGGGTGCGTCGGCGGAACAATAAATTTTACGCGGACGAAGTCGCGGGCAGAAGCTAGTAGACATATATAGTCATATATCTATCTTTATGATTTTTTTATGGTAATCGTTCTAAAATAATGCATTATTTGCGAAGGTGTTTTTATAAACATGATAATAATCCTTATCCAAATAAATACGTTATTCATCACAAGTATTTAATTTTGAACGAAATTGCACTTGACAAGGTTTCATTTCAATGAATATCTTAGAAGATATCATGGTTTTAAAATAACTCCGCAAGGCGGCCGGTCATGAGGGCATAAGTAATAACCTTAAGTGATAGGTACTCTTAAAGTAATAAAATATAATTTTAGTAGGTTTTTTCCTCAAATTAACGCGGGTGAAATCGCGGGGCACAGCTATATTACCTATATAATCGGGGCCATTAGGTACCACTGGAACACCACTGCTCATATTTAGAGTAATGAACTCATATTGTTTGTATCAACACGCGTTACGCGTCGGTACTTATATAATGTCGTTTGTTTAAATTAAACAAAGCTGCCTTCCTATTAACAAAAATATTTGTATAGAAATAACAACAAACACGGTATTTTCTTGTCGATATGGTAACGTGCAGTCGACTTTAATAAAGTTAAGTAATGATTTACGTCTGTTTAGTGTTCATACACAAGAGGCACGCTTCAACGGCAGAAGCAACTGCAACCGCCGACGAGTGTCGACGGCCGCCGTCGCCGCGACGGCAGCTGCCGTCGACAACATGCCGATTACGGTGCGGCACATTGTCGACGGCGACAGTTAGGGTCTACTCAGACGGACTGCATTTCAGCTGCAACATCGCAGTTTGGATGCAGTTGACTTAAGTGCTTTGAAACCTATGACAACTGCATCCAAACTGTGAAGTTGCAGCTGGCAATACTGCCAGCCTGGCATGCAGTTCAAATGCCGTCCGCCTGTTTAGACCTTTACCTTTCAAATGTTCAGTGACTGGGACGCGGACCTTGTTTGGTCAAGTCATCAGTCAGTCATCTTTTCATTTTTAACTTACGCCAGCAGAAGGTATATTCGTGTTCTGAAGGTATTGTTTTAAAATAAGCAAAGAGTCAAACGCACGATGCCATCGCGGCAGGCCAAGGCGAAGATGGCGGGACGAGCTTGACTCTTACCGTAAGAACTGACCGGAACTCGGAAAAGACAGAGTTATGTGGAAAATTGAGAGGGAGACCTTGCAGTGGGACAATGCAGGCTAGTTAGAAGGAGTCAGTAGATAATAATTGACCCAATTTTGAAGTTGGTCCTTCTGCATCCAGTTAGACGGGAACCCGACCCCAAGATAGTTGGGAAAAGGCAAGGCAGATGACGATGATGGCAGATGCGGGTGTTAGATAGGTACTACCGCACGTCTCGGTGGAAACAATTTTACCTTGAGATGGCCTAGCGTAGGGTTTTAATAAAAGACGAGATTAGCTTAATTACTAGTTTCTTTACCACTGGCGCACGTGCATCCCAACGTACTACAGTAATTATTATTAGCCATTAATGTCCATCATTCAGTTCTGCCAAGGACCAATCTGTATTAAAGGAGTCCAGCTCATCCCGCTATCTCCGTCTGGGCCTGCCGCGATGTCGTTTCCAACTGGATCGTAATTTTGGTGGAACGGAATGTTGTTTTCTTAACCCCGTCCACAAGTTTAATATATAAGAGAACGTATAGAGCGACATTGTCGATCTACGACAAAGCTCTTTAAATAAAGATATAAAAATAAAAACAAGTTTAATATCCAGAATACTTACACCGATCCATAGCTCTTGAGGGTGGGCGAAGTAACATTATTTAAAAGTAGGTAGAATAACCTATTTTCAGTAATTGACACTTTCCCGGAAAATTATACAGAGAACTCGCTGTGAGACTGAAAGTCAGTATCTCTTTCATTTTACGTTTGAATAATGTCAAGTAATTATTAATAAACTACTGGAACTTGAATAATTTTCATACCTGTATTGAAAAGGCAAAGTCAAATGCTTACCAATATAGGTATGTAATTTGATTTATTTTTATAATCTAAATATATAAAACTCAAAGGTAAAAACTCAAACTCAAACTCAAACTGACATAGTGATCTATCAACGCACAGCCCAAACCACTGGAGGGATCGGGCTGAAATTTGGCATGCAGGTAGATGTTATGACGTAAGCATCCGCTAAGAAAGGATTTTCATAAATTCTAACCCCAAGGGGATAAAATAGGGGTGAAAGTTTGTATAAAACTTTGTCAATTTTAAACCGATCGGGCTGAGACTTCGCATGCATATAGCTACTATGACGTAGGCATCCCCTGAGAAAGGATTTTGATAAATTCAACCCCCATGGGGATAAAATAAGGGATGATGGAGGATGTAAATGTAGGTATTAGTTTTTTTTAAATAATACTTAACGCGAGCGAAGCCGCGGGCAAAAGCTAGTTGAGAAAATAAATTACTAGCTTCTGTCCGCGGCTTCGTCCTCGTGGAGATTGGTAATTATACCAAGGGAGCGTATCTACTACTGGGATAAAAAATATCCTGTGTACGAAGCCATATTAGCATTGCTAACATATGGCAAATAATTTAACTTAATGTTCTGTGTCCTGTAATGTTAATTAATTGGCTTAGCTTGTATACATTCAAGTATTTTCTAGCTGAACAGACAGCTGTGCTGCTGGGGAGTTTGCTGCGCCACTTCTTCAGCGAACGCACCAGGAAGTGGTGAAGGGCGGCCGTTTTGGGGGACTGTCTTTTGTAATTTTGACGTTCGAAAAGTGCTGATTCTCAGCCTAGTTTGAATAAATGACTTGTGATTTTGATTTTGATTCATATCATGGTCTACCTGTGTGCCAAACATCGGAATTAATTCAGCCACAGACAGGCAGACTTAGGCCCGGCGCACATTGGCGGCACGGCACGGCGGGGGATGATTCGGCATCCGTACATGTAAGTGTGTACTGGCGGTAACTATGCCGTGGCATCCTTAAGTATGCCGCGATGTCCTTAAGCATACCGAAGCGTCTTTAGGCATGCCGAGGCGTCCTTAGACACCGTGCTCGCGCCTAGCGTTTTTTACATTATTCGTATCTCTTCTTCAGAGCGGTCTTAACACGCGGTTTATGCGCGTTCGACAAGGACACGTTTCGGTATGAACGACGCTAAGCTAATGAAACTACGTCCGGGGCCGCGGAGTTCGGGCGGGCGCTGTCATGACGCGGTATCCCGAAGATTGCCAAAGCGTTCCGAGGGATGCCGAAGCGTTCCGAAGGCTGCCGACACGGCATGCCTAAGCATACCACGGTATTGTCGTTGTACTTACGACCGTAAAGAAACATTAAAATTTGAACTTTATTTCCATACTATTAAGTTATATTTTTATTCGTCGCCTAAAATAGTTTGCCATGCCGAGCCGCCAATGGGCGCCGGGCCTTATTTTCTCATTTACCTATAATATTAGGGACCAATTGTTGGCCGAGTGTAATGGACCTGACTTACGAGTTGTAGGTCGTGGGTTCGAACCCAGCCAGGCGGTTTACTCTGTGTAAAAAATTTCATCACCACTGCTCGTGAAGGAAAACATTGTGAGGAAACCGGCATGTCCTGGAACCAAAAGTTCGAAGGGATTTGACATCTACCAATCCGCATTGGGCCCGCGTGGTATTTTATAGCCCGCTCCCTCTCTTCGAGAAGAGGCCTGTATCCCAGGAGTGGCAACATTATAGGCTGATTATGCGAATATTAGTTGTACCTGTAGTAGTACCCACCTGGTGCCGTATTATGACGGTTTACTGCCATCGTGACTCCAGTGTAAGAGAGTGACAGAGCTATACATGATGGCATTAATACTTCGTAATACGGCCCCTGGATGAGTGCGGCGTCGACACAGACACTGTCCGGGGCTAAGTGGATCACAATAGCTAACTGACTATATAAATGCTACAATAAAAGTTACAAAATGTTGTTCCAATCACATTGCCATAGTGTGCTTGAGGACTTTTAATACTGATAAGTATGGTGAAAAATAAACTTTTATCCAAAAATAATAATAATTATTAATAATTATTACTTTTATTCAAAAATAATAATTATTATTTATTATTATTACTTTTATTCAATAATAATAATAATAAATAATACAAATAGTTTATTTCTTCATTCACAAATTACAATATGGAGGTATCGTTGGTCCCCAACTAGGCACGGCCTGTGTCTTGGGCATTACACAAAAAAAATTATGTTGCAGGTACAACATTTTGATAATTTTCATAATTTCGGACAAAATAAGTATAGTAAAGTTGAGATTGGCTACAGTTTAAGCTAGTTAGCCTCATCGGGACTACAACACTAAATGTACAAAACAAATAGACTGTCTAATTAAGGGAAAGCTGAGATCAAATAATAAAATAAAAATTGAGATTTAGAAGATAAAATATAACCGTTGGTATGATTTCCGTTTATACACCATTGAATAGGTATAGCATGATAATTAAAAAAAATAACATAAAAGTTGAAATTGAAATTGGCTACAGTTGAGCTAGTTAGCCTTATCTAGACAACGAAACTAAGTATACAAACATATAACTAATTAAGTGAAAACTAAAAATAATAGAATTCTTATAGTAAAATTTTAATTTCCGTTTATGCTGCTGTTCAAAAAATTCAACATTTTAGCGAATTATTATGAGAAAACTGTTTATACTGATGAAATCAAACTTAACACTTCTAAAAATAAGTATTGTACAATCATAATGTCAACCATTAGTTGAGAGCAAGTTTCAATCGTACATCGAGGGCTTGTGACGATTCAACACATTTGGGAAAACGTATGTGTTGCCGGAAAATGGACAAGGAAATAAGAAAAAAGCGGCCAAGTGGGAGTCGGACTCGAACACGAAGGGTTCCATACCAAAAGGCAAAAAAATCTGAAAAAAAAGTATTATTCTTATTTTCTTTAAAATGCATACATTATAATTATTTTAAAATATTAATATATAAAAAAATAATAGCCTACTGGTATCGGGAACAGGGTCCAAGCTACGCGGGCAGGGCTCCAGAGAGTAACCTCCTACAATGCGAGCCGTGTCCAGAACTACCGTTTTCTTAATCAAGCCCTTAATTTACCAGCGGAATTGTCCGAAAGGGTTACCGCTGGCCCGGAACATAAAGGGCTAAGGAAGGAACACGGGTGGGTTTTACTCAGTAAGAGTCTGACACTCCCTTCCGCTCCACCCAGAGCGGGAGGAGTCATTTGATGATTTCCCATCCAAAAACAAAAAGCCCTTAGCCGAATGAAAGCCTCCATAGGATCTGGCCGAGGCCGTTGGCTATTAAACCATTGACTGTTACGAGTTTCGGCAAAATTATCGCTGAGTCCACGTTCCACATGCCGAAAACTCGCGAGCCAAGTCAAGAGACTAGATTTGTTTATCTTCCACGGCTTTCACGAGGTTGGGATGTATTATTTTCTTTATTACGGAAAGTAGAAATTATTTATGTGATGATTGCCACTCCCAACAGTTGCACTTCTCTACCAAAACTTTGATTGGAACTAGAATGAAACGTAGAATAATTTTTGATTAAACTTTGTCGACTTGCTTTCCTTGAAATGAACTGTGCTTCGACATATTTACGAGTTCGCGAAGATACTTTTGTTCTACTTGGCAGTTTTATTTGTTTAATTAGAACTGATATCTTCTGCTATTTACGTAAAAAAATGAGCACTACGGTTTGTTTCATAAATCTTCATTACGACAAAGAAATTTTCTGTCTGTTTTTGAGACAATATGTAAAGATCAGACTTAAATAAAAGAAAAAGATCTGTGTTATAAATATTGAGATAAAGGCAAGAGAATGATGATCTTCTATATTATGTAGCTACTTCTTGTAAAGTAGGTCTATTTGACAAGACCAGGGGGCCTTAAAAGGCCACTTTGGAGAATCATAAAAGTATAACATTATGTAATCATAATGTTATACTTTTATGATTCTCCAAAGCGAAAAAAGAAAAACACGGACTGTCTTCGCCATATTAATATATGGCGAAGACAGTCCGTGTTTTTCTTTTTTCGCTGCACTTAGTTGGTAGGTACAATCAAAGAGATTGGGATTGGATTTGGATTGGTATTTTAGCACAGACAAAAAAAAATGCTTCACCAATGGGATTTGATACGATTAACTTAATAGTTAACTGTCCATTATGTTATCCTTTTATGATTCTGCCAAAGTTGCCTTTTTAGGCCCCCTGAAAGTACGCTTTTACTGACTTCAATAAAAGGAGGAGGTTATGCATTCGGAAGGTTTTTTTTGTTACTCATATAACATCATTTCCATGTTTGAAAATACCTAGATCAGCACCCTTATTGCGTAAAACACTATCAATCACAATCCGAATAATTTTGAACGATATTACTAATCCATTGCTTCATATGTTCGAAAAATTTGCCCGCTCAACAAAGTAAATAACGCAATGAATGTTGTTGAACTGTCAAAATGAAACCCATTCTTATTGATAGTGTGTTTAATTACCCCGCAGTTCTGAGTGACAAATGATTAGCTTATGATATTATGACATGTATTGTCCCACTTTTCGCACTTCTAGACCTGTTTACACAGTGCAAGATTATTACCTGTACGAGTAGCATACCATCAAATGAAGCAACAATAGACTGGCACTGTCTAAACAACACGTACAATTGTTGCACGATACGGGCAAGTTTACTGTTCAAAACTGGTACTGGTATTGGTGTAAACAGCACGAACTATAAAACCACAATCATGCAATCCCGGCGTTGAAAATTTTCTATCATTTCAACATGAGCGCTTCGTTTTATTCTTCTTTCTTCGATTATTTACACTAAAGCAGTGCTGAAGTAAAATAATTAACAAACTGAAATATATTTCAATAGTCTTCAGTACAATGAAACGATCTGAGAGTATGAATCCATTAGCCCGTGGGAGTGCTACAGGAAATTAAACTCCTGCACTTGTTTGTACTCCAGTCAAAGTTTATAATAGTTATTACTAGCTGAGCCCACGTCTTCATTCGCGTGGATGTCGGGTACCATCAATAATGTGTCGCTTAGAGAAGATATAAGTACCGCTCCTCCATTGAAAAGGAAAGGTTTTTCTTTATCTTTTAAGGTTTTTTTTTTTGGCGGACCATAACGCCTATAAACATACGTTACTCCTTATAACATCATCTATCTACCAGTGAAAGTTCCGTCAGTCCAGCTGTTTCGGAGACTAACAGACTGATAGGCATCTTTTTAGGGTTTCGTACCCAAAGGGTAAAAACGGAACCCTATTACTAAGACTTCGCTGTCTGTCCGTCTGTCTGTCACCAGGCTGTATCTCAAGAACCGCGATAGCTAGACAGTTGAAATTTTCACAAATTATGTATTTCTGTTGCCGCTATAACAACAAATACTAAAAACAAAATAAATTAAATATTCTCCCATACAACAAACGCGATTTTTTTGCCCTTTTTTGCTCGATATCAAAAATGGCAACAGGTAGGAACTTAAAATATTCACAAAATACTCAGTTATATTTTAACTTTAATAATAAATAATAAAATTAAAATAAAATAAATATTTAAGGGGCTCCCATACAACAAACTTTTTTTTTCGGCGTTTTTGCCTTGTGGTACGGAACCCTTCGTGTGCGAGTCCGACTCGCACTTGGCCAGTTTTTTATTTAAATATGTCTATAAGTATCGCACTATTTTCATAAAAAGCTGTTGTTCAATTTTAATTATTCGTAGTATGTAATACAGATGTATGTACATATAATAAAATATTCTTTTCATCAAACAATATTTTTGAAAGACGTGTATTGAAGATTTAGTGAAGTTTGTTTTAATTTTGAAGTGGAAAAAGTGGGTTTTCGGCCACGGATATCGGCTTTTATGCAAGTAAAATTAGAAACATCACTAAAATTGTTATAATTAGCAATGGGGTGAATACCAAAGTCAGCATGGGGAATGGGGAACGTTTGGCAGGGCAATACTCACATAATTGGATCAACACGAGCGACGGCCCAAATAATAATTAGTTGGTGAAATATGCACAACATTATTAAAGGTCTGCTTTATTTGGCGTTCTATTATTACTATTCTTAATTATTCATAATGATTCAGAAGGGGACGCAGTTAGGGGAGACATGGCAAGTTTTTAATATTTATTTTAATCTATAAGGTAGGTAATGTGACGAATACTTTTATTGTTGCATCAAAGGTTGAGTAAAACACTTGCTTTTAGTAGTTATTTGATTTGGTTCCTTCTCTTTGCTAAGACTTTTTACTTAGGCGGTCTAACTCGCATATTTAGAGTGCTTTCGCTCCCTAGGTTTATAATGTAATTAAGAATAACTTAATTATTAATTACCATGCTGCTAATTAATATAGCATAATGACTATAATGTTCCCATTGCTGGGACGCAGGCCTCTTCGGTGAGGGGGAGTGGGCCGTAATCCACTTCGCGGGCCCAGTGCGGGATAACGAATGTCAATATGTCTTCGATTTTTTGGTTCTAGGACATGCCGGTTTCCTCACGATTTTTTTCTTCACTGTTTTGAGAGCAGTGGTTATGAAATACTTTACAGAAAGTAAAGTAAAGTGCCTGTCTGGGTTCGAACCAAGCCAGTTAGCATAACAGTTCTAAATGTATACTTTCTCTTATATTTCTCATAAAACATTTCTCATATTAATTCATTACTGACGATTTAATTAATTCACTGTATTTCATAAATTGTTACAATGTAATATAATTATTAATACCGTAAGCTTATTAGTGAGTATTCTATTATCTGTTGTTTAAACACAAGGTTTCAGGAATACATTTTTCAAGTGCTTTAGTCCTTACCGAGGGAATATGCGCAAAACACTAAAGTGTATCAATTAGCAGCAGTACTTAGCAGACCTGAACCGTAGTATTATTACTCCCACATAAGTCCATTATGAAATATCAGACAGCTTACGGGTACTCAACAATTTTACACCTGAAACCTTAGTGCAGGGGCTGTCGAAACGTTTGAAATTTGTAAAGCAAATTTCACTGAACAAGCTTTCACAGAATATGCTTGGAATTATTTTGATGGAAATAATCATTATTTTGGTTTCGTCTTACTATTTTAAACCTGTTAATAGACTTTGTTTTGTTTTAGATATAAGAACGTTGCAGTTGCAATAGCGAAATTATTATTGAATTATTTTTATTTCAGAACCAGTTGAAAACCAGCGTCAGGCACTAGTTGTCTGGCTTTTTTGCTGAACTGGGCCTTTTTGGGGCAGCCGTGAGGCACACATTCCTGCTAATTTCTTACATCGAACTTTGCATTTTTGATTTTTATCTTTTTTATTTTTGTTTTTATCTGATGTACGACTATTATCTATCTGGTGTATTGTGTGTCTTTTAGTCTGTGCTAAATAAATGTATTTTCTTTCTTTCTTCTTTCTTTTCATATTCAATCTACGAGTATTAAGATTTACGTAAGCACAATCAGCCTATAATGTACTGCTGCGACACAGGCCACCTCTCTTTGAGAAAGAGTGGGCTGTAATCTACAAGCCTGGCCCGGTGCGGGTTGGCAGATGGCACATGTCTTTGAATTTTTGGTTTACGTGTTGTTTTGAAATTTATGTGTTGCTCTAGCTAGGCTTCAGTAGTCAGTAGGTACCTGGTTAAAGTGATGAATACACTGTAAACATGTACCGATTGTGGGTAGTTGTTTGTAATTTTATTACATAAACCATTACCTATTTCAACTATTTCTATTAGTGTTTAGAAAGGCCCGTGTATGCCTACTTATTATCAAAATGTTATGTGGCTAGTTAAAACGTCCCATAACCACATTCACCTAGGTACGTTGCTACTAGTAGGTACTGTATTTAATGTGGTAAAACCACAAATTCCACTCTAGTTAATTAATCAGTACCTAATTGGGCCTGAAACGTTACGTCACATATTGATTGTGATTCGTTTTAGTAAGTAATTGGCGAGGTTTTTTTTTGTTGGGATTTAACTGAAAAACCCATATAAAATCCTATGGCGTGGTAAGAAGCAAATTTTTTATAATTGGTAATAGAGCATCGCGGCAGCAAATAGGGTGACAAAACAGCGATGCGTTCTATTGTAGTTGAATTGAATGACCACCAAAAGAAAATTATTTTTTTAGTTTTAATTTAATTAAAAAATAAATGCACGGCTCACTGGAATAATTTTACTTTAGTCGATTGAATTCCCTTTATTATCATAACATAAAATATGATAATATAGGTACCCTCTAAATTTTGAGAACTATGCGACGAAAAGTATATTTTGAGCTCTGTTTTACGATTGTTTTATTAACCGACTTCTACAAAAGGAGGAGTTTCTCAATTCGGATGATTGTATTTTTATTTATTTTTTATTTTTGTTCGCGCATAGCTCCGTCGCTTGCCATCCGATTTAAAAAATTCTTTTTTTGTTTTTCCAAATGGTCCCATGAAAATTTTATCGAAATCAGACTAGCGGTTTTTGAAAAATCAACAAAAATCTAAAAATTTATCTACATTGTCTACATTAACGATCTTTTCGTCTACTCTGTTTTTTGTTCGCGCATAACTCCGTCATTTACGAACCGATTTGGAAAATTCTTTTTTTTCATGATACTGTTTTATTTTTGTGAAATATTTTTGAATAAATATTTTCTTTAAAAATTCGACAATCCATAAAAAAAATCTGCCCTGTAAAATGTACCGATACGCCTAACTTTCCGACGACAAATTGAGCGTTTTGCTGTGTCCTACGGTTGGGCAGCGCCTTAATCCTCTCATGTTGATGTGTCTGTAAGTTACACCATCATTATCCCCTTCTAATCCAACCTTAGCAACGGAATAAGGTCCCTTTCTATGGTTTTAAACTTTGTTATTTATTCTTAGTATCATCACGATAATTGGGGATCATCTTTAGCTCATCCTCATCTTATCCATCCATCCTAATCGCGGATCACACTATCAATCTGAATATTGGATATTGCTAATCCATTGCTGCATATGTTCGAAAAAATTCTTTGCTCAACAACGTAAGTAACGCAATGAATGTTCTTGATTATGTCAAAATGAAAGCCGAAAGCCATTGCTACTGATAATGTGTTATGCAACTACCCCGCAGGTTTGGAAAACATTCTCGATTTCCAATTAATTGCTTACAAAATTAACGCCAGCACATCAAGCTACCCGAAACTGTCAAATTTTCCCAATCAACTTCGAACCTTATGCCTTGGAGATAAAGTTGAAAATCTATTAAAGAAATTTGACAGATTGTACTAGCTTGATGTGCTGGCGTCTGTACGTACCTTGCATTCAGTGCGGGGACGATATAGACAAATTTATCGCTGGTGCGGAAGCTGTATCTCAGGAACTAAAAGGCATAGAAAAGAGACAAATATATTTTTGGGATTGTCAATTATAACTATGTATATTTATGTAAAAACTTATAACAGGTCAGTTAGACCTGGCTTCGATACAACGTAATTTTTTTATTTCAAGTGCGGTACCGCACTGAAAGTTGGGTTTATTTGCAACAGTGATGTACTCGAGATAAATTGTGTTTTAATAAGGTAGAACATATTTTTAACCGACTTCAAAAAAAGGAGGAGGTTTCTCAATTCGACCGTATATATATATATATATTTTTTATGTGTGTTCGCGGATAACTTCGTCGTTTATGAACCGATTTTGATTATTCTTTTTTTGTTGGAAAGGAGATATGCCAAGGGTGGTCCATGATAAGGAAACCAGGATCTGATGATGGCATCCCAGTGAATTCAAGGGGAACATTCGAAAATCGTAGGAGCGACTAGTGCGTTTGTTATTTTTATTCATTAAGTATTTTAAAGCACTACAATTCAAAGAAGGTCTGGAGTCGATCTGATGATGGAGCCGAAAGACAGTCGAGGGGACTCCTCAACGATTTACAGCAGTTACCTTGTGTTTGAGCTTGATTAATTTGTATTGATGTGAAATTTACACCTAGATAGGTTGTGACTGTCATTAAGGGTATGATGATGAAGACGAAGGACAGTTAAGGGAGCTACTCAACAGTTTACAGTGGCTACCTTGTGTATGTTCACCGATTACTCGAAGACGGCTGGACCGATTCCAAAAGTTCTTTTTTTATTTGAAAGGGTATACTCTCGAGGTGGTCTCATTATCATCAAGTTGGAATCTCATGAGAGGATTCCATGGAAATCGAGGGAAACCCTCAAATTTTATAGGCAAACCTATAGCGATTTGGGTATTTTTTAAAGTAACTTGAGCATTTGCTCTCGAAAATCATCATTTGGTAAAGTGGAGTTGATAATGAAGACCACAGATGGCCATCGGAACAACTCAATGACAAATATTTCACGGGTTGCGATTCGATTACCTTAATATGGTTGCTAAGCAATTTATGCTCGTCACAATGCGTATGATGAGTGATTGTTGAGGAGTTCTCCTGGTTCTTACCGGGAGAACTCCTCAACAATTAACGTCCCAGGATCGGGAAAAGCAATATTTTGTAAAAGGTGATGAACAGTTGGCATTAGGCTATTGTAACTTAGATAAATTACAAAGTGACCCACTAAAAAGTGAAAAATAAAAACATTTTTACAAAAAAAAAAACAACCGACTTCCAAAAAAAAACACTACAAATTGAAAAATAACTTTAATTTCGGAAGTCGGTGTCAATAAACGAAAATGCGGAACCAAAGACACCGACTTCCGAAATTAAAGTTATTTTTCAATTTGTAGTGTTTTTTTTTGGAAGTCGGATGTTTTTTTTTTTTTAAATGTTTTCTACCTATAACGTGTTTTGACGAGGCGCGTTCGTTACTAACGCGCTTCGCAACGCGGCGTTAGAGGGATAACGTTATTATACAGTTTGTATGGTTATTTTTTTATTTATTGTTTCCATATTTCATCATCAAAATGTGTAAATCCGATAACATGCTACAATATTGTTTCTAACATGACATAGAAATATACTAATTCTACCTTAAATTTTACAGTTGCAATACAGTATTTATGACTCAGAAACAGACTGTGTATCGACTAAAGTATCGACTTTCTTTAGCACATCACTAAAATTTTAGCAGTTCTATGCAGTTTGACATTAATGATTTTTTTTATAAACAATGACCTTTGCTTACTTTGTAAAGTATTATATTTTTTAAATATATTTATTTTTATTGTGATTTGTGAATGTGAAGACGATGTGGGTCATTTTATTAATTTTATATTTTTTATTTTCTCTCTGTTCTATTACTTGTTTTTTTTCTCTCATGGTCTGGCAGTTTGAGTAATTTACGCGGCCTACCCAAATGTCCTTTCTTTGGTATTGTTCGTCGAATCGTTGAGCTCCTTAAGTCCTGAGTTGAGCTGCACGATTTCTGACAAATGCGTGCACTGACTGGACAGGTCCTCTCAATCTGTGTGGTTCTTTCCTCAAAAGACCATCTCAGACATCGATCTACATGGTGTTCATATAACCTGACCAAGATTATGTCTGGACTTTAAAGGAGACTGTGACCAATGAGTTAGTTTCGGCCTTTCTTCTCAGAGTAGTCAGATAGGAAACGCCGACCTCATCTAGTTTTAAAAAAACATGATTGACGTGTAAAAGTGTTTGTACAAACCTACTTACAAAAATAAAATCATTTATCATTTACCGGATATTATCGACCTAGAAAAGTTTTTGCACTATTTTTAACATAAAGAATTATCGGATTTATCTACGATAGCAGACAAGCAATTAATGTAGATTATTTTCATATATATAGGTATTTTTTTCAAATTGGACTTGATTTCAGTGATTGGTCTTGATTTGTTTTGTAAAATATCGAACTTTTTCATTTTTAGGGTTCCGTACCCAAAGGGTAAAAACGGAACCCTATTACTAAGACTTCGCTGTCTGTTCGTCCGATCGTCCGTCCGTCCGTCCGGCAGTCTGTCTGTCACCAGGCTGTATCTCAGGAACCGCAATAGCTAGACAGTTAAAATTTTCACAAATTATGTATTTCTGTTGCCGCTATAACAACAAATACTAAAAACAAAATAAAATAAATACCTAAGGGGGGCTCCCATACAACAAACGCGACTTTTTTGCCCTTTTTTGCTCGATATCAAAAATGGCAACAGGTAGGCACTTAAAATATTCACAAAATACTCCGTTGTAATTTTAATAATAAATAATAAAATTAAAATTAAATAAATATTTAAGGGTGGCTCCCATACAACAAACGTGTTTTTTTTCGACGTTTTTGCTTTGTGGTAAGGAACCCTTCGTGTGCGAGTCCGACTCGCACTTGGCCTGTTTTTTTAAATTACCGGGCCTTAGAGCGCTGGTACGCACCGTGGCAAAGGTAACGCATATATTGAAAGTTAACTAAGGAGCTTCTCGCAGTGAACGTGTTAACTTTTGAAAAACGATCCTAACTAAGTCACTATGTATACAACTCCTCTAGAATTATCAGATATTTCCTTCTTAATTATCGTGTCGTCTGCGTGCCTATTTTGAATTCCATATTTTTTTTAAAAAATATCCAGGAGGAAAAGTTATCCATATCTTTCTCCAGGTCCCAGGCCACCTATCTATCTTTCATAACGATCAATTCAGTAATTTACCTAACCATGAAAAGGTATGACAGAAATACTTACTTTCGCATTTATAATATTACCAGCTGCTGCTTGCGGCTCCGCCTGGGTGGTAGTCGGAGAATATCCAAAAGTACACCTGGGGGCCTAAAAAGACCACTTTGGCAGAATCATAAAAGGATAACATTATGAATCATAATGGACAGTTAACTGTTAAGTAATTCGTATGAAATTCCATTGGTGAAGGATTTTTCACTTATTTTTTTTGTCTGTGCAAAAATACCAATCAATCTAATCCAAATCCAATCTCTTTGATTATACCTACGTAGTGCAGCGAAAAAAATAAAAACACGGACTGTCTTCGCCGTAATTATTATGATTCATAATGTTATCCTTTTATGATACTGTTAAAGTGGGCTTTTTAGGCCCCCTGAACCATGAATCGGATGATTTTTTAAACATACCCCTTCATATTGTTATTGTGCAAATGCGACCCCAACCCTATAAGATACACTCACGTAGGTGCTTCACTTAGGTACCCTCGTTTTATTCGTCCATCCATCCATAATATTATAAAAGGCAACGACCCTAAAATCATTTTTTTTAACAATTCCATGCGTTTTTATGGTCCCTTTCTACCAAAATGGTGAAGCAAAACATCGTGAAGAAGCCGGCAAGTTCCAGAACCAAAAATTCACGGACATGTGACATCTGCTAACCCGCACTGGGCCCGCGTGGTGGATTACGGCCCACCCCTTCTCACCGAGAGAAGGCTAGTGTCCGAGCAGAGGAGACATTCAATTAGGCTGATTATGCTATGCTACCAAATAGAGACTACTTAGAATGTATAATTCGACGGAGACGATACGCAGGATCGATCGATTCGACAATCCTATGAGTCTGAAATAAACGCCATGCTATAAAATACCTACTTAGCACAAAAGCGCACTACTATCGAGCGAGTACTTTTTACTTGTCGCCGTATTCTTATAACGTCATATTTGAGCTTCACCAACGTGTTCACCAACGCCTAAACACCTTTACAGGTCTTTATCAGGTGCATGATTTTCTAAAGTGTCTCCATAAAGTAGGTAGGTATTAGACGAAATTCAAATTTTCTTACGTTTTTTGTAATTTGCAGATCAGTTTCGTGAGCATAACAAATATGAGTTTACAGAATTATAATAATTAAAATCATCAATACAACCCTAAGTTCATAGAATCCTATTGAATGACTATTTCATGAAATATCAATCAACAGGATTTTAATTTTGTTTACGACTTTATAAAATATCGAGATTTCTTTATTAAGTGTTAGTTTATTATTATTAATGTGGATAATATACACATAAACCATCCGGAATAAATTGTGTGAACGTTGGTGAAAACCGCACGCACGCAAAAGACACGAAAAGTGACTTCAATCTTCGACAAACGAATTTCATGAAACAGCAGACAAGACTCCCAGAAATACCGTTGTGGCTTGGACTTCCAAAATTGACATTAACTTCGTACAGAATTAATTAGAAAAGCTTTATATCAATATATTTATAATAAATAAATCAATTGCCTTAAGTTAGTCTCGCTAAAATTCGAAAATGGCTTGACCGATTGTGATGAAACTTTTGTAAGTTGACGTGTGCACGCCGGAGAAAGTTACTAACAAAAAAACAAAATGAAAAATGCATTAACTAGTTTATAATATGTATAGAGCTCACGCGATCAATCTAATCGCGTTTGTATCTACGTCATAATTCATGAAAGCGATCGCATAATCGGGTAGCCGCGCGACAGTCACTTTCGGTTAGGAAGAGAGAGAGAGAGAGATTATGGTAGCCTTGGAGCATTATATTGTAGTCTTTGCCTTGGAGCAGCATAACCAACTCTTTTACTAGTTTGCAAACAACCTGGCTGTTTATATTGATTTGTGATGCCATGACTCAGGACCTCTCTGACAAAAAACATAATTTGAACACAAAAATAAACGTCAAATAACTTCACAAACATTGATATTATTTTACTTATAATTTAACAAATCTTTATTGTTGTAGTTTATTTATATTAGTAGTGTTATAAATTCGCCACCATGCCTGTAAAGCCTGTTATCCGCCTTATAAAGGGGTTACCCCAGGATCTTTTCTCAGCTGAAGGGCTCATGTACCAAGACTGGCACGCTGTAACCCCATGCCAACGAGCAATCACCACACGATTTGGTCTAGAAGTACAACGAGAACAGGAAGATTACATGAATAGACACCCCGAGGTAACGTTTGATAATGTTCGCAAGTGCCGGGAGCCACGGGACGACTCCCGGCCACCATAGGCGCGGGCCTGCAGACGGAGAGCAATAGCTCACCGTCCTATCAGGACCAGGCCCGTGCCGGACGGCGCGTACGTGTCCCACGCGCGCCTCAAAGAGATGTCAGCATCGAGGAAGGGGCCCCTTAGGGCCGAAGCCTGCCGGGTCAGCGGGATTGTCCGAAAGGGTTACCGCTGGCCCGGAACATAAAGGGAAGGAACATGGGTGGGTTTTAGTCAGTAAGAGTCTGACACTCCCTTCCGCTCCGCCCAGAGCGGGAGGGTTCATTTGATGATTTCTCACCCAAAAAAAAAGTGCCTACAGGACCTAAACGCAAAAAACGCAAGTTTTATAATGCCTAAAAGTATATGATCGACTGCAGTAAACAAAATCAGGAAAATATATGATATTCTTCAGGGCAATATATGCTAGTTAGATAGTGAGTTGAAAACGACGAAACGATTTACGATAGAAAAAAATCATGAAGATACCTCTAATAACTTTTTTTCACAATAAAACCATACTAATACGTATACATACAATCATTCTGATTTTTTGTCAGATCATTCTACAAGCAACAACTAAAGCTAGTTTTTAAATTTTTTGTCCATACAATAGATTTTTTGTAAATAAATAATTGCTTCATATTTTGCAATAAATTACCAGCGTTGTGTCATCGCGCTTCTCTTTCTATTCAAGCAGTCTAACAGTGATCGTGCTTTTTAGGTCATGTAGTCCCCTTGAGAGTAAATTAGTCGCGAGCTCGAACTCACTGGTGGTCATGGCCAAAAAGCACGCTGTTTCACCTGGCTTCGTGTCCGACAGAGCTGGTATCAGTGATGAGCAGTTAGATGCTAGTTTACAAGAACAACGTCTAGTTCTCATGCACAGAAACACCGTCCCGACCTGATGGACGTGTAAAAAAATCTAAAAGTACTTCGGAAAATCGAGTTTTATGAAAAAATCACTGCATAAATTGTGTGATTATTATATCAATTTTAATTTTATGTTTTTCTAATGTAATGGACTTTGTCTCAAAAATAAATGTATTATTATTATTATAAATCAATTACAAATAAAGTTTATTGAACTCTTCGATAACTGAGCTTTGTCGGTACGAACTTGGTTTTGAAGATTTACAGTTATTTTATTACTTATTTACACCCAAAGTTACGTTAAAAATATCCGGCGTCAGAAAAACTAATCTTTGTTGGCACATAACTTTTATTGGCTTTTTATTTTACTATTTTATTTCCGCACGGACAAAATTAATCACAAGGCAAAACTATATCATGTTTAACTTTGGATGCACAATGTCAAACAGTGGAGTAATACTCTCCTGAATGTTGTATGGAAAAAATATCGACTAGTGGCACCTTAAAGCCAACACATAAACAAATACAAAACATAACATTGGTAATGTGTCTATTATAATGCCTTCTGCTCGTGACTTCATCCTCGTAAAATTTCTTGTCCTCGGAGTGGACTGGGTCCACCCCGTCGTATCTCATCACCTGCTCGCGTTTTTACTTTGTTTTCGCTTAGCGTTCTTTCTGACTTTTTTTCTTTTTGTTCGGCTCCAAACGTAATGTAAAATAGAGTACCTTAAGAATTGGGCTTATTTTTTTTCAAAAACGTCTAAGTATTTCTTTCAGGGATTAGCGCGTTTCATCATCATCATCATCATTTCAGCCGAAAGACGTCCACTGCTGGACATAGGCCTCCCCCAAGAGGGGGGGTTTGCCATAATCGCCACGCTTGACAGGCGGGTTGGCGATCGCAGTATAGTATGGTGGTGGAATGCATAGAGAACGCTGCTGCCCATTCTCCGGTACGACCCTTAGTCGCCTTTTACGACACCCACGGGAAGTATGGGGTGGTGCTATTCTTTAAGTCCGACACCACACAGACTTAAAATGAAACACAGCGCGTTTAAAATGAAACAAACAAATTATTCAGCCTTATTATTAGTATATAGATTATCTTGCACCAATAACAACCCATTTATCTCTGTCCACGCAATTTCTGTCCACCCCAAGGTTGCCTGGAAGAGATCGTAGAAAGCGATCAGGCGGCCCATTGTATGTTTTGTAGTGTTAAATGTATTATTTTTTGTTATATAGTTTCTGGTGTACAATTAAGTATATATAAATAAATAATAAACGTCAGATAAAGCCTGTCTTCGAGAACCAACACCCGCACAATTCACCAGTTATAAGTATTTAGTCCCAGACTATGTGGGGGAGAATCTATCGAGGAAGCCTTTAAATGGCAACTGTAAGGGCTAATTGCTAATTATTTACCGATACATATATTACACTGTAAGTTTACCGAAAATTAAATGAAATACTGCCAAAAGTCGGTTAAAAATACAGAATCCGATCTGCTTCAACAAAACTGCCAACATGAATCTCACGCTCAGCTACCATAATTATTATGTTCATAGTATTGTAATTGTATTCTAAGGATAACTTTAAACAGTATTCATTGTTATTCCGTGTTCTCAAAGCCAACTGGGCAACGGAAACGAAGTACCAACGCGGTGGAAGTGAGGTGATCTAACTAAACTATATTGTATAGGCCGACCTCGAAACTAGCGAGAACGGAATACGAGCACCGGACACTACGACCCATAGTGTTGTTGTTATAACTAACCAACATAGAAATTACACCCATACACATTTTAATATGGATCAAAATTAATACGTACCGATTTTTGAAGTTAAAACCTTGATATTTTAGTATTTCGGTGGTTTGGCTCATCGTGGGGCTCGTTCTCTAAGTTCGTCAACGAAGATACGGGCTTGAAAGTAGTAGATCCGACAAGACAAGGGTCAAATTCAAATTTTTGGAAGGGCAAAAACATATTGGGCATGGGGACAACTGTCATGTTGTTATTCATTCTTAGTACGGAAACTGAACTAATCTTATTTACGTTTTTTTTTTCGATTAGTAAACACCCGTAACTTCAGCAGAAATTACATATTTTGTCGTAAGGGACTATTGTCCGGATTTCCGGGTCATCCGAAAGCGTGCTGGGTTGACGACACTATCAGTGTCTGTAAACAACTAGAAGCACAGCAGAATGTGAAGAATGGTAGAAAGTCAGCAGTGACCCTGCAGTATGATGAGGGTCGTTATCACCATCTCAGTACGAGAGATTCCATTCTGAATTGATGATCATGGTGATTGTTTTTGACATCGTGCAATGTAAGGGGTAATTTATGCTAGATCGTGGCAAGCACGGGACTTGCCACGTACGAGCCACGGATCCAATACTTCAGTAAAATTTTACATGGTGCAGTTCATACTATACAGCGCCCACGTTTCAGACGAGGTTCGGGCCTTAAGCAGCGCATGAAATTCACAATCAAATTTAAATGACGTAAAACCATTAGTATTAATTTAAATGACGTAAAGACATTGTAATGTAACTATTCATCATTTCAGCCGAAAGACGTCCACTGCTGGACATAGGCCTCCCCCAAGCACCTCCACTTCGACCGGTTTTGTGCTTCTCGCATCCAACGAGTTCCTGCGGCCTTCACAAGGTCGTCGGTCCACCTTGTGGGAGGCCTTCCAACGCTACGTCTTCCGGTACGCGGTCGCCACTCCAGAACCTTTCGGCCCCAACGGCCATCTGTTAACCCGCACGCCCTGCACACTTAAGTTTGGCAAGTCTTCGTGCTTTGTCGATTACCTTGGTTCTCCACGTAACCCAGAAGGTTTTCGAGCAAGCCTATGCAGGGCGAGAAGTTGATAGCTAAGCTGGTAGCGGCATAGTGAGAGTACACCAAAAATATATTTGAAAAGTTTCAGATAGAAGCTGCATGGTCAGGAGTCCACTTTCAGATTTCGAAAATAGACAAAAAAATAAGCGTGATCTTCAGAGCCGTTCATTTTGGTATAAAATGATCGTAGGTGGCCAAACCCATAATGAATCTGATGAAGTAATTTTATTGTGGGCACCTAAATCTCTAAAACTGACGACTTGAAAACTCAGAAACCGGTTCTGTTTTTAGGTCTTAGCAATGCTCAAAATATTTATTGCTAAATTGACAAAAAAAGGGATCCGAAAGGATTTGATGATGGAAGCTGCTCTCCATTTCACAAGACCTATCGAAGAACTGGACGCAGAAGTCAGAACCTTTCTGGAATCGCCGGAGGAAGGACCTTACGTTAATTTGGTAATAATATGTACTTCTTCAAGTAGTAAATTACGATACGCTTTTTGTAATGGCATTTCCTTTACGACTAAGAATCTAACAACATTTTTGTTGCAGGATGATAGAAAGTTTTACGAATTTGATGACTTAGATTTCATAAAAGACATAAATGAAATCATCTTGGCGCATTATCCACTAGAGCCTTGGGTCTTCCATTCTCCTCCGCCTAGCATTCCCAATACTCCGTCTTCTTCGTTCGTTTCAGTACAAACATCAGAAAATACTCTGCCAACTCCAGGTAAATGTATAGGTATATTATGGGCCTGTCGGTGTAGTACCCAATAATATTATAGCACGTCACAAATGTTAGACAGCGGCTCTCATAACAGTAAGACTGTCAGAAACGACAATAGTGTCGTTTCTAAAACAAAAACTAAAAGTTTCTAAACTTCAGCTTTGTATAGACAAAGCTGAAGTTTTTCTAAAAGTAGATGCCCCATATTAACATACATGTGAAACCCCGTATACCGGAAGACGAATCGTTGGAAGGCCTCCCACAAGGTGAACCGATGTGGGAAGCACAGAACTGGTCGAAATGGCGGTGCTTGGGGGAGGCCTATACAGCAGTGGACGTCTTCCTGCTGCGGGTTGAATGAAATAAACATGTAAAAAATTTGATCTTTGGGTAAATTTATAATAATAGCTCTTTGAAATATTTATAAGTGACTGAAAAAACTTTCAGAGCCAATCCCGACTCCGGAACCAACCATATCACAGATATTCTACAAGTTGATCTCCAAGACTGTGGATAAAGTGATCTATATCCAAGTGGATGAAGAAGCCATCCTATATGACACTGCCTATGTGGAATTGATGAAGGCAGTCGAACAAGCCATGGAGATCCCTGTCATAGACATTCGAATTGATATAGCCAAGCTCTTTAGTGATGCTTACCACATGTTCGAAGTTAACATCATGGAAAAAGAGGCATTCGGTAATTCCTGGAGTTTATTTATTTACTAACACCTACCTTTTTCATGCTGGCGTTTCACCTGGTTCATGTTTTTCAGGACACTTTTTATGATTTAGAAAGTTTTGGAAGATCTGTCTGTCCAGATGGTGGTCTTACCCAATTTTTTGATAACCGATTAATTTATTTCCCTTAGTATTTGTCACCACATCGTCGACTTCGACAGTGTATGTGTCAACATTTTTTCATTTTCATATTACGTATTTGTAGGTAAGTAATATAATATGATATAATTACAAAATCTCTAATATTTACAAGATAAAACAACTGAATCTATAATTTTATTTGATATAATGATAAGTAAATATAATAAACGATTGATATAATTTTAAAATAACTAATTTCTATAAGCATAACACACAAAGAATATAAAATCGTTTGGCATACCACTAAAAAGACATAAAACCTATTTAGTCTAATATGATAAAAACGGGTCTACCCTTACGTAGCAAGCATGCAGCATGCAAGCAAGCATCCAAGCGAGCATGCAACATGCAGCAGGCATGTTTTCTGTCACGGCTCCGGCGCTGCGGGGCTCCGGCCGTTCCACGCGAGCTTATCGTCGCAGATGGTTTCAACGCTCGCCGCTGAGGCTGAGGCTGGCCGGCCTGTCTCAACCGCGGTGGCGAGTTTTGCTCCGAATCTAATGGACCGATTAAGTTGAAATTTGGTACACATATGCATCTCCGTGACCCAAACACAGACGTGTAACTTAAATAAATGAATTTTGAATATGGGGGTCATTTTTGGGAAGCAAATAGAAAATTTAAAAAAAAGTTTCGAAATCTGGTACCGTGTGACATATCAAATGAAATGGCTTACTGTGTGAAAGGGCTTACTGTGAGGATCTCAAATATATTTTTTTCATAATTTTAAAGTAAATTATATTAAAGTTATTTAAGAAAATAGACGAAAATTGACCATTCCTTAACTCCGAAACTACTGAGCCTAAAATTTCGAAAAAAATACATAAAATACTTCTCCTTCTATAGATTACAGGAAAACCTTTATGCAAGTCTGTGGTCTTAAAACAACATGGTAAATCTCTCAATATTGTGCGAACAAACTTACATTTTCAGTTGGAATGTATGGGAGAACATGTTTTTCAATTACAATGATAAGTTTTTTTTAGTCACCGCAAACTATTTTGGGTCAGATTTAAAAAAAAACATGTTAGATAAAATATTCTTCATACGGAACCCTCTCCACGCGAGTTCAACTCCCACTTGACCGGTTTTATTACCTAGTAATGTTAAATGATACCCATATATTTATGATTCATCTTCATAAATCCATTGATTAACGGGAGAATATATTATTTTGAGTCAGTATGCTGAACAATTTTTCCTCGGTTCATATTCATTAACGTGCAGGGATTCATCATCTACCCGTAATACGTCCATTGACAAGGCTTTTACGCAATAGTGCCTTTAGTGTTCCGTATATTTTGTGAAATGGAATAACAATATTTTTTATTTATTGTCTGCTTTCAGCCGCCGAGATAGCATGGCAGAGACGAATGAGGAAGAAGTTAAAGAAGACGCTGAGGCGACAAAAGAACTTTAAAGGTTTTATATTTGTTTCCTAACCTTTTTTGATCCTGACGTTATAGCACAGCTTGTGAAAAAATCATATTATCTGACAGCTTATGTCAAATACTATTTATCTTCTTTCTACAAAATTGTGATGATTGTAAAAATGATCAAAAAAAGTATCGGTGCTTAACTACTATAATCGAGTCAGTATTCGGAATATAGCTTTATTTGAAACCATAGGTTCGAAGAAACTGCCTGGTAAGCTACGATGGAAGTTTTCATTTAAAAAGCATAGGTCATCACAGTTCTCAAGGTCTACATCTCGACTTGGATCATTATTTTGCATCAACAACCTTTATTAATTTTAATAAAGTTAAGTACTTCGATGAAATAACTACGTGCAATTAACAAAATAAGTGTCCAATGTAGGCAATGTGGTAATTCATAAATGCTAGTCTTATAACGACGTTCCGTCTCTGTCTTGTCCTGTCGGGTGTTTACAAACATTTGCGTTGAAGAGTCCCGCATTCGGTGGCGACGACCCTGGCCAGCATGGCCTTTTAAGGTTAATAGGCTGGTATTATTATTATTTACTAGCTGACCCGACAGACGTTGTCCTGTCCTGTCGGATGTTTACAAACATTTGCGTTGAAGAGTCCCGCATCAATCTCATTTTTAGTTGCAACATCCAGGCTCTGGCCTTGATGGTGCAACTAAAAATGAGATTGACTTCATTATGTCGTCGAAGAAGCAAGTGTGCAATTACATCTCAGTGAGTTACGCGGTGAAAACTGGAAGTGATCATCGCATGGTAAGAGGCACATTGAACTTAAATATCAAGCTGGAAAGATCTCGACTGATGAAGTTTACGCTCCGGCACTGATCCAGGTTCAAAACCCCAAGAGCTTTCAACTCGAACTTCAGAATCATTTCGAATGCCTAGAAAGCTCCGTGGACGATTATAACGATGGGTTCGTGGAAACTGTCCATACGGCCGGGTCTAAGATCTTCAAGACCCGTCGTACGAATTCAAAAAAGAAGCTTTCTTATTCTACTTTACGGCTCATGAAGGAGAGGCGCGAGATGATCCTGCAGTCTTCAGATGATGCGCTAAATTACCGGCAACTCAATAGACGGATCCCTAAGTCCTTGAAAAGCGATCTTCGCCGCCTTAATACATACCGTACTAAGGACGCGATAGAGCGAAATAAAGGCTCCAAGGTCTTTGCTAGAAATCTGTTTATTGGGCAGAGCCAGCTTACGAAACTGAAGACCGATGACGGCAGTGTCGTATTCGCCAAACCTGAGCTGTTGAGAGAGATCGAGAGGTTCTATGGACAGTTATGCCCTTCTTAAGAATTATAGGCCCATCTCACTTCTGAGCCATGTCTGCAAGGTGTTTTCGAGAGTCATCACGAACCGTCTCGCGCACAGGTTTGACGACTTCCAGCCTCCCGAACAAGCCGGATTTCGAAAAGGCTTTAGCACCGTAGACCACATAATATGCTGCGGCAGGTTATGCAAAAGACCGAAGAGTTTGCAGACTACGAGAAAGCCTTTGATTCGATCGAGACATTGGCTGTACTGCAGTCTCTCCAACGGTGCCAGATCGACTATCGATACATCGAGGTGCTGAAGTGTCTGTACGAAAACGCCACTATGTCAGTCCGACTCTAGGATTTGACCTCGAAACCTATCCTTCTGCAGCGAGGTGTGAGACAGGTAGACGTTATCTCTCCGAAACTGTTCACCGCTGTACTGGAGGACGTCTTCAAGGTTCTGGACTGGAAAGAGGCTGCATTAACATCAATGGTGAGTACATAACTCACCGTCGGTTTGCCGACAATATCGTAGTCATGGCTGAGACTATGGAGAACCTCTGTACAATGCTCGATGACCTCAGTAGAGCCTCTGAAAGAGTGGGTCTTAAATTGAACATGGCCAAAACGAAGGTGTCAAAAGATGTCAAATGTCCATGTAACACCCACTCTTATAAAGAACGGAGACGCTACACTTGAAGTCGTGGACGAGTATGTTTACCTAGGACAAACTGTCCAGTTAGGTAGGTCTAACTTCGAGAAAGAGGTCAATCATCGAATCTGACTTGACTGGGCAGCGTTCGGGAAGCTACGCAATATCTTCTCATCCCACATACCGCAGTGTCTCAAAACGAAAGTCTTTGACCAGTGTTGCCAGTGATGACTTATGGCACTGAAACGGGTCGCTCACAATGGGCCTTATAAGAAGGCTAAAAGTCACCCAAAGGGCAATGGAGAGGGCTATGCGTAGAGTTTCCAAGGTAACAAACATAGCACGAAGAATTGCCAAACTTGACAGTGAGCAGGGCACATTGCTCGCAGAACAGATGGCCGATGGGGCCGGAAGGTTCTGGAGTGGTGACCGCGTACCGGAAGACGTAGCGTTGGAAGGCCTCCCACACGACCGACGACCTTGTGAAGGCCGCAGGAACCCGTTGGATGCGAGAAGCACAGAATCATTCGAAGTGGAGGTGCTTGGGGAAGGCCTATGTCCAGCAGTGGACGTCTTCCGGCTGAAATGATGATGATGATGATTATTATTTACTAGCTGACCCGACAGACGTTATCCTGTCCTGTCGTGTGTTAACAAACATTTGCGTTGAAGAGTCCCGCATTTGGTGGCGACGACCTTGACCAGCATGGTCTTATCGATTAATAGGCTGGTATTATTATTATTGTATTATTATTATTAACTAGCTACCCGCCGAGACCGCGACCCGACAGATGTCTTGTCCCAATAAATTCAGAAATCCCATAGAAAAAGCACTTTTAATTTTAACCGACTTCAAAAAAGGAGGAGGTTATCATTTTGGTTGAATATAATATATTTTCCTTTTTTATGTTTGTTACCTCAGAACTCTGTTAATTATAAGCCGATTTGCAAATTTCTTTTACTGTTTGAAAAGATATACTTTCAGATTGGTGCCGTAGAAATTTCACCAAAAAGGTTTAGTAGTTTGGTTTTTAAACCAAAATTAATGGTAAAAATTCAAGTAAACGAAATTGTTTTTAGGTATGTTACACGATATCTCCAGCAATTGTTAATCGATTTCAAAAATTATTTTTTTAATGGATAGGGTGTGCTTCAGGAGTGGTCACATATAAATTTTTATTAACTTAGCTTGGATATTTTTTTGAGTTATCTATACATAATATACAGTGTGTTTGGTGCATCGTTTGCCAAATGGAATTGGCCGAAAGGAGAGGTCATTTGCTATCTCTTAAGGCCCAGTAACTCATTCCTTGTTACACCGGTTTTTTTATTATGACTTTTTAATTTTTATTTAGGAAAATACAAGAACTCTGCATTTAAGCTTAAATTTTTTTAAAACTTATGAGTCTAGCCTTCAAAATTTATTTTAATTCTTATGTTTACTCTTGTATAGTTCTATGAAATTCAAAATTTACTTGCTAATAGCATCTAGTTCCTTTTTAATAACTCACAAAGTTTTTGAAAAAAGGAAAAATACACTTAACACTCAACTTTAAATTGATGTAAAAAATAAACTAAAAGCGATCGGGATCTTCGAATTCTTTTAAAAAGTTCTCTAGTTTGTCCTCTTTCCAATGATGTGCAATATACCAAAAAAAAACTTTTAATAACTTCAGTAATTCGCTAAATGTGTAATCGAGACAAATCAGGCTGATATTCGATATTACGGTAAGAACACTAGTTTTATAAATAACATTCTTTGAGTAGGTGGATAGTGTTATCTCACTCTTATGCAGTCTCTTATCTCTTTCTAGGGTTCTAACTTTCACCGACCTTGAAATAAAAAATGTCCAGATTTGTCGTTTTTTATTACACTCTCGGACGTGGATGATCCGAGCTTTTTAAAAAGCATTTCTACAAACAGATTTACCCTAATTATTAGCTCAGCTACCAATTTTCAGTGAAGACCTATCTTTTGTTTTTCATCAAAACGATTATCCCGCTCACTGGAGATTAACCGCCATCCCAGTACTTGGATGTTGCATTCCCAGAATCATCGATTGGGAGGGATGGCCCTATTCCTTAGCCTCCGTTCCCCAGACCTGACTCCGTTAGATTTTTACGGAGATGGCCCAAAGAACTTGTTTACTCCACGGAATTTCAGACTAGGGATGATTTAATCCAACGCATTGAGGCGGCTTTCGTCACTATCAAAGCAGAAATACGTTTACACACCACTACAGTCGAGATAAGACGAAGATGTCGCGCGTGTGTACGCAATAGTGGAGGACAATTTGAATAAAATTTATAATTAGGTACTTACTTATTAAATAAAAGTTTATTTTTTATTTCAAGTTCGAGGAAAGTTAGAACCCTAGAAAGAGATAAAAGACTGCGTAAGAGTGAGATAACACTATCCACCTACTTAAAGTATGTTATTTATGTGAAAACTAGTGTTCTTACCATAATATTGAATCAGCCTGATGTGTCTTGATTACACATTTAGTGAATTACTGAAGTTATTAAAAGTTTTTTTTTTGGTATATTGCACACCGTTGGAAAGGGGATAAACTAGAAAACTTTTTAAAAGAATTCGAAGATCCCGATCGCTTTTAGTTTTTTTTTTACAGCAATTTAAAGTTGAGTGTTAAGTGTATGTTCCTTTTTTCAAATACTTTGGGAGTTATTAAAAAGGAACTAGATGTTATTAGCAAGTAAATTTTTGATTTCATAGAACCATACAAGAGTAAACATAAGAATTAAAATAAAATTTGAAGGCTATACTCATAACTTTAATAAAAATTTAAGCTTAAATGCAGAGTTCTTGTATTTTTCCAAATAAAAATTAAAAAGTCATTTAAAAAAAACCGGTTGAACAAGGAATGAGTTACTGGGCCTTATGAGATAGCAAATGACCTCTTCTTTCGGCCAATTCCATTTGGCAAACGATGCACCAAACACCCTGTATAATAAATCTGTAGAAGGGTCAATTCTGTACATTGAAAATATTGAAAAAATAAATAGCGGGGGGTGTTGCTGGATCGATACCAAACCCAAATATGTGATTAAAAAAATTTTTGTCTGTCTGTCTGTCTGTCTGTCTGTCTGTCTGTCTGTCTGTATATGCAGGCATCACGTGAAAACTAACGGTTCGATTTCGATGAAACTTGGTATAATTATACCTTATTATCCTGGGCATAACATGGGATACTTTTTATCCTGGAAAAATACGTAGAAAAAAAAATATTATTTTTCAGTTTTATTCATAGACGTTGTTCTGTAGAACCGCGAACACACGTTGCATTACCCGCAGTGGATTCAGCGCCGTAACTTTTTCACACGGGCAACTTTACGTAGCTCTTTGCCGTGTGAGCAGTCCAAGAAATCTTCATGTTCATATTCCGGACGAGCTCACTAACAATGTTGTGTATGCTGAAGCTCTCAATTAACTTTCTGTCGCATTGTCACGATCACTTTTTTATTATTGCAAACTTTTCGTCACTGTCAGTAATTTACTACTACATGCTACTTATCAAGGTCGGAATTACTATAAAAAAAATACTTACTACAGAACGCGAGCTCAGCAGCAGTAGCTCAATAGAGGGATTTCCTTAATTACTATAGGCTTAGCCGTATTTGGGTCCAATAGATATTTATAAGATGTCATTGTCAGAGTTACTCAAAATGGAGAAATAAACCATCCACGCGAAGACCGACATCCGCGCGGACGGAGTCGCGGGCGGAAGCTAGTCTTCAATAATTCGTATTTTTGCCACTTAGTTTAATATATTGATGATGTTATAACAACTTCCTCTCACTGATAGCAAGCAGACATAGCAAGTAGTGTTATACAAATTTGTAATTATAACATAACCTAAGTGAAAAATAAAAACTTTATACTTCTATACAAAAAAAAAACCGACTTATATAGAAATCTGTAAAGTGAAAAAATAACTTTAATTTCGGAAGTCGGTGGCCAACAACTCAAATACGAACCCAACGACACCGGCTTCCGAATTAGTAATTTTTCACTTTGCTGTGTCTTTTTTGGAAGTCAGTTGTTTTTTTTTTTTGTAAAAAAGTTTTTATTTATAATCTAAGCTCTCATAAAAACGAGCGACACTCGTCAACGGCAAGGCAAATGCCGCCGACAACATGCCACTCGTGTATTTGAGCGCCGTACTCAAATACACGAGCGGCAACGAGAAGCACGTTGCCGACTGCGGCCGTCGACGGGTCTCGACGGCTGCAGTTGCCTTTACCGCGTGTCGCTCATGTGTATGCACAGTAATACGTCATTGAATTAATAAAACTGGTGATCAACAGGATATGAAACGCCACCTACTCCTAAGAGTGAAATTTCATCCCACGAGAGCTATAAGAGGCCTCCCCCGCGGCCTTGCGAGTGTCAATCATTGGCCAACTACAATCGATATGGAAAGGTGAACCCATAGCAAAAAATACCTATTCAGAATGTCCAGCACCCTACTTGCGTAACACACTTTTATTCAAAATCCAAAAAAGAAATTCCTAATCCATTGCTTCACAGGTTCGGAAAATTCGTCGCTCAACAACTTAAATAACGCAATGAACGTGGCTGAACTGTCAAAATTGGAGGCATTTCATCGATTGCTATTGTATGTGTGTTACGTAAACCCCGCAGGTTGACATACAAAGGTATCTTAAGATGCAACTAGATTGCGGTTGTTCGATAACATCGCCCGTTCTGAACTATCCAGTGTGGTGCAAGGCTGCTTTTATTCCCAATACTGTGATTACGACTAAGTTTGTATATTCGACTAAAACCAAGACCACCCAGGATTAGGCTGTGGGGATATTTTCTTATGTTGGCAATTGATTGCTAAATAAATATAGACTGAGAAAATTTGTATTAAACAAGAAAACGTTCACTTGAAACAGGCTGCAATACAACCTCGAATGCAATGACAAACATTCCACACTTGCATCATAAATGTACTAGGTATTTATTAACTTTTTCCTTTTAGGACCGCTTCGGCATCTACCTGCCGCGCAGAGAAGAAAAGCATTACAAGAAAAATGTAACTACGACTCCAGACTGTATATCAGTGACTACTACCAAAACAGAAAACGATGACAAGACGGAAACCCGGTCTAATCAAAGCAATAAGACGACTACTAACAAAAGTATATTCAATAATTAAAACAGAAGAGCACCAAAAGATATCAGAAACAGGCAAGTTTAAGAGGACTGTATAACTGACACGGATATGAACGCAATGGATTTTGTTACCTACCAAGTATTAAATATCAAGAGAATTCGATGCATCAATTTTATTGTTTTCAATTTGTCTACACCGCTTGACTTAAGAGTGAGTTGCATCAACTAACTATAACGATGACCAATGTCTTAATAGCCGTCAAATCTACGCTTGAGCTTTTACGACGTACGACATTTCATACAAACTTTCAAGCCCTTTTTTTCGACATACATGAACCGATTTTAATGGAACTTCGTACGCATAAGCAGGATACAAAGGTCTAAAAAGTTACTTAAGAACATTTTCGGAAAATAGTCATCATCATTTCAGCCGAAAGACGTCCACTGCTGCACATAGGCCTCCCCCAAAAAGGGGGGGGGGGGGGGTTGCCATAATCGCCACGCTTGGCAGTCGGGTTGGCGATCGCAGTATGGTATGGTGGTGGAATGCATAGAGAACGCTGCAGCCCATTCTCCGGAACGCCCCTTAGTCGCCTTTTATGCCACCCACGGGAAGTATGGGGTGGTGCTATTCTTTAAGTCCGGCACCACACAGACAGACAGACAGTCTTACAGCCAAATTAGGCCGATTTTAAATTTTCCATAGAAACAAATTTCCAATTATCTTTTTTCAAATAAGACATTTCGAAAATATTCTTAAGTAACTGTTTAGATCTTTGTATCCTGCTTACGTATGAAGTTTCTTTAAAATCGCATTCATTTCGAAAAACAAGGGCTTAAAAGTTTGTTTGAAATCTCTTAAGCGAAATTCCGGTTGCATCATTTTAACAATTGTCACAAATAACGATAGGTAACATTAACCGCTCAACTTCGGGAGGTTAAGGGCTATAGTTGGAGTGTGGCATTGAATCCATTCTCAATGTTGTCCCATGCTTGTTTTTTTTGTTGTTTTGTGCTAGTCTCGTCAGTTTTTTGCACATCAAAACTTTGTTTTTTTGCATGGATTTGTAAACTAGTAACTTCACGTTGCTAAAATTAACACTTGACTTCATCATGTTTGTTATACAACGTGTTTTTTTTAATATCCCATAACTCTTGGGGGTTATTGTACTCATCATTTTGAGCAATTATTACTATGGGACCAAACCCGAAATAACGAAAAAAAATTATTCCCTACAATTTGACGAGTTATGCGAACATAAATGTAGGGAACAGCTGATTTTTTTTTCACGATTTCAGGTTTGGTCCCATAGTAAAAGTTGTTCATAATGATGAGTAAAATGACTCCCTAGAGTTATGGGATATAAAAAAACACGTTGTATAAGCACAATCCGGCTTTTTTTGTTTTCACTGCTGGGACACAGGCTTCATCTCGGTGGGAGGGAGTGGGCCGTAACGTAATCCACCACGCGGGCCTGTTGCGGGTTGGTAGATGTCAAATGTCTTCGAATTTTTGGTTCTAGGACAGTCCGGTTTCCTCACGATGTTTTCCTTCACCGTTTTGAGAGCAGTGGTGACGAAATAATTCCAACAAGGTGCCTTGGTTTCGAACCTATGACCTGCAAGCTGTAAGTCGCAGCCGTTACTATGAGCCCACCAAAGCTCAGCGATAGGATTAAAGGGTGTTTTGAATGGTCCAAAAATCAAAAATGCACCTAGGTGCATAACAAAGAATTTTTATTACTGTAAGTACTTATATTAATTTCAACGTCAGACGACTTAAAAGTAGGTAATATTTCATCTAAAAAAGATGCAAGAACATCGTCATCATATTTAAGTATTCTTATCGGTAGGTAGATACCTCCCGATAAAAATACTTTAATTTAATGATTATAGGTAGATACCTATAAGTACCTACCTAACTAATGCACCTGAAAAGAAATAGAAGATTGTGTTAGAAAATAAGCGTATTCTAACTAATATTATAATTATTCTTTTTGGTGTAAATCCATCATCCACTGCAAAATAATGTTCTTTCCCGCAGTCATCAGGCACAGTACGTATTTGTTGTGAAAATCGACATAGAATGTAAATATTCCTGTATCCAAATTTCCATAATGACAGTTTCAATACTTTCGGTTCGAAGCACTTTCGTTAAACTGCATTATAGAGATGGTTTGACGTGCGTTCGTGAATCCTTGCGTTCACAAGTTACCGCACATTTGCAGCAGTCTCGGGCAATCAAATCAAACACAACATCCTTCCTTCTGGAGTAAATGCTGTAATGCATCTTCCAATAATACAATCTTTCAATTACATACAGGGAAACAGAAATATCAATTTCATGCAAATCGAAAGAAACAAAAAAATAAAATTAATGTTATTGTCACTGGACACTTTCTTTTTGACAGTGTCAGATAGTGATGCGGCTCGATTTTATTTAACTCGTTACTGGAGTAAATAAAAGTTCTTAGGTTCTGTTCCATTTTCTCCCGATGTGCCAGTCGATGCAGTCGTGATTAGATAAATATCACCAACACTGGCCACACTAGTTAGCTGTCATTCTTGGATATTAAATCAGGGAGTAGATATATTTTGTGTAATAAACCGTCAAAATACAATATACATCAGAACGTTCGGCCAGTCAATGTAGGGAGCTGGCTGCTACTCCAGTTTTTAGTGACGATTTTGTGACGCATAAAGCTTCCAGCTAAAGAATTTGTGACAAAACAGTTCGAAAGTTAGAAGCATTTATTTATGGCCGAACGGCCTGATATCAGAACGTTCGGCCAACCTGAATCTCCATAACTGAGGACCTTAGAGAAACTGTTACTGAATAAAGATTTTGTGACGATTTGGTGACAAACAACCACTGCTTTACTTTTACTCGTAATGGCACCGGTTAAAAGTAATAGTAGATTGTTATACAAGGGTCGGAAGGAATCAATTCCCATACGAGGCATTTAGACGCCCGAGCGCAGCGAGGGCGGCTATAGTCCGAGTGGGAATTGATGACTTTCACCCGCGTTAAACACTCTACTTTTCATTTCGAATTTAAGGAAAGTAAAAACTAGTAGTTTTTCTAAAATATTTATTGATAATAATTACCTGAATAATAGGTACCTATTTATTAGTCTTTTTTAAATTTGAAGTATGGAACACACCACGTCACCGCCACATGAGTAGATTCTGTGTCACCACCGCGGGCCGTCCCGCTTACTAGGGCCCGTATTATTATAATTCTGTCTGCATTCTTACTTTTACCATTTTTCGTAAATTACTTAGAAAACACGATAATCGTGATAAAAATTACTAAAAATTGTGTTGTGACGTGACCACTTTTTAGTGCTGACCGTCCACCCAACTTTCTTATTTCGATTCAAAACTTGCATACAGCCTAATCGATACTCGCAATAAAAAAAAATGAAAAAAAATTGTAGAAACTGAATAAAAACTTTCTAAACTAACAAAATGTATTGAAATGTAAAGTGTTTGCAGAATATCCAATCTATAAAATTAATTAATTATCATCATTCTCAAAAAAACTTCTGGAAAGCCTACCTAAAAAATGTTTACTGGGAATTCTGTAGTAAACTATTAGAAAGTATCAAAAATAAAATCCACAATAAATAATTGTCCAATAAATTAAAATAATTTTAAACAGCGAGCGCATTCCGAATATAAATTCAATTATAGAAGCATTTCGGCGCGAAATTCAGTAAATGAGGTACCTATGTGTTATTCCCTGTCTGTTATTGAAATGATATTAGAAGAGATTGAAATGATATTAGAAAAGCATAAATCATTATTATAAACAATGCTTGCTGTATTTATTGCTTTAAATAATTTTATTTTATTTTCAAATATCGATTACATTCGTCATATTAATTACTCGAGTCAATCGAAATTTAAAAAAAAAATGTTTGGAATAATAGCTTTCACACATCATTGCAATAAAAAAAAACAATAATGGTCGGCGATTCTGAACAGAAATTGAGTAGTGGTAATGATTAATACGTAATAATGAACCTGTGTTTGAATATTACGTTAAAACCTGGGCATTTTCGTATTGTTTATAATATTATCAATAACATTTGTACCATTTTAAATCTTATCTACATCTGTGTGTGTGAAATTTGTGAAAAGTAAAAATGTAATTGGCGCGAAACTTCGACATTAGCTATCAACAAAACTTCATTACCACTACTTATTTATCTTAAACTATGGATAAATTCGTCAAATAATTAAATGATGTATATTCACAGCCCCATATGGTAAAGTCAGGATGTTCGAAATCCCCAATTTTTATGTTTTTTAGCCTCGACCACAACTGACATCAAAATGGTGATTATCGTACTTAAGTATGTTGAATTTATTCAAGGTAAATTATTAACTTGTGCGCTAAATATGAAAAATTTAATGGCGTTAACATAATGAGCTTTTTATCCAACTCTCCTAGTTAACGCACATTCATAAGATTTGATGGGTAGCATAATAAATATTTACATAATCAATTAAGGGTGTCGTATGGTCTGACTGAGCTGACTACCTGTTCTATTTTCAAATTTCATTCCCGCCCTAGGGAGGGAAGCAATTACTATGAGTATTTCCCGCCCAAGGGTGGGAAGCAGCGTTTTCCACCCGCTATTCGGATCAAACAAACACTACTTTCCGAGTATGAGAGATGAAAAATTAATTTTAGTTCCTGGAACATCAGAACGTTCGGCCAACGTAATCTCCATAACTGAGGACCTGGGAGAAACTGTTAATGAATAAAGATTTAGTGACGAGACCGAAACGAATGTTTATTGCTTTATTTTTTTTTTGTGACGGCCCCTTTAAATAGTAAAATGAAAATTAAACATATAACCTCAAAACATTGGGATTATGGATTCCTCCACAACGAAGAAGCCCAGAGAAACCGATAATCAATAAAGATTTAGTGACGACACTGAAACGAACTTTTATTGCTTTATTTTTTTTTGTGACGGCCCTTTTATATAGTAAATTGAAAATTTAATATATAACCTCAAAACATTGGGATTATCGATTCCTCCAAAACGAAGAAGCCTAGAAGACTCGTAAAACCCCTGATCTGTTATAAGTTTTCAGTACAATGGTGTCAGTATATTTGTTGATTCAAGATTAATCTATAAAAATGCACTATGGCGGATGGCGACTGAAATAGGGTGACCATGTACCTATTCCAACGAAACAAGTATTTATCGAGTAGGAACCTATATTTATCTACTGAATGAAGCAAAACACGTCGAAATAGTTGAAATAAGGTGACGATGCAACAAAATAAATAGTGCGGACGGAGGAATATGAGAAGGAGTGCATTCTATAATATGCATTAGAAATAAATTGTTATAAAAAAACATTACACACACCACCGTGCGTTATGATGTGGGCTGTTATTTTCTAAAAAAATAACATTAAAATCACCACAAATGATGATGGACTTGTTTGTATTACAGATTTTGTGCAACACTTCATCCATAACTTTTTCAAAACAATCATACAATCCTGAAGGAGGTCTGTACACACTTAATATAATGAACTACTCCAATTCTATACAAGCTATTTCATTTGTCCGCTCAACAGAGAGGCTCACAATATCCTTCGGTCCTTAAACTTAAGCTGGTTATTTATTAAAATTAATGAGCCACCATGTATAGCATTTACTCTGCCGAATGAACTACCTACCAACCTGGTGATTATACTAAAATTGAACATGAACTGGTGGCTTCTAAGCCCATGTTCTGTCATTCAAAGAATATCTATATTGTTACAATTCAGGAATAATTCTACTTCTAAGTCTTTGTTTAATAATCCTTGAATATTTTGATGATCCAGATTGATAAATTATTTAATTTTTTTACACTTTCTTTTGACTTAATATTTTCGCAAGAGGTTGCCTCTATTATCTTAATTTCTAATTTAAATGATAATTAACGTCATTAATTCTGACCAAATTATTCGCAGAACAGTTTAAAAAGTCATTGCATTGCTCAATAGGAGCAATTTGTCTAGCCAAATGTTTGGCTGAAATAGAAATTCTGGCTGACCTTACCGGAAAGAAAGCAAAGCGTAGGTAATGTTGTCAACTAGTATCTTTAAGAGTTCATTTGGTGTAGTTATTGTATAATCTTACTGTGATTTATCTATAGAACTGTTATTTAATTGTTAAATGTGTAAGTAATCTAGTTTATAAAACTAAAAATCTGATTTCTTTCGGTGGTGGCCCGACAATATTTGTCGGGCCACCACCGAAAGAAATCCGATTTGACAAGTTTCAAGTCAATCATCTAGTAATAAACACAAGAAGCTGTCAAATCGATCTACCTTCTCTCGTGGTGAACCAATTTAACTGTAATTCTATAAAGTACAAATTATTATGTACCCTCAGACCAACAAAAAAAGATAGACAGCGCGCCACGAACATTAAAACTGAAGCCACCTTTTTATCTATGTGTGTATCGAAGGCTTGCCATTTGTTAAATGTTTTCCATATAATTTGGGAATATTTGTGCGAGTAGGAACTAGTATAATATTGTACGAGTAAGATATTGTTGAGTATGGTATTGGTATTAATTGGAAACCCAAAATATTCAATACATAAAAAAGAAAATAGGAATATAACTCGAAGTCGTCGTTTCAGCCGATAGACGTCCACTGCTGGACATAGGCCTCCCCCAATTTTGGGGGGGGTTTGCCATAATCGCCACGCTTGGCAGGCGGGTTGGCGATCGCGGTATGGTATGATGGTGGAATAAATAGAGAACGCTGCTGCCCATTCTCCGGTAAGACCCTTAGTCGCCTTTTACGACACCCACGGGAAGTAAGGGGTGGTGCAATTCTTTAAGTCCGGCACCACACAGACAATAACTCGAAGTAACAAATCATATTTATATGTATGTATTAATCGAATGGGGAAAATTTAAATCGTATTATGGCAACCCCCGCACCTTATGTCACTACTTTCGTTCGTTGAGGTTTTTTGTTCCAAGTAATCTAAAATTTAATGTTATAGAAACGATATTATTTCAAGTACTTACAAGTGAAAAGTGATTCCGTGAGACTTTTTATGTGATTTGCTGTTTTTTGCAACTTTTCACTGCACAGGAAGGCATAATTATATTTTTTTAATCTATGTTAACTTGACGACGACTCGTGACGTACTAAGACCGATGAGCATGGTTTTAGTGTAGGTGTGTGCGTGAGCGTGTATGTTTACTTGCAGGAGCACGGTTTTATGGCTTCACTTTTGACGTTCGCGGCGCGCCGTCTTTCTTTTTTTGTTGGTCTGAGTATGTACCTAACTACCTAGTACCTACCGCTTATTTTGATTGATTGATTACAAATAAAGCATTTTTAATTTGTGTACCTATTTATTGAAGTATTCTTGTACTTACTCAAATTTCCCAATCTCCAATGTCAGTCACCTTTCCACTTTCGTTTGCTTTTAGCCAAAATAGACTCGACTAATATAACAAAAACTTCACAAGTGGACCCTGGTATGCAGGCATCAGCTCAACGTTGCTTGTACCTACATAATTTAATATTACGACGTGTTTTGCTTCATTCAGTAGATAAATAGGTACCTACTCGATAAATACTTGTTTCTTTGGAATAGGTGCATGGTCACCCTATTTCAGTCGCCATCCTCCATAGTGCATTTCTATAGATTAATTTTGAATCAACAAAAATACTGACACCATTTTACTGAAAACCTATAACAGATCAGGGGTTTTACGAGTCTTCTAGGCTTCTTCGTTGTGGAGGAATCGATAATCCCAATGTTTTGAGGTTATATATTAAATTTTCAATTTACTATATAAAAAAGGCCGTCACAAAAAAAAATAAAGCAATAAAAGTTCGTTTCAGTGTCGTCACTAAATCTTTATTGATTATCGGTTTCTCTGGGCTTCTTCCTTGTGGAGGAATCCATAATCCCAATTTTTTGAGGTTATATGTTTAATTTTCATTTTACTATTTAAAGGGGCCGTCACAAAAAAAAATAAAGCAATAAACATTCGTTTCAGTCTCGTCACTAAATCTTTATTGATTATCGGTTTCTCTGGGCTTCTTCCTTGTGGAGGAATCCATAATCCCAATTTTTTGAGGTTATATGTTTAATTTTCATTTTACTATTTAAAGGGGCCGTCACAAAAAAAAATAAAGCAATAAACATTCGTTTCAGTCTCGTCACTAAATCTTTATTCATTAACGGTTTCTCTCAGGTCCTCAGTTATGGAGATTACGTTGGCCGAACGTTCTGATGTTCCAGGAACTAAAATTAATTTTACTTTTAACCGGTGGCATTACGAGTAAAAGTAAAGCAGTGGTTGTTTGTCACCAAATCGTCACTAAATCTTTATTCAGTAACAGTTTCTCTAAGGTCCTCAGTTATGGAGATTCAGGTTGGCCGAACGTTCTGATATCAGGCCGTTCGGCCATAAATAAATGCTTCTAACTTTCGAACTGTTTTGTCACAAATACTTTGGCTGGCAGCTTTATGCGTCACAAAATCGTCACTAAAAACTGGAGTAGCAGCCAGCTCCCTATCTCGACTGGCCGAACGTTCTGATGTACATAAAATACAGACTGTGATGTACAAAGTCACAGAGTTTTAATAAGAGAATAAAAACATGTTCTGTGGGTTAGTGCTGTCAGTTGATAAAGTGTAATTTGTCATTAAAATTATCATCGGAATGTGAGTAGGTCAAAACGCTCTTTACAAAGTCGAACAAAGCCAATCTTAGCCGAAGGTTACTGACTTAAACACCAATGTACAGACGCCAGCACATCAAGCTACTACAATCTGTCATATTTCTTTAATATATTTTCAACTTTATCACTACATCATAAGGTTCAAAGTTGATTGGGAAAATTTACCAGTTTCGGGGATCTTGATGTGCTGGCATCTGTACTAATATAGAACAATTACTATATTTTGGATCTTGCTATGATTATTTTCTTGCAAGTTTTTTTTGTGTGCGTTTTAAACGAACGAAGCTACTGGGAACCTCCCCCTAGTACCTACCTTAGATCAACTTGAATTGAGTTTTTGAATTACATAATCGAGACAATCGAGTGCCTGACCGTTAATGACTGTTTGCGTTCCCATTGAGGGACCACATTTGATTTTGAGCTTTTGAATGCGTCAGCTTTTAGTAAAAGCTCTCAAACAATTGTAAATTCAGCCTCTAATTTGTAAAAGTAGCCCCTCAAAAGATACAATCGGTTAAAGGTGGTCCCTCAGTCGTGACTGACAGGCATCCATATCTCAAAATCTAGTTAAAATTTATAACTGCTATAAATGCCTACTCTTAGTAAAAGATTTGTAAAACTAATTTTATGAATATCACCCCTTCCTTTTCACAGAATAGAAAGAACTAGCATGCGGAAGGTGGTCCCTCAATCGATCACCATAAGGTTCACCTTGAGTGGAGACCACAATGGAATTTGAAATTTACTTGGGTCTAGCGTTAGTAAAAGTACTCGAACGATTGTGAATTCAACCTCTACTTTGTAAAAGAAGCCATTCAAAAGTTACAATCGATTTAAGGTGGTCCCTCAATTGAAATGTTTATTAAAAGAAAAATCAATTTACGTAGCATTCGGAAGTTAAATTGACGAATGCTACAGTCTATCCTTTAGTAAATTTTTTTACTAACGTTTACTTTACTAAACAGTATCAAAATATTTACCGTTTTATTTTAAATAATAATCGAATTCCTGGGAAGAAATACTAAGATAGAGGTGACCACACAGCAGGATTTTTTTAATAAGTAAAAACTAGTGACTGTTGATATTATTTTTAATTAATATTTGACATCACTTAGCTAATTAAAAACACAGAAAGAAAAGAAAATAAAATAATTTAAAAAAACAAACAAAATCTTACTCTGCAGTCCTGCACTGACAATGTAACTCTAAGCCCCCCCCCCCCCCCCCACATTAGGCGTGCGCCGGGCGCGAGCGTTCCTCGAGCGTGTGACCGACGTGCGCCGCGTAGTCAATTTCACTAAATTGACTACGCGGCACGCACGTCGGTCACACGCTCAAGGAACGCTCGCGCCCGGCGCACGCCTAATGTTGGGGGGGGGGGGGGCTTAAGTTTATAATTAAAACATTACTGCTAATGAGACAGTAGCAAAGTGTATGAATAAAAATTTGTTCATTTGGAGGACTTTCATCAAATTTAGAAAATACATTAAGAAAAAGACAGAAGATAATTAATATTAGTTTAGTCCTCTCAAATTAAGATTCTCCATAGACAAGTTTAGACGAGATTAAAAAAATTGGCTACTCAACATACCTCAATTTACGTCAGGCGCTGACTAATTTGACAGGACTAAACTAATGTTTATCTTCTCTCCTTTTCTTAATGAAATAGAAAGCAAAAGATGCACTGAACAAGGAATCGGCGCCAATGACAAATGTTGTGTTTAGGTTTAGCGACAAGACAAGAAAATTTAAACAAAATGTCTCTTTCGCAAAATGTCTACTAGTCGTAAAATGTCTCTTTCTCACAATGTCGCTTTCGCAAAATGTCGCTTTCGCAGAATGACTCATTCTCAAAAGGTGGCTTTCTCACAATGTTTCTTTCGCAGAATGTCTCTTAGACAGACACAGTTTCGCATGTACCTATAATATTAGTATGGATATAGTATGGATTAAAGCTCGGCTATAATTCACTAAATTCTTTAAATTGACAAATGCTACAGTCTATCCTATAATATTTTTTTTTACTAACGATTACTTTTCATGCAACATTTATATTATTAACTTTCACTTAAGCTTAACCAAAAGTCAGAGCCATCAACCTAAAGCCAATTCTATTCAGACAATTCTTTTCTGTGACAAAAACTCTGTCACACTGTAGTACGTTTTATATATTAAAAATGTAAATAGCCTACTCTTAGACAGTGGTTGTCAAGTCTTTCGGACCACTTGGTAATTTATTGTAAACTAGCTACTCGGCGCTACTTCGTTCGCGTGGTGTCCTAACCCTTACCCTACTCCTACACTACTACTACCCTATTCCTACCCTACTTCTACCTTACTCCTAACCTACTCCTACCCTACTCCTATAAGTAAATAAAAGTATTATATTTAAAAAAACGGATAAAAAGTATCCTATGTCCGTTTCCTGGTTCTAAGCTACCTCCCCAACAATTTTCAGCCAAAACGGCTCAGCCGTTCTTGAGTTATAAATAGTATAACTAATACGACTTTCTTTTATATATATTTCTAAGCTACCTCCCCACCAATTTTTAGCCAAATCGGTTCAACCGTTCTTGAGTTATAGATAGTGCAACTAACACGACTGTCCATTATATATATAGATTAGTATCAACAAACAGCCACTAGAAATTCTACTTTGTGGTCACCTCTTCTTAGTATTTCTTCCCGGGAAATCGATTATTATTTAAAATAAAACGGTAACTATTTTGATACTGTTTAGTAAAGTAATCGTTAGTAAAAATGTTTACTAAAGGATAGACTGAGCATTCGTCAATTTAACTTCCGAATGCTACGTAAATTGATTTTTCTTTTAATAAACATTTCAATTGAGGGACCACCTTAAATCGATTGTAACTTTTGAATGGCTTCTTTTACAAACTAGAGGTTGAATTCACAATCGTTCGAGTACTTTTACTAACGCTAGACCCAAGTAAATTTCAAATTCCATTGTGGTCTCCACTCAAGGTGAACCTTATGGTGATCGATTGAGGGACCACCTTCCGCATGCTAGTTCTTTCTATTCTGTGAAAAGGAAGGGGTGATATTCATAAAATTAGTTTTACAAATCTTTTACTAAGAGTAGTAATTTATAGCAGTTATAAATTTTAACTAGATTTTGAGATATGGATGCCTGTCAGTCACGACTGAGGGACCACCTTTAACCGATTGTATCTTTTGAGGGGCTACTTTTACAAATTAGAGGCTGAATTTACAATTGTTTGAGAGCTTTTACTAAAAGCTGATGCATTCAAAAGCTCAAAATCAAATGTGGTCCCTCAATGGGAACGCAAACTTAATGACTGAGTAACATCACTAGTGTCAAAAAAAGAAAGCGTGTTGACACCAAGCCTGAAGTGTTGCCCTTGTCAAAAAAATTGCTCATGTACATTTTGGGGAAATAAGACGTCTTGTCACTTGTCACCCTTTTAACATGACGGTGCAACAGCAGTTAGATTCTGTTAACAGAAAACAGATAGTTAGCTCTTGATGCGACCCACTCTTAAGGAAGCAAATACCACCACCTCATAATGAATACCACATACCATACTTTAGCGTTTTCTTCATTGCCAGAAACAAAATGACCTATTGTTCTTATTTATATTTACAGAATACAAAAATATTCAACTACTTACATCTTGTTTTCTTTATTTATCACTCATGAATGCGGGACCCCCCTCGACCCAACCAAGGTAGACTAACTAATTATTGTTTAGTGTTCATTTTGACCTTAAATAAATGGGAGCTTTTGATTTTATGCTTCGAAGATGTAGTAGTTAAGCTAAATCTAATGATGCGTAGATAGTTCGTTACAATTTTTACTGAATTGCTTTTACTTTAAAGGTTACATGTATCAAATCGGAAAGAGATCGGCACCGTATCGCCTTTCGCCTCGCCGTCGAAACAGGCGTCAACCTAACGTAAGCACGTAACCAAAGCGGATCAGCAGCTCCGATACGTCGACTCGGCTACGGCTACGCGACGCCGCGCTTACGGTTCGCCGACCGCTAGTTGATGGTGCAGCAGGCAGGCCGGAGGCGTGAGAGGGGCAAAGGTGGACGAAGAGACGTAAGCGCGGGGACGACGAGCCGTAACGCACCGCACCGCGGTTCGTGAGCTTGTCCCGAGGCGAGGCGACTACGTTACGCTTCCGATTAGTGTGCGTTGCAGTAGGGAGTTTCATACAAAGAATACTGAACGGCTGGAGTTGATACGGTACCGATCCCTTTCCAGATTGATACGTGTGCGAGTTTCATCCAAAGAATACTGAACGGCTGGAGTTGATACGGTACCGATCCCTTTCCAGATTGATACGTGTGCGAGTTTCATCCAAAGAATACTGAACGGCTTGAGTTGATACAGTGCTGATCCCTTTCCAGATTGATACGTGTGCTATTATGACCTTTATAATAATTTTACCTGGTTATTCGTTATATTAATTTTGTCTAATCTTATCGTCGCCAAGTCGAGGACGACTTGCTAAGATTTAGCTTAAATCTATACATGAACAAAACCCAACTTATTTATATGGTACAAAATGAGCACCATCCGTTAGTTTGACAAGTCCTAGGGTTGAGGGTCCCGCTACATAGACGTATGCAAAATGAGTGCCGGCTCGTGTAATAACATCGTTTAGCGCAATAACGCAATATACAGTAAAAAGGTGTACGCTATCCCAGCAGAAAAGTAGCTCCTAAAGTGTTAGAGTAAAAATTAAATTATGTAAATATTTATTGTTTTTTTTTTTTTTTTTTTTTTATTTGCCATAAAAGTGATCAGCCAACCTGACGCCAGAATGGCTGACCATTTTATTTCTTTAATATGTTTGTTAACGTAAAGGTAGCAAATTTTTCATTATAGGTAGTAAATAGTAGCACATAGGTATTAAATAGTGCATATAGTCTCGTGTATATATCTAGTTTGGTCCAGCCATCCTGACGGTAACAGATTGTCTACAAAAACTTTTGCTGACACAAAATAATCATATACATCAGAACGTTCGGCCAGTCAATGTAGGGAGCTGGCTGCTACTCCAGTTTTTAGTGACGATTTTGTGACGCATAAAGCTTCCAGCTAAAGAATTTGTGACAAAACAGTTCGAAAGTTAGAAGCATTTATTTATGGCCGAACGGCCTGATATCAGAACGTTCGGCCAACCTGAATCTCCATAACTGAGGACCTTAGAGAAACTGTTACTGAATAAAGATTTTGTGACGATTTGGTGACAAACAACCACTGCTTTACTTTTACTCGTAATGGCACCGGTTAAAAGTAAAATTAATTTTAGTTCCTGGAACATCAGAACGTTCGGCCAACGTAATCTCCATAACTGAGGACCTGGGAGAAACTGTTAATGAATAAAGATTTAGTGACGAGACCGAAACGAATGTTTATTGCTTTATTTTTTTTTTGTGACGGCCCCTTTAAATAGTAAAATGAAAATTAAACATATAACCTCAAAACATTGGGATTATGGATTCCTCCACAACGAAGAAGCCCAGAGAAACCGATAATCAATAAAGATTTAGTGACGACACTGAAACGAACTTTTATTGCTTTATTTTTTTTTGTGACGGCCCTTTTATATAGTAAATTGAAAATTTAATATATAACCTCAAAACATTGGGATTATCGATTCCTCCAAAACGAAGAAGCCTAGAAGACTCGTAAAACCCCTGATCTGTTATAAGTTTTCAGTACAATGGTGTCAGTATATTTGTTGATTCAAGATTAATCTATAAAAATGCACTATGGCGGATGGCGACTGAAATAGGGTGACCATGTACCTATTCCAACGAAACAAGTATTTATCGAGTAGGAACCTATATTTATCTACTGAATGAAGCAAAACACGTCGAAATAGTTGAAATAAGGTGACGATGCAACAAAATAAATAGTGCGGACGGAGGAATATGAGAAGGAGTGCATTCTATAATATGCATTAGAAATAAATTGTTATAAAAAAACATTACACACACCACCGTGCGTTATGATGTGGGCTGTTATTTTCTAAAAAAATAACATTAAAATCACCACAAATGATGATGGACTTGTTTGTATTACAGATTTTGTGCAACACTTCATCCATAACTTTTTCAAAACAATCATACAATCCTGAAGGAGGTCTGTACACACTTAATATAATGAACTACTCCAATTCTATACAAGCTATTTCATTTGTCCGCTCAACAGAGAGGCTCACAATATCCTTCGGTCCTTAAACTTAAGCTGGTTATTTATTAAAATTAATGAGCCACCATGTATAGCATTTACTCTGCCGAATGAACTACCTACCAACCTGGTGATTATACTAAAATTGAACATGAACTGGTGGCTTCTAAGCCCATGTTCTGTCATTCAAAGAATATCTATATTGTTACAATTCAGGAATAATTCTACTTCTAAGTCTTTGTTTAATAATCCTTGAATATTTTGATGATCCAGATTGATAAATTATTTAATTTTTTTACACTTTCTTTTGACTTAATATTTTCGCAAGAGGTTGCCTCTATTATCTTAATTTCTAATTTAAATGATAATTAACGTCATTAATTCTGACCAAATTATTCGCAGAACAGTTTAAAAAGTCATTGCATTGCTCAATAGGAGCAATTTGTCTAGCCAAATGTTTGGCTGAAATAGAAATTCTGGCTGACCTTACCGGAAAGAAAGCAAAGCGTAGGTAATGTTGTCAACTAGTATCTTTAAGAGTTCATTTGGTGTAGTTATTGTATAATCTTACTGTGATTTATCTATAGAACTGTTATTTAATTGTTAAATGTGTAAGTAATCTAGTTTATAAAACTAAAAATCTGATTTCTTTCGGTGGTGGCCCGACAATATTTGTCGGGCCACCACCGAAAGAAATCCGATTTGACAAGTTTCAAGTCAATCATCTAGTAATAAACACAAGAAGCTGTCAAATCGATCTACCTTCTCTCGTGGTGAACCAATTTAACTGTAATTCTATAAAGTACAAATTATTATGTACCCTCAGACCAACAAAAAAAGATAGACAGCGCGCCACGAACATTAAAACTGAAGCCACCTTTTTATCTATGTGTGTATCGAAGGCTTGCCATTTGTTAAATGTTTTCCATATAATTTGGGAATATTTGTGCGAGTAGGAACTAGTATAATATTGTACGAGTAAGATATTGTTGAGTATGGTATTGGTATTAATTGGAAACCCAAAATATTCAATACATAAAAAAGAAAATAGGAATATAACTCGAAGTCGTCGTTTCAGCCGATAGACGTCCACTGCTGGACATAGGCCTCCCCCAATTTTGGGGGGGGTTTGCCATAATCGCCACGCTTGGCAGGCGGGTTGGCGATCGCGGTATGGTATGATGGTGGAATAAATAGAGAACGCTGCTGCCCATTCTCCGGTAAGACCCTTAGTCGCCTTTTACGACACCCACGGGAAGTAAGGGGTGGTGCAATTCTTTAAGTCCGGCACCACACAGACAATAACTCGAAGTAACAAATCATATTTATATGTATGTATTAATCGAATGGGGAAAATTTAAATCGTATTATGGCAACCCCCGCACCTTATGTCACTACTTTCGTTCGTTGAGGTTTTTTGTTCCAAGTAATCTAAAATTTAATGTTATAGAAACGATATTATTTCAAGTACTTACAAGTGAAAAGTGATTCCGTGAGACTTTTTATGTGATTTGCTGTTTTTTGCAACTTTTCACTGCACAGGAAGGCATAATTATATTTTTTTAATCTATGTTAACTTGACGACGACTCGTGACGTACTAAGACCGATGAGCATGGTTTTAGTGTAGGTGTGTGCGTGAGCGTGTATGTTTACTTGCAGGAGCACGGTTTTATGGCTTCACTTTTGACGTTCGCGGCGCGCCGTCTTTCTTTTTTTGTTGGTCTGAGTATGTACCTAACTACCTAGTACCTACCGCTTATTTTGATTGATTGATTACAAATAAAGCATTTTTAATTTGTGTACCTATTTATTGAAGTATTCTTGTACTTACTCAAATTTCCCAATCTCCAATGTCAGTCACCTTTCCACTTTCGTTTGCTTTTAGCCAAAATAGACTCGACTAATATAACAAAAACTTCACAAGTGGACCCTGGTATGCAGGCATCAGCTCAACGTTGCTTGTACCTACATAATTTAATATTACGACGTGTTTTGCTTCATTCAGTAGATAAATAGGTACCTACTCGATAAATACTTGTTTCTTTGGAATAGGTGCATGGTCACCCTATTTCAGTCGCCATCCTCCATAGTGCATTTCTATAGATTAATTTTGAATCAACAAAAATACTGACACCATTGTACTGAAAACCTATAACAGATCAGGGGTTTTACGAGTCTTCTAGGCTTCTTCGTTGTGGAGGAATCGATAATCCCAATGTTTTGAGGTTATATATTAAATTTTCAATTTACTATATAAAAAAGGCCGTCACAAAAAAAAATAAAGCAATAAAAGTTCGTTTCAGTGTCGTCACTAAATCTTTATTGATTATCGGTTTCTCTGGGCTTCTTCCTTGTGGAGGAATCCATAATCCCAATTTTTTGAGGTTATATGTTTAATTTTCATTTTACTATTTAAAGGGGCCGTCACAAAAAAAAATAAAGCAATAAACATTCGTTTCAGTCTCGTCACTAAATCTTTATTGATTATCGGTTTCTCTGGGCTTCTTCCTTGTGGAGGAATCCATAATCCCAATTTTTTGAGGTTATATGTTTAATTTTCATTTTACTATTTAAAGGGGCCGTCACAAAAAAAAATAAAGCAATAAACATTCGTTTCAGTCTCGTCACTAAATCTTTATTCATTAACGGTTTCTCTCAGGTCCTCAGTTATGGAGATTACGTTGGCCGAACGTTCTGATGTTCCAGGAACTAAAATTAATTTTACTTTTAACCGGTGGCATTACGAGTAAAAGTAAAGCAGTGGTTGTTTGTCACCAAATCGTCACTAAATCTTTATTCAGTAACAGTTTCTCTAAGGTCCTCAGTTATGGAGATTCAGGTTGGCCGAACGTTCTGATATCAGGCCGTTCGGCCATAAATAAATGCTTCTAACTTTCGAACTGTTTTGTCACAAATACTTTGGCTGGCAGCTTTATGCGTCACAAAATCGTCACTAAAAACTGGAGTAGCAGCCAGCTCCCTATCTCGACTGGCCGAACGTTCTGATGTACATAAATAATCAGGCGCTTTCTATAAAAATTGTGTGCGGGTGAACTGAGGGACCATCCTGGTATTTGTGTGCGTGTGGATTGAGAGATCTTTTCGAAAAACTCTTCCAATCCCAACCAAATTATAAGAGGATTTAGGAAATAATTGTGAAAACTTCATGGTAAGGTATAAAATTTGTGAAACCTAAACAAAGAAAATTAGAACTCATTAACTGGATCTCTCAATCTGGAAGTCTGAAGAAAAAGCCATAACGCGAATCCAAGAATATACTGCCTATGTGTTTATAATTTGCATTTGAATTAATTGTGAAGAATTTGTGAAAGCTGCTAAACAAAATTTCGATTCGTTTCAAAGCCACGTTTAAGATTTATAACGGTTTATATGGATCTCTCAGAGTGGATAATTTTCAATTGAGTGATCTTGTGAAACACGACCTAATACTGAAAAAGTATGAATAATTATCAAGTTTATTGCAAATTATGCTTCTGGGATAATTTGTGAAACAAAAATCGTGATTGCAATCTTACCTACTGGTTCAAGAGAAAATGAAAATCTTGTTTTTGTCGATCGTCCCAACTGAAAGATCATTATTTTGAACTATATTTAATAAACCAAAACTTATAGGTAGAAGGTAGATACATCAGAAATTGTGAAAAATGTTGTACTAAAATTTGACGAATCAGTCGTCCCTGTAAGTGTTATACAAAAAAAGATAAATCATTTTTTACAATCCTTAAGGAAAACGTTGAGTAGGGCGACCATATTGCCGGTCGAAATCATTACCAGTACAATTCAAATTATGATACACTTTAAACGTTTTTATACAAGTCATTTGTGTCTGGTTTCACTACATAATTTAAATAATATAAAATTACGTTTTTAAATGACAAGTTTCTGCAAAGTTAGGTACTGTATGTGTAGTGCTCTTACTAAGGTATTCTAAGTTCGTACCTAATTCTAATTCTTAGTAATTCTTACACACAAAAAGTTCAGAAATTTTAAGGTAACCAAAAAAAAAACTTTTTTTTTATTTCACTCATAAGTAATTACATAATAGGATGTAACCTAATCAATAAGTCCGTAGGACAAAGTATGTAAAATAACTGGTTCTTCTTTGCTGTTATACATTTTTCCCATCAAATCGTCATGACAGACTATTTGGTCATTATGAACACCATGTCCTCTGTCGTGGCCAATATTATCGGGACTCAATGCAGGAATAAATTCAACACTGCCTAACAATTTGTAGCATCTGTTTCTTACAGAAATTGTATTTGGTACATCTTTCAAATAAACTTTTTCACATCCGTTCAAATCAATGGATATCAAATTTGAAAGTTCATAACTAATAATAATTTGACCTTTACAAAAATCCCATGTTTTTGTTTCATTACCAATAAAGATTGCATCTTCTAGACAAAAAATGCCAAAAACAGAAATCATTTATTAATATTGATTGGCAGAAATGCAATCTTCCTTGATATGCTAGTTGAACAACATGATTCTTTGGAGCACTGTTTCTTAAAAACAGCACTACAAATGTAATCTTTTTAATACATGGCCTGTAAAATGAGGTTGGATATCAACTCCAAGAAGGATTGATGACAAAAAAAATAATGCAGGTTTTGTTAATGCTGCACTATTATACCTCTATTAATGTGTCGTTCCCCCCAGAATCCTCACCATTTTTTTCGATGGAATTCGCTATTCCAAGTATGCCAAAAAATTGTGCTGAAATAGTTCTACTATGCACATAAATAGTGCTATCGTAGTTTCAGAGATATCCATCCTCATCTCTCGTACGCAGAAACTGTTATAGCTGTAGACATAGTTTCTATTCCAAAAAATAGTGCTGAACTAGTGCCAATACCATGCGAAATCTCGGAAACAGTGCTTAAAGGGTTTCCGTGTTATTAAGGTACCGTGGTACCACTATAATAAAACCCAAGTAAGGTTTACTGCCTCTGCTTCCTTATTTCCACAATTACTTATGTTAAAAAAACGTAGTCACGTCCTTTTTAATATGTACTTCATTTAAAAAAACATTAGTATGACAAAAATATACTAATGTTAGTGACGGTTTGAATATTGAATAACTTATGACTTACTAGAGCATGCACCGGGGAAATCCCGTTCTTGAAAATACCGGGAAACTCCGGGATTTTACAGAAATCCGGTACCGGGTCTTCATCCAGTAGTCCCGGTTCTTTCGATACTTTCGGTACTTTATTATTTTGTTTCTTTTTTCAATATAAAGTAACAAATCATATTTGATAAATTACTTTCTTATACAATAATATTAATATAAAACATTTTTAATTGAAAATACAGCGAATTTACGGCCATATAATTTTATTTGCCTTGCATTACACTAACATTTCGCACACCCAGAACAACACTGCACTAAGTCTAAATAGCTCATTTTTCAGAATCGACGAAAAACCGTTATCTCATGTTATGTGACAGTTATTGTGAATGTCCTGCACATTGCATGTAAAGAATCCAATGCGTATCAGCATTATATAGTTCAGTTGATTGTAAATGCATTAATAATGCAAAATAATGCATTTTTTGACTTAATTCACTGTTGTGGAATTACTGAACGAAATAAAACATAATTATTTTAAGTTACGTCCTTTTTACTGATTGATTCTGAAATAATGCACTATTATTCTACTGTTAATTTACTGAAATTCAATAAACAATAACGACCCATTTGTTTTGTTTTTAGGAATAGACCAATTAAAAATGAAATAAAAGACAAAATTTTACTAAAATCAGTAGGTACTTATATTTTGAACATAAACTAGTACTCGTTTTGGACCCATATCTATATACATATAAAAAGAAAGTCGTGTTAGTTACTCCACTTATAACTCAATAACGGCTGAACCGATTTAGCTGAAAATTGGCAGGGAGGTAGTTGAGAGCCAGGAGAAGGACATAGGATACTTTTTTTTTTTTAATAATTTTATTTACTTATAGGAGTAGGGTAGGAGTAGTGTAGGAGTAGGTTAGGAGTAGGGTAGGAGTAGAGTAGGAGTAGGGTAGGAGTAGAGTAGGAGTAGGGTAGAAGTAAGGTAGGAGTAGGGTAGGAGTAATGTAGGAGTAGGTTAGGAGTAGGGTAGGAATAGGGTAGGAGTAGGATAGGAGTAGGGTAGGAGTAGGTTAGGAGTAGGGTGGAAGTAGGGTAGGAGTAGGGTGGAAGTACGGTAGGAGTGGAGTAGGAGGAGTGGGGTAGGAGAAGGGTAGGGTAAGGGGTAGGACACCATGCGAACGATGTACCGCCGGGCAGCTAAAATAATTTAAATGGCAAAACAACGTTTGCCGGGTCAGCTAGTTTATAATATATGTAAATCACAAAAAAATCTTCAAAAATCTTCTGTTAATCAAAAAATAAGAAATATTAATGGCAAAGTTGGCTGGATACAAAACAATTATAAGTAACTCAAAAACTGTTATAAATTAAAAACAAATAAACAACAGTTACATAAAACAAAAACTGTTTAAATTTTATGAACAAAACAATTAAACATACTCTTTTCCTGTATTCCGCAATGCCTTAGCAATCTTAGACTTCCAGCCAGCAGGGTTTCGTATTTTCTTTCTACTTATCTTGGGGTCGCTCACTGATGGAGCAGTGTCACTGGCAGAAAAAGTTGAGGGTGCGTTTTCGGAGTAGCATTGGAATTCCCTTGAATATTTGCTGTAGATGGACCCGGTCTATTGGATTCATTATCAGATGAAATACTTGAGCTGCTGGAGCTTGACGATGATGAGCTGGAGTCTGACGAGGAGCTCGAGGAAGAAGAAGAGGATAATCTTCTAGGGATTACAAGAGGCCGAGATATTTCTTTAACAGGTACAACAAAAGTAGGAACGGTGTCCGAATCATCTATAAAATCTTCTTCATCGCTATGATTAGATAAAATAGAAACGGGTACCTCCCTATCTGATGCTTTATCGGCTGATGCTGCCTTCGCTGACGTCTCATCGGTTGATGCCGCAACGGTTGTATTTTCGACATCCTTTTCCACGCTGCTTTGTTGAACAGGTCCGGTTTCTTCTGTAGTTGCTTCCATTGCCTTTTTAAGTAACAGGAGACCACGACCTCTCATCATCTGCCAAATAACAATAACAAATTTAATTAATTCAACAATAGTGCATTATCTCAAAAAAAAATTATTATTCTTTTGGTAAATAAAGAACAATACAAATTGTAAATATACTTCTTTTAATTTACAATGTAAGTAACAATTATAAGTATAAAAAATATTTATTATGATTTTTTAACAAAATTAGGGCATCATTTATATCTACCATCAATAGTGCATCATTTAACTGATTTTCACCTTTTACGAACAATACAGAATCATTTTGAAATAATACAAAAAATATAACATACCTTCGCCAACAACAGAGTACTATTTTGAAATAGTATCAAACACGTTGTATAAGCACAGTCACCAACACTGAATTAAAACTAAATGATTCGGAGTATTTTTTATGCTACATTCAACACACCGCATTATCACAAAATAATTCACTGTTGCGTAAAGGATCTGCGTGCTGTTCCCTAAGGCGGACAATTTGCAACTAGAAAGAAATAGTTTTGTGTTCGCGGTATGACTCTGGCTGCGCGTCTTCACCAATAGAGAGTTAGCGCGCCATCTGTTGGACATTTTTGTAAATATAAATACGCCTGTCTTCGTGGTATATGCGGCAAAATTTTCGGCTATTAAATTATTTCAAAAGTCGATTTTGAGATTTTTCGACTTAATACAGTGTTGTTCTGGGTGTGCGATTTATTGATACGTCGTATACAAAGTGATTACGTGACGAAAAAAGGCTTATTTCTAATTCAAAATACACCTCGAATTTAACCTCTATTTGATAATTTTTCCTACTTTGATCTCAAAAAAAACATTTTAATTTGGTTGTGATTGTGTTCTAATGATTATTGTCAATTATAGAATTACGAATAAAACATAGTTTTATTAACCTTTAAGTATGGACGTCATTTTTTCTTAACACTACTGTGGATGCGGAGTCTCTCAGGCTCCTATATGCACACACATTTTTTTTGGGGAATTTGATATAAGATCGCTTTAAAACTGTTTGAATATTAAAGTTATGGGATTTAGTAACAAAATAACGGGCTTATATAATCAACTTTTATATCAAAAATTATAGAAATTTGAAAAATCAAAAATTATGGCACTTTTCAGTCTAAATCTACTTAGGTTACATTTTTAGGTATTAAAAACAGCCAAACTTATTCCTTTAACAAAATGAGTCTTTTTTTCTCAAAATATAATATATAAGAAACCAAAAACACGAAACACCTTTTTCAGGTAACAAATATAAAAAATTTTGACAACTAACAACTAATAGTTACTTTTCGATAACTCCGATAGTGGAATATTGTCCGAACTATCACTACCTGACTCTTCTCCTAGGTCCTGGTCCTGGTCCTGATCTTCATAATTGTCACTTTCATGATTTTGTATCAGTTCGAACTCCAATATAAAAAAATCTTCAATATTCTCTTCATTGTCAGACTGATCCGAAGCTAAGAACAACTCACTCACTTTTGTTCGAAAGATGGATCTGCTGCACGCAAAGTTTTTCTCGCAGGGCCCTGAACAGAACTCGTAGATGGTCGTTTTGATTTAGAACTACCGGCTTTATTGTTTTTTGAGATTTTGTACTACAAAATCGGAAACAAACATAATCGCCCTTATAAAATATATCATAGGGCAACAATGGACGTGTAGCCTGACAGGCTCCGGTCAATATTTTGATGGTCATTACTTACGTGATATTCATCGGAAGTCGCAACCTCCTCCCTCGTTGGTAGTTTTACATCTAAAACAAAAGCTACTGAGCCGCTCAATCGCGAGGAGTGGGGGAAAGTAGGTGAAACTAAGAAAACGACAACATCGAGTAGCCTGTGAGACTCCACATCCATACTTAAAGGTTAACTACACCAACCCACATTTGTAATAAATTAATTTTTCAACAGATTTAGATAATTATATGTAGTGTGCACGCACACGTGCCCTCCATACAATAAATTAATAGCGACATTTGGACGTAAGTTTCGAAAGTACCGAATTTCCCGGGTAATCCCGGTTCCAAGTCCAGTAACGAAAATCCAGTCCCGGTTCTGAAAAAAGGAACCGGTACTGCATCCACTAATACTTAAACACTGATTATGTTATTATTAACTATAGCACAACACTATTAAAAAAACTAGCATTGAATGTACTGCACAACGCCAGCTTCGCAAATCGCAATGAATATACACAATGTTAGCATGAATAGGGTAGTCGAAAAAAAATCGGACAAAATAAAAAAGTATGTCTACCCTACTCAACGTTTTCCTTAAGGATTGTAAAAAATGATTTATCTTTTTTTGTATAACACTTACAGGGACGACTGATTCGTCAAATTTTAGTACAACATTTTTCACAATTTCTGATGTATCTACCTTCTACCTATAAGTTTTGGTTTATTAAATATAGTTCAAAATAATGATCTCTCAGTTGGGACGATCGACAAAAAACAAGATTTTCATTTTCTCTTGAACCAGTAAGATTGCAATCACGATTTTTGTTTCACAAATTATCCCAGAAGCATAATTTGCAATAAACATGCCCTAATACTGAAAAGTATGAATAATTTGATAATTATTCATAACTAGCTTCCGCCCGCGACTCCGTCCGCGCGGATGTCGGTCTTCGCGTGGATGGTTTATTTCTCCATTTTGAGTAACTCTGACAATGACATCTTATAAATATCTATTGGACCCAAATACGGCTAAGAGGCTAAGAGGCTCTATTGAGCTACTGCTGTTGAGCTCGCGTTCTGTAGTAAATATTTTTTTCATAGTAATTC